>OX639994.1:25406101-35406101 GCA_951828415.1 Anomoia purmunda
AATGATGAACTGACGCAATGCTTCATTAAATTTTGGCTATGCTTCATTCAATTTTAGTCTGGCAAGTATGCGTGCCTTCAATTTCCGTGTATTCATTACATTCATTCTTTTCCGGTCGCTTTCATGCAAAATAGAAGGTGAAACATAAAAACTACCACGTCAAAACAGAAAAAAGCAAACAATACTTAAAGCATTTGAAACAGAGGGGTTTTTTATTATTTTTATCTGCGATGTATGTAATCTGAGTGTCGTTTAAATCCCGCATGCACCCCATTCACGAAAAAGTGGCCTTGACAGCCCAGCCAAGCTAGTAATAGCAAAAAAAATGTGAGACCTAATATTTTTTCAAGTAATTACGATTTAGGAGCCGCTCTTTAAAAATCTTTGAAATTCTTCCAGTTTTATGGGGGGAATTTTTATCGTTCTTTACTGGAGGGGTGAGTGACTACAAGAATATACTCGATACGGCGCAGTGTTATAAGGCCATCGGCAATAAAGCCATATGGTTTTATTTCCCAACAAGATGGGAAATAGGGACATATGGCTTTATTACACCGCACGTTGGGAAATAGAGCCATACTCAACTGAGTAATAAAGTCATAATGACACACGATGCAGAAAACACAGAGGTGACGGCATCAGCAGCACCGTTACTTTGGTGAATATAATAATCTTTTTGTAAAAGGGGAATTTCCCTTTTATGAAATGTATTTATTTATCTTTTTGTAAAAGGGAAATTTTATAACATATGTATATAGTAAATTGTACATGATAATCTTTTTGTAAAAGGAAAATTTCCCTTTTACGGAATTTTTATATATATATATATATACAAAAAAAAAAATTTGGAAATAAGACACTGTTGCACTGTTTTTTTGAAAAAAAATTGACATTATTTCGGTTTCAATAGTTTATATATAAATGAAAAAAAAAAGAAATGGCTTTATTGCCGATGGCCTTATAGCACTGTGCCACTCGATACTCCTCTTTCAGTACCGAGCACCTTTGACATTGATTCTATGATGCTTGCCGAGTACTGAGTAGATTTCGGAAGAAAGACTTTACACTAAGTTTTATTCAAAGCAGTGGTGGAAAAATAGTGGTAGTTGGCAAGACAGAGTTGATCACCTTTTTTTAAGAAACAGCTCTACCCTCCACATACAATCCTAAACTAATCCCTAGCCAGGGTACAACACAAAAAGTCCTCATGTATCCTTTTTCATGCAAATATCTGTTTGGATTTGTTGTCGCCCGGTACTTCCTTTGTGGTAATAAAAAATAACGCAAACAAAACAACTGAACATAGAGAAATGGGGAAACGAAGGTTATTGCTTACAACGCAAAAATTAACCATTCGTTTAGTAATCAAAATAATCTTATATAGGCCCTAATTATGAGTCACATTCGATCTTTGATCTTCGCTGGTTATCGAACGTCGAATATCGGTTGTCAAATTCATATTATGAGCCATGTAACCTAGTCGAAATTTTCATTGCGCATTAAATTTTCCATCGAACAGAATTCTGCTTTCGACGCTAAATCGTAGTGTTTGAAAGTTGTAGAAAATGTTAATATTTTTTGCTAAATGGATTAGGGTTAAATCAATTTGTATATCATTCCTTAAGAAATATATTTAATTTTTTAATTTGCACCCCTGATCACAAAATTGTAACACTATTGCTAATTTTAAAATGTTTGGAAATGATTTGGCTCGCGTGCACTGCTGCAGCGACTCTTCTACTTAGAAAGTGAACAGCAAATCCACAAACCGCTACATAAATAGCCTAATATTTCTTTTATTTAAATCTGTAAACAATATTCATAAATGTTACTTATAAGGCCCACTTTGAAATAGTACACATACGTAGTGAAATTAATTTCTCAAGGCTTTGAATCGTCTACTACTTTTTTGCCAATTTTAGTAAACTTTCATCCTCCTCCTCTGAAGAATCATCGAATATTTTATATGTTTTTTATAAGTATTGTATTTCATTTGTATTTACTCAATTTGCTTTCAACTTGTACTTAATTTCAATGACAGCTGATAGAAATATTCTATTGTGAATGATCTAAATGAGTGAAATTCACAATGACGCTATTCTTCATCGAATGTGAGCCATAATAACAAATGCAAATTTTTTCGAACACAGTCGAAGCTCGAATGGAGCTCATAATAAGTGTCACGTATGCTATGATTACCCGTTCACATATACGCGATTTATCATCGTTGTTGTTAGGATGTCCGTTTAAATAAAACACATAACCGGTTGAGTATTATTATAATTAGAAGTATATTGAGAATTTAAAGATATTACACGAATTACATAGGTTTTTTCAAACGTCTAACTGTCGCGTCACTCGTACTCTACTCTTCTACAATTCATTGTCGGGGTTTTTGTACGTCGTGATGTCGGCAGAGTCGTATTATTTGTCAGTTTGGTATTTTGTTATACAGATACGTATTGGTTGGGCGTGACAACTCGGCCTTTCCTGACCTAAATCGTCCTCGATTTCGTCGTCGGATTCATCGGATTCAAGTTCGGGACTATTGCTACACCATGGCTTCATTTTATCAGACGCGTATACGGAACAGAACTTTTTGTTTGTTATTTGATACCCTGGAATGTCTTCTAACAAATAGCGGTCGTTACCCAGAATTTTGCGAACGATGTAAGGACCACGGTATTTAGGCTCAAGCTTTCTAGACTCGCCTGTAGAAGCTGGTTCATTTTCAATTACAACAAGGTCTTCTTCGGCGTATATCTTAGGCTTCTTATGACGTTGATCGAATCGTTGTTTCCACTTTTCACGCTCGCTGGAAATATTTACTACGGCTTGAATCCGTTTTTCTGCAGACGTAAGTTTAGAATTTTCTTCGGTGGTATCATCGTGAACGGCGGCAAGTAGTTGGTTAGTTACTACGTCGCGCAATTCAAAATCGAATACAAGTTCATTTGGACTAAAACCTGTTGTTGCATTTTTACGTGAATTTACTGACCATTGCAGATCTCTCAGCATGAGATCCCAGTCTTTTGGATTCTCAGTAGTCGTGCGCAGGAAGGTTAAAACACTTTGGTTTGCTCGCTCAGCCTGGCCATTTGCACGCGGAGTGCGAACAGCAACTTTGATGTGTTGAATGTTGTATTCTTTGCAAAAATTTTCAAAGGCTTTCGACGTGAAGGATGTTCCTCTGTCGGTAACGACGTGTGACGGAAGACCAAAATATGATGACATTTCGTTCAGAGCTTTGATGACATGCACCGTTTTTGTATCGCGAACAGGTTTGACGACAAGAAATTTACTGAATGCGTCGGAAATAGTTAATATGTAGCAATTTCCTCTTTTGCTGCGAACAAAGGGACCTAAGTGATCCAAGTGGATGCGATAAAATGGAATGGGCTTAACATCGTCTATATGAAGGCGACCTTCGCTTTGGCCGGTACGCTGTTTTTGGTAACAGCATTTTATGCATGCAGCTATATAGCTTTTCACGTACTTTCTCATATTCGGGAACCAATATGTTTGCTTAATACGTTCGAGTGTTTTCTCTAGCGCGGTATGCCCAGCCTGGTCATGGCAGCACTGAACGATGCGCCAACGAACACCTTTTGGTACAACGAATTTTAGACCATCCGGTTGTTTGCGGTATAAACGACTATTACGCAACTGATAATCAGCTTTTATTGAATTTTCGGTAGGCGGTTTCATAGTACTATTGAGAATATTGATTGTTTGTCGAAGTTTTTCATCCTGCAATTGCATAGTAAGGAGCCAATCGTTGATGTCAGTGTTAACGTTAAATACAAACCCAGCCGGCTCGACATCCCTTGCAGGTTGGTCAGGCATTCGGCTCAAAGCATCAACATGCTGTAAGCGGCTGCCTGGGCGATGTACGCACTCGAAATCGTACTCAAGTAATTTGAGCCACCATCGTGCGATTTTAGTCTTAAGTTCTTTGTGCTCCTTTACATGTGCGACGGCGGAACAGTCAGTTACAAGACGAAACTGTTTCCCTAATAGGTAAATGCGAAAACGTTCTAGAGTTTCCACAACGGCGAGGACTTCAAGCTCGTAGCTGTGATATCTGCTTTCTGTGTCTGTGCAATGGCGACTATAGTAGCAGACGGGAAGCCATTCACCACCATTCACGGATTGCAGAAGGACACCTGCCAAACCAACGCTACTTGCGTCAGTGTGAACTTCATGCTGGGCGTTGAAATCGAACAAGACAAGAACTGGTTCATTCGTTAGTACGCTAATAAGAGTTTCGAAGGAAGACTGCTGCTCGGAACCCCAAGAAAATTTATCTTGATTTGCCTTGGTTAATAGCACGGTAAGGGGCTTCGATATGATAGAATAATCTTTCACGAATTTTCTGAAAAACCCCGTGAGGCCTAAAAATCGTCTTACCTCGGTAACGTTGGTTGGTTGTTGAAAATTCTTAACAGCGGCCACCTTATGCGCTCCTGGTATAATACCGTTTTCGTTAACGCTATGCCCAAGATAATCAATTTGCGTTGCCAAGAACTTACATTTATCTGGGCGTAGTGTAAGTCCGGCTTCTTTTAAAAGTTGCAAAAATCGATCTAAACGTATTAGTCCTTCACTGATAGTTTTACTCGGAATTACTATGTCATCTAAGTACACAAGTACTTCACCCGATTTCATTTTAGACGCGATTTTATTCATTATTGACTGAAAGTTCGCTGGTGCGTTCACGAGACCGAAAGGCATGCGATTAAATTCGAAATGTCCGTCTGTCGTTACAAACGCGGTATATTGCTTCGAATCTTCGTCGATTTCAATTTGGTGATAACCCATACGAAGGTCAAGCGTACTGAAAAACCGATTACCCGCGAGTTGCGCAACCTGCTCCTCCATGTTCGGCATGGGGAACGGTTGCTTAACAGTATTCTTATTAAGGCAACGATAATCTACACAAAGTCGATGTTCTTTGTTCTTTTTCTCCACTAAAACCACGGGAGACGAATACGCTGACTCACTTGGTCTAATTATGTCATTTTCAAGTAGTTCAGCGATTATTTGCGATATTATCGGGCGTTTAGAAAAAGGGATTCGATACGGTTTTAACTGAATAGGCGTATTATTATTTAAAACAATTTTCATTTTCGAAATTCCGCACTTTCCTATATTGACGATACTATTAGCAAAAAGTTCATTGTTTTCACTCAGTATGTTTGCTAGTTGCTGACTTTCACTCTCATTTAAACCGCTTGGAACGTTTATGATACGAATTTGCTCAATGCGACACTCATCGTTTTCTATGATTAGACGCTTGCTACTACCACAAAGTACATCCTTTCCGAGGAGTACATTTTCAGAAATTAGTTCATCACTAATGACTACCATGTCTGCTTCAAAACTATGCCCGTCAATCATTAACAACACATTTATCTTGCGAGTGGAAACGTATTCTCCACCACCGAAACCTCGTAGCGTTGTTATCTCGTTTTTAAGAGGCCCTATGCTTTTAGCAAACGTTTTGCGTACAAGCGTACGAGTACTACCTGGGTCAACGAAGGCTTGTGTGGTATGACCATTAACGTTTATTTCTTTGACTATACCATCATTAGCACTTCCATTATTTTTGTACACTACCGGATTTTCTATGTTATTCACGTTAGCTTTCTTATGAGCAGGACACTCTTCAATTTTATGAGTCGTACGTTGACACTTTGTACATCGAGGTTTTTTCTGAGGCTCAAGGCAATTGATTGCGAAATGCCCAAATTTACCGCAATTAAAACACTTTGTACTGTTTGTTGCATGTATTTGCTTAGAATTTGACGAATTATCTGTTTCTTTCGCAATTGTCGGTTGCGGTTTTGTTACGGATGAGCTTGCTTTCGTTTTATATGTACTTTGATATACATCGTTATACACACTATAACTCATTATATCTTTTAACAAATCTTGACACCGTACATAATTATTCGATATTTTACGTTTTAAATCGTTGTCGTTTATGCCATTTATTATATGCCGCACGATACTATCTTCTGTTAAACCACCTTTATTACCCAGTGCTAACATTCTATAAAAATATTCGACTGGCGATTCGGTTTGTTGACGTTTTGTTCGCGAAAGTTTTATATGTGCATCTGCCTCATTAGACATACACGGAAAATCAGTTAAAAAATTATTTACGAACTGTGACCAATTTACGAAGGCACACTGCAATGAATCTATCCATAATTTTGCGGATCCACGCATTTTTTGTTGAACCGCAAAAATTATGTCACTTTCTTGCCAGTGGTAGGCATTTTTTAGCATTTCGACGCGTTTAACAAACTGTATCGAGTTCAAAGACGTTTCGCTCGTTGGGTTGAATTCGGGCAACAACTCAACAATATCTTTTATCTTATAAGAAGATTGAAAATAGTCGTTACACATCGGAATTGGAACATTATTTGTATTAAACACGTTGGTTCTTATTGGAATTTGCTGCATAGGCGCAGTTGGTATATCTGCCCTCTGCCACTGTGGTACAAAATTCGCTTGCGCAGACGTCGTTGTTGTAATCGGCTGCATATTGGCCATACACGTATACGCTGCTGAAACTGGCGAAGACGATAGCGTCGGCTGAAAGTTTTGAGCACGCGAAGTCAGACGCGCATCAAAATTCGTAGTTGTTTGTGTATTTATAAAACGTTCAATAGTTTTTTCTAAAGCTGATATGCGTTCAACCATAGTAACTTCTTCTTCTATTTCACTTTCACTTGTATCATTGAAATAGGCTTTTAAGCGTTGCTGAAGTTGGTTTTTCGTGCCAGACGTAGGCAAACCAGCATCCTTGCATTTGTTTCTTAGTTCTTTTAGCGTTAAATTAGTTTTCGACATTTTGTTTTATTTTGATTTTGTTATTCGTTCTAATTAGATTTTCGCGGTAAGTGCATAGGTTTATGAGTAAGAGCAAAACACAACGCGAGTATGAGATAGGTATAGACACCAATTTTGAAACGTTAACGAAGGAGTGTAATGTAAAACGACAAACGACGTGAAGACGAAGGAAAATGAGGAGCAATGTAGCCACAAACTACAAAACTGCAAGTTTGAATTTGACCGTTGAGCTCAGCGACAAAGCGTATGTCTGCTGGAGCCCCGATGTCCACGGAAGTCTCACAATTTTTGAGGTTACGTTCGTTGGCAAAGCGTATGCCCAATGAAACGTTGAATTAGCTGGTTCACGCACTTGAACACTTTTTTATTCTTGTTTTTCGATAGGCAAATATTTCGCTTTTTCGTTTATAACGAAATACTTAAATTTCACAACGTTCGAAGGCTTAGTAGGTAAATCTCACATCTGAACTGTCACGTATGCTATGATTACCCGTTCACATATACGCGATTTATCATCGTTGTTGTTAGGATGTCCGTTTAAATAAAACACATAACCGGTTGAGTATTATTATAATTAGAAGTATATTGAGAATTTAAAGATATTACACGAATTACATAGGTTTTTTCAAACGTCTAACTGTCGCGTCACTCGTACTCTACTCTTCTACAATTCATTGTCGGGGTTTTTGTACGTCGTGATGTCGGCAGAGTCGTATTATTTGTCAGTTTGGTATTTTGTTATACAGATACGTATTGGTTGGGCGTGACATAAGGGTTATAAAAATATAAAAATTGTTGACAGAAAATAGTCGGCTGAGAAATAATTCGTTATTTTGTGTTTTAATTGGGTTTTGCTAACGATCAGTGTTGCCATTTTAGCCATTTTACGGGTAGATCTAGCTTTTTCATTTTCTTTCTTTTAATTAAATTCTTTAAACCACCGTTATATGATAGCTGCACGCAGTTTTATTCCCATTTTTATACTTTTCAAAATGTGTGCACCACATTTGATAAAAAAGTTTTGGAAGCGTACTTTATTATTCTCAACTGAGCTGTGCCGCGTCCATTTTTTGAACGCACGTATTCATTTTTTCATCACCAACCTGTGTTCCAAATTTAAGCGAATTAACTGTTATATGTATTTACTGAAGTATAGCATTTTTATAATTTTGGTAAATTAGCGTTATAAGAGAGGCGAGCTGTGTTTCTGTCCGATTAATCATTTTCAAAAATATGGTTACACAGTTAAAATTCAAAGTTCGCTCCAAATTTGGTAGAGTTTTTTGAGATAGTTTCGGAGATATATCTATTTGCATTAAAGTTGGCGTACCCTGACCCTGTATATATAATTTTATATGTGTATAAAATTTCAGCAAATTGCCATTTATATAATACTAAAATGCGGTACAAGCCTGGTTTAATTAAAGGGCCGTTTATCTATTGTTATTTATATTCGTCAATATGTCGACCTTAATTTGGTCAAAGACAATTGATAACATTTTGGTATATATTATACTTGTTGTTGTTTTAGGCTATTACAAACAACCGTTATCAAAGCGATAGTACCTTGGGTACGCTCGGGTAAAAGGGGATGGGCTCAGTCCTTTCTTTCCTTCCAAAAAAAAAATACTGAAAATGCTCAATTTTGACCTCCTACGGCAGAATCACGCCCTCTTATTGCACCACATAACATCACAACTAGCACGCCCCGAGCGCCACTCATTAAACTCATATCTTTGAAAAGTATTTATAAATGTTTGATGAGCTTTAGTCTACTCGGAATATCACCCTTAATTTGCGTTTTATATGTGGTTATTATTTTCAAAATCAAATTTAGCCGATGCAAGCCTAAGAAATTTAGCTAATTCTGAGTAACAATCTATACAAAATTGACTCAGTCATTCCGGAGGTGAGACATGACAACTGGACGAGCAGGACGACAAACACATCAATTTTATTTATTCGTAGTTTGTTCAGTATATAATAAAAGGAAGCATATACTGGTAGTGAACTCAGTTAAAGTCCTGTCAAACTTTATTTCTTTGTTTTGGAGATGTGACTAGAGATAGTATCGATATGGCACTTGAAGCCAATGCAAGAAGGAATTGGATTTGACAGAATTTTGTTGTAACTATACTTTTGATGTTAGTGTGGTGTCTTTTGCACAGATTCACTTCACTAGAGATTTTTTTTTTCATTACAAGCTCCTTTCCGTACTTCCCAACTCAAACTCAATGTCACTTGCAAACTGAAGGGAATTATTGACAAACTCTGATTTGTTCACAAAAGACCAACTACACACCACAACCACATTTTTGCACCGAGCACACTTCTTTTCCATTTATCAATCTATTTAGGAAATATACCCCTCTACATTTCTTTCGACTCAGCCTCATTTTTTGTGGTACTTACACAATATGAGTACTTGGCTCAATGGCATACATACATAAATCATTTGTCACAATTTGAAGAGGGTTCATAACATCCATATCATAACATTTTTTCACCACTCAACTCAGCGCGCCTGTCGTGCGTTAAGTGGGTCAAACGGTGAACGGCACACAGTTCATGGAAATTGCTCTGAAAACCTCACCAAATAAATTTTCAAACGATTGACCCTCTTAACGCACGACAGCCGCGCTGGGTTGACTGATAAAAAAAAACATCTTATGAATCCTCTTCAAATTGTAACAAATTGTGTTTGTTGTATGTACGCCATTGTATTAAATACTCTCTCCCTTTCCACTTATTCACTACAGATGCTAGGGCATGCATTCTATTGTTCGGAGGTTTACTTTCTTTACGAGTATCCGATTGCTACTTCCGGCTTTGTCTGTATATCTCCCACATGCCTGTACCTTTCTTTAGAACAGAGGAGGATTTGTCCACAGGCAGCAGTCTGATATAGGGCAACTATGTGCTATGTCTACTGACACGCATTGCTGTCACACAAATTTCTTACCCTCCTCTTCGTGACCCTCATTAATCTGACCATCGCTTACGTACCTAACTAATCTGATATTCAATTTGTAGATGTCAACAAGAGATAATCATTAACCGTGATTTTAGATGGTTTAGACAATCATTGTTTTTGTTTGCTTTTGCTAGTATTACATGTTTAACCCAGATGCGTAGTAGATCCAAACAAATCCACACAAAGTAATAGTTGTTAATTTGAGGTGAGTTTCTGGTTTGTCGTTCGATGTTAGCATCGTTTTGTCCAAAATCAGCTAGTAGCTGATGGTGTAGGATAAATGATAATGGCTCTCAGATAGTGGGCCTCGGGGAGATAATTATTTCAGATGACGGCGAAATATAGTACTATAAAGTATTATTATACCAACAGCGGTGTAATTTTTTGGAAGGTAGTGTCGCATTTTTGCAAAAGCGGGATACTGATAGAAGCAGGGTTATACATTTTTCTTTCCTTATTCATCCCTTCTTCCTTGAACGTACGGCAAATACTATTGAACGGGAGACCCTTCCTTTTACTGTTCTTTTTTTTTATGCCACTCCGTCATAATGTTAACCATTGGGCTAATCGAGTGGCTGTTGATATATACTAGAGATATGAACCCTTTAAGATCGATTATTGGCTAGATTTGCTTCGCAACCCGATAGGTGGATTGTGCGGCCTACTTGATGCTTGCATTTTCAATGGAAGTCGATATTACCCGCGCTTTACATGAACATAGGCACGCTTTCCTTGTGGGACGAGTATTCAATTCGGTCCCCTTTCAAGACTTCTCACCTGCAGCGCAATTTTCGAGGATCACCCAATTCGCAGGGAGGCAAACTGAACCCGTGCTGTACTTGTGAAACAGATTTTTAGGGCTTAATGGTGGCTATTAAAATAGAAATACTCGAACTATGCGATTACAGCTTTATTTTCTCTATAAATTGTGGTGTATCATTGTAAAGCTTTTAAACCAAAGATAACTTTCACTTATTGCTGTCAATTCAGTCTGAAAGGTGTTACAGTGCTTAGGTGGTTTAGTGTGACTTCTCTGAAAATCGTCAATCTACTTGCATTTAAGCTTGCCAGAAGCTTAGTACTGATTTCTAATTTTCAGGGCGTTTTTATAAAAAATCACACTTGCATTGTTTTTATTCCGCTCTCGGATTTACTTTTACCTACCTGCGGTACGGAGACCCCAAAGAAAGGAGTGGAACGCATTATCGCTGTGTACATCCAGTGTACTATGTCTGCTTTTTTTTCCATTACTTATTTATCGCTGGATTACCATCTTATATAGCATATAGGGAGTTGTTTTAAGAATGGTGTAACTTTAAAAGTTGTTGAACCAGTTTCGATCAGACTTAACATGTGAAATGTATTTAGTTATATATCTAGCCTTGCCTCTGTTAACTATTACATATGTAAGTTGAGTTTCCTAAATACGAGCTAGACTTGATCGAAAAAGCTCGAGGCGTACAATGATTTGCATGCATATAAACCTTGAACATAGTGCAAAAAGTAAAGGGCTGAAGAAACGGCACGCCATATACCAGGTTCATTCAATGTGATACTTGTCATTTGGAAAACTTAAATGATTTTCATTCATTGAAATAAAAACAAAGATTAATATGTACGATTTTAGTGTACACCGTTCATTTTCCAAAATTTTGATTTTGCGTATTTTGCTCCCTTTTTGAATTCTTCTTACCGAATTCGAGCGAATCCGCTGCATGTTTGATCGAATAATTCCTGCAGCTGAATTATATATCAGCTTATCATATATAGGGCTTTATAATTTATTACTAATGGTGACCGCAAATAGGCTTTCTATGCTGCTAAATAAATATTTTTAAACTTACAAAATCAAACTAATTGACAAAAAACCAGCTGCAAGTGAAAGGGATGGCAAAGAAAACAAATAAGGTCGGATCTGAAACCCATCTTAAAGTTTATAACAAAATAAATTTTCCTGCGTTCGGATATGGTATATATCACAAATGATGCTCTAAGCCTGGGCTTAGATATATCGTGCCAAAATGCAACTGGGTTCAAATTTGCTGGCCAACAAATTCTGGGACGAATTGTGCTAAAAATTCTTTAACGTCTGAAGAAGAATTAGTCCTAATCGATCAGATGAGTATTGAAAATATGAAAGTAGGCTAGATCCAAACAATTTTAATATCGAAAATTTTACGGTAAGTAGCTGGTGATGTTTATGTGTAGCATTTTGCATAAAGTGAAGCAGCAATGAAAATTTTTACACACATTCGATTGAAATTATATATAACGGTAACCGTTGAATATTAGAGCAGACTAAAATTGGTTTCCCTTATTGAAAGATCTTGTTACGATCAACCAATTTTGTGTAAAATTTAATGTGGAGGTTACGCAAAGACTTGAATAATTACTTTCTTCCATAAATTCTGCCAAAATAGGCACTACTCATTTTAAATGGAAAACAAAATAAAAACAAGTAATAGCTATTCAGACCCAAAATTTACCTTTTTTTTTGTCAAGTGCTTCAATAGAATGGTTGATTTCCTACCTAGCAATGCGTCGTCGCCAAAGTTGAACTTCAGCAATCCATATTTCACTGGAATTGTCGTGTAGAATCGCAGAGTATGATTTGAATAATTCAACACATGAGTTTTCATCAAAAATTTTCATCTTGTTTGGGAATAGGCAGCCGCAATTCGATAAAATATTTCGATGATCCAAAAATCGATCTTGCAAATTTGTGATAAAAGTATCTAGGTAAGGTATGTAAATGGTGATTCGAGAGTAATCTTCGACTGAATCAGCTGATGCGTTGTAGTGCTGAGATTGTTTCGAAACAAGTCTTGGCTTCCGCAACTCAAAGTCATGTTCTTCGCTAATTTTGCTCACATTTTCAAAGATTTCTCTGAATCTCTCTACAGCACATTCTCTTCTTTTGATCAATTCCTTTTTTGTAAAACCCGAAATCCAGTTCTTATAGAAAATTCAGTCGGTAAAATCCCCCCGTGCGCACGGGCCTGCCCTGATTTCTAAAACAAAGTTTTGAATTTGACAACTTTTTAAGCTGTTTTCATTTCAGTGGAGCTTCTTTATGTGACCTTAACGTTTAGTTGCTTAAACTACATAACAGCATTTTTTTTTGATTGTAGGACAGTCCCAGTTCCGCCAAAAGTAGGCCAAAGCTTTTTTTTTGCTCCATGTTGTTGTAAAATTTGAAGTAATTATGTTGAAACCTACAACTTACAAACGTATGTTCAAGTTAAATGAGGTATAGTAATATTAAATTGATATGAAAAACAACTTTAGTATACAAAAAATTAAAATTTAAGTGAGACGGACGTTTTTACATTAGGGTACATTTTTATTTAATTTTTGTTAAATTTGAAAGTATAGTTTCAACCAAACTCCCGTGCGAAAAAAGCCGAGAGTAAAAGATAGTATCAAATAGCACACAATAAGCGACATAAATTTTTAAATACTACCAGACCTCTAAACTTCAATTGAAAAATAACCAAATTATAGCCAGTTGAATGCAAACTCCTTTTTCAAGCACAAATGACGGTATAGGAATGGGAAATAAATTCTGCTGGCATTGAGTACCAGTTATTTTATGGTATTTGTTAAGTGAATTTGATTAGACTGATTTCTAGCAGTTCGCAAGATATTTGCTAAGTGGAACTCACCAGTTGGATATACTACGAAAACTGTTATTAATGTGCAAAATATATTCTTCTATAACGCCATTGAAGTGCGACTAAAATACTTTAGATACAATATATTGCCACGATTTTCCGTCATCCCTTGTCAAGTTTTACTTGGAGACATCCGGTTTCGGCGTTTAGCGCTCCTCAGTTCAATTTTCCGTTCAGGAAGGAACGACGGAAAGTCGTTCCAATATACATTAACTCTTTAGCCTATCGGAAAAATAGAAGATAAAGAAGAAATACTTTAAATAATTCAAAAACAAAAGATAAAAAGAAATGAAATGCTTTACATAAATAACTCAAACCTGCACTTAGTGTAAATAGTTTGTTTGTTTTAATTGTAAGTGGAAGTTTTCAGATTTTCTGCGAATATTAATACAATATTTTCCATTGTGAAATTATTCCAAATGCAAGTGAGGTGACAGCAGCCTAAACATCATACTAAGGTTAACAGCATAGAACCATGGAAACAAAATGTATGAAATTTAAATACTTTTAGAAACGACAGTATTCGACAAATGAAATTTAAAATTAATTTGTGTTTTGCCGGCTCGAGGTCCAGTGCAAAGCTCCACGTCGGACAGTGCGGACGTGTAAATCATTTGTTCTGAAGACGGTTACCGTAGTGTAACCGAAATATATTTTAAAAAAAGTAAATCATTTGCTTTTCCTAACACCAAACACCCACTTGACCACGAGCCGGCAAAACACAAATTAAAATTGGAAAGATCGCTAAGAAATAATTGAAATTTAAAATTCTTAACTTGCTGAATGAGCTCCACTTAGATTTATCAGTTGTACTCCATAAAAACGCTCACTTATTTCGCTTGAGCTAAGCGATGACGAATTTGCGAAGTAGTCCGGTGATAAATCTGTCAAGAGTTTGCACACTATGCTATTAATTATTTACTTCTATTAATAAAGTTTTATTGAATTTTTCGTTAAGAAGCAGAAAATAGATGCAAAAAGTTTACGTTACTAGCAAAAGTAGGAGCAGAAGAAAAAAAATTATTAAAAACTATTACGTAACACTATGCTGCTTATCAAATGCAGAAAATATTTATACGCGCAACATAAATTATTTTTTATTACAAGCAAAAATGCCGATAAGTGATTAAAGTTCCAATAAGGAAAATTAATCATTGCATATCGATAATTTAACTCTCAACTTATTGAGTAACTTTCGAACTCCAGTAAATCTACAATTTATCTCGATTTGCTTTTTATTTATTTTTTGTAAATCAGTTCGCAAGAGTAGGGCATTGCGTTTCAATTACTTTTCTCACACTCTGCCTTGGACTATCGATTATTTAATAGCTGGCTCGGAGTTAGCTTACTTCACATTTACAAAGCAGATTTAGTGGATTTCCTGTAAACTTTTTCAATTTCTATCTTTTTCATACACTTGGCTTTTTATAAGAATTGTGGTTGCATTTGCGATTTAAGTGATTTATTACGGTCATAAATTTTATTAATGCTGTAACTTGCCAAGTGTTGCCCATTACACGCACACGCACGGCTGATCAAATGCCATGCCCGTTTAGACATTTTGCAGTACTTTGTATTGGGCTTGATGCGGTATTTGTTGCTTGGTTATCTTTTTTTTGTGTCAAAGCAAATAAAAATAAATAAAGGAGGAACTTTATTTAAATCAGGAATACCACTTGGACTCTCTTGGCTTAACGGAACTTACTGCATGTGACAGATATTTGATTGCATGTGTAAATGTAGTAAGCTCGTCGTGTACAGCAAGCTTCTGATCGCCTTGTAGAAATGTTGCTATGCAAAAACAAAAACATGCCCTTCTGACATTGTTCGAGTAGCAGCAATTAGTAGTATGATTAGTATAAATAGTAGTAGAAATAAAAAAAGTAGTAAAAATTAGTTGAAAAAGTAGTATAAATTACTAGTACCGTTGTTAAAAATAGTAGCAGAAAGTAGTAAAAATAGCAGGGGCACTAATACAAATAGTAGTAGCAACTAGTAGTATGATTAGTAAAAACAGTGGTAGAAATTAATAAAAAAGTAGTAGATATTAGTTTAAAAAGTAGTAGAAATTATTAGTATCGTTGTTAAAAATAATAGCAGAAAGTAGTAAAAATAGCAGGGGCACTAATACAAATAGTAGCAGCAATTAATAGTATGATTAGTAAAAATAGTAGTAATTAATAAAAAAGTAGTAGAAATTAGTTTATAAAGTAGTAGAAATTATTAGTACCGTTGCTAGAAATAATAGCAGAAAGTAGTAAAAATAGCAGGTGCACTTACACAAATAGTAGCAATAATTTGTAGTAGAATTAGTTAAACTAGTAGTAGAAATTAGTAAATATAGTAGTAGAAATTAGCAAAAATGGTAGTAGTAATAAATAGTAGTGTTATTTAGAATAGTAGTAGAAATACGTAAAAATAGTAGTAGTAATTAGTAGTAGTGTGTAGTAGCCGGCGTGATAGTAGTAGTAATTAGTGGTAGTAGTAATTAGTAGATATAGTAGTAGTTGTTAGTAGTAGTAGTAGTAGAAGTTGTAGGAGTAGTAGTAATAATAGTAAGTAGAAATTTTAGTGGTAAAACCTAGTAGTAGAAGTGGTAGAACTTGTCTTCAAATGACCCTAAACTACATATGTATATACACATTGATATATCGCTACCTCAGTATGTATTTTTTTCTCATACAAGCGTCAGTCGTGACTTCGTGACGCGATTCTGACGCGATGTACAAAAAAACACTGCCGCTAAACAAATTTTACTTCAAAAATTTTAGGATGATCAAGTAATCAATGATAAGTGGCTTTAATACACGCAGTATGGTAAAATTTTGCGAGCTTTGGTCAAAAAGGAGCGACCCCTAAAGAAGCGAAGCTCATGGAACTGATGGCTAGAGAGGCAGGAGGAAGTAGTTTTTGTAATTTTATATAGAGCAGACGTATGGCAGAAAATTACTTTGAAGAAAACAGACCTTAAATATTTCAAAGGAACGATGAGCTGTATGAGCTTTGCAGGGGCATTGCTATATTGCAAACAGGTCATGTCTTTCAATCAAAGTATTCGATATAATGCCAATGAAAGTAGAGGATAGCGAAAACCTCTTCTGCTTTAAAAGGGAGCGGGTAGACTATCCACAAATTTAAAATTTATATGAACAAAAGAAGGATTTTGAATATCTAGACGTGTAATGTGTGCTTTTGGACGCACGATCTGCAAAAGCTTCGGCTAACGCAAATAGTGCAATTCATCCATACAACATAAGTCAAATCTTAGATTTAGTTTTTCTTTTTTTCATGCATAAAACATAAGTCAAATCTTAGATTTAGTTTTTCTTTTTTTCATGCATAAAACATAAGTCAAATCTTACAAGCGATGAGGAAAGTTTCATATTTTTTAATTTACTTTCCAAGATTTAGTTTTTCTTTTACATTCCCCCCCAAATCCAATAGAAACGACAGCTATATTTTTATGCTGGGCTAAGTTACACCAGCTAACTTCATAGAACTTTTTTTTCTGCACTAGAACAATCAAGTGCAGTGATTAAATTTATTGACACTTTGCGCAATATGTTGACACTTTTCGACTGTTTGTAGGCGTCAGTGGAAAGTGAAAAATAAAATCAATAAAACTAATTGCGAAAAAGTTTATTAGCTTGCGAATGCGAGGATGTGCCAATACTTAATGCTTAAGAATTGGAACAGATGGCATAGGCAGGTGAAATCCATAATTTTCTTTCGACAAAACGCGGCATTATTGTGTTACTGTAAAATTTAGTAAAATTTTAATTCCAATTTTTTCTTTATTAAATTAACTTATTTCACTAAACATTTATTGAGCATTTATTATTTTGGGCAAAATATAGTAAATGGAAACCATATAAAAAATGTGCCGGTCGATTTGGTGAAAAATAGGGTTACCAATACGGCAATTCTTTTTGCTACATGGGTCGTAGCCAGTTTACCTACCTCATACAGGTTGCTCATACGCCCTGACAAACGGCTCTCTCATTAAATTTATTGACACCAATGCGACCTAAGCACGATAATATCAAGCGGGTTTGCATATTTCTACACATACTTATGACTAAGGATTGAAATTTGGGTAACTCTACCTCTTCAACGGTGTAAAATCTTGATATCTACTTACACGAAATTCGGTTCGACTGCTGTAATGGTAGTTGTACAACTTTTGTTATTTTACAATTTATTGTTTCTTTTGTTTAGCTTTAAATCATTCTGCACAGGCCGCAGGGGTGACTATTGGTTTTATTAAACTCCCATTTGGCAGGGCGTAGCCTTACACCAGGTAAGGAAGAAATTCATATTTCCGCTAAATCGACCAGTATATTCGATGACATGTTTTCCATTTAGCATATTTTACTCAAAGCATGGGCAGTAGATTTTTAATAACAGAAACTAATTTGGTAAAAAAGAAATGTGCGATATAAAATTACACCAAACAAAAATTTTAGTTCTAAAAAGCATGACCTAACCTAGTAAAACGATTTGCACCACTACATTGCATCTTCGAGTTGACTTTACTTAATAGATATCCCCGTTATCAAAAAATAGGTCAGAAATAGCATTTTTGACAAAAAATTGTTGGAAAAAATTAAAATTTCTTATTAAAATGATTAATTTGCTTATTAAGAAATATTCTGAAACCAAATAGAATCTATAAAATCTTTGAAAGTACTATCGGTTATGAGACAATTGACAATTGACAACAGTCACATTACAATGCTGGATGATCAGTGAACAAACATGAATAGGTAATTCCAGTTTTGAAATCATATTTGGATATAAAAAATCAGTACCTAATTATTCGCAACCGGCAAAAGCGGAATCGCTTGAGAACTTCGAAGCAGTGCATGGTGATGAACGAAATGTTGCACAAATTGCAGTGAAAACATTCTCAATTTGGCAAAGAACTTAGCTTTTTCACCGCAGTCCTACTGGCAAAACTGTTGCGAATTATATTCGTCACAACCTGATGCCTTAAGTCCTTGTGGACATAAATCGTTACCGAATATCAAAAAATAACATGGTTGTAAGATACTTACAATGAACAATGGAAAGGCAATGGGTAATAACATCAAATATTTTGAGGGCGTAAAAAAAAGTTGTATGAAGTGTGCCAATGTAATTGCAGACTGTTGAAAAATAAAGCAAGTATGAGCGAATAGATTAATTAAACAGGTCAACTGAGTCTTATTTCCTTAACTTTTTTCTGTTGGACTTTAAAATTGCTAACAGCTTTAATTTTCTTAAATTTACAGTTTTATTATTTTGACAAAAAAAAGATCTTGTTCAGAAAATGTCTACTAAATACTATGAAATAATATTTTATAAAATTCCTTTGAATAAACGAATTGTGCTAGATCTCACTGCAAACTGCAGCTTTAGTCTGCCATCATATTAGGGGTCCCGCTGCCCGTACTAACGTTCTTCCATTGTCCGAAGATCATGACGGAAAATTCCACTCTGCTGCTTACTATAATCACCCAGATTTTATTGAAACTGATCTAAATGCTAGCGCAGGCAGTGGATTTTTATGGTCATGTTGCATCCTAGCTCTTTCAAGTTCGATAGTATGGACTCTACAAGTGTGACGTAGTCTTCAGATTTTTTTTTGGCGTCGAAAACTACTCATAACCAAAACACGTGAATACCAAGCTTTGGATTCGATTTCAGTTATTAATTTGGCAAAATTAGAATCTTTCGCGAGCTGTCTAATCTGTGGGCGATCAAACATAGTAGCTTTAAAATTTTCTCTACTTAAACCTGGAAATCTGCTTGAAAGAAAATTGAAATGTTCACCACTTTGTGAAGCGCCTTCACAGACTGTTTCATTATGCCGGGTTTAATATAAAGTGGCATGATTGTAAAATTTTTGGCACAAACTTTTTGCTCCTACCGCACTGGCCAAACTTTGTGTGACCAATGGTGTTCCTTGTCCCATAGACACATCTCCCTTGTTGTCCCAAAAAGAAAAGTTAACCATTTTTACATCAATTGCCCGTTTGTGATCTTGATCCTTATTTTGTTTCAATATCTTAGAAATCTTTGCGTATTTTTCTTTTACAGTCACAGAATGTGCAAAAGGTATAGATCCGTACTTACTTATTTCCATTATGAAGTATAACTTATTTTGCTGCTATCAATGAAAATACTCCAATCGCTACGTTGGTACTTTTTTTAATCACGTCTGTAGCAAAATACCACCAATATCAAAAACTAAGTCTTTCTCTTGAGACAAATACGGTTGACAGAGTAAGCAAAATGTTTACTTTTTAAAGAGATGCTAACATTTCAGAAGCTTCTTTCGATAAGTTCAGATTTCTTACTAATTAATTTATTTTTCTCTGATTAAATGGTTGAGGTTATTGGCTAAATTTGTAGTTTGAATCAAAGTTTTCACTTGATGTATTTCGTTCGGGTTTAGAGGGATTTCTGTCAGAAGTTGAGCAGAAGATAAGTTAGAATATGACATACTCCAATTTGCGGCATTAAGCTATATTGAAAACAGCAACCAAATATATTTAGTGTCCAATAAGAACGCAAATTTAAATAACAATAGTAAATAAGGGTAAAGATAGTAAATAAGGTTAGTTAGCTCTAACTCAAAAACAAAAGCTGTAACATAAAAGTTGTTGTTATATTTAAAGAAAAACACGCGTGCACCTAGCGCGCAAGCCCGAAGTAAAACTTCTTGTGGTGGTCGTAGTAATTAGTAGTAGCATTATTCAAAATAGTGGTAGAAATTATTAGTACAATTAGTAAAAATAGTCGTAGAAATGACTTGAACTAGTCGTAGAAATTTGTAAAAATAGTGGTAGAAACTAGTAAAAATAGTGGTAGAAATAAACAGAAATAGTGGTAGCAAGTAGTAAAATTGGTAGGAATAAGTAAAAATACTAGTGGTAGAACTTAATAAAAAATAGTGGTAGAAATTATTAGTGCCAGTGGTTAAAATAGTGGTAGAAACTAGTAAAAATAGTGGTAGAAATTAGTAGAAGATCTAATAAGAGTAGTGGTCGAAATAAATAAAAATAGTGGCAAAGAACTTCTTTATACAATTCTGACGCGACTTCCGTTTTACGACATTCTAACGCGTTGTAAACAATCACTGCCGCTAAAGAAATTTTACTTCAAAAATACCCGCCAATTTGAGATAGAAGCAACAAAAAAACCACGAGATAAAAATAATTTTTTTTTTACTGACCTGGGTTATATTATACATTTACAGAGATCTTATTACCTATTTATAATCAATTTGGAATCGATTTTTTTATGTTCTTATGCCTTTATATAAAATTTCACGTCTCGATTTAATTATCGATTATCGCTTGTGAGGCCGACGCTACACAGCCATACATATTCGTTTACTTAAGTGAAAGAAGCAAGTGCAAAAGAAAGACTGCAAACACAAGTGTGCGTGCAAATGACTTTTGTTTAAATTAAATGCATAAATTAATGTGCGAATGTCCTCGAAGCATTTAAGAGCACTCATACGTCCTGTACGTCCTTTGAATTAATCTTTATAAATTAACTGCTCGAATGCCTGCTGCTGCTGCTTACAGCAATGCGAATATAAAAAACAAAAAACAAACAAAAAAACAAAAACCGCATAAATATCCTTGCAAATAAGTGTGTGTAGAAATTCACATATGAATATAAATAAACAGCCCTACATATTTCCAGAATATGTACTTCAATTACGCATTTGGAGCCTGGTGGTTGGTGTGCTGCAGGCTGGCTGCCTACCTGCTAGTTGTTGTTGGCGCTATGGTTGTGGCTACGACTGTGGCTACGACTGCGGTTTTCACAATCATTAAAATTAGTGGCAATGACAACATTAAATGCGTGCGATTAATTTAATTGTTCGGGATGCTGATGGTAATGGCGACGATAGGGATAGCTCAAGAACGCGATGGCTCTTTGCGGTATCGATGCTCGCTTTAGCAACCGGGGGTTTTTTCTACGTTTGCAGCACCTCATTTCGGCTGAAAGCATAAATTTTGCGATTATTTAATGGCATGAAGACAAACGGAAACACGTAGAATGTATAGTATTTTTCACTTGCTGCAGAGCACGGGACAGCAAGTGTTTGTATATTTGAGCGTATGGGGAAATTTATGTATATTTATTTGTATGATGGCTTTTACGACGCAGGAGAGCTGCAAAAGTATTTAGTGCTGTATTCGCATTGCAGACTCATCGTATAAACAGATAAGCTTGATGTACAGGCATGCGTGCAAAAAAACTTAAAGGTGTAAGGTAGTACCAAGCAGAATAAATAACTATACTATGTTAATAAAACTGTAGAAAAGTCGAGTCTGAACATTGAAAATTTCTTTTAGAAAATTACCACAGATGGCTTGAATAGCATACATCTGGACCATTTCTAGAATGTTGCCTGTTGGCCTACTTGAACGCAGTAATCTCCGAAGCTACTCGACGGGTTTTCATTGCGCCGTAACTGGGGGCTAGCCAATAACCTCAGGCATAACATCAGGATTATTTAATAAAATATTATAGGTAATATATAAACTTAATACTAAATGAAAAAAATATAGAAATAGCTTAGAATTCTTCTCGTTTGAATATTCTTTTTTTCAACGATATCAACATAGACGCTGATTATTTTTTGTAGTAGAAAATTTTCAACTGAAATAAAAAAACAAATTAAAGTCGTCTGTATAAAAACGAGAATTTTATAGAAGTTGCATGTTTAGAGAAAATTCACAATTCAAAAAAATAATGACTAGAATAAACTACTACACATACGTATAAAATTTTTTGGTACTTTGTATACGGCTATGGGATTCGGTGCAAAAAAGGAAATTATGATATTCACTCTAGCCTCTCAATGTTCTTGAGCCACTGATAGTGCGTAATTTTTGTACCCAATTTTTTTCTCGTTCGTCTATAGAAAATCCAAATAAAGCTCGTAAGCTTTTTTGATCAGATCTGTTTTTATATCTCGTTGTATGTACAGAATACTCTCCCATACGCAGCATTCTATAAAAATAATTTGAAAATTTCTCTTAGCAAAATACATATATAGCTAAACATAAAATACTTCTATTAAGTATTCTAGATGTAATAAAAAAGGACGGAAGGAGACATGGAAGAGAAACGAAAACGCGACAGATTCGGAGTAGAAAAAAACGAGAGAGGGGTAGCAAAGCGTACAGAGTGTGTCAATGATTGTTCTCTACATCACTCCAAACCAGAGAATTAACGATATAATAAAATTCATACATACTCGTAGAGCAATATTGGCATATACTCCCTCTGGTGCAGCAGAATTAGGAGAAGATTTGCACACTATGCCAATGATTTAAAGCGGTGATTTTAATGTCAATTTTGCCTTGGAAGAAGCTCAACTACTTGTACAATTTTTAGAAAGTAAATTTAATTTAAAAATGAATAATAATCCCAAAGACTCAACAACCAGATCAGGCACGACAATGGATGCAATTTTCTCAAGATATTTAATTAATTTACAATCACGAGTTTTTATTTCATATTTTTCATACCACAAACCAATTGTATCTTTTCTTGAGCATGAAAGTATGGAAGTGAATGAATAGATTTTTTATAAATGGAGGCGAAAACATCAACTATCTTTTTTCATTAACTAACACCCTTAAAAGTTCCAGAATAATGAATAGTGGCTTCTGTTATCGGGGAAATATTTCTATGTCATAAAACTTGCTGGCTAGGGTGAGTATTTTCATTTCAAGTGCCCATCGAGATCCTTAAGGTTTCACTTCTATCGCCTAGCTTTCTAGGCTGACAATTTTTTGGAAGGAAGGTTTTGTAGCAGACAGTTAATAGAAATCCAAAAGATACTCGGAAAATTCATGGGGATGTTACTTTTCTATTCTGGGGAAGTTTCTAGCAGAAGCCTGGTTATACCGCGGACTACAGGAGAGGATGAAATGGAAGCAACCTTGAAAAGTTCCTATTTTTGGAGGCACATTTTGAGAATACAGTTAACAGAGAACACACATTGAAAATAACAGAAATGCTGAAATGTTTTCCGATAAATTGATAAACAAATTATAAAATTGGATTGTACCATATATATTGAAGAAGAGGATAACATTTGAATTTATAATTTCTGTGGTATAGTTCATTCATCATCGAGAACTTAGTTCTTCCGTTTATAATGATAAAAACCGAACAACATTTCCAGAAAACCACGAAACGATCAAGTTGAAAGAATTAACTCGGTTCATAAAATCACTTTGAAAACCAGCGTACCAATTATTGTTTTGTGAAACTCAAACTCACCAAAATTGGGTGATGGACTCAGGGTGAGCCTATGTTATGCTATAACCATAAATAAAACACAAAGGCACACGATACGAGTTCTGGGTGTAGACCTTAATGTGAGTTACTTCTCTTACGTATAGCTTTACGTCTCTCTCTCTCACGTCTTAATAAAGCAGATAATTTATTTGTCCATGTTCCCGATGCTATTACAACAAATGTTGTATACAAGGAATCTTTATAAACTAATTATTTTACTCAAATAAAGTTGTTGAATGATGGTTTATATAAATCTATCGAAGTATTTACTTTTATTCTATGATATACAATCTGTCTAAGTATAATTATTGTATTTATCATTTTTCATGTTACTAAGTATGAATAAAAGAAGCTTTCCTATAGGTTATACATGTGTGATAATTAAATTCAATGAAAATGTAAAAATTTACTATTTATATAAATGTATGGGTTGAAAGATAATAGCAAAAATTATTTTGAAAAAATTTTTTGTACCGGCACACCATAACTTTTATTCATTTATCATTTCAAAATCGTGTCTGTACATTGAAAATTTCTTTAAAAGAAAGACCGAAAGTGATGTAATATGCATCATTGATTGCCTAGCTGTTTCAACTACTTAATATTCGTAACTAATTAATTGATTTTCATGGAGTTTCAACGTAGGGTATGTTTTATTAAAATAATAAAAGATAACAAAAAAATTTGTTTAATGGAAATGGTTTAGAAGCATTTCCTTTTTCAACGGCATCACGGCATCAATTTTACCTACCGTATAAACAAATTAATTTCTGCTTTTTTTTTAAATGTCCTGTACGAGATTTAGAGTCCTTGGACTAAAATGTCCCATCAGTCGTTTTGGTCGGCAATAAAATGCAAAATTACTGAGTATAGTTTCTGAGTATTTATTTTAAAAAGTTATTATTTCATACATGTTTCATTAGGAGTAAAGCATTTTTTACAAGATGCTAGGTTACAGCCTTGGCACATTTGTTTGGTTCTGCTTTCTTCCCCTTTCTCTTGCATCTTTCGCAACGTCGGCGCATAGTGCCTTGTATGGGTAAATGGTCGCCAACATTACCAAGTCAGCGTGAACGTTTTGAATTTCTGCACCTTTTCTTATACGCTTCACCGAGGCGGATGTTCTTCCTTTTGCTATAAGCTGTTCAGATAACTCCATAAGGAATTCTTTGAACGGTTTCTTTTCTCTGTGTAATTCTGCATAGATAATCCAAGCATTTACTGCACAAGTCATCAATAGACGGAAAAAGACCTTTTTCCACCATTTTGTGGATTTTCTGTTGAGATTATACATTCCAATCATTTTTTCACCTAGGTCGACCCCACCCATTATATTGCGATAACATTTTATAATGTCTGGACAGGATACGTTGAGCTTGTTTCCATCTCTAATTTTTCTTTCCACACTACCAACAGTATTAGTATGACAATTACTGAGTACCATTACTTCCTTCGTATCTTGCCACTTAACTGCCATTGCACCACTCTGATTACATTTGAATATATATCGACCTCGTTCAAGTTTTTCTGTTATTTTTGGGAAATCCTTTCGATTAGAAATACATGTTCCAAGGGCTGGATAATCAATAGTATTTATCAATTTGGCCGAAGTAAAAAATCTGTCACAACATAAAGTTACATCTAGTTCACTAATGGTGTATGCTAGTTTGTTCACAACACGCTCGCCTAGAGTGCCTTGGAAACACCCGGTTTCTTTCCCAGTGTAAATATTGAAATCGTAGGTGTAACCAGAAAGTGAGTCACATCTCATCCATATTTTAATACCACGTTTCACTGGTTTCAATGGCATATATTGTTCATTTCAGAGCGACCTAGGAATTTTGTCATATTTTCATCAATACTCTGAAACGGGCTACCTTGACGCATCTCTCGAAATATCTTCTTCAGGCAGTTAACTATGTCATCTACATAGTAGGTTTTTGGGGCATTTGGAGATTTTTCTACTGGTGCAAAGTACATTTTTGCCATAAATAATTTGAATCTATCCCGCGAAATTGCGTCTTTTTTTGCATCATTTTTTAGAGATGGTTTTTCGGACCAATAATCAGACATTGCTGGTACATGGTTGTAGCACATTATAAATGAACAGCCCAAAACAATCATAATTTCCCCATAATCAGCGTTCTTCACAGAAACACAACTACGCAAACGATGAATACCCAGTCTTTCATTAGAACATTGAGCAACGTATTTCATTGCACTTAATGGCATAAGTTTTAAGAATATATCTAGTTGACTACTGTATATAGATGATTTTGAGCTTAAGGTGCATTTGCGCATCTCTGAAATATTCTTTTTTGGCTCAAAGTTTGGCGGAGGGTCCATCCAAATATTTAATGGTGCTTCAGCTATCGTTGCAGAAGTATGTAGTGGCTCTTGTACTACTATTTCCATTATTTCTGGATTCGGTATTTGCGCCTGATCATCGCATGTTGGCATTTCTTCTTCATTTGAACTATCAATTTCTTCTGAATCATCTTCTCTCTCATCTTCATCTGAACTTTCCTCTGCTTGCGATGGGGAATACAATTCGTCAGACCCACCAGATTCACTAAATCTGTCGTTCTCTAATACAGACTCGATTTCTCTGTCGTGCAGTGGCCGTGGCATTTTGAAGCTTTAAATAATATAAAACGAGTAAAACACCGGTAAATATAAATACATGTTATACCACACTAAAGAAAGTTAATGGATTTAAAAAATTGTTGGGATAAACAGAACCTACAATAAAATACTATTGGGATATTTTCATCCCACTTAAAAAAAAAGTGGTAAAAAAAGGTAATAATTAAGATTATTTTTTACCAGCAATATATCAATTTCACTACATAACACTTTTATAACAATTTCGTGTAATTTTAAATGTTGTTAGAAGATAATTACTTAGTTTTTACGTGAAATACTTCGGAAGAAAATTATACAAAACAAAACCATGAGGTTACAACCTGCCATCTGTCAAAACCTGAAAGGTTTTTCTCGCCTAAATTGTCAACAATGCAACTACATAACCATAGAGAACGTGTTGGGATCTTCTTTACCCAATTTCATATGGTATATTTTAAGTCAGGATTTTTAAAACAAATTTTGGGATAAAAACATCCCAGGAGTCTCGAAACGGTTAAAAACTGACACACAATTTGATCTATAAAGCAAATGTAAAGGGTGTTTTTTTAAGACTGGTATAACTTTGAATTGAAATAAAACACATAAAAAATAAAATATGATGCCAAATTTTTTATTTGAAAGATATTTTCATGACATTTATTATTTAAAACCGATTTCTGGCATATGTCCGCCACGACTAGCTTTGGTGAATTGCCAAATTGCTCTTTCAACAAATCGATAGTTCGAGTTGCAGTCTGAGGCGTGGCACCGTCTTGGTGGAACCAAAATTATTGCAGGTCGATGTTATGCAAATTTGGAAACAAATAATCGGTAATCATTGAGCTGTAACGATCACCATTGACAGTAACATTCGCCGCGGCCTCATTTTTAAATAAATAAGGACCGATGATGCCTCCATCAACAGTTCGAAGAAAAAGCTGATCTGATGCTCGATTATTTGGACTATAAAATTCACGAAGAAGTGCTCTATAAGTTTGGCGAACAAAACACTGTTTTTAAAGTAAATTTCCACAATTTGTAAAAGTTGTTGCGGCGTCATTCTTTCCATGATGAAAATTTATATATGCATATCCTATGTTGGGTCCAAAGACTGCATGAACATTCAGTAAAAGTTTCAAAAAGATGAGTTGAATACTATGGACACCTATAAAGGACTCATATTAATTTTTATATAGGGCTATACAAAATTTGCCATCAAACATTTTTTTTCGCGTTGAATATTTTTTTATACAGGCGAAAATATTCGATACGTATTTTTTTATTTCAATATGTTACGCGAAGTTTGCGAGATTTTTTTTTTCAAATTTCACGCTAGTAAAAATTACTACTTTTCAATTGCTGTACTGTCATATCTAACGGAGATATGTATGAAAGTTTTCACGGGAGATTAAATTTGAGACCTTTTCTGAAAACTCAAATCAAGTATACTACAATTAAGTTAAATTCAGTTTACTTAATTATTTAGCAACAAAAATTTAAGATAATAAACAAAGAACTTTTTTTTACATGAACAAAGTGTTTTTCTAAACGTTGGTAAAATTTGATAATGGAAAAATTAATACTTACAAAGTAACGAATTTTTGAATCGCGGCTTGCGGCTAAACCAGAAAAAGATATTCCACTCGAAAAAATATTTTGTCTGGAATACTCCATATATAAGATTAACTTTGAAATAAAAACTTGCATTATTTAACATTGCACCCGCATTGAAACACTTCCTTACTTATTTTCATTTAATTTTTTGTATTATTTATATTATATATAATATTACAAATACTTATTCATTTAAAACTTTGTGTATACTTTAATTATACATTTAATGAAAACGATACTTTATGCGCCCCATTTTATCCCAAAGTTTAATTTTTCTTTTTGAAATTTAACGAATAAGCAGTCTTACGTGCCTTCTTAATGTAAATTTACTTTCTTATAGTATGAAACTTCTACTTTTCACGTTTGAAGTTTAGGGTGATGTGGCTGCTCCCAGAAGCTCAGATAGATCCTCTGAGCTCCATTGTAATATTTTCGTTTTAAAATAAATAGATTAGGTCATTGATTGGGGCCACGGAAGACCTTATAATTATATTTCAAATATATGAGCAAAATGCCGGAGTCCTATATTCATTTGGAATTTCGGAGATTGAGTTTGTAAGGGTGGTATGCTTTAAAATAAACGAATATTATTCGGTTTTTTCTCAATGTGTGTCCACAAAGCGTGCATACGAAAAATTGAAACCCTACGCCAATTTTTTTGTTATTTATTTATGGATTAGTGGCACAGTGGGTTCCGCCCGAAAATGCACATTACATTATTGGGAATAGTTGCGGATCTGGTGATGCATAAGTCCGATAAGTGGCTGTTGTGCTTGCTATCCCTTTTTGGACATTTTGCTTTCCCCTTACTAGGTTCCGTTATTCCCTTGTCCTTGTCACATCCTTTATTCTTTCTTCATTTCATGTTTGTTTATTAAATTTGCTGGTATTTTTATTGTTGGACAATGTAAATGCCTTAGGTAAGCCGCTATTGAATTAGCTCGAAAAAGTGATGCATATTATTTGCTTACATAAAATTTTTGTGTTTCTTTTCCGCAGTGTAGTTTACACCATCTGTTCTACGCAAACTCACCACTCACCAGGTGGCAGCAACTTAAAAGCTTGCTTTATTTTCATCGCAAGCAAATAATTTTGCAACACACTGATGTTGCCGCTTTGGCGGATATGGATGCTATGGATGCTACTTCGATGCCCGATAATAAGAGCCTTTGCTGAAAGCATAGTAAATATTGAAGCCACAGTGGGTTTTGTGAGAAGTAAACTTTAAGTAAATTAGATCCACTTTTTATTCCTTTTTGGACTATAATTTGATTTTTTGTTTTTGTGTTTCCTCTAATTCCGAATGTGATTCATCGATTCAGAAACAGGTTTGAGATCTTTGATATATCACAGGCCTAATGCTCAATATTAGCTAATTCTATTCACCAACTGGTTTGGAGGAATGTTATTATACGATAGCTTTGAACCCGTGCTACCACAAAGTTAGTTGCACGTCTAATATATGGTACGCCAAAAACTCACTCCCACTTACTGTCGTACAGTGAAATCTATCGAAATTTTCAAAATGCTGTCACATTGAGATTTGCATAAATGTATTTAATATTCAAATTAGTTTTACTGCTTGCATTCGACGCCGAGTACAGGGTATTGTCCTTGTGGAATACTCCATGGTAATTTTCTTCAAATGCGCTGCAATTACAAACTTCGCGGAGGGCTAAAAAAGTGAAAAACAGCGAGATGCCGAGGATGGGAGGAAAGTAAATTTAATGCAAAATATATCTACATACATACATAAACCGAGGAAAAGATACCCAAATCAAATAAAAGTTAGCTGAAGGCGGGTGGGTGGTATACAGCGTGATAAATTTTGCTAGCAAGCGATGGAAATTCTAAGTATATATGTAGATGCATTTTACAACTAGACACATTTGTATGTGAGTTCGTATGTGTATATGTATATATCTACTATAGAAAAGTGCAATGGCTTTTAAGCTGCGCCAAGGCATCATCAGCAGTGAATTTTAATGTTGGAATGAATGAAATGTGTAAATTACAGAAATTGTTTTTTTTGAACTTGGTGCAGCATTACTGAGCTCACAGTACCCCGTTTAATATGTATGAGGCGGTGTATTAATAAAATTGGCTATTTAGGTAGTGAAACGGTCATTTGGCAGAGAGTTGTGGTTTGAAACTAAAAATGTAAGCGCTTAAATGTTCGAAAGGGTATACTTTTTAGTATTCAAACAAGACGTAAAAAGTGGACTTTGTTGTGGTTAACCGCATTTTTACTTTAATTAAAAGGATTTTAAAAGAAGAAGAAAGGAAAATTAAAAAAAATTAATGCTAATCCTGCTAATTCTAATACTATTATAAACATTAAAGTTTGTGCGAGGGACCTTTTCAGACCCAAACAGCTGGACGGAATTGTACAAAATTTGCCACACAAATAGCTTATATCCGACGTTAACACATAAGCTATAGTTTATGGAGAGTGATCCTCTGTTAAAAAATTTACAGGCAATTAAATAAATAAGTTAAATCGCATTTCGCTTTATAACGGCTGGATAGATCTGGATAAGGGATGGGCTGTCATATAATCGATTTTTTTTTTTAAGAAGTTGTCTCTTGGTTAGAAGGTTAAACTTTACTAAATGAATGAATGCGTATTATGGACCAGTGACAAATGGTAGCAAAGCTCGACGGTGGGGTATCTTTGTATTATGGTTTTTGCTAAAGGAAAATTTTACAGCTATCCAGTTCCATACACAAAAAAATACACGCACAATATTAAAATGCGGCAAATATATAAACAAAATACTTAAATATAGTTTTTTCAATTCTTTTAGAATTAAAGTCAATTTATTTAATCGGCCTTTCAACATTAATTTAAAAAAAAAAACAGCTCACAATAACTGTAATGTAAGTTGCTTGGTAAAATGATGAAGCCGTAACCAATGACTCAATGTTGTATTTAGTTAAATATATCTGTCTAATTATTAACATATAGATTTAGATAGATTTTTTTAAGTTCATCCCACTTGCGCCATATTATTGCACTTTTGGTTGGGTTTCGTATGTATGTGTTATATACACATTTTGGACTTCTTCGTCATTCAGCTTATTTTCAAAATTTTCCAATTGCTTGACAAACTTTTCGCTAGCCCTATGAGAGCGCAAATTGTAATCCACTCATACCTATCGAAAATTTCCTTTCCAAGAAACTTTGCTACCGTTTGGCACGGACCCTCTGGGTATCAAATGAAAAAGGCTTAGCAAAATTTACTTTTCCAAATATTTTGAAAGCAAATTGCCACCTGTTTAAATGTAAATTAACTTAAAGTAACAAAAAATGAATAACATTTTGCAATTTGAATGGCAAACTAAAAGTTGTAGGAACGCTCAAACTCAAACATACATAGTTTTGTAAGGTTGCAAGCTTTTTAAAAATTTTATTAAAATTAAGCATCAGTAAGGTTTTGTCACTTATTTAAAAGATTAACTTAAATTAAATTATTAAGCTAAAGGAAGTATCACGTAATGAGATCCAAAGAATGTAGGTTAAACCTGCAAATATGAAAATATATTTGAAAAGGGTTGCCACTTGCTTAAATATACTAACTTACTGCAATTTTTAAACTTACTGAAACATAACAACATTGCTTTGAAACGAAAGCGCTACACGAAATCAATTTTGGAGAGGTTTGCCACCTTTTTAAACCCGTGATTCAATATTATTGCTAAGGTAGCGGAAATTCTACTACATTGGTATCCAACGAAAAAAGTTTAAAGAAAATTTAGCCACGTAGTTGGGGAGTTCATCACCGAGGTACAAAAGGTGGAATTACCTTCAACGCTATAACCTCAAAGCTTTACTGAAGCTTCCCTCTACAAATTTATGTGGAAAAATGTAGTCAAGCAATAATGCGGTTCATTTGAGTATACCAACAATTTGGATTGACGCGAAATTTGACATTCCGTGAGTAAACCCTTTCACCTCACGAATTCCTCTTATGAGTGATTGCGAAGAAGAAGATGATATTCCAACACCATAACACTTTGCACTGACGACTCTAGATTGGACAAATGGAATATAGTCCCAAGATCTCTCGCTAAAACTTAGCTTTCGACTGGCTGACCCCTGCAATAACAAAGGCCGGGCTTTTGGCACTAAATATTGTAAATCCCATGATTCGAGTACACCGCTGTCCATTTGCAAACTCTGGTTAAAAGTAATGCCCTTGAGCTTCCGAACATAAAATGGGGCGTAGCAACCACCTGTGAGATAGCCTGTCAGTTCTGGGCGAGAATGGCTAAATCAAATCCCTCAGTGTAATCAATTTGGAACGTCGCCTCCTACGCCTGGTGACGAGTATTATAACCGACCCTTGCCTTATCGGATCGCATGATAGTAAAAGGGGATTTTTCTCAAAAGAATTTTGTAGCTTTCTTAATGAGGTAGAGATAGAGCTGGAAAGCATTGAACATTAAGTTTTATAATTTTTACGAACATTTGTATGATGATTTTAGAACTTAACCATCAACTGAGCGGTTTGCTTTGGAAATAATGCTAAATAATGTAATACACTTTTGATGTTCTAGCCATGGCGGTCGTCCGAAGTCTTTCAAAGCTCGATTGACCACCAGTTCGATGTAAGCGTTCTAAGTAAGTTTCAGGTCTACGGTTTTACTCAGATACATAGTTTACATACATGGAAATATTAAAATTTATACCTCTAAGCACTGAAAAAATGCAAATAATGGCAGGGTTGTATTGGCACAGTTTCAGGAACAAACGTCGTAAGGTTGGATGTGAATGAAGTCTTGCACTTCCATTGAAAGAGAGTCCAGTAACAAACACCAACAGAGAAGTGAGATTACAGCACCCTGCTTGCATCCCCATTTCTACTATGATATAAAGGCCAACTTCCTTTTTGCCCACAGTCGGCATTATTCACATGGAGTGGATCTAAATTAAAATTCTTCCAGTCTCACTTCGATCTTTGTTACAGAGACATGTAGAGTTGTTTCATAGGATTTTTCACTCTGGCATGCTATTTTGATCAATATTAAGTGGAATTTTCACTAAAATCTTTCATTTTATGTTCTTTTCGTAATTGAATATATAACAAACTTTTCATAATTTCGAACTATACATTTTTGCTCTAAGTTCATACAAAAATAGTTTCTAACTTTAGATATTCCACAACTTTTTGAGTTTCTTTCTTCAAATATAGTATTATTTCTGCCTATTACGGAGACTTAAGAAACTTGTTGGTAAGGACTAGTCATTCGGAACTTTTTCTTATGTCATTCTCATTTAACCTCTGCACTCCCATTTTCTAGAAGAGAAATAATTTGAAGCATCAGGTGGCATGCATATTCTACGCAAATATATATGTATTATTTTACTAACAGCAAAGGAACTACTACGTTGTGTAAGTTCGAGAGTGTGCAAATACCCCGCCGGAAAAAAAGTCCGTTTCATGAAAAAAAAAAAACAGACAAAAAAGTGCTTTGTTATATAGCAAACTCGTAGTGTAGAATTGTTTGAAAAGGTTGTGTTTTTTTGTACAGTTTTATTCAAAACAATTGTTAATTTTTTTTTTTTTGGTTTGATTTTTCCATATTTCTTTCTTAATAAAACTTCAAGCACGTAAAGAGAAGCAAATTCATTTTCTGGTACATTTTCAACTGCTGATGTAGGTTGCTGAATTCTGGGTATATCCTTAACAACCAGACCTTGCTGCAAGGTTCATCTTCATCTGAATCTGTAAGTGAAGACCCAACGTTTAGAGCACATTTGTTGGCAAAAAATCTGGCCTGAGATATCTGGAACTCCGGCAGTTTCCATAACACTTTGCAGCATATCTAACGGTAAATATCAGTACTTCCACCATAATATACTTAGCTTGCTTTCGAGACGCAAATTTAACGAGGAGATGTCCTAGGAAGTAACCTATCGTCACCTTCTGCATTATCGGTAAATACCTAATTCGCTACCCCCAGGTAACTTCCCATCGATACTCCCAAATGGCTATAAAACTCGCACATTTAATTTTAATCATTCTAATTGTATTTTCTTTTGTAAAAGCACAAAGTTGACATTTTTAGCCGAATTGTCTGCTGTGGTTTGCCTTTGAGCCTACAATCGCTTTATAAAAAATTGGTTTTTTCTGCAACGTAGTTTTTGTCTATCGTTTCACTCTCATCATTTAACGGAATGGAGTCTAAAATGAGAAAAACTTACTTAGTGTACATTTTTTTATAAAACGTGAAATATTAAACCTAGTCGAGCGATATAAAAGTTTTGAATTGATTTTAAAGACTTTTTGTCTTCACTCCATCGACATTGAATGCCAATGTTATTTTATCGCTTAATATATTTTTTAAATTCTTCAAAACGCTAATAGGTTGCAGCAGCGATCTTTAATCAATGAATTAATAAAATACTATGAAGGCGGCCGCCGTAGCCGAGTGTGTAGAGTGTGCGCGCTTCATTCGGTGGGTCCCTGGTTCAAATTCTGGCAGGCAATGGCAAAACCTCTGAGTGTATTTCACCATGAAAAAACTTCTCACAAAAAACATTTCGCCGTTCGGAGTCGGCGTACAATTGTAAACTAGGAGAAGTTCGACCCAAATCGCTTAAGTGGTTATAGCGCCAATTAAATAAAATACAAATACTATGAAGCGCGTTCAATAGCGCTCACTTTATTTTTGAAATTAGTTTAGTTTTAACGAACATGCAATGATTTTTTTGCGGTTAAAAACCGACAAATGAGTGGCATGCACGTTTCAATTAAATTTAATATTTCTAAAACTTACATAAGTATTTTTGTTTTCGCAGTTTAGTTCGTCACTGAAACTGATTAGCTGCTCTTCGGTCCGTATGGGAAATTTGAACAGTTCAACAACTTTGTGATCGGCATGTTCATCAGATGTTGGTTGCAGTTATGGTAAATAATTTTAGAAATTTATATAATAATATATTTTTTAAACCGTTGATCTTATTGCATGGCATCAGTTTTCTGTAAATTATTTTTAACTTTCATATCGACGATATTTTTCTCGAGCTGACCGATAACTATCGTTAACTGCAATTACTATCGTCTAGATTGTTAGTTTTGTTTGAATTTCTCTATTTCAAACTTCGCAAATGCCTTTTACTTATCATTTTGTTATTTTTCACTTGTTTTAATTGTATTTATTATTTTATTCGATTATACGTTATCACATCCCGATATTTATTTTAAAAATTTTTTTAATTAATTAATTTAGAATTAAAAATTATTGTTGTTTAAAAATGTTTGTCTTGAATAGAATGAAAAAATTAAATTTAAAAACTTTCATTATAAAAAACAATGGCAATATTTATAAAGTTAAATTAATAAAACACCGCAATGTAGATAATTTACAAATAAAGAACGGGATATTCTTTGTGCATTGTCGGTGCATTGGATTTCTGTTTCTCTATTTTTCTTTAAGGTGTATATACCCCGTACTGCATTACTAAGTGCTGGTGAGTCCTCAGCCTCTGTATCATGCGCAAACTGAGAACTGATAGCAAAATTTACTAGCAATGACATTTTGTTTATTAATTTTTGTCAAAAAATTTTTTAATTCGGGGCTTCCCCTTAATACGTTTTTCGCTTTTTTGGCATGGAACATAAATTGGAATAAAATTCGTTATAGGGAGATTGAAAACTCATGAAAATTCGAGATGTGGGCGTAGAAAAAAATAGTAATATAGAAAAATTCGCTATAAGTGAATTCGTTAGAGGGAGAGCAAAACATACTAAAAACTTAATGAAATTCGCTACATAGAAAACCTCGTTGTACAGAAGTTCGTAATAGAGAACTTCGGCTCCATATAAAAACTATTTGTTTGGGAACTACCTTTAAACTTATAAATACGGCGTTTCGTTTTTATATGTTTATTTTCCTTGTTAATTTGAAACTAATAAATTTTTTAGTTATTAAATTTAGATAGAAGTTAAGAAATAGAAAACAAATGCAAGGTGGGGTAATTAATTGCGCCCTATGGCATCGCAATATTAAATAAGTCAGTTTGTTGTAGGAAATAGCAATTAGTTGTCATTGAAAAAGAAATAATTTAAAATAACTTTGTTATCAACCAAATTTCGCACAGGGTATTTATCAATTTCATTTATTCCTTTCATTGCTGTGCTGTCAATCATTCGGCATTAACGTTAATGCCATCTCAGATGAGCTTTGCTTTGCGGTAATGTATGTAGTAATGATTGCGCTAGCCTAGTGTCTGTTTGTTTGTTTTTCTGTCCTTTATCCCAGTGTTGGGTTCACTCAACCAAAGAAAGCTGGAAAATTAGCCATCATATCTCTATCTATCTGCGTTTGCCAAACATTGAAACTAGCGTATCTACTCATAACGTCGATAGTACCTATTTTTCCATGTTACACGCATTTGCTAATAGAGTTTGTAGCATGTTTGTAAATATGTGTCTATAGTCGTAGTGCACGTCAGTAAATCGAACGAATGATATAAAAGTGCACGTGAATGCATCTGAACGAAATCCTGCACGAACTTTTGCCTATCATGTCATGTCATTAGGTGCAATATATTCGCTGAATATTCTAGTTGACAACCAAGGCTTTGTTGAAACAAATTTGAATTGAGTCATGATCTTCTTGTACGGAGTGGAATTATAGTTTGAATGCAGCTATTCATATTTGAAGTATGCCGCATTAAGTGCCAAGGAATTTACAGCATGGTATTGAGTTGATATCTGAATTGAATTTGATGCTTGAAACTTTAGAAAACTATTATCGCGAAAATTAGTAGATACTACTTTTCATTTAACTAACATCAAAACTGAACCATTGTTGCTTTCTATTCGCCAAACATGTATGCAGTTAAAGGCGTGCAAATGAAAGAACAAGCCGCTTAAACCCCAGGTTAGGATAAATATACACACTGCCTTGAAAACAAATTCTATGACCCCTTGAGCTCACTTCTCTTAGTTTGTATTTGCTCCCTCTTGCAAATTTCATATCAAAGTAGCAGTACATAAAGCGGCATTTTAGCGGTTTGACATGGCGTATGAGTAATTTCACTAACAAACCGCTGAAAACTTCGATGAGTACTAATCTATGCTAATCTATTGTAAAATTGGAAGCAATGTGGCCATAGATGAGTTCCCAGATGCTCACCAGAGATTTAGGTATGGGATTTGAAACTATTTCACTACATTTTTTTTTCTCTTACAGACTGCTAATTTTTGAGTGCGTATGAAGTAATTATAGAAGATAGTTTAGGAGAATTCAGATAAGCGCGACTTTTTGGTTATTAGTTTATACGAAGGACATGAAAACTTAAATGCCCTTTGTTTGTTTAAATAAAAGCAAAAATTAAACTTTAATTTTTACGCATTCTCCGTTATTAAATTCTTCGTACGAAGTTAGACCGTATTTGCAAAATGATTTAATAAAATACTTTAAATTTCGATTTTTCGAAAATGAAAGATGGCAGTGGTTTTTCTATTTCTTAATATCTCTGGCCTTAAATTAAGCAGTGCTACGCCAATTTTTTACATTAAACTAAAATTTTTGCTCAATACCTACTCTATTTGAAAATAAACTTATTGTCTTCAAATGTAAAGTGTTTACCACATCTGGTAGGTTTGTAAAGCAGTTTTGTAAATATACATATTTGCTCACTGTTTTTTGATTTCGCTCCCCTTCCCAAACAATTTAACAAATTATATTTTACAGTTACTGAATTATCAGATTTCTGTTTTTTTTTTGTAAAGTAGCGTGGTTTTTATTCGTTTTCCATAATTATAAGGATTAATCAAATTTGAGCAAATTATCTTGTACAGGTATTGACCGATCTACAGCACTTTCAATACTAGTCTTAAAGCTAAGTGGAGATAATAATAGTTTGCATTTCATTTCATTTATTTACAGAAACACAAAAAGTCGAGACGATCTACAAAAACGTTCTACAGGACTATGAAAATATTTTTCGAGACTTTTAGTGGATCTAGTGAATTTGGCGTCATTTTTAACACAAAATACCGTTGCAAATTTTTGCTATCTGTGATCAATCAAAATAATATTTGTTTATCAGGCAAAACAATGTCTCCAATGAGCAGTCTGGTTTTTCACACTTAAAAGAAAAAAAATTGGATTCTTTTCGAAAAGCACCACAACAGGATTCATTTATTGTGAAAGCAAAAACTTAAAAAAAAGTGCAGTTTTATTGAAAGGTCTACATTCCATTTACTTTGGGACTTTACAACGTTATCTAAAACGTTCGTTTGATTTACCTACGCCGAAGTTTCAACACATTTCTCACAAAAATGGAGCGTATAGATTTTTCATAGTATGGGTGTAATCAAGTTGAGTACAAGAGATTTGCCCAAGCACTTCCATTGACGCATCTTTCTTTGTGTTTGTATATACAATTTTATTTTTAATTAATTTTACTTTATTTACAGCAAACAACAGCCAATTATTTTTCTAGTATTTGATTCATTATTAATATAAACATTTAGCGTAAACCTATAACTGAACTTTGATTTCCATTAAAAATTAAAAGAAGATAAGATCAAAATCTGAAGGAAGTAAACTTAAAATATGAGGGTATACTTATATAAATGTACATATAATTTATTCAACGGACGATAGGATTAGATTGAGAAAAGAGTATAGACAAGAAGCGACGTAGCTAACAAAAATATTCATCCTAGATAGAACCATATTAGATAGAAATGCAATGTGATTTTAAGGCCCCTGATCTCCATAAGCAAAGTGTACCAAAGAACTGGCGTTCAGATAATTTGAAGTTAAAAATTGTATGAAGCAATTAAGTGAAACTTAGATAAAGATCAAGCTGCGCGAAGTCGTTACCGTAGATAATCGGGGTCCTGGTGTACCAATAGTGCTTGTGAAAGAGCCTTGAGCTTCAAATATTTATTGAGGCAAATCGAATATATCTTGAGATTGATTAATATTATAAATATAATGCGCAATATTGTTTAAAAAAATATTGAGCTTTCTATTACACATCCTGCCATAATCAGCGTATGCTTCGCAACCTTAGAGCAGTTAAGTTTTAGATAGAAGAAATTTTACTTTCATTGACGATAAGTACTAAGTAGGCCATAATGAACGTAACATATCATACACTTTTTCTATAGCTGCAAAGATATGATCCTTTTTTGCCACGATTCTGTTAAATGTCATACCTAGCTTTTTGGCTTTTTGTCAACGAAATTTATAACCGAGCTGTCTAACGTTACTTTTGAACAATTGCCTAGCTTAAAGTATTTCTTGTATATAGCAATGCACTGGGACTTGGTTGAATTTAGTATTAGTTTACTATCTCTAGCCCAACCATATACGAGAAGTAAATCTACATGTATTGATTCAATTTGAGGGTAGCTCATATCTAATTGTCATTATCTACATAAACATGCATTTTACAATGATTAAGGGCTTCTACTTATATAAAAAAAATATTGAACCCTGTGGTACTCCTTCAATATCAGACAAAAAGTTGGATGAAGAGCTACCAACACTCACCGCTTGCGATCGCCCTAGGAGATATATTAGATCTTACCAGATTTACAGCTTGTTGAGAAAAGTTAGATAATTTCAATCAAAGTAGTGGGTGGTGAATGGAATCGAATATCCTGCAGTGATCAAGTAGTATTAGTAAAGCCACGCAATCTTTGGCCATAGTTTGTCTTATATCGTCAGAAACTTTTCAGCCAGAAGCCCGATTGGTGTGTACCAATTAAGAACTTTTGTTAACTAACGTAGCTGTTGATTTGACGATGCACTATTCGCTCTAGAACCTTTGAGAGAAATAATAAAATACGAATAGGTCTGAAGTTTCCATGGGTCTTCAAAAGAGGAATAATTTTAAATTTCTTCCAACACTTCGGAAAAACGGACGTTGTCAATATACTTTTGTACTGAACGCAGGGGTAAGAAAAATTGGATGGATTCCTACAAGATCAACGTCATTTGACTTTATCAAAAGTTTGGACTCTACAACATCACAGTCATCTATACCTACATATGTTCACAATAAAAATAATTGAATTTGAATGTCCGCTATTTTGTCATCTGCCCGCAAACATTTATATTCGAGTGGAAGATTCTATCAATCAATGTCTATTTTACTGGCGCTAAAATGTGCACTATAAGTAATTAAAAATGGTTTACACTAGCGGTAACTTAGGGGTGCGTGCTTGCCGAGCTGCGCATTGATTTGCCTTCATTCACAAGGTTTCACAACATTCAGAATAATTGCGACATTGACAAGAATAATTGATTTAAATGTCATGGCTACTTAAGTTGCTAATTAAGTAAACGCGTCGAAATTTCGATAAGCATACTGTGACTGTTTACTATTACTACGTTGTCTGGGCATTAAATAATTAATGAAAGGTGTATAGGCGTTTTCACAAATAGACATTATTAAGTTTGTGTTGAAGGACTAGATTCAAGGATATCAATTTTAATATCCGATTTTGATTTACTTGATCTGAAGTAGTAGCAGGGCAATAATTAAATTTTTCACTTAAAGTAAGCCATAAGAAATATAAGTTAATTCTCTGTGAGTTAAGTGAAAAAATAAAAAAAAATATTCATACTCATAAAATTTAAGAACCAAGCAGATGAACATTGAAATAAAATTTACTACGGGTTGGCCTTCTTCAGAATGTGCAGCATATAGAGAAGGAACAAAATTGTTGAAAATTGAAAAATTGTTATTTTTGTATTTTTATTTTTTTTTGAAAAAGTTGAATCGCTGTCCCTTAATTTTTATTTTTTCTATCAAGTTTGATCTTATTTTTTAATTCTTATGTACCTTGTTTTATAAACTGCAGCCATGGACCAGGGACTGAAAGTAACCGTTATTTTGATTTTTTCGGATCAAAAATTTATTGGCAGGAGTTCGTTGGAAATAAAACTCAAACTCAAACTTAGTCCTAATGCCATATGCAATACAAATTTGGCTTTATATTTTATTTTGAAGCTTCTTTTTTTAAAATCATTGCACAATCGTTATTTATGATTTTTATTTTTATTGATCAAAAATGAACGTTCTTCTTGGACTTTTATTTTTTCGATCAAGTGTTATCGTTACTTTTAGATTTTTATTTTTTCGATCAAAAATAATCGTTATTCCTGTATTTACAATTTTTTTATAACAATATACACACAAATTTTGCAAAAAAAAAACGATCAAACTTGATCGAAAAAATAAAAATCGCACGACAACGATCAAATTATTATTTTTTGTTATAAAACTTATAACCGTTACGGTTTCTGGTTTAGACACAAAATAAAAATTATTATTAGTAATTGCAAAATCTTAGGAGGAAGATAAATCAAAAATGTTAATTCGAAAAATGTAAATGTTCAGAGGGTTTCCGAAAGGAAATATTCGAAGGGGTTTTTGAGAACAACTCTGACTTTAAGTGGATACTTTAAGTAGATAGTTTGGATTACATTTGATTTGATTTGTACTGGATACAGCTCGAATATTTGTGACTTTGTTCCTATGGTAATCTATGAGATACTCAGTACATAAAGTATTGATTCATGGTCAAAAATTAAAGAATCGTCGCAGCTGCCTTAAGATTAATTGTCAGAAGAAGTACAATAATCTTGCAACGAATAAATAAAATAGTAGATAGAAAATGTTTGCTTTAGACCTCTCATTAATTTCTAGATACCTTCAAAAAGTAGCAAGTCCATTTTTCCAGTAGCAATCGACTTATTATCGTAAACATAGGACAATGTTATGTCCAAGGAATACTGTTCTCATACTTTAAAACTTGAAGCGGCCAACTGTTATCGTAATAATAAAAGTAGTAATTCAATTAAAACTAAACTTTAATTATTTTTATATGCACCTTTATTGTAGTTGCATGACACAAAAATATAATTTAATAAAATACATAGAATGTGTGAAAAAATTAAAAACTAGTATAATAATTTATTTAATCATTTTTGCTTTTTGTTTTACAATATTTTATTTCAAATTCGTGCTCACCAATTCCAATAGTGTATTGTTAATTTAGTTTCAGAGGAATTGAAAATGATTTTCAGCAATATTATTCACCATTTCGAGTGCAGCGACTTTAAAATCCTAGAATTAATTTAGTTTAAGCAATATTGTCTGCCATTTTTTCTTTTTGCCAACCAAATGCTTATTCTTGTTAAGGGAACCCAAAATCATCTGAGTGGAGAGTTTCAAAATAAGTGAAAGTAGATTTGCCTTTTGGCCAGCAATTTGACATTTAGCAAGAGTGAAGGCTTTGAAAAACAGCGGAATTGCAATAGCGCTTTGCGTAATGTGTGGTAAGGAGGAGGATGCAGTCTTTTATCATAGCATGCGCTCAGCTTATACGTAACCGTCAGTTACGTCATTTCAGTGTCCTTACGCGAAATACATCAAATAAATGGAGTTTCAATATATTTTGGGTATTATTCAAATTTCGTAGAATAAAAATTGACAACATTTTAATAATCCACTTAGCCAACTGTGCAGCCGCGCATCCAAAGTGCATCTCCGGTAGGGCGTTAAACTGCGACAGATGAATATAGTTTAGTTAAATATTTTAATCCATAGGCCTATTTTATGGACTTTTAATAAAAAAAACTAAAAAGGAGCCCAGTAAAATAAATGTTTGCATTTTAACAGTATCGGCGCGTGGGCAAAACTCCTCACATACTCCAAGTTTTGGGTTTCTCCCATTTCTTTACTTGCTTCGATTTTCCGGTTTTCATATTTCCATTATTTGCACATTTCCAGTTAATGTTGATAATGATGATGTTGCTGAGGATAAATTTAAAATATTTTTCACGGCATAATTTCAAATACACATAGATATTTGCACATATACATTAGACTGCGTCGCGAAAAAAGCTTACTTTGAGAGGATTTTAAGGTCATACTACCACTCTCCTGCTATAGAGTAGTAAAATCGACGCTAGGAGCGAGCGAATTGCCGCGACACGTGTCGAGGGGGACGCTCCAAGGAGTTGTTTCTATCCACTTTGGTGAAAACTAACCGTTAACACGCTTCTGGAGAGGTGCAATAGTCAGTCAAAAAGGTCAGCCGAAGCAAGGTGGATCTCGTCCTCTTAACGTGAAAATATAAGATGCCTTTGGTATCACGAAGGTTCAAAGACCTGGGACCAGAACCACGATATTTTAAATCTTATTCCATTGAGTTTGGAAGGAAAACAGATATGATTGATGATTGCTCAGTGATTGGGAAAGACATCCCAGTGGCATTCTGAAACTCAGGGACACTGTTGTATATCAAAAAAGTTTTACCTTACTCGAGCAGTACAGATCGATGTGCTTCGATATCGGTTTCTAAAAGAAGTTTCATACAAAAATGCAATGCAGGAAGAAGTGGCGACTAGACATTAACACGCCACCAGGTAGTATTGATATCTATACAGATAGATGGCTCGAAACTCGACAGTGAGGTGCGAGGAGGCGGTTTGTCATGAAACCAACCCCTGTAAATTTTCTTTGGGTTGCAGAAGCTGTAGAGAAACTTGGAGCCGGAATTCAAGGAAGAGATATCTTTATCTTTATTTATAGCCAAGCTACAGTCAAGGCTCTATGCTCCTTCACGTTTAACCTAAACATCGCCTATCTCTACAGGAGATGGACAAGCAGAAAATACTGTATCTCATTTAGGTCCCTGGCCACAGGGACATAGAGGGAAACTTGCAAGACAAGGTACGACCAAGCAGATTTTTCAGGATTCACGGTGGTATGCCTTATGTCACTTGCAAACAGCTACCTACTACCTTGAGAATGAATGTACAAACAAAATGGTGGAGGATGGAATCAAAATACGATTTGTGGATTAGGGCTCTAACCGGGCACTGTCTATTAGGAAAACAAACACCGAGGTAAGATGCCTGACGAGATTCATCTGCGTAGCGAAATGGTTCAGCAAGGAGTAATGTTTAGATGGTGTCAGTTTTGTGGTAAGACATTGAGGCTCCTATATATGACCTGAGTGTGCCACATGCGCATGGGGCAACCACTCATACCTACCTACTTACAGTTAATTCGTCCTTGGCGCGCCCCAAAAACAACCAAAACTTGCTTTTCTTCATAACATTTTTATTTATTACTCGAAGTGTGGTATAAATAAAGAAAAATTTGTTTCTAACGATATAAATAAATTGCTTATTAAGACGTTTTATTTTTCTGAAAAGTAAAATTGTTTAGGGAATAGAACTCATAATTCATAAATTTTTTCTCTCATATGGGCAACGACCCAGTCTAATATACACCTGAATACATTTGCTTACATGTAGGCGAATTTTAAAATGAAAGCTGAAAATGTGCAAGATAAATATGAAAAGAAGTTATGAGCAGCTGTCACTATTGCCGTTGGTGATGCGGCTTCTGCGGCTATGGCTGGCGCTTCTGTTGTCATCGGCAACATCACAATTTGTTATGTATACAATACATTGTTGCAGCTGTTGTTGTAAAAGACTATACGGTAGGTAATGTGCGTTATTTATTTGTATGTTTATTTGATTGTTGTATAAAAGCGTAAATGCACGAAAAATGTTAATGATTAAAGCGAAATGATGGCTGAGGCTTTTTCCGCAGGTAAATGACGACCTTGCACGTGCCAGTCTACATAGATAGCAATTATAGACAGATATGTACTAGCTATATATAACCAATGATTATTCGTGCTTCAAGGTGAAATATGGTTGTTTTGTAAGAAGGATTCTGAATTGAATATGGGAATAAATCAGCTTCATATGTAATTGTAGAGACAGAAATTCTTTCAAGCATATACGGTTGTTTATTCACTTAAATTTATAAGCAGATAATTTGCTGACAAAGTTATATATTTATGATCTTAAACGCGCCCATTTTTAAATGGTATGAATGTGGAGACAGACCGAGAGCCACTCACTTCGAAACCGCTAGCTCAACACGTCAAATTCCTGTATCGTACTTTGAAAATATCAACGTCTAACTATTGCGTATTGCGTATTGATCTCAGCCCTTACAGATACTGGGCTCGTTGATATGTTTGGATTCTCGCTCTTTTGTATTTATTTACCTTCAAATCTTGTTTCTTAATTAATTTAATAAATATTTTTTAAGTAAGCGACGCAACTCTTTTATTTTCGACTAACTGTGTCGCTACATTTGTTTTCTCCACTTAATTTCTCTTAGCCTGAATGACGTAATTCTGAAAATGTAGACTGACTGAAGACAAAAGCAATCCCTTTACTGTAATCCACTCGATATATTAATAAAATCTGCAATGACTATAATATAATAACATGTCCATAAGGTAATGAAAACCAGTTGGTTTCAGAAGATGATTTCCATAATAAACATCAGCGTCCAGACAGTATTATTTTTATGAACTGGGTTTCGTACATATTTCTCTATTTATTAAAATTGTTTGCTCCAAGTGAAATTCGGCAAAGAAAATTCAACTTGTTGAATTTATTTTTCTTTTAATAAAACAGTTTTTGCAGGGCGAATAAATACATACTTTTAACTTGTTTTCATTGAATGTCACGAACGTGTCATAAGTTACTGGTTTTCACTGTCGTGTAGACTTGGTATAAGAGGTACAGATGGCAACGAGCGAAATAGCGAGATACTAAATTCAAAATTGCATTATTATTTTTCGTAAAAAATCTTCATAAAATCCGATAAACGTATTATACAATATAAATTCATTTGGTTCAGAATCTAGAATTTTCTAACTACTGTAAAGACAAGGTAATGTAGGGAAAATATTCTGTATATTAAAATTTTGAATACAAGTTTATTTTGAACAATAATTCTATATTTTCATACAAGCGCAAAAAATATTATGTTCATTAAACATCCTTAGTACGCTTGTAAATGCTAAAAGTGTCAAATTTTACTATGTAAATGCCAGACCCACCCAACTGGCACTAGGGTTGCCAGATGTAAATAATTTGCAATGCCACGCGTAAGTTACCTTATAGTGGCTACCGATAACAGAGAGAGCTGTTTACCCCAATTCTGTTTATTTGTACCCTTTACAATCGAATCTAATGTCTACTATTTCACTATATCCTCTTGGTTGTACTTTAACTTGCTAATATTTTATGCAATTTTCTTAAGTTCTTAATACTTAGGGATTTAGGGTTAAATAAGAGGCTTTGCCGACTTTAATAATGAAAACAAATAGGAAATTCTATATCTATATCTATATCTATGTCTATATCTATATCTATATCTATATCTATATCTATATCTATATCTATATCTATATCTATATCTATATCTATATCTATATCTATATCTATATCTATATCTATATCTATATCTATATCTATTTCTATATCTATATCTATATTTATATCTTTATAACACTGAACCCAAATTTTTGCTTGACCGAAACAGCCGAAGTACTCGATTTAATGATTTAAATCAATAGAAACAAAACAATAGAACACAATAGAACATATTTTTTAACTAAAATTTAAATTTCGACATCGTAGACAACCTGAGGTGAAAGCCCTGTGTGGGGTCGAACCTTTTAGGGGTGAAACTGTTTGTTCTCTGCGTACACGGTTGCTCTTGGAAAAAAAAAATTTTATGCGCGTCTTTTTACGCAAGAACTCGTAAAATGATTATATAAAGTGTTTAGATCAAATAATAAAACTTATTATCGGATTGATCGGAGCGCCGCCAATAAGAAAAATGTTTACTTGGTAAGGTTTATGAAGATAAATTCGCTACATTTGCTAATTCCCAGCGCTTAGCTATTTTCATATATATGTAGCATGTACATTTCTTTATTTAAAAAAAACATCAGAGCACAGGCACCGTTTTAAAAACTTGCCTCAATTTTGTTTCACTTTACTTTCACTGTCAAGCCCAGAGTTGTATTTAAAGTAGTTTCTTGAAGGGGTATTTAAAATTTAATTTCTATCATTGCAATAAAATACTAGTTTATTGAGTTTTTATTGCTCCCGTTGAATACAAAAAGTTCGTAATCTCCTTTTAACAGCAATCACTTGGTGAAAAGGAAGTTGTCTGCAAAAATTTATTGGGAAGTAGTTATAGTCTCCTCTATATATGGTAGGGAAATAATTAAGGGAGATATGTATTCTTTATAACTAGAGTCCTTTCCCTAATGCTTATGTTCCTGTTTATGAAGGTTTCCATTTCAGTTATTTATATTACTTTGCAATGAGAATATTTTAATCTTATTTATTGTGCAACATTTATGAATTATTTGATTTCAGCGATCCAACTTTTTTTGTCTTTTTTCACATGAGAAAATGAATTTTCATTGTAATCAACAAAGCGAAAATTTTATAGTTAAAATAGAAATTGAAGTGTGCTTGTTTAAATCTGTAAAAAACAAGTTTTTACATGCCTACTTATGTTTGTTAAGTAAAAATTTAATAAATATATCTCCGTTCATATTACATTTCATTTATAACCATCAGCTGTTTGTCGACGCGCGTAAAACGATGAAAGTTGCCCACATAATTGTGTGATTAAATAGTCAGCAACACTGCTCGAAAATTTTTGCGAAATTAATATTTCTTAACTGCTTTCATTTTACACTAATATATTAGCATTTCAGTTACCTTACTAAATAAATTGAACAAACTTTTTTAACTGGGTGGCAACCCGCATCAAAGATATTTTTGTGCAAACCTCTTATTTCAAATCAATGTTGTTATCTTAAATAAACTAACCTTTTTATGTTAATAAACGTTATAAAAATCTTATGCGAACCAAACGATCTCCTAAGTCCCAATAAAATTTTCATTACAAACAAACCATTTTGTAAGCCTTTACAAAACCAACAAAACACTTTCAATCGATATACAGAAAAAAACCATCCACTATAAAGTCGTATTGCCATATTTAAAATTATGTTGTAAAATCTTGACCTCTTAGTTGATGCTGATGAGCTGATTTATTGCGCAACCATAAATAAATTAATTTTTATTGAAACTATTAAAAATTAGTTTCTATTGATTAATATTTTCATTTGCAGTATTTGTTAACGTTTTCTCATTATGCATGAAAGCAAATAGAATGCATGGCTCATTAAATAAATACAAAATGTTCAATATTAACTTTTGTTAAGTGCACACTTTTCTAAATATAATGCAAATATACTGTAGGTCACTTATATTTGAAATGACGGTGAATTACTTTGCATTTGATCAAATACTTGAATGAATAGCAACTAAATGTAAATATCCATATGCATTTAAATATCCATATAATTATACCAATTCAGTACATTTAGCGCCACATTAAATAGAAATGTATGGCTACGGCCACTTACTCCGAACCATTTGCTTATTATAGCCGCATTGGAGGCGCATAGACCGGTTGGAAATGTGGAATTTCAATTATAGCCAACCACTAAACGCTTTACTATTTGTATATATCTATAAGTGTTTAACATATGATGCACTTTATTTCCTGCACAAGTTTTTGTATGGGTATAAAAATACATATCGATTAGGGTATGTCAAACTGGAATGAATTTTGAATGACACCATAGGTTTTCATTGATTTGAAGACACTGAAAATTTAGAATTCATTTTATGTATACCTCTTTTCACTTTATTTACATTAGGGTAACTAAAATTCGTGAAAACAACAGTAGCGGAGTCTGAAGGTCGTATAGCTAATATTTAATCCCTTTTTTTTAGTTTGAGCTGTTTCATAAAAAATCTGTCACTTATTTCCCTTACTCAATCGCAAGACTTCCGCCAAAATATTTGGAAAGTTATTAAGATAAACGTAAGAGGGATACATACGAAAATTGTCTCTATAAAAATAAAATGTTTTAAATACTAAAAAAAACTTGAGAAGAAGGTATGCTTTAAAGTATTTACAAATTTTTTCAACGGAATCAAAATAAAGGTTTTTATAAAAACAAAGTTAAGGGAGTTTAAAGGGTGAGAAAGTAGCTTTCAATGGATATATTATAGCTCCAAATAGGGCATGTTTTGATGGAGTTTTTTAAGTAAACCAATTTTCCCAAAATGGTCAAAGACATCATCAACTTCAATAATTATTTAAATATAAGATTTTTTCAATATTTGAATGCAGAACTTTTCAGCTTACATTGTTCTATGACCTCAGGTTTTTTTTTATTTTCAAAAAACATTTTTATTATAAAAAGCTCGCAATAGTGGAGTTAATTTCAAATCGGCTCAGTGCACGTAAATCTTTATATTATTGTGAAATATTTCAATACATATTCTTAAAAAAAAAAATAAATTAATAAGTATGACACTCTCTTGCTTTTCGCACTTGTTTTATTTAAAAAAAATAAAAACAAAGTAAAATCGGAGCAGGGCTTTGCGAGTCAATTCGTTATAAACATTCTCCATATAGTAAATTTAATATAATACTATATACATAGATAACAAATAGGTAACCAGGACGTATGAGTGACATGATGAATAAAACCACTTTCCCTTGTTATTTTGAGAAATTTGCGGGCTTTAAGTTTCACTACATACATATGAATATTTTAAAGACACTTGCAAGTCATGCGATGAAAGGCATATGGTGCGATTTTGGTAATATTTTGTAAGATTTTCAAAAAAAGTCAAATTTTTTATCTTATCGATTGTTATTGCTATCTGAAATTGAAGCCCGTAATCTTGGCGGCGTTTGGTAAAACCAATATGGCGCTACTCGTCCCACAGTCCGTGAAACTATGGCCTTACATCGAGGCCAATTAGGAGAATAACTTTGTCTGGTAAATTGCACGCCTAGATCGTGTAATATAACATTTCTAGCCTTGTTTATTTCTTACTTTTTGAGGAAAATAAATATTTAGTCAAACATTTCAGAATATAAAGCTCAAAAGCATGGAGGTGAAGAACTCCAACTGGAAAGTATTTTTTGCCTAAAATTGCAGTAAATCTACTGTGTTATCTTATTGAATTTGAGTATGTACATTCGTAATATTGAATGCATATATTTACCTTTTCAACTTAATTCACTGCGCTGAATAAATCCAAACATTCGTTATTTGAGTTTAATTAAAATTTCATTTCGGGAACGCAACCACAAATTGTACAAAAGTGTCAGATTTCACTGCAGACGATACTTCCAAGATGTGTTGTGATTGGTCACTGGCGCATATTTGTTTGATTGAATCACTAATTAAATAAAAGCGGTAAGTCAGTTTTCATTGCAACATTGTGTATAGCAACATCCCTTACATCAAGACATTGCTGAGCAGTTTGGGCAACCAGACAAGCGCATTTCGAAAATAATTTTGTTTTTGTAATTTATTAATATAGTAATGATGCCAACAATGAGCAGGGAAATTCAAAGTATCAAATGATGAGTTGCCGTATTAAGTAGAGCGATTATGAAATTAGCGTTAGTAAAAACGAGATAAAATATCACCCACACAAAGGGAAAAGTACTCATATTTTTCCCATGGCCTGAACAAAATTAATGAGTACTTTTCAAATTACTTTCATAATGAAAATATGAGCATTTATGTGATAATCCGGCTTGTCTTGCAGTATCAATTCGGCAACATTTCAAGGAAGCTGGTTGTAAAGGTGTGAGTAAAAGTCTTTCTTAATATTAAAATTAGTATTATTTTGATAAGTGCATTTTGATACTTCAATTTCAGATTCACCATTTTAAACATTTAAATTACATAATCTCAAATTCAATAGGCAGGCTTGCATTAGTGACACGCCAGTCTTCTCATTTTTCCAATACTTACCCTAACAAAATATTATACTCTGCTTTTGTTCTTTCCAAACTTGAATACGCTGTTTTTTATGGAGACCTTATCATGCGGTTCACATAACACGATTGGAGAGAATCCAGAGGATCTTTTTTCGTTTTGCTCTGCGCCCTTCTTTTTTTTTCTGACCAGATTCCATTTTACAATTCACGTTGCCGATTAATAAGCTTAATATCATTATCAGATAGGAGAACTCTCTTGTCAGTTTCGTTTATTTTCGATCTTTTTTCCGGCAAGGTTGATTGCCCTTTTCGTCTTCGGCGAATAAAATTTAATGTTTCGTAATTATAAAGTATTTTTTGTTAGTGTATACGTCTAGTTAGTCTACGGTGCTAATATTCCAATAAATAGAACTCTGTCTGAGCTTAACTTTTTCTCAACTTTTTTTGATTTAGATGTATCTTATATTAAATCGGTGCTTATAATTAATCCAAAAATATTTTTTTTTGAGTATTAATTACAATAATTAAATATTTTTTAGTACTTAAGCCTCAAGTGTCTGTGTATATTAAGTAGACATAAACAAATAAATAAATAAATAAATAAACAACCTCATGCTACTAGAATGTTTTTTGTAAATTGAATTAAACTACATTTCGTGTATACCTTGTATTACTTTTGTTAAGTTTTAGAAACGTTCCCGAACTGACCTTTTCTTGATCTAAAAATGTTCCATGTTTTTTTCTTAGCTCGCGAAAATGTTGAGGTTTGCCAACAGCAAGTACGGACAATGTTGCTGCAAAGGAAATATGGAATCGCTGGATATCGACAAATGGATATAAGAGACATTAGTTTTCTTTCTTGATTCCAAAATTACCGTTTTCAATATTAAGCATACATCAAATTTGTGTCACTATTATCACTATTAGAAAAGGAGAAAAAATTATAACTGCACAACGCATTTGCATCTAAAATGTTCACATAAGAAAGCATTGGTAAAAGAGGTTTTTACAATTATTCCAATTATCACAATGAGAAGCAGTTTACAATTTACTTGCCGTCGAACAGAGAGGGAGAGGCAAATCTCTAAAATATGGTAATTAACAGCAAGTTGGATTTTTCAGAGAAACTGAAGAATGATAGAATACAATATTGCCCATTCCGCAGACTCCGCTAGTCCTCTCTTTATCGATTAGACTGAATCCACAAATTCGCTGACGAAATAAAAGCATTTTACACAAACAATGCTAAGAAAACTTTTCAATCATTCCGCCGATTGTCAGCTTCTTTTGTCCTTCTTCCTCTTCTTTTTTAGATGCTTTTCTTTGCTCTCTCCTTCTCTAGCTATTATTACGTCACTATCAGTTGCTCTAAGCGTAGAAGGCGCATTCTTAGTTTCTAGGAATAAAATGAAAAACGCGCGGATTTCCACCCAGTACCCGGCACCCTTTGGAAACAGCGGATAGACTGGAAACAATCCTCTTGCTCGTTTCAATGAAAGCTCAAAATCTTTGGAATGAAGATCAACTCTATTAGATTGTAAGATATTTTCCTTGCAGTTATCTAAGTTATTTGATTTCAGCAAAATCTCACAATTTTCGAATACATTAAAGCGATACCTCGATTGAGATAGTAAATTTTCCCCACAATATATGTAGCTTTGTTGAAATAATACATTGCAGTAGAGTCACTCACTTTTGTTAGTTTTTGAGTGCCCACTGTTTATTTCTCTTTTTCGCAGAAGGTCAAACTTCGCGCAGAATTTCTATGAGTAATAAAGTGAATTATTAACGTCATTAAATCACTTTAACTTAACTAAGAAAAAAAATTAATGATAAGAATCATTTATAAATGCTCTGAGCTGAGAAGAAAAAACACAAGGTGTGATTTTGTTAACAGTTTTGTTTATAAATTGCATTTTATTTGTGAAAGCTTCCAAATTTGTTTTGACTATTTCTATGAAAAATATTGCTAGCTGTTAATGAAAAGCGTCACCGTGCCCATTGGTCGGTTTGCAGCCAGGGGGTCTAAACTCCGGCTGTATTCTAACGGCGCCTCCCTGACACCGGGCCACCTCAGGGAGTATGTTTGGCCTTACCGCGGCAAGGGGCGCTGTCGTGGTGTACCCCCCTTTTCCCCCTTATATTTCTCAGACCACTACGCTTGCCTCGTCGAGCAGGTGGTCGTACGAACAAGATGAGCACAAACAAACTAAAAATTCAGCAAAAAAACTTGTCTTCCCCATCTCGGGGTAAGACTATGCAGGCGCGAGCGCCTAGCATAAAAATTTCTTCTTCCCCATCTCGGGGTAAGAATGCGCAGGCGCAAGCGCCTAAAGCGCCGCTTCGCTCCGACAGGGGCTCTTCCGGGCTGGAGGTTGCACGCCGGCCCGTGATTATGGGTGTTATGGCGGGGCCTAGCACCAGCAAAGCTGCGGGGATTATGCTGGAGACGGCAGACCGTTCCGTGGCGGTAGGCACTAGGGGCCCGCCAAACACCGGCGTGGCTGCGAAGCCTAATCTTGCGAAGGCAGAGGTCTCACGGCCTGGCCCGAGCGGATTAAGGCGGCAAGCAGCTACACATGAAATTATGGAGGGGGTGGCAGCGATGGAAACTACGAGCCACGCCCCTCTGAAGGTTGAGTCGGAGCGGCTCAAATTCGCTGACAAGCGAAAGGCCGCGAAGACGCTAAGGAGATACGACGGGGTCCCGTTGGAAACGCTGCCCCAGAGCGCGAAGGAAGCGGTGGAAAGGGCGAAAGCCCTGCTGCCTAATTTCCGGGTCACTGGGGCTTCAGTGGAAAACCGGGTGCCTTCGTCTAAACGACAAAGATCGGCGGAGGACCAAACTCCGGCGACGAAAAGAATCCGGCCGCACTCCTGGGTGGGCAGGCCTAGTTTTGCCGAGGTTGCGAAGGACAGGATCCTTATTGGGGTCCTGGACCGAGGCAACGAGCTCGGGTCCTTACCAAAAGACCAGTGGAGGTGGGTGAAGGCAGCTCTGGCGAACGTCATTTTTGACGTTCTGCTGGAAAACCCCGGAACCCCCCCGGCCTGTAAGGACGCTGGCTGGTACCAGGGCCATATTAAAGTGGTAGCCTGTGAGGACCAGAGATCGGTGGCGCTGTATAAGGCCGCCGTTGCAAAGGTGGGCCCTGTCTACCCAGGGGCGAAGTTGGAGGTGGTGGACTGGAAGGACATTCCAGTCAGACCACGGGCGAGGGTATGGGTTCCGGTGACACCATCGGCACCGGAAAGCATCCTTAAGATGCTCCAGGTGATGAACCCATCCCTCCCGACAAGTGATTGGAGGGTCGTCCGTGTCGAGGACGCGGAAGGCCCTTCCAGACAAGTGGTATTGTCCCTTAATAAGGAGTCTATTGGGCTTCTGGAGAAGAGGCAAGGCCGCGTTTCGTATGGCCTCGATGAGGTCATTATCAAAGTGTACCGAGGTGACGCTCAGCGTGCCTCCGGGTCGGGTGAAGCAATGGACGTTGACATTGAGGCACCCGAACCGGAGCCGGAACCGGAACTCTCCGACGCTGAAGGCAGCGTCTCCTCCCAGACGAACCTTGCACCAACAATGCATAGGTTGTTTGCGGAGGAGGAGTTGCTTCTCAGTGACGGGGAGGGTGAAGCTGACGTCACCGTTGTAGCTGGAGGGGAGGATGCGGCTGTCTCGCATGAGGGTGCTGCAAATAAACCTCCATCATTCTAAAGCAGCTTCAGCTGCTCTCCTGGGTCGCCTAAGCAAAGGCGACATTACGGTGGTACTCATTCAGGAACCTTGGGTTTGCAACTCAAGGGTATGTGGGTTGAGTGCCACCGGTTTTAAGCTCTTCGTGGAGCGTGGTAAAGGTAAAATTAGAGCCTGTATTCTGGCTAAAGCAGATTTAAATATCTTTCTTCTACCTAATTACAGTGATGGCGACGTCACGGCAATTCTCGCGGAGTTAGGGGGTATGTCGATTGTGCTTGCATCGGCCTACATGGCGTACGAAGCCGAAAACCCTCCTCCCTCTATGGTTCGGAACTTGATATCCAGGTATGAGAGCGGACACATGTTGGTCGGCAGCGACGCTAATGCTCACCATGTCAACTGGGGGAGCACGGACATTAATGATCGAGGTGAGTTACTTTTTAACTACCTTCTAACTACTAACCTACTTATATGCAACAAAGGTAGGGATCCCACCTTCATTACTAGGAATCGTAAAGAAGTTTTGGATATAACTCTATGTAGTGTTAATCTATCTGAACTGATCGAGAGTTGGCAGGTTCTAGACGAACACTCCTTCTCTGATCATCGTTATATTGAAATCGTATTGAACTTTTCTTTTACCAGCCCAAAAGTGCGCAAAAACCTAAAAAACACGGATTGGCGCTCTTATAAAAGGTTATTTGAGGATAGGCTGACCAGCGAACCTCTTATTGAACCTAACTGCATCGGGGATCTAGAGAACATGGTGAACGTTTTTACGATGACCTGCTCAAATGCCCTAGAGCAGGCTTGCCCTGAATCTAAACAATGGGGCAAACGTAAACCCCATTGGTGGTCACGTGAGTTGGACTCGCTACGCAAATCTTGTAGGAAAAATTTCAACAAAGCCAAAAGACTTAATCTCGAACTAGTATGGCAGGAGTACAAAAAGTCTCTCCAGACCTATAAAAAAGCTTTAAGGGCGGCAAAGAGATCTTCGTGGAGAAACTTCTGTGGCGGCATCGAGGGTGTTTCCGAGACAGCCAGGCTAAGGAAGATTCTCTCAGGATCCTCTAACCCGATAGGTTTCTTGCAGAGGCAAGACGGTTCCTGGACCTCAACGGGAAAAGAAACCCTTGAACTGCTACTGGATACTCACTTCCCTGGGAACACAACTGCGGAGGAAAGAACTCCTCCGTTTATTTCTTCCAACCCCGTCAGCATACCGGTTTCGGAAGAAAAGGTTAGATGGGCTATTCAAAGCTTTAAGCCATACAAATCTGCAGGGCCGGATGGGATAATACCTGCTCAGCTAATTAAGACACTGGAGATGTCTGCAAAATGGCTCTCTACTATTTTCAGAGCCTGTTTCAAACTTAATCATATACCGTTGGCATGGAGAAATGTCACGGCTGTTTTTATTCCTAAAGCTGGTAAGGCCTCATATACTAATCCAAAGGATCTTAGGCCTATCAGTCTATCATCATTTGCTCTTAAGGCACTTGAAAGGATTGTTAGTTGCCACCTGTCCGATACCATAGACAGTCGACTACTGTCTAATGACCAGCATGCCTACCGCAAAGGCAAATCTACTGAGACTGCACTCCATAGCTTGGTCGGCTATATTGAGAAGTCTCTCAGTGCCAAGGAATTCTGTCTTGTAGCCTTCCTGGACATTGAAGGCGCCTTCAATAATGTGCTTCCAGAAGCCATAACTGGCGCCGTTAGGGATCTAGGAGCCGAATGCTCACTGGTTGAGTTTATAGGCCAGCTACTCAGTTGCAGAGTAGTAAAGTCTAAGCTGGGTGCGAGCGAATTGTCGCGGCACGTGTCGAGGGGGACGCCACAAGGAGGTGTCCTATCCCCACTTCTGTGGAACCTCACCGTTAATACGCTACTGCGAGATACGGTATGGGGTGGCGCAAAAGTTGTCGCGTACGCTGATGACGTCGCGATCGCACTCAGGGGAAAGTTTCCGCAGACACTATGCGAGCTGATGCAACGAGCGCTTCGGGAGGTATCCAAGTGGTCCACCCAATGCGGGCTCAGGGTCAGCTCAAGTAAAGTGGAACTCGTACTCTTCACGAGAAGGTATAAAGTGCCTTCGGTGACCCCACCGGTACTAAATGGTACCCGGTTAAGTATTTCTACAAGTGCCAAATTTTTAGGCGTTGTTTTAGATAGGAAGCTGAACTGGAAAGAGAACCTGGTTCAACGTCATGAAAAGGCTTCCATAGCCCTCTATACTTGTAAGAGAGCCATAGGCAGGAAATGGGGTCTTAACCCCCAGATCTGTCGGTGGATTTTCACAGCGGTCGTCAGACCAATTCTCCTATATGGGGTGATCGTATGGTGGCCCGCTTTAGACAAAGAGGTTAACCTCAGATTACTCACCAAGGTGCAGAGATCTAGTATGATCTGCATAAGCGGGGCGCTCAGAACCACGCCAAATGAGGCTTTGAACGCCATTTTAGACCTCCTTCCTTTAGATTTGGTCGGACAACAGACGGCAGCGATGACTGCTTTGAGACTAAGAGAGACATCCCAGTGGCACCCTGAATGCCAAGGGCACTCTAGTATTTTGAACAAGTTCTGCTCTATTCCGAGCAGCACGGACCGGTGTGCTTGGACATCGGTAAATGAAAGTAACTTTACTACACGAATTCCAAGCAGAGAGGAGTGGAAACCTGAGTTTCACACTCCACCTGAGAGCATTGTCATCTATACAGATGGCTCGAAACTCGATAATCAGGTGGGAGGGGGCGTTTTCTCACGAAACCCTCTCCTGCAAATTTCCTTTAGGTTACCAGATCACTGCAGCGTCTTCCAGGCTGAGGTCTCAGCTATCATGGAAGCGGTGAAGAGTATAGGGACCGGGATTACAGGAAGAGACATCTTCATTTTTAGTGACAGCCAGGCTGCAATCAAAGCTCTGAGCTCTCTCACGTTTAACTCGAATATCGCGCTGGACTGCCGCCGATCTCTACAGGAGATGGCTAAGCAGAACAGACTGTACCTCATTTGGGTCCCTGGTCACCGGGACATAGAGGGAAACTGCATGGCAGATGAACTTGCAAGACAAGGTACGACCAAGCAGATTCTTCAGGATAAAGAACGCATTGGTATGCCGTTTGCCACTTGCAAAATGCTACTCAGAGATTTTACATATAAACAAGCTGACAATAGATGGAGGCAAAATACGGCCTGTCGAACCTCAAGGCAGACGTGGCCTAAATGGGATCGGAAACGGTCGCGCAGCGTTCTCTCTCTAAGAAGGGAAAACATTTCGAATGTGATCGGGGCTCTAACAGGGCACTGTCTGATAGGTATACATGCTGAAAGGTTGGGAGTGCCCTTCCGAAGATGCTGTAGGAGCTGCAAGAATGACGAGGAGGAGGAAACGATCTTGCATCTACTGTGTAAGTGCCCTGCACTGTGTAAAAGCAGGATGCGACATCTGGGATCACCGTTTCTGGATGACCTTAGTAAGGTTTCTAGCACCGAGGTAAATTGTCTGTTGAAGTTTATCAATGAGGCAAACTGGTTTAGTAAGGGGTAATTCTTCTTTTTGGGATGGTACAAAACTTTTCTTGTGGTAACACAATGGGCCAAATATTGGCCTAAGTGAGCCGCTGAAGGCGGCTGCCACTCCAACCTAACCTAACCTAATGAAAACTGCAAAAATAGTAAAAATGTTTAACAGAAGTATGACTGTAGTTATAAGCTTTCTTTTTCCATCTGCGCTGTTAAAAGTAGCCACAATTTAAATATTGTCTTTCCCGCTAATACTATTTCAAATCGTTGCAAATTGGTTTAGTATTTACAGGAATTTTGTTGCCCTCCACAAATGTTATGTATATTAAATTTTCTTACCATGGTCTTTTTTGTATTCAATTCTACAACTTTTACGTCCTCTTGCTTCTCCCTCTTTCCGTTAAAAAAAAAAGTGAAAATTTCCCATCAATGCAAAAGACGTATGGGCCGGTACGCCACAGACCATCAGCCAGAGGGTTTTTGGTGGTGGTGTCCTGGCTTCCCCTCATTCTATCAGCGTTTATTTTCAACATTCCGCTTATTTTAAATTCCTCCACAATCGACAGTTTAACAAGACATTTTTGATACACATCTGAAAAGTGTGCGCTCAGCTTTGGACAACAATTTAAATGAAACTCAAAAGTATAATATGCCCATAACTTTTTGATGGCACATTGCTTTAACATAACCGTCATGCGCTACGTCGGTCGCATCGATGCTTTCCAACCACCCAAGCACCCACTAAGCTGAGTTTGTGCCCATTGTGCTGTCTTCTAATGTAAATAAACAACTTGTTTTTTATAAAGAAGCCATCCCTCTTGGTGGCAAGAAGTTTACACAAGTGGTATACCGAAGCTGGGAAATGAAAAGGCTTTGGAAGAGAATATATGTCATGAAATAAAAAACCAACAACTTAAAGCTTATCGGTGAGGCCAAAGTGACGCAATTAAGGTGGTCATTAAAAACTTGCTTTGAAAAAAAAAGATATATATATATATATAAGTACAATTCAAATAAGAGTAGTAAAAGGGTGTGTCCTTTAGGTAACTTAGTGTCTATTTGTTTCTTACCATCTTTCCTCGCGTCTACCTATAATATCTTAAACTTTTTGTGGCACATCCACAATCGTTTGACGCTCAATTAAAAGGACTGCTGCTAAAAAATTTACATTTACATTTTTGGACAGTCCATTTTTAAAATATATACCTATATAGAAAGTTTTTTGTGTAACAAATATAACAGAATGAGGTTATAATTAACTGCTGTAATTTTTATTTATAATTCATGCTTGAAATATTGTACGAGTTGTTAACAAGTAAACAAGCTCGAAAATGAATTAGTTGGACTATTATTAAATTAGTTTAGAACTGTTTAGTATTGCCCCTAGACGTGCTCATTGATCATGTCAAACGTTTTGGATCTAAGAGTTACAGCGCGTCATAAGTTCGTGTTTTTTTTTTTTTCTGAGACAATTTTTTTCTGAAGCATTTGTAGAATATAAAGTACAAAAATTGAAAGTTTAGATTTTAAAATTTTTACAAACATAGTGCGCTCAGCATTAACCGTTCGTTGAGCTTTTGATAGAATTCCACCCAAAATTTAACATTGAGAAAAATGATATGCAATAAAAAGTCTGAATCGAACTGAAATAATTTCTGTTGAGAAAATAAAGGTGTAGACTTCAAATATATATGTACAATAATATAAAAAATAGTGGTAAAATTTTCTGAGGCTAGATATACTCTAGCTGAGTAACTTCCTTGAGCTATAAGACCATTTCATAAACTGGGTCACAATTCCCCAATTAAAATGTTGAGTGTTTCTCCGGGAAAACTTTTTTTAAGGGGAAAAGGGGCTTTTTATGAAGTTTCGGTATATAAGTATTTGAAGAACAACCAATTATTATTTTTTTAATAAGGAATAAGAAACACATTGTCGCTCAAGTTGGTGATTCTTCATTAGTTTTGATTCCGGATTAAAAAACCTTTTGCCAACACGTGAAAAAACTTTTGATAAAGAATTTTTTTTACGAAATTGCACTGAATAATTCAGCTTTCAATATTGCGCTGGGCTCTGGGTATTATTCGGTAATTTCATACGAAATCGTCCAGCCAGTTAGGGTCAGGTATTTTTTTTTGCATGAAATTTTTTTTATAGTTTCCTCATCCAAATCGATGAGATACGTGTTTCTTCTTTTTTCTTTGATTTTTAATTCTTTGGCCGTAGGGATCTTTTCAAAAATTTGTTCCGTTTTCGAAAAACATCCCTTTAAAAGAAAAAAATATGAAACATGGTATTTTTGGAAAAAAAATTTAAATTGTTATTTAAAAAAAAAATCAAAATGCCTTTGACTTCGAAAATTTAAAATTACATAAATTTTTAAATAGTAATATATGTATATTACCCCAAATTCATTGTTTAGGAATTATGATTTTTTAAAATAATAGTGCCAATTATTCACTAATTTCAGGCTTCGTTTATAACAAATGCCATAATTTCGCCAAAACTGTTTCGATCGTTGTGATCTTTTTTCTTTCAACAGTTCCTTAAAGGTTCATTCTAGAAGAGAAAAGTCTAATGTCTATTAAATTTTCTGTAATTTGTTTTTCATCATCTCCTTTCAAATGTTTTGTACCGAAATGCATTTCAGCCCAAAAATTTTAAAATAAATTTATACTCGATAAGATTGGCAAATCAGGGTGGCAGAATTATATGAACTATGGCACCCTTCAGAGTTCGTGGTTTAATTTGTATGAAGATATAAAAAAATTTAAGAATACGGCTCTGCTCTGCTGATTCCTCTTGCAAATATTTCCACTTGCAACTCGTTTATTTTCCCCGAAACTTCTGCACACTTCATGCAAAGTTGCAAATTTTGCTCCTAACATGCCAATTAGCAAATGTTTTTTGTTTGTTTTTATTTAGTAACGAAAAGTTAGCATGAACGGTTTTAGAAATGTAGCCGCAAACAACAACAACAACACATATTTGTTGTCAAGAGCGAGCATGCATAAAAAATGCAAAACGATGTAGCAAAACAATTTAAGTAAATGTGGGATGTGGCGCACCTTCAGGCGCGGTCGAACGAATTCAAGCGGAATGTACGTGATTTGAAAATTCGAATGTAAGCAAGACTTTCATTCAAATGGAAGGGAGAATGATTCGAAATCAATAAATGCCCAGCAGCTGAAATTAGAATAAATAAGAAAATAAATTAATTTTTAGTGTAACAGAAAGCTTACACAACTTTGTCACAGATACAGTTTTCAGTAAGTTGTATAACTTCCTCACATTTTCAATACATGATTTCTGGCCTTTTTGACCTCCTTTAAAATGTTTTATTGCGATATACGCTTTTTACACTCTAAACTCAAAATTAATTAAAAAGTTATAAATCATGGTAGCAGTACTTATAACGTTCGCTTAAGAGAAATTGGAAACAGATATCTGCACACCTTCAAGTGCTATGTGATATCATTTCATGCGATATGATGTCATGTGATTTGGTCTAATGTGATGTGATATAGAATTGGAAAAATAAAAGAGATTTGCTCATAGTGAAATACAAGAGGTTTGCCCATATGACTTTTGATGAAAGTGATGAGACGATGATATAAAATTTAAAAAACAATTCCTGTGGATTCTGTGTCATGATGTGATATAAAGCGATATGACGGTGTATATAATGTCATTGTATTTACAAGAAAATTGTTGAAACTTTCGAAACATGTCTAGCTGCTGGTAGTTTCCACATATTAAATAGTTTTATAGATGTCTATGTATCTACATACGTACCCCTCTACTTTGATATATTCCTGTGCCATATTATAGCAAGTGATGTGATAACAAAATATATGATGTGATGTGATGTGATGTGACATGAGGCTTTTATGGAAACAATTAATTAGGGCAATATAAGTGAATTATTGGGATTGATTGATAATTGTGCGGAAAAATGGCAATCGATTTAATTCGATGTTTGAAATTTTTGCAAATGGTAGAAATTGTGATTGCTTTTAAATTAGATGATGAAATGAATAGTTTAATTTAAAATGATATGGTATGCTTTGAGATGCCATTTGAATTAAATGTTAAAATATGATACGTAGCGGCATGTTATGATAGAAAACGATATAACGATGAAATATAATATGATTTGATGCATTATGTTTTGATGCCTTTTTCGAAGCTATCAAGAAGCGAATGATGGAAGATATAATTCATTGCAACTCATTTTAATTAATCCATAGATGCGTGAAAAATTCAACAATTCGGCTGAAAATTATATCGAATATTGAAATTCAAGGGGAAACGTTGCCAAAAAAGAAGCTCTCTAATAGTCCGAACACACTACATTTATTTATATTTGTCCAAATTGCTTCGTATACACCAAGTGCATTTACACTTGTCATTCCTAATTTATCCGTGCAGCTCTTTAGCAACAGGTTTGTTTAATTCTTTAATCGAAAGAAAAATTTGAAACATAGTGCTCATTTTAAATACCTACATTTAAATTCAAATTTTATTATATCTACGATCACGAAAGAAAGATTCCAGAGGCAGTAAAAGTCAAGGAGTATCGCACGTTTTGGTTATAAGAGAAGACATTTTTCGATTATTATCGATGATTTAGGATAAAATACCTCATTTCGTCTTAAGTTTCTGGCAGATTTTAAAAGGCGAAATTACTTACATAGTTGCTTTGTAATTTGCCCATAAATTAAGAACAAGCCATAAATTACGATAGATTGTCAGGGCTTTAAGTCCACTAGTTCCCAGTTTAATACGACAACAATAAGGTAGTAAGTATCCGCAGTTCAAACCAAAACATCCTGTCGATTTCTCTGCCTGGCGCAAATATGAAAATCCAAATGCAAGTATGATTTGAAAATATTTTTTGCTAGAGGTAAAGTTGAGAATTACTTTAAAAAATTCGTTCATGCATTATTTATGCTACCTCAGTGTTGCAATTGTTGAATATGCGAATTAAATGGAAACTTGTCTGTGGGTATTTTTTAATGCAAAATCAAATATTTTACAATATGCATAAATTTATACTCGTTTATGACATATTTGACAGCCGTTTGAGTGGAAAACAAAACCAAATTCCATTTATGCAAAAGTGAGAGAAAGTAAATAATGGAAGAATATAACGCGGTTAGCGGTACAATGACGTAAATAATGAAAAACATAATCAATAAAGATATGTACATATAAATGATTATAGTTTTACACGAATATCGCAAAAGTCTTGTTGTTGTAAAAGTTTTTAATTACGCGCTTTTATTTATCGAACCAGCGGAGATTACAATTGGCATTGCTTTCCAAATGAGCGGCTGTTGTAAATAGTTGGTGGTATTTTTATTTATTCATCTATGTGTGTATATATTTTTTATTTATTTTTTTGCAATCACAAGGTCAACGCAGAAAAAAACTGTTCTCGATTCGCAGCAAAATGTGCAAAAAAACAATGAGGACACAAATGTCAATGGAGTAATATTTTGAAGAAATAAAATATTTATTTATACCAAATTGTTCATTTGCATGTCATTTATGCGCGAAATTATGAATGAGATGATTGATTAGATAAATATTAAATTCAAAAAAAAGCAGCTACTCAGCATAAAGACGTTTTTTGTGGCATTCGTATTGTTGAGCATTAAGTAGCAAGTATTTTCAAGGATCATAACACTGTATATGCATATAACTTAAAGTCTAACGGATATTGAGGTAAATTAAATGAACAACGACAATTCATTTCAATTGTTGTAGTGCAGGCATGTTTGGCATATTCACAGTCATATTCAATACCGATAACATTACTTCAATGGTTATCGATTAGTTATTTTTATCGAGGTTGTTATGGTCATCAAAAATGCGATTTTTATCATTATCGAAATCGATGACGATATCGTTATCGATAGTTATAGTTATCGATCATCACAGTTATCGCCTTCGTCATCGCGTTTGATTTTTTCTCTCTTTGTTATTCGACTATGTATTGCAGAACGTTCCATAAAATCGAATTTATTTTTTTGTCAGTTCCGTAAGTCATACGTTATCCCTGATTTTGTTAAGACACACCAGAATGATAAGTTCCCTCAGTCTGGTTGCGAAATCTGATATATTGATAAATTGAAAGCTGGTGGCATTTTATCGTGAATAATTTGTTTTCGAATATAATGTATTGCCTACTTGTATATAGTACTGAAATTAGTTCAAATTTAATGAGATGCATGGTTTTTATTTCAGTAGTGGCGAGATGAGTATCAATGGCTTTTAACTCGGAGGAGATCGGATTTTTTATGCTATCGGTATTAATTAATATTGTATTGAATACCACTTACTATATAAGTTCACTATGGCCACAAATCTAGACCTGATTCTATGTACCTTCGGTATAGCTTATAATAATCTTATTCATATGAATGTATGTGTAGTGATAAATATGAAGATATTGAGTGATAAAGAATTTTTATGTAAAAATATTTGTGAAATGATAAAACGAGGAGACATGTGAGATAGAACAATCCCTCGCTGAATTTCACATAATTTGACAGTTGTCAAATAAGAAAATACTACTGCATACCTTGAACTATTATTCACAATTAAAATTAGGGGTTTCTTTTACTGCTATTGTATTTGCTTTGTTGTTGTTACAACTGTTATTCTTGATGTTCTTTGTTTAATATTTTACTGGCATTTCCACCTTGCAATCGCTTTCGTTTGTCGGTATAAATTACAACACTTAACATTTAATTATTAGGCACACTCGATGGAGGAGAAGAGAGATATTTTAAAACTATTTTTTTCAACAGAAAATTTTGGGGTTAAAACCAGTATTCAAAAATGTGCCAATTCCTTGACTACAGGTGTTCATTGGGAAAAGTGTCTAATTCTTTATGTGATGAATAATTTATTTGAGTATTATTACTGTAAATAATAGCTCTATTATGGAAATCGCAATTACTGCTTTGACTTTTTTTTGAAAGAAAAACCATATATATTCGGATTTTTTTGGCCAAAGTCGAACCGAAACTGTACAGTACATTGGTGTCCGAAATGCCCAAGTAAGATCATTATCTACTTTTTACCTATAAATTTAACTTTAACCAACAACTTGAACGAGAAATAATGATAAAAAGGGAAACATGACGAAGATCAGTAAAGATAGAAACCAAATCAAACAACAGAAAAAAAGGAGTTGGAAACGCACAATTCTTACATCCAGTACGCGAAATGTGACGTGTTACAATTGCTCTACTGAAGATGGAGGACAATTAAATTCGTGAATTGAGGTGGATATGGTTCTTTATAAAATTTAGAAATTGGTAGGATTTTGCTACTTACTGGGTTGAAAGGTGCGACAGACATAGACCCAGAGTCGATCCATACAGATAGTTGCTAAGCAAAAGAGTAGGCAGCGGTATACGTTACAATAAACTCACATTGAACCCCAGCTTTCGCTTACAGCCCCACTCCAGCGTTTTTCACGCGTTGACTCGCAACGTCCGCTTTTTCAGAACCAAGTTGCTAAATTTCTAAAATCCAGCGGAACAACGTCCGAATTAGCCAAAATTTTAGAAGGACGCTCAACCTCATAGCGTACAAATAACACTACTCGACAAAAAAAATCTCCAAGAATAAAATAGGCCTTTCCTAAAGTGAAATTTTCTCCTGATTCCGAATATGACTTTCATTTTCTTGTGGCAGATCTAGTTTCCGAGATATCGGCGAAAATATGAAAATTCCCATTTTTGCAGAACACTACTTCATATAGGTACGGCAAAAATTTGTATTTTTCATTTTTTCGTTGTTAACTGTTGAATTATGCATTATACTAATTCCCATAAAAATTTCTTGCCTTCTTCGCCCTCAAGTATCTTCAGTAGTTTGGCCACTATGCCAAAAAACGTTCAAAAAATGTTGAAAAAAAAACGAAATTTTTTACACAATTTCAGATTTAACCACTTTAAAATCGGAAAAATTCTATTGACGAAAAAAAGTTAGCCCTCCTATGTTGTAGGTAATTTAACTACGAAAATTTTAAGCATACCAGTACAACAATTGGACGTGCCATTGAAACTATAGCCCCGTTAACTTGCAAGCGTCTATCCTACAATTTTTTTATAGAGAAAATTTTTATTCAAACTAGGTTTTTATTTTTTTATAACGTTTTATTATAGACATATATTTGCACGTTAAACTGTATTCAATTGAGTAATAATAGTATAAATCAGCAATTCAGTAAAAAACAACAACGACAACAACATTAAATACATACATATCTACATCTAAAAAAGTCAAATTGAGCGATTTTACCGTGGTGGTCAATAGTGAGGGACGTGGGTACTTCTAACTACCCGTTTATAATTTTCTGGGTTTGTCTCCCGTATTATTGTCCAGCAATAATCTCCCATCATTTCTTCATTCCAAAAACCTTGGTAACGCTTTTCAAAAATCATGAGGTCTTGGTGAAACCTTTCACCCTGTTCATCACTTTCAGCACCTAGGTTTGCGGGAAAATTATCCAAATGTGAATGCAAAAAATGCATTTTGAGGGACATGTTGCATTTCATAGCACTGTAGTTTTTCAACAAGGCTTTGACCATCTCTCTATAGTTGGGATCTTTGTTGCTGCCAAGAAACCCACTAACGACTTGCTTAAAGCTGTCCCAAGCCGCTGCTTCTACTGATGATAAATGATTCGCAAAATTTTCGTCTTTCAGCAACTTTCTAATTTGCGGACCAACAAATATACCTTCTTTTAATTTGGCTTGAGTTATTTTAGGGAAAAATTTCGTTAGGTACTGGAAGGATGGCGCGTCCTTATTTAAAGCCTTTACAAAATTTTTCATTAATCCTAATTTGATGTGAAGTGCTGGCAAAATAACTCGTTCGGGATTTACTAAAGGCGGGTTTGCGATATTGAAGGCACCTGGTTCGTACTCAGCTCTTGGTGGCCAGTTTTCCTGAATATAATGGGTTTCTCTAGCACGGCTGTCCCAAAGACAGAGAAAACAGCAATATTTAGTGAAACCTCCTTGAAGTCCGAGAACTATAGCTACAACCTAGGATGTATTTCATATACTATTTATTTTAAACTGTACCACCGAAACTGCTTACCTTTAAGTCCGCACAAATTTTCCAATTAAATTGTTTATATTGAATGAGCTCAAGTAAATTTGATATGCTTAAATAAGTTTCTTTAGTATTCTCAGAATGTGCCACTGGTATTGACGGTAACGAATTTCCTTTATGGAGTAATGCTGCTTTTAAACTATGCTTTGAACTGTCTATAAACAAGCGCCAATCATCCACTTTATTTTCTAATTTTAGTGCTTCAAATAAACCTTGAACATCATTGCAGTAGCAAATATTTTCACTTTTAGTAAAAAAAGAAGAGAAAGTCATGTGTCTATTTCGAAATTTGGAAGTACTTGTCGAAGGGCCCAGGCTGCCCCATTGCTGCAAACGAGATCCTAGAACTTCGCTATCAAATTTCGATAATTTCAAATCTCTGACCAAGTCATTAAGTTCGGCTTGTGAGACTCGATGTGGGATCTCTCCTTCTTGTCCACTTTCTGAATTATCTGCTTCGGAGCCACTTTCGCTTGAGGCTTCAAAACTTATAGGCGGTCTAGGTATGGGTAAGGTATGGTCATGTAGTTTTGGTTTTTTAGCTGATGCCACATTTGGATAACTTATTAATTTCCTCTTTTTTCTCGTTTTACCTTTAAGGTCTATCACGCAAAAATAGCACTGGTCGTGGTTAAAGGGTTCAGTCCACATCATTGGAACACCAAACTTCATGTTATGACCTTTACCCGATACCCATCTCATTAAAGTTAATCTACAGGAGGCGCAAATAAAATTAGGTGTCCAAGATTTATCGAGATTTTTTACACGGAAGCCGAAATAATGAAAGTATGCATCTCTGACAGAATTAGTTATTTTCCGAGCTGAGTTTCCGAAAATATAATGTCCGCAAATAAAGCAAAAATCATCCGGATTATTTTTACATTTAAAATCTCTTTTGCAACAAGCCATTTCGTAAACACATCTACCGATATAGTATGTATAAATTTGCACTACAATTTGCAAAACAAAATTTACAACAAACAGTAGTGACAATTAAATACTTGATGTCTTTTTAAATTTATTAGACCCTAAGGTAGAGTGACCAAATGAAATGCCTCGCCAATTTTATCAGAGTAATACTAAAATTGTAGGATAGACGCTTGCAAGTTAACGGGGCTATAGTTTCAATGGCACGTCCAATTGTTGTACTGGTATGCTTAAAATTTTCGTAGTTAAATTACCTACAACATAGGAGGGCTAACTTTTTTTCGTCAATAGAATTTTTCCGATTTTAAAGTGGTTAAATCTGAAATTGTGTAAAAAATTTCGTTTTTTTTTCAACATTTTTTGAACGTTTTTTGGCATAGTGGCCAAACTACTGAAGATACTTGAGGGCGAAGAAGGCAAGAAATTTTTATGGGAATTAGTATAATGCATAATTCAACAGTTAACAACGAAAAAATGAAAAATACAAATTTTTGCCGTACCTATATGAAGTAGTGTTCTGCAAAAATGGGAATTTTCATATTTTCAGGAGAATCAGGAGAAAATTTCACTTTAGGAAAGGACTATGTTATTCTTGGAGACTAAAGTTGATCAAAATTTGTCGAGTAGTGTAATCTGTGACGATTGAATGAACTCATGGTCGCTGAGATATTCCCGGCAACTGCATTACCGATATTTAATTATATAAAAAAGTACGAAAGAAGATTAAATATATGGGCATACCGCGCGAACTTCCTTCAAATACAGTTTAAAAACTGAACTCATCGAGAGATGAATACCAGATGAAATAAAGCTCTTATTCACCTGGTTAAAATAAATTCCGAAATCCACTATTTCCCCAAAATGCCAAAGGATTCTCAGGTCGTTTGTTCTGCTTTTGAAAAAAACGCTCATTTGGCAAAAAAAAAATTGTGAGCTTTTGAGTTTCTATCAAACGGTCTTAGTACGCATTGTAATTTTGTATATACATCCTGAATTGGAATCATATAAATCCTATAAGCATTATTGAATACGTGGTCAAAAAACTTATATTACTCCTATTCAAATTCCATTAGCAGACAAAAATGTCCGCCCCAGTTTAATCCGCAATTGCTCGAGTGCTGCGCCCAGGATAACTCCCGATGGCAGGCAATCACCCAGGAGACATCAGTAGCAGCAGATTCGGCAAATATTCCACGTATTAAATATAAATACTTATGAGTATTGAATTTTTATGAAAATGTATACACCCAGGTGGTCGCGAGTGTAAACAAGTCACTCTGAGTGCGAGAATGTGTCGAGAATTTTTTTTTTACTTACGGCATTGCCCCGGTCATTTATTACACAACGTCTCAATGTGTAGTTTAAGTAGTAAAAAAGACAATCAAAAGTAAAAAATGAAAGATTACTAAAGCGAAAAACGAAAGCAGCAAGCAACTACAGTTCACTTTCCGCCTGAAAGTGTTAGTGTATTTTACGCTTTTCTTTTATATTTCTTACGATTATCTACAACTAGAAAGTAACGACATTTTTTCCACTGCTTTTCTAATTCTTTAGCAACCAACTGCCAGCCAACTTGTTTTTAATACTACTAACAGTTTTCGGCTATTATTTTTTTCTCTTTGTTTTCTATCCACTCGCAGCATTTCCCTGCTCCGCTGTTCGTGGCTCGCGTTAACGTGGCGACACATAAGAGTAGTGGAATTTTACTTTTGTGTTGGCTTTTGTTCACATTGCATGCGCATTAAATGTGACTTATGTTGCTTATTGACTTTATTTACTTTACTACCACATTGCCACCTTCTTATCCTTCTCCAACTCTTTTTCTTCCCTCTCATCCCTCGCAGTACCATTTGGGCATTTGCTCAAGCAAATCGTAAATTCAATTGTGCAAAATAAATGGCGAAATGAAACTTATTGCTGTTGCTCCTTGGCCAAAACAAGAAATGCTAGCTAACAAATATTTTTGCTCTTGAAGAAAGATAATCATAGATAAATTTTGTGGCAAGAAGTAGAAACATTTTTAAAGATATAAGCATTTTTAGAAGCATGGGAGAGCAAATTTAATTGACAGCTGAGCTATTCCGAGCAATGCTCTGTGGCTAGTAGAGCTAAACTGTTGCAGGCTTTTCTGATACAAATTATACACTCTTGGTTTAAAAGACATTAGTAAGCTTCCTGATTGTTTCATATGTGAAAGGATTTGAAAGGTAAAAGCTAAGAGACCTAAGGATTGAGCAAAAGTGGTAAATCTTTATATAAATTTAGACTGTATCTTTAATAAATACGAAAGTAGAAAATATACTGGAACTAAGTTTTACTTCGAAAAATTTCAAATAAAAAGGAATTTCCGTTACATTGGCCACATCTTCTTATATACTTGCGTGCAAATCTATGTCAGAAGATGGCAATACTATAATGATGAGTTTTGAATATAAACCATTTACTACTTCGAAGGACAAGAAAGCGAAATGTGCCGCATTTTGTAGGAAAATTTCAAGACCTGAAACTGCACTAAGAGATTCCCATCGGTACATATCTATCACCATACTTAGGATCATGCTGTGGTGATCTGTAATATACCAGCAGGATACTGAAGGATAAAAATAAATGTAGCTTAAATAACCTAAGAAATTAAAGACTAAGGTTTTCCCCCCTATTTTATATTGGTCCAATTTTAGAGTGCATGGTAAGCTTGAGACACGTTTTTGAATAATATCAAATAACTGCAAACTTCGAAATTTATAGTTATAACATTTTTTCCCCCAAAATTATTTATTGTATCTTTCTTATGAGAAACTAACAAAAAGTTTTTTTAATTCTTAAAACTAATAAGCTCTTTGCGGTCACAGTGTCAAATCGCAAAGTGAGCGAAGTAAATATAAAATGCACTTTATTTAGATATAAATTTATTTATAAAAATATCATGAGGGGTATTATACAAAAGTTGGGCATTCGATGGCATCATAAGGGATGCTATGGTATATTTTATAGTCAATATCTTGAGGCATGAAATACATAATGGTATAATTTTTAATTTATTTATTTATTTATTTGTCACAGTATTTTGACTTCGGAGATAAATTACTATATTTACAATATATTACAAAATATTAAAAACATTTTACATTGGCTGTTACAGTATTAAAATCAAAAAGGTTTAAAATAGTATTAATTTAAGACTAGACACGAGCGCTGTGTTGTCGGATAACTCGATTTACATCGAGTTTCGTGTACTCGTTTTGCCGAAGCGGTCTGAAAGAACGAGTTTCCGATCTACTCGCTCTTTTTGTTTTCGACTGTGAGTGATGTTAGAATGACGTGCTTCCGAACCCCACTGCTTAAACGGCTGGGAAGTTCTAGTTTCCAAGCCGGATTTTCGGTGATCGAAAGGTACGAGCTTCCGCGCCGCTACCTCTTGGAGGAGTAAGCACGAACTCTTAGATTTGTTATGCACACGACTGCGTTTGTTCTGTTGCGTGTTGTTGACGGAATAGTCGAAACGTGTAGGTGTAGGATGGTAATGCCAAGCCTACATCCTCAGTGCCACGAGTTCAATCTTTCGAGCCGATGGCTTTTAGAGAAGTAACCTCAAACTTTTCTATTTTTCGTTTATTCGAGGTTTCGAGGTTCCTATTTGAGTCAATATTATGAAAGATATTAGCATGAAATACTTATATATATATATATATATCTTACCAACCCTTGAAAAATTACTTCCATCTAATACAAGTAATATTTAAATCTTTACCTTTAATCATAAACTAATCTTATACGCTTCTCTTTAATCACCTAGGGTAATTACGATTCAGTGAATATTTAGCAAACTTATTTGGATGGCGTGTATGAGTTTTATTCGATGGGTACCGGGTTCAAACTCTGGCCAGGGTAAGTAACATCAAAAATCAAATAAATTTTTTTTCTAATAGCGGTTGCCTCTCGGCAGGCAATGTGAAACCTCCGAGTGTATTTCTGCCATTAAAAAACTTCTCAAAAAATTATTTGTCGTTCGGAAATGGTGCAAAACTATAGGCTCCTCAATTTGTGTTACAATATCAAAACGCTCATCACGAATTGTAGAAGAAGTTCGTAAAAAGATCAAGCTATATGGAGTAGGCGCCAAATTTTGTATTATTATATTATTATTATTATTCGGATGGTTAAACAATCTTTACGAGTCAGTTTTCCATTTCATCTATCATCATTTTCATCATAAGGTCGCTGTGAATTATGGAGATTTTTACAAAGCTGGGGGATTCTCATACTGCAGCATTTATATTCTGTCTATTTAAGTTAGATTTAGATGCTGAATCCCAAAGTTGTATCCCATATATCCAAGTAATTGGCCCTAAATCAAATTCAGCTTAGAAAACAAAGTACTACTTTTTAAAATGGTGACACCATGCAGATTTACGATTAGTATGTGCAACCTTTTTGTCTGTGTTTTTTTTCTGGTGAGTCCTCTATCCAACGTCAATCCCAGATAAGTAACAAAATCTTTCTGCGGAATAATTTCGTCGTTTATTAAAACCGAAGAACAAGTGTTTTTTTTAGTGTAACTGTTACCTGTAAACTCTTTGACCCACTGACTCCAATTCTCCAAATGCTTAGTCATTTATCTAATACTTTAAAACGTGCTTGCATTCTATCAGCGGCTATTATTGGGTTCCACATATATCAACGGCAAAAGTGGTTGTGAGTCTTAACTAATCTTTGAAGATTTGTAAGCTGTGCATATTTCTCCTTTCGCCTTCAAGCCAGTACCTTCTCGTTCTTATTCTAATTTTGCCAGCTCCAGCTGAAGGTCGTCAAAAGTGTCTATCATACTGCTGCGTTCAGTAATGCAACATTAGACATAATTGAAACATGAAAGAAGATAATATCTACCCACGAAATATCTTAAGAAGCAACTTAAGTCAACTCAAGCCAAAGCAGATATTTGTAGAAACTGTTAGCAGATATTAAATGTTAGCCGGCCGGCCCTAAAATTCTCAAACCAACTGTCCTAGCCTGTCGCCATTTATTGTAAATGTACAAAGTGTTCGTTGAAGCAAATCCACGAATGCGAACCGACTGGCCCATTGAAATCTGAATGCTCGATTGTGGATGTGAGGCTATACAAGGTGTTTAGAAATAGGCTCGTTTTGTGTAGTAAAGTGGTTTTAATGATAGCAATACTAAAATAACGATTAATTTGGCATATATAAGTTTATACCGAAAAGTATCACTATTTTTGCCAAAGCATTGATTTTATTCTGAGCAGGTGTCAATCACCCATTCCAGTCTGACGGGATTACAGCAAAGAATCGATTAGGACAATACTCATCGATGACCTTCGACCAGAAGGCCCAATGCTGGAGGGTACCTGCGTAACTTTTGCGAAAGTCGTATCAGACTAACCCAGGATCCAATCCCATAGAAAATTCCGAGATTGATCTTCTTTCCAAAGGCGGGCAAGAGCAGCAATTTGTATTGAAGAATTGCAGACCAATAGGCTTTACTACCTTCCTTTCGAAAGCTTTTGAAATGATCTCCTACTTTCTCGATAACAGAACGTCTCCAACATGCCATAAGTCAACATAATAGACACATCTTTTGACACTGCCTCGCATAACTAAATGAAGAAATAATATTATTCAATTCAAATTTCACTTTCCATTTGCCGCAAGTGATCCTAAATGTGTGAGCTGTAAAATAAAATATCTCACATCCGAACAATTAGTTGTATTAGCATTATAAGCTATAGCGCCCCGATCTTAAATAGTTTCGTTGGTCACTTTCGAATCATTAAAATTGAAAGGAATGCCAAACGGCATGTCCTCAGCTGTTGTTGTTATAACGCAAAACCTCATATCTGAACAATCAAATATATGAGAGCAACGACTTACAGTCAACAGATCTTGATGATTTTCATGGCACATAATAAGTGACAGGTATGCCAAATCTTATGCCCGGAGTTGCTTATAATGGAAAATTTCACATCCGAGCAATCTGTTGTATTGCAGCTGTTTAAAGTCCGATCAATTATTAACACATTATGGAAATAAATCTGCTTAGTCAATAGGTTTCAGTCAAATATCTTTAAAACTGAGGGGCTAGTTGGTACTCAAACTGACAGATGGACAGAGAGGCGAACACGGATAATTGGAACATGGAATCTGCTTGCGGTCCTGCTCAGTTTGGTTTAATTTGGTTTGAGTCTATATCTTTTCCTTTTTTTCTTCTTCTTATACCTACAAGCCAAAGCTATTATATCATTTCATCTTCGTGAAGGGGCCTAAGAATTTAACTCTTTATTCCAAAAACTTTAGATAACATAACTTTTCAATATAATTCCAGGAGAAAAACTAATTTTCTAAATTTTGCCTCTGTTCCCACAAATCGCCAACCATTTTTTATGAAAGTTAGATTTGTTAAAAATAAAATGATAATTGCATCACCCTTTATATCTTGATAAATATGTATGTATGTGTACTTTGAATTCCGAATTATCAGTTGCCAAAATTACTTCAATGTACATCCATCCTTCGGATAAAGGATAAATGAGCGATTGATGAAAATTTAATGTTGCACATTCGTAGGAATTTTTTTTCCAACATTTTCATCAGATGAGTGTTAATGAATTATTGATCGTTACACTGTTGTACCTTTCAACACTAAATATGCAAATCAATACATTAGCAATTTATATGCCTTCCCACATGAGAGAATGTATTTCAAATTCTCACATGAGATTTACAAACAAAGATGTAAATTTGTTTACCTAGCGCGTACCTCCACTCCACTCGAGCGCTAAAATACATGATATGAGACATGGGTACAAACATAAATATTTATTTACATGCAACAAGTTAACGATTTCAAGGAAAATAGCATTGGGTGTGATGGCGTACCTGCGCAGATGATAAAGTGGCAGGCGAACTGGAGCAAGTTTCAAAAAATTCAATGCACAGTTGGACTAACACACAGGCACTGCGAATACATTACACATACATACGAACGCTTGTAATAAACTTCCGCATACACTTAACAAAGTTCGCTTCCTCTGGTATTTTACTGATACTCACGCACTCACTGCATACGTTCGAATAGTGAGGAGAAAAGTTAGGAAAGTAGGACAAGCCAGCTGTGTGCCTACTAAAAGTAGTGCCTGTACATCCTGCACGTGTGCCCTGCAGTCATAGACTACCTCATACATACAGTCCGCGACAAAACTATAGCACAGCTCAACTTTTTGTATTTTCAGTCGTTTAACAAATATGAATCAAATTTAATTAAAATTCAAATTGAAAATTAGTACATTTCGTAAAAGTACCATTATATGGTGCGACAAAACAATAGCACACAATTCTTAAGGATTCAAACATTTCTGGTTAGTACTAGAAATTTTAGAGAATAATAATATGTACATTAATAATGAGGGCATTCACCCTTATTCTTAACTGCTTCAATCATCCGATTTAGTAATGACTTAAATAATCGATATCCTGCATACAATTTCCTAAACAAATAACTTCAGAAATTTTCATTAATATTCAGATCAAGAAAACGAGCTGACCAGTCCAAAATATTTATTTCTTTATTTCGAAAAAATTTGTTACCACTTTCGTCGTATGAATAGCCCGATTGTCCTGCTAAAATATTATAGAACCTCTGGTAAATTCCTGTCCTCCAAGGGCTACTTCATTACCAATCAAATTTATATAGTCTACGCTCTCCGGGGCTGACGCCGGCTTAAAACTTCATATTTTTCCTGAGATCGTGATAATAGTACGGCCACCCTTCGAGACTTCTGTTGTAATTTTTACGACTTATAGCTTGCAATTGTGTAGAATTATCTGGCTATTTCGTAGGTTCGTTTTGGTTCCAGTTTGTTCTCAATTTTCCTCGCAGTAAGTTCTCAGTCAGTGATCGCTTCCGGGCGTGACCAGTACGAATTTGACCATAATTTTTCGGACCCTTTAGTTAATTATAAATAATCTCCGCGATATCGTTAACTGTCACTCTCTCACTTTTAATAAAACAAGAAATATTGGTGGTTTTTACTGAATAATAAACTGAAGCGTATTAACAGCTTGAAGAATTGTTTCGCTATCAGCCACAAAATCTCAACTAAACGCAAATTCGTCAAATGTGGTTTCGTTTTGTCGCACTCGAAAATTAAAAGTGCTCACACATATAGCTTATGCGAAAATTTAAAAAAAGTTAATGTGCTATAGTTTTGTCGCGGACTGTATGTATTTAATGTACCTTTAATTCATGTCCATTTAGAGCTTAAAATTCCCAGCTTTGCCATCGAATGGCAAAGCATTGAATTGGTGCAATCCTATTTTGAAACTTCGAAGAACAGCTTATATTTCGTACAATCGATAGTGAAAAAAATCGTATCAAGTCTTCCGCGGAAATTTGATATTTGTGAACTGAAGATTCCCCTAATATTAATAAAAGTAGTTAAATAGTGCTAAGCAGTTTTCACTATTTTTCCATTTTCTATTAACACTTCAATGCTGAGCTCACAAGCACGCGTGTTTCCGATAGTCGAGAAACCCCGTTTCAAACAAAACACGGTTGACTGTGGTTCAAAAGCCTGTAATTTCTATATTGGTTGTACGAAAAGTGTATGTTCGTAAAATAGCAACAAACCTACAATTAAATGAAATTTCAGTGCGTCGTTTAAAAACAAAAATACCATGAAAGTGGTCAAGTGGAGGATGTTTCGATTCGAACCGTTCAATACCGAAGTCGGCTAGAAAGCCTGGCAAAAAAGTCACTTTTAGCCGCAAAAATGAAAAAACATCGGTTCAACTGGGCTAAAAGTAAAATAAAATGAACTGAATCCGTATGAGGACGTTTCATACTCTCTGATGGGTCTAAGTCCAACTTGATAGGCCCTGATAGCTGTCGCACCGGTCGTCGTAGACTAGGTGAACAAGTTGCGCGGAAAATTGCATGCTTCGTACTGTAAAGCATTCTCCCTATATCATGGTATGCGGGTGCATTTCCAGCTGACAACAAACTGGAGTTCCTAATTCTAAAAGAGGGTATAGTAAATGCCAAAAAATGTGAATATATTGTGCTCAATTTGCTTGTATCTGGACTTGCTTGGACTTCTTAACAGAAAAGAATATGGTATCCAATTTTTCCGGACGATTCAGTGCCATATCATCGGGCAAGAACTACAAGCTTTATCATAAACTTTTTAGCCATTCAACCACTTTTTTTCGATTTATTGTTTAACGTTAGATTTCAAAACTGAAGCCAGATTTGGGCATAGTGTCACTAGATTGACCAGGGAATAGTCCGGACCTCAATCCAATAGAATACGTTTTTATGGGCATAAAAATTCGCACAAATAAGCCCAAATCAGAGGTAGAACTACGAAACCCCAAAGAAAAAGAAAGGTATGAGGAAATTACCCCTGAACATATAAAAGATTTGTATGGCTCTATGCCGAAGAGAATGGAGAGTGTAAAAGACGAAATTTAGTCTCATTTTGTATATTGGAATGTAAGTTTTAATTAACGAGAACCTAAAAAATGAAGTGGTTAAAAGCTGCATACGCACAAAAAAATTGATGCTGTCTTTTTCAAACTAAACAAAAAAATAGTTACAGTACATTTTACTAAAATGTATTATGTTAAAATTAAATTAGCCAACAAATATCCGTCACAATTTTCACAAATATGTTAAGCAGTTTGGGATTATGAAGCATACAAATGCGAATTGCAAAAACAATGTCAATGCGTCCTTCTTTGTTGCGCTGTGTATTCAATACCGTAGAACCGACGGTCGTGTGAACCAACTTACAGTCTTCAATTCTATTTTTGTCAAAGCTTGTTAATAGATCACGGAAAACGTCAACCAAGAGTGAAATAGTTAAGTTTTGTTTTAATAATGTTTGTTGAAATAATTGGTAGTCTATAAACAAGATATATGCGTCTTGTAACTGTAAAACATATTTTTATTGGAAGTGGCAATTCACAGAGAAATATTTTCTAGTTGAGAATATATGTATTTAAAATTTTAGTGTACCCTGCATATGGCGGCTAAAATTTCGCATGAACCAACGAATTGACGTAACCACGCATAAAAAACATTTTATATTTTTCTAGAAATAACGTATTGAACACACCGTACGTCATATGAAACCGTTTTATTAGAGAAACATCTATTCAGCCAACGCTCTGTTTAATTAAGGTGCAAATAATGGACAATCATGTCTCTACAGCGTTCGCTGTTACCAGTGATGTTTTTCCATTCTCAATTAAAATTTATAGTAAAAAGTATTAAAATGAATATGAATTATTTTGCTGCATTTTACCGAAATACAGTTTATTTCTGATTTGAAGGAAACATGTTTGAAGTTTTTGCAGGAAAAAAACGGTTTTGTGTTCCCGTACTTTTTGGCTGTTAGTCTCTTTCTACTCGCACTCTGCTTATAGGGAGTAATTTTGTCATTTGTCATTTTTACAGGACTTCACAAGAAAAGCACTGGATCAAAGCTATTGATAGTTTGTGTTGCAAGTAAATGAAAAATTGTGGAATGAACGCCGAATTTTTAAAACAAATGGAGTCAGGAGCCTAGCACTTGAATAGATAATGATCAGTTTGCGGGGAAACTTGGATTATATAGCCAAGTCCTAGAGCTAATAATTATCAATGAACCAGATGAGCTCTACATCCCCTCCGTAAGTTTTCAATTCTTTTTGGCATTTTCGTTCCTACGTCTACTAAACTTTAATATTTGTTCAACCATTAGGAAGTAACCTTCAAGATTTTTTCACTGCAAATGTTAACAGCTTCGAAATTATGTACTATCATATGCGTATGTTTTCATATTCAAGCAAAAAAATGAATATTCCACCATACGTACATACATCATACGATTTTGTATTAGTATTATTTTTACGAAGGCTGACTAATAATTTGGCAGCATAAGGAACTTGTTACAAGAAATTGCGTGTTGTACGCAATCATGCATTCCATTTTTACACCACTCGAGTGCACCAAAATGTTTAGAATAAAAAGCGAAATCGATTAAATCGCCCGTGGGTCAGATAACTCGAGTAAGTATTGAGATATGTGTACGGAATTTGGTACGCGCATTGCGCCCGACACAACGGTGTTTTGTTAATATCAAAATAATGCTATATGTCAAAAACTATTAAAGCTAATTTGTTTACCTTTGACACCTAGGATTGAGCTGGAGAAGGGAATAAGTGAGGTACATTGTTTTTAGAAAAAAAGGACGTATACCTCCCACTATAGAGAAAATATAAATACATCCGAAGCAATGCTACCAAACTCTATACAATTTAGTACGGTCAAAAACAACGACCACTTCTTATATAATGTTCCCGTTTTAATGTAACCGAAATGCAAATGAACAATCCAACTCGAATAAAACTTCCTTTAGTTGGAAAAGCAACCCTGTTAGCCTCTTTCAAGTACGTTGCGATTTATTTAGTGCTATTTAAGAACGAAAATTAGTTGTGTCGGCAATTTTTATGTTTATGTAGTTATTTGATTCCGGCTCATTCACAATAGCGCAGTTTTTTCACTTCCCAACACCACATCTCAGGTGGGATATCATTTAACCGAGTTCGCTCAACTCGCATATTTTTCCGAGTTAGTGTTGTTGCTTTACATGCAGTTCGTTATCCTACCTAGTGTTCTTTTGCAACTAGGTTACAAAGGAACGGGCTCAATAATAGTTTACAAAAATCAAAAAAATTAGATTTGATATTTAAATACTTTAAAATCAGTTTAATTGAAATTAAGATTTCTTGGAAATAAAAAAGCGCCGATACAATTTACAACTAATAATAAAAATGCGATATTCCAATATTAATAAATGGTCATTTAATGAAATTGGATATACACGATCGGGCTGGTGAGCGCAAAACCTGGGTTAGAAAATTTGTGGAAATTATGTTTGGCACCGCTCACTTCAAAAAAATACCAAACTCGGTATACGCATAAATTTCAACCTCTTCAGCATAATTTCGAAATTTATTCAAATCGGACAAAAATTCAAATTTTCAAATTCTACTAAGTTTGGTAAACTCTTTAAGAACACTTTTGGGAATGAAATAAATGGAATCAAAAATTTGGGGAATGGGCGTGGCATATAGGTATGTCTCTGAAACAGCTTAGTCAAATTGTAGAAATTTCGCACATTTCTAGTCAGAAAGCGGAGTTTCGAAAATTATAAAAATCAAACGAAAGCTCCTTTTACCTCTCATATAACGGTAATTTACAACAAATCAAAATATCCGGTACTATACTACTAAATTTCCGCGAATTCTTTAACATTAATAACGAATAATTTAATAATTAAATTTAACATAATAATTTCTTTGGTTTTTTAAGTTTTCAAAATAATATTTTATATAGTAACGTACCCGTCTGGCTTTTCTGTGTCACACCAGTTGTTTAAAGTTCGGTTGCATCCGAACTCAAACTCTTCCTTTCAGTCCTAATTTGATTTCGTTCTAGTGGGTTATTCTTACATACATATTTACATTTTTTTAGATATATGGAATTAAAAACTTTAACAAATATTTCAAATATTATTTTTTTAAATACCTAGGCCCCCTACAATGTTTGTGTCAGTTACAGTTATAGAGTATATGGTAAGCGAGAAGGATCTGAAGTAGAAGTAATCTCCTTCGCTACGGACTGCAATTCCAAACGAATTATATTTGCAATCTGTTTTGGTTAGCTCAAACTAATGCTATTAATTAATGCTAAGATCTAAGGGTTCAATTGTTTCCTTCCAAAAAAAAATTCAAAATTGTGATATTCTTATGGTCACTAAATGAGTAAAGAAGTCATCACTAAATTCTTTGAGCCACGAAATTATCAACTGCGTGTATGATTTAAATTAATTCCATTATTTCCCTCCTAACTGCTAATGAATTTGCTATTATCTTGCAAATATCTTTGAGTAGACATTGCCAATGGCGTTTAAGCGATAAAAATTCCATCTAAGTAAATAGAAACCTTCAAAGTAATTTGACTTCGTAGCCAAGTCAAAAAAAGGTAAATTTGAAAACAAAAAGTTCAATTACAGGTAGAGTGCGAGACAATTTTCAAACGGTAACTGGAATTATACTTAGTTCGTGATAAATATATACAAACATACATAAGCATGTGCGTGCAAGGATATATGATTTTGTAAATATGAATTAGCTCGAAAATGAATCTGAGTAGTGATCTGCCAACAGTTTAATATAAGTAAAACGAATTTCTTTAATATTGAATGTAACGAATTAAAACTATGTGTGCAAGAAAGCAGTTATAACGTTGAGAAAACGATAGAGGTGGAATTGAAATATGTGTTGCTCTAAATTAAGTTCAATCAACTAATAAATACTATGACTTTTGACTGACTAGTTGAATACTGCGTTCCTGATAAAATTACTTTCCCTAGATTGACTGTAGCCTAATTGTTCTCAACCTTCCCTGCCGTTATTTTGATTTTATTTTCTACTCGATTCATCGTTTTCTACAGAGAATATCTTCATGCTACTCCATATCGACAATCGTACGCAATCATAAATACTTATTCCATATACTAATAAATAAATTATGCAGATATAGATATATTTTCAATTTCAATAATTAACCCACAGTAATCATTTTACAAGACATATCATCAATCTAAAATTTAATCAAATAAGTCGTCCACCAGTTGTGCAGCCGACTTAGATAACTAGAGCAGACTTTAAGTGCTTTCCACTACCCACTGACAACTTGCATTTTGTTTTTGTTAATTACCAAGTACGTACGTATTCAAGTTTATGCATTGAATTCAAATTGTTAATTGCACAAACAACAAAGCATCTACAATGTTGAATCTGCAAAATCATCAATCAATTAGATAAAGAAACCAATACCCACAAGAACCAAATGAATAAATATATGGCAGTTCTTGCCATGGCCCAAAAACAACTTAAATTTAATAGCTTCAGACACAGTAATCCTTAACAAAAGCAAAAACACAAGTAAACGCCTATATGTGAACATTAAGGTGGTCCTCTTTTATTTCCGATTTTCCAACATTGGAGCTCGGGTTTGTATGAGGTTTGGGTAAACAAAACGGATGACCAAAATTTTAGTTCGAACGGTTTAAAATTGCCGTGCTGAAAGCTTTTTGAAATTTGTAGGAGCGAAATTCGGACAAACTGTATAGAAAAACGATGGTAACTACTCAGAAGTTATACCTGGAGAGGTAAATTGTGGGAAATGTATAATGAGGGCTCCATTACATATGTATACCCAATACATTTCTAGAATAAACGTAATCTCCATCGCCAACCGTTCATGGAGTCCCCATACGAAAATTACTAAAATTTCTCGAGAAATTACGGATCGTAAGCCAAACATATTTTATACTACTTTTTACAGGGAAAAATAGCACTGCATTGCGTTATATGTTTCCTTCAAATATATGTACGTATATATAACTCATACATAGGGGTATTTTACCAAGCCTTGCACGTTCAACGATCTGAATGGTAAAGCCCGGTTTGCAATGGGAACACTTTTCAAATTTTTCAGTTCAAACTAAACATGTAGGCAAGTTCTGAAAATCATTTTCAGGCAATATTTTCGCAGTTTGCGTTTTCAAATCATTTGGCATGCTCTGTAAATCGTTCCGTTTTCGTTTCGTCACCCTGTTCTGAAAATCGGAAACGTTAAATTTGTCCTGTTTAATTTTTGGAATCTTAAACGTCAGCGGTTTTAAATTCTAATAAAACATTTCGTTAAAATAATATTTATTGCGATATAAGTATTTACTCAAAATAGTTGCATATTTTGGCATGTAAATCCTTTTAATAAATTTTAGGGGAAAGCAAAAAAAAACTCCAAGCGAAAGCTTATTTTAGTCCAATTCATGGAAGTCCACCCAGATCTGGTGAAAAAATGTTCCAAGGGTGACAAAGTAGCTGTTGAGAAAAAGTGAAGAAGAAGGACGTTAATAGATGGGAATATATCTTAAATTAGTATATACTTGTATGTTGTTTGCAAAGAAAAAAGGGGGAAAAACGATGCATAGATGATTTCATAATATAAAATGGTTAAAAGTAGAACAATTAATCAGACCATATGTGTCATGGAGTGAATTAGATTTCATTATCATTTATTATCCACCAGCAATTCATTTTGGTCAAAGTGGTTTCAGTTTTGTCTCTAAGCGAGATGTATGTCAGTAGAGAGTATTTTCGAAGTGATTACTTTATTGTTTGCTCTTCTAATTATATGATAGATTATTGGTATGTAGTTTTCATTTTGGATGAAAATATTTTTGCAAAGTAGTCATCACTTTCGTAAGAAGGAGCAAGGGTTATCGACAACGTATAGGCAGCGTCTGGTGTGTTTCCTAATTAGGTTTATGAAGTGACAATCAATTCTGGGAGCTTTAGCGATATCGTATAGTTTGGAGTTAGATATAAATTTAGTAAAATTACTGTTCGGGTCTTGCAAGAGGAACGCTACAAAAGTTTTTGTACATAAATAAAACAAAAGCAGTTTGGGATATGAATTAAACTCTTTACTCCTGTGAAAGTACATTCGATGCCACTATGTATGGAACTCGATTTCTTTTGCATGGGCACCACGGGCACGCTTGCAGAAGTCCAGACGCTGAACCCAATTTTCGACGGTTTTCAAGTATAAATCGGCCGATACTGCTGCAATTTCACGTTCGATATTCGTACGAAGTTCATCAATCGTCGCTGGCTTGTTGGCATAGACCATAGACTTTACGGTAGCCCCACAGGAAATAGTATAACGGCGTCAAATCGCAATACCGAGGCGGCCAATTGACTGGGCCATTTCGTGAGATAGCACGTTCACCAAACTTGGTTTTCAATAAATCGATTGTGACATTCGCTGTTTGGTTTGTGGCGCCGTCTTGTTAGAACCACATATTGTCCAGGTCCATATCATCCAATTCGGGTCAAAGATATTCGGTTATCATTGAGCGGTAGCGATTCCCATTCACATTAACGTGCCGGTCTTGATCATCACAGAAGAAGTACGGCCCAATGACGCCGCCGGCCCATAAACCGCACCAAACCGTAATTTTTTCGGGATACAATGTTGACTCATGGAGTACGTGGGGATTGCTGCCTATCCAATAACGCATATTTTGCTTATTGACGAAGCCACTCAGCCAGAAATGACGGCGAACATAAATTGGAGCGCCCTTAAAGTTGAGGCCATTGACTCCGAATTTCGGTAGTAAATTTTAATAATTTCGACTCGTTGTTGGATCATATATCTTTCTATGATGAAATGGCAAACCTTACTGAAATGTCAAAAGAGCGGGAAAAAATATGGCGTCGTTTGCTGTCACTATCGGTCTACTTTTATAGCGTCCCTATTGCAAGACCCTCTATGAAGGGGAGATATTAAACCAAATTGAGCTTCCATATGAAAGTATCGGTCTCACAAGCGATTGATACATGATAATTTTTAGCTTATTATATAGAAGATTTGAAGAAAAAATCCTTTTATAAGTACAGAAGGCTCTATTTGTTTTCAAGATTTGTAGGTTGACATGGTCATTAAAATAAAACAACTTATCGAGATGAGATAGTCTACATACACCCCCTATTTCCGTTGGATTTAATGTAAAAAAAGTTTATTGGAAAATTTAATGATACAGTTTATTTCAAATATATTTCCTTATCATGAAAAACAAAAAAACTCCATTTTTTAACATAAAATAGTAAAGCTATGACAAAAAAAGGTTAATTCAGGATTGACAAAAGTCTACATACAGTACATACACAACTTATCTTAGAGCGAAAACTTTGTGGTTAACATTAGGTAACCTGATTTTTTAGTATTTAGTTGGTCCACCGTTTGCATCAATAACAGCCTGAAGCCGTCGTGGCATCGAAGCTACTAAATTTGTCAATTCTGCTGAAGTAATGCTGTTCCAAGCTTCATTAATGCGTTCTTTGAGTATTGCAGAGCTGGAAATCTGAATTTTTCTAATTTTTCTTTCTAAAATTTCCCAGACATGTTCAATAACATTCAAATCTGGGCTTTGAGGTGGTGTGTGTAGTTGCTTTGGAGCGTGATAAAGCAACCAATCCTTGACAATATGGGCCGTGTGCTTTGGATCGTTATCCTGTTGAAAGATCCAGCCTGCACCAAGCTCCAAACTATCCACCGAAGGCTTCAGATTAGCTTCCAATAATGCCTTGTATTTAAACCGATCCATATTACCCTCAATAAAAGCAAGCTTTCCAACTCCAGATGCCGCATAAGCTCCCCAAACCATTACGTTGCCGCCACCATGCTTTACTGTTGGTACTATATTTTTCGGATTTAGTGCAGTGTTTTGTTTTCTCCAAACTTTTGCCCTTCCATTGCTGCCGAATATATTAAACTTCGATTCGTCTGTATACAAAACTTTTTGCCAAAAATCCATTCCCTTGTCCAAATGTGCTTTGGCGAACTCTAAGCGAAGTTTACGATTCTTTTCAGAAATAAGAGGCTTTTTACGAGGTGTTCTACTGTGGAAGCCGTTATTGTTCAGAGCTCTTCGAATTGTTCTTGGATGGACAGACTTATTTGATGAGCTTGCTATGTTTTCGGCTAATTTTGGAGCAGTAACTTTGGGATTATCGTTCACTTCTTTGAGAATCAAGCTGATGTCTCTTCGAGACAGTTTCTTCGGGCGGCCAACTCGCGGCTTATTTTCGGTGGAGCCATTTTTTTCATAGTTTTTTACTATGGTCTGTACTGTTGGACGACTTAAATTGAAAATTTTTGAAATTTCGCCATAAGATTTGTTCTCATTTCTGTGCTGTATAACAAGGTTTCTTACGTCAATAGAAATTTCTTTTCGAGGAGCCATTGTTGATGCTTAAGTGATTAAACCACAACTAAATTAAATACTAGCAAATCAGACTACATAATAAAGGAAAAAAATGTGAAAAAAAACGGTACTTTATCCTTATAGCAACACAGAATATCGATCTACCTGTTAAGAAACCGGTCTTGTATGTAGACTTTTGTCAAGGACGTTTTTGGGTTTTTCCACCATAACCTTTTTATATTAAGTTAGGTAATGGATTTTTTTTAGTATATGTCATTAAAAAAGGATTTAAAATAAAACTGTATACCTACATTTTTCAGAAGAGTGATTGTACTTTCTACACAACAAATACAAGCGGTGTATGTAGACTTTTGTCCGCCACTGTACTTGACTCTCTCCTTGCGCTGGATATGGATATTTGCTTCATTGGATTTTATATAAAACTCCCACAATTTTGTTAACGTTTGAATTACATTTATTAACGGGAGGGCGTGTAATTAACATGTTTTTTTGAGCAGCGATGAATTTGTTGCTAGGGCTTCCCGCATTTTTGCAGCTTGATTGAGGGCATACATCAAGCTAGATGTTTTGGGGTAGAAGAAAGCGGTAACGTCATTGCGTCGGAAGAAGAATGCCCTCAAACAAGTATGAACGCAGTGATTAATCCGAGAGCAGGAGAACGATCACTAGTTTCGGATACTCAAGATTGTCTCCAGACATGCATGACAACATAAAACACTTGTGTGCACATATGAAGGGTCACCTCAAATGACGTTGTAAGCGACAATTTTTGTATTTCTCTCTATTTAGGCATATTCCAGTTTCAAATACTCCCTTAAACGGGAATTTTCCAAAAAAAAAAAAGAGGTATAAAAAAATTCCGTTTACAAGGTTATTTGAGGTGACCCTTCATATGTTAAATTTCTACCAAATTTATTTAACACACCCAATTACTCCTGGAACTCCAAATTTTTCCACAAAATACTGTTTTGATTTTCTTGAGTCCTCGTCCGTCACTGCCAACTTTGTCCTCTTAGGACACAGCAAAATTTCCAAAGCATTAATGATTCCTGACAATATTTTAGAAACTGTGCTTCTACCCAGAGCTACGTATATCGGTATCCTTTCCGACTTAACGTTGGTACAAACCTTCCCGCAAAAACCTAATTCTTGCTGCCCATTTTAGTATAACAGGTATGGACGTTTCCTTGACGAACGGTGTGTATTCATTGATTATTTCTAAAACAGCATACCCGTTTAAGCGATAGCTGCCAATAAATCTAAAGAAATAAAAACATTACTTAAAAATGGGTACTAAGATTTGAGCAGAACTTACATAGAATTCGGTGCATTGAAAGAATTGGAATAGCCTATCGATTATATTGATTATACATATTATGGTAATGTCGTTCAACACACAAAAAATTTTGTACTTTTATACAAATTTATTACATAAAACTTATTTCGTTCTTTCGTGTCAATGAACTATTTCGTAGTTTGGTTTGTTTAATTGGAACAGAGAAATCATCTTTTCGGGTTTGAGTTCGAATTTTAATGAAATCAAACGAATTACAGGACAAATAAAACGTAATCGTACGGACTACCATTTCGGATCCGATTTTAATTCGCGCGAATTTCAGAACATGCCTGATAGCCGTGGAAAAAGTGGCTAAGGGAGAAATAAAATACTTTAAACTGAAACTGAAAAACTAGTTTTTTTGTTCTAAATAAATGCGCATTTTTATCTTCAATTTATTTGATAGGAAATGTTATTTCGCAGCAGTTGGTTTCGAAATTATCATCTAAGAATGAAGCCATTGTTGCATTGTTCTTTAAGTATTGTTTATTTCAGATGGCGCACGATTTTATTACTTATATTCTATACTTATTTAATTACAGTGCAATTCACATCATCCACCGATTTGTCAGACAATGGTGACTATGATACACTGGAATTGAAAATGAAAGTTCTGCCGTCGATTTCGAAAGTTCGAAAAAGAGGAACTCAATCATTTATTAATGAACGGAATGTTCTTGCTTTAGACGAATTCATGATCTCAGACCGAAATGCAATAAATCGCACGTCAATTCGAAGATACCATACTGCAAAACTTACATGTCATGTTATTCCTCTTACACCATTTTATTATCAATACTAACATGCACATTTTTGTATAACAGTTGAAGGACTCAATATTTTTTGTAATGCATTGGGATGGCAAAATGCTGGAAGATATTACAGGAAAGTATAAGATTGATCGCCTTCCGGTTATTGTCACTAATGGAGAGGTCAAACAATGGTGCTAAGCGCAGTGTTCGAATATAAAATTGGGACAACTTTGGCGGCAGATGTGTCACTGTTTCGCCGTTGGATGGAATTGGAGAAGTTTGCGTGTTTATTGTTCGAACACAATGGTAACATAATTTCTCAGACATTTGTGGTACTTAGCTCTGGCTTTACTTGATACTGACGCTTCGTGTGATATAAAACGAAAAATGCAAGAGAAGAAGCTTTTAAAGAAAATGAAAAGGAAGTCAAACTTGAAAGGGAAGAAGAATTTGCAAAACAAACTGGAGAGGAAAACGATGACGGTGATAGTTCTGAAGATGCTAAAGGTGCTGTCCGTAGCAAGAGAAAGTTTGCGATTAATTTTGCAGATATAAACGAGCAATTTTTGTCGAATGACTTGAGCGCTTTCGCGACTTTGAAAACAAAATACTCTTTTCCCACGCTTCAACTTGCCAGATGAATTTATACGATACCCACCGGAGACGTGGCTCTGCAGCACGAAAATTATCAGCAAGCATTGAACAATGTCGGGAAAATTTACGTTGTAAATGACACCGCTGAAAGAAACGTGAAAATGGTTGTGTATGAACGAAGTGGAGAAGCAATATTTGATCCAAGCTGTCGTTGATTATCGCAAAAAAATAACACGAGTTTTGAAAAGCACAATTGTATATAATTAAATCTTTATTAATTATGTTATACATTAACCATCCACTTTCATTGCAATAATTGTCTTCTTTTTGCAAATTTTCGTTAATAATTTTCTAAAAATGTATGGAGATCCAATAAAGGGTTGGCGATGGAGTTTAAGTTTATTCTGAGAAAGTATTAGCAATACAAATGTGGTGTTGCATACATATATTTTACCTTTCCTGGGATGACTCCTGAGTAGTTACGATAATTTTTCTCTCCTACTGTTCAAATTTTGTTCACACAAATTTCGTTCAACCTTTCGAGCTAAAATGTTTGTCAAATTTTTTTTAACCCTAACCTCACACAATATTGGCCTTCGATTTTAAATCAGATGAGTTTTCAATTCGCCCATACATTGAGAGTTCACCTTAATATATGTACATATATGGATTTGAAAGTTTCCCTACTCCTGCCACCCTGCAGAAAAAAAATTGAAGTAGAGAAGCAACACGCGCACTCAAAATGATTTGTAGGCGTCTAGCATTTATTTGCACCAAATGATTCCTGCAGGGATGGACAGCAAGTTGGAAAACGAGATAGATTACGTGCGTAGGAATGTGCGAAGTCTGAATGAATGGCAGATGTTTACCTGATATTAGATTTGTAATCAAAGGTTCAAAGGATTGGCTGCAGCCACAATCCAGACACAAACAACGCATCGGTTTACAAATAAGAAACAACAACACTTACATAACACTCATACAAGTCAAAATATCAAAATATAAAAATAGCAGATACTAAATTGATTAAAGTAAAGAGCAATCAAGCAAATCATAAGATAGAATGGGTTGAAGTTGATTGACTGTTGAATGGTTTGGTAGGAAAAATATCTATAAAATTCATTTCAAGTGTTCATAAAGTGTATTTACCCTCAGTTGCGTGTAACTGGTGCTGCTCAAATACGCAATGCTGAAAAATGGTTTCCACTACTCTTTTCTCATAGCCAATTGTTCCAAAAATACCACTCTTCAGCCAAAGCGACTTTTAGTTGATTGTTGTTTACATCTAAAGAATTAATGGGTTTCGAAAGTACAAAGCGTTCCTTTTGTTTGTTCGACAAAGGTTAAACCTTCTATTTGATTAACAATAAAACGACGTCCATAGTGGCACCTAGCACAGGGTAAGTGTAGATTTATTGTATACAGCTATAAAAATGTGAGTTTCTCTAAGTGCGTAGCGATAAAGCTGGGAAAATAAAAATATTGAACTACAGAATTTTTCAATGAAAAGAAAAATTTAATTTTTGGAATGCTTGCAAAATCTTTCGCAGAGTGCATGAAATCATGTGAGTTTTGTGAGTTTATTATAGTGGAAACTTTTAGCTTCCCAAATTCTTTTTCGTCCAAATATGGGTGCATAATTTTAAGACAACCTACTTATTCAAATTCTTCTGTACATGTAAAATGGCTTTGTGAATAGTATAATGTATTAGGGGCAATATATAAAGACAATAAATAAACTTTGATACGAAGTATCGCTTGTTTTGCAAAATAATAAAATTGTACTTGAGCTTGTGTATATATGTAAATTCTATGGTAAATGCAATGAAAAAACCAATGCTAGTCCTACAACGTCTCTTTACCTTAGAAAAATTTTCTAGATATTTCCCATTAAAATGTCCTCCATTTCATCAACAGCATTAAATTTGTCCCTTACCCTTTTGAATTTTAATATAGAAACTAAATACTAATCGCTAAAGAAGTTTTACAAAAAGGCAAACCTTCAGCATTTACCCATGCAAAAATTAAATAAAAATACAACTAAATGATGCGAAAAACTATATAAGTAATTATATGAGAATTCAGTCTCCTATCACAAAAATCAATATCAAAATAATATTATTCATGAAACTTCATTAAAAGCAAATAGTACAAAAATCGCAATATATCGAGAATACTCTAACTCCTAATAAATTAGGGCGCTCTACATATGAAAACCTACCTATTTAATTTTGTAAGCATGTCCATATCTAGATGGGTGGCTCTTGGGTAGTTGAAGATCTTTCTTGCCATTATCAGTTACCTCAAATATCTTTTTCTTTCCTTTCTTTGTAGAGAAGCGGATACGTCACAATTGATTTGTTGACGAAAATCGAAGTATTCTTTAAACCGGCAAAAAAAATATTTCCTCACAGTAGATGCCAGACCGAAATAAAATAATAGAATTGAAATCATTTCGGATCAACATAGAAATAATCGATTCTAATCGATATTGTAAATTCGGTTCATATATTTTGTCAAATTACGTATTTCACTTAATAAAGGATCTTGCAATAGGGACGCTACAAAAGTAGACCGATAGTGACAGCAAACGACGCCATATTTTTTCCCGTTCTTTTGACATTTCTCTTTAGTAAGTATTGCCATTTCATCATGGAAAGATAAACGATCCAACAACGAGTCGAAATTACTAAAATTTACTACCGAAATTCGGAGTCAATGGCCTCAGCTTTAAGAGCGCTACGTCCAATTTATGGTCGTCGTCATTTCTGGCTGAATGGATTCGTCAATAAGCAAAATATGCGTTATTGGACAGGCAGCAAACCACACGTACTCCATGAGTCAACATTGCATCTTGAAAAAATTACGGTTTGGTGCGGTTTATGAGCCGGCGGCGTCATTGGGCCGTTCTTCTTCAAAAAAGCTTAGTCCTACTAAGGAAGATGATTAAATTTTTTTTAAACTTTTTTTATACTATGGTATATTTTTAATATTTGGGTAATTTTATCAGCGAAATCCAAAATGTGTCTCCTACTGTTAAGAACCAACCTAAAGATTATTTTAATCAGAGGGGAAAGAAAAACAGGGCACTGAGTGCTTTGGTATTTACCCTCTCAAGTTGCAGCTAAAAAATCAACAAAAAAGTCGTCACTCTCCCACATTTTACATAATCTAGTATTCTATCGTTCTTGATATGAACTTATATGAAGCAATGAGGATTTTGTTATGCTTTCGGAGATTTCTTCAGTCGACTCTGCCTTTTGGAAATGTGCGAAAATAATAAGTTATTATAACTTACAAAGAATTCTCATTATTTTAAAAATAGTTTTTAAATTTTTATTGCTTATTAAGCTTTTAGTATTAAGTAATTTTTTTTAAATATGGCATCGTAAAAGGCTATTTATTACTGGTGCACGTGTATAATAATAACATACTACAAAAAAAAAAATTTTAAATCAAACATTAAACATCAACAGAATACTTAGATGCAAAAAAATTGGTAATGAAAAATAGCCTCAGCTAGACAAATGTTTCTCAGTAGTGTCCCTTTGTGGAATTTTGAGAAATTTGTGTGGAAAGTACCCACCGCCTGGTTGGTAGATACCAAATATCACTACGATTACGGACTTCCAGGTCGTTATCATGACACGATAATAGACTCCACAGAAATATGGCCAGATGTTTGCAGTATCCATCTACTTTTTCAGCCCATATATAGCTACTACCGTAGCGATTAAGAGAGAAAATTTGGTCGGAAACAATGTATCTTTTTCAAGCCTTTCACGAGCTTGACGAGCAAAATCGGGCGAATAATGCTCTTTTTTTTAATTTTATATAATAATACTGTTAATGATATAACAAAAACCATATTACTTCATATTTCACACTTTTTGCAAAATTTGAAAAAATTCATCGAATTTTCATAAGAATTTTAAAAAAATTTATTCAAATTTTCAGAAATTTTTCGGGCATGCAGTTTTTTTATAGCAGATTTAATCTTAATACAACAAATTCCAAGTTTTAAGTGGCTGCTTTTATAAAATTGTATTTAATTTTTTCTCAGGCGTATTTTTTTCATAACACGCATAGATTGGCATATGTCCGCCCCGACTAGCTGTGGTGAATCGGATGCGATCAGTCCAATTTTGAATTTCCATGTTGTGAATGGACAAAGTCTGACTTGTTGAGCACGGCGGCAAATAGACAAACTCGGATCTTCTCCAACACTATCACTTACAGCACTAATATTTTCTTCTGCACGTACAGTTGTTTGTCTTGTTGTTGGTTTTTCATCGAGTAGAATAAATGTTGTTCGAAATTTATCAACAGTTCGACGAATAAGCTGCTTGATTATGTGGACCATAAAATTCACGAAGTGCTCTATAAGTTTGGCGAACAGAACACTGTTTTTAAAGTAAATTTCCACAATTTGTAAAAGTTGTTGCGGCGTCATTCTTTCCATGATGATTTGTCAATGCTTACTGAACAGAAATGTCAAAACGAAATATCATTTACCAGCTGTCAAGTGACAGCTATCCCTATCGAAAGTTCTATCAGTCTAAAATAAACACCCGATATATGCAAAATGTTTCCAACACCAAAATGTCACACAGCATTTTATTATACTAAAATTAAGTAACGACACAAATGTCTTAACGTTTTTCTAAAAAAATTTAAAATAATTATGAAAACCCACGGTGTCGCACTCCTCCGAAACGGCTAAATGGATTTTATGAAATTTTTTACTTATATTTGGTAAGTATGAGGATATAGGTCGTCAATTATATTTTATGTATAAAAGAGGGTTGCCACCTATTTGAAAACAAAAATATAAATAAGATATGCACAAGTTATATGAGATATTAAAATAAGGGTGTTAAGCGATTCGTCTCATAAAGAAGGTTAATATTTAGCTTTTATGAGGGTCGCCACCTGTTTGAAAACTCGAATGTATGTAGTTAAATAATACACAAGTTAAACGAAACTTTAAAATTTCTAGGGCAAACGATACGTTTCGCTGATGAGACTCTTTATAGCTAGCTATATTTTTGAGAGGGCTGCCATCTGTTCGAAACTTCAAATTTTATTAAATTTCACACGAGTGTATAAAATTTTAATATATGAACCTCAAACAGTTTGTTTCGCTGATGAGAATATTTATAGCTAGCTATATTTTGAAGAAACGAAATTATACACGAGTTATATAAAATATTAAAATACGGGGGCAAAATGGTTCCGCTCGGCGAGAAAATAGTGCATACCTATATTTTGAAGTAGGTTCCACCTGTTTGAAAAGTCGAATTGATTTAATTAAATTATAAACAGGTTATATGAAATAGTAAAATATTAGTGTCAAACCGATCACTTCGGTAGAAGGAATGTAAAGGTAAATTTTGACGAGGTTTGTCACCTTTCTTAAAAGTCGAATTTAATTAAATTAAGCACAAGGCTATAAAATACTGAAATATGAGTGTCAAACTGTTCGTCTCGACGAAGACAAAATTTTTTGAGAGGGTTCACGTATATGTGACAGAAACCGAAACTCGATTTTTGGTTACAAATAAAAAGAGCAATTGATAAACAAATATAGGCATGACAACGTCTGGCGGTTTTTATAATATATGTATATATACATATATACGCGTGATATATCATAAAATCTCTTCGAAGCAACTATCTATAAATAAATCACCCGCCACAGCGCTAATGTAGAGGCATTAATATTAAATTATAGCGCGTTGCGTGCTTATGATGGGGTACTTGGCATACAACATTAGTAATATTATTTAATTATTGAGAAAACCGTGGATATAAAAATAAAAATAAAAATAAAACTTAAAGCTACATATTGCATAATAATTTTATGTCGCGAGACCAATCAACTAAACATTTTTCATTCTATACTTGGTGAAAATTTGTTCAAATGCGCCATCAGTCCATTGTTGAATCCGCTAATCAATTTGTAGGTAAGTCGTCAATTCATTTTGATTGAATGTCTATAAAGATTTAAAACCAAAACATCCTTTCGCCTTAATTGAATATCGTGCGTTTAAAGTATGTGAAGATTTCCTTTCAACAACATTGTCGTGGCCAGCCAGCCGCAGTATGTAGATTGAATTCCGATTATTTGCTCAACATGTCCATCAATGTAAACACGCATCTCATCTACATATGTACATACAAAGTATATACATATAAGTATATATATATATATATAGACATACACCAGATTATAGATTAATGATATCTGCTTAATGATGCGTTGACGCCCAAACTGAGATTGCGATGTTTATTTTCTAACTTTTATTATATACATCTTAATATATAAAAATCACGTGTCACGTTGTTTGATTTCGATGGACTCCTAAACTACTGAACCGATTTTAATGAAATTTTTAACACTGTGTGCAGTTTGGTCCAACTTGAAAGATAGGATAGTTTATAACTCTCCTTATAGTCGCATTATTTATTTATTACAAATTATTTGTTTATTATTAGCAAAGAGCTATCCACCAGTTGGTGGCGCTAACAGCGGTATGAGTAGTGCGCTACAGTAGATGGCGCTACAGTTATTGTGATTCCACCAGCTGGCGGTATTGAGTAAGTGCGGTATGTTACAGTAGATGGCGCTACATTTATTATGATTCTAGCAGCTGGCGGTGTTTTATCAATTTCAACAGTAAATGTTCATGGATTTAGGCTGTCATAACAAAAGCTGCCACTTGCTAAAAACATTAAATGAAAATGCGTTGTTTGAAGTTTATATTATTTGTGGTAAAGTTATACGAGTCTATGACTTCCAATATTCCAAATTTAAGAAAAAATCACATACAATCCGTGAAATAAATAAAGTTATGTATGTATGGTCAGAGAAATAAGCAATGCAGCCACTCTTTTCCAGTAAATCTTCCTCGAATTTGGGAGATTTCAGAGGAATTTAGGAAATTGCAGAGTTGATTTCTGCATGTATTTCCTAAATTCAAAAAAAAATTTCATTTAGTTGCATTTAGGTATAGAATTTTGTATGGCTAAATGTACATTTGGAGTTAAATTTAGAGCTATACTAGCTGACCCGGCGAACTTCGTCCCGCCCAATTTTTATTTGAAATTGTTAAAACGCTTTTTGAACTTAAATATTTTTGGCGAAGTTCGTTCTTTGTTTTGTTGTGCAGCGTGTAAACAAATAAAGAAGATGGCTCTCCAACACGCTAACATGCCACATACATACCTATGTATGTACATACATATGAAACTGTAAAATTTTGAACTTAAACGATAAATCGGTTTGAATCATTCGAATTCTCAGAATGAACATTTCCTCACTTTTAGATTTGCTGTGTTGTAGTAAACTATTCACTACAGTGAAATTATTTTTTATGAATAAAGACGGAAACCTTATACATATATCTGGTATAAAATTCCACGGGATTGAGATTTGAACTTGAGGTCAAAATTTTTAAAATTATAGATGAAAATTTTCGTAGAGTTGATAATAAACACAAATTTTCATAAAATAGTTCATTTTTGATTTTATATTCAAGTTTTTAACAAATAAGTTAATTACAAAATTGTTAGTTGATAACATGTAATATTTAATTTTTAATAGTAGTATTTATTTTTTTGAATTATAAACATTTTAATTTAACTTAGCACTAATCGGTGCACAATATTTTTGGTTAACCTGTCTCGAGCTAAGACAAATAGATTTGATGGTTTTCCCACACGTGAGCATGCAACATATAATTGCCCATGGGAAAAACATGGATTATCCAAATCTAACCCACAAATGGACATTGTTTGGCCTTGAGACTTATTTATGGACATGGCAAAAGCTAAACGAATAGGAAACTGTTGTCTTCTGAATGGTATCGTAGATTCTGACGGTATCATTGGAATACGGGGCAACAGGACCACTTCTCCTTTAAACTTTCCAGTCAAAATGGTTGCTTCAAGAATATTCCCTGTTAACTTTTTGATGACCAAACGTGTACCGTTGCATAACCGAGGTGGATTCAAATTACGCAGAAGAATAATAATTGAACCAATCTTCAACCGAAGAATATGTGGTGGCATTCCGGGTATATGTATCTAGAGAGTTTAAAAATTCAGTTGGAAAATTTACACTTTCATTTTCATCAACAACAGTATCGATTGATTTAAAAGACATCAGATCGCCTGGCAACAACTGTTGTATCTGGAAGTTAATTTCGTCAACATCAACATTTTTGGCTGCCAAAATAGCCCGCCCACTGAGCCAGTTATGATCTAAATAATTATTTTGTATATCCGGGAAAATACATTCAATTAATTCAATTTTTGTGTGAACAACAGTGCAGAAATTGTCTGGCAGTTTAATGCATTGCGTGTTTGGTTGCCGTTCTATTGTACCGTTCCCAATATCTAGCAATTGTTCCGAAAATATATGTGCTAATGTATCATTTAGTAAATGTACGCGCATGTTTATAGTCAATCGAAGTGTTTTAACATTTCTCCATAAAAATGATTGTTTTAAACATGCGTTAATCTCATCGGCGAAAGTAGAGCGAGGTATGACCGGCAACGTCTGTCGGAAATCACCAGATAGCAATATGACAGCACCTCCAAAAAGTTTATCATTGCCGTTGAAATCTTGCATAGTTCGGTGCAATGCCTCGAGTGAATATTTGTGAGCCATTGTGCACTCATCCCAAATAATGATTGAACTTCTTTGCAACACTGCAGCTATTGCGCTATTTTTTTTATGTTACATATTGCGTTTGGGTTGCTATGAATTTGTAATGGCAACTTGAATGCTGAATGTGCCGTTCGCCCACCATCTGGCATAGTAGCAGTAGTATTATTCTTCTGCGTAATTTGAATCCACCTCGGTTATGCAACGGTACACGTTTGGTCATCAAAAAGTTAACAGGGAATATTCTTGAAGCAACCATTTTGACTGGAAAGTTTAAAGGAGAAGTGGTCCTGTTGCCCCGTATTCCAATGATACCGTCAGAATCTACGATACCATTCAGAAGACTACAGTTTCCTATTCGTTTAGCTTTTGCCATGTCCATAAATAAGTCTCAAGGCCAAACAATGTCCATTTGTGGGTTAGATTTGGATAATCCATGTTTTTCCCATGGGCAATTATATGTTGCATGCTCACGTGTGGGAAAACCATCAAATCTATTTGTCTTAGCTCGAGACAGGTTAACCAAAAATATTGTGCACCGATTAGTGCTAAGTTAAATTAAAATGTTTATAATTCAAAAAAATAAATACTACTATTAAAAATTAAGAATTATCTATCCTAAGATTATAAAATTAAATGTTACATGTTATCAACTAACAATTTTGTAATTAACTTATTTGTTAAAAACTTGAATATAAAATCAAAAATGAACTATTTTATGAAAATTTGTGTTTATTATCAACTCTACGAAAATGTTCATCTATAATTTTAAAAATTTTGACCTCAAGTTCAAATCTCAATCCCGTGGATTTTCATACCAGATATGTATATAAGGTTTCATAAAAAATAATTTCACTGTAGTGAATAGTTTACTACAACACAGCAAATCTAAAAGTGAGGAAATGTTCATTCTGAGAATTCGAATGATTCAAACCGATTTATCGTTTAAGTTCAAAATTTTACAGTTTCATATGTACATACATATGTAGGTATGTATGTGGCATGTTAGCGTGTTGGAGAGCCATCTTCTTTATTTGTTTACACGCTACACAACAAAACAAAGAACGAACTTCGCCAAAAATATTTAAGTTCAAAAAGCGTTTTAACTATTTCAAATAAAAATTGGGCGGGACGAAGTTCGCCGGGTCAGCTAGTACATATATATATACTAGCTGACCCGGCGAACTTCGTCCCGCCCAATTTTTATTTGAAATAGTTAAAACGCTTTTTGAACTTAAATATTTTTGGCGAAGTTCGTTCTTTGTTTTGTTGTGTAGCGTGTAAACAAATAAAGAAGATGGCTCTCCAACACGCTAACATGCCACATACATACCTACATATGTATGTACATATGAAACTGTAAAATTTTGAACTTAAACGATAAATCGGTTTGAATCATTCGAATTCTCAGAATGAACATTTCCTCACTTTTAGATTTGCTGTGTTGTAGTAAACTATTCACTACAGTGAAATTATTTTTTATGAAACCTTATATACATATCTGGTATGAAAATCCACGGGATTGAGATTTGAACTTGAGGTCAAAATTTTTAAAATTATAGATGAACATTTTCGTAGAGTTGATAATAAACACAAATTTTCATAAAATAGTTCATTTTTGATTTTATATTCAAGTTTTTAACAAATAAGTTAATTACAAAATTGTTAGTTGATAACATGTAACATTTAATTTTATAATCTTAGGATAGATAATTCTTAATTTTTAATAGTAGTATTTATTTTTTTGAATTATAAACATTTTAATTTAACTTAGCACTAATCGGTGCACAATATTTTTGGTTAACCTGTCTCGAGCTAAGACAAATAGATTTGATGGTTTTCCCACACGTGAGCATGCAACATATAATTGCCCATGGGAAAAACATGGATTATCCAAATCTAACCCACAAATGGACATTGTTTGGCCTTGAGACTTATTTATGGACATGGCAAAAGCTAAACGAATAGGAAACTGTAGTCTTCTGAATGGTATCGTAGATTCTGACGGTATCATTGGAATACGGGGCAACAGGACCACTTCTCCTTTAAACTTTCCAGTCAAAATGGTTGCTTCAAGAATATTCCCTGTTAACTTTTTGATGACCAAACGTGTACCGTTGCATAACCGAGGTGGATTCAAATTACGCAGAAGAATAATACTACTGCTACTATGCCAGATGGTGGGCGAACGGCACATTCAGCATTCAAGTTGCCATTACAAATTCATAGCAACCCAAACGCAATATGTAACATAAAAAAAATAGCGCAATAGCTGCAGTGTTGCAAAGAAGTTCAATCATTATTTGGGATGAGTGCACAATGGCTCACAAATATTCACTCGAGGCATTGCACCGAACTATGCAAGATTTCAACGGCAATGATAAACTTTTTGGAGGTGCTGTCATATTGCTATCTGGTGATTTCCGACAGACGTTGCCGGTCATACCTCGCTCTACTTTCGCCGATGAGATTAACGCATGTTTAAAACAATCATTTTTATGGAGAAATGTTAAAACACTTCGATTGACTATAAACATGCGCGTACATTTACTAAATGATACATTAGCACATATATTTTCGGAACAATTGCTAGATATTGGGAACGGTACAATAGAACGGCAACCAAACACGCAATGCATTAAACTGCCAGACAATTTCTGCACTGTTGTTCACACAAAAATTGAATTAATTGAATGTATTTTCCCGGATATACAAAATAATTATTTAGATCATAACTGGCTCAGTGGGCGGGCTATTTTGGCAGCCAAAAATGTTGATGTTGACGAAATTAACTTCCAGATACAACAGTTGTTGCCAGGCGATCTGATGTCTTTTAAATCAATCGATACTGTTGTTGATGAAAATGAAAGTGTAAATTTTCCAACTGAATTTTTAAACTCTCTAGATACATATACCCGGAATGCCACCACATATTCTTCGGTTGAAGATTGGTTCAATTATTATTCTTCTGCGTAATTTGAATCCACCTCGGTTATGCAACGGTACACGTTTGGTCATCAAAAAGTTAACAGGGAATATTCTTGAAGCAACCATTTTGACTGGAAAGTTTAAAGGAGAAGTGGTCCTGTTGCCCCGTATTCCAATGATACCGTCAGAATCTACGATACCATTCAGAAGACAACAGTTTCCTATTCGTTTAGCTTTTGCCATGTCCATAAATAAGTCTCAAGGCCAAACAATGTCCATTTGTGGGTTAGATTTGGATAATCCATGTTTTTCCCATGGGCAATTATATGTTGCATGCTCACGTGTGGGAAAACCATCAAATCTATTTGTCTTAGCTCGAGACAGGTTAACCAAAAATATTGTGCACCGATTAGTGCTAAGTTAAATTAAAATGTTTATAATTCAAAAAAATAAATACTACTATTAAAAATTAAATATTACATGTTATCAACTAACAATTTTGTAATTAACTTATTTGTTAAAAACTTGAATATAAAATCAAAAATGAACTATTTTATGAAAATTTGTGTTTATTATCAACTCTACGAAAATTTTCATCTATAATTTTAAAAATTTTGACCTCAAGTTCAAATCTCAATCCCGTGGAATTTTATACCAGATATATGTATAAGGTTTCCGTCTTTATTCATAAAAAATAATTTCACTGTAGTGAATAGTTTACTACAACACAGCAAATCTAAAAGTGAGGAAATGTTCATTCTGAGAATTCGAATGATTCAAACCGATTTATCGTTTAAGTTCAAAATTTTACAGTTTCATATGTATGTACATACATAGGTATGTATGTGGCATGTTAGCGTGTTGGAGAGCCATCTTCTTTATTTGTTTACACGCTGCACAACAAAACAAAGAACGAACTTCGCCAAAAATATTTAAGTTCAAAAAGCGTTTTAACAATTTCAAATAAAAATTGGGCGGGACGAAGTTCGCCGGGTCAGCTAGTATAGCTCTAAATTTAACTCCAAATGTACATTTAGCCATACAAAATTCTATACCTAAATGCAACTAAATGAAATTTTTTTTTGAATTTAGGAAATACATGCAGAAATCAACTCTGCAATTTCCTAAATTCCTCTGAAATCTCCCAAATTCGAGGAAGATTTACTGGAAAAGAGTGGCTGCATTGCTTATTTCTCTGACCATACATACATAACTTTATTTATTTCACGGATTGTATGTGATTTTTTCTTAAATTTGGAATATTGGAAGTCATAGACTCGTATAACTTTACCACAAATAATATAAACTTCAAACAACGCATTTTCATTTAATGTTTTTAGCAAGTGGCAGCTTTTGTTATGACAGCCTAAATCCATGAACATTTACTGTTGAAATTGATAAAACACCGCCAGCTGCTAGAATCATAATAAATGTAGCGCCATCTACTGTAACATACCGCACTTACTCAATACCGCCAGCTGGTGGAATCACAATAACTGTAGCGCCATCTACTGTAGCGCACTACTCATACCGCTGTTAGCGCCACCAACTGGTGGATAGCTCTTTGCTAATAATAAACAAATAATTTGTAATAAATAAATAATGCGACTATAAGGAGAGTTATAAACTATCCTATCTTTCAAGTTGGACCAAACTGCACACAGTGTTAAAAATTTCATTAAAATCGGTTCAGTAGTTTAGGAGTCCATCGAAATCAAACAACGTGACACGTGATTTTTATATATTAAGATGTATGTGTGAATGTACGTAGTTATTTCATTAATTACCACCACAGCGGGCTATATTTTATGTGAATTGTTTGATTGGAAGTATAATCAAGTATTTATATATAGTAGTGCATTTGTATGCGTTTGTGTATTTATTTAAGTCTTTGTAAGCAAATGAGCGCACACACACTCCTATAAAAAAAAAAAAAGTAAGTGATAAAAATAATATCCACAGTTATGTTTGAAGTATATATCGTTTACACTCATTCACATCCAGATTTAATTTATCAAACATGAAATTTGGAATATTAAAATTGTAGTCAAAACAGCTTTGTGAGCTACTAAAAACCACATGCCAAGCTCAACTTTAGCAGCACGTAGTTCTGGGTTTATAAATTTGGTTACATAGTATAAACATAAAAAAATAATAATGACAAAAACGAAATTCAATTTCACTTTGCTGACCTAATCACCGGGCTTGCTGGGAGAGAATAGGTAAAAAAAATTATCTGACATCAGCTGCAAAAGAATTATTGTTGCATAAATTTTACCTTTTATTTACTCCACTACAATTCAGTCAAGCGATAAGCAGGTAATGGTGTCCAAAACATCGCTTTTAATAGACCCAAATCTTTGTCACTTACACAAGTGCGCCTAATAAAATTCAAATATACATACATACATATATACAGATATTATTGTACACTCTCTTCTTCTGTTCCTTCTTCGTAAGCCGTAAGAGAAGCAAATGAGCCCATACATTTTATAAATAACTTATGAGAGGCTCGCAGGAAATTCGAATTGCACTGTGTTTATTGCCGCAAATTAATCTACTTACAAAATTTTGACGCAATTTTTTTAATGGACTCCGGACGCATTCGATTTGATTTTGCCATAGCACAAGAATTAAATAATATCTTCAAATGCAATGTTTTTTAGTTTTTAATCAGAAATATGAAATTCTCTTTTCACGGTGTTTGTGCCCGAACTTTTCCCAAAAAGATCTACTGATATTTATAGAATTTTCTATATATTTGGAAGCTGTGAAAATAGGTCGTAAAGTATATTTTATAGATGGAAGAGGGTTGCCACCTAATTTAAAATTAAAATTTTATTAACACATAAAAAAGGCATATGAAATATTTATACATGGATGTCAAGCGTTTCGTCTACAAAAGAAGATGCATAACTAAATTTTATGAGGGTTGCCACCTGTTAGAAAAGTCGAATTTAATTAACTTGTACACAAGTTATATCGAGTAATAAAATATGACTGTCAAACGGTTTGTTTCGGCGAGCAGAAGATTTATCTCTGACTATATTTTGAAGATGGTTGCCACCTGCTTTAAACGGCAAATATAAGTATATTCACCTATGTGAGGGTTGCCACCTAGCTTAAATGCTCACTTTAATTAAATTATAAGCAAATAATACAAAACATGAATTCCAAACTATTCGATTTACTGATGGGAAGGCTTAAAGCATATAGGGGGTTGCCACCTGCTTTAAAAGTTGACTTTAATTAAATTACAAACAAGTTATACAAAAAAGAAAAAATGGGTGTGAACTATTCGTTTCGCTAAGAGAAAGTTTATATTTATATTTTGAGGAGGATGGCAGCTCTTTTAAAACTCAAATTAAATTAAACTATATACTCGTACAAGTTTTATCAAATAATAAAATATGATTACCAAACCACATGCGTTTTCTGGTTAAAAATGCAAAGGGCAATTATTAAATAAATATTGGCAGGGCAAGGCCGCCGGAGTTTTCTAGTTATTTTATAATAACATAAAAAATCTAAATTCATTTCCATAAATTTTTTTAGCGGCTGCCAACCCTTTTCAAAAATATTTTCTAAACTTGTACTAAACTAAAACTTTCATAACCCTTTTTCTTTTCACCACCAGTATGGTAATTAATTTTTTATCCAACAGTAGGTTTCAAATAAAGCCTTGCTGTTTCGCTTTATTTTAATATTTCATAAATATTCTTTATTTAATATAACTTGCATTTTTAAAAGGGCGGTAACTTTCTTCAAAAAATATTTGGTATAAACCTGTTTTGTGTGATACTCAAATTGCATTTTTTTGATTTGTACAATTAATTTAGCTGAATTTCATTTTTTAAATAGATGGTAACTCTCTTTAAAAGTTTTCTAAATATTGATCCGAACTACTCGTGCACAAACCGTTCAAGTGGTTCGGCGTAAAATCGCAACTGTATCCGAAACACCATAAAAAGCTTTACTTAACAATAACACCTTACATTTCGAGAATCACAGTATACCGGTTTCAATGCATATCTGACTCAAGATAACTACTGAATTCCGGCTAGTGACTTCTGAATAATATTTACTTTATGGAACTAAATGGCTACAAATAAAAAATGGAATATCATCAGAGTTCTAGAAACTACTATCTACGTTGTCGAAATTTTAAAATATCCACTCCGCGGGATAATTTCATTTATTGGTGTCGCTATTTCACTATACAGAAATCATCACATTAATTCAGTACGAGCAAACTTTTCGACTTAACAATTCCCTGAGGGTGCGATTTGTGCACGTGCTTCGAGTGCAACTCTACACGCCGCCAACCGAAGCGTCGACTTATGTTAACCTTTATGTTTATAAATACATATATGAAATCATATAAGCGCATAACGGCACAAATGTGTGATATTAAGAGGCCCTCCCACCCCCACCATCTATGAAAAAAGCATGTATGTAGTTTTGTTAAGATTTGTGTGGTTATGGGTCGTTGTGAAGGCGGCGATATTGTGTAATTTCAGTCAATAAAGGCAGTGTCAAATCCATGTGCACATGTGGGAAGAGCTCATTGTATATCAATGTACGGCTATGCATGTGTGGTATGTTGCACTATGACCTTAGAAGTGGAAGTATTGAAAAGAAAACGTTTGTGCCAACGCAGCTGGGTGCCGTCAAGTATACGCCATGGAGGGTTGATGTCGATGCGTAGCTTGTGCTTACAGCCCCACATTCACCGAACACTTTCGAAGCAGTAGCAACAATTGTGTGTGAATGACATTTGAATGTTGGTGACATCCAATTTAATTTGGTTTCTATGAAGTCGAACGTATCAATATACAGTATCTACAATCATACACCTGCTTAAGGGGGCTATACTGTAATTTTGTTATTCATATTCATAAATAGCGTAGGTTACACTTAGGTTTTAAATTATATGAAAAATTAAAAAAAATATCAAGAAATGTTCACCAATATTTCAAACTGTTTAATCAGAATATCTAGAAAACCTGTAGGTATGCAGTTTTATAGTCCACTTTATTTTAGTAATAGCAAATATCCGACATACTTTGTTACGCCACAAGAACTTTAATGTATTTGTGTACTAAAACAATATACTAAAAAAAAACTAGGATCCAACTTAAAAACATATAAGTACATATGTACATTAAACTGCCTCACCAAAAAATAACTTTTTGATTTCTGTCAAAATATTTTGCAAAAATATTTGGATTTACTCATATGTATATTATTTTTCGGCCTGTATTTTATTAAACGATAATATTAATTTGTGAGCCCGAGGCCAGTGGATAAGGAATAGTATATTGGAAAAAAAAGAAAAACAACAGCCAGGAGTGGTAGAAATTATAGCTATTTCGGAGATCACCACATCTTCTCATTAGATTTCTTTCATGACTCCACCGGCACTCGAACCCCCAACCTACGACTTGCTGAGCCGATTAAAAAGTACATCCAAAAGTGGAGTTGAATATTTTTTTTTGAAGTATTTTTGCAAAAAATGCATCAGACGATAAAGCTGTTTATACTCAAAGTACCCGCATAAAACATTCAAAATTTTGTTCAATGGAACGATAGTAATGTAGTTTTCAAAAAGTGAGACGGAAATGGATTTAATCGAAAAGGAATAGGGGGATACTTTTACAATGATACATTTTAAGTCTAAATCAGTCAAGTTTTGGCTTAGTTATATTAAATCAATTTCCCAAAATAGATCGCAGACAGCATCAAAATTTCATTATGTTTCAAAACGGTTTATGATCCGAGGAAATTTTATTGAAAAAATAAAGAAACTTCTAATAGATCTAGCTCAAGTAAATCGTATACTTATTATTGCGAAATATTTTGTTTGATGTCTGAAAATATAATGAATTTTATAATTTCGATAGAAAAACAGTACCGATTATATTTTTGTGTGGGGACTAATGCATACATTTTCTTCAATAAATTTAAAAAAAGTGTACCCCTTCTATAATGTTTCGCAAATAATGCATTAAAAAAAGAATTATTAAAATTAGTTCAGTACTTTAAGAGGCAAAGCGTGACAAACAAATCTTTAGAATCAATTTTATATAAGAGTTTAGATAACAGTGAACAATCTGAATTAGCGTAAAGCTCGCGTCGATTTTTAGGGAATTTTTTCTTCTATATTAAAAATTATAATTATAAACAATACCTAAAAGAAATTGGCTAAGAACTGCTCGCCTTCTCTTACCTTTCTGATTAAAATGTCTTTAATTGTTTAACAAAATTTGCTGAGTACCTACTTTTTTTCGATTTTTACCAAAGTTCGAAACTTGTATTTATTTAATTTACTTATATAATTATCAATATTTTAATAAAAAAAAATATAAAAAATTTTGAACTCAGCATATTTACTCTATAAGAATTTATCAGGTCTTATGGCTTTATCAAGAGCTATGATTCGGAAAAGAGGACATCTTGGTGTTCCCTTAAATATTGAGCTCTTTTTCTGAACTCCACACGGAAGCCCACGAGATACCAAAAGGGAAAATTGGCAACAAAAAGCAAAAATCGGATCGTAATTGCCTTATTATTTGGTTATGTGTATATCAGCTAATTATGTAATCATAATAATTTGCACTCATACGAAAAACTACTACAGCTTATTATTATAAGAGGTGATAAATTTAGAGTCCAATGGATAGCACAGGGCATATACTCACTCAAAATGTATTTATCTAGAGATGAGTTTAAACTTTTAAAGCAGAAAAATTCTGCAGTTCGTCAAGGTTTATCGTTCACGGTACCAATCTATATTGCAGGTTGATATCGAACGAACTGCTGATTCGGAGCTTAAAGCTTGCGTAGATATAAAACAACATTTATTTGTGAGCTATGAAGAAATTCTTGGAAAATTTTTGGTATTTGCTAGAAGAACTAGATATACTTGCATTTTTTGATTACACATCTCTTTCGAAATAGAAATAAAAATGTCTTATGCTTTGAAAAAGAAATAAGCCCCATGTATTCTTGAACGTATATGTGTTGATCCTTCAAGCTTGTTGGAATTAGATGTGTCTATTTGGAATATGAGCAAAATCTACCTGGCACGTAAATTACTAGCGGCTTCCACCAAATTTGTTACGGGTGTAGCCGATCGGGGGTTGTCTCTCATGGAAGTATATATTAAACTAAATAAAGCCGTTTATGTACCTACAAAAACAATGTCTGTGGTTAAGCAAGCAGTTTCAAAATAAATATTCGGATCCAAAAAATTCTATTTTATTTTCTTTGACTGTAATTAAACGTACGTTATAGCTTTAAAATTATTCCTTTTGATGAGTTAATAAAATGACAGAGTGCCCACATACATATGTCTATTTTGCCAATACCTCACTTCATCTTGCCTATTTTTTTTTTTCAAGATAGAATTCACAAGCCTTGCCCTAGTTCCATTGATTTCTACATTAATTTCACCACTATATATAGATCTTGGAACGATTTGAAAAGTGCATACTAATTAAAAAAAAAAAAAGAATTTAAACTAAACAGTCTTTATAGCTTAACATTCCCTTATTTTTTTGTTTGGCGATGAATATGAGTTTATAAGAAACATGAAAATATTTATCAGATTACAAATTTTCCAAACCTTGGTAGCGACTAGATGTGTACGCGAGACTGAATTTGCGGTCCAAATTTCACCCATCCGACATTAAGTTTTTAAAACCGGAGTGCACACATCCCGACGTTTTCCCAATTTCTCCCGCGAGTGTCGTAGGTCTAGAGATCTTTCACTGTATAAAAAATAATAATAACAATGATTTTTTCGCGACCTTTTCAGTTTAATTTTTTATTTTTTTAAATAATAATAATAATTTTTTAAATTAAATAATAATAACTTGCACTTACAAAATACAGAGATTTTTTCGAAGTATTTTCTAAGCAAATTCTTTCTTCAAAAAATTTATTAGAAGTTCAAAACACTCGTTCACTTATAGCAGACGGGAGCGGAACGTTAAGTATTTGCTTCGCTTTCGAAGATGCATATATTTGAAAACAAATTTTCAGAAATTCAATGCGCTACCTGAGAAAATTATTGATTTGGCATTTACATATAAACTAGGTCTTTCGCATGCTCGAGCAAATCGAGAAAGTTCTCGATGCAATCTCGTCGTTCTCGCAAGAAATGTCGAGTACTTATCAAGACGAATACTGCGTATGCATTTTAGAAAGCGATCCTCTCGAGAACTATCGGGAAATGTAAGGTACTAAAATGTATCGCTTTAGCTACTTACATAGCTCACTGTTTACATGCTTAGTTAGGATATGTAGTGTCTTATAGATTTGAATATTGAGAGGCTCGCCAGTCGAACGAGCTTAAGCATGCGCGAGAAGTTCGTGAGGAAGCGGTCATCGCGAGATATTGCTACTTGAGGAAGTTTGAGAAATTGAAGGCTCGATTATAACCACATTTGCTGATCAACGTTAATACTACTATAAGAGGGATTCTCTACATAAGATCCTCAATCAACTCTGCAAATATCGAAGGCAAATTATCACTTTTGAATGCATTTTTGTCACACTGCTCCTTTAGATTGACTAACATACATTTTACATTTCCTAATAACTGCTTCCGTTTTTCTTTATTCATGCATTTTAGATTTCTCAATGGAAGCCCCAAAAGAGGGTCCAATGCCTCCATATTTTTAGGACCGTCCAAAACCCGCCTATTCCAGCCATTTTTAAATTAGCCCTGTGAGTTCAGTGGATTCCGCGAGTCCCATGACCCGCGCGGATTTCTGGTAGTGACTCCTGAAAATTATTATAAAATGTTGAAATCTGCGTGTAAGGCTGGTACATTCAACAAAATAAGGGGGTGTCTCATACAAAATGTAGTTGTTCATATTTTAAATACCGCCCTAATACCTACGAATGTATAGAAAGATGTATAGATAATTCATCAGCAACTCGAAAAGTAACTCATATTCACCAATGAAAATTGACTTTAAATTTATGAAAATCGAAATAAGAGCTATTACTGACGTTTCCCTTGAATATATTTTCCATTCAAATTTATTTTACCACCATTTGACACCGCTGAGACATTGTATTGTCATATGCCAGCTTTGAGCTTAAAAACAAGTTGTAGTCGACCACGCTAGGAAATGTTACTTAGAGTTGTTTGCAATACTTTGACATTTTTTTTATGAGAGTCATTTCTCAACTTCGGGTATAATAACTTTCGTAGCCACAACGGGAACAACAAGCAAAAAGTTAATACCATTTCTGAAAGATATGGAAGCCGTCTGTTCCTATTTACAACACAGAGAAATATTCTTTGATATGCCGGTTGCTCGATAAGCTTCCTGTGCGTCAAGGATATATTTGTGTTTATTTTCTTCTTTTTTTTCTGAAATAGACACAAAAGCAAAGTAGACTTCCCATCGCTTCACTTCCAACAAATAAATGTAAAGGCAACAGCCCAAATAAAGTTAGACAAATTTTGCTACAAGAACAGTGTAAAAAAGAGTTAAGCAAAAGTTTCGGAACTGCAAAGTTAAACAAAGTGTTTACTTGTGCCAAATGTTCGCATTCAACGTGCACCTGCAGCTGTGCGAACGACAAAACAACAGAAGGTAAACAATAAGCAATGGGCAATAACAAAGAGGGTAATGGTAAACACATAAAGTGCGAGAAGAAATACAAGCAAACAAAAGTAAATATGACCAATATGAATGAGGTGCGAAAGTAACAGCATGGAGTTGGAAAAGTCGTGCCGACAAAGCTACAAATAAATATTGAGTATTTATCTGAGAAATAAGACTGTAGCTTAAGTAAATAATATATACTAAATGGGAAATGCTCCAGGAAAACGCGAAGCATTATTATGAAAGCTCATTGCTATTGTCTTATGAGTAAACATTCTACACATTATTTTTTATTTCTTTGCAGATATATTATTGATAGTCCGAATAGTTCGGAATGGGACGAAATAACAATTTTTCCAGATTATAGGAGAATATGTCGTAATAAATATATTATTGACGCATTGAATAAAATGGAATAAGGCGAGATAAAAAAATCGGAATAGTTATACCGGAGATTAGATAGGCCGTTACATAGTTTTCTTTTACTGCTGCTCATTTTATAGATTTTTTAAACAAAATAACAGATATCTATTTAAATTCAAATTAGGCTTGCTTTCGAGTGGAACCGTTTGTATATACTTCAATTAATGGACGCAAGTCGGTATGTTTAGTATGTTCTCGAATAAACTTGTTGATAAAATAAATAAATTAAAGTCAACTGTATTCTCTAACTATAATGCAAGCTTTAAAAGAAATGTTGCAACATTTCAATAAAATTAGCTACCTTCTTGGTTAAAAAGAAATTGTAAAGAGTGGCAGCAGTGATGAAGAGTAAATAAAAAGGGTTTAAACCTTTATACTGCCCAAACACAAACAGTAAATGGAAATTAGCTCTAACCTAAACTAACAGCACGGCACAGTGAAATTTTCTGCAATGGCTAAAAGACGCAGGTCCTTATTAATTGCATTATTTAAATGCAGCTCAACAAGTTATTTAATTTATTTATTTATGTTAAGTGAGCACAAAAAACATTTTATTAATAAAAGGGAATAATAAATAGGTATGTTTGTGCGATCACTATAGAAAGAAAGAAAGTGTAACTATATCCCGGTATGATTAAAATTTCATGAGACCCCTAAGCCAAAGGTTTTTGCACATCCAACTCAAAGCAAAATAAAAATTTTTTCTCATTTCAGAAAGATCCCAAAAATCTGGTTTTTTATAGGAATTTATCACATTAAAGGCCTAGCAACTATTGCATTTGTGTTAAATGAGCACAAAAGAAATTTGATGAGAGATTATCGGTAAATAAAACAATAATTTACTAAATGTTTTAAAATATCGAAGACCAATAGAGCAGAATAAGAGTAGCTAATTAATTTAATTTTTTCAATATAATAAGACGCAGAGATTCGATAGTGGCATTCACTATGTGTCTACTCCGTACCCAATGTAACTTAACCCCCAAAAGCACTAGACCCCAAGGTATTATAATTTGATCAGCCTATAGAAACTGAGAAATACATAATATATACCAAAATGTTCAGAATGAAAAACGTAATAGATTAAGCTATCTCCGACTGTCCATCCGTATGCTCGTTCATCGGATAGCTCTAGTAGAAATTGAAATATCTCAATGAAATTTAGTATTTACATACTCGACCCATGGTAGGATGTTGTTGCAAATGAGAAAATCAGATATTATCCACGCCCGTATAACGGTGAAAATCAAAAAAATGTGATATTTCAGTAACTACTAAAGAAAGTTTGCCTAAATTTGATATACTTACACAGGCTTGGGCTGGAGAAGAAGATATGTGAGTTTTTTTTGGAAAAAATGAACGTGGCACCATCCACTCTGGAGCAAATAGATATATATTTGAATATATATATAACAATTTATAGCAAGTTTGGTACATACTAAGCATTTACAAAACAATATGTAATTATAGAAATCAGACAGAAGCCACGCCAACCTCTCTTATAAAAATGATTCATAAACATCAAAAAAAATCGATACTCGCTCAATGAGAATTTGTATGCCATGTTTGTTTGGTAATCTAGGCTTTGAGTGGGCCAGTTTGTTTTATTTTCTCCCAACCACGCAGATCCCTGCCACCATAGAGAGTTATTGCTCAATTCATGGGGTGGTAAACCTCGGCTGGCTAGGTCAGCGGGATTTGACGCTAAATCGACATTTAGACAGTCTCTATTTCCTACCTTCCCAATTATGACTAGGAGCATGGGAATTTGCGAAACCACGCAGATGCAATCATCGTGTCGATCCAAAGATATATCTTTGGATGTCCAAATCGAGATTGCTGGTCCCCGCCTCCATGATTTCCGACAGTAATATGTCTGCGCGTAGCTCAAGACAAGGTAATTAGACTACTTTTATGGGAGATCCCCAGGTTTTGTTATCAGAAAATATACAAAGCTCATCTCTTCTCGCTTTACAAGAAGATATACGGCAGACGCATATGCCTTTTCAGACGCGTCACAGAATCCGAGTATTTCTACACTCTCTGTCGACGAATAACGTACGCACCGTGGTATTCGAATGTCGTCAATATGATTATAATTTTGCATAAGCATTTGCCAGCGGTCAAGTGTGGTTGGAGATACAGTTTCGTTCCATCGATATCTTCGCGACGACTATTATTGGGGTCAGTCATCCTAGTACATCGAAGAGTTTGGGGATAGATCTCTTTGTGGTCCTACCCTAGCCCTCTAATGGCTTGACTTTATAATGAAAATGATCGAAGAAATTTTTACATAGCATGTGTGATTTTGGGATTCCCTCTACCACCTTTTCACAATTTGATGTCCATGTTCGTAAAAAGAAACCATGTGAATGTAGAACTGCAGAAACCTCTTATTGCAGATCGATGTTGTGTCCTGCAAGAGCTTTTTCAACGGATGTTTGTATATTTTCGTAAAATATTTAGGCTGTGTCGAATAAAAACTTTCAACGTCATCGGGTAGTTAAAAAACAATTAATTGGTTTTATTGCATACAATAAAATTTTTTGAAATAAAAACTTACGTCCGATACTTAGACTCTTCTTAATTTGTTTCATTAACGATTTTGATTTTGTTTTTATTTTTGCATGGGAGAAAATTTGTAAATTTGCAGCTATTTATGTGGATGTATTATATTTTTCCTTAGCTCTTTCAATTATATGGAAATATTTAGAGTACAGCCGAGATAGAGATATATTTTTAGAAAGATATTTGTGTGGCAATTGTTAATCGGAAATAACCACTTTTCCATCTAAAGCAGTTATTATTACACCTTGTCCACGTTTTATTTGGGATTGCAAAAACCCCAAGACGAAATAACAAAAAAATTGGTCCTAAATTTTATACAAAAGAAAATAAGGAATCGACTTAATGAAAACAAAAGAATGTCAATCCGCTTCTGAATAAAAACTCATAATGTGAATACAAATTGGCGGAAACCTTTTCTTTTGTCCTTCTTTCTCATTAGAACTTCGAAGTTGAAGAAAGTAAGTATCACGAATTTCAGGAAATAGCAGAAAGAGTTGATGTGTTTTAGAAATAGTTTATACAAATATTTAAAAGCGAATTGGAAAGCCTTTAAATTTGAAAATTTATTTGGGCTTATTCCTTTTAGTACCTTTCGAAAACTAAATTAAAAAAAATTCTGTCCAACTTCTTTATATGCAGGTTCAGTTCAGATATTTGGAGGTGAAGAGTTTTTTATCTATCTCTGTCAAATTACATTCCGACTCAAAGACGTCTCTGTGGAAATCATAAAATCAAATTTTCTAAAATTCATATAAGTATGTACCTATATATAAAAATATAATTATTTGGGGCATACGCTGAATCGAATTTCGAAATTCCTCCGGAAATTTCCCAGATATCTTTCAGCAAATAAACTTATTTTTACTTTCATTTGTTGTTGTTAATTCTTTTCATATTTATTTAGAAGCCATTTACAAATATATTTGAAATATTTTTTTTTAAATTAAAACAAAAATGTTGTTAATTTTGTACATCTTTTCTCTGACATTTGGCACAATTTCGAGAAGTTAATTTATCATCCCTGAACTCAGTAAGTACAATTTCGAAAATCATAGAATTCGGGAGAAACCTTGATATTTTATCAAATTATGTAGATGATTCGCTAGATTCACTTCGATAAGAAAAATTCAATTAGAGAGATAATGCGAAAAGAGCAAAACTTTGGAAAATGGACGTGGTACGTTCAAGTCATAAAATTTTTTTATTTAAATTTAAAAAAAATATATAAAAGACGTTTCAGTTTAAAACAAAAATTAATTTAGAAAGATATTTGTGGGGTTGTTATCAATCGGAAATAACCACGTTTTTATCTAAAGCAGTTATTATCCTTTTTCGTCAAATAAAATAATCTTATGGAATTAAACGTTATACATAAAAGTCCCCATAAAAAGTCAATTGGGGTCCTAGCAATAATTTTTGACTAGTATTAGTTTCAATGAGATTAATTTAATTAATTAAACTTATTTAAAAATAGATAATTTTTTTCGATAGACATATCTCACAGTTCTGTTTGTGTACCCAAACAATTCCAACCGGTCTACTTCACTTATTGGAAGTATTGTCGGCAATTTGCAGTGGCAAAAGAAATTTCTGCATAAAAAAGGGACATTGGCGAAGCAGAGGAGAGAAGCAAACTACAATATTTAACAAAAGAATATAGGCTTTGTGAAAGTAAATTACTCGTTGAAAGTGCAATGTCGAGATAACGAAAACAAATAATATATATGAAAATACACATACATACACAGCTATTTATTTACACGAGCAGACAGCCATTTGCTAGCGCCAGTTGTACGCTGCCTTGAATCGACGAAAAGTGTGGCATGAAAAAGTTAAAAGTACAAAGACCTGAAAATAATTTTTGGCATGGACTCAAGCAAAGCAAACAAATGATGGAATAATTAACTTTAGTATTGTAAAAAAAAACTAATATTTTTTAACATTTAACAAGTTCCCCACTTACGGCCTTCAACATAGCAGTAAAAGCAATTGGCATGGGAAAGCATTGCCATTTCGTAAAGCTTTCTTTCCATTTACTGCAAACCTTTGTGGTAAGAGTTGACTGAAACTGAAGCGAATAAGTTTTTTGTGTGTTAAGATATCAAGAAGAAATAAGAGAAAATCAATTAAAGCAATCCAATCTCAATATGAAACAGGTACTGGGAATAACACAAAAGCATTCGAGGCGCACAGGAAAATGAAAAAAGGAAAATGCAAACGTTTATTATCGTTAATCGAAGAAATTCAGCAGCATTTTGAAATTTACACAGTCCTTTTAAAGTTTTCAAAGAATGCATGCGAAGATTGAAAGCTTCCTATTGGATAAAAAAAAACTTTTAACATAAATTATTCGTATTGTTTGTGCTCCGCATTCATTTTATTAGTAGCTTTGTGGAATGTTTCCGAAAAGTGGCTAGTAAAGAAGAATATTTTCAAAATTTTGCCACTCGTAGCATAGTGCTCGGATTTCCTAAGAGGATTATTAAGTAAGCTCGCATTTTTTCGTGCTGTTGAGACTACCAGCAGCCCCAATTGTTTACAGATTATTTTTAACTATTGCAGTGCAAATATTCATGTCAACGTGTGTAGAACGTGTTGCTGAAATTGCACTCCAACAGTAACCCAAATTTGCCACTTAGGCAATCGATTGACGCTCATTTGATGCCAAATGCATTTCCAAACCTCGCTCAATACAAACAGGAAATTGTATCGTGATTACTGTAGCCTAGTTATGGGGTTCTTATGTAGCATATAACTTGCGTATTGCGGCAAATACAGCAACATTGCTTTAGATATGTAATTGGTTCGCATTACTGGTCGGAAATATTGCCTTATAGTGATTTCGTTTCTGCTAACAAATATCGCAATGTCTCCTTTATTCGTCTTCGATTTTAAAATAAATGCAAATAGGTGAGAATATGAAAGAACACAGGTCCGTTTCTTAAAATGTCGCACTAAATTAAGGCAAAAAATGCGCACTTCTACCCTCCGTCAAGGGAAATGCTTGGCCTGAAAACCAGCTGATAGCTTAAAACGATTGTATTATGAAATGCATGTGCTAGACAAGGATAGATAGTAAGTACTTATTACTACTGTTGATATGCTAATTTAAAATTTTTCGTGAAAAAAATATTTATAGTAAATTAATGCCAAATTAGAAAAAGTTCATAATTTTTACGCAAAATATTTAAACTACCTCTTAAAGTCTTCATCGGAAAGCGAGAAAACTTCCGCGCTCTTCAAAATAAGAGAAACCCGAGCGTATGTCAAAGATTTCGTAGTGTATGTGGTCTACTCATATACTGATGCCGAGGTAAATATTTTTTATTAAATGATTAAAATATTACTGTATTTTAACATTTTTCCATTTTTCCATTTGTACTTTAAAAAACACTGTAGGGTCAAAAGTGATAACGCAAACTATATGAAAATCGGTGTAAGGGCAGAATTAATGTTTTAATGTTTTGAATTTCATTGATGACAGTTATAAATCAGCGATTAATCCAAAGCACGAAATCTGATCAACCTATATAAATAAGCATGATTCCGTGGGTATAACCATGCAAGATATTTTTGGTGCCAGTTATTTTTGGATATATTTCTTGGTGTTCCCCGTATAAATCCCGATTTGCGTGTGCAAAAATTATCATTTGTTTTCAAGGCGTTGTCTAATTTTTGTTCGTCCATATTCCACTTCTGAGCTAAACATTTGTTAAAACGCGAAAACATTAAAAAAAAAAAAAAAAACATTTGGATTGCTGAATTGCCAATTCTGGCAACTTAACAGATTTTTTTGAAGTTAAAACAATTGGTAAATTCATAAATGAATGCTGTGCTAGGTGGGGATCATTTATTCAATAGATTTTCTATTCTGTCCGTTATTTCCATTTTTCCCTTGTGAGAGCACAATCTCTAATGTTTGTTGAACAGGGATAAACTACACAGAAGTTTTGTATATAATGTAATAGGGCAATAGACTGAAGTCACCAAAATCTATGGAATAATAATTTCTTTTTGCGAGTATAGTGCAGTAACTCAGAGAGGTAATTCGGTTTTGATAAAAGAGCGATTTTTTTTTGCTTTCTATTACACACATTATGTAGCATGTTCACACAAAATTTGCGAGGCAATTGTAGTATTTTACGATCGACATAATCCTACATCCACTTACTGTGGAGTTTTCATACTAGGCATACTAGAAATGATAACCCGCATCCGCAGAGATGACCTACAGTGGGTACCAAAAACAAAAAACCATTGCTATTGTGAAGCTTAGTATTGCGGAGTACCCAAACGAGTCCACGAGGCATCGCGCACAGTAATTTGAAATGTCAGCTTTCACAAGATGGGGACAGTGCAATAAATAAGTCCCAATGACAATGATTATCGTCTTACCCCGTGTCTAGACATGTGGATGCCGATCACATGCAAATCATCTGCTAAGCTATATTGACTACTCATCGCAAGCCGCATGTAATGAATCTCAGAGCTCATCGCATGAAAATAATTGCATTCAATGAATTCGAACACAGTAACTTAACAGTGAAGGATTTTGTATGTATATTTAGAATCAAGCATAAATTCCATCAATAATATTACCCTTGAGCCAGAATTGATCAGTATAACCAGCAATTCCTACAGCGTGTATGTTGATGTAGTTTCCTAATTTCCGCTAGGCTCCTGAGCTCCGGTTTTTAATTACCGGTGCACAAAACCACCAACTCAATTGCTGGGAAATTTGTATGTGATAATTTTATACAAGTTTGTGTTTGTAGGTATGTAGCTGTGTATGCGATGACGGAAATTCAGTGCAACTAAGGCAATAAATGTGTCATTTGAACAAAAGCCTCCTGTATTGACTTATTTTTCTTTTCAATACCACAATTTTTCCCTTCTTATATCTCGATTCTATCCTTTCTTTGGCTTACTTGCAAATTTCGCATCTGCCTCCTTGTTGACAGTTTTTCTTTTCTTTTTGCTGTCTATTCGCCTACAGAGCAATGAAACTTTTAAAACACCATTTTATCGTTCGGCGGCCTAGCGCAATTATTTATTCAGACAATTTTGATCGCTGGTGATTTAGCCAATACCGCATGCGAGTTAACCTAACCGCGACGCGACAAATTACATCCACCTGCATTCAGCCGCCGTCATCGTAATCGGAAGACCAAAACGATTTACCTAAATGCGCGCATAAAAATTAAATTGGCATTGTGGTTAGGCGGCGACTAAAAGGCGACTAGATGCCAAGACCGACAAGAAGCAGAAACCCAACCCAAAGCTACGCTTGGTTGGTGTCATCGAATATGACTACCATCAACTATCAAAATGGCAGCTGGCTGACAAGGACTAAGCTCAGCATACATACGGATGCGAGCGTTGCTGAAAAATTCCAATCAAAATTGGTTGTCAATCGCTTTCGCAACTTAATACTGAAAAATGCGCGATAGTTGGGAGCCCGACGAATGGCAGTAAGATATTGCTGTGGCTACTTTGCGAAAAGGTAAGTGCAAAACGGTGATTTCGAAAGGGATAAGCAGCAGCAATTGACAACCAGATTTGAGTGGGCAGAGCCGGTTGTGAACGGTGAGAAAGTCGAACCAAAAAATCATGGCGCCCAAGCGTTCTGCAATGAATCAACATTAGCAACCGGAATTGAATTTATTGGCTTTACGTGACTTTTTAACTAAATTTACGGGCGTAAATAAGTTTACCGGTTTATTGCAAACTCGCTACTCTATTGTAAGTACACACATACACACAAATAGTTATCACCAGCTGTGTAGGCACTTAGTGTTGGTGTGTCACGTACTTTGAAAAAATGTGTGTGTGTTGGCATTTTGTGGTAACTCCAAAACTACTAAAATGATAAACAGGTAGGTATAATCTGATAAAATCAACTGAGATGGTTGGGTGGTGTGTGAATTCGTTTGTGCGAGAAATCATTGATTTTGTTAAACTTTGAGCAATACATGGGCTTTTTTCGGCGGGATTCCACATTATTAAAATGAAATAAAAACGTAGGTGTAATTCTTGTTTACATTTATTACAAATAAGGGAATACAAATTCATAAACACACATAAAAGTAATGCGTTAAAAAAAAATATAGAATCTAAAAATAATACTACAATAGAAGACTATAATATGTTGGTAAATAATTTTAAAATAATATTACTTAGTTTAAACGCTACAAACTTCAAGAAATATTTTAATATATTAATAATTATTTAAAATTGTATCCAATATGAAATTGAGACTTCTCGCCTTTTTAGCTATGAAGTCATTTATTATTTCGTCTTTTTCAATTGCAAACCGGCGATGTGTACTCATTATGACTCCTGAAAAAACTTTTTAAATTTTTAAAGTTGAAAAGAATATTTCCGCCGTGCATGTAGTGACCGGCATTGTGGCATGTACTTTAAATTTAAAAAAAATGCTGGAAAGAATGACTTATTGCATTGATCTACAGCTTCAAAAGCAAATGGTGGCCGCTTACAAGTGGCGCGGAAAACAATGAAGTTGATGGGTACGGACCTTCAATCAATGAAGACGGTGCCGAAGTACTGTTACCCGACCGGGACGAAACTCGAACGGCAATAGCGTGGCTAAAAAACTTTAAGCTATTCATTTGCGAAATATGCTCGGACGAACGCATGCCTGCTGATCGGAATTTAAGTATACTCTGCCCAATCTATCAAAAGGGCGATCCTACAATATGCGCAATGTGCGCCAAATACCGCTTAGTCTTCTAAGAATAGCAGACAAGGTTCTGTCGAGCTTTTTGTGTGAATGACTGAAGCCCACCGTGAACGAACTGATTGGACCTTATCCATGTGACTTTAGACCTGGCAAATTTATCATCGACCAAATATTCACGATACACCAAATTTTAGAAAATACTAGAGGAAGAAGAGTAGACACACACCATGTTTTTGTCGACTTCAAATCCGCTTTCAATAGCACGAAAAGAAGCTGCCTACTTGCCGGAATGTCTGAATTTAATATTCCATCAAAGTGGAAAAGGATTTTACATCGCTTGGTATTTCCAATTGGTGCCAGTTGGCAGGAAGAAGGTTTGTTGAGCTCGGCCATAATCTCTTAAGAGGTTATAGCGCCAAATAAGTAAGTAAGTAAGAAAATCGAAAGACTATATGGAAATACAAAGGTGGCACGCTAATTAGCACACCTGAGGTATAAAATGTAATATATACAGATTGAAAATAGCAAAACAATTTCGATTTTGATTCACAAATTCTCTTATTTATATCTAAACTTCATTTCGGAAATTAAAAATCCTATGAGTGTAAGAAAAACTCGTTTAAGTAAAAATGTAAAAGATAAACTGCATCAAGCTGTCAACGTACCTGAAAGATGAAGAGATAAATATTTGATTAATTTAAAACAATTTGGAATATAAGTTATATACTTACGCAATATTTAGTCGGATATACTTTTTTTGAAATTACTGCTGAACGTTGCCTTTGCATAAAGGATACGAGATCCTCGCACGTATCCTTCGGAATATTCTGTCATTCCCACTCGATAATAGTCTATAATTGTTGTATAGCCCGATCTTCGAGCCACCGTTTTACTTTTATCAACTTATGGCATGGCGCGTTGTCAAGTTATCCAGATATGATACAAGGTGTTCCAATAATAAATTCTGATAAGCTAAACCATTTAACTTGCCGTTTATTTGGACAAGGGGACCGACTCCGAGTTTGCCTATACCATAATACGGGCTCCACCGAACTTCACCGTCTTTCTGGTGTACCTTGGATCCAGCTCTTTGTTAGGAGGACGTCGTATGTAACATCTAACATCAGGTCCGCACAAATTGAACTTCAATTTGTCACTCCAAATCACAGAATTCCAAATGGATGGTGCGGAGTCAATATAGCTCTCCTGGTGAACACATATCGTTTTTTATTTATTTATTTTTTTTTTTTTGGTTGGCACGCGACATTTTCGGTTTTTTCAAACTTTGGCATCTCCGGAGGTTGTTTTTTAAAAGTCATTGTATAATAGTCTTACTTGCCTGACTTACTTACTCAATGGTTGTCATACAATTAAAAAATCTTCCCGTTTTGTAGTTTTTCTGGTCCTAGAATGTTTTATATTCGCAAAATGTTTATATTTTTGAAAATGTTTGATCGCATTCTGAATGCATCCTATGGATCGGGCAATTTTGCTAATATTCTTCTCTTTTTGAAACATGCTCCATATTATGCGCCTCTCTCCCTCAGTAAAGCTTTTCTAGCAACCCATTGTGCTTTATTTGTCAACTTATTTTAAACTATTAATAACAACAAAACGGGTTTTTAAATTTCACACGAAGCAAATTGAATGCTAACAATAGAGTGCGCTGATTCAAATAGCAGATGATTATAAAATTATAACTTCAAATGCAGAAATTTTGAATGGTCATGAAGTAGGTAGCTTTTATAATAAATCACAAAAATACATATTTTTATACGCTAAATAATTGCTGTACCGTAAACTTTAGTGGGGGTGTGCTAATTAGCGTGTCACCACTGTATCATCAAGCAAAATTATAGCAATAGAAATCTACTTCAGGATCCCTTGTACTAATTCCCGTTCTCTCGTTTTTTATATAGGCTATACGTCCAGAATTTATCTCCCCATCAATGCGAAAAACCTCCATGCTTTCCGTAATATTTCATTGAACTTTTCATTTTTGCTATCGCGAAAATCGTCAAGAACTTCAAAATACATAACGGCAAAGTAAACGAGAACAACGCCAATACCATCAATAGACTCTAAAAAAATTTTCAGCTTGTTAGAGATTTCAGAAATGTAATGGCCTTGCATGAGACGTCTATATCTGGATAAAGAAGTTTTCTTTAATCCTGAGTTGCGCAGATCTAATTTAAATAAATGTTCAATGTTTTCTGGCAAAATTAGTAATCCTTTAGCTGACTTTTGGATAAATGACGCAACTATCATAACAATATCAAAGCAATGTCGAATGTAATGTACTTCATAGTGAAAGACATTTGCTCAATTTGTGGAATCTGTTGTTGTTTCATTTACTAAAACAGGGAATGATTCAGCCATTGTTTATTCTTTCAACAGTTTTACGCTGAATTAGTTCACCGCAAATTGTGATTATTTAATTCTGAAAAACTTAACACAATAATAATAATAATTTGGCGCTTACACCATAGCTTGATGTTAAGGCGAACTTCTTCTACGATTTCTCGTGTACGTTTTGATATTGGAACACAAATTTAGGGACCTACAGTTTTACGCCGACTTCCAAACTGTTTCTATAATATTTAATGTTACTTGCTCCGGATAAGATTAGACGCAGGACTCTCCGAATGAAGCGCGCACACGCTACACACCTAGCTACGGTGGCCGTGGCATTCAATTTGGGCTCGATATAATCGACTCGCGCGCTGTTGTTGGTAACTTTCCGACCGTTTTCATTTTCAAAGAAGTAAAGGCCAACGATTCCACACCGACTCATAGACCAAACCAAATAGTAAGTAAGTCCATTGAACCAAAAATGAGATTTGTCACTCAACCGGTGTAGTACATGGCAACATTCGGCAGGCCAATCCAAGCTGAACGCAATTAATAAAGCGTTGCCAGATCTGACCATTTTGTGATACACGTTTACTCGTTATCGAAAAATCGAAACCCTAAAAGCACTCTTTGATTGCTAAAAGAATTCAATTGAGAATTAAGCTCTGCATAGTATATGTAAAAAATTTAATTAAATATAAGAGTAGCATATTCAAAAATATTAAAAACTCGAGAAAAGCGAAAATGGAAAAGAGTGCATACTTTTTAAGTGCCAGATAACCAGGTACATATTTGCCTTCATACCATTATTTCATCTGAGTTTTCTTATAACCTTTTGATTGCTACTTATATCTACTGCAAGGGCTTTAGACCCAAGACTTTTATTCATTCATCACCGTTTCACGTGAAAACAGAAGCAAAATTTTGCAGCACTTTTATTCATTTGCCTTGTACTTCTTGTTTAATGTTGATAGCATTTATTATATAACTTAAGACAAAGCCAACAAGAAATTCATGATTGCACTTTATAGCCTAACAAATAGTTTATTCTACTGTTATTCGAATTCGTATAAAAAGAATACTTTGCGCTTCTAACGGAACTTTTAAATGTTTTACGCTTTTTTAGAGCACTTTCTGCCGCCAACAACATTAAGTAAAAAAATCAAAGCATAGCAAAAAAAGTGAATGAAAAAATAATAAAAACATCCGGAAAGTGAAAGTGTTTTGTCCTCTCTTTTGACATTTTCCAAGTGTTGTTGTTGGTTGGTTAGTTAAACTTTTTATCTCTTTATTCCTACCCGAATTGTGATCGCCTTAAATTTTCTTATTACTTTAAAAAACAGCGTGTTTGCGCTTTTTAAATTTTACCAGTTGTGTGGAGGAAGTGACGAAACCAAAGGATAATGAAGAAGACTGCTGTGAAAGTAGGTGGCGGGAAAAATGAAATAAAAGAAGCAAAACGATAAGCCAAGTCGCAAAGTTTAAAACGAACCTACAGTGTGCTCTCTTTCCATTTACACCTGCAGTTTTATTTGAGTTTTGCATTTATTATGTGATTGCTACTTCAGAAATCCCTTAGGGATAATGGAATTCGCTTTTTGGCACAGCACAAAGCAATTATATGTGAAAAACGGGATTTGTAGTACTATTTAGTTGTACCACAATTAAAGAGAGAGTTATGCGACAAAATTAAATCTTTTGATTTGTTGTTTTTGGTTTTTATTTTGTCAGAATTTTTATTTTTATTTTATTTTAAAAAATGTGGCTTAATGTAATTTCACTTTATTTGTTTATTCATAATTTATTTTTTTCGATTTCATTCCAGGTTAATATATTTAAACAAATTTTTGTTTTCATTTGATTTTATTTAATTTTGTTTTTTTTTTATGTATTTTACTTTATTTCTTTTAGTTTAATTTAATTCTATTTATTTTATACAAACACGTATAAACACTGCTGTAACACAACTATTATTAGGTGCATTCGATTCGCCACTTCTCTGCTCGCGATGTCTGAGCTCTGTTCGCGTTCGAATAAATTTTTGTAGACAAGCAACAACAGCGATAGCTAGCTGGATTCGGCGATCGCGAGTACGGTGATACCTCATTAAACTGGTCGAACTCGTTATATTCAATGCTGCAAATGTTAGACCTGTTTTAAGCTGCGCATAAAAGACGATCGTGTGCGATGTTGATGCTAATTTGTTCCAGATACTCCATCGATTCGCCACTCGATAACGGACGGCGAATTGAATACGGTAAAATGGGTATTATACGAAGATATTTTTAAAAAGTTTTATTTTGAAAATACCTTGGAGAGGGTTGGCCCTTGCTTAAAAAGTAAATAAAGTTACATTGTTAAGTTAAAAAAATATATATGGCATTTGATTCAAAGGAAGTAGGGTTAAGAAAACTTAATCATAAAAATGAGACTTCTAAATAAATGTCACTATCGTTTGATTACGTTGTGCATTTCTAACAATAAATTCGATTTCATTAAATTCGGATGGCATACTGCCCAGTTATCAATGACAAATAAGTTTCAGCACCCAACCGTAATCGGCAATTATGATTTAGGGGTAGTTTTTTAGATAATAAAAAATTAACAACCAAAACTATAAATTAATTGAAATTTTCTGTCGTAGACGTAGTGCGTATTGGCATTTCAAAGACTTCGAAGTATATTTTGATAAACACTTTTTTCAATTGAATTGCGAACGATTAAAAAGCAGCTCAAGAAATATGTAATATTGATTTATTTCACTCTTGTATACGAGAAGCACATACAGCTGAAGTGAACCAAACGCATAGAATTAATAAAAAATTATAACTGATCCATAAAAAATTCAGCGCATTATTTTCCATCATGTGTTATCTATAATTACCCTTTTATGGTATATCACCGGATGATTCTACAAAAGTAATGCAAGCTGATTGGAGTATTAACACAATGGCCTTTTCAAATTTGGACTAAAAGCGCCGCTTTTCTTAGTCGAACTAAGTATTTTATTTAATATTAGACCTATAGGTGTGAGGATGCAAATTTACCTTGAACGTCCTATTTAACAAATCAATAAAAATTTCGCCTACATGTATCAATTTCGTATATGCTATTTTATTATTTATACTTAATATATTTTCCACTAAATTCTTAAGAAAGGTTTGAACTGTTTTTAATTTCAGAACCTAATAAAATAGTCATTGATTACGAACTAATCACATTTTCATTTCCTTTTGCTCTTCTATATCATATTGCATTTAGTCAGCATGCTTAAGATTTTATCATTTATCTATTATATTTAATCGCCAACAGCCAAGAATGAACAACAAGGAAAGGAAATTAATAGAAAATTCAAATAAGCCATGAGGAATTTAGCTTTAAAGCTTTGCAAGTCAAAAACGCTATAAGCATTAATCCCACATTTCAGCAGCGGTTGTGATTACTTTAAAATATTAGATGTGACCTGGAGTGGGATGACCGAGCGGAAGCAAATGCGTCACAGAAACGAGAGACTGAAGGAACATAGCTGGTGAATGAAATAAAAATAAACTTATGCAAGGAATATAAATATATTTACACTTGGTTTATTTTTTTAGTAGAGTGATGGTGTTATACGGTGATATAAACCAGAAGGAGTCCGATGGCTATAACGGTAAACGGTGATGACGCGTTAAGTAACATAGATCGTCAAGTGGAACGGTTTTACATTAACGAGATTGCTTTAAGGTAGAATGATGGTGGCTAGCGTGGTAAAAATATTTCCACTTTAATTAGAATGTATGTACGTATGTATGTATGTGAATGTGCGAAGGAGAGTAAGTTGCAAAGTTTCGGTTTTAAGTGGCGGTTAAAGTGTGGCCATGACATCCCAGCGTGCTGGCGGTGTCTGCCTGGTTTCTGATATTCATTTTTCATGTTTGATGGTAAAATGAGTTTTGGAATATTTAATTTATTTAACTTCAAGATTTATGGTTGATTATTACCACATAATATAGCAATTTATTAAATGGTATAAACCGCAATTTGAATACTCGAACCACTTTTAGATTAATGAAATAAATTTTCAAAATCAAATGAAATTTGTTTTTCGTGATTTTAACTAGAAGAAGGTGATTTCAGAAAATATAAAATTTTTTTAACATATCTAATGATAGCTGTGGGTGGGTATCTGAAGCTCTTGTGAATAAGACAGGATTATCGAAATCATTTTAAGTGAGATTTAATCAAAGAAACTTGTTACTGCGAAGTGTTTTTATTATTATTATTATTATTATTATTATTATTATTATTATTATTATTATTATTATTATTATTATTATGATTACACTGCGATTAAATTTGATCTATTTCCCATGGTTCTCTTCTTTTAAAACCACTTTTGATATATTTTCGCACTACCTAGGGTTTATTGTTCCAGAGGTTATGTATTGCTGGACAACGATGACACCTAGATGACGAAGCCTTTGTCTGCCTAGTACAGGACAGTTACAGATTAATTGTTCTGAGCTTTCTAATTCCATTTCACAGAATCCACAAACGTCGGTATCAGATAGGCCCAACTTTTTACTGTGGTATCTCAGGTTGCAATATAAGCCCTCTCTACTTAAAGAAAGAAACTTTCTCGATGTTCGCCTTGTGGGAACAATAAATTGTTTTGCTTAACGTTGGTCTAGACTATTTCACTAGTAGCTAGCCTTCTAGTCTCTTTACAACTTCGTTAGAGTGGCTTTCGGAGAGTCCACAAAATAGTTCAGACCCAATAAAGGGCATACTGGTTCCGAGTTTTGCCAAAAGATCGGCTTACGCATTTTCTTCATGTCCTTCATGATTAAGAATCCATCCCACAGTTAAGGTGTTTTAGTTTTCTAGTGTCTTGAGAAGAGTTAGGCTCTCAACTGCCAGTTTAGAGGTGAACGTGTGTTATTTTAGGCCTTTAAGAGCCGCTTGACCGTCGTAGAGGATGTATAAGTACCGAGCTTTGCAATAGAAACGTTACAAAAGTTTTTTAAATAAAACAAAAACGGTTTAGGATATAAATTAAATTATTTACTCCTGTGAAAGAACATTCGATGCCATTCAATTTTTTTGCATGGGCACCACGGGCACGCTTGCAGAAGTCCAGACGCTGAACCCAATTTTCGACGGTTTTCAAGCATAAATCGGCCGATACTGCTGCAATTTCACGTTCGATATTCGTACGAAGTTCATCAATCGTCGCTGGCTTGTTGGCATAGACCATAGACTTGACGTAGCCCCGCAGGAAATAGTCTAACGGCGTCAAATCGCACGACCGAGGCGGCCAATTGACTGGGCCATTTCGTGAGATAACACGTTCACCAAACTTGGTTCTCAATAAATCGATTGTGACATTCGCTGTGTGGTTTGTGGCGCCGTCCTGTTGGAACCACATATTGGCCAAGTCCATATCATCCAATTTGGGCCAAAAATATTCGGTTATCATTGAGCGGGAGCGATTCCCATTCACAGTGACGTGCCGGTCTTGATCATCACGGAAGAAGTACGGCCCAATGACGCCGCCGGCCCATAAACCGCACCAAACCATAATTTTTTCGGGATGCAATGTTGACTCATGGAGTACGTGTGGATTGCTGCCTATCCAATAACGCATATTTTGCTTATTGACGAAGCCATCCAGCCAGAAATGACGACGACAAGATAAGGTCAACCACTCAATTTTAATTTCCAAATTAGCTAGTCTTGGCTTTCATTCTGTGTTCCTGTCTTGGGTGGAGTCTTACCTTTCCCTTCGTTATTGTGTAGTTGTTGTTGATAACGTTCCCTCTTATCCTTTTATTGCCTCGTCTGGGGTTCCCCAAGGTAGTATCTTGGGCCCTTTGTTCTTTGTATTGTTTATAAATGATATATCTGATTGCTTCGTTAACTCTAACTTTCTTCTTTATGCGGATGACTTGAAAATTTTTACTACAATTTCAAGGCCCTCAGACTCCTTAAAGGTTCAATCAGACCTAAATAATGTAATAACGTGGTGCAGAAAAAATCAATTGCCATTAAACATTGGTAAATGTTTTCATCTTTCTTTCTCTAAGTCTCGTTCCCTCATTCCTACTACATATTTCATTAATGACTCTCGGCTCACCACTCTTGATGAAATTTCCGACCTTGGGGTGGTCTTTGATACCAAATTCTTATTCCATAGTCACATAAACTGCACTATCGCTAAGGCTTACTCAATGCTTGCCTTCCTGCGCCGATTTTGTACAGATTTCACAGATCCTTACACTCTAAAGCTGTTATATACTTCGCTTGTTCGCTCCAAGCTGGAATATGCTGTATTCATATGGAGACCGTATCACGACTGTTACATTAAAAGACTTGAACGTATTCAGAAAATTTTTGTAAAATTTGCTCTCCGATCTCTTAACTTTGTAGAACCAATACCTCCGTACAATGCTAGATGTTTGTTAATTAATCTCAAATCCTTACATATTAGGAGGAATATTCTCTCACTCTCCTTCGTGTTTGACATCTTAAGTGGTGAGATTGATTCTCCGTTCCTTCTCGAGCGAATTTATTTTCACATTCCGCAAAGAAGTCTTCGAAATCATGACCCTTTCTTCTTAGAAAGAGTCCGAACTATTTATGCCTCTCACGCTCCTTTACTTCGTACATTAAAAGAGTTCAATTTGCTTTCAACTACTCTGGCCATTGATTTTGGTTCTTCTAAATATAACTTTAAAATGCTTTTAAATGAATTTTATAAATAATGTAGAAGAATATACACCCAAACTGGCGTCCTTTCTGGCGTTCTGTTGGCGTCCCTTCTGGCGTACATACATGCTTATCTAAAAGTATACCACCGACGTCCCTACTGGTGTCTCCACTGGTTGCACACTTATATTCGATGTCTGCCATTATGTATAAAGATTATACCTTTTTTAACTCCAAACATATATGTATTTACAAATTAATCAATAAGTTGTCTGTAGAAATAAGTATCTTTCTGTAGACTAAATAAAAAATTAATATGTAATACTTTCTAATATGTGTAGTCTGTAAGAATTTTGTATTCATTGATTTCATAAACAAATAAATAAATAAATAAATAAATTGGACGTAGCGCTCTTAAAGTTGAGGCCATTGACTCCGGATTTCGGTAGTAAATTTTAATAATTTCGACTCGTTGTTTTATCGCATATCTTTTTATGATGAAATGGCAAACCTTACTGAAGAGAAATGTCAAAACAGCGGGGAAAAATATAGCGTCGTTTGCTGTCACTATCGGTATACTATTGTAGCGTCCCTATTGCAAGACCCTTTATATTTTTGCTCCTCTTATTTTCCTGCGCAAACATTCTCTAGCACAGATTTCTATGGCATGTGCTTCTGCACGAAATACCCATGGGTATGGATTTTTTTTAAATTTGAATTTGTTCTGTCATTACCCAATTTTCATCTTGTTCTCCAGTCTTCTCTTCTCGATCGTTAAAAGTGACTTGGAAGCTTTTGAAGAGAGATCATTTGGAGCAAAGAGTGTCACTCCTTTGTAAAATTTGATCGTGTTGTAAGTAATACTAACGCAGACAAGCCAATGCTAATTGTCAATTGCCTTTCTGTGTATAGTTTTTGGACGCCACGCTAAAGATGCATTGACAACTATTGGCCTAGTGACAGTAGTGCATGTCCGTTAGGTCACTTTGGGACTTAAGCCCCATAGTCAAAGAATGTTTTTGTTGCTTTCCGCGTTACCTTTTCGAGATGATTATTCTCGGTAAGCTTTATGTCAAAGACTACTGCTCGATAGGTGGTACCATTAATGGAAGGGCATGTAATCCTTCTTCTTCTTGCGAATAGGATTAGGGCTTTTTTTTCAGGGTTATAGAAATGCACTATTTGGTTCTTATGTTCAAGGTTTGTTGCATGAGGTCCGAAATGGTCTGGTCATGTCAGCCTACCGAGTATACTACAAGGTCATCCTTATAACTCTGTGTATGAAGCCCCAGATTGTGAAGTTTGTAAAGTAGATCATCTACCACCAGGGTCCACAGTAGTGGAGAGAGTACACTCCCTTCCGGGCAGCCTCTAATGGCTTTGATAGTTTTATATCAACCACCTATCTTCACGCTTATTGTTCTCGATCTAAACAAGGATAAAATCCATTTGTTTATTGCAGTTGGAACCTTCTTCTGTAAAAGATCATTTGTTAATAGCCTCATAAGAAATATTATCAGCGAATGGAGCTACATATTTATTTAGACTTCAAAGCCTTTTAGATAGTTGTCGTTAGGTTATATGTTACAAGTTTCAGTTGACTTGTCTTTTTCGGTAGACAAATTGTGGTTTAGGCAGTGAGCCTAAGGTGCACTCCCGAATAGGCTGATCTATGATATTTTCCATTGTTTTGAGGAAAATGAGCAGAGGCTAATTGGTCTGTGTGACTTAGGCAACTTCTCTACCTTAGCAGAGAGTATCCCGGAAAGGGAGTTTCCAGCAACAATTGACCGCTTTCCTCCGCTCTTGTGCGAAATTGGCATCTGGCTTTTTCCGCGTACAAATGCCTTTTGAGTGATCTTTAGTTAGAGGTTTTTGCAGACGGATTGCTTGAAGAAGTTTAGGATGTTCAACATATTTTAACGGGTAAAACAATACCTGCTGAAAGCTGAAAATGTAAAAAAGAAAACAAATATCTAAAAATTCCAAGCACTGTCTCACACTTTCTTCAAAAGCATTAACATTTGTGCTATTTTAAGTCAATAGAATTCTGGGAGCGCAGTTGATCGCTCTCGCTACACAATTGCGCTGGCAGCCAAACATCAACCGAACCCCTAAACAAACCGAGCGAGCCTTAGACTCTTCGCTTTCATTTCGGACCTCGGTGGCATTAAGGATATTGTTCATCCTACAAAATGGCTCGCCACGACAGGTGACTTTTCCGTCTGTACTCTAATTGCCTGATAAATCTTAGAGGATATGCATGATATGGGCTGAATGAAAATCGAGAAACAGTCCAGCTGATATTTAGGTAAAACACTAAGGTAAATTATCTCTCCGCGTATAAAGTGCCTTGAGCGTTCAGAGCATTTTCCTTACTTAACCTACAAATATCTAAAACAGGTTATACAAAATCTAAGCATCGATCTGCCTCAACTTCTAATTAAATTAGTTTTCTGTACTAGCAATTCCATAATGTGCTTAGTTGTTATCCAATTTTCAACTCACTGTTTGTCGACTTCGTAATTGGCATTGCATTTTCATTGTTTATTCATGCCAAAATGTCAAAGTGAAAAGTGCCATATTTCTTGCAATCGCAAACAATGGAGCGCATGTGTAAATTATGTATTTTAATTGACTTATTTGTGGCGTTGATTTGCTTGAGGGTTATGAATACAAAATTTTGTTCTCATTTCTAATGTTTGTTATATAACATTGCAGGATTTTACATAACACACATAACTATTTTTACTATTTTTAGTTACGTATGTTTAGAAGAAATAAGTGTGAGTAGATATAATGTATTCGTCCATAAGTTAGTAAATTTCCTGTTTGACATTTGCTGCTGCTGTGTTGTCAGTGTACATATTGTTTCTGAGCATATAATGCAATATAATTAATATTGATATTTATGGGTCCTTCCGTAAACGTCGATTTATTACCGCGCGCTGTGACCAACTAGTCTAGATCCAATCAACTACATTTAGTATTTTGCTATCCCCTCGTCCGATAGACCCTTACCATTAATTCTACATTAAGTGTTCTAGACTAATAGTACAGCAAATAGTAGAACAATTCTATAGATGAATGGTAATGATAAATGACTTCAGTTAAGGAGATAATCAAGGTAACTATAATAGGGCAATTCTATCAACTGTCTTTCAATTCCCCTCAGTCTTTCGAAAGATATTCAGAAAACTCGTATTTTTGATCCGATGTGGATGATGTTAGAAATGTATACTTATAAATCCTTTAATGAAAAATTAATGCGCTAGGTGGCGCTAGGGGCGAGTTATTCAGAAAATCTGTATTTATGATGCGATTTTGATAAAATAAAAAACCTGCGATTTGCGTGCGACGAGAAATATTTTTATAAAATATGTTATATGGCTAGATGGCGCTACAATCGATATATGATGATATTAGAATGGTATGGTGCGCGTGTGCAGCAAAACATACCTTTATGCAATATGAATGCGCTAGGTGGCGCCCGTGGCGATTTATTCACCAAATCTCAGTTTTTGATCCAATTTTGATCAAATTCGAAACGGATAATGGGGGTACGACGAGAAGTACTTTTACAAAAATTGAATAGAATAAAAAATCCGAATTTTCGGTTCGATATTATAATCCAATCCGATTTAAATTGCATTAAAAAAATATATATTTGTACTGTATAAGTACACCATATTTGCGAACAAAAAAAATCCATTAAAGAGATGACTATGTAGTCGATATTTTCAGAATTTTTCATATTTATGGTTTGACTTATTTCAAATCTTTTAAGCGTTATGCAGTTGAAAGCATTGCCCCTTAGTCATAGTCGAGATAAAGTTAGTTGCAGCTATATTTGGTGATATCCCGTTAAAAATGTTGCAAAAAAATTACTGCTAACTTTAATTCGAACTTCATTTTCCCTGTGACTACGGGATATTGTTTTGTAATTCATCGCAGGTGCAGTTTTAATCTAAAATATTTAAAAACCCTTAAAACCAGCGAAACTGATATTTACAACATAATTTCATCAATCCCAATTTTTAGAAAAATATGTAACAAAAAATTCGAGGTAAATAGTTGAAAAATTAATAAATTAAAAATACCTTTTTTTTTTAGATTCGCATTCTAATGACTGCCAAAAATTTACTATTTACCAATAGAATCTGCAGATGCGAGGGGCAGTAAATATGTGTTTAGTCGATCTGACAAATTTTTGGCGTAAACACACTAGGAATGTTTTACAAAACGAGCATGTCCACAGGTCTGGGGTTGTAAAAAAATCAATAATTTAAAATATCGTTTTCACAATTCTTTTGTGATAACTTGAAGAGTAAAAGGCCCAGCGCCGTCATACTTCGCTAGCAGAAAATCATCAAGAGGCTTGTCCAACATTGGTTTGTACCGCAGAAAACATCGACACTGTCACTTTTGGTTCTGCGTTAACAGTAATCGGATTTTCAAATTGAATCCAGGGGTCAGATAAATGTAAAACAATCAGTTCCGAGGGGTACAGAACCATTTATTTTCCAGAATCAACAGTCAATTAAGAAAAAACTCAATATGATGGGAGCTTACATACATATATCGAATCAAACAAACACTTATTTCGGGTAGTTTGTATACAGATTTTCAAAAGATATATATAGAGGAAAGTCAGAGTCGCTGGAAAAAATTGCATCATGAAGAAATACGACCGTTCAGGGGCGGACTGGGCCACCGGGCAACCGGGCACATGCCCGGTAGAAACCCCTCCCCCCCCTTTTGCTAGCAAAAATTTTTCCAAACACAAGAAAAAAACTCCGTAAAGGCCCTGCAATACTAGTTAACTTTAAATATACTCTCGTATAGTTGTTTCCAAATTTTTATATAAGGACTCACCCTTTAACATAATAATTGCATGCATCAACCTACAAAAGAGTTTTCTTTGCGTACAAGTTTTTACTAACATTGTCATGCACTCAAGTCGCTTGGGAAAGATCATTTTCGAAGCTCAAATACATAAAAAATCGTTTGAGGAACACCATGACACAAGCCCACCTTGAAACTGCTATGCTGATGTCTGTGGAGTTCCCTGTTTTGAAAGAAATTCGTAACAAAGATATAATTGATTCACTGGCAAATAAGAGTAATTTGTTACAAACCCTTTTGCTAATTTGAGTAAGTCGAAAGTTGTTTTCAATGTACATTTAGTTAATCAGTGTTATCGTAATTAAACAAAACTTTTGTAACTATAAACTAACAAAAAATATACCCTTAAAATGATTATTCAATAAACTTTCCTAACATTTACAATTGATAAAATTTGGGGGCCCTTTTTTCAAAAGCCCGTGGCCCTTTGACGCCCAGTCCGCCCCTGCGACCGTTCCCTTTCAATTGCACGGCAGGGCCTATACACTATTTGAAATTTTTACCTCAGTGTATTCAGCATAAGTGGTAATACATTAAAACTCGTAACAGAGCTAAATATCTGGTTCTGGCTGAATAATTTTGTGGAGTATTTTAAATCATTAGCTCTGCACGAAAGGGTCTTTTTTTATGTCTAAATAAAATGACCTTGAGTGGTCGCATCTGTTTCAGATAATTTTTTGCCTGAAAATTTCACCAGGAGTCTTCTCAGCTAATGGCTTTGCAAAAGTACGTAAAAGTATACAGAAAATAAAATAAACGGCGTCCTTAAAATATGTAGAAACAAACACTGTTGCTACCCTTTTTGAAAATGTGCACGACGCCAACTATGAGCACAAACATCACATATGTATTATGATATATTCGTATACAATACATAAAGCTAATAGTCATCTAGCCCGCCTGGCAACAACAGAGAAACTTCTACAATTCCTATTCATTTAGTCCTGCTTAATTTCGCTTCATTTAGCTTGACGTACACTAAAATCCAGTCACAATAATGATATGTGCGCTCAACTTAGCAACTACGAATAGTACAAGTGCATTAAATTTATTACAAATTTTCCATTGTACAAACAAATTGTAAAGTAAATACACCATAAACTAAACTCGCATGCAACCTACTCGTATGAATGAGAGAGTAGATGGTTTGGTTAAAGCGAATGGGAACTGAGAAAGTTAGAATTGGGTGAAGGGTGGATAATTCTTAGAATCCCCAAAAAAGAGAGTGAAAAGTAATAAACGAATGATAGTAAAGATTTTTCAAGTAAGGAATGTGAACAACTATTACATTTGAAATTATTTTCCACTGAAGTTACTTATAGAAAGTATGGCAACATTTTATTAAATGTGGAAAGGAAACTTATTTCCGGTCTGCCAGATTTAGTCCTGTTTAACTTCGCATACTTTTTGCAAATGACTTGAGATATTGTGAACGCCAAATAGCTATTAAGAAAATGGAATAGTTGGCTGCATACAACTTATTTTCCAATTAGTAAGCTATATGTGTAGTTGGATTAGTACAGGGCGTATACGCAACTTCTCTAAATAGTTTTCCATTTTAGGCCGTGCTATGCATGTAGATATGTACATATTATTGTGAGAAGCTGCTGTCATAAAATTGTTTTTTTTTTTCATATGCTACTCGGTCAGAAAGCGTTCAATATCTGATAATTTTTTTTCAAAGAGACTGCGCATCATGGGAGCAGCCAAATTCTAAATCTCTTCGCAATTATTATTCTGCTTCGTTACTTAAAGAAATATTGCATGTAAAAATTAAATTATTAAACTTATATAACCTACAAACGGCATATGCCGTGGCTAATTGAAATGAACTCAGTACTTTTGAAGCTATGGTAAAAATAGAAGAAGCTAAAGGTCTTAGTCAAAAAATATGAGAATTAAGTGTAGCACAAAGGCAATTATGAAATAGCTTCTGCAAAAAATAATGGAAGCACAAAAACAAGACATAATTTCAAGAATCTGCTCTTATTATAATTAGAAAGTGTTTAATGAAAATCATCAAAATAACAAATAACATGGCATTTAGCACTACAGTCACTTATTATGTACAATGAAAAGCAAAAAGATCGGGTAACTGTATCTTATAGCTACCATACGACAGATTTTCAGATAAGATATCATTCCTTAAAACTTCTACATTAAAGCAGCATTGAAAATTGGGCGATACTTGGCGCTGGAATCGAGATTTTTCAAACACGAAAAGCCGTATTTACAAAAGACATATAAACCTGACAGTTGTCAAGTTTAGCATCCACGCCATATTCTCTAATTTTACTTCGTAGTATTAACCCACGAAGGCTATGTTATGCCACTCGACTTTCACTCAAAAATTATTTAATAATATCATCGAAGCTGCAATTTTCCTGTTATAGAAAATAAAAAACGTGAAGGTGTTCTCCAATTTCCTTTTATATCAACAGTTCCGCCATACGATTTCAGTTTTCAGTACGATTGGAATTAACGACGGCGACAAAAAGAGCGCTTGGGTCTAAGGTTAGTCACTCCATATCTGTGGATTTAACTTAGAAACTTCATATACCTCGTTGTATGCTTTTCCTTTGAAAAAAGCTACCTATTTATTTGTCTACGCTCCAGATTGGTGAACAAAAAATGTTCTTTAAATATAAGTTTTGGTTATGTAATCATTAAATAATTAGATATAGTATATAAATGTAAATAAATTCAAGTCATAATCGCATTCTTTCAATTCGTAGGGTGTAACGAAGCGCGCCTGATCAGCGAATTTAAAATAGAAATATGCGCTGGGTGTTTAAAGTTAGTTTGTACCCGAAAATGGGCCCTTCTTTACTTCTAACATATTTAATTTAACTTGTTGAATTGACTAATATTATAGATCTGAAAAGGTTTATTAAAAATATTTTTTCAAATAAGTTTTCACAAATCTTTCTTATGTGGTCCCCATATTGTAAAATTTCACTAATATTATTAAGTTAATTGATTTTAATTTTTCATACTTTTGGCAACGCTCCTTAAAAATATTTCCTAAATTTAGGTATCTTATTTACCTCCTTAGAAAGTAATATGCATTGTAGTAGTATTTCGGTTAAATTACTAAGAATTAATACTGTAACACAGGTGAGAACCCAATTCAAAAATCCTCTTTCATTTCACAAATGTTTTATCTAAGTTAATTTATCAATTGAATTATATAAAACAGTTTAAACAGATGGCAGCCCTATCCAAAATATTTTTCTAAAAAAGCATTTAAACCTTAATGTATGGTACTATTTCCTTGACGTAAAAATTTTAGTATAATTAAATTTTACAAACAACTGACAAGCGTTTTCGAACTTAGACTTTGTTGAAGCCCTATCGTTTAACACAAATATAGTGATGTTTGTATTAATATAAACAAATTTAATTACCTTATTAGGTGGCAACCCTTCAAAAATGTACCGTAAACCCTTGCCGTCCGATGCCCACATAATAATAATAATAATAATAATAATAATAATAATTTCCCTTCACATCATATAGCTCGATTTTTGGCTACAATTTGCAGTGTACGTTTTGATGTTATAACACAAATCAAATGGTCCTACAGTTTTACCCCGTCTCCCACCGACAAATAATTTTTTGAGGGGCGACCACTATTAGCAAAAGCTTTTCTATAATTTTTTACGTTATTTGGCTTGGCGATTCGAACCCGGTGCCCACCGTTTGAAGCGCAGATACGCTATAGACGGCCATCGAAGTCCACATAGCAATATTTAATTTAATTTGCTAATTTAATGTAATTGAATTTTAATTTGTATTCTTCTTTTGCCGCAACATTTGCACAGTAATTACAGTCACAAATACCACTAAGTCATTGCAACATTAAACAACTGAACATATAACAGATACTTTAACAGTGCAAATGCAGCCGTTGGTAGACCAAAATAATTTACATGGCTTATTATTTATGGTAATAATAAAATTATGTTCAGTTATGTTCAGCCACCAAATACAGCCAAAGCAATGAATATATAAGTGAAAGTTAATGTACGGTCATGTTAAGATGACAGCGAAAGTATATTTATATTGAAAGAACAACAACAACCACCAAGGCAAATATATGAACTCCGATGTCTTTATATGCCATATGGGGCAACTGTTGTAACCGCAGCCAGCATATTACAACAAGCACTTATTCCATAACGAGGTTCCTAGTTACATATGTACGTAGATATGTACGTAACGTTTAATGACGTTAAACCGCAAGTACTATACTTTGATGTTGTGCTAAGGGTACGGGCATTCGAAGTCTACCAAGTGACATCTTCCACTTCTAGGCAATGCTCGGGCCTTTTGCTATTCTCTACGCACAAACTGCTACTATCTACTTGAAGAAGTTCCTGTACTTATGAATGCGAGTAAATGGCAGTTCTAAGAGTAAGAGAATCTGTGCCATTTTGTGCGCTTATACGGGTGTTTATATACGAAGATAAATGTCTCTATACTGGGTGTTCCAAAACTGCATTAATTCGTGTTAACTTATTTCATTTCGATATGGAGACATGATCGGACATTGGAAATGTACTCAAACGATTTAGAGTGTCGCCCACTTTCTTAAATGAAAAATATTTTCGAAATTTATTTTTATACCCGAGCTCACTACTGATTAAGGTATTATAACTTTGTTCACTTAACGGTTGTTTGTAACAGCAAAATGTTTAGAAATAATTGAAATAATAAGTGATTGAGTGTGTGGGTGAGTATGCTATTACCTTTTCAGGCCCAAACGGCGGGACGGACTTGTACAAAATTTGGCACACAAATAGCCTAGCATATACGCTATAACATAAGTTATATTCCATGAAGAGTTGCCGCATGTGAAAAAAGTTATAGTCAATTAAATAAATAAGTTATCTCATATTGCTATATAACAACAGAATAGATCAAATATTAAATATTTTTAAAGAAGGTTAAATGAAAATCAAGTTAAAGTTAAAACTAAATTTAATTTTACAGTATGAGTGCCAAACTAAAAGTTTTTAGAAAGCTTAATTTTGAAAATGCCTTTAGAGAGAGTTGCCACCTGTTTTAGAAATCATATAAAATTTTCATAAGTCACATCAAATATTCACATATGAGTCCCAAACCAAGGATATTTTAGGAAAACTTTATTTTGAAAATAAGATTTGGAAGCCACTTACTTAAAACAGTAAATTAAATGAAATTACTGATTTAAAGAAAGTATGGAAGCATGGGATCCAAAGGGGGTAGGCATAAACATCTTTATAATGAAAATATGTTTAAGAAGCGTTGCCACCTATTTCAAAATATTAATTTATTTCAACTTTTAATCTTACTAAAATATACCAGTTTTTTTGTGGAACGAATGTGTTTATTCAACTACAGTTATGAAGAGGGTTGCCACCTGCCAAAGAGCGTTGATTCAATTTAATTAGTACGGTAACAGAATTTCTACTATGCTGGGGTCAAATAAAAAAGGTTTAAGGAAATGACAAAAGTATTGTATTCCTGAAAGCAATATAATAAAGTTCAAGTTTTTGATTCGCGCAGCATAAGCTGGGTATGCTAGTTTTTTTTTTGAAACTAAATGTCAGAGATTGTTCCTTCGGGTAATAACAAAAATTCAGTTCTTTCCTAAGGATCAGTAACGTTTCATTTCTAGTTTCTTTTAGATAGTAACATATTAAAAAAAATTTACTTCCAAGAGCAAATAGATCAAAAACTTTAATTTTTCACCAAAAACAATACCGTCATCATTCTTCAGCCAGAAGTGTGAGGGTGTTGTTACTTTGGTAGGCACATAACAAATATTGAAGACGAAATAAATATTTTTGAATTAAACTAAAATGTCACCGTGATTTTAAACAAGCCACCATAGAAGGGAACCAATTTCTACCATCTTTTGTGTTGTTGCTTTCTTGAGTTAAACAAAAATATACACTGCACAAATAATATCACGTTAAGTATTTCGACTTAGATTTTTTACGAGCTGTGAATCTCATAAAAAATTAGAACACACTCACAAATTCCCCCATAAAGGTGATAGACACTGCACGTAGCCACTTTTTTGTCATATTTCAGATATCTGATTCTCAATATAATGGAATAGTATGCTCTCAATTTTAGGGAGATCAGAGTACACCTACATTTTGTCTGCTCGTTACTTAGTTGGCGGGGTTACACTGAGCGCCTGCGAGGAAAGTTGAAGATAAACTTTCGGCTACAAATTTATTTTTCTTTCCAACTAAAGTGCGAGGGCTTGAAGCACCCTGCATAAGTGTACGCAGATATGTATGCATGTTACTAAAATTGAAATCCTTCCACTTACCCAAGTGCAAATTGTTTGACGCCTTTGCCGTTTTGCCCGTCTCTGACGCTGCTTCTAAACAACTAACAACTAGAGATGAGTCAATCGGACATTCGAAGGTTCAAGAACTTTGCGATGCTGAAATTCGGAACGATCGTCTTTTGAAAAAAAAACTGACATCTCTGCCATTTCATTGGTGGGAATTGACATAACATTTGAAGTACCTAATGGGGTCCATACACTTCAATCATGATTGAACTGCACACAAGTGTGTGTTAGTGAAACGAAGAACGTATGCGTGGTTCAGACAAGGGTTTCTACCGAAACTGATGGCTTTTCGCCGTTTGCCTATTTAAATTTTAATTAAATTGTACCAGACGAAGCTTGGTTTGATATTTCTTTCAACTGATTTGACAAGTTTAACAAAATATTTTTTTCGCTTAAGAAAATGTGCAATTTTCTTTGCTTCACTTCAAAAGTATTAAATTTTTTTGCCAAGAGTTGGTGAAACAGAGAAAATTTAAATGAAAACTTAAATCAAAATGAAAATTTAGATTAAATTCGACTTAAAAGTTTTTGTGAAACCGACTTATATCTTAACTTTTTGTACATTAATTTGTAATCCAATAAACTCAAAGTACCTGCAAATATCGTTCCTATTTGAATTTTTTATCTTATTAACTAATTTAAGTATTTGAAAAATTCGAAAAAATTGCAGCAAATCGAAGTTTTTATACTGAATTTCGAAGCAAAATACCGAATTTCAGACAAAAATTCGAAGTTTGAAAAAACTGAAACTTCTCTTCAAACTACCCATCCCTAATAATAACGGCTGTTGTGAGCAAGACTTCAACTACTCGCACTTCTACAATTTAATGCTCGATTATTGTTGTAGTACCGTCTTCATTGTACGCAGTCTATTCGTAGCGCAATGAACGTGCATGCAGTTAGAAACAATTGGAAAGACATGCATATATACATATATATAGCTATATGTATGTATATATGCTCGTATGTATGTATGTGCACACTCGTATGTCTGTAACGAATTGCTGCACTTGACAAATGCTCGACAACCACATAAATAACCAGAATGGAGTGACTATTTGAAGAATTATTACTAAATGCCTGCAGGAATGTGCAATGAACAATGAGAGGCAGCTAATATTGCATTCAAGCAATTCATGTGCATATGTACGTACACACATGATGATATACATATATACAATATATATATCTACAATACTCTGCAAAATATTTAGTCTACATGGAGCACAATTGAGCTTCAATTAGTCCCAACTAATTTATTTCTGGTACAATTAGAGTTTTACTAGTTATAATCTGATTTTAATTTTGAATTGTGTATTGTATTGTTGTATTTATCTATCAATTTCAGAGGTTTCTCGATGATATTCTGATTAAAAGTATACTAATTTTTTTCGTTTTTTTTTAATTTTACTGCAATTTGTACAATGTTTGTAACATTTATTTATGTGACTCCACTGTAAATAGTTAGGAAATATTTTTATAAAAAAACAGCATGAAACTCATTGCCAAGCCAAACATGTCCCAGGCTGTTTTTATTTGCACTCACTGTACAACTTATTCTTCTTCTTAGTTGGAGTTATAGCCGCCTCGGCGATTTTGATCGATTCTAACAAAGCACACCAGTCGTTCCTTCGTTTTGCTAATTGGTGTCAACTGGAGGCACTAAGTGAAGCTAAGTCCTTCTCCCCCTGGTCTTTCCAATGTAGAGGAGGCCTTCCTCATCCCCTTTCCACCCCAGCGAGTACCGCGATAAATATTTTCAGGACTGGACCATTTTCTTCCATACGTACTATGTCTGCGGTATTCACCGTCGCAAAATCTTTCGGAGAATCTTTCTCTCGAACACTCCGAGAGCCGTCTCATCCGATGCTGATAGTGCTCATCCTTTACCGCCATACAATAGCATGGGACTTATAGAGCGTAGTTTTAGTTCGTCGAGAGAGGGCTTTACCGCGCAGTTGCCTACTCAGCCGAAAGTAGCACTTCTTGGCAAGAAAGATTCTACATTGAAGTTCTAGGCTGACATTTTTATTGGTGTCTATGTTGATTCCCAGATAAACAAAGTCGAAATTGTAATCATCAATAGTGATGGGCAAGTGCGCTGGCTGTTTATTTGATGACAGGAGGTACTTAGTTTTGCCCTCGTTCACATCCAGGCCCATACGTTTAGCTTCTTTATCCAGTTTGGAAAAGGCAGAAGTAATGGCGCTGTTGTTGAGAGCGATGATATCGATATTATCAGCATACGCCAGAAATTGCACACTCTTATAAAGTATGGTGTCTGAACGCTTCAATTCTGCAGCTCGAATAATCTTCTCCAACATAATGTTAAAAAAGTCGCACGAAATAAACTCACCCTGTCTAAAACCACGTTTGGTTTCAAACGGCTCGCAGAGGTCCATCCCGATTCTGACGGAGCTTGTGGTGTTGCTCAATGTTATTTTACATAGCCGTATTAGTCTTGTTGTGATAATAAATTCAGACATTGCGGCAAATGGGCAGCTTCTTTTCGTGCTATCGAAAGCGGATTTGAAGTCCACAAAAAGATGGTGTGTGTCTATTCTTTTTTCTCAGGTATTTTCCAAGATTTGGCGTATCGTGAATATTTGGTCGATGGTAGATATTCCAGGTCTAACACCACACTGATAAGGTTAGTCAATTCGTTCACGGTGGGTTTCAGTCATTCAGACAATAAAATCGAGAGAATCTGCTATGCTATCATAAGGAGACTGATCCCACGGATTTGGCAGAGTACACTTAAATTCTAAACAGCTGGTATGCGTTCGTCCGACCATATTTTGCAAATGCGCTGGTACATGCACTTTACCAGCCCCTCACCGAAATGTTGAAAAATCTAGCTCTGATGCGGATTACGGCGAGACGTTCGCCCACGGCGGTGAACGAAAGTACCTGGCGGCGTAATCTCTCTCCCAACACAAATCCGAATTTGCGCTCCTTTACATCTCAGCTGTAGTAGACGTCGCGATCATCTTCATTCGTTGTCTCGCCCATCGCATCCCTTCGAAGGCGGTGATGCCAGCCTTTGATTTTACGAGGACACCCATCAGCCAGGCAGAGGCCCAATTAAGTGTTCGGAGATTCGGACAAATCATAGTCCTTTAAGCATTTGACGTCGTCATCATCAGAATAGGAGGGTCTAATCCGAGGTTTTGTGTTGAAATTTTTTACTGAAAGCCACATATGTACGTAGCGGGTAACAAACACAGTGCACAACTATATTCTGGTTTAGTAGTAGGAGGCGCTTGCTCCTAGTCAGACGCCCGCTTGCAGCTGTACCTGCTGATGAACATACGCTGCCAAACCCTGGTAAGGCCTTTAACGGAAAACGTCGGAGTGACCCTTGAACCGCATGCAGAAGAATCCTTCTGGCCACTCTTAGGTGAATTGCGATCAAAGACTTTCCCCACTTGCGTGGACTTCTACACACGGCTCCATTCTCCAAAAATGTTACAATTGCCTTTTACCCTACATATTTATTTCAGGCTAGCGCTTTTATGTCCACGAGTATTTTCCGAAGATGGCATGTTTTGTAAACATTTTTTAGCAGTCTCTTTACTATTTTATCATTACCAACTGGTAACGGGAATACAGCTGTATGACTGCCAAAACATGCGAGCAACTGAAGCGAACCTAACCTGTGAACCAAATATATTTGCATAATTTGGAAAAATTCCATAAACTCACTAAATAAACGTGTGGGAAAGGGTACATTTTAAGAGCCATAGGTTGTGTGAATTGATGTGTGTATAATAAACATATACGAATGCAGTATTGCTGTGTATTATTTGCACATTAATACATCTATCTTAGTATAGAAGTATTTGGAGCACTTACTATAAATTTACGTCTATTAAGTATGCTGGAAAAATGCCAAGAGTTCAAGAAAACCATAAATCAACTGTGTAGCCTGCTTATCACTGCCCGCCACAAATACTTGTAAACACAATACAAGCGAGTGTAATGCTTTATGTACCAGCCGTGTAAGCGAGACATTTAAACAAAATAATCTACATACATTCATACTTAAAATATATTCTAATAAACATATCTATGGCATGTTTGAGTATATGCACGCCTTAGCAATTTAGTATGCGAAGTGTAATGAAAATCCAAATTAGTCAACAATCGTTCTAGTTTATGTAGTGGTATTTTATTGAGGTGATCATATCAGTATCTGCTTCTCTGTGCCATCTTGCTTTAAAATTTGCCAGTTTTGAAGCCAAAATAAACGCAAATATTGGGATGTCGGCTGGGGAGCTACTGTAAGTTATTCTGTAATATTCACATTAATATACTTTTTCAGTAGTCATTTTATGACAAACCAGGTGTGCGTTCCAAATTTCAAATTCCATTCATTCATTGGTATTGAATTTTTAGAAAGGTTTTATATAAAAACAAAGTCGAAAACAGAATTGATTCACAGCGCATTGATTGTGGCTAATTCAAAAAATTTTAATAATAGATATTGTGCCAACCGCAAACAGCAATTCAAAACAAATCAATTAAAAGACGCCAGAAGTTTTCAAAGGGCAATACAGCGAAACTTCACAATTTAAATTTCGAAAGAATTGAGCAAAAAAATTTGTATTGCAATAACGTTGAATTGTGTAGCAATTAGCTCTGAGTTTTAAATAGTAATCCCATGATCGAAATCAAGGACAATTCTGCGTTTCGATTTGGCGTGAAAAGTAAAAGGGAATACCGACCCCATTATGGTAGTGGCGTTTTTGATTCCAAGTGAGTTCGAATAGATTTACCACCCTACACAGACGACCTGACAAAACTTATCAAACAGACAGTCGTCAGGCTTACAGTGCCTAAAACTATGCCGCAGAACATAACATTGTTTTCACTTACTCGGTAGGGCATTATAACTTTAACGACTGTTGTATACATTAAAGGGCTGAACACAATTTCTGGCGCTTAGATGGATATATTCATATTTAAAGGACTGCTCTTCTACCTTTGAGATTCATTCTGCCGCATAGTTTTAGGCGCAGTAAATCTGCAAACTGTCTGGTTGGTAAGTTTTGCCAGGTCAATAGAATAGAGGGGTTAGAATAGTCTTCGAATCGTTTACTGTCCTACTCGATACTCATTTTGAGGAGATGTTGTCATGTGTTATGTATGTGTCTTAAAAAATAATCAATGCTGATTGGGTGTGCTAAGACAATGAAGCGTATGAGTGCACTTTCGAAACAACAAAAATCATAAAACGAAAGCTGGACTCCAACCAAGTTTGCCCTGTCAAGAATTTTGCATTGTAAAATCAGCTTAATTATCCTCGGTTTTACTTCGAATTTATTAATGAAGTATTTCTACAAATAGAATCACCTGGTTGCAATGGTACTATCGTAGGAGTTGCCAACAGTCGCAGACTCTCTACAAAAATGTGATTCAAATAAAATATTTACCTAAACCCCATAAGTTTAACAGCACCAACGTATTTTCGAAATCTTTTTCGAATGCATAATAAAAGCCACGAATGTAAAAGTTTAAATTCGAATATTATTTGTGAAGCATATTGAATAGAAATTTTTCTATGCAGATTTATGAAACTAATTGAATGCAGATTTAAGCAATAAATACTTATAAATCTTGAATACAATATGAATTTTTTAGTACAAAAGATTAGGCTGATAAGTCACAAAAATATTTCGGACTTAACGCCAATTACTTTACATTCCGACTAGTCAAAGAAAAAACGATTCCAACCCAAGAAATTCTGTCGGAATCGAAACCAAGAAAATCAACTCGATTCGATTCCGAAAAGTTTGAAAAAAATAATACAAAAACGATTCCAATAAATCAGGTGGGGAACTGACACTTTTCAAGCATTTTGAATGTCAAACGCATTTTAAAAGTCGTTGTTAGCCTTTTCACGGCCTTTTCAGCCGGAATAAACATATAAAATTTCACACCTACATATTTCACGGCAACACAAATCGTAAGGATTTTGACAGCCATTTCACGACAAATGCTCAGAAAATAAAGATTAAAAACGGAATTTTCAGCTTCTTGAATTCTCAACATTTCCCATGAAAAATACTTTAATATGATTTAAGAAATTTTGTGCTTTGCTTTCAGGTGAATTGTTCGGTTTGAACTTTATTTATGAAAAGTACGCACTGCCAACGAACTTCTATAGCCATTTATAATTTAAAGATGAACAACTGCTGATGCTTTCCATTTCCAGACAACCGGTCAGGTACAAGCATGATTTTTAATTTCGACCAAACTCAAATACACTGTTTGTTGGTCCAAATAATGAGACACGTATTTTTTCTTTTGGCTCGGAAAAATTTTTCGGCCGAATTAAACGCGATTTTGTTTTTCATACAAAAATCGATTATTCAAGTTGACAGTAAGAATTTTCTTTTTTAAATGCCCATAGCTTTGTCAAAATTCAATGGATTCTAGCAATGTTTTTACTAAAATGTCAGTTATTCCTGGTACTTTAAGATAGAATAATAAAATGATTGATTTCCATTATTTAAAATTTTTTATTTAACAATAAACAAAAAGTGAAAATTTTTTTTAACTTTTATTTTCTCTAAAAGTGTATTTTTTTTCTCTGAAACTTTTTCACCGAGAAATAGACACTTTGAACCACAATCAGTATAAATCACCAATAGCAAAGATTTTTTTTTCGGAGTTATGATTTTTGGTAGATATAATTCGTTTTTGTGGTACATACTGTAGCATTCATATATTGTTTAATTTAATGGAACATTATTATATAATATATCAGCAAAAAGTAGTGTTGTGATCGTTTTTTGTGTATCAAATAGATATTAAAACACACTATCTACCGCACAGCTTACGAAATAAATAATAACAGTTACGAAATAAAGACATTTTATTTCTATCAGTGCATAAAGGAATCTACACATAAAACTTGATTTTAGGAAGCTTGCAATTATTCAGCACTTTGATTATTATTTATCATTTCAATTTTTTAAGTGAAAATTACTGATAACATTTTAGCATGTACCACAAAAACGAATTATATCTACCAAAAATCATAACTCCGAAAGAAAAAATCTTTGCTATTGGTGATTTATACTGATTGTAGTTCAAAGTGTCTATTTCTCGGTGAAAAAGTTTCAGAGAAAAAAAATACACTTTTAGAGAAAATAAAAGTTAAAAAAAATTTTCACTTTTTGTTTATTGTTAAATAAAAAATTTTAAATAATGGAAATCAATCATTTTATTATTCTATCTTAAAGTACCAGGAATAACTGACATTTTAGTAAAAACATTGCTAGAATCCATTGAATTTTGACAAAGCTATGGGCATTTAAAAAAAATTCTCACTGTCAACTTGAATAATCGATTTTTGTATGAAAAACAAAATCGCGTTTAATTCGGCCGAAAAATTTTTCCGAGCCAAAAGAAAAAATACGTGTCTCATTATTTGGACCAACAAACAATGTATTTGAGTTTGGTCGAAATTAAAAATCATGCTTGTACCTGACCGGTTGTCTGGAAATGGAAAGCATCTGCTGTTATTCAAAAGTTGTTGGACGTATTTATATATTTAAATATATATATTTATCTATATTTCAAGAACTTGCAAATATCTAAGAAAATATTTATTTAAACAAACATGCACTTTCATATTCATACGAATATTATAATTATTTCAAAAACACACAACAAATGTAATTTGCACTCAAATTATTTTCAGAGCTTTAAATATGATTTGTATTGGGTTACTCCACCTTTACAACCCCTAACCGGCAAGTGTTTTAATTCTGAGCTTGTTAACATAATTTTCCTTTTTATTAATACTTGTAAAAGTACAGTTACCGAGTTGAAGCAAGCACGTGAGGTATAGCGGAATAATGAAAATTTAGCAGTAGAAGTTCCCAGGGAGAAATGTTTTCAATTGTGTTTTCTCTTCTAGAAATGCTAAGTGTGTAAGTAATTTGGTAGAATTTGACAAGGAAGTCTAGGAGATATACCGACTTTCTCGAAGGTGGGCACTACCATAGCCATTCTCCATATTTATGATTCCATGTAGTTCATTCTAAAACCCAATCTTGTCTACCAAATTTGACCAAATTACCTGTTATAGCTTATAAATTTCGGTTTTCTTTGTTTTATCGTTATATGAGAGGTGAGCGTGGATTTTATACGGCCTCTATACATTTCAAAATTACGCTTACTGACTTAAAATGTATGGTTTGATACCTACATATTTCGTCAAGTTCCTGCATATGAAATATGAACAAATTGTATTTAATAGTTAATAAAATATCTCATTTTTTGATTTTTAGGAATTACCAAGGTGGAAGTGATTTTTGCTTGCTTGCGATTCATACCATTTTCAAAATTTTTACTGGCTCAAAATGCGGCATGCATACGAAATTTGGTAGAGTTTGGTCGAGTAGTTTCCGGGATATATGTACATATTTATTTTAAAGTGGCACATGAATTCCCTTCTCTTGCCCAATGTGCGGTATCAAATTTCAGCAAGTTATCTTCAATAGTAACTGAAATATCGGAGTCTTTTGATTTTCACAAAACATCGTTATATGGGCGTGGTTATTATCCAAATTCATCCAATTGCAATACAAACCTACAATGCTTCGGAGGCAAAGTGTATACCAAGTTTAGTTAAGATAGCTCAATATTTTTCTTGAGTTATGCGATGCACGGACAGATTGACAGACATACATGGCTTTATTAACTTCGCTATTAATTCTGAGAATTTTGGTATAACTATTAAGTAATTCACATTATGACAGTGTCATAAATCATTAAGTCATAAAATTTTAAATATCAAAAGTTATGTTTTTAGATTACATTGAAACAAACAACTAAAATTAAGCAATTTTGTATTTTTGACATATGACTTATGACATATTATGACACCTTATGAATCACCCATATGTTTATATTTATCTCGATTGCTTTATGTTGTTACGAGCAACCGTTAGGTGCACAAAGTAATAATACCCTGGACACCAGTGCGATTGGATATAAAAATTATAGTGTGTGCGTGTGTGCGTCTGTGTATTCTTTATAGACGTCCAAAGTACTTAGCTGATCTTTATGCATTTTTTACAAGAGGTTTATGTGGTCTCAGAAGTAAATATAGGCTATATAGTTTTTAAAAGTGGGCTCCTCAGGGTTTTGAATTCATTATATCTTCTCAACAATTTGCTACAGATACTATAAGCTGTATATGATTAAAACAAACTGTTCGATGAACGTTACGCCCCAGATAAGAGAAGGTAGCAATTCGGCATATCTCCGCGACTATTCAGTGGAGACTAGCGAGATTGGGTAAATGTGTTATATTTGGATCCGTAGTGCAATTCCCAACTTTAAACAATCCGACAATTTCTGTCGACAATATTTGTCGTTTACAGTAGCGATCGGGAAATTCCCTAACTTATTCTTTATGACACTTAACGGTTTATACATGGTGTATTGAAATTTCGGGCTGTCTTCTGGTTGGTTCGTAGAGGTGTCATAAAAAAATAATTTAATGAAACTTACCAATCAAAAATATGTAATTTTTTAAGTCCACATTTATATATATGAATCGTGTTGTTATCTAGGATGTTTAGCTATTCTGTCTTTCATATAACTGATCGGCAGAGCGACAATTCATTGTGCTGACAGCATGCAAACTGATTTGCTGGGAAAAAATTGATTTTCAATATCTTCGAAGCAAAATATTGTGCTGCTCACAAAGCATTTAGCTAATATTTGGTGACATACAGGTAATTTTTGTTTTCAGATTTAGCTTGCATGACTGGTCATCGGAACATCCTTAGAAATGAGGTGTCTGAACATACGACCAGAGACACATATTCCAGTCCCAATCTGTTCAATGATAACGCATAGCTCCAGGATGTAGAACCACAAAATAAACATGCTCAACATAGAGATGCATCCATCCTTCAAGCCAAGGCGAGGACTATCACCACGAGACTCGGGGGATCGCTTCCAACGATTACAACAGAAGCTCCATGAATGGAAATGATCAAAAGACAGTTGTGAACCTTCTGCGCAGATGTCGACTTATTGAAAATACATATATTGAAATACTAATGACCATAATAAAATTATATTTCTGCTTGAAATGGCGTTTATTATTATTTGTTTAATAGAATTTTAAGTTATATAGCTCTAAAAAACACACTATAGTTCAATATTTGCTACTTTTAGAATATCAATATTAGCGCTACTCGAAAGTCATTGTATTTATTATCCTTTGACGCAGCATGTGTGGTATTCTTAGTAAAGTGGATGTATCTTAGTTAAGAATCTCGTAACAATCACTATACAACCCACAAATACAGAATACAAGTGAAATTCCCGTTTCAAATAAGATTTTAAGTGAACAATAAAATTATTTGCCTTAGAAATACAACATTTGTGAGATTGCTGAAGAAGATCCCACACCAATGTTTATAGACGCTATTGACGCCCCTTCGATCGCCCAAAACAAGATGAACACAACAATCATGCGGTTTAAGAACAACAGTGCGGCTTCAAACCTGGCAAATCCACGATTGACGACGACCCGCAGTATGTCAAGCCCTAGGGAAGACCCTAGAACACCAATCGGCACACACTACCTTTTCATCGGCTTTAGCAGAAAGAGAGCTGGACCTACGGCACCATGCCCAAATGTGGAATCTCCGGAGAACTACTACGGCTAAGTAGAGTGACGTTGAGGATAGTTTATAGCTACATCCAGATTGGGAAGGATCTCTCCAAGCTGTTCAAAACTCATCGACATTTTAGGCAAGTCGGCTTCTTCCGTGTGGCTTGTCAAACTGGTGCTGGGCTCTTGTAACGAACGAAAGTAAACGGCATAGATATCGTCGGCTTTCACTGCCGCCTTCTACAGCTTCGTGCAACACACAAGGAGCCTTCGCATATGGGGCACTTATAAATAATTTAGAAGTAGTGAAAAGATTTGTGTACTCAGACTCCATCATAAGCACAACCAATAATGTTAGCTGGGGAATTGCCGACAAGTACCACTCGGTAGGGAACCAAAATTTAGCTCTCTTCTTATTCCCGTCCATTTATATTGCGGTTCTCGATACCGAACGAAATTGTCAAGGTTTTGGGAACTTATGGAATAACTATTCTACGTGAAATCTAAGGCCCTGTATGCGAGGGTGAAGAAGTTCCTAGTACAGGGTGGAATGACGAACTGTACGAGCTCTAAAGAGCGCTCTTTTATACATCCACGGCTGGACAAAGAAAGCCAAAGTGTCCGCAAACAAATTCGAAGGACCTGTCTACACTTGGTGTAAATAACTGGCGCAACTTCCCACAGAGAAGGGCGATTGGCGCAGGTTTTTGGTCTCGGCCCAGACTGTCAAACAGGTGTAGTTCCAAATAATAAGTAGAAGATATAGATTTCATTATGGACGATTTTTTATACATACATCCATATCTTTAATTTCAATTCAAATTAATTTCGAAACCGACTTTTCTCGTAATTTTGATTAAGGGTTAATAGCTACCGTAGGATTAATATTACATATATATAAGTTAGGATAGGTCCAATTGTATAGCGCTGGAAAAAAAGTTCCAAGCAACATCGCGATTCTAGTAATGTGAATCGTAACAAGTATATTTGCCCAAGGAGCTATACCCTTATACTATATATTTTCAAAATAAGAAAGAAGACGATGCATTTAGTGCATTTCAATTGCAAAAAAAATTATGGAAAATATGTATAATATATATTTAGAAGTATTTTGAATTATGAGAAGGTCAAAGATTTGTCGATTTGTGCAATAATTTGTTAAATTTTCCGCGCAAAATTTGAAAACCCACAACAAGGTATCAAAATTAGTGTGACAAATAGATTCTCCGACCAAAAAAACTCCGTATACATATTTTCAAATCTATTTGGGGCAACTTCAATCCATCGAAGCATTTAAAATGAAATTTTGAAACCTTTGAAATTATTTGAGAATTTTTAATTAAGTTTATTATTAAATTACTTCGACACCTTCTAAGTTACATATAAACTTTAAATATGCTGTTTTCCATTTGTCATTTTGTGTAATCTATCTTAGCACTAATGGTATAATGAAGGAAACCAATAGAAAATGGGAAGGATTTAATAAAATTGGTACTCACCTGTTTATCAAGTTCGGTAGTGGCGGCGTAAAATAGTTGGCTTTAACCAAATTCTTTTCTCCCTGAAATGATACATGTGATAAAATTTTTTTTTTTAAATTAATTAGCTAATCATTCCATTGGCGGCTACCGTAGCCGAGTGGGTAGCGTGTGCGTGCTTCATTCGGTGGGTTCCGGGTTCAACTCCTGGCCGGGGTGAGGAATATCAAAAATTATAGAAAAGTGGTTTCTAATATCCGTCGCCCCTCGGAAGGCAATGGCAAACCTCCGAGAGCATTTCTGCCATGAAAAACTTCTCACAAAAAACCATTCGGAATCCCCGTAAAACCGTAGGTCCCTCAATTTGTGTTACGACATCAAAACGCACACCACAAATTGTAGGAGAAGTTCGCCCAAATTCGCTTAAGGTGTTATAGCGCCAGTTATGGAAAGGAAGGAGTCATTCCATCCTTTCATTTCACAGTATACAATTTTCATATATCTCAATCAAAAAGTCAGCTGAAAGCTAGAGAAAATATTTGAAATGAAAAAATTCTTTTATCAACGCAACCTACCTTATTTAGTATTTTGGTATGGCGTATTTTTTGTTTTGTTTTCGTTTCGCTATCCTAAATTAATTTCCTCTTATGTGTACGTGGAAGACGTTTTAACCGAAACGGGAACAACTCTGCGTATACTTTTTTTTTATTTTTTTTGCTTTGGTTTTTATATCTGTGGAAAACGCTTGCTCGAACTCTGTTCATATTTGCTAAAGCTCACTACATGTAAGTTGCTTGTACAGTAACCTTATTTGTATGTATGTGAAATCGAATGTGTGTGTGTGTTTGTGCGGTCATGCTCATCTCAATGTTTGCACTTCACTTTGCAACATCCGCAATACGTTCATAGTCGGATGCGTCGAATTGTAAGCGCGTACGTTTAAACTTTGCAATTGTTTGTGGTTATGTGGACGGGATGCAACGTATGTGCAAATGTAACGGATGTGTGTACATTTTGTCTTTTGCCGGCGCATAAAGTATTCTCCTTCTATTAAATACTTACCTAGGTTGTGCAGCGCAAACTCTGCAACAGCAAAACAAGCGGCAGCGATAAGTTGCAAACAAAACAGCAACGGTAACAGGTTCACTCAAATTATTTGTTTAAGGAAATTTGGTAGCTGTCAGTTGCGGTTGTCGGATCGTCGCACATACTTTATTTTATAACCTATTTATTTAATTTAAAGGAAGGAAAGGAAGTTCTACAATTTTTAAGGTGAGCTGTGTCGGTAAAAACTTTGAGAAAGAGAAAAGAAAGCAAACGGAAACCAACGAAAACGGATAATTGAATGCGATAAAATTATAAAAAAAATATATAAAACTGAACAGAGCACCAACGCAATAGTATAATAACATAAAATAAAAAATGTAGAATAAAAGATAAAATTAAATAAAGTAGAATAAAATGTATTCATTTACTATAAAGTAGAAGATACAGTATAAAATTAAAGTAAATAAAATTAAATTTTACTTTTCATTAAATAAACTAAAACAACTATACATCAAATAAGTATAATTGAAGTACTATTGAACCAAATTAGAATTTAAACAAGCATTAAATAAAAATAAATGAAAATTAGATAAAATGAAATATAAAAAGTAAAAAGAAATCAATCTCATTCCATTTAATTTCAGTTGAGATCAAGCTACTTAATTTAAGCCAAATTGAATTAAAATAAAGCAACATATTTATTATTATAAATTTAGCATTATTAATATAAAAAACAAAGTAAAATAAGAACTATAAAAAATAAAAGTTCGTATATCCGCCTTGAATCACTGGCCGTGTACTTGCCAGCAAGTCCGAAGTTATGAATTCAAACCCGGGCTGTCTAGAAAGGAATCTGATGAGGAGATGCATTGACATCCGAAATAGCAGCTACAATCTCTAAGGCTCTACCTGTTGTTGCCTTTTACCACTATTTTTCTAATAAAAGCTGGCCTTAAGCTTAAAAATTATTGTTGATATAAAATAAGGCCAAAAAATTACATTATGTAAAAAAACAAATTAAAAATAAAGTTAGATAATTTAAATTAAAGCAAACAAGCAATTCGCCTAGACGTTTATAGCGCTAATTAAGAAGAAACAAGTTGAATTAAAATAAATAAAGCAAATTTCATTAATATTGCTCAAATTAAGTGCTTAACAAACAATATCAGATTCTATTTAATTTGTATATATTCAACAAAACTAACGGTGATTTTAACGGTTTTAACTTTTGTAATAAAATTTTTTATTTAATCGTTACCATTAACATTATATTTTTGAACCCGCATTTGCATTTTATGATTTATAATTTCTTCAATAGTATTAAATCCTTCTATTTTAATTTCAAATTTTCAATCAAACGCGACAGTTATTATTTACGTATTTTCAATTAAATTTAGTAAATTTCATCTAAATTTGAAGTTAAAACCTATTAAATTAATGCTGATTAAAGCAAAAAAAAAAAATACAAGCTGGCATTGAGCTCAAAATTTTTGTTGATACGAATAAATAAGTGAAAAAATGTAGATGTGTGTAAACAAAAATAAAGCAAACTAATCCAATTAAAATAAATAAAATATATCTCGCTAAATTAATTCAAAATAATTTTGTGATTCAATTAAACAAAATTGAATTATATGCAGTTAGTTTATATTAAATAAATTTTCGATTAAACGTTATCGTTATGCTTTAAATATTTTCAAACATATATAAATTAAACTGAATTTATTTCAATTTAATATCGTTAATTTAAATTTAATTTAAACAAATGAGAAAAATGTAAATATATTAAACAACTGCTGACTAAAACAAAACACCATCTCATTTCATTTAACATGCACTAAATTTTAGAGCACACAAATTTAGTTTGATTTGAGTTTAAGGAACGAGAAAAAGAGATTCAAAATAATTCAGTTTAATTTTAGTTTGATTTGAGTTTTAATTGCGTTTTTTTATTGCATTTTATTTCATTCAGGGACGGAAAATAATAGTTATTTCGGAAAGCTGTCATTGAAATATTTTCTATGAAAGGAATGATCTACAACCAAGTGATTTCTCGTTTCACCGAGGGTCAAAATTTCTATGTGAAATTTAAACGAAATAGCAGTTATTTTTAGTTTTTATTTCATAAATCTAAAATTAGTTTTTGATTGTTTATTTAAAAATCATTAATAACAGTTATTTTTTAATTATATTTTTCAAATCAAAAATAACTTATTTTTCATTCTAATTTAAATCAAAAATAACTGTTTTTTTAATTATAAAATAAAGATCTTAAATAACTGTTATTTTCGAGGTATCAAATAAAAATCAACAGTTATTTTTGAATTTTATTTTTTAAATAAAAAATAACGGTTATTTCTGATTTTAAAATCAAAAATCAAAAATAACGGTTATTTTCGATTTATAAAATAAATATCAACAGTTATTTTTGAATTTTATTTTTTAAATCAAAAATAACGGTTATTTCTGACTTTGATTTTATAAATCGAAAATATCAGTTATTTAAGATTTTTATTTTATAATTAAAAAATAACAGTTTCTTTATTTTTTTATTTTATAAAAAAAAGTAACAACTAAAAAAATAAAAGTCATGAATAAAAAAATATAAATAATAAATAATTTATATTCCGTGAAAAACTAAAACGCCTTTTATAAGTATGACTTAAAAAATAAAAGTGAGCGGCTGATTTATATTGATGACTTTTTTAAATAAAAGTCTTCAATAACTGTTAGTTTCCATTTATAAAGTAAAAATCAAAACTAGCTGTCATTTTTGAATTATAAAATAAAGATCAGAAATATTTATTTGTGATTTATAAAATAACAAAATAACAAATTGCTTTTGATTTAATTTAATTTAATATAATTTAACTAAATTTTATTTTATTTTGTTTTATTTTAAGGTATCCCTTCAAAAATGTCTCACAAAAATCATCTGCCATTTAGAGTTAGCCTAAAACTGTAGGACTCCAAATTTGTATTACAACATTAAGACGTGCACCACAAGTTGCAGCAAAAAATCAGCCAAACTTCGAGCTATATGATGTTAGTGCCAAAATATTATTATTAGTAACAGAATTAATTTAATTTGAGTCAATGTAATTAGCTGCAATTAATTTAACTAAATAAAACTAAGATAAATTTAACTATTTAAACTTATTGACTGTGTCGTTCTTAGGTCTAGTAAATAAAGTTGAATTAAAAACTGTTCGCCATGGTGTAATTTCAATAGCATCTGGAAGAGCTGTAGATGATCTCGTAAAATGAGTGAAAACTGTCACTTGCTGCTCCAACTATCATTAGTCCGCAATGCTTTTCGAAAAGTTTTAGACCAGTTTGTTTTTTTGTCTTCCAGAGAAGTTATGGACGACGATATACTTTTAGAATATACATACGTCGCAAAATAGAAATTTTTTTACAATGTACAGTTTTTCAACGATCACGAAAATATGCGGAGCCAATTAAAGTCATAACAATGGGTAGAGTGGTCTAACATCCTTGCGCAGTTTTTGAAATTGTTTGCTGGGCTTCGTTGTGTTGTGTGTCCTTGTCAAGCTACTTTTTGCCGCTGCAACAGGGCATCTAATATTTTTTCTTGCATGCTTGCCCTGCTCGCTACACAATTTTGACCCAATTTTTTGCTTGGCGGAGCTGACCGTTGTTTTTATTTTCAACAATCGTAGACGGTTTTAGTTAAACTTCGCCAGTATTTTTTCACATACCATTATTTATTTTGTATGCGCCTTTTCCGCTGCCAGCATGCAAACTTTGACCGCTTGCTAGTAAATATAGAATGCCATCTTGTCCGGGAGTCTCCCTCTGCAATATTTATAGTAACTCATAGTATTTTCCCTTATCGCTGCCGCCCGCCAGCATACATTTATTTTTGCTTTTTGGCAATTCTTTGCGGGGCATTAAATTGCGTATTGAAGTCGAAGCGTTTGAGTTATTTTGTACGTAGCAAAATGGTCAAATGTGATATGTCGCTGGGCGCGTGTGAGTTTGCATTGGCATCTCGACTTGTCCCAAATCCTTTTTTCGCTTGAGAACTCGCAAAATGGAATATAAACACACTAGGTATATATCACTTTTATGTAGCCCCCTTCCATAGTGTATTCACTTCTTATGGATCATTGGACTTTCGCTCGTATTGCACTCAAATCATTCGACGCACATAAAAAGCGTCACAAAGCGGAAATATGCAATTCCTATAAAGTCGAGCCAAACAAAAAAAAACAAAAAAAAAAAAAAGACATGTCTATGTGCGAACGCATTTCGTTGACTGGTTGAACGGTGGAGCTTTTCAATTACAGCGACCCGCTGAGAAAATGCGATCGGAAAAAGGGATTGAAGGGGTGCGGAAGGCATTTCCGGCTAAGTGCTGGTATTATTTTTATTGGTATGTGTCTTTGATGGAAATTTTTATTTCAGAAAAGTTTTGGTTTGTCATAAGTAAAGAAATAAGTCGTACAGAAAGTAGAGGGCTTGTGACGGGCGGATATGGAAAGGGTTAGGCGGGTAATACCGATATGGCGATTTCAAAATTTATTCATTCAACATTTTTTATTTATTTATTTAAATTTATGAACAATGTATTCTTACAGGATAAGGGAAAGTGGTTGTGTAATTATTTAAATACTTAAATTAGGAAATAGAATTTAAAATACTAACAAAAGATGACATAGATGGTGAGAAATCGATATCGATAGAATAAGAGATTACGTTAAATTCGTTGATAGCTCGAATAAGTGAAGTATTGTGAGCATTATTTGTTTTACAATTGGTGCTATAAAAAGTATAAGAAACCCGAAGTGCTTTATGCGGGAGAGGCGCACGGCGTTAGGCACGCCAGCGATTTTCGTAATCTTCGAGTATATTTTTAAATCATCGGCGTATAACAAAAAGTTAAAAAAATAAAAGCATGGGCAAATGTCATTTATAAACAAAACAAAGAACCGGGAATGGCATACCCGATATCGGTACGAAAGTATTAGATGAAAAATTGTCTACAGTAACAAAGCACCGCCTGCAATGTAAATACGACTTAAACCAATTTAAAAAACAAAAAACAGAATGAAATTCTAGACTCTCAAGATTTGCGATTAAAATTTGTGCGTCGTAATTAATCAAAAACTTTGGAAGAGTCGGTCGGTACCTGCGACCCTATAGAAAAGCCGATATACAATATTCACTAAACATTGCCTGAATAGAAACCCTGGAGCGCCCAGGAATAAATCCATGTTGGTTTAGCCATAACGAACTATTAACTGAAAAATAAATTTTATCCTTAACGATGCTCTCGAAAAGTTTAGAAACAGTGGATAGTTTAGAATAGAAGTTGGTCTTCAATTGGTAACATTTTTTTTGTTGCCGCTTTTTAAAACAGGAGATATAGTTACCAATCTCCAGTCGATAGGAGCTTATAAAAGATAAGTTTTAACTTTGCGATCAGTGTTGGACATTTTCAAATTAAAGGGCAGACATGCCCTCGATGCCGGTTCTTGAGGACGGATTCAGTTCTAAAATACCATTTGCAATTTCATCGTAAGTCAAGCAGAGAAAACCAAAACGTATTTGCATCAGAAATCAAGTTAAGATCACGGATTGGATCTAACTCATCACAATCGAAATTAGATTTAAAGAAATCAGCAAATAAATTATCTTTATCAATTTGAGTATCGGCAGATTTATCATTAAGATAAATGGAGGATGGTATAGAGGAGCATCACTTTTTTTTTGAAATAAACAAAGTTCCAAATGGCCTTAGAATTCGATTTTATATTAAGTTCAAAACTATGAATGTAACTTTTATATAAGAACTTAACTCTGAACTTTTTTAAAAAAAAAGAAGCATATTACATATCAAAGTGAAATTTAGTATTTGTCGACTTGTACTTGTTGTAAAAGTTATTCCGCAGATGCTTCAACTTCTTTAAACGAAAATTATACCAAGATAAATACAATAGTTTATACGGTTTACTTTTGTCTGCAAGAATATTGACAGAACAAATATCACACGAAATTGCCTTGAAGACGATTTTTCAACTAGTTTTTAGAAATAACTTCACTTCTCAGTCATTACTTCCTTAGATGGATATAGAACTTCCATCCAAAAATTTATGGCGCAGAAATTGTTGCACATTCTTATTAATCTTACTTAAACCTAAACTTAAGCGCATAGAAAAAAACAGACAGCCGTATACCGGTAAGCAACTGCAACAACAACAAATACGTGTACTACCAAAAAACTGTTAGTAGTTACAAAAACTTGGCGATAAGCAGAAACATAAAAGAAGCGCATGATTTATTACTATTTTTTGCTTGTACTCGTAAGACTACTTAATCGTGCAAGAGTTTCGGCGCCTTAATGTATGCAGCAAATATGTATGTGTACCGTTAAACGAGGATATCTATACGTGGCTTGAGTGAGTTTTTTTCAGTGCTGGATTCTTTGTGTTATTTTATGTGAATTGAAAGCTGCGTCTCTTTTGCGCTTTACTTTCTGTGTCGCTTTTTCTTCGCTTACGTCTGATTGTGCTGCACGTTATCCTGCAACATTGATTATTGTTGTTTTGCTTCCTAAAATACCTTTTGTATCCCTACAGCGCGCTCCTCATCCTAATTTCACAGCAGAAATTCAGCTTTCCTTACGAACGCTAAACAGTCCTCAGTTGCTGAATTCGCAATACTTTGGGCGTCGACTATACTGGAGCTGAAATAACTTAATCTATGTCCTAAGCAAGGCCAGACGGACCCAGCCGAAGCATGTGAAAACTCAGGAGATTGTGAGCCGTTAGGTAACTAGCTAGAAATCTGGTATCACATCTACCAAGCAATGCGATGTACTTTCTATTGAAAGGATAATCGAAAATCCTGGTCTGTCTGAAACCCCCGACTGTTCCCCATTACTCTATCCGCTCTGAGTCTACTCACTCACTAGTTGGTCCTTTTGAGGATAGCTAGGTAAGCAGGAAACTGGTGGAGGTGTCATTAAGGCTATTACCGATTCTTGTCTGGCAAGCCATCGTCGAACCACCGATCCAAATTTGACCAGGAAGTCAGCAGTGCATAAAGAAGGATGGAAGATGTCATAAGACTCCTTAATCAGCTTGAACGTAAAGATCCACTTGGGGAGGGTCCTAATGGTCACCTGAATGAGACTTTTATACCTTTTTAGTGGGTCGGAAGTTGCAATGGAAATGCAACTACTTTATAAAAAATTGTAAAGAAAATCGATCAGTATGCATATTAAATAAAAAAAATTTTAATTTTATACAAATGCGGGTTTAAATATTTTTCAGTTAAAGAAAGAGTTTTGAGAAAATAAAATTCAAAAAAAAATTCAAATCGGTTAGTTTTTTGGAAAGTTATGGGTATTTTTTGCAAAATTGGTATCGTCTATACAAAAAAATTAAAAAAATTTTGCTAGGACATAAAAAATTATGAAAAAGATCGGAAAAGCAAACGACAAAAATTTTAGACAGAATTAGCTTATAACCCGGAATTACGTACACGTATATAGGATATTTTTTAAAGAGAGTTGCCACCTAATTAGAATGTTAAATTAAATTAAATTAATAAGTTAAATCACAATTGCAGTATGTTTGACGAGCTTTGCCATCTATTTAAAAAAGTTAAACATAAATTAAAATACAAGGTTTTTATGCAAAACGAAAAAAGCTTACTCGAGATGGTTGCTATCTGTTTAAAAGGTTAAACACAAATTAATTCATAAGTTAAATCAAATATCGGCAGTAAGGCTTCAAGCGAAAAAGGTTTAAGAAAGCTTAAACTCGAATATATTTTTTAAAAGTTTGCCACTTGTTTTGAAAAGTCTAATTAAATAAAATTAATAACTGGAATAAAATATAACAATATGGAGAGATGTAGCAAGTTACATACAAGCTAATTAATAAGATACTGAAATTACATATTACCACACTGCTGATATTATATTAGATCTTGTGGTGTAAAATGAAAGAGATTTACTAGAAAACAGTTGTTGTCACCTGTTTGAAAAATTAAAAAAAAAATGTAAACGATATATTATATTATATCGTGTAGTGAAAGTGAAATGAAAGGGATTTACTAGCAACTAGTTATGAAGTGGGTTGCCACCTTTTTGAAATGTTGAAAATAAAATAAATGTGGAAGAAATATTATATTATATCTTTCGGTGTGAAATGAAAAAGATTTACTAGGAAACAGTTTTGAAGTGGGTTGCCACCTGTTTGAAAAGTTAAAAATAAAATAAATTTAAAAGAAATATTGTATTAGATATTGTGGTGTGATATTACAAATTTTACTAGAAATTAGTTTTGATGTCACCTGTTTAAAGTACGTTAATTAAATTTAAGTAATATCAAATTCATATTTGTATAAAACGAAAAAGGCTTAGGGCCTTCCTAATTTCGAAAATAATAAATTGATAATATTAATGAAGAAATCTTTGCTTGAAAAATACTTTTGGATAGGATTGGCAGCTGCTTATAAAAGTTAACTTAAATATCTAAATAATATTATGAAACGAAATAGGTCTAGGAAAGCTTAGTTAGAAATCCTAACTTTAAAAGGAAATATATTTAAGTCTCTTTTTGCTTTCAAGAAGTTTTCTTTTGAAATTTCACTTCTGCCGCGCGTCGGGACTCCAAGCACCCAGTTTTTCTACTTACACTCCTTCCTCAACCATCGCTTATTTGTCCTGTGTTGGACTGGAAAAAACGACAAGGACCATGATTTTAATTTTTTTTAAATTTATTTTCTTATTCTTCCTCTCTTAACTCTATTCAATTGTTAGTATGCATTTGTGAGTGAACGAAGTGAAAAAATTTGGAATGGTTGGCCAGTTTGCGGCCCTCTTCGAAGGGGCAGACGCCAATGATGGTGCACGCGGACGAGGGCAACAAAAGCACCTGCATAAAACACAACAACAACATACCTTGTGTAAACAATCATAATAAATATATATATATATGTGTGTGTGCGTGTGTGTGCGTAGGCTGCGTTGACCGGCATGCCGGTCATCATATTTGCCTTCGCCTCATAAATTTTGCCAATATTTCTTTCGTTCGTAACTCAATTTTGCTGCAATTTTCTTACAATATTTGTACAATAAAATGTAATTTGCATTTCTTTCACAATCTTGCCATATCGCATTTAACACAATTCGCAATTTATCAGTTTTCTTTGTTTAAAAACAAAAATACAGAAATTCTTGCTTCCAATTTGCCTGGCCAATGCTTTGCTTTTTCTGCTTCATTTCCTTTTCATACATTTCTCACATCCCACTTATAAAATGTTATATTTTTACTTTTTTCCTTTTCTCTACTTTAAGTACTTCCGGTTGGCAAAATTTACTATCTCAACACAGTCATTTTTTTTTTAGTTAAATCCCTTCTAAAGCCATTACCATTCCATAATTTTATATTCAACCACTCAGCCGCAAATGGTTTTATACTTTTGCTTTCACATTTTACACTTTTCACTTACATACCTAAATAAATACTCGTATGCATTTACTTACACTATCTAACATACAAACACACACACATACACATTTTCCATGCGGTGGTTAGCACTTAATACAATTTGTTAAATATTAACTATTTTATAAAATTTCAAATATTCAAACTTGATCTTGATCAGTAAAAGGTTTACTAATACTAACATAACTATTATTTTGTTTTGTTTTGTTTTGTTTTTTTTTTGCTTTCATTTTCTTTCTAAATATTATCTAACAACTTGAATGAGCAAATATTTGTTTGAATGGAATTGTGGTTATTTGGTTTTTGGTTGCTCAAATTGCGATTTTGTTAAAGTCAGTGAACGAAGTTGACGTTCTATAAGTTCGGCATGTACATATGTATATGTTTGCGCATGTGTGTATGTGTGTATGTATTTAGCTCTTTTTTCACCAGCTTTCGAATGTGTAATACACTTTAACTAAGTCAATTTTTGACTTCGTTTAGTAGAGTTCTGAAATGAATTACGAAATTTTAATTAAATGAAGTAAAAAGCAGAAATGAAATTAATACAAAAGAGGAATAATATTGGACTTTTTTTTATTTTATAACAGAAAATCTGTAATACAGGGACATCGGTTAGTTTCCGTATTCCTCTTTCCACAAAACTAAATATCAGGGCTGAGCATTGATTGCATATAAATATATAGACATTTCGAAGATGAAATTAATTCCAATAAAAATGAGAGTACCAATTGAAAATGAGAGACCCTTATATAGGGTGATTCAACAATAGATTTTTTTATACTGTTCACACAGAATAAACGGACTGAAATAGTGAAAACCCACTATGGTTAATTTATATGATAAAATTCATAATGTTGATTTGCACAATGCGAACTTTCTACTAGCAATAATGAATTCCGAGACTATCGCATGAATCTAAAAGTTGTTTCCACCACATTTTGAGTTACGATTTTGCACTTTTTTACAAATAGTTTAATTCTTATATTTTTTAATTACTTGCTTTTTGAATCGAAACAGCCTTCAATATCCATAACTGAGAAAAATAATTCTGCTTGAACTTTTATAGCAAAATTTGGCGAGGAAAAAATTTTAATATCCTAACAAAAAGGCTGTGATCAAGATTTCTATCAGAAGTACCTTACAATCAGCTAGAGTTGTTAATAAAGTCTACTATAATGGTGGTTTCGATCCTTGATACCTTTCCTAGATTATCCAAGAAAAAGATTTCCTAAGGTTGTTCGACGAATGTGGACTATAGCCTCCTGGACGCACCGTCCTTGCTCATCGGTTTTCTCATTACCTACGACTTCTTTATCACCGGAACGAACGAACGAACGAACGAATAGCGCCTTTATTGCTGTCTTACTGTCGGTTATTTTACCTGTTACGCTCTTGTCTTCAAGCGGTTTGCAGGCATACCAAAGCGCAGTATGAAGGGAGATTGATTGACATGGAGGGTTCCCAGTATTCGTAGTTCACAAAAGCCTCACCGAAGGACTGAAATAAGTCCTGATGTTAACTATGCCGTGAGGTAGTTGATTAAGGATATAATTGAGCCCTTGTTGTGTATCCCTAAACGCAAGTGATGTCTGCGAAGATCTGCATAGTATGTAGAATTCAATTGGAAGCTCGTTTAAAATGGGATCCAAGGCCGCCGTGGAAGAGGTGTGGCCGGCTCCAGTGGCTCCAACATACGCACTGCATTGAACTTTCTGTAGAACTTCTCTTCCTGAGAGCTTGGTATCAGACTACAGAGCCATGCATCATGAGATCCCATTTCTTACCAAACATCGATTAGCAAACGTAAGAAGCAACATATACCTTTCCTACTCGCTCGTCAATGCATATTTTTCAATTTAATTTATATTTTGAAGGTTTGAAATTGCGTTGAGATTAATTTATTGCAAAACTTCCCTGGTATATTCTAATGCTTTATTTCCGAGAAAGAATTTTAGAACTATTTAACTCGTAAACTAGGTTCTCGATTTGTTAACTAAATTTTAGATTATACAAGTGTCACCTGTTTGAAAAGATTAAAATACATACTAGTTATCGGAAAGAAAGGGCATAGTTAACTTTTATGAGGGTTGCCACCTGTTTGGAAACTCGAGTTTAATTTAATTATACACAAGTTATATCGAATATTAAAATATGGATCCTAAACTTTCCGATTCGCTGACGAAAAAGGTTCAAGGATATAGAGGGGTGCCACCTGTATAAAAAATCGATTTAAAAAATTAACTGTACACAAGCTATTTATATGAAAACAATATGGTTGTCAAACGGTTAGTTTTACTTAGGGGATTTTTTGTAGCGCGTTATATTTTAATGAAGGTTGCCACCTATTTGACAAGTATTTATGAGGGCTGCCACCCGATTGAAAGCTCGAGTTCAATTTAATTACACACAAGTTATATGAAATACTAAAATATGGGTGTCAAACGATTCGTTTTGCTGAAAGAAAGGATTGTAGAACGTTGCCATTTATTTTAAAAGTCGAATTTAATCGGATTATATAAAAGAGTAAGTTATATAAAATAGTAAAATGTCGATATCAAACCATTTGTGCCGTTAGAAGAAAGTCTCTTCGAAGTATACGAAGAAAGCTGCCAAAACGGTAGAAATTATTGCCAAACAAGCACGCAGCCAATGAGCCTAATAGTTGAATCCAATTTTTAGAGAGTTTTTAATTAATATTTAAAAGATTTTTTCATAGCGCCAGTTAAAATGTTCCAAATTTCACCCTCTGTTAGCAGTTAATGTGCTCAGTGTAGAAGTAAATATATATGTATGTATTTACATTAAGGTCCATTTCCAAGCAAAGTTGTGTGTTTTCCACCGGATTTGAAAATTTTGTATATTTTGAAAGTTCCGCTTAAATATTTCGGAACATACTATGAGATACGAGGGTTGGACCAATTTGAAAATAACTTCAAATTTATTTTCTTTATTATGATGCCGTTGGAAAAATTTGTTTGCAGAACTTTTAAGCTAAAAATGCTCTACTAACTGAGGCGGTTTTTAAAAAAAAATATTTTTAAAATATATTTTTGTTTATCAAAAAACTCTATTTTTAAAGAAGTTTTCAACCGAGTATAGTTCACACAAATCCTAATATATTTCCGAAATATTTAGGTGGAAGTATTCAAAAATAATAAGTCGTATGGTTCCAATGGAAAAGCAGAGCCGATTTTTTTGTGTTTGTTTGTGGAGTGCTGCACCCTAATATGCACAGTATGTGTGTATGTTCGTATGGCCGTTCTTCGGTTTTGTATTTTAGAATAACTTTTAGTTGGTAGGAAATTTTATTTCCCAATTTTTTATACCAAGTGGTTTTTAATTTAATAAGTCAAATTTTATTTAAATTTATAATTTATGCTATATATGTACATACATTTATTTATTATACGAATTAAAAATGCTTAAATTTCAAATATACTTATATATTTTTCAATTGTTAGTTGTTGTATTAAATTAACTACTTATGAGACTACGTTCGTTATGACACACTTAGAGCAATATGTTAATATATTTTTTTTATTAAATGTTTCTCAAATTTTTAATTCCATAGTTTATTAGTTCATTAGTAAGTTTAATTATGGTTTTAAACAGTATTTCTAGTTTTTTTTTTTTTGTATTTTGAAACCCACAAAACACATGCGCGTATTCCTACTTAAATCAGCTACTTTGTAAAATAATTTTTTTTTTTTGCTTTATACAATATTTACATTAATGATATTGAATTATCAAACCCGCTTGTTTCTTTTTCATAAAATTTCTTTATTGTTATATCAATAACTGTTAAAATTTGCCAACAGATTTAAGCTTGCAAGAGTATTGATGCATGCAGTTGCTCAATATCAATAAGTTTAGGGGTCTCCTGCTTTTCTTTCCCTCACATTAGTTACTTTGCAATTTCCATCTTTATATTATTATTAAAATTTTATGTTCAGTTGCATAAAGCCAACGCAGTCTATCGTCATTCTCGTCATTCTTATTCCTTTACGAGCAGATTTTTGGAAAGTGTGAGAGCGTGTATGTGCTCTTGTTATACTGAAGCGATTTGGATGTATCAAGATTTATTACACCAACAAATCAACGACGCCTCACTATTTGGATACGAAGGCGAACCGCTGAGTGGTTTGAATAATTTGAGGCAAAATCTATATAAAAGTTCTAAGAAGTTGCCCTATAAGGAGATCACTTGAGACCACAACCCTATGCGAATTCTCCTTAAATCACTCTGGTCTGGTAAAGAGCACCTTTACTATACCAATGCCGTAATGAGCGCTTTTACCAATAATGTTGAAGGTTGGTGCTGTTTTTGTTGTATAGTCAACTTAGCTCCGCCTACGCCAGCTACCTCAACAATCGCTGCCATCGTGGCTATCTTACGTGTGGTGTTGGAAACGTGTTGTTTCGATGGAACTGAACCGAAAGCGGCCATGTGACCAAGTGGCCGGTTTCTTACGATGTCCCTTCACATACAGTATGTTGGATTTAATTCAGGGTGAGTAAAAACTTAACTTGCTAGAACATCGAGACCGCAAATGTGCTAGATTTCACGACACAAGTGTAGTTCTTTTCTTATATAAGTTGTGGTTGCGCTGCTACGTTTTTAGAGCAGCAAGTACTCGTCCTTCGGTGAATGTCGCTTGAGGTCTGCCTGCATACTGGCCTTCTAATGTATAGCGATGTGCCTGAGAAGTGGCTTCGGCTACATCAACTCTTCATTTGGAGGTTCGCTGCTGCGGCACCCAAACAGGAATTTGCTATCAAAGGCACAGTATTATGATCCTGAGTGGGAGCTTGCATACCTCACTGGATACTAGACGGTGTTCGGCTGATTTTAAGAAAAGACATCCAGTACCTCCATGGAGTATGACACTTTGACAGTCCTGAAGCTTCATCTACTGCATTCCATGAGGACTAGTCCAGTAGGTAAGCGACAACTCAACAACTCTACCAACGAATATCACCCTCGAAGAAGTGCTCACAAAAATCTTTAAAACTATGGGAGCCGAAAGACTTAAATTATTGTACAGGGCTTTACATATAGGAGTAGTTTCTTAGGGTACTGAGTGGAATAAAATCAACACACAGAAGAATGCTTAAGGAAAAATTTAATATAGATGGCTTTTCGATACGGACTTTGTCTCTTTCTCCGCGCAATTTTGACGTTGCTTTCTTTAACAAGACAGCATTATGATGTAATCTGTCTGGGCATTACTTCATAGATCGGCTCTCAGTTATGTGAAATACTCAATAGAACGAGTAGTTGGTGGGATGTGGAAGATTAAGTAGTCACAAGGCTCTTGTTAGATGCAGAGTTTAAGCACTCGGCTGATAATCCTTTGAGTATATATTTAGATAAGCAAAGGCCTATTAAGACCGGTAATTAAATGAAGTTTATTGCTAATCCCAAGTGGTTATTAGTGGAAAAGTAAGAGTGTACAAAGTGTATTGACTCAAAAGGTGTGCACCAGATAAGACCTCCTCAATCTTTAGATTTTCAGACTTAACTTAATCTTGAGCTCGAATTAACACGAAAAAGTTCAGATTTTGATGATGACAGATTATATAAAAAATAAACACGCGTGTACTAAAGTAAAACTTCTTTGCCGATTCCATATAGATATAGGGAGGGAAATCCGAGAAAGTTATTCCTATTTTTGGCTTTGAAACTTGCAAAAATACTGATGAATAAATACATAAGTATGTACATATATTTTGCGTATGTATGCATGCATACAATTTTTCCTTATGCTCTCTCAGAACTAGTTCAGGACCGCACCAATCCAAACTACTCTCTATCGATTAACAAAGTTGAACTAGTACCAAACCAATCCCGTGCTAGTTTCCAACTCCAATGATAATAGAAACCAAGATTACGGCTTCCTCGCAAAGAGCAACTGAAAGTGACGTAATAAAAGTAGATAATGAGAGAGAATAGAAAGAATTTTAAAGAAGAACCACTATCATTCTTGCTTTCTATCACCTGACAGTCCCGAACTAGTTTCGAATTGACCCCGAAGTTGTCCCTAACCAGTCTCCAACTTGTGCCGAACAAGTCCCGAACTAGATCCAGAGCAATTCTAAAATAGTCTCGAGGTGGTCCCGAGCTGACACCAAACAAGATCCGAAATAGTCCCAAACTGATTAACAAACTAGTTTTGAAATTTCCCGAAATAGTCCCGAAATTATCCTGAATGATTCGAAATAATGATATGTTTTTGCTTTATCTCCCACAAGCGTCGTGACGCGTCTTCGCGCTTTAGAACTACATTGGCGACAATTATTTCTATATAGATAAAGAGGATTTTTAACAAAACAGGCAATACATATGGAAAATAAATTCTATGATAGTTAAATCTAAACTCGTTTAACCTTATTTAAAAGACCCCGCTTTTAGGATAGTCAGCAAATATCTATAGAATTCTGTTTTGAGGTTCAGCTTTTAAACACTAGAATGAAACTTCTTGAATTTACTTTTTATACCCTTAGTCGGCTTCGCAGTGACCTCAGCTTTCGTGTCATTGATTGTAGTAGGGGCACTCAAAACTTTGTTTTCTACCAGCTCCACTACAGCAGGTTCATATTTATATGGTGTCACGCATTTCGGCTTCTGTTGCTGTCGTGGCATTAGAGTCGGACTCCTCAGCGTTCAGCTGAGTTCGACAGCTGAGTCGTCAGTGTTTTCTTTTTCCGAATAAGTGCGGCTTATATTTTGTTGTGGTCAAATTTGTATTAGATTGTCGCTACTTGCTTTTATGGAAGCATTTGTGGCATCTGCTCTTTTCTCCCTATTTGAGGCTGTTCTCAAATGGGGGTTTACCGGGGAAGACAAATGACAAATATATTGTGACGAGTCGTCCGCACTCTCGTCATCGCTGTCGGATTCACTAAGCTGCTTTGTAACTTCTTTCCAATCTTTAAAACTAGGAAGCTCTTTAAAATACTCACTAGTGATATCAACGTGAGCAACCGCAGTTTCATTGCCTTATACTTAGAAATCTAGTTATACGCACATTTTATATCCGCAAATAAAATTTCCAAGTATTCGACTTAATCGGCATCAATTTCAATTTCGTATCGGAAGTTATCTATTCGTCTTCTGACGCAAGTTTTTATCGGCGTGCCGTCGGGGTTTAAATCCGATGAGCAAATAAATAATTGTATGTAAATTGCTTAAATTCTCCGAAACAACAGTACGACAACAACTGCATCCACTTTTTTAACGATTTTCACAGAACCAGCTGTTGTCGTTAGCTAGTCGCTTATCGAAAACTAAACGACAACAAATTTGATGTTGTTAACTCAATCGAAAAAAGAAAAGATCGTGATTTCAACTTAAAAAAGGAACATTAAATAAAATCGTTTAAATATTTGGAATATGATTTATCACAAGGTGACGAAGAAGTAATCGCTCCATCATGGATAATCCCTTTCAGTTGGACGCAACTGAATTTCAAAAGCTCCAGACTTGGCTGTAAACCTAATTTCTCAGCTTGACAGGTGTGCTATTATGATTCAAGTGGATTTTCAAGCTACTAAAGAAATGTTTGCTTCAGCGTCGTCACCTTTTGTGGGAGACACGAGCGAATTTTGAAAACGAAAACCATGGTAAATTTCCGTGGAGTTAAGTTGATGACTATCCTACCAAATGACTCAGAGGAAAGTCCGATATTCTGCTATAATGGAACATTGCAATATATAAAAACAATTATAGATATTTGCAGTGTGAAATAAAATAGTATCATATTTCACTTTAATCAAATGTAATGAAACTGCGCTCAAATTTATATTCAGCAGCAGGCATTTATTTATTTTTTTCCATTCCTTTTTGTGTTTTTCTCCCATTTTGACATTTAGTGTGACAACGATATCTCTCTTTAGACCTTTCAGTAAATACAATAGGTAAGTGTCGTTAAGAAGTTGTTAGTGGTTCGCACAATCGATACTGCGAACGACAGATATTATCGACAAAAATTGCGATTGTCGTATCGTTTAAAGTTAGTCAACCGGACTAAAGATGTACCTGTGTAAATAATTGGAGTATTTACTTAGATTTCAGAAAATTTCTTACCACCTAAGTTCTGAGCTTATTTGGCTCTTTTGATGTAAGTAAATGCATAGTAAAAATACACTGAAAGTAATTACTTATTTCCTCTTTTGCTACATTTGAATTCATAACGTTAAACCGAATTCCTAGTGAACGAATGCGGCGGATAGAAGCGAGTATATTATTTATACATCCAAATTTGTTGGTAAATAAATGTTGTACATTATTTAATGCTGAAAAACTTGGTCACCCTAGTTATGGCAAGCCGTGTTGTGCTTTTAAATGTCTGCAGATTATTACTACTATTCATTATAAAAACTCGTAATTTTAAGTTTATGTTAGACAAAGGCCTGCAAACTTAGTTGCGGTTTTCAACTTTGTTTTTCCTGTCAACATCAACAATGACAAAAGCAACCGCAGCGGCAACAGAAAGAGCAACACCAGGAGGAATGTTTCTTTTTTTTTAACGCATCATCAACGGAAACGATGATAGCTATACGACAGGAGGAAGTAGTTAGCATGGAAGGATGGAGGAGCAAACGGCATGCACTAAAAAGGAGGAGGGCGACAACTGAAGTGCCCTCAACAATGTGAGTGACAACCAAAGTGCAATCAACAGTGCTAGCTGGTAATCAAAACAGCAAAAATGGCAACCATAACAACAGAGCAGCGACGCGTTGACAGTTGGACGCCGACTACATCACTGCTGGTTGTTGAGTGCAGCGAAGCAAAGCAAAGTAAAGTAATGCGAAACTATGCAAATAAAGCGACTGTCAAAGCAACACTGTAGACAAGGCGCAGCCGAAGTTTACCAAAGCGATAGGAAACTGTGTCATTCAAAAGCAACAGCAGTTAGGTTAGCAGCAGCAACAAGAAAAACAATAGTAGTAGAAGGGTAATGTTGAACTTTTCTCTATTTGACCTGACAATACAAATTTGCAGCGCCGGAAGGGTGCGCGGGTTGTTGGATTTGCATGCACTGCCATTCTGTATACCAGTAAACATTTACAAAAAAAATGTTGTCCTAAACTTTGAAAAATTTTCAGTTATTGAGATGCAGTTCAATACTAAACTATATTATAATTCATCTCAAAATTTTAACAAATTTTTAACTCTCAAATTATATATCATTCTTAAATAGATTTTAATACAAAGAAATTTGAAGTTTTAGTTCAAATAGTCTCGAAACTTTGAGCAGCTTATATTTCATACGTTAAAATCTAGCATGATTTTTAAATTGCTCTCAGACTTTTGAAAAATGGATTGTAGCTCTGGAGTTGAATTTATGTAGCTCTCTCAAATATTAAATAAATTGAAAATTTTAATCTTTAGTATAAATTCTAGCACAGTTACCTCTAATGCCAGTATTCTGCAAGCAGTCTCTAGTCACTAATTGAGACTTTTCGGTGGCTAGATTGATTTTGAGACTATTTGGCATGCAGAAAGTCATCTCAAGTTCCTGGTCACAAAATAAAGTCACTAATTTGTCAGCTGGTCCTGAGTAGGTCACAAAATAAAAATTGGGGAACGTATTGAACAAACCCGAAAATGCAGTAACACTCGATCTGTCTCTTGGTCGTTCAAAACGTATATTTAATAATTTTTTTTACATTTGCTTATGTATCTTCTGTCATTTTGATCGAATGTGCCAATGCATGAGCAGCTCCATTTATCGATTGTTGAAAGTTCTAATTTTTATACATATTTGAAATAATCTGTTCGCATAAAATGCAGTAATAAGAATTTTTAACGGTTAATTTTAATGTTACGAATTTTGAACGTTTAATTTCAATTTTAATTTTAATATTTTTAATCATATTGTTTTAATTTTTTAAAAGCAATGGTGTTGTTGATAAATAATTGGAAAAGTGTTTTGTGTGCTATCTATGAACAGATTTTCATTGATGCTGATTGTGCATCTCTAGCTGAACATACGATCAGCTGATCGTCTCTGCTGCTTTTCACCACAGCCTTTGGTGAGATTTTTTGTGACTGTTACTTACTGAATACCGAAATTGTCTCAAGTCACAAAAAATGTCTCTAATTGAAAGTCTCAAATTTAGTGACATTAGATGTGACTGAATTACAGAATACCGGCATGAATTGCATTTAAAGAAATTATGATCCTTTTTACTTTTCCTATGCTAAAATAGAGAGCAACAAATTACGTGCTATAAAAAAGTTGTTTACAGATAAAATTCTCTGGTCCTGAAATCGTCAAACTTATACTTTGCAAATTAAGTTCTAATACTATTTTAAAATTGATCTTAAATCTTTGAGAAATTTGTCGTTATCGTATTGAATTCTAACATCATAATCATAATGCAGGTTTAAGACCTTGTGGAATTCTAACTCTTTCTGAGTTGATATTTAGCTTTATTCTGAAAGTGATTTCAAGTAGTTAGGGCATTTATTGCTCTTTTTAAGATACGGCGATTAGATAGTGATGTGATTTCGACCATCTAGGTAAGATTAAAATTTAAGATATTTCAAAACATGATAGCGCGGATTACAAACTAGTCCGAAACGTAATTATGAGTGATATCACAACTCTGGTATTTTTTCGTACATAAAACCTGAAATCAAAGTGCGCATGATAACTAAAATTACATGATAAAATTTAATTTCTTAATTGTTCTTTAGTTATTATAAAATAAATTTTCTTTTTAAATCCTGCCGTGTTTGAATGGCTAAAAAAAATATATAGATACTTGTGAAGCAAAAACTGTATGCCTGTGATCAATAAGTTAATTGGAGTTGAGTTGATATTGATTATTAGTCTCATTTTAGCTGTTAGCATTTAATTTCATTATGTTACGAAAACTGCTGTAGTTAAGAATATTTGGATTATCTAATTCCTGTACTATTGTCCATCAATCTATTCGAAAGAACGTTAATTGGAGTATTTGAAAAGGATATATATACTCAACTTAATCACGAGTCGAGAAATAGCTACCTCACAGTGAAAAAACCTAATTATTGCCCTATCAAGCAAAGTTTTTTATAACTCTCTTGAATGTAAAAAGTATTATAACTCTGGTTTGAAGGTTTTAAATATAAGGACAATAGGAGAAAGACCTACTTATAAGAAAGCGTATATAACAAAGTTATAAGGACAAAGAGCTGAGCAGATTAAGCCATATCAGTCTGTCTCTCCGTCTTAGCAAAATAACAGTTAAATGTTTATTGCAAAAACGTTAATCCATAACATCTATTAGGTGAGTAATAGTTTTTATTTCAGCGATAAGATTTTTAATCCAACGTTTATTTTTTACGTTACCTAATAATTGTTAAGCAAGAGATATATTTGCTCCGTTGGCAATAAGAGTTATTTCCCAACATTTAATTTTTCCGGATAATTTTTTCAGATAAACATTCGTAAGGTTCGAGTTTTGATGAAGTTGGAGAAGAATATACAGATGATGGAAATAGAAAAAAATACGAAGGTAAAGATGAAAATAAAAGATGATAACGCCAAAGGTGAAATAACTCTTATCGTGCAAAGTAAAAATAAATTTTGGGTAATAACTGTTATGAAGCAAGGTAAAAAATATACGCCTGGAAATAACTCTTGTTGGCCATAAAACGCTCCTTCTATGTCAGTGACTATTCAGATATGAACTTTTGCTTTGAGACTTAAAATTTTAACGGAATCTTTGGAATGCAATTGAACCAACTAGAATTGCTCTCAGGATCAGAAAATTCGGCTACCATGAAACAACAAACTGAGATTCATGTATAATGTGTAACTTTATCTAAAAAAAAAATTAATTTTATTAGAATTTGCTTTATTTTATTGTAATTTTTTTAAGTCGATATATGTATGAGATATATAAATAGTATTTTAAAATATTTGTACGCTAAAAATGTAGTAATAGAATAAAGTTAATTTGTTTGTATATTAATTAGGAGTATGAGCTTTGGTCAGAGCCGACATTACCGACAGCACCGTTTTCAAGTACTTGCTTTTATGTTTTGAGAATACTTTCAATATCTTTTGGAGGACTGTGTGGGATCAACTTTGCCGATTGAAACACTACCTTAGATGGCTCTCGCTTTTTGCGAAATGTAGAAACCCTAATCTATGTGAGATGTGGCAATATTTTTGGTAGAGATAGAATGTCTCAAAATTTAAAAAAACGCACAAACTTCACGAGAGGCTTTAGTGCAAGTACAGTTAACGTTAATAAGATTGACTTTTTACTTTTTTGGAGTATGAAGATTTAAGAAAAAAGTTATTTCTTGAAATTTGAGTTTAAATTTTAGACCAACATTAATTATTAATTTTCATATTTTCTATCGTCCGATAGGAGATTTTTTGGCTTGTAAAGGAAACAAGTTGTCACTGGCAGAAATCCAACTATTTTCAAACTAAAAACTGAATTTCTTTTGAGAATAAAAATATCAATTTAGAAATCCTAGTAATAATAATCTTTTGAGCTTGCCAATCTAAATTTAAACCCAATTTTACGTGTTTACTGGGTTAGAGTCAAAACTATGTTTTATGTGTGCGTTCTTGGTGCACTCAATGTAAATATTTTTATGTGCATGGTTTTGTGCTAAAGGCAAAGTTTGGCCAAAGGCTGTTGTTGTCTTTGTTGCATTGCAAAAAAATAAAATATGTAAATAGAGTTTCTACATTGCTTCCGCATTGTACCAACTTTAATGTTGTTTGAGTTGCATTCATGAAATTTCACACTGGAAGCTGGCAGGAAAGTAGTGCCACCTTGCTTAGTTGGAAATTTACTTTTATTTTATTTATCTACTTTCCTCTCTACTCCTTTCCCATTTTTTATTTAAGTTTTTCTTAACCACACACACACACACACACATCACTACCACTCGAACGTTTACTTGAGCCTTGCCGACCTCAGCTAAGTGTTTGTATTTTACAACACTTTTTGTGGATGAGATGACTGGGATTGTTTATTCAAATTTGGTAAGCTTTTGTTTGATGATACACAAGCAAAACTATCATTTCGACCGCCATCAATCATAATCGTATGAAAATACTTTGCGAATGACAAACTTCACAGCCAATGCTAACTAAAAAAAACTACCGCTGCATTTGTCTAGGAAATACTGCAGTTGACATTTGTGAGAAAAAATCTCCAAAATGAACGAGTCATTTATTTTGAGAGAATGAGTTTCATTGTTGGCGCTACTTTTGGTAGGTCAAATGTAGTAGGTAAATTTATAACTTACATTATTTACGTAAGAAATTCAAAATTGAGTGTTGGGGCTGTGATTGAAACAACTCCCATTTTAACGTCAGTATGTTTTATGCAAAGCACAACAAAATCAAGAATCCCAAACATTTGGGGTAAACTTAAGATATAAATTCAAACCCAGTGGGTCTGAGTGAAGAAAATTTTACTTCATGGAAAATCTTAAGGTACGCAACAAATCAAAAGTTTTGATCGGTAGAGGAGCTTCGAAAACGACGTCCAAAAATTGATATTCTTTAGATATCCCTACGTCTATTGTATATTTAAGCAACGCAATGGACCCAAAACCGTTACCTCCAGTATGCTAAGGGCAGCCATTAGGCCAAAAATTTTGAGTTGTAGAATGGAGTCGGAACCGTCAATCCTGTAGTATCAGGAGGGAAGAACACGATCTGCCGTGACATAGTTCGTCTAAATATTTGCAGGTAGAGTCTGTCGCATCTACACCTAAGTCAGACAGTAGCAAAGGTAAAGTTCAGCACTCTCTATCGATTTTCGTCTTTGTAATAGCGTCAAGCCTCGATATATTGGAACCACATATTTTTAGAGCGTATAACCAGTAGATAGTGTTCAGCTAATATGCCAACCTCTAAGCTGATCGGAGAGCAGTCAACATGGCTTAGGGATTCAGAACTTTTTCCATCTAGATTTGCCTACTTATGTTACCGTGGTTTCTGAGTTACATATATCTGCTTATTTAATCCTAGAATGGGTTTATCCATGACATCTGATCGCATACGAGTATCAACTTATGTATGGTCACGAGCACATTCTAAACCCACCATACAATGCGAGGCGAGTTCACTACTTTTGCAGTAGAACTATGAAATTTTAACGACTTAACGGCGGTTTGGCTGTCAGTATAAATTGCATAAGATTGTCTCAAGGCTTTGAGGCAGGGAGTTGTCACTTTAATATAATACTACCAAATACCCAGCAAATACCCAGCGCATTTTTTAGAACATAGAAAAATTTAAAACATATTAAAATTTTTGTATTTGTGTACTGAAACAATTTGTAAAAGACAAAAGGATGTTTCGAACGTTCCGCATGATTTAATACCGTTAGGTATCATTATCGACAACACAGCTTCTAACAGCGCTTTCAGGCTGCATGCCTTGGCGTTCTGGAAAGAATGGACGTTCGGGCATAACCCCATTCACAACGCAATTCCACTTGAGATTAACACGCTGCCCTTTGATTCTATACCCTGACAATACTCTGCACGAAATTCCCAAGGCGCATGGACTGGTCTCATGGAAGGAACCAACCATTTGAGGGCTTAACTGTTCTTATGGAGGGTTCGAAGTTGAAATATGAGGTTGGATCAAGGATTTTCATTGAGAAATGTAATCAAAGAATTATTTTTCAATAAAGGGCGCAGTAAGAGGCGTAAATCAGAATCCACCTGCGAGAAGACAGGACATCTCATGACCAACTCCAACCCAGCCGCATGTACGTGCAACGCGAACATAAGAATCACCATACCCCACATCCTTCTCCACTGCCCAATATACTCCGCTCATAGAAGACAAGTCCCCCAACCTCTGATTCAATATCCTTAATCACTAAATCCCTTTAAGTAACCAATCTATACCATAGAATCTAAAATAGAAAAGTAACATAAATCGGTACATAGATGTTAAGCGCAAGGCCTCGATGCTATTGCTTTATTCCACAATTAGTTTGTAAGATTTACTTCTTAAGCAAATTTTTTAAAATAAATAAATAAATAAATCTTCTCAGATAACCAAGCGGCTATTCAGTCACTGTATTCTACGTCGTTCAGATCCCATAGTGGATGGGTGTAGAAGAGAGCTGACATCGATTTCTGGCACTTGCGAGATTACCCTAATATGTGTTCCGGGGCCAAGGGACATTTGCGGTAATCAAACAGCGGATGAACTGGCGAAGTGCACCTCTGCAATGAACGTATCCCACGCGGAAGACATGGGTGCCTCGCTTAGAGAGTTTAAAAGCTAAACAGTAATGGAACCGAAAAGAATCGTATAGAATTAGCCGAGAGTTTTCGGTGCTCTATGACCAGGGCTCTTTAAGAAAGGAACAAAGAAAATATTTTCGCGTCACACGTAATTATAAGTGTAGAAGTATAGGTAATAATAAGCTCATCAAGTTTGACTCGTTTTTTCTAATTCCAATCTACTAAAGCAATCAAAATAACTTAGTTATACAAATCCATAAAAAAAGAAGGATTCCGTTCTCAAGTACTTCATTTAGGCTAAGTTTAGTAGCCTGCTCTTAAAGCAAACGCTCGGAGAGTGCACAGAACCCTTGCGATGCCAAGTGGAGATTTACTAAATCTCATTCTGTTACATATGTCATGAAACCTTTTGAATCTCTCTGTCAGGAGACACTTCCAACAAAGACGTCGTACCTAGATAATTCAGATCTTTGAAGCAATCTGCAACAAGTAGGCCCTGATCCAGAGACGAGTTAGCATTTTCCATCAGTATATCAACGATCATTATCCGAGAATATGGAAAAGGTACAACAATACCTACGAGATATGCAGAGGTGGCTAACTTCTGCCTGTAGCCCTTCCGGCGTTTTTCTACAGTTCTCAGAAAACATTATGGTACTTGGTATGTTCTGAGGTCCTCGTCGACATTCCTGTTAGTCATTGCGGATTTAATGATCTTCAGCGCAACTTGACTATCCAAAACGAAGCCGTTCTGGGAATATCCTAAAAGATCCAGCTGCAATAGCTATTTTCGAGATCGCTCCATGAACTTTTTGGGAAGCATTAAAGTTGTTGATGGGAGCCACGAAGCCTACGTCATAATTGGATACATACATAGCTACCTGCGCTTGGTACAAAAATCGAAATGGAGTATATAAAGAAAAAGGCAGACGCGGAACGACATATGCGTACAGAGTTTGACACACAAATATTGGAAAAGAAGAGAATGATCACCTCTTCATTGATATCAAGGGAATAAATTCTGGATAAAAACTTTTATGTATGAGAACTACGATTCATAAGTTGACTAATACGTTGTCTTATACTTAGAGACAAAAGTACTTCTTCTATAGTCTGCTATTTCAAGCTCGATGTGCACAAAAATTTTAAATACCAAAAACGGAAATTGCTTCCAATGCAACTCGTAGTGAAAATTAGTTATCATTTTCAGCTACCTAAAATTACGTTTTACTTTGAAAAACGAAAGTTTGATAAGTTTTACATCAACTAAAAAATTTCAAATAATCTATTCTACATGGTCTACGAAGTCAACCAAACGCCTACCTCTCCAGATAGCGTGCTCTCGCACGTGGTTGGACATTGAAACTCATTATCTCGCACTTAGTACATCCTACCATTAACCGCACACTTCAACTACATCAAATTCACACACGAACTCCCTTAAACTCGCACTTCATTGCACTCGCAGCTCATGACCACTTAAAATGGAAATTTCCAACCAATTTTCCGCAATCAGCGCAAATCGGACCCGTATAAATCGCCACCACTGCCACTCCCATCATCGCCATCGTCAACATTTGTGTACTCATTAACACTACCATTATGACTTTCGAAGTCCTCCTCGCCCTCATCGGTCGCATTGGCGTAATCACTGCTGCAGCCATCGTCGAGTAGTGTCACCTTTGGTGGTGGTCGGTGGTGGTGGTGTAGTTGTTGTGATTGTTGCGATTGTTGATGTTGATGTTGATGTTGGTGTTGGTGTTGATGCTGATTTTGTTGCTGGTGCTGTGGACTTTGCGTACATTGCGGCGAACATTGCGTTTGCTGATGTTGTTGGTGTTCCATGTAGGACAACTTCTCTATGCCCAACGGTGCGCCATTGCTGCCATCGTTAACCGCAATCGTTATATTGCAACTACTTGCATGTTGTAGATTTCCCTGACCGGCGGCGGCTACTTCGCGCATTTGCTGTGCGGCCAGAATTTGTGCGGCGCGTAAACTTAGGTTAGGTGTGCGGATGCCGGGTGGCATTTGCGCTGAGGCTACACTTATGGTGGGCGGCACATTCAGCGCTGACCGGCTACCCGCATGACTGCCACTGATGTTGTCTATGCTGCCGCTGCCACCACCTCCGCCACCGCTACCGCCACTGATGCAATGATGACTGCCGGTGATGTGATAGGGCGCTGGAGACGAATGTAGTTGAACACCGTTGTGAATGCCATCGGCTCCAGGCAAATGTTGAGGCGCAAGTTGTAGTGGGTGATGGTCTTTGCGCTCTGTGAAATGAAAGTTAAAATTTTGGAGAGGGTGGTAAAATTTATAAAACAAAAAGTACTAGCAGATTGCAAGCAAAGATAAGTTCTGACTTAATATATGTAATATAAACTCACCTAAGGGAGCTAGCAGTTTCGGTTGCAATGGCAGCATAAAATCATGACCCGTAGTGGCCGCACGCGGCTGTAAGCTCTGTACAGGTGGGACGCTCAAGTAGTCCGCTAAGGAAGAGGAAACGATACAAGAAATACAAGATGAGTATGAAAAATTGCAGGCGTAGAAGAAACACTTGAAAGACAAAATATCTTAAAGCTGGAAATACTTAAATTTAGTTAGAAGAAAATCGAAACTGAATATTTACATATTTGAAACAAAATACATTATGTTTACAATAAAATGCTAACATTCACATGCAAATAATAAAACTAATTAGAATTCGTACTTGCTTAGCGCTTATATATAAGGCAGTAGTTGACGAATTAAAGGCAAAAATATCAGAGAAAATCAAAAAACCAATGAAAAGAAGAAATAATACCAGGTTCACACGACAACGGAAATCAGTTGTTTATGGCTGATTCGTGATATTCTATAAAAACAAGTTGAAAGTCTAACTTTATTACGAAACAATCATGATAATCTCGAAAATATTAAAATTTTCGTTGTGTTTTCATAACCAACGCTGTGTTCGATAACTTTTTGCCAAACAAAATCGATGATTTGCACTCACTAGTTTAGAAAAAGGAAGAAGAAAATAAGAATAAGAAAAAATCGGAGGAAAAAAATGTAAATAATAGAGAAATGTTATCGAAAGTCAGTAAATAAAAAAGAATACTGTCTGTACGGTCATGTTTAGTATTAAAAATATCTCCTGAAAACAACTTGTTTTCATTGCCGTGTGGACATACTATAAGTTAATTTAAAGTCAAGTTTAAATTAATATAAAGTCAAGCTAAAGTAAATTTCAAATTAATTTAAATATTCAATCAATTCAGTTTATTTTAATTCAATTCAATTGGTTCAAATTAGTCAAATAATAATTAATAATTCAATTTAATTTAATTGCAATTGAATTAAATTAAATTCATTAATTAAATATAATTTTATATAATTTAGTTTAATTCAATACAATTCAATTTAACTCTATTTAAAGTAATTTAATTCAATGTAGATATATTCAGTTCACAGCATTTCATTTCAATACAATTTAATTCAACCCATGTACTTTAATTGAAAACAATTTCATTTGAGCTTATTTCACTTTAGTGAAATTTGTTTAACTCCACTTTAAATCAAATAATAGAATTTCAATTAGGTTAGATTTAGTTTAATGAAGTAGGTTTAATGGAATTAAATTAAAATTATTCCATTGAGTCAATTTAATGTGAAATTTATTTCATTCAATTCAATTTAGTTCAATCTATTTTAATTCAATCTGATTTCTTCAATTCAATTAAATAAAACCAAATAAAATAACCCGTTGAGTCGATTTAAAGTAAATTTTAATTTAATTTAACAAGATTCTATATAAATCAACTTAACAGAATTCAATTCAATTTCCTCAATAAACTTCAACTCAATTAGACTCCATTAAATTTAATTCAGTTTAATATAATTTAATTTTATTTAATTATGTTTGATTTACTTCAAATCAGCTTAACTCAATTCAGTTATATTTAATTTAATTTAAGTTAGTTCAATTAAAACCAATTCAAACCGAAGCAATTAAATTCAATTTAATTTAATTTTATCCGATTCAATTCAATTTAATTTCATTTAACTTAATTCAGTTAAATTCACTTCAATTTAATTTAGTGCAGCTCAATTCACTGCAATTCCATTCAATTCACCTCAATTCAATTCAATTAATTTCAGCTGAATTCAATTGTGTTCGGCTAAATTAAATTTAATTTATTTCAATTCAATTCAGTTCAATTTAATTAAATTCAGCTCAATTTGGTTCAAATTAAATCAGATAATACTGATTTTGGCGACACATTCTCTTCGACAGCGCTCGATCAGTCTGAGCAGGGTCTAGTGCGTTATAAGATAGATCAGATTAGATCCGATTCTCACCATTCAAGATCTGCTGAATCTTGAGATGAGAAAAATGTAAGAATACCTACTGAAAGTATGTAGCTCGGAAATTGTTGATGTTCTCATAGAGAGGAATACAATAAAATTTTGGTCGTATTAAACAGAAACCACTACCTCGAAGTCTGGAGAAAATATAAGTTATTGATGCCAAAAATATGGAGTTGTAGATAAAGATAGGAATGAGAAGTTAATGCATGGGCAACGCGCTCAGTGACTTTGGAATAAATACTTTAAAAGCTCAACTTTCATAAGCTATGTATAAGAATTCCTTTTAAGACAAGCATTACCAACTGAAAACTTTCTTCAGTTATTTCTCCAGAGGTTGCAAACTACATATTTGCGAATAATTAGTTTTTACAAAATCACAATAGACCAAAAAGAAAACGGAAGCTAGCCGTGTTAATGAGGCAAATAGTGTTGACTGCAAAATAAACAGCTGGTGGAAAAATAAATGAAGAAGAAGAAAATAAAGAAATAGAATCAACAGATAAATACCAGTGCAATAAACAAGTAAACTTTGGGTAATTAGCAAAGATGCCCCAGAATGCAAATAAGCCGGATATGGGTGTGAGAAGATCGCCATACAAAAAAGAAGAGGCGAGCAGCAAATGTACACAGGGAATAACGTAAGCATAAAAATGCAAAAAATAAGAACAACAGCAGAAATATCGCTTGCTGAGTTGGCATTTCATTGAGCGCATTGTAAACAACAACAAAACAAAACCCAATTCACGAAAAAGAAAAGGCTAATTAGCCCGTCAACGTAGATGTTGACATCGAAGCGAAACAGCGAGATGGAGCAGCTGACGATGGGGAACAGGGGAACACGTACAATATTTTCGCTTGTTTGTCTTTCTTTTTTGCTATTTGCACTATGTGTTTATGTTTCTTCTTCTGCTGTGTTGCTGATTGTTCATTCTACTTTGCTATACAAATCACATTCATTCGTACCGCACATTAATCACGTGAGAGCCATGTACAATTCGCTACCAGCGAACACAACACACACACACAGTTGGAAATCATATTTGTCAAATGTGAAATGACTAGCGGAGATGTGATCGTAAGGAACGAAAAGCTGGAAGTTATTGAAGATGCAAATGGAAGTAGAAGTCAACAATTTGACGTCGCGTTGATAGTTTGTGGCAAATGGAAATTGAGTGCGAATTGCGGGATATACGTCGACAAATTTAATCAAAACTGAATTCCACGCACGAAGTTACTGCTATGCGTGCAACAAAAGATTGGGTCATATAAAGAATACTGCCAGTTAATATGCATTTTCTGTTCTGCCTACAAAAAACAGAAGGTGTGTGGCACGGCTGATGATACACTGTCGTAATTCCGCTTATCTAGAGCGTTTCCGATCCGTAAAAGGAAATTCCGTACATTCCATGCCAAGCTTATCGAATCTGAATTTTTGTGGAGACTCTGGAGTGGAAAATGCATCCAAAGTGTCGACGAAGAAGAAAATATTGGAATTAAGTAATAGTGAACAGATATTGCTAGTCCCTTTCGGCTCAACAGATGGCGTGCTGCGTTGGTCCGATCTAGAGAATCAATTGCTGATTAACCGCACCCAGGAAGACCATCTGAGAGGCAAATACGAAAACTTTTGGACCCCGCTATGTAGTTTAAAACTTCGAATCCCTTTTAAAATCATTTTAATTAAAAAACAAAGTGGAAAAGCAACAAGAGTTCACGCGCTAATTTGGCACGATTTTGTGCCTGCCTTTCATTTGGAGGTCTGGGAACTCATACCTAATCAAGTGTAGAAAGAAGTTTGATGAAGAGATGTGGTGATCAACAAAATACCAGCTATACCTTCTGCAGCTTTTCAAAGTGTGCACCCGACTTCGGGAGGTATCCAAGTGGTCCACTCAAATAAGTTGGTCAGCTCAAATAAGTTGGAACTCGCCTTCTTTCCCATATGGTATAAAATGCCTGCGGTAACTCCATTGGAAATAAACGGCATACGGTTAAGCCTTAACAGCAAGTGCCAAATTATTTTAGATAAGAAGTTGAGCTGGAAAGAGAGTATAGTTCGACGTGATGAAAAGGCTCCCGTATCCCCTATACCTGTAAGAAAGTCACAGGCATGAAATGGGGCCTTAGCCCCCATATCTGTCGGTGGATATTTAGAGCAGTCGTCAGACCACTTCTCCTATTTGGAGTGCTCGCATGGGAAACTGCATTAGAAAAAGATGATAACCTCTGGCTGCTCACCAAGGTGCAAAGGCCTAGTATGATCTGAATAAGCGAGGCACTCAGAACCATGCCAAACGATGCTTCGTACGCCATTCATTATTTGGTAGAACAACAGATGGCAGCGATGACTGTTCTGCGATTAAGAGAGATCAGTGGCATCTCGAAAACCAGGGCCACTTTTGTATATTAAACCAATTTTGCTTCATTCCGAGCAGCACGGATCGTTGTGCTTCGGAATCGGTTTCAGAGGAATTGGTTTTGAGGAGTGGAATCTAGAGTTTAACATTCCACCTGATAGCATTGCCATTTATACATATGGCCCGAAACTCGACAGTAAGGTAGGACGAGGCGTCCTCCCCTGCAAATTTTCTTTAGATTACCAGACCACTGCGGTGGATAAGCTTGGAACCATAATTGTAGGAAGAGATATCTTCATTATTAGTGGTAGCCAGGCTTCAATTAAAGCTCTGAATTCTTTCACGTTTAACTCAAACATCGCGCTAGACTGGCGCCTAACTCTACAGGAGATGGCCAAGCAGAACAGACTGTACCTAACTTGCAAGACAGGACACGAAAAAGTATGACGATAGATGGAGTCAAATTAAGACTTTTCGAACCACATCGCGGACGTGGCCTAAATGGGGCCGGAAACGGTCACGAAGAGAAAATATTTCTAACGTTGTTGGGGCTCTAACTGGGCACTGTCTAATAGAAAACATGTTATCAACCCAAAAGGTGTGCCTTTACTTGATTTGTAAGAATTATGAAGAGGAGGGAACGGTCTTACATTTACTGTGTAAGTGTCCTGCACTGTGCAAAAGGACGCTGCGGTATCTGGAATTACCGTTTTTGGATGACCTTAGTGAGGTTTCAGAAACCGATATTAATTGCATATTTCGTCGAAAGGTGTCTATGATTGTGGTAACACAATGGAATGAGCCTTCTTTGTCACAACGAGAAGGGTTATCTTCACAATCACCACCATAGAAATTTTTTGTTTTGCTTTATGCTGTTATCTTTATAAAAAAAAAAGTAAAAATCACCAGCAGGTGCATTACAATCTGAACTTGAGTGCACTCTGCGGCGCCAACAAGAGTCACACTATGACCACACTTTCTTTAACTTGAGTAGTCGCATTGTTAAAAGTAATTGGCAAATGTCAACAGAGAAGCTTTACTGTAAGCAACAAGCATTTCACTTTACTCTGTGCGTTGATATTTCATTGCGTTACAGCAAAGTGGCAGTCGAGAGCTGAGCAGAGTACCAGAATAGCAAACGTGAAAATGAAAACAAAAATAAAATATTTGCAGTCATAGTGGCTAAATGGCATTCCCCAAAGTGACCAATGTGCCACTGAAACCTTCCAGCTGTTTGCTTACAACAACTTGCCAGTGGCGCCGTTGTAGCTAGCACTGCTGCTTTCATTTTTCGGGTTAAATGTTGCATACTATGCGTCTGTCTCGTTGCTTCGTACTTTTTTTTCTGGATTTTTACGTCATTCAATTGTAATTTAATATAAAATTTTAAATAACGTTATCAGTGTCAACAGCGAACATAAAAATTTTAACAGCAATGAGACCATATTGACAAAACAAGCTAAAAGTGCGGTAACGAGAATGAGTCAAGCGCGGCAGCACTGGGCTAGTTGGTACTCAGGTTGGTAGTGGACTGTAGAAGAGTAGCGCAAAGTGTACAACGCGTCATCTATTAAACTCAAATTCCACGCCTACAGGTCGCTGGCTGGTTTTTTTCAAATTTTTTGACTCACTGTCTACTATGCCTTCGTTTTTTCGAGATGTGTGCGTTCAAATTTAACAGATTTTCTTCAATTAGCGCATATTACCGTACTGGTTGATGAGCCTGGAACGATACTAAAATAAATATTCGTACATATCATGCTTCGAAACTGAATGGCTGGTCCGCAATAAATAGCGATAATTTAGTTTCGAACGCTGCTTTTGTCGCTTTGAGCCATAACCAATGTGGGCAGAAGAGAGATGTATGAATTTGGAAGACAGAAATGGCGAAAAGGCAAACTATTCTAGAAACCAGGTAACTTCGAGTGTAATAAAAACTGAAAAGTGCATAAGACGGAAATAGGAGAAAAATATTTCACCTATAATTAAAGAGATCGACGTGTAAGAAATCGAAGAAATTTTCACTAGAAAATCTTCTTAATATTGGTTTAAATTTTTTCTCAAATTTATTGAAAAGAAAAACGGCTGGAAATATGGAGGTAACTTCTTAATTATTAAATTTTATGGAAAAAATATAAAATTGTAAGAAGAAATCTCCTTGTTTAAAATATAAAAAAAAAGCATATAAAAGAAATTAATGAGGAGATCCATTTTTACTAGAATTATACAGAATATAATTTATTAAAAAGGAAAACTTTTATTTTTAAAAGAGAACCTGTTAATTCAGATGCCCAAGTACTTTGTGAATAATCAACTTTATAATGTTTTTCGTTTAATATTATGAACATTGTCCTTTGAATTTTTGTATTTTAAAAAAGAAAATTTTTGATTTACTTATTTATTGTTCTAGAAGTTTTCAATGAATAGAGTTTTAAAAATTTCGAAATTAAAATATCAATTATGAATAAGTGGTTTCAAAAATAAATAACCCTATATATCTAAGCTTGTATTTATGTTCAACTTATACGCAGAATTTGGCGACACTGGTTTCTATAAATGCTTACTTTAATTGTTCTTATGTTTTTATAATAAAACATAAGTATTTAAATTTATTATAATTATCTTTAATCTACATACCTACAAAAAACTATAGGTCTGCCCATTTGTGGAAAATATTCTAATAACGATCTTCTGCAATCCAGATGTCGCAAAAACTGTAGTTACATCCATTTTCAAAATTGCATTAAGGCACACTCGAGAAATCGAAAGACTAGCTCATTCGAACTCCTAATTACCCACTAAATCAAAGTTGTCGAATTTATTGGATCTCGGATCTCGCTATTAAAAGCCTAAGGCTATAGTGTGGCCGCCAATACAGAATATATTGCATCGAACTGCAAAATTGAACAATTTGCTACATCGAACGTCGTCCCAAAAATCTTTACAGATTGAAGTGTCCGCGAATTATATTAATGGCTTCTGTGGCAACCCTGCCGAGTAAGAACTAAATAATAAGAGCTGACATGTGGAACGGCGATCATCGTAGATTAAAAACCCGGTTGAGAAGCGCAGCAAGCTTTCTGGTTGTCCATGGGAAACTCGTTAATGAAGCCCGCGAGATTATTCAGAAAAAAATAATCGAAGAGTTAGCTGAATATTCGGCACATTTGTTATTATCATAAAAATAGCACGACTGATAAATAGAAACTCAGAGTTGCATGAAAGAAATGTCAAAAATTGTTCACGTTATACCTCGAAGTCGAAAAATAGCACGGCGGTAAAAGGAAAGGGTAAGTTTAGAGTAAGCATATTTGGGCGGCCCTCAGCTGTAAGAAGTCATTTACAACCAGAGAACGATGAAACATCGGATTTGGGTTCGCCTTTGGCACATTCGACCACCAAAGTACGCTTCGGTTCGACTTTGGCCAAAAACTTTGGACGAACAATTAAATTTTTCTTTATTTAAAAATTTTATAAAGTTTTACTTTTAATATATTGAAAAAGTAATACTGAAACAAATTATTCATTACATATGTACATAACTAATTGGCGACTTATCTCAATGAAATTCTGTTGTCAAGAAATTGTGAAATTTTTTAGTACTTTCTTTTCTGTTGAAAGAACTTATTTCAAATATCCCTCTGCTCGTCCACCGATTGTCTTTAGAGAACAAATGTTTAATGCTGCAGGTCAGCTGTATACCGATTGATAAAATCGATGTCAAGGTGGAAATGCCGATAGGTTCTTATTTTTGTATGAAAAATAAAATGACTATATTTTGAGTATGAAAGCAAACCATTTTTTTTTTCAAAAATATGTACTTATTATTTTATTTTAGAGATTGAAAATGTTTGATTCGGCTCTAAAAATTAATATTCAAGCGTTCGCTTTTTATAACATTCCTGAGATGTTAGCTGATTATCAGACAACAGCGAGAAATGATGTTTGCGACATTTCAGTTGGCAGCTTCGACGGATATTTTGCACCGGAAGTGACATCAGCATTCGAAAGATATCTTTTTGGAAATTTGTCTCCTATAGGGAGAGAATCTCTTAACAGATATTTCATTCGGTTAAGACAACAACTTGTAAAATATTTATATGGTATAACGTGCAGTAATTTTTAATAAAATATTCATGCGATTGAAGTCACAAGTGATCAAGTTTTGTTGTGAGGTACCTAAGTTGTAAAACCGGAGCATATTAATTAAATAGAACGATTTACTAGGTACTTTAGAAGTTGAGTTTCCTAATTATATCAGGTTGAGAGCGAATTGGGCAAGTCTTTAAATTTGAAGTTGTAAATATTTGGGCTTTTCCCGTTTAGTAACTTCGAGAACTAAGGTAAGCAAATTCTCTTCGGGTTCTTGTTGTGTTTAGATATTTGGAAGTGAACAGTTTTTTTTAGTTCACCATGTCTGATTACATCTTCCGATTGAAATAAATCTCTGAACAAAAGAAAAACAGATCTAACTTTTCGAATACTGGCTGGATCGAGCTTCGAAATTATTTCGGAAAAGTTCCCAGAAATTTTTAGTGGGGTGATCCCTTTCTCTGGAAAAAAGTACTTCTAATTTTTATTTTTATTTTCATTATTAATTCCATTTTTTTTTTTAATATTTATTTACGAGCGAATTTATAAATAAATTTGATATGTTTTCTGTTGGACAAAAAAATGGGACGCTCTTGTCTAATTTGGTAAATTTTTTTTAAATTTGGTATAATTTCGAATCATCGTCCCTGGTGCGCACATTTCCGCAACTGAGTGAGGAACTTAATGAATGAATTAATTTCATGCAAATTAATTCACATAAATCAAGTGTGTACACCCGTGTGTTCACTAATTTGTCTAACAAAAAAAGAACGAAACAAAGCTGCGCAACTGTGTTTTTTAGTTTTTAGTTGTAAGAACCAAGGGTCAAATTTGAAGGATTGTGTATACATTTATTATATATCAATTTTATTGTGATAATATTTGAAAATCAAAAAACGAGAAGAAAATAACTAAACTTCTTTTTAATTTATTTACAGATTTCAAAGGCCGAAATTACTTAAATGCAGCATAATTTACTCACAAATAAGGAATGAGTTGATGGGTGGGTCTTTGGGCAAGCGCGGAGTGAACGGATAAACAAACTCGTAAAGAAGTCAGTGAGTGAGTAGGGAAATGAGTGACTAGCATTGATACAGCTGCACAAATTATTTATGAACAACTTTTTGCAATTTCCATAGCCAACAATAGCTATAGTAACTTTTTCAGTTGGCAAAGTTGTTTTGGAAGTTATAGAGACTGAATTATGATACAAGTTAAAAATAAATTGTTGAAAAACTTTAAACTAACTTGTGGCGCAAAAGTTAATGTGTGTGCAGAGAACGAATGCTGAGCAAGTCAGAGAAAAGTATAGAAAGAAAAAATAATGAGGAAGTAATTTCAAAGTTCACGCCATTGCAAGCTGGAAATGGAAGTTAGCGACAAATGAGGCAAATTTAAATGATAACTAAAAATCAAAAGAAAAAATTTAAGAATAAAAAAATCTTCGTTTATACGACGCTTGCATTCAACGCAGAAGTATTGCAGGTACTTTAATAAGCTTTTGAATGTAGCAATTTAAATTAAGAGTAGCACAAAATACTGTCTTAGGAAGAAAGCAAAATTACTATATTATTTCTTTAAATTTAAATTCTTCATAGTTTTTTGTGACTTAGAAAAGAGGATAACATGTGAATTTTACAACGACGTACTTGGATTGCTTCAAATGAAAAAATGAAAATGCAGCAAGAGATATACAGTTAAAAAGCAATATGCATGAAAGTCGATATACGCGCCCCCGTATGGAATCGAATAACAACTTTAAAGAGGAATCCATTTAGTGACGTATAGAGAGTGTGAGAACCAATCATCTAGATTTTCGAGAGATTTAAGAGAGAGTCAAACAGAAAGCTACACTCGCCATCGAGCGCATAACTCTAGCGTGTGATCTGTTACACAACATCAGGAATGATCTCAAATTCGGAGAGTAACTCGGTTGTGACGTCACACCAGATTTACCGCTGGAGAGGATTGAAAGGAAACACGTTGGCATATGTGTTAGAAAGAACACACACTAATTTTGTTATACACGTTGGAAAGAAAACGCACGATTGCTAGAATACATAAATGTACGGTTTTTGTAAACAAAATCTGTTGTAACGTAAAAATTTTGAAAAATTTCCAAGAGCGGGCTAGCGGTACCACAATCTGCACCACCTTCTTTATTCTTTTCACCATGGCGTAGCATCGGGTTTTTTCAGGCGAATTCAGCCTGTCAGCCCCTCTGAACGAGTGCGAGCCTAGAGCTTGAATCTGGCTTTCTGAACCTTCACTGAGGTGTACTAAATTCTGCGAAAGGGGGCTGCGTAGATTCTGTGAGAAACGTACAGATTAACAGCCGCAAAGTGACCGAAAAATTGTAGTTATAATGGAATGATTATACGGAGCTTGGAGCTGTACTTGTAGTTTGTAGTGTGGAATAGGATAGATACAAATAATGCATACTTAAACAATTGCGAGTCTGTCTCCGCCAGTGCGGGGGCATGAGAGGAGAAGTGCCAATTCTCCTTTTGATCCAAAGCCAAATTTTACCTTTATACATTTCCTGCTTAGATCCAGGAGGCTGATTCTTTTCGCTCTTTTTTGGCAGCTTTGTTTCGTTCTTTTTTTAGTGTCAGTTTTGTTTATTATATCATTTCCTAGAAAACTAACAATAATGGAGAAAGTCTTAAAACTAAATTAGATAAATATGTTTTATGGCCATGCAATGCACTTTTTTCAAACATTCAAGAACATCAGGAATGATGTCATGAATTACGTAACAGCCTGAGCACGTTTATCTGTAAGGATATCGTATCCTAATTGTTCTAAGAGGATAGCAAAAAGATATCATAATTAAGAAAAAACATTGAAAAAGTTAAGGGATGGTCAGGTGGTAAGTTACTGGTGTATATATTACACATTACATGGCCTGACACACTCCCATGAGGTACACAGTGAGCAGTGTACTAGAATCCACTTCAAAACATTGGAGTAAGTTGGCTCTGTCTGCTACACTGCACTAATGCAAAGTTATAAACAACTTATGCTACCAGTTTTTATCAAAACTCTTCGCCAATAAATAAGCAAAAAAGGACAACGTCATTTTTCGCCCGTTACTTGCCCAACTAATCACAATGAAGCTTATACTCATAGACCTTCTTAATTTACAAAATATTCAAAAGGGAATAATCAAAAAGGCATTTAATCACTAATTTACTAACTTACATAAAAAAGCACTAAGCTTACTGTGGGCTTATTATATTTTCATGCAAAATAGTAAAAGAAAAAAAACGAGGTAAAAAAAATCTCATCGCAAATGGTTTAAATAGGCTTAAAAGCTAAAAGGATAGTAGAAAACAGAATACTATTTATATTGAACGAGCGAAAATACACAAACGGGGAAGGGCAAGAGAAGAAGAAAAGTGAAAAGTGAAAAGGAAAAAAGTTGTATGCATTATTAATAAGCATTGCTTCCATCCCGCAAAATCCCCCCTCAGCTACATATGTATTACTTTTACTCATACTACAAACACTTACAGCTTATGACCGCTGGCCCGCCGCTGGTTGACATTAGCGATGTCTGCGTGGTTGCCGCCGTTGATCCAGTTGGATGATTGGTTAGGGGGAAGGGCATCCTCGCAGTACCGCAGCTAGAGCCGGCCGTACGGGCGGTCAAAGGCACTTGTTGCCCTGGCATGTTGAGGCCTATCACATTAACGCCATTCATGCTGCCTGAGCGATCCAAGCAAACAAATACAAAAATACGGCCACGGACGAGCACACATACATATACATTACATACAGATATATATATATATATATATAATATAATATGTAGTTACAACAACACGCAACAACAATAATGATATCGAAAATAAAAAAGCAAAAGAAAAGCAAGAAAAATAGAACTTATAAAATTACAAAGAGCTAAAAATACAAGTTCATTATTATGCAATACCTAAGTATATATAGTACATATGGATGTAGTCTGGATAAATAGATGTGTGTATATGTATAGTATGTATGTATATACAGTGATAACAAATATTCGACATGTGAGTTGATTCGTAATGGAAATCTCAAGCAGCGGGTAAAGGTTCTTTAAAATACTTGGCTATAAAAAATCCATATTTTTTTTTATATATTTTTTTATATTTTCATTACTAAACGGTTGGTTTCGTTTTGTGTTATGAACCCCTACTTGGTGTTTCGATTTTTCCCCCTTTTCTCTGTATTTATTTGTTTTGTTTGCGTTAGATATCACGAACGCCACCAGAGTAAAGTTACCGCTCACAAAATACTTCTGACTGATTTGAATCGGATTTATTCTATTACCTTGCAATAGGCAAAACTAAACGATGAGAAACGGTGTTGCCGTTGTGCAACTAAAGGGGCAATTTGACCTACTTTAAGCACCGGGCCTTTTGAAAATTTTTAGTTTTTTTCAAAATTGTGTGCTACTTTTGCTCCTGTTCGGAGGTTATTTTAACGTACCAAAAAATACGAACAGATCTTAAACACTTAAAACTTAGAAAGGGAATTAAACTCTTCTAGCAGCGAGTCGATTTCGGTGTATGTTTTGCAACCCTGTTTTGCGCAAAGCTTGAACCAAGGTGAATTCATATAAGGTGGAGTTGTCGGAATAGCTGAGTGATTTCGTCCCACAGCAAGGAATGCCATGATACTTGTATGTTGTAATGGTTTATACGACCTTGAGATCTGATACCACGAAAACAAAAACCAAATGTATTTAAAATTTGAATTGAATTGCGGAGAGTTCTAGCAGAGAAAGCGTTTTACAATACTTGTAAATTTGATCTATCTCATCTAAACTTGAATTTATTGTGTTTTATTTAGAGATTGTGCTTTCAGAAATGTAACAAAAATGATAGTGAATCCTGCAATTCAGACTTTTATTAGGATAGGAAAGCAAACAAAAAATATGGGCACCATATTTTTCCGCCTTATAGCGACTGCCTTAAATTTCTCAACGGGAACACTGATGTGGAAAAATTTACTATTGTTTGTTTGTATTCTCTGTCTGAGACTATTTAATATATTTTAACTCGGCGCGCTCCTGGCTTGTTAAAAATTTCGATTATTGACAATTTGTGACACAGCTAGTGATTAGAGACGAATTTTTTATACGGCTTGAGGTAGTGCGGGAAACATCACCTTACATATTATATGGTGAATAATGAGATACGAAAACTAGTGTATGAATTAATTAAATTAACCAATCAACGTTATTTGAATTTTAAAAGCTAATAAGTTGGGTATTGGAATACAAATCGGGAGATCTAATCCTCGAATACTTGAGCAGGGCAAAAAAATTGTGGCCTACTATGAGCCAACTCACAAATTAGTGACCACTTCTTAAAACTTAGTACTACAGATGGTTATAAAAAACAAGTGACTAGAAGGTACACCTTTTAAATAAACACTTGGATGTTGTGTATGACGTAAAAGGATGGGAGAAATAATTTCGTTTGGGAAGGGAATCAATTATAGTTGAAAATATTAAATTTGTGTAACACTCGGAGGCCAGCACCGAAAAGTGTTGGGTTTTATTTTTTCTGGCAGTGAAGGTATGATTCTTTATCCGTCCGAGTTCATCGGGAACAAAAACAAAAGCAAAGTTCACGAAACCTCCAAAAAGATTATAGCTACAATCTTTTAAGATTCCGAGGTGATTTAGCGGGTAGGTTTTAAAGATCACAACATTTGCCGTCTAGGCACATCAAGTGTTTTCGAGGCTGTCATTAAAAACTCCGTTTGTAGCCTGAGAATACCCTATAGACTTAGCCCCGATTTCACCGCAAGTCACTATTATTTGTTTTATTAATTGAAATCCGCCTTGCGAGGAATAAAATCTAGCACTGATAATGAAGGGAATTCAGCTATTTTAGTGGCATTTCATACTATTTTTTAAATGTTAGGAAAGTGGTGTCGCGCCATACGCAAAAGTTAAGAAATTCGATTTTTCGAAATTGGCGCCAAGACTTAGAAGCAGATTTTACAACCTTCCAATGTACTCTTTAAAGTTTTGTTTATATACTGTCCCCCTTTTGCCTCTTTTTCTTTAAACATCACATCGAACGTAACTAGTCTATTAAAAAATGAGATGATCCTATTATACCGATTGTTGACGATACAATTTTATTTTCTTTTAAAGCTCTAATCTAATTTGAGTAAAGTTTCATTCGGTTACCTGGTTTTATTTCTGTGTATTCGAATAAATGAAATGAAATAAACGGAGCTCAATTGGTCAAGTCATATCCATGGTGTAAGCCTCTTGCACCTTTGATTCACAGAACAGATGTGATCAAAAATTCACCGCTTGCGATAGGGCAACTTTCTGAAGAGGCAGCCGAAGCGAGTAGTAAAAATATAAAAGCGTTTCGGCGATGTCATACAAGAAATACTCGTGCTACGCGAAAATTGGCAATCGAAAATTTAAACAACAGACTTCTTCTGCAGCGGACCCCTAAAACTGACTTCGTTTATATTTCGTATAGATCCCATGAAAATATATTTCTTTGATATTTAAAATGTTAGAAAAATTTTTGCTAGTGGGTGTGGCTTACAACATATTTTCTTCTTATTTATCGCAAGGGGACAATAATGTGTCAAACTTCGATTCGGTAGGTTCTTCCGTTTCTGAGCAACTGAATTTTGTCCACTTCTACCTTCAAAGGCTACCACTGTGCGCAGTGAAAAGTATTAAAATAAACAAAAGATGGTATTAAGATTAGTATTATTTGTAATTTTATAAGTCAGTCCACAGAATATAGGACTTTACTACGCATGCACGAACATATTGGCCTTCTCTAACGTTCTTTCATTACGATTAGTTTAAACCAAGAATTGGTTCAATACAAAAGTCGAATATATCGATATAATCTTTATGCCATATGCTATACAAATCGGACCTTATTTCTATTGAGAAGATTTTTTGTTTTAAAAACGTTATTATGAGATTCTTATTTATTCGATCTAAAATAATCGTTGTATTTGGGCTTTAATCTTTTCGATCAAGTTTGATCGTTATTTTGTGATTTTTATTTCTTCGATCAAAAAATTAAGTTTTTGTTGAATTTAAAATTTTTCGATCAAATTTGATCGATATTTTATGATATTTTTTTGATCATTATTGTCATCGCCGACAAAATTGCTTATTATGACTGAAAAATTATAAATACAAGAATAACGACACAAAACAAACAAGCGTGATTGAAAAAATGAAAATTAAAAAAATAACGATCAAACTTCTTCGAAAAATAAAAATCAAATAAAAACGATTATTTTTGATCGAAAAATAAAAATCATAAAATAACTATTAAATCATGCTTTTTGAAAATTATAACCATTACAATCCCTTGTTAAAACGTAGCCGCAGAAAAATAAAAAAATTCTGCTTCACGTTAGAAAAAATGGCGCGCACTATGCCAATTTTTATCCGTAAAATGTTGATTACTTGAACTCAACTCACGCCATTTTATTCCAAAATTTAATTCTGAACCAAAAAGGATTTACAGTTTTTTTTTCAAAAATATTACAATTTCAAAAACAAAGTTATATTTAGGCAACCTGTTCCAAAAATCTCCATCATGCCGAATATTTTTTGTGGTCACTGTAGTACATAAAATAAATAAGCTGTAAATAAATGTGGATAGATGTATGTGTATAAAAAAAAGTTCTGTAAACTAAATAAAACCCTCTAGACAGTAAGCGCCGGTGTAAGATATACAGGGATATGTTTTCCGTTTATATGTACGAGTATTTAATAAGTAAGAGATGGTGGGTGCAATCATATAAATATATTTTCAATATATCTATATATCTATCTAAAATAATTTAGCGTGTGCTATGAATGTGAATTTATTTATGGATGTGTGTGTGTGTGATGTGCATTCTAAGCTAGATTAGCTGCTTTTGTGAAGGACTTTTTCTACACCTCCCATGGCATAAACGACACATTTCGAACGAACATTCTAAGCCACAGCTCACTTATGTCGCATTGGGGGTCGCAAAAATGGCAGCTCTGGCGCTACAAATTGGCATTGCATAAAGCCCTAACATTAAAGTAATCCAGCAAAAACATTTTTTTTATGTGTAGTAGAAAGAAAAAAAAACAAAAACAGAAATTGATATGCAAGATTTATTTTAATTAAACTTACCAATTTTGGCGCCACCGAAGGTATCCTTGAACATCGTCGTCGACGTCGCCGCTACTGGACCGCCATGTACACTGGAGACGCTCAACAAATGTCCACCGTGTCCGCCATGGTGGCCATGTGGCAGTGAAGTTGACTGTTTGATGGCATTCGCGCGTCCCCCTCGTGTTGCCGGACCTTGTTCACGTTTTCGACGCGGCTGCTCTACGGGCAACACTCGCCTACGCTTCTTTGGCAGTTTGGAACGTGCCTGGAAGATGGAAAGAAGAGAGAGCGTATGATAAAGGAGAAAAACAAAATTTTAATGGCAGCCATTGGCATAATCAATGACAATGTTACATATGTATGTTTACCTAAAAATAATGCGCTGCCAGTTAATTGGGACAAGGATAAAAAGATAATTTAGGAGGGTAGCTAAATTGAGAGAATTTGTATGTTGCCCTAAATTCATTCGTAGCATGTGAACATTTTAATGAATAGAAAAAAATTTAAATTGTTATTAATAGGGGAATTACGGCAGGAATCAATTTGCTGCAAATATGTGTTGTTACTTTGGTTAGGCCCAGTTTTTCAGTGCGGCTTTATACTCTTTTGAGGGGTGGCGTGAAGGACGGATAGATAGAGATTTTCGACACGCAGATTTGTTTTAGGGTGTATAGTTAAAGATGTCAGCCCGCAGTTTCGAAAACGAGGCATGTATTTTACAGATAACATGTATTTGGAGACTTTCTGCTTTAACAAGCGTGAAGTTTCAAACTTATAGCCCTGCCAAGCCTGGTCTCGTAGAATGAAATAAACAAAGCGATTTACAAGAAGAATTACGTTTTTCCCCAACGTTTGGGAAGAATTTAACCCTTATGATTTCGTAAAATGGAATAGCTACAAAAGCGAACATGCCGCTGACCCCTGGTAGTGTTATCGTCATTTCTTCCCTCAATTCCACCCACTTGGATACAAAAGCAAAAAAGCGCAAAACAAAAAATTGATTGCTCCAACTGGCATTGAAACTTCCCAAGCCGTGAACATGGAAAGCATAAACAAGGACAATAAAACAGAGCTTATATATTGCTTTTGTAAAAGACCAGCCCACAAAGGTGTGTCCAGTGTGCCTCAATTGCATATACGAAATGTAAAACATGCGTTTAACAATAAATATAGTACAATTGATTCATTGCTTTTAGACTGTTTGGTATAAAATAAAGGAAATCTCAAAACTTTACCCACGAGGTCGGAAAAACTTAGGGACTTAAGGTCAAGGCAGTCGTTTCCTAACGGCGGTCTTTCGGGTTCTAGGGATTCTATTGTTTGAACTAACATTTGGATCACGTAGAGACGATCCTATCATTCTGATACGTTACCAAATATTAGGTCTAGTGAAACCAAATCCAATAGATTGCTTTAGTAATCTGTATCTCGCGTTGCATAACTTCTCCGACAGTTCTATGGCCAGGCTTAATTTTGGTTCCGTCGATTCCACTCCGGTAATTTTGATATCAAAAATGCACAACGCTCTGGAAGGTCAATTGCGGAAAATATAATGGAAATCATTGAGTCCAACTATCATTTAAGCTCTGTTTTGATTGCGAAGGACCTAAACCTCATGGGCCGACTTTCCATCTGCGAATCGTTGCTGAATCGCAACAAAATCAATCCATTTCTGAAATGAATGGTTACTGGAGATGAAAAGTGGATCTCTTATGACAACGTCAAGTGAAACCGGCCGTGGTTCAAGTGCAGCGAACCGACGCAAACGGTGGCTAAGCCTGGATTGACGGTAAGGAAGATTTTACTATGTGTTTTGTAGGGAATGGCAGGGATTCATCAGCTATGTGCTGCTCGTCTACTACCATACCCTTTATTTGGGTTTGGATTGTCAACAATTGGACCTTCCGAAGGAAGTAATTGCCCAGAAGTGGTCAACTTTAACCATTAGGAGAGGAGTTGTGTTCCATCGGATAGTGACTCGCCAGGAGTTAGTTGGGAGGCTTTAGAGGTATTATGAAATTACCTTCACAATGGCAACAAGTTATCGAACAGAACGGCACATATCAGACCTAACTTACTTACTTACTTACTTAATTGGTGCTATAACCGCTTAAGCGATTTTGGCCGAACTTCTCCTACAATTTGTGGTGTGCGTCTTGATGTTGTAACACAAATTGAGAGACCTTTTACACCGAATTCGAACGGCGAATGTTTTTGTGAGAAGTTATTTCATGGCAGAAATTCACTCGGAGGTTTGCCGTTTCCTGCCGAGGGGCGACCGCTATTAGAAAAAACTTTTTCTATAATTTTTGGATGTTACTTGCCCTGGATTCGAACCTGGGACCAACCGCTTGAAGCGCGCACACGCTACACACTCGGCTACGGTGGCCGCCATCAGACCTCACTATGCTAAATAAAACCTTCAATTTAAATAATGCATTTCCTTTTACTTTTTCCTTATATTAATTGCATCGATTGCGCGAATCGTATCAGACCACAAGCAGTTTCCTTAAGTTAGCATTAAACTGGCGCAAATAATATAATCTGTAAAATAGCTTTCCCATAATCCTTTCATTTCCCTATTTTCAATTAACTTACCTGCGTGTGTGAGTAGAACATGGAAAAGTTACTAACGATGACCGGCACTGGCAGTGCTATCGTCAGCACGCCAGCGAGAGCACACAGAGCGCCCACAAACATGCCAGGATAAGTTTTAGGCGCCACATCGCCATAGCCGACAGTAGTCATAGTGACAATTGCCCACCAGAGGCCGAGAGGAATGCTTTTGAACTGATTTTCGGGGTTATCCTGAAAGAAGCAGAAGAAAAGAAGACAAAGATTTGATAGTAAATATTCACTCCATTATCTTCAAGGAGTATACAAAATCATGCAAGTGCCCACTCCTACCTGCAGCTTTTCAGCGTAATAGGCCAAGCTGGCGAAGAACACAATACCGAGCACCAGAAAAAATACCAGCAGTGTTAGCTCTTTCGCCGACGCCTTAAATGTGTGTATCAGAATACGCAGGCCAGGCGAATGCCGTGTCAACTTAAACAAACGCATGATACGTACTATCGAAAAGGCCTCCAAGAGTCCTGTGTACTCGCCCATGCGTTGCATGACATCCGTATAGAAGCTGAGTGTGGCAGTGAAGTCGATAATGTTCACCGGCGATTTAATGAACTGCCAGATATTCGGTGAAACCTAAAAAACAATAATCCAATATTTAGAAAATAAAGGAAATTATTTTGCTGTAGATAACGTACAACAAGTCTGATAAGCACTTCGATGAAGAACCACACGTTACAAACGAGCTCCACGTAGAAGAACGCCTCATGCGGCTGGCCGTAGGATACATGCCAACCATGTCCATGATGATCGACGGCACCTAGCAGCCGCTGGTGAATTAAATCCTTCACATTACCGCCTAATATTGAACGTTTCAGTCGATTGCGGTTCGCGGTACCGCCCTTTAGTGAAAATGTGGCTATCGGCTGGCTGCTGCTCGAGTTCCCTGGTATCGTGAAATTTGTGACTTTGAAGGTGTGGGCAAGTGTGTGATTGGAAACGCCAATGCCGCTCCCATGCACCGACTGTGTCAAGCTGCTCCCAGCACCGCTGCGTGTACCCGGTGCCGCCGTCACTGAGGTGGCTATATGCGCAGACGGCGGCACCTGTGGCATGTTGTGTTGATGAGGTATACTCGGTATGTTCACGGTTGGTGTATGCGGTACAGCCGACGGATTTGGCCCATGATCGGTGTGACTGGCGGGAAAGTCCACGCGAAAACCCGGATGGGTTTTCAGGCAGAATGATATCACAGAAACGAATATAAAGAAAACCGACATGCTAGCTACGATCTGTAAAAAGGAAAGAGAAGAAACCAAGTAATAAATAAAAAACTAAATAAATCGCTAATTTCACAAACTCACTTTAGCACCCGTCGAACTGGAGGGTTCATCGAAAAGTGCCCACACTTTTGGCTTAATGCGCTGCCAACAGCTAAGTCTTCCATTGATGAGCGCATCCTCGAAACCGAATAGACGTGCAATTTGTTCCTCTGAGGGTTTCTCATTTTCAATATCTAATTTATCTAAGATAGCTAAAGTATTCTAAGAAAATTAAGAGCGCATCTGAAATTACTAATTCAATTAGAGCTTTTGTATATTTGACTTTACCTGCGTGTCACGGTGTATGCTGTAGGTGGACCAACAGCAGGGTTCTACTTGATTTGAATCTAGGCCCCAAAATTCTAGTTCCTCTTCAAATAGTGGTCCGCACACATCCGTGGGGTAGTGTAGTTTGCCGGTTCTGTGGGAAGAGATATGTAAATATGTAAGTGTGTATTGAAATAGAAAATGTTTTGTAATACATAAAGTTATACAGAAATTGGAGATCTTAGCGAAATATGGACTTTATTAATGAGAGAAAGAATTGAATATGTGAAAAATTCTTTTAAATGACTATCGAATATTTCTGTCTATTCTGCTACCCAGAAAGTTTCCTAAGAAAGTGAAGTTTGTAGGAGTCGTCACTATACTAAATATCAAACTTTTGCTCTAAAAACTCGACGAAAGTCCACATGCGAAATAAGAACAACTTTTGTAATCAGTAAAGAGAGTAGGACACTTAATAAAATGTAAAGTTCGAAAAGAATGAATGAACTGAAATAAAAAAATACCGCATAAATGCCACCAAACCTTGGTACAATAATACAGGTAGCCGCATTAGGAAAATTTCAACCCTGCTTGTATTTTGTTGTTGTTTGAAAAACCTAAAGTGTCTAAACAGAAATGTCAAACTTTGTGAGTGTAAATACAGTTTGACAATTCAAAAATCTACGCCATAGCAAGAAACGTGAGTAAAAACAATTAAATATTAAATTTATAAACTTTTAAATGCACATTTCTATGTCGTGTATTGGAATTTAGGTATAGAATATAAGTAAGAACATAACTAACTAATAATTGTTTCATTGTTTTGTAGTTATGGAAGCGTTTTAGACTTGGTACAATTCTGTTCCAATCGGCCATTCTCCGCGGATCCTGTGGTACTTTGAAAAAGGGACCACCCCCTTTAACCCATCTTTTGCTGCAAATAACACACTTTCCCATTTCTGAATTTTCTTGGTTTTCGCACTTTTTATTTAAAATAAAAATTTTACAAAAATAATTCACAGCACAAGTCACTTGTAAACAAATTTGTTTGTTTTGATAAAATGTAAACAAGGTTTGACAATTTAGATTAAAAGTAAACAGAAAAAAAATCAAAATTGCAACCCTGAAGCGGCTACCTGTTAATTGTACCAAGAAGGAGATGTTACTAGTCAGCTCATTTGGTTTTTTTTTTTTCTTTCGCCTTACGTTTATTTTGTTTTTGCCTTCAGCGGTATAACTGTCAAACCTGTAAAAGCTAAAACCAAATTCAATAAATTTGACAACTATCTCACAAAAAGACACAAACCAAATACATTGGATTCTTGCTGATTATAAGCTGATATGAATCAATTCGTATTGAATTTCACAATCGTAAAATGATTAAAATCTCTGTGATAATTTGTTAACTTATGAGTTACGAAAATTTTTATAATTGATTTGACGTTTTTTTTTACAAAATTGTTTACAAAAGCTATCAATATAAATTAAGGAGTTAAATGCAAAGATACAAAAATATTTTTAGCACACTGACGTACGTGATCGGAAAGCGCCTTTTCACACTAAATCAAAGCTAATTCATATGAGGCGGAGTTTAGCAAGCAGCTGAGTGAATTCGTTTGTTTTGGGAATACATTTCGAAATTCGTCGCTCGTGCGTGAAGAAAATTACATACACGTACGTTGCGTAGGTATGTATATATATTGATTTGAAAATGATTGAAATATCTGACGAAATACGCATTGAAAAAACAGTTATCAAAAGAAAGAAAAATGGGAATGAACAAGGCGAATTCATATCAGGTGGTGTAATACGTACAAAAACAAAAATTTACACTAACAAATGATATGCACAATGATAGTACCAAGGCGAATTTATATTTAATTTTAAATTTAAATTTAAATTTAATTAAGGTGATGGCATAAGAGCAGCTGATTTGATTTTTTTTTATTCACCTACATGTATTTTGTTTTTGCTTTTGCGTATGAGCTTTCAAAAGCCGTAGAAGCAAAAACAAAATGTATTTAAATTTTGACAACTCTTACGCAGAAACAAAAACAAAATACATAGGAATTTTGTCGTTGTATTTATAACACCACCTTGCATGGATTCGCCTTGGATAGTACGATTAACAACAAACACATCGTTTTTACTTAACGTTCACCCATAATGCAATAATGGAAGGTTTGATACATAAACTGCTTTGCTCCTCACTCTTCACATGACGCCTCCCTTAGCTAAAACAGTGTTACTTCTTTGAAAATTTATGTATGAATCCAAATATTTTTAAATGGTAGTAAAATTCAAAAAAGGAGAAAAAACGTTTAATTCGCTGACATTTTTCGTAAAAAATGTGACAATTTGAGTAAGTATTTTATAAAAATGTAAATATTTTATATAATGCAAATATGTGGATTTATTTGAAATTCATTAGGTAATTTGTGCATCAAATCGTGATTGGTATACTGAGTGACCATTTTCCAGCTTCTTAGCCCGTTAAGTTCCGTGTCCTAGTTAAGTTTTCTCTACACTCGTTTGCGAGCGCGCGTTAGCAAGACCTTTGCTGTTTCCTATCTTTTTTACAGGATTTCTTTTCAAAGCCCATTGCTCATTGTGATCGTATCCCTACTCTTCATCACCTCCACCCCTGTGCCATGGCTTTCTTGCCAAAGTGAGTGGGCATTCCGAATTTCGAGAATTTAAATTAGTATTTAATAAAAAGTCAAATATTCTAAATAAAAGTTAATATATATCTCTAATTAGGACCTTAGTGTGTGTATGCCATTAGAATAGATGATAAGCATTTCTGCCCAAGTGAAATATTAGTGTAAATATTAGTTGTTTTTTAGTAGGTTGCTAATAATCTGTGTTCCCGAACTTCACTGTCGCCGTTTTGGAATGGTTTTCTGCCCAATTCTATGTAAATTGTTTAAAAGTAATTATGTGATTAGATAGTTATTTATGGTTATGTACTTTTTGTATCATACATTTTTCTGTACGTAATATAATAAAAAAAAGTACTTACTTTGTTTGAAACCATCAATAACCTTGTTTTTGTAATGAAGTGGAAGGCTAAAAGCTCGATTTACGCCGTTTTGACTTACGTCGCGATTTTTCGGAGCCGACCAAGACGTATATCAAACGAATCGAAGAATGCATCAAATATTTCGTAGACTACGAAACATATTTGGATTTTATGGAACTTAAATTCTACAACTAGTTATATATTTTGCGTACTTGTTAAATATTTTTTTACAAAAAGGGATTACATTCTTCCCCTTTTCTACTTCCTTCACAAATGCAACCTTTTGTGCGGGAGAACTAGAAATTAGTTGTCATTATGTATCAAACCTTTAATAATTGAATCATGACGTTCACCAAGCGAATTCAATCAACTGCTTGGATCAACTTCACCTTTTATGGATTCGTCTTGGGAAAGAATTTACTACTTTCTACTTCTGTAGGTTTCCATTCACTTTTAAGAAACTTTTACTCAAACAGGAGAAAATATCATAATTTGAAGAAAAAATTACGAGATCGAAATAAATAAAATTTTTCTTCGGTCTTTTTTCCATGAATTGGAGCGAATTATTACGGGCGACGAAAAATGGTTTGATGACGAGAATTGGCAATGCAAGCGATTATGGCCAAACACCGATGATCCTCCATAAACAGGCAGACTGGAGACTGGACCTCGCCCGCCACCCAGCTTGTGGATACAAAATAACGGTTAAGGAAATAAGTAAGCTTTGTTTAAAAAACATAAACTTAGTTCGATATTTAAAAAAGAAAACAAAGTTAATATAATTAAGGAAAAAACATTAGAAATATATAAAAGTGTCTTTGTGTCTTTTACAGAGACGGAAAATAATTGTTATTTTTTTTTATTCAGAAGAAAAGGTTACACAAAAATGCCCTTCATTTTCTTTAGGGAATTTTTAACCACTATTGAGAAATATATTTTATTTTGGTCATTGCAACTAATATAAATGAGAATTATCTTATTTTGGTTACCGTAACCAATAAAAAGGCGAAATATTTTTTTAGGTTGTGAATAACCATTATTGCAACCAAACAAATTTTTTTTTACTAATAACCATTTTCCAAAGTAACTTTTTTTTCTGGTTATTGGTGACCAATTGGATAGCAACAGTTTTATTTTTTGGTTTTTGGTAAAGGCAGTAGATCATTAATATTCTTCCGTTATTCCGCCTACCGGTTCTTCAAGCGCATTTCATTATAAATATTCGGACAATAAAAAAGCTTCAGATTATTATCTCTATGGTACTAGTATTTATTGTTCAGTTTTACAAACATAAGCGAATGTTGGCTGTGCCCAGAAAGTCTTTCACGATTAATTGTAAGGTGTGTGCTGCACATTTAACAGAAAACATATTTCGATTTTCTGCACTGAAAGTATTTTCAATCTATTCAAGGTTAAATACTGATTCCTCAGAGTCATTTTGAGCACTTTCCTCTTCATTTGTAGTTGCTGCAAGCAAATCAATCGCCTTTAGCATATTTCGACCGTTATCTGTACTTATGGTATATACATATATATTTGTTTCTTAGCTATATTAAATTCACGCAAAACTTCTTCAACCTCAGTTTCATTGATAATGCAATAACTTCCACTTTGCCCTTATGTATTATTTGTGCATTAATACCAAAAACTGAACGGCCATATCAGGTTGTACACTCCATTTTAAGTGAAATTATTTTTCTTCATTTACTACTGCCATGATATTGTGCGACGTAATGGGAGTTATATTAAGACCTTTAAATATTTCCTCAGCCAGACTCTCAAAAACATTTGAATCGAAGAACGACAGCGGTTGGGACTTCTTTGTGACCATTTCGAAGCAAGCATTACTTATTTGATTTTTTGAATAGTTCGCGGAAAATTTAACTTTTTTGTCATTTCTATCCTCTGTGTATTCGTATTCATCAATGGACTGTATATATATTTCATTATGTTCACCCATAATGTGCCTCCTTAAATTCGTTATATGATTTCCTACAAATATCATGGTGCAGGTCTTGCAAACCATTTCGCCTGTCCTTTCATTGTAGTGAAAAAAATTACGCATAATAACATTCCGTATTCTACCCATTTCTTTTTTAATTTTGAACAATATAAAATCTTAATTTTTCGCGTAACTTAATTGCACTATACTCGCTCGCAATCACTTTATAAAAGCACATAAACAATATACATATAGGCAGAATAACGGAATAACGAAATAAAATTTAAGCTGTGAAATTATTCATTGATAACCAGAAAAAAAGTTTCTTTGGAAAATGGTTATTAGTAAACAAAAAATTTTGTTGGTCATTTCTCTTATAACAGTTATGTCTCTGGTCTTTTATTTGCAAAGTTATATAACTTAAATTTTTTAACTTCACAAAAAACCTTACACAATTAACGGTATTTTACTATTTTGTTCACTTAGAGAAAACGATTGGTGCGTATACGTATGTTAAAAATGCAACGATTTTCCGGGTCTATTTGAAATTTTTCTTAAAACGAAAAATTGTTTTTTAGACCTGATCACAACGGTCCTCGAGTCTGAGTGTGTCTCTAACCTCGACCACATCAACTACATGATATAAAAAGTGCATGCCACCTTTTTTTTGTAGCATCGTGTATTGACGGGCATTTTAGTATGAAGCTATTCCAAATTAGCTTAAAGGAATGATTATATTTCGAGTTAAATAATACATAGTATGTAAATAAATATTTGTTCACTTTCGTAGTATCGTATGATATTTAAATGCATTTTTTTAATATGTAACTTTAAGATTGATTTAGTTTTTGGTGTTTGTGTGAAATGATTAATTTTGATTAGTATATTTTAAAATTGTAGTACATTGAAACAAAATTAAAAATAAAAATTTGTTTGGTACAAGCACCACCCACCCCTGCGTTCGTGAGAAATTGCGGAGGAGCTCCAGCTCAAAAAAAAAAGTAGAAAATCAACTTTAATTTATAACATGTGATGTTGTTCAAAAATTTAATTATTTAACGCTCACATCATATCTTTGCTTGATGTTTGGCCGAACTTCTCCTACAAGGTGTGATGTGTGTCTAGATGTTGTAGCATAAATTGAGTGGTATACAATTTTACGCAGATTTCGAACATGAGAAGAATTTTGCGAGAAGTTTTTCTCGTGGCAAAAAAAGTATTTTATATAATTTTTAATGTTACTTGCCCCGGACGAAATTCGAATCCGGGACACATACTCGGCTATGGCGGCTCCGTGCAAGGATATACACAAATAATTCGTATCTTTTGCATGACAAGCATAATAACAGCATTAATTCAGAGCAGTTGGTTAAGAAATTAAGAAATTCAGAACGGCATGAACCGAGGCGAGAGCACATACATTTTACGCAAATCCACAAGATGCCATAATCTGATTTCGGTAAAGTCAGATAAAATAAATTATTCCATCAGACGATAGTTGACATTCAGGTGAGAAGAAAATTTGAACTTACGGAGACATAATCACAACAACAACCAAGCGACAGGCACAGTATATGTAAAGGCAGCAAATATATGCATTTACTGCCAAACTAAGAACCAAAGGCACAACGATGGCAACGTTGCACATTTTTGAAGATTTTTTTTTTTTGCAACTAAATGCTCAAATATCGAGTTACGTACGCAGCAGTGAAATTTGAAATTTGGTTTCGAATGCCCAACAGCTCACAAAGCCGTAAAAGTAAAACCAAAACACATGTAATTTGACACTTCTAGCCGTGAGTCGAAATCGCTCAGCTGTTTATTCAACTCCACCTTAAGGCGCGGTGTAGCAAAGAACAGAAGCAGAAACCGGCAACCGGAACAAAATCTGACTAATATTATATTATTTTGTATTTTCGTTTATTGTGCAGGTTATTCTTCAAAATATTAATGGGAAATTATTCAGCATGCTGCAGAATATTTTTTCGGTGAAAGTTTAGTCAAATATTTGACATTTCTCCTGTCACCAGCAACAGAAGAAAGTCTTAAGTACTATTTTTTGTTTCTGTTGTTGATGTACTGAATTTTGTTCCTGTTTGGCCCACTTGCGGAAAATCCAGAGTTAAATTTATAAACAAAGAGATAAGTAATATTATATTTTTAATTTCCTAACCCAGACATTGTCTTGCATCTAATAAATGCAGTAATCCGGGCTACGTACATTTCGTTTTTGACATTTTCTTTGAATTTAATGAATTTATTGAAATTTAAATTCAAAATAATTTTTGTATTTTCTAGTACAACAACAAATCTACCAAGCGATTTGCTGTTGTGCTTGACCTCTAATCTCGTGGAAGTAATCGCTTTAAATTTATTTTTTATTTATTTACGACAGAATGTCACAAACTTAAGAATTTAAACCTAGCAATTGGGTTAATTATTTATGCTTTTAACTCTGAGTTGATGCCTAACAATCTGCTGGGCATGCAAATTTATCAATTTAACGGTAAGCTCTAAGTTAAATAGATAACCTGCTTCCTTGCAAGTGGGCCTTACTAGCATTAGCAGAATCACAATATTCTGTTGCTATTTTTGTCGCTGTCAAAAATTTACTGAATTTTGTTCAGTATTGCCTTGTTCCTAGCCGCGACTGGAACCAGCGCCCTCAGCAGCATAAGAGGCATACCTAAATTGTCGCGCCAAGCGTCAATGAACTGTCAAAAATACCCATACAATTTGTATGGAGCAGCCCACAATAAAGCGGTAGTAGCGCCGAGCAAATGGAATTTTCAATTTTGACAGCGCATTACATGCTGAAGTTGAGGACGGAAGACAGAAGTGAAAAAGAAAGAAAATAAAAATGAGAAAGAGGAAAAAGCGAATAGAATAAAACACCTAGCAACCAACTTCGAGAGAATGGGAAAACGTCAAAAATGTTACACTGTTATTTGGGTATGGGGTGCTGCCATTCGATGGCGTTAGTATTTTACAATATGAGTTCGAGTTTATGGTTTGCCACTGTTCAAAAATTAATGTAACGTATGTGAAAACAGGTAATAAAATGAAATTGAATTAAACCCAGTTTTAGAACATGAACTTATCAATACACAATTTTAAATAGATTTACGCTTTATATTGATTCATACATCCTGGAATATAACTTTTGAGACTTCCCTAACACTGAAAAAGTTGTTTGATTTAGATAGCCATTCGAATCACCAAATACCCGAGACATTCTGTATATCAGATTAACGCACAACTTTGCAACACTAGATATGGTCATAATGAGACCTTTAAATGCGACTATCATTTGAATGCGTTGTGAATTTCTAGCAATAAGCCCGAATGGCAGATGCCAATAACAAAAAAGTTTCAGCAACGAACTGTTATCAAAAAATATGAAGCAAAACTAAAAATTAATTAAAAGTTATTACCTTTGGTTCAATTGTTTATTTACTTTTCTGTTACACTGGGATTCCCAATATGAAACCGAATGACATGCGAGCGAAGCGTGGGTATATATATATAGGGTCTTGCAATAGGGACGCTACAAAAGTAGACCGATAGTGACAGCAAACGACGCCATATTTTACCCCGCTCTTTTGACATTTCTCTTCAGTAAGGTTTGCCATTTCATCGTGGAAAGATATAAGATCCAACAACGAGTCGAAATTACTAAAATTTACTACGGAAATTCGGAGTCAATGGCCTCAACTTTAAGAGCGCTACGTCCAATTTATGGTCGGCGTCATTTCCGGCTGAATGGCTTCGTCAATAAGCAAAATATGTGTTATTGGACAGGCAGCAATCCACACGTACTCCATGAGTCAACATTGCATCCCGAAAAAATTACGGGTTGGTGCGGTTTATGGGCCGGCGGCGTCATTGGGCCGTACTTCTTCCGTGATGATCAAGACCGGCACGTTGCTGTGAATGGGAATCGCTACTGCTCAATGATAACCGAATATTTTTGACCCGAATTGGATGATATGGACTTGGACAATATGTGGTTCCAACAGGACGGCGCCACAAACCACACAGCGAATGTCACAATCGATTTATTGAAAACCAAGTTTGGTGAACGTGTTATCTCACGAAATGGCCCAGTCAATTGGCCGCCTCGGTCGTGCGATTTGACGCCGTTAGACTACTTCCTGTGAGGCTACCGTCAAGTCTGTGGTCTATGCCAACAAGCCAGTGATGATTGATGAACTTCGTACGAATATCGAACGTGAAATTGCAGCAGTATCGGCCGATTTATGCTTGAAACCCGTCGAAAATTGGGTTCAGCGTCTGGACTTCTGCAAGCGTGCCCGTGGTGGCCATACAAAAGAAATCGAGTTCCATACATAATGGCATCGAATTTACTTTCACAGGAATAAAGAATTTAATTCATATTCCAAACCGTTTTTGTTTTATTTAAAAAAACGTTTGTAGCGTTCCTATTGAAAACCCCGTTACATATCAAGCGAAACTGAAACCGCTTTTGTCTATGGTGCATTGGAAATTCTAGCCTTCACAAATATCTACTCATGGAAATGGGTATAGATAAAGTTAAAAAAATGAGTCAATTATATCTCTAGAAACGTAGATGTTATACCGGGCTAAAGAAAAGGTGAATTTGAAATACTTCTTCCTAACCTTCCAACATACACTCTCATATTATCTTAGGCCAAGCCATATATTAATTACACCAACTGTAATTTTCAATTATTATCATTATCGTTATCATTACGATTACTACATTATCATGATTAAAATTACCACTAGTTCATAATATGAATATCTTTATTTTGATTAACTGACTAGCATATTCTAGCTTAGTAAATTTAAGAAGTCTCATTATGTATTGTTTTTATTGAAATTTGATCATTTTCATCGCTTTATTTTTTGTCAGAAGGTTTTTTGAGCTGCCCACACAAAATTGGCCATGTGAGAGACACAATGTGAAAATCGCGTTTTCATATAATTTTTAAATCTTACATACCCCGCCGATATAGAAGTCCGGTGCAATCCGGGTGATATGATGCACGCGCTATACACTACACAAAATAGAGCGGCTACAGCAAAAAGATTTTTGTGCGAAGTTTTTTCATGGCAGAGTAAGACTCGGAAGTTTGTCATTTCCTGCCGAGCGGCGACTGCTATTAGAAAACCCTTTTCTATAATTTTTGATGTTACTTGCTCCGGCCAGAATTCGAACCCGGGACCCACCTAATGAAGCGCACACATGCTACGCACTCGACTACGGCGGCCACCGTTAACATAAAGTATTAAATTTCGATATAAAAAATAAAAGCCACCCGTTTATTAATAATTTTTATAAATAAAAATCATTTACTGAGTTTTGTTGATATTTATAAAACATGAATGAAAATAAACTTTCAACATTTGTTAGAAAAAAGGTGAAATAAACATCAAAAATTAATTTAATAATTAATTAAACAAAATCAAAAACTATTGTTATATTCGGATTTATCAAATAAAAAATGATTAGAGTTTTTATCTAATGACTATTTTCGGCGTAAATAAATAAAGCCAAAAACCAAACATTATATAAAAAATAAATGTTGCAACTATAATCATTTCAGGTTTGTTAGCTACTCGTACAGCAAGTTTTTAAGGCCCGCGGAAGAGTACGCAGCCACTAATTAATTGGGCACAAAAAATGTATATGTAAAAATTCCTAAATGCAATGAAAAAAAAAAAAGAACCTAAGGAAAATTTTCTTCGTTTTATAAAATTGTTTCTTTAAATTGCGATATGTTTTCCCTATTGAGTAAAATTTTCTTCGAAATAAATAAAAACATACATAAATAAATAAATGTTGTCTCCAAAAGTAGTACATATTTCTTAAACGGCATTCTACTCCCATTTTTCTTTCCTTTGGTAGCTGGTTTTCATCAATCCATTTTTTTTTTTGAGTGTAGTGTGTAGTTTGTATCATTAACTTGCCGAGAGCGAAACCAATTAATTAATAATAGGTTAATTCACTATTGACAGGAAGCCAAGATTTGTAAGCCAAATAGACCAAACGACCGAAACAGTAAATAAAAATCAATCAATCAATCAACGAACAAAGTCGTAAAGTAATATATCACAAAAAAGCGACGAATAAATGAACAGCTAAACAAAAATTCTATTTTGCAAAAAGTAACACAGATTTTTTCAACAATACTAAAGAACCAAATATGAATTTTGATTGAGCTAAATCCCAAACCGGCTATCTTCTACAAATCGTGGGATTTCACAGCGTTAATACTAAATTGTTGACCTCTTATGGGCCATAATGTGTGTGTGTGTGTTTTGTAATCTTTATTCAAGCGTACGCACACACCTGGGCACATTAACAAAAAAAAACCATTATTTGTTTTTAGAACGCCTCTTACCTGTAATAGTTGAGTATTTGTGTAAAAACACCCGGATGGCGATCGAAGAAATATTCATTTAGCACCGGATCATAATTAGCCAATGCTTCGGTGAGGCGGGAGAGTCGTGTCGCAGGTATTTTTTTCAAAGTCGCTTTGTAAGTTTCATATCTGTAAGTGTAAGCAAAGAGTGGAAAGTCGTTAAAAGGAAAATAATACGCATATGGATTTATAAAACATTGTATGTACGAGTGTTGGTAATAAGTGAATTTAGAAAGTAAACTTGTGAATACTTAATTCATATGACATCTTACGAGTGCTCTTAATAAATGTCCCATGTGCGATCTGCGATTCACTAATTTGTTAACGATATTCGCATGGTTCACCCATCGTAATGAATATTTTAACGATTTTGCTATTCAGCAGCCATTTTTTAACGATTTTGCCGTCGCCAAATCAGCTGTTGTCGTTAGCTAGGCGATTATCGAAAACTTAACGCCAACTAATATGAAGCTGCTAACTCAATCGTTAAAATAAAATTCTTAATTTTATTCGAATGCAATTTAAAAAAGGGAAATTCCGCAGTCTTTTAAATATTTAACATTTGCATATCTTATAACAAGGTAAGGAGGAGGAGTACGCCCACACAACAGTCGATTGACGTTTGCTCCGGGATGTAGGCAGCTCATGTAATTTTATTTAAATAAAACTATTTTATTTAAAACTATTCCAGAAAATACTTGCAGGTGATTCCGGATATTCATTAGAGTCGTGGCTTATGACTGCCCTACAAAAGGAGAGCCCGAAATACCGCTACAATGAAACATTGCAATATATAAAAATAATTTGTTTTTTTTTTGTATTCCTTTTTGTGTTTTTATCCCATTTTGGGATAAACACAAAACGGCAGCTAATAAATGTCGCTAAGAGAGTGTTAGTTAATGGCGCAATCATTACTGCAAACGACAAATATTGTACAAAAATTCATATCCACAAACACTATACTTGCATTCATAAAACAAAACAAAACCAATTATTTTATCACACGCCTCATAATTGGACCAAATGAATGAGCTTTCAGCCTATTTGTATGAAAGTTTACTTAATGATCTCGAATGTCTGGATTTTTCGTTTTAAGTACCGGAATTATCATTCGGAATTATCATTATAGTTGAAAAACTCTGATGGACTTCGCAGCCCTAATAGAAACCATGGAATGTGCGCAAAGATTCGATATAGCCAGAATGAAGTCGAAACTTTGCAAATTCCTCGAGTGTTCACAATCCGAGTTAAACTCAATATCGCAGATAACCGCGGACTGGGCTGGTAGGCCTTTCCAAGCAGTATTTATTGGAATTGTATTTAACAAGACGTTTAGCGCTACCATCAATATAGTTACTTATATCAGTTATAAACCGTTAAGTAAATTTTCCGGGCTTAAGTTTTTACTCAAATTTCAAATTTAAACGCTATGCATAACACAAAGTAGAGACAAATATTTGAAATCGTAAAATTGTGTACACTTGATTTTTACTGAACTGCTTATAACTGATTAGCTTTTACCCGCAGCTTCGCTCGCGTGGCAATCGGCTTAACGTTATGGATTCGAATATAACGGAGAAGAAAATAAATAACTTCACCAAGGTAATAACTTTTAATTCATTTCTAGTTTAGGTTTTCATTGTTTTGCTATCTAAAACCAAATCTACCCCTACTTCATAATTTTCGATTACGGTTAGTTACTGAAATTTTTTTCTCATTGGCATCTGCGCAGTATGCCACGCCATTTAGGTTTAGTGAAACCTAATTCATTATTTGATATGCCCAACGTAATCAAACGATGGTCTTACGCCTATTTCCTTTGAATCCCATGCCGTATATTTGCTTTAACATAATAATCTAATTGTATTATCTTGTTGAAGTAGGTGCCAATCCTCTCCAAAAGTATTTTCAAAACAAAGCTTTCTTAAAACTTTTTTGTTTGATACCCATATTTCTATATTTGATTTAGCTTATTATAATTTTAAGTAATTTTTTGAAAAGATGACATCGCTCTCCAAAATTAGTTTTGAAACTAAGCATTCTCAAATTTGTAGTTTGGTACTCATAATGTAAAATGTCGTTTATTATTTTTTTTTTTATTCGGGAAATTAAGCTTTATTGAGCCTTGCATATAATATTAAAATATTGATTAATTTTTTACACATGCGGCAACCGTCTTCAAAATTATTTTTAAAATTACGCATTTTTAAATTTGTATCTTCGCCCTCATATTTTAAAAAGTCATTGATTTGTTTGAAACTAACTTGATTTGCATTTAAACAGATGGCAGCTTTCTTTCAAAATATTTGGGAAATGAAGTTTTATTAAGCCTCCCTATGAAATATCGATTTCGTGGTAACCTACATATATCCTATTCAGATCTATCCAGTTGTCATATACAAATATGTGATTCAACTTGTTTATTTAATTCACTACAACTTTTTTACTAGGTGGCAACTCTTCATATAATATAGCCTAAGTTATTACGTAAGGAGTAGGCTATTTGTGCGCTACATTTTGTACAAGTCCAGCCATTTTGACCTGAAAAGGTAATAAATAACATACTCATCCACAATGCAAAAACTTTCACATTATGACCTTCTGAAGGAATAACTGAATAACTGTGCTAATTTGCGACCCTTTTCGTGCTGTGAGTCGGATGTTCTCCGCACACATAACGAAATAACGTTTCATTTATATATAAAAGATATATTAATGCTGAATATTTTATATTAGGATTTATGAAAAACCGTCGCAGGTCAGACATTTTGCTCTAATTTTGGAAACTTGCGTAATTTATGAAACTATAAGCTGTACTTACATATCTTTGTTACTCAGAATAGAATTATAACTCTTCTTACAACGAAATTGCTACTACTATTTAATATAAGTATTTCACATCGGCTACCCAAATTTTGTGAATCAAAAACGTGCGAAAATTTTATTTGCACACCAATTAATTTAATTAGCCAGAAATTCAATATACCTGGAATAATAATATTAACTACCTTTTTATACTTAAATGTAGAGCAAAAATATCACAGCATTTATTAACATTTTCAAAAAGCGTGATAGACTTAATGCATTTCGTATTTGACGACTATAAATGGAAAACTATTCGACTTTCTGGGAGTATCCGACAACTGATGCGCTTACCCTATGTTGATGAATATATATGTATGTACATTTGTATATAATATATAGTACCTACTCCTACCTATGAGCGACGGCACGCTTGTGGCTATAGCAAACCACATCTTCATCAGACAGTGTTATAGCGTACTACGCCTTTGGAAAATCCTTGACACATAATTTCATTTAAAGCCAAGTGTTCGAGTGTCGCTCTACTTTGCCTAAAGGCAAGTCGAACGTATTCAGCAACTGTGGCCTTGCGGCATTTGACACTAATACGAACCTATTTGGAGCATGAACAGCGATGGGCTATAATGTGCATACATATTTATGAGAATATATACAGAGGTTTGGGATATGTAGAAAATTGAATGTTTAGAACAGAAGTCCATGCATATCTAGATGTGTATGAAATTTTTGCTCATTTCAACAAGTTTTAGCAACTGCGAAATGGACTCATTTCCGAAATGAAGTTTTTCACGGATGGCGTTTAAATTCTTAATACTTCTGAAAAATGTAAATGCAAATCTCAATTATTTTCTATAAGTGATGTCGCTGAAAGAAGCAAGAAGTTAACATTGAATTTTATACTCTTACTCTCTTTCTAAATTTTGTTCTCCAATCTTGTGGTAAAATTAAAGGCACTGTTTCATTTTCATGACTCCCCTCGCACTTTTATTGACCACCTAAACCAAATCATTTCCAAAGCATTTTCGTCATTAGTTTCACGAAATTGTCTTACATTTAGGATTCATACACTAAAAGATTCTCTAAAATGATTTCGAACATTAATTTTTTCCCATAATTTTGGTTGAAGCTCCCCACAACCCAAAGACCTACTATATAATGCTTTCTGAAAAACATGAAAAAATTATGGAAAGAGGAGCGATGGTGTATCAAAGTGTAGATAGGAAATGTTAACCTTTCTATAAGGAAAAGCATTTCTTTAGCGATCGAAGCTGTTGCGCTTCAAGTGGTTGTACGTCGAGCTACAAATACCCATTGGGACACCTTTAACCTTCGAAACAAAACTAAAACATGCTGGACTATAAGTTTGTCCAGAAAACGTGCTCCAAGAACGACATATGTTAAATACTCACTGAGTCTAGAAGAAAGAAGAATGAGGAAAAGTAAGGATCGCCGAAATTATAGCCATAACTTTCAGTGCTTCAACTTTAGTTGATTATCTTATATTTCTAAAAACGAACTGACTTCAATGCAGTTCTTTACTACAGATATCGAGGAATTTCATATAATATCCATCGAAGTTAATTCTTCGCGATGACCTTCTCAAGATTGCAGCCCTTAACACTCTCCTTAAATCTTTCCACTCTATGACGACTAGCCTCTTGCCCACTTAACGCGTCTCATTCAATTGAAACTAAATTTGACATAAAAAAATATACATAACTACCTAGAAATGCATGTACATTACATTTTTCTAAAAGCGATTGCTGCTTGACCAACAATGGCAGGTCATCGGTTTGCTATGCCAACGTTGCTCGCACAAAAAAAAACAAAACAACTGTCCATTTGAAAAACAAAAAACGCAGAAGCAATAAAAACAAAATTGAACTGGAACGAAAAACTAATATCATTCGTAATGCATGAGAACAGCGTGCAAACATTATCATTTCTAAGTAATTGAGTATTCAAAGACATGTCGAACCATTTGGGCGAAAAAAGAAACGAAAAAATAAAAGTGCAAAGTTCATAAATAAAAAAAATTTTAAGCAAAATCAACCGGCAGCTGTCAGCTGCAGTAAACAAATACATGTGAACTTTTGAGACTAAGCGCTTTTGAAATGATTTCCAAAGCGCACTTGTAAATTTGTACGAGTAATATAAACACATACATGCATACACAAGTGCCAATAATGTATATGTGTGTATGTATAATTTCCATGATTTTCTAAATGCGAGTAGTGCATGTGGATGTACGCAGATGCATATCTTTCCAAAACTATCTATACTACTTTTTATAGCTTCACATAACTAACGAGAGGGACTTATTGGCAGGTTTTGGCAATTTATTGGTTTATTTTTTTTATCTATTAATTAATTTTCTTTTTTATAAAAATATGACATATTGCAACATAAGCCAAATAAATCAAAGAATCTCTCTCCTACTTTAGTGCAAATTTGTATATTTCCGAATTCCTAATATAATCTAATCACTAACTATAAAAGGAAATTGGCTCAAATTTAATGCACAGAATGGAGTTGGAAAAGGCAATACATGCAATTTTTTTTTTTGGAAATAAGCGCAAGATGTAATATCTCCGAAGCTATTTCGTCAAATCAGACAAACCTGATGCCTACCACTTATATAACTGTAATTTCCAAAAACCACAAAAAAGCAATTTACTGACATGTGGCATAGAGAATTTGGTTTGGGAAAGGAACACATGGGTTAAAAATATTTTGTAGCAATAGGTTTATCTCTAACACTAATCTATCAAACTCTATCAAATTTGGTATACACTTTACATGTCAACTCAGTAAGCGCACAATTTCGAAAATTACAGAATTCGAGGAAAGACAATGCACAACACTCATACAAAAGATATTTTCAAAAAACCAAATTTTTTGGTATATGTATAAAGGGAGTCTTTTTTTTAGACATGTAGTTTCCAAGAAAAAACAAAACGCATATAATTTAATGTTATGGCCAAGAATTTAGCTTTTTAATAAAAGATAAGGGTTTGCTATTATGTTTTAAAGATGATCTCGGGCAAGTGGCCGCCGCGGCTGGCTTGAATAAATTCCAGTCGAGAGGCCCAATTTTCAGCCACTTTTTGCAGAAATGGGGGTCGTACGAGTATGTCGGCAATAACGCTTCGAATATTCTCTTCCAAGGCGTCAATAATTTCGGGCGTATCTGCGTAGTCAATTGACTTCACATAACCCCTCAAAAAATAGTCCAGTGGTGTTAAATCGGACGATCTTGGTGGCCACGACACAGGCCCACGACGCGAGATAATGCGCTCACCAAAAGTTTCCTTTAATAAATTTATTGTTTCATTGGCTATATGGCATGTAGCCAAACTAAAGGTCGTTCACATCAACATCCTCAAATTCAAGCACGAAAAAGTCATAAATCATGGCTCAACAGCGTTCCCCATTGACTGTAATATTATGGCCGACTTGATTTATGAAGAAATATAGACCAATGATTGCCTCTGCCCATAGACCACAACAAACAGTGACTTTTTGAGGATATAACGGCGTTTCAACAATCTCTTGCGGGAAATCAAGTAACAGTTGTCAAAAAGACTAACTCCGAAAAAAGTATTGCCTCAGTGAAAACCAGGCGTCAAAAAAACAAAACACTGCTTAATTTTCTGCTCTGGTATACCGCAGGGTATAATATAAGAATCGTTATTATTCATTTTATTTGTTTATGATATCCGTTCTTGTTCTTCTTCTGCTGAATTTAATTCCTAAATTATCCAATTTAGGTTCTCAGCCTACTTTTCTAAAGTGGTTAAAGTTTTACCATTCATCGTGCAAATGTGTTGTCGCAATGGATAATATCACTCCTCATTCTATTACTGCGACCTCTGGAGTACCTCAGGGTAGCGTCTTAGGTCCTCTTGCTTTGTGATATTCAGTAATGGCATATCTAACTGCTTCAAATACTCTGTATATCTTTTATATGCCGATAATTTGAAAATTTTCACTACTATTTTTTAATCAGCTTGATTCTACCGAGCTCAATCGGATCTAAATAATGCTGCTGTTTTGTGTCACAATAATGAACTACGGTTAAACAAAAAAAGTGATTGGACATCACATTTTCCACGTCTCGTTCCCCGAAAGTCACTTATTGCTAATCTTGGTTCAGGTCGTAAGCACTCGAAGAGAAATTTGCGATCTTGGAGTGGTTTTCGACTCAACATTTTTTTTTAATAGCCAGAAGTTGATGTATTTATCTTTAAACCATACCACAATTCATGTATCAATAGGACTGAACGATTACAAAAATTCTTTATAAGTTTTTCCCTACGTTCACTTCAGTTTGTTGATCCGATTCCCTCGTACACTGTCAGATGTCAGTTAATCGATCTTAAATTTCTAACTAGCCGAAGAACTATTCTTTCGCTCACATTTTTTAATGATATTAAACGACGGGAGATCGAATCGCAAGAGGCCTGCGGAATCATGAAGTTTTTTTTTCTAAACCGCGTTAAAACAGCTTATGCTTCTTCCTCGCCTAAATTTAGAGCACTAAAGCAGTTAAATTTTTTTTCATATTGGTCTGATATTGATTTCTCTCTAAAATAAATAAATAAACAAATAAATAAATTTCTTCTCTACGCAGATGATGTTAAACTGTATATTGAAATAAAAAGTTTGAGTGAGCCCGCCGTGCTTAATGTTTTTGAAGTGAAACTTCTTTTCGCTCGTTGGGCTGAAATTCCAATATCGAATGAAACGAAAAAGCGGCAGAAAAAGGGAGGGGATGGCGCGCGTGGTGGAGCATTCAGACGGAAGAAGACATGGAAGAGAAAGGAAAACGCGACAGATTCGGAGTAAGAAAGAACGAGAGAGGGATAGCATGCGTGGAGGGCGGACAGAGTGTGCCAATGATTGTTCTCTACATCACTCCGAACCAGAGAATTAACGATATAATAAAATTCATACATAGAGCATTATTGGAATATACTCTTTCTGGTGCAGCAGAATTAGAATATTTGCACACTATGCCAATGATTTTAAGCGGTGATTTTGATGTCAATTTTGCCTAGGAAGAAGCTCAGCCACTTCTACAATTTTTAGAAAGTAAATTTAATTTAAAAATGAATAATAATCCCAAAGACTCAACAACCAGATCAGGCACGACAATAGATGCAATTTTCTCAAGATATTTAAATAATTTACAATCACGAGTTTTCATTTCATATTTTTCATACCACAAACCAATTGTATCTTTTCTTGAAGATGAAAGTATGGAAGTGAATGAATAGATTTTTTATAAATGGAGGCGAAAACATCAACTATCTTTTTTCATTAACCTATTACTCTTAAAAATTCCAGAATAATGAATAGTGGCTTCTGTTATCGAGGAAATATTTCTATATCATAAAACTTGCTGGCTAGTATTTGTGAGTATTTTCATTTCAAGTTCCCATCGTGATCCATGAAGTTTCACTTCTATCGCCTAGCTTTCTAGGCTGACAACTTTTTCGTATTGGCTTTTGCAGTTTTGGATTGCAACCTTTCTGGTGCTAAATATTTACTTCAAATGCAAAAAAAAATAATTATTTCCTATTTAAAACAAAAATTGAATATTAAAGTGACTTCCATTTCAAGACAACCGGTCCGCTCGTTTTTCGTTTTCCAAGAAATTCGAATAATTTGTTTTCTGGTCAAAATATTAAGTTGGGCCAAAATATATTTTGAACTATCTTCTCTCTGAAGTGAAAAAATAAAAAATCAAAAAATACACTTTTGGAAAAATTAAATTTAAACTAGATTTCTGCTTTCAACTTTCCGAAAAAAAATGTTTGGTAATTTGTCTCCTCACATATTAACGTTCATTAAATTATGAATATTTCGCAAGTTGAGTTCTCAAAATCGGTCAAGTTTTTAGAAAAGTCATGTGCATTTAGAAAAAAATATTAAAAGACGGAAATGTTCGATTTTCGCAACAAATTAAAATCGCAAAAAAATATCGAAGCAAGAACAACATATTCGAGTTTGATGAAAAAAAAACGACATGATATATAAACAATATAAATTATCCCAAATTGAAAAAGCTCTATACAATTGTAATTTGTCTGTCCTGCTCTAGTGTTAGACATTACTGAATAAATAAATAAATAAATAGTGAAATTCGTACAAATCAAAATTTTAGGAAAATGGGTGTTGTACCTTAAAAATAAAATAATGTCTTGCTTTTATGTTTAAATAAATAAAAGTCGTTGAAGTTTGGAAAATGAAGAATATTATATTAACTACTTTTATTGCATACAATGAGTCCTATTTATTTGTAATAAAAATACTTTGGTTTTATCCGAACTTAACGTATTATTGACTTGTTTCATTTGTTTCCAAGTTCCAATGGAACTTAAAGCCAAAAATTCAAATCGTTTACTGGGTAAGCAAATACCTTAGTAGCGAAAGGTGTGCGGATGAGCATAAAGAAAAGCGTTGCTGGTGTGAAATCTGAGAGCAACTTAAAGTACGTGCCTCCAACATAGCTGCTCATCCCCGCTTTGCACTTAGCAGCCGAGTGATGGAATGCCGTTCCACTGCATCGTTGAGCTAAGCTCCGATCGCTATTGTTGCTGTCGCTGCTCAAACTCAAAGTGTGCATACAACTCAGTGCACACGAGCGCACCGGTAGGTCTCGAAACGAAACAAATCTCGATTATGCACTGCACTGCATTACGTTTGAAGAATGCCGGTTGAACTATAAAATTGTAATCGTATGGAGGTAGGTCTGTGCACAAAAGTGGGCGAGTGCATGCAATTCGTTCGGTGTTTTTTGCTTTGTAGTTTTCGTTTTATTTTGATTTATATATTTCATATTTAGCATTGCTGTTAATAGAAGTCGCACGAATGTCTTAGCATAAAAATTATGCACACTCTATTATAAATACTGCGAAAAATTATAAATAAAATATTAAAGGTTTTTTTTTATGCAAAGCCGGCGTTTGTTGATTCATTAAATCTGTGCATGACACAGACATAGCAGCACACAAATCACAGGTGTTATATTTAGTTATTTATTGTAGTGTACGAATATTTATAGTTATAAAAATTAGTTTACAATTATTTTGAATTAATAAATACTAGAATAGACCATGCATTTGTAATGCCAATATAACTTAGTATTTTTATTACGTATACGTCATGTCATCCATCTGGAAGGTACCGGAAATTGTAAATATATTTCCAAAAGACTTTGCATGCATTTGAGTTCATTGAAAAATCGAATATTCATGTATTTTAACCACAGATCACAGCAATTTGTGTGTTTTCAGTGTGACAAGCGTAGTTTAAAATTAAATTATATGTTAATCAATAAATGAAATGAAATGTTTGTTTTGTGTGTGTGTGTGTGTGTGTGTGTGTGCTCTGAGTTTATATGTTTCTATATCCGTCTGGTGGTTGCAGATATTTCCTATGTGCCTTCAACTGGCATCAGTTGACTGCATGTTTTTGTTCTTAATGCGATTTGCTTTTAAGCTCAACCGCATGACAACGTTTTTATTTGGATGTATTTAATGCAATTTCACTCGAAATGAATACCGAAATGTAAAACTGGCGTCAAACGAGTTCAAATCTGCGTATTGTTCATAGTAAGGTTCAAAAGTTGCAGTTAAGATTTATCGGAGATAAAAACACTTGACGTCATTAAATTACTGTACTTTTCAATATCTACCCAGAACAAAAAATATTTAACTCTTTCATTCCGTTACATAGATATATGTAGTGTAATAAATCGAACTAGCGATTAATAATTCGAAATGTATAAAATTAAAATGTTGACAAAACTAAGGTGGACACTGGCGAAAATTAAGCAAAGCTAATGGCTGCATACGGACGTATACCTCTTGGGTATTACACCTTAAAAAATTGGGCCAAATAATTTCGCTTCGGAAGATAATCAATTGATTCAAATGAACACACTCAGAACGACCTTCCCAGGCTATTATGGACGTGTGCATCAAAGTTGTGGAGGAGAAAGTACTGGAAGACGAATAGACAGTATAAAAACTAAAAACCAAAGTGCTTAAAATCCTACTTTAATATTTGGTTATGAATACGATCAGTGCTATGTGGCTCTCAAAATTTATTTCCGCTGTTCGAAGACAAGAACGGCTGAGGTGCTGTACTCAGCTTATATCTTGTTGTGCAGGCCGATGGAAAAAATATTTGGGTTTAATTGTTACTAGCGATGAAACCATGGTTCTTTATCATAAACTGAGCTCAGAGCGACCAAGTAAAGCAAAGGTGGCTCAATCTCAAAAAAAAATATTTAGTCTAATTTTCTGACTGGTGGATTTTAAAGATCCCAACACAACAGTAATGGTCTCTTAATATGCTTCCTAGCTACAAAAACTGGGATATGCTATTAAATGATAAGTAAAGAAGAGTATAAGTTCTGGTGAAACCAAAATTGAATTACCGGCGTATGTTTGTATTTAAAATAAGCAGTACTTTACCGTTTATTGAGAAGTGTACATGGTTGTAGTCTGATTTCTATATTTTTCGAAATTATGGTAAAGTTTCACGGAAATACACCAACATACTTCTCTAAATTGAGCAGTGCCACTCCTATTTCCCAAAATTTGTTTTTGTCTGTAGATTTTTATTTCTAACTAAATTATTTGTATTGAATTTGAGCGAAATTGCTACATTACTTATTAAATTATCTCTTTTTTTTCTAATTTTACTAAGTTTTTCTAAATTTGTAAAATTTTTAAATTGTGCTTACTGAATTCAAACGTAGAAAGCGTACCAAATGTGATCAAATTTTATGAAATAGTTTCGAAGGTACAGCTTTTTGGTCTTAATTGGTCGTCCATTTTCAAAAATTATTTTTAACCCATGTATTCCTTCCCCAGCCCCACTCTTCATATTATTTTGCGAAAATTTGCATTCAATATTTACTAAATTGTCGATGTTTTAGATATGGGCTTGGCTTTCGTCGGATTTTTATAATTTTAGAAATTGTACGTACTGTATTGAAGTCAAACTGTGTACCTAATTTCGTTGTTTAGTCATGTAGCCTCGGGATATACCTAGTTGCTCTAAAGCGAGTGGTACCACACCCATTGTCTAATTAATTGCTCTCCACGTATTTCTTTTTCCAACCCAATCCTGTGTATCCTGTGCATATTATCTTTTGAAGGTACTGATTTTTTTATTCTTTTTATTTTCTTAAAACACCGTTATGTGGGTGTGGTTAATATCAGATATTTCATTGAGACAGACAAATATGGCTATACTCATCTATGTCTATACGTCTGTATGTATATCGGTTTATTCCTATAATTATAGGAAATAAGATTGCGCCTTCCACGGTGAGAGCAATTGATTGTGACGTAGTAATAGCAAGAAAGGGAGAGGGCAAGGACAAAATAATGAAAATGAAGACAATGAAAAGTTTTTTAGCATTGTTTGTGTGAAATGCTTTTATTTCGTCAGCGAATGGGTGGATCCTGTCTATCTTATATTCTATCATTCTAGGGTTTATTTAGGCTGTTATAAACAACCATTATGTGAGTAAAGTTATAATGACCTATGAGCTATTGCGTTGGATACAAAAACATTGAGTAAAACTACTGCGAGGAGTATTGTTACTTCGCGATAACCACCGGAACACACATCGGGTGTTTTTCAGACTAGCATTAAGAAATGCGGTCTTATCGATCTCGACCATTCATCAGATAGCCCCGACTTAGCACCAAGCGACTATTATTTATTCTTTAAATTGAAATTCAACTCGAAAGGGATGAAAATTTTGGACTGATGAAGAAGTGAGGTTAGGTTTTTTGTGGCATTTTGGCGGCACAAATTGAGGATATTTTTTAAGGGCTTAGAAGTATTAGAAAAGCGCAATGAAAATTATGAGTAGCCTTTTATGTACGAGTATTTATATACATAGAAATAAATGTAGATTATTTTGAAAAATAATAGTAATGCTTTGAGATTTACCGTTCATTTTATAGTTCAGACCAGAAACATTTGGACTTTGCTATGTACCGATATGTGGAATTTCTAACAACATACGCATACTAATGCTCAATCCAGCACAAATAGACTTATATACTTGTATGCACGATTAAGCGCTTTATGTGCATATGAAAATCTGTGTCCGCATTCCACAATCAGATTTTCAACAGTTGCTGCACAGCAGGCTTAGTCGCCTTTGCGGATATTTACCGTGCGTCTAACTTTACGTATTTCCAGCCACTCACATAAGTAAGTATTTAAGTGTGTGCTACTACGCACTAATACGTTTTTAAATATTTATTTTTTTATAGATCATAAATGGAGACACAAATCGTACACAATAATTGAAAAGGCACGCTGTTATCGACGATATTCACGCAAACAGCAGTGATCGAGAAACTATCTAAGTTCGTTTGCTGATAAAGCTCGACGAGATCTGGAAGATGGGATTTCCAAAAATTTGCAACACCACTTAACACCAAACTTATGCCCGCCCAGTTATCCGGATCTTAATCCTTTGGGGGTTGGCTAAAGGTGTGACCAAAAAACCATCTCAGTGGATTAGTGAAGTAAATGGCTCGTATGGAACAGGGTCACTTGTTTCGTAAACGCAAATGCTTCCAGCGGAGGATTGAAGTTATTATAGCCGCCGAATGCGAATTTATTAAACGTATTGCATATAAGCAACTTATTTACCTCTGAAAAATTCAAGCAATTTCCCATGAAATATATATACTATATTAAGTTTTGAAGTCGATATATTGTCTAATAATTGACGCACCTTATGCATATGTACTTAAAAAAAACAAAAACAATTTATGCTACCCAGCCAACCAACGGAGTCCTCAAGGTGCATAATTGAATCTCTTTGTACAATTTGTGTAAAGTGATTGCGGTTTAAGTTGAAAGCTTCCTCAGATAACCCGCTAAGACTCCGAGCGAACTCCTCTATTCGCCTATGATTTTTTAAAAAATGTCTCTTAAATCTTCAGCGAATAACCTAGATAAATTGTCTCAGGAGTTTTTAATTTATTTATAATTAATAAGTATTAGAATTGTGTTCTCATTGTTTTTACAACTGAAAAATGAGATTCAATTCAAAGAAATTGAACTTAATATTCAGAACAAAAAGGTAAAATTATGAAAACTAATTTTGAAAACTAATTTTTATTCTTTTTGAAAACACGTTCCTCTGAGGTTTGTAAACACTTTGCGCTTGCTCTTTTGCCAATTTTTATGCTTTAGTGCTCTCCTTCCATTCCATAACATCCTCAGCATTTTTTCGGTTTCTGTTTACAGGAATATTAAGGGAGTAACTTGGATGGGTCACTTCCTTCTTGACTAAAAATTCATAAATAATAATTACCGAACACCGCTTTGAAGGCCACTTTTATTTGAACTTAGAATTTAAGCGCAAACCAATGACACATACACATACGAAAATTAGTATAAAAAAAAATTAATATCAAGTCTAATAAAGAGGTACAACATCATCCCTAAGCGCTCCCATTTAGTTCTCTTGAAGACTCTCGTTTCATTCCACATTTGACTGAATGAGGACGTACTATGAATATTTTCAAAATTCAAACCTAAGCCTTTTAGCAAATAAGTCCTAGTGCTGCATATCTTGCACAACTCCCAACTATTTGATAATTTCATTTTTTATTGTTTTTGTTCTGCTGCGGAATGCCGTGATAGATCGAGAGAAAGTGTAGACAAGAAAAATGGAATTTTGACAATATTTGCTGGCATAATATGAATAGTTATGAAATTTTTTGGGCATTACAAATTAAGCTCCGAATGCCAAGGTGTATCCATAGAAGGTGATAGCAAGATAAACAAGGCGAATCCGCTGTGTATTTTGTTTGTGTAATATTGCGTGTGAAATGTCAAAATCTGAATTCGCCCAATTTACTTATGTATTTTGTTAGTGTATTTTGCGAGTGAAATGTCAAAAACTGAATTCGCCCAATTTGCTTATGTATTTTGTTTGTGTAAACAAAACAACCTAGCGAATTCAGAGAGAAGAACAAGCATTCAGCTCATAGGATTCGCCTTACCGAATGCATTAAAACTAATATTTTAGACAGAAAAGTCAAAGTATGACCCTATTCTTAACAATAGTACAAGTATCCGGGGAAACAATTTTGTGTGTAAATAAAAAGATTACGAAGAAAATACGATTTTTGATATTTTTATGACTCGCCAGGGACAAAAATTGTCGTACCCCTAAAATACTATTAAAGTAAGCCTTCAAATTAGGGATCTTATTGCAAATTTTTTCCATGGCCCAGCCCAAAATTCCTATATCTACATTTGTACTATGTTTTGTGTTTTAGTCATAGAAATAGCAACGTTTTTTTAAGTTTTGTTCAAAAAACAAAAATTATGAAGCGGATTTTCGAGTTATATAGCACAAAATAAAGTTAAAGGAAAGCAATATTTCAAAATACGATTTATAAAAAATATAAATTGTTTTGGATGTTTTTAGATATTGTTTTTGCAATAATATCTCTGAATTTCATATGCAATGAGAACTATGAACTTTGGGTTATCATTAAACCGAAAAAAAATAAGTGTATTCTTATTTTTCATAACCTATCAGATTAATACTATGAGACCCCAGAAATTAAATATTTGCTTAATTTTGTTTCACTTTAGTATCAGCACCCGCTGATTTTCACTCAATTGCCTTATTTTATTTGACACGGTTTCGCCATACAAAAATCTGGAAAATCTTGTCACCAACAAGATCAGGACAACCTACATTTAATACTCTGTCCAACCCTCATTTGCGCCATCTATTTGTCGAAACAACTCTCAAACTGCAATAAACACTAAAAAACCAAAGCGAATTAATATCAGGTGCTAGCGTCTCATAGCGTCGCCTTGCACTGTGAAAATATCATAATTATTTGCTTTGTTTATATTTTCTCTTTATATTTACGTTCATTAACTCCATTCGAAATCAAACTCAAAGTATGTATATGAAGTTTTTGTATTTGTAATGGCGCTACCTCGTTATATGAATTGTAAGCCTCAAACCGCAATGTGAACAGAAATAGCTAGTGATGTGGATTAACTTCGATTTCAGATGATTAACTTTTGGTTTGGACATGACATTAGTGCCATAGAATTGCCCTGCTTGTTTATAACATCGGTTGTTCAATGCTGTATTGGTACAAGTTTTTCTTTTTCATTCCAGTTTTTCACTAAATAATTTGAAAATGCACAGAGCTCTCCGGAACTCATTTAATTTGCCACGTTTACATTTCACGCCCCAAAGCAACACGTCGGTTAATTGTAGTTGCATACCAACCACACACCGTTCCTCCTCTACCTACCGTCAACAGTAACTAATGAGCGCGCCATTGTTGAAGAGCCAAAGTCTTTCGAACACCAGCTCCTCACTTTTTTTTTGTTAACTAGTGCAAAGCACTCGTAGCGACTGCCGCCAAACTTTTGCAATAAGTGGCAGCCTTACCTTCGGTGGCAGGCAGCATTTAGCTAATTTTAGTTAATTGTCAGCCCATTGGGAGACGAAATGTTGCAAAGCGAACGCAATGCTAAAGGAAATAGAATATTTGGTATTTCTACTCGAAGTGGGTGTTGCTTTCTTCGCACTTGGTAACTGAATGCTGCACTTATTGTTGCTGTTATTGTTGTTGCTACTTTTCTTTCGTGCAACGTTACCTCAAGTCCTGACCGTCAAAATAAACTCGAAAATCTCTACGTCCAAGGCGAATTTATAGAAGGTGATGGCATAAGAGTAGCTGATTTGATTTTTTTTTATTCACCTACATGTGTTTTGTTTTTGCTTTTGCGTATGAGCTTTCAAAAGCCGTAAAAGCAAAAACAAAATGTATTTAAATTTTGACAACTCCTACGCAGAAACAAAAACAAAATACATAGTAAATACATTTTGTAGTTGTATTTACAACACCACCTTGTATGGATTCGCCATGATTAAACCTATTAAAGTGAAAAACGAGCGTTGCCAAATAGCAAGAAAATTAAAAAACCTAAAATATTAAATTCGACTACAGTCGTTGTTTTCGGGAAATTCAAGTAAGAGACCGATAAGTTGAGTAGAAGGAGAAGAGCGCAAGAAACCTGCTGGCCATTGTACGCGAAGCTTTATATTAAAGGGTCCTCTACTCTTGTGGTTTCAAAAAATCAATTTTTTGTATTTAATTTCAATCTATGTATATGTATCCAAAAATACGCCACAGAGAGGATTTCGTGGAAATCACATTTCTTTGCATGCTCCTGGGCTCCGTAATGTACCCGTCTCCTGCCGTTTCCGAGAAGCTGAACGTGGTGCGCCATCTTTAAAAGGGTTTTCCCGAAAGTAGGGGTAAGACTTTTCATAAAATTATTGGTCCGATTTCAAAAATTTTTATATTGAATTAATCAGTGAACATACCGCTATGTTTTTCCGAGTACGATTTGCGAAATTTTATTTCGTTCCATTTTTAGAGTCTTAATATGTCAAAAAAAAAAACGCGAAAATTTAAAATTTTAATAAATTGTTGCATAAATTTTACAATTTACAAAATAAAAAAATTCTGTTTCGGAAAAACATAGCCAACGTAACTGTGATTGTAAAGAATATTTAATTTTTGATTACAGATTACCCAACTGGCCAGAATTTTACTTGAGCCGAACCCATTTAGTTAATGACGTTTTAAGGTCGGCAATATCTTCTGTTTTTTTGGTATTCGATACAAGAATTTTGAAGTCAAAGCAAAGTACATGGTAAGGTAGGTAATTTAATTTTATTATTATTTTTGAAATTTCTTGATTGTTTTTTATTTTGGCACGCATTCAGGTTCTTCCTCCTTTCATCGGCATCTTGAACTCATTTAGGAAACTCATTTTGTCTCTTTAACGAACTTCTTTTTTATATTACAATTTTCATAATAATAAATACTGTAAAAAATTAATAGACGTATTCAGGACGAATTTATATAAAGTGATGTTATTTGATCAGCTAATTGCTATTTATTGCTGGAAATAACTTTCACAAAGGAAAGGCAACAGAAAGGACGACACTCTAGGAATATAGGCATCCCGACAAAAACTGTATGGCATGCCAAAAAGCGATCCAAGTCCCGATGGACAGACAAGGGCTGGATGGAATTATTCCTATAGTAGAGGATGGGAACCATTCAGAGCACATACATATATGTAGTAGTATATGGACGGTAATAACATTTCTGTTGGAAATCTAACATATGCTCACAATATTTTGAAGCAATTTGAGGAGCTCTGAATTAAAAATAATAATTTCACACTTACACCATAGCTTGATGTTTGGCCAAACTTCTCTTACAATTTGTGATGTGCGCCTTGTTGTTGTAACACAAATTGAGGCTTCTATAGTTTTATGCCGACTCCAAACGGCGAATGCTTTTTGTGAGAAGTTTTTTGACGACAGAAACATACTTGAAGATTTGTTAGAAGTTTTCCAGTTATACAAGTCAAGACAGAGTAGTGACCCGGTTACAATCGCGATTTAAAACCCGATTATTTAAAAACCAATAATTGAATTAAACGATAAACCGAATAATTTCCAAAATAATCGAAAACTCCATACAAAAATAAGCGGTAAATTAACTTATTGCATAAGTAGCCGGTAATTTGGAACCATCAAAGTGGCTACTTACGCGGGTCATAAAAGGGATTTAAAACAGGGACCGAAAATAATAGCTGTTTTGATTTTTTCGAAAAAGCAGTCAGTGGCAAGAATCCTTTCAAAACCATATTCGAATATTCCGATATAATCCTTATGCCATATGCTACACAAATTTGACTTTATTTTTATTTGGAATATTTTTTAATTAAAATTAATGCATAATCGTTACTTTCTGATCTTTATATTTTCGATCAACTGTGATCGTTATTTTTTCATTTTTATTTTTTCGATCAAATTTGGTCGATATTTTGTGATTTTGATTTTGTTGACCAAAAATAATTTTTATTCTTGGATTGAAGTTTCCAATCATATTTGATTGACATTTTGTGATATTTTTTTCGATCACAAAACATATTATTGTCATTGGCGACAAATTTGTTTGCAGGGTTGCTTTTTCAACTCCAGAATATTTTATCCGAGTGGGAACGTTCTTTTGCTAGTCGGTTTTAAAAAAGGCTTAATATTACTTATATATATTTCCAAAATTTGAGTTTAAATTAGTTTAAAAAATTTAAGGGACGGAATTCATAGCATACGTTTTCACAATTTAACAAGTAAAAAATAAAAAATTCAGTTTTTATAATTTATCAAATGGTTTTAATTTTATCCGGTTTAAGTCGAAATCGGTTAATTTCTTACGTTTTTCAGTACAAGTTTAAATTTAGTTTAAACGCCGATTACTTAAACTCGGTTTAAATTTAAACTTAGTTTAAACTACAGAGCTATTTTTCAGCGAAAGTTTATGGCCGACTTAATTTTGGCTATTTTGTAGAGCAACACTGTTGTTTTCTATATTTAGATCAGTGCCAGGCAAAACCAAACGAATGACTGCTACTGCCAAACGTCGCTTTCGTGTAAGTGAGAATTGCCGATCGTGGCTATGTGAAAAATACGATTATATTCGGCTACACGAGCAGGTTAGTTAAACTCAGTTTAACTCTGCAAGATTGGCGGTTTAAACTATGTTTAAACTAATTCTAAAGATCATTGAAAAGCGGCATAGCGAGTTTAAACTTAGCTTAAACGGCAAACAAAGTTCAATTCACAATGAAAAATTGCTGTCCCTAATTCCAGTTAATAATTGAATGCTTCTAGATTGATAATTTTATACATGTTTTAGGAGCTATAATCATAAAATCGACTATAATAATACCACGATATGAAAAACTTTAATCGTTTCCTGAAGGCATTCATAGGCACATTTTAATAGCGAAATAAAGTAACCTAAAGTTTACACCAGCGCCAGTGCGGCTTTTATGTATGTATGTACAAACCTAAGGAATCCGCAATTCTACTATTCATATATTTTTTGTTCCGCTGTTCATTTAGTTTTGCCATTCTCCATGCCTCACAAGATCGCATTTGTAGCGCTGGCTAAGATGAAAGTTCGCCCATCTATTAACGAAAATAAATTTAGTCTATAATGCGGCACAGCTGTAGATTGCGGATACATTGGATTATTAATGGAGTTCATCAGCTGTTCAATCCAATCTTAACACATCCAGCTTCTATTGATCAAACGAAAATAATCAACTCAATCGCATTTTCGAACTCAAGCAAAGGAACATGAATACTTGAAGTAGAAACCACGGAGAGGCATTGCACTCCATCTCAATCATCAATTCCTATCAGTACCACATCTAAATTTAACTTACAGCTGGTTATAAAGTAAACATAAATTACATGTGTTGTAAAGGATAAGCGAAGGCATAGATTTTAGGTTTGCTGTCTAACCAGCCCAATAAGCCAACAAACTTCCAGCATAAAATGGTAGACCATCTTGTACGTGCTGGCTTTTAGCATCAAATAAGGGTAGTGGTATTTTTGCAGCTGCGTCCTTTTCATTTGGTTGAGTTTTTAAACAAAATAAACATACGTACACTTGTGTGCATATGTGTGTGTGTGAAATGTATAGCAAAATGTAATACAAAACTGAAAGCCAGGCCTTAAACCATCTCTGTTTACAAATGCGCGATATAAAATAAACACAGGTGTATGTAAATCTTTTATGTGTGAGCAAATTGCTCGGACACAAATTTGCGCTTTAGGTATTTTACCTCGCGTTGCGGAAATGCCTGCAGCGGTCTACTTACAAATACAACATACGGATAACGAGTTGGGGTAAAAAAACCCAGTACATGCTGCGTAAAACACCCCGCCAACCAAAAGGTTGCAACTTGCAGAAATGGCTCGGGGGAGAAAAACAATTAACCCAAATCCAAAGTGGAACGGCGTGGGCCAAGTTATGTGTAGCTTGGCGGTGTATTAACTTTCCTAACACTGTGATATATTACGGAACAAATTTACAGCCAAACAATTATTAGAAAGGTAGTGTGGCGTTTTGAGTTTTTCGATCTGCCAATTTTTTCAGATTCTCCCAATTTCTGTGGGGTATTCGACAGGCTATGTTCTCGAACTTTAACCACAAACTGTATTCCAATGGATTTAAATCTAAACTTCCAGACGGCCAATCATCTGCAGCTATGAAACCAGAGTCTTTCGGGAAGATCCATCGAAGAGAATTTTGCTTAACTGCTTTACGACACTTTCTAAATCATTGTGCTGGTACACTTTTGCCTCAGCTTTAACCCCTTTTTCACAGAAGTGAAGAGGTGTAACACCTCTACAGGAGATTCTCCATCAAACCATTACAGCAGCTGGATGCTGATCACGAGGAACCCTTGGAATAACATCTTTTGCGTCTTTGGGGATTTTTGCGTAGATTGTCAGTTTTCTTATTAAAAACTTATTTACAACAGTGGAAGTCTTCTCATCTGTAAAAAGGATAGTTTCATAGCCGTTGACCGCATGCAACTGAAAAAGCCGCTTGCATCTGTTGAGCCTAATTTGCTTCAAGAGCGTTGTCAGAAGATGACCAGTGACCGACGGTAGGCTTTCATGTAGAGATCATCTCGAATAAGTCTTGCATTGATATAGTCGATATATCTATTTCTCTTGGCATAATTTTTCTAAAAATTTCTAAAGTATATTCAGGTAATTCGCATGTGAAGAAGTAGCAGAGATCCCAGAAGTATTGACCAAGTGACATGGCATGCAATTTGGCATCAATAGGAAGTCTTTACATAGAATTTTGATGAAAGACCTGAAGATCTTCTCTCACAAAGTGTAGACAATGTATCAACTCTTAGTCATTTGTCGTCAAGGCCATGTACGAGTATCCTACTCTCAAGGGAATCAGAATCTCGCCCCAAGAAGAAAATATCTTTTAATTGAAAATCATCATGAGCGACAAGTCCCAATTCAAGCTATATGAATAAATCGCTTCCACAAATCAACATATAACTCACGAAGGCCATTACAATCCCCCAACATTACTTCACGGTGTGCTGTTTCTTCTGGAGGCATAATTGGCTTTATTTCTTCGAAAATTCGCGGGCGAAACGACTACTGTGAACGGCGAGAGCTACAGAGGCATGCTTAATGACTTTCCTCGTCTTCCTCAATTGGATGAATTGGAACTAGAGAACATATGGTTCTGATAGGGCGAAGCAATACCGCACGACCAAAAGCGAAATGTAGAGGGTTGCATTTCCGAGTCGCCTAATTTCTCACTTTGGCGCTTTTCACTTTCCGACCAAAAACCCGATTTGACTTATTTTTGTGGAGTTTCACGAAGTTAGAAGTCTCAGACTCTTGAAGCCCTCAAAACGAATATTCGTCAGGAATACGAGAACCTATAGCCGATTGGAAGGTCTGGGAAGAGTAATGGGAAATGCCAAAAATCGGACCCATATAATCATCAGTTCTGCCGCAGCCACTTTGCCAATATCATTTCCACGACCTAATGGAGACAAAAAAGGCAGAATCAAAGTTTTTCATTCATAATAAATATGTCATCCAAATAGCAACAGGTTACAACTTTTGCACCACAAAGTATAAACCAACTTCTTCCTACGAAAATATACTACCACTTTAACGAGATTTTCAAATGTTTTGGCTCCATTAGCAGCCACTGGTCTTCCAACTTCAGGTGCTCATAAAGTTAGCTAATTAATCCGAAGTTACTCAACTACGATTATACTAATTGAATAAAGCGGTATACGACTAACTCTGTCGGAGATCGATCCAACTCAGCCGATCTGTAGGTATCCAAACCTACAGTATATTCTGCATTGGCCAGGAAACAAGGCATTGGTTTTAACGGCAGAGTCTTAGAGTATTTCGTATGAATTTGTATTTTGTTGAACACTGATTGCCAGATGGATTTAAGTCTGCGCCAGATATCTCATTGATCGAGATACATATACATATGTAAGTTTTTGCATCTACCCCAACGATAAAATTCGCGGTGAGTTAAGAATCTGTTTCCATCTACTTAGAATTCATATCGATTTCTATTATACTGATTATAAGTTTTTCCCCTCGCCTACCCCAATGAAATGTAAAAGTCATTCTACTAGCGCCGTCATACAGCAGACTTCCTTGTATACATATTAAGGCCCTGGACTTTTCCAGTAAGTCCATCTATCGGGTTGCTAAAAAACTTGTCTGGGAGAGGGAAATAACAGGATAAATGGATAAATTATTCCCTAATAAAAACCTGGCCTCAAGCTTAATAAATTACAGTCGTTTCAAACATATAAGGCCAAAAATAGAAATAAGGATCGGGATGATGTTTCCACTGAAATGAAATGGATATTTTATACACTAACAATTCCCTGTTGAATTTTTTAGTGTCGCCCCAAGTATAAAAACATTTTCCTCTGGCGGCAGACAACTGGATGGGCGGAATGAAATGAAAATTTTCTATGCGCATAGTTATATAATTGTGGTATAGATGTAGACATCCTATGGGTTTTTTTTGTATTTTATGGATCAGACAGGCGGCAGCCTTAATTTGAATAAAAAGCTTTAGTTTGCACTAACCACGCATACGAATTGGAACCAGAGCCAGAGCTAAGCGACAAGTATTACGATTACCAACCGATAACGATTTCAGCAATCCTAAAAAATCTAAGTAAATCCGAATACTATCTGAGGCAGCCATGCACCCAAAGAAACGGAGATTAGATTGCACCAATCGTAATTTAAAAAAAGTTTAAACTACGATTTCTTTAATCACAATCTAAGATTGTTCGAGAAATGATTGCCTCAATAATTTTCCTGTATTTTAGAATATAAGTGTGTAGTATGAACGCAGCTCAATAAATTGTATAGAATAACTTTTGCTAAGTATGTTCTTTGTACTTGGGCCCCTTTACTTTTAGCACTTAAGTTTTAGTAACTAGAATTCTCATGTAAATTGAACTGAATAAAGCTAACTTGCTATGCAATCATCCCTGCGACGATATCTCATCGAGAATACAAGATACTTTACCAAATTATTCATTTCCCAAAATAAAAATATTTTTAAAACACATTTAATTAAATACATTAATTATGCAAAGGGAATTAAGTAGTTGCCAGAAAACTTGACACAGACCAAAATGGTCCATACTGCGTGCTTCAACCGGAATGACCCGGTTTAAAACCTCGGGCGATCCACTTAACATCAAAAAACTCAAAAAAAAGTTTTTTTTAATAACAGTCGCCCCTAGTGAAGCAATGGCTAACCTTGGAGTGTATTTCTGCTATGAAAAAATTAATCACAAAAATGATCTCCACTACTTGTAGGAGATCTTCGACCAAACTTCGAGCTATGTGATGTAGGCGCCAAATAATTTTTATATATTAGCAAGTTACAGTTGCATTTCATTGCAATTTAATGCATGAAACAAAGCGGGAAAATGTTAACTTTTTTGAAAAATGTTAATACCGAGGTTTACGGCATCGACCATAGCACATGCGTAAAGAAATAAAAACAAAAACGTTCAAGCAACTGTTCAAAATATAGGACAACCACTTTACTTCAGCGTTAATTCTGTTCCGTGCAAGAAAAAATTTGTATTCGATCAAGAGGTTACAAATCGAAATCGACTGGTTGCATCATTGCATTGCAGCTTTTCGACGCTCTGGTAAAGATAATATTGGACACATTTGTTGTGAAGTTATTCCTCTTCTCATTCTTCAGTCATTTCTTTGTCTTGCGAACTGTCGGCAAATAGAGACTCCCAGTCTGCGGTATTCGCCGTCGAAAAGACGCAAAGGTACATAAATCTTTCGGAGAGTCTTTCTCTCGAACACTCCAAGGGCGGACCTCATCCGATGTTGACAGCGTCCTTGCTTCTGCGCCATAAAATAGAACGAGCATGATGAGAGACTTATAGAGTGTAGTTTCGTTCGTCGAGAGAGGGCTTTACTGCGCAATTGCCTACTCAGTCCAAAGTAGCACTTGTTGGCAAGAAGGATTCTACGTTGGAGTTCCATGATAAACAAAGTCCTTTATTCTTTATTCAGTCAACTGTTTGCCTGCCCCCTTTCTTCTCCAAACCAATTCACTTCGCTTATTTATCCAGCTTGAAAAAGGAATATAAATGACTCGCCTGTCTTTTGGAATAAAGACGGCGGCCGCAATCTTTGAATACCCAGTGAAAGTTTACCAGTGAAATAACTGATATTTTTTAATCTCGATGATATCAGTATATCGGGAAAATTTTTACACAGCAAGATAATCAAATGCGTACTATGAAAACTGCAATCAGCTGGTTTGAGGCTCAAAAACTATGACGTATTAAGAGAAGCCCAAGACCAAACGATATTTCACAGTTGAGAGCATTTATTAGATCAATTAATTATTATCAAAAATTCAGTTCAGAAAGTTCGTTTGAAGCAGCGCATGTCAAGAAGAATACAATAATTTGACCAGAACTACATACCCATAGAGCGTTGGTAGATGCAACTCATCGGAGGCGTAGTGCTTTCGACGGGAAGCATTAAAAAACGGCTTTTAAAGAACTGAGAGCCTCTTTGGGAAAATTATTAGGGCTCTTAAATAATACACACCCCCATAAGGACGATTACTAATTTGGTTTACTGGTTTCGAGCAGTTTTTCATGTATGCGGATTTAAATGGCACTCATTCATTACAAACACACAAATTGCAAATTGTAGCGCACACACGCAGTGCAAAAGCAAACAATTCGTCACAAAGGACACCATCATTTAATGCAGAAGTCAGCTTTTTCATTACAAGCGTTGTTGTTATTTGTTTCATTTTATTTTTATTCGCCCTCTCGTGCTTTCGCAATCTTTTAAACACTGTTCCCCACTCTCGGTTTCGCAGTCGACGCGGCTATTGCGCCCTTTCTACTGTTTTTATGTTTTCCAAGCAATTTCGCATGAAAAGCGACCGGAAATGAAAGAATATAATGAATATATGGAAATTGAAGGCGCGCGTACTTGCCAACGGAAAAGTTTATTAAAGGACCAAAATTTAATGAAGCGTAGCGTCACTCCGTCATTTAGCGCAGAGCAGCGCAGAGCAGGCGGACAACGCAATACAGTAAGACACGAGCAGAGCGCACCAGCTGCTTGGCAAGACATTAATGAAGCGAACGCAGCCAGCATATGGTGCGAGATGAGGACGGAAATGAAACTGGGGCATGGCAGTTAAAGTGTAAAAAGTAGTGCAGAAAATAAAAGACAAGTAGGGGGAAATTGGATGAATAAATAAAATGGAAGCATTTTCTGTCTCCCACTCCAAGCGTTACTAGCTGGAGGATTGGGTTTAAACAATTCGCAACACTTAAAAAACAGAATCACAACATTTATTGTAGTAAATAAAATTCACGAATATTTAACTTGAAACTGTTAAGTAATATTTTTCGAAATCTAAAATTTTGTAAAATCACAATTAAGTTCTCACATCAATAGTCGCCGTACATTCTTCATTTGCACAGATTTCTATCTTTTTTCTATTATGCTTTTCATTACCCACTTTAGCTCAACAATAAAGCCGGCAATAGCTATTTCACAAAATAACAAAAGCAATTGTGCGGCGAATAGCACAAAAAGTGTCAGAGCAGACAAAAGCTCAATAATGACTTGGTGGTGACAAGGCCGTAAAAAATAAAAAGAAGAGCAAATGAAGCGATACCACAAATGCGGTAGAATTGAAAGAAAAAAAAAGTTCCATTCACACATAACTGAAAACTGTCATGTACATGCATGCATTAGGCGGCGGCGATATTTTTTTGGTTTATTCCTATCTTGTCTATGTACATACATATATATCGGGTGATTCATTTAGACTTACTTTTATAGTCAAGATTTTATGACAGATCCCACAAGCGTCTATCATATTGTCATAGTATTTTTGCTCAGTACTCATTGGCATGACATCAAGGAATGACTTAGCTTAAAGGAGATGCACTTTTATCGACCAAAATTTTGTTCAACGATGAGGCTCATTTCTCTATCGATGGTTACACTAACAAGCCAAATTTGAAATTAAAAGATGATTCCACCTCATCGTCCTCCATACAGCTGTGGCAAAAAGGATCAGAGACTAGATTCAGCTTATCTGTATGAATACCCAGCAGACAATACCCAGTCAGAACTCCTACGAGGATCGAGAGTTGCTGCTTTGTTGTCGACCTTAATTCCTTCGCACGCCCACGGCCCACCATTGGCCAGAGGGTACTTGTCCAGCGCTCGCTGAGTCAACAGAGAGCCCATCTTTCCAACAGAAGTCCATAGGAAGTCAAAGTAGCGCCCATCCTCTTCATGCATGGGGCAATGACTTCCAGGGTACCATGCTGAGCGAGCTCATCCGCCATGCAGTTTCCTGCAACGCCGCTATGGCCCGGCACCCAAATTAACCCAATGTGAAGGTATTCAGAGGCGGGTGAGAGAGAAGTCAAGGACTCTCCGACAAGTTTTGTCCTGACCATTAAAGATACTAAGGCCTTAATAGCGGCCTGGCGATCAGAACAAATGTTTGGCCATCTAGAGGGTAGACTACAGTAGTCCGGAAGCTTAAATTTGTGACACCCCTCAAAATTTTCGCTCAGCTTCAAACCACACGTGAAGAAATGCATCGGTCTCAATCAGCCTCTCAAGGGTTTTCAATATAAAAGAAGAGAGGCTGATTGATGTGAAGTCCCTGTGGAATACATGAGATCTCTTAAGCGCCTTGGAAATGAACGTAACCCTCACATTCCTCAAAAGCCTAAGAATATAGCCCCTACCTACGCAGCTCGCGCAAATTGGCGGCAACCAATGACAATACACCCTCTCAGATCTTTGTAGATGAGCGAGATCGATGCTAGGTATGTAATTGCTTGGTAAATCCCTCTCTCGATGCCCAAAAACTATATAAGTCTCTCGTCATGCACGGCGCAGAGCACCGACGCTGTAAATGCTGGATCATCCGAAAGATTTTTGAACCCAGGGACTACACTGGCTAGGTCTTGCTAAATGAATGGAAAAAACTATGCCACCCCGAAAGTATTCAACACAGTGCGCACTTATGGTATTTTGAATGGATGCTGGTGAGCAGCGAGAAGGAAGGAGTCTACGGGCACATAATATATAAATCTATATACATATAACTGTTAATTCGAATGCCTTTATAGGGATAGATATGGGCGTTATAATCAGGAATGATGACATGCTGTGGCAGCGAGCCACATAACTGCTAGGCATACAATGAATATGTCGCTATACAAATATTTTGATTGTAATAATTACGGACTAAATCGCAATGAAAGAGCGCATGCCAAATAATATGAGCCACAATTTAGCATATACGTAAGTCAAATACTATATACGACCACAATATGGCTATCATAAAAAAAATTTGCGTGTTATGATACCGAGTATGTGGCAAACGCGCAGTTTGTGGCTTTACTACTGCGAAGTACTTACTTGTATAATGAAAACAAATAAAAACCAAAGTACATAGTTGTATAAACTCAGATTTTATTATTGCAAGGTCGTTCAACCAAATTAAGTGTGTAAGAAACTCCCTAAAGCAATAGTAGACATAAAGAATTTGCACATCATTTACAGAGTGTGAACCTCGTAGAGGCGTGGTGGTAATCGCTGTTATTATAATAACCATTTTATTTAATTCTGTTGGCTCAGACTATTAATGTACACCACGCATAACTTACCACAAATATGAAAATGTGATAATTAAGATGCTAAGATTTAATGTAGATTGGAAAGAGCAGTAGATATTTCTCTGTCATAGCCATCAGAACCATTACGGTTCGAATAAATAGTTGCTAGTCCCCCGAGATGCACAAGCATTTTAAGTACCAATTGCTAATGTGGAATGAATACACTAACCACCTTGGTAGAGTTTGATCCCCATCTAAACCCCCTGAGGTGCTTGGGGTCCGACAACCGGTTGTAATGCAACTCCAAATGGAACTTGACACAGTTCTTTCCGAATTTTGGTACTAAGACCAGACCACCACGATACTTTTCGAGAAGTGGCATTCAGAATAAACAGAGCACACTCTGTGGCCTCTAAAAGAAGTACCAGATTTGGGTATCCGGTCAGACTTCTTGACCAAACCCACTTCACACGCAATCGAGCTTTCATACTGATCTGGACTACTCCAACGAACGCCCCTCGCAGACATGCCCAACATACTGTTGTTGTACACACATACTCCTTCTCAACCTGAAGACAACATCTGATAGGAGCCACACCCATCAATTCTTTCATGGCATCCACCGAAACAGTGCGGCACGCTGACAAAAAGGCGAGCAGCATCCTTCTCTGGCATGAAAACACCCGTCGGCGATCAACGAACGTCATTACTGACTCGTACAACAGCGACGCCCTATACGTGGCGCAAGCCAAGATAGGCGATACGAATGGCACGGTGACCAGAACGATCCGTTTCTGACCATTAAGCCGCAGCCCTATCTCTTCCCTCCATTCTAGAAGCATCCGTTTTATGTGAATCGTACTTCTCGTCATCTTCCCATCCAGCATCATCCAACAATTTCTTTTGTAGCTTCAGGAAACGATACTTAAGCACGGCATCAGTTCACTCAGTCAAATAGCTCGCTACACTACTCTGACCATATGTTCTGAGCTCAAGCAGGGCGACACCTTGAGTCTTAAACAATATAAATCTGTTTTCTCGCTCTCCATATTTTGTCTCCATCTGAATATGTATATTTTTCTCATTCTTTCATTATCCCTATCTGTCTCCTTCTGTTCGTGTTTCTTCCCATTTTAGGATATATTTATCAAACTCGCCATCTCCATGCTTCGTTTTTTCATTTTTCCTTTTTCAACTTGCCATGTTTACCTTTATATTTATCTCAATATTTCTATCCTTCCATTCATTTCTCCATCTTCTTCTTTCTTCAAGCTATGCCACTTCATATCTCCACCTCTATCTATTCTTTAACACACAATTTCTCTATATATTTATCTAGGAAGAACGAGAAATTAATATGAATTAAACCAAAGAAGATGATCATTCAAAAAAGATATAAAACAAACGAACTGATGGCTATTTTGGTTCCAAGTGTAAGAAAACTTAAATACAATGAACGATAAAACAAAATAGTTATAAAATATTACAAAAACAAGCGATAACAGGTGTGATGAAGTTCGCTGGGTAGATATATCGGGTGTTTTTTTTACAGGTTTGTTTTTCGAATAGAGATAAAACTGGCATTTTGTGGTCAAATCTGGCAACTCTAATGTCATTTATGTTCAGTTTGGTTTGCCATTTCATCATGAACAGGTTGACAAAAGAACAACGCTTGCAAATTGTGCAAATTTATTTCGAAAATAATGGTTCAGTTCGCGAAGTTTACCGTTACATAATCGTCCATCTGAGCAATTAATTCGGTTAACCATGGATCGTTTTCGCACTACGTTTACTCTATGTGATAATACGCATCCGCAGAGACGTCGAACAGTGCGCACCGAAGAAACAATTGCCGCTGTAGAGCAAAGTGTTGAAGAGGACCCGAATGAATCGATTCGCCACCGTGCACAGCAATTGGAGCTTTGTCCATCAACTTTATGGAAGATTTTGCGCAAAGATCTTGGCTTGCGACCTTGCAAGATGCAGCTTGTGCAAGAATTAAAGCCGCGAGACCATGCAATGCGTCGTGATTTTGGTGTATGGGCCGAAAATGAGATTGATCTCGATGCTGATTTTCATCGCAAAATTTTGTTCAGTGATGAGGCTCATTTTTGGTTGAATGGCTACGTCAACAAGCAAAATAGCCGCATTTGGAGTGAAGAGAATCCACATGAGACCCTTGAAACGCCATTACATCCACAAAAACTGACTGTTTGGTGTGCTCTATGGGCTGGTGGAGTCATTGGGCCATACTTCTTCCGCAATAATGCTGGAGAGGCAGTTACCGTTAATGGAGACCGGTATAGAGCCATGATAACCGACTATTTTGTTCCCGAATTGGATGGCATGAATGTGGATGAGTTGTGGTTCCAACAAGACGGCGCTACATGCCACACAGCGCACGTCACAATCGATTTATTGAAGGAAACATTCGATGAGCGCATAATTTCGCGGAATGGACCTGTAAATTGGCCACCAAGATCGTGTGATTTGACACCATTGGATTATTTTCTTTGGGGATATGTGAAGTCGCTCGTCTACGCCAACAAACCAGAAACGTTAGGGGAATTGGAAGCCAACATTCGTGGCGTTATTGCCGACATACGGCCCCATATGCTCGAAAAAGTGGTTGAAAATTGGACCTGTAGAATTGGCTTTATTCGAGCCAGCCGCGGCGGCCACATGCCCGAAATCATATTTAAACATTAATGGCATAAAATTATCCTTCCAATAAAGCCAAATTGATGGACCTTAAAACGATTTTCTTGTGTTTTATTTCAATTCGAAGTTCAATACCTCTAAAAAAAAACACCCGATATGTATAGCATTGTGAAAATACCGTGCAAAGCAGGACAAAGGGACATGTCATAGCGTGGGGGCGAAGTGATGCAAAACACTCAAAATCAGCCAAACGTATAAGCCGATAGCACAAAAATAAATGCATGTAGACATCGATGTGAATGTACTGCGGTGTTACTGAATGTATGTAGATTTAAAAAAAAGCGGATGTAAATGTTTAAAATGTGCATGTGCGATGAAAAAAGCCGAGGAAGCTTAATAAAAATATAAAAGGGAAACTTAAAATCACACAGAAAAAAACATTGTGGTTTTGTGGTTCTGTGAGCTGAGCTGAATGCAACCACCTGGGTATGTTCACAATTGTAGTTGCAAATGTCTGTACATGTGTAGTACGTTCCTAGTACCCTCTAGGAAATGGCACAAATACAGAAGAGACAAGTAGGACCAGATCGCATACTTTGTAGATCATATTTTAACTCGCTTCGTTGTTGTCTGACTGTTGATGCATTTGACAGATCATATGCATCTTAAGATATTGTTCAGACGTCTCTTTTACTATCGAACTTTACAGATAGAAACTTTACTTCGATTCGAACATCAGCCAGGGGAATGAATGACAGATTGCCGACCAGATTTAAGACCCATAGAAGATATTTTCGATATACATACATTCTGTATTGCAGGTTTTAATAAATGAATGCTAAGGCGTAACAAATAAAATAAAATCTCTTATATTTCCTAAACAAATGTTGATTTCTAGGACTGAACAATATAAGAACTATAAATTATTGTAATGGATTTAAATTTAAATAAAGTGAACACTATTAGTCGCTGCGAAAGTATTTGGCGGTTATTTCAGAAGTGTTATTTGAGAAGTGTGAAAGAAGAGGACAAAAATGCGGGAGATGAAACGACAAATAAAGTAAAACACCAACAATGAAACTCAAGAGAATGAGAAAGCGTACGGCGCGCGTTGCCACTAGTTGGTGTTAAAAAACGCAACGCTTGACGCCGCAATTTAGGTACCATAGCAATGTTCATTCATTCATTATTTATTAGGGCAAATTAGTACAATAAGATATTAAAATATTTTATAGTACAACAAATTTCAGAGTCACAATAACAAGACATAACAGATCTTAAAGTAAGCTAATAATCAGTACATATGTATATAAATAAGCAATAAAACTTATAAATTAAATGACAGGTGTGTACTAGTCACCTATGCAATATCGAGTTAACAATGTTTTAACAAAGAAATTAGTTACAAAAATATGAATAAATTAGGACTATAATGGAAGATAGAATATCAATTAAAGGCTAAGTACTGAAGTAATTATAGATAGATTCCCTAAAATTGCTTTTGCTTACCTGTTTTCTAATATTGGCAGGGATAGAGTTCCAAATGCGGATAGCGTTAACGAAGAACAGCCTTGCTGAGACCATTGAGGTAAACTGAGGGACTATAAGATCTAATATATGGGCAGATTTGGTAAAACACAACTTATCATAGAGATAGCTAGGAGATTTCCAAGTGATAAGCTTATATAAAAATATACAATTGTTGGCCTTGTGATACTCCGAGATCTCACAGCCTAAAAGTCGGTGCTTCCATGGCGAAATGTATGTTAGATTGTAAGCGCGCCGTTACAGAGTCGGCTCAACGGGGAGGAATTCCCGAGGAGTATGTGATCGTGTGATAATTTTCGGTATCATAAGCTTAGTCTTGTGAATACGTTGCTTTGGTATTTAGTAAGCGAGTTCGGGAACGAAAATTGACTACATGTAAGGTTAAGTAAGTTGCCTGGGTGGGTAAAATAAAGCCCAATCATTTGTCTTGAGATATTCGACGTGTTTGTTTACTATTTTCAGGAGGTCATTAGTGGAGGGCGTAGGGAATGTGAGGGACGGGTGGGAGTACATATTTTTAGCAGCAGAATCAGCGTATTAATTTTCTTGGATGTTTCTATGGCGTGTGACCTACAGAACTTTAAGTTTGGGTGCCTGATTAATTGGTCGACATTGGCAACACCGCGGCAAACGGTGGGTTGATCGTCGTTGTATTTATTTTTTGTTAATGCCTCCAAGCATCAAATGACGAAGTAGCCACTTTTGGTTATTGTGTATTTAATGGCTTTTGAAATGCTAATGCTTTGGCTGCGAAAATGGAGCTACAAGGGGGCAACCAACCGCCTGATATAAGCTTGCTGTATTTTAGAACAACATCAAAGATAGTGCTATGGTCGGTTTTTGTGCCGTCTTTAAAAATTTGTAGACTAAGTACGTTTTGGGAGTTGGCTAGTTCCTGGTAGCGTTGTTTAAAGACATCTTCGTTTGTAGTATTTTTGAACAGAGAATGTAGACCTGTGGTTATTCAGGCTGTCTTAAAGACCATGCTTAGATATGAGCTTAAAATCACTAGATATACAGAAATAAACACAAGGTTCCTGTCAATCATACATCAGCTGATATACATATATATATATAGGGTGACATCTGTGAATGAATATTTGAGCCGTTTAGTTTGAAAGTCAATTTTCACATTTTTTTATTTACCCATAAAGTTTTTATATTCGCAAAATAACCAGCTCATTTAATAATCAGATTGCGTTTGTCCTTTTCATAAAATAATACAATTATTTTTCAACATATGGCTAGGGACACAAACATCGTGAAATAAAACATATGATGGTTCGATGTATCGATATTATGAAAAAAAAAACATCGATGACGAAACATATCGACAGTAAAAGTACTATTTGTACAAAATAAATAATTTATTTATGTAACACAGAATTTAAAGATAAAAAAATGGAAACCTTTTGCCATGTCAAGTGGTTTCGCTGCCGCGTGATAGTTGACCCTGGTCTAGAAAAAAGTCGTTCACTCGGAACTGAAGTTGCCACGTTTGATAAATATTTAGAGACGTTTTATGCAGACCCGGAAACACATTTTTCATATCATCTCAAATTAATTGGATTTTAATAAATAGAATCAACAGCTAGTCACAGACAAAGTTTTACTTCTGCCTACATTGTTGGGAATGTCGAGGAAGATAGCTGTTTAGATTTTATATTCTGGTGAGCTAAAATTTTATGATATGTCCAAATATCAGTAGATCTTATAAAACCAGTTAAATTAAAAAAATTATTTTACTTTAAGCCAAGTTATCGCGGGCCTAATACATAGCCTAGCGCCCGAATATAATTAAAATAATTGGAGTGAATTTTGAGGAGAATCAACATACAAAAAATCACTGAGGAACATCGCCCCGAGTCACATCGATGATTAGACATAAATATCGAGGTATCGTTTGCATATGGCGGGGAAATTAATATATAATATATTGTCTCCGTTTTTAATTCAAATGAAAAAAAAAATAAATCATTTGAGCGGTTATTCTATGAAATTTGTATAAAATAATATTTTATTTGCTTTAGAGAACACACATTACGAAAATGACAGTAATACAATCAAAACCCATATTGGTAGAGCAAATAACCGCGTCCTTCCTGCGTTGGAAAATGAAATGATTATCTCCAAAAACTAATCAATATATGTAGAATACTTTACAATTCGTTTTCACCGACTGCAGTGATTGATTTAAGGGAAATCTATTCGAATGTAACTAATTTTGTATATACCGGTTAATTTCGTTACAATCAACATTTTTCGCGGCCAAAATAGCAAATTAACTGAGTCAAGTGAAATTCAAGTAACTATTCAATATGGCAGGAAAGGCAACCTCTTTCATCGCATATTACTTTTGAATTCAATGAAAGTTGAATTTATTTTTATATATTATAAACACGCTGCCGGCAAATATAGAATAAAAAATAAATATATTTGCAAATTCCAGTTGCTTAATGGCATATTGTTAAACGATTTGTTCAAATTACAAAAGTTATTTAGAACCAAAATTGTAATTGTGTATTAAAAAAATAATAACCATGGAAGCATATTGAGAATAAAAAAAATGTATTTGAAAAATAAATTATATTCTTGTTATTGCGTCGCCTATCGGGCCCAAAACTTTATCTTGCATAAGGAATGTAAAAAAATAGGAGTAAAATATTTAATGAAAAACAAATTTGTCTCGCCTACAGCACCACCTATCTAAAGTAAAGTGAAGTCAACAATACAGAGTCACAAAATTTTAATGAAAGGTATTTGATTTATTGAAAATTCAAAAATTTCGGATTGGTACCCTTTAACTTTTCAATACCTAGTTCCGAGGCGTGGGATTACTGGAATAACTGATTTGGTTTGTTTTCCATTCTACGATGTAAAAGTTCAAATTTAAATTTTTATTTATATTATGTTCTGCTTGTTCTCATTGGTTTCTGATAAAAAATTTTGAAATAATTTGTCAGTCGACATATTAAATAATTAAACAATACACATTCACAAAATTTTAATAAAAGGTATTTAATTTATTAAAAATTCAATAATTTCGGATTGGTAACCTTTCACTTTTCATAACTTAGTTCAAAATTATTCTAAAAATATCCCTTTAATGAAAAGTATTTCTGAAATAAAAAATATGGCGGGTTTATACCCAACTCTTCCTACAATTGTTTGCAGCTTTATTCCGTTAACTGTAATAATAATCAAAAAAAAAATTAATAAAAGAATTAAGAAATACCCTGGTCCTTTTTCAATTGGTTAAACATTAGTCACATTGAAAACACATTACATGCAAGTAAAAATGCAATTGGGCATTAGTTGAAAATATTTTATTAACACACACACTCTTTTGGTTCTTTTGAAACTACTTTTGGAACTAATTCTTCGCAAACTCGTCCAACTTAATATTCTATATGGCACTAACTCAGATTTTTCCTACGGGGTATTTGTGCTTGCTACACTGAGACATCAATGTCGATTGGCACCGACTGAATTGAAACAGCAACAACAACTGTGTGTTCACAAAAGCATTTTCCGTCACTTGCCAATACCACATCAATATACAGTCAATTGCTCTGAAACCAAACGACAGCAACAATGCACAGTCGCAGCATAAAATGTTTCAGGCCACAATCTGCAATCCATGCATGCCGGAAGAATTCTGTGGGCACTAATGACTTGGAAAAAAGTAAAGCGGAAGAGTGTCAAAGTTTTTATGATGGTTACGCTGAAATGCCACTTCAAAGTTGTAACGAAACGGGTAATGGGTTTTCTTTCACCGCGAAACCAATTCATTTGCTTTTCGTATTTTTAAATAATTTGTGAATATTGCGAATACATAGAAAAAAGATGTTTATTAAAAAGGCTAAAAATCAATATCATTAAAAAGTACAATAGTTTTGTAATTTATGTAAAATGTTCGACCACAATTATGTTAAAAAAGAGGTTCTTATCAAAATTTGTCCATTTGCAGTACAATTTCAAGAGACAGACAATAAAGAAGAAATTTGGCCAGACAGTTAAATTCAACAAAAAAAACACAGGCAGTATATACAATATGTAACTTTCCGAAAAAAACGAGGATTTTACAAGGTTTCGATTTTATTACGGCCACAACGGCCATTGCGTGCCCACCATGACTTCCAAGGGTTACTTTGGTATCGTCACTTCCTCTAGGGAGGACTGGGAGGAAGCGACCTGTGACACCGAGGGCTGCTAAACATGTTCACGGATAGATAAAAACTTGATGGGAGCAAAAAAAGGTGGAGGTGGTTGCCATAAAGGAAGCGGCCGATTGGTAGCCAAGCGGCAATCAGAGTTATCAACTCAATAACAATGCGATCGAAAGTCGTCAAGGATTGCCGAACGTGGCTTTCGAGAGCTTCGTAGTATTTCTCCATTAAATTAATCTGGGTACCTAGACACAGGGATATCACAGAAAATTGTGAAGCAGATGAGTTAGCCAGGCAAGGCATACTTGAAATGAACTTCATAGGCAATGAGCTACTTCTGAACTAATCGGCTTACGATCAGCTTGGCAAATACTAGAAAGCTACTAGATCATGTTCCATTAGTCAGTTGTAGTAGGGAGCACCGCTTTGCAAGTTAAGTAAAATAATTGGCATTCTGTTTGTAATGTGGGAGCACAATAAATCTCAGAGGAACTATGTGAGCTCCTAAAAGCAAACACTTTAACCTAACCCTAACCTAATAAGCTAAACAAAAATTGTGTCCGTCTTGTTTTGAACCGATTTCAAAATCGAAACCTCCATTGGATATATTACTGTAGATTAGTCGAGCTCGCTTGGTTTAAAAATTAGTTAAAAATAACAAAATTGTCACATATTAAAAATTTGTGATCCTAAAGCGGTATAGGGTTAGGAAAATATAGTGATATGGACTTCAAACCAAAGATTATGAGCAATACTCTACTCGGGTAGGGTTGCCACCTATTAAACAAGTTAAAATAAATACGGTATAGCTTTTAAATAAAACGATATATTCTTAGGCAGGGGTGGCGACCTTTTGAAAAAGTTAAAATACTTAGAGCTTTTTCAAGTAAAACAGGTTAATATAGATATCAAACGAAATATGTTATTGAGGATAGGGTTGCCGTCTCATGAAAATTAAAAAAAAAAATTAGTTACGGTAAACTTTTGCATTCAAATTAAAAGTTTTAGAAAATGCTTTATTGACATTAAAATTCTGAATAAATAGAGTACCTCGGGGTGCGTTGCTTTTGCATTTTTTCTTCGGATTTTTATTTTTGTTATTTTTTAGTTTGTTGGATTTTGCTTCATGCGATTAATTTGTATGTTGAATGACTACGGTGAATTTTGTTTAATATTGTTTTGAGTTTTTTAAAAAATCATAGCTCTTTCATATTTGCAAATCGGAATTCGTTTAAAAAAAATCTGGACATAAAAAGTTTAAAAATGGGCTGGAATTTCGATAGTAGCTGAAAGTAATGGAAATCAATTAAACAAAAAAAAGGCCAAAATTGGTCAAAGTAGGTATAGGCTATTATTTATTTTATCCATGCGTGTCGTTTTCTAAAAAAAAATGAGAGTTAACTAAATATGAACGTTAACTAAAATATTACAAAACTAGTATTACAAGCAATAGTGTTTGAAAAGCGAATAATTCGAATTCCGTTACCACCTTTGAAATAAGTTAAATAAAACTAATATGAAACGAAATGAGCTTCAGAGAATTGATTTCAGAGATAAATTTTGAAAGGGGTTGCCATCTTTCTAGATGTATAAAACTAGTTCAAAACATTACGTATGCAAACTAAAACTCAGGTGTTCCAGACATGTTTAGAATAGGGTTGCCAATTTGATAATTTTTCTTATTATATAACAAACACCATATAAATCCACGTTTCAAACTTTGTAGCCAACTTTTCATTCAGAATTTTTCGAAAAATTTTAGATATGGAGTTTTATAGCCCATTGAATATGAAAAAAAAAAAATTCATAAAAATGGGCAAATGCTAAAAATATCAATTGATTTTTGTTAGTTTTTGGTCTGACGGGTATGATGCACCTTCTTCTATATAAAATATGCTCACCAGGATTTTTTCTTTGTCTGGAAGACAATGTGTGACGCCGTCAACAAAAAAAATATGGCAATTCTAAGCTGCGTTAAACTTGCTTTTTATTATAATAGAATTTAATGCGCTATATACCCAGATACCTGTATGTTAAATTTCCATATTTTACTACAAAGTTCGAAATGTGAAATTATGTGGTTATGATATAGCGGTTGAACATAGCGTATGACCTGAGTATGTTAAAAAAAAAAATTTGTTAATTACAGAATCAATAAAAACAGTGAAATTATTATTTTTTAAGTTATTAACGGTGCTTCGCTAAGTGGCATTTAGGGAACGTAGTTACAAAATTTAAGCTACATCCATGCAGATTTATCCGAAATACACGGATTTGTTTATAGCTAGCTATACATTTCTACTTCGCAATATGCGACCTCTAAATCACTTTCAATCGAACTCAAATTTTGATGGAATTTATTTTTCCTGATACAATTTAAGAATCCGAGTGGTCCCGTATGAATTTAATTTTTTTTTTGAGTCCCCTTAATGCAGATATATCTATATCTATATGCAACTATTTTTAAAAATTAGGTTAGTAAAATTAGTATTTACAAATTGACCATAAACGAAATAAACTTCAATGGGGTTGCCACTTTTAAATAAATTTTTCAAATAAATTGCATCAAAATACATATGAAATATTCCAAGAACAAGATTCAAAGAAATATATTCCAAACATATTTTCGAATAAGCTGAAACCATCTTGAACACTTACAAGTATTTAATAAAAACCCAATTTCAAAAATTGCGGTTTCGTTCGAAAGTTTTAAGATATTTTAGTCCGGAGATATTACCGAAAATGTGTAGAAGTTTCACACAGATGGTAGTCCATTTTCAAAAAAAAACTAAGGATAATAAAATACCTTAAGTATTTAAAATATAACAATGGGTTAAAAACGAAACACTTTTCAAAAATATTTTTTTAGAGTGCCGTTTTGTTACCATAGAACCCCGGAATATTTCGTTTGAAAACCAACTGACGCAGTTGATAATTTTTAGAATATTGGCACAAAGCCTGCGGAAAATTATACTCAAAGACCCCCAGAGTGGTCTTACGTTTCCTCATTAGAGCCGGACATCTGCACAGAAGGTGCTCTAATGTCTCTTGTTCTTTTTCATCTCTGCAGCTACTGCAGTGTCCAGTGAGAACTGCCATGAGACTCACGACGTTAGGCCTACCCTTCGCCAGAAGAATTGATGTTCTCTTGAGGTCATATTCGGGTCATGTTAATTTGCAATTCTGCATCTTGGCGCTGTGCGCCATGTCTTAGCAGATTGCTGAAAATAGTGGAGGTAAATGCTCCTTAAATATATTGGCACTGGAATAGGCACCTCAATTGAGGTTTTCACATTTTTTACTAACAAGAAAATAAATACTTTGCTGCCAGAGGTAAATTTTATTTGTTTTTTAATAAAAGTTCTATTTCTCGCTTTTTCGTTTTAATTATTACGGTAAAGCATTTTAAATGCTCATTGAGTTTCTGCAAGTGTTAAAAAAGCGCCCTAATTATTTTTAATGTCCTTGTACAGTGGGCAGTTGGAGTGAAAAATCGTGTAATGTTGCAATTAAATTGTTCTCCATTTCACAGCTAAGCGCCGTTAACTTCTCGTGACAATAGCGAAAAAAAGAAAAGAACGATTATGGATAAGTTTACAAGTAAGCAACCAAAAATAGAATACGGACACAAAAGAATAAAAAAAAACACAACGACATAGTTCAACCGCCACTCACTCTCTCACTCACTCACTCACTCACCTTATGCCACCCACATTGAGTATAATCCGATTTTCGCCATCCATGTTGCAAAGCCCAATCTGACAGCAGCAGCATGCGCATCCGCAACGTTACCCTTCGCACTTGCCACGCACAAACGGTGAGCTATTTCACAACACAATCGCTGCTACATTCAACGAAATTGCCATTTTTATTACGTACACACCTAAAGTGGCGGCAATGTGAAAAATTCAACAGAGAAGAAAAAAGCGAAAGAAAAACTATGAAACGAAATGAAACCTAGCACTTGCTTTTTGGAAAAAAAAATTTCCGGCACACTATTTGCAACACTTCAACGTTGACCAATTTAACGCTGTTTTTTATTTTCTTAACTTTGACTTTACTTCCGCTCCACTGTCGGTTACTTTGTGATTTTCAACTTTTTGCGTCACAAGCGATGATTTCGCGCACTTTTTTGCATTAACTATTATTTGCACTATGATTTTTCTTGCTTTACGGAATGCTTAACACTGAATTTTTTTATCCTTTGCTTGTCGCACGTTCAAAAATTATTGTATTGCATTTGAAGGAAAAAAAAATATTGCATATTCACTTGCGCTTTTTACACATTTGCTTTTGTGCTATTTATGTATGTAGGTTTGCAAGAGGATACGTACGTGCAAATGCGTTGCAGGAAAATAATTAAATTACATTACTATTCACAGAAATGTAAGAAATGTCGGCATACTTTCTCGCATTTCCTCATTTTGCGCTCGTAATTTTTCCATTATTTATTATTATTTTTGTTTTTTTGTATAATCTTATTATTCGTTTCCCCCTTCAATTTTTCTCCTTGTACTACAATTGTTTTCCATGCATTCACGTAATTGCTTTGAGTGCCTCCGTTGACTTGGAACAAAGCACTCCTCCACTTTTTCTCTCCTCCTTATCGCCTCCAATTTCTTTAATGCTGCTATTGTGCACTACAGCCTATAACTACTGTTTTGTATGTTTGCACAAGTTGCCAACACACACACACACACAAATCTCTAAGAGGTAGTCATGGTGCTGCTTCTTCTTATTCTCTTCAACTCGCGCCATCTTCCATTGCTATAAGTAATTGGCGCAGCATTTAATTATGCGCGCAAATGTGTGACGTTGACGGCTTTAGGCGCTCGACGTTGTACACGTCACACACACACACACGCACACACACCTACATTTACACTAATATATAAATAAATTATGTAGACTGTGCACTTGTAGCTTGAAGCTTCAGACCACCTCAACGCCTAGACTAAGATGCGATTCTGTGATTCCTGCTTTGCGCGCGCGTTGCAAGTGTTGAGGTGTCTATTTAATTGCTGTCGTTGCTTGTATTGTTGTTGTTGTTGTTTTAATTATAGTTGTTGCATGTTGTTAACTGCAAGCAAAGATAAGAAGAGAAGAGAAAAGAAATATAAAATAAATGGCCAAATTAAATTTGTAGTCATTAAGTTTTCAAGTCACCAGCGACAAGTGGTGCAAATGCAAGGGCGGGGGGTGAGAAAAAGTGCAAGCAAAAGTAGGAGAATATGAATAGTTTGCAATCTAGAAGAATTTAATTACAAACACTCAAAAGCTATACGTTTTCTTGCGCTATCGAGAAAGCAATAGACTCAGAGGCAGTGATGATGCTTACGCGTACAGTTCACGTCATAAAAATAGCACTACTATATATTCACAAGTTTCAATTATTAACCTTTCTTTTTTTAATTTGAATATTTTCTTTTTATAAATAGGAAGTTCATTCTTCAATAAAAACCGGTTAAAAATAAATTTCAAACTTTGTGCAAATTGAGCGATGAAAACCAAGGTTTAAAATTTTTAATTAGAACTTTTACAAAAAAATGTTTATAGCCTAACTTTAGTTTATTAAAGTGCAAGCTTCAAGTGGCTTGGGTAATTTTTGCAATTTTATATAGGCGAATTTGCGGAGGAGCCTACTGTACGTTGTTTAATATAGCGGAAATTTTGCATTTTCCATCGATAACGCATACTTCAATTAGTTAATAATCGATAGTTAATTACCATCACTTCCAAGCAAATACGAACAGCTGTTAGCGGTTGTCAAACACAACATATTTTTTAATAGAGGCCCCATCTGTTCACAATAGCACCCCGGCAACAGTATATATCAACCGATGCCTTTTTCACTCTAACCTCAATACTTGGCCCCCAGGAGAGCTTCCTGTCCAAAATCAGGCCCAGATAGTTGTTCCGGTCAAAAAGCACAAGTGGGACGCCGCCTATTGAAGGAGGTTGGGCATCCGGCACTCTAGACACAAGTAGACAAAGTGTCCGACCTTGCACACCTTGTACACCGCAAGTTGATTTTTTCAACAACCACATTTGGCTGCACGTACAACAGGAGTGGACGACTTTTTGATGCACCGATTCGGCGTAATCCTACGTACGTTGGCCTGTTGGGTCCTACGCTTTGGAAACTGCCGAAATTTTTGTTCGATTATGCCCCTGATTTTGCATGCCTTCGTATGTTCATAGAAGTTTGATTCACTTGGTATGATGTCGATGCAGCCGTCGAAAGAGATGAGTGCATGCAAAGGTCCTGGAAGCTCTTCCGAATACACTAAAGCTACATTACACACTTCTATACTCTGCGTGGACAAAAAATTCTTCATAATAATCCCAGAGAGCAATGAATGGGAAGATGCTATAGACCTAGACCCAGGCTATCTATACAGTTGGTTCCAAACCCAATGAAAGAGTGGTCAACGGGATTCACTCCAACGAATAAGCGCTGGACCTCAGCTTCACTAATCGGACCACTGTAGCGTTTTTAAGACAGATCTGAATGCCATAATGAAGGCTACTCGGTGTCTGACAGTGTCCGCTCCTACACACAGACCTGTCTCTTTATACTCCGACAGGCAAACGGCTATTAAATCTCTTAATTTTCACAAAACAACGTACATAGTTGCCATAAAGTGGAGAAATTCTCTCAATCTGCTCGTGTCTAAGCGTTTCGTGACTGTGACATGGGTTCCTGGGCACAGTGGTATTCCCAACAATGAATTGGCAGGGAATGGAACGGACTTACCTATGATAAATGCTGCTCTAGAAGCGGGTGTGCCTCTTACCTCCTGCAAACATAGTTGAAAGACAAGACTCATCGAGGAACCCATGGAACCCACCTGTCGGATTAACAGACAAGTTTGACCAAAAGTTGACGTAAAGCGATCCAAAGCACTGATTCGCCTGGGCCGACCAACTCTCAGACTAATGGTTAGGATAATAACCGGACACCCGATTTCCAGTGCTACGTAAGGCGCACACGGTGGTTCACCTTCTAAAGGAACGGGCTTTGTCAGCCTACGTGCGCATCCGTGGTTTTGCACGGTTGCAGCCGCTCTAACCTAACCTAACCTAACCTAACCTAGTATGATGTCCGAGGGAGCCCTTGAAGCCAGGAACAAAAACTATCGATATACGTGAGAAAAACACAAGAAAAAACTCCACGAAAAACACAATGGAGGATTCAACAAATGCACGTTTATTTTCTTCCGATCCTTTAATAACTTTATTGTCCAATAGTTATTCAGTTTACTCTGCAAAAAGTAATATGTTGGATGAGGATGTTATGAACTTGATATTAATAGAGAATCCGGAAACATATTTGTAAGATTTGTCTGATAGCTCAGATTCAGAATAATTATATTTTGTTTTATGTATTGTATATTAATTTGTTTTAATTTTGTTTTATGAATTTATCTTTGTATACAATGGATTTTCTTGTATTGAAATAAAAAACACATTATATTTTATGCAGCCTTGAGGGTATATTTTTAAAAGAGGCGGTGTCACGTTAATTTCCAGAAATTTATAAAGTTTTGTAATAAGGTTTGCAGTTCTACCAGTGGAAGGAAATTTCAGCAAAGTACCTTTAGTTTTGACAGAGATATCAAATTCAAAAATTTCATACGAGAACGGCTGTATAAAAGTTAGAGGGGTTAAGTTGATTCCTGGAAATAAAATTACCACAAATCAAGGGTAATTTGCAACCACTCGACAATTGAATTTTAGTGTACAAAAAATGGATATGGTATAAAGCTGCATATCGAAGTATGGTATTTTGAACAAAGTTTGAAAATTGGATTAAAAGAACTATAATATAAAAAAAATATATTTTCAAAAAAAAAATAATCAAAATATGTGGTTATACTATCATTATGGCATGCACTGTGTATTTTATGTATACTTATTGATGTGAATTCCTTCTGCAAGTGCAGCACTGAGTGACCCTACAAAAATATCACGTAAATCATGCACGCCTGTAAGTATACTCCATATGAGACAAGGAGCAGGAAACTTAACGGCTTTAATTTTTATAAACAAAAATCATAACATAGTTGTTATTTTGTGATTTTTATTTTCTCTATGTTAAGTAATCGTTTTTTTGCATTTAAATTTTTCCGATCACATTTCATCGATATTTTGTAATTTTTATTTTTTCGACATAAAAATAATCTTTATTCTTGCATTTCATAAAAGTCACAAAATATCGATGAATTGGATCATATATCCTAAAAATGTGTATCCAAGTGTTACAATTATTTTTATTGAATAAATAAAATAAAAATAAAAATCACAAAACTTCGATCAAAAGTTGCAAAAAAAAATTAATTAGCAAAACAACGATTATACAATGATTTAACACAAAAATCTTCAAAATAAAAAAAATATTCAGTTTAGTATAGTGTTAAAGGCGGGCACGGGCACATCTGGCAACGGTCTGAACTAAACAGGACTCGTGCAAATGCAGGGCAAGTTACGAGTCCCGTCAGCGATTACCTTACAGCGACATCTCGTTGTGAGAATTTTGTTTTATGAATAATTGCAGACCTAATCACGTAGCATGTCGCGAAGAGATAAGATCGATATATTCGAGTTTTGTTTTGAACGAATTATTCCCAATAATTTTTCCTGCGAAAATCACGATTATTTTCATTCTATGACAAAAGGTACTCAATAATTAACTGAAATCCATAAAGTAAACATGGAGTTTGTAACATTTCGATAGCCTAGGGCAGCCTGACTTATAACAGAATAGCGCAAAAGTTTCGAATAATCTAATAAGCTAACAAATTTTTGATAAGAATTTCAGAGAAAAATTAGTAGGAATACGGTGATCTAGACCAAGAGTCGATGGCTCTCTATACAGACGATTTCAAGCTAGGCGGGAGAGTTGGCAGTTCGCACTAAACCTCAGTTTTTGCTTACCGGACCACTGTCGCGCTTTCCAGGCTGAGCTAAATACCATAATGGAGGCTGCTCGATTGCTCACAGCGTTCCCACATCCAGGCCGGTCTGTGAATATATACTCTAACATCCAAGGTGGTATTATATCTCTAAAATCCAACGGAGCAACATCCAAAACTGCTATATAATGGAGAAGGGCTCTCAGCCTGCCCGCGACCAATTGCTATGTGGCAGTTCTATGGGAACCGGGGCACAGAGATATTTTCGGCAACTGCTAGGCCGACAAGTTCGTAAGGTCATACCTCTAGCCTTTTGCAAGCCCATACTGAAAGCTAAACTAATCAATAACTTGGAAAATAATCAACTTGAAGAAAATCAACCACGAAAAAATCAACTACAAAAAAATAAACACCGGCATTAAAAAAAAATAAATATTTAAAATTTTATTTATATTGAGAAAACCCCATTCTAAGATATTTCTAATAAACAGTTTTTCGCTCATTTAATATTTAAAAAAAAATATACCCTATGCTAAGCCCGTCTGGTCTAGCCATAACTTAAAGCGCTAGGAAAATCCATTCAACAATTTCTAAGATTAGTCTGTTCAAACAGGCAAACCGACAGGACTGGAAAAAAATCTAGTAATGGCCTAAATGTTTTTGTTATATTTCCTGCATCAGATACGATTCTTCTCCAGCTTTATTATAGCTCAAATAAATCTGATTTAGAGCTTTATAGAGAACGTTCTTTATTATAAAGTATTCTTATTTTCAATGCTTAGCGATTTCGGTCAAAATAAAGGGTTTAAAAATCCGGTCAAAAGCGAGGCAACTTTCCAAATCCAAATCCAGGCAAATAAAGGTTCTATACCTTTTCCCTTCCACTTTTCTCTATACCATTAGCTTCAAAATTGGCATTAGGTGCTTTTAAATATATTTAGATGAAAACGTCTATCTATTTGCAAACAAAAAGCACTTTATTTTAAAACTCTTTATATAACGAAGAGTACCTGTAAATTTAATATACTATATGTACGTTCAATTCTTTAACAGAATTGGTGTGTCACTTTAATTTTGACTTTGACCAGTAAAATCAAAGTTTTTGTCTTACATATCGGCTTGACTTTTGACAGAAGAGTCAATTTATATTGTTGACCTCTCCCACACGCACACACAAATTCAGAGCTATTGCGTCGTCTAGTGGTACAGGGCAAAAAGACGTGCGTACATAAATGACGATGAATATATGAAATTTAATTTCAATTGTCACGAAGTGCTCAATCTTCGCCGGATTATCATTGCCCATTGATTTTATTTTCACATTTACTCAAGCCTGCATACACTTATCACAGGTGCAGGTGTGTGCTGCTTATACCAATACATGCATATCTAAATATGCACACACACATCGATGTTTACGAATTCAATGAATACTAATTTTTTGTGGTGCGTCTTGCAGAAAATGGAAATGTGTAATGGAATCAATTTAGGGACTAGATAGTGGGAAATGAAAAGGATAGAGATTTAATCTGATTAGCATTTGATAGGTAGCAAAAAATAGGAGCATTACATATATTCATTCCACACTCAGTCAACGTACAACCATGTGAAGGAAACTCTTCGGAAATTTTGTGAGGCTTAGAGTATTATTTTTTTTTCTTACTTCTTTATCGAGCATGGAAATGTGGCCATATGGCCTATGCGAACGTACCACGACGGCTATTTCTCACTCAAGTATATGCACACAAAAAAATAATTTAATTAAAAATAACCTTTTTGAGAATGATTTCAAAAGTTTACTTTCGTACGCGTGCGGTGTAACTTTTCTACTTATAGAGGACTCTGGTTAAATTGAGGTAACCCATGTAGATTTGTTTCGGTTCCCTCCACTTATTTCCGACAGGGCGAAAAGTTAATGGATATTGAAACTATTTTCATGTTTGATTTGAAGAATGTTTTGTACAGCATCAACCTTATCTAGCGCCATTTAGAATTTTATTAAGGCTCTTGAAAATCATAAAGTTCTATGTTAAATCGTTTCTACTTTTGACGTTAGCTTATCCTTCTTATTTCACATTTTGCAATAGTTTTGAATAAAGTGATTTTGTGTTTCTAAACGCTTTTTGATGTAAAATTTTTTAGCGACTGTAATTTTTACATCGCGTCACGCAAGTCGCGTCACAGAATCGCGTCAAACTCAATGCCTACATATACATACATACATATATGTATATATAGGTATGTAGCTGTAGGAATTCTTCCGGCAATAGTTCAGAACCATTTGAGGACAACTTCTACTACTGCTGCCAACTACCACTACTAATAGTTGCTACTTCTACTTTTACCAATTTCTACTACTATTTCTTACTAGTTTCTACTACTGTTTTTATTAATCCTAATTACTACTACTATTTTTACTAATTTCTACTACTATTTTTACTTACGCTACTACTTATAACTGTATCTATTTTTACTAATTTCACTAATTTGCTTACTAATTCTACTACTATTTTCACTAATGCTACTACTAATTACTACTACTATTTTAACTAATTTTTACGATTATGTTTTATTAATCTCTACTACATTTTGACAAATTTCTACTACTATTTTTACTTATGCTAAAATTAACAAAACTAAATAATATCTTATACAACTCTTTCCCAACTTTAGCTCTATATCTCTATGTAGAATCTCTACGGAAGTTTTACTACTTGCTCGCGCACTACGTTATAAATAAAGTGCATCGAATGTGCCCTAACTCATGAGGGTACGGAAATTTGTAACAAAATCAATTAAAAAAATATTTGGATTTTTTTTTTAATATATATGTATATTTAATAAACTAGCAAAGTATCGGTAGAAAATTAGTTGCTTATGTGCCGATATTGTTTTATAAAAAAGTTTGAATAGTCTGCAGTGCTGCCACACAAATAATGTTGACCGAGGAATATAGCCAAAAACTAAAAACAATATTTCTCGAGAAATTATAATATTAAGTACTTATTACAATATTAAATATACATAAATATTATAACGTCATATAGCGTTTGTTAAAAAAAATTTGTTTTTGAAGTTTCGATTATTCCCTAACATACTTTTTCTTGGAAGAACAGATTCAAAAGCAGCTTAATTTCCACGTAGAGATAAAACCTAAAATTCAAAGGTTCACAATTCGCAATCGTTGCTCTGAATAAAACCCTCTAAAACTACTACAATTTGGCAAATTCGACACAAATTAAAGCATTTTCTCAAAAAACGTAATTCGCTCTCCAAGTAATTCCCCAAATATTTTGCGAATTACCCTATTTATATTGCACAGTCATAAATTCAATTTGACGATTCTACTTCTTGTTCTCGTACTTTGCTTAATATTTTTATTATTTCCAATTGGGATGCTTTAGGAGCTTTTCGGTCGGTAATATCTTAAAAGCAAACAAAAAGTTTCTTTTTTTCTCCTACGCGTTTCAGCGTCTTCCGCGCCTTCATCAGGGAGTCTGCATTTTATTGTACATAAAACATAAAAACAAGTGTTAACAAAATAACAATATTTTTGCTTACAACAATGATTGCACTTACATACATTTTTAATTACATTGAAAACATTTTTAATTACATCAAAACAAACAAAAATATAACAATAAAACTCCACATATTGAATTACACACTACATTTTTGTCTCTCTGTTTAACCATCACTCGTTATTGCTGTTCTGTATGCGCAGTTTATATTGTTTACGTCTTCCTTAAAATTCATCGTTTTTCGTATTTGTGGTTGTATTCTCAGCCCTTCTAATGTTAGTCTTCTGTAGATATCGATGACTGGGGAAAAATCTTAGTTAGAATCCAAGGTCTTACTTTTAATAGAAATATTATATTAGTTTATTCTTCCACACGGTTCTTTTTCAATTACTACTACTTCTTTGTACCTTTTTTGTTTAGAGTTTCGTTCTCAAAAATGTGTATGGAAATTAGCGTAATTAAAAACTTAATTGGAGAATAAATGACGAATGGGAAAGCGAATTCGTCTCGCGGGAATATAGAATTATGAAAACTCTTCGTTGCATTTTTAAATAAAAACGTGTGGGAAGAGCGAAACAAACTTAAAAATATTTGCTTCGATTTAACAATACTTACATATATTATATTCATTTACAATCATTTATTGCCCTTTCAAAACAGTACTAGCATGTGGACTACACTTTCATGTACATAGCTTTAAATTTTGCGAATACAAAAACTAACGGCACTATTCGCCTTTAAAAAAAAATGTTATTTTGTTATCCGAATATTTTGACAATATTTACAAAAAAAATCAAGTAGTTTTTTCTGTTTCCTTATCTGTATGTAATAAAGATTTTATGGAGAGTGTTGAATGTTGCTTTCGAATTTTTTGAAAAATTTATATATGTATTAGCGTGCATCAATCCCAATTTGAAAATAAAGTTCTGTTTTTTTATCATACTCTAAGGCACCAACCAAAATATTTCGCAATAAAATAAAGATTCAAGCGAATGGACTGATTTGAAATTACCACCATTTTTGGTTCTGTTGAATAAATTTTTAAATAATTTTTAGCCGATCTTTTAAGCTTACACTGGTGTATCATATTCAGTGGTATTTGGAAAATATTTTGGAAGCATATAATACATTAAAATGAAAATAATTTTTAGTTAAAATATTTTGGCGTAAGTCGTAAAACATAATAAATTTTATAATTCCGGTGGAATCCGTAGATTTTGTGGCACGGCACCCCATGTGCATTTTTTTAGAGTTGAACCAAAGTTTTTTTAAATAGATTTTTTTCACCTCGCAAATATATAAAATTTACTTTTAGTATGTGTTAAATTATCTACATTTTAGGGTTTTTGTAAATACAAATATTTCTTTTTTTATAATTTTGTTTTCAAATAAATCGCTCCTGATCGGAGATAGTTTAAGCTTGAAAGTTAAGTTCTTCATAGAACTATTTAAAAATTTGTTCAACACTCAGGCCGATAGGCTTAACTACCAGTTGTCTTTAATACTTACATAATTTTGTAAATTAAGGAGATAAGGTATTTAGCAAGTAGCACGGCGCCAGAGCGAAGTGGTAGGCTTCTGGCAGTTGTATTTTGGAAACTGTGGAAGGCGGGCCTTCACTGTAATCAGTTTGAATTAAACCTTAAATAATATTAGGTAATAATTATAATTAATAATCATGAACTGAAAATCAAAATAATGAATAAAAGCTAAGACATTAATTATTAACTGAAAATAAATTATAAACTGAAAGAATGTAAAAACTTATCTTGTATAATTATATTTCACGTAAATAAATAAAATCGATAAATTTTTAATGCAGCCACCTCCGAAGTTTCATAAAAAGTTTTATTTTAAAAACAGAAATTATAAAAGTAATCGAAGAAATAAAGTTCTAAGTTAAAGATCATATATGATTGAAAAAATAAAATCCCTAAATAAGGAGTACGCAAAACTTCAAATTTAAAAACTTTCTTTATTTTTATCTAAGTATTCCAAAAATTATTTTAAGGCTCAGTGGCAGTTTTTTATTTGAAAAGTATTGAAAAAACGCAACATCAATCAAAAATATAGCTGCTATTTCGGTGATTACTTCATCTCCTCGTTAGATTTATTTCTAGACTTTACCTGTACTTGATCCCCGAATTTATGGTTGCTTTCAATCATCCTACTTTCTAGTATATATATATATGAAGTTATATTAGCTTGATTTATACTAAAATGGCCAGGTTTTTATTTTGGGCGCATACTGTTTGCAAAAAATCAAATAATAATCATTTTCTGTACCTAATTTATAGTCAACGAAATCATTATATTTACGTCACCGTAACCGATAATCGTCGGTAATCCGAATCATAAAGGTATCTTTTTTAGTATGTGTTTCCGTGTTAATATCATATCATTATAATAACTATATTTACACTTTTTAGAATCAGTATATGCAAAACTAAGCAGAACAAAATTTGGTTCCAATGGAAATTTTATTTGGATTAGCCAAATCAAAAAATATTTTCAGCAAATTCAATAAATCAACATAGATCAGCTATACTAAAAAGTGAATTACAGTTTTTATACTAATACCAGAGATATTTATACACAAACAGCGCTTTGCACAACATAGAATGAGCCACAATTGCGAACACTGCAAACGTGCGCCGCTACGTATACGCAACATTTCCTTTCATACACAAACATGGCATAGGAACTTCGTGAATAGCATAGACTCTGTGGCAACTAGAACTCCCTTGTGGATACCTACATGACTTTGGCTAATAATATACTTATACAATGTATGCAGTGGCATATATTTCTCTTTGCAGATTGGCAGTTTACCCAGCGGCGTCGTAAAAACGTCAACTTCACTTTTGACAACCATAAAAAGCGGGCAAGAAAAGCAACATTCAGTGGCTAGAAAGACGCAAGCAGTAAAAGAGAAAGAGTTGCAGAATTAAAACATGTTAAGGGGTATACATAGATACACATTTTTTTTTTTTGGTAGGTAGGGGAATCAGCAAAAGACCCCAAATATGTTCAGGCAAATTCAGTGAAATTCATACCTTTTGCAAAAAAGCGAAAGTTTCCCTATATACCCAGTAGAACTAGGGATCATCGTTTGAGTAATCCAACAGTACCCCTGCGAGTTCGGCATTACTCTGGGGGTATCAGCATGTAGTTTTGTATACTCGCTTTTTACATAGCGTGTCCTATAAGGGCGAGAAATGGAAAAACTTCCTTTCACCAGCAATTCGAACAGTGAAAGAGTTTTTTTTTTTAATTCCACTTTCCTGCATAGCGAGTAGTGAGATAATTTTGAAGAATCAATCCTTCCAAATAAGCACTTAATGTGTTCTCTTAAAAATCACATAAAAGAGCACATAAGATACTACTTTGGCAAAGCAATAAAATTATCTATTTGAAACAGATATTACTAGAACGATTTCTGGTTTAGTTGGAAGACCACCATACACAATTCGGCAATATTTTTTTTTTACAAGAAACGACTTTTTTCTCTTGTTGAATTAAATCTGTAATATTACGCCAAAACCAGGTCAAAGTGCAATATATGATATTTCTCCGTTCTCTATTTCCATATTACTCATTGGGGAGCACAGGGGGCGATCTTCCCAAGCGACTAATAAATCCCTTATACGGCTTTTTCAGCATTTCAAGACATTTCTCATTTTTTCCATTCTAAAGGGATATAATTACTAGCAATTATTTGAATACCAGTTTGATTAGTTGCACCCTAGTTCTCACAGGGCAAGCAATCTAAAATGGCAGCATAAAAAATTGATTGCTTATATACAGAAGTATTGGGAGTAAAGGGGAGTAATACCATACTCTGACATTCCTCAAATGCTGGTCCCCTGCTCTACTGGGTTCATACTTTACTTTCGCACACACACACATACATGAATATATTTTCGAAATTATTTATGCGAAGTGGAAATGGTTCGAGAGAGTTCACATGATTGATTTCGCTGCGCTACGTGTGTTTTTTTTTTTGTTTGTACGCATATCCTTTTTGTTTATCTTTTGGGTTTTTCCGTCACTGTGTCAGCTGTTGGCGCAAGAGACCATTTTGTCAATTTGATGGGCAGTTCAAAGTTTTTTCAGCTTTCTTTTATTTTTTAGTTTCTATTTTGTACGTCATCCTTGAATTGTTTGAATTGAAATTTGCAAAGTCAGCATCAGCAGTTAGTAAGTTGGTCTACTGTGATTTCAAATCAATCACACTTAGCGATGGTTAAATTTTGTGATAAGCCAAATGTAATTTTTCTTTAACTCGGTAAACATAACGCTTTGGTCCTTTCTTTTTGCATTAGAAAAAATATCGTGTTGAGAAAAGGATAAAAATTCAAAGAAACCCTGTTGAATAAAGAATAACTACAGAATAATTAAAGAAAAATAATAATTGATTTAGTTGCCGAAAGCGCCACGTACATGTCAGTGCTTGGGCAGCGCCTTAACGTATGCTATAAGTAAGAGGAGGAAATTGTTGAAAGAGATCAATAGTTTTTGTGAATTGCTTCATACGCCCAGGCTACAAAACATTAATCTTTAAGTAGTGTTGCCACCGAGCAAAAAAAAATTAGTACTACCTGGTGAAAGTCGAATACCTATATTCGGGGAAAAAAAACACAATGGACAACTTTTTCAATCACTGTTTTATAACAAAGATGTACTAATCTGTATTAAACTAAAACGGTTATCGGAATTTTTATTGGGCCGTGCCTTCAGAAATAGTTGTAATAATTTTTTGAAATACATTTGCTCCATTCTGATTTAAATTTTTTTAGTGAGAATATAGGAGATATTAGAGAAGGGCAACTATAAATGAACTTATTACCTGAGAATGCCTTTGAGAAAAACAGAAAAAGTATACACTTTTAAAATACAATTACCTATCTATTCCAAGTAAATTTTTTTGCAAGTGTAAATAAAAAATTATAAGTGAATTTATTTTTGGTTTTTTTATTCGCAAGCCGGTAGCTCAAAACTATGAACTAAACAGCGGAAAATGGGAAATTTGTAATATGTGGAATTAACAATTTTTGTTCATATTTTAAGCAGTTTTCGGGGAAAATAGTCAAAACAATTTGTTGAAAAATTTTTTTTGTAATTTTTCTGGATAGTGTAGTAAATCTGTTTACATTTATTGGGCAATAATTAAATGTTTTGAAGTAAAATAGCAGCTTTCTCACTACGAATAGCGAAAGCAGCTCCTCTGGTAAACATGTGTTGCTTCTTTCAACATAGAACAATTTTTAAATTTAACTTCTTCCATACAAAATTATATTTGAGCAAAACGCTTATTCGTTTTCTCTCGATTGCTCTATCTTATTATTAGAGCTCTTATTCATCGACTAGTCGGCTAATCGGTTAATCGAGTAAAAAAAGTTGTTCAAAAAAAAATAGTCGACTTCACATAATCGGCTAACCGTTTCCGTTCGATTTTTTCGACTAACCGATCAGAAATAACTAGTCGACTAACCGTTCGTTTTCGATTTTTTTATTAGCAGTTTTCATTGAATAAATTATTATTTTTTATATGTGTATGACTACTTATGCTTATTGATAAAGCTAGTTTCTAGTAATGAAGTTGTTATGAATTTATTGTGAGTAGCTGTCACTATTCGAATAATTTCGGTTAGTCGATTTTCAGACTACTCAATGGTGAGCGATTGGTCGAACAGTTGCTATTCGACTATCAACCATCAAAAAAGTTACTTGTCGACTAGTCGACTAGTCGAGTAATCGGGTAGTCTATTTTAAGTAAGAGCTCATAAGGTTGTGTTACCTGATTGATTTTTTTTATTTGTCTTCGGGCTTTGCTTGTCAAATCGGAATTGTTATTCACATTCTCATTGTTCTCATTAATTATAAACTTATGAAATATTTTGACAGTCCAAGCCAGGAAAGCAATAACAACATATATGTTAATAACTGTTTTTGGACTACTGCTACCACCTTATATGAAATGTGAAATATAAAATGTGAAATTTTTTTTTTTTAATTATATTTAATTTATCCTACTAATCCTGTAATCCTAAAATGTGAAAGTTTGTGTGCAATTTCTTGAATATGTTTGTTAACTTTTCACGCCAAAACGACTTGGCTGATTTGGATAAAAATATAGGATATTTTAAAAGAGAGTTGCCATCTGCTTAAAAACTTAAACTCTATTAAAAACTAAATTAAATCACATATTGCAATATATTAAATGATATAAGTTGCCACCTATTTAAAAAGTTATATAGCTCCATTTCCAAAATGATTTGAAGGAATATAGCCACCCCTTTAAAGGTAAATTAAAATAAACTAATGAGTTAAATGAAACTTTACAATAAATAAAACCCCATTAATAAGTTAAATGAAATAATTCAATATAAATGTCAAACAAAGGAGGTTTAAGAAGGCTTTACTTCGTAAATACTTTAGAAGACGGAAAAATTAAACTAAACTTGTTTAAAATAATTAATTTAATTCAGTTTATAATTAATTCAGTTTGAAAGTTGATTCACTTCAATTGGTCGATGGTAGTGTCAAAGGAAACAAATTAAGAAAGTTGAGAGGGTTGCCACATGTTTAAAAATATAGATTCAGTAAAGTTTATTAGATTAAGTTCTCACTCCGTCAGCCAAATGGCAACCCTAACTTACCGCTCTACTAAATACTTCGATCTCGCCGAAGTTTAAGGAAGCCATTGCTTCCTCCTATTCTTTGACGTGGTAAGTTGAGTTCCAGAATGTATTTCAAATTAAACTTATTCTAATACAATTGTTTGTTATTTTCTCTTCGCGCACTTCTAAAAAATCGGCGCGGGCTTTACCCTCAGCTCATCATTAATGAAACATTTAAATAGAAGGGTTTCAAATAAGAATGGCGGCGAAGAAACTCAACACGCAATTAAAAGCAGTCGAGCGTTTCGAAAAAATTTTGAGGAATGCCAACTGTTCACAAATTAAACACCGGTTAATTAATACAATCAAATTTATAAAGATTTTGTATATAACGGTGTTAAATTGAAATGAAAACAGTTTTAGTAAATGATTTTAGCACGTCATACTTTAAAATAAGGTGCGCATCATAACTGTACAACAACAACTTTTGACAGTTATTTCTACAATAAAAATCGTATAAATGCAATCTTCAAATTTTGTGCAAATTTTAATAATATTTAAAAAATTTTAATAAAATTTCCAAATTTTTGTTTTTCATAAAGCTCTCAAATTTTTTAATCCCAAATTTTCGAAAATGTATGGTGCTCATTCAATTGCTTTTATTTTTACTAAAATAAAAAATTAATAAATCCCAACCATGCTGTTTGCCAAAATTTATTGAACAATATTTCTGCTTATAAAATTTACTGCTAAATTGCATCGTCTGCAGTTTGTGAGTGAGCGTTTGTCCTATTGCGGTGCAGTCTCTTACTACGCGCGCAAAAAGTGCAACGTTGCATTTGTACTACCGTTTTACCAGCTCGATGCTTCGTCGCCATGTTTTTAATATTTTTACTGCCGAAAGGCACGTACGCGTTGCAAATACAACGTCACTTGGTTTGTGAGAGGTTTCCCCGCCAACTTATATTCAATTATATACTATTACAAATACGTACAGTGTCTCACAGGTTTAATCGTGCAGTGTTATTTTTTCAATATTTTTCGTGCTCATTTTTTAGATAACTTTTTATAAAAATATAGTTCATTCCAATGTTATAAAGCATACAAGTCAAAATTTGGATTTTTGTAAAAATTGTGCAATAATTAAACAAAACGTTTTTCGTGCTAAATTTTTTCGATAATTATTTATAAAAATATTGTTGATTCCAATTTTATACAAAAGTCAAAACTTTTTTCTTTGTAAAATTTATACGATAGTTTAACAAACTTGAAAAAAATTTCATTAAAATTTTGACTTTTTAGATAATTTTCGAATATTCAGTTTTATAGCTTATTCAATTTTAGTATAACAAACTGAAGGTTTCAAGTTCCTAAAAATGTTCACTGATTTTTGATTATTTTTCTTGCGTTGCGCATTTTCTTATATTTGATATGGAAGAAACTGAGCAAGACCGCTAACGTAAAAATATTATTATAAATCAATAGATATTTTTAGGAACCGTCACTATATTATACAAAATTTGACTTGAATACAAAACTACTCTCCGTGTACCTTGGTTCAAACCTTGGTAAAGTCTAGAAAGAAAGAAGTCTGATGAGCAGCAATCACTTCAATCATTTTGAAATATTGTGGCTTTCAAATAATATTCCCTACTAAAACCTAGTTCCGCCTCAATAAAAAATTAACTTATTCCTTTTATGCTTTATAATATTAAAATTAAATGTACCTTTATAAAAAAAAATTTACGAAAAGAAGTTACCACGAAAAATATTTTCAATATTGGGCCCGTTTTATTGTATTGAAAAGAACACTCCAACTCGGATAAAATTTCCTTCAGTTGAAAAAGCAACCCTATTATCTTTCTCGAAAGATAAGATTTGTTTAGTACTATTGAAGAACGGAAAATAGTTGTGCAAACAAATTTTATGTTGATGTATTTATATATTTAAAAAATACTAGACAAATAAAAACGGATTAAGTGTTCAAAGGAAATTTACCATGTATTTCCTTAGGACTCATTCGCAATAGCGCAGTTTTTTCACTTCCCAACACTTCATCTCAGGTCGGATATAATTTTACCGAGTTGGCTCAACTTGCTTATTTTTCCGATTTAGTGCTGGTTATTGCTTTACATTGAATTTATTATCCTACATTGTGTTCTTTTGCAACTAGGTTACAAAGAAACGGACCCATTGTTTAAAGCAACACTACACTATTTAAGCTGTGAACCACTGTATATATACTCTAAGCTTTCATCTCCTAAAGAAATATATTATTTTTTATAACATTGACAATGGTACTAAATGATATTTTCGAAAATAAGTTTTCAATAACATTTCCTTGATTAGATGTGGAGTACAGTACCACAATAAAGTTTACAACAATATCCTCAAAACTTGGAGATTTATAAGCTCTTTTGTTTGTGTTGCAAAACATTTCACGTGTAAATTTCTAAAGTTTTTTGCTTCCAATGCAAAAATAAAACTTTCATCTTAGTAAAATTTATGACGCTGCGTAGCTTTACAGAGTGCCTCTTGTTTACAAATCTTGCTGAAAATTACAAAATGATTAATGTGCAAATTGTCTATACAAAGAGAAATAAAAGCATTTGTTGTCTGATTGGAGTTTCCACTACCAGCTAAGCGTTTTATTTATAGTTTCAGTTCAGATGTAACCCAACGAGTTTATAATGCTCTGCAACAAATAAAGTGGTATCAGACTTTTATCTATACTAGCGAATTTATATGAAAAACAGCCTTAGTGTTTGTCAGAATCGAAAATCTTCTATAGGCTCGTACTTTCAAACCCCCTATTAATGTTTGAAATTGACTTTTTCAGCCAGGGCTCTGTTTTTTTAATAACAATGGCAACCGAAGTATAACTCATACGAACATTACACAGTTAGCTGGGTTGCAATTTCGATTTTTTTGCATTCAAAGTTAGCCATAACTTCTCAATTTTTGCTTACAATTCTCCGTTTGATTGTTGAAGTGTAATTTTTGAAAGAAGAAAATTTTGATTTTAATTGTGTACAAAGGAATCGGAAATGGGGGAATGCTATTTGTGCAAGAAGAGCAGTGGAAAAGGCGTGGGAAACCTTTTAAAATTCCGTCAGATTCAAGGAGGAATAATTGGGGCAGAACATTCAGATCAAAATTGTTTGTAATACGTTCAATTTAATTTTAGCTAAATAACTCAATCTGTGTATCCGACTCACTGCAGAACATCAAATATAATTAATTGAGATTTTTGATTTGATTTGGCACGACTTTTATTATTGGCAAACCCTTCACACTTCTATTTTGACGAAGCATGAACTTCCTACAACAACAAAATACATGTCAGGGTTGTATTGAAACTAAATGATTAGGTACATATGTGAACTATTGCTCTCAATATTTTGTAAAACTTTTTCACAAAAAAAATAAATGGTTAATATTTCATGGTTCAATTTTCAAAATTCTGTAATTTTAGTAAAAAAGTTCTCCTTAATAATGATAATAATAATATGGCGCTGACATCATATATACAACTCGATATTTGGCAAAACTTCTCATACATTCTTTGGTATGCAACTTGATCTTCAGATGTATATTTTAATAATTTTTTCCACTTAAAATAAATGCTTTATCAACTTCGCCTTGTATGAATTCGCTTCGCTTGCAATCAGCTGTTTATTTTACGAAGAAATTCTTACTAAGTAGTAGAAATTTATCCAATAAATATACAGTAAAACTTGCGCAAGTTCCGCTGTCATTTTCGCTCTCTCAATTGTCTCTCTTTTTCTGGTTGCTTGCAACAAAAAACGCTATATAGTAAAATTATTACTAGTTCTTACCAAGGCGAATCCATACAAGGTGATAGCATCCTATGAGCTGAATGCTTGTTCTTCTCTCTGAATTCGCTAGGTTGTTTTGTTTACACAAACAAAATACATAAGCAAACTGGGCGAATACAGATTTTTGACATTTTGCTCGCAAAATTACACAAACAAAATACATAAGTATACTGGGCGAATTCAGATTTTGACATTGTGCTCACAAAATTACACAAACAAAATACACAGCGGATTCGCTTAGGTTATCTTGCTATCACCTTCTATGGATACACCTTGGTTCTTACTGGTTCTTACTGGATAGTGAATGCCAAAACACTACTATTATTACAATGCGAAGTAAACTGATTTTTTTTTATTTGTACTCCTTCGTTTTCTTTGTAATATTTTTTGTTGCTATATTCGTATTTTGTTTTTTTTTTTTTGAATAAATATTATACAATGCATCATCGCGAAATTGTTAACCGCTTTATTTTGTGGATATTATACATTTCATCTTTGCTAATTCTAATTATCGACTTGCGCTACTATGGTGAGGAAAATAAGCTGTTCTATGTCCTATGCAATTGTGGGTATAATGATATTAAATTTCAAAATTTATTTCTTTATTTTATTTGCACTTTTTTTTTACAATTTCAGGTTGTCTTGTCTTCCGCTTACTGGGCTGTTGGTTCTTTCCATGGATAATACACGTATTTGGCCTCCTATATCTTATCTACTACTATATAACACTGAAATGGTTTTTTATTAACACTTTCAATGCAATGGTGTGTTGCATACCGGTTATCTTACAGGTGCGCTATTTTTGTTCACTTTAATACTAGCTATACAAATTGATTCATTCCCCTTCCCGATCCCGTGTTTATATACATATGTATATCTCTTATATATTCATATATAGCTTTTACTCTCATTGCATTTGGTGCTCTTTCGCCCTGGACGATCAAAATCCCAAAGGGCCTGCCGTGTGGGTGTACATGCGTTGGGTGGTTTCATCTTAATTGTTGTTTACTATTGGATGATCTGTTTTCTGATAAATGATAGCAACTTTCAATGTGTACTGGAAATGTTATATATGCTTTTATTCCTATTCATGATATTGACGCCGCAATTTATGACACATGGACAGGCTGTAGTGCAGGCGGCATTGGAAAGGGCCAGACTTGGTAGAACAGGCACAACCGCAATAAATTGGGATCGAAAAACGGACAAAAGATTAAGTGATAAATCGCCAAAAGAGGCAACTCGTAGAAGAGCGCGAGGATCAGTAAGTGGATCGGCACGTAGGCCGCCACGTAGATCATCACGTGGATCGCTACAGGAAGCTTTACACGATAGAGCGCGTGAATCACGTGGTTCGAAAACATAATATTGATAAAATTACGTATATATTTACTTACAAAAGCTTAGCTACTGGCTTTTTTAATAAATTTGTAAATGTCAATAAATTTGTTTAAAAAATTATTTAAAAGAAAACTGTGTGGCACAAAGCGAATTAATACAAGGTGAAGTTCAAGGCGTATTCAGTAAGGTGGTGGCAATACCAACAGCGAATTTATTCATAAAACTTGCATGTATTTTGCAAGGTGGATCCTAAGAAGATAAATAAGGGGAATCCGCTGTGTATTTTGTTTGTGTAAGTTTGGTAGTGAAATGCCAATAACTGAATTCGCCCAGTTTGCTCATGTAATTTGTTTATGTTAACCAATCAAGTACAAAAACAAAAAATTACACACACACCATTTTGACTCAACGTTCACCAAGCGAATTCAATCATCTGCTTGATCAACTTCACCTTATATGAATTCGCCTTGCGGGATGCTATCAAATTGTTTGAATTCGCCTTGGTATTTTGTTTTTGATGTGGCAATCTTCAAAGTCAGTCTAAGGTGAATTTGTTGGGCGAATTAAGAAAATAGAAAACAAACAAACATACAGTGGTGAGCAAAACCGGTCGAATAGTGAGGACCTCCTTACAATATTAGCAAGGTTTTTTACGATAATTTTTTTGTTAATCTTATTTACAAAAATTGTTCAGACTATAACAAAACCCCTGTAAACTAGTGTTTCAAAAATACTAAAAATTTATGAAAAAAACAACAAATCTTTATGAAAACTTTTAAATTTGTTGGGAGAGTTTTAAGAAATTTTTCGCGTATTCGGTTTTATAGGTTATTTAACTTTAGTATAAAAAGTTGTTAAGGCCAAAACTAAAAAAAAATATACAAAAATCAACAGTAGTTTTAGCCACTTCAAACTTGCACTTTTTCATACTAAAGTTAAATAGGCTATTAAGCCACATACAAAAAGTATATTTTTAAAGTTTTAATAAAAATTTGTTGAGTTTTTATAAATTGTGAATAAAGTTTGACACATTAATTTGCATGGTTTTTATAGCATAAACTATAGTTTTATATAAAATTAACGAAAACGATCTATCTTTCTCACTTTGCGAACTTGACCGTATCAATTTTTTTTTAAGTCGCATTTAGGGAAAGTATCTGAGGAAGATTGTATTAGTCCACTAGAACTTTTGCTAAAAGTCGACTATCCGACTATTTCGACTAGCAACTTTGTTATAGTTGAGAGTTGAGTCGTATAGCAAAATCAAAAGTTAACTTTCGAGGAATTCTGTCCGAATCAATTCGGAGCGAACTGCCACCGATCACTTATGGTGGTAAAACAGCTGATTTTTGTTTATTGACATTTTTTCGTTTGAGGTATTTGATGATAATACCATCGTTGGAACTTCACTTTGTATCTATATTTTGATGTCTATATGCGCATAAATATTTTATCACACAAAAAAACTACCTGGATTTATTTATTTTTAAATAGCTGATTTTGGATTATTTTTAGTCTTCTTCTTCGGTGCAGCCACATATTCTCTACCGTTAAATAAATATTTAACCGTTTGTTTAGAAAAGGAAATCAAATTTATCATCTCGACAAATTTAACTCCCAGTTTCATGTTTCACAATTAAAAAATCTCTACGATTTGGCTACACTCGAACAGCTGTCTGAACGAAACTCGATTTCAGTTTTCTTGTAGCATGTCAATCAAATATATTACGAACTTCTTTTCCTAATTATATATTTACTTCTAAAAAAAACAAACGACTATGACTATCTTTGACGAGCATGGACATCGCATCGCGGTTATTTTGTGGTTGTTCTGCATTGCAGGTATTATCGCTGATGTTTTGTGTCAATTTGATGAGCTGCAAAAATTTAGAATATCCAGAGTGCCGGTTTCCGTGATATTTATGGCGATGTCATGCGGTTTGTGTAGATTGTGTGCATTTGAAGCTAATGCAGAAATAAATGCTAATGTTTTCTTTTTTATTTGTGATTTTAACAGGTGCGCCGCTTTACCGCGTATTTGGCGCTAATATATTGGTGCAGATTTTCCATTTCGTCTTAAGTTTTCTACCATATGGTTTTATTCATCTATTATGCAAAGACTTGAGCTTAATGGCATTTGGCATACTTTTATTCTTTGCAATTATACAGGTAGATTTTCCATCTAAACAAATCAACACATTTGGTACTTTTATCACTTTTCTTCCATGTAGTCGGTAAGCGCGTTTTTCATGCTCTGGGTTCGTCCGGGCTACACAGCTGGTGCGTATGCTTTTCGCGTTGGCGTCCACGCCCTCTTCGGCATTATCACCATTGTTGTTTACTATCTGATCTGTTGTTTCCTTCTGAAGCCCGATATCAATCACGGTTCGGCAGTGGTCGAAGCAGTTTATATGTTGTTATTGCTTATGATCTTGGTAACACCGGCATTCCAAGCACCGAATCAAGCCATACCGAAAGCGAAGTTGGAACGAAAGGATATGATGGAAAGATTGAAGAAATTGCAGGAAAGAAGACGTTTTACGAGAGCCAGCGACGTGCAGAGTAAACCAGCTGGTAGTCCGAGGGGCAGTAAATCAGCTAAGCAAGGCGCTAGGAAATCAGCGTTGAAAAAGTGATTGAGGAAATTTGAAAATGAATGTACAGAATGCTAAGGCGGCCGACCTTACATCTTTCCATTTGTATTGTGATAAAACTACTACAGCTTTGCTATTGTACTGTGAATTAATTTCATTAAAAAGTGTTCAAGTTAAAATTTACCGTTGCAATGCTGCCGGTTGCTGCAATAAATCCTTGCTTTTTCTAACTTCTTAAATTTTCTGTGACACAAATACGTAAATTTTACTTTCACTAAAATTTGTTGCAAATTCACTACACATTTATTTTTATTTGCTACAAATTTTTCAGAGCAATGCGCACTTTCAACACTTTTATTTTTCCCATTTTTTATCTCAGCTGCCGAGCCATTATATTTTCTTTATTTTATTTTATTTTTTTTGTTTGCCTGTCGCTCTGTATGCATTCAAAATTGTTGCCGTATACTCTGTTATTTTCTCGAAATATTTTTTCCCGTTTATCGCTTTTTCACTTGTTACCACACCGTTGTCGAGTTACTGACTAACTGATGCTGCGCGCGCCTCAAAAGCATCCTTCGCCATGCGACAACACTGCATCCGACATCCGATGGCCAAAGACGACGAAGACTTTTCGAAAGCTCACCATTGCTTCCCAGCCAGCATTCCTTACGTTGCCTTCACTTTGATTTTGTTGCAGTTGGATAGACAAAAGCTGGGTGGATAAAACAAGCAAAGCAAAAACAGTTACTACGGATAATATCACGCCTGCCCTTCTTCGTTGCCTGTGTTTGTAGTTGTGCAGCGAAAGTGTGGTGAATATCCAGCGGTACACTGAAAGAAAATCTGACTGATTACAATTTTATCTGTTGCTGGTTTTCTAAAAAAGCAGTGAAATGGAAATTCATGGGTGCACATTGATTTTGAAAACCAAACTGATTTCATACAGTGAAAACATTATACTCGATTTAGCCGTGTCCGTCTATCTGTTTTTTTATATTCATAAAAGGTATGGAGGCTTCGAATACAGAGCTTTCTTTACTTATTTTTATCAAATATATTAATTCATTATACATTTCAATACAATCTACAATGTAAACAATTATTCCTTACTATTTTAAAATACCAAGCTAGACTTACAAAATGCAACTATAAATTCCCTACTGCCAAAATGCAACTCTAGATTAAGTAGCATCCGAATTTATCTGTCATTATTTACTAAACCTTGCATGATTGAATCATGACGGATAGCAACATAAAATATTTGACATTTCTCCTATCACTAGCAACAGAAACAAGTCTTAAGATTAAGAGATATTATTTAGAGGCATAGAATGGCAGGCTGCTTAAAGTAATTAGACTCGACTAGGTTATCACAATAACAGACTAGATATTTAGTTCTTTAGTAATGTTTCTTATGGATGAGTTGTATTTATTTGGATAAACATAGCCATAAGCATTTACAGATAAGTAAATAGTTTATAACCTGTAGTGCGATTAACTTACTTTAAACGATCTGAAAATTTCAATTTTTTGTCGACTTTTGTCGTTTGTAGTAACAATTGTGCGATTCACTAACCTCTTCTTAACGACACAGCTGTCTTATTGTATTTATTCAAAGTTGTAAAGAGTTCCATCTTTGTCAAGCTAAATGTCAAAATGGGCCGAAAGCACAAAGAGGAATAGAATAAACGCTAATGAATGCCGAATATTAATTTTAGCGCGTTTTTGTTATATTTGGTTAAAGCGAAATAAAATGCTAGAAACTAGAAATGATTCTTATTTTTTTTATATATAGCTATGCTTCATTGTAGCGGAATTTCGGACTCTCCTTGACTCCAATGAATATCCGGATTCACCTGGTCAAACAGTGAATATCAAACATTCAGAAGGCTGTTGAACTTACCTTTTGATTGCATGTAAATGAAATCACGAATTTTTCTTTGATCGATTAATTTAACAGCATTAAATTTGTTGTTTAGTTTTCGATAATCGACTAGCTAACGACAACAGATGATCCAGCGATCGCGAATATCATTAAAAATTGTCTGCAGAATAACAAAATCGGTAAAATATTCGTTAAGATGAGTTAACCATGCGAATATCGTTAAAACAAATTAGTCAATCGCACTACTCGTTTGCATGTAAGACATATTTGAATAAGAAATATAAAATATTAACTTATGGATATCAAACGAAAGCGAATAAAGCTGCAATTCGCAAATATTTTTGAAGAGGATTGCCGCCTGCACTCAATAAAAAGATGAATTACATAAATATAATATTATAATACTAGTGTGAAACAAGGGAGATTTATACGAAAAAAAGTTTAAATAGGGTTAACGCCTGTTAAATTAAAAGGGCTAATTAAATTTAATAAATAAGATACGAAAGTTTCATCTCGTAAATATTTTTGAAGGAGGATTCCACTTTACAATAATACGTTTTATCTCTTGAATATTAATAAATACAACTTTTGTTCAATATAAACTCGGGCTAGAGTCATGTTGGAATCATGACAAGGTGTCGCCAGTAGCGACGTGTTAACGTCACAAAACATAAAGACAGTTGTACTATAAGTACTCCATTTCTGTAAATTGTTTTGAAAGTATGCATTCTTCTTTTTGACATTTCTTTTTATATTTTGCACTTTCGCATTGAAAATGCTACTATTAGTTTTTTTACTAATTCTACTAATAATAACTACTACTTCATTTATTTATACTAATTTCTACTACTTTTCTGACTAATTCTGCTCCTAATAACTGCTACTATTTTGACTAAAGCTACTACTAATTAATACTACGATTTTTACCAATACCAATACTAATTACTACTACTATTCTTACTAATGCTACTATTAATAACTACTACTTTTTTAACTAGTTTTTACTACTAGTTTTACTAATGCTACTACTAATTAATACTACTATTTTCACATATGTTTCTATTAATTAACACTACTATTTTTACAAATTCCTACTACTATTTTTACTAGTACTTCTATTATTTAAGTATTTAAGTCTTATTGTAAACGAAGAACGAAGAATAAACGAATTAATAATAATAATAATAATAACTTATTACTACTACTACTATTTACATTAATTTCGAATACTATTTTTTTACTAATGCTACTATTATATTCTGCTACTATTTTTAGTAATTCTACTACTAAGTACCACGAACTACTATTACTACTAAGTCTACTAGTCACTATTGCTACTATTACTACTACTCCCACAACTCTTTACTACAGCTATTTACTATGAACGACGACTACCACTACTACTCCCATATTTAATCTGTTTTTATCTGTTTAAGTTCTTTTCTGAGTGCGTTCAGGTTTCGATATCGTGTTTTATATGCTATATTTGAGTACTGTTATGTAAAGGGTTTCATGTCGTTACGGGGAAGTTGTAGGAGAAACTTGGGGTTCCCCCTTCCTGGTTGCAGTTTATGCAATGGTGATGAGACTTTTGTTACTCTCGCGAGTCTGTGTGTTGTTGGCTATTTACGGTTATATTTGAAGAGGCTTGTCGACGTTTAATTTAGAATGGCGAATAGGTAATAGCTCCCTCTAAGCAATGTGATATGTTTTTCTAGTATATTATAAAAAATACCACGTAATAAAAATGTCCAACTAAACTAAAATATAATTCGATATGATGGATATTTGTAGTGTTTTTGTATGTTTACCGTTTCAGTTGTTGAGACAGTGTCACGCCTTTTCTCTATCCACAACTTCATATAACATTTTGTAAGCCTTGATACCATGTACATATATTCTTCGGCAGATTTGTTTAAAAAACAGTTAAAACATTTAAAAGGTCCATAATGTATACACCTACATATATGTTAGATTGAAGCGGGTGTCAGCTGTTTAAACACTCCCATATTTTCACTAAAACATATTCTCCACCTCCAAAACATGTTTGCTAAATTTCAACATGATATTTGAATTTTGGGCAGAAAATGTGTTCTGCTTAGGCTTCTACCTTAGTAGAAGACGTTTGCTGAGCAAACTTATACAAGGAAAGTGATTGAAATTGAAATGAATGAGACCTGTAAGACTTAAGCTACGCCGACCTAGTCTGAAGAAAAGAGGCTTGAAAACCAAACGACAAAATGTAGAGCATTTAGGGCAACTTATTTTTATTGACTAGTCGGTCCAATCTTCATGTGTTCGTCAAGGCTTTTATGGCGGTGGAGGCAAAACAGTAGAGGTGTGGCGTCAAAAGCAACGAGCAGTTCTACCAGGACTTTTCTTGACGTGGTCGTCAGCTTTAAAGATACCGAAACTAGACGAGAACCTTCGAGAAGTGAAACGTCTTTGGGAGGAACAGCTGAAAACACTCGACCTCTAATCGAAAGAACGTACATTATAGATTACAAAGAAGTTGCTCGTCCAATTTCACCATGCATGAACTAGAAAATTTGACTTTTGCTGATTGATATTAGATTCTGATTTGATGTAATTGGATTCCGATGTGGGGGAAATTTGACTAAATTCCTAATCTACATTCTTGGTCTAAACGTTTTCGATACGGTTTCCAATGGCTGTAGAAAAACAAAACAAGGCACTTTATGTTTTTACCCATTTTTCTGCAGTTTCTGGTTTTTTCGATTATGAAAATATTCTAGTAAATGAGCGCTATGTAAGTATTTACACGTTTCTATTTTAAGCAAAGTTAACAAAATCACCTAATTATATTTGCAAATTTAATTCATTTTATAGGCTATCGACTTAGCGTACGTAGGTAAATAAAAAAACTTAAAAATCCACCATCGTAAATACCACCTTTCATATATGCAAATATAAGCAATACTAATGGGAAATTACTAACAATTTGTAATTCACTAACACATTATAATTAAGAAATAATCAGTTCGAGTGTTACTAATAGAATATTTGCCATCTAATGGATGATGTCACATTGAGACAGATATAAAATTTACACACCGAAAGTGAATCAAAAAGAATGACGCAAACAAGATTATGTTAAAATTGGTTTAATTTGTAATCTCATTTCAGTAGGGGGAGAAACCAAAACCTATAAAAAGTACACATTTATTCATGTCATATCAAGTTACATGGCAAGTAGTAGTCTAATGGGCAGTTAGTAAGATTAACAACTAAACATCTCAATGGGAAGTTCCTCAAATGAGTTTATTAAATTATTTTTAGCTATAACTTTTATTTTTGTATGTACATATGTGGTATAGAACAAACGAAAAATGAAGACAAAGCTTTCAAAAATATATAATAAAACTATCGACGGTCTGTTTCAGTTTGTGTTTTTAAATGTTGGCAGCCAAATTTTTTCCATACATTGTTTTAAGTCTATGAGTTTATTTTAACTTTTGTATAGATATCGCTTACTCAGTTTCAAAATTGCCGTAGAAGTACTTTAGGATCTAAGGCTAGTAGAGCACCGAAAAAGGAGCTGGCCACCATGATTCAGAACCCGCAAAGGTCTAACTACGATTCGCTTGTCACTCGTTTGTCCCACAAATGAGACATGTGTAGTGGCTTCAATAAATCTTTCCTTAACTTCATTGATTTTTTACATAGTTTACTATTCATTCCACCTTATGGAGCTGGTGGTGATGATCAAAGCCGTATTAGTTTCGCTGCGATACCAAATTAATATAGGCTACATCTTTTCGAGCAGTCCACAGCGGATTTAAAATCGGCAAAGATTTCATATTTTTTTACTTCTCTCGAGTATTTTCTATGATTTAGAGTGTAGAAAAAATAATAAAATAAAAATCTGGTCGTGTTATTTTTGCCAGGTCTAAAGCCACACTGATAAGGTCAGCTCAGTACGTTGACGGTGTGCTTCAGTCTCTTGAACACAAGGACTTTGCAGTTGGTGCCTTTCTGGATATAGAAGGTGCCTTTAATAACATTCAGTCACAGGCAATAATCGGATCCCTGGCGGAACTTGGGGTTGAGCCCGGTCTGATAGGGCTCACCAATCACCTTCTCCGGGACAGAACTGTCGTGGCGGAATGGGGCAGCGCCTCCGTCCAGCGAAGGGTGAGTAGAGGCACTCCACAAGGAGGGGTTCTCTCGCCACTTCTTTGGGTCGTTGCTATCAATGGCGTACTGAAGGAGCTGGAAAGGGAAGGCTGCACGGTTATTGCCTATGCTGACGATGTTGCTCTCATTTTCAGGGGTAAGCTTTTGAGCACCCTTTATGATATCATGCAGGGGTACCCTAATTTGATCGTGAAATAGTCTGCAGGGTGTGGGCTCGCGATAAATCCTAGCAAGACAGAGCTGGTATTATTTACCAGGAGGTACAATTCTGGATAGGAAGCTCTCCTGGGGGCCAAATATTGAGGAAAGGGTGAAAAAGGCTTCGGTTGTGGTGTACTGTTGTCGGGGTGCCATTGGGAAGAGGTGGGGTCTTTCTCCCAAGGTAAACTATTGGCTTTACAAGACTATAATAAGGCCTATAATGTTTTATGGAGTGGTGGTCTGGTGGAACTCACTAGACAGGGTATCTAAGCTTAAGCAGCTAGAGCAGCGGTCTGCGCTCATTGGGATCAGTGGGGCGCTTAGGACCACACCCACTCACGCGCTTAATGTTATGCTTAACGTGCTACCTGTGGGCATTGCAGGCAGGGTTGCAGCAGCCCATGCCGCAGCCCGGCTAGAGTGCATTGGCTACAGATTCAGCTCGGCCTTTGGGCATTCTAGGATTCTTGCCAGCTTCAACTTTGTCCCTCCGGAAACAGATTGCTGTCTGCCTGCTCCAGCTCGGAGTTGCTCCTTCTCCACTCACATACCGCGTAGGGAGGAGTGGAAGGAGGGTGGCTTGTGGGGCGGTGGGACGGGGAAATTCTTCACGGATGACTCGAAGCTGGATGGTAAGGTTGGGGGAGGGGCTTCTGCGAGGAGCTTTCCCTCAGCCGTAAATTTAGGCTTCCGGACTATTGCAGTGTATTTCCAGCAGAGGTGGCCGCAATCAAGGAGGCAGCCGATTGGCTACTTACCAATGTAATGCCCTCTAGACGGGCTAACATTTATTCGGATAGTCAGACCGCTGTTAAGGCCTTGGGCTCGCTAATGGTGAGATCAAAACTGGTCAGGGAATGCCTGACTTCCCTCGCAGCCGCCTCGGAGTATCTCGACGACAGACTAATTTGTGTACCGGGCCATAGCGACATTGCAGGGAACTGCATGGCTGATGAGCTCGGTCGGCAAGGTACCCTGGAAGTCATTTCTCCTTGCCGGGAGGGGGTGGGGCCTCCACGGGCTTCTCCTGGACAGATGGGCTCTCTGCCTAAGTGAGTACCCTTTGCGGGAACTACCACAGTACCCTAACCGAACCTATATGGTATCAAAATTTATAAAAGCCTTCAGTTTTTCGAATCTTGTTTATTGCTCCTCCGTGCAAGGCCAATAAACGACTTTGCGCAATGGCCGATGTAGTCGGCCAGATACGATCTCAATTAATAATAGCGAATAGAGTATCCCATGACACGAATATTGCCCGCGTCGACCTTCTCATTCTTTTCATTTATAAACATGTAATGCCCTTGTCATGTTAAAAAGCCGATGTTCAAAATTTATTGATATGCCAAAGTTACCATTTGGATATTTCCAAGCCGAAAGGATAGACAACTAGTTTGAAGTTTATAGTAGATAGGCAACATTGGCTCTCATGGCGCGTTAAATTTTGGAAGCTCAACGATCTTCTTCGCTCTATTAAGAAGTAGTCTACGAATGTGGTTTGTTAAGGAGCTGCAGTACACTTATATTCTGCTTTACAGTTTCGTTTTATAGCTAACTTTTTTTTTAAGTCTCAACGTGGGTGGACATCTATGGTATAATATAAGAAGAATGCGCAAACTTTCAAAACTATTGACAAAAAGGTATCTACTACAAATATGTAACTAGATAAAAAAAATGTGATATATGACTGTCCGATTTCCATGAATTTTTCATTTAGTTATTAAACAAACCAACTAAATAGTAAAGGTATATTGGTTTTTCTCGAGTGGTTATTTGCATTTATCATCAGTGCATTGCTATTTCTAATTAATAAATACAACTTCATACTGTTTTATATAAATAAAAAAAGCAAAATTGTCATGTAAAAAGTCCCGCTCGACATTTGTCAGCAAAATGATTCAGTACAAATAAACGCACGAAAATTTGAAAAATACTATACGTTTGCTAGGCAACCGCAATAACGGTTTGGTGTTAATTGATTACGCCCCATAAGTATTGTAGAAATTTGAAATTTATCACCCCTTTCGCATAGAGACATCACATTCATATATTACGAGTATCTATGTGTGTGTGCCAAAAACACAAATTCAGTATAACCTTCCGCTGGCTGAGGAATCAAAAATTATTACTTTTGTTACTACAATTTCAATTCGTATTTTTATGTTAATGTTGATTTTCTGCGCGATTGCAATAATTGGCATACCAACCGCAATAATGATAACACCTTGGAAAAATACCTCGAAGTCTCTTAGGTGAGATAAACAAAAACAAATGCAAAAACAAATTAAAACATTTACCAACGCGCTGATTAATTTGCGTTTTGATTAGACGCCAACATCTACCGTCATCGACAGCGTAGCCGCCGCCACCGGATACTTATCAGAAACTTGTTCGACAAGCTGCACTACAGTGGGGGAAAATAAAAGCAATTCCTGTGCAGAGAGAGAGAGAGAGAGAGTGACAATCGGTCGATCAAAGTTAACGCGCGCGGCAGCAACATGACACCTACAACTAGTAATTAACTTGTCAGCTGTAAACGTGCAGCGCTTGGTGCTACTGCTGCTGCTGTTGCTGCTCCGCGGCGATCGGCAGCGCGATCGACAATGCTCACTTAAAGTTTAACGCCACTTATCTTACTGTAGCTATAGCGTTGATAATTAACGCGCGCTCTCTTGCGGTCACGACGATCGCTTGACCGGACTCGCGTACACGAAAGCGCCGATCGGAAATACGCCGGCGTAAGTATTTTGAATACCGGCTGCATTGCAGTCACTATGCGCGTCATTGCCAACGGCGACTGCGGCGCTTCAATCGCGATCAGCTATTGACATAGTAAAACATCAAATAAAAACAAACAAAAAAAAATAAGAAAAGTAAAAACCAAAAACAATCGTCTACCAAGTGGTAGCAGAAAACGCCTAAAAGACGAAAAGCAGTAAAACAAGTAGCACAAAAAGAAAAAATTCGCAGCGATGCACACGGCGGCCGTTTTGCCTCAAATACAACCAACCTGCTTTAAGCGAAACTTAGTCGCCTGTTAAACGGCCAGAAGCGCGGTTCGCGGGTCATATTAAATTTTACAAATAAATAATCCTAATAAAAATATACACGGCGTGAAACAGGAAGGACAATTCCGCGACACCAAAGTGTACACAAGGAAGTGCGCGAAAAAATTGTAATTACGAAAAATATTCAAGTGCCAAATTATATAGCAGAGAAGTGTGCATTTAGAGCCACTTAAATTTGAAGTGTAAGTGTTTTATAATTAGTTAGTTTATAATCGAAATAATCTAAAGATAAGCAGCGTCATGCACAGATAAGACTGGAGGATAAGCGTAACATAAGCTACTACATTCATAACTCAGATAAGTCATCTACATAAGTAGGTAATGAAGTTTAAGTCAAGTAGACTCACTCAAGTAGCAAACGTTAGCAAAAAACGCTTCCAAGCTCAATCTGAGACAATTGGAACAGCGAATGTGAGATTAAACTTTACAAATCCGTAACCGTAAGATGTTGCTTGATTGCGTACGAGTACTTAAATCAAAGTTGAAAACAATTTAAGTAGTTTTCGATGTATGATTCGAAATTCATAAAGAAATAAAAACGAAAAACAGTAATAATAAATGTTACCCTAAAGTGGTTTACGATGTGTGGTTCGAATCTTACAAAATAATAATAAAATAATAAAAAGTCAAACAATAATAATGAGATAAGTATGTGTGTTTTTTTATGAGAAGAAAATTGTGCGAACGCTATGACAATTTCAAAACTATATGAGTATCACACGTCTCACAAACTAGCGCGGCATGTGTCCTCTGTGTCCGCAAAACTTAATGATTAATTTGATAACTAATTTATTTCTTGATAGCACCCTAAATCACCAATAATTACCGTTTTAATGTTGCTTTGTTGGCAAAAAAAAAAAAAAACAATTTAAAGTTTCAGCTAAAAAAATGTTCAATACTTCCTCTCTGCACGAAAATATTCATAGTAAAACCTCAGCTTGACGAACTCCAATACTCTGACAATAGTTGCCTTCAACAGAGAATATGTTTTTTTTTTAAATACTAACAAAAAGTCTTCATAAGGGTAGCAATTTAATAGACTATATTTGATAGACCGAAAGACCGAGAACGGAGCACACTCCGTCAATACTAGTTTTTAAAGAAATTACCTTTGACAGTAAATAGGGCGACTTTTAAACAGTAAAAATAGCACAAGATGTCTTCTACTTCGCCTAAGAAACAACACAATTTACTGTGGATAGGCAGAGGAGTATCAGGACGAGATACAATTTTTAAAAAATTTGTTTTCGACAAAGAATGTGACATTAAAAAAAAAATAACAACAAAGCATTTGAAATATTTTGTTGGATATTTTTTTATTTATTAATCTACAGTGCAAAGTATTTTACAGACTACACGTTTTTTAGTTTTAGTTCTGAAATTAACAATTCATATTGAGAATTTCCATTTCAAATTCAAAAAGTCTCAATTCAATAAAAATTTCTGAATTTGAATTGTATCTTTCGGAATATGAAATTAAAATTTCTGAATTTGAAATGGAACTTCTGAATTTGATTGGTCACTTTCTGATTTTTAATTTTAATTTTAAGAATTTGAAATGGAAATTCTGAATAAGGCTTGCAACTTTCGGAATTTGAAAATAAAATTTCTGAATTTTAAATGGAAATTCTGAACCTGAATCGTAACTTTCAGAATTTGAATTGGTATTTTCTGAATTTAAAATTGAATTTCTGAACTTGATTTGTAACTTTCTGAACTTTAATTGTAAGTTCTCTGGAACTCTGACTTTGAAATGGAAATTCTGAGCTTTAATTGTAACTTTATGAATCTGAACAGAAACCTAAAAAGGTGTCGAAAAAAATATAATTAACATACTTAAAATTCTTATTAAGCAATAAAGTTTAGAATATTTATAAAATTTAATTTACATAATGGGAAATCAAGCACGTTCGAATTATGTAGATAATGCATTAAATTCCCAAATGGAACTAGAGTCTCAAAGAAGAAGTATTTTTTGATCACGTTCAATTCTGATTATCGACAGTTGGTCATATGGTCTACAAATGATAACTGCATACTCCAAGTGCGGGCGGACAAAACCCACGTAAAGGAATTTGTAATTATGGATTAGAAAATTCTGACGTATTGCGACGAATAAAGTCCAAAACTGAATACGATTTAGTAACAAAAGAATTAATATGACTTTAATATGACTATCGAAAGAAAATTTATTGTCGAAAATAATTTAAAGATCCTTAAACTCTGTTATCTTTTGTAATACATAATTGAAAATGGTTTAAGAGATACTAAAAACATTTTGACACCACAAATATTGGATATGAAAGAATTTTTTTATATTTACGGTCCAAATCATACTGGAACTGCAGAGTATTCTCTGAGTCCTTAATAGACGCAAAATAACTTTCATAACGTCGGCATACAGTAAAAATTTTGAAATGGTGAACCATTTACCAATCTCATTGATAAAAAGTATGCAAAGTGGGAGTCCCAAAATGACTCCTTGGGGAACACTTGAAGAAGCCAGAAAATGGTTAGAGAAAACACCATTAATTGCCACTGCACTACACCTACCCGTCAGATATGATTTTAGCCATTGCAGAAAGGTGAGGGGAGTGAAAGCCCAAGCATACAGTCAACTTAGAGTCCTATTGAAAACGATTTGTCGATTTGTGTTGATTACCGACTTAACCGTAAAATAAATCTGGTCCTCTATAATGCATTCAAAAAGTTATGGAGATGCTGGACAGCTTGAAAATCGGCCTATATTTAGTTATGAATATCATTTTTTCTTCCACTTTAAAAACAGGTGTGATAGTTGTAAATTTCCATTCATTCAGAAAAACACCTGAAGATGCTGATTTATTAAATTTGATTTCTAGAGGAGTTGCCAACGCTGGACAATTTTTGAACAAGATAGCTGGCAGGCCGTTAGAGCCTGCTTGCGACGAAGGTTTGAGGGAAGACATAGCTTTGATGGCGTCATTAGAAAAAATGTTGCACATGTGCTATAATTTAGAAATGAGCATATCCCTGTAGGAAAGTCAGGAGACTGCTCCTCATCAGAAATGCAATTTAAAAACGAAAATTGGGCAAATATTATTTTACCAAGCCACTTACTCTCTCGCATTTAATATTCAAGTCATCGGATATTTCTTGATCCATTCCATATTTTTATTTCAAGAAACTTTGTTTAAACGAACATAAATTAAAGAACATTGCCGGAATTTGTTATCTAAATCCTATATCATGTTATTCTAAACCAACCTATAGGTATGCCGAATGGAATTTTAGATCGTCTTTATTACATCACATACTCTTCTAACTCGTTATATCATTTTAATTTGAAAGCTAGGAAAGAAGAATATGCCGAAATACGCGGAATATATATGAAAATTAATTGTTGATGGCTTTTGTGGTGAAATTTTAAAGCTTGTAGGTACACATATATATGAAGTAAAACTTCATAGAAGAAATACCAATTAGGAAAAGGGTTACAATATATTTTCCAGTATAGTAATCATTTATTTATTCAAACAACTGGCAACCCTATGCAAACCCATTTTCGAAACTAAGCCTTTATAATTTTCACACGCTATTATTACTAATATTTGCAAACTTTTTGATAGGTGGCAACTCTCACAAACAAAATATTTTTCTAATCAAGCTTTTGTAAACCGTCTTCACTTGACATCAACATTTTAATATTTCATTAATATTATTAAGTTAATTCAATATAATTTTTCAAACCGGTGGCAAACCACTTCAAAAATATTTTCGAAATATTTTAAGGTATCTTAAGCCTCTTTAGTTCAGTACCAGTATACCGGCATTTTAGTCAACCTCTTGAGTTAATTTGAAATGCGGCAACTTTATTCAAAAATTTGTTTAGCATTTTCTTTCACACAAAAGTAAATTCAGTTAAGCGTTATATGAAAGAAACGGCGTCAAGAAAAAAAAGATCTAAATTCTACAAAAATTTTTAGCCACTTTATTATACTAAAAGGGATTACAAAACTCCATAAACCAAAATTTTCTAAAAATCCTGACTAAAAAGTTTAAAATTTGTAGACCATTTTTTTTTTAATTTATCGATTTTTTTCAATTTACTAGAAAGTTAGAACTTCGATATCTGACTTTAAGTATCTCAGGGCAAAGAAACGACAGCGATTTGTCTTTCCTTTTCTTTTCTAAGAATTCTCAGATGTCTAGGGGAAAAATATACTAAATGATTTTTAACCCTTCGTTGGTGTGGTGACTAAAAGTTCCTTGAGTGGTGTGGTGGGGTATGACATACCCCATGCCTATCAATTTCAAATAAATACCAAATTCCAATAATAGCAATATTTTGTGGTGATTTATTATTCTTTAACTAATTTTTAAAAAGTGTTAATTTGAAAACATAACAATTTTTCCTTCGTATTCAATATTATAGCCATAAAAAAAAGACAATATAAATTATTCCAAAAAGTGAGGTTCCAGTTTTCTGAAACATAATTTTTTTTGTATTTAAACAATTTCAAAACTGTTTTTACATTTCAAAAGTAAAAATAACATTTATTTAAAGGAAAGAAAATTCACTGTAATGCATTAATTACATAAAAAGTTATGGCGATCGAATATGATACCCCAGCCCACTTTGAAAGGCTGTCCCATGGAACAGAAATATCTGGGGTATGTAAAACGTGGCAGATCTCCTGTATTTGAATGTTAATGAAAGCTATTGGGAGCGATAACGTATTCCTTAAGCAAAAACATATATATATTTAAGGAAATACATGTGCTGGGGTATGACATACCCCACCACACCTCCGAAGGGTTAAAACAAACCTTGAAGATAAACCAATATTTTTGTCGGAGCAATTTACAAGAAACGACTACAATTAATACGCATGCATTTACAAAATAAGCAAAGCATTAGAATTTTCAAGTCTAGCCGTCACGGAAGTAATTTTCAAAAGCATAATAACAAATAAACCCACAAAAAACAACCGAAATTAATGAACAAAACACAAAAGCGATGCATATTGTTTCCTATTTAATTTTCAATTTATGATATCTCCACTTCAACATCATCATCATCATCAACCAACAACCATCAGCCAACAACCAGCAATTAAAAAGCTAGAAATCACTACTTTGGCATCTAGCAAGTCAAAAAACAATCAAAATAGCCGAATTGTTATTATGAGACAGTATTTAATTTTGAGCACAAAAGTTACTATATGGCAATTGAAATTTGTTGACTTTTGATGTCGGCAAATTCCGGACATGTTGCATAAGCTTTGTCGGCCACATCGCAGCATTCAAATAAACTGGCATACATACATATTTACAAGTATTGATATACATATGTTTGTATGTTTGTATGTATGTATTGACGTAGGTATGGACAAAAGTCGCGTACGACATAAATACCTGCATAGCTAAAAATACACAAACCAAATCGTCTCAAAGTAGTCAAATAAATCATTTGTGATTTCTATTATTGTAACTTTCAGTTTTTTTCTCATTTGTGATTTTTTATTGTTTATAGTATATTTATATACATATGTATGTATGTACAAACACACAAATAGTTGTAAGCATATAATTAAATACTACTCCACCTGGTCTGTTGCTGCTGAGTTATTGTCAGCTGATTAATTAGTTGACTTAACACAACTGACGGCCAATATATCGATGGCGTTGCCGAGCACTGTGTGATGAAGGTGGTAAAAAATGGCGAAAAAAAATTTGTATGTGATAAATTTATATCAGATTTCAACAAAAAAAGAAAACAATTATCCCATTTATATTATAACTTTTAAAATTGAAAGTAAATTCATAATATTTTTTTGCCGCCGTCCGACGCTTTTAGAAGAATTTTTCTCTATACTCGTAATACTTAACATTTCATATCCAAAGACTGTCAGTTCATTCGTGATCGCAGGGATTTGAACCTTGCTCAACTCGAAAGTAGAGCTCTTATTAGTCGAATAATCGATTAAAAATTATTTTAAAAAAATAGCCGACTTCACCTAATCGACTAACCGTTGCTTTTCGATCTTTTGTTTTCTTTCAATACATATTTTTGGCTTATATGTGTTTGAATGTACATATATGCTAATGGACAAAGCTCGTGTTTTCCATTATAATGAAGTTCGATTTCCAGACTACTCGATGGTGAGCGGTTAGTCGAAAGTGAACTGTTAAACGAATAGTTGCTATTCAGTTGCCAGTCGGCTAGTCGAGTAGTCGGTTAGTCGATTTATAACAATAGCTCTACTCAAAAGCCATAGATAATATCCCTAAGCCAAAAAATTATTTAACAAATATCTCACTTAGAACTAGTAAGCTAACAAGTACTTTCCTAGGTTAGGTTAGGTTAGAGCGGCTCCAACCATGCAAGTCCATGGATGCGCACGTAGGCTGACAAAGCCCATTGTGATACCGCTGGCGGTGGCCTACTTTCCTACCTTAGATAGAGATATCCAAGCAGTTTTCATAGAAGGCTCAATAACGCCAGTGTTAAAATATTTGATAGGCTAACTTGCAATCAGTCAAGCTTGAGGGCCTATGGAACGAATAGTAAGCACAAGGCTAAAATCAGAAGAGTTCGGTAGAGAAAAACTTGAAAATCTGAGTTCTATGGAGCTTTTAAAGTTCATGAAATGGAACTGACTCAGTAAGTTTAAAGAGAAAAGTGGTGAAATTTTACTATCTTACTTGATCTGACGGCACCCTGGAACGTCAAATCAGGGGCTGTTAGCACCTGGTCTAAATTGAGTGATGGGCTACGCTGAGCAAATCTAAGCTAAATAAGCTGCCATGAGGCACTGGTCAGGCATCTAAGTACTGCCGCACCTCACAAAACAGCACAGCATGTTCCGGCCATGCTTTCCCCAATTTTACTTTTTTTATGGCACTGCCACCTTGCTTATCAAATTCAGCACCAGCTAGTCAATAAACATTGACTCAGGTCCGATACAAATACAATAAATCAAAGCTTAGTTATGATCGAGATCATGCAGAACTAATACGGGGATCAAACCGTATTATATATACTATGGGTGTAACTGGGTCTACCGTAAGACACCAGAGTTAGGCCTCACCCAAGAATGATTGCGCTGAATGTGCGTTTGAATGTGGGGAGAACTGAAGACCACACACTAATATTATTATAAAAGTTAGAAAGAATACACGCTATTGGCATAAAACATACGTACGGTACACGGTACGAAACACAAAAGGGAACGCCTTCTGATGTACTGCTACTTTGCTTTTGCCGACTTTGACTTTTCTCAATTGCACCTAAACAAATATTTTTTCCAAATGCGGGCAGAGAGCCACTTTTATAGTATTTTGAAAATTGATTTATTAAATATCGCTTTCTCACTGAAATATAGGAAGTGAATAACTTTTTTTCTCTCTCCCGTATTCTGGTTTGCTAATCACGTGATCTGTTACTTCACCGCGGGAAGACACAGTCTTGAATTTTATCATTCTTGATACACACTCTCATGGTTTTTGTAAGCAAACTCAATTGTTACCTAGAAATAGAATAATGACTACTAGAGACCCTGGGTAGCAAGGCAATATACAAACCGAACACTGCTTGTTTCGACTATCGAATCTAAATAGTTAACATCTGGGAGTCGGTGAGCTTGCACACAACTCGAAGTAATCGAGGGCCTGTAAGCGTGTAATTTCTATCTAAGCAGATTATCTACACAAATAGGTGTGCTCACATCATAGGGAGCAATGGCATGGAAGTGAGCGACATGCACGACAAACCATTTTTCTACCGCGCTAATCTGGCTCAATTAAGATCTGGGTATTGCAGTAGACTTCACTCTTACCTATCCAGAATCAACCCTGACATACCCAACGCATATCCGGCATGTGGAAATTCTCTGCACGATACCAACCACCTCTCGACCCTACTCATCTAATCCCCCTCTCCCTTTGGCCCGACCCTTACGAAACACCACGTTTCCTGGACTTCCCCCTAGATGAGTTTGACGACAACGACCATGGGTGAATCCGTTCTTCACAGGGCGTGACTAACCCCTGCAACAACAACAACAACAACAACAACAAACCATTTCCCACCATTAAACATCCCACCACTTGTGACTCAGGTAGAGAAGGACGATTTGTTCTCAAAAAGTTTCGAATACCATAGATTTTTTTTTGTATTAACCTGAGCTTTCATTAGAACATTCCACCGTGCACGCTGCACTGCTCTACTGCTCCAATGCGACTATAAAAAATTGTAATTTGCATCTTGGCCAATATACAGAGCGTTGAGCTGGTCAGGCAAGAGCAGTTAACAACAACAACTACTACTACTATACTTAGCTTATGGTAGACAACAAGAAGTTGTTATTAACACGACATGTATAAAGTGGTTGGTTGCTATGCCCCAGTTACGGATCTTCGGTTCTGTGCTTGCAGCAACTTACTTGTTGCGTAAGAGATTTTTTGTCCACATGTGGTAAGTGGTATGTGATGTGAATGGAAGCTGTGAACGCGTGACTGACTAACTATAGACTTAGTGATGCTTTAGATGGAAATTGTAAAGTTTATAAATACAAATTAAAAATAAAAACTCTTAATTAAATATTTCACCAGCTTGTGGTTACCAAGAACTACAGCGTAGGATGGACATAATAATGTTTGTTGTTTTTTTTCGTAGTACTTGACGTTGTAACTCATTTTAAAATATCATATAATACAATCGTATGAAAACAAAACTTAAATATCGCGACATTAAGTTGTCTCGTGCCTGGTTCACTAGTTTCCCATGAACTCCGCCAATCTTTACGACAGTGTAAGTGATAAGCTTGCTGATTTGTATAGCAAACATTTGAAAGCAACTTATTTTTTCTTTATAGCGACGCGCATTAGCTTTGCGTCTATGCATTTATAATTTTCGTGTTAGTTTCCGTTTAAAATATGCATAGCCTCAGACAAATTATAAACAAATTAATATTAGTGCGCGTCATCTTTTCGCAAAATGTGTATTACCCTTAACGACTTTGAACTCGCTCGCGGCCAACATTGAGGGGGGAATCACGCTGGTGAGGGTTTACGGCCGATTAGCCTACATACATACATATAGATTGATTGATGCTTGGAGATTTTTTTTGTGAGTGATGCTGCAGGTATAAAAGATGACTGGGAAAATACAGACAGTGCAAATGTGAAGGAATCGAACGAAAGAAATACGTAAATATTTTTAAAGTACGCTAATCGCTAACTTAGATCAAGAAGACTACGAGTAGACTGGCAGATTTGTAATGTTTGTAAACAAATAATATTCGCTGTATAATATTATATGAAATAAATTGTTTCCAGGTTAATTACTCACGTAATTGGCGCTATAACAACCTAATTGAGTTTGGCCGATAACAACATTTCAGTGGTCTTCCTTCTCCTTTTCTTTCTGGGCTGGGATATTTTCTTCTATTCATCCAACACGGCCTAGCCTACGTAGACGCTGTATTTTAATTCGCCGCACTATGTCTATGTCGTTATAAAGCTCATACAGCGTATTATTCCATCGTCTACAGTACTCGCCGTCGCAGAACCGTAAAGACCTAAAAAATCCTTCTCTCGACCAAAAAAGAAAGAACCATCTCATCCAATATTTACTGCGCCATTCAATAATGAGAGACATATACCCGAAACAGAATTGCAATGGACAGCGGGTAGGGGGTCGGCACACGGTGAATAGCTGATATGTTCCTGTTAGAAAATGCGGGTGGGAACATTTTTATTTATATTCTGATTGTTCTCATTGGCTTGCGATATAAGTTTTTGAAAAATTTTTACATTCGAAGCCGCAAAAGCAAAAACAATTCCTATGTATTTTGTTTTTGTTTCAGCGTAAGAGTTGTCAAAATTTAAATATATTTTGTTTTTGCTTTTACGGCTTTTGAAAGCTCATTCGCAAAAGCAAAAACCAAATACATGTACATAGATGAATAAAAAAAAATCAAATCTGCTGCTCTTATGCCATCACCTTCTATAAATTCGCCTCGGAACCGACAATAACAAACTAATAATATCAAAATAGAAATTTCAAATTATTTACCCATGTTAAAATATTTTAAGAAATTAGCGAAAATTAAGCGTTAAATTTAGAATTTCCCATTGCAAATAGTGAATGTTCTCAGGCGAATGTTAAGTGTACAAAAACAAAAATGTACAATAACAAATTATATGCAAAATGCCAGTATGAATTACAACAAACCAAACGAATCTAATTAGCTGCTTGATCAACAAGGTGGTGTAGGAATTCGCTTTGGGATTTGCTCTGAAGGCTTGGTTACGCACACTGAACAGGACAGGGCATGTTTTGGGAGCTTACACATAATTATTAAAAACTCAACAGACTTTAATGGCAAGATTCCCTTGCTTCTAAGAAGAAGAAAAGTACCCTTTGTCATATATGAAAATAGAAATACTTCTAATCTGGCGACAGCTATAATTTTAGCGACTCATCGCATTGCTCTGTCATCTTTAAAATAACTATCTACGTAACAATATGTGTGAAAATAAATTTACAGGTCATCCGTCGTATTCAAAGTGTTTGAGCTATGACTCTTTACATGCTTGAACTGGAAGTGTCAAGATAGAGTTTTTTGGTTTTGCATAAATTGCATTTTGAACTATTGCGCCAATTCCTTATCAGCGGGAACGCTTTCATTTTTTATTATGAATATAACGAATGACGAATTAAGAAACTGACAAAACGAAAAAGTGTTTGCGCGCATTTGCGAATTTCCCATCATAAAAAAGATAAAAAAACCCCCCCAAGTAATGGTAAGTCTAAGAATTCAGACATGTTTCTGAGATAAAGTCCCGAGTACGAACGGCAGCAGACGTCAATCATCTTAGTATTCGTAAGACAACTTAAAAATAATCTTCTCCCTTAAAATATCTAATCTTTATCAACAAGTCACGTCAATCATCTTAGTATTCGTAAGACAACTTAAAAATAATCTTCTCCCTTAAAATATCTAATTTGTATCAACAAGTTTTCTTATTTTTAGCTTTGCTACGGTTATTCAAATGAAATACCCTTTAAACTATTACAATGCAAAACAGGGTGGGCCGTTCATCAAACTCTTTGTATTAAAACCACAAAATTTCTGCCCAATCGGGTAAGTCTTTTGTTTGAAGTGACGCCTACCTAAGACGGAAATGCATTGGAGACTCATCTGTGTATACAACGAACACGTTAGTGAAAGATATTCAGTCACCACTACACCGCTACGACACTTGCGAATTAGAGCAGCGAAACAGACTTCTGAACATTTGATCATAAGCCTGGTTTCCGAAGCCTCTTCCCCTTATCATTAACGGATTACTGAGTACAGTGTTTCCACAATAGCAGTCTGTCTAACCGAATTCAGAAGAGATGTTGTATGCTCTCTTCTAGTATTTTCAAAACTCCGAGTAAGAAGGAATAATTGGGCTTAATATGCTTACTACTTTGGCAGATCAATGGAATCTGATGAGCTTGGAGCACAATAGACATAAGATTTGTCTAATGCATTATCTGAGATACAATTGTTGTGGCATAGTGGTGATGCGTTTCTATCCAATGCGTGGAGTGTGGAAAAGGCGCTCTGCAACGATGGATATTTTCACCCATTATTTTAGTCTTTGTCATCAACGATAATCTGGGAGAGCTGTGAGGAAGAGGCTTTCGTGTCATTACATATGCAGAGGAAAATGTCTAGATACTCTGTTTGATTACTGGTTGTAGATTTACTGTTAACTATAACAAGTCGGAGATAGTTTAATTATAGAAAGATGGCTCTCCTAGAACCAAACTCATGGTTGCTTTTTACTGTTGACGACTTATTATTGGGAAGAGATGAGGTCGCTCCAGTAAATAAATCTATTGGTTTTATGAGACCATAATTAAACTTTGTAAATTGAGCGCGGTTCTTGTCTGTTGGAATTTATTTGGCTTCATTAACTAAGCAGCTGGGACAAGTTCAAAGGACAACCTATATTGGGATCAGTGCGGCACATCGGACCACTTCGTCTGTAGCATTTAAGGCTATACTGGTTGCCGTTTTAGTTCAATCTAAGCACATTCCAAAATTCCAGTGAATCGGCACTCATCTGTGCTAGCCCGGAACGGATCGTTCTCCCACCACATTCTACCAAAATAAATATTACTGGTGATACGAAGCATCTAAATTTATGTAGGGACGGAGTGAACTAGAAAGGAAAGGTTGGAGATCATAATACTGTTGGTAGATAACTGTGATTTATTGGAAGCTGAAGTTGTCAGTATCAAAGGGGCAGTCGATTTGTTACTCTCCCAACGTAAGACTTTTTAGACAGCTTAACATATATTCTGACAGATAGGTGGCAATGAAGATCCTGGGTTTTTTAATGGTGATCCTTCTGAATATTATTTCCTCGAGCAGTAAAAGGGTGAGGTTTACTTTAACTACAAGCGGGCTACTACTGAATGAGCGTGCAATATGTGAAAACCCCAGCATGCAGATTTGCAATGTATTTTTGGCTGATGGTGGTTCGTAGCGACGCTAGGGAGATTCTTAGAAAAAACTTCACATCTCGTTACGGATGAAGGTTTCGACAGTTGAATCAGGCATAATATTACTACTGATCACTTTTGTTGCAGCCGTTTGAAAGGCGACGTGGAATCAATAACTATTCTAACCCAGTAGTGATAGAATACAAGATTACGCATTCCCAGTCATGTTATGTCACTCCACAAACAAAACTGTGGAAAAGAAGAAAACGAGGAATAAACAAGTGGAAGTGAAAGCTCAAAAGTGAGTAAGACAAAAATGTTTATCACGCAGTAATGGAAGTGTTTACTGTGTATTCTCTACATCGCTATTCTAATCTTGTCGAACGATTCACTAATTGATTCACCCTGTATATTTACCTTTCACTTCGGACTTTTGTGGAATTTTTGTCACATTGTTTGTTTACTTTTTATTTAACTTGTGTGCAAATTTTTTTAGCTGGTTTATTGCTTAATTACTGATTTCACAGCTTTGACAAGCGTAAAATGAAATATAAATGCATGTGCCGTATGACAAAAGCCAACAACTTATTATATTTAAATGCAGATAAATATAATAACATACACATACTGATACAAATACGCATAGATACAAACTTTTGGAAACAAAGCCTTTTTATTATTAGTACAGCTGTCGGATTTTGTTTTAAAGATGGTAAACAATTTACCTCACATTTACTTGCACAAGCAAATGGCATGAACTTGTGCGAATGTCTTGTAAGCTTTACTTATTTTTAGCACAACATTTATTTACTTCATTATTTTGGTAATTGGGCAGGTTTGTAATTTTTTAAGTAATTTCTTTTTTTGCTCCTTCAATTCATACACAAAAAAAAACAAAAATGAACTGATAATTAAAAATAATGTATTTGTTGTATCTGTATAATTGCAGTAAAATCTCATCAGCTGTTAATTGCACATTTAACAAATTATTGAGAGTTAAAATACTTAACAAACCCGTCCACACGCACACAAGCACACGCACACATACGGCAAACACAAAAGGAGATGCAAAAATGTGTGCCAGTGTCATAAATCAAATTAACACCAAACGCCTTAGCAGCAGCCACATCAACAGTAGCTGCAGTAGCAACAAAACCACTAAGAGCAAAAACTGCATTAACCCAACCAGCTGTGACGTCATGAACAACAAATGCAACAACACCAACAGCCACAACAATAATAAAGGCCATTTCCAAGTACTTGCCAGCAGTCGCCGCCCTCACTGTGAGTTCACTGCCACAAAACGCGCCGCCGCCACTGTACGACGCTTGCCGTCGCCGTTGGCAGCGCTGTCAACTTCGCCGCTACTACTCGCACTACTACTCGGCGCATCCGTGTTGTTGTGTGCTCCAAAACCGACCAATGCAGCCGCCACAGCGGCTAGTAACGCCAGCAATAAAGGGGGACGCGAAATTATCAGCAATAGCGGAGTTGAGGGGAAAATACCATATGCAAAAGCCGTGGCAGCAGCGTCAGCGTCAAAACCAACACCAGCAGCTTCAATAATAGGTGAGTGTAAATATGTGTGTACATAAGTATATTTTGTTTTGTTTACGTTTTGAAGAGATTTCAGCTTGGCTATTCCCTGGTTCTCATTCTTCGCCTTGGCTAGCTACAAACTCCAAACGCAACTGCTGCTCAAACAAAAAAAAATCAACCTCCCATTTATCTTCAGCTTTTAATATTACAACGCGTTACGCTTCATTTTGTGCTCTATCATTATCTCAGAATTTTCTGCTAAATATGAACAATGGAAATGAATGGTATTCCCAAACTGCTTTGCTGATGCGAGATTTTTTGGTGATTTTTTGGTGATTTTTTTTGTTTTTTTGCTTTTTTCTGCTGGGTCTTTTCGACAGCTCATCCGCTTTAGAACAATTAAGTGCGGCAGACAATGGCAGAAATATGTTCATATAAATTCAAGTATATAAAACTGACTAAAATTCATAAAAAGATTTTTTAAAACCAATATGCTAATTAGTATTTTTTTTATATGGCTAATTTTATTTATTTTTTTTTTAATAATTCCAAAGCTAGTTATTAAGTTAAATTTATTTATCATTAATTATTGAGCCGGAGTTGAAGAATTCATATTTAGATACACATTGGTGTTTTTGTTGGCCAAAACCGCCTCAGTGAATACTATTTTATCTATAGACATCTTAGTAATTGGATATAGGAAATTTGTTATATCAGCATGAGTAAAAATAGTAGTAGAAAATAGCAAAAATAGTATTAGTAATAAGTAGTAGCATTAGTAAAAATAGTAGTAGAAATTAGTAAAAATAGCGGTAGTAATTAGTAGCAGTATTAAAACCAATAGTTTAATTTAGTAAAAATAGTAGTAGAAATCAGTAAAAATAGTAGTGGTTTTAGTAGTGGAATTCGTACAAATAGTGGTAGTAGTAGTAGTAATATTTAGTAGTAGTAGTAGAAGTAGTAATTGTAGTTGTAGTTGTATTGCTGAACCAGTCCCGAAATATCGAGTGCGAAAATAGTGCCGAAATGGTCTAGAACTTGTTCTCAAATGCTCCTGAACTAGTACCTTCAAAAAATACCGTCGTCCCAACGAATTAGTAGAGCTTTTATACCATAGGAGTTTTATTGATAATGACTTTGATATTTCCTAATATCTAAATTGTATTCACAATTTTCTCAGTCTCATCAATTAATGGTTATAGAAAAAATATTCTTTCCAAAAAGTAAACCTCTGAGCACCTGTTGCTAGGCAAAGGAACGACTAACATGCTATGTTGGAATCGGCCAACCTAATGCTTGGCCGATCTTCCATCAATTTTTGTAATGGGTCTTGATATGCTACCACAAGTGGAAGACCTTCACAATCTCTGAGGCCTTCATTCCTCACCTTTTTGGGGCCTCAATCCCAGTGGACCCAGAGTCCCGTATCTAAACCACTCCATTCATAATTTCCTACTCGCAATCAAGTTGTATTTTCCTATTTTAACGTCTTCACGAACGGTGGAGGTTCAATACCTTCGACAGAGCGCTAAAATCTCCAAGCCAGTACGGACAGAGGGTGAGATTTTATTTAGGAGAGGTTGTAGACTCACATCACATAGAGAGCGCATGTAAGGTGCTAACAGAAATTAATAATGTGACACAAGAAGCATCCATATTCGCAGGTAGTCAAGCAGCACTCTTAGAATTAGCGTCACCAATGCCCAATTCCAAGATACTCAAGGACGTTGGGGGCTTTAAACTAAGGGGGTAACTCAATAGACGTCGGGTTTCCAGCCTACAGGAATATATACGATAGCGTCACAGCCGGTATACCTCCCAAGTAGGTCAGACTGAGAGACTGGGCGATTTCAAAAGAGAATCAGCGTATCAAAAGAGAATCAGTGTATCAAAAGGATGCCCCAAGCTCTCATTAGATCCTAGGCCTGGCCTAGGCAGCATTAATATTCGTACCAGCAACCAACCACCTCCTTTAAACGGCATGGAATATAAACTCTTATCTGATTTAAAATACATCTGAGTTATATTGGAAACGATGCTGATCGGTAATCAAAACATCACATTGGTCTATAGGCAAGCGATCTTGTCATCTCCCATCAGACCTCTGTCGTAAACTTTAAAGAGCACTTATGTTCGATTAGTCATAACACTAGGTTCCAATATTCCAAGTTAATTTTTACAGATGGTACTACGTTGGACAACAGGTTAGGAAGTGATATTCACTCTCACTAAGCATAAGCTACATTAACTGCGATGAAATAAGTCGCTGTTTTGGGTCTAAAAATCTGCGATGTATTAGGAACTATTGAGAGAGGCAAGCAGTTATTTAATCCCAAACCTCCCTGCGATACATCGCATGAATAGAAGAACGATATGACCCATTTTTTGTCACCGGAGCAGGTCTGGATCTAAAATAACTTTTTTACAGAGCGCACTAAATTGCAAATAGAAATGTTCAAAATATTGGGCGTCAACGTTCCCTGACGGGAATAAAAAGCTCAGTTTAGCTTTCTATTCAAAACTTCACCAACCCAGCTAAAAATGTACCTACCACTTGCCAATGGAAATAAAATGTTTGGACAGATTTTACAGTTGGGCGAATCTAGTCAATTATGTTCATGATGTTCTTTTATTCGGATAACTTTTAACTTTTTGTTAGAAGGGAAAGGCTCGGGGGTTTTCGCAAAATACTTGGATACGAGAGGCGTCAAATTAAATGCTAGAAAAGGAAAATTATTACAATCATGGCAAATATAGAATGTAGACAGGGTACGTATGTATGTGGAAGTCAAGCAAAATTATAATGCCAATCAATATTTGTGAAACGCTCTGAATTTATGAATCCTGAGGGCGGCTCGCATAAGAAATATCAATATAAAGCAAAGGAAGTAAAGCTCAAATATAATGTAAAATTATTTATTTATATAAAAATAGTCTTATTGAAGACAACGAAGAGTCACATGTGAATGAGAAATATACACCATATATGTGGTCAATAAGAGTCAAGTAGTATGTATGACTCATTTGGTGTATAAATTAATTCTCATATAGAAGGTGCTTTGCCGGAAAAGAAATATTTGAGAGTCGGCGGTCTAGAGCCGGCTTAAAATTTCAAATAAGGCGTAGAGAGCTAACTCGAACAGGAGAAACCAAAGAAACTAATTTAATAATTTATTAATTTATTAATTCCAACCAAATATAGTATATTAAATTCTAAGCTCTAAAATAGCTGGAAATGTCTACACGTGATCCGATTTTAGAATGTATGAACATAAAACATCAAATAAATTACAATAAATAAAATCTATCTAGATATTCGAATATATTCATATACAGCTATATATATATATAAAATGAATTTGTAAAGTAAGCAATTATGTACGATTAAATGCAAATCGCAATTATTCCCTTAAATTTATTCAATAATCAACCTTCACTTTCGTTTACATACATACATACTTACATACATATATTATTTGTGACCAGAATTACTGCATTCAATTAACTGATTTACTAACTTGCCATTTCATTCAACATTCGTTATGATTTTCGAGCTAATAAATACTATTTGATTGTAGGTACAATAAATTTGTATGCCAGTATTTTATGAGCCAATAGCATGAGAACCCTTTGAAGCTCACGTCCCGATGCACATCTGGCGTTAATTGAATTTGAAATAATTTATAACAAATAGTAACAGGCAATTAATATACATAGTCTATATACGGGTATGTATGTGTGTGTGTGTGTGTGTGTGTGAGTGTATCGACAGGTTTTAATGTTAGAATTTGCTCAGTTCTCGAAACATGATTGCTGTGAAAAACGTGGCTATGTAGTAGCAATTATAATTATTGGTAGTGCATATTTACGATACGATACGATACGAGAATGCGTAGTAAGTAGGTATGTATGTATGTATGTACTTACTTCTTGCAGTTAAATAGACAAATCAGTTAGACGACTGTCTCGTGTCTAGGCAACGCGACAACATCAATTAAAATGGCCAATGTAAAGTAGTAGTAGCTTATGCAAGCGCGCTGACAGGCGACAGCTGACAATGACAGCAGTTTGGACGAGTGCAACTACGAGCAAATATTTTTGAAGGTTGGGAATATTGTACTATTGTATTTTTTTTAGCGATGATAAATGGTAAAATTGCAAATGAGCTTGTTTTTATGTGAAGGTAGGTGTTCGAAAACATCAAACAATAGCAGCAAACAATGTTAAATATAATCATAGCGTAGCCCATCCACCCTATTCGAAAATACCGCGCTTCATCTCTTCTCCTACGAAATATGTAGGTTATTCGCACTCAATGGCTATAAAATGAATATAAAAATAATTGCCATATTCGCATTGCCAGCATATTTATGACCAAAAATAAAAATGTTAGCCTAGTAAACACGGCAAACACACAACAAAAGAGTCTTCGTTACAGTGCCTTTTAGCGATATTCACAATGTTTTTCATATTCAGTTTTGCTTTCGTCAATCTAGCTATACTAATGTAGTATGTATAGTTGGGAAAACAAATCCACCAATTTTTTAAACATATTGATTATGGTTTCTGCATGAGCTTCACATTCTCCTGGTAAAATTAGGATAGGTGGCGCCGAAGTCGAGTTTTTGACAATTACTACTTAGAACGAGAAATAAGTATATTTATGAACGAAAATTACTCATATTCACAACATAGGCACCAGACCAAGCCGATAAGAAACCAAAAGAATTTGGAATCGAAAGGTGACACCGTGGTCGCATTTTTGACAGACCTACGTGTGTCACAGAAAATATATTTTATATTTTTCACTTCGTTTAAAAAGTCTAAGCTTAAAACAAAGTTGATTCAAATAATAATTTATGTATATGACCTGATACTTACAGTTATTTATAAAAAAGTGTCTTATTTAATGTGGAAATTTCCTCTGCGAATTAGAAATTCAAGCTGTATACAAAATTTTTGATCATAATTTAAATGTTTATAATCAGAATAAAATTTCGGCTATGCAGTTTTAGTATTGCATAATCCCGGGAGGCAGTAGAGTTAGTATCGCGTAGAGAACGATTTATATTTCTCTAAAGCCAAACTGTAGAAAAAAATTCGGAAACCATTATCAACGAAAGGGGGTTAGTTCTCTTATGGAGGCAAGAATTATTATTATTATTAAATATGGGTGTACTCGCGCTGCGATCAAAAAATATCTGTTGTGCTGACCTTAAAAATATGATCACTCTAAACCTTAAGACTTAGAGACTTACGGACTTTTTGGAGAGTGTCGTATCTCGAAAATATTTCAACCTTAGAGTATTTAAAATGTTTAGCACTTTGGGGAGTAACATGTGGCAATCACACAGCAAGCCCACAAAATCTACTTTTCCTCTATCGACAGCTAGTCAAAATCTTACAAGATTAGAAGATATGAACTTCTTAGATTGCCTATTACCCTTTGTCTAACACCAGTGAGGAGAACCCCGAAACTACTGCTATCATCTTGTTAGTTCTGCGATGTAACTCTTGGATGTTCCATAGGAAGGCTCCTGACCATGCAGTTGTCATTCTTATTCTCAAACGAATTTCCAGCGTGGGTTTAATATATCTAATAGATACTGCTTTGAAACTTTTTATTTATTTTTTTTTAATCCACATTTATTCGGTATTTAATATATTTATCTAATATTAGTTTTCAACTCGAGAATGATATATAAATCATAAATTTGTTTAGAATCGATCATTCAGAAATTTCGTTCCTGTTTGATATGGAAAAAAATTGGGAGGACTATCAGCTGAACAAAACATCTCAAAAATCAGCAGTATTACGCTTTATTATACAAAAATTGCATAGGCTGCTAAAATTTTCTATTCGAAGATCTTAAAAACCCCATTTTTAAAAACTTGGAAATTTTATTTAATTTTTCCAAAAAAAAAAATACAAACATTTAGGTTAAAATTTTCAAAAAAAGAAATCTGAACAAATTTCATAAAAATTTACTAATTTTTTCTAGAAAAAATATTAAAAAAACTGTGTTTTAATTGCCACAAAAGCATTGCGAATAATGTAACCAAATCACTATGACGAAGAGTTTTACCGATGAGTGTATGTACATCAACAAACAGTTACTCAAACAACTGAACACATGGTGGTTTTTTACACAATTCGCAATGTGTTTCACGCTAAATATTTTTCATAAATTTTTTATAAAACTTTAGTTCGTTCTGAATATAACAAAAAACCAATTCATCAAAATTTCAAACGTTGTAAAAAAAAATTTTAATTTTTAATCAGATTTTTTAGAAAATTTATGAGTTTGCAGTTTTGCAACCTATTCAATTTTAGCATAAGAAGGCGCTAGCTAAACAATTTCACACGCCAAAGTTTTCTAAAAATTCTAATTAAAAAGTTTGGAAATTTGATAAAAATTTGTGGAATTTTTTATTAAGTAACGAAATGTATTTTTCTAACAATTAGCAAAGAAAATTTTTCATGAAAATCTGTCTGAATATTATTAAAAAAAATCACCATGTGATAAATTATTTAAGTAACTGTACAACATACAAACATCTGTTTGTCGACCACGTACTATGCGACGTGTAATTTGTGTTAAGGGAAAAGTAAACGAAATATGACAACAAGCAAGCAATAAACATTACAAATTTTTATTTATATTGACAGCACAGAAATTATACGCCATTATGTATAAGTACATATTTTCGAATGATAGACTTATGAATGACCATAAAATAATAACAATTATTTACTCCAATGTTTCAAATAGCCTCAGGTGTATTCGTACATAAAAATAAAGAGATTACAGGGATTTGCGTGCTGTGAATATTTCAATTAGTACGACCGGTTATGATTGGAGAAGAAGCGAACTAGTTCGAAAGTGACTAGTTCTTCACTACTTTAACTTACACTAGATATCTGAATAACTTAAAGTAAATATTTTAAAGAGAAATTTTACAAATGTAGAAATAGTGACAACGTAGATAGTGTTAAGTTAGAATAGTGTAGCTACGTGCTTACCATTGTGAATAAATAGAAGTGAAAAATCTTATCCCATAGACGTTAAAATTCGGCAGAGCTAAGATCACCGATATAGCAACCGCACCATTCTTGGTTCACTTACCTGAGCGAATTCCTATGTCTAACAATTAATAATAGCCATTTGTAATATATAATATTAGACGCCGCCATTTTTAATTTAGGAGGCTTGTCACTTGTATTCATTCACAATGGTACTTGCCAAGCAGAGTGGCTGGATTTAGGGAAGAAGAAAACAATAAGAAAAGGAAATTGAGAACGGTAACAACTTCATATTAACCAAAAAATCGTTAAACGTCAATTAGACAACGCCGCTAGCAATTAACATACTAGATCCTCAAGTTTATTTTGACGAAAGTTAGGTGCACATTGAAGAAAACCTAAATTTCTATAAAAATGTAGTCGTTTTCTTTGTTACAACTGTGCTCAAAAACTGATGAACGAATTTCAATCAAATTTAGACAGTATATGTATTTCTTAGTAGACATTACGCCGCCGATTTTTACCAGTTCAAACGCGCCGCCGCCGAGTTAACAAGAAAATGGCGCGGCGGCGGCGGCGGCGTGGTTCGGCGTACCATAACGTTTGGTACAATCTAAAATTATTTCCATGATAAAAATGAAATTATGAAGATTTAATGTAATTTTTTGAATATTTGGCTATTATTACTATAATAACATGATCTCATCGATATACATATAACTATGAATTCAACTGTGAAGTTTTGTTTTGTTTTACTTTATTAAATAGGCATTTACGCCAATTGTACTGCGACTTTTTTTATTACTATGTTTGAAACATCTTTTTTCAATCAAAAAATTTTCTCCAATTTCATGTAGTATTTATTTTGTTTGTAATTCTAACTATTGTATTTAGGAAATTTTCTTAAATTTGTTGCAAAAAAAGCCGGCTCGCCGCCGCCCGAGCGAAAGCACTCGGCGTAAGCCTCTATTTCTTAGATCCGTGACACGGCCATAGACTATCACAAAATCCATTTTTATGGTCTGCTATTGATGATGCTGGTGTAATAAAAAATACTTTTGTGAAAAATAAATGCGCTAGAGGCGAGTTATTCAGTATATCTGTCTTTATCATCTGATTTTGATGAAATAAAAAACGTATAATAGAGGTGCGACGAGAAATATTTGTATGACAAATTTATTCGCTAGGTGGCGCTAGAATTGAGTTATAGAGGAAATCCAAGCCTGTTATCCGCTATCGATGATATGATGAGAGTTATTCAGCAAATCTCTGATTTTGATGAAATTATAGGGGAAGTCGCACGCTAATCAGATTCTTATATCACAGAGGAAAAGTCAAATTAGTTCTGGTATGGTGAATTGGGCGATATTTTATGTTAAAGTAACGGTGGGATGGGATGAAGCTTCTTTGTAATCTACTTTCTTTGCTATCTCCTTCCTTAAACGAGAAGGAAAAGAGGGAAATATGGTGAGTGGTGGAGAGTTTTTGATCGGAAACCTCAAAGTATTTAAGGCAGTTGGCATGGTGAGATTAAAGATATCTGAACCTTAACCTCACAAAAGCATTGAAAGTTGAGCAGAAGATGGTGTGGTGTTTTGCATCTCATCGTGGTTCAAAAACTATAGAGACTTATAATAATTATTATCTACTCATGTTAGATTTTCAGACCATCAAATTAATTTATATTATCATAACAAAAGCTTAACGGAGGTTGCGGATGTAAGTCAGCGGGCACTGAAATAAAGTTTAGTTTTACTGGATGAAATACCATCCATCAGTGTTTAATTTGAATCTTACTTATAACAAAATACAACTTGGTTAGGCTGAGAAACTCCTCCAAATGCTATTGATGATACAAGACTACCCGCTAAGTAGACAAGTCCTTACAATAGACTGTCCTTCTGCAATTAAAATAAAATTCCCTACTATTCGAACTTTAGACTCGTTTGAACAGATATGAAAGACTTTATTCATGACCTAACGAATTCATTAAAACATCAAAACAAATTGTTCGGTGGGTTCATAACGAAATCGTAAAATCGTATGAAGTCCTAACAAATATCCTGACTTTGTAAAGAAATCGATTCCGATTTCTATAATGTTTTCATAGGTCTCGCAATGAATTCGAATGAAAACAGAACGCATCGGGTCTTGTGGTGCTAGTTCTCATGCATCAAGTTTACACTAGGTTTGAAAAATACAAGAAATATTTGACACTTTCTAGAAGATCACGTTTTAAAAATGAGAAACTTGACGTTCGGGTTTGCAGAATTACTCCGCAAAGTATAAGCGAAGAACGTAGAACACAAAAAAGTTGCACGGCATTTCGTTTCTTGCGGTAAAAAAAATGTTACGAATACTGCGCCGTACTCAAAATCAATTGGATCACATCAGATTCTAATATCGATCACCGTCAAATTATTCTCTTGTGATGAAATAGTGTAACATTTTTTATGACAGTAAGTAAATTCTTTGTTGTCTACGTTGTTTGATATAAATTCAGAATTTATATTACCAGTGGGTGTGTATGTGTGCGCTTGTATTGATCTCAATAACTACGAATGGATATTTGTTTCACCACCTGAAAATAATAAAGATAAATCCAAGACGCAATTTACAAAATGTTAATTGCTCCATAAAAATTTTGGATAAATGGAGCAATAATTGGTCAAGTTTTTACGAAAATTAATTATCAAAACGAAATACTAACGCTAGTAATAAAGAAACATTTCTAGACATTTCTAGAAGTCTACGAAGGCTAATTAAGGTCGATATGGAAGCTACGATAAAACTATCATAAATATTTAGCAGGTATTTGTAGAATTAATTTAGAGTGCCGAGATAAAAATTAATAATATCCATTTTGTCGATATTAAATTTTTTATATGTATGTACATATTTGTGTACCAAAACAATTTAACAAAAAAACTACATATTCTTAAAAAAAATTTAAAACATAAGCATGTCACTCTACGGTTTTTCACAAATGCTTCCTTAGATAAAAAAAAATTATTAAAATCGATTCTCTACTTTGAGAGCCAAATTATTACAAGCATTGTAGAGAATGAGCAACCTTAGAGTTTCAGTTGGATTTCGAGAGATGAAAAAGCTAAATGCCAAGTTGACAGTAAAAAAAAACCCTGAATGAACAGACAGAAGAAAAAATTCCAGAAAAGAAAAGGGTTGCAATATACTTTACAATATATTTATCATTTATTTGAGCTTATTTTTTAAATAGCTGGGAACACTCAACAAAAATATTTCTTTGGCAACTATAAACTAGCGTTTCCTTATCTTATTAGTAAATTTAATTAACCCTTTTAAACAGATGGTAACTCTCTTCAAATATAATGTCATCAAACCCTCTTAAGTTTTGTAATACTCGCATTGCATTTAATTTACTAGTTTATTTATACTTGACTTTTTAAACAGGTGTCAATGCTGTTCGAAGTTATTTTCGAAGATAATACTTCTTAATATCTTTCGTTGGAAGAGGCATCAATATTTGATTTAAAATTGTCTTTATTTTAATTTATATCATGCACTGTTTATGTGTGAAATTGTATACAACTCCGTCAGGCCGATCGGAGTGAGAAAACGTAATAGGCGGTGGTGTTAAACGTTGAACGTAACCATCTCCCAAGTCCCATAGGAAGTTGTGAAGTCTTCTGAATAAGCTCTGAATATGGTCGAATGAGTCCTGCCATTTCTATGAGATCTCGTTGCACTAGATTTTCGAGTATCATGCCATCTCGAGTAAACGACAGAGGTATCTAGGCTCGCCTAGCCTAGAGAAGGAGCTCGTTCACTCATGTGGGACTTCCTATGGGCATTTGGATTACTGTAAAGAACAAAGAGCACAATGGAACTTAAAATCGAAGGGCAAATGTCTATGTCTATATCTATCGAACCAACTAGATGCTGTATATATTTATAAGGCGAAAATATGAAAAGGTTACCGTTGTCCTAAAATCCGTTAGAATATTGTAAGGTGCCCTTCCCGATTGTCTTGTAATCGCCAAGCTCAAGAAAAACATAACTGGTGATCAAAGATATTTTCCTCAGCTATGTCTAGATATCTTTTGCAATGATTGTACAACGATGGCCCCACTTGTTATCGTATGAGTAATTTCCTGCCTTCTTTCACTAGAAAACAGAATTTATACGTTTTTTATTCATTGAGCAAGGCTGCAATCGGGCCGTGATAGGATGACTTTGCATTCTTCTTCAAGTAACATCGAATCAATAAATCAGTCACTATTTGTGGAAAATGTCTCAGCAAACTTTGCCTGATCATCGACATTCCTCAGCATATTTTGATATTATCTAACATACATGCACATACATACTTGTTGTTCAAAAATTTGATAGCTGACTGTCAGTGAAAATATATCTTGCATGCCGAGGAACCGTTAAAAGCAGAGAAATAACTATTATAAGAGAAAAGAGTAAAAATTAATCAAGAATTGTTATAGTAAGATACAAATTATCGAGTAATCTATAACCCAAAGACTTATATTATAAAAGTATTTTCATAAAAGTTTTGGGGCTTGTGTTATGAAAGTCTTGTCAGAATAATTATCAGCGAGATAAACTTTTTTAAGTTTTCAAAGACTTTTATTTTTGGAAATATATGTATGTACAATAAAAGTCTTCTCACAATAATTATGAACAAGAACAAAATTTTAAAGTCCTTAAGGACGGGACTTTTTCTTAGGAATTAGTTAAATTAAAAGTCTTTGAAAGACGTAAAAAAATGTATCTGGCTAATAAATATTATGGAAAGACTTTTATAATATAAGTCTTAAAATAATAATTATTGTTGATTTAGAAAAAATGTCTGGCTCGTAATTATTATGAAAAGCCGTTTATAATATTAGTTTCAATATAATACACATATATCGAGAACTTAAAAAATCTGTCTGACTCGTAATTAATATCAAAAGACTTGCAAAATTAGAATGATTTATTTCGGGTTTCATTTGACTTGGATTTGCTTTTTCCAAATTCCTCCAATCTTGGAAGCTCAACTGTATTAGCAAAGACAAATTCAGGGAGTTCGGAGGGTTTTTAAACTTTTTTAAATACTACGGACATTCCATGAGCCAGAGTTAATTTTTCTTAAAAAGGCAACACAAAAAATACCTTGTTAATTTTTTAACTTCTCACCTGATCGCAGTCTTCTTTCACAGTAACTATCTTTTCATGTATGTATGTATATTTGTAAATATTTATGCAGATGTTAATCTCGCGAGATTATATGGTACGGAATGCCACCACATTTTTAATTTTTATCGAATACGCATTCCGCAATTAAACAGCATTAGAGGCATTCGCTTTGACTTTTGAATTTATTTTTGGTATTCAACTTTATCTGCATGCCTGATCGAGTGGCATGTGAAGACTATAATCACTTGTTAAGGCCACTGCCGATTGCCGGCGTCAAAAACTTGGTAAAAATGTAAATGGATAATCATATGATTACAAATACAGGTTGCCATGTAAATACAAGCAAATGGTATGAGCTCATTTTAGCACTTTTGCAGAGAATGCAAACATGTTTATTAAATATGCAAAGTGCATAGTTAACATTCACGAAACGCACGAAAACCACCAAATGTAAATAAAACAAAATTAAACAAAAAATTACTGGGCAGTCGTTATGTCGCCAATAATAATTTTTAAGTAAATTTTCAGCTGTTAGTTTTTTTTTTGTTTCAATGCGGTAAATGTTAATTTATTTGTAGACGACATGCCGCTAAAGTATCTTAAATTGGTTGTAAACTAAATTAATAGCTACTTATACTTTTTCCGATTAATATTATTACCATTTAGACAATGATAATTTAACGAAAATTTACGAGCGCATTAATAAAAATAAAAAATAAAACTATTGTACAAATTCCTCAGGGAATTTATTTTTCGAAAGCAAGTAATAAAAGTCAAGTCAACAATTTCATTTACATTTTTATTAATTAATGGGCATGCATGAAATCAGCGATAGTGCTATATTCATATACTAAGTAGATTTATGGTACTTAGCGAGCCAGATGAGCTTTGACGGCAATTAGAGAACAAAGGATGGAAACAGTTACAACAGCCCTTTGTCAAGAAATCTTTCAGGTGCATGGCTATTAAAAATCTTAAGTTAAATGCATTTTACGATTCTTAATTTTTATAATCACTTTAAATTGTTCAAATTTTAAATAAAATTATGAGGAGGGCATAAGGCCACTCTTTAATGGAGAAAAAAATTAAAAAACTTGTGTAAATGCGTGTAGGAGTATAAGACAAGACGCAGAAATGCCTTTTCTGTGTGGCAACTAGGGTGTTATAAAACAGTACTTTAAAATTTGTTCAATAATAAATAACCCAGAAAATCTTTAAAGTTGAAACTAATTTAAGACTCAACTCTATCTTTGGCTATGACTACGCATAAATTTTTAATTTTATCTAAATCAGACTCTGAATAAGAACTTCCTCAATATCTCGACTCCAGCGATCTATTTCTCGTAGAAGTATTTCTCATCTCATCTTCAGTATACTAGCGCCATCCAGCGCACTCAATTTTCTCAAAAGTATTTCGCATAGCACCCCTAGTATACGTTTCTAGTGCAATCTAAGCAATCAGTTCATTAATAAAGATTTTCTGTACATCTTATTGAGGAATGTGGTCGTATTCTCTCAGCCACAAAAGGCACCTTTATCAGTAACACCAAATGTTTGATTTACTTATTTGTAATGAAAGGCATGTAGTAACTCGGTTTCAAAATATGAGGCAATTAAAATTGTTTAGTATTCAATATCTAACATGTTTGTACTGATTTCTTACATATTCTTTTTCGATCATAGTTACCGTCAGTCCTTTGAGGTCAGTAATGCATTAATATGAACAGCAAGTCAAAACAGGTTATTTAAACTTTCGGTTGACGAAAACATAAAATAAATAAACGTTTTTTTTTTCAAACCATAATTAGAGCAAATATTTTACGACTTCCTTGTAAGTCTCTTGTCAGTTCTTAAAAGCCTATCTAAAGGCAGTTATTCTACAAAGCCCTTTCCAATTGGGCCGACCACTTAGAGTTTCTGTAAAATAACCCGATAGTCAGCTAAAGTTTTCCATTTTATTTCAGTGGGAATACGCGATTGAATGGATTTCTATAACCAAAAGAAATGAAATATTGCCGACATTTATTGTCACTTACCTTCGAGGTGATGACAATTGTGTTTGGATCAGTTCGATGTGACGTCAGTAGAATGAAATTATGAAGTCAGTAAAAATTAGCAAATAAAAAAAGAAGAATTTTCTAATATTTTATTGGCAACGACCGTGAAATGTGCTATAAGGTTTATGAATAGAGTTTAGATCTTATTCAACAAAATATGTCCAAAAATATAGAACATCATAATTATAGCAACAACAACGATAGCTAGCTAGATTCGGCGATCGCGAGTACGGTGATGCCTCATTAAACTGGTCGAACTAGTTACATTAAATATTGCAGTTATTGGACCAGTTTTAAGCTGCGCACGGGCGCGTACGTGCTTGCACTTTGGGTGCATATTCGTCGTTTGTGATGTGCGAACATCAAATTGGGAACAAAAACAAAAACTGTGTTGTTACTAATTTATGTCAGATACTTCATCGATTCGCAACTCGCGAACGGATGGCGAAACGGATACGGCTTATAAGCAAAATGGATATTAATTTACATATTTTTCTTATAATTAGGCCATTTTTTCCGATCTTTTATTATGGATTCATCACAGGTAAGCTGTTCGAACGAGGGAGAATAATTAAGTTACTTTGTTGTTGCTTTTGAAAGCAGCATTTAGAAAAATCTCGTGCTGCTGACTGGCAACACAAATGATTTAGAAATTAAAAGTAGTTAGGTTTAATGCGAATCCACCTCCAACTCGTCGTAAAAAAAAAACTTGTAATCAAAAGAAATGAGCGAAACCCCCTACTGAATATGTAAATAGCAATGAAAAAGATCACGTTGAGATTTTTATGCATTGTACGCTTTTAATTATTTTTTTTTTATATTCAAACACTCAATGCGGCACGTGGAGACAACAGTTAAAATACCTCAAACTGCAAGTCAAACATAAGCACATATACATTTAGTACATATTTACGTATGTATGTATGTACATTAATAACTTGAATGCTAATAATTATTGTATAAAATTAATTTTATCCATAAAACGATGCCAAACCGCAAACGCTTAGTCGACCGAAATGTATTAATGAAAACGCATGCGCTCACTGCTCACTCCATTTGCGCTTTTTGCACATCCACATACTTCTCAGCTACATTATACTTATAACGCCGATAGCGTAACGAATGAACCGATGATCTATAGCCAAGCGAGATAGCATCGGCCAAATCATCAAACTAGAATACTTGTAGCTAATCGAGCGCAACTCAAATGCTTCGACGAAATCAATCTGGTGCTGGCATCTGTGCGGATGTCCATTTAGCACAGATAGTTCCGGGAGCAAACACTGACGTCTGTGTTGACGTCAGTGCCCCCTATTGGTGCTACGTGCGCGTCGGCACCTACCTAACTTCTTTTCTTTAATTGACATATTTTTCTTGCTTTTGCCCTTTTTAACAGCTGCGCTCGGACTTTCCCCACCACCGGGTATTTAGGAGTTCCGTTTAGTCGCCCAGCTGTGTGTGTGCATTGTGTGCTAAACAGGCATGTGTGCACAAATCTAAATGCATAGACCTCCACTGGGAACGTTACGAAACAATTTAAGATTTATTGCCTATCGTTTGTAGACATTTCACTCGCGCTATGAATTATTAGTTCGCGTTTAGTGGGGGCTATTCAAAAATTAGATTCTTTAACAATCTGGATTTTGTTTACACCCACTCACTGATACCTGGCACTCTACCTTGAATGTCGTTCATAATAAGTGCGATAAAATGCATTTTTTTAATTGATCGTGACTGGTGTGCCAGAAGTGGATTGAATAGCCGGCAATTATGGGAGGCATACATTTTATTTTATTATTGCTTTGTTGATTTTTGAAAGGGTTCGAAAAAAATTTACATTTTTGCGGCGACTTTGTTCACTTTGTATCTAATAATAAAAATAAAAACTACTCAAAAGCAGCGCAAAAATGCAAATATTTACCACATAGGCTACCAACACCGCTGACGCAGAAATGTCTTCGCCCTTCAACGCAAATATTAGGCAATCCATATATATGAAGTGAAATTAGCATGGGCTTAATTTAGCTTTCTAAATGAATATTGTGTACCTTATTTGTATAGATCTTATTAAAAAATCACGATTTTGATAAAGAAACTAATTATAATATATTTACAAACTTCCAAGTACATGTTTGGTGGTTCATAGATAATGGTGGTTTATCTTTCTAAATTTTTAAACTTTTATAAAAATCAATATTTTGCTATATTTATTCGGTTTATTCGATAGAGCAAACATTCCCATTCCCATTAATTGTGGAACATGATTTCAGACATGATACTGCCTCGGCTGGTTTCGCAGTTGCGCATCCTTTTAACACAGCTCTCCAAGACCTTGGCGTGACGGTTTCTGTCTCATCACACGAAATACCTCCCTACGGGCCTGAATCGTTAATGGATTGTTCGCATAACATATGTAGGCATTTCATAGCACACCACAAAAAAGTCGAACGGCTTTAAATGGCGAGGTGGTCATTTGACATAGGCGAGATGGCTGATAATACGATTAGCGAACTTGGCACGCAAAAGTTCGATTGTAGAATGGCGGCCCCAAAAAATTTGTATAGTGCCTCTACAGCGATCACCGTTGCCTGAAATGGCGTTTCCGCAGCATTTTCAAAGAAACTGTCTTAAGAGGCATTGGATTCTCGATGATCGTGTGTGGGATTTCCGATCCCCAGATGCGACAGTTTTGCTTGTTAACACAACCACCGAGATGAAAATGAGCTTCGTCTGAAAAAATGGCTAAACTTCTTTGCAATAAACGCACTGTTTGAGCTACACAACAATGAATTTTTCAAACGTAAAGCTATTAATTTCCTTCCGCGAAGATATAATACTTACTTTCTGCGGGAAAGAGCTGTCACTGTCAAAGTTGCCTATGATTTAAAAAAATTCACTATATGGACCAACCTGTATGCTCGTTCTCCAACATTATTGTGAGAATGAGCGAGTCTATTTAAAGCACCCGCCATCACCGATTCCCAAAAGAGTTTGTGTGCAGTTGCATCCTTGACAGGCTCTTAGTAAAAGAAAAAGATTTGCGAAATTCAGATGTGTAACCGAACATCCGTTAATCTGACCAAAAATCAATGAAAAAATATCCAAGCCTTTGATCTGCCTTGATTGTTCGCCCATTGGTGCGCTGTAATCGAGTTTTTCAACTTTTTTCGAAACAAGCAAAGTGGTGTCATCACATGGAGGTAATAGGACGGAATGTAAACTGGCTACGTAGAAATAAAATGAACCGAATTCACCTAAGTTTACCGCTCTGGTGTAGTAAGAGAATTTCGAGCTTCAAAAGCTGGTTTGGTATAGAATTCAATCCGTTGCAGTACACCGAAAGCGGAATGATCAAGGTAAATCAGATAGTTGAATATTTTTTCATTGATCTTTGGCTAGATTGACGGTGTATCCAAACATATGGATTCTCTAGGTGAAACCAGCTTTCGCAGCTTGAAATTCCGTTCTTAAAACATACCGATACACTTTGGTGAAGTGTGCCTATTTTATTCCCACGTAGTCAGCTTACATTCCATGCGATTCTCGTTGTGTCATACTCGTACTTAGTCTTCTTTCAATTTTTTTCTGAAGTCCGAGAAAAGGATAAGATACTTTACTGGCTCCTTGAAGCTAAGCCAATGAATCTAACGCTTAATATCAAATTATTATGATATTTCACCGAAGGATTTCAGCAGCACGAATAATAATAAAATTAATAAGCAAAAAATCTACAGACGAGACAACAACTTGCCAGGATTGCTTCAATGGTCACCTTATGTCTCTTCTTGTGCGAAGAACATTAGCTGACTCTAGCTTAGAATGCATCCGATTTGTCCGTATTCATGGGTATATTGAGAGAGCTCAAAAAAATACTAGCACCCAAGTCTATCTTGGATGTACAACTCTAGTTTGCAAGCATTTTTGGGTGATTCAGTTAAAGGTGATTTTTTACAAATAAAAAATATAAAATTAATTTTATCAAAGTAATCTTTATTATCATAAAAAAGAAAATTATTTTCATTTACTTTTTAAAAAAATATTTTTCCCCCAAATATTGGACGGAACTATAATGTCTAGCGAATGAGGAGTGCCTTCCATTTCCTCAATCGTTGCCGGTTTATCCATATAAACTTAACTTCAAAAAAAAAGTTTGCACGAGTGATATCACAGAATCTAGGCGGGTTCAAAGCATCTGTCATACTACAAAATCCAAGAGGGATGTTCCACATTGATGTACGCTTTGAAAAAATAGCAATCAGACCACAAAAGTTTGGCAAAGATTGAGCCTCTTATGTAGATCTTTCGTTCAATCCTTTATCTCTTTCAGTATATTGATTCCATATCCTTCTTATCGTTTTCGATTTTCATCAAAAACTTAAAAAACAAAACCCAAATTTCTATACTTTCAGCGCAGCATAATATCAAGTGTTCTGTGATCATAGACGACATCCAAGAGACGCGTGAAATTGGGGCTGTTTGGATTTCCTCACGTGACTCCTGCGACGTGCACGCCTGTGAACTGGATGACAGTGGTGTGCCACGTGAGACTATTACAAAAGTGGATTGCGGGCAGTTATATTGTGATGTGGTAAGTGTTAAAGAATAAGTAAAATTAAAAATATAGCCGTTTATACTATTTCGTTTCTTCTTTCTCTCTCGCCAGGACTCTGAGTTGCGCAGCCAACCCGGCAGCTGTTGTGGCGAATGTGTGCGCACAAAGTGTCGCTTCAACGACACCGTCTACGAGTTGGGGCAGGCTTGGCATAGCCCAGATGGCTGCACAATGTACGAATGTGCCCCACTTCCGGCTGCTGAAATTGTAACTCCTATAGTAAATGTGTACGAGAAGTCGTGTGCGCCACTGCCGCTAGATTGTCCGCGCGAGCAGGTGTACGTCAAGGATTGCTGCATGCAGTGTCGCGGCAGTGAACCGGTTATGGCTCGCAACAGAGACGCCTCACCGGAATTACGCGAAGCGAATGATGATATTTGGACCGAGGAGTTTTACCGCAATCATCCGTGTATACGCGAATGCCAACCGAATGCCGCGCCGATGACATGTCTTTATACTTTCGTTGTTGAATGGTATGAAACTATGTCAAAAGCTTGCTATGGATGCCCGCAAAATGGAACGGATTGTGCGCGGCCGCACTGTGTGCTGGGCGATGGTATGGAACGTAGTGTCATGGTGGTGAATCGCATGATGCCCGGGCCGTCAGTTGAGGTATGTGAAGGTGACTTGATCGTGGCAGATGTGCAAAATCATTTACTTGGGGAAAGCACCACCATTCATTGGCATGGCATGCATCAGCGCGAAACTCCTTATATGGACGGTGTGCCGCACATTTCGCAATGTCCTATCTCGCCGCATTCTACCTTTCGTTATCGCTTCCGTGCTGATATTCCAGGTACACACTTTTGGCACTCTCATACCGGAATGCAACGTGGTGATGGCGTCTTCGGTGCGCTAATTGTACGCCGACCACGCTCTGATGAAGGGCACGGGCATCTTTATGATTTTGACTTATCCGAGCATAAGATGATACTGCAAGACTGGGTACACACACCTGGCGTGAGTATCTTTGCCTCGCATCATCATTCGCGCGGTGACAATAAGCCGGTTAATTTGTTGGTGAACGGACGCGGTCGTTTCTACTATGCGATTTGGGATCAAGCCAAGAAGGAAGCAAGAGCACAAACAGCCAAACCAACGCCAGCACCACAGCCAATATTAGTGCCTATCACAACCTCTACGACACCAGAAAACGTCGTAGTTAATCAATCGGATATTGGCAACTCTCAGATAGAACTGCTACATCCAATTAATAATGCAAATGATAGCATCGTGCGTATCAGAGAGTACAATCAAATTTTGCGTTTAGCTCGTGTCGTAAATGAAGAACCTCCGCCGTCACTCAGTAACTCCGAAAGCACAACTAGCGTCGACTCACCAGTTGATTCCTCCAACAACACCCATCGTGTGAAACGCGCAGTGGGCACGATAGAGTTAAATGAAATGCCACTTCAAACTTATCATGTGCGTCGTGGCTTCCGCTATCGCTTCCGCATCATTAATGCAGAGTTTCTTAACTGTCCCATAGCCGTGTCAATTGATAATCATACGCTAACAGCCATACAATCTGATGGTTTTGACTTTGAGGCACTCGAAGTTGGCTCAATTGTCACCTACGCCGGCGAACGCTTTGACTTTATAGTGAACGCAAATCAGTCGATCGGTAACTACTGGATACGCTTTAAGGGGCTGATGGACTGCAGTGATGAATTTACATCCGCCTTTCAGGTTGGCATACTGCGATACGAAGGTGCAACTGACGATGAGCCCAATGGTGCTTTAGGTTGGCAGCACCAGTCTGAAGGCATCGAGTTGAATGCAATGAATCGGGGTTCCGGTCACCCAGATTCTTTGACTGCAGCAGAAATGACAGCATTACCAATTTATGATTCCATTCCTGGTGTAGACCGCGATGCACTCAAGCCCGTCGCAGATTATAAATTTTTCGTCTACTATGATTTCTATCCCAAAGATAATCCTGATTTCCATCCACCCGAATACTATAGCTTCAACGACACAATGGGCCGCACCAACAAATTGTTCACGCCACAACTGAACCACATCTCACTCAAATTTCCACCGATGGCTCTAATGGCCGATCGCTATGAAGTGGACGAATCGATCTTCTGCAATGAAACAAGTCTCGCGCAACAGGGCATCGATTGTCGGCAAGAGTTCTGTAAATGTCATCATGTGCTGCAAGTGCCACTAAACGCAGTTGTCGAAATAATACTCGTCGATGAGGGATTCACATTTGATGCAAATCACCCGTTTCACTTACACGGGAGTGCTTTTCGTGTGGTAGGAATCGAGCGGTTGGGCACCAATGTCACAATCGAAATGGTGAGTCCTTAGCTAAGCTTTTTTATAAATAACAATATCTTTACCTACCGAAGTATCTTCTTTCCATAGGTCAAACAACTCGATCGCTACAATTTGCTCAAGCGCAACCTCGATAGACCGCCGGTCAAGGACACCGTTACCGTGCCGGATGGCGGCTACACCATTATTCGCTTCGAAGCTTACAACCCCGGATTTTGGCTTTTCCATTGTCACATTGAATTCCATGCGGAAATTGGTATGGCATTGATCTTCAAAGTAGGTGATAATGATGAGATGAAGTCAGCGCCGAAGAACTTCCCAACGTGCCATGATTATATGCCGAAAGATAGCGATGACGATGAGACGGAGGACGGCGGCAGCAATCCTACTACAAGTGCACCCACGACATCCACGCCTAGTCACGATGCTGCCGTAACGATAGGTGTGCCGTGTTACAGCCTACTTCTTGCTCTATTTATTTTGGGCTCCTCGCATTTTTGGCGCATTGGCGCAGCAGTGGTGATGCACTGACTGTGTACTGACGCACCGCACGAGGTTTAAGAATAATAGACGCCTAAAATATTTATTGATTATTTTCCTTGGACTATGAGTACATATGTATATCCCAGCGATTAATAAAAAGGACACACCAACGTATTTTAATATAATTCAATAATAATTACCTGACCAATGCTTGCACAGCTGTCCAATTGCTTAGTTTGTAAGGTAGAAAGGCTTTCAAGAATAACTGTGATTAACTAGAGTAATATATTTGTTATAATTTTGTTTATAAATAAAAGACACGCCGTATATTTAAGTATGAAATGTAGAACTTTGTTTTTTTTTGGCAACACTGGGTAGTTAAAAGTTTTAGTGGATTTTGGATTATAAGACAATCCTAAAAAATCCGAAGCGGTCCAGTCCAGTCGACATGGAACATAGTCCCTGATTATTAGATTATTATGTTGGGTGAGGTTACAGTATCTGCGCTCGTTCTACTTCCAGGATGGATGCACTCTTATGTTCATTGGCAAAAATACTCATGTTCATTGTAAAACACTCTCCAACGAAAGAGGTCCAACGAATTGTTGGATTATCTCTGGTTATTTATGGATGAATGGAGTTTGGTAGCTTAGAAAGTCTAGTCGCTATTCCAAGAGCTCAGTCATTGCCGTTCATTGTGCGTATATACCGAGTATAAGTGTACGGAAGAAGCAAAATTTGCGAATCCGTAAGCCTTTGGTAAGGCCAATTTAGAAGACCAACTTCACGGGGGATCGTCGCAACTTCGTTTCCAAATTGATAAGAAATTCCTAACCGTCCTAACTGGCTTTTTCATAAAACATTAATTTGTTTTTTCTTTAAAGTGTGTACTCTACAAACATATCCGCTAAATTATAAAAAAAAAAAACTAAAACAAATGTTAGGATTTTTCGGACATACAGTAAGTATAATCTTACCCCCTTATGCCGAGGCCGGACAAAACTCACCAGCCTGGCAGTTTTACTGCGCCTAAAACTATGCGGAAAACCCGATTTTCAGCCCTTTAATGATATAAACAGTCGTTAAAGTGTTATGTTCTACTGAGTTCGTGTCATCGACGTTATATTCTGCAACATAGTTTTAGGCGCAGTAAACCTAACAACTGTCAGGTTGACAAGTTTTGTCAGGTCACCAGCATAGAGCGATTAGTGTACGTTTGAAATTACGAAAAATTCTTGTTGATTTGTTGCTACTATTAGATGTCTTCTTTTTATTATAAAACTTGAAATTTTGATTTTTTTGGATTTTTTTAAAGTCTTAAACTTTGACTTACATGGTTTTTTTTACAAAATTCTATTACATGGATTGCAATTACTATATAGATACATGGGCATAGAAGGTACTCGTAAATAGATTGAAATTGGGATATTATAGTCGGAAGCGACAATGTAAGAATTCTTAATGGCGACAAAATCCCTTCTTTGCTATAAATAAATTCTAGAATATCGAGAATTTTTGAAAACAAAAAAAAAACTACCAAAATGACAACGATAAACGCTTACACCATTTACATTAGTTTTAATCTACATATATATTTAAATACATGTAGCAAAGTATATCTAGTACGTCACTTCAATTTTACACCACATAAAACTGTAAAACGCATTACAACTATTTAGCAAACTCCCCAGCCAGCTAAATTCCGTAGCTTCCTAACAAACGCCACTTTCTTGTAGGGCGCGTTCATCTGCAAAAATCTATCTAACAAATGCACAATACATTTACTGATGGAAAATTGAATTTTCCAATAATTCGCATGTTGAGTTTTGTTCTTCAACCCTGCTGGACAGAGTTGTGGCAATGGGCAATCGAGGTGCGTTTGATTTGCCATTTTCATTTTAGGTTTACTTGCCAGGTTAATTTGCTCACACATTTGTCGTTCGAATTTCTCAAACTTATTCTCAAAGTTCAAATCGTCACTCCACATCAGGCTATTTAGTAGACGTTGATTTGTTATGGGCACGTTGGCATCGTATTTGTGACGCAAATAGTCATTAAATGCTGTATCATTACTATCCAAATAGTAAATGTGCTCGGCTAAATCTTTGGGGCTTTGATAGTCTGTGATGTAGATTGCAGAGCGATTATGTGGCGCCCAGTCCTACAAAATTAAAATAAAATTGAAAATATTAGTGAAAATGAAATGAAAGAAAACCAAGGCGAATTCATATAAGGTGAAGTTATTAAAGCAGCTGATCTCTTCTTCGTCCACTATATTTGAATTTTGTCTTTACCTATGACACCCTAAAAACGAAAACTAATGGCGTCCATTATTTTCTCTTTTATAGTGACATTCTAAAATTGAAAGATGAGTGTGAGTTATGAATTCGCCTTATATAAATACGCCTTGAAGAAAACTAAAGTTCAACTAAGGGTTACCCGTATAGAAGGTGAGCCAAAGTAAATAGGTATAGCGCCTACTATCAGCGACAGCCAATATGTGTTTGTTATATAATCATCGCAGATGGCATCTTCGAATGCTAAAATAAATTTAAATTTCGCCATAAAGCGTAGTAAATCGTTTTCACGTCTAAAACTAGACAACGGAAAAAGAAAACGGAGGAAATTTGTAGGGACGAATATATGTGCCATAAAATATTTGTTCAAATGTATTACATATAAGTATGTATAATATATGAAGTATTAATGAATGGATACATGCATAAATTAATAAAGGTTTTACGTCCTATAAATATGTATTTCTTAATCTATGTATGTATATCCCTTCGAGAATTTATGAATACGAATGGGGATATAATCCAAAGTACGAATGAGAACAGTATGTAAATTCATATAGAATATAAGCAGAATAACTAAAAGATTTGCAAAATAACGAAAGCATCAGCAGGTTCTGAGTGACCTACTACAGTATGCCCTCAGCCAAGTAAACATCTGGTCGAAAGAAAGTGGCCTTAGCGTTAAGCCCACAAAGACCGAGATCGTACTCTTCACGAGGAAATATAAAATTCCTACGGTCAAATCACCCTCATTAAACGGGGTTGAACTCGCCCTCTCAACCGAGGTCAAGTGCCCGGGAATTATGTAGGGAGGAAGCTCGAATGGAAGCGAAACATCGAAGACCATTACCGCCTTGTACGCTTGCAACGCATCTATAGAAAAAAAAAGGGCACTGGATGTACACGACAGTGATAAAACCTATTATCTCCTACGGGGTTAACGTCTGGTGGCCAGCGCTAAGCAAAACCTTGTCGAAAGCCAAGATGGAGCGAGGACAGCGTACGGCTTCCATGCTGGTCACGGGAGCGCCACTCTCTAGGAATGAATGGGAAGATGCCATAGACCTAGACCCAGAGCCGACGGCTATCTATACAGATGGTTCCAAACTCCACAAAGGAGTTGGCAGCGGGATTCACCGCCACCAATTAGCGCTTTTGCTTACCGGACCACCGCAGCATTTTTAAGACAGATCTGAATGCCATAATGGAGGCTGCTCGGTGACTGACAGTGTTCGCTCCTACAGACAGACCTGTCACTAAATACTCCAACAGTCAAGCATCTATTAAATATCTTAATTACCACAAAACAACGTACATAGTTGCCATTAAATGCAGAAGTTCTCTCAATCTGCTCTCGTCTAAGCGTTCCGTGACTGTGACATGGGTCCCTGGGCACAGTGGCATTCCCATCAACTATGCGGCAGGCGCGTTGGCAAGGAAACGGACGGAATTTCCTATGATTAATTCTGCTCTACAAGCGGGCATGCCTCTAACCTCCTACAAACATAGTTTAAAGACAATTCTCATCGAACCCACCTGCCGGATTACCAGACAATTTTGGCCAAACCGCCTTGACCGACCTTTTCTCAGATTAATGGTTGGGGTAATATCTGGCACTGCCTTATGGGCATACACGAGAAGAGATTGGGATGCCTAACCAACGACTTCTGTCGAAAATGCACTGCCCATCCTGGCCAAGACTCGAAACCAATTCTTAAATGGGTACTTTCTAGACTGTTTGGCTGACCAGAGCTCGGCAGGCAATCCCGATTTTCTGTGCTACGTAAGGCGCACTCGATGGTTCACCTTCTAAGCGAAGGAAAGACAAAATCACATGGCTCTCGCCAGCGGTTTCACAATGGGCTTTGTCAGCCTACGTGTGCAGCCGCTCTAAGCTAACCTAATCTAAGGTGGTATTGTGAGAGAAGCGAATGCCGACTCGAAAACTTTGACCATTCGTATTAGGATTATGAGTGGCCAATGAATACATTTCTTTGGATTTGCTGTTTCCATACCCAAACGAGTGTTATTGGCAAATCAATTCACCCAAATTTGACATTTTTGTATTTTCAAATCCAAATTACTGTAAACAAGAAAATCCCCTCGTCCTACAAAACAGATAAACAAATTCGAATGAAGATTCTTTAGCTCACAATACCACCCACAAACTACTTATTGTATTCATTAGGGGAAACGTAAACAGAAGTATACATTGCGTATACTTTATTTAATAGGAGAAAAGTTTAAATAATTTTTCCACATTTTTATAAAACAGTAAATAGGGCGCAGTATTACCACATATAAATAAGTATATACATTTGACATTTGTATATTCATTAGGAAATTTCAAGAATATTTAAGGACAAAATTTTCAATAGATATTATTTGTTCTGTCGAAAAGTAAACAGACATTTCTTCTACAGCTGGATATATCCTCTTCCATTTGATATCCATATTAATATCGCAGAGTGAGTATAGGTATTTAAAAGCATTCTATTTTTTTCCAGAAAGTTACGTTTTAGGGACTTTAAAGTTCTTTAAAACATTAATTTAAAGATAAAATGAAAAAAACTGAGTATGCAGTATTAAAAATTCAGAAAAACTAAATATATAAAATCCATTTACCAAACTTTTTAATCACAACTTTTAGAAACTTTGCGAGTATGTACTTTGTAGCCAATTAAATTTTAATGCAATAACCTTTTTAGGCACTTGAAACATTATTTTTGTTGTACTCAAAGTGTATAAAACAAAGTGAAATCGGTATCCGCCTTAATACCAAAAAAAAATTTAATTAAGAACACGATAAACTAAACAGTGTAGCCTTGACAGTTGCACAATAATAGCGAATAATAGTTGATAAAATATCATGTATAGGGTTGATTTCTTATGAGGTCATTAAAAAATAAATGAAAGTTTTGGTGCCATAAACGAATTAAATTTAATTTTATTACCTGATTTCATTTACATATGTTATTAATAAATGTACATATACATATATAAGTTTCAAACAGCTGACAACCTTTCAACATTATTGAGAGAATAAATTTCCTTAAACCTCTCGCAGTGTAAAGCAGTATAACGGTTCATTTATCTTCTAAATTTAGTTGAATTTAAATCATTCAAACAGGTGGCAACCCACTCTAAATATATTTATCGCCTAAACATTCTTTAAACCTTTTTCATTTGATATCAGTATTGTAGAAATTCTAGTACCTTAGCAATTAAATTAATCAACGTTCTTTAACCGGTGGCAATCCTTTTCAAAAATGTTTTCATATAAATACTTTTGTTTCAGAGCAAAACGGTTATTTTTCAGTAAGCGTATAAATTGAATTAAATTAATATTTTTAAACACGTTTTTTAAGCCTTCTTCATACGAATCCCATGCCGTAATACTTCCATTAACTTAATAATTTCATTTACTCTTATAAGTAAGTGGCAGCCCCGCCAAAGGTGTTTTTTATATAAACCTTCGTTCGCCTTCGTTTGAAACCCAAATTTATATGTTTCCTCTGATTTAAAATATTTTTGAAATTAAACTTTCTCGATACATTTTGGCATTTTTTATTTAACTTAATTTGCATTTAAACAGGTGGCAACCCTATTTACAAACTTTCTTGAAACTTTTGGTTTGAAGCTAATTTTTTAAAATGTTTTTTTTTTTAAATTTAACTTAATTTGAATTTAAACAGGTGGCCACCCCATTTACAAACATTTGAAAAATTAAGTTTAACCACGCGTCTTTCATTGGGTACTTATGTATATCGTATTATTTGTGTTCGTCCATTGCTTTAGTAGGATTTAATATTTAGCACGGATGGTAACTCTCTCTAAAAAAAATTACATATATTTACATATATTTACTGTTAGTGATGATTGATTAATATAATGAAGAAAATATAGTATGTATATCGTCCGACTTACCTTGGCGCATCCGCATTTCGTAGGCACTCGCCGCATGAATGCACCGGCACATAGGTCATTAATTCGCGTACATAATTCTCACGTCCGGACATTGTATCACAATCACCTTGCATAAATAGAATGGGTGTTGAACTTCTATTGTGTAGCATAACCAAATATTTCGACGTAGTAAATGCGCGAGCATCAACCGGATGTTGAAGGGTTAGTGGAAAGTCGCTGTAGCGACTGAATGTGGAGGAATAATTGAAGTGTCGCAAAAAGTGATTATAGAATAAAAGTGGCTGCATTTGAGGTGATTGATCATGCAGTAAGGCCCATAATTGAAACTCGTGACGTGGCAGTGGCATTTCATGTACATTTATATCGCTGCCATAGAAGAAAATCACCTATGTAAATAAATGCGGGATGAAGACATTTTGTTAGATTTTAAAGAAACATAAGCGATTTGAACTTTACCTTTGCCTCACCTAGGCGTCGTCGATCGTTCGTGATTGTGCAAATATGGAAACCACAATGGATATTACGATAAAAGATTGTTTCATTGAACGTGGTCCACCAGAGGAGCAGGCGCGGTTCAAGTATTGTAAAGGGCTCTGCAGTAGGCGATTGATTGTTACGGCATAACTTAGAAAAAAAATTCAATGTACAAACATAAATATGTATTTATTTAATACGCATTTTTGTAAGACTAGATGTGAAAATTCAATAGTCACACTCACAAAAAGCAAGGCGCATGAGCCTATGATGCAGCATGGCAACACAAGGGCCTTGCAGCAACACTGACGGTATTTATATTTCCACTCCCGAAGCATTTCTTGGTTTATATTTTTCAATGCACTGCTCTGTTTGTTTTTTTAATTAATATAAAAATATACACATTTTTTACGCCACATTTGATACTTTTTCCGCAGCGCTCACTGCAGAAAAATTTGTGACAATGTTTAGTACCATTTTGTAGCAATAGAGACACCAGTAACACTATAGAAGAGGTAGTGTCGAAAGAGTAAACAGTATAACCGATTTATTTAACTCAACACGTTATTTTGCTCTTTCTTGTTTTCCTCATTCGAAGTTTAAAATAGTTTTAAATAAATAATAATAGGAGGAAACTTCCCTGTTTCATTGGACAACTAATGGAGGCGTTTTACTGAGAAGTGCGGTGGGAAAAACAATCTCTAAATATGTTACAAAATTTTGCGCGGTACACTTACAAATATGTGATATAAATTCTTATATTCCACTTCTAACATTAGCTTATTATTCGTCTACGTCTAAACCGTTTCCCATTGTGAATAAATACAAGTGAAAAATCTTAGCCCATAGACGTCAAAATTCGGCACAGCTGAGATCACCTGATGTAGCAACCGCCGCGATTTTTGTGTGATTTACTGAGCGAATTTCTATGTCTGACAGTTAACAATGACTATTTTTGATGGCCGCCGCCATCTTTAATTTAAAAGACTTTTCACTGGTATTCATTCACAATGCCGTTTTCCAACTAAATGCCAGCAACCAGGTTTTAAAAAGGCTGTCAAGTCACCACCGGATAGTCCGTACCTACATATACATATGTATGTTTATGATAGTCCCGCATGATAGTATGTATTACCGGGTTTCCTCTCTTTTAAGTAATAATTATTTTTGATTGAATTTGATATTATTTTTTATGTACTCCGTTATTTATTTGCTTTAATTTAAATTAATTTAATTGAATTCTGTATTTGAAGACTTAACTTTTTGTTTTTGTTGCCGAATTCCAATTTTTTATTTCATAAATTTTATTTACTACTAAAAAAAATTGGCAGACGTTATCCTGCGTATATTTATTTCTTCATTATCCCTTGTTCAAATATATGTTCACCATATTCACGCCGAGACGAAAAGTTTTACACTATTTGACATATTTTAATTTTTTATTTCACTTGTATACTTTAATTAAATTTGGCTTTTAAAAAGATGGCAACTGTCACAAATATGTTACGGTTGCAAATAAGTTGCTTATAATTTAATTAAATTCGGCTTTTCAAATCGGTGGCAACCGAGGTGACAGGCTTGACTCCCATATTTTAATACTTCATATAATTTGTTTATATTTTAATTAAATTTGACTTTTCAAACAAGTGCCAATCCTCTCTTTGATTTATATTTACAACTAACCTTGATCCTGATCTAATTGTTTCTAAAACCTGTGTACTCGTATGAAATCAAACAATCATCGTTTATGTAATTTATACAGTTAGGTGGTGTATTTATGCTGAGTTACACTAGCTACTAGTGTAAGATATTAATCTAAATCAACAAAACATATAAATTGATTTACAATAAATAGCACAATCATAAAAACACTGTGTTGATATTTACATAATTTTTTAAATACATTGGCAACGAAAACCAAACATTAGTCTTGTTTAGCAACTTAAAAATTTTAGCCACTAGTTTATTTACATTAAATTTTATCCAGTTCAAAACCAACCGCAAAACATATTAAGCGACGTCGAGTTTATGACCTGAGAGTCAGTAACACTTCCACAAACTATACAATCCTCATCGGCATAGCTCATTTGTAGCTTTATATTCCGCCAAATCGTCCAATTGTTTTTGTGTAAAATTACGATTTATTTGCAATAATTCATCTAAGGCTTTCGACAAGCAGGACGCTTTCGATATAACTTCCTTCCATAAGTTTAATTCTTTCGGCTCGCCTTCCATCCGCGGGAAGGGTATAGGAAGCGGGCAATTATAGTGCATACGGTTGGCCATTTTCGATTTGGGTGTATGCGCCCACATCGCTTGCAACACTTGACATGCAAAACTTATAAATATATTTTCACCATCGGCGCGTAAATAGATTTCATCTAACAGACGGTCATTGGTCACTGGTTTAATTTGATTATATTTATGATGTAGATATTTTACATATTTAGCATCATTTCGATCCAATTCTAGTATATACTTGGATAGCTCTTTGGGGCTATCGAAATCAGAAATATAAATTGCGGAGCGATTATGCGGTTCCCAGTCCTGTTAGGATGCAGATGTATGTAGATGTAAGTACAATTTGGAAATTTGCGCAAATTCATAAAACTTACCCTTATAGTTGGTGAACCAAAGTAAATGGGTACAACGCCAGCTATCAGAGGACGCCAATACTTTTCGGTTATATAGTCTTCACAAATACCATTCTCAATACTGATCATGAATTTATACTGTCCGATAAAATGATTTATGTTCTCTGAATATAAATTGTTCAAAAAGTTGCTTTGTAAACTGCGAATAAAAAGAGAAACGAAATTTAAAAAGCAATAGAAGAAAAGGGCACTTATTTGCACAAAAAAATCAGTCAAGTTTTACAATAGTGTCGTTATCGATAACTTTATTAATGTTTCACATAAAAATACATAAACTAAATGAAGTATTGTCTAAGTTGCGGTCAAGCTGATTTTATAGGCTACTGAAAATTCCATTTTTTTTATATTTTCAAAAAATTCCCTTATATGGAAGCTGGTTTCTGTATTTTTCAAGATTGTGTTCAAATCCAAATCAAACAAGTGTACCAAGTTTAGTAGAGTTCGATGAAGTTAGTTGCACATATGCCCTTCTTGTCCAAGTAAAAATTTGCTAAGTTATTAAAATATCCCGTTTTTTTTTTAATTTCCCGTTATTTGGCAGGTAGGCGTGACCAATTTAATAAGTTCAGTAACGATTGCTTATACCATGTCCAAACCAAAAGTTAATCGACTCAAATCGAAGTTAATCCACATCACTAACTTTTGGTGTCCATGCCGCGGTTTGAGGTTTACAATTCATATAAGATGGTAGCGTCATTACAAATAAAGGGTTTTTCAATAGGGACGCTACAAAAGTAGACCGATAGTGACAGCAAACGACGCCATATTTTTTCCCGCTCTTTTGACATTTCTCTTCAGTAAGGTTTGCCCTTTCATCATGGAAAGATATACGATCCAACAATGAGTCGAAATTATTAAAATTTACTACCGAAATTCGCAGTCAATGGCCTCAACTTTAAGAGCGCTACGTCCAATTTATGGTCGTCGTAATTTCCGGCTGAATGGCTTCGTCAATAAGCAAAATATGCGTTATTGGACAGGCAGCAATCCACACGTACTCCATGAGTCAACATTGCATCCCGAAAAAATTACGGTTTGGTGCGGTTTATGGGCCGGCGGCGTCATTGTGCCGTACTTCTTCCGTGATGATCAAGACCGGCACGTTACTGTGAATGGGAATCGCTACCGCTCAATGATAGCCGAATATTTTTGGCCCGAATTGGATGATATGGATTTGGACAATATGTGGTTCCAACAGGACGGCGAACCAAGCCAAACAGCGAATGTCACAATCGATTTATTGAAAACCGAGTTTGGTGAAAGTGTTATCTCACGAAATGGCCCAGTCAATTGGCCGCCTCGGTCGTGCGATTTGACGCCGTTAGACTATTTCTTGTGGGGCTACGTCAAGTCTATGATCTATGCCAACAAGCCAGCGACGATTGATGATCTTCGTACGAATATCGAACGTGAAATTGCAGCAGTATCGGCCGATTTATGCTTGAAACCCGTCGAAAATTGGGTTCAGCCTCTGGACTTCTGCAAGCGTCGCCGTGGTGCCCATGCAAAAGAAATCGAGTTCCATACATAATTGCATCGAATGTTCTTTCACAGGAATAAAGAATTTAATTTATATCAATCAATGTTACTGTTTATCACGCCGGAGATAAAGGACAGTGAAATATACATAAGTACTAATTTCAAGGGACTGTAAATGAATGAGGAGAACACGGGAATGCTAGCAAGGGATCGAATCAGAAAAAAGTAGAAATCTAAGCACAAACTTACGGAACACCTTTTGAATACGCAATATTTCAATAGACAATATTTACTATTGAAAATTTGTGACAAACATTTTTTAATATTTGCAAAATTTTCCTTGTTAATTTTTTCGGAAATTTCTCAAAAAAATATATGTAGGATGTACTAAAAAACAAATATAAATAAAATATTTGGAGTTCTTGTAGAACTTGGACAAATTTTTATCAAAATTTAAAATTTTTGGGTATGCAGTTTTTACATTCACTTTCTGCATACCCAAAAAATTGCTGGAGGTTCTGCTTAAAAAGATTTTAATTTTGATGAAATTTGGTAAATTTTTCTACCCTATATATAAAAATCTCGTGTCATGGGTGATTGTGGTCGAACTCCTCCGAAACAACTATACCGACTTTTATGAAATTTTGTATGCACGTATTTTGTAGGTATGAGAATAGGTCGTAAATTATATTTTATACTTGGGAAATGGTTACCATGGTTATTTGAAAAATCAAATTTAATAAATATACATATATCTATATGTACATACATATACATAAATTATACGAAAAATTAAAATCATCTCGGAATAGGTTCAAAGCTTACTTTTGTGAAGGTAGCCACATGTTTGAAAAGTCGAAAATAATTAATTATATGCAAGAAATATCAAAAAATGGGTATCAAACGATTCGTAACAGACTCATTCGTATATTTTGGTAGGGGATGCCATATGTTTGAAACGTCAAATTTTATTAAATTATACACAAGTACATAAAATACTAAAATTTTAGTGCCAAACGGTTTGCTTCGCTGACAAAAACTTTGGAAGAGGATTGCCACCTGCTGGGAAAGTCGATTTAATTTAATTATACTAACTGAATTGCATTGTACATATGTACATATATAAGTTGTATGAAATATGAAAATAGTGGTGCCAGACGGTTCGATTCGCTGAGGCAAAGGGTTTTAACATATGGAGGGTTGCCACCTGCTTGTAAAGCCGAGTTTAATAAAATATAAAAACATGGCTGTCAAACGGTTCGTTTTACTGAGCTAGCTATATTTTAAAAATTCGAATAAAAATTAAATTATACGCAAGTGATTGGAAATACATATGTAGTAAAATATGGGTATCAAACCATTTGTTTCGCTAGGATAAAGTTTAAATACATATTTTGAAGAGCGTTGCCATCTTTTTTTTAAGTAAAATTTAATTAAGTTATACATAATTATATTAAATATTATAAAAATAGTGTCGAAGAGTTCGTCTCGGCGAGGACAAGAAGCATACTTATATTTTTTAGAGGGTTGCCACCTGTTATATGTAACAGAACCCGAAACGCGTTTTTTTATTTCATATGCAACTGGCAATAAATAAATAAGTAAAGGCAGGATAAGGTCTGCCAGTTTTTTCTTGTTGTTGAAAATTTGATTTATATATGTTTTGAGAATATTGGAGAAGTCACATAACGATTTTATAGTGCTTCGTCGGTTTTACAAGGTAGCCTTTGTAGCGGTAACTCGTTACTTTGGGGAGAGAGAGTGAGGAGGAAAGTGGAAGGGCACAAGGTTGCTCATTCTCGAGCAGCACGATTGGCGCTGCCTTTCTTCTTAATATAATACAAATAATGTAGATTACAAATAAGTTGCATCATTCTCACTGTTCCTCTAACAGAAAGTCTCGCCCGATTTCACCACACAAGAACTAATTTAACTTTATCTGATTGATATTAGAATCTGATTAGATAAAATTGGTTTTTGGTGTGGTAAAATCGGACGAGAGTTCTTGTCACAGGAAACAAACCGCCATGCAACTTTTTTGTAATGTACGTTCTTTGTCTTGAACATACTAGTATTAAAACAAGATGTAGTGTATTTTTTGGTACTTACAAATATGTCTTTAAAAGATAAGGACGCTGAGACAAGACCGTAGAAATTTATCTTTTAGCACGTCTCACTCCCAACACCCTAAAAATCTCACTCTCTATACGCCTCTTAGTGTGCAGTTATGTTTTTTTCAATCCTATATGCAATGATTTCAAATTCATATGAAAAATAAATTTGTTTGTGTTTTGTAAACCTAAATTTTAACCAAAGTATTAAAAAAAAAATTATATATCTGCAAAACGAGAATAAAAGACATAAATAAAAATTGCAAAACCTGCTTCAGTAAACATTCCGTTAGTGATATTTGAAAAAACACGCGCCTACCACCTAGCACCACCACTGACACCGACTTGTAGCAAAAACAAAGTATAAAATGCCGCGTCAACGACGCACACACAGAGCCAGAGTGGGCCTAGCGGGGCTTATCGAACGCGCACAATACCAAAATCCTTATAGCCGCCGACCATCGCGCATCCAATCACGTCCAACAGGCTCCCACATATTCGGCAATCACTCACGCAATAATCGAGTTATACGCAGTGGCCACACCAGCCGCAGCACCGCCCTTGATATTGGTACTCATCCGGTTTGGAATATGCTCGTCCAACCGATATCTATACTCCATTGGCTGCCAATGCGACGTTCTATGCGTAAACGTCGTAGTTGTCGCAGTCGTAGTCGACGCAGTCAACGCAATAATTGTGGTGGCACCAAAAGCAATTATGATACAACAAAAATTGGCAGTCAGTCGCGCATGCCCGTTGCTGAGGTGGAAATGCCATGCTGTGCAACTGAATCACCCACAGCCGAAGTGCAACTGTCTAGCAATATCAATGTGAGCTGTCAACAGCCCGGCGTTGAAGAGCAGCATTTTACTCCGCCACATAGCACAGTTATATTGCACCAGAATCCACTCTTTGATGCTGAGGGTAACACACGTTCCGGTTTGATAGATAGGACCGCTCAAAGAGCCAAAATTGATAAAGCAAAAAGCAGATGGAATGTGCGATGTAATCAAACTGCGATGCATCAATCTGTATGCGCAGAACCGAAGGATGCTGAGAAAAAGAGAAAGTCTGGAGTTAAGAATAAAGTGCCTGCGAAAGCAAGTAGTGGTACAGAAGATTCGAGCGCTGCGTCTATGAATTCGCCATCGACTGCAGATTCCGGTGCAAGCAGTGACAAATCTAAAACCTATACGGATGAGAGTAATTCATATGGGGAGCGTATCGGTATCGATATGACAACCCATGAGCCAGGTGATGTTAAATTAGAAGAAAGAGCGGGGTTCGATGTTGCAGCGCCAGCGGCAACTAATATGTCTAGGTGCATGGTAGCAAGAAGTGTGTCGATTGAACGGCCAGCGTTGATAGATTTAACATGTGAAACACCGCCTTCGCTACAACTAAAGGATGAATCTAGCAGCAGTATATCAAGCAGCAATGTTGTGAATGCAGCCAACTTTAAAGGAGCTTCCGAGCTGGCTGAAAATATCGAAACCATGTATACAAAGTAGAAACGATAGAAACAAATTGGTTTTGTAATTATAACATAAGTATGAGCTTTTATTGTATAATTGAATCTATGCAATAAATAAACCTCTATACCAATCGTGTAAGTATGTTTGTTCAATATTTCTATAAAAAAAAAAACAGTCGCTTGTAGCACCGTACACGTGATAGAAGTGATACTTAAAAGGAAACTTAAGATTAATAAAAATATGCATCGGGCTATAAAATAATTTCAAATCACCCCAGAAGCATGGTTGGATTAGGTTGGAGTGGCAGCCGCCTGCAGCGGCTCACTTAGGCCAGTATTAGGAGGCCCTTTGTGTTACCGCAAGGAAAAATTTGTACCATCCAAGAGGAAATTACCACTCACCAAACCATTTTGCCTCGCTGATGAACCTCAACATGCAATTTACCTCGGTGCTTGAAACCTCACTAAGGTCATCCAAAAACGGTGATCCCAGATATCGCATTCTGCTTTTAGATAGTGCCGGACACTTACACAGTAAATGCAAGATCGTTTCCTCCTCCTCGTTCTTGCAGCTCCTACAGCATCTTCGGAAGGGTACTCCCAACCTTTCAACATGTTTCCCTATCAGACAGTGCCCTGTTAGAGCCCTGATGACGTTGGAAATGTTTTCCCTTCTTTAGGCCACGTCTGCCTTGAGGTTCGACAGGTCGTATTTTGTCTCCATCTGTTGTCAGCTTGTTTATATGTACAATCTCTGAGGAGCAGTTTGCAAGTGGCAAACGGCATACCAATGCGTTCTTTATCTTGAAGAATCTGCTTGGTCGTACCTTGTCTTGCAATTTCGTCTGCCATGCAGTTTCCCTCTATGTCCTGGTGACCAGGGACCCAAATGAGGTACAGTCTGTTCTGCTTGGCCATCTCCTGCAGAAATAGGCGGCAGTCCAGCGCGATGTTCGAGTTAAACGTGAAAGAGCTCAGAGCTCTGATGGCAGCCTGGCTGTCACTAAAAATGAAGGTGTCTCTTCCTACATTCCCACGACAGTCGGTTCTACGTACCGGAATGACCCGGGTTTCACCCGGCCAAGGACTGTTGTTTCGGCGATCTAACCCTGTTTAGATCGGCCTACCCCATAAGTTGTCTGTCTCCCCTGGAGCAACTCCTTGCAGCAGGGTTGCTTCACCTCCTTCTGATCAGGGCTGGCATCGAGCCTAACCCTGGCCCAGAAACCTATTTTTGCTGCGTTTGCCAGAAAAAGCTCCATCCGAACTCCACTTCGGTAAGGTGTAATTCGTGCGACGGGTGGAGCCATCTTAAGGTCTGCTCAGGCCTTAAGACCCATAAGGAGTGGTCCCATGTTGTTCGCGCCCTAAGGCGCCCATAGCCTCTACGGCTCCCCTAGTTGCACCTAGTGCACCGGTGCCTAGCACGGGCAGAACCTCTACGGTTCGCAGGAGCACACAACAACATGGACGCTCCGCCCCCCGTGTGGGGAGTAGCCAGCAGCTCCTGGTACCCCACACAGTCTGTTCCGTGTGTCAGGCTAGGATATACCGGAATGCGACATCAGTCAGGTGCAATTCGTGCCAAGGCTGGTGTCACTTTCGAGTGTGTTCTGGCCTGCGCACCACACGTGAATGGTCGGGTGACTACCTGGCTCCCTGTTGTAGAGCCTTGCAACCGCACGCGCCAGTGGCGGCGCTGCCAAACAACACCATAAGGCAGCCCAACGTGCCAATGCATGTGCAGCAGGGGCCAGGTGGGCAACATCACCCTTCCCTCACACCCCTCTCCGCGACGACTCTACCGAGGCAAACGAGACTCCTTCAACTGAATTGCAATGGGCTGCAGGGCAAGATTGAGGAGATAACCGACTTTATGAGTCGGCATAATCTGTCAATAGCTGCGATCCAAGAAATGAAACTGCACAGCAACTCAACCCTGAATATCAAGGAATAGCTGTCCGGTCAGGCGATGTCGAGCTCGAAATATTTAATATTTATATACCCCCTGTCACCTGCTGCCCGGCAGGATATCACCCTGACATAGGTGCGCTCCTCAGAGGTGAAAACCGATTGATAGTTGGTGACTTCAACGCGCACCACGATCTCTGGAATTCAAGCCTACCAGCTGATCGTAGGGGAAATGATTTGGCAGAGCAGATAGAAGATTCGACATTCTGCACGATGAATGATGATGCCCCCACAAGGATTATGGGTAGTTGCAGCAGCTCGCCTGACCTAACGATAGCTAGCGCAGGCCTGATAAATAGAATAACGTGGCGACCTATGCTATCGCTTGCATCAGACCACCTACCTATAGTCATCTCGATTGACAGATCTGCTGACTTTGTCTCCGCGGACCATCGGACCTATATCAACTTTAAAAAGGCTGACTGGGTCAGGCTCGCGGAGTTCACCGAAAATGCCTTCAGGTCTCTTCCCACACCCACTGACGTTCGAAAATGCGAACATAAGTTCCGCAAGGTGGTTGCGTCAGCTGCGGCCCGCTTCATTCCGGCAGGGAGGATCCCCGAGATCCGTCCCAACTTCCCGGCTGAAGTGGCCGCTCTAGCGAACGAACGCGACCACCTTCGCCGCTCCGATCCCCGTAATCCGAACATTCAGGATTTAAATGTGGAGATTCGGAGGCTTGTGGACCAATACAAGCGGAACAAGTGGGAAGAGCATTTGAAGTCCTGTAACCTGGTCACGGGTGTTGGTAAGCTCTGGTCTACCGTGAAGTCCTTATCCAACCCGACGAAGCACGACGACCGAGTGGAAATTTCATTCGGGGATCGTGCCTCGTCGGACCCGAAGAGATGCGCGAGCTATTTTAGCCGACAGTTTATACTGCATCCTTCGGGGGATAGGACCAAGCGGAAGGTGACCAGGAGGCTGCGCAAACTACCGAACAACAGCGCGCCTCTTGCCTTCACTTGTGGCGAGGTAAAGGAGGTCATCGGGAAGGCGAAAGCCTCCAAGGCCATTGGCCCTGACGGGCTAAGCGTGTTGATGCTGAAAAATTTAGGCCCCGCGGGAGTTGAGTTCCTCACTGGGATCCTCATTTTGTCCATGGCCACCCTCATCATTCCAGACATCTGGAAGGTTGGGAGGGTGGTCCCACTACTGAAACCAGGGAAACCGGCCGACAAGGGTGATTCCTATCGGCCGATTTCCCTGCTTTCACCTGTGGTAAAGACACTTGAGGCCCTACTCCTCCCGTATTATACATACCACCTTGGGTCAGCTAAGCATCAACACGACTTCCGGAAAGTGCACAGCACAACAACAGCACTTAATGCCATAAACACACAGGTGAACCGCGGTCTTAACCAAAACCGCCCCTGCGAGAGAACCGTCCTAGTAGCGTTGGACCTGTCAGTCACTCCACGCTACTAGCTGACGTGGAAGCGTCAACTCTCCCGCAGGGACTGAAACGGTGGACCGCGAATTACCTGTGTGGTCGTCAATCATCAGTATGGTTTAGAGATAGAACATCGAAACCAAGGAGGATTAAACAAGGGGTACCGCAGGGTGGCGTCCTGTCCCCATTATTGTTTAATCATTATATCTCCAAGCTCCTTCAACCGCCAGAGGGAGTCACGATTGTCTCCTATGCTGATGATTGCTCGATCTCTCTGATCTTGCCCATTTCTTCACCAGCAGAAACCTGGCGCTGTCCCCTGCTAAGTCCTCGGCGACCCTTTTTACCACCTGGACGAAGGAGGTCAGGCTGGATCTTAACATCCATATCGATGGCACCCCCATTCCGACGGTTAACCACCCGAAGATTCTGAGGGTGACTTTCGACAGCCTGCTCTCCTTCTCCGCGCACACTACCGCAATCGCCAATAGAGTACAGAGCCGCAACAATGTCCTCAAACCTCTCGCCGGCAGCTCTTGGGGCAAAGACAAAGAAACGGTGTTGGCAACATACAAGGCGATTGGCCGGCCGGTAATAAATTATGTTGCGCCAGTTTGGTCGCCGGGAACCAGCAGGGCACAGTGGATGAAGCGGCAGACCTGCCAGAACGCCGCACTCCGCACGGTGACGGGATGTCTTCTGATGTCGCCTGAGGAGCATCTCCACCAAGAGGTCAATGTGCTCCGAGTTAAGGAGCACAACCTCATGCTCAGCAAGCAGTTCCTTGCCGGATGTCCCCGCTCAGGGCATACAAATAGGCACCTGCTTGCAGTGGAGCTGCCCCCAGGCACATTAGAAGACATCTTCTTGAACTAAAGGACGAGATCCAGCCACTCATCACACAACCGCTGGATCCGGAGGCGTACCGGCGGGTCCTAAGCAACATCCACAGAGACACAGTCACTAACATCATTGACTCCCGCCAGGCAAATGCAGTCATTGGAGCCCAACCTCCACCTTTAGCAGATGAGGAGTCAGTGCTGCCCCGCGAGTCCCGCGTCACTCTGGCACAACTACGATCTGGATACTGTAGCAGGCTCAACTCCTACTTATCCAGAATCAACCCCGACATACCCAACACATGTCCGCCATGTGGAGATTCTCCGCACGACACCAACCACCTATTCACATGCCCTCTCAAACCAACTCATCTAACCCCCCTCTCCCTCTGGTCCAACCCTGTCGAAACTGCACGTTTCCTGGGCCTCCCCCTAGATGAGTTCGACGACAACGACCATGGGTGAATCCGCTCTTTACGGGGCGCGACTAGCCGCTACAACAACAATAACAACATGTCTCTTCCTATAATCCCAGTCCCAATCTTCTCTACCGCCTCCATGATAGCTGAGACCTTAGCCTGGAAGACGCTGCAGTGATCTGGCAACCTAAAGGAAATTTGCAGGAGAGGGTTTCGTGAGAAAACGCCTCCTCCTACCTTATTATCGAGCTTCGAGCCATCTGTATAGATGACAATGCTGTCAGGTGGACTATGAAACTCAAGTTTCCACTCCTCCCTGCTTGAAATTCGTGTAATAAAGTTACTTTCAGAAACCGATGTCAAGGCGCACCGATCCGTGCTGCTCGGAATAGAGCAGAACTTGTTCAAAATACAAGAGTGCCCTTGGCTTTTAGGGTGCCACTGGGATGTCTCGCTTAGTCGCAAAGCAGTCATCGCTGCCATCTGTTGTCCAACCAAATCTAAAGGAATAAGCATACATTTTTAATATCTCGAATATCGCGCCTTAATGTAGGATTTTCTGAATGAATTTATAAAATATTTCTCATCGCAGATCATTAATAAAAATTTTCTGTTTTTTTTATCGCACTTACAGCATTCCTTGCTAATATAATCAAAATCGAATCTAATGCCACCTAGCGGATCACTTTTTCGGCGCACATCGTTTCTAATTGCATCAAAATGAAATCCTAAATAAAGATTTTCTGAGTATATCGTCAAGCGTCGTCTTGAATATATCCCATGTACCTGCCACGGGTCTAATGACTGTCCAAATCTGCTTAAAATTCATTTATGAGTTTTTAAGCTATGACTGTCATACGAGTTTTGGGATCTTATTTTATGTACATATATGGATTGTTCTATGCCAACGCACTAAATTCCAAAATTTATAATTTGGGACGACCATGGAGTAAAAAAACGAATAAAAACAAACAGAGACACAAAGGAGCAGTTTTTCATTCGAAGCTATAACTGAATTTATCGTAGACCGCATTACCGTAGAATTTTTAAAAAACCTATCACCGAATTCATCATAGTACAAATGTATCACATACTTTGAATGTATACCTTCGTAGATATGCGGACTCAGCGATGATATTTTCGTGGGGTAGGCCGATCTAAACAGGGTTAGATTGCCGAAACAACAGTCCTTGGCCGGGTGAAACCCGGGTCATTCCGGTACGTAGAACCGACTGTCGTGGGAATGCCTCGTGGCCTCCCCCTAGATGAGTTTGACGACAACGACCATGGGTGAATCCGCTCTTTACGGGGCGCGACTAGCCGCTACAACAACAACAACAACATGATATTTTCGTAAAATCGGTCTACGATGGATTCAACGATAGATCTGAATGTCTTTTTTGAATCCACCGATGTAACGCTGCTCAAAGAACATAGATTACAAAGAAGTTGCATCACTCTCACCATTCCTCTAACAGAAAATCTCGTCCGATCACCATACCAGAACTAATTTAATTTTTTTGATGAAACTGAATTACAATTCTTATCACAGGTAACGAAACATGATCCAACTTTTTTGTAATCTACATTCTGAGGGTTTACTCAACGAACGTTGTAAAGCGGTATTTCACCACACACTAATTGGTTGATTGATTGGAGAAAAAAGGTATAACTTGCTGTCACTAGAAGCGCGGTAAGCCGTATTATGGTATAACATTTTTTCTAACAAATTAACAGGAGTTGTCTGCAGCAAAGTTCAAGTATCAAACGATGCTAAACTGTACTTTTTTTTAGGCATTGCCACAACACCCGGTGCCACATACCGGAATGACCTGTTTGGTCAGCCTATCCATAAGTAGCATATTGACCTCTGTTGGGTTAAAAAGCAAAATGATAATGAGGAAACTACAAATGTGGGTACGTCAACTACATGGCACACTTTATATTCTTACACTTTGGTCACACTCAGAAAGAAAAAGCAGAAGGTATTCACTTATTTCAATAAGTGAACCGCGGTACCTTTGGAGGTCAGAGGAAACTGTCTTGTTAACTGAAGGCACAAGAGCGTAATATTTTTACAGGGTTCGACCACAAGGAGAGGGATGTAAGATATAAGGATTTGAATACCCTCCAAATGCTAGCATATTGGATCTCTTTAGTTGAATAAATCTATTTATAGACATTATTGTTCCTATGACACATTCTCGATTGCCAATCATACTAATGACAGTATTTTTCATAATTGATTGTGGTTAGTTATCATTATCACTACTAGAAAACGCTATTTCTACAGTTACTGTGAAAAAATTAATCAACCTTTCAAGTTCTTATTAATTGTGCAAGCTACTTGACTTACTTCACCGGTATTTGCCGATTTTTCAAACATTCCCCATATGAATCTATTGGCACGTACTTCATCAGCTCCTCCACATAATTGGTTCTTGCCGACATGGTGGAACAGTCTGATTGTAGAAAGACAATAGGCGCTAAATTAGCACGAGCAGCATTTTTACGTCCCACTGGCACCACATATCGTTGTTCGACAATTACCGTTATATTAGGTAAATCACGTGTTGTTAGTGGAAAGTCGCTATAGCGACTAAATGTCGAAGTGTAATTAAAATATTTCAAAATCTCTTCATACATGAAAACAGGTGCATTGCGCGGCGATTCCTCATGCAATAAAGCCCAGATTTGTTCAGGTTTACGTGGTAGCGGCAAATCATTCCATTGCAGATTGCTGGCATAAAAGAGTATCGCCTGCGTCAAAGCAGAAAAACTTTATTTAAATGAAATATTTAAAACTCAACAAGTCATTTACCTTCGCTTGAGGGAGATATTTACGATCACCAGTCGTGAAACATGTATTATAGCCGCAGAATACTGGATATGGTTCATATTGGCCTAAGCCGGTGTCAGTCCACCATAGTACTAGGCATGGTGATGTATCATCGCTTGGTGAATATTGTTTATTGATCCAGATGTGGGGCGCAGATGTCTATTTTTGAAATGTTTCATTTCATGTGTTTAGATAAAATGTGGGTGAAACTCCACGCTTTACTTACATTTAAAAGCCATATTATTAATATGCCAACCAGCAGCGTAAACAGCAAAAGCACTCGCTTTGCAAACGGCAAATTCCTACTTTTGCTATGCCTCCAAGAGCTCATGCTATTTACTTATGTACTTCTCGCCAATTTTACATGGAATACAGATGCAGTATTTGTTATTTGTAATATTTGCCCCCTCGCTCTATATATTCATATTTATGTAAAGCTTAGACATGGTGATATCAGAGGTATTTAAAATGAGACGCTTATCTCTTTTAACCATGAAATATCCGGTGCCAGTGACTCTAAATTCATTATACAAAAACACAAATTTGCATTGCGCCTACACACACATTCATGTAATGCACGAACAAATACCGTGAATTAATTAATCTTTGTTTGGCTGCATTTTCATATTTCAATTAAAATGCGGTTAGCTGCCGGCAGCTAAGCCGAAACATTTAATAAAAATCAGCAAGTATTATTTCGTATCAGGAGAAGAAAAAATTTGCCTCATAAAATTTTCCCGATAAAAACAAAACTGTTCGTTTTTATCAACTAACAGCTGATTTCATTCCGTTACACAAATCTAGTGATGTATGAATCATAGGTAGAAGTGAGTAACCTATTACCGTATAAGAATTGAGCAGTGACACACTTCGATAGATCCCAATATAGTAGTAATAGCAGAGAACTTAGAAGTATGAGAAGCTGCAAATTTGTGGACTGCAAAAAATTTTGTCTGAAACGTTTCCAAACTGGGTTTCCCCACAGCTATTTAACATTTCCACATAACATTTTAACAGAGAGGTGAGTAAGAAAATGGTGTGAACATATATTTATTATGTTAAGATGTGACAATTAACAGCGTGCCTACCAATATTATTATTATAATTTTGCTTTTTTTAACTGATGTTGTAAAATTTTTGGAATTTCATTTCGGAAATTTTTTCCTTACTTAGTTTTAGAGTTTTTATAGTATCATATTCATTTGTACCTAAATAGAATCAGATAAGAACTTTTGTGCAGTGATGCAACTGTTTTCGGGGATCGCAGTTATTACAAAAAATGCACGGATAGTTAATATTTTATTTTATATCCTATTGAATAAATAAAATATGTATGTAGTGTGTTTGCATTTCGCATTTCAAACTATTCCAAAAAATTCGACATGTGAAAACTTTTTCACGATGTTGTATACGCATTTGTAATGAAATAAAATCAGAGCAGAAATTTAAATGAAAAAAGATTTCCATAAAATGAAGGATAAGTTATATGATATTTAGGTTTCTATTGAATTCAGATTGAAGGATGTCGACTTTAACATTTAATGTTAGACATATAAAATACTTTATAATGTAGTTCACGATTAGTGAAATTGTGTGAACTGTGACGCTGCTGGTATAGGCGAAAGTTTATTATGCATTTCACAACTTTTTTCTAGGTTCAAATCACAGTTGGGCAAAAGTATAGATATATTTTTGGCAGTTTTTTTTTAATTTCATATTTTATTTGTAATATTATTTTTGATTCAGAATCAGTCTTGCGCTTTAAGTTTTAAGTACAAAATAAATATAAATATTTTCTTAACCTGCATACACACATACTACATATGTATTGTCGAACATTGTTCTTGTAATAAGGTATATGTATGTTCATACATACATACATATGTATGTGCACACTCTCATTTATAAAAATTAAATAACTAAAAACATTAATTTGATAAATACATTGAACTCTTTATTTCGTTCTGAATATCAACACAATCTACTTTCTTAAGTTTTTCTATTTATTCTCATCTTCATTCGTTTGCATATTTGTTAACATCAAATTTTATATTTTTCCCTGCTAACATTAAATTTAACATTTTTGGTGGCTTAAAAATGCTAATTTAACAGTGTGGTGCCGACCAAGTTTGGAAACGTATCAGCCCTGTTAACGACCATCGCCGAATACTTTCCACTTTCAATTTACAGCTTCTCATACTTCTAAGTTCTCTGGTAATAGTTATTGAAACGATGTATTCGAAAGAAATTAATTACTTTGATATGTGTGATGGAATCGAGTCATTTCTAGAGGGAGTCAATCCTGGGTTAATATGAGCTTTTTTACACACTGTGCTAAACACGCGATGAAAGCCCGTGTCAGTTGACAGAAAGTAAGACTGATAGTGCCTTCTCTTAATTTTTTTTATTAATTTTGTTCCCGCTTTTCTTCTTTCTTTTTTCTATCATTCTTGTACTTTAAAACTAGCTCGTGATTGACTTAAAACTAGTTTAGGACTGGTTTATTACTCGTTTTAGAGTAGTTTGGAACTGATTTGGAATTTGGTAAATCCATAAATTAAATGTATGTGCAACGTATATTTTCATCAGCAGAGTTGTCAGTTCAAAACCTAATTATGGGCACTGCCTTTCTCACATTCCCTTCCTTACCTATTGCTGAAATCAGCTAAGAAGTTTTACCATAGATGAAGTTTTGCTTATAGCTCCCGTTTTTAGGTGCACACGTGTTTGGTTTTTTAAACATAGTTTTTTGATGCCACGAAGGAACGATTATTTTGAGAGCAGTCAAAAAACTCAGTAAATAACGATTATTTTCTGAGCAGAAAATAAAACACAGCAAACATCTATTAAAAACTAGCACTTTTTAATAAAATTTATAACCGTGATCTCCAAAAGATAAGGCAAAGGAGAGAAAATTTTTAAATATATGAAAAAAATATATATTTAGAAATACATGTATGTATTTGTCGTTAGATTGCAGCAAACACATAAATAAGATATATTGTAACTGGTTGTGTTATACATATGTATTCAAACCCCTAAATAATTAAATAAGCATGGAAATTAATAAAATTTAAATATCTCTACAATGTCGTAATCGGGCTTATCACATGTGAAAATTTAGTTTGTTATTCCTAAAATATATTCTTCAATATTTATTTCCGAAAAAACTGTGTTAGGGCATTCAAATACTTTTTTATGTGTTATCTTCGGTTCGCATAATTTATTTGTGTCTTAAATTTTCATTCACGAAGACATTGTCTTCAAAGAGTAATCTTAATCTTAATTAGAATTAAATTCGGATTCGAATATAATAGAGGTTATGAATATATATCTCTTGAAAAATAAAATTGGTAGTCGAATTCGGGACTGTGAAAATTGCATTCAGTAATTCCTAATCTTGCATTTTTCTTTATAATTGAGCAGCTTACCAACACTGTTTGGCGGGCAAACACAAGAATGTTGTGTAAACATTTGATTAAAAATGTCAAAGTGATGACGTTTATTATTCAATTGACAGCTACACGTCTCTACTGTTTTGAAAGTAATGAAAGAAATTCTACAGTGTTTTTCAATTGCTAGTGATTAAAAATTAGTTGATAATTGCAAAGGTGAATACAAGATACTGCAACCAACGAGTGATGGGGTTTTTAGCATGATGAAACGATATCAAAACGAATGGTGGAGTGAGTAACAGATGTAATGATTTTGGTTGAAAAAAAAACTGCACCGGGGGAAGCGATCATAAACGAAAGTGAAAAAAGAACCTAGATAAAAACTCACGCTCTACATATATTGCACAAAATTGTACTCAAAAAAGTGATGGCCACAACAGAAAACACAAGTGTAGCCACAATTAATAGCGATGATAATGTGGCAGCGATTACAAAAACGAAACAGATGTCAAGTGCTTCGACATTAGCAAATAACTCTACGTTGCATTCGCGCTGTTGGGAGACTTGTTACTATTGTCCACGGGAATCCTTTAAAACTTCCGCAGATTTTGTCAAGTACGTTCGAGCACTCGGTGTGTAAATAATTTATTATTTTTTTATTAAATTTCCAATATTGCAGGCACTTACGGGAACGCCATTGCACACGTGAAGGCGGCTCCTATGTCTGCCGATATGGCTTCAATGGTGTTTGCCCTTCGCTGCCGTTGGATGGTGTATCTGATCGCGATTACGATGCACATGTGGCCAAGTATCATGTGAACCAATTGACGCGTGAATTGCCGCCAGAATGGTCTGTCTTTTCGGCGGCACAAAACTTGCCAGCGGTGCTTAACGATCCATCACGTGGTAAGCAAAGCACATTATTCACCAAGAAATGGGGTGATGCCTTCGTCGAGAGAACACAAATACCACCAACACCGCGTTTGCCTGAAATCACCTATGCTGATTTTGACAAGTATATAGCCAAAATCGGTAAACGTTATCGGCGACATGAACGCATTTGTGCACAACAGACGCCAGCAGCATTGGCGGAACGCGAAGCTAAAACTCCAACTTCACCAACACATACCGTCAGCCTTAATGCCATCCCTGATATATTTCTGAAAGATCAATTAAATTTAAATCATCCATCGACATTTGCGCTCGTCTTTCCCAGCATTGCCGCCTCGAGCAGCGAAGAGAATAAGCAATCTGGACGTTTGCTGCAAGAGCAACTGTCGCATTATTTGGATATTGTTGAGGTGAAGATAGCACATCAGGTATCGCAGAAATCTGCGGCGTTCTTTCATGCGATGACCTCGCAAGACGCCATTATGGAGGAAATGCAGGAAGCCGCTTGTAATGTGCGGGAGTTACGCGCCTCGTTGCGCACATTGCATGAGTCCGCGGTGGTAGACTCATTTCGTGTGATGCGCTTTGCGCAGCGGAGACAGAACTTCGACGAGACATTGGACAAGCTCAGCCTGATGGCGACGGTGCATAAAACGCAACCGATGCTGCAACTCTTGCTGGGTACGCAGGATTATGTGGCGGCGCTGGATTTGATAGGTAAGTTGTAAATAAGTTGAGAATACTTTTAGCGAGCCAGTAATAAAATCTTCCACACTCAGGCACCACACAGGAAATATTAATGCAAGAGTTAATTGGCATACATTGCTTCAAGCATCTGCCCATGCAACTCACCGAAATGGAGAAGCTCATCGATAAGATGCTCACTACGGAATTTGAACGTTATGCCACCGCTGACCTCAACAGACCGCTAAGTGATGTGCTGAACGAAACGGAAAGTGTTTGCGCAGAGGAAGACAAATTGGTGTGCATCGTAATGGGACTGTTGCGTAAAAAGAATTTCTCCTTCGTTACAGCCTATAAGGATGAATCAATCGTAACTATACGTGCCATCATCAAGCAACTCGTTATCGAAGTTATAGCTTCTAGCGATGCCGAGCTTTGCCTAACAGGTGCCGGCGAGGAGGCGCAAAGTCTCTCCATCACCGAATGGATAGCACTGCTGAAAAAAGCCACGTTCGCGCTTCTGACTATTCTTCAACGCATACGCGCTGTAACTGGCATTATGCGGCAAACAGCAGACGCTGCTGCTGGACGTTGTGGTGGCGCTCATGGTGCAGCGCAAGATTCAGCTGTAAATCTTATAGACTCTGAAGCCTTTCTAACCGCTGATGATCACGCCCAAGTGGCAGAGCGTTTGGAGGAGTTGCTGGTCGCAGTGTGCAATTATTGTCACGAGCGTTGCGCGAATTTGGTATCGACGCAAAGTTTGGAACGTGCAGTCGCTACCGCAGATGAGGTGGAACAGCTGACAGCGATTGTGGATGAGTTCAGCGCTGGTTGTGAGGATATTTGTGGCGCACCCAGCGTGCCATTAAAGGTAAGATAGTGCGCGGTTAATTTAACTACAAATGTATTTTACAATATTTTTACAATTACTACGCAGGTTGCCGCTAAGGTGCAGGCATCGCGCTTTGCCAATCGCTTCCACTCGGAACGCAAGCAAAAATTGGCTTTCCTACTCGACTCTGAACGTTGGCGGCAAGTCGATATACCTAATGAATTTCAAAAGATCATCGATCGCATGGCCATGCAAGACTTCCAACAGCCGGCGAGTAAATCTTTTGCTGAGAGTTTAGGCGCAACACTAAATGGTCATAGTGCAGCTAACGGTGGCAGCATTAAATCGCAGGCCAATCCAGTTTTGCTAATCGAAGGCAAGCCATTCAGCTTGGTCAGCGCAGCATTGATGCTTGTACAGATGCTAAGCGACTACTGTCATTGCGCCACACGGCTATCCATCATTGCCGGCTACTTGTCACGCAATGTTGTCGACCTGTTGCGTACATTCAACTCGCGCTCCTGTCAGTTGGTTATTGGCGCTGGCGCAATGCGTGTGGCCGGCTTGAAAACCATCACCAGCACCAATCTGGCATTGGTGTCACGCGCCCTACAACTTGTGCTCTGGCTATTGCCGAAAATCAAAGAACATTTTGCGTCATACGATGCGAATGCTGTATCTGGTTTTGACTCTATCGAAAGGGATTACCACAGTCACATTAAGGAAATCGAAAACAAAATCTACAGTATCGTTACAGAGCGTGTTGCCGTACAGTTGGAACAATGGGATGCACGTCCGCCGATACCATCGCAAGCATTTCGTAATATATCACGGCATTTGGTGAAACTACACGAAGCGATTGCACCAATACTACCCGAACAACAAATACACATCATCTATGGTATTGTGCATCGTAATTTCAAGGACAAACTGAGAGAACAGCTATTGAAATTGAATATTAATAATAATGGTGGACCTCAACATGGTGTGGTGACGTCAGAGCTAACATTTTATATGGAAACATTGCGTACATTGAAAGCCTTACCGCCATCGGAATTGAGCAACGATATACTCGAGACCATATGGACGTTTTAAATGTTGACATTGACGTGATATGGAAACTATGATGAATCGCGCGAGTGTGACTCACTATATTCATGTTTCCTTTTTATGTTTGTTATGCTTATGCTTTAAGAAAATTATTTTATTATTAATTTTACTTATTTGTGTTTTGGTTTGTTAAATTAGCATTGCCAGTTCCCCTTAGGGGCACAGCAGCGCATTCAAATGTAAACATTTCACGTACTATGTAGGTACGTTGTTTTAAACAACTGTAATTATGTATGTACAGATAGGCAAACATATGTATTATGTCTGTGGAGGTACATACATACATATGTGACAAGTGGTGTAAGGTGGTCATGCACAACGGCAGTTCAAATAAACAAACGGCTTTTAGTGGAGCTTAAGGAGCGGCTAAATAAAACGATAAAAGAGTATTAAATTAAGAATCAATGAACGTATTGATAAAATGAAAAAAAATATATATTACATTAAGATTTGATATACAAGAATATACTAAAAATATACCTACGAGTATGAACAATAATATTAAATATAATAATAATAATAAATATTAAGGAAATATAATTGCGCGATAGTGATTAATACGAAAAAAAGTAATCAGTAGTTATGTCCTTGTACTTAGGTTCCCAATTGTAAAAAAAAAAAACAAAACGAAAGAAATCCTGAAAAATTAATTAAATCGCGCGTATTGTTTAAATATGGCATGCACTAATTGATTTGTGCAATGGAATTTGTGAATATAAAAAAAATATATGCATAATAAAAGCGTCACGCATTTATATGAATAAATTATAATAAAAATAGTAAAAAATTAGTTTATAAAAATGTTGCGAAGTTTAGACTGAGTGTTAAAAACTTGTGAAGGTAAAAAAGTAATCTGAGTGGAAATGGTAAATAGCCAATTTCTGCATCGAAACAGGAAGACAGATTCACTTCAATTCGCCACAAGTACTTCGTAAATCAGTCACGTCAAATTAATTAGAGGCATCTCTGTGTAGAAATCTCAAATTGACGGCTGTGTAATTAATACAGAGCACATGAAGTCTTATGAACCGACCTTTCTCGTTTCTTCATTGGTCGGAATCTGTCTCGTTCGCCTGCTAAGTCCTCGGCGACCATATTTACCACCTGGATGAAGGAGGACAGGCTGCAACTGAAAATATATGTGGATGGTATCCCCATACCCACAATAAACCACTCACACATTTTGGGTGTTACGTTCGACAGCCTGGCCTTCTTCTCTGCGCACACATAACCACAATCGTCAATAAAGTACAGAGCCGCAACAAAGTCGTCAAGTCGCTAGCCGGATGGAAGCCATTGGGGCAAAGACAAAGGCGCGTTGTTTGCAACCAACAAGGCGATTGACGGGCTAGTTCTAAACTATGCTGCTCCAATTTAGTTGCCTGGGACAAGTATGACCCAGTGGATGAGACTGCAGACCACTCAAAACGCGGCACTTCGGGCGGCAACTAGATGCCTTCTGGTGTCATCTAAGGAACATGATGTAAGTGTAAGGATTAAATGCTCTCGTCAGAAGGCATCTTCTTCAAATGTTAGAGGAGATCCAGTCATACACCACCAATGTATTGGATCAGGGTCTAGGTAATTGGTACAACAACAAGACTTGTGGAATTGGCTGACCTAAACAAGATTGGACAGCCCCTTTCCAACCACTGTTTGGCTACTGTACTAGATTCAACTTCTACCTATCAAAACAGACAGCCCCAACAATTACCCCATCGAGTGAACATCCTAAAGAGGGATGCGCAAGCTGCTTTAGCCGGCAGTTCATACATCGGACTGGACCAAGTGGAAATATACCAAAAGGCTGCATAAATTTCCAAAACCCAGCTTACCACTTATCTTTACCAAAAGAGAGAATAAGGAAGTAATCGGGAAGGCCATTGGTACCGACGGTCTAAGCATGTTGATGCTGATAAATTTTGCGCAGTGAGCAAGTAGCGCATCGTACTTGGACTGTGTCGGTGGCCATCATCATCAATCCAGTCATATGAAAGGTTATATGGGTGATCCCGCAGAAAATCGCCCTTAACTGCAGTATCTCAGAACGTGCAAGAATGGCTTAGCGGTGGTTATTACCATAAAACTCATCTATATAAAGAATATATGGTTGGTATCGGGGAATCTCCACATGCCGGGCATGTGTTGAGAATGTCTGGGTCGATTCTGGAAAGATAAGAGTTGAGCTTGCTACAATATTCATGACGGCATTCACAGAGCGAGAGCTAACGAAGATGGTGATTATCACTCCGGGAATGCCATTTAAGATGAGTCTGTATGAAGTCGGCTCCAGTAGGTAAGTTGTATGTATTTGATTCTCGTCCGGCAGTAGAGCATAAAGTTATTGGCACCATTGAAGCTTCATGGTGTAGGCGATGTTTAGGCGACCTCAGAAAGCATTCCGTGATGGTGAATCTTAATCCCGTAAATAGTGAATGCTATTAACGGGGCTCCTTACATTTACCAGTCGTCAAGATATTTAAGGCACTCCCACTCCTTTATTTTACCTACCACCTCGGCTTGGCTAAGCATCAAAGCGGCTTTTGGAAGTGCACATGGTCTGAAACGGTGGGCCGCTAATTTCCTGTGTGGTTGCCAATCGACGATATGTTTCAGAGGCGCAAAACCGAGAGAGGTAAACAACATGTCCAAGCTCCTCAGCCACCGGAAGGAGTTTCCATCATCTTGTATGCCGAAGACTGTTCGATATTGACAACAAAAAATGTAATTGATTACTACCTTTTGAACATCGTTTTCCTACAAAATCTACGCTGTCTCTATTCACAACTTGGACAAATTTGGACGGACTGGAACAAAGCATCCATGCTAATGGTGTTATTCTCGACATCCTCCTCTCCTTCTCAACACACAACGGTCTCCTAAGCCCCATGAGTAGTTTCATTTCAAAAGTGTTTTTGAAAGTCGAATTTCTCTGTCAACATTTTTCATTAAATAAAAAATATCACACATTCTGTACGCGGGAAGGAAATTAAGACATAGTATTATGTTTAGTCAGTATTAATGATTACAAAACTTGTATTACAAGTTGTTTAAGAATATAAAAATATACAATTCAAAAATATTCATTGGAATGTTTGGCGAACGATCTCATTTTGTTTTTCCTGATTCACTTTTTTTGTAAATTTAGACAACCGACTCGAATTGTCCACGCAATTGCGATTCTTTAATAATCGCCTGCAATTCTTTATCCTTCTGTGCACGCATTTCATCTATGATGCTCTCACGAAAACCGGGATCCCTTGCTGGATCGTTGAGTTGTGTTTTAGTTTTACTTTTTTTACCCGCCTCATTAAGTTGCGGCATCTCGGCAGCCAACAGAGAACCAATGCGTTCAACACTAAGCAATGCAGCGCTACCAATTTGTTCCCAGCTATCGGTGCCGAACCAAATAGATATCGCATCATTGCAATCCGTTACATGGGCGCGAAAAGGATTCGATGGACTGCCGAAGCCCAAGTGGCTCATTGTGTCACGTAATATTTTCGTTAATTTAGGAATTTTTGCAGAATAGAACAATAAACTACCGCCAATGAGATGTGCCATGGAACGTAGGGAACGGCAAATGTGTTGCTTGAGATCGGAATCTGTAAAGGATTGGAGATATGCAGTAGTGATGAACTACAAATAATAAAATTTCGTGTGTCGCATACAAACCAAAATCTTTGAACAAATCATATTTCCCGCCAACGATTACCACCGGAAATGGCATCAATTCGAGACTCTCCACATTACTGTGATCTCTCTTGAGGCGCTCTGCCATGCGTTCACGATATGCCTGCTCCTCCTCGACATTCAAAAGCTTATTGCTAGTATAGCGTAACACATGATAGATACGCTCCAAATCGGGCCACACCTGATTCGGCTGCGATAGATCCAGCATTATAATGGCTGCGAAATGTTCGAGCCCATGTGTGCGAAGTGGCACCGAAATAAGTTGCTCTGCGTTGTCCAGCGCGCCAAGTTCCCAAACATTCAAAACTTGTTTCTGTGTGTCACTCGTACGTCGTCCGTAGGAATATTCCAAGGCTAGTGTGGAACGTGGATTGTCGTCGCGATCGAAAAATTTATGCAATGTAGTGGATTTACCCTATGGTGAGGTGGAAATGTATTTTGAAACAAATTTAAGCGATATTCTGAATTCTACTTACCGCACCTTTGCTGCCCAACACGATAATGGTGCGCTCCTTTGGTCCACTTTGCAATTGCAGGGTACGCAATTGCTCCTCGGCTAATTTAATCGCTATATCCTGAATGGTCTCACGCTTGTCGCCGGCTTGTGTGTTGTTTCGTTTCTCAAACATTTAAGATATTCTTCTAAACTACAGTAAAGTGTAAGTAAAAATATTTATACTTCCTTTATTGTTGCACGCAAAAAAAAATTTAGAAAACTCTATTGCGAGTTTGTTATGCCCTTGGTGTAGCTGCTAGGTGATAGCGTTGCTATGGAAATTCTTTTACAGGTTGTTAATGCTAGTGAGTATTGAAACACCCTGCTAGGAAAATTTGTTTTGGATTAATATGAGTATGAGTAAATTTTAAAAACATTTGTTTTTTCAAAACCACACTTACGGTGAATACAATCGCACAGCTTAAATACTTGAAAACATATTTTTAAAAAATACAAAAAACAACCAATTTACCACCAAGCGGAATACAACTTCGAAACTCGTCCGAGTGAACTTGAATCGAAGACGACTTCGAAACTCGTCCGAGTGAACTCGAATCGAAGACGTCTTTTCCACCAACGGTAAAAATTTGAATAACGTTTTTACTAATTTTCCATATACTTACTTACAGAAGATTTTTTAAATCTCAAAGTGCAGATTCGATGAATTTAAAAGCAGTCACCTCTGGTCACGGTAAAGATGATGTCGGCTCTTAAGTTGGTAGCAGTTTTGTGACGTAATTTTGAATGGGATATCTGCCAAAAATAGTTGCAACTAACTTAATGGTCAACTTTATCTCCACTGTGTCTAAAGGGCATTGGTTTTAACTGTAAAATCTTAATAAATTTGAACCAAGACGAATCATATATTTAAAGCTTCTAGAAATCTCGACTACAGGAATAGATGGGATGTATTTTTATACAAAATATTTTTATTAAGTATGTATACTTAAGTACGTAACTTATTTATGTTTTCTATATTATCTAAGTAGGATTATAGAAGCATTTCTGATCGCACCTGCAACATACTTTTCTAATATAATCAGTAACGACCATAAATACGGATTTTATATTCTAGCGCTGTCTAGCGAACCCATTTTCAGAAAAAATAATTCTCCCCCCACCCGCATTATACGCTTCTAATTTCATTAAAATCGGATCAGAAACAGAGATTTTCTAGATAGCTCGCCTCTGGCGGCACCTAGCACATATATTTTTTCCTAAAAGTATTTCTTATTACACCAGCACCATAACTTTGTAATATCATGAATGTCAGATCACAAATACGGATTTTCTTAATTACTCGATTATAGCGCCAGATAATAAATACAAATTTTCTAAATAATTCGACCAATGCGCCACCTAAAGGATTAAAATATAGCCTATGTCCGTAACACGTGCCCAAAATTTCATTGAAGTCCATTTATCAGTTTTTAAACCAAGTTGTAACAAAGAAAACGGCTTCAATTTCATATATGTAAGTACATAGATACATAAGTTCTTTACGGGAATTAAACAAATAATAAAAAATTATACAGTAAGTTTCATATCGTTTTTGTGGTTCGCCAGCGAGTCGCTTTACGGTTTACCGATCCACCGGCGGACCATTGAAGATAGCCGTGGGGGAACAAAATATTCACTAGAACGGTTCGGAATCAAAGTCGTTTGGCAAATTAGTAATGTGATGTTAATTCATAGAAATTAAATAATCTTCAGTGTACATTGCAGGCTTGTAGGCTTCACGTTGGTCTCTCTAGTAAAGCCCCGCTTCCTTAGCTTCAATAACTGGAATGGGGGTAAGGATCTCAATTGAATTTTAGTGCGATTTGGCTGTGTGACAAGTTTTGTTGATACTTCAGTGTCATCAGGTAAAATCAAAATACATGCGAATGTTGTATTCACTCTACTGATACTACCTGTGCTCAATTTAAGCTGCGGTGGTGGGTTTTTAATAGAAGAAGATAATACGTTCTCGCCCCTAGCCCGATTCTGTACAGAAAACTAGCTGTCATGTGTTAAGTAAAGATCTCCAGTTTTAAGATACTGCATTTGTCTAACAGACTATATGGCTATATGTTCCGCAGGTTAGATAAATATAAATTTCCGAGTTAGAGAACTTCTTGGCATTGCCCAATACGATTGCCGTTTTTTTCCTTCATATAGCTTTGGTTATGGTGACTCTCGGACATCGACATTTGTTATGACTTTGGTGTGCCAATTTATCACAAATAGACATCGATGTCGCCTTCTGGCATTTATAAGCGAAATTTTGTCATCTGTTTCAAACCCTTGTAACCTCTTATTACAGTGCAGTCAGGTAGCCCGAAAATAGTATCTAGCCGATAAGACTTCTCTTCAGAAGATAACGCCTAGCTGCAACTACTCCTCCCATTTTCGAGCCATCGATAAATATCCAGTTTTAATACTCTATTGCTCTATATACAGCTCTTTTTCCAACGATTGTAACCACTTTCTGTAAATGAAAATATAATGAAAGAATAAAAAAATGATATTCTGTTCATAACTTTTGCAAATGAATGTTTTCTTTTGCCCTCAGGATTTTTCTAAAGGACAACATTGGCGGAGTGGAGTAAATCTCCCTGCACTCTACGCATGTGCTATGAGTAAATGACTTAATAAGATTGCTCTCTCATCTGGCGAGTCCCTAAGTGGACGGAAATCAACACTCAAACGTATGTACATACATATGTATTCAATAAATGATATGTCTTTAAACTTACGGAAATACAGTTACTCATATAAGTGAACGTAAGTCTAAATTTGTAAAACAAATACAATAAAAAATGGTGTTTAGGTATATTCTACATACTATATATTATTGAAGTTAAGTACGTTTCTTATATGGTTTTGTTATAAGCTCAGGTGTAGACACAATGTATGAGTTTCTGTATGCAGATTTAGTAAAGCCAAGTAAGATATAAAAGGATCATAGAAGACAGAAGATAGAAGATAGAAGAAGTGGATATAAGACTGCCACAAACTGTACTAATACTGTAGCCTCCACTAAAAAAGCTTAGCGATCCCTCACATCAATGTTCATTTTGTTAGGCAGAGATCTAATAAATAAATCCACAAAATACTAAAACAAGCGAGTCTTTTTTGCCGCCCATTTTGGGAAAAAGCTTGGTATACTTTAAGTTGAGAATTGCCAAAATCGGCAGATCCGAAGTAGCGGTACCACTGACGGCGTCACCTTCAGTATTCAGTAAGAGACCGTCAGACCCTTCATACGAAATCTACATATGTATCTTTCCATAGGAGCAACTATATTGTTACATGAATTATTTACAACAGTTTTATAAAAGGGCACCAGCTTCTGACCTGTCAGAACTTGGAATCATTTAAATGATGGCCAAAGGCTGGTGGTCCCCTACAAATGTCCTCGAAACCTGTACCGAAGGGAAACAAGGTGGGGATGAGTGTGTGGTTGGACTCACCCCTTGATCGATTGAACGAAGAGAGAGCGACCAGAATTGTCCAACAGAAAAGGTATTGTGCTCCATAATGACAATGCCAGGTTACGGATATCTTTCGCCAAAAATTGATTTTGTTTAAAAACACATCATAATTCTCTAGGTATCTAACTCAATGCGTGCTTTATAAAGGATTACATTTAGATAGGACAGAAATAGGATATTGCACAACAATTACAGGTATTTAATTTAAGCTGCAAATAATGCGTTCACTTCAATTACAAAAACTTACTTTAGGTACTGACTAATTTAAACCTTTGACATTCCATTAGCTTTTTATTTATTTTGTGAGTTTCTTTAGTTTTAAAGATATTTATTTGTAAAGAAACATTGATGATGATGAATTTCATACTTCCTCTTTTGTTTATTGTATGTGCTAATTATTTATTTTGACACATTTGCTAAATTATTTTTTACTACTCCTAAGTTTATGAATAAAACTGCTGGAAATGGTTTGCATTTTTTTATATTACTGACTGAGCCGTTAGGAGCGCTAGTTTCCACATGCTTCATTATTAAAAACCTCGGTTAGAGTGCGAATAATAAAATAAATTGGGTAAAAGAAGGGAATAATCTGGTAACACTGAGTTGAAGCTGTAATGAATAGGTTGTTACTGTGCCACTAGCGGCCTTTGCATTGCATGATGCATGCAAAATTGATTTTTAATATGTAACTGATATTTATGTTTTTGTCGAATTGTTTTGTTGGCTGAAAGGCAACCACACGCCACTATCAGCTGGCTTTCTTGCTTCCCCTTCAAATAAAATGTCAAAATTTCAGTCCATCTTTGCAAGTTTTGCAACTTGTACAAGATATCTGCCAATCGAACACTCTTCGTAATTTACCTTCAACTTTTAACAACTTAAGATGGCATTAGGACAGCTCTTGTAATTGACGAAATTTTAGAGGGATGCATTGAGGTTCAGTAATCAAAATGAAAAACAATATGCGTATCAAACCAGCAGAAAACTCAAATATTTAAAAAAAAAAACCCGTCGAAAACATGAATACCAAACGTGATCGTTAAAGTCAGAAATTGACCCACGGTGGACTGAATACTGAAAGTGACGGCGTGAGTGGTAACGCTACTTTGCATTTGCCGATTTCTCAACTACAAGGCTAAGCTTTTTTCAAAAATGGGCGCCAAAGACTCACTTGTTTTAGTATTTTGCAGATTTATTTTTCAAATCTCTGCCTATGAATCATATTTTTACATTTTAGCAATATTAAAACATGTGGAATTGGAAGTTATTCATTATCCTTTCTCCTGTATTCTTTATTTACTGAAGGTGTGATCTGTTACTCCGCCGCGGGAATGCACAATGTTATATTATATCTATCAATCGCACTATTGATAATTTTAATTTCACTATACTACCGAATGTATTCAAATAGTAACTATGGAAAGGTCGGAAAAACCAGAAACTATTTTTCAATAGCTTGAAGAATATCTACTGTTTTCGAACATAATTTTGTTAAGCGATGATGCTCATTTCTCTCTTATTTGCTATCCCAATAAATATAATTGCCATATTTGGGTTGAGGAACAACAACCCAAACGTCCAGACAAAACAACTTTTTGTTGTGGTTTATGGGTTCTTGATATCAGCGGCACATATTTTTCCAAAAATGATGTACATCATCTCAACGACATTTGGATCCATCACGACGACACCTTGCCACTCTATGGCTTTATTGCGTAAACAATCCGGTTAACAGCTAATTTTACGCTTCGGACTGGTGAACCTGCGATATCAAAACCACCAAACTTTTTCCTTCGTGGCTAAGGAAAGTCTAAAGCCTATCTAAATAAGCTATCAACGTTAATGAATTGGAGGGAAAATGACTGACTGTAAATATTCGAGAAATGCCGCTCGAAACACTCGGTCCATACTAACCGCAGTTACGCACCTAGTCCACTACGACGGAGGTTGATTAACTCCACTTTCATATGATTGTAATGTTTGGTTTTCATTATGTAATTTACGTTAAAAATTCGATTGTTGTGAAAGGGCGTTCATGTTAATCTGACACAAATTAACATTTTGTGGGCATTTTTTTATTTAAAATAATATGTAATGAAACCAGTTAATATAACTCTCTTCTTTTTGAAAACTTGCCCAGAGGTTTTGTTCGAATGCCATTTTATGTAGTTAGTTGTTACACGATCTGAGAATGCTCATTAAAATTAGACAAAAGAGCTTATCAAATTTAATGTTACAATCTTTTGTTAAGCCTGAGGCCCAACTGTCACCAGTATTCCAGTATTCCTTGGAAATGCTTCTCTCAAGTCTGAGACTGGCCCAAGACTGTGGCCGGAGAAGCTTACATGATTTTCCGATCGCTGTTAACGAGATTCACATCACTGGTATAACAGATCGCGATCTGAAAACAGAAGTTTAGCTTTCTTGTCTCCTTTCCCAAAGCCTAGAGTTTGGGACCAAGCAGTGGCTTATGATACGCTGGTAGTGAAAGTGGATCATGGTCTTGAGACATTGTTTCCTCGTGACTAACTCCATATTAGTGGTTGCCAAATCAGTTGGCCGAATGATTCAAGTTAATTTCTATTTTTACGTATTCCTCGTCCTAATTACTTAAATTCCACGTACCAAATTTAAATGAAATTCTTATATGTTTAGTAAAGTATCTAACATTTTAATTTTTTGTAAATTACCGTTAACCAGATTTCTATAATTTTCGAGATTGTGATGTAAGCGTAGTTTTTGTCCGATTTCTAAAATTTTCAAAATTGTACTTACCGGCTTAAAATGTAAAGTGTGTTTCGAATTTGGTAGGGGTTTGACAAAGTTGTTTCTGAGATATACTACACCTATTTGCTCTAAATTGGATGGCACCCATTTCAAAAATTTTTGATTACAAGTATCTCCTTCTCCAACCCGATCCTGTATATAAATTTTGAACCTTTTATAGTTCATGAAATGTAGAATTTTTGTTCAGTTTTTTAGATTACCGTTATCTGGGCGTGGTCATTACTCGATTTCGCCCATTTTCAATACCATTTTGAGTCTAAGGCTTCCAATGCACGGACGGACGGATAAGACAGACATAACTTAATCGATTTATCTTTTCATTCTGAACATTTTGCTTTATATGTTTTATTCTATATCGGTTTCTCTAGGCTGCTACAAATAACCGTTAGGGGAACAAAGCTATAACTCCCTGGCCACTAGTGCAAAACCGAATATGAGATGCGAAATTTAGAATTCAACTCTAATCGATACTATCGACGATATGTTAATAGACGAAACAGCTATATCCTTTGTAAATTTGACAGAACGAACTATTTTTGTGACGTCAGTAGAGAAATGCAGTAATTTTTACCTTTTCACTTTTTTTTGGCATGCACAATCTTGCATTATAGTTATTGCTTTGAAAGTTTTAGCACAAAGAATAATAGAACGTACCAAATTAAATGTTACAATCTTTAGTTTTTACAGACTCGACATCGATGCACAATTTTGAGACTGACTGTAGATTTTCATACATACATACATACATAGTACATACAAACATCATTACATTTGCTTGTTCACAAAGCAGTTATGGCCCGTTCACATAGGACTTTTGCTTTGCTTTGCTTCAGAGTTTCGCTTTGACAGATAAGTTCAATACATGATGTTATATGAGTCCTGCTAAATACAAAGCGAGAAAAGTAGAGCAAAGCAAAGCGAAGCAAAATTATGGGCAACTCTCAACTTTTGTACGCTTTGGCAATCAGCTGTTATCATTTCCATTTTATTTTTATTTTGGCGTGCGAATACACACTACAGACACTCGCGAATTTCACACATTAGTAGCATAACTACTACTACTTCCATCATATCAGTAAAATTCATTTTTTTATTCTATCTTTAAACAAAACAGCAGAAACTGTCAAAGCGTTCTATGTAGCTGACCTTCTACGCCTCACGCTTTGTTGTTAAAGTTCGAACTGTCAAGCAAAGCGAGGAAAGTTCTATGTAAACGGCCCATTAGTCTCCCAAACGTTGGTTGTGAAAGTGTTAATCAAGCATATTTTTTGTTTGTTTATTTTGTTCTTGGTACGTATAAACAAGTGTGATTTTGGCATTTGGTTGTATTTAGTATATATTTTGAAATATGTGTGTGTATATTCGTTATGCGAATCAACTCGGCGTTTTGGTGCAACAGAGAGCATTTTGGACGAATAAATGTGAGAAGGCATGGCAGGGTTAAAATGTTTAGCGATGCAGTGTTAAAACGGTATATTTTGAGACAATGTGGATTTCCGAGAACATGTTTTTTTATTTCACATTTTTCGGGGTTTGTGTTTTGCTTTTATTTGATTTATTTAATGCCAACGTAGAGCAGCGCTTCCGCTGCATGGCTTAACCCGGCCAACAAGCTCAAACGCCAGCTTTGACGCTGCGAAGCTTGGATTAAATTAGCCTGCGATTTAAAACTCCAAGCGCTGCTCAGCGAGCGCACATCAACGTTTCCAAAAGCGCCGACCCTAACGCCAACAGCATCGACTTATTCGCCAACAAACTATGGCTTTGTCTTCAGCTTGATCTCCGGCTTTCCGACTTCTACTTCGTCGGTGTGTGGCTTTGTGTCGCTGTCGTTTTAGCTGCACGCTTCGCATTTAACTTTGTTAATTTTTTTTGCGATTGCCTTTTGAAGCTTCATATGGCATACGGCACAGTGGAGTAAACGAGCAGTGTTTTCGCCAAGCCTTTCCGCTCCAGCCGACACGCGCACTGTATTACGCGCTCACTGCCAAGCAAAGCGCCAGCTAAGTCGGGCAGACGCGTCGCTGACTCTACATTCGAATAGTGTGCAAAGCGCTGCGAATGGAATTAGACGTGTCTCGGGTGAGCATCTAGCGTAGTTCCCTCTTCGTTATACTCCGTACATATGTAAGTAGGTACACACACATACATACATTCATGTAAATGTACATACCTACTTTATGGAGATGTTGTGACTTTACTAAACTTCACATATGTCTCTATAGAAGTTTTGGAGTACATTGAAGTCCGGAGAAATAAAATAAAATCGTGAAGTAAAGAAAATAGAACGCGGTCGCGCGTGGCTGAGGCAAAAAGTTTGCAAAAAAATCGGAAGCAAAGAAAAACAAATTATGAATCATTAAAGAAAAAGTTTATTAAAATGTAGAAACTCTGTGAATTAACGAAATCATAAAGTGGCGAAATTCTGTGCGCAAAAAATCCATTTTTGGGTCATTGCAATACTAAAAAAGTGAGCGAGTGAGTAGTACTAATTTGTGCGCTTTACCGTTAGGGGCCATCAAAAATAAAATAAAAATAAAAAGCGAAAAAAAACGCAGCGTACTTAGTTTCAAGTCAGTTTCGAAGTTGTGTTGTGCAATAACTTCGCATAAAGTTGTAAATTCGAAGTTCGGTGTGTTGTGAATTTATAGGTGAGAAGTGTTTGAGAAAGCGCACAGATGATAGTTAGGATTTACTGACGCACAACTCCACTAAAATTGGAGCACTTGGCGAGCGACGGCAAATATTAGATCCCAACGCGCTACTACAAAGCAAACTAACGGACGCAGAGCAGGCGGAACAAACAGGAGGAGTATACGACATATTCACAGGTGCGTGCTATGGTAGAACACACAAACACCTAAATAAGTAAATATACATATGTATGTATGTATGTATAGTACAGTATTAGAGCTTGAAAAGGCGCCGCATTTCAGCAGCGATAAACGAAAAATCGATTTTTCCTCCCTATTTTTGGTTGTCGGCTTTCTTCCTCACCACCACTCTTCCCTGCTTATCTTACTACTTTCTCTGTGTTCTGTTTTTTGTTAGCTTTAACTACATATGTTTGTTTTTTTTTTGCTTTTGTTTTTTGGTTATCCAATAATCTTGCCATCGCACCGTGGGCAACGTTCTTCCATTGACGACCGACCGGCGCGTCGTGTTGCGACGCAAAGTTTTAGCATCAACCAAATTGCCTAAATAATAATTTGACATGTGGTTGCTTTAGTCGCGACGCTATATCACCGCCGCCCACACCGCCGCCAACGGCGCGTTGTCATTGCTGAATATCTCTAACGCCCAGCCAGGAGTTGTGCCTATATTTTCAAAGTACATTCACTTTGCATGGTCTGCCTGTCTGCCTGTCTGCCTACACACACTCTCACGTGTCCACGCACACACAAAAGTGCGCGGTTGTACCGCTTTAGCTGGCTGGGCCCAATCGATGTTCACATGCACTTGGCATGGGATGTAGTAGTAACCTACATGCAAATCTATATAGCTCAAATTTATTAGTTGGGGGATTTTACAGAAGTTCGCGTACCTAGTTACCTAGGCATATTTAACTTCTTCCAATTCGATGATTCGAATGGCGGCCTCATGCTCATTGGAAGGTTTGATTTAAGTGACGGTCAGTCCTTTTGGATTTCCGTTTATCAACTTCTTTTTACCTGTACTGCATTATCGACACCGATATTTTGCCTCAACGAATGCGATTTGGTACAAGCTGGTGCAAGTTATCTTCCAAACGAACACTCTTAATGAAAGTATCACTTTCAAATAGAAAAAATTTCATAAAAGTTATCTAACTAAAAAAAAAACTCACGAAAAAGGTGCCCCCTATGTAAAAAAATGTATACCATTTATGGCCAGACATCTAGATATAAAAAAAAATAATCTAAATGAAGCACAGTAATTTTATTTCATTGAGATTATATGAACCAATTTATAACAGATAAGCAAAAAAGAGTCTAAGATCGGGTGCAATCGAACTTTAAATACCCGTCGCAAGTTTTTTTTCAAAGTTAGTCTTATATATAAAAATGAAGCTAGTCCTTTATAAAAATTACTGAACCGATATTTATGTAATTTGCACAGCAGAATCAAGTGATCCCCGGACCCCGGGCCGAAAAGATATCTATAAATTTAGAAATGTGGGCGGTGCCACGCCCCCATGGAGTAGAAAATTTGAATTCGCAACTATTTAATATATAGTCCCGAAAGCATTGTTCAATATCTAAAAAAAAATGTGTATATGGCGCTTTTTGATTTGTTGTAAATTACCATTATATGAAAGATGAGCGTGGCTTTAGTCTGATTTCTATAATTTTCGAAACTGTGCTCTCTGACTAAAAATGCAAAGTGTACATAATGTGGTAGAATTTGTGGATGATACCATGGCCATTCCCAATATTTATAATTCCCTGTATTGTATTTCATTCTCCAAGCCAAGCTTGTCGATCAAATTTGAGCAAATTATTTTGTATTGTTAACAAATATCGGATTTTTTTTGATTTTTATTAAACCGTTATATGAGAGGTGGTGGACATGGTGTTTGTCCGCTTTTAACAATATTTGAAATTCTGCTTATTGACTTGAAATGCAATATGTGTACCAAATTTGGTAGACTTTGGTAGAACGGTTTAGAAGATATACTTATGTATTTGGTCTAAAGTGGGCAGTGCGACGCTTCTTTCAAATTTTTTTTTTTTATTTGGTATATTTGTTAATGCACACCCATTATTTGAAATTCGAGCGAATTGTCTTTAATGAGCGCGGGTTTCGTACGATTTTAACAATTTTCGAAATTTTGCTTATTGACTTGAAATGCAATATGTGTACCAATTTTGGAACAATTTGGTCAAGTAGTTTCGGAGATATAAGTATTTCGTTTAAAGTGAGCGAGGCCACTCCCCTTTTCTAAAAAAAGAGTTTGCACACGTATTCCTTCCCCAAACCCAGTCCTATGTATCAAATTTGAGCAAATTATCTTCAACTTGGTTTTCACAAAACACAGTACCAAAGTACCTTGGGTCTAGGGCAACGTGTATACCAAGTTCCGTTAAGATAGCTCAATATTTACTCGAGTTATTCGACTGACGGATAATTTGCAAATTACATGCAAATACATTCTATTCCATAATAATGAGGTGTTTTAAAAATGATTTCGGGTAAGTAATCGGCGCGGCTGGCTCGAATAAATTCCAGCCGAGAGGCCCAATAACGCGCCGCGTAGACGAGGGACTTCACATAACCTCACAAAAAATAGTCCAGCGGTGTTAAATTGCACGATCAAAAGTTTCTTAAAATAAATTTATAGTTTCGTTGGCTGCACGAAAAAGTCATTAATCATTGCTCTATAGCGTTCCCTATTGACTGCAACATTATGGCCGGCTTGATTTATGAAGAAATATGGGCCAATGATTTCCTCTGCCCATAGAGCGCACCAAACAGTGACTTTTTGAAGATGTAATGGCGTCTCAACAATGTCTTGTGGATGATCAACACTCAAAATGCGACAATTTTGTTTATTTATGTACCCATTCAACCAAAAATGAGCTTCAGCGCTGAACAGAATTTTCTTGTGAAAATCGGTTGCACGATTTGGATTTTGTAAGCCCGCAAACTAAGATCCTTCCACAAAACCTTCCATAAAGTGGATGGGCACAGCTCCAATTGTTGCGCGCGATGGCAGACGGACTCATTCGGGTCTTCTTCGATACTCTGCTCCACAGCAGCAATAGCGTCTTCGGTGTGCACTGTACGACATCTCTTAGGATTTGCATATCCACTAGGGTAAACGGGGTGCTAAACTAATCTATGGTTGCTCGAATTACCGACTCTGCTAGGCAGTTTAGTCGAACGAATAATAGACGCAGAGCGTGATGCGTAAGAGCCTGAATTTTAAGAATCTTGTCAGTATAAATTTATACCATTCTGCTACTTGCCTAAAACTCCACCTTTGAAATCCGGCAGCAATATTGAGGTCATATAATCGAAGGACGCACTTTTGTCAATCCCCATATGGATATGAAATTTATTTTGAACATATAACATATGGGTATAACCAAGAGGTATTTCCATGAACTAAGGCATGTAGAAAATCATCTATTTGCATATTCCATATATTCAGCTATGTATGTGCCTACTTATGTAAATAAATTGTTCTTTTACGCCAGGAAACTGTACCTCCTTTCTCCCCAACTTTGCTCCTCTATTGCCTAATGCATTTTCCGCATTTTCCTACTCCACTTCACTTACGGAAGCACCTCCAATCTCCATTGGCGACACGTTTACATATTTCCTGCCACACCAAACTACTGCCGCTATCCACAAAAATATCCCTCAACAGCGCCATCGTAGTATATTTCCTTCTCTTTGTCGATTTTTACTTATGATTTCTGCACTCATTTGCATCGGCTCTACTTTGCTGAAAATGCCTTGCCTTGCCTTACTTTTTCGTGCCGTACCGTGCAATGCAGTGTCGTGTGATGTTGGCAATATTTTTGCCCGTCATACGCCACACGCCACATGCCACACACAAATCGACAATCCGACCCTTTCGAGTGTGGAACCGCCACCGCCAGTTTTACATATGTAAACTTTAGTTCCTCATACACTTTAAGGCTGAGCTGTTTGCCATTTTTAGCTTTATTTTTATTTTTTTGTATTTGTTTTGGTTCTACTCCCCCCTCCTCTAATTTAATTAGTGCACACTACTGGCAACAGCTGTGAAAATTGTCCCTGAAAATGTGTGAAATTTGTGTTGTTGGTGCAAATGAGCTGCGAGGTTGACTGGCTGGTTGGCTGGCATTTGTGGGGAGGTAATTTAAAGTTTGCGAACTTGGATCCAAAGAGGGGAACACAAAACGTATGAATTGTACATATATATATATATATATTTAGCTAAATAGGGAGTGATTTCCTGTTATTCAGAGTAAAAGAAGAATATAGTAATTATAGAGAAAGCTTTGTAGCTCATCATCTCTTTCTACGCACTTACATATGTTTACTCATATTTTCATTTTATGTGGCGCCACTCGATTTGGGACGATCCTTGAACTGACTTCATTCACTTATTTTGTACAATTTCGTTTCTAAAGTTTCTAAAATAACTTTAGGCATCGTTACACTTGAAATAGGTGCTGACCAAATTTCACGGTTCAAAAACAATGCTTGATGTTCTTTGGCTATATCTTTTCAATGAAAGTACCGCGGGTTTAAATATCCGCCGTGATACGTGCCATCAGAAAATGATTTTTTCTAATAGCTCCTCGATAGGCAATGTCAAACCTCCGAGGGTGTTTTTGCCAAGAAAAAGCTCGATAAAGAAATCATCTGCCGTTCGGAATTAGCGTAACAGTCTAGCTCCCTCAATTTGTGTTACAACACCACACCACAGGTTGTTGGAGAAGTTATTAATATTATTCTAATTGAATAATGGTATCAGTTAAGTGACCGGGCCCAATTAATTATTATTTGCCTACGTTTTTTGGGGGTTTCTATGGTTTTTTTTGCAATACTTCTAGCGATAAGTTCATGATTTCTTAAGGGCTTCCAGAATCGGAGGCTTATTCACATTAGCCAGCGACTACGTAATAGTTTTCCTTTTTAAAAGCTAAGTTGTGTGGTTCAAAAATTATAACGATTTATCGGACTTTCTCCTTTTTTTCATAAGTACTAAACACGAAAAGAATGCCCGTTTTTTTGAGCACAGCTATGGGCCGTTCCTTTAGTTTTCAATATTATTAGTGAACCGTAAACCTAAGTGGAAAAGCCTAATATCAAAATTTCTCGTTCCACTGACAGTCAGACTTGTATCACCAGAATGACCCAGAATTACTTATATCCTGCAAAGGTCTCTTAATACAGTAAGAAGCATGCACTAAAGTTTATGGGGAAAGTTGTGTGCTTTTACAACAACAAAATTAACTATAAACTAGAGTAGAGTGTGCTTGTATAAAGTCACTGTCCTGAAATAGGTTCTGAAGATTTATCGGTCAATCCACAGTGCCGCTATGACCGATATTTGGTACGAGTATAATTCCAGTCAAGAAAAGCTATATTTGGTTTGAGAGATGTTTGTTCTATTCCAAACTCTGCCGATCTCACTAAAATTTTTGTACATTTAAATGTTTAAGATGATGGATATTGTCGCGTGGTTAGAGCAGAAAATGTTCATACTTACACTGTCTCAATACATATGAAGAAATCTGACAAAGTGATGGAAACTTTAAAGGGTACTACAGTTTTTTGTTTTTAGAATTTTTCGGAACACTTTCTTTTATAAACTTCTTTAAATATCAGCCACTTCTTTAAAGAGGATACACTTTCACTGGTATAGGGGATTGAATCATTGAACAACAAATGCTGAGTATAATAACATCTACCCCTGGGGATTACTGGGGCGCGAGAAGTATGAATCAAGCTTCGGGGAAAGAGTGTAGCTTTGCTGAAGATCGTAAGATAACTCTACCTCATTATTCTCAATCAGTTAGGAAATAGCGCAACGACAGTTCTAATGCAAAACACCTCAATTTTCGCTAAATGTTCGCTAAGCTGACTTAAATGCCCAATAGGCAAAAAGTATCCCACAAGTAACCAAACATATTCATACTCTCTCTTTGATCGGAGAAATAACCTCGAGGCTATTCTATCTAGCCAATTCTACAGGCAGTTTACTGTGATACCTAATCAGAGTTGTAATCAAGACGTTCGGAAGAGAAGAGGGGGAGTACATGGCTAATTTCGACCGTATCGACAGCGAACTTGTCAATCAGAATAGTTATCAACGACTCTACTATTTATAGCGGCTATCTTAGCACTTTGTGGTTAGTAGGTTGTTTTCGACTGAAAGCAGACACCGTAAAATAATGAGCTAAACATAGATCAAATTTATTTAGGAGAGAGCACTGGAAGATTGAATTAACAGTTATGACTGTACTTTCAAAAATAACAGTCCATAGGCATGAGCATTTGGGTATAAATAAGGCCAGCGCAACATGGTGATCCTTTATCAAAGAGGGCATCGATAAAGTGCCGTCGTCCGAGCATGATTTCCAAAATCTTTTGGGGCTCACGAGTAATTACCATGCTTCCTTGGCATACCAATTGCGAGATGACATTAAAGAAAAAGGTCTAGGAAAATTGTCACGAGGAGTGTTGTTAATTTATGAAAACGAGCCGGCATACACATCGGATATATCTAGGGCTGTTATTAAGGAATGTGATTTCATTAAGCCTGAATATGCGTTATTAGTTAAAAGGCTATTATTTATTCAAATGATTTAATTTGGTATAGGGAAATACTAGGATCTCTGGTACACCTAGACAAAATAGAAGTTAAAAGCAAAATCAATTAATTGTGAAAAACTCACTATAAATCGAATAAAGTATCAAAAATATCTGCACATTTATATTTTTAAACATTTTAATTTTCAGTTTGTTTACTTCAATATAGCCAGGTCAATTAACTTTCTCAGGCAAGCATTTACAGACCTTTGCATTCGTTTGTTAAATATAAATATGTATTTATGTATTTCAAATTTTAATTCCAATTATATTTGTATTTTATTAGCACATTGGCTTCTACTTTGATTATAATTTTATAAACTCATCTCCAGATAAGCTTCATTTCTATATAATGTAATTTATTAAACAAGTTTTTCAGTACACAAATTTTATTGTACATACATATATGCGCAAAAATATGCCAACGTTTCATTTTAGTGCGTTGACAGAACTCAATTTTGTTAAATATGTATGTATATATCTACATATTTATCTCAAAATTGCTATACTCAAAATTTTGTGCTTTAAGAAGTTTTAAACAATGTATTGAGGTATGTGTATAGTAGGTATGTGTATACGCTCGTCTCTGTGAAACTTTCAAAATACCTTGAACAACTAGTACTAAGCAAAAAAAAAACAACAATAACGAAATGTAGAGCAACGTTTACATAACAAAGCATTTGCTCTGCTGAAATCAAGACTTTCTGCTTCCGTCAGGAGGCAGAACGCTTTCCCATAATTAATCATATTACTAACCTACACTGGCATTGCTTGGCACATATCTTTCTTTTAGGTTTTGCCATTCTTCTAATCTTCTACACAATTTTACTTAGGGGCAATTTGACTTGGAAAATTAGTAGGCCTTCTTTTTACGTTTTACTCGAGTTAAATATGTAAGTTATTATACGTAAAAACAAGTGGTAGTATAGTTTGTCAAAAAAGTACCAGGATTTTGTGAAATACAAAATTCCGGAATCAACTTCAATTATCGTTGTTAATTCTCTTTTTTTCTTATATTGCTTGATAACGGAGGTATCGAAGTGGTAATTTGAAAACGGTAGCTGTTGAATGATGTTTGTTAAAATTCGCTCACAATGATAGCTTTGTTATCCATTATTTCTCTTTTCATAAATCTTAATTCAATATGCGAACTTTTGGATTGATGTTTATTGAAACGATTCCGAAAACGAATAATGACACTAAAAATGGTGCATCTCCGAAACCGGTTTGTCTCCAAACCAAACTGGACAAAAGAGGACGGAAAATCGTTCCAACATATGTACATCAACTTTTAGCCCTATCGGAAAAACGAAAGACCAAAAAGAATATTTGGGGCTCTCCGTCTTGCTTTCCTTATTAAACTTTCCAAAAAAGTTGGAAAACTATTGCCGGATTGATCTTTTATGTTTTCTAATAAAAATATCTCTGGTATAGGATCTATGTTTGTAATTTTTAAAACAACCCAACAGTATTTTTCAGCTGGTAAACCGCACTTCTTTCCTACTGATTATTCAGTAGGGATGTAGTTACAAAATCTGAATATTCCCGTTCGTTTTTACATAGAGATGACGCTAAAAAGAACTATCTAAGAACGAGAAGTGAGAGAGATTTCATCATTTACACTTTTAATGCAATTAACACATAATGTGACGCCACGATAATTGATTTCTAGAACCAATTGAAAGCTTCTCTGCTCGTTCAACGTAAAGTTCAATTGCCCTGAAATCTTCACTACGCGTTAAGCAAAACTTTCGGTGGACCTGAAAGTGTCGCGCTTGTTCGGTACATTTTTCAGGCATTGATTGTTGAACTTAGTTTCATGACATTTTTTGTACTGAATTTGCGGGTCCTTACCTCAAATACTAAATAAATTATTCACATCCAAACGAATAAAGTAAGGCAAAATTTGACTTTTGGTAATACGCATGGAAATCTAAAAAGCTATAAAACTTAACTTTACTTAGGTTAAAAAGTTTATTTAATTTTAATTTCAATAGGTGGCAGCGCCTTCTTTCCAAACTGATATCTTTATTGTTATAAGCACTTAAATTACCTTATTCTCTTAATTCAAAATTTTAATTGGATTTTTCAAACACGTGGTAACCCTCCCACATGTAGTTTGAAAATAATGCCTTTTCCATCCTATTTCGATTGATACTCGTATTGTAATTATTCCTATAACTTGTGCATAACTTAATTAGATTCACCGTTTAAAACAGGTTGCCACCTGTTAAAATTATTTTACGATTTCAAACTTCTTATACCACCTTTTTTGACACCTATATTATGATAGACATTTAAATGACCTAATTAACTTGACTAAAGTTTAATTTGACCTTTTAAACAGGTGGCAACTTTCATTCATGTAGTATAGAAATTAAGCCTTTTCGAGCTCATTTTGAATGATAACCATATTGTAATAATTAATTTAGCATTACTGAATTAAATTTTTTCATATGTATCAACTCTTTTTAACCTAGATATAAATCTTCTCTGAATAATTTTAGATAGGTGGCAACTTTCGTTATACACCCATATTGTAATATTTCTTTTATCTAATCAATTTAACTCTTCAACCTAGTGGCAACCTTCATGGAAATATTTTGGACATTGACCTATACTAAATCACTTTCGTTTGATACCCATATATTGTGATATTTATTTTATATAATCAAGTTTATGACATTTCTTTTCAAACAGGTGGTAACCCTCTTCAAAAAATATTTTTTTTAGATGAGTTCTCTTATCAAAATCAACTATAGTTTCTAGCCACATAAAACTATCTCTTTATTATATATGTAAAAAATCGTTGTTTTCTCAATTACTTGCTAAATAAAAATCTGGCCTCGAGCCAGACCAAAGTTATAAATATTCTGATTAAAAAGTGCAACATAATGATGCAAATTTGTTGAGTTTTTATAAATTTTGTATAAAGTTTTAAAAATTCTTTTACATTGTTCTTGTTATAGTATGAAGTATATTTTTATATAAAACTAACAGAAACAAATTATCACTAAAAATCTGCCTAAGATTGTAAAAAAATCATTCGGCAGTATTTGCTCGCCACTTTATAATATAGTAGGCCCGTTACTTTGTAACCGAGTAGCGAAAGAACACTAGGTACGATAACGAATTGCAAGCAAAGCAGCAACACCAACTCGGAAAAATATGAGAGTTGAGGCTACTCGGTAAAATGATATCCCATCTGAGAGGTAGTGTTGGGAAGTGATAAAACTGCTTGCTAAGAAAATACATGGGAAATTTCAGTTTAACACCTAATGCGGTTTTATTCGCATAGTATTTTTAAATATATATGTAAATAGATCAACCTTAAATTTGCGAGCATAGCTATTTTCCGTTCTTAAATAGCATTAAACAAATGGCATGTTTCATAAAATATGCTAACAGGGTTGCCGTTGCAACGTAAAGGAAATTTTAACCGAGTTGGAGGGTTCTTTTGCAAGTCGGGTACAAAGAAACGGGCCCAAAATATACAAAAAATAGTATAACATCTAAATCTAAAAATATATGTACAGTACTATTTAAAACAAACACTTTTTTAAGCAATCACAGTGCCCTTCTGTATTGGAATAGGGTATAACAAAGGGGCATAAAACTCAAAAGAGTAAGAGTGTAGATTTTATGCAAGTACATATTATAAGTGGATATCTAGATACATATTATACATTATTATTTACAAACGATTGACCGTAATCAAATTTGGTTCAACTCTTTTACTACATTTCTAAAAATTTCTTCACTATACTCAATTTCTTATATATGTACGTTTGTATGTATGTTTACATTTCTATACAATTTGAATCTTAATGGCAAAGCAATTTCTTAGTTATTTATAGATGCCATTTAATTTTATTTGCTTTTATTTAAATTGCATTTGACAGCAAACTCTTTACGCTGAACGCCTAAGCTGCTTCCTCGTCCAATATATGTATGTATATCCATGCCGCCCCCGACTTCGACATATGGTTGTACACACACACACACACACACACACCTACACAGAGATACTTAGTTTTATATATGACAACTAAAACGTTCAATCTCAATTGTGCGATTATTGCAAGTGTGACCGCCAAACTACTATAGAAGAATCGCATTGGATTGTCGGCGACACGCGCCGCTGTCAGGGACAGCATATCCATATGGCATGCAAATGCAGAGAAATTGTGTCTGTCCAAGTAGGAGTTCACATAAATTTGTTTGCTTTGATTGGTTTTTATTAATTTTATATATCATTTTACTTCCATTCAAGTGGATGAGTTGTGGCAAAGCTGTCTCATCGCGTTTGAGCGTCTGCCTTTTGCTGGTATGATGTCTCTTTGCGTTTTGATTGTGACCGCAGGCGGTCGTCCGTCTGCTTCGGTTTGGAGCATTAAATATTTTTTTTTGTTAAAGCACAGCTTGAGGCAAGTGTGTGTGTGAGTTGGTTCGCTCACGCCTCGAGTCTTCTGCCAGGCAGCAAAGTAATTTAATTTTTGGATATTAATACATTTGCTACAAGCAGGCTTTGCTTTCAACGCGTTCATTTAATTTATGAATGCAAAATGATTTTTATTTGTATTCATTTGTAACGGGTGATTCATTTAGTGGTAGTTTTTTCAGTAGGGGGTTTTCGATAGATAATTTATAATAGGTCTCTCCCTGCCGATGATTTCATTGATGATTGGAGAGTGTCTTTTATTAGATCAATCTTTAAAAGCGGAAACAAATGCGATGTGAGTAATTACAGACCCATGTATGTACATCCAAGCTTTCGCCTGCGTCTAAATTGTTTGAATGAGTCATTAAAGACAAGGTCTTTTCGCTGTTAAAAGTTTGATTTGCCCTAACCAGCATGGCTTCTTCCGGATATACTACCGTTTCAAATTTGGCTGTATTCTCAGAAGACTGTATTTCAGCTTTTCAAAGGGGCTTTCAGGTCGGTGTTGTATATAGAGATTTCTCTAGGCCCTTCGATCGAGTTTGGCATGCTTTCGTAGTTAAGAAATTAGCGTGCGTAGGATTTCACTTCGTATTTCTCTCTTGGTTAAAGTCCTACATGTCGTACGGTTCTCGTTGACAAGGCAGTATTTTGGGTAATTTGCTGTTTGTACTGTTTATGATATTAGAAGTTGTTTTTCGTATGCTAATTTTTTACTTCATGCTCTAAGTTCCCTTCGTTTTCATGGCCTTGCCCCCTTATACTAACCGAGATGCCTTCTTATGAATTTAAAATCCCTGGAATCGAGAAGATTTATTTGTCTTTATCTTTCGTTTATGATATCATCTGCGGCGTTGTGGATTGCGCCTCACTTCTCGGACGAATTTACTTCAAACACTCTAGCTAGATCACTTCGTACCTTTGATTTTTTTATATGGGCTTCAAGAACTCTTTATACAACAAATGTATCCATCACTAGCGCTCTCATAGGAAGCAATACAATCTCTAAACCTTGTGAAAGATATTTCCTTTCATTAAAACACACTTTCATAACTCTTTATGACTAGAAGTAATTCAATTGTAACGTAATAAGAGATTCCTTTTTATATCATTTTGTAAGCGTTAAATAAGATATCCCTTATAATATGTCTAATAAACACTAGAATTAGATATGATATCCCTCTATATCATAATTCAATTACCTCTTTTTTATTCATAAAAATTATTGTTGTTAAAATATCTACATTAGTCCGTAAGACAATTTGTTTTTAATAAATAATAAAAACAATAAATAAATAAAAATAATCTTAAAAATTAGACGAAATTAATTGGCTTTTTGTTTTATAAAGATTAACTCATAAAGTATAATTTTTTTGCATAATGTACTTTAATTGAATCACCCTTTACAAAATATGCATGTGTAATCCGTAGATTATTTGATAGACAATGCCATTATCCTAAAATTCATATTTGTTCATATTTGTGCGACGGCATGACCGTCCGTTTTCTGTCCACATTTGGTGCTTTCTTAAGTTGATTGGATTTTATCGACTTTTTCGGCAGTTGCTCGCCTTGACAGCTGGCCCATGATGATACATATGACAAGTGTATGCGAATTTGATGGCGAAGCTTTTAAAAGCATAAACTGTTTACGACTTTAATTTAATAGTACTAATGGATTTGATAATTTTTTTTATGCATGTATGTATTTTATTATATGCCCGTTCTATTCTATAATGAAAAAGCTTGGATCATAACGGAAATCGATAAACCGGCTTTTCGATTATCAGAGAGAGTTTCTACACAAGATGAACGAATTCCTCCGTATTAGAGACGACTAGGGCCAAACAAGATTAGTTATATCTAGTATTTCAGCGGGCTAGAATTATTAATTACCATATCTGCTGGTCGCGGATTTAACGATGGAAGACTTTCTACCCATTTTTCTTGGTGCTTCAAAATTTCATTAAGAAGTTTGTAGTTGTGACAGGTATTTTTATTTGCCTAATTTTGCAATTGTTTTCCAAGCGTTAAAGACCAAGTGGGTTAAATTTTGACATTTTTGGTGGTTATAATTTCCACTACAAAGTGTGACGTCAGAACAGGGATTCTCTTTATGTAGAAAATATTGTATTTTCATTTGTCACCTACAAACCGTGTTCAGACACACTATTGTACTTTATGGTTCTTTCTTAATTTAAGAGCAAATTACGATGAAACTAAGTAATTTCGTTTCGTAAATCAAGGACGAAATCACGAAAAAATCAGAGTCGGCTCTAAATCTTATCGGTAATAATCGAAAAATGTTTTCCCCATAACCAAACTGGAGAATGCATTTTGAAATATTATCATTTCACTCAACTGCTTCTTGATTTTTACTCATTCTAGAAGCTTTCTTTTATGATCGTAAATTAAAAAAAAGAAGATATTATCACAATAAAATGTAAATGTATTAAAACTACACACAATCTCTCACATTTTTTCCTTTGGTCAAGGCACCCAAGTGAGTGCGGAGCTGCCTAGATAAATTATGAATGACAAGTGTAGGCGCACTTGGATTATGCGAGTAATTTGAAAGAAAATAATTAATTTACGTTGTAGTGTGTCCGAGATTTAAGTACGGCAGGGCGCTATTTACGAATGTTCGATATTTAAGAAAATATCGATTTTAGAAATCAATATAATACACTGCATGTGAAATGGATATGTCTATATATCGCGCTAACCAATATGGATTTGAAAAAATCCATCTCAAAATTAGGTTTCATTAATTAAATTTAAAAAACCGCTTATATTTAAAAAACTCGATGTTGGTAAATTTAATAATGAACTCCAAGTGTAACATTGGCTTTCTTTTATTTAGTAACATGCAATTGAATGGGTACTGAAAATCAAATTAACCTGAACACTTGCCCAGTCAATTACAGAATTTATCAGCTTTAATTGACGTTCTCTCTGTTTGGCGCTGACAAATTAAGATGTTTCGTCCAGGAGTTTATACTAAAACTTAAGTAGAAACAGCTCTTAGCAACGATTACTTAAAAAGTATATTAGAAAATGACTCAATGACTTAAATAGAAAGAAGACAACAACGGTCAGAGCGGTGCTATATTTCGGACATCCCCAGATCTCCTCATCAGATTTCTTTCATGACTCCACCCAGGTATGAAACCACGATCTTCGACATGCTGGGCAAATACGTAGCCAGTGATACACAGCGGGTTATTTGAACTGTTGTTGATTTTTCCATTTTTCCTTATTTCCCACTTTTTACAGATGAGAAATAAATTTCTAATTAAATAGAATATTACTAATATTACATATATGTAGATATAGCGACCCTAGAAATACCGATTCGAAAAATGGATTAAAGAACAGTGCAGTATCGATTTTGTAACGGATGGGGCATTTACCGATACTATTTTTAGCTAATAAGTGACCCAAGATGGTAGCAGCAAGCCCGAAATATTACGGCCTTAAGAGAAAAAGTCCTATTTGCTAGCTAATCCCAGGCCTAACGCTGCGAAGCTCAGTGGCAATAACTTATTGACATTTTCAATTTCCTGCAATGTTTTCTATAGAAGTTGCAGGCATGGAATCAAACAAGAGTCGTATGAATGTGTTTTGCATATAACTACCTACGTGGATGAGAAGCCGGAATTGTACTTCGTTAGAATTTGAACATAAGTAATGGATTTGTTCTACCAAAACCTTCGTAACATTTTACGCCTCATTTGAGGATTATGGAATGGACATTGCAAATGATAATCTTCTGCTTAGTTGTTAAGTTTTTCGGGGACACCGTAACTTAACCTTCAAATTAAAAATCACCCTGCAATCGTCTAATATTTGAGAATGTTCGATTTCATCTTCACCACCTTTCTAATACTCAGAAACGCAAACGTGCAGTACAATAAAAATTGCGATCTTAAAAAGCTCATTGGGCCCGGAATCTCAATTAGGTTAGTTAAGAGGCTCAGTAACTGGTAGACCACCATTGATGGGTGTCCTGAGAAGATATTCATTAAAGACACTTTACTCAGCTTTACATCATCCGTACATATCGTAACTGATAACCAAATGCCTTAAATACCTTTTGTGCTCCTACTTCGTCTGGCGTGAGGCTAAACACAGCTAACCAAATTAGGGGAGATATTACGTAAGATCGTCATAACTGTACAAAATAGGATATAAGATATGGCATTATATGTAGCTTTAAGATACAGCATATACTTAGGTACCTTATATTTATTTTTCGAGTAGTGAAGAAAATAATAGGTTCACTACTTCAAGGAATTAGTACAAAAAATTGACTGCGTGGATAATGCTTGAAATGCAATGCCGCCAAACGGCGAATTTCCACGATGACGTCAGCAACATTTGCCCGAAAGTTTCGCACAGTAAAATACTACTACGGCGACAACGAAATTAGCTGTTAATAGCTTTTACCATTGTAAAATTTTACAAATAACAAAATTAATATCTTTCACCAAAACTAAAATAGATTTTTTTCCATTTCGATTTAAAACGCTGTGTATATTAAACATATGACCACAATGGATTGCATTTCGCCGCTGTCGATGATAATGGAAATACATCTTTCGCAACGAAGCTTCGTCAGACGATATTCGTTGTTCGCTTTCGTTAGGTTTATCCTCTTATAAGACAGTTTATTCTATTTCTGACAGCGAACATTCGCTAGAAAAATTCGCCGTTCGCCGGTATTGTGTTTCAAGCTCACTGATGGAGAATAAAAAGAACGCATTCGCGCCTTAGCTCTCTAACGGATTGGACACTGATCTCTTCGATATAGGTGGGTGGGTCTTCAAAGCGCCACAAAAGAACTGTTAAGATATTTTGCATTTAACGTCTGGTGAGTAATAACAATTTTTTAGACTACATATTGGCATAATAATTTCGGCAAGATGAAAAATTGTAGGAGAAGTTCGGCCAAAATCGCTTAAGCGGTTTTAGCGCAAATTAAGTAGTTAAGTAAGAACCAATCAAATCTTCCTGTTTAACTTTGGCCACAATCGCAGGGCGTTTGCAGCGCTCATTTCCATTCTTCAGCAGTGTCTTGCCACTTGTTCGCCAGTTATTCTCTGAGTGTTTCTTAAGCTTATATGAATCCATTAAAATATTACTGTTGTGTCTATAGAAATTCCAGGAAAAATGTTGATATTTCAGTGATTTGAGAGAAAGCTTATACGCTACACTAAAAGCACACAGATCTTTAAATTATCTTTTCCATTTTACCATTAAGCTTGTCCCGATTTCGTATTCATAAATTATAATATACCAACTGGTGTAATGTCTCGAATACTGCTATTATCCCCAAAGCTCTTACATTGCTTTATCTTACTTTCCTTTTTATTGCTTACGATTACCATTGCAGATAGTCGTGCGAAAGTAGCTTTCCAATCATTTTTCATTCGCATAGAATGTACACAAAATCGCGTTGCTAGTCCTTGCTAGATTTCTATGCATTATCTTTTATTGCACTCCAGCACATGTCCTTCAACTCAACATTCACGCAGTTCAAGCCAGTCGAGAATTCTATTATCTTCCCCCTTCATCGAGTGGAAACGGATGTCGTGGGCATCTGGTGACGCGCTATAAGCAGACATAAACATATACCCTTTTTATCGTGTAACGCTGAACACAAGGAAAAATATCAAATGCTGCTTGCCACTCGAACATTAACTTTTTCTTCGTTGCCATTCGCATCGCCCACTTAACCGCCCAAATTCATCATTGGCTAGCATCTAAGACAGTAAGTCAGTTTAACTTGTCTCTCCAGATAAAACAACCAAATATGCACGTACTTAGAAAAATGCGTACATATATGCATACATTTTTTGTTTTCATATTTATTGCTACATACATATATGTATATTAAGTTTTGCAAGTGCGAAATTGCTTTTTTATATTATTCTACAAGTTACACACTTAAATTTACACAACTATAAACATTGTATATATGTTTGCATTTATGTTAGTATGCAAAACAAAGTTTTGATTTACAGCACACTTGGAGCATTGGTTATGTAACATACTCGTACACCAATTGTTTTTACCCTCCAGTGTAAAGCCAAACTAGTCAACAATTCAGAGCCAGCAATTCTTGATTTCCCTCAGTACGCGTCAGTACTGAATCACAGATGAAATTATTACTTCATTACTCAGTACCAGTACTTACCCTCCGCCTCATTTCTTAAATGTAGTGGCATGCTCTCGAGTGGTACACCCGAAAACTTTAATTATTTTTACACCAGGCGGGAAAAGAAAGATGCAAAGATATTACAAACCCAAAGGCACTGTAATAAAATACTTGTCTTTTTTGGTGCAGCAAAGCAAGTCTCGTTTCACGGTGTTGTGGTCGAACTCCTCAGAAACCGCTCGATCGATTTTTATGAAATTTTGTATGTATAGGGTCTTGCAATAGGGACGCACAAAAGTATACCGTTAGTGACAGCAAACGACGCCATATTTTTTTCCGCTCTTTTGGCATTTCTCTTCAGTAAGGTTTGCCATTTCACCATGGAAATATATACGATCCAACAATGAGTCGAAATTATTAAAATTTACTACCGAAATTCGGAGTCAATATCCTCAACTTTAAGAGCGCTACGTCCAATTTATGGTCATCGTCATTTCTGGCTGAATGGCTTCGTCAATAAGCAAAATATGCGTTATTGGACAGGCAGCAATCCACACGTACTCCATGAGTCAACATTGCATCCCGAAAAAATTACGGTTTGGTGCGGTTTATGGGCCGGCGGCGTCATTGTGCCGTACTTCTTCCGTGATGATCAAGACCGGCACGTTACTGTGAATGGGAATCGCTACCGCTCAATGATAGCCGAATATTTTTGGCCCGAATTGGATGATATGGATTTGGACAATATGTGGTTCCAACAGGACGGCGAACCAAGCCAAACAGCGAATGTCACAATCGATTTATTGAAAACCGAGTTTGGTGAAAGTGTTATCTCACGAAATGGCCCAGTCAATTGGCCGCCTCGGTCGTGCGACTTGACGCCGTTAGACTATTTCCTGTGGGGCTACCGTCAAGTCTATGGTCTATGCCAACAAGCCAGCGACGATTGATGATTGACGAACGTGAAATTGTAGCAGTATCGGCCGATTTATGCTTGAAACCCGTCGAAAACTTGGGTTCAGCGTCTGGACTTCTGCAAGCGTGCCCGTGGTGCCCATGCAAAAGAAATCGAGTTCCATACATAATGGCATCGAATGTACTTTCACAGGAATAAAGAATTTAATTCATATCCCAAACCGTATTTGCTTTATTAAAAAAAAACTTTTGTAGCGTTCCTATTGAAAACCCCTGTATATTTTATGCTTGAGGATTGTCACCTGTTTGAAAAGTCGAATTTAATTAAACTATACACAAGTTGTGTGAAAGAGTAAAATATGGATGTCGAACCAATTGTTTCACTTTGCAGAAATTTTATAGGTATATTTTGAAGAAGGTTGCCACCTTTTTTTAAATCAAATTTAATTAAATACACAAAAGGATATAAAATAATAAAATATGAGTCTCGGCGAGGACAAGGCGTACACCTATATTTTGGAAAGGGTAGCCACCTGTTATATGTGACAGAAATGCGTTCTCTGGTTAAATATGCCAAGAGCAATTAATAAATAAATAAATTCAGAACCACGGTCGCCGAGTTTTTCTAGTTTACTACAAAAATAAAACTGCTACACCCATTTCCACAATTTTTGTAGTCCCCGTCTTTCGTTCTCTAACCTAATTGTGTATATCCTGGAATATCGCATTTTTATCCGATTATTATCTGATTTCTTGCATTTTCCATACCAACCAATGGGTATAAGATTGACGGCAAAGTTGGTGGGGCGGCAGTTTTTTAAAACAACTAGGCATAACTTTTAGCTTCCGTTTACTTGATTATTGCAGTATTTTGTCAGGCGAAACGAATGGAAGTTTAAAGACTGCATCACTGGTATGGTGTAATAATATATATTTTGAAATGAAATCGATATTTTCACTGAAAGCCAGGTGGCTTTCAAATCCCTAAAAGAAATGTCCCTGACATCAAGCGTAGCTGCGGAATGCCGTCATATATTATGTGTGTTCTCGGTCATTGCGACTTACGGAGTAATTGTGAAGCAATGATCCTGCTCGTCAAGGCACGACGCTGCCAAATATTGATATCAGTGATTTACTTGGCATCCCTGTACAGGCATGCAAGTTATTGATTAACAAGAAATTTGTTGAGATCGCAAACGACAGATAGCAGGCTGAACCCACCTGCCAAATTGCAAGGGCACTCTGATTGACCCACGAATAGAGTGACCCACAAACGAAATTTCCCCTCAATCTGGAGAGACTAGGCATTAAGACGACGATTGCAGTCCTAACCGGGCACTGTTTAATTGGTGCACATGCAGCGAGTCTAGGGTCCCCTGACGTGACTGCTGTAGGAGGTGTCGCGACGTGAAGGAGCCGAAGCTCTGGATAGTTTTTTTCTCAATAAGTTTTACGACCCCAGTTTAATCGAAATTAGTGATATGCGAGGTCCCTTAGGAAGCCGAACGGGTTTTAGGGAAACAGATATAATTTACCAACCCCAATGTGGTACCACGAAGAGCCATGCGCTTATGGTCATTCCACTAGGGACTAACCTAACCAACCCACAAATAATTTATTTTGACCTCCGATGGTTTCTAAAAAGATATTTTATGGTAAGGAGAAAGTTATCAGTATAATAATTACCCACAAGCATGATCGTTTCTTCACGCATAATTTTTAAAATTAAATTTGGAAATTTAAAGAAATTTCGGTTGTTTACCGTAAAAAAAAACAGTTATGTTTACCAGTTTTTATTTAAGCATCAACAGATTAATAAATCACATGCACTAACTTTGTACCATTGGTCAGAACTTAAGGAGTTTTTCCAACAAGTAAAGAAAGAACTCTCAACGAAACCACGATAGGAATTGAATTTGATTGCCGAAATTGGGTAATTTCGTGCTCTTGGAACCGGCATATTATTCTCTTATATTCGCCAATCGATTCCAAGTTCGCTTACCATTCATATCTGAATCCTCTACCTGATAGTTCAAATCTGGTTCCAGCAATGACCATATAGTGAGCGCTACCTCCCGCACTGCAGAACTATGAACTGGTGGTATTTTATGGAAGTCGTCGTACCTGACCACTCGTCTCAGCGTCATCTTCCTGCGAATAGTTTAAGTTGCAAAGCCAAAATGTAAATAAAAACGAAGGTACTTCCTTTACTTCGTTACCTCGTTTGAAGAATTGGTGTCTTTTAAAAGTTGAATTTTCAAAGTTTTGAGTGACTTTACATTAAGTTAAACACAAAATAATAAATGTGAAATGCCGAGATTTATATTGTGGCAGCTGCAGCAAAATTAAGCCTCTAAATGCAGTTATCACCTTAATTTTCTTCTCATTATTCCTGTGGCAGGGACATCTGAGACGTGTACGCTTCCAGCATTGTTGTAATCTGATATTACCTGTGTACTATATATCATTCTTGCTCGCATATGATGACCATTTATGTCGCTGGTTCGAAGACAAATTAATTTATTTGCATTCCCTTCAAACCAGAAATAGCCGTAATCGCTGAAGATGATTTGATGGTAAAAAGTGATCTCTAACTTTGTCGCACAGAACGCGATTTGTAAACGTCGTTTGTTTCGGTGTAAGTTTTGAATGGTAATTTGCCAAAGCTTACACAAATGTCAAACAAATGTGTTTACTTTGACAGCGGGTTGACTGCTGTTCCTCTAGGAAATTATATACTTTTAAAAAATACCTGTTATACGAATTGCGGCAACTACAGTAAAACAGTAAAATCGGCTTGACGAACTATAAACAAAACTACGCTACTGGGAATGTCTCCAGAAAAAGAGATGTGAAATTGAATTTTAATACCAAATCCGGTTAATATTTATGTGGTTCTTAAAAAAAAATTACCAAGCCAACCAAAGATTTCCTCGAACTAATATTTTCAATTCTTATATAATAGGAACTCACACAAGGATATTTAAACCAAATTGCTTTGGTACTTGGCTGTAGTAAATTTTACTACAGGGTATTTATCCGCCAACATAAATACATACAGGATATTTATATAATACTCATATATTTCGTTTTGATATTCGATTTAAACATTTGGCACGTTCGCATTTGCGTTGATTGCAACAACAAGAATAGCGTCTTTGCTAACGTCAGCCAGTTCTGCTTTGTGGTTACGTATGTATGTATGTAAATATGTACACACAAATATATATATATATATATATATATATATATTTACATATGTAGTTACCCATTCACAGCTTGCTGGAGCATCTGCAACCAGTTACTGATCTAGTGGGGCATTTGTTGTTGCTTTGCCGATTCACTGCAGCGAGCGTGAATATCTACATACATATGTATGTATGTAGAAATATTTACGCACATATTTACATACAAATGTGTTTTCATATAGAATTACCACTCACAGTGATATACTGCAGATGAAATTGAAGAAAAATTTTACAAGTACTGTAAAAGCGATTTCCAGGAATATAAATATGCGGCTTTTATTAATTTAATAAAATGGTTGTCAAAGTGGTTTTAATGTTAGTTTACCATATTGTATTACAGTTATAACCAAAAAAAAGCCAAAACTTGTGAAGTTGGAGAACATTTTTTCAAAGGTCGAGCTTTTTTGATAGAATTGATTTTTTCTGGTACACAATGATAAAAAATCATAAGTTTGACAATTTTTCAAAATAATAAAAATGTTTTAGAAGTTATAGCTATTAATTTTTGTCAATTTTGTTTGAATTTTATTTATTTTCGCGCGTTTCGTAATATTGATTCCGCTAATTGTTTAAACCGTTACAAAAAAAAATAATTTATGCCATTTTCATTATTGACATCTTATTCGCTTTAAGATTGTTGTTTTGGTTAATATTCTCGTACATTCCATCCTCGCCAGTTCATCCGCTGTCTCATTTCTGTAAATGTTCCTATTCCCTTGGAACCTTATTAGGGTAATCTCATATAGATCAGAAATCGTGGCCTCCTCTCTCATACACTCATTGAGAAGTTGTGATCTCACTAGAAGGTAGAAGAGAATGCATGAACAGCCGTTTGGCTAGCTGAGAGGATATTCACCTGCGCTATCGCGGGTTTTTTGTTTTATGTACCTTATTGCCTCCTTAATTGCTAACTAACTTGAATATTTGATTTTAATCTGCACTTTTCCATTCTCCCGGTCTTACTTACTATTTAAGCGCTATTGACCTATTTAAGCGCTAACCTACCTTATTTCGTCCAATCGAGTTATATCATAATGCTTTCTTTTATCAGTTATGAAATCTTAACAGAGGATAACCCAAATTTTTATCATTGCGATCCGTTTGAGATATGAGAGCCGCGTCTAACTTAGAGGCATCAAGCGAGTGTGTCGGAGTGGGCCAAGCTTTTTGCTAATCGTATCTGGGTGGCAGAACACACTTTAAATAACTTCTAGGATGCCGACTGTCTTGATCTGCTTTCTCGGGTACGCCGTGGTAAAATTGCTTGATTTCTTTTTTGATAAGATACATAGATATATCCATTGCTGAATTCAAATTATACTTTCCAATAACTACTTGAAAAAATCTTCGTCCGATCAAAGCAATTTATTAAGATTTTCACTAACGTATTCTACCCCACTATTCATTACCCTTTCCATTCACCAATCGAACAAATATCTTCGAATGGTGACATTGGCAAACGTTAAGTATACTATTTTTCTTTTGTTTGTATTTTTAGTGCCAACTTTTAGTATTTGTTCTTTAGTGGCAGCATTTTGCGGATCGTAAACACATTTAGAGCGATAAATTTCGCAACACGTAAAGCCACACAAATGCAATGGATTGTTTTTATTACAAATGCGGATATGCGATGTGTCGTTGGGGTTTAGATGGAAAATTAAGTGCCCGCTGGGTAAATACATACATAGATATAAGTTGGCATAGTGTGACGTAAAAGTCTTGGCACAGTATATAATATACATATGAAAGTAAGTGCTTTTGAGAATCAGATAAAAAAATACTGAACGTCTCGGTTAAGAGACTTACTCCAGTCATAAAGAAATCGATAAAAAATAAGACAACCATAATTAGAGAAGTATATATAAAATTTGAACTTTGCCTATAAAAATAATCACAAGTGTACATATATTAATAGTAATGGGGGAGCAAACAATCATTAATTATATGCATGCAAATAAGAATTTTAATCGGTCTTTGGTTCGTTCATTAAATTGTCTTTGCAAAGTGTATTTCTATGTAGATATGCAAATATTGACGTAAGCTTCATTTGGGATAAACTCTGACTTTAAGGGAGATACTTAAAATAATCCACTCACGACTGCCTTACATGCATACGGCCTTAAGGAAAACTTATGATGTCCTTGTGATCTTGAATGGTAATTGTTCATTGAAAAATGATGCAAACGGAACTGCGCACGCGGCTGATGTCTATCCCAGAGGGGAAATGTTGGCTCTTTAAGTAGTGTGAATCAAAAAAGACTGTCGATTCAGTGACAGAAAGACCATGCGGTTAAACATGTCGCCTAGTATTCGTCAAGCTGATATGCTGCCCATCCTATCGCTTCTCGGTGAGACCGTCTCGATTGTACCTTTCGTAGTCAAATCATCTGCTGTATAGTTTTCTGCACTATAAAGGATCGTTCAACACTGCAATTTCGGTTTAAAGTTAAAAACATTAAGGCTAGTGAATGAAGGACGTTGTGCGTGATCTTGGTCAATTATTGGTTAATTTTGCAAGCCTTTAAGTAGTGATGTGTCGAGTCGGCAATTTTAGGTACTCGAGTACTTTAGTACTCATTACAATAAGTATCGAGTGAGGATTTGAGTTCAAAGTTAGATATTCGAATACGTTATGGATTCGAATGCGGATTTTTTATGCAAACACAAATATTTGTACAAATCGGCTGGTAAATTAAAATTAAATAAGGTTCAGTATCGAGACGAGTTGTAGAACATGAATTGATTGATATTTATGAAGGGTTTCTCGTTCATAGGCAGATAAAAGATATGACACTTGATATTAAAATAAGGAATAAAAATTCCCTAAGCTAACCGGGAAATAGTAACAAAAATAAATAATACACCCACTTAATATCGGAAGGAGTTTACGCTCAAAATATGCTTTTCGGAATAAAGACAAATTTCTTTATTTTCGACAGCTTAAAATGTCGTAATTTTTTTTATCAAATCCCCAGGCATACTCTTGTATAGATTTGCTCTCTTATCTACATAAGAAATTGAAGCTAATTTCTAATTTCATACTCCATTCGGTATTTGAATATTATAAGTAGTCGAAACCTGTACTCGAGTCTGTATAACCGATTACTAAATTTCGCTTACTCGAGCATGTGAGTACTTCAAATTACTCGACTTATCACTCGAGTCGAGTTGACTCGGCACATCACTACCTTTAAGTCAAAATCTCTATTGAAAATGCGTTTCAAACATCTTTGGGATAAATCGAATTTCCAAAGTTTGTAGCTCTTATTGAAAACCTCTCCCTCTGTTCAGAATGCGTTTCAAACACCTTGAGATCAGATTCTCATAGTTTTTAGCTCTTATTCAAAACCCTCCACAGTTAAAGTTAAGTTAAGTTTTACTCGAAAATAAACTGACGCAACTGAAAGCGAGATTACGGTATTCCAATGGGCTATTACAGTGTTCTCGAAGCATAAACATATTTTTGAATAGAGTTGCCAACTTGCAAAAAATTTCAATTAGCACAAAGTTTCCTTATGTAAAATATTAAAATGCGGAAGTCGACGTAAGCATTTCTTCTTACCCGAGTCACAACACGAGAGACAACACGTTACTTTTGCTTTACTCGTTAATCAACAGGGTAGCGCCTACACTTTCGACCGCATGCGTAAATGATTGAATGAAAAGAGATGGAGCTGCCCTGTTGATTAACGAGTAAAGCAAAAGTAACGTGTTGTCTCTTCTTATAGTTTTATGTTCTTTGTTTGTATGTAATTCGTTATCCTACCTAGTGTTCTTTTGCAACCCGGTTACAAAGAAACGGGTATATTTTAAAAACAGTTTAGCAAACTTCAAAAAATAAAACAATTTAAGTAAACAAATAAATATTAAAATTTCTTTCATGCGTTCGTAGATGTTTTAAATCTATTTAACTTGAAGCATTCTTTTTATTACGCTTACGACCTAAAGTGTGATCCAGCTAACCACTTTTGTAATGAGGTATTAAAAATTACGCAGGTTTTTGTGTAGTGTACAAAACTTTTGGTTAACGATCCTTATATATTGAAGGAGGAGCTCGGTCAATTAACAAGCACCTTTGTTGTTATATTTTATATAAATTCTCCTTTCCAATACGATCTGCTAACGTTAAGCTCGTGGCGAGATTACCTAAAGCCGCTCACTAAGTGTTCAGCTGGGCTCCATTTGAATTAGCCCACGGAATAATAGAAACGGGTTAGGGGTAAGATTGGATTTTATAAAATTAAAATAATAAGCCCCTATCAAAAAACATCAGACACCAGACACCAGACACCACTCACACTCTAATAGTAAATTTAATTGGCTTGGCTCAACTGCAACAACTCGCAGGAAATATGGTTTCTACTTAATATTCGTGTTAGGTTGAAACCTTATTTTTGGACGGCTGTTAGTCATTCATTTATTTTCTTATATATGCAAATATTTACATACATATTTCTTCAGACAGTCCCTAATTGAGTGTTGTAAATCACTTGCGTGCTTACTAAAAATAGCTGCAATTTATGAACTTAATTCTCTTATACTTTCCACCGGTTTAATTTGTGGCCCATTAATGAAAATACGATCAATATTTGCGTAGTTTCATTTCTATTTGCTTCGCTTTGCTCCAGTAACGATTGGTCTTTACGCCAAACTCAACGTTCTCAGCGAAATTTACATGCTGAAATTGAACTTACAATACACATATGTACACACGTACCTAATTTTCCACGCAACTTGCGCAACATTTCTTTTGCGGCACACGTTTTTTGTCTAACCTCCGGAGCTCGTAATGGCGGCGCACACAGTAAACATCACCCGCCCTCTTGCGACGGACATCATAGCTTATTTTTCTATGTACGAAACGCAAACTAATCAGCTGTCGCCACGCTTGAGGAGGAGGTGTGGTGTTGGCAGACTGGCTGGCGGGCTGACAGTTGACGTCTGCTTTAGACAGCCGGACCTGTGCTCATGACGCGTGCTTGAGTTTAGATTGGTCTATATGTGTGTGTATTTGTTTTTGGCCGTGTGCTTATTATCCTTGAACGCCGCCACTAATAATTTTTGTTACTGTGCTGAAAATGCTGATACTATAGAACGCCTTAAATTTGTGTATCCTTGTTTCTTTGGTTTTGCTTCGACTTGATTTCGTTTAGAAGGCGGGCGGGGAGAAGTGGGCGTTAGCTGGCGGTGGATTTCTGATGTTTCCCGTGGGAAACTTTAGTTTTCTCACCCATCGCTATGGTGGGTGTGGGAATTTTGGGAAAAATTGGGCGCATTTTGGTTGTGGTTGTATTGTCTTTGGAAGTATGGGAGTGGGAGGAGGCGTGACCATTCATGCTACTACCGCTTTCCTAGCTGAAAAGTAGTAATATTTTCCCATTGGTGTGCGTTTAGATAAAGATAAAAGGTAGTTGTGTCAAACTATGACTTTTTCAATCTATTAAGGCCAACATTTTATTATCTACATCTTTCATTTAGTCGTAATGTATAAGCAAATGATTCTGGTTTAGGGATCTTGTCTCTTGACATTTTAAATATCTGTAAGTTATTGTGTAGAGATATAGAGATATTTAGAGATATATCAGCTCCAGCCCATCGGCTAAATTTATAACAATACATTTATATTTAAGTGGATAATACGTGACATAAAATTGGATCAAATCAAATCGGACTGCAACTACGGGGTTTAGAAATATGTCGTCCCTAGCACCACCTATCGGGTTTTTTATTTCCCTATGCCCAATATTCTCTTTACAATTTATTAAATCTGAGCTTAACAAGTTCAATTGTATGAACTTGAGCTGAATTAGTTCAGTAGTTTTCGAGTCTAGAAATTAAAAACCAACCAATTTTTCAAGCTTGGTACGCGTGCTCCAGTCAAAAAGGGTACCGAATGTTCCAGGCTCCTTGGTTTTTTTTTTAGATAATATTTGACTTTTTAGAAAGCCATATTTTTCTTTTCAATCATCACTTAATTATTGGCAATATTATTTTAACTCATAACAGGTGCTTTTGACCTATGAAATATTAAAAACTATTAAGTTGGCATGAGCTTGCGTGGAATTTTTTGGTTAGTCAAAACTATCTCAAGTTTAAAAAATCTGTTAGGATCTAAGAACATGCTTTTATATCTCTTTTGATCCTTTATTCAAATACCTCTAAAAAAAATACCTGCTGCGTAATAATCTTTGCTCGCATAAAGTTTGTTAAATGAATAGCAGTTCCCAAATTTGATCCGAATACAGCGTGCAACTTTTGAGAAGGAAGAGGAAAGACCATCAAGGAATATACGCTGAGAATTTTCCTGGACAGCAAGAGGGCCTTCAACACTATTTATCCTGAATCCATTGTTAAGTCCCTCCTTAAGGTTTAGGCGTAGTAGAATGTCACAGTCATGCGATGAGTCTTGCCATTGACGTCGGAGTAGGACGGAGTGCTGCCCAATATGGTCGTACCACGGATAAGGACTCTCAACCTGCTCGTGTTCAGTTGATCCACGACGGTTGTATTAGCTCTTCGGCACGGAGACTCTGGCATGTCTCTAAGATCCATGCAAGGTGAACCGAGGTGGTGGGTGCCAGAAAACTAAACAAGTTTGGGCAAAGATTCACATAAAGGAATCCAAAGCTCACATTCGCCTTGACCATTCCTCTTTGAGGTTTGTGGGAACACATCGAAAGAGGTTGGGATACTGAACTAACGATTTTTGTCACAGCTGCAGAGACGAGGAAAAAGCGCATGAGAATTGAATTCTGTGTCTGCCATTGTCCCGCCCTGGCCAGGAGGCGCAACCAACCTGAGCTCAGAGAACATTCTTGACAAATATAAATGACTATGTTCTGATTGTCTCTTGTCTCTTTGACGGCGGCTTTGCTATTTTAAATAGCTCCTACAGTATTATAGAAATGTAAATTTAAGCTTGGTTTAGAAATCCTGACAGCAAAAACTTTTGCTTCCGCTTAACTTTTGTTAATTCGTTAAGAAAATTTATTCAAAATGCTATATCTCTACCATTTAACATTGGTGCGCGCTTCATTCGGTTGGTTCCGGCGTCCGAATCCTGGCTGAAATTTTAGGACAAGTTCTACCAAACATCGAGCTTTATGACATACATCAGTGCCAAATTGTTATTATTTTATTATTTACTAGCTATGTATACCCAACGTGCGCTGCTTTAACTTTTTTTTTATCAAAATCAGTTTTAGCGTTATCCCTACATAAAAGGCATCAGCGGATTCACTCCAGATAACTGACATTCAATTTCACTTATTACGAACTCCTCTCTAAATTGTTTATATTCTATATCAAATTGTTTGGTAAGTTTTGCACAAATTCAATATTCTATGTATTTAATTGAAAGGTTTTATATGTAGTTAACGTATTTTCCTAAGAGCAGAATCAATAAATACGTGAAAGAAATTTTACAGTTATTCTTATAGATTACCTCAAACTTGTAAAAATGCTGCAGTTTATTTTTGTGGAGAATTTACTCTATAGACACAACGAAATACATATACCAAAATTATGCTGCACCAGCTGCTCAAGAACGTGGAGAGGTTGGCTTGAAACTCGTAACCATATCAGCTTAGATAGAATAGATCAGTAAAAATAAATAAATAGAATATACTCTTAATGTGAGCATTTTCATAATATCTAATTTCATTTTATGAACCAAATCCCATGGCCGCACAAAACACAAAACCAATTAAATATTACGGGCTTTTCTTAAATAGACATCTGACATTCATTTTGATTTCACGTAAAAATTTTTTGCGGTCGTTGAAAAAAAATATATTCGAGAGAAAATGATTCTAAAGCTAGAACGGTCTGTTCGCTGAATGCACTAGTTAGATCTGGGGTAGTTAGCAAGAAGAAACTAAACAAAAGGCGATTTTCTTCACCGAATGGAAGATTTGATTCATTTTAGAAAGGTATAGATAAACTGCGCCGTTTTTCATTCGTTTGCGCACTTGCACTAAACATCTATGAGCTTTGTTTGATGTCGTTCTACACTGCTCTCCACTTTCAGTGCATTCCTCGAACAGAGTTAAAAGTGTACACAAAAATGTAGTGAAGAATTTTAGCAAAGTAATTTATCGATTAAAAAAATGTCAAACATTTTTACACAAAATTAAAAGTTTATTGTATTGTAGACCTCCTTCAAGGACACATCAACATGCTGTCAAAAATTTCTGTTCATTTTATTGTCTAAATTGTATACAAAATTTTGCATAGAACTTTGGATGAGTTATCGGTTGCTTCTGTTTTTTAGTAGAGTCTGGAAGGCCTGGAAAAAGTCAAAATTTTTTGGTACCTATAGACGTTCGAGGTTTTTGGGCTTTAGTTATGGAGCTAATTTCATACAATTGCACTGATTTAACTTTTGAGGCATAAGCGGCGTATGCCGCAATAATTGTATAAAATATAGATGAAATATTCACTATAATATTTTAAATAAATAAATCTTGTGTTACTCTTGAGGTTACTGGCTAGCCATTAGTTAAAGCTCCATTGCGGTAATTTTTTTTAAGGAAATTTCAAAGTACAGATATGACTTTTCTACAGTTCTATTATAGCCTATGTAGATTATAAAATTTCGAATAATTTATTTGAAGCCATAATTTTCTAGGTGTAATTTTCCTACGCATAACATTTTGCCACCATCCTTCAGTAAAATCTCTTGCGAACAAAATACCGAACGATGAATATTATGACACTCAATAACTTCGCCGCACCATTGCACACTCAATTTGCCCTTTTAATAGGCTTAGCGATAGTTGAGTAGACTAATGCTCTAACCTTAAAAGGCGGCCACGTAAATGCGCCTAGTAATATGCTTCTTGTAATCAATTTATGTAAGATTTTTCTTCTTCCGCTTTCACACGCTTGTCGTCGATGGTTATATATATGTACATACAGATGCGCTCATAATTGTGTGTTGTTGTTATTTTCATGTTGTTGTCACCACCAGATATGAGCATGTCGCGTGCAAATTTGCATCTAAACAATTTTTACAACTGATTTGCTTATCAGGTTAATGTCTAACAGCCGCTTGCTCATTGCACATCCTACCCTTTAATCATAAATTTCCCTTTCAATATCGGTCTTCTAAGTTTACTGCGTTCTCTCTCTTCGCAGATTTGCTGCTACATAGTAAATAAATATTTTATAACCACTACTGTGACAGTTGCAATGGTTGTTGCTGTGGTACACGTGCCCTTATCTGGTGGTCAGGGCGAGGTTGTTGGTGGCGTGAGGGTAGGTGGTGGAGTTTTGCCCAAATCCATGCATGGACCGCCTGACGCTTTGCGGTTGGTTGCTCTAAAGGGATCTGAGATTAAATCACTGCAGACAGATACGATTTGTATTAAGTATTATACAAGCTAAAGGATGCGAGCGATTGCGAAAGTGTTGCAAGTTGACTGCTGATGGATTTGCTATTGCTGCCGTCATTTACCGATATGCAATATATTGCATCAAGCCACTTTGTTAGTTGGGCAAATTAAATGGAAAGCTCTGCTAAATGGCAATTAATTTTTTTTCAAATAAATTTCAATATGGAATTGTTATTTGTTCTTTCGGCACATTAGTATGTAGATACAGTTTTTATGGAAACGACTTTCCGTCAACTCTTGTCTAGTTGGATTTGAACAAAAAACCGAGTTCCATGAAATATAAAATTTGGAAACTTATTGCAAAAGTTTGGTGACTCTAAAAATAATGTTTTAACCCTCGTAATGTGCAAGACATTTGAAGTTTTAAGATTCACAAAGCATTTAGTGTACTTATTTCGTGAATAAAGGCGATAATTGCTAAAAATTGTTCCAAGTTCCAGCTCAGAATCTAAAGGGACGCTACAAAAGTAGACCGATAGTGACAGCAAACGACGCCATATTTTTTCCCGCTCTTTTGACATTTCTCTTCAGTAAGGTTTGCCTTTTCATCATGGAACGATATACGATCCAACAATGAGCCGAAATTATTAAAATTTACTACCGAAATTCGCAGTCAATGGCCTCAACTTTAAGAGCGCTACGTCCAATTTATGGTCGTCGTCATTTTCGGCTGAATGGCTTCGTCAATAAGCAAAATATGCGTTACTGGACAGGTAGCAATCCACACGTACTCCATGAGTCAACATTGCATCCCGAAAAAATTATGGTTTGGTGCGGCCATTGGGCCGTATTTCTTCCGTGATGATCAAGACCGGCACGTTACTGTGAATGGGAACCGCTACCGCTCAATGATAACCGAATATTTTTGGCCCGATTTGGATGATATGGATTTGGACAATATGCGGTTCCAACAGGACGGCGCCACAAGCCACATAGCGAATGTCACAACCGATTTATTGAAAACTAAGTTTGGTGACCGTGTTATCTCACGAAATGGCCCAGTCAATTGGCCGCCTCGGTCGTGCGATTTGACGCCGTTAGACTATTTCCTGTGGGGCTACGTCAAGTCTGTGGTCTATGCCAACAAGCCAGCGACGATTGATGAACTTCGTACAAATATTGAACGTGAAATTGCAGCAGTATCGGCCGATTCATGCTTGAAACCCGTCGAAAATTGGGTTCAGCGTCTGGACTTCTGCAAGCGTGCCCGTGGTGCCCATACAAAAGAAATCGAGTTCCATACATAATGGCATCGAATGTACTTTCACAGGAATAAAGAATTTAATTCATATCCCAAGCCGTGTTTTCTTTATTAAAAAAAAACTTTTGTAGCGTTCCTATTGCAAGACCCGATACAACGATGCAAGTGGTGCACTTCAATACCATAAAATACTTGCACAGCCTTAAAAATTACATTACACATAATTTTCGTCTACAAAATTTCTAAATGAATAACTACCGTAGGCTTAAAAATAACTAGGAACTTTTTCAAAAAATCGCAGAGGAAGAGCAGGGAAATTCTATACAAAACCTATCGCTATGATTTTGCTTGAAGTAAAGATTCATCTTCAAATTGAAGATATTTTTTCATAAGTAAAAATAAAAATCTTAACATGAAGATAATCGTTCAATGATATATTTGTGAAAAAAAAATTATTACAAATGCATTAGGGGTGTCGGAGCATTACGTCTTTTATTTTTCATGGCAGAAGAGGTGTTCTTGAATAACTTTTATTTATAACCGATTACTCGACTAGTCGACTAGTAAACTTTTTTGATGGTTGATAGTCGAATAGCAACTATTCGATAAACCGTTCACTTTCGACTAACCGCTCACCATCGAGTAGTCTGGAAACCGACTCACCGAAATTATTCACTATAGTGGAAAAGGAGCTTTGTCAATTAGCATAAACGTTCAAATACATATGAAACAAAAATATATTTTAACAGCAACCAACTAGTCGAAAAAATCGAAAACGAACGGTGAGTCGACTAGTTGTTTATGAGCGATTAGTCGAAAAAGTCGAAAGGAAACGATTAGCCGATTAAGTAAAATCGACTATTTTTTAAACCAACTTCTGCCAATCGATGAATCGATTAGTCGACTAGTCGATTAACGAGAGCTCTAATATTTAGCCCATTTGCATGGGGTGAACTCCGTGGGTTGGATTGAAAAATACTAAGCCTAAGCTACTTACGCTAAGCACTTGCCCGAGGGATTAAGAATACTTCTAATTAGGAAACGAGTTTCGATACGATACGATTCCATATCAATACTGTTGCTATTCGAAAACGGTATTTTTATTCGTTTTATTAATTTAATAAACAAATTTAAAAAAAAAGTCATCAAAATTGCAATAAATCTGGTAGGACCCATATCAAGGCGAGATCCAATTACCCGGGGAAAATTTATGAAAATGAGTAACCCAGATTCAAATATAAAATTTCGACATTATTTACTTCCAAGTACTTTAGGTCACTTAAAAGAAACGTACGCAAATCTACATATCGACGATCTTCGTCATGTTTTTTCGAATTTGTAAAAATGTTTGCCATTTCAATACTCAGGGGAAATCCGGACAGAAAATGGAACCATTAGTTGCTGTTTCTTCAGTAATAAAAAATTATTTATTTAATTAAAATTGATGTGGTTTTGGGCCACCATATATTAAAACTACGTGGGAAATTCAATTGAAAAAGAAAATTAAATTTCACCACTTTAATGCCCACGACTCGACTCTTGCTTATACGATAGACGAGTATAGAGATATTATGAGCACTCCCACACTAAAATCTCTGCTAAGCTATCACAAGTGTAACCAATATTATTAAATTACCATAGGCACCGCAGTTGTGGTCAGCAAAGTTCACTCTGTGAGATACCAATTTAAAGTCATCTCTTCGGCAAGTTGAAGAAAACAATTGACCGCAGTGGCGTAGTGGGCAAAATCTACATTCCTACATATGCAGATACATTAGGATAGGCTGAATTTGTTCCCGCTCAAGTCTTTTTGTAATAACGAAAATAGTATTCATATTTCTTATATGTTTTAAGTCTAAGGGACTGCGATTTAATCGCAAAAATGAGAAATTGAAATTCCCGAAGAATAATTCACTGTTTCAAATTATTGTATTAACGTTTCAGAAGTAATAAATTTACAATATCATTTATCGATTGACTTAGAGTTAATTTGTACCGACTGTGGAACAGCTCTGGACCACTTTCGTGCGCTTATTGACAAAGTCTGTCACCGAATTTGCATCGCTATTGTTTTCATGCCACCTCATCAAGGTATGGATGGTTTCAAATGCTTCCGAAAACTCACTTTCGGTTGTCAAATATTTTTCCCGATAATTGATTCGTCGCCATCATTCCCAGACACTTCGAAGTCTTCGTCATCTTCCGTAATTTATTCCTTTTTCCAATTTTCAATGTCATCAACGCTGATGTCAACATTATGACACACCTTAAAATCAACCATTGAATTTATCTAAGTGTATCGTCGTAATACCAATAAATAAAATGGAGATAGCGCTTGTTTTTATTGCCAAACAAACGGTTGCATATTGGGACAAGAGCTCGAGATAAATTCGTCTTGATTTATTCCAATGTGAACTATGCAATAAAAATCATTTAAAAAACTCGATGCCTAAATTGAATTTAAGTAGACAAATTGTATAATCTGTGGCAGCCGCGGTATACGAAACAAATAAAAATAATCAGATGCAAAAGGTAACCGTTTTTTTATTCTTTTATGAGGGTCATCCGCTATAGCGTTGTCTTTGAAGATAAAAATCTCTCGACGCCAATATATCGATCGATCATGGCTTAATAAATCTTAAATCTGAAGAGTTTGTGGAAAATTTCAGATCGACACTTTAGTGTGTAAATCGCTGGTAATAAGTTTCCTGTTTTAGAAAAATATATATAGATTGGTCTTAACAATAATATCTTATATATAAAAATCTCGTCTCATAGTGTTTGTAGCCCGCCTAAACGGATCGACCAATTTTTATAGAATTTTGTTTGTATATTTGATAAGTGTGGGAATAGCTCGTAAAAAATATTTTATGCTTACGAATTGATTGATACCTTTCTGAAAACTCAAATATATGCAGAAGTTAAAGGAATTATTATATCTTGGAGAGGAATGCCACCTGTTTGAAACGTCAAATTTTATTAAAATATGAATATGAGGAAATGGCTGTCATCTGCTTGAAAGTCGAATTTCATTGAATTAAGCACAAGTTATATGAAATATTAAAATATTGATGTCAAACGCTTCATATCGGCAAGAAGGATCATAACTAACTGTATAAGGGTTGCCACCTGTTTGCAATTCCGAATTTAATTTAATTATACGCCAGTTATATGAAATATGAGAATATGGGTGCCTAACTGTTATAGCATATCGAGGTTGCCACCTGCTTGAAAGCCCGAATTTAATGAAATCGTACACAAATAGTAACATATGTAAGTGTCAAATCGTTTGTTTTGCTAGCGAACTTTTTAATTAATTAAATTACCTTTTTATTAATTAAATTATACACAATGATGTAAAATATTACAATAACTTTAAACTGTAAACTATTTGCCTCGGCGAGGACAAGGTGCATACCTATATTTTGAAGAGTGTTGCCACCTGTTACATGTTACAGAGACCAAAAAACGTTTTCTGGTTACAAATCCATAGGCAGGACAACGTTTGGCGGGGTTTTCTAGTGAATTCTAAAAAATAAATGAAACAATTGACTTAACTTACTTTTTACGACGGTATCCATGAGAAAAAACAAACTTTGCAATCTACGTTATTTATAGTTGGTGTATAAAAGTTAATAAAAATTCACTGTAAAGTGCTAACATTTTTTTATATAAACATTTGAATACAGATATACTATGAGCGAGTAAATACATATGAAAATAAATGCGATGTTTGAAAGCATCTGTCTACACTTTATTGATTCCTCAGCCATTGAATATTTTTTTTATATTATTAAAAAGTTAAGGTGTTCAGTTGGTTTTTCGTGACTTTCCAAAATTTTGAATCAATTTAATTTTGTATAATAATATGTGCATTTATCTTTACTGATACTATCTATGATATCCCTTCTGATATTTCTTGATATGATATCTCTTAGGGCATCCTTTGCACAAAAATGTGTATAGTATCCTTTCAGATATCCCTAGAAGACATAAAACAAACACAAAATCAATTTAATTTAAATTTGTAAATCAATTTTCCTTACGACAAACTAGACATTCAATGCAAAAGTTGAGAATACAATGGTAAAAATTAGTACATAAGACTTTATAAGTTATATTGTTAGTTTCAGCAAGAAAAATTCAGTAAACGAAAATTGAATATTAAAAAAAATAATATCAACAAATGCTTTTTGTTTCCTCCCATAAAATAGCGGCCCACCCTAATTAATACATATAAGGCCGTAGAGCAGCTAAAGCAGAGCTTAAGTTCATATAGTGTGTATGTAGGTGACAATAAACTACTTAAGTGCCGCTTATGTGCATGTGGTAAATTGTTGTTTAAAGATTTTCAATTCAAACGCTCACACAAAAACTCCCACATTCATCGAAGAATATGTGGAGAATATGGAATTCTTCATTTTCACATACGAATTTTAGCTATCAGAACCACTACTGTGGTTTCTATTCAACCTTCCACCTCGACTTCCGATCCAATTTTCCAATTATGTATGCTCGTTCTAAGCCGCTCATACACCTTTGTACACTTACACATACAAATAACCGTAGTACACACCTTTCGCACCCACTGACAAAACGTGCATTTAGATTTTGTCATCATTGTGTCCATCATATTCTTCATTTTCTTCTTCTTAGTCAGAACTTACTAATGAAACCAAGAATATCAGCAAATTTACATTGTTACATTTATTATTGCTCTTAGAGCATGTAATTTCTGACGAAGTACGTGTGCGTGTGTAGGTATGCGCTGCTTGTTTGTTTGGGTTAGTCTTCTTTGGGTGGCTGCTTGAATCCACGCTTGACTGCTCATTTATGACCATACGGCACCACACAAGCAGCGCCGTTCAAGGCGAAAAAAATAAACATTAACCGAAGAACACACATCGCCAGCTACACAAAATTAATTGAAGTTTTCTTGAGGAGTAACCAACGAAGCGTTGCCAGAGTGGCAGTAGCAGCGCCACATCTCGGCTTCCACTGCACCTTTGTTCTAACAATTTGCGCGAGTGCGTGACATTGCTGCTGCTGTTAGCGTAGCTGAAATTAATACACTGTAGGAAAATTATTATTTCCAACTAGTGGCACTTGAACCGAACGGGCACTAGGCGGATACTCGTTGAAAATAGAGCGAGTTCAGCTAAACTGTTTAAAAAAGTTTGATCTTCATACTATTGCAAACGTGAAGTAGTTTGGATATAACTTGTTCTTAACTATTTGAAACAAATGAAATGCAATGCAACTGAATTCTATAAAATATTACACTACCTTTTCATTATCATTAACTGTCTTTTCCTCTTGCTTTGTGTAAACTAAAATTATAGGTGTTTTTTTAAAATTGGTTTTTGATAAATTAATTTGCAGAAGGTTTCTAGTAGACCACTTAGAAATTTCTTGCAAATCTACTTTGAAATTACCATCATCAGCATAGAACTACGGCACTCCGTGTGGTATAAGTCTCAAAACGTCATTTATGTAAATTATAAATAAATACTGTGGCAAAAAGTTTGGTGTGCACTTTCGGAGGATAACTTCGAAACAAGAAATTGGTTTAGTCTAATTATCAGAAAAAATTGACTGCCATTATCATTATCATTATCATTATCGTTATCATTATCATTATCATTATCATTATCGTTATCATTATCATTATCATTATCATTATCATTATCATTATGATTATCATTATCATTATCATTATCATTATGATTATCATTATCATTATCATTATCATTATCATTATCATTATCATTATCATTATCATTATCATTATCATTATCATTATCATTATCATTATCATTATCATTATCATTATCATTATCATTATCATTATCATTATCATTATCATTATCATTATCATTATCATTATCATTATCATTATCATTATCATTATCATTATCATTATCATTATCATTATCATTATCATTATCATTATCATTATCATTATCATTATCATTATCATTATCATTATCATTATCATTATCATTATCATTATCATTATCATTATCATTATCATTATCATTATCATTATCATTATCATTATCATTATCATTATCATTATCATTATCATTATCATTATCATTATCATTATCATTATCATTATCATTATCATTATCATTATCATTATCATTATCATTATCATTATCATTATCATTATCATTATCATTATCATTATCATTATCATTATCATTATCATTATCATTATCATTATCATTATCATTATCATTATCATTATCATTATCATTATCATTATCATTATCATTATCATTATCATTATCATTATCATTATCATTATCATTATCATTATCATTATCATTATCATTATCATTATCATTATCATTATCATTATCATTATCATTATCATTATCATTATCATTATCATTATCATTATCATTATCATTATCATTATCATTATCATTATCATTATCATTATCATTATCATTATCATTATCATTATCATTATCATTATCATTATCATTATCATTATCATTATCATTATCATTATCATTATCATTATCATTATCATTATCATTATCATTATCATTATCATTATCATTATCATTATCATTATCATTATCATTATCATTATCATTATCATTATCATTATCATTATCATTATCATTATCATTATCATTATCATTATCATTATCATTATCATTATCATTATCATTATCATTATCATTATCATTATCATTATCATTATCATTATCATTATCATTATCATTATCATTATCATTATCATTATCATTATCATTATCATTATCATTATCATTATCATTATCATTATCATTATCATTATCATTATCATTATCATTATCATTATCATCATCATCATCATTATCATTATCATTATCATTATCATTATCATTATCATTATCATTATCATTATCATTATCGTTATCATTATCATTATCATTATCATTATCATTATCGTTATCATTATCATTATCATTATCATTATCATTATCATTATCATTATCATTATCATTATCATTATGATTATCATTATCATTATCATTATCATTATCATTATCATTATCATTATCATTATCATTATCATTATCATTATCATTATCATTATCATTATCATTATCATTATCATTATCATTATCATTATCATTATCATTATCATTATCATTATCATTATCATTATCATTATCATTATCATTATCATTATCATTATCATTATCATTATCATTATCATTATCATTATCATTATCATTATCATTATCATTATCATTATCATTATCATTATCATTATCATTATCATTATCATTATCATTATCATTATCATTATCATTATCATTATCATTATCATTATCATTATCATTATCATTATCATTATCATTATCATTATCATTATCATTATCATTATCATTATCATTATCATTATCATTATCATTATCATTTTTTTTTTTTTTTTTTTTTTTTTTTTTTTCTTTCAGTAGGAGGGGAAATGCTTTATGCACTAACCGAGATTACTAGTCTCTATACTAGCTTTCCCGAGTGTGGGAGTCCCATCGCAGTTGCTGGTGTACCCACTAAAACCTAACTCCTACCGCCCGCGCGTAATTCCCGCATCCGGAACCGCAAAAGCATTACTTCGGATACGGGACGCGCCACGTGAGCCTCAGGGCTGCTCTCTTTAAAGGGCGTTTACAGCGGTTGTTCTTGAAAGACAACCATCCTCTAGTTTGCTGCGGAGTAGTCTCTTTACATACTCCCCCATAACTTCCCACATTTCGACGCTGGATATCATTGTGTTAATGATACTGCCAGGTCTCAAAGTGCCAACAACAGTCTCCACACCGGCAAAATTTCCACATTCAAAGAAGGTGTGATATGCGTCATCTTTAACATTTTCACAGTACGAGCAGAATGGCGAATCCACCCTACCCATCCTGTGCAGATAATCCCGAAAGTACCCATGGCCCGTGAGGAATTGGGTCAGATAGAAGTCAACCTCTCCATGTGATCGCTTTAACCATGGCTCGAGGTTGGGTATCAGCCTGTAAGTCCAACGACCCTTCGTGCTCGCGTTCCAGCTTTGCTGCCATTTTTGGATCAATCGCTCACGTGCACGCACCGCGGCTGTTGCTCGGTCTGTCTGGGCGCTGGAAGTATATATTTCCTTCCGCTCGAAAGCAAGTAGATCAACTGGCATGACCCCGGAAACCACTAGAACTGCGTCTTCTGACACCGTACGGTATGCTGACACGACGCGCAAAGCTCCTCTGCGCTGTACCGATGCCATTTGAACTCGGTATTTATTGACTTTTAAAGCGTCAGCCCATATTTCTGCCCCGTACAGGAGCACCGATTGGACAGTCGACATCAGGAGTTTTCTCCTGGCAGGCCTGGGGCCTCCGACATTTGCCATTAGCCTACTGAGAGCAGCCGTGATACGCGCAGCCTTCTCGCAGGCTCCGCGTATATGCTCCCAGAATGTTAGCTTATTGTCCAACTTCACCCCTAGGTACCTAGTGGACCCACACGTTGTCACGGGCTGAGTCCCGACCATCATATCTATTATAGTAGGAATGCGCTTCCTGGTAAGCAGCACGATCTCCGTTTTGGCTGTTGCCAGTTGGAGCCCATGGTCACTCATCCAACCGTTCACGGAACGCATTATCTGGTTCAATCTCAGCTGCGCTAACTGTGTGCTGCGTGCTGTTATCACGGCGGCGACATCATCCGCAAAAGCGACGAGGAAAGTGTTCCCTGGCATTTCCATTCGGAGTAAGCTGTCATATATTACGTTCCAGAGATCTGGGCCAAGTACAGATCCCTGGGCCGCTCCTCCGGTTACGGGTCTCTTTCTCTGGCCCTGGTTTGTCTCGTACAATAGCCAGCGGTCTCTGAGATAGTCGCTCAACATACTCAAAAGGTACGTTGGCACCCTGAACAGCCGTTCCAGCGAGTCGAGCATATCGCTCCATCTTGCCGAATTGAAGGCGTTTTTAACATCAAGTGTTACTAATAACACTACGGGCCGTGCCTGAAGGCAGGCCGTGTTAGCCCTCTGTACCGCCTCGATCACCTCGCTTATCGCGCCGATGATGGAGTGTCCCCTCCTAAAGCCATGTTGCCGAGGTGAAAGTCCCCCGGCGTTTTCGATGGCCGAGCCTAACCGAACTTTGAGCAGACTCTCCATCATCTTCCCCGCGGTGTTAAGCATACACAGCGGGCGGTAGGATGACGGGGAGTTGGGGTCTCCCTTGCCCTTTGGTATAAGCACGAGCCGGGCCGTCTTCCACTGGGTCGGAAACACCCCAGCTTTAAGACAGCTGTTATACATCTTTAGCAGAAGCTCAGGACAACCATGTGCTGTCAATTTGATTGCTTCCGCTGGTATTCCATCTGGCCCCGGAGCCTTGCCCGGCTTCATGCTGTGCAGGGCTTGCTCAAGCTCATCTACACTAAAAAGTGGCACCTCAGCCTGTCCCACCTCGACTGGTGTGTATATTCTTATTGGATGGGTGGGAAAAAGGGTGTCTACTATGTTCCGCACCTGATCCTCATCCATTACCTGTGTTGGCTTATGAAACTTTTTCATAACAATTTTGTACCCCTGGCCCCATGGATCTCGGTCCACTTCATCGCATAGCGCTTTCCACGAGTTCCTTTTACTCTTCTGTATTTCCGCACAAAGAGCTTTCTTGGCGCTCTTGTATGCGGATGCCCTAGTAAGTGCCTCAGGCCTGCGACGCGCGCGAGTTGATAGCCGCCGCATTCTGTGGCAAAGCCGTCGAAGCTCCGCGATACGGTCATTCCACCAGTACACCTGCTTTTTATGCCTCCATGCTCTCTTCTGTGGCATAGATGCCCTGCATGCGCGGTGTATGCAGAGCATCGTTTCCTCAGCAGTCTTTTCTGCGGATTCTTTATTGGTGATACCTTCCGCCGTTTGCGCGAGTTGTTGGGCAACTTCCAAAAGTGTTGTCTCAAATTTCTGAGGATCAACCTTTGATGGATTCCATCCCGATTTTCTACGCAAGGTGGTATCTCCTTGCCCTTGTGTTACATCGGCAAGTTGAAAGGTGATGTAGTTGTGATCACTGCCAGTGAGGTCTTCCATCACCCTCCAACCCTCGGCCCTTCGTAGAAGGTTATCCGATACCAATGTTATGTCAGGTATAGAGCATCCAAATCCCGGCCGCCGATAAGTGGGAGTCGTCCCTGTGTTGAGGACGGTTAGCCCAAGGCGGGCCGCCATCTCAAGCACCAGTCTTCCTCTGGTGTTTGTTTGTGGCATGCCCCATTCCATGCCCCTCGCATTGAAGTCACCGGCAAAAATCATGTCGCCGGTTCTCTCACGCAGCCCATCTTCCAAGGCCTCAATTTTCTCCCTGAAATGGCTAACTGCGTCGTTAGGGGATAGATAGCAGCTCACTATCGTGGTTCGCGCCGTCGACACCCAGACGTAACCGCGTCCCTTTCCTCCATTCAATGCACGGATATTGGGGTTGGCAATCCAGACCGCGGCCGTTCCCGTCTCGTCAACATGCCAGTTTTCTTTGATCCTGTAGGGCTCGCTGATTATAACTATGTCTGGTCTGTGTTCCAGCGCAAGCTGGTCCAGCAGGTCGTCAGCTACCCTACATCTATTCATGTTCCCCTGCATGAATTTAGTCATTTGGACCTCAGTTTTCCCTTGGCTTCAGCAAGTGCATCCCTGAATGCCTTGCATCCACCCGACCCGGCCAAGTGTTCCGGTTTCTCTTGGCCTTCTTTTGTGTGGCACAAGTAGCACCTAGGCTTTTCTTCTTTGCAGGCGGATCCCAGGTGCCCCTTTTGGCCGCACTTCCAACAGGAGTCACTTCTGTCCGGGCCTTTGCAGTCCACTTTTCTGTGCCCGTAACCCAGGCACCGGTAGCAGCGTTGCACCTCTGCGCGCTGCCGAATTCGGCAGACGATCCAGCCAATCCTGATTTTACCTTTTTCAATCAGGGTTCGACCTGGCAGTTCGTCAATTTCAACTACCGCCATTTTTTGTTCTCGCGTGTTTGCTGCGAAGAGCGACACGCGGAGTTGACCGCTATTTTGGTCGCCCAGGGCCTTTCGAACAGCGTCTTCTATTTCTGCGACCGTTGTTAGGCAGTCCATTCCCAGAACCTCAAGGCGCATTCGTCTGGCAAGCACATGGGTGTCCCCGGATTTCCCGATGACAGCACAGACGGCGTTTTTAAAAGCCGCCTGGTCCCCGCATCGTTCCATCTCGAGAAGGACGCCACCCTCTCGCGTTTTCCGTACCGACCGGATTATGGTTTGGGTCTCTTCTGGCTTCAGATCGCCACGTATCGCCCCCAGAACCTCCGCGTAGGTTTTGCCTTGCGCCGGTTTGATAACGATCGCGAGAGATCCTTTAGCTCTTGCTTTCTTCTCTCTCCGTCGTACGGGCATCTCCGGCTGCGCCGGCGGCCGCACTTTCTCCGGACCGGGCTTTGCCCTCCTCCGCTTTACAACCATTGACCAGCTGTCTTTTGGTGTGGTTGTCTGGAGTCGCTTGTTTACTGGCTCCTCTGTGGGGGTAGCGGATCGAGGTCGTGCCCGCTTTCGTCCACCAGGGCCAGATTCATGCAGCCGGCGGGAAGCAGAATCCCTACGTTCATGTTCCCGCAGGTTACTGATAGCGCTGAGCGCCTCCTCCATTTCCACCAGGCCCGTTTTTATGTCCATTGACACATTCTTCTGCTTGCTGACAGCCATTTGCATCTTTTTAAGTATGCGCCGAATGTTGGCTAGGTGCTCGTCTTCCCTGCGCTCAGTGACGGCCTTCGCAGTGGGTGCGGCCACCGGAGTTAGCCCGCGGTGCTCTTGGCTGCCCATCCCCGCCAATGGCTGGGTTACGGCCCTGCTGGGGGCAGCAGACTCTTCTGTCCGCTCTACCGCCCGCGTAGTGCTCTGGACAGGAGAACGCAGTACTCTGCTGCTCCTTCCGAATGCACGTTCTGCCTCTTCCATTTCTTTGTTTTTGTTATTTTGGTTTCGTGTGTTCATGCTTTTGGGTCCCAACTCCAAGCCGCTATCTCCGCACGATGTACAGTCGTCCTTAGCAATTCCCGTGGTTATCTATGTCGAAACAGGGAGGCCACGCATGGGTTGACACAAGTTCTTATGGAAGCAAGTGTTCAGAGCCAGAATCGGACGCAAGTCAGGAGTTTTCTCAACTGAGCCTGTACCACCAACTTAATGGCGACGTAGCTTTGAACGTACTTGGAGACCTGCCAAGGTTTTCGAGGGACGGAAGACGATTGCAGCATTAGCCTGCCAGCCATTTCCGTAAAGTGTCACCCTTACGTACTAAGGTGACAGAATACCACTCTCGCCAGCTCCGAAGCAGCCCAATTCTTAACGTTCCCCAGTATACCATAATCAGGATCTTACTGGACTCGATCCTGTGATGCTTATTGGTAGGCGGCATCTACTCGCCCGGTCACAGGAGGATCCTCGGGTACATCCGGGCTTTTAAACCAGACCCTCCCCTCCTGCCGCTCTTGGTCCGAGACTGCTTATTGGTTATTCGCAGTTGGCCTAGATGATTAGGCCGTCCACAGCTCGCCAAGCTGTAGCCCGAGGTGGCCTGAGCTCAGCCATTATCATTATCATTATCATTATCATTATCATTATCATTATCATTATCATTATCATTATCATTATCATTATCATTATCATTATCATTATCATTATCATTATCATTATCATTATCATTATCATTATCATTATCATTATCATTATCATTATCATTATCATTATCATTATCATTATCATTATCATTATCATTATCATTATCATTATCATTATCATTATCATTATCATTATCATTATCATTATCATTATCATTATCATTATCATTATCATTATCATTATCATTATCATTATCATTATCATTATCATTATCATTATCATTATCATTATCATTATCATTATCATTATCATTATCATTATCATTATCATTATCATTATCATTATCATTATCATTATCATTATCATTATCATTATCATTATCATTATCATTATCATTATCATTATCATTATCATTATCATTATCATTATCATTATCATTATCATTATAATTATCATTATCATTATCATTATCATTATCATTATCATTATCATTATAATTATCATTATCATTATCATTATCATTATCATTATCATTATCATTATCATTATCATTATCATTATCATTATCATTATCATTATCATTATCATTATCATTATCATTATCATTATCATTATCATTATCATTATCATCATCATCATCATTATCATTATCATTATCATTATCATTATCATTATGATTATCATTATCATTATCATTATCATTATCATTATCATTATCATTATCATTATCATTATCATTATCATTATCAATATCATTATCATTATCAATATCATTATCATTATCATTATCATTATCATTATCATTATCATTATCATTATCATTATCATTATCATTATCATTATCATTTTCATTATCATTATCATTATCATTATCATTATGATTATCATTATCATTTTCATTATCATTATCATTATCAGTATGATTATCATTATCATTATCATTATCATTATCATTATTATTATTATTATCATTATCATTATCATTATCATTATCATTATCATTATCATTATTATCATTATCATTATGATTAGCATTATCGTTGTCATTATCATAAAACGCAATTTACCACCAATAGATAACTGCAGTGTGAAACTGTAGAAAAATAGAGAAAAACACAATTTCAGTGACGAATTTATTTTTTACTGGCCCCCAATTTGCTAGAATTAAACCAGTTCGCACTTAGAGAGATTTCCCTGCAGGGTTCAGCGATGAAAACTTATAAGAAACTAAGCGCTATATTGGCTCCAAACTTCTGCATTTTATTTAACTTTACTCAGCTTATTCCCTCACTGTCTTTAACGCTTGCTGGGTGCAGCGGCAGCAATACCAACAGTAAACAACGCTAGCAGCTTACCGTTTGAGTAGGTAGAATACTCATAGATGTACGCACATTGTATGTACGAGAACTTATGTGAATGTATGTGATTTGGATGCGCCGGCAGTAGTGCCACATCACAATAATACGAAAGCACATACATATATTTTTGTTTAAACAAAAAAAGTCACTAAGTATGTATTACAAATTTAACAAATTACATTCCGTAGCCTACGTACATTTGCGATGGCGGGAGGCGGGCATTTCGATTGCGTTACTTTATATCAGGCTTCAGTGACTTTCGTTAGTTGAATGCACCCACTGCATTTTTATAGTAAAACATTGAAACATAAAATACGTTTGTGATTACTAGATGTGGCATGAATTGAAAATCATTCGAAAATATTTGATTGAGTTAACGCACGAAATGTAGTTTTTTGTTTAATTAATTGGTAGCACTAATCCACACAAATTCAGTTAAATTATGTTTTAATTGTAATTTTCGTACTATTGTTATCATAATAGATAGCCCATTGGAGAGAAATCTTTGTAAATTATTGATGTAAACACTTTCCATTAATTTCGTTCACGCATGTTGAATGAGATTTGTTTACAGTTAAATTTAAAATTAATTGTATTCTGCTAGTTATTTATCTTTGTTATTCTACGAAAGCCTGCTACATGGTGATGTTAGTTAGCAGATGTTAGTTAAATCTCACTGCCTCAATTTACAATGACCAACTTAGAATTGCCAACTAGGGACATATTGAAAAAATTTTCTTAAATATTTTTTTTTTAATTTTTATATACTTTTAATAAGTTTTTTCATAAAAATAACCATTTAAATTCCAGTTTCAAACTTTGTGAGAATAATCGAAATTTCAAAAATTTTAATTAGAATTGGAGAAAAATAATTTTTCTTTATATAATTTTGATTAGTTTCTTTTGTGTTTGTGAGAAAATCAAGAAAAAATTTAATTTAAACATTTTGAATTAGAATGTGAGAAAGAATTTGGGTATGTAGTTTTATAGCAAATTTAATTTTAGTTTAAAAAAGTGCAAGTTTCGGGGAGCTAAAAATGATTTTTGATTTGTGACAATTTCTTTTGCCGACGGTGCTGCGCGGGTTTCTCCATATTAAAAAATGTCGTACATCCGTTGCTTGGAAGAAATTGCGGCAAAACATCCAGAATTAACAACCAAAAAGTTTGTTTATGGAATCAACATATTTTCTTTCTCTCCTCCGTTGTTGGTTTCTCCTGAGTCAATTTTCTTTTCTTCCTATCTTCATGTAAGTCACGGCTAATATCACTGGGAAAAATGCGACTCTAAGTCTTTGGAACTCATTTCTTTGAATGCTGTGGAGACTTAGATTATACAAGCATGCTTAATTTAATTTCTTCCAAATACACTTTTTCTGATATTTATTAGAAGATCACCTGAGATATTCGTTATAATCTCCCTGGATGCTTCCATTAACTTTTGTATCCTAATTTTAACATTACTTTCAAGATTGTTAGGGAATACTTGGCAAATAGCTGCACAGACTTGTACTTGTACTTCTAATAGTATTGATATCAAATAATATGTACTTGATTGATCGAAAATATTTAAAATATTAAAATGCTTCGTGTAGTATTTATGCGTTTAATTTAATCAAGCAATATTGTGGAAAAGATTTTCAGCTACCTAAATATAAATTTAAAATAAATATGTATATATAACACTTGGATATGTACACTGATATAATATTTAAGTGCAGTAAATTTTTTTGTTTTCAATAATGATTTTTGAGTAATAGGACCAGTGTTTTTATTTCAAATGTATTGGAAGAAGCAACAACAATTAAAGTGGCTGAAATTTCTTTTCTAGACTTTGCCAGTTCATTTTTCGGCTTAAGGCCAGTTTTTTTTATTTGGAAAGTATAGGCATGACCGCCGGAGATAAAAGTCTGGCACAGTCTAGAAAGAAGTCGGTTGATCTCCGAAATAGTACCTTATACTTCTGTGAAGTAAAAAAAAATGACATTATTTTTTTTCTCTAGGCAAATCTGCTTATTTTTATTTACTTTTATTTTTGAGAATCTTTGCAGGTGAGTAGGTTAGGATTTGCAGTGGTTTTTCTATATAAATCAGCAAAATTCAAATTAGTTCTGGTATGGCGAAATTTAACGAAATTTTCTGTTAGAGGAACGATGGGAGTGATGCAACTTATTTGTAATCTACGTTCTTTGTCAAAAGTAATATCAGCTTGTGCTCAATTTGTGTGTTTACAATATAATTGTAGAGTTTTCTTTTCCTCGTGAGTTGAGCTTGCTTTAAAATTTTTTTTTTTTCGTTTAAGTATATGGAATACTATTTCATACTCGCGCCTTCTTCTGCGTTTCTTACTACTTATAGGAAAAATGTTAAGCTAAAAATACAACTTCGTTGAATTTAAAAACAATGTGAAAAATGATCGACTCTAAAATTAGTAGCAGTTTTTAACATAATTTTCAAACATATATTAATATATTTAGTTTGTTTAACATAATTTTCAATGGGATATCTGCTTGAATTCGATTATGACTAAGCGGCATTGTTTTTCACTGCACACATCCTATTCGATTTGAATTAAGTAGAATCATAAATATGGCTTTTTGGAAATCTCGACTACAGAATTTTATACATATTTGTTTTTGCAAATATCATATACGTATACAGAATACATACCTATGTGCATATGATTTCAATGCCATCTAAGCCGCACATTTTTCTTATATCATCACTATCGGACAATAAATACGAATTTTCTATTCTAGCACCATCTAGCGTATAAATTTTTCGTAAAAGTGCTCCGCTAGTATGCGTTTCAAAAAGGTATTTTTTCACCAATTATACGGATTTTCTAAATAACTCGAGTCCAGCACCACCTAGGGGATACATTTTTCATTAAAGTAAATAATAAATAAAATCAGATTAACTCGCTTTTAGGCCCACTTAGTATTTCCCGTTGCATATCCAATGTTCATTTTTAATTTCATTAAAATCGGATTATTTTCAGATTAACTCACCTCCTAGCGCAGTTAATTTATAGCATTTGTCCGCGCCACGGTTCTAGAGAATAAACCGTCCAAATCTTGTTAAAATTCGTTCAAAAGTAATTTAGCAGCACTTAGTAACCAAATGGTTTGCTTGATTGCATCCAAGCACCCAGAATTTTTTTGCTTTTGCGCATATTTGCGATATTAATAAATTTGTTTAATTAGACATAGCATTTAATCAAACCTTATTTAAAAACTTCGAACACATTTCTTTCCCCTCAACTGTATCAGCACAATTTTTCTCACACTTTCATTTGTTTTTATTTTTTTAAAGCACACTCTCAAAATATTTGCCTTCTTCCTAATTTTTTAATAGCCAAAGATTATTGGATTTAGCCGCAGTACATATATGCAGTTTGATTTAATTTGTATTTTGTTAATTGTCAACTAATCGCATTTCACAGCTTGCCGCCACCACGCAACAAATGCCAGCCAACTAAGTAACCCACTTAAGTCCATGTGTACATTGTAGATATGTATAGAGTAGATATTTATTAGCATGAATGAGTTTGTGTGTGAGTTGCAGTGCCCCCATAGCAGCGTTTTATAGTCAACCACTTAGTATTTAATGCTGCAGTTTGACACTTGGCCGTGCAAGCCTAGCGTAGAGTGTGGCTTATGCGAATACAAAGGAAGAAAGTGAAAAGCGATAGGGGTGTCATGAGTACAACACACAAACACATACATACACACATATACATATATCTCGGCTGTGAGGGTGCTTACTCGATGGGCAGCTATGTATGTAGTACCTCTTGTTGGGCCTATTATCGTCTATCAAACGACGTGATATTCATAGTGATAGTGATAATACTTTGTGGTTGTTGTTATTGTTTCTCGCTTAGTTTATTTATATTGGCAACTGCGCGTATCCTTGCTGTTTATTACTCACACTAATCTACTTTAATATTTTTTAATTGCCTTTATTGCCAATTATAACTGTTACTTTATTCTTGCCCAGACAAACACGCACACATACATACATATGTACATTTTATTTGTTAAACTATGGGTGTGTGTGTGTGTAGGTGTGTTACTTGAGTGTAAAGTGCCGATATTTTGTTATTTTTAACTACACACAATTTTTATATGTACGCATTCGACGACAGTTGGGTTGCACGCCTAAATGCACCCTAAGCAAGTAGGTATGTAGTGGCTTTAATGTTTACCAAACGCTTGCAAAGATAAATAAACAAGGCAAAAGAGGGGTGGGAATTTGCTCGATAATCGAGTTTACATTTTACCCTTATGTTTAAATCTTTAGGTTTGAAATTGATATGCGGTTTGTGAGAAAATGAATATAAAATTGCTAAAAAGTTGAAAGTTTTTGTTTGCATAAAATAAAATCAAGTAAAATAAACAAAAATAAATGATGTGAATAAAATGAAATATAACAAAATAAAAAATAACAAAATAAAATACGAAAATAAATAAAATTTAAACCAACTAAATAAAATAAATGTAAAATATTGAAACTTAAATTGAAAAAAAAATTAAATAAATTAAATAGCGTCAAACTAAAATAATGAGAAAAATTAAAACAGGTAAATAGCGCCAACTATGCGAAATAAATTAATAGGAAACAAACTGAAATTAGCCAAATACAACAAAAATAAATAAAATAATACATAACAATAAGAAATAAACTCAATACAAAAAAAAAAAAAATAAAAAAATAAACGTAAAGAAAATTAAATTAATTAACAATAAAACAATATAAATTATAATGAAATTTATTCATTAAAATAACTTAAAGTCAAACAATTTGATAAACGAAAAAATTAAAATAGCATAGAAAAAAATTAAATAAATCATAATAACAATACAGTAAAATAATATAACTCAAAATAAAATAAAGTAAAATTAAATTAAAAAAGATCAATATCTAAAATTAAAGATAATCCAGCATAATAAAATCAAATAGTACAAAATAGCAAGAAATGAAAACAAATTATTTATTATTTACATATATAATATATTAAACATAAGGTAAAGATAAATGAAATAAAGTAACAAAGATTATGTGAAATTAAATAGTAAAGAGAGATAAAATAAATTACAGTGAAAGTATTTAAATTAAATAAAAGTGACATAAAATAGAAATTAAAAAATGTAATATAAAAAAAATAAAACAAAAAAATTGTATTACATATAAGTTAACAGCTTTTTTGATCTGACTATATTTGTATCCACAATAATTTTTTTTGAGTTTAATGCAATTTTTTATGATAATTGGAAGATGGTGGAAAAACAGTAACAGTTTGACTTACGTCCCGTAAAAGTCGTGAGTTCGAATGCTGCGGAAGTTTAAATAGAAAAAAACGGATTGTCCAATAATTTTAGAAAAGACCGAAAGATCAAAATAAATGTGTGTTGATAAAATATATATTACGTTAAAATAAAATGTAATGCAGCATAATAAAATTACAGTAATAATAATACACTTTGCAATAAAATAAAATAAAGTAAAATAAATAACTAAATTAAAGATAAAGTGGCATTTTGTAAAAATATAGAGAGATAAAATACGATTGAATAAAACAAAGCAAAACTAAATAGAAATAAAAAATAAGCTGCACCTATGTACATAAGTGCCCGAGCCAGAAGTAGAACTTTAATGAAAGCGGTCGTAGTAATTAGTAGTATCATTAGTAAAAATAGTGGTAGTAATAAGTAGCAGCATTAGTAAAAATAGTGGTAGAAAGTAGTGAAAATAGTGGAAGAAATTTGTTAAAATAGTGGTAGAGAATAGTAATAATAGTGGTAGAAAGTAGTAAAAATAGGGGAAGAACTTAGTAAAAATAGTGGTAGAAATTAGTAAAAATAGTAGTAGAATTGAGTAGAAATAGTTGTAGTAATAGTAGAAATAGTGGTAGCATTTAGTAAAATTAGTCGTAGTATTTATTAGTAGCATTAGTAAAAAAAGTGGTAGAAATTAGTAAAAATAGTGGTAGATTAGATCAGTATTAAAAGTAACTGAAATTATTAAATAGTGATAGAAATTAGTATAGCGATTCGTTAAGCGTTATAAAAAATCACTATCCCTAAAGAAGATTTACTTCAAAAACAATGAAATGAAATTAGACGCAATAAAATAATAAAAAATAAAACAAAAAATTTCAAGTGAAATAAAATAATAATGGGCAACAAAATAGGCATTATTGAATCTATTATTGTATATCTGGTGGATATTCTAAGGTATGTACATCTTTAGCCATCAACTTTTGCTACTTTATTTCCCATTACTCTGTCTACTTTAAGGCGCTGAGCGTTTGCAAAGTATTTTAATTCTGTTTTATTTTCAGCTTAGAAATTTTGTACTATACATATGTGACAAATAAAATTTCTCCCACAATTCGCAGCTACATACATGTGTATGTAGGTATTCGTATACAAGTTTCGCAAATCTTCCGGTCAATGTTATTTGCATATCTACTTATTACAAATAAGCACGGCTTCCTACTGATAATAGCCACATTAGATTCTAGTCACGTGCGTGATTTAAGTCGACACTTTTACAAGGGCGAACAAAAGACGTGACTGCGAATTGAAAGCGCGCCGATTTAGCTAAATAGGCTTTGAAAAATACAAACACTAAACCAATAAGAGACGGTTGGTTGGCCAATAACTGAATGAGGTATTTGCTTCGCGAATATTGGAAAAAAATAAACAGTTCATAAAGCTACAATGCAAGAATTACTTTTAAGCTAGTTTTTTTTTTAAATAAGTTTTAATAAATTGTTCAAAATACACATAGCGTATAAAAGAGTTTTAATTTCATTATATTAGTAATACAAGCCATGTACTCGTTCCTTACATCCACAATCTTACGTAAACAGGCCAGTGACGTCAGACTTCAATGTCGACATGTAAAGGCCTTTTTTGCTTAATGACTGTGGGAATTTTCGGTTACAATTTTAAATTTTCACTTGAGTTGCACAGTTGCACGGTTGAATGGCTTAAAAGAGCCCTTTACTTAATACTCTTGCGAAGTATGTATACAAAATATAGCGCGCGATTGGCTTTTAAGAGCAAATATATTTTCCTAAGAGAAATTGTTAAGAGAAAATGTATGGGAAAATGCGTTATTTTTGTTCACCCCTGTACCGCTGGTTTAAGCCAAACGACACTCTTTGAGTGTCGTGAGAGCGCTGCCAAAATTTTTATATTTTATGAATTTTTCCTATAGCGTCACAAGATCGAAAATACATGGATGAGGATCAGTGTTGCCAGAAAAATTCCAAAACTGTATCCAGATTATTGTTAAAAAAATAGCTTGAAAAAACTTATGGGTAAAAAAATGCTAAATAAATTAAATTTTCAAGTTTATTTCTTTTAAAAAATGTTAAAAGAATTTCTGTCAGAAGTTTTACCAGACGTATCTGTAAACAAAAATTATACAAAATAAATAAACTACCAGTAAATAATCACAAAATCCCGTATGAAGTTCATTGTTTTTTAACTTCGAGAAATATATACATAGGTCCATACATACATAGTTATATTACACTACCTAACTCGAAAAAAGTTACGGGTTTTCCACCGGAATCATAAAATTTATTATGCTAGCAAATATTGTTTGTAACGTTAGAACAACATTTGAATTTACGTTAGAATTCTAATATAATTGTCTTAAGTTCCCTAAAAATTAAGTTTTACAAAAATTGAGTTTTGTTAACAAATAAAGTTATAAAACTGTTTAAACTTAAACGGTCTGAAAAAAAATATTTAAATAATTTTTACAGATTATTCAAAATGAAACACTCACACGGAAAATTCGATATATCGATGCTATCGTGATTGGTTAGCCCAGTTCTCATCATCGGTCCCCTGACTCGGGTTTCTTGTCAGACCACAACCACGAGTTCGGGCGGCGCGCTCTGTTTAAAAGTTTTATATTATTTTGATGCCAAACAAGGGGTGTTTTTCTAGATATGTATAACTTTACTTTGCCATGATTCTCGTTAGCGTTAAGCTTTTCATGATGAAACTGAGAGCCTGTGCCAATTGATAGAAAAGTACTCTGGAAAGTAAATTTTTGACAACTATGAGGTGAATAAAAATTTCCGAAATGTCAGGTCTAGTGAAAAATTTTATTACTGTCTTAACTCGCTGGTCTTCGTCTGCATCAATGGAACTGCCAAAAATTTTTAGCAGTAAAAAGTTACGAATTGGCATAGCAGAAATGTACAATTTTCTCACCATATTAAAAAGATATCTCACCATAGATGTTTTTTATCAATTGGCGCAGGCGCTAAGTACAATTGTTAATAGTGCTACCAATATGTGAGAGTTTAGATCGAAAATAAAGCATTTAAATAAAGAGAGTTTCGTATCGTACTATGATGAACGCGTATAGCGAGTCAAAACAAACTAGCGAAAAGAAGTGTGAAGTGGCTGAAAAGCTCCGAATCAGTTTTGAACAATGCTACCGAGCTAAGCTGAAGTGTAATTGCTTGCAGAATCAAATTTGAGTAAGGGTTGTAAACTAAAGTTCTACAGATATTGAACTTTTAATAAAGTGAAGCTGTAGGAATTATTTCAGAGTTTTATTTAATAATGTAACGATCGAACTTCAGGAAATTTGAAGAGCAATTCATAGCTTAGGAAATCCGTAACAATAATATCTTTGGCTCAAGGAATTTCTTTATTGATATTGGGTACTAATTTGAAATGTACCCAATTAAAAATTATTTTATAAGATAGTGAGAGGTGTTGTTTGATTTAATTGGCTCTATAACCGCCTAGGTGATTTTGGCCGATTTCAACATAGCCCGCCAGTTGCTTCTCTGCGTAGCTAACTAGTGAAGAATCCTGCTCCGTCTGTTGTTTCCAATGTAGAGGAGGGGTTCATCTTCCTCTGCTCTCCCCAGAGGGTACCGCGTTAAATACTTTTAGGACTGGAAAGTTTTCTTTCATACGGGCAACATGACCCAGCTAACGTAGCCGCTGAATCGTAATTCGTTGCACTATAACACGTCGTTATAAAGCGAATACAACTCATCGTTCCATCGTCTGCGGTATACGCCGTTGCGAAGATATAAGAGTCCAAAATCTTTCGGAGGATATCTATGTATGTATTTCTCAAACACTCCAAGAGCCATCTCATCTTCAAGTAACATACAGCCTAACCAAATGAATGAATTAATAATCAAATATCATAAATGAATAAAATTATAGGAGATGCTGTTTTAATAACTCGATAAACGGTATGGGATCAGTTAAGAACAGTTGTTGTAGTTCTCTTTGGTTCTATATCCATAAACTTTAACATTGTGGTATACTCGATTTGTCTCAGTAAATCATTAAAGGTGGTTGCATGGCCAATTTAGAACGATGTGAATTGAAACATTTATGCAGCCAGAGCCATGCAAACAAACTCAGATTACGTGGAAGATATTTATTGTATTCTACTATGAAGTACCAGAAAACTCTAAAATTTCGAGACTGGGAGAAAAGTCGCCGCCTCCTCTTTGAGCATAGAACCAGGAACGTTATTTGGAAACTGAAAAAAAACGCACCCGTGTTGTCACCATTCATCTTTTCTTCTAGTTTCCTTCAACAGGCTGTAAAATTATATGCCCGGAAATGGATTTCCGTCATTTCTTGCCCAATTTTGGTTTGAAACAAACCGGTTGTCGGAAATTCGTTCCCAAGACATCAAAGTAAATAGTCCCTAAATCTACTTAACTCTTAAAACGCCAAATTAACGAAAAAATTTCAAATTTAAAATTGGTAAAAGATTTCGGCTGTTTTGTCTAGCTATTTTGAATATTTATCTGAAGTTCTGTAGGTTATTGTAAATACCCCAAATCTACATTTCTACTCAACCCAAATTCCGTTGAAAGAAAATGTATTAATTGCCGTACATTTTGTGTCATGAAAAATACAAAACTAACTTAAAATAAATGTCAAGTTGTTTAAGGAATTTCACCATAATTCTGATTAAAATTTCACAACAATACCATTTATAGGGAAAGAAGTAAAAGACAAAAAGTAAAAAAAAAAGTTTTGAGTGAATAGAAGTTTGAGCCTGTAAAAATTCACTTACTATTTTGGAGATATGCGCGAAATTGAGTGAGAGTTCTACATACATAAATATCTATATAAATCAAAACGACAACAATTTCTGCATTGAGGTTCAGAAACTTACCAATTTAACTGGCGAAGAAACTTGTTCTACATTCGTAAGAACTCGATGTATAGCTTGTTACCCAATTTTTCGATTTTTATTTCACAAACAATTTTAGAAACTCAATAGAATTTTCTTCGTTGGTACTTTATCTTGAAAGTATTACTTCCAATCCTCTAATTGTGCCTATTGTCATGACATTAATTTATTAGAGCTTCCAGGAAAAGATATCAATGCCAATTTGTGACCCGTGTATTTAAATTGGAAGCTTTTTATTCACCAAGAAAAGCGAAATCAGCTAAATACCCACCCGGTTCAAATTAATACTCGTAATACCTTCTTACGCAGCTGATTAGGTGAGACTTTCTAAATATAATACGTGAAGGAAAAATTGATCTTAAATAGCACAACTCTGGAGCCGAACTGTCTCCAAACCACAGATATTCAATCAAAATACAGAGAGAGCCTGTATTATAAAAATGTCATCGCAAAACTTGGAACTTCTTCGCATGATGTGCAACCAAATTATCCGCTTTGATCGCCCAGAGATCTCTAAACTGAATTAGATCATACCACAAACACAGTTTGAATACACTGCGTAACAAAAATTTAAAAAAAACCTGCGGTCATGATTTTGTTAATAGTTTTTATTAACATTAGTAGCAGGCTTACGAACCGTGTTTTTACTTTTTTTTGGATTGGCTCTAGTTCTTGAGATAAACGAAACTTAATTAATTAATTAATGAAAAAAATTATATGATCCAGTTCCAGTTGTATTAATTTAATTATTCCTCAATAAGTTTTGTTATATAAATTATTAAAACAAGTAGTTCGTTGGTTTAAATATTTTATTTCCCTTGCAAGAGAGCATAGTACCAAACTAAAAGAAGAATACGAAAATTTAAAAATTGTTTTAGCAAAGATTTTGTATGCACAACATGAGTGGTCAGTATGCGTGGACTTGAAGATGGTGAATTTTTTAATGGGCCAACAAAATGGGTATAATAAATACCCCTGTTTTATATGTTTATGGGACAATCGTGCAAGAAATGAACATTGGATTAGAAAGGACTGCCCGGTGAGAGAAAATATGGAGGAAGGAACAGCAAATGGGGTTCATGACCAACTGATAAGCCGAGAAAAAATCATTCTACCACCACTTCACATCAAGCTTGGGCTAATGAAACAGTTCATCAAAGCCCTTGATAAGACAGGTGACTGTTTCGAATATGTGTGCAAAAAATTTCCAGTCCTTAGTATGGAAAAATTAAAAGCAGGAGTCATCGATTGTCCTCAAATTCGTACCCTTCTAAAAGACACTGAATTCTTAAACCATATGTCACAAATTGAATCTGAAGCCTGGCTAAGCTTTGTTAATGTAGTTCAAAATTTTTTGGGAAATCATAAATCACCAGACTATACAAAACTAGTTGCTGATATGTTTCTCAATTTTCGCAAACTAGGAGCTAAAATGAGCATTAAATTACATTATTTACATAGTCATTTGGGCAAATTCCCGGACAACCTAGGCGATTACAGTGAGGAGCAAAGTGAACAGTTCCACCAGGACATAAAAATAATGGAAGAAAGATACCAAGGTCGATGGGACGACCACATGATGGCAGACTACTGCTGGAACTTAATACAAGATTGTCCTGAGCAACGACATCATAGGAGATCCTACAGAAAAAGTTTTTTGTAATTTTTTTAAAATTAATTAATGAAAATAATATATTTTTTTTATTTTTTTATTATTTTTATACAGGCGCGCAATAAAAATATAACTTAAATCCATATTGGTATTTTTAATTAGGTTTTTTCGTGAAATATTTAAAAGTCTTTATCTGAAAAGCTAGAGCCAATTCGACAAAACTGATATTATTTTCGTAATCAGCGCACCCAAATTACCCTAAATCGACTTAAAAACCTCCGGCCGCAAAATTCTGTTCCGCAGTGATATCTTTTATCACATTTTGCACTCTAACTGTAACAATTACAATAGTATAATACCCAATAGTATAGTGTCCAACATTTTATTAAGTTTACTGTCCGAATACTTTTTTTTTTTACTAATGCTACTTTTATATATTTCTTTCCAGGATACTTAAAATATTCATCAAGCAGTCCACATACACTTAGCAACTTATAAAAGTAAGTAAACAATACAAAAATACAAACCCACGTTAAATACATACGCATAAGGTGAAACAAGTGCTGGACACCAACTTTAAATGACTACATACTAACTTTTTTTCGGCTGATATCACAACTTCTTAATTACCGGTTTCACAGTTCATACTTAACATAACATAACATAACATTTTTCTGAAAAGCAAATATGCAATCGGATTCGAGTTGTGATTTGGTTTGTTATCTAGAATACGATCAACTGTTAATTGTTAATAAAATGCAACAAACAAAAGAAATCAGAATTCTTCAAGTTATGAAAGAAACCGTCTGGAATGTGCTCGGTGATATTCGAGCCGAAATTGTGCACAAACCCAATTGGTAAATCTAATTTACTTTCCGCGGTTCTGTGATATTTACAAAAATATCTTTAGGAATAGAGCAAATGTTTTTGCCTGCGCTGCGCTTTTGTGCTACGGGAAGTATATTGAGATTTATTTGGAGTATCTAAAAAATTGTTGGGTCAAATTTCCAACAAAATATTTATTTCTGATAAATACCCTATGATTAGTTTTTTAAATAAAGTATAGGGTGGTCCGAACAAGAACTATAAACGTCAAATTTTCATGTTTTTCGATATTTGTTGAAAAACTCTGAAATTTTATATAAAACCAAAATCTATTTCATTTCTTGTTTGAAAGGTGGCAATAAAAGCTTTAATTTGATACCGGTTTGAAGTCAATAGCTTCAGTTTTAAGAGAGTTATGCTCATTTTTGTGGAGTGCTAGAATAGATGTAGAATAAAAAAAAAATTTGAAGATACTATTTTATAACACAGGCATATTTTATTGCATTCTACAGAAAAATTACAAATTATCAGTCACCTACCAATAAGTTCATTGCTTCCTCTGATAATTTCAGGTGTTTTTTCTCCTTCAGTATTCTCCTACTTGTGATTGCGGGATCAGAATTGGCGAGCAGATAATGTAATATGTCTTCACAATTGTCTTTTCTTGATGTTTTCCTCGCATGGTAAAGCTTGTGTTTCTGAAGTCCTTGTTTCCTGCTTCCAATGCTTCTTCTGATAGTTGGCCAATGGGGACCAAAAATGAACGAATTATTTCAGCTCCATGAATAAGAACCTTGTGGACAGTTGGTGGCATATAATGCCACGAATATTTCTTTACATAGAGACCAGCAGTTTCTTTTCCGTACTTAGAGAACTTATCGCAGTCTATCTTATATCCAGAAGTTATAGCTTGAAGAATACTAGAAAACCTTCTTATAAGTTCGGTATCTACTCCTGTGGCCAGAGCGGTTTCCTCAGGATCACTAAAGAATTTCCTTGCTGTGCTACCGTCATTAGTTGTTCCACTTCCTTGTTTCACAACATCGACAGTTATTTGGAGCTGATCTTTCAGATTTTGTTGAACTTCCTTTTTTCTTTGATGGCGATTAGCCGAAACCAGTCTGGAAATAATAAAAATTTGACGTGGGATGACGGAAAGTCACCCGAAAACCAATATGATCAAATTATTCAATAAGTGATTCCGAGAATTTCCGTTCTATTTCTATGGAATAAATACTGAGAGTGATATACTAAAATCGCTATAACTCCCAGGAGGGCAGGTATGGGCAGCTGATTTTTTCACAGTTCGTTGAAAACAAATTATGTAACATTTCTGTAGTGGTTTGGAACTGGGACTCCCTGGGACTTTTTAGATATTGCTTACCTAACCCAAATTTAAAGGAAAAATGGACCTTTAGTCGGGTTTTCGCTCTAAAAAAGGTGCATATGAAAATGTCTCAAACAACATTCTTTTTTTTTACAGAAGATACTTGTCCGAAGGCAGATTTTTTTTCCGAATCAAAATATCTGTCACCAAAATCAAATGAGATCATTTTGAATACAGCCCTGAAATCCCCTCTTTTCGTGAAAATTTTGTATATTTGACTTCTAAAATCAATTAAAAATCAACGGGCCACCATAAAAATAAGCTTTATGTGTTTTTTGTTTACTTGGGATGTCTGTGACAAAATTGCATCATTAAAAACACTGAAAAAAATAATCGGAGAAAAGTTATTTTTCCACTTGCCGCAACACAGTGCGACTGTGGAACGTAAGCGATAACTCAGTTTCAAAGGATGCTTATTTAAGATTTTACTTAAGCCTAACTTATAGCGGTCATAAGTTTATAGATTTTATTCATAATCATGTAATAAATTGGATAAAAACGAACTGGTGTCTTAAAAGTCAGTTGGCAATTAGTTGATTAAATTTTGTGCAAAAATCTGTTTCTGAAATTTGTATAGGTGTCATAAGAAATAAGTTTTTAGATATTGTTTTTTTCTTTCTAAGTTTTGTTAATGTTTAAACTGTACTCAAATGCGTGGGAGCCTTTTTATGTCATCAAGCAATACAAAGATACTTATGACTTTCTCAAATTTAGATAAATCGCTATGGCCCCTTCGGTATTGAGCTCAACAGTATACTTCCGTACTTCTACTCAATTTGAGTTCCAATAGTAAGACTAACGCTTTAATAATACATATATAGTCCCACTTTGACGGCACTCCACATAATATCCAGCATCAGATGGAAAAAGTCACACGAGAATGAGTCGCCTGCCTAAAACTTCGTTTGGTTTCAAACGCTCGAAGAGGTCCCTCAAAATTTGGACGGAGCTTAAAGTTCTGCATTTGGCAGCGTCTTTAAGAGAGGGGGCTTTAGTGGGTCCACTCTGACATACTACTAAAGTTACCAGCGTCTGCCTTGGAGCAAGCGGCCCGCTATATAAATGTGTCCCGAAAACAAAAAAACATTTATATCTTTATATATTAAGGACTATGAGTTGAGGCCATGCACCTGGAATATCCGAACCCTTAATGGGGAAGGTGCCGCTGCCCGGCTGGCCGATGTCCTCATAAGACCATCCAAGAAATGGGCAAGATATTAAGGCCATTGGACCTTACGGTGTCTACGATTTCAGTCATCCGCGCGTTAGAATTTTCAACACGCTCATTATACAAATTCCAGAAATCGTGAGGGCTTACAAGTCCCAGACGGGATTGTTTTCCAATGTGATCGATATGAACCTTAGCCGTGGAAAGGTGGAAGTTTGAGGGATTGCAACAAGCCTTAAATGAGCTTCAGATAAAAAAAGAATTAACTGCGTGGTTATAGCGAAATTCCAACTCTGGGGTTTCCCCTATAATGGACACCATTTTTCTTAGATGAAATATTTTTGTTGAACATAAATGGGTTCCAATGGCTCTCTTAAAGCGCACTATTTATGGAATTTAACAAGAGTATCACCACGCCTGAAACCAAAATTTACCTACATGTTTCATTTAAGAGTTTTAAACTTTAACTATAAATAGGTAAACGTTTAATAAAGACCAAGTAAAAGTAGGTGCAACCTGTGTAAACGAACCTCCCTCTCTTTCGCCTCTATTTTGCCACGTGAATTGATTGAATTTCTGATTAAGTTTCATTGTTTGTTGGGGCAATGATTTGTTGTCACTCAAGCTAGGGGACTTCGTAGGTGGTTAATGCGATTTTGTAGGTGTAAATATAAAAAACGCGCGCAAGGACCACACTCCATATCCGCCCGCTATCAATAACACTTTTAATTAAATGAAACATTGCCACATTATATGCACAATAAGCAGCACCTTTATTCATTAAAATGAATAAGTTGAAAGTGAGTCAACGGCGAATGTCAAGTGACGACGGCCAAACAGAGGTGAACACACAAGCGCACCTCAGTGTATGAAGACTTACACGAATACATATGGACTTTAGTACTTGATTGCTAATTTATGTACATACATATGTATAATGGCCTTTTGATGTATGCATTTAAGGAAGCCTTAGTAGTTTTATTTTTTATTACAATTTTAACAAACTGCTGACGTCCTTTCAGCGTGAGTGAGTCCAACAAAACTCAACTACTGTGCTCAGTTTAAATAAATTTGCACTTAAATGACAAATCATCGCTCATTATTGTTCACTAAAATATTAAACACCTTATGTCATTCTTATCAGTTTGGTATTTTATCGCAATTTTACTATCTGCATATTTGTTGCCATTATTTGATTCAGTAGTTACGACCACAAAGGAATTTTTTTAATTGTACTCGCAAGTGAAAAAATTAATTTTACGTTAGACTACCCAGAGCATCCATAACTATCCTAATTTGCAATAGTTAGTTGAGGTAAATAAGGTGCTGGATTTTTCGCATTTTTTCAAAACACGATTCTCAGGTTATTCAAACAATGAGAATTGGAAAAAACCTGTTCCCTAATTGTGCAACGAGGAGAGATGGTTTTTTTTTTTACAAAAATCCTTTCTGCGGTAATAACACGAATATTTAAGTACATGGAAAATATTCTTTTTTGATAAGAGCTATATGTAAATGATAAACACAACCGAAAGACAAACAAATTTTTGATGATTTTTTTTAGCAGAGAAACAAAAAAGATGAGATAACCCCAAAGAATTTTGGTTAAGACTTAAAGAAACAAAAATTAAAGACAACATAAATATATATAAATTATTGAGAAATATGGCTTTCGATAAACATTAACTCCAGACTTCCATTTAGAATGAATTACTTCTGTATTTTATTGATTTCTGCAGCTTGTGTTTTGCAAATATTGAACCTTAAAAACAAAGAAATTATACGGCTTAGCCTTATAACCAATATCGTTTTTATCAAAAATAGTACAAAGTTTGCGTGGAGTTTTTTAAATTTTAATTTCTTTAGAAATAAAGCCTTGTCAAGACCATTGCGATGGATACTTATTAAGTAATTATTAATTTAACTTGTTAAATAATTTGACTTTACTTGAATATTAAAGGTGCAACACTCTTTGACCCTCAAAAATATTTTAAGTGTTCATACTACAGATTTCCTAACACTCCTGATTTCTTAACTCTTTGAAGTCCATAATTTAATATTTCTTATAACTTGTGTATAATTTTATTAAATTTGACTTTTCATAGAGGTGGCACCGCTTTTTACAATAAAGTTATGGACCTTTCCCACGCCACTTCCAGTCAATCCTTTCCTCGCCCAAACGAATCGTTTGACACCCCAATACGCCCTGAATAATTTTATGAGGTTTTGAATGCTGACCAAACAAATATAAGATTATTATATATGTACATACATACATACTTATACAAAATGAGTCCAAAACAATTAAACAGCAATGCTAGGAGTCGTAAAATTTAAAATTTTTATTATAAAAATCGCTCTTTATTGCGTGACTTTTATTTAATTACTCATTGAATAACATTCGTGATTTTAAAAATTATAAACAACAGTTATTTTTTATTTTAATTTTATAAATTAAAAATACCAGTTATTTCTGTTATAAATAAAAAATATCATTTATTGAAGACTTTTATCACATTTTCGTTCGAAAAGCTCTCGAGTGCGGTCTATCAAACTTTACAAGCTACCAGATGCTTCCTTTTCTGATATAAGCACTTCTGTGGGATTAAAATTTTTTTTCTATATATTTTTTTTAATCAGTAGAATGTAGAACTAAGATCATCACTACCTACCGCCCAATCCATAAACGTCGATTTCACAAGTGAAAGACATTGACACCTACATATTGCATTGCTCTTTTTGTGATCTTGGTCAGAAAATTTTATAACTTTATTCAACGATCGGCCAAAGTCGGTGGAATTTTTCATTAAATTTAAAGATTAGAATTTCCATCTCAATTTCTTTTTGGAGTAAAATCCTAGTTATTCTAGACGTAACTTTCTAGGATTAAAGTTGTCACCTATTTATAAAGTAAAATGCAAATAAATTCAGTTAAAGATGTTAATAAATTAGTTGAGACTAACAAAAGCCTCATTTTGCAAAGTCTTTAAAAATGGCCATTAGCCATTTTTTGGTGAATAAAATTTAAACCGAGGTCGAAAGGAAGAATATAAGACAAATAATAAACACGTTTTTAATGCGTTTGCCTTACGAGTGCATGTAAAATTTCATAATTTTACTTAGCCCGCATACCATTGACACCAAAATTTATAATACGCTGATTTTGCCAGACATCGCGACTCTTCATATGTCAGCTCTTCGTCGCTTTCTTGCCAGCCTACAACCCGGTATTAGTTCCTAGCTTTAAGCTAAATAAGGGAAAGTTTCGTATTATGTCATCTTTACGGGTCTATTCTGCACCGGTAACAACATTTTTATTACCGGTAATAAAAACGTCCGGCAACTTTTAAACCCTTTTGGTATTCTGCACGTTCTTATTACCGGAAAATTTTATTACCACCGCACTAGGTGGTAACTACTAGAAAACATCTGACGTTTATTTACATTTTTGTAATAAATTAAAGAGTAGTGAAGTATTAAACGTTGATTTTTTTATTAAACTAATTGCAATACGAGTTTTCAATATTAAAAACATAATGGCGACTTCTTTGGTAATGTTACTGCTGATTGATGAGAAGGATGATGAAATATCCCTACGTAGACAGCAACTGAAAAGTCTTCCGAACAACAGCGATCCATTTAGCTTACCAAACGAAATTTTTAAACAGAATTTTCGAATGCCGAAAGAAGCATGCAATTTCGGTGGCTTCGGGGTGTTCTTGCCTTGGAGCAGCTCCGGACGGTCCTTTACGAAGGCTACATACCAGCGTAATTGCTGCTGGGTTGTCCTTGCGTATTTTCTGCAATTAAAAATTAATGATATTATAATAATTTATTAAATTTACTTTAGTAAATCACTCACTTATTCATCTCCATTGTGATTCGCTTGTAAAATTTGTGTTCAAATTCACACCACACCAAAGCAAACACCGTATGGTGAGTTTTACACTGTTGACAGCGTTACCAGTGTGCAAGAATGCCGGTTACAAGAAGTGGTAAAATTTTTCGGTAATAAAATTTGCCGGTTACAAAATTTCCGGTAACGTGCAGAATAGACGTGTTAATGTCGTGCTTAAGCATTGTATTATTTCTGTGCGTATTTTGGTAAGTGTATTTTCTCTTCCCAGCGGGCCAGGCCAAAAAAATTAGTCCCGCACCCATCTGCAATACGTACTGAAATGATTTGTACGTGCGACTCTTTTAAAATACTCACAAAAATTCTCTTAAAGCAAAATTGCATTGAGTGCGCTTTAAACCTCTTACATTGCTTTCTCAAAATTTAAAGATAATTATTTGATCCAATAACGACCTTGTCTCAATTTTTTCAGTATACTCTTTAAGAATGCTTTAAAGTTGAAGTTAAAAAAGGTAGCGATACTAAGAGAATGAGAGCGTACTGGATGTGATTGCAAAATAAAATAAATAAACGTGAAGTTGGTTTATACTTCGTGTAATATTTGAATTTATTAACAAAGTTTAAGTTTTATTGGCAATAATGGTAAAGAATTAGCTATAAAATACTTTATAATTTTGCTTTTGTGCATATTAAAAATAAAAATATTGAGTGATCCACTGTTTATGGGTATTGCTCGCTATTCAACACAATCGAAACCTTCACTCACTCCTTCTCTCACTCTTACGCTCTGTCACTCTCTCTCTCTGCTTACCTTACTTACCTTCAATTTTCTATTGTTTACGAGCGATGACAGATGTGTTTTACGTACATAGATATTTTGCTTGAAAAGAATGACACATTAACTGCTGTCGAGCGACATGTTCGAACACAGACTCACACACACACACATATGTACATACGTACGTGAATAACTGCAAAAATCAAAAAAGAATCGCACATAGATAAGCACAGATACAACCAACAATAATACTCGTGATATCTGCGTATGCACACGCACACACACACATGCATATACGTAACATATATTCAAATTGTTTAGTTGAATGATTGCCGTGTTCCATATGAAACGTAATAAAATAGTAAATTATAAATAATAGCCCAAAAGCAACAACAACAACAATCATGTAAAGAAAATTAACAAAGCAGCGATAGAGCTCAGAGAGCGCCGCGCGCACGAGTGCCACTTTATCGCTGTTGCAAATGTGTGTGCCGTATGTGCGTAGGTGTGTGTGTGTGTGCGATTTGCGTGTCAATGTGTGCGTGCATGTGTGTTTGCTTAAGCAATTGCGCCAGTATTTGAAAATCTGTAAATGTAGTATTGTTTATCTTTTTCTGCAGTTCAAGAACAGCTGTCCACGGTTAAATCCCGCAAAACGCTCACACGCACACAAGCGCACATGTAAATATACTTATACAGTAGCGGTCATGTATTTAGTAGACTGCTGGAATTATTGTATTATTGTATTGCAACAAACATTTTCCTCTTCTTAGCAAAACCAAGTACAGTGGTCGTCCAATATAACGAATCTTATGTTGTACGCCTAATTCGTAAAATCGAAAGATTCGTTAAATCGAGTAAATATTTTTACCTAAATATAATACCACCAACTTTGAAAAAAAGCTAAATACCAACATTCAGTAAAAAAGAAAAGAAAATAAATTGCCTTTATTTCAACGACAACAAATTTCGAACATTCTATTCATTTTTTAAAAGAAAAAGTCCTCAATTCGCGTCTGCTGTCCAAGCTTTTGTGCACTGCGATTTCTTGTAAATCCCTTAGCACCAAAACTTTTGAAAACTCAACATTGTTTGATACTGCCCAGATAACACATTTCTCTAAACAACTTATTGCTTCCTCATGTTTAACTTCATTTGCAGCATCGCCTACATGAGTAGTGGAACGCACATCTTCTTCATTGTCGCTTTCATCGGAATCTGCAAAACCATCATGAATATCCGCGATTCCAACTGAACACTGTCAAATTATTTTAAAAAACAAAAGTAAATACAGTTAATATAACTAATACCAAGGTCTTACATCAGGAAAAACTGCCGCTGCCAGAGTCAATGTCGATTTAATGACGTTGTCGCCATCGCGCCTAATTAGTTCTGATATCTTCTTCATCGAATCCTTCAAAATCGTAATTAAAAATGTTTCTCCAGCATCTTATAATGGAGTTCTCTGACAGTTTTTCCCAAGAGGAAGCCAAAAGAGATACAGCATCGAATATATTAATACGTTTTAAGGATTCTGAGATATTATCCGTTCCAGCGGTAATAAGTTTACTCAAAAGGCTACTTCTGTATCGAAGTTTCACAAGCCTAATAGCGTTCTGATCCATCGGTTGAATCAGTGGCGTTACATTAGGTGGCATAAACATTGTCCATATCAATCCGTCTTCTGTAGCCTTAACTAGTTCGTTTTCAGGTGGATGGCTTGGAGCATTATCCAAGATAAGCAGCGCTTTCTTTGGAAGATTATGTTCCTCTAAAAATTCAATAACCTTTAAAACAAAAGTTAATAAATATCACCAGCTAAAGATTTCGATCATTTTAAACCTACCTGTGGGACAAAATGACTGAAAAACCATTTTTTAAAGATTAAAGTATTCATCCAAGCAGACTTCGAGCTCATATACGTTACTGGTAGCAATTTGTTTTTGAAAGGTCTTGGGTTTTTGGATTTTCCAATGACTAAAAGTGGTAATTTCTTGTTTCCCGATGCATTGGCGCATGCTAGAAATGTTAACCTTTCTTTGGTGTTCTTTCTTCCTGGTGCAGACGTTTCTTCGGGGAGAACGTATGTCTTTTCAGGAAGCAATTTCCAATAAATACCGCTTTCATCCGCATTGAAAATAGCATCGTGGGAGAGATCATTTTTTTTTATTACATCCTCCAGTTTCTTTATAAATGGCCTCACACTATCTGCATTAGACGACAGCTTCTCACCACTTTCTTTAAGAAGTCGTATTCCGAAGCGTTTCCTGAATTTAGTCATCCAACCATCACTGGCAAAAAAATTTCACTCGTAAAACTTAGAATGAAACTTTTTCGCCATTGTCTTTAAAACGATACCACTAATAGGAATATGGTTTTGACGCTGAGTCATAAACCATTTGTAGAGGGCCTGCTCCATTCTAGGAAATTCGCTTTCTTTTAAGGACTTACGTACTGATTTCGTTCGATGCGTTTTTTGAACATATTCCTCGATTTTAAATTTCATTTTTCTTATTGTACAAACCGACGACTTCGGAATTCCATATTTCGCGGATATGGCCTTAACAGAAAGACCCTTGGAGGAATCGTCCAAAATTTTCAATTTATTTTCCAGTGACAAACGCTTTCGATTTGCCATTGCACTTTATTAACCAAATGAAATAGAACCGACCGCACGAAAAAATACTTTGAACTGACTGAATTGCGTTAAATGCAATGTCAATGGTAACTTGAATAAACTGCATACATATGTATATGTATATACAACAGTTAAAGTACCGTTGGTTTTAGGAAATTTGCTTTTACAAAGAACGCGAAATTGAAGATAAAAAAATAGCGTTCGTAATATCGAACAACAAAAATCGTTTGCGTTCGTAATATAGAAACATCAATGAGAAAATATTGAGGTTCGTTAAACCGAAAATTCGTTATTCCGAAAGTTCGTTATACTGGACGACCACTGTATATATTTTTTATACAATAGCATGGAATTGCAACTCTCAAAAACTTATAGCGAAAATCGGCAACTTGAATTTACGTTAGATTTGCCTGCAAATTAAATACACCTATTTTTACCATAGCCGTTCTGAGTACTTATCCGTAAAAATGTCTGCTGTGAAGTTATTTACGGTAAATAAAAATAAACTGATTTATATTAATAGCATTTTATAAATAAAAATTTTACCAATATGTACATTAAATAGTTCTTAAAACAACTAATTAAGTAAACATACGGTGAGGGCTAACATTGGGTAGATTTTTCACAATCTTCGCAAAATGTTCGCGCTAAGTTACCTTAGCTACCATTTTATAAAAATATAGTGAATTTCATAATTATAGCTCCCCGCCCCATTTTTATAATTTTGTATATTTATATTTCTTTGCCTTTTTAATAAAATGTACTTAATTCTACAACAAAATTCTTTAAAATCCAAGTTTTCGAACTTATTATTATATTATCATACTATTTGAAATAAATTTGCATATGTGTTTTAATAATCCATTCAAAGAATAATAAAATGTACAAAAAAATTTACGACTCTTCTGAAAAGCGTCAGCAAAATAATTATCAAAAGTATACGGTAGTATTTAATGTGGACTTTTCTGCAAAATAACTCTCTAGCGCGGATAGGAACTTTTAATGAGCGGAAAAAATTTAATAACAAAATTACAAAACAACTACAAAAATTTAAAAGCATATACTATGTAAAGCAAGTGTTGCGAAAGGTTTGTCAAAATAATTATGCAATCTAAAATAACCTCGTCTAACCCTCAGGAACTCTAAGATGATGGTTGGTGGTAGCGAGCGTACGAATTCCTCTCAGGACTATGAAAACCTTGACTCTTCTTCCGTATTTTCGAGTTGGCGTCTGACTTAAAAAAGCAGATGCATTAAGGTCTCAGGCCGTGTTACATAAGCTACATGCTGACATGAGCTTTGTAGTCTGCAGTGGTCTGTGATAAAACATCTCTAAGTGATCCTTTGAGAGGTTTATCAACTGTTTAAGGCATGTATGATTGTATCCTTCCAGTTTAAACTGTCCGTAAGATACCAGTGTATTTCCTTTAACTTCTTTTCTTCTTTCCTACCCTCCTCCATAATAGACAGATAACCTATCGCCAGGAAGGTTTTCAATTTTAATGGGGGTTTTGACGCTTCGTCACTTGAAATGACAGTGCGTCAATTGCTGCAGTTCCTTTTTCAATTAATTAATAAATTAACCTCAGTACACAGAAGTATGGTATATGCCTCCGTCTAGAAGCTGATTGGTATCTTTCCCATTGTCACATACATGTGTATTCTGAGACTATAGACATCGGCTTGTATCCCTACCAGAGGAATTGAGCCTTCAGTGTATCAGACGATAAGTATGGAGATTTTAGTTTAAAAAAAAACCCCAAAACTTTTATTGATCTGAAATCAGCGGAAGAGTTTTCCAGTTTTACCGAATCTCGAAATTTTTGTTTGATAGAATAACATCAGCTATATTCCAAAAAGTAAAACCCTCCGTTTTTAAGATTCACATATGTTTAGCATCGTACAAGCACAAATATTTTTCAAAATGAATTTCGTGGCAATTTTTCATTTTGGCTTTATGATGGATTTTTCGAACACAGTTTTTTTTTTCAAAGGAGTCTGTTTTCGCAATTTTTCCCTACAGAAATCGGGGTTTCGTCGCCTAAACCGTTAAAACCCTTTTCGAGAATATCTATCATTACTTGCCATCCCTCTTGAGCGGACAATGCAGAGGATGCCCACTGAAAGGGATATTCAGGGCATTAACACAGCATCGGTCCGGCAGGAACACAAAAGTATAAATTAGTCCCTGTTGTGCTACTTTTTCCATGTATAAAATTTTTTTTAGAGATTACTACAAAAAAAAATAAGAAATTTTAAATCTTTTGTTTCTTTTAACTACAATACTTTCGTGTTTAAATAGAATTAAACTTTTAAAATATTTCTTATCATTTGCTATAAATCCAATGATCGACTTTTCGTCGCACATGCGCCATCAACTTTTTGTACGAGTGCATCGTCAACTTTACGCAGTACCCGCAACCACCTTGTTTTGAATTATCCAATATATTTTACCATATCGCCTGTCTTCTTCAATATGCCTCTCACGATTGACCAATATTCCTGAATAGGACGCAGCTCTGGGCTATTTGGTGGATAGCAGTCGCGAGGTACTGCAATGTGGCCTTGGAATGTGTCCTAAACGGTGGTCTGCTTTCATGACTGTTAAAAAATGCAAAATTCATCTCGTTAAAAGCATTTGCATTTTGTAATTTGTGATTCATACAGCTTCCTGTTGAGGGGTTTGCTGGAAGATTTAGCTTTGCGTCTCGATCTGGCGCTATTTGAGCTTTGAAACTTTTCAATGAAGCTTACCGCTTTACTTTTTGTACAGAAAAAAACTGCAATTTACGTACGGATGTGTCAAAAGTATGTGACGAAACTTTCGGATTTCGCAAAAACGCTCTGAGAACCTTTAGATAACTGCTTTGATCGCTTTCGCCATACTCACTTCCGCTGCCAGGCTTTCTGGCAACTACCAGTCCTTCTTTGTATCGATTCAAAACTCTGGAAACTGTCGAGTGGTGCAATTTAACATTTTTAGAAATTTTCCGCGTAGTTAAAACCGAAACTCTAGAAAAAAAATTTGCCTTCCTGCAAACCCGGTTGCCAATTTTAAGTAATTGATAAATCAAATCCAAGTGAAATTTCACATACGTGAAACTAAGATCATGGTCTACTCATAGTATTTGAATTTCAAAATATTTAAATATTTTTGGGCTAGTTATAAGTTTTTAAATGGTCTCAATTTTGGTGCGTTCGCCCTTTGTGGGGGAAGCGCCGCTTCAATTTGAATTATGACATAAATTATGAAACATATAATTTAGTATTGAGTGTTTTTTTATTCAAACGAAATATTTCTTGATGTAAAATGCCATTCGTAAGAACCGTACTAATTTAGGAATTTTTATTTATAATTTAGAAATTTTGTGGGAAATTCAAAATATTAGTTTGTGGTCAAAATATCGAAGTATTAAACTAAAAAATTTTACTTAATACAAAACTACCATTTAACGAATGAACGAATGTTTGCTTACTAAATTCGTGACCAGCACTGTAGATGAAGGCAAAAAAAAAAACAAAAACCAACTCAACTCAACTACCATCATTACCACTACTACCACCATAACTGAATGCCAAACGCCAGCTTAACGGCGAAACAGTCAGCCAGCTAGCTAATGAGCAGTGAGATAGCCAGTCATTTGACAGTACAGTAGAGTAATTTGAACTGTTGGAGTGCACGAACGTGAAGCGCGCATGCAACGGGTCTTCGGGGCAGGTTTCTCGCAATTTTTTTTGTTTCTTGCTTACTTTTGGGGTCCAACTCGCTAAACACACTCGATTTGTCGCGAACGCACTAACGGCAGAATTAATCGAATCGAATAATTTTGAAATATTTTCGTAAACGGGATTGTCGAAATATCTCGGTATACGATCGAGAAGAAAAAGGAAACCGGAAAATACGCGTATTGGGAATTTTACAAATTCTTAAAGAGTAAAAAACGGTTTCATATCTAACTTTAATTTATTAGTGCCAAGTTAATGAGTGAAGCTTAAAGAATATAAATTATAAGAAAAATATAAAATACAAAGCAAAAAAAACGGCAAAGAATAAAACGCAATACACGCAAAAAAGTAAAACTGGTTGTTCCGCAGAAATGCTGATATGTGAATGTTCAATAAGAAACCAATACCAATGCAATAACAACAAAAAATTCACAGACGAAGCAAATAACAGACGTGTCGCTGCGAAAACCGGACTTGAAACGACTGAAATTCCAATGTTGATATAATTCAATAAAATAAAAAGTAAATAAAATAAAAAAAATACTTAAAATTGAAATAAAATAAACTGAATTGAAATATGCAAATTAAGTTAACAAAATGAACGACTGAAATTCCAATCGAACAAGCCAATGCTACTATATAACAGCAATATAATGAAATTACAGCAACAAAATAGTTAAATCACAAAATTAAGCAAATAACCTCAACACACAAACAACAATAATAGCATAAATATTTTAAGTTGAGCTACACCTAGAAAACCAACAAAATAAAAAACAAATTGGCACACCACAAAAAATTCTATACAATTTGATTTGCAAATTTCCACGACAATAACAACAAGTAAAAAAGCAGTTAAAAAGCGCCTATATTACAAAAATCAAACCACCTGCCAAATTTAAATTAAACAAAAAATTAACAGAAGCCAATCATACCAGCGGCTAACCCAATTACCCCCACAAAACTGGATATACTTAAGTCAAATAAATGTACACACGATTTTTCCTGTAATGGTAAATTGATTTAAATAATATATAAAAAAAGATAATTTAAATAACACAACGTTCCTTAACTAAAAAATAAATCTATGCACGAAGAATGTCTGCGGCTAACAGCAAAAGCACAGCACTCGAAATTACAAAAAAAATTGAACATAGCCATTACTCGCAAACCACGACCAGATTTTATTCTTGCTACAAAAAATTATAAACGAGGCTTACCATGTCGCGAATGACGTTTTCCATTGCATTTAGTTTGATTTTTTTTTTATTTTTTTCAATTTGGCTTTTGTTTTAGCAAAACTCGTTTTTCATGTCATCTAACACCAACAACGACGACGAGCCAGTGCATTGCGCCGCATGTCCCGATGCCCGGTTCAGCTGTTTAGTACTTTTGTTGCCAACTATGCGTCGACGCTGTTGCGGCATTCCATGCTTCGTGCAAAGATTCATTTGTGTGATTTAGAATGTTTCGTTGAGGCACAGACACAAAATAGCAAGGAGGTTAAATTTGCAACAATAAAAAAAATAAAAATATATGTACAACATAAATATAAATTAGCCCTATTTCTAGATTTGGTTCCTAAAAAATCAAATCTATTTTACGAAGGATTAGTGAATCTGCCAGATGTTTCTCTGTCTAAAGACTTTTTTCGAAAATCCTTCAAAGTTTAATCGTTTTCGCTTGATTACCGGCTTATACTTAGTTGGTATTTTATTTAAATCTCGATATGTTCACAGGTTAAATTATTTTCAAAATTTGCTTGTTAGACACATTCATATTGTAATACTTACTTTCGTTACATATTCAACTCGTTTTAATTTTTCCCAGATAGGTGGCAACCCTAGTCAAAAATATATACGGTATACATAACTCAAAACCCTTATCTAATAGGGAATAAACGAGCAACTTTAAAGGCAAACGAAAACAAGAAAGTTTTCTTAATGACCTCATATAAGTTTTTAGATGGATCTGTAAAATCATCATTACTAAAAGTCTTTCGAATTCCTTCAGTTTCATCCCATTTTCGGATTTTTATTTGCTTCTCATTATCTTTTTGATTTGCCGTTATTTTCAATTTTTATTAACAAAATTTTTTTTATTCCACCAAACGGTTTTCTTTTTTATGCGGAAATTGAAATATGCTATTAATTTTTTATATAATATAAAATGTTCACATAGATGGTGACCCTATCAATAATTATATTTGAAAATTGTAGCCTATTGGTTCAACTGCCCATCGACGGAGCGCCCTTTCGCTCTTAAAAAATTGTTTACCCTTAAAAAATATTGCCATGCATTCTTTTAAATACAGTTATCGTTTTCATGACCAACATTCTTATTATAGATATTCGAAACTAAACTCCATAACTAAAAATCCTGCAATTTCTTGATTTATTTCTTATTTATTTAAACAAGTTTAGACTGGCAACTGACATACAAAGCGATCAGCTGACACGGTTGATTCTCTCGACAACTAGCAATGCGAATGTCACCGTCGTGCGGTGGTGAGTTTTCCTTTACATGGCGCTCTCATAACGGTGGACGTGTTCGGTGGATAACTGCAACATACGCGATGTTGCCAGACAAATTTTCCATTGGAGTTAACACCGCCGAAAAAAGAGTTAAAAAATATTATAAATAACTAAAATAAAAAGCTAATCTTGTTTCAAAACTTAGCGTTTCTCGGCCTAAATCTGTTTATATATTTTATGCAACTTAACTTATTTACATTAATTTGTACTTCACCTCACCGTAAAAGATATGTTTTGGCTTTAATAAAAATTTAAATATCTCGATCTAAAATAGTGTTATCTGAATAAGAATAGGTGTTATTATTCTAGTCGTAATGTCGATTGAGTTCATCAATTTTAACAAATCATTCAATATCACAAAATAAAGAAAGTATTTGAATTAAAAAAAGAACTTTTGTAATAATAGCATTGCCATATTACCGAAACCCAAAGAGTAACGGTAATTTCTTCCCGGCAATATCACTGGATTTAACCGTCCAGAGGTCTTGAAGTCTAGGGTTTATGTGATTAGGCCCCAGTATCTGAAAGCCCATCAGTGGAACATGCGCCAAGAAATCCAGAAGATATGCAAGAAACCATAGAAAATACTTAACGGATTTAATTTTCTCGGCTTAATGGAAAAATACTAAAGGCATTAAATAAACACAATCCGCAAGCAAAATCCAATTTTTTTATTAATTTACACAATGAGGACTAAAACAAATCATTAAAAGTGAAAACAATTAAATTCAAACTGGTGAACGCATGTGGAATAATTACTTTTCCGCAAAGGTCTTTATTTTCTGTGTAGGCTTTTGAGAAATCATTGATTTTCTGTTTGGAGGATCGCTGTGCATAGTTTTCTTCAAAGGTATCTTTGATATTTAGAATTAAAAAAATATGTATCAAAATTTCTAACTTTATAATAAGAATTTTTAGAACATTTTTTGGTATGCTGTTTTATAGTGCAAGTGGCTCGCGCCAAGAATCCGCGCTGTTTGCTGACAGTGTTGGTCATTTTCTTTCATATAGAAAAAAATCCTAGCATTCGTTACATATAGAAAATGATCAAAATTTGTTGAGTTTTATTAAAATTTTAATGAAATGACAAGACTTTAGAAAATACTCTACCTCCATTTAAGAGGCTTGTGGCTGTTTAATGCACGATAAAAAAAAAAACTGTTCAATTTATATTCCTAAGTATATACCATATAAAATGTGGCGAAAACTTAAACTTTTAACCATGCAAATTCAACTTATCATAACTGCCTCTTAAAAAAATTGCAGAATTATTTATGCACAGCCCTAATTGAAATTGTAATTACTCAACGGGAATGTGTCACAACTCCTGCATACTTATTTGCGTTTTCTTTAAATATTTATGGCTCAATACAAATGCGAAACTCCTGTTTTATTCAACGTGTAAAATATGTGGCTGAGCGTTGATTTTTGTGGCACTGAACGCAGGCGCTAGATATACAACTGAAATCCTTGCTTTTTTTTATCAATGAATAAATTACAACTTCATTTATTTTAATGAGTTCACGTAATTGCGAATTCGTAATTGCGATTAAACTGAATGTCAAGAAATAAATTAAAGCAATAGCATTTTAAAGATTTTTAAAGCATTCAAGCTTCGTGATTTAAAGAGAGAGTAGTAAGTTGATATCAATTTTGGCGTTCACTTTTTTGCAGTTTTGCTTTTTTTTAATTATTAAGAATTTGTTATGTTAAAAATTCTATGCGCCTTTCAAGCAAAATGAGAAAAGTGTTTTGTAACTACTGGTTACCTTAATGTATTTTAGAAATTATTTAATTCATCTTAGCTGATTACCTTGAGTAGCAACTCCATACAAAAATATTTGGCGATTTAATTGTCTTTCGTAAAGTTTTCTTATTTCACAAAAATATTGAAATATTTTATTATATAAAACGAACAATGATATAATACTGAGCTGAGAGCAAGACGAAATCATACCAGGTGGTGCCGAGCGTACAACAACAAAAATCTACACTAACAAATTGTACGCACAATGACAATGAGAATCGGAGGGAATTACAAAACCACTATCAAAACCACCTTATATGAGTTCGCCTTGGCTGAGAGCAGCTGAAAGTGTTATAGTAAAAGTGAGATAAAGAGAAGGCAAAACAGAAATTCTGGAGAGAGGCGGAAGAGGAAAAACCGAACAGATGACATTACGATAGAAAGTTTTGTTAGTTTTGTTTTTGTAAAAAAAGGTCAACCTAAAAGAAACATACGATAAACTGAGGGATTTGCGCTCCTCGGAAGGCGTGATCTTTGATCTTTGCTTCGATCATAATTTCAATGAGAAATCAACAATCATTTCCATTTACTTCATCGCACCCAATGTTCCACAGGCATATACATATAGTTCAAATGTAGAAGTAGACATATTAGAGGGGCTTGCCAAAAAAAAAAAAACAGAAAGTGTTTCGGAAAAATATTGAGATTTACCTAAACTGGACCGAATTAAAAATATTTAAAAAAATGAGTTTTTTAATAGTAATATTTTTCAAGAAACCCCATTCTGAAATAATAAAACAATCTAAGGGCTTTGGTGCGATTTTAACTATGGTGAGTTTAACTCCGCAAGATTAACCGTTTGAACTTAGTTTAACTGTTAAAGTGGCACTGGAAAACTACTGGCTCTAAGCTTAAAAGTTCTGCAGTTAAATAATGAGATTTGCGAAAAAATTGGGGAGTGAATAGGTTTATTTATAAAAAACCAAATAAAATGCTTTAGAAATATCTTTCTAAGGCCCACTGGCGAGAAAGCGGATTAGCTCAGAGGTGACCGGTTAAATTAATAAATTTACCTGCAAAGGTAATTGAGGGTTAAGATTGTGGAATTCTATCATAAATAGGGAAAAATTAAAATTATTTTAATCACTTTTTTTTTAATAAATAATAAAATTAGCAACGAATCGATTTTTTCATTTTAACAGTGATTTCGCCATACCATCACTTCCACGTTATTAGAGACCAAGGATACCAATAATTTCGTTGTTTTACAAAAATCTGCAAAAATTATTTTGATTTGAAATTTGATAAAATAAAAGTTCACAAAATTCAAAGAAAATGATAAAAAAAAGAAATGCATGTATGTACCTATACTGGATTTTGGTTGCTGCAGGACAATGTCGGGGTTATGAAATTAAAAATCGTAACTCTGAGTTACTTAACTCTTTACTTATAAATGCAACTCTGGGTTTTCTGCATGTGGGTCTTGTAAGTCTAAATCGAGGTTTTGCTTAGTTATTAAAGCTTTTTTTTTCTTACATCAATCTTCCAAAAAAGGTCGCAAACAGTTTCAAGAATCCCATTATTATAATTCCATTTGTTGTATACTATTTAAGCTTAAACTGTAATTTCAATTACGTTGGTTGATGTCCTACAGTATAGTAATTCCGAAGGAAAAACTTTACCAAATTAAATTTTTTTGTGTGCGGTGTACTACATCCTAATGCACACACACTTGCACTGATGTAAGTTTTCGTCGCAACTTCGCCTTATCATCCCACTTTTCGTGTGCCCTTCTGAACACAATAATAACTACGAGTATAATAAGCACCTGAATAAGATTTTATATACACACACATATACATTTGTCATGTTTGTATATATGAGTGTATGTTTGTGCATACATACATATATAGAATCTGCTACAATGGCTTTTAACACGTGTGCAACCCTGAACACTGTTGTTGTGCGTTAATTGCATTTTTTATTTATAAATGTTTTTGAATATGACTACTTTTTATTTTATTCGATTGTTTTTATTTTATTGTTTTTTTTCTCTCTCGGTGTGCTCATTTTTTTATAATGTTGCCATTTTTCTGCTATGACAGCTAATTTTTGTGGTTAATGACGAAATGTATTACTTTACTTTATACAAAATTTACTGTTGTTCGTATACCGGCTATTGCTGTTGAATTGAAGTGCAATATTTGCAAAGTAATGAAATGTATTTGCCTCTCACAGTGTTTGTCGGTGTAGAAATAAAAGTCAAAGGCGATCGACCACCTTCGAAGCTATTGACTATTGGCAATTGCAAATAAAAAAGTTCGGGGGATAAAAAGAGTGGAAAAACTTTTTGCTTTCGCTAATGAATCGTACAACAAATACGTGATTGTTTGGCGCTCCTACATTTCTGTTCAAAATCAATTGGGAGTGTAACCGAAATTAAAATTCGATTGCCTTTGTTTTATTCGATTGCGATTTTTTTTTTATTTGAGGCAATAAATAGCAAAAATTTATATGAGTTCATATTATTTTATTTTAGATTATTTATCTTTTGTTTTTGCTTTTTATACTTTATTTTATTTTGTTATTTGAATGATATCCTAATTTGTTTAGTTTTTATTTTAATTTCCCTTCTTTTTTTATTTTGTTTTAAATTTTTCCATTTTATTTTGCTTTTTTAATTTTTTTGTTTGTATATTTTATTTTACCCAAGTTTGTTGTACTTTAATTTATTGTATTTTGCCACAGTTTCTTTTATTTCATTTAGTTTTCTTCTTTTATTAATTTAGTTTTATTTAATAATTTTTTTTTATTTTATTAATTTTACATAGTTTTAATTTATTCTGTCTCGCTTTACTCTACTCTATTATATCGTATATTATCTTAACTTCTTGTCTTTTAATTTTTTTTACTGATTGTATTTTTATTTATTTTGGTTTATTTTATTTTACTTTGCTTTTTTTCTTTATATTTTGTATCATACCATATCATTTTCGTTATTTTATTTTATTATGAAAACTTTTTCAATTTGTTTACTTTTTTCATTTTATTTTGTTTTAGTTGCTTTCTCATTTTTTATTTTATTTTATTTTTTCTTTTTTATTGTAACTATATTTTATTTCATTTTGTTTTACTTTCTCTTATGTTGTGTATTTTATTTTTTTGTAATTTTTGCTATAATTGTTTTATTTTCTTTACTCTACTCTATTATATTTTATTTCATATAATATTATTCAATTTTATTTTGTGATGTTAGTTTTCTATTTTAATTAATTTTTATTTTCTTATATTTTCTTTCCTTGTATTTTATTTACTTTAATTTATTTTTTAAATTTAATTTACTTCACTCTTTGTTAATTGGTATCGTCATATTTTATTTTATGGTAAAAGTTTTTTTATTTTTTGTTTGTTTTTTATTCGATGTTTGGCCGAATTTCTTATTTTAGAATTCTTTTATTGTAAAATAACTTATTTTGCTTTACTTTATTTTTGTTTAATTTTATTGTATAATTTAATTTTATTTGTCTTATTATATTTTATTAAATTTTTCTTTATTTATTTTCTTTGCATTTTTTAAATTTTGTCTTATTTATTTAAACTTATTTTGTGCTGTTTTATTTTACTTTGCTCCATTTGGTTATATTTTATAATATGTCATTCTATTTTCATTCATATCAGTCGGCTTTTTTAATTTGTTTACTTGAATCTAATTACTGTTGCTTTACTTTACTTTAATTTTTTTAATTTAAATTTATTTTATTTGATATCAGTTTACATTATTTGATGTAATTAAATTTCATTTCATTTTGTTGTATTTTTGTTCTTCATTTCAGTTTAATTTGCTAGTTTTTTTAGCTGGTTTTATTTTATTTTAATTTACTAAATTTGGTTTGACTTAACTTTATTTTTAATTTATATTACTTTTGATTTGTATTAAATTGCGTCGGTTGGCGGCAGCTAATTCAATTCTCGCTAAGGTAAACCTGTTTTTGCAACCATGAAGTCAGCTCCAACAATTCAGCCGTCTCCAATTCAGTTGCCAATTTCTTTTGTTTGGTTCCAACAACTGCTCTGTATTTGCTCGTATGTACTATGTATGTGTGTATGTTTGTTTGTGTGTAGGTATTTTTGTTCTTCTTCAACTATATTTTTTCTTTTTCCATCTGTTAAATGTTGGAGTGCAGCTTTTAGTTCACGGCTACGGCTGCTGGTAATGATGTAGTTGCATTTGTATTTTGTCACTCCGTCCAGGTTTGGGTTCTACTTTGGCGTCTGCATAACTTCTCCACTTCTACCCATTTCACATCCGTAGCCGACATTTAAACAGGGGGGTTTTTTTTTGAATAATTCTTCTACTATCTTTTCATAGACCTGCGAAAGGCAGGTGAGAAAGGAAACCAGCAATTTTTATTTAATTTATTTAAAAGGGGAATCCAGCGAAAAAATTGCTTCATTTTCCCTAGCAATAAATACATATGTATGTACGTAGTACACACATGTCCAGAGTGGCTAAATATCTTCTCCGGTGTTTTCTGCTCCACAGTCTACTTCTTGCCCCTTTTATCCTCTGTTTCCTTCTAAAATCAACAACACAACGTTGTCGATTGCTTGCCCACCTCTCGCCGTCCCCTTTTTTTTGCCCTTTCCAAGTTAAGCTACAACAAATTATCTTACACTCTATGAAGCTGCATAGTTTAAGCAGCAAAATGATATAAAGATGATAATTATTCGTACAAGCCGCTAAAAAGACACCATCAGTTGTTGTATTAAATGCTCTTGGCTACGGACTGTGGAGCTGTTGAGCTGTTGAGCTGCTAAGCTGGTTTTTAGAGCTCCATGGAAAAACAAAAAACACATTTAGTGTCAAGTATTTTTTTCTAGTTACGCTCCTTTCTAAGGGGAAAAGTAATTGTGCTGCAAAGTCATTAGCCAGGTAATGTATTGAGATAGGACGCTTTGTAGCTTTGTCCACAGTTAATGTTAGCGATCACTGTCGCTGGTAGTGCGAGTAAAGCGACAATTGCAGCAATTTACAATTTCATCTCGTGCTTTATTTGCAAATTTTCATACCCTGTTGATGCAGATGCGCTGATAAGATATTCAGTGTCGTACTCAGCCCATAGTTGGTAAACTTGCGATTGAACAATAGAAGTGAAAGGAGTCTGTAGTCTGCGAATATTAGGAATTTACGGCAAGCCGAGATAAGGTACTGCTTTCTTTAGCTTTTTCAAAAATATGCATTGCAATAATAGCAGTGATTTTATTGGAATTATTAAAGAATTTGGCCTGGGCCTAGATTCCCTTTAGTTGTTTTAAGGTTAATTCATATTAGTATTTAGTCTCCCAGTTTACTCTTTAATTAAAATAGAAAACAAACAAATTCTTTTGTCAGTTATTTCTGCTCTCGTAATTGTTAGTAAATTCCGCATTTTGCCAAATAAAATGAAAACATTTGCTTTCTCTATGGCATTTTTTGCACCGGCTCGGCAACAGTTCAATTCCATTCAATCAACGAAATTCAATGCAATCAATTCAATTTATTTTGCACTTCAGCATTGCTCATGACCTTGCGGCTGCGATTTCAAAAGCAAGTAAGTGTTGGTTGGCTACGGCGCCTAAAAGTCGACATACTTAAATTTCATAAACATCGTGTAAGTGTTTAGCCGCGCAATGTTTGGGATTTGAGCTGCACTTTCTTTGATTGCTGTGGATGAATGTTTAGTTTCGGGTAGACCTACGAGGTTATTTGCTGCCGCTGGCGAATACCAACAATTGGTTTGTGGCGCATTGCAGCGGTATGCCGCGAATTCGTTGCGCCATACCGAAGGAAAAGTAGCATTTTTTTAGTGGCCATAAGTCTGGTTGAGAAGGGGAGTAACATATTTTTGATAGCCACCAGTGAATAATAAAACACTTTTATATCACCGCAGAGTGTGTATATTTTTAGGCGCTCAAAGCACCTTGCAACGTTCAAGGTTGCCGAAGACGAATGATTTGCACATTTTGCGTATTTTTGGGCGTTGCAGTGGTATATTTTCCAAAATTGCTATATCTACACCTGTTTTCACATTGTGTGGCATCCACTAAAAAAAAAATACTACATAAACACTTTGCGCTGACTTTTGTGTTTGCTTGAGGCTTGTATACAATGTATAACCCTATGTAGGGCAATTACATGTTGACCTGCACTTGCCGGGTTTCCCAGCAATATTTCCGTGTATGCATAGGTACCTTATGTCAAATGCTCGCCTCCGACCGGACGCTCAACCAAGCATTCAACGGTCATTGCTTTGGTGCTGTGGGACACCAACCTTTTTGCATATCGATTTTCAAGTAATTTTTATAGCACAAAATTTACGTTAACTGGCGCGCGAACGAGACAGAGACACTAGCACACACACACACGCACAGTAACGACTGGTGGCGCACCATGAAAGGTTTGCGTGTTGAGAAACTCAGGTACTTTGAAATGAGTCAAATAGAAATAGTTGATTATGGCGAAAACGAATGCTAGAAAACGTGCTGTGGTCTCATTAAAACAAACCGCTTTTGTTATTTTCACGTGAACTGTGTGTAAAAGTTGATTTCCATTTAATTTTTGTTTTACTTCAAATTTATAGCAGTTCAGCCGAAAATCGATTGGAGCTATGTACCTACACATTTATTTTTTCGGCTTAGATTTATTTATTGTTTCCAGTAAGCCGTATTAAGTGACTCAACGGACAACATTTTAAAGTGCTTGCTCTTGAAGAATATGGAACTTAAAAGAGAGCTCACTGACTGAATGAACCTAGGAGTAATTACCTTTCTTCGGTTTTTCGAGAAGTAAATACTTAGCAGAATCAAAAATAGGTAGTGTTCCAAAGTTTTTTAAGTCCGCTGCAAGCTTTTAAAAACTCCGTAAATCTAAACTTTTCACTTGAAATAATACAGTCAGCTAACATTTTAAAATAATGTCTCGTCAAGTGAAAGCTCTTGTGCATATGAAAGCTTAAACAAGCCAACAGGTCTAGCTTCTACGATCAAATTACATGATCTTTTAAACAAATTTTAATAAACTGCAAACTGACTTTAACTACGGTCCACTTTAGCGGGTGGATATAAAATATTAGGACAAAGTGAGACTTAAGTCAAGGCAGCTTTAACCATAAAAAATCACGCATTGCTTACTGCATTGACAACCCAATAAACATATCCAAAATGAAAAGCTTTAAAGGGAACGGAAGCTCATATACAACAAATTGTTCATAGGTAATATAAATAAAACTGCCGACGTAGCTAGCATAAGTTGAAATATAGCTTGCTTTAGATTCAATTAAACAACATTCAGCAAGCTTTCATGCAATTGAAAGCTAAACCCAACTCATAAAGATTCTTCGAAGATTAAACTGTCATCATTGTGCTTGTAGACTCAAAATATATTCCTTTTGGCCTCAAGAAAGTTCGCTGAGTTGAGAAAAATTTTGAGTTGCTTAAAATGAGAAAGCTTCCTTAAGTTGAAACTTTAAATCTAGTCATCTATTTTTCCAAAATATGTATAAATGTACTAATGTTCCCGTCTGCCAACAAAGTTTAAATTATTCAGTTAAGTTAAATTTGAAACGAAAAGACTCGGTAAAGCTCTCCTGTTGTGCAAAATTAGAATTGGACTTTGATTTTATAGGAACTTTCATGGATCTAACAAATAGTAGGAAAAAATGGTATTTATAGATTGAAAAAAGTTTTCTCACAAATAAAAGGCAAATGGTTGCATATGAAAGCTCAAGCAGCCTACACTTATTGCATGCATACCATCGATGATTCATTTCAAATGAATTTTGTGAATAAAAGTTTAATTCATAAAATAGTGAAATCTTTTAATTTTCCATAGTTCTTATTTATTTGACTTTACACAAGTTAAAAAAAGTGCAATCCAGTGAAAGCTTGTGTGAATTTTTAATGTGCCTTTACTCGTACTCTAAATAAAAAGTTTACAATCGAGTGAAAGCTTGTGCGAAAAAAAGTATTGGCTTATCAGAAACTTAGTAAATGTTTAAGCCGGAGATATACTTAAAGTGCTAGTTTTTGGGCGAAATTTAAATTTGTGTTTCAATCAAATTGAAAACCTTCAAATCGATTGAAAGCATACTTTTCTTACTTACTTACTTAATTGCCGCTTCGTCATACTTTTATAAGCAATTAATGTAAACTTTCATGCTACGAAAGATTTTCATAATTCAAATAATTAACTTTTGTAAATAAAAAGCCAAAAAAAACACAAATCAACACAATATAGCATTAATTAATCGCACACCTTCACATAAATTGTATCTCAATCGTTCAGTCATTGTTGCGGTGTCAACTGAGCTGAAAACTCCAAAGAATCAGAGCATGTTTTGAACAAATGAAAAAGTACCAAAACACTAGCTAACATATATTGTAAAAAGCAATAACAATGCTATGCTTCGGTGCCCAAGTGAGTCAGCAAGTCACTACATTGACTACAATTAACAATTTGTGAGCACTAACGCTAATCATCAAAGCAATTATTAGTTCGAATGATAGCCTTATACAAAAAAAAATCAAATCGCAATGCAAATTGCATGCCAAATGGCGATTGTGTGACTGATTGGTTGGTTGGTTGAATGAAAGACTGAGTGACTGATGAAAAGGTAGTAAGTTGGCAAGCATTTTGCTTAATACAATATTTACAAGTTCAGAAACGCTCAATGGGCGAATTGATTTGCCAATTCGTTTTTTTTTGTCAAATTTATATGTTTTTGATTCACATTACTTTTCTTTGAGTTGCATGTGTACTCTGTTGATAATTACAAAATATATCAGTGTGTATGTATGTATGTGGATTCGAATGAGCTAAAGCTTTCTAAGCGCTGCTAAAATTAAAAGCATTAAGTAATTTGCTTTCGATTGGCTTACTCTTTGAACTCACTCACTTGACCGGATATTCATTTTTCGATTTTAATTACCCTATACTAAACGTTTTTGCTCAATTTTGCGCTCAATCTGGTTTTTTCCTTTTACTCATATTTCATTTTAAGCAACAACCCAATTACTATGTCTGTTACTTTCACACTTACAATACTCGTGTTTACCCAGCACGGCTCCACATCTCACAATTTTCATACTTTAAGTGCCGTGACATTGTAAATAAATCAGCGCACTAAGCTCTCCAACGTTTAATCCCCATAAAACGCCTCAATGAATTAGGCTCGTGTAACAGACGTGGTAGGTATTTGTACAATGCCTATCTAATAACTTAAAAAAAAAATATTACAAAATAAAGCAGGTGACTTGATTGTTATTTAACTTCCATGCTGCGAGTTCATTAACAAGTTATCCGAAAGTAGAGGAAGGGGAAAAATTTGCCTACTCAAAGAATTTGATAGTAAAATTTTAGAAGAGAAAGTGCGAAGTGTAACTAAGAAATAGAAATTATGCAATACAGATAAAAATGTAATATAAAATATTTCCAGAAAAATTAGATGCTCGATTACACCATAGCAGCAATTTTGCAACAGATAGACCATGGTATTTTTTATGAAAGAAGCAAACTTGTAGTCGAACACCTATTTCTTTTTTTCGCATCTAAAATAGAGCACAATGGGTACTTGTACCACAGGTATAAAAATTTGAAGTGTTACAGCTTCGATGTCTATGAAACTGTTGTTCCTTATAAAAAGTTACGCCCACTCTTTGACCGACCACCATCTCCCCTTCTGCCATTGTGACGGCCTTAACCACAAAGTGCAAATGAAATTAAAGTCAGACATGCTAGACTATAAGTTTGTGCACTAAAACTGATTTGTATGATGCCCCCTTTCAGAAGGATACCATGGCTATTCTGCAAAAAAAAATATAAATTTGTTGTAATGTGTAATTTTTTTATGCCAACGACATGCTTAGATTTTTACAAGTTATGAGTTCTTTCTTTAAAAAAATATTTTGAAAGTGAGCTGATGATGAATAATGAAAATAACGGAGAGTTTGTTATCAAAATCTAATTTTTTTCTACTACCAAATCTTAAATTCATAGTGAAAACTTGCACAAGGTCACTTAGTTTGTATTGTCAACTGCTGGTCTTCAGATATAGTTGAAGGTTGTGGTGAAAAGTGAAAGCTCATCGGAAAAAGCACGGCTCTTAAACTTGAGGGAAACATTAGATTTTATATCGAATTAAAGCTTTCTCGAAAGTGAAATTAAAGCTTATCACATGAAAGTTCAGAAGCATATATGCATTTATTCTGCAAACATTGAAATAATTTAGAATTTAAGGTTGACCTTAATTGAGGCCTCCCCTCCGAGGAGAAATGGTTGACTATTTAAATATATATTTAGTCCTATTGCCATTTTCATGTGAACGAATATTCTCTAAAATTTACAAGCGAAACAAAAGCAATCTTTCCCATTTTTTTTTTTTTTGTTTTCTTCTAAATGTATAGATCTACCTCGCTTTGAAAAAAAAACCTGTCAAGGAGTGGAATTTAAATTACCCAACCTAGCCGTATCTAAAAGACATAACTGAGGTAGAGATAAATCATATCTTTAATTTCAACTAAAATCGGTGAAGAGAACGTCCCCAATTCCAATTGAATTGGTAAGATGTGGCCCGTTGGGTTGGTCATGACGCGGACTGAATTTAACCATCCAATTCCGATTTGTAACAGAACTAAGGTTTGCATTTCCGTAGTTTTGACCATTTTACCAAACAATTTCATAACATTTTTGTAAAAAGTAGTTTAATTGCTAATTTAAATTGTGCCTAAAAGTAGGCAAGTATTAATCTCAACGTAAATGTAACTCGTCGTCGAAATACATGATTCGATGATTAATAATTCGCCATATGCATTCTGCTGTTGTAATATTTGTGAAACCCTTACAAAAACATTCTTTAAACATTTTCGAGGGTTTTTTGACAGTTCGTGGTGAGACAAAAATCCAGCTAGTACCCTTATAGCAGACCTAAGCAAAAAATCTTTACGTACCTATGACTCATTGAGGTTCAGGCATTCATTTTGCTTTCCGCATTTTAATTAAATATCAACTTTTTAACTCAATCTTATTATAAGGAACACGACGTTTCTGACACTAACCAATATAAAAAAATGTACATCAAGCTGCACTTTTAAAAATTTTTATATTTTTTTTATCGAGATCCACTTTTTCGCTTTTTTCTTCGTAAGTCAAATCTTTTTATCATTCTTCCATGACTGGCATTCCTAACGTAAATTGTGACAGCAGCTGATTGCCAGCCTTCTTTCTGATAGCCTAACCCCATTAGAATTTTCAACTTTGTACTTTTTGCACTTTGTGCTCGACCCTCATAGATGAATTCACCTCTGTATGGAGATCACCTTGAAGCATCGCAACGTCTGCCGTGCGACTTTATTTGCCAACGCGCTTATCAGTGGGTCCATTAATTAACAAATGCCACATTGTAGCAGTTAAATATTAGATAAGTTTCTCTTTGCATGTATTTGGGGGTGTATGTGTGTGTGTGTGTGTTTGTGAGTTTACTTTGTGACGGAGGAAAGTGCAAATCCCGCTCCCGAATGCCGCAACGCATGTAGATAAGTTTGATAAATATTTGCGTACTCTGAGGCGCACAAACTTGACGGTAACATAATTTAACTGAAGTTTGCAATAAATAGTAAAACAAAAAAAAAACCAAAACAACAGTGATTTGTTGAGCATCAGCCCACGCCCTGTTCCTACCTTCCCTCATATCTATGTATGTATTTAGTATGTCGTAAAACTTACTTGCTAATTGAAGAGTTTTGCAAAGACAAGAAGAAGTCAACGAGAAAGTTGCTGCATTTTGTGGCTTGGCTTGGCTTATGGTTATGGCTTGCTGTGGCTTGTTTGTCGCGCAGATTATTTAGTCTTTTTTAATTGAGCACACATCAGGTCAAGAAGTTACGAGAGTTTGCATTTCTTGCTAAAGTTTGCACAAGTCACAAAATAGATGCTTAACAAGCGACATATTCTTGGAAAAGTACGTTGGCTAAATATTGACTTTTAAAAACTTTGCCTGCCAACTGATTTAGGAATATCTTTCACAATCTGTACTCCAATTGACGCTTAGCAATGTTTGCCCAAATCACTGGTAAACTGTAACTAGGTGGAGCAAAATAAATTCGTAAAAAACTTTTAGAGTTAAGTTTTTATTTCTTTTGTAGTTTGTTGACTTCTTTTCATAGAATATCTCTTATTTTTTATGCGCAAACTGTTTTTGTTCACACACAATAAGAAATGCTCTTGATTTCGCAATACGGTTTGATTGCGCCTAACCTTATCTGAAGTTATCCCTTGGAATCCAGGTTCAGCAACATGTGTGTTAACCACCGTAGCCGACGGACTGTAAAAAGGTCGCATTTATCTGAAGTGAATTAACCCCTCTATAAGCCCCGTCCCATGAATATTGCAATCGGAGAGTAACCATGGGACCATACGACGAACTCAAGTTTCTGTGTGATATTCGCGAAATGCTGACGCAGCTCAAGATATTGCAGTAGCCTCTTTATTCCAAATACTTACCGATATACCAATTGATTGTAAGACTAGAATTTTTGTCTGTCTGTTTGTGTAAATCGTTTATATTAATTTAATTTTGAATATAACTATGACTTAACAGTTTCATTAGAGCTTCCTATGGTTTTGCTACCATAGTTTTCAGGACGGATGTCAGCTTGGAATCGATGTAGATTTTGCTGGCAGCTGAGATTCACCCTCAAGGTCTAACACAAGCCAAGTACGTTCGACTCTTTCGCGGAAGATAGTGGAAGTAAATGTGAATGTTAAACAATGTTGGGAGCTATTTCTTTTTTTTTTTTATTATAATCAAAAAATAATTCTTTTATAACTATAACATAATGGAAGCCGTCAAGAGTCTACCCTTGGCTATGGAATAGCGGCACCGTACGAGTACTTGTCACTGCTAGCAGATAATATGTATTATATTTGGCACAATCGAATTTGGGTGTTTTGCGGCGCGATATTCTTTTTTATCAGCTATAGCTATTTTAGCTGAAAGTGCCTCGTCGATAGTATCGTTTTCAGAGAAGTGGCGAGGATATTAATTAGTGTGTGAATTCTAGACTCTGTTAAAAAGTCCACATTAAGGCCGTGAACGAACGAAATAAGACTGGCAAATTTACTATCAAGCCGCCTACGAATCAATTGTTGAAGATGGTGGAATAATATATCTATACTTGTCAACCGTACCGAAGCAGAGATCCGTTCCGAAGAAGCCCTTATGCATTACTTATTCGTCATCCAGAGTCATGAGATGGTTGAAAATGAGTGGCATTTGACCACGATTTTCTAATAGATTTCCCTAATAGAGCAATCGATATTGTCTACATAAACCTGACGAGGTTATTAATTCGTCTGTGTATGCACGACCTTGGTCCTAGGTTCTGCAAAAAGGTTGGATGATCCGAATTAGGCATATTCGAATGAAGTAAGACCGCCAAACTTGCATCTACAATATGTATATGCAAATCTGTTTATTACCGTTGTTTTGTTGGAGCTGAAGAGTCTAGAGTTGGTCTATTCCGAACTACCTAATAAATTGTATATTCCCTTAACGAAGGCGAGTTTTGCTGTTTTGATGATATTACAAGCTCATCAGTTCTATTACAACTAGGATTCATTTCTCGCTCGTTGCCATTGAAAAACCAGGTCGTAGTGTAAAAAGGTTTGTAGACTAGAGTTGCCCATTGACTTGACTGTAACATTGTTATGTCTTCACAGCAGTTATAGCCATCCTTCTGGAGAACAGCCAGCCAACACAGTATGGACATTCAGTAACGGCTTAAAGTTATTTCGAATATTAGAAGAGGTCTGTTTCGTCAAGAGCACTTTATTAATCTCGAATATTGGTCAGTGTATTTGAAGAAAATATTGCCGTTTGACTGAATTCTAGTGCGAAATCATTTGAAAAGGTCCATAATTGTTTTGATAATCAAACAGCGACTTGGGCAATAGAGACGAAAACTTAATTTTCGGACGCTTCTGAGTTTAACTGCATATCAAACTGATATAATTGTCAAAAGACAGCAACAAAGTTGGCAAGACAGGGAACTCTCTTGGTGTTGTGGTAGTAGGAGAGTTGGAGTCGTTTAACTATAGCTCTTATAGAGCTGGGCTTCGTGTCTTTTCAGTCATCATTTGGTGAAAACTACAACATCTGATGTATCAAAGTATCAAAGTCCCTCTGGCCGGTGGTTGATGGCCGCCGGTTAAAGACTTACTATCACTATACAAACAAAATAGAAACAATTTTTATTGTTAGGATCTTAGGCTTAGGTAATGCTTAGATTACTATGGACTTTCGTAGATGTTAGATATCTTATTTAGCTATTCAGCTTTCGCAAAAACATCGCGACATTCTTGTAATAACACTTCTAGGAATTTTGTTCTCGCCCCGAAAGGTTCTAGGAATTTTATTTATTTTTTTAATTTGTATGCCAATCAACGCAGTAATGTAATTAGATAGAACAAATTTTTCGTACTAAAGAGGAGGAAAAGGGCACTAGGAGTTTCTAAACATTTCCAAAATCCTGTGAAGTTCTGTTATATCAAATAACTTTATTTTAATCCATTCAAAAAGGGGTTATATTGCAAGTGCCTAAAATCTCCGTATAGGGAGCTCAAAATAACCTAGTTTTATAGCTACTACCATTTAATCAACTTATCATGGATTACAAAAGATATTGATTTAAAAAAAGGTGTTTTTGTAAAAATCTGTGGAATGCATTTCCATCTTAAAAACACAAAAATATTTACTGTATATTAAGTACGTCTGCTTTCACATTTTCTGCCTAAATTCATGTAAAAATACTTGCTAATTTTTTTTTAACGAAACCTTTTGCTATGTATGTAGATATACAATATTTAAATATTTCATGCATTTATGTACATGATTTACGTTGCGCATAATCGTGTCACATTGTGTGAGTCACATTTCATTTGATGCTTTTACCATAATTCCTCATTCGAGAGCTTTTGAGCGTATAGAATGAATACATCCAATCGATTTTAGCCGGTTTTGTATGTACATGAATTAGATATATGTACATATATGCATGTATAGAAATATACACATATACATAAGTATATACATAATTATAAGTGTTCAATAAACTCACCCATTGAACTTTTTATTTTTCATAATTTGTTTTGAATAAAAATATTAATATTAATAACCAACAAATATACTTAAAAATTCGGCTCAGCTATTTTTTTACCTTGTAAAACCACTCTCTCGTAATTATGTGCAAAAAATACCGCAAAATTAGTCATAAAACCAAAATTAGGTATGACAAATTTGTTAGCTTGGAAATGAGTTGCGGTCGATAGCATTAGTTGGAATCTTTGGTAAAAAGCCAGTTTTAAATATTTAATAATCACAAGCATATTTAACATATTTATTATTGATGAATAAGTACATGTGTACAAAAAATATACTTGGTATATGTGCCTGCACAGTAGATCAGAACAGTATGTGGACAACAAAAAAATCAAACATACAAATAATAAAATGATGAAAAACAATTTCATTGGCACGAAATCGAATTATGTGAAGGTTGTTTCGATATCTACATTTGGTTTATGCTATACAATATTATGGGGCTCCATTTTAATAAAAAATTAACTTAAAAGACTTAAGGTGGAAAGCATTTTGAATAATGTACAAAACTCAGGGAGCATAACGATTATAATTTATATTTAAAAAATCGTGATTTAATCGTTACTTTGTAATTTTTACTTTTTCTATAAATTTAATGATTTTTATTTTTTCGATCAAATTTAATTGATATTTTAGACTTTTTCGTTCAAAAAATTCTTGTTATTAGTGGTTTTAAAGTTTTTTGATAATAATAATAATAACAATAACAGCAATAATACCATTTACGTTTTATGACCGAAGAAACAAAAATCACAAAAATATCGACGAAATATGATCGAAATAATTTGAAATCGAATCTTAAAAAAATGAAAATTACAAAATATCGATCAAATGTGATCGAAAAATAACCAAAAAATTGCGATTACGCTTTACATCTCAAAAATTCTTCTAAATAAAAATAAGGTACGGGTTGCATAGCACATAGCATAATAATTATATCGATATATTCGAGCTTCGTTTTGAAAAGATTTTTCCCAAGGATTTTTTATCCGAAAAAATTAAAAAAGCAATTATTTTCGAGCACTGTATGGGCATACATTAAATATTAAATAGAAGTAATGAGGATTATAACTTTACTTTAAATACCCAGCGCTTGTTTTTATTTCAAATAAACAGGACTTATTGTGTGCAATAAAATCAGCTCTTCCTTTTGATAACTTTTGATAGCTTTATTTATTAAAAATAAATTAGTGAGATTTGTCTCCCGAATTAAATTCGTTATACCATATTTGAATAAATTTTTTTAAATGATTTAGTAAATTACGAATATTTCGAACTTTTGTAGATTGCCGTTGCATGAGAATTATGTTAACGGTGCGATGTGTGCACCAAATTGGGTAGAGTTTTATCAATTACTTTCAGCTATATACCTATGGCTCTAAACTGTCCTGTGCCCCGCCCATTTTTCAAAGTTTTATTCTCGACTACATAAAATATTTGAAACTGATTTTAATTTTTGTAATTTGGCATTGAACGAGATGTGGGCGTGGTTTTTGTTTGGTTTCTATAATGTTGATTAATAATAAGTTAGAGTTTGACAAAATAATTTCGTGGGCGGTGTCATGCCCATTTAAAAAAAAAATAATCCACGTATTCATTTCACCAATTCAATCCTACATGTACAATTTGAGCGATTATAGTGTATCGTTACAGAAATATCGAATTTGTTAAATTTTCGCAAAATACAGTTAAGTGGGCGTGGTTAGGAGCAGAGGGAGTACGTGAAGCAAGTTTCGTTAGGATATCGGAATATTTACTCGAGTTATGCGATGTACGGACGGACGGATGGGCAGACAGACATTAGGCAAACCGGTTTCTCTTTTTATACTGAGCATTTTAGTATATATATGTATATCTATATCTATATCGAATGTTTTAGGCAATCCGCCCTGAGATGTAATATTGGGGACTGAAAAAACTGCGCTATTGTGAATGAGCCCCTAGAAAATACATGGGAAATTTCAGTATAACACCTACTCCGGTTTTGTTTGAATAGAATTTTTAAATACATCAACCTAAAATTTGGTTCATGCTAACAGGGTTGCTTTTGCAAGTAATGGACATTTTATCCGAGCTGGAGAGTTCAATGAAATGAACTGATGGGCACTAGTGCGCTCGGTTATAACAAAGGACTGAATAATGTTTGTATGAATACCTATTTTATATGCAATCAAATAAAATGAGTGACAAAGTAAATTAAATAAATTAAATCAAACAGTATTTTTTAATCATAATTACAAGCCTTAAAAAATCTCGCAGCATTTCAGTTAGATTTGCTACATTTTTGGCTGCAAAGGAACTGAGTAAATGGCACACTGGTTAGGAAAGAAATATTTTTGAAAATTGTATCATCTTATTTCCGCTGAGAAATCTAGTTCTTTAATTTCTCTGTGTATAGCATCAACAGTAAATGCCAAAAATGCTTGCTGAGGTCATCACCTCAGTTGTTCCGCTTTGTTGGGCATCTTCTTGTAAACCTTTTGAAAATATTAGTCCTTTCTACGAGCACATACCAATACATTCAATCAATCGAAACTAATACGGGTACAATGTGAGCGTACGCTCTTTGGGTATTCTACAACGTATTTAGTTATGTATGTGGATCGATGTATGTACATATATTGAAAAAATAATGACAGCTGTTTCTTGGTTATGCGCGTGTTATGCTGCGATGCCTCTTTTCAATAATGAGAAGGCAGCCAAAAAAAAAAACAAAAAAATACAAACCAAAGTAACTAAAACCGAAAAAAGAAATAAAAATAAAAACAACAGGCCATAGTACTCTCATTAGTTGACAGGAAGCGCTGAGCATTTCCTACTACCTGCAGAGCAAAACATCGAGGAACGTGCAGGCGCAGACAAGCCCAGCCAGCTCAGATGGCAATTGGAAGTGGTGGCATGAGTGGAGACAAGCTGCAATTCATATATATTATATGTATATGAATATAGTAAGTAAGTATCACGTGCACACTGCCAACAAAGCCGCATGGCACAGTGTGTTGTTTTGAACCAAACCACAGCGAGATCTGATGAGCCATAAATAATATCACCGCTTTACTTTGAACATTTTTTCAAACGCTCACTTTCATTTCTTTGTCTTCGTATGCTTGATTTTCCTTCACACTCCACACACTGTGATCTTGCATTTTGTTTTGTTTCCCATTCTCATTTGCCTCTTCTTATTCTTCGTCGACATTTACTCATCTGCTACGCTTGAGTGGTAAACAACAGCAAATTATCAGGAAAAATGCAGCAGATGCACTTGGTTGAATGGCGGCGAGCAATGGAATTACCGAAAAGGATATGCAGGCAGGACATGTGCGCTCATAAGTGGGTACATACATTCAAACATACATACATACATATCTACTTATTTGTCTACAACAAACAACAAGCAAATGACGGTAAAAGAAGATATCTACAATGTATGCTATTCCTGCATATGTGGCACATCAGTGCATATTATGAATTCAAGTAAGCGAGTACGTAAAAAAAAAGATGAATCATCATGAATAGTAAGTGAACTGAATTGAAGTTCGTACTTATAGTGATTCAAGTGTCATAGCTAGCGAAGAGGGTAAAAATTTATATACATTCTTTCTGTAGATAAGCGCACACTCTCAGGAGCGGGTTCTATACTATCCTAAACGGTGCGTTCCTATGTTAAATTGCTCATCGCTCATATTTCCTAGCAAAGCGAGGGATTTCACAGAGTGACAGAAACCGGTTAAAATACTCTCTCATTGGAAGGACGATAAATACCCAGAGTTTATTGACAATATCAGAATATCTGCAATCTCAAGTATCGCCAATCAGATTCCCATGATGTTCCAAGGTGTTACAACCAAACCAAGATGCGGTTCGTTCCCTTTAAGCCGCCCACTAGAACCCTCTCTAGTAAGTTCCCCAGCTAGCTCGTTCCCTCTCTTCTTCTCACGTACTCTAACAAGGGTAATCTTATTGCGAAAGTATAATTATTAAACTGTTTCTTATTGATGTTCTGTTTCTCCGAGAGGATGAAAAGTTGATTTATATAGGAACGATTTTCCGTCATCCCTTGTCAAGTTTGGTTTGGAGGCAAACCGGTTTCGGCGTTGTGCCATCTTCAGTGTAATTTTTTGTTCAGTAACTTAAAATCGTTCCAATATACATATCATTATTAACATTTTATTCTCATTCCTTATCAATTCCAAAGTAAACAGTAGGATTTCCCCAAATTCCGTTATTCTCTTGACGTCCGCCATTTCGTCTGATATTATTTTATTCTGTAGAATCTAAGATATCACACCACTTATCTATTCGCAATGCCTCGTCAATTTCATTTGGTGTAAATAATATCTTAAACAACGATATATTCACTCCCCTGGATTTTATGCTACCTAAAATTCGTGAGGGTATATACTTTCAATTTTAAATGATCGTTATTTAAAATTCGATCACAACTATTATCTCTCCCATCACCCATAGTTTTTGATGGTCAATAGCTCAAAAATTTTATTCGAATTAAGATTCCATAATAAATTTTTTGCAGTTTTCGCATATTTGTATTAAATTTATAAACTTCAAAAATAATTTATTTTTAAGATACGAGGTAGTTTGTTCATACGTAAAATGAATTCATATATTTATTTATATATAATATTTATATATCATTTATTTATCTACATCATCAGATAAATTTGAGTTTATTTTAAAAAAGTTCATCATTTGAATGAGACTTTTTTCGATTGCGAAATCATGACAACACTTTTCTTCCTTCTAATACTTTCATAAAATACCATTTAACATTTTAACACTAATTGTATTTCTTTGTTTTCTTTTGACAATGTTCATAGCGCTAAACATGCGTTCGACTTCTGCATTGCAGAGGGGTAAAATTAAAGAATTGAAAACAAAACCACAAAGGATAGAAAAATAATTTTTGCATCTTCCCAAAATTCTACAGCAAATTGTAGATTTTTCACTGATATTATGAAATGTTTCCCATTGTATTTCTATGTCATTTATTTCATTAATATCGAATTTACATTTTTAAGAAAATGCTAAAGAAGGCTAGAGGCTAAATTAAAATGTTCCGGTTAAAAGAAAATAAAAAAAGCTAAATCTAGCCTGAAAAAGACTAAAATAACAACGCTGCTGGTCATCGGACTCAAAATTGAAATGGTCAAATAAACTGTTATAATTTCAAATGCAATTTAGGATGCATCGTTGTACATATGTAGTATAACTACATTTACTCTTATGGACAATATTCATCCCATACGACTTCATACGTTACGTACCGAAAAAACCATCGCTACTGAAGAGGTGAGTGTGCCCGAGAACCAAAATTTATAGATTGGACAGCGTTCTGTCGACTTTTGTTTGTTCACCACGTGCAAAATCTTGATGAAATATCTTCGCTTACTCCGGTATATAATTTAACTAATTAGTGCCATCGTTTGCGTCGTGCATATGCTCGGTGAATTGGTTGAAAATCAATTGGAACTTTAACTGGATTGTTATCCTTATGCCAACTTCAGAAATAAGGCGGATTTCTAGTTTAAAGAGTATGCAAATAAATAGGCTATATATGTAGAGCAAACGATGCAGGCTCCCTTGCATATAGGGACACGATATCGGACACAAAGTATCGATATGTTACTCGTTCAAAGTATCGCGCTAAAAGAATCGGGCTCCTATAAATATCGAACTTCAAAGGCTCGGTATCCAAAATATCAATACTTAATTGAAAATGAAGTTCATTCATTATTTCTTAAAAAATGTTATCTTATTGTCAGTTACAAATTATTTGCACTTGGAACTTGAGTAAAGTTGACAGCAGTGGACGCACCTAATCACCTAAAATTGGAAAGGGATTAGCTTACATGGCATCACTTTTTAAAACTGAAGACGGTGCTAACGTTTCCTGTCATGTGAGTTTACTCCGTTGGACCACATTTTGTGAGGATGCGTCAAGTTAAAGGTCCATGCTGATAATATATCAGGACGCCAAGATCCGGCGCGTTATTGGCGTTACTGGAAAAAGTCATTTCATTATTTTTTTTTTGTTTTCTATTTCAAATATTGCCGGTATAGTAACCCCAAGAAAACAGAAAGGGCTTCAGGCAATGTTAAGCCTCCAAGTATATTTCTGCATTGAAAAAAACTTCTCACAAAAGTCATTTGCCATTCGGAGTCAGTTTAAAATTTAGGAAGAAGCTCGGTCAAATATAGAGCTACATACAAACTTACATATTTGTATGATGTAAGCGCCCAGTTACTATTATTATTAATAAAAGAATTTTTTAAAGAAACTCACGCCTACTTCTTCATTCACCTCTAATTACTACAATTTTCGCAAAACCTTACACTTTCCCACACATCTAATTTGATGTACTCGCCTTCAATTAATTATACATATATTTATATATACGATACATATGTACATATGTAGATTATAGTAGCATAATTTCATAGCGTGAATGCAATTGAAGCAATACATGTAGGTAAAACATCTGCCAGTTATATTTACCAAATGTCACAAAATTCTACGCTCCCATAAGTCACCGAAGTTTTGCGTTTTACTAATTTTTTCCCACCTAGGCAAAGTAAATAACATTGACAGCTAATAATTACTATGCAATCGTAACTATAGTATAGTCCTTCAACAATTACAGCAACAACAATGTAATTTTACATATATGTACATACCTACATTTATTATGCCGCTCACACATGAATGCGAACTCTAGTCAAGCTATGAAAGGACTAAAGGTATGCTCTGGACAAAACCTACATATGCATTGTATATATGTAGGTATGTACTTAGATGTAGTAGCATTGGGTGCAAAGGAATTCGCAAGGAAATCCATGTTTTTTTACTTTCAAAGTTCACCCTCTGCATGCTAGCGAGGCACAACGCAGGCGCAACGGTACGAGTTACTATCGTAGGTCTGTCTGTGCGATGGTAGCGACGATCATGGTGATGATGACTGGTAACGGTGGCGGTTGTGGCTCAGAGAATTGTTTTTTTTTTAATTTTTTTTCTTGTCGACGAGTCCTCGCATTAAATCGTGTGTTTGTCTGTCTGCCGCACTGATAAGAGCGTGTGAACTTTTCTCACTCGCCTATGTAAAGGAATTTGTTCTTAATGGACAAAAGAACCTCTAAGGTGGGGAGGAAATGTTTAGTGATATTTGTGAAGCATAGCGGCGGGAAGGAAAGCGTTAGAAGTATTGGAAATCGAGGTGAGGTGAGGTGAGGCGAAAGGCAATAATTATACTGGAAATGAAGGAAAATATGAAGTTGTTATGCAAACGAAATGTGTAAAACTGTAAGGACATAGGAAAATGAGCGCAAGATTTAATTAACGGGCAGCTGAGAATCGAAATTGGTAGGTCGGAAGATTAACTGTTTTTGTTTTGGATCTTCCGAGCTTGGGTTTTGCTTTGAATTTAAAAAATTCACATCGCGCTCTACAAAATATTATTTTGAAGTAAATGTCAGTAGAAAGAGTATATGGATTTACATACGACTACTTCGAAAATTACTTCTATTAAGCTTCTAACACTGCTGAGATTGCCTACAAAAAACTTTTAAAAGTATAGATTAGGATGTAGAATATAGGACAGTGGCTGGAGTTTACTGGTTGCAAATCCATCTCCAATCAAATGTGCAGATGATATAGTTAGGGAGTGCTATTACGTCGCCCTTTTTCTAGTAGCACAAAAACATAAGTGCTAAATATCCGACCCTCGCGCGATCAATAGAAAAATCGACAGCCGTAATTAAGGAACTTGGCCAATTTTGTGACCTTAGTGGCTAGATTTCTAATAATAATAATAACAATAATATAATAATTCGGTGCTTACATAATATATCTATAGTTTTAGGCCGACTCCGAATGCCAGAGGTTTTTTTGTGAGACGGATATTTAAATTTTAGTGCTAGTTTTCTAATTGGTCATACTCGATCATTGAGACTGAATTTCTGCTTTGGCATAAAGGGTATGATATAACAATTGCTACATGTAATTTTTGTTTGTGCCCAAATTTCGTCTAGAATGTATCAAAACGAAACGTAATAAGTTTGGTACCATAATCATTCCCAATAAATATCTGTTGTTTAACGACAGACAACCTAATAATATATGTATGATTTCGTCTATAGATAATAATAGAGTTTTTGAGCGAGCGATATTTAATGTGCCCATTTCTATAACTAAAAACAAAGACGAATGAAACGGCTTCAAACAAACTTATTAATAGTCTCTTCGTATTTCTAAGATTTTTTAATTAAATTAAAAATGTTAAAATCTTGCGCGTTTCAATACGAGAGGTGCTACATAAAGATTGAGATTTATCAAATCTGGCATTGTCATCGTAAAGTTTGACATTTTTAACGCTCATCGTACTCAGAGAACAGGACGGAGAAAATAGCACCAAAAAATTATAGAAAAGTTTGTGTTCTAATAGCAGTTGCCCCTCGGTAGTCAATGCCAAGTCTCCGAGTTTATTTCTATCATGAAAAAACTTCTCAAAAACATCATTAGCCCTTCGGAGTTGGCGTAAAACTGTAGGCCCCTTAATTTATGTTACAACACCAAGAGGCACACCACAAATTGTAGAGGAAGTTCGGCCAAACATCCAGTCATCTGATGTAGCAGTTCGAAGAACGAAATTCGCGAAAGTCATGTGCCTTAGAGCCTCGTGAGATCTAGGCGTGCTTGGGCATTCGCTCCACTTCCATATAATAATGTTCAATGAAATTGAATCGCGATACTTCAAAAGATTTATGAATATAAGATCATAACAGGCGATGGATCATGGTCCCGAAACTAAACAACAATCAATTCAATTTCGAAGCGAACGGTCGCGTGTATATTTGGGTTAACTGGGCATACCGCCATTATCGCAAAAGGGCGGTAAATTCTGAATGGCTCACCAGTATTTACCAGAAATATTCAAAAAAATAAGCGAAACCAATCGCAGTCGACGGAAGTTCAAGCGGTCACATATCAGCTCAAACAAAAATGTTTTTAAGCATTCGAATTGGTGGGTCATCCGCCGTACAGTGCTGATTTGGCACCCGATGATTTCGTTTGAAGTCAACGTTTTTTTCACAACTGAAGAAGCGGTTGATGCGTTGAAATCATATGTTTTCAGTGCACCTCAATTGGAGTGAAAAAAGTGATTCGTAAAACAGTTCAAACGAGTGCAATAATTTACTGACCTTCATAGCTCAACAACTTCACGCAAATTTGTGAAGATATGTACTTTTTAATAATAAAATGAATAGAAATTTTTTCGAAGGTGTTTTTGAGATATTCGATGTATTAAGAAACTAGAATAATTGCACACTTTTTTTAAAAGCTTTAAAAACAAAAAAAAAAAACAAATTAATTTTAACACTCTAAATTAAAAATAGCCAATTGCAGTAATCGTTCAACTAAATAATCTTAAATTAGAATTACATTAAAGTTAATTTTTCAAAATTCCAAATTTTAATTATAGTAATCGTAATATCCATTGAAGTGTTAAAACTAAAAATTTTCAAATGAAAATTGTTTGAGTTACCTTAAATGTAGTAGTTGTAGAAATGTGAAAAAGATAAATGTTAATAAAAATAACTTTAATGTAAATATGATGACAAACAAAATAAATTGATACGAAATTAAAAAAAGAAGATTTTTATTTGTCTTTAATAAAAGCAATCCTTAGCAATGATTACAGTAATCCTTATAATAAACAATACAGCATTACAATTACAGTAATCGTTCATCAATGACAAATTGTGACTACAGTGTGTTTTAAGTTCGTTCGATTACTTTAATGATTACTTTAATTTTAAATGAGCTTTCTTAACTTTTTTAGATTAGTGTAATCGAAATCGTTTGTTAATTGTAACCCCTAGCTCTGATTTTGCAGCCAGAGTTCTATAAGAATCGGTTGACACAGGTGGGGCCACACAATTTTGTTAACCAGTGTAGTTTATTTATTGAAATCCATTCAACCATATGAAATATACAAATTTTACAGAAATGCATCAATGTGCCCAGCGGTTAATAATGTACCAGTTTAGGATAAATGCAACAATTTGGCAAATGCTAGCTTCTTTAAATAACTAAACAGATTTTCGGTCAAGGCCAGGTAGAGTTTGAAACACTTAAATTATTGCATATTTAAACTTTTACGTACGTATTAATGAAGCTTTTAGTATTCAGCTCATCATTGCGTTCTGCTTTAAAAAAATGTTTTTCTATTTACCCTTCTCTTATTTAAGTATTCGTTGATTCACAAAAAAGTGAATTAAATTTAATTTCCATTTTCAATACTTCGCATAAGTCCAGCGCAAAATTTTCGCACTCAATTTAACACTAATGCAAATTCGCACATTCCGACTAGGTAGTGTCAAATTCGTTTTTGCTGAAAAATCGGCTGGCAGAGCACACAAAGAGGGCCAACCTACTAAGGCTTGCTCTACTTGTATTTTCGTCCATACGAATGCTGCAAAATCTGTGAAGCCTGTCAAGTGTGTAAAAGGATGACAGTTAAAGGGTTTCTCCTTGCTTTTGTATTTTTGATTTTCATTTTATAATTTTATGCTAGTTTCAAGCATTGTCTTTGTGTAACCGCGCTGCGTTTTTTGGTTTGTTAAAAGCCTGTGGTAGCATGACAGGTCATGTTGGGCAGAGTAAGTAAAAAACAAAAATTAGCATTGGCTAGGGGAAACAGAGGAAAGAGAAACGTGAATATTCCCACGTTTAAGCAAATACTTATTAGAAAATGTTGCATTGCATGTTGCATGCCACAACAGTAACAATTCACCTTTTATTTAAATATTTTTACATATGCTCATATATTTTTTAAAAGGTAGCTAAGTGCAAATGCAGCATCAAAGTTTTTTTCAACCCAAAATATTTCTGCTCAGCGCTCACGTTTACTCAAGAGCGCTCACGCATTTCGTATCCTTGTTATGAAAATTTTCAAGCATAACGTTTTGTAAGCAGAAAACGTGCAGCATTGCTATAGAAATAACCAAAAAATAAAAATGTAATATAATGCAGCCGCACCGGTGGTTGTTTGTGACAGCAAAGGCAAACGGGGATGCAGCAAGGCAGCAAGGCAGAGAGGCAGAGGTTAAAGCAGCAAAGTATAAAGGGGGAAGCGATTGCTTCCCTTTTTAAACAACTTAAAAATAAAAATATGTATGGGAAGAGCAAGCTAAAGTAAGGGAGGAAAGTTTTTTGTTGCAGCCAAAGCAGCGAATAAGGATAAGACGGCAACTACTTACGTTTGAGCTGTTAAAGAAGACGTATGAGCTGCGCTTTAATGCATGTATTTTATGTATGGCTGTGTGTGTGTATGTGTGTGTGTGTGAGTGAAGAATGCATGATCTACAAGATGCGTGTGAATTTTTTTTTCACCTGGCTGCTTAGTTGTCAGTCTTAAGGATTTTCGCTTAATATTCGCCTAGCGGCATGCAACAGTATTGGCATTTCAAAACTTAAGAGCGTAGAAAGAAAACAAATATTGAAAATCGGTTTCTGCATAGCAATAGATATTAAAACCCCGAGATGCTTCGAAGCTGTAGTAAAGGCTTAAATTTTCTTGCTTGTTGCAAAGACTTAGCAAAGGATTAATGAACGGAGGCGCAAATATCTCTATTGTCTCGTTTTCCATACAAATGCCATTTGCTTGTAGTAACAAATTCCAAATCGAATAATTAAAATTTTAGCAAATCTCCATAGTACACAACCGCAGCAAGTGAACACAATCTAAATATTTTACCTTGGCACGAATGCGCCATTTGTTGTTGCAAAGCCAATCCTTAAGCCACATGCCATCGCTTATCCTTGCACTCACACTACTACAGTGTACACACATACATTGCGCTCATTCATATAATTCGTTGACACTTGGCTAACACTCTTTACTCTTTTACACAGCAGCCACCGCACGCTCAGCAGGTGTCAGAGCCATCAATGTGTCGACAATTACAAAACGTCGCAGGATATGTGTCCTTAGACGAGTGATCTGCATGTGTGTGGCGTTTTGTGGCATCGTTAGTGAAGTTGGGCGGGTGTGTTGGCTGTCGAGATTTTGTCGGTCATTTACGTCTTTATTTGAAAACCTGGGAATTACCCTATGACAAATTGACACAAAACAGTAGGAAATGAATGGCGAAATAAGTTGCAGGAAATGAGAAATTTAATTAATTCAATTAATTTGTTGAGATCTACGAACATTAGAATGATTAGAATTCATATATTTATAAAGGAATTTATTTAAGAAAAATAAATAAAGCAAATAATATGAATGGCTAAGTAACTTGCAAAATTGCGGAATATATTTTAATATGCAAAATATTTTTTAAAGGATAAAGGTGCACGTCTACAAGAATTTTCAAATACTTAATTTAAAGCTATTGCTACTAAAATTTGTGAAAAGGAGTAATTTTTCATTTATTCTTTTTGCAGCCAAGTAAAAAATGTGTTTGAAATGGCCAGCTATGCTTTAGGGCTGGGAATTCCCTCCGGATTTTTCAGCTATCTGAATAACCCGAATATCAAGTAAACTCCGTGGGGTCCTAACAACTTGCACATCGAGATCATAGTATGGGTAATACTGTTTGTTTTACCAAAAGGACTAATTTAGACACGGGAGGCCTTGAGTATAGCCTCCATTTTAGTCCAAGGGGTCATGCATATCTGAGCTCTTTGGATGATTTGATATTAAAAATGCCCAACGGTATTCGAATAGTAATGGTATGTCCTCTGGACTTATTACTCTTTGCCACATTTCTGGAAGTGAAGGCGCAGAGGGACTATTATGACAAACAATCCGCTAAGAAAATTATAATTCTCTCTTTTCACGAGTGAAAGTACTTGTACTATTACTTCTCGGACATTTTCAAATTTTCCCGATATCCGGATTTGCCCAGCCCTACAATGCATATCCTAAGTTTGTCAGAATTCAGACTTTTCTAAACTCGAAAGCTTAGCAACTTCCTTTAACGTAGCCGCAACTATTCATATTCGAATTCGTTGACTCTAACATTTTTCTTAAGTCGAAAGTCTTTTGAATATCCTAGAAAACAATAGCGAGCTAAATCAAAAACCGATTCCTTCGCAAATTAAATTATAGCAATCGAATACTTCTCAAATTATTGAATTTGACAATTTAAAACTTCTAGTTAAGGTTGGTACGTCTATTATTCCCGATGGTTCGTAAAAATCTATATCTACAAAGTTTAGAAAGACAAATAAGTGGGGTTCTAAAAATATCGAAAAATTTACAGATTTATATATATATACTGAAAATTTAATGAAAATTTACTGCTCATTGCATCACGGAATTTTGATTATATGTGATATGATTTGTTGGGGAACGATATTCCGTCATCTCTTGAAGAGTCGTTTTAAATAACGTTGTAAGCGGCAATTTTTTTAGACTTTTTTTTTGGGGTACTTTCAGTTTCAAATACTCTATAACGGGAAAAATTATCGCTTACAACGTTATTTGAGGCGAAACTCACTCGTTGAATTTTGGATCGAGAAAAACCGGTTCCGCAATTGTGACATCTTCTGTCATTCATATCTCCATCTTTTTGTTCTTCTGTTAAATATTCACTTTGGTTAGGCTGAATCGTTCTCGGAAATCACAGATACCCATTTTCATGTGTGGTGTAAGTTTTTCTAGCTCCAAGTTTTTGTAAGAAGTTGGATCTCAGAATTATCTAACTGTAAAACTCTGAACCAGGCGGCAGTTTAGCCAATGACTCAGCAACACTTTAGTTCTTCCGCGTGCAGCCGTACCTTACTCTTTATCTTTCACCTGCATACGTGATTTTCTCTTGTAATCTCCGAATCCTAAAAGTCAGCAACCAATGAGTTTGCGCTTCTAACTGAACTTCGATACAGACAGAACTACCGAATGTATTCTTGAAATGTTGACTACTTTAGAAGCATGAACTACTCTAGCAATGGTCTGGTTCCATTTTTCTGTATAACACTGTAGGTATGCCACAATTTTCGATTATTTGTTAATTTTACGCGTTGTCTAAATATAAAAAATTATTTATTTTCTACTTTATTGCGCAACGTTTTGTATTAAATTTCAGGCCGTTAAAAACGCAATGTATGTGAGAAAAAATATGTTGAGAAAACAAGTAAAACAAAAATCAATCAACAGTTAATAAATTCAGTTACAAGCTCATATATTAGCAACAACAACATAACTCTGCATATATATATATAAACTTCCATGCAAGTGTGTTCTTATATACAATATCTATTTTTTTTTTGTATATCCCAGTCAACTTTTTGCTGGCGATTTGAAGAGCATTACTCAAAGCGATAATTTCACCGAATGTTACAAAAATGCTTTTGGCGATTATTTCGTCCAGCTAAGTCCAATAAAATAACTAACATGAAAATAACCAAATCAAACAGCTATTGCGTAATTTTTTTTCGATAGTTGAAGCGATAATGCTTTCTGTTTTCTCGAAACTTCTTGGCGAATTGCAGTAGACGAAGTATAGCAGAGATTTAGGATCGCGAAAGAATCATCAATTATTTCAAATTACGAATATTTTAATAACGGTATAGTGGCTTTGTGGTCATATAAAAGACGTAAACTTTTTACAATGACTCTTCCGCAAAAAAGTGAAAAAAATAGTTTAGAACTTTTCTAGAAAAATCACAGATTTACCGCGAATTCGAAAAATCCCTTCAGCCGTTGAAAGATTTTTATACAAGCATTTTTCACAGCAATGAACCCACAACTACGTCAGTCTACGAACAAAATAAGTGAGAAATAATTTAATAAATACAAATACAGTCTCTTTTTCTTTATTTTTCTCTTTTGTCTTCCGCTCCCCACTTCAGGACCTAAAGCGTTGTCAAAATTGGAAATTGTATGGACATGGGAAATTTTTGAAGTTTGTTGACGCTTGGCGCGGCAATTTAGGAATCGAACTTAGACTACTACCATAATTCCCAAATCGTACTCGATTCGACGTCGACGTTACCTAACTACATTAGAATTCGACTCGATGATAAGAGAAGCAACGAAAAGGTTTTTCTTAAATGAAGCTAAGCAGAAATTTGAAATTCACATTATGATCTCATTTGAGAACTATATTAGAATTTATTTAGAGAATAACAATTTTCTCAAGTCTATAACTCTATAGTTTTTCGAGTTGTTCTAATCAGAAAACAATTATTTCATAAATTTGATATGTGATTTGCTCGAGGGAGGGTACTGTGTGTACAATACAAAAATCCTTTAAAGCTCTGCTCCGATTTGTAAACACATAGAAAACAGAAAACGTCAATTCAGAAGAGATGCGGAGCAATCACGATGCAGAGAAAAGAAGGTGACGACAAAAGCACTTCCGTTACTTCGTATTTGCTTCGTTTGAAGGATTGACGTCACAAATGGCTTTTCAAAAGTTGGTTGGGCAATCGCTTTAAGAAGTACTCTTTATGATTAAGGCATTAAACTGTTGGCTGGTATAAATTGTAGATTTCTACACAAATATATATGTATGAATATTTACATACACGAACACAGTAGCCATGAACATCAAAAGGGTAATATGTTGGCATTATCTTCCGATACGGAATTACAAACATTGTCATTTACTATCTCCGCTTACAAATGTTTGCTTGTATTGTACAATATTGTTGTGTCGTCGAAAAATCAACGAAAAAAATTCCCATAAATTTAGTGTTATTTAGCTGGCCTTAAATGTAGCCACATCTCTACATACAAAGCGCTGTAAATAACAATACTTGTGGTGCCCGGTGAAGGTAGCGGTGGTGACAGCGACATTGGAAGCCCACAACAACAGGTTTAGATGGCATTTCAGTTGAATGACCTACCTGTTGTGCGCATTTTTTCGTCGTCTCCCCTTCGCTCTTGCAATCACCCATCATCATCAGCCACCATCGTCAGCAGTGCAACCTCTACTGTTTACTTATTTACTTATTTACTTATTTACTACTTGTCTTGTGCGGCAGTGATTTTCCTAATTGATTACACTCGACGATTACTGGGCGACACATTTTTGTACACATTTTTCGGTAAATTTTCAATAAAATCGGAAATGGTTGCTCTCAGCATTTTTCCTTGCATTTCCTGCCCTTCGATGCTTTGCTATAACCTGCAGCTTTTGTTTAACACAAAAAAAATTCCTTGTGGCTTCCTTTGCTTCCGGCTTGAATACGAAGCGAATACCATAACGGAAATGCCACAAAGGATTTATTGATTGAATAGACACTGCGGCTAGCCAGCCACCTGTCAACATAAATGCAAGGCAGTCGAAAATGTATGCAGTGAAATTGCTTGACAATTTTTTCACCAACAAACTCGATTAACTTATCACGTACGGATATCTGCTGCCTCGAAGGCGCCTTCTCAACTTGCCAAAGAATTTGACCTGGTATTGCGCTGCACATGACAACAGCCACAAATATTCGATTGAGACTGCACCCACAAACACTCCCCTTACAAGACATGATAACATCTTTTTGCAAGGAAATCACTGAGAATTGGGAAAGGAGCGAATGGAACTTTTGCTTCACTCAGCTCTTGCTCTGCTTTTGAATTTACGGTCGCATTCTGTAAATGCGGGGTGTAAGTGTAGTAAGTGATGCCAGCAAGGATCAAGTGGATTAGAAAAACTAACATAGCTTTAGAAGATAATAATAATATGCATGCCTACTATATATTTTTGCAATATTTCCAAGATTTTTTTTCTGATACAACAACGTTTTTGAGAGACCAGCAGTTTTACGCCAACTTCGAAGGGCTAATGATTTTTTTAGAAGTTTTTTCATGTCAGAAATACTCTTTGAGTTTTGCCATTGTAATAATAATTTTAAATAGTTTTTAATATTCACACTTTTCACGAAATATTTTGAACTTTCGCATTAAGCTCGGACCATCTTTTTATTCTTAATTGACGTTATAACCGCCTAGGCGACTCTAGCATTTTCAACATAACGACTGGCGTCGCTCCTCTGCTTTGCTAACTGGCGCCAGCTGGTTACCCCAAGTGTGGCCAAGCCCTTCTCCACTAGGCCTTTCCAAAGCAGAGGAGGCCGTCCTCTTCCTTTGCCCCCACCAACAGATACCACATTGAATACTTTCAAGGCTGCGTACGGGTTCAAAAATCTATCTGCGAATCTTTCTCTCGAATACTCAACGGACCAACTTATCTGATGTTGACAGCGTTCATGCTTCTGCCCATACAATTAAGCCCTCTACTTTGTCAAAATTGTAACTGTCAACAGTAACGCGGGAGCCAAAACGCGAAAGCGCTGACTGTTTATTTGATGACAGGAGGTACTTCGTTTTGCCCTCGTTGACCTAAAGACCCATTCGCTTCGCTTCTTTATCCAACTTGATGTCATCGGCATATGACAGCAGTTGTACACTCTTATAAAAGACAAAGGTCATGGTGAAAATAATACAGATGGTGGCGCAGGTTGTGGTACCCCTAACACTCTCTTCAAAATTTTGACAAACTCAGCTCAAACTCATCATTATTCACAAAAAAAACAACTTATTTCGCTGTAACAAATAGAAGCAAGTTATGGAGAGCAAAGTGCATTGATAACCGCCCATTTTTGTGAAGCATGGCGTAGTGGTGGGTTAATTTTAAGATTCTTTTATAAACTGTTTACAAAATAGTTTGCTATAAATACGTAAGATACCTCGGCTTTTCTTAACATAACTCTTTTATTTTGTATTTAATTTTTTTTAACAGTTGGCAACCCTCTTCTCAGTTCTTTCTAAACTTTTCCGTTTCCCTCTAGTGTTGCAATATTTCGGGCAACTATTAATTGTATCTCAACTTTGAATGAATTTTTAATTTTTGAGGCCAAGTGGCATCTCTATCCTATGTGTTCATCAAGATTATTAACTATTAATGTACCAAATTTGTGCAGCCGATTTGCCGTGGAAAAGTAAAAAACCTACTCACTCGCTTAACAAATCGTTCCTAGGCGAACGTTCTCTCGAAATAAATGTTTCGATGTATTTTCTGCTCGTTTCCATCATTTTAAAATATTCCAAGTTGTCAGCGACATATTCATGATACCATAATTGCATCATGCACAAAGAGTATACAAAACAAAGAAGTCGAATAACTCTCACCGTTTTTCAAACCAAAAATATAAACTTACTTGGTTTTGATGATTGTTACCATAGGAAACGAGACACCTTGCAACTTTTTTGCCTTGCACATTTACTCTTTCCAGTTCCATCGATTTCGTAAATTCTAAAGGCCTTGTTATGCATACTTAACATTGCGGCGCATGACTTGAGAGCTGTCACATAAAGAATCTGTTCAAATAGTTTTGCTGGTAACTGGTTACCAAACGCAGCTGAGCTTAACATAAAGGTCTTTTGCACGTCCTGTCAAGTAAGTTTGCATAACAGATACTTTAAGCCATCTAAACAAGACACCCTGCTTTAAAAATGTTTCAGCGTAGTTTGATCCCATTCGCGTTTTTTCTCATCGGTTGATAAAATTCTTAAATGTTTCAAATTTGGTGAACTAATATTAACATTCAGTTTATTATATCAAAGAAAAATAAAATAACTAATTTCTCGCTTAGTTCCTTATAACACGAGTGGGGAGCGTGGTAAGCGATATACTCACAAGAAAAGTGATTGGATCGAATTATATTCGAATATTGTGAAATTTGTATTGTCAATTTGTATTACTTACTCGAGTTTTCTTTATTAGAGAGAAAATGCACCTTCTCTGTAATTAAAATTTTATTGCATCTAACTTTTTTATCATTTCGTTTTGTTGTATTTCTTATAATAGTTTAAATACTGCAAATTAAACATATTTTTAGACTAAATTTGATCTCAATATTGACAGTTAAATCTGGTATTCGGCTTATAATTCATTTTAATTTTTTCCTACACATTTTTAGAAGTGTTGAAAGTTTTGAACACAAAATACTTTTTTTATTGTTGCAATGCCTTGAGCGCTCGGGTGCTCTATGTTTTTACAGACCCTTTCCTTTCCAAACTAAAAATAATCAGTACTTTAATTGCATTGCTTCTTTAATTAATATTATTTTTTCGTTAAAAAATTTCTACTTGCATTATATTTACAGGTCTTACATATATCTACTTGTATAATACATATGTATGTTTATGTACTCACTATGTATAGTATTGTATTTCGTTTGGTAATTACTGTCCGTAATACGTATTTCCAATTGTGAGACTAACTTAATACAACTACAATCAGCGCTGACTTAACCCAGTTAATCGCTCAGGCGCAGAGCGTGAAGAGAAATTTTTTTTAAAAACAATTAAACAACAAAAATCGACGACAACATTGAGAGCGAATATTCAGGGAATATTTATTTGTACAATAGTATAATAAAGCTGACAATCCGCTTACACCATTCGAGTTGGCTATTTGTATGACCGTCGTCGACTGTCCGCCGTATTGTCGCCGACAACGCCTGATATCGAAGCTGTTGTAGCCAGTCAAATACCATCCGCTCCCCACTCCCCACTAACCTACACTCACGTGCGCATCACTCAATGTAATTCAAGACAATGTGCACAGCCCTCGAGACAATTCTTTTTATTAAATTATTTTCTTTTCATTTTATTTACCATTTTTGTTTATCTGTTACCTTGAATAACGGTGAATTGCAATACATATATACATACATACATGTATAGTTATGAATATGTAACTGTGTATATGAAAACCTGTTTCGCGGCCCAACTAATTTCAGTATGTAGCGCCTACAGCTGAGTGAAAGAACAGACTTTTCACATTTTCATTTCTTCCTTTTCTCATTGGACTGTATTTATGTATATGTACGTGTTTGTTTTTGTTTTTATTTGATTTATTTATGCAACTTTTGTAAGCAGTTGTGAAGTTATTTGAGTCAGGCAATCGCTGCTTGGCAGCAGATTCTTTAAGTCCATAAAGATTTAATTTGTTGTATACAGTCATATGTATATACTTAGTATATGAATAGTATATACATATGTACATATATACATAACTGTGTTTCTGAGGAAATCCCTGAACTTATTCATTTTTATTTATTGCTATTGGCTTGAAGTTCATTGGCTGTATTATTTATTTCCATTTTAACGGATAAAAAAATAATCAAAATAAATATGTAAAACGTATTTTTCAAACCCTTTCTTATTGCGGCAAGCTTTGTTGGAGAGTTCAATGATATCTCTAATACTCAGTAGTATGGAGTTATGACTGTGCTTACATAAAAATCGATCGAAAGAATATGCTTACTTAAATTCCTGAGTAGAATTCAATGCAATTTTATATCTGGAGATATTGAATGCGCAACAACAAAGCTCAAAGGTATTTTGTTTTTGCTTCTATGGCTTGAACTGTCAAAGTTTATATATAGTATGTTTTTCCTCTCCTTTCTTCAGCTCTCAAATCCGTAAAAGCAAAAACAAACTACATGTAATTTAACATTTCTATTAACGAGACGAAAGCGCTTAGCTGTTTGTTCAACTCCTCTATATACATATATTGTGAATTCGCCTTGGTAAAAGTTTAAGATATGCTGCTGAATAAGCTGAATATATTTCCTAATGAGCTGAATATGTCAGCTTCGCAAATATGTTTTAATACATGTTGAATTAAAGTGCAAAATATGTTGCTGAATAAGCTAGATAAGCCAGATATTACAAATTTTCTAAATATTGTCAATGACAATCTGAATAAAGGTATATAATGTGTTGCTAAATAAAGTGTATACATGGCTAACGTAACGGAAGATATATGAGTTGATATAAAATCTGCAGAAGTGAAAAAAATTGTTTGCTTGATATGCTAAACCCCATTTTTTATGACCTGTATGTTTACGTTTCTCTTGTCGTTGTTGATGCATATTGAACTTGAATGTCTGACCTGTTGCTGAACGTGTTGGTTGCATTGCTGACGTAGCTGAATATCTTACTAAACCTTAAATTTATTATATAAATAAGTAGTGTACGTAATTGGAATTGATTACAAATTTAAAATATGTGGCTGAATTACTTACTGAGCTTAATTAATTCTAGGGTTTCTTGTAAATTGTTGAATACTTTTAACGTTGACTGAGCTCAAGAATGGGATTTATTTCTTATGAGAAATTGAAAACATCGGTGAATTTGTGACTTGTAAGAGGCCCCAATAACAATCGAAATTAGTACTAAATACTAAATAAGTAGCGTGTATTTCTAAATGGTGAATATGTCAGTGAGCTCCATATTTATTAAGAAATGGGGGGATATTATTGCGGAATGAGCTCGATGCAAATGCTTAAGTTTCAGGAGAGTGTCATAACATTTGTTGAATTATAGCATGAACTGTGTTTCTGAATGAGCTGAATACATAACAGAATGTTTTGTAGCGTAGTTCCTTTAACTGACTAGCCAATTACATTAGCGATTTTTCAAATGTTATTTGAATTGAAGTGCCTTATAAATTGCTAAATAAGCTGAATGTATGTTGGACGTTAAATGTTGTGGGAATTCCCTTACTCATTCAGAAAAAATTAATTAAAGATATTCCTGAATAAGCTTATTTTACTAAATGGGGCTAAATATTTTAAACATATTTAGTGTTGAATATGTTTCTAGTTAGCTGAATTCGTAATTTGTGTCTGAAATTCTCATTTCATTTGTTCAATTGAATGTTTGACACATACTGAATGAAACGGTGACATTTATTGCTAAATGCGTTTTCTTTTGTAGGCTGAATGTTGTAAACTGAATTTTTAAAAAAATATTTACAAGTTCGAAAGGTACCAGAACAATGTTTGTTATGCTTTGCTCGTTTTGCAATATATTGCAAAATTAGTGGAATTTTACTTTTCAGATTATAAATAGCGAACTTTTGAAAATTCAACAATATTCTTTACGAACATTTTTTAATGAGAATTATTTGCAATAAACATTTGCTCTACTCGCTAAGTTAAAGCAAAGCAGATACCTACACATTGTTGATTTTCCAAGAATTTATGAATTACAAATTCGCAACGAAGTAACTACGACCGCGGCTTCTTAGTTTTAAATAAAAATAAAATACATACAAAAACTTCAACGACACAGTGCTAAGCTTATTATCAGCGTTGATAACTTGGTTAAATGACGGCAACACACACCACACGCACACTTATACACTACATATGTATGTACGTATGTACATATGTATATTGTATGCCAATGTATGCTTTTTGATAAAATACTAAAAAGGTGACGTTTATGTGACATTATCACATGGTGATTGCAGTCAAAACAGCGGACATTGTTTACGCCGTACAAACGCAAAATAAAGAATAACAAAGCAGCGTCTATGGATTGTTGGAAAAATGCAAAAGATATACGATTGATATAAATATTTGCGCCTTAAGTCCTTACTAGTTACGAGTTAATGTAATTAAAATATACTTAACCGCATAACTATTAAAATGAGTTATGGATGAAAATGGTAACGTGGTGGTAGTGAAGAAAAAATAGATTAAAACATAACATGAAAGTAAATCAAAAAAATATGGAAAAAATTCCACGCGTCTACTTTTTACGTAACGCCACAGAGTTACATTAAGGGTAGATATTAGAAAAAATAAGCTAAAACGATGGTATTATCTTCCAACAAGTAATACAGTAACAAGTGAAAACTGATTTTAATTAAAAATAGGTTTTAACTTTTGTTTGGCAACTTGACGTCAACTCAACACTGAACACCGAAAAAAATTCGACAAAAGCAGCACACAGTAAGCTAATTGAAATTTCTAAGCAAATTCTAGTTCGATTAGGCATAAATGTGTCAACTGCTCTTTTTACATACTGTCTAGATATCTACATTCATTCCCCACTAACAAGGTTTCTCTTTTCTTCACCTTCCCACTCTCGCAACATTTGTTTGAATGAAATTTTTAGAACGGAAATTGTACGAAAAGTACGCATACCGCTCTTGGGGTTTTCGCTACCTTTTAGTTATCTGTAACAGCGCTCAAGTACATACATACAACAGCAACAACAACAAAAAGTAAACCAAAAAAAAAACACAAAAAGAAAAAGAAAGTAAAACGCAAAACAATTAAAGTCAACATTAGCAAATTAGTTGTGTAAAAGCGAAAATAAATAAGAACTTAATCCATGGCGTAAACAAATGTGGTTAACGTCATTATCGCTGCTACTGTCGCATTCTAGCCACATTTCGCGCTGAATAAAGCCCTAGACAAACTGTTTTTATTTTGCTGTTGTACGAGTAGTTGCAGCTGGTAGCCGCGGCGTAACACAGTTGAAGTGAATTTGCTTTGAGAAGTGTTAGCAGACCGTTAGAAGATTATCAGGTGACAAGGTCGTTTCAAAATATGCCAGGGGATATAAAGTGTCTCGAAAAGTGTTAAATAAATGCCCCGAATATGATGCTGAATAAGCTGAATATCAGCAAAAGACGAAAATATATTGTTGAACAACCTAAATATTTATGGGATGAGCTATACTCGTTTTTTAAATGAGCTGAATATGTTATCAAGTGAGCTGAATGTGTAAAAACTGTCGAGTCTCATAAACACGTGTCGACCAAAGAATAAAAAAATGTTGAATTCAAATTGAAGTGAGCTGAATGTATGGTCAATGAAGCTAATGTCTGAGAGTAATTCAAACACAATATTTTCGAAAAGTTTCAAAGAAAATGAATACGCTAAATAACCGCCGAGTTAATGTGTTGCGTATATACATATACTCTGAATTTGACTTAATTCTGTGTAAAAGCTCGCACCTTGCTGCGTAGAATAAAATATTGCTCGTTGCGCTGAACATGAATGAATCTTCGGAATATTGAAAAAAGTTACAAAAATAGTTCTTTGAACAAGTATCCGCTAAATGTGTAGCTTAATGTGAACTGAGTATGTGAATATTTTTAGCATTCATACGTAAGTGCGAAGAAAATCAGACTTCTAAGAAGAATGCATTTGTCATCTAATGTGCTAAATGTTTTAGACAATCCGCATGTCTACGGAAAGCAATCAGATAATTTTGGCTTTTCCATATGTCTAATAAACAAAACCGATGCTTTATGCATTGCTTAATAAATAAGCTGATTATTTGACAATTATCACAGCTAGCCGCGTAAGTAAGACTAGTACGTTCTTTGGTCCGAACTATGTTCTCTAGTAAGGTGAATATGCTGTCTAAAGTACAAGAATCCCTTCGGTAAACTTACGATAATTGTTTTATTCCTAAACATCTGCCGAAAATCTGAATAATATGTTGGCGAATTACTAAAAAATAGTATATATCGCAGAATTGATAACGGAATGTGTTGTTGCATAAGCTGAATGTGTTTTATAATGCGCTGAATATGGTAGAAATATTTATATCTCTCCTAATGACTATTCGAAAAGTTCATGTTCATAAATATTTGTCAAAAATCATTGCATTTTATGTTGCTGAATTATGCGGAATATATGCTGAATATGTAAAAGCGGTTTCTATTCATACGCATGTGCGGAATATGGATAATACATTTTAGAATAGGCCGAATGTGCGTGAAAAGTATTAGTTTGTCTGAAAAAGTGTATTGGAAAACTTGCTCAGAATGCGTTGCTAAATAAGTGAGATTTGCCAGTAAATGGTAATTCGAGTTTACCATACGATTTTGTGTGACTTACTGTACATGTAATATAAACTGATTGAAAACCAATTTAAAAGTTTTCTTAACAAATAGGCGGTACATGAATAGTGAAAATTAATTAGCAAAATTAACTAAATCTTGATATTAGTATTGCTGGATACAGTGATTAGCCAGACGCTTAATGAATATTTTGTTAGCGAAAAAAATCTCCAAACTACAGGGTCGAATAACAGGCATGTGTAAATTATTTGTATACAAATATGTGCATACATACATACAGAAACACTGTAGTTAGACATGGTTGCTTATTGCGAGGTAATTACGATTTTATTTTTTGTTTGTAGCGGCAATTACTGGCGACTAATTTACATCACAGTAATAATTGAAAAATTTAACATATCTACTGATTTCACACCTATACAGGTGGGCACACAAGTATGTAGACAAATGCATTTATTTTTGTAGTGTATATATTAAAATGTGCTTGGTAAAAAGCCATACAATACAATGGTTGATGCGTCATAAAATATCTCATAGGAGAAACAAAAAAGTAAAAAAATTAAAATAAAAAATTCTTTAAAAGTTTAGAAGAAAATGTTGTTAATTTTATGCGCAACCAAGTACCGAGAACACTCTGAAGTTAACTAGTGAAAGAAATTCGCTTTGCAAGTGTAATATCTTCACAAAGTTCCAAGGAACTGAAGTGGGTCTGTTATTCTAGACTCCAAACTTAATTAAGGCTGAACTTTGTAGAGCGTGCAAGGAAGGCATCAGTGGCTATCCCAAAGGATGTTATGCAATCGATGGGGATTAAAACCACAAATTGTACATAGCTTTGTATTTTCCGACCCATACTGCCTATGGGACGTTGGTCTAGTCTCCATTTCTTACTTTAGAGTCGTTAACGTAACGAGAGCATTGAAATTCTATCCTTTGGTTGCTTGGGGTTTGTTTATGTAGTCGTCATTTATGGGACTCATCTTTGTGATACCGCAGTGGGACTCATTTCAAATATCTATACTCCATTAACCCCAATTAGTGTACTGGAAGAGAGCTGACCTCGATTTCAGATCCTAGTATTGATCCCGGGGCATAGGGATATTAACGGCAATGAAACAGGGTATGAACTGACGAGGTGTAGCTTTGCATTGAGCGAGCCCCACGCGGTGGACCTGGGTGCCTGGCTTAGAGAGTTCAAAACGGCAAAGGATCGTATAGGACTACCCGGCAGTTTTGGATCGCCTATGATCCACCTAACACCAGGGCTCTTTTAGGAATGAGCAAAGAAAATAGCTTTAAATTCTAGGCAGTCTGCACAGGGCACTGGCTCTTATGAGTGCATGCCGAAAGAATCGGTTTAATCGCAGCTGCGAGGAACCGGGCTCAAGAGAAACAGTCGAACACCAACTGTATGAGTGCCCAGCTCTCGCTAGGATGGGGCTAAGGGCACTCGGCAAACCATTTCTGCAGAATGAAGCCGCCTGTCTGTATGATATACCGAAATTCATTACGCCTCCCGTATATCTTTAGGTTGTCCGAGTTTGTGGAATCAAAATGGCTAATTTGCTAATTGTTTGTCACCAGGATGGCAATCCACTTAAACCAACCAAGCCCAATTGCAGCTGCGAACAAAATTGAACAGACTTCTAATTTTACAGGCCCGAAACTCTCAATCTGCACAAAAAAAATATCTGCCAAGTGTCTAAACTCTACGGACATCACGGAGCTTTTAACAGAAGTCGTCCAGGACGCGCACTTTATATAAACCGAAATTTTGTCGAACCACTCATGTAGGGTGGATGTTGACGTAGTACCACAAATGGAGTTGCCTACAGATCTACGTCTACACCGAATTGATTAATTTTTTTGATGGTAGAAATGTCAGTGACTGCCGAGAAGCAATCGGTTTTTGAATAAACGGTTTCCATGAGTTTGTGTTTCGACGGCCGCCTTTTTCTTGGTATATACTGGACTTAGGCTGGCAAGTAGATTCCACATACCTGCTCTGCTTTACAGCAGTAAGACGGAGGATTGATTGATCAGAAAACAAGAATGATTTGTATGCCCATCGTAATGCGGACTATAGAAGTCAGCGTTTCCGAAAGTTGAGCTAATAACCAAAAAAATTAGCAAGAGAGCACTGAAGCGAGAGTGTAACAAGAACTGCAAATTCTTGCAAGTAAAAATCTTACTAGCAGAAATTTTCAGCTGTTAAAAACATATGAATTGTCAAACACAAATGTAAACAAAAGATTTTGGTGGAAGCGGGAGAATTTCGACAACATAAAGTTTAGAAAATAGTGCAAAAAATGTTAACTGATAATGTTGTGGAAAATATGATGCACAAAAGTAATCATAGCTAAAGTTAAAAATGAAATAAATTTTTAATACATTCTATCAACTCTTTTCTTCCAAGGTTTAACTGGATTTGCATTCAATAACTTTTTCTGATAGTTTTCTCTTTCTTCTGTTTCACGAGCTCGCTGCAATTTTTAACTGGGAACGTTATTATACACTCCTATTATTAGCCATTATGAATGTCAAAACGAAAAATGCAACGAATTGTCCATTCCCATAGTTCTAGCGAAAAAATATATGTTTGAGCCGTTGCACTGGGGTCTTAGATGCCATTGGTATAGGAAGTACTGAATCGACTGATATACTTCTTCAAATTGACAACTTCTACAGAGAGCAAATTTAGAAATTTAGTTCACACTAATTATGATAAACGTCAATGTGACTTTAGTATACATATTATTTAAATTAAGACTATCACTTGAATGCTTGATAGCTATCAGATTGGGCACTCCCGTGAATTCAAGTATTTCTTTAACCTAAATAATAACTTCCTGCCATCAATTAAAGATACTGTCAAATAAGTGTATAATTTTTCAACTCGCACATTTATTCACTCTAGGCATATTGTCTCCCACCCATATCGGCGTCATCAATCGCTCAAGCAAAATAATGATTGATCGTCAGCAGACTTTTGTGCTCTCGAGTGGTTGGTTGCTTGGCTCTCTACAAGCTTTTGAAAGTTTCTACAAATGATTGTTGGAATTTACTTACATATGTATGTATGTATGTATGTACGTATGCAAGTGTATGTGTGCATATTGTTTTCCATATCGGCATTTTAACGGCAATGACGTGTCTGATCAAAAAAAAAAACAACAACACTTTAGTATGGAAATGTATCGGTGTACATATTTGTACCGCCACGATTTTTCAAGCAATCACAGTCGGCTAAAACTGGCAGTCAAATAAACCGGATCGACATGATTACGCATAGAAAAAGACCAACAATGAAACCAAAAATGTGTTGCAGTTGTGTCAAATGGCATTGTGTTCTCTTTTTTCGAGATATTTTACTTTGTCATTTATTGTATTAGTCACCATATTGATTGATATTTTTTTAACAAACATTTCGTGAGAATTTTCTACGTATGTAGGTATTTTACGCTTATCGTATTATTGAGGGTACTTAAAAACAGGCGTACATATATAAATAAATAATAATAAAAAGGTTTTTTTTCAATATACAATAAAAATAATTGGGAAGTCTTGTTGTGAAGTTATCAATATTTTTTGAATATACAGAAAATAACTAATTCCTTGTATTCTTTAATCGATTTGTTTTTTCTCGAATTAATTTTCTAAAGCGCCAAACTAACGACTAATGACAACTTTTAAAGCTAAGGTTAGTGTAAAATATAATTTACAAGATAACAATTATTTTCTCTCCCTTATAAGTTTTATTTTGCACAGAAAAGTAAAACTTACATTCTAAAAATAAAACGCATTTCATAAAAACATTTCAACAAATAGGTATTATTTTACGAACAAATATAGAACTTGTTAATTAATTGTTTAATTTGATGAAAAGATAAACATTATAAAATTTAGGTTTTTTTTTGTAAAGGGCGATCATTTTCATATACTTCATCACATAATTCCGACCACTCCTTCATGTTGATTTTTTCAACCAAATTTTCACGCATAACAGTTATTTGCAGTCCCTGATTTTTGGTTTAAATCTAAAATCGGTAAATATTTTAAACATAGTTGACGACTAACAATTTTTCAAGAGCCATATTTTAAACCAAACGTTCATAAAGTTTTGCAAAAACCTAGTTTAAAGTATGAACCTAATATTAGATTTGTGTAAATATTTTCCAAATATTTAAGAGTTCAAATATTTTTTTACGGGCTCCATCACAAATTTTGACATTTAAATATTTTTATAATTTATAGTTTTAGTCGTCGCCGGCACAGAAGTGAACCTTGAGACAGTATTGCCTGAAGTGTAGGTGTATCTTCACAATGAATATATTTTCTTATTATTCAAGGGAAATTTTTAAAATGAAGACAATCATCATGGAGTTTTTTTTTAATCTAATGAAGATTTTAGTAATATTTTTTTTTTATAAATACAATACATCAACTGATTTAAGTTCATACTTCTGCTTCCCCATTTAAAAAAAATTATCTGGAAAGTTATAAACAACAATTCTGGACAGAGTTTTTCTCAGTTAAGTAAACTTTAATAAAAAATTCGTAACAAAACAGAAAGCGTGCATTTCGCTATAGCATATTCTTTATATGAAGCCTTAACTTCTATTTCTCTTCTAACTTTTTCAATTATTTGCCTTTTTTCCTTTAGCGTTAATACTTTTCGACTGTTTTTACTCATTTTCACGGTAACGTGTTGCACTCTAAATTAATTATATCAGACAATTTTATATTTCTTTTGGCATGTTACCCACAATTTTGATACACGCACAGCAACTGGTGTTTAAAGATAGTTTTGCTATATTTCTACGTAAATTGTTCGTTATATCCAAGAGTTCGCTGTAGACTCGACTGTATATATATATGTATGTACATATATAAGGGTGATCCTTAAATGTGAAAAGGCAATTTTTACATAAGATTTTCTAAACTTCAACCCCTACGTTGATACTTCTATAGTCAAAAAAATCTCATTCAAATTTTAGTCCCAATTGGATGCAGTTAATGCGTGTCGCTTAGGGATCAAAGTTCAGATTACGCTATGAAGATTTAATCCAAAATTTATTTGTATTATGGTAATATTTCGATTATGGTAATATCGATTTTGAGTAAGGGGTGAGACTGAAAAATCGCTCATTTGATTTTAAGGTCCACCCTGCAAGTTTTGTATTTCCTTACAATTTCTTTTGTTAAATATTTTGTTTTTGTAACAAAATTATAAAAAATAGAAGTTTAAGTACTCACCCAAGTACTGCTGTTGTGATAAATTAATGAACTTGTTATTTTTTGATTTTTCTGAAAGTTTTTTTTGAAATATTTGGAAAATTTTACCTTTATTTTGCTGATTTTAAACAAAATTTGTCTGCTAGCATTGTCAAAAGCTATCATCATTTATCTTACCGGACCTAGTGGCAACATATCTAAAATAGCGTTCACAACAACATCCTTGCCGGCCATATTTCCCTCTGAAGTGAGTTTCACAAAAATTTAAAAAGAACATTTGTTTGCATTCATTCGCCCGGTACTTTTTGTGAGATTTAGTTTATCGACAACAATTTTCAAAGAAAAAGTAATTTATAATAAAGTTATCAAATGCAAAACAAAACATAATACAACTGAAGAGGAGAGTGCTCCGCATTTTAAATCATTCGCAACTACTGATTTTATCATCGGTCTTGTATTTTGCAAGATATCGTAATTAAAGTAATCTATGTGTTATGGGGGTACAAAAAGATATTGGAAAATCAACTTTTTGGATTTTTTTCACCAGATTATAGAAAGTGCGAAAGTATATCCGTATCTTTTATTTTGAAATTGGTTAATATTAAATATTTACACAAGGGCTTTGATGTACAGCTTTAAAACTGAAGTCGATGAGTAGTTGAACGTTTTCGGTTGTTACGAATGACAAAACGAATTTTACGAAAGTTGTTACCAGACAAAATAGTATCAAATATAGAGGATACTAAATTAGATACGGACGATAAATAACGATGTTTTAAAAACGTCTCTTATATAGCGATATATTTTGAAGGCTTCGATATTTTCTTTATATCGATGTCGAATAATATTCTGTTTTTAGTAAAACTTTCATCGCTTTTTGTTTATTCCGTGTAAAAAAAGCAGTATAACTCTAGAAATATCATATTATCAAATCGTTGCGAAAGGAGTAGATCTGCCTTTTCAAAAGAACTTCGAGTAGCTTACATCTCAACACAACTATATTCTGGCAATGCTTTAAATTTTGTTTATATGTATGTACCTTAAATTTGGCTCAGCTGACGCAAAGACGGAGCGGATTGAAGGGCAAAATAATGAGCAAAAATTTATAGAGCCTTGAATATTTGTATTGCTTTAAAATCGGGGGAAATATATGTAGTGTCCGTTAAATAACGTGCGAATAAGAAAGATTGTGACCCGCGATATTTATAATTTGCAACACAAATTGTCAATTTTTAAAAAGCTCTATTAAACTTGTAATGTACATCAAAACCACTTCTTTTTTCCGAACACCACAATTTGCCCATATCTAACGGTTCTGAAGAAAATAGTCTTAATATCTTTTTCCAAAAGTTTAAGAATGGGAGTTGAAGCGATACATAAAGGATGTAACGTTTATATTATAGAAGTAATGTTTCCATTGTATTTAAAAAAAAACATTCGATATTTGGAAATTTCCGAGATATTTACCCAAATATTGAATGAAATTCGATATCACCATAAGATGATTTACATCGATGTATTGTTTGATGTTCATACCTAGACCAAAAATTAAATACTTTTTAAAAGTTCAATGGTTTTCTTCAATTTTTATGTACCTAAATTTAACTGCAAATGTACATATGTGTATATACATACATATGTATATAGCACATATTTATATGAGACAGATATTCGCATTTAAACAGCTGTTGATTCTAAATTATTTTTTTTATTACGTAATTGAGAAGGAGAAAGTTGTTTGTTTTTAATTTTTCGCCAGCTTGAAAGAATACCGAATTTGCTATTGTGTCACGTGTTAACGAAGTATAGAAGCTTTTAAAAAAAATTATGCAATATTTCAACAAAAATACCAATTTCAGTTTCAGCCTTCAAACATTCAACCCACACACACTACAATATTTTAAAACAGCCAGTCAAACCAAGAATGCGTGTAATTGATATTAGTAATTTCATGTTGATACTTAATTAATGGCAGTTTAATAAAACCATAAGCGGCAGAACATTGCAACAACAATACAGCGAAGAATAAGAGAAAATACATACAAACAAACAAAGAAACACACACACGAACACCTTTAAACCAAACTTGATCAATTTGTGATATGAAGGTGTGAGAGCAACGCAAAAGCATCAAAAAATAGTATTAGAAGATTTTAACAACCAATCAACAACCAATCAACAACAACAACCAGACCAGTCAAACAACAATAACAACACAAAAAACGCGGTTAAGCAACGAAATTTTTTGAAATTTTAACGGTCAGTCTTGTGCAGCAACCCTCCGAGTACGCATTCTCACAGCTCACAGTTCTCGAGCGCCAGCGCCAGCGCGCAGCAACCAAACGTGAATCGGTCTTTTAGTCAGTCAGACAGTCGAACAAGTGAGCACGAGCGGCCGGAAAGGACGTTAGGGAGGAAGGAAGGAAGGAAGTAAACGGGTCGTCGATTGTAGTAGCGGCAACGTACAATTTAATTTCGCTATGGGAAATTCATCGTCACACACACACGAACCACTGGAGCGCGGCTTCACACGCGGAAAATTTGGTGATGTTAAAAATGGGGTAGGTTTTAGCTGCTAAAGCAAGTAATAAAATACAAAAAAAAAAACAAAAAACAACAACACAATGAGCAGCAACCTTTTCTCGTTGCTTTCGATCTCGCTGCAACGCTGAAAGCGTTTGAAAGTCAACGGTAGTCTGGCACTTGTTTCACACGATCGAATTGTATTTGTTTTTTATCTACAACAGCAAATTTAAATATGTATGAATGCATATTAACGTTTTGTTTTCCTCTGTTTCCTTTTTCTTCTATTTCTATTTCTTTTTCTATGTAATCTCCAATAGAAATCCGCATCATTTCGCTTTAGCAAGAAATCACCAAAGAAAATGGATCGTTTACGTCGATCCTTTCGCGATTCGTTTCGTCGTCGGAAGGACCGTGTACCCGAATCATCGAAACCGCATCAATGGCAGGCTGACGAAGAGGCGGTGCGTTCGGCGACCTGTTCGTTTGCGGTGAAATATTTGGGTTGCGTTGAGGTATTCGAGTCGCGCGGTATGCAAGTTTGCGAGGAGGCCCTAAAAGTATTGAGGGTAAGTGAAGAATGTCTATTTGTTTTACTATACGCTTAACATTTGCCAATTGAGTGCATACGAGTGGTATTTCATGGAGAGCAGAGGTAGTTCATGCTGTTGGAAAACATTTTTGAAATCGACCCTAAGGCCCACTTGCTTAACGTGCAGAGTTAAATTTATAAATAAAGAGATAAGTTAGTCAGAGTTACAATTATAATTTCATAACCGAAACATTTACTTGTAGAAAATAACACAGGCTACATCTTATGTGAATTTATTTTTTGACATTTTCTTGAATATTATGAAGTTTTTGCAGTTTCAAATCAATAAAATGCTTGCTGAATCCCAAGGCGGATTCCTACAAGGTAGCGTCATAGCACACACAAGCATATTTTTCAATTTACGGATATCACGACAAGAGTGAATGGAGGAATGGAATCCATTAGTTTCCGCAAAGAACGTAGATTACAAAGAAATAGTACACTTTCACCGGATATGCCAACAGAATGTTTTGGCTTATTTCACCATGCCAGAACAAATTTGACTTTTGCTTATTGATATTGGAATCTGATTGGATCCAATTGGTTTGTACTGTGGCGAAGTAAGCTAATATTTCTTACCACAGTATAATTTCACTGATGCAACTTCTTTGTAATCTACGTTCTTTGGTTTCCGTAGTTAGGAAGTCATGGGGAAAGGAAAACACAAATATAATGAAAGAAAGAGAAATCAGCTGTTTTAATAACATCCCTTATATGAATTCACCTAAGCTGGTTCTTCAAGCTTAACAGACAAATGCTTGGAATACTTTGTCTCTCAGATTGTGGAAGTGAGCGCTTCGCTAAAGATAATCTTTAAATAATAAAAGATAAAATATTATATTTGGCTTCGCGTTGATATATGTATGTATGTAGCTTTGTTACAAAAATTGGAGCCTACTTGATTCTATGATTTTTTGTTATGTTATGTTTTTGTTTATATAAACAAATTTAACTATTTATTTATTGTATGACAGTAAAAAATTAATGTTTTTACCTCTGAGTCAATGCCTATCTCACTTCTGTGCAAGCAAATTTATCAGTTTAACACTCTGAGCTAAATATATAACCTGATTTGATGCAAATGGAACTGAACTAGAAAAATTTAAAAGTTTTAGTATTTGTCGTACTAGTCCGGAACTAATTTTTTTGTGTTTTGAACTAGCATTAGTTTTCAAAATTTCTTGAAAATTATGGTAATAAAACAAAATTTTTGAAGCTAAAACAGTACTAAAATTTTATTCATAAGTTCCGTATGACATTTATATATGTATTTATGTATGTACATTAGAGCACCTCACCAAAAAAGTTGCGGAATCAAAGACTGCCCTCATAATATTTCGAAAAAATACCAAGATTTATGTGAGCTGCCTCGATTTGAAAATACATACCTAAAAAATGGAGTTTCTATATAAATAGAAGATCATACAAAAGTTAAGGCTTAAAAGGTCTTGATAAAAATATAATCAACGCGGAGTCTTAATAATGAGACTTGCGAAAATACCTACAAATCTCTATTAGTCAAATTTTGGCTGAGGTATTCAAGTTTTTCTTAAACTAATCTTCCAAAAATTGTCAAAATCAGTATCAAGAATATAATTATTATAATTCCGTTGGAACCACTTTTAAATAATTGTATGAATACTTTTTAAGCTTAAGCCGCTTTATAATTTGAGGTGAAATTAAAAAAAAACAGTATTTTAAAAAACTATTATTATTTATGGAAACTTTATTTTTGTAGAATTTTAAATCAGTTCAGCTTACGTAAATCTAAATATTTGTTCAAAATACTTTAGTGAAAGTTTTGAAATATATACTTTTTTTGTGTTGTGAGCGATCCACCTTAATGAACATACATTTGCATGTACATAGACTACTTCTACAAATTTTCAATGCCACCCGAATTGAAGGATATTTTTGGCGAAATAGAAGGTGCATACATTCATACATACATGACGAACGAAGACGTATGTATGTATATATTAGTTCAGAACTAATAAAAATGGAACTAGTTATTTTTAAGCTTTTTTTTTTAATTTCCTCAAATTTAAATCGATACATTTGAACTAGTTTATTTTGTCTATAACACTTACACTTTCAATTCAATGTTGAAACAAATTTTTTATTATATTAAATTTTTCGGATGAATTCTGAACCTAAAGTAGTACTTTAGTCACTTATACTCCCTGTGTCATGCGATCAAAAATATCAAAATTATTCGAACTACTTATCTCAACATTTCTACATTGTCTAGTATACCACAAAGTGGGCGTATAACGGCTTATCGCCACTACTGAACGCTTGAAAATAAAACAAAAATCAATATTTTTAGATCAACGCGCAACGTTCTATTTATCTTCAGCTCATTACCGGTGATTCACTCATTCGCTCTCAATCAGCTGGCAAATGTGGGCGTACATGTTGCACTTATCATCTTAACATATTTACAGTCTTACTAATTGTCTCTTTTATTTACAGAATTCGCGCCGCCGACCCATACGTGGCGTACTACATGTTAGCGGCGATGGACTACGCGTTGTGGACGATGAGACGAAGGGCCTCATTGTCGATCAGACCATCGAGAAAGTGAGCTTCTGCGCCCCAGATCGTAACCACGAGCGCGGCTTCAGCTACATTTGCCGCGACGGCACTACTCGTCGTTGGATGTGTCATGGGTTTCTGGCATGCAAAGAGCTCGGTGAGCGGCTCTCACATGCCGTGGGTTGCGCTTTTGCCGTTTGTTTGGAGCGTAAGCAGCGTCGCGATAAGGAATGTGGCGTCACAATGACGTTCGACGTTAAGAATTCAACATTCACACGTACCGGTTCGTTCCGCCAACAAACATTGACCGAACGTTTGGCGCAAGGTGAAACACCATCGGCTGCTGTGCCGCCACAACCACAACCAAAACCCTTCAACCCCTTCGCCATTGAACGTCCACATGCTACCCCCTCAATGTTGGAGCGTCAGGGTTCATTCCGTGCATTCAGCACCATAGGAAGCCAGTCACCGTTCAAACGGCAGATGTCACTGCGTATCAACGATCTTCCGTCCAACACAGAACGACAGAAGGCATTTCTAGCAGCTGCTAGCGGTGGTTCACTTGCCGCTGCGCTAGCTACACCCAATCGTAGTGTTTCACCTATACCCGAGATCTCACCAGCTAAATTGGGCGCTGCAGATTTGGATAACGGTATCGCCACCATCGATACGGTCAGTCAATTGTGTCAGGAGCTCAGTCAGGGTCTCTCATTGCTCAGTCAAACCGATGCAATGATCGCTGCTGGCGACGATCTCAATTTCAATAACAATTTGAGCATTAATCAGAATATCATTGCCGCCGAAAAAACGCAACAGCAGAAAGGAATCTCCACACCTACTGGGTTGCCGGCAGCTAGCAGTAGTAATAGCATCGCCGCTGTCAGCAGAGTATACGAATATGCCGAAGGTGCAGTGAGTAGCGGTTCAATAGTTGGCGCAGCTACCACACCTACAGCACAAGTAGCGCCACGCGTCTCTTCGGTATCGCCAGCATCTACCAATTCACCGGTACGTACGCCTACGACACCAACATTGACAATGACACCGCCTCCGCCACTACCAGGGGTGCGTCCAGTGGAGACTGTTGCACCACTGCCCAATGCCGATCAATGGCTGGGCGAAGTGGTGAAAAAGACATCGCCAGCGGTGATCAAACGTGTACCACGCTTGCTCAACTCAACTGGACGTACGCAATCAATGAGCGCCGCACCGCCATCAGGTGTGGATCCCTTCGACGCCGAATGGGTGGCAGGCGTGACAAAACCACTCTCACCCGATCTACCTGTGGCCCCCACAACACCGGTCAGTGTTACTGTAACGACTCCGGTTAGCAATACAGTTGCACCATTACACAGTACCAATCCATTCATATCACCGCCGAAGGTACCGGCGCAAACATTCCAGGTGCGACTGTAGACGAAGAAAAAGGGAAGCGAGTAAATTGTCCTCATTCTACTTAGTTGGAGAAGTTAGCGAGAGTGGGTATGCAGCATGCTTCATGTGTTCCGAGTTGTGAGCGGAGAAAAAAAAACTACCAACTCAAATAATGCTTGCATATGTGGGCAAGGCGAATTCATAAAAGTTATTGGCAATGGCGAAAAGGCGAATTCAAAGGGGTACCAAAATGTCAGGATAAAGGAAAATAGGATGATGACAGCCATAATGGGTTGTGAGCAAAATATTTCGTCAATCGCTTTAGCTGAAATTCTTATGTACCAGGCGAATAAAGAAGAAGCAATCAGCTGCTCTACTAACATCACCTTATATTAATTCGCCTTGTCTGTCGGGAAATAATGGAGGGCAGCATGATTGCCGAGATAGTTAAAGATCGTGCCTGAAATCAAAATCTACAAGCAGAGTCACGCTTGTGAAAGTTTTACCAAGAGAATGTGGTATACACTTGGACTCTACAACAATTATAAAGCTAAAGCTGCTTATGAATTTTTCTGTGTTACTTTCATTTTCATATCAAATGCCTAAAAGTATATAATGCTTGATTACTTTTCAATTTACCTCCCAGACGAAAATGTAACAAAAAGAAACAAGGTCGTAAAGAAGTTTTGGTAGAGCAGAAAAAAATTCGGCGGATAATTATAATAATAAGAGAAGAAATATATAGATCAGTATAAAGTGCGAAAAAAAATATAAATATGACTATATATTATATGTTGTAAAAGAAATGCATACACTGCAGAGGGATAAATTAGGTCACAGGTAGTGAATTTCAAGCGAATTGTCTTAGAGTAAGTGAACACTAGAAACGCTTGTTTAGAAATAATTCTGAATTACTTAAACAGTTTAACTATAAATTGTAATGGAATGGAAAATAGTTAAGATTCTATACAATATAGATTCAAAATAAATACTCTTGTATTTACAAGACAATGATCGTAAAACTTTATGTTGTCAAATGCCAGATGATTCAAAATTATTTCTAACCTAAGATATAGGCTAATGCCTAACTAGCTAAATTTGAACTACGGACTTTCAGTCTTCTATTGTATCTTCAAGGCAATACACGTTAACCGTCGAATTGCCAAAAATTCCGATACTTGAAATTCATTTTGAAACTATGAACTAATAGTACTCAATTAGTGGAAATAGAACCAGTTCGCTTTGGCCTACTTGAAATTGTCCAAAAATTTTGAACTGTAACATTTCTAAACTATGCAAATCTTGCTTTCGAATTTCTAAAATCATTATTGTATAAATTTTAAAAATGTACTTAACACTAACAGCTGCAACTTTATAGTTTTGTATAATTTTCAGACTGGTGTTAGAAATTATTTTCTAGTAGTACAAAGTTTTCATTCAACTAGTAATATAATTTGAATAAAATGAAATTAAATCGAAAGCAAAATTTTGTATGGATTAGGACTGCCACTTAATTTGTAAAACATGCAGCTTAAAATGGTTATAAAATTTTCTAAAAACGTCTGAAATAGGTTGTGGCTTATCTAAATCGAAACTGTTTTATTTTGGACTAGTTCCGCTACCTCTGAAGTTGTAGAATTTGATAAATATTCCTATTTATGCGAAATTGTTTTTTAAAAATAGTTGTAATTTTGTCGATAGTTCTGAAATATGTAATATTACATGTATTGTCTTAAGCTTATGCTTAAAAGATAAAAATGGAAAATTCTCATTAATGTGGAGAATTTTACGCACCTTCTTTATATTCAAAACTATTAATAAATTCTCGTAAAATTAACAAATTTTTTTTTTGCAACTGATTCTAAAATATCAATAGGGCCTCTTTTAGAAAAGTGACAGCTGCAATTTTTTCATACTAGATATGTGCATACATACATATGTTTTATACATAGTTGTTTTTGTATGCAGAACTTTTTTTTTGTAAAAATCATTGTAATCGTTTTTCGTAGTGTTGACTTATAAATAATAAAAATTGTTTTTTTTCTCAACCCAAAGCATAAAGGAATATCAAAATATCATTATTGTGTAGATTTCAAGACCTATGTAGTTCTGAATTTTCAAAGAAAAATTATTTAAAAAAAAAAAACGAAATTTGTAAGTTTTCGTGGTATTTTTTATTTGCGAAATTATTTACAAAAATTATTGTAATGCATGTTATTTAGATTACTAAAAATAAACTTTATTCTTGGACTAGCTCTTAGCATAAAAAATGTACATAATATGAGAATTCAATAACTTATTTTAGTATATTCGGACTCTCCAAAGTAAAATTATATCTTTAAACTATTTATTACAGATAGTTCGAAAAGAGTTCGTTGAAAATGTAAATTCAATATTCAATATGTCAATTGGCACTTAGTTTTACAAATTGAGCATTTTTTGTAAACATGTAAAAAATTTAACTAGAATTTTTGTGTTCTGATCGGATGTTTTTTAAATAATTATTTGAAACAATGAATATTCAAAAGATTCAGAAATTTCAGATAAATATATCTAGTTCTGCACTATTGGCAATGGAACTAGTTTCTGTTTTAGAACTAGAACTTTGAACTAGTACTCTTGTGCGCGCACTTAATTTTTCCTCGCAGTGTATGTATTCAACTTTTTTTTAATATCCAAAAAAATACATACATATATTCGCAACCAGCATAATGCCGAAAGAAAGAAAACGATAGAAATAATGTTATTGCATTGCCTACAACTAAATGATTAATGTTAATGTACTTAAATAGTTTATAAATAAATTATATATTACCGCAAAAGCAGCTGAAAGGGAATTACTTAAAGTAATAAGTAAACAAAAAAAAATCATTACTAACATAAAAAAATAAATAAATAAATAAACAAGCTGGCCAAAACGCCAAGTGATAAACGTGACGGCATAGAATTGAGATGAATATAGTAAAGTAGAATAGCGAAAAACTAAAAAAAAAGACGTTAGATTATGTATTAAAAATATAGAAATCTAAAATATCAACTATCAATTACTGAATGTAATTAACTAAAACAAACACAAAAAAAACCAGAAACAAAAAACACGAATTAAAAAAATTGCACACACAAAAACTTAACGCATTGCAACACACTATTAAAAAAATTATTAATGTTAACTGTACTTAAATGGCTTATGGAACGAAGAAGAATTTAAAAAAAGGGAAACTTATAAAAATAAAAAAATAAAATAAAACATAGCTTACTTAGCAAAAAAAAAAAAACATCGCAGACAGCATGAAAAGCGCTCAGCACCACCACACACATACATACATACATGCATGTATTTACACACACATGCACACACAAATGTATGTACGCAAGTGTGGGCCCATGCAAGTTCTACACCCACTTAGCCTCTAGAAAATGTAGCAACTAATTAATGTTTGAATTTAATTTAATAAAATTTTATTTTCTATTTTTTCCACACTCACTGTCCTTGTGCTGAACTAATTTTCGTTTACTATGAAAATTGAAAAAAATTAAAATGCATAAATAAATTTAACTTGTACAAATTGTATTATACTACATACTATCTTTAAAGCAAATTTTAATTTTACGCTACAGCCTATTGTTATCATATTTAGTTGTATGTACGTAAATATGTATGTATGGAAAATCTTAAAAAGTATAATAATTATATACTATAAAAAATGTATGTACGATAAAATGGATTGAGTTGGCGATTTGTTTATACAACTAAAATATGAATAAAAATATTTACTTGAAATTATGAAAAAAAAAACAACAACAACAAGCAACAACTATTTATTCTTCAAAATACATTTTGAAGCAACAAGCAAGAAATGCATGCAGCAATTGATTTTTTTATTCATACTTTTACATTTAACAACTTAGAGTTGGAGTTATTAATGTGAAATACAGTGTTAGATAAAACAATAAATGTCTGTTAATCTCACCACACCAACAAACCATCTCACCACACCAATCAATCAGCCGCAGCAATGTTTACCTTAAAATGCACCAATTTTTCGAAATAATTTATTATACATAAATGTGTCTGTATGTAATACAAGGGATACAAAAAAATCAAAGCAACTACATACATAGAAGGAGATTAATGATTGAAGTTGGGAAAGAATGCAAAATTAAATAAAAAATTGCTTAACAAAAAGAACAAACTTCCTGAGCTTTCTGGCGGAAACAGATTAACTTTTGATAGAAAGCAGTTTACAATGACTGAACGAAGTGCTACAGAAATGAGCAGACTTACTAATGAGATGCAAATATTGTTATTAGTTTTTATTTTTCTAGCTTTATGCATTGGGAGGTAGTTCATAATTCTTTCAAAGAGTCTGAGTTTTCTTTTAAGAAATGTTAAAGTTTTAAAACGGTGAAGAAAAGTAATTTAGTTTTCAAATTTAATTCAGTACGCATATTTTATATTAGAATTTATTTAGCATTTTTTTTGTAGTACATTTTATGCCTCTCCCGTCTACCTAAACTCATAGTGTGCCAGGGAGTTGACGTACACACATTTGAAGTTTCCTTATTATCATTTTGGTTTTTAACCCATTAGTGGGCTACAACTTTTTCCAATTTGTGAAATATATAAAGCATTTGCGAAAACTTTTTGTTATGTGTGCTTTTGAACACACAATATTTGCTTCCCGGCAAGTTTTTTTTTATTTATTTATTACAAAAAAAATATTCACTAAGCGGGTTAAAAAATGACTGGCGAATGAAAAAAAATACAAAATATTTACCTTTGCCTGCGTACAGAAAACGAATTTCATTGTTTTCTGGCACCCTTTATATCATTACACTATGCCTAAACTGACACTTTCTCAAAGCAGGTGCAATGAAAGTCCAATAAAAAAAATTGTCAGCCTATAAAGCTAGGCGATAGAAATGAAACTTCATGGTTCTCGATGGGCGCTTGAAATGAAAATACTCACCATAGCCAGCAAGTTTTATGATATAGAAATATTTCCCCGATAACAGAAGCCACTATTCATTATTCTGGAATTTGTAAGGGTGTTATGTTAATGAAATAGATAGTTGTTGTTTTTGCCTCCATTTATAAAAAATCTATTCATTCACTTCCATACTTTCATGTTCAAGAAAAGATACAATTGCCGCCCCTTCCCATGACACTCATGGCTCATTTCGTCGGAGCTAATGCCCCTCCACGCATGCTATCACTCTCTCGGTTTTTCCTACTCCGAATCTGTCGCGTTTGCGTTTCTCTCCCATGTCTCCTTCTGTCCGGCTGCCCCACCACGCGCGCCACCCCTCCCTTTCCCTGTCGCTTTTACGCTTCATTAGATATTGGAATTACAGCCCCCAACGAGCGCAAAGAAGTTTCACTTCAAAAGGCAGTTAGAGGATTAAATTGTTCCACAGAAATTTAAAGCAGGCAGTTTTACCGGGGGTCACTAAAGATGAAAAACTTGTCCGGGCTAGGTCCCTGGAGACATCCTCTTTCACAATTATGAGCGTTTCTTTTGTTTTGAGTACTTAACCAATGTTGGACAGTGTAATTAGAAATTCAATTTGATTATACTGTGCAGCAATTTCAATTTCCAATTGAAGATTAAAGATAAGTATAGTAAAAACTTAAAACGTTTTTGCATTCTCACGCCAAATTTTGTGTGACTTGAAACTTCGTATGGGACTTTGAAGACGGTTGTATTAAACGTTTAACTCCACGACGGAGTATTTTATTACCTTTTCAAATAAAAATGCAATGAAAAGTTGATGTACATATATGAGAATGATTTTCGGTCCTCCCTTGTCAAGTTTGGTTTGGAGACAAACCGGTTTCGGCTTCTACCATCTTCATTGCCATTTTTCGTTCTCGTTAAATGATGTAGTAGTAATAATAGCGGGAATAGAAAGAAATTTAGGAGAGCTTAGTTTCAGGAATATTTTTGAAGAGTCTTTGCAGCTTTATGGAGATTTGATGGTTTAGAAGACCAGAATGATGTAACGCAACAGAAAGGCAACTATTTATTATAGCATACATATATGTACCTATAATATTTATATATGTGTATGTAAATCTAACTAATGACTACCAATGCATATCGCTAATTCCACCATTGTAAGTGGGGATCTCTAGATATATACATATATGTATATACTTTATATACATATATATATTAATAAATATATATTACTTTCTAAGATTTTAATGCAGCATTTTAAATTGTTACAAAAACTACATACACTGTATAAAAGAGTATAAAATATTAAATTGCCAAACAAATATTACTGTTCGTCGATTATTTTAGGAAAGACATAAATTGGTAAGTTATATTCATCATTTAGGAATCATTCATTCGGATTATATCTACTCACACTCAAATTCTATGCTAGACAGCAAGGTTCGTTTCCCGAATACACTGCTATTACCAGAATAATGATTATTAATTGTAATTACTACCTATAAAATAATGCGTTTTTTTTTAAGATTGCATTTAATGAATAATTTCCATTATTTCTTCTTTTTTCATATTTTAACCATTGGCCGAAAAAAGTCAAAAATAATAAAAAAAAACGAATGCGATTACTTTTCCAATACATTGAATTTTTTCTTATTTTTAATTATTTCACAAATTTACAAATATAGGCAAAAACTCCGTTTTCGACAAGTTTTTGATCGAAAAAATTTCATTATTTTTCGAGTTATTTTTTGCTATAACTTCTGATGTTCAGCGATCCAAAATTAACTTAAGAAGCTATTTTGTTATTTAAGTACTTTTTTCGTGTAACTAGTAATTTTTTTTATTTTGCATGAAAATAAATAGCATTTCGTATTTTATTGCAATTATAAAAAAACTTCAAAAAATTATAACAAATAACATATGGTCACAATGGACGAAATAACGTCTATATATTAACAAATATGAAAATTAAACAATCTTATTAAATGGTCTTAAAAGTTAGCATTCACTTTTAACAATACCACAATTTCGAAAGAAAAGTCGGTTAAGGAAGTCAAAAGAAAAGTGGTTGGAGAAAGTTGCTGGATACTAGAACCATCTTCATTCTCTGAAATTCAAACAATTTTTTATTTAACATAACATTGTTCAACGATTTAATTTACCATCTTCATCGAAATTAAAAAAATTAGATCGCTTTGACAAAACTGTATTTTTAGGATTAACAATCTTGGCATCTGGAGTCAACACAGCAATGCTCGCTTTGGCAGTTAAGTCAAAGTATGCACTGAACCTTCGCCTTAACTGCATCTCTAGGTTTTCAGCAACAACACCTAAATAGTTTTCGTGTTTTTATTTTTTTTTACTAATTTTTGTAAGATTGCTTTTAACGCCAAAGGAAAATATTTTGTAACTCGAAAGCTGTATTACTAAGCATCATACAATTTTAAATCGGTGCGATTTCGAAAACGTATAAATTTTCACTTAATTTATATACACCACTTTTATTGCCTAAGTGTTATGCTTTATAAAGTATAAAAATCAGTCTTCTCATTAAGTATAATCAAAAATATTCCGGAAATAAGAGTATCCGATTGAACCCTGCTTAGTTTGGATAGAGAAAGTCATGTGAAAAGGAAGATCATATAATCCAAGAACGTGAAAATGCTTAGCACAAGACTCCAACCAACTTAGCCCTCACAGGGATGGTATCCCCAATGTAACTAAATTCGAGAGAAAATTTTTAGATCGAACTAGGAAAGAAAGAACATGGAGTGCGTCTTTACTGGAAAGACACCTCCAGGCGAGAAGGATGGACTGGTACACTAATGCCACTAATACTCCGAAGGCCGATGTGTTTAGTTCCAGAACACACATGTTTATGTCAATGAGATGAATGCCAATTATATTCCATGCGACGAAGCTGTACGCCATTCTTCCGTGGTGAGAGATTTTCTTAAAGAAGGAATTGCAAATTCAGCATATAGTCATTTCAAGTGGCAGCCAAGCAGCAGTCAAGGCCCTATCATTGTATGAGGTTAAATCCATATAAGTGATTGAATGTATAGAGACTCAACTCTCTAGTAACGCGGACTAATATTCAGATCCTTTGGATTCCGGTTCACGAATGCATCGAAGGAAATGAGGAAGCTGTCAATTTACCTAGAGACGTGACCGCAACAACGCTCAATTAAGGAGGAGCGTAGGAAAGAAGTAAATACTATTTGTATATTCTACATGAGTGTTAAGTTATTCAAACAAATGCTTGTGCTTCCAATTAAATATAATTAAAATAATAAAGAATGGTCAAAAGTTATCCAAAAATAGTTAGATAGTCATGATTTGTTTTGTTGTTGGCTTTTTGCTATTATAAACGATTACCAATTTTTCGATTGTAGAAACAAATTGGTTTAGTCATTATGATTAACGAGCCCAATTAATACTGTTGATTGGTAATCGTAGTTTAAACTTAACAGCTCTGGCTAATACTCTCCTGCTTAACGTTTGATAAGATATATAACGATATTTTGTGGAAGGAAAATGTAGCCATCATAGCCTAGCAAAATCCAGTCAAAGCCAGAGAAAACACTATTCCTTGTCTTCCTTATCTCGACAGAAAGCACACATTCATTAAGTTATCGATAATGTCTACGGTAGTCATATGTTGAGTCTATGAGATGGGCCCAGTGATTAGACCCACAAGGGGCCCGTTCAATTGTATAGAAAAATTGTCTACTACTCTGCCCAAACAGCTGTTTTAATTAGCACGAACAGTTCCTTTGATCTATGCGCCTTAGGTAAAGCGTTTGTCGAATAGTAAAGTGATGAAGGGTCATTATGTTACCATAAGTTTAAATGATCGTCGGTGTTCACAACTAAACCAAGAAGAAGGCCAAGAATAGTGACCCCAAATGACACGCTCTGATTCTCCTTAGCAAAGTGCAGTTACGGAGAAGAACTCTGCTTTTTAAAGCCTCCGAGTCATTTGTGCCAAGCAGTGTTCTGTTTTTTTGTTTCAGCGTCTGGTTTATATACAAATTCTCTTAGTAGCATTTGGAACGTGGCAAACGGGCCACCATAGCAATGACAGTCCAGGACAATCTTCGAATTAAACATGAAGGACACTAAGACTTTGAATGCAGCCTACATGTAACTAAAAATTAAGACAACTCTTCCAAGAGAACTACAGCCTCCATTATAGCTGAAGCGACCTCTTAGCCAAAAAAGATAAGCTTCGGGAAAAATAGCATAACTTATTTATGGCTTTAAACATACGTAGTATTGTATTTTTCTATCTACTCATCCCTACTTGAGAACTGTATATAAGTTGCTATAGGGACCGATACGACATAGTGTGCCGTTCGGAAAAGGGCTAATACTGTATTTAGGTTTTAAGAGTGTTGGAGTTGCAATATAGTTGAAGGGGTTTCGAATCGTCCCTAGGTCATCTCTCTGGGGTGAAGTGTGTGAATATCGATTTGCGTTTACATTTGTACTGCTATTTATATTAAAGTAAATTTTGTTTTAGGCGATCAAGATACACGGTGAAGTTAATAATGAAACATAATGATGATACGTGCGCTTTCCTATTTGTATAGGTCAATACATTTTTATGACGAAGCTATGGACGAAATTTTTCTGGAAGAAAAAGAATTAATCCTTTATCTAACTGAGGCTGATGATTTATAAATAAAGGAAATGCAGGAAGAAGGGTTTCAATGTATAGCTGGGTTAATTAAACCAAAAATATGCATTACAGAATATGAATAGAAAGTCTCCTCCTCCCATACGTGGCTAGACACAAATTTCAAATTGTGGTCTGATAAAACCTAAAACAGAGTTTCTTGTGGATATAAAGGAAATAGAAATAAATTAATGTGTTTCATTTTATTTACTGTGTAATTTTTTTTTAAGAAGATGAATTTCCATATAATTATACATTAAAAAGAAAAGGCAATAACTGTTGAAATGAGGCTGATCTCATGATAGTTTTAAAAATGTTTTTATTTCCAGAAACTTTGATTTCAAGTAAGTTAAGCAAATATGTCACAAAGGGTTAATTTGTGTTTTTTACCCTTTTTTTGACATAATAGTCAGGTAAGTGAGAGTTCGGGTTCGTTTGGCAATTCTACCTTGTTGAACATAACAAAACAGCTCATTTCAAATTTACAACGTGTCCGGAGGCAAACGAAACCGTTTTAATGCTGTTCTATTTATAAGCACAAGGAAGTAAACAGGCTTTCCGAGATATATTTTTAAAAATTCAGACTGTGAGCTAAAATTCCGAAACGCATACAATTTAGTACTGTACTGAGATTAAATTATTGACAAAAGAGAGAAAGCACCGGCTTAAATGAAACGATGTTTTGGCGCTAACCCCAGAACGACCATTTGAGGACACTACGGACGAAAACAGCAAATTTGCGGAAAAAATAGAGTAAAACAGAATGAATGATTGAACCTGCAAGGGTGATCCCGAAATTTTTTTTTGCTTTTCAAAAATAAAAATGGGTGAAGTGCTGTACTTGAGTAGTTTTTATCTCCTTGTTAAGATCGGCACCAAGAGGATTTAGGATTCAATTGTTACTGGCGATAAAACCGTGGTTATTTATCAGGATCCTCTGCACAAAAGAAAGCGATGCATCTGGTGTTTCCAAGGCTACAGCTAAATACTGTTTTGGGATATTTAGACAGCAATAATAATAAACCGCTGCTAAAAGTGTCTTGAAATAAAGAGAGGTTATATGAAGAATAGAATTGAAAAAGTTGCGTGGTGAAAGGAAGAGGTAAGAAACTATAATTGACTTCAACCGATATGAGGCGTTGTAACACCATGAAATTTTGTATTTCTGTCAACTTATTTCAGATAAGTTCTTCGCGTAGTCGTAGTCAAAGTTGGTTACAGCAAAATTGTACAGATTTCCCATTCAAAATTATGTCATAAAGTTGTTACTAACTTTACACCTGACTTTATATTAGCTACGACTACGAGCCAATGCTTTGAAATACTTAAGTGTTCGGAACTTTTTCTCATCGTTGTTTTACAAAGCTGTGTCGAATTTTGTATCCCGTCGGTGCAGAACCGGAATTAAGCTGGTTGCTTTTTTTTAACTTTAATTTAATAACACGCTGTTTTCGATGATGTCCTAGGTAAATTAACATCACAAATAAACAAAAAACACTGCCGACAGTTATGGCTATCGAAAACTGCACGCCGGTAACGCAGGGTCGTATGAAATTGAGCAATTCTGCGAAGGATATATCAATGCATCTTTATAGCAAGAGGATACTAGAAATTATAAAAACTGTAGAGAACATGATAAGTCGGCCGCAGTGGCAAGGGCGACCTCTAGCGAGACGTTTTATTCTGGGGCGCCATCTGCTGTGTAAATTTTCGCTGCCCTTAGTTGTAACTACTGGCCGCTAGGCGCAGCAGAATCTGAAATATTCCGCACTAGATGTCGCCCTATAAAAAACAAAAAAGTCTATTTGAATGAAAGAATTTGGAAATTCTCCAGTTCATGGGTAAAAATTGTTGATAAAGCAGTGCCTGGAGCGAATTCAATTGCAGAGTGACGCATTAAGAGTGACGCATTTATGTCTAATTAACAAATTATAAATATGTAGGGCAAATATTAGCCGCGCTGGTTTTTGAACGCTCGGTGAATAAGAATAATTCACAATTTTTTTAATTATATTTTTGCATATATATTTGAATTTTATTTAGCGTTATATGAAGAAAAGGCGCAAACCCTGGCAGCAAAGAAATATGATAAAAAATCGACGAGAATGTTTAGCCGGTTAAAAAAAAGTGTCCTAAAAATTCGGATTAAGTTTGAAATTTCGATGAAAATTTGTTGAATCTTTTAATTGTGGCATAAAGTTTGAAACCGAGATTTATGTGGAACTATATTTTCATAAAAACTTAAAGAAAAGTTATTATATGGTGAAATATTTATGCATACTTTTGGGAGAGGCCGGACACACAGTAAAATCGCGCATAAATGACAACTCTAAATATTTTAAGCCGATGTTCCATTTCGATAAATAAATTATACGCGCGTAGTTAACAAATTATTTATTTAATTAAAAAATTGAATGATGAAATATTAAATTTGGAAAATGTACTATAGTTATGTCCTCACTGACGTGACAGGAGAAAAGCGTTGCCACCTTTACAATATGAATACAATTTCTTGAGTAAATTATCATGTATTTCAAACGTTGAAATTTGGATGGCTGCAAGTGAAATTATTGATCAAAGCCACTAAAATGCATGGCAGAAGTTGAGAAAAAGGGCGGCGGTCGTAAAGTGGGAGAACCCAAGAACTGGAGAAGCTTCACTTCTTTCCAAAACAAGTATATCATGAAAAAAAGAATTAGCAAAGTTTTTTAAGTCCTTGAACAATAATTTTTTAATCTTCTGTTTTCCGACTGGTTGAAAAGTTGTGCGGTTTGCCTCCAAACCAAACTTGACAAGGGATGACGAAAAATCGTTCCAGTATACATACATCAGTAATGTTGTATTCATAACCAAACCAATAGTTCGCATTTAAAAAGAAATTAACTCTTTATGTTACAAATAGATGCAACTTTACGGATTTTGTAAGTATAAACAATCCCGCAAATCTCAACAGGTCTAATTCTAATTTGTTCCTATTATCGCCAGTTCGCTGTACTTGTGATATTTAGTGTTGAATAGCAATAACTTAGCTTCGGCGCTCAATAAATGTCATCTACTGGCCTGCTGACAAAGGAGGAGATCCCCTGCACTCAACACCAATGCTAAACAAGAATTGACTTGATTCCTGTTTACTTTCTTGGCGCAGGCCCAAAGCGGGTCAAATTTATTCAACAGCAAAAGCATTGCCTTGCCTCACACCTTCTTCTGCACATCACCCCTTCATCGACACACACCGTCACCGTCACCATCACCATCACCATCACCATTGTGCCACAGTAGCTGATTGCCTACCTTGGCTTCCCTGAAATGGCGGCGACACGAGCCATTCGTTAGCAGCATGTGAACAACAATAACTACAAGAACAAACAAGGATATTTGTAATGAGGAAAGGCAGCCAGCCAGCCATCCAGACAGGAAAGAATAGCACTAAACAGTCGCTGTGATTGTTGTGGAGTTTCCGATGGCGACAAAATGTACATATGCTATTCTTGGCTGATGGTGACAGATGAAAAAGGCAAACAAACAAACGAGAAGTGTAAATGAGGAAAGCCATATGGGATTGTTAGCTGCAATTTCACAAATTGTAAAACGAACAGAATTTAATTTAATTACTCTCATGTTGTGCAAGTTATATAAGTGAAACATACAAAAATATTAAGCACTCTAATTGAAAAAAGCGGGTAAAAAGCAGTGGCATTGGTTTTGCCTTCCAACATGGATATGTGGAAGTGAAATGTGAAGGTAGATAGGCAATGGGACTTACCCAGTTTTGTAAAAAAAATTCTCTTATGATAATCCTGGAAAGCCCAAACATTACTAAACACTGGTATCCGTCAAACTACTTAATAAAAGTAAAAGCCTCAAGAACGTTTGCCATATGAATAAAGCTCGTATCGCCTAAGAGCGTGAAAGCGCTTCCTTCACAGCTTTTACTGGCTCTTGTTGGTAGAGACGATACCATAATTTAAAGAATATCGATAAATGAGTGACAATCCAAAGAAACAAGCAACAAAATAATTTGGAGAAGCATCCTCATAAAACTTCTTTACACTCTTACACGAACAGAAGGATATTTCCGATTCAAATAGAGGTTTTCTGAGTCTTTTAGAGAATATCGAAGACACTTTGAGGCAAGTCTTATAAGACTACTTTCATAAATAATTATATAAATATATATGTATGTATATATATATTGAACTTAAGTTCTTACTTCGCCTTAGAATCAATATAGAGAGTAATTCACAACGATATCCGACTGGCCATTAAATACAAGTTAATTTGCCTATTGCCATATGTACACCGAAACCTCCCCTGCACCCAAAAATCCTAAACCTACTACCTAGAATGATAGAATATTCATTTTTAAGGAAAAATTAAAAAGTTGCACCAATGAGGTCGCCTGAAACCAGTAGGACTTAAACCTGGCAGATCCCCACACTCCGGACTGTGCCGGGATCTCTTCTGAAGTCCCGAAGTAGCTCGAAGTTGAGGATCATAAGAATATTTTCAGAAAGCAGTTCTTTGCCGGGTATCACCGCCTAGGGCACTCGCTGACGAGCTGTCTCCCAAACATGTAAGAACGCATCTCCCATAACTCACGGACGGGCTCCTAACGAACACTGGATCCGACTTTACGCAGACCTTGAACCTTATTCATGGAGACACATTCACCACCTTCACCGACTCTCGCCGCGTGAATGCTGTTACTGGTGTGAAATCACCAACCATAGCAGACGAGTAGCTCCAGTTGCCGCGTGAGTCTGCATTATTTATTTATTTATGGATATTATAATCATCTTAATTCCTACTTATCCAGAATCAACCACGACATTAAAAAACACATGTTCGGCATGTGGATATTTCCCGCACGATACCAATCACCCATCTACTATTCACTTGCTCCTTCAAGCCTACTCATCTAGCGCCCCTCTCCTTTTGGTCCAATCCCATCGAAGCAGCTCGTTTCCTGGGCTTCCCCTTAGATGAATTTGATGACTATGCCCATGGGTAAACTGACCTGTACACAGGGAAGCTAGCCGCCACTGCAACAAGAAAAGATGGATTGAAAATAGTTTTAATTGTCAACTAAGATATAAACCTCGTAAATTTAGTATATGTCCCCGAAAATTCGAAATTCACAACAAACTGATCCGTATACCGTATGACAAGAGTATAGAAAAAATGCAAAGTTGGGAATGAGAAAAAAACGGGATCTACGCCACACAGTGACAAAGGTTAGTTGAGCCCATATATTACAAAGAAGTTGCATCAGTAAAATTATCCTGTGGTAAGAAATGTTAGCTTATTTCACAACACCACAAACCAGTTGGATCCTATCAGATTCTAATATCAATCAGTGAACGTCAAATTAGTTCTGGTATGGTGAAATAAGCTAAAATATTATGTTGGCATATCCGAAATGTTTCGGGAGATCGCTGTCAAAATGCATGCGTTTTTTTATAACATTTTCTGGTGGTGCCACTAGGGTAAAATGATCAATGAGGATTTTGAAAATTATTTTTGGATATTTTGCACTTTCCACACAACCGGTGAGCTAGGCAATAGGTGCGATACCGAGGTAAATTGCGGCGTCTCGGTTCCTCCTTATAACACCTATATATACATATACATACTTATATAAAATAAGGATAGATAAATATGAAGTTATAATTATACATGAAAATAAATATCAAAGGCAAAGTTGTGCAATCAAAGTTAATTGTTTTTTTTGAATTTCTCAAATCTTGATTCAAAAGGAAAACAAAAATAATAAATAATGAACTGAAGCTTAATCCTTTTGTTTTAAGAATTTACGTGTGTATGTAAAATTTGATCATTTTGTTTATATGAGTACAGTTATTATTCGCGGGTACGTGTTCGTCGAGTTATTCATTTGGCTTTGTTGCCAGCCCACATACAATATAAATCCCTCTCTCTCTCTCAGCTGAAATTGAGAGAGTTTCGTATCATCCCATCTTTGCTCTCACTATCGCAAACATCGACAGTTTTACAGCTCTACTACGCTTATTGTAAGATCAGATGTTTTCTATACTCTTTTACAACTTTTCGTAGGCCACACTTTTTCACTTCGCTATTCCACCTTTCCAATTCACAGTACTACTTGCAAAATAAATTCAGCTCTTCGAATGGAAACTTTATGTACATTGGATTTTATTGCAAATTTGTTGTTATTTACATTGAACTTAAGTTATTCCTTCGCCATGTGTGGATATGTGGCACTTAGCTTTGTAGTAGTTTACGAATTTTTTTCAATGATTCAAATTATTTATTATTTTTCCGCACATTCTACAGCAGCTTGGGTTATTTTTTCCACCTTAGCGGCCGCAAAAATCAACAAATTGTTAGTTTTTTTTTTGTACTATATTTCTGTTTTGGTTGCACTTTTTTGCATTTGAAATAGACAGAAAAAGTTAGCGAAACATTTTATGAAGCGTAAATTTGTAATGGTTACGCTGTTGTGAAATAGTTGGCGCTACTTTTTTTTGCCTCCCCTCCCCTGCGGAATACTACATCAAATATGTTTTGAGAACGAAAATTTGTTTATGCATCGAAGGATGAATCAAAATGGCGGCAGGTGAGTTGAAGTTAAGGGAAGCAACAACAGTATATGCATACAGAAATACAAACTTACATGATATCATGATAAAAAAGAGTGCAAATGCAACGAATAATGAATTAAAAATTCACAAGTTAAAGTTTTTAGTTCATATCTAGATATTTTTGCTATTTTCAACAAACTTACCCAAACAAGCAATAGTTTTCAGTTTGACGCGATTTTTGGTGAGTGAATGGAAAGTATTTATTTTTTTTGTTAAACAAATTCAATTACTTTAAGCTTCGCTGTTGGATTATCACAGCTTCATCGGAAAACAAGCTAAGTCTATTAATTTTTTATTCTTATTATACCTTTTAAAAAGATGAAATGCTATTATAACTTTGGTTCGATGTTTTTAAGTATAAGAAGAAAAAGATATAGACCATAAATGACGAGATCCAAGAGCTGATTCGGTTTAGCCATGCCTGTCTGTCCGTCCGTTTGTCTGTTAACCTGTCTGTTTCTATAATGTATTAATCATTTGTGGGAACCGGCTAGATCTGACATTATGTATATTATATACAACTGATTGTTCAGATATGAGATTTTCCTTTATAACTTCTACTCAAAAGCCGTTAAGAATGTGAAATTTATCACTGCTAACATATCCATACATATGTATGTATTATGAATAGAAAGTGCCCACTCAAAGTTATCAAGATTGGGTCTCTATAGCTTATAACTCCCATTCGACTGATTGATCAGATATGAGGTTTTGTATTATAACGCTGGCGCTAAAGTATCTAAGAACATGAAGTTCGATACTCATTTTACTTATTATAAATAGAAAGTATATTCTGAAAATTATTAAGATCGGGCCCTTATAACCTACATATACCTCCGATACGACAAATTGTTCAGATATAAGGTTTTTCTTTGAAGCTCATAAATTTAGACAGTTAAAGCCGTGAAACTGTGTAAAACCAAGGTCTACTGAGAAAATCATCAAGAATAGGTTTTGGTTGGAGACAATATTACTAGCATTAATTGGAATGCATTTGCGCCAACTTGGCGCACATTCATTGCTAGAATTTCTACTACAAAATAACAAACCAACAAACAAAATGAAACCTTTTACAATTACTATACAGGTGCATTTTTTATACATACATACATCTCTATATATCTCTTTATATATTTACATTTTTTTCTGTAAACACAAAATTTATTTTATAATACTTTACTTTATTTTATATGCGAAAAGTAAATAGTATTTGAAAATTAAATTCAAAAGAAAAAATATCAAAAGTCTATTTTTCAGAAAACACTTTTTAGAAACAAAAGAATCAGAATGAAAAAATGCCTAAACTTTATTTAGTTGAAAGATATTTACAATTATTGACATTCGAGTTTTGGCACTCCCTCGCCTAAGATTGAAATCTTGTTACCTAAGCAAAACTCTTATGAAAATCATCAAAGAACATAAAACTTTAAGAAGGGACAACACGTTACATTTGCTTTTCTTGTTGATCAACAGAGTAATCCTGTCCTTTTCATTATTTACCCATTTGGTCTAAAGGGTAGGCGCTATCGAATTGAACAACGAGAAAAGCAAAAGCTTTGTTTAAACTACAGCCCTGATTTTCAGTGATAGTTTGGGGCTGGTTTACATTAAATAAATATTGCGGTCAAACGTCGCTTTCGTGTACGTGCGAATTGCCGATCGTGGCTGTGTGAAAAATGCGATTATGGTCGGCCTCGCGAGCTGGTTAGTAAAACTCAGTTTAACCTCGCCTAATTGGCGATTTAAATTACGTTTAAAATTCACTGAGAAACAAATTGAAATTGAGGAGTTTTTATTATTAATATTAGAGGTATTCATCCAAAGTGGTTAACTGATAACAAAACGTATAAACCTCATAAATAAACTAGGTTTCCATACAAATTTTTTTATGTTTATACGTTTATACGAGTATAAGGCTCATTATACGTTTAAACGAATCCCCCTATTGTGTTTGCAGCCCTAAAAAATGGGATATGCCACCAAACGCAAAGTGCAAAAAAAAACAACACTAAATTTTGCAAACTCCTTATTCAAAATTCAGCCGGGAAATTGACGGCAGAAAAAATACTGGGCATCTGTTTCTTTCTTCAATTTTGGGTTATGAATTTTGGCGTTATGAAAAAAGAGTTCTGTCTAATGTTTTCTGAAAGAACGTGTTTGTGATTATTTGTTTTGTGATTTCGTGGAGGGAACCCACTTCTTTACCTGTTTTTGTGTTGTGCTTAAGCCAGGATCACACGATTGCCACAAATGCATTATTTTCGTTTGGAGCCTTCAACTGTGTCTATGGGCCACTTTTCTGCTTATCCTCGTTTGCCGATCTTTGCACTCCGAGTATGAATATTCTGAAATGCTCCTCAGACTTGGTCGTTAAAGAAAGTAAGCAATTACCCTTCCCCTCTAGTTTGCAAGTTCCTCTATCTCAAAATCTAGGTGTGATAAAATACATATATAAAATATGATATTACATCAAATGTTCTTGACAGATTTGCAACTGGAAAAGTGAAGGTTGCATAATTTTAAACTGCTGCTTTTATTTAATTTGTAATAACTTTTATATTTTTCATCGAACTCACCGATTACAAAATTTGTAATTGTCACGCGGTTGTCTATGTTAGGATTGCCGCATCACGGTTGCTATTGATAGGACATATTGGCAATTTTTGGTGCCATTGACAGTCGTTTGATTCCAGCCTTATGGTCGTGACTTTGACCTTTGAAATATCGATACGACGATTCAAACTATCACACTAAAAATATCGTGTACAATTGAGTGAAATCTCGAAATCTGGGACAAACTGCTAGTTATTTAGTATGTGCTTACGTAAGTAAAGGTTAACACGTTAGTCCCTTGAAGTTGCGAATTAAAATTCCATAGAGTATTATAAATTGAACCATTTGAACCGAACCAAACCACGGTAAAGAGACACTCACGAAGCAGTTTTGGTACCGGTTTGTTCTTTTCTCATATGGAAAATGCAACATTTTCGTAATGTTGCCCTAGAATGAGGTGACATTTATTTCGAGAAAAGAAAACGAACGACTGAACCGAACCACACAAATTTTTGAAGTGTTTTGCGGTCAATCAGTCAATTTTTATATATTGAATTGAATACGCGGCAAATGAAAAATAATTCTTTTTTTTTGGGGCTAATATCAATCAATCAAGAGAATATTTAAAAATACTGTGAGCATTTTTCTCTAAGATTATTATCCGTGAACAAGAACACGAATTTCGATTTCTCTAGCATATAACTTGTGTTCGATTTAATAAAATTTGACTTATCACGCAGATAGCAACCCTCTCCAAAATTTGCTAAAACCCTCTTCTCAGAGAAGCGAATCCTAAGATAAGAAAGCTAATTTCTAATAGCAGCCACCCCCTCAGCAGCAGATATAACCAATGCGAAACCTTCGATTGTATTTCTGCCATCACAGAAACTTCTCACATCTTTATCACCTGCCATTCGAACCACGCACACCACAAATTGTAGAAGTAGTACTGCCAAACATCAAGCTATATGATGTAAACGCCAAATTATTATTATCATTATATCAGTTAAATCTGTCGATTTTCTTCAAAGTTGCAATCTAATGGATTGGCCCATACATATTTACATATATTTCAAATATTTTGCAATAGAAGTTTTGCCTCCCTTGCTTTAACGGATACTAAAAAACTTTCTACACTTTTAATAGACTCACGAAATCATTTGACTTATTAAACCATCTCACTAAATTGCCAACTTACACTCAAATTGGGAAATGTTGAAAGGCTAAGTGAAGAAAAATCTACAAACACACATATGCAACAAAACTTAGTCTTTTCAGACGCCCATCACCCCTGAAAGCTAGACCAAAACATCAAATGCATATAGGAGGAGATGAGTTTAAATTGCAATTTCTTAGGTAAATAAATAAAAATTCCACTACAACTAAGTCATCAACAACATCAATAGTCCTGCTGAAGCAAATGTTGGCCAAGAGGAGGAGTAACAGCAAATAGACAGAGGCCAGTTGAAGCTACAAACATGAAAAAGCAACGAACGCTCTTAGCATAATCAAAAGGAGATTGAAAAGCAGTTCTACTACTTAGAAGAAGTAACTAACGAAAATACTCGTAGCTGGCCAGAAATGGGGTGGAGAAGTGAATGGATGGATGAGCGAGTTGCGTTGGGTGCGAGGGAAGGAGGTTCGTCTAAGGAGCAACTTTTCAGAATTACAAATACAAATAAGCATAATAAGTAACTGAGGGTCTTGCAAATGCATCTTATTTTGTAGTTGGTGTTTGATGCATGAAAGTAAAATGAAAAAAACCAGGTGAAAAAGGTAGCATTCAATTGGGTTTGAGGATATAATACATATGTACATGTACTATGCATAAATAGTAGTGAAAATTGTATTTTCAAAAATTGCCTTATAAAATTTTTTATGCGATTTTTCTTATAAAAATATACAATAGTTTGTATTAAAACCGAAAACATGCCAACAAGTTTCGAGCATGAGTTGTATGCAAGAAAAGCAACACCTTAAGCAAAAAAAAAATTATCCAAAATCAGCGGAGTTTTAACTGTTCTAAGCTTACACTGAAATTTAAATCGTACCCAGAATTTTTCTCGAAATCCTAGTTAAAAAGTTTAAAATTCGTTGGCCATACAACAACAATTTTTGACACAATAAATATAAAGGCGACTCTAAGGTTAGTAGCAGTTTTTCTTACAAAATTTTCAATAGGTTATCTGCCAAAAGTAGCTATAACTAACTTAATTCCGGTATTCTGTAACTCAGTGTCATCTCAAGTCACTAAATTAGAGACTTTCAGTTATAAATACTTTTTGTGACTTGAGACGAATTCGGTATTCAGTAAGCAATAGCCACAAAAAATGTCACCTAAAACTGTGGTGTAAATCAGTAGAGCCAACCATCTGTTCCAGCTAGAGATGCGCAATCAACTTCAATGAAAATGTGTACATCGATAGAACACAATATACTTTTTCAATTCTTTGTCAACAGCATTATTGCTATTTAGAAATTAAAATAAATCTGCTTATCGTAAAACTAACATTGAAATTAACCGTTCAAAATTCTTATGACTACATTTTATGTGAACCGATTATTTAGAAAATGTGTAAAAATTAGAACTATCAACCATCGATAAATGAAGCTTCTGCGTTATGAAAACTAATTAATATCTTTTTTACATCTACATACAAGGGGCAGATCGATTGCTACTTTATTTTCGCGTCTGTTCAATACTTTCCTCAATTTCTTTGTTTTGTGACCTGCTCAGGACCAGCTGACAAGTTAGCGACTTTTGCGTCTAGAGACTTGAGACGGCTTACTGAATACCGATTAGTATTCAAAATCAATCTCACCACCGAAAATTCTCAATTAGTGACTAGAGACAACTTTCAAGAATATTTATATACATATTTTCAATATTTTTTTACAAACATAGTGTACGTTATAAATTTAAAACGGATTATAAAAGCATTTCTAATGGCACCAGCATCATATTTTTCTAATATCAGCAATATCGGACCATAAATATGGATTTTCTAAATAACTGAACTTTAGCGCCATCTAGCGGATCGTAAAAGTATTTGCCGTCACACTCTCATTATACGTTTCTAATTTCTTCAAAATCTTATCGTAAATAGAGATTTTCTGAATAGCTCGCCTATAGCGCCATCTAGCGCATCCATTTTTCACCAGCAACTTAACTTTCAAATTTAATCAAAATCGAACCATAACCATAGGCTAAAAAACTGCATACTCGAAAGTTTTTGAAAACTTTTTTTATTTGTAATTTTGATGAAAATTTGTTAAATTACACACGCCAAGAACAAGAACCAGAGTATACATTTCCGAAGGCTTTCGGTGCGCTAAGCAAGAATCTAGCCTCAGTTAAAACCGTTGTGTTATATAACTTCAAGTATAGGCGAAAACCACGATTTTCGGAATTTAAGCTTGGTATAGCTTGCCGGAGCTCCGTAAACCTTCGGAAGAGGATACTCTGGTTTCTGGTTCTGAAATTTTTTCGAAAGTTCGCGGCCCGAGTTATTATAAATTTTGGCTGGGGCTTAAAACTGGGTTTTATATGATTTTTATTAGAAAATGAACTGCATTTTAATCGAAAATTAGTGGAAATTTAATAAAAGAAAAATAAATTAGATAAAATGTAACATATTTGCTGCGTTTACAATTTCCATCGGAGTATACATTTATAGTATGACTGAATTTTTTCAACGTACGTTTGGTAAGTAGCTGAACATTGAAGTTCGGAATCTTAAAGGAGTACATTGTAGATTTATTAAGGAATATACAAACATATCTACCTGCGGGATGTGTGAAACCTCGTGCAAGCATACATATGAGTGAAAATGTACACACTACCATGGTAAAAGTCGTCTTATATTCCTACGCATACAATTGAATTTGAGATGAGAGGAAGTACTTCTCAACCTACATACGTAACACAATTTCTGTTGGCCATCCTGTGCCGCTTGTTGAAGTATTTAGCTCGTACACATCCACACATTCGCACACACACAAAGCCTACATTCGTATGTGCTTGCCGTTGTGCAACATGAGGTTGGTTGAAGGACTTCATTAACACAGGAGAACAACAACAGAAAGGCTACTTGTGTAACCTCTGAAGTGTAAAGTGTAACACCTTTCCGAGAATGACGAGTGTGACAAGTGAGCCTCACAATTAGCAGTCATAAAACGATTCAAACCAAGCAATACGGATTATATTAAAGGTCTTGTGATGTGACGCGTACAGAAGAGGAACATTTTTGCACATATCAATTAAATTCATATGGATAGAGTTCGATTATAAAAATTTCAATGGAAACGCCAAAATCTTTAAAATATAGTTTTAAAACCGGACGTATAATTGTAACGCCAACAATGTAGGATCTTCTGGTGGCGAAGCTCTGTAGCTCAAACCACAAAGGCGCAAAGTCTGTTACCAATTATCTAATTATAGCAACGTGAAAATAGCGAAATCAGTAAAACTAAGTTCGTTTTATTAAATTAATATTGTTAAAAACAAAATTAACATCAGTAGTGCGCTTCCCTAATTTGTTTTAACGATATTCGCTTGGCTTACAAACCTTAACGAATATTTTAACGATTTTGCTATTCAGCAGCCTTTTTTAACGATATTCCCAATTGCTGGATCGTTGCCGTTAGCTAGTCGATTATCGAAAAAAGGTAAATCTGAGAGTCTTCTGAATGTTTGACGTACGTATGAAGTATCACGAGGTGAGGAGGAAGTAAGCTAATATGCAACAGTGGATTGGCGTTTGCTCCGGGATGTAGGTAGCTCACGTAATCTTGTATACATTATTATATTCAAATTTCATCTTGCTAGGTTGTAGTTGCCTTGAGATACTGGTAAATAATAGGCAATATTCATGAGCGTAAATAGTAGAGTACATCAAGTTAATGTTTTGTTTAAAAGTGGAAATTCAGCATTCCCATTGGAGCTATTGGTTGTTCTAATATTTCAGTCATGGTGACTTATGACAACCCTCATGGCAATGATATAGTTAAAGCAAACTTTTACAGGTAAATGATCAACATTAAGAAAAAAGTTAAATATAAGAGCTCAACACTCGGAGGACGACATGATTCTTAAATGTGGACTAACTTTACTAGCGAAATTTATAAACGAAAACCATGCCATGTTTTATTGCGGGTGACTCCGAATATTCCTTGGGATCGTGGATGATGACTCCTCTACCAAATGAACCCGAAGAGAGCCTGAAATTCTGTTACAATGAAGCATTGCAATACATTAAAACAGTTATAAATATTTGTGGGTTGAAATCAACTATTATTTTATTCCCCTTTAATCAAATATAATAAAAACCGGGTCAAATTTATATTCGGCAGCACGCACTAATTTGTTTTTTCTTCTATTCCTTTTTGTGTTTTTGACCATTTTGATATTTAGTTTGACAAAGGTGTCATTCTTTAGTTCTTTGAATAAACAACCGATAAATGTCTTTAATAATATGTTAGTGGATTGCACAATTGTAGCCGCAAACGATAAAAATTGTTGAAAAAAATTACGATAATCAGAAATCTGAAGAGATACCTGTTCTTTCTAATTATCTTAATTTTGTTTACCAATTTTAAACTCATTTTCCGAAGAACTAGAAATATGGAAATTTTAACTGATCCCAATGACGATACATTGCTTTTTACCCCTGCAAGCGGCTTTTTAGGGAAACGTGGCGTCAACACTCCAAGATAGTCCTTTGGATGCACACTGAGGTGGTCCGTTCAATCTTATGTTATCGTTCTCTAGTCTGGTAGACAGTGCAACGTCATACTAGGTAGAGTGCAAAGAGCACCCTTGGTGGACAGGTGCATTGAAAGCGTTCCCAATATATGCCCTTACTGTAATAACCCATCTCAGTATCTGCTGTAAGGCTCCAAGAACTAGGCCAGTGGAAGGAGATAATGAAGGGGCATAGTAAACTGCTTTCTCTCTTGCTCGATACGACTATGCCAGGCACTGATAATATGTAACCAGAAACAGATTTCCTTGACCCTTTTTTGGTAAAAGTCCCGTCGAGATCGGACTGGAATAGATGATTTGATACCTTTGGAAATCACAATATATATGTAACGGGGAAAGGTGTTAAGGTGTTAAACAAAATCGAAATGGTTCAAGTTCTACCAAATTACATATTAGTCTATTTGAACGAGGCAGTCAATCATCCCGCCAAAGAGAGATAAAGTTCGGTGATAACCTCAAATGGGGTGCCAGTCCCAGTTTCTATAGGATAAATAAACAGCAGAATTGCAAAATTAACATCAACCAAATACGACCTGAAGAGAAGATCAATTCATTCGTCGATGGCTAGACCTAACGTTGCGAGACTCGTGGCAGTTCTAACGGTACCCACGCGAGGAAAATGTGCGTTGCTCTTAAAGATTTCTGCAAAAGCTACAGGAATGAAGAAAATGAGCAAAAGAGTGTTTAGGTCTGGGATATCGATGCTAGTAAAACCATAACTTTTTGAGTATCTATAACTTTTTAAGTTCCATGTGTTCAAATTGCGTTTTTCAAGCCCGAGAATGAAGACTACTAGCATCTTATTAATAAAAAAATTTTAATTTACAAATTATAGAAAAATTAATTACTTTACTCAACTTTTTGGTAATAAGTTATTTAGAAGCCCGGAAAAAATAGTGTCGGCTCTAAATTTTATCGATAATAATTTGAAATATTAGCATTTCACTCAAGCGTTCCTTGATTTTTACTACCTCTAGAAGCTGATCGTAAATATAAAAATGAAATTCATATTAGTAACGAAAGGGTAATTAAATAATTTTGCCTCAATTACATAAAAGTACAAACCACATATTTCTAACATAGTATTTTCTAAATGCAGTATAAATGCATTCGATATGAGTTTTTCCTAATTTTCTTTGAAAATAAGCGGCGATACTTAAAGATATACAAAATGCAGCTGCTTTATTACTTTAAACTACTGGCATTAAGATTTCAGCTGTAAATGAATTTTTAACAATAAAACTCAGAGAGAAATAAATTACAATATATTATATGATTTTCTAGACACAAAAGAAAACCAACTAACATATTTGAAATTCACGTTGCGTCTACGCTAGACAATCGCATTCTCTTCCAGAGTGTTTTACATAAATATCTACATACATATGTATATACATATTTGTAGATTTTCACTTGTTCCCAATTTTGTGCATATTTGTGCAATCCATTTCAACACTTCTGACCCAACTTTGTGCATGACTAATAATTGCAAATTTATTGTCTGCCACACACCTCTACTAACACCAAGCAATAGCAGACCAACCTAGTTCTGTCCGGAGTAAAGTCGCATACTTTTCGAACATTCATATATCCATGTGCATACCATACATATGTATATATGTAAATGTCTCATAAACTTATGGCACTAAGGTGAAGTGGCTTTGTGGCACTGTTGTAATGGGAATAGTCAAACAACGAGCGTAAATTGTGGAAAAATACACAAACAAGGCAAAGCATAAAAAATGCTTTCCAAAAAAAAAAAATAATAATAATTAAAAATGGATGGCGAAAAAATTTAAAAAGCAAAAGTTTTTGAAACACAAACACGCTGACATAATAAATTCTGAAAAGTGGATTAAAAAATTAAACAAACAAATAGCAAAAAATATATGTAAAAAAGAGCGATTACAAAAAAAGTGCATGTAACCGAAATTTAAGGAGTAAAAATAATACAGCAAACAAAAAAGTTGTAAACTATGTTGTTTTTGTGCGCAAAAAATAAAAGGGCTAAATAAAATTTGGTGGAATATCTAAGCGTGAAATCTCGTGCATGGGCGTGTGAATAAAACAGTTTCCAACACATTTCACCCGAGGCACAGCAAATACATACATACATACACAGGTAGCACACACATACAAACAAACGGCTTAAACAAACAGGACGAGAATGTGTTAAAAAAATATACTGAATCATGAAAGAAAGAAAATGCGTTAACTAAAGAATAAAATTTCAATACTCACACTCATTTCGACAACCCAAGTGTTAATATGCGGCTTACTACATAGCAAATACCCGAATATCCATGTGCGTTAGGTTGAACCAAAAATGTACAGGAAAATCATCTATTTTTTTATTATACCAAACTTGAAAAGGATACCCGTATTTTTACTTGAAATTGGTTTATCTTTAACGAGGCCACCATAAATGTTTTTGATCGGATGAGAATTTTTCCCATCAGACATGTTCAATAAATGAAATTCCGATGTATGGTTACCAGTCGGCCAGCGGAAGCGTTCATACCATTATGAATATAAAAAAAGTGTACTTCAATTACTGCTTTGTTATTCAGTTTTAAAATACTTGGGATATTCATGTCGTACAGGTTAGCGGGTTATTTGGTCTTAGTGTACAATTTTTTTTTTACAGAATTTAATAATAAACTGGACTGCAAAAAAAGGAAGTACTCTTCTTTAAGTTATTTTCTAGAAAAACTAAAATATAAAGTTGCATATGGAAATGTTTAATATTATTCGCTACAACTAAATAAAAATACACGTCATGGTCAGTGTGGAGGTTTAAAATGTCATAGATTTTATAGTCTCTGCAGAAAAACTCGTCACGAAGTAATCATTTTCAGTATGTTGTTTTGTAATAGAAATAATTTCTTTCAATGAATAAATGTTATAAATATTAAAGTAACCAATCAAAACTTCTTCCTGATGATTTTCTCAATAGATCCTTGTATGATTAGTATGTGAATAGTGCTCTAAGTTCCACTGCTTTAGCTGTCTAAATATAGGAGATTTAAAGTAAACCTCTTATCCAAACAGCAGAGCATTGCAACTAAGTATAAAAGGATCAAAAAAAGATGAACGGATTTTCAATCAAATATGGGTGTCATATTCCTTAGACCCGTGGCACGGACGTAGGCTACATTTTAATCCGTTAGGTGGCGCATTAGTCCAGATATTCAAAAAATATGAATTTATAGTCCGATATTGATGATATTAGAAAAATATGGGCTTGGGCAAGAAACCCTGTGTTTATAAACCGATTTTAATAATACTAGAAAAGTATGATGGTGGTGTAATAACAAATACTTTAGGCAAGAAAAAAAAAGGCAAATCTTTTTGTTCTGCGTTGTAGTTATCCCCATTTTTATGTATCAAGAAGTAACACAGAAACAATCCCGGATACTGACGTTGTAAAAACAGACATTTATGTCGCTTGATACAATGGACGTCACATTACCTAGAAGTGAGCAAGAATACGTGAAATTCAAAACAAGAAATATTTGTATCGGGCTTCTTTTTTCCCGAAATGGACCACATAAGTTAAGGCTGTTGAAAAAAAAAATATTTTACAGAACATGTTTCTAAACCATTTCTATGAAACATTTTTCCCTATTTAATATTTGAATAAAATATAGCCTACGTTTTATTCGAGGTTACTGTCTAGTCAACAGTTAAAGTCCCATGAATATTCATGCAGTTGTTTCAGAGATTGGTGAGTTCAAATAAAAAAGACAAGGTTAGGTTAGGTTGGAGTGGCTGCCGCCTGCGGTGGCTCACTTAAGTCAGTAATAGGAGGCCCATTGTGTTACCACTAAGAAAAATTTGTACCATCCAAAGAAGAAAATTACGTCTCACCAAACCATTTTGCCTCGCTGATGAACCTCAACAGGCAACAGGCAAGCCATCCAAAAACGGTGATCCCAGATATCACATCTTGCTTTTATACTGTGCAGGACACTTACACTGTAAATGCAAGATTGTTTCCTCCTCCTCGTCATTCTTGTAGCTCCTGCAGCATCTTCGGAAGGGTACTCCCAACCTTTCAGCATGTTTCCCTATCAGACAGTGCCCTGTTAGAGCCCCGATCACGTTGGAGATGTTTTCCCTTCTTAGAAAGAGAACGCTGCGCGACCGTTTCCGATCCCATTTAGGCCACGTCTGCCTTGAAGTTCGACAGGTCGTATTTTGCCTCCATCTATTGTCAGCTTGTTTATATGTACATTCTCTGGGTAGCAGTTTGTAAGTGGCAAACGGCATACCAATGCGTTCTTTATCTTAGGAAATCTGCTTGGTCGTACCTTGTCTTGCAAGTTCGTCTGCGATGCAGTTTCCCTCTATGTCCTGGTGACCAGGGACCAAAATGAGGAACAGTCTGTTCTGCTTGGCCATCTCCTGTAGAGTTAGGCGGCAGTTCAGCGCGATGTTCGAGTTAAACGTGAAAGAGCTCAGAGCTCTGATTGCGGCATGGCTGCCACTAAAAATGAAGATATCTCTTCCTATAATCCCGGTCCCAATCTTCTCTACCGCCTCCATGATAGCTGAGACGTCAGCCTGGAAGACGCTGCAGTGATCTGGTAACCTAAAAAACTTAAAAAAAATTTCAACACCGTTTTCTACAGTTTTATAAGAGTATAGATTTCTGAAGGTAATATTCTTCTTCAAAATTTTCATTTTTAATCTTTTTTTTGTTTTTTTTTGTCCACCTTAATTTACATACGCACACACACATATTCTCGTTTAAATGGCTGTGTTGAAGAGGTACATCGTTTAGCAAAACATTCAATATATACAATTTTTGATCAAAGCACAGTGTATATATTTTAATTGAAAAAGTTGAATAGAAAGTATTTCTTACAAAACATTTTTCCTCAAATATTCAATGTGTTCATAGTTTTATAACTTATGTTTTTTATAGCCGCTTCCAAAGAATACAAAATTCAGGATTACGGAGGATTACTTGAGTAGATAATATCTTCATGACGTATAATCTTGACTTTTTGTTCTCCTGAGTGGAAGATTGCAATTGTTGCAGGAATTGGCTGGTCGAGTAAGCTGGTAATTGCAAATTCTGATGATGAAGGATTTCAAAAATGAGCTGCTGGGAAAGTAGTAGAGTCACAAAAGGACATTGTGAAAAATGAAAAACGATATTTCAGAAACCTGTTTTCAATAACAAAATAACCACGAAACAGAGAGGGGCTAGAAGAGTGGAACAATATTTTAGGTATTGCTACTTAGTATGAATTTCTAATCCCTAATTTACAGCAAATGTCATTTACTTAAAGTGGGTTTATACGATATTTGTTTGCATATATAAATGCCACTTTCCGATACCTATGTATGTAATTCCATCTTGCCCTCAAATTCGCTGTTCTTTTCATTTTTGAAATCATTTCTCTGCTGCACAGAGCCAAAAAGTTCAGCTATAATTAAATAGATCGACGTCTAAAAAAGCTTGGCGACTAAAGAGAGCGAGAGGAGGCATGATTGCGGAAATTTTTGCTAGAAAATCTTCTTAATTTTACTTTGAGTTTCTTCTAAAATTTAATGAAAAGGGAAACGAATGAAAACATGGAGATAATTTCTTGTTGACACATTTTGATGGAGTTTTGTCCAAAAATCTGCGACTGTGAGATGAAATCTCTTAAGTTTTATATTAAAAGTCAAATGAAGTGAACTAATAAGGAGATCCCCTCATTTTTACTAGAATCTTACTGAATTTATTAACAAGGAAAGAGCCCATTTTTAAATATAATTTTGCTTTTAACGTCTTAACATCCATTTGCACTTTTTGAATAATCCAGTTTATATTATTTTTAGTTTAATATTATTAATTTTGTTCTTTGAATTTTTGTATTTTCAAAATAAAAAAATATTTATTCTTCCAGAAGTTTTCAATGAATAATGTTTTGAAAATAAATATATTTACTCGATAGCGATGCTTTCTTCTTTTCTCAATGTCTTTCTTGTGCCTTAATATTTAAAATGGCAGTTGTACAATAAAGAATAAAGGTAATTATCAGACAGAGTGCCTACGGAACTTAATTATAAGCATTTATAAAAAACAGTGTGATATTTATTTTCAGAAAACAATCTACGTAAAAATTGTAGGTGCCAATAATTTTAACTTCATTAGATTTTCTTAATTATATTGAAGAAGTTTTTATCTTAATTTTATAGGTTATCTACTAGATTTTATTGAAAAGGTTTTCATATTAATTCTACGGGAAACTTCATTAATTACATTGTAAAGTTTTCATCTTAGTTTTACAGATTATTATCTTGATTTGATTGCAAATTCATATCCAGTTATTGGAAAAAATTATAGAGAAATTCGCAAAATCTGGATCTATGGAGCATTTTAGGTGATATTTTCACTCTGTACGTCTTTTTAAAATGTAAAACAAAACAAAACAAAACGAATTGATTCTATCTGTGTGCCAGATAAAAATCTGTTTTTTACAGAAGCGAATTTAGTTTGAGTTTCTACGATATATTTTTGTCTTTTTCTATATAAAATGAGACATCCAGCCATGCAAATACATAACGTGAACACCACTTTTATGTGAGTTTGAAATATGACAAGCGGATTAAATATGCATTTTAGACAATTTTTATTATGTCACTAACAGTTAGGACGAAATGGCTAAAAGGAGCTTTTTAGTAACCATGTTCGTCTGAGCGCCCAGGAATCCGGAAAATGTCTAAGCGAAAAGCCTCAGCTATTATACGATAAAATTTTTTCCAATCAATTTAGTCGTCTTTCGAAACACTATGCGACGTCTATATATGTACATATGTATGTACTAAATTATATACAACTATGCGACTGAAAAAAATTCCCCTTCCGTTCGGCAGGGCGTATGAGTGCGTACTGCATTTGATGTGCTTCGATAAGCTAGCGGACTTTAGATGGGGTTCACACGACACAGTGCGCCTAAATTGAAATTGTAACACAGGACAAGTAAAAAAGAAAAAGAAAAAAAAGAAAACGAAAAAAAAAACCATATCAAAGGAGCAAAAAGATGAAAGGCAGCATAAAAAAAAAATAAATTTTTTTTGTTTAGTAATACACGCTCACACATTTTCTAGCCAGCTATCTGTCAGTGTGAGCAGCAATTCAATGCGCGATGAAAAGTGTCATTCACGAAGGCGTACTGACTTGCGTAAATGACTACAAAGCGCGTGAAATGCATACAAATGATATAAATATTTATATACAAGGAGAAAGACAAAAAAAAGAAGAAAAAAACACAACATGTGAACACGCGAAGGAGTCAAAGATACGTTTACGGCTGACAGCTTCCTTAGAGCAAAACAACACGGTTGTATGCATGTGCTTGTTTTTATTTGAATTGACAAGAAGGCGCACATTTCGAGTAGCAAGAAAAATAGTCATTAGAATTCTATGCAGCATATGTTTGCTTACATTCTTGGGATTATGTAAGAAAATAAGAGTACTACGTAATGAGTTAAAAGATACAAAGATGGTTAGATAAAAAACAAAAAAAAACAAAAAAAAACACAATGCTATGCAAGACATGTACTTGTACAAGATGTCTATGCTTACCACCCGCTTAGAATGTGGGCCAATTCAAACCAAAGTTTTGCTACGTTTTTCTATTATGAGTATTATTTGAATGGCAGCAAGCCAATGAATGTATAGCCCATTATAAGCCAGCCAAAGACGTGCAATACAATTCGGCAAATCCATACAGCAGCAGCAGCAGTAGCAGCTAAAGCAACCAAAAAAAAATTAATTATCATCTTTTGCCCATTTCCGCTACTGCAGTATAACGCCCCATCTTGATATTTCCTAGCATTTGCCAGTCATTGTAAATGTGTGCGACACGCTGACAAAATTGCAAAATCATTAAAAATGCAAAGCATAATTTCTTTATGGCTTTGCTGAGTGCCAAGTGTCGCCAAGGCTTGCAGTGTATGGCCGCAATCATAGTTGCAGTCATTGTGGCATGTTTACCCAATTCATATGTGTGTTAGCATATAGACATTGTTTGCGTGTGGGGGTGGGGGTGTGAGTGTGGATGTGCGGGTTGAAGGAAGGACGACTAGTTAGTAAGTATAATAAGCCGACAATGACTGGCAGCGTTAAGGCAGCGAAAAGCCATAAACCAACAGCACAAGAGAATGTCGTCGAAATTATGCAGCTATAATTACAAACAAAGGCAAATATGTGCGCGGCGGCAAGCGTTGTGGATGATAGAGGGTTGCCAAGAAACAAAGCTAGCGGATAAGATAGTTTAAAATAATTAATTTTAGTAGTTGTTAATGAAAATAAATCTCTTCGAAGGTATGTAGTTGAAAAAAAAATTTTATAGGGATAATTTGGCAGGGAGGTAGGAAACACTTAGAGTCTTTTAAATGGCAACAATTTGTCGACTTACTTCGGCTCATGGCAGTTTATAATACCGGGGCTGATGAGTTTAAATTATACTGAAGAGGTGATCTTCAAATGCGTCAAAGTTATACCTACCGAGCGCTATAGTTCTGCGTATAGCCTATGACGGGCCTAGTCCTCTTCGAAGTCTCTATAAATTCTACAGCAGTATTTAGCATAGCTAATATTCTAATATCCTGTTTCCTGCACTAATAAATTTTACCCAAATTATACTTAGGTTTGCCATAAATTCTGTTACAAAGTTTACAATGCATACAGCGAGAACAAATTCGCAGAAAAAGTGCCGTTATTTTTTATTATAATTTGAATGCAGTGTCTGCTCATATATAATAATCAATTCAGTATTTGCTTTCGTTTATTAACAAGAAAGTAGGGAGCTAAAGAAAATCGTACTGCGGTGATTGCTTTACATGAGGGTGGAAAAAGCGGAAGTGAAATTTACGAGCTTAAAAAAAATTGTATATTTCGAGAATGTTTGTTTACCGCACTATTGATTGTTTTTCCCCAGACGTCTACAGTTGATGACAAAAAGAAAAGTGGTCGTCCTCGTGTGTTTGAATCACAGAAATCCCCTTAGAAAACAGAAAATTATGTCAAAGGAAATGGATTTATCGACGAGATCAATGTCAAGACTTATTCTTAGTTCTTCCAGCAAGGTTCTGCTCCAAAACACAAGGCAAAAACCACCCATTCCGCTACCATTCCTGGTTTCATAGCTGCAGATGATTGGCTGTCTGGTAGTCCAGTTGTAATCCATTGAACTACAGTTTGTGGGCACAGCCTGTCAAATATTCCACAGAAATTTTTAGAGTTCCAAAAATATCTGGCTCGAGCGGCATCGTTAATACCAATAGAAACTGTGCGTGCTATTATTGATCAATGGCCGAATCGTTTGAGGACTTGTGTGAAGGCAAAAGGTTACCATTTCGAATAATATGAATTATTAAATGAAAGTAACCTTATTTAAAAATGTATTATATTCTCCTTTTTATAACCTGAACTTTTAATAGATCTTATGGCATGAGTAAGTAGTATAATTTACAAGAAACATATAATTCGGCACTATGTTTACCAAAAGAATTCAATCGGCTGCTTGATTAATGTCACCTTATATGAATTTGCCTTGAATAAAACCGTTTTCTTTGTTACAACTCGGATTAAAAACCGATGAACGGATTTTAACCAAATTAGTACAGTATAATTTTAATCCATTAGTTGGTGGATGCGTCGAGATATTCAACAAATCCGTATTTATGGTCCTTTATTGATGATATTAGAAAGCTATCGTATAGGTGTATTAGAAAATAATTGCGCTAGGTGGCGCAGGAGGCGAGTTACTCATTATCTCTATTAATGATCCAATGATTTTGATGAAAGTAGGAAAAACAACACTCACTCCCAGTTTGCTCAGACAAACTATACATATATTTCAAAACTTATTTCTGATTTTAATTCCTTCGATCATACTTGTTCCAAATGATACTTTTTTCTTTTGGATTTTATACGATTCAAAATTATCGACATTATTTTTTATAATAAAATCAAAATGAAAATGTATGTTGGAAAAAGTAGTTCATGGGAGAAAATTTTGTGGTTTGCAGTTTATTTCAGATTAAAAAACTACAAGTTCGAAATGATAAAAAGTTATGGTTGATTTAAATTTAAATGCAGGAAAATGCATTCCCGAAATTTTTTTTTAAATTCTCTAAGTTAAAAAGTAGGAAACTTTGATGCATATATATAGATGTATGGTTTTTGTTATAGTAGCCGTATTCGTTTCGCCACCCATTTATGCGCAGCTTAAAACTGATCTAACATATGCACCATTGATTGTTACGATTTCGACCAGTTTAATGAGATATCACCGTACTCGCGATCACCAAATCTAGCTAAATATCATTGTTGTTGCTTCCACACTCAAATTTGCTCGAACGGGAGCAGAGCTCAGATATCGCGAGCAGATAAGTGGTAAATCGAATGCTAAAATTATAGAAAACAAAATTGCCTCTTCGACACTGAGAGAAAGTGATAATGACGTAATAATAGCTAGCGGGTGAAATACATAGCAAAGAAGAAAATTCTAAAAAAGCATAGGAAGAAACCGGCAAACGACGGAATGTTCGAAAGTTTTCTTGGAATTGTTTGAGTAAAATAATGGCAAGCTTTTATTTTGTCAGCGAATTGGCGGATGTCGTCAACTCGACAAAATAGGGGACAAGCGATCCACGTAGGGCGCAATCTTGTATTCTATAATTCTTGAATCGAATGTACCTGGTATTAACTATGTTTTTGAAAAAAAAAACTGTTGTAGGTAAAAAGTGAATCATGAATAAACAATGCAAAATTTTCACTGGAACGTACAGTTCATGAAATATATTGCAACTATATAAATGCGATTACTTTATAGAAAAGTAGAAACCTGAAGACCCCAAAACGATATTTCTTAATGTCATAATTGATTGCTTAAATTTAAATACATTGGGGTAATTCACTAGACCTCTTATTTGGTCTTATTTCCTATATGTGCGCTAGCTTCAAACGAATTGTATTGTTGTTGTTTCCTATGCAAAGTTCCATTGACACTAACACAACTCGGTGGTTCATGTTTATTGATTATTGTATGTCTTCAGTAAGAAAATACAACATAACACTTAGGCGGGGCGTTCACAGTTTTCTTATCGTTATACAACTCTCTGTTACAACATACAACTTAGAACGATCTTGTGAAGTGAGAAATTCTAGTTACAGCTATTAGGTTGAGGTATGTATGCATCTTTTTGTTCTTCTGTTTTTTCAAAACCAATTTTGATAAAGTCTGATGAAAAATCGATCCAATATGCGTCGTGATGTTTAATTTAAAATTGATTATCATTAACCAGACGAGATATTAACAAGTTTTTTTTTATTAAACATTGTGTGGGCCTCAAAAAAGATATTTTATGGTAATCCTGAATCTATGCACTATTGTAGCTAAGAAATAAAGCAAAGGCAAGTGGGTTGGTTTACAGCCGACGCTAGCCGTTGTGTACGCCTAGCTGTTGTCTCCAAGTTGCATGCGGCCTATAAAGGTTATGATTATTATGCAATTTTCTGATAAAAATAGAGAAAAAATTCGATAAAATGAGATGCAGAAAAATTTGTTGAATACCAAATTAAAATTTATAAAACACTAGCCAAGCTAACAGTGAACGAGAGACGCGAAAGGCAAACATTAACATTTCATTTTTATAAAATGAATGCATGCAACATTCAAACGAAGTGTAATTGAAGCGGAGTGGAGTGCAACAAGACGGCAGGCACTTAGGAAAATTTGCAAGTGCCAGAAAAAATAGTAGCACTAAAATGGGAATACGAAATTTCGCGCTTTAAGCTCAGTGCAACATTTGCGCAAATATCCGAATTTTTTAATAGTTTTTTTTTTCAACGTAGTAAATATGTAATAAAGTACATATGTAGGTACGTATGTACATATACATATACTTAAAGGCATACCTATTTTTACATACATACACATATACATAACAAAATAAGCACGTTTAAAAAAGTTATCACTTGGCCATGGTCGCGGCTGTGAGATATATCCGAACGTGTCATGCTGCGGTTGCTGCAGCTACTGGTGTGGTGGAACTTCTCTGCAGAATGAGCCTGCGGGCAGGAGAAGGAGTGTGACATTTTTAAAGCCACTACACATACATATTGTATATACAAATCGGATACATGCAAACATAAGTGTGCTTTGCAATGGACCAAAGTTGTAATTTAAAGGCATTGCACGCACGAGACGAGGCTGGGCAGCATTAATTAGTAGTGGACGAGGGTCAGAAGGAAGCAACACTGCAAGCAACTTCATTGAAGTAAATATTCATAGCAGATTGTGAGCCAAAATTCATGTACACATAGAGAGTAAATTATGCAGCAGATTTTTGAAAGTTTTGTCATACATTTGCGCTCGCGGTGAAGTTTTAATTCAGTCATTTTGAACTGAATTGGAGTTCTGATTTTGCAGCAATTGTAGCATTAAAGCAGAGCTAAATTTTCTACCATTAAGTATCTGATTTAACTCTGCTGTTAGGTTAAAAAAAACTTACGAATCTTAGGTTAGAGGACCATTTGGTCCATACTGCAGTTTTCATACAAAATAACAATTTAATCTTAGTCTTTATATTTAGTTTGGTTCAATACTTGCTAAATATTATTATTTTATTATTTACTCAACTCTGGTAAAACCCAGCACCAGTGGCCTGCTCTAAAAATGAAGTCTAAGTCTGATGTAAAATGCTCCATTTGCAGTGCGTTTATTTGCAAAACCAACCGAAAAACATTTTTTTGCTCATCATGTAGTGCCAAAAAATATCGAACAAACTAATAAATACTTATTTTTGGAAAATTAATGTAAAGAAAATCAAAGAAAATATACTATGGACCAAATGGTCCCTTAACCTAAGATTCGTAATTTTCAATTTATCTTAGTCCAGTTTTAAGTCAGAGAATTAAATTTTCGCACATAATATTGTTTTATAAAAAGACCACCTGAGCTGAAAAATTTAGACAGTATATATCACCGTTCCAAAGTTACAAAGAAAACAAAAAAAAAATTGGACCAAATGGTCTTAACCTAACAGCAGGGTTAAGAAAAGTGTTTAGTATCCATTTAGAATGAGTAATGTTTTAGTAGAAGTCAGTTTCAATGTTAAGTAAACCATTAAAGTAAAGTATAAATATTTATTAACTGGAAGTTGGATGACTTGGGACATGGTTGCGTTAAAATTTTAAATATAAATAGTGACATGAATTAGAATAGAATATTTTTGAAGAGGGTTACCACCTGTTTAAAGAAGTAAATTGAATTCAATTTAAATCAAATGAAATATTACAACATGAGACTCAAACGAAGCAGGCTCTATCCCACGTTGCCAATTTTTAGTAGTATTAATTAAATTCAATTACGACGAGGGTTGCTACTTTTAAATCCAATTACCCTAATAATATTAACAAAAAATTACTAAATGAATATCAAGCAAAAATGGTTTAAGAAAAATATTTTTAGTGCGTGTTGTCATCTGGTTGAAAACTTAAATATATATTACATAGTAAAATAAATTAACTAAAGATATTCCTATGAATATATTTTTGAAAAAAATTCAAGCCAAAAATAAACTTAAATTATGTCATACGAAATTGTTGAAATTTGTGTCAAACGAGATCGGTTCAAGAAAGCTTAATTTCGAGAATATTTGTGAAGAGGGTTGCCACCTGTTTAATAAAGTCAATTTAATTAAATTTGATCAAATGGAATATTACACTATGAGGCAGACCACCGTCACTGGTGGCCAACTGTTTAGAAGGATTAATGTAATTCAATTGTGATGAGGGTTGCCACTTTTAAGTTCACCTTAAAAATTACGTTAATAATATAAATAAAAAATTACAAAATGGATATCAAACAAAAAAGGTTAAAGGAAAATATTTGTATGGAGTTTGAAAATATAAATATAAAACAGTTGAAATCTTAAAATACTTCACACCTAAAGAGGTTTCTATGAAAACATTATTCAAGAAGATTCAGCTGGCTAGCTTAATTTAAATAATAAATAAATTAAAATTATGTCAAATGGAATTGCTGAAATTAGTTTCAGATGAGATCTATTCAAAAAAGCTTAATTTCGAAAATATTTGTGAACAGGGTTGTCACCCGTTTAAAAATATAAAGTTGAATTTGAATCAGATGAAATATTACAGCATGAGGCGCAAACAAAGCAGGCTGCCAAGTGTTTGGTAAGCTTAATTCAATTCAATTATGAAGATTATGAAGAAGGGCTGCCACTATTAAATTCAATGACGTTAATAATATTAATAAAAAATTACCATGTATATCGGTACCAAAAAAAAAACAAGACTTAAGAAAAATAATTTTGGTGAGGGTTGCCACCTGTTTGAAAAGTTAAATATAAAACAAGTGAAATCTTAAAATACTTCACATTTAAAGAGGTTTATATGTAAATATTTCTGAAAAGGATTAAGGTAAATTTAAATAATAAATAAACTAGAATTATGACAAATGAAATTGCTAAAATTATTATCGAACGAGATCGTTTAAAAGGTTTGCCACTTGTGTAAATAGTAAAATTTAACCAACTTTATAATATTAAAGAAATAATTTCGCAGTGGCGTTATTTGTCCCCTGTTAAAAAAGTGAAATACAAATTAATTAATAAGTTACAAAAAAAACTTAACACTACGTTGTGAAAGAGGCTTACAAAAGTTTATTTGCGGAAATATTTTTGCAAATGGTAATTAAAGTTTTGTAGTATTCCTTTCCTGACTCCACGCACGCAGTTATTCAAAAGAGTCATAGAAATAACATAAATAAAAAACCCAGAGATTATATATGCCTCAGTAATTGATTAATTATGAGATTCCGTGCAACATATGGAAATCAAAAGTATGGCACCGAATTCAACAAATTTACCTTAAGTGCGAAACACATCGAAAATAATTTATGCGGAGCATCACGACAATGAGGAGGTAAATTATTTAATTACAGTACGTATTTAGAAAATCTTTAAATAATTATCTCTGTAAGAATATGTGCAAATATAATTTAAGAGTTGAGACCGTGGTCTGTCGTTTTCACAGTGTCTAAGCTGGTATTACTCTTTAACCCGTTCGCGACTTCGGCAGCATAAGAACACAAATTTAACTTATGGCTTTCTAACCAGTTCACTTAACAGTAAATATTAACTGTTCATTAACCCAATTGCCCACTTGCCACAATCAATTTGCATCAAAATTGAATCTTTAATGCCAAAAACTCAATGACACTACTAACACACAATTGTAGCATAAAATTGCAACACTAACAGAGAAGTAAAGTCATCGAATATCATCAAAGGACGACTGACACGCAAAAGCTGACTGAACACCAATACCATTGTATTGACACTCGAAATTCTGTTCGTAATGGGTGGCCCAAATTTAAATTTTATTTTAAGAGATACGTGAAATGATCTTTCGATCGGTATCCACGGTGGTTTAAAAGAAATATTGGGTGATTTGAAAATGAAAGTTGCATGCAGTGCATTAATTTAAATTCACCATCATCCTCATAGGCAGCGAGCCCACTTTAACTGCAATGGGGGGAAGTAAATATTTATAATTTAAAAGTGGAAAGTATCGTCATATGAAGATTTGAACGAAATTTGCTAATATTCAAAGATTTAAAACATTTTGAAGTGTTTTTTGTAGATCGTGTTTTCTCGAAGAAAGTAAATCCATAATCAAGCTAATTTGGATTGCTAAAAGCTACAAGGTGGGATAAATGGAGCTGATGTATTGAACAGAACTACAAAATCGATACCAATGGAAAGCTACTCTACTACAAGTTGCCGGATTAAAAGGGTTAAAACTTCAAGAACCACCTTCATTGTGTCAAACAATCAAGCTGTTTTAGAAGCTCTGCAGACTCACATAACTAGATCACATCTAATAAATGATTATTTCGAGCGAGATGAAAATACACTCCTAGTTGACGAGGTTCTTGAGCATGAGGGCTATGAACCGATGAACAAACAGACTGCTTAGAAAAATTCAACGCTTTATCGATATTTCATTATTCGGAACTCTTGTGGGGATTCAACAAAATAGCCAACCCATCTAATTAACCAAGTTTTCTAATAAATATTTCTAAAACAAAGCTTTCCTAAGCGTCTTTTGTTTTTCAGTAGTATTGTAATATTTAATTTAACTTAGCAATAAATTTGCAATTAACGTGCTAAATAGGAGACAATCCTTTTTAAAAACTAATTTCGAAAGTAAGCTATCTTGAATATTCTCCATTTGGCACCCTTATTTATATATATCTCATTCATATATATTATTAAGTTACTTTAGTTCTATCGAGACATTAAAAGTTTAACGCAACCATCTCCCAAGTTCCATAAAAAGTTTCACTTCAAATAACCTTAACACACAATATATTACTTTAGAGGCAGTTGAATAACGTTCATTGTTTTACCATATACGACCATTGAACCCCAATGTCATGTGTCGCAGGCGATGTACAAGAACATTGGAATCCTTTAATTATACTACCCTAAAATCTGCAGTTTGATTCCATACAATTTGTATTCCTTAGGTACCAAATAGTGATGTACAAAGTCGGCTATTTTTGGTACTCGAGTACTTAGCTACTCATCAAAAAAAAGAATCAGATACTCGTATCGGGTATTTGAGCTCAGAGTTCGGTATTCGAATACATTGCAGATGCGAACACTTTAGTATTTATTTTTTACTCAGATATTGATACATTATTATTATTATTATTTATTGTAAAGGTTAATACAATTGAGCCTTAACAATTTAATTTAGCTTTAGCAACTTTGACCATCAAGCTTTATGTATTACTAGTGTACTTACATTTAGGTAATAATATAAATAAATACGAAAGTAAATATACTAAATACACACTTCATACTTCAAAGTAGATGTTTGCTTTACATAGGAATCTTGCAACTTTCTTAACGTTTGAATAATTAACATTTCTAAGGGCCTCCCTAGCATTTCCTTTAAATATATCTTGGCGAGCGTCATTGAATTCTGGACATGTTTCTATTATGTGGTTGATGGTAAGGACACATGTTTCGTTGTTGCAGAAAGAACAAGAAGGTGGGTTGGTATTTTCGAGTAAATATTTATGTGTTATTCGGGAGTGGCCGAGACGGAGTCGTGTAAATACCAGATTGTGCCTTCTAGGTAGATTTTCCGGGAAGATAGGTGCTTGTCCTGTCAGGTTTAAGGTTTTGTAATGGTGCGAGTATTCATTCCAGTTTTGGTTGATTTTTTGGATGTAGTTCTTGTATGCGCTTTATATCTTTTTTGCTTAGGGTGTATATGAGTTGAAGAGGTGATCTTGTTGCCAATTTAGCTGCGTAATCTGCCAGGTGATTTCCTTGTATACCGACATGACTGGGTACCCATAAAAGTTTAATTATGTTGGGGTTCGATATGAGTATGTCTCTTATTTGACATATAGTTTGGTCCCTGTAGTTGATGTCCTTAATAGCATTAAGGGTGGATAAGGAGTCAGAGCAAATAATGTATTTTTGTCGTCTATTTTCTGCATTCTGACAGGCGTAAAGTATTGCCATTGCTTCAGCAGTAAATATTGAGGCAGATGCAGGTAAGATGGCTGTTGTTATTGTGGAGTTTCCGTCTACATTGATACAAATCGGTTGTGTTGTTTAAATTGAAATTAACATAGTAGTTTCGTAGCTGGTGTTGGCAGAAAAAGAAGAAGAAAAAAGGTTATATAGATATTTATAAGGGGTTTCTCGTTCTATGGTAGATAAAAAGTGAAGTGGTAGTCGATTTGGTATTATTATATTTTAAAAATAAATGGCATGAAGATAATAAGCTAATAATAATCAAGACCGATGATAACCTTAAATTGAATCAACTTATAAATAGGCGAAATTTTAATGCATTTACACCAACACTCAGCCTTGCTGGGCCAACAATAGAGCCGTTTCTTTGTACCCGAGTTGCAAAAGAACGCTCCAACTCAGATAAAACTTCCTTTAGTTGAAAAAGCATCCCCGTTCGGATCATTCATCTTTCAAGCTGAAATTTTCCATGTATTTTCTTCGGACTCCTTCACAATAGCGCAGCTTTTTCACTTCCCAACACTACATCTCAGGTCGGATATCATTTTACCGAGTTGACTCAACACGCATATTTTTCCGAATTAGTGTTGTTGCTTTGCATGCAATTCGTTATCCTAACTACTGCTCTTTTGCAACTAGATTACAATGAATCTGGCATAATAATTATATTTTTCACACCAACACGATCGGTAATCCGCATACGATACAATAATGCGTCTTTGTGTGCGTGCGTTTGGTTTTTCCTGAAACTGATCTAAATGTATAAGGTTGTGATATATTATGGTGAAACCTAAATTTGCATTTATACTTGCTAATGCAAATTAACTTTGTTCATCTGTAGCATCTTTTACTGTCGTGCGATCTAAAAATGCTTTTACAACTTTTTAGCCTTACGGTTGCTTCCAATTTTGAAAATTTTTTTGGTAATTTGAAAAGTCACTATCATTTCCTTTCTTTATGCAGGTTTCTTATGTGCTCTTCAGCTCGTCCGTTGCATTTTCCCCGAGTCATGAAATCCAATAAAGACTTACAGTTTTGGTAATTGTTACCCTTTCTGCGTTATCTGGAAAAGTATCATATCTGGATGCATTGGCTTTTTGAAAATTACATATGAAAATTATTTTCTATTCAACCAAATAACTTCTATCAATTGTTTGACGTTCTCTGATTCAACTGTCCCACACCCCATATAGAAAAGTCTTCAATTGCTGATATTGCTGAACTTCATGTATGCTTAACCAGACTTTGTCGTGCAATTCAGAAGTCTATGAGTTCTAAGACTAGACTTATTTCAGGACCACCTTGTCTGCATTGTTGCGTTTTTCATAGCGGAAGAGTGAGTGAGATACTAAAATATATACGTGCGCACGTGTGTGCATCTGAAACGAGTCTATCCACCAGCTGAAAAGTTCACAAAAAAAAAATTTACTTTGATTTGTTCGCTGCGCTTCATTCACTTTGACACTTGTGCAACTTGTTACGAACTACTGATGCGTATAAAATTAGCTAGTCAAAAGCGGACACGCTGCTCGTCAATGTGCCACACCTATCGTCACCTATCGTCACCTACCACCCTACCCCCACCATACCGCCTCCTCCCTGTTCTCTCCACACTATTCATCATCACTTGCACGCGCACATGTTTCTGGAAAACTTTTAAGCTTGCGAATTTAATTAAACTTTTAGTGAAAGAGAGTAGAGGACATCCGCTACGACTGCTGAGGTTGGGTGGGATCGGTGGCAAGCTGGAGTGGGTGCGGTGCGCAAGTCGATGGGATGATGCGAACGGTCGCTGGATGCAAATCGTCTCTGCATTTGCTGCATTGTTGCAAAAACTGCTAATTGTGTGCCATTAAATACGGTTAAATGGATTTTTAGCAAATATCACACAACAGTCAATGTGACAACAACAAAAACAACGAAAACAATACAACAAAAAGTAACAATAATAGATGCTTATAATTAAATCACACAGAAAATGCGATTTTACGTCGATTTCGCGTTGTTGTTAAGTGGGACATGCGGCAATGTAGAAAAGCGCAGCGAATCGTTGACATTTCGAGAGTGTCACGTGGCAGCAAGGCCGACCCAAATGGAGGGGATGGCAATTTTCATGTTTGACTAGACCTATTATGCCATAATTATTGCATCGATAATTATTTTAAAAGAATTCATTCAATGATTAATTGTTATTATCCACATAGCCAAACATTATAATTAGTAATTGAAAAATTAGAAGAGAAAATAATGCAAGTCAATTTATATAATTATTATGAGTGAGAAAAAAGCTTTTAAGCCTCGAAATGAAGAACCATTTCGGGACTATTTTGAGATCGTTTGGGAACCAGTTCTGAAGGAGGCTTGAACTAGTTTCGAACTACGCTCGAAAAATTTGTCCGCAGTCATAATTGTTATAGAAATGCTTTTATAATATTGAAGGCTTAACAAAATTTATCTCACTCATAATTCTGTTTATGTTATAAATGGGAAAGTTTGTGAGTGAGCGTGTTATTAACTTTTCAGGCCCAAAAGGATGGATGGAATTGTACAAAATTTAGCACACAAATAGCCTATCCCCTACACTATGACAAAGTTAAAAAAAGTTATGGTCAATTAAATAAATAAATTAAATCTCATATTGCTACATAACGACTGGATAGATCTAAATAAGATTTGGCTCATACATATAGTCCGTTATATGGGATAAATTGATGGATAAAATTGATTTTTTAAGGGGAAATGCTATCTGTTTAAAGGATTACATGCAATTAAAACAATCAATGAAATTAAATGTTGCAATACGGGTACTAAATGAAAGATAAAGCTTCATTTGCCAGATGTTTCAGAGGAAAGTTGCGACATGTTTCTATATGCAAATTAAGTTAAAGTGAAAAATAAATGAAATTTTACTATAGCGTTCCAAACAAAAAGTTTTTTGAAAGCTTAATTCCAAAAATACGTTTGGTGAGGGTTGCCACCTGTTTAAAAAGCTTTATTGTGTAAGTGTCTTTGAATTGGGTTGCCACTTACTTACACAAGTAAAATAAATGGAATTATTAAGTTAAAGGAAGTATCGAGGCATGGGATTCAAAGGAAGTAGGCATAAAAAACTTAATCATGAAAATATGTTAAAGGAGTGTTGCCACCTGTTTAAAAATAATAGTTTATTGTGAAGCGAATGTGTTTATTCGACCACGTTTATGAAGGGCGTTCCCAACTGTAAAAGAACGTTGATTCAATTTAATTATTGAGGTACTCCGAACGGCAAATGATTTTTTGTGAGAAGTTTCTCATGACAGAAATACACTCGGAGATTTGGTATTGTTTGCCGAGGGGCGACCGCTATTAGAAAAAAACTTTCTATAATTACTTTTCACACCAAATGAAGCGACCACTACTACTAATTACTAATACTACTAAAATAAATAATTATAATAATATTACTACTACTACTTCACTAATTACTACTACCACTACAACAACTGCTAATTATTAAAACTACTACTAGAACTACAACTTCTACTACTAATACTATCAACAGGTACTACTACTACTAATTTCCACTACTATTTTTACTGATGTTTCTACCACTAATTTTTCTAATTTCTACTACTAATTTTAGCAATTTCTACTACTATATTTACTAAAGCTACTACTAATTACTACTACTATTATTAACAATACTAATACTTATTATAACTACCGTTTCTAATGATGCTACTGCTTCTTTTCCTACTAATGATATTACTAATACTACTACTACTACTAACTACCACTACTATCACTACGACTACTATTGCTACTACTACTATTTTTAGTAAAGCTACTACTAATTACTACTACAATTTTTAATAATACTTATTATTATTACAATTTCTAATGATGTTACTACGACTAGTTATACTAAGGGTATTACTTATACTATTCCAACTACTAACTACTACTACCACTACCATTCCCATACTTAACTCTCTATCTCTGTGTAGAATTGGCACAGAAGTTTTACTTCTAAATCTATAACATAAACCGTATAAACAAAATTTCATACTCTATTCAATATTCGCAAAATTCCACTAATTCCAATAACTGGTCATCAAATTTTCAAATTCTTTAATCACAATTTTTGGAAACTTTTTCACGTATGTAATTTTGTAGCCCATTAGATTTGAGTTGAGTTTAAGTTTCAACTGGCTGAAAAAATCCGTTGATTTTTCTTGTTGTTTTGCCCAAGTAGACGTCTTGTTCTTACTTCTAAAATTTTGTTAGTAGTGGAAAACACTCACTCCCTCGTAGCAGACGAGAGGGTAATGTTAATTGTTTGCTTTGTAAGTTGCCGCAAGATGCATACGTTTGGTAAAACCTTTCCAGAAATTCAATACGCTACTTGAGTAAATTATAGATTTGTCATTTACATATGTAAATACATATAAACATATTTCCTTCTGTTATTACTACTAGCTATGCGATAATCTACATACAACTCTTAAAAATCCCAGGAAACCTCGAAGGGAAATTATCGCTTTTGAAGACAGTGACATTTTCATTTGGAAATTCATTTTTCTGACACTGTTCATTCATTTTGATTCACATACATTTTACGGTACCTAGCACGTACTTAATTTTTTCTTCTTCTTGAAAAAGAAGTGCAAGATTATTCAAAGTTTCATTCCCTGAATTTTTGGAAGTTGCCGATTTTGTCCCGTCTCGCCCTTTAATATTTGAACACCTTCCCGAATTCACCCATTTCGGCCATTTTGAAATTAGTGTCCCGCGTCCATCTCAAGTTACAGATCGAAATTTGGTAGCTTTTGGTTAGCTAAACCTTTTCGTACCGGCGACGGCACTCCAACAGAATCTTGGCAACCATGCTCCCTCCTCCTCTACCAAACCCTACGATCAGCCCTTGTCTTGCAATCGCGCATACAGATATTTTCAATGTAGTCGAGATATTTCGCTACGAAATTTATGGCGAAGGGAAAGGGAGGGGAGTGTAGGTAAAAAATAGAAGAAAAAAAAACAATTACTTTAATTAGTCTGTGCGCATACGTCACAGAAATGTTTGCGATTGTCTGCAATTTTTATTGTGTCAGATCAATTGATTTAATATTTCCACTAAAATGAATTACTTACACGAATTGAATATTACCATTAAACATTTTTGAAATATATGAATTGCTATTTACATAAATAAAAACCTGTTTACAATTAAAGCATTGTAAACCTTATGATGTGGAAACTTGTAAAATTAGAATTAATTTAAATTGTCTGTTTGTGATTTGCAAACTGAATGCATTTGGTTCATAAAATATTCATGCCTGAGTAGTTATGTGCGTTTGTATAAGTGTATTTACTCATTTGTACTAAATTAAATATTTTTAAAGCAACAGCAATAGTTAATGATTTTTTAAAGGCCTCGATAAAAGTTCACTGGCTTTGTGTGTAGAAGGTATTATTAATTTTCAATGAATAGAAATGTCGATTAGCCGGATAGCGAACAGAAATTCCGAACTACGACCAGTAGAAGCATAAAAAAGAAGCTAACGAAGGAAATCGAAAAAATCATCCTACATTCAAAACGATGTTAAGCAAGACCATCAGGTCTGTTCTATTTGGAATCAACCTCACCGTAGGGTTCGGTATCTAATAAGGGTTTAGAAACGGCTGCAAAACTATGGCGAGTCTTATCCCATGACGAGATTTGATTTGTATGTGTGTATAATACGTGTTGAATTTTGGAAACAATCAAAAGCATAGGCAAAATAATAAAACAGAAAAAGGCTAAAACTAAATTTGTTTAAAGCTAAGCACATAAATCAATAATTCAAATATTTTATTGGTATTGCGACTTCATAACAAATTTTATAAGGTTCTCGCATATTTATATTGGCTTGATAAGCTACAAAAATGATTTAGTTTTGGGGTACGCGGTAGTTTGTGCATACCTAAAATTAATTCATGTATTTAAATATCACATATTATATCTTCATAATCAGATACATTTGAGTTTATAAACAATAGAAATGCTCATCATTTGAACGATATCATTTTCAATTGCGAAATTAAGAGAACACGTTTCTTCCTTTTTTAGCTTAGCTTATATCTAATACTTAAAATTACATTTCACATTTTAACACTAATTAAAAATGCGTTCAACTTCTGCATTGGGGGGTCAATGGGGTTTTTATATTCGCTAACCGCTGCCCAAAATTCTACAGTTGAATGTTGATTTTTCTACTGATATTATAGAATTTTTTCGATTGCATTTTGATGGCATTTATTTCCATAGCTTCGAATTTACACTTTTAAGAAAGGGCTACAAAAGCTGCAGGATAAATTAAAATTTTCCGGCTAAGAGAAAATAAAACAACTGGTCCTACCCGGAAAAGTCTGAAATGACAACACAGCTGGCGAGATTTGTCTAATTAGGAATCAATACAAATAATGTTAATTTGGATATCAAACGGGAATGGAGTGACGTAATGTTTCTGCTTTCCAATGCGATAGATATAGTGAAAAGTACAGAACTAAAATGACTAAAATTACTGCTTTAGATTGGATAAGTTGTAGGCATGGACAATGACAGTATGGTGCAATTATCTTTCGATTTGGTATCGAAGAATTTTTTTTTATTTTCGACTACATTTTACAATTTTTCTCCCGATTAAAGGTTTCCTTAAAATTAATAAAAACCTACAAAAGTAAAATATATTTTCTCTAAAATCAGTCAATATTTATTTATCTCCACTTTATCCTAACATTTTCTTCTCTTGATAGCTGTTTCTCTTCAACCCAGCAGCACATATCTGCGCTGTGTTGTTAAGATAAACAGAACCAGCAGACGAAGTTTTGCTGGGTGTCCGTCTAAACCAACAAACTGTTGGAATGTAGAAAAATAATAATGGATTCCTTTCGGTACAGATTTGCATACGTGAAATCTTGTCAGCTTATTGACATCCAAAATTTTGTCGCCCAAAATTTGACCTTATGAAAACCAAGCATAAGAGTACTGATGAAGTGAAGTCAGAATATATGATGATGATATCAGGATAGTTTGACAGCATTTATCAGACTATTGTTGTATGGGTATATAATTGTTAGTGAAGTGTTAAAAGTGTATTCAAATAAAAGGAGAATATATTGAGAAATAATAATAGTGGTTTGGGGACTTACTTCTCACTTCTCAGATACTTTTTAAAACTTTTGGACTTTATACGTCAAAAGAAATATGTATCCGCTCATCAGGCTCAATATATTAAAAAATGGATAGGTAATATTACTTCCTAATTTTTAAAACAAAGAAAATACTACATATTTTTAATTTAAAGTCTCGTGCGAAAAATAAATATACTAAAAAAAACCCTAAACAAAACTTCAGAAAGACGTTTATGAATATGATACCACTATTTTCGCCAGGAAGAAGATCTTAAGCCTAAGCTGGCTGGATATCGTCAGCGATCGAATTTTTCCTTCAAAGGTGGAAACAGATAGTAACGGATGTCTTTTAGACATGTGGTTTTCAAGAAGAAATAAAAGGCTTATAATTTAATGTTATGGTCAAGAATTTAGTTATATTAAAAAACTAAGTGTTTGTCGTTATGTTTTAAAAATGATTTCGGGCAAGCGACCGCCGCAGCTGGCTCGAATAAATTCAAACCGAGAGGGCCAAATTTCCACCACTTTTTGTCAGCAATTGGAGACGTATGTCAGCAATAACGGGCCAAATATTCTCTTGCAAGGTGTCAATCGTCTCGAGCTTATCTGCGTATACAAGCGACTTCACATAACCTCACAAAAAATAGTCTAGCGATGTTAAATCTGAGGAGGTCACGCAACAGTCCCACGCCGCGAGAAAATGCGGTCACCAAAAGTTTCCTTCAATAAATTTATTATTTCGTTGGCTGCAAGGTCGTCCACATCAACATCCTCCAAATCAGCCACGAAAAAGTCATAAATTCTGGGTCTATAGCGTTCCCCATTGAGATTAAAAACGTGGTGAGCTTCATCGCTGAACAAAAATGTCAACCGATTATTGAGCGAAGTGCGCGATGTGTTGCGCGAACCGAACCATTATTTTGTTAATAAATTTACACGATTTGCAAACGGTGTTCCGGAGTAAGTCTGTTTATTATGAAATGGGAAACCAAACTGAGTATAAATCAGATAACAGCTGTAAAAAAAAGCCAACTTCGAAAAATGTATTACCACATTAAAAACCACACGCCTAAAAAATACACCCTTTATATTGAGACAATGTGATTGATTGTATTCGCAACAATTTCAGGGCATTGAAAACTATAGACGCAGTTAATCATAGCAGTTAAAGAAAAATCAGATACCATTGATTCCAGACGCTTCATGCGATTTTCAAAAAACCGACCGACTTTTTGCTAGGAAAGTTACCGTAAAATTTTTAATTTTTTTTGCATAGCATCATTACTTTTTTTTAGAATCGTACTTTAAAGTTATATGATATCTGAGAGCCGTTTAGAAGTTTTTCTCAACAAAAGGATAAATTTGCTCATTTCACGATATGTTAATTTCATTAGACTGCCGAAGTTAGACTTGGAAGTAATATCTCCTGTTAAATTCACGACGCAACACACACATACATATATTAAATTCTTCGATCACTTATCGAATTTTATGATATTTATATTAATTTCGAAAATTTTTTTCTTTCATCCACGCCGATTACCTTTCCTTTCATACTCATTTGGCAAGCCACACAGATATGGAAAAAATAGAAAATAGTTTCCTTGAACAAAGCCAATTTCTTTTGCAGTTTCACAACACAATAAATAAACGATACAAGCTATAAGCGGAGATTATGTTTGCTTAACCCCCAGAGAACTAAGATGTCATACCAGCTTTTGCCCCAAAGTTCATATGCGCTTCCTACAAGATTCGATGACCTTAAAAAAGTTGGTCTTCTTTTCATTTATTTTTAATATTACATGGAAGCGAAATAAAATTTACGAAATCATAACCGCACAATTTCTTTGCCTATTAGTGTACATACATATATAACTATTTATATACAACCTCAACTTCCACAACTTAACGCTCATTTTTTTGTCATTCTCCTTAAACTAATTAACGTAACAAGAAAAGTTACAAAATTGGGTAAACTTTGTCAAGCATTCAAGGACTGAGTTGTCTATGTACGTACATATGTGATGCAATTTGTGGATTTTTTCTACTTTTCCGCCAATGGGGCAATCAAGTACATATTATACTCAATCGATTTGGAAAATGTTGCTTCACATAAAAGCATTAAATGTTTGCTAATCACGCGCAATTTGTAGTCGATTTATAAATTACTTCAACCTTCTGTTAAAAGTTTTTATCGATACCAGCTAGATACACATCCCTGTATGTGTATAAACAGAGTGAAACAAAGTCTTTTTCATTTACAACTCAAATTTTAATACGACATTATTAAAAAAGGTTAGTCGCTGCAAGCAAGTGAAGTTCTCTATTACCAAATCTCCCTCCTCCTTTTGAATTATTTTGGTATGTTCAAATTGAGTGATTAACTGCTATTCAACCTACACATCAATTAAATCCAATTAAATATATAGCAACTACATGGATAACATTCAGGGGATTGGGGGAGGGGACGCTATTAAATGTAACTAGAAGCAAGCGACACTCGCAGGCAATGCGAGACTATCACGTGCACGCAATTATTATAATTAACAATTATACTCGTCTGTATGCAAGCAAGTATGTAGTTATATATAATATGTTTTAATGTGGGATGATATCACATGTGACGGAGGTGATGATGTGCAGAGATTTATATGAGCAATAGAATTCGGTTGATACAGTAAGAAAATCGATATAGTAATTGGCATATTAATGTAATCATTTGTGTGAGGCGTTGGATCTTGATGTTTCGAGAAAATGGAAGGGATTAATATACAGATTGATTTCAGAATTGATTTTGGGCAGACATATTCAGAGCAGAAATTGAGAAATTTGTTATTAGGAACAATTTTTCGTTACTTACCAATTATTTTGAGATAATTTTGATTGAAATAAGTGCAGAATGGGCTAAATTCCCATCAAGAGAGTGGTCGCTTCGTCAGGGTTACGGTGGTTGCTAATTTGCCTAGTCCGACAAGGAGCCGCACTTAAGCCAGATAGGTCCATTGAGATGCTACCTGAACCAGCTCGGGTTGCCCTGACGAAGCGTTGCAGTTCGCGGACAGCCACAAAGTCGAGATCAGCCAGACAGCGGAAAATGTATTTGGCGAAAGCGTTATATCATAACTATACCAGAGCGGTCAGTGGAAAAGGTAGTGTACTACATTCTCTTCCTGTCACTGCAGCAGCGACAAAAAATCGTTGGCGGGATATCCGGTTCATGTACGGTGCGCTCGCATTAAGCAGTGCCCAGTAATAATACCGATCACTGCACTGATGATGGCCAGTCGATTTGTATAAGAGATTTTGTCTAAGATCAGCAGATGTGTTCCGTTACCTATCCTCCGTTCGCTGGTCCAATGAATGATACTTTGAGCAAGTGATAGCAAAAATACAGGCTAACTGTAAGCAGGTCGGTCTGTTAACATGCGAGCTCGCCTCCCCTCCTTTATAGCTTTTAATTCCGGCTGGAAAATGCTATGGAAGTCTGGAAGCCATAGGCTGATGTTTATTGAGAGATCTTTGAAGTGGATTTTACTACCAACATTATAGTGGAGCTATGAACGATCCGTAAAATACCGGTAGACCCTGGATCAAAATCCTAGCGGTCCATCAATTCACTTATGTTAGGAATTTTTGTTGAAAATATATTTCAAAGCAGTACACAGTGCAGTCGAATTCCCGTCAAATTGGTTAAACAGTGTTTCGGGTGACCAAACATAAAGTCTCTCCGAGAAGATATAGTAGAGTTTATATGACTTCACTTGGGGTAAATGACAAAGCTCCTGTGATTAACTTCGAGGCGACCATCTGTATCCTATCCAGATTGGTTTCTAAAGTTAGTCAACATCCTGTGAGCCCATAGAAAATGAATGGGTCGAACAGCTGCTGTACACATCCATTATATGTGGCTTCATAACCCATCGCTTTCCCACCGCCCCGTTGCAAGCGTAAAGGGCGGTTATGACTTTAGTGCCTTGAATGAAAGAATACAAGATGACACCTTCCGTGGACTGCCAGTCTTTTCTTTGTAGATTTGGCAGCATCTACCCATTTGCGGACGAAATAAAATTATGTTTGTTTTATTTTACATAAAAAATGCTAACAAAACTTTCAATCGTTCTGTTGTTTATGCGCTTCCTATTCGCATTTTCCTCTCGTTCTTCAGAATTTTTTCTTTGCTCTCGTATTCTCTACCTTTTATTACGTCACTTTCAGTTGCTCTCAACGAGGAAGGCTCAATATTGTTTTCTATAATTATTTTATGTTTCTGTTGCATATCGTTCAACAAGCGTGCAAAAAGGGAACAAATAGGGAGATAATAATCTGTGCCTTTGTCGTTTAACAGATCAAGGTATCCATTTCAAAGAAAAAAATCAACACTCTTGCTGCTATACGTAGGTGATATACGGTGGGTGGATAAAAACTTCCTTGGCTAGTGCATTAGATCTTTGGTTGCCCTCTCTTGATTGCTTCTATCAGTCGATCAAGTTGTGAGCAGTAGAGATCACCATACACTCATCACATCATCTTATTTGCACCCAATCTAGATTTCAATGCCTTTATTGGTGATTCGCCGGCCGTTGCAAAAAAATTGTTTCGTTTAATATTTTCTTACTTAATCCATTTGTGTCCGTGATGATTTACTTTAGAAATAGTTCCATTTTGTGGCCGAATTTATTCCTGATATCGATCATCTTTGAGAAGCCAACATTTTTTCATTATGTGGTGATGCTCTTGTGGTATAACTTCAAGTCTAGCTTCATCAGACGCAAAATTACATCAATTTTTTCAGCGGCTGGTTGGACAATGATCTTCTGAAAGATGCATCTTTAACCCGAAATTTACAGAATGAAACAAAATACTCTGTGGGTTTTGTGAACTAGGGGGTCACTGTGATGCTGGAAAGTGACCATTCAAGATTTTCATTTGTATGTACACTTTATAGTTAATTGAAGCACAAAATGAGTACAATAGGCTAACTAGATATAGAAAAACTAACTGTCATGTACGCCTTCGTTAACACATACTTTTTCCTTTGAAAAGACCCCCAGTGAAATTTTCCAAAGAATATTTTTGTTGAATATATTTGTCTGAGGATCAAAATTACACATACCAGTGAAGAATATTGGGTTCAAAAGTTTCATAAAAACATACGTCAAACTTTGCTATAACCTCTTAAGAACAAGACTAATGGTAAATGTCGTTTTCTAAGAGATTTTGCAAATAATTGAAATCACTTTGAGACCAAATTAGAAAAACCTCAACACATTCTAAAAAAAACAATCGCCGTTTAAGAACAAATCGGTGAGTGATTCAATGATCTACAGCTCTTTCACTTTCATAATTGCAATACACTATTTTTATAATGTTTTATTCATCACGTCCTTTCTCGCAGTTTACCATTTGTGCGCGTTTTCTGTAATTATCCATTGTTTTTTTTTTCTTTTGCAACAAGGTGCTTTCAGACTCTACGTGCTTTTCATATAAGCCCCTGATTTAAAACAAAAAAATATACAGAAAAAAGTCTGGGCACTTAAAACTAATGATCTTGTCAAGCAGTAAATATTGTCAAAACGTCATATCAAACGGTCTAGAGGAGTATTGCCTTCTAAAGTTTCGTTTCCTCTTCTGTTTGTTGAACAAGATGTACGACATTATTGCGAAAGATTTACCAATGTCATTATATTATATACTATTATATATACTTTCGCTTGCACATCTAGTGAAAAATATTTATTATAACCTTTCTCGCATTTCGGTTATTATCATTATTGGTATTATTACTATCATTGTCATCATAATCATTATCATTATCATTATCATTATCATTATCATTATCATTATCATTATCATTATCATTATCATTATCATTATCATTATCATTATCATTATCATTATCATTATCATTATCATTATCATTATCATTATCATTATCATTATCATTATCATTATCATTATCATTATCATTATCATTATCATTATCATTATCATTATCATTATCATTATCATTATCATTATCATTATCATTATCATTATCATTATCATTATCATTATCATTATCATTATCATTATCATTATCATTATCATTATCATTATCATTATCATTATCATTATCATTATCATTATCATTATCATTATCATTATCATTATCATTATCATTATCATTATCATTATCATTATCATTATCATTATCATTATCATTATCATTATCATTATCATTATCATTATCATTATCATTATCATTATCATTATCATTATCATTATCATTATCATTATCATTATCATTATCATTATCATTATCATTATCATTATCATTATCATTATCATTATCATTATCATTATCATTATCATTATCATTATCCTTATCATTATCATTATCATTATCATTATCATTATCATTATCCTTATCATTATCATTATCATTATCATTATCATTATCATTATCATTATCATTATCATTATCATTATCATTATCCTTATCATTATCATTATCATTATCATTATCATTATCATTATCATTATCATTATCATTATCATTATCATTATCATTATCATTATCATTATCATTATCATTATCATTATCATTATCATTATCATTATCATTATCATTATCATTATCATTATCATTATCATTATCATTATCATTATCATTATCATTATCATTATCATTATCATTATCATTATCATTATCATTATCATTATCATTATCATTATCATTATCATTATCATTATCATTATCATTATCATTATCATTATCATTATCATTATCATTATCATTATCATTATCATTATCATTATCATTATCATTATCATTATCATTATCATTATCATTATCATTATCATTATCATTATCATTATCATTATCATTATCATTATCATTATCATTATCATTATCATTATCATTATCATTATCATTATCATTATCATTATCATTATCATTATCATTATCATTATCATTATCATTATCATTATCATTATCATTATCATTATCATTATCATTATCATTATCATTATCATTATCATTATCATTATCATTATCATTATCATTATCATTATCATTATCATTATCATTATCATTATCATTATCATTATCATTATCATTATCATTATCATTATCATTATCATTATCATTATCATTATCATTATCATTATCATTATCATTATCATTATCATTATCATTATCATTATCATTATCATTATCATTATCATTATCATTATCATTATCATTATCATTATCATTATCATTATCATTATCATTATCATTATCATTATCATTATCATTATCATTATCATTATCATTATCATTATCATTATCATTATCATTATCATTATCATTATCATTATCATTATCATTATCATTATCATTATCATTATCATTATCATTATCATTATCATTATCATTATCATTATCATTATCATTATCATTATCATTATCATTATCATTATCATTATCATTATCATTATCATTATCATTATCATTATCATTATCATTATCATTATCATTATCGTTATCATTATCATTATCATTATCATTATCATTATCATTATCATTATCATTATCATTATCATTATCATTATCATTATCATAATCATTATCATTATCATTATCATTATCATTATCATTATCATAATCATTATCATTATCATTATCATAATCATTATCATTATCATTATCATTATCATTATCATTATCATTATCATTATCATTATCATTATCATTATCATTATAATTATCATTATCATTATCATTATCATTATCATTATCATTATCATTATCATTACCATTATCCTTATCATTATCATTATCATTATTAATATTAATATAACTATATTATCAATACGACTGTAATTATCATTACCATTATCGTCATAATTTTCACTTCATCCTAAGGTTGGTGTAGTGTGTTTTAACATTAACGAACTTAAACCAAAAATTATATTTAAGAAATTAATGTTTTCGCATTTTAAATGTGGTGGGAGTTTTTCAGCAGTTCAAGAGTTCAGACAGGAAACAATTTTCATTATGATAATACACACACACATACACATCCTACATACTCTGCTTTTATTTTGACAGCAATAAAAATAGTTGCTGCATTGTTGCAATTACTTAATGGTTACAATTTTTTTCTACTAAATTTTATGTCGGTTACAAAAATATGCAAAAAATTTCCACACACACGAATAAATAAATAAGTTAACAAAAATAAAGAACAGCACCACGGGAAAAAGTGAAATTACGTGGACAGGCGAGTAGAATGGGGCAACAGCAGCAGCAACAGCATCAACAAAGAGGCAATGTTTTGTACTGCATCCATTTTGTTGCTATTTTATTGGTGTACTGCACTCAGCTCAATAACATATACAATAACAACAAGTGAATGACAAATAATTGACAAGCTCATCCATCAACACATCAGTGAGGTGAACCGAATAAAACAGCAATAACAACAATATAAAACAAAACAAACGTTGGTAAACAACAGAAGCAACAATAACAACCGTATCAACAAACAGAATGATGCCAAAAACAACAAAAATGAAGGCAGAAAATACTATGAGTAAAAACAAAACCGTGTACGAGTGTGTGTTTGTGTAAGAAAGAACATTACCAATACAGAGAAATGTACATACATATGTATGTATGTATGTACTTGTGGTTTGTACAGTTACAAATTTATACAGGACATAAATATGCAAGACAACAGATTGTGTTAGTCCAAGGCTTCGTCACGATGGGTAAAATAACCAAGGAGGATGAAATCAAAATAAGTCAGACATTTAGCGTATCGATTTGAAAGTCCCACAGGCAACCGAGAAACACCCCTTGATAGGCCATTATGAGCATTTACGGAATGATAATTCGGCCTCTACTATTTTCTCCTTATCTCCATACCCAGAAAATGAAGCAAACAAAATTTAATGGCAATACTTTTCACTGTGTTAATTAACAAAATGGGTTTTATATATTTAACGAGGCATACTAATTAAATGGTAGCCATTTTCTAAACTTTTACGAAATCGTATTTCCGTTTCTGGCGCTATGCTCTGTTCCATATTTGATCTTTATAAGCTTTAACCTTTCTGTTACATTAAGGTCATCAGTGCATAATCTTTTCGACTTACATATATTTTCTAAACTGAAAATAAAATGCATAAAATATCTTTGCCACGTACGGCAGAATGCAAATCACTATATACATATGTACATTTCAAGGAAAAAGTTGATTTCTATTGAACGAGAAATTAAAAAAAATGTAGGTAATGTTATGATCCGTAGCAGGCTGCGTTTTTTATAAATTTTTCATGGCGGTAATTTAATAAAACAATAGTTGGTTAATAGAAATATTTTATACCTCATATTATTTACCTAAAAAATCTCAGTAATTTTACTCAGAATCGAACTCGCTTTACTTAGCACTATAATAAATAAGGTAAAATTGTCCAGATAACCCTTCTTTCCCTACCTAACTACTGCGCCTACACTAATAACGCTGAATTCAGACATTGTATCGCCATTGCCAGGTGCTCAGTATATCATAATACCATCCTATGCTGATTACCTGACAAAATTTATCAACCTGATAGTTGTCAGTTTTACTGCGCCTAGGAGTATACGTCAAAAACTGTTTTTAACCCTCCAATGTAGTAGTTGTTAAGTCCTACTGAGTACTTGACATCAACGTTGTATTCTACCGTATGACTTTAGGCGCAGTAAACCTGACAGTTGTCAGGTTGATGATTTTTGTATAGACAGTCATTATCCTCAGGGGGAATAAAACCAAGTTTTTGCGGCATAGTTTTAGGAGCAATAGAAAAAAAAACCGATAAAAGAAGGCAAAATATGGCGGAGGTGGCAGGGACGTTTAAGAAATAGATTAGTATTAAGATTACTCAGATCTAAAAACAGAAAAATACTACTTTTCTAAAAAACAGCAAAACGTTTACGACAGATCTATGCGCCAAAAATCCATTCGGGGCTTCATTATTGGAGGTGTAACTTTTTTTATATTTGGTTTCATCAAATACGTAGAATTTTATTGCACTGAAACTGGAAACATAAAGTCTGAATTAAAAAAAAAAAGGGAAAATAAAGCGAAATAAAAATAATTTTATTTTTTTGCTTTTTTTCATTTTGAATTATTAATCATTTCCCTTATCCGAAGATTTGATTCCAAGATCTCGTTAGCGCTTCGCCAGTGACATAGTTTTTCAGCTATTTCTATGTCAAAAGCAGCGCGAACAAATTGGAAGATATTTTTCGTATATGGACATCTAGCTGATTTATCGAATACACATGATCTATATAACTATAAACATATTTGGTTATTTTCGGTGGTTTTCTCAAACCGAATAGAAACATCGTGACGCAAGTGGGGTAGAAAAACTGATTTCATTGTGTCTCATCAGTTTTCAGGCAGTTCTAGTTCAGGTACTTCTAGTTTGAACTATGTATCCAATCAATCATTTTATAAACCCTGGCGCTTGATGCATAAGAAGTCGATGTTGGCTGACTTTCGAACCATACCTCCGAATCTAAAAACCAACCGGTAAGATTGAGATTTACTGCCCTGTCGTGAATTCCAAAGAAGACTTAAGCAATACTCAGTTGCTGACATAGCTACATCTAAATTTGGTGATGTCTCCGTAATTTCTAGAGAGAGGCTAGAATGCGAGGCTAGCTGCTATTTTAACAGACATCCTAGGTCCTTTGTCAATATTTGTTTTCATCGTCTACCAAATTGTCAAGAGATAAGATAACACTTAAAGGAATTCAATGAGTCAACCACCAAATTTCGGACCTCATACCGCTTATCAAAAATGCGGATTTGATCCACTTGAAGGATTGTATTCTGCTGGGTTTGAGCGTATACCGCCGACCTTTAGCGTCCTTTTTTTCATGATAATGGCTCAATGCTTTTTGAAGTCAACTACAAAAAGAATAGTACTTTCCATACTTTAAATAATTGTGATCGTATAAATTTATTGAATTTGGCTATCGCCGCCCAAAGTTATGTTGAAGAAGAAAGATGTAAAGACGACTACGAGCCATCGAAATGTCTCCTAGATAAACCGACCAGATGATAAATAGACGGGAATTGTGGTGTGACAAGCATAAAAGGCCAACAGGGCTTAACAAGGCATACATTTGTAATATTTTGGCAATATTCAAAAGTTAATACCGAATCGAATCTATCAAACAGACTCATCAATTTCATTAATATGTATGATCTATGCCCTTCATACCCCATACAACATATGCCATACATTTACACTCACAACGCAATTTCGCTGTTACACACCACAACCGCCATGACAGCGACAGCGACAGCAAAAACAAAAACTCCATTCGATCTTCAATGGAAAACAAGTTAACAGCAGATGTCATACTCATTCATATAGAGATACATATATTATACAGACAGACGGACGCACACACACACACACACACACACCAATAACGCTATAGACGTATGTTTACAAAGGCAAATGGGCTAAGGCGGAACTCATAGTGTGCTGCACGCTTGCAAAGTCAACGTTGCCAGAGTCAATCCATTATTTTCCCATCGAATGTACACGATAATATGCAGTATTTACCTTTTGCTATTAAAACCCTCACTTTACAGGTGCCTCGCCTGTGTCAGTTGCTTGCAACGTGCAACATTTGTAGCCATTGTTGTTTTAGTAGCACTTTTTGTTGTTTCGTTTTCCACAGTGAACTGCAACGTGTGCCGGCGGTGGTTGGCAAAGAGCTGTAGGTGACAGACGCAGCATTCAGTCTACTCAGTAAATTTGATGCTACATATATTTGACAACGACCTCCGCGGACACTAGTATATACTATATTTGCAGACACACTTATATCTTCGCGTGAGAATGTAACCCTGTAGTGAAATTATGAAACAATTTCATAAAATTATTAGATCTTAATACCGCAACGACAAAAATATTCAAAAGTATTATAGGGTCTGGCGGAGAATTTTCAACTTAGAGAAGAATACAGGTTTCCAGGCCACTGCGGTGTTTCTTAGCCGAGTTCCTTAAGACCAATATTACATTTAGTTAGTAAAGCGATAATCGTAGTCCTTGGATTTGTTAGCCGAACAATCTATTAGAAGGAAGGAATTTGAGGCAAGACCGGAGGCAATGAAGCTCCTTTGTGTTTTCTTTAAAGTTGAGAGAAAAGTTAGAGTGACTATTGACAGTAGGACAAGAAATCTTATTATTAGCTTCAACTTTGGCTTCCACACTATCGAAGGTCTTTCTATTTTGTTTAGTGACGCTCTCAACGATGAGCATACGACATATCACGGACTGCTAAAATCGCACTGGACTTTCTCGGAGAAATATTTTATCAACGAGTTACTTACACTTTGCGCTCACTTTTTCGAAGATCTGCAGAGTTTAAACACGGAATGGTTTAATAATATAAATGGAAACTTAATGGAGGAAATCTTTCGTATGTAGTACAATGAGAAATGGTGTCTGAGCAGATTAGACATGGTCTCATTCTGGCATGACTAAAAGAAAATATGGATTCTGGATTGTGGAAATCGTTCCTACACATGACGATCTAGAAACAGTCTAGAGACGGTTTTGATCTGAAGGATCGGGTTCCTAAAATAAATTACGAGTTAAAGGCATACGTAGATGGCATTTGTAAAATGTCTCATATTTTAACGGAAGAAACCCGGATTGGTTAAATAAAATATGGTACTGAGATAAGACTAAGGTCTGCTTAGTTTCAAAATAGATCTTTAGTCTTATCTGGGTATTTTCTTACTTAAAAAGTTTCACGCCAAAATATGCGGCTAAGTTGAGTAAATATAGAGATAGGTCCTCTTTCCTATAAATAACAATGGATCTCTATGAAATGTGAATTGTCTAATAGATCTCTGTTATCTTCAGTTCGACTTTTTGTATAAAGATCGTCTAACCTAATCTACAGTACATATATTGACCATTCCAACAAAACCTTTTAACTACTAAAATATCAATTTACCACATTGCCTCCATACGAGAACATAAAAGCAGAGATGTGTCTGGTTTTATAAGACCACCTTGATATCTTTTATTATGTTTATTTAAACTGGCCCGATTGTGTAGAACCAATGGCAATTTAGAGAGTTTATGGCTTGAGTTATTGAAAAACCATGTAGAATTGGTATACTTACTGGAAAATCCCAGTCCACAATAGTTCAACACACAAAATAAAAGTAATGTAGACAATTTTTGACAACTTTTGGCCTTATTTCTAATACAAACCTGGCCACAAGTTCTATAAATTATACAGACGAATAATAACACTAATTTGCCGCTCAAATAGCAGTTTGATGTTTAGCCGAACTTCTCTTACAATTTGTGGTGTGCGCCTTGATGTCGTACTACAAATTTACCCGCAGTTTTAAACCAACTACGACCCGCAGAGGATTTTTTGAGAAGTCCTTTTATGACAGAAATACAATCGAAGGTTTGACATAACCTTTTGGATGGCGACCGCCAATAAAAAAAAAGCTTTTTATACGATGTTTTGAACCCGAATCACTTCGGATAATAGAGTTGATGTCATAGGACATAGACATCCCATTGGCGAATTGAAGTAAATTCTTTGAACCTTTGTCAATGACGGACTTCAAACTATGTAGCCTTGGTTCACTTGCTAGACCATGGAAAATTTTGTGCTTTGCCTTGTGTGTGGCTTTCTGGTTGACGACGCTAATTGATTGAACATCTTATACCAGTTGAGCCCATCTCCAGCTCTAGGCAGTAAGCTGGGACTCCAACTCCTTTCGCCATTTTAGAACCAGGCATTTGTATGTGTGTCGTGATTTTTGTCATATCGGAACTCTTCGCCCTATCGGAATTCAGACGAAGAAACACATAGTCAGTTCGTTTTGTTAGAGAGGACACTGTACAGCTCTGATCATATGTTTTTCACTCAAGTTGTCATGAGACGATGAGTTTTATGGCCGTTCAAAACGCTAAGTTCTCAGCAGCTGAGTTCGCCACACATGCAATACGGTGTAGTGTGCAGCCATTGGTGACTTCCGCAAAGTTACTCTAATGCTGATCTGTAATAACCTGCATACGCTTTATAATCCTTTAAAGTGAGTTTTCTTAAGTAAGGCTTTCTTCGAATCGCACCTAGTCACAAAAGTCAACTAATTGAACAAGAAAAGTTTACATAAGTAGTACGTTTGGGAAAACATACGTTTTATATTACAGGGAGCCAGTTCGGGCCGAGCTCCTAGTCACTGAAGAGGGATCAAATAGTTCGCGGTGAAAATAACTCGCTATTAAAATGGAATAGTGAGAACTAGGGATGTGTCTCTACCCTCAAATTCAATACGAAACACAAACCAGCACTCTTTTCTCCAGGGAAAATGAAACCAGATATACTGCATACGTTTGTGTCTGAAAGTTGCCAAATGGTTGTTGTATATCTCATTTACGAAAACAAAAATAACAACAGACAAACTGATCGGAGGATATACACATATTAAGAAGCATACATTCAGGCGTACGCACATGCTGCAGTGTATTTTCCACATACTATCAGCTGCAATGCGAATGCACGAAAAAATCAAAATTGGTTAAGGTATGCATACATCTCTACATATGCCTATTAACACATCCAATACAAAAATGTACATACGGGGTATGTGTGTTCACCACGTCATTCATCCTGTCCTGCTGTCGAGGTTTCTCTTTTATTGATTAATACTCGTGCATACAAACAAATTGACGCTTCCTGTCTCCAATCGTTTCGATTCCCCTATTCGATCTATCCTTCACTATGTACACACAACGGGCAACGAATTTCCAACTCGAATATTCGCACATTATATTTTACAAATAATAGCCCCACTGTCGATGCTGTCGTTGTTAATGTCGCTGGCGTCACGCCTCTTTTGTTTACCTTTAATTCGTGTCAAATTGTAGTGGAAGCATTTTTCGCCAGTGGCGTTATTTGCAAGCAATTTGGTACATTTTGTGTTTAGTGAAAGCAAATTAAGTGAATTAATTTGGAACGCAGACTAACACATAAAGTATTTAAGTAGAGGATGTTTCAGTTTTTACACAGAGGCAGAAGGGTTGTTGAATTATTCTAGCGGATAATTGTGCATTTAAAGTGTTTCAAAAATGGATGGATGGAAATTGGTAAAATGTTTACTGTTTTTATAAATTTAAAAGAAGTTTTCAGTTAGATTTTGAGTAAAAGTCGCCTAGAAAAATGACAGATAGACACCTGGCACAGTTAAATCACTAAGCGTTAGAAATTCATGTATCCACCAGAGACCTACTAGAGTTCATTCGGAAGACAATGTTGCCTTAGATCATCAGGGTTAATTAGAGAAATATTATATTAAAACACACTTTAGATTTGAGTATCCATTTGTTCGATTGCCCTAACTTCTTCTTATTCACCTGAATATCTATTCCTCTATTGTGGCCACCTGAGTTAGACACAAACTATTCATGAAATGGGTATAATAAAAATAAGGAAAGCATTTCTCGAGAGTCATTCTCCCAAATGACAAATAATTTTATGGAAAGATTTAAAGCACCAAAAAAACAAAAACAGGCTTACTTTGCTCAGAAAAGTTTAGATTAGTTAGGTTTTAAGTGACTGGCAGAGTATTAATCATACCATCGCGATTAGTATATGAGTCTAAGCAAGTGACTTTGTCTTTACTTCATTCCTCGAAAAGTGCTGATTCCATGAATTTTCTCCTTATCCACAGCGCAGGACATTCGCATAGTAGATGTTCTAGAGTTTCCAACTCCTCTTCGTCTGATCAACTTTTACAAAAATCGTTTGGAAGATCCTCTGCCTAATCGTAGATTCCCGCCAGCTATGCAGTCTGTCAGCAGCCCCATGGCCATGGATGGATCTATTCTACTTGACACGTAGAGTTTAAGTGATCGCTTCGTGTTCCTCCCAGGCCACAAGAGTTATGTGTTACTTTAAATATCAAGAACAAGCTGTATTTTACACCCTTCCTAAAGGAAGGTTTTCATGAGCCTGTAGGCGGACATTCCTAAATATTTCCAGGTTGACGAAAGTAGAGCAACAGTCCCTTCCTCGTACTACTCAGCCATCTCGTTGAGAGATCAGGGATAGCTGCTTGGTGCTGAGTAGCAGAAAATATTAATATACATATGTACATATTTTCTTTCGACTCATTTTATTAAACTTTATAAAAGTCAGAATATAATATATGTAGATGTCATTTCTGGTATTCCCGATATCTACTTACTGCCTCAGACATGAGATTTTATGGCGAGTGTCCCAGGCTCAAAGACAGAATTTTCTTTCTTTATACTAGTAAATGAAGCCCCCCTCGGTTGTAGGCCGTAAAACTCTATCATATACGACTAGATAAGAGCTCGCAGTTTTTGTGTTTGAAATACATTTATAATTGACATATATTAATTTTTCTTTCTCCTGATAAGGAGATGTAGTGATCTCTGAAATAGCTATAACTTCTACCATAGATTTTTGGTCTATAATTTTTCCTATTAAAAACGTCCTTGAGCTCATAAAAATTATTGTTTGATATATTTAATTGACGCTTTATGTATCTTTATGCTGGGAGTATCCAAAACTACCAATGTCTTAATCTTCAGTTAAATTTACATTGTATTGCAGATATAAAAATGGTTCGTAAAACTTTTAAGAGAAAATAGAAACAATGAGAGAAAGAAGAAAAATAGCGGGGAGATACTCTGAAAGCGTCACATAGAATACATTTCAATAGACTTCTCGTAAGTATAAGTTAAACTTTAAGCTTCACCTGCACCTAGAAAAAATTTACGAATAGAGGTACACCAACTCTGACGTTTACAAATTTTAATTCCCACAAATTCAAGATATTCAGTTATTGGACAAAAGATTTTACGACGGAGAAGAGATTTTTATAAAACAAGCAATTGTTTGGTGCTGCTGTTAATTATTTTTCAAAGTAAAGAAATTGTTGATAATGTCTAAAGAAGAATTGCTAAAAGACGTGGAGGAATTGTCTAAACTTCTTACCGAGGTTATTCGTCCTCGCATACGGAATATTTTACTTGGTGCAAAAGCAGATATTGAAAAAGAAATTGTTACTCTAGAGATGAAAGAGCATATTGCAAAGCAAAAGAAAGAATCCGGTGAAGTTGTAGCGTCCAAAAGGTATTTGGTGGAATTGAGCGAATACGCTTGGGACCAAAGTGATAAATTTGTGAAGTTATTTGTAACATTGGATGGTGTTCAAAATATTGACGAAGCGAATGTTGGCGTCACGTTCAACGAAAAATCAATGGTATTGCATGTCACCGATCTAAATGGCAAAGATTATGGCTTGACTATCAACAATTTGCTTGAAAGTGTCAATGTAGAGAAGAGCTACCGCAAGGTGAAGACTGATATGGTCTCCATTTATTTGAAGAAAAATGAGGAAGGTAAAAATTGGGACCACCTAACCACTATACAAAAGCGACTAAAGCAGAAGTTAGATGATGAACTCAAAAACTCTGAAGATGCTTCACCTGAAAATGCTCTTGTGAACATAATGAAAAAGATGTACAACAGTGGCGATTCAAAAACGAAACAAATGATTGCCAAGGCATGGACCGAAGGCCAACAAAAGGCCCATTTACGAGAGGAAATTTAATTTCAATTGATATTTCGAAATTAAATAAGCAGATATTTTTTAGGAGAAACAAAGCATTCTTTATTGCGATATTTAGCACACAGTACACATACATACATACAAATACGTATGTATGTATATTATTTTTTGATTATTGTAAGTGAAAATAGAAACAATGTTCCCAATAAATTAAAAATTAAAAAAAATGATTATTACCGGACTTGTGACCAGGATATTATAAATTTATTAACACATCGATAACAGTCTAAAGCAATCGATATAAATATAGGCATATATGTATGTACATATATACCGAAATGTGCAAGATGAAGAGGTAAATCCATTAAGCCATGTATGTCTCTCTGTATGCCCACTCGGCTGTCCGTCCGTGCATAAGTTAACTCGATTAACTATTGAGGTATTTCAAGGAAAGTTGATACACATGGTTCTCTTGAAACATTGTACTTTAGTTATTGCTGACTTTTTAGTCAAAAATATTAAATTATGAAGAGGAACGAAAATAACAATTATTTCTGAAAAGTGTCAATGAAGAATTCACTACGAAAGAAATGTGCTGAAACCTAGTACATTCGATTTCTTAGTTTACAATGAGTCACATTTTAAAATAATTTTAATAAATAACAGTTACTTTTTGATTTAAATTTTATAAATCAAAAATAACAATTATTTACGCTGCATATTTTATAAATAAAAAATAACAGTTATTGAAGCCTATTATTTATAAAAGCCCTTATTATAAATCATTCACCAACTTTTATTTCTTAAATCATACTTATAAATGCCATTTTAAATTTTCACTGAAAATAGGTTGTTAGGGAACCACACAATCATATATTATAGACAAAATGACAAGATCTTAAAATATAAAAGGCAGGGACTGTGGATACAATAAAAATTAAAATAACTGTTATTTATGATTTTTTTAAATAAACACTAAAATATAATTGCTATTGTGGATTTTTAAAATAAAAGTCAAAAATTCGTTAAAATAAGAATTTTTAATACAAATATGTAACTGTTTCGGTCCCTCATTTTAGAATAGGTACTATTTATTTTTTTCATATAAAAAGCACAATAAAATTAAAGAGTTTTAAAGTAAAACCTCATATCTGAATTGCATGGTTTTAGATGTCTAATTGAAAGAGTTTTAACCGAGCTATGAGCTATAGTTAGTGATAATTGATAGGAGCGCCAAATTATACGTTCTTAGCTGCTTTAGTGTAGCAGTCTTAACGCAAAGCCTCATATCTGAATAATCAGATGCATTGCAACTAAATATGGCCCGAGTTAATATTACAAAGAAGGCTTTATATGTATTGATAACATACATATATGAATATTATTTACAGATTTAAATATAAGAAACTTTCGGCTATTTAAGGAGGCCTTTATGGATTTGCTGTCCACTATAGAAGAGTCGCTGCAGCAATGTACATGAGTTAAGTCAGTGCAACGGCTTTGTGCTCAGGGATGCAAAAACCAAAGCTTAAATTATTTCTTAAGGAATAACACACTAATTTAGTTAACCTTAATCCTTTTTTTCTGTCGTTCTAACAGGTGGTTGCAAACCATTTAGCTTTAACGAGAATCCTTCCAATTTTTTCCACGCTTGAACGTTTGTCCAAATCTCGTTTGCATATTGAGGATATTCTCTATCAATAAAGTCAGCATTCCCAGCTGTTGTTTCGTACTTACGCGCTTAGACCTGAATAAAATTAACAAAAAATAGTTTAATAATAGTGTTTGGTCGCCACAAAAGCAAAAAACAATTTCAAAATATTTACATTTTCTGCAAATTCTCACACTTCGATACAGTGTCGAAAGCAAAATTCTTTTCGATACAATATTCGATGAGCAACAAAAATTTCGACAGGGTTGCTATAATATGAATTTGACATTCGATTTTCGATCTTCGATAACCAGCGTAGATCGAAGATCGAATGCAGCTCATAATTAGTGTCATAAAAATTCATCTATCTACCAAATTTAAGAGATTTCTGAAAAACTGCGTTCAAATAGGCAGACCGACATACGGACGTGGTTAAATCGAGTCATCTGGATAATTTTCGTATGCTTCGGTATATGTCTTCTTCTTGTTATACTTTCAAACATCATCTTCATAACAAGTATACAAAATTAAATTATTAAGTAGGTAAGCAAGTTAAATTAATTCATTGGCATTAATTGAAAGTGGTTCGAGAAATCGTAAATGTGAAATATATTGTTGTATAATGTTGCGACCTACGTAAAAATAAAGTCTAAGTAGTTATATAATTAAATACTTTTTAACTGACACCTTTTTAAATTCAGTAATTCTAGCATAGATTGTAATTCAAAAGCATTGTCCCACATCAAGGCGTTGCCGGGTGTAGATGGTCATTTCATCATATCAGATATTTTTAATTTCCTCCACTAAACTAAACAGTACACTAATTTTAACAATTCCTGAAAGAAATATTTTGCATAGTAAATTTTTTAGGAATATTAAAGCTTTATCCACATCCCTGTCCCCTCCTATACGCAACTACGCTACAATTTTTATTCGTTTTATTGCATCCTTCCTTGCGGGAATGGATGTGCACCACCAGGTATTGGCAATCACGTATTCTACCTTGAAATTCGATAGTCTATCAATAGGCCAACGACGCCGCTACTGGCATACATAACAAACAATGGCACACATGTAATCATCCGGAGCCGCAGACACTCCGTCTTTATGTCGTCGATCTCGTTAACCTATCGAAAAGGCAATATTTTTACCCACAGCGTTATATGCATGCACAAGTGGTGGTATTCCAGGTGTATAGGTGTATAGGTATATGTGTATGTGTGTGTGTGTGTTTATATGTGTTAACATCATTTCCCTGCCAACAGCAGCGGGGCACACTGCGGAAAGGAAGTCTTACGAACAATTGCAGCCACTTGAGTTAATTTCCCTTTTGTACTTTCTTACGACATTGGCGACGAACGTAGCCAGAAAAAGTTTGAAAGGATACACGTATATATGTACACACACACATACATATCTGCACATATGCTAAACGTGTTGCAGTCTTCTTGACTTTTTGCTACCATGAAGCAGTGCCGCCACTGAATGCACATTGCCAATGCACTCGATTTGACATTTTGTTCTGTTACTTTTTTTCACACCGCTGTAGTTTTTATCTACCGCCACCACACTTGGCTTTTCCGCAGATTATCGTTTCACCTGTGCTGGGAGATGATGCATCCAGTAGTCGAGGTGCTGTGCAGCAACGCCAGTAGTGAAGACGCCAATTTTGGCGCCGTAGCATAGACAAAACAATGACATACTGGCATACTCCGCGGCAATAAACAACTCCCCTTTTTACTATTTTTTCTACTTTCGTTGGTAGTGCAGCGCTGCTTTACAATGGCACGCACACTGGCTCCAAGCATGTAGCGGAAAAAGAGTAGGGCGGCTGTTTGTAAGCGTACAGCTGATCTTTGCTGTCGCTGCTGTTTTGTCAGTCACTGAGCAGAGTCAACAATGGTCTGCAGCAACCCCATTTTTTGTTTCTCCTACTGTCACTGCTGCTCTTCACTTAGCTCCTACTTTGGATAGGATAAAGATAAGAGTGGAGTGGGAGGGGAGGGGGAGGGGGTGGCTGTGTGTTTTTGTATGCATTACCATTCTTTGTTGGCGCTGCACGTAAACAGCAATGCAACAACAAAAGCATTGACGACGAAGATGACGCTGAGCACAACAAACAAACAACATGATTTATGCATGCGTGCGTGTAGATGAGAGTGTATGCGTGTAGCATATATTTTTTGATTGTGTGTACAGCTTCTGTTTTCGTTTGCTTTTTGTTTTTTTTGTTGTTTTTTTTTGGTAGGAAAAAGTATAGAAATTTGTCAGCTGCTATGGTACTTTTTATTATGCCAGTACAATGCTACTTCTTTTCATTTCTATTTGTTTCGTATTACCCATTTTATTATTCGTTTTTCGTATGCCGTTGCAATATTGAGTGCATCGGTGGCATCGGTGACAACAGTGTTGTTTTTGTTGTTGTTTACGTTCGCATTCATTCATTTTTCTTATCACGCAAAAGTTTTCGCTTTGCTAAAAGTGTAACGAAGTCAAGGCAACCAGGAGACACAGAGTCAGCCAGTCCCCAGATGGCTTAAGCGCATTGGGAAGTGTACAATTATTTAGAAATGGCAGATATGTGGGTGGATTAAGGCTTAGCTTCGAATTGGTATTAAAGTAACATTAATTTCGAAATTCAATGTTCGATAAAATGTTAAGCTACTCGATAAAAAAAAACTTTAAAAATGTGCTTCAAAATCTGCCGTTAAAATGTAATTAGTTTTAGCGTCTAACCAAATATCGTTTCACACATTTCATTCGCTGATTAACCGGATAGACGACTTTTTTGTTGTTGTTTTTACTCTAACTAGTTCAGTTTCCGGATTGAATCATTTTGTTTTGTTTTTGTATCTTTAAATTCTAGCAATGAAGTAATAACTTCAGTGAATACTTTTCTTGTAGACATACTAGAATTTTTAACCCGCATCAAGCATTCTAAGATTTAATCATTTTTAGGCCAGGCAATCCTATAATCTTTTATCAACTCTATGAGGCAGGGTTGCTTCACATCATTCTACTCTAGGCTGAGATCGGGCTCAACCACCGGGTTCTGCTTTGCAAATTGTTTTAAAAATCCGGTTACAAATTCTAAGACGCTATCAAAAAATGAGCTAAGTAAGAGTCTGCAATTTTTGGAAATTTTGTTTTATTTCAGTTAAGTTTTAAAGAAATTAAGAATTTGTATTTGAAATCTGTTCTTTTTCTTAGAATTATTGGAAAATAATTAGACTTCCTTCTTTCAATGTGAGAAAATATGCATACCCAATTTTTTCTTTTTTTTTTGTAACTTTCAATGAATTTTCAAGGGGAACATTTTTTCACATTTTATAGAAAACGGTAAACATTTTTGTAATTTGTATCAACCCGATAAAAAGCGTTTTTATGATTTACTTTTTCTGCTTTGTCAATTATATCTCTTCATTGAATGTATTCATTTTAACAAAAATATAAAATTGGAATTATCATATAACTTATTAACGTAATTTTTCGAAAGTTCATATTTTACGTAAATAATAATTTAAGTAAAAGGGGCTAGAAAACGGCTAGAATAAAAGTAAATTCTAAATCTATACTCGAAAGGGCTAATCTGGTCATACAGCTTCTGGAGATATGCCCAGACTTTCCGACTTCCATTTCGGGTGGAGCTATCTCAAACTCTGCTAAGGTCGAGTGGAGCTTGCTTCATACAGGCGAGTAGGATTATTGAAGTCCGCAGGAATTTCCCGACCGAAGCGACAGCCTTTCCCAACGAGGAGCCTTTAAACGTGGATATAATGCGGATGGTAGATCAGCACAAACGAGACAAGTTAGGGGATCACCTGCAGTCCAGTAAAGTAGACTTAGGTGTAGATAAGCTTTGGGCAACCGTAAGGTCCTTACCCAACTACGATACCCAAGTGAAAATTTTATTTGGAAGCAACACTTCATCGGGCCCGAAAAAATGAGCGAGTTATTTCATTAACTCTGCATCTTTCGGTGGATAGGGCCAGGCAGAGGGTGAGGTTGCGACAAGCCTGCGTAACTCGTCCATTAAAAGACGCCCTTTACCTTTTCGCGTTAGATTTGTCAAAGATCTTCAACACAGTAAGCCACGGATCTCTCCAACCATACTCGTTCCTTCACTGACAGAAACGTACCCGCCTCTCCTACTAAGTGCACGACATTCTTATGTACAACATGGACGAAGGCTGGACCTTAGCGTACAAGTCGATGCGTGTTGGGAAAAGCAGGAATGGGTTTTAAGTTATTTAAGTAGCATTACTATTAAGCAAAATGATCTACCTGGATTGGCCACCAAAGTGAAATTAGCTCATCTAATTTTACCTTCTCTAGCTCCGTAGGTTCTACTCATCATTTAAGGAAATTAACTCATAAAAATTTTCAGTTGATGTTTTCTAAGATATGCAAGAGGTTCGCAAAAAAGATGTAATAATCATAGAATATTTTAGTTAAATATGGGTTAAAAGCGATCTGACTAGAAATTACAGTTAGCTCTTATGTTTGTACGCTGTTGAAAAATCACCGTAGATCATGCGCTGCCTGTGAATTGTAAACAAAATTTCGTTATTTCAGTTGAGGCCTTATACAACTACTTATATAAAGTGGACAACAATGATGATGAACCGATTAATTAGTTTACCTAAATAACTTCCAAACAGAAATATGCACTCAAGCTCTAGCCAGGATTGATCAAGGGTTACATGATACAACGAACGAGTTCGTCAATGAGCTATAAGAATGCACTTCATTCGGTGTTCATCCCTTATCAAAAAAAAATTCCGTTTGGAGCTGAAGCAGTGTTGCCAGATTTCAACAAAATATTTAACTTTCAAAAACTAAGAGATTTTTGGGAAATTGATAAACTTTAATAAACTGAAATAAAAAAATGACTAGTTTAAAATAAAATAACATAAACAATTTAAATAATATTCACATTTCATTTTGGTTTATTTCTACAATTATTCTTGGGCTTACCGATAATTTTTCATTTGGAAAGTGTTGAAATAAACAAAAGCCGTTTCATTCATTTTCGTAAATTGATTTGTTAATTTTTTTATACATTCGATGTCTCAAAATTCAGTACATCTGAAGATTTTTTTTGTTGACATATTTAGTACTTAAAATATAACAGAGTCCGATTTTTCTCAAAAGCAAAATACGGCACATCCTCCGACCTCTTTTGATCTTAAAAATTGACTCCAAAAATTGCTCGCTACCAGTGTGAGAAGTTAATTCTAGATAAGAAAAATTGATGTAATGCAACTCGCGCAATTCATCATGAACTTCTAATAATTAGCGGTTTTTTTTTAACTTTTATTGTTATTCCCAAAAAAACAAATTGGAAGTTTTTTTCATCTATTCATTCATGCAAAATTTAGAAAAAGAACCGTAATTGGTATTGCAAAAAATATAATTTGTCTGAAAAAAAAATAATTTGCATTTAAAACTGTAAATGTGGCAACACTGGGAAGGAGTAATCGTACCTGTATTTATGGTACAATTCCAGGTCAGGAGCTTGCGGGAAGATGCGCCTTGTGATATGCAGCTCCTCTGAAAATTTCTGTATTTTCTGGGATCCTCAGCAAAAAAATAATCTTCTCATCGATTTAAGGCAATTCAGAGCATGTGAAATTTATAGCACGTATAAAGTGATAACTCCATTTTTGTTACATTTAAGTTTTGTTTACGAAGAGCAATCGATAGTTTTGGGTATATTCTCAAAAGTTTAAATCGCATTTGAGTAAAAACTGACCTTACATCCAAAATATATGCATCATAATTTTCCGTTAAAAACTTGAAATTGTATACTAAATCGAGACCCACAAACAGTTACACCAACTTTAGTTACAATATTTACTATATCTGTGCATACGATACAATATTTGATGAAGCCCATACCTGTTTACCCGTTTGGCAGTTATTGACGTAGGGGATGCGTTAGTCGTTGCGCAGCGTCGACAACAGCAGTCGAACTATGCACCAGTTTTCTCCTACCCTCTTAGCACAATTACATTTATATTTTGGAATTCCACATCGCATAATTTCATAACTTGCTTCGAGCTCCATGTCCTCCCTCCTCCTACTCCTCCTCCTCATCGCTTAAGAGAAAAGTTTCCACAAAATTCTTATCTATTTGCTGTCGCCTCTACCATTCGTCTAGCCCGCAGGAAGAAAACTGTAAGAATCTTCCTTTTAAGATCTATCTTAACTGGAAGCGTTGAGGGCAACTTTTACTGTTTTAAAGGCGTACGCAGCAAAATCAAAATCGTAGCATTGCAGCGATAACAACGTAGAAGAGTGGCAATAACAAAGGCAGGGAAATAGCAGGGAAAACCATTAAAAACACCAACAGATGAAAAATGAAAACAGAAGAAAGCTAGCTATGCAAAAGGGTCTATAGAAATTCGCTATGTATGTATTTATGTATGTATGTATGTATATAGTAGTATATGTATGTTTGTATGTATATAAATATTTTGTGGCAGTGCCACCTACGCCATCACCTAACTCCAGCCACAACGCAAGTGCTGCAAAAGGTGCTGGCTGAGTTCGGTGTGGAAAAGCATGCCAAGTCGGGCTATATATATACAATTGCATTGCCATTTGTCATTTCGGGTAATGTGTGTAAACTTTGGAAAAAAATTTTGAACTTTTCACAAGCGTAAAAAATGTGGAAAAATAAGTGTGACAGCTGGGCGAAGGAGAATGGAAACGAGTCAGTAGGTAGCATCGAAGTCAAGCTGGCTTCAACTATGTTTGCGGCAACGCAGAAATGTATTGCTGTGGATGTGTTTCCGGGGGGCGGGGGGTGGGATTGCAATCGGAGATTTGCATATGTTACGCTTTCAAGCTGTCTCTTACAACGTCCTTCCTGATCATCTTACTGCCATCGTATTGCAACTTTGGCGCTGCTGTCAGTCGGTGCCCTTTTCGAACTCTTACTGGTATAGGAAAATCAAACAAAAACGGGCGTATCCTTATAGACAAATAGCATTTTTGGGAGTTAAAAAAAAAAGTGTTATATAATTTAATAGTGAATTAATGAAGAGTGGAAAGCTTTAAAAAACAATAAAATGCGAAAATGACAGCATGTCTCAAAGTTTATAACTTTAATAGCAAAATAAGAATTCGATTTAGGTTAACTTTTGTTGAATTTATTACCGTTATCAAGTTCGCCGCCTAGGTGACTTTGTCCACAAACTTGGTCTGCAATTAGTGTCGGTTTGACTTCAATGACAGCATTCATGGGGCGAGAGCTAATGAAGTTGATGATATTCTCTGGATTAATGTTATTCGGTGTCTGTCTTTACGCTATCGGTTCACAGTCGCATGCAGGCCTCCTGGGGAAGGTGAGGCTCAGGCTATAACAGAAAACGTCCCTTCACAGTCCGGGGAGCGGCATTCTAACAGGTCTATAGTACCATCAACATTTCCGTTGAGGTCCACCCTGATCGCTTTCGGCCATGTTATGAATAACGCCGGAGACTTAGAAAGAGATAAGCTCACATTTCGTTGAGTGAAAAAATGAGCAATATCGGAGAGATGTCTGTTTACTTTCGAGCACATGTCATCAATTGCATTTCCGGTAGCTATTACCGAACAGTGATTAGCTTATGCGACGGTAGTGATTCCCTCTGACGGTTGAAAGATTTTTGAGGTGTGAAAGTTAAATGTGAGGCCCCATGTTTAACTCTTCTCAATTTTTAGCTCGCATTACTGAAATTCACTGACGATTGTCGACCACACTGGTAATTGTCAGTACACCACCTCAGTCCATGTGGGAGACTTGTTATTTCCACGTCACCTAGTAGCGTTGCGTGGATGATTGTGTCGTAAACCTTTGGCAAATCTACCGCTACTGGGATAATTCTCCCACAAGGACAGTTGCGATTTAGGCCGTTGTTCACCTGCGTGGTTATTGCGTTAAGTGCAGTAGTTGTACTGTTTTTTTTCTGGAAGCCGAGACAAGGTCGTGCGTGGATCTCATCCAAATCTGGCAGTGTCCATGCTTCTGCGCCAAAACAAACATCGATGAAGGGCTTTACTGCACAATTGCCTAATCAGCCCAAAGTAGCGCTTTCTGGCAGTAGAGATTCTAATTTGTTACTACGTATAACTTTTATATACTTTGATAAAATTTTACTTTTCAAGCAGATGTCAACCCTCTTTTAAGCGAAAACATTACATTTAAAAGTTAAAACAAAACTGGAATTATTTTAGTTTTCTAAAATGACTTACATACATATATGTATTTATATTTTTTAAGCCCAGGATTGGAAAGTATGGAATAAATTAATAACAGTCAAAGCAGTAGAAATAACAGCTGTTATTTCGGAGATCACCACATCTCTTTATAAGATGTCTTTCTAGACTTGATCCCCAATCTTCACGCCTACAAGGCAAGTACGCAACCTTTATAGTACCAAGCCGACATGTAAACTGTTGTTGCCTTTCACCTTCCCCGGAGCCCGAATTTATAAATTGGAGATCGAGCACAAATTTCATTTCAAATGGTTTGTTAAAATAATTGTAAGCGGTATATAGGGAGAGAACGTGCAATTTCTCAGAAATGATATCAACAATTTGATGAAAAAATTGATAAGTGATTGAGTATACCACATTAGCAAAACCACTAAAACCGATCCAAAATAATTTGCAAAAATCTCGCAGAACATTTGAGGAGGAAAGGAGACAAACTTTTTAAACTCTACGGATTCCGGAATTCCATTAGTCTTCCGCATAGAATTATAGAAAGCCCAACATGAATTAGAGTTATTCTTTATATCAGTTTCTAACGAATTAACATATTTTCTGAAGAGGAATTTGGATAGACATTCGAACTCGCTGCGATGCCTTATAAATTCTTTGACGCGATACGCATGTGTTATGTGGGCTTTGTATCGAGAATTATTTAGCTTAAAGGGCTATAGTTTTGTACCAACTCCAACCGGTAGATGATTTTTGTGGCAAACTTATACACTCGGAGGCATTGTGAGTAAATAGAAGTGAAAAATCTTAACCCATAGACGTCAAAATTCGTCACAGCTGAGATCAGCTCATGTACCAACCCTCACAATTTTTATGTCATTCCCTGAACGAATTTCGATGTCTGACAGTTAATAATGGTATTTGTGACATTTAATATCAGCCGCCTCCATATTTAATTCAGAAGACTTCTCACTTGTATTCATTCACAATGCTCGGAGGTTTGCTATTGTCTGCTGCGGGGCGACCACTATTAGAATAAGGACTTTTTGTATAATTTTATAATGTACACGCTGCCACATTTTTTGTTAAATTAAGTTTCCTTGGACCTGTTACGATTGCCACCCTATAGTAGCATTTCAGTTAATTTATTAATCAAATTGAATTAACTCTTATAAACAGGTGGCTTCGTGAAACATCTTCGTAAGAAATCCTTCAAAAAAGGGAAAGGAAGCTTTCGTTTAAATTGTTAAACAATGAGTAATTTTCTAAAAAAAAATGTCCTATTTATGTACTAATTTTCCTCGACATGAAAAGGTTACAAATATACCCACTTACTAATTTCACACTTGTCAATATGTATATTGATTTGGCCACCTCGAGGGATACATTTTGTGAAACTGCGCCTTTTGTCGAGATTAGTCAAGATGATTGAGTAATTTGCTGGATGCAGAAGGATTTAAAAGCTGTATAGGTGGTGGTAGTCATTAAGTCCAGCACACTTACATCTTTTTCAGTTCCGCTTATGGTCTTACTTACATACTTACTTAATGAATTGACACTACAACTGCCTAAGCGACTTTGACCGAGTCCAATAATTTTTTAACGTAGGCACTGTAGCAATAAGAATGTACATGTTGCAATCAAATACTTTTGACATCGATACTTTCACCAACTTCAATAAATATGTAACGGCTACAAGTACTTGGTAGCGAGCAAAAAGGTGAAATTTTAAGAACATTTGTAACTATCGAATATAGGACAGTTTCAAAAATGATTTTGACTTTTGCAGTTTTCGTAGAAAATTGGCTGAAATCCAAAAGCATACGAAAAACAACGCGAGATACAAATTACTAAAACCATCTATTGTGTAAATCGGAAATATTTTACGCAGTGTATGAATTAACTTTATAACAGTAAATATAATAATGAAATATGTTTTCAAAGTATTCTCTTGCAGCCTACAAATAAACCAAAAATAGTACTAATCATCTTATATTTGCTTTAATTGCATCCACAGCATCAATGTAGAATATTTGACTAAAAGTAAACCAGCCAGAAATAAATAAAAGTGTACACTCGGGACGTTTTGGTTGGTATCGGGTTGGTATCGATGCTTTTTTTTTCAAATACTACTTTTGACTAAAATTATCGATACTTAAGTTATACCTGCACATAACTACACAAAATCTTTGTTTCAGCTTAGCTGTCTGCGCCACTTTTTGTGAATTATCTAGCCCATTACCTAAGTATAGCAAATATCTACTATTGGAAAACCGGTTCAACTGAATATAAATACATATTAATTTTTCTGAATTGAACTACCATTATTGTTAATTTTTCTTTAACAGCTTATCTGACAGTTAAAAAGTTGTATACCTCTCGAAGTCAATTTATCGCTAATATCGGCGCATTTTCAATATTTTATTGTTTGATTACTGTGCACTTAGAAAAAAAAACCTTCCTTGGTGCCAGGAAAAAATAACTTATTTTAAGGAAAAATTTCCTTGAAATGGCTCCAAAGACATGGTTGCCTTAAAATGTGTAAGCAATTTGGCCCAGTTTGAGGAAAACACACTTCCTTAATTTTCTTTGTTTTTGGTAAAAATTAATTTGTCAGTATAATATTTTTATTAATATTGAGGAGATTAATTGATTTGTTTTAGAGTTAAAAAAAAATAAGATCAAATTATTTACTTGCTTATAAGCAGGAGGATATCTTTAATATTTTATGTTAAACATTTTCAAAATTACTTAAGGAAGTTATTACCAACATTAATTAAATTTACTTCCTCTAATTATTTGAGGTAATTTTTCCTATTATTAAGTAAAAGCATTAAAGAAATTGTTTTCTTGTTTTAAGTAAATTTTTTTCCTGAGTGTGCACAGTAAAGAGTTGATTTTGTTTGAACTTACATCGTTAGCAAAATTTCAGCATAGATTGCAGGATTTCGCACATTTCTGAGTATTCACACTGTCGGGCCTCTCACTAACTTAACTTTACCGAAATTGTTTGAAACTTATTTGTCATACATGTCGTATATGTACATACGTAACCACTGCCTAAGCACAGAACCTTTACCATATATGTACATATGAATGTATGTATGTATGTACATTAGACTGACCGCATGTGGTTAGGAGTAATAAAAAAGTATATAATTTTTCAGCCCAATCCGATGATGCCTAACCGTGCCTAGTGGAGCTCAAAGGACGTGGATTTTGAAAATATCAGAATTTTTGCATATTTTTTATCTTTCCGAAAAAATTGTATTTCAAAATTTTTGTTTCAAAATTTATATTTGCTCTTGTTTTCTAATCCTTGTCGAATGCTTTGCAATATCATCTTTAAAACTAGTCTATATAATACCAACAACGTGTCAAAACTACCGAATATTTTGAAAAATATTAAATAAGTACATCAAATTATTGTAATCTAGTATATTTGAATATAAAGTAATATATGTAATTTTCAATAGACAACAAATCAGACTATCTATTCAATGAGTGATGGATGTTATGGCGCAAGATGGATACATTTGTTTTGGGTGCTCAATAACTAGCAGTAAGTACTGTTTATCTTCTTCATTAAAAGTCAGTGATCGATTGAAGTCCGTGTTGAATTTCAATGATCTCTCAGCAGCGTCATTAACCCTTAACCACCTGAGCCCTATATCAGTTACGTAACCACCTGAGCACGGTCACAGTGACCGCATCGGATACACTTGAATTTACTTAGGATTTTAAGGTTTTATTATAAGAATACATTAATAAAACTCTTTAATATATATTAAATTATTTATTTAACTAAAAAAGGAACAAAAACAAATATTTTTCTCATAAATGTGAACAATTGAATTGCTGGCACATTTTAACTAAAATTACATACTAGTTTACATATTGAGATCTACCCACATAGGAACAAAATGTTATATAAAATTCTGACTTTCTTTAAAGAATATAATAATATTCTAATGACATAAAAAAATAAAAGTTAAAAAAAAATCAAGACTTCGAGAAAATTACAGGGGGTAAATTCTTACAATTTTTCACGACAATTTTTGCACATTTTGTTAGAACATTCCACACAGATTGGATTTTTACATATAAAACACAAATGAAATGTTTTTCGTTTCTTCTTGGGATCACAAGTTGAACACGTTTTACGTGTTTCAAGATGATCAGCTTCAGAAACAGAAGGCAATTTTTCTTCTATTTTCAAGATCCGGCGAATAGAAGTTTGATGTCAGGAGGAGTGTGCTTGTTATTTTCTCCACGATTCATGTGTGGCATGGTCAGATCTTCTGCTAGCTGCTTCATAAATTTAAATCTACTTCTAGTTTTCTTGGCCTGATTTTGTACGCTCATGACATAAGTATTGGAAGCTGATATATCTAACAGACGATAAAAAATGAACAAAGGCAATCTTTGCGTTCGTCGCGCCGTGGTATAGTTCGCACACCTTTGATCCAATAAATCAACGCCAATTTTAGTTTCATTTTAGTATAATATTATTTCGGGCTTTTTTGTATTATCGTCTACGTTTGCTGTATGGTGCATGCTGGAAATTAACACCACAGCACGGTTTTTTCTCGGCACAAAAGATGCCAAAGTAATATTTTTAGTAAAACCGAAAAGCGAGGTTCCAATTTCTCGTCGCCGATTTGGTTTGAATTCTGGCGGAATTTCTGTTTTATTTTTTTTAAAGTACCCACAAGAGATAACTTTTTATCTTTCAAAACATCGACTAGTTCAACTGAACAAAACCAATTATCAGCAGTGATGTTTCTATTCGACCCTTCAATTGGAGATATGAGTCGTAAAACTGCTTGAGTAGGTTTTGAAAATCGAGTTTGTTCTGATGTCAAATTGGTCCCGTCCGAGTCTTTATCTAAATATATGTAAGCATTGAGTAAATAACCATTTCGGGCATCTGTAAGGCACATAATTTTTAAGCCATATTTAGCGGGCTTCTTTGGCATAAACATCCGAAAACGACACCGACCTCGAAAAGCTACCAGCATCTCATCAATACAGGCACAGGTTCCGATGCTGTAAACCTTTTGGCAATTTTGAATGAAAGAGCTGAATAGCTCGGCGATTGGAGCAGAAATGTCAGTCTCCCGCCGTTGCGCTCTTGTTTCTGCATCATCGAAACGAATTGCTTTCATCAAAATCTCGAATCTATTTTTACTTAGAATGCCATCAGAACTATACCACGACGTATAACGTTCCCGATTGTCTTTAAAAATAGCTGTATAGAATAAAAAACCAATAAATGCTTTTAACTCTATGAGATCAACATCATGAACACAGCCTTGGTTTTTATATCTTGGTCGTAACTGCCTTATTTTGTCGTTGGTATGTATCACTATGTTTTCCAGCATCTCATCTGTAAATAAAATGCTCCAAAGGTCAAGAGGTGTTGTAGAATCATTGAGAACTTCATGATAGGCCGATTTAAGTCCTTGTCCTTGCGATACAATGTTATGCCGCTGAGTTCTAGTACGACTAGCAATTGGCACAGAAGACCACCGAAAACGATTTTTTCCAAAATAGTTCCGATTTCTAGTCTGGAGTTGTGACAAGGGTAACTCGTCTTCTGAAGAAAATTCCTCAAATATACCTCCCTCCGGCTGTCCATCGGCACTTTGCTCATCAGAAGACGACACTTGCAGGCAGTCATCAGATTCACAGTCATCTAAAACCACAGGAACTTCCAAGTCCTCAGGGTCTATATCACTGTAACTCTCATCCAGGGTTTGCTCCACATCCGACAGTTCCTCCTCTAACCATCTCGTAATATTTTCGATGTTTACATCCATTTTTACTCTAAAACAATAAACATAAACGTAACACACAATAATCACATAACTACCTGCACGCAGTCACCATGACCGCTATCAAAATATTTTTACTCAGCGCACTTGTATGCTTGAAAGCGCACACGCGACACTAAACCACCACCAGAAAAGGTACACGAACGCACACTAACACGCGATAACGAACTCCTACGAAATTAAAATTCAAAAATCCTATCGCAAAAAACTTGCTGCGATTCGATGAAACAAAACTATTCATATTCTTGATCCTTTGGAAAAGTATCATGCTTTTGGATTCAACTATTAATTATTTCCATCATTTAATATATGAGAGGATTTTATCATCAAAAATTAAAAAAAAGTTACCCGCCTCTTCGGACAAATAAAGTAAATAATTTTTTTTTATTTTTTGTAACAAGACATTGGATATTCTCTTTTTATCGAAACAGGGCAATCCTATCTTGAGCAAGTCTTCGTAAACTCATTATCTTTGTAGTTGTTGCTCTGAGTTGCTCGCGAAACAAAAAAATTTTGTTTTTGTGTGCGATGTGGCGCCAGGTAACTGAACTTGTGAAAAATTTGGTACGGCTCGAACTTGCTGCCATTTATTGCAGTTAGGCGTGAATTCTTAAAACTGTCTATTCGTTAAGACTTCCCGTCATGTAGGATTTAGGGTTATTGTTTTTCCAAGTGCTCTTTCTTCCATTCGTCGCTTTTTTCATCTAGCTTTTATCGCCAGTATAATATCATAACCATATTTACTACCTGTAGTGCGATTCACTAACTTATTTTAACGATATTCGCATGGTTAACTCATCTTTGGGAAAATTTTAACGATTTTGCTATTCAGCAGCCATTTTTTTTAACGATTTTCGCTATCGCCGAATCAGTTGTTGTCGTTAGCGAGATTATCAAAAAAATTTGATGTTATTAACTCAATCGAGAAAGAAAGGAGTCGTTATTTCAACCAAAATGAAAGATAAATTTAAAACGCGCTGATTTGTTTTCTTGAAATTAAAAAAGGAGCATTAAATAATATAGACTTGGCTGAATACCTAATTTTTCAGCTTGACAGGTTTTCTATGATCCAAGTGGAGCGTCATGCTGCTAAAGAAATGTTTGGTTCAGCGTCGTCACCTTTTGTGGGAGGAATCAATAATCATGTCAACCACCATATCTACCATTCAATTAATGTGCAAATGGTAAAAGCAAGTTTTTATCAAGGGTTCTAGTACATAAATAGAAAAATATTTTATTAATGTATATATAAATTATTCTAACTGGAAAATATTAAATCTAAACACCCTGCGAATTTGGAAACGAAAACTATGATCCATGGTAGGTGATTCCGGATATTCCATAGAGTCAAGTTGATGACTACCAAAATCACACAGTGGAGAGTCCGAAATTTCGCTACAATGGAACATTTCAATATATAAAAGCATTATAAATGTTTGCAGTTTGAAATAAAATAGTATCCTATTTCACCTTAATCAATTATAATAAAATTGCGCTCAAATTTATATCCGGCATTTTTTTTTCATTCTTTTTGAGTGGGAGAAAACACATTTCGACATTTAGTTTAACCAAGATGCTACTCTTTAGTACATTGAGTAAACACAAGGGTCGTTAAGAATAAAGTGAATCGCACAATCGTTAGTGGAAGCGACAGATATTGTCGACAAAATTTGCGATTGTCGCATCGCTTAAAGTTAGTGAATCTCACTACTGGACGCTGTTTATTTCTTTGGAGTAAAGGAAAATCTTTAACCTCATGTATTGTCATTAGGTCTAGGGCATCCGAGGCGTACATTAAGTTTTCAATTTTATCTCGAATTGAAATTATGGTTTATTTACACGAAACTTTTCACATGGACCTCTGTAATTTCGTCGTAAATTTATCCATTTCTCGTAAAGATTTTTAGGTTTTTTAATTCATCTTTTTCTAGCATTGTAAGAATATTATTTTTTCAAATTCAAGAGTGGCAATAATCATACTCCTCACAGCCATATTTTCGTTGGACATTTTGTAAAATAGTAATTGAGCCACCTTGATTGCATTGATTTTAACTTGGCCCTAAAACTACACTTCCACATTCGCTCACTAAAAATATTTCTTGCTCAGAACGTAATCTTATCTTCAGAAAACCTGATAATGACTTTGAACTAATTTTTCCATTGTTTAACATGTGTGCGCTTTATTGGGTGGGTCCCGAGTTCGAATTCAGACCGAGACAAGTAACATCAACAATTAATGAAAAATGGCATTAAAAAACTTCTCACAAAAAGACGCATGCCACAAATTTTAAGAAGTGTTCGGTCAAACATCAAGCTATGATGTAAGCTCCGTATTATCAATCAATTTTGAACTATTAAACAATGGAGTGTCACCGAGACCTATTAAAATATAGGACAAATATAATTTTTAAATCTAAAAATTGAAATTATAAAAAATATGTTAATATATGTATGAATTTTTTTAGCTTTACGTTCTTTGGGCACCACTAGTCACAGTTAGGCATCATCGGATCCGGCTGAAAACATATTAATTCTAACCTCATCTTTTGAGACCCTAAAATTTATGGATTTTCATTATATATTTTTCTCCATATAAACTGCTGCCAATCTAATGTACATATAAACATTTCAAATTCTATGCTAGTTTTGCATTTGTTCAACCATTTCCTTGACACTTTTTCAACGACCTTTTGGCATGTACTTCGATTTATTGGAAAGTTTTTCCCGTACGAGTATCCAGTAGATTTACATTTTAAAAACTTCGCTCATTGAATGTTAAAAGCAATCGAAACACCTAACCCACTACGCCGACCAAACCGCTTGGAGCTGTAAATAGTTATGTAGCACTCCCTTCATTCTGCCATCTCGTGTTTGTCAACAAAATTTTTCATTTTGATTGATGAGTTCAAGGATTTTTCTTGCTTGCTACATGACAAACATGCATGGCATGTAAAGGAAAGGAGTAGGCGAAAATAAAACATGCATACAAACTCATATAGGAATATATTTATGCATGTTGCATGCGTTTGTTGCAACTACATGCCAAGGTGCCAGCTTATGCGTACAAACTAAGTACCTGCCACAACACACGCGTAAATACGTGCGACTTAGTACGAGTATGTAGCGCCAACATTTTGTTGCAGCACTTCACGGCTTTACAACAAGAGGCACTTGCCACATTGTTATCATTGCATTACCCACACACACACATAGTGGCACACAGCAAGACTGAACGCCGCCCACATAACAGCACACACTTGCCAACACACATACATACATACGTGCATACACACATACATACGCAGACAGATAGTTATGCATCGAAGCCCACAACAATTCCATGCAATTGCTACTGTTATTGTTAGGAAAATGTGAAAGTTTTGCTGTCTCTCTTTGCGCTTCGCTTCGCTTCCGCCTGAGCGCAGTTGAAAGGAAAACAATATTTTTGTAGTGTTTGCCATTTCCTGCCGCCAACAGGAATGGGAAAATGTGAACAGCATCGCCCACGTCAACCGCCGCCAATGGTGGAGGTGGCCAATGTAGCAGTCGAAGTGCCACAACCAGTGCCGCCAATATTGCATTCAGGCATTGTGTTATGCGAGAAAGTGTTATGGAAATTACACTTGCAACTCGGAAATTAGTTTTTATGAAACTAGAGTCTATAGTTCCTCTCTGCTAGGCAATGCACATACTCATACACATATACAGGGTGTTCCGAAGGTAACTCTATTCAATCAGAAGATTTAATATTTTTGAGTTTTCTGTCAGCAACACTAATTGATTTGAATTGTTCACCTAAATCAACAATAACTTTTTAGCTCTGGTGTTAAATTATTAATATTTTATTACGAAAGTATTGGAAAACATGCGAATACAGTTAGAACACAAGTCCTAAAGATAAAAATCGAAAACTGAGAAACGACTTCGAATGCAGCTGAAGAATAAATTTTTTATAACAAATGCATTTTTAGTTACGATTATTCTTTCTTTCTCATTAGTAATCTTCCTTAAAAATTTTGTGTCACGGTGTTTGTGAATGAAATTTTGTATTTATGAAATTTTTTGGTTGGTATGAGAATTGGTCGTAGAGGGTTGCCTCCCGTTTACAAAGTCAAATTTAATTCCAAATATACCCAGGTTAATGAAGTACTGGTGTCCAGCGCTTCGTCTCAGAAATAAAGTACATAGCTAACTTTTATGACGGTTGCCACCTGTTTGAAAAATCGAATTTAATTAAATTATACACCAGTTATGTGAACTATTAAAGTATGTGCATCAAACCGCTCGTCTCCGTGAGAGGAAGGTTCAAACCTATACTTTGGAGAGAGCTGCCACCTGTTTTGCATTCAAATTTAATTAAATAGTACAAAAGTTATATGAATGCCAAACGATTCACTTTTGTGAGAGGAAAATGTATAGCTATATTTTAAAGAAGGTTGCCACCTGCTGGAAAAGTCGAATTCAATTAAATTAAACAAAAGTTAAATGAAATAGTACAATATTGTTGCCAACCTTCGCTAGGAGAAGGTATAGGTAAACTTTGAAGAGGGTTGCCACATTTTTCAAAAGTCAAATTTAATTTAATTATATATAAGGATATAAATTATTAAAATGTGAGTGTCAAACTCCTCATCTCGGCTAGGGAAAGTCGCATACCTATATTTTTGAAAGTGTTGTATGTGTGTTGTGTGTTGTCTATGATTTGAATTTTTGGTTGCAAAAAACATATAACCCAAAAATTACTTACTTTCGAATAAAAAATAAATTGAATGCAAATCGTAAATTTAGTTTTATTCCTGTTTAAAAGGAAAAGCAAAACTCAAAAGATTGTTTTCGTTTAAAAATTAAACTCTGAATCAAATTCAAAAACTGATGATTACTTTCAATTGTTTTTTTTAACCCTAATATTCAATCACAAAACCCACACGAACGAAAATTAAAGTCGCAACGAAAATTGAAGGGGCAGCTAAAGTCCCTTCCAAATCTAGGTTTACATTTCTCTCCAAACGAGAACCAAATTCAAAACGAAAGAGTAAAGCAAACACACTTCGTTAAAATTTTAAAATTTTGGGCGAAAGTGCGATTAGTTTATAAAAAATATTGTGTATTAAACGATTTTCTGTCCTCAGACTTCTATAGAAGTTTTAACGAGTATAATATTTTAACCATCTCCCTTTTTCGGAAGGCTTAATTCCAAAACTATTTTTAAATTCAACCAAATTTTTATTAAATAAATTACTACGCAACTTTGTCTGTGTTGCTTACTATGTTTCCATATATGTACTAAAGAAGATTTTTTAAAGCTAAAGATACTTGAAGTAGGTGTCTACTTTATCTCGACTATGACTAAGTACCATTTTTTTTTACTACACAAAGCTCATTTGATTTGAATAAAGTCGAACCATATACTTATATCGATTTTCTGGCAATCTCGACTATAGCGCCATCTAATGGATTTTTTATAAATATGTATATATGTATACACTTTTTTCAGAGAATAATATACGTGCATATATAGTTGACATAATACATATGTAAATTTTAAATGTCATCTAGATCGGATTATAAAAGCTTTCCTAATTGCCTATGCATCATGAATTTCTAATGTCATCAATATCGGACCATTAATACGGATTTTTTAAGGGCCTACGAAAGTCAGCAGCGTCTATTCAGCAAGCAGGCGTCTATCCCAGAGCAAGCGGCTCGCTATATAAAAGTGTCTTTAAAAAACGTTGATGTTTTTGATGACGACCATATGCAACGTATTAAGGACTATGGTTTGTGGGCTTGCACCTTTAATGTCCGGATTGCCGATCCGACACTTGGTAGTCTGTAGCACCAAGTTTCAGCATAAAAAGATACACCAAGCTAAGTGGTTGTGTCCAGATGGAAAAACGAGAAACCAAATCGATCATATTTCGATAGATAGAAGGCATGTCTCCAGAGTTTTAGACGCACGTACACTTTGAGGACCGAATATCGACTCGACCCATTGTCTTGTCGCAGCCAACGTGCGTCCAAATACAAAATAAAAGCTCGACCTCGGAAAGCTCCAATCGCAAAAGACAGCTACTAACTTCGCCACTCGACCCTTACACCTGCTCCCCAAGAGCACTTCGCAACAAACCGGATTTCGCGAGCATTGGGAGCACATTTCTCTATCGCTAGGTACCGCCGCTGAAATAGTCAATGGCGGTTCAGCAATCCCGAAGAAACAACTGGTCCGATAAGGACTGCCGTGCCGCTACGGAAAGTAAAGATGCTGTATAAACGGCCACGCTGTGATCGAGAAAGGAAGAGAGACGTATTGTGCGAAGAAAGAAGAGAGAGGCCGAAATACGTGACTGCAAAGAGCTTGAGATGCTAGCCGCCAGGAAAAGCGTCCGAAAATGTTGTCAAAAGGTTGGGCGACTTACAGAAGGTTTCAAGACCGGGGCAAATTGCTGTAAGATCTGGTGGCTGATGTCCAAAGTCCACTCAAATTACGGAGGGAACAATCCTCCACTTTACTAAATGGTGACAGAGAAAGCACCGCTGGAGAAGATGAAGATCCCGAACCCCAACTCGCTGATTACGGCATTCAAGTCCTATCATCCGACCTCGATGAAGTTCGAATAGCAATAACGCGTCTGAGGTATTCAAGCATGGTGGCGCAGAGGTGTAAGGTCCATGCACCAGCTCATTTCTAGAATATGGTCGGACGAATGCATGCCCGCCGGTTGGAAGTTAAGTGTGCTCTGTTTAATTCGCAGGAAGGGCGATCCTGCGATATGCGCCAACTACCGCGGAATCAGCTTCTATCGAGAGTATTGTGTGAAAGACTGAAGCCAACTATCAACCAACTGATTTGACCTTATCTGTGTGACTTTAGACCTGGTAAATCTACCGTCGGCCAGATATTCACGATTCGCCAAATATTGGAAAAGACCCATGAGAAGAAGATCGACATACACCATCTCTTTGTCGACGTTAAATCGGCTTACGATAGCACGATAAAAAGCTGCCTATTTGCCGCGATGTTTGAATTTGGTATCCTTGCAAAACTAATACGGCTATGTAAGACCTTTTTGAGTCGTGTGACTTCTTTAACATTGTGTTGGAAAAAAAATGCAAGCTGCAGAATTAAACCGGCCAGTCATAATCTTTGATACAACCGACAACAGTAATTATGAAGTAGGGGTAGATTTTCTTTTACACATTTTTTTGGTCAAAATCTTGTTTGACATTATCTTTCAACCTACATAAAACCCATCGCAAACTTAAAAAAAAATTAACAAAAAATAGCCAACGGCTACGTTAATGTCGTTGAAAAAAAAAGTGCAAAAGAAAATTATTTTATTTTATTATTACTATTTTTTTCATTTAATGTTTTGATTAAATATACCTTTAATTTTTTAATAAAATATACAGACAGACGGAGTCAAATTCTAAAAATGGTCCAATCGTATTTATTGTTATAGTATAGATAGGATGTAAAAAAATTAAAAACAAAATTCATTAAAAGATATTATCTGCGGTGAAATTACAATTTCCTGTTAAACTGGAATTCTGTTGTGCGAGCGTACTCGCAGTTAAAAACTCGTTAATAAATAAAATTATTACATGTCGTAAAACGACATATTTCATTTTTCGTTATCTTTGAAAGCATAACATTAAGCCAAATCCGGCGCAGGCGATGGCGCGAGTAAAGCTAGCGACAAAATTTCTAGCATTTGTTTTTGTACTACCAGAGTTTCAAATCTAATAAAATATATCGCTATTGGGCCACCCTGTATATTAAGGCAGGCGCAAAACAGCATATGCTGGTTTACCACATTGAGTGCTGAGTAAATAAATTGTTATGTAGACTGTGCTGTATGCCTGCAGAAGATATTTGTATAGGCAAATTCAAGGACAACACAAAAATCGGCAGTTGCACTTGAAATATGCAAACTGCATATGAGAGTAGGCCCATTGGCATCCCAGGCAAGTAAGTAGACAACCAGTGAAGCAAAATATGAACCGTTGGTGTATTGATTAGTGTATTGACGTCAATAAGAGTTCAAAACGGTTTTTGTTTCGGATATGATTTGCAACTGTAGAGCTGATACTTTGTGCATTTTATGATTGAAGCGCAATAATCTCATCTAAGATAATAACAAGCGAGTGAACAGAGATGTGTACATATTTACATCTCATTTCGGATTCACGGGTGTGGTTGTATGTGTGAACACGTTTTTTGGAAAGTTTCCAATATTCGGAGGAATTTCAAACTTTAATCTCTCAAGTGAATCCAATTTCAGTAACGTTCTTATTTAAGTTTACCATATACGGACGCATACATACATACATCAAATACATACACACACACATCTGTACACACGTACATATGATTGCAAGTGCAAAACGCATCATTGCTCACAGCGTTCGCCTCAGCAGCAATAACTTTGCAGTCAATGTATACTGTAGTTATATAGATCCTTGCCAAATGCGACCAAAAGTAGCATTGGCAATGAGTGACTGTCGTAAAAATAAAAAATAAATGAAAGAGTCAAGCAAATCAACGAAATTGAATGAGTGCGCTTGGCAAGTGCCAAGGATATGGATCAAAGCGCGTGTTCCATACACAAATGCGGAGGGGCTGAGAGCGGTTGGCGGCGGGTAACGCGAATATGCAATGCAATTCCGGAAGGTATTAATACATAGTTAAACACATACTTGTTCCATGCAGTAAAAGAGTAAGTTCTACCTAAGCCAGTGCTGCGCAGCGAATTAAATTATAGTCTAAGAATCAAGGAAGAAAAAGTGAAATCAAATCCTGTCAAATTTACAACAAATTGCTATATCCTTGAAAGTTCTAAAGCAATGCAAATTTTTCGATCGAATGGCAGTAGAAATGCACAAAGGGGCCAGAGAACGTGCTAAGTTAATTTCTTCGTTAAAAAAAAATAAAAAAGAAGCCCAAAAGTGCAATTTTGATTCGGAAAAATTGTGCGAATACAATAAATTTCAAACGCTACAAATGACACCTTAATAAGCACTAGAATCTATGCGAACAAATTTGGTTTTTTTTATGAAAGGAACAAAGCGGCTGAAGCTGAAGCTACGAAATCCGGTAGCTGACAATTCGACGCTCGTTATAAAGGGCTCTAAAAATAATATAAATAAAGTAGACGTGTAGTTTTCAATGAGGCAATACTTTTTTTCGGAGTTGGTCTTTTTGACAGCTGTTACATAATGAATAGACTTACTCCGAAATAACGTTTGCAAATCGCGCAAATTTATAACCAAAATAATGGTACGGTTCGCGCGACGCATCGCACGCTGCGTCCAATATTCAGTCGGTTTTGAACCGCATTTACTCTAGTGAATAATGCCGAACTTCAGAGTCGTCGTATATCACGTACCGAAGACGCTATTACTGCTGAGGAGCAGAGTATCGAAGAAAACCCGAGTGAGTTCATCCACCATCGCGCGCAACAATTGGAGCTGTGCCCCATCCACTTTATGGAAGATTTTGCGGAAGGATCTTGGTTTGCGGCCTAAAAAATCCAACTCGTGTAAGAATTGAAGCCTAACGACCATCAAGCGCGTCGCACGTTCGGTGAATGGGCTCAAAACGAGATGGCCACAAGAAAACTTTGTTCAGGGATGAAGCTCATTTTGATAACCCACAAGCAATTGTTGAGACGCCGTTACACCCTCAAAAAGTTAGTGTTTCGTGAGCTCTATGGGCAGAGGGAAGCATTGGTCTATATTTCAGTCAGTGGGGAACGTTATAGAGCCTTTTTCGCGCCTAAATTGGAGGATGTTAAAATGGACGAACTTTGATTCCAACAAGATGGCGTTACATACCATACAGCCAACGAAACAGTAGATTAATTGAAGGAAACTTTTGGTGAGCGCTTTATCTCGCGTTGTGGGCCTGTGGCATGGCCTCCAAAATCGTGCGATTTAAAACCGCTGGCCTATTTTTTTGTGGGATTATGTGAGTTACTTGTCTACGTAGATAAGTCCGAAACGATTGACGCCTTGGAAGAGAATATTTGGTGCGTTATTGCAGACATATGGCCTCAATTGCTGCAAAAAGTGGTCGAAAATTACGCCTCTCGGCTGAAATTTATTCGAGCCAGCCGCGGCGGCCACTTGCCCGAAATCATTTTTAAAACATAATGGCTACCCGTTATCTTTATAATAAGAATAAATTCTTGCCCATAACCTTAAACTATATGCGCTTTATTTCTTCTTGAAAACCACTTGTCTAAAAAACCAGCATTTATAATAATAGATTTCGACAATATTCCTATATACTAGTGTCATCCTATATCGATGACAAAAGTACTAAGATCTCGAATTTTAAAAGGCTCAACATCACCCGATTCAGTATATAAAGGAAGTAAAAAAAACTCAAAAGTATTCAATACCTACATAAATGAACTCAAAAGTTCTGACTATTTCTCATCACTGATACATTTACACAAAATTCATTTATTGTACTCAGTACTAAGCTCTAAACAGTTTTTTAATATGTAAACATAAATGACAATTAACGTCTACCAATAGACAATTTTTGGACGCCTTATTAACAACCTGGCAATTAAACAGATTATGACATTTCGTGCTACCACCCGTAGTCGAAAAAAATAACTTTTTTTATATTTGTTTCTCTTGTTTAAAATTAAAAATTAAAAGTATGTGCGCACATTTTAAGCACACAGTTAAGCAAAAGAGCAGTGCCAAACTGACCATAATGTTTTAATGAAGTTGGAAATGTCAGGAAAGAACTTAAAAAAACTACGAGGCAGTAGAACGAATGAAAGGAACTACAGTTTTTATTATTATTATCTAAAATAGTCTGTAAATTTTTTATATTGTAATTTAAATATTGTATGTAAAAAATATTTCATTTGAAGAAAAGGCTTAATTTTAACTAAATAAAATTGTAACAGAAAAAATTTTGAAACTCAGAAAAGTCAGCAAAAAATTCTTTAACTTTTCTCTTTGAACTTCTTCGACTACACATTTTAAAATTTATGAAAAACATTTCAATTGATTTTTAGACATATCTTTTTATCAGAAAAATTTTCGAATTATAAGAAACTATTCAAGGCGAATCCATACAAGGTGGTGTTATAAATATAACTACAAAATTGCTATGCATTTTGCTTTTGTTTCTGCGTAAGAGTTGTCAAAATTTAAATACATTTTGTTTTTGGTTTTACGGCTTTTGAAAGCTCATACGCAAAAACAAAATACATGTAGGTGAATAAAAAAATCAAATCAGCTGCTCTTATGCCATCACCTTCTATAAATTCGCCTTGAAACTATTCATAGTTTAAATATTGCCCAATATATTATTGAAAGCCACAAATATGCAAAAAGGCAACGCTTTGTCAATGTTTACATCGGGGGAAAAGCCAATACCCTGTTTTTAATCAAACCGGAACGGAATTAATTTCTTTCTTGTTTCATAGATAATATATATATATAATAATCAGAATCATCAAAATCCGTTTTTAGGTAGAAAAAATGGATACGGAAAAACTTTTGGCGAAATTGGAGTTCCGCAGCCCCTGTAAAGTATTGATTGAAAAGCGAAAATCGTTTTTATTATTTGAAACATTCTAACTTTTTAATCGAAGTGTCTAGCTGTTTTTTATATATGTATGTATATAAAAAAATTTTGAGTAGCGAATTAAATTAAATATGGACTCACCCTGAAATATGATAATTACTCAACATTTTTAACGAGTTTTATAAATATTTTAATGGCTGTCAATGCGTTCTTTGTAGCCTAATTTAAATCAAGTCTGCGATAATTCAAATTTGTTACACTTCCTTATTATTCTTAATCAAAATTGCCACCGAAATTTGTTAATGGACTATATAATGTTTGTGGTAAAAAGTGGCGCTCGGTTTTAAAAGAAAAAACATGTTATTTTAAAATTTTAACGGCACATGTCCGCGCTCGACTTTTCTACACATTAATTCAGCTATCCGACAAGGCTGGATGTCTTCTAAAACACTCCGAAATAATTTGGGTCGAACATCTGGCTTCACTCAGTTTATTTCAGCACAGCAAGTGAATCAAATCAGCTGCTAGGTTGACACCACCTTATATGAATTCGCCTTAATTGTCACTTGAGTCGTTGCGTCAGCTATGCAAGCCACATTATCGTACAAATTAAGGAGCTACGCAACTAAGCTGAGGAGAGATTAAATGGCATTTTTCAATCAGCAACTCAATTTGCAGAAGCTATTGGAACGCAGCTAGTAGTTCCTCGACGGGCAGGCCGTAAGAAATCGGGACAACTACACTGGAAATGCTGAAGAATTTTATTACCGATCCATTTTCTTTCTATTTTAGAGCTTGATTTAAGATATGTGGGATACAGAGAACTACTTTCCAAATTACCAAAGGTACTTAATGAAGGACAGTTCGACAAATCCGTAGAAGTTCTTCGGGAAGTGTGGCCGATCGACGTTCCGGAATTCATTGAAGAGTTAAAATTGGCCATGAAGATGTGGAATAGGTAATATTTGAAGATTAATAACCACTTGTATCATCCAATTTTTTTCTGGTTTCAGGTTTTGTTTAAATATTCCTTCAATGAAGCGAGCAAAATCGTTAATCATTTTTAAGATTAAGAAGATTAAAAACCTGTATAGCGAATACAGGACTAGAGAAGAGCAAATGAAAGGGTTGTCGCTACTCAATATTCATAAAGGCATGTGAAATAAGCAGTGGAATGGTATTGGATATTCTGGCAGAGAAAAAAAAGGGAAAATGGGCATAACTATTTAAGTACATTACCATTTATTGAGCTTTAATTTAGTTTATATAAATGTACATTAAAAAATAAATGTACATACGAAAAAAAACAATAAAATAAAAAAAATCTGGATTCGTCCTTGATATTTATATAAGTATGTACATATGTTTCTATTTCCCTCTAAATACATATAGACTCCTACATTCGTCAACCAGAACCATGGTGGATTGGCAAAGTCAAAATGTATCGCGAAATGATTCGAGCGGCCACATCATGATGAATACAAATTTATTTGATATTCTAAATTAATTGGACCATAAACAAAAATTTATTTGTTATTCGAAATTGTTTCAGTGATGAATAAAAACCTATTCGTTATTCGTTGAAAGTTTATTCACAATTTGGTGGATTTGGCTCATTTTGAAACACCCTGACAGCCATGCCTGACGTGTGGAAGGTGGGTAGAGTTATACTGCTACTGTAACCAGGGAATCTGGCTGATAAGGATGCATGTTATCGACCACTCTCCCTTCTTTCACTAGCGGTAAAAACCTTACAGGTCCTAGCTCCCGTTCTTAACATACCATCTGGAGCCGGCTAAGCGTCAATACAGCTTCCATAAGCTTAAAGCACTTACTGTCATAAACCCCCATAACAGCCATTGAGATGATGTGATAGAGCCGTCCTAACGGTATTAGATTTGTGAAAGGCTTTCAACACCGTAAGACACACAACGCTATTAGTAGACGACGTGGAGGCAACAACTCTGCCGCAGGGACTGAACCGTTAATTTTCTCTGCTTGAGAAAAGCAAAATCAAAGCTAAAAACAGTTAACAAGGGGTTTTATAGTCAGCATCTTCCCCCAACTGTTATCAAACTTCTATATCTCCAAGCTCCATCCGCCATTAGAGAGAATCACCATCATCTCGTACAAGCTGCTAGAAATTTCTGTTGATTTTTGTTCATTTTTTTATAGAGTTTTTTATGCGTTAAAATTTTTAGCCACTTCAAACTTGAACATTATTTTACTAAAATTTCCTATTAATGCTACAAAAAGTTTCTAGAAATTTTGACGATAGTTTGAATTTTTATAAATTTTCTAAAAAGTTATAAGCCTCGACTTACATGTTGTGCAATTAGCTATATTTAATAAAAAGAGTAATTGAAATTAAATAAGGGAATAAGGAATTGTTAATACAAGTAGAAAATGTTACGTAAAAGTATGAAATGTTTACTTATTATTTGCAGATACATATTTTTTACCATTTATATTGATGGACTAAAGTCTTAAGCTTATTTCGTTATTTTCTCCAAAGAGTAAACATCAGACCCCTCGTGTGAGTTGTCAAAAACTAATTTATTTTTCATGTTAACCTCAAGTAAATGGCAATTAGAGAAAATCAACTAAACAATTCTTAAATGTGAAAATCAGTAGATTTTGTGTTCTGTTATCGGGTTCTTAAAAATCATTACAATAAAAAAAGCAGCACATGTACTGATCAAGTCAGCGCATCTGGCCACTCAATTTTAATCAGTCAAGTTCTCGGTGTCACTTTTCACAACATACTCGTAGAAGAAGATGGTCAGGCTGTGGCTTAACACTCGTGTCGACGGCACTTCTATTCCAACCGTTAAGCACTCGAGGATGGAGGTAAACAACTATCTATATCAGACGAGCTGCAGTTGCCTCGTGAGTACCTCAACTTACATATAGAATCAACACAAATAAACCAACTCATCTAACACCGCTTCACCTGTGGTCTGACTATGTCGAAACACTGCGTTTCATGGGCTTCTTAGATAATTTCGAAAATAACGACCAAGGGAAAGTTGATCTGGCAGGGTGTAGCTAACTGCTACAGCAACAACTCGAAAAATATGATTAACGTTATTGAATTTTTCCCACAGCATTGACTTTGGTTGCAACAAAAGCAGTTGATTCGAGCTTCACGGAATTTAGCACTGATACTGACGTGCCCACGTTGAAATTCTGAAAATCAGTCGTAAGTTGCGGTTTTGATGGTGATTCATTACCAAAAGGCGAATGAAGCCGTTACATGCTCTGTTTTTGAATTAAGCTGCACTTAAAATCATAAACCATCTTACGAAAACTTCCATTTTTTAAGGTAATTTATTTCCCTGAAACGCTGTTTAATCAGAACTACTTGGCGGAACTTTTATTTGGCAGCGTTATTTACCCTGGCAAATGTCAACTTTTTACAAAGCATAATACGAAATCCACATAACGCCGTATAATTGTCCTTTCCGCTTAATTTTAGGATTATCCTCGTACTTATAATAAAAGTATATTAACATGTCCTTTCAAAGAACACATTTAAATTTCAGTGACTACCGATATCTCAATTCAAGTGAGCTTTTCTCTGACTTAAGGTATTGACTGGAGAGCTCGCTGGCTCTATGAATCTGTTGATGACAAACTTGACTTTCTTGTTGATGTTTTGAAATCTGCTTTTGACAATATGTGCCTGTTCGTGTCGTTCCGGAAAGATGTTCTTCTTGTCCGTGGTACAATAGAAGGCTCCAAGTAGCTATTAAGCATCGGAATAGACTCCACTCTAGATGGAAGAAAAAGCCTACTTTGGAATACTGGGAAGCTTTCAAGACTGCTAGAAATAGAGCGACACTTCGGTGCAAAATTAAATACGAATCTTCCAGTTAAAGTCTTGTGGCGCAATATTTATAATCTAAAGGTACGAAGGAAGGAGGACGTGCGTTGTACCTTACCTCCGGACTTGGTTGATGATGCTTTTAAGTTGTACGTCAAGTGCAGAGTTACCGTCTTTTGTTCCGTGTAGTGATTTATGTTTTAACGGCATACCGTTTGAGTTCTCCACAGTGACAGAATATGAGGTGGGAAGATGTGTTCTTAGGATAAGTTCAAACGCTGAAGGAGAAGATGGACTCCCAATAAAGTTTATAAAGGTTGTGTTGCCGCATATCCTTGGAACTCTTACCCACATCATAAATCATGGTGTAACTACGTCTTCCTTTCCGCACATGTGGAAAGTTGCTACAGTACTGCCTGTTGCGAAAAAGAGTTCTGCTAGTTGCATTAATGATTTTCGTCCCATTAGTATTTTGTCGGCTCTCTCCAAAGTTTTCGAGACCCTAATGGCGGAGCAGATCTCGTCGCATGTCTATAATAAAAATCTTCTTTCCCCTCTGCAATCAGGATTCAGGAAAAATCACAGTTGCACCACTGCCATATTAAAAATATTAGATGACATTCGAACGCCCTTTGATAAAAACCACTTGACATTACTCTGTCTACTAGATTTCTCTAAGGCCTTCGATTCTGTTAGTCATGCACTTTTATGTAGCAAGCTGCAACGTTACTTTGGATTTGGGCACAGTGCGCTTGGTCTTATGAAAAGCTATATATCAGGCCGATTTCAACGAGTGCGAATTGTTGCTGATGTTTCAAAACTGAAAGCGGTGACTGCTGGTGTTCCCCAAGGCTCTATTCTTGGCCCGTTGCTTTTCAGTTTATTTTTAAATGATGTTTTCCACGTTTGCCGAACAGCAAATCTACATGCTTATGCAGATGACATCCAGTTTTACGTATCTGGACCTGTTAGTCAAGCCGACTGTCTTTGTGCTAATGTCAATGGGGCGCTATCCACAATCTCCAGATGGGCGAGTGAAAATGGTCTTTATTTAAATTGTACTAAATCTTGTGTGTTACCAATATATAACAAAAAAGAAGCAGGCTGTGTCAGAGACACGGCCATTAAGTTTAACGTAGAATACGCCATCCGATAAGACAGAAAACATATGTAACAATAAATGATAAATAATACAAGCAAATGAATTTCTTTATTTGATAGTTACTTTGGATGATATGCATAAGCTTATGATAAGAAAAATAGGATAAAAATGTTTTTAAATTATCAATTAAATTTCTCGCAAAAACGAAGTCAATGGCTGTTATCAATAGTAAAGATAAATGATAAATAACATACGCGAATCAATTTTATTATTTTTTTTGCAGTGCTTGGCAGCATTTTCTCTTCTTTTACTCTACTTTAACTTGCCCGCCTAAAATTATGCAATACAAAGAAAGGGCTGCACGAGCACATTTAAATCGTCCAACAGCAAACACTCAACCAAACACCACACACATATTTGTGTGCATGTGTTTATACAATTTTCATTTGAGAAATTTAAATATTAGGAAGATATCAACCAACATGAAATGTATGTCAAACGAAAGCTAACATCTTCATTTGACTACAAAAAAAAAAAAAAAAATTAGTCTAAAGAAATAGAGATTACAACAATAAAAACCTGACATTGGTGCCCATACCGTAAGGTAAGACGTATTCTACGCCAAAAACCAAAGACTTTAATTTCTTACCTCCGCTTTACATTGACAATGAGCCTAGGTCGCAAAATAACTAATTTAGGTTTTGTCATAAACTCTAGTCTCACTTGTAGTGATCATGTAAACAAAGTAGTAAGCAAGGTATATGTCACACTTAGGAATCTACGGCAATCTGGATTCTATACCCCCTTGCAGACGAGACGTCGTCTTGCTATACAGCTAATTATTCCAATTAAAATGTATTCCGATCTGATATATAGTAATCTGGATAGTAGCTCTGCGCGTAAGATTGGGACATTGTTTAATAATGTGACGAGCTATGTTTACGGCTTATCAAGGTTTGAACATATTTCGCCATGGAAGCACCGACTTTTAGGCTGTGAGATCTCGGAGTATCACAAGGCCAATAATTGTATATTTTTGTATAAGCTTATCACTTGGAAATCTCCTAGCTATCTCTATGATAAGTTGTGTTTTACCATATCTGCCCGCATATTAGATCTTATAGTCCCTCAGTTTACCTCAATGGTCTCAGCAAGGCTGTTCTTCGTTAACGCTATCCGCATTTGGAACTCTATCCCTGCCAATATTAGAAAACAGATAAACAAAAGCAATTTTAGGGAATCTATCTATAATTACTTCGGTACTTAGCCTTTAATTGATATCCTATCTTCCATTTTAGTCCTAATTTATTCATATTTTTGTAACTAATTTATTTGTTAAAACATTGTTAACTCGATGTTGCATAGGTGACTAGTACACATCTGTAATTTAATTTATAAGTTTTATTGCTTATTTATATACATATGTATGTACTGATTATTAGCTTACTTTAAGATATGTTATGTCTTGTTATTTATGTATGTGACTGAAATTTGTTGTACTATAAAAGATTTTAATATCTTATTGTACTAATTTGCCCTAATAAATAATGAATGAAAAAATAATGAATGATAGATTGGTTTAAGATAATTTAAATAAAAGTAATTTTATATCGGTAGTTCTACTTGGAGATGTGTCTTTACTATGGTTAAGAAATTTTATTTTTTTGCTGCGCCAATCGGTAACTTTTTACTGCAAGAAAATATCGGCAGCTATGTAGTTGGAAAAGATATTTCAAGTTGCAGATTTAAACCGGTCAGGCACTATCTTTTATAAGAGTGTGCAACGACTGGCGTATGCCGATGACATTGGCATCATTGGCCTCAGCAACCGCGCCGTTGTCTCTCTGCCTTTTCCAAGCTGGCTAAAGAAGCGAAGCGAAAGGGTCTGGAGCTGAGCGGGGGCAAAACGAAGAACCTCATGCCATCAAATAAACAGTCAGGGCACTCGCATCTAAGCCCCGCGTCACTATTGCCAGTTACAATTTTAATAGGAAAGAGGACTTTGTTTCCGCTATACACCAACAACAATGCCAAACTCGAAATACAACGAAGAATCTCTCTTGCCAACAAGTACTACTTTGGGCAGAGTAGGGAAATGATCTGTAATTCCATCACTTGACCAACGAAAATCACACTCTATAAGTCTCTCATCATGTCTGCGCTATTGTATGGCGCTTAGGAATGGACGCTCTCAACATCAAATGAGATGGCAATTGGGGTGTTCGAGAGAAAGATTATACGAAAGATTTTTGGACCTTTACATCTTTGCGACGGCGAATACCGCAGACAATGGAATAATGAGTTGTATGAGCTATATAACGACAGTGGCATAGTACAGTGAATTAAGATTCAGCGGCTACGTTGGCTAGGTCATATTGTACATGTAGAAGAAAATGCTCCAGCCCTGAAAGTATTTAATACGGTACCCGGTGGTGGGGCCAGAGGAAGAGAAATGCCTCTTCTACGTTGGAAAGGCCAGGTGGAGAAAGACTTGGCTCATTTGGTGTCTCTAGCTGGCGACAGTTAGAAAAGCAGAGAAAGAACTGGCACCTTGGCGGTTAGAACGCCAATTAAGAAGAAGAAGAATAAGTTAAATTAACAAGTTTTGAATATTTATTTTTCTTTATTTAATTTTAATTATTAGTATTTTAATAAACAAGTATTAAGTTCGCAAAAGTTACCGTCGATTTGCACGAAAAATGCACGAGTCTTGCTGCCTTTTTATAATGATTAATTTAATTTAATTTATAATCTAACGGAAATATAACAGTACTAGTGTGAGATGAAATGTTTTCTTTGAAAAAGGTTTTTGAAGATAGTTGCCACTTCTTTAAATACTTTGACTATATTTAATTGGTAAGATAACTGAAATTATATGAACTTTACTGATGTCAAACGAGAAAAGGGATAAGAAAGCTACGTTTTTAAAATTGTAAGCTTAAGTTAGAATGCCGTTAGTCTCGAAAAATTATTGAAAAATTAAAACACCAAACTAGTTAATAACGTATATTAATAAATACAATAATAAAAACAAACCAATAGCATGCACTTAATGATCGTTTCTTAAATAAATATTTCTTGTTAAATAAATAACAATATCAAATTCATATAAAATATATATATTCTTTTATCAAAACTAATTTTCAAATAGACTAGTTATCTCTAAAACACATTTCATTTTATTTCTCAAATGCAATTAATAGACAACTTTAGACAGGGCAAAATATGCCAAACACCGATCTCGATAATTTTCTTAGTGGTTCCCACGACACTCGGTTCTACGATACCGGAGCGACCCGAATTTATATTCGACCAAGGGCTGTCACTCCAGCAGCATTCCCCAATATTGTATGGGGAATGTTTTATGCTGGTACAACAATAGCCTGATTTTCTTAGTGGACCTTATTTGATTGATGAGTAAATATCTGCTGTCTCAATAAAGAAGTTTTGAGCATATAACAAATTTCCAGTCAGATATCTCTAAAACTGGGCAGACGGATATATCCAAATCGACTCATATCTTTATTCTATTGTCCTAAGTTTCTTACAAAAATCCGTGCCGAAATTCCAATATCATTTCATCTTCATGGCATAATTAGAATGGCTTACTGAGATATGAGGATATGAAAATCAAAGTAGCCCATCTACAAAAAAAATGTTTGAGGTATGTGGGAAAAAGGGCCAATAAATTATATTAAATGTTAGCGAACATAAATAGTTCAGAAATTAAAAATGCATTACCCCAAAAGCGGTTGAAGTATGTTTAGAAATTACTAAAATAAAACATAAAAAGCTTAAATAAACATGCAATAAACGAGATGGTTATAGTAAAGAGAAATAGCATAAAACTGAAAAGAAGAGATTGTGTCAAAAATACATTTGTAAATCTAAAATATCATTTATCAATTACTAAATGTAATTTAACTAAATTAAAACTAAACTAATTAACTAAACAATTAAAAAAGCAGAGAAAATTAACTCATAACAAAACGCTATTAATAGAATTATAATGTTGAGTGCAATTAAATGGCTTACTAATGAAGATTAAAATACCCCAATGACATTAAAAAAAATGTAATACAAATAATAGCAAAACATTGCTTATCGCTTCGCCTACACATGTATGTATTCCCACACCTATACGTTAATGTATGTAAGTAAATATGTATGTATGTAAGTGCATTCAACAAACGACTGTTATGAATTTAACAAATTGGAGTTATAAATGTGGCATACAGTTTTACATAACACAATAATTATTATTATCATTATTTTTTATTTATTTAAGTTACGTGGACATTACCATTATCATTATCATTATCATTATCATTATCATTATCATTATCATTATCATTATCATTATCATTATCATTATCATTATCATTATCATTATCATTATCATTATCATTATCATTATCATTATCATTATCATTATCATTATCATTATCATTATCATTATCATTATCATTATCATTATCATTATCATTATCATTATCATTATCATTATCATTATCATTATCATTATCATTATCATTATCATTATCATTATCATTATCATTATCATTATCATTATCATTATCATTATCATTATCATTATCATTATCATTATCATTATCATTATCATTATCATTATCATTATCATTATCATTATCATTATCATTATCATTATCATTATCATTATCATTATCATTATCATTATCATTATCATTATCATTATCATTATCATTATCATTATCATTATCATTATCATTATCATTATCATTATCATTATCATTATCATTATCATTATCATTATCATTATCATTATCATTATCATTATCATTATCATTATCATTATCATTATCATTATCATTATCATTATCATTATCATTATCATTATCATTATCATTATCATTATCATTATCATTATCATTATCATTATCATTATCATTATCATTATCATTATCATTATCATTATCATTATCATTATCATTATCATTATCATTATCATTATCATTATCATTATCATTATCATTATCATTATCATTATCATTATCATTATCATTATCATTATCATTATCATTATCATTATCATTATCATTATCATTATCATTATCATTATCATTATCATTATCATTATCATTATCATTATCATTATCATTATCATTATCATTATCATTATCATTATCATTATCATTATCATTATCATTATCATTATCATTATCATTATCATTATCATTATCATTATCATTATCATTATCATTATCATTATCATTATCATTATCATTATCATTATCATTATCATTATCATTATCATTATCATTATCATTATCATTATCATTATCATTATCATTATCATTATCATTATCATTATCATTATCATTATCATTATCATTATCATTATCATTATCATTATCATTATCATTATCATTATCATTATCATTATCATTATCATTATCATTATCATTATCATTATCATTATCATTATCATTATCATTATCATTATCATTATCATTATCATTATCATTATCATTATCATTATCATTATCATTATCATTATCATTATCATTATCATTATCATTATCATTATCATTATCATTATCATTATCATTATCATTATCATTATCATTATCATTATCATTATCATTATCATTATCATTATCATTATCATTATCATTATCATTATCATTATCATTATCATTATCATTATCATTATCATTATCATTATCATTATCATTATCATTATCATTATCATTATCATTATCATTATCATTATCATTATCATTATCATTATCATTATCATTATCATTATCATTATCATTATCATTATCATTATCATTATCATTATCATTATCATTATCATTATCATTATCATTATCATTATCATTATCATTATCATTATCATTATCATTATCATTATCATTATCATTATCATTATCATTATCATTATCATTATCATTATCATTATCATTATCATTATCATTATCATTATCATTATCATTATCATTATCATTATCATTATCATTATCATTATCATTATCATTATCATTATCATTATCATTATCATTATCATTATCATTATCATTATCATTATCATTATCATTATCATTATCATTATCATTATCATTATCATTATCATTATCATTATCATTATCATTATCATTATCATTATCATTATCATTATCATTATCATTATCATTATCATTATCATTATCATTATCATTATCATTATCATTATCATTATCATTATCATTATCATTATCATTATCATTATCATTATCATTATCATTATCATTATCATTATCATTATCATTATCATTATCATTATCATTATCATTATCATTATCATTATCATTATCATTATCATTATCATTATCATTATCATTATCATTATCATTATCATTATCATTATCATTATCATTATCATTATCATTATCATTATCATTATCATTATCATTATCATTATCATTATCATTATCATTATCATTATCATTATCATTATCATTATCATTATCATTATCATTATCATTATCATTATCATTATCATTATCATTATCATTATCATTATCATTATCATTATCATTATCATTATCATTATCATTATCATTATCATTATCATTATCATTATCATTATCATTATCATTATCATTATCATTATCATTATCATTATCATTATCATTATCATTATCATTATCATTATCATTATCATTATCATTATCATTATCATTATCATTATCATTATCATTATCATTATCATTATCATTATCATTATCATTATCATTATCATTATCATTATCATTATCATTATCATTATCATTATCATTATCATTATCATTATCATTATCATTATCATTATCATTATCATTATAATTATCATTATCATTATCATTATCATTATCATTATCATTATCATTATCATTATCATTATCATTATCATTATCATTATCATTTTTTTTTTTTTTTTCTTTCAGTAGAAGGGGAAATGCTTTATGCACTAACCGAGATTACTAGTCTCTATACTAGCTTTCCCGAGTGTGGGAGTCCCATCGCAGTTGCTGGTGTACCCACTAAAACCTAACTCCTACCGCCCGCGCGTAATTCCCGCATCCGGAACCGCAAAAGCATTACTTCGGATACGGGACGCGCCACGTGAGCCTCAGGGCTGCTCTCTTTAAAGGGCGTTTACAGCGGTTGTTCTTGAAAGACAACCATCCTCTAGTTTGCTGCGGAGTAGTCTCTTTACATACTCCCCCATAACTTCCCACATTTCGACGCTGGATATCATTGTGTTAATGATACTGCCAGGTCTCAAAGTGCCAACAACAGTCTCCACACTCTCCCTGAAGGCGGCAAAATTTCCACATTCAAAGAAGGTGTGATATGCGTCATCTTTAACATTTTCACAGTACGAGCAGAATGGCGAATCCACCCTACCCATCCTGTGCAGATAATCCCGAAAGTACCCATGGCCCGTGAGGAATTGGGTCAGATAGAAGTCAACCTCTCCATGTGATCGCTTTAACCATGGCTCGAGGTTGGGTATCAGCCTGTAAGTCCAACGATATCATTATCATTATCATTATCATTATCATTATCATTATCATTATCATTATCATTATCATTATCATTATCATTATCATTATCATTATCATTATCATTATCATTATCATTATCATTATCATTATCATTATCATTATCATTATCATTATCATTATCATTATCATTATCATTATCATTATCATTATCATTATCATTATCATTATCATTATCATTATCATTATCATTATCATTATCATTATCATTATCATTATCATTATCATTATCATTATCATTATCATTATCATTATCATTATCATTATCATTATCATTATCATTATCATTATCATTATCATTATCATTATCATTATCATTATCATTATCATTATCATTATCATTATCATTATCATTATCATTATCATTATCATTATCATTATCATTATCATTATCATTATCATTATCATTATCATTATCATTATCATTATCATTATCATTATCATTATCATTATCATTATCATTATCATTATCATTATCATTATCATTATCATTATCATTATCATTATCATTATCATTATCATTATCATTATCATTATCATTATCATTATCATTATCATTATCATTATCATTATCATTATCATTATCATTATCATTATCATTATCATTATCATTATCATTATCATTATCATTATCATTATCATTATCATTATCATTATCATTATCATTATCATTATCATTATCATTATCATTATCATTATCATTATCATTATCATTATCATTATCATTATCATTATCATTATCATTATCATTATCATTATCATTATCATTATCATTATCATTATCATTATCATTATCATTATCATTATCATTATCATTATCATTATCATTATCATTATCATTATCATTATCATTATCATTATCATTATCATTATCATTATCATTATCATTATCATTATCATTATCATTATCATTATCATTATCATTATCATTATCATTATCATTATCATTATCATTATCATTATCATTATCATTATCATTATCATTATCATTATCATTATCATTATCATTATCATTATCATTATCATTATCATTATCATTATCATTATCATTATCATTATCATTATCATTATGGCTGAGCTCAGTCCACCTCGGGCTACAGCTTGGCGAGCTGTGGACGGCCTAATCATCTAGGCCAACTGCGAATAACCAATAAGCAGTCTCGGACCAAGAGCGGCAGGAGGGGAGGGCCTGGTTTAAAAGCCCGGATGTACCCTAGGATCCTCCTGTGACCGGGCGAGTAGATGCTGCCTACCAATAAGCATCACAGGATCGAGTCCAGTAAGATCCTGATTATGGTATACTGGGGAACGTTAAGAATTGGGCTGCTTCGGAGCTGGCGAGAGTGGTATTCTGTCACCTTAGTACGTAAGGGTGACACTTTACGGAAATGGCTGGCAGGCTAATGCTGCAATCGTCTCCCGTCCCTCGAAAACCTTGGCAGGTCTCCAAGTACGTTCAAAGCTACGTCGCCATTAAGTTGGTGGTACAGGCTCAGTTGAGAAAACTCCTGACTTGCGTCCGATTCTGGCTCTGAACACTTGCTTCCATAAGAACTTGTGTCAACCCATGCGTGGCCTCCCTGTTTCGACATAGATAACCACGGGAATTGCTAAGGACGACTGTACATCGTGCGGAGATAGCGGCTTGGAGTTGGGACCCAAAAGCATGAACACACGAAACCAAAACAACAAAAACAAAGATATGGAAGAGGCAGAACGTGCATTCGGAAGGAGCAGCAGAGTACTGCGTTCTCCTGTCCAGAGCACTACGCGGGCGGTAGAGCAGACAGAAGAGTCTGCTGCCCCCAGCAGGGCCGTAACCCAGCCATTGGCGGGGATGGGCAGCCAAGAGCACCGCGGGCTAACTCCGGTGGCCGCACCCACTGCGAAGGCCGTCACTGAGCGCAGGGAAGACGAGCACCTAGCCAACATTCGGCGCATACTTAAAAAGATGCAAATGGCTGTCAGCAAGCAGAAGAATGTGTCAATGGACATAAAAACGGGCCTGGTGGAAATGGAGGAGGCGCTCAGCGCTATCAGTAACCTGCGGGAACATGAACGTAGGGATTCTGCTTCCCACCGGCTGCATGAATCTGGCCCTGGTGGACGAAAGCGGGCACGACCTCGATCCGCTACCCCCACAGAGGAGCCAGTAAACAAACGACTCCAGACAACCACACCAAAAGACAGCTGGTCAATGGTTGTAAAGCGGAGGAGGGCAAAGCCCGGTCTGGAGAAAGTGCGGCCGCCGGCGCAGCTGGAGATGCCCGTACGACGGAGAGAGAAGAAAGCAAGAGCTAAAGGATCTCTCGCGATCGTTATCAAACCGGCGCAAGGCAAAACCTACGCGGAGGTTCTGGGAGCGATACGTGGCGATCTGAAGCCAGAAGAGACCCAAACCGTAATCCGGTCGGTGCGGAAAACGCCCGGTGGCGTCCTTCTCGAGATGGAACGATGCGGGGACCAGGCGGCTTTTAAAAACGCCGTCTGTGCTGCCATCGGGAAATCCGGGGACACCCATGTGCTTGCCAGACGAATGCGCCTTGAGGTTCTGGGAATGGACTGCCTAACAACGGTCGCAGAAATAGAAGATGCTGTTCGAAAGGCCCTGGGCGACCAAAATAGCGGTCAACTCCGCGTGTCGCTCTTCGCAGCAAACACGCGAGAACAAAAAATGGCGGTAGTTGAAATTGACGAACTGCCAGGTCGAACCCTGATTGAAAAAGGTAAAATCAGGATTGGCTGGATCGTCTGCCGAATTCGGCAGCGCGCAGAGGTGCAACGCTGCTACCGGTGCCTGGGTTACGGGCACAGAAAAGTGGACTGCAAAGGCCCGGACAGAAGTGACTCCTGTTGGAAGTGCGGCCAAAAGGGGCACCTGGGATCCGCCTGCAAAGAAGAAAAGCCTAGGTGCTACTTGTGCCACACAAAAGAAGGCCAAGAGAAACCGGAACACTTGGCCGGGTCGGGTGGATGCAAGGCATTCAGGGATGCACTTGCTGAAGCCAAGGGAAAACTGAGGTCCAAATGACTAAATTCATGCAGGGGAACATGAATAGATGTAGGGTAGCTGACGACCTGCTGGACCAGCTTGCGCTGGAACACAGACCAGACATAGTTATAATCAGCGAGCCCTACAGGATCAAAGAAAACTGGCATGTTGACGAGACGGGAACGGCCGCGGTCTGGATTGCCAACCCCAATATCCGTGCATTGAATGGAGGAAAGGGACGCGGTTACGTCTGGGTGTCGACGGCGCGAACCACGATAGTGAGCTGCTATCTATCCCCTAACGACGCAGTTAGCCATTTCAGGGAGAAAATTGAGGCCTTGGAAGATGGGCTGCGTGAGAGAACCGGCGACATGATTGTTGCCGGTGACTTCAATGCGAGGGGCATGGAATGGGGCATGCCACAAACAAACACCAGAGGAAGACTGGTGCTTGAGATGGCGGCCCGCCTTGGGCTAACCGTCCTCAACACAGGGACGACTCCCACTTATCGGCGGCCGGGATTTGGATGCTCTATACCTGACATAACATTGGTATCGGATAACCTTCTACGAAGGGCCGAGGGTTGGAGGGTGATGGAAGACCTCACTGGCAGTGATCACAACTACATCACCTTTCAACTTGCCGATGTAACACAAGGGCAAGGAGATACCACCTTGCGTAGAAAATCGGGATGGAATCCATCAAAGGTTGATCCTCAGAAATTTGAGACAACACTTTTGGAAGTTGCCCAACAACTCGCGCAAACGGCGGAAGGTATCACCAATAAAGAATCCGCAGAAAAGACTGCTGAGGAAACGATGCTCTGCATACACCGCGCATGCAGGGCATCTATGCCACAGAAGAGAGCATGGAGGCATAAAAAGCAGGTGTACTGGTGGAATGACCGTATCGCGGAGCTTCGACGGCTTTGCCACAGAATGCGGCGGCTATCAACTCGCGCGCGTGGCAGGCCTGAGGCACTTACTAGGGCATCCGCATACAAGAGCGCCAAGAAAGCTCTTTGTGCGGAAATACAGAAGAGTAAAAGGAACTCGTGGAAAGCGCTATGCGATGAAGTGGACCGAGATCCATGGGGTCAGGGGTACAAAATTGTTATGAAGAAGTTTCATAAGCCAACACAGGTAATGGATGAGGATCAGGTGCGGAACATAGTCGACACCCTTTTTCCCACCCATCCAATAAGAATATACACACCAGTCGAGGTGGGACAGGCTGAGGTGCACTTTTTAGTGCAGATGAGCTTGAGCAAGCCCTGCACAGCATGAAGCCGGGCAAGGCTCCGGGGCCAGATGGAATACCAGCGGAAGCAATCAAATTGACAGCACATGGTTGTCCTGAGCTTCTGCTAAACATGTATAACAGCTGTCTTAAAGCTGGGGTGTTTCCGACCCAGTGGAAGACGGCCCGGCTCGTGCTTATACCCAAGGGCAAGGGAGACCCCAACTCCCCGTCATCCTACCGCCCGCTGTGTATGCTTAACACCGCGGGGAAGATGATGGAGAGTCTGCTCAAAGTTCGGTTAGGCTCGGCCATCGAAAACGCCGGGGGACTTTCACCTCGGCAACATGGCTTTAGGAGGGGACACTCCACCATCGGCGCGATAAGCGAGGTGATCGAGGCGGTACAGAGGGCTAACACGGCCTGCCTTCAGGCACGGCCCATAGTGTTATTAGTAACACTTGATGTTAAAAACGCCTTCAATTCGGCAAGATGGAGCGATATGCTCGACTCGCTGGAACGGTTGTTCAGGGTTCCAACGTACCTTTTGAATATGTTGAGCGACTATCTCAGAGACCGCTGGCTATTGTATGAGACAAACCAGGGCCAGAGAAAGAGACCCGTAACCGGAGGAGCGGCCCAGGGATCTGTACTTGGCCCAGATCTCTGGAACGTAATATATGACAGCTTACTCCGAATGGAAATGCCAGGGAACACTTTCCTCGTCGCTTTTGCGGATGATGTCGCCGCCGTGATAACAGCACGCAGCACACAGTTAGCGCAGCTGAGATTGAACCAGATAATGCGTTCCGTGAACGGTTGGATGAGTGACCATGGGCTCCAACTGGCAACAGCCAAAACGGAGATCGTGCTGCTTACCAGGAAGCGCATTCCTACTATAATAGATATGATGGTCGGGACTCAGCCCGTGACAACGTGTGGGTCCACTAGGTACCTAGGGGTGAAGTTGGACAATAAGCTAACATTCTGGGAGCATATACGCGGAGCCTGCGAGAAGGCTGCATATCACACCTTCTTTGAATGGGGAAATTTTGCCGCCTTCAGGGAGAGTGTGGAGACTGTTGTTGGCACTTTGAGACCTGGCAGTATCATTAACACAATGATATCCAGCGTCGAAATGTGGGAAGTTATGGGGGAGTATGTAAAGAGACTACTCCGCAGCAAACTAGAGGATGGTTGTCTTTCAAGAACAACCGCTGTAAACGCCCTTTAAAGAGAGCAGCCCTGAGGCTCACGTGGCGCGTCCCGTATCCGAAGTAATGCTTTTGCGGTTCCGGATGCGGGAATTACGCGCGGGCGGTAGGAGTTAGGTTTTAGTGGGTACACCAGCAACAGCGATGGGACTCCCACACTCGGGAAAGCTAGTATAGAGACTAGTAATCTCGGTTAGTGCATAAAGCATTTCCCCTCCTACTGAAAGGAAAAAAAAAAAAAAAAAAAAATCATTATCATTATCATTATCATTATCATTATCATTATCATTATCATTATCATTATCATTATCATTATCATTATCATTATCATTATCATTATCATTATCATTATCATTATCATTATCATTATCATTATCATTATCATTATCATTATCATTATCATTATTATTATCATTATCATTATCATTATCATTATCATTATCATTATCACTATCATTATCATTATCACTATCATTATCATTATCATTATCATTATCATTATCATTAGCATTATCATTATCATTATCATTATCATTATCATTATCATTATCATTATCATTATCATAATCATTATCATTATCATTATCATTATCATTATCATTATCATTATCATTATCATTGTCATTATCATTATCATTATCATTATCATTACCAGCACCATTATTGTTATGAAGGATACAGCGGCACTCTGACTACGACTCGCCACTCCCTGTTGGCAATTTGACAAGCGTTTATTGGCCATGTATTGCGAGATTGTATTTCCTTTTTGCTTTGTCAATTTGTATCTTAACAAGGACCATGTATATCGTAAATTAAACTTAGATAGATCCCTTAAAATACTAAGGTAAGTAAAATTCTAATATCAGTGAAACATTCGTAACTAATTGAATTAATCAAATTAACAGATATTTTAAACATTTCACTACATTAACGAGTGTGTTGAAGATTTGGGCGCGGGATATTTGGCAGCTGAATTTGCGAAATGCCGAACGACGTCATGACAGAGGGTTACAGCTGCAAGATTTACTTATCTACAACACCTCGAAACTGGAGTCGAGTGAGTGTTCGGATTTAGAAGAAGGATTGGATTAAACCCCGGTAGAACATGGCTCAGACAATAGACGAACACACTCGAATGCAGCCACTTAGTCTTACTAAAACCCAGATTGCTGCGCGCAGTAGTAGTACCTAAGTAGTGTTTGTACCTTAGTTCAGCTGGAAACCTGACGAGTGGTCTTTGTTCCTCGCCACCTACCAGCAAACTACCGATCTATGCTGATTCTCTGAAGGTGAAAATGTATTACGTTTACGACACGCTCTAGAGGGAGCAGCTTGGGATGCAGTAAAAAATCTGCTTTTGCATACGTCTTGCGTTCCGCAGATACTCAGCACGTTAAAAACTAATTTTGGGTGACCCGAACTTATTATCACTATACTCTTGGCATGGAGCCGAGAAATACCACCCGTAAAAGAAAATCGTCTTAAAGCTTTACTCGACCTGGCCTTTGGAAGTTCAAAACGTAGCGCAACGATGAAGGCTGCAAATATCCTGTGTCATCTGAACAATCCCGAGCTGGAGCAAGAGCCGGTCAACAAGCTACCCGGATTATTTGTCGCATTTTGGGCAAAGCGAAAAAGGACCCATTTATTATTTGTCGTGGTGAGTGTAGTTCGGTTGAAGATTGCGACTAGTTTAGGAATGCAAACAGAACAAGGCGCTGGAAATTGCTGCGTATGCGTAATCTATTCCTCCAATGTTTAAAGGTTCATCATAGGCTCAACTGTCAGTCTACTGCCACTTGCCGTATAGATGGTTACAATTCAATCCAATTTCTCCACGATGTGGTTAGCCTACCAACTACCAACTTAACACTCCTCGGGAATAACATCAAACTTAACACGTATGCTTTCTTTGATGATGGCTCTTCACCCTAATGGGTGCCCTGCTACAAGAGAGGCACAGTTGAAGGGCGCTTTGCAACCTTTATGCCTGAAGTGTACAGAAATACTCATCGCTACAAAGATGAATCCCCAGTTCTTGAGCTGGAAATTTCAGGGGCCAATGCTAGAAGGCATTTTGTTTTAAAGGGCTCGGAGGCCTACCGTTGACTCAAGCGTAGATATCATACTAAAACTACTGATAAGCCTGAATAACAGTCGGTCTAAGTATACGCTCCCGCGAAGGCCTCGAAAATGAACCAGCAGAAGAGAAGACATGCCTTGAATGGACACTAAAAGGGGGGCTTACTAAGCAGGCTCGATCCGCTGCTTACCATGCTTTCCACACCTGTGACTGCGACCGCATCCAACGACGAGTTTCTGCAGATCGTCATGGAGTACGTCTGCCTTGATAATCTCGACATTACTTGCAAAGCGGTCATTTCGAAACCGGCTTGATCTGGAGACACGTTAGCATTGCACTTCCACCTTTTCGAAGGGTTCAATGACTGCAAACGAAATTTAAGCGAGATTCAGAGCTCGCCGTAACCAGAGGATATGTTATACCTTTACAAGCTGAGGCGCTATTGGATAAAGGATGGTGGAAGATGGTGAATTAAGCCAGCCCGCTATTTCCGCAATGTCCTTAATGACTTTCGGTGCTACCTGTTCCGGTTGTATAGGAGATGCTGATGACATCGCTCTGCTCTCCAAAGGGAAACCAGTCTCTCGTACAACCTGTCACCATATAATTACAAATATTTTCACGGTAGCTCTGAGACAGTTGCTAATGAACTATGCCAGATTTTCTGGATTCCCCGACTACGCACTATCGTGAAAAAGATTCGCCGTGAATGCCCAGTTTGTCGTAAGATGGGCGATCCTCCCGCGGCCAACGGGAGTCCCTTTATTCAGCGGGAATGCTGGAGTGGCAACGCAAAATAGAACTTTATACCACCAGCGTCGCCCTGCATGGGCGGAGCATGTGAGTTGCTCGTCCGGTCAGCAAAGGACCTCCTCCCAAAAATACTACAGTCCCAACGTCCTTCCTAAGAGCTGCTGCGTGGTGCTCTAATGGAGATTGGAACGGTCATAGATTCTCGACCGCTCACCTATATAGCCATCGATCACTGCGATGACAAGGTTCTCACACCGAACCACTTCCTGTTAGGGAGTTCCAATGGAATGAAGCCCTTAGAGGAGTTTGTCAAAGAAGCTCTTTGAAAAAAAAACCTTGCTCCTCAAGAATGTGGGGCATGCTATGAATAAAATGATTTCGCATCAATTTGGATTTCGGGCACAACACGGGACTACATCTGAGATAAGGACCGCGTTTGAATGGAGAGAGTACTGCTCTGAAATTTTTGTGGACGTCGCTCAAGCTTTCGACCGCGTTTGGTTGGACGGTCTAATATAAAAAATACGGACACCACTTCCTGCGAACACGTACAAAGTTCTTGAAATCTATGTTAGCAACCAAATTTTTACCGTACGACCAAATGAGTTCATAGCGCAAGAATTCGATACAGCTGCCAGTGTTTTACAAGGAAGCGTTCTTGGTCTACTCTTGTATATTCTCTACACAGCAGACTTTCCGACAGATCCCGTCTCACATTATCGACCTTTGCGGATGATACTGCGATTCTTAACAGATCTCGATGTCCAAAGAATGCATTCGGACAGTATTTACTGCTCGTGGAGGAGTGTGGATACCATTATGAGCAAAAGAGTAAAAATGTCACCTTTTCATTAAACAGGAACTCCTGTACACCACTGTCACTAAATTGCATTACGATTCCGCAGGCCAATGAAGTGGTGTATCTTGGTGTGCATCTCGAAAGGCGTCTCACTTGGCGCAAGCACATTACATCTAAGACAACCCAAATGAAGCTGAAAGCCAATGGCCTTCATTGGCTTATCAACTCGCATTCCTCACTAAAACTGGACAACAGAGTACTTCTGTAGGAGGATCCTTATAGAGGTTCTGGACCGAGACAACGAGCTCGGGTACCATGGCCCAATTAAAGTGGTCGCCTGTGAGAGCCCGAATCTGCGGCGTTATGGCCGCCGTTGCAAAACCTGTTTACCCTTTGGCTTAGCTGGAAGTGGACTAGAAGGATATTCACGTTAGACCCCGTCATGGATTCCGGTGGCACCATCGGCACCAGAGCGCTCCTTAAGATGCTTCAGGTGATGAACCCAGTCCTTCCGACTAACGATTGGAGGGTCGACCGACTCTAAGACACGGATGGCCTTTCGAAACAAGTAAGGAGTCCATTGAACTCCTGGAGAAGAAGCACGGACGAGTTTCTTACGTCTTCGACGTGGTCGCAATAAGAGTATCGCGGGGACGCTCAGTGCGTCTGTAGTGCGGGTACAGCAATGGACTGGACATTGAGACACTCGAACCGGAGCCGGAGCCGGAGCTGAGCATGCTCCTCACTTGACGGTGCAATATTTGGTGACCAAATATTAGAACGGAAATATTCTGTTCGGTAGCGAGGCGAACACTTACCACGTTCAGTGGGAGAGCACGGGCATAAACATCGAGAATAGTCAGTTTTACTACCTTCTAGCAACTAACCTAATTGTATGGTAGGGAGCCCACTTTTATTATTAAAAGAGTGAGTTAGCGAGTTTTAGATGAACATCCCTTCTCTAACCATCGTTACATTGAAATTGTACTAAATTTTTCTTTGAGGAAAATTTGAGCTGCAAACCCCTCAAAGGGCCCTGAGCTAGACTCACTTCGCAAATGGTGCAGAAATTCAATAAGGCCAAGAGACTGAGCTATGAGCTTAAATGCCATGGGTAGCAGCAGCTGCTAAGGGCATACAACAGATTTACGGGAGTCAAAGAGATTCTCGTGGAGAAGTTTTTGTGGTGTCATTGAGGATGCTTCGGAGATTGGCAGACTACTAAGAGATTGCCTCGGACGTGTCCTGGACCTCAACGGGAAAGGAACCCTTGAACTGCTAATGGGAGCCTGCTTTTCTGGGAACTGAAGATCAAAAAAGTTAAATGGGCTATCCAAAGGTTTAAACCATATAAATAAGTGGGACTGGACGGGATAATACCTGCACAACTAATTGAGACACTGAAACTGTATGCGAAATGGATCTTAAGCCGGAAAGGTCTCAGATACTAATCCAAAGGACCTTATGCCTATTAGCCTATCCTGCTTTGCTCTAAAGAGCCTCATCGGGCAAATGGTAGTATAACCTAGATGCATTCGACCTTAAAATTGAAATTGGAACCAAAATTAGTCTAATCAATGTGCGAAACCGACGGCCAAGGGCGCGTCTGTCTCGAATGGTGTGGAGGAGAATAGAAACCGCATCACTCTATCATGGCACGCAGTAGAGGGCCTATCGCACTTTATCCCGGGGACCCCCCCCCCCCCCCCCCTTAATGAAGAGGCCCAAGGGAGCCTTAACTGAACGTTCCCTCAACTAGGAAGGAAGGCCTACCTGGATTGTCGCATAGCTCTTAAAATCATAGAGCGCTTCGGAAGCCTATGTGTGGATCGATTAGCCAAGAACATGTTGAAAAACTTAAGTGGGCAATAAAGATACTGGGAACGCCGGGTGGGACCCAGGGGTCGGGGTCGGGAAGGATTGAAAAGTCCAACAAGGAACCGAGGTCTGGCGGTGCGCTGAATTTTTTAGCGAGGTCGCGAAAAAGACGAACTGCATGGGGTGGCCGACCAAAGTAGGGATGATGGCGCAATAACTGCTGAAGAGCAGGAATGAAATGAGTGGGCCATATTTTCGGTCTTTATAATAGTTATGAAGAAGAACCCTGGGCCGCCACCTCCGTGCTGTATGGCTCCTTCAGAAGGGGTGCCTGTGATGCTGCCCCGGAGGACATTATATATATGATCCTCTAATGCGTCCCAAACCTTCCGACGCATAACTGGAGAGTAATCTGGTGTGAGAAATCCAAGTTGCCTCATCAGGGAGTTAAAGGGAGTTTAGCAAATCATGCTGGTAGAAGAGGAGGCTTTAATGATCATAGAAGTAAGCTCCGTGACGTCAGGCGGATGATGCTCCCTCTAGAGATCGATCCGGGCTGCGGAGGGCGGGGAGACCCAGGTTGCGATCTAGCTATGAGATTGGCCACTTTGAGAATCTTGTCGCCCGAAATGCGGGAAGCTGCAGTCCCAAGAATGCGACCCACAGAAAGGAGAAATATATAGATCCATATCTGCTGGGCAAACTTGTCAATTCTTCCCAGCCTCTCAAATCCTCGGGACTCGACGGCATAATACAAGCTTCAAAAGGCTGTGAAGGTTTCGCGCCTGGATTGCTCCAACTTATATGCACTACCTACGCAGAGATACATTCCCGAGGGCTGGAGACGAGTCAGTGTAGTATTTATACCAAAGGCGGGTGAAAGGTGCCATACTACCCCTAAGGACTTCAGGTCAATCCGTTCCCTCGTTTATATAACACTTGAAATGTTGTTTGGCCTGCATTTTAGAAATAGGATTCCATGGGGGAGGTTAACTTATTGGTCATTGTCAGAAGAAAATTTGTGTACCTTGTGTGAGCTTATGCACAGTAATCTAAGTTTTTTAGTAGCTGGTTTTGGTACTGTGGTCTAACTGTAAACCCTGGGATACTGGTACTGGATAGCTAACATTCCTGGAAATATAATATTGAGGAAAGATCAAAGAAGGCTCAGATTGCCTTGTACACTTGTAGAGGTGCCATAGGTAAACGCCAGGGCTGGTGATCACGTTCACGGATGGATCGAATCTTGATCGACGGGATGGAAGTGGTGTGTTCTTCCAAGAATTCTGCCTAAGAAATTGCAGCGTGTTTGAAATGAAGGTAACCGCCATTACGAAAGCAGCTGAGTAGCTGCACTACATTCTGTAAGAGAGGTGAATATTAACTTTGATAGCCAGACGGCAGTTAAAGCTCTGGTTTCAATAACAATGCGATCGAAAGTAGGTATTGATTGCCAGACTTCTACTTCGAAAGCTTCGGAGTACTTATAAAATACCACACAGTCAAGATTACAAATGGGCCTACAGTAAGCTTGATAATCGCTGGCTGCGTGTAGGGTCGCGAAGTCATTTTGGCCAAAAGTCGGTCGGTCGAGGTCACTTGAGCTTCTACAGTTATCTAAGTCACAGCTCTCATTAATCATTATTAGTTATTGAATCGTCTCAGTACTTTCGGCTCACTTGACCTATTCGCGAGACTAAGCCTCAGGTATCTAGGATCGCCCCTTATTCACTCCCTGGTGAAACTAAGGACATCGCAGCTTCAATGCAAGCACGCGGCACTTTGCAGATTACAACAAAAAAGTTATTAATTTTTGTATCATTATCATTATCATTATCATTATCATTATCGTTATCATTATCATTATCATTATCGTTATCGTTATCATTATCATTATCATTATCACTATCATTATCATTATCATTATCATCATCATTATCATTATCATTATCATTATCATTATCATTATCATTATCATTATCATTATCATTATCATTATCATTATCATTATCATTATCATTATCATTATCATTATCATTATCATTATCATTACCATATCATTATCATTATCATTATCATTATCACTATCATTATCATTATCATTATCATCATCATTATCATTATCATTATCATTGTCATTATAATTATCATTACCATTACCATTACCATTATCATTATCATTATCATTATCATTATCATTTTCATTATCATTATCATTATCATTATCATTATCATTATCATTATCATTATCATTATCATTATCATTATCATTATCATTATCATTACCATATCATTATCATTATCATTATCATTATAATTATCATTATCATTATCATTATCATTATTATCATCATTATCATTATCATTATCATTATCATTATCATTATCATTATCATTATCATTATCATTATCATTATCATTATCATTATAATTATCATTATCATTATCATTATCATTACCATTATCATTATCATTATCATTATCATTATCATTATCATTATCATTATCATTATCATTATCATTATCATTATCATTATCATTATCATTATCATTATCATTATAATAATCATTATCATTACCATTCCCTTTACCATTACCATTATCATTATCATTTTCATTATCATTATCATTATCAGTATCATTATCATTATCATTATCATTATCATTATCATTATCATTATCATTATCACTATCATTATCATTATCATTATCACTATCATTATCATTATCATTATCATTATCATTATCATTATCATTATAATTATAATTATCATTATAATTATCATTATAATTATCATTATAATTATCATTATCATTACCATTACCATTATCATTATCATTATCATTTTCATTATCACTATCATTATCATTATCATTATCATTATCATTATAATTATCATTATCATTATCATTATCATTATCATTATCATTATCATTATCATTATCATTGTCATTGTCATTATCATTATCATTATCATTATCATTATCATTATGCCCTTACAACCCAAGAGGAAGTTGAGCTAGCCTTGAAGAAAATAGCTCCAGACGCCGGAAGCATGAGCGTTACTCTTACGAAGCCAAATAGCCGGGAACAATTGCGTGCTTTCGTTAAATTATCTGCGGAGGGAGCTGCGGTACTTCTAAAAGCTGGGGAAGTTAAGGTAGGGTAGATTAAAACGCGCATCCGAGAGGTCAAAGACATAAAGTGTTGCTTTAGATGTTTTGGATTCGGCCACTTGCAATATAACTGCAATGGAGAAGATAGAAGAGGCAAAGGCCTATGCATTCGCTGCTGTGCACAGAAGTAAAACTGCAGATGAAATATTAAGCGAGATGGCGGTGGAAAAATGTATAGATGTAGTAATTATAAGCGAACAATGTAAGCAGAGAGGCGATGGTGCATGGTTAGAGGACGGCACCCACACAGCAGCTTTGTGGCTCCCAAAAACTAGCAGTCACACTGTTTCAAGAAATGGATCGGGAGAATGTTTTGTTTGGGTACAGAATAACCAATACACCCTCATGAGCTGCTATTTAACGCCCAGCGACTCGATTCAAAATTTTCAAAGAAAATTAAATGCCATTGAAGATGAAGTCTTAGAGATCAATGGACCAATAATAGTCGCTGGCGACTTTAATTCGAAAGCGGTAGAATGGGGAATGACCGCTACAAATTCCAGCGGCAGACGAATCTTAGATATGGCAGCACGGCTTGGACTGGTTGTAGCAAATAGAGGAAATACTCCTACATTTAGAAGAACTGGCTGTGAAGGGACCATCCCGGACATTACTCTGGTTTCCGAAGGAATGCTAAAGGAAGTGAGGAACTGGAATGTCCTCGAGGAGTTTACCGCCAGTGACTACCAGTACATATGCTTCAGCATAGAGCAAACAAATCTACCAGGCTCCGTAGAGCAGAAAAGTACTAGGAAGTGGGTGTCTTCCAAGTTAAACTCAGGAAAATTAATCTATGAACTTGGTAAAAATAGTACAGCGGAGCAAGCAGATATTGGCGCAAAAACCATGAAAAAAATTATTAAAGCCTGTAATGCATCCATGCCAAAGGTCAAAACATATAGAAAGAAAGCGGTGTACTGGTTGACGGAGGAAATAGCTGCCCTTAGACGCATCTGTCTTCCGAAAAGAAGAAGGCTTACTAGAGAAAGACTTAGAGGTGGGACATCTACACCAAGAGAAGAGTACAAAGCAGCTAAAAGGAACCTAAAGAAGGCTATACAAGCAAGTGGGAGCAATTGCGGAATGACATAAACACAAACCCCTGGGGTTTGGGATATAAAATAGTCACGCAGAAACTAGGGGCTAGTAAAACGAAATTAGCTTTGAGCAGCTCAAAGATGCACCTCATCGTAGATGCACTGTTCCCCAATCATCCAACAAGAATAGATAAGCCACAAACTTCGCAGCCCGAAGCACTGCCACTTTTCACAGAAGAAGAACTTAAAGCCGCCATAAAAACTTTAAAAAATAACAAGGCTCCTGGTCCGGACGGTATTCCGGTGGAAGTGTTGAAGGAAATCGGGAATTCAAATCCAAACATACTGCTACAGATGTATAATGCCTGCCTGAGAGAGGGAATTTTTCCAGAAAGATGGAAGAAACAGCAACTAATGCTCATTAGCAAAGGAAAAGGAGATCCTGAATCCCCGGGGGCCTACCGCCCATTGTGCATGCTCGATACGGTGGGAAAACACTATGAACGTCTTATAAAACCACTAATATCAGCCGCAGTCTAAGATGGAGGAGGTCTGTCTACCAGACAACACGGATTTAGACCAGGCAGATCCACTTTGGAAGCCATCCAAGACGTCATAGAGAGCGTTCGAGATGCGCAGAGGGGCAACCACTACTCGCGGAAAATAGTCCTGCTGGCAACACTAGATGTGAGAAACGCCTTTAATAGTGTTAGATGGATTGACATAATCGAAAGTCTGGAGGGCCGCTTTCAAGTACATAGCCAGCTGATGAATGTGATACGAAGTTATCTCAGACACCGTACGCTTATATACGATACAAGTGATGGAACTATGGAAAAGGTGATAACATCAGGTGCAGCTCAAGTTTCTATACCTTTGGAACATTAATTATGATGGGATCTTAAAAATAGACCTGCCAGAGGAAACACATTTAGTCGCTTTCACCGATGACGTCGCAGCAGTAATCACGGCCAGGAATATTGCAGAAGCACGAAGAAAGCTAAACAAGTCATGCTGCGGACCAAAGAAAAACGACGTCTGTCCTCCTCTATGGCAGTGAAATATGGGCTGATGCACTGATAGCAGAAAAAATGAGGAAGGTTCTATCAACAGTGCAGCGAACAGCGGCTCTTAGAGTGGCATCAGCATATCGTACAGTATCTGAAGAAGCGATTCTCGTTATCAGCGGAGTTCTACCCATAGATCTGGCGGCTAAAAAACGTAAAATGAAGTGGGAACTCAAACAAGAAACGACCGCGCAAGCAACTGTGCATGAAATAGAAGAACATATACTGGCATTATGGCAAGAACGATGGCACGCAGAAAATAGGGGAAGGTGGACAGCAAGACTTATGTCGAGAGTTTAAGAATGGGCAGACAGAAAATTTGGCGATGTAAATTACTACATCACCCAACTCCTATCTGGCCATGGATACTTCCGGAAATACCTCCAGCAGATGGGCAAGACAAACGACCGGAGCTGCATACATACATACATATATGATTCCGAAGTAGACGATGCCGAACACACGTTCTTCAAATCCCAAAGATGGCGCAGGGAACGGGATCGGCTTGAACGTCGCGTAGGCAGAATCACTACAGATAATTTAGTTCATAAAATGTTAAGTTGCGAAGAACTGTGGAATGATATCCTTTCTTTTCGGCAATAGTGTGAAGGCGTTTTAGGCAAATTCTGTAGAAGACAGTTCACATGATTTACTTTGGCAATGTTTCTTTTGTTTCACTTTTCTTTACCAAACCAATGTCGCTTGTATGTAGATTGGCAGTAATCCATTTGGACACGCTCCACTCACCAAGAGACAGCGTGCCTAAAAACATTTTTTTGCAAACAAACTTGACCTCTCCTGAAATTTTGAAAGTAAAGACTAATGTGTTTACTCGCCGAGAAATACCACCAGTTGTTCTTGAAGTGACCGGCGTTTGGAACACCATAGCAACGACAAACGCTTTTATTCTTCCCATGGCAGTAACCAAAATGATTTAAAAATATCCTTCCTATCTTCTTTTGTAATTTCGTTGCACTGCTTACCAAATTTTTTTGCACATATTTCCGAACAGCACCGAGCTTTCAAAGTTCTTTCTTTTCTTATTTCCATTATCCCAGTTCCTTTTTTGCTTCTCTTAATCGATGCATACTCCCAACCACATATTCGCTTTAGTTTTTGACGGTTTCTAGTCCAGTAGTGCGATTCACTAACTTTAAACGGTACGACAATTGTTATTTTTAGCGGCAATATTTGCCGTTTGCACTAACGATTGTGCGATTCACTAACTTACTCTTAACGACACTTAACAGCTGTTTCGTTGTATTTATTCAAACTGATAAAGAGTGGCATCTCTGTCAAACTAAATGTCAAAATAAGCGAAAAGCACAAAGAGGAATAGAAAAAAAAACAAACGAATGCCTGCTCCCAAATATAAATTTGAACGTTTTTATTATATTTCATTAAAGTTAAATAGATATTAGTTTGTTTCAAACTACAAACACTTAAAATTCTTTATATATATTGCAATGATCCATTGTAGCAGAATTCCGGACTCTTCTATGAGTGTTTTGTTAGAATAGTCATCAACTCGACTCCAAGGAATATGCCATGGTTATCGTTTTCAAACTTCGCGTTGTGCTCCTGCGTATTTATTAGGATTCACATATGTACATATATTTATTTTTTTTTAATTATAATCATTTATCTATATATTAAAACTAAACTATATTTCTGTTTTTATATATGGATCATTGTTAAAGTTTGCTTTTACAATTAGCATATTAATTGAATGGTAGATGTGGTGGTTGGCATAAGCCTCCTCATGATTCCTTGGTGGCAAAATTGATATATGCGTGGAATCGACGGCTCCAATAGAGCCTCCCACAAAGGGAGACGACGCCGAAGCAAACATTTCTTTAGCAGAATGGCGTTCCACTTGGGTCATAGGAAACCTCACTTTCTGGTGAAACAACGAATCATTGATTGCATCCGTTACCCGATGAATGCCGGCTTACGGAAAACTGGCTCATGGATATTCCCCATTGTTCACCTACGGGTCGTTGATAGCAACCAGTTGCGAAGAACCTTAACGCCGCTAGAACCTACCAATATAAAAGTAAAATTTAAAATTGCATGCAGGCTTAAAGATTACACGAGCTACCTGTTTCTCAGTTGATATTGCTGTTATTCTGGATCCTCTTATTTGGTTGTCAAGCTGATAAATTAGGTATTCAGGTATTCAGCTGGAGTTAACCGATACAGTTTTTGAAAGTCTGTTGCATTTAGATGAAAGGGATTGTCCACATCTCGGAGTAAACGTCGATCCACTGTTGGAGCGCGTACTTCTTCATCACCTCGTAATAAAACATATGCCAAATATTTAAACGACATTATTTAATGTTCCTTTTTTAATTATAAGAAAACAAATCACTGTATTTTAAATTTTTCTTTTATTTAAATTGAAATCACGAATTTCACTTTTCTCGATTGAGTTAACAACACAAAATTTGTTGTCGTTTAGTTTTCGGTCATCGATTAGCTAACATCAACAGCTGATTCGGCGAATGCGAAAATCGTTAAAAATGGCTACTGAATAGCAGGGTCGCTAAAATTTTGGTTAAGTTGAGTTAACCAAACGAATATCTTTAAAATAAGTTAGTGAATCGCACTACAGTTTTGCTTATCTCCCTGGCCTATCCGTGCTCTTTTCACTGTGATGACTCCAGAGGATTCATTCAACAATACTGAAGAAGATTCATTCTTAGATAGATCTGAATCAGTGCTGGGATAATACTCGCTTTCACTTGCGGAAAAGTCGGATTCTGAGAAAAAGCCAGAGTTATTAGAGTCCACTGAGAGAAAATGTCCTGTTTTTCATCCGAAATTACGTTTCCATTCTGTTGTGTTTCAGGTTTGTGGCATTGATTCCTGTTAACAAAATGGCCTGTTTCAGCATCAAGAACGGCGATTGTATTTTCATTCATACATATTAAGTGTAGCTTGAGTAAAATTTAAATTCACTTAAAAGTAACACTTCTTCACACATTCCTTTTGTGGAATTTTTTTAATAATAAAAACGAACTCCTCAGAAATAAATATTCACCAAGCAAAATAATAATGAAAACCACTGCAATGCAATGAATGAAATTAACTTCACAGTCTTGTCACTACAAGTACTACAAGGAAACGATAAATTTTTGTTCGTTCTAGCGTCGCCGAAAAAAAACGGGACCCCATACGTTAAGCTATTGCAAAAGAAAATAATAAGACACTTTTGGGGGATAACAAAACGATTAATACGCCTTTAAATATACATGTACATATATTAAGATAAGAGTTTGACGCAGTTATGAAAAAATCATTGATTGAGATACCAAGATATGTATTCCTATTTTTTTTACGATAGACAAATCTATTGAGATAGGAATTTGTTGCAGTCATAGAACAGAAAAATAGGGCTCGTTTGATATGAAAATCTCAAAAGGCATTTTTTAAGATACGAGGTTGAGAAAGTAAGGCATCGATATGGACATGAGAAAAACGTAGATTCAACCCGAATGGACCAAAATACCAGCAAAATTACATGCGAACAGAATGTATCTCGTATCTCGGCATATAGCTTAAGCTACAATATAGTTTTATAAATTTATGAGTAATAATAATAATAACAATTGGCGCTTACATTATAATTCTTAATGTTTTATCGAACATCTTCTGGAATTTGTGGTGTGCGTCTGGATGTTGTACCAAAAATGGAGGGGCCCACAGTTTTACAGGGAAACTGAACGTCAAATTATTGTTTGAGAAGTTTTTTCATGGCAAAAATGCACTCGGAGGTTGACCATTGCGTGCCGAGGGCGGCCGGGGTTCGAACCCTGGGCACTCCGCATGAAACGTGTACAGCGGCTACGGTGGCCACGGCGGCTACGGCGGCCGAGTGGCCTGTAAGCCCACCCCCTGTCAACACGTTTAGTGATAAATAAAAAAAATGTTGACGCAATTTTTTCTTACTTCAAAACAATTTGTTTGATAGTTTTATAAAATTCAAAAAATTATTATTTGTTAAATAGTAATGACAAAAACAAAAGAGATAATAATTAAAAGAATAAAAATAAATTAGAACAATGTTAAACGATAATCGATTTCAAAATTAATCTAGTAGATCAAAAATAAAAATTGATTTGCCGGGTAATTTTCGGTGTCCTGCTATAAATAGATCTGAACACGAAAATAAACGATGAAAGAAATTCGCAATTGTTGTAAATGTGAAATTTTACGCGTGTGCTCAAGGCGAATTTATATAAAGTGGAGTTGAATGAACAGCTGAGTGATTTCGCCTCACGGCTAGAAATGTTAAATGACGGCTTTGAGATCTGAAGCCATGAAAGCAAAAACAAAATTTATATAAACTTTGACAGCTCAATCCGTAGAAGCAAAAACAGAATACATCTGAATTCCATTGTTGGGCTTTTGACGCCGCCTGATATCAATTTGCCTTGCATGTGCTACAGCTTTATAAATATTTATTTCTAGATTAGCATCTTCTTCAAAAAGGGATAACTGTGCAAGTTCGATTAAAAAGGGAACGATAATTAAAATTTTGTGCAACTATAAGATTCGCCTATGGCAAAAAGGGGTTGGCCCACCCAGCCGCGTCCATGTAAATATTTTCTATTCCTGTCATTTTAATGAGTAATTAGCATTTAACTGATTTAAAATGAATATAAAAAAACGTTTGTAAAATTAATGCATAAAACACCCAGCTGAATTTTGATGCCATATGGTAACATCAAAAAACATAGTTCTGTAAAATGATCTGAACAAATTGAAACTAGTTATTGATGAGACAGCCAATTTAAGGTATTTAAGGTGAAATTTGAGATTTTTTACATTCCGAATAAGCAGATATACAGAAAGGGTTAAACTGATTTATTAAAACTACTTTCTGGTGCTAGAACCCATCTGGGAATTAAATGTCATCATTTAGTTAGTTAATTTTAAAATTGAAATCCAATAGTATATTCTTCTAAAAAGAGATAAGCCATAGTGGGCACGCAATGCTCCGTTGTGACCAGAATGAAGTCGAAACCGTGTAAAATTCTCGCATGATCAACAACTTTAGGAGAGAGACCCCAGCGCTTTGCAATGGTTCTCTTCAATAGTAAAGGGCAGCCAAGGCCTAGTATTAAGCCCAGATACTTAGCCCTGTCAGAAAACATGAGCTGAGCGCCTCCCAGCGAAGCCAGGGAGACACTAGGTAATTTGTACATTCTGATAAAAAGAACGAGCTCAGTTTTTTCCCGAGTTTACAGTTAATCCGCAGGTCCGAGATCAGTTAGATATCCAAAATCCTCCCTCTGACAGAGACCGAAGTCGTCCGTGTACGCAGCGGAACCTCCCTCTCTAATCTTAACAACAAATCGTAGACTATAACCCCGGTTAAAACGTTTTTAAGGGCCCCCCTCGATGTCAAGGAAGAATGAGGTCCTTACAAGCAAGAGGCTCTTCTATGGACTTCACGAAAATGTGTAGGGTAGATTCCACCGATCTTCTCTTACAGTAGGCAAGCTGTGGAAGCGAAAATCTCTCACGCGGAATCCCATCGTATCAAAAAATTTTAACTTGGTAAATAATTTCAAGTTTAATTTTTTTCACTGGTAACTAACTTTTAGAAATGTAAATTTATTATTACCAGACGTTTTTGCTATTTCTAATGGTATGCTTAATGTAATTTTTCATTTAAAAAATTATAAATTTTTTAATAGTTTAGACGTACATACATTAATATGTTGCTTTCTACTGCAATATAAGAAGTTTCACTTCAAAGATAAAAGCCAAAACTATCTTAAAAGTTGTCTAATAACTGTTATAAGGGATTTCGTGGTTTCAATTCCAATAATGTTAGTTGAAAAGTAGTTTTTGTAAGACAGTTACAAAGAAACGGTCCTATGGTTTAACTTCAAAATTCTAAAATCTCTTACACTTTTCTGCATTTCAGACGCCTCTCTTTAATGGCATGCAGTTTCAATTTCAAGCATAATGCTAGAATAGTGGACGAATTTTTAGAGTTTCTGAAATTTAACTACGTTATGGAACACCAAATATTTAGCATGACAAACGTTCGCAAGTCTCGCGGTACAAATCTTCGCAGACATTTTCTCTCGAAAATCTTTTTAATATTGGTTTGAATTTGTTCTCAAATTTATTGAAAAGGAAAAGGGCTGGAAATAAGGAGATAACTTTTTGTTTATTAATTTTTATGGAATTTTGTTTAAAAATATGCAGGTGTAAGAAGAAATCTTCTCGTTTACATGTTAAAAATCATATAAAGGAAATTAATAAGGAGATCCTCTCATTTTTACTAAAATCTTACTGAATTTATTAATAAGGAAAACTTTTTATTTTTAAAAGAGTCCTTTCTAATTCAAATATTGATTTTAACGTCTTAGTATACATATTTACTTTGTGAATAATCTACTTTATATTGTTTTTAGTTTAATACTATAAATATTGTTTTTTGGATTTTTGTATTTTTAAAATTAAAATTTTTGATTTACTTATTTATTGTTCCAGAAGTTTTCAATGAATAGAGTTTCAAAAAATTCGAATATAAAATATGATTTTATAAATAAAATATGATTTATGAATAAATCTTTTCAAAAATAAATATCTTATTTTATAAACAAATATGTAAAACATTTTACAATAATACATAAGTACTTAAAATTATTGTAATTGTCTTTAATGTACTTAAAAACATTTAGGTGATAATAATTTAAAATTAAAGGGAAATTCCAATGAAAACCTAGATTCCCTTCTTAATTTTATTGAAACGGGTTTCACTTTAATTTTACAGGTTATCTACTAGAATTGGTTGAAAACGCTTCCAGCTTAATTACATTGAAAAGTTTGCATCTTAGTTTTACAGATTATCTTCTTGATTTTATTGAAAATACATACCCAGTCGCAATAAGAAGGACTTCTTATTGGAAAAATCATAGAGAAATCCGCTATATTTTGTTCGGATTTATATGACATTTTACGTGGCATTTTCGCTCTGTGTAACTTACGAACTGGATGTAAAGACAAAACACAAACTCGGTAAAATGATATACGAACTGAGATGAAGTGTTGGAAAGTGCGCTATTGTTATACATCCCTAAGAAAATTCATAGGAAATTTCAGTTGAAGACCTAACTCGTTTTTATTTGTCTAGTATTTTTAAATATATAGGTCAGTTTCTGTGTACCCGATGTGCAAAACAACACTTCAACTCGGATAAAGTTTCCTTGAGCCGCAAAAGCAACTCTGGGCCCGTTTTAATGCACCCTAGTTGCAAAAGAACACTAGGAGGACAATGAATTGCATATAAAACAACAATACTAACTCGGAAAAATATGCGAGTTGAGCCAACTCGGTTATATGATAGCCGACCTCAGATATAGTGTTGTGACGCAAAAACCCCGCTCTATTGTGAATGGACTCTGGAAAAATACTTGGGAAATTTCAATCAACTGTCAAATCTTGTTTGTTTTATTGATACATAAACAAAGCAAATAGAAATGGAACAAGGGTAAGTAAAATTGCCTTTGGTATATTTCACATAAAATTACGAATTTAAACATGTTTGTTATTTCGGAATGCAAGAAAAAAGGCGAAAGAGATTGTCCCGTGAAGAGGCAATTGGGGTTTTAAAGTGCTTCCTCGCCCGGAAAGCGGAGTTCGACCACACCAAAAGAAAGAGGTTGACCTACGCGAACGTGTTGGAAGACATGGAGTACATGGGCATCGCGGTAGGTTCAAGAAATATATGTTTGAACAAATTATATTTATTAATTCACTTCCAGGACTTTGAAAGGACGCCGCTGTGTTTGGAGTCTTCTCTAGGCCTAGGACAATAACAACAGAACTGGCGCCAGCCCGTGCTCTGCCCCCTATATGGAGCAAATGAATGAAATATTTGGAAGAAGTCCGATTATTTTAAACGACCACACGGTTCCTGTGGGTTACAGACCGTTTGAAACCGGTAAATGCACTGTCTGTCATGCGAAAGAGCATCAACTTAACAATTTTTTAAAATACATCGGTAACATTTTGCTGTAGAATGTACAAGGGTTTTATAAAATCAAGCACGAAGAATTTACATCGAAAACATTGCAAAAAGTCCACTAAAATGTTTTCACTGAAACTGGATTTTTTTTTTAAATTCGCTTTTGGTTTTTTTTCTTGTAATTAGAATAAGAAATGATCTGAATTGAATTTAATATGTGATACTCCTTGCTCACCATAATCTACAAACGTAAAAGGTTATTTAATACATTTATTTAATGTTTTTAAATAATTTTAATAACTTACCCCAGAATCCTCAGAATTGCTCATTTTGTTTGCTTCTTTAAAATTCCACTAAATAAATCATATGTTTAATGACAGATTTTGCCAGTGTTGTGTGGTAACTAAAAGGAAATTTTATCCGAGTTAGAGTGTTATTTTGCAACCAGGTTACATTAAAATTTTTATTGCTATTTGAGAACGGAAAATAGTTGTGCCAGTAATTTTTGGTTAATGTTATATATTTAAAAATTCTATGCAAATAAAAATAAATTAGTTTTTAAACTGAAATTTCCACTGTATTTTCTTTTGGCTCATTCACAATAGCGCAGCCTTTTCACTTCCCAGCACTACATCTCAGGTTGGATATCATTTTCCGAGTTAGTATTGTTGCTTTTCATGCATTTTGTGTCCTACGTAGTGTTCTTTCTATAAGTCGGGTACAAGAAAACGGGTCTAATATTAATTAATCCGTATTAAATATTCCGTATTAAATTGCTTACTAATCAGAAACCATGTATATATGTATATGTAAGTATTTTGTCGGAACTTACAATTTGTTTTAATTTACAAAATGGAATTATAGTAATTAATGTCTCGAATATTCATTATGTCAGGCCGCGCCTCTCTAGAATAAGCACACATACAGACAGAAATAAATACATACATATGTATGGATATACTAGATTGATTCGACTGTCGTTCGGAAACTGTAATGCTAACATCCCACTTGTTTTCTGCTAACGAACTTAGCAAACGAGTAGTTTTATACATCTTCGGCTTTCACAAGAACTAAAGAAGCATCCGTAATTCATTAGAGTTCATCACCCTTCGCTGCTCATCCTCAAATATTTTCACATCTAGTATAAAATGTTTGTATGTATATTTAAAACAAAAAAAAAACCAATAAAACTCCACAAACCCGAAAGGTGTTCGTCGGCAGAAGGATGTGAGAGTATGATTTGTGTGCGTGCGCGTGTGTGTGTGTTTATGTACGTATGTATTGGCACAACTTCGACATCGGATTTGGTTGAATGCTAGAACGAGCATCGAGCATGTTGCAATAGAGCTCCTATATGTATGCTACAACTCCCATATTTTTCCCATAATACATACTGACGCGTAAATATGTCTTTATATTTCAATGTATGCGTATTAGGTGAGTGGTTAAGGTGACACGACATTTCGTCTCTGTGGCTCCATTTCTCCATGGCACTTCGTTTGTTCGCACTTATCTCTCTCGCTCTTTTCCGTATTCCTCTCCAGCTGCGTCTCTTCGTAGCTCCTTTGTGGCCACTTGTTTACATACTTTATTGTGTTTATTTGTTTAGCTGTGTAGCCAAGTTGGGTACTTTTGTTTATTTTTATTGCTTGCTGATGTGGCTTCTCCTGTTGTTGTTGTTGTTTTTTGTTGTTTGTTGTTATTATTATTTTTGCATTTCTTCAACAAAAACCCTAAACTGCATACGTAAGTACTTGAAGTTACACTTTGCACGTACCACATTCGTCTGCTGTTGCAACTTTTCGCAATAAAGCAAATGCGAAGAAGTTTCGAGCACAAAATTTTTGACAAAACTTTTAATCAAATTACAGAGGTTATTGGCTGTCTTTAGTCTAATCGAGCAGAGTGCAATTTTATCACAAAATTACAAAGAATTTTTTCAACTCAATTAAAGCATTCAATTTAATCAGAAGAGACCATAAATTGTAGTATTATGAAAACAATAATGAGACTCATCACAAATTTGGCAATGCTCGCCAAATCGCATTGCAATTGATTTACGATATGCATTTATTTTCTTCTTTTGCTTAATTCCTCATTTATATTCCATCTAAATGGACATATATTAATTTTCGTGTAAATAATTTTTGGCAGCAATTTTCGAAGTCATAAATAAAAGAAAATACTAAATCGCAGCAACAACTTGAACTCAAGTCGGCGCACAGCCAATGAATATAGTGTAGAGGTACAGCTGCTCTGCTCTAAATGGATGGACGTTGGCCTCCCTGTGGCGAAAATTGCGGTTATAGCGCACGGAGAATTGCTAATAGAACTCGACCTGGGACATGTCGTGATTGCTGATGCGGCTTGTGTCCAATATCTACGAGTATGCATGTATGTATGTATTGTATGCATGAGCATCAGCGGCGGCAGGCAACGTATTATTGTTTTTGCCCAATGTGACAGCAGCTGCCATGGCCAGTTATTGGCTGGTGGTGCTACTGCTGTTCTTCTGCTGCTGCTGCTGCTTGTGCTGCCACCGCTCGTTAGTGAGCATTGCGTATGTGACCGGAATTTTGGTGTTCTTTTCAACTTGCCTTGGCTTCGACAAACCGCCACACCTAAGTATACATAAATTTACAACAACAAAGTTAATAGCAAAGGGGCAGTTTAGTTTGGCTGGAAATGTGGTGTAAGGAAATCTACTCTGAGTGGTCCACAAATTGATACATTGACCGCAACGGCGCACCATGGCTATCACCTTCATCACAACCACCACCACCATTACCATTACTATTACCATTACCGCAGTATAGCCGCATGAATCCGTTCAAATGTGAAACTATTGAATCAATCCTGTGCTCAAGTCGGCAAGCAGTGTTGACAGAAACGACCATGTGTGATGGTGGTCGGTCAAAAAAATTTCAAATACTAACTTTTTCGTTTCTACTTCAAATGAAAAAAAAGTGTTTGAGTAAAAGAAATTGGCCAACATATTTTTCTCCCCTTCGGCTCAAATTGTAAAGTAAACATTTTTCGTTTGATGCCAATTCGTGATGGACAAAACGAAGGAGGTGAGCGGCTGTATGCGCAGAAAATTGCTCTATTTGATGAGTCTTAATAAACCTAGGTATTTCATCTTCAGCAATCGGTGATATTATAGAATAGTAATGCTATAGAATATTCGAGCTCTGGAAATAGTATTCGAAACACTCTATAGAATAGCTCTTAAGAAATGCCGAATGTCAATCAACTTTTACTTTGGAATGCCAGGATATAAGTGAAGAATTAACCTCTCCAAATTCAGGTACTTAAAATGAACCCGAAAAACCCTCCTGGCGTAAAGATTCAATAAGCAATAGTATAATAGCCTTCCGAAGCTTTGGAGTGGAATAACCTATATTCTCTGAAATATCACTATTTTAATTTATTTATAATTAGATTTTTTTTTTGGCAATTATACTTTCAATAGCTCAGCTCATGAAATAGAGTCAGTGCTGGTCAATTGAGTGTGAAGAGACGAAGATTGCTGGATTTAGACAGTTTTTTCAATGCAACAGGTACCTTTGCAGCGTCATAAAGATATACAAAAAAATTAAATGAAACAAGTTTGCATGGACGTTTTGCGAACTTATCTAAAATAAGATCTTTTAATTTGGTCTCATCTTTAGCAATCAATTTTATGTGGAAACTGGGCAAAGAATAAAAATATATATTAATTGTTACCTTTAAAAAAATGTTATTAGCTATTTAGGTGATATTCCCTTATAGTATTCAGTTCTCAACCATGTCTATAATCCTCTTAGAGTGGTAAATAGTGATGGAACGATGTATCGAAAAACCGATTATAATCGGTAACTTCCTTTCGGTTAATGGTTATAATTAACCAATTATTTCCTTTCGATTAATCGAATCGACAATACTCAAAATAATCGAAAACACACCATCAAAAATTTACCACTTTAATCAGCTATCAAAATTATGTGTTTAAAAAATATGTATTTAAAAATTGCCGCTCTAATCACCCAATAATAATAAAAACCACCAAAAATCACTTATTGCATACGTTATATTAAAGACGAAAGCGCGCAAGACCGACAGCAAATTTGTTTTCATAAATCAATGGAAATTTTTAACTACTTTAAACTTTAAACTTGCATTTTATTATAATATATACCTAGAACTGTTCTGAAAGTTATTATTTATAAAAAAATCACAAAAATAAAACAACAAAAGAGGAACAGAAAACACTCTCAAAATTTTCATTTTTAAATTCTGTGTTTATGAATTGATTTTTGTATTACTTAATGTTACTAAAAGCAAAATAAATATTTAAGATGTATGCAAAACAATTGGAATTGAATTGGTTTACAAATGTAAGTCAGTGAATTCGTTGCGTAAGTTCCCATAATTTACCAAAGAATAAATATAGCATTCAGTTTTTTATAACTTGTTAGATAGTTTTCCATTTCTTTCAGTTTTAATCGACTAGTTCTTACGACTAATCGCAATTAATAGCCGAATGCTTTCGATTAATTACTAACTGATTAATCGTTTAATCAAATTTGTTTGCCATCACTAGTGCTGTAAGAATGTTCCACTTTATCTATGACAAAGGGCACTGCAAGCTAAATTTCAAGGGCTTGTCGATTTCATTGTCTATACCTTCCAAATTAAAAAAAAAAAAACGAAATATTTTTCGGATATTCTTGTTTAACAAAACGAGTGCATATTAGGCACATACTGCGAATAAAAAATAAAAAAAAAGTAATGATATCTTTTATTATTGAAATCGTGTGTCAGATATCGGGTCGGCAACGTTATTTAAGTCTTTGACAATCAGATTAATCCTATGGGTACCGTAATGAAAATATGGACTTTTTGAAAATAACTATTTGAAGATATTCTGCTCACCATTAATTTTACCAGTCAAAGCATAATGCCACACATTTTTCATGATTAAGTTTCATTTCAAATCCAATCTCTTTAATATTAGCAGCAATTTACTTACGCTGTCATTGACTTTAACTCCACGAATCCGACGAATTCTTCTCGAATAAGCGTTTGACTTTGATCAAAAAATATAATCCGTATACAAAAATGTTCTATTCCCGACATATGTGCTGTTTATTTAGTCTGTTAATTTTCTATAAACCGCCGCTTTCTTTATGTCTTTTGAACGTTTGATATCCAATAGCTCATTTTCAATTCGTGAAATAAAAGGGTGGTGCACTTCAGTAATAAATACAAACAGAAAAAAGTTAAGGTATACCGATTATTTTGTTATTCAAATAGAAATTGAAGACTAAACTGTAAATTTAAAACTCTTTTATTCCAAGGATCGCAGTTAAAGACAACTTTTTTATTTACAGTTCAAAGTTCAAGTACACCTCAGTTTTTAATACCCGTTTAAGGCTTAATTCTTTTTCAGAGGCTTGCTAGACTGATAAATGGGATATACATACATATGTACATATAACAAGTACGGGCCGTTATCTTTATAACTTTTATCAAGAAATTGATTTTAATACAGTTTGAAAGATTTTAAACTTTACAAACAATTGCATTTTTGGTTAGAAATAAAAATTATTTTGAGAATTGACTTGATTCAATTATTTATGACCCTTATATTTTTTCTATCAAAAATTCTCATAATTGTGTAAATTTTATGGTTTTCATCAAAATTAATCAATATTTTTAAGTTCCATTTTTATAAACCACTCTGTTTTTGAGCGTTATTTGATCTCCCAGAAATAAAAACTAATGTTGTTTTTTTTCATATCGAAAATTTTAAAGCACGTTTGAGCTTTTCTTCTGATCAAAAAAGTATACCTCGATAAATAATTATTTTTTCGGAGCGATTAATAAAAAAGTAATTAATAATTATAATTTTTACAGATATCGCTCAACAACTTTTTAATCATAATAGTTTCATAAAAAGCAAGAAAAGAAAGAAAATATCCATACTTATGCTCAAAACTGTTCTACGACATTTGGAAGTTTTTTAATTTGTTCATTGAAAATTAATCAAATTTTTTTCAATTGTAATTTGATAATTTAAAAATAATCATTATCATTATCATTTCGCCATAGATTTACATTTTTTTTGGCAAAGAATGTTTGCTTATGTCATATACAAAATATGTCTAGCGTTGGTCGATTACTATTAGAATAAAATTCGATCCAATTGATTTTTGGTGGGGGAAAAGATTATCTCACAAGCTCACTCTGTAGAACCTATCATAATGAGAACATGTTGGAGATAGTTAATTAATTTCAGGGGCTGCAGTCGAAGAAACGCGCTAACGTTATCAGAGCTCTCCACGTCAGGAAAAATAACGTAGATCAATTTGTAATTTAATTTATCTTGCTTACACATTGGACACATAAACTTCGCCCACCTTACTTATTTTATTCAATGCAATTAACTGGTCTAAATGATCGTCCAATATTTTTGTTTCCCGATTTTCTTTGTCTCGCAAAAAATGTCCAGAACCGATTGTAAACTTTATTTCGTTTCTAAATTTCCCATATGATTTAAACATAGTTATTCTCCAAATTAAAATATCATCTCATTTTCTGAACTTTTTTACAGTTTTGAACTCTTTGAGAATTATCAACTGCAACTCACTGCCACTACTTAACCTCTGCGTGCCCCTTTGCACCCGACGGCATACCTCGCATGTCGCATTTAATGTTGCAACTTAGCAGCACATTCCACACACATCACACATGCAGATCATTCGAATATTTATACAGATGTAGACATGCACCACATGCAATACATTGCTCCACCTTTGCTGGTCAAATGGCAATGACTGCCATTGATGGCATTTGTATGCCACTTACCACATACCTACATACATATGTACATAAATATCTATTGCATACCACAATCAGACAGAAGGATGCCGTAACACCGCGCACCGCAACGCACGGCGAGAGAAAGCATCCGGATCGAAATGGCAACCGACATTATCAGTACGCCACGGTTGCCTAAAGCTGTCGCTGCCGCACTTGCTGCCGCTTCCCTGCGTCTGTTTCCACGCCATTGCTATACTGCCGGATTTATTTTGCTCGTCTCTGTGCGCAATTTTTATATATTTTACAGTAATAATGTCAAAATAAAAAGCCAATATAAAAAATTCCTCAATTGCCATAACAGTTCCTACCCCTGCGAATCTCAAGCTACATCTTCTGCTCCTACTTCAGCTCCTGATCCTACTCGCTTCTATTACCACATTTTTGTCTGTCGTGACGCTCGAGCACTCGACAGCAGCCATTAGAGGCAGTCAGCAGTCAGCAGCCAGCAGCCAGGAGCAAGTATACTACTGTTCGTACTCAGCTCAACCAAGCTCTTATTGCTCGGCTTGAATTAGAGTTGTTGTACGAGTAGAGCTGGCAGTCAAAGCAAATGCGAATCTTTTATTCATTTTATTGAGGCGAAATTGCGAAAACAGTCAGACAGCCAAGACAGCGAAGCAATCAGACATATCGACAGCAAAAATCGTGCCTCAGCAGCATTTCAAGTATTCCCCTAGCGTGCCGGCGTTATGGCCGGCCGCTATGCTCCCATGCGAGCATTTTTTTTTTGTGTTTTTTTTTTCAAACATATATCTTCTATTGAGCAACGATTTCGTCCCAAGTGTGCCAACGTTTGTTGATGTCATGAAATGTTCGCAATTGATGTCGAATTTATTTGCACGTGTGACAGGGCCTGCAATGCGACCCTTCCACCTTATTGGTACGCGTATCTTGTATCTTCATGCTACTAGTAGATAGCCGAAAAAAAAAAAATATATATAGCATATCTAAAGGCGCTGCCGCAAGTTGTGGGCATATTTCCTGCATCAGTGTGTGTATGTGTATGTTGGTTAGAAAATATATAGTTAGACATCGTCATAGTCATCGTCGTCATCGTTATAATAATGTGATTTGGTGTGAAAAACTGTCTGAATGTGTGTGGGCACCCGCCTCTTCGTTTAAGCGCTTGCGTCTCATACTGCAAGTGCCGACAGTTACTTGCTGGTTGAATCAACTTCAAAAAAATATTCCACACAACATTATAGAATCGACTGAGTGCACAAATATGTCTGCAAATATAAGGATAATAAACTACTACTTATGGGCAAGTTACATATGGAAGCAAGTGTGTGTGTGTGTGTGTATGTGTGTGAATATATTGTGTGACAAGTGAGGCATAAGTGCGCTGAGCTTAGTTTTGATTTTATTCTATTTTTGTCGTTTTTTTTTTTTTGTTCGGCAAGTGTATTTATGGGAATTTCAAATTTGTTGAAGCTATAAATGCTTTTGAATACAAATAGATATTGCTGCCAAACTTGTATGCAAACTATTTGAAGTGTTGTTTTCGTTACGAAGTGTTGGAATCTCTCAAGCTCTACATAAATAAGATGGGAATTGAAAGGAATAAAAAATATTATTAACAATAGCACTTATGGCGAAAATAACTTAGTGCAATTAATTTGACGGTCTTATGATGTTAGTACATGAAATCCGACTGAAATATAACACTATCTACATATATATTAGATGTTAAAAAAACATTTTCATTACCTTTTGTGTTCTTCTTGTATGCCCTGAAGACGATCTCTGGAAGAGATTGAAATATATTGGAAGAAAGAGTACTTAATGTGTTTTATTATTTAAAACATCCTGACGGTATTGAATATAATTATTTGAGCATTATTTCTTTTACATTTTTATAGCTCGGACACCCTCGCGTTATTTTGGGTTCATTCCTACCTTAAATGTTAAATGATATTAACTAATTTCCCCTTGAAAAATCTGTCGATAAATTAGGATTAAATGAGTTATTTTATGTGGAATCATTTGCAAGAATCGTATGCCAAAAAACAAGAAATGTTGAAGTTATCACGTAGTTTTTACTTTGTATATTATAGATTTAGATTAATTATTAAGTAGACACTTACGAGGTAATAATTTTGGAGAAAAAAACTCTCGCCGAGATGGCGCTGTGTTGTGGCACTTCCAAAATTTACAGTTATGACCCCATTTGATCCTTGTATGGAAAAAATGCATGCAAGCGAGTATAATTGAGAGTTAAGGGTGCCAAAAGAAAAGTTTCAAAACTATACATATGTATATCTATAAATTTTTTTGCTCATCCGCTTTCGAGGTATCAATTTCCGAAATACCGCGTTCCTTTTTTTATGCTCATAATTTGCAAACAAAAGACTTTCGGAACATGAAATTGAAAAATATTTTTTATACAGAAAGCTGATTTCCAAACAACGCTTTTTTCCGCAACTTTTGAGCATAGATTTAAAATTCCATATTTTTAACTTTTCAACCATTTCGAAAAAGTCCTTTGAATTTCTTTCATTATCACATGCATTTTGGGCTTCGTTTTGTAAATAAAATTGATTATCATACACTCTCAACTTATGATTAAAAATAATACTCCTACCCTTCTCTTGTCTTCTCAAATATTTTTCAACCTCTGTAACTAAAGTTTGAAATCTTAAAATCTCGAAAAAATAAATCCCATTGTTATCCCATTGTATTACATTTTTTAAATTTATTTTCAATTTTATATTCCGAAAGCCTTTTGAAAAACTGTAGCATAAAAAAGTATGAAAACGTTCGGAAATCCAAAAGCCAAATTGTCTCCGATTTGTAGCTGAATCTCTCATATATGATTGCAAAAATATGTTTATATAAAATCAGGATTATCTATAGCGCATTTTCGGTATTCTTTGGTGAGAACTATAAACGCTTTGTGTTCTTACGGTAAAGTTTGAAGTTGACAAAAAAATTTATATTTTAAAAGCAAATTTCGTTGAATTTTTATGTACACTTTTCGACAAAATTTACTTCTGCACTAGTTGACCACATAGCCGAATATACATTTTGTCAGGTTTACTGTACCCAAAGCCATGTCGCAGAGAGCATAACAACTACAACGACTGTTGACATAATTAGAGGGCTGAAAACCGTTTTTTCCGCATAGTTTTAGGCGCAAAAAACCTGACAACTGTCAGGTCGCTGAGTTTTGTCAGGTCATCAGCATAGAGGGGTTCAGTCACTCAACATTTTCGGCGGAACCAACTGAATGAATATTCTATATACGAATGCGAAATTCTAACTGAAAGAGTCGCTATTCTTTTGACACTTTATGCTGGCGCTAATCGATCGAAGCTCCTAAATGGATGACACCAACACAATGATAGCATTGTTGTTTGAGTAATCGAGCCGGACCAGCCCACGACCCTTTTTCATGGAAACATATCTATAACCGATTGAAAGACACTTAGTGAAGGAGCCAACGAATCTGATTCTCTATATAAACAAAGATGAAGAGAACGATATGGAATGATATCCTTATGAATAGTAAATTCAAGTGATCGATAGGTAACATGACCCAAAAGATGAAATCCAAAATACTCTGATGCTGGATAAGTACACAGATCTCGAACTCGAATCAATAACAGAGTCTCGAAGAAAAACTATTTACGAGTACGGCGAAGGCGGCGTGAAGTACCAGCTATGGATACTTACCCGAATGCGGGATAAGATCCAATATGCTATCCACCATCAGAGCAAAGTTGCCGCGTAATTGTGGAGATCATACATTGGCAGACGTGTTGGGGACATATCCTTTTAAAGGTGACAGCACTCAGAACTTTAATCGGAAGGTGCTGAACCATCCATTCCTTCCCAACGATCCTCTTCCGTGATCCGGAAAGAGTCTGGGAAAGCAAGGAAATGCTGAAGGCTCCTAGCAAAACCAAGGTGTTAGAACATTTTCATATACAGAAGAAAAAGCATTTCATTTGTAGAAGATTGCACTGGATATAGTAGAATGAGTGGTCATGATTTAGCTTTCAAAATAAGAACGAGAAAAATGCTGTATTCAGGTTTTATCTCTTTATGAAGGCCGACTGAAAGAAGCTTTTGCAGTTGATTGTTATAGAAAAAAGTCGTAGAAAACTTTCGTGAGGTGCTGCCTTCCTTCGGCTGCCGTTACAGAATGCGGTTTAACTGAACTTGGCCACAATCAACTGTTTACTATTTATTCTCAAAATTGAAATGCGGTTTACAAAAAACAGGATAACACTGATGATGTAGCTAATAGGCTGTTTCCACGAACCCGAAATTGCACAATTTCAGCAGTATTCTAAATTTCAGTTGAGCTTTTGCCTAGATTCCCAATTTTGCTATACAATAATCTGTCAGCTGACATTGCGAATGATGCATAATATCAGCCAAATTGTGATAAATTTCACTCAGTTTCGCCATTGCAACTCTGTAATATACTTATTGTGACTGTTGGATAAGAAAGAAGAAGAGAACAACATAAACATCGCACAAACTTTAATGGTATTTCTAAGTTGAAATTGTAATATATTAAGTACAATCCTGCCAGAGTAAAATGTAAAGCGAACCTATAAGTTCCAGCGTGACCATTGACCAGAACTTAAGGAGCAAGGCACAACCGCATCGAAACAACTGTCCCCGAAATTGCGATTGGAATTAAGATGGGCGTGTGAACAGGCACAATTTCAAATTGAAATTGAGTGCCGAAATTGCGCAATTTTGAATTGGTGGAAACGGTTTATAAGTCAGCTATTTTGGGACATTTTGATGACAAAAATTCAGACTATTTTGTAAGGACATACAAATGTCGATAAAAGACATGACAATAAAAACAATATTTTGTTTGCACTTTAGTATACATTTATATAGCCAAAGCAACAATAGCCTGGCTTAGCGATGATTTATGGATAATAAAAACACAAACGCCTAGCGGTCTGTTTATCTAATTAGTTATTTTAGCGAGCATTCACAATGGAAAAGTTCCTCTTTCGAGTGAGAGTGTGTGGTTTGTTTGAACACTCGCTTGCCTCATAATGCAGCTTACATACAACAAATAAGTGCGGAAAAAATCTAAGAAAAATAATATTTCAAATGTAACGCGTCATTTACTTAATCTGGCATTAAGTTTATTTAGTAACTACAAAGCTAACAGAGCACGCAAAGAAAAAAGTTAAAACTTTCTCTTTATTTTTACAATACAAAAGTCTATTTGGATATTCATTAAAATAAAGAAGTGATGCAAATTATTCTAGAAGAGTCTTATACAAATTTCTGCCCTGTAAATTGCCTTTAAAATTCCAAAGGATCAGCACCCACTCTATTCATAGACGCATTTGCGGCCTTGAAAAGTCTGCCCCACGCTCACTTTCTAAACTTAACTTTTGCGCAAAAACAATAAACTAAATATTTTTGGAGTGAGAGATTTGCACACTATTTTATGCAGCGAAAGCCAGTAAAGTACTTGCCACAAGTGTGCACTTGAAGGTGCTGAATGGAATTTTCTGTGGTTAGACAGGCTATCTTTTATTTTAGCGAACATTTCAACCGAAAAATAAAATATAAATAAGAAATCCTTTGTGTTTAAAAAGTACGGATACTATACAAGTAATATTACGAGTTTGTTTCCAACGGTTGCTAGAAAGAATATTGGAAAAAAGTATAGAAAAAAAATTAAATTAAGACAAAAGCGAAATTGTAGCGAAGAGGAAAGCTACATATATATGCACATAGATTCGCGCCAACTTCCATTCGATAGTGGCGCTCCGCTGTCTGGCGTTGACAAGACAACAAGGCAGCGAGAACTAGCCGAACACACTACAACACCTGCATTCGTATTTTTTTTTTCTTTCTTAGCGTTTTTCAACAGCTATTCCCAAGTGGCCTAGCGTAACGAACGGCGCCCACCACACCTGCCAAACGTCACAGCAAGGACAACGAGGCGACAGCAAGCGCGCCGCCAAACCACGTCTCGCAACCGCCGCTGTCGATGTGAAGAAGGTGGCGATTTTCTATTTACGCCTTGCTTGTTTTCACCGCCAAGCGGAGATATAACACAAAAACCAAAAAAAACACAATCTTCTTGTATTTGTGCCCACGAAAACGTACAATAAGGCAGCAAAACACAGTGCACTAGGCGGAGTGTTTGCGGCGCGTTTGTAACGATGATGGCGGCGGCTGTACGTGGGATTACAAGCATAAAGATTTGCAGGAAGTCTAAAATTACCAGTGGTAGAATTTTTTACGACTTACTTGTAGTACGTGCCTTTATTGTTGGTTTTTGTTGTTGGTAAAAAATATTTATTTGCCTTTTTGTGTGAGTAGAAGTATTTGCATTGAAAGTTCAAAAATTGGAAAGGCGTCCATTGCATGCGGCAACTTGTACGCCTGCAGCAAAAGATGAGTAGCGCTAGTGCGGATGAGAGGATACACTAGTAAAAAAAAAAATTACTAAAAACAACCTAAAAAGTAAAAAAAAAACATATACAAAGATACTAAACAAGTTCAGTCGAAAGTAAAGTTTAGTTAAATTGGCTGCCTCAGAAACGTAATTGAAATTGTAAACGAACGAATGGAAGAACGAATGCAAACGAAGTTTGAGTAAAAAAAAGTTGTGCGAAATTCATGCAAGGCCAGTTCTATAAAACTCACCTTAACACTCGAGCCGCGAGGCAGTAGAACGGAGTGCAATGGGTAGTTAGTATTTCGCTCTTCGCTACCCTTGAAAAGCCACATTTTCAAATATCGAATGCAAAATGCAAATTTTGTAATTTTGCGTAGCATTTGGACTTTAATTCGAATGCAACTGACAGAGCCAATGTAGTGCTATAAAAGAAGCAGTGATAGCATTCGAGTACTTACATATCAAATAAGTAGTACAAACAAATTTGCATAGTTTGCATGCAACAAACAAATCAGAAACATGCACCAATTTTTGGCAATTGCTAAAAGTTATTAGGCGAAGTGATATTTGTATGGGCTGTGTGCAACTGATTGGAAATAATCGACAACAGAACACCGAAACGCAAACAAACACACACCAATAAAAACACACCCATACACAGAAATAAAGAGGGGTGGGGAAACGGTGAGAAAAATGTTCACTAATGCACCTCCCGCAAATACAGATGTCTTAAGTTAAGAAGCCTGATTTTTAGGTTAGGTTAGACAGGCTTCTTTTCAAATTCAATGTAGTCAGTATCCCACTAATAAACATTATGAAGCTTAATGTAGGTTTTACTAGGCTGTGCCCCGACTAGACACGTTTTCCAAAATAATCATATGGAAATCTGAACCACACTATTCATTATGGGAAAAAAAAATACTGACTGAATTCTACAGAAATCGTTTCCCTGCTATCAAATGGCAAACGCAGTAGTAATCCCATCCAGTAGCAGATTTTTAATACTAATCCATCATCCATATTCCAGCGCTCCATAAAAACCGATTTGCTACTATTTTTATCAAATAGTAAAGAGTAATACGTGATTGTAAAAAAACTACTCAAAAACAAGCTGTCTATATTCCTTGTTGGTGTATTTTATAGTCAACTTTTTGAGTTAGATCTAGTTCAATTCTATATTTCGAAAACAAACTAATCCATTCTCCAATCTAGCCGTTTTTAATGAATATTGCATTGAATCTTTTTCGTCTGGACTTCAAGACTCTATCTACACGGATTTTCCAAAGCTTTTGACACTGTATCTCATAGAGTTCTTTTATGTAAATTGGGCTATTTTGGCTTTCACTCGGTCTTCCTTCAATGATTGCAATCATATCTAAGTAAAAGACGTTGCAACGTTACGATTGAGGGTGAATCCTCCGCTCCTTTCATTGCTACTTCTTGGGTACCTCAAAGAAGTATTTTGGGTCACCTACTTTTTGTCTTATTCATAAATGATATATGTAGTTGTTTTTCATTTGATAGTCATCTTTTATATGCTGATGATTTGAAAACTTTTGTCACAATAAGAAACTCAAAGCATGTACTTAGGCTTCAGGCTGATCTCTATAAAGTAGTTAGTTGGTGTAGTAATTCTGGTATCTTTTTAAATATTAAGAAATGTTTTCAATTAACCTACTCCAAATCTCGTGATATTATACAATCGCCATATAATATATTTAATAATGTCCTTCAACTAGTGGATGAGATGAGTGGGAGTAATTTTTGACTCACGTATCTCTTTTTCGAGCCACAACAATTTTATTATCTCAAAATCATACTCGTTGTTAGGTCTCGTAAGACGTAATAGCTCAAATTTTTCAGATCCGTATACTATTAAATTACTGTTTACTGCGTCTGTTCGGCCTAGGTTGGAATACGCTACATTTATTTGGAGACCTTTTCACCAATGCGCTATCTTGAGAATTGAACGGGTGCAAAAGACTCGCACTAAGATCTTTAAATTTCCCTAGCCCTATTCCGATCCTATGACTTCCGCCTGCTTTAAATCAACTTAAAGTTCCTTGAACGTGTAAGATGAAACTATCGTTGACTTTTGTGTTTAATTTAATTCAAGAGGGCATTGTTTGTGCGTTTCTGTTGCAACGCATTAATTTTCTTGTTCCTGCAAGACTTTTACGAACCTCTCACCCCTTTTACCTAAGGGAATTTAAAACCAATTTCGAGAGCAATGCATGGTCGTGCGCTTTTTGAGTTTAATGAGATCCCGAAATCCAGTTCGTTTGCTTTTTCAATGTCTAAAGGCTAATTGTCTTACTTGTTCAATGCTTCTTTTTAGTATTTAAAACATTTATGAATTTTTCTAATATTGTTATATTCTTAGTTTTTAATTAATATTGAATTAATTTGAACAATTTGTGCTATCATTAAGTAGTCAGTATAAACTATTGTGTTTTTGACTAATTAAAAAAAAAAAAGAAATAAATAAATTAGAAAACTATGAGCATTACTTTTTCTTCTCCTTAAAAACTAGATTTCCTTAATATCTTTTTTTTTGCTTTGGACGTTTTTTTCTTCATATGCTTGACCTAGTCAAGCTTTTGCTCATATTAAATTTGGTAGCTATAGACAAATGAGTATGCCGATTACAATGGAATAAATTCTTTTCCATTGTTAATATTTTATTTAAGCTATGTATATCGAAAACTGAAAAAATTTACAAAAAAAAAAGAATGGAAAGTTATTGTTCTACGACGCTATTCATTTCGGGGCAATATGGAAACGCCCAAAGACTTAATAACACTAGACAAAATACCAAAAGTTTTAAAGTTCCAACACAATACCTGAAAATCACACAAATGCTGCTCTCTACCTACAAAAAGAAAACCTTGCTGTTTTTAACTAATCGCATAATCCTACTGGTACTAGCATCATTTATACATTCCTACTGCACTAAAATCTGAGATTTCGCGATATCTTTCGAAATCCAGAGAAATTTCGCAAATATTTTCAAACTTTTATATATCGTGGATTTCAACGAAATCTTATCGATATCTTCACTGTTGTAAAGAGCACAAAGCTTTGAATACAAAAAAGTTCAACCTTAATACATCTTGATTTGAAATATTAATATTCTCTGCTTAAACAAAATCACACAATATTATTCAAATTATTAAACAAAAACAAAATGTGCACATAGCAAAAAGTCAACTTAAAATTTCTCTATGATTTTTTCCAATAAGAAGTCCTTCTTATTACGACTGGGTATGTCTTTTTAATAAATTTAAGAAGATAATCTGTAAAATTAAGGTGAAACCCGTTTCAATAAAATTAAGAAGGGAATCTTGGTTTTCATTAGAATCTCCTCTTAATATTAATAAGTCGAAAATGCTTAATTCCCTGTATATGATTTTTAACATAAAAACGAGAAGATTTCTTCTTACAATTGCCTATTTTTGAACAAAATTCCATAAAAATTAATAATCAAAAAGTTATCTCCTTATTGAGAACAAATTCTAACCAATATTATAAATATTTTCTAATGACAATTTCTTCGATTTTGCCCCCTCTCGCACTCCTTGGTCATCAAGCATTTTTATACGTCGATCTCTTGAATTATAGGTGAACTTTTTAGCTCTGTGTACACTAAAAAATCACCGGAGTATGAAGAGCTACTTATCGAGATATGACACCTTCGGGGATCCACAAAAAACTAAATTTAATTAGCAAATGTCGACGTACGTACTTTTCACGCCTAAATAGACAGCCGGATTTAGGTAACATTTATATTAATATATAGGATATTTTTTTAATGAGACTTACCGTATGCTTAAAAAGTTAAGTAAAACTAATAAGTTAAATCGGTTATGGTAATCTGGGTGTTAAACGAAAGTTAAACCTCTTTATTGGAAAAATATTTTTGGCCAGGGTTGCTCCTTGTTTAAAGAGGTTAAATAAAATAGAGATAAGGCAAATGAAATATTGCAGCATGGATGCCACCAAAAAAAGGTTTAGAAAGGCTTTATTACGCAAATATTTTTGAAGGGTTGCCACCTGCTTCAAATTGTTAAAGAATTAAAGAATGAACTGAAATTTACTAGATTCTGAAAAACGAAAGATGTTTAAGAAAACTTAATTTGGAAAACATTTTGGCAGAGAGTGGCCACCTGTTTAAAAAGTCAAATACGATTAATTAATATGGTAACTGATTTGTTTCAATATTGGTGCGAAATAAAAAGCGTTTTTGGAATGCTTAATTTCGAAAATATTTTTAAAGGAGGTTGTCAACTATTGCAAAATTTAAATATATATTATTTAATAAGTAAAGTGAAATCCGCGTATCTTATGTTTTAACACCAAATTATGTATTTTTAAAAGAGTCATATAAATTATGGCAATGGTTTCTGTTCAATTTCAATATTATAAGTATTTTTTTTTGTGTTTTGTGGATAAACTATAAATATAATTTTTAAAATCTATATAAAACGACTAGCGAAAAAAGCCAATTCGCTCTTCATACTAGCATAAATATTGTCCATGTCGTTTCCTCCTACATTTTAAATCAAATAATTTAAACTGAATTTTGTATCTTTGTTGAGCTGAAAAATAAACTAATGTTGAAAGGGAATGTGTGTTTTCAATGCTACCTTCGGTCGAGTTGCTCGAAATTTCCTTACAAAAATTTCATACTTATTTTGATCATATCAGCAGCTATATTACAAACTATCCTCCGAGGCAACTTAATGCCTACACCTACACACATACATAGATATGTACATATGTTTTTATGAAAGTTCATGAAAATGTAAACCAGGCAAACCAAAAGAGCATGTGTGCAAAACTTTTGCATCAGGGGTGTCCAGACTCTAGAGGATCAATAGTTACTTGAATTTGCTACAATTGCAACACTTGAAGTAAAACGCAAATATTTGTAACATAAACGCGAAGTAGCCGCAAAATGAAAACGGCACGATTCTACTCATAAAACAAACATTTGCCGAGAATTTTGTAAGACTATAAGCGCATGCACAATAACCATTTTCCACTTAATTTATTTAACACAAAAGTCAAAGTTGCTTTGAAAAGTGGAAAGTATTAAAAAGTTAGGATAACGCAAAAAAAACAACATTTTTTTGGACTCAGCAAGAATTCTGTGTTGAAGCTATATGTACTTATATGTTAGATGTGTATAAATTCAAGTAATGTAAGTTTTTATACTATGTATGAATTTGCATTTGGCTTTTGCACAACGTGATATTAGCATAGGGAAAAGTGATAAACGATGTGCTGTTGAAGTGAATAAAATATGTTTGTGAGTAAGCTGCCTTATGTAGTAAACAAAAACTTCAAAAATAAAAAATGAGAGACTCAAATTGAGTTAGAAATCCACAGAAATCCACTTCATTCGTTTCAAAGCAGTCAAAAAGTTTTTTCCGCAAATGAGTCACTTGAGATTTACTTGTGAAACATGACGCGGCTAAGTAGCTCCAGGTAAACAATTTCTATCTGAGCAGCATCTTAAATTTTGTTGTAATTTAATCCTTTCGTTTATTTCATAACTAAGATAGAAGATGATACTAAGTTTAAGGCAGAGGACTCCTATTTTTATAATTCAGTAAATTTAGCCTTGTGAAAATGGCGCTATATAGGAGAAATAGCTACTGTTGAATATTGAAAAAGTCATCCAAATTAAGTCTTTTTATAATAATTATGGGTGAGATAAATTTTTTTAGTCGATAACTATTATTTTGAGACTGAAATTATAAAACATTTTTTTTAATCTTGATTCTAAAATATTTTCATAATAATTGCAAAAAATATAAATTTTCAAAAGTGTTGAGACTTAACCTTTGCGACCCCCAGGGACACTACTGTCCCCCTGAGTCTATTAAATTTAATTAAAAATGGCATAAAAAAGCCCCAAACTGTAATTTATTGCGTCGTCTGCTATACAACGTTATGAATTTCGTTTTTCATTTTATTAAGTTATTCCTCAACTGTGATCAATGAATGAAGTGATTCGTGAAATAAAAATTCTTATCGCGTTCTTATGATGAGAATGTGTAGGTGTAGTTTATTTGTTCGGAGTTTCGTGGCAAAAAAACGCCTTTTCTGAACTTTGTATTCCAACTTGCTGAGTTCCTTATTGCAAATTACATATTTGCCTACCTAATGGTCTACGAAACAATGATTCATAAAAGGGATTTGTTTGAAATACTTGGAACTTTTAATTAATTTTTATTTTTATGCTTTTTACCTTTTATGTACATAATGAAATATTTTTTGTTTGTATATTTTTTTACTGATTTGAATAAAAAGTAGCCCGAAATCTAATTCAAACTCGCTACAGGAATTTTCTAGGATATATAGGAAAACTTTGGATAGGACAAATGTGTCCCATTATAAAACTCTATTGAGGCTTATATGTCCCTACCCGAAATACCGTTATAAATAAGATATTCTTTATTCTATGGGGTCTCGTATATATAAAAGCCTAGCTCGACTCCAAAAATTTTAAAAATATCATTTAATTTTCATCCTGCGAAAGTCGGTTGGAAAGGGTTAAATTGTAAATTTTTTTTATAAGAATTACATGTATGTATATAAGTCCTTTATAATAATTGGTTTCAAATTGTTTTCTGATATATAAATAGAGCTGGGTAAAATTTCGAATTTGAAAAAATTTATTTTCAAAAAATACGAAATTCTAAAAGAAGATAAATTAAGGGAATGTTTATGTAATCGTAATTATCAAGTACAAGAGTTAAAAAATGTATTTCATTCGTAATTATTATGAATAGATTTGTAATTTCGCTGCAGTTATCGATGATGTCTCAAAATTAATATTTACTGATGTATATTGGAAAGATTTTCTACCATAGTTGGTTCTAAGAAAAGTGGCACAGAAAATGGCACAACGTCAAATCGAGGGATGACGGAAACACTTTCCCAGCTACATCAACTTTTCACCCAGTCGGAAATAAGAGAAGATGAAAAAGAAACAGTAATATTTATTACTGGCATTTCTTTTATAATAATTATGTTTCTGATCTTAACATTATATTGGGATAGATATCTAGAACTGCAGTATTAAGCCGTTAACATTAAGCGTACTCAGGAAGCTTCTAAAAATTCTGATTAAAAACTTGGAAAATTTGTTGAGGGTGTGAAGCGTTGATTTATGTATGTGGTTTATATTACAATGAAAATGTCGTTTTCGAAGTATGTATATAGACTTTATGACATTAATTCCCTTCATTGGCCTTGTATTTAGTTTGCCTAAATATAAAAGTAGATGCCTTTATTAGCATTGCCAACATTAGAAATGCGAAGAAAAATTTCCTCAGTAATGTTTACAACGGACATAGTGACGAATTATATCAAATGCCCCTCGTACCCTTAGGCTCAGCAATATGTTTCGTTTACCTTATCGCAGGACGAATTTTAGCCTTAATGAACCGCTTACACGTTGCATAAAGTAGTCTAATCAAGTTTTTAAAAATTTAGACATATTCTCCAACTCACGAGAAGCTTTAAAGTCAAAACTGAATATGGTGATACACTATTTGAATTGTGAGTAATGGATCTCATCGAATTGTATACCAAATATTAAATGTAAGCCTTAGTATTTAGTAATATAATTGAGTTGTACTTTTATTGATGAATAAATAAATGAGCTGTACTTATTTATACCCAAATTACAAATTAATTAGTAGACGTAAGTGTCAAACAGTATGACATTAAATTTTCGTTCTTTAGATACGACGAACACAGTATGTAGGTATATTAAATGTGTGCAAAAGTTTCCATTGAAGGAATAAGTTTGCATAAATAACGAACTTCGTAAGCAGAATCAGTTTAACTTTGCCTATCCTTTCGCATGATAATATGAGAATGGATTGAGCTATCAACATCTTGTGTACTTGGTGCAAGTTTAGCAGCTAGTCTTCAACCCTATGTATTTAGTATGTGCTTATATTGGGTAGCATACATCTTTGCTTAATAGTGTCGTTAAACATATGGCACAGTTATCTTTAACTATCTACAAGACTATTTTTATATTACCGTTACATGTACAGAATAAAATAAATAAAACAAAACTGCAAATTTGAATTGCAAATTTCTGAATATAAATTGGAAATTCTGAGTTTGCATTCCAATTTTCTAAATATAAATTGGAAATTTTGAATTTAAAATGGAAATTATAAACTTGAATTTTAACTTTCTGAATTTAAATTGCAACTTCCTGAACTACAACAGGAAAAGGCGTGGTGCCGCTGATTGGTAAAAGTAGGAAACATTTTTTTAAAAATTCTGTTCGCTACCCTTGATAGTAGGGAATACTTTGCTCTTAGTTTGTTTAATTTGTTAACTCAATATTGAATAAAAAATTTAATTTTGGTTATGCTGCTGCCATTTTTAATATTACGTACATATTTCGTTTAAAAAATATTAGCAATAATTAAGAGTACTTTACTTAATCTTACCAGAACGAAATCGACTAATTATTCGTAAAACGAATATCTCATTTGGATATCCGTAAAGAAGTCCTTTCGGTTGTTCATCTCTTCAAGGACTGGCTTCAGCAAAGAATTTCTTATTACGAATATTTATCAGCAGAACAAAAACTATATAACAAGCTCAGATATTGTTAGCGAAATGTTAAAGTCATGCAAGGAAAGCTAACCGAATTCCCCCTTAAAGCTTCCCCTCGTTTCCAATATTTCGAAGGATTAAAACATATTTCCAATTATCTGCAACTTTCATCTTGTACTAAAAATCCTTGAAGCTCCTTGGAAAGCACATCAAAGTTGCTGAATTATCTAGTCACATCTAACTACTTATCCTTTTCAACCCCCAAATAAGAGAAAGTTCTTATCAACTTCAAGTAAGATAAAAAACAGGCAAATCATCTACTTATATTTTTCACTAGCGTTGATGGTTGGTTGGGTCGGATAAATATTTTATCCGGGTGCCGGGTGATTAATAATTTTTCAATTCCTATATGGTGTATGTCCTTGAAAATGTTTTTTTTTTTTTTATTTAACCATTGTAGTTAACCCAAATTCATAAAAAATATAAATTCTATGGAAATATCATTTTATAAAACATCAAATTCCTTTAAGCCTGCATTGAAAGTCCATCATAAATTCGTATTAAAATTTAATTATTAAATAAATACCAAAGTTGAAAGTTAGTCGACAGCCCTATTCGAAAATTTGTATGTCTAAATAACTATAAATAACCTTAAAGAGTTAAAAGCAATTTTTGAATTTTGCTATTTGGGCAAAGTTACCTTCGGCTTGTTTTTGGTCCCTATTTTTGTATAAATATTGTGTTTTTGCTTTTTTATTGCGAATTGGGGTCATTCCGTGCTATCTTTTCATAGTGTGTCGATTCATATCCATGTAAATGGATGAAATACCATATAAGATATCGTTTTTTAAGCAACGGCAAATCTCATTTTGAATTTCTGTCATGAAATAATTTTTTTATACAAATTAACCGCTGTAGGTTATCCTATCGATTTCTTGAATTGTGTAACGTTTCCCCCCATACGGGATACTCTTTTTAGGATTCTTTAATTATTTTCTTTTGCTCTCAATTAAAAAACAAAACGTGCAGGTTTACGTGGCTTAACCGATTTGAAATAATATTGAATAAGTCCAAAAATGGAGTTTTCTATAATTAAAAATAGTATATTCATCTATAATAACTTTATGAGCTCAAGCCAAGTTAGTTTATTTGGCAGTTATTGGAAAAATCAAATAGCAGCTATCACTTCCATCCACTTGATTGGTGCGTACTCAAAAAACTTCTAAACAAATAAACGACATTGAGGTCATAAAATTATTGTTGAAATAAATATAAAAAGCAAAAAAAAACTTAATATCCGTTTTTAAGATTTTAAAAAAATATCAACTCAGTTGTTAAAACTGTTTAAGCTTAAAAGATCTGCTTAAAAATATTTAAACAAATTTTCGGAATCAATAATGAGATTTTCGATGCTGTCAATGCAAATCGGTCCAGCTCAGTTAAATTTTAATATTTTTCTAAAATATTTCAAAGGTATCCTTAAAATATAATTCTAATATGTACTAATCACCTAATCTGCACATACTATCATATGTACATATTAATAAGATTGAATATTTCGTTTATTTAAAGTGTATTAATTTTTTTGGAGGAATAATAAAAACTATACATATCAGGTCCAGTTTTTGAGTGGGAGCTTAACAGTTTAACTAATCACAATCTTGCATGGTTAGTTTAGGAAATTTACCATAGTAAATCTCGTGCCAAAAAAATGTCCTTTAGAAATCTACGTTCTTTCCTTTTTGTATTAAAATTTCACACAAATAACCTCACCTTTAAGTTTCACAACCAAAGAACGTAGATTACGAAGAAGTTGCATACTTTCGCCTGATATGCCAACAGAATTTTTTACCTTATTTCACCGTGCCAGAACTAATTCAACCTTCACTGATTGAATCCAATTTGTTTGTGGTGTGGTGAAGTAAGCTAAAATTTCTTACCTCAAGATAATTTCACTGATGCAACTTCTTGGTAATCTACGTTCCTTGGACGAGACTTCTTGCCACAGGCAACAAAAGGCCCTGCGACTTCTTCGTAATCTACGTTCTTTGCTAAAATTTTACGACTTCTAATCAAAGAACGTAGATTACTTTCTTCTATTGCCACATGAAAATTCAACTGATGCAACTTTTCGTCCAAGTACACATACGAGCGAACGAAAAGCTTTTAACAGTTCACCATTTCAATTGTGTTATTTATATCTCAATATATTATTTTATTTTTACATATTAGGTACAAACACTTCTATTAGCACGAGATGCTTGGCTTTCATCATAGATGATTTGATTATTTTTATATAGTATTCTCCAATTTGCAACTATATGCACTTAATGTTTCACACTTTTTTCACAAATTAACGTTGAACGCGAAGCGTTATTGGTATTGGTATCATATTTAAGAAAATGCTAAAATATTCAAGAAATCTTTCCAGAAAATATCTAACGAAGAATATTTTAGAAAATATGTATCATGCATATTTTTAGCAAACTCCTTTTACAATTTACTGGAATTCAAATTTATAACTTATTTGAAAAAGTCCTATATACATACATACATACATATGTATATGTACAACTATGTACAATATTTAAAAAATTACATATGAGTGGCCTAATGTGTCGAAGTCAAAAAATACAAAATTATTTAGTTTTAATTATTTGTTTCAATGCAATCGAAAAACATAACTTTTGAAGTGTAAAATTTTTTTAATCTATGATTTATGACACATTACAACACCTTGTGAATCACCCAATAGTACTTACTAGAAATAAAATTTTGAGTTTTTAAAACGATTACTAAATTCATTGTGGTCCAATTCGAAATCTAATCAAAAGAATAAAAAGTTTAAAGGTGTTGCATATATGAAAATAAGCATCAAGCAGTTAGATAATTGAACTCCAAAATAGAATTATTAGTTTGTAAAATATATAACTTTTGTCTCTCACTTCCACTTTGCTCCTGACCTTATCTTTCAGTACACATTTATTCTGGGCGATACTTAGAATTAGGTAGCCCAAATTCCAGATCACCTTTATGAAAATATGCCATACAAGTAGCACCACTATTTTTGCTATTTTTGTCTTTTTTGCTCGATAGCGACTTTCCTCCTAAGATGTTGTGGAGAAATTGAAAATACCTTGAAGTGAAATCTAGCTCAGTTCCAACAATTCCCGAGCCTGGGAATAACTGTAATTTTATGTGTGATAAATGCAGTAAATTTAATTTTTCTCATTTGACGAAGTCTAACGTGATACCATGTAGTCTATCTATTAAATCTAATGCAATTGATGAAGACAAAATAGGCTTCAAATTTACTAAAATAATTTTGCTTTACTCATGTCATACATTTTTCTTTAACATTGCTAAGTATTCTGCCGTCATTTTCGAAAGTCTTCGAAAAACTAATTTTAAACCAGATTACGGGTTATTTGACAGAAAACTGCCTCATTTCTGAATACCAATCAAGTTTTCGGCGGGGGCACAGCTGTTCTAGGCTCCTGAGTTCCTAAGGATATCAGACCACACTTTGATAAAGGACACCTCACAATCCTTACTTTATTAGATTTTTCAAAAGCGATCGATACTATGTGCCACAATATTTTACTAACAAAGCTCGAAAAATATTTCGGTTTCAGAAACAATTCGCAAAAATTAATTAATGAAATATCTAACAAATAGATGGGAGAGAGTAATATCCAAAGGTTCCTGCTCTGACTTATTAGCAATAACATCTGGTGTTCAACAGGGTTCTATCCTTGGGCCTGTTTTATTTTGCTTGTATATTAATGACTTAGTAAAATGTTGTAAAAATGTTAATATTCATTTACATATATGCAGATGACGCTCAAAAATACTTATCCGCCTATAGGTCTTTCGAAGGGCTTAATCATTAGAATTAGTGAGGAATTAGGTTCGATTTCCCAATGTTCAAAGGGAAATATACGCAACCTCAATGAGTCTTAAGCACAGGCTACTCGTATATATAGTCTTGTCTCATATGCAGTATAATCTGGATATGTTTCAACAATTAATGTGGAATGAGTGTGTCATAAAATATGAGAATGTTTTTAAAACCCTTGACTTTAAACTTAATGGGACTCTCGCAAGTGTGTGGAGCATGTCAACACATCAGTTAGCAAGTCATAAATATTATGTGTTGAGGCAGCTATGGAGAACTGCTGCATTAATTCCGCAAACTACTAAGCTCAAATTTGTAAAAACCTTAATAGTCCCTCTAATATCCTTACAAGAATTAGTTTATACATAGCTATTCAAAGATTCCTTGTATAAATTACAATTGGTTATTAATAGTGCCGCTAAAGATATTTATTTAAGGCGAAAGTTTGATCACATTTCGGAGTTCTCCACTAACATTCTTTGACTAATCCTAGGCTAGCTTACAACCGATACACAAAATATCTTTTTTCGAAATTAAAGTTTGCACAGTCCAGTCGCACATGTAAGCTCATTGTACCGCTGTCCAAATATTCAGTAACGTCAGGAATGTTTTTCTTTCTGGATTAAAATTGGAAAGAGTAACCCAAGGCGCTTCAAACTTGCAGTTCGCTATCTATTTCTATCCTAACCTTCCAATCTGTGCTACTTTACTTTACTTTATGTATTTATTTTCTCTGTCTGCTAAATGTACCTTAACTTTAATTTTACCTGTAATTGAATTTTAAACAATTGTACCAATTGTTTTGAGTTTTAATTCACACCCGCACTGTAAAAGGCCAAGCCTTATTTGTGTGTATTCGATTAAAATTTGAAGTTAATGAACAATCTGTATTTAAATAACTCATCGCCTGCTCACCTTAGCAAAATTTCAAGCGACTGGTAGTCAGTTGCCTACAGTGATGCTTTTTATATTTTCTTTTAACCGGAAAGTTTTAAAGAAGGAAGAAAAGTGCTGTCATGATTTCGCAATTGAAAAAGATCTCGTTCAAATGGTGAACTTTTCTAATATATACTCAAATATTTATGATGATTAAGGTATAATAAGTGATATATAAATAAATTAATTAAGTTTATGTATTAACAAACTAACTCGTAACTAAAATTTAAATTATTTTTGAAGCTTATAAAGCCAATATAAATATGTAAAACCCGTGTAAAAAGTTATTATGAAATCGTAATGGGAATTAAATGTTCAATTTATATATTAGGCCTTAAACAAATTTAGGTTTAGCCTTTTTACCCATTTTATTTTGCCTGTTTAGCCTTTTTTCAAAAAGCTCTGACAACAGGGCTGACTTCACCCGACAAAGGAGACGGAAACACAGGGATTCGGGAGTACTTTGTCGGAAATTCAAACGAGTGGGAGTCAGCAAAACTCAATGTCCGTCCGGCACCGTTCGGTAATAAAATCAGAATAAACTGAATTGTCGGAGAAATTAATAGCTGAAACTTAGCTTCATTTTTGTTAATAATATATTGTAGGAAGTGTGAATTTAAACTCTAATGTGCTAACAAGTGAGTTTTTTTTTTTTAATTTCATCGATTTAATTTAAGCAGTAACACCCTGTACTCACTTTCGCAGCATTTATCAAAGTTTCAAATTTCCTTAACCTTTACGCGAGTGGCCGAACTGAAACAAAGGCTGTTTGCATTTTTATTATTAACGTAAAGAAATTAAAATATGCAAATATATAGCGTTGATATTTAGTAGCACAAAAGAGTGATAAAAAAATTAACAAACATTACAAATGTTCATGTAAATTAATTCTTTAGTGATAATTCTTGTCTGGGTGTAAATCTAGACCGCTTCGGTAACCAAATCTGACTGAAGTGGAACGAATGGCCAAAATTTGAAGCTAAGGCACTTCGGGTGAATCCCACGAACACTCCGCGCACTCGGCTACGGCGGCCATTAATCACAAAATTTAAAAAATTGTCTGATCTGCGAAATTTTTATATAAATTCTAATACTAAATAAATCGCAAAATCTGAATATGAAGTCAGAATATAAAAAATGAGAATAGTTTTTAAGATATAGTTAAATTTGAAATTTTGAGATCTGAAAAAAGTTAAGTTCCTTAATTGTAATAATCTGTGAACATAGTTGTCCGATTTCAAATATAATAATTTATGTAAAACCAATCAAATTTTCTAAAATTTGTAGAAATTATATTTCCAAAACCGATTTCTTGATTTAGGAGTTCCTCAGGAGTTTATCTACAATTTTGCCCAAAATATAGAACAGCTAAAGACTGGAATGGCATTTTGGTTTTAAAAATCGGATCTCTGCAGTTTTTAGGACCGACAAAAAATTGTATGGTTTAATAATCACTTAAAATGCAAATACAGAGATGGATTTTTAAAACTTCGCATGGTGTCCGGTCCGGTCAAATTTTTCTCCAAAATCTTCAATGAACTTTTTGCCATTGCATATCAGCTAATTACATAATCAGCTGATTCAAATTAATGATTGGCGATTAACGATTTATTTAGTTTACAGCGATTAAAATTACTATATTAAACGAAATTAATGAATCCAATTGAAGTTGAAGTCCGTTCGTAAACGCAGTATTATAGTAGCACATCTCGTTCGGTGAAAGCAAATCACAAACAATCGCAACCACCATATTTGCTTCAGATTTTCCTAATGGTTTTAATATATATTTAGTAAAATTCCCGCAGATGTACAAATTTTAATAATTTTTGAGTTGCATAATTTATTTCATAATATATGTACATATGTATATTCACAAGGTGTCATAATGTGTCATAAATTATAGTCATAAAATTTTAGATTTCAAATGTTATGTTTTTGGATTGCATTGCAACAAATAATTATAACTAAGCAATTTTGTATTTTTTTAAATTTTAGGACTTTGAGTTATGACAAATTATGACAACTTGTGAATCACCCAATTGTATATATATAAGTTTTTATGCAAGTATATTCATAATAAGGATAATTGTAGAATTTTAGAAAAATAGTCTACTCGAACAATTGGTTAATTACGACTAACGACTTAAATTAACAGTTTACCGTACTGCCTACTAACTTATAATTAAATGCGATATATTTTAGCACCAACACTCTGCAGCCTCTATATACCATTTCGATCCTCAGGATGTGTCTCACTATAAAATCCTAGATTCATGGTAGGCACAAGTTGGCTATAGAACGACATGTCAGCTGCTGAAGGTCGATGCTGTGCTACCGACATATCGGTTTGTGCTGGCGCTACGGGTGGTGGTGGCGTACCAGCTGCATTAGTGACTAAATTCATCGCACCGGCAGTGTTGGGGCCACCGGCTAAACCTAAAATGCTGGTAGATGGTGGAATCCCAACACCTACACCTGCTGCAGCACTGATAGCGGCTTGCGTGGCCATAACAGCCGTCTGTTGTAGTTCGTGCATTTTCATGTGTCTCTCGAATTCGTCGTGTTTGCAGAATTGTATGCGACAGACATCACATGGATATTGTGGTGCGTGGAATTCCAATTCGTGACGTGCAAGTTTCTCACGTCTATTAAAACCAGTGCCGCATTGCTTGCACGTGAACAATGTGTCCAAATGTAGTGCCTGGTGGCGTTGTAGATCGCGTTCACGCGTGAATGTTTTCTGGCAAATGGTGCAGTTGAAGATGCGGGGATGTGATGGCTTGTGTGGTGGCGGTTTTGGCATTAGCGGACGTTGTTGCAATTGTGCTGCCAAAATGCTATGATGACGGTATTGGTCTTGGGGCGAAGGCATATTGGCATGTGGTTGTGTTGACTCAGATTCACCGAAGGGATTGAGTGCAACCACTATATTTTCTGTTTGACCAATAACACCACCAACAGAATCTTCATTTTTAATACCAACACTTGGCGGTGCGCCATTACTTTGATTTAGTAAGAATTCGGTGTCACGCCGGTAGTGCGTTTGCTCATGCAGATGTAGTTTATCTTTGCGTGCAAAAGTGCTTGGACAGCGACTACATTGGAATGGCTTTGAGTTCGTGTGTGAACGTATGTGACGCATTAGCTCTGGTGCGCTTGAGAACGAACGCGGACAACGAGTACACACATGTGGTTTTACACTACTATGAATGCGGATATGTTTTGTTAAATTTGTGTTACGTGAGAAACTTTTCGCGCAAACTGGGCAAGAGAACGGGCGTACACCGGTGTGCACAATGGTATGTTTCTTTAGATCCGAACGACGACAAAAACCTTTTTTGCAGAAGGCGCATACATATGGCCGCTCAGGGTCGTGTAGTTCTTTTATGTGATATATCAAATTCTGACGACTTGATGTGCGCTGTGAACAAAAGCTACAAACGTAAGGTGCGGCACTGTCGTGTTGCGATTCATGTTCTTTGCATTCCGGTTCAGTGGTAAATGCCATATCACAATACTGACAAAGATAGGTATTTCTTATCACTACTTCACCGCCAATGAATGAGTCACCGGCTTGCACTGAAGTGAAGGATGAAACTGATTCGTGCGCGGTCATAGAGTTATCTCCACTATGCATTTCGCCGGCTGTCAGTGACACCGATGGCACCAAGGAATCGCTTAATTCATTTGCTTGATGTTGATGCAAGTTAGGCACAGCATTATTTGTAGTTTGTAATGTTTGTGGCGATGCTGCTGCTAGCTCCTCAACTTCCGAGTCTGATTCCATTGAAAATTCGTCTTCTGAACTTTCACAATCTTGATTTGGATCCACCTCAGTTATTATGCAGTCATCCTCAGGCTCAAATGTACCTGGATTTCCGTTAAGACCCGGCCGTTGTTCCTTGCTGTCTGCTTCTGCTTGGTTGTTGCGTTCCAGCCAACGCTGCAATTCAGTCTCACATCTCTGCACATTTTCGCGAAAATTGGTAAACGCCTCCACCATTGCAAAACAACGCCGGCAGATACTACTCGGTAGTAACGTTGAGTGTTCGAGCTGTAAGTGGAGCTGTATTGAATGATATAACCATAATATACCTAAACGTTTAAATTACCCTGACGCCCAACAGATCAAACAGGCGTTCCACCATTGGCATTCTCTTCGCTACGGCATCGGACGCCGGTAAGGTTTCCTCTGCTGCCGGTAGTTCTTCCTCAAAGATATTCGCAATAGATTTGTCGTGCTGCAAACATAAGCGACACAGTCCAATTCCACTGTCCCCTGGTGTGGCTTCTGCTGGCGTAACCACTGCCTCAAGATCGACCATTGCTTTTATGGATATGGCAAATGCGCCTGATAAAGAATTTTTCTTAGTAAACAATTTCAGAAAATGTTGCTTCGTTTCGCACGCAAGTTATAACCACCAAGTACTGCTCCGCTCAAAAAACTTATTGGAAATAAATGAAATATAAACGCTGCACCAAAATACGGCAAAAATTACGCGAAAAGCAATTCTAGAGGGTTGCTGAGACAAAATCAGAGTTGCATTCAGCCAATACAAGTAGTTCACATATGCCGTTTACAGTAGGCAATTTTAATAGCAAGCTGGTCTACCACCAGTTTAAATCATACGATACAATAATGATTTGATAATTATGTTTAGGATATATTTGTTATATTAGCAAAAACAAAATGTTTAAAGAGGATTTCATCTGAAATTATTTATCTTTTAGATAGTTTTAGTAATTTATTAATATTGGAAAATAAAAGTTTCCTTCAGATACCGTTCAAAGGTTTAGCTCATGTAATCACTATACTGAATTCTAAGGTCCTGAGCTTACAATTTTTAAAACTTTTAATTATTTCCACCAAAAGACTTAAAATATGTAATAAAATGTGAATATGTATGTACAGGTATAATACAATTTTTAATTTTTTTTAATTACTTCCACCAGAGGGCTTAAAACATTTAATATTACGTTAATATGTACATATGTAGCGATCGAGATCTTTTAGACTTAGTTGTTGTTGTTGTAACAGCATAAAACATTCCCCATAAAATTTTGGGGAATGCTGCTGAAGTGACAGTCCTTGGCCGGATATAGATCCGAGTCGTTCCGGTACCGTAGAACCGACTGTCGTGCTTGCGAGTGCTCCCATGTCCTTGGGATATTTTAGGGACGACTTGGGAAACTGGACGATGAGCATTGAGGAGTCGCTTGGGCTTTTCCTCGATTCCCACTTTCCCGGCAACTCTGAACCGTGTGAAGCCACAGGCGTGAAACCAGGTGACATCTATGTCCCTCCTTGAGACCTGTTAGAGGAGCGTCGCCTGCTCTGGTCGATATGCTCCTTCAAGGCGTTCAAGTCTCCGGGACCTGAGTTTTGCAACTGAGCGGGTGTCTTGTCAGTGACTGGCGCCTATTTACGCGAGCTGCGTAAGTAGGGGCTATATTCCTAAGGTCTGGAGGAATGTGAGGGTAACGTTTATTTCCAAGGCGGGCAAGAGTTCTCATGTGCCCCCTAGCGACTTTAGGCCAATCAGCCTTTCTTCTTTTCTTTTGAAAACCCTGGAGGGCTGATTGATCATCATATAAGGGATGGGATTCCTCGTGAGCGATTGTCACGTGCTCAGCATGCTTACTTGAAAGGCAGGCCCACAGACAGCCTTGCACACAGTTGTTAACGTCATTGGGGAGCCTCTTGAGCACAAGGACTTCGCAGTTGGAGCCTTTCTGGATGTAGAAGAAGCCTTTAATGACGTCCAGCCACAGGCAATAGTCAGATCCCTGGTGAAGCTTGGGGTTGAACAGGGTCTTATAAGGCTCGTCAACCACCTGCTCTGTCACAGAACTATCATCCAGAGTAGGGCAGCGTCTGCGTTCAACGAAGAGTGAGTAGCGGCACTCCAGAAAGAGGAGTTGTCTCACTACCTTTGGGTCGTTGTTATCAACGGCGTCCTGAAGGAGCTGGAAAGGAAAGGCTGCTCGGTTATTGCCTATGCCGACAATGTAACACTCATTGTCAGGAGGAAGTTTTTGGACATATTTTTTACATCATGCAGGGTTACCTAAACTTGGTCGTAAAGTGGTCTACAGAATGTGGGCTCGCTATCAATCCCAGCAAGACGGAGCTCGTCTTGTTTACCGGAAGGTATAGAGTGCCAGATGCTCGAACTCTTTCAATAGACGGCGTCCCACTTGTGCTTTCTGACCGGGTCAAGTATCTGGGCCTGATTCTGGACAAGAAGATCTTCTGGGGGCCAAATATTGAGAGTGAAAAAGGCATCGGTTGCCGGGGTGCTATTGGGAGGGTCGGGGTTGATTTCCCACGGGTCCGGAGTTCTCGAAGGGGCCCGTATTTTTCAAGAGATTGAGTGAATAGTGAAATTAGAACGCTTTTGATAGTCGATTAATTCAAACCTTTATTTGAAAGTTGTGATTACCGATAAAGCGCGTTCTTGCGTGCATGTAAAAAAACAGTTACGTACATAAGCAAAAACTGGCAATGTGATGAACTGATGAGAGCAAAAAACGTCGTATTTGACTTATTTTTAAAAACATTAAGGTAGTAAGTAGAAAGATAGGTGATGAAATTGATGAAGTATTCGAAACTTTTATGTAGAAAGGGGGTCCCACCTTTTTACCCCTGGGAACGGTTTTTCTCTCGACGGCCCAGGGGCGGGAGGACGGTGAACTTTTTCACGGATGGTCCGAAGCTGGACGGAAAGGTTGGGGAGTGGTGTCTTCTGCGAGGAGCTCTCACTGAGCCGAAAATTTAGGTTTCCGGACTATTGTAGTGTGTATCAGGGGGAGGTGGACGCACTGAGGTCGCTAACAAAGCGGCAACTTTCGATCCTCGTAGGAGCTCTGACAGGTCATTGTCCGATGTGTATTCATGCGGTTAGGCAGAATATAGTCTCGGAATAACACGTAAACATTGTCTAGCATATGAATTTCATAGTACACTCGCTTCAAGTTCTCAGCTGATTTTCAAGGCGTCATTTAAACAAACGAATACAGAATCTTTTCCACCTGACTACATTTATTTTAGAAAAGAATACGAAAATAGAAGAGGGCAGTGAAAATGCAAAATATTTTGGTAGAAACGAAATCATCACTAGATAAAACCCATACGTATATTTGTTTACATAAGTTATAATACATTGTAACCGACTTGCAAAAGAACGCTCCGGCTCGTATAAATTTTTTCCTTTTAAAAGCAATTCTGTTGGCGGAAAAAAGTTGTTTCGGTAATTTTAGGCTGATGTATTTATTTAAAATTGCTATAAAATAGCACTGTTTTCACTTCCCAAAACTATATCTCAGGTCGGATATCATTTTAAAAATTTGCTAAACTCCCATATTTTTCCAAGTTAGTGTTGTGGCTTTACATACAATTCGTTACCCTACCTAGTGAACTGTTGCGAATTGGTTACAAAGAAACGGAGTTATATTACATAAATAAAGGTGAATTTATTCATATATTTTTCCATGTTTGTGTTGTGCATGCTTTACAAGCAACTTGTTATCCTCAATATTGCTATTTTGTCAGTCGGTTTAAAAAGAAACGGGCTTTATATTGATAATATATTCGATGCAAATTTTATTCCATTAGTTTTATTTAATTAAGTAAGTATATTTTTTTGCAAATATATCTCGCTGAAGAAATATTCTTAAAATTAGGAACTAATAGTAGGCAATACATAGTTAAAATAAATTTTAGCGCCGTAATATTATAAAACCCAAAATTATAAAATCATTTCACATTTTTGTATTCTTTTGAAAAATGAGCAATAATCTTGTAAATATATACATAAATATTTCCTACAGCCCTAATATGCATCGTTCTATCCTATGAAAAACCCGAAATAAACACCCAAATTACTACTGTGTGGCATCCCCATAACAGCATAGCACAGTCACCTACCTACAGGGGTCGCTGTGAAATGTCACTACAAGCCATAGGAAAACTGTTTCTTGACGCGGCAGTAAATCGTTGAATACCTTTTCCGTTACGTGCCGGAAATGAGAAATAGCGCAATCTGAAAAAAGGTCCTGAGCTTACAATTTTTAAAACTTTTAATTATTTCCACCAAAAGACTTAAAATATGTAATAAAATGTGAATATGTATGTACAGGTATAATACAATTTTTAATTTTTTTTAATTACTTCCACCAGAGGGCTTAAAACATTTAATATTACGTTAATATGTACATATGTAGCGATCGAGATCTTTTAGACTTAGTTGTTGTTGTTGTAACAGCATAAAACATTCCCCATAAAATTTTGGGGAATGCTGCTGAAGTGACAGTCCTTGGCCGGATATAGATCCGAGTCGTTCCGGTACCGTAGAACCGACTGTCGTGCTTGCGAGTGCTCCCATGTCCTTGGGATATTTTAGGGACGACTTGGGAAACTGGACGATGAGCATTGAGGAGTCGCTTGGGCTTTTCCTCGATTCCCACTTTCCCGGCAACTCTGAACCGTGTGAAGCCACAGGCGTGAAACCAGGTGACATCTATGTCCCTCCTTGAGACCTGTTAGAGGAGCGTCGCCTGCTCTGGTCGATATGCTCCTTCAAGGCGTTCAAGTCTCCGGGACCTGAGTTTTGCAACTGAGCGGGTGTCTTGTCAGTGACTGGCGCCTATTTACGCGAGCTGCGTAAGTAGGGGCTATATTCCTAAGGTCTGGAGGAATGTGAGGGTAACGTTTATTTCCAAGGCGGGCAAGAGTTCTCATGTGCCCCCTAGCGACTTTAGGCCAATCAGCCTTTCTTCTTTTCTTTTGAAAACCCTGGAGGGCTGATTGATCATCATATAAGGGATGGGATTCCTCGTGAGCGATTGTCACGTGCTCAGCATGCTTACTTGAAAGGCAGGCCCACAGACAGCCTTGCACACAGTTGTTAACGTCATTGGGGAGCCTCTTGAGCACAAGGACTTCGCAGTTGGAGCCTTTCTGGATGTAGAAGAAGCCTTTAATGACGTCCAGCCACAGGCAATAGTCAGATCCCTGGTGAAGCTTGGGGTTGAACAGGGTCTTATAAGGCTCGTCAACCACCTGCTCTGTCACAGAACTATCATCCAGAGTAGGGCAGCGTCTGCGTTCAACGAAGAGTGAGTAGCGGCACTCCAGAAAGAGGAGTTGTCTCACTACCTTTGGGTCGTTGTTATCAACGGCGTCCTGAAGGAGCTGGAAAGGAAAGGCTGCTCGGTTATTGCCTATGCCGACAATGTAACACTCATTGTCAGGAGGAAGTTTTTGGACATATTTTTTACATCATGCAGGGTTACCTAAACTTGGTCGTAAAGTGGTCTACAGAATGTGGGCTCGCTATCAATCCCAGCAAGACGGAGCTCGTCTTGTTTACCGGAAGGTATAGAGTGCCAGATGCTCGAACTCTTTCAATAGACGGCGTCCCACTTGTGCTTTCTGACCGGGTCAAGTATCTGGGCCTGATTCTGGACAAGAAGATCTTCTGGGGGCCAAATATTGAGAGTGAAAAAGGCATCGGTTGCCGGGGTGCTATTGGGAGGGTCGGGGTTGATTTCCCACGGGTCCGGAGTTCTCGAAGGGGCCCGTATTTTTCAAGAGATTGAGTGAATAGTGAAATTAGAACGCTTTTGATAGTCGATTAATTCAAACCTTTATTTGAAAGTTGTGATTACCGATAAAGCGCGTTCTTGCGTGCATGTAAAAAAACAGTTACGTACATAAGCAAAAACTGGCAATGTGATGAACTGATGAGAGCAAAAAACGTCGTATTTGACTTATTTTTAAAAACATTAAGGTAGTAAGTAGAAAGATAGGTGATGAAATTGATGAAGTATTCGAAACTTTTATGTAGAAAGGGGGTCCCACCTTTTTACCCCTGGGAACGGTTTTTCTCTCGACGGCCCAGGGGCGGGAGGACGGTGAACTTTTTCACGGATGGTCCGAAGCTGGACGGAAAGGTTGGGGAGTGGTGTCTTCTGCGAGGAGCTCTCACTGAGCCGAAAATTTAGGTTTCCGGACTATTGTAGTGTGTATCAGGGGGAGGTGGACGCACTGAGGTCGCTAACAAAGCGGCAACTTTCGATCCTCGTAGGAGCTCTGACAGGTCATTGTCCGATGTGTATTCATGCGGTTAGGCAGAATATAGTCTCGGAATAACACGTAAACATTGTCTAGCATATGAATTTCATAGTACACTCGCTTCAAGTTCTCAGCTGATTTTCAAGGCGTCATTTAAACAAACGAATACAGAATCTTTTCCACCTGACTACATTTATTTTAGAAAAGAATACGAAAATAGAAGAGGGCAGTGAAAATGCAAAATATTTTGGTAGAAACGAAATCATCACTAGATAAAACCCATACGTATATTTGTTTACATAAGTTATAATACATTGTAACCGACTTGCAAAAGAACGCTCCGGCTCGTATAAATTTTTTCCTTTTAAAAGCAATTCTGTTGGCGGAAAAAAGTTGTTTCGGTAATTTTAGGCTGATGTATTTATTTAAAATTGCTATAAAATAGCACTGTTTTCACTTCCCAAAACTATATCTCAGGTCGGATATCATTTTAAAAATTTGCTAAACTCCCATATTTTTCCAAGTTAGTGTTGTGGCTTTACATACAATTCGTTACCCTACCTAGTGAACTGTTGCGAATTGGTTACAAAGAAACGGAGTTATATTACATAAATAAAGGTGAATTTATTCATATATTTTTCCATGTTTGTGTTGTGCATGCTTTACAAGCAACTTGTTATCCTCAATATTGCTATTTTGTCAGTCGGTTTAAAAAGAAACGGGCTTTATATTGATAATATATTCGATGCAAATTTTATTCCATTAGTTTTATTTAATTAAGTAAGTATATTTTTTTGCAAATATATCTCGCTGAAGAAATATTCTTAAAATTAGGAACTAATAGTAGGCAATACATAGTTAAAATAAATTTTAGCGCCGTAATATTATAAAACCCAAAATTATAAAATCATTTCACATTTTTGTATTCTTTTGAAAAATGAGCAATAATCTTGTAAATATATACATAAATATTTCCTACAGCCCTAATATGCATCGTTCTATCCTATGAAAAACCCGAAATAAACACCCAAATTACTACTGTGTGGCATCCCCATAACAGCATAGCACAGTCACCTACCTACAGGGGTCGCTGTGAAATGTCACTACAAGCCATAGGAAAACTGTTTCTTGACGCGGCAGTAAATCGTTGAATACCTTTTCCGTTACGTGCCGGAAATGAGAAATAGCGCAATCTGAAAAAAGGTCCTGAGCTTACAATTTTTAAAACTTTTAATTATTTCCACCAAAAGACTTAAAATATGTAATAAAATGTTAATATGTATGTACAGGTATAATACAATTTTTAATTTTTTTTAATTACTTCCACCAGAGGGCTTAAAACATTTAATATTACGTTAATATGTACATATGTAGCGATCGAGATCTTTTAGACTTAGTTGTTGTTGTTGTAACAGCATAAAACATTCCCCATAAAATTTTGGGGAATGCTGCTGAAGTGACAGTCCTTGGCCGGATATAGATCCGAGTCGTTCCGGTACCGTAGAACCGACTGTCGTGCTTGCGAGTGCTCCCATGTCCTTGGGATATTTTAGGGACGACTTGGGAAACTGGACGATGAGCATTGAGGAGTCGCTTGGGCTTTTCCTCGATTCCCACTTTCCCGGCAACTCTGAACCGTGTGAAGCCACAGGCGTGAAACCAGGTGACATCTATGTCCCTCCTTGAGACCTGTTAGAGGAGCGTCGCCTGCTCTGGTCGATATGCTCCTTCAAGGCGTTCAAGTCTCCGGGACCTGAGTTTTGCAACTGAGCGGGTGTCTTGTCAGTGACTGGCGCCTATTTACGCGAGCTGCGTAAGTAGGGGCTATATTCCTAAGGTCTGGAGGAATGTGAGGGTAACGTTTATTTCCAAGGCGGGCAAGAGTTCTCATGTGCCCCCTAGCGACTTTAGGCCAATCAGCCTTTCTTCTTTTCTTTTGAAAACCCTGGAGGGCTGATTGATCATCATATAAGGGATGGGATTCCTCGTGAGCGATTGTCACGTGCTCAGCATGCTTACTTGAAAGGCAGGCCCACAGACAGCCTTGCACACAGTTGTTAACGTCATTGGGGAGCCTCTTGAGCACAAGGACTTCGCAGTTGGAGCCTTTCTGGAAAGAGGAGTTGTCTCACTACCTTTGGGTCGTTGTTATCAACGGCGTCCTGAAGGAGCTGGAAAGGAAAGGCTGCTCGGTTATTGCCTATGCCGACAATGTAACACTCATTGTCAGGAGGAAGTTTTTGGACATATTTTTTACATCATGCAGGGTTACCTAAACTTGGTCGTAAAGTGGTCTACAGAATGTGGGCTCGCTATCAATCCCAGCAAGACGGAGCTCGTCTTGTTTACCGGAAGGTATAGAGTGCCAGATGCTCGAACTCTTTCAATAGACGGCGTCCCACTTGTGCTTTCTGACCGGGTCAAGTATCTGGGCCTGATTCTGGACAAGAAGATCTTCTGGGGGCCAAATATTGAGAGTGAAAAAGGCATCGGTTGCCGGGGTGCTATTGGGAGGGTCGGGGTTGATTTCCCACGGGTCCGGAGTTCTCGAAGGGGCCCGTATTTTTCAAGAGATTGAGTGAATAGTGAAATTAGAACGCTTTTGATAGTCGATTAATTCAAACCTTTATTTGAAAGTTGTGATTACCGATAAAGCGCGTTCTTGCGTGCATGTAAAAAAACAGTTACGTACATAAGCAAAAACTGGCAATGTGATGAACTGATGAGAGCAAAAAACGTCGTATTTGACTTATTTTTAAAAACATTAAGGTAGTAAGTAGAAAGATAGGTGATGAAATTGATGAAGTATTCGAAACTTTTATGTAGAAAGGGGGTCCCACCTTTTTACCCCTGGGAACGGTTTTTCTCTCGACGGCCCAGGGGCGGGAGGACGGTGAACTTTTTCACGGATGGTCCGAAGCTGGACGGAAAGGTTGGGGAGTGGTGTCTTCTGCGAGGAGCTCTCACTGAGCCGAAAATTTAGGTTTCCGGACTATTGTAGTGTGTATCAGGGGGAGGTGGACGCACTGAGGTCGCTAACAAAGCGGCAACTTTCGATCCTCGTAGGAGCTCTGACAGGTCATTGTCCGATGTGTATTCATGCGGTTAGGCAGAATATAGTCTCGGAATAACACGTAAACATTGTCTAGCATATGAATTTCATAGTACACTCGCTTCAAGTTCTCAGCTGATTTTCAAGGCGTCATTTAAACAAACGAATACAGAATCTTTTCCACCTGACTACATTTATTTTAGAAAAGAATACGAAAATAGAAGAGGGCAGTGAAAATGCAAAATATTTTGGTAGAAACGAAATCATCACTAGATAAAACCCATACGTATATTTGTTTACATAAGTTATAATACATTGTAACCGACTTGCAAAAGAACGCTCCGGCTCGTATAAATTTTTTCCTTTTAAAAGCAATTCTGTTGGCGGAAAAAAGTTGTTTCGGTAATTTTAGGCTGATGTATTTATTTAAAATTGCTATAAAATAGCACTGTTTTCACTTCCCAAAACTATATCTCAGGTCGGATATCATTTTAAAAATTTGCTAAACTCCCATATTTTTCCAAGTTAGTGTTGTGGCTTTACATACAATTCGTTACCCTACCTAGTGAACTGTTGCGAATTGGTTACAAAGAAACGGAGTTATATTACATAAATAAAGGTGAATTTATTCATATATTTTTCCATGTTTGTGTTGTGCATGCTTTACAAGCAACTTGTTATCCTCAATAGTGCTATTTTGTCAGTCGGTTTAAAAAGAAACGGGCTTTATATTGATAATATATTCGATGCAAATTTTATTCCATTAGTTTTATTTAATTAAGTAAGTATATTTTTTTGCAAATATATCTCGCTGAAGAAATATTCTTAAAATTAGGAACTAATAGTAGGCAATACATAGTTAAAATAAATTTTAGCGCCGTAATATTATAAAACCCAAAATTATAAAATCATTTCACATTTTTGTATTCTTTTGAAAAATGAGCAATAATCTTGTAAATATATACATAAATATTTCCTACAGCCCTAATATGCATCGTTCTATCCTATTATTACTACTGTGTGGCATCCCCATAACAGCATAGCACAGTCACCTACCTACAGGGGTCGCTGTGAAATGTCACTACAAGCCATAGGAAAACTGTTTCTTGACGCGGCAGTAAATCGTTGAATACCTTTTCCGTTACGTGCCGGAAATGAGAAATAGCGCAATCTGAAAAAATCTGCGAATACATTCCATGGAACTGCGTGAGGTCTTTAATCTTTCCAGGAACGCTTAGCTCGAATTGTGATGATCAAGTTCAACAAAAACGCTGTACTAGTGTACTTAACTTGTGTAACCACCAACTACCTGGATATGGTTGGTTGTGTGTTTGTATGTATGTATGTATATATCAATATTGTTGCCATATAAAATCGGTGGTACGCCCATTCATTCCATTTTTCTTCTTCAGAGGAATGTAACAACGGTGAATAAGTTAATTGTGAGCACATCCAAGCAAGCATCGTGTGGCATGTAGCCGGCCAGCGAACACAGCCGATATAGCACAAGAGTGGGCGCACCACAGCACAGTTATCTATCCATCATATCAGTGTTCAGTGAAGACGAAAACAATGCCAATGAGCCGATGATCAGAAGCTGCAACAAGTGTCTGTAGCAAGTGGCCACTAGTGACGCAATTAAATGCCACGCACGTTGTACGCCGCGCAGCCATTTAAGGATATTCAATTATAATTCGATTAAAATGCTTCACACATGACCATGATTATGGAGCAAACAGGTACTACATGGCAGGCAGGCGGTCAGGTAAACAGGCACTGTCAAGATGTCGTGGCATCAACAGTAGCGTTCTCCTGCTGTGACACAACGCATCTATCTTTAGATGGATGCCCATATGTATGTGTGTGTGTGTGTATGTGCATGCATTGCTCCGCTCGTATGCGCTATCGAAATTACTGACGAGCGGTAAAATTACGCTTTAATGTTGTCACTTTGAGTCAAGCCATAAGTGATTGTCACGTCGTTCTAGAGCATTGCACGCCAGTCAAAAGACTCTGTTCTCATAGCGCATATATAGTTTATGTACATTTGTTTGCAGACTCCTATCTATCTATGTATGTATGTATGTATGCGTGTGTTGAAAAGTGTGCATATTGGTGGTAATTAATATAAAACTTTTATTGTTTCTGACTGGATGCAGCGTTGACAACGTCATTAAGCAAGCGTGAGAATTACATAAATATATTCCAAACGGAACTTGAGCAGAGCGCCGAAGAAAAAGCAAAAAAGGTAAGAAAACAAGTTAATAACCCTAATTGGTTACGCGAAGCGAAATCGTAGGCACGTTGTACTATTAAGGATCCGTTTTACAATGCATTAAGTCTAGTTTAAGATTTTGCGTTTCATCAACAGTTTTTGAACAAAACTTAAGTTCAACTTCAGTCGCGAATAGTTGTTACTTAAATTGTTCTTATCTTAGCTACCGCTGATTAGAGCGAAAATACTTGTGAAATTCAAAATAACTAAAATTGATAGGAAAATAAATGACAATGCATTTTAAGGGAAGATAACAATATCTGCCAAAATCAACTTTTTTTGGGTATTTCATATAAGTTTGCACAAATCAAGCTATATGTATACCTTTTAAATACTTTTACTTTTTTTTTAGCTACAGTTATCGAAAATAATTGTTTTAACAAAGGTCCAATTTCGAACTTCGAAGTCCAATATCTCGATTTCAGAGGTTAACTTTTTTCATTTAAACTTATGACTCAATCGCTCTAATCTGGTACAATATCCGAGTGTTATACAATGTAATGGCACGTAAAATATATGTATCATTGGGAAAGAGTGCGTTAATTTACGACTACTTCTTTTTGCACTACAAAAGATTAAGGTTTGACCACCTCTTCGCTACATGATGACCGGTGTTGTAGTTTTGGTCTTTCCAGCTAGATCTAGCTTTTTTATTGCCTTTTAGCCGGAAATTTTAAATGTAGTCTTGTATTTTTTAGAATTTTCTTAAAATGATTTAGCTTTTGTAGCCTACCCTCTTATGCAAAACTAAATGCTGTAAAATTAAATGTTTTTGATTAATCAACTCATGATTAATGTAAATTCAATACTAATGAAATATTATAAATACCATCGTATTAGGTATATCAGTGGAAAAATATGCAATCTACTGTAGAATTTTGGGCAGAGTTTCGTAAATTTAAAAACGCGCGAAATCCTTTTGCTATCCTTGATAGTTTTGTTTTCAGTCTTGCCCCTTTAGCAATGCAGAAGTCGAACACATTTCTAGCGCAATGAACATTATCAAAAGAAAACAAAAGAATTTGAATCAGGGCTAAAATGTTATATGCATTTTTAAGGATTAAATATAGCTAGAAGAAGGAAGAAAATTGTTGTATGGGTTTCGCTATTGAAGAAGATCTCACTCAAATGATGAACACCCAAACTTGTCTGTTGATGAAGATATAATGTGGGATAAGTATGTATGTATGTAAATATATGAATTAATTTTACGTGTGGATAAACCGAATAATATTTGTTATAAAACCGTAAATAATACATACATATGAAATTGTTGATTAATATGTTTAGCCTTAAACAAATTTTGATTTGGCCTTTTTCAGCCTATTTATTTTGCCTATTCAGCATTTTTATTATGTCAATTTAGCCTTCATTTCAAAAAGTTCTTGCAACGCCAAAGAATTGCCTACATATTTTGCAGTGCTACCATATTTTGTAATAAAATACTTTACAAACTTAAGTTTGACTTGCGAAATCTTAAAGTAGTCTTAGCTAAGATTTTTTACAACCATAACTTAAGTTCAATTTAAGATTAGATGTAGAAACTAACCCTAAATATAGTCATCGAAACCATTAACTGCTTTTATTAAAGGCATACAGAAAAATGTTGTCGAGTAAATTAGAATATCTCTGAAAACCTAATTTAATTTGAGGAAGTGGGGAAGAAAACTGTAACAACCTTTATGACTTGCAGATCTATGGAAGGATAAAGCTGGGCCTGTGACCCCATGATTACCTACGGGACCATTCCCTTTGTAGATAGAATCAAACAACAGAGAGCCATTACAGCGATTAGCAAGCTGCAGGGACACCTGTGTTATAATAGCATGGGCATTGAAAACTTGTGCGACAACATCCATGAAACTCATATTTGATTTAAAACCTCTCCATATTCGCACCCAGATTCAAGCGAATACGGAGGATGGGTGGTACCAGAATTGGAGCGGGAAGTATGAGGGTTACCATGTTGTTGAAAAATTAGAGTCACTTAGATTGGTAAGCGGGTATTGGCCTGTGTTACGTCGTTTTATATATATATATTCCAAAAATCCAAAAACGTCGTTATATATATGTATACATATATGTGAGTATAAATTTTTTGTTTTAAAAAGCCTGCTCAATCATCAACGATTCCCTAGCGGAAATACAACGAAGAAATACTTACATACATAATATATATATAAATACCTACGTACTGACAACAGACGCTCAAAAGAAATGCATTTCGCAAAAACAAAATACATGTAAGGTGATTTAAAAAAAAACCAAACCGGCTGCTATACATAGTAACACCACCATATATTAATTCGTCTTGATTGTAACCTTTCTGGAAATGTTTCTATCAAGTTTCAATTCTGCCGTGCATATGGACTCATAATAAGAAATTGAAATTCGATCTTCGATTTTCGACAACCAGCGAAGATCGAATATCGAATTTCGCTCATAACAGGGGCCTCAGTTTTGCTTCCATTTATAGCACAACAGCTTCCCTTATCCTATTGACCTTGATGTATTCTTGAGCCGAATAAGACGAGGTAACTTCGTTAAGGCTTGTATTTTTGTTCAACGCAATCAGCTATTTGACTGCTCGATTCTTCTTTTAATTTTTTCTTGCTGGCTTCTACTGGCGCCTATGAATTCCAATTCCTGTAAACACGAGAAATCCATTATTTTCTTTCGCATATTATGTAAAGTTTATAAATCTGTCTGTTCTACCCCACCACCAATGTTGCTATTGTGATAATATCCGACGAATCTTTCTTTCGATAACTCTATGGGTCGCCTTGTTAGTATTGACATCGGCTGCACTTCGTGTTTGGCCATTCTCAAATAAATGACAATTAAGAACTTCCCAATTCGAGTAGATTTCTCCAGTCATTTGGGAATGCAACATATAAGGACAGATATCTCTCTTTGAACTTAGAATGAAGTATTGACGAAGTTCCTTGGTCTTGGGCTAAATCTCTAAAGAGTTGAAGAGAAACATGGACGATTTGCGTAATGGAATAAATAACTCATCATACCCAAAATGTTCGAAGACCTACAAAATTTAGGTGGCATTTCTATTGACTGGATTCTCTAAAAGACTTGGAAGGTTTAGATATAAGTAAAGTTCTGAAAATCTATATATAAATACACACAGATGTACACATAAAAATGGTTTCAATCCAATAATTTCGGAAACGATATTTAGGCTATTTTCTCAAAGGTATTAGATGCTTTTATTGAATTCCAAATAGTGGTGGACTTTCACCCCACCAAGGACAATTTCAGTACAACGCCTATGCAATAAATACATGCGGCTCGTTTGGTCTGCTGTGGTTACGATTGAATTTTGGCCATTCTCACCAACCGCAATCGTCACATTGCTCTTTCGCAGGTTGATTGCAAACATTTGGTTGCCGCGTCGCACACTCAATCCGGATCGGCGCGATCGTTCGCACGCAAGCGCGTCATTGAGCTAAACATTTGCGGTTTATATAGTTCTTTAGTAGTGTGTGCGCTAAATTCGCGATACGTAATTGTTGATACTTTGTTTACTGTCCAGCTGTTTTGTGGTCTTGTTGATCGTGCGGTTTGATGTGACATTGATTTAATACACATCTACTACACACATACATACATACATACATAGATATGACAGAATTTGACTTGTGCAGTGCCAACGTTTTGTCCTTTAAACGTGTTGACATTGATTGTGCAAACATATTTGAAGCGAGAAAGTGTATTGATAAGGTGAAAATTTCTTTCGCTGAATTAAAAGTTAAGAAAAATTACAATACTATAAAAGCTCTAGAGGAAATGTGGATACCTCCCTGCAGCTTGTAATGTGTTAAATGTGTGCAAAAAGTGATTGGTTTATATTTTTTCCTATTTATCATTATTACCGCCTTTATGGCATTTGTAGGGTTAAAAGTTTTATAATGTTACTAGCTGACGCGGCGCGCTTCACTACACCCAACAAATACATGTTCTGAACTTGAATCAAATTGGACTGTGAATGCGGGTTTGAGAGATATTTCCAATACAGCGTCAGCTATCCGTTACTTTTTTTAATATTTAATAATTTATTTCGACAATATTGATTTTTGAGTTCAAGGCCACGACCACAAACACCGTGACACGAGATTTTTATATATATCTTGAAAGTTTGTAGGAGTGCTACTGAAGTTCTCGTGAGCCTTTGTCTGATATAAATCGGTTAGGTAGCCCCTGCTGTTGTGGTTACTTATTGTTTGATGATTGCTGCCTATTCCGCATGAATTTCCACACTCAAAGGAGCACTGGAGCGAAAACTTACTCACTGCAATCTAAGCTACTTTTTTCTAGGAATTCGTAACATTCTTAAAAACCTTGTAACCCGCCGAATTGTCTATTTTACTTTGTGGTTTTTTTCCGCCAACCAGCAATCTTGAGCTATAGGTGCGAATTTTTTTAAATGAACCTTTACGCGTAGGATGAGGAAAATGCGTGCTCGATTTTATCAAAATATTCTCCAGCATTATTTATGTATAGCCGAGGCAACCTCAATTTCAATGTACATGCATACATACATATGTCACATGACGACCGTCCATTATCATCCTGTGCACAACGTTAGTTATAGTTAGAGTTATAAGTCGAAAAAGATAAATTTGAAATAGGTTGCAACTCTTTTCAAAAACAAGCTTGTCTCAAAATTTTCTTAAACACCTTCCGCTTGATACCCAGCTTGTAATATTAGATATGAATTACATTATTGGTTAATTTTTATATCCAAGCGCACTAGTGAACAGGATATTATATTTTGGTTCTCATAACAGCCTAAATCAACTGAGATAGATATGGACATGTATACCAAACTTTTCAGAATAAAAATATGCATAAATCGATTAAGCCCTGTATGTCTGTCTGTCTGTCCGTACAACCGTCCGTGCTTCGGATAAGTCGGGTAAATATTGAGATATCTCAACGAAACTTGGTAATCACATTGGTAGGATGGTATTGAAAATTAGCAAAATTGGATAATATGAGTACCCACGCTTATATAACGGTATTCTGAGAAAATATGTAGAATGGGATATTTCAGTCACTATAAAAGATAATTGGCGTAAGCCAATTTCATACACAAGATTGGGTTGGAAAAGGAAATACGTGGGTAAAGTTTTTTTTTTAGAAAAATGGCACCGCCCACTTTAGCGCCGAGACTATCTTTCCAAACCCTTACAAAAATTATATAACGGCATTATACTATGTATATACAAATCCAAAAATGCTATTAAAGTTAATGTGCTCCAATTTCATTTGCGATAAGGAAGTACACATTTTTTTTTTTGCAAATTTACTGCATCAAAATCTATCAAATTGGGTACACACTTTACATTTTAAATCAATAAGCGAAATTTCCTGAATTATAAAATTTTAGTGAAAAAACTACGCGCACTTCTAAATCAAACACAAAATACAAAAATCAAATCAATTAGATATTTTATTAAATCATGAAGCAAATTCGCTCTATATGTATAAAAATCAACATTTTGGAAAATTATTATTTAAATTGGAAATTATTTTTGTTTATGTTTAGTATTGTTTTGTTTTTGTTTGTTTCTAGATAAATAAAAGCCTATTAAATTTTCAAAATGAAGATAATTATTTTAACTAATCTTATTTCATAAATCAAAATCGTTTAAGTATTAAAAACTGAGTCTATTATATTAACTGGATGTGGTGCATACAAAAAGTACTATTCATTTGAAATAAAAACATATGCACGTCGGGTAATTAATGTCCGGTTTCCCTCGAACTCAGACTTTAATAATAATAATAGTAACAATAATAATAATAATCAATAATCATTTAGCTTGATGCTTGCCCAAACATCTACAATTTTTGATGTGCGTCTTGATGTTGTACCAAAAATTGAGGGGCCTAGAGTTCTTTCTACGTCGACTCGGAACGGCAGATAATTTTTGTGAGAAGTTTTTCAACCTTTTCATTTGTCAGTCTACCATTGACGCTAAACACAACCAAATAATAATTGTTATTTTCATTTAATTTTAGTGGCTGGTAAGTACATTATAAAGTATTATTTTATTATTTTATATATCAACAATCCTATGAAATCCACGAAGTTCTAACACTTTCGAAAGAGAATGTGCGTCAACTAAATTGTATCCTATGAGATTCATTGTGAGCAGAGAAATGGAGTACTCTAAAATTCCAAGTGCAAATTTTTTTTTGCATTAAACTTCTAAAGTATATACATAATTATCATATGCCGCCCTTAGCTTACCTTCTGTTGCAATCGTGATGGAAAACTATCAATGGGACTATCGATAGTATCGATGACTTCATTTTACATCCACTATCGAAGTAGTTTTATATTGTTCCCATTCAAGTAAGTATACGCTAAATTATTGCTTGAACAAGATACAATTTTATTTGTGGACAAAAACTAAAATTTGAATTCTTGAAATTTCTTAAAAAATAAGCTATTTTTGGGTTTAAAATAATTTCAACAGTTTTTAAGTTACAAAATTGTTTGTAAAAGTAGTATTTATGGTTCATGATTTTTAGTCTTGTTATACTCAATTTATATGATTCACACTTTTTTTTTGAGTTAAATGGGGTCTTTAAAAACAAAAGATTTTGTAGACTCTTGTTACCCATCAAGTAAGAGAGGAGCGAACAAATTTATGATGCTTAAAATGTATAATCAAATTTTCGTCTTACAGCTCACTTTCGGTAGTAGCAATTAGTTTGCACTATCGCTATCGAATGTGTGCACTAACGATAGTTTTCCATAACTACTTTGCATTCACCCCACTTATGCGGGACAATTGAGTGCTTGACTTTAAAATACTTACATATATGTATATCTTTTGTACTACTTACTTAGTTCATGTTTAAAAGCTCTCCCTACAAGCATCGACTTAAGTGAAGTGAGTGATGAGTGTTTAACGATTTGTTGAAATGATCCAATTTATTGCGATGACAAGCAACAAATACCACAACAGCGCAAGGAATTCACAAGGAAAAAGAACAAAAAAAAACGAAATTTTTTTGTGCGCTCCACTTAACCTTCCGGCATAGTACTTACCACTCGATGAGTGGACGCTGGATGTGCATGCAAAATTCAGGCAAAGTAAGCTAAGAAATACAAAAAAAAAATGCCATCTGATTTTTTTGCAACAAACATTCTCCCACTCTACGCTTAAGTTAAAATGGATGGCAATACCAATGAGTCGTGGCTGTGGCCATGGCCGAAAAGATAAACGGTGTGATTCGTTTGCTCGTTGTCGCTGAATTTGTCCTGGCGTAGTTTGTCGCAACCAGGCGCAGTCTATGGACTTCATGCCGCTTACAGTACGCGCACTCTGCGCGATGTGGCGGCATTAAATCACGCACGCGATATATTGCGCCGCCGCCGACGATCGGTGGTGGTAGGCGCGCGTGTAGCGGGAGTAGTATGGCGCGCCGTTTCTCGTTGTCCATCTTGCGCAAGAATAGCAGCGAATGCCACACCGCTGTTCGTCAGAATTCGTAGGAACAGCGCCCGCTTGTCGCACACTGCAAGTCAACGCGTAAGTAATGACAAAGAGAAATGCAACAAGCGACACAAAATGAAGGAATAACTAATGAAAAATTGTTGGAATAAAAGCAGAAATGAATAATTTATTGATGTGATGGCAGCACCGTTGATGGGCGAGGGGTAAAGGCGGCAGTATAGCCAGCATGGAATTCGGCATACCATGCAGGCTGTGGCCCGGACTCACTCCACCCCACTGCGTCTGCGTATTGGAAATTTTGGAAATATTTTAATTTATTTTTGTGACAAAGAAGGATGTCGGACGCTTTAGTCGCGCGCTTTACTGTATACTGCCTAATGCTGCTTCTTTTGGTATTTTTTTTTTTGAGGCATTATTACAAGACGTCGTGCGGCGGCGCGCAGCATGGCGTGCCGCAAATCAAAATCGACGCTACTGTGGCTTGCGTGTTCGGCATTGCTGTGGCTGCTACCGCGTGTTTGTTGTCAACAGCAGTGTTGTCACATTTTGTTGTTTTATGTTATTGTTGTGTTTGCTGTTGTTCTTGGCGTTGCTAAAACATTTCTTGATTATTGATAAGCAACCAGCCAAGCCAACAACGTGTTGCATGCATCACAACAGCAATCGTGGCGGCAAGTCGGGGGCTATTTTTAATTTCTACACCAAGCTGGTGGCGAAATCAAAGACTGAACTGCAAGGCGAGCGTGAGTGTGAGAGAAGGATAAGGGGTTGGTGAAGTGGCGAGGAGTGTGGCAAGTCAATTTGCCTGCTGTCAATGTGGCAGATATACTCGCCGTTTACATATCCAGAAACGCACACGCGATACTCGCTGACATGGAAAGTGGGCCAGCGTGGTAAAAATAATTTCAAGTCTGATTGGCGGCCGAATTGAGTTGTGGGAACTGACAGCTGCAACAGCACCACCAACAGCAACGGATTAACGAATTTACGAAATTTCCAAAACGGAAATGTTGTCGCCTTGCTGTGCTGTTGTTGTGCCTGCTGTTGCCTTTGAGTTGGCAGCAAACAAATTGCGCTCGGTGATTTATATGTGTGTGTGTGTATGCGTGTGCTTATTGTATATTCAAGTTTAACAAAATAAGGTATGAGTTTACCTAACCGCGCCCACACTGGCTACGCTCCACTGGCTTAGGTCATCCTTCTGTGCGCCGTCAGTCTGCGAATGGAAATTGCGCCTCGCCTTTGTTTAAGGTTCCAAACTTCATGGTCAATCGCTTGGGTACCTATGGCCATACAAAAGCTATGTATGTATGTAGGTACATTGCTACATTGTTGTATCTGTGCACATAGGACATACATACATATATTAGCAGGGATTACCTTGAGGCTATTAGCGATTTAGAGGCGATTAATCAAAATGCCGATCTGAGTTTAAAAAAGGCAAACGCTGCACTGTGAAAAAATTATTTATATCAAAAATATCATATTATTCTATCACTTGCTACCTGCTTCTGCTGGTCAGGCATTCCAGAATAGGGGGCATGCTTGTGAAGGCTCCATTTTGATAAGTGTCACAAAATACCTTATATCTAAAAATTTCGTGTCAAGGTGTTTGTGTTCGAATTTGAGGAATTTTTATAATATTTTTTTAAATTCATATTTAGTAGGTATGAGAATAGGTCATGGCGTTTATTTTGTAACTGTAAGATGGTTTTCACCTGTATAAAAATTAAAATGAAATTAAAATACACACAAGTTATATAAAATATTTAAATATGAGTGTCAAGTAGTTTACCTCGGAGAGAAGGTTCATAACGAACGTGTATGAGGGTTGCCACCTTTTTCAAAAGTCAAATTGATTTAAATTATACAAAAGTAGTGTGAAATATTAAAATATGGGTGTCAAACGGTTCGCCTCGGCGAGGAACCCATACGTTTATTTTTAAGAGGGTTGCCACCTGATTAAAAAGTCGAAGTTAGTAAAATTATACAAAAGTTATATAACATATGGCGTCAGACGGTTCGTTTTGCTTCGTATAAGGTTTAAAGCTAGCTATATTTTAAAGAACGTTGCCACTTGATTGAAATTTCGAGTTTGATTAAGTTATACACAATTTATATGAAATAGTTAAATATGGGTGTCAAACCATTCGTTTCACTGGAAAAGTGTATGGGTATATCTTGAAGAGGGTTGCCACCTGTTTGAAACCCCAAATTTAACTAAATTGTACACAAGGATATAAAATATTAGTGTCAAACTATCCGGACGATATGCCTACCTACATTTCTGAGAGGGTTGCCACCTGTTGTATGTGGCAGAAATGGACAAGAGTTTTATAGTTACATGTGCAAAGGGCAATTAATAAATAAATATAGGCAGGTCAACCCACACCAGGTTTTTGTATTTATATTTTTTTTAATAAAAAATCAGACTTCGTATAGGCCATTAACTGTGATAGAACTTATTGTTGTAGGGAGTGTCTCATTTAGGAGTATACAAATTTTGCGTTTTTTCGAAATTGTTTTTTGTTTTTTTGGAAGTCAAGAAGTTGTTGTTCATATTGAAGTTTCCTGAAGTTTCCCATCTGAGGGGGAGATACAGTTCGCAATTCTCGTTTGAAACAGAAAAGTAATGCAAATTTTTAGTATTTAAACAAAAAAAATCACTTAAACTTTCCTCAAAAATCATGTAAAATTATTTTTTCTAAAATCTTATTGGTTCCAATTAAAACATAGCCGAGTGTATAAATGCGCGCTTCATTCGGTGGGTCCGAGTTCAAATCCTAGCCAGGGTAAATAACATCAAAAATTGTAGAGCAAGTTTTTTCTGATAGCAGTCATCTCTCGGCAGGCAATGCCAAGCCTCCGAGTGTATTTCTGCCATGAAAAAACTTTTAAACAAAAACCTGTGAACCTTACCACGTACATGTCTCAATAAACTAATGACTTTCAACTCGTTCTCTTTTTTCTAAGTGTGCACATGAATTGTGCTACTAAAAAACCATACTTCACCCGATTGCGCCCGACTCACAGAAATCCACTTATCTGCTTGCCAGCCTGCCAACTTGTGTTCACAGCTATGTAGCGTTCTACTCCAACGCCAGCGTTCCTGACCCTGCCAGCCAGTCAATCTGTTGCGAATGTTATGCCTGGCATCAAGCAATTTAGGAAACTAATTCGCCACGAGGTCAGTCATGGCTGTCATCTTAACGGAGGATCATAGCCACTATTATGGCAACAACAAATATTAAAAAAAAAAAACATATATGCACTAATCCAACCAAGAGCAACTGAAGTACAAATAAAGCGAGAGGAGCATAAGACAAAAGATGCTGAACCCACTTGCAGATTTATTAGATGCTGCGTTGGTTTAGGGTATTCATTGTACCTACATATATGTATGTGTTTCTACATATATATTGATATATGTGTGTATAGGTATTTGTGTGGGCAGCTGGGGATCATTTCTACATATCTAAATGTGAATGAGAGCATCCAGTATATCCTGTGAGGAGCAGCACGAAATGAGCAAGCTCCGAGTATGCAGCTTATAAGCATCATGGCTATTATGTTGGACGTTTGCTAGTAGCGAGCCGTGCAGCAAAACGTGCGTCTTTTCGTGGCTTTTGTTGCTGCGCGTTTGTCAGATACACATCAGAACTGACAACACGACGCTTCAGTGTCCAACGTGCAACATCACTGGACGACCGACTAGTGGCAAGGATAGCTTGGAGGAAAAGGAATATGCTAGCGCGGAGTGGAGAATATTTGTTGAAGTGGTGCGGGTGTGAGAGCGAGGGCGTGTTTCTTTGAAGTTGAACTGAGCTTTGTAAGAGCGTATACGATTTGGCAGCGCTTTGCAAAGCGGACGAGTGCGAGACTGCAATTTAACTCTTTTGCCTAAGGATGTTCGAAATCAATGGATAATCATGTAATTTCTATAATGTTGCACAACAATAACAATAACAACAACAACAACTGCATAAGCTAATAAATGAGCAGAGCGCAACCACAATGATTGCTAGTACATTTTTGCAAGCATGCAACGCTCGAACAGCACATATCGATCACAGTTGAGCGCCAGAAGTAGGTAGCAGATTGCACAGTGGGTCGAGCTTTTTTTGCGCATTCATTATAAACATTTAAGAAATGTCTGCGGACTCACTCGATTATGCAAACTCAGATGCCCAAGCAACGCTATTCTCTTAGGTATGAAATAATTCGATGATAACGAAAGCCGAATTTAAAGCATGACAATTCCTATTTAGGAGCTAGTGCCTTTTCTTCATTCGAGAGACATGCACAATTAGTAAATATCAAATTCTAATGTTAAGGCCGCCTCACCACAAATTGTAGGAGAAGTTCGACCAAACATCACGCTTTGATGTGAGCGCCAAATTATTATTATTATTAAGAGTAAGGTACAAAATACCGTCGCTGTGCAAGGAAAGAAAATATAAATAGTTCAGCGATATGAAAAAGCCTTAGGTCGTCCTTGCTGGGTATATAAGTATTACATGTGAGCTAAGTTTGTGCCTTTCTAAAAATAAAATCTAGTTAGCGTTATAAATTTCTCGGCCTTCAGACTGATCTTTTCTAAATCATTTTGATGATGCTTTAGTTGCCAATATTTATTTTGGGAGTTTTTCGTTTTGTCATAGACAAAACTATGTTTTGCATTAGCTCACTGTTAGCTTCCTCTTTCGTAGGGGAAGAAATTGGGATAGCTAACCAACGATTTCTGTCGAAGTTGCAGGGACGAAGAGTAAGTGTAGAGCATCGAACACTATCTCTGCCACTGCCCTACCCTGGCCATGACGCGAAACCAATTCTTAAGTAGATACTTTCTAGACTGTTTGGCCGACCTGAGCTCGGCAAGCATTCCCGATTTTCTGTGCTACGTGCGGCACACTCGGTGGCCCACTTTCTAAGGGAAGGAAAGAAGAAAACCCATGGCTCCCGTCAGCGGTATCGCAACGGTCAGTCTACGTGTGCATCCGTGGACTCACTTAGTCACTGGTTGATAGCCAGCACTGCTGTCGTATTGTTTGTCACTTTGGGAATGATGTTATAATTTTTATTGACGCAATCGCAATAGTTCTCACCCGAATCACTTTTGTGCACCTAATATTCACTTAGTGGCCACTGTGACTTCTACTTCTACCGCCAAAGCCAATGCTTTAGAGTGAAGAGTTGGGGCGGATCTCCTCGACTTCGCAAATGCGCAATGGCATGAGAACAATTCTTAATGCATGTTCTTGTAATTTTTGCGCTTGTGATTATACTTACATACTTTAATACTTACTGCGTGTTGCTTTCCTTGCCATCGTTTTTTTGTGTGTGTGTGTTGATTTAACTTACGCTGGTTTGGGTTAGCTCATTGAGTGGATGAATTGATGTTTTATTCGTGCATAATTCCGGTGCATAAACGACGAACGTGTGCACGTATCTACACATATCTACATATCCACCAAGAAGCGGGTGGGTTGGACCACACGATGGCCGCAATAATCAATTTGATGCCAGGCTGAAAACGTTTGCACGCAAAAAATGAAATAAAAGAATACAGAATGTATCGCTGAAATATCTAGTGTACTTTTGGCATAGAAAAATGGCTGGTATGTGAGTCGGTGAGCGAGTGAGTGAGTGAGTCGTTGAATGCAATTACCGTTGCTTGCAACCACAAATTAACAAACATAAGAATTTCGGTTTACCCGCCAGCTTTTCTAGGTTTGCTTTCAAATGACTTTTTAAGTACGTGGATATCGAAAATTCACTCCGATTGCATTCGCATCACAAGCGCGTGTGTCCATGTAATTCCACAAAGCGCTACAATACACACACATACACATATGCATATACATACACACACACACACACACTTACACGGTCCCAACGAATGCATGCATGGTTCCGGTGGTTACAGACATGCGGCATGCCACATTCAACACTTTAAATGATTTATTCATGTTATTTAGTTTCGGTTTACATTAACTAACGATTAAATGCTTTACATTTTAGCAATTCGAACCTCTCATTTAATGTAGAAAAAAAGGAAAAATAGGAAACATAGGAAATACGTACGAACGATGAAGGGCACAGAGAGCGCGAGGCATGTTTAATTGCCACGGGGAGTGTGAATTTTGTAAAGTGGCTGCTTATATTTGCAACTTCATCAGCGCTTAGTACGAGCTTCCGCCTGAGTTCGCCACGACATGCCTCACTAGAGGTTTCTGTAGAAAATTCCCACAACGCCTGGCAGCAGCAACACGTGTTGATTGTGTTGCACAAGTTGCTACTCATGTCAATAAGTATGTATGTACAAACATATGTTCGTTACCACAGAAACCACAAACCAGCTGCCATCGAATGTAGTACGGACAGTAATGGACAAAAAACTGGAGCAGTAAATATCAGAATTAGCTTTTAATACATTGGATGAGTTTTCCATCAATTGCCTTATTTTAAAGAGAAGAATTTCTAGGTCGAGAACATGTTTTATTGCTTCCTAGAGAGGCTTCGCATTTTGTGATTTTGAGCTCAATGCTGCTTTTTTAATAAAACGGAAAATTAAATTATTGCACTTTTCGACTAAATATAAATATTTCGACTTTGATTTGATACAATCTTCAGAAACGATCAAATATTTTCATCTATTTCATCTTAGTAATATCTGGCAACACAAACTAGGGTAGGTAAGAGCACAGCCAACACTCTTCAGGTGATAATGGAACACCATCGATCCTACGTTTCTTTACAATACTTACTATAACCATCATACCAGTCATTGCTGGTGTCAATGGGAAACACCAAGTTATTGCAGGTCCTTTTCCACTTGGTCTGACGAACGCTGAGAATAGCTTGCTCTTCAACTGCCATCACCAGCGGGTACCTCGTTAAATGTTAGCAGACTTTCATGCATTCGCAATACATAACTGAGTTAATTTGCTAGACAATGCCGCGTCTGCAAAATTCGTCATCGCAAAGGTTTAAAGGCCCATAAATACTTCGTAGAATTTTTCTCTCCAATATTCTGAGAATTATTTTATCCAATGTTGTTAGCGTATGGGATTCTTGTCCGGCTTTGCTTAATCAGCAGAAAGTAGCTCTTATTGACAAGGTGGAGGTTGTTTCGTCTTATTCTCCTTTACATCCATACCAATTCGCTTCGTTTTTTTACTTTCTAATACATACATATATCCCTTAACCCTTTTATAAAGTATAGTGACTTAGTGGTTCAGTTCTGCAGCTCGAACCACCTTTTCAAAAATTAAATTAACGAAATCTCGCAATAAGATATCGAAGGACTTGGAGAGTTTCTTTCCAATTCTGACGGAGCAAGTACTATTGCTCGACATATTTTAACATAGCCATGTTAGGATACCAAATACGTACTTCGCGACAAATTGCCAACTTCTTTTATGCTTTCGTAGGTGGTTTTAAAATCGAAAAAGAGATGGTGAGTTGCAATCCATTTCCAACGGATTTTTTCCATGACCTGGCGCATCGTGAAACTCTGGTCGATGGTAGATATACCAGGTCGAGAGCCACACTGATAAAGTGAACTCAGTATATCAACGGCTTCAGTTCTTTACACAAAACGCTCGACAGAACCTTATGTGGTATATTTTTATTTTTTTATTTTTTATTTTATAAAAGTTTACATAACAATACAATTCCTATATAAACTTACAAAGAAATGCAGCGCTAGCATCGGAGGCTTTCGGCTGGCTTGTGGCTTAGATACGGGTTAGATACGTCGGAGGAGGTCGGAGTTTTTGAGATACTTGTATATCTTTGTTATATTATCGTTTGTGGGATCTTTCAACAGCTGAATAGGGTCAGTATTATTAAAGAGGTGTTGTCTCTGGGTTCGGAGTGCGGAGCAGGATGACAGTATGTGGTATATTAAGAGGGCTCATCACACTGTAATAGATGTAAATTGCAAGATCGCTCTTCTCGCTATTCCAATTTCGTCAACCCGGGAAACGGGACTTCGTCTGCATCACCTTTGAAGGGATGTTCAAATTCATCATCTGTGCTGTTTACTCTGCTGTCAATAATGGCCATTTGAAACAGCCAGGATGAACATGACTCATAATCAAATAACGTTTCCTGATTTTCAGTTGCTTTTTAAGTCGTGCGTATTTCTTATTAGTGTTGGGCTAATTTTCCCCAAGCTTCAATCGGATCTAAATAATATTGCTGTTTGGTGTCACAATAATGAACTACGGTAAGGCATAAAAAAGTGTTTCCATTTCGCATTTTCTAAGTCTCGTTCCCCGATAGTTACTACTTACTATATCTCTGACTTATGCCTAAAATTTTGGACTCAAAATTTCTTTTTAATATCCAGTTTAGATGGCCATAGCAAAGTCCTATTCTTTACTAGTTTTTATACGCCGTTTCATCTCCGAATTTACTGACACTTACACTCTGAAACTACTTTTAACATCTCTCGTCCGCTATAAATTAGAACTTGGTATCTTTATGTGGAGACCATACCACGATTCCTGTATTAATAGGATTGAGTGATTACAAAAACCCTTTATACGTTTTGCCCTCCATTCACTTCAGTTTGTTGATCCGATCCCTTCGATCTTAATCCTCTAAATAGCCGAATGACTATTATTTCGCTTACATTTGTTTATGATATTATACGAGGGGCGATCGAATCTCCATTTCTGCTTTAATTCATCTCCTTTAATATCCCCACAAAAGATCTGCGCAATCATGAAATTAGAGCATTAAAACAATTTAATATTCGCCTGATATTGATTTCTCTATGTCAAAACCCAGATTTTAATCCTTTTTAAATGAAATTGTTAAATAATATTAAGTTGAATTTGTCTATCTATAGTCTGAAAGAAAATGTACATTTTCTAGATTATTATGAAATATATAAATAGTATCCGATTACTGCTTTATAGCGAAAACGTCACTGCCGAATGGACCCAAAAGCTGACTAGGATAGCCTACTGTCAAAATATCAATCGAATGGGATCTCAAATGCGCAAAAAATATATACAAATATAAGTATACATCTCGACTGCTAAATTTTCACTTCCCAAGAAAAAAGAAATTGTTTAGATTGAAGAGAAAAAGCTATAGAACGAAGAAAAAGGGCTACTTTTGGAGAAACAGATTTTAGTTTATGCAGGTTTTTATTCTCTAAGAAAAAACCTTTACACAATTGGGAGAAAATATCAGTAAATAGTAGTTCAAAAGTAAAGACAATTGCTCTTCGAACCGGAGATGGGTTTTTTTCATATAAACTTCATGAAAATCGGGGTGTTTGCAACAAAAAAAGTTACACATATTTTATAGTCACCTTTTTATGTGTGTAGGAATGTCTCACGGAAGAACTACACGAAGTGGATGAAACTACTGACTCCTTAAAAATACAACCCTACTTACTTGTTTTACATACACCGAACTTGACAAAATGAACAAAGCGTCGTCTGGGATAGAGACAAACGGGATAGTTCTAGTTATTTCAGTTTAAATTCTCAACCAAGAAAAATATATTTATATTGAAATAATAAAATCGAAATAATCCGTATTTTATGTAAAACTTTCGCATATATGTATGTCCATATGTATAAAATCGCTTCCTTAGACCAACCCTTAAGTGTCGACAAATTGAGCAATATATATGTAATTAGTTCAGGGGCAAGATGAAAAGGAATCGAATGGAACTACTTATATACCCTGTAGGTGCATGCTTTTGAGAACTCAGAGCCTTAAGAAAATCACTAGACAGCTCTTGCCGAAAGTATTTTTAATGTGGAAATTATCAGTCTTGGTACCGCAAATCACTAGTGGATATATGTATATACTTTGTTCTTCCATATTTCTATGACCGCCACTGTACATACTGTTTTCACTTAGACTGAACAGTTTTCTTTGTGTGTTCTCCTCTGGTAGTTGAGTTGAGATGTTTTGCCAGGAAACCGCCGTTATTGTATTGTCACGCCAAGCTACACAACATATGAACATTTTATATGTATGAATATATTTCGAAGCACACACTCTTACTGATAGAATATATTAAAAGTCATTACCGTTGCACCCCCGCCATCACTAAATGATATGTAGTTACATTTAAAGTTCTTGCCACCAAACTGTTGCAACCATTGTTTGCCTGTTGTCATTGTCATGCGCCTCATTAATTCTCATTGTACTCTTAGTATTTGCTGTGGCCTGGAAAAAACCAAAAACGAAAAACGTGATGGTGATGATGCTGTTGACGGCCTTAGTGGAAGTGTTAATTAATTGTTTGCATAACAGCAATTGCGAAAAGTACTCGTACAAATGTTGCACAAAAATGCACGTACCAAAACATTTGTTTAACTGTTATGACATAGAGTGGGTGTTCGGAAATGCACAAGCGGGAAGCAATTCATAAAACATTTTTTTGCAATATTCAAGTGTTTGCACAACGGTTTGTACACAAACGGCTTGCTCGTACAATGACAAAAACAAAAAAACAAAATAAACGCCAATTAACAGAAGCTGAAGAAAATATGTGTTTATTGACAAATGTAGAAGTTGGGCGAAAAACCAGTACCTAGGTGAATGCAAGTATCAGTGTACTTGCGACGATCAGAGGACCGAACGGCTGCATGGGCAGCGAGAGAAAATACCGAAGCTACTTGAATGTAAACACAGCGGAAACGTGTGCTTATGAAGTAGAAGACCTGTCAGCGCTGTAGGAGATGTTCGAAGGTATTGAGGCTATAGTGGGACAGCTGGTGCGTAATGTGTCAATCAAATACGCTTTGCAAAATGTCAACGCCAAACTATTGCTGGCAACATTACAAACGTGCTTTATTGTTGTTGTTACAACGATTGGAGTTGTACTTATTGAGTTGTTGTAGGAAGAAACATTTAGCAGTTAACAATTCTCTACGACTTACATGCATACAATTATATGCTGGACTTACCAACATACAAAATTAAGGGTAAAGCGACTTAAGCCTAAGCCTGTCTTCACATCACATCGCATCACATCAGATATACCGAAACGTGACGATATTACAATAGTAATATTCGCTGATGACACTTCAGCACTAACTTCAAGTAAAATATTGTACCTTCTGAATCTTCTGACGTACTACAAGATTGGGAACATCAAAATCAATACAGATAAATCTGTCCATGTGACATTTGCCTTCGAAAACAAAGATATTAACCTATGGGCCTATTTTTATTTACCATGAAGTTTCAGAGCTAGAAGAACCAACACTAGATACGAAGATATACGAAATAATTTCCGACGATTAAATAAAATCACAGTTGAATTTTCATAAAATTACTTGTTGCAGAAGCTAATCAAAAGGTTTAACCTCCACTCACTATCCTATTAAGATTTAAGAACGCATAAATATGTAGTTTTTCTCATTTCGCCGTTAATATCTTAGTCTACTAGTTTGTCCGTGAATTTCGTTTCCTTCATTCAATATCAGTTTGACCCGGAACCCAGAGAGCCCACTCCATCACCGGTTTAGCAGTTACCTGGCGATCTATTGCGCTCTGTTAAGAGTTCTATATTAAGTTGTAGGTGAGACTTCTTTTGGCCGTAAGCTCAATACATTTACATAAAGTGCATGGGATTGGTGATTATATATTCCTTCTCGGTGCGCGCCATTTCCAGACTCTAGAGAAATTTCAGAGCTTTTTTGGAGACAAATCGAAATAAACCCCATTTATAAAAAGTCTCGAAATCTGAATGTCCAGGGACCCCAGTTTTTTTCTACACCAACGCGCTTATAGTGACATTCGAGTTCAGTCATATACTGAAAAGATTGTTAGTTCGGTTTAGACAACTGATATATATCCATTTTCTACAGTAAGCTTCATGGAGCTCATGCTGACAATGACACAATCCAGCACTGTACATAGTACTCGTAATAGTATGTATTGAATTGGCTGCTTAGTGCCAAATTCACCGGTAATTAATATACCCTTCACAATAATCTTGCAAGCTCTTTCCTGCATTAACTTTTAGTCGAGTTCTAACTAAACTTGGTTTTGGTATCGTTTCAGTGGTTTTGTATGGTATATTATATTACAAATAATATTTTACAGAGCTTGTACATATAAATGTCCACTATTTGCATGCCGCGCTTTTACTCGTGCACTTAATTTTCTGCCTGACAAGATCGGCTGTCAATCACAGGCCGGTTGGTCGCCTCTTGGGCGACGAATGACAGACCAACACCAGCAAGAGGAGAAGACGAAACCAGATTTCCATGCAGATTTATTTTTTTCTTTAGCCCAACAATGATTATGCTGAATATCTACATATTGAGACAATAGTTGAAAATTTACCGGGCAATATTTACATATTTACGATAGCAATATTTTAGACAATTGGTGAATGCGAATGGAGTAACAAATAAATAAATGGCAAGCATGCACAAAAATTCCACAAAATCTACTTATTTATGTAGTATATCTAGCTGGATTTAAAAGCAAAGCTTTCCTGCTGCATTAGAGGTGATTTCGAGGTTTGGTTGCTCGATTGTTTGCCAACAGGAAATTAACTTGTTGCATTAGTATTTATTACCTCTAACGGTTAGGCGAAGAGAGCAGCCAACCCCAACCAACCACCCATCTAACTGAGTATTTATTACAAGTGTTCCTTTCAAATTTATTTGCTTCCCAGTTGAGTGAGTGATGATGCGATTGAAAAGTGCCGTACACATGCGGAATTGTAGCAATGCGACATTTGAGTAAATATGCACGACTGTGTGTAAAATAATGTGTATTGTGTTGACATTTATCAGCTAGCAGACAGAGAGCAATTAATTTTAGCAGATCGCTAACACATTGCTACCACCCCAAATGGTAAATGACAGTGCCACACGTAAGAAATGCTTTGATGGGGTATTCTATACTCAAGACGACAGACAAGCAAGCAGGACGCGAGGATGGATGAAGATAAAAACACGCTCTATTGGTTTAAATAAAGTTGGATCAGCAAATCATTACCCTCGAAACCACACTCTCCGTGTTTCATTTTTGTAGTTTGCAAGACCTTTTCATTGCACCACCTTTTCATCATCTTCCGCTCGTCTCTTAACTAATGTATGTAGAATTTATGATTTAGCTTAGTTTTATTGTGTAATGTTTTTAATAATTCATCACTTATGCCGCAGATTTCCGCTGTTGGGCTGCCACAAAAACAATGGCCAACTAAACTAACGAACAGCTGAGTTCGTAGCGGATTTGGTTTGCTTACAAACTTACATAACTACATATGTATGTGCACACAAACTCACAACCATAAATGCATAAATTCTGTGGCATCACCTGCTCCTGTCTTTGGTGTTCATTTGCTTGTTTGCTTCGGGTGCATGTAGTACGAATACGTTTTACAAGCTTTACTTCTACCTTTTGCCTGATTTTCGCCAGGTCTTTTATCGTTCATATATGCCACATGCTGTTGTGTTTATACCGCTTGCAACACGTTGCAGCAATAAACTTTGTAAAGTGATACTACAACTTGCACTGTGCTTCTCGCTGGGAGGCGAGCAGATCAAAAAGTTAAACACTTGATCCAACAGTATTTCAGAAAACCGCAATTGAATTTCTGAAGTATGTATTTTAGTTCAAATGTTTTTCGTAAAGCTTAAGAGGGTTTTAAAACTCTTGGAAAAGGTTTGGAAGACTTAATCATTTAACGTTTCGTCGTATTTTACTGTGCATATGTTTATAGTACAAGTGGTTGGATTTACCCTTCCAAAATATATGGCTAAAATACAATACTGCACGAAACGAAAATACCACCCAAAATGCCCTATAAATCAGAACAAAATTTAGCAGCTTTCTCTTTGTTTTTCCCTAATAAGAAGCCCTTCTTATTACGACTGGGTATCTGTTTTCAATAAAATCCGGAAGATAATCTGTAAAACTAGTATGAAAACTTTTCAATGAAATCTAGTAGAAAACCTGCAAAATAATTAAAAATAAGTATTTATAACCATATAACCAGTATTGCCAAATTATGAGTATGAAGTTTAGGCAGATAAGGAATTTTTTTTTAAAACATATTTTGTTTTTGAAATTTTCATTCATTCATTGAAAATAAATATGCAAATAAAAAATTTTCATTTTTAAAATACAAAAATCAATATTCATAATATTATAGTAAAAATAATATATAATATACATATATATATATTAGATTATTCACAATGTACATAGACGGTAAACGGAAAATTTGAATTGAAAAGGGCTCTTTTAAAAATAAAAAGTTTTCCTTATTAATAAATTCTATAAGATTCTAGTAAAAATGAGAGGATCTCCTTATTAGTTTGCTTTATATGATTTTTTTTACATAAAAAGGATATTTCTACTTACAATTGCCTATTTTTGAACGAAATTCCACAAAAATTAATAAACAAGAAGTTATCCCCTTATTATCAGCCGTTTTCCTTTTTATAATAAATTTTAGAAGAAATTCAAACCAATATTAAGAAGATTTTGTAGTGAAAATTTCTTCCTTGGCCATCAAGCTTTTTTAGACGTCGATCTCTTTAATTATAGGTGAACTTAGCTCTGTGTACGTTTGGTCAAAACGTGTGGGATAAAGGCTTAGATTGTTGTCGTGATATTCAGCGGTCACCCATTGACGACGATAGGGTAGTCCAATGGCTAACAAAACTCATGTCATGATCTACAGATTTAATAAATTGTAAATGACTGAGAATTTCATATCTCCGAAACCAGGTTGTGTTCTGCTATAAACGCCTAGGCGAGTTTGGTATCCACACCGAATTGGCCTTAAAATCGTTGTTCGGTCATTCTCTAGTCTCAACAACGTTTTGTTTTGTGAATATTATTTATTGCCACTTACGAAAAACTTGTTCTTAAAGCTAAAATACCGGGCCCGTTTTATTGTAACCGACTTGCAAAAGAACGCTCCTGCTCGGATAATATTTCCTTTACTTGCAAAAGCAACCCTGTTTGCATCTTTCATGAAACATGAGATTGTTTGAAACATGATTTAGTTTAGTTAGATTTATCTAAGAACGAAATATATCTGTGATGCCGAATTTTCTGTTGATTTAGTTATATATTTAAAAATACTATATAAATAAAAGCTTATTATGAGTTAACTTGAAATTTGCCATTTATTTTCTTCGGGCTGATTCACAATAGCGCAGTTTTTTCAATTCCCAACACTACATCTCAGGTCGGATGTCATTTTACCGTGTTGGCTCAACTCGCATATTTTTCCGAATTAGTGTTTTTGCTTTACATGCAATTCGTTATCCTACCTAGTGTTCTTTTCCAAGTCGGTTACAAAGAAATGGGCCTACTATAAAGTCTTTGCTGCCACTGCATCAAATCACAATGGCTGCGCATGATGTTAGAATGAAGCGCTACCGAGCCTCACTGTCTAGGCGGTTCGAAAGGCCTAGTTTTCAAGCCGCGGTTTTGACAGTCGTAAAGTACGAACTTCCGAGCGGCTGCCTGTTGGAGGAGTAACCTCGAACTCCTAAATTTGTTATGCACTCGATGGCCTTTGTTGTGTCGCGTTTGGTTGACGGAATGGTCAAAACGTCTGAGTTTCCGATACAATTATGTAACAAAATTTTAATTTTAAAAACTTATGAAAAACTGTGAATATTTAGGATAAGTAGCAAGTACACCTGCTCTTAGATAATAATTGGTGATCATAACCAGGAAGAAAAAATAAAAAAAATATGGAAATGATTACTAATAGGTGCATTTTTCTATTTTTGGGGTTATTTATTGGTAATGAAAAAAACAGTTGACATTTGTATCTAATTTTACATCTAAGTATGCATGGGCGTTTCACTTATTGAAGATTTTTGAACGGATATATTTTTATTCCATCGAAAATATTTGGCTTTATTCCAATTTAGGTATTAAACAAAATACAGGTTTCTTTTTTGTTTTCTTTAACTCCGAGTGCAAATATCTTAAGAGACATACGTGATAGTGAAAATTCATTAATAATTGAGTGGTAAAACATTTTCTGAAATCTGTGGTTTCCTGAAATTCATCTGCGCTCTACTGAGTTTTATTTGAGCTTTTCTGAAATACTGTTGGAAAAGTAATACCGTCATTTCACAGTTCCAACCAATCTAATTGCAAGTACACTTTTTAAGAGTCGTTTAAGGCCTCACTACTTTGGTTACGAATGTAATTTAAAAACTCGTGATTTAAAAACTCATGACAATATTTCAGTTAAATATGGACTTTTTCGAAATTAAAATGATTCCATAAACTGTATAGTTTCTTGGTGAACAAATCCAGTTCTTTGTAGAATATTTTATATATCTGTGGTTACAAACAATAACAGCCCGACAACCTGAATTCGAGGAAAATAGTTGTATAAATTTGGATTGTAATGGTAGCCTTATGGGGAAACCAAAAAAATTTTAAATAGACCAGCTGGCGACGTGGGGATTTCACATACGCATGTAATAGTACTTTCAGAAAACGATGGCATACATAACTCGATTTTACCTTAAGTCGACTTAGGCGGTTATAGTTTGTGGCCACAGAAATATAAGGTTCACAATAGAACTAGAAGTAGATGGAAAATTATCTTATCTCAACTCCAGCATAATCAAACTAGAAAACCAATTACATAGTACTTGATTAGCCCCATGACAGAACATATTTGTTGAAAATCACCAGAAAAAACACGTTTGTTTTTAATAAAACACATATGCTCTAAAGGTAGGCATTTTATGATCGCTTGAGCTGGGTTTAACCGGTTCGCAGGAATTCCAGAGGTTTTTAATATATCATTTCTTGAGTTATTAGGAAAAGATATCCCAAAATCATTTATATGTCTTTCGTTTACTTTCAAAATTGTACCTTTAATAAATTAAAAAACCCTCCCATGTTAATAAAAGGTATATCAAATTAAATAAGTCATAATGTTAGCTGTTGTATTAACTACTCAAATTTTTTCGTCAAATTGGTAGAGAAGGAGGCATCCCTGTTCAATTATATTTCTCTTTAAATTAAATTTCGTTTGATACCCGCTCTGTTTTACCTCAGTTCTATTTTCTCGATGGAAACCTTAGGAGATGTCAGAACCACTCTTTTACTGATTGCATCAGTTTATGTCAATTTTTGGATATATATGTAGCAATCGTATTCCAAAATTTATGTGGAAAAAAACTTTCTTAATTGCCATCCTTTTGATACCCACTTTGTAGTATTTACTTTAACATATTTTCTGCTTATTTCTATAGGGGGATCAGTAAAAAAATAAAATCGTAACGGAACTTCTTACGCCTACTTTTCAATGTAAAAATAAAATTGTCACGGATATTGTGACGCTGGGGCGTAATGCATTTGCTCTTCTTTATTTTTCTCCCTCCCATTGTTGCCCGTCGTTACCATCTGTTGTATAGAAAGATTGCACTCCGTAATTGTATTTTGTGATGGTAGAGTGAAAAAAGTACCATTAACCCTACCCTCTACGAGTACTACCGTTTGGCTTAATTTACATAATTCATAAATAAAATATTCCCAACAAGCATAGTCATAAAATAAAAACGTAATGTAATAATGTGTGCTGTACTAAAGGAACAAGAAGTTAAAAGAGAAAAGTCGTAAATTTGTTTACATTAATTAATTAATTTTTTTGTCAGACAGGTGACTACCCTAAATATGATTCATTTCACACTCATATTGTGATACTTCAATGCGAGTACCACTAGATCAAAAATTAAATATTTTAAGGTTTTCAGAACCAGTATTTCACCTATATCCCTGTCCCTTTTTGGATTAACAAAATAAGACTTAATCTATAACACCAGGGAATAATACAGCTTTCTATAACTTAAACATTTTTATAGTCCGTTCGGTAGTTACAGACATTACCTAGTACAATCAAAGTGCAAATTCCCTTTTTGTTCTTATTTTACTAACAGTTGAAAAGATGATGTATGTATATTGAAGATAGTGCATCGCCGAAACCGGTTTGTCTTCAAACCAAACTTGATAAAAGATGGCGAAAAATCCATCAATATGCTTACATTAAAATCATTCTTCTTGTTTCTTTTTGATTTTCTGTTTTTCCGGTAGGGTGAAAAGTTGATGTATATTGGAATGATTTTCGTGATTCCTTGTTCTCACTTCTTCCTTCTTCTTGTGTTTTTTTTTCGGTATGGACCGTCATCCTCTGTCAAATTTGGTTTGGAGATAACACAATATAAACACACATGCACAACTCAATAATTCTTGGTTCCAAAATATGTGACAACCACTGTGATTTCCAGTAGAGCAACTATGCAAAATTTAGAAAGAGTCGGTGTTTATTTTATTGAGTACAGGCAAATTCTTTCAGTAACTGAAGGGCCGAAAAGTGATGTATTTTTTCTTATGACAAATTTTATAAGAACGGATATGACGTAAAAAGTAGTTACCAAATTTCTGAAAACGTTCACTGTGCGTGGGATGTTTCACTATGTACTCGTGCAACTTGATAGATGGCCCAGGTACTTGTGGAAGATGTACATATGGGATTTATGGAATATCAGTTTACAAAATAACTAATTCATATCGCAGAATACCGACCGGTGACTAGCTCACAAATGCAAGTAAGCCTGTGTTGAGCTGATAATCGCTGGTTTATTTGAACTAACAACCATAATATTCTGAAATCTAAACCATTTGAAAAAATCAGTATCCACCGATCACACTCAACAGCGCGATTACTTCACTTCCTGCTGCATTACAGAGTTAGTCACATAGTTTTATGGTGCATTTGATGAAATGTACACCAAACGCGTTTTATTGCTCTCCTGGTGTTGATGCGATGCTTTTAAGTCAACAGCTTTTGAAGTGTGGCGCATTTACCGCTGCCGTATTAGATTTGAGCCGCAAACATCAGCGGTAGCCAACGCACTTAGCTACTACATATGAACGTGCGTGCATTGGTGCACCAATTAGCCGTCGAACTAGTTAAATATAATTGCATTTATTTGCAGCAGCGCAACGCATTTCCGTTGTCAATGGATTAGCCAGCTTCTCCGCATTTTTTTGTTTTTTTTTTATTTGTTTTTGCTTTTCTTACTACTTGCGACTATTTGTGGCAGGAGCGAAAGTAAATGAAAGGTAAAGCGCTTTTGCAACTGTCTCATTTGCGATTTGTGTGTGCTTTTTTATACGTAGATATGTAAACGAGGCCAAGCCGCACAACTTTCTTTGACCATCACTCAAAATGCGACCGCAATCTCGACGCTCACGGGAATTATGCACGCTTGTCTGTCGACTAGCCGTGACGCCACTTGACATATGACGACTTGACATGCGCCATGGGAAACAACACGTCACACTGTTGTGTGTGACGCGCCTTTGCAGCTACAAGTGCTAGCACTTTTTTCTCTGCCTGTTAGCCGGAGGATTTAACCCGCTGGTCGGTTGTCGCTCAGAAGTGGCAGTAAATGCCACTAATCTGCTCGGTAAAGTAAACAAAAATTGTCTCAACGAATGCCTTTCGGAATAACAACAATGTGGTATGACAAAAAAACAAGTTTTTTTTACTTGCACACACCGAGAGCCACAACAACAACACAACATTATCACCACGCGACCACAGTTGCAGCTAACTATTTAAAACCGATTTTACTGCCAAATGTTTGACTGCTGCTGTAGGGGGAATTCGGCAACTAATATGGCGTGCCCGATAAGTCGAGATGCCAACCTGCCAGTATGCAGATACAATTTGCTCACCAAGAGTGAAGGAAGCAGGAGGACGGTGCTATTAGACACAACAGGCGGACGCCTCTTTCGGCAGCTGTGGGCGTGGAAGAGTGTAAGTCAAATGTGTCGATTGGTGTGCTTTTGGGGGGGAATCAACAGTTACTCCCAACTTGTAGTAGACTTGTTAGACTCATTGCGTGGTAATATAGTAAGTTGCAAGTATGTATTTAATATAAATAAAAGACTTCGGGCAAATGCGTCGCTTGGAGTTTTATGTCGGCACAAGTTAATAAATTTGCACGCTTGCCGAGACCACACCTGCGAGTGCACATTAATTTCATTTATAATGGGATTAATATTACTCATTCATTAGTAGCAGTGAAAAGAAGTTGAACTGGTATGAGGTTATTTAAAAATTTTAACAATTATTTCCTCCTTAGATTGCGGGCAGCTAACTTGTTTGGCTCGAATCATGTACGCATGCTGAGAATTCAAAGACGTTCAACTTTAAAGCGCCTTGGCGAAATTTCTCCGTCGCTGGATCCACTTACATGGATTTTTAATTATCAATGATCTGAAATTTACCACACAATTAGTTTCAAGTGATGAAAAGAGCGTTTAAAAAGGTTTAGGCTTCAGATTCTAAACTTTGTAATCCCATACGAAAAATTTTGTGAAATGCTGATCTTCTGCTGTATACTTTCCAGGCTTTAGAATACAATGCATTTATTTCGTTACATTCTAGTATAAAATTCCTCTATATCACACGATTTATTTGGGTTCGAGTTTTTCAATTAGTTAAACAGACACCTACATACAAAGCTTAATGAGATATTTTATGCTGGAGTCTGGTGATATAGACCACCATGTTCTAGAGGAGTTTTTTGTTGTAAAACACATATGAGTTTATAAGTAAGAATTTAATCTTTTATAGCTTCCCAAATCAGAGTTTCGCGTATTGCTCGAGATAACACAAGGTCTGCCCTGCAATTGACGATAATTGCTTTCAACCTCGGCGTCCAAGAGGCGATAGTTCATAAAGTTATTAACGTCCAGTCGATAGATATCGTTAGAGCCATTTGTATAGCAGTCTTTCCGATCCTAGTTGACGTCGCGGGGTCGTTGAAACTTATTTAGTGTGCGTGCTGATTGCACGGCGCTACCTGACCTGTTTGTTGGCTTTGCCGCTAGTGCTGTTTGTAAGATACCTGAGGGCTTTGTTGAGGCTCTGAAACTCTTCGTAGAGTGTTGGACGAAAATTACCTTTCGTACCCATTCTGGCGTTGAATCCTCTAAGGATGATTTCGATTTAACGACGGAGGGCGGTTCTTAAATGCATTCCACTCGCTCAAAGGAGCAGTCATTACCTTGTGGACTTAAGCAATCAAACAATTGACACCAATTTTGGGCTCGTTTGCTTAAGAGGGAGTGATACCAACATTTTATCTTGCTGGAATTTTTGCTTGCTAGGGATGAATTTTCCCCACCAATAAATTACATAAATAAGCTAATAGTGGCAAGCAACTCACGGCAGTCGGGTCTACGTACCGGATCGACCCGGATATCCGGTCAAGGATTGTGACTTCAGCAAACCTTCCTCACAAGTTTATGGAATATGTGTTATGTTGTTATTCGTCGCAACCCTTTTGCTTCGCTGATAAAGAACCAGGCACACTACGTAGATACATGCCCTAAAATATACGTAGTATTTAAAAATGCACCGGAATATCAACTTTTTTGAATTTGTGTGCTTTCTTGATCAAGAATTGTAATTTTATTTTGTAATAGATCAAAAAGAACATATATTTCTTCGGGGTACGGTTAAGCTTTAAAAAAATAACAGAAAAACCCAAACATACGTTGGTGCCGCTGAAAAAATAATTTTGTATTCGAAGTAAAATTATTCTAAATCATTTCTGCGGAAAGTTAAAGCTGCATGAAAACCCATTCAGTTGTTTCGGAAATTTGTGAGTTCAAACGTACCAATAAACATACCAAAAAAATACATTAATTGAACATTTCGTCAGAGAAATATTCACATCCAAACAAAAAATATAAATTTTTAACGATTTTATACAAATTCTACGAAAAACTATATTCGATTTTTGGCGTTCCCCATTGACTGTAGTAACATTCTGACCGGCTTGATTTTTGAAGAAATATGGACCAATGAATTCCTCTGCCCATAGATCACACCAAACAGTGACTTTTTGAGGCGTCTCAAACATGGCTTGTGGATTATCAACTCTCTAAATGCGAAAATTTTGTTTATTAACGCTTGATGGTCGTTCGGCTTCAATTCTTGTAGGAGTTGGATTTCGTAAACCCGCAAATCAAGATTCTTCCGCAAAGTCTTCCATAAAGTGGGTGGGCCAATTGTTGCGCGCGATGGCGGATGTACTCGTCGGGTCTTCGCACTCCATGGCGTCTCTGAGGATGGACATTATTCACTAGAGTAAATGTGGTTCGAAGCCGACTGAATATTGGACGCAGCGTGCGATGCGTCGCGCGTACCGTACCATTATGTTGGTCATAAATTTGCACGATTTGCAAACGTTGTTCCGGAGTAAGTCTATTTAATATGAAATGGAGACCAACTCCGAAGAAAGTATTGCCACATTGAAAACTACACGTCAAAAAAATCACCCTTTACATGGTTTATTAAAATATCGAATATTTCGAGATTTTGTAATATGAGAAAGGCGCGTTGTGTTTTCTCCAAAATTCTAAGTTTCGAAATTATGATTGCTTTGTGTAAATTTAAAGAATGTTCTGGAAAGAGTTTAATACAGTAGTTTCGGAGATATAACTGTTTGCTCTTTTTTAACTATCGGGTTTCTCTCTCCAACTCAATCTTGCATACCAAGTTTGAGTTACTGATATATCGAATTTTTTGCGTTTTGTAAGTTACCGTTTTATGAGTCACTATTGTCCGTATACCAAATTTAGTAGAGTCCGATAGAGTAGATTCGGAAATATATATATTTGTATTAAAGTAGGCGATACGACCCCCATTTCCAAAGTTTTTAACCGATGTCTTTCACGCTCAAACCAATCGTGTATATCACATTTGAGCAAATTACCGCATTTGTTTTGATTTCTTTTAATTATATACTGTTCTACGTTCCGAAATTTAGCTTACTGACTCAAAATATGTATAAAGTGTGTACCAAATTTATGCAAAAACTTATGTTTCCGTGTATTTTCCGTTGAGCAAATGGTTTTTAAAAAATAATTATTTTTAATTTTTAATTACCATTATATAAAATGTGGGCGTGGTTTTGACCGATTTCTATTATTTTTAAATAATTTTTATTGACTTGAGTGCGCTCGGGTATAAAATTACGGGTATCTACTTTTCTTCCATTCGCTACAATTCTGAGAGTGGCTGGACAAAATTTTTTTAAATCACGGTAACTACGCTCTTTCTCCTTTGAGACAACATGGAGATTATTAGTTGTTGAGTCCTTAGCACCCGTCAAATGACGTAGTAGTTAGACTTTCCAGACGCCCGCCGACATTTTTATCAATAGTGAAAGTATGAAAGTTCATATCTCTAATTTATTTCTCATATTTCTATATAATCTACAAAAATTGTATGATTTTGTTTTATTTAAGTAAATCTGTTGATGATCGATTTGATCTATGAATGAGCTGGCCTAATGTACAATTTAAAGTTATGATTAAATACTAATACAAAATAATGACTGAATATTCTATTTTTTTATTTTAAAACAGATTTCTCTAAAATAGCGTTGCAGTATTATTCGCAATCAAAATGATATGTTGCTCCCAGATGAGACATATGATGAACATGGAACACATGCGACTGTAGCAAAAGTCGAGCAACAGCCAGTAGGCAAGACTTCAAAAGTAATAAAAAATACAAGCACAAACAAGAGTAAAAATTCCAAAACCAAAGCAAAATCGCCCAGCAATTTACGGCAACGCAATGATTCACTCACAGGCAGCGCAGAAGCAACCAGCGGCACTGGCAGTGGTAGCGGCAGCGCGAAAGGCAGTAACGATAGCAGAGACAGCGGTAGTGGCGCTGTATCATTTCCATATTCCACTTCCAGTTTCTTCACAAATATCCTGGAGTCCTTGGTTGATATTTTGCCTCAATGCGAAGAATTCACACAGCAACCTCAACCAGGGCAAAACAATGCGACAGCGACGGAAAATATCAGCCATAGTCTCAGCTGCAGCAGCAGCGGCATCCCAAACGGCAGCGATTGTGACGTACGTGTTCGACTGACAGCCAATCCGGACATGCTGCGCGTTGTGTGCGATAATTTCCTGCGTCGGCATCGTATACGTCCGGACTTTTTTTGTCAGTACCAGCAAGCGATCAGGTGAGCTACAAATTTCGTGCTTTTCATGCACTAAAAGCGAATTTCAACGACAAAAATTCTTACAATTTTTTCAGTACTGCTGCATTATTGCAGCAATCCAAGCCAAAGAATCCAAAAACAGCGGCTGTTGCATGCCAACAAACCGTCACTCTTGCTACTAAACAACAGCCTGTAACTGCAACGAAGGCCGCCGAGGTGACAATAACACCCGATGGGCTGGAGGTGAAGAAGCAACAGAAGCTGGAAAATGCAGAATTGCGAAACCTTTATACATTACCGCTGGTAAAGCACAAGAAAGCATGCAATGCGATAACAAACCCAGCAACTACAACACCATTGCCTAATGTTGCTGCCATTGGTAAGTTTGCAATGCGATCGCGTGTCGAATATTTAGAACAACAGCAGCAATGATGTTGAAGTATTTTAATTGCAACAACGTGATGAAACTCTCATGCTTGGACAACACTTTTTTGTTGTTCAGGGTAATGTTATTGTTTTTTTTTTACTAGCATTATGGATTAACAGCAATGTCATCCAATTAATTAACTGACAATTTGTGTAATTCTAAATTCGAATCGAAAGTGCTATGAATTTTCTTCTCAAAAGCATTCTTCTGAAAAAATCTTATCCAAGCGGGGGGTTAAGTCTAGTAAAGCGTGTTGGATTTTTTAAACTTTAATGCGGAAGCCCCAATATCATACTGTCCATTGTTGTTGTCTAATATCATTCTATATTAAGGTTAAGTTAGATCCCCGCCCATTTAATATTTGAATATTTATATAGCGATTTCCATATTGCATCGATGCATGAATGCTGTAATAAACGCAAAAAATCGTGAAGTGCAATCTGTAGACTTCGGCTTGACACAATGAGGTGCTATACTAATCAGCGGCCCACTTATTCCATAGATAGAAGAACCATTGTGTTACCACAAAACCAACACCATCTAAAGACTACCCCTCGCTGAACCATTTCGCTTCGCTGATGAATCTGTGTATCCTTTTGGTCAGAGATCCAAGTGAGTTACCTTCTGTTTGGCTAACCCTCTCCTGTAGAGATAGGTGGCAGCCCAGTCCGAGGTTTGAGTTAAACGTGAAATCATTCACAGCTTTGATTGCAGTCTGCTAATCACTAAAAATTAAGACACATCTGAGCGCCTAACTTATGCAGATCATACTAGATCTTTACACTTTGGCGAGTAGCCTGAGGTTAGCATCTTTTTCTAATAGAGACCACCGTACGATCACTGCATATAGGAGAATTGGTCTAACGACTGCAGAGCTGGCAGATCTGGGGATTAAGAAAATATTTTTTGCTTATATCTCTTTTATAGATATAGGGGGCTACATAAGCCTTTTCATAACGTTGAACTACATACCTCCTTAGCGCGTCCCATTCGATACTTGCGTCGATAAATCGCTCGCATCCAGCCTCGCCTGTACCACGCTACAGCAGAGTTGTTGACCGATAAACTCCTAGAACTCTAACGGCGCCAGCTAGATCCTCTGGAAGAACGTCGTTATAAGCGCCTTAAATATACTTCGAGACAGAAATCCTTAACGCTGAGATACTTCTCAATACAGCCGATCAAGCTATGGAGTGCGGCCTCTGTAGATTTGCCCCTTTGTTAGGGAAGTTGGTCATTACACAGTAGCCGACTGTCGATGGTATCAGATAGGAAGCTGCTAACAGTCCTCTCAAGTGTCTTCAGATCAAAGGAGGATATACTGATAGGCCTAAGTTCATTAGGATTAGTATGTGAGACCCTTCTGGTCTTAGGAATAAAAACTACTGTGACATTTCTCCATGCCAGCGGTATATGATTCAATTTGAAGCAGACCCTGAAAATAATTAAATTAAATAAAACCACAGAGCCTTAATCACGAAAATCTCTTTGATCCTCTCAAAGTTGTTTTACAGACCTGAAGCAGCTGTTTGTACTTATGCCTTTGAAGCTCGCACCAAAGACTCAAGGGCTTATTGAATTGCTTCCTGCAAGGATTGCGAAGTGAGTCTACCTCTCACGACTACCAATGGACTGTACGTTTATCTCACGATTTACGGTCAGGACACGCTTGACTTAGAGCCTCTGAGAAGGAGAAGCATGCTTCCAAAATATACCTGCTAAAAAGTACTAATAGGGAATGGCAAGGAAATAGTTTTTTTATAATTGCTCTGATTGTGACCTTTGGCGGTCAAGAAGCATTTGACAGTAGAACAAATTTCAAAGGAAAATCTGAAACTCAGATTTTCATATGGAAAAGGCAGAAACCGAATGAAAACTGTAGTCAACTTTTAATTGTCTTGTATCGGTTAGTGAATTTAGTGAATAGTATAATTTTAAGCTTTATCTTGGACTAACGCTGAGAATGTACAAAGTTGTTTTAGCCTACCAGGGTAATGATCGGCATCTCTTGGGCTCCTACTATTTGACAGCGTTTTATGGAGCAGCTGCTGAGTGGTATCTCTATTTTCAGCTACTTTGTGGCTCTTCATCGACAAACATGGTATATATAAGATGGCAGGAAAGGTATAAGATATTCAAAATATGAAGGCCAAGACGAGATTAGTTTTCCTGTCAAAGGGTTAACAACACTATCGGCAACAAGAATTCAGCATTACGTGCTACTTTCATCTGCATTAAAGTGCGAAAGTTGTGTCAAGAAATCAGAGACAGTGCCAATATTAAATAGCCCCGAACTGGCACTTTTCTAACTTTAATAACCATCAAAAAATTCCATGAAGTGCACAGTATGATGGAAATTAAATAACGTGAAACATATGGAATTCTGAATATTTAGAGTTGATGATTCCTTTTACTATTTGTTCTTAGTTCTATATCAGTATATGTGCACAAAATTTAGAAAAATACAACTATATTTCAAACCTTTTAATCATAATTTTCGAACATTTTGCGAGTAAGCAGTTTTGTAGCTAATTAAAGTTTTTTGCTGATGATTTTGCGGATTTTCTTCTAAACAAATAAATTTTCAAAATTAGTGGTTTTATAACTATATAAGTATATTTTTATAAGTATAAAAAGTCAGTGAAAAAATTTACCATGAAAAACTCAAATAAGTTGTTAGTAAGATGAAAAACAATTTTTTAAGTAATATCAAGAGAAACCGAGAATATATCCTGCATCTACTACGCATCGGTGCGAGACGTCAGTACAATACCGAGTTAAATGTTTCGCGCGTATCTTTTGAACTAATTACGTGCACAGAATATTTTTTTTCTTTGAACTGTTAAGAGAAACCTGTATTTTAATAAAAAAAAAAAATTAAAATGATATTAAAAAAAAAAATGCATATATACGCTATTAAAATCCATTAAAAATTTGAGCTTTTTTCGGTGTACAATCTTTTGGAAATATTGATTACTTTTTCTGAAACACTATATTACTTTTGGGTGTAAAAATTGTGAATTATAATTGGTCACACATTTCTTTTTAAAACCTGACTATATTTGGGAAAATTTGGCCTTAAAATGACCAATCACCTAAATATCACTGTGTTCCGCCCAGCTTGTAAATCATTCAATAAAACATTACCCTTATTACCCACTGGTTAACTACGCCACTGGAATGATCACAAACTGCAACCCATTCCAACAAAGATATTTAGCAAAATTGTTGCATACTTATAGGCACCTACAGCTGATCTTGTCACTGAGCTGAGTTTAGAACTTCATGAAATCAGAATTCTTGCAGCTGATTCCTACACATAATATAAATCTACACATACGCTCCACGTGCAACAAGCAAACAAATTGTGGTAGAGCGGATGTTATTGCCGATCAGAAATTACGTTGGCTACCTGTTTAGAGTACCTACCACATAGCATTCTGAGAGCTGATCCAAACAACACCGCAATAGCTCTGCTTGGTTTGTTTGCGCTTGATGGCTACTACGAATGTGTATGTGTATGTGAGTGTGTTTGTGTGTGTGCTTGCTCAGGTGTGTTGTGTAGCGAGAGCAGTGCGAAGGCGCATAGCTCAACCTGTGGTCTCAGCGCTGCGTTTAGCGAGCGCTCATGGTTGCGCGAGTCTTTGTTTTGTGGTGGGGCATTGCGCGCAGGTAAACGTTTTTGCCACAAGAGCACTACGCCAATTTGAATGTCTGTTAGTCTTCAGAGAGCATTGAATGTGTTAAGATGTTTTTAACGGATGCAAGATTAAAAAAAAAATTAATATACCTATTTTACATACATGTATGCAAATGAAAAATTAATTGGATAGTGAATACTCAAAGCAAATAGCGAGCAGAAAGTGTTTCAATATTGTGAAGAAAAATAATATACAGTGTGAATTATAATGTACAGCCTCTGAGTGTTTTGAAAAGTATTGAATTGTAGTACTTGAGAAATTATATCTATCGTTTTGCATATACCTACACACACATAAAAAAAAGTATCCACAAAAGTGTCTGCATGTGCGTAGCTGTGTGCACAATTTTAACGGTGTGTGGCGGTGGCCACTAAGAAGAGTTCAAATGTGTATGTGTGCGTATGCGCTGTCAGTGTGGTGTAGTGTGTATCCGTTGATCGTTTTGTCTGGCTGATCAACAGCAGCGGCGCATTGGAGCTGTTGGACAAGTTACCAGTTCTGAAAAGTGTTGTTAATAAAATAAAAAAGAAATTATAATAAGAAAGGAAAACAAAACAACTACTAATGCAATAGCGAAGACAAAGCAAAGCAGGTAGTCGTTAAAAACAAAAACAAACAAAAGAAACAAAAAAACAAACAAATAATAAAAGCTCCAGAAAAACGCATCGAATAATCGAAAGAATTACAGCAATCAAGAAAAGTATCCGCGGCAGGCAGCCAGCGTCCAGACGCCGCGGTATTCCATATTCGTATTACCCCCGCGCAGTCTCCTTTCTATAATTTTTTTTTTTTGTTTCGCAGTCTTTCTGTTTTGACTGTCAGTCGTTCGTCGCCTGCGTCTACATCTTTCGTTGTAGCGATTTCGCGCTCCAGGTGGCATCAGTGGTTGTGTTGGTGTTGGTTGCCAATTTCACTTGTTGTGTTGGTGCAACACTGTTAGCCATAATCGCACAAATTCCTGCGCAGATGCTGGAGCATAAAGCCACACCAAAAACAAAACAAGAAAATTCAAAAAAAAAAACTCAAAACAAGCTAGTGTTTCTGGGAAGCAACCGCGCACGCTCCAAGTAATAGATACAGTTTGGCAACTTCCGCGCCACCTCCGCCGCCAATCTCGTCTGTCCTGCCTCGCTAATTTTTATGTATGTATTCCACAATTTATAAACCTGTTCTGCGCTACGCTGCGCCTGCAACGACAACATTAATGTGCCACATTTTCATTGTATCCGCAACATTTGAATTCACTGTCGCGTCGCGTAAAGTTAGCTAAGCAACCTCAACCACACAGCCAGCCAACCAGCCAGCTAACGAGATCCAGCCACCTAGTTGCTCGCTTATTTAATACTCCCGATCGCCGCGCTCTTGCAACAAAACTCACGACGTTTGCGCCAACGCGTCGTTGCCGCCCTTTGCTCGACGACGACGCCATACATAGTAATTGTGGTGAATATTTTCGAATTCCATTCCGATTCCCCCATTTCATGCGATACGAGTTCTGCCCAATTTGAAGGCGCCACAAATTCACAATCGTGCTACCACATTCAACATACAAAGTGTACAGTGAATTTTTGCACTATCTTCTCACCCATAAAAGGCGCATCAGCAGTTGCAGTTAAAAAAGTAACAACCTGATTCCTGATTTCAAGTCTATTGTAGTCATTCGCGTGTGTTCGTGTGCGCCTGTGTTCGTGTTTGTGTTAGTATAGTAAATCCAGAAACGTTGACAAAACTCTTTTGGGTACTGGAGACAAATGTTAATCAACGATGGCCACATTAGGCCTGTCAAAAGTATTCATTCTGGATAAATATTTCACCGAATTGCAGAAGTTTTGGGAGACTGAGAAAAAGTTGCAAGGTGAGTTCTAAGGAATGAGGGTTTCGGGTTTTGCAAAAATGTAATTGGAAAGTAAATGCACACATTTTCTAAGTAAACGATTTCCACGTGCAATTTGTGCAGATCTTACAGAGCTAGAGGTCATGTTCCACGCATAAGTTAAATTGAATTGAAAATTCGGGAATGAAGCTCGGTAAATTAGTTTGCTGGAATTCGAGACAATTTGGTGGTAATGCTATTCATGTCAAGCTTTTAGGATTAGAACAGATTGTTCCCTCCTACGTTAAGCCCTATCCAGATATATCTCTCACGTCAAGTTCATATCGTCAAGAGGGCATTATAATCAAATACCTCTAACGAACAAACTCGTTAATGTAATGCGTTTACAAACAAAACAGATGTATTTGTTGAAACGAATTGAGTGCATTTTACTGCATGTTAAATTTGTCGGCGGGATAAGCCTAGCAGGCGCGTGAGATAAGAGAAGCGCGTTTATAGAGGAAATAAATTATAACAATAAGTAGGAGTTTAACCTGTTACAGTATCCAGAACGTGCTTAGTTGGGGCAATGCAAGGCGGGCCTCGAGCTCGTCGTTAACCATAGGTGGTAGTAAGCAATCTCTAAGCATGTTATTTTGAAGCATTCCATTTTCGGTATAAAATGCACCGTTTTAACAAGTCTGAATCTTCGCTCACTGAGACGATCACAGTGGCGCAGGATAGTTCAAAACTTGCCGGCTAATAGCCATGTACGTTACCAACAAAGTTTCTTCGCCTTTGCCTCAAGTCCAGCGGCAAGCCAATTGAGGACCCTCAGATTTATTAATCGCGGTCGTGTAAAGAGAGTCTATGTTATGAAGAGGATCGTCGAAGATTTCTATAGATTGAGAGAGAGAGTGAAAAGCTGGAAAGGCCCGAAAGATGCTCTAGAAAACTTTTCAGGGGCAGTTTCTTTTTAGGAGGAACTGGAGAAAAGTTAACAAAGACACAGTATTTCCTTTCTTTGTGGTACTTAATCTCTATCTCACATTCCGCCTACCTAACTTCCTTAGCATCTCCTAAGCGAAAGTCGAAGCAGTATACCGGAGCAAGTGAAATTACTTTCCAAAAAGTATGACTACTTAATTTACTTATAATCGGAGATGTTAGCCATTGCCATAGACTTTTCGGGTCTTCATTACAATTAAGTAGGTAACGATGCAAGAATATTTGCAGGAAACTCCCACAAAAAAGCAAAAAGCATATCACTTCTTCCCGGCGACAGGAACACACATGCATACATACATATGTATTTTGTATATGGCCAGAGTCGCAAATAAAATTTAAAGCAGAGGCACTATTGGAGCAAATATAGAGAATTACACCTGCAATTCAAATACAAGGCCGACAAAAGTTGAATGATTCTATAAGCAACATATTTTGAAGTCACTAAATGCCTCTAGTTGCAAGTAATTGACTGGATGCTTACTTAATTTGAAAAAAAGCTGTTACATGTTTAAAAGGGTAGAGGGACGTAAAAGAGCTTGATTTCGAAAATAATTTTAGATATCGTTTTCATCTGTATAAAAAGTTTGACAAAAAGTATTTAATAAGGTAAAAAAGAGATATAACAATACTGGTGTGAAACGAAAGAGGTTTACATGAAAATATTTTTGAAGAGGGCTGACACGCGTTGAAACAGTTAAATACCAATTAATTAATGGGCATCTAAACTTCTTATATTTGTCATGTGTTCCGTCACATAAGTTGGAAAGGCAGAAGATTTGAATCCGTTGAAGCTGTGAAAGAGAAATGTTAAAATATGTTTATGAAAAGATACCCGATGCAAAAAGACCTAACAAGTGCTTGCTTCTTTAACATCCTAATCCCTTGGTTCTCACTATATCAGTATTATTATTTTTATATAGTAGTTTCATGAACAGTGGAACGGCCCTCTACATTATTACTATGTATGTATGTATATCACAATTTGGGGTAAACAAAAATTTCCTCTTTCACATCAAAATGTTTTGAGTAGTTTATTGTAAAATAATTATGTCAATCTTTCCAAAGGATGGTGCCTAACAATACTAGAAATGGCCAAAGACAGGAACATAAAAAGGAAACCTCGTAGATCTCTACTATGTATGTTTAGAAACTAGTTTTACGTTTTTCCTTTTTGCGTGACGCTATCTTTAGAGGTGTTAGATAAGGTGTTGCTAGAGATCTGACCTCATAAACAGTTATTTCTAATTCCCAGCCGAAGTCGCGATTAACGAGTTGTCCGTAGAAGTCCACCTTAGCCTATAATAATAATAATTTGGCGCTTACATAAAATACCTTCTGCTAAAATTTGTGAGTGTGAGTCTTGGTGATGTACCACATATTGAGCGGCCTACAGTTTAACGCCGACTCCAAACGACAAATGATTTATGTATGTGAAAAGTTTTGTCTTATCTGAAATACAATTAGAGGTTTGCTAATGGCTGCCGGGGGGCAATCGCTATTAGATATACTCCAGAAGAGGTCAATGAAGAGGAGCTTGACTTTTTCTGGTAGGACTTGGACCTTCATTTCACATCTGAATCAGTCAGAATTCGGTCAACCCGAATAGTAAAGTTTGTCATATATGTAGATCCTCCCGATTAGTATGGATTTTTTTTCGCTTCACCAGTACAAATACTTTTACTCGTGCAAAAAATTAGTATTTTCTTTGCGGATTGCTTGTCGTAATAGTCCTACTGAGCCTTCTCTTCCTTAAATGTTGGACAGAGCAATAAATAATCGAATATATTAAAACCACATAAAGCGACTATCGGTTTCACGGACAAAGCATTACTATACGAATGCAGTTGGGCATTTTTAATATCAAAGCATATTCGGAAACGCAGGACGCCTTGGACTAAAATGAAGGCTATACTCAAGGCATTTGGTTTTGGATAAAATCAGTAAACAAATGGATAACTTGTCATACTGTATGCTAGTTCTGTATTTCATTCTCAATAATATCCACTGGGTTTTCTAAACGAGTATTTTGTTATTTAAATATATAAGTAAATAGTCACAAAGGGGAAGAAAAATTGCTAATAGGTAAATATCTAATTCAATGGGTAAAGTCAATCATATTTTATAATTATTATTTCTTAAAAACATTACATTTATGAATGTAAATAAAAAGGTATGAATAGAAAATAAAACTGAACACCGTTAAATGCATCAAACCGTGCAAAGAAAGTTGCTAAAGCAATTAAGTATTTAGGCCAAGCCAAATGTTTTCAACTCCCATTACCTTACCTTTCATATGTTTTTAGTTGATTGACGCTCTTATGTCTTTGCCGGCATCAGTTAGGGGATTTTTTTTTTTCAAATATGCAAGCAGCCTTAACTTAAAATACTTAGTTTAGTGCAGAAATCTTTGCTTTGGCTATTCCATTTTTTTGTTTTCGTGACTATTTGCAATAATTTTAGAAAAACTAATTATCATACCAGCCATAATACATGAATAATTAGTTAAAGCTATAAAAAGATTAATTAAATAAAAATATAAAAATTCAATAAAAAACAAAGAAATTAAAAATAAAGGTTTAATTGCTTGAACCTAAACCGTAAGTAAACAAGTAATGGTTTGAGTGTGAGTTAGGGCGAATTCTTTTATATATCAAACCGACGATAATAAAGAAAATTTTATGTATGCAGTCTAAATGTCATAGAAAAAAACAGGCATTTGTGTGATTTCTAGATTTGTCCTTGCTTGCTGAGCGCTTTAAAGTATCCCATTCTCAGGCAAATGGTTGATGAATTTGTGCATATTTTAACACTCTCACTTTGTATTTATGACGATACCAATATTGAAGTGGTTTTAGCCCAAATGTTAGTATTACGTAAAAGCAATGCACAAAAACGGATACTCGCCAATCATTAAAAGTTAATGAACATATTTTATTTAAAGTCTTGCTCGACTGTAGAACTGAGACTTACCAAAACAGATACACAAACTCTTACAACTGTACGAACGAAACTGTCGTGACCAAGTCCTATCGAGGCAATAGCGCGCTTGTCGTTCATGGGATTCCCAGTGCGGGATAGAGCGTTATTATTTTAGATAGTTCAACCAAAAATACTTTCAAAAGACTTGGTAAATATCCTCCTCCAAACTTTTCACTTGCAAACCTCACCACCCATGAAATTACCTCTGTATTCCGACGACCTTGAAACTTAGTGAAATATAATCAGTTTTGCTGGCCTGCCTGAACTAAGTTTATTATTATGATGTATCACTTCAGTATTTCGGAAGGAATTTGAATCATCCTCCGAGTCTATCGAAACGTTAAGTCACGTCGAGGAAGTTAGCAGTTTTTGATACGATTTATATGTTCCACAGCGGCTCATTTTTTCCAACTCCTGGTTTTTTTAATATCAGTATGGGTTTTATAAAGTAGCTGTTCCTCAAAAGTTGTCGCCAATAGTAGTACCATCTTTTTTGGACGATATAAAGAAGGTTGTGAAAGATACTTACCTAGTTAAAATTTATGATAAGTAGTTTCCAGTTTTGGAAGTTTGCGATATTATTTTAATAGCAATATTTGACAATTCGTTCAGCATTCTTGCTGTAATAAGATGATTGTCATATGCTTTATTTTGACCTAAGTGTGTCATTGCACTTTACTTCTAACGCCTTTTCCTAACTGATTGAATAGGGATAAGGTTCCTTTATCGCTTCTTACCTATCTAACATCGATCCCCTTTAAAGGCTACATATCCTATAATATAATTAAAATGCTTCTTAATGTTTTAGTAGCGTTCAAGGCGAATCAATACAAGGTGGTGTTATAAATACAACTACAAAATTCCTATGTATTTTGTTTTTGTTTCTGCGTAAGAGTTGTCAAAATTTAAATACCTTCTATAAATTCGCCTTGATAGCGTTGTTCTTTCAGCTTTGGCGAGCGATTCTGACTTTATCTTCCAAGTCTATTAGTCTATTTTAGATGATGTCCCTGTTCACATTGTTTTATACTTAATAAAGGGAATTCAGATGCCAAAGCAGAATTGTCTGTGCGAAAAACATGGAATGCCCAGATGTATACCTGTAACATTCAGAGTTTGCCCTTCACTCTCATTCAAAGGGAGCAGTGGCAATGAAACAGCGAGTTGGTAGGACTTCCCGATTCCGCTTTAGTCCTTCCAGCTCCGTAATGCGTAATTGCCAATCTTAGGTAATGAAATGAAAGAAAACTCTAAAAACCATAGTTATTCTTTAATTGATTTGTATTTAGTCTTCTAAACAACTGAAAACCCTCTACAAAATACATTTCCAAAACTAAGTTTTTCTAAACTTACTTAGTTTTACACTGTTGGTTTACCTTACACGTTGTTTAACTTTTAAAACAGGTAATAACCTTCTCAAAAATATTTTAAGCTTTCTTACACCATTATCGTTTCTCATCAATGTAGTGGCATTTTAGCTAGCTAATTAACTGAATTGATTTAACCCTTTTAAACACTCATCAAAAATATGTTGATAAAAACATTTTTCATTTCACATTAGTATTGTAATATTTCTGTTAGCTTTTTACTTAAATTTGATTCACCTTTTTAAACAGGTGGCAGCCTCTTTCAAAGATATTTTTGAAATTAGGGTTTGTTAAGCCTTATTCGTTTGATAGCCCTGTTGCACTATATCATTCAAGTTATTCATTGATATAAGAAGTTTCCCTTCGGGAGGCAGAGAGGAAAATAGTATTAGAAAAACTGGATACACAGTGTTTCTTTTTAAATATTGGACAACATTTTACAAATTTTCAACACTATTTTCAGAACATTTTTTTTCATGATCGTCAACAAAAAAATCAACGGTGGGAGTAAGCTACTTCATTGCTGTACTTTAGTGTACTACTTATAGAACTTAACTACAACTATAACTATCTATAACTATCTATAACTATAAACCCACATTCTCTGGCAAATGGTTGATGAATTTGTGCATATTTTAAGAGTCTCACTTTGTATTTATGACGATACGAACATTAAAGTGGTTTTAGCCCAAATGTTAGCGTACTCAGAATACTGAAAATTCTGATTGGAAAATGTGAAATTTTGATGAACATTTGCTGAATTTTTATAAGCTGTATATAGAGTTTAAACATGGGTTTTCCCATAGCATGCACGATATTTTTATAATAAATTTATGAAAAAATACTTATGCATCATTTAAAATGTTGCCCACTATTGGCCACCACCACCTCTGTCAGAATTGGGAAGGACCTTTCCGATCCGTTTGATACCAAACGAGGTTTCAGACAGGGTGTCTCCCTGTCGTGAGATTCCTTTAATTCAAGCTGTAGAATTATACCGGCCAGGCACAATCTTTAATTAAAATGTGCAACTACTGGCTTATACCGATGACATCGACATCGTTGGCCTCAACAATCGCACCGTTACTTCTGCGTTTTCCAAGCTGGATAAGGAGGCGAAGCGAATGCGTCTGGAGGTGAAAGAGAGCAAACGAATAACCTCGTCTCATCGAACAGTCTGCGCATTTAGCAGTTACAAATTTCACAAAGTAGAGGTCTTTGTTTAATTCAACGAAGAATCTATCATCAGTAAAGCCTTCTCTCGATGAACAAAAACCACGCTCTATAAGTCCCTCACCATGCCCGTGCTATTGTATGGCGCTAGATGGCTCTTGGATTGATCGAGAGAAAGATTTTCCGAAAGATTTCTGGACCTTTACGTCTTTGCGACGGCTAATACCGCAGCCGATGGAACGATGAGTTGTATGAGCTTTATAATGACATTCAGCGGCTACGTTGGCTAGGTCATATTGTACGTTTGGAAGAAAATGCTCCAGCCCTGAAAGTATTCAACGACTTGGGACCAGAGGAAGAGGAAGGCCTCTTCTACGTTGGAAAGCCCATGTGGAGAAGGGCTTGGATTTGCTTGGTGTCCCTAGCTGGCGCCAATTAGCTAAGCAGAGGAGCGACTAACGCAATTTTTTGAACTCGGGCAAAATCGCCTAGGCGGTTATAGGGTCAATTAAGAAGAACAATAACCCCATACACAAACCCCAGCCTACTTTCAAATTTTCTTTACACCCTAGCTGCAATCGTGTGATCATTTTTTTTTAGAAAACTGTCTACTAAGAAATTGACACCTGTAAAGCAATAATTAACCTCAAAAGAAACGTTAATAGTTATAAAACAAATTTTAATATGTTGTATATGCTCATTTTTTGGTTTTAGATAGAAATCCACTATTTCTGCATACAGTAACCCTTTGCTTATAGCATTAGCTGCTTTACCACTGCAATTATCTATGCCAAAAATAAAACTCCAGTGATACGAGTATGTATAATACTTATACATACATATATATATACAGGTATACAAGTACAAAATATCGTTTTACTGTTCACCAATATTTTTGTAATCACGTTTTTCTAACTGATTGTTTCTCACTCTTTTGAATTGATTACCTTTGTCTTTAGGATTTAGAAACAAACATATGAATATATTCATATATATGTACATACATATGTATGTATGCACATAAAATCAACCAATTTAAATACATTCATATCTACCTATATATTCACATGTTTCTTGTGTTGATCGCTTGAAAATATTTTTTCTGAGCTTTATGTGGCAGCGAGATTTATTATTTCACCTCTGATCTCCATCATATAAACCAATACATAGATACATGCAAACATTCATGCATTCAAAAGCGTGTATGTGTGTGTGTGTCTATATACGACTATATTTCATATTCAACCTTTTTTTTATTGTTGGTTTTCTATTCCTCATAGTGGCCTGCGGTTATGTTATTGTTGTTAAGGTATATAAGTTATTTGTTGTTTTTGTAAATGTATACTTGTACGTTTATAGTTACTGCTGTCTTAGCTTTGTTAGTTGTTTTTGTTTTGTTTTTTTTTTTGATTTTGTGGAGTTATTCTTTTTGTGCCGAAAGCAGCAATTTTCATCGTCGAAGTTGAAGTTTTGTTAGCTGGTTTGCTCTGGCTGGCTTTCGGTCGATCTTGTTGGGTTAGAAGATATTCATACAAGCACACAGCTATACATAGATATATTTATGTAGATAGCCAAGTGTTTGTCAGTGGTTGAGGAATGTGCATGCACTAATACATAGACATGCATACATCTGTACATACATAAATACCATAGACGTGTTTTTGTGGCATATTGAAAAAACTGGTTCCCGAATGTTTGGAACTTTTCATTACATTTTCTTGTGCTTTTACCACAGAAATGGGATAAGTTTCATTTTGAATTTCTAACATGTACTTATGCATACGAGGGATGTTCATTATGTCGGTGATGAATGAAACAAACAAAAAATGTATTGACCAAAAATCAACTTATTTTTAATTGTCATCGTAATCACAAAAAAAAAATAAATAGGGTTAGGTGGACACACTTTTATCACGATGTTAGAACTTCGTTATGCCTTCATGCAGAACACTTCTCTAAATTCTGCAAAACCCCCTTCAGTATCAGCTATTACTTCAGAATTGGATGCAAATTTGTTTCTAGCGAAAGAGATAAATGTTGCATCTATCCAAATCTGAAGAATACCTTAGATGGGGATGCGATTCGTAACAGAATTGAACCATTTCAGCTGTTGTAATTGGCGATGAATGGGCCAGTGCATTATCATGGTATATGGCTGATCCAATTAGCCGACATAATATTTACAAGTTATCGAACAGAATTATCTCAGAAAGTAAGTTGTGGTCATAACCTCTCTGGACGCAAAACCAATTCCCCCTTCTTTGATATACCTGTTTCTATCCGCTGTTTTGATTGATTTTGCTCTCTGGCTTCGCAAAATTTTTTTCTCATTACATACGAGCTCAGTTTCGGTCAATTGTTATCAAACACGGAACCCTTAGCTTTTCCTTCTCAAAATCTGGTGTAAAGTGTAGGGTGCTCTTCCTATTGCAATGTTTACTAGTATTCCAGTTATCTCATGTAATGTGGCCCATATAGTAGTTTCTTTTTAATAATTAAAAAAAAAACAGAACAAAAATAAACTTTCTTCCATTTTTTTTTTATTGAACTCGATTTCATTCATATGTCTATCTCGGTTGGCTTCGCAGTTGCGCATCAGGTTAAATCGGCTTTTCGAGGTGACAATTTCTGGTGCTCGACATTCGCTTGAATCATTAATGGGCTCTTCGCATAAAATCGGTCCTTCACGACAACGCACAATAAAGTCTAACGGCGTCCAATGTCAGCTCTGTTAACACGAGTACCGAACTCTGTGCATAACCAAACATCACCCATAGGCCACGTCTTAAATACTTGGCCACAAAAAATCGTTTATCATGCCTCTGTAGTGCTAGCCGCTGAACGAAATGGCGCTTCTAGCAGCATTTTCAAAGAAAAATGGGCCAATGATGCAATCGCTCCAAAAATCGCTTCAACTGTCACTCTCTGAAGATACTTTGACTTCTCGATGATCACGTACGGGTTTTTGGATCCTTAAAAGAGGCATTTTGGCTTGTTAACATAACTACATTATAATTTGTGCGCCCACAATTTATGGTGTGCATCTGTTTTACAGTTTTACGCCGACCTCGAAACAAATTTCATAAAGTGATGCCTAAGTAATACGTGTACAACTCATATCTTAACTATGCCTAAAAATATAAAAATTAGGTATTACATTCAATATCTAAATCAATTACGGGCAAACGCTTCATTAACTTTAACTTTTAAGTGGCAAAAATAAGTGTTGGTGGTAAAAAAGAAGACTGCGGCTAAATCTAGCCACCAAATGATAAAAACGGCAACACTGATCCCAAGTTCTAATCGAGCTGTTTTAGCCAACTTTTGTATGTAACAATTTTTTTTAACAAAACCCCAATAATTAACTGTTATACTCGTACCGAACTTTAAATACCAGGCGCATGTTTTCATTTAAAATACCCGCGACCAAGACGAATGCATATAAGGTAATAATATCCCATGAGTTGAATGCTTGTTCTTCTTTCCCAATTCGCTGGGTTGTTTTGTTTACACAAACAAAATACATGAGCAATATTGGGCGAATTCAGATTTTGACATTTCACCCGCAAAATTACAGAAACAAAACACAAAACGCATTCGCCTTGATTACAAGTACCTTGCAATCACCTTCTATGGAACCACCTTACCCGTTACTTTGACTACGTTACTGATTAAGTTTCCATATAGATTCAGAAGATTTTTTAAATGTCCGGTAGTCACAGGAATGATGCAGTCAATTTTAAATGGGACCTCTGCCAAAAATAGTTGCAACTAAGTTAAGAGTTAACATGATATCGACTAAGGGATAAATTCTTAAGTACACAAAGCTTATAGGGTTTATTCATATTTTTTTTGGAAATATAGTATACATACGTATAGAGTATATATGTTTGCATACTTATGTATGTTTTCAATGTCATCTAAGTCAGACTTTAAAAGTATTTCCAATCGCACCTGTAGCATTAAAAAAAAATCTGTATTTATAATGCAATTTTTTTGAAATAAGAAACGTATAATGGGAGTACGACGGAAATATACTTTTATGGAAAATGGATCCGTTAAGTGGCGATAAAATCGACGTATTTAGAAAATCTTTATTTATGGTCCGATATTGGTGATTTTTAAGTAGAAAAGTAGGCTCCAAGCGCGATTATAAATGTTATTTATAGTCCAATTTAAAGGAGTTTGAACACATAGATATATAGCAAAAAATTTTGAAAATATGTACATATAAAAATCCATTAGATGGCTCTGTAGTCAAGATATCCAGAAAATCCATAATTCTGGTTCGATTCATTTCAAATCTCATAAGCGTAGTGAAGTTAATAGTCGAAAATATTAAAATCCGAAAAGTAAAACAAAAAGCAAGTAGAAAAAATTATTTGCTGTGCACTATTAGAACTGCATAAAGTGACATAATAAAGTTGACAAATTGTCAAATGTTCGAAGGCTCATCCCACAATGTCAGCTATCGAAATTTTGGGTAATCTTAAGTTACCATAGTCTTTACGCCATGTTGCACATAATTTGCAAAAATAAAAACATCTGAAAAGGGAGATATATTTTATGGTCGGATGGGGCGAACGCAATTACTTACATATAGTAGTAAAGGAATATGAAATACTATCCAAATTACTACAACAGGATAACTACCTGAACCTTACAAGTAAGCCGGCAAAATTGTAGTTTTGGGATAAAGGAGTTTAGGTCAAAGAGTGATCAACTCAACATCTTGACTCCAATCCTATAGAAAACTGTTCTTTCATCTGCTTTTCCACCAAGGTGAAAAGTTCCAAGATACGCCAACGTATAGGTAACCTTTGGACCAACCTTAAAAAATCGGTATGGGATGCGAAACCAAGAAATAGCAATGCATTGTGGGATGTAGTTCAAAGAGTATTGCTGTAAATTCCACGGAAAAGACGTCAGCGTCTAGTTAACGTTATGAGCGATCGTTGTGCAGCAATACTAAAATTATAACAAAAAATTGTAGTCTTCCCAAATTTAGGATTTTCTAAATCCTACTATTTTACTACGCGAAATAATTTATTTGAAAGATACATTAAGCGTGAATTAATACATATATGTAGTGCTTATTGAAATAAAACTTATTTAGCCTCACATGTAGTAATTTAGTTTTACAATAAAATAAATCATATTTTGATTTCCTGGAAATTTTAAGAAATTACAGCCGCATGAGCACATGGAATAGTAACCAAAGCGCGCAGCTACACACATACTACCAACATATTTATTTTCAAAATTGCAAGGTAATATTATAGCATTTAGCGCTTTGATAGTTTTTTCTAAGATTTTGCCCAGTGTTGGTGGTTTGCTGTAAACATGACTTCCTATCGGCCGGAATTAAATTTATTATAATTGTATACACAGTTATAAAGTATTAATTACATTTGCAATTAAATACCAAAATACCAATTAAGAACAAATACTCAGTAATTTAAAAAAAAAAATATATACCAAGTTTATTACCTTTTCATTAGTAATTGGCAATGAGTGTATTTTTTTATTTTTTGAAAATATTTTCAATTACTTTCAATGACATCCAATATATTGGGTCTATAACTTAACTCGTGCGGGGGTTTTCCAAAATTAGAACGTTTATTTAAGAAAAACATGTACAATAGTATTATTCAATGTATTGCCCATCTGAAGCTATGGCTTTTTTCCATCTTTCTGGCAATTTGTGGATCCCATTCCAAAAGAACTGCGCCGGCTTGGCAGCCAGGAATGAATCAAGCCAATTTTTGATATCCTGCTCTGATGTGAACCGTATTCCAGTGAGGGCATTCTGCATCGATCGGAACAAATGGTAGTCAGAAGGGGCAAGGTCTGGGCTATAAGGCGGGTGGGGTAAAACTTCCCATCCACTGTTTTCCAAATAGTTCTTAACCGGAATAGCAACGTGGGGCCGACCGTTGTCATGGTGGAAAATTTGCCTCGTGTCTGGTCGGATATTCCGGGCGTTTTTCGGCTACTGCTCTCTTCAAACGGATTAATTGTGTTCGGTAGCATTCTCCATTGATGGCTTCATCCGGTTTTAGCAGCTCGTAATACAGCACGCCCTTCTGATCCCACCAAATACAGAGCATTACCTTCGCGCCATGGATATTCGGCTTAGCCGTTGATTTGGCTGGTTGGCGGAATTTCGCATAGATTTTTTGCGCTTGGGGTTGTCGTAAAGGATCCATTTTTCATCACCAGTAACAATCCGAGGCAAAAATGACTTCCTTTTGTGGCGTTCCAGCAGCATTTCAGACAAGCAAAACCGCCTTTCGACATCTCTCGGCTTGAGTTCATGTGCAACCCAATTTCCTTGCTTTTGAATATATCCAGCTGCTTTTAAACGTTTTGAAATGGCTGCTTGAGTGACACCCAAAGATTCTGCTAGCTCTTCCTGCGTTTAGCAACAATCTTCATCGAGTAATGCTTCCAGTTCTTAATCTTCAAACTTTTTCGGCTGCCCAGGACGTTCATCGTCTTCCAAGCCAAAATCACCACTTTTAAATCGTGCAAACCACTTTTGGCACGTTCGCTCAGCTAGAGCATGTTCACCATAAACTTCCAACAAATTACGATGACTTTCGGCAGCAGTTTTCTTCATATTAAAGTAATGAAGAAGAACTCCCCGCAAAATCACTTTTTCAGGCACAAAGTTCGACATATTTGAGTGAAAAAAAATTATTGTTCTTTACGCTTCAAATGAATGACATATACTGAAAAGACGTACAATGGCAGTAGCTTTCCAACGTATGTTCGGAATATATTGGATCGATGGAATACATACAAGTTACGCCATCTCTTAGCAAACCGCACGAATTAAGTTATAGACTACACTAATATTGCTGGGATATGAATTCTAAATTCCAAATTTTATGTGAAATACTTAGGACCACTTGCGAGAAATCCAAAGATAAATTTATAAATAAAGAGATACTTTACTCAGAGTTAAATTTGTAATTTAACATTATTAGACATGAAATAAATCCATTAATCTGGACTACGTAAATTTATTTTTTGACATTTTCTTTGAATTTTATAGATTTATTCAAATTTAAAATCGAAATAATTTTTGTAGGTTTTAGTACAACAACGAAATGCTTGGTATGCTTGGTTCCTAATATCGTGGAAGTGATCGCATTGCATTGCCAAAGCTCTGTTAAAGGAGTTGGAGTCAACATATTCGATGTCATCCTCATTATAGTTGAAAAAAACGATTAATTTAAATTTTTCAATTTATCAATTTAACCGGAAAACCCCTAAATTAAATATGTATATAACCAGCTTTCTCGCAAGTGGGCCTTAGAATACAGTAGCCGGAGAAGTTTTTGGCTTCAGCGATTAGAGAATTTAGTGTATGGGTGTATGGGTAAATTTGAGTATGAAATTGAGAAATATCTCAATTTCAAAGCAGATCACCGGCCTTGTATCTGTGGAGTTAGAGCAAAGCTTGAGAATTTGTTTTAGCATCTACTTCTCTTTGGATGTAAGGTCGAATGATGCAATTTTGGCATCGGTTTTGTGCCCAGAAATAAAACTGAGAATGTTTACTACACGGAAAAAATGAATTGCTCTGCGGAGGATAATAGAGGGTGTCCGCATTGGCAACAGCCAAAATATTGACGTCGTGATTTCTGTGAAATTGATACAGAATTTTTAAGAAGAATATTATTTAAAATGCCCGGGCATTGCTAACATTTTCTGAAATCCAGTAATCTATGGATTTACAAAAGTTAGCTCGAGTTTTCATGTCCCGGGATATAGTCCGAAAAATGCTTAAAATGTATGTCTTATTGAAATGAAACGTTAAGGCAAAAAAATGGAAGATTTCTCCCTGCCAGAGAATACTCTTGGTGAAATTTTCCAGTGAATAATTCTCTAGAACCTTTTAACCCTCTGGCGCCTCTTCAAATTTGTTTTTGAGGAGTTTCTTGAAGTAAGGATCAAAACGAGGCCTTTAGGTGGGATAAAAATGTTCTTGGCTGGATTGAGTTAGCTTTAAATTGTCCCCCAGTGTTATTTAACACTCCTCCATAGAGTATAAAAAATAGCTTAATTCGAATATATGTAGTATTTAAAATAAATATACATACACAATTTGTAAATTCTATTAAAAATATATAAAACACACTGTATGATAGATTATACGAATATACTAACAAAGATTTATTGTTATTATTGTGCGCTGTGCTAATTGAATTTTTGGAAAGACAAATTATTTGATGATTAAAAATTGTCTGCTTCTTTTTGGAACCAGTTATTTAAATACACGTACTGAACCGAACGTTTTTTCTAAGTTAATTTGTTTTTCAGCCAGGTGTATCAAACTGATATAAATGAATAATGGATAACACCAATTAAAAGGCGAACGGCATTGGTCACTAAAAAATAGCAAAACAAAGAAGCTATAATTAATTCAAACAAACCGAGAAATATTAGTTTACTATCATCAAACCCAGCTGATGAGAAGATCATTGACTCGAGGAGCTAAGATTAGCTGAGACAAAAGCTAGCAATGTGAAACTGAAACGAATTGAAACCCAGATCGCAGTGTCAATTATTCGACTGAGAGCTGGCATTTCTCGATTTTCATTGCTCACTTTGGGCGGCACTCAATCTGTTTGGCAGTCTGCCGCTGTTGGATTCACAGCAACGTAGTTTGTCTCTTTTTCTTTAGGCTTAAATACTTCTAAATATTTTTCTTTAATACATCTTATTAAATTGGAAAGTTTGTGTAATTGGCGTTGAACACCTTCTGCTTGTTTTATCGTTTAGTCGTGTTTGCCAAGCTGCAACCTGCCGCAAGCATATCAAACCCTTAGACTGGCATAATTATCTTACACAACTTGTTTTGTTGGACTCTAACTTATTTTATGCTAAATTTTAAAATGGCCATACAGCTTCTGGGCAAAAACAAAACAAATAGGTGCGCATAAATCACATCAGTGGGCATTGAGAACAACAATTAATGTTGTTGAAAGCGACACAAATCGCACACGAATTGATGATCGGTTATTGTTGCTCAGCAAAAAAGGAAATTTAAATATTCGGCATCAAACAAATTAAACACACAAATTTTGGCTAGAAAAGACATAATGAAGATATACATATGTATACATATATGTACGTACGTAGGCTTTTACTTATTCATTTCTAAAGCGGCCGCTTTTAAATCCGCTTTGATATATAAACGTAGATATCACTATGCAACAAGTTGCGGGTCATTGTCTCGGGAATAAACCAAGCCTGTCTTGAGCGATAGTATTTAGTATCAATAACAATAGCCATAAGCAATCGCTTTTTGCTCTACTACGTCACAATTTTTCTTACAGTGATTTGAAATTTGAATATTTTGGTAAAATTAAACAATATGAAAAATTAGGTGTAAAACTTAATTAAGGGTGAATTTGTCTTCGCCAATCTACATTAAAATTTTCCGAAGGATCCTTCCATTGGGTTCGTGGACGCCTTCTTACTTCCATTTTTCGGTTTTTTTAGAAATAAAAATGTTTTTTAAATGTTTAAAAACAAATCATCTCAGATCATAAAACACACTTAAAGATCTTCATAAGAATATTTAAACATTTCTTCAACAAGTTTTTAAATATTTTTGAGCACACAGTTTAAGCGTGCACTGTATCATCTCATTTTTAATAAAAAAACAATTTTTATTTGTAAAAAACTCAATTTTTGGAGGCAATTCCAATCATTAAGACATAATCAATTTTATAAAGAACACAAAAATTGTTTTTTTTTTTGTTTTGGTCGGGCATGTTTGTGTATATATTTCTAAGTTGAACCCATGATTCAATTATTAAAGGTTTGATACATAATGACAGCTAATTTCTAGTTCTCCCGTACAAAAGGTTGCATTTGCGAAGGAAGTAGAAAAGAGGAAGAATGTAATCCCTTTTTGTAAAAAAATGTTTAACAATCACGCAAAATATGTAACTAGTTGTAGAATTTAAGTTGCATAAAATCCTAATATGTTTTGATGCTTTCTTGTATTTGTATTTGATGCGTTTTGATCGTTATGCAAACATTGATTTTAATTAAGAAATGTCATTATTATAAGTAAATGAAATTGAGTTTTATACAATTAGTAGTAAATATATGAAATTGTTGGTACAATCAAATTTTTGTAATTCACAATTAAACAAAAAATCATATGATTGAGTTCCTTGTTATTATAAAAACCAAGCAACACAAATTCGTTTGAACTCTATGAAATATGGTGGGCCATATTATTTCATTCACCAAATCTCACACAAACTCTGCCTTGACAACTTGCCTCTAAATTCAAAAAAAATTTTAACAGTATATTCTCTAGACGCGTGGCACAGACATAAGTTATATTGTAATCAGCCATTGGCCTTAATAATCGCGCCGTTAGTTCTGTCTTTTCCCAGCAGGATAAAGAAGCAAAACGAGGGCAAAAGTAAGTACTTACTTACTTACTCCTACAGTTTGTGGTGTGCGCCTTGATGTTGTAACACAAATTGAGGAACCTACAGGTTTACCCCGACTTCGAACAGCGAATACTAGTTTTTTGTGAGAAGTTTTTTTCATGCCAGAAATACACTCGTCTGCTAAGAGGCGACCGCTATTAGAAAAAACTTTTCTATAAATTTGATGTTACTTGCCTCGGCCAGGATATGAACCCGGGATCCACCGAATGAAGCGTGCACACGTTACACATTCGGCTACGGCGGCCGCCAGTGAGAACCTCTTGTCGGCGCACTCGCGTCTTGTCTCCCGCGTCACTGTTCACCACGGTACTCGCTGGTGGGGGCAGAGGAAGAGGAAGGCCTCCTCTACTTTGGAAAGACCAAGACTCGCGAGTATTTAGGAATTTGCAACAATTCATTAAAAAAGCTTGGGCTCAACTTAAAAAATAAAACAAAATCGTGATTATGAAACTAAATCTATCAAGTTTCGGATGAGTTGTTTACATGCTTCTTAAACCAATCTCCCAAAAAAGATCAAAGACAGCATGGAAAATTGTATTGTTATGATTTCGTTAAACACTTTTTTTTTAAATACTTTTACACTTAAACTGTTTTATGATATGAGATTATTGTTTTTGATAAAATATTTTAAAGAACTATTTTTATTTTTAAAAAACACCGAAAGCGGAAACGTTATCTAAATTATTTGTTATTAAAACACTTTAATAAACATCGCATAAACAGACAACGTACAAATTTTAACTTTTAACTTTATGAGTGACGGAAAAAATATTTATTACCAAAATCATATTAATTAATAATTAATTCCAAATATCGGGCAACGGTTTCAGTGCTTAAGTTTCAAATAACAGACATTTGTTATACATACATATATTGTTTGATGAACAGTAGCAACTAAACACGAAAATGGGATTAAAAATCGTTCAAATATTTGCTCAAACCGAGTTAAAACTTCTAAAAATCATGATGCAAAAATTTAAAATTTTTATGGAATTATAAAAAAGTCTTTATTTTTACAAATTGAAAAAATATTTATTTCATCAAATAATGTGTTTTAAGGATTTAGTCCCTTTAATAAATATTTTTTTTGAAACTACTATGTAAAATATTATATGATTCCTATCTGTTTCAGACGCATCCTCGTCAAATGAAGCTGTGCACTTGCAACAACGCCTCAAGAGCCTTAGCACTGAGTTAGTTACACTACGCAATCGGCTGCATGTTGGTCAGGGACAACACAATAACAATAACAACAATAATAATAATAATACAACTAGCAACAACAACAATAACAACAGCAATAATACCAACAGTAATTACAATGTGACATCAGTAAGTAGCACACAGCAGCAGCAACATAACCACCAACAGCAACAACAACAACATGCCACCAACTCAGCTGCATTAACAGGCCTTAATTTGAATGCATCCACACCGAATTTGCACACCACCGCGTCACACCATAGCCATAACAACAACAACAACACCACAACAAACAGCATTAATAACACATTACAACAGCAACAACAACAACAGCAACAGCAATTACAATTATCACACTCAACACTAATTCCCACACTCGGCAATAGCAGCGGCAATAGCAACACTATTAGCAAAAGTAATACCGGTAATAGCAATAGCAGTCACAACAACATCAACAATCATAGCAACAATGCAACCTTGACGTCTTGCAATAACGCCAACAACACGAACAACACATTCACACACATCAACAACTCAACCAAGGTGAGTAATCGCTGGCGTCGACACGGCCATTTGCTACTCATAGTAACTAGAAAATTACTATACAATTATATTCAATTACTTACTCTCACTTATTTCTTTTTTGCTTTTTTCCGCATTAGTCACATTTGCACACATTCAGCCATACTTTGCCGCATAATTCAACAATTTCCGCTGCCAACGCTTCCACATTGCCATCAGGCGCTACAGCTGGCATCATTTCTACACGCAACACTTCCATACCACACCCATTACCGTTGTCCATACAACAGCAGCATCACCACCAGCAGCAACAACAACAACAACATCAGCAGCAGCAGCAACAGCAGCATCAATTACGCGACCAACAACAACAACACTCCGCACACACGCTTCCAATGCGCTCCACCACTGTTGGTTCGCATGTCCATCACCAAAGCCATAACTTGCCACCCTTTGTTCCCATAGCGCAGAAGCAATTCAGTTCGAGCCATGTCAACGGTTTTAGCAATACCGTCGCACCTTTCGGTTATAATAGTACAAATATTGAACAGCGTAATGCCAATAATCTTTTTATGGGTGGTATGCAGTCGCATCTCAATAATGGTAGCCATAATAACAACAACAACAACAACGGTGGCGGTAATGGCGCACAAAAGCAGCCCCGAGAAATTGAGGATCTAATACATCTACCCGGACCGTTGACCGAAGATGCGGTGATGCGTACGCTGCAGGCACGTTTCAGCGATAACTGCTATTTTGTAAGCCAACAAAGCTACTTAGATTCTTCTAAATTCACTTTAATATAAATATGTCTCTTCGAATTTACAGACCAACGTTGGCCCTATACTACTCGCCATTAATCCCTACAGAGATGTTGGGAATCCGCTTACACTCTCCTCAACACGCTCACTGCCATTAGCCCTCCAGTTGAACAAAATCGTACAGGAAGCTGTACGCCAACAAACGGAGACTGGTTATCCGCAAGCGATTATTCTCTCTGGTACCTCTGGCGCTGGTAAGACGCATTGTTCGATGTTGTTGTTGCGTCAACTGTTTGCTGTTGCCGGCGGTGGTCCGGAAACTGATGCATTTAAACATTTGGCTGCTGCTTTTACGGTGCTACGCTCGTTGGGTTCCGCTAAGACGACCACCAACTCGGAATCGAGTCGTATTGGCCAATTTATTGAGGTGCAGGTCACAGATGGCGCGCTCTATCGCACAAAAATTCACTGTTATTTCTTAGATCAAACGCGTGTTATACGCCCGTTACCGAAGGAGAAGAATTATCATATATTCTATCAAATGCTTGCTGGTTTGAGCAGAGATGAGCGTATTAAGTTGAACTTGGAAGGATATTCGCCGGCGAATTTACGTTATCTGCAAAGTGGTGATATTGCGCAGAATGAACAAGAAGATGCGTCACGCTTTCAAGCATGGAAGACTTGCTTGGGTATCTTGGGTATACCATTTTTGGATGTGGTGCGTGTGTTGGCAGCCGTCCTGTTGCTGGGCAATGTGCAATTTATCGATGGGCAGGTGAGTTAACCAAAAAACTAATAGTTGTGATACAACAACATTACGTTCGCCACAAATTGTAGGGTGGGGGTGTAAACTACGGTATTCTTATAGTGAGGAACTAAAAAAGAGTATATTTTATGCTATTTCACGTTCCAAGAGTTGTGGCGAATTAAGGTCGGCTTGACAGTAAGGTTTTATGTTGCTAACTCAATATTCCCACTACTGTTGATTGTTGGTTCTGACTCCTTGCACTGTATGGCTATAACTAACTGTCATGAATATCAAAACGAATGTATGAGTTAATGTTCTTCTTATTTGGAACGATAAATCCAGTTGTTGTTGTTGTTACAGCATAAAACATTCCCTATAAAATTTTGGGGAATGCTGCTGAAGTGACAGTCCTTGGCCGGAAATAAATCCGGGTCGTTCCGGTATCGTAGGATCGACTGTCGTGGAAACTTCGATAAGTCCAGTCGTACTTGCCGCTGTTAGGAAGAACACTCTCAAGTATTCTGAGCCTTATCTAGACACCTTTTTCCCGAACGATAATCAGCATTCGTTGACTAAAGCCATACTATTGCTAGCCCGTCGGACTTTCCCATATTTCATAGCCCAAACTCCATTCTCATACCTTCATTTTCTTCAGCTAGTAATAATAATAATTTGACGCTTATGCATATCGATGTTTAAGGGATCTACAGTTTTCGCTGACTTCGATCAGAAATTGATTTTTGTGAGAAATTTCTTCATGCCAGAAATTCATTCAGTTTGACATTGTTTTTGTCTTTTTCTATAATTTTTTGGTGTCATGTATCGCGGCCGAAATTCGAGCCGAGGGCACTCAACCGGACTACCTGGAGTGCGGAAGCCCCTTAAGCAGGTGTAACAGTTTACATATTTGAGCTCAATCTCTACCGCCATCTTGTCCATTTTCCATCTCATCTATTGGGTTAAGTTTCTTGTGTCACAGTTATACACGATCTGTTGCTCGGTATGTTATCTCAAAGCTGGAATATAATTTAATTTCTGACTAGTTATTGGCATATTTGAATAATCAGGACTTGCGCTAGTGAGCACCTGCATTCTCTGCGTGGAAAATCTTTCAACCATCTATTTGGATTTCTCCCGAACTGAAGAGAAACCGCAGGTTTTTGTGCGCCAGGTAAACGAATCATTTCGCGCAGTAAATACGGAATTTTGTACCTAGTTTGCCGATACTCATTTAAAATCGAAATCAATAATGACTTCAAATAGTTTTGTGTCCATCTAGTCATATTATTGCAATACCATATGTCCATTCGGATGGTTTCGGTCCAGAGGTTTAATTTTAAAACTGAAAAAATGTCGTAACTAAAAAAAAGTAATAATTTTTAAATTCAGTACATAAAAAACTTTGTAGGTAATAATTTAACCTATTGCGCAGGGATGATAAGTTAACTTTTCGAAATTGTGCCAAACGCCAGAAAAAATTTACTAAAATTAGCAAAATCGTATCAAATATTTAATAAAAAAATAGTTAAAATATATTTGTAAATTGGCTTATAAAGAAATGTTAAATAAAAATAATAGGAATAAAAAACTAAAGCCTACGATTTCTCGAGATCGTTCGATAAGTAATTTCTCTTATCGAGAATCTCGTAAGGCTTGCATATCAAATTATCGAGTATCGAAATACTCGAGAACGTGCGTGCTGAAACCGCTAGTTCCAATAAAGAATGAAACTAAAAGTTAGATGTTTATTTTTCCTGAGAAAAATATGATTCAACTAAAATTGTCTAGGAGCTTTTCCGGAGGAATTTCGATGTTCGATTCAGCCGGTGTCCCAAATAGTTTGTATTTAGAGACTTCTTTTATTCTTTAGATGTAATTAGACATGGAGACTCGAATAGAATTTGTTTAGTTATCGAAGGTACCAAATGCTTTCAAATATTTAGATAATTTACTTTCAAACACATCAACCAATTCTCCCTCTTCCTGATATTTGTGATACCTACTTGCATCAACTTCGAAGTTTGAATGTGAAAGAAGGACAAAGAAAAAGGAATCCGCAAATTTATATTCATGACATGAGAAATGGAAAAAGGGAGAAAATTCCCTGGAAGTTTTTGCTCAGAATCGGAATAACATTTCTTTGTTTTTATTAAGCGGATTCTTTCTTTTCTTTTTTAATCAATTTGCAGCCTCATTTGTATAATGGTTTCGAATCCCCTATCACGGATATTTTGTTTGTGTACTTACCCAGAGCCTCACCGTTGAGACTCATTTTTTTTCGAAAAATCATAGTTTTGTTCATACATTTTCAACAGATGAACGTCGATCAGAAGCAATTTAAAATTGGTGGTACTTATAAGGCCCATTGGAGCTCGTTCAAAAAATGCTATAGTGGTGAAATAAATTTAATTCAGTTCGATGTATATAGTGTATAAGTATTTCAAAGTATCGATGGTTAAAAATCATACACACTTTTCCTTAAAGTTTTTCTAAACTAATAAGGGGGCTCTTCTAAGTATCGTAGGTCGATATGGGGCTAATACACGTACAGTTACTCAAACAACTGAAAACAAGGTGTTTTTTTTGCACTATTGATAGTTTTCACGCCAAGTCCTTAATGTTAATTTTTTATAAAATTTTAGTTTGTAATATAACCAAAACCGTATGAATTAAAATTTCAAACGTTGTACACTATATATAAAAATACCAAAATGTTCATCGAAATTTCAAACTTTTTAGGAAACTTTTGGGTAAGCGGATTTGTAGCTGATTTAATTTTATCCAAATAACAGATGAATTTCATTTAAATTCCCGTTGATTTTTAGCCTTTAAGGAGTGCATGAAAATGAATTGGCTAAAAATCTGCATGCTCAAAAAATTTCTCAAAATTCTGATCAAAAAGTTTGAATATTTGTTGTATTTTTATAAATATTGTAATAAGTTGGAAATTTTGATTTGTGTGATTTTTGTTATAGAATGAAATATATTTTTATAAAAACTTAACCTAAAATGAGAAAAATTGTGAATAATTTAAAAGCATTACCATGTGGTCAATTCTTTAAGTAAATACATACATGTATGTACTTAAATGTACTTAGTTATGAGTATGTATAAAATCTTATTTTCATTATTTTAAATTCTAATCTTGTTTCACTAAAAATAATTACTCTCACTTTTTACAAAACGAACAAAAATACCTATTTCAATGCCCACTCATTTAAAATTGAAACTAGCATTTTGAAACTTATGAAACTGTAAATAATTTTCTGTATTTAGTGTCGCCCTGTTGTGTTCTTATAACTACAATAAACGGTTTGTGTCTAAGCTACAAGTCATTTACGCTCAAGCACAAAACACTAATCAGCCGATTAACTTATTCTATCGCTCGTGGTCCAGGGGTAAAGCTATCATCTTGTATCTCTATTGCCGTAGGTTCGAATTCCAGTGCGCGCACGCAATTGCTAGTTTTTTCTCGTTGTGATGTTATTATTTGGGTAATTTACGCCTGAATGCGATTTTGCATCGTGTATGTTGCGAATTTCAATGACTGAACGTGAAAAATAGCAATTTAACTTTTTGTATATAATTTTAATTGCCTTGGCTTTATTTCTCTTTAGTTTTGCTATATTTTCAAAAATCAACAACAAAAAATAAACACCGGCATACGTTGAAGAAGTGGAAAAAAGAAAAGAAAATTTTATTGAAAAGGAAATGATTATAAGACTTTTGGAGGAAAAATTGTTTTTGCTTTTCATAAAATTTACCCGCGGTTATTGTCTAATCACCAATTAGATCCCCATGAAAATTCATTCCGTATTTTCGGAGATTAGAGAGTTCAAACAGACGAACAGGGAGAGAAGAATTCTAAAAATGGTCTACATGTATTCTATTATATTTTCTGCATAACCCTCGGTCGTTCTTTTAAAGAAATTTTCAATGTACAGACACAACATTTCTACAGTTTTTTTTAATAGTATATGTATGTATATAGAAGGTATTTTATTTAACTTAATTTTTTTCTTTAATTTAATTTTTCTCTTATAATTTTATTTATGCAGCTATGCTCTTTTTATATACATATTTATTTATTCCTACATTTATTTTGTCTTGTTTCACAGAGTCTCGAAGTGGATGTCAAAGGCGAAGCTGAACTGAACTCCGTGGCAAGTCTCTTGGGTGTGCCACCAGCTGCGCTATTCCGTGGCCTAACTACCCGAACACACAATGCACGTGGCCAGTTGGTGAAATCTGTTTGTGACGCCAATATGTCCAACATGACACGCGACTGTCTCGCAAAAGCCTTATACTGTCGCACCGTTGCCACTATTGTACGACGAGCCAACAGCCTCAAACGCTTAGGTTCCACATTGGGTACACTCAGTTCGGATTCCAATGAGTCCGTGCACAATCAGGCAGATGTCGCATCGCAGCACGCCTCCACCATTGGCGGCAATTCAGGCTCCAAATCTATGGCTGCACTAAACAATGCAGTGCGGCATGCCACTGATGGTTTCATCGGCATTTTGGATATGTTCGGCTTTGAAGAACCATCGCATGCACAGTTGGAGCATCTCTGCATTAATCTTTGCGCCGAAACGATGCAACATTTCTACAATACACACATTTTCAAGTCTTCAGTGGAATCGTGTCGTGATGAGGGCATTGTTTGCGACACGGAGGTGGACTATGTGGACAATGTGCCTTGCATTGATCTTATATCTTCGCTACGTACCGGGCTGCTTAGCATGTTGGACGCCGAATGCTCCATACGCGGCACCGCCGAAAGTTATGTGGCTAAGATCAAAGTGCAACATCGAAACTCAACACGTTTGGAAACGAAACACTCGAGCGACCCGTACGATCCGCGCATGTTTATGATACGTCATTTTTCCGGGCGTGTAGAGTATGATACCACCGACTTTCTGGACACAAATCGTGATGTGGTACGCGACGATTTGGTGGCTGTCTTCTACAAGCATACCTGCAACTTCGGCTTTGCCACACACCTCTTTGGTTCCGAATTGAAAGCATTGTACGCTTTGCAAAATGTTCCACGCGGCCTTAGCTTCCGCATCTCACCCACATCACATACGGATCTTTTGAATGGCGATGAGCCTGTATCCACACTCACGCAAGACTTCCACACTCGCTTGGATAATCTGTTGCGCACTTTAGTGCATGCGCGTCCACACTTTGTGCGCTGCATACGCAGTAATGCCAACGAGACAGCGGGCTGCTTCGAACGCAAAATGGTCGTTCGCCAGATACGCTCGCTTCAGGTGCTCGAAACGGTTAATCTAATGGCTTCTGGTTTTCCGCATCGCATGCGTTTCAAGCAATTCAATGCGCGTTATGTCGCCATGTTAGCGCCTTTCCGACTGCATCGACGCAGCGAAGATAAAGCCATGGAGGATTGTAATCTCATTCTGGAGTATGCCATGGAGAATCCACCTATTTTAGATGGTTCCGTTACATTAGCTTGGGCGCCAGGCAAGCGTCACGTGTTCCTCAGCGAAGGTATGCGTCAGCATTTGGAACATCTGCGTGCCGAAATACGCACAAAGAGTGCTACATTGATACAGGCCACCTGGCGTGGTTGGCATTGGCGCAAGAAAATGGGTAGTGTGAAACGCACGCGGGGTGGCAATGGTGGCATGACTTTACTACCAGCTGCAACTGCAACGAAATTGACCAAATTGCTGCCTAACAATGGTGCGAATTCGCGTAAGTGTTGGTGCTCCATAGCACGGTAGCATAGCAAATGCCATAATCAAATTTAAATTGATTTGTTTTTTCTCTTTCGTTTCTCGTTTCTTCTTTCCACATTTTCATGTGTGCAGTGCCGCGCTTGTCAGCTAAGTCTACAAATCTCACTGTGACGCGTCCAAGACCACAACCCATCGCCGGCACACCACCTCCAGATCCAAATGAGAAATGCGACACAAAGATAATCCAACAAACTTGTAGTCTTTTCGGATTAGATTTGGTGAGTAACGTTTGCTTTTTTTCTTCATTTTATTCCACTCATCTTTTTAATCTAACACTTGCCGCTAATCATCGCATGCCTTTTCACTTCATCCTCGTTCGTTTTACGTTTTGCAGTTTAGCATACACTCACACTAGCACCAGAAATAACTAACAAATGAAAATGTTAGGGTAGCTAAATTGGTGAAATCTTGAAAACACGTGTACTTTAAGCCTCAGGTTGCTTTAGTGTGTCGGAATGGTTAGTTTTGTGAGAAACATCTGCGTGCAGTCAAAGGAATTGTAAAAGCCCAAAGGGGCTACTGACTATTGATTTCTTGGCGCAAATATACCCGTTTACAAATATTGTTGAATGAGGTCTTTGTTATATTAAATTAGGTTGAATTCATTACTTAAACAGCTCTCAATATTTTTAGAAGCCTCGAATATTGAGAAACCTTTGTTGGAATAGCTCAATGAACATCTACGTTGACTCATTCTCCATTTAGATATTTGAAAAAGATTTCAGGATCACTGTAATGTCTCTTAGGCAAAGAAATAAGCGATTGACTACTCAGATAAATTTATCAAAAGTATATAACAAAAAACGTTTAAGTTCATTTAAAGTAAAATGGACAGCTTAAACAAAACGTAACTAGTTAGAAGTAGTCTTTAAAAAACGAAACGTCTAAATATTGTTTTATGAGAATGCTCTTTAATTATTTTTCGCAAAGTGATTTGTTACTTTTTTACAAATTCTATTGTATTTATTTATCGAAGGTTATGAGGTTTCTTGAATTATGGGCACGAAGATATTAATCTATTTAAAAGTGACATTCAATGAATGTACATACTATTACTAATTTCTACCACTATTTTTAATAATTTGTACCTATTTTACTCATTTCTACCACTATTTTCACTCATTTTTACCACCTATTTTACTCATTTCTACCACTATTTTTACTTATTCTCTACCAATTTCTACCACTATTTTTACTACTTTCTACCACTATATCTACTAATGTTACTACTAATTACTGCCACTATTTTTTCTAATTTCTACTACTATTTTTTACTTATTTTGACCATTATTTTAGGAATAAAAAAAATTAATAGGATGTCTTATAAAACTCTCAGCCATATTTAACTCTCTATCTCTTTGTAGAATCGGCACATTAAAATCCGACTTTATAAAACGAAACGTTTAATTTATTATTTTTTTTACAAGTCCCATTGTATTTATTTAACGAAGGTTATGGGTTTCCAGATTCCATGAATTAGGGAAAAGGAGATATTAATTTATTTAAAAGGGGCATTCTGATACTTTTTTTTTTAATTGGCAGAAGAAATATCACAACATAATCCGGTGATGCATATCATTACAAATTTCACAGTTACACTGACCTATAACATTGGATTCACATACATATGTACGTATGCGTGTATTTATAATTTTGTGAAAAAAAGCAAGTTGCGTTAAAAAAAGAATAGTTTACAAAAGAGGAACGCGCTTGTAGCACTGTACACGCGATAGAAGTGAAACTTCTTATGTTTATTTAATATTTACAACTATTGAATGGCATTTCAATTCGTATTACTGATATTAATGAATAGTGATAACTAAAAATCAAATACCATATATTTACATGCCCGTAATTTGATATTTTCGAGATAATATGTGAAAATGGCATCTATGGTAGTTTTGGGTTTGGTTGTTTGATATTTATTTAGAGAAGAATGTTAGTTAAGGGTAAAGAACTGTCTGATGCAAAATTGACATGAAAATCTCCTCCGAAATTATAGGGAATTTATTTTCGTATTTTTTTCCAAAAGTTGTCAATACTTCTTTTGCGCCAATGCATGCCCACTTTTCCTTCTTTTGGTTAAACCAAGCATTTTATGTACACCAGATATATGTATAAATATTTGATCATAGGTATATTATTCTATGTCGATGCTCATATTGCCAGCGTTCTACTTTGTGGTATGTTCAGTTCATAAAGTTTGCTCTCCCTCTCTCTATCTCTCTCTGGGAGTAACCCTTACCAAATAATATAAAGCATATTTGTGTGCGTCCACGTGAAAAGGGCCAACTTCGGCGGTATTGGAGTTATGCATATAGGCGTCTTCCTGGTTGATTTCCGAACATTTTGAGACAAATTAGACCATCCTAACTGAAGAATTGAGGGAAATATAGAACTTTGAAGGTGAATATCCGAAAAATGACTAATTGAGAAAAATTAATTTGAAGTTGAAAGTTGTCCCTTGTGTGCTCTTTTCTTTTTTTTCAAAAAATTAAATTAATTACTTATATTATATCTAGGAAGCTAAATTTGGTGTCATTCGACGCGTAAATGTATATAGTTTCATAATAAACCATAATAAAAAATTACAAAATTCGAACCATGTATCGAAAAATCTATATATCTCTGAAATTAAATGCGACAAAGTGGGCCCTTTTCACGTGGACGCACACATTTAATTATAATGCATTACGATAAAGCGCCAAGGGCTGCAAGTTGCCCACCAAGCGTATTCCTTATTTCACATAACTGCTTATTAGATTTTTTGCACGAATTGTAATTGCAGTCATTACAATAATTGATAATCGGCGAACGCTTGACAAATGCATAAACTAATTCAAGGAAACAGAAACAAAAGGGAACAGTTTCAGCCAAATTACAACGTGAATTACTTCGCATAAACCAAGAGCGTCCACACTTGTCATTCCTACCTTATCTTGATAGCCATGTAGCCACAGGAGGCTTCGTTTCTTAATAGAAGAAAAAAAGTGAGAGTTGGAGATTTTTGATATATTTAAATTTTATTAAGATAATATTTTTTTTTTTTAATTTACGATTATGAAGGAAAGTTTCTAGAGTCAATAAAAATCAAGAAGAAATTCAGTGAAATGATAATCTTTCAGCTTGTTCAGTTTGTTTATGGGACATCACATTTTTCGATTACTATTGACACAGTTTAGAACTGACACTGATTTGTTCGCAACTTGGTTCTTGATTTATGATAAAATACTTCGTTTCATCTTAATTTATTGAGAGCCTTTATCGGGCGAAATTATTTAATTTCATCGTAATTTACTCAGAAATTATTATCCTCCTATATTTCTATTTTCCTTTCGACGCTACTGCATACTTTACGGAGTTCAAACGCCTTAAATTCTCATCAAGGAACATATAGTTATATATTACAATGAAGTTTTCTGATGCAAGAAATGTTAACTTATTTCACAACATCGGAAACCAATTTGATATAATTGTAAGATTGTGAAATCAATCACCGAATCAATCTGGTATGGCGAAATAGTTTAAATATTATATTTGTGGAACGGCGAAAATATGCTACTTATTTGTTTTCTACGTTCTTTGTTTTCATAGATCCTGTGCTGGGGGGCAGGCTCATTTTCAAAGTTGATTTAGCTTCGTTATTAAATCTTAAGTAAAAGTAATACAACAAATGTGTTTGTTACATTCTTTATATTAAAACAGTATTTGGGAGTTAGAACTATAATAATTATTCCCTTTGTATATTCTAACAATACATTTGGCTTCTCTGCCTTTTGATCTTTAACTAAAACTCGTTTAATTTTTTAATTTTAATTTGTTGCGTCATTCCCACCCACTTCTATTAAATACTAACTCATCTCAAGCTAACCGCCTACCTGTCCGTGCTCCTAACCATTCACTTCCACTTTCTTCACCACTTTCGTCCCACTCAAGCTTTCATTTATCCATTCACTGATTCCTATTATGAGCCGCAATAAATTTGTTTTCCTCGGCTTTTGACATACTTCATCATTCATTGTTTGCCAAATGCCTTTCAATTGAATTCTTTTCTTATCTCTATGTCGCCTTTGTGTGCCGCTGCCATGCCATATTCTCCCATCTAATGCCGCTATGTTGATATTGACGTTGACGCTGCCGCTGTCGTCGATGACGTCGTTACTGCTGTCCACCAACAACACAATTTTAACTACTTTATGCATGTAGGAGCGTCCACCGCCAGTTCCACCATCGCGTGCCTACACCATCACTGGCAGTCTGAAGCTAACTTATCCGCAGAATCGCATCATGAAAATGAATTTCCCCGAGGATCCACCCATCGTTAATCCGGCCGAACAATTACAGCAACAGCTGAAGAAGGGTGAAGCCGTTAGTGTGGTGGGTGCGTCGACATGTCGCGGGCACTTGATTGTCGAGCACAAAGGTCAGAGCTACCACGTACCGTTTCAGTATATGGAGTTGTTACGTCCTGCTGCTGCTGCTGTTGGCGGCGTGACCAGTAATCCCAACAATTCTGCGAGTGTCAATACAAACAGCAGCAACAACAACAACAACAGTAGCAATAACATAGCTAATAAGAATTGCAGCAGCAGCAGTACAGGCAATTTGGCCAACACTTGCAGTGGCAACAACAATGTAGGTGTAAACAATGGGAATAACGGAAGCGTAAGCAACAACAATGGAAGCAACACCACCGCAGCTGTCAACATTTAAAGAGTGCAGGTGCGTGCAGGTAGAACAACAACGTCGGCTAATTGATGAACGCGACAGGTTTGCACGACTGCAACCACAATAACAAATCACAATGGCTTCCGATGCAGCGGAATTTCGCTCTACGAGCAACCAAACGTTTCCGTTGCAAAACACTGGCAGCTAACATATTGAATATTTTTCATAAAGACTGTAAATAGTTATAATACATGAATTCGCCTAACAGCAAACTCGGATATATTTAGTATACACATACACATACATATACATATGTAAATATATCAATTTACAAGAAAAAAAAACAGAAAAGAGAAAACACAACTAAACTAACATAGACCAAATAAATAGGTCGAAAAACTAAATATGCATATGTAAAAATCGAATAAAGTGAAATAAGACAAAATAGAATCAGATGAAATCAAGTGAAATTAAATGAAAGAAATTGCAGTAAATGGTATACATAAATAAATAAATGCAAAACGAAATAAATTTAAAAAAAATAAGAGAAAACAAAATACAATAACGGAAGGAAATTAAAACAAATTAAATACAACAATACAAAGTGAATTGAAAGAACACAAAGCACAACAAGTTAAAGAGAACTAAAATATAAAAAAAATAATTAAATAAAACTGAACAAATCAAATCAAATGAAACAAAAAAATTTAAACCAATTACTGGAAATTATAACAAATTAATAATGAAACAAATTAAACGAAACTAAATTAAATACAGTAAAATGAAATAAAATGTATAAGTGTAACATAAGTTAGGAACAAAATAAAACAAAAAGTAAAAGGATATAAAAATATAAAATAAAATAAAATTATCGGGCATGTTCTGCAATTCACTTTCACTCGGAAATTTCCACTTCATATGGCAGTTTCAGATGCGCATAAAACGCGAATTCACTCGGAAGTGAATTGCAGAACATGCCCGTATGAAGCCAAAATAAAATGAAAAGTAAAAACAAAACCAAATAATGAAATTAAATTCAAAAAATAAGTTAAAATAAAACACAATAAATCAAAAGAAATTAGGTTAAATTAAATTTAAAGATAAGCTGAAATACTAAATCAAAATTAATTAAAGGAAATTAAAATTCAATTAAAGTACGAAGCTTGTCGGGCTGTTGTAGCCTTTTTCAAATATATTCCTACTATAACAACTGGTCTTGAGCTAAAAAATGACTGCTGATATTATGCAGCCAAAATAAAATAAAATTAAGTAAAACTATATAAAGTTAAGTAAAACGAAATATATAAAATAAAATAATTAAAATCACAGAAATTCCGCAAAATAAATTTAAAAAAATAATAATTGACACAAAATAAATCAAATGAAAGCTAAACAAAACGAGACGCCATAAAAAATGCAATATAATGCAATCCAATAAAATAAAGAATATAAAATAAGACTAGATAAAAAAATCTAAATAAAAAAGAAGATAATTAAAAAAAAGTGAAATGAAAGGCTATAATATAATATATAGTAATACAAATTATTATTAATTAAAGTAAAGTAACATCAAATAGAATAAAATAAAAAATATAAGTACTGTTATATAAAACAAAAGTAAGTAAATTTAATTAAACAACAAAATAAAGTAAAAAATAAAACTTAAATGAAATAAAGTTAGATAAGATATAATTTCCTTTCATTTAAAATATCTTAATAAAATAATATAAAACACAATTAAATAAAACAAAAATTAAATGAATCAAAATAAAATAACACTAAATGCAATGAGTTAAACTAAAATTAAATTAGTTGAAATACTTAAAATAAAAAAAGCAACATAAAATTAAATATATAATGTAAAATAAATTCATTTAAATTAAATTTTCGAAAAAAAAGATAAATTATAAAAAAAAAGTTTTTGATGAAAAACTAAAGTCAAATAAAATAAATTGAGGTGGGGTGCAATAACGTCACATGAAATAACGACACAGTGTCTTTATTTCCATTTGAAAGTGAAATAAAGTCACGTGTCGTTATTTCCATTAGTAATTGAAATAAAGTCACAGTGACTTTATTTCCCTTTAGGTAAATTTTCAACAATTTAAAATGTGACCTTATTTCCTTTTAACAAAAATTTTATTTCAATCAAGTACACAAAAATGAAATTGATAAAATAACAAACATAATAATAATACAAATTTGCCTTATTGCCGTTTGCCTTATTTCATAGTTGATTGAGAAATAACACAAAGTTTTATATTTTACAATTGAAAAATAAAGCAAAACATATGTACGTGGTAACACACATACATTTGACGGTGGGGTGCTACGAAATGAATATAATAATCTTTTTGTAAAAGGGAAATTTCCCTTTTACGAAATGTATTTATTTATCTTTTTGTAAAAGGGAAATTTTATAACATATGTATATAGTAAATTGTACATGATAATCTTTTTGTAAAAGGAAAATTTCCCTTTTACGGAATTTTTATATAGTTCGAAATTAAAAAGTGACTTTATTTCCCATTTGCAATATGTAGAATGTGTCTTTATTTCTCATTTACAGTAAATTTTTATGTGTTCTTATTTCCATTTCAATTGTGACGTTATTACCAGTGACGTTATTGCACCCCACCATAAATTGAATCACGCAAAAAATAAAATAGAGTAAATCGAATTAAGAAAAGTAAAATAACATAAATACATGCATATCTGTCGACTTTTGAAAAATCAATCTATCTGTTTCCTAATTTTTCAATTTGAAGTCCTAATCTGATACAAAAACACGAAATACATTGGCATAAATAAAATAAATTCATCAAGGTGGATTTATGACTTTCAACTATAAGCAATTAGTCTTGACAATCCCGCTATTACAAGAATTAAACTAAAGAAAATTGTGTGTCTATATCTTTATATAAATCAGTTTACAAACAAAATGCTGAACTATTTAAAATTAGCTTTATTCATATCATTTTATTTAACTAGAAAACTACTTTATGGTTGTTGTTGTATTAATTGTGTTAAGCCAATGGATCTGGAAATGACTTTCGAGTTGTGACTCTTTCGTATTTAGTACGCGATATGTATGAGTATGTGTATACATAAATTAATTTTAATAAATTAGACACACACTCAACTAAGTATTAACATATTTTAACACATACACATACATACACATTCAAATAGTATATAGAAAAATGCATACATCCATAAAGTGCCAATTCTCATACTAAGATCTTCTATTCCGCAAACGAATCGAATACTCACCACAACCGCCAACTGACATAGTACTGAATTAGTTGTTGGTTTTTACATTAAAGCATCATATGCATCACTTATTTAAATATACATATACACACTTAAGTATAATACCATTTATTTAGTAGTTGTAAAATATATTTTATAGTTTATAAACACAGTACCCAGTTGCATTTAACAAAAAAAAAAGGAAACCAATTTTATATTGAAACGGCAAAATTTCGAATAAACGCAGCATACATACATACATTCCCATTCACGCCAAGTTTGCGTGTAAATTAATTTAATTTAGTAACACAGACTTATACTTACACACATACATACATAGGCACATACAAATGTGAATATAGTAGATCTAACTACATCTATACATGTCAGTATATTTAATACATACCGAAATTATACACAAAATATATATAAAATACACGCAAATATATTCTCGTAGAAACACACCAATAATTAAGGATATATACATATGTACATATATGTACATACAAACATGCATATGTATGTGTACGTACGAACTTACAAATATACAACGATTATTGTCAGCTAACATGACAAGCAATATATGTTCAAAAGTGCAACTTTTGTATTAAAATACACAACTAAGTTTATACGATCAATATTAATTGCAATAAACATAAATAATTTGAAAAATAAATATACAATTTTTATTTACTCTTTATTAGCTGTACGTGGCGGAAGTCAACCTGGTAAATTTGGAAATATTTACTTTTATTTATTTATTTGTTTCCATGAAGTCAACAAAAGAAAGTTCTTACTAGAGCCTTTGATTTCTCGAGATTGTTGGAGAAGAATTTTCTCGCAAGAATCGCTTTCTCGGGAGCTTCTCGTGCATCGAGAATCTCGTAAGGCTTGCAAACATATCGAGACTCAATTTAATTGTACTGTATGTGCGCAGTAATGTTCATATTTTATTTTATTTGTACAGTACTCGCCTCGATAAGTACTCGACATTTCTCGCAAGAACGGCGGTACCCGAGATTCTAAAAGAGAACTCGGTTTCGCTATTTCTTGAGTATCGAAAGCTCAAGTTCTTACAAACTACTTACAGTGAATTATTATAAGATAGAAGGGTTTTTAACTATTTATAGATAATACGTGTACTTAATCAATAAACCGAATATAACAGAGAATGAAATGCATTTTTAGACAGAGAGAAATCTAAAATTGCAGAATTCGAAATCTCGATTTTAGCATAATTAGTCTTAAGCTTTTCCGGGTAGAAGGGATAAAATGTACGTTGTCCTCAAAGAATCATGAAAATTAATTTTTTGTAGCGATGGCGGCTAATAAATTACATCCTATATGGTGCTAAAAACGAATGAAAGCAATAGAATCGATATTCTTGATTCAAGTGAAGTACTTGACAAAGTATGCCACCTCTTACTCATCCATAAACTCGATCACCTTCTCTCCTCTGTTGGATTTCTTTCTACCTACAAGATAGAACACAAATAGTGATATAAAAATGTGTTTCCTCCAGGAACTAAAAATTCAAATTTATTAATGTATGCCGATGACGTAAAACCTTTTAAATCATACGCTTCGTTTGAAGAAAGATCTTCATTACAGGCAGATATAAATAGCTTAGTTGGTTGGTGCAAAGTTGATTATATCCCACTCAATCTCCAAAATGTAATTATATGACCTTCTTACGAAGAACTATTCATCCACCTTCTTACACAATAAACAACTATGCTCTGGATCACGAGAATGATTATGTTCACTTGGGTATTACAATGGATTCCAAGTTTAATTTTTATAATCATAATAATGCTATATGCTGGACGTGTATTTGCTTTTATAAATCAATGGTCTAAAGAATTCAAGGATACCGTTACTAGAATTTGCTTCGATAGTTTGTAAACTGCGTTATCAAGTTCACACAGATCGGCTGGAATCAATTTAAAAAAAAATCTTACTTTTTGCCCTAAGAGATTTTTGTTTATAATAATCGTTTGAAACTTATAAATCTTCATACTCTTTCCAGCAGTAGAGAAATGCTAGGCGTAATATTCATTACTAAACTACTGCAAGTTCATTTCTTATTGCCGAAGTTTAACTTAATGTTCCTTCTCTCATTTCAAGACACCTCCAAACCTCCTTTTCTTAAAAACAGTGTAAAGCCAATGTTTGCGTCAAGATTTCTTTCTAACAACTTTAATATTTCGGACTCGCTTTTCACCATACAAAAAGCTGCACTGTCCTTTCTCAATAAATGATCAACGACTGTATAATATTCTTAGCTGATCAGAGGTCGAATTACGTGTTCAGTGAACGAGCTACTCATCACGTAAAAGTGTATATTTGGTATTACACGAGAAGAGAACGGATCCCTTATATCGTAATTTGGTATTATGAGTTCAGTGAACGTAACTTATTATACGATTGCAAGACGCCATTCGTATTCCAAAAATTGCTACTTGTTGCTGTGTAATCAGTAAAAATTTAATTGGATATTTATAGCAAGTATTATATATATATATATATATACATATGTATTATACTTCAAAATATGTGTGAAAGTGTAAAAAACTGAAACTTTCATTTACAGACAAACGAAACTAATCAGTTCATAGAAACCAAAGAGAAACATGTAAGTAAAAAGTGTCGAAATAAATAAAAAAATACTTATTTTTCTAAAACAATCTTTTTTATATCCCAAAACAGTTCAAACCTAATCATTGGCTATTTCATGAATGAGTATCCTCATTTGGCAAAAGTATGCCACTAAATTGTGCGCAGGTCAAATCAACTTTAAGACTTTCCAAATAAAATAGTAGCTCAGCATCGATGTTATTTAAAATGTTTTATAATTTTTTGTGTACAAACATTTTTCTTGTCAGAATTTCTATCACTATTATTGTAGAATCCAAGGCGAATTTATGGAAGGTGATGGCATAAGAGCACCTGAATTGATTTTTTTTTATTCGCCTATATGTATTTTGTTTTTGCTTTTGCGTATGAGCTTTCAAAAGCCGTAAAAGCAAACACAAAATGTATTTTAATTTGACAACTCTTACGCTGAAATAAAAACAAAATACATAGGAATTTTGTAGTTGTATTTATAACATCACTTTGTATGGATTCGCCTTGGTAGAATCTAGTGCACCCAAATACGATACGCTAGTAACCGCATCTCGTAATTTCAATATTATCGTACATACGATCAGTCACGTAAATTATTGTTACCCGATTGCCGTTTCGTTTACTGAACACATAATTCGACCCCGGTTTTAGATCTCGATGCTTAACAAACTCCTCCCGTTAGACGACTCGGCACAAAACAAAAAATAAATATAAACAGGGTCCGTGCGTCATTTTTAAAAATAAAGGTAGATTAAGAGGATTGTGAATTATAGGATGTAATAGGATAGAAGTTCACAGACATAGAAGTACGCAGGCCAAATTTTAAAAACACTTTTTGAACATTTTCAGTCTTATTGATAGAAGTCTGAAAATAATGCCTCCAAATACGAGCGGTATATTCCAACCTTGAACGGAACGCTCAAAAGTTGTAAAAACAAGTTAAAGTTATTGCAGCTAAATAAATTTAAAGAAGGCTGCAACAATTGAAAAATAACGAATATCCAAATAACCTTTACCATGCGCTTTCGAATGAAACATAGGGGATTTTTTTATTAAAAAAAGGAAATATATGTACAATTTGAATTAAACTAATCTGTTTAACAGGTGTCAACCCACTACAAAAGTATTGTTGAAACTAAGCTTTCTTAACTCCATGTGTACCTACACTTTAATTACCCTTTTTGAACATATAGCAATCCTCTTCTAAAATATTCCCGAAACTATGCTTTCTTAAACCTTTTTCCTGTTTACAATAAAATTCCGTCAATCCTTTTCAACAATTGCCAAACTTTTCTGTTTGCTAACTCACCAACCCTTGGCGGAATGTAGGTGGAATAGAATCCGTTCTCAGCTAACAATGGTGCAGACAAATACATTCCTTCGAAAAAAACTAAATATCTAATAGTTCTAGGTTGTCGGTAGACTAAACAAAAAGTATGGGAAAACCAGTGGCTATCAAGATATATTACGACTAAGATCGGTGTTTAGCTAGATTTGTCTTCGTACCAGAAAACTAGAATCTATGGTATATTGAATGTAACGATTAAGATGAAATTCAGTACACGTAAATGCGTAACGGGATACCTACCTTAGGACTATTTGTTTGTTCCTTTATAGGCGATGTTGTTATCCGCTGAGTGTCTTTAATCAAGAACTCCTACTACAGTCATGGTACACAGTCACCTTCATTCGAAGTACTTTTACTTCCAGTACCTTTTAATACCTACCTTCGAGGTGGTAATATTGAACTACGAAGATGTAATAGCCTCAGTGCTCTTAAACCAAAAAACAGCCGCCTCAGGTAACCCTAAAATTGTTACAGTGGTTGGTGGACCTGAGCCTAGCTTCCTCAAGATCTTTATAGAGTGAATACCGATACTTATCCTTTCGTATCCGTTATCCGTCTCACAGGCGTAGCCTTTTAAGCAATGCTTTTAGCAAGTTCATATTTATGGTAGTTTCTAGGCTGTCTGAAGTTTTACATTGAGTTCTGATATGAGGAAAACAAACCGCATGCCAGTACTGGTTTTTTGTCAGTCGCTTTTTCGTCTTACCATTACTTTTCAGCAAATGATTTTTGAGTCTCGTCGATAAGTTCTGAAAATAGCCAGGATAATTTCTCGCTTAGCTTTTTCTGTTCCCAAAGCCAATTACGAATGTCAACTAAACAAATTGTTTTGGGGTTATTGAAATATTTCACGCAACAATTTATTTTGGAATACAGTTTAGAACCGGTTCTGAATCAGTTCGAAAGCGCGAGTTTTTTTGACACTGTGCTCAATGATGCGTAATTTGAGTTTTTACCCACACGTATTTGGGAATGACAAAATGCAAATTCAGAAATATGACAAAAATGTGCATCCTTATTTATATTATTATTATTAGCGCCTAACGAAGCGTCACACATAAAGCATTAAATAATACATTTTTGAATAGAGTTTTCCCATCCGCAGATAATAATATTTATACATCTCCGAGTGGTATTTTGATTGGTTGCTTTTCATAATTCAAACACATTTTTTAATCTTGGACGAAGGCCCATTACGTTGTGGTTGTACTCATATTAGATAAGTAAGTTTTTAATCTGATTTAATACGCTGAACGCAATTCCGTCAGCGTTAGAGGGCCCCTCGTTGTAACTGTAGTTATTCGCCTTCATTGGCTGGAAGGTGATGAAAGTGTTAATCGACTTCCGTTAAATTCCCTTTAAGCCATGTCTATAGACCGTTGGACCCAGTGAGTGGTACTCGTATTGGATGACCTGATATACTCGCGCCAAGAGATTACTTCTGGAATACCTAGGAGGTGGATGAACGTCCAGCAATGTCAATGCGGGCGCAACCTCCTAACAAACCTTATTTGCTTAGGATAATTTTGGGAATTCTAACGAAGGGCATAGTTACGTATCTAGCTTTGCATCCAGAAGCCCCCTAGGGCAGCATAGTTTTGATCCACCGACCAATAAAGTTCAACCTTCCTAAGGTGTACTGCTCAGAACCCCGATTATAAGAAGATAATCATTTATATTAAAGATGTATGTAATTACACGGAGATTCAAAACATTACATATCTCCCGAACCCCAATAAGTTTATAAGTTTTCATTCTTTATTATCTTTACTTTTGATGCTAGAAAATGAGTAAAATAAACCATCTCCATTTTTTTTGAAAGAGGGTACTGATTCATATTATTCGGACTTCGATTCGACCTAATCTATCTGCCGTATTAAGTAGAATATTTGTTACAGAAAACTTAGAAATAAAATTGTCGATTGTTTTCATATTTACTTGTATACTTTTCGATATGAAATTAAAGGGGGATGAGAAAGCTTTAACAGATAAATATTTCGGTCTAAATACATAAGTGAACTAAATTAAACTTCACATCTAACGAAAACCATTTTATAGATAGCATTCGTTTACAAATATTTTATTAATGAGTAGCACCTTTGTATAAAAAGTGATATTTAACCATTTCATAGTGCTCGGATATTTAAAACGATCTACAAGATTCTAATTTCTGAAAGGGAGTGTTGCGGTGCTACCTATAATACCATATATCACCGATGGACCTCTGTACATTTATGCACTGATTGATTCAAGCTGAAGGATGCGAGAACTGCAGGAATATTCAAATCAATGTTTCCGGAAAGTCTGCCAACGAGTTCTTACCCAACCATCTTCCAAGCGGAGGTTTACGCAATCGAATTCTGTGTTCGGGAATATCAACGCGGAAAGATAAATGGGTCCAAAATACATTGCATGCAGGATAGTCAGGCTGCTTTATTGGCCTTGGCTGCATATAAAAGAACATCTAAACTTGTGGGACTTCCGGGCGTGAAGGGCTTAAAGGCAAGAAAGGGCTGACGGCTTTGAAAACTTGCGGATCAATGGCGACAGTATCGACCAGAGTCTTTCTGTAGAGCATTCAAAGGTAAACTAAAGTGTTCATATCTCCCACTGGGAGGGTATCAGAATGACTTCAAACTCTCAGCCCGGAGAGTCTAAGAACTTTTACTGGGTATTTGGCAAGCCTCTGCAAATTAAGATACCATACCAGTAAGGTGAGTCTAACTGAAAAAACGGACTGTAGGTTTTGTGAGTTGACTGGCGAAATGCCAGAGCATACTCGTATATGGTGTGTTTGCCTATCGGTTATAAGGCATAGACTCATACACCAAGGAAAGTGATAATCATTTAAAAATCTGGAGCAAGTCACCATCTATAGTAATGAACGTTTTAAAACCTTCAAAAAAAATTGTTTGAAATATAATACTCTCCAAAAAAAAAGATTATACATAAGGCTATGGTTCTAATTGATCTCATTTTATGACCATAAAATCTAAATGGTAAGAAACCCTAAATAGGCAAGTATTTAACTAGTTTCAATGTTGTTTTTAAATCCCTTTGTTATTTAAATAATTCAATAACGTTTATTTTGCCGTGTTTATTAAAATATAAGTACTCATATAAATTTGAGTAAAAAAATGCTCTTATCTGAGCCCTCAAAATGCGATAACCGACCCGAAGTTGGCCATTTTTGTAGATCAGATTCCCGGGTCTAGCATTTACCACAAACCGCAAAATACCTTATCACTTGAAATACACACACCGGTTACCGGCTAGAACTCCAATAAAATATTTATAAAACACTTTTTTGATTCACTTGTTTCTCAAGCATCAATTTTATTTACTTCAGTTAAAATTTGTTTTTATATTCAGATTTTAACTTTTTAAACGACTAGTTTGGATTCATGTATTATGTATGTATACAATATTTATGTACTTAGATAATTTGTTAGACATTTATGGCATGACATCTACGATGCTACAATAGTCGTTTAGATGTTTATGAATTTGTGAGTGTATTTACAATTTAGAGGAAAAGGAACTTCTATTGTATGCGGATGCTGAGATTATGTTTCAAGGTCAATAATCGCAATAATTTATGATAATTACTCACCACTCCCTACTACCCTGCGCCTTCGGATCTGCAGTAGCTGTAGTGACCTATTGAGTTGAAATAATTGGAGTTTCCGTTACCTTCTGTTGACTCTACGAGCATTTCGATTGTTGATGCATTTCGCGCAAGAGATGCATTTTTTATTTATATCTTTTTTATAATACAAATTTCAAAAATTGAATGATTTTAAAATAAATTTATGAACTGTTTAGAGCGAGAGCAAATGTGAACGATTTGAATAGAGAGGTAGGAGTGAATAAGTTTTAAAATCATAAAAAAGTGCTTAATATGCGGCATACACAGAGTATTCTTAGTATGCTTTGTATGTATGTATTTATATGTATTTATTTAATTGTATAATTAAATATAGGTATGTATATCAGTTTCGTGTTTATTACTACAACAAACATCATAATTCCAAATGCTTATACTCAGTACGATTTATTCATTTCATATTGGTTTTTTTTGTTGCTTTTATAGCTGCTCTACATAATTCATCACTCATTACATATAGTAAGTACATATACATTCATATTTCGTTTCAATTTCGATTTGATTTGAATTTTTTACTAATTTATATATATATATATATATATATGTATATATATTTGTGTGTGTGTGTATGTTAGTATGTGGTTTAAAACAGTTAATAAAATCACGTATTTCAAAATTTTCACTTTCTTTCGGGGGCCTCAAAGCGTGTGAAGGTTGTTTGTGTTGTGTTTGGCGGTGTTGGCTTTGGTGGCACTGCCGTTGGTGGTATTGGTGCTGATGTTGGTTGCTTGTTGTTATTTTTGTGTGGTGAGTAGTGTTGGTTTATGGCGCTTAACCTACATACCTACTTAAAGATTTTTTTTGTTGTATTTTTTACATTAACATCTTATTAATTTGGATTTATTTTACAAGTGTTCTGCTTCTTCTTCATGCTGCATTCTTTTTCCTGTTCTTCTTCAGTTTCTTCAGTTATTTGTTTCAAAAATTTTTATTATACATTCCAAGCGATTTGTGCACACACATTCTTACAGCTACATAAGGAAAATGCCAACATCGAAGTTCGTTTAATTTTCACTTTAAAACTTTTGGAGCAACAGTTCAGGAATACTTTTTATTAGGTTTTGTGTTCAACACGCATAGTTTTTAGTAAGTTAGTTTACTCTACATTTTTCATTTAATAATTATAAATAGAATATTAATATTTTCACATCGTTTTTCGTTAGTAGTGTATGTAAATGTAAATATATGTTTGTTCATGTACATTGTAAATAAAAACGTATTTCTGCATTTGTACTAAATACATATAGGCTAACGAAAAATATTCACTATACTTTAGCATCGAATAGATTCTTAAGCACAGTCGTTTTCTTCTATGTATACATGTAAGTTTGTAATTAATAATCAACAAATTCTTTTAGAGTTCACTTATAAGTCCAGCATAAATTAGAAAAAAAATTCAAAACAGGTAATTAGAGTGGTCACTGCTTCAGTTGTCGAGGTCCTCAACGCTTTAAACTTCAGTTTCCGAACGTCGCCTCCTACCTGGACCGCCAGGGAAATTAGCAGCGGCTAGACCCATGCGATGTTTCGCCTCTTGTGTACCCGAGTAGCCACGCGCCAAACCAAAGTCCACAGTGCGTTTAGAGCTGTGGGATAGAAAGAGATAGCAGTTAGATAAATGGAAGCAAAGTAGTAGGGGTAAGGGGAAGCGAGTTTTCGAATAAGTACGAAATATTATGAGCAATTCCACCCAGCTGTAGTAAAAATACAATTTACAAGTGACCTAGTAGAGGTCGTAGATCTGGTCGAGTGGTCCACAAAAATGTGTTGGAAAATTCTCAACTTATTCATAAAAACCAATTTGGCATGACCTACAAAACAATTGTTCTTTCTTTTAAATCCTTAGCCTTTTAAGGGTTTGATATATCTTTCATAAGAAAAATGTTGGCACTTTTTAGATCAATAATGACTTTTAAGAAAATAATTTGAACCCGTGGGAAAAATTTTATATTTTCAACTTTGGTAGCTCCTTTTTTACACTGGGAAAGTTTGGGAATTTTTTTTCGTTTTGTAGCACTGTGTTATGTATGGCACAAATCATAATTATAATTATACAGCTTCAAAAACTTCGAGTCGATTCATTTTTTGCTCAATAATGCGATCACTTCTCAATAGTATCATTAGTGTTCTTTAGTGAGATTAATGTTCAAATAATTTGTTTTATTAATAGTAGAAGTTTTTAATTGAATGTATGTACCAAAGACTTGAGATATTATTGGCTTTCTTAAACTTAATTTCAATTAAAATTTTGCATTTTTTTTTTAGGGTTCCCCGCTTTCTTCTTCCTAACCAAGCTTGTTTGCACATCCCCTAGCTATTTTTTCACTAAGTCTTCTGCAGATTCGTCCTACGTTTTCAACTTCATGACCACTTGATCTAAAAAATCAATATAGTTTCTTTGTTCGGAATGATTATTATTCAGTACAGTAATACAGTAAATTTAAACTACACACCAACTCCAATGGCAATCTTATTTTTTTTAGCAGAGCTACTGAAACCCACCGTGAACGAACTGATTGGACCTTATCAGCCTTTCTTTAGACCTGGAAAGTCTACTATCGATCAAATATCCATGTTACGCCAAATCTTGGAAAAGACTCGAGAAAGAAGATAGACACACACCATCTTTTTGTCGACTGCAAATTCGCGTTCGATATCACGACGATGAAGCTGCCTATTTGCCGAAATGTCTGAATTTGGTATCCCAACAAAACTAATACGGCTATGTAAAACGACGTTGAGCAACACCACCAGCTCCGTCAGAATCGGGAAAGACCTTTCCGATCCGTTTGAAATCAAATGAGGTTTCAGACAGGGTGACTCTCTTTCGTGCGACTTCTTTAACCTTATGTTAGAAAAGATAATTCGAGCTGCAGAATTGAACAGCTCAGACACCATAATTTATAACAGCGTGCATCTTCTGGTGTATGCTGATGCCATTGATATCATCGGCCTTAAGAACCGCGACGTTACTTTTCTATGAATGAAGGCAAAACTAAGAACCTCCTGTCATCTAATAAACAGTCAGCGTCTTGGCTCTCGCATCGCAATTGCGTTGGCAATAACAATTTCAAATAACCACGAACCAAAACTGTACTCTGTAAGTTTCTTATCCCGTGCTATTGTATGGCGCTGAAACATAGACACTGTCAGCATCGAACGACACGGCCCTTGGAGTGTTCGAGAGAAAGATTCTCTGGAAAATTTCTGGATCTCTACGTCTTTGCGTCTACGTTTTTGCGACCGCGAATACCGCAGACGATGGAACGATGAGCTGTATGAGCTTTACCGCGGCATAGACCTAGTCCAGCGAATTAAAATCCAGCGGCTACATTGGCTGGGACATGTCGAATGGACGAAAATCCTCCAACTCTACGAGGTACCAGCTGGTGGGGGTGGAGGAAGAGGACGTCCTCCTCTGCGTTGGACAGACCAAGTGGACTTGACGTCACTTGGTATTTCTAATTGGTGCCACTTAGCAGAAAGAAGGAGTGACTGGCGCAATTTTTTGAACTTGGCCAAAATCCCTTACGCGGTTGTAGCGTCAATTAAGTAAATAAGTAAGGTGACTTCATATTAGTAAAGGGCCTTGCGTTAGGCAGACGAAGCATCCAGGTTAACGAAATGATCGAGTGTGACAGAGTCTTCTGTCGCAGCTGGTTATATTGAAAACGATTCGCACTCACTCTCAATACGATGTTAATGTGAGGCAGTCTAGTCACCCAGAAGGATTAATATTTTCCCTAAGCCTGCGACGCCTTACTATATCCTGCAAACTAAAGAGTCAATCTCGACATCACTCTGAGGACGATGGATCTAAAGAAAATTCATCTACTTAACATTAAATATAAATGAGCTCTGAAATTCGTCTGACCCCACCATTGCTTTGAAATGTACAAAAATTTATATTTCTTGTTAATGTTTGTTGACTATGAAGAAAATGAAGAAGAAAATAAACAGAAAACTGAGGTTACCGCAACGGATGCACCTAGTGTACAGAAAAAGTAAGACAATTTGCCTCATCAGTTGCCTCATATGTATATAGCTTCAGATTTTAAACCAAAGTTATTTGAGTATTTCATTTGTGAATACAGACAAATCATAATCCATTAAGTTGCATTATGAAAAGTACACTGCCTGTCGATAGGAAATCAAGCACTAGAATGAATACGCATGACTTAACTCCAATTAAAATATGAAATTAGGTCGTAAGTTCTACTTCATTCCTTTGAAGGCACCGTTATGTGCACAACAAATTTAACCAATATATTCGCTACAGGCAACTATTTTTCCACACTACAATTTTCCTATATTAACTTACGACGTTAGTTTGCAGTTTAATTGGTTTAATTTTAAATTAATGGAAGACCTATATGGTATGAATTTTATATGGATATAAGATCTGTATAAGTATTAACTGAAAAATAATTTGCATAGTTTGTGTCTGCGGGGAAACCATTTTTGGGTAATTTCGTTTTCGGTTCCAAATTTAATTTTGTTCAAGAGCAATTATGTTTTTTTAAATATTTTTTTATCTTTAAAAAACTTTGATACTGGTTTACGCTTTCAATTTTTTTAATCTTATAAACGACTAGAATACTTTCGGGTTAGATTCACCCCCTATACTAGTGGCCTGACAAAATTTATCAACCTGACAGTTGGCAGGTCTACCGCGCCTAAAACTATGCGACAAAAACGGGTTTCGTTCCGTGACAACAATCGTTGTAGTTGTTATGCCCTGAGTACGTACAATGATGTTATATTCTGCAATATAGTTTAAGGCGCAGTAACCCTGTTAACTGTCAGGTTGGCTAGTTTTGTTAGGTCATCAGCATAAAACGGTGAATGTTATTTTCAAAGCTACTCACATACATACTACATATATTTTCCGGAGAGTTTTTTCAGCACCACGTTTTTCTTTCCATTTTTATTTAACTAATCGCTAAATTGCTAAACACGCAGAAATTCAAACTTTTTCCAAAAGAAGTTTTTGTACATATTCGAATGAAGAGCTCAACAGTATGCCCATCTAAAATCGTACACGGGTATGGCTTGAGTAATACATACAGCCTAACTCAATCTCCACTGGCAAAAAAGAGTAAAAGTAGATATAATTTTTGGTGCAATGAAAATATAATTTAAAACGAGCTAATCCTCAACACACTATTTTCTGTTTCGCGCATTTTAATAAGTAATTGCGGGTTTCAAATTTATCTATTTCCTTTCCTTCTACTGAAAACTACATATGTACATTGTTTGTGATATAATCAGACCTATATGTATTTTTTTTTTGGTGAATATAAAGTGTTAAAAACCCACATATTGATTTTATTGCACACTTAAATTAGTAATAGTTTAAGTTTTCAACTACTCACTTTTCCAGATCGTTGCGTGCTCTCATAATAGTTTGACCAAAACGGGCCATCAGCTCCATTAAAATGTCGTCGGGCACCTCCTCCAACTCGTTGTAGTACCCATTGCTTTGGCTGTATGTGTGTGTGTGTACGTTTTTATGTGTCGAAGGATTTATGTTTGCCGTTTTTTTGTGGTATGGTGTTTCGTTGTTATGTGTATTGGAAAATAAGAAAATCTCATATTAGTGGCTTAGTATATTAAGTTCATATTTATTTATGGCTTTTCATTTGCTTGCTTTTATTTAATACGCCTACATAATGGGCTTTTAAAAGCAGGGTATTTTTCATATATGTAACGAATACATATGAATGAAATGTGAAAATAAGTGTGAAATTAGAATTTAGAAGCAAAAACGTGGCATTGAAAAGGTTTAAATGTTTTTGAAATGCTATCAATTCTGAATTCTCTGTGGAGCAAATTGAATTGATTACAAAACCATAAATGGTTTTTAGTTAGAGAAAATGCTAATTAAACTGCATAAATGACATCATCTATTGCGACATGATACATGTTCTGAAATTGAATCAAATTGAAGTTTCAATTAAGGAATATTTTCTTATTTATGTGGCCAATACAAGTTTCGAATTTCAATCAAATCGGACCCTAAATACGGTTTTAGAGATATGTCGGCTTCAGCGCCAATTAAAATAAACTAAAATTTATATTTACATACCTACACACTTACACATATGGACATTGAAATAGGTGTGAGCTCAAATATAAGTGTTTTGAGAAATATTTCGATTAGTTACTTTAAAGAAATCCAATTTATCGTTAGTAGAAAAATAGACGACGCTTTTAGAATTTCAAAATGATTTATTTTATTATCTATTAGTTATTTTCTATTAGTTCATAACAAATAAAAAATTGGAATTTATTTGGGCACGTAGCAATTTAGTGTGTGTTTGGCGTAATTTTAAAAGTATTAAATTTTTACTCATATATTCCAACCGAAAACTAACTTTTAATGTTATGCTAAGTTTCTAGTGTAAAAAATAAATAATATTTCGAGTTTGATGGAACGTGGGGATCATTGCAGTATTGAGGAGAGAGTGCTAGTCCAAAATATGCGTAAGAAAGGAAAAAACTTACAAAATTTATTGCTGAAACATTAAGACGTTTACAAAATTTCGTTACAAATGCTTTAAAACGCCAAAACTATTAAATCGCTGTGGAGCTGGCAGAAAAACTTTTAAAACAGCCGATAATTATATCTTGTACATGATGAAGAAAAATCTTTCGTATCGTCTAGGACAGTTGCAGGAGAAATTGGTAACATAATATCCAATAGAACCGTTGGGATTAGGTTAGCGAATGCAAATCTTCCTGGCAGAATATCTCGCATAGTTCCTCTAATGAGAAATGCGAATTTAAAAAGGACGAAGGACTTTGCCCTTTCCCATACATCATGGCACGGCGCAGAAGTTGAAAGTGGGGTAACATTCTCTGGAGCGATGAAACAAAAATAAATTTGTTCGTATAAAGTTTACCAAGAAGACGGATAAACGCGGCGGCGGAAATATAATCCCATGGGGATGCTTTTCTTTGTACGTGTCGGTTCAATTTATCGTATCGAAAATATCATGGACAGATTTTTTTATCGGAGTATGCTGGAGGAAGTCATGTTACCTTATAATAAAGAGCATATGCCTCTTGCATAGAAGTTTCAACGAGATAATGACCCGATAACGAGCATTTTTCTGGTTCCGGGGAAAAAATGTCCGAGTTATTGATTGGCCTAGTAAGTCCCCTTATCTCAATCCAATTGCGAACCTTTGGAATGAACTCAAAAGAAAAGTTTCAAAGCACGAGTGTGGCAACCAAACTCAATTGTGGGGAAATATTGAAAAAGCATGGTACGATTTACCCATAGAAGCATGTCGGAAGCTCAGATCTATGCCCAGAAGAATATAGATACAGTGGTGAAAAATAATGGCTGATACACTGGCTATTAAATATGTAATTATATAATTTTTAGTTTTCCAATAAATTACTTGCTATTTGATTTGTATGTAATGAACATATTTTCAATAACAAATGTATAACCATGAATAAACTTTTTGTTGAAATAATTGTATAATTTTAATGAAAATCTAACTATTTTCGAAACTAAGTATCCTCGACGATATGAACCGTATGACATTCATTTTAATTTTTTATATGTGTATACCTTTGTATAATTAAATTAAATCTGGAGCTTCTAAAAGGTGGCAACACTCTTCAAGATATACCTCCAAATTTTACCATTTCATTTAACTTTTGTATAATTTAATTAAATTCGGACTTTCAATCTGGTGGCAACCCTCTTCAAAATATAAAATAGCGGACAAGAATGGGCACTTAGTCGTAGTGATTTAAAATCGAAATGGCATAAATAAAACCAATTGTTTGATAAAAGTAAGTATATATTAGATACATTACATTATTTAGCTACAATTAAAAGTTAAGGTATGTTTTCCTTTTAAAATGAAAACGGACAAATACCCCAATAATCTAAAGCGGATAAAGACATAATTTTGGTTTCCTGTGCTCATAACCTAAGTATACGCAAAATTAGTGGAAAAGTAAAATTCAGCATTACTGGGTCTATAAAACGGATAGCTGGTTCAGAAAGACTACTCGAGCTTAAAATAGCTGAAGTCATTAGGAGTGAAGTTGAGGACCTAAATGGAGTGGAAATCAATACGCAAAATAACCACTCTTGACGGTAAGAATGCGAGAAAACCCCAATGCGCTAAGATGCACAAAACTTGGATCGAAAAGGACTGGAGAAGAGTAATATTTTCGAGCGAATTCGCGACGAATTAGCCTGTTTGATTCGGACGAAATGGCAAATGTCGACGAATGTTTCAATAATGAGTGTACCGTTAATTATCTACTCAACTTTGTTTTTTTTTTAGATAAAAAACTATTTAGCAGACTTGGGTAATTTATCGCTGGGCTGACCTGAGAACAGTCCTGATCTAAACCCTATTGAAATCTCTCTGGCATATTATGAAAGTGCGGATTACAAAGAAGAGACCCAGAAATTTATTAGATTTTGAAAAAATATTTGCAAACTTTTGGTATAACGGTATACGGGCAAAACTTTAAGAATCCTTAGTTGACTTAATGCCTAAACGGATAAAATCAGTTACAAAAAACAAAGAATTTACTATAAAATACTGAATGATCAATCAATAATACTAATTTGTAAAAGAAATAAGAGTTTTCTATAATAATGCATTTAGTTTTAAGAACATTTTTTATAAGTACCTGACTGTACATACATACTCGTAATAGAAAATATCACTAATATTCTTTTTTGGCTTCTAATAAAAAAATCAGAAATGTACCATTTACTGAAATGCTATAAATATTATAAATATAACAAACGTGTTTCTTGACGATATTTTGTAAATAATTAATCATCTTTAAATAAAACCAAATTATCGCAAATTTCTAGGGGGCCCTGTTCCGCTATGTATTTATAATCCTTCTCCTCGTCGGAGCTACCATCTGACACCCATATTTTAATATTTCACATAACTTGTGTATAATTTAATTAAGTTCAACTTTTCAAACACGTTGCGACCCTCATAAAAGTCAGCTCTATATTTCAAGACTCAAACAAATTTCTTACTAATTATTATAATGAAAAAATGTTTATAATATCTGTATGTAAGACTTACTAAATTTTTCTAACTCATAATAATTTTCAAAGCACTTTTATTAATATTAGGTGAAGTAAAAGGAAATCCATTATTTTTCCAATAGATGGCTTTAGTAATCTGTATCTCTTGTTGTATAAGTGCAAAAATATCTGTAAAATACCAGAAATTGTCGAGTCCAACCATCATGTAATCAGTGTTTCGATTGCCCAGGAGCGAAACATTGCACAAAAAAGCCATTTGGAGAGAATAGAGGAGGAATTGTGTTCGATCAGGGTAACGCAAGGTCACACACATCGATAGTGACTCGTCAGAAGCTCTGGGAGCTTGGTTGGGAGGTCCTTATGCATCCGCCTTATAGCCCGGACCTGGCACCAAGTGTTTACTGCCTATTCTTATCTATGGCGAATGATTTTGATGGTGAAAAATTCGCCTCAATATATGCTTGTGAAAATCGACTACCCCAGTTTTTTTCCAATAGGGACGAGGGTTTCTATGAGAGTGGAATTATGAAAATCCCACTAAAATGGCAACAAGTTATCGAGCAAGATGGTGTATATTTGACCTAAATTGGATTATTAAATGCTAAATAAAATATTCAATTTAATGTAAAAAATTATGAATCTCTTTTTACTAGACCTAATATTACGAACATTTGGATTACTTTTTCAAAACTCAACGATCAAATATTACTAATCTGGGACTAAGGTGAATAGACGGGGTGCTTATTTTGGAAATTGCCTTTTTTTGGTACAGTGATTATCTCTTAGTTCTTTTTCTTCAGGCTTAAAGACTTGTGCGCCTAATTAATGAAATATCATTGATTTTCCAGAGTAAGCTATTGTAATATGAAATAGTATTTGCCTTCGAGGGGTGTTTTATTTTGTCAACAAATACGAAAGTCCTTCACGTGTATTTGTGAGTATTGTGAAGGCCTAAAATCTATGATATTACCATATACAGTACGAATTAAAATGATATTAGCTATTATAATGCGAAACAAATGGGTTGTGAATATCTTTTCGAAGAGCAACGAGCTACGTTTTTAAACATAAAAGGCCGAAGGTCAATTATTACGCAACACTATTACTATTATATTTCTAGCTGCTGGCTACAATTTAATAAAGTATTATTTGACAAATCCTAGCCTTAAGATACGAACACCTTTTACTCATTCAGTCAACAGAAGTTTCAATTTAAATTTCTCATTATGCATAGTAACAAAACGCATTATTGTATAAATAACTGTAGCTACGCAGGTTTGTATGTATGTGTGGTGCATAGTTCAACAAAAAATAATTTAAGCATATCTACAACTACCTGGGAAATGGTGCAGCATCCGACGTCGACAGACACAGCGCCAAGCTAACTGCGACAAAAGCCAAGGAACAGCAGAAAACTTTATTTGACATCATTGTGATTGTTTTTAAATGGGTTTAGTGCTGGAAAAAGATAGAAAATAAGAAATTATGTAAATTTGGGTATTAAATATCATTTCAGGTTAATGAGCAAACTAAAATTATACGAAAATTGCACCCCAAGGAACATTTTCGGCCACTTTTTGCAGCGTACAGAATACGAAATTTGGCACATAGTTGGAAAAATATCAAATAACTGTTTCATATAGCGTTTCTACATACTCGTTTGCTTGTTGTTTTTTTTGTTTTGCAATATGCTATTTGGAAGCTACTGGGAGGGGTTTTCCATTTCTTTGCACATTATAATTCAATCATGGTATAGCAATCAGAATAAATTAACCCAGCAGACACCTAGTAATTTGAAGGGAAACACGGCGTATGGGAGTCGCAAAGTCAATCAAGGTGTACTGTTAATAATTGAGAAATTCAACAATTATTTGTGGATATGTGCTATGTGAATTTTAAAGATGGTATCTATGTATATGTACAGTTATGATCACGCAAACATAGTTATCATGCATATGTGAAAAATCCAAGGAAAGTGAATGTTACTTTACTTGAGTTGGGGAAGCAAATTATATGCAGTACTCATTATAACTGTCAAATTTAAAGTCAACTCCTCGCCGCAATCGCACAAGTCCTTTAAAATTCAATAACTCAAAACTATTGAATTTTGATATTAGCTTATATATGAAAGTGTTCATTAATATAGCACGCTACGATACAAAAGCGTCACAAATTAAAAAAATGTTAGGCCGATTTTTCTACATAAATCAATTCGCTTATTTTCTTTAACTAGAAAACTATGTTCTCGGATTTGATTTTTGAGTTGTGACTCGTTTGAATTTACTTTGTGACATATGTACCTTCGAATGAACAGTTACGTTTATTTTCAAAAATCAATTAACAATAAATGTACGGTTTTTGGGTTTTGGCGTTCCCCGAGGAATAAGATATGTATTATGACGTAATGCACTTTTGCAAAATATGTGCTACTAAAACTAATCACACCAGACTAATTCGGACGATGGGTATTCTACTTACGCGACAAGTGTAATTTTCTTCGGAATCTTAACGCGAGATCTTTTAAAAATATCCATTCTGTAAATTGCTTTCTTTGCAATTTAAGTGATGTTGAAAACACGTATTATCCCATAGGTGTACGTATGTCCTGTATACAAAAATATTCGGTTTGATTGTTTCGGCGAGAAAGGTTTGGAGCTGCCAAAGTGTCTACATATTCTTAAGGGTTGTAACTATCCTTCACTATACGTTTATATAAGTAGTTGTCTTAAATATTTATGTATGTCTTATTATACACGAGTTACGGTTGGAGATTTTTAAGTCGATTTAGGGTAATTTGGGGGCGCTGATTACGAAAATAATATCAGTTTTGTCGAATTGGCTCTAGTTTTCCGGATAAAGACTTTTAAATATTTCACGAAAAAACCTTATTAAAAATACCAATAAGGATTTATATCATATTTTTATTGCGCGCCTGTATAAAAATAATACAAAAATAAAAAAAATATACTCTTTTCATTAATTAATTTTAAAAATATTACAAAAAACTTTTTCTGTAGGCCCTCCTATGATATCGTTGCTCAGGACAATCCCGTATTAAGTTCCAGTAGTAGTCTGCCATCATGTGGTCGTCCCATCGACCTTGGTATCTTTCTTCCATTATTTTTATGTCCTGGTGGAACCGTTCACCTTGTTCCTCACTGTAATTGCCTAGATTGTCCGGTAATTTGTCCAAATGACTATGTAAATATTGTAGTTTAATGCTCATTTTACCTCCTAGTTGGCAAAAATTTAGAAGCATATCAGCACCTAGATTTATATAGTCTGGTGATTTATGATTTCCAAAAAAATTTTTGACTACATTAACAAAACTTAGCCAGGCTTCAGATTCAATTTGTGACATATGGTTTAAGAATTCAGTGTCTTTTAGAAGGGTACGAATTTGAGGACCATCGAAGACTCCTTCCTGCTTTTAAATTTTCCATACTAAGGACTGGAAATTTTTTGCACACATATTCGAAACAGTCACCTGTCTTATCAAGGGCTTTGATGAACTGTTTCATTAGCCCAAGCTTGATGTGAAGTGTTGGAAGAATAATTTTTTCTCGGCTTATCAGTTGGTTATGAACCACATTTGCTGCTCCTACCTCCATATTTTCTCTCACCGGCCAGTCCTTTCTAATCCAATGTTCATTTTTTGCACGACTGTCCCATAAACATATAAAACAGGGGTATTTAGTATACCCACTTTGTTGGCCCAATAAAAAATTCCCCATCTTCAAGTCCACGCATACTGACCACTTATGTTGTGCATACAAAATCTTTGCTAAAACAATTTTTACATTTTCGTATTTTTCTTTTATTTTGGTACTATGCACTCTTGCAAGGGAAATAAAATATTTAAACCGTTTATCTCAAGAACTAGAGCCAATCCAAAAAAAAGTAAAAACACTGTTCGTAAGCCTGCTACTATTGTTAATAAAAACTATTCACAAAATCATGACCGCAGGTTTTTCTTTTAATTTTTGTTACGCAGTGTTATCTAATTATTTAATAATATGAGTTAAGTGCAAATCGGAAAGGATTACGTCGAGTTATGCTGTTATTGCTTTTTAAAATTTTCATACCAAAGAGTTAAGTCACTTAACCTTACAACGCGTTTTTGCGGATTTATTATTTTAAAAGACACATCTATCTCTAATTTTTGTTTATTGAATTTTAGAGAGATTAGCTGTCGTAAATCTTAGCTACCTAATATTTTTCCAAAGGAATTTCTCTGCATCTGTTTTTCGATTCTCTACATTAACTTTGTTTTTAGCAGAAGAGAAAATTTGAACAATTCCTCCACATTCATTTCACTGACACTAAATATATGTTCAGTTCTAAATATTAGCTCTAACAAAAATGCACTTCAAAATATATTATTATTTTTGAAAGAATTATTAATGTGGTGCAAATTTAATTGACAAAGTCTTATAAACTGGTTGGCAGAGTTATAAAATCCTTATAATAAGAAATTACATTAACCGAAGAGATTTAAAGGAAAAATAAATTGTCAAAAAATTAACCGAAATTCGCATGTTTGGTACAATTTATATTTACATAAGTGTGATCATATTTATTCAAGATATGTAAATTTTCATAAAATCCGTTTGAATGTAATAACTATTTATATGTAGTGGTGAAAGTTTGAAACCTCAAATTGTATCAAAAAATAATTTCTCAAACAATAGCATAATAACCGCATGTTCTGTTCCTCTTACAGAATAACCACTGTGAGCTTTGGTTCCATCACACAGCACCACATGCAAAAGCAGATTATTCCACAGCACCCATGATCACAAATTCACCCAACCGAATAAACAAACCCTAACTTTGTAATACAAAACAGTACAATATGTTTTCAATGAATTATCGCTACAGCAGATTTAGTTTAAATATTCCCACATACTCCTACAAAAATTCCCCATTAAATGAATGTGCAAGTTTTGATAAATTCCAAAACACATTTGCATAAAATGTTTATATTATTGCTATTGCTGCTATTGCTGAATATCTCACTCAGAATAACACAATGAGCAATGCTGCCCAAAGAATTTTTGTTTGTACATTTTGTTATCCCTTCCCACGCGCTAACAATATTTTCGTAATACTCAATACGACTGAACGTGTTACGAGTAAACTATTTTTTCGATCGAACATTTAATGGTGCAGCAAAATGTTGCAAACATTGATGTGCCATATTACGGGCGCATGTAAACATGCAACTATTTAGCAGCTAACATTGAGCACTCTGATGACGCGACTGACACATCGTTGACACTATCAGAAGAACGCTGTTGATTACTTGCTGTGTTGAGTGCTTGCACAAAAACCTTTTAACCACATCAAAAATGGTGCAATACAGCTCTGTTATATGTTACATATTTGCTTGTATATGTTTTGTATATCTACTCATCCTGCACATAGGTTTGTATGTATGTAGCTCTGACATGCTGATGGACGTTGCAAACAAATCGGGTGGCAAACAGTTTTGCTGCCACTTTTCACTTCCACATGCCGCTAAGTAGAGGATAAGCAAACGGAAAAGGTAACAGCTATGTAGCAGCCAGCAGCCAGCGCATGGGGGTTTCTATCTTTCTCCGCCAACTTTTTACGTTTTTGAATGCGACAGCCTATCTAGGTATTTCGATGTCGTTTTCATATCAACAGCACCAACAGCTGCATATCAACAGCGTCAAAGACTCCAATGTCACAAGTGTAGTGTTTCAAAACAAAAAAAAACTTCCAACACTGAGTCAAACGGCAGATGAGAGCCGGCGCATGTGTACTTCATTTAAGTGAATAAGTGCCTGCGTGCATACAACTGTGAGCTGTGGGCGAAATGTACGAACGTTTAGTAGCATAAAAAGCACGTTCCGACATTAATTTAGTGATAGCACTCGTCGTATTTTGAGCACTTCTGTTGCACTGCACTCGCCGCTGGGGTCATTTCCGACTTGTAAAATTAATCGTCTGTATATTACAATTTAATGTTCAAAATATTATTAAAATGAAGTAAACACTTACAGGCAGTTATATAGTTGAAACGATGTGCAACAGTGTGGATACAAATTGCGGCGTTGACATCAATTTTCCCCAAACAATAACAAAATGTTGCGTATACGCCAGGGCTGTTCCCTATAGAAGCAGATAACTAACTGCACTTGTAATGCAGGAAATGGTACAATTCAATTTTTTATGTGTTATAATGAAGTATCTGTGCACTTGCTGGTGGATTACTGCATATGTCCGATATAAGATATTTTTCTTTGCTTACTGGTAACTGGCAAAAAATAGCGGTTGATGAGCTTAAGCAATGAAGCCAAAATAACAGAACAGTTCTGATAGTAGCCATGCATGTGGGGTAGAACTCTTCAATAGCAAATGTCACTTCAAGCTTGTCGGGTAATGGCTTGACTCGATGGGCTCACCATAGCGGGCAGCAAAGCCGTACCTATAGCGGGTCGGGAAATCCGAAAAATATTGTGTTTCAACGACGGTCTTTAAATTGGCGCGTTAAGCGTCGCGTTTTCTAATGCCAACTTAAGCGAGCCATCATTAACATTAATCCTACCATAAAGTATTGGGGTATTATACTAGAAACATGACTAAGTCCTTTTAAGGTTCACCGGGAACACATTTGTGAAAAAGTGACGAAAATATTTGACCAAGACATAGTCAAGATATGGCTATTTAAATATTGGCTTTTCAATCTTTTTATCTACTATGTATTTTCTATAGTATCCAAGGTCACACCCAGCTGATCTTTTAATTTAGAAAACCAACTTTTACAGTACCACCAAATCAGTTGTCACGAGCTCTGCGAAGGGAAAGTGCTCGAAGCTAAAGCAGTCTCATCGCAAATATGGAAGTTTGGATAAACCGAACACATCTAAAAGTCAACTTCCCCATGATAAAAATGTTTAGACCTAATGACAGTTTTAAGACTTATGCGAAACATATGTTCTTCTATTCCCCTAAATTTAAAAACAAGGGTAACGAAATTATTTGCGATTCTTCATTAAAGCAGATCCAAAACCGAAGAATATTGTTATTCACATGTTGAACCCCCCTGAAGGATGGAACGCTGTATGCAAACTTCAGTAATAATGTTCAAATTAGAGCGTAGACGTGGCTTGTAATCCAGTCCATATCAATTTCTTAGGCAGTGTGGCTATGAGGCTTTGAAATCTTTTCAGAAATTAAAGCTACCGGAAGCTCGTAAGCTTTTACATTACTACGGCATCAAAAAACAAAAAAAAAACGAATGTTTTATAGTGCACCCAGATAATCAAATTGCTATAATGAAAGAGAATCTTGCTTGAGATGCAAGGGTGGTCAAATTGCCAAGGTACAAGACAAGAAAAACCAAGTTGAATACAGCTTTCCTTGAACTGCGTCATGACTGTAACGAACGTAGAGTTTAGAGCACAAAACATCTCCCGCGAAATACTTGGTAGTAGCACCGACGGGATTGGTACTTAGACGGTAGTAAGTTTAGTTCGGGTTCAAGTCTCACACTGGCGGTTCTTCGGCGTTTGGTTTTTGATGGCTCCTCTTAATAAACAAAAGGAAGCTGAACTAGAGTGAAGATACAAGTAGGAGATTTTATACTTAAAATCACAAAAATCACAAAAGTCAGAAAATAACAACACATTAAAATAAAATAAATCTTTTTTAAGCTATAACCAAGTAGTGTACAATAACTAGCACCAAATCATCTATGAAGAAAATGAAAGCTTTAAATATCTATCGTAAGCCAATGTACTCCAAAAAATTAATAAATAACAAAAAATTAACAGTTCTAAAAATAATATCATGTGAAGTCCGGGCAGTCCAGCATGAAAATATATATGAAGACAACTCTGTGTGTTGTTATCAGTTTGATAAAGTTTCATTCCAGTGGCAAAATGGCTCCTCGGCCACATGGTTGTATAACCGACCGATTAATACGTGAACAATAAAAATTACAAGGAATTAAAGACTACGTAGATTCGCTTTGTAAATAATTCCAGACTACGAAAATTTTACTAAAAGGAATGTCAAGTTATTCATATTGGCTGTTGGTTTAATAACACTGCACAACAAATTTAGACCTTTGCAATAGAGTAACATGGTGCTTTTCTAAAAGGAGGTATCGTTCAACGCACTCTTGTTGAACAAACTGATAGTCCAGCACGTCTGAGTTTTTTTATTTGCACTTAAAGGTTAAAGGGGTCCCATTGGGTATGAATACTTTAAGAGTTTCAGCTTTAATGGCTAACAAAATTGTGTTCGTTATTAAAAGATAAACATTTCATATCTTCACTATTATCCACATTATAAAGTTGGTACTAAATTTCATGGTGTTCAACATTAAAATATTTCCTCGGACGTGCTGGATTGTAGGATTGCCCGACAAAAATTGTCTCTATTATTATGTTGTCACCTTTAAAAAAAATAGCATGGTTACATTGTTGCCAAATTTCTGTTGTACAGTGTAATTTAAAAAAAGGGAAATAGAAGCAATTATTAATTTTTTTTAATATTCTTTTCTCGATAGTCTTTTATATTCGAATAAATTCGCCAACTGTCCAAAATATATTTTGCTGGGATATTTTAAAGTGTAACGGCATATTGAAGTTTCGCAAATACTCGTTATCTCTTAAACATCTACGAGGTGCAATAGTATAAATATTAGATGAATGCGTGTTTTTGATCATTAATCCTTCAGGGAAAAATTTTTAGTTAAATTTGAGTTACTTCGAAAATATATTGTTACTCCTTTTACATGTACTTCGCTTGTATATTTTATAGAGCATTTCCTTAGAATCCTTTACTACTTTATACTTACTCAGACAATTCAAGGTCTGCTGCTTATGCTGCTCACAGCTAAAATAACCGAAATATTTTCGGCCAAAGCAGCAATAAAAAGAGTACACACTCAAATGAAATTCTTACCAGAAATAACTTCTATGTAAATCTACTAAAGAGAAACTTTCCGCCAAGAGGCACGCGCTTAGTTTAATCCACTAGCTTGACTACAAATCCCCGAGGCGCAAAACTAAACGAGCCCACGCCCAGCCATATTTGAATCTAAAAGATGTACAAATACGCATGCTAATATTATATGTAAAGTATGGGTGCATATATATATATTTACATTAGTACATGCACATACATTGCTTACCGTACACGACCACATAACCGGTGTTCTGGTCCATAGTATCTGCCAAAATCTGGTGGCATCCAAAGCAACACCACAAAGGATTGTTGAAATATACTCTGAACGGCATACTTCTGTGGTTGCACTTGAATTTAGCTGTATGTACCTGCGTTTCTTCATTTCCTCCGCACGATTTTGCACAGCAGTTGTGGCTTTATTTTTTGTTTGTGAACCCTTTTGGGTTTGGTGCCACTTTAACTTGCGTTATTTTGCATTTTGTAGGGACTTCGCATGCCTCTGTAGATTTTCATAAATTCCCAACTATTTAGACAAGCAACAACGCAAAATAGTAGTTAAATAACTACACCCTTAGCTGCAGGTGGATTTTGTTGAGTTACAAAAGCACTTGCGTTATGCTATTAGCTTAGACTTACTTACTGACATATTGAACTACTTATCTACTTAGATAAAATAGCATTTTAAATATTACGTTGCGTGGCTACTAAAGATTTAAATTTTTCAATTGTTTTACACCAACACTCTGTTGGGCATTTACGGCATTTTCCGTATGACATTCAACTTAACGTTATGCTTGCGAATAAAAATAAAAGGAAATAAATAGTTTTACGAATTTTAGCAAAGCTTTCTTACACTAATTTGTATTTGATTTAATTTACCTTTTTAACAAAGTGACAACCGTTTAGTAAAATACTTTTGAACCCCCCCTTTGTTCATTTTGCAATATTTCAATTAACTAATTAATTAGTCCGTACTGCATTATTTGAAGGGTTGGCAACACTGCCCAAATATATTTTATAAGTGAAGCTTTCTTAAACCTTTTCGTTCGACACCCATAATATAAAATTTGTTTTAACTTTACATAATTTACCTTTCAATAGTTGGCAAACTTTGCTTTAAACATTTTCGACTTAAAGCTCTTGCGTCTAATTTTCATATTGTGATGCGCAGGGTGAACCTGATCCCCTTAACTTAAATTCAAACTGGTTTTTTACACTGATAATTTATATGTAGTTTAAAAATAAAACGTTTTCAAACCCATTACCCATTATTTATATCTCCATCAGAGACGCGGCTATCCGCCTAAAGAGGTACCTGGTTTCTATCAATAGCACACAGCTTTACTTTTATTCTAACAAAGTTGTAATTGCAAAATAATACGGCATATCAGATTGAATTAATTTATTATTATGTGTATTTATTATAAAATATTTTTAGAGACAAAAAAGAGTTGAAAATTGGGCCGTAAATTAAGACCGCATGGCATTTTTTTCGGCGGCCTAATTTCATTTTGAGACGACGAGTAATTTCATTATTGGATTATGGCCTTCTTATTTCACGCGGTCTTATTTTCATTCCCAACACGGGTTCCATGTATTAAGGCAGAACTCCTTTTTGAGCATGTGGCCTATGTCCGCGCTCAAAAAAAATTAATCCTGGTCGGTCCAACACCGGCTACGCTATGCACCGCATTTTTGCATAGAACTCCTTTCAAAATGAATTTCAAACTGACTCTAGAGCGCACTGCTTTATTTCCATCTCCATTGGAAATAAGTCCTTAAAATCAACTTCATTTGATAAAAGTTGATTGCTGAAGTTAAGCTCGAGAGCTTTTTGTATGTCTCACATTTTAAAAAGTCTTTACATATATTTATATTGTTTTGCTGGTCATATTATGACTATCGCCTTACTCTTATTTTCACTTTACTGCCAGTATATAAATGAGATTTTTAAATTTAGTTTTATATTCAAAATTTCATCTCGCATTTAATCGCCTTATGTTGTATTTTGCTTTGCTCAGCAGCAAACTAGTTTTCATTTCACCACAATGGCATTTACATCTTTGCCCGTGTAATGTAATACCTTTATGCAACAGGACAACTTTTTTATCATCCAACTGATGTCAAGTCCAAGTCCATGCTAGAGTTCATTAAGAATATAAAGCGACCACACAGAGATAATACTGCAAAAAGGATGCTTAATTCAAAGAACGCCAAAAAAAAAAAATGAAATGAACGAATGAAAATTGAGACCAAGCTCTGCCAGAAAAATATGCTTTTTTTGTAAATTAAGAGAAATTATTTTTTCACACACTTTTATTTGCAAAAGTAAAGCAATCAGCAAAAATCATTGCTTAATCCTACACAAAATTGTTTACCCGAGTGGCTACATGTCGTTCTGTGGCGTGAGTTGCCGCTTTTGTTGATACGAATGTTTGTTACACTGAAATTACATTCATCAACTCAGCCATAGCACAGCAGGAAGGCAGGCAAAGAAAGTAAAGTAGAAATGTGAGCAGTCAACATTAGAGAGTAGGAAACTATCAAATCAGTCCAACAAAAATAAATCAGAATAGTACAGAATGATTAGGTGGATGTGGGTAAGCGGCGTTATGATTGACCGCCTGTTGCGTTTATTGAATTAAGCTTTAAGTGCCACTAAAATATGTCAATGATTGGCAAAAATAATAAGAGAAATGTGAAATGAGAAATGAATTTTGCCACGTGAATGAGTTGAATGAAAATAGGGAAGGTGGAGTGTTTATTGTAATGAGAGTCAGCGAATAAGCCAAATAATAAATAAACAATGTCGTAAAATAATTCCTACGCAGATTTGACAAATGAAGCGAACATATGGAGTACGAGAATCCTGGAACACTATAAATATGGGGAAGAATTAGCTTTTTCTGGAGTTTTATTTCACATATTTGAGTAAACTATAACAACTTGCCTAGCTTATTGGAGAATAATATCATAGCGATTAAAATTAAGAATTAAATACAAAGGGCTTTGTCCCGTGACCATCTATGGAGAGGTTTGGATGACCAGTACTGATCATACTATTACATGTAATCTTATTTCCTGAATAGGGTTACCATCAATCTTTATAAGTAATGGTTCAAAATAGTTAACCTAGAGAATGAATAGTAGATGGACTTAAAAAAGATGCGAAATGGCCAAAATTCTTTTAGGCATTCTTGACTAAAATGTGGTTTGAAACCCTCAAAATAAACAGCTTTGTTGGAATATTGCTCAACATATGTATGAATGACTATTAAGGAGACCAAGTATTTCTTATACGAAAAATAATAAAAATCCATCAGGAATTTACCAGAAGTCCTCATATCTGAACAATCAGGGAAAGAAGATACATATATTTCTTATTTTCTTAGAGGGCACCGATCACGCTGACTTTGTATCTAGGCAATCCCTTGTATGCGAGCTATAAGTTATAAAGGTTTTCATTTTTTTCATTTTTCGCTAATGATAAATGAAAAGAGTGCATATTTCATGAATTTAGTTGATTCAAAACAGAACCCCATATCTGAATAACCAGTTTTATGGAAGCTCTATCTGGGCCGTTCTTCTTGGTTAAGACAAATGATTATCAGATTTCAGTCAACACTCATCTCGACTATTCTATATACTTTTATATAGGTTCATCTCTTATTTTTCTTACCCTAGTACTTACCAATATCGGAACAAATTTTATATACTAATAGCTATACTCAACGTGTCCGGCTTGGCTTTAATTATTTTTGTAAAAAAATTTTTCGCATTTTTATGAGAAGTTTTTCCAGAAATATACTCGGAGGTTTGCAATTGCAAGCCGAGGGGTGAACGCTATTAGAAAAAACTTTTTTAAAATACTTGATGTTAGTTGTTCCGGCTAGGATTTGAACTTGGGACCTACCGAATGAAGCGCGCAAACGCTACACCCTCTACTGCATTAAATTAAATTTGACTTTTCAAAGAAGTGGCAACCCTCATATAGTCATATATGGACCTTCTTGCTTCGACTTTTCAAATAGGTGGCATCCCTATCCAAAATATAGGTATGAACCATCTCCTCGCCGAGTCGAGCCGTTTGACACCCATATTTTAATATTTTATATAACTCGTATATAATCAATCAAATTTGTCGTTGGCAATAGGTGGCAGCCATCTTCAAAATACAGCTCTCTATAAACCTTCTCCCCAGCGAAACGCACCGTTTGACACCAAAATTTGAATGTATCAGTTAAGTTCGACTTTCCAAACAGGTGGCAACTCTCATAAAGGTAAGCTATGAAACTTCTTCTCAAACAGGTTGCAACCCTTTCCAAAGCATACTTTACTAATTAAATTTAAAAACAAGTAAATTAATTTGTAGATAGTACTACAGTTTTAAGATTTTTGTTGGGGTTTGAAACCGGAAACCCCGCCTTGGGTACGCCACTGACACAGCATAATTGTTTTCTTCAACGGCCGCATCTAAAGAAAGCATTCATTGACAAACTCCGACGTAAGAAAATGCTTGGCTATGTATATGAAAAATAACAATTCGCTTGGTTTTACTCTAACAGATTAAGATTGTTGTCGCCGCCAAATGAAAAGAGGTGGGTTATTGCTGATCGCGACGTTTCCCTCGGGTCAGGTTCGTAATCGTACAGTCGTTGGATATCCTACATATTTTTAAGCCTGTTCTAGATGTCACCGATGTAAAAATATAAAAAGGAATTACATAATTTGACATTCATTTAAATGTAGTCGTAGTATGGCGGTTTTTATATGTAGTGTTCTCTATATTTCGAGTTTAGAGCTTTCTGTCCTTCTAAAGAATCCAAAAGCTCACTTTTCTAGTTTATCTCTACTTAGAAATTTTCAAAAAAAAACAAAACTCCAACTAAGCCTGCCATCGGCGACTCGACTTTCCCCTTCTTTTACTGTACAATAACGTCTTCTTCCACATTCATATTGAGATCCCTATTAGCCTAACAGTTTCAGACCGAGATCAAAAATAACTGGTCCATATTCAAAGTTCATTTTCAGTAATTTACCATCTATTATTGCCCTTTTCTGATATATCACTAAGATTGTGATTTATATTAGAGATTTTAAGGTTAATGACAGTGAGAAATAGAAAAGCTACGAATGTAAATAACAACCGAAGTTATTTACGAACATATTTTTGTTGAAAAGGCCAGTTATTAATTTGTATTATGAAATAGAAATATTTCACTTGGAATTATTCACATACCTCATACCTGGATGCCGTTGCATTTAAAACAAAAAATAAAGTTAAAAGTCAGTTACAAATATAAAATAAAAACCAAATCAATTAAAAGTCTACCCGAAGCAGATAAGCGAAAAACTTTACATTCCAGTTATGGGCAGGGATTTATTTCTCATAACACAAAATAAATTGCAATTTGAGGAACTTGGATAAATGCCTTGGTTACTTTCGGTCTTTGGTTTCAAATTACACATATAGAACTGCACTTAACCGCATAGCCTACGGCGCTGTGACCACTCTCATGCAGTCTGATTAGGTGTTATTTACTTTTAAGGTCTAAAAGAATCGGCAGCTATGATATAAATGCAAATTTAACTTGGTCTAATTGGTACGTCTAACTAGTTCATTTCACATTTTCTTTTTAAATGCATAGTGACTTAATGCTTTCATATAAATGTTAAAATGTAACGCATCAGCTTTTAATTAATATTAATAAATTTCTCTTTACATTAGTGATGAATCCGTACTTCACATAGCTGCCGCCATGAATTCTGAATATACTCGCATAAGTCAAAAGTCTGATAAAACTTTGCTTTACATTTTTTATGCCGTCAAACGATCGATTTTCTAATTTGAATATGCCTGAGTTGGAAGAGAAAATTAGCTAATCACTGCAACTAAATGAACTTTTCCATAGAAATATTAAAGATTTATGAAAATGTGCACATAAACATATATATGAATGAATGTAGATACTATTATATCAAATGTAGTACGATGAGATATCCTGGGGCACAAAAATGTGAATAAATATCTGTGGCTATCGAAGTGCAAAAATGCCAACGCGCTTGGTAATCTGAGAAATATTGACTTCAAAGCGGAAATCGCTACACAAATAAGAAGTTAAAAGATGAAGAGGATTGTTAATGCTGCTTATTCGAGCAACACGAAGCTGTGCGGTTGAGAGCAGGTGTTTTAAAATTTATGAGTAGAAGGTACAGATTGGTTATGAAACTGATGTAATTCAATTAAATTGCAGTGCGAAGTAATAGTTGTACGTGTGACGTATAACTAATTAACTGACTAACTTACCGACGCATTGGCAGGTAACCTTACAGGCAGATTTGCAGATTATTGAGATGCTATGCCATAGAGTCGACTAACATTTGGTACAAGCTGTTTGCCATATGTACAAGTGGCATCTGTTTCAGAGGCAGATTAATGGTTGAACTGCTCCGCGATGCTTTACTCTGTGAGATAACTAATGTCCTTTTAAGCTAAATTGACAAATTACAAAGTATTCGTTTAATGCTCGGACATTTGCGCTTAGCGGCACTATTTCTCGCATTTCGAAAACATACGTGATTAAAGTATTTAATAAAAAATGAAGGTGCTTTACTTGAGTAGCGATGTGTAGTATGGGAAGAGAGTTCTGTTACAACTTTTCCCACCACATGCGCGATGATTTTCCAGCTGCTGTTGTGAACTAATTTTTCAATTGGCTTTTAACGCGATTCACCCACATTGCTGTAGTTTCATAAAATTTGCTTAATAAATGAGGTTATCAGGCAATTAAAGTGTGCGTGCTTGAATGTTTCAACTTGTATAAATAAATATTTATATCTGTATGTAGTTATAAATGTAAGGTGTTAAATCGTCAGCTGCCTAGAAATGTATCGTAAATTGCTTGGCGCAGTAGTAGCAGCTGTCGGAAGTATGTTTAGTTTTTGTTAATTTAATAATTTTCAATTGACTTGACTGCTAGCAGTGCACACTTGAGTGGGTCAACATGGCGTATGCTCGTTGCCCAAGCAGACGGCATAAATATTGCATTAGATGATAAAGCTACCAAGATACAACACAACGAAAAATTCCACCCCATTTAAGGCTTATATCAAAAGATCATAAGGTTTAAGGTTTAAGTCTGCAAGGAATGCAAATGCTTGAGAAAAAAACCTAGTTAACCCTTAAATCGCCGTGCTCATGTCGTCAGTTCATATGGTATACTCTCTTCTGTGGGAGTAACCCAAAGGTCTTATAGAAGTCCTTATTATAATTCATTACGAGGAGTATGAACACCGTATACATAAGATTCTATAATAGGGCTTTTATTTGGTATATTTTATTCTTATCATAAAGAAACATCATCGGACCTACAAAAAATTAGTGACATGTTTGCAAATTTTTTTCGTTCTGCGTATATTTCTCAATCTGTAAGCATTGGAGAAAATACTCAAACAGCTCACCGACATTTAAGGATTTCCAGCTCTCATTTAAAGAAGTATTAGGTGGCCTTTCGGCCTTGACAAATGGCCCAACTTTTGGTGTAGATGGTTTCCCTTTTATTTAGTTAAAAACTTAGCTACATTGTTAGGCCAACCGTTAACAATAATTTTTAATAAATCCCTGGCTTCTGGTGAATTTATACATAATGGAAAAAGTCTTTTATCACACCGATACATAAGTCTGGAAGCAAGTCGGATAACCAAAATTATCGTCCTATCCGCAAAATCTCCTGCATACCTAAACACTTTGAAAAACTGGTTTATAAGTTGATTCTCATCCAAATTTCAGATCTCATATCGCCGTCTCAGCATGGCTTTGTTAAGGGCAAATCTATTGCTAAAACTTAGTTTTATTTCAAGTTTTGTTTTAGAACAATTTGAAACTGGCAAACAGTTTGCTGACTTTTCGAAAGCGTTCGATTGGATCAGCCATGGAATCCTACTTAAAAAGTTGGACTCAATTGGATTTCATCCAAGCTTACTTAAGTGGTGTGCATCTTATCTGACTGATAAGACTCAATTTGCTCGTATCAACCATATAAAATCTGATGTCATTAAAGTTACCTCAGGTGTACCTCTAGGCAGCCATCTTGGGTCATTATTTCTCTTAATCTTAATTAATGCTATTCCAGATGTTTTTTTGTTGACATCACGTTGTCTGGTGTGTGCAGATGACTTAAAAATATACAGTCGTTTTGACAACGTAACTGACTGCATCAGACTTCAGGAGAATTTGAAACGGTTGGAAATTTGGAGTGACGCTACTAACTCTTTACCTATTAATGCTGATAAATGCCAGCACTTGTTATTCAGTAGACGCAAAGTTGCGATTGATTTCGATTACAAGTTGGACACTACTACCCTCTCAAAAATTTATGAAATATTTACCCGAAAATATCGTTTTCGAAGCATATAGGATTTATGATTGCCAAGTCTGGGCCTATGCTCGGCTTCATAGTAAGGAATTCAAAGGAATTCCAGGAACTTTTTACACAAAAGAATTCGTATTTTTCTCTCTCCAGACCAAAGCTCGAGTTTTGCAGCATCATCTGGGATCCATTCTATATGGGTTCCTATTTGAGAATTGATAAAGTTCAGAAACGTTTCACTAGATTTGCCATTAATTCCCTTCATTGGTCTTGTATTTAGTTTGCCTAAATATAAAAGTAGATGCCTTTATTAGCATTGCCAACATTAGAAATGCGAAGAACAATTTCCTCAGTAATAAGGACATAGGGGCATAGTCACGAATTATATCAAATGCCACTTCTTACTGGAGCTAATATTTCTTAATTGCCCTCCTCGTTCCCATAGACTCAGCAATATGTTCCATTTACCTTATCGCAAGTCGAATTTTAGTCTTAATGAACCGCTTACTCGTTGTATAAAGCAGTCTAATCAAGTTTGTAAAAATTTGGTCATATTCTCTAACTCACGAGAAATTTTTAAGTCAAAACTGCATATGGTGATACACTATTTGAATTGTGAGTAATGGATCTCATCGTATTGTGTAGCAAATATTAAATGTAAGCCTTAGTATTTAGATCTATTTAAGTTGTACTTAAATTGATGCATAAATAAGTAAATAAATAAAGTTGATCAGCCGCGTTATATACGGGTCACGTAAAGCATTATAAAAAATGTTAAGCTGAAGTCTATATAATAATTTACTGTAATATGAGTAGTTTAATCCTAATCATAAGACATGCGGCCATACATATATGGCATATAAAATCTATGCCTAGAAACAACTTTTCCCGCTCGGACGCAACCATATTTACTTATAAATAGATACGAAACTCTTTCCTTTATGTGAGGCTGTCAAAATCCAGATTTTTTTTATAACATCTTCCAATGGTTCCACTATGGAAGACTAAGGACTACTAGGATATTTTGCAGTTTTCGCACTGTCTTTGAATATTTAAGGAATATAAATGTAATAAAATATACAACTGGGTAAGAGGAGTAAATGGGCTATTGTTAGAAATGTTAATCAAAATATCAAAGAAATTTATCTGTTTTCATTAACCTATAATGCCAATATAATAGTTTTACGTGTACTGAGATTTTACGTATGTAAATATCATATATATAAATTTAGAAACATTTAAAAATCCAAATATATGCAATTCCTGAAACAAGAAATTTTTAAGCGGCATTGTTAAAGGCAGTTTTTAATATATACTACATTCCTTATTAGCGGCCAAAATTAAATACACCTTTTTTTTAATATATCTTTGGCTTATAGGCTATATAAAATAACGATTATTTATCTCTTATTAGAAGGAACAATATACTGAATAATTGTCTTATAAAAGGTATATCGAGCATATAAAATAATCGCCGCAAGCACAACTAGCGTATTTCTTATTCCTTACAACTGCTTATGCAATTTTTTGCAGGATACTTATACACATACATACTTATGCATATAGTGTTCAATTATAAATAGCTTCTAAGTTTAGAGTAAATTAAATGAAATGACTAAATTTAATGAATGTCAATCGATTGATTACTAAATTCAATCAAAGTTAAAAGCCTTTTTGCTACAATCTAATCTTAAATTCAATTTAATTTTTACTCGCAGTTAAGCTGAAGGCAAAGTAATTTTTAATAACTTAATATACACGCCATCGTCTTATGAATGTACTGAATTTTATCCCAACCAAAGCTAACTAAAGTCAATTACTTTTCTTTGCTTCTTTGTAGTCCAGACGCAATTAAATGTAGAAATTTCAAGCATTCCTTTACACGTAAAAAGTGACAATGACAAATATTTTAACAACAACAATAAAACCAAACACATGCCATTTTATTTAATGCCATAAATGTGGCATAAGAACGAGCCACTTATCAAATAGCCGAAATATTTGTTCCAATTGGATTGTCATACGTCAATTATTGCACCCACCATGAGAGCGCTGCCGTTTATCGTGGCTGTTTTCATTTCGTTCGCAGTTTTTCACATCACTTTTATGTTGAAAATTTACACACGCTTCCTACGTTATGAAAATACTTCGGTTTTATATAAATTGCTTGTTCTTTTCATTTAAGGAATTTTTCTTAACTTCATATTTAAAAAGCAATAAAATACAGAGGCCAAAAATAATTTTGATTTAATTTCTCGATATTGAAAACTTTATCATAGATCAAAGATGAACATGTTCTTAAGTCCAAATTATCTTGTAGTACAATTTGTTGTCATTGCTCGTTACTTTATTGAAAATAAGATAAGAGCTATTCACAATAGAGAAATTGTTTTGTTATCTACATTTTTCATTGACCCCCTAGAATTGTTATATAAATTAAAAAAAAAAAATATTTCGAGGTCGCTCAAAACACTATAAACTACCCATGTATTTTAAATTAGCAAAAATTCGTAGATATGGAATGAAATATTTTGCAATCAGTCAACTTTTGCGCTCTACATAAGACTTCAAAAGAATGATACTCTTCAGTTTAATTAACTATTTTTAATACTAACTAGTTTCCTGAATTCACCTAAAAAATTGCAAACTAAAAAAGAGCAAAATATATAGATTTTGGGGAAGTATTCTTTGCCTGGAGAAGATATTTGTTCAAAGGCAAATTGATTATTTCCATCGATTTTCTTATCGTACATAGGCAAAAAATATATTAAATATATATCAAAGTGCTTAATCTGAATCTTTGTTTAAAATAATTACATTAAGGTCGGTATTCTGCATTTCAGTCTCATCTCAAGTCATTATATTTGAGACTTTCAATTAGGGACATTTCTTGAGACTTGAGACGATTTCGGTATTCAGTAAGCAACAATCTCAAAAAATTTCACCAAAGGCTGTGGCGAAAAGCAGTAGAGATAATCAGCAGATGGTATGTTCAGCTTGAGATGCACAATTAACCTCAATCAAAATGTGTACAACGATAGCACGCAATATACTTGTTCAACTCTACTGTCAACAGCATTATTGCTCTTTAAAAATTAAAACAATATGGTTATTGTATAATGAACATTGAAATTAACCACTCAAAATTCTTATTATTGCATTTTATGTGAGTTGATTTTTTTAAATGTATGCATAAAAATTAGAACTATCAGCAATCGATAAATAGCAGCACAAGATACATAAGTAAGTGTATGCAAATATTTTTTTTTACTATGCATATTGAAAGTTAGTCCTGTTCAATGCTTTCCTCAATATCTTCTGTTTTTTTTACCTGCTCAGGACCGGCTGTCAAATTAGTGACTTTATTGTAAGACTATGGACTTGAGACGCCTTACTGAATACCGAATAGTTTCCGCGACACATGCGACAAAAGATTTTTAAATGTTTACATTTAGTACTATGGCGCTACTACATTCTCTTTTGTCTCTGTTTGTTACTTAAATGCGTTTGTGTAATTGTCAATAATTTTGAAATAAATAATGACTTTTAATGCATAGTCCACAATAGGAATTTGAAAATTTTTTAACTATTGGGGTAAATTATTTTTTTCTTTTTTGAAGCACCTCACTACTTGTATATGTATGTTTCTAAATAGGTTCTAACAAGAATATCTAAATCCAAGTCAAACAGATACAAGAACAGTATGGCATTTTCTAAAAGAGGGTCTCTTTTAGGCATGACCAGATATACGTTGCGTTAAGTTCGGTTAGATCTTAGTAGGAGGCCTAGCGTCCCACATTCGGCGTCCTTTATGTGTAGGGAATTCATTTCACAAACTTATATCGATGGCATATATTCAATATCTGCCTGCAATTTTCGGAAAAATAACTTTTTGGTATTAGAACTCTTGTGGGGCCTAACTGACATTACTAGAGTTAATATTAACTATGTAATCCAAAAGTAAATTATTAACTAACAAGCAATAACGAGGTCAGCATTATCGATAGAAAGTGGGTTTTTCAATATACTTAAACCGACGATATATTTGTCTTATCAACTGAAAATTAGGTTCAAGATTTTCATCACAATTATTGACGTCATAGTTATTTTTCTCAATGGTACAGCATCTCCAGAAGTTGCAAGAAGATCTCATCACATATTTCTGATGCAAATTTAAACATTGACCGAACTTCTCCTACAATTTGAGGTGTGCGATTTTTGTGAGAAGTTTTTTCATTATAGAAATACCCTCCGAAGTTCTCCATTGCCGACCGAGGGACGACTGCTATTAGAAAAACGCTTTTCTAAAGGGTGGTTTTTTTAGACAAGTGTCAAAAGCTTCCTTCAATAAATTTATAGTTTCGTTCGCTGTATGGCATGTAGCGCCGTCTTGTTGGAACCATAGGTCGTCCACACTAACATCCTCCAATTCAGACACGAAAAAGTCATTAATCATGGCTCTACTGACTGTAACATTATGGCCGGCTTGATTTTTGAAGAAATATGGACCAATGATTCCCTCTGCCCATAGAGCACACCAAACAGTGACTTTTTGGGAATGTAACGGCGTCTGAACAATGGCTTTTGGATTATCAACATTCCACATGTGACAATTTTGTTTATTTACGCACCAAAAGTAAGCTTCATCGCTGAATAAAAATGTCGAACGAATATTGGATGCAGCGTGCTATGATTCGCGCGAACCGTACCATTATTTTGGTAATAAATTTGCACGAATTGCAAACGTGGTTCCGGAGTAAGTCTGTTCATAATGAAATGGCAAACCAAACTGAGTATAAATCAGGTAACAGCTGTCAAAAAGACCGACTTCGGAAAAAGTATTGCCTTATTGAAAACCACACATCTAAAAAAACACCCTTTATAAATTTTTATATTACATCCCTCGATCTGGACGCGATTCCGGGACTCACCGAATGAAACGCGCACACGCTACACACCCGGCTATAATATTATCGGATCTAGCCTATCTTATTTGGAAATTAAACTTTTCGGCTCTTAGCTCTGTCATGCAATACTTTATAACTTGTGCAGTCTGTAGTTTAGATCCTTAAGTTTCTTCCGCTACCAAACCTACTGACTCAACATCAGGAAAAAAAAACCTGTATTAACAAATTTGATTCTCGGAAAGAAAATTCATTGGAATACTAATTTAAGTATATCTTTGGGTGAAAAATTAGTTTTTCAATTCTATGCGAAAAAACATCAATCATGTCCATCATCAAACCTTTTCATTAGCCACAGAGCAGCCTTTGCCTTTAACACCTCACTGAATTACTTCGAAGTGTAGCGCTTCCTTTTGTAACAACCTCAATTGAGATACAATAAAAAAATATACTGGACTTAAATGCCAACTGCACACATACATACATACCTACGAGTGTGTACTATGAGTGTACTTTTCTAGTAACTAAATATGTACATACATAAATATATCACAAGCCACAAGTTGACCAGCTGTCTGCCGTCCTTGTGATCTAACTCTGCTAAACTCCATGACGTGTGCCACATTCTTTCTTTTTATAACCATTCGAGCAATGAATTTTCGCCTTATCAGGTAGCAATTGGCCGTTTATAAAGCAGCAATAAATAACAAAAATGAAAAGGAAAACAAAATCAAACCCGAGTAGCAGCAGTGAGAATACAAGTAGGATATAAATTCAAGTTGGACAATATTGTACAAATAAAGAAATCATCGAATTTTCCGCATGAGCTGAGAGTAATGTCTACGTCTTTACCACAGTATCGAGCACAGTAACATTAAGATTCCACATATGTATATTTGAACATTTGTATGTGTATGTACAAGCAAACATACTTATTTAATATATCACATCAGGACAGTTTCGCAATACCAAAACCAATAATTTTGCCATTCAGTGGCTTAGCGCAATGTGCAGTAACCATTTCGGAATTGAGGCAACAAGCGACGTAACCATTTGAACACATTTTTGATGTAGGAGTATTTTTTTTATTAGTAGTCAAGCGTATGTGTGCGAGCCGGCTAGCTTTTATGTTGTATTTGTCCTTCTTTAAAAATAAAAAAAAAATTCTACGTATACGTTCACCAGTTGCTCATCATTATATGTACTTTGCACGATTTATTGTGGAAGATAAAGAGCACAGTGAAAATGCATTGATACGAAAATTGCGGTCCTTTTTAATGTTATGTGCGGTTGCTTTAAATACTGCCCAGCTTAGCACTCTAAGCAACTGGTACTCGTAAATTTGCGAGTTATTTATTCATTCAAATCCTCATCATTTCCCTAATCATTCATTTGCAAATGCATTTATCAACCATTGTTTTCCTAAAATATGATTTATTGTGTGGTCAGTAGGACTAATTTCTTTTTTGATGGGCATATGTACCTATTCAAATGTATATTTATATACTTATGTGTGTTTTCATGATTGCTTCTGTGTAAATAAGCATGATAGGCATAAATGAGATGAGTTTTCAAATAAAATTTTCAGCTTTACATAATCCAAGCAGAATGTCATTATGACTTGTTGTTTGGCAATGTTCCGATGAGGTTGCCCTTTTTCGAATGGAATGTGCTTGAGCAAAAGTATTATTTTGGTTTTATGAAGCCGGTAGATTACAGACAGTTCATCAATTGGAGGTGCTAGCAAACAGGTGGGTAATAAAATGTTGCGATTTTATGACGTATTTCTGATTTGGCGCTGTATTTATGTAATGAGGTTATATGAGGTATTAAGGGTGAAGATTTTAATGGAAATACAACATAAATTCGAATAATCAACAAAAGTTTAGGAAATATTCATAAACGAAGTGATTCTATCTCGATAAATGCTATTTTTTGGGCTCTCTGTACGCTGCCGAATCCAGCGGTCCTCCCGTGTACATTCGGATCTTATCCGTACGTACCTGTGTGACATTCCCCAATAAGAAACTAATTGCTGAGGATAATCTTATGATCTATGATTGGGCGCATGCAAGCCCTACGGTGGCAATCAGGTAACATCTGAAGGTATTCCGTAACAGTCTGGAGTGCAGCGTTCTGGCAGGTATGAGGTTTCGTCCACTGAGTCCTCGGCGACCAAATTCGTAACATAGCATAGTTTAGAACCGGTCGGCCAATGACAATGCTAAACTGACTACAAAGTTTCTTATCTTAGCCACAGGCTGCCGAGTGGAGCACTTTGTTCCTGCTCTGTACTTTGTTGACTAATAGTGACCCCTTGAAAACTCGGGTGATAAAAAGGAATAGGGATTCTTACAACATGGATGTTTAGACCCAGCCTGACGCATCGCCGAGGTTTTAGTAGGACAAAGAGCCAAGTTTCTGTCAGTAAAGAAAATAGCTGGCTCGGAGCGATAACTGTTTACTTTCGACACTGATCATGAACTGCATTGCCAGTAGCCATTATTCAGCAATAATTGGTGTACGAGTGGGACTCCCTCTCGCGACTGAGGGAGATTGGAGATCTAGAAGTTAAATAGCTAAGGAAAGAGTACACTGATGATGATTGTCACTCACTCATCTTATTGGTCTCCCACCGTTTCAGTACCTCTATGGGAGTTGACGTCTCCATGCTAGCTGGTAGCGTTGCGTGGCTTACTGGGCCGAAAGCCTTTGAAAAATCTAACGCTATTATAATGGCAATTTTGAAATGAAGATTGCGGTTAACGGTGCGCCTTGCCAGCGTGTTTATGGGGAAGCAATGTCTCAAGTGTCTTTACTGCTGTTGAAATATCGGAAATCATATCGGATAAACATATGTAGATATTTGGTCTAAAGTGACTTTCAGACCTTGGGTATATTTGCAGTAAGTGTGCGTTCCGAATTTTGTTAAGATACCTCAATGTTTACTCGCATTAGCATGTGCGAGGACGGACAAAAGAATGATCAGTCAGACATGACTTAGCTGGTCCCTCTTGCCATTCTGAGTATTCTCGAATATATATATATAGTTTTCCTTATTGCAACCCGCCCCAGATTAGAAGGTTTTTGTTCACTTATTTATTTTTAATTTTTTTTAAGAAAAATATTTCATTTAAATCCAAGTTTCACACTTTGTAAAAATGTGGTCAGCTCCAGGTTGTTTTGACATACCCACTAGGGTGGCCCAAAAAAACTAACTTCAAAAATTCACCCTGGGCACCCCTCCATTTTTTTAGAATGGGGTTCATACCTCTGTAATTTTTTCAGATTTTTGGATGGATGGGAAAAGGGTGCTCAAAGAACCCAAAATTTCACGATTGATAACAAAAAGTCGAAAAAATAAAAAATCCATATTTTAATAATTATTTTTGTTTCTTTGTTGCAGGTGCTTTAAATATCTAAAACAGATGCTGAAAAATATCATCAATAAGATCTAGATTGACAAAACTTAATATTATTACGAAGTAATTCTCATAACAGTACCCAAAGTGATACCTGTCTTAAACATTTCATCAATAACTTATGAGAAACCATGGCGTCCAATTCTCCTCCAACAAGGCAGTCTGACCGTGTTTTCCTTTTGGGTATTACAGATGTGTAATCTCAATTAAGACTAAATCAACTAAGTACCTACTAATCGGCAAGTGCTTTTGCGATTTCACTGGCACTTGCATAAATTTAACTTAGTGCGTAGTGCAAGTCATATGACAGTTGTGGAGGTAACTCAGTTATGGGGAAGAGCTCTCATACCAACAAGATTAATTAAACACTGCGTTGATAAGATTTAGAAACTCCATTCATAGTGGTTGTTGCTAAAAAAAAATAAATCTCGTAATTCAAAACATCAAAAAGCTCGTGAACATGAATTTACATCTGAGCTTGACTCTTTATTTGATATAGCTCATGCAGATGCTTCAACTTTGATAAAGATTGAAAAAGACCGTAAATTTCTAGCAGATCAGCGAGAAAAGCGAAAAATGGCTATGACTAAAGTTGACAAAAGCTTAGCTCTTAGAAACAACACCTAGTACCTCCAAAGGGGCATATTTAATGTATGAGCCTTATTTCGAAATTGGACTCTCTAGTGACACTTCCTGTTCCTCTGAAGATGAAGAATATCCAGTTTCAACTTTTGTAAAGAAGAGCTCCCGGTACCAGATCACTGAGCATCATGCTAATGAACCGAGCGGTGACAAACCTGTGAAAGCTGCTAAGCAAAGCTTGTTTTCTAAGCATGTGATAAGCTCTTTAGACCGCAATAAAGTGTCTGATAGAGAAGCCTTGAGATTGATGGTCCCAATCGCAGCAGCACTGGGCCAAGACCCTAACTCGTTGCCATTATCACGCAGCACTATTCAACGCCAAAGAAAACAAGGGCGAAAAGCTATATTTGAGGAAATAAAGCAATCTGTTTCTTTTGATGATCCAGTTATAGTTCATTGGGATGGTAAGATTCTTCCCGATATTTTGAGCAATGAAAAAGTAGATCGTTTGCCAGTATTAGTTTCTGCAGACGGTAAGGAAAAATTGCTTGGAGTACCAAAACTTGTAAGTGGCACTGGCGATAACTTAGCTATATGACGTACTAACGGAATGGGATTTGGAGAAAAATATAGTCGGCATGTGTTTTGACACTACAGCCGTCAATACAGGGTTGAAAAATGGAGCTTGTGTTTTGCTGGAACATAAAACTGGCAAAGATCTATTATGGCTAGCATGCAGGCATCATATTTTAGAGATTGTTCTCAGTAAGGTATTTACTCTTTGTTTTGGACCATCCAGCTCTCCTGGCGTTCTTTTGTTTAAAAGGTTTCAGGCAGCATGGCCATCAATTCACTTAAATAACTTTAAACCATTGGAAAAAGCTACTGGCAATGACAATTTAAAAGTGAATGCAGTAAATTCTTTATTAGATATCTTAATGGCGGAAACCCAATCCAGAGACGATTACATGGAGTTAATAGAGCTATCACTACTAGGTCTAGGTCATTCTCTATATAACGTTCATTGGAGAGCTCCAGGTGCCTTACGCCGTGCTCGCTGGATGGCAAAACTCTTATACGCTATCAAAATCTTCTTGTTTCGTGAGGAAGATGGTTTTAAAACCACACAAAGGGAAAAATCACAGCTTGAACGCTTTGTGAAATTTGGAATACTTGTCTATGTGAAATATTGGTTTGAGGCCCCTATGGCTGCAAATGCTCCTTGGGCAGACCTTTCTCTATGGAAAGATATGACCGCTTATGAAGCTATTGATCCACAAAATGTTTGAAAAGATAAAGATAAATTCAACGTTTTTAAACACAGATCCAAATGAATGGAACATCAATCAGCATTGCATTGGAGGGAAACAAATCGTAAGAAACCTGAAAGTTGTAAATGATATTGCTGAGTGTGGAGTCAAACTGTTTAAAGACTTCAATAAGCTTCTAAAAAATGATGAAGAAGAGAAGCAGTTACTCCTGCAAGTGGTAGAAGCTAATAGAAAGTGGGTTCCGACAAAAACGACAAAGAGAGCAGTTGTTAAAAGCTTGGGGTCGGCAACTTCAGAGAAATAAGCCATGTTTTTTTATTCCACTTTATTATTATATAAGATTGCGTTATTTATTAACATTATTCTATAAAATAAATGAATTTATTACTTCCTACGTTGTTGTACTTATTTTAAAAAAATTACCAAAATTGCCGATTTTTCAATTTTTTCCTTAATGTTATATGCCATTGAGCACCCTTTTCCCGTTGGAATATTAAATTGAAACTTTCCCAGAATATTTGGTTTGGCGATAGCAAAAAATTTGGGGGGTGCCCCGATCTGTAAACTCGATTTAGTTTTTCGCCTATATAATATGGGCCACCCTAATACCAACTAAAGGTAGTCATTCACCATATAAACACATGATGACAAAAATCTGAGAAGAAAAGTTTCAACAGAAAAAAATCCAGCAAGGCTTATTGGAAAGGTAAATAAGGGATATATTCCTGTAAAAGAAAACTGCATATTAGAATATCAATACCAAAAGCATTTAAGGAAAATAAGACTGAAGACGACAAAACATCGAAACCGGTTTGCATCCGAACTAAACTTGACATGGGATGACGGATAATTGTAAAATAAAATAAAGCATTTAAATCTTCCATATTTTTCTCACTAATAAAAATAATAATCTGGCGATGTTTGGCCGAACTTCTAATACAATTTGATGTTGTAACATAAGAAGAGGGTCCTGCTGTTTTACGCCGACTCCGAACGGCAAATAATTTTTATGAGATGTTACGTGCTCTGACCGGGATTCGAACCAGGAACACAAGGAAGAAAGTGGGCACACGCTACACACTCGGATACAGCGTCTTTGATCTATCAAATTATGAATACCACTTCTTAATTTTTACCACTTTTGTCAAAAAATAGTTCTAAATTATTAAATGAGGCTGTCATTTTCCTGGAAACGGAAGCGAACATACATAATATGTAACTTTGATAAAATTCTTGAATAAAAAACTCGAATTCTCAACTATATACTTGGATTGAAATACGTACACTATTTTTAGTAATGTATGTAAACGCAAGGTATTTGGGTAAACTTTAATTCAGACAAATTTTTAAATAGAAATTTTGAATGAGGTTACCACGTATCTAAAAAGAAGCAGGCTGTGTCAGAGACACGGCCATTAAGTTTAACGTAGAATACGCCATCCGATAAGACAGAAAACATATGTAACAATAAATGATAAATAATACAAGCAAATGAATTTCTTTATTTGATAGTTACTTTGGATGATATACATAAGCTTATGATAGGAAAAATAGGATAAAAATATTTTTAAATTATCAATTAAATTTCTCGCAAAAACGAAGTCAATGGCTGTTATCAATAGTAAAGATAAATAATAAATAACATACGCGAATCAATTTTATTATTTTTTTTGCAGTGCTTGGCAGCATTTTCTCTTCTTTTACTCCACTTTAACTTGCCCGCCTAAAATTATGCAATACAAAGAAAGGGCTGCACGAGTACATTTAAATCGCCCAACAGCAAACACTCAACCAAACACCACACACATATTTGTGTGCATGTGTTTATACAATTTTCATTTGAGAAATTTAAATAATAGGAAGATATCAACCAACATGAAATGTATGTCAAACGAAAGCTAACATCTTCATTTGACTACAAAAAAAAAAAAAAAAATTAATCGAGCCGTTTCCTTATAATTAAAGAAATAGAGATTACAACAATAAAAACCTGACATTGGTGCCCATACCGTAAGGTAAGACGTATTCTACGCCAAAAATTTAAATATATAAGTGTTGTGCTTGGTGCAAAGTTGACGTATTATGGAACGATTAACCATCATCCATTGCAAATTCTGTTCGAAAACAAATCGGTTTCGATGTACCCTCATCTTCAGTGTAAGAAAAACTCTTCAAAATATGTGCGAAGCGATAGGTATGCATATGAACACTCTTTACCACGGGACTATTTCTGAATAAGATTTAAAAAATGCCAACGAATTTATGCAGATATTTATTAGATTAATAAATGATACTTTGCGCCCGCCTCTCAAAACTCGATCGGTCTACTTAACATTAAAAAATCATAGACAACTTTTTTCTAATATCAGTGGCCTCTCGGGAGGCAATGGAAAACCTCATATTATATTTCCGCTACGAAAAAACGTACGCAAAAATTAGGGGTTGCACTTGAAGACGCCCAACACAAGTTTTAGCGGCATCCTGCTATATGTATGATGAGAGTGCCAAACTATTATAAATACATACATATATTATAAGTGTTATTAATATTTGAGAATATATTCATGAAAACTATATTAAAAACAAAAATGCTTTAAACAGCGCTTTCGTTTTCGGATTGCTACCGTTTCGTCATGAAAAACAAAGAAAACAAAACGCTAAACAGTCAACTACTATCACTTGATATTTTCATATTTATTCATCGTTTTTATTACCTGACAATATACACGTGCTTAAAATAAGATGTATATTTTATTGCCAATATCAATGCTGGTATCACTTAAGACTAAGTCTAACTGCTTTAAACCTTAAATATATATCGTCTTTTATCATAAAATAAAACAAGATTATGTGCAGAAGTCATAAAACCACCAAAAACATTTGTAATATTTTTAAGGGCGTTTTTCGCTGTCACATTTTTTTATTTCCAACAGAATTGGCAGAAACCTCGCGGTCATAAGAAAATATTAATGCCACAAAATATAACAAAAATTCGCTAATAAAACGTAAATGCGATTTTTTCCGCTTATTTGAGATTAAACCAGCAGAAAAACGAATATAACTCCCCGTCACTCCCTCTAAAATATCCGCGTATTTGACTTGCATATGTGTGTGTATGAACGAGTGTATAAAAATGAATTTGATGTTGCGATAAAGCAGGTTTCACAACAAACGCTTCCTATTGCCCTTCATTTGAAGGTAACTATAAAAAACGTTTGCTTAAAAATTGTTGTCAGTGCCGCTGAACACGAGCGGCTTAATAAATATATTTGGTGCTATTCAGCTCAATGAAAAATCAGCTATAAATGAAGAATTTGTATGTTTAAAAACTACAATCGATATGCCTACAATTTAAGTTCAATTCTCACACACTTTTGATTATTTTCGTTTTAAAACGCATTGGTCAAAACTATACAAGTCGCTCTCCCTGGCTACTTACTAAATTGGGCAAAAATAGATATGTAGGTACATATACGAGTATTTGGAAGAGCTAGTAATATCTTAAAGTTAACGATGCTTGTAATTAAAAGCGTGTGGCCCTAACTCTAGCAGAGTGCTTACTTAAATTGGTTTTTTGGCAATTAATTTGGAATAACTAAATGCCTTAATCGAAAATGCAGAGTGGCATATTTGAGACTCGTAAGTGAGTGAATAAAGATGTTACGGGTAACTTATGTAAATTTCCTACGAGTCTGAAATCCAATTCAAACTGCCAATTTGTTTTAATTGTTACTAAAAGCGAAGCACTTTGTTAACCCGCAATAGGGGAGTATAGCCCTAATGAAAAAACTTCAGGATTAGAAATATCTTTAATTTTAATTTTTTAACGGGAAAAGCATGGCTTTGATATATTTTTACGCGGAAGTGAGCTTATTCTTATTTTCATAAGTTCATCAAGAATTAAGAAACGTACACACATATATTTGTATAAAATAGAAGGTCATATATGTTATCAAGACATACAATTACTCAGAATAGTGAAAGGAATAGCGGATTTTTTTATATTTTGATTTAACCTTTGTTACAACATTCGACTATATTATTTAATACTCCATTTCCACAAAAAGTACGAAAAGTGTGTGCTCTTTTTGTCTTACAGCCCCAGAGCTCTAACAATACATGAAATATTTTAACAGTGGATGAGTATAAACCAAACGAAGTGCTACCAGGCATATTCAATTAGTTTCGTTTATTTTAAAAATACTCATCATGAACAAACTCTACACAAAACATAAATCGCTCCTCAACCTAATATTAACACAATGATCCAATTATAAAAGTTTGGATAATAATTCACGTTTGTGTTGTTCGACTGCCTTGTAGGATTGCATTTGAGAAGCAGAAATTTGTTATTTCGAATAAAATATGAATTGAACATATAAACCAACTTAAAAGATATTGCGATTGTTCATATTTGCTATGGCCTTCATTTGGGAGAGCAAATCCGCGCCAAAAGGCATATTGTTAGTAGTTTGTATAAATTTAAAAAAAAAACACACAGGATAAGGCAGCGAACGGGAGCGAAACAACTGCCTGGTTATCCAACTTTCTGTTCAAGGCGAATTCATATCAGATGGTGTTATACGAACAAAAACAACAACATATACTAACAAATTATATTGATTTACAAAAAACACATCATTTTCACCAGGCCCGTCGCGAGGACGGCGGGGGCCCCGGGGCGAACCTTCCGGGGGCCCCTGTAATTTGAAGATCAAAAATCAAAAAGAACAAGACCCAGACGCGTCTATAAATGCCCCACCCTCGCTACGGCCCTGATTTTCACTTAACTTTCACCAAACGAATTCAATCAGCTGCTTCATAAACATCCCCCTTTATGATTTCGCCTTGCTCCTATTATTAAATCATGATTCACACATACCTAATGGGAATTTTCTGTCAAAAATTCAAATTTTTTTTTATATTTGGATTACCAAACGAATCAAGGCGAATTCATATCAGGTTCGTCAAGCAAATTCAATAATCTGCTTGATCAACTACACCTTACATGAATTCGCCTTGAAACGAAGTTCTCGTTTTGTGTTGTGAGCACTAACTTTATGTTTCATTTGTTACTCTATTTCTTTATATTCTGTTGTTTTATTCGCGGTAGCTATCACGAGTGCTAACAGAGTAAGGTTACTGCTCACAAACCGTTTCCCAGTGATTTGAATCGGTTGTGTTTCGTTACCCTATATGCGCCATTTTTCAACAGGGCTTTAGGAAGAGAATACGTAATAATGCGTATGATTTTTGTTAACTAGGGTGTTTTAATTCAACGCTTCTCTCCTCTCTAGGATTGCCCTGCCGATTAACAAAAATTTTTAATGAGGAACTAACTACAAATTAAGATCAAATTTAGAGCCGACAACAAGCGGCTATTTGGCTGCTTAGTACGTAAGCAACGTACAAACCCAGTTACTGTAGCCTTTTGTTTTATTGGTATGCTGTTAAGTAACAAAATTGATCTACCGTAAAGATATAAATACAAGAAATTAAGAGAGTGTGCATGGCCTGAAGGGGAATGGCTAACTGATGGAGAAAGTTAATACTATGTATGGCGTGGATTGGAGGAGTGTCCAACTACTAACGAAGATGAACATAAGAGTCTTGCAGATTTACTGGCGAACGACGGCTGTTCCCCATTCAAATTAAGTGCACTCAACGGAAAACTAGCTCACATCCATTATATTGCACTTCAATGGGTCGTTGACGTTGCTGGCCTATCTGGACCTGCCAAACAAAAATCTCCAGCACAACTTTATAGGAGGAGAAAACTTCACTGTTAATGAACAACTCTACCCATTTCGGGGAGGCACTTGATTCACACAATATATACCTCCAAAACCGGCGAAGTACAGAATTAAGATTTGGTGGGTTTGCGATGTGAGTTATTCGTATCCACTCAAAGAACAAATGTATCCTAGTATCACTACGATAATCAGTATTTGGATTTAACTATCAGTACATTTCAGAGAAGAATAAATCCGTTGTGGTTCGCTGCACTTCACCCAAGGACTCGGGTATTGACCGTTCCAAAAGGAAGCCCCAAATAGTACTGCGTTACAAAAGCAAAGGACGGGTGGGCAATATGGGCAACCGTCTTTCTGAAAACTCAACAAAAAGAAGCACGAAGATAAGCCCTTTAGCCGTTTTCTATTTTATTATATAAATAGATGGGGTTGCCTTTTCAGCTTCAATGAACCAACTAGCCTTAAACGAACTTCAGAATCGGTCGGAAAACCCACAGGTTATGAGAGGTTCATCAGCGTGCAGTGGAATGGAGAGTGTATTTGGAGATCAAGTAGTTGCTGAAATCTTTGCAGGACATAGTAAAGCAGAACTTGATTTTGTGAGAAGTTTCAAGTCGATATGTCACCTCGAACACAAGATATAAGGGTTGTCTCTTGTCATAAGCTGTTCTTGTCTGGAGCTTAGTATGCATAAGTTTAGCGTTAAAAATATTCGGAATTATTGAAACTTTTCTAGCAATAAAGGGCTTTAAGTAAAATCAACTTAATTTAGGTATAATATATTTCTATACAATATTTACATTTGCTTGATGAATTTTGATATGTAAAAATTGCAGATAATTTTAAAAAGAGAAATATTCTTACATAATTTAAAGGATAATTGAAGCCTCTGGTTCAAAATACTTAATGTAGAATTTGTGTAGTTTTGTAGTTTTTACGTACTGTTGAAGTAACTGAACTGGCCTAAATAAATTTTAGAAAAATGTCGAAAGGGACTCATATAAGCGTGTCGCTCGTTTCTATTAGATATTAAACACATATTCTATGGTTATTTTAGCTCTCTCAGTTTATCAATAAACGTAATTTCCGACATACATACATTTGAAGTAAACCAAAGTCAAACAAATGTTCAAAAGTGTTAGTTTTAAGTTTTTTATGATTTAATTCACACAAGCTGGTGCTTATTCAATTGAACAATTTTCAAATAGCCAACACACGGCACATACAGCCATACCAATAAATGCAACAAGTGAAATGAAAAGCAAGTACAACTTTGTTTTACATCTCCATTGTAAAGGGAGTCCAGTGAGCAGATCTGTGGCTGCGTCAAAATCGCAATTGTAGTGGATATAACATTGGAGAATTGATTTGAAATGGGTTATTCCTTTTTTATTTGTATGCAGAAACGCCTGCAGTTATGTTGGTGTGGACGCAACAAAAAGTGTCTAGTGAAGCTAACTAACGGTGATGCAACTGACTTGAAATATTGTGACAATTGTTGAAAGTGATTTTTTCCTGACTGCGGTGCTTTTGTTAACACGACAAGCCATTCATTGCTGTTTGGCTACTTGCAGCGAGCTACGACTATTGCAGGCGGTCGTGTGGTCATCGATTGCTGTTCAAGAGCACCCAGGTTCAAAGGGAAGCCACAGTTTGTGTCGCACAAAAGACACTAAACGCCAACAAGTGGCAACAATGCTTGCTATATGTGAACTTTTATCGGCGACTGGCCCATCGCCCATCAATGCGTTTATAAATCACTGCTACCGTACAAATACATACATACAAACGAATATTAGGGTGCTGCAAAAGTATGGAGTGTAAGTTGTTTTTCGTCGCATTTAATTTTGAAAATAATTTCAACGGTTTTGTTATTAAAACTCTTTAGACTTGATAATATAGTTTATAGATAATAAAATTTGTATAGTTTATTTGCGCACAAATTAGATTTTTCATAGCAGATAATCAAGACCTGATGCCCTTAAATGATACCAGCAACAGAACTGGGCAACCGTTAGTCAAGTTTTCGAAAACGCGATGATTTTGACGTAATATGTATTAAACTAAATGAGACGCAATAAGATGACTTAAAATCAGGCACTGAACTTACATAGTCTTATTTTCTATCACATGGTTTTTGAGATATCACTGGGAAGCTTAGAATTGTTTATTCATAAAAACAACTGGTAATATAAGTTAAATTTTCTAACTAATACTACGTTCAAATTGAAGCTTCAAATCAGTTAAATGGGATTCTACTGATTAAAGTTATAACAAAATCAAATTGTTTTTGGAAATGAAACCATTTTAAACTATTGAACAAGTTTGAAAACCAGTTCGAGCGAGCTTATTAAATCACTCATATTTGCTCCGGTTGATGGCTTAATTTAATCACTGTGTTAACTTTAAATTGGAACGTAGTATAAGTTAGAACATAACTCAACTTTAAACACCCATTACTTCTTGCATGCTACAAAATGAGTTGATGTCCTTATCTTCCTTTTGAAGACTTACATAACATGCAAAATTGAATTTTTTAATTTTTTGTAAATTTTGGTTCTTTCCGGATTTCCATAATTTTCCAAATAGTTTTTAATGCAAAATTTGTACCAAATTTGATATAGTTAGACAAAGTAGATTCGGAGATATGCTCTTTTTCAAAAATTTCTGATTGATTGATATTGAAAATTGGGAAGTTGCCAAGCTTTTGAAAAAATCAAAAATTTGGACTTTTTCCTGTGAAAAAAAATATTGAATGTTAAAAGTTGAGAAGCTTTTGAAAAAATCAAATGTTTGCACTTTTTCTGTGAAAAAAAGAGCACTGCATGTAAAACTTAGCTCCAATTAGTACGCTAAAATTTAAATTTGCTTTTAATTGTAATTTTATTTATTTATTTATTTATTTATAGTAGAAATAAGAGTTTTTACAATAAAACTTATTGCTATGACTACGTAAGTTTAAAGAATATGGCGTCACCTTAATTCTAAATTTATGTTATATATATATTGGAAAGATTTAATAGTAAAAAAGATTAATAAGTGTGTAAGGAAAAACTACTAACAAAAAACCTTCAATAAATATTTTTTAGCATCCAAATTGAAAACAGATTACACATATGCACATATTTGTTGTGTAATGATTCTTGTATTTACTAATTTTATTTAATTTTATTTTTTTTTTTTTTTTTTTTTGTTTTGTTAGAATAGATTTAGTCTTAGTTTATTTTCAGAGATACTACATAGCAGCTTAAATTTCTCGCTAATTTTGCATATACGGGTTGATATCATTTCTACCTTAGTTTCGTTATGTAATTTTCTAGTGGAGTAATCCCATGGCACATTTAGCATCATCCTTAGATGTTTATTTTGCATTATTTGTAGCGTTTTGATATGTGATTTCGCGCATGAACCCCAAACTGGGCATGCATATAGAACTATTGACTGAAATATGACTTTGCTTATAATGAATTTTTTAAATCCAAATTGTTCTTCAGGTAATAGACTAATTTCATTTATAAATTTATTCAACTTATCTTTTAAGACTTGCTCGGAATTTTTACCTAGACTGCTAAGCAAGCTTATTGGCCTGTAACTTTCTACTCTATTTGGGGGCTTGCCTGGCTTTGGGAGCGGTGTTATTATAGCTGTTTTCCATAACTCGGGGAAGTATTGTAGCTTTAAACAAGAGTTAATAATTAAAGTTAATAGAACAATCGCGGCTCTGGGCAGATGTCTTATCATTATATTTCTGATTTCGTCCAAACCAGCTGACTTGCGTGGACTTAATTGTCCAATCAAAAATTTGATATCCTCGATACTGACAAAATCTGTGGACGGAGTAGTGATAGGTTCTGAAGCCAGCAGAGCCACTGACTGCTTCTTCATGACTTTTAGTGCTTAAGTGCTCCGAAGTTTTATAATTTTTTAAGAAGTTGTTGGCTAATGCTTCGGCCTTTTTTTGACTAAGAGAATGCACTGCGTCTTGATCCTCAAGTGGAGGAATAAGAACGTGTTTTTTTCTTAGAGCCTTACAAATGTTCCAAAAACGACTGCTTCTTGTATCAAGTTCGCTCAGCTTTTTGTTCCAAGATCTATTTCTGTGATGGAAAATTTCACCCTTTATTATACGGGATAGTCTTGATAACTCTTGATAGTCGGAATTTTGCCTGTATCGGCTCCATTGTTTTCGAAAATAATTCCTAGCCTTTATTAAATTCAAAATGTGACAAGGTAGCTGTATAAAGTTGTTTACTGGGCGCTTCTTAAGTACTGAAACTTTAACAGCTTGTTCTATCTGATTATTGAGGAGATCGATATATGTATTAATATCGCCAGTTTCAACGATGTCGTCTAATTTGTATGACAAAGAATTTAAGGAGTTCTTTAAACATCTTTTATATGCAACCCAGTTTGCCTTTGCGTAATCCAATACAAAATTGTCAAAGTATGGGTTCTTTACGGAAAGATTGAATTTCACTGGTAAATGATCTGAGCTAAGATCGTTATGTACTTTGGGGTGAGAGATGAGGTTTGGAACATTTGATAATATTATATCTATATTAGATGAGGTCGACTTAGATGTGCAGGGCAAGTATGTGGGATCATTTGTGTGATGGAGGCTAATGGGGAAAAATGTTGTAAAGTCTTTAAGTATGTTACCCCAAGCGTTTGCTCTTAAACAGCCCCAGTCACGATGCTTGCTGTTTAAGTCACCGCATAATATAATATTTTATTTTGTGTTAAAAAGAGTTCTTAAATCTTGTTTGTAAAGTTTTCGTAGTTGATCTGTTGGTGTGCCCCCCCCCCGGAAAATATACACTATATAACCTAACTTTTTTAGAATTATACGCATTTATTTCGATTCCTACATTTTCAATAAGGTTAGTTTTTAGATTAGGAATTTCGTTAAAGCTTAGTGTTTTTTTAATAAGTATGGCTACGCCACCGCCTACAGAGTCAGCTCTATCATTACGTACACAAGAGTAGTTTGAGTGAAAAAGCTTATTCGTGCTCTTGAGCCAAGTTTCAGAAAGTAGACAAATATCAATATCATTTTTGCATAAGAAATCGAATAATTCTACATACTTGTTGCGGACACTTCTGCAGTTCCAAAACATTATACTTAATTGAGTGTCAGACATTACTTGCATGAATACAAATATTTAACAGCTAGTTGAGTGATAACATTAAATTGATCACTACGACTTTTACATTGTTTAAGTTTGTTAATTATTTCTAGAGTCAATTGAGTTATTTCCTTGTATGTAAATAAGTCTGCTTCGTTATTTTGCTCTGTTTGACGCGGCGAGGTCCATCGTGGTGGTGTTGTTGGGCTAGTCGGCTGACATATCCGACCTTGTTGTGAGCGGTGATTGTCGATCACTGGAAATTGCTCACTTCGAAACTGGAAGGCCGTCTGAGACCGACCGTATGTTTTTATTGCATTATTGGGATCGCTTTTTTTACTATCATTTATTTTTGCTTTAATATTAGCAAATACTTCTCTGTGAGGGCAATCAAGATTCGTAGACTTATGACTACCATTGCAGTTGGCGCACCGAATTTTGTCAGCATTAGTGCAGTCAACAGTTTTATGTTTCTCCGCACAGTTCGAGCATCTCGTTTTTATGAAACACCCACGTTCTCCATGGCCAAACATTTGGCAGTTACGGCACTGCATTAGTTTGTTTTTGATTTTCCTCTGGAAATCCCAGCGAACAATTGTTCGAAACAATGATTTAACATTTTGTCTAAGCTTATGCAGCCGCACTGTACCGTTTTCGAAGTATACTATATAAATAGTATCATCATAACTGTTGTTAATTTTCTTTGTCACCACTTTGACTTCTTTGCATTTCAAGTTGAGTGAGATTAGCTCAGATTTGACGTCATCCGCACTTTTGTTTTCCAGACCATATAGCACGACTTTGAACACGCGGTCACTTTTTGAGTCGTGGGTGATGAACTGAATGTTTTCTTCTTTTAGAAATTCTTTAATTTGATAGTATTCAACGAAGCTTTGTGGTACGACTTTAACGCCAATAAAAATTTTTTTAATTAGAAAGTTTTCAATTCCCTTTGTTTGCAGCTTTTGCAACAAGGTCGCAGTATTGACAGCAAGAACTTTAATTGGTGGTATATACACTTTTTTCGGTTTTGCCGGTTTAATACATTCTACGTCTGCTATATCCCACTCATCGTCTGATAAGGCTTGTAGAGGCTTATAATAGTTCGTGTTCCTTATGGAATCGCTTTTGGCATTTGCCATTGCTTTTCTTATTTTGGACGAAGACATTTCGCCTTCATCACTAAAGTTTACAACGCGCTTTGGAATCTTGTTATTGGCACTGATTTGCGATTTGTTTTAATTTTTTTTTTTTTTATAACTTCGCAGCCGACAGGTCTTGCTCAAGCGAAAGCACGGAGTGAACTGTGTTTAATTGTAATTTATGTAAAATATTGCAAACGAAATAGTAAAGCGTAAAAAATTTATGTACATACAAATATTTTTTCGATACATTTTTGTAACAGCCTAATAACTATATACACACATATAGAAACATACATCCCAACTATGTACTCTATGCGCTCAAATGTGTAGTGTTCTGAATACAAAAATGTATGTGGGTGTTTCTTGGATGACTTTTCAATCAATAGTGCCCCTTCTTTGCCTCTTTTTAATTTTTTTTTGCCACTTCCTCAACGCAATCCCACATCGTTGTAAGTTTAATTTAATGTTGTTTAGTAAAGTTGCTCATACGCCTCGCCCCGTATAAAGTTTACACTTTGTTATGGTACTGTGAAGATTTTTTTATAGCGCTGTTCTGGTTACTACTGATGTGATTGTGTTGTGCACACATTCGGATTAAGATTGGTAATAAATATCTGAAGCTGCCACTATTTTGCATTTTACTGGACACTTTCTCACTCGCAATTGAGATGAGATCGCTTATTTCTCATTTGGCGAGTTCTATACAAAGTTGTTTAATACACGTTTCGTTCCGACAAAAGTATTTCATATTTATGCAAAGAAATGTTAATTTTTTCTTCCGTTTGATTATTTCATTTACTCCCCTTGATTTGCCTACTTCGATTAAACAGACGCAAATTTAAACCCTACAGCCAATTACCTGTTACTTTAAATCAGAATAAGTTGATTTTCGAAGTGAAATTTCCTTAGCGGCGCCATTAAAAAAAGTCGTACCGGAAATTATGACGCTTGTGGTTCAACAGATGCAGTAGCTTTTCAAAAAGGTATGCATATAAAGTCGATTTTCTTTAAGATTTGCACCCTTAAGTTTAAAACTTTGTTATATGTTTATTTTAACGACTAATTATATTCTAGAACATCCACAGATACTCATATGACTGAACAGCCGTAAAAATTAAATGTGGCGATCGGCCAAACTTCGGCTTCGACCAAGGTTCTTTTCGGTTTGGGTTTCTGCTCGAACTTTGGCTGATCGTTTTGACATTTTTTATTTATTTCTAATTTGTTGAAAGTTTGAGTTTTAGTATGTTTCTTTTTGGAAAAAAGATGTTCGGTCGTTCTTAAATTGAGAAAATGGAATGAACGAAAGCGGAAGAATAAGAGCAGACTATCTTGTGTTAAACTTTTTTTGAATACTTATTTGGTAACCAGAAAACAGTATTTTCTTCCAAAAATGATCACTAATTTATCAGGTGGCATTATTACTGCGGTGCGTGCTATCAAATGTCAGTTCAAATCTCGCCCAGGGTATGTAACATTAAAATAACCATAGTAACCATATGCCCTTCAATGTGTGGTACAACATCTAAATGCAAACCAAAAGTTGTATGAGAAGTTCGGCCACATATCGAGTTGTATGGTATTAGCGTCAAATTATTATTATCATAATCTTTTTACACATTTTAATTTTATTTTTGAAAGATTTTTAAATGGTGTTTTTTGAATTATTTTTTCTACATGTACTTAATAAAAATGTAACTTTCCCAAATATCTTTTATTTGACGATACTTATTTGACTAATTCATGTTTCCTAAGGTCTTGTTTCCTAAGGTCTTGTTTCCTAAGGTCTTTAAAATTCAGGATATTATTTTTCTTATTTTTGATTTCGCTTTGAATTTTTTTTTCTAACTTACAAAGATAAATATTAGTGGAATTTTTACCGTCAAGTGATGCGAATCTACCTTGTAGGTTTTTGTTATGTCAATAGCAGATCAAGCAAGGTAGGAGATATTTTAAATATAAATACTTTATCGAATTTAAATAATTCTATGTCTTTGAATATCTTCACAGCTGTTTATGATAAATTTTTTGAGGTTGCCTGTTAAGGACTACCAAAATAGTATCACCTGGAAAATATCTTATATTTTTTGCAACAAGAATTGAAGCAATGTGTTTTGTTATTTACAGAAAATCAAAAAACTCCCACCAATAACTATGGTCAAACCATTGAGACAAACAGATCAACTTCTAAATTCAATAAAATATAACTACGAAAAAACAAAGAGCCTACTTTGCTACAGCCGTAGAAATTCGCTGAATTAAATATACAATACAAAAAAAAAACAACAAGATAAATACAAAATGTGTTATACTCGGCTTCCTCCACTTTGGTGCCTGGAATTTTATAAGTGATTTCAAAAAACGGTACTTACTTTTCTGTATCAGTTCTTGTACATACATATCCAAATAAATTGTCTTTTAGGTGATTTTCTCGAGTAAAATCTCCATATTTGTTTCACTTTGTTTGCATATTTCAGCGATGACCCAAGTAAACTGTATAAAGTCAGTTTACTTTTTTTTTGACAACTCATATAGCTAAAACTGCGATTCCAACGTATTTTACGTCGCTAAATCTCTTTCATTTGCTTCAAATAGCGTTAAATAGGTAACGAGAAAAAATTCCTGCTAAAACACAAGATATTTCTCAGCAGAATGTAAATTGCAATAACTTTTGTGAAAAAATAAATAAATAGATTCCTAGAGTATATTCACATTACTCCGAATGACATCGGATCGAGATTTTTTCCATATCGAGACGATTCCGCGTTGGACTGATTTGCAAAAAACTTAACAAAAAAAAAGCCGCATTTTGCGAAACCAATACAAATATTTCACAAATCATTTACCAAAAATGTCCCCTAGTGAAGGCTTTATAGTTTTAATCGGTCAGTTTATAGTTAAATATAATCGGGAAATTCTCAAATTCCATGACGCACCTCAGATGAGCGTATTTTTCTGTGATTAATTTGGATTAAATTCAAAGCACTACATGCATTAATTACATTATTCTCTTTGCCTTTTTCTTGTTTTGTTTACAACGCAAAAATGGGGCAGTAAATTTTCAGATTTTATACTTGTCGGTCGTACTGAAGTGCGGTATACCGAAATGAATTCGCTTTGATTTCCAATTGAAATATGTGTGGTAGGTAAACTTTCGGTAATAATCAAAAATTTCGATCCAGTATCATACCGAGTAATGTGACAGTTTGTCTTGTGGTTCAAATTATTAGTCTCGCAGATATACCGTGAGGAGAATTCCTATCTAACTTAGGAATAGGAGAATTCCTATTTTCACTTAGGGTTTCATTCTTCTCTAATTCTTACATCTACAAAAAGGCTCGCCCGAAGTGTTGAAACGAGCCATGGTCTCTCTCAGGGATTTGCTCTTTTTGTCCTTAATATCCTTCGCAATACACAGCGAATGCTACGCTCCAAGAGATAAAATATAACCACACTTGAGGCTGCTATTGTTTTTGCCATTACTTTTTTATTTTCGTTATTTGACACTACTTGTATTAAAATTTAAACAATTTTTGAGGCCAGACAAAAATTCGCATTTACCATTTTAGCGGTAGCGAAAGCTGAAATTCAGCCGCAGATGTCATTTACAAAAGACCGGCCAGCATTGGTGGTAGAGTTGGAGTTCGTTCTCCGATTGAAAGCTCAGCCTTTTAATTAAAATTATTTTTAAAATGGCAACCACAAGAAAAACAAGACACTTATTGTGTGACGATGCTTTTGTTATGCTTGCATTTTCGTAGTTCACAAAGAAAACGAATGTTAGCTCATTCCTGCTACATGATTTTGCTTCTTGGTGTGGCATTGCTACTGCCGCCATTTTACTAAACTCATACTAGTTGATGGATTTCATTGTATTGCAATTGAATTGTTTGAATTTGTTTCTAGTGTTATACGGATTAATAAAATAGAGCTACTTGTTATAAGTCAACAGCAAACATTGTTTTTTATTCCCCCCAGAATGCATATACAAATAGATTCATGTAAAAATAAAAAACAAAACAAAGAAAAGAACAAAACAAAAAAAAAAGTTCAGCTTATTTTGATTTACCGCTAAATCATCTCAAGCTCATGCTATACATGTCTAAGCGACATGTTTGGCGAAGACACACCGCGGCGTATGAGCAACCATTTAGATCCGCTGCTACCGCAGCTACTTTACTAGCATAGGGGCATATTATATTCATTAAAAAAACATTCGCAAATTGCAAAAATCCCACTTGGAGCTTTCAAGTTTCTGCAGTGGCTTCCAAATTGGTGCTTTTGTTGCTTATCTCCGGTGTAAACTTGAAATGAATTCTTTACGTTTTTTGAATAAGACGCCGCTCAACCGCACACATACATACATATATATGTATGTATGGATTTACACTGACGGGCAAAACCGGTCGATGGGTGTTTTTATATGTACAATATTAGCAAAGTTCTCCTTAATATTTTTTTTAAATTTTACATACATGTATATTTAAAAAAATGTATAAATCAATGTTTCAAACTTTATACAAAATTTCTAAAAACTCAACAAATTTTCATTAACATCATTCAATTTTTTAAAAGAATGTTAAGGCATTTTTGGAGTATAGAAGCTATCATTGATTTGTTATAATTTCTTAAATTTTTGGTTTGGAAATTTGTTTTCTTATAACCTTTTATTTATATTATTTTATTATGAAAATTTAATTTAATTTAAATAAGAGGAAAGAGTTAAGATTTAATCAATAATTATTACAGTAAGATACATTATTTCGTATAATCTAAACCATTATTCAAATACTTTTCATAATAGTTATCAGCGATATAAATATTTTTGGGTCTTCAAAGACTTTTTGTTGGGACTTATGTTATAAAGGTTTTCCCATAATAATTATTAGCGAGATAAATTTTTTTAGGTCTTCCAACACTTTTGTTTTGAGATTTATATTGTTAGTTTCGAAAGACGCGACCTTTGTAGAACCATTTCGAAGTTAGTTCGGAATTGATTCGGGAATACTTCGAAATAATTTCGGGACCAGTTCGGGATCACTTTTGGCCTAGTTCGGTTCTATTTTGGGTTCCGAAATAGTTCCGTCTTTCCTGACTTAAAAACATTTGCCTTACTCATAATTATTATGGCGAGACTTTTATAGTATAAATCTCATATTAATAATAGTTATTGTTGATTAAAAAAATTCTACTCACCCAAAATTATTATGAAAAGCCATGTACAACATAATTATTATCAAAAGAGTGGTATAATTCTTATGGAAATTAGGATGACTTTTTTTTTAAACTCAACGGTCAAATAATTATTATTCTGAGCATCGTTTTTGTTACAGTTCGAACTATGTTTGTATGTAAAATTAACAACAAAAAAAATGAATCATGAAGAACCTTGCTCTTATTTTGAAAAAGTTCACCATTCGACCAGTTTTGCCCGCCACTGTACATGCGTGCGCTGCAATGAAAATTACTTAAAACAACGGAAATTATATGGGTGGATGGCTACGTGTGGTGTGGTGTGTGTTTGAATATAAGAAAGTGAGTTTGAGTTGTCCAAAAAGACAAAAAATTTGCTCAAGATATCAACATACATACTTACGTTTGCGGTTGTTGTACAAATATTTAAGAAAAAGTGTGGCAATAACAGTCAGACAAATATACATACGATTACTTTAAGACACCCCCGCAGTGGTAGCTAACGAAAATATGCGTTGATACAAGAATTCAAACAAACAACAAGTATATTGTTTTCTTTAATCGTTTTCATGTCTACGGGTTTTGTGTGAGCATGTATGGATGTATGCGGGTATGCCTGGCCGCGGGCGTGTATGCTTGGTTTTTAAATACAAGTTTTAGAATCTTATAAAATTTCAGCTGCTTTTAGCTACTTACATAAGCGAACGTAGTTTTGCAAGTATTTACTTGCTTTAAAATAATTAAAATAGTATTGTTCTAAAGTTGCACTAGGGATATATTTCAACTAGGGGAGCAGTGAAAGATTTTAAAGAATGGAATTTAAGCTTGAACTAGAATTTTGTAATTATGTTTGATATGTGAAATCAAAGAACCCTTGTTCTATTTTTCCCAAATCACCTAGGAATATGCAATATGTTGATGATCAATTCTTTTTGTGCGAAATATAGATGGCTGCCAGGGACCGTAATCATTATAAGTTTTATTTTAAAAATCACGTAATAATGAATATACATTGAGTTTTGCATAACATTGAGTTTTGCATAACATTGAGTTTTGCATAACATAAATTTGGTCCTTTAGATTTGTTCTAAAAGGAAATGCAACGAATTTATCAAAGAACTTCATTAGGAACCAGTGATTTAAAAGTGAGTTTTATTTTGAGCAAAAAAAAATCATTAATAATGATTATTTGTGATTTTTATTTTTTTTCTCAAAAATAATGATTATACATGATTTATTCTAAAATTGATCAAAATTAATAATTATCGGTGAAGAAAATCATAAAAATCCGAAATCAAAAAATCATCATGGAAATGATAAGATCGTCGAAAAAGGATTAACATGGCGTTATCGGTTTTTGTGTATGTCTATTCTAAGTGATTGATTTTTTCGTTTAAAAATCGCAACAATAATCATTATTTACGGTCCCTGATGGCTGCTATTATATAGGAATATATTTTTATGTATGTGTGTAGTGTTTAAAATGTGAATATCTTCATTTTTCTTCGAAAATTACTTACGTATATTCTTAAATTAGTGAATACATAAATTTATTGATGCAATAATAATTTTCAATTTGCAAGTTATTGAAGTTTTAAATTTTCTCGTTTTTTTCAGTAACTCAATTTTGCAATTTGATTAAAAACGATGTATTTACACTCCCGTATGCAGATACGTAATTTTTTTAAATATTCTCGACCTTTCAAGTTCTTTGGCAGCATTTGACGTCCTTTGTCAGAATTTGAGTACTTTTTGATATTTTCCTGCTCACAACGTAACTTTTAGTAGGAATGAATTTTAAATGGTATTGCGTTTTAAATATTATGTTATATGTAAGCGCCAATACAGATTTTGAACAGATTTCCCCGTAAATTTACGTACAAGAGAAAAACGTATCTACAGTTTTGCATATAAGCAATCAAAATTTGAAAATTTTCTTTCCAGCAATAGAAAGAGCACAACGGTATTTGGCAACAAGTCAATGCTCCAATTCGCACTGCAACTCCTACCAAATCATTTATTGAGTTCACCAAAAATAACGCTATTGGACTGGCCAGCAAAAAAGTCCGGAATTGATCTCTAGGGACTACCATTTGCTAGATGTTTTATGAATGATGCTCAATTTAACACCGCAAAATAATGAAAAAATGGGCTACTATCAGCATACCGCGGTTCGATACCATCTCGTCTTAACCAAGTTAAAATTGAAAAAGGAAACCCCGTAAATTATTGGCACGCTTAATGAGTAAGCATATGAATATAAATATGTTCTATAATTTTGTTTTACGTATAAACTAAGTAGTTAATACTACATTTTCATTATACTTACTAGATTCTATATTCTAGCGCCAACTAGTAGATATGTTTTTATTAAAAGTATTTCTCACCGCACTCCCATTATACGTTTATAATTTTATCAAAATCGGATTATATGTAAATGCAGATTTTCTGAATGAACCGGCTATCTAGAGAACCGCCGTAGCCGAGTGTGTAGCGTGTACGCGCTTCATTCGGTGGGTCCGTAAGAGAATTATATTTCATAAAAATATTTTTTATTGAACCAGCACCATACCTTTCTAATATCATCAATATCGGACAATTAATAAGTACTTCCCGAACATCCCGACTCGTGCGCCATCTCGTGGATTCATTTTTCATAAAAGTATTTTTCGTCGCCTCCCATTATACACGTACGTTTCTAATTTTATCAATATTGGATGATAAAAACAGATTTTCTGAATGACTTACCTCTAGCGCGACCTAGAGCATTTATTTTTCACAACGTTAGTTTTTATTGCACCAGCACCATACCTTTCTAATATCATCAATATCTGATCCATCCATAATATGGGGATTTTCTTAAAATGAAGCTTTGTTAGTGGAACGGATCTAAGGAATGTGCAGTTCAAAGTTGATTGAAATCTGTTCTTCGTTTGTTTTTTGACGTGAGGTGAGTTTTATATTTTTTATAGTATCATATTACTTTGAAAACAAATAATTTAGCAAAAAAAAAAACTCTTTGATAGCACATTTTCTTTCAACAATTTAATTTCTTGAAGCCGTGCACATATAATTCCTTTATTAAGTTATATAAATAAAATGGAAACGGCGTCCATTGGCAAGCTCATCACTTGAGAATGATCTTTCAAATTTAGTATACTTTTCTGTTTGAAATATTTGGTGTAATATGGATAGGATTATTTCTGAAAAAAAAATGAGAAAAGTTATCCAGTACGCAGAGAGTCCACCATATGTTAAAAATAAAATACTCAACTACCTATGATTTTATTTTAATGTCACATTGGATAAAATACCCCAACTGAAGTTTATTAAAAACTAAAGAACTATCTGCCAACATCTGTTTCTTGTAAATGTTTTTTAGCTCTAGGTGCAGACGTGCTTCTTTTCCCAAATTATTATTTTTGTGTGATTCATTGTGAAATTTTTATAGTTTGAAATTTGCAGTAATTAATTTTGAAAAATTTAAATATGAATTTTTTGTGAAACTGTTTTTTTTTTGTATGACATTTTGAACATTCTTTCGAGGATCTACGAATTAACAAAAAAAACTTACACAAAACCGAATTCAATTATCAATTTACCACGTTGGTCAGTTTTGTGTAAGGTTAATTTTTATATTGCGTTAGAGCCTCAGACGCTAAACTTAAGGAGGCAAAGTATCTTTACACATTTTTAAAAACTGATTTTTTATTGTTTTAGTCGATAGGTATATCGCCTTAGAATATCGCGCCCAAGTTTAAACAACTAATTCTGGAAATTGTGTCTCCTTTTCGGAAGTGGCTGGCGCCGAGCCCGTCAGGCTCTTGACTAAACTTTAAACGGGGTTTTCTCGAAACCTTGTTTTTTCAAAATTGTGTAAGTGATAATAAAAAAACTAGTAAAACGATTTTCATCATCTTACCTTAATTTTAAAGAGCATAAAAATTGTTCTATAGAGACTAACGACTTCAAAAACAATTAATTTTTAGATCCTTTTTGACTGCAAGTACAACGAAATTTGTTTTCAAAAGCGTAATTTTTTTATGAGCCTGTTTTTTCGGATATCGCAAATATTTTACGATAAAATCCCCTTTTGAAGGGGAAAATTTTTGGTCTTTGATTTCAGATGAAAATTGCGGCTAGCATCGCTTTCGCAATTTACGACGTCAGCGACAACATGACTTACTAGATCCTTGAAAATTTTGTTAATTTTCAATTTTCACATTTGTAAACAATGATTTTGTTTCAACCCCTGACATCACTCTAAATAAATATTTTATTAATTTGAAAAGAACTGCCTTCATTTCCCTACAAATCAACAGCAACGAAAACCTTTTTTCAGCCTCTAAATGTACTTGCCCCCTTAAGGTAAAATACGTGATATTGAATGCATTCAAATTAAAAACTGGAACTTTTAGCGCCGTCTATGAAAAATAGTCGCAATAATATTAAATACAATATAATGTCACTTTCTATTGAAATAAATATATGTACGAGTATGCCTATACATATGTATGTATTCTGCAAAATTAAAAACTGTTAAAAGGTTTCTATGAAAAATAAGTAATGATTTTTTATTTTAATGAAATACAAATACTTAAAAGATATCAATTATTACTTCCAAGAAAGTTGTTTGATTAAACATATGAAATCGTTGGTTTGGTCTTTGAACATTTTTTCAAAAAGTTTTTCCTTAAAACGTGCGGGGTTTCTTTAAATTTTTATTAAACTTGTATACCATAATATTTTCCTTACTTTCGAAAACTTAAATTCCGAAACTGAAAGTTTCACATGGAAAAGCGAAGATGCAAGAGCTCTTTAAAGTTTAAAAATTGATTCCAAAATAAGCCAATATTTTGCATCACATCTTTGACAGAAAATTAATTTATTAACTTCAAATTTCACTTTGGATTTTTTCTTCAAAATTCAGCATTTTTGCAAGAAATCTCTTTAGTTTGCAAGTTAGCACGTCAAAATTGTTGTTACATGTCAGTCGTATATTTCACAACCGTGAGGAATTCATGTATGAGTTTTGGAACACGAAAGTAGTTACGCCAATAGACGTAACGCAGTTTTTTAAACTTTGATTAACGATATTCCGAGATATTCACAAGGAATGGATATACCTTTCAAATATTTTCTCGACGTTTTTTTTAATTTTATCATTTAAGTTTATAAATAGATTTTTTGAAATATATCCGTGACATTTTTTTGCCAGCCTTTGTGCCAAAAATCTGTAACACGAATCGCATGTTGCTTTTGGCTTGCAGCGCACATAGTCTGAAGAGGCTTCTGAATCTTTAGTTAGTGATACTCGAAAATATATTTCATGGAATAACGGAGATATAACAATTATTGGATAATTACAACGCTTTAGATGCCAACAGCGCCACGTTTGTGCCAGTCCTTTAATAACCCCAAGTGATACTTGTATAGCCAAAGCATAGTTCATTCCCACATTGTGTTGAACGTGAATTACGACAATGATTGCCAACGTACGTCCATGTAAATTTCGACTTCAAAACGCAAAAATATATATTATTCTTGAAAAAAATAAGCTATTCCATTGTAATGCATATTTGAGGTTAAATTAGTTTACATAAAATCTTCTTTTTGTGTTAAGATAAAGGAGAAATCTCATATAAAACATAAACAAAACCTATATATATTCAGGAGTATTTCTGAAAAATTTTAGGCCGCTATTCCAAAAATTGACAGAGATATAAATATTTTCGGCAAAATTCGGCAAACATTTTTTATAGAAGTTAATAAAAAATATCGTAAAAAATTCAAAACAAACAAAAAACGATTTAAAAAAAAAGAATCCGTCAAAGATTAGTAGAGGCCGAAAGTTAACTTTTTTATTATAACTTTTTTGTTACAGACAAACTTCCTGAGTCTCCTCATGCACACCGTTTGCCTCTGCATTTAGTGCACGCTCAGCTTCGACCGCTTATATTTTTTAATTGGTTTCAAATTTTGCAACGTACTTTCTTCTGTTTCTGTTTTATTCTATCAATAAACAACTTCATACTGCTGCAATTTCCTCATTCTATCATCAATAGATTTTTCTCTATACAAGTTTGAAATAAAGTTGCGATTTTAACCGTTTACATGGGATTCCCCCCCTTAATACATTAAACCCTCAGACGACCCTCATTAAAAAATCTGCGTAAAATCATTGCCTCTTTAGCTCAGCCTTAGCTTATACTTTTCCACCAATAAATATTAGTGTCATTGTTATTTTATCATATACCACTTTATGGTTATATGACACCTACTAAAATAAATATATCCGATCACGCGCAAATATACCACAACCAAAGAGTGTCACCTAAAGCAAACGGCCCCTGCTCCGGGCACGGCAACGCTCACTCGTAATTAGGACAGCATGCCGACGGCAAAGATACACCTACAAAATAAACACATTTTACTTACATTTCCCTCAGGCTTAATTCTTGCTTGTCGTAAACATGAAAAGGCCCTTAAGAAAATTAGCATAATTCGCATTTAAACCTAAACATACCTCAAGCAAAATTAGACAGCAGCCTAAGTTACTGGGCAAGCAAATCCGTTAAACGCTTGACATTTCCAACTGCGGCTAAGTTTTTAAATAGTATTATTTAATTGTTATAATAAGTTGGCGGAAAAGCAAAAATGCTAGCATTTGGAAATTTTAAATGTAAGCCAACTCTGTTCGTTTTGAATTGCGGTGGAATTTTAGAAACAATTCCAACATGATAAATACGTTTTTAAATATCTATTTTTTCGTATTGCCTATGCAAATAGTAACCACTACACTACGAGTAAATATTTTCCTACTAAATTTGCAAATCACTCCCATAGCATGGGGGAGGATATAAATACTAGTAGCTATTTTTAAAATGCAAAAAAAAAGGAAACAAACAAATAGTTCATTACTGAATTGTTTCTACAGACATTGCTGTAAAAGTGCGATTTCTGACACCTCTGACACTTGTAGTAACAAACTGCGCACAACGCGGCGTATACGCAACAAAATTCTGCTAACACAGCAACTGAGTCATCACCATCTATGTATGTAAGTACTGTTATCAGTGTATACATATTAATTAATACATTCTATATATACATACATATGTACGCGTGTATTTATGTATATTTGCAGCAACATAGTAATGTAAATAAGCGCGTGAATTTTTAGCTGACTTTAAATATTTAGCATCATGTTTTGCCTGAAGTTGTTCGCAAACACCGTTACATAAACGCATAGCGCGTTAATTAAAAACAGCAGCTCGTTACTGTTCGCAAATCATATACACACACACATGTATGTGTGCAGTACTTTCACCGCTGGCAAATGCCAACTAAGCTAGTCTCACCAAAAATACTTGAGTCTTAATTAAATTAGCATATTTGTGTACGAAATTAATTGTTTGAATACAATAGTGCCACACATTTGGATATGCTTTTATTTATGTAGTACATACCTATATATTCTACATTTAACTGAGCATGCATACAATTATTTATGCTGCACTGAATAATGTTTAAAATTTAATATTTTCGAGTATGCAAAATTCCACAATGTCAGCACTTAGTGTGAATTGCGAATGCAAATTTTCTCATACTCGACTTTTATGTGGCATTTATCGTGAATTTAAATAACCTCGCTGCTGTCATGTTTAAATTTGGTAAATTGTTTAAGTCATATCTTAATTAACCGTAATTACTCGAATTATTTTTAACAGCTGCCTATATTAATTATGATGTGCCGAACTTATACAATGGTTTAAATATGAAGCCGTTCAGTGACTTTTTTTACAACATCACCAATATTTTCACGCTAAAGTTTTTTCGTAAATTCTTATAAATTTACTAGCAGCTCTCGATTCAATGCACCCTTCAAAGATTATATTTTATATGTTTAGATGCATATATTATAACTCGGCTCAAGTGCCGATTAATATTTTAAGTAAAATATTTGAATTTTTGCAGCTAATACGTGTTTTCAATTTGGATAAAATTGGACTATAAATACAGCGTTTGCAAATATCGTAGCTACTGCGATAACATATTCATACAATTTTCAAATAAAATTTTAATTTTTTGTGGCGAATAAATGTTGGGAATTTGAATCAAATACGAATAATTTTTACTAAAATTTATATTTACATTTATGAGGAATACGTATTTTGAATTTAAACCGTAGTTACCGTTAATACGGTTTTTAGAAATATTTAGACTCCACCGCCATAGATGTATAGAGACGCATTTCAGTTTCTCTCACACACAACTTGTGTCTAACTTAAATAAAATTTAACCTTACAGGTGGCAAGCCACTCTAAAAATATAGGTATGAAACTTAGCCTCGTACAAGCGAAGCGTTTGCCACTCATATTTTAATATTCTTTACACTTGCGTATAATTTAAAAAAATTTGAATTTTCAAAAAAATGGCAGGCCTCTTCAAAATATACCTAAAAACTTTCTCCCAGCAAACCGAACGGTTTGAGGTCCTTATTTGACTATTTCATTTAAATTTTATGTAATCTAATTAAATTCGACTTTTAAAACAGCTGGCAACCCTTGTGTATATTTCAATTGAATTAGACTATTCAACAGGAGGCCATTACTCTCCCGAGCATATAAATCAATGCATAAAACCTTCACTAGGTAGAAAATAATAACTATACAAAGTTTCACTGTTTAAAAAGGAGGCAACCCTATACAAAAATATTTTTTTTAAATTAAGCTTTCATAAACCTTTTAGTTTTACACCCACATTGTAGAAGTGCATTCACCTTGTTAATTTTACTAAATTACGTTTAAACAGGTGGCAACCTTCCTGAAAAATATTTGGGAAGTGAAGCTTTCCTTTGGTTAATATTGTACTATATTTAATTTCACTGAATTGAATCTAAGCTTTTAAAAAAGTTTGCCACCTTCCTTTTAACTGCTTATATGGGAACCCCTACGTATGTGGCAAATTATATCAAATCTGCCCAGTCGTCAATTAGCAATACGCCACGTGTGCAATTGAATTGAAATGAGAAATAAAAATTGCGCGTACAGCGCCACCTGTCGGAAGTATCAAATTTGTTCCGGTCGTTTTCATGTTTTAAGCCATCGAACAAACCACTAATAATTAATATATGTATATATACATATATAGAGATAAATATGTCGTGAGGCTCGAAAGTTACCGAAACGATTGACGTGAAAATCATAGAAAGTATTTGCAATGGTATCTATTCTGTTATACACGTATTACCCATATAAATATTAATATTTTGATATATGTACTTTGGAAAGATTTTCCGTTATTCGCTGCCAAATTTTGTTTTAAGACAAACCGGTATTTGTTTGCAAACTGAACCGATAGGTGGCGCGGTGCCGTCCTATTTGAGCCACATAAATGGACATATTTTTCGGAAAATTGGGTCGATGGGTGGCGCCGCAGATTTCTACATACATATAAAACCCATATTTACACACAGTAAGTATTTCGATGGAATGGATTACAGCGATTATAAAATAGAAAGAAAACATCATCATTTTATAGTGTTTAAGAAATGAAGAATCGGCAATACCAATCGCGAGAAAATAAATAAAATCCAAACGATTTCAGAAAAAGATAATAGCTATAAGTTATATTTCGAATTTCGAAAAGTCGTCAAGCTTATATATTTCTTTTATCGTTGTGAAACAGAAAACAATTAATTTAATTTCACAGAAAAAGGGTGAACTTCGAAAAAATTGTTGCCCACTTCATACATTTTACTCACTTTATTATACTAAAAGTTAGAGGACTATGAATTTGTATACAACAAGAGTCTGATTAAAAGTTTTAAGGTTTGCTACAAAACATGTGAATTTAGAAAGTTTATTCGGAGCTCGCGGTAGGAAATTTTTACAGACAATCTGTCAATACTCCTGACTTAGGCATTAATTTTCTTTCTCAGATGCTTTTATGAAAAAATTCGATAGAGTCAACCAGAAATATTTCCGCAGCGCTTAAAAATTCATTTGAATGTATCAAGTTTAAAACCATCATTTCATTAAATTTATATCAAATTAATTGAAACTGAATTAGCTTTCAAATTAAATACCTTTATATTAATATAGAAATTAGTTTGAAACATTTAAAAAAACACCCTTTGTTAATAGGGACTAAACTTAAAAGAAACCAAACACCGCTCTAGATTTAGATTTAGCAACTTTAAAGGGAAGGAGCAGCGAACTGTATCGAAAACGAAAAATAGGAAAGTGTGTTTTGGTGCCATAAACTAGGCAACAGCTAATACTTCGCCGTTAGTTTTTCAGATTGCATTATCGATAGTTTTCTCCGCGAAAGTTTTGCTAATATTTGGAAAAATTACGTATTCTCGTATAATGCTAAAAATAAGGACATTTTCGAGCTCTTTTGAAAATTGTTGTTTTTTATTTTCTCTTTTTAGTAGAAAAACTTTATAAACAAAATAATTTAAAATGGTTTGTTGAAAAACAATTTCATTACAAAAATGTGGAGCGTAAGTGTGCCCAAACGTGATGTTATAGCAAAAAATAATTCGAAAAAGTATGAAATTTTGTTAATTTTTTATTCATAATAGAGGGTATTCCAAAATCAAGACGAGATGGAAAAATCTGGGTGCCATTGTCAAAATCAGCGGACCGAAAACCATATACAATGTCATATTATATCAAATGAACATTCTGACTGTTGGACCGGGAAATGAAAAGTGTTTAGCAAATTTTCAAATACAATAGTAAATGTAGCAAAAATGTAAATTAGCCGCTTCTATTTAATAATAACTTAATAACTCTTACATCTTCTGTTAATTTTGGGCATTCTTATGCTTCTCATTTTCGAAATGAGATCCTCTTTCATCCACTAAAAAGAGTGAATAAAAGTGAACAATTTTCCCAAGTAACTCATATTTGGAGAAAAGCGCAATTCCGATCTACACAAAGGATATATCAGCGAGAGACTGAACGTACCTTTAAAACGATATGCGTAGAAGGTTAGGATTATTTGCAATTCTGGCAAATAAATAAAACTCATTTTCGAGTTCAGCGACCCAAAATTATTCTAAAAAACACTTTTTTATGAAGTATTTTTTTCGTGTAAACTAATGTTATCTTCGAGGTCTGACGATATTGAGAATTTCGGAAATTCAACTTAAAATCTAAGTGAGCTATATATAAATATTTTATTTTTGTTTTTTACTTCAAAGCCTAATTATAAATAAAATAACAAATTAAATAATTGTTATTTTTATTTCATCATTAGTATTTCGTACTAGATTAGCAATGGCCGAGAGACTGGCACAGCTAAGGGATTCTGAAGATAATTTATAATGCATATATGGGGGCCTTTTACATCTTCAACCTGTGTCATAATTTTTAAGATTATAGTATCAATTAAGAGATACCTCACTGGTTTTTTTTCAATTGAAACCCTAATTTGATTCGAGATACAAAAGATACGAAAACAAAAAGTTCCTTTTTTAATGTCCATAACTTTGCGGAAAAATGCGAAAATATAAAAATTTTTCATTATTTTTGGCTTTATATTTATGAATCGTCTGTATAATTTATAGAGCTTGAGGTCAGGTTTGTATTAGGGAATAATATGAGAAACAACAATTTTCCAAAGTGGTAGAAGTGATAGCTGCTATTTCGGAGATCACTACATCTCCTCATCAGGCTTCTTTCTTTCTAGACTTTACCTGGCTTTGAACCATGGTACACTTTTGAAATATAAAACTGAAAATATTTTCACAACATTTACACAATGATATTGTTTTGTCTACGTTTATATCTTTGCTTTTATATATCGTTTCTCCAATGATCCTTTAACTAGAACATAATCATTTTTAGAGAAAATTTATGGAGCTTGGTAATATTTCACTGAGGTTTTTTTTAAAAAGCTAGAATAGATAATTCAACACGTGATTCCTGCGTTATTTCATTATCGGACTAAATTTAAAAGGAGCGAAATTGGTCTACATGTACTATGCATGCGTATGCGAATGAATTTTTGTTCTGGCGTATTCTCTCGAACTCTTTCGAACCCCAAATAAATACTTGTTTTCCAATGAAAGTTTTTACTTTAGATTTGAATTGAAGATCAGAAAACGGACGACTTCGTCAGAGCAAGTGGAGCGTTCAAATTAATTTCTAATTTGTGTTCAAACGACCAGTTCCCAATGGTTTTTAGTAAGTTTTATAAAAAAACTAAACTGTTTTCTCAATGTTTTACATTCAACATGCTTTAATTTTTTTGTCACATACGTTTTTGGCGTTAACCTTCAATCTACATAAATGATATACACAAGTGTAACGCTCTGTTATGGGCAACTGATATTAATTTTCATTTCAGTTGAAAATTTTCGACAAAAAAAATCAAGAACAAAAACTAAACACTAGCATACATCGACGCTGTTGAAAAAATTATTCAAAAGCGAAGCATTTGCATTTCTGCAAAGCATTATTTTTTCCATTTAATATTTTAATAAAATATATCCCTTGTCATGGCCGGGTTGCTGTCTAGTAATCGGTTAAAGCCCCATGAAAATCTATTCAGAGAATAATAAATTCAAACAGGCAAACAGCGCTCCGAATATATTTTATTATTTTCCCAGCATCCTCTTCGGTCATTATTTCCAAGAAATTTTCAATATGCATACACGACTTTTCTACAATTTTATTATAGTATAGAAGATTTAAAAAATTTATGAAACAACAGTTTTGAAAGTTGTGTCAACTTAATATTCCAAAAGTGTTTTAAAATAGATAAAATAGCAAAAATAGATATATAGATATATATAAAACACCTGGACAAAACTTTCAGAGAGGCTTCTGTCAACATAAAAAATTATGAAGATATTCGGAGATGCAAAAGCCAAATATTTTGGCCTTTTTATTTATAACAACCACCTATGTTACTCCAATCAAATATAACAGTGCCGCCGCTATTTTAATATTTTATGGTTGCTTTTAACAATAATAACAATAATAATAATTAATAAAAATGGCAATAATTTTGTTTGCTGTTTGACTAAAAACTCAGCCTGGTGGTAAGCGTCATACATATGATCCTCATAAATAATAACACTAAATATATTCATGAGTGAAATACCACCCATTGCTGATTTTTACAAAAAGTGCTATAATGAGCTTAAAGTTTTATTGAAATCTAGTATATATATTATGGAAAAGAAACAACAGTAATAATACAATTTTGGAGTTCTTGTTTAGGCTTTAACAGAAGCTTTCCCATTTGTATTTGTTTTAGTGCTTCTTTAAAGTTGTTCACATATAATTTCTGTGAAAACAAAGAATGAGGACTGCCGTCGGGATAGAGGCTATTAAAGAAACTATTATTAATTTTTTTTTTTTTTATATAGGGAATAAATAGTTTCAAAAGGTTGGAACTACTTTATCGGTGAAATAAATCACTCAAAAATAATGGACGTTGATGGGTTTTGATAAGGACACAAATATTTTTTGGACCGTAATATGAGAACATAAGCAAATATTTTCTATGTTTATCAAATATTTTTAAACCGTGATTATGGGTCGCTACGCCGCGCACGAAAACCCACTAGTTGTTTAACAGGTTTGTAAATGTGTCATTGTTTAACTCTTTTTATGTAAGTATTATTGAATAAAATTTGTCTACTGCTTTTATCAAATGTTTCTAATATATTAAAACTGGAAGTTATTATGCATATTAAAAATCGAAGTTATAGTTAAAAGTTTTTAAGAAATATTGCTCTTTTTATTGAAAAAACTCTAAAATTCCCTACCGCCTTTTATTGTTGTTGAAATGCTGCAATTTGATCAGCACCAGAAAACTTTTCTTCTGTCTCGACTAGCACCATTAGATACTGACAGTTTACTCTTATGACCCAAGTAACTGGGGCGATACACCTCAAGGAGTTTATAGAACTAAAAAAAACATCAACATATGCAAGAAATATGAAATTGTTTGTATTCAAGATTTTAAAAATATAGAATTTTACTTTGGAATTTGTTATGAGTTTTTAACCAAAAGCCATATGGGAATTCAATTATAAATCCACAGGTGGTTTATCAACTTCTTTTTGTTACCTTATATTTTCTGATTTCATATTACAGCGTTTGCACGCTTTATTAATAGTTCAATCCCATTAAAATCTCTTGACAAAACTCACCTTTAGTTTGTGTCAAAAATTTCCCACTACTGGCGCTTCACTAAAATGTAAACACTATGTAAGTTTTACTTAAAAATTTTACACTTTGCACAGTTTTGTTTTCGTAAAAAGTAAATTTTACAAAACTTTGAGCTTTTTTTTCTAAGGTTTATTCAAAACTTTTGTTGTCACCAAAGAATTTTTTTTCGTTACTATTTTCACTTAAAGCGTCATTCAATTCAAAATAAACTGTTAATTATAACTATTTTCATACAAACAGATATTTGAACTTTGTCAAGTGCTGAAGTTCAGCCCGCGATGCTGTTGCCGCTCCTAGTAGAGTGCACTGCTATAAATCTGAATGAACAGTGAAAGCAACTCGAGACAGTTGGCGGGATTTATAGTGCACGGTGGCTGGCAGACACCGAGACAGCACACAGGCACAACGCAACGACATGGCACCACACAACCACGCCGCAGCAGCGGAACCCAACGACACGAACCATGACGAACTTCACAAATGGAGTAGCATTTGAAGCGGACGAAGCAACAACAACAGTAAATACGAGTGACCACTTTGCGAGCATGTATATGTGTTTCTATACACATATGCATGAGTATGTGTGTATTCGTTTGAATCGAGTAACTCTTCATTAAGCTATGTACAAGCCAACAGTTATCATATAGCAGTTAGCGGCACATTTTTGGCGGCAACAATTATGATTTGAAACTTTACGTTCGTCAAACGGATGTGGAGAGTTATGAGCGATAGAGAATGAGCTAAAGAGCGATTGTATGTGATGGTAGATGTCCTTTCCTTTGCTCCAAGGGAAGCTCGCGCCAATACGCGAAACGGAAACGATTATGCGCAGTGCCAGAGCATAGCCACATGCAGGTAGGTAGATAGACATAGAAGGGCAGGCAAATGGATAACCAACTCTAAGCGTTGAGATGGCAAGGCGTGCAACAGCCGAGTACAGCAAAATGGGTCGAATGGTCGCAGGTGGAATGTAGGGTGATGGCATATGAGCAACACTTGGTTGCTTTGAGAGCGTAATTCACACATACATACATACATCCACGCGCCATGCAACACGTGGCATCACATTTGTATCGTTAATTTTTGAATTTTTCACTATTTTGCCCACAGTCAACCTTTGTGCGAGTATGTTTATCGTCGCCTACAAAGCGTTGTGAAATTTTTGCCAAATTACTTTTCGACTTAATTGTCATTTGATGTACAACTACAGTCCAATACGCATGATTTGTGAACTGAACTTCCTATCTGTTCGATTTCCATTTTCTACTTTGCCATTTCGTTATTCGCTTATCAGCATTTATCATCAATTATAATTGATAATTAGCATTTATGGATTTCATTGTGATTAAATCGAAATTAGTCACCACCAACCAACGACACTTTGCTAAAATGATAGACAGCCTGCTTGCTATCTATCTATATATAAAAAATGCAATTAACTATAAAGCGATAAAATTTTGATTTCGTAAACGAAATTTCGGTTAAGCATTTAGACGAGTTAGCTTCAAAAGCAAACCAGCACACAAACATCTCTACACACACACACATAGCGTATAAATAAAAAATCACTATATAACATTTTTACTATTCTTTGGCTAAATGAAAATACTCGTAGCTTGCCCATTTCACTCCCACTCAATTTAAGCTGCTTTTAATTATTTTTGGACAACCGCTTGCTGATAAGATTGACGTGACAATGTGAAAGATTTTTTGTGGGTGGTACATAATTTTTTGATTTTATTTATTTTTGCTTAAATGCTTTACTTCGCTTTCTGTCACTGATACATATTTTCCTGTTATTGTGGAAATCCCAATTACAGGGCAGTGCGGTAGTAATGGACTCCTAGGAACTGAGTTAAACTGCATGTTATAAATATGTGTTAATCTTATCGAATATAAATTATATATGGTATTACTGAAATAATTGTTAATATAATATGAAAAAACTCTCACTTTTGTTCAACCAATGCTTCCATCTTTTGTAATGCCCAAAATAATAAATTTTTATTTTTAACAGACATTTTTTTTTTTTGCAGCAGTTGGTGACTAATTGTAAAACATTACGACTGTTGAGCCTATGCCACATAAACCGACTACGAAAAATATTGTCTTTTTTCCGGTATAGTTTTGACTTTTTTCCGAAAGCAAAGCTTTGATGGCTGTCTGAGTGTCGATGTAGATGTTTATACGGCCGCCAGATTGATTTATTCTACATAAGCTTGTGGAATTAGTATAGTGACCCTCTTTAAGGTTTTAACAGAGGTGATCTTACGGTATTATGTGAAACAAATACCACATACATGAAAGTAGCTACAATTAATGTTTAATAACTCTACGCAGCAATTGGATAGTAATTTCTGAGAGCGGCATGATTCCAGTGCAGGACGAAGTACTAGAACCTTACCGTAGAAACTGCAAATAACTTTGTATTCTCGGATCAACCAATCCCCTTGTTTAAACTTATGCCTTGAAATTTCACATCGACATGAACGAGATCATTTTGGTCATTATTTTGTGAAGTATGAATGAAATCCACTTGTTCTAGAAAATGATATCTCATGAAAATTCTTAATATATATTTTCTAGAGAATATCAGACAACAAATAGTTTTGCTCAAAAATGTGTGTTAATTAGAGACATAACTATTATAAGAGAAAAGAGTAAAATTTAATCAATAATTATTATAGTATGTTACACATTTTCGAGTAATCTATAACCATTATTCAGACTTCTCTTATAAAGGTATTTTCATAATAGTTATTAGCGAGATAAACTGTTTTAAGTTTTCAAGTGGTTTTTTTTTAAGATTCATATAATAAAAGTGTTCTCGTAAGTAATTATGAAAGTATAAAAATTGTTTAAGTATTGAAGGGCGGGGCTTTTTTAGAATCATTTCCGAACTAAGGCGGAACCACTTCAGGGATAGTTCGGTACTAATTTTCTGCCATTCAAGACTTAAAAAACGTTGTCTTACTCATAATTATTATGCAAAGACTTTTATAATATAAGTCTCAAACTATAAGTCATTGAAAGACGTAAACAAATTTATCTTACTGATAATTATTATGGGGAAAACTTTTATAATATAAGTCCCAAAATAGTCGTTATTGTTGATTTGAAAAATTGTCCTCACTCATAATTATTATGGAAAGCCTATTATTTATATACGTTTCAAGGTAAAAAATGTCGTTAACTTCAAACTTCAAAAAGTCAGACTCATAATTATTATCAGAAGATTTGAATAATTCTTATCAAAATTTGGATGACTTTTTTAATATCAAATAATTATTATTCTAGAATTCTGGTGTTAAGCATAAGCCCCAAATTCCGGGATTTCTTTCACGTTGTATCCCTTCTTGTTTCTAAAAATTAATAAAATCATTAAGCATAAGCCCCAAATTTAGTGTTCTAACCTCAACGTTACTCCATTTGGAGTTAAATTTTCTATAATAGGGCGATGGTATTTCCTAGTGATAGAACCATTACCGACTTTTTTGGGTTAGCCCCCAAATCTCGACTTCTGCACCAACGCATTATCTTATTGACTGGCGCTTACCTACGGCCGTTATGATAATCTCATCTATATTGGTCACTTTCCCCCCGATACTTTGAATTTCTATTTGAGGTGTGCATCTTGCCACAAATTTTTTCAGAGCCCCCTAATTTCACTTTAATTACCTCCTTCATGAGAAAGGTCCTGACGAACTCTGTCATGATATCACATAGGCCTAAAGTATGGAAGGATGAAATAATTGCCTCCGGACTGATGTTGTTGAAGGCTCCATCTATGTCTAGGAGACTATCCTTTGTAGCGCTTTCACCTGGGTGAATTTTTGTGGTATATAGTTGAGGCGTACTGTCGCCTTGCTTATGTTTGGTTACATCTATTGTAGATAAACAGATATAATACTACTAATAATACTCATAATTGATTTAACTTTATCTGTGATGGAGATCAGTCGTAAAACTCTACTGCTAAATTCACTACCCAAGGTTCCTGTACGAGCATAAGGTCCCCTCCTCTTTGAACAAGACGGAGGAGCACGGCAGATGATATCGCTTTTCTGTGGTGGAGATTTATTTATAAGATACCCACCATGATAGCCTTTGAGTATCAGTGGCCGTCCGACTACCGCGAAGTTGACATCTGTCTCGTGGGACAGTGGAGGAATGTCCTCCCTTTCGTCCCCACTCGAGAAGTTTAGAGATTGAATGCCTTACTATACGGCTGTGCGCTCACAGAGTTTGTCCGCCATGTCCGAATTGTACGCCATCTCACAGTCCATGGGGCATTATGTTTTCTACGCAGTGGAGAGTTGGGGCTTTGAAGTCATACCTTACCCTCCAATTAAGGTTGCAAGACTGATTCCTCATTGAGAACCAACACTGCTACCCTGCGGCTGCCTACGGATTTCTTCAGTTTCACAACCTTCTAATCGTGAGCAGTGAGTTTTGGGTTACTCAGTTTTATTATTGACTATAACTTTTCTAACTCTCCTTAAAATATATCCTTTATGTTAAGCTATTTATGTGTATCTTTATGAAAAGGTAACAATCATACTCACACACGAACTTTCACATTCATAATATTAGTACAATGTAGAAAGATTTATTTAATTCATCTTTATGTTTTACCCAATTCTTCTTAAAGCATTTCCCCTTCATTGTACGTACATTTATATCTTTGAACATATTTTTACATACACATATTCACCCGGTAAATTCACATTTGCATGATAATTACCTCTACCACCTAGCCTCATAATTAGACAATGCTTTCTTTTTTTCTATTTGTTTATTTACTTTCTGTTTTAGCAGGCGTCAAATAGCAACGACGCTGTCTCGACAAGCATTTGGTAGTGAATCGAATTTTAAGTAAAAGTATACGCATTATAAAGTAAGTGAAAGTCTTGCAATACAAATAAGTAAATAAACCTACACAAGCTCTTAAAGGATCGCTAGCATTAAATTATATGTATGAGTATGCCTGAAAGCTGTCTTTAATTGATGAAAGCAAACTATTATTGTTTTCGAGGTAATCTTAGAGCTTGTTTCCGTTTATTACCTGCTCGTAAACGACTTATTCTATTTGGAAAATAGAAACATACAAATTCCCAACACCAGGCCTCCCATACACAATTATCATTGCATAAAAGCATTACAATGTTTCTAATACGTGCCTAGGTATATAAGAGCAAGAGGAAGCATTTGGCATACATATATGTATGTATATATATACACTCACAAACACTCACATTAAGCATTTCTAAGCTGTTGTTTCACCGCTAATGCCACCGCTATTTGCCAAAAAATATTGCAAATACTTGCACAGCAACAATAAAAAGCTGATGGTATTAGCAAGCAGATTGTTGCTTATTTTATGCACATTATGAGCTTTAATGAGTCCGTGTCAATGATACGTGACTTTTTTGCATGCTAAGCTAAAGGTATGATACCCACAATGCATGGCTACGAACTCAATAAATTGATGGCAGTGTTTATATGGCTACATCACTCATACGACCTGGTGTGCACGTTTTGACTATTCGTAAATCAGCGAGTCATTTACATCGAAAGTTAATTGAGAGCCTCTAATGATTAGTAATCGCCGAAAATGTAGAAGCTATCATTTTTATTGTATCGATTTGGAAATCAGCGTAACGATTGATTTGCGCACAATCTTGTGTTAAGTGCTTTGCTGCGTACACGTTGACGAACATGATGAACACATATCACTTAAAATGCTTCCGAATTCCGTAAACGATTTGAATCTGTATTCAGTTTTGCAATGGTTTACAATTGTTTGCTATATTCTTAATGATTTGTAAATTGCTCTCGATTTCCATTGAATTTGGCCGTAAAGTGGATAGATTTTGAATTTGCCATATAATATCCAAAACAAAATGTATTAAGAATAAGTATCATAATATTACCCAGAACAGTCTTGGCCCTGGCTGTTGTCCTTTCGGAAATAATTTGAAAAAAATGTTAGTGCTCGCACAGCCAGAATTTGACTGAAGATAACTGGTTTAAAAGTTCGCACAGCTCGAAACAAGCCGTTTCTTCAACACTCACTTTATAAATAAATTGATTAATAAAAACCAATTACTTCACTTTTTAAAATAAGTATGAACTAAATGATAGGGTGCCTAATACTTTTGGGCAAGGATGTATTCACTTTAATGATGAACATTAGGCAAACTGAATAGATAGATAAACAAAGTGCGCGCGTTTTTTTTACTTCTTTGTTGCTGCTTTGCTTTTGCCACCATAGCCGAGTTTATAGCGCGAGTTGGGCCCCATTCGGGGTAACGTGGGTTCAAATCTTGGCCGAAGATAAATTCTCTATGAATCATGGGGGGAGATTTTAACGTAAATTTCACATCAGACCGCTAACTAACTTTCTTTGCGAAAAATATGGTACACACATATTTTATTTAGTTACCAGAATATTTGTATGACATTTTGTAAAAAAAAATTTTCGATTTGCGAAAAACTGGAATGTCGACGAAACTGTGCATAGTAAAATTTTAAAAGTAATCGCAAAAAAGCATTTTTTTCTGATCACATACAAATCTATTTTTGTAAGTACGTACTTCATGAGTCAAATGAAAGAGTGTGGCCTAAGGTTCGGCATACTTCCCTGCAGGAAGTGAAGGTAGCTTAAATCTAAATTTAATATGTTTACGAAAATAGTACTACTGACTATAAATTGTTTATTTTCTTTGATAACAGCTAACTACTTTTGTATGGCGATAACCGAAAAAAAATCAGCCCTGGTTATCTCTGCATTAGTTGACAGCTAACTACTATTTAATTATTATTTGGCGCAATCTAGCCATCGGTAGCTACCTTTTTACTAAAGGTAAACAAGTTATGGATTAATTATTTTTATGCCTCTTAGTAGTTGATAAAAAATTACTACATCTAACTACCTATGTATTGCCTGTTTTAAAGTAAATTAAAGGTCGAAACAATGTATTTAATGTAATCATGTTCAGTTAAAGTATTTATTTGTTTGAATATTTCATAAAAATTAATTTTCCTTAAATTAGCATAGTAATTATAATTAATTAATTAAAATTTTCCCCAATTAATTAAAATTTTCCGGCACGCTTAAAGGTTTTGTGATTTGATGAACGAACGTCAAACTTTTGACAGCTGTTTTTTGGCAATGTAATTAGTGATGCCACAGAAATAGAGATATGGCAAACATCAAATTGACGCAATGACATCTGTAGAGCGAGGAGCTCTTTTCAAAGTAATAACATTTTTACCCTGTGGTTGTACCTGCCGATAGTTCAACATTACGAAGTTCAGTCATTGCCTTGTAAAAATATATGCAAGAAATTGTAACACATACTAAGCTAATCTTAATTGAAGTAAATTTTATATCCAGACATGTCTTATGAACATCTTTCGCCACTCATATGTTATATGTAAACATGCAAATTCTTCAAAACACTAAAGCAATTGACAAATGGCGATATAATCAAACCCCAATTAATACAAAGTGGCGTGAAAGCTTTTCCATGTAATCTCAAAGGAGAAATCACTATTTTTATTAGCAACAAACAAGCTTTTCTACATAATCGCCAATTTGTGCAGACTTCTAGGAAGAGATTATATGTATGTGTGTATATTGCGTACCTATTTTGCATGCGTTCTAAAAAATATTTCTATTTTTACAATATTTCTTACAACTGTAAGCCAGAACTTCTATGTGTGTACATGGGGCATGCTCTGCGCCATTTGAAGTATGCAAAATGCAACAAAGACAAATTTTCTAAAACTGCATCTAAAAGTACATACATAGTAAGTTCAGTGATCTTTGTTATCGATATAAGACATCTTTTCACCCAAACAAAGCAGCATGCAAATGTGGGTAAGTATATTTTTCGCGATATTATATCGCAAATCTTGTAATAACGAAGTATCGCATAGTTGACGAAGAAGACGAATCCGCTGATTATAATTGGATAAACTTTTACAACAATTACGATTGCAACAGCTGTAGAAATTTAATTTTTTTATGAATTGCAAACCAACAGCATGTACAAAGATAAAGTAAAAAGTTTGACATACTTACTTAATTGGCGCTATAACCGCTTAAGCGATTTTGGCCGAACTTCTCCAACAATTTGCGGTGGGCGTCTCGATGTTGTAACACAAATTGCGGGACCTACAGTTTTACGCTGACTCCGAACGGCGAATGTTTTTTTTGTGAGAAGTTTTCTTCATGGCAAAAATACACTCAGAGGTTTGCCATTGCCTGCCGAGGGGCGACCGCTATAAGAAAAAACTTTTCTATAATTATTGATATTACTTGTCCCGGCCAGGATTTGAACCCGGGATCCATCGAATGAAGCGCGCGCACGCTACACACTCGGCTACGGCGGCCGCCACTTATAACACCACCTTATATGAATTCACTTTGCTTACAAAACATTGTAAATTCGAATAAATTTCTTTTCTTGTTATCGCCCTTGAATTTTTCCTGACTAGTCTGATTGGGGTGACAGTTCTAGTTTACTTAGCAATGCGTCGCTTGGGCGCTGAACTGACTAAAGTAAATATCCTTGAGGGGGTTTCTCCGAGCTGAGGCTAATACCCATGTACCTAGATCCTCATTAGTTATATGGGGTAAATAGCAGCTGATTACCAAGTATTTGGTGTCACAAGAATGGGTTACTACTCATAAAGGTCTCAGTGATCCCCTCCTATGGGCAATCAACTTTGTCCTATCCTTTTAAGCTAATATCAAGCAAATCTAATAGCGACACTTTATGCGATTGGTGAGAAAAATATGAAGAATAGGTAAATAATTCGAACCAAGCATCAAGCACAATGGACAGCAATGGCTTGCTTTTCCGACCTACTCAACTGCAGTGGTTCGCGGTTTGCAGCAGAGCAGCAAATATAATATAATTAATGTTCAGGTAAAATCATACCGTTAAGAAAATGTCTTTCATAACTATTTACGTGTTTATTCTAATGTGTATGCATATATGTATGTATCGCTTAACATACAAATGTACATATTTATAAATATTCAATTGTTTTTATTACAAATTAATTCTGACGCCTTTTACGACAACCATAAAGACAATGCTAAACTTTCCAAACAATAATCGTGGCCAGCCGCGAAGGTTTACATATGTATATGCAGTTAGATTTTCGAAATCAATTGATTTGAAATTTATTATGCAAGTATTTATGTATGTATGTATTTGTCACTGATGAGGAAAAACGATAATAACTGACAATATGGTGTACAACATATCAGCAGCGAGTTCGAGCTCGAACCAGAAGAGTGAGAGGTGGCGGAATAGCGCAATATTGCATATCAATGATAATCGTATGATTTACTAAATACTCGCATATTAGAATGCGTCAGGGGCGGATTTAGGATTCACGGGCATGAGAATAATTTCAAAAATTCATAAAAAAAGACACACAATGCATTCTTAAACAATAAGTGTGTAGTATTTATTTCGTAATAGAATTTCGCTTATTGCAAACACTTAAAATTTAACTAAATCTCTCAGCGAAAATATGGAAAGTTTCCCTTTGGGAGTAAAGTAGATAAATTCCTCTTCGTTATTGAAACGAATCAGAAGTTTTGAATCGATATTGTTTCCACCATGATACAATACGCCATATTAACTACCTGACAATTAAGCAGATTATGAAATATCGTGCTACTATACGTAATTGAAAAAAAAAATTACGCCGAACTGCAGTCAAAATGACCACAATGTTTTTAAGAGAAAAACGTTGATTTGGATGCAGAAAATCTGAAAGAAATGATATACTTACTCACTAATTTAATTTCAGAAGGGCGACTGACCGAGTTTTTATGTTTTTTGGAACAGTTAATAAAAAGCTTACCAAAATCAATTGGTATACAAAATTCTAAAACTGCCGTGTAGTGAAGACTTTTTCAGATCAGGTAATAAGATAAACATAAGAAACTTGGAAATGTCTGGAAATAATTTTTTTTTCAATTGCAGCATAACAGATCGAATGAAAGGAACTTCTGCTTATTATTATCTCAAAGAATCTGTTAATTTTTATGTTGTAAATTAAATACTGTATATAAAAAAACCATTTCATTATAAAATATGGGTTAATTGTAACTAATAAATCTTAAAATATAAAAACAAAATTCAGAAAAGCCAGCAAAGCATTTCTCTTTGAACATCTTCGGCTACCCTTTCAAAAGTTTTTTTTATATGAAATCATCCATTTTGTAAGTAATGCCTAATATGTGATTGAAAATTACCCTCTCCTACAAATATCTGATGGAGCAACGCTTTGCCAAATGTTTACATATGGGGAAATATTAATAATCCTCTTTATAATAAAAAAAAATTCTAAATGGAACTACCTTCTTTCTCAAGAACGATAGAAAACAAGTTTGCGCTGATTGATCTGATGATGTAAATTCGGAGAGTAACTTGGCTGTTGCGACACACCAGATTTACCGATAGAGAGAAATTAGAGGAAACACGTGGGTATACACGTTAAAAAGAATACACACTAAAAATGCTAAACACGTTGGAAAGAATACACTTGAGTGCGAGTATACATACATACATGGTTTTCGTAAACAAAATCTGTTGTGACGTAGAAATTCTGTCAAAATTTTCAAGAGAGGTTTAGCAGTATCACAATCTGCACCACCTTCTGTATTCTTTTCACCACGCTTCTTTTTTGGTATCATGGTTTCCACTACACTTCTCAAGAAAAGCTTGATGAAGTATACTGAAGAAATTTCTTTTCACAAATTTGTATTTGTACTATAATGTCAAATTGAATGTGAAATGTTCCCTAATCTACAATAACCTCAATTTATCAAGTACCGCGCCGAGACGCATGTATCTTTTGTCAAACAGAAAAATGTATGATTGTTCCACGAGATCTTAGATCCTCATTGTAACGATTCTTACAAAGCGTTTCCTCGCTTTGTATCAATCTTCATTAGTGAGCTTTGGTCCCAAGCAGTCCACGCTTTGGAAATTGTACCCCAAGCACGGAGGAATGTTTCCCTTTCCTTGAGGGGCATGCAAACGCCCTAACATTGTTAAGTAGTATCGTATACATACATCAGTTTGCTTTGAGGTGGGCAGTGCAACGCCCATTTTCCAAAAGTTTTAAATCGATATGCCCTTGGTTCGAAATCTGTTCGGGGCAAGGAACTTTACCAAAATTAAAAGTCTAATAGTGATTGCCACTCTGCAGGCAATGGCCAATCTACGAGTGTTTCTCTGTCATGAAAAAATTTCTAACAAAAATCATTTGCCGTTCGGAGTTGGGGTAAAACTGTCGGTCCATCAATTTGTGTTACAACATCAAGACGCACGTCTCAAATTGTAAGAAAAGTTCGGCCAAACATCGAGCTATGTATATGATGTAAGTGCCAAATTATTGTTATTATTATTAATTGATCTCTTCATATTAAACTTAAGCGAAGTTGCTACATTAAATGGGAGTGGTTTTTAACTGATTTCTATAATTTTCGATACCATGCTAATTGGGTTAAAATCGAAAGTTCGTACCAAATTTTGTACAGTTGGATTTTGGTCTGGATTACCGTGATTATTGCCCTATTTCGCCGATTTTCAATACCGACCTATCTTCAGTCAATGACAAGTTTCGTTGAGATGTCTTAATACTTATTCGAGTTATCCGATGTACTGACGGCTACAAAGTTCGGTTCGGTTTCGGTGCGGCTCCGGCCAAAATACGCCGAACTTTATCTAAATTTGTATTAGTTTAAACAATTCATAAAGATTTAGTTTTAATATGTTTCTGTTCGAAAACAGTTAAAGCATCCTTGGGGATTTACATGATATCGATTGGATTCAAGATTGATAGAACAGAAGTAACAGATTCCAATTTCAGTAAATAGAGAATACGGGAGAAAGAAAAATGAATGACTTCCAATACTTTAGTGAGAAACGTGTTTTAATTTTGTTAAAGTGTAAAAATGTGATTTATACACAGCGATTTGATAAATAAATCTGCAAAATACTAAAAAAAAAACAGTGACTCTTGACCGCCCATTTGTAAAAAAAAAAACTGAAATCAAAATCGGAAAAACCAATACATTAAATAAAAAATTGGCCGCCTTTACTTAATGAACGTCTGCCATTAAGAACTCGTGGCACTTTGGACTTGGCTTTAAACCGATATACGGAATCGGTTACAAGGTGGAAATGCCGATAAGCTATTATTTTTACAATATACAATTATTAAATTTTCAGATCTCTAAAGTAAAGAAAATGTTTGTAGGCAAGTTGAATAGAAATTTGCCGAAAATCGAAAGTGTTAAAGCAATAAATTAGCTTTTTTATTTACGAAAATGGCCAAAGCTCGCTTTAATATTTTATTAGTTTTTTGAATTTTTTATCAAAATTTCAAGTAATTTACTTTCCTTCGGTATATTAGAAGGATTGGTATTGGATTGATTGTAGAGTGATGGGTCTTAATGTGCATATAAGTATGTATATGTACATTTGTATGTTGTAAGTAGTTTTGTTGAAAGTTACTACGTACATATACATACATATGTATGTACATACGTAACTGTAGTCGAACTGTACTTATTAGGCCAGGTTCTCCTCCATATGAACCTTCAATTCCATACACATATTTAGGTACATTCGATTCACCACTCCATTCGAACAAATTTTTGTGTACAAGCAACAACAACGATAGCTAGGTAGATTCGGCAATCGGGAGTACCGTAATACCTAATTAAACTGGTCAAATCCGTTAAATTCAATGCTGCAGATGTTAGTCTAATTTTAAGCTGCGCATAAACGACGATCATGTGATCGGACGTGCTGGCACATTTGGCGCATATTCGTCGTTTGTGATGTGCGAACATAACATTGGAAAGAAAAACAAAAACTGTGTTGATGCCAATTTATACCATATGCTTTATCGATTCAACAGTCGCTAAATGATGGCGAAACGAATACGGTTATAGATAGTTAGCACTGAAAAAGAATGGCAAATATTTGAAACTCCATGGAAGCTCTGAGTTAGTTGACAAAGCGATAGGCACAGGAAACGCACTGTTTTGACAGAGTCGGGCCAGAGATAGAGGGGTATTAGATGAGTAGGGTTTCGAGGGCAAGTGAAAACTTTATTGGTATCGTGCTGAGAATCTACAAATGCTAGATATATTTTAATGAGGTGTCATCGTACTCGGCATCGCCAAATCTAGCTAGCTAACGTTGGTGTTGCTTCCACACACACAAATTTGTTTGATAGCGATCAGAGCTCAGACATGCATGTACAGGTATAAAAAACTAAGTCTGTAACACAAATTTGTCTCCAACATTCGTACCATCCCTTTGTTAAAATCCATCGTACATTCGATTGTGCTATGAATCATAGAATAAAAATGCTCAAACTTACGGACATTTTGTGCGATGAGCAATTGGTGTCGGACGTGGACGTTTGTACACGTAGGAAACAACTAAAAAATATATATGTAAAAATTGCAAGGATAACTAAAGAAAATTGTAACTTGAATTTCTCGCAGAAAGGTTTATTACCGCATATTAACAAGATTTTTGCTCTTTTGAATCTTCTCTGAAGAGGCGAAAATTTTACACACATCTTTAATTATTTAAACCATTAAACATTAATTTTAAGTGAAATTAATTAAATAACTTGCATTTGATCAGTGCATCTAAATGGTTTAGAAACAATACGACGAAAATGCAGCAGCTACCGAGTCCGTTATATTTGGATTATTAAAAAAAAAAACTTCCTTACAAATTTCCAATTAACATGATTTTAAATAACATTCTTCATTCTTCATTTGGCCAAATACTCGATTAAGAACTTCGAATTACTTGTTTTTTGTTAGTAGCATACTGTTTTTATATTTTGCGGAGCGGAGCTACGAATTTGTAACTACGAAATTTCTGATTCCAGCATAGGGGTGTACATTTCTGTGGAGTTATGATAAAAAAAAAATTTGGAATTTCAGTTTTCAGACCAATAAGTGCAGATTCTTGACTTTGCTAAACTACAGTTTTTTTTTAATTAGCTAACGTTGAAATATTTCATTAGAACATTTTCATTTTAGGCCCGACACGAAAAAAGTTATAACTCGAGATGATTTATTTTGTCACGCGATGTTTCCGCATATAGTAAATACATGTAAAGTACATATAAAGTAAATTTGAAATTAACTTATTTTTGCATCTGATTTACTTTTTAAAATAAAATGTAAATATTCCAACGACTGCCCACGCATTTTCGTTTTCGTAAATGACAAAATATTTTCAATCCTCGTCATCTTCTGATCATATATGTATGCGTATATACGAGCCTAAATATGTACATATGTATTTATTTTCGCATCGCTATTCATTTTTTGCATGACACGCGCTGATAGTTCCGCGACCCCTATGGCTTTTCTTTACAAATTCTTCACAGTACATATGTACATACATACATATTTCGTGCGCAGTGTCTAAAAATGAAGTTGCATATTTAAGTTGATAATCGCGCATTCTACCAATGATTGCCCCAAGTGGCTTCCAACTGGCACGAAGCACACACACACACACATATACGCCAGAGAAGTTACTTTGTTGTTAACCAAGTTGACCGCCGCGCGCGGTGTATACAGTTTTCATGTGGAAGCAGCCTAATTGCCGTGACACGTGACTTTGAGCCCAGCACAAAATTGCTACATTACAAATGAATATGTATGTATGTACATATATTGACGTCATATTAAGAACATAAAATAGTACAAGCAAAAGACAACATTAAATGAGAATTCACTAATACGAATATCCTGTAGTATTATCTTACCCGATGGGCCAGCAAAACGCAAATGAGTGCTTGTTAGTCAGAGATATGTAAGTATGTATGTATGTACACTTAAATATAATTGAATAAAAGGAAACCAACTTTTTATTATTAACAAAGTGACCAACAATATTATAGTTTCACTTTTTTCGCTGTTAAAGCCTTCCCAGTGGATTTTTGCCTTTTGGCTTTTGCTTTTATGGCAGCTTGCCCCGCAACGCTGGTTGTGTCTTGCAATTTGGAGAAGAACGACTTTGACGACTTCAATGCGCGCTGGTCGTCGCTGGTTGTGTTTAACTGCAATGGAAAAAAAGTTATTTTATTATTTCAATAAAAAAAAAAAGACTAAAACGTGGAAAACTACAAATCTTTACCTTTTCTACATTGCGATGCTTGGTGAGTGACTTTAGCAGCTTGGCGCTCTCTTCCTTCTTGGTTGGCGCTATGCCCTGTTCCTGCTTTTTCTTGCTCCTCTCATCCAATAAACGATTGATAACTCGTTGCTTCTGCTTCTTCTTTCGTCGTTCGCGATTCTTGTCGGTACGATTGCGTTCGCTTTTGCCAACCAATTCATGTTTAGGTCCGCGGTACAATTCTTCGGGTGCCAACAATTTGGCATCACTAACAACCACAGGTGCTACCTCTTCCATTGTCACCGCTGGTGTATTTGTTATTATCTTAGCTTCTGGTGCGACTGGTTTCGGTGTGAAATGGAAATTGGATAGTGCATCTAATTTAACGAATAGTGTACGCATAAGCCGCTTGATTTCTTTGTGCTCTTTTGGCTCCTCCTCAGGGGCATCTCCACGATTCGGGTCCAACTTGTCCAACTCTTTTTGATATTCTTTCTCGTATACTTGTGCCAGTGATTCTTTCGACTTTTCTTGATCTAATATTAATTGTTTGCGAAAATCTTCTGGAGTTTGCACAGGTTTGATAATAGGCTGTGGATCATCCCATGCTTGATCTCTGATGCGTTGTTTTATGATGTCCTCTAAAGAACGCGTTGTATGCTCCGTGACGATAGGTGCTGGACGCACAGTTGATTCGAACTCAAGAAACTCTTGGAGAAGGGAGTTTGCTGGCCTACTTCCAGCTTGCACCTCACCCTTCAATTGCCATGGTTTCTCGCCCAACACTTCACTTTCATATTCGCGTATGCGTTGTTGCAAACGAGCTTGTCGTATTTCAAAAGATGATTGTGGCAGTTCTTCTTTGTCGTGCGTCTCATCTTCTGAATTATCCGAACCAGAGGAGGCGGGTTGTAAGGCTTCTTTGGTAGATATTTCTGCATTATCACTGTCATTTTCTTCTGCGCTTTGTTCAAAATTATCTTCCTCATTGTCGTCTTCTTCTGAATCTAAATCTTTATCTGCTCCTATCTCTCCTTCCTTACCTTCTCTTGGCCATTTTATTGAATGTGTTTTCTGTCCTTGTTGCGTTTCTTGATTATTTTCTTCCTCATCATCCTCGGCATTTTCATCGAAGAAGTCTGTGTAATTTGGGTTCCCAACCTCTTCATCGTCATCATCTTCCTCCACACCCAAATCTTCAGCAAATAAATCAATTCCGGCATCCATAGAATTATTTGGTTTCTTTTGCATATTACGCATTTCTTTGGCGTCTTCTTCTTTGAGAAAAGCTTCCATTTCACTCAATTTAAAGAATTTGTCGTCTACCACAGACGGACGCTGATTTCTCCTTTTCTTGTCTCTTTGAAGGACTTCTGGTTCATCTTCCTCTTCATCTTCACCGCTAAACAAATCATGATCGCCGTCATATTCCGCTGCTTCATTTTCCTTCGAGGCCAAATCCTCTTCACCCATATCTTCGTTCTCATCTTCATCCAGCCGTATTTCCAGCTTTTCTTCACGCAATGCTAGCAGCTTGGAAGAATCTTCAACAAATCCTGCAATTGCTTTATTGTTCCGCAGCTCTAGCTGTTGCCAAATCTGTTCTTCGTCCATATCCTCCACAAACAGCCCAGGCAGAATATCGGGAGCATTCTTGCAGGTTTCATCATTTCTTATACTGGCTTTATATGCTTTCTGTAGTAAGGATTTTATGTCTTCCTGCTGCTTCGGAGGTACACTAAAAAATTTAAGAATGATGTAGTTCTTGTTTTTGTTTAGGTAGCGCACCACGTGCATAACTTACACTAGTAGAAATTGTGTTGGATCCTCTGTGATTGCTTTGAAATCCTTAGTGATTTCAATAAAGGCTTCACGCTCCTCCGCAGCTATTTTCTCCATACTGGTCATTGCAGGAGATGTGTTCAATTTTATTTAAATAATTTTCCTCAAATATCCGCGATATTTAGCCAACGATGTAAATAAACCTGCTTCTTTTGTAGCGACCATTCACAATAGCGTTGAGTGAATATGTTGTCAAACTTATGTGTAGAACACAATAAAAGCCGCGGTTGCCAGCGATATGAAATAAGGAGATGTTGTGAACTTTTGCGGCCAATGATGGCAAGATATGTATTCTGTAATAAACTAAATTTACTTATTTTGTATTTACTTTCTAAGGATTAAAACGGGTAAAACGAAGCATGAAAACTTAGAATTTTAGAATAGAACGAATGTTTTTTCTTTTTTGTCAAAATAGATTTTTTCTGGCAACAGCTACAGCTGCCGAAAACGTGATGTTGCTTAGTCGTGTTGAAAAAAACAATAAAGTTGCTTAAATTTTTTTATTATTTCCTAGGAATCAAAAAAAAAGTAGAACGCTTTCTGTTTTGGCTATATTTATAATATATTTACAGTTACGAATACAACTCAAACTACTGTCAATTATATTTATGCGATTTTCCAAACTTTGAAGAAGCTTTCCATTCGATTTTGACCTATAACGAAATTAAGCAAGTAAAAAGGTATGCATTGTAGAAGTGCTGAAAATTTTGGGTTACAAGTTTTTAAACATTTTTTCTGCTATCACAGATATATTTTCATTTCAACAAAATCTTTGTGAAGAGAATTCGACATATGTATCTTTCAAAGTTTTCTTTGTCCAATAACTCGTTTGAGATGATATATTAAGCGTTGAAATGCCACGTAAAAAATTGTTCGCATGATATCAAATTGACAGTCCTCATGACAAATGTGATAAGAACATGATTTTAGTAAAGAATACTTCTATTGAATGTTTTTTTTAAACAAAATCAGGTATGACGTCGAAACATTAAATAAAAACGGCACCGTGCCATTAGTTTGTATTTAAACGAAATAGTTTTGAGGAGACAACGGCAAAGACTCGCACTTTTTTACTATTGCAATCACACTTCATACATTGAGGTTATTAAGTTATTTGGTTAAGCGAAAAAGCGACTTTTTAATTTTTTACAGTTCAGTTTGCTCTTGGAAACTGTAAAAAATTAATATTTATTTTTGTAAACAGAAAAACCTAAGGCCATGTGAATATCCCAATTGAAGTTACAATAAGGTCTAGCAGTTAATAACTTGTATATGTAAATATTTTCTTTGAACCCGTCGGGGCGTTTTCAAAAAAAAATGAAGGGTACTTGGCAACTCAATAGCTACAGCTGTTATCAGAAACTCCACTGATGATTGTTGTCAGAATTTGTTTGTTCAATTAGCGTCTAAAATTAGTTTACCGGCGAATAGAAATATACACTTTTAAATCCTGTAAAGAATATGGACCGAAAATTGGTCTTACTAGTGGCGCTAGGTGGCGCCGCACGCTACTACATGCAAAGTGTCCATTGGATTGGCGAAAGAGTTGAAGTGTCAACCCCAATTAACTCGTTCAAAAGAGGTTGTTCATATTCCTTTTTATTAATTAAACTTTATTAATTTTTAGTATCTTCCCGCACAGTGCAAGAAGGTATATATCTCTACGAAAATGGCATAGATCCTTATACGGGCGATGTGGTGCATGAGCTGCCCATAGTTTTAGTATTACTAGTACGTGCTTTCGCAACCTTTTCCAACTTTGTACCACTGCTTTATATTCTCCTGGATCTTCTAACAGCAACGCTACTATATAAAATGGCACACAAATTTGTGCGTTCCAAACTCACAGAACAGAGAGAGCAAGAGTTTGAGTTTGCATTAGGTACTGAGGAGTTACAATTTCAACAGTCCGATTTGGATGCAGTGCCGCGCTGTGTTTTACTAGCTTATCTTTTCAATCCGCTGTCATTACTCAGCTGCGCTGGTCTAACATCGACCGTGTTTAGTAATTTTCTGCTAGCGCTGACATTGTATTGTTTGGTGCATCGCATTTTACTGCCTTGTGTAGTCTGCCTAGCTCTAGAAACCATGCGCAATCTTTATCCCATGGTGCTAATAGCTCCAGTTGTATTAGTTTTCACACAACGATCGAAAGCCCAAATGTCTAGTGCTATTGGTGTAATGGCGCTATTTGGAGCGGCTTGTTTTGCAATCACGGGTGTTAATTATGCTTTAATGCAAAGTTGGAACTTCTTGGATGCAACATTGGGTTTCATGTAAGAAATTTCTATGTTTTGCTTTATATTTAAATTTAAGTTACACTGTTCTTCCACACAGCTTTTTCTATCGTGACCTACAGCCAAATATCGGACTTTTCTGGTACTTCTTTACCGAAATGTTCGAACATTTTCGCACAATGTTCCTTATCACATTCCAAATGAACGCCACCGTCCTCTACCTGGTGCCATTGTCACTTAAATTACGCAAAGAACCATTGCTGCTAGCAACCGTACTCACAGCATTAATGTCAATATTCCGTTCATATCCTTGTGTTGGCGATGTCAGTTTCTATTTGGCTCTACTTCCGCTTTGGCGGCGTTGTTGGAAGTGTAAGTGACGTTTTTTACAAAAATTAAAATTAAACATAAAGATTAATGTTTTTTTTTCATACAGTTATGGCGCATAACTTTGTGGTGTTCTGTTTCTTCGTTGTCACCTTATCAATGATGCCTGCGCTTTGGCAATTATGGATCTACTCTGGTTCGGCGAATGCCAACTTCTACTTTGGCACAACACTAGCCTTCTCCACAGGACAAGTAAGCAATAATAACAAAAACAAAACTCTAATATCGTTGTAAATCTTTTATTGTATTACAGATATTTTTGGTCACCGATCTTTTGTTTGCCCATGTTAAGCGAGATTTTTGTCTGCGTAATGGCTTAAAAATTTATGTCGATGGCAAGGAAGCGAAAATTATTTTGGAATAAGTTAACTCTCTGTCCTATTCTACACACTACTTAATCTGTATCCTAAATATTTTGTGTTGAATGCATTTGTTAGCTAAGAAGCGAGTATTAGCTTTTGGATAATCTGATTGAAGTGCGAGTATGGAATTTTTAGTATTACAAAAATTTATCTGCAATGCATTTTATGGATGTAGTCTTGAATTTTGTGGTACATTGAATGTTTGTTTTAGCATTAATAAAAACAAAATTGAAGTATATACATACATACATATTCCAAACTTAATTATGGTCATTTATTTAAAAAACAGTAGCGAGTTGCAAACGACAAGTTAGCAATTGGTGGAAGTTGTCCTGTTGCATCAATTCCAACTCTACTAAATTGGTTTAACCTATTTTTGTGACCTGTTGAGGGAGTTTTAAAAGTAGAACTCTAGCGTTACGAAGGTTGTTTAGGTGAGTTAGTGCGGAAGTGATTGGTTGTTGTTGTTGTAGCGGTTAGACCCTGCAAGATCGGTTCAACCATGGTCGTTATCATCGAACTCATCTGAGGGTTGGCCCAAGAAATGCGCAGTTTCGACAGGGTCGGTCTAAAAGGAAAGGGGTGTTAGATGAGTCGGTTTTTAGAGGGCAAGTGAAAAGGTGGGTAGTATCGTGCGGAGAATTATCACATGCCAAACATACATTGAGTAGAATAGTAAATTAAAAATAACTTTTTTCCTCAGCAAAAAAAGATAAAATTTAAATAAGTAAGGAAGAGTCTAAGTTCAGGTGCAGTCTAACTTGAATACCCAGCACAAGCTTTTATTTCAAATAAAACTCAATTGTTGAATGCAATCAAAAAAGTTAATTTTATATATAAAAATTAATGTGAATCTATTAGATAGGATATAAGTATGTATGTATATAAATTTGGAGGAATGAGCGGTGTCACGCGCCTCAACTATTCTGTGCAGATGATTGATAGTTTGGTATATATGTACATATGTACATACATAGTATGTATATCTTATAGATAAAACGGTGTATCATTTTGGAAAAAGTGGGGGTGCCATGACTTACACAATAACAAAGCCAAAGATCCTATATATGAGGCTGCGTATTATTTGAAAAACGGCGGACTCACTCCCCAATTTAAGATGAAACTACTACCCATACCTTTCCAGGTTTTTGACGTACAAGGTATAAAAAATGTTGTAACTCCTAAAGCACTGTAATAAAATACCTGTTCAATATCTCAACAAAAATGCGTGTTTAATGACACAGAAAAGCAAGCCGGGTATGATATTATAACATAATTTTCAAGGTGTATCAATAAATAAATTAGCCTTCATGATGTTTAAACCTTAAACGGAATTTACTTACTTATTTAATTTCCGCTATAACCGCTTAAGCAATTTTGGCCGAACATCTCCTACAATTTGTGGTGTGCAAATGTTTTTTCTTTTTATAAGAAGTTTTCTCATAGCAAAAATACACTCGGAGGTTTGCCATTGCATGCCGAGGGGCGACCGCCATTAGAAAAAACTTTTCTATAATTTTTGATGTTACTTGTCCCTCCAGGATTTGAACCCGGGAGCCACCGAATCACCATTTACTGATTTAAATAAACACAAAAAATAGGATGATTTTACCGTACCACGCCCATTTACCAAAGTTTTAATTTTTTTCCATAACTAAATTATTTATGCAAAATTTGAAAGAATTCGCAACATGATTTAGTAAAATATTGAATACTTTGATTGGTTGCTAATTACCGTTATATCAGAAAGAGCGTGGTCTTAGTCTGATTTCTATAATTTTCGAACTCTGACTCTCTGACAAGAAATGCCAAGTATGTGTGTACGTACATAATTTGGTAGAATTTGACAACAGAGTTTCGGAGACTTAAATATTTGCTCTAAGGTGGGTGATACCATAGCCATTCCCAACAAATATGGTTCCATGTATTTCATTTTGAAATACATCTAGTCAAATTTTAGCAAATTTTTTATTTTGGTATTTTGCCGTTATATGAGAGGTGGTCATGGGTTTCGTACGGTTTTTACAATTTTCGAAATATTACTTATCGACTTGAAATGTAATGTGAGCCAGATTTGGTGGAGTTTGGTGTCAAGTTTCGTTGAGATAGCTCAATATTAGCTTGCGTTATCCGACCAACGGACGACATGACTTAATGAATTTCGCTTCCAATTCTAAGAATTTTGATATATGTATGTATGTATGTGTGTATGTATATACTCGTATGTCTGCGTCTACCTCGTTTGCTTAATGCTGTTACAAACAACCGTTAGGTGAACAAAGTTATAATATCCTGGGCTCCATTGCGCTTTGATATAAAAATAACTATTGTTTTCTAAGCGTAAAATAAAACTAAAAAAATAACTCTTATTTTCTAAGTAATAAATAAGACTCAGAAAACAATTTTTATAATTGAGTTTTGTAATATAACTCATACAATTGTATGTGTAAAAATTAATGCAGATTACTCCGGGCAACCAGGGATTATGTTGGTGAAAGTTGAAGAATAATCATTATTTGCGGTCCCAGGTAGAAATTCCTTCATACGTGCCGTAGAACGGCTTTGCTTGGAGCAAATGTCTGGTGGGTTGATCCCTACGTAACATCTTAGCGGAAATAGTTTGTAGAGTGACTACGAAACACAATTTGGGACGAAGTCATGACTGTTCTAAGTGATGATCTGAGTGACATGCAATTTCGTCCATTATATTCTACGGTCCCCATATCGCCGCTGTGTAGTTAAGAATCGTTAGTGATCGCAGAAGTATGTATGTACGAAGACGTAGACCAAAGTGTCGAATAACATTCCATATGGAGTTCACCTTATTGCTCCTCCCGCCACAATGTAAACCAACAAGATCCCAAGTGTTATCATAATTGTGGAAAAGGGTGGTCAGCCGCCAGTATTTCTATTTCAATCGCATCAATCTCCACGTAGGATTCAATCGACACATCCTTTTTGTCTAGGAGGCGAGGGCTCTGTGGCCTATGCCTGTATGACACATGGGGCAAAGTTCATGTAGATCCCGTGGGACCTATTCATTTGTGAACTGTGTTGCAAAGTGTTCATCTTATTAGTCGACTCCACTTTCACAGCGGTCAAGACACTTGAGGTCTTGCTACTTTTGTACCTCACCTGAGCATCAAAATAATTTCCAGACGGCGCGAGGAACGTCTTAATCCCACTGAAACCGGCGAAGCGATAACTGCTAAATCCACGGAGACCCTTATTCACAACATGGACGAAGGAGTTCAGGCTGAATCTAATCATCCACGCTACACCAGTAATGCTGCTAGACACTACTGGACTTGATTGTCCTCGTATGATACAAATAGGAATTCCTCGCAGCCGACCAATACCGGTAATTGCTGTAGATGGCTGCCAGTCTGATTGTGACGCTCGCCATACATTTCTGCGGGTGCTACCGAGACGGCAGAGATTAGTTGGAGATATGAAACTTCGAGACGACCCGGTAACATACATACATCCGACTGATATTAGGAAGTACGCCGGCACTAAATACTTAGGTTAGCGTGCTAGAGCCCGTTGTGTGCGTTAATGCCGTCAAATTTTCCTATTTCGGTTAAACTTTTCTACACCTATTTTTCTTTTCGTTTAATAATTTATTGCATATTTCATATTAACATTTCATCTTTCACACATTTGATTCTTTTATTATTTTACGATTTATAATTTAATAAGTTATAATAATAGGTTTAGTAGTAAATATGCATAGGTGTGTTGCAAACATTTTTTGCCAAATGAAACATTTTGAGGAAAAGTGATAAATTTTGCGTGCTCTTTGTGTGCTAGTGTTACTAAATCATAAATAAATCATCGTTAGCATTGTCAAAGCCCCTAAATGATATTTCTTTTTGGAAATAGGTCTTTTTTTATTATTCCATTAGTTTGTCATAAAAATGATATCTAAAACAAAAGCGCCAGCTAGTAGCCTTTTTAGCAATGCGCTGCATATCATTTCATATAAAAAAAAAACTATCATTTAGGGACTTTGGACATCCTAACAACAAGTACACTTACATATTGATGGCCCGAGCTAATTTAACTCAATTGGCCAGTGTGCCATCAATTTATCTTGGATAAGATTAACTATTTGGACTCAATGCATGATGTGCAAGCTAAGATAAATTGATGGCTCTGGGACCGTTTGCGCGAAAATTGCTCGTGGCCATCGAAATGTGCATGAAGCAGTGTGATTGGATGCAGTAAACATATACCAAGTGCTTGCACTTTAAGGAAGTTAGCTACTTTGATTTTGAATAAAGCAACTTTTCCGTTTTTTGGTCCATACCACCATAAATGGTGTCGTCTTATGGATATTTAGTGTAGAAAATACTTTCGTAAAAATTAGTGGAGTAGCCGATACTATAATAGGAGCTTGATTTTAACGATTGAACGAGAACAAGTTTAGGTTTAGCTTAGCTTAGTTGATTTTTTCCAATTAATAGATTTCTTCTTTTTTTCTTTTGTTGTAATTACTCACGTACCTATGCAAATGCGTCTATTTGATTTAATCTTTTTTTAGCGTTTATATATGTCTCGATATTGTATTTTGTATAACTGCTAACGCTCATAATGCGCCTTACAATAGTACTATACTGCTTACTGCCTTTATAATTTTCAAGTTATGCTTTTATAAATTTTTAATTCAAATATTTAGATCGATGTAATTCGCAATATATTTTATGTATTGATGATACTCATTTATTCGTTACTTTTGTATGTATGTACGTAATTAATAATTGATTGCAAGTTCTAAATGTGAATTGAACTTTTCTAGTGCTATGCGAATTTCGCTTTTCGGTGTATGTATGTATGTATGCTAGTGTGTTTGTATAGGATTGCTCTAAAATCAGATTGGGCTAGGATCGTATATTTATCGTATTTGTCAATGTTCGATTTATAACTAGCAACGTACAGTGTGACCACCAATGGACATCAGCATGTGTTAAGTTAAATCGAAATCGATTTTGCCATTGCACTATGTATGTGTGTATGTATGTATGTATGTACTAGGATGCAATGTTTAGGTTACAAATGTATTTACATACATGTCCTTTGCAGTGCATGTGAATGTATGTATGCATGTATGTATGTATGTATATAGTGAAAAAACTTTCAAACTTTTGTTTATATAAGTATGTATGTATGTATTAACAAATAATTTTCGTATATCTAAAAAGTTTGATATTCAATTCGTTATATGTAAATTTAATTCTTTAACAGCAATATTTCGAGAGTATGTGTACAGTACATAACTATCTGTCACTTTTTTTTTTAATTTTTATTTTGATTAAATTACGCGCCTATATACTACATACAATCGCATGATGGAACGCACTAATTCTATTCTCAACTTAAATTCCAAAATATAACCACTCTTAACGGGGCATGCTGTCTACCGTTACGCAAAATGGCTAGTAGTAAATCCTCTGAATATGTTTTGATTATGTATTCATAATTGCGCCGTCCACCATCCGTTACGCTACCGCTGTCCCTTCTCAATGGCATTGCAATCGCAACACATAATTGACAACATTCACCTCTTCAACTGCCACGCCTATCAGCCATGCAGCCATGTAACCGGCGCTACCATTCTTGGCGCAACTCCACTCTCGAGTGCATCTACTCCCAAATTCATTAGCAGTTTACCAAATACAAGTTATGTTTGCCACATTCTTGGATTAAGCATACACTTTTATTTTTGGTGTACGCGCGCTTAATCCAAGAATGGGTTTTGTCATACAGGCCTTTGTGGTACTGGTGTTGCTGCCGCTGCAGCATTTGGCGCCGCCATCATCATAGTGTCTTTAACCAATTTCGGTCGCGTTGTTGGTGGTGGTGGTGGTGGTGCACGCCGCATACGTTGCTGCAAGATACGTGGCAGCTGAGGGTGTGTCTTTTGTGGTGCCGGTGGCAATGGCATACCACTTGGCATATGCTTGCCCATCGAGGAGGTAGCCGATGAGGAGCCCGATGTGCCTGACGCCGAACTTGTCGAAGCGTGCGACGTGGTAGATCCCCCTGGTGGTAATGCTACTGGCACTGCAATCGGATGTACTAGCTTTAAAGGCTGCGCAGAATATGATTCTTCCTCGGCTTCGGATGTTAGCGAATTTGTGTCGGATGGCGTAGGCGATGGTGATGGTGGTGAGAGCGCCTCTTGTTCTTGCAAGAATACACGAAATCCCTGAATTGATTCGTTGAGTGCCCACAGTTGTGAGAGTAGTGAAAGATCTAACTGGCGCAGTCCATACATTTCACGTCGCAGTATGGCTAGTTGTGTGTCCAGAGTGCTGGTGCTGCTACTGCCACTGCCGCCGCTACCGCCACCAGTCGAACCGGACAGCGTTCCACCATTGTCGGTGTGTGTGTTCGTGGGCGTATGATGACTGCTATGTGATGATGATGCGCGACTGTGTATACTCTCACGATCGCTTAACGACTCCTGCGTCGACGACAGACTACCATGTCGATAGTGATTGCGTGTGGCTGCCGCTGAAGTAGAGGGCCCCAAAAAGAGCTCAACACTTTCGACACCGTGCAATGAATGATGATGGTGGTTTAGCGGTGATGCAGTATTGGAGTGCGTTGCAGATGACGCTGCCGACGAGACGCCTGCAGCTGCTGTACTCAGACTTTTTGGCAGTGGCGGCAGACCCGGCAAAGATAATTTATTCAATTCGCTATCCATTTCACGCTCGCGTGAACGTTCCTTTGCTAATCTCATATATCGTTTAGTATGTTTTAAAGACTTCTATATAAATTTATTGTTATTATAATTACGCTTTTAATACGCATCTAATATTCTATTATGACTTTTGCGAACTTTTTTTGCAACTCTACGTCCGGCGTACTTAATGTATATTGAACTTCCAGCTTTGGCGGCACATAGGGCATTGTTTATTCATAGTTTGTAAATTTAGCCACTTCACAATACAGTGCATATGAAAACAATGAGAGCATACGCCCCACACTAATGGACAATCGTCTCCTGGCAGCGAACACTCCGGACAGGTACCTGATATTATTCGAAAGGGAATGAAAATGTATTTGATTGGTTAATTTCATAATTATTATTTATTGGTTTCATAAAATGTGGTGCTCCGCCACTTACTCTCGAAAGACATTCGACAGATGCCGCAATTTTCATCATTTGCAATCCATCGCCAAGTTGCTACTCCAGTCCATGATTTAATTGTTAGTTTCATTTTGAAATCATCTGGATCATTGATTACAGCAAATGCAAGTCCACAACACAATATTAGTTCACTTAATAGGGCTACAAATAAATTTTCCTCAAAAATTTTCACACTTTTTCACCTGGCTCTTTTGTGTTTTCTGATTTCGTTTTCGCTGCAGTGCACTATTGCGGCGAAATTTGTTGAGCGAAAAACAAGAGAATAACACAATCGAATCTGTGCGAGAGTTGCCAGTAAGCGAAAGAAAATTTAAACAAAAAATTGTGCCTATTTAAAAAACATTTACATATACATATGAACAAATTGATATTATAAACAAAGAGAACAATTTAAACTTACTGCATTTAATCAAGAATAATTTTTAGAAGAATGCGACTTTGGAACACTTTTACGTTGAAAGTACACAGCATGCGTTCAGCGGCGAATGCGTTAACGGCGTTGAGAAAAATGCAATTACATAGCTTACATTGTGGTGTACATATTTTATTTGGAGCTAACTCCAATAAGCGTCACGATTTGAAATTTAAATGGTAGCCCCTGTCAACGCATGTACTCAATAGAAAAACAAAAAATTGAACTATGCTTGTTGTTCCTGTTAACGTTAACGCATTCGTAATGCCGTTGCCTGTAACGGCCTTTATACAAATAGGCGGAGTTTACTTTATTTGAAAATCATGCTACACGCATGCTGTGTATTTCCAACTTTATCTTTTTGAACACAAAATAGAGCCGAAATTTACATAACATAATACTAGGATTGAAATAACTCCACAATGCACTCATAAATTATGAGCACATCCTAATAAGTATTGTCAAGGAAATTTGTTATCGTATCCGCTTTACCTTAACCTAGGATGCCCAATGAATACTAATACATAAATAGTCTCAAAATAATAAATACCGATTTGAAATTTGATGTGTGTCGAATTATAATGAAATTCAGGAATCCTTTTAAAACGTAGCTTGAGATGGCTATGAGTATTAGTTGGATTCATAACGCCCGCATTTTTTTTTAGATCAGCTTAGAGTATTTTCGTTCGGTTAAAGGACACAATATGATGGCTTCATACAGATATCCTCAGTGCGTCCTTTAATAATCAGAAATCCATTGATTTTCGCTGAATAAACGATTTCGATAATTGGATAAATAATCTTTACTAAATAACCTTTGGAAAAGAAAAGCATAGCAAAGCAGTATTCCATTTTACGCAAAAAAAGGTACAAATTACAGTTTGAAGTTCTTAGCATTCGTACAATTGATAGCAACGATCGAAAACGGAAGAAAGTGGCTTGAGTTCCAGTTTAAAGCTGCTTTCTTAGGTTTTTGTACGTTGCTATGTAGAAGCCGACACGAAATTGTGTGTCAAACGTGCGCATGCGAATACGCATTCTATGGAGTCTCAGCTTTAGTCGGTTTTAATCGGTTTCGGAGATCGATATTACGGAAAATAGGCCTAATGAAAGGAAGAACCAACCCTACAAGAACATGCTGACAAAATTACCAATACACTCTCATTCAAAATATCAGCACAGACAGTAAAATTGCTATGAAAATGACTGTCATAGGGCTTGGTAAAAAGAGAAGCCCGCGACTCGATACGCTAGCTATGGTTGTACATATGCGAGAATGAAACGACAGAGTGATTCATATTTAGCATTACTAACCGTCAAATGAACCATAAAATACTTGTCATTCATAGTTGTGCAAAAGAGACATTGACAAATTTAGCATAAGCGAGAAAGAAACAACTAAAAATTCATAAGAATTTTGCAAACGCTGCGCATTACTTGTGAAAACTCTGAAGTGTAAAGTTTAAATATTTAATACAACGTATTTTTTACAAAAGATAAGTTAAAAATAAAAAAAAGAGCTTTTCTAAATGCTAAATATAAAGAAAAGAGGATTTTCGAATCCAATTTAATAAAATATAAAGAAATTGCAAAATGTGCGGCAAGTGTGAAGAAAAGTGAATTTGCAAACAAAATAAAAATCATAAGAACTGGATGTCCAGAAAGTATAACTCTCGGGAAAAGTGTTGAAATAGATCCCATACCATCTACCTCTGGCGTTTCTAATTTTCCGAAAAGTTATGTTAGCGGTGATATGGATACACCTGAACCTGTAGCAACTGCATCTACGGATGATCCCTATTGTATTCAAAGTGAATATTATAGTTTGGATCCCTCAGATTCAAGTTCATCAGAAAATACTATGCCTCCAGCTCGGTATTTCGACGGTGAGACAAAATCACAATGTTAAAAACTGGCCTCACTAAATTAACTTACACTGGACACTTTTGCTAGTATGCTGGGCCACTTACTCAATTTGACGAATACTCTTCTTGAATAATATTTTTACCTTGATATATTAACACGAGTATATTATTATTTTTGTATTGTTATTTTCCACAGACTACATATTTTCAGAAGCTTAAAGGAACCTCGGAAGATTTAGCTTGCGTAATGCGTAACATATTTACGGACGACCTTCTGGAGTCTTTTAATTGGGACGGGAGAGGTGAAAAGCAGGCACTGGGAAAACTTACTGGAGTGGATACTGTTTTACGAGGTAAACGGGTTAAAAATAAAAAGTTATAGGAACAATTTTCTAAATAAATTTTCTTTTTTGTTTAGCCGTTTTTCAAGCATTCGACTATGAGAAAAATTTAAGGAAGGCCATTGAGCGGAGCCACCATCGCATTAAACAAAAGAAATACATGAAGAAGAAACACACGAATTAATTTTAAGAAAAGTATGTTAATCTCCAGAATGAAAGCGTTAAGTTAAATATTTTTTTGGTTACAGAACAACCAATTTTTAGTTTTCATTTTTATTAAATTTAATTTATGTGTGTGTGTATGTATATAAATATGTAAATATCTTATTGGGCAATAGTTTTATTTCGGAAATGAATTGATTTTGATTTTAGCTTTAGTGTATTAATAAAAATGAATTTCAAAAAATTAAAAAAAAACTTGTTTATCAAATCAAACAAAAACAGGGAATATAATTTGCAACAGGCCAAAACGTCAAAACTGTAAATTTTCAGTACTGATGGTTTTTTGTACACAACACTGACCCCGTAAAAGAACGAGAGTGAGCAGTAAAGCTATATGCTTGTATATATGGTAATATTGATGTGTTAGAGTGAAATGCAATATCACACGTACGCTTTTGTTGACATCAGTTTTTACATAGTGGCCTTAAGAAACTGATTGCAGCTTTGTTCTGAGTGCTGACAAAATTTTTTCAGCTCTGACTTTCATATGTACTAACAAATGACTGGCACTGTTCTTGTAGGGAATGAAACCGCTTTGGATTTATGATTTTAGGAATTAATTAAATTTATTCTCAATTCTTTACCGCTGGTAGCATGACTAATTCAGTGGTTCGAGTATTGGCTATTTGACATTTACCCGGCGAATAGTGCAAAAAGTAGTCTCGAAGATTATCAATACGAAGTGGATAGTAATAAAAGAGGTTAGCTTATTAAATCTATTACTACAATTAGTAAATAACTAAAATTGTTTAAAAATTCGCGCTTATAAAGTTCTATAACCGGTAATTGTCATACGCTGAAAGCATAAAGTGTTGTTAAAACTACAACTTCGGTACAGTTTTTGGTTACACAATTGTTGCAATATGATAAAACAAATTTACGAAAAACCGAAACCCGTTTTGAAAAGCAGTTATTATACTAGCTAACGGATTCGTAGGAGCTCAACTTTGGTTGCACAGTGACTAACCGCCAACAGATAAAAAAAAGTATTAACTACCTTCACCTTGGTAAACCGCGGTCCTTGCAGAGGTTAACAACTCGCAAAAACTCCACGGAAGCGTTATGTTAATCGAATTGTGTGGAAGATAAAATCTTTTTTTTTATTTTTTTATTATGCAAGTAAAGTGCGCGCCTACAACTTATGTATGGGAAATTGAAGCAAAAATGCCAAAAAGTTGTTGCCTCACAAAGAGGCTTTCAGTTTACAAAAATACGTGCATACATAGTACATACATATGTATGCGGTATGTGTGTAAATATGTGTTTTGTGTTGTTGCAGATTGAATAATAAATTTACTGTGGAAGAATTCTTGCTCAAGATTTCGCCATAAGATTGGCATTTTGGTTGTTTCCCGCCGTTGTTTATCAGCTGTCATTGATAGAAATGCAATGGATCATGACTGCATGCAGTCAAATTGGTGGAGGGGGCAAACGGTGATCTGTTGAAAAATTGAGAGATTCGGGGCAGAGAATCAATTACGAAGGCACTGGATAAATCAAGAAGTTGTTGCTTTTCGCTGTCAGCAGCGGCAGCTGCAAAAATCTGTTTTTGTTCCCGATGTTCATATGTGTGTCGAAATACCTGAATTAAGGTGACCAGGTTAAGCAAATTGAGATATTGGTAAATTTTGTCTTTGAGCTTTTATATTACTTTCGGAAAGTATTCTTCAGTTATATTAATATGCATTAAGTTTCTCCATTTGTGTTACATACATACAACATCAAGATACACACCACAAATTGTAATTTGTTCCATGACAACAAAAGCTTGTAATATCTTTTTAAACAAATTTAAATTAGAAATGTTCTTAGGATGCTAAACCTATTGCTTGGTTAATGTACGTATGAAATACTTCTAAACCAACTAAAATATTAACCTCTCATGAGCATCTTCTACATTTGTATTTAAAAACGTAAAATTTGCCGACAACACTTTCTTCGGGAAGAGGAGAAATTTTGGGAGATCTTGATTTACATAAATTACTTTTTGATATGGTACCGTGGGTCTTTAGGACTACGGGATTACCAATCAAAATTAACAAATCATGTTGTGTCAGAGTTCTTAAATTATTTGTTGATCCAGTAGTTGAATTAAGACCCAAGATAGCATATCCAAAAGTTGTCAAGAATACAACACAAGAGAGCAATTAAATATTTTACTAGTCGTTCTAACTATAAGCCCGAAACGTAATAATTTTCTTTCCCCTTCATTAAAATTTGATAATTTGTATCATTTTTTTTCACTACATGAATTAATACCTCTTAGTGTGAATTTTTCCAAAAACCTGACTTTGATATAGCGCAAGATCTTAGGAATTCGTTATATTGGACACCCAATGTATACGCTCTCATCCAGTACTTGTTCTGTAAAATCCTGTAAAAATGCCAAATTGCAAAATTACTTTCTAGAGTTAGACTAAAAAGAGATTAACAACCAAAAAGTACGGGAACACAAAAAAACATTTTTCCTGTAAAAACGTCAGAGTTTCTTTCAAATAACTTTAATTTTGTTCAAATGCTGCAAAATGATTAAAATTTACATTAATATTTTCTGCTATAAGCTTGACTACGTACAATTTTTGTTTACATTTGTGAAACAACTGATCGTTTGACAATTTCCATGACCCGTAAAAGAAGTTCGTATGCTGATCTGAGTTTCGGAACCACTGATTTCTGTTTCGTGTTTTCTGATTTTTATAGAAATCGCTGAAATAGGATGTTTCTGTGTGCAGAAGTATACGAACGTTAGTAGAGCTCACCACACATAAAAGATTATTTTCCATATCGTTAAATAAGATTTTGTAATATTTTCATCTAAATGTTCAATACCGTTCGGGAGTGAGCTAAAGCGTTAAGATAAACCTTCCATGACTACTAGGCTGACGAGGATCAGATCGTTCTTTCAGTTTCTGGGTAGATGCTGTCGTAAGAATGGATGCAACCCTTATCATTCGTGCGCCAGTTTGCTAGAGAAAGAAATAATTACAGTACGCTGTCTGCGTTGAATTCGACTAAATTTAGGGCCAAACACAGGGAGCAAAGAAAAGAAGCATTCTAAGGAACCGTGTGGCTAATCTTTATTAATTTATTTATTCAGTCTAGCGAATACACACATAATTCTTACATACTGAAGTAAAGAAGCATAAGAGAAAAGCCTAAATTACTATTTGGAACTTAGATCAATATAAGTAAATTCAATGAGAGGCCACAAAATGGATGCGTTACGCGCATAATTGTGTCCGACAATGTGAAAACCCGGAAATGAACGAAAATTTCTTATTGGAAAATTAAATGTTATTTGTTCTAAGAGTCTATAATCAATACAAATAAGTAAGATACAATTATCCTTCGACTATCTAAAGACTTCAGAAGAGATGCCAGAAAAAAACTAGAAATTTTTAAGTGAAGTCAATTCGTTAATATATGAATAAAACCGGATAAATAATAAAACCGGACAATAATTATTTGTAGAGAATATTGAGTTTCGTGCCGTAACTATGGAGGTCGCTAAATAAGGAACACATAAAATCTTACAACTTCGATTTACTTATCGCCTCTCAATGGTTCTTATTTATACCTTTCAGATAAGATAGAAAAAGAAAGAATAGATCATATTATTTACTCATTACAAAGAAGTGAAATTCGCAATTTCGGCTTATTGTGGAAACGCAGATAAAACTTGATTTTGGTAGAATTCATATACTTTTTAAATAACTCAGTAGTCTTCTTTTTGTTTACTTCACTCTATTGCTGTCTCCATTTTTGCGCCCCAGATTCGACTCCTGGCCGGGGAATGTAACATCGAAAATTATAGAAAAAATACTTTTTTTCGAATAACGGTCGCCCCTCGTCAGGCAATGGCAAACCTCCGATTGCATTTCTGCCATGAAAAATCTTCTCATAAAAATATTTGTCGTTCGAAGTCGGCGTAACACTGTAGGCCCATCAATTTGTGTTGCAATCAGAAATTGTAGGATAAATTCGGTCAATCATCGAGCTACATATATGATGGAAGCGCCGGATTATTATTAGTATTAAGCACAATAGTTGATTCTCGTGCCGTACGTACCCTGAGACAACTTAAAAAGGTTCCCCTACCATTGTGTTCTTCTATTTTCGGAACAAAAATATCCGAAGATTAATGCATTACAATATTACAACGAAAGTGTAGTAACGGCTCATAAGTAGTCGAGTCTTGAATCCACTTTTAATATTCGATCCTTCGTTTAGGTTGCGGATTTATTTTTGGCAATTATTCTGAAGTGATAGCCGTTGGCTGTATATAAATCAGTATCATTCTGCACACATTAACATAGATCATACTCTCTTGGGAACGTTCGGGCGATCTGCATTAATTTGATTTTATAAACATTATTATTTTTATTCTTCGAGAAAGGTCGATGTATCATTTCTTGTCATTTCAAACGCTACAGCCAAAATTGTCTAACCTTAACGCAAAAATATACATATGCATGCACATATATACATACATACATACATATGTAGGTGTGTGCCATTCGACACCGAGTGATTTTCATGTCCAATCTGGATGGATCTAAAAGTCTACCAGCAAGTTGGTCACTCCATTGCCAGTCACAAAACATAGCCATTTGTGGTGATTTTGGCCAACTACCGAAATGCCAATCAGCAGACTTCTGCGTCAGTATTAACAGCAGGTAATACCGATGCATCCGCAACAACAACAACAACAACAGCGGCCGACCAGAACAACAATCAAAGCGATTGCGGCAACGATAGCCGATAGCCGATAGCATACATACATACATATATAGATAATCAACATTATCTTTGGTTCAGCTCCAGCTCCAGCTCAAGTGATCAACAATCACTCGGCGACGGCCAGTTAGTTAACGACTGTTGAGCTCGATACATGTGTGACGGTCACGCGAACGGTCGAAACGGCGAACAAGTTATTGTGAACGGTAGTGAGTGATTAGCAAATTAAGTGCAAAGAAAAAACCACCCGACGGTGACGGGCCAAACAAGTGATCGACAGCGAATCGATATACCTATGTAGGTATGTATGTACATAGTTAGCTAAATAGCCAGGCAATGGAACAACCCACCAACCGAGGTGCCCATGACAACCCAACGTGTCTTGTGAACGATGTTCTTGTGCCTTGGTTTATTTGCTTGTGTTTCTAACCACCGTTTTTTGTATAGTTTGTTGTTGTTTTTTGTTTTTTTTTTGGTGAAACAAAGTGTAAAAAACTAGCAAAAGTGTTTACGTACAATAGCAGTAAAGATAAAAAGGCGATTAGAGTCTATTATGAGAATCGAAAATTTATTACTAATATCGCGTCGATAATTTTTTTTATGGCTCATTGCTGAAGTAAATCAAAAACCTATTGTACACAAATATTTTTGTATGTACATATGCAAATGTGAAGTGAAAAATAATGCGAAAATGTAAATGGAAGGGAATTGTTCGTAGGCAAACACGCAGTGAACGAACCGATATTTCAAGTGACTTCCCACTCGCCGTGCACGACTCGAAGAAAAGCTGGGGCTATATGAGCTGCAACCGATAGCCAAAAATACTTGAGCTTAATAAAAAAACAAAATAATAAGCAATCCCAGGAATGCTAGCAACAATTGCAACGACAGCAAAAACAATATCACTCATGCGGTGAATGCCTCCTGGTCTGCGTGCGACCGCTGCAGTGTCAGCAAGTCTGTTTTTATTTAGCCAATGCAATGTATGTATGTATGAGCGCTTGTGTTTGTTCTTGGCCGACGCCGCCCCTCGAAATGATTGTCAATTCGAATTGTGTGGTGCGACTGACAGTTGAACCAAATACAATTTAAAAAAAAATTAAATAAATAAAAAAGTGCATTAATTACTCGAAGTCATAGCCCAGCCACGCGTCTGCGCAATGCAAAGCTCAGTCATTAAAACTCCACTTCGCGTGCGTACGTGCGTCTATGCGCCTTCTAATTAAAATTACACAGTGATACGAAAGAAATCAAATCAAATCCATGAACTTTTAAAGTATTGAGACGGAGAAGTAATTTCCGAAAGTATGTTTAAAATCTATCAATACCCTGATATGCTCAACTTAATGCACACGATTTTCAAATAAATTATTTATTATCCAATTTTAATTTTTGATATGATTTTGGAACGAATTATTACATTTTAAGTAAATAATGAGCTTTTTAAACGCCATCTAAATTTTTGGGAAAAATTGGGAAGAATACTGCATTTTACGCAACATTTTTAATTTTTTTTAATTGGCAAATTTTTTGGGAAGATTTTATAGAAGAAGTATATCTTTTCAGTCATTACTTTATAATTCAGAACAAAACTAGTTATCATTCATTAAATTGTTCAAAAAGTTTAGAAGTTCTGAGTTTTTGTACAATTTTTGACAAATCACTTATTATATTTGTTTCACATAATAATCCACCAAATGGCTGTAGACCCACTTTTTTTGATAGTTCAGCTAGTTACCATTCAGTACTTCGAAAAAGTCTTTGCTAATCTGTTAAGCTGCTTTCTTAAAGCAGTTTAAATTATCTAGCTTTATCTGCTTTTTGTACCCAAGCACCTACTTTTCATATTAGTATAAAAATAAAATCTATAAAATTCAAAGTCAGGGACAAGAAGTAGGTGTGACGCAAAATTTTGGAGAAAGGGCGTTTTGTTTTTAAACATATGGTTTTCAAAAAGAAATAAAACGCATATAATTTAATATTACGGCTAAGAATTTAGCTATATTATAAAGATAAGAGTTTTCCATTATGTTTTAAAGATGATTTCAGGCAAGTAACCGCCACCGCTGGCTTGAATAAATTCCAGCCGAAAGGCCTAATTTTCGACCACTTTTTGCAGCAATTGGCGCCGTTTGTCGGCAATAACGCGTCGAATATTCTCTTTCACGGCCGTCAATCGTCTCGTGTTTATCTACGTAGAGAAGGGACTTCACACAACCCCACAAAAGATAGTCCACGTTCGCGCTCACCAAAACTTTCCTTCCATAAATTTATTGTTTCGTTGGCTATTTGGCATGTAGCGTTGTCTTATTGGAACCAAAGGTCGTCCACATCAACGTCCTCGAATTGAGGAATGATAAAGTCATTAATCGTGGCCCTAAAGCGTTCCCCAATGAATGTAACATTATGGCCAATTTGATTTTTGAAGAAATATGAACCAATTATTCCCTCTGCCCATAGAGCACGCCAAACAGTGACATTTTGTGGATGTAACAGCGTCTGAACAATGGCTTCTGGATTATCAATACTCCAAATGCGACAATTTTGTTTATTAACGTACCCATTCAACCAAAAATGAGCTTCACCGAATATTGGACGCAGTGCTTGATGCATCGCGCGAACCGAACCATTGCTTTGGTAAAAATTTTCATAATTTGCAAACGTTGTTTCGAAGTATTGCCTCATTGAAAACCACACGTCTAAACAAAAACTCCTTACAACCCACATTAAAGGAAATCTATATGGCTCCAAAGCTACAGCGGATGAAGTAACTTGAGCTACTATTGAAACTAGTTGATTGATTTTAATAAATGATGCATAGTTTTAGGCGCTGGCCCAATGTACACTTGCTTTGCTTGCTTTAATTTGACAATGTCAGAATTGAGCTGCTTTAAAGTAATGAAGTATCACATAATTCTATTTGACAGCAACACAATGAGTTGTGTATGTTGCTTCAAATAAATGGTACAAAAAATAGCAAATTTTGTAAAATCATTTTCACCGACACCAAAAATGCTGCAACTATAGACAAAAAATAAAATATAAGGATAACTATTTGATCTCTGTATTTTTATGTTTTTTTTTAAATTATCCAAAATTTGTTGCTTAATTTTTCCTTTAAACAGATAAAAGCGAATAACAGCATTTAAAATACCGTTTGGTCATAGAATTTTTCAAAGTAGAGCAAAGCAAACCAGACGAGCAAATTAGGCTCTATTAAGTCACCTCTTAACTCGGAATTGAAGGTTTCTTTGAATTAATTAATGACTGTATAAAAATATATAATTGTCGAAGTCAAAGAATTGAGAGAAATTTGTGTAAAACTCAGATCTCTTTCATTATTTATTTGTATCCTTAGAATATTCTTCCTTCCATAACCATCTCTGTAAAGTAATACTGAAATGTTGATTTTATGAATACTTTGAGAGCTCCAGTGTGTTAGAAAAATTATAAACAAACTTTCGTGACTTGCTCCACCAACCATACGAAACGACTTGTACCACTGTCTCTTAAAATGTGCGTATACAGCGTAAAACCGCGTTAAGTACTTACAAAATTAACGAAGGTGAAATCTGTTTCAAAAATACTTACATATTCACTTATCTACATATGCTGTGCATTAAAAATGTGCATTCATTAAAGCTGTGCCGCGCCTCCGCCCATTTTGGGTTGCCGCTATCCAACATGAATTTGAATTTGAAAGTTGCCACTGGTGGCAGCGAAAACAACTAACAAAAAAGCAATAACAATAATAACAACAACAAAACTTAAAAGTCACTTAAAATGTATGCTGTCAGTGTCACTGTCGTTGGCATTGTTTCTGTTGTTTTTTTTTTCTAACATTGCCTTTTTTTGTGCATGCGTCGCTGACCCTGTAATCATTACGCGCTCAAAACACTCGCACAATTTGCTGCCCAACCGCATTCTACAAGCTGCTGCTCCTGCCTACTTTTACTTCGCTTCACCGCTCAATTGCTGCTGCTTTTGTTGTTAATGTTATTGTGCTACAAACATTTTTTGTTTTTTTTTTTTGTTAGTTGCAGGTTCGCTGTCAATGGTCATATCATCCATAATCTGCTACGCTGCTACTTGCCACTTTTGTCAATACAAGTTAAGATACCTTTTTACGTAAATATTTACACACAACATCAAAATAATAGATATCACAAATAAAGCTCATAGACACGTGAGACATAAAAAATGAGTGCTAATACTACTACACTACATTAATAAAAAAAAAATTGTAGGTATATGAGTAATCCATAATTTATCACGAGATCTTAAAAAGAGTGGTGTAAACTTTAATATTCCATTATACTAGCTGTACCCTTATCCGCGTTGCTGTGACTCACTGCGAATAAGTGCAAAGGAAATTAAGAAATAACATATGTTTTTAATATATTTCAATTGGCAATACATACTTATGAATCGGGGCATAGCCAGAGATGAGCTATGAGAGGGCGGTTGGGGGTTTACTCTATATTTTTTATAATAAAAAAACTTAAATGCATAGATTTCTATTCAATAATCCAAATCTTATAAATACTTAATTACCGATTTAACCTAAGCAATTTTGACCGAGTTCAGCATATTACAATAGTTGTTCCTTCTCCCTGCCAAATGCCGCTAATTGTATCAAGTTATGACAAGACCTTTTCCATTCGTTCATACAACTGATAGTGGTTTGGGTTCGTTCAGAGACTCACTCACCCCAAAAGTAGCACTTGTTGGCAAGAGAGATTCCACGTTGGATTTCTTTTCAAAATTGTAATTGTCATCAGTGATAGGGACGTCAAGATGCGAACGAAGGGCGTATCGTTTTGCCCTCGTTCACCTCCAGGCCCATTCGCTTTGCTTTCTTATCCAGTTTGGAAAAGACAGGACTAACGGCGTGGTTGTTGAGGTCAATCATGTCGATGCCATCGACACACTCTTATAAACGATGGTATCTGACCGGCTAAATTCTGCAGCTGAAATTCTATTTTTCAAAAGAGTATTAAAAAAGTGCTTTCAGAAATATCGTTTCGTATCAATCGGCTCGGACAGGTCCTTCCCAATTTTGGCGGGGCTGATGGTGTTGATCAACGTCTTTTTAAATAGTCGGACTAGGTTCGCAGCGATACTACATTGCGACATATATTCAATTTCCTCTCCTGCTGTTGAAAGGTGGTTTTAAAGTTGACCAAAAGATGTTGTGTTTCGATCCCATTCGCACTGGTCTTTTCCAATAATTGGCGTATCGTGAATATCTGGTCGATGGTAGATTTGCCAGGTCTAAAGCCACACTGATAAGACCCCATTCCCAGTTCTTTGACAGTGGGAGAAGTAAGTAGCGGTAAGAAGTTTTGGTATCCACCTTGCGCTGACCTTATTCCTAACCAAATATCCATGTGGGATCTTAAGGACTGTTGGTTTTGTAAGTACAGTTATAACTACTAATTCTTCAGTTTTTAGCCGCTCAGCTTATAGTTTTGTCTCTTCCACGATGTGAGGTTTCTATCTGGATGGTCGCGATGAGCGCAGTTTATAATCAATAGTTTCTCTTTTTAAACGACACTTTTTTACGGTAGAATCTGATAATAATGCCCGTATACAGCATTCAAATGTTGTTTGATTTCCACTGGTTTCTTTCCCGCTTTTGTCAAAACTATATATTGGTATCTCGACACATCAAAATCTATAATTTGCTTGCGTATACTTTCCACAACCGGAAAAATGCGTTTTATTTCTTTATTTTATTTATTTATTTATTCAGTCTAAAAAGTACAAGCTTCCTTACAGTCAAGTTAACAAATTTAAATTTATTTAAACTATTATACAAATTTAGTTGGGTTCTATACGATTTGCTAGATTTATAGTTTTAAAGATTGGTTCGTTCAATGCATAATTTGTTTTATGAATTACTTCGATAAATAATCTATTATGCTAGAGACGAAAAGGTGAAATATAAAGTAGGGAAGGAATAAATAACAGATTAGAGTTAATTATATTATAGGCAAACAACAGCGACGAACAAATTTTCTCTCATACAAAGCTTGTAGACGAAGTAATTTACACCTACGATTGTAGGCCATGCCAACGAATTTACCTATAGGCTATTTTGGTAAATATTTTTTGAACTCTCTCAATTTTATATGAGTCCATTTCGTATAATGGATTCAATATTAAGAGCAATACTCAAGACGACTTCTTACTAAACAAACATAAAGTTATTTCAATAAAGTCAATTTGACTATGAAAGTTCGAAAAGGAGACAACGCAACATTTATTCGCATTTAAAAATCAGTTATTGTCAGTACACCATTCGGCAAAGCTATCGAGATTAGATTGTTAATTGATGCAGTCACAGATATCACAGACTCTTAAAAAAGTTTAACATGGTCTGCAAAGATAACGAACAATAAAGGACCTAGGTGATCCCCTTGTGGAATTTTCGACCAAGCGTCGACATCCAGAGATGACTTAGAAAACTATAGAAAAATTCCAAGTTTTCCACTAATTCCGTACATTTTTAACTTCCATAACAGTATTGCGTGATTAATTGTATCGAAATAATCTAATAATCTAATAACTTACGTTACAGAATGTGATCGAATAGCTTTGCCACGGTGCTCTGTATAACTATAGATCTGTTTGCGCAAATATCATTGCGGTCACCAGACTTAAATAATGGATTTATTCTATTTATTTTCCAGAATGAAACAAAGTTCCACAATTCAGATATTCTTGAAAGAGAAAAGACAAGGGTTCTGCTACGGTATTGGGACATATGTATTTAAATCCCTCACTCTATCAGATTTTGCACTGCTTGTCAGCTTTGGAATTGACCGAAGGACATCATCAATGCTAATATCGACGGAAGAAATTACTGGTCAATACTTTCAAAAAACCAAGCACAAATGATATACGATATTGCGAATATTTCGCAATTGAATGAATCTTTTTTATCAATGCATCGTCTTCTACAATATATTGGTAATATCCAGCAAGATATATCCTTCATATTGACTTTTACGGCAAGTGGTGCAGTTAGGATATTAACATTCAATCTAAATTTCCCACTAATCCAAAAATAAACAAGAATTAAAAAAAGCTTAGGTAGAATAATTTGACTCATCCTTTATCACTTTCAGCGTATTGATTTCCTATTGCATACATTTTTTTAATGTTTATGTAAGTATCCATTCATACGCAGTCTTCTAAATTCTTCAAACTGACAATTGTCGTCTATTTTAAAATCTGTAATTCAATTTCAGATGAAAGCTTAACATAAAATCCAACATCTGTCCAATTTTTCAATAGATAAATAAAAAATTCAAAACATGTATTTTGTAAAATGTATGCACTTCTTTAATAAACGTTTATAAATAATTGATATCTGATAATGAAATCATAAAATGAGCATGACTAAAAATTTTTTGGAACTATTTGCCAAAGCATAATTTATACAAATCAGTTTTTTACATTCAAATTCTTAATATTTCTGAACATACGACCCATAATTATACTGGAATGTTCATAGGCGGTCTTCAAACCTTCAGATTTCAGACTGGAAGTGCTGAACGGCGAACACTAGGTGAATTTTCTTGTTCGTATATATTTCTTATATATTTTCCATGTGAAGTTACTTTATTTACCTCTGTGCGTTTTCATTTTTTGCCAATAATTCGCATATAGCAAAATTACCTCTAATGTTACTTTGCCATTGTTTCAGTTGTTATCTTTGAAACATCCAAGATTACTCCTATCAATTTTGAAGCACTTAAAATCGAATCGTCAATCGAAGTCTTAGTAAACTACATACATAAAACACATGAATGTGGGCATGCGAAACAGCGAACGAGTTATCTTCAATGAAAAATTTATTTAACTATTTTTAAATAAATTACTCTAGAAAATTAGATGTTGTGCAAGCGAGCTTTGTACGTCAAACATTTATTTAAAAATTTCTAATACACTTAATAAGTTTTTTTTCTAATACTGCCTAACTAGCCGAAAGGAGTGTTCAAAAAGGGAGCCTGTGTAGATATTGTACAGGCATTTATCATACGTTTTAATTTTCACTCTACACTCTACGGTAAATATTATACAGATTCATGTGAATAGTATCCGTGCGCTACCTGTTGTTAAGAAATTTCATACATTTTTTGACCCGTTAACTTTTCCAGAGCTGCTTGATTTAATTGGCGATTCATCAAAAGTGTTTTTTAATGTAAAAAAAAAAAACAAATCAATTATATCGGGTAATCTATATTATTATAGAAATTAGCTAGTATATTTCACTTTTTAAAAATTATTTCTTTCAAATGTTAAAAATGTCATTTTATACAAAAAAGTTTAAATTCAAGCAACTTTCTTCCATTTATCGTTCGTTGCCAACATTCAATTGTGTGTATTCAACTTTGTTCTCCAACGCACGGAAAAGTATACGCATTCTATGGAGCTCTAGCTTCTTCGCTTCATGATCCCCCTCAATTAATAATTCATTCATATGTACTGCTTAGATTGCGGAAATGCCTTACACCGATCAAAACAATAAAAAGCAAAAGCCAAATTTTTGAAAGTAACTTGGAATAACCTTCTAAGCGTAAATACTTAAAGTCAATTAAGCGAGATATTGATATCTCTCCTGCACTAAAGGGCAAGGGTAATGCACATAAACTAGGAAATGTTGAAATTTCAAGTTATAACAAAGTTTGATCAATTAACTTACTAATTGGTTTACATAATTAGTTTTTATGCACTCAAATGTTAGCAGTTATTTGAACAATTGAGAATAATGTATATTTGTTAACTTAAATAACTAAAAGCCAGGTGGAAGCACCTTGGTAATTACACATACATACATTCGATCGAACTTGCGGGACAAATTATTAGAGTCTCAAAGTGATCGAGAATCACTGATTACGATATGATTGCTGTAGAAACTGCAAGCTGAACAAGCGAGGTGGAACTTTGGCTGAACATGCAACTGAATTGTGGTAGTCAGGGAAAGTTGCTTATTGTACTTGAGACTTAAATTAGGGATAGACTCAGAGTAACTTGTTTAGAGATATAGATAGATGTAAGTAGTTAATTCTGAATACATCTCACCCAAAACTGTGCTACCTCTGACTAGCAGGAGAGTTACATAAAAATGCTATGTAACTAGTTACTGTTATCATTCTCTAAGTAAGGAGTGTACAGCGCTTCATAGTGCAGTGTTCTTGCCACTGTAAGCTCTGACTTTCAACGCGATTACTGAGAGATTCCCAACACATAGTGTGTTCCCGGTCACTGCGACATACGGGGTAACTGTGCTGCTGAATGCTTGCTCGTCAAGGCACGACTCTGCCGGACACTAATATCAGTGATTCACTCAGCATTCCTGTACAGCAAGTAAGACTAGGGAACCCTGGTGGAACTTCTGTAGGAATCGCCGTGACGTGGGGGAGGAGGAGACCATACATCACCTTCTCTGCCGCTGAGAGTAATTTAGGTTCACCGACAGAGGGTTTTACTACGAAATTGCTTACTGAGCCCAATGTAGCACTTATTAACAAGAGAACTTTTACGTTGGATTTCGAGGCTTACATTATTGTAGGTGTTAATGCTGGTTCCAAGTCCTGTACTTAGTCAAAATTGTAACTGTCAAAACTGACTTCGTTTTGCCGTCATTCACCTCTGAACCCATTCGCCTCGCTTCGTTATCCAGCGTGGGAAAGGTAGGACGAACGGCGCCGTTGTTGAGGTTTATGATGTCGATATTATCGACATACGCCAGCAGTTATACACTCCTATTAATATGGTACCTGACCAGTTAAATTCTGCAGCTCGAATTATTTTTTCCAACATAATGTTAAAGAAGTCGCACGATAGGTAGTCACCATGTCTGAAACCTCGTTTGGTATCAAACGGCTCGGAGAGGTCCTTCCCAACTCTAACTAAGCTGGTGGTTTGGTCAACGTCATTTTACATAGCCATACTCGTATTAGGTTTGCAGATACCAAATTCAGACATCGTCGCATATAGAAAGCTGATTTAAAGCCGAAAAAGAGATGTTGTGTGTCGATCCTTAGTTAAAGAGGCTGATCTCGCGATAGTTGGTGCATATTCCAGAATCACCCTTCTTTTGAATTGCTTACCATCGTATTAGGCGGTCACATTGCCTGCGCGCTGTATCAGAGCCACATCGTCCTCAAACATCCTCTGTGGGGGATCGATCTAACGTCCTCGACGGTAAACTCGTACTCGCACTTCTTAAGGCAATCGTCCTAACCACTTGTACCAAGTAAGCCTATCTATATGTATGAAATGTTAATCAAAAATTTCGAGAAATAAATTTAGTTTTTGAATGCGATTTTGAGCATTTCAAAAGGTTGTTTCCCTGGCTGTATTAAAAGATTGAAGTCTCTATCTCATCGGGACGTTGTGATTAAAAACCTATTGCAAAGTTTATATCGGTTAAATAAACAAACAAAAACCAACGGAGTTGAAAAAAACAGCAAAAAAGCTGTATAAATATAGTCTAGTACATGATAATACCCAGGACACTTGTTGATTATTCTTAAAAAAAAATGCTCTGCGTCTGACATAAGTTTCGCATATTTGTATTTTTTTTTGAACGCAAAGGTCTGCACTTAAAAAAAGAACTTAAGAAATGTTTTTTTAATTTGATGCGGTAATTTTTCCTTCAAATTGCGATATTTTTTTACGATTGAGTAAAGGTTTCTTCAAAATTAATAAAAACATATGTGCATAAAATAAAATCTGTTTTCTCCAATCAAAAAGTTGCAAATGTTTCCCATTTTTGTATCTTTTGATAGCTGTTTTTTTTCAATGAAGATAATATTTTTTTGAGTGTACCTTTGTTTCCTATGTATCTATGTACATATGTAGCTTCATATCTTGCAGTGTTCCAAAAATATGTTTCTCAAAGAGTCTCTTACTTATAGCCGCGTTTCCAACAGCTGTACTTTCAAAACTAGCAAAAAAAAAAACTTAAAAACTTGTTTAAGTTACTTGCTTTTCGCGGTTAATCCAGCATGCAACTGCTTTTATTTACAATATTTGTTTGTTTTTTTTTTATTTTTTCTTTGTTGTATTTAACTGCATATGTTACTAACTACGTATGGACGTCTGTTTGTGTCATAAAAGTGCATTTGCCTGCCTTTGTCTGCATATAATAACAACTGGCTTGGATAACGCGAACTGTTTTAATTTTTTCGGTGCAATTTCCAAGGGGATTTTTGTTGTACCTACTTACTTATTGTTGTTGTTGCAGTTAGTTTCGCACTAACGGCAAGTGACTGAGCGCTGATAAAAACGACAACTTTTACAAGCGATTTTTATTTTATTTTATTGTTTTGTTTTCAAACTTCACTTGGCATTTTATTAAATGCCATTTATTTTTAAAGGCTACGAGTAGTGATGAATTACCTTTGGCAGTGCCAGTCAAATTGCATCTTATCGCATTCATTAAATTATAGGTGAACACAATTTGCGCGATAGGCACCCATGTACGTAGTACATATGTATATACATATGTCATATTTTGTATTTTGTATTTGTATAAAGTGCTTGTAATATAATGTTTTTTTTTTACATGCATACATATGTACGTACTTTATTTGTTATCTAAACTTGCATGTGTATAGTTTACTTATCTTTATTAAAGAGAATATAATAAAATTTTTGAAAATAATGAGCCCTAATCATCTGAAATTATTTTTCAATACTAAAAATGTCACACATAGTATATCATATATTATAGAAGATACTCATGTATTTTAATTTGTGGGGTTTTAGACAGCCAATTGAATACCTCTTAATTTAATAGGTGATTTTATTATTTATTACTTCCATGAATGATAAAATTCTATAAGATATTGCATGCAATATAAATAAACGCTTCCAGCACCTGTTTAAATAACCTGGCATACTCAACTCGATTTTAATACTATAGTTACTCGCTGTTATGTATATAACATTAGAGTTTGCACATGACAGCTTGAAAACTGAATGAATGAAAGTAATATATATATATATATTAGAGGGCTGCACGAGAACCAAATTTGGCCGTTCGAAAAAGTTCGCTGCTTTTCGGTCCAACTGCTTCACTTGCTGCCTGCCAATCGGCAACGAAAACAGTCGGTCGCAAAGTAGCAGGCATACTCGGAGATGTTCGTTTTGCTCAAAGCGAACTTTGCGGGAAAAAAATGTTCGAAAACTACTGTACAGTTTCCGAAATTTTTTAGAAGGCTTCGAACACCTAACGTGTGTATGTGCGCATGGATTTATTTTGCGCCAGTTGAGCGATGCGAAAGAATGCGTGCATGTGCACATACATATGTACATATGTAAGTAGGCACGTGGTCACAAAAATACAAATGTACATACTTACATATGTATGTACATATGTGCATATGTACATATATTACTAGTTAAATTGTGTATAGAAATGATCGAACACACTTTGTATAGAAGAAAATGCCCAACACCGCCAGCAAAAAAAATTATTAAAAATCAGCGGGATTACATTAGTGTACCTACATGTAAACATTTTGCATTTAGAACTTTTTAAACTGTTTAGTGAAAATGGTTAACACAGGTAGCGATTTTTTTTTATATCAATACATACTTCGTAACCAAAAAAAATTAGACACATTAAAGGATTTACAAGAATTTCTATATTTTTTAATATCTAAATACATACATGTATATACTATAAATGGAAATACACATCTACATGTATATCCTATGTGCATAGTTATATATTTGCATTTCAACTTTTTATTGAGAGTTTTCAAAATTTTTCTCGGTACATAGTTTGATAGCCCATTTAATTTTAGTATCATAAAGTGCAAGTTTGAAGTAGGTCAAAATTACCGCTGATTTTTGAAAATTTTTTTTGCGGACGGTGTTGCGCGTTTTCTTCCACACAACGAAATTTTAACATACATGCGTCGGCATCGTAAACAAGTTTTCGAAACATTCACAAGTTCTCGACAACTTCTTGGGCTAGCGCGTCATATTTGCTATACAAGCAGAAGCACAGCGAGCAGTTGCAGCAGAAGTTGTCGGCCGCCTCGCTTGTCTACGCTTCGCTGCTCGAAGTCTTCGAACAACACAGCAGCGGTCCAGCGTGTACAGCAAAGTGTAATCGAAAACGAGTATTCTCGTGCAGGGCTCTAATATATATGTATATATATATATGTAGCTGTTTTCATTCCTACAACTTGACTCAAAAACTGTTGAGCGCATTTTAATCAAACTTGGATCACGTTCACGGACATATGTAGGTGACGTATAAGTCGAGATATTCAGAAAATCCGTATTATGATCTGCTATTGATAATATTAGAAAAAAATGATGCTGGTACAATAAAAAATTCCTTTATGGAAAATAAATGCGCTAGGTGGCACTAAGGCGAGTTCTTCCGAAAAACCTATGATCTAATTTTGATGGAGTTAAAAACTTATACTGAGGAATAACGACTGGCTTCGCTGGGTGGCGCTAGAATCAAGTTATCGAGAAAATTGGCATTTATGATTAGCTGCAGGTGCGAGTAGAAATGCGACTTAGATGACATTGAAAACAAATATAGTATACGTATAGAGTACATATGTATACTATATTTGAAAAAAATATATATATACATATATACATACATATATTGAAAATATTCACTGAAAAAACAAAAGAACTGAAGACAAATTTTCTTAGGTTGATCTAATGTTTTCCTCAAGTTGCGATATTTTCTCCCGATTAAGTAAAGGTTTCTTCAACATAATAAAATCCTTCATGAAATGAAATCTGTTTTCTCTAAAATTTTTTAAATATTTCTTAAGCGCGATCGCATCTCCATTTTTCTCTATTTTGATAACTGTTTTTCTTCAATCCAGATTATATTTTTTTTCAGTGTGAATAAGAATCCAGTAGATGGCTCTCTAGGCGGGATTTTCAGAAAATCCATATTTATGTTAATAAATTTTGTGCAGTTAAAAGCAATGCCCCTTAGTCATAGTCAAGAGAAAGTTCACTCTTAAGATAGTTATAGCTATTGGCAAATATACCACGTTATGTAAAAAAAACTGCTACTAACTTTAGAGTCGACTTCATCGTTACTACGGGACATTGTTTTTAAAATCATCGAAGTTGCATTTTTCGCCCAACAGTACATCTGAGGTCGGATATCGTTTTACCGAGTTAGAGTTGTTGCCTTACATGCAATTCGTTATCGTACTTAGAGTTCTTTTGGGAGTCGGTTACAAAGAAATGAACCTAATGTTCTTTAAAGGTTAAATCTTTGAATATTTTCATTCAATACATATGTACATAATACATATTATATTATTGCTAAAGGATTTGCATGGAAATCGTCAAGAATATTGCAGGATAAAAATTCAACACATTTTTGAAAAGCTACTACTTATATTTATTTGGTACCCATATTTCATAATTTTTATAATTTTAGATTTATACGTTTTTTTTTTAAGATTCTGTAAAAATTAAAAATTCAATTTCATTGAAAAAAGTAAAAACGAAGATGTATGTATTATATTTCAGCTCCAGTTTCGTGGGTGTATCGATTTCTTCATGTATAAGGAAAATAGTTCAATTTTGTAGCACGGTGTAGTAACTCCGATTAGTTATCATCCGTTATTTAATGATAATTGGTTTATCGAAGTCCAAAAAATCTCTTCTTGAATCTGATTTAAAAAAAAACCATTGAAAAAGGTTCGTTTTTTAATAAGGACAAATATATGGCGGCATATTTAAAAGTGCTCTCTTGAACATAGCAATTGCTTGACGTAACCGTTTGATATACTACATATGTTTGAACGCACTTAAGAAATGTGAACATGGTTTAAGGGTTGACCTACTTTCTAGAATGGATACCACTCGCGGACTGTAAATTTCAACGGTTTAGAAAATTCTGCAGTTTCAACGACTGCGCAAAATAGCTTAGATAGAAATATTGAAGTAAAAATTCTATATTGGGAAGATAACGGGTCTTCCACAACTTTTTTTTCTATTTATGTAAATGTGTGTGAAGATTAAGAACAAAGTGGTTAAATTGGATGGTAGCCAAGCGACGAACAATCCGTTATCTGAAAAACACCTAATGGCGCAAACTTGCGAATTGAAAACAATGAGGTTATCATTCCCTCCATTATATTCTGATGCTAACATACATATACGAGTCGTCTGATGCAGTGAGAATCCCTCAATTGTTAGACAAAACGCAGCGACGTCGTGAACGACTGAATATTTATTACATCACAGCATGCAAATATCGTAAAATGTTGATTTTCGAAAGCAATAATATTAGAGAATATTTTGAAAAAATCGGAAAGGAACCAGGGTAACTATGTGTTATAAATTTTTTTTTGCTATTTATTCGGGGCTAGCCGCTAGAAGCTTACTTGAATAAAAATATAACTTTGATCGCCACTTTTTTATTTTATATGCCATAGAGTTTCATTTAATAAGCGCAATACCTTGATATGTATGTACATATGTATGTATATCCATAAAATATTGTAAAAACTTATGCGTTTGGTGAAATATTTATTACGAACACTTTAAATTAATGTATCGGTTGTGTTTATGCCAAAATTTCAGACAGATTTATTATTATGAAAAAATCACATTTGTACGGAAAGAAAATTCTTAATATTGAATAGTTTTTTTTCAATTGAACAACTTATATATAATATAGTAGTTGTTGTGATATCAAATTATTGCAATTAAGGCCGACTATTTTCATTGCCAACAAATTTTAATTACGACTACACTTCAGTGAAGTAATTATAAAAATCGGTGAAGAGGAACAAAACTATATTTCGCTGAACTTGCATACATATGCACTTATATTGCACATATACAAACATGTCACACACTTTCACCCAATGACTTAAATACATATATCATTCGTCAAAAGTTAATCGAATGTTAATCACACGAGTATGATATTAACATATGTAGCAAATTACAACAAAGTAGTTAATGGCTCAACTTTTTCTACGAACTGGGTTTATTTATAGTGTACTTATGTATATAAGTAGTAGGCTCGTTTCTTTGTAACCTAGTTGCAAAAGAACACAAGGTAGGGTAACGAATTGCATGTAAAGCCACAACACAATCTCTGGACCCAACTCGGTAAAATTATATTTGACCGGAGATGTAGTGTTGGGAAGTGAAAAAACTGCGCTATGAATGAGCCCGAAGAAAATATATTGGGAATTTCTTTTTAACCTCTAATCCGTTTTTATTTATATATTATTTTTAAATATATAACTAAATCAATAGCAAATTTGCCAACTGCAGCTATTATTCAATCTTAAATAGCATCAAATAAATAGCATGTTTTATGAAAGATGCTAACAGGGTTGCTTTGGCATCTAAAGGAAATTGCATCCTAGTTGGAGCGTTCATTTGCAAGTCGGGTACAAAGAAACGGGCCCAATATATCAGAACTGACAAGTTTAAAGTTATTATACCTATAGGAACGTTATATGTAAGCTATGTACGTGTGTATAACATTAAAATTACGTAAAGCAAGGACCTCATAGTTAGAAATCTTATTCAATAATTAATCTTTATAGTTATTTATTACAAACTGGGGCTTATAATTATAAATTATTAACCTAGTTAAGGAAGCTATGATTAGGTGATTCTTACATTTTACTTGCATGATGTGTTCAGAAATTCTAAGCCAGGGAAGAAATATGTTTGTGAAATAATTTCATGTTGCTCCTGAATAGATAGTACCTTTACTATTTATTAGAATCCCGCAAAAGTATTTGTGAAAAAAGTTCTATTATAAACTCTTGAATGCCAGAAGGAAGTCAGAATATGCGATGTTTTCGATTTGTTCCTACAAACCAATGTATTCACTTAAACCAAAAAAAAAAACAATCTATAGCCGAACATACGACGAATTCTAGCACACGGGTGGTAGTGAAATAGTTTTGAAAAAAACATCCTTTCAATTGATCCCCAAAAATCGTCAAACATGTTCCTGTAGTGCTCGACGTTGACCAAAAATCTCACTTCTACCCATTTGGCTAGAAACGTATACAGAGGTGCGACAAGAAATACTAGGTGGCACTAGAGTCAAGTTATTCAAAAAATACGCTTTTATTGTCTTGTTTTGATAATCTTAGAAAGGTATACTGCAGGTGCGATTATAATGCTTTTACGAAGAGATATTCAAAAAAACCAAATCTATATTCCGATTTAGAAAAAATTAAAACGTAAACAGTGTGCAATACTATGTTTGCAAAAGCTATTCTTGACAGATAATAATAATAATAATTTGGCTCTTACATCATGGCTTGATGTTTGGCAAAAATTCTCCTACGATTTGTGGTAACACAAATTGAGAAACCTATGCCGACTCCGAACAGCAAATGAGTTTTGTTAGAAGTTTTCGCATGACAAAAATACACCCAGAGGTTTTCCATTGCCTGCCGAGGCCGAACGATTTTAGAAAAAAACTTTTCTGTAATTTTTGATGCTACTTTTCCCGAACAGGATTCGAATCCGGGAGCCACCGAATAAAGCACGCACACGCCACACACTCGGTTGCGGCAGCCAGATTTTGGGCAGTTATTCAATTGAAAATTATATTGAAAAACTGCGATTTACTTTATATTCGACCGCGATCGTATAGTACAAAGCAGTCCGGATGGTTGCTGTTACGTGCACTGCTTTTGCTGGCTCTTACACTGTCCGCCAGACACCGAATGGGCGGGTACTGGAACGCGCGTTGGAATTCGCCGTACAAAAAAATTGAAAAAGATAAAAGAGCAAAAAAAGTACCTAACAATTGTATCCAGAATTAAATAATCTACTTTTTTTGAGTATATAATTATGTTGCGATTGGGGCTCTAGAAAAACCCTTATATGTATATAAACGTCTGTGCTAGAATTCAAAATAAACTTCATTTTGGGCATTTACGATACTTCCCGTCTCGCATTCGGGGCTGTAAGTAAAATACTCTATACAAAATGACACATTGTGCAAAGCAAAGATAACCAGAGAATTGGTAGCATAAAAGTACTCCTAAATTGAGAATAATTTTACGGAGGGAGTAACTAGAGTTTGTATGTCTATGTATTCAAGTGCTATGTCTACTGGCATATCCTGCTAATCAGATACGTGATCGTTCATAATTGCTTTGATAAACAAATTTTAGGTGCTAATTCTACCGTAGCGTAGCGTTTCAGTGATAGTAATGAGTTGCACTGCTTGTGATGCATTTTAATGGACATGTGACACTTGATTTTGCTAATGCACAGTAAATAAAAATTGTACACCGAGAGCGTATTCAGTATATCTTGCCTTTTGTGGTTCAAATGATTTGGGGTTTCATGTGCCGTTAACCTGAAGTGTCTGTTGATAGTTGACAATTTTTTACAGTTATTCTGATAAAAAAACTCCAGTGCTTTTATAATTGTACAACAGTGAATTTTTCTTTGCGATCTTATACTATATGTATATACATATATGTATATATTTCAAGCAGAGGTGGCCGCAATAAAGGAGGCAGCCGATTGGCTACTTTCCAATGTAAGGCCCTCTAGACGGGCCAACATTTATTCGGATAGAATGCCTGACTTCCCTCGCAGCCGCCTCGGAATATCTCGACGTTAGACTAATTTGGGTACCGGGCCATAGCGACATTGCAGGGAGCTGCATGGCTGATGAGCTCGCTCGGCAAGGTACCCTGGAAGTCATTTCTCCTCGCAGGGAGGGGGTGGGGGCTCCTTTCACTGCCTACGGGCTTCTCCTGGACAGATGGGCTTTATGTCGTCTCAGCGAGCGCTGGGAAATTGCCACGACATGCAGAATTGCAAGGTCCCTCTGGCCGAGAGTGGATCGTGGGCGCTCAAGGGAGCTGATGTCGCTTACTTAGCGGCAACTCTCGACCCTGGTTGGTGTTTTGACTGGGCATTGTCCGTTGGGTATTCACGCGGTTAGGCTGAAAATAGTCTCTGACCCTTTCTGCCGCAGCTGTATGGAGGAGGATGAGGTGGATTCATCTTGTCATTTTCTGCTCAGCTGCCCTGCATTTGCGAGACTGAGGTTCAAGTACCTAGGCTCGTACTTCTTTAGCTCTCCAGAAGACCTTTCTGGAGTGGAGATTGGTAATCTGCGTGACTTCATTCGGGGCACGCAACGTTTCTCAGGTTAATCTTTCCTGACTTTCCGATTCACGTTACCGTTCATAAATTAGGTGGTATCACAAGGGACTCCTACTATGTCTAAGTGAGTTCCCTTTGGGAACTACCACAGTAACCTAACCTTACTATATGTATGTAGATGTTGTTTTTTTGATGTAAATATTCTCGTTTCTCGTTTACTCTTGCCTAACGGTACAAATAATAATATATTCTTATATATACAAAAACAAATATTAGTAAAATTCAGATGCGCGTATAATTTTCTTTTTTTATAGCAAATTGCCTCTAAAACTGATGAATAGATTTCGACCAAATTTGATCAGTATATTTCTTAGACCCGTGGTGCGCATTACTTTGTTGGCGCATTAGTCGAGACAGAAAATCTGTATTACGATTCGATTTTGATTAAAATAAAAAAGTATAATGGAAGTAGAACGGGAAGTATTTCTACAAAAAACCAAAAAGGGAACTGATAGGTGGTGCTATAGTTGAATTATTAAAAATCCGTACTTATGGTCCGATTATGACGATATTAGAGAATTCAACTCAATTCAATTTATTTACTTATTTATTTGCACAAGAAAGTATTTCATTACATAAGGGATAACAGTTAAAGAAATGTAATTTCTATTGCAAAAGATTCCATTAAAACCAATTTAAAGCGCTTTGCATTGCGTTCATTTTTAACAACATTTGGTAATGAGTTCCTGCCGTTAAGTATGTATCTTTGAAAAAAAACTCCGATATATGTTAAAAATGTATTTTCAAAAAAATATATCTAGCGCAATTAATCAATGCAAGTTGCAACTTGTTCCGTGACTTACGAAACAAGAGACCACCTAACGATATCAATGGAACTATGAGAGCTTCCACCAATTTCAATTTCACATATAAAGGAATAAAGTCAGCTGTGTACCATTATTCTCTTAATATAAATTAGATTTTGCTCAAAATGTAGTTAATATGATCCTTACATCCAAGGTGTGAATTTAATTTAAGCCCTAGAGTAGTACCAATTGACACAAGTTGCGAGGAATACGTAAAGAAAATGGGCTTAGCCTTGGAGGCATTTAGGTTTAAGTTATTATCTTTCCCAAACGAAGAGATGTGTTCGAGGTCTTCATTTATTCTAAGCACCAAATCTTCTGAGAAGCCAATTGGACGAGAAAAATATACTTGAGAAGAAATTTAAACCAATATTTGGAAGATTTTCTAGTAAAAATTTGTTCGATTTTGTCCTCTCTCGCACTCCTTGGCCATCAAGCTCTTTAAAGGCGTCGATCTCTTCAATTATGGTTGAACTTTTTAGCTCTGTGCACTTGTTTACCAACTTTTTTCCAACTACCCTGTATTTGATTTGGTTATTCGTACCAATAAGTTTATCTCAAAAGTTGGTACACAAATTTTCTCTTATAAAACTATGCGCATATTATGTTAACAATTTTACGAGTACACACTCATTTGCATGCATCCATTAAATTGGTTAATACAATTAATGTCTTGACGGTAATGAGTATACAAATATTTGGATGCACGATTACTGGCTGTCAATCAATAATAATGAAAATACGAAATAAAATTTCAGATGCCAAAAGCAAACAAGGGATCGTAGCTTTTCAAGTTGAATTACAGTTACCAGTACAATGTGCGGTTTTTGCCACAATTAGGGCTGAAATCTACAACGGAAAATTTTCAAATTTATATACTAAAAATTTATGTATAATACATATGTACGTAGGTATAAACAGTTATTGCTGATTATGAATTATTTCAATTAATTTTTTGCTAGTGATCGTAAAGTGGGAGTCGCGTTATGAGATTCGTCACGAATAACTTCAACTATTACCGGTTATTTCCCTGTTATTCTTTTTTCATATTTTGTTTAGTTGTATTGAAGTGTTGTTCGACACTGTGACTGAAAAAGATTGAAGTTGTTATTGCTGCGCAGAAGATGCATGTAAATAAAGCAGGTATTTTGCTATCGTATACTTTGTATTAAATATAAACAGGGTTCGGCGGGTTAAATATTACCTATTCAACAGTCTATATCTCTTTTGCGTTAAATTATTTTATATTGATTTGAAACACAAATACTATGTGTGAAAATAATTAAAAAATGGAATTTATTTACTTCTGCTGGATGCGACTACCTTTTGATTTAACTGTGGCTTTTACTAAGACATAAAATGAGTTGTATGCTGACCGAATGTGATTTTGCATTTATTTTGGTAAATTCCTATTGAATCTACTTATTTGGTGTCTACATACTGTCATAGTTTTTGTGCTCACCGTAGTCTATTATGAGAATAAATTTGATATATTTGCCAAATTTGGCCCTTTAAGGTTGGCAACACTTAACTTGCCCAACCCTGTAAATAGATATGTATATACACCCATATACATACATATATTAGAGATGAGTGCGGGACTCAATATTCGTTCCTAATCGCGAACCCGCCCATTCCGAGGATTTTCTAATTGATCAAGCGGATCCCGATATCTATACCGAAATCTCAAATTGGTTTAAAATAAAACTCTGTGTATTTATCGGTATATATGTATATAATATATATATATGTATATATATATATGGATTCATATTTTTAATACTGAACTCTCTTTTATTAATGAAAAAATGTATGACTATTATTTTTACTTTTATTTGTTTAAATTCTTATTTCAAGTTTTTTCCAAATATACCTGTTCGTATTTCTTTACAAATTTTATAAGAAGAGGAAACACTCGCTCACTCGTGACGGACGGGGGCGGAACGTTAAGTATTTGCTTTGCAAGTTGTCGAAGAAGCATATTGTGTATTTGGTAAAATTAAATACGTTAACTGAGTAAATATTGATTTGTCATTAACATCTCAACACATTTCCTGATCGATGTCATTACTTCTCTCTGTGGGATTATCTACGTTAGGCTCGTCATAAAACTCAGCCTTGAACGCGGCCGCATTTTCAGTTGGAGATGCATTTTTGTGCTAATTTCATACAACATGTTTTAGGAAGATTTTCTGAACTGTTGGAAATTATTGGGATATCATGAAAGGATTTTTTCCACCCCGACTGCAAATTTTTGAAGACCTTCTCGACCGAATCCGCCCATCGCGGCCATTTTGAAACTAGTCCTGGGTCCTGTGCCCATCTCAAGTACAAATCTCTATGAATATCATGATAAAATTATAAACAATTTTGTGGAAAGATAGCTAAAAAGGAGTAGTTAAGAAAAATTTAAGTGGGGAAAACGTATTTTATTAGAAAGGTTAATGCCTAATGCATATAATTTCATGAGAACTCAAACCGGACCGGACTTTGTTAATATTTTCTGAGATATAAAACACTTGATGGATTTATAAAAGTTAGTTTGATTTTTGTTATTCATACGAATTATAATATAGATAACAAATAGTTGCATAAAAAAGTTAGACAACAGCTCTGTTAATCTGCAATGCTAATGATAATGAAGGAAAGCTTAATTCATGGGGGATTTTTTTGTTAATGTGAAATTTGTTTAAAGCTTTTGCTTGAGAAAGCCTCTAGTGAAATTCTTTGAAAAATAATTTTCTAGAACATTTAAATCATTCAGTTTTTAAGGGGTTTGTTGGATTAATTATTAAAAACGACACTTTTATGTGGGAGCTAATATGAAAAAACTTAGGCCGTTAGCAAACCCGGTTGGATAGCTGTACTTTTGGGGCTGCTGTAAAGAGTTAAAAAGTTAAGTTCTAAAATTATTTGAGGATCCCAAAATTTTATTATAAATATGACTCTGAAACTTCAGAATTTTTCTGATTTATGGATTCTCAAAAAGAAGAGATATTGAGAATATTATATATCATGTCAGAATGATATAATATACATATAATTGCGCCTTTCGCAGTAAAAAGAAAGTAAATTATGTGCAAAGTCAAGTAGAACGAATTACAGATAATCAAGAAAAATTTAGAATAAATGAAAGAGAGTCAGGGAGCACTGAGAAATAAGGTTAGGTTGAGTCAAGAATGAATATCGTGAATTTTTGGGAATCAAGCACGGCGAAACGCAATTTAATACCCCAAACTTAAAACTCCGCTTAAATAAAATAAAAAAGCAATCAGAGCCTTTGACAACAATCATTCCTTTTATTAGCAAACAAATTTAAGCAACTCTGCGATGACGTAGAAACCCAATTGAGTTTGTCGAATTCACTAGCATCGATAAACGATTCACAGAAAGCACATCACTTCTGTATTGTTTCAATCGTGAATTTGATTAACAAAGGTAAACCTTGATTCAATGATTCAAACGTCAGACCGAGATCAACAAATTTGGAACTTAAAGTTGGCCTGAAACAAACCTATATGAAGTAGTCATAAATAATTCATTTATTGATTTGAAAACCGTTCCCGTCTATCGGCATAAATATGAACAATTGCTCACTAGACACGTGCGAAATCAAAATTAATACAAATTGAAAAAAACCTAGACCAAAGCTTCTTTTTTTAACGAAGCCGAAACTTGGTGACCGCATATGGCCGAAGCCGAAACTGAAGTTCGGTCGCTCTCTAATTTTAATGTGAAAGCCAGACATATAGATTCAATGAATCCCGAAACCGCCCAATGGTTGAAGTTCTATTGAATACGTACATTGTTTTCGGGATTCACACCTATTTAATTAAGTACATCCCTAATACACACATTGTTATATTACATAAATGCGGTCCGTGCACGTGATGCCAATTAATTGTATGTAGTAAACATTTTTCGCATCTCTTAATTTTCATATTTGTTTATTTGAATATATTTTCGTTTTCAGCGGAAGTTCACAAAAGAAAAAAAATGAACAAAAAAATTATAATTTCGCCATTATATAGCAGATAAATACAAACATATAGCCAATAATAATAAAATTTTAAAAAAATATTAATATTTTCGATACGTGTATATTTATGTGTAGGTATGTGTTTCTCTTCTATGGACATTAGCCAACTATTTTGTGTGATATAGTATATAGAAAAGATGTAAGCTATGCCAGTATTATTGAAGTGTGGCTTGTTATTGCAAACGATAATTTATGTAAATTTACAAGCTATTATTATTATTTCTGAGTCATCTTAATACCTACAACAAATAAATAATAAGATCAACATGTAGTTCCAAAGCACCTATGTACATCCTATATACATATATATGTTCGCATAAAAACACTTATATATGCAATTTTCCCACTAACGCCTTCAAAATCAGTCTAATGGAAAATTCACGGCAAAGGTCATAATTGATTCAGCAGAACTTTGAAATTCATTCATAGTTATAATGAGTGTGAAATCTTCATTAGAACAATGAAACCGTGTATATACTTCTAACATTAACAACACGAAAAGTTAACAAAAAAAATCCTAATAATTAACTGAGGCAAATCACGAACTATTAAAATTGATAATTGAGCTTGAAAATATAAATAATTGTTTATATATGAACATGTACATGTAAGCCTAAAGAACTTGAATATTTACATATGCGTATAAGTATGTAAAGTACATTCATACGTACATACATTTATAGGAAAGAAAATTCTAGAAAAATAGAAAATAAAATTCTTAATAAAATGTGTCCTAAAAAAACTAAAGCGCATATAATGATGACGAGATCAGTTACAAACGATGTTCCGTTATACCTTGTCAAGTTTGGTTTTTAAACAAACCGAATATGGCGTTGTGCCATCTTCAGTGTCAGTTTTCATTATATTCAGTTAACGTCTAATGGCCCGTATTTATATGTATGCTATTGGAATTACCTATGATAAATGCTGCTCTAGAAGCGGGCATGCCTCTATTCTCCTGCAAACATAGTTTAAAGACAAAACTCATCGAGGAAGTGCATATCAGGTGGGAAATGAAACCCACCTGTCGGATTACCAGACAAATTTGCGCAGACAACCGCTGATTCGCTTGAACCGACCCTGTCTTCGACTAATGGTTTGGGTAATAACCGGACACTGCCTTATGGGCGTACGGGAAGAGATTGGGATGCGCAACTAACGATTTCTGTCGAAGCGACAGGGACGAAGAGGAAGTGGAGAGCATCGAACACTATCTCTGCCACTGTCTCGACCTGCCCAAACTCGAAACCAATTCCTCAATCGGTATTTTCTAAACTGTTTGGCCGACCTGAGCTCGGCAAGCATTTCCGATCTTCTGTGCTGCGTAAAGCGGCTCCCGCCAGTCATATCACAACGGGCTTTGTCAGCCTATTATAATTAGGGTTTGTGTAATAGAAGCTCCACTGCAAATATCTGAATTTCTATATGATCGCATTCGTACTTGACAAATTGGAATTATTTAGCAGTTGCTTTTGTGGTTTGCTTAGGCAGATAGAAGTCAGTAATTTTGGTATTGTGGGATATTTTGTGTTCCTACCTGTAGTACTACCTAAGTTCTTGTTTCGTTTTTCGTAAACCAGTTTGAGGGTTCAAATAGTAAAGCGATTATTATTTTATTTTTATTGCTGGTCATAAAGTTTTACTAGTAACAAGATGACAAAATTCAAACCTAATAATGGCTTAGTCAAGAAATAGATAAAGTACCTACAAAAAAAGCCTTAAAACTATCCTGACGTAGGAATCTGAGCTTGTAAAATTCCTGATTGATTTTTATTTTATTTATTAAAGCGATTGATTTCATTCGAAGCCGAAATGCTTAGCAGTAATTACGAACTGAGTGATGTACTCAAGTACAGCTGATGCTTATTTTTTTATGTTTGGATTTCCATCTAAAGAAGAACTTGATATGGAGCTAGATAGTAAAAAATCTATATAAGTTTAATCGTAAACAGTTAGCCTTCTTCTCCAAGAATACAAATCTTTAAAACCATGATACATATGAGTAATTAATAATAATAGTCTCTAATCCTAAGGTAATGGAGTTGTGGATTTCCTATCATACAACCCCAGAAGTACTTCAGATAGCGATTACGATAGTTCTTTAAAAATCACCGTGCCAACATTGACCTGCATTTAGAAAAAGTAGTTTGCCCGGAAATTTCCGCAGAATGCAGCTTCTTGGTCTCCACGGGCCCTATAAAGATTGTTATGCGGAGGTCTGAACCAAGTTAATGATCAACTTTCCCCTTGGTATTAGTTTGAAGAATCGTAGACTTGTGGCTGCATAAATAATATAAATATCGAGTTCTTTCTTCGTCGAGTATAGTTGAAAGTGAATGTGACGTTCTGTTGATGACCAGATTTCTTCAACAGTCATTAGTAGCCGCTCTGCCCTATCTAAGCCGATATCTAATCATAAAACTACCCTTTTTCAAGGCGGAAACAATAGAGGCCTGCACTTAAGTAGAAGCTGCTTCTAACCACGCAAAGTCGGTTCTTCCTACAAGCGTCGAAATCGAGCGCGCGTTTTCTGCCGCAGGGTGTACGAGGGCGATTTGAAAAGTCCGTGTAAATTTCGGGCAAATTTCATTATCTATATTTTTCGACGTAGTCTCGTTTTAGCGCGATAAACTTAGTACAACGATGTTCCAACTTTTTGATGTCTTCCAAAAAGTACGCTGCCTCAAAGTCTCGTATATAGGCCTCAGTTTACAATTCAACTTCCTCATTTGATAAAAATCTTTTACCACCGAGCCATTTTTTCAAGTTTGGAAACAGATAATAGTCACAGGGAGCCAAATCTGGAGAATACGGAAGATGATGAAGCAATTCGTAGCCTAAATCATTCAGTTTTGTGTTCATTCGTTGAAGTTTTTGGTCCATTGTGAGCAAATGCGGCAGCCATCTTGTAGGAATTTTTCAAGTTGCCCTCGTGTGTGTAATAAAATAACGTCAGGTATAACAACTACAACTTAAAATACTGTATAATTTCTTCGGAAATATTATCAAAAACGTCAACCTTCTTAAAAATAAAAACGTAGATTTTCAAAATCAAATCGTCCTTTTTAGATATCAGCTTCGAATGCAACTATTTAGAGCAAATAATGTGATTTTATCAGTCCCGAAAATCACGTGGATCCACGGTATTGGATTCCCTAGTTGCAAGATCCCAGATTCTGAGTCGATTGCTTTCCATTTGCTATTTGAAATACTAATAAAGTATGCTCTTTCATTTATTAGAAATACAAAGTATCTTGTCAACTACTTTCAGGGATGGGTTTTTTTGTATTTTTCCATCGAATTCTGTCTATCTTGTATTGAAAGATTTAAGATTGGGTCTTTATTCTTAGGAGCGGGAACTTCCATTATTAATGGCCTACTCAATCCAATCTAGTTTTGGCTTTGTATACACAGTGATGCATTTCTAGGCTAGCTACAAAGATGACAGATGAGAAAATGTAATGACTTCTGAATACTTGTAAATTAGATTGCTGTCTTTTCGATTGTCCATTACTAATAATAATAAACCTAACCTCCTCTCGCCCTACCGACACGAGGGGCGCAGTCCGCAGAAAAAGAAACTTCGGCAGCTGAATATCGTTATAAAAATATACATGTGTGTAATATGGAATAACTGCTAAGGCGGAGGTACTAAAAATGTGGTGTCGATTCTTGGGGTTGGACATAGGGAGAACCAGTATTGAAACAATCAGTGTTGTTTTATCCATACTTAAAAAGTGAAGTTTGAATACACTATTAATTAAGTGGTTTCAAAAGGATTATATATAGTATTAAATCGGTACTCTATTCGCATTTCAAATTAATTAAATTTGAATTCATTAGAAAAATAACTGTGTAAGAGACTTGCCGATTTTTTTTCCTAAGTCCAGCTGCCCGCGCTCTCCGCTAACTGTTTTACCTTGGCGTTTAGTCTTCATGATTTTCGCAGAATGATTAGTAAAAATTAATAATTTGGGTTGATTTAAATAATAACTGCTGTAATAGTTATCCTAAAATTAGCCAATTTATATATGTAAATATGTATACACTAACGCTTATATTTACGCCGCTTCTGAGAAATCTGTAAATGTTTTTACAAAAATCTATGAAATAAATTAATTTATGGAATATAGCTATTAGCAATATGTAAATCTTTTAGCGCCCATACTTTGTTTGAAACGAATTTGTATTCTATGTAGTAAAAATAATATGAAAATAACAACACATAGTGGTTGGATGTGTTGAATAAAAGATGAGAGATTCTAAATAAGGAATGTAGTTTCCTAACATGTATGTAGGTATGTAGTATGTATGTATATTCGCATCTGTCGCGTGTTTTTGCACTTATGCGAAGCTACACACCTATACACATATATTTGTTGAATGTATACTCGTATGTACAATACATATATACATACATACATGTGTACAAACCTTATGTTGCTCATCCGCACTGGATTGCCGTGTGTGTTTCGATCTCGTGATCGCCATCGTCACTGTCGCGCCCGCCCAGCGTAGTGCACGGTGTGTTGTTGGTCGTGTGTTTATTCATGACAATCATCGTCATTGGCTAATCTAATAATCGTAAGCGATTGACAAGAGTCATTTGCGTTTCAAATTAGAAATAAATGAATAATGCAATGTTTGAAATCCGGTTTCATATGCTTGCAACTTTGTTTAACATACTTTCTAAATATAATGTAACTAATTGAAATGTATCAACTTTCAAGCCTATTTAGAAATTTCATAAATCAAAATGAAAACGTTTATTCAATTAATAATTAATACATATATACAATATTTAGCATTATTTTATCTACACTTCGTACAAACTCAACAAACTCAGAAAATAGCTAAACAAATTACGTACTTATAAACATCAATAGCGACCCAATTGGAGTGTACCTTTCCAGAATTCTATATCGCTGCTTCTGATGGCTTTTGAATTTCTAACTACCATCCATTGTGCTTGTATTTATGGCTTCTAGTTTTTCAGTTCAGAAATTTTTACAACATAAACAAATGATATGTTAGGCACAATTTTATGTTTGCTGGCTAATTCCATAACACAAATGCTACAATTTTTGCATGACCGCCTGCCGATAGTTTGAACGCTAATTGGCTGTGATTTTGTAAACACATTTCATCAAATGTTAATACTTATGTAGACTTTTGAAATTACAAACACGCATTCAAAACAACTGCATGCTATATGGCAATAATATCGGTTTTAGTTTGTACTAAATGCACACGAAGTATAATTTTTGTGTGGTGAATGAAAGGCACTTGTTGATGCGTAATTTTTTTTTTGAAATGCGTCAAGAGTTCGATGTTGGCGAATGTCGTAGATATTTTATTGCTTCGCTTCATTAACAGTTTGATACAGAGGCTAATAAGAAAATGAGTTAGCTTTTGATGACGGGTTCGTTTCATTTATTTTTGTGACTAGAAATATTTGGAGGGTAGTATACTAATTTTTCCTTGTCCGGATACTAATGCAGATACTTTTTACTCATTTAATGTTCAAGATAGTGTGTATCATAACTATATGAAAACGATTTATAGGTTTCACCATTTTTAGGCTTCGACACTTTATATAAATCCGAGTTACAAACGTTTTGCAAATTTTAATAAAATTCAAAAAAATTTCAACATTTTAAATCAAAATTTTTCAGTACGTAATTTTATAGTCCATACAATTGTGGTATAATAAAGTGCAAGTTTGAAGTAGTTACCATTTTTTTTTTGCATGACGAAGCTTCGCAGTTTCTTCTATTACCAATGCTTAAAATTTTTTTATATCGAAGAAAATAGTATTCCCCCTTGTTAATATGATTATTTAGTGTACCTTTGCTCAGCGTGCGCCACGCTTAATTTTCATTTCAGTTGAAAATTTTCTACGGCAAAAAGTAAACATCGGCATACGTTGGTGTCGTTGAAGAAATTGTATTAAAAATATTATTCATAACATTTATTTATAACTTCGGAGGGTGGCTTGATCCAGATTTTGGCGAATATGATAGTTGCTCTCTAAGGCGTATGAGTCCTATAAGATGTATGAGTCCTATGACTTATAACACGTGGCCGTTCCACGATAAAGCTCTGGACTATACAGATGTCGTTGTGTTAAAAGTTTTATCATACCGTCATGCCCGAGAACGCATCACATCGTCATAATACCGCTTCTTAGTACGAATAGCGTTACATCTCAAAAACGGAGAAAAGCGGCTGTAAAGTTTTGAATTTACAAACTCCCATGAATGAATTAATATGCAGGGTTCACCATCAGTTCCTCCGGATAGATTGCAAAGAATGGTGTTTTTATTAACCACCACAAACTGTGCTCTTTTGCGATAACATTCCATCACTTCTTCGTACATTTCGGTCGGTATAGCAGTTATTTCGACACAAGCTCGTCAAAGGTCTTCGGCTTGCTGGCGTAAACTTTACCCTTTAAATAACTCCACAAAAAGAAGCCCGGGAGGTTAAATCAAGGGATCGCCTCTTTTGGATATCACACGTCTGGGAAATTTTTGTTACAAAAACCGCACTGGATGGTCTTGTTGAACCCGAAAGTTAGTCAGACCTTTTTCACGCGTTTTCGGATACACAAAATATGCCAACACCCACCGATATCAGTTTACCATCAACTTGTTCGCCTTCCTTGAAGAAAAATCGCCCAATGGTAGGTTTTCCGTACAAGCCGTCCCAAACATTCACTTTTTGATCATGTAATGGTGTTTTATAAATCTCTGTACGCCAAATGGGGAAATTTTGTTTATTAACACCGTCAGAGATGGTGATATGTGCCTCGTCGGTCATTGAAACTTGCATCCAAAAGTGCGGTATGGTATCCAATATTCGGCCGATTGTTTCGGCGCGTTCCTTCGGTGTGAAGAAGCACATGATTAGAATTATATCTGAAGTTTCGAAAACGTGTCTATGAAAGTAAATCGGCTGACAAAGGTCGAAGTTATTCAAGGTTTACATACCGGAGGAATAGATGGCGCACCCTTATATACTTCGATTTTGACTTTATTTGGATTGTGACGCTATTATGCCAAGGAGTCTGACCCCATATGCTATTCTCGGGTGCAGAATTCGATTGCGTGAATCCCCGCATGGAAAGTGGTTAGGTAACTGCCCACTGGCATCCTCCAGCTCGGATGCCTGGTGATTAATATATTCTGCATTCTCTTAAACCATCTATTATAGCATTCATGTGTCTCCGAAAGTCGTATCTCCAATATTAGATGACTGTACGGTGTATGTTTCATGTGCCACAAGTGTCTGTTTCGATCTATGAGAGAGAGTTCGTGTTATTATGATGAAGAATGATCTATCGTGTTGATATTATATAACTCAGAATTCATCGTTCAACGTAACAAGTTTTTACGTAAAAACAAGCAACAATTTGTTTCAAAGTTTTGCCTGCTCGAAAAATGGAATGGCTGAAACTCACTGTATGAATGACTTTCAAGAGGTTCATCGGTGAGCAATTCACGACCACAATTAAATTAATTAAACCGGCCACAAATAGGGAAAATGTAGATCAGTGTTTCCCAACCAATTTTTGGAAGAGGAACTACTTTAATCTGGTTATTACTAGCAGGTACCACATGGCTAAAAGAAAACTGTACGAGTACCAAACTAAAAATAAACTTTAATCGATACGTTAAATTAACATAAGGAACCGTAAAATCAAAAGGTAGATTAATTAACGGTATTATAATTGAAAACAGAGAACACTGCATAGCATTGAAAATCAACTTGGAATATCACATATCACATACTCGTTGTGATCATAGTAGAGTAATAAAAAACAATATACTCAAAATCACAAATATTTTGTATATATTTTTCGGTTGATTTACATAAAACGGCGTATTTATGTTAAAATTTTTACCTTTTATCAACATCGAAAAATGTATGATCTGAATTGATCTTAAAATTATAGGCAAAGGGACCATCAGACTCCCGGAAAACGGTGTTTTGAATTCCATATTTTGAGGGTATACTTGGGACTTTTGATTCTTTATTACTCAACTAGGCCCGTAATATGTATATTTCTTTGTTACATAGTGTAATTTTTAGTAAATAATTCAAATTGTATTAATGAGATTTGTATTTAATAAGCTTATCATCACTAACTTTTAGTCGGGCTTGCTGTAAAAATTAATACCAAATCAGAAAATCTTATTCCCAACTTCTCTAGAATTAGTGCAAAAAGGGGTGCTTATCAGTGAACAGTTTCAATATCAGTGTAGTTGTATTTAATAAGCTTATCATCACTAACTTTTAGTCGGGCTTGATGTAAAAATTAATACCAAATCAGAAAATCTTATTCCCAACTTCTCTAGAATTAGTGCAAAAAGGGGTGCTTATCAGTGGACAGTTTCAATATCAGTGTAGTTGTTTTCTTGGAAATAACAAAGAAATTCTACGAACAGCTTTTGTCTATGACATTTGATGGTTTCTTGTATGTTTCCCCTAAATGTGTCATACTTTTTATCGCCAAGTAGTGCGTGGGCCATACCTTAGCGCTGGTGGTCCGCAGACCATGGGTTGGGAAACATTTGCGTAGATCGGTGCACCCTTATCTCGATAATCCATGACGAAAGTAGTAAAAAAAAGCGTAGGAAAGTGTTCGGGCGTTAATTCCATTCTCGGGCTGACAAAAAAGTTTCGAGTAAAAATAAATATTCAAAACTGTTGGTGGTGTTGTACTAGCACAAAATGAATATCGGAGCGAATATCCAGCCTTTAGTAAATATAACCTAAATTTGTAAATTTCTTTTATTCTTCAAATGAAATGTTTGAATTTCCCGGGACTATCATTGAAGGAGAATATTTTATGCATGTTTGATAATCCACTCTAATAATAATGTACTTATTACAGACCGCCTCAATATTATTATCAAATAAGTATATTATCAAATACTTAAAATTTGCCTTCAAATTATATATAATATGACTTCACCGTAAATATCCTTGAATTTGTCAAATGTTTTCATTATACGAACCATTTTGCTCCGATCTATCAAATTAGTGAATTACGCATTATCAATACACATGCATATATGTATATATATCTATCGTAAGTCAAGTATACCGTTATGTGGACTGGCTCATTCACATCATTCATCATAAAGTATTTTCACCACTTCAAAGATTCTCAAGGTATTAAGCTAAGTCTAATTTTAACTCAAATCGATACTAATTTGAATATTCAAATTTTTTGCTTATGATTAGTAAAAAAATTTAGTCATTAGATTTCGCATTTTTATCCTAAACGATTTTATATTTTCGTAGTCTTGTTGAATCGAAAACGTAATAGCAAAATATGAACGAGCTCAAGGCAAATTGAACAGCTATTAAAGGTAGCGCAAGTACAACAATCGCTTGTGTTTTATTGTTGTTTTAAGACGCTGAAATGTGAATAGAAAGATTAGAATCTATTACGATGAGATGTAAAATGTAAACAAAGTTTGATAGTTCAATGACCTCTTAAAACCAAGAAAATCATGTTAGTGCCAGTTAGACGTGCCTTGGCACTAGATGAAATATTTGAAGATTTGAACCGCTTTTTGGGGCAAGTACATTTGGAAATAATGGATAAGAAATGTTAATTATATAACAGCAAAAACTACTAATACATATATATATATATATATATATATTCGTGCGTAACAATTTACTTTTAAATATTTTCATTTAAATGGCAACTTGACATAAATTGCAATAACAAAACCCTTGATATTAAATGGATATGCAATTAGATTTGCCCTATTTGGGAAATAAAAAGCTCATTTACAAAAAGTTTTTTATATCGCTTATTAAATAAACATATTTTTCTCGATAATAATAAACTAAATTAATTCTCATAATCACGACCTTCTGCACCTATCTTTTTGATGCCTTGTGGGTTTTCAACAAATGCACCATTTCCATAACGAGTATTCGCCAATCTTTGTGCACATTTTTTGTATCTCTGTATTCTAATTTACTTTGACTGGAGTTTTTAATTATTTTTATTAGCAAATTTTAAACACCATGCTAAGCTCCCTTTACTACTATTGAGCTACAACTGGTATTTGCGCTTTGCCAAGGTAACTTGTGTTTTTTAGCAACAAAAGTATTTAATTGAAATTTAAAAAAACAAGTTATAAAAAACCATTGCAAATTAAATTCAAAAGTTTAATTAGTAACTTGAAGTATAAAGTGGTTTACTGGCCCAACTATTTTTCAGATATCTATGACTTTAATACGCTCGATATGCTGGCGTAAAGTTTGCGCCCAAAAATATACCTCAGCTTACAAGTTTCTCCAATCAGTAATTTACCTGTTACCAGCTAATTTGCAATTTTGCCTACCTGCGGCGAGAGTTATTGCGCCATAAGCTCTCTGCCATGTACGAGTACAGAGCTCGATCGCACGTACAACTTCGTATGCATGTATGCCCATCTAAAAGAATGTATACGCTCTCGCTCTCAATCAGTACTTAGGTCGCTGCACAGTGGGTGTTTAAAATAAAATAAGAAATTAATTTTTATCACAATGTTTATATATGTATGCACTCGTAAACTTTTAGTCAAGCTGAGTTGTTTACTGTGGAAATTTGGCTGAAATGACTGAGCTTCCAATAATGTTTTTTTCAAAAGAGACTCATTAATACAATCAGCTGAATCTGTTCAAAAGAAAGTAAAGCTCAAATTGATAAAAACCAGAACTAATGGAGAAGTTGCAAAATCGTTGAGCGTAGTTGCTAAGGAGGTAAACTGGAAGTAGATACTGAAACCTGAAACTTCCGATATAGAAAAACAACTTGATTAGGCACAATAAATTCGAGAACAGTTGATGTGGAGCTTCCCAAATTTCCTATACTATCGAAAAAGTGGCATCCATCAGATCGATGACAGGGCGTTGAATTTCCAATTGCGAAAGTGCAAAATGAACGTAAACCAGAAGCAAAGAATATATCCCTGAGATTGGAGTTAGAGAGCACTAGTGGTATTGTTTCGATAGCGGGGGCAGTTCATTATTCAACAAAACGGAAGAAAATATTTAATAGATTTTTTTCGGTTTGAAACCTTCTGTTCAGCTACCGAAACGTTCGTAGTCCTTAAACCAGTGAGGTTGCATTGAAGTTGAAGAGGTCAATGGAGGATAGTTTTAGTCAATTATCAGTAAGTTCTCGAAACTCCTAATCGGAGTGCTGATGGGGCACACGTCCTCACATTTAGGTCTAACAGCTGACTGTAACTGCAGGATGAAACTATTGTACACGTACTCTGTGTGTGCATAGGGCTTACCGTAATACGACTTAGTTTGCTGGCGAGGGTCAACTACATGGTGTTGGTTCAATTGAAATTCTGACACATGAAGAAAGTCAGAGCTCTTGTAGCCCTATGGACATAATCGGTCTATGTGCGGCCATTTGGGGTCAGCCACCTTAACCTAATACGAACATATGTAGGTGCTTTCCGAGTTTGGATAAATCTTATCAATTGCTTAACTTTGCTGTTCTCCAGGCTTTGGTTTTTGGCCTCAAAAATATTCCAGTTGGGAGGCAATCAATATTTGTATAAATGACACCCTAAAGACGTCGTTGTGTGATTTTACCTTGCCCGGTGTTGTTGTGAAAGGTTAGTTTACAAGAATATATTGACTTTTTCGTCTACATACTTCTTGGTATTTCTTTTTACAATAATTTACCTTAATCGTTCCACTGTGCACATACTTGTATTCGTACTTCAAATTACGCGTTAGTCTTTCTGCTGTTTTTGCTCTCGGAGACATTGTGACGCTTTATTTACTTATCCATAAACACTCTCTATTCCCACTTTATTGGGAGCACATCAAGTGGAAAGTAAATACTCGTAGATACGAGTTGATCGGAGCAAAACTTTACTTACAACACAAAAAATTAATTAAAAGCATGACAGCGGAAAATCGGCGAGCGGCAAGAAACGTATCAAACACTCGTAAGCAATAACAATACAAATATGGATTTAAGAATTGATAAAGCTAATTGCTGAATTGTTGCTTATCAGATAAATGCCAATAGAATGCAACCACAAAAGAAAAAAAGAAAAACAAAAATAATGTGTGCTTGAGCAGAAAGTGAAAGAATATTGCTGACAAGCTGAACCGGTGCGTCGCAGCAATCGCACCACGACCAGGGCAGCCAACATACTCTCGTGAGAGTTTGGGGAGAGACAGTGGAGCAATTTGGTGACGCTGCATGAGTGCAGGAATACCACTCCGCTCCACTAAATGGGTGCGTATGCGCCAAACCAAAAGCAGTACGAGTAGTTCGAGCATACTGACACCAGGCGAGAAAAGAACACGGACGGCGGCAGGTGGTAAGCAGCGAAATACGGATAGCGAGCAGACATCGGCTAATTGAATTAATCTCATGAATGGGATTTATCGAGCGTTCACAGGCGGGAGCAGGAGGTGGTGATTTAAACCACATCAAATATACATATGTACATAGTAGTCGGCAGGCAGCAGGTGCGGCGGCGGTAAAAATTCCAGGTGATAGCCGAAAAATAGTCGATATTGAGTGTGGCAAAGGCAGCGGCTGAAGAGTGACATACCAATACTTGTTTGCTGTTGTGTATTTGTGTGCAAGTGCATGTGCACCTACATACATACATATGTAGTATGACTTGTGTTTTTTTTACGTACATACATATGTGCTCAAGCGGAATGCTGAACGGTGGTCGCCGAGTGTAATTTTTTTTTTCTTTTCGTCTATTTTGTTTGCAGTTGAGCATTCCACGAGCAAAACGCACCATTGATATTTACTATACGAGCGAAAAAGTTGCGCGCACTTTTTGGTAGCGTAGAAGCTGATAATAAAAAAAGAATAAAAAAAGGCTTGGTGGCACATCAGAAAAAAAACCTACAGTGATTTACGCGAGTATACGTAATAGAAAGCGCGCGACGCGAAGACCAATAAATTGTCGAAGTAGACGATACCGACGACGACGACGCCGCTGGTAGTTGTCGCCGCGATACCAGAGCGCCACGCACCACAGATACGATCAGTAACAAAATTAACACCGGCGATAGTAGAAGCATTAACGGTAACAATCATCAAAAAGTAATTGCGGCCTCACCAGCTACATGCTCTACCACGAAACCAGGCGAGTAAACGGAATTTTCAATCACGTTGACATCGAGCTAGTGGAAGAGTAAAATGTGTCGCTGCTGCCAGAGGTGAGTACTCGTAGCAAATAACTCATTTGGCGCTTTTTACGCTTTCTTCAGATTTTTCACGCTTGTTCTTACACTAACAAACTGTATATAATTTTTGATCTGTTTCTGTTCGCTAAAAAAATATGTAAACATACTACCTACCTATATAGCTGCTGGGAGGACTTCAAGTGGAACTGCTTTGAGGAGAGATTCTGCTACGATGAGTCAATTGGTGAGTAGCAATAAACCAAGTAAATAAAATGTAATACACAAAAAAAGGAAAAAGAATTAAAATGCAAAGCAAACAAGTATGCTTTAAAGATAATTAACATTTTGTGAAACGCTTCGGGATAAGTGTTTATTAAAAAACCGCGTTTATTCGCGACACTTACTAGTCTTCATTGCGACATAAAACAAGTCATTACAAATTTAATGATCCGTTTGACAGCCACTGACAGCATACTAATTTAACAGTAAACAGTCATGATGAGATGTACGAAAGCTAGCGGAGTCGAGCGAAGAAGTGGTTAGTTCGAGAAGTAAAGTGGATTTTAGGAAGTGAGATCTGGCGCACCGACTACTTATCAAGCATTTATAATGTGTTCGTTTGTCGGTTACAGTGCACACTCTCAACTGTTATATTTTGAAGCTTTTCGAGCCACGGGAAGATTTATGGCCGGTTTCTTAGATACTGTTCAACTTTTTCTTGAACTAAATTTTTAATATTGTTAAATATTACAGTGCAAATTCAAATTCTTTTAATTTCTGTGTATTTGAACTGGGTCATTGAGAATCGGACTAGTCTAGCAGACACTTACATATAACTAACTTGAGATGCTATTAAAAATGTTTTATTAGATCAGTATTGGTAGTTTTCTTAAAATTTGTAAATCGGAAAACAATTCGAGGTTTGAATTGAGCAATAGTTATTTTGAATTGTAACCGATTTACCGCCTATTATGCTGAAAATTGTTCGATGTGGCTCCTCCAAGTTTTTGCGCTTCTGTAAGGCAAGTTGTCTTTCACTCTTCCCCACTTCGTCTGGTTAAGAAGGAGTTCGGGATGCAGGTCGATGAAATAATTGATAACTAATTTTAGGGTTTCACGATGTAGAGAATAGAGGTGACTTATGTTACTTTATACTTGCTTCGTTTGACAGATTGACGTCCTTTATAGAACTTAAACATACCTTTGCAGCGAAAATAAGACCACACAGTCAAAATTGGTTGCATACCATATCCGCTGGTCCCGACATACTAAGCACCTGTTCACTTGACTTTTCAAACAACTTAATTTATTCATCTTTTTCAAATTTATCCAGCTTTTCCTACCGACGCCGACTCATCCTGCTCAAAAGCTCAAAGCTCGGTAATAATTGAAAGCACTCTAACCACTTTCTAGAGCTCGATGTTTACTAAAACCCTTGCGGTGGTGTAGATCTAGAAACCGGTTGCTCTACTATCTGGATTTTTATATTAAACTGCATTAATCGGCTGGAAGCTATCTCTGGGAGCTCATAAATTATACCCGTAGGATCAGAATTGAGTTTTCGGGTATATGTCGTAGCCATATTGCACCGGGCATTTACATAATAACCCCAATAAAAGCTTTCGGCATCTTGATTCCTTCCGCGGAAATTCTCTTCATATTGCGACATTCCGACGAGTGTACACCACTCTATTCTCATCCAACCGGACGTCAGCCTAAGCCGTTCCCACACCCGCGAGATTCCTTATGTCCGAGTACGTCGGACACCTAGCTATGACATGTCCTCACTCTGTGCCACGCGGGAACACTCGGATTGTGAGCTTAATTATCTATAGTCCGACTGCTTTAACTTTCGTTGGTGTATAGAAAACACGATTTTTCAGTGAAATCATAAAAATATACCACAGAAGGGCATCAGAGAGGTGTAATGAGCAGTAAATTGTGCTGACTTCGATTCAAACGAACGATTAATTCTTCAAGTCGGCTCCAATTTACTTAGACCCGCTTTACCAATCGCTACCGTGAAAAAATCTAAGCGATTTTTTTTTTTAATTTTCTTTCTGAGGTTGAAATGCATTTACATATATGGGTAGTTGCACTAGGAGCATTTCGGCATCAAGAAGAAAATTTTGAAAAACATATCACATACATTTTTTTCACAGCTAGCACTCGATATATGTACATACATATGCACATATGTACATCCATACGTACTTATATACAATATGTAAATATTTTCTTCTTGATAAAACAACAACTTCAATTGCTAAATAATTAAGGTGCTACAAATCAACATACAATTACCGCTCAAAATATATAATTTCTCCAACAACAAAGACTATAATTATTATATTTTTGAAGCACAGGCATTTATTTCATAAAGTTAAACGAGTGAATCACCAAACAGCTTGACTTCTATGTACATAGCTGCATAATCATTACTATTGTTCTCTTACTAGTCAGTATTTATTGCCCGCGATTACTAATTAAGTAGTATTTACGTAAATAAATATATATGTATGTATATATGCATACATATATAAGAGTATATCGTGAGAATGTTAGGCAAACGATCATTGTAATGACTTGTACGTGTTGCGGAACATAATTATTTCTTACGTAGTGTACACACAATTGATTGCGATTCTAACGATTTCGTTTGACGTGATCGAAAACAACACGCATACAGGCTACGTTCTTTTGTTGTTTCAAAAATACATACAGACATACATGATATGTAAATAAATGCCATCAAAAAATACGTTGGAATTTTGATTGACTTTTAATCCCTTAAGTCAGTTGAACTCTGATTATATGTAATTGATTACATAGTAATCATTAAATTGTGATCATTACGGTTTGTTTATTTTTGTTAAGTGCATCTCAGTGGCGACGTAATTAGTTACATCATGAATATATAACCACCACTGGAAATCAAATAAATTGCATGTAAACATAAACATAACGTCAACAAATGGCACAAATAAATTTGTATTAAACAGTTTTTTTTTCTTTTTTCTTAAATGACTGAATTTGCATAAAAAGAGCAATTACTTTGAAATTGTAATAAAAGGATAGCTGGAAATTTAACTGGTAACCATAATCCAAATAAGCACCATGGCCCTTATTATGAGTTGTATTCGACGATCGAACATCGAAAATCGAATTCATATTATGAGCAGAGCAATACTGTCAAAATTTTCGTTTTGTACCGAATTTTCTGTCTAATTTTGCAGTTTTGAAAAAAATTGCTGAAAATGTTAGAAATGTCTGATTATGGTTTTTATTAGAGGCCAAACACTAATTTTAAAGTATTTTTGCTCATTTTATGCAGTTTTAAGATTGTGAGTACCAAAAAACAAGTGTAAAGGCTGGTTTTACTGATGGAACAATATTCTATTTAGTTTTAATGCCAGCAAAGTCTTAGTCAAAATAGAGTTGGCTTTAAAGCCAAATTAAGCTTTAACTAATTTTAAATTCCACTTTATTTTGACTATGATATTCACACTGGCGAACTTCTGGCAACTTTATTATTGCAAATCATCACCATCGCATACAACCCAAAAGCTGCTTTGACTTTTTCCCAAAGAAAGCATATTAAAACCAAAACTTTGTAAAATTTTCAAGTTAATAAAAATTGACAACTGTTAGGTCAATCTACATACATATGTCAAATCTACCAATCGTTGGAATCGACTATATTTGATTTGGAGGAATTTTAGACAGAACTTTTCTTTTATCATATAACAAAGTTCTGCCCAAGGAAAGAAATAAACCTATTTTCTAAAGATATACCCAATTTAAAATTTCAATATTTCGCAGATTTTTATGTCTCGAAAACTATAAGAAAAACTTTGAGTTCGTTTTTAAGCTGATATTGGGTGCTAGAAAGAGTTAAATTTTCAAACGTTTTAATCAGCTTTTTGGAAAACTTTTAAGTATGCAACTTGCGTAGCTCAGTTAAATTTAGCATAACAATGTGCAAGTTTGGAAACGTTTTTCATAAAGAGCAGTTGATTTGCAAGAACTCCAGCTTGCTTGTCATCTACTAAGTGGGATTATAAAATAATTTCTAATCGCATCTGCTGTATATTTTAATAATAGCATTAAGATTGGATCGAAAATACGGGTTTTCAATTGTAGCGCCATCGCATTTTTCATGAAAGTTCTTCTCGTCGCACCTCCATTATCCATTTCTAATTTCATCAAAATCGGGTCAAAAACAGATTTTGTTGTATAAATCGCCGCTAGCGCCACCTTGCCCATATATTTTTCATAACAAAGATTTGTCGTAATTTGAACAAAATCTGATTACAAATATTAATTCTCTGAATAACTCGCCTCTAGCGCCACCTTACGCATCCATTTCTCATAAAAATATTTCTCGACTTGGTGCGTCGAGTATAATAGAATTTTCATTTCATCAAAATCGAATCATAAATTCAGGTTTTCAGAATAACTCTCCTCTAGCGCATTTATTTTACCTAAAAGCTTTTTGTTTTATTGCACCTGCATCATCACTATTTTTGAATATTTTGAATCATGCGCCACCTAATGGATTAAAATATAGCCTATGTCCGTAGCACGGGCCTAAGGAGTATACATTTTTATTTATTACATATATATACATAGATGTGCTAAAGAGCAAAATTTCAAAACATTGTCAAAAATCAACATTTCACTTCACTTCAGATTTACACATGATAAAATTAAATTAGCTACAGAACTGAAAAATCTGATTTAAACGCTTGAGAATCGGTTAAATTTTTATAAATTTTTTACACATGCCACGGGCCGTTTGCTAGTTTTTAGGTAATGGCTTTCGATACCTAGTTCGGGACTTTATTTTATATACATTATATATAGAAGAAAAAGAATATAATGGTATAAAATGGAAGAAAAGTAGTGCCTAAAATTAAAATTCTCGATTCCAATTATTGCTCGGTAATGACATGTATAGACCCAAAACATAATAATTTTAAAAAAATTTCTAATTACATTTGTTTTTTTTTTTTCTTTGTATTAAAATTTGATTGAATACAAAGTGACCAAAATGTAATCACTACGTCCAAAATACTTTTTTTCTGCATACTAATCATTGCTTTCATCTTCTTCTTCTAGCCAATTACAATCCCGAAGAGGATATGGATTATGGGGTCATGCAAAAGAATGGCAGTGTCTTGAGTCATATACAAGTTTCGGATAACAACAACTTAACGGTGCCTATCTGCATCCAACCAGTGCGACGCAGCAATTCCGGCCTTATGAGGTACATAAATATGACTTACGCATTTTAAGGTGGAGATTTTACTATGCACACTGATATGATATCGAATACCTAAAATACCTCTTTACATACATATACCAATCATATCTCACACCCACACAGGCGCATATGACTGCACCCATTTTTTGTATTTCCAATGGACAAAAAAAGAAAGCAATAAATCTATTATCGTTAACTTGCTGTGATTCGTGTTCTGAATCATTTAAAAAAAAATTTTTTTTTTAAATATTTTATGATATTTATTGTTGCAGTGAGAACTGACTTAGTAAAATGTTCGCGAATTTAAAAATCCAAATTTAAACGTCTACCTAGTAAACCCTCACAATTAGCTTGAGAATAGCTCATATCGGTTGCATTTTCTTTATATAGTAATTCGCTTGTGAGCAACTCGTTCACTCTTGCGACAAGTCCACGAAAGCTTTGTACACCCTTTGCAAGTTATAAAAGCTCACTAAAAAAAGATCCCAACTCCGGATCAGAGAGAAATTTGCTTTATTTCGAATATTTTAAAATGTAATTTTTTCGTAAAATTTCCATATCTTCCAACGATTGGGTAAAGGTTTCTTCAAATAGAATAAAAACTTACTTAAAATAAATTACTTCTTCTCCAAAAGTAGTCATTACCACTTTTACTCCATCGAAAGTTTGGTTGTCATACACTGAGCGATAAAAGAATCCTTCACCTATATGAATAACTTTTTATAATCGTTCTCTATTATTTTGAAACAGAAAAATTCTCACGAATCTGTCTCGCTAACAATGTAATTTTGTTCAAGCCCCTTTTCATCACTGGACTCAATTTTGTACCAATTTACATTCATCATATTAACATCTTTCCACTCTATTTTTTGTACATTTCCAGCAACGCGAAAATCCATGAAGAGGACTATCGCCGCGAAACACAGACCAACGTGCCAATGTTGGGTCCCGAAGTACTGGCTGTTTTCGCAAACTCACAAATCTTCCAAGATCATCAACCGACCAAATTGAATCGCATCAGCACGAAGACCTTCCTAGCGGGCGTACATTCGCCCAATAAAGAAGTGCCGACCACACCGCGCGAATCCGAACAGGATCGGCTATTGCGGCGATTGGAAGGTAATAAATACAACAAAAACAACCACCGTCATAATGATCATGGTCATGCTGATCATGATGGCAATAATGATGATGATAATGATGATGATGATGATGATGGCGGGCTGTACGCACAACCACATCATCCGCTACGACGACCATCGCGTAAGAGTAGTGGTGGTAGTGGAGCGCATGTGGGTAGTGGTCAACTTAAGGTTAAATTTTATTTAGACTGATTTGATATGAATGAAAAAACTAATACTATTGGTTTAACTGTAGCTTAACAATGAGCGTTAAGCGATTTTGGTGGAGTACTTATTGTATATTTGCTCACCGATATCAAGGCAATGCAATGGAATTTGAAAACTAAAATTTTCTTTAGAGTTGCCATGTATTTAGTATATGTAAATTTTTTTAAAGTATTTTTGTGCGTAATATTTTTTGTACTTAACGGATAACCTGCCACAACATATACACATATACATACAATACAAGTACATCTATAGTTATTTAGCAAACATATCTACATACTACATACAATACGTAGCGATAGTATTATGGTGCCCACAGTCACCGACGCAAACGTACGTTACGTGTCAGCTGACACGATCAAACTTATGAGAGCGCTAAGTAAATGAAAACTCATCAACGTGTCCGTGTGACGGTTACGCGCGACGTGTACGTGTGTAATCTGAGAAATTTAGATTTTTGCCGTGAAGCCGTGTCAGCTGAGTGCTCTCTCACCGCACAGTGTTGCCAAGCAGAACTTTTTAAAATCATTAACAAAATAGCCTTATAAAAATTTAAATTTTTATTAAATTAATTTAAAATCGATGTTTAATAATGTTAATTATAGATAAATTAACTATTTGCATTTGTTGGTTTTTGGCTTTGGTTTATTATACAATGAAAAATTGTAATTGACAACGCGGATGTGTGTAAAAGTATGTATGCAAACAAAGGAATGGCAACATTGTGTTGATGCAAGCAAACACAGTTTTATGTACGCAAAGTTTGTTTACAAAACATACGTACGGGCACAAGTTTTGCTCAATTTTGTGTATCTCCCGTCAAACAGACACGGCATACGTACACGTCGGTGACTGTGGGCACCATTATGCTTTGTATTTACTATTATAAATAGCTAGTAGTTTGTATATAAGTTTTTATTTATATATAATAAGTATTATTATTATTATTATTATTATTATTATATTCTTGTTTTTTTTCATCTTTGGTATTTATCTCGCTGTAACTGATTACATGTAAGTAGACTGTAGTTACATAAATATACGGCTGCTCTTAATTGGCCAACAGGCACGTAAACAGTGTAAGCGAAATGTGTGAAACTGTGTTGCCAAATATGTCAGCCATTTATTTATTTAGCTAGACAGCCATGGATCGGCTTGCATATTTGCTTATTCAGTAAGCGTGTGATTTGGTGCGGCAATAAGTCAAATACTTAAGGATACTTAAATAGTAATATTAAGTAATACTAAGTGGTAATTAAGTTTATTTGGAGAAATAAAAAAAAATGTAACGGCTTTCTGTGATTAAAAAAGTGAGAGAAACGAATATTAAATTAACACAGTTTGTGAAGGAATGGTGGGGAGTTTTAACGATTATTGAAATCAATCGTACTGTGAAATTTGTATGACCAATAGTTCAACGGTTCGAAATCTGTGCTTAGAAAGTTTCACTCATTTTACTAATAGGGCGCTTGTTTTCACGTACAGATCAAGGGAAGAATAGCATTCACGGATTCTCCGAGTAAATCAATCAAAAGTAGTAAAAAAAAGGAGTAACTCTCGTGATGGTCCTTTAACGAAACTTCATTAGGCAAAATCACCACATCAAAGCCAATTTGCACATTCGATTATTAGAATCTAAGTTTTTGGTGTGGGGATATTACCTGCTATAGTTATATTACGAGAAACCAACCGGAACTTAGCTTCTTTACAATCAGCATTTTATGATTTGACCAAAGATCATTGATTTACTTTCACCGGACGTGCCAACAGAATATTTTAGCTTTTTTCACCATGCTAGAAAAAATTTGACGTTCGCTACTTGATATTGGAACTTGATTGGATCCAATAGGTTTGTGTGGTGAAGTAAGCTAGCAATTCTTACCTTAGGATAATTTCTCTTGTGTTTTGCTGTGGCAAAAAAACCCAAATTTCACCACACCACAAACCATGGCAAAATATTTTCAAAGAACGTAGATTACAAAGAAGTTGCATCAGTGAAATTATACTGTGGTAAGAAATATTAGCTTAATTCACCACAGCACAAACCATTTGGATTCAATAAGATATAAGTCAGCAAAAGTCAAATTTGTTCTGGTGGGGTGAAATAAGCTAAAATGTTCTGTTGACATATCCGCTGAAAGTATGCTACTTCTTTGTAATCTACATTCTTTGTTCTTAGTAACCTACGTTCTTTGATATGTTGAACTCAGCCAAGTCGCTTAGGTTGCATGGCGTTTCGTTTCTTGTGGCAAGAACTCTTGCCCGATTTCAAAACACCAGAAACATATTGGATCTAATCAAAATTTAATTTCAATCAGGAAAAATCAAATCAGTTCTAGCAAGGTGAATTGGACGAGATTTTCTGTTACAGGAACGGTGAGATGGGCTGCGAAGTCGAAAATGTAGCTGAAGATGAAAAACAGCGCAATAGTAAGCATATGAAAGTGTTCACGGTGCAACCAAAAACGAAGCCGAAGATGAAAACGTTGCGTAAGCGGCCTGCTTGAAACTGTGGGATACTGTTTTCAAAGGTGAATCCCTTGCTGTGATGAGTTGTTTATATAATTTAACTACTTGCAATTATGGAATAAATGCGTGTTATTTTAAAATGGTCACTGAACGAGGAGTTAAAATGCAGTTATTTTTTAGAAAATGTAATCAAATGTATTAATTAACATCTTTGTTACATATTCGAAAAATTTGTAGCCGTCTTGCCGTAACTCATCAAACAAGTGGTGAAATTCTTCAGAAGTTTTCCTACATAAATTTATTTCGTGAACTGGTGGTTTTTCTCTTGTTTCTTCAAATTTCATCTGTAGACAAATACTTTCATTTAGAAAAAATTTATCATCTGAAGACGAATTCATCGCACCGTATTCGTCCTCTACTATGCACACATGCCAACTTGTCGCAAGCAATTCGCCCTCAGCTTCGTCTTCTTCGGCTTCGCAGCCACTCTGTATGCACCCTAAGGCGGTTATAGCGTCAATTAAGTAAGTAAACACCAATAGGATCGAGCCAGATTCTAATATAAATCACCGATTGTCAAATTAGTTCTGATATTGTGAAGTAAACTAAAATTTTCTGCTAGGTGAACAGTGAAAGTGATGCAGCTTGGTTGGTTTCTACTTACTAACTAAATACTTATAGCCCTTATCTAAATTAGCAGAGTGAAAAGAGACCATAAATAATATGCGATATATGTACATATTTACATCAATAAATAAGTACCCAATTAACATTTAAGGCGGATTCATCATTCTTATCCGGACAGCGTTTTGTTAACTCTCATAAATTTGTCGTCGGAGAGTGTGATTTACTGTTTAATTCGGCACCATTTATTTTCTTTTCAAATAAACAAATTCTTAAAACAGCTGTGCATGTGAAATTGTAGTTTTCGGTTCATTATAAAAAGTTGTCTGGGTATAATATCGAAATCAAATTGAATCGAACAAAGAGTACTGATCACATTTTTGGTGCACTCTCAGTGAAGCGGAGTGAGGAAAGAATAAGAAGGTGACTTCATCTCTAAGCGTAGTACGCTTCTCTTCTTAATCGGCGCTATAACTTCCTAGGCGATTTTGGCCGATATCAACATGGCGCACCAGTCGCTCATCGGCTTTACTAACTGGCGCCAGCTTGAGACACCAATGAAGCTAAGTCCTTCTCTACCTAGTTTTTCCAACGAAGATCTCATATAAAGGACGTACAGTGATTTACTTTTAAAAATAAAATTAGTTTTCCAACACTTTGGTGACGGTTTTTGGCTCTATCTCACGTCTTGCTCGATATTCCCCTTAAGGTTCTGAATTGTTAACGGATTGATCGCATAATGTCGGCTTCTCAGGGCAACACATAGCAACCCCACAAAAAACACAAAAAAAAAGCTCGAATAACATCGGTCCCTCTGTACACCCCACAAAAAAGTCCAAGGCGTTAAATCGCGGCTCTGAGGTGGCATGGGATGTGTGGCATCGTACGCCATTTGCTAAAACCAAACATCGACTAAGTTCATATCTTACATATCCGTTTACAACAATCTTTTATCGTGCCTCTGTTACGCTCGCCGTTGACGGAAATGGCGTTTCCAGCAGAATTTTCGAAGAAAAATCCGCCGATCATCAGACGCGACAGTTGTTCTTGTTAACGTAGCTATGTAGCCTATGAGATGGAAAAGCGCTGTGTCAGAAATGTGCCAAATTCGCATCAGGCTGGAGCGTGAAATGTGGTTTTATTGAGATCGATGGCGAATCGATGCTCCATTACTTAGTCGCGCACTCTCGGCTACGGCAGTCACATTCTCTTCAGTGAGCTCCGTGCGACGCGTCGCGACGGCAGGGACCGTTAGTGTTGTCCACTATCATGCCAGTCTCACAAAATTTTTGCACAAACTTGCTCACAGCAGGCACAATGGGTGCCTCGTTTCATTTATTTTCAATAAACGCACTTTTCGACCTATTGATTTTGGAAATAAGTTCGGATTATTTCGCAACGTTGTTCAAGCTTAAAGCGATAAATTTCACTTTGGGGAGATATGATCCTAACTTTCTGTCTAAATTTCATGCTGGAAAGAGCTGTCATTGTCAAAATAGGATATGATAAAAAAACACTGCGTAGAACACCCTGTACTGTCAAAACTCGTTATAAAAAATGCTAAAGTGAAGTGCAAGAAAAATTTCTGGAGTTAAATTTTCTAAAACAGTACGGAGTTTTGTAGAAGTAGGCCACTCTTCTACTGTAGTTTTCTAAAGTTTTTTTTGTGAAAAATGGTCACACGGCAATCTAGGCTTGCAACGGAAATACTTATTACTTCCTGAAAGGATGATGACATCTATCAAATGTCAAAATTTCTTTGGTATAACTTCTTTTGACACAAGGACTAATGACAATTTTTTTTCGAACCTATACCACGCTTGAGTTCAACTTGGGTTTACGAATGCTAAAAACTGACGTATTTCTGAAACTTTCAGGGTTGTTTGCCAAGTGGAAAATCATTGGATTCTCAACAAAAGCAAAACTTTCAGCAGGATTTAAACTTTAACCCAAATATAACTTTCTAATTTCTCAAGTAATGTACATATAAATAAACTAATGCACATATATAAGTAATTGATTTTGCACTGCTGCTGCACCTGACTTTTAAACATGAGTCCTCCTAAGAATCACATTTTTAAATATTTTAGTTCTTAATTTCAATTTTTGCTATTCAGAACGATAATAAAGGAAATAAAAAATATCAGCTGGCGCTGGTGCCCCCATGGCGCAGAATAGTAATATTATCAACTTAGTCTCAAAGTGCGAACTTAAAAATAGATATCAACTGAAGAGGTATAAATTTATCAAAGGTAAGGCGCCTGCTACACTGACTAAGCCGAAATGCAAAGTGCATATCAAATTTGATAGAGTTTGATACATTAGCTTTTGATATATAAATATGTATCTATTTGCTCTAAATTCAAAGGTGACACGCTCATTTCCAAATTGTTTTTAACATACATATTTCGTTATCCAACCCAACCCTGTAAACGAATCAAATTTATGTAAATTTCCTTTTATAGCTGCTAAATTCGACTCTTTTTTTCTTTTTATAAAATACTGTTAGAAGAGCGGGTGGTGTTTCTGTCCGATTTCTATAATTTTTTAAATCGTTCACCAAATTTGCCAGAGTTGGATGAATTAGTTTTGGAGAAAGCAGCAATATTTAGTATAGCCCGACTCCAAGCCAGTTAACCATAAAATCACTTTAAGATCTGCAAATGTTTGTTTTTTGTTGTTCGTACTTAAGTTTTGCTAATCCAAGTTTCATAACAAAGATGATAATTTATTTCAATTTTGCAGTAAAACGTCTTTTAAACTCGTTTGTGAGGAATCAATAGTCAGGGCAACTTCATTCTGCGATCGTATTCTCGCCAATAACAATGAAATTACGAACGTTATTCCAGTTCCTCCGGATGCATCTAGGAAGTTCATTCCACCATTTCCAATGTACACACAGCTGCTATAAAAAAATCATCCGCAATCTCGTGCCGATTGAATTGTATAAAATTTGTACGAACTGCTACGGTTAATGCATCGGGGCCTTATTGTTGTTCTTTTTGCACTTCGAGATAAAAACGCATCGTGTATTATACGATCAGTTGTTCGAATTTCGGATTCGAGGGGAAACATGCCGATATGATTAACGCAAATAATGTGCGAATTTATCGCGGTGATTTAGATAGAGCGTATTCTCCTATGAAATACAACCAATAGATGCGACCCAGAACTGCCCAAGTAATTAGATTTGAATGCCCATAAACTGGTGTTCCTTGTTTTCGATGCTGAAACGATTTCGATGGAGCATTCCATGTAGCGTGGGATTTCAGCGGGCGAAAGAATCTCTTTGACAAACCGAGAAGAAGCTTGTCCTGCAATATTTCATTTAATTCAATTTAATTTTAATACTTTTAGTTTTAACTTTTTACTTAGATATTTGACTGCTCTATCACAAAAGATGGATTCGTAAATCATAGACTTTTTAAATACCCTTGGGTTGATATCCATTTTGCTATAGCACATTTATCTCACCAATTTAAATTTCCAAACAGAACTTTCGACTTGAACATTCTGAACAAACTACCCATATAGTAATTCATTTATCTTTCCAATTTAGTTGAATTCAAATTCTTAAGCAGGCGGCAATCCTCTTCATAAATATTTCCGAAATTAAGCTTTCTTACAATCTGTAATTTGATGACAATATTTTTAAGCAGCCGGCAACCCTTCTCAAAAACATTTTCGGTGTATAGTTTTTTTAACCTATTTGTTTTTACACCCGTAATGAAATAACTAATTTATTGAACGAATTTAATTAATCTCAAGTTTTCAAACAGGTGGCAATTCTCTATTGTTTTTTTTTTTTACTTTTCAACCATCTGGCCCTTATAGCAAACAAATCTACAAAAAAGATAGACTAAGGAAATACACACGCACTTTGCTACGCCTAAAAAAATACAATGTATTAAATGTTATGTTCTAAAATAGTTTATTTAAATAAAATGGGTTCAACTTAAATTAAATATATGGTTTCGGCCAAAATAATTCGAAACATATTAAAATTTACGTGAGCGGGATTGAATTGAAAATTACTGCAAAAATAGAGTATTTTATAAATAGAAATTGCTTTTATAATGGTTAAAATATTGTACAACGAAATAATAATAATGAGATTTGCGCAAACTAAATAAAAAAAATTAAAAATCGATCAGGTTTTGGCTATGTTATTCAAGTTTACCTTAAACCAATCGTCAAAAAAAGTTAAAGACATCATCCGCAAGAAGCAATGCACCCCACTGTACATATTCTTACAAGATTTTGAAAAAAATATTAAAAATAAATAAAAACTAAGTATAAATAAGTATTGATTTTCGTGGATGTTTCATTTAAAATAAAAATTTTAGTATCAATCATATTATTGGACTTTGAGAGCACAATTGTTACAAACATTCTCCATATAATCAATTTTATATATGCATGCAGTAGTATAGATGACAAATCTGTTTACATAATACCTCGTTTCGTTTACGTCAGACAAAAATAGCAATCTACAGGCTCAGTTCATATCATTTGAATTTTCCCCTTAGACCAACTATTCCAATATTTATAACACATTAAATAGAACACTTTAGGAACGCATTACTTATCTTTATTTCTTATATCATCGCCAAAATAAATCAAAAAACATTGTTTCATTATGCCAGAAACTGGTTTCGTTTCAATTTTGCCGTAAACTCACCGCCATAAATATAACAAAATAAATCAGGACTATCAATACACACCCCGTTGTATTTTCAAGATTAGCTATTAAACTAAGGTATACGCTAAATTTTAATTGCAATACAATAATAGATTTGCACTGCACATTCTTTAACAAATGAACGTACGTAATTTAATAAAAAAGTCACTATCTCCGCTTCCAGATTTGACAACAAAGTAGAATGTTTACAGATATTTTTTATTAATCAACCTCATATCGGCATTGGTATGAATCGTATCCGATAAGTTTTTAGTGTTGAGTAGTGTAATTAAAATAAATTTAACTCATTTTGATAAACTTTTGTTGATTTTTACAAGAACAACAAAAGTTTTTTATATTCTGGAAGTTCTGATTGCTATTTTCAAGTTTTAATTTTCCAGTCATTCCGATGCGTTAAAGGTTGCGATCAAATAGCAATATCGATTATTTTTGATCGAAATAATAAAAATAAATAAAATATGTCCGAAAACAGTAATTAAATGCGACTAAAAAATAAATATCACTTTATAAAGATTAATAGTAATCGAAAAAATTCTATACAGACTTTTCTTACTATAGTCTATAGAATCGCTAATTTCTTATAACTGATAGGCGGAACTCTGAAGAGGTACTAGACCGATCTTAATATTTGCATTTATTGTATTGGCCCGGCTTGTGCTTAATTTTTTTTGCTACCTGAAATTCATGTTCCTGATCATGAAAATAGTTCGGTTTGTTCTGCATTTCCCTTCCGAGTGGAATTGACCATCTAAAACTACTGGGTGAAGTGTAAAATTCCTAGTGAATGTGAAATTCGTCGTATAATTCCAGGAGGGGCCTTGAACGAAAAATTAAAAATAAGATGTGTTTTATGAGAAAGATGAAATATCTACTTAATGAAACTCAAAAATTTAGTACGTCAATATCTCGAAAATATGACGTGATAACAAAACTTAGACTGAAGTTTACATTTAAATATTTACATAAAAAATCTCATGTCACGGTATGGTCGAACTTCTCTGAAACGGCTTACCCGATTTTTAAGAAATTTTGCATGTATTTATATATTTGGTAGACATAAGAATTGGACGTAAAGTACATTTTATACTTGGAAGAGGGTTGCTACCTGCCCGAAAAGTAAAATTTAATTAATATACACAAGTGATATGAAATATTAAAATAGCTAACTATTTTTGTGTGAAAAGCCAAAGTTAATTAAGTTATTCACATGAAATATTAACATTTAGGTGTCAAACGGTACATTTTGGAGAGGATTGCCACCCGTTTGAAGAGTCTAGTTTAGTTAAATTATACACAAGTTATATGAAATATTTAAACATGGGTGTCAAACTAATCGTCTCAGCAAGAAGGTTCGTAGCTACTAACTTAACTTTTTTAAGAGGGTTGCCAAAGTCGAACTAAATTAAATTATACACGCGTTACATGAAATATGAAAATATGTGTGCCAAACTGTTCGATTCGCTGAGGAGAAGGCTAATAGCATGTTAAGGGTTGCCATCTGATTGAAAATTCGAATTAAAAAAAATTTCACACAAATTATATGAAATAGCGAAATGTGGGTGTCAAATCATTCGTTTCGTTGGGAGAAAATTTATTCGCATAATTTAAAGAGGGTTACCACCTTTTTAAAAAAAAAATATTAATATTTTACCCAAGGATAATTCTCATACATATGTATATTTTTGAGAGGTTTGCCACCGGTTGTATGTGACAGAAACCGAAATACGTTTTTAGGTTACATATGTAAAGGACAATCAATAAATAAATATAGGCAGGACAACGTCTGCCGGGGTTGTCTATTAATATATACATACATATGTCCTTGGTATGGGTATTTTTTACGTTATTATAGTTTTATTAACTGCTATCATTGTTTGAGAAAATTGTGTTTTTGTATTTCAAAGATTATTTGGTATTATTTTCTGTTTAGAAATCTCTGACTCTATACTACTAATTTCGATAAGACTCATGCCTGTCTTACTAAATGCATTGTAATCAAAATGTCATTAAATGATTAATCAGGCGGAGCAAAGTCAACATTAAATTACCGACAGCTCAATTTTAAATCCCGCGTCTAATGGTCTACAGTCGCTGCTAAGCTTTTCAAGCTAACTTTTTTGACTAGAAAGCAACTTTTTTATTGCAGCTAAATATATATATAAATAGAAATCCAAAATAACAAAATGCCTTCCGATTGTTTCAAGAGCATAAACTACAAATCAAGCTGACATGTTTTGAAATGCAAATTCCTAAGCTTCACCCACTTATCGTTCAACAGATCGAATGTTAAATTCAAATTAAAACTAAAGTGTCCATATATGTTCGTCATACATATATCTAATATATATAACCTGTGATCACAAAATATTATTATTATATTGTATTATAAAAAAAAATATTTATATTGTATAATTGAATTACACAAATAAACCTTAAATCTAGGCAACTAACGGCTATGGTCTTCGGCCCAATAGTAATAAAAATAAATATATGATATATTAAGGCGATTAAATTGAGTAATAAATGTTACAGTTTTTTAAGAGCGATATAGTGTTTATGATATTTTTTATTAAGTAATATTTTTAATAGCTCAGACAAACAGATTTTATTAAATAAGGTAAATTGCGCTCATTCTTAATAAAAGTACAGACATAAGTTAAGTGGTTACATGTAGTAAGTGTATCAGCCAAGCATAGGTGACATACTGGAGGTGGCCTGCTTTCCATAAGGTGGCTATGAGTTAGACGCGTGTTCCCTAACCTCCTTAGGGTTATGTATTTACTGAGGTCCCTTCTTGTAATATCAGTTGTATATTTTGCGGCAACACCATCTGGGTTTATATTTTTATAATCGTGGTTGTAGCCATTCCGAAACTGTTTTGCTATGTGATTGTAGTGTTGTATTACTAATTTTATAATGTCAGTTTTGCTTGTTACATGCTTAGAAATGATGGGTGCAGTGGTTGCAAATTTAGCGGCTTCATCAGCTAACTCGTTGCCCAGAATACCGACATAACACGGGCTCCACATTATTTTCAGCTTACAGGGATGTTGTATTAGTACGTTTATTATTTTTAAATTGTTTCATTTTTATGATGAATGTTGAGTATAGCTGTACCTCATTTGGGTCCCTGCCCACAGGGACATAGAGGGAAACTGCATGGCAGACGAATTTGCGAGACAAGGCACGGCAAAGCAGATTCTTCAGGATAAAGAACGCATTGGTATGTCTTTTGCCACTTGCAAACTGCTACTTAGAGAATATATATATATGAACAAGTTGATGACAGATGGAGTCAAACTACGACTTGCCAAACCTCTAGGCAGACGTGACCTACATGGGACCGGAAACGGTCACGAAGTGTATACTCTTTAAAAAGAGAAAAAATCTCTAGCTTGGTGGGAGCTCTAACCGGGCACTGTCTGATAGGAAAACTTGCTGAAGGCGGGGCGTACCTTTCCGAAGATGCTGCAGAAGCTGTAAGAACTATGAAGAGGAGGAAACGGTCTTACATCTTCTGTGTAAGTGTGCTGTGTAAGTGGGCTGTGCAAAAGTAGGCTGCGGTACCTGGGATCACAGTTTTTGGACGACCTTAGTGAGGTTTCAGCGAGGCAAATTGGTTCAGCAAGGGGTAGTCTTTCGGTGGATGGTGTAAATAGTTGTGGTAACCCAATGGGTCTTCTATTTATGGCCTAACTCTTCCTACCTACCTGAGTATAGCTTTTACTATCGAAAGGGAATCCGAGAATATGAGGTGTTTGCGAATTGTACCTTTGCAGATGCTAACCACTTCAAGTAAAGCTTCTGCTTTGGCTATAAAAACAGAGCTATGTGTGGTGAAATGTGCTAGCTTTGTCAATTGCAGGTCTTGCATAAGCTGTGACGTGAACAGATTTTGAACTATCCGTATAAACTAAATTCCAATTCCGTTGTTTAGGTTTTTCTACCGTATCATAAAATGATGTAATAAAACCCCGGCTGTTGGTTGATTGGTCTGGTAGGTGAATCAGATTGGTAACTATGGAATCTGTGTCAAATTGCCAGCGTGGTGTAGTTGGTAAATAGAGTTTATGTTGCTTAACATCTAAGTCTATCTCCTGCGAATTTCTAACCATACGGCAGACAGCTGAGGGGTAGATTATCCCTCTCTACCTTTTAGCAATGAGTTTTATATCTGTTATTAACTGCTGTTCCGAATATAAAAGAATCTTAGAAATTTCTTTTGCCGCCATCATGCAAACTCTATGGTCAATCCAATTTCCATTAAAATGGGACCGTTTCTTTGTAGCCTAGTTGCAAAAGAACGCCAGGTAGGATAACGAATTGCATGTAAAGCAACAACACTAACTCGGAAAAATATGCGAGTTGAGCCACCTCGGTTAAATGATATCCGACCTGAGATGTAGTTTTGGGAAGTGAAAAACTGCGCTATTGTGAATTAGCCCTAAGAAAATACATGAGAAATTTAGATTTAATACCTTATTCGTTTTTATTTGCATAGTATTTGTAAATATATAACTACATAAACCTAAAAATTGCCGGACTATTTTCCGTTCTTAAATAGCACTAAACAAATCGCAACTTACATGAAAGAGGCTAACAGGGTTGCTTTTGCAACTCAAGGAAATTTTATTTGTTACCGGTGTGGTTCGGAATGCTTCAATGCAGTGGTTGAAGTGACTGTTACAAATTATATTCCGTTTGAGGCTTTCCGTCGCAATGTGAAACAATACAACCGAGAGCGGTGGCCCCTGCGGTATTCCATTGTCAAACGGATAAATTTGGGAATAAGCTCCATTTATTCTAACGCGGAATTTCCGATTTGATAAAATGGAATCAATGTAGTGTAGAATATTCGAACCAATTCGCCATTCCATCAGCTGCTCTAAGATCGGGTATTTCCCAATTGGGTCATACGCTTTTTCAAAGTCAACAGATATAATCGAAATGTGACGCCGTTTAGATAGCGTAGCAGCTATTTGGTGATCAATAAACAGAAGTGCGTTTGGAGTGCTTTTTTGGGTCTTATATGCCACATAATTAACTTATGTTTTGTTAAAAACCAGTTCAAACGTGTAGCCGCTGACCTCTATTTTTGGATTTATTAGATTAGCGATGTTTTAAGTAAGAAGGAAACTGTTTTAACATTGGATAATATATTTTATCAAAGCCTGCAGATTTTCCTTTTGATGCACTCACTACGTTGTCAAAATGTAATAACGTAATTGGTGATTCCAATAACACAGCATTAGGGTGGACTGTGATATTTAATGGACCATTAATACTACACTCGGAAGCAAAGTAGTCGACTATTTTATATGGAGCCGACACTATCACAAAATATATTCACAGGTTTCGACAAATTTTAATAGTTTTTTATAAAAATATAATTCTTTCTATAACAAAAACTATGTACATAAGTTGACATTTCACACAGTCTAAATGGGAAATTTATAAAAATTCGACAAATTTAATAAAAATGCCATTCATATTTTTAACTGTTTCTCTCGAATTTATTGAATTTTAGTGCAAGTTCGAAGTTTTTGCTGACACTGTCCAGCGTTTTCTTCCATAGAAAAGTAAATTTTGTTCATGGGTTAGTGACTTGAAACTTGCACTTGCACTTTGTTACACTAAATATGAATCAAATACAAAATGCGTGCTTCGAAATTGTATATGTAAGAATGCGGTTTAAAAATTTAAAATTTGAATGATAATTTTTTAAAATTTTTTATGAATTTTCTAGCAAATTAGGAACTTTGACCAACATGTTCTTTGTTAGAAAATTAGCCATATTTTTATAATAAATATTAAAATTAAATAAGAAAAGACAAAATTGTCAATATATTTTGTTATTATTTTCGCGAACTCAGCTACATGTATGTACGTACGAACATTAGTGTGTCGGAATGAACGATCTTATATATTTGTTGAACCCAGCTAAGCACTTTTTATTAATCCGATTAGTCGTCGCTTATCGAACTGTTTATACCTAATTGAATTTGTAATTTCTTAATCTTTGCTCATAAATCAGTTCAGTTTGCGATTGTATGTACTACATATCGATGGAGTTTTGAAAAAACCCCACTTTCATACCAATAAATTTTGATCTTCCGCAGAAAAAATAATATTTTAATAAAATTATAAGCAAACGGCCTTTCAAGCTACAGCCTTAATCATTTATATATTTCATTAGAGCATTTTAATTTTAATCGTGACAGGAAAAAAGTGTTGACTCGATTTAAGTTGTTTTGTTGAATTTCTATATAACTATTGATATACAAGTATTCATACATATCAAAAACACATACAGTTGCGTGCAAGAAAATAATACAATATAATAGCAAAATGTATTAACGATTTTGTCTTGCCTTATTTAACTTTATAATTTAATTCATGTATATTTTAATTTTTATAAAAACATAAATAATGTAAATCAAAGTCTCCAAATTCCAAAAAGAAATCGACAAATTTAAAAAAAGTTCCTTATTTAATTTTATTTTTTTTTTTGTATAAATTTAGTAAATTCGAAACAAAAATCATGTAAGTCAAAGATACCGATTTTCTAAAAAAAAATTGACAAATTAAAAAAAAGCTTTCATCAAAATTTTCAACTTTTTAATACGAATTTTTAAATGATTTTAGTGGATATATGTATTAGTTTTGTATATAATGCATTAATAAAATTTACTTTGTACGGCAGAAAATACTGAACGCCGCCATCAAAAAATATAATAAAATTAAAAATAAATCATGCCGAATTTTTGGCTTAAAATATGCACTTTATTACAATAAAATTAAATGGGCTACAACATTGCATTCTGAAAATTCGGATTAAAGAGATACAAATTTTGATGATGCCGTTTTTGAATTTGTAAATTTTTTTAAATTTTCTAAAAGTTTTGAAACATTGGTTTTTGTTATAGCATTAATTAACATTGTTTCAAAATAAATAATTCAAGTTCAATAAGGAAAGACAGAATTGCCAAAATTTGGCAATATATTTTTCTACAATTTTCGTGATCACAGCTGTACATACAATCAATATATTTAAAATACGACAAAGCAAGTTTATCTTCTGATAAAAACGCATATCAAGTAGGTACTGATTTTATCGCTGCTCAATTGTATTGTTGTTTTTGTCACATGCACATTGCACAACATACACACACACACACACAAATACCTTCACACGCACGTGTATTTCGAAATTTCAGAAGCCACTTAATTAATACATATTTTTCGCTTTTATCGCCCTGTGATGGATTACGCGCTGAAGGTGCAGTAATTTGTGGTGTTGATTGGAAATACGAAAGGCTGAAGTAATCAACAAAGAAACAAAACAAAGAAAGGGAAAAAAACCAAAAAAATTAAAAAAAAAACAAAAATCACCACACGCACTCACTCACTTACAACTCTTAAATGAATGTTACGAAGGCGCTCTACTGGAGAAAAAAACAAAAGAAGCTTCACCACCAACCAACCGAACCTACACACATATGTACATACATACATATGTACATCGCCGTTTAACGATTGTCATGTGTTGAAATATTTGTTTTCACATATTATCTACAAAATCACTTATTTTATTTTTACGCCTCTCACTCATCGTTCTTACGGTTGTTATCCACATAATCATCTTTCACAAAAAAACCGATGTTTCATTATCTAATTGTTTTTGTTTTTCTGCGCACAGCTTTGACCATTAACACTACCAGTATAAATATTTTACCGCTAGCGACAAGTTAGAAAGGCCTGTCTGTCAGTCATATTGGCTACAAAATTAGAAATGCAAAATATATTTGAAGACGCTCAAAAGTCGTTTAGACCGATAATAAACAAGTGTATGCGAATATTGGTACGTGTGTGGGCATTTTTATTTAAATTTTTTGCTTCATCTATCCAAGTATGTGTGTGTGCATATTTTTAACTAAAATGACGTATGTATTTATAACCTGTGCCCCATATGTGGTACGGCCGCGATGCGGGCGGTTGCGTTGCTTGCCGGTGTAAACGACGTTGTACGAGATAAAATGTCTTAATTGCTTTTACTATAAAACCCATATAAGAAGAAAAGGTTGGTGACGACCACAATCCCGAATTTGGTAATCCCGATAGCTATTTGTGGTTTTTTAATCATACGGTATCTGGACAGTGACAGCGTTTTTTGACTGGAAATCTTGAAGTTTCTGTCTATGCAAAAAGTTCATGGACAACACTCACGGTTCCCGTCAACGTACGGTGCCCACTGAAGAGAATGTGGCGGCCGTAGCTGAGTGTGCGACTTTGCCCTAGAGCATCGACTCACCACCGACAAAGAAGATAGAACTATTAGAACATTATTTTTGCTTTTTTAGTTAATCAACAGGGTAGCGCCTCCTCTTTCGACAAACTGCGTAAATGATTGAAATAAAAGAGAAGGGGCTATCCTGTTGATCAACGAGAAAAGCAAAAGTAATGTGCTGTCCATTCTTATAGTTCTATGTTCTTTGGCATCGATCTCAACAACTCAACATTTCACGCACCAGCCTCGTTTATCAGTTTGGGACTTAGTGCTGCTCGAAATTAACAACGATTTTGCTCCAAAAATTATCTTTTCGGACATAGTGCATTCCATCTCTATATTCGGCCCTATTATACTAAACGACGATGACTTGCCAACATCGGTATTCCTACAGTCGTTATCGATAACTATTGACATATATTGGTATTGACTATGAAGTATTGACCTCGACGTCAAGTTCAAGAGATTCGTTTCTATCGACACTATTTTTGGTGATGACAAGAAGACATTTTATAGTAATCTTTGTTTCGTTGATCGTAAATAGAAGCGAATATGTACATATTACACATTTTATTTGGTACTTTAGAATGATAAATTATAGTAATGAGAATTTTTTAGTTAGAAGGAGAGAGGCGCCCGAAAAACACTGGTAGGACAATTAATAGTCTGTAGTCTGCAAAAGCATTTAAATAATTATAGTATCGGATAGAAAATGATATGCATGTGTATGAAACCCAAGATGGCTGAATCTTTAGCTTCAGCCGTATGACTCACTAACCTACAGAGTCAATGTCCCAATCGATCTTTTGCGCGCTGTGTTTGATAATCGTGTTATCAGCCGTTTCGACGATGCCACCTTGAAGCTGCGAATTGAAGCCGTGCAACTTTTTTGTCGGTTGCCATGAAGGACTGATGGAATGCGATCTATCCGTTATTGATTCAGGCCCTTAAGGCGAATATCGAGTAAACTATTCGTGTTATAGAGCCAAAAACCGTCAACAAGGTCTGGTAAAACTGGGCTAAGAGGATGCGCTACTTCAAACCAGTCTACCAGGGTCCATTAATGAAATCATCTTTCGAATAAACCAATATATGTAATAGTTGACTTTTTTGAATTTTCGACAGAACCCCTTTATTTAAAAAAGCTCGAAGCAAACCCCGAACTCATTAAACTTGGTATCGCTAATCCAAAAGCTCAATTACTTCTTCCGTCATATCCCAGTGGGTAATTTGAAGTTTGCTTCTAAAAATAACCTTTCACACAGAACGTTTTTTTAATAAACGCTTCCTGTGAAAGCATTGTATATATATTAAATTATCTACGAATAGCGCTTCCTTTTGAAGGCCGATGGAAAGGTGTGTTTCCCTTTCGTGTCAATTTTGTGATATTCTTTCTGAGGGAAGTTGAAGCTGAAGGGCTTGAGGTTTGCGATACAAATTTATAAAAATCATTTTCAAACATCAAAAACATACCATTTCTATGAAGCGACTTAAAAATTTACCCACCTTTGACTAAAACCCTTGTTATTCAACTAGTCAACTAATCGGTAATGAATAGTTAAATTTGAATGCTTTGGTTAGTCGATTAATTCAAACATTTATTTCAAAGAAGTGATTACCGATAAAGCGCGTTCTTGCGTGCATGTACAAAAAACAGTTACGTAATACAGATGTAATGAACTGATGAAGGCAACAGACATTTGACTTACTCTTTAAAAACATTGAAGTAGCAAGTAGAAAGATTGTTGATGAAATTGATGAAGTATTCGAAACTTTTATGTAGAAAGGGATCACCCCTTTAAAACAAAATCGGTTGAGACGTAGAAATTCTGTCAAAATTTTCCAGAGAGGTTTAGCAGTATCAAAATCTGCGCCACCTTCTGTATTCTTTTCACCATTATATAAAATACAGTACCTTATTTTGTGTGTGCCACTGTCGCGTGATGCTCGCTGATAATCCACAACGGGAGTGTGCTTGTGCCAGCGTCACCGTTGCGTGGCGTGCGCCCAAAAATTCACTTCAGCGTACGGTAGAAGAAAAGGGATACCGGAGAGCGCTGGAGTGGCCGTCACCATTGCGTGGCGTACTCTCGCAATCTACCACCAATAGCCGTGCTTCAATTATATCAGGTTATGTGCCATGCGTTTTCTTTTTAGCATGTTTTTCACATTCTTCTATTCATTTGCGTTATCTTTGGCATAGCATGTTCTTTTATCAAGGATAAATGATATTATTGTGTGATCGCTATAATCCTAGAATGATAGAATAGAAGATTGTGACTTCCGCGCGGACCGGTTGTCCTCTCTTTGTCGATTAGACAGCATCCACCCATTCGCTGACGAAATAAAAGCATTTAACACAAACAATACTAAAAAACCTGTCAATCATTCTGCCGTTTGTCCGCTCTTTCTGGGCTACTTCCTATCAACTTTTTTACTTAATTCTTTGCTCTCTCCTTCTCTAGCTATTATTACGTGACTATCAGTTGCTCTCAGCGTGGAAGGCGCAATGTGGTTTTCCATCACTCTTGGCTATTACCTAATATAATTGATGATGCCGGAAGGAAGTGGGAGAGAGGAAGAGAGACGAGAGCACATCCGTTGCACCACAATCGGCACAATTTCCGTGACAGATTTTATTTTTTTTTACTGGTCCGGTTAAAGAAGTTTCACTTCAATAAAATACAATTTGAGTTAAGAAACAGTAACACAATCCCGATTTCGATAAGCCATATTATTTGATGCTGACTCTCTTATATTTGGTAATACTTATGTACATACGTACCTGATTGACGGTGAAGCGAATTCTCTTTCATGAACTCTTTTAAATATAACCAACGCCGTTATCATCATATTCACAGAATTGCGTTTACAATTATTTGAAGGTTATTTATACGTTGATATGTAGAGTTTTTAAAAAAAATCTGAATTAAATTTAACATCAATATTTGTATAACAATGTATTCATATATTTGCATTTATAAAAGCCACATTTCAACGTATGACTAGCAAATATTGAATTGTAGCAGTATTATATTGCCACCTAGTTAAAAAGAGAGATTTGCTACTAGAGCAAAGTACATATTTATAAAGCAACAACACAATCTTGTTGACTTCGCCAAGAGAAAAAAAAACAACAAGCAGCTATTATATTTGATAAATTGCAACTTAAACTTAAAATAGAAATATGCTAATTATTGTTATAAGTAAATATAATTTCATATTAAATGTACGAGTTATTTCATGTGTCCGAGTCATTGTAGGCGGCCGCCGTAGACGACCAGGTTCGAATCCAGCCCGGGGCAAATAACATTAAAAATTATAGAAAAAGTTTTTTTTCATAGCAGTCGCTCCTCGGCAGGCAATGGCAAATCCCCGAGTGTATTTCAACCATGAAAAAAATTTCTCAAAAAAAAAAAACCATTCGCCGTTTGGAATCGGCGTAAAACAGTAGGTCCCTCAATTTATGTTACAACAACAAGACGCACACCACAAATTGTAGGAGAAGTTCGGCCAAAATCGCTCAAGCGGTTATAGCGCCAATTAAGTAAGTAAGCATTGAATGTGCCGTAGACGTCGCACAGTGCAGAATAAATCGCAGAAATTAAGAATTCGTTTGAAAATTCGACTTTTTTTTAAATAAAATTAACGGTTAATAATGTCGATCATTATTGTAATGGGATGTAAATGTTGGCTTATTTGAAAGCAGTGGAAGCGTGGGGAGTTTAAACGGTGCGTTTTAATTATTATAAACGGAAGTTTACATTGAAAGGATTACCGAAAAGTCTACTTTCAACAATTCCCCAATACTTACTCCAATCTGAGTTTTCTCACTCAGTAAGTAGTGGTTATGGTACCATTAGGATTTTTTCCGATCCTGTCATAATAGTCCTTTAACTAGCTTCGACATAAACATTCGCTTGCAGAGGGCTTTTATGATCGGTTGGCTGTTAGAGGAGTGAAGATGGGTGAACCCGTTTGAAGAAACGTCTGGTCGGAAGTTCCACATATTTTCAACTCTTGCATCTATCCTTTCAAAGAACCCCAGTCGAGACTTCCTGAAGAGAAAAGCTCTCTCAGATATATGGAATTGCAGCATTCCTGAGGCCGATGCTACGTGTAGTAATCCAGCTTAGAAAACCTTTCAACATTACGGTTGGATAAGTTCTCATAGATTCAGTGACCGAGAGACAGGTCAACCTTTGCAGTTTGCTTAAGGGGGTTTTCTAGTCTAGCGGCTTCAAAAAATCCATTTTTCATCTAAATGATATTAAAATTCGCTATAGATTAAAGTCGCTTATGTCTTTGTTTAGGAGTTATAGAGCTTCAAACACGGCCACGCGCGGCGTCCGTTTATCACGTTCTATATCTTTAAATGCGTCTCCTGAAAAGTCATGTTTTCAGATGGCGGGTGAGCAGTTTTGAATAAAACTGTTGACACATATTTTGCATTTTTTCTTCAGCAAACTTGTCGCTAAGACGTCACACCGGTTTTGTTTTTTTTTTTGAAAATTTTTACCGGAACAATATTTACAGTCATTATTAGCAAAAAATGCAAAAACAGGGTAAACAACTATTTTTTTTCTTCAAAATTTTAGTTTCGAAATTTTTTTTAAATTTTTGAAAAAGCTTGTGTAACGGCTAGAGAAAGGGATTAAAAATGATGACTTATCGAAGGTTTTCGTTCCAGATTATCCGAACTTTCAAGTCCCTACACATCAGCCCTCTTCGTTTTAACAAGGGCAGAGTCAAGGTCAAATAACTAAAATGTGAAAAAAAATTCAAACCAAAAAATCCTGTCCATAATTAAAAAGTTAATAAACAAAATGAAAAAAACCAAGTCGAAAAACCTTCAGTACTTTCCCTACAATTCATCCTCAAAATAGGGTTCGAAAAGGGTCCTCTACACCAGACAATCCATTTATTCAAGTATGGCGAGTTTTTAGGTTGGTTTTGTCAAGGAAGCATAGGCGGAAATCGGCTGGACGATCGTGCAGTAGATTTCATTTTTGAGTACAGACCCCATCCTCGACCAAAGATTCTTCTAAAAGCCCACATGGTCCATATAAATTTACTTAAAGTTTTATCTAGATGGAAATTCCAACTAACTCTTCTATCGAGCGTTATATAATAGTCATTATATTTCCAAATATACTTTTATGGTTACATTTTTCTAGAATAAGTAATATACTAAATTCCATTTTTTGAAATGAACGAAAGGTATAAGCCTTTGGTAGAGCCGAATACATCAATTTTCTTGATTTTAACTATAGCACTTATCATAACTATGAAACATGGACTTTTGGACAAGTTTGGGCTCTTTATTTGGAACACACTAATTTTGCATTACTTTTTTATAAAAACACAGCTCGGTCTATAACAACCACAGTATAAATTCAATCTTCAAACTTTGCGCTAATTTTAATTAATAAAATGCCACAAATTTTCGTCAACATTTTAAACTCGGTATTTTTTTAAATGTTTGCGGTATGAAGACTTATAGCCCACTCTATTTTAGTATCATAGAATGCATGTTTTTCCCATATATCGAATGCCCGATTTTTTGTTTTTATATATAAAAAATGTAAAATTAATGCAAATTGAGAATTTAAAATTTACAATTAAAAGTTATGTAAAATTACAATTTATTGCACTAAAACTGTAAATTCCGCACCCACGAATAATCTAAAAATTCATTTTAATAATTTACAATTTTAATGAATATTTGCTAGATTTTATTAATGTTTGCTAATGTTTTCAAAAATATTCGAAAAATTCTGTTCAAAAAGTTTCAAATTCTAATGAAAATTTAATGAATTTTATTAAAGTTTCCACAAGGTTTGTAGATTGAATTTATATGGTTTTCGTTCTAGAATAAACGGTATTTTTTTATCAATAATAAAAAAAAAATAGTAAGTAAGAAATATTTGAAGTGTCGAAACTTTTCGGATATACCCTGTCGTATAATTATGATAAGCACTATACATTGGATAACACGACCACGTTTCTTGACCGTGCGACGGGGTTGACATGCTTATCCTATGTATTATAAATGCACGTATGTATGTGCATGAATGTGTATGTGAATATTGTTATTTATTGTATTTTAATCCACTTATATAACTTTTATTATATTTATTTATTTTTAGTGCCAAAATTCTTTTAATTATAAGGCAGTACTTGAAGCGCAGATTTTTACCCGAAATCTTCAAAGTAGGGTGGTAAAACTGTGTTCGATAGGCGAGATGATAGAGATGATAGACATTCTGCATTCCAAAAACATATCTACATGTCATATAAATACATACAGACACACGCATAGGTTCTTATGTGTATACGAGAGTATCGAATCGCAAAAAAGTCGAAAGAGTCGAGTGAGTTATGTACAAATGTAATTACAGTTGGGGAATTACGGTGACGCTGTCTATATTTATTGTACATACATACATACATACTTACATATGTACATAATGTATATGTATGTCTGTTGATTAACCCTACTGCCATTGCAAATTATAGTTGCAACACGCTTTCAATTTACTAACCCACCATTACCCTCTTACGTCCCGTAAATGTTTCTTTTTTTCGAAACTTCAGCGCGCTGTGCATGTAAAAATATTGTAAAACCCCCGCTCAATTGGCTGCATAGAAAATAATTCGAAAATTCAAGAAATAATTTAAGCACGACCTGCCGCGGCTTACGGCAGGAGAGACGTGCTTTGGGGGGTGCGCTGTCTGATGTATTTTTATTAATTTTATACAAATATTTTGAGTGTTATTCTTTTTTAAAAAAATATGTATATGTTTCTGCAACACAAATTTCTAGATTCACAGGTTGAGCCATTTAGACTGCAAAAAAAAAAATAAGCTTTTAGAATTCATAAAGAAATTTCGACGTGGTTGGCTCTGAACAAATATTTCTTCAGGCATCCCTTTTTGTTATTAAATACTAAGAATTCGACTGGGTTCGTATGTACCTCTTGTTATGGAAAACAAAAAAACAGCATAATAAGTAAAACATTTTTAGTTGGCACTGCCCGGTGGAACTCGTTAGATAATACTTTCAAGCTCCCGATAGTCGCTTATTTGGTTAGGTGCTGGTACGATCATATGGATATAAACGAAACGTAACCACCTGCAGTGGTTCTACCATTTTTCAGTAACAACTTCAGGACTTTATTTCTTACTCGGCAGAACTGATATGAACTCTGCCTAGCTTCGATTCAAATGGGGTTTAAATTTCCCACGGTCAATTTCCTTTAAAACCTTCAAGATTTAGGTTAGAGCGGCTGCAACCATGCAAGACTACGAAGCCACATGTAGACCAACAAAGCCCGTTGTGGTAACGCTGACGGGAGCCACGCATATCCCTCCTTTTTCTCTCTAGAAAGTGAACGACCGAGTGTGCCTTACGTAGTGCAGAAAATCGGGAATGCGTGCCGAGCTCCGGTCGGCCAAACAGCCTAGAAAGTACCATGGCCCACCTGGTATTCACCTTCTCGCTTAGTTTCGTCTTTGAACTGTGTTTGCGAGATGTTAGAGGCATGGTCGCGTCTATAGCGGAATTTACAACAGACAATTAATTTCCTTTCCTTGACAACTCGTCTGCCGCGTAGTCTGCGGGAATGTCAGTGTGCCCAGAGACCCATGCAATAGTTAAAAGGAATGGGGAAACATTATATTCACTAAACGCTTTTGAGCATTTTCTTTCATAGCTCTAAAATGAGTTTTGGGATTACTACCTTTGACTTTGTAAAAATATAATTTTTTTTGATCATTATATATCCCTGGCTTTTGTTCAAATTCCACATATGTATGTCGCAAGAACACTTATTCTTAAAAAGCGATTGCTTGCCATCATGCTAGACTAGACTTTGTTCATTATTCAAATTTCTTTGAATAAGAAACTTTGGTTCTCTTTTAGGTAAATTGTGTGTCTTTTCAGGTTAAATGGCACGTCTGTAGGACCAATTGAAATGTTAAGGTACACCCATCAACCAACCATGTTACTATCTAATGAATAATAATCGGCATAGGCATAGTTGAACAAGGCATTGATTCTTTCACAAAATATGCTCCAGCGTTTCTGTGTTCAAGTTAAAGCGACGATTCTATCTTAATAGAATTTGACCATATGAATTGACTCAAATAATCACTTTCTAATTATTTTTTGTCTTTCTTCTGATATGAAAATGCAAATTCGTTGCCGTGGAAGTAAATATACCCACATCTGACCGATATAACAGGTGGCACAAAATAAATGTCTCAATGTCCTTTGGCTTCGTTATATATTTTTATCGCACTATGGTTTGGAGATGATATCAATACCAGAACGTTGCCATTTAATTACCATTTGTGCTCGTTTTAAGACATTCCACCTCAATTTCTGGGGATGAGTTCTGGACTTCTTCTCTTTATTTTGCAGGCTAGCTAATATAGCCAAAACGCGATATCAAACGTTGGTGAACCGGTTTATGGGTTATTCACAATGAATGAAAAGTTATTCCATTTCAAAATTAGGTAATATATTTGGGACTGACGCTGCAAAATATTTTGAATAAATTGCGGTTATCTGTTTGTCTAGACTTTGGGATATAATATTTTGACTTGATTTGACTATTTTTTTTTTCCGAGGCGAAGTTTAGCTGAATGTCACATGACAGCATAAAACTTTGGGTTCCACTTACAAATTAGAATAAATGTTTGGTTTCAACCTCTTTAAAAAAAATTTAGCTCGTTGTAGAGTTATTGAAGATTACAGTTTATTTGGGCCATCCTGTAAATAAATTCATACATTACACGCATACATACACACATAGTTTACACAATTACATATGTACATAGGAAGGTCATATGTATTCATTTCCAACCACAAACTTTTAATAGTTACTCTATCTATCTTTAACTATCTCTCTCTTCCATTTCTCTCTCTATCTCCATTTTTCAGGTAATGACAGTGTTGTTGCTCCTACTGCTGACAAAAAAACGCCCGAAAGTATTGCGCCCGGAAGCGTCTCCACTTCGCCAACTGATGCCCCAGATGGTACCACAGAGAAACGCATTACTTTCACTATAACCACCGATTCGTCACCCGAAGGCAGCCAAATATTGACACCTCAGAAATTCGATGTAATTGCCGAAGAAGATATTGCTTTGAACGCACCGCCGAAACCCGATCCTAACGAGGTGATACTACGTCCGCCACGTTTCATAGATCGCCACCCACATTTGTTTCACACAAGTTCAGGCATGACTTCACCACGCAAGCTCAAACGGAGCGCCACAAGTGTGCCACAATTCAATTCTCGCAACTTTGCCAGCGAGACCGATATCTTTTCCATTACCGGCTCCGGTTCGCGCATCAGCATGACACCCGAAGTACCGTCCATATCGTATAGCAATTTGCCGAAGAACTATGAAGATACACCAACTGTCGAGAAGTATCGCGTCTCACAGAGTCTATACTCAATACAGACAGCCAATGAGGCACGCGTCAATCGAGTGGACTATTCGATGCCGCGTTATTTCCGGCGTTCGGCGGCATTAACGCAATCCAAGAGCAGTGAAATGTTATCGTCAGCACCATCTTCGTCATCGACATATTCGATGTCAACGTCGACGGATGCCGTACACAAGGGGGAGAAAGGCAAGAGTAAGCGATTGCAAAAATTGCGGGGTAATTTGCCACCATTGCTGATACATTCGGTGTCATTCCGCAAAAATAAGGAGGAGGGTAAGCAGCTGGATTAGAGTTGGGGCTAGTCAAACTGAAGGAAAATCGGGAATGACACAGAGATGGTGTAGGAGGAGAAGGGGAAAAAGAAAGCCAAGGGCGAATGGCAGTGATTGTGGGGAAGCAAGATGCCATTAACACACATACACACATACATACGTACTTAAGCTCAAATGAGAGTTAGAAAAGTCAAGGGAGGGAGAATAAAGTGAAGCTTTTTGAACTAAAAAACGAGGAATGATATTCGGTTATTAAATATGTACATACATATATAGATAAGTATTTGAAGAGATATTCGAATTACTTCATTGCAAAATAATTGCAAAAAATTAAAGCCAATAAATAATTAACTCGGTAAAAACTAAAGTTATGTATAAGCTGTAAAAGCATAAAAGATGTTAAATTTTATTCATGATTTACAAATATGTATTATATAATTTTTAAATAATTGAGATATGGAAGATTTATTGAAGAAACACCACAAAAAAATATGTAAAAATTGAAAATTAACCACTGAAAATGTTTCCAAAACTCCATTCTGCTTAATACAGGCAAAAAACTTGCTCTGAAATCTTCACAGTTTAGTTGGGTTTAGCGAAACTTCACTGTACTTTTCAGCTCAATATTAAATTTAAGTAAAACACACAATATCTTATATCATTAAATATTCCAGTATTGCTTAACTGTATCTGAAAGAAGACATACATATCTTTATTAAATATTTATTGTTACAACGAAATAAAGTATACGAAATATGCGATATTAAATAAATACGATATTTAATTTTGTTGAATAAAATGTGAAATTGAAATGAGCTGCAAGCCGTTGTATTATTAAAAAACAAGATTTTAAAATCAAGCAGTTGATTAAAAAAGGTGAGTGTACTTGGCACTCTCGAAGTATACGAGATGCACAATTTTACTTTCTTTCAATTTATCTAGAACAGGTTTTTAATTTGTCATAAATGTATATTGATATCTAAATATATCATTGTCGGCATTTTTATTATTGCAATTATTCTAAGTGATGTGAAGATCGCTATTGTTCATATTCATACTCATAATCCTATTTATATTCATATTCATATACAAATTCAAATTCATACTTATACTTGTATTCATATGCATACTCACATCCACACTCATATTCATATTTATGTCGATATTCACACCCCTACTCATTCCATATTAATATTCATATTCATATTCCAATTCATACTCATACTCTTATTCATATTTAGTTTCATACTCATACTTGTATTCACATTCATACTCATATTCAAACTCCTACTCATATCCATACTCGTATTCATATTAATGTTCATACTCATACTTGTATTCATATTCGTACTCCTACTCATTCCGTACTTATATTTATATTCATATTCAAACTCACACTCATACTCTTATTCATATTTAGTTTCATACTCATACTTGTATTCACATTCATACTCATATTCAAACTCCTACTCATATCCATACTCGTATTCATATTAATGTTCATACTCATACTTGTATTCATATTCATACTCCTACTCATTCCATACTAATATTCATATTCATACTCCCTCTCAATCCATACTTATATTCATATTCATATACAAATTCACACTCATACTCTTATTCATATTAATTTTCATGAAAACCAAGCGTCAGCGCAGAACGATCTATAAGTAAATACCCAATTCTAAAGTAGCATCTGAAGGCATATTAGCAAAGTTGAATCTATTTATAGGCAGCTTTTAACCGGTGAGCTACCGATTTGTATACACCTGTGTGTTTCTGACTCTGACATCCCAAATTTTCTTAGCCCTTGCAACATGCACTGAAAGAAAGTCTTCTCCACCAATTGGCTGCGAAATTTAAGCTAAGTACACCTATTTAGTGGAATTAAATTAATAAATGAAAGTTTTAATGTTTTGAAATCACATTGAATGGCACTGTAGTAGTAATGAACATTTAAATTATTTGTAGAGCGAAATAGTTAATATCCACAAGTTTTATCCAAGGCTCCTAAATCGTGGTAAGACGTAGCGAATGCGAATGCTTCTTCAATGTTGTTGTAGTATGCCATTAATTGTATTCTTATTTGCTCGAACTTCTTAGAAGTTGCCAGAGAAGGGCAAATCTTTTTGCCAAATATCTTAGATCTGCTTTGAGACCAGGCTCAACATTTTAGTACCTCCTCAGCAAGGGTAATTGTAGCCAGGAATGGCCGATGTGATATCGAAATAATCACGGTCCGATAATCGATTTTTCGAATCGATATTTTTATTAATTTTATGTATTGCTGTAGCTACATATATGGAACAGCAGCTTTTATGTCGACTTAAGCGTGAAGTTAGATATGTTCTTTATTCCAAAGGGCATAAATATAGGAAGTGCGTTTTGAAAAATTATATTTGGCAGTGAAGTTATAACATCTAACTGTTTTGCTTAAGTATTTTCCAAGAAAAATGACATTAGATAAAATATGATAATAATATGTGCGCATATCTTTATTTATAGAGTCGGATCTCATAATCATAATTTAACTAAATAACTTAAATTGACTTTAGCTTTCGACATACATATCTACGTCTAATAAAATATATTTGGATAAATTAACATATGTTAACTTAACGCCCAATTCACAGTCTTTATTAGAATATAGCCGCTTAAGTTACTTGAGGTTCAATAAAAAAGCAAAGTTCAGTTTTGAAAAAAGCACACATATTTTTTTAACTTTATCCAGGCCCCACAATGATCGAATTATATTTTGGAGTCCTTACATAGTTATCCGGATAATAATTAGGGCCTTACTTACTTATTGCATCTTTTTCCACTGAAAAATTGATGAGAGGAGAAAATCCACCGGAATTTCCGTTTATTTAGTGTCATTTTGTTTCACATTTGTGTTTAACACGTAATTGAGTCTCACCACTAAATTATCAAAAAATCTCACTGTAAAGTGTGATTCGAGTCTTCGAAATTGTTGTTAGAGGTAAGTACACACAGATTATTAAATAAAATCGCAATGCCATTCTAATAATTTTATAAATACAAAAATATTTGTAATATCGACCGATATACCGATATTGTTCAACGAGATATATGGACTCGATTTCACATAAACTGAGGTATAACGATTCGAGATCAACTAGTTAAATATTTACGAATGCATGAACTTCCCCCTACTCGCATTATTATCGCTCTCACCTTACACCAACAGCTCTCAACGTAAAGAGATGTAAAAAAATAGATGGTGTTGCAATACCTCAAGTACAACTATTAATCTGAAAGTCTAATCACAAATTAAACACAGCGTTTTCTTGTTAAGAGAAGCGAACCGCCATAATTTAGCACACTATTTTAATTCCAGTATTGTAACATTTTAGTTAACTTAGATACGACCATATTTAAGTAACGGGAAATTTTCGGATCTGCTAACCACTTCATTTAAGATGTCTATTTATTGGCATATTGGTGTCTAATTATACAAACAATAACGTAAAAAAAATTAAATAAATTTAACTAGCCGTAACTACATCTGACCTACGACATCTGACCATCATTCCGTAGGCAAAATTTTTTGCTGAATCCGAATATGAAGTCGAAACATGAAGCGAAGAGTTTTTTGAGTAGCTGCTAAATTGAGATTTTTGGAGACACTTAATTATAATAATTTCTGAACACAGTTGCCCATTTCAGATCTCAAAAAATCTTAAGTTTGCTAAATCTCAAAACCATTTATACGTTTTTCTATTCTACCATTTTATATTAGAATTTCTATAAATATGCCGCAGATCAGACAATTTTTTAAATTTTGTAAACTTAAGTTATTGCTCAAAAAAGTTTTTTTTAAAATAAAGTTATAACACCGATTTAGTAAATGGTAAATCGAAATTCAAAAATTAAAAAAAAAAATCGGCTCAATTCGGGTGCAACGGAACTTTAAACACGCGGAGCAAGTTTTCCTTTCAAATAAACAGTAAGTGTTGGAAAACCTTTGCCGTGCATATATGTAAAAGTACTTTGCATGAGCATACGGCGAGTGGCAAGGGTTAGCACATTGAACGTCGCCCCGAAAGTTTTGTACGTTTTCATTTGCATTGTGCCAATGTTTTTTTGCATATGATTTGTAGTACAATTTACTAAAATATATAAAAAATTAAAGCCATTTCATTAATACTTCCAGCAATGGTAATAAGTTTCAAGAAAAAAATATTAAGAACAAAAAAATTAAACTGTCAAGAAGTTATCATAATTTTTAAATGTTTAAAAAATGAGCAGAATCGGTATCACCAGCCGCAAGAAAATAAAAAAGTTTAAACAATTTTTGCAAATCAAAAAACCTTCGAAAAAATGATGGCCAATTTCAAGGTTTTTGACTGAAGCTTAATTTATGAAATACAACTAGTTAATGTAATGTTCTTTAATTTAAATTACTTTTATTTATGTAAATATAAACAAAATCAAATTATTATTAAATAACGTACCACTCCTATTTTGAACAATTTCTAATTTTACTCATTTCTCTCTATAATTATATTCAACGCACCAAATTTAAATGAATTTTGTATATGATTGAATAAATTTTCAAATATTTTGATTTATGAATTGTAATAAAAGAGGTGGCGTGGGTGTTAACCCGAGTTTTGGTTTTATTCAAATTTCTGTTCTATTGCTTTCGAACGTTGAGCTCATAATGCGTATAAGGTGTTTTTTAATGCTTGATTTCATTGTTAATTTTAAGCTAATAAAGTGGAAATTATGGGACATTAAGAAGCCTATGTAGTTATTATAGCTTTAAAAGAAAACTTTAAGAAAATTGATCGGAAATGCGTTTTTGGAAATCATCATTTTATCAAATTGTTTTTAAATTTTATAGGAATACGGATTTTGATTTTTTTTCTATTTTATATTCCGACAGTCTTTGGAATAACAAAAATTGCAAAAAATAACGATCGATATCTCGCAGCTGGATCAACAAAAAAATAAAAATAAAAATCAGGGAGTATCCTCTCAATTGGCACTATAACAGTAAAAAAGAAATAAAAGCAAATGCTTAGATGTAAAAGCCAAAAGCCAAAATCTCCCACATATTCTGCAAACATGTATTTACCTTAGAACCGTGACTTGGCTATACAACTTAATCTCGTGACTTGGGCACTCAGTGCCCATCAATGTATTTTGTATGGAAATTTTACCTTTTTAAGATTTTTTTTTATCAAAAAGCCAATATTTCACTTATTTATGAACATAATTTAATGAAACAAGTGTGTATTGCTGGAAACGAGTTTTTTTATTTGAAAAAAAATAAAAATAATAAAAAGTTTTAATTTTTAATCCCTCAAATAGGTGAAATTCTATGCTGTCTTTTTGATGCCCTTCGATTTGGTGTAGACGTTGTTGGAGTAATGTCCGTATTTTCATCACTATCTGAATCCGTATCAGCATCGGCATCGTATTTTGCAAAATAACACTTTTCGCACGCCCTTATATACTTAGTGTTTGGTGCACGTCGGCGTAAGGCAATGGTCACAAACTGCTGTTGTTTTATTGTCGATTTTGGCAGTTTTACCTGTTTCACACCGCCGTTTCAAATGGTTTATCTAGGAAAAAAGAATAATTTTTAAAATATATTATAAAATTAACTTATTTTGAAATAAAGTAAATTATGAAAGCCTACCTGTACTAGCGGTCGCGACACTGAGTGCCCCAAGTCACGTATAGAGTAATCAAAATATAAAATCCCGTCAATCTATTATTATAAGAGTTATACACCTGAATTTTTGCAACCTTAAGGAAGCTTAAACCTAAAAACTTGCAAAAAAAAAAATCAAATTGGACTTGCCAAACCCCAAATATTCAGCATCAAACATTAATATGGGCACTGAGTGCCCAACTCACGGTTCTAAGGTTAAATACGCATGCACATATTTATGTATGTATATATGTAAAAAAATTAAAACCGGGTATCATCTGTACCGAATTTTCAATGAACATTGTGTAATGTATTGTAAAAAGTTGTATGTATTAAATAATTGTTTTAAAAATAAAATTATCTTTCGAAAAGGTGAGATAATTCCAGTTTCACACCTCCCCAACTTATTAGTCTTCTTAAGAATGTCCCTAACGATTCGTTTGATACCAGCAAGACAAATAATTTTCCATGTGACCTGGAACCAAAATGCATACATATGTACATATGTACATATATACTACATGCATTCCCGGCTGGAGAATCAAAAAATGTGCAAATACTGTGTAGAAATTTCAAAATATCAAGATTGTTTAAATAAACTTACATTTAGTTTATGACAAGAAAAACTATAAATATTTATGTAAATATATACATATTTTCAAATTTCACAACTTTTTTCATTCATAATTCGTTTCATTTTGAAATTCAGTCGCATAATTTGTATAAACTAAAAAGTTCTTGAATAAAAAATTGTGTGTCATAAATTATTAGTAACTTGCAAAAACAGGAAAAACTTACCGGAAATATTAACAAGATCTTTAAATTTTTAAACCTAACTGCAACGCCGTTCTAATTTCACTTCCGTCAGCCGCAAACTCTTTCGCTGCACCAGAGAGTGCAATAGAGCAAAATTGAGAAAGCAAAAGCACAGTATTAAGTTCATTGTCCGGTGGTGCGGTCGCGTTCATATTTACATATCGCGTTTCGTGTTAGAAATGATGTGAAAATTAGATTTCATATGTGAAATTTGTTAAATTAAAAGTGTTCTACTAATGCAGTGTATCAAAATTTAACAACTGCAAGTGTTTTTCATATAAAAAATAAGGTATTTAAAGCCAACTATTTCATATTTGCTTTTCCCACTTTGCTCTCATTTTTCGTGGAAGCACCACCTTTGCCTTTGATGTGTTTGGCTGCATTTTGCTCAACACAACGACAATCGCCACTTCCAATAGGTAGAATGTCTGCATTCTCCCACTCGCCCCATTCGTAAACAACCCGAGAGCAGTGAGTATTATCCGGCAATTTGGAAGCAAATAATAATAACATGTACATAATGATAAAAAAGAAGTTGCACATATTTAATTTTATGATACATAATTTTGTGTGCCATGAAAGTAAATAAGGAATAATACAAATGCATTGAATTCAATAATACTTGTAGCAAAATAAAAAACAACAGCTGTACTATGAGTGAGAATTTTAGTAGAGAGCTAAGCAGTTGATAAACAAAATTAAATGTTATCATAAAAACCTGCAATCAAGAGTGTTACCATATGCTAGAAACATATTTACAGTGCTGTGCTGCCATGTTGGGATTTCTAAGTAAAGTGAGCATTTAATTTTTAACAATATGCTTCTTTGTAGCTATATAAAATATGTATGTCGTAAATATGTACACAAAAATATACTGAAATGAAGTTATTGAATAGGCTACAATTTTTTCTTAGAAAAGGAAAAAGGTTGTTAAGGGTAGGCGTACAAATAACATGAGAATTTAATCAAAAATAGATTTATACATATTTTACCCAAAATATTAAAAAAAATTTCAAATTTAATATTTTGGCGTAGAATGAACGTTAAGTAATATATGTGAAAACTTAAATATTTTCAAAGCGTAAACGCACAAAAATGAGTTTTAACCCTACAAGACATTTTTTCGAGTCTAAGAAATTAATTATTTAATGTTTTTTTTTTTCATATTAAGGAGTAAAACTTTAAATAATAAACTAAAAGAAATAAAAAAATTTAATGAAACTGTAAATGTTATACCGTCCAATGGTGCGATTAATGTTGCTAGCTCGTTTATAAATAGTAATAATAAATTATTATCTCTTTAAACATAATCATTCCAAAAAAATATTCCTCGGAAAATTTCAATACATGTATTCTCAGCAAAAACTACATGCAAAGATTGTAGAATCCTACAAAAAATAAAATATTATTAACATTAAAAGTTAACAGAGTTTTTATTCTACTTTCAAGGAAGACTGTTTGTCGCTTAATTTTCAGAGAAATTCTGCTTTGGCCGTACACACGAGATGTCTGAAACCCCCGTGGTAAAATTTTCGAGAAATTCTTTTCGTAGACCAATTTAACCTTCCAATTTATTTTTTGTAGACAATTCAAAAATTTGATCAAAACAACACTTTTCTGAGACGGTTAGTTAATTAAAATGATACACAAAAATATTACTTGTAAAATTTCGCTTAAAAGTTAAAACTCGGGATTTTGTATAGGATTGAACTTTAACCTGTTTTTTTTCAAAAACCGTCAGAGAAATATTTTAAAACTTAAACTGGTAATTATATAGCAAAAACGTTTGGTGGCTTTACTAAATGGACCTAGTAATATCAACGGAATCATTCTGACTTAATAACTTAGAAATTGTTGCACACTTTAAAAATATTTGAAAATCTCTCAAATATTTTTTCAGATTTTTGATGATAAATAATCCTAGACAATTTTATTTGTTTTTAATACCAATCGGCTATTAAGCACAGAAAATTATACGTAAATAAACAGGTTCTTGATTATGTATATTAATTTTCAAATTTAAATGGAAGGGGGATAAAGAAGTATCTAAACGGAAAAATGAAAAGAACTCACGTTATATTGTACGAGTATTCGAATGAGGAAAATTTTGTATGCCGATATGATGATAAAGATTTTTCAATGCGGCGTATCTTGAAATTTCGTTATCTCAACTTTTAAATTTCGATATCATCACGAAAATCAACCAGTTCAGCTTAGTTTCAACTTTCTTAAAATATTATATTTCACGAAATTTCATTTAAACTCTTTCGGTTCGATTCATTGAACCCAATGGGAATCGAGTAAAATAGATTAATTTTTTCAAATATAAAAAATAATCAATTAAAATAAGTTTAATCAAACGAAAAATTCCCGAAATTTAGACTGTGTTGTTTGGAATGTTTTTAAATTTTTTTAAAAATATCTTTAACAAAATTATTATTAAATAACGAACTGAAGGAGAATTTAAATTCGTAATATTCGATATAAACATTTTATAAAATTTTTAAACTTAAAAACATAATATTATGCTATCGGCAAGCAAAGACTTCGTTTAATATTTCTTTTTCGTTTAGAGTTGGGTAGAAATGATACAAAATAAACTCACCCAGAATAAATTAAATATGCCTTTCATTTTTTTAAATTTTTCTTAAAACTGGTTCATAATCCAATTAATAAAGGTTTGAAATGTAATAAAATATGCAATTTCAACCTTTAATTCAAAGAAAACATAGACATTTTTTTATTCTACAAATTTTGATTTTACTCCAATCAGTAAGAGTGCCGATTTTGTCACGAAGAAACGAGAAAATTTTTTACTAAGTCAACCTGTAGCTGTTGAACCATGTAACATACATATTATTTCTGAATTTGGGAAACAATCAAATTTGGATTGAGTATGTTCGAAGATTTTAAGGCAAAAGTGTCAAAGATTCTTATAAAATGCTTTTATACGACGTGCTCTGTGTTTTGTTTTTGATGAATTTTATATCAAATATTTGGCCCTTTCATAATAATAGGTCAACAACTGCCGTTTCGATTACTCATCGTTCGAATTTCATAACTTATCTGGTAGCTCTAAATAGTGGCAACTCTGATTTCCACTTTCGCTGGAAATTTGGTATTGCAATGCTGGCAATGCTCTTTACTGTAGCGCAAAATAAAAAAAACTTCAGCAACAAACTCTAAAATTCTGAAGCACAAACACTGCATTTATGTTTTATTAAAAACTACTTTGATTGACTTTAATATAAAAGTAGTAATAAAAGAACATTGGAAGTCCGTACTTGCATTCCATTATTTTCTTGCCTGTGTTGTTTTTCTATGTTCGTAAATCCATCCATTGCTCTCGGCATTACTTGTTTTGTATACACCACTCTCTCGCTCTCTCTCTGTCTCTCTCTGCAATCACACTCCCGGCATCACTCGTTGTTTCCCAATCCTGTTGTGTTCCGTTCGAAGCAACGTTCTGCTTTGGTGCGCATGCATATAAAAATTCGTAGTATATCTCAGCCGCGGCCTGCAACCCTGTTCGAGCGCCGCTTGTTGTACAGCGCAGTGACAGCGACTTTGTTTCTGTTTTGCCGTCTATTGGGGAGGTGGTCCGCGCGCGTTTGTAACTCGCATTTAAAAAGAAATCAGTGAAAATTGTGATTGTGAATAAATAATCAAAAATACATTGCATTTAATGGTTTTGGTTGAATGAAAATTTATGTAAAAATACTTGAGCAATTGAAATACAGTGGTAAGCAGAGCATATCGATTAGCAATTTGCGAGCAGCATTTAACTAATTATACACGTATTCAAACTGTGTGTGCGAATGGGGCGTGTTGAGAAGCAGCATAGTAAATAAATAAGCAAATAAATTGAGCAAATTAAATAATTAAATCTAAGTGTTGACACCAGTAGCGACCTTTCAAGGCATTAAGAACTGTGGCAAATTGTGAAAAATTTGTTTGCAAAAAAATAATGAAGTGAAAAAAGTGAAACAAAAAATTTTACAATTACTGGTGAAGTGAATTTGTCAAATGCTTGAAGTAAAATTAAGCAAATAAGCGCACGCATCTGTCAGATACGCGTTCTGCTCAAGAGTTGTAGCATTGTTAGATGCTTTACACAATTGCTTGCATTTATCTGCCCCTAATCAGTTACCATCGCTAGCGCATTCTAATTGGAAAATAAATTAAGAATTTTTCGGTTTTTTCTTAGCTTAACACCGGGCTGCTATAAGGTGCAGTTGTGTGTGTGTGGCACTCCAGTCGGAGCAGCCTGTAAATTTGAATATGATACGAAAATTTTCCCATTGATTTTTCGTTTCGTCCCGTTCCCCAGATAAGCAGCATTGTGACTGCTCCCAACTGCGGTAGTCGACTCCTTGTTTTCTACTCCTATAAAGATATGTACTAGATTCCTGCCAGAGCAGGGATGATAATTTGGATTTGCGCCTTAGCACTGTGTGTGTATGAATGGTGCGCCTGCTGAGGAAATGCCCAAAATGCGATGGAGTGCAAAAAAATACACAGATTGAAGACAGCTTTAATGGGTGAATGGTGAATGGGAAGGGTTGATACAAATGCTGGGCTTTTAGCGGCACTCAGCTAGGAGATTAAGTGTTTGGGAATCCCAGAGTACAGGAGCGTCACTAAAATATTTCTATAGGCTCGAATAGTAATTGCAGTGATAAATTCTAGTTCCAGAAAAATTATTATAAAACAGTCAGATTGAACCAAAAAAAAGTTCGACAAATGAATTTTTATGCCAATAAAACAATTTATGAGCTAACAATGCCCAGAAAAAAAAACAATAACTATTGGAGTTCTGTATCAACAAACTATTTTCGTTGGAATACTTTGTTCTATGTGTAACTTTCAAAAATTCAAATGCTCCCAAAATTGTGTAAAACCATTGCCCGATTTCCGTACGCTTTCTCAGCAAAACAAATGAAATATCTTAAATCGAATAGGCACCAAAAATTCCTCACTACCATCGTGGGTATGCGGGTATTGTCGGCTACAATCGGTTGGGTCCCGAAACGACCTAACAATAATAAAACCAACTAGCGGCAACGGCAACGGCAACGAACCATGGATACTTTCAATACATATGAAAAGTACATACATGCATACATATGTATGTATATGTACATATGTATGTATATGTAGCTATGGATTTGTGTACAAGCATTTTCAAATATAAAAAAAATACATAAGTGCGCACATGGATATAAATATGTAATATGTACATATGTATGCATATTTGCATTTACTATTGTTGCAGTGTCCTCGTCATCGTCCTTTTCCACTTTCCTGTGAGCTTGTATGTATATTCTTACTACATTTTTCGTTTTAAGACCCGCATTGTCGACTTGCTGGTTCGTACTGTATGTTTACATAAGCGCTGAAACTGAAAATCCAAAAACGTTCACACTCACACAAATGCAACTTATAAACAATCTCACATGGATACATCCATACATTTGAATACACATGCATATCTGTCAAAATATCCTTGCTACTCAACAGCAATGACAGCTTTTCTGTACTCTTTTCGGTAGCAATGCTCTCTCAACATGACCGTTTTCACTCTCTTTACCTATAACTATATTTGCTCTCTGTGTTTCCCCAATTTCCTTACTTTCCTTTCCATTCTCGCCGTTCCTCAGTCTTGTTATCGCTTTTCACCTATGCAAGTGCTTTATCCTTATTTGTTCGTTTATTTGCCTCATTACATCCCTTTTTTCTGAGTTATTTTCCTTGTGTCTTGGGTTTCCTCATTTTCCGTGCCGTTTCCCCTACACTCGACCGTTTTTTTCGCTATTGTTATTATTAGAAGCCATTACTAGCTAAGTGTCTGATAATATTTGTAGTTTTCATATGGAAGTTTTATGAATACTGTCTGAGACTCATTAACCATTTTCAGATAAAGCATATGTATCTGGAACCAACTAATCGTAAATCAATAGTTTATTGCAGAACTACTTTTTGTTTATTCCAAATGCACTTCAAGAAACAATCGTCACTATTTCAGGTCGTAACATAAGTTAAAAGGGCCCTATTACTGAAAGCTAACAGGGCACAATAAAAGCAACTAATTTTTGATACTAAAATAGACAAAATTTATAAATAAATTTGTTAAAGCGCCAACGACACAATCTGCTTGAAAATGTGACGAAATAGTCATCGTTGGATGGAGTTAATTTTAAAGAAATGAACAAAAAATATCGTCAAGCTTGTAAGGTTTCCTTTGCAGAGGACACGGATTCGATTTACATTGAGTCTATAAAACAGTTATCTTAATATTTAGAGTGCTGCTTTTGTGTAATTTTTAAACATAAAAAACTGGTTTCAGAATTTTATACAAATTTTAGATAGTACAAAAAGTCATTGAATTAACGTTACAATCACTAAGCCTACTTAAAGCTTCCTATGAGTTTGATATTATATTAATAATGAAAATCAAGTAATTTCGAACATCTCATCTCAATAAGCCCTATCTTATAATTTATGATGAATGCTTGATACATAACACCGCGTCTGCATTTGGGACAAACTCATCTCATGAGAACCGTCAACTTGATTTCATGGGATCAGCTATCGCAGAGAAAATTTTTTACGTCGCATAAGATTTCATTTCAAAAAAGTTATCGAACGTAGCTTTCCTTGTTTTTTCTTGCAAGAAAAAAAATTCGAACAAGGTAAACTTTGAAGAAAGCGGGGAAGTGGCATGCTCCGAGATTTATTGCATGAGATTTGCGATAAGCGGTCTCCATTTGCTATATATCTTATGAGATGATTCACATGAGATCGGCGTTCGCATGTCGAGACACGGGGTAAGGATTATGCAACTGCCCAAGAGGCTAATATTCTAACAGATATTATAGGGAGAGTTTACAAACTGGAAAAATGTATGTACGTAGATTCTCCGACTCAAGGACCAAAGAAATCCGCTTTCGCAGAAAATTAACTGTTAAGCCTCCAGGCTTAAAATAGTACGACTAATGTACTGGCTCCCCGGGATTCTAGATTTGTAAATAGATGGAACAAAAAAAATTAGGAGATAGGTGTCAGATGAGGAGATTTCAAAGTAATTGAAAGTAATTGAAAGTACTTGGTAAAGGATTGCAATTCTTTTAGGGAGTATTTTCGAGTACTTTCAGTACTTGATGGTATTTCCAAATATTTTCCAATTACAAGTACTTGTACTCGAGTCCTAATTTCAATTCAGCTAGAAAACAATTACGTATTCAGTATAAGTACTTTAGAAAGTATTTGTATAGAGTACTAATTGTACCTAATTGAAATTTAACAGGTCTGGTAACAAGTAATTACTACTACCTAGAAAATAGAGCGCTTACTGTTTCGAGAACGATTTGAAAACTTCCTCTAACTATTTGTAACCTTCAATTTCAGAGGACGATTAGACATTAACAGCATTCTTTACAAACAATTTTGCTTTAAGCAAATTATAATCTACCTCTCTAAAAAGTTTCTAATGTGGTTTTGATAATGCTGTGTATTTAGTTGGTTTTCTGATTGTTATTATTGAATAGAGTTACCTTACCATATTCCCTAGTAGAGTAAATGCAAAAAATGTGTAACTTTAGAACCTCTGCTTGCTGGGTGGAACCTCGAGTTGATTGCCAACACTGATTTTGCCACTTGCGCTCTCTCACTAACTCTCTTCTCTTGTTTTGGTAATCCTTGTTACATTTGTGTGCGTGTAATTTCGTTTCGCTGCATTTCGTTGCCACAAAATTTCGTCCGCAGAATGGCAAATCAAATGAAGCAGTCGAGTTCCGTACTTCCAGTTCAAACAATCAGCTATGCATCTAGACTCTGTGAACAGATATCCTTTGCGCACTGAGCACACACCCAACAACAAACGAATAAATACAAAGTGAAATGTTGTTTTAATTTTGTGTCGCGTTTTCTTCTTCTTCTTCTTCTTGATAGAAAGACAGTGAGTGGTGTGCGTGTGTGTTGCGAATATTTAAAGAAAAGTAAAATGAACGAAAAAAAGTATTGAAAATAGAAATTTGCTCGCGCGTGCCTCCTTTTTCTGCTGCTCTCATCAAATGCGAGCGTCTGTGTGTGTGTGCGTTTATTGTCGGTGCTCACAAACTGTACGATACGTTGTCATAATAGAATACTCGTGGAAAAAGCAAAAGAATACCAATAAGTAGACAAAGTGAAGGAAATTTACGATTTTGTTTTTTTTTTTATTTATGAATTTACTTGGCGCTGCTGGTGCTGCATCCTTATCCTTTCGCCGTATTTTCTTTTCGGTGTTTTTGTGTGCTTGGTTTTGTTATTTTGAGCGCGCCTATTAGCGTGAATGTTTATGTGTACAAAGTGAAAGAAGTGCAGAGAGAGAAAAAATCGATAAAATCAGTAAATCCAATTCGAAAAATAAAAAAAAATAATGAATGAAAGATAAATGTTTAGTGTGTGATAAATGCAACAAAACCAAATATTTACATATATGTACATACATATGTGAAATAGATTGTGAAAACTGTGCTGCTGTGCAAAAAATCTCGCTTGTCACAGCCGCGAAAAATGTGAAATATGTGTGAAAAAGTGATAAGAGTTTATAGAGTGCGGCGTATAAATCAGCGGCGCAACCCAATCCACCCTAACTTATAGGCAATGTTTTTTTGCACTCATAACTAATTTAGCGTGCGCTCGTGTGTTATTGTTTTTTTGCTTACACTAAGGATTTCAACATATTCGATTGCTCATCCTTACATATCCTGCTAGTAGATTAATCACTTACATATAATTTTTTCTATCTCTTTTCTTTTCTTCCACTCTTTAATACAGCCGTAGCTGCATGACAAACAAAATTGCAAACAAAAAATTTTCATGTGTGAACAGTGAAAGAGTGCAAAAATTTGTTGACCGAAAAGCCGGAAAAGAGTAGCAAAAAACAACTGCAGATAAGAAAAATTGCCCCAAACCGACAATGTGATGGCTATAGTAGTTTAGTGGTGCAGTGACGTCCTTCCGGCTTCAACGACGCTCAAGCTTATCACCACACATGTGCGTGTTGTTGTTGCTGTTGTAGTTACAAAAAAAAAAAAATAGCAATATAAAATAGGAAGAATAATAAAGGGTAACTACCGAATTCCGCTTCGCTCATAAGCGGCGCAGTTAGTTTACAATCAATTGGTTTTTTTGTGTTACTTCAGCAAAACGTTGTAATTGTCCTGCGTTCTTGTTGTTGTTGTTGTCAACTCTGTTTTTGTGTGTGTTATTATCATCGTTTATTTCGGTTCGCCGTATATCGTCATCCGTTCGTTCGTTCGTTTGTTACACACCGTTCGCCTTCCAACGTCTATGCAACGCCATTTTTGTTGTTGTATTTAAAATCACTCCGTTATCCAGTGAGGTGAGCCAGTCAACCGTCGCTCGTCGTATGTACGTTTTTGCCGGTCCTGAACTATTTTGCATCCTATCCGTTTCGAAACCTCTGCATACGCGCGCACACAACGTGCATACAAATAAAACTTTTTGTCGGTAACGCGGCTCCTGCTGCCTGGACATAGCACTGCTGTGCTCTTGCTAAAGTACTCGCACAGAGTTGTTGCTGTATTGCTGTGTTTTCGAATTTGTCGTGTAAGCTCGTACTCCCTAAAAAAAAAGCAGACGCTACATGCAGTGCGTCGCAAAAAGCAATACAAAGTGAATACAAAACTATAGCTATTGTAGATAGTGAGAATCGGCGCAGCTAGACAGTCACACAGATAGACAGACAGACGGACAGACATACAAGTCCAATACATTTACATTTGACAGCGGAAAACGGAAAAAGTTGCGCATGAAGCACGAAGCGTTATTGCTGCTACGGAAAAGGGATATAAATTTTGGTCATATTCCAAAATACCTTTTTAAGTACTTTCAAAAACTCGCGCATCGCATTGCCTCTGCTACGGTAGCATCGGCAGCTGCCAGTGTTTGGAGTGTTTGGTTGCTCGCCAACAGTCAACTGTTGGTGGTCGATGAAGAGGTGGTGGACACATTCTACGTGCTGGAAACTGTAGAATACTCCTATTGCCACTACAGCTCCGCTTGGCGATGGTCGCAATGTCGTCGTCATCATCATCATCATCAACATCATCAACGTAACCGACGTGCAACAGCAATTGAAATTCCGCTCAGCGCTCAATACTGGCAACATTTATTTTCCTTTTCGGTTTTACGAAACACAACATTTGCGTCTTTTTAAAAAAAAAAAGGTAAGTAGTTACATTCTTTGTATATTATTTTTAAACAAATCCTTGCATTTAATGTGCGCCATGGGGGCTTGCTTGACGATTCCGTTTCCGCTGAATTTTTTCTCCCTCTTACTTGCATCCGTTTTTTCAAGCAGTTCATTGAAAAGCGTATCGCCGATAACCGGGCACGTCTATTTGGTCGTAGCAATGCGATTAATAGCTTTGTGGCTATACTAAAGTATTCACTTTGTTAAGACATCGCTGAGTGTGTATGCAGTATAAGTAGAAGATGATTTACTTTGATAAAATGCGGAAAAGCATTTCCAAAGGTTGTGCCGTTTTGTTGCGTTCAAAGACAGGTTGCATGATTGAAATTGTTAAGTCGATATCTCAGTTTTTATCTCCCCGATTGATACACTGGTCACCTGAGTGATTTTTCCCGTAGAAATTTTACCCTTTGGTAAATTAAACGCAAAAAAAATTGTCACAAGTCAAAGTCGTAACGGTTGATGTAGGACCACTATGTTTGCTTTAAGCAGAGGAAGGCGGAGAGGAGAGATGTTCGAAATCACTCATATGACTCGTTCTTTGGATCCATTTTATATATAAAAAATATTTTGACCTAAATATTGAGTTTTTAGCTCTCTGCAAATATTAATTTTGATAAGGTGGAGCTAAATCTGCGTGCCACCTCCCATACTAACTGAACCTTTCTTAAATCACATTCTAAAAGTTTTAGTGGTATAGATCTGAAAATAGATACCTAATACTAAGTTCACACGACAACGAAAACCAGGTTTTTATGACATTTGTGCTATTCTGTGAAAACTAGTTGAAAGCATATGTTTTCGCCCGGCAGAAACTCTCTTACCTTTATTACGAATCCATTACGATAACCTCGAAAACGTCTTAAATTTCGATGTGTTTTCATAAGCAGCTCTGTGTTCGATAACAAAAATCGATGATTTGCCGTCACTAGTTCAGATAAAGGAATAAGGGCAATAATAAGAAAAAATCTGGGCGGAGAAAAAATGAAATATTTATAAAAAGCGGCACTGTTTGGTGTGGACAAAGCAAAGAATTTATTTTGGAGCTCCTGGGGGCATTTCAGTTACCAGATTGCCTTAGAGTAAAAAAGGTAAATAAATAAAGAAATGCCACCAGTTAGCAAAAAGGAATGCTGTCCGTACGGTCATGTCTAAAAATGAAAGTATCTCACGAAAACAACTTTTTTTCATTGTCGTGTGGACATGGTATGTAAGAAACTAATCCCGTGGCTATGGATAGAAAAGGGAGTTATTTGAAAAGAGAGCGGTACACCTCCCATACTAACTCGAATTTTCATACTGCATTCTCTGGAAGTATATATGTACATATGTATGGTCGAGCACTGCAATTTGATATTGAGATATATAAATCCATTCCATACTCATAGAGAAAAGTAGAAGTTATTGCAAAAAGTTCCATACAGCATATCTCTGCAAGTATTTGTGGTATGACACTGGAACTTGATATTCGTACATATGAAATTAATCTCATATCCGTGGAGAAAAATTAGCGTTATTAGAAAAGTGGGCGTGGGCTGGAACTGGAACTTTCTTAATAATAATACAGATCTAGCATTTATTTCTTCCCCTTAACCTCGGAAAAATAAAGAGCGATAAATCGAGTAAACTTAATAAATTCTTTTATATTCGGGCAAATAAACTTGTATAGAAGGTAGGCTTAGAGGAAACTAGTGCACTATCGGCAATATGTTTTATATTTTTGGCATACTGCCACATTTTTTTTGGTTTTTTATTTATGAATTTTGCTATTTGCACAAATGTAAATATCCTCAAACTTATTCAAATTGAAGTCTAATGGCAATTCTTTTGTTAGGGTGCCTTCAAAATCTGCAAATTGAAAATCGCATTTGTTTCGTAAAATTGCGAGAAAACTTGGGTTAACTCGAATTGCTCAATTTCCTTGCATAAATTTGCACCTTTTTAAAAAAATCAGATCTCTTTAGAAAAGTATATCAGACCCGTTTCTTTGTACCCTAGTTGCAAAAGAACACTAGGTAGGATAACGAATTGCATGTAAAGCAACAACACTAACTCGGAAACATATGCGAGTTGAGCCAACTCGGTTAAATGATATCCGACATGAGATGCAGTGTTGGGAAGTAAAAAAACTGGGCTTTTGTGAATGAGCCGGAAGAAAAGACATGGGAAATTTCAGTTTAAGACATAATTCGTTTTTATTTGCATATTATTTTTAAATATACTATAACTCCGTCAACTTAAAATTTATTTGCACAACTATTTTCCGTTCATAAATAGCACTAAACAAATCGCATCTTTCATGAAATATCCCAACAGGGTTGCTCTTGCATCTAAAGGAAGTTTTATCCGAGTTGGCGCGCTCTTTTGCAACTCTGGTGCAAAGAAACGGGCCCACTATTTTATCTTTAAACTTTAATTTGTTTTTAGAATCCAGGCGGCTTGTAGTCATTATTAATGGATAATAGTATCATAAACTCATAAAAACTGAAGTCTCAATAAATATATGTAAAGAGTATAGAATTGAAAAATACGAAGCTGTTTACACTAGTCGGCCGAAGCAGGCATATGAGGGCAATTTGATATAGTATTCTGAATTGAGCTAAGTGTGATAAGGCATCTTAACAATTCATAACCTATTCATAAACAAAATTTGGGTTTGATATCTTCATTTTTAGTCTTTATGCCAAAAATATCAGGGTTTGACCACAGTGCAGTGTCGAAATTAAAACATCGCGGACCTTCCGGTAATGATGTAATTCATTAGTGACCTCATGGTCGGAAAAATGTCTCCCATGCAGCATATTTCAAATAGATAGGAGTGGATGCAGCCCGTGGCGGCACACTTAGCCCATTAATAGAAGGTCCATTGTGTTAGCGAAAGAAATAACACCCTCCGAGGAAAGATTACCTCATTTAACTAAAGATATCCAGAAACGGTGATCCCAGATACTCGTACCGCAGCCTATTTTTACACAGTGCAGAACACTTACACAGCAAATGTAAGGCCCTTTCCTACTTCTAGTCATTCCCGCAGCTCCTGTAGCATTTTCGGAAAGGTACGCTCAGCCTTCCGAATGTTTTCCCATAATTCAGTGCCCGGTTTGAGCTCCAACCAATATTAAGAGAGAGAGAGTAAACGCTACGCGACCGTTTCCTGACCTATTTAGGCAACATCTGCCTTGAGACTCGATACGTCTTATTTTGACTCCATTCTCTGAGTAGCAGTTGGCAAGTGGCAAACGGCGTTCTTTATCCATAAGAATCTGCTTGGTCGTACGTTGTCTTACAAGTTTTCTCTGTACCCATGGCCAGGGACCCAAATGAGGTACAGTCCGTTCTGCTTGGCCATCTGCTGTAGAGATAGACGGCAGTCCAGCGCGTTATTTGAGTTAAACGGAAAGAACTCGGAGTGTGGCTATCACTAAACATGGAGAAGTCTCTTCTTAGATTTGCGGTTCCAAGCTTCTCTACTGCTTCCATGACAGCTGAGATCTCAGCCTGGAAAACTAGACTAGACTATACTCCTGTGAAAATATATTGCCGATATTTTTATCGAAGGATATCTGACGGGTCATGTTTTTACGTACTAATCATCGACATGCACATGTTTACATATTTTGTGGTATAAATAGTAAACCGCCCGCCTCCTCTACTGTATCGATAAATGAAGTGTATAATACCTTTTTTGTTTTTTAATTTCTCGTTAGATCTTCACTATGATAAACAGCACTTAAATTGATGTTACAAAATGCTATAAATTGTTGCTCAACGGCTTGGGTTACATATGTATTCAAGTTTCCTGTCTGCAACATTAAAGAAAAAAACCTACACAGTGAATGAATAATTGAATTAAACCCACTACCTAGAGATAAAACAATCTGCCAAAGGTAACAATTCTGTGTGCATTTGATTACTCGAAAGCAGCTACGAAAACGGAAAACAGAGCAGAGATTTTGTTGAGCACCGAATTGTGTTTGAATAGATGAATTGATTTGAATGGAATGAAAAAAATAATGTTGAGTACGAAGCCGACAAGGCCACACACACAAGCGGTGGCGGAAAGGGAGCGGGTATAAGAACAGAAATACATAAAAAAGGAAGGAAAATTGGAAGACCGACCGAAAAATCAATCAGTGATTATTTGAATGTTTTTGTTTTTTTTAGTACGCACATACATATGTACATATGTATGTATGTATGTATGTGGGTTTGTTTATTTGCGTCTATTCTAGATTTGGTGCAGTCGGCCGTGGAGCCAATGATTCCCTCTCAAGTGCAGTGTGTGCAGGGTGTCTCTTACTTCGTTGTAGATACATTCGAACATATTGACATATGTACATCCATATTTGCATTTTTATATGTGGTGTATGTATGTGGCCATTTTACTTCTTTTTTTTCTCGGGCGGTCAAATTTGTTTACGTCGTCTTTGTTGAGCTGTACTGACTGTTGTCATTACTATGATGCTCTTTCTTCTATGATCAGTCTTACTCATTGCGTGACTATGTCAAACTGATAGTTATTTCTTGAAGGGCACCGCCTATAAATTTATCACCAGGCGCATAATCTCGACTGTTACATGGGTTTCACATAAGATGAAGCGTTATACTTTTCTAACTACCCTACAAGAAAACTATCAATCATTTGAGAAATCAACTGAGTATCATTGCTAATAGAAAACTCCATCCGATTTATTATATCGCACCATATGCCTACATGCTAGTTAAATGCACACTTCGACATACTTTCTATTAATCCTAAGCCGTTGTTTTTTTTTTTAATCTGAAGCTGATTTCCACTACGCTTAATGTAGCAATTTTTTTTTGACTAATTCATTTCCTTCAGCCAAGAGCTGAGCTAAGCCACAAATTAGCCTGCCTATTAATTTGTTTATTTGTGATTTTCGGCAGCGTTGCTGTGGTGCGTAATTTAAATGGTAAAAATGGAATTTATTTCGTTTGTGCAACTATAGCAACCCTGCTACAAAAACATTGGCATCTTTATTTGAAGTGTTTTATATTTATGTGTTAAACGTGAATTTTCGGAAATATTAATGGATTTTCTAGACTCAGATGATAGAGATTTCATTGCATGCAAAACTATTAAGTCGCTCAGTTGAAGCAACCGAAAAAAATCGTAGCATAAAATTTCAGTTAACTTAGGTTATAAGTAAGCTTAAGCCTAAGTCTAATGCCATGTGAAACATCATTTATGTCAACAATAATTTTTGAGCTCAAGAGCAGTTTATTTTGTTATTATTTGTAAAGTATTGGAAAAACAGCAGCAGTCAAGGCCATCGAAGCTATAGCTACTTTTTCGGAGATCTAAAGTAAAGCAAATAGAAAGCAACAATAGTGAACGCGGCTTCGGCTTGGTACATGGGTTGCGTGCCTAACTTGCAGACGGGGGTGGACCGGGCCTCGAAACCTGGCCAAGCTTAGAAATAAGTCTGAGGATAAGATTTTGTGTACTCCGAAATAGCAGCTGTAATATAAAAAGGGGTATAAGTGTATAACAGTCATTGTTTTCTCATTACTTTCCTAAATTAAAAACTGAAAACTAATGGCGATTTAAAAAAAAACAATTTTTATTCAAACTAAATATTTATAGCTGGTTTTAAATCTAAATATATGCATGTACATATAATAAGTGACCCAAATCTGCAACGTTAAATAGGACTTATTAGGGGAAGTATTTCTAAAATTTTAGTTGGAAAATGGTCTTGCACTGGCTTATTCTATAATGTGGCGACCCGAAGTCGATGCCCATTACTTTGATATAGCAGCGCTGCTACGAATTTTTACGTTTTTCGGTAAATTCTGACATATTCCTTGTATCTTTTTAGAGATTTTTCCAAAGCGAATATCAGGGGTTCTGAGAAAGCGTCTCACTGTATAAAGTCTTCAGTTTGTTCTACATCTTTCCCAGTAAATGCATACAGTGAGGGGTAAAAGAAAAACAGAGAGAGTACAGTTAAGAGAAGGAGAATTTTTCAGAAATATACTGATCGAGTTAGCAGTAAGAATTATAAAAAATGGGCAAGTATGAACTTAGCGTGTCAGCGTTCACACCTAGAATGGTTGAATAAAAGATTGCGTCTTCCTCTCTTTGCCCATGCGACAGCATCCAACCATTCGCTTACGAATTAAAACTATTTTTCGTTTATATTTCGCAAACAATGCTAACAAAACTTTCAATCGTTATGTCGTTTGTGCGGTTCGTCCTCCTCTTACGTTATTTTTGAATGTTCTCAAGACAGACGGTGGAATCTCATTTTCTATCATTCTTGTGTTCGCACTTTATTCCCGTTTTATAGTATTTTTTAAACTTAAGTTGTTGATATTTACGTGCTGACGTCCACCAACATGTTTTATTTACGTTTTCGTCTGACAGTTCGCATGTTTATGACAGCTGCAAATTTCTGCCTGTAAAATTTCTACGTAAAAGATTTGGCAGCTCTGCCGTATTTTTACGCTCTCCTTTTCGCTCTCTTGTAAGTTTGTTCTGGGGTTATTGACGCTCTCCTAGTAAAAGGTTGGAAGTGATTTGAAAACTTAGTAAGAATTTTTTGATATTGAACGAAATATTTTTTATTTATAAAGATCCTTCCTTTCGTTCAAGAGCAGCCGTCTTGTGCCCAGAGGAGCCTCGAGAACATCCTTGCTTGAGAAGTGTACTCCGTCTGGCCAACTCACCAGCTTCACAATTTCTTGGCATATCGTCGTGCCCTGTTAATCAGATTATTTTGACGAAGAAAAATTCCGAAGCTCTCGAAACTGAAGTCAATCATTTCATAAGTACCTAATAACTCTAATTGCGGTTTATCTATCTGAGTAGATGTTTACTTCCCTAACAGAGGTCGCTCTAGTAAGTATCGATCGCTTCTTTGATGGCGGCTACTTCCGCCTTGAAATGTACTGCAGTGATCCTAAATTTTCGCTTCAGAGAAAGTCCTCGGCAGTAAACTCCATTTCCAATCGTCCAACCATTCCACCAAGTTTCGAGATGGGGCTCAGGGATTGTTATATCTCATTTACGTCAATGGTTAAAAAATGTTTGAAGTAAATATTAATTGAAACAATTTCCATGCTAAGGGATTTGAAAAAAACGTCGTTATGTGGCAGTTAAAAATCAAATCCCTCTACTTTTTTATATAAAAAGTGTGCTCCTCCTGCAAAATATAAACAAATCCTTTTCTATTCTTTGAAGTTTTCAATATTAGAGACGTTTCTTTGTAACCTAGTTGCAAAATAACACTAGGTAGGATAACGAATTGCATATAAAGCAACAACACTAACTCGGCAAAATATGCGAGTTGAGCCAACTCGTTAAATTAATACCGGACCTGAGTTGTAGTATTGGAAAGTGAAAAAACTGCACTATTGTGAATGAGCCGAAAGAAAATTTAAAGTTTAAGACCTAATTCTTTTTTATTTGCGTAATATTTTTAAATATATAAATAAACCTACCTAAAGATTTATTTACACACCTATTTTCCATTCTTAAATAGCACTAAACAAATCGCATGTTTTATGAAAAATGTGAACAGTTGTGTTGCTTTTGCGAGACAACTAAAGGAAATGTTATCCGGGTTGTAGCGTTCTTTTGCAAGTCGGTTACAAAGAAAGTAGGATACAAATGTAATTATTTGGTTATATTTACATTATAAACGGCAACACTACAGTAGTCAGCAGTTAGTTAAGAAAAGAACATCCACCACAGGCCGCTTACAAAATCTCCGCTGGTCATTGTCCATTTAATTGGCTGGGTAAGCGGAGAGCCACCACTTAACGCTACAATCTGCTGCTATCTGTGAATACAAGTAGGCATCCGTGGAATTTCTACCTACCAACCTACCTACATATGTACATATGTACATAAATATTACCTTGTACTCCTACTCAGCATTATGGGAGCTGGAACTGCCTGGCCGTCCGTTTTTGTTGAGTGAGCAAATTAAGTAACAAAGGAAAAAGTGAATGAGTAGTAAACCGCAAACGAAAGCTGTTTAACAAAAATATTCCTTCTCACATGTATCTGTGTACATAAAGGCAGACAATATATGCTGTCTGTCTGCTACTCATAAGTAATGACAACATTTGCGAGACAAAGTAGCACTCGCATTTTAAAAACTCTATAGGCTAGCGAGTCAACCGACCGGCGAACGTTGCTGCTGCCACCTTGACAAATATTTCTTGGCAATATCAAATGTCAGTGACAACGTCAGTGACGCTTAGGCAGTCACTAGCTAAAGTAGTGACGGTGGCGGCGTAGAATAAACAAAGGACACATTTATCGATGCGCCTAAAGTGGCTGTAGTTGGAATTAGACGCGCACAACTAAACAAATATTCATGCGCGTGTGGGTATAATCTCATGTACAGTGTTGGGCATAGAAATGTGAACAGTAAACAAATATTGTATGTCGTTTCAGAATTTGATAATAAAGTATTTGAAAACAAAAATTGTTGCTTATTAAAAACCAAAATATTGACAGTCCGGTTGTAAAGAGATATATCTGAGAAATTTTCTTTCAATTCCCATTCTTTACATCATTAAAAACATCCAGAGACCTTTTTCTCTTTACCCCAAGCGAGCTTAGAATGGTAAGAAAGTAGGCATTACAATTATTAGGAAAAGCGAGAATTGTTTGATGTGTTTTGAAATAGTTACCCCAACTATGTGAAAGTTAATGGGTGTAAAAGAAGAGAAATTACCTCTAAATAGATAAGTCTGTAAATTAGAACACTTAATTGTCTGAAATACACTTGAACATTTCACACAACTTTCCCTCTAGTAGTTTTCAGTTGGATCATCTTTCTCTTGGAAAACATTGCCTCACTAAAACTGAAACGCTCGCATCACATTTTAGTGCGAATTAATATTTTTTATGAATTAGTAGGTCCGTTTCTTTGTAATCGAGTTGCAAAAGACCACTAGGTAGGATAAGAAATAGTATGTAAAGCAACAACACTAACTCGGAAAAATATGCCAACTCGGTAAAATGATATTCGACCAGAGATGTAGTGTTGGGAAGTGAAAAAATTGCGCTATTGTGACTGAGCCGGAAGAAAATACAAGGGCAATTTCAGTTTAAGACCTAACTCATTTTATTTGCATAGTAATTTTAAATATATAACTACATAAACCAAATAAATTTCCGGCACAACTATTTTCTTGTTGCGTTTGTAACTAAAAGAAAAATTATCCAAGTTGGAGCGTTCTTTTGCAAGTCGGGTACAATAAAAAGGGCCCAGTTTAAAAAAAAATATTTTGTGATTTAATTCGGTAAATTTTTTGTGACCTTTGGCACACTTTCGCCTACCATATAAGGCGATTCATGGAAAAGTTAAATCGACACCGTGAAAAATTATAACACATTTTGCAGCTGGTAACAAAGTAGAGTATTTTTTAATGCTGACGAATTTTGCAACGATATGCCTCCATCCCTTATCAGAATTGGGGAACCGGTTTCGACCTTGTGCAATCTTTAGAAAAGTTTGCACCCTCTAAGAAGTAAATCGCTTTATATTTGACGAAAAACTACAAGTTTCGCATCAAACTAAAAAAAAATATATATCAAACACATTTTCGAAACAATTATTTTATTTATTTCGTATAAAACAAAAAAACAAAAATAAGTTTTTAAATGAGGAAACAACAAGAAGCTGTCTTATTTCTGCAGCTAGTTTTCATTTCACTACGTGTATACTTTGGCCCTGAATAAATTTATAACTTTTTATAAATTTGGTAATTAGTTTTGTGAGATCTTATATTTTTTTGTTATCCTCTAATTTTCCTGCAAATATGATGCCTATTACGGTAGTTGAATTCGTCTCTGAATATTTTCTTTGCTGTATGCATTTGAAACTCGCGTGTTACGAAAAGACCGCACCAGTTGCTTTAAAAGTGATTTAACTGCCCTATTCTGACGTGAACGATAAGACCTCACGTATGACTAATGTCATAGCGACTTTTGCCATCGCTTCTGTGGTTAAAACAACGATGCTGAAGATACGTTGTCGACACATACTCAGTAGGATATAACAATAACAATGACAGTTGTCATCATTAGAGGGTCTTCAACCATTTTTGCCGCATAGTTTTAGGCGCAGTAGTTACAACTGTCATGCGATTAGTTCTACCTTTGGCGTAGGAAACAAATAAAAAAATACTGGTATTGGGGCAAATGGAAAATTGCAGTGGAGTAGAAGTAAATTTTTGATTTTCGGGAAGAAGGGCAATAAATTGACTGCAATTGTAAAAAGGAGGAAACCCTAATCTTCCGTGTTAGTATTCAACTTACAGTTTTGGGAAATTCGATGATGCCTATTGCCTTCAGTATTTCACTTCCTAACTAATAGAACGTTTATTTACAAGCTGCTATTGAGCTAAGTTTTAATCTTTCAGCTGTACATCCTTCGGATGCGACTTGTCAATCAACAATGATAACTAAATGTTTGAAATTACTGCTTTTTTTGAAGTCAATTTAATTTAATAATAACAGTAGAACAATCTAAAAAAAGTCCTGCATGATTGTTTATGTTTTTAACTCATCAAACATGAATTTTAGTTGAAATTTTTTTAATTGATCATAGAATTTGTACTTTTCCTTCAAATATACACGTATTTTGTAATTTTCCTTCAAATGCAATGCGGGGATGAGGTATTGCTGATTTAATCGAATTTTTTATTTTATTTTAAGAGGGTTATTTAGAAATTTACAGAACTTGAATAGTGTTTTAAATGGTTTTGATTGATCATAGAAAATTATATTGACCTGAAAAGAGATTAAGTAATTTTCCTACGAGTTATTTTTATTATTCATTACAGTACCAAATACTACAATTTGAGTCCCATTTCAGCTCAGTTAAGGAGATATAAAAAATCCAAAATTTTATATTTTCATTGTATTTAAAAAAAAAAATCGATGTCTTGAAAACATCGATGTACTTCCAAAAATTTCGAATGAACATAGATGCCACTATCTGATGCATAGCATTGAAAAGAAGCATCGATGTATTTTTGGTATGCCCATCACTATCCAAGGATTGACTGTTTCATTATTTAACTTTTCTACTTATGGATAGCAAAAGAATATGAATCGCCTATTATTGAGCATTGAAGGCAAAAGTATCAAAGCGTCCTTCTTTTTCCTTCCATCACATTTTCCGCCTCTTTTCATCTGACCCATATTTACGCTCCTGCTCTAAACCTTTATAGTAATTTGAATACCACACCGGAAAGCCATTAAAATGCCAATTTACTTTATACGTGTGTAGAAGCCCCGCTTTTCTAACAAGCCTCCTAAAGTATTGTTGAGATTATATTTCAAATGTTTAAGCTGCCTAAATAAACTAGGCATGCAGACGAAATAGAGAACCTTAAGACGACGTTGACTGGCAGAGCGAAGTCAATAGCAAAACAAAAAGAAAGCGGCAGCCAAACCAGACAAGCAAATCATAAACTATTACAAGAAAGTTAACCGGCGGAAGAAAGCATACAAATAACACACACACACAATGCCGTAAAAATAGTGGGGAAAGAGCTGATACTTAGAATTCACATAGTTGGTAAGACCTCTAACGCTCACCAACGTGAGTGGGCCTAAGTATGTATATACCCAACAAAGTCCACTCCAAAAGTTTCGTTCCAACCATTGTTTGTGACGTAAAACCCGTCCCCTCCCCTATTTAACTTGGCGCCGACCAATGATGCATTGTGTACCGCAATGTCAACCAAAAACGTCGCATACACTGCAAAGCTGCAACGACGCACCGCAGGCCATCAAGCCTGCCAACCAACCACCAGCAGGGGGGCTTGCTACGCTGCGACGACAACGGCACACTTTAGCCTCACTGTTTGCGATTGAAATTTTATTTGTGCTGTGCTCTCCCTCTGTACCCTCTGCGCTGAGCTGCGCTACAAAGCTAGACAATTTGAATATTTTTCCGTTTCTGTTTCTGTTTCTGTTACTGCAACTCTTTTTATTTATTTATTCTTTATTTTATTTATGCGCTGGGCCTTCAGGTTCGTTGAATGCTGCTGCTATGTAAGGAAAAGAAAAAACAACTGAAAAAATAATGTAAAAAACGGTTTGTCTTCTCTGCGCTGCTCCTTTGCTAGCAATGGATTAGGAGTTTTATATTTGTAACAAAAAAAGGGTTCGTTTTGGCCTGGCTGGGATCTAGGGTTCACACAAAATAATTCAATGCTTTGTCACAAGTTTTCTCAATTCTTTCGCCCTTTATATATTTTATAACTTAGTCAAATACATACGGACATTCTTATTATACTTGCAATCCACGTGCCGCTTGCCACATGCCACACGCCATATGCCATATATGTATGTATGTATCTACATATCTAACTGCTTACAGATGTATGTGTGTGTGTGTGCGTGTGTCTTTATGCTGAGTGGTTATATTAGGTACATACGTACATTCATACATTGCGATTGTATCTATTTGGTTGACGATAGCCTTTCCAGCACTATGTACATAAGTATACTAAATTTATTTGCTTTGTTGTTGTGGTCCATTCCCCAGCTACCATGTGGTTTTTTGGGTAAGTTTATGTTAGCATTATATTATACACTTCTTATGCTAATAAATTTCAATTCAAATAAAAACCGAACGAAAAACAATAACGCATCTCCATAGTATACGTACATACATAGGTAGTACCCTTCTCAATATTGTTAATACCTTGGCCGCTACTCCGTGCCTTTCTATGTTAGGACAAAGTTAGAGGGAAAAAATTATACACCATGTGGTAAAGTATTTGTTGCTGTGCCCAATTCAAATTTATGACTGTCAACAGTAATTGCCTTCAATTCACAAATTTCATAAATTTTCTGAGTTTTTATCTAAATGGCTAATGAAATTCCAAGATGCTTTGATTAAACAGATTCGAGACATCGATAATGTCATAAATAAGCTCTTAACGAAGTGTGAAGTTGAATTGGTTTATGATTTCAAATACTAAATCAAACTTATTCTTTGAAGCAAGCAATTCCCAAAAACAAAAAAAGCTTTCATAAATTACGTTGTGCTTTTGGCAAGCCATACTTTACAGGCCAAGTTGTTATTTTGTAGAAGACTAGGCGAACTAGCCGATATTTCGTTGATACATTTCGCACTTAAAAGATGCAGTTTAAAAGCGACCCTAATCACTGCCAGTTCTGCCAAAGAAATTTATATTTTACCAATATTTGAAGATTTTAAACTTTGCAATCCATAATAATAATAAATTTCTGAATTTCATATTTTTGTCCGGTAATAAAAATTGCATTACCCTTAATAGAAAAATTAAACTCATTTTACGTCTGATATTTCGTTCTGAAACAACGATTTTTTTTTGTATTTTTTGTGTTTTATTTTTTCATCAAAACCAATAATTATTTTTTCCGTAATATTTTTTTGTTCAAAAGTAAAATTAAGTTCTTGGGTATTATTTAATCTCTCAGAAATAAAAATTTAGTTTTGATTTTTTAATTTTTTTTACAGATCGAAAATCTCAACGCACCACACTACTTGTCTATTAACTATTGGGTGGCAAGTTTTTTTGATATGCCTCCAAAAAATAATGACTACTTCCCTTAAAAAAAAAAGAAATCTCATAAAATAATTAATAAAAAAAATCATTGTTTCAAAGTGAAAAAATATAACTTGAAACCGAGTTTTATTTTTGGCTCACAAAATGTAACTCGATGTATGATTATTTTTTCTGAGCGATTAAGTAATTAACAATTATAATTTTTAGAGATATCGCCTTTGAGTTTTAAAAAAGGCATCCTAATTTTGATAATAATTATGGGTCAGACAAATTTTTTAAATTCTCGATATTTATTATTTTCAAACTTAGATTATAAATGGATTTTCATAATAATTATGATTGAGCAAATTTTTGTAAACCAACAATAACTAATATTTTAAAACTTATATTGTAAAAGTCTTTGCATAATAATTATGACTAAGAAAACTTTTTAAGATTTGAAAGACGGAACTATATCGATACTCAAAATAGTACCGAACTAATCAAGGAGTGCTCGTGAGCTGGTGCCGAAATTATTGTTCAAATCTTAAAAAAATGTTCTTTACTTATAATTATTATGAGAAGACTTTTATAATATAAGTCTCAAAATAAAAGTCATTGAAGACTTAAAAATATTTATCTTACTAATAACTATTATGAAAAGGCTTTTATAATATAAGTCTTCGAATAATAATTATAGATTACTCGAAAAGTTTGTTTCTTACTATAATATTTATTGATTAACTTTTATAATAGTTATGTCTCTCCGGTATTTGGAAACGTTTGATTTTTTGCAATAAAAATTTTAAACCTTCTCATCTCTTTGCTTTTTCACTCTACTTTCCTATAGTCGTTAAGTTTTAAATTATTTGCCTGAGTGTTTTTGGAATAAATGACAGAAGTGTTAAAATTAATATCGGATCCACATATCTAGTTTAGGGTACATCGAGTAAAATTTCACGATAAATAATTTTGTAGAACATTTGAAGTCTCATGAATGGGTCATTTTGTTAACGTTCTGTGCAAGTGCGATTAAAATAAATTTGGTTTGGAGGTTATCAGTATAATATTATATATTTATAATATTATTATTATGAATACTATAATATTTTGATTATTATAGGCTACAAGGCACTACGACCAGATTTGATATATTATACTTTTTATTTTAAAATCTTAAGCTTTTGATATATCTTAGCACTGATTGGGGTTTGTCGTTCCATACGTTATGTGGTTCGACAACGATGTCGCCTAGATAACGGAGCCTTTGTCTGCCTAGCGCAGGACCGTTGCAGAAAACATGTTCTGAGCGTCGGTATCAAAAAGGCCGAACTTTTCCCTGTGGTATCTCAGGTTGAAATGTCCTATAAAATACCCAGTAAGAATACGTATGCAGGTGTTCTCTACTCATTGAAAGTAAACTTCTCGACATCCCCCTTGAGGAAAACAGGAATGGGTTTTCTGCCATTTCACTGCGTTATTTGACCAGGAGCTAGCAAAATTCTTTGCTTATAGTCCCTGGCGACATCGTTAGAGTGGCTTTTGGGTCAGGCCCAATAAAGGACATACTATCACCTAGTTTTGCCACATGATCGACTTTCTCATTTCCCTCATGCCTCTCATGACCAGGAAGCCATCCTGCCGTTAAGGAGTTTAAGTTTCCTAGTGTGTTGAGAAGGGCATGGGGTTGAGAGCCGCTCTACTGTCGGAGAGGATATATATGTATAAACATATATATATATATATTGCTCCTCTTATTTTTCTGTGCAGACATTCTCCAGCAAAGATTTGTATGGCATGTACCTCTGTCTCCCATATACATGGGTATGGATTTTTGAATTTGTGGCCATTATCCCCTTTTTAAGTTGATGGATTTTGTTCTCTAGTCTTCTCCATCATTAATATTGACTCGGAAGCTTTTGGAAAGAGAAAGTTTGGAGCAAAGAGTGTCAATACTTAGTAAAATTGGGTAGCGTTTTAAGTCTTCTAAGATCTTTAGATGCCCCTTAATATCTCCGCTTTTGACGTCGGAGTTCCATATGTTGTATTTGATTATTGGAGTTGGACCATCCTTCTGTAGAAGGGCATTGTTAATTGCCACAAAAGAAGTGTTATCACACGCTACTGAAATGTCATTGAAAGTGCACAGAGCTATTTATTTAGACTCTGAAGCCGTTTTGTTAGTTGTCTTGCTTTTTTAGTAGGCAAATTATAGTTAATGTAGTGGGGAGGCGAGGTAGCTAAAATGTACTCCCAAATATGCCGATCAATTATCGTTTCTATTGTTTTAAGGAAAAATGTAGTGAGACTAATTGCTATGTATGATTTAGAGAATTGATCGGAGCTTTCTATACTTTAGGAATAAAGATCGCCTTGAGTTCAGCCCATTTTGTGGGAATTTGTCTTAGTAGCATACTCGCTCTGAATATTCTGGTTCAAGCAGAGATAATTCCTAGTGCTCCATGCTCCAGTAGGCTAGGATGTAACCTATCAGGACCAGGTGATTTGTATGAACTGAATATTGATATAGACTATTGAAACCGTTTTTCGTGGACCAACTTGATTCACTACTTTTATATTCTCTTAGCTTGTGGATGTCGATGATTCCTTCAACAAAGGGTGTTCATCGACTAGAGAGCATCCCGGAAAGTGATTTTCCAGCAACAATTGATTTCTTTCATCCGGGTCCTTCATGAAGTTGCCATCCGGCTTTTTCAGTTCGAGTGATCCTTGGTTTGGGTTTTTGAAGACGGATTGTCTGCGGAAGGTTCCAAATCTTGTCACAGTGATCTCTCCAGCTCTTTTGGATCTTCTCAGTTCTTTTTTATAGCCGGTTAGAGCAGTTTTGTATGAACTCCTATCCTCAGTTCTTTTTGCTACATTGAAAATTTGATAGGTTAAATTATTCTCGAAAATTTCAGTAGACTATTTCGAGATAATTTAAGAACCTTTAAAAATCGATTAACAATTTATATACATATATATGTATATATATTATCCTGGGTCTCTGTTTTCCCCCTACCTTGTTTTTTTTTTATAATTTGGTTTGTAAATAATTTTTTATGTGGCAATATTGGTCCTGAACCAAAGTGGTAATTATACTAGTCATACAAATCCCTTGTATGTAATGTAGTGAATAGTTCGAATAGATTAATATTCTGGTAGAACTGTGAGCGTTAACGCTACTACTAATTAGTTGTAGCCACATCAATATTTAATTTTTAATGTTCTTTTACCTTGAATTTCATAGCTCAATTGCGATAATCATACAAAGGCGACACGAAAAAATAATTAATTACCTTCCAATTTCAGCGAAAAGTAGCGATTTACATTGATCTTTGGCGTATGTGCGGACTTCCATATAATTACTAGCCAAGCTTTGAAAATACATTCATATGTAGTTCATATAAGGAAAACGAATTGCTTCTGTGCTTAGCTTTTTTTTTTAAAATCACTTTTGCATATTTTATATGTACGAGTTTGCAATTAGGCTCGCAGGCAAACAGCATTGTGCAAATCTGTGTGTGCGTGTGGCCATATACATATGTATATGTATTTATGAACGTTGGAATTTATAAATTTAGGTTGGCAGCAGTGTGGCCGCTAATCGATATGTCGTCATTAATTTAGAACTCATCGCTCAAAATGCGCGTGTGACTGACATTGGTTTGACAGCCAAAGCGACTACCTACCCTTCTACTACATAAAGCTCCTTCATCTGCATGTTTCCGACTACGGCTGCTACTGCTGCTATTCAAACTCCTTTAACGTTTTCTTTTTATGAAGCACTCATTTGTAATGCAAATTAGTTTTTTGTAGGGTATTTATTTATGCCGCCTACGATGATTGCTAGCTCATTGCAAAATAGGCGGTCATAGATGTGGGGTGTGACGGCGGGAGGCTTGCTGTGTAATTAATCATTTTCGAATTTTTTTTGTTACTTATATTTAGTGCACTGTGCTTCGTTGTGACATTTGGTTTATTTTCGTCTATGTTCGCATTCAAAATTAATTATTTGATAGCTGCATAGACGGAAACTAATCCGCATTTGGCTTTTGTATTTTTTCCATCCAAAAGTTTCATTTATATTACTTAAAATTTAGCTTGCAACGCAGTATAATCTTCGTCGTGCCATATACGTTAGGAAAAAGCCTGCCGAGCTTCATCTACTAATAAAAGATTTTCACTATTGGTTTTCTCAAGCTCACAAACGAAAATAAAATTCGACAGAGACAGCAGAATACACAGCTTGCTACAGCTCCGGCAGTCAGTAATCGCAATTTAAGTGCGGCAGGTGTTTGATACTTCACTGAAAAATAGAATATACATAAAAAAAATTTAACTTATTATTATTTGCTGCCGTAATTTTTCCTTAAAATTGCGACATTTTTGCCCGATTGAGCAAAGGTTTCTGCAGGTAAATAAAAGCTGACATAAAATTTAATCTGCTTTCTCCAAAAATAGTAAAAATATTGCTCTGTTTTCATTAAACCTGCCTACTTTTCCCAATCCAGCATGCCAAGCGACCAAAGCCTCTGTTTAGCGGTCTGTACTCGTATCTGGGATACCCCACTGGCGCTGGTTTTCTTCTGTTATTTAACTCCATGTCCGCACAGATGCTGTAGATTATAATAAGGTAAAATAATGCCGTTCCTGTTTGCTCGGACACTTTACCGTTTACTTTGAATCGGAATATAAGGCTCGGACTTCTAATTCGGCCATTGGCCTCAGTAAATGGCTAGAGGCCTTCCCTTAATGAACACGCCATCATTAAAGCTGATCGAAGAAATTTCAGACCCGCTGAAAAAATGCTCGTGCTCAGTTAAGACTAGTTGGGCGAGTCGAAAATCCCTGCGTCTACGAAGCTTCAGGAATTCTGGGTTAATTCAATATACATAGAGCTTTGACTAATCTTCCTCAAAGTTATAAGATGTTTTCTTTTTCGTTAGAAAAGTCAACACTTAATTCAACCGAAATAATATATCGAGGTGAGGAAGATATGGTTGTAGAGTACTTCAATATTAGAATTACTTCAATATTGTGGTATTAACTCAGCAGTTTTATAGCAAACACAGGTTGAATGCCAAAACAAACAGGTACCAAAGATTGACTGAAGTTCAAAGTTCTGTGATTTCTAAGCGTGACATAAGTAGTATTCTCTCGAGTACTTTAATATCTTGGAAGATATGTAGATGGTTCACTATTGCTAAAACATGTGGCTTGAGATGACTTCTAGAGTACCTGATAAAAAATCAAATCTTCCTCCAGGCTACCCTGGGTCGCGATTTCTCTGTTTTCAGACACAGTCGATCTAATGAAAATCGATCGAAAGAACGGAATGCATTTCGACTTCTGGTAAGGCGAAAATTTTTACACATTTCCTAAATGTTGAGGTGATTTTCTACTTTCTGTGCACGTAAAAGCAGCAATTGCATAAAATATATGCATTACCTGCTGATGGTAACCCACGAGGACTAACCAATTTACCACCTTATCTTTCTAATGAGTATTTATAGAGCCGGATCAAGCGGGCGGTCTTCTCCTACTTGAAATTCTCGCGCTTCTCAGCCACGGGCATTCTAAAACTCTTACAATCTTCGACTTTGTCAGAATGCAAAGGGGGCGTTCTTTGCCGACTATGCCTCAGAAGGGATACTTTTATACTTACTAGGATGGGTGTTGGAACATAGGGCGGATGAACTTCTTCTCGGATGGGTCGAAGTTGGACGGAAAGGCTGATGAGGAGCTTTCCGTCAGCCAAAAATTTAAGCTTCCAGACTACTTAGTGTATTTCAGTGAAAGGTAGCCACTATCAAAGAAGCAGCCGATTGCCTACTCACTAGTATAACACTTTTTATACAGGTCAGCAGTTACTCAGATAGCCAAACGGTAATCAAAGTCATGGCAATGTCGAAAGTTTTCGCAGAATGTCTGACTTTACTTTCGACCGATTCTGAATATTTCCTTCTCGTAATAATTTCGGTGGCAATTCACAGCGACATATGTACATAGATAACAAACTGCATTGGTGACGAGCCGGCTCGGCGAAGGAGCTTTAAGGTTATAGCTCCGCGCAGGGAGAAGGTGGAGAGTCTTTGGCCGCTCGCGAACTTACATTGAGTAGGTATGCCTTTTGTCGGCTTAGCGAGAGCTGGGCAAATATCAAGACAAGCCAAACTGCAAGGATGCACTGACCAGTGGCTGACTGTAGGCGGTCAGGTGAATTAACCCCTGTCGCAGTGGATTGGAGATTGACCAGGTGGAATCACCTTCGTATTCTCCTCTGCTGCCGTGATTTCGTGAGACTGAGGTTACCTTGCGGGTACTACCACATCAACCTAACTTAACCTCATCTTGAAAACATGCAGGTCTTTCAAAATCTAAAGAAACTTCAGGGGCTAGCGTTAAAGAGAAATGGTATTATCTATAACAATAGATTTGAATAGGTTTATAAAGCAAATTTTCATACAAATATTCGATTTGTGAAACAATTAAAGTCTTCTTTGTTTTTTTATGAATTTGGATTTGAATGTTAACAATCAATAATCCGGTCCCAAACCAAATTTTTTTGATGTTGACAATTCCTTCACTTTGTCGTAGTAGCTAAATACAAAAGTGCCAACCAATTTCGTTGTTTGCCGACAAATGTTCGCTGTTGGGCGCGGCTTATTTGCCAAACCAGTTATGAAAAACCATGGTAGTTATTAAACGAGCAAGTTAATATAATTATGAATAAAGCTAGCGAATAAGCAAACAAACAAATAACTATTAAATAAGTCAATTTAACAAAATGAATAAATTTATTGTAATACAAAAGGCATTCAATTCAATAAAAAATGTATTTGAAAAAAAAAATCGCTATGTTTTGCCTTTTCCCTGTCAGCTTTTTTCCAAGCGCTTTTTCGCTTTCCTTGTGTAATTACAACATTTTGTATTCGCGGTTAACCGCTAAAAACAATTCGAATGCAAAAAAAAAAAAAAAAAAATTGTACTCCCACCATTCATACGAACTGTATGCACAAACCTATGTTTGTATGTATGTACATATGTGAAAACACGAATATGCAGACATATTACAACACGATCTCAAATAGCAACTACTATTGCGAAATGCGAAAGAACACAATTCCATTGACATGCGGTTTGTCTGTCAGACGGTGACCAGTGTTCGGAGCCTAGGTTCAATTCAAAATTGCAGTTCAAACTGTTCGACCACCAAATGTAATGATGTATGTATGTATGTATGTGTTGCATGTGTGTGCAATCCCCCAATACCAGTGCGGTGGCTAGGTGCACGAATGCGAACACTATAACTGCCAACTTCACAGGCGGATGCAAAGAGAAAAAAAGTCAATACTTATACAGGGTATACTGGGCCAAATAATTCACTAAAAAATCCAGATATCAAGTTTCTAATGATTGATGTGTTTTTGAAGAATTATTGGAATTATAAAGTGAAATTTTTTTTTTGCCATATTCCCAATAAGTAAATCTAAACAAATTATTCTGCAAATCCAAAAATAATTGGATCATCATAGGTGACAAAACTTTGTAAAATAGCCGGCGAGAACATTCAATTGTTTTGCCTGAAATCAAACTTCTTTTATGGTTCCCATCTTTGTAAGGCGAATATAGTATAAGTATATAAAATAATAAATATATATTTAGCTTAATGTTTGGCTACAATTTGCGATTCGCCACTTCATTTGTACTATATTTTTAACCCGACTCATGGCGGCGGACGACTTTTTTTGAAGCCGTTTGAAATTCACTTAGAGCATTTAATAAAACTGAATCTAATACCCCTTTATTACCCAGCTGTCTAGTTAAAAATGTTAATAATTAAAAACGAAGGCCTCCTCTACGTTGAAAATATCAGGTGGAGAAGTACTCGGCTTCACTTGGGGTCTCAAAATCAACTAGGCGGTTATAGCGCCAATTAAGAAAAAGAAGAATTAGGCAGTAAGGAACGCAAGAACTTTTCATGTAAAGAAATTTTCCAGAATGCTTGAATACAAAAAATTGTGACCAGGTAAATGTAGTCTTAATCTCAAAACATAGCAACCCCAAAAATTTCAAACCTATATCGCAGATATTTCTGCTATTGAAGTTACTGGAATACATTTTCGATATTTAAGTATATCAGAAATATTCAACAAAGACAGCATCTTTAATCTACCAGGAATATTCTCTGGCTCTCTTCTAGGACGAAATGTGGTTTAAAAAATAAATCTATTAATGATAGAATGATCAGATCCTTTACCGATACAATAAAACAGAAGAAAGTACGCTACAAAATTTTAAACCAATTAAGAAATATGCGCGGTCAAAGTTGAGCGTGCGCTAAGTGCAGAGGACGACAGAGCTTTAGGAAGTGCTCCTGTAACTAAAATGTGCTAATAATTGGGTTTTCCAAAATATTATAATTATTTTCGAATATCAATAATGTTGAATTTTTAACGTTATTTTTTTTAACACCGTTTTAAAAACGCGACTTTTGGGGAAACGCGTTTAAAGTTTTGCCATGGGTGCCACGCGGGACGAAAATATTCATATCTCTGTCAATTTTGGAAATATCGCCCTAAAACTTTACAGGGATATACCCGAATATATAGGTTTAATGATGTAAAAAGATCGATTTTTTGAAGAGCGTCAGTTCAGAGCCAGAGATAAAGCAGTTAATTAATACAGTTATCGAAAACAGCGCTCAACTTGTACTACGAGCTAGTTGTTTTATGTACTATTAATTTTGAGTGCTGGTAGACATTCTTCATATAAACGAATTACTGTTTGTAGTGAAAATTTCGTGGTGTGGAATTATGATGTACCAGTGCTAATTTTTTATATGTAAAAGCTCTACTATTCATTTCTACAATTTAATATATTTTGCATTGCCAATCGATTGCCATGATTACCCTTCTTTTACAGAGCAATATTTCTCTGTTAAGAGTGGCTAAGACATGGAAAGGAAAAAAATTCTCCTCCGTTCAAGTTTCTTTCTTCAAAATTCAATTTTTGGCACACTAAAAAGCTTTTAGGAGTTATGGGGTTTTCGGACTGTAGTTATGGAGGTGCTTTCAAATTATACAATTCCACTAATTTAACTTTTGAGGCATAAGCGGCTGAAAAGACTGGTGTGGAGCGTTCCCACGACAGTCGGTTCTACGATACCGGAACGACCCGGATCTATATCTGGCCAAGAACTGTCACTTCAGCAGCATTTCCCAAAATTTTATGGGGATTGTTTTATGCTGTTACAACAACAACAACTGGTGTGGAGCTCTACTTCTTACTTATTTCAATAGCGCTATAACCGTTTAAGCCAATTTGACCGAACTTCTCCTACATTTAGGTGGTGTGCGTTTTGATGTTGTAACACAAATTGAGGGACCTACAGTTTTACGCCGACTCCGAACGGCGAATAGTTTTTTGTGAGAAGTTTTTTTTTCATGGCAGAAATGTACTCGGAAGTTTGTCATTGCCTGCCAAGGGGCGACCGCTATTAAAAAAATCTCTTTCTATAATTTTTGATGTTACTTGCCCCGGCCAGGATTTGAACCCGGGATCCACAGAATGAAGCACGCACACGCGATACACTCGCCAAAGGCGGACGCTCTAGCTGTAGAGTTTTAGTCTGAAAACATAAATTTACAAAGCCTGCAGAGGTCGCACAAATCGTTTTTAGGTTACCTTTATATCGTAGCCAACTTGTAGGCGAAAGAAGTTAAGGTTATGTGGCAAGTAATCTTAAAATTTCTGGATAATTTGAACTCTGTACATTTTATGCTCCAGAGCAGTAGCTTCGATCCGTGGCATACATTCACACTTTTGTGTAGCTGTCCTTTGCCTTGTACTCGACTCACCCTTTTTCCATCATCACTATCCGAATAAAACACCCCTATTCATCTGTTCACCTTTCTACCTTGACACGCACACACCACTTACCACCTAGTTGCGTGGCGCTTACCACCTGGTGCTTTTGGTGCTTCAACCATCAGTTACCATACGGTTGGTCATTCGCAATTCTATTTAAGCCAAATTAATAGAGCGTACTCATGTGGCTTTTAACTGTTTATATGCAATTTTAAGCGGTTTTCATTTTCCCTTCCACACTTACGTTTTTTTTTTTTGTTTTTAGAACATTTTTGTTGCTTTTGCTGATTCCATTTTGCTACGAATGTGTAACTATATTTTTTAGCTGATTTCGATTGGCACTCAACGTCAGTGAGTGCCGGCGTTGGCGTGTGGTGTAACGCGCACACACACATACAAACACATTATATATATGTATATATTCACTACTTGACTTCAATTGCTGATAGGATTAATGCATATAAAACAACGGGGGGTAATTACGGTGGGGCCTAGGGCTCTACAATCGGCGCATAAATACAAATTTATGAGCGTAGGCGAGCGGGGATGTGTGTGTGTGTGTGTGTGTTGACGTTGCAAAAAGGAAGTGAAGAATAGGTTATTCATTCACATTGACCATTTCATGCCGAAATTCATAATAAAAGCAACTCCACGTTTATAATAAAACCACAGTTATAACAACAACTACAACACTTGGATTTACAACAACAATTCAATGCCCGTTAATAGGGTAATAATTGTGCACAATATGACCCGTTGATGAACTGCTCTACCCTGTCCGGCTATTAGCTGTTGGCTATACGTCGGCCGGCCTGATGCCACATGCGGCATGAACTTCATATGGCACGGTCATTAAGGCTATGAAATGTTTGCATAATAAACTCTGTTTATCTGTGTTATTCGATATATATATATTTGTTTTTCCATGTATACACAGTCGTTGGAAAAAATAGGGGCACAACATTTTGACAGTTTTGGTTATTGGTCTTTTGTTCGTTTTAAATTTGCAATTTTTTCAAAGTCTAGTTTACACTATGTACTATATATAAATCTATATAAATCCACCTTTCAATCTTTTTCTTAGAAAAAATAAAAAATTTGAATAAATTTCTACAACAACAACTTTTTATTCACAATTTTTAGAAACATTTAAAGTATGCAATTTTACCTTCCATTCATTCCTAGCTATTGTACTAAGCAAGTTTCGAGCACCTAAGATAACGCTTTTGCTTTTGACGGTGTCACAAAGCTTTTCCCATAAAAATCAACGGGAACTTTTAGCTACTCAAATCTACATATTACTAAACTAAAAATTCTTATTAAAAAGTTAGATGCATTGGGCTATATTTAAATAAAAATTTAACGACAAACTTCTAGCATGCAAAACATTGTGACTAATGTAAATAAAAATACTGAGCTAATACTTTTTTTTCGGCACTGTATATTTTATTGCTAGTTGCAAACGGATGTGTATAGATGATTTATGATGAATCAAAAATTGTGTTGATAAAATGCTAAAACACAAATCAACTAAAGCTCTAGATTAAGCGTCAACTATCAAAAACTTAGGTGACTTAATTTATTGGCCCATGTGGGTAAATAAAATGCAAAAATTTATTTATTTAATATATTCATTTCATATCTATATCACGAAATAGTTCAGAATTGAGAATTTTTTTTATTCATTCATTGCTACATGAAAGATAATTTACTTATCTGACTTATTTATATGTACTTTTTTGAAAATTACCAAAAAAAAACATAATTATTTTGTTCGGTTAATCTTTACTATCATACAAAAAACATTGTATTAATTTTTTGAATGCTATTTAATTCATATGTTGGGCGTAACTGTGTAACTGATTTATTCTGAAGTTGCGATTCTGCAGCACTTGACATATGACGATAGTAATATTGCTTTCCAATTTCTATGTGGGCTTAGAACTTTACGCAGCTTCAAAAGAAAAAGTTTAGAGGTGTCATATCACGGGTGGCCAATTCACCGATCGGAAGAGTGAAACTACTTTATTCTCTCAATAAAGCAGCTTCATATTCTATGTGATAAGTAGCGCCGTCTGATTGGAGCTAAATATCGTCGATATTACAGGCTTTAGTTTAAGACAGAGATCCCGAACACGAGCGCCATTCCCAGTTATGTTTCGGCCGGTTTTTTTTTTTGAAATGCGGATCAATGTTTCCACTAGCTCACAAGACACACCAAACTTTATACTTCTTCGGGTTGCCCTTCTGCCATTAAGAGAGAAATGAGATGAGACCCCCGAAAAATTTGGGCGCATGATCCACTTTGGATCCTTCATAAGGATTTTCAAGTGTATCGAAAGACTGAAACAGCAACCGAGCTAGTTTCATTCTCAACCCAATATGGGACAATGACATCTCCGTCTAGTATACATCTTGTAATAGGTTTGTTCCACACGATCTGGGCTGGCTCCGGTAATTAGAGAATGAAACAACTTATGTACCATCTCACAAAGTGTAAAACCGTACCAAGAATGCGCAGAGTGCGGGGAAAACGAACAAACACATTTCTTGACCGGAATCAGAAAATCAGCTATTTTATTTGCTTTTGTTTTTGTAATTCTGTGTTGGGATGTAAATAAAACGCAGCTGGCATACATTTTGACACTAGCGGTATTCTCTATCCATTGCATATTGTCTGGCATGATGAATAATATATTATAAATAGCACATTGTTTTTGTTTCATTTCATGTTCATTCTGCTATGAACCCGGTGTGTTTGATTGCATGATATGATGGCAAGCTTTCTGCAACCCTGTGTCAGCTGTTATTTCATTTGTTTGTAACCAACCGACACATACATACTATAAACGAAAAAAATGATTTCTCGACTTGTGCGTATCTTCGTATTGCAAATATGCTATTGATGCTTATGCAACGGTTCGAGAATACCTCTACTTTGTCTATATACGGAAAAGGTCCGCGCTGTTTCGAGCACGAGAAAGAAGGCAATTATGATCCAATACTTTCTACTTTTTCCTCTCTATTATCTAGTTCTCTTATTTATGTGAAGAATGCTTTCTGGGCAATTTTGGCATCCGCCAACCTAATGTCTCGCGTATTCCAGGGAGGTGACTGAAGAGTAGATCCAATGACAGGCTCTTCAGGCGTTCTAGGCAAATTCGAGTTTTACCATAAGGGTAACGGGGACAGCTGTCAGGCGGCAAATTACAGACAAAATTAAAAGTTAACATTTTTTGTATTGTTTTTTCTGCGCATTTCTTGCGTGTGAGGACACCCATCTCGTACTAATCTTCATTATAACCAAACATCATTTTTAAAATAATTGGCTTCAGACTAGACTAAAAAGTTGATAAAATAAAGTATTTTTAAGTTTTTTCTACAGTGTAAAGCAAATCGTTTGAAGTAGAATCTTGTAGAATCCATGTAGATCTACGTCAATCCGTACGGAATTCATGTACACCTGTGCCCCATTTTCTTATGCCGATTGACTTAGAAATACGTAGGTCTTTCAAATCGGCAGAAATAAGATCCATATGTTGCGGATTAAATTTGTTGTTTAATTTTGTAATTTTTTGCGAATTTTTTGCATCAAAATGTTTTGAAATATAGTATTACCGTCGATAAGCTAGACCACATGGTTTCGAAAAAGTAAAACTCTACAAAACTAGTCTGGGTTTTGAAACTGCAACTTCACTGTACTCCGTCTAAGTTTTTAATTACAATCGGGTAGAATTATCCAACTGTCTGCAGGATACGAAAATTTTCAGACGGTAACAGGTTTTTATTGGCGATGATTTATCTGATTTATCCAACCAATGAACGCTCATTTTCACTTTCTGAGGACACAGTAAAGAGATTTTATACTTATACGAAAGTGGATTTGCCTTTTTTTCTACAAAGTTTCATCCACAGCCTAAGCTATGCCACAACCGAGATGAAACCATTCGTAAATTTTCGAATTGATCGGCAGGTTAATGAAGGCCGTTTTAAACGAATACTAAGTTAATTACATACTAAAAAAACATTGGGTTTTTTGGACATCAGCTAAAAAAACATATCGAATTTTATATAATGTCGAAAGAAATCTTGACGTTTTGCGATGTTTGCCGCCTCTGCTTGAGAGTGCTTTGAAAATAGAATACTTGCTTACATTCTATTATATGCAATTTAAGGCAAAGCTTTTTTTTTTTTAGAATTTTACTTAACACATCTCCTTTTATGTCCCTATTACATATTCTGCAAATGTTTGGAAAATTGTAAAAACTCCTGAAATTATTGCATATTCAACAAAAAAAACATTAAAAAAAAAATTTGGTTTCAATTTGTCTAAACTGCAAATTTAAAATAGAAAACGTAGAATATCTGTATCCAATTACCGGACCATCTGTTCACTATTAACATGTACAGGAAATAATTGCTTACGCTTGTTGTTTCTGTAAATTTATGCTACAAATAAAACAACAACAAAAAAATCATTTTATATTTATGCAAATATTAAAAGTTTAACTTATCCAACTACGCACACTTACAAAACACTCTCTCACACACACAGGCGCCTGAAAGTGAGCAAGTAATGCTTTGTGATTTCATATGCAGCATTGCAACACTGGCTGACAGATGTCAAGTGCTGTGTGGTTACTAGCAGGGAACACACGTACATATTTAAATGCACATATACCTAATGTACATAAGTGTGTATATATGTATGTATATAGTATATGTTTAAATAAGAAGAAGTGTGACATTTGGGTCTGCGAATGTGTTGTAAGTTGGACAGGTCAGTGTGGTCAAGATCTGATGGCATAAAGTTACTCTAAAGTATGTAAATGTTAATAGGGAAATTGTGCAATAAGGAATTTACATACACATACATATGTATATACTTAAATTGTGCATATGTATGCATGTGTGTGTGTGTGCGTGCGTGCTTATTTAAATGCGTTCTTGAGTGCCCATTGCGTAGCGGAAGATGTCTTCATCAATCAAAATGTCATACGAGCCGGTGATGTTCCATTACACAAACTGGATCACATCATGCAAACACATTTGCACACAAAGCTCAACTACACACACGCACACACACACACATTTGCATGTAAATACATACATATGTATTTATAAAAGTTCATATTTAGATTTGTATTGTTGTTGAACCCCAGAGTTAATGCGGATGCGACAGTTGACTTGTATTGCAAATGTTACTCAATTACAATTGATATGACAAGTGCAGCAGCAACAACAACTACTAAACATAACAAACTGCAGATATGACTTATGTGACTGTTTTTGTTGCTATTGTCATTGGCATCATCATTGGTGGCAACATTAACAACATCATCATCATTATCACTGTATCGCCAGCAACGACTCACGACGACGCCAGCGCACTCACTCTGCCATTCTCTAACCAACATCATCTTAAGCAACATCAACAGCAACAACAACGGCAATAATGGCATAAGAGTATATTTATTTATTGTATATTACGACACATGCCACAATATCACCTTGAATATCTCTAAATGCATTAAGTCCTTATACCCAATACCAAAATTTATTGATTTCCAGCAAAGTGATACAGTGGAATAATGAAGAGAGAATATGATGAATCTATTAGTTGAGTTACCTTGTGGTGTAGTAAGACCACATCATTAAGATGCATGCGTGGTTAGGTCTGGTTGTGCTAGAAAACCACTTAAAGCGAAAACGAGGGTATAGCCAGAATTGACGATGACTTCAACGAAAGTTCAAAGTTCACGTTGAGTCCGGGTGCTATACTATCAATTTTAAATTTAGCAGAGAATACAGAAATTTATGGTAAAAATTTCAATTAAATTTCTAGCCATCTCTAAATGTCACCGTTAGATCTATTGGCTGTCGTTAGTAGAGATACCAGACGCTAGCGTTTGGCGCCAAGAAATTAAGATTGCCCTGAAATTTTGATGCATTTTCGTCACTTCCATTAAAATAGGACCCACTCGAATAAATTACTTATGATTTCTGGTAACTTTTCGTTATTTTATTTCCTTTAGAAGTAAAGAACATTATGGTTAGAATGATAATATCTGTTTGTAGATTCATAGCCGCTGATAGTTCACTACAAAAGCTCATTTCTGCTAAGTAGTCTCATTCCCAATTCTATCTTAGCCACAACGAAGATAAAATCACGATTTTAAATAAATTTTTTTTCTTAATGTGTTTGCAGAGCGGGAGCTATGCACATACTATATGTGTATTTACTTTCAATGTGATATGGATGAAACGATGGGGGTTTTCAGCTCTCTAGCTGATGTTTTGTTTCTTACACTAATTATTTCTAGCAGACAAATGAAGAAGATTATTTGTCTAAATTTGGCGTCCATCTGATTTTTTACACTAAAACACTGTGTCTTTTATCAGGCAAAAATATCCATTTTCTATAACGAAATAGAGTGAAAACTCATTCTCTAGTGAAAGTTTCCGTTCTACTTTCTTGTGAAAGCTTATTCCTAAGTGAAAGCTCATGGCCATATTAAAATAGTTATGTTGGATCTCTTATTTTTAAAATTCAGTAAAGATTACGGTAAGGACATAGGAGAGGGAGGCCACTTCAGAAATATAATTGCTGGTTGAAAAAGAAGGAAAGAAAGAAAGTGCTGTCAAAAGCAAATCTTGTCAACTTCGCTGAAAGACACTTTGCTTTTGATGAGCTTGCCGATGGAGAGCGATTTGCATATTAACTTTCAAAGTGATGAGGGGCTTTTCAGCTCTTGTTTTATCATCATATGCGTCTGTTACTTAAAAAATTTATTAATAAAGGGTGTCTGGCAGCCAAATGAAAGATATTGTTTGCCTAAATTCGGCTTCCATCTGAACTTTTCCACTAACACACAGTATATTTTACCAACCTAAAAGTACCCGTACATTATACAGAAACAGAGTAGAAGCTTATTCTTTAGGGAAAGCTACCGTCCTCATTTCTGGTGTAAGCCTATTCTTAGTGGATTTTGGTTTCATTTATTCAAGTAAAAGCTTACTTCGTGCTGAAAATAAAACCGATTAGCAGCTCATTTTCTAGGGAAAGCTTTATTCGTCATTTCTAGTTGAAGCTTAAAAGCTTCTGAGCTTAAAAGAGAAATATCGTTTTCTTGTTAAACTTATTACTACTTTAAGATCATCAAGGAATAGCATTATGTTATATCTTTTATTTTCAAACCCCTATCCTATTATCATCAAATCCATATTGTCTCATTTCGCGTAAGGGTCCATTTCGTACTTAAAAATATAATTTTTTGTTGAGAGAGGAAAACAGAAAGTTCTGGAACAAAATTGTATTTATTAGAGAGATATCTTCACAAGCTACATTGAAATCTCAATGGCCCGTAAAAGTTATTTCCTTATTTCAGACAAGTGTTTATTTTGTCCTGTAATGCATAAATTAAAATTTGTTGCAAAGTGAAGCTGAACATCGTTGCTCTGCAGTAAGACTTATTTTCAAGTTTAAAACTTCGTTCAGCATTTCTAGTGAATGCTTACTTTCGACAAAAAAAGACTTTTTGCTGATGCGGTATAATAACGAAGAGTAACGAAGAATAATAGAGGGCGCATGTTTGCAAGAAAAATACAGACCACAGACATGAATTTTTACAAAGTGATTATCACAATAGCGTAAAAGCTTATACCTTAGTGAAGGTGATTTTAAAAATCAACTTCTTTGACTTCTAATTTATTAGTAAAAGCTATGGAAAACGAATATAACTCTTTACGAGTGGTATTGAAAACTAATTCTTAATGAAAGCTATAATAAAAATTAAGAGCTTTCACAAATAAGATTGGATATAATTTTCAAGTATTTCATTTCGCTACAAACGCTGTTAGGAAAAAGAAACTTTGTAACCAATTAGAGTGAAAGCCCATTTTGGAGAGAAAGCTGTATGAAGAAGAGAGCTACGATCAGAAACTCTCTTCTTACAGAAATTTCAAGGAATTGAAGTAATAAATTCAGCACTTCATTTCATAGCGAAAGCTATATCAAAAACCGAATTTAAAAATTAGAAGCTTATTTCGTTTAAAAAAATAACAAGGATCTTTGAAAATTCGGATTGGAAGCTTAAGCCTTTCATAACTTCGAGAGAAAACTTATTTCGTAACGAAAGTTGTAGGAAAATACAAAACTGCTCACAAATAACAGAGAAAAGTCTTAAGAGGTTCTTCAGCCAGTGAGTGTAATCTCTTCGGAGAATGCGCCCACTTGTGCATTGGGCATACTTAAAACCAGCCAACTAACTTAAGCCTTGCATGTCGAGTAATAAGGGCGAAAGCTGTAAATTGAAATTGAAATTGAGTGCACAACTGTGTCGGCCGGATGCCCACTGCCCAGCGCTGGGCGCCGCTAAGTAGCATAAAGACGCGAAGCGAGAAAAGGAAGAACATGGAGTGCAACAATGCTGGCATATGGCTTTTGCATAAATTACCGCAATATGCCTTCGGGCGCAACGTGTTAGGCGCTCTGAACTTGGCTACGTAGTGCGAGCTACAACGGCAACTCTAACAGCAGCAAAAGTTGAACTAAAAAACAAACGAACACAAATAGAAACACCAACAACAGCAGCGACTAAAGGAGCACTTACTAAAGCATTGCTTTGCTGCAACAAATATTGCTTTTAAGCAACATCTGGAAACATTAAAGTTCTTAATTTTATAGCCAGTTGTGGCAGGAATTGTGTTGCATGTCACGAGATGAGCTACATATAGCGCCGGCGGGCTGTGGTGCACTCTGCAATTGGTGCGAGTTGAAAATTTTATTTAATTAGCGTGTAAGTGCGTACAAATTGCTTGCGTATGCAATAATGTGTGGCACAAGAGCGCCCCGGTTCTCGTTCATCCCGCTTCTGCCCCAACCACTGCCACGACTAGCGTGCTTCTTGCTTGTTTGCGTTCTATGTCGAGTTCAAGCAATTTGGTGCACTATAGAAATCTCACACCAAGCTGCTCTCGCTTAATTGGGCGCGACAATTTGCGCGCCGCTCATAGACACCCTCAGGCATAGATGCTAGTCGCCCGAAACCGAAACCGAAACCAAGACCGAAACTGCTGCCTCGTACGCGAACTCCAAATCCGACATTTACGTTTGCGAGTGTGCGTTTGTGTGTAGTCACTCGTCATCATTTTGTGCTGTGCGGCGTCAATTTTCTTCGCGCGCACCGCTGACATTTTCGTGTGGAACGTCTACACTCTTCAAAGGAAAATGCCTTTAAGTTGTTTATGTTTTTTGACTTGTAAATGCTGTCGTTGTTGTTGTTGCTGTTGCTGCATACTCGTAGTTTATTCCGCCTTTACTGGCTGACATTAATTTGATTATTTCAATGTTGCTTCATAAAATCAACAGTTGCTTACATATCCACTTAACTACATATGGCAAATGCTTCTCATGCTCTCAACGCTTGCGCTGCGGGGGATGTTGAAAAATGTTTAGAACTGCATACATTGAAATTGTTGTTGGTGCTAATGCCTATTTGACTTTTTTGCTAGCATGCAGCAGGGAATTGAAAAGTCATCGAGCATAATTAAAATAATGCTTAGTGAAACAAATGTCTCGACGTTGAGGCTGGGGTGCGCTATGCAAATGTAAGTACTAGATGAACTCAACGTTATTATTTTTTTTTATTTACCTGCCATACAAATTTCAGCAGTCTATCAGTCTCATTTCGCGGGGACTTAATTTTCCAACGGTGTCACCATAGATCCCTTTCTCATCCACCCTGGCTTTGAAGTCCACAAGTATTTTTCTGATATCGTGATGAGGTTAGAGCTCGAGTGTAGTCAGGGCGCTCGTAGAAGTGACTCAGAAGTGAAATTACGTTTACCTATCAATATCTAGAATTGCAACTTTGTTTGCGCGAAAGCTACTTTAATTACCATCGTATCAACACTGCCCAGAGAGGTCTGGCAACTTTGTCGAAGGCGCAGTCCGAAGGTAATTAAAGTAACAAATTTAGGAATTGATTTCGAGTCTTAGCCAGGGAGGGACAGTGGCGAGGATGCTCTTCACTTGCTCTTCGTCCCTGCAACTTTGGCAGAAATCGTTGGTGAGTTTTGTTTTTAAACTGTGATTGCAAGGGGCAAAAAGCATACCCACTTCTAGAGCAACATTTATCTGTTGCGCAATTGCCGGGAATGCCACTGTGCCCAGGGACCCATGCAACAGTCACGGAATCTTTAGACGCTAGTAGATTGAGGAAATTTCTGCATCTTATGGCAACTCTTGACGTTGTTTTGTGAGAATTAAGAGATTCAATAGCCGCTTGAGTAGTGTAATCTAGTGTAATCTATCTTCCTTAGTGTATTCGGAAAACCTTGGTATGCCCAAACCGTAGCTCTTTCCACGGCTGGATCGTGTTTTTATTATTTTTTTTTTTTTTGTTTGTCTGGATTAGGATTGGTTAGATTGGCGGCGTAGGAACTCAACGTGCTTTAAATCTATCAAAGCTGCAGGTGGTTTTGGAATGTTTCCAGAATGTTATCACTAACTAACTGGACATACATATATATCGAGTGTTTGGAGGAAGGTCTCCGTTATATTTATTACCCATGGACTTGATTAAATTGTGCAGACCCAAAAGTTTAACCTCCCTTGTTTTACGATTAGTTGAGCAGGGACTGAGGGTTGGAAATACGCAGATATTTCTAATTTAATGACAAGGGAACTCTGAGGTATTCAACTCGTTCGGACCTTCTAGCGTTCATTAGGAAAACTGTAGTCATCCCGTCAGGGTTAGAGGCATGCTGCAGGGATGCGAAATACCTTTTAACTTAGTATATATATACATATATCTATTTATCGATCTAGTTTCTAGGAAAAACGTAATTTCGAAGTAAGCGTGAAGTGGCTCAATTCTATATTCATCCACTTTTTAAGTAAAATAAGTGTGGGCGCGATAGTGTTTGATAGACCTACAAGCATTTTGATAACTTTGCTATACGTACACCCGTACACACACATGCTTAACATATGCATTTTTGAAATACACAAGATTCTTTTTACTCACCAAAAAAATCCTTCCAAATACCCATTACACCCAAAAGGATATGCAAATAAAAAACACATCTCGTATATTTTTTGTATAACGATCAGCAGCAATAACCACGCTGATAAAATACGTATAGTACGAGTATACATTTGTATTAGGGTGCCTCTTCAAAAAATGTTTGCGGGTTTTTTACCGGCCATTTTTTCTGCCATGAAACAACTTCGCACAAAAAACATTCGCAGTTCGGAGTTGGCGTAAAACTGTGGGCCCCTCAATTCGTGCTACAACATACAGGCGTACATCACAAATTGAAGGAGAAGTTCTACCCAAGTCCCTTAAACGGTTACAGCGCCAATTAAGAAGAAGAAGAAGAAGATACTTATTTATACTCAGTTTGGTTTGCAATTTCATAATGAACACCTTGCTTCGGAACAACGTTTGCAAATCGTACAAATTTATTACAAAATTGTCGCATTTGTTGATAATCCACAAGCCATTGTTGGGACGCCGTTGCATCCTCAAAAAGTCACGGTTTTGTGTGCTCTATGGGCAGAGGGAATCATTATTCCTTATTTATACAAAAAATCAAGCCGGCCATAATGTTACAGTCATTGGGGAACGCTATAGGATAATGATTAATGCCTTTTTCGTGCTTGAATTGATGAGGACGACCTTTGATTTCAACAAGAAAGCGCTACATGCACTAAACCAATGAAACAATAAATTTATTGAAGGAAACTTTTGGTGAGCGCATTATCTCGCGTCGTGTGCCTTCCAAGATCGTGCGATTTAACACCGCTTGACTTTTTTTGTGGCGTTATGTGAAGTCACTTGTTTACGCAGATAAGCTCGAGACGATTGACGTCTTGTAAGAAAATATTCGGCGCGTTATTGCTGACATACGACGGCCACAATTGCTGCAATTTATTCGAGCCAGCCGCGGCGGTCACCTGCCCGAAATCATTATTAAAACATAATTTCAAATCCTTATCTTTATAATAAAGCTAAATTCATGGCAATAGCGTTGAATTATATTAATTTTAATTCTTTTTGAAAACCACATATCTGAAAAAACACCCTATACCTATAAATTTTGTTTAAATTTTTTCATAGAAACTATTGAGTTGATAAAACAGTCTAACCTTAAGAGGTCTGCATTAAAATATTTAATTTACTTGTTGCGAATAATTCAATTGGTTTATGTTCTAAGTAAATTCTTTTCCAATAAAACCAATAATATCAGGCTAAATCAGTTCTGGCTGAGTTCTTCAAGTTTTTCTTAAACCAATCTTCCGAAATAGGTCAAAAATAGCATCAACGTCCCATTACTATGATTCCGTTGACAATTTTTTTTTTGGGGTTTTCCAGAGTTTTCAAACCTAAACTCACTTGTGGGGATTTTTTATTGTAATATTGAAAAAACACTTTTTTTTTTAAATAAAAAACCCCTTTTTTGGATGTATTTTCAAATCAGTAGATCTCATGTAGAGCTCAATATTTTTCCGAAATGCTTGATGTCTTGAAATGTAATGAATTTTATAATTCCTATGAAAAAATAATACCGATTTTTTTTCGTATGGAGAGCAGCCTAATGTGTACATACAAGTTCACATAAAGCCATCAGCCACAGCTAGGCAAACTCAAGCGCCATTAAAAACCAACAGCTAACACCACACACGAAGCAAGCAGAGCCACTTAATGGCAGAACAGCAATCGCTTCTTCGCCGAAACCAATATCCCAACCAACCACCACTACCCGATCTATATAGGAAAAGAAAAAATACAAGGCCGCAAAACCATGCCACATCGAATTCACCACACACAAATACATACATACCTACTTACGGCTGAGATTGCTGGCCTTAACTGAGGGTGGAACGCTTTGTAAGTTCTACTCCCTGCTTCCACCATCCACCGTCCACCTTTCTACTGCCAACAAGCTCGCGCTCTCCAATACTGGCAGGGGTATCTCTGTTTGCTTAATTGCACGCGAGAGGGGTAATAAAATATACCGTTATGTAAACAACACGAAATATCTATTTTTTGTTTTTTTTTTTGTTTTTTTGGTATGCTGTATGTGTGCCGCCACCCCAAATTCTCGGTAGAGCGAGTGTGTCATAGCAAAAAGAGACCACTGAAGCGGCAAATGCGGCCACGAAGCCTGCAAAACGATTACTAAGTAAAAGAGCTGCTGCCTAATGAAAATGAGAAGGAAAAAATATTAAAGCATTAATTTTTGATAAGTTAGCGTTGATTGTGTTTGCTAAAGCAAAGCAAAGAGGGTTGAGCGCTGAAGTCCTTCGACGACATGATGCGCATCGCGTGCTGAAACGCCGTATTTTCGGCACCAACGATTTAAATTGAATGGCATCAAAGAGGTCGCACACACACACACACACTCGCGCGCGCAAAAACACTCATTTATGGCGGCTATGAAAACAAATTTAGCCCAAAGCGGATATGAGTATGTATGTGCCGAGCGTGCGAAGGTGGCAAAAGGCAGTAAGGCAAAGTATTTGAGACGCTTGTAGCGCAATTGCAATTCGCTTCGCTTTTTTGGTTCGTTGACAGTGGAAACAGGAGGTCAGCGCTGGTGTTGGAAAAAAAACAAAATTCATTTGAAAAGAGCTTATGAAGCGCGCGCACGCTTTTGCGGCTATAAATCCTTCTCAGCCACTGTAAGGCCGCATGTCAGCCACTCGACTTCTAGCAGTCAAAAAATACCGCTTACATAATCAGCGGATTGTTAAAAGTAGCATACTTATTTGTTTTTGTATTTTTGTTTCTTTTTGTGTAGCATACTGTAAGGTGTCGATCGCGCGGACAGCGCCAGCAGAAGTTTGAAAAAATTAACAAACAAAAAATCGAAATATAAATACTTAAGTCCGATACGCTCATTTTAATTATACGCTTAATTGTTTTATGGATGGTGGATGCGCCGTTTAACACGCTTTTAAGTTGCCTACTTTCACAGCTCTCGTTCGCTTCTTCTTGCTTCTTTATTGCAAAAAATGCAGCAATATTTGTGCTACGACCACTTTGCACTCAAGGAATGCATCCTTAATGGCTTTCGTAATAAACCAAAGCTTAAGCTTTCGGGCGCACTGTCCACACACATGTGACCACCATTCACACGTTTTATTCTGAATTCACTCTTCCTTTTCTGTTTGCATACTTATTTGTCATTTACTTCAGATTGTGGTAAAAACACACACAAAATGTGTTGTAAAAGTAAACATTTTATTTAACATTTACAAGTTTACGATTTCAGTGAGTGTGCAGTGCAGTGCAGTGCGCGCGTCTCGCTCATTTGTCAGGCTATGCGCATATGTAGTATGTAGATGCTATGCATGTCCTTACCAAATTTTTCAGCTTAAAAGTCTACGACCCACTTTACCCCCATTTGTTATTTTGATACAAGTTAGTGGCAAGTAAAGAGTTTTTGAGCATGTGAGAATGAGCGGCAATAATTTCATTGAATATTTGCATATCGTGTAATGAAATGCACCAAGCGAGTCGTCGTAACTGGGACGCTGTAAATGTCACAAATTTTGCAGGTAGGACAAGTTCTTATTGGGTCACACCGCATTTAAAAAGATATTTTTTTTTACTTATTTGATATTTTTGATAGACTTCGGGTAATGCAATAGCGCATTAAAATTCCAGAAAATAGTTTCGAGGAATGTCCCATTGTGTCACAAAGGAGAGGGGGGGTAAATTTTATAGAGGATCCCGAAGAAAACGTTGTCGGGGGTAAGCAAGTGAAAATATGCATCAATTATTTTTGGTCTCTAAAAGCAATAACAAAGATAAGGTCGAAAGATTTGTAAGATTGAAAATGCGACATTCAGGCATTTACCCAGGGTGGCAAGGCCCGGCTTCGGGGCCATTAATTCGGCAAATTGTGCGACTCCAAAAATCGTATTTTTTTTCTAAATAGTAATGTTTATGAAGTGTTGCCTAAAAATGCGATTAGGTTTAGATATTTTTCCTAAGTTAGTTTTTTTTTTGATACAATAGTATTTTCGAAGATATGAATGGTCTAATGATATAAATTCAACTGAAACAGAAAAATAATTTAACCAAAGGTAATAACATTAAATTATTTTTTAACCCTACTTCATAACTGCCGATTGATCTGATTTCATCTACGTTAATAATAAATTTGTATGTAATTTTCGAACAGCCGGCAACCCTCAACATTTTTCCGAGGTTAAGGTATCCTAAACTTCTATCAGTTCATATCAGTGTAGTAATACTTCATTTATCTCATAAATTTAGTCGAATTTGAATAATTTAAATAGGTGGCAACGTTCTCCAAAAATATTTATTGACTGAACATTCTGTGGACCTCTTTCATTTGACCCCCTTAGAAATTTAGTTACCTTACAAATTGAATTGAAACAACGTTCTTTAGCAGCAACACTCTTCATAAATGAATAAACGAATTCGTGTTAAAACAAAACTGATACTTTCCAGTAAGCTTAAAAATTTAATGAAATTAATATTTATAAACAGGTGGCTACTAAAGACGGTAGCCATATTTTCATGACTAAGTTTTTATATTCCTACTACCTTCGAATCTCATACCACAATGTTTCCGTTAGCTTAATAATTTCATTAAGTTTACTATTTATGCAAGTGGCAACCCCCTCCAAAGGTATTATCGATATACTAATTTCTAAAACCTCCTTCGTTTGATACCCATATATCAATATTTGATTTGACTTACAAGTTTTATAAATTTTTTCAATACGTGGCAACACTCCTCAAAAATTTTTGTGAAATTTAGCTTCCTTAAAACCTTAAGTTTGACACTCACAATGCAAAATTTAATCTACTTTTTAACTTAATTGACATTTAAACAGGTGGCAACCTTCTTTTAAAATATCTGGTGAATTACATTTTATTAAGCGTCTTTCATTTGATACCCATATTGCAATATTTAAGTTCATTCATTGTTTTAATTGAATTTAACCTTTTAGATAAGTGGTAACTGCCTTTAAAAATAAACGGACTATATATGTGCCAAATCTTACCTCGCTCTATTCATTCGTCATATAGCAAAATGCGATTAAAGTTATTTATTTATTTGACTATACAATTTTTAGCAATATAGGTATCATATGTGCTACTTGTGTGCTTCAGTACTTGTTGGACAATCAAATTCACGACAGAGCGCGCCCGAAAGATCCACAAGCTGGATATTCTAATAAGTCTCATATCCAACTAAAAATCGGCACCTGGTTGTAGACTCTCGAAATAAATAAACACGTTTCAGAAAGATACTCTGGAATTTCGAAGCGGGCGTGCAATAATGAACACTACACAACGGATTGGTGAACTGAAGACTACTTCAGATATACATACAAACCAACGGACTTGAAGTGGGGAACCCAACCTCGGCCATCCTCATGAAGATGTTCATGTAAACCCTAGAAGGGCCATATACTGAGGAACTAAAGACAAAATTAGGCATACGATATGTTGATGACATTATTGATGTAGGAACCAGCAACAACGAAGAAGAAATCCTAGATTATCTCAACAAATAACATAAAGGCATCAAATTTACGATGGGAAGAGAAAACAACTGAAGAACAAATTATCTGGATCTGTTAATCACGATAGACAAGATCCTAAGAAAGGTCAATTATGAAATTTATAGAAAACCAACGGCCACAGACACGGTAATACACACCACATCGGCCCATCCCCAGCAACTGAAAAAAGCGGCACTAAAGCAACTAGTAGATATACTAGAACCAACACCTCTAACACAGGAAACATTTATGAAGGATTAAACAAAATATACATATAATAAAGCTGCGTACAATAGATACAGTAATATCAGGTGGAAAATAACTAGAAAAGATCAACACTCATACAAAATTGAATATCAGGCTTAAAGAAAATTTTTGAAAATTACGATACGTTTTCCTGATTGCGCAAAGGTTCCCTCAAATTGATTAAAAAAAGTATTAAAACATTTTTAACCCCAATTCATTACCACATTTCCATATTTTGATATTTGTTTTTATTTAATCTATACATACTTACTTATATAATCGATATTATCATAAGTAAAAATATTGATTTCTTAACAATGCGCATTCGAATTAATACAGTACCTTTTCGAATCAAACAACAAGTTTATGGCAGCTAAAGTTTTAGCGGACGTTTCAATGTCAATAACTAAATAAAATTTTACTCAACCGAAACCAAAAATGTTTCACATCAAAATATCCATCTTAGTCACGTACATCGAAATATTTTGTTTATTTTAATTTTGAAGAAAAACTCATTACTCTAAAGTGACAATTTGAGAGGCGTAAATTGTAGCGACACGGTTGAAAGAGCTGCATATCGATTTTTCGGCTTCATTATTCCCATTCTCACAGCATATGTATATATGTGTTATATCTATTTGTATGGACCTATGCAATATGTGCATAGAGTCTCGCTTTTGAAGCGCTAATATTTCTCACGGTGGAAAATAGATAGCGCGACACTTCAACACTGACAGCAGATAAACAAATCGCTGCGCCTTGGTGAGCGGCACGCACGCGCATAAATCATCACGCACGGCCCTCACAAATACAGCGCTGTCATTCGGCAAAGATTTTTTTTATTTAGTTTACCACGGGGTTTGCCCCTCCACCACCTCAATGTTTACGCACACAATGTAGATTCGTATGAGTGTATGTATGTGTTTTGCGCTTAACGGATGAGTTCGTGACACGCACCCAAATGATATGGCGACGGCAAATGAGCAGGAATAAACGTTTGTCTATTATAAAATGTAAATATGTGGGTAATTATAACCAACCGAAAGGCTCACGCACCGAAACAGTGCGCAGGATAGTATAGTAACTCATGTTTAGATAGCTACTATCTGGCAAACAAATAAATGCGCGGCTCAAATAAACATTTACCATCATTAGTGCACCTTATCAGCAGCAAACACTAAGCGACTGCACAGTAAAGAGGAAGCAATGGCAAAATTCAAAAATCAACAATACCCATTAGCTTAGACAATAAATAAAACTCATGAAGTTGGATAAATGTGGCAAGGCAGGCAGAACGTTGACTTTTTAAATCTTATCAAGCTCAACAGCTGACCGCAACTGAACAAACGTGGAGTTGTCAAAATACTCACAAGTACTTGTCACTTCCGCTGCACTGCCAACCGCTGATCAGAACTACACCGCGGACCACGAAAGCTAGCTAAAACTCCACTCAATCGTGAATGAGTAAAATGGGCGCTGTACTACAGTGACGCATTCGAAGAAAATCAACCGCGAACCATTTCCCTTATTTATATGAATGTCTGTATATATGAATGTATGTAGTTATGAATGGTATTGTAGCTTAAGTCTTCTTAAAATAAACTATCAAGAAGCGAATATTGTAAGCGAAGAGAAAGAAATGCATAAGATTGAATGGATTAATGAACGATAGCGGTGTTGCCAGCATCAGCATGCATTCACAATTTATTGCCGAAAAAAGCCCAAAATAAGTAATAATAAAAATAGCAACAGCGATTGACACAACAGCAGCGTAACTGATAGCAATGTAAGTTGACAAAACAAAAAAAGAAAGCATTCGATTACCAGCAGGCAGCCAAAAAAGCATTCAATTCGAATTTTGTAAGCGACCACACCCAGTTGCGTCCGAATTGCGCTGTGCCGTACAGTGCGACGTTTTCAGCTGAAAACCAGAAATATATTTTTAGTAAATTCAATAACATTAGTATCATTGGATGCATATCTTCTCATTCTGCCTCAGAGCTACCGAAAGCAATGGATATTGAAATATTGGTTTTTATTGTAACCGACTTGCAAAAGGACGCTCTAGCTCGGATAAACCTTCCTTTAGTTACGAAAGCAACCCTGTTCGGATCTTTCATAAAAGTTCGCTTTGTTTAGTGCTATTTAAGAATGGAAAATAGTTGTGCAATCAAATTTTAGGTTGACGTATTGTAGTTATATATGTATTTAAAAATACTATGCAAATAAAAATGACTTAGGTCTTAAAATAAAATTTTCCTTGTATTTTTTTCGGGCTCATTCCCAATAGCGCAGTTTGTTCACTTCCCAACACTACATCCCTGGTCGGTTATCATTTCACCAAGTTGGCATAACTTGCATATTTTGCTGAGTTAGTGTTGTTACTTTACATGAGATTCGTTATCCTACCTACTGTGTTCTTTTTCAACTAGGGTACAAAGAAACGGGCCTACTAAATAAGTTTTCGCAAAATATTAGTAAAAAATATTTTAAAAAATGAGACGTTAATTTTTTTTGGTGCTTTCATTATTAAGACTTTTTAAGAACCCTTTGCTGCGAAAGTTTCAAAAATTCCCCAAGACAGGCGCCCACTTTCAGCTGCATCTACTGGAACAGATGCTGTTGACCTTAAAACGAGTAAGTCGGAGTGGCCGCACAAATACTTGTTCCCCCTCTTTCAGCCGTGACTCAAAAGTGCTGGTTACTGTATCTCGCACATCATTTTGCCCAGAGTGCACGAACGGAGGTTGAGTGTAACCGCTTAACTTTAGCTGCGTATCCAGAAGGGTGACCATATCTATTGCAATCTAAATTTGGATCCCCGAAAAAGTAATACGAGTATGGCTGTTGAGCGCAACCCTTACCTACATCCAAAGTGGCATCGATCTCTCCGTGGAGTACGAGACCCAACGAAGTTTTCGACTGGACTAGAGATGGCCATTATGGGGATTTGACTGATCCCGGCATATTCGGGATTGTATTATGAAATCATGGGATCGAATTGTGTTAAAATTGAAATTTATTGTTAAAAAATTTAACGCTGTACAGCTTATTACGGTATTTTAAAGCACAACAAAAAAAAGGAAATATAATTTTTAGTAATCCAGCTATTTATTAAGACAACAAATACGTTTGTTTATAAATAAAAAATAAAAAGCATTTTACAAACTTGAGTCTTCAATATTTTTTATTAAAGTAAACAAGTTCAAATTCATGGTTTGTTTTTCTTACGTTTCTTACTGACTTATAATTTTATTTCTTGTATTATATACAACGGTATTCAGGGAGGTGTGTGGATAATGCCAAGTGAGTGTTTCTATTTCATAATACATATAAATAGCTGACCTTAACCTTAGCTTAACCTTAGAATCTGTAACATTAAACATTCTCTCAGTGACATATCCCAAAAGGGCAATTATAGCCAGTAAGTGATACAAGTAGAATATAATACGTTGAATTTAATCCGAGCCAGTCGGCCACTGATTTAAATATACTAGCATAATTCTTTTTTTTTACTGTTTGTGTTGATTAACGTGTGATCCAAGCGTGACCTAAATTTATTGCTCAATTAATGTTGTATAAAGGGGGATTTGGTGATGAAAATTTGACTAGTTGGATCTGAGATAAAAAAATTATAATCACCAATCCTTGGCTTCAGTCTGAGTAATCGCGGAATTTTCGGGGCTCAAAAAATGCCTGGATCCTGATTTGACATCCTTAAACTGGACGATTCACTCTCTGCTCAGGTAACCGGGTAAAATTGTTTATATTGCGGTGGACGAGAAAAAATCAAAGTCTCTCCTGGCAACACACAAAGAGGCTTCGCGTATTGGGACGCAATTCACTGTTAGCAGTTATAAGTTTAAAATATTTAAGGACTTTGTTTACTTAAAATCCAGAACAAATACCACTAATAATTTCAAATTGAATCTTCAATGAAAAATAACTTTCGCCAATAGGCACTTTTATGGGCCCGGTAGATAACTGAAAAGCAGTGCTCTCTCTCTCTCTCGATTAACAAAAATCTCTATGTATAAATCTCTCAACATTTCCGTTCATTTATATTGCGCAGAAACATGGACGAAACGTCGCATAAAGATGGCTAAGCTTTTGCAGTCTTCGAGATAACTATTCTACGTAAGCTCTGTGACAATAATGCCCGTGATGGCGACAGGTACCGAGGAAGAGAGAATGCTAAAAAATGAATGAGCTCTGTAATGATATGGGATAAAAAATTAAATTCTTCACTAACAAGTTTTTTTATTATAAGTATTAAATAAATATTATAAACTTGGTTGAAGAAGATTATTTCTTTAAAAGCTATCAATTTTTAAAATCTGCGTCCGGTTATTCGATGGACTCCACATTTTACATAGAAACGGCACACTGTTTGCTGTCGCGACGCTATGCTGTACATATGTAGAGTATGTAGGCATTGTGAATTCTCATTATATCCCACGGCGTCATTTCCGCTTCAGCGCTTGAATTGCCTCTCCAGTCATTCATTACGAAAATCACTCAGGCAGTTAATGGTTAAGAATCGGTTTATCAATATACATAATACATATCTTCATACTGTATAGCATCGTTAGTTATTTTTGAAGGGAGGCATAAAATGCAAGAGTGAAAATGGTTAATGAATCTATTTTGGTATACAAATTGGATTTTGTTAAACGCTGACTAAATGATATTTTTATAAATAGTATGATTGTGCTAGTACTTAATAGATTGACGCATATAGAACTGCAAGGTGTTTCGGTCAAACTTCTTTTGTTGTGGGAAGTGACATGACTGCGGAGCATAACAATTTTGTACATCCTTCGGAACTTCTCAAAGAAGTAACGCAGAGTATGATCTCAGCGATTTTATAAAAAAAAAATTAAATATTTGAATCTGATGAATAGGTAGATAGATGAACAATATATTTCTAATGATACTGCTTAAAGCGGGGCGGTTGCCCTCAGTATGCCAGTTTCTTTGCCTTTAGTATTTTCACAGTATTTACAAAATTCGTCTTTCGTTTTCTTTATTTCCAGCATGGGGACTTCTGCATTTAGTTACCTTAAAGCCCCGATAAGTTCATTACCAATATTGTATTCTTCTCGATTCCAAATATTCCAACGGTGACATAAAGTCATATATGAATTCCTCCGATCGTGTACTGTAACATAATCGAATTTTTTTCGAAAATTCTATTTGATGCTGATATGCTCCAAGAGAATCTAGATGAATTTTTGCATCAAAAAGTTAATAAAAAAAATTCGCTATCGTTTCTTTTCGCCGTTAGGACGCGATATGTTGGTAAATAATTGTATTATTTTATTTCGATTATTCAATTACAGATGGCGCCGAACAAATATTAACTTAGTGTGGAGACTTGCTTTGTGAAATTTTTATGAAATATATTCTTGCATTTAATGTAGGTTAATCTAGTGCTAATTATTAGTAATTATTAATTGTTTCTGATAGTGGGGTACTTATTTACCCAAATAGCTAGGGGAGAGAACAATATAAATAGCATTAAAAGGAAAGGGAGCTCCTAGTATGAATTAGTAAAACTTCCCATAGCTGAAAATAGCTGTTATAAAAGAATTAAACTGTTATTGCTATTAATTTATTTCTAATGATGGAATCAACTTTTTATAAAAAACAGGAATAGTTGATGTACTTATGTTTTTTAACGAGGAGGAAGTGTCGAAAGCTGAACTCCCTAAAAATCGTCAGTGTGGGACTTGAACCCGAACTAAACCTCCTACCGTTTAAGTACCAATCTTCTCGGCACTACCATCAAGTATTTCGTTATAGGAAGTTGCAGTATCATCTGTTCTTCGTATTGGCAATTTCATCCGTTGTACCTCCGCAATTCGGTCACTTTTGCATCTCAAGGAATAATTAGCTCTTCATTGATTTAAAATCACTACTGAGGCAGTCGGAATGGACGGTGTTATCCGGGTTAATAGGTTTTTCAATTTCAAATTTAAAAGTGCTTTTCATAGCCCAGATGCCATGGGGAAGGGGCTGGATTAATCCGTTTTTAGTTTAGTGGTTAGATTAATTGGTAAAAATTGCGCATCCCATCAGCGTGAAGCCTAGCCATAACTCCCCAAAATTGGGCGAAATACGAATCTTTAAAAGCTAAGCTATGTAGCATATTAAGACGTTTGACCGAAGAATTATATATAGATAATAGTTCGTTTGTATGACAATAAAGATTACCTGATACAATTAGACTTTTTAATTTAAAAACAAAATACCCTTACAAATTACCCCTGTAAAATGTTTAATACAAAATTTTGGTTACTCAAAAAAGCGTACTGATCGATTTTCTAGAAAATGTTTCAAAAAAACTAAATATGATTCACTCCGCAACATTTGAGCTTAGTTCGATAACTGGATAACAATGGGATCTATATTTTTCGAGTTTTTGAAATTCTATGTTTTTAATTCTTCAATACTTTCCAAAATGTTCTTTGAATTATTTTCATCGACAGTGTCTTTACGTATTCTTAAGGAAGTTATTTAACATAGGTACGTTAAGATTGACTATCAACATGTTTTTTAACAATTGGATATACCTAGATTCAATAACGGTTTGAATCACTAACCACGGGCAACATAGTTTCGTTGCTCGATTGAGACGGACTAATTATGTGTGAGGTTAATTTCTCACTTGTATCTTTCGATTTATACTTATTTAAATTTAATTGGTGCAATAGTGTTTTCAACAAGAAATGCATTATTTCTTGAGCCTGTCAGCATGACGAGCAGAGAAAGCCAACTCTAGTTAAATTATGCAAATTTTATTAAGCATCATACATTTTCATTATTCTATGACTCCCCAATTGTAAATTATTTCACCTCGAATTATATAACCCAAAATTTGATATGGTATATGTTCACTGTTATTTATTATACATATATATATATAAGTACCTATATATAAGTACCTAAATGTAGCTCAAAATCAGATGAACAGATTTGTGTAGGTTATATTTATATCCATTAGGTGGCGCTAGAATCGATTTACTCAGAAAATCCATGTTTATGGTTCGACACTGATGAAATTATAAACGGTTGATTCTGGTGCATAAGAGATGCGCTAGGTGGCGATAGTAGCGAGTTATTCGGCAAATCTCGAGTTTGATGAAGTTAGAAAAGTATAATGAGAGTGCAATGAGAAGTACTTTAATCAAAAATGTATCTGCTAAAATCGCAAATCCGTATTTAGGGCCCCATATTGATGCTATTAGAAAAATGTGATTCAGGTGCGATTAGGAATGTTTTAATTGTCCGACTTCGATGACAGTGAGCACACACCTAAACTGCATACGCAAAACTAAAGTACATTTGCAAAAAAAATTGTAAAATTTCATTAGATGGCTCTGTTGGCGACATTTCCAGAAAATCCATTTTATATATAATAAGCTTCTGATAGTTAAAAACAATGCCCCTTAGTTATAGCCAATAGCCGTAACTTAGTTCCAGCTATTATTTTGGCAGATACCCCACGGATAATTGTGTAATAAAATTGCTACTAACTTTCATCTTTACTGTGACTAAGGGCCGTTGTTTTTAATTTCATCGAAACTTATTATCTTTAAAAATCTTCTGTAAGTACCTAGTAGTAACGCATTAGCAATTAGTAATTATATAAATATTTGATAATTTTACAGATACTTATATGAAATAAAATACACTGCCAACGTACGACCACAAATAATACGACACTCTTGTTTTGTATTTTCAAATATTTGTCAACTTATATAACATGAAATTTAAAAAATAAATAAAAAAAACATCTTATTATCGGACTTGGCTCAAAAGTTGCGGATTTTTTTAAGAAAAATTGTTCAAGAAAATGATGAGTACGGGTTTAATGGAAATCAACGTTTTGTGTTAAAATTGTTTAAATTTTATAGAAATGCGGGTTTAAAATTTGTTTTAAATTAAAAAAAAAAAGCCGGTTTAAAATTTGTTTTATTCTGGTTTGAAAAACAGGTATGATTCAAATATGTAATAAATAAGGAATAGGCATTTCAAAAAAATTAAGCGATCTTTCAAAAATTCATATCTTGAAAACGGTCCAGTGGTAATAGAGCATAAAAAGTTATAGAAAAATTCAGATATTCAAATGCTAATAGCCAAAAGGTCCCCATATAAACTTGCAAAAACGAGTTGAAATATGTAAACTCATATGCATACTATATAATACATTTTAAAGCGGGTATTATCTGTACCGAATTTTCATTGTTCTTTGGTGATACATCTTTGGAAGTGAAAAGCCTTCCCAAAATATTTTTCTATGTGCGCCTCCGTCCTTTAGTACACATATGTATGTTCTATGAATAAGTAAAAGTTTTGCGAAAATTTCCGTCGCTGTAATTAACACGACAACTCAAATAAAATTGTTTTGCAATTTCGCTTAACACACACACACGCACACACACACTTATGCAATTTTCTCCAAGTAAGTGCATTATTACAGTTACAGCGAAAACGAGGTATTATTACGTCACCAGGTGGAAGCGTCAGTATCAGTGTTGTGCATATGAGATGTGTGTGTGCTTGCGAGAGTGATTTCCATCGTTGAAAACTCATTACAGATACCTGGCACAATTTGCTTCTTATTTTGCCACTACCTCTTTTATTTACATTTTTTTCTGTAGCTGCTGCTGCCGATTTCTAAGATCACACACACACAGTTGTGAACCGAAGTTCGCATATGTGTGTGTGTGTACAGTTGTATAAGTTTTTAATTTAGAAAAAGTGTGAATACTCGAATTAAGTGCACAACTTGCATAGGGGTGCGAACCCCGATTTCGCTATTTTCACTGCAACTTATCATTCGCTCTGTCTCTTGTTTTCTCTTCCCTCCCCCTAACTGTTTCCATTCAAGGCATTAAGCTAAGATGGCGGGTTTGTTAATTAGTAAATTTTTACATTTTATTTACATTAATTACAAGTTTTGCTGCACAACACAGCTGTACAAATTGTTCGCCTTAGTGCAGGTTTCTTTGCACTCACTCACTGTAGTGTACGTGTCGAAATCCGAAAGTTCTTTAATAATTTGTAAGCGTACATTTTATTGCTCTACACTTTTAATTTCAAAACAGTGATGCACTGAAAAAAGAGCAGTAGGAGCAAAGCAGTCATGTAGTTGGTTACATAAGACAACCTAAAGATTGCCTTGCCACTTTTTGTTGCCTGCTTTTAGGCATCCCTAACCCAGGGAAAATGTAAAAGTGAAGCAGGCGAAAGTTGCTTGTGTAAATAAATAAATAGAAAAATAACTATACTGATAAACAAAACTTAAATCACGAACTTCTGTCAGTCGAGCTGGCAAGAAAATAAATTGCTACCACATTGACCATACCATTGGTGGCGCAGTGGACTACAATAGAATAATTTCATAGAAATTATTTTCAAAAATATACAGCAATTTTAAGCCACTTTAGACCTACACAATACTATGCTAAATTTCAAATTTAAAAGTTTGAAAAACTTCAAGTTTAAAAGTTGGTTTTTTATATTTTTCTACATTCCGATTTAAATGATTTTATTAATACTATTAACCAGAGTTTAAATTAAATTTGAAATATTGAACAAAAGTATTAAAAATCACGCCAAAGTTTTTACACATAGTTTGCCTTACCCTTTGGGGGTGTAACCCTTTGTAATTTGAATGAAGTTAATAAGTTAAATAAAATTGAAAGCTTCATTTCGAAACCCCGTTTTTGAAAAAATGAAGTTAATAAGTTAAATAAAATTGAAAGCTTCATTTCGAAACCCCGTTTTTGAAAAAAATACTATATGGGTGTGAAAAAAGAGAAAATTTTTTTGGAAAGAAATTAATAAATAAACTATAACTTTATAATACTGGAGTGAAAAAAGTTTATAGGGGAATATTTTTGAAGACAGGTTTTCAACGCCTTAGAACTGTCGGTGTTAATTCCACGAGTTCTTATGTTTCTTACATTTACCGCTTAAATTCAAGCGTCTGTAGTTCCCGTTGAAAATATACATCTCGATCACCATCAAAAAAAATGTCAAGAGAAAACTTAAAAAGTTGCAGCGATACATTAGGGTGTTGCGTTGGTTGATCGCAAGTTTTGAGAGCTAGAAATTTCTACATTAAATTACAAAAAATAGCTTAGAAAATAGAAAATTTATTACCATTGCCAACTCCAGGATCATATCTAAATTTTTATTGCAATGATTAAAGACAAATGATCTCGCAACCATTCATTTTATAAATATTGATGAAATAAAACTAAAACATTACATAACTTTTTTTTTAGTATTGATAAGAAAAAAAATTATTTTTTCTTGAAAAGTCATTGTAGTTGTTGTTGTAACAGCATAAAACATTCCCCACAAAATTTTGGGGAAATCCGGCGGAAGTGACAGTCCTTGGCCGGATATAGATCCGGGTCGTTCCGGTATCGTAGAACCGACTGTCGTGGAAACGTGAAACGTGAACGTTTGAAAGGCCGTCATCAAGTTTTGTTCAACGGTTTTGTCCAATTTGCACCAAGTTCTTTTTATTTCTGTAATTGTTTTGGTAAGTTCCCAACTTTCAAAAGTTAGTCTCTCAGCGAAGCCCAATATCGCGCAATTGGTCGCCGCAACTCTGCCTCATTAGGTGGATTATATCCTTACGTAATGCACATTGTTATCTTCGAACCACTTTTGAGTGACATTAGCGTAATTTGCTGGCCAAAATATAGTTGAACCATTAGGAAGGGCAGGAGACGTTTGTGAAGACACACCTTCACGTAAATTTCAGTGTTGATGGCTCCCATAGTGAAGAACGGTGTATATTTATGCCCACATTCACAAGTGGCTTGCCGAGTTAGAACTTTTTTTGCCAAACTTTGCTATCTGGATAGGTTTTTCCGATTTAGAAATATCTTCTCCAGACTGCAGGCAATAAAATTGGTTGCCCGGAAATGTCTTCAAATCTATTTTCAAATAAGTTTCGTCGCCCATAACCACACGAAAATTTTTATTTGCCAGTTTTGTCTCATAATCCTTACGCGCAAGAGAAATGTTTTTAGTTAGTTTTTCGCATCGTTTTGGAAGTTTTTTCTCTTTATAAGTTTTTATACCATTCCTCTTCTTAATTCAAGTGACTTGCACATTTGAGGCATTGGCTTTTTTGGCGACATCTCTTGTCGACATAGAGCGGTTCTACTACTGAACGTCTACTGATCTATTTGGGCAATCATTTCTTGACTTATCCTTTACCGACCCAACATCCTTACTTTTTGTAACTAATATTGGGGTTCTTCGTCCAAATGTACAAACTTTTTTAAAGAGCTTTTTGTTCATATTCATTTTTTTCTTTGTTGATGCCTTGAGCGCGGACACTAATTAAGCCTCAAGAATGTAATTAAATACCAAATAAAAAATAATATTTTCAATTTAGCAGCGGGTTTCAAATTTCCAGAAATTTCTATAGCGGCCCTTAAGCGATTAATTGTTAAAAAAATAGGGTAACAATAAATATCGGGCAAAGAAACTATACCCATATTATAGAATACATATACTTATGTGTTGTAACCCTCTACTTTCTGGAATTATTCGTAGGAAGTTTCATTTCTTTTCGTACGTAGATACTCGTAGTCTAGTCATCTATTTTTGTAGTAGCTGGAGTGGCAAGGAGAATGTGGCGAACTTCTAATACTATCCCTACCACTGTCCCAAACAATTCTTCAAGAAGTGCATTTTACATCGTTTAGCCGACCTGATTCTCGACTTTCTGAAAAATCAAACAAAATGCAACGCTTGACCACACCGTGCGTCAAGGCCACCATCTACAGAAATTACGGCAACACTCAACTTGCTCCTAGCAAAAGTAACCAATTAAGGTGTGTGAGTGGGGGCTATCTCCTCTTTGGTTTATTGCTGCCTGCACCCCGTCTTCTCACGTCACAAAACTTGCTGGTGTCTTGTTATTCTTTTAATTGTTTTTTATTTTTTTTTTATTTCGCAGTAGGCTATATTGTTTTTGCAACCGCATTTAATAAACACTGGCAATACAAAGCTTTTAACAAAAGTTGTGCTAACAAACCCAAAAAGGCCAGTGGATGGGTGGTGGGAGGCAATGCAAGGAATATGGCCGCACTCACCTACTCTATCAGCGCCACACAGCAGTAAAATAAATGGCAGCAGAGTAGGTGGCAGTATTTGACAGATGCAAGGCATTGCTTCATTACATGCATTGCTGCAACAACAACAAAACACCAATTAAACAAAAACAAATACTGCATTGCTGCTGCTCCAACTGCTGCTACGGCTGATGTTGCTGTTGCCAAGGGCGCTCTGTGAGTGAGTGCAATGACCGCCTGTGGGGCTTTTTGGGTGTCGCTGCTGATTGTTGCTGTTGCTGTTGCTTTTGTAGTTGGCTCAATGAAGGATTTTCATTTCAGGCTCTTTGGTAAAGCTTTTATGCCTTTCGAATGTTGTCGTAGCCGTTGCCGTGGCCATTGCCGCCACAAACTGCTTTCCGCTGCATTCCGTTATGCTATCAGCTCACCCCGTGCCCGCTCTCTACCTTTCTCTGCCAATCTCTCGCTTTCATCCTTTTTTATTCTGGCGCTACATTTGTGGCAAAAGGATTTCTACTCTCTGGCATTTAAAATGCTTTTTGTTTTAATGCGCATCGTTGTGTTTGTTGTTGCTGTATGTTCTGGTGCTGGAGATGTTGGTTTTATTGTCGCTGTTGTATGGACGTTTTTCATTTGAATTGGTTGCATTCGTTCTGCTGGCTGGTTGTTTATGCCTCTCCCTCTCTCTCTCTCTCTCTTGCCACTTTATTTACTTGGCCCGTGCTGACTTGGCTTGGTCGCGTTAGCTTTACTTTGCTTTAACTATTCATAGTCATTTACATAGCGCACTTTTGTTGTTGGTGTTGTTGGGCGAGTCCTTCGTTTTCTATTTTGTTTCGTTTATGTTTATGGTTTTTTTTTGTTCTTGTTTTTGTTTTGCGGCATTTTAGCATGAATGCAAATTTGCACAAGTCGTTTATTGTCGTTGTCGTTGTCGTTGGCGTTGCTGCTGCTGCTGCTGTTTCTGTCGCTTTTGTTGGCTTTACTATTATTATTTTTGTTGTTCTAGTTGTTGTCCTTGTAATTTTTCATATTTGGAAAGCATTTATGCTTCAACAGTTACAGCTATCGTCCTCACCGCCCCTTCCACTACCCTCTTCTTTTCTCCCAGCGATTTTTAGTGCCTAGCACAGGGCGTGGGTGCGTGCCGTGCCGTTTGCTCCTTTTCTATGGGTTTCAGGTCAGGGTTAAGAAATAAAAACTTGTGAACTCAAGCGCTCTTAGTACTTGATATAAGTATGTATGATTTACGAGCAATGTGTTTACGGTGCAATTGTGCGGCCTGCGCTAGCTGTAATATTTTTTCATCGCATTCAAGCTTTCGCCAACATCACGATAAGCAAACGCACATAAACATAAATATATTGTACAAGTTTATTTATATGCACATAAATACAAACAATCTGAAATTGCTGCAGTTCGTTTAGAGTTTAGAACCTAATCAAAGCAATAGCATTCTTGGCAATCTGCCTGTTTGGAAAGGACTTTTGCTCCATGTTTAAAATCAGTTCATTTCAATAGCTAACAGAAAAAAGTATGCGCTAAATGAATAGAAGTAGGTCACGAAAAAAGTAGTTTTATGCCTTTTAAATCTGCCAAGATAGGAAAAGAGTTAATGTTATCGGAGACGTCAGCATTGAGGCCGTCAACTCCAACCATCTATTGGCGAGTAAAAAAGAAAAACACAAACAAACAAACGTCTGATAATAATAAAAGATAGTCTCATACGTAAATCCTTAGTTTTCTGCAAGCCAGATAAAGCGACGTGCAGAATAAGGAAAGCTGCACGGATATGGGAAGAAAAACTGCTGCTTATAGGGCTGCGTTCGGATGCAACGCGAGATCTGCGGACATATTGAGGATGGAAGTGAGGATGATCTTTCGGAGAATAGAAAGGCAGAGATGCGCTAGCACGATAACTTGAGATGCTAGCTTATAAAAAAGTGCTCGAAAGCAGACAGCGCAGCAGCTTAAAGAATGGCCCTTTATCCGACTTGCATAAAACTCGAATATGCTAAAGAATAAGAAGCTCTTCGGTCCTGCATCAGTTGAGGGAGCCATGCTCTGCTTAATCCATAAGAAGGATGCACCGTAATCTCCGCCAACTAGGAGGGATCAGTCTTCTTAGTGTTGCATATAAGATTCTTTGAAGTGCATTGCGTGAAATTCTGAATCTCACCGTGAAAAACACACCTGAGAAGAGAATCGGTGACCTTCATCTCATAGCCGATTTTCAAACTGCCTTTGACGTCACAAAAAGAAGTAGAAAGACTACTATGATTATGTAAAATGACGTGGATCAACACCACGAGCTCTGCAAAAAATTGCCAAGGATCTCTCCATGCCGCTTGATACCAAAGTTAGGTTAGGTTTATGTGATAGTCCCCGCAGTGGGAACTCACTTAGACATATTAAAGGTGTCCATTGTGATATCACTTGTTGTTAGAACGGCAATGTTTATAATATCCAAAAAAAAAAAAAAAAAATTACGGCTTACCACCGTAGGAGTAATGAATTCAAGGGTGCCCTCCCGAGCGAGCTTGTTAGCTATACAGTTTCCCGCATTGTCGCTGTGGCCTGAAACCCAAATAAGTCCGATATAAAAGAAGGCCTTAATTGCAGCTTGACTATCATAATAGATATTTGCCCGTCCAAAGGCCATTACATTGGTGAGTAGCCAGTCGGCTGCAACCTTAATTGCGGCGACCTCCGCCCGAAACACACTACAGTAGTCCAGAAGCCTAAATTTCAGGCTGAGGGAGAGCTCGTTTCCGAAGACAGCCCCTCCAAATTTTCTGTCCAGCTTCGACCCGTCACAAACAAAGTTTCAGACAGAGTGATTCCCTATCGTGCCATTTATTTAACCTGATGCCAGAGGAATTAAATCGATTGGACACCATATTTATAAGAATGTGCTGACAATATAAATAGCGAAGCGAACGAGTCTTGAGGTGATCGAGCGAAAAATTAGATATCTTCTGTTATCAAATAAACATTCAGCACACTTGTGTTCTTTCACCCACATCACTGCTAATGGCCATAGTTTTGGGGAAAGAGGCCCAGCATTGAGACCAAGAATACTGCCAATCTCAAAATTAACGCATATTCTCTTCACTCAACGAAGACGAAGAGGATGTAACGGTGAGCTGTAGTGCTGCAAGTCAAGCTGCTGGAGCTATTGAAGAGTTCTAGATCTAAAAATAATTAACACGTTACCCGATTGTGGTAGCAGAAGTAGAGCAAGCCCTTCTCGGCTTTGTTTTCAATTGGCGCCAGTTAACAAGAGAAATGAGTGACTGTCGTTTTTCTTCAACGGATATAATAATGATAAGAATTTGGTATTTACATCTTATTCTTGCTAAGTAAAGCTTTTGATTGCCATCATACCGATCATGGAAGGGCTGGTCATGACATTTGAGACAAAGGCAACTATAGACATGAAGTGGTCTTGAGTGATATTAAGAGATGCCAACTTATTTTGATCAGAGCTAACATACATAGATTCTAAACAGATTATATTACTTCGGTCTAAAACTCACAAACCAGGATTTCTACGCGGCTTGCAACAACCGAAATCGATGTTTTAATAATTTGCTCCGATTGTTTGAAAATGGCAAATTTCCCCAATTCAGGTATCCACACTCTCTGGAAACTTGTAGGTAAAGCGGTCTTAAGACTGCTGGTCTACTGCAAGATATTGTGGTTCAAGCTAAAAATGCAATGACCTTCGTTGAAGCTCATGTGCAGCCAATGGGAGAAAAAGTAGTAGAATTAAGAACATTACTCTCTTCTGGGTACCCGAATAAAGCAATATTAAAGAAAATGAAATAACGGATGAGTTGGCAAGAGGCAGCTGAGAATAGTAAATGCCTACTACTCGTATCATAGGTTTATGATCTATATCAGTACCATACTATTACAGCCACCAGATATCACTTATTGATCAATCGAGGGTATTGTAAGATCTCAAGGTCAATATAGCCGGAGGACAGGTGGAAACAAGATTTAAAAACTTCAATCACGAAACAAATCTGTAGTAGAGGTGCTCCACATAACACGCAACATTTTTTTGTTCAATGATTAGTGAGATGTGCCTTTTCCACTCACCGGTGGCATTCGAAATGAGGAATTTCGCCTTCCAACCTTACATAACCAGCTCTTATTTATTTAACGTGTCTATCAAAGCTATGAGACAAATGAGCACCGGTTCTGGTGATTTCAAAATGCAATAACTATTTGGTTTTAGTGTATCCTGTGCGATTTGCAATGCGAGTATTTTAAGTAGTTTTTTTTCTATTTATCTTTCCCCAATAATGACTTAGCAAGCAAAGTACTAACTGTCCGTGTGTCTTTCCATTAACTTGCCGCTAACTTGCTGCAAAGTTACTCTTCTTTCTACCGTATTTAGTGACTTCTTCACTGAAGTTACTATTTTTCTTCTTACCTTGCATTGACTTTCTTTTTGTGACGTCCTCACTTTAATTTTTTTCTCTTCGTTAGCAGTTTATTTCGGTTTGTGCTCTACGTAGTATATTTGATTTTTTTCTTCGCTTCATTTCAATTTATTCTGCCATTCTCTTCCGGGTGTCGTCTCTACTCCGTGTACGCCGATCTGCCGCTGCCAACTCTCTCTCAAATTTTTCTATAAACTTCTGCCTTTTATAACTTTCTATTTGGCTTCCTCAGTATAATCTCTGTAACTTTATCCTTTTTATCCTTCGCATGCGTGCTCGCTCGTTCTCGTCATGGATTTATTCTGCTTTTTTGCCTTTCAACTGGTACCCGCGGGTTGGTTGCTGTGTTGGTTGGGTGGTCGGTCGGTCAGTCGGTTGGTGTGCCGTCTTTAGCTTCCTGAATTAGCATAATGTCATTTGGTTTTTATTGTTCTCCATTTAATGTTTTTCTTTTCTTTCATATTTTATTTTATTTCTGCTCACTTGCATATTTATCTAAGTAAATTTTCTCTTACTTGTTTCCGTGTCGTCTTCTGGGTTTTTCTCGTTAGATTTTTATGTGTGAGCATGTTGTGAAGATTACTTACGTTGCGGTGGTTATTTAAGTTGCTATTGTTGTTGTTTTCCATTGTCATTCTTGTCCTTGTTGCGGCCGACTGTCATGGTTATGTAAATAGTCGTAATTTTAAAACTTTGCTCAAATGTTTTTTATGTGCTTATGTTCGCACAAATGTCTCAACAGATCTACGCACACGTACAAACTTGCATTTGTTCGTGTATAGCCAAAAGCAGATGCATGTAGCCACCGATAGATATATAAATAGATATATATATATATATACATATATTTACTTAAGTACCTATGTATTGTGTTAAAATTGCAGCTGCTGCTCGGTTGGCCTTCGATGCTACAACTTGTGCCTTGTGTTGCACCAGCAGCTTCTTGCAACTAATACTTTAAAGGCACCACCAGCTCGTTATCAGCGAGCTAAGCAACTGTGACCAGCAACTAACTGTTTATACTATATACATGTATATATATTAGAGTGGCCCTTATTTGTATGGAAAAAAAAATTGTCAAATTTTTAAGATCTTACCCCCTGAAATGGTTATATATAAGGAGCAAATAATCTTTACAAAATTTTGACTTAATTGACCAAAGTTAACCCATGCCACAAACGTGTTGAAATAATGAACCAAGCCATGGGTGCTGATATGAAGCTGATTCAACAGACATATATGTTTACATATTACAGAAATTAGATCCTCTCAACTTTTCATTTATTTAACAACAAATAACTCATGTACATATAGGTAAAAAAATTTATAAAATAATTAACTTAAATCCTGCTGAAGCTTCATTGAAAGCGTTTGTTTTCGATAATTTGGATACTTTTTTCTGTAATCCGACACAACTAGTTTGATAAACTGTTTCTGATCTTCATCCGTGCTCAACTTGGAGTTATACTCTTCGATCAACCGTACCCCTCTCTCAGCTGTGCCATTTACAACCTTAATTTTTTTCGCCTCTCTATACTCTTTATTCGACTGATGAATTCACTTGCGTTCTAAGCAGCATGGGTACAATGGGCGTTAATAGGTTAACTGATATATAGATACGGCTAGATTTTTTTCAAATTTGAAAGTTTTTTTTATATGAATGGTAGATCTTTTTCTTCACTGGCACCCCTGTTTGCATGCACAACAGCGAAACGGTTGCGTGACTAGCCAAAGCACCACTTACTGGAAGTGATGCTGCCAATGCTCGAACTTCGGGCCGTTTGTGGCACGGGTTAGAGTTGTTCAATCGGGTGGAAATTTTTAGGGAACATACAACCATTTCAGGGGGCAAGGCCTAGACATTTCCGATTTCGCAAAATAAGGGCCACTCTAATATATATGTATACATATCCACTAACTTAGATACAAACAGTAATTTTTTTGCAAAAGTCTTTCAATTGCGGGTTTCTTTGCAGGGCTATAAAATTTCAGCGCATAATTTTCGTTACGCTTTGTTTAATTTTTTCTAGTAAGTGTTATTATAACGATAACCCATAACCTTGAATTGCAGTTGTCCGCCTAGAGTGGCTTCGTGAATTGCAGTGTTCAGGTGAACGAATGGACAAGTCGGAAAGTACAAACAGTTATGTATATTAGATTTTGTAAAAGAAATCCATTATTTTTCCAGTACATGACATTAGTAATCTGTATCTCGCGTTGTGTAAGCGCAATCGGGTTCCACTATATGACATTAGAAAAACAGGATTTCGTACTAAAAAACTTTTCGGACAGTTTTGTGATCATTTGAGTCAGTATTGTTTGAACACGCGTTAAGGATGGGCACCAGCAAAGAGAAAATGCGCCATATTTTATAGTGTTTCTTCGATAAATACGAAAACGCTAGTCAGACGTCTGAAAATGTGAATAGTGTTATGACCCTTATACTGTCACAGCCAAGCACGCGCAATTTTGTTTTCGTCGATTGGGTTCCAATAATTTTGATATCAAAGCTCCACAACGCTCTGGAAGGCCAATTGTCACCAATATCGAAAAAATAATATAAGGCGTCGAGTCCTTCGTCATGTAAGCGCTGTTTCGATTGACTAGGAGTTAAACATTGCAGAAAAAAATAGTTTGGAATCATTTAAACCAGTTAGCGCAAAAAAACTTTATGGACCGAATTTTCATGGGCGTTTGGTTCCTGAATCGCAACGATATCGATCCATTTCTGATGCGGATGGTTACTTGTGATGAAAAGTGGATCACTTACGACAACGTCTAGCGAAACCCGTCGTGGTCGAATCGCGGTGAGCCGACGTAAACGGCCAGAATGCGGTTTTCTATGTGTGTGTGTGGGATTGGGAAAGATATCATCTACTCTGAAAATGGCACGAAGTGTTCCTGTCTATGACGAAAGATTTTGCTGGTGAAAATGTCGTCTCAAGAGAAGCTTGTGAAGTTAATGTCTCCAAAAGAAAATACATCTGCCCATATCTAATACATTCGAACATCTTATAAGCAAAACCATTTACTCAGTTTCTAAATCTCAGTTGCTAGAAGAAAATTTGTACTTATATCTGAAGAGATCAGATAGCATCCGATTTTGGTCGAGAAGTTCATCTGACAGTGAAAGCGCTCAAGAAGAAGCATGACTTTAACTGCAACCGCCCCTAATACCATGTGCACAGGTAATGAAAACAAATTGTCTTCTTGAGATGTTTTTAATATTAAACATCATCGTCCAGACAGCATTCGCTTTTACTAACTGGTTTTCGATGACATTTTTCTCTTATTTACCTTTTTACTCTAAGGCAATCCGGTAACCGAAATGCCCCAGCAGCTTCAAAATAAATCCTTCGTTCTACACACCAAGCAGTGCCGATTTTTATAATTATATATCAGTTTTTCTCCAACCTAATTTTTTCTTATTATTGTTATTATTTCTTTTTCTAAACTAGTGACGGGTAATCATCAGAGATTATGAGATTATCATGATTTGTTCATAATAAACTTAGACCATTTTTTTTTGTTTCCATTGAATATCACGAATGAGTCGTAAACAGCTAGGTTTCTTTGTCGTGTGGTACTAGAAGATAAGGATAGATCAACTCTCAGGTAGGGTTGAAATGGTGTAGGATAATTACATTTGTGGTCGGCAATCATCGGTGGGTAGTGGGAAGGCGATTGATCGCTCGGTTCCAAACAATGTTGGGCCGATATGATAGCCAGCGAGGAGTAGGACACATTGAACTTTACACATTTTAGAATCCCCCACTACGGAAAGCAATTGGATGCTGGCTGAAAGAAGCCCTCTAGTAGCTAAGTCATTCCATAGGCACATCACAAGCCATATCTATGTGTAACCTTTATCCTAAGTCTTAAAAATGTCACTACAAATGATGATTCTCAAACTATATATCCAGTAATCTCAGCTGAACAGCTGCATACGAGTATAAACTATTAGAGTAATCACTGTGCTTTGGTGTCACTTCTGGTTGGAACATTAGAAGAAAACTATACCATTTGCATAAAAGTCTTTGTTGCCGATTTTCCGAAGTCACTGGGTTTTGAAAAAAATCAATTATTATTATTACTGTAAATGTGTTGGACTAAATAATAAATGTTAGAAATGGGGGTGGCACTGCCCACCTTAGAGCAAGTAGATGCATCTTCGAAACGTCTTTGTCAAATTCTACCAAATTTCGTAGACACTTTGCATTTCCAGTCAGAAAGCACAATTTCGAAGATTATAAAATCATATAACGGTAAATTCCAACGATTAAAAATATTGAATATTTTACTAAATCATGTCGCAAATTCTTTCAAAATTAGTACAAAGAATTTAATCAGGGAGAGAAACAGTTAATAAATCCAAATTTTGAAAAATGGTTTTGGTAATTTCCTTCTGTTTTTATTTAAATCAGTAAAAGACGTTTAAGTTTGCAAAATATTGTTACACTTTTTAGACACTAAACAGGTATTTTATTGCACTGGTTTACAATATTCTTTAAACCTTCATCTATATACATATAAGAAATTTGTGTATATCAAATAAATCTACGTCAAATAGCTGGGAAGGTGTAGTGAATAGAAGTTTCCTTTTAAATGGGAATGTAAGTCCGCCTTTTTTCGAAAAAAGTATAGCGTGATATACATATGTATGTAGTATACAGCTCTTTACAAGAAATTTGTCTTTTTTAATAAAAGGTGTGAGACCGCCCATTTAAAAAAAAAATTTATATACATCCTATTTTGGGGCCGGAGACTACATGCACGTACTATAAAAATCTCATAAAGATGGGTTGAGTACTTTGAACGTCAATCATTTTTATATATTATGTAAAATTAATTTTTTTCATTGCATACAGCAAGTACGGTTGGTTTGAATTAAAAACTTACGCTGGGTATTGAAAGTTCGGTTGCACCCAAACTCTGACTCTTCCTTACTTGTTTTCATTTAGGATTTTTTTTTTTTTTTTTAAAGTTTAAACAACTATAATTACATATCGCACTTGTCATCATCGGCATAATTGACATGGATCAAATATTGTGTGTGTGAAAAATAAAAAACCGCTGATTGCAGTTTAAGTAATGCGAGTTGCCACACATTACATATATATGGCATATTTAATTTAAATATTTTTTTTTTGGATTTTTTTCATTTGATCTGAAAACATTTTATGCATTCCTTAATGCGTTTAATTTCGAAGAATTTTATATTCATAATAGAAAGTATTAAAAATGATTAGTCTGAAATATAAACCAGTTTTGTATATTTATGTGTAATCAAATTTTAGTTAAATCTTTGAAATGTTTGTTCATTGAATGAGCCAGCTATTCAAAAACATCAGTAACATTGACTTAGCACAAGCAATATTGAAGTAGGGCAGGAAATTCTTCTGATTTAGTTTTCTCGGTCACGCGGGTTTTTAAGGTTCATATCCTGACAAATTTGATATACAATATGTATACAATATGTCTTTCAACTCCCCACAGTCTTTCGAAAAACAAAAGTCTCTTCTGATAACTATCTTCAAAGCTCTTTTCTGTATTTCGGTAGACTGCTAAGGGGCAGGTCTTAGCGTTGTATTGTTTTCATTTCAGCAATTCTTTTTAAAACGTATGTATATAAATAGTTTGTAATTTAAACATTATGCTATAGAAGATTTAATATTTTTATAAAAAATATTAAAATAGCCGCTAAAATCAGGAAACCTGAGGTATACACGTTTTTAGTATTGCAAATTTTAAGTAAAAGGAGCAAAAAAATGCCAGTTAGTTGAAAAAATTAACTAAATAAATATATCTATGAATTGATTTTGCATACTCAAGGCATCGAAAGTTTGATTACCGGAATGGCAGTTACGGGCAAACCAACTCGGCTGGAATGGACAGTGCTTTGTAATTGCTTGTTGTCAGTAGGCTGCGGATGTTTATAAATTTTTAATCTACAAAATCAGCCTAAAAATATGCACCATGATACCTGCATAAAAAAGCTTTTCACCATGAATGCTCAAAGTAGAGCTTTTTGTAGAAGATATTTGTGCCGGAATACAGAAAGTCTTTCAAACTGTCTTTGCAATTCTCCTTCGAAAGACTGTAAACTATCTGTCAACTATCATTGCATATTTCGTAATAAAGGTCAGGATGGTGTACCGAAAGTGCCCCAACCCACATTCGGTATATGGATTTTTGATTTTTTTCATATCATCCCCAGTCTTACAGGCAGTGATTTTGGTAGTACACGATCGTAATTATTTTTGCTTGGGCTATTCGGAAACCGGGTTTCAAAATGAACACCTCATCCAAAATCAAGAAATTATCTCAAAATGGCGATATTTTCATTTAATAGGCTTTTCATTTTATTTTTAAATATCTACAAAAATTTTGAAAAAAAACACCTCCTATATATGAACTGATATATCCAAGTGATAATCCATGACATTTATATTTTGTACACTAATATTAAGATAATAATACATATAAACAGTTATTGTTTTTGTATTAACTTTCCACTTTTTTTTCTCTTGTCTTTTCAGAACTCCGAAAGTTTGTCGACTATGAAGTAACTTTGGTGTTGTAATTATTATTAGATCTGCATAAAAAGAGTCCTACATTCCACCCCGCAATATTTTAAAACTACGCAACTACTAAATTTGATTTTAACTTAAAATACCTTTTTCTATAAATATCCATTGAATGCTTGAAGTTAAATTTGTATTCGTCGTCGTCGTCGTTGTTGTAAGTTAAGCAATAAAACTGAACGCAAGTTTTAGAATTAACAAAAAAAAAAAAAAAAAAAAAAAATAAGCGAAAGGAACAAATACAAAAAAGTAACAAAACGATTTGAATAAGTAACAAACTTTATTGTGATTTAATAAATAATAACTAAACGCGAAAAGCAAATAAAAGCCAAAGTAAACACAAGAAAAGAAAACGAAGAGACAACGAGAAAAGCGTAACGAACAAACGTAAAGTAACCAATTGTTATATAAGATACAAGAAGAATGCTATACGAACCAAAAATCAAACAAAAAATGTCGACGCGGAATTGCTGTCATAACAATGCTAATGGCTTTACGGCCGTCACAGCGACGCAAGTCTTCCTCGTACTGACGCTATTCGTGATTGGGAATCTAAGTGCCTGGCAAGAGAATGTGCGGCCGAAACTTTATGTGGAATTAGGTAAGTGGGGGAAAAAACAGAAAACAGAAAAAAAACAAAAAATAAAATACATTAATAATTCGCATGCATATGTGGTTGGGGGGAAAGAGCGGGAAGGAGAACACTGCGTGGCAACTTCCAAAACAAAACTACGCGCTGTGCCTGCAAACACAGCTCTCCGACCATTTTTGTTTGCCATAACTTTTTGGCGCAAGTTTGCAGGTAGGTAGTAGCTGCTTATTCGCGTGGCGCACCACGCCCTAAATGGCGCGCCTAACATTTTTCGTTTTTTTACTGTTGTTGTTGTTGTTTTTTGTTTTGGGTGGCAATTAGTGTTGTATTTCGCCGCTTGCGTCAGCGGTAGCGCGTGTCAAGTGTGCCATTGCGTTGTGTTGCGTTTAGCGTATTTTTGTATTAGCAGCGCGTAAATATGCAAACAACTCCTACATACATATGTATGTATGCATGCATGTGTGTGCCGCGTCGCATCCGACAACATGCCACGTTGCGCTGTGGCGTGTGCCATTTTATGAAATGTGAAAATTAAATCGTAAATAAAATACATAATGAGCAGCAACAAAAATGCAATAAACAGTTACGGTTATGTTGCCATGCAGCTTCGCAAACGTTGTTGTCATATTTGTCGCAAACAACGCAACGAACAATCGTCGCTCGCTCAATCGCCGCCTCTACCGTTGCCACAGACAAAAAAGACACACGTTCATATTTTATTTTTAGCAGCAAGGCCATAATAAGCGAAAATACTGCGGCAGTCGCATTTAATTGCGTTCAACGTACATGGGCACGTATGATTTCTCGTTAATGCACATTTGCGTTGTCATCGACAACGACAACGACAACGACAAGGACTGCAACAAGACCAACAGCCAACAGGCAACAAACAGCCAACCCAGGCCCAAAAAGCATTGGCGGCGGCAAACAGAGCAAATAATGATGCGCGCGCGCGCATCGCTAACACTAAAATTACCGTGAATGGGTCCTCCATACATTCTATACATACAATGCAATTTTTGCTACATGCAACATAACGTCGTACAAGTTGCGCGCCCCGCCGCACCGCACCGCACCGCATCGTTTACCCATTTACTCGTATTTTCCCGTGCATTTAGTCGAATATGTCGAATCTGCAGTTGCTTTGCTATCTAGGTCTTTATGTTTGTTTGTTTGTTTGTCTGCCTGTCTGTCTGTCTGCCTTGCTATATATTTGCACGTTTGTACGCTTTTCAGAAATGAAAACCACAGGCGGCTTACGCACTGTCACCCTTTATGGACCTATTACCGGTACCGGCTTGTAGGTCGCTTGTTGCCATTGCCGCTATCAACCGCTGGGTCTTAATTAAGTTCAACGGAAATGCGCATAATTTGATGACGATAGTTGATAGTTGTTATGATGCATGCACGTCATGGTCGTCGCCGTGTTGTTGCCGTTGTCATTACAATCGTCGCGCGCTTGTTTTTTTACCGTACATGGCGGACATCCATATTTTGTGCATTTCATACTTGATGCGTTACCGCGCGCTGTGTACATATCACCAATCGTCAAATGTTGTATGTCCGGTTAATTTGTATTGAATCCCATTTCTTTCTTCTTCTTGCGGTTGCTTCGTATGTATTCGTTCGCGCTTGAATTGGAGTTGCTGAAGTAGCTTAGTGCATTGCACAAATACCGCAAAATATTTGAGATAGCGGATTGCAGAAAATGAGCAAAAAAAAGCTGTAGCCAACAAGCGCGCTACCAAGGTGGTCAAGCAGGTAAATGTTACGCCTTGTAACATTGTTCATTTGGTTCGACTATGCTCGTTCCTTGTTGTTAAAGTGTAAATAAAAGGTTTGAAATGTCGAAAATGCACCAATCGACATTCCGAACATCGTTTGCCGATCACATCTACAGCAGCAAGCTATACCTGAGCCTCTACGATGAGCATGGGAGGAGGATGAAGAATGACGAATTCCGCCTTGCAGAGTCATCTTGCTAAGCTTCTCATATTTGGGTACTATGAACTGCCGGTCAGTTTTGCTTAACTACTCACAATGTGTGAATTCTGAATAATTTCTTTTGAAGTGAAACTTTTTAGCACTCGTTAAGCTGTAATTCGAAACTCTGATGAAACGAAATACATATTACAAATACATCAATCGAACTAAAATTAGCGAATGTCGTCAGGCGGGTCCTTTGGCTAAGCCATTGTCAAAAGCATTCACGATAATGCTGGGAATTTATTTTCTTTAATGTTCTCTAGCTGAGATCTTTTTCAGCAAATTATTTTCAGTTAATTTAATAAGTTAAAATTATTAGTAACAGATGGAGAATGAGGGGAAAGTATAAACAAGAGAAGACATGAGGTACATCCTCATATGCCCTGCGATAAGAGCGTAGTTTAATTACTTAGAATCCTTGCAATTCAAATGGTTGGAGGACACCTCAGCACTGAAGCCCCCCAAATTCCGCGAATTCGCTAAAAGCTTCGGCATCCTAAAGGGTGCCTACCATCAATTAGCATGAAGAGATATTTCCATCTGGTATCGCTAGAACCAACTTGTTTATGAGAGACATATGGCCTGCCAGACTAATCTAATATAACCTTTCCTATAGTCAAGACGCCTCAAAGCCAATAATAACTCATCTCAGACTGAGGATCCTGAATTAAATATACTCGATTCGACTACTACCACTATTTCTCTAATATTGGCACTTACATGGAGCCTACTTGACTTTCTCTTACGCCTTGATCACACCTAACTTATAAAGTGGTGAACCAGTAACTCAACCGAGAGCTCGTTCCGTATAAACATTTTCGGGAATAGTCGAATTTCGTTTCGTTTACTGGGCCAAGTATTATGCTATGTTCAAAATGAAGTTTAAAATCAGTTAAATGCCATTTTGAATTTGGACGTTGTACTATCTTACTATCTCGCCACTCTATTCGTTCGGCGTAATCAAGGCATAAAGAAATTAATTATTCTAGTTTTAGATTGCTTTTGGTCATTGGTAGCAAATCCAGGCATTTGATCGCAATTTCGAGGTATCAGATGGTTAGGTTAAGTTAGAAAAACGACCAAGAAAGGCCCAGAAAACCACACAACCATCACAGATCATTTAGACGCGAGCAGGTTCAGAGTCCTTCTGCATTCTATGGCTACTTTAGACTATTTCGTACCATCGATTTCAGAGGTTTAATAGCAGCTTTGTTATGAAGGACAGGAAGCTGTGCGCCACCGAGCAACCTCCATTATAACATTTAGCCCAGCTTGTAATATTCTATTATGGTCCGGTAAGCAAAAGTTGAGGTGTAATGCTAGAGGGAATCTCGCTGTCTATTCTTTTGCTTAGTTTAAAATTATCTGTATAGATAACCATCGACAAGCCTGTGACACCTTCCCATTTCTTTATTACTTTTTGGGATGATTAATTTTGAACCCGGGTAGAGTAGGGGGTAGTATAATAGATGATCGTAGATTATTGGACAGAGTTTCCTGTATCTTGGCGCGTGTGAAACCGAGCTCTTTCTACGTCTGGATCGCATTTAACCTGATAGCACTTGCCAAAGAGATTTAATTTTTATTCCAGAGATTTGATGGGGAGTATAGGGCAGGCCGGCTTCTTGGATTGCCTGCTGTATCCGTTTTATCTTAGCTCTATGCCACCAGACGGCGACCCGTAGATGAGAATGAGTCTTATCACAGCTGTTTCGTTGTAGAGGCAGATGTTTTTTAATGAAGAAGCTAGAGGAACTGAATTTTAAAGTTTCTGTACAAGTTTAAATCTATAGTCTTAGCGTCTCCTGTAGGCTCAGAAAATGTTGGGTAGATCTGGATTGGAAATTTGTTGGCAAACGAATTTATTTATTTATTTATTTATTAAGTTATTAATCTACAGTACAAAGTACCTTACAGACTAAGAAAAGTAATATAGACAGGCCAAATTTGGTTAATATAAAACTAGCAATTAATATCAATAGCATGCTAAGCAATTAAACTTAGAATTTTAAAAAATTTTTGTCTAGATAAAGCGAAATCCAGCAGGCTCGAATTAGATAATGCATTAAATTCCCGAAGTGCACGAGCTATTGGTGCGTTACTTGCAAAGTTAGTCTTAAAGTTCTCTCCATAAAAAGGGAAAAAATTGCGAAGACTTCTCTGTGGAACATTAAAGCTAATCCTCTCAAGTAAAACAGGGCAGTCAGTGATGCCATTAATAATATTGAAAGTGAACGAAAGTGAAAGGACCGTCCTTCTCTTTTCTAGAGACTCCAGGTTAATTAGCATAAGCCGCGAAGCGTAGGAAGGAACAGGAGCCTCAAACCGTAGGGAACGTAAAGCTTGCTTAAGAAAGATTTTTTGAACACGCTCAATTCTGCTTATCGAGAATTGGTCATGAGGTCTCCAAATTATGACTGCATACTCTAAGTGTGACCGGACCAGAGCAGTATATAATAGTTTGAAGGTATATGGATCGGAAAATTCGGATGTATTGCGACGAATGAAACCCAGAACTGAGTATGCTTTTGTAAGAATAAAATTAATATGATTATGGAAAGAAAATTTTAAGTCAAATATAACTCCGAGATCCTTAAACTCCGTAACATTTTGCAATACATAATTAGCAATGGTGTATGATGTGCTAGAAACGTTATGTCGCCTCGAGAATGATAAATGAAAACATTTTTTAATATTCATGGAGAGACGCGACTTAACGCACCAACGATGAAGATTGTTCAAATCTCCTTGCAGCCTCTGAGCATCCGATGAATCTTGCACAGTTGAAAATATTTTCAAATCATCAGCATAGAGCAAAAACTTTGAAGAAGAAAAGCAACTGCTGATGTCATTGATAAAAAGAACAAAAAGTAGTGGACCCAAGATGCTTCCTTGGGGAACACCTGAAGCAGCAACAAAGTGGTTCGACATAACACCATCGATTGACACCACACAACATCTGTCCGACAGATATGATTTAAGCCATTGCAGAAAGGTGGAGTGAAAGCCCAAGCAAGCTAACTTATTTATAAGAACGCTATGCGATACACTATCAAACGCCTTAGAGAAGTCCGTATATATACAATCGACTTGTAGTCTTTTCGAAAACGATGACATACAGTATTCACTAAAAACAGCAAGATTAATGTGAAGACAGAGATTTATTAAAAATAATCTGAAGAGGAATTGCTAATGCTGGACAATTTTTGAGCAAACTAGCCGATAGCCCGTCAGAGTCTGTTTGAGTCGAAGGCTTCAGAGAAACCAACCCCTTAGTAATGTCTTCAGATGAAAAACGTATCGTGCCAATGTTTAAAATTGAAGAAATCTCCGAAGAAAAGTCCGGGGACTCATCTTCGTCAGAAACGTAATTTGACATAAAGAAATCGGCAAATAAATTAGCTGCTTCGGCAGGTGTACTAGCAAATTCCTTATCCAGACACACCGCGGTAGGTACACTAGAGCACGACTTCTTTGACTTTACGAACTTCCAAAACGACTTCGGATTAGCTTTGATGTTCCGCTCAGCGCGACTTATATAATTTCTGTAAAGCAGATTATCCAATGACTTAAATTCCTTCTGAAAATGTTGGAATTTTACAAAGAGTGCGTGGTTATTAGTTGCTTTGAATTTCTTGAGGTACTTGTTTTTGAGATTCTTTAGTTTTTTTAATTGCTTATTATGCCAAGGAGAATGATAACATCGCTTCTTTTTTAAAGGAATATAGTTAGTGCAAAATTCATGCATCAGTGTCTTAAACGTAGAAAAACAGCTGTGAGTATCCAAGTCAGACAATAATTCATCCCAATTAAATTCTAAAAGAGAAGAATTTAAACTTGGAAAATCACAGGTTGCGTAATTAAAAGCAGTTACGACACTATTTGAAAGAGGCAAAAACTCAAAAAACGTTAACTTAATATCTAAGGGCACATGATGTATATCAGCATCTGATAATGGAGAAATACATTTTGAAACGCTGTAGTTAATGTTATCAGTTACGAAGATAAGATCTAATAGTCTGTTTAACTGATTAAAAATTCCATTAACTTGCTTAAGGTTTAAGCTTAGAGAACTATCAATAAAGAGAGATTCAAGCGGAGTAACAATATTATTAGCTGTGAGGGCTGCATTATCAGAGTCTGAAATACTACACCATCTAATGTTACCTAAATTAAAATCCCCTAATACACAAAGATGACTATCGCTTATTTCATCTAACACTAGAGCAGTAATATTATCTACATGCGCCTTATAAAGTTCCAGGTTACTATTAGGCGGGATATATGAGGCAATTAAATATAAGCAGCCATATGACTTGGAGCCAATGATGCAAACACAAAGTTGATCCAGCAGTGAGTCGCTGCTCAAAGAAATTCTTAATTCCAATCCGCTTATAATATAGATATAAAAATATATCGTAATACCTCTTTAATTAATTTTGATTCTGATGCCCTTCCACTATTTGTCAGAATGAAGTTTTGCATATTAGATTTTGATTAATATTTTCGATAACTGGTAGACAAGTATTTTTATATGGAACTTGAGTTCACAAATGTTTTGATTCTCCACTATTCCAGTATGGGCAAAAAACAAAAAATAATTCAAAATACTTAGTTACGTTTCATGCTATACTCTTGATAAGAATTTGTTCAGAATACGAGCCTCCTGAATTCTAAAAAACAAATTAAAGTTGAACAAAAAAAAATGCTTTTTGAGCTTTTCTTAAGTTAAAAATGGACACAGAGAAGCTTCTTAGCGTTCAATTAATATTTCTCGATGGCGGGACGATCAATTTTTGTTCTCACTGCGTTAATTTTCCACTAGCATCAAATAAGTGTTTAAGAATTTCAAAACAAAAAACAGAAATTGACAATTTTTTTTCATTGCTGGTGTTAAAAAAGATATTGTTGCGTTCCGGAGCTTCCACGTGCGAAATAGTTAGTGCTGCCGTCCGTGTTAAAAAGTTCTGTATTTTTCTAATAATGGAAACACCTGAAAACACAAATGACTTGCCGCTCGATGAAAACTGACAAAAATCTTAGTTAGGTATATTATTTTCGACAAAAAAACTTTCGTTCAAAACCCGAACTATTCAGTTACGAGAAACTATCGTAAATCTCTTAACATTCGCTCACGTACGCTTCTCGGTTCGGGTGGATAGATATAATATAATATTATGCATACCTAAAAAAAACTTTGCATAATAAGAAAACAAAACAGAGTAATAACTAGCGTCATCAAATAACAAGGACCTGGACTAAGGATTTCCGTCATAATACTTTTTAAATGTTTAAAATTATTAAATCAAAAGCACTTAAAAGTCTAATATCATTTTTTACTAATTGAAATATGTAAGTAGCTTTGGCAAAAAGGTTAAGTTTTAAATGACAAAAACAAAACAAAAATGAACTTTATGCCAAAACTATGAACTCATTGCCCGTAGTGCATCTCTTGAAGCTTGACAATTTGCCTGAAATTTTAATTTGTTGCACACTAAATCGCAATAGAAACCCCGACGACACCAGCCCGTTTCACTTCAAAATAAGAATTCGTCCTGACAGCCACATTCACTTGCTCACGTCGTTTCAATTACCAATGACCGGCGAGTGGAATGTGTCCAGGCAGGCCGGCCGACAGACAGTGCTTGAAGAACAAAACAACCGGATGGACCGTGAGTAGCATAGAGTAGTAGTGGACATTAGATAACTATTTGTCGTATGAAGACACTTCTTGCCTGCCAACTGTCGCACTGACATTTGCACACTTGCACATCTGAAGTAGTCCATATGACATACACGCGCATGGAACGCACATACCATCCAAAGTAAATGGCATTGCCAGAGCTGTCGTACAACGCCTTGCATTACTAATTTCCCCGGTGGTGTTCACACTCGAAACGACGCCACCTAGCGCCACGATGGGCACAAGCAGGCAAAGGAACTCCTGGTCAACAGTGGTCGCTAAACGGCTGCGCAGCTTCATTGATGATGGTCATTAGCGCCAAAGTTAGAGGATGGGAAAAAATTCCAAAAAAAGAAGAAGAAATATATCAAAAAAAATAATAAGGAGAGGAAGATTGTTGGAAGAAATGAAGCTAGAGCACAACATGCTGCGTAAAAAATAAAACAAAAATGAAAGAATAGACCACCGCCCAGCCGCGCTCATTAACAGCAATTGCAGGCGCTGCATTGCGAATTGTGCATGTCTGTGCATATGAACACTAGTCGCTTTCTTCATATCGTTGCAGTCCAATTAGGAAACGCTGTGCGCGCCAGTAGCAACTTTTTGATTAACGTCATTACGCGCAATTGTTTCTGAGCTACGCGCACAGCTTCCTTTCTTGCGAGGAGGAGTAAGCAAATATGAATGAATTGTTTTTGCTGTTGTTGGTTACTGATACGACTAACTCTGTTTGTGTCAGCACGGGCGCGGTTTCTCCGTTTAGACGATCAACTTTTAACGGTAGAGCAAACGACAATTGGCATTCAAAGTATTACGCTACTCAGGTGCGCGCCAGTGGATGGACAACTTTTCGATTGAAACGCACTTCATTTCCGCAATAAATTTTCCTATTGCAATTGCGGCAGCGATGATCCGCGGCGATTGTAAAATCAATTTTACATATGTCTACAGGCGCGTACAAATAGGCAAGCGATTTATTGATGACAGAAATTCAATAAAAAGTTTTTATTATACGCGCAAGCATAACGATGCGCGTTTATTGCGCAAGCAGGAAGGAAGCGCCGCGGCGTACCAGGAAATGTGTTAATTTAAAAAAACTGCAGTTCGTCGAGTGCACGCGCTGCCCACGCCTGCGACCGCTCACTGAGCGCTACACATCCGCTAGTTCTATATAGCTTCTTGTTTTTTTTTGACAGTTGCTTGGTACTCGTCGTGCATTGTACCGTTCAAGTTGACATTGATAATGACGCAAGCTACAATGGCAACAGTGGGCGACAATGTAGCAGTGCAATTGCAGCTGTCTTAATGATGCTGCTGCTAAACTTTTTGCAACTGTTGCTGCCACACATGTCAAGTGACAAATGAGCTTGGTTACTCGGCGTACTCATCTCATCTATTCAAAAATACACGCACATTGCAATTGACCATCAGTTGCAGAGTTGCTTACAACTTTGGCCGCGCGCTCGCACACTTTGCTGCCATATCTGCTGTCACTTATTGCTCTGAAATTCGCATTATACTCGTTACCACTTAACACGCCAACAGCATATCAATGCGCTGCCACTCACTGGGCAGCGTTGTGCCAACCCGCAAGTTGAGCTAACGGCCGCAAGAAGGTGTTTGGAGTGCTGTTGCTGCTTTGCCACATTCTGTCCATACATCCATCCATTAACGTTGAACGAAGTGCATGTGTGTGTGTGTGTATGTGTATGTATGCGTACATGCATGTGACATTTGTTGCAGTGTTAAGTAATTCTCGACTACCCTGTACAACCACTCTGTAGCCTTAGCTATTTGTGATTTCTTCTCTCAGACGTGCAGACAATTTAGTCATTTGCGCTGACATTTCGCCCGTTTGCAGCGTGCACCGCAAACTCGTTGACGCTTTCAAGTCACTGATTCTTTGCTTTGCTTTGCCTTTGGTTGATTTGTTCGAATTCTTATATCCTCACTATTTACACTATTTACTATCTGTCTTTGGTAGACTGCATCCTTTTCTAATTTTTTTGCTTGCCTTAGCTTGCTGTCATTGCTATGCAACACATTCTAGGGAATTGTTTGCCATTCCTTGCAACACTACAAATACTTTCGTCGCCATGCAACTGCATACAACTACACACAACTACTAAGTGTAGCGGAGGTATGCGGAAACTCTCAGTCCCGCCGCCATGCCTTGCAGATTCTTTGTCCGTCGGCCACAAACATATGTCACACATACACGCACGCTTATAACTACAACTAAAAGAGATATTTGCTCATGCCTTGCTGTGCATACAAGACATTACCCAACATTGCCCAGCATTCCCCCGCAATCGGTATGCCACCACTTTACTATGTTCTGCATCCATCGCCAACCTCCAAGTCAATCCTGCCTCGCCACTTTCCCTACTTCTCCATCACAGCAGCAGCAGTTAGTTGCAGTTCATCTCGGCTTTCTTTGCGCTACTAAATGCGCTCTTAATAATGTAATTTTTTGAAAACGTGTTGAGTTATTTTTGGCTTTCTGTGCTTCATCGTCTTCTTACGTATCCCCATCCCCATCCCCATCCCCATCTATGTAGTTCCCTATCAACATTCTCCAACATTCATACCTAAATAGTTTTTGCCATATACGAAAAAATGTAAATGCATATGTTTCCATCAACTAACAAAAAAAAAAAAAAAAAAGAAGAAGACATTGAATATCTGCTCTGTTCTTATGCAAATTATATTTTCCATGAAATTTTCTTTATATTCTCGTATATTTTTATCATGCACGCGCACAGGAGCAGTCGAATTGGGGGAATTGTGGCAGAGAAGAAAAATATATATGTATATACTTTTACTCTGTAGCCCGACATGACATGAAAAATGCTTTTTAAAGGTTTCGTATATTTAAAGCAACGTATAAAACTGAAAACAATTGGTGCTATTCATTCTAAAATTATCAGAATTCTTAAGAAGTGCTGAAGGCAATTTATCAAATATGAAAAGATTTAAAAACTGCAAGAAAATGTTGATGCTATTTAAAGAATAAGAAACTGAATTCAAATTTAATCATACGTGGGCAGACTCAGTTCACTATTTAAAGGCTAAAGCCCGTCCATCCAGCGGTATCGCGCCTTCAGGATAGTGGTCTCCCGGATAACTAAGGACAAACCGAAATCCTGCACATTCCCGCAGTGGGAGCTATTCAGATTTGACTTATTCTTCATGCCAAACTTCAAGCAAAATGCGTACCTTGAGATTCTCATGATGATTAGCTCCGAACCTCGCTGACCGTTTCAAAGCTAAAGAGACCAATCCAATGCAAATCAAATTTGAGTATTATAAGCCAGCTTAGCTTATCTCGGCTGTCCTCATGGACACACTAGAGCTCTAGGCCTAAAGTCTATACCTTTTTCATCACTTATATCCTACGCCAGTTCATTGTAAGGCCAAATGCCCTCCATGTCGCAATAGAATTCATATCAAGCCAATAAAGATTCTCAGGTGTTTGAAGTACTCGAGTTCGCCAGCCCTACACTAGAGCCTTGAGCCATCTGTGAATACATGGATGGACTCACCCTTCCCTACAGCATTCAATTTCCACTCTTCCCTTGAGGGAAGTGAGAGTAGGGGTCGGCAGTGCCTAGCCAACCAGCCTAGAAAGCTCGATAAGCATCTTGCTTTGACCATAATTAGTATTTGACCACTTCTTGTTTAGAGTGCTTAGGTGAATTGCCATACCGCTTGCGCCCTGTACTTGTTCTCATCGCACTCGTTATAGGTATGGACGCAAGCCTTTGGACCTTCACTACGAAGGTCTCTTTGTAATGGAGTGCCCTCTCAATTGTGTTCACTAAGGAGTTGATTGCTGCTGCAATATATCTACTTTTATTGTACGTAGTTGCTAACCTTGTTTCTAATATACCTACATATCTAGAAGTCGCGCAAGATATTTGCGCAGAAAGGATAAGTGAACTTGTTCACATAGTATTTCACTGAACTAAGCCATGGTGCTCCGAGGCATTCATTCTAGGCTTACACTGATTGAGCCGCTGTGCCCTAATCAAGTTTTATTCATTCTGAGATGTAACAAGAGCTGACGCTGTCAGGACAGAAGGAATGTTTGTGCTGTTAGTGAAAAGCTCTGCAATGGTCGAGGTCGTTACCGAGCTTTCCTCTAAACCAGCTGGCTCAGAAATACAGCAGGCGAGTAGTCCCAGTCCTGCCCAAGGACATCCCTGGCTAAAAAGCGAACTGATTTACCCTAGGTGAATTCGGTTCAGAAGGAATGTAAGCACCGGCTATGATCGGCTTTCAGTGCAAAATGCAAATATCTGGTGGAAGAACCCTACTGTCGGATTGCTAAGCAAATCTGGTCACGGTTCGACGCTAGAAGGTTTAAGCACTACCTTGCCTATTACGATTTTCTGGCGGAATTTAGTTCTGCCAGGCTAAATGCGATCCGAAGATCTTGAAAACTGCCAAACAAATGGACAACAAATTCGGCGTAAGAATCGACATGGAGATTGAATGCAGCGGACCTCATCTTTCACTTATAGAATCACTGTAGTGTTTTTCAGGCAGATTTTAATGCCATAATATAGGATACTGTGTGGCACATAGCGGCCTGCCAATATATACTCTGATAGCCAAGCTTTAATCTAAAAATATTTTGGGACAACGTCCAAGGTAACCGTAGAGTGCAAAAGAAGTCTCAACCTCCTCGCGTTCAAATCTTCTGGTTTTATGAGTCCCTGGGCACAGAGACATTCTCGGCAACTGCATGACCGTTGAGTTGGCAAAGAGATAGATAAAAATATCCATGGTCAATTCTGCTTAAGATGTGGTATATATTTAACCTACTACAAACATAGCTTAAATATTGAACTCATCGACGACCTAAATATTTGCTGAGCCATTATGGGCACAAGAGGTAGGATTACCGAACTAACGACTTATGATGCAGACGTAGTGACGAGAAGGAAGTGGAAAACATTGGACAATACTTGGACTTGAACTTAACGAACATTTTCGACACTCTGTGCTATATTAGGAACTTGCTGGTTAACCTCACTAACTTAACTTAAAGTCAGAAAATAAATGGCTTTCGCTAGCGGCTCCACAACTGCGCATCCAGACCTTGCGCGGTGGCAGCCGTTCTAAGTTAACCTAACCTTTAAGTCGAAGGGTTTAAGATCGAATGCAGTGCGGGGCTTGGCAACTGTTTTGATGTGCTTGGGATTACAATAGATACTATTAACTAAACTTTGAAGAAAGCCATTCAGTGTGAATATAATGCGTTTAATGACAACAGATTGAATGCCATACCTCCGAATACCTGCTAATTCTCGAGTATTAAATTTTTTAAAACAAATTATGCTCAAATACAGACTTAGGGCGGCGTACTTAAAGTTCTCTTATATGAAAGAAACACTATACCTCTTAAAAACAGATAGCAGTATTTAGTTCGGTTTGGAGGCTACACCACCTTGTCAGTTAGACACTTTAATTTAAAACTAAAGCTGTCGCCCACATGCTGATATTCTTCGTACTACTGTTGTGGCTTTCCGTCGGGAGACACTACTCTTACCAACAGTTACGGTTTCGAAATTGTCAATGCAAAATTTCATCTACTTGATACCACACATTGCAATAAATTGCACCAATCGAATGCGTTCCACTTCTCTCATTACAAACTGATCATAAAGAACTCTAGAGTTAATTTCTAACATATATCACCTACATACATTGCTGCGTTTCAAGATTTCTTTTTGCTTACAATATATCACTGTAAATGCGATTGAGTTGCTGACCAAATACAACTCAGCTTCGTGGAAAGCGCGGTAGGAAATAGAGCTCCTCCCAATCGAGGATTTCATGATGCTTCCTCTGAACTAAATCTACTTACTTCTAAAATCATAGCTTAAACCTCGACTCGTTTGAAAGCAGCAACTTCAAATACACACATCAGCAATTCATCAGCGCATTAAAATAGTGGGTGTTGGGTGATTTTTAGTTGCTAACTTTGCTTGTCTTAAAGCTTTCAAAGTCTGTTTTACCAAAAGTCAATCAGTGTTGCCTGCTGCCAGCTGTTGTCGCTGTGCTCTTACCCTGGCTGTTGCTGTTGTTCTTGTTGTTATTGGTTTTGCTGCCGTGAGATGCGTCGATTTTGTGACATTTGCGCCATTCATTTTCAATCCATCAAAGACAATCGGGTCTTAGCGCTCTATGTACGGCGCGCACACTTCATGGCTGGCTACTTGGTTGCCAGTTGCCAGCCTTATCGGCTTAGACTGCATCGGTCGAGGCGGCAAAATAGGGTGAGGTGGCCTTTTCTTTTTTACGTACACACATTGCCTGACTTAAATCGGGGCACCTCGGTGTTGTTGTGGCCTGTGTTGCATGGTAGTTGTATTTGATGGCATTGCTTGGCGTCTGTCACGCATTGACATTGATAAATAGGCGTCGATAAGTTGCAAGGCATAACGTTGCGGCTGCCGAGACGGTTCCCACTTTCTTCTGTTTTTTTTTTTTTGCGTTCAATCCTTTGCCAAGCGCCTGCTGCCAGTTTTATACGTACCTTCTTTTTTACATGTGATTTGTTATTTTTTCCCCTATTCTTTACTTATTTGTTATGGCGCTGTTGTTTACTTTTATGTGGCGGTTCAGTGAACGGCGAAGACTGGCTAAATGTTTGCGCACAACTGCATGTGCTTGAGTGCTTGCGGCAAACAATGCGTCTCCCAAGTCTTGATTTTCCCCATCAACTCTCGCCATTGCAGTCGTGTTCGATAGCTCAGATTTGATTACTTACGTTAATGTTTGCTTCGATTTCTATGTCGCGTCACTTTTGCGCGTACGTGCCACATATGGATATCCAAGGAAACAATCGCCATAAAGGAAGTAAATCGAATAAATGTGAGCGGAAAAAAATTAGCAATAAGCAAAATGCGAGATTCGCGATTCGCGATTCATAGGAAGCATTACGCGCAGCTATCACTACATCCTGGCGCTGGGTTAGTACTAGCTTGATTTATGCGTTTTTAATGTGTGCGTAGCTAAGCGCGTCGCTCTTCCTCTACAGTAGCAGCCATCTTGCCACCAGTGTTCGCGCTCATTGTATGTGCAAATCAATGGCAGTTTATGTTCGAAAACTGTGCACATTTGTGACATGAAACAATGCCATTGTTCGTGCAAATAGGTCGAACAACGACGTTTAGTGAAAGTAAGCACGTAAGTAAAATGGAAATATTTCCAACCATCAAATGCAGATATCGTATAAAATCGACAGGTCTGGTGAAGCATGAATTTGTGATTCAATTAAGCCAACAATGCTGTGCTATATTAGGTTGTGGCACATTTGCTGTTGTTGTTGTTGTTGCTGTTGCAGTTGCCTACGCTACCTTCGTTACGTTTGTTTATTTTCGTTGATGTAACAAACAGCTTGTGGTCAATTTGATGCCTTTTTGTTTTTGTGGTGCAAATTTCACATCACTGTCCACTGTTCATATATTGGCCCGACCTGTCATCAACGACCGAACATGGCTATGCAAATATTGCAAATATTTCAATTTATGCTTAGCACAGCAATTGGCGGCACACAGGCCACCTAAGCTAATACAAGAAAATAAAATAAATTTTTTGAAAAAAAAAACAAAAAAAAAAACAAAATTAAAATTGATTAAATGCTGTGCAAAGCTCAGCGCGTCCGCCGCCCCACTGTCTGCCTAAGTGTTCTCCTCAATATTCGCGCAAATTGGGTCAGCAGCTGCCAACATTCGAGTGGTAATTTTCTCACATGTCCCCGAGCCTTGCGGCAGAGTTGCCAGAATCACGAGCGCATGTCTACGTAAATTCACTTACACATACACAGACTACAGTCTACGTGTATGTTCAAATAAGCAGGTGCAAACTGAAATGCCTAATGTACTTAGATTGCTAAGCGTCAAGCGGCGTTGCATACCGAGCAGCGCGCACCGAACACCGCACATCGAGAGCAATAAGTACTGAGATGTGGAGCGTTTGTGTTGGCCCACAGCTGCAGGCGATTGGCAAGCGAGCAAATTGAATTAAAGATGCCAACGCCACACAGACACACACACACACACACACACACACAAACACACTTACCCTCAGCTGGTACCACATATCCAGTTTTTAGCTAAAAATAGAACTAAGCCGTTGACAAGTGAAATTGATTAACTCTGGTAGAGACTTTTTTTTTTATATTTTTCCTATTAAAATCTGTGCCACAGCATTTTCTATTTATACATAGTGCATATATATACATACATATATATATCATATGTTTGTTTGTTTTGTAGATTAATGTTGTCAAATAGAGTTCCCAGGGATTTTGTTGATTTAATATTTTATTGTATAAAGTCTTTATTTTGATGCCGTGCTTTGTAGTCGAGTGTATTTGTCACATTTATTGTTAGTTCAAAACAAACAATGAGTTTAAGTATTTTGCTAAAACAAATTGATTGTTGAAATGAATTTTTTGTAGTTAATAGCCGTCACTTCTCTACAGAGAACTATAAACACGCCGCGTTTCTTCATTTCCGAAACTCCTCCACTGCGATTTTAAATTAAAGCTTCCTTTGCGGCTAGGCGTTTCATTGTCATATATCGTAGTCCTGTGTCTAACATGCTGCGCTCTGCAGCTTACCAGGATGGCAATAGACTAGCCACTGAGAATCAGAATGGGATGTTTCATCCTTGAAAGATTATGTAAAAAATTTAGTGTCAATAGTTGGTATCGAGTCTTTTGAGTTCGAGATTTATAGGTATCGGATTTTTTAAGAACAATACTTTGAACGAGTATCGATACTTTCTCTCCGATATCGAGGCTCTGCTTCTTAGCTACAAAAATTGTATAAGAAATCTAAAAAAAAAAAAAACTAAGTAAAACTTGCGGTTAAAAATCACCGTTATTTAAAATAATTTAATTGTCTAAGCAAATTTCTTTATCTGCATTACATAAGAACGTGATGTTGAGAAATCTAACAAGTACTACGCTAGCGTACCAACTGAAGTTTGTCTAGACAATAAAGTTGTGAGCTCACGTCTTGAGGTGGTTAATTTTTTTGCCGAGCTTTTTTCTAGTAATCTTTATTTAAGATAATGGCTACTCTTATACTTTTCTCCAACCTCAGTCATACTCCTTAAAACATTCTCTCTACTAGAAATAATCATAAAAAAATCACTAGCAAGAAAGTACGAAAACGCAAAACCAGCAGGAAGTGGCTAGTTTTTGTTACAACTGATTTTTGTTTGGCGCGAAATTTAAAAAATACGTACTTAAAATAAAGAAATAGCTCCACAATTCATAATTTACGTCTCGCCATTGTTAATTGTAGCCACTGCGGAATAATCTTCATAAAATTAGTGCACGTTTATTTATTTACTCACTTTTTCTATTTTTCAACAATTCAGCAATTTTAGTAAATGCTTTCTACTTGTGATGAACTGAATGATTTCAATCAGCTGTTTATTCTACTGGTAAATTTTTAGTAGTAGAAATTTATCCAATAAAAATCTACTAAAACTTGCAATCTCAATTTCCCCAGCTTTGCCAGTATCTTGCAAGTTTTGACGTAAAAATCCAGTTAATATATTATCAGTTCTTGCTGGTTTTTACTGGATAGTGAATACGAAAACAGAACTAATGATTTGGGCAATTATAGACGAATTTCTAAATTATCGACTACTTCCAAAATATTTGAAGTCATCATTAAAGAAAAATGATATTTTGCAACGAACAGTTTAATTTCATAACACCAACCTGGCCGTTTTTAGTAAATATCGCGTTGTATCTTTTTCGTCTGGAGTTCAACTCGGTTATATCAACACGGATTTTTCTGAAGCTTTTGAATTCTGTGTCTCATTGAATTCTTTTATGCATGCTCTTTTGGCTTACACTCGATCTTCCTTCAATGCTACTTCTAGAGTACCTCAAGGAAGTATTTTGGGTTTCCTACTTTTTGTTTTATTCATAAATGATATACATACGAGTATGTAGTTGTTTTAATTTGCTTGCCATATATCCTGATGACTTGGAAATTTTTGCCACATTAAGAAACTCAGAGGCATGAAGCTGATCTCAATGAAGTTGTTAATTTGTGTACTTGTTCTGTTACTTCAAATCTCATGATATTCGACAATCGTGATATTCTAATAATATCCTTCAACCGGTGGATGAGATCAAAGATCTAGGAGTAAGTTTTGACTCACGTTTCTCTTTTTAATTCACATCAATTTTATTATTTTTCATATATTAGTGTTCGTAAAACGGTATACCTCACATTTCCCAGGTTCGTCTACTATTGAATTACTGTTTACTACATTTCTTCGGTCAAGATACGAATACGTTACATTTATTTGGATACCCAATCACCAATTTTCCGTCACAAGAATTGAACGGGTGCAAAATTTATTTCTAAATTTCGCACTAAGATCTTTAAATTTCTTTAGCCCTATTCCGTTTTAGAACTCCCGCCCGCTTTTAAGCAACTTAAAGTCGGCTGAAAGTACTGCTGCTCACTTTCTGTTTAATTTAATTCAAAGGTACATTAATTATACCTCTCTTCTGCAACGCATTAATTTTTTGTTCCGGCAAGCCTTTTACAAAGCTCTTGCCCTTTTCATCTTGAGTTTCCCAAAACCAATTTCGAGAGCAGTTCATCTATTGGTGGTGCGCTTCGTGAGTTGAATGAGATCTCGAGTTTCACTCGTTCGATTTTTCAATTTCTTTGTTATATTCTTAGTAATATTGAAATAATCTGAAAACAAATAAATTAATAAACTATTGCTCACACATCTAAAACTTTGAAATAATCTAAAGACAATTTAATTGCGAGTTTTGTGATTGCGAGACAGTGAATCGTCTTGTTCTGAAAAATGATGACGATGCTATAAACTACCATTTTTCGGTTCCTTGACAAGTCGGTTCAACTTCATCTTGTTAGTCAAGGTTTCGTTGTGCTGACGGTATTTTCAAAATATCGATAACTATTGCTCCAAGTACGACTTAGGTTATGTTAGGTTAGGGTAGGCTCGGTTAAGGCGGCTAACGCCGTGCTAGACCAAAAGCTCGTTGTGATACCGTTGGCGGTATCCTTTTCTAAAAGGTGAACCATTAGGTGATGCCCAGTTCTTACGCCGACTATTAATCTGAGAGAGAAGTGGCCTAGGCGAAAGAGATCTTTGGACTAATTTGTGCCAGCCAAACTTATCTCGCCGATGAGTTCGTTCTTCCCTTAAACTATATTTTCAGGAGGTTAGAGGCATGCCTATGCCTTGAACAGAATTTTCCTCAGATATTTTCGCAGCTTTCCTTGGTCGGTCTGGAGCGTCGCTGTGTGTGGGGACCCGTACAGCCGCCTCGGAGTATTTGGACACTAGTAGATTGGAAGTCCTTCTGCATTCCATCACCCCTTTGGACGTTGTTCGGTTAGATTTTATAGATCTAGATAGCAGCTTGACTGTCAGAGTACACATTGACATTTGGCTTCGGCGGGAAATGTAAAAGTGATCCGATAATAACTATCGACTCTCTCTCCCTAGTTCTGCAGCACCTTCCCATTCTTTCCTCTTAGGGGCTATTTTGGGGTATTTTTCCTTTTTGTAGATTATGCGGCAGAGTTTCGAATACCATTGGGTGGTCGAATCTGAGTTCTCTATACGACTGCGTCGCATTTAGCCTAGCACCATTTAGACGGCCAAAAACTTTTCCGTTTAGATCCAACGGTGAAAGGGTTGAGACAAATTCCAGAGATTTGATATAAAAGCGTGGAATCCATCCGTTGTACCCGTTCCACTTTGGGTTTAGGCAAAGTCTTACATAGTACCACCAGACAGTGACCTCGTAGAAGGGAATGGGTCTTATTAAGACGAATACCGCAGACGATGGAACGATGAGTTGTATGAGCAATAAGAGCATAACGAATTAAGATTCAGCGACACTCCTGAAAGTATTCAATGCAGTACTCGCTGGTGGTGCCAGACGAAAAGACCAAGTGGAGAAAGATTGGGCTTCACTATGTATAGAAAACTAAAGAAATGGGGAGAAAAACAGAATAGCAGGGAATACTATACTTTTTACTGAAGGTTCTAAAAGAGTTTGAGTAGCGGGAATTTCTAAAAGACGTTTTAACTATTTTTGTGTTTCCGAAAGTGGTTTATATTAAAAAAGATTTGCAAACTAGCACCTCTTTCCAAATTGTCCAAAAAACTAATTTGAGGCTGGACTCTGTTGGAAAATGGAATAAGCTTGAACTCATGTAGGTGTCGGGACACAGCGGTGATCAAGGTAGCGAACTAGCTGATGTAGGTTATTGGCATGAGAACCGTTGGGGCACTACCGACACTTGCAAAACAACCAAATGCTTCCTGAAAAGAACGGGCAGGGTGGTGGCAAAATTACTTCTTACACAGAGAAGGAAGGAGTTACGAAGCCTGTGTGGGTTGATTACAGTCAATCCATGGGGACAACACATGGTTACCATAGGCATCATCGATGACTCGATGTGCACATCTTCTCTGGAGGATGAGGATAGCATATATTATCTCCTCTGTACCTGTACTGCTTTTGCTATGCTGAGATGAATTATATTCGTGTCAGCTGTATAGAGAATGCAAAACGTCCATTATCTATCCCTCTGCAAGCGTCTCAGATTCATAAAAAAAGCTGGAAGATTTGTCGACGATAAATGAAATCCACCTTTTTTCCGTTTTCTTTTCCCTACCTTTATTCCCTTTCATGCTCCCAGGTCTCAAGCACAATGGGCAACAATGCCTGAGTGCTTGGAACCTCGATTTCGGATTTCTGACCTACCTCAATTACATTCCATTCCAAGGTTAGAAATAATTCAACGCCTTCATTTCAATATCAATTTTTATTAGTTTTTTGTATTATAAAAATACAGCTTTTACAATATTTTCGTATCTATGATTGTTACCACTGCATGAAAACGTTAAGAAAAAAAGTGAAATAAAAAATTAGTAACTGTGAATTTCTCTCGCAACCCAGTTTTGGAAAAGAGCTAAATCATGTAACAACCAATAATGGCATACCCATCTCCCTCTGAATATTTCAACCGCGGTTCACACTATTAAGAGTTACAAACAATTTATGAGAGTTTCTAACTGACTTACCACAATGAAGGCAAGCAAGCCAACCACAAAGGATAGTAGACAGAAAAGGTTTGGAAGCTGGAAGAAAGCTTTATTTGAAATGTGGCGATGTTCATAATTAATGCAAGAGTGCTAGTACGAGTAAGATTAAAAGCGTGGCTAAGCGGAGCAGAAATATGTACATACATATTTAGCTGTCGGGGCCCAAGTGTGTCAACAACAATGCAATGCAAGCAGGCGTAGGGGATATGGTGGCGATGGCGATGAAGTTTGCTATGGTTAGTGCTAAATGCAAATAGTTGCATAAGAACGAAAGAAAAGCGGATATAAATAAAATGAGTTAGCGCAAAGTTTGCCAACGCGAAACGATGCGCGAAGGTACTGAAATGCAAATATTTTAGTGCAACACACACATGCTTGGAACTTGTGTATGCATGCATATATGTAGTAAGTAGGCAGTTGTGGCAAGCACACATTGCACGTGCATGCATACAAACATTCCCCCTTCTAAGAACAACCTGACTGAGATGCTACACACCCTCGCTGTTGTGACAGTCAGATACGAGTATGTAGATGATTGTGTGTTTTAGGCGGCAGCCACTTTTCAGTGGCATCTGTGGCAGATGAGGCACATGTAGCATGTGTGGCAGAGCGGCATTGAGTAGTCAGTGCGGCGCTAGGCAATCGGCACTTCATGACACATTTAGCTCATTTTCATATGCATTGGCAGAGGGCAGACACTTGAGGCGATGTCGCTCTTCCTCTTCCTTCTTCTCCACTTTATCTGCCATTTTTTCTCAATTTAGCAGCACGAACTTTGCGACTTATTTTATTCACTACTCTTGGCATGCAAAACCCAACTGCAAATCACACATACTTCAAGTTAACAGTTATTCACACTTACTGACACTGTTGCCTGACGTGACAGTGTAACAGATATGCCTATGTTTGTATTTGTGATGAGGCAATAGGGGGGACTTACAGAAGTTCTTTACTGCATTTAGTATTGTTGAGCAAGGAAACATTTTTATAGTGGTGCCTATGATTTGCGGTGATTAGATTATGCCAGTTTAGTTTTATTTGCTTTAGGATAACTTCTTTTATTTTAATTTTGGCGTAGAATACGTCTTACCTTACGGTATGGGCACCAATGTCAGGTTTTTATTGTTGTAATCCCTATTTCTTTAATTATAAGGAAACGGCTCGATTAATTTTTTTTTTTTTTTTTGTAGTCAAATGAAGATGTTAGCTTTCGTTTGACATACATTTCATGTTGGTTGATATCTTCCTAATATTTAAATTCCTCAAATGAAAATTGTATAAACACATGCACACAAATATGTGTGTGGTGTTTGGTTGAGTGTTTGCTGTTGGGCGATTTAAATGTACTCGTGCAGCCCTTACTTTGTATTGCATAATTTTAGGCGGGCAAGTTAAAGTAGAGTAAAAGAAGAGAAAATGCTGCCAAGCACTGCAAAAAAAATAATAAAATTGATTAGCGTATGTTATTTATCATTTATCTTTACTATTGATAACAGCCATTGACTTCGTTTTTGCGAGAAATTTAATTGATAATTTAAAAACATTTTTATCCTATTTTTCCTATCATAAGCTTATGTATATCATCCAAAGTAACTATCAAATAAAGAAATTCTTTTGCTTGCATTATTTATCATTTATTGTTACATACATATGTTTTCTGTCTTATCGGATGGCGTATTCTACGTTAAACTTAATGGCCGTGTCTCTGACACAGCCTGCTTCTTTTTATTTATTTGTTAGCCCGTATTGCCACTTTTCAAAATAAGTCAACAGATCATCAATAAAAATAAATCTCGATAACTGGTCCATTGCTGAAGTGATTGGTGTCGAAGCGAAGCCTTGCCCCTTCTGAGCAACTAACCAGAAATGTTAGTCTAATTAAAACACACTAAAAATCTCCCGCCTGTGAGAACTATAATAAAAATACCTGCTTTTGTGCTAAACCTTGGTCACGATTTGTCTTTATTTTGCTTGCCAGAGTAAGAGTTCTTAGACTCTCCCAGTTAAGTTTAGAATATGTTCCCAAGAAGGACTGTTCCATTTAGATAAACTACGCCAGATAATGGCAAAATGCGCTTGTTCTAATTTTCTTAATAGTTCTATAGTCTATTCTTTGTAGAGCGTTTTGAGTGACTGTCAGCACTTTCGTTTCAAACCCTTCATTCACTCGTCCAAATTTAGCCTATAGGCATCTCAATTTCTGGTGCAATATCACAAGCCGTACATACATATATTATGAAGATTATTCGTAAAATATTTTTATTGCTAAAATGTTATCGCTTACCGATAGATTTTTCAGCGTAAATCCATCACATACAACCTCGTGTGATATATTTATTTTACTTGAAAGGGTAAACATTCTCATTATTTGAGGAACACGGTTGCATTCATATGGCTGCCTCGGATGGCTTGGGAGTAGCGCATCCTGTTAAACCAGTCTTTGAAGACCTTGGTTACGGTTTCCGCCTTTATCTCAGGAATCGTTTACTCGAAATTCACCTTAAGATTCTGAGACGTTAAGATATTGTTTGCATAATATCGGTTCTTCACAACACTCCACAAGAAACGTCTAAAGACCTCAAGTCGCAGCTTCGAGGTAGTCAGTTGGGCTCGCCGAAACGGCCGGCAATTCGATTACCAAACTTGGCGCGCAAAAGATCGTGTTTGGCATAGAGCGTCATCATGCTAAAACCAAGGTTCTTAATGGTCCATTCCTGCTACAAAACATCACGCCTCTTTAGTACTCACCGTTGACAGAAATAACATTTTCAGCGTCAATTTCTAAGAAAATCCGCACCAAACTATCACCATCGGAGATTGCATTGGATTCTCGCGGTTTCCGACTCCCAGATGTAGCTGTTTTGCTTGCAAAGATAGCCGTCAAGAAGAAAATGATTTTTCGAGCAAAATTGTTGTTCATTTCGTTAAAATTATTTTCAGAAGTTCTTCAAGCATAAAATGATTAATTTTGTTCCGTGGATACATTATAGAGACTTTATTTGAAGATTTACAGCAGGAACGAGCTGAAACTCCACACAGCGCCCATGCAAAGGAAGCCTTGTTTTTAATGAATGTTGCCGTAGAGGTACGTCTTTAGTCATACCAAGAGTATCAGAGAAGTACGCATAACTCCTGTTCTCGCCACATAATTCTGGATTGGGTTTAGGTTAGGTTGAGGAGGCTGCAACTTCACTTTTATTGCGAATAGACTCCCTTGTACCGCCTGGCCTAGTGAGATGCCCCAGAATATCTAATGTTGCCTGTTTGAAAGAGCGGGAAAATAGCTACACACTCCATCATCCATGAGAATTTTGCAATTTGATGGACGCTTTTCTTTCTGAAAAGATTGTGATATGTTGCAGAGGCAATATATACTTCTTTAGTCAAAGCTATTGCTGAAAATTCAACTTAAAATACACTACAGAGGTTGGGTAGACGCAGGCTTAGGTTTAGTGAGAGTTCGCTGTAGTGAACATCTCTAGTTGCCGTCTAGTTTGGAAACATCCATGGTATAGACCTAGGGCTACTCCCAGCCTCCATCGATTTTACAGAACTTGTTTAAATAAGGCAGAGGGGCGATGAAGTGCAGTAGTTGCAGTTTCGCTGGAACGGCATTCAAAATTATTGAGTGACCAAATACACGGTCTCTCCAGGGGGTGAATTTAATTAAATTTAGTTGCATTGCAGGGTACTTGGAGCTTACTGTAAATATTTTATAATGTTCGAGCTTCTTTACTTGGCTTTTAACAACTGACTCAGTGCCGGTAATGATTATATTTTTCACAGTATTGAATGATCCTATATTTGAGTGTTATTCCCCATATTTTAAAAAGAAGACGTTGACGGACACAACGACTTTATGGATTTAGTGGAAATCGCTACGAGGTCTGAACATAGTCGAGTCGCTTGTTCGCCGTATCCAAAAGATAATCAATAAATATTTCAGCGTAATCAATAGACATTTCGCTTGTGAGAACTGAATTTCCGTTTCACACAAGGTGGTGACGATGGGGGCAGTGAATCCTCAGATTGGATGGGGTTTCTTGCATTAACTCGAGTTTGCACTCTGAACAAATGCCCCGCATTTTGAAATTTAACGAAAACATTATTGCCTGATTGCTGTTATAAAGGAGTATATTTTATTTTTTCGTTGCCAAAAACAGTTATTTTCCAACGTTTAAATTTTACGTTGAAAATAAGAGTTAACTACCAATGTTTAGCTTTACGTTGTCTGATAAGAGTTATTTCATTTATCTGCTTATCTGCTTATGTATCCCAAACTGAATTTTTATTTTCTTCTTTACCTTCATCTTCAATTTTATTTTCATCATTTGTATATTCTTTTCCGTCTACATCTTCATCAATTCCTTATCTAATAACTGTTATCAAGCAAAATAGAAAAGGAAATCTTATTGAAATGGAAAAAATATGTCTCCTGCATAACGGTTATCGGGCAATATAACCTTTATCAAGCAACTCGAAAAAATAAACGTTGATATATCGTTGCTATCAAAAATATGTCTCCTTTAATAATTGTTATTGGCAACGAAAATAGTAAATGTTGGCAAATAACTCTCAGTGGCGACGGAAAAAAATATGTCTCTGGCATAACGGTTATCGGGCAATACAGAAATTAAACGGTTGGATATAAGTCTTACCGGTGAAATGAAAAAATATGCCTCGTCCATTAACTGTTATCGATCAACGTTTTTGCGATAAAACTCAGTATAACTGTTACGCCCCTGATTTTTCGGCTTCTCGACATTTGTTATCGCGATTTTTCTAAGTAAAACTCTCAAAGTGTTAATGCTGAAGAGCCAGCATCGAACTACAATATATTTCTACGTCAGTCTCCTATCCACACTTTGTCACACCAACATTGCCAATTGGCTGCCACAGCTCTAAATATATAAAATGTAAGTAGGTAGATATGTCCACCAGGTGACATAATGAAGGAACTTATTTTCCTGGTAATTAAATTAATTAGAAAATTTCTTCTTTTTAATTTTTAATGCACTGGCAAATGCTCGTCATTCGTATACCCCTTACATGTGCACCGACATTTGCGGTCTTTTCACTAAACTCTTGCCACCCACACATTCCGCCTCCCCCCCCCCACACGCCAGCCAACTCAACACTTCTTCGCTTGGTTTAACCCTTTTTGCGTCTAATTGCAAACCGAATGTTCTACGCATACTATATGTATAGAGAATTGTAGAAATGTGACATGCTGAATGCTTAAGTTTACACGAACACAGACACAGACACACACACACAAACGACTGCATAAATAAAAGTAGTTGTTGTCCGTGCGGCCACCCATCCGCCCATCCGCCCAACCACCCACATTGTCTTCGTTGGCTCGTTGGTTCGTTGTACGGTTGGCTGCTCGTTTGGTGACACAAATTCCTTGCAACTAGTTCTTCCAGTTATTTAATGAAATAATCACTAAATTGTTGTCGGTGTAGTGGATGGTGGCGATGAGGTTGGTGAGGGCGTCGCACAGTAGTATTTTGGTGGCAAAAAATAAATTTTTTTAAAGTAGACTTTACAATTGTTCCAACCAGAAGTAATAGTCTTAGAAAAAATTTAGTAAACTTACCAAATGATTAGCAATATATTTTTTTCGATATAATTTGTATGGTATTTTTTTTATGACAACTTAGACTTTTTTTTAACGATTAACAGGAAAAAAATATTGTGTTTACATAATTAGTTCAAAAGATATGCGCGCTTCAAATTCCAATTAATTTTTGGGACAAGAGAGTGTTGTTAAAAAATAAAGTTAATGAGAAAAATCTTTTTATATTTTGTGCATCATATTTAGAAATCTATACTAAAGGAATAAAAAGGGGTCAATCACATTTGCAAGTATCCAATATAAATAATATAAATATATGAACGCTTATTGTGCGTTGCTACGCCGCTTTTGCAAAACATCGGCAACCTAAAACTCGTATCGTCTAGTGAAATATCTTGTTTTTGTTTTGGTTTTTAAATACCACTAAATACGAAGTAGGCGTGGTTGTTGTTCGGTCTTTATGGTTTTAAAATTATGTCCCTTAAATTTTATGCAGTTATATAAAGTATTTTCGGAGATATGAAGTTATGTAGACAAATAGACACGAAATCTTGACAATTTTTGGATATTTTTCTTTTGTTTGTTTCAAGTTTTTTATTTGATGAGATTTGGTTGCATTTTCATATTTTTTCTACAATGTTTGAAATGTGGATTTTTAAAGCGTTTGCTATATAATCACATAGACTTTTATAAAAAATTACAAAAATGGAACAAGCGAAAGAAGAATAACCAAAAGCGGTCAAAATGTCGCCTCCCTATTTTTTTTTTGCATAACTGTACCTATTTGCCCTAAAGTAGGCGGTGCCATGCCCATCAAAAGAAAAATTAACCACATATTTCTTTCTCCCAACCAGTCGCGTATGTACTTCAATTTGAGCAAATTATATTCGGAAGTCACTCAAATATCAAATTTTTTTGATTTTTTTTAAATAACCATTATATGAGAGGTAGTCGTGGCTGTTGCCTAATTTCACCAAGTTGCATCACTGTCGGCACATTTCGTTACCTTATTTTCTTTTATTAGGCAGAAATTAAAATATTTATTTAAATGTTTTTACTATAGCTCCACGGCAGATACCCCTAGAGAGTGTCTTAATTCAATAATCTTTTGAATTTTTTTTAATTAGCTTACACTAATCATGCATACAAAATTTCGCTAAAATTTTAGAGTGTTTTTCGTATTTTTCAAAAAATGCATGAAACCAAACCACTGTGCGACGTTGCCCCGAGCATCAGCTCGAGCTCTTATTTGTGTGACTATGCATATGGGTTAGTGTTAGTGTAACAATAGCAAGCAATTGGAAATGGAATTCGTGACTCGTCGACTTCGGAATACTGACTGCTGGCTTTCTGACTACTGACTGCTTACTGCCAACTTGCATCCTTTTGCTTTTGAATTTTATTATTCGCTAGCCTTGTGTTGTGCTGTCGTTGTTAAGCTATGTACGATATGTTCGTATGTGTGAGTGTGTATTATTTAGCCAGCAGCCAAGGTAAAAGTTCATTTTATGGCCATTTCAAGTATGTGAAATTATTTAATTCATTAAACACTTATTGTAAATGCACAAGCATGTGTGAGGCCAGTATGTTGTAACACACACACATACAGCGACACCCACATCTAACGCAATCGTTAGAGTGCCGCCGCTTCCTTTCAACTTCTTACCAACCAACCGTCTTTTCCCTTCGCCGTTTGTGTTGTAGATTTTATGCGGCGTTCAACCTAACTGGCACATAAACTGTGCACAAAAACAGCCAACAACAACAGCAAGTAGTCGAAATAACCGCATAGTGTTAACACGGTTTCAAATGTCGTCCAGCAACAAAAATGGTATACGATACGACCACTTATACAGCTTGAGTTAAGTATGGAGTGTAAAGTTTGACTACACAGTAACAATGAACGACAGTGAGACATTGCCGATTGCCAATTTTACATTTTAAGATATCCATTTTGGAGAAAATGAAATTTAAACTAGGTAATATGCAGAGCTATTATGTATGTATTTGGTGAATGTTACAAAGTTGCGGGAGAGTTGTAGAAAATTTGTTTTGGTGGAAATATTAGACTTTAATAGTTAGAAATAGCTAAGACTTACAAAAAAAATAACAAATGGCTTGCTATTTGGAAGTGTATTTTGGTTTTCGCGGATGTTTTTTAAGGTTCAGGTTATTTGAATGTAGGTGCTCTGAAAATAAAATTCACACCCACCTCTCATATAACAGTAATTTATAAAAAAACGAGTGCACCTAAGTGCGCGAGCCAGAAGTAAAGCTTCTGTGGTCACTCTGCAAAGTAGTATAGAATTAATTATGGGGGAGAGTTTTATAAGGCATCATTTTTAGCTTTTTCAGTTTGAACATGAGTGAAAGTAGTGGTAGAAATAAGTAAAAATAGTACTAGTAGTTAGCAGTAGCATTGCTAAAAATAGTAATACAAGTTAGTAAACCAAATTTTTGTAATTAGTAGTAGCATTGAGAAAAATGGTAGCCGAAAATAGTAGGAGTAAAGTAGTATCATTAGTAAAAATAGTAGAAGGTAGTAAAAATAGTCTTAGAGAGTAGCAAAAATGGTAATAGAAATGAGTAAGAATTAGTAAAAAATAATGGTAATCATTAGTAAAAAAAGTAGTAGAAAGTAGTAAAAATGGTAGTAGAAATTAGTAAAAATAGTAGTAACAATTAGTAGTAGCATTAGCATAGTAGTAGTAATTAGTACCTGCACAAGTAAAAATAGTAGTAGAAAGGAGTGAACTAGTAGTAGAACGTAGTCAAAGCAGTACCATCAATAAAAATTGTAGTGTAATTAGTAAGAATTGTAATAGTAATTTGTAGTCGCATTAGTAAAAATAGTTGTAAAAATTTTTAAAAATGGTAGTAGAAATTATTAAAGAGAATAGTAGTAACTAGTAGAAGCATAAGTCAAAATAGCAGTAGTAATAAATAGTAGCATTAGTAAAAATAGTAGCAGTAACTACTTCATCAAACTCTGCCAAATTTGGTGTACTTTGCATTTCAGCTCTGTCGACATAATTTTGAAAATTGTTTAGATCAGAAAAAACTACGCCCAGCTCTCATATAACGGCAATTTTCAATACAAAATATTCGATATTTTACTAAATCATGTAGCAAATCCGATCAACTTTGGTACGAAGAATTTAATTATTGTGAGAATTACGTTCCGCGTAAGAATAAGAACGACGTTATTCACATCAATATCATTGGTCTCGATGACCGCGGTGTTAGCTCTGCCTTTTCCAAGCTGGTATGGAGGTGAAGGAGGGTAACACAAATAATTTTTACAAATTAGATCAGCGCCAATACTATTAATAATATCAACCGCAAAATCTTACGGAGAATCTCTCTTGCCAACAAGTACTACTTTGGGCTGAGAAGGCAAATGAGCAGTAAATCACTCTCTCGATGAACGAAAACCACGCTCTATAAGTTCCTCATCATGCCTGTGCTATTGTATGCCGTAAAAGCATGGACGCTATCATGAGATGGATCTTGTGATCTGTTCGAGAGAAAGATTATTATTACTCTTAATCACACTCTTTCACTTTTATCTGTAGAACATTAAAGTTCTCATTAATATAACAAATATATTTTCGGTGGTTATTTAATATTATTTTCTTTTCTTCTTTTCAGGTAAGTGAATCATCTCGGAATATTTACATTGGAATTAAATGAAGTGGAGTTTTTCAAAAAATTTATTTTACGGACCACCAGATCTGGCAAATAATATTTTAAGTAAGTTTGTATCATGTGATAAATTCCATAAGTTCTGTCTGAGGTGCTGGGGGCAGAATTGGCTGCGTTCGAGCTGTGGATTGACCTTTGCATTCACAGTTAGATATAACTGAAAATACCGTACATGGGCATACTTGTCATTCAATCTTTTGACCCAAAAAATTTACCATGGAGCTTTGGTTAGGTAAAACTGGCGAAATACTAAGTGGCATAACCTAGGTATAGGGAACACAGAAAAATGGAATGTACTATAAGAACTTTCTTTGAACCTTTTCATAAATGTTCTGAATGATAGAATATAAATTTGAGAGAGTAATTTTGCTGTGACATAACAACTTATTTGACATCAGAAATAATTGAATAGCACATTGTTGATATTACTCTAGAAAGAAAATAAACTGCAGTTTTTTGTTAGCAAAATCAATTGGAACGTGGAAAAATCAGTTGATACTGTTAAGTTCGTTAAGAGAGGGGTAGCGGCAACACAAATCCGCTACTTCTTCTGTATTCAATCAATCTACAGTGCGATAACTCTATATTCTTCATTTCGTTAGTCATCCTAGATCTAAATAGTGACAGAGTGCATTTAGAAAGTAGATACATTTCTGAAAGTATGATCAATAAATATGTGACTTTTAAATTTCAATAATAATGAATATAAGCTAAATATTGCAATAAGATTGAGAATGGACCGCATTTTGAATTTTCAGCAATGTCTCACCAACCATGACAATTGGAAGGCCAATAGAACATCCTGCGACCGTCGCGCTCAGGATACTCCCTCACTAAATTGTAGATATTAAATGTCACTTTGGTTAGAAGAATAAATTTTAATAATATTTAGTTAAGAAAAATTTTCTCCGGTGCTGTGAATTTCGATAGACCAAGTCTAAGTCTGGTAGGCTGTAGGTTTTAAATATAAGTACTAACAGATAGTTTTCCAATTAGCGAACATGTAAACTAGAATTAGACGGAGATGTGAGAAAACAGGTTAGGCTATGCTGGATGACTCCAAAAGAGGTCTCAGATAGACCGAGCACGCCTTTTGTGTTGCTAGAAACGTACATGCTTGAACCTCATCTCGCTAACCACTGGCGATTACAAAAAAACATTGCCGTCCCTTTGGCAAACTTAAGTAGACTTTTTCACCCTTTGCCGATGGTCGACTGCGCATCGTAAATCGTATCGTAAATCGCCGCTTACCAAATGCTGGACATGTACTTCACCTTTTCCTCAGTCAACATGCAGTTCCTACAAATTTGATCTCTTACCAGACCTAAGTTAGATATATGTGCCGCCAAAAGGAGCGCTAAGAGCCTAAAGTCTTCTCTTTTCAGTTTTTTTAAACAACATAGGGCGGAATATGAATTAGTTTGCAAATTCATCGTGTGTTTATAACTGGAGAGATATATTTTCAGAAAATATTAAAAAAATTGCAGACTGCTTTAAGTTGCTATAAATATGTTGCACATTTTGATTATTAAGTTCATGTTTTGATGGAGTAAAAGCTAAAACATCGTTTGGTAGTGTTATCAATTCTGCATCTCAGTCGATTAGCCTTTTGCTATATCCGGAATCCAAGATCTGTTTTGATAATTCAGCTGATGATGGATCAATTTGCAATTGGACTCGAAAGGCTGTTTTCAGTGTGAGTGTTTGCTTATAAACGGGTTTTCAATAGTAACGCTACAAAAGTGTTTTTTAAACAAAACAAAAACGGTTTGGGATATAAATTAAATTCTTTATTCCTATGAAAGTACATTCGATCCCATTATGTATGGAACTCGATTTCTTTTGCATGGGCACCACGGGCACGCTTGCAGAAGTCCAGACGCTGTACCCAATTTTCGACGGTTTTCAAGCATAAATCGGCCGATACTGCTGCAATTTCACGTTCGATATTCGTACGAAGTTCATCAATCGTCGCTGGCTTGTTGGCATAGACCATAGACTTGACGTAGCCCCACAGGAAATAGTCTAACGGCGTCAAATCGCCAATTGACTGGGCCATTTCGTGAGATAACACGTACACTAAACTTGGTTTTCAATAAATCGATTGTGACATTCGCTGTGTGACCTGTGGCGCCGTCCTGTTGTAACCACATATTGTCCGAGTCCATATCATCCAATTCGGGCCAAAAATATTCGGTTATCATTGAGCGGTAGCGATTCCCATTCACAGTAACGTGCCGGTCTTTATCATCACGAAAGAAGTACGGCCCAATGACACCGCCGGCCCATAAACCGCACCAAACCATAATTTTTTCGGGATGCAATGTTGACTCATGGAGTACGTGTGGATTACTTCCTGCCCAATACCGCATATTTTGCTTATTGACGAAGCCATTAAAGTTGAGGCCATTAACTTCGAATTTCGGTAGTAAATTTTAACAATTTCGAGTCATTGTTGGATCCTATATCTTTCCATGATGAAATGGCAAACATTACTGAAGAGAAATGTCAAAAGAGCGGGAAAAAATATGGCGTCGTTTGTTGACACTATCGGTCTACTTTTGTACGTCCCTATTGCAAGACCCTATACTTTCACAAAATTAAAGATTTCTAAAACGCGTTCATTTCATTTATAATATTAGATTCAAGTGTGATGTCTGAAATCTGTCTATCCAATGAATTTTTAATATTGAAATGCGAAGAAAAGTTGTTGGTTAAAGTAATAATTTTCAATTATACATATAAGAAATCAAACTGGTGAATAACTACGATTTTTAGAAAGGTAAAGTTTGCTTGAAATATTTCCTTTAAAGTAGCTAATACATGTTTATTCTAAATATGACCGAAATCGGCTAATAAATACGATATTTTCAATATCCCGGCAGCGGCACCATCTATCAAGTAAAATCTGGTGGTCAAAGTATTAAAGTATTTACTTTCAAAATTCCAAGTATGAACGGAATCGGGCAGTAAATTGGATTTTTATAAATGTTTTAGATGCAGCACCATCTATCGAGTAAAATTTCAGAAATATTTATACTACAGCGCCGCCCATCGATATAATGGGGCAAATAAACTACGCTATGCGAGAAATATTTAGTCATATCTAAGAAAAGAAAACTAAATATCTAAATATATTGAACATTTCGGGCGTTATTAAGATAGGGAAGTTTCGGTTTCGGAAATTCGGGTTTGGTTTTGGTTTGGTTACAGCTCATTTTTGTGGAATCTTGAATTAGTTTATCGTTGCATTGGTATGATTCTTAAAAATTTTTACATTATATGTAGTATCTCTTACTTTGGTTTGCTATTTATATTTATCCTCCGAACTTGTCTTGCAAGTAATACTAAATGCTCAATATTATTGAATTATACGCGCAATTATTGGAAAAAGTTCTTTCTTTTCTCTTCCTCCATTGATACGAGCAATATACACATTTTAATTTTGCGCATTGTTCTCATTTGATTTACTATGCAGTACCATGGAGATGAATAGAAACGTTGAGCTTCCTCTTTTATTCGGCCTTCGTTCACTTGCCAGCATAAAGCCACAAATCGCATGGCCTCGACCTGTAAACAGGCAGGCAACAAACGCCTGCCAACGTTGCCACACAAAAAGTTTTGTGGTAATGGAATTTCTTAGAAATCGCCACACAAAATAGTGAAAAGCGGCAAAAGGGGAACCACACGAATGTGAGGTCTGGCATGCCTCTGGGGTGCGACTGTGCGCGATGAGGTAAAGCGCATAGCAAAATGTTACCTTTTATGGGGTTGTTATCGCGATACCGCGCTGCTGCCGTGGCTTCGTTTGCCTCTCGTCCGCATTGTCTACAATTGCAGCGGCAACATCATTTTGTTGCATACAATTAAAACTTAAGTGCATGCTTATCTGCTTGTTGCAAGTGATGGCGATGGTGATGGTGATGGTGCAAACCACAAGTCTCTTGTCAAAATACACCAACTTTTACAAAATAGTGTTTGTGCGTAAAATTAGCGTAGCTCGTCTGATAACCGACCTACACCTCATCCACCGCTGCGGCTCACCTGCGACTATCTAACATTCGCACCAGCTTTAGTCCACTAATAACATGAATGGCATTTGTCTTTATGCGATAATCTTATTAAAGAGACTAAGTGACCGAATATCATGCGAAATGGGGAGAAGAGTCAAAAGCGAGAATGGGTAAGTGCAACCGCAACGCTGCAGTTGGAAATGTGCAAACGTATGTGCAAAAATTCGAGCATCAACGGCGGACAATGCCCATAGTCATAGCCGGCCTCCACTGGTAGGCACCTTACTTCTTCTCTCTCCTCCTCCGTCCATGCGATTTGCTGCTGCTTCTCTCTATTGTTTGCGCTGGCAGTTTAATCCCTATTTTCATGTTTTTCTTTTTGTTGCTGTGTCATAATATCTCCACATAGTCGTACGTTACTGCGCGCTATGATCTTCGAGCTGCTTTATCTTCATGTTGTCAGCAAGTTGTTGCAACACATTTGGTCCGCTTGCGTAATGACAGTTGAATAGACACCAAATGCAGTTGAAGTTGTTGTTATTGTTGTTAAAGGGGAAAGAGAGTGAAGTTTGTGGATAAAATGGCATGTAAGGCGAAATCGCATTAATGAGCAAGCTATAATGCTCACGTCGTCATACATAAGTATGTACATAGGTCCTGATACTCTAGCCATAGCTTCTTGTGTGCAATACAAATTTTGCTATTGCAAATGATGAGGGTACCAATCAAAGTTCGGTGGTATATGCCAATGTTTTGTAAACAATTATTATATTCGTGTACTAGAGCCCAGGTTGTTATGACTTTTTCCATTTAGCGGCCTCAACCAGATGGGGTACTAGAGATGCATGCAATACGCGTTTTATTTTCTCGAAATAATGTTGCATTTGTTCTGGCCTATTTAATTTTCGTGTTTTTTTTTCAACAGTTCCTCTGTGAGACTGAACGTTGTCCAGCTGATTTTTATTGTGTAGTTTGTTGGTTCGTACCAAGGCGAATCCATACAAGGTGGTGTTATAAATACAAGTACAAAATTCATATGTATTTTGTTTTTGTTTCTACGTAAGAGTTGTCAAAATTTAAATACATTTTGTTTTTGCTTTTACGACTTTTTGAAGCTCATACGCAAAAGCAAAAACAAAATACATGTAGGTGAATAAAAAAAATCAAATCAGCTGCTCTTATGCCATCACCTTCTATAAATTCGCCTTGGTTCGTACAATATAGTAAAACTTCAATAGTTCTGTTTGAAAGTCTCAATTTCGACACTAAATGCAAGTTATTTGTCTAATTTTATTGTGTTCGATGAATTAAATTGATGATGCAAGTGAAATTTACAGGGTGGACTTTTTTTTTGCTCTTTTCTCATATGAAAATGGAGCATTCATGGTCGCAGTCAATTGCGTGTAACGCGCCAAATATACAGTACTTCGAACTGTGCGGACGTGTTTTCTAATCGCTCTGAATTTTTCGTAACAATAATCGCATTCCGGTGGCTTGTACTTTAATTCATTTTAATAATTATATTATGGTTGGAAAACCTGAGACAGTGACTCTAATTTGTTCTAATAATTTTATTTCAAAATAAGCAAATAAACTGCATATTCATCATGCCTTGCGCTTGTGGTCAGAAAGTTGATCGCGCACAAGTAAAAGTTCAGTGCGCCAAGTGCAAAGATTTCTTTCACTTGGCTTGTGTTGGTATGCTACAGGCAGATCTCGACTTTTTGCAAAATTCGAATCAGGCTTTCTTTTGCAAAGTGTGTATGGTTGAGCGTCGTGGCTCTATTCGTACGCCTCCCCCACCCGCTGCTTCGGTGGAGATAGTTGCTGCTAAAAGTGCTAGTGCACCTAAAAATGCTAGTGAAAATGTGTCAAATGAGCATATCAAAAATCAACATATAACCCTTCTTACTATTGCTAAAGAGTTATCTGCATTAAGAGCTGATAATGTGCGTGTGCTCTCAATACTAAATTCGTTGACTGCAGACAACAAACAGCTGGTCCAAAAGTCTAATACTCTTCATGCAGAAATTACTTCTCTACGCTCAAAACTTGATTTTAAAGATGCCGCTATTTCTTCGCTTACTGCAGAAGTAAGAAAACTACACGGCTTTGTTGGTTCCGAAAATCTCAACAAAGTTCGTGCCAGCAAAAGCAATGGCACAATTGGTGCTGCTAATCAACCACTGCTGCCCTCTTCGCCCTCAAATTCGTCTGCTCACTCTCTTGTGTCTGATTTGCACTCTTATGTTCCTGCTAGCTCTGCGTTACTCTCTGCTGGTACGTATAGCGCTGTTGTCACTAATGCTGTTAGTGAGGAGACCACGCCAAGTGCTACTGCTGCTGCTACTACATCAGCTCTGCGATCGACATCTAACTTGCTTGTCTCTGCTGCGAAGTCGACGCCAAGTGCTACTGCCGCTGCTACTACGCCTGCTCTGAGACCGACGTCTGCTGATTATCAGAGGACTGCGAAATCGACTTCTCATGCTTTAACAACTAATGGCGATCAACTGAAAGTGCCTGCTGAGAAATTTGTTGCCAAAGGCAACCGTAAGATGCTTAGACAACCTTTAGTTTTTGGTTCCAACCACAGTAATGAACTTAGTGTGGTTTCTAAAATGAAATGGCTGCATGTATCCTCATTTTCGAACACCGTGGCAGAAGCCGATATTTCGAAATATGTTGCTAAGTATGCGGAAATTGATGAAAAATCTCTTGTATGCCGTATGCTCATAAAAAAGGATGCTGATATAAAAGTTCTAAAAAAGATTAGTTTTAAATTAGGAGTATCTGAGTGCTATTATGATAAGCTGCTAAATGCAGATATTTGGCCTACGAATGTAGTAATACGTCCTTTCAGTTTTTTTCAAAAAGGCGCTGTAACACTGCAAGTTCCGTAATTGCCGTAACTGAATCCATTGCTAGTAATAAATGTTTAAAAATTTACTTTCAGAATATGGCAGGCCTTCGGACAAAGTGTTCGACTGTGTATATGAAAAGTTCTTTCTTAGAATATGATATTTTTGTATTTGTAGAATCTTGGCTGAATGAAAACTTTTCCGATAGTGAGATTTTTGATCCCAATCTGTATGATGTTTTTCGTAAGGATCGCGACCATGTTAAAACTGGATGTTCCAGAGGAGGTGGTGTTCTCATTGCTGTTCGAAGAAAATTTCGTGCGTCATTGGTAATACTTTCCAACTCTGACGCACTCCTTGATCAGCTTTGCGTACGCGTTTATGGAACGTCTGAGACCATTTATGTGTGTGCCTCGTATATTCCGCCGAAAAGTGCTGATGTTTTATTTTTTGCACACGCTGACAATGTTGTGTCATTAGCATCAAATATTGCTGGTGACAGTCATCTTTGTGTCCTCGGTGATTTCAACTTATCTCATTTGAGTTGGTTCCCACTTAGGAACTCGGCTGCATTTATGGCCTCTAACGTTAATTCTTCAGCCGAGATTCACGTCATTGATAGTTTTTTAAGCATTGATTTGCTTCAAATTAATGGATTTTATAATAGCCTTAATAGAATCTTAGATTTAGTATTTATTTCCAATAATGTTCACTACACTTTGTCGGAATGTGTCACACCTATCTCTCCTACTGATAAACATCATATTCCTCTTACTCTCGAGTTTGAGTTTTACGAATTTTCCGAGGTTTCTGATGAGCCTAACATCAGATTTAACTACAATGCATGTGATTTCTCTACTTTTAACGACATTTTGTTGAGTATTGATTGGTGTGATGCCTTCCATGGCAATGATGTTATTTCTTGTTTTCATTTCTTTAAAACTAAGGTATTCGCGTTATGTTTGAAGCACATTCCTATTTGTAATAAGAAACTGTATAAGATACCTTGGCATACCAAACGGGTAAAGCATCTGAAGAATTTGAAGAACAAATTTGGCAAATTATATAAAAAAACTAGTGATCCAGTGTATTATTCTAAATTTCAGTGCTATTTAAAGGAATTTAATTGCTTGAGTAAGTTCTTGTACAGAAATTATATTTTGAATTTTGAAAACAATATTATCTCAGACTCGAAGGCCTTCTGGCAATTCATCAAATCTAAAAAGTCTTGTTCGACTGTCCCAAATAATGTATTCTTCGATGGTATATGTGCAAATTCCGCCGTAGAATCTGCAAATTTATTCGCTGATTTTTTTTGCTCTAATTTTGAGCCCGACTGTGACTTTGATTCTCGTCTACCTGATAAAAGTGATTCCTCGCTAAATTTTGGATCTTTGAGTTTATCTGTTACTGACGTCATCAATGGCATTAGAAAGCTTAAGCCAACATCTAAAACTGACTCGGATGGCCTTTCTTCAATCTTTCTAAAAAGTTGTTTGTGCCTTGCAGAACCTCTTTCAATTATCTTTAACAAATCATTGGCGTCTGGTGTCTTTGTGAATGACTGGAAGTTGGCATCCGTTTCCCCTATTTTTAAGAGTGGAAACAAAAACGATGTCCGTAATTATAGGCCGATTTCGAAGCTCTCGTCCGTCTCAAAACTTTTTGAGATAATTGTGAATGAAAAGTTATATTTTGCGGTTAAAAGCCTAATTTCCACCAGTCAGCACGGTTTCGTGGCGTGCCGCTCCACGGTCACAAATCTTTCCATTTTCAGTGAATATTGCATTTCTGCCTTCAAAAAGGGGTCTCAAGTCGATACAATTTACACCGATTTCTCTAAGGCATTTGACAAAGTTTCCCACCGAATACTATTGTCGAAGCTTGCGTCAATGGGATTTCACTCCACGTTTTTGTCGTGGATCAAGTCATATTTATCCAATAGACGCTGCGTGGTTTCGGTTGATAATGCCACATCCCGTTCATTTATTGCGTCCTCTGGTGTTCCGCAGGGGAGCATTCTAGGGCCTCTCTTTTTCATTCTTTTTATTAATGATATTGGTTCATGCTTTTCTTTTGCTGAATATTTAATGTATGCTGACGACCTTAAAATATTCGCAGTCGTTAACAACACCCGTGATTCTGATAGATTGCAATCCGACCTAGATAATGTTCAAAATTGGTGCAATTTAAACCGTTTCTCGCTAAATATAAATAAATGCTTCCACGTAACTTTTGCTAAATCGCCGACTGCGTTGCCTACTTCGTATAGTATTGCTGGCTCTTCTTTGAAATCTGTGGAGGAAATTAAAGACTTAGGAGTTATTTTTGACTCCAAGTTAAATTTCACTAGCCATGTCAACCATGTCATAACGCGGTCATACTCGATGCTAGCATTCGTACGCCGAAATTGTTCTGCATTTACTAACCCTTATACTCTCAAAACGTTATATTGTGCTTTTGTCAGATCGAGGTTAGAGTACGCCACTATCATTTGGAAGCCATACCAAATCGGTGTCTCTAATCGGCTTGAGAGAGTTCAGAAAGCTTTTCTACGATTCGCGCTCCGATCTTTGAACTTTTCAGAACCCTTGCCATCCTACCGATCTCGTTGTTTGTTGATTGACCTAAAGACACTTGAAAGCAGAAGATCCATTTTATCATGTTCATTTGTTATTGGGATCATCACTGGGACGATTGATTGCCCGTTCCTTCTTAGTGAAATTCGGTTTAATGTTCCTTGTAGAAGCCTTCGACAGTTTGAACCCTTCATAATTGGTTTCTCGAAAACTAATTATGGTAGGAATGCTCCTATTTCTAGGGCATGTGCTGATTTAAATTTGTTTTTTAGTTCTTCGGGTGCTGATTTTTCGTGGCCCTATGCCATCTTAATAAACCACCTCAAGTCATTTTTTTCTTAGTAATTTTTGTACTATTCCAAATTAGTTTAATTATAGTCTGTAAGAATTTGTTAATTCAAAGACTTTACATATATAAATAAATAAATAAATAAATGTTAATATTTCTAGATTAAATAAATAAATAATCTCATGTAAGTTTGTTAGTAGTCTGTAAGAATTTATTGTTCATAGACTTAAATAAATAAATACATTTTCGTAATGTTGCCCTAAAATAAGGTCACATTTATTTCGAGAAAATAAAACCCTATAAATATTTTTATGACGGACTAACCAATCTCTGAAGACGAATTAATTCTAATAATAGCTGCATTTCTGGCATCATTTGAAACGCATATTAAAAATATAACAACTTTAGGGGAATAACGAAAAATAGGTAAGTAGTAGTAGTACATAGTAGTAAGTATCCACGCTTAGATAATGGTAGTTTGCTAAAAAAATTCGATATCACAACAAAAAAATTGCTAAAAAATTCCATTTACAGCACTGGAAATACGAGAAATCACAAATTTGGGAAGAGGCGCCGCCCACTTTAACGAAAATAGGTTTATCTTCGAAATTACCACTCCAAACTCTACGAAAATTTGGCACAAACTTTACATTTCAACTGATAAGCATTATTTCGATGAATATAGAAATCGAACAGAAACCATGCCTCATCTATCTCTCATATGTATAACGGTAATATACAAAAATCAAAAAAAGTGCGATATTTCAGTATTATAAAAAGGCATTTTCTTGAATTTGATATACAGTATTGGGTCGGCTTAAAAAGAAAATTTGGGGGAATGGGCATGGCATCGCGCAATTTAGAACACATAGGCATATCTTCGAAACTGCTTTATCAAACTCAACCAAATTTCGCGCACACTTTCCAACTCAACTCAGTTCAATTATAATATATTTTCTGAATAACCTCCATTTTAGCGCTGAAATTGCCATTGTCTGACCTTGTGACTAAAAACGATAGAAAATAAGTGAAGACGACCTTTAAATACCTGGCGCATGCTTTTATTACAGTGGGCGTGGTTTTTTGTCGTTTTCTATAATGTTCGAAATTATGCATATTGAGTTTATATATACGTATTTGGCCTAAAGTTAGCGGTGTCACGCCCATATCACAATAATTGTTATTCCATATATTTGGCTCACCAATCCAATCCTGTTACTAAAATATCGAATTTAGTAATTTCGGGAATATACCGGTTCGCTGAGTCCTTTAAGTCGCGGAATTATCAACTGCTCTTTGTATCAACCAACCATATCTTAGCCTTATTAAGGTTCGACTGTCCGACTAATCGAATTCAAGTAACCGACAAGCGGAATAACAATTTTTTTTCGGGTTGAAAATCTAATACCTAATGTGTAACTAACCGTTAGCGCTCGTCTAATCGTTTAGTTGTCGAATATTGGCAATTATTTAAAATATACCCACTTGCAAAAGACAAGATTTAAAGCTTAGTTACAACAAACAACTAATCGACTAATCAATATTCCTTTTTGCAAAGCTCCCTGAATGACTTCTAAATCTCTACTGGAGGAGTCTAAGAACTCTTACTGGTTACCTGAGAGGCCACTGCAAGTTAAGGTAGTACCATTTTTGTAAAATCGGGCAGGTTGAAGAAATGGACTACCATTTTTGTGGGTTTGCTGACGACACGGCAGAGGATATATTATGTGATTTCCCACGAGTTACAAGTAATAGATTCATACCTTATGAAGAACGATACACCAAACAAGTTTTTCGAATTGAAAAAAAAAAAAATATCAAACGAGTGGGAATAAAATGGCGCCATTCTCCATAATGTTGAATTTTTTAAATAGCTTGAGGGTAAAGTGATTTTCCGGAAAAAAATGGAATACGACATTATCCAAAGAGTTTCTATGTCTTCAAGGTCAAACTTTAACATTTATAATATTAGTAGGATGAAAAAGTTCCGTTTTCAGACTTGGCCGCGAAACTAAAAACGGCCACAATTTAAACAAACCTCTATCGATCCCTTCCCATCTTCCTTCTACATTTCGTTACGATTTCCAGTTGTGTCTGCTTGCAACAATGTGTGTGTTGTACAGCTGTGTTGCAAGCAATCTAAAATTTGTGCGTGCGTGGTACTGTTTGCAATCTTTGCCACATTCCCACATACCCACATACTCCCGTCTGTCCTGTCCGGCCTTGTTCTACGGTCTCTCGATGTATTCCAATGACAGCGGCATTATGGCTCTTTGCTAATGTTGCATGGCTAGGTGGCTCACTGTCCATTAGATGCACCATCCGCATACTAAAGCCGCACATTTACTATGCAACACAACAATAACAACAATAACAAATGCAAAGCATAAGCAATAAAGACATGCTGGCGTCCTGCGCTCGAAGAGCAGCCACAGTGCCTTTGTCGCCGGTCGCCACCAGTCGTCGTCATCGCCGTCGTCCAGTCAATCCGTGCTGTCCGCTTACGTGTACTCGGTATGCATGCGTCCAATGCATTTCATCGCAAATGTTGTTGTTGCACTTTTATTCCTGTGCGGTTGAAGTTGCACTTGCATTTAGTTGCTTCTGTTTGTATGCGGTCTGTTGCGTGTGTGTGTGTGCGAGCCAGATTACCGGAAATTGACGAGAGGAAGCGATTAATTAATGAATTGCTTCTGAGTTTTCGTGCTGAGATTGAAATTTGCAGCCAATATTTTGGGGCCAAATGGGGCAAAAGCATCAACGGCGTAAAGCCATCAGCAACAGCAATAGCAACTTCTGTATCAACACCAATGCAAATGCAACAGCAGCAGGAATTGCAACCAACAATACATTATAATGCTGTTCAACTGTGGCAACTTTGGTTGCACCGGCAATGAAATATTCAAACATTGTGGCTACTTAATCATCTTGTTTCTTCCTCCTGCTTCGAACTCAGTGCCTGTTCTCAGTGCCTTTTGTTTTCATATTTGTTTGTGCGGATTATTGTCGTTGTGTTAGATTTATTTACCTACGCTTTGCCAATAACATAGTTGCAATATTTTGTTCATATTGTTGAACGATAAGTTTGATGTTGCGGCTCAGCTTTGAAGGATTCCTGATTAGAACTTTTGTTATTGTGTACTCAATTGAGAAAACGTCAATAGGTTTATATTATTTAGGTGCATACGCAACACCTGTGTTTTGGAATTCGTGTGATCCATAGAAGTATGCATGGAATATAAAGCATGAGGCGTGCATCTGAAATGAGGATTTTAAATAATATTGCATTTAAAATAATTTTGTTGTAGAGTGCTTATGGTAAGCATATGCATAATAATTTTCTATTTAATTCATTTCTGAATCATTTATGTGGTCGGCCTAATTTTCATTCGAATACCAGTTTTTTTTAGTCCTGTGTGCTTGCTGCTTTCGTAAGCATTTTTCAATAATGTTTGTAACCAAATGTTTGAAAATTATTAATTAAATTAAATATACCAGACAATTAGTAATAATCTACTGCAGAAATATTTCTAAAATATTTCTCCTTTGAGAACTTCGTTATAATACTTAATTGTATTTTTAAATAGTTAATATAATTAGAAAACCAGACAATATTGCTTGTGACTCTCAACTTTTGTAAAAGTGTGATTAAACTCTTAGGGCCAGTTGTTCAGTGCAAGGTTAACTCTGTTTACCGTTTAAACTAAGTTTAAACTTGCTATGGCGTTTTCCAAACAATTTTAAACTTAGTTTAAACCGCCAATGTTGTAGGGTTAAACTGAGTTTAATTGATACGCTCGCGAGGTCGACTATAATCGCATTTTTCGCACAGCCACGATCGTCCGGTCACACGTACACGAAAGCGGCGTTTAATAGTCGCATTCATTCATTCACTTGATGTCATTGAAAACAAAACTAACAAATACAATTCGCAACCTATATAAGCATAAAATATTTGTGTGTGCTTGCGTTCGGTTTTTTCGCGCACTGAATATACTAAATATACCCAATAACAGTGTTGCCCTACAAAATAGCCAAATTTAAACCGGCATTAAACTCTCGTAGTAATTTAAACTAAGTTTAAATTTAAACCAAGTTGAAGTAAGCTGAGTTTGAATTGAGTTTAAACTAGCACTAAAAAACTGACCCTAAAAAAGATTATCAAGAACAATTCATATTTTTTAAATCAAATAGATATGCATGTACATAAATACCTACTATATGCCAATATTGTCTACAGTCTTTTACTTTTTTGAATAGATTCTTAACTCCATCGGTGCAGAAATTGGGTGAAAAAAATTGTTGCTTATAGACCGAAACAAATGGTAGTTAGACGATGCATAGTCTGTGCTTTTTTGCAGACTTGTCAGACGAGTTCGCCAAAGTTTTGGCGAGCCGTAAAGATGGTTGTGGATTTTCAATGTTATGATTGATTCGTTGAGTCTGTTTTGTTGTGAATAGTACAGCGCAGAAACGGCTGCTTCTTTAGCTTCTAGTAGCTATTATAGATCACTTCATTTCCAATCCCACCATAAACTCAGCATTAGCTTGTTTGACGTCAATATAGGTTTCGTTCGATGTCGTTTGCTGATTATGATTTTTTGCTTAATTTTTTCGTATTTAATGCATTGTTCCCGTGATTTCGTTGTGTTAGCAGCATTTTACTGACATTGTTTCAGTGATCTAAATTTCGTTGCATCTCAAATCTGTCCTCAAAAACATATGTACATCCTGAAATTTCGAGCATTCAATTGACGTAATAAATAGGATTAGTACAATATAGCGTTACCATTGACAAAAATACGAAAATAATAAATACATAGATCATTCAATAAGCGACTTAAGAGTGACATTCCTGCTCTAATTAATAATTAAAGAATATTAATATAAAAGTAAAATTCAGAAATTACTTTAGCAGCAAATTAAAGGGGTTTGAGGGGTTTGGCATGCCTTGATTGCCTGAAAAAGTGCGTAGGTTTCTACACTAATAGCTGAATTCGTCATAATGTTGCTTTTGTCGATTTTTAGGATGAACACCAAATTCATATGTACATATGTGTTTTCCTTAAACGCAGAATCTTTTTTTTTATTAATATGAGTTCACTCGAAAAACCCTAAATAAATCGGCAACAATTTACCACTCAGCCGCTCACCGTTCATCACTCATCGCTCTTTGTTCATTGTTCATCAGCCACCAATCGCCGCTCTTTGCCCATCACACACTGCTCTTTGCTGATCCCTCACTGCTCTTCTTTATCGCTCATCGGCCATTGGTTAGACAGTATTCAGACAGGGAAACTTTTGTTGCTTATTATCGGCGATTTCCCTTTTGGTGTTGCTCGTCGCGTTCACACAGAGCAACTCTGTTCAGGCAATTTTCTGACATTTCATTTTATATCATTTTCGCAAATTTCTGTACGCTTCGCTTAAGCGGCATTTACCATTCTGATAAATTTTGTGACTATAAGTAAAAGGTGAGTTGAAAAATGAAGTTTTAACATAATTTACGTTAATATATGTATATAGTATATGCATACACATGTGTATATTTAATGGCAAAAAAATAAGAACGAAATTTCATTTCCCAACTTACCGCATGTATTCACTTAGAACTCAACAAAACTGCAACCACTGAAAGAATTTATAAATGAAAAGGAATGTCAAATTTCTTAGCTGCCGACTGAGACGAATAAGAACACAAAGCGTGTCGCCCGAGCACGATCAACTCGGTGCCCTTCCCCTTTCCCGTCCCTCTCTCTCCCACAAGTAACGAGTTGCCGCGACAAAAGTTTCCCTGTCTGAACGTTGTCTTATCACTGATTACTCATCAACCTTCGCTCACCGGCCTCTTCTTTTTCGTCGTCACTCACAAATCTTTGCTCCTTGGCCACCGTCCATTCCTCATCACACACCACTCATCGCTCTGTGCTGATTGCTCATAACTCTTTCTCATTAATCGGTGCTCACCGTGCACTACATTGCTCAGCTAGTTATGGAGCCCTTACTTTCGTGCGTAAAAAGTTTCCAAAATTTTAAAATAAAAATACCACTGTTAAACGCCCTTGATAACGGTATTATAACAACTAACTGCTCAGAAATACCGTCCGTTAGTAGGTAAGCCATATGCCTCTCGAATTCGCTTGAGAGGGATCCCGCTAAAGCTGCATTCGCCTTTATTTGGAAAGAATATACACATGGTTTGTTTTTCATTTATCAGTCCATTTTTATTTGCTTGAACTGTACAGGGATCCTGAACTTTAATGTAAGTTTTGGAAGTGAAGAAAGAGGACGACTTCGCCTTCAAAATGCACTACTGCAGCCCGCTGCAACACAAAAACTATAATATGCACATAAGTTCTGCAACTCGTTTTTGTTCTAATGCTCCATTTCGTTTGTTTGTTTTTGGTTTGCTCAATTGCACTGCAGCATTAACCTCACCCTTTTTACCACCTCCTCCTTCGCTAGCCCTTTGTGTGTGGAACATTTGGTTTTACGCATCATAAAACAATTTTCAATTAAATGTATAATTTATTATTGAATAGCATAAAATTGAATTATGCATAATTGGAAAATATACATTCATTCAACCGTGCATGCTGCTGGAAGCACATAGATTTTTTCAAATAATGCTACTTATTGGGCGATCTATAGTACACCATATAAAATAGATGAGTGCGTATGTAAAATAGGTATGCATGATTGTTTGTAGATTATCCCCAAATGGCCCCTACCCTACTTGAAATGGTTTTCATGTTTGATGCTGAGCTGCCCAAAGGTCAATGCGGGCAAACAAGTGCAACCATATTTTTTTGTTTTCGTTTACTTTCGTTACAATTCATGAGCAATGCTGAAAGTTTTATGGGGTGCAACAAATTGTTTGTTGGTATTTCATGCACAGTTTCGTTGTTGTCATATACATGAAAGTATACACATATGCATATATGTATGTATGTATTTTTAAAAATTCCATTACATTAATTTAGCAATACCTATTTGGGGAATAGCAAGTAGCATGAGGATGGCGCTCCAAGAGTAATAACAAGCGTTGTATCAAAACAATGAAAGCAATATAAGTATGAATGAAAATTTGCGACAAGAGCCATGCTATGCTGGACTATTTTACGAGATTGGGCTGAAAAATGATAGGACAGAGCTGTCAGAATATTTTGATACTAGTTAGTACAAAAGTTCGTAGTACGGCGGGAACCAACAATTATCTATTACCATTTCTCTAGCCATATTTTCAAAGTGAGTCTTTAAAAAAAAAAAACAATTTCAATAGCTGTTCGAACGACATGAGTTGAGGAACCTTTCATATACTATCAGCTTAGATCCGCGGGATTCATCCATCGTTGCACAAGAGAAATTCGTTATAATTTTTATAGTTTAGTTTATTGAGTTTTGATTTTGTGAAATACCATGGGATGCTCTCAGGAGAGATTTATAAGATTTACTCCTACCACAGCTAATTACTTGCGGCCTGCTGATGGATATGAGGGAAGCTAATGCAATTGGAAACTGTAGGTGTTTGAGATTCAGGGGCATATACATACATATACCTACATAGTATCATTGAGCTCCCTGGAGTGAAAACGCTGTGAGCTTTTCAACATTTTCCGATAAATGACTTCAATATTATTTGGTGAACGTTTTGTTATGATAAGCCATGTGCGGTTCCACACACCATGAGAGATTCCACCCCCATTTTACAGTAAGGCCAATTTTTCTTCTTTGGTATGAAATTCATTTCATTTATCAAATATTAGAGCTTCTCTAACAATTTCCAGAGGAAAGTTGTGTGAAAAATCTAGTTTGAATAGGAGATGCCACGCCCCTTGATATGTGGAAATAATTTTTGACGATCGACTATCCTTTTGAAGTTTTTAGTAGGTGTGAAAAATTTGGTTATTGGAGATGAAGTAGAGTTATTTAGAGAGCGCTTAGAGCTTTGCTTACAGTTTCTCACCTGTCGTCGTCCTATAATATTTTGCTACACACTCTTATGAAAATCTTTCACACTCAGTTGATCCCATTCGGAACGGTGATTTTTTAGGAGCTTCTTGTACACTAAAAAGTAGTTTAAGACAAGGCAGTCTAGAAGTCACCGTGTTTGAGTGAGACCTTCTGCCGATGGCTTAAATATTGATCGAATTTGTCAACAAAGTTCATACAGCTGCGGTACTTCATTACAGTCTTAGGACAAGCTCTTTTCCATCTGTTTCCATTGCGCTCCCTACTAGTAACCATACTTGGCTTAGTTGGATTTAAAAAATTTGTAAGAACACAAAGTGATCGCTTCTGTTTCCTCTTTATAACTGCAACATTCGCCTTAAGTGTTGAGACTCTGAAATTCCATTATATAATTTGATAAACCTCCACTTCTTTCATAAGCACTCGACTCTTTCATCTTGCAGTTCTTTTACCACTTTGGTGCCACCATTCCAGTTTGAGTAGACGATAGTGAAACACACGAGTACACGTCTTCATCCAAGCCAAACCCATCGTCATTTGTTAGCTACAGACCTGCGGCTAAGACTGAGACTCCCCTTGACAAATATCTCAACCCGGCGAACTCAACCTGAAATTTCACCCTAGCTTAGTGTTAAAAGTAATAGTTATTATTTTACAGAAAATCCAAACGCAGCTTAACATTACAGTTCGCAATGATTTGCCACCAACAATGCCCAGAAAAAACACAATGTCGCAACTCACGAACTAATGATCTTACATTTTTTTGCACTCGCTTTGTTTAAAAAGTTATTATTATAAAATGAAGCAATGTATTTCGTTAATCGATAATTCTGTATTGTATTCACGGTTCCTTTTGTTCTCTTGTTCTATATATGATTTCCGTTTCACTTGTTGTAACATTTCATAAATTTGTGAAATAAAGGTAGCTGTGGCTGTGGGGTTGCTGCCCTTTTAAACCTTTTATTTGATTCTCATCTCCAAAAAGAAGCTCGCAAAGCTTACAATGCAGTTCTTCTCTCGTTTTGCCTCGAAAAAATTCAAGTTTTTGTATCGTAGAAACAACGAGCATAATGAAAGGTTTGCGAGGTGTAGTTTATTTTCGTCCGCCGAATTTCTTTATTCATCGCCTGATCTTCAATCGAGTAGACTTTTATCTTATCAAACAAAATTTTCCAGAACTTGAGGAATATTTAAATTTCTTCGCTGTCTTGATTTTTACTGTTAGTTTAACTATGACCATTAGAAATTACCTTTAAGAAGTTTTTCAAGATGTATGAAATCAGATCTAACAGTTGAGAAGTGAAGATGCGGTATATTACGGATAGTAAAGGATAGACGGGGCTTAAATCTAGCAAGGCTAATACCACCAATAAATTTGTTGTGCTGTCTTTTCAAAATGGCATTAGGAGATGTTCCATGTTGGTCTTTTGGGATATTTTGCACCTTCTTCAACAGGTTCAAAAACAAGGACACTGCATCTAGGATTGAGGAATAGTCCAAACTTATATATTGTAGAAAAATTGATAATTTACAATGGACAGGGACGACGGAACGAAATTTTTAAATTGTTTCAAGCCATATTGTTTCAAAAAAGTGTTTTGTATGGGAATAATCTTTGATTATTCTTACAATTTTTAAAAAACCATAATTAGGTTTCTTTAAACGTCTTCAAAAGTTGTTTTTCGATCGTTTCGTGAAACAGATTCTTTCATGACCTTTCGTCAAATCCAAAGATCCAGTTCAATCTTTCTGAATATGAAGGAGCGTTAGATGCGTGAGACGTTTTTGGGACATTTGCGAACGAAAATAGTTCTTTAATCGCCTTAAAGCGCTAAATGACCTCGCGCAAAAAGCAACTGAAGCTGGGCACCGTCATTATCAAATTCGTTAGTCGGTGAACTTAATCTAAAATGATCTTTATCGTGTCAGTTCTTTCACGAAGTTGGTCAGCGATTTAAGCGTAGCTTTCATGGGGTTTGTCAGACAGTTTCTTTAATATTTCAAATTTTGAACGAAGATTCAGTAATTCAAAATCGTCAGCGAGAGGCCATAATTTCGATTTTAATATTGGCTTAGCTGATGTGTTTCCTTTGTAAGCCTCAAATAGCACATTTTTTGTAAAGATTCTAAAGCACCAAAATCTGCAAATTATAAAAAGTAAAATGTATGTAGTACCTACATTATCCATAGGTGATTTACTGCCAGTGTTAATTTGACTTTTGTCCATTAGAGTCTAACATTTACTGTGAAAGTTTTGCACTTAGCATCCTGAAATGAATTACATAAAGTACAATGGCTTTTTGATCGAATCTTCTCTCCAATTCGTTTGAGAGAAGATCAAGTACTTCAAAATAGTCTTTGCGGAATCAATCTCCTAATGATAATGTAACCTCAGAAGTTGTTCAGTTCTGTGTGCTCCAAGCGTCGAGGGGGTTTCCTTATTATTCGCTCAGAACAATATAGAATTCCGAAGTTTGTAACAAAATCATAACGAAGACTTTGATTAGTTTGCACCAAAAGTTGTGCTGCTTGTTTTGCGCACGAGGTGGTGCTCCGAAGATTGTGAGGTGCTCGAGCTATCTGTTCGCGGGGACTAAAAATTTCAATACTCAAATGTGTAAACACGCTGTATCAAATATTTTCAATTCCTCCAAATATCCTCGGATCAAAAATTTCTTTCAGTTACGATAGCGCCTCTTTGGTCGATGATTGTCGCCTTTATCCCCCTGATGTCGGCATCCCTGACAAATGCAGGTTCAAAAAGTGGAAAATGTGATTTGAATGAAAAGAACAAAAATTAACCTAGACGAAAGCCAATTGAGAGAGTCATATGGCATTAAAGTTTAAGTTCAGAGGTAAATGAAATTTTTTTTTGAGGAAAGTGATATTTTCTTAACCAGACCGCCTACTTCTCGGTCCATACTCTCATAATGACAATATTTTCCTCATTCCTCACTTTATATTCTAAATTTGCTCCGCCGATTTATTTTGCCTCTATATTTTCTATGTGTACGAGTACAGCGCAATTTAACAATAAACATGGAATTCTAAAAGCAATAAAAACTATAAATGCCATACATTGCTTATCTATCACTTGTTGGGCGTGCCGTGGGAAATTCCAGCTAGACGACGCGCGTTGTCCCACTTGGACGACACTTATGGTTCGATCAAATTAAAAAGGCGCACATTTGTTCAAACAAAATGCAGCGCAACTACAAATATGCCCAACTACGAGTCAGTTTCTATAGATATCTATAAATATCAAGTAGGGAGAGGGTATGTGTGACGTGTGGATTGCTGGACATGTTGACAGCTGTGACGAGCAGCTTAGCTGTGTGCTCCTGTTCCCATATGTTGTTGTTGCTGTTGTTGTTGTTGGTATTGCATTTCTGTTGCTATTGTCTACGTTACATTACATTACGTTAAATGTTTACAAGCCTAATTATGATTTATTTGTACTCACATCGGCGAATGGACAATAAAGCGTCCAACACAACACGCTGGCATTCGTATAGCTGTAGTACAATACAATAAAAATGTTTAAAAATAATAACAAAGTACAACAGCAACATGACAGCGTCTGACAAATGCAAATGCAAGCATTAGACATGCACAAGTGTACACACTCACATAGAGTACCCACATATGCATATAAATTAATGTTGGGATATCTACCCAGCAGAAAGAGTCACTGATTCTTGAATTGCCAGCGAGGAGTGATCTTAGGACTAGATGGAGGCTCACGTTTCATACAAATACGAGTAGAATGCATGTACTTACGAATGATGCATTTTGAATTCCATATGGAAGAAATTGTCAATGCCTGTCTGCTTAATGCTCCTTCGTTTAGTAAGTTATAGCTATATAATACGATCCATATGTAGACACTCTGCTACAACATTTTTCGAAAATTTCAATTGGTTTTGCTACTGATACTCATATGGCTCTATTCCCATGCAAAATACAATATTTATCGCATGACTATTGTCAGAGAAACTGCTTCATAAACTATGACGCAGAATACAAACACTGTTTCGTCCTTATCACGTACTCGATGGGCTATAGCAAGTATAATGACAGTTGTCATCATTAGACGGCGTGTAACTAGGTTCTTGTCTCATAGTTTCAGGAGTAACGAGTTTTGTCATTGGCATGGAAATACTTAGAGCAGTTAAGACAGTTCCGATATATCTGAGAAAATTACACAGTGCAATAATATTCTACGTATTTGATGAAACCAAGGTTAATGTAAGGTTTTAACTCCCGTATAAGTATTTAAAATTGGAGGTATTGAAAAATACCCTATACACAAAAACAATTGAATAAAATTCCATAACATAACATATAACAAAAAATATAAATATATGTATGGAAACGTAATGATATTAAGCAGTAGAACTAAAAATGCATCTGCATGCCAATTTTCAGACGGCGCTTACGGTATCGGCATTGTAGTGTCTACATAAAAAATTCATTAATAACTAATCAATCACAGTTTGATGTTTTGTGGTAGGGAAATTTTCTAGCAATGAATGAAGCCTATATTGGTTATATTCTCAAATTGATAATTTTCTCAGTTGACCTTGTATGATTTATAAGTAAAAAGCCTACACACTTTCACGGGTTTACTGTCTTAATAAAGCAGCTTTAAAGTAAAATCTAATATATGAACAATCAGTCGCATGGGGGCTATACATTATAGCGATCCGATATTGATGGTTTTCATTAGACATATTTCACTCATAATAGGTGACAGGAGTATCAAATTTGAATGTTCTTATCTGCATTGCGGCAGGAGTTATGATGGAAAACCTCATATCTGAACAATCAGTTGAATAATAACTATATAATGCCCGACATAGCCGGTTCTGACAAATGATTAATGCTAAATGATATGACAAATGACCTTTCTGATTGGCTCTAGAAGAAAGCTGAAACTTTTAAAGATATTCGTTATTCCATTGAATAGTTTATGATTCTATAATTTTATATGTCTTATGCATTTCAGGTTCCAGAAAAAGCCCCATATTTCAGCGTTGGTTCGATTTTCCGTCATCTCTTGTCAAATTCTTCACTGAAATTTTTACTGTTTGTCTCTAATGTAATTTTCCAGTTTTGGCCAGCCATTTTGTCTTATTGTCTAGTTTATTCTCACTATTTCAAGCTATTTGATATGATATATGTATTTTAGTGATCAAACTTTTCAGAATACTAGTTTATTGTATGATAAACAAGAAATATTATATAATTCACCGCGCAGAGGTTGCCAAAGGAACTTGATCCTTTACTTTACTTTAGTTCTCTATCTGCGGGAAATTTTTATAACTTTGTGTCTCCGGTTTGACTGCACAGTTATATGAGGAAAACTGCTACTATTTTGCACCACAAATAATTAACAAAAATATGATGTAGCTCTCACAATCTTCATACATTTTGATCCAGCTTTTACTACAATACATAAATAAATCAATATGTTCAGCTAGTTTTCATAGGAGCTGGAAATTTGGTATTGCCCACTAATACTAGGTGAACCATTTCCGTTACTTTTTAAAAGCGAGGGTATACATGGCGCAGCCTAATAGAGTCCCGTGTTTACAAAATGAACATAAAAATCAAACAATTCAATACTAAGGAAACAACTTTTTAATTTTCCAACGAGTACGCATTTTTATGATTGGATTTGAAAATAATGCCGTCAATAAGTATTCGCGGTCGCCGCACATTTGAAGGCGTTCCTTTAAAATCTGCTTTCTTGTCAGCATATCTAGAGTTTTTCACGCATCCACAGCATGTCTACTATTGAAAATGTTATCGTCCATACAGAGTGGGCCGACCCTCAGTGATCAGCGATTTTCTGAAAGTTGGGGTTCTATTGACATAAAGTATTTAGGTATTAGTCAAATGATCGAATAGTGGAATAAAAAACAAATAAGTACATACAACTCTTAAACTTCGAAATCTAATTCACAATGAAAAAAAAATGGCAAAAATAAGTCGAACTTTTGAACATCAAAAAAACTTCCAAACTTATATTTGGTTTCTTTACAATCAATGGTATTTTAGTAATTTCCGAATTAGTTCAATAAAGGGGCAATTTGGGGCAATTTGGGGTAAATAAAAGATATTTTTTTTAACAATAATTAATTTGCAAATTTAGACTAACCAATGAAAATTTTGTCTTCGCCAATGTTATATATTTACTCAAACAATTTACCACATCGCGATTTTGTTTTATAATCTCAACGTTTTTCGTAATAAATTTGTTTGTTAATTTTTGTATAAGACTCATTAACTTCGCACTCAATTTTCGAGCTGCTTAATCAGATATTTAAAAATTTTTTGTAGCCAATTTAATTTTAGAATTATAATTAATTAGAATTGTAATAGCAAGAAATTCCACTTCATTTTCAACAATTTTTTTTAAATTTACACCCCTATGCTGAAATCCGAATTTTCGTAGCCTACGAATTCGTAACTCCGTTCCGAACAATTCGAAAATGGTATGCTGAAATCCGTTCGTAACTCACGGCCGCGTTGCCAACTAAAATTATTAAATTCGAAGTTCTTAATCAGCTGTTTTGACAGAAATAAACAAAGTGAAGAGTGAATTTTGAGACCAGCGATTATTAGTTATTTGTAAGCAAGTTTTTTAATTAAATTAAAATAAAATGGATTCTGTAGCCGCTGCACTTTTGTCCCAGGAGGAAGAATATGCTATAAGAAACAGTTGCATGAATATGCAGAGGAGATTATTACGAGACGATGCAAATTTATTAAAAAAAACAATGTATCATAAATCAATTTCTTAAAACTAAATAAACAGTTGAATTCAGTACTTTAATAAATATATTCGCACTGGCCTCACTGCTGAAGGTTTTTTTCTTGCAATAGCAGTAGCCTCTCCTGCAACGCAAGCTCCTTTCTTTTCATGACCTCCATTTCATTATTGTGCGTTTCTTCTCGCGCAGAGACTCCCTCTTCATGTCATGAATATTTTGCAAAATATTTATTAATACACCACTTTTTTCTATGCACAATTTAACTTACATATTTGTTCGTTGTTTTCCGTGTACACTATTTATTTTATTATTATTATTGTTTTGAATTTGCTAAGTTCCGACACCAGTTGCTATTCGTACAAAATCTCCGAAAAATGCAATGAAATGACAGCTACGTCGGATTCAGGCATACCAACATTACGAATTTCGAAAATGGCTTACGAATTTCGAAATTACGATTCCGCAATTCGGATTTGAGCATACCGATGTAACGATTCGTAGCAAATTCGTAGTTACGACGGATTTCAGCATAGGGGTGTTAGCCTTGGAAACTTTTCTTTAAGATGTGCAAGACCGTCAGCACACAAAATATATTAGAAATTAACTGCAATTTACATAAAATATATCCGTTATATAGGAAAAGCGCGTTCGACCAAAATTACAAAAAAAAAAAATGTTAAAAATCAAACGGTATTTTAAGCATCTTCAGACTAACATACTATTATGGTAAAATTAAATAAACTACAAAGGTAAATATACAAATGCTTTCAAAAATTTAATAAAAATGATATGGGGTAATGTACGATGTAAATATTGCCAAAAAATTACCATGTTCTGTCACTGCATTTATATTTTCAGCCTACTGGACTTAGCCCTTTCATTAAAAATAGAAATATATGCAAATATGATTCAAGAATTTTAACATTAGAAAAATTTCAAATTTGAATTAAATTTTTGTCTACCTGCAACAAATGAAAACTAGTAATTTCTGAACTAGTTCGTACAATATATTTCCTTTACCGGGTACTGATGGGAAGGTTGGTTTTGCTATCTTTCTGGGCAACACTTTGCTTGCCGTTAATAACAGCAATAACAACAAATTCTCTAATACTTCCACCCGCTACATTACAACTAATGAATATATGTATGTCGACATGTACATACATATTTCTGTTCTATTTATTTAAGTGCTAGAGGGGGGTGTAGAGTGTTTTAGCGGCCTGGCTGCGGTTGCGCATCGTTTTATTTATTCGGAAATGTTTTCTCTGGGTGCGTGCGTGCTATGGCAAACAGAAGCTGCCATCCGGCTGATTAATTGAGCCTAAAAGTACACATTCATACAAAGAAAGAAACAAAAAAACAAAAACAAATTCACATGTTTATCTATAAAGATTAGTAGCGAAATTCGCACACCAAAACAAAGATACATATGTTTGTACAATAGTAGATATGTAGATAGACACGTCTAAATGTTGCTAAGCAAAATATGGCATTTTCACACATTAATTATTGCGTGGTTTTACTCTGTCACTCTTTTTCTTCAATCAATTTGTTTGTGGCGCTTTTTCGTTTAGGTTTTTATAATTCGTAACGTTACTCTGTTGTAATTGCCACATTCATGCCACATTTGTGTTGTTGTGCCATCGAGGGTGTCTGTGCAGTCATTTTTGAATGCGTTCGGCTAAGGGAACTCAACCGGCGTGCGTAAAAATAAATTCTTCCTACCCATTTACTTGCGTAACACTTCAATCAGGCTAGGATATATGCCTATCAATACCCTTGCCACTGCTCTTGACCGTGGGCTCGTTTCTTTGCTAACACAAATTCCAATATTTGCCTACACACACCCCCACATGCAAACATTGTAAGCTTTTGGGTACACTCAGAAGAGTTGGCTTGCGGTGCCAATTGCTGTTTGCATTAACTTACCACTTCTACCGTTACAGTAGCGAGTTTTTACTCAAAATTTAAAGCTGCCCTTAGGCTCTCCAATAGAACTTGCAACCGAACGAAAGTTAGAACTTCAGTCAACTGAGGAGTCCAGCAAATCCTATTTGAAATACAACATCAAAATGCAATCCGCAAAGCTCTAAGGACCTATGGCAATGAGCAGGATATATTCTACAAATTACATTCTTTATGAATATTAAATTATCTATTCAATTTCGAAAACTATCAAAACTTTCACTGACTAGCCAAAGACTCCACCATCTCCAGATTTAGGCAAATTAAGTTAAAGTTTGCAACGAGAGTACCAGTAGTCTGAATAATGGAACTGGCGGACGTTGCGCTATGGAAGAAGTGATTCTTTAATCTTCAACTGGGCCAATAGGGAGCCTGGGAAAATAAACATCGCAAATCTATATCTTTTTAGTTTTAAATAAGGATGCACAATAATAGTTATTTCTGAAAACTGTCTTTGTAAAATTCGCTATGAAATAAATGTTCTGCAAAATTTAAAAAAAGTAACAGTTATTTTTGACATTTATTCTAAAAATTTTAAATAACAATTGGTTTTTGATTTTTATTTTAAAAATCGTAAATAACAGATATTTCTGTTTTTATTTTTATTTAATGAATCAACCAGTGATTTATTAGTCATTAAAGCCTTTGTAATTTTTCGCAGAAAATAAGTGGTTGATTTATTATTTATATTATTTTCTCCGAAAAACTAAATTGACTTTTATAAGTATGACTTGAAAAATAAAAGTCATTGAATTTTATAAGTAAAAGTTTTCGATAACTATTATTTTTGATTTATAAAATAGAAATAATAAATAACTGTTATTTATGTCTTTAAAAATAAAATCAAAAATAACTGTTATTTAATGAGTAGTTAAATAAAAGTTACAAAATATCGTTAACGAGCGATTTTTATAATAAAAATTGTAACTCTTACGGTCCCTGGTTTTAAAATCTAAATGAGGTAACCAGACAGACTGTAGAAACCTTCAAAGACTGCCTCAGATTTACCTTATATTATTAAATAGTTTCGGAATCTCTCCAAAAGGTGGTGCCTTTTGGTATATGTAGATTATGCCAAAGTAAAATAGATTATAAATACGATTATTAAATTGAACGAAACAAAATTATATTAAACTAATTTGAATTAAGTTAAACAAACTCAAATAGATTAAGGTAAATAAAATTAAATTATATTAAATTGAGCTAAAATTAATAAGATTGAAGTATATAAAAATGAACTCAATTAAATTTAATTAAATTATATTAAATCTAACTGTATTAATTCAAACCAAAATTACTAAATTGAATTAAATCAAATTTAATTAAATTGACTAAGTCAAAATTAATTATTTGGATTGATGTATATTAATTCAAGTCAAATAAATTAGATTTTAATTAATCTTATTTCATTTAATTAACTTTTTATAAATTGAACTGAATTTAGTTAAAAATGCATAACAATAAATAAATTAAAAAATACATTATAAATAAATACATTAAAATAAAGTAAAATAAAGCAAAGCAAAATAAAATAATAGTAAATAAAACATCTTACGAGGGTTGCCTTTTATATTTTGCGCCTAATAATGAAAACACTGTGAAATATTAAGGAAAATAGGTTTATTGTTTTTCAAAATATTCTCCATCCAAGTCAATGCATTCGCTTGAACTAATTTTCAAAGCTTCAGGCGTTGAAAAACGTTGACCTCACATTTTTTTTTTATATTCGGGAATAAAAAGAAATCATTAGGTGCCAAGTCAGGGCTGTAAGGCGGATGACCCATCAATTCGACCTTTTGAGTCCTCAAAAACTCTCTTGTGTGAATCGATACGTGAGAGCTCGCATTGTCTTGGTGAAGAATGATTTGTCTTCGGCGGTTGGTTTTCCTTAATTCTCAAAAAACTTTTGGCAACCAAATGGTTGTATAACACTCCGAATTGACCGTTTTAAGTTTATCTAGTGGAACAGTTGCGACATGACCAGATTTTCCGAAAAAACAGGCGACCATTTGCTTTGAGGTGCTTCTTGTGCTAACAACTTTTGTTGGATTAGGCTCGTCTTGGAACACCCATACAGTCGATTGCTGCTTTGTTTCCGGCTCATATGCATAGATCCAAGATTCGTCACCTATTACGATGTCATAGACGTGCTTTGATCTACCGCGGCTAAATTTCTTCAATCGACACGAGTCCTTTTTTGGGCAATTGTCAAATTATGCAGTATCCAACGAGAACAAATCTTCTTTACGACCAAATGTTCACGAAATATTGAATGTATGCTGGCCCCACTAATGGCCAAGGATGCCTCTATCTCGCGATATGTCAAATGACGATCTTGTATTATCAATTGACGCACAGCATCGACTGTTTCTGGCACAACCATCGTTTTTGGAAGACCTTCACGAAATTCGTGCTGCAAAGATTGACGGCTACGTAGGAACTCGTTGTACCATTGTTCCACAGTTGCTAAGTGTGGCGATTCAACACCAAAAGTAGAAGTAAGTTGATTGATACACTACTGTCACAATAATCCACGTCGAAAATCGTAGTAAATCATCGCACGAAAATGTTCACGGGTTAATTCCATTTTTAGGCAATATGAATTTTTAAACTCACTATAAATAAACACAAATAGAACTCGTAAGTGAAAACGTTATATGCAAGTTTATGCCAAAAAATACCAAACTTTACGATAAAAATAGCAACCCTCGTATTAAGATTAAAATGAAACTGGACTGTATTACGTTAGATAAAATTAGTTTGTTGAATCGATTATATCGATTAATCTATCAACATATACAACTACTTTCAATGAATGGAATGATGTGAATGCAAACAAATTACTAAAAAAATTAGGTTAAATTAAATCACGCAAATGATGGTAAATCAAATTAAATTTAATTAAGTTAGGCTAAATTTAATTAAACTAAATTCAATTGAGTTGCATTAAATTAAATTAGTTTTAATATAAAAAATAGAAAAAATGCAGTTAAATAAAATTAATTAAAAAGTTAAATTAAATAAATTGAAATAAAATTACGCAAACCTAATTTAACTAAAGTAAACTAAGCCACATTTAGTTAAATTTTATTGAATTGAGTTGCATTAAATTAAATTAATTTGACAAAAAAAATTCCAATCTATAAATACAAAAAAAAAAACAAATAAATTGAATAAAAATGAATAAAAAAATTAAATTGAACTAAGCCAACTTAAATGAATTCATCTTGAATTAATTAAATTTAAGAGATTAGGCTAAATTAATCGAAAATGTGTTAAGCAAGATTGAATTACATTAAATAAGAAAGATTTTTAAGGTTATTATGACAAATAACCGGCGTAGCCATGTGTGTAGTATGCCCGCGCTTCATTCGGTGTTGTGGCTTCAAACCGTGGGCGATGCAAAAAACATCAAAATCATAGAAAACGTTATTTATCATAGCCTCGACACCCAATGATAAATCCTCGAGTTAATTTCTGGCATGTAAAAACCTCTCACAAAAATCATCTGCCATTTGGAGTCGACTTTAAACTGTAGGTCCCTCACTTTGTGGTACAACACCATGACAACAAGCACTGCACAAAGTGTAGAAGAAGTGCAGTCAAAAATCAAACTAACTACATACGTGCATGATGTAAGCGCCAAATGATTATTATTGTTATTATCGGTACCAAATTGGACCGCTCTTCGGGCTTTTTATGTTAAAAGTTTTTGCATTTCAGATTGATTTTTATTTTATATTATGTTTTACGATTGATTTTTATTTAATGGACATAGTCCTACGTTTTCAATATGACTCTTTTTGTTAATTTTATCATAAAAGAAACACCATAAATTATCTACTACACTACTGCATTCGCCCACTGTTCGTCATTGAATTCTTTGGCTCAATTTCCTTTTCCACCAGCATCTCCTTGTATGCTATGCGTCATCATCATTCATACAAATCTCGCATAATTTTTTTCTTCGTTCAGGTGGCGAATGGTAGCGGAGTGGTAGTTGCGTCTTTTGTGTTTCTGCTCTTCTGCCAGTCAGTAAGTATCGCATCTATTTACACAAAAGATATGGCAATGATTTTCTCTTGTTCTCGTTTCCGCTACAATACGCAATCCTCGCGGGGGCCACTCAACTACTCTCACTTCTACAATAGTTTTAATTCCTCATTTGCCGCGCGCGCAATCACGCTGCGTTTCTTACTTGGATGGTCGGGTAGTTGCATTGTTTTTCTGTATCCAACAGCGATTCTTATCTCAATAATAAATAGTAACAACAATGGTTGCCAATTGTGTCTGCTTTCTGCCAGTTCAGCCAAGCGTACAACTTGATATCCTCCAACACATCTTTTTTGCTCATCGCGCAATTCATTCGTTTATTCCTCCATCTGTATGTCTGTCCGTCTGACCGCCCGTTCAGTCATTCATTTGTGCTTTCATTCATTCAGCTATCCATCCGTCCAACAACTAGCGCTTCACTCGCTTCGCCAAAAGCTATACTTTCCGCATGACTGTAGCCGGACGATTACAAAAATAATAAAAACGGAATTTTTGCTGACAGCTTAGACGAAAAGTATACGTTTGCCAAATGGTTGTAACATTAGCCAAGTCAAAGCCATGCGGCTGCGCCACTACCCAACCAACCACTGGCATGGCACTTAGTGTCGCTACCACTCGACTGACTCACTCCATGCGTAAGTACGTACGTGTATTCATTATGCCACTACGAACGCAATGAAACTTCTCTGTCCAGCGGCGGGAGTAGGCGATGGCTGGCTGGTGATTGTTTGTTGGTCGAGGTGTTACGGTATGCCTTGGAGGTCCCAACGAAAATGCTCAGACTGGTGGTCGTCAGAATAGCTTTTTGTTTGCCTATTAAGAGCGCAACTACAAGTGAAAGCTAGCCGAGTAATGCGAAATGCAAGCGTGTGCGCATAATTGCCGATTTGAGGTTAAAATGCCGACACAACAGACAAGGCGGTGATCGAGGCGGTGGAGGCGATAAGGTCGCCGTCGACTGGGTAGTAATAGGTGTTGAGGAAAATGGTCAGACAATGTGGCCGCGCTCATCTAAGTTGTTAGTAGCTTTGAAGGGAAATGTTGTCGCATGCGGTGGGTGGTTTCCTGCCTTGCACGAATGGCTCTTGTCCGGCACACTTGCTATTCATATGCCATATAGTAGCTTCGCGCAAACTTTGAGCCAAATTACATTTGCCTTATGACGTGGCATTCGTTAATTACGAAAAACTGAAATGCTAGAAAAAAAAGCTAAGGAAAATTCATTGACTATTCGTTTGCGCGTTTGAACGATTCATTTCAATTTGTTGGCGTTTTTTGTGTGGCGGATGCGCTGAGGCGGCGCAATGTTCGAAATAATTTGTAAATAAAAACCACGAACGAAAATTAGACATTGAATGCGTGATTGCCAGTAGTTTCTATTCGGAATAATAGAATTGAATTTATGGAAGGGTAAAATTTGTAGCAACATAAATTTGTAGCACTTGACCCACTAATTAACCAAGTGACAATTGATATCGATAAACATAAATTGTGGTTTCGGTTCGTTCGAAATGTCCAAATTTAGTGGTGTAAATTGAGAAATAAAATTTAATGCTGCACTGGAATTGTTGAAAGCTTTACCAAAGGAGAAGGGAATGGCTACGGAAGAACTTTTTGTCTTTGCAAAGTATTCCGAAAGTTCATAAATGTTTAGAAAACAGGAGGAGTGGAAATTATCCAGATCCGTATGCGGCTGTAAAAGCAAAATTCTTGAATTGTAACTTAGTCTTTGTTTAACTTATCTACAACATCTTTGTAGTTTATCTAACTTTTACTGATGCTTGGAAATCTTTTTTGTGGGCATTCCATTTTGTTTAATTTTTTGATGGCTTTTAGCTGCATTGCTATACTGCAACCACATTTACTTGTCGCTCTCTTTACCGCATTACTACACTCAAAAACAAAAAAAAAAACGAAATGAATAGAAGAAAAATGGAAATGCTATGGCGCTTAAGAAATATTTACAACTTTTAGAGAAAAAGGCCTTCATTTATGCAGGTTTTTAAGGCAATGTTTCTTGGGTCCCCAACGGTGTTTTTATTTATTGATTTTTTAAGAGCTATCTGAAATCTTAAACAAAAAAAAACTTAAAATTCAGAAAAATGCATGAAGCCTTAATTTGAAGCAATAGTACGGTCGCTATAATTTAATGTTTAAATATTTTAATTCTAATTTAATAATAAATTTGGCCTACTCCTTTCAACATTTCGGCCGGTAACTCACGTATAAAAGCTTCAATGTTGGCTTACAGTGCATCAATTGAAGCAGGCTTGGCGCTATTGATATGTGTCTTGCACGATCTAGACGGCCAATTAGACCCCGAATGTGGGATAAACTGTTCACGGAACTCCCCTCTCAATAAGTCCACTGTTTCGCGGCTGTGTGGTATGTGGCACCGTTTTGTTGAAACCACATGTCATTCAAGTAAAGCTCTTCCATTTTGAGCTAAAAAAAAGTTTGTTATCATCGGACGGCAAAAAGTGGATCTTCGGCCAACTTTTCAAGGGCCCATTCATCAAAAATTTTGCGTTGTGGTGGGTCGTTCGGCTTTAATTCTTGTACCATATGTATTTTGAAGGGCTTCACACCTAAATTCTTTCGCAAAATATTCCACGTACGGGAGTAACAGATACAAAATTGGTGTGAACGGCGCCGGATCGATAAATCACGGTCATCACTGGCCCACACAGCTGCGATATTTTCCTCACTTCGCACACTACGTAAGTGTGCTGGTGGTCTAATGTCCAACAATGTAAGTTCTGTGCAAAATTTAAAATCGAAAAAGCGCGAGACGAATCTTCTTAACATGACACGCATTTTGAGAGTAAAGTTCAACAATTTGCAAGCGTTGTTCGTTTGTAAGACGCTGTCAAAACCAGTGTTGTCAAAAAGAAAATAGCTAAAAAATCACCCTTTATAGGTACATACATATATACAGTTTCACAGTAATAACCACATATGAATATAAATACTGTACATGTGTACATATGTAAAATATTTAAATTAATAATAAACTGTTTTGGTTATAATCTAAAAATTTTTTTTGTACCTCTAGAGCGAATCCCCAGCTTGTCAAAGATTTATCTTAACTATAATTTAACCATCGGATTCTAGAATAAACATTTTCGTTTTCTCGGCCGACGACGATTGTATGCAAATTTTCTATCGATTTTGGGGGCGTGCTTGCTTTTAGGTAACGACAAATCCACTTCTCTTTCAAAGTCTGTTTTTCAAGAGCGAGATTACTCTTCTTGCTATTTAAAAAAAAAATAAAAAACAATTGGATGTTACATTGGAAGTTTCGTATTACAAAGAAATCAAAACGGCCACACGGAAAAAAATCATAGTTGGTTTAGTCATTTTCGTAGTCAACGTCTCTTCATGGCGGCTTAGCATTAGCAGAAAATAAACAAATTATAGACTATTGCTCTAAACAAAAAAAAAAAACACTTGATTGATTGAGCGAACGGTATAATAAAATATTTCTTCTCTCCGCTACGAAAATGTTGCCTGTTCTCTACACCTGTTTATAGAAAGGGTTGCTAGTGAAAAAAATATTGTATGTTCAGGAAATGAAATCATACACAGTAGTATGGTTGTTTTTCAGACCGGTGTTCTAAAATCATTTTACCGAACGCCATCGTACCGACATGAAATATATATTCTGCAAATCTGCCATCTGGCTGAATTTCAAAATGTAATTCGCTAAAGGCTTTAACAGCAAAGGTTACATCTACATACTATAGACTTACAGTAAGAGTATACATACCTATTTGATATTGCTAGGTCAAAGTCGCACATTTGAAGCACACAGTCAGTCAGACTAATCGAACCTAAGCTACATGATACTTGATGCTCGAAGCCATACCGTTACAATGCACATAGCGCTGAATGATAAGATCCTGAACTTATAAAATCTAACGGAGTGTATCCTCTAATAATAACAATGGATTACAGTTTATATAAAAAAAAAAAAACATAATCTTTTTATCAGCATCAGATATACATATGTCTATATGTATTGGTATATATTCAAACGATTTTCCGTCATCCAAGTTTGGTTTGGAGATAAACTGGTTTTGGCGTTGTACTACCTTTAGTGTAAGTTTATTTTCCTTAGCGGCGCGGCATTCCTCATCGTGCCAGTCGTTTTTTCAGGCTCGCTGAATCCCATTGACCTCCTCCGCGCGATACGTAATGAGCGAGAAATGTGGTCCCATTGCACGCAGATATCTGTTTGTTGAACATTGCCATCCGATAGCTAGTGCAAGTCGAGTGGCGAAACGGTCAGCTATATTTTGTGATTGCAGTCTTTGTACGTCGAGCTTTTCTTGGGTCACTGAGCGCGCTGTTTTTGCTACACAGAGGCACGTGCCAGTCCTGGCTGCGACAAGATGATGTCTCGGGTACCGGCGAGGTTGATCAGCCTCAGTCCATTAGCATTCAAGGCGCTCATGGAAGTGATCTTTCGTTGCATCGTCCTCCTCTTCCGTAGTGCGAGGGCGTAAATTAGCGAACTGTTAAAAAATCTGGCTCCGATGTGGATTACGGTGAGACATTCCAAATCCAACACCGAACTTGCGCCCCTTTGCATCGCAGCTGTAGTAGACGTCGCAAAGTCCGATCCTCTTCATTGAATGGCGGTGATGTCAGACTTCCACCTCCACCAGCCGGGCAGAAGCACTTTCCCAATTAAGTGTCCAGACATTTCAGGTGCATGCCCTCAAATCATAGTCCTTTAAATATTTACCGTGATCGTCATGAGAATAGGGGGACCTCATCCGAGGCCTTTTGAAATTTTTCATTGGTCAGACGAACGCTGCAAAACTGGTGTGTCCTGAAACCGAAAACGTCGGAGTGATCCCACCAGGTTCGCCTTCTCACTTTAGCTCATTCCCAAACGGATATTATATATAAATATATATGCAAGAAGTCTTTCTTATGTTATTTAGAAAAAAAGTTTGGTGCAGCTAAGACTTCCATTATCGAATCCAGCACCATTCACCACTCAACACCCTTAAACTATTTGTGATTTGTACGTAGACATTTCATCCAATTCCACAACATTTCAACAAAAAGTTTAATGAGCTATCTAACCGAGACTTAACCGTAATAAGCATGTTGCATTTCTCGCTGAAAGTTTACTGCAGTTCGGTGCAATTCAGCACATGATCACTCCCCAGCGATTTCCGCAAGTTATTTAACTTTACACAACTATGTTTGGATGTACGTAGTTAGAACTTTGTGATTTTTAAACGCACCAAAGCCGCCATGTCGTATACGTAATGACTGTCATTAACACTTGGATTGCAAGAAAAGAAAAGAGAAAAAATATGAAAAAAATACGAACTAACAAGAACAACAACGTTGCAAATAGACAGTAACATAAAAACAACAGTTTTCCACACTTCTCGAATCATTCACCGCAAAGTCAAGTCAACTTCAGAGGAGTTGAGTTGAGTTGAGTTGAGTAGAAATCAGCTGAGAAAACGAAACAAGCTGAAAGAATCGAGCTAAGAAGGAAAGGCGAAGCAGTGATACTAAAAAAAATTCAAGTGCAGTTAACAAATGGGTGTACAAACATAGATAAATCTTTGTATATATGTACAGCGAGCGATACATAAATCGCCAACACATGTAGAATCAACATTTTCATCACCCACTCTACGCACACAGCACACATACACAGGCGCATTCACTTAGAGAAAGTGTCAATAAAACGCCATTCACGCTTTTCACACTCAAGTACAGGCCCATGCTTAGCACACATAGCTGAACAAATACACACACACACACATACACACACACACGTTTGTCTGTCCGACACGTAGCGTTGTTAAAAGTTTAAAAAAGGAATCTTATGCAAAAAAAAAAAAATAAGAAAAAGTTCAAAACAAAAACAAAAAGCAAATGCAGCCTGAAGTGAATGCACTCGAGTATTGCATTTGAACTGACATCGTACGCGTTAAAACAGGAAGCAAAATGCATGGGGGGGGGGGGGAGAGGGGGGTGAGAGTGTGTTGGGTTGAACGTTATTGCGGTGATGAACTTAATTCAGCTCCAACATGCTTGAGCGGATGTGTCGCATCTACTATGCTATGCTATGAACTTTCCAACCACTTACATATCTACTTTGCGTGTGTATGTGCGTCTTTAAACGCTTTGCTACGATACGAGATAACTGATTCGCTGTGCGAGCGAGTGTGTGTAGTTCTGTGTATGTTGTTTTCTTGAAAAATTTGTTTCTGGATTAAGCTGAGCTTTTTGTGCCACCCTTAGCTATGGCTGTACATCTGCAACGCGCTATGCACGTCATTGCACGCGTCACTCATCGAGACAAAGTTAACTACAGCGGGCTGTCACTTTGTCTCTACTCTTCATTTATGCCACTTGTTAATGCCAACAATCCAAAAAGGAAGATGAAGGCAATGTCATAAGACTAGCGAGACTAGCCAGCTAGAATAGAAGTGGTGAAACTTTTGTGCAATCTTGAAGAATAATTTCGATTTTTCATGACGAGGCGTAGTACTATTTAACATTAGTTATATACAAACATACAGACGGACACAAAGGTGAAAGCGCGTGCAAAAGAAAATGAGCGTAAAAATAAAATAAAAAGTGAAACTTCACTCCAAGCATAGGCAAAAAATACAAAAGTGAAATTTTTTTACAGCATGGAGGAGACCTAATTTTAACTAAGAGCTGGTAATTATAGAAGAGAGGGAAGGAGATTTAAGTGCAAATGGGTGTAAATGTTTTTATTGGCATTTAAATTGTTATGCTTAAATGTTTAACTACATCAAAAAGCTTCAAATGTAGCATTCTGAAAATTTTTTAAAATCAGGAAAACATGTTTTTTCTTTGTTTCTTAATAGTCCATTTAACTTTGAGTAGAATAGTAAAAGCCTAAAATTGAATTTTCCTTTCCTGCCTGATCTCACAAAGACTAACTGCATAGAAAAGTTGTATTTAGTAAATCTGTCCGTTCAAGTAATTTAACAGTAGCCAGTTTCAATTACGCAACCTTTGTAATTCGCAACTGAAATCCTACCACAAAAAATTCTCTAAACACTTTATAATAATTTTTCTTTATTATAACCCAATATTTCATTTTACAAAATTCTTTTGCATTTTCTTATAATACTTTAACTCGGATTCAGCCTTCTAGTATCAAAATTACTCAGAAAAAAATGTATTGAACTGGCTTTGTACTATTACACTCAAATTCATAAAAAATACAGAAACCCTTTACTTTATATAGCGAAAATTTGTGTAAAAAGTTCATTTTCTAAAAGACTATCGATGTACTATATTTTTTATAAATAAGAGCATTAATATTTTACGTTCTGCTTTAACCTTGTGTAGTGAACTTTTTGTTATATTTGAATTGACAAAAAAAACCAAATTTTATGAGGATCACTAAAAGGATATTTAGATTAACTCTGGAAACCACTTATTTTACCTTAGTTTTATTGCTTTTCAAGATATTCTCTATTTACCATAATTTACACACGCTAAATTCAATTGATAAAGCATTTTTGCTATACATTGGGTTGGTAACTTAAAAAAAAATGGTTTCTGAATATGCCCACATTTTCTTCATTGATGTATGGGAACAAAAAGAAATGCTTAGATGCCAAATAAGCACAGTATATGGTACATAAATTCAATGTTTTGAGTTCTTAAAATCGTAATCTGGTCATTGTCGTCACTTCAGCAACATTCGCGAAAATTATATAGAGAGTATTTTATGCTACTATAATAAGATACCCGGGATAGTAATTCTTTGGTAGTTAAGGCTCCAGAGACTCATAGAAATTTTTGTCAAAGTCTTTTATTACAATAATAGGCCCGTTTTTTTTGGACCCGACTTGCAAAAGAATGCCCCCACTTGAATAAAATTTCGTTTAGTTGCAAAAGCAACCCTGTTCGTCTCTTTTATGAAAGATGTGGTTTCTTTAGTGCTATTTAAAATCGGAAAATAGTTGTAATGGCAAATTTTTGATTAATTTAGTTATATATTTAAAAATACTAAGTCTGTAGTAAAAACGGATAAGGTGTTGAATTGAATTTCCCATGTATTTTCTTCGGGCTCATATTAAATGAAAATATTGTATATTTTTACAGTGAGCCCGTTTATTTGTACGAGTAATCTAGTTGCAAAATAACACTAGGTAGGATAACGAATTGCTGAAAATGTATCCAACCTGAGATGCAGTGTTGGAAAGTGAAAAAATGGGAGGAGAGAGAGAGAGAGAGGAAGTTATTAGCTATTATGTTTCTAAAGAAACATCGAAACTCTCACGGATTTCTTCGTCTATGTGTCCATAGACAAATTCAACTTTGGTAAGTCTTCATTTACATGGTGCTCTAGTAAGATAGGTCTCCCCACTAAATATAACTTTAAACGTAGGCTTACTTCACTAGTCTCGACTTCAATACTTGACCACTTAACTACTATTGTTTGTCGCAAATTTCGGCATCAAATCAAATTTATATGTCTATTATTTATCGCATTTTTCATCAAGCATCTCTCACTAAAGATGTACCGATTTCTCTAATTATATTCTACATGCAATTATTGCTCATTTAAAGCTTAGATTTTATGCTAGCACTTAATGCCCTTTCACTTTTGTATTTTCTCTAACTAACGAAACTATACCGTTGAGTTCTATTTGTACACAACTGGCTTCAAGTATTGGGCTACGAGTTAGTTTTATGGATCTGCAATTTTTTTTTAAATTAGAGGCAAACCCAAAAAAAATGCACAAATATTTTAAACTTTTTTTGATGAATGTATTTAACTTATTACAAACTGGTATTTATTATTATTATTAGTATTTTACAAAGCAGGTGGTTGGAGAACGATGTCACCTAGATAACGAAGCCTTTGTCTACCTAGTGCAGGACAGTTGAAGAGAACATGTTCTGAGCTTTGTAATTCCATTTCACATAATCGACAAAAGTCAGTATCAGATACGCCCGCCTTTTTCCTGTAGTGTCTCAGGTTGCAAGGTCCTGTAAAATACCCAGTAAGAACACGTAATTTCTATCTTCTTAGTGCAAGTAACTTTCTCGGTACTCCCCTTGAGGGAACGAGGAATTGTTTTGCTTGCCATTGCCCTGCGCTCTTTAACCAGTAGCTAGCAAATTTTTTGTCTTCTAGCCTTCTTACGACGTCGTTAGAGTGGTTTTTGGAAAGTCTACAAAATGGTTCGGGCCCAATTAAGGTGACATTTTCATCTAGTTTGCACATTCGTTTTAGTGATCGCCTTTTTCTCATATCCTTCATGCTCCTCATGATCAGGAATCCATCCATCCAGTTGAGGTGTTTAAGTTCTCAGTGTATTTAAAAGAGGTAGGCTCTCAAACGCCAGTTCAGGGATGAACGTGTCTGATTTGAGGGCTTTAAGAGGATATATATATATTTGCTCCTTTTATTTTCCTGCGCAGACATTCTCTGCCACAGATTTCTATGGAATGCATTTCTGTTTGAAATATAACCATGGATATAGATTTTTTAAATTTGGGTCCGTATATCCCAGCCCCTGTTCCTCCAGTATACAATGTTGATCCATGTGTAACCCAGACCTGGGGATAAGGTTTGCAGTTGAGGGATTTTGTGCTCAAATCTTCTCGATCATTTATATTGACTTAGAGGCTTTTTAAAGGAGCAAAGACTGGAACTCCTTTGTAAAATTGAGTCTCGTTTTACGTCTTCGAAGATCTTTAGATGGCCATCAATATTTCCGCTTTTGATGTCGGACATGTCCCCTAGTCTTAGGGCTGCAATAACTGCTTCTCTCTCTATTATTATAGTAATCGGTAGAATGCACAAAATCACTACAAGGCATGTTCTTTGCCTAGCACCTCAATTGCCTTTCGTTATTCAGTTTATGGCTACCACATTGACCTAAGACAGTAGTGAATGCCCAATAGACTTGGGACTTAAGCCCCTCGTTTTATCAAAAACCCTGGTATATACAATGCTTTTGCTATTTGTTGATATTTTGAGTACTGCCAAATTTCTGGCGATTTTATTATATCTCTCCCTACTTCGGGTGTTCTCCGCAGTACTGGCCGCGGTAAAAACCTTCGGTGCTGTATAGCTAAATCTCACATAACGTGTAATAAACTCTTTCCCGTCGATTCTGGTTTAAATACATTAAATGCATGTAGGTATGTAGCTAGTAGCAATGTGTCTCTAAACACCTCAAACAACACGCATTTACACACTCGGAACTGGTGTTGAAAAGCATCTTGCAGATACAATCACACAAAAAAAAACGTATTGACATTCTTGCTGTTATTTGCAACATGGCTGCACACACATACACTCTCACATAAATATGCATGAGTTTGTGTGCAGGTAGTCTAGAAAATACATACATTTATAACATGTAACATTCGCGTGCATTCTGAGTGTTCATTCCTATTTATATCCAACAGTCCATCAACACTTCCAACATCAACTGCAGTCATCAAAGCCAACAACAATAGCAGCATTTTAGCGACACCCATACAAACATCTCCATACGTGTAGAGAATATACCTACACACATGCACTTACACATACATACTAACTGAAAAATTCTAAGAATCTGCATTCAGTGTATTGACAAGGATTCCTACAGCAACTCAACACGACTCGTACAAATCCTGTGACTAGTTATTGTCACCATTACACGCCGTCTGACTGTTCGACTGACTTGTGAATGTCTACCGGAGTGTGACTCTTAGCTTATTCACTGCAATGTTTACTACATAGCTGTTACTCTATGCTAGCAACGTTTTCAAATATTTCGCAATGACTAGCTGAATGAAATTGTCGGTTGAATGTTTTTCTGATTATTTTTTTTATTTTACACCAATGAAGAGAATGTTAAAGGCGGCGGCGTTAGAATTGGTGGGAAAATGCTGATAGCCATGTACTTTATATGCCAATATTTCTCACAAAAGATATTGCAAGAGCATCTATATTTTATAGGTGCATAAACGCTGGAGGTTCACGTTGGAGACAAAACTAAAAATCGACGGAAATAAATAAACATAAAAAACGTCTCACAAATGATGATTACAAAAATTACATGTCAACGGAGTGACTAACATTTTAACAGCCATTCCTGCAATTGGGTAGTAATTTCTCATTCGGACTTCGGATTTCAGTCAAGTTGGAATTTTCTGTACTGTCTGTCCGTCTGATTTCTTTCTCATAATAATTTCCCGATAAGACAGGACAGTAGTTTGAGAAAGAGCGCGATCACACTATTTTTAATTCATGGCTGTCAAAAAATTAAGATGGAATGCGGTAGAATCCAATCAAGAACAAATCTATGTCGACTTAAAATTTTTCCTTGATAATCGAAAAATGTGTTATCCAATAGTTTAACAGGACGATCTTCTTTCCTGATCGTAAATTTAGAAAAAAGATGTTATCACAATAATAATTTAAGTCATTAAATTATCATTATTATTATAATTGTCATTATCATTATCGTTATCATTATCATTATCAATATCATTATCAATATCATTATCATTATCATTATCATTATCATTATTATTATCATTATCATTATCATTATCATTATCATTATCATTATCATTATCATTATCATTATCATTATCATTATCATTATCATTATCATTATCATTATCATTATCATTATCATTATCATTATCATTATCATTATCATTATCATTATCATTATAATTATCATTATCATTATAATTATCATTATCATTATCATTATCATTATCATTATCATTATCATTATCATTATCATTATCATTATCATTATCATTATCATTATCATTATCATTATCATTATCATTATCATTATCATTATCATTATCATTATCATTATCATTATCATTATCATTATCATTATCATTATCATTATCATTATCATTATCATTATCATTATCATTATCATTATCATCATCATCATAATTATCATTATCATTATCATTACCATTATCATTATCATTATCATTATCGTTATCATTATCATTATCATTATCATTATCACCATCATTATCATTATCATTATCATTATCATTATCATTATCATTATCGTTATCATTATCATTATCATTATCATTATCATTATCATTATCATTATCGTTATCATTATCATTATCATTATCATTATCATTGTCATAATCATTATCATTATCATTATCATTATCATTATCATTATTATCATTATCATTATCATTATCATTATCATTTTCATTTTCATTTTCATTATCATTATCATTATCATTATCAATATCATTATCATTATCATTATCATTATCAATATCATTATCATTATCATTATCATTATCATTATCATTATCATTATCATTATCATTCAATGAATTAATTTTCCAACAGGAAGGTACCAATTTAAGGAGCTCCTTAAAACTATTTCACTGCGCTGAAAATCAGCAATTATTTATTACCCTTCCCTGCACTTCCATTTCATTCATCAACACAAAAAATTTGCTTTTACAACATCAACATTTTCTACTTTTCATTTAACGCTTGGTTTCATACATTAAATAGAAGATTTTTGTATGCCCTACCAAAGAAGGAAAGCGTAAAACTTCAAAGCAAGCAATCCGATAAAGACGAAATGCAAGCAGAGATATGTCGAAAGCAAATATTTCGTCAACATTGCAAACGATACGACGCCTATTGCTGAAGCTTCGGCGACTGTTGCTGCAACATCTGCAATGCGGGTGGAATTGTGTTGTTGGTTTGGTTGGAATTCAAACATACGCACAAATGTTGCATGCGCCCCGCCATCATCTGCCACGTGCCATTTGTGCTGCCTTATAACAACATTGCCCCACCCACCCAACAACATCTTGGTCTTGTGCAACATGTCGGCACGTTTGCAGACAACCATTGTCGATTGTGTGTGAAATTTAAACAACTCTCGCCAACCAATGGCTCATCTCATCTCTCCATCTGCATCTCTATATACTTCACTCAACTCTTCGGATTGCTTTCCATTTCTCCGCTTCATCGCTTAGATTGCTTTATGCACACAATTTACATCAAGAAAGCCACAGATCTCCGAGTTGTTGTCCCTTCTTGCTTAGGCGCCCCTTTTCCTTTTTATCGCTTTGCATTGTTGTGGTTTTTGTTATTGTTGTTTTTGTCACTTACGCATTGCAAGCAGCCAGTGTCGTGTGGTTGGTTGGCTTCGATTCACTCGCAATTTGCACCTGCTTGTCTTCCTGTACCTTCCTCCTCTCCTCCATCATTCCGCCCACGCCGCGTTACAAATTAATGTACTCCTGTTGCATCACTGTACTTTGCGATGTTTGTGGTGACGGTGGAAGGAAATGCATCAACGCCAAGGCTTCAAATCGTTACATTCACCGGCGTATTGCCATCACACATCGGCAATACTTTACTCGTAACATAGAAAACAATCACTTTTGTGTGTTGTTGTTTGATATGGCATATTCCATTTGCTTTTGTTGTAAGCTACTTGGCTGCAATTCACAATGCGGGCACTTTTAGAATGTGTATGTATGTTGATGTGATTTGTATGTCGTTTGACGCCAGTTGCCTGTCATCAGAGTTTTGTGGTGTTCGCCTCCATTTCCTGCGATTACATTTCAATCATAGGGCGATGGTGTGGTGAATAAACGATTGATGAATGTTGAAATATTTAAATCTAGCTACAAACGTGGAAATGCGTCGCCATTTCTAGAAAGGGATTCACAAATGTTCGATTGGACAAGTTTGGTTTGGGATAGATGCAAAACTCATTCCTTCCTAATGGAATATACTTTGCGTTAGCCTTGCTCTCTTTCTTAATGTAGCTACAACCAAGCTTCATGGATATTCGTCACGGTCATCTAAAGGTAAGACTATACAGAAAAAACTCGTCGATTCAATGTAGGCAGAAGAGTGTGTTAGACGGATACGTCTCTAAGTGAATCCTAAGATAGAAATGTATTTAGTCGGGCATATTCTGTTGAGCTGTGAGCTTAGCTTTGAATATTCTCAGCAAAATACAAGCAATGTTACGAGTATGCGGATCTTCATTTGCGATAGATGGTAAATAAACTCCTATGATAACAGTCTTGGAACGAGAGCTGACGAAGGCGTTAATTGTCAATCAATGATGGTCGTTTACGAGCTAGCAGTAGTTCATCGGGTATTAGTTGTTGAATGTTTTACAGCTCCAGGTAAGGTTTTTATGCATCTGGATGTATAGGTTTCATCTATACCTACTGCTATAGTTCCCACGCCAACAACATAGCAGAAGCTGCTTGTCGATCATACTGTACGTAAACTGTGTTTGATTAGTCTCTGGCGATCATTTTATTGCCACCCCGACCGGTAAGTCTCGCTCTACTTGACTTCTTTTCGCTTGGTTTATAAAGAGGACCGTCAATGATTTCTGAGACCTGTGTATAACGTTTTTGGAACTGAAGAAGAAATTCTGCATATAAAAATTAACCTGCACCAAACGCAGGACAAGTTATATCTTGAACCTTTTCAGATTCTTTACTGCAAGAAACCTCCTTGCCCTGTAAAATTCTCGGTGACCCTTTTCCCCACAAAACGACGGAAGCCAACCTGGAGTTGTACATAGAGCTCGATGACGTAAAAATTCGGGAAATAACCCGAAAATTCGAAGGATTACTTTCGACAGCTTGATGCCCTTCACCGTACACACAACTGCAATCGTTTCCAAGGTTCTCAGGTCGATCGCCGGTGGCACTTAGACCAGTACTAAACTAGGCTGCACCAGTGTGGTCGCCGAGGACTAGCAGAACTCAGTAGACAAGGCTGCAGACCTGTCAGAACGCTGCACTTCGGACCGTCATGGGATGCCTCATGATGTCCGATATTCACCACCTGCATAGTGAGGCTTAATTGCTCTCCGTCAGAGGGTAAGCTGCTGCTGGGTTGCAGTACCTGCTTGAGTCAGAGCCACCTCCTGGACACGACGGACTACAGGCAGACCTTAAACGAAGTTAATCGGGAGTCTAACGATTCCTTCAACACATCTGGTGCCATGAATGCAGTCAACGCTACCCTTTGCAGACAAAGAGCTCGAGTTGTCTCGTGTTGGTCTTATTATGTTCTGGATGTTGTAGCAGGTTAAGCTCCTACTTATCTACATACATACTAAACATATGTCCTGTGTGTGAAGTATCGCCGCATGCCACTAACCACCTCATCACGCCACGCCTCAGCTCTCCTTGCGAATCTTCCAATCTCTTGAAATTGTACCGTCAAGTCTTTTAGGATGCGTGCTGTTTTTCTGTCACTGTTTCAATTCACTCAAATTTTTGTTTAATATAAAAAAAAAAACCTTCAGAATTCGCCGCAGGATCTGGTTGATGGATCGCAAGAATGCTTGCCAATAGTAATTTTTATAGAAAATGTGGAATGAGCCGGCGCATTGGTATGTTCTGTTCTAACACCCAGCATTTTTCCGCCGAAATAAAAAAAGTAACTATAAAGTGAACACAGACTACTGATATAACACATTCGAAAAAAATTCTTCATGCTAAACTTTGTCGCTTTTTGGCATTCCGTTGTAGCAGTACCTGTCTCATTATTTAATGGATACACCTCTTAGATCGGTATTTTCATTAAGGTTTTACGAGACGTATCCGAAACATGCGAGACTCTACCGCTTATGTGCAAGACCAGAGTTCAGGGATTGAATCATCCGAGAGAAAAATGTGACATATCGAGAGTTATCGCTCTTTTGATCGTCCTAGGTCCACTACCTTAGTGGGACCTTGCAACTCTGAATGCCGTGGTTTTGGGACAGTACATGCTAAATCAACATGATCCTCATCTGTTCGTCTGATTAGGAGTACTGAGCAAGTAGTAAATGAAACACCAACCCTCCTCATCTTCGTAGAAACCAACTATAGTGGACACTGCTAGCCATTTGATAAGCTAAGCGGTTTCGATTTAACTTAGCAGCCTGATCAGAAAATATCCAGCAGGCACTTAAAGATACCCAGGTATTCTCGATCTCATTTCAACTTCTGTTGCCTTCTACCAAGTCCATTTGAAACAGGTCTAAATTTTAGCCAAATTTTCCACTAGACAGTTTAGCTTCCGTTTGAATCGTCCTACATTTTTTCACTCTTTGCGACCCGAAGGAAGTTTTAAAGCCCAAAATATGAGATGCCAGTTTGGATTTAGGCCCTTTAGCCGATCCTTTATTAGCCCCCCCTTTCTTTGTGTCATAATATAAACGAGAAAGATATTACCAGCAGAGAGATGTTGGTTGGTTGGCGTTTGTTGAAATTTCTGTCTGCGGCATTCAAATGCTTTTTTGATTATGCATTTAGAGGTGCGTTAATGTGTCGCACACGCCTACACAAACAACAACAAAGGAATGAAGCTGGTATGTTCATATATATGGTATATAGTAGTAGTATGTGTAAAATGTAATTCTTGCCTCCTTATGAGAAATTGCTTGCTTCGTTTTTGTAATGCAAATTTACATTGCACCTAGTTTTGTGGTTTCAGTTGGATATTTATTGTTGTTGCTTGTTTCATTTGCTTTTGGCTCTAATGTATAACATCCTCATATCATTTTTCGTTATTGTTGTCTTTGGCTCTTACTAAAATTGCTGCATTTATTGTCGTCAACATGTTGCAATTGTGGTTTATTGCACCAACTGCTTCAATGTGTATTTTGTATATTCTGTTTGTTTTTGGCTTTTTCTTTTTTCGAACTCCTTTACAATGCACTGCGTTAATGCGATTATGCAAATTAATTTGTAGCAAATGTTTCATGTTGCAACCACACCCATTCCACGAGCTCTGAAAATCAACCATATCGTATGTATTGTTGTTGCTGTTGTTTCACACCTTTTTCGTTGGCTTAATTAGTGCGACAATTGTTTGGCTGGCGCCAACGTTTGAGGTGGAGTGAAGTCAGTGACGCCTGAAATTGATATGATGAGACGACAAATTGTTGAGCGCAAAATAATCGGTTATTGTGCAAATAGCCTGGAGAGTGGTTTGTGTAACAGCTGGGGGGTTTCAAAGGAAGGAAGAGAAGCTGACTGACCTCCAGATTACTGCGGAGTGTTCCGAGCTGAGCCCTATGCAATTAAAATGGCGGCAAAATTGGTAGGCTTGATAGACCTCTCTCCTTTGAGTCTTGCCTTTGCTCTAGGGAGTCAAGTAGCATTCATGGGTTTAACTTCGATAATAACCAACTCCATTTGGGCTCGGTATTGCTGAGGAGGTCTGCAATCTCTTCGACAACACATTCTTCACCCATTCTTCAGTGGTGTCGCGAGAAACGAGGTAAGGTTGGAGATACCCAGCTCGAGCATACACCCCCATTGAGATTTCTAATCAGAACAGCTGTTACCAGCAGATGAATCACTGCTACAATGTTTGGTGGTGAACAGATAGACGGAGGTTGGAGCGTTAGGGCCAATAAGTGTGTAATAGTTTACTAAAATGATAGCAATTATCTTTAATATTACTTTCAAATAATTGGATGAATATTCAGTGACGAAGAATCTCTCTAAGTACCTGGTATATTTGGGAGCATTTCTTAGCTAGCAAGTGCTACCCGTCTGCCGTTTATTCAGAATACACATTTCTCGCAAAACCAGTATGAAATTTCCAAACCGATAGTTTCTTTTTCTGGATTTCCTTGACAACGCATAGTATCTGGAATTTAATGCCATCTTAGTATCGATCAAAATAAATTGTGCTTTGGCCTGCCATTTATGATAATTAGGCAGCTACTTAGTATTCCCTTGAATTGTGCCATGAACTGGTAAAATGGCAGCGTTATTTTGGTATCGGCATCTCTTGCGTATTCAGCTGCAATACAATTTCCTACAATTAGACGCGCTGCAAAGTATGCAATGGAATATAATTCTGCGAAAAAATGAAAGCTTTAATAGTACTTAGTCTTCAAAGTTTTATTAAGTGCTAAAATCTTCCTCCAAAAAGTGGTAGATTCTGGTCGAAACATAAATTTATTCAACATAGACCATCAAAGTGCAGATCCTAGACGTTCAAGCTTTTCGTAAATAAATACACGTAATTCCATCCATTTAAAAAATTTAAAAAAATCAAGTGGAGAAGGGTAAAATTACGGGTGAAACCGAACTTTAAGTACGCGGTGCATGGGTTTGTTAAAAAAAAAAATTTGAATAATCAAACGAATTTTGTCCTCCAAATTTTACGAATTATAACGTTGCCATCGGAATTTATTCCTAGCAAAATATATTTTATAATTTTGTATACAAAAAATACCATAAAATTTCTAAGTTCCTTGTAATTATTATTTAAATGAAGGTGACTAGGGGAACACAGGCAGCTTTATCGAATTCTCGTTTTATTTAAAAAATTTTGTAATGTAAATTCTATCTTGTCTACTTTAAGCTGTTACGTACATCCGTTATGTGAACAAAGTTATAGTACTCTGGGCAGCAAAAAAAAAAACATTGACCAAAAGTAAAATAAAATCTTATAAATAAAAATCTGGTGTTTGAGGTCTAACTACTCCGAAGCGGCTCCACCGATTTTTACGAAATTTTGGGTGCATAGTTGAGAGAGAGTTGCCACCTGTTTGAAAAATCAAATTTAATTAAAATAGATAAAAGTTATATGAAGTATAAAAAACAATACGGGTGTCAAACGGTTCGTCTTGGCGAGGAGAAGATTCGTACATATATTTTGCAGAGGGTTGCCACCTATTTGAAATGCCGAATTTAATTGAGATGCACACAAGTAAAGTATTAAAATTTCCGTATCAAGCGGATGTTCCGCTGAGTAGAAGGTTGCCACCTGTTTGAAAAGTCGAATTTCATTAAATTATAGACAAGTTATATGTATGTAACGTGAAAATATGGGTGCCAAACTGTTCGATTCGCTAAGGAGCAGGCTTATAGTTTATAGAAGGTTGCCACCTGTTTGATAAGTCAAATTTAATTAAAATAGATAACTAGTTATGCAAAATATAAGCAAGATGGGTGTTAAGTGGTGTACTTTTATGAGGGCTACCCCCTGTTTGAAGGAAAGAATTCTTACATATATTTTGGAGAGGGTTGCCACCTGTTTGAATAGTCGAATTTCATTATATTATACACAAGTTATTTGAAACATGAAAATATGGGTTCCAAACTGTTTGATCAAATTGTTCGACTGAGGTGAAGGCTTATAGTATATAGAGGGTTGCCACCTGCTTGAAAAATCTGATTTGATCAAATTATATATAAGTTATGTGATATACTAAAATATGTGCGTCAAACGGTTCGTTTTTTGGAGGGCAGGTTTATTGCCAACAATATTTTAAAGAAAGTTGCCACACGCTTGCTTCGCTAGAAGAAAATTTCTAATTTGAAAAATTGGTTCCCACCTTCGTGCTGGGAAATTGTCTATGCTCTTGTGATTTTGCTGATTTTTTACTAGAATTTATTATTTTATTGATTGTTGTTGTGCAATTGCAAATATATATTAATTTTTGAACTAATCTACATCAACAACATTTTTATAGTTCAAGGTCAGTTTTATATTTGGAAAGCATGGGAAAAAGGCAACAACAATGGTAGAAAATATAGCTGCTATTTTGGATATCACCACATATTATTATCAGATTTGTTTCTGGACTCTATCCAAGCCCGAACAGTTTTTATGTTAATCTTTAAATAATAATGTAAAAGTTACAAAAGTCAATACGTTCCATTGAATCGTTGACAAAAAGTGGTAGATTTGCAACCTGGCATGAAGCAATGCTAGTTATTCAAATTATAAAGAAGTGGTACATCTAGCATTAAAATGGTAGAAGACCCAGCACTGAACGTGAGTTCAAATTGTGAATGCCACTCAATTTTTCCAAGTAGTAAGAGTTTCGTCGAACTTCATTAAGAATTTAAATGAAACGCATAAGCTGTTGTTGAAGAAAAGCAAGGAGCGAGCGAAAAGAAAGAAAAGTGGGTGTTTCGATGACAGCTGTAAATCGCAGGCGGTGCTAAAGCAGTACGCTTATGCATTGAGATTTTTCGTGCAGAAATAAATGCATATAAATATATAAATACTGATAAGTTTGTATGTATGTTTGTATGTATGGCCTTCTTGGCATTTGCAGTACATTTATACATTTATGGTGCCCGATTACGCATTGAATTTTGTTGTTGTTGTTGCGTTTTTCTTGATAAAATACTTCTCAAAATCGTTCAATCTTCGACACAATCTCTTTCCCTCATTCCTTGTATCACTCCCACTGCTTTCCTTTCTCACCGCCTCTTCACATTTCACTTTTCACATTTTGAATTTTTAATAAAAATGCTGCAATTTCATGAAACACAATTTTGTTGAAGAAAATTTACTTATTTTTATGCACATAAATTGCAACTCTGCTACTAGTACTATACCCAAAAAGCAGCTGCACAGGCAACAGCGGCGGAGAACATATCGAAAACATGGAATAAATTGGAAGCACAGAAAAGAGGAGTGAAATCATACAGCTCAAATGGTTGAAAAGAACTTGAGACGAAAGTGGTGGTGGGGCGCAGAAGTGGATGGGGGGACGGAGTAGAATGTATGGACTCTGACAATGAAAGTTTCAATGCAATGCAATGTAATGCAACCGAATTCAGCAACAAGGACGAAAATGCAAGCAGCTGCAGCAATTGTTTTTTGCTGTATCGCGCTCCAGCGCACATTAACGAAATTTATGATTATATAAGCGAGACGAAGCTTTGCTGTTTGCTGATAATGCAATGAATGATGATAGCTATGATCTGGAGATGGAGATGCGGGTGGCGAAACAGCGGCAACACACAGAGTGATGGAAGGAACCAGCGTAAAGAAGTACCATAGAGTTTGCACTGCTGGTTACTCCCCACAGCGACCCGTTCGCCGGAAAACGCTTGATGGTGAAATTTGAAGAAATGCATTTATATCTGCTCGCAACTCAAAGCAAATTATAAGTGGAATGAAATAAAAAATATGAAGTCGAAGCAGCGGGGAAAAACCAAAAAAAACAATCCAACATTGAAGTGCAAAGAAGTTGTATCAGTATAAGCAAGCGAAAATAAAAATAAATACAGTTATGCAGTTGGTTGCATCATGCAATAAGAATGATGACAAAGTGGAAATCATAGCAACGAAAGGAAGCGGCCCAAGGATTCCAACGTTTATTTGTATCCGTTCGGACTTTTGGTGTACTGTTGCTGGTAATGCAAGCTATTGGTGTATGCTTAGTGAGTGGTTTTTGCTTGGTCGCTGGGGTTTGGCTGCTTTGGGTTATCTGGCGATTCTTGCTCAAAGCATCAGCGATGAGCCGACAGCATAGCGCTGGTAGAATGAGTTGAAGAGAATGGCGAATGAATGGATTTGATTGGTAACGGCTGGTTAGAAAGTCATACATACTACTTTTAATAATGAAAAGTTGGCAAATATGATATGTTTCTGCGTTTTTTTTTATATATGCAATTTCAATGCAGATGGCTGTTGGCTTGAATTTGGAAATTTGTGCGAATAAATAAATAAGTAAATATAAGCAAGTAGTATGCATAGTAAAATGGGCTCACACGAAATTTGTATTTCAAAAATTTTTGACGAGGAACTACATTTCTTATACAGGCATTGATGAACTCACGAATATAGATAGCAAACTCTCTGCCACGTTGTGCGTGATTGGCACAAAAAAAAAAAAAAACATTTGTGTTTAAAACAAAGAGTTCTAAAAACTGCTTTCCATAACTGAAACTAAATATAAGCGCAGTTAGAATTCTTTAAAATTTATGAAATCTGATATATTTTTTAAACTACTCTCTCTTACATTTGATCGCATACGAATTATATAAGCAATAATAATTTAATAATATGGCCCCTATACCTACCACCTTTTTGCATATTTGGCCGAGTTTAACCTTTAAGTTGTTTGATGACTTTTACCGATGGCATTTATGAGAAGCTTTTTCATGACAGAAATGCACTTGTAGTTTTCCGATTTCCTGTGTACGAGGGTAGTAGAAATTTGGCTTCTGTCCATTAAATGGCATTTTTTTTATAATATTCACCATGTTTTTCATAAATTTTTTTTTCGCTTTTTATAAAAATAAAAGTTCGCTATATAACAAAAAGCATATTGATACATCAAAATATCATGCTTTGTAAAAAAATTATAAAAAGCCAACAAATTGCCATCAAAATTTTAACTTTACTTTATTAAACTCTAGTATAATAATTTGCAAATTAAGGTGGCTAAAAATTTTCGTTGATTTTTGAAAATTTTGTTTTTTATGGAATAAAATACATGACGTTCTTGTATTTGTAATGACGCTACCACCTTATATGATGTGTAAACCTCAAGCCGTGGTGTAGACAGAAATAGTTAGTGATTTGGATTTACTTAGATTTAGGATGATGAACGATTTGGACATGGTATAAGGATTTTCTGGAAATCTCGACAATAGATTTATCTAATGTATTTTTATACATATTTTTAATATTTTTGAAATATATAGTAAACGTGATAAACTGATAAGCGACATGAATAGCACTGAGTTTATATCTTACTTATCTTACATAACGTTGAATAATCTGAAGATCTCCTAGGTAAACTTTTAGCCAATGCTACGCTGCGTTTATTATTTTTAACCAACTCATTTTAATTTGCCTAAATTAAAATGAAAATATGTGTACTTTTAAACTCAAACTCGCCCCTAATATGCTCGTTTGTCTTAAATATCGTAGTTAGTGTAATAGATTGTTCTCAAATTTCAAGTAGAATACCTTTTAATCTTTCAGCCAGGATATTTTTACATATTTTATGCACTAGTGAAAAAATCTAATTACAAAAATATTCTAATCACGGCTACTCTGAAAGAGTTCATCAAATTTCAAGGAGTGGCATTAAAAAAATTTGCCGTAACTTGTATCAAATTTATTATTTTCTAAATGCATATGGAGTAGTTATAGTTAGATGTATTCCATGGCTTAAAATAATTAAATAAATAAATCATATAATCTCATTATTTTAGCTAAAATTCTGCTCCCCAGCACTTAAAAAAGTACTCCTTATATAACTCCGCGCTACATTGAACAAACTACCATATGGGACATTCCCATCTTACTCCATTTCTTCAAATTCTATAAGAATAATATTTTTAATTAAAGCTTTTGTATTCTGAACTTTTTCAACGGAAAAACGTGCACAAAATTTGTCGCGTTGCAAATCTGAAAACCGTCAGTAGAGTAATAACTTTCACATGCCACAAGCGCAACAAAGAAAGCTAAGCATCGCGAGTTTCGTATCCCCATTGCTGCCCTACCACGCATTGCATGGCTTGGCTGATGTTGGATGGGATTGTAAATACATACATACATATGTACATAGATAAGTGTGCGAATGTATCCTTAGTACTCGTTCTCTATTAAATCCATCGGCGAATGGATGTGAAGTGCTTGGCAGTGCTATGTCGACGAAATGAAAGATAAATTTCATAATTTTTCATCTGATTTCGCTATGCTTTTACTGCCGTCACTTTTTGAACAAGAAAAAAAAAATATATACACACATATTATATATGTATATGTACACACTCTATATATCTATGTACATAAATTGTGTTGATGGGCAACAGAGTGAATCGTTGCAAATGGGCGGCCTTTTAAGCGTCAGCTTGAAAAGATAAATTTGCTGCTCTTGCTTTTTCCTTTTTGTTTTGTATTTGTGCTTGTTTTTGTTTTGGTTATTCACCACCGCTCAATGCTTTTTTAATCAAAGTCAAATACTAGTTTTTGATGTTTTTTTGTGGGTTGCAAAAATGCACAATCAGTAAGATGTATTGCAAATCATGATGGAATGGAGTGCGCAATTTTTTTGTTGTTGTTTTTTTGTGTATATTTGTTGTGTTGGTGAATTGCCAAATTTTAGCGCATATGTACTTTGTTATACAGTGGATTTTGAGAAGGATGAACTGATGAAGAAAATGAATTTGAAAATTGTGAGTGAAATATTAATAATAGAAGTACATAGATAGAAGAAATAAGCAAGGACATTATTGGCCCGAAAGCTGAATATATTTATATGCACGTGGTGTGTATAGTGTATGCCTTCAAAAAAAAAATTAAAAAAAAAAAATTCTTAGATTTTATATGTACATTATGGCGCATCACTGGTCATATAAAAAATGGTATTGTAAAATTTATTATATTTTAAGTATTCTATCAAAATGCATCGGAAAAATAATTAAGATTTACATGAGCTGGAGCGATTTTTAAAACAACAACAAGGATACAGTTTGTTATAAATGAGAATAGTTTTTTAATATTGAGAAAAAACCAATCAGCTGTGATGATAGGACATTTAATTTTTTTCGCAGGCGTAACAATAAACGAAAAACTTGAATAACTCTGTGGAAGTCGATGCTCTGGAGTTATTTTTTTGGAATAATATTTTCAACTGAAAATTGTTGTATTATTTTTGGTCTTATATTAAGAAATTTGAATCTTATTGACTTCGATGTTCTATGCAAGTCTGAAAATTTGTATGCTTGGAGATATTTTCAAATCGGCAGTAAAGTTTCCGCTAACATAATAAGTTTTATAATACCGGTGGAAAACCTGCCACTATTTTTTTTTTTATTGATCCACCATAATGAACATTTGTATTTCTAGCGACTTTCAATCTACACCTTTCATTCGTTTTATACCAATCAATCTACACCTTTCATTCGTCTTATACCATGTCTACACGGCAATGAAAAGAAGTTGTTTTCAGGAGATGTTTTCAATATAAAATATGACCGCCTAGGCAACATACCATTTTACTAACTGGTTTTCGATGATATTTCTCTATTTATTTACCTTTTTTACTCTAAGACAATCCGGTAACCACAGTGCCCCCTGAGACGCTTTGTATAATTATTTCAGTTTTTCTCCACCCCAATTCTTATTCCATTTTCTAAACTAGTGGCGGGAAATATTCCAATTTTGTTGGCAAAAAGTTATCGAGCACAAAGTTGCTTATGAAAACACAATAAAAATTTAGATGTTTTCCAGATTACCATGATCGGCAAAGCGAAAACATACAGTTACTTTCGACTTGTTTCCACAGAACACCACGACTGGGTCATAAACGACTGGTTTTCGTTGTCGTGTGACCTTGGTATTAAACTCTGTCCCAAAAACTTCGTTATAGGGTAGTTCGACTGTACTACATATGTTTGCTGTCTCAGCGATTATCAGATTTTTGATTAGCGCTAACTAAAGCTGTTGAAAAATTATGCCAGCCATTTGATCAAGGCTCAGATTTACTTAGACTTCGCAAAGACTTTTTTCCGATAAATGCAGATTTTTGAACCTAATTAACCAATAATACCATTTTTTGGAATTATTTTCTATCCATCACCATATGACAATTAATATTTTCAAGTTAGAGGAGCATATATACCCATGTTCAGAAATTCGAAGAATCTTTTTTGTTTACAATTTTAACCCTCTTAACAACTATCCATATTGGTTTTTCGAATAGTTCTGTGAAGTACGTAAGTGTCATAACGACTCCCACCTAAAGATAATGGGTTAAAATTTGCGCGAAAATATTTCCTGTTCTACGGTTTTTGTCTTAATCTTTCTTTTCGCTCAGACATATAGGAGCTAATAGAGAAAACTTGCATTTGGTATTATGGCACACATTCGAAGAAAATAGTGCTATTGTGAATTTCACTCATTTTGATCATCCACAATAGTATATTTCTATCAGCTGTCATTGAAATTAAATACAAGTTGCAAGAAAATTAAGTAAATAAAAATGAAATACAAATATGACTACGACGGAGTTCGACGGTTCTTCGGAGGAGGAGGATGAAAGTTTACTAGGATTGGCAAGAAGTAGTAAACGATCCAAATCCTTTAGAAATTAATTTCATTGCGTAAGTGTAATACTTCAAAGAGGGCTTTATATGTATTGATAATATTTATGAAAGTTGTTTACAGAATTACAACTTTCGACTATTTACGGAGGCGTTTGTGGATTTGCTGTCCGCTATTTAAGTATAAGAGTCAGTGCAGCAGTGTACACGAGCCAAATCAACTCCAAATATTTTAAAATTAGCACCAGTGCAACGACTTTGTGCTCAGGTATACAAATACCAAAACTTAATTCTATTTCTTAAGGAATAATATACAAATTTAGTTAACCTTATAAATTTTGCTGTCATTCTAACAGTTGGTTGCAAACCATTTAGCTCCAACGAAAATTCTTAAAATTTTTCTTCGCCTGCACCTTTGTGCAAATCTCGTTTGCGAATTGAGGATATTCTTCTTTGAATGAAACCAGTCTTTTCAGTTGTTATTTCATCCTTGCGGCTTTAGGCGCGCATAAAATTATCAAAAATGGTTTAATAATAGTGTTTGGTTGCCAAAAAGCAAAAATCTATTGCAAAATATTAACATTTTCTTCGATTTTCAAACACTACGATACAGCCCCGAAAGCAAAATTCTGTTCGATTGAAAATTCGATGTGCTACGAAAATTTCGACAGGGTTACATGGCTCATAATATGAATTTGACATTCGTTGTTCGATGTTCGATAACCAGCGAAGATCGATTGCAGCTCATAATTAGAACCATATTGTAATAATTTTTTCTACTTCTCTGAGCACACCTCGGAACGCGACATGAAAACTTAAGTAGGACATACAAAAAATTCGAGTAAACTCTTACCCAGCTGGGTTTTACTCTTGGAAAGGTGGAGCCTGCCGTACGGTGTTATTTACAAAGCAAATTGCTATCATATTATATCTGTATGCATAGATAAAGCAAGTAAGGTCCTCTTGCAGAAAATCCATAGTGAATTGTTTAAATAAAGGGATAAGTAATTTAAGCCCAGTTGAGTGGAAGCAGGGTATGTATTTAACTCAGAGTTTGCTGGTTAATTTGATTGAATTGCAAACAAATTTATCAATTTAACCGGTCAACTCTGAGTTAAATAGATAACCTGGTGCTCGAAAGTGGGCCTAAGAGCATACAAAAGTTTGTTGCCCATGATCAGCAAATTCTCCAGTGCAATCGTAAGCTTCTACCATTTAGTACTTTCTTTACGGAATGGTCGAAATGGTTGATATTTTTAACGGTATTCTTCGGGCCTTTTCAACCAAATGCGATAACCTAAAAAAAGCAAACTTTCCATTTTAATTTTTGATATGCCCTGCGTTAGTTAAGTTGAGGCAGTTAAAGCTCTTCAAATTCATTCCATAAGTGTGAAACTTTAATAACCTGATAGTTCTATTCTGGTCTGGTCGACTGGCACAGATACGAGTTCCCAAAGATGACCTCAAATTGAGATCGATATATCGACGAATAAAATTATTGGAATAACTAACAAGTTGTTTTATTCAACCCGGCCTTGAGCTCAATAATTAATACGCAGTATCCACCTGGAGGCCAAAAAAGATTATTTTATCATGATAGTTTTATATCATGGTATTTTTTTTAAGCTGGAATCAAAGTCGATATCTTCTACAGAGTCACAAGACTGAGATGAGGGGTCAGTTCAGACCTAGGAGAGTTAGTTCGATGTTCCCCATAACATGCTACAAGTTTCGAATCTATTTCACAATTTTTAAAATTCTTGGAAAACTTTAGGAGACAGACACTTATATTTATAGATTAAGAGAGTTTTTTTTTAGATTTCTATTATGATTTTATAATTTTAGTTGTTTAACTTTTTACATTCAAATGACGGATTGCTATGACCTAAAAGGTAGCCCCACATTTTGGTAGCATGAACTGTGGTAGTGGGGGGGGGGGGGGGGGGGTGTAAAGTGGATAAATATCCAAATGGCCTGACCCCTTCAAGGTAATTTACTAATTACAGTGTTTGTCGGTTAGTCGTTTTGATTTACGAGTGTGGCGGCATTTAGCTCTGTATTTATGCAAGTGCAATATTTGCAGAGCAGAAGAAAGCAAACTGAATTTCATACATATGTAGAATTTGCGCTGACTATAAGCTAATGCACGATGTTTTTCGTGACCACAAAATGAAATAAACCATTTCGTGGAAACATAAAATAAGCGCAATGGCAGATGAGGTGGTTGGTTGGTTTGGCGTGAAGTGCTAAAATAGAGCAAAATGGGATTCGATACAGAGCGAGTAAGTAAATTTTGGACTGCAACTGACGGTATGACCAAGTAGTTGCAGTCCAGTCGCAACATTAAAAGTTTTTTCAGACGTATTATGCCACAAAAATTTTAGCGATGCTCCGATAGGCTTCAAAAAAAAAAAAAAAAAATGAAAATTAAACATGAAAATGATTGGAGTGCCTGTCGCCTGTTGGCTTGACAAAACGGACATAAATATCTATAGCCAAGCCAAGCACACAGACAGCAAAATAGGCACACTGTTACGAATACGCTAGCAGTATTGCGCTTCCTTCCGTTCGTGTTTTTTTTTTGTTTCGGTTTTTTTTAGTTTGTTTTGAGCTGTTCTACTCACTTGGCTTTTTATGGTTTTGTGGTTGTGATTATTTTTGGTTTTTTTTTGTTGTTTTGTCGAAATAGGAGCAAACCAGAAATATCAGCCATAAAATATGCAATAATATTTTATGGCAACCAACAATCCGTTAACATGAAACTGCCACTTTTAAGAGTGCTCAGTATGTGTGCCCGTACATTAAGCCGTATCACATTAAATGAAGGAGGAAAAGTTTAACGTCTGTCACTTTTATTTGAACCCTCATGCTGAGCAAAATTTTTGGGTGTACATTTTTTTTGTTACTCTGTAAAAACAGCTAATTGATTTTTTTCGTAAAATTTCTCTTTTGACCTAAGATTGTTATGAATGGTTTATGCTCGTAGTTGTAAAGGTAACAAATATTATTTTAATTATAATTATATGTAGATACAGTCGAACTCCTCTATAACGAAGTCGTCGGGACCGGTGAAAAAGTTCGTTATAGAGAGGGCTTCGTTATAGAAAGGTCATACGAAATTTCATGTCTTTATGTTCAAGGCCTATTTAATGAAACATTGATTAATTTTATTTGTTTTATTTGTTTTTATTTCTTACATTTTAAAAAGAAGACCTTAATAAAAAGTTAAAAAGATTATAAGGATTATTCAGGTATGAAAAAATTGTCGACTGTAGTTTGTTTAGCTGTTTGAGCCTTTTCGTTATCAATAAATGCTTCTAAGGAATTAATTTTATTAAATATAATGTCGGGTACATCGCTCCGTGATTCAACAAATATTAATAGAGTTTGTAATGCTGCACGCGTTTCGGAGAATGATGGAACTCTAATATATTTTTGTGTATTATAACAACTAATTTTTAGCTCTTCGCTAAATTCGTTATAGAGGAGTTATTTGCTATGGAAAATTCCATTTATGTATAACAAAAGAATTCGTTACAGAGAGGAATTCGCTATTGAGAAGTTCGTTATAGAGAGGTCTAAATATATGAATAAATTGTTAAAATCGTAGTGTTTAAAAAAAAAATTCGTTAGAGAGAGGTTTGCGTTATAGAGGAGTTCGTTATAGAGGAGTTCGACTGTAATATAATAAAAAAACAATCATCAAAAATCAACACGAATTTTTAGTAATTTGAAACTTGTACTTTATTATACCATTTTTTTTTTTTTGATAGCGCCTTTCCGATTTAGTCTTCTCGTCTTCTGTCTGAACCACTATGGGCAAATATATTTCTTCAAATTGTTTTACATACGTTTAAAAACGTTTGCAATAGTACTACGACCGATTGTAATGCAACCATTCTTCCCTACAGCTTTTTGAAAGACACCTTCCGCCAAAAATTTCAGCGTGACCCCCAGTTGTAGTAATGCCACATTAGATTTTTTTTTAAAATTGGAAACCAAAACATTCAATAACATAATAAATACAGTTTTGTTGGACCGATAGCTAGACACAAACCTATAAAATATGTTTATTAAAATATTTCCAGCAATTGCGATCACCAATAAAAATAACAAAAAAACCTCTACTAATTCAGGCACATCAGAAGAAGGTCGGAATAATCCTGAAGGATCCCTCCTCTTCTGGAAATCTAATATGTCCTATAAAAATCGCCGTTAACGCACTCATTTTTCTTCTTTTTTCCAAAAAAAAATATTTCTTATTTTGCACTGTGTACTGAATGCAGAACGTGACGCCTTCAGAGGTACCGCTATTTTGGTTATGCCGAGTCACTTCGCCGCGGGAAGGCGAAACACTGTATTCTATCATTCGTGTTTATTTTGGATTTACTGATAAGCCAACAGCTATCTAATTCATTTCCAGGGTGGTGAATCAAAAACAAGCTCGGTTTTCAAAACACCAAAACCAAATTTACTCTTTTTTCTATTTGCACTTCCATTCGGATTCCAGAACCTACCCGATTGTTCTAGAAAAGGATTGCATAAAAACTAAATTCGACATGAACGGTTTCCATAGCTGAAATGTGGAATGAACGTTAAATTAAAGGAACACTGCAATCCAAAAGCAAGTAATTGTAAAATGGACTCACATAAAATAGGGTAGTATGAAGTACTCATACCTGTTAAGTCATGAGTACTACTCGTACTAAGTAGCAATTTAAGGACTTTGGCTTTCCAGAGAAGTACTCAATACTTTTCAAGTACATTACATTTGTATCAATTACTACTCGAGTACAAGTACTTGTAATTGGAAAGTATTTGGAAATACCATCAAGTACTCAAAGTACTCGAAAATACTCGCTAAAATAATGGCAATCCTTTTCCAAGTAATTTCAATTACTTTCAATTACTTTGCAGTACTTGGAAAAGGATTGCAAATCTTTTAGCGAGTATTTTCGAGTACTTTCGAGTACTTTCAGTACTTGATGGTATTTCGATATATTTTCCAATTACTAGTACTTGTACTCGAGTCCTAATTTCAATTCAGCTAGAAAACAATTACGTATTCATTAAAAGTACTTTAAAAAGTATTTGTAGTGAGTACTAATTGTACTTGAAATTTAACAGGTTTGGAAGTACTAAGACATATTTTTCATATGTATTAACCCGTTAATGGTAAAAAAAACTACAAAAGTTTACATTACATTTAAATTACATTTGAAGAAGAAAAAATATGAAAAAAATTTCTTTCTACATTTTAATCGGGTGCGCCCATGTTGGTACAGTGTACATGCAATCGCAAAGCATTTGATATGGTCATATCAATCATGCAGGTGAATAATATCCATGAGTATTTTTTACTGTGAATGTTGATCCTGTACGAAAATTGACGGCAAAAATTTGTCGTTTATTCTGACTCGCATAAATTTATAAGTTACTTAAGTCGGCAATCATGATAAAAATTTATGCGTCACAAATCATTTCAAATATTTGAACAGGTGTGAGATCTTTCACTGCTTCTCTTATGTGTCACTATTTTACTACTCGGTTGTCAGATTCTGTGTATGTATATGGTGCCCAGTGTACCTGATTCATGGTGCTAATAGTTGGTCATCCCTGCTATTTGCTGAAAGCAAATATCTCAATATTTCCGGGGGTATCATTTGACATGTTTGATGGCGAGTTATCATTATCGAAACCATTTTATTCGTCAGTAAGAACACTGGGTTTAAGGTTGAGTTATAGCAAAGTTGTACTCAAAATGATCACCACTGTCTTCCACGATACAATTTATGGCTGCTTCTTAAGCCTTCCACTCGTTTTCAAATTCTAAAAAATAAGGATAAGTTGAGCACACCTGCGGCCATGGTATCCGTATTACTACAGTCATGTTTTGAGTACAACGATTACTTACATTTTCGATATGTATATGTTACTCTGTAATATATCGTAAATGATTAATTTTTTATTTTTTTTTTGATATTTGTATTATTTTGATACGTTATAAGCCAAAGTTGTGATTATATTTATGTACATATTATTAATATTAAAAGAAAATATATATATATATACATACCTAGACGCGTGTCTTGATTAGAAAATTCACCACATAAGTATACAAAATTTACAATTAATTGATAAATATTTTTATTGTTCTTTTATCTAATCAAAACTGCAATTATATTTGCACTAGTGTCAATAACTTTTTTCCTAACCTCAATCATTAGGTGTTCCCAAATTGGCACAGCAAGCAAGAATAGGTTAAGCGTACATACCATTCCAAAAACTTCTAGAATGATTGATCAATTTCGTCGCAAGACTTGTCGCTTATCCCAAAAGTACAATAACTAAAAATGCAATTGGCTAGACAAATATATCTAAAACTTTCTCTATACAAAATACAAATTTTATCAATCATTTTAGTTAAATTACTCACACTTGATTTCTTACTTACTTACTTAATTGGCGCTATAACCGCTTAAGCGATTTTGGCCGAACCACTCCTACAATTTGTGATTTGCCTTGATGTTGTGACACAAATTGAGGGACCTACAGCTTTACGCCGACTCTGAAAGGTGAATGTTTTTTTTTTATGAGAAGTTTTTTTCATGCAGAAATTCACTCGGAGGTTTGGCGTTACTACCGAGGAGCGACCTTTATTAGAAAAAACTCTGAATTTTGATAATTTTTATGGTTGTGCTTAAACTGCCATCTGTTCGATGTCCATTACATTTGAAAACCTCTCGCTGGAGGAAAGCATTACGTTTCTTTTTGATTTTATATTGGAACGATTTGCCGTCATCCCTTGTCAAGTTGGGTTTGGAGACAAATCGGTTTCGTGCCATCTTCAGTGTCATTTTCATTAGTTACACTTAGAAGTAGGATTTATTATATTTAGTTTTAATGTCACATATTCTAAATATTTAAAAATTTTCTTTTCATCTTTCAATTATCGTCGAATAAGAAGCCACGAATCTGCTGTCGAGTGCCAACTATTATTTTGCCGTCTCTGTTGTGAAGACCCTTAATTATTTAACGTTCTTTTGTTGAGGTCTGCGTGGTACAAATCTTGCGATCGATATTGCGCTAACTTTCAGTAGAGCTAAAGAATTAAAAGATGCCTTCGCCAAAGTCTATTTAGAAGATTAAATCAGGGAGAAAGTGCCGAACTCTCTGTAAGCTTGCGAGCTTTTTACTTTCTCTATGAAAAGAAAGGCTTCCAACCTCTTAGTGGGCTACAAGGAGAAGGCCAAGACGACAAAAGTCTTTGACATCACCACCGGTTTATAAGGCGTTATTTTTAATTACACAAAAGATGTACTCGGTTCGGGCGCGGAACTAAGTATTCAGTCGCGATGACTCCCATATCAACAATAAATTTTTCAGCGGCATACTTCTACATTCCGACTTTTTAAATTTGTCTCGAGGGTGCTGATTTGGATGAATTTCAAATTTGTTTAAATAACATATTTTATTTTTCAAACTCTGTGTTGTTAACCACAAATTTACATATGTACATACATTGAAAATAAACATGTATGAATTTATTTACTCAACCATAACATTTTTTTTACAATTTTTATTACTTGCAAGTCCGCGGAAAGAAAAAAACCTTCTGAAAATTCTGAGAACAAAATTTTTGTTCTAACGTAAATTTTCGGTAAAATTGCACAAAGTTTAAAATTTAAATTTGTTTGGTTTTTTTATGGTATATAATAAATGGGCTTTCAATAGGGACGCTACAAAAGTAGACCGATAGTGATAGCAAACGACGCCATATTTTTTGCCGTTCTTTTGACATTTCTCTTCCGTAAGGTTTGCCATTTCATCATGGAAAGATGTACGATCCATCATCGAGTCGAAATTATTAAAATTTACTACCGAAATTCGCAGTCAATGGCCTCAACTTAAAGAGCGCTACGTCCAATTTATGGTCGTCGTCATTTCTGGCTGAATGGCTTCGTCAATAAGCAAAATATGCGTTATTGGACAGGCAGCAATTCACACGTACTCCATGAGTCAACATTGCATCGCGAAAAAATTACGGTTTGGTGCGGCTTATGGGCCGGCGGCGTCATTGGGCCGTACTTCTTCCGTGATGATCAAGACCGGCACTTTACTGTGAATGGGAATCGCTACCGCTCAATGATAACCGAATATTTTTGGCCCGAATTGGATGATATGGACTTGGACAATATGAGGCTCCAACAGGACGATGCCACAAGCCACACAGCGAATGTCACAATCGATTTATTGAGAACCAAGTTTGGTGAACGTGTTATCTCACGAAATGGCCCAGTCAATTGGCCGCCTCGGTCGTGCGATTTGACGCCGTTAGACTATTTCCTGTGGGGCTACGTCAAGTCTATGGTCTATGCCAACAAGCCAGCGACGATTGATGAACTTCGTACGAATATCGAACGTGAAATTGCAGCAGTATCGGCCGATTTATGGTTGAAACCCGTCGAAAATTGGGTACAGCGTCTGGACTTCTGCAAGCGTGCCCGTGGTGCCCATGCAAAAGAAATTGAGTTCCATACATAACGGAATCGAATATACTTTCACAGGAATGAAGAATTTAATTCATATCCCAAACTGTTTTTGTCTTATTTAAAAAAACTTATGTAGCGTTCATATTGCCAGACCCGATATATATAAAATAAAAAATAAATTAATAAAATTGACCCAGTATGTCTCGCGTGCATGAGAAATAACTACGCCCCTTTTTGCAATAATGCAGATTTCGTCGTCAGAATGATAATAATTCTGTATATCTCCAGAAAAACTTGCAGTATGAAAAATGCAGTATGTATGGGAGGTACCTCGCCCGTTTTAGATAACGAAATTATGTTGAGCCGATGACCAGCCCTTTGCAAATTTGGTTGTGATTGGCCAATTGGTTTATGAAGCCACTTCGTTTGATCAAGAAAGGAAAATTAAAATTTAAACTATACCAGAATTTTGTTTAGCTATTTTACATTCAATATCAAACATTTTCAGGGTTGAAAATGACATAACTAGACTCATATGTGTCGCGGAAACCGTGGTTTACACTGTTTAATCCAATTTGAAACGGTTTTAATTTTAAAAAAGATTATATATATATATTTTATGTGAATAATGTAATGACTGTATCAGAGAGCTGCAACGGATACATAATTTTCGTGTATACTCGAGCATCTAACAAAATCCGTTTTGCATCAATATCTTTAAACGAGCAGAAGTATTTTTCGTTAGCGACTGAGCTCAAGGCGAACATGTTGGTCACAACACTCGAGTGCTTTTCATACATAATTGATTGGGTTCGGGTGCTTTGCAGATCTAGATAGTCGAGTGTTCGAGTTTCAACTCGAGTGTGCACATAATTTGCTTGTATGGCTTTGCGTAGTGTGATCGGTAGTGCAGTGCACCTATGGTAAAAAATCCATTCAATATTATCTATTTTTTATGTGTATACAGCACGTACACTTTGCCATTTCTTATATTTTTGCTTACACAAATGCGACGCCTAAATCCGTTTGTAGATTTAACTCGAGCACGTTCGAGTATCCGTTTCATTAGTTGCACAAATTATGGGTTAGCTGCGGGTGTCGAGTGTGGCATTCGCTTGTGCTCGATTTTTGGCGAGGGTGATTAAACAGATTCGAGCCCACTCAAAGCAGCTCTCTGCTCTGTATGGCGCACACTCTTCTTATTTTTGAAACTAATTTTTGAGCTAAGATTTTTTCATAATTGACGTGCTATATATGCTTGGGCTACCAGGTTCTGCCCTAATGTTTCGAAGCATATTTTTTTATTACATTATTTCATTACATGCATTTATGAAGATGAACGTAGGCATCACGTATTCTTTGATATCTAGGATTTTTTGTTGTTGATATTTTTACTGTTTTCTTGTCTGCGTACATCCATGGCGATTTTTTGTCTGAAGCACCTAAATATGTGTGTGCGATGTTTTACCTAAATTTATTTTTCAAAAGGTGGCATTGTTGGTTTGCAGCAAACAAGTCACGACAATTTGGCAACTTAAGTCCGTACCTGAAGTCCTGCAACCGAAAGAGGTTCATTAACTTTGCCATAGCCACTTGCACCACACTCATCGTCACATAGAGTGTTGTAACAACAGCAGTAACTGCTATTAAACAACAACAAAAACAGTAAACATTTACTGTCAAATTTATGCCTATAACCAAAGATATACATACATATATTATGTACCGTTGTGTGTGTGTATCTTTCCTTTGGCAAACGCCACTAATCAAATTTATTATTACACTGTGTTCGTCATGGATAGACCTACCTGTATCGAAAGTACTGCACTGCACCACCTGTCCGTCCTCAAGTGTTGACTCCAAGGCATCCTCTTTCTTGCTTTCCTTCTCTCCTCCCCACTCCCTTTCTCCGAAAAAACATCAGTGCATACTAAATTTAATTAGCAGACAGTGATGTGTATAACAAATGCAGACTTTTGATATTAAAACTTCTACTACTACTACTACTACGGGTAATAACGGTTTCTGCTGGCCTTAAGGTCGTAACACTTCGAAATTCTCGACTCTTGGTAACACAGCAACACACACACACACATAGGTGTCACATGCACATTTCAGTTACGGCGCTGTTGGTTTTATAACTTGATTGCCTATTTGCTTTAGAAATATCACTTTGACTTTTTATTGGCCATATGAATGGTTGCTGTTAAAAAATTCATGCACTAAATATTTGATTTTGGCAAATATGCTTGTAATAAAATATAGTAGAGAGTTAGTGAGGCGAGATATGTACATAAGTGTACAATCACGAGAATGAATATGTAAGAGTGTGCCATATGTGTTAGTGTATTTGTATGTGTGCAAAAAGATTCTTGGATCTGTGTTGTGTTTTTTTTTTTGAAGATTTTGTGGCTGTAGAATTTTGAGTGGCAGCAAATTTGACTCCTGTCTGCAGGCGAAGGACGAATGCAATGGTTTGCAATATTTTCTAGTGACTTAAAATTTGTATACGAATTTATGAAGAACAATACTTTATACTTTAATACGTTGAGAATATGTTGGGAGATACAATTTTTTATGACTCGAATTTATTTTTATGAAAATTAGTTTTCTGTAGTTTTTGTGAAATATTAATTGCAGTATAACATTAATGTAGTCCCGAAAAATAAAAAAGCGTAACAGAAAAAAAATATTTTGCATAACAAAAATAAAATTTGGTTTAGTAACGCACGTATACTGTCATATTTCTAACTAATTTTCGTTTCTTCTTGTTTTTGCAGGTAAGCGAAATAAGTTTTCAATGGATATATTTAGAGCAAGTTTAATGGTAAGCTAAAAAAATATAATAAGTTTATGCTGAAAAATAGCTATTTCAGTAAATTTTTTTTCGAAAAAAGGAAACGCCATTAGCAATGTTGTACAGATATTGAAAAAAATCTTGGGAGTCATATTAGCTCCTAAGTTAAACTGGCAGTTTAATAAAAAAACACTGTGTTAAAAAAGTACATGGTGCTCTCTTCTCTTGTGAAAAAGTGGTACCTAAAATATGGGGCCTGTGTTCAGAACTTAGGAGCCGTATTAACATGGCGGCAATCTCTCCATGGTGTGGCGGTCGACCTGTGTTGCGATCACTGGGACATTTAAATAGATCTTTACATCAGGGAATCTGCCACATAGATTGCCTTAAAGGTGCCAAAAATGAGACGAAAGAACGAGTGGTTTGTTCATGGTCGCTTACTGCAGTTCGTCAGCGGTCCCAAAGTTTGGCATGTAAATACCCAACAATTTTACTTGTCAGAAATTCCCGTACTTATTTCCCCTCAAAAAGATGGAGAAACGATATGTTATACGCAGAACACTTGGGAGTATTTGTTTTCACAGAGGGCTCGGAAAAGGTCGATGGAATGAGTGCGAAAATATATTATACTTACCCTCAAAGAGAGAGGTTCTTGCATCTTTTAGATTCTGTTAGCGGTTTTCAGTCGGAGTTGGGGCTAGCTATTTTTTCAGATAGTCAGACAGCGATATCAGCTCTCAGCTTCAAGCCTAACGAAGCAGTGCTAGGAGTCTGTTGCGATCTTAGCTCGTCAACGAATCGTTCCACCCCGATATGCGTATTGGGGCACTATAACATTCCTGCCAACGAAAAGGCCGATAAGCCGAATCAGAACGGCACCACCCTGAATAGCTCTTAGTCAATTTCCTACTGTCATTATAAATGTTCGTACGGGCGTTTCCAGGGTAACTCCGGTTTTAACTTAGTGATAATTGGCCACGAATAAAATTGATATGCAGCGCTTTCTGCCATGGCTGCAACTTATCAGGTGCGCAAAACGTAAGAAGGACAGCTTTACTAGAGTGAAAGGTTGGTCATCTGCCGAGTGTGTAACGTGTGCCCGCGGCATTCGGTGTGTCTCGGGTTCAATTCCTGGTCGGGGCAAGTAACATTAAAAATTACAGAAAAGCTTATTTTTTCTAATAGCAGTCTACACTAGGCGAATACCAACCTTTCATGAAAAATCTTCTCACAGATATCATTTACCATTCAGGGTCGTGTAATTAAAAGATCTTTTTGAGTTCTTAAGTTATGCAATTCCACTACGCAGCTGCAGATCCTCGACTGAAATGGGTAGTGGTTTGACGTCACTGATATTATCCACTTGGAGAGAGTTCCTGATTGTCTCTCGGTAAATGGTGTTTGTGGCCTGTCTGTATGTTGTTGGATGCAGAGGTTGCACCATTTACGATCAACTCTCGTTCGTGAGTTCAAGAAAATGCCTTTCTGAATTGATCGGGAGACGGTTCGACAGCAGTTAGATGTCTATTTGGTAGGTTTGTAGTTTCATTCACAGTGAATCAACGTGTCAGGTCGGAGACATAACCACTTACTTTCATACACGAGTTATCAATTACATTGCCGGTAGTCATTATTAAGCAATCATACCAAACAATAGTGACTGTAGAGATGTAAAAATGAAACAATAGTGGGAGGAGGTCGCAACTCTGTAAAACCCTCGCTTAACTCTCCAGCGTTTCAATCCCTGTGGGAAAGTTCGATAGGAGTCACTCGGGTTTCCTGGTGTCAGCAGCGGGATCACCCTCGCAACTTATCATATGTCCGGAATGAAGAGGGTGGCTAGAGACAGCTACTTCCGCTGGACCAAAGTTTTGAAGCATCTCACGCTTTGTCGGATTGGTCAAGGACCGTACGGTGGGCCAAAGCTTTCGCTCACCTTCAATGTGGTATCAAGATTTCAGATTTTCCGCCCGCTTGCCTCTCTTGTGCTGGTATAACAGTCTCCGAATAGTCATGTTTTAATCCTTGATTCGGGGTTTACGGGCATTGGACTGGCGAAAGTGGTCATGCTCGTAACAAGAACAACTGCTTAAACTGGAAAGTTGGGACGGATCTTGGGCATCCTACCAGTTGGTGTAAAGTGAGTCGCTGCAGTCGTGACCACTTTGCGGCCCTGCGAATACCTATTCATGCGGGAGAAATGCTAAAGGTGCTCTCGGGAAACTCCGCTAACTCGTCGCTATCTGATGTTCGGATGTTTGGAAGTTGGTGAAGGCGCTGAGGTCCGCCGAGTCAAAGTCGGCAGATCTATGGGAGAAAGATTTTCATGGCAGAAAAAGAAAACACACTTTTCTATTATTTTTTGATGTGAATTGCCCCGGCACTGATTTGAATCCGGACATATAGGATGAAACACGCACTCGCTATATAGTCGGCTATGGCGAAATATAAATATCTTAAGGTAGCTTCGTATAAATAAAAAATAGTGGTACAAATTAACTACACGTGGTTCTACAATACTGGAATGGTACTGGAATGGTACTGGATGGGCGCTAATTGACCTGCATACGAATGATCCCGCTGGATGAGAAGGTGGACCGATAGTCTAGATGTTGGAATAGAGTTTTAATTGTATCCTGTGCATTAGAGTGTCTATTTTGATTACTAAAGTTCCAATCCAACTTAATATAACTTTTTTTACTTAAAACTAAGACCCCTGTGCCAGTTTTAGTTGAACCCTAAAGTTTAAGTCTAATTTGTATGTAATATTTTCCACAGCCTCCGCGCTAACATAATCTGTAAACAACTCGTTGAATTACTATTCTGTTTTAAGTTAATTTCACATTTATCCAATTGTCTCATAGAATTTTCGGAAATGCGTTTCAAATCGAACAATGACTCGAAACAAAAAAAACAAAAAATTTAACTACCAAAGAGAGAGAGAGAGCTCTGTTTCCTTTGCTAGTTATAAATCATCTAATTATCATCTTTTGCTACTTCATTGGTTTTAATGTACATAATAGCTTCGAGAAAAATAGACGAATTGTTCAATAAACGTTCAAGAAATATTACATTCTTGTCGCCCATTAAGTAATTTCTTACTACCAGCCCAATTAAAATCAACACTCAAAGGGCACTTTGCGGCCATTCCAAAACTCTTCAGTTGTGCAATCAGAATATCTTTTGCTAGCGCGTATAATTTACGAGCCACTTTAATAAGCTATACTTTTAACATTTTCAACAATTAAATGTTAATAAAAATTATTACTTATGAAAGAACCATAAATTTATTTGAAAAAACAAAAACAAAAAAATTAGTGCTGAGTTGGAGTGAGCGATTGAGTTGAACGACGCAGAAAGGCAGGAAAGGCTTCTGAAAATGCAGTAAACATGAACGACATAATTTTATGAAAATACAATATAATTTATAAGTGCAAACAAATGTACACAACGCGCATTTATTGGGAAAACGTCATATATCGAGAAGTAAAAAAAAATAAACAATCAACTGAAAAAGGGATGCAAAGTGTTCACTATCCATTACCTTTCTAAATTCAAATTAGATTAGGAAAAATTTTGTTTTAATGGAGTACTATCAATATATTTCGCTTCAAATCTTTTACATAGCATAGGAGCTTTTGGTTATTTCTGATCAATTAACGTGAGTATTTTTGGTATTTTCAAAATATGTAGCTTTTATAGTAAACACGTGAAATTTATACAGACATACATACATTTATATGTTATATGTGTATGTATTTTTAATGTTTACGTATTCATATAAAAATATTTATTTAAGTGCAATTCTACATCCATCTCCTCGAGGCTCACAATAACACATTTTTCAAACACAATATTTACTTGCTGAGCGGTGTACCTGAAAAGAAATGCAGACAAAAATACTTTCCAATAAAAATTATGTAGCTAAATGTCTCACTAAGGAAGTATGTTTTCCTGCATTTCCTACCAGCCAGCTTGGACTCATAAAATTATATGTTTTATTTTCACCCTTTTTGGAAATATTAATTTTGTCTATTTAGGCCCTACTATTTGAAAATAAACGACTTTGAAGTTTGCAAAGCTCTCATGCTAATTACACTGTATAATACAGGTAAAATAAAATAGTATCTTTCGAGGTGCATACGTATTGTAGGTGCAATCAGGCAGAACAGATCTGCAGACTGAGAATTTTGAATCAAGATTCAAGAATAACGATCATTAAAGCGAATGTATTTTATTGCTTATCATGATGAAGAAATTGTTAATTTATTGTAAGAAAAGCCGGAGGTACGGTATATACGGGGAATTTATATTATATGTCATATTAAATAACGATTTGACCGACTATTTTGTTAACTTGTTATTTCCCCTTGAAATATCCAGCATTTATTTATGCTCTTCTTCTTAGCATTAACATTGAAAGTTACCAGAGCTGTTATCTAAATTTATATGGAACGATTTGCTATTTCATTTAATGTAGAATTCTACTTTAATTGAATACAGATTTCGTCTGAGAAATTACATAGTAAAATTTTCCGACAAATAATTGTCTACAACAATTTAACCCTCTAACTGAGGATCTAATTGAAGTAAGGGTCAAAACCACATTTTTCGGTGGAAGGTAATGGGTTAAAATATTCAACGGATATACTTCCCGTGAAATTTTACTGTGCATGCATGTCTTAACTCTTCATTTCGCTCAGATATATATTTTAACAGTTTTCTCCACCTTTTTTTAAACAATTAATCCGGGATTTCATACTGTACCAGACCATAAAAAGAATCAGCTAAAATCTGTAAATCCATCGAATTGGGTTTTACCTAATAGGTATACTTTTATAAATATTAATAAAATTCTGGCTGTTTTGAGAATCTAAATATTACTCTCAGAAAAAAGTTGAAAGTAGAAAATTTTTATTTATCTCATTCTTGATAAAATTTAAATAATGTTACAAAATTGCTCAGTTATAGTATACCCCATTTTCGATATCCTTCTCATTGATATTCAATTAAGTTTTTAACTAACTTTTGTTTATAATGCACATTAATTCGTTTGGTTAAAATAGCTAAAATCTAACAATAATTTTAAATTCAATTAGTTTGTAAGTTGCTGGTTCTGAAAGAATATGTACTACCACGAATGTACTACATATGAATGTAAAAGAAGATGTCCTTCCAAAACACTTAGTCTTACTTTGTACAAAAGTTGTAAAACTAAATAAATTTAAAAAAAATTTTGTACGCATTTAAAACAAATGACATCAGATTTGCATTCAGCGACTTTAAACATCAGCGAGTACCAGAACTGATAGCAAACAAAATAGTTGCTGCCGCACTGAGAGCAACTGATAGTGATGAAATAATAGCTAGAGCAGGAGAGAGGAAAGAAAAGTTATAAAAAAAGAAGAGGAAGAAGAGCAAAAGAAGTGGGTAAACGGCAGAACGTTCGCAAGTTTTGTCAGCATTTTCTCTATAAAATCAAGGCAAGTTGTTTTTATTTCGTCAACGAATTGGTGGATGTTGTCAAAACGGCAAAGAGAGGACTAGCGGTCCACGGAAGACGCAATCTTGTATTCCATCATTCGTGATCAAGTATTGACTGAATCCAACAATCGACGGCCATTTTTGAGTCATCGAAATAAATATGTAGATAATTTTGGACTGCATCTTAATAAAATTCAAAACCTGTGAATTCCAACTTGATAGATTTGCAGGTTTCCAGTATTCCATTCTCTAAGAGGGAGAAAAATTCAAGCTCAAAATATACGGATGAATTGGGTCTCATTGTGATTCCAAGTATTCACATTTATAGACAAATTTTTAGTATATGATTACGGGAATAATAAATGTTTTTTACCTTTTCGTAAATCATTATTACCTACCATTTTCATATCTTAACGATGTTTTTTATATTAAAAACTAGTTAAAGAATGGAGCATTATTATTGATACTAGCTAAAGCTAAGTTTTAATCTCTGTACATTTTACGCTAATAAACTGTTTTCAAATTGTAATTATAAATGGTAGCGTGAAATGGTGGATTTATAAGAGTTACTTTCGAAAGCGCGCAAAAGCGGTGAACGTGAATTGTTTCTTCAAAAAATGTAATTATGTAGTTTTCGACAATATATACAGTATTTAAATCACGCAAAGTATATACCGGAACTTAAATATTAAAAAAAACACTATTTATTGAGGAAACTACAATTGTTACTAAATAATATAAATTTGGGTTTCCTAAAGCTCAATCAAAGTTCAATAAGTTTTGTCAAGTACTTTGGAATAATACGATATTGCTTAAAAATGTAATCTGAGACGGCGGCGTATACCTGCAGATTCCTTCATTTTGTGTTACAACATCAAGACGGACACTACAAATTGTAGAGGAAGACTGGTATAGGGTGTAACTACTTTTGTTAGAACTCTGTAAAAATGATATTTATTTATAGAAGGGGAAAATTTTTGTCTAAGCAAATGCTAATTATAATATTTCTTATGGTTATCGATAATATTGTGGTTTTAGTTATCGATGTCATTGCCGTTATTCACATTAATAGATAGATTGATGTTTTTGTATGTAGTCTGTTGACAGAGATTAAGAAAAATAATAATAAAAATCGACAAACAATTCTTTTGATTATCTTCACAATGCCTCACACAAAAACCACACCAAAAATACAGTTCATACATATGTATGTATATCCTTTTTTCCTACAGGGAATAATAGATTTTGTAATTTGCTTTGTGCTTTTTTTTCGAATATACCTACCACTGTACATGTCCGCGGGCTTTGGGCCAGCCAAACATGGCGCATATTTGCTTATTACCGAACAATATTTGTATAAATCATAATAAATTAATTTAACGCATTTACACAAGCAGTGAAAATAACATACACTGAGATGAGATGGGAGGAATTGAGAAAAAAAATACATATATTAAAAGAAAAAAACAAATAAAAAATGTACAGTATATGAGCAACATAAAAGGCAGCGACAACAATCACGACGCCTGCCATGCATTCATTAACGCTACAAATACAATGATTTATATAGAGGCATTCAAACACATACAACGACACGCGAGCGAACACACTCACACCTCCATTCACACCCATTACCGTAAATTCTGTACGCGTATATCGCGAAAGAGCGATGACGGCGACCAGCCGACCGACCGTTATGGCGAACTGACGTGACGTTACGACTTCATTGCTTGCCGCCTTCAGTCTACGAGTGCCGCCTGCAAGTCTGGCTGTAGGCTGCGCGTCGGCCAAGTGTTTGAATATCTGAATGGTTGTGGTGGTTGTGGTGGTTGTGGACGTGGCTTTTGTGCGGTTGAGCGATAATCGTGGCAGTAGAGAAACGTTCGTGGCAAAAATGCTTTGCAATAAATACATTCAGCGTGAATTACACAGTGCAACAGCCATTTTGGTAACGAATTGGTTGCAATTATGGATGAAAGTACCAGGCATCCTGATATCTTCTAAACTCTTTGGGTACCCAGATCAACATTTTTATAACAAAATTATGTTTTAAATTATTTAATCGCGCTTCTCTGGAGGAAACCTAAGTCTTAGCTCGGAAAGTATATAAGTATGTATATTTTTCAGTTTGCTTTTGATGTGAAATATGATTTTGAGAGTATTTCACAAAAATTTTTTTTAGACATGTGGGTTTCAAGAAAAAATAAAGTGCTTATAATTTAATCGTATGGCCAAGCATTTAGCTTCATTATAAAGATAAAGGTTTGCCATTCTGTTCTAAAAATGTTTAGGTGTATGTGACCGGCGAGCTCGAATAAATTCTAGCTGAGTGGCCCAATTTTTGATGTTTTTTTGCAGCAATTGGGGTCGTACGTCAGCAATAACGCGACGAATATTCTCTTCCAAGTTATCAATCGTCTCGGGTTTATCTGCGTAGACAAGCGACTTCACATAATCCCACAAAAAATAGTCTAGCTGTGTTAAATCGCACAATCTTGGATGCCACGCCACAGGCCCACGACGTGAGATAATGCGCTAAAAGTTCCCTTCGATTAATTTACTGTTTCGTTGGCTGTATGGTATGTAGCGCCAAACCAATTATCGTCCATATCAATATCATCCAATTCAGTTACAAAAAAGTCATTAATCATGGCTTTATAGCATTCGCGATTGATAGTGACATTATGGCTGGGTTGATGTTTGAAGAAATATGAACCAATGATTCCCTCTGCCCATAGAGCAAACCAAACTTTGACTTTTTGAGGATGTAACGGTCTCTCAAGATGATGCCATTAAGCTTCAAACTGATATTGACCGGCTTTACTTGTGGTGCCAGAAATCACGTCTCTCACTGAACTTATCTAAGTGCTTCCAAATAACTTACTCCAAAATCTCTAACATTATACCTGCTAAGTACAATATAGCGAAATGTGACCTTCTGCGTGTTAGTGAGATTAAGGACCTTGGCGTTGTTTTTGATAGTAAATTCTCTTTTAATAACCATATAAATTATATCACTTCCAAATCTTTCTCCATGTTGGGTTTCGTAAGACGGAATGCTTCTAAATTCACTGATCCCTATACCATCAAGTTACTCTATGTATCATTTGTTAGATCTCACTTAGAATATGCTGCTTTTATTTGGAGACCAAGTACCCAGCTAGCTATCAATAGAATAGAACGTGTACAAAAAATTTGTCTTAAGTTTGCACTTCGGTCTCTGAATTTTACAGATCCCATGCCATCCTATTCTGCTCGTCTAATGCTTATAAATCTCAAGTCCCTGGAAACTCGTAGGTCTATACTGTGCCTGTCCTTTACTCATTGTATTATAACTGGAGTCATTGATTGCCCTTACTTGTTGGAACGGATTCGATTTAATGTTCCCCAGCGATCTCTTCGGAACTTTTACCCTTTTCATGGGGATAACTTTAAAACTAAGTACGCCAGTAATGCCCCCATTACTCGCTCTTTACGTGAATTGAATTCCCTTAATAGTAATGCTGATCTTGACTTTTCACTTTCAAGGAACGCTTTTTTGAATCTTTTAAATTCTATATTGTAGCTTTATTGAAAATATGTAATATGCATATCAATAGCTTGTACTAAGTTACTTTTTTCCATAGTCTGTAAGGATCGATATTCATAGACTTAAATAAGTAAATAAAAAGTGAGCTTAATCGCTGAATAACATTTTCTTGTAAAAATCGAGATCGGTGGTCATCTCGTTTTTGGTACATTCTCCGAACGTGCGACGCGCTTGATGGTCGTTCGGTTTCAATTCTTGCACGAGTTGGATTTTGTAAGCCCGCAAGCCGAGATCTTTCCCCAAAATCTTCCATAAAGTGGATGGGCACACCTTCAATTGTTACGCGCTATGGCGGACAGACTCGATACTCTGCTCCACAACAGCGATAGCGGCTTCGGCGCGCACTGTACAGCATCTCTTATGATGCGCATTATCCACATTACCGACTCTGTTGGGCGATTATGCCAACCGAATAATGGATGCAGCGCGTGATGCGTCGTGCGAATCGAACCATTATTTGGGAAATAAATTTACACGAGTTGCCAACGTTGTTCTGGATGAAATGGCAAACAAAACTGAGTATTAAGTAACAGCTGTCAAAAAGGCTAACTCCGAATAAGGTATGGCAAACAAAACTGAGTACAAAGTAACAGCTGTCAAAATGGCTAACTCTGAATAAGGTATTGCCTCATTGAAAATCACACGTCTAAAACAAACTTCCTTTATTAGAATTTTTGGGGGAAAATTTTCGTTGTACTGTCTACTTAAAGACTACTTGATAAATAAAAATCCTACCCTCTAACGGAAAATCTAGTCTGATTTCACCAAACCTGATTAGATCCAATTAGTTGTTGGTTCGGTTTTATTTATTTATTTAATTATTTGTATGAAAAGCCATTGAATTACGAAATTCTGACGGACTATATTGAGCTAATGTACAATAGTAATAACTAATATAAAAATAGCTCTTTAGTAGCTTGATATTTGGAAGAGCTTTCACTACAAATTAGTCTATTCGTCTAAATGATGTACCATAAATTGAGCGATCTGCAATTTAATGCCGACTTGAAATGGTAGATAATTTGTATGAGGAGTTTTTCTTGGCAGAAATAGGTTCGGAGGTTTGCCAATGGGTGACCGCTAGTAGAAGAATTTCTATAATTGTTGATGCTATTTGCCCAGGTTTCGAACCCGGGACACACCAAATGAACCGCGCACATCCTCCACACTTGTGTACGGCGGTCGCGAGATTGATCTATACAAATTTAGAAAAAAAATATTAGGTCAACGACTTTTATAAAATGAATCCTTTTGACCGAGGTTTGCATTGGAAATTTTTTATTCCCATTTCCAAATCCCCCTATGCTGATGACCTGACAAAAATCAACAACCTGACACTACTGCGGCTAAAACTATGCGACCAAAACGGGGTTCAGCCTTCTAATGATATAAACAGTCATTGTGGTTGTTATATCCTACTTAGTATGAGACATTGACGTTATACTTGCATAGTTTTAGGCGCAATAAGCCTTTGTCAGATTGATAAGTTTTAGGTGATCATCAGCATAGGGTGGTTAATCTGGAATCGAATGCATCCAACAGTGAAAGTCATAACAAATAATTAAAATGTGCTTTGAAATTTTGTAATTAAAAATTAAGAAGTTTCGCCCCAAAAAAATATGTAATACATTTTCAAAGCGTATATTTATAAGCCCCACAATTTGTTTCGCAATAATCAAACATACACCGCAAATTATAGGAGAAGCTTTGACAAAACATCGTTCTGTGGTATTATTATTACAATTATTACTAAAGATCTCACTTTTATGATTAAAAGTAAATCTACAAATTTGCTCTATAATAACTATATGCAAAGTTCCACTAATTTATATATCGTTTGCCGCCTTATTCATTTAACCTCATAGGACAAAGTGTAGAGGTATGAGATCACAGAATCTAGGTAGCCAGTTCACCGGCTCGAAGGGTGAAATTTATTATTTACTGAATTATTCTAGCTATATCAAATATCGTCGAGAATGCGGTCATAAATTTCAGGAAGCATATACTCCGGTTTAATGGCTTGCTAAATAGGCCTGCAACCGGATAATTTTGGTTGCTGACGTAGCCATTAAGAGAGAAATAGATTTCATCCCTTAACAACATGTTCTCCGAAAGAATGAATCTTTTTCAAGCCTTTCAAGAGCCCAAAGACTGAAAAGCCACTGAAATGTCAAAAAGTTCTCAACCGAGCTGTCTTAAAATCCCTTCTGACCTTCTCCTTTATTCTTGTTTGCAGAATTCTGCATTCCTGATATCAGAGCTACAGAGCTGTGCGAGTAAGAGAAGCAGGGAGCTAAATTTGGTTACTTCGCTCAGGAATATATGTTAACCTGGCTTTCACTGACTCGAAAAACACTTCACTAAACAATTTGCCATTTATTATTATTTTCGAATCGTCTGTATACTTTACAGAGCTTGAGGCCAGGTTTGTATTAGGGAATAATATGAGAAAACAACAATTTTTCAAAGTGGTAGATGTCATCAGACTTCTTTCTTTCTAGACTTTACCTGGCTTTGAACCATTTAACTTTGCCTTAACAAACTGTACTGTGATATTGAAAAAATTACTAGAGATTTTATTTATCACATTTATATATTACTTTCATTCTGAATTGAAATAATTCCACTCGCACCTACACACCTCCAGCAGCTCACAATACCTAGCAAATAGTATTTTCTCTTGTATATATGAAGAAAATTTGTTTGTGTGTGTGTGTCATAGCACTGGTGTTGGGGGAGCAACAAATCATCATTGAGATAAAGTTGCGGTGAGTGGAATATTCATTTTTGTTGCTTTTTTTTCTACGATTGTACTTTTATTACATAAACTTTGCGGCTTTCATGTCAAACAAAAAACAGGCGAAATATAAAAAAAGCGAAAAAAATATATGGATTTAAAATAGATGCAAAAATATGCAATAAATTTATGGCGCTTCAAGGACGCTGGTGTTGAGTACATCAGGCATGTCACCAACAATGCGTACACACCCACACAAACACACACGAGGTCAATCAACTAAGTTCGTGGCGCATTGGCAGAAACTTTGAAAATGTGTTGTAATTAAAAAAATTATTAATTTATTAATCGAATTGGTAATGACGACAACGACATGTTGTTTGTTGTCTGTAGGTGTTTGTGTTTGTGTTGGCATCAGCGATGGCGACGGCGACAGCGACATTGTTGGTAGTAGCTGTGACGTTGACTGCGACTGTAAACAATAACCGCATTGTCTGTTGTTAATAATTAAATGATATAAGTGCTTTAATTTTGGCATTTGCAAATAAAATTGATTTTACTAATGAGTCACATTCATAAGCTAGCATTCTCTTCTCGCTCATACATTTCACGTGGCTGGTATTACTCATACGCCATGTCGGATATAACTCATACGCCATGGTTGGCATGCGCTATAACTGCGCTTATAGGCTGCGTATGTGTGTGCGTTTTTATATATCTATTAAAATATGCCAACAACAGTAATATTATGCGAATGATTAAATACTTTACGCACAATATGATTGCATTCAAAAGTTGTTTTCATTAATACAAACAAACAAAAAATATGACAACAATACAAGGCGGTGAGTAAATTAAAAATACAGCGAATTATCGAGAAGTCGGTGGTTTCATTTACTGTCATATAAAAAAGAGTCATACGGGCAAAGAGTTTTCGTTGTTTTAAGGCTAGGACTTTTGTTAAATAGTATCATACATAGCTGTACATAGTTCCTCGCATCCGGAGTTCTAGAGATCGAGGGAGATGTTTACGGGCTTTGTTTAAGTTAATTTAAAGTATAATTTTAGTATCTTTGCGATGCAAGCATTCGATGCAAAATCGGTTAGTTTAAATGTAAATCAGATATTTTGTGATATTGACACTTTTCGCTTTGCGTTTCTCTTTCGGTACTCGAAATGTATCACCATGCATGTCGAAAAAATCGAAAATTTATTTCCAAAGTAGGTTTTATATTGTCAAGCCATTGTCTAAACATTAAAAAATCATATTTTGCAAAAACAACTCCGTTATGGCTCGCAGAATCCGCTTTAGAGGCATACAAAATTTTCTTCTCTCCGTCAGCATAGTGGATAACTGCCTATACGCTTTCTTTGTTGCCCCAAACAGAGATCCAGAACAATAGTTTGATGGTTGATGGTTGAGTTTTGAAAAATTCTTAAAAATTTTGGGTAAAATTATGAATGATATTTTAAAAATAATTACGAGTGAGAAACTCTTTTAATACCAGCGTTAACTTTTTTTTAAGAATATTATTATAAAACCCTTTTCAAAATACTTTTAAGCAAGAAATTTTTTTTTTTAATTTCTTGCACTACGGAACTGTTTCGAACCATTTCGTGCCTAGTGCGGTAGTATTCGGGTAAAGTTCAGAATGATTTCGGTGCTAGTGCGGAATCAATTGGGAATCAATCCAGAAATGGTCTTGCACAAGTATTCCATTTTGATAATTTTACACAATAATTTGTAGGCATATTTATTTGATATAATTTGACATTATTAAAATACTTTTGCGATGACATGACAGATACGTTTCAAGCAATTAATGAGTATCAACCGTATTCGAGTTGCTAGTAGCTGAAGTAGTTTTTTGATTTGCGTCGAATAGGCTGAATTATATTTTTAATATATGTACTACATGAGGGCGCCTCACAAATTGTAGTTTTCTACCAGATTTATAACACTTCATATTTTCTTGAGCCTTTTGTCAAAATATTAAGAAATACGTAAGCTGGACTGGTTGAAAGGTGCATCCAAAAATGGAGTTTTAAAAAATATTTTTTCAGAAAGCCACCTCAGATGATAAGACAATTTAAGCATAAAAGGTCTGCATTAAAATATTAAAAATCGAAGAAATTTTCACGAGAAAATCTTCTTAGTACTTCTTTGAATTTCTTCTCAAATTTATTGAAAAAGAAAACGGCTGGAAATAAGAAGATAACTTCTTGTTTATTAATTTTTATGGAATTTTGTTCAAAAATATTTAATTGTAAGAAGAAATCTCTTCGTCTTTGCCTTCAAAATCATGTAAAAATGTAATAAGGAAATTCTTTAATTTTTACTAGAATCTTATTGAATTTATGAATAAGCTAAACTTTTTATTTTTAAAAGAGCCCTTTTTAATTCGAATTTTGCTTTTAAGGTCTCAACTAACATACATACATACATATGTGCTTTGTGAATAGTCTACGTAATATTGATTTTAGTATAATAATTTTGTTAAAAGGAATTTTGTTCTTTGATTTACTTATTTATTGCTCCAGAAGTTTTCCGTGATTAGAGTTTCAAAGATTTCAAAAACAAAATATGATTTCATAAATAAAATATCATTTTCAAATATAAATATCTTTATCTGTCTAAACTTGTATTAATGTTCAAAAAATGGCAGTATGGCATCTACTTGTAGACATAATTTGGCAACACTAGATATTATAGAGTTATTTTAATTGTTTCTATCTGATACAAGAATATGTAAAATCTTTTATAATAATGCATAAATATTTAAAATTATTATAGTTGTCTATAATATAGTTGAAAAATAGGTGGTAAATATTTTAAAATGAAATTAAGAGAAGATTCACCAAGATTTCCTTCTTAATTTTATTGAAAACGTTTTCTTCTTAATTTTACAGAATATCTACTAGATTTTATTGAAAAAGTTTTCATCATAATTCAACGGGTCACCTTTTTAATTACATTAAAAAGTTTTACAGATTATCTTCTTGATTTTATTCTAAAGACATGGCCAGTCGGAATAAGAAGGGCTTCTTATTGAAAAAAAATCATAGAGAAATCCGCTAAATTGTGTTTTAATTTATAGAGCATTTTTGGTGGGGGTTTTGCTCTGTGTAGCACCAAAAATATCAATATTATGATTTCGTTGAATATTTGTTTTAAATATTTTTATGCAGACCTTTTATGCTTCTATGTTTTGTGGTCTGAGCTGCTTTGTTTGAAAACATATTTATAGAACTATTTTTATTTATAAAAAAAAAATCCTTGGTTTGAGGTAATTTCAAATCAATCCAGCCTAAATAAATTTTGATATTTCTTCGAAATATTTTGGTTGGTGTTTTAAAATATAATCATTTTTTTATTACCTATTCGTTTTTTGCTGCACCCTAACGGACGTACATCAACTTAAAGCTGCCTCAACATTAAAGTAGTGATTTGGTCTAAGGGAGATCACGCGGATTTTCAATTTAAATGAAGTTATAGCCCAAACTTAATTGAATTATGCGGAATTGATAAGATTTATATATCCATATATAGTTGATAAAAAATAAAATAAAATAAAGCGGCGACTAACGATAAATTAAAAGCTGTAAGCGCATCAAATTTGGCATCAAAGCTAAACCGCTATGGCAACTTTTTTCTGAAACCTATGCTATAAGCTGAATAAAATTATTAAAAAAAAGTGTTTTAGAAGTTTACCAGAAAATGAAGTACAATTGAATATTTTTTATGGGGTTTCTGTATAAAAATTTAACCTGCGTCTTTTCATCCCTGCAAAAGTATAAAAAATTATCGATCAGGCGGCTATATATTTGAATCTAAAGTGGAAATAAGTGTGAAGGTAAGGGATGTAATTTCGCAGATACTTATTTCAACCATATCTGATGCTAAATATATAATATTTTGTATTCGAAGGAGTTCAAACGATTTACTTTCCTACCATGTGAAATAAGTGTTGGAAACCTAAAACTTTTATAAACCAACGTGTAGTTATCTAAACTACATAGTGTTCATACAGTTCATAAAATTCAATTACTTTAACGGTCACCATTCTCTTAAGAGACAAAATTGTATGACTTTATCATAGTTGTTGCTGTAATTAAAATTTTTCAAAATTAAATTTATTTCTTGTAATGGTTTTATTTGATTGGTAAATAAATTTATTTGATTGACGAAGAAATTGGTATGAGCGAAAAACAACAAATTAAAAAAAAATTAAACAATTACTAAACGACAATTTGATTTTAATTCAAACATTAAAATCAATGAACAAAATTTTTCCGTTTTTTGTGTATTCATTTTGTCTGAATTGTTGTTGGCGCTGCACATTTGTTTTGGTATCGAAGAACAACTTCAGAGTGCGAAAGATATATCAGAATCTAAAAATGGCACCAACAACCACTGTGTCAAAAAATACTAACAACAAATCGAAATGTATTATATTATTTTTTATTTATACAAAAGCAACCACCCGCTTACTTGCTATATACTCGCTGACTCGCTCTCCCTGTTTCTTCATTCCCCTTCAACTTTTCGTATACGCATTCGTCACACTTAGTGTCTCCTTGAAGTAAATTCACAAATTCAATTATAGTTTCTAACTATTTGGACTGGTTTCTTTATAATGCTCTGAGGAATATGGATGTCTTTATTTCGTTTTTCATTGTCTGTCTTTAGAAGTTGTAATCGAAGCATAAATTATTATAACTAGTAATGAGTTTTGCACTCTAAAAACTTTAGGCGCAATGCTTATCGCACTAGTAAGTTATAGAAGCAAATTACAAAGTTAGAAAACAGAGAGGACGGAGTTGTTAACAGTTTTATGTTTTTTAGTGAGTTACACTTTGGTAGCCCGCACTCAACGGGAAATTTCGAGAGAACCAAAATTAATTAAAAGAAAACTGTCATTTATTAAAGAAGCAATTGTTTAAAAACAAAGACTCCCAAGATTTTAAAGTGAGTAATAAATAAGAAATACAAAAAAAAAGTAAACTAACTGTGATGAAATAAATTGTATTTTTCTAGGAAAATTAACATATATAGTTACACATGTATAGAAATGTAATGTAATGTAACAGTTAAAAATATCAAATATACCGTCATGGTCATTGCAGGAGGCTCCATACGTTATCGCTATGTCCGCAGAAAAACTCGTCAATAAAAAATCAATCACCGGTTGCTGTTGTTATAAGAAAATTTCCGAGCAATGCACGTATGCAGTCCCAGTTGTCTCAATCGCATTACATGGAAAGCTATAAATGTTAAGGTCTCCAAACAAAACCTACTATTGATGATATTCCTAATAGTTTGATCTACTGATAAATGAATGTTCTACACAATTTCACGGTTTTAACTTTTTAAATATAGAAGCTTTAATGCTAAACCTTATATCTAAACCATCAGCTGTATAGGAGCCATAAGTTATAGAACCCCGATCCTGATGATTTTCCGTGCATACTTTTTTTTAATTATAAATGAAAGGAGTGCCAAATTTTATGTGGGTTTCTGCTTTAGTATGGAAGTTATAGCGCATAACCTCATATCTGAATCATCGGTTGATCGAAACAACAAGTTATAGTAATCCGATCAAAATAATTTTTATTACACACTTTTCATTGATAATACGGGAATGTATTGCCCAATTTCATGTTCTTTGCTGTTTTGGTGTACGAGTTGTAAGGGGAAACCTCATATCTGAACAATCAGATGTAAAGTAGCTAAACAATGTCCGATCTGGTCGGTTCCGACAAATGATTAATACTGAGGGACTAGTTTGCGTCCAAACTGACAGGCAGACACACAGAGGGCATGGTTAATCGAATCAGTTCGTGGTCCCATTATTTTAGTAATCTTGGGTATGGGTCTATCTCTTCTTCTTTTTATATCATCGGACAAAAGTTGTAATACCATTTTATCCTCATGAAAGGTGTAAGAATTTACATAGCGTAGGCTAGTCAGTTCTGTGTAAATTTTTTTCTGCAAGACGATGTCTGGGTTATGAAACTTAAATTGTAACTCTGAATTACTTATCTCCCTATTTATAAATTTAACTTTGGATGTTCAGCAAGAGGGCGTAAGTATACTATGACATACAAACATATTCGAGTTATTCGTGTTTTGTTCTATAATCTTGAAATGTGTGTAGTGATATTTTTGTTTTGTTTTCTAAATACTTCGTAAGTGCCTTAAATTGAAAAAAAATACCGGCTGCACCTAAGTGCGCGAGCTAGAAGGAAAACTTCTATGCCGATTCTTAAAAAACTTCCTTTTTTGTTTTTTAAGTTCTAGCAGTTGAAAATTGTAATTGAAATTAATAAAAGTTGTAGTAAAAATTTGTAAAAATAGTTGTAGTATTAGTAGGAGCATAAGCAAAAGTAGTTGTAGAAATTAATAAAAATAGAGGTAGAAATTAATATAAATAGTAGTAAAATTAGTAAAAATAGTAGTAGAAATTAATAGAAATAGTAGTAGGATTAGTAAAAATAGTAGTAGTAATTACAAGTAGCATTTTAAAACTGGTGACGGTAATAAGTAGTAGCATTAGTAAAAATAGTAGTAGAAATTATTTATTTATTTATACATTAATTAAAGTACAAGTCAAACAGATTACTATGGCTTACATTTAAGAATTGGTATACAATACGTGCTACTCACAATTTAAAAACTGTATCACCATATTCAGTTCTGAGTTAAAAGTTTCTCATGAGTTAGAGAATAAATCCAAATTTTGGTTGATCCTGCGATAAAGTAAATGTAACATATTGCTGAGTCTAAGGGTACGAGGAGGGCAATTAAAAAATATTAGCTCCAGTAAGAAGTGGCATTTGATATGATTTTTCACTATGTTCCTTATAAAAATTACTAAGAAAACTTTTCTTCGCACTTCTAATGTTGGTAATTTTAACAAAAGTCATCTACTTTTATATTTAGGCAAACTACAAGGCCAACGAAGGGAATTAATGTCAAATTTAGTAAAACGTTTCTGAACTTTCTCAATTCTCAACGAGGAACCCACATAGAATGGATCCCACATGATGCTGCAATATGCGAGCTTTAATCTGAGAAGAGAAAAATTCAAATTTTTGTGTGTAAAAAGATCCTGAAATTCCTTTAAATTCCTCCATACGAAGCCGAGCATAGACCTAGACTTCGCAATCATAAAGTCTATATGATTCGAAAGCGACATTTTCGGGGTAAATATGACTCCCAAATCATTCTTTTCATAAATTTTTGAGAAGGTAGTTATGATCAACTTGTAATCGAAATCAATCGCAACTTTAAGTTATCACAAGTCCTGATATTTACCAGCATTAAGAGGTAAAGATTTGACATCACACCAAGTTTCCAACCATGTTAAATCCTCTTGAAGTCTGACGCAGCCAGTTGCGTTGTCTATAAGACTGTATATTTTCAAGAAAACAACTGGAATATGATTAATAAAGATTAAGAGAAATAATGGCTCTAGATGACTGCCTTGAGGTACACCTGACGTAACTTTAATGACATCAGATTTTATATTGTTGATACGAACAAATCGACTCCTATCATTCAGGTAAGATGCAAACCACTTACGTAAGCTTGGATGAAGTCCAATTGAGTCCAACTTTGTAAGTAGGATTCCATGGGATCTTATCGAATGCTTTCGAAAGTTAGTGAATAGACCATGCTGATACGAGGATAAGAAATCTGAAATTTGGAAGAGAATCAAATCATAAAACAGTTTTTCAAAAAGTTTAGGTTTACAGGAGATTTTGCTTGTGACTACGTGACGCGCCTTTCGTGACGCGATGTAAAATATCACTGCCGCTAAAAACGTTTTGCTTAAATCACTTCAAAAATCATATTGCCTGTGAATGTGATCTTATGTGCTCCTTACCCATTTGGGTACAAACTTCTTAATGTCTGACCTCGATGTACATAATTTATAATTGTTTTTATTTAAGTAGGTGCTCTATTGATATATTTTAAGTAGGCATTTAGATACTCCATCTCTTCAGTATTTTGATAATTTTTGACCATCTATTTATTATTGCGAACTGTGATAATGTTATGTTAAATGAAGGCAGGCGCGCAGTTTGACCCTTCTGTAGTACAATATTCGCCCCTGAATTGATCTCCGCTTAGTTGATTTTCCCGCTGATTTGAATCCCCTGTTCGTTCAAAAAAAAATTTGAAGTGCAACATAGTGGGGAATATCGTAATAGAGTAATGAAGAAATCTACCTGTGGAAACCCCTGTTTCTTCAGGAATTTCTTTCTATAGCAAATGCTTGTGTTTACTTTTGCATAGATGAAAACATTGTTCTAAAACCCGTTTCTACAGTATATTTTTCCATTCTGTTTTCCTTCCAAAAACTTCATTTAAAACGAGAAATAATCGAAATGCCGCCTGCTTTTACTTTGAGAAAAACAAAAAGAAAAACAAACGCTAATTGGTTGTAAGTCAACAAAGCAATATCAGTACAAGCTGTTCGCCAGCAGCGTCCTTCAGCGCTCGTTAAGTGGTTAGCGCGTAATCGCTACACTGCTATATCTCCTTTACCAAATAGCCCATCACTCGCCGCACTTTTCTAGTACCGAATGCGCTTAAGCTAACAAGACAGTCTTGTAAAACGCGACAGCAACTTGAGCAACGAACAAATGGCACTCCACAAAAATTCCACTCGACATTCGTCATTACAGTTGGCGCGTCGTATTTGCTAGCAGCGCACTAGACTAGCTTGGAAAAAGCGAAGCGTGCATGTTAGAAAGAGAGAGAGAATGTGAGCAATTGATTTCGCATTCATCAGTGCCTGCACGCCATCACCGCCTGTCGCTTGAAATTCGCCATTTGCAAATACCATTTTTTGTTTGCACTTCTAGCAAACGCACGCTACTCTCCACCTTGCGCTGGACGCGCCCAACTTCACAGCCTGCATGGCCTTTTCGTCTCGTTCCGGCATCCTTTTTGGCGCACTAATTCCACTTGCTTTGCTTCGTTTCCTCTGAATTTGCATACAACTTATGCGCGCACAAGCCTTGAAGTTTAGAAGTGAAAGTTTCATAATTCATGTTTGTCCTTCGAAGCGCTGCTGTGCTGCTGATATTTCTATACACTCCTCGCCGCCCACTCAGCGTAGTGCGATAAGCGGAAATGAAAAAGCGCACAACGCAATTGGTGCCACTTTCATATCGCGTTTACTTTTTAAAATACTTCTTATTTTTTTTTTTGTTTTTTTTTTTTGTGTTTGCAGCGCACCGCCGTATTCAGTTTCATTATCTTAGCGCTCTTCTCATGCCTTCGCGTTTGTGCCACACGCTACCCATTTGCCCCATAGCATTGACGACTCTATCGTCCTTTTGCTCTTCATTATTATTATTATGGCATTCCATATTCGCATGAAATCGATAGAAATGCCGGACGCATCTGATTGCGTACTTAATTTATTCTCTTAATTTATTGAAGTCTACATTACGAGTATTCGTTAGCTCACTTTCCTTCGCTTTGTTATTGGATCGTTCGAGCGAGAGTTGTTCAAATTCCATGCTTTTTACGTGCATTGATTCCATTATTTACATTTTTGGCGAGTTGCTACGGTTTGACAAGTTATGGGGTGCGAGATGGTATTTCCAAAAATTCACTTTCATAATTAGTTATGCGCGCGTAGAACATTTTTTGGTCGTCTAATAATGTAATTAATATTTCGTGCATATTGGCGGAATGATTCGATGAGATAAATCGCAAAAATCCGGGCTAACAATTAATTAATTGATTGAGCCTGCTAATAACTTAAGAAAGTGGAAAAGGATAAAAATTCTTTAGAATTTGTGTGTAGTTTCAGAATTTTCATTCAGATCAACATATTGACTCATTGATAGTTAAAAAGTAGATAAAAGGATTATAATTGAAAAAGAAATAAAAGATGTGCGTGGCTACAATAAATACCTTTGTTTCTATAAAACAGCATTTTTGTAATCGTAGTACATTGCTGGGGTTCAAAGACTGCTAGAAATCTTACTTCATTATATTTGGAAAGCCTACCAATTCGGTTGTCGGTGTTATATCGAAGTCATTAGAGTTGATAACTTGCCCAGTTAAAAATATTCAGGTATTCATGTGCCTGGAAAATTTTGTAGAGAATTATAGAATTGAAGCGAAACTCTGTGGGTTAAAATCCTGCAAAATATAATTGGAAAAATCAGTGGGCACAGTGCAAAGCTTTGTATGCTAATGGTAATCTAAAAAGACTGGATGGTTGAGCGCTTCAGCAGAGATCTGCCTGCTATTAAAGATAACCTTACTAGTTTAGTAGAATGATGGAAGCTCTGATAAGAGGAGGTCTACTGCTCTACTACTCACGTCTCAGACATATAAATATTTGGTTGAAAGTTGGCTTAAGAGCAAAAGAGAGTATGCTTTAAATGTTCGCAGAAGTGGGATACCTTGATTAGTAGTTAAAAGAACGTTATGAGTGAACAACTATTAGAAGTGTAGCTTTTAATACGGAGCCTTTAATAGCAAGGAATGGATTATTAGAAGCAACAAAATGAAATGGCTTAGCGAACGCTGTGAGTTTTCTATAGGGTAATTTAAAAAAAGGTTAGCTTAAATCATAACTCTTTGATAAACAGAGTAAGCGAATTTGTTTTGTGAAGCGTACTTAGAAAGTTCAAAAGATAGGTTATTTATCATTTTCACCCTATTGCCTAAATGTATTCATGCCTATTCCAGGTGCATGTCGCGAGGAATGCGAATCGTATTGAGAAGTTTGATATTCTCAGATCCGAGTGACAAAGAAGCCCCCGGATAAAAAACAATTGATAGGTAAGTACGTAGGGGTAACCTCGGTATTTGAAACCTCACTAAGGTTATCCAGAAACGGTGATTCCAGATTGCACAGTGGAGGATGCTTACGCCTAGCTTTTCTTGTTTGAGTTAAACGTGAAAGAACTCAGAGCTTTGATTGCAGCCTGGCTATCACTAAAAATGCGGATATATCTTCCTAGAATTCCGGTTCCAAGCTTCTCTACATCTTCCTCAGCCTGTAAAACGTTGCATTGATCTGGTAACATAAAGAAAATTTGTAGGAGAGGGTTTCATGAAAAACCGCCTCCTCTCACCTTACTGTCGAGTTTCGAGCCATCCATACTATCAGGTGGAGGGTTGAACTCCAGTTTCCACTCCTCCTTATTTAGAATTCTTGTAATAAAATCACTTTGAGAAACCGATGTCGAAGCACATCGATTCATGCTGCTTGGAATAGAGCAAATCTAAAATACAAGAGTGTCCCTCGGTGTCGGGATGCCACTGGGCTGTATGTCTTAGTCGCAGAACAGTCATCGCTGACATCTGTTGTGCTACCAAATCTAAAAAAAAGGAGATCTAAAATTGCGTTCAAGGCCTCATGTGCTGTGGTTCTGTGCGCCCTGCATATTCAGATCATTTTGGATCTGTGCACTTTGGTGACTAGCCTGAGGTAAACATCTAACCCCATATAGGAGAATGGATCTAACGACTGCTGTAAAAACTCACCGGCAGATCCGGGGATTAAGGTCCCATTTCTTGTCAATGGCTCTCTTACAGAGAGTGGAGTTACCGAAGGTATTTTATGCCGTCTCGTATAGAGGACGACGGGCTCCACCTTACTTGAGCTGAACCTAAGCACGCAGTGGGTTGACCATTTGGATACATCCCGAAGCATTTGTGGCATTAGCTAAGCTTAAAAATTGATAAATCAATTCAAACATTTACTGTAATTCAAATAACTGCAATCGAAACACAGTCACTGACTTTAGCGCTGGTTAGTTTAGACTTTTTGAGTTGCTCAGTAAATTCAAATCAACATGGAAGTTAAAAAAAGTAAGTGAGTTTTTGTATTATTGAATGAAAATTTTCTAATTCTACAAACAGTAAAATATAGTTACTCCAACCTTGAGCAACTTTCGTTGCTACTCAAGAGAATGAAGCTTAAGGTAGTATCAGTGTCAGGTAGTGTCATTGGTTTGGTTAACGTTAAGCACGGACTCGAATGCTTTGAACCTCCGGCAATGTACGTAATATTTGAATATCAGCTTGTTCAAAATGGATTTCCTCCATATTAGGTAAAGCCAGATTTTAAATCATAAATTAATAAAATATCAAACAATAGGAGCCCAAAGCAAGCTAAACGTGGAATCCAAATGCAGAAATTCCGTTGACTGATTTGGAAAAGGAAGTTGTACTGGAGAAATTTTATTGCAGATTACCCTTAAAACATATTTATATACCCAATTTATTCAAGCGAATTTTCTTAGCGAACCTATTGAATAAAAATACGTGTTTGCCGTACATGGATTAATAAAATAAAATCTTAATACTATTAGATTCAAGTTACTCCACATCAGGCAGTCCGAAAATGTTAGCTGCTACATCCCTCCCAGAACGTCTTACATTTGCTGTGATAGTTCCCGCTTCGGGATTAGAATTCAAATAAAAGGCAATTATATACGTTTTTTTTCAAAATTTCTGTGTTGAAATCATAAATTAAACTATTTAGTAATAGAGCGAACTGTCAGTAGAAGCTAGGTGAGTCGATAACATAGTTATCCGACGGGTATCACAGTAGGGAAAACTAGATAAGTGAATCGAGTGCGGATCGGATTATATTCGTACAAATAACTAACGTCGGTTACCGGAATAGGCATGGTAAATGTTCTAAAGTGACACATGTAGCGCTAAAGAAATATTTCCAATTTTTGGAAGAAACAGATTTTGTTTTATATAGATTTTTATTAATTTTAAAGAGACCTTTACACATTCGGGTGAAAATTTCGATTGCATAATCGTTTTGAAGTTAAGATAACTAATTTCATTGTATCTATTTTTGTTTTTCTTTATTTTACTTTGACAAAGAAAAATAAATAAAAATGTAAATAGAAACCACTAATCAAACAACATCCATGAATAGCAAAGAAACCAAACCTTTTATATTTCTATCTTGATATTAAAATTAAAAAAAAAATTCTACATCAAAAATAACTAAAGCTTAATTTGATTACTCAAAAAAAAAAAAAAAAAATCAGTCTCTTATTTCGCCATATTTTTCTGTGCTCTATACAATAATTATTTTTCAATTTATTTTTCTTCCATATGTAATCGATTCTAAGTACTAAATCACTTTGTAGCAAATAAGATTTTCCTTCAATTACTCTCTACTTTACATTTAATTGCCAGTTCTCTAATCTCGTCCACGTCAATTGCAATCAACAATACTAATTAAATCTTTTTTTCTCTCTTCCTTTTCGTTCTCATTTCAGGTAAGTTAAACTACAATCTAGCATATTGATGTCCTAACATGATTGGCATATGCTCACAGTTCATTCGCGAAGCTCTGCACTATAGCGCTACAGCGATGTGCGAGTAGTAAAGGCGCAATTTGCTAGTTAAATTGAAAATTGAACATTCTGTTCCTATAATGTAATGAATCCAGAGATCGATGAACGCCTATGGTGGATGCTATTGAGATGCATTAAATGTATGCGTTTTGGTATATAAACGTAGTGTATGTGCAATATAATTGTATAGCATTTTTTCGATAAATGGATTTCCAGCTAATAGTCATTAAAGATTTGCCTGCAGTTGTGCCGGCGCTGTGTTTAACCGATTCGCAGTCAAGTAACACTGCGAGCTGGCTGGGAAAAATAAACACTTTGCTGTGCGCACAAAACACACGAAACCTCACAATAAATAGTCAGAGTTGGTTGAACTATGAGTTGGTCGGTCGGTCGGTTGGTTGGTTGGTGGTTGGTTGGTTGACTGTTTGCTGGCTTGGTGGCTTGGTGGCTGGCTGGGGTCTCGGTTACGTTCATTGCGTCGTTGCATTCATTTACAATTTATGTTAATTAAGTGTACACTAGCTGGCTGGTCGGCTGGGTGGCTGGCTGGTCGGCTGGTCGGTTGATGCTGTGACGCAATGGTGTTCTGGCGTTCATCACGCGGGACTATGCAACGTTTATTTTGCGCGCTAATGTTGGTAATGATGCTGCCGCAAGCCAAGCATCCAGTCACCAGTGTACGCGATCTGACCGAACAGCGCTCCCCTCTCCCCCTCCCCCCTTTCCTCGTACATCACTCATACGCAGTGGCGCATCATCGGCTGAATCGAACCAAGTGACTGTGACTTTGCTGAATTTCATTTATTCTACACCATTTATGCATCACAATGGCTTGAACAAACGTCCTGGGTTAGGTCAGTTCGAGTTGGTGGATGACTTGAAGCGCTGTGCGTAGCCGGAAAGCTATGCTGCGGTTTACTTAAAGCAACCCAAAAATGTGCATTTCTATTGAGAGATCGCTTTAGTGAAAATCCGGCTATCTGACTTTGTAAGATCCGATATGCAGATTTTAGTCGTATTTCGCTGTAGTCTTTATAACCGTCAAATGTTACTTATTTTATCATTCTTTAGTATTATTACATGAGTCCTAGACTGTTGGTTGGCCTGAGTTAAATCTGCTTCCACTGGAAAGGCGTCTATGTGGCCAACAAGGTTATATTTGAATTAAAGACATCGGTTGGCAGAGTTCACTGATTTCACCTTCTCCACCTATTTGCATTTCCTTTTGACACTCGACCACGTCTTGTTCCTTAAATTAAATTATACACAAATAAAAATTACAACATGGGTGTCAAACTGTTTGAACAAGGTGCATTCCTATATTTTTGAGATGACTGCCACCTGAAAAGAAAAATGCATTTTATGGATAAATTTCGGCAGGACTACGTCTGCTGGGGTTGTCTAGTATCCTATATAATTATAGAACATACATAAAAAGTAGTGCGGCTCTGCGAACTTGATCTTAAGTACCTGTTCTTGGGGGATCTCAGTAGACGAAAGAAATGCAAATATAAGAAATGGTTTGATCAAGACTGTGTCCGAGAGACACCAGCAGCTCTCCGTGCTGTAAGTTGTAAAGTTGGAAAATGAGCGTACTAAGATTCACAGGAACCAATGGACTGTCGAAAAATATTTTATAGGACGTGGAAATTAGCAGAGATAACTGGTGTACCAAAAGTAGAAAGATCACCTCCGTTTTACAGACCAATAAGTCTCTTACCTATTCCAAAACTAATGTTAAAGGAACTCTTCTGAGGAAAATTAAAAATATTCATGAAATTTTGTTGTAGTAAACTATCACATTATTTTTCGCTATGTTAAAATAATTAGTCGAGTAAAAAAAAAATATATTTTATGTTAGAAACTTGTGCCCGATTGTTTTTCAATTTGTATCGCCAGGTGTATAACTATCGGTTATATTAGTGGGAAAATTAACTCAATTAATTGGATGGTTTCGCGGTTGGTTTTGTATGGTTATCGGGTATAAAATGATCACTTCTCTTTTTCGCTTTATTGCATTTATCAAAACGAATTTACAGAACTCTTTATTTTCTTGTAATATAAACACTATTTGTGCACTATGCTTCATAGCTGACATTAAACTCAAATTTTCTTTGATGTATACGTGCAATATTATGCCTTGGGCTTTTCTTATAGCTAGCAGGAATGTGTTTATGCGCAATCGATAACTTATTTCGATATAGTCAGGCATTTTTTACAGGTACGTTCAGTTCGATATCGATTTCATAGATGGTACTTATTGCGGCTGCAAGTTTCAGATTACCAATGAATTATTTCTATAGGATACGTTACCACACTTATAATTTTGCTGTTCCTTACCGATAGTTGCTAAACTATTTTTTGCGAAGAAAAATTGCATAACAAATATATTTATACGCAAAAATATTTTATCAGGCGGAAGGTGGCATACATAACATGAAGCAACACAAAGGCTACGCCAAAGCCTGTAGGGTAGCAAAAACGAAGCTGAGATTGAAATGTTGGAAGCTAACTAAATGTCATCAATTTTTGCACCAATTGATTTTTTTTTTTTAAATTTTGTATTAATCTACCTTGATTTGTACAAGTAAATTATAAATAGGAAAAATCTAAAACATAGCCATTCTTTTTTCAATGACATATAAGACTAGTTTTTAATATACATATATTATTGTTCATCTTCAACTCATGAATATGAGGAGCTTGATTCAGCGCAGAAATATGGTGAAAATTCAGAGGGTGGCTCAGATTGTGATACCGCTAATTCTCTCTTGAAAATTTTAATATAACAACCCTACAAGACATTGCTGAGCAGTTTAAGCAAAAATTCTAACATACTTAAAGTAGTTGTTAATGATGACAAAAATTAGCAGTTTAGTTATTAGTTCTAAGTAAATTATAAGCATCAAGGCGATGAGTTGCGTTGTTATGTAGAGCATATATGAAATTGCAAATTGCTCATTTTTTGCCCATGGCCTGAATAAAAATGAGCCCATTGCTAAGCACTTTTGCAATTAGTCCTAATGAGCACTTATGTGATATTCAGCTGTCTTGTAGTGAACGGATTATGTTTACAAAAGCCGTGTATGTATTTATACTCGCTATCTTGTGTATTATTTCCAACGTGTTTTACAATATTAGTGGGTATTCTTTCTAACATGTATAACAACGAATTTCCTCTCGGTCCTCTCAAATCGCAAACCTGGTCGTGACGTCACTGCCAAGTTACTCTTCGAATTTCAGATCAATCAACGCAATCTTCTTGTATCGAGTCCTAACTGACATTTCCCCACTTAGGTTTGTGTGCAAGAAAAATTTGAAGGGTTAATAACTTAACTAAAATAAATGCTACATCGATACTGAAAAAGACTAATCTAATGACTGAACTTTGTATTGCATTAAGAATCGATATTTTTGGCATCGAGACTTTAAATTCAAAACTTAGGAGTATCCGCTTCTGTGAATAAGTGTCATATATACTTTCGCTTTGAAATTATGTCCCTTGTTGTAGGTCTTAGCGACGTTATAGCGTTGCTCGAGTGTTTTAGTAAATATTATAGCGTTGAGATTTATATTCAAAAATTGCATAAATTGGTTAAGAATTGCAGTCACTCTCATGTTAAGCGAATTAAATAAATACCGGAGTGTCCAATTTGAAATACACCTTTTTGCAATAATAACTTTTTTTTAAATATATTTTTTTGGCGTTGCGTTGCCTTAAGCTGCTGCTGGTCAACCAACCGAAGTTATGAAGCACAATTCGTGTGCAAAAAAATACAGTTGCCGCGCAATCATCGTTTGCTCTCCACTTGCTTTTATAAAATAATTTGCAATATTATTACATTGGCATATTAACATCGATATAGCCACTGACTGACTGGCTAAATAACTTTGCATGTGTGCCCTGTCGTAATCGACATTATGATGAATAATGTGTTATCAAAAAACTAAATATGTACACTTTGCTATGTGTACGAGTATTTCTCCTTTACCGCTAACCGTACACAGCAATGTTCGTATTCGCACACTTCTTGCACCACGCTACGTTTCGCACAGTTTACAGTTCACAGTTCGGGTGCGAGTTCGATTTTTGAGGTTTTGCACTGCTGCCAAAGGGCAAACTTTGTCATCTAGCTAGCTAGCTAGCTAGCTAACTGTGAATATTGTGAGTTCGTTTATGTTCGTTTATGTTTGCTTGCGTGGCTGCCTGTGCATACATGATTTGTTGGTGTTTGTCCATTTGGTGTAATGTTTCATATTTCAATTTGCAATTTGGCCGAAATTTCAAATTTTCAATTCCAATTCCAATTGAATTCAAATATTACATAAATGAAAAAAAAAAGTTTATTTTTCCCTCGGCGCTTATGGCTGCTGCATTCAGTAAGGGACTATTTCCGCTTCCTTTTCCTCTCTGCTACAACTGCCTTCAGAGCTTGCGTTGTAATTGCAACATTTTGCATAATGTATTTGTAGTAAAGGTTTTGTTGGTACTGCCGCATGATTGAAAGTGTGTGTGTGGGTGTGTGTGTGTGTGTACACTACCCGTACACGTGCAAATTTGCATGCATTAGAGTATTTATTTAGCAAATAGTCTGAAACAGCAGTTATTGCTCTGCCCCCGCTCGCTCTAACTCTCTTTCTCTCTAGCGCCTTTTAAATATTCTCTATCCAATAAATGTTTTGCACAAAGGCAAATTATGCCATCTGGTGTCATAAATTTGCGATGAAGCAACCAAACCGGCAAGCATGAACAGCAACAATAACTGCAACAAAAATGAGAGCGGTATCATTGCCGTCCTGATGATGATGATGATTATAAAGCTGATGCAGAGGCCGATGATATTTAAACTACAAATAGTCATCAATTCGATTTCTAATATTTGTCCATTACTTTTTATGCGTTCAAAAACGAATTCGTTTTGTTTACCATCATTTAGAGCGCTACGAACAAATTAATAAATATGCTTAGGAAAACACACCCTTATGGTAACAAAGTGTTTCAGATTCGAAATTATTTTGTAGCAGTGTTTTGTTTTGACAGCAGTTAGCTCGATGGGGTTCGTGTTAGCAGATTTTATGTATTAAATGCCCAATTTACCAAAATGAGCTCGCAACATACGATACTAATTAAAATCTGTAACGAGAATCACGTAAGAGAAATCAACTTCAACTTTTCAGGAGAAAGCTCACTTAAATAAGTAAATAAAATTGGAAACAACTAAATTCATAATTACATATGGTCATCCTTAAATAAGAATATTTCAAAATATTACCCCTTTTTATATACTACTCTAAAATATGAACTAAGAGCCAAAAGTTAAAAAAAAAGGAATCAGGTCTGCCAATCTTTAATGTGGAATGCCTGATATTGAAGAACGCTTTCAAATAAAAACTGAAACAACTACATATACAGGGGTGAGCTGGTAAACAGTCTATCGGCATCATTCCCCATTTCGAACGAGGAGGCATACGAACGATTTGTCTCCTAACGACTTCGTCTTGCAATGGCATTATCCATCGTGTTCATTACCTATTACCTTTGTCACGCAAAAGCGTTTGTCAAATGAGTCGTTGCCATATGTATTTTCAATAATAATTCAAGAAAATCGATAAGTTTTTTCAAAGTTTTTATTTTATTTTAGTTTATTATTAAAATATTTATATTTGTTTATTTTTGAACAAAACAAAAATTAAATTTGGTATTATTCATAAAATTTTTATTTACAAATGTATGTCGTTTGACCGTTTGATTCGTTCTTTTTCGACTTTTAATTCGTGGTATTAGCGTAATTGGAATTGAACTAGGATCTATGTTGAGTACCCCTAGAATGTGGTATTGCTGGATGAAGGTAGGTAAAGATGTGCCTATTGTGGGCTTGGAGATGTTATGTTAGTCGGTTCTGATATCCCGTTGCTGGTGATGGGGTTGATATTTCTGGTGTGAGTTGTGTTGCTGGTGTGGGTAGCGATTCCAGTGTTGGTAGGGATTCACTCGTAGCTATACCAAACACAATACCACTTGGAGATATAAGCACACGAAGTGTTCGCTTTGCCCATGTTTAGTATCTACGATATGTTGTTTAATATTGTACCGATTTTCCTTCAACCGAACCCAGGTTCCGCGTTGTGCCAACTTCAGTACCATTTTCTTGCTGGCCGGAATTCATATGCTGTCGTTAAGGGCTGAAGTTTTGAGTCTGAGTTTGTCTTCGTCTTTTCGTTTATTATTCTGCCGTATAATATTTTGTCTTTGTATATTTCCATGTTCTGAAGTGCATTAGGTGGTGCCCTTGCTGTTGCACATTGCAGATCTTTAGCTTTTTTTAACGCTTGTAAAGTTAAACTCAGGTATTGCAGTGGGTATTTGTATCTTTGTATTCTTATAGTCCCGTATATTTACGTGAAACCGTGTTCTCATTTTACGTCCCATTTGCTCCATGTAGCTGTATTGGCATTCGCAAGTCAGCTATTGCCGTCCAAATTTTTCTCCTTGCCGCTTCTTTTTGCCGCTCCGTAGTTCCTTTTAATTTTACCCACCAGATGCTTTTTGTATCTATATATAGATACATTATAAATAACTGTGCAATTCTTTCCTATATGTTTCTTGCCTAAGTTTAATTTTTCCTCCCCTTATCTAGGAAAGATTTTCATTCCACCAATTATTTGTCTCAGATTTTGAAATAGTACTTTTTGAAATGTGACCATTTGCAGTCGTACGGATGGAGTTAAATAAATTTGCTGTACCAGCATTACTTCGGCTAGTTAATGGGCGCACGGAATTTCCTTTGTTAACCCTTTCGAAAAAATAATCGCAGCCAGCTTTATTTAATAAAAAGGATCAAAAGAACTAATAGAGGAGTGATAGAGGAATCTCACATCGCACTGGTATTTAAACTAAAAGGGCTCAGTTAGCTCTCTTTCGTTGATTGCATCCCGGGAGGAAGATTGTTTTCAAAAACTATTTTCATTAAGTTTTACTTTTATATATAATAGTTTTATAATTAGGAATAGTAGCGTTTTTTTTGTATTTTTTTTTTTGTATGGGGAGTGAGACAGTCTAATACATATATGTTATTATTACTTCCAATATTTATTACATATGACAGGTAAGATATCACATAAATTATGAATATTTTAAATATTTGCCACTGTTCACTTTGATAAAATTTTTAAAACATTACAATATTTTGAACTGTTAATAAAAATGAAAAACAAAAAAAAATCTTCAGGATATTCACTTGTACCTAATTTACCTCAATCTTTAGTCCCCAATATATTATAAATATTAAAAACTAGCCAATTTTAAATTAATATTTAATGACTAACTTGGTGAAACTTGTACACGAGTGTTAAAATCAGTTAAACAGAACTTAGAAAAAACAGCAAGGTTAGGTACAGTTGACTTCCCTCTCGTAAAACCAGCATGCTTTTTTTAAGGGATATTGAACGGCTTAATTGCAAAGTATACTTTCTGTTTGAAAATAATACGAATAATTTGGATATTGTTGAAAATTTAGATATTGGTCTATAATTGGTTATATTGTTTTGATATCCACTTATGAAAACTGGGCTAATAAGAGTGATCTTCAAAGAATCTATAAAATCATCTCGTTCAAGAGACTTACTGAAAATCAAAAAAAAAAAAAAAAAAAAAATTGAGTGAGAAAAGCGTTACAATTATTTAAAAGATAGAACGATATCCCATCAACAGCAGTTTGATTTGATGACTTGATTTGCCAAATACCATCCGTCATATCATTGATTCATATTGAGTGCGAATCAAAGCGGATTGGAGATTCAACATACAGAGGACAATTCCCACATACTAGATCAGGTTCTGCCTCTTAAGTTAGGACGAAACAAGTATACCAAAAGGTTATCGGCTTCAAAAATAGTGAAGCGTGCAGAACACGCTGTATTGGACTTAACACGCCTCTAAACAGCCTTTGGATTAAATTTTATGTCTGTCTAAAATTTAAGAACATAATTTCGGCTGAGAACCTTAATCAGAGCTTTAAACTCTCTTGAGTATTGCACATATTTATCCCTGTGATGTAAGGCAGCTGAGAATTTGATTATTTTCTTAGATTTCTTTCCCAAGTACTTTAATTCTTAAGATCATTGGAATAAAAATTAATCTTAAAATTTCTTTTACCAGTTATAGGGAAACTCTTTAATCCAATTTCGACCTCAATAAATAAAGATCCCCAGTCTATAGTTAAAACCGCATTATTTACAATATTAAAACTGCATTTTCTATAGCAGACACCTATCTACCTATCTAAACTCATGAAACTCTAAGTAAAAAATAGGCGGAAACTACAACAATTTATATCATCGGCCGCCGTAGCCGAGTGGTAGCGTGTGCGCGCTTCATTCGGTGGGTCCCGGGTTCGAATCCTGACCGGGGCAAGTAACATAAAAGTTAATAAAAAAGTTGTTTCTAATAGAGGTCGCCCTTCGGCAGGCCATGGCAAACCTCCGAGTATATTTCGGCCATGAAAAAAACTTCTCACAAAACACATTTGCCGTTCGGAATCGGCGTAAAACTGTAGGCCCCTCAATTTGTGTTACAACAACAAGGCGCACGCCACAAATTGTTCGGTCAAAATCGCTTAAGCGGTTATAGCGCCAATTAAGTAAGTAATGAAGTTAAGATTTAAGGTTCTAGAGAGCTTATATAAAACACTATTAATTTGCTATAGGTTAATACTTGAGAGGTTATCGTAGAATTTACGTGTAAGCTATTACCCTAATTAGACTAATGTTAAAATTACATAGCTATATATATATAGACGAAAACTTTGCTTATGCATCGTTAAGACAAAAACACTGTTTCAGTACTGACTTCTACTAAGCGCATAATTTATTTATTTATTCAGGCACAATAATTGCATTTGAATTTTGTTATTGAACCTGCGGGAATTTAGGTGATGTATGTAGACCCATATAAACATAATTACATATATAAATCTGTACATACATTTAGTATTTTACTTTTCCATCGTTCTCCAACTCCCGCGCCAGACAATCACTAACAATATCAATCTTCATAACTTTGTATAAACGCATGTAATATATATCATATATATATAAATTGTATTCTTCTAATTTTCCACATCAGTCAAAGTCCACCTCCTCACCACCCACATTCCCACATTGCCACATTTTGTTTTCTCAATCGCAAAGGTTCATTGTTATTAATATTGAAATTATAATTTATTGCCTGTAAGTAATGAGTAGATAGATGAACGTTGAACATCGAACGTACGCACAGTAATGTTTGCTATTCAATTCCGTTATGCATGTGTGTGTATGTGTATGTGTGTATGTGTGCGGCCGATCAAATGTAGAAATGCTCATAAATTGGCAATTCGTTTGTACTTAGCAATAGGAAATGAATTTCTTGTTGCCACTTAGCAATTCAAGGCTTTGCCAACGCCAACAACGCCGCCGAGAGTTGTCAGATGAAGGTTGGTTTAAATATTACTGATATTCGATATGACCGTAAGTGATATAAATAAATGTTGTATATGCGTATAAATATTGATAGCATTGTCGTTTTGTTAGCGAATTTACTTACTTGCATAGTTCAAATTGCGTAAAGTATTGTATTAATGGGAAATTTAAATGTCGATCGCTATTTGAATGGAATTAATGGCATTAATAATGATTGTGGAAAATATTAAATGGAAATTGAAAATGCTTATTTAATATGTTTTCAAATCTAAGCATAAGTATTTAAATGTAAATTGTGTGCGTTGAATGCTAAATTAATTTGACCGTTTATCTGATATTGTATCTCATACCACCATATATAGGATTAAGCGACTTGCTACTTTGCTTATTTAGGTTGCCTGTCCTTTGTGTCGTCGAATTTGTAAATGATTATAATAACTAAATAACGCCGAACTTCGACTTTGGCTGCGGTCATGTTCAGCCAATACAGTTCGGTTCGGTTTCGGTTCGGCTTCGGCCAAAGAAAAAACGGAACATTGGCCGAACACTTGTAAATTTTTATTAATCGTATAAAATTTTATTTTTAATATTTTTCCCTTTTGAAAAAATTCAAATAAATCTTGTATGATAGCGATATGATTTGCAGTAATAATACTGAACGAAATTATCCATTCCCATTTGTATACTTTTCTCATTGAACATCTGACATTTTTCAATATTTTTTTGGGTCCATGTTTTCTGTTGCAAAAAAAAAAAAATAATTAAGAATATGTAACATGAAAGAAGTAGCCACCTGTTAAACAATTTAAATCAATTAAATTCCAATGAATTACTACAATGGGTGTCAATCGAAATGATTTTGAATGGGCTAAATTTTTGAACTGTATTAATGAGGGTTTCCACAAATTAAGCTTGAATTAGAGGTAAATATGCATCCCAAAATGGGGGTGATAAAAAAAAAGAGGTTTAAAAAGTTTGCAGCTTGAAAACGTTAATAGGAGGATTACCAAATTTTCAAACAAAGTACATAGTTTAATTTGATTAAAAACAAGTTGTAGGAAACATTAAAATATGACTACCAAACGAAGGGGTGTTAAGATATCTTTAGTTTGACCAGTAAATTATTTTTGAGGTGTTTGAGGAGGGTTATCTCCTTTTTGAAAAGTAAATAAATTTCGAATTAGTTAATAACTTAAACAAGTTATTACAATACGGGTATTAACTTGAATTAAATAAGTGATTAATTTAATTCATATACGCCTCGCAATCTTAGATGGATATTTGCCTTACTAGTAAAAATTCAATACCAAGTAAATTTTTTTATTGGTAATGAAAAGTAGCAAGAAGCAGATGCGAAATTAAAAAATAAAAACTTGTTTTATTTATTTGATTTCACTCTACATAAATAAGAGAACAGTTCAAGATTTGAAGTAAAAATTGCAAATAAGTTCAACTAAAATTCTTAGATTAAAATCGACCATTGAAAAGGACTAGGATACAATGTAGTCGATATGATTCGCAAACGTTATTTTAAATACAAAACTTAGACCCAAGTTTTTATTTTTGGTTTTTCTTAAAATAACGCGACCATATAGCATATAGCATTAGTTGATTTACGGGTGGACGTTACTGCAATGCAAAATATCACGTGGTATATCAGAAAAAAACTTGACATCATCTGCGATCATCAAGCAGTCTGCAAACTTAAAGGAAATTAAAAAGTCGTTGATGACCACGCAGTGACAAACACTCTGGCTGTTGTTGAGGCAATTTTCATAAGCAATTTTCTTTGTTTTAAAAAGCTTGCGAAGAAATCCCCACTAATAACGAATCTCTAAAGCTTTCGTAAAAGGATATTGTAGCTAACTTTGTCGATAGCTTTGGAGAGGTCAGTACAAATAACGTCGAGCTGTGCACGCTTTTCAAAAGCTTTAACTATTTCATTAATGCAAGATCTTTTAGGGGAAATCCATGAGAGCAGATGGGTGTTATATGGTTTACATGCCCAAATAACTTTAAATGAATTGTGTCATCAAATAAACTAGTTAATGTACTCTGTTTAACTATTAGTCTATATATAGCTTACACATTATTATTAATGTTGGGGATTGTGCACTGCGCGACCTTGAGATGCACCTTTCATTGACTAATAACTTCCTTTATTCCAGCATCTGAGATAAACTTTAGTATAGAGCCTAAATATCTGTAGTTCAAACTGCCAATCATTATAAGAAAAAATATGTTTGCCCTGCAGTTTTCCACTCTGCAGAATCTACCGTATTTTTCCCAGTTTAGGTAGGTGATATTTCAGCCCGCTGTGTCCTGTAAGAATCACCGTAATATTTATTAAGTTGTTCTTCAATAATGATCCTAGGAACTCTTTAGAAAGCTCCTGGCCTGGTATATTTCCTCTGTATAGTTCCCGGTGGGATTTCTTCTCTTCCTTGGCCAGTGTGATTAGTGCCCCGCCAAGCATTGCAAAATTATTATAGCTGAATTTCTGTCTTCTAAAACTAAGTAGAACTATTACGTAGGATTTAGTAGGAGGTTTACGTTGACAGCTATTGAGTTGACATTTTTATTAAATTTCTTTGTGTTATGCAAAACGGGCTCATCTCTGTCCGCCTTATTCCGCTGTTTTTGAGCAGTATGGAAAACAAAATTTGTAGAGTTTCCATCTATAATCAGAATAGAGAGGTCAATTGACAAAAAAAAAAAACATTGAGTGTTTCCAACTCTTTAAAAAGTTAAATTTTAATAAATTATCAAAATTGCAATATAAGTTTCAAAAATATTTTACTAAATGGTTGCCACCTTTTTAAAAGTTAAATTAGATTTAATTAATAAATTAAATCAAATATTACAATTTAGAAAATATTTTTGTATATGTAAGTTTCACATTCTGAATAAGATATGTGTATATGTAAATCAAATTTCATGAAAATCAGATCAAATTTACAATTCCTGTCGGCATGTGGAGTGGATGCTATTTTTGGTATATTATACAATACTTCTTTTCTATTTAAGTCAAAATAGGGTTTGTACGAAATTTCATCACAAACCAAGCATTTTTACTTATTTTGACCGCCGCTTAGATAGGGAGGCACACTGTACGACGTGTCACCTCGGTGATTTGTTTTCCAGCAACATACAATATAGTTTTTTTTTTTTTTTTAAGAAAACTAACTCAACTTTATTTCTATTTGTCATTATCTCGTATACGAAGCCAAAAACCGGGTCGACTTCAATCTTTTGGTGGATTCTGGGCAAAACCGGTGCTGGTGAGCAAACAAAAGGATTTCTGTTTTGCATAAGAAAATAATGGTTTGCTTCTGATTCTGTAAAAAGGTAAGCTGGTATAAAACTAGCTTCGTGCTCCAGAACACTTTTTTTGCGATCTCAGCATGTGAAGAAATTGATAGTTAGGGTTTGCTATTTTTAACTCCAACGCCAACTTCTCCAATGTTTTTCAAATTTTGTGTAGAGTAACGAAATATTTTCACTATAAATTTAGTTTGCTCTGGATGTCGGACGTCAGCATGGTGAAAAGAATAGAGAAGGTGACGCAGATTGTGGTACCGCTAACCCTCTTTTGAAAATGAAAATTTTGACAGAATTTCCACGTAACAACAGATTTTCTTTATAAAAACCATGTATTTATGTATACTCGCAATCATGTGTATTCTTTCCAACCTATTTAACAATTTGAGTGTGTATTCTTTCTAGAATGCATACCAACGTGTTTCCTCTAATTTTTCTCCACCGGTAAATATGGTGTGACGTCCCATCCAAGTTACTCTCCGAATTTCAGATCAATCAGCGCAATCTTGTATTCTATCATTCTTAGGACATCAGGTCGTTGTTCTCCTTCTAACACGAATTAGCCCTGTTACTGCAATTTTCTGTAAGCCGCCGCATTTTCTAGTACGATCTATTTAGAGATCTGCTCGCACAACGAAACTCAGCAGGGCGAACAAAAAGTCTCAATCAGGTTAGAGAAAAATTCTGCACTCAACATCAAAGGACAGCTGATTCCAATGAACTTGTCATACGAATTCGATGAGAAGACAGCAGCTGTTGCAGTGAAGCTGTCAAACGTAGTTAGTGTATGAGTGATGAGTTGACAATCGACAAAAGAGGTAGACGATTCGCTTACAAAAGAACATGCTGTACACAGTTGTACACTCACACACATAATGTGCATTAAATTCCTATTTTAGGAGAAAATGGAGAGACGGTTCTTTTTTTACATTTACAGCTCACTGTCATAGCATTTAAAATTTCCTGTTCAATCTGCAATCACTTACCTTCAATTCGTCTGAGTGTGGTTTGAATTTGTCTGCTATGTGCAGTGCAGCTTAATGTTGCTGTTATCCGCTGCAATTTAATTTATCTTTTTGTTTGTTCTTGTTTTAAGTTTTTTCTTAGCAGAATACTTAAGTTCGGAGGTCAAGTTAAAGTCTCCACTGTTGGGCAATCGAGCAAAATTCAGTGCAGCCAGTTTTTTTGTCTAAAAGCAAAGCGAAAGCTGAGCGGCAAAAGCACGAAATAAATACTGCTGTAAAAATCGTACTCCAAATTTTGTTGAATCAGCAATTCGAGTAGGTTGTTCTTAATGCTTTTGTCTGTGGGCTTGCTCTGTCGTGGCTTGGCCTACACGCCATAGACATTTCGTCTAGCCATCTTTTCGAGCCTTCAGTAGGCATTTCGTATTTTCTTTGTTGTCTGCATTGGCTTTTTGCCATAATTATGTTAAGGTGGTTGTTGTGTAGTTGACTACCAGTGATTTGATGTTGTTATTTGTTGTTGTTATTGTTTATCCTAACTTTTTGCCTTTACTCCTTCAACGCGGCGCTTGGTGCTGCTGCTGCTGCTGTTTGCCTTCCGGCAGTTTGCATTTGACTGCTTGGTAAGGCTTATATGGCATGTAACTTAAGCATAAACCTATACACACATACACACGCATGTACAGAACACACATACACAATCTTATTTGAGTATGAATGTATGTGCGTCTTTGAAACTTTCTTACTTGAAAAGTCGATTTACATGCTGAAAACATATTGCAGTAATATTTCTATGTATATGTGAGTGTGAGTGTGTGTGTAGGTTTGTATTAATGTAAGTCCATGTCCGTGCAACTTCACCACTTTTGTTCTCTTTGCACCACTGCCGAGCAGTTGGAGGTTTTTCATAGCAGTTTCCAGCGTTGTTTTTATTTTTTGATTTCTCAAACAACAGAACACTCACACACACAACCACAAATCAAAAAAAAATTCATACATATTCACATGCAGCAGTTGTACAAAGTTTTTCTTTTGCTTTCTATTTATCGATGTTTTTGTTCTCTCGATACTTTTCCCCCCATTCATTGCATTCACCAAATCCTTAGCGTCCAAGAGTTAAAGTTAGCTTCGCTTTTAGCTACTTTGTATGGACAATAGATTGCCTTTTGCACAAACACACACATACACACACAGCTACAATATATGTACTCGCATTGCACATATGGCTATGTTTTTCTCTTAGAGCTCTGGGCATTCGCTCGTCCCTAAACAGCGGCAAAAACTAATCAATAGTGTAATTTCTTTTGAAAACCGAACTTCCTTGAGTTATTGTTGTTGTTCTGCGTACTCGGTTATCTACTGCTTTTGTCTTTAATATAACGAAATTTATGGCCAATTTCAAATTGCATTATCAAATACAATAAATACATATTCTATATACATACGTACACATTTTGGGGCTAAAACAGAATATGCATAGGCTAGCGAGAGTTTTGCAGTTGCTTTGAATTGCATGGCAATCTGAAGATATTTAAATTTATCTTTCGTTGCACATACAGATAGTATGCTTTACATGAATGTGTTTATCTATGCGCATACATACGAATTCTTGATTTAATTTAATTGCCTTGAAATCAATATTATTTTCTTTCAATCATAATCTCTTTGCATTGCCAACTGATAAAGGCATTCATTTGTGACATTTACTAAGCATTTATGTATATTATGTGTGTACCTGATTGTTCGAGTATTTATGTATATATACTATATATATATACAAATTTCTAATATACTCGTATTCCAATACTCAATTTGCTTATTTCTTATGGAGGAGTCTGAAGTGTCTAAAGTAGTAAAGTTGCAATCACCGTGCAAGCAATTTCAAATACTACACTATACCTTTTTCAGTTTTAGTTCAGAAAGTTGCAATTCAAATTCAGAAAGTTACAATTAAAGTTCAGAATATCCGTTTCAAATTCAAAATTTCCATTTCAAATTCAGAAAATTGCAATTGAAATTCAGAAAATTACAACTTATGTTCAGAATTCCCACTTTAAATTCAGAAAATTACAATTTAAGTTCAGAATTTCGAATTAAAGTTTAAATTCAAATTCAGAATTTCCAGTCTAAATTCAGAAAGCCCCAATTTAAATTCGGAAACTTGCAATTCAAGTTCGGAATATCCATAAAATAAATCTGAATTTAGAATTTTCACTTCGGAATCAGAAAATTACAATTCAAATTCAGAATTTATATTTCAAATTCAGAAAGTTACAATTAAAGTTCAGAATTTCCGTTTCAAATTCAAAATTTCCATTTCAAATTGAGAAAATTGCAATTGAAGTTCAGAAAATTAAAACTTAAGTTCTGAATTTCCACTTTAAATTCAGAAAATTACAATGCAAATAGAGAATTTCCAATTAAAGTTCAGAAAGTTACACTTCAAATTCAGAATTTCCAGTTTGAATTCAGAAACCCCCAATTTAAATTCGGAAACTTGCAATCCAAGTTCAGTATATCCATTTCAGATTTAGTATTTTCACTTCAAATTCAGAAAATTACAATTAAAATTCAGAATTTCTGTTTGAAATTCAGAAAGTTACAATTTTAATTCAAAATTTCTATTTCGATTTCAGAAAATTACAATTCAAATTCCGAAAGCTACCATTGAAACTAATTTCTGAATTTGACATGAAAATTCTGAATTTGAAATGAAAATTCTGATTTTAAAATGGAAATTCTGATTTTGAAATGGAAATTCTGAACCTAAATTGTTACTTTATGAGTTTGAATTGCAACTTTCTGAACTAAACCTGAAAAAGGTGTAGCAACAAAATTTCCCAGTTTTTTGTAGTATTCTACTAAACACAGTTAAATTAAAAGAACACCAACACAGCTAAATCCCATACACAGGAGAATATTTCGTCATATTAACTATTTAAAATATTCAAAGCATAAAGTTATACGAAAGTCATATAAACGTTTAAATGCCTAGTAAACCACGTAAACCTCGTCAACTGACGAGCTCGTAAAAGAGCTGGCAAAATTTGTATGAGTTTAAGCCAGAGTGGATCTACAGAAGGGTATAGCAAGTTAAACAAGACGAATCCGCTGTGTATTTTATTAGTGTAACTTTGTGAATGAAATGTCAAAATCTAAAGGCCCGTTCACATAGGACTTTTGCTTTGCTTTGCTTCAGAGTTTCGCTTTGACAGATAAGTTCAATACATGATGTTATATGAGTCTTGCTAAATACAAGGCGAGAAAAGTAAAGCAAAGCAAAGCGAAGCAAAATGATGGGCAACTCTCAACTTTTGTACGCTTTGGCAATCAGCTGTTATCATTTCCATAATATTTTTATTTGGCGTGCGTATACACACTACAGACACTCGCGAATTTCAAACATTAGTAGCATAACTACTACTACTTCCATCATATCAGTAAAATTCATTTTTTTATTCTATCTTTAAACAAAACATTCTGAACAAACACAAATCGCAACTCATAACAAACTACTAACGCAGAAACTGTCAAAGCGTTCTATGTAGCTGACCTTCTACGCCTCACGCTTTGTTGTTAAAGTTCGAACTGCCAAGCAAAGCGAGGAAAATTCTATGTAAACGGCCCATAAATTCGTCCAGTATTGCTCATGTATTTTGTTTGTGTAAACAAAACAGCCCAGCGAATTTGGAGAGAAGAACAAGCATTCAGTTCATGGGATGCTATCACCTTGTATGAATTCGCTTTGGTATTTGGTATGAACTTTTGATTGTCTTCAATTTCTACTTAAATTGAAGCGAAGGCAAAAAGCAACCCTGCTTAATGGTCAGCTGTTTATATTTGTTTGCATTTATATGTAGCGCACATACCAATTTTGAAATATGATAATGTTAAGTGAAGAAATATTATTTAAATAATTTATTATTGAATTAAAAACCGAAATGTACGAATTCTTTCTTTTCACTTACTTTCGGCACTTCGTTTGTTTTGACAACAACTGCAAAGATGACACAGCTCAGCTGATCGATTAAAATTACACAAACATTTTACCAGAGACCTTCATTTAGCAGTGTGTGTAAACACTTGAATTTCAACGTTTCGTAAGTTTAGAAGGATACCCTTATTAATTTCAATTAAAAAATTAATATGTGCGCGTAGCTATAACAGCATCGTAACATTAAAAGAGAAATTCTAACAACTGTTTTACAACTCCCCACAGCATTTCGAAAAATCTTTTGTAACACTATGTCCACACGGTGATGAGAACAAGTTGTTTTCAATATTAAATGTGACCTGCATACCATTTTACTAACTAATTTTCGATGACATTTCTCTATTTATTTATCTTTTTTACTCTAAGGCAATCCGGTAACCGAAATGCTCTCAGAAGCTTCAAAATAAAACTTTCGCTCTGTGCACACCAAGCAGTGCCGCTGTTTATAAATATTATAGTTTCTCTTGTTCTTTTTTCTAAATTGGTGACAGCAAATTAACGTTTTTTGTGTTGGGAAAAAGTTATCGAACACAGAGTTGCTCATGAAGAAGCACAACGAAAATGTAGATGTTTTCGAAATTATCATGATTGGTTCGTAATAAAATTAGACAGTTTTTGCCGAGCGAAAACATGTACTTTCAACAGAATATCACGCTTGAATCATAACCAAATGCTTTGCATTGTCGTGTGCACTTAGTATAAGACAAATGTCTATTCTGATAACTATCTTGAACGCTCTTCTCTGTGTTTCGGAAGACGAATTGAAAGTTATGCGAATGAGCAGGTCTTGGCATTGTATTGTTTTAAAACTTATGTATATAATTAATTTGTAATTTAAATATTAATATGCTAAAGCAGAATTAAAATTTTTAATATTTAATATTTTAATAAATGTTTTAACAAAATTTCGTCAATGCAAATTTTAAGTAAAATAAGTAAAAAAAACGCCAGATAGTTGAAAACAAAAACAATTTATAATTTGATTTCGCATGCCTAATGCATCGAACCTTGCTGAAATAGATATAATTTTTCACTTGCTTAATGCCTTTCATCAGTTTTTGAAAATAAGATTATTGTTTTTTGTCAATAAAACTTTCCACCTTGAATATTGAAAGGAGAGCTGTTTTTGTAAGATTTTTGCGGCCAGAATACAAACAAATCTTTCAAGCTTTATTTACAATTGCCTTTTGAAACAATACAAACTATCCTTACCAAAATAGACCTGTAAATTTGCCTGACCTTTCCATGTGTTTCGTTTAGAAAGGCAAATGTCCAGTACCGGTTAACTTTTAGCGCACACTTTAACTATTCCCAATTTTTGTAGAGAAAATATATAATTTTTGCATTTTTTGAAAGATAATGAAAATATCTTGCGGATGAACCAACTACTAGTATTTGGATTTACTACATTGCTATGTAGAATACCTTTTTTGTTTTTAGATGTCTGCCCTGTTGTAAGCAAATATGGTATATTACATCACATCTTATTTGTCCCCTTTCAGTATTGTTATTCTTTCTAAGCATTTTGAAAATAGTTTGCTATAAAATTTTTGTTATAATCCACCCCTCAACACTACGTTCATTTTAAAAACCAGTTCAGCTCTGGATCCATGCGTGGATAGTAAATTTTTCAATCCCAGGATTTTCGGAAATTAGATGTGAGTTATTTTGTAACGACTTAACTCGAAACAATTGCATCAATATTGTTTAAAAAGCTCTACTTTCCTAAAATAAATAACAAATATATAGGGTATAAATAGATTTTTTTTATTGTGAAAATTATTTTATCCATAACCAAACAAACAGTAGTTAAATTTTACGTATTTAGTAATACTCTGAATTATACATATCTGATAAATAACTTAAATTATGACCAAAAACCCTCGAGGTAAACTTAAGAAGTAAAAATTGTATTTCTCGTTTAAGGTAAGTTCACATTATTTTTAATCAAGTAGAATTTGGACGGAGATAAAAATGATTGCGTTAAGTTTTTATTATATTATATAAAAATTAACAAAAACTCTCAAAATATTTGTATTTTTTAACAAATGGTTACCTGACTGTGACTCACATTCAAAATTTAACCCCCCCAAAAATATTTAATTTTCACAAAGTGTCTCTTGCTAAATTACATTTATTATTTTTATAACAATACTATGCTTCCTTGTTTAACGAAATTTATAAAATCCAAATTCCCAAACCTAGAAAAAATCGACAAAATTCTTATTCATTTTCACAAAAATTTCGAACCTTGTATTACCTACGTTTTTGTATGAAAAAATGGGCAAGACCGTTCACAAAAAAAAATGGTAAAATTCAAATTTAATTTGTAGCAATTTCCATCTTACTCCCTATTTCACTACAATTTAATTAGCTACAAAACGTACCAGAAACATTTCTAAAAACTATGATTTAAAACACCAAAACTCTCGTGGTTTTCGGTTGAATGAAATCCTAAAATAACGGGTTTACCATATCTTACGTATGCCGTGTTGGAAGAAACAACTTCAACAAAAATTTATTTGTAGGCTTAAAAACCTTTAACTTTTTAGTAAAATTGGTTTCGATGGGTTTGCATTGTTTTAAAAACTTTTTGAGATCAACTGTTTGATAACTCCAAAATTTTCTTTCACTTCACTTCACTTTCGGTAAACTTTCTCTCAGTCATCGCGCTGCTATGAGGAACTATAGTTAGATTATATATAGAAAATTTCACCAGATTGGGACTATTTCCCAGTCTGCAGCAGATTAGGTTTTCCTTCTCAAAAATACTGTAGATGTTCGGGCAAAATTCGCAAAATGTGTTCTGCCGCATTTTCTGCTGCATTTTAGGGCGATTTATATTGGGAAACGTCGTGTTGCTATTACATTCGTGTTCCATGTACAAATACACACAGCTCGCCCAATCCATGATATAATTCCTCACATGCTCATCAGACTAATGAATTTAATGCTAACTTGATACGGGTTTACAAATCAAATAAGTGGCCTCCTTTCAGGTACGAAAGTTTTACAGCTCGATGATACAATTTTCTGTTTAACGCTATCGGTGATTTTCAAAATCATTTCTGCCCAAAGAAACTTTCTTAAAAAGCAAAGTGCGGTTTGTTTTTATTAGCGTGTTCTAAGAAAACTCTCAACTTCTTGGGTTGTACAAATCCTTATTAAAATCCCTATTTACTTACTCTACTCCTTTTTTTTGCCCCCTTCTTTAAAATAGCTAAATAATGTCTTCAGCGAGCTTATTTCTATATTCACTTCCTATGCAAACAACTAAAATGCCGCTCTTAATTTTTTTTTTCATCCACTAAACAATAGCGCCAATTTATTGCATACTATTTTTCGCATTGAGTTGCATCTGGGTTTGTTTGACTCAAAAGAAATTTCATTAATTTTTCAACACACGTGCACGTCCTATGCACGCAAGGAGAAAAAGTACAGCTGCACAAACTATTGCTAGTGGCTAAAATTATTTATCATTATTTCTGTGGTGTTTCAAAAATCAAACTACACAAGGAAAAAAAAAAAGATTGGAAAAAACATATCACTCGCAAACTCAACTTCGATTCAAATGTTTGGCTTGGCAGCTGACAGCTTGGAAAAGGATGTACGCGTTCGCCTTTTTACACTCACTTTTTTTCTGACTTGGTTTGTTGTTTTTTTTTTTGTCTTGTTTTTGACTACTCGATTTATCATTTATGCTGACATACCAATGAAGTGTGCGGAAAAAAGTGCAATGAGCAAAGTGAAATGTAAACAACAGTAGAAGAGGGAAGAGAAGCAAATAAAAATAGAAAATAAATAGTAAGCAAGCAATGAATGGCTGTTGCCACTCGTGGTGGATGGTGGTGTTGGTGTGGTGTTGGTTGTGATTGGTGAAAAGTAAGCAAATATTTTTCACGTATGGTATTGATCTTTTATGCTGAAGTGTGCAATGAAAAAATGTTTAAAAACGCTTGAAGTGTACGCCGAGGTGGCAACACGTGAGCAAATATGGTTTAGATTCTAGCACATCAAAAGCGCATGCTGAGTGAAAATGAACAGATGTTAGAGTTGCCAATTTTCACTTATTTTGATTTGAAAAACTGCTGCTGTTGAGGCTGTGAGTAATTGATTTGAAAGTTAAAGTTTTGTATGTGAGAAAGCAAAAAGTCCGGGTAATCTGTTTCTCGATTATATACTTCAAACTAATTGTGATTGCAGCCCGTGAATATGAGTAGGGTTGCCGTCTTCGATATTTTTGAGATCGAGCATTTGTTAGCGAAAAAATTTGAAAAGCAACAAAGCCGGGCGAATAAAAATAAAACTGCGATCCCATAAAATGTAAAAGCTTATTTAGCTTTAGAAAATTTGGGGTTGCCACTCTTGCGGTAAAAAATAACTAAGATGTGCAAAGATAAAATGAAGGGACAGTAGTGGGTTTGGCTTCTATTTCGAAGTTATCGTAATAAGAAATAACAGAAAGTAGGAAAATTAGATTTTTAGTCTAGAAGTTTTGGTTATTTTTGTGGGAACGTATGGCCGGACTATTATTAAACGGACTAAGACAGACGAATGCACCTCTGCGCAAAGGGACAGTAGGTAAACACTGGCGCAACGACTGGGAATTAGGGGAAAGACACACAAATGGAGTACGGACGAAGAGTTTTTTACGCGACAGTTGAAACGAATTGTCGGCAACATTACATAGAATTTATGTATTGTTACACTGCCTTTGAAGTGAATAAATTAATTAAAACTAAATACTTATACTTGTGATGTCGACTCAGAAATCGTACATTTATATAGCTCAAGAATCTTGATAATATTGAATGCTAATTAAGGGACTTTCAACAAGATGTTTCAATTTAAAACTTAACAAAAAAAGCGCGTTAGTATAAAACGTACTTTGGTTCGACTGCTTTCGAACGAACATCACCCGAATAAACGGCCGAGTGCATATGTCTGGGTGTAACGCTCTATTAGAGTCTAAGAAGGCGTACCCATCTCGACCAAACTATAATTAAAGTCACTTGGGTTATGTTTACGTGCCGAAGTCTTTTTGGTAGGACATCGGTGCTGAACTCAAAGCGGTTGCCGTGGCTCTACATTCTAAAGAACTGCCATACTTTGGTTGAACGAATTTCAGAGACACCTCTCTTGATCCCGAGATCGATGAGAATTTGCCCAACTGCAGTTAAGGGGCAATCGTAGAATCTGCGACTCTTGCACTACAGAAATCTGTCTAGAAAGAAAATTTATTGGCAAATTCTTTGTCCGGAATAGTTGAAATAATCGTTCGTCAATCTTGGATCACAGATGTCAACACTGGAATGAAGGTTGAATAAATTAGAAGACGCTGCTGATGTAGGTATATATGTTATATATCTATATATCTAGAACGAAAGTATCTATAGCGGTAGGCCAGTGTTTCAGTCAGACGTTCTAGAAATCTCAATTTGCGACAACCCGCCATTAAGACGCTATCGAATGAAACTTTTGCTTGCAATCTGAAAAACAGGTGCTACGACTATCACCTCCTACTGCGGAGTAAAAACACAGCAATGCTGTGCTGTGCGCAAGATGTTCATCGGCAGCAGCTGTAGCGAAGATAAAGAAACTTTGTTGGCAATATAGAAGGCGATTGGCCTCCCTGCACCAATATGGTCGACGGTAGGCAGTTGGACTTAATACACAAAACTAAAGATCTGATAGATTGAAGCGCTCCGGTCTTTGACTAGATGCCTTCTGTTCTCTCCTGCCAGGGTGTTACCACCTGGCCTACCCTAATGGCATCTGTTCGCTGAAGACGTGTTTTCCAGAAAGCATTTCCTTGAGCCGCATAGTGCAGACAGGCCTTAAGCAATATTCGCCGAGAGACAATCACCTCCTTTCCCAACTTTCGCGCCGTGAGTCAAATCGCCACCCATAGTTGACCATGAGCTCCAGCTGCCTCGTGAGTGCTGCGTTACTCTAGCTCAACCTCAGTATGGACACTGTAGTCGAATTAATTCCTACCTATCCAGCATCCAACTCGATATTCCAAACACATGTCTGGCATGCGGAGAGTCCCCTCTCCCTCTGGACCGATCTCGTCAACGCAGTTATTTTCTGGGCCACCCATTAGACGAGTTTGATGGCAAAGTAGCTACCCGCTTCAACCATACAAACACCGGAACTGAGGCTGTTCCTGGGTTACCTCACCGGCCACAACGGATCGCGTTCGCACATGCACCGGATAGGTCTGCTTGCAGAGATTGAATTCCGAGTACATCTTGGAGACAACGAGACGTTACAACATATGCTATGTAAGTATGTGAGCGTCCGGCCTTGGCTGAATTAAGACTGATGTCTTTAGGAACATATCTAGCGCTGATCCTACGCATGATAGATCTGAGACTACCTTACGTCATCAAGGAGTCGCGCAGGCTTTTGGATCTTAGAGTTTGGGTCCTAAGGGCGCAAGGAAAGGATGGAAAAGATCTTCAAGGTCGCAGTTGCCTCGAATTATTATTATTATTATTACATCCAGAAACATGCAATTGAGTACGAGTATCATCGCTAAGAATGGGTTTTTTTAAGTTATGATTTTCTTCATGGATTTCCAACAGCCATTTAGCGAAGGCTCAATCGTAAGTCAACTCAACATATTTCTCCAAATCTCCTACTTTTTGTTTGTGAAATCATATCGTACTGTCAGTTGCTGTATCACCAATTCCAAACTAGCGCTAAATTTAAAATTAAATCTCGTGTTGGAATACTTTACTTTAATTTGACTTTAAATTATTACCTTCTTTAGAGGGAGTTTTGTATAAAAAAAGCTACATTTTTGTCATGAAGCTACATTTTACTTAAAAAAAATACAAAATGAAAATTTAACGAAAAATTAATTGATGAAGGAATACCATTGGCCTGGTAACTCTATCTATCGCCATGTGAGTGCCGCCTCTGTGCTTGTATAAATATGGAATTACTTTTCTAAATTCCTATTTGTCAGTTGGCAAGTGCACATTATCGTTAAACATGTGGGACGTCATACATACACACACACACACACACACACACCCCACATAGAGAGGGCATACATGTACATTCGAATAAAAATTTTAAACAGGGTATAGGTGGCTGTGCTTTGACTTGTCCCAAGTGGCTAACAGCATTTCAAAGCATACTTCGTGAATTGGTGAATTGTCTGACTGCTAGACTAAATAACACACATACATACACATGTATGTAGCTATGTAGTTAGAGACGAAAAGGCGCACCGAGAGTCAGACAGTTGTATGCTACGTCCTTTGACTCAACGCTACACAACGGAAGTGGAAGTGGAAGGGGTACCAGTTGTGCGCGTGTTAAGCATATTTAGTTCATTTATTTAAAATTAGATTCGAGCACAGAAAGATAGCAGTGGCTTACATTGGGGGAGGGAATGCAAAGGAACAATTCGCAGTCAGTAGAAGGAAGGTGGTGCAAGCCAATAACTACTTGGCATGCGAGTGCTGGAGAACGCTGAGTGACCAGGCGGCAATGGGAATACTTGTAAACAAACACACATGAATGTTGCTGCGTACAAATAGGGATACAAATCGAGAGCTCCACACTAACTTTGAAAGCTTTTAAAGCAACTCCAGCGTCCGTTGCCTCTGCCCCTGTGCCACTATTCTACCTATAGTTACACATACAATGAAACAAACATAGGTTTTGTGTTTGTTGTTGTGGTGGGGTTGCTGGAACCGAGTTGATTTGAGGCGAGCCAAATCGAGTTTGAATTGAGTTGGGTCTTGTGTAAAATTTAAAATGCAAGCGAAAATGATTCGAAGTTGCTTGGCGCTTTGCTGCTTGGCTGGCAGTGAGCAGAAACATATCCTTGGCTTAGTATGCGAGTCTGCCGTTTATCAGTGTGTGTGTGTGTTTGAGTGTGCACGCTGTTCCTGTACTTTCGCTTATTATTGTTTTTCATTTTCATGTTGTTATTTTGAGTTTTTATTTCGCATTTTATTCTCGCTTTTGTACTTACATTCCCCAACTTGTCTATTTCTATTCCCATTTTGATTTTTGATTAAGTAAACTGCAATTTAAAAGCAAAAAATAAAATAAAAGCAAAAAGCAAAAAGCCGTAACAGGACTGGCGCAGCATAACAAAAAAAGCAAGAGTCGAAAATAAACAACATATACGTATATATTAGAACATACAATTTGTTGGGGCGATTTTATTAGGTACATACATATATGTGTGTGTGTATGTATATTTTCCTCTTTGGTGTCTCTGCTTAAATGAAGCGCCCTATCATGTTGTGCATTTTATAGATATCAGCGCGCATACAGCCAATGCACCAACACGCTGTCTTGCTTCTTCTCTGAATATATAAGTAAGTATATATGTAGATGTGTCTGTTCATCTGTCTATCAGTCACTCACGTAGTTGTCAGTTTGCGAAAATGTTACGATTTTTATTCGTTTTTTAAGTTTTAAAATTTTTGTTTTTGTTTTTTTTTCCCTTCTAATTTCTCATTCCTTTATCTGTTTTGTCAGCTATTTAGCTGTTGTTGTTTAATTTAAATTGTGTATTTTATTAAACTTGCAAAGTAGCAGCAATCAATATTTGTTGGTAAATCATACGAGTTTTCAATTTGATGGTTGAAAGAAAGTAAAATAAATATTTGCATTATGCAAATTTTTGGAAAAGTGTCAAGCTTGAGGCTATATTTGCTTTAAAAAAAATGGGAGAGCAAATTTAAAGCCAAATGTTCAAATTGGTACCATCGTATTCGATTATTTATTTCAGCTGCCTTAGCTAAGCTCGTATTGAATCGGTACACTGTACTTTTGGGATTTCGATAAGGTTTTCAAAATATTTGTATTCGGGACAATAGAAAATTCAATTTTTTTTAATTGGTGTCGATAATTTTTACAGTAGTGATAACAATATCAATAGTATTAACAATATATAGAACAATATTAACAACGATAACCACATCAATATCGATAACGATGAGAAAAGGCATTTTGTAGCGTAGATTGATAAATAAATAAATTTCAATACGCGTATTTTCACCACGAGGAATATATGCTATCATAACTTTAGTCCAATTTTTGCAAGTATAAGCGGTGGAGATTGTCCCATTAAAATAAATACCAAAATTTTCAAGACGATAAGCTAAGTCGATTTATTAAGTATCCATTTGATTGCCTTTCTGTCCGTCTTTTTGCATGTTTGAACGCAAATTAGTCCCTCAGGTATACTGACTGTAGTTTGGTTGGCGGACAAATTTTTATAATTTATAAATTATAAAGGAGATCGCATATGAGATTTTGCATTATAACTCCTACACTAAAGCAGCTTCTTCTTCTTAATTGGCGTTATAACAGCCTAGGGGATTTTGTCCCGATCTTTACAACGGTGCGAAGGCCTTCCTCTTGTCCCACCTCCTGGCATGGCTTCAAGGGTTATGTAATAACGCAACGTCGCCGATGAATCTCAATTGGGTGATGCCCATGTTACTAAAAAGCGCATACGACTTATAGTTCCTTCGCAGGTTCAAAAATCTTTCCTAAAATCCTTTTCTCGAACAGTCCAAGGGCCATCTCATCCGATGTTGATAGCGTCCAGGCTTTTGCGCCATACAATAGCATTATTAGAGACTTATTGAGCATAATTTTCGTTCATTTCGCTCATTTGCCTATTCAGCCAAAAGTAGGCAAACGTTTGCAAGAGAGATCCTGCATTGCATTTCGAGGCTGGCATTATTGTCAACCATGCGAATGAGCTGACTGTTGAAGACAGGAGGCACATCGTTTTGCCTTTGTCACCCCCAGACTCACTCGTTTCGGTTCATTATATACCTCGTTTGTTATATTGTTCAGCATCAGGGTTACCAAATTCAGACATCGTGGCGTATAGGCAACTTCATCTCGTGCTGTCGATAGTTTATTTGAATTTGACAAAGAGATAGTGATGCTCTTTAATTCCATTAAGCCGGCATACATTCGTCTGACCATATTCTGGAAATATGCTGGTGCTTGCGTCTTACCACCTCTTTGCCACCATGGTTTAACAGCTCAGCTGGTAATCCATCAGCACCCGCGGATTTGTTGTTCTGTAGCCACGTTATTGCCATTCGAATTGCGTCGGGGTCGTGTGACGTTATACGAAACTGGGAGTGTGGGATCATCATCTTTTCGATTGACGCTTTTTCTGCCATTGTTTAGCAGAGTGGAGAAATAGTTTCTGCAGAATTTCAGTGTGCTTTGGACATCAGTCAACAGTTCTCTGGTCTTATTCTTTCAGGTCTTCAAACCTTGCGTAAATCGTCACACATTTTCCTAATATTTTCGGCTGCTTTTCCAGTTGGCTATCATCTCAATTTCATCGCACTCCGAATAATATACGAATAATACGTTTATCTTCATTTCGAAACCACCGGTAGCGCTTCCATTTAGCTCACGTTGGGCACGAAAGCAATGTTACTATGTAGTAAACGGGTTTTTCTCGGCGCAATCGTTGTGTCAGTTGTTATTTCATGCTCGCTGGAATCCGATAACTTATTGACGATGATCCGTAGAGATGAGAAGAAAGGTGCTACCCAATACTCGCGAGTTGCGGCTAGCCATTCATCATACGCGGGGTTTTTTTTTAGCTATTTAAACTTCAATACTACAAGGATTTGGACTTAGTGAGATCTATGTGTGCCTTACAAAAATTATTATATACTTCCCAGCAAATATATTCGTGGAAATTCAGAATTTCTCAGTCCGAAAGAGTCTTACAAACTAAGAAACATCTTTATCAAAAAAACTTTTTTGTACATACATATATATGATCCAAATTATGAACCGACACTTAGAATACAGGGGCTTCGTTGGCTGGGACACGTCGTGCGAATGGACGAAATTGCTCCAGCCCTAAAAGTATTCAGGTGCTGGTTGAGGAATACCAAGTGGAAAACGACTTGACGTCACTTGGAGTGCAATTGTTGAACTCGGCCAAAATCTCTTAAGAGGTTATAGCGCCAATTAAGTAAGTAAGTACTTACGGGAAATAACAAAACATTAACTTTAGGACATTGTTTATAAGCATAAAAAGAAGAAGAGATATACCCATACCCAAGTATACCAAAATAGTCAGAACCACGAGCTAATTTGGTATAGCCTGTCAGTCTGTCTATCTGTTTAACCTGTCCTTACGCCTCTCTGTTAATCCGCAAAATAGTTTTTGAGATGTCTGACTGACATCTGACTAGGAAGATGTATTTTTGTGATGTACTATGATGTCCAGCTCGGACGATATATAGCTTTATACAGCTAATAGTTCAGCTATGAGATTTTGCGTTATAACTTTGGCACTGAAGCAGCTACAAATCTTGAAATTTAGCAGCCCTTCCACGAATTATGAACAAAAATTATCGACCGAAAATATCGGTTAACCCATACAACAATTGTTCCAATAACAAGTTATAGGTTGTAACTCGTACACCAAAACAGCTAAGAACATGCAATTTGGTACTAATTTCAGTTATAATGAATGTAAATTATCCAATGAAAATTAAGAACATCGGACCATCCTAACTTAACTTTAGCTCCATTACAACTGATTGTTCAAATATCAGGATTTACTTTAAATCATAAAAGCTGTGCAGATAAACTTACCAAAAATAGCCATCTATTATGACAATAAGTGCCACCTGTGAGTCTTATTGCGGATCATTTGATGTATGAAGGTGAGGTCGACCTTTGTGGGCAGGGCAATAAATAAGTTTTTTACTCTTATATTAGCTCTAAATGAGCGTAAAGGCACCAAAGTAGGACTCCCTAACAACTCATTTATAGCTCCAAATGCTTGCTGGTCTAAAACTCGTTGTAAAATATTTTAATTAAAATGTGTATTTTATTTTATTAAATATTCCCAATGAAGAAAGGAAAAGTTTTCAATTTATGCTTTTAAGAATAAACTTGCACGAGTATTGTAAATAAATAACTAATTAGAAATTTCATATGCAATTGTTTCTGCTACATTTACGAATTTGCTGTACAAACTTTCCCAAGCTTTATGCTATGTAGAAACCTAACATGCGAACAAACAAACTCAATTATGTACATGCTATATGTATGTACATATGTACATATGTGTATGTGTATGTATTCATCCAACTGTATGCGCATATTGCCACGTATTTATATACAGAAATTAACACATTGCAGCTATGTACATATGTGTTAAATTCTCCTCATTAATGCGTAAATTGCTTTTCTTCCTTCCCAACTTTATTTTTTCTCATGGCATTTACTATAATGCCTTATTTAACTCATTTCCCGCTATTATTTTGCAACTCTCTCTCTCTGCCTTCACAGTTGCTCTAACAATAATGAGGAAATTCTATCTTCAATTAATTTGCGCATAAAATGATATATAATAACTGTGAGCTATGTTATGTGGAAATAAAAAAAAAAATACAGAAAAAAATAAAAAAATAAAAGAGTAATGTTTTACCAACCAGTTTGCGAAAACTTTATATGTACATATGTCGTCTTGTTGCTGTTGTTGTTGGTTTATTGTTGCCTGCGTTGGCTATTGTTGCCTGCTGATGTTGCTAAATTACATGCGAATATTACTCGCACAATACTCGTCTGTATGTATGTGTGTACGTATGTATGTGTGCTCGCTGTTAACGCTGCTATTGTTGTTGTATATCTTATTATTGTTGTTATTGCTGCTATTAATGCTGTTGTTGTTGTTGTTGCTGTGGCTGGAAGACCAACTAAATAAAAAAAGAGAGAAATATAAACAATCAAAAGCCTCAACGTCAGCAGAATGACAAAAGGCATTAAGTAATGAACAGAGGCGAGTAGAGATGCCAAGCGTTTAAGCATTGCTTGAATAAATCTACAAAAAATTTGTTAACTTTTCAAAATGCCCAAAAATCAAAAAAATGGAAAAATTGTGACTTTATATTAATTCTTTAAATATATGAGGTAAATAAGTTACGGGCGAGCCCTTCAATAAAATTTAACTTAAATATCGAATCAAAGAACAATTTTAAAAGAAAATAAACGCATAAGACCATAAAAAAAGATTTTATAATTAAGTTTCTGTTAGGACCATATAAGAATTATAAACTAATATTTCGGAAACTTTGAATATTAGGCAAAACAAACAAAAAAAAGCGCTTTTTATAATTATCACTTTTTTCACCACCTAGCGAATACAGTTTAAATAGTTTTATCTCATTATATTGTAGCTTTATGAATAATATCAAATGCCGCATTAACCAAAACTGTGTGAAGCAAGAAGACATTACAAAATTTTGAGTACATTCAAAGGTTAAAAATGGAGCTTTTAGACCCACTTGCGTGGAAGCCGGTTATCTCTTTGACTTAAGGCTTACCAGTTAAATTGATGAATTCGCATTCACAGCATCAAATAAGAGTTAATAATAGAAATATTTATCTTGGGGTTAATTTGTTAGGTTTGTGATATTCTATCATAAATAAAAAATAAACAAATTTGCCGAACACATTTTTTGGAAATAAACAAACAAGTTTTAAGCGAATCGGTTTTTTAGATAATGACGTGAAAGCAATCGAATACGTTGGCTCCAACTCCATTATCAAAATATTGGCAAAGCGAAGCGATCACTTCCACGAGATTAGAGTTCAATCATACCAAGCATTTCGTCATTGTACTAGAACCCGCAAAAATTATTTTGATTTGATTTAAAATTTCAATAAATTCATCATAGTAAAAGAAAATGTTAAAAATAAAAGCACATAGCCAGGGCTACTGGACTTTATTTGTTGCAAAAAAATGTCTGGAGTGTGAAATAACAAATTTAGCTCTGAGTTACTTATTTCTTTATTCATAAATTTAATTCGGGATTTCTCGCAAGTGGAACTTTTTTTTAAACTTAATTAACAGTAAAGTAATATGAATAAAAATGTTTTTTAAATTTCCATACCAACTTATAGTGATTTTTCAAGGTCAATTTTAAATTTAAACCATTTTTCAGGGCATTGATCTATATTTGAAATTAGGAGTTCGAAGTGTTTAGCTAAACTTAGCGCCTTTTGTAAATTTTATTTGAAAAGCTACACAATTATGCTATCGCTTTCAGTATGCGCGTATTTACGACCGTTGGCCGCGTTATACTATTTTAAATTTTTTTTTTACTTCCACACCCCGGTTATTATTATGCTAAGTAAAAATGAGTGACAGAAAGTTTACCAAAAAAGACATGTGGTAGCAGAGGTTTAACTGTATTGATACAAAATATTAGCAATTTTAAATAATTTCCAATATATATAATCAACTAATTTCAGGGAGTTAGTTTAAAATCAGTCATAAGATTTTACCACCTTGCCGAACGAGTTGGTACACTATCTTGGTTTTTCGAAAATTAGGTTTGAAAATTATGAGAAAATGTCCCGGGTTCAAATCACTTTCGTACGTGGGATCAAACAATTATAGAAAGAGGTTTTTTTTAATAGCAGTCCTCGTCAGGCAGTAGCCAACTCTCAATTGTAGGTCAGCTCTGGAAAATATTCTCACAAAAATCATCTGGCGTTTGAAATTAGCGTAAAACTGTGGACGCCTCAAATTGTAAATCAATTTTATATTATAAATATCATTCCAGTGCAATAAACATTTTACGTCAGTTACATATTGAATTAAAAGCATTGGAAAGTATTTCGTGGCTTAGAAGGCTCATTGCCATTAAAAAATATGCAGATCAGTGCTCCTCTCTAACGTTTGAAAGCAAAATTTCGAATCAGGTATAGAATATATGAGGTTATCGTTTTGTTCAAGGTGGCTTGCTTCATTTGATTTTTGGAAGCTCTTAATGTTTTTTTTTTCTGGGACCTAAAATATCTGTTATGATGTTCTCAAAAAATTTAAAAGTCAAAGCCTTAAAATGTTCGTAGAAGTTAATTGTTGATATCATTGTCATCCTCATGATGTCCTCTGCAGAAATCAAGGATGCTTTTTATTTTTTTGACTTTTAAAGTAAAAGTACAATTATAACGGTTAAATTCTGACTTTTATTTTTTCAGTCAGATAATAACAGTTAACCAAACCAAATATTTTTTTTGTCAAAAATAAATGGCTTGGTCAGATAGCGATCAAACCGTTGATCCTATATGAATAAATTTGGTACCAATCGATAGGTCTTAGTTTCTAGAATGCACTGAATGCACGGCAAAAGCAAGCTTTCTTAGATATGGAAATGAATATTTTTTGCTGTTCCAGTATTCTATGATATCTGTGTCTAAACCAATTCGCTTTTCCTTATAGGTGTCAATCTCATAAAACGCTTTTCTGAGGTCTGCGTCATCAATCCACTTTATTTACGGAAGGAATGAAGCTTTGCTTTCGCCAGAATTTGAAATGCCATGAACTTGTGAAACTCTACGTAAAGTTTACATGAGCCCTTATCATTTGGTGGTAGTTCTCTGATGATATATATTATTTCTTTCGATTACGTTCTTTCTAACTCCCCTGGTTTTGCTCCTCAGAGTCTATTTTTAGAATCGATTTTGATTTCTATTAGTCAGGTCTATGATGCCCTCAGACATGACAGCTAGGCTTATTTCCAGCTCAAAAGTTCCGTCAGTTGATTAGCATTGTTTATCATTAATAGAGTTGACTCAAATTCAATATGTAGATTCCGAATTTGTGCTCCCCTGTGAGTTGTGCCGTGGCCATACACGACGCTATAAAGAGGTTATGGGAAAAATACACATGCACAATTCTAGTTTGAAGGCTATGACGCCACTAATTTCACCGCAACTGCTCCCTTTTATGCCGACGACGTTGAAAAGTACTTTGAAACTTACCAAGGTTTAAATGGAATGGGCGGCGGCCACAGATACTGTAATAACTTGGGTGTGAACGGCACATATAAAAACATCGATAGGAAGACCACGCCCTCAATATCTATGTCCAGAAGAAAAGGACTCATTAAAATAAATATCTCCTTGATAAATTTTGGGGTTATCACCGTTCAGATATGGCTGTGAGTCATTTGGCACTGCGATGGTGATCTAATCGATACCTTGGACCTTGCTTCATGTTCAGAGCTCTGTTGCTGATATTATTGAACCAATTTTTTGGCAACTAATTCTATTGAACACCTTAAAATTTTATCACTCTCTCATCGACATTTCGTTTGTTCTCCTATCGAAAGTCCCAAGATCAGTTGGATCATCTAGCGATGCCTTACACTAAACCGGTCTGTTAAGTTGCATCATCTCAAAGTCTAATCTGAGTTTGCTAGCTTCTGCTGCTGTTTCTGCAATAACTTTTGGCAACTCGCCGCTACACCTGCTTCTTTCGGCTCTGCATTGTCGGATTGCTCATGTGAAAAGTTATCATTATTCACTTCAATTTTGCTTACACGCCCACTCAACGTTTGCCCACCAATTGATTTCGCTGCGCCCATATATTTTATATACATATGTAGTATATATGTATATGCTCTCTACCAAATTTTCCACTCCCTCTTCCTTCGTCTGTCCGCTTTTTACCAACTCTTTGTAATGCTATCATTTTAACTTGCTTCATTCGCTGTCACTGTCGCTGTTGTTGTCAACGTCGTTGTTCGTTTTCGTTTTCGTCCTCGGCCTCATCCTCGTCCTCGCCATCGTAGTCTCACTTATTTTTGTTTTTGTTACGTTGATTGTTTGCAATTAATGATGACCTCTAGCTATGGGTCATTCAACTGGAAATGGACAGCACGTACACATGACACTTATGCTCTCTCACACACACACACACACACACACAAACAAATGTACGTGAAATATTTGAAATTATGCTATGTAAGTATTTGAGTATGCATGTACGTACGTGGACGACACATCAGCGACGACCCTAACGAGTCAGGCGGTCAGCTCGGATCAGGACACCTTAGCGAGGTTGTGTCACTAAGGTTATTTTTTGTTTTTTAAATTTATAAGCGAGCATATGTGTACGCTTACACCGCAGCACATTAGTATGATTGTGTGTGTGTGTGTGTTTATAAGCTGTGATTGCTATACAAAAATGCTGCTTCTTCTTCTCCAAGCTATCCATGTCTATTTTAATGTAGCTGACGCTATCCTAGCTTGTTGCTCTCATGCTGTTTTTCATTTTCATTGTTGTTGCTTTCGTTGCCACTGTCGATGTTGATGTCGACATTGTTGGTGTCACCGATCGCCTGTCAAAACTGCTGTTGATACTTTTCGACTTGGCTGCTGCTACTCTGTGAACTTTTACTACTTTTATTTTCCAGTTGCTGCTGTTGTCTGCCGTTGTTCGACAATATTTCAAAATGTTGCTCGTTCTCATCGCAAAAACCATAAATTGAATGTATCCAGCTTCCATACGCTTACATACAAATATCCCATACTAAATACATATGTGTGAGCTGTTGTGTTTACTTGTAGAGCTCTATGTACTTTTGGCTTCATGTCACCTCATATGCAGATGAGGAGCCAGCCAAAGTGGCGCTGGCCAGCCAACAGAATGCAAAACAGAAAACATAAAAGCAAACAAAAAAAAAAAAAAAAACAAGGCGAAATGGATGAAATCGACATCGCAACATATTAACCCATTTCTGTTGGGACATGTCGGAACATAGCAGCAGTAAAATGCGCAGTGCAACAGTGGTGGAGAAGAGAGGCAAGCGGCCAGATGGTCGTTGCATTAATGAAACCGGGTGAAATGTGACAATGCGGCATGTTGAAGTTTCATTTTGGAAAATTGCAAAAATGCGCATATCCATGCTTTATGTACTTTTTAAGTACTTTTTCGACACACACACACACAAGTATATGAATATAGTGCATACTTCTCACGCAAACAAATAAATAGTCATTCGTTGATAGTTACACAACATATTCATACGCCATGTCATGCCATCGGATATGTTGTATATGTCGTATAGGTAGGTATGTTGGATGTCATGCTGCTGTTGCTGTTCAAAATGTTAAACATATTGCTAACATACATATATTCGCGTAATACGAATCAAATAAATCGAAAACTTCGCATCAATGTAACTTTATTACACACGTTTGCTTGCAAATGCCAGCCGAGTGATTGAGTATATCTTGCCAAACGAAAATGTTGCAAGTTGAGACGCATAATGAGTGTTGGCACTCGTTACACGTTGCACATACCAACAGAGCGCTGCAGTATAGTTTTACCTTGCTCATTATGCTAACACAACAACTACTGCAATGTGAGTTCATTCATTTTATAAATTAAAGTTTTTTCGTACGATTTAACTGCTTTGCGTGGGTGTGTGTTGCTTCCATGTACCTACATATGTATGGATGCGTGGCTGTCTATCCATTGGCCGTAAGTCAGGTAGGGCAGAGTATACATTAAATCGATTTCACTAGTGCAATATTTGCTTGAAAGCGTGCAGAAAAGGAATTTACCTTAGCCCGTGTGCATATGCACGAGTTTGAGTACGTATTATATGTATGTCTGTATGCACACTCGTGGCCACACAAAACTTACCACCTCAGTTTCTTTCCAAATACCGTATATTAACTTAACAAATTTTGCTGAAAATTCAATCATATATAAAATAGAAAATAAAAAAATGTGGACCTCCCAAAGGTTCTAAATAAATATTCTTAGGTACACTTGAGAGGAAGCTGGTTATTTATTGAACTCAGAATTTGCCGGTTAAGCTGATAAATTGCTCTTTCTCAGCAGAAGGTAGGCATCAACTCAGAGTTGAAAACATACAAATTTAACCCAGCAATTCTTCAGAGTTAAAATTTGAAGTTTGTGCTGTGTCTGTTCTAAATAAATAAAAAATAAATTTGTCACACAAATTTTTTTGAAAAAAAAGGAAAAATTTTAAACAAAACGCTTTTTTCGACAATAATGAGAATGCCATCGAATACGTTGGCTCCAACTTCTTCAACAGAGCTTTGGCAGAGCGAAGCGATCACTTCCCCGAGATTAGAGATCAACCATACCAAGCATTTCGTCGTTGCACTAGAACCTCCAAAATTACTTTGATTTAAAATTTCAATAAATTCATAAAATTCAAGGAAAATGTCAAAAAAGAAATGCACGTAGCCCGGGTTACTGCATTTATTTGATGGAAAATTATGCAATTGAATCATGGTCCGAGTTACGAAATTAAAAATATAACTTTGAGTTACTTATCTCTTTATTTGTAAATTTAACTCTGGGTTTTCCGCAAGTGAGCCTTAGGGGTTGTAACTATCATTGTCCGTTTATGTACTAAGTAAGTAGGTTGCTGTTTTTCGGGTTGGTGCACAGAGGGCAGAAACAGAAATTGAACCGGCATTCATATTATTTTGTGTGTTCGTTCGCTGCGGATTTATTCTTCACAATATTAATGGAAAATTATTCAACAAAACGCATAGCAGCATCCAATGTTGTTAATATTTATTGGGTGAAAATTTTTTAATTTAATTTTATTTATTTATTTAATTATTTCTTTATTTATTTAAGCCAATCAGTATAGCAAGTTGTTATATGCTAAGTAGACAGACTTAAATCTACGTAAGCGATTACTGGGAGAAATTAAAAAATATAGTATAACCAAAAAATAAAAGCAATGAAAAATATTTATACTTTATTCAAAGAATTTATGTAAATACAATTTTTTTTTAACACGAAAAATCGATTTACACCTTTTTCAGTTTAAGTTCAGAAAGTTGCAATTCAAATTCCGAAAGCAACAATTCAAGTTCAGAATTTCTATTTCAAATTCAGAATTTTCATTTCAAATTTAAAAAATTAAAATTCTAATTTAGTATCTCCATTTCAAATTCAGAATTTTCATTTCAAATTCAGAAAATTCCAATTCAAATTCAGAATTTCCATTTCATATTCAAAAAGTTGCAATTCTAATTCAGAAATTTTAAAATTGTATGTTCAATGCAAGATTTGGGAATTTTATGTTTCAAAGAAACAATTGTGTCACAAAGTTTTTAAATTGTTTTCATTTCATACATTATACTTACATACAGTATTATCATGCCATACCGTACCATACTGATAAGATGACGAAGAACTGTGGACCTGCAGTGGTTCTTTGCGGAATCCCAGAGCAAACTAGGAAGATTGAAGATCGAACATTATCGACAATAACCACGCAACGAGATGAGTGGAAACTAGTACAGAATAGTTGTTTAATCAAAATTACATGGGATACCCTTTCAAACGCATTGGAAAAAATTAGAGTAAATGGTATCAACATAAACCCCAGATTGAAAGGCATAGATACAATCGTCTGAGAAGACAACTAAACTATAGAACGGCGGCCCGGATAAGAAACCATACTCAGCACACAATACTTCTCGAAATCTAGAGATGCTTGTATGTTAAAGGAAACATTTTCAACACCGTCGAACTCAGATGTGAAATTTGACTTAAAAAACTTTGCAAAAAGATTGGCGGGTCTATCTTACTATTTGATTTAGATAGATGTACAGTTTTATTCATTTTTCTCCTGACCATAGATTACAAAAGTACTAGACAATTAAACAAACTAGAACTTAAGATAAATAAAAGTTTTGTTAATTAAGTATTATGAATGATGATACTTTTTTGTCAAAAGAAAAGATAATGCTTTTTTTTATATGTGCTAATATTTTGAATAACTGACTAACTTTTGATTTTGTTTTCGACCGAATAAATTGCTAATGTTATTTTAATGTGGAAAAGGCACTGAAGCGAGGTTTTCGAGAATTTCGTTTGGAATTTTTTGCCCGATACTTCAATAAACACGGTTGTCAGTTCTGCCTGAGAGCTTGATGTTTGCTAAGGTACTTTCTTTTTCATGGTGTGCCATATTTAGCAGCTTAATTAGGTTCAAATCTGGAGAATTTCCTGCCCACGCCATAAGCGGTATACCGATGGCTGCAAGCATTTTCTGTACCCGTAAGAAACAAAATGGCGACAGATGACATTTTTATTTACTAAGAATATGTAGATATGTCCGTGATTAAATATTTTGTAAAACTTACATAGTACGCCCATATTATTATTCTATGGGGAGCTGTTTAAAATTAGACACAAGTTCTCCATACTTTTGGGCGTTAATCAGCCGATCAACAAAGAGCAAAGGACCCTGCATTTAGAAATTAAAGTATACCTAGACCATTTGCCTTCAGAATACTTAACCGTTCTCGTAACACAATAGTGGGTTTTCTGATAGCATCCTTGCATTTAAACCATACTCCTGCGTCTTCCCGCCTACTGTTCTCGCAGTGATTGTTATGCCAAGATGCTGCTCTAGGTTATTTTTTAATGTGGAGTTTATAAATCGATCCTTTAAACATATCCTATGGATATGGAGTTGCCCTTTTACTGGTTCGGACTCTGTTCTGACGCTCCGAACGATCATCATGATGCTCTTTTTTTAATAGATTTATTTTTCTTGAAAAACTACATCCCATTTTTCTCTATATTTCGCGACCGCTGCTCTTTCTTTTTCTAAAGTGAAACGAACTAATTTGCGGTCACGTGTTAGTTGCTTATATCTACTTGGAGCGCATTTTTAACGTAGCCCAGTTTAATTCACGATTTCTCACAAACTAATAAAATATTTTAATTCAATTTAAATCATTTGGCCTCGAATCGTTACAACTAAAAATGAAATGCATCTTTACCTGAAAGAAGTGACTGGTAAGGTGTGCGTGGCCTTGAGTGCACGTATAGCAGATGCTGCGATGTGCTGGGATCAAAATGTAGGTTGCTCATACGCCATGTATCACCGAACACTGACCAGGTAACACATTAAATCTGCACTGCTGTACTGCATTGAAGTGGTTTATAAACCAACGCCAAATGGGAAGATACTTGCAATGTATGGATGTAGTTTTTAGCGTTTTGAAAATTTAAAATATGCTAGTAGTTTAAGAAGTGATTGTTGTTGAATTCTAGTTGATATTTCGCATACCTGCATAACTGCGCACTTTGTTCGAATGCAGCTGTGTTAGGTAGTATGGGAATCTTAATGCCGTAAGAGGAGTCTTTCCTTCCACAATTGTAGTGTGAAAGCTGGAAATATATAAAATACCCACTTACGAAAAATATATGTGGACAACTTTTTGTATTCATATTTCTGAAAGAATCAAATCGAAGCCGATAAATGTTGCCAAAGAAAGCAAAACTTTTTGCGAACAGGAAGCCACTGAAACATTTGCTTATTCGCATCAAAATTGTGTCAATTTTTATATTGATTTTCTGGCAAGCTCTTATGGGTTCGCTTAGAGATACTTCTTCATTAGGGATTTTATTACAGATCCCTCGTGGATCTATCGAGGTTGTTTATTGGTGTTTTCTTGTGTCTTAGCCCACCACCGTCTCGATTTTGGACCCTTAAATAGTTTGAAGAATGCCCACTGTTTGCGACCAAAATTTTATTCAGAGTTGAGGCTTAGTCAATAGGCAAAATGATCGATATTTAAAAAATTTATCATTTTAAATTAATCACTCGATATGTCTGAACCGTTCATTATTTCTAGCCCAAAACTTTATACCTTCAAATGACACAGCTGTTGTACCAAATAATGGAATTGCATGTTTAATTTACCATGCTGTATAATTTGCTCAAATTAAGCTTGGTGCATATTATACGTAAATTTCAAAAAAATTGTTTTCAGTGTAGAACTGAAAACCCAAATATATTTTAGACTTAGTAAGTGGTAAATGGTTTTGAAAATAATTTGATATACCTGTATAATTTTGTAATCTTTTTTTTGAAATATAGCAAATTATATAAAAATATATCAAGTTATATATTCAAAAAAATTTGAACTATTTGGCGACACATTTTATTTAAATATTATGGCAACCGTACTCACTACACTAAAAATCGCCCCAGCTCCATTTTCCGCCAACCTTTTAACTATAATTAGCTAATATTTCGCGAAGAATAGGCAACCCAACCTACTGCCTTTCTTTTAATTTTTTTAGACGTGATCCGTTTGTCGTATGAAAATATATTAGCGTCTATAATGTGGGTAATATCTCTTGCAAAATGTTGAAAAAGAGTTATTCTCAGGCTTAGACAAGCTAAATTATGATTTTAATGAATAACTTTCACAATTTTAGTTACCCATACCATCCACTTAGGCATTTATTGAAGATATAGATGAAAGGACTAGCAACCGTTCGCTGGTCAATTTTTCTTTCTGTATTTTCGTTGGCATAGTAAACGAGTGTTTGGCATTTTAGAATCGATTTTGTGATGAGTGACTATTCGCCTCGACCAACGAATGTGAACATGCATGCTCAGACCTGCTGTAATTTTACTTTACTAATCTATACTAAATTTGGAACACACTTTAGATTTCCAGGCAGTAAGCATATTTTCAAAATTATAGAAATAGGACGAACCACGTTCACCTCCTATACAATCGTAGTTTACAAACATTCAAAAATTGCTATATTTTATTATCTATGAAATATAATTGGCTCAAATTTGATTACAGGATTGGGTTGGTGAAAGAAATGAGTGGAATAAAATATAATTGGAAGTCGGCGAAAAACTGCATTACCAAACTCTTTCAAATTTGATATCCACCTTGTTTTGGGGTAATTTGGAACATTTTAAAAATCGGAAAAAGCTGTTATTTATAGCAAGTATTGTTTGTTTTTTATACAGAAGCATGCGCCGGGTATTAAAAGTTCGGTTGCACTCGACCTTGACCTCTCCTTTACTCTCGGTTATTATACAGTACACATCGTACTTAGACCCACCAGAAGAAGTCTGAAGTGAAGATTTCAGGGCTACTGAAATTTCTCCTAAGTAGCGAAGATTTCAGGGCAATCGAACTTTTCGCTGAAAGCACAGTGAAATTTTGAGTTCGTTTCAAGAAATCAATTTTCGTGACACCATATTAATTCGAATAAAAATCCCTCCAGTAAAATTTAGATAAATAATTTATCAATTAAAGAATGAGTGGTAAATTATTTTTTGATATAAAAATATAAAAAATTTGAAATTAGCGAGAGATCGTTTTTCCTATCAAAATTCTGCCTGAATTTTCAGAATTTTTTCTGGTGGATATGCTCGCTTCCTGTTCTCCAGCGTTTTTCTACGTGCTAAGGTTTTTTTCTTGCAGAAATTTTCTCTTCTCGTTCGCCAGTTTTTAGAGAGTTCTTTTTTAGTGCCATCCCTATATAAAAGTGAATGAGAATATTAAAATTTTGTAACTACAACCCTGCTAAATATTCAGTAGAAAAGAAGTGCAGTTATGTAGCTAAAAAATACTGTTGGGGTGTGTCATGTTAAATCTTTTTCATACATTAAAAATATAGATCATTATATAACATAAACTATATAAATCAAAGTTTCGAACTTTTTACGAAAATCGACAAATTTAATACAAGTTGCAACATTTGTTTTCGTGGTTTTGGCAACTTTTCGAGTACGCAGTTTTGTAGTCAATTTGATTCCGGTATAACGAATGTTCGTTTCAAATGTTGCTAATATTTTCCCTTTTGAAAATAAATTATGTTCATGCGTTACTCAATATTTAAAAAGATAAAGAAAACTTGATTACAAATTTTGAGAATTTCATGACAAACGTGGTTTAATCAAATAAGGTGAAGTTATTTATCTAACCTCACATTTTTTTGCATGGCGAATGTAGTGAACATTTGAAGCTACTAGAGAAAAGGTGAAAATTATTACTGTTGTTATTACTTTTTGAGTACTATGTGCAGTACTTTGAGATTTATTCAAACATTGCATTCTCCATTAAAAAAAGAACGTTGTTATTGTTCCCCAGACATTTCACAGTTTCCGAGGCAAATGGAGCAGGCCATCCCATCATTCTTCTCATCACCTTCCTCACCGCTGCCAGTGTGTGACTCAACTCGAGGTGTGTTGGATTTTAGAGAGCCTTTACTAAAGCGCTACCGTTTCTTTGGTGGTGCTAGGAAAACCGAAAAAAACATGATTTCCACCGTCATTTTTACTGGCTGCTCTTAGTGCTACATAATCGTGATCTGTGTTTTTAACATGTCTTCATCTTCGTCGAAGTCTTGCTTTTCTACGACCATACGGCGAGCAACATAACTATGATCTTCTTGTAACAAATTTCTTCGCTAGACTTTGAGGGAAATTTTCACATTTTGTGAACGAAAATTTGGAGCGAAATATAAAACTACGAGGGCGATGATTTTCAATAAATTTGAAACGAAGAGTGAAAAAAAAAAACTAAAAAAAGAAACAATGATACCTGGTTGATATGTCTGCTATATTTTTCTTTTAAATTTACCTAGAAATAAATAGATTCAGCAAGAGTCTAAAGCTGACATGCCGGAATTTTCGAAACTATAATAACCACCCCTTAACACCACCCTTTTTATTACACCATGAAGACAAATTTCTGAAATTTTTCGAATTTCATTTCAATGTTTGATATACATACATGTTTTAGAGTGCCATATATTTGTATAATAAATTTACGAAAAATATATAACATGATAAACATTCTCAATATTTAAAAAAAATCACTTTATACATAATTGTGCTTTTTGGTGGACGTTATTTACATATCTCGACTTAAATCCTTAAAATTGACAGCGTGACGTTCCCTGCTAGCTAAAATATTATTTTCATAAAACTTTCCCTTCAACAGCTACTGCAAATATTTGTGATTTCAATTTTCCAATGAACATTTGTTTATTAATTCCACTCCCTGAGGGGAGATGAGCCAATGCGCTACCCAGCTATCTCCTTCTTATGCTGTGCGCTCATACATTGTAAATATGTCTGTATGTATGTGCTTGTGTATGATTGAAACGCTACCTGACGTGCTTTTTATTGAAATTTCTGACTTTTGTGTACACATATCCCCAAATGGATTTCACATTGGCCCAACGTGTATCCACACACACACAAACACTCACACATATGTATATAGCATACCTTTAGTTGCCTCTCTAGATGAACACCCCAACAAATAAGCAATTGCTCACATCTGTTATCTATGTTTATTCGTTTCATAAATAGAAGCACAAGAGAAATTTTACAAACTCCTATTGGATTGCTCGCTTTGTTGGTCGCCACAGCAGGAGCAGTAGCGTGGATTCATTCAACTAAACCGCAACTTATGCTACTATATATGTACGTAAAATATACTTGGAGCTATTCCAACCAAGTACTCATAATATGTAGCCGATTGGCGTTGGCAGGTAGCAACTAAGTACACTTCTTGACCACCACTTGAACAAAAATATTGTGCAATGAAATCTCTTGCGGCATGCAGAAAGTGCATGCTGAGAAATTCACACAGCTGGACAAAATGCACACACACACACACATACACATGCAAAAAATATATATCTGTAAAGGTAGTCTGGTAGTCAACCAAACTCAGATACTCAACGTTCAGGTTCAGGTTGCATTGAATGCTCGTCAGTTTCCCAATGTTGCTAAGTTTCACGTTACTTACCACCACACTCCTCTGTGTGCATTGTGCATGGCTATGTGTGTGTGTGTGTGTATGTGCAGTAGTAAAGATTTGCATAAGCAACTGAGCGCAAAAGTTTTGTGAATGTAATGAAACGTTCGCACCCTCCTCCTCCTCCTGCCACCGCGAACAATGTCTAAAAGGTGCAAACGAAAGCAAATGAAAAGTAGAGCGAATTGTGAAAAATGCTAGAAAATCCAAGCAGTAAAAAAATGAAAAGGATATTAATATGAGGGTACGTTGCACATTTGCATGCCACTTTTCAGCGTTAAAGTTAAAATTAAGTTAAGACTATGTTAAGTCGTCTTCGGCAACGTCTAACTTCAATGCTGCTGACGTCATCCAGCAGCGTGTCAGCGGGTAATAAGCGCTAGTGCTGTTCAAGGTAACTCAACTAAATACAAGGTAATCATACAAACACACACACACATATACATAGGTGCATGCAATAAGCAACTCAATGACAAAGTGTAGTCATGAGGCCATAAAATATAAGATTATGAGTCTGTAATAAATCTAGATTTATATTAAAGCGCGCAATGAATTCTACAGTACATCGCACCACACAATCGGCGTATCGTATATTTAGGTTGAACTAAGTAGCGACGCTGCATACTTTTTTACGTTGACGCTTGCGTTTTGTTTGATGAAGAGTAATTTCATTAAATTACAGCAAGCTTGCAGCGCAGAAGTAGCGATAATGAAATGTAGATCGATACCATTAACTTCATAGAATTATTAAAAGTAAAATAAAGTAAAGAAGCAGCTCTTTTTGGAATAATATTATCTACTCACTAATTTTGAAGCTAGTGGCGGCGAGGAACTATTTTTCGCTTCAGCTTGAGCCATTCACAAACCTAGTGTAGTGGCAAACTGACTGAAATTAATTTACTAATTATTGACTTGCTTCCAGTCGAGCGGAGCACTTTCATTTTTCTATGAAATTTCTTTCGATTGATGGCGCTAAGATTAAGCTTGAGCTAGATTCTCCGTAACCTAAAGACCATAATAAAGAAGTTCGTATTATATTGCAGCGAAGCTGTCAGTAAGAGATGTACGCCAAGGTAGCACTACGGATTCCATCTACTATGACAAGTTATGCTGCAAGTGGCCTATCTCTCTCTACAGATTCTGTTTTTTTACAATCTTAATACAATCTGACCCTTCTAAATTGTTCCAGATGCAGTAGCTAAACCAGTTGTGCCTCTCTTTCTAACTTGTGACCATATATAACCTATTATTTGCTATCCAGAATTAATCTATAATAAATTGAGTTCACAATCTGCGCACAAAATTTACCTAGTTTTAATCATGCAACACGCTATGTGTTCGCACTAGCAAGATTTTGCCATATCTCTGGTTGGAGATCGTGACCTTTGGGATGTGAAATTTCTGAGTATCTGAAAGCCAGAAATGAAATTTTTCTATTTCATCTTTAGTGGAATAAAGGAAACTAGTTACCTATATAGTGCCTAAATATAATTATCTATCTTCTGCAAGGCTATTCTTTGTAAATTTAATATAATTGTCTGTAACTTAATGATCAGTTTCGCTACTTACTCACAAATTTACATGTAAACTAGTCATATATGAATACTGATTGTTCTATTTGATAAATTTAGTTCTAAATCTTATTGTACTAATAACTTTTATTTTTAAATTATATTAAAAAAATATAATGTGGCACGAATTGTTGGACCGTTTACAAAGTTCCATTGCGGAATTCTATTGCATTTAGGCAATGGTAGCCTGACAACATTTATGCCTTAATGTTAAAAAATTTTGTGTTGTTACTTATTCCAAGGAGCCAGTAGATCAATTTTGTAACGACCCCGGATGCTATGGCTCTGGGTTCTACAACAGTTTTTATTTAAGAACCGGTACAGAAAATTTTGAAAGCTAAACAAAAAACGCTCATTTTCATTGTAAAAATTTCAACCCAAAATTTTGTTTGTCAATTGTGTCTCATACGTCTTACGCCCAAGGGTAAATGTTTATTTAGTTCGCTTTTCACTTCGTTTTCGTTTTCGCTTCGCTTTTTCCTTTTCATAATTTTATACCATTTCTCTATGGCTATTGTTTTTTTCTCCAGCTAGACGTCTGCTGATCTATCGATTTTACGAATTGATTTCTCTCGACCGAGTTATGGAGTTTGACCGATATTTTAAATTTATTTTCATCTGTAAAACACAATATATAAAAGAGAGCGCCTTCGTAAAAAAATAATGAAAGTTAATAGTTCCTTATTACTGAATAACTAAGAGGTATACAATGATAGTGATGAATGATACATTGCTGTGTTGAACAGCACGAAATAAAGTATTGGATGCAGAAAGCCTACGATACAGAAAACATTTTCGTAATGACATGACTTTACGTGATGGAGATATCGATTTCACATGCAATACAATATATCGATTCACAATGTTCCTAGTTGCGATGCCTGTTTTTGTTTCCTAGCCAGCTCCCCAGGATCCTTTGCCTACATTGGTCCTGAATTCTATAACCATTTTCTACTCCAATCCAGGGCTTACTGCATTCACGACAAACCCCTAAGTCAAGGTTACACCATTCCTACACCCCCTACCACTGCCGCCCATCTGAAACAAACCTGACAATTTTGGTTTAACCCGACCCTATCACTGGTTTCCAGTTTTTCAGGATTTTTTTGCCTCGGTGGTAAAATTTTTATAATTTTTTTTACAAATTTAAAATATATGTACCGCGTGCTTATTATATTGACTATGGAGCAAAAAAATTCGCTTCTCACCTCACTATGAGACTGTCCATCTCGCAGTAACTTCTCTATTCAAAATGGTAAGTCGGTTTTTATGTAAACCAACATTTTTTTCCAAATTATGTAGTGGTATAAAAAGATCAAAAAAATAGTCCAAAAAGCAAAATTCTAAGTAGTTTACCTTCATTTGTAAATTGTTTCATTTTACTAAGTAAATTTGCTGCTAAATTTGAAAAATTTCTCAAAGGGCTTTTCCCATCTAATGCTCGCTGAATTCAATAATACATATGGGACTAATATAAAAAGCATATGAGACATATGTATGCGACACGTCTGCTGTTGGTAACTGATTAAAATGGGCTTTCGAAAAGAGATTTACGCCGCATGTTGAGGTTGATCGTCAGCCGATCCATTCAAAAGTTCAACCACAAAGTTGCACCGTGTACACTGGAAGTGCAAATTTAAAGATAAAAGCTGAAAATGCGATTCCTAATAATGGTTGGAATTACAAAAGCTCAAAGGTGCGAATTTAATGCAAGCATTTTGGTAACGTTCAATACGAATGGTAGGATTACTATGATAACGTCTCGAAATGGAGGCGATATAAGCTAAGACTAGATCATACTTGCGTAAAGTAAAGCTATCTCCCAAATGAATAAAAACCTACAAGAAATGCTAGCATAGAGCATGACTTATGACGGACTGTAAGCCGTCTCAAGTCCACAGTCTCAAAAAAAGTACTAATTTGTCAGCTGGTTCTGAGCAGGTCACAAAACAAAGAAATTCAGAATTGGTCGTTCGCTATATTTTGCTTAAAAGTGTAAGAATAACACTTAATTTTCAATATGCATAATAAAAAATATATATTTGTTTACATTTACTTATGTATATATCTTCTTTTGCTATTTTGGGCTAATTAGTTCTGATTTTCACATATATTTTAAATAATCGGTTCACACAAAATACAGTAGTAAGAATTTTGAACTGTTAATTTTAATTTTAATTATATCATAACTATATTGTTTTAATTTTTAAAGAACAATAATGCTGTTGGCAAAGAACTGATAAAGTATACTGTGTGCTATCGATAAACACATTTTCATTGAGGTTGATTGCACATCTCTGGCTGAACATACCATTGCGTTTCACCACAGCCTTTGGTGAAATTTTTTAGACTACCGAAATCGTCTCAAGTCACAAAAGAGTCTCTAGTTTAAAGTCTCAAAATACCAGCAGTAGACACAATACCACAGGCAACATGTAACGGAACTCAGTTTCATTTTCGAAGTTAGGTCCCAGATTGTTTCTGTGTCACTTTTAAGATAAAGTGTGATGACGGAACTTTGTTCTCCAGTAAAGTGATATTGGGAACATTTACATAGCCACTAAAAGTGGAAGCTATATAGATCCACACAAAGAATAGTTCAATCATGCTAGCGCCAATAATTAGTAGAACATATTTTGAAGAAATCTGAATCGATGTCGCTAATAAATAAGGAAAGCGGAAAAGATTCCAATAAATATGCTGACTTGGAACAAAAGCGCACAGTTATGAGGCTCACGAGTAGTTGCCCTTATTCCATGATTCAATTTGGTATCAGTAATTTCAGAATAAATACAACTAATTCTGTCGGCAGATGAAAAATTAGATAAATCTGCAAACTTCTTCTTATCCCAAAATCGACTTGTATTTTTCTCAAAAACAACTTAGTACACACCTGCATAAAAGTCTCAAATTTCGCCAGCAAGCACAGTCAAAACACGTCTTTCAATTCTTCCTTTTTTCGTTACGCAAGTTTGTGCAAATAAATATTTTTAATGTGCAACATTTTCGTGTATAAAAAACAAGTCAATAAAATACAATTTTTATAGCACAGCGTCCTCGTTGGTCCTGTACTTCCGCCGCAGCCGAACAGCTACTATGTATGTATGTATGTGGAGGAAAAAACAAAACTTTATGTATAATCCAGGATAATTTTATTTGTTTGGTATTTTGTGAAAAACAATTTTTTTTGCTGCGTTGTAACTGTTGTTACGTTACACATGCAGGCGAAGAGTAATAATGCGTACAACGTATTTCAATAGCCGAAAGGAAATAAAAAAATAACTTTTCTATACTCGAACACAAAGGAGATGAAGGTGAAAGAGTGGCATTGGTTGGAGGAGGTGGAGGGCCATAAGTGACTGCGTTGGCTTGGTGCTGTGGGGTGGGAGTGCAATGCGCCACATTTCGATTTCCGCGCTACATTTGGAGGATATAGGAAAGTGTTTTTCTTGTATTTCGCACGCCACATGTCGCATGCCATAGCTTGCCGCAAGCATAACCAATGTGATGTGAAAGTTATGGCTACATTGCGAACGAGCGAACAGTGTTCGTTGAAGGTGTGAGGGGGTGAGGCGGTGAGGTGGTGAGGCAGCAAATGTTGTTTCTCAATTGAAAGTTTCGAAATTGCCCGCAATAACACTTAAGGCAACAGCACCAACAACAACAATTGCAACAATGTCGTTGCTCTAGACGCCGCCAATAATAATAGCAACAACAACAACAACAGCCAAGCGAAGGCGCGTATAAGGACAAGAACGATGAGAGGCAAGCAACAACGCACTAAAGCAATAAGAGCGGCATAAACAACGGTAACATAAACGCGCTGTTGCAAAATACCACAATGGAAGTGGAACAAACAGAAGGGCAACAACAAATATAATTTAACGTCAACAACGTAAATCGAAAAACAAGCATCATGAATTAAAAATAATAAAAAAAAGCCAAAGCAAGCAATTGAAAAAGAAAAATGACTTTTGGCCCATTCGGCTCGGCATGCGTTGTCTTGTGTTGCCCCATCGGCTGCGTTTAAACGTAGCACTCCCCTGAATTTGTACTTTTTGTTTGGTCCACACGCAATATCAGCTGTGCCCACATGCGTCTCCTATTTGTTTCCTCCCACTTGCCTTACGCTTTCTTCTAGTGGGTGTTACTTTTAGATGTACTTTTTTTTACATTAAAAACGAAAAAGTTCAGTTTTATTGGGTAATCTTTATTAGCACAAAATTAAGCCATTATTTTGCATTAGTTTTTAGAGATTATTTCTTTCAAATGTTAGCCATAGAAAAAAATGCTTCAAATTGAAGTTTCAATTATCGATGACGCATTCAAGCATTCCTTAATCATTCTTGGTTAATCTGTGTAGAAATTCAACTTAATGAAAGCGAAAAATTCCCTAAGGAAAAGTTAACTGTTTCCCGAGTTGTTCTCGCAATAAAGGCAAAACTTCTCGCTTTTTTTTGTAACCAGCGCCGTCTTCTTGGGTGTACCAAATACCATCGAAAATACGGGCTTCAATTTCAGGCAGCAATAACGGGCCCACTCACAGTAACATTCCGGCTCGTTTCATTTTTGAAAAAAGATAATAGAACGATTCCGTCATGCCTATAGACCACACCAAATTGTTGCTTTGCCCGGATGTAATGACAGCTCTTGAACTTCTTCGGGTTATTGCTATCATAATATCTATACTGAAAAAATGATCTCTAAATGAATCACCCTATATTTACGCACTTACCACTTGTACGGCCAATGCGTGGGTACCCCTATATGGCAAGTGTAGTTTTCGTATAACTATTGGCACTTGTGAAAATTTGAATGCCTTCCCATAACTCCGTCCATCGCGCCTTGCACCAGCAACGCGACAGCTGTTAAATTTCGATTTCCGGGCAATTGGGGTGGCGCAAAGCGCGCGTTGTGGTTCAGATGATGTGCATACGTGTTCCCCATTATAAATGACGTCCACCGCCCCGCACCGCACCGAATCTACTCTACACGATGTTATTTAGCTGAGTTTTGTGTTTTTATTGTATTATAAGTTTTTTATTTTTTATTTTTTATTTATTGCTTTTCCTATTATTTGGATATTTTTCTTCCTTGTGCGCGCGGTTGCCACTCGATAAGAAAAAAGCCAACCGCAATCTGGAAAATAAAAAAATCAAATTAGAGAAAAGCGACTAGCCTACAAATTTTGGTAAATTCTTATACCAGAAAGAAAAACTCGCCGTTCTCCAGGAGAAGCTTACAATCCAGGATATGCGAAGCCCACTGTAAAGCATGGTGGCGGAGGTATTCTATTGTTGGCTGTTTTTCGTGGAATGGAACTCTTCCAATCTTTTGTATCGATGGAATAATGACGAAAGAAAGTTATATGGTCAAATATACGAATAATTGGTTTCACGTGGAAAAAATTGATCTTTTGGATTAACCGTCTCAACCACCGGACTTAAATCCGAATGAGAACTTATGGCAATAACTAAAAGTTTAGCTTGGAAAGCATTCACCTTCAAATTCAGCTGAATTGTGGAACATTGTGGAGGGCACGTGGTATAAAATTCCAATTGATAAATGTCGCTTGTGGACTCTATGCGTAAAAGAATAATCGAGGTTATCAAAAATAGAGGATTTTCTATTAATTAATGGTGGCAATAATGATTTTGGTAATAAAAATAAGTTTTATAACCGTTGACATAATTTGTTTCTATTTTTTTGGTCAAATGTATTTTGAATAAATTAAACAATAATTACAGTTAGAAACGCAGATAGTGTTAAATAATGATTAAAAGTGGAATTGAAATACCATTATGTTTTAAATTGTAAAACCACACGAATGTCCAATGATAGGTTTACAACTTCAACTTTGTACGCATCCAGTGACAACGCTTCGCATTGTATCTAATGGTGTTTCCAGTACGCAAACGTATCCATTGAGTACACGATCGGTTCTGCTTCAACTTTTTAGCAACCTTCTGTTTAATCCTAAACGATTTATGTGCCGCCATTCTTTCAACTTTGCTTTCCAAGGCTTTTTCGAAACCAGAAACGAAAGCTGCAGGTTTAATGCCAAATGTGTATGTTCGTTGTTTCAAAAATGAACACAGAAAAATAGTTTTTATTAAAAGATGATTAAATAAACGATTGGGTATTATTCTTCATAGCCTCTTGATGTAAAACAGAGTTCGTCGATTGCAAAATATTGATTTGCAAGCATTCTATACCTTTTTTTCGAAAAATTGATTACCTTTCATATAAATTACATGAGAAACCTTGAGCGGCCTCTACATATTTTTTGGTCTATCAATGAATCCCTCCAAGTTTGTGAAAATGCCATCACCGAATCCAATCTGCCTCGAATGAATACATTCAAAGTATACGCTACGTTCGAACTAGGAAGGATTCAGTGATAGAATATGCTTCTTTTTTTTAGATCGCCGTAACATACACGCTATGGCCAAAAAAAAAAAATAGGAACATCGTTCTTGATAGTACATGTTGAAATAAAATATATAGTAAACTAGCTTTTTACCCGCGGCTTCGCCCGCAGTGGAGCAATTAAATAAGTATGCATGCCATTTTGCATGCAAGGTGACGCTGGATTGCGAGCTCCGCAGGGACCGTGTATCATATTTTTAATAACCGTGTCATACAGATTTTTATCTTCTTCTGGATCTGGAATTTCAGCGCAAATTATGTTGTCAATTTGATTAGGAAGTAGCTTCTGCTTTAGCCAAATTAATATGTGCACATGTGGTAGACCTCGTTTCTGCCATTCAATAGAGTACATATGGCACAGGACGTCTCCAAATATTTTTCCTTTTGTTACAACGGTCATTCACTTTTGGACCTTTAATCGAAATACGCGGGCAACTATGTCATGTCGATCAGTGGCCTTTTGCCCAGACATAAGCTCTTGAGTTATATCCTGCCACGGAGGATTACAGGTAAAAGTTACGAAGAGATCAGGCCTTCCGTAAGTTCGTACATAAGAAAATCCGTCTTGCGTGTACTCATGGAGATAACGGGGACTGTTCACAAAAGTGGACGGCAAAATAACCATTTTTCCAATGTCGTTAGGTCTGATATTATTGTCTGCGCTAATCGCATCTTGTAAATATATGTAATTTTCAGCTCGTAATTTTTTCTGGTTTAGAGAAATGTAACGAAGACGTTCGCTCTCTACTTTAATATACATACATATCTACCAAGAATTGATGAAAAAGTTGACTTGTACGCAGAAGAAGGTTGAAGTCATGCTCTCGAAGCATCATGTAATACGCATAAAAGTCCATGCAGGAAACTTTTTTATTTGGAATTGGTTGTCCCGTTGTTGGATTAATGACTGGAATATTAAAATGATATCCAGATTCTCCTTTACTGAAAATTAATGGGTACTGCAAAGCATCATAGAATCTATGAGTATCAGCTACACGCTTTAGCGTATTATCATGTGCACGTAGTAGTATGTCTCGTGGAGAGCTCGGGTCACCAGTAACCAAAACAGCAACTTCATTGCCCATCGGCGCATTATAACGCCCTTCATGTTCGCCACGTGGAGTTCGATCAGCATGAATGATAACTTTGTAGTTGTCTGAAGGCCAGTTGTCTATCGCACTTTTAAAGATTTTTACCAAAACATTGTGACTGTGTAACATTCGTTGAATTTTCAATACCGTTTCTCTTTCTACTCCTTCAATATATTGGCAACGACGATTTACTTCATTTTGCTCATCACCTATAAAGTAGACCTGCAGAAATTTATGCTGATCATCATCTTCTGGAAATAGTGATCCAATTTGATGATATATCTGTCCTTGTACAGTAAAAGTTGGTGAACACCCAGGCATTCTTATCACTTTATCAACTCCAAAGGATGCCATTTGAAAGCAAGAGTTATACTTTCTTATTTTGCTTAGAAATTGCTTTGACTCATCTGTAACATTTAATAATAAAGTTTTCAAAGGCTCTTTTGGTTCACCAAGTAATGGAAGTGAAACTTTACCACCAGAACAGCACATTCCAGCAGTTTCATCTTTCCACTTAAAAGCATCCCAGTACTGACATTTTTTATTCATTGAGCCAATAACAATCAATAGATTATTATGATATTCAATTGAAGGATCATATTGAAACCCAGTACCATTAAATACAGCCCAATCAGTCTGCATGTCTGCATTATGAATTCTTCTCGCCTGCGATTGTTCTGGTGTTTCTATCGCTCTTCTAGTTGTCTGCAGTGCAGCTTGTCTTTCTAAACGAACTCGTGCCTGAAGAGGCGTTTCAGCTGCTCTCAAAACTCTTTGTCGCTCAGCTTGTTGTTGTCTTCTCAGCTCTGCGTGAGCCGAAGTTTCTTGATTTCGTGCAACTTTTGCGGCACGGGCCCGCGATGAATTTTTGGATAGACCAGATTTCCGCTTCCGAGGCATTTTTTCAAATGAAAGCAGAGTAAGAATTAACATCAGCGAGTAAGATCTAAAATAATAATGTAACAGCTAACCACAAAAATTACGGATAACCTCAAAAATTTAAATAGTTTTATACTGCATGTAACGACAGAAGAAAATAACAATAAATATAGAAAAATTAGAAACAGTTGAAACTATATTCAATTGAATTAGATATTGAATTAGATATTTATAATATTAGTATGATATACTTGGATTTCATTCCTACCATGGTTTTAGAATACTAGATTAATTACATCTCAATTCCTTGTTCACCTAACGGTTGTTTGTAACAGCATTAAGCGGCAGGAATGGATATGGACTATATATTTATACTAAAATTCTTAAAATTAGTAGCGAAATTGATTAACCCATTTTCGTCCGTCCGTGGAACGAATAATTCGAGTAATTATTGGGTTACCTCAACGAAATTTGGTAAACACATTGCCGTGGACCTGAGGTAGTTTGGTATTGCAAATAGGAGAAATCGGATAATAACGACACCCACGTAACGGTGTTTTGTGAAAATCAAAAGTTTGCGATATTTCAGTAAGCAATAAATAAAATTTTCTAGAATTTGTTACATAGGATAGGGTTGGTGAAAAAATACAAATGTATATTTTTGTTTGGAAAATGCGATTGGCGCCGCCCACTTTATAGGAGAATAGGTAAATATATCTCCGAAGCAGCATTTTAAACCCTACAAAATTTAGTATTCGTCCTTAATTTCAGGTCAGAAAGCACAATTTTGAAATCTATATAAGTCGTACAACAACCATTCTCATCTCGCATATAACGGTAAAATATAAAAATCAAAAAACTCGTATATTTATTAACTAACCAATGTAAATTGCTCAAATTTGATAGACCAGGTTGGGTTTGAGAATGAAATACATTGAATCATAAATGTTGGGACATAGTATCGCCCAACTTAGGGCAAATTGGTGTATCTCCAAAACTTCTTTGTCAAATTCTACCACATTACGTATACTTTACATTTCTAGTCAGAAAGCACAATGTCGAAAATTATAGAAAGCAGACTAAAACGATGTTCATCTCTCATATAACGGTAATATACAACCAATGAAAATATTCAATATTTTACTAAATTATATTGCGAGTTCTATCAAATTTGGTATATATAAATAATTTAGTTAGAGGCGGTTGCACCCGAACTTAGACTCTTCCTTAATTGTTATTTATGCTTTTGTTTTATTTTATTTGAATTTATCTCTTTCTTCCTTGCGTTTTTTATTTTCTTTTACTATGCTTTAGTTTACTTTATTCTATTTTAATCTCTTTTATGTTTAATGTACTTGGGGACGAATTCCCAACGCAACGTCCATACCGGGCTTTCTCTAATACAAACCAAATTTAACACAGGATGGCGGAAATTCGTTCTCTTTTCGGGATAAAAGTTAAAAAAAAAAATATTAAGCATTGTTTTATTTTTCTTAATTTGATTTTAATATATTGGTTCCTATTAAGCTGTATTGCATTATTTTATATTACATTTTAATTTGTTTTCAGTTTTCTCTAATATTTGAAATTAGTTTATTTTATTATCCCTATTTTTTCTTTTTTTTAATGTAAATTTAATTTATTTTATTTTAGTTTATTTCTTATATTTTTATTTTATTTTAACTTAATTTATTTTTCATTTATTTACGTTTATGTTCGATTTGGTTTGTTTAAATTTTTTCGCGATATTTTATTCTTTTCTTTTGAGTTTGAGTTAAGCACACTAACTTTATTACAATTATTTTTTATTTAAATTTTTTTCATTTCTTTTATCTTATTTAATTTACGTTATTCCATTATTAAAAAATTAATTAAATCCAAAGCATTTTCGAACCATTATATGGTATCCCGTACGGCAAACCGATGTCGCAAACTATCGGCTTCTGCGGTGGCGAGAGTCGATAGTTTAGCGACTTTATACACATTTGCCTCTCTGAATATTTTCGCTCCAATATTTGTTAAATTGTGTGACTAGCGGTGATCCGAATCAACAAACAAAGGTACTAATATTATAAAATTGTTGACGTGAGATGTTGCAGAAGTACTGAATGCTGGGATAAGCTACAATCCTTTGAGTTTTATTTTAAATCCCATTTTTTATTTTGCTTAACAGCTTAAACCTTTCCTATTGCAATTTCAAAGATTTTTTACTGCACTTTTTTTTGGTTATTAAAAACTCTTTTACTGTCTAGAAACTTCGAATCAAAAGTAAATTCTGAAGAACAAATTAACTACATATATGTATAAAAAGGGGAAATAGTCGCAGAAATTGCTTTGCTGTTCAGCTATTTATGTTAATATATTGCTAGTCTATTGCTCTTAGTGATTTTATTTCTTTCTTATTTCGGTTTTGCCATGATATGACAGATTTTATTGTTTCTGTTGTTTGTATTATTTTATGCGCGCCCACTTAATTCACTCAATTCAAATTATGTAGCATTTCTAAGTAATCTAGCATATGCATTTCGATATTTATCAAACGTAGTCTGGTTCGAGCCACAGCATTGGACACCAATTAAATTCTCTATAGTAAAACAGCTCGCTGCACTGTCACGTAGTCCAATTTTTATTTATCTAAATTATTTAATTAATTTTAGCATTTGAATACATAGATTAATTTTTCTTTATCTTCTTTGCTTTCAGGTAAGTAAATCAATAAATGCTTTCTACAAAACAAAAAAAAAACGAAGAAAAGTCAACAACATACTACAAAAAAACATTGGTAAATATTTCATGTACATTAATATTTATTTATATAATGTGATCCGTACGCACTTCAAGGTAGTAGTACACTTCTTATTACGTGCATTAAATCCAAATGTATTGTATGCCCTGTAGATAATTGAATTTATACCCTCTTTGAAGAATGAAAACAAAAAATTGGAATTCGTTACGCAAAACTTTCGATTTTCGCCTAGAAATATGCATGTTGCATAGGCTAACCCCTTTCTGCTGATAATCTGACAAAACTCACCAACTTGACAACAGTCGTCGCGCTGTTATGTTGTACTGAGCTCGTGACAATGCAACATAGTTTTAGGCGCAGTAAACCTGACAACTGTCAGTTTGGTAAGTTGTGTCAGGTGATCTGCATAGGGCGGTCAGTCCAGAGCAAAAATAATATGATACGAAACTCGCTGATTTGTTTGGTGAGAGCGTTCCCCTGAACTCGTGGTGTGAGCAGGCAACAAATAAAAATCAGGATACAGCTTGCGCGCAGAAACTGAGCAACCACAGTTTTCGTAAATTTTTAAACTTTTCTTCAATATCAAACAATAATTTTATGAACTCAAGACCAGTTTTTAATAGGAATAATAATAGAAAAAGCAGCAATGGGTTTATTCAATAGATATCTCATTTTTAATAGATGCCAACCGCGCCATTAATACTCTTGTCACAGAAAATTTACCTTCTGCTATCACAAAGGCCTTGTAATTCCTACTCAAGTTTTTGTAATTGTAAATCTATATGACAAGCTCCAGGCAAGCTGCAATGCAACTTAGTTTAATGCAATTTACGACTAACTTAGGCTCATTGTCTGATAAGTGACCGCTGTTCCCCTCAAATCAGATGGTATTCTAAATCAACTTCGTCCGATCGCCTATCTGTATTGACTTGAGATCGTCAAGCTCCCGTATGTCTCAATGACCGAGGAGCCACATGGTATGGCTTGGAATGTTTAAGAGATCTCGTTAAGAGATTGGTGGCAATGCGCAGCTGTCATTGATGGCAGCAATACATTCCTTAGGGATGTTATAGTCGGATGACTTTCAATATTACACTGTACAAGTAATGTGGGCTTTGAAAATTCCATAAGCTCCGCCGAAAGATTTGTGCAATTCTCTAGTCAAACATGGCTAGATCCGCTTTTCCTAATCGCTACCAATCTCAACTCCTCCGTTGTTATCGATCGAGAAAGGCGGATGGTCATAGCTTTAATTCTGAATGCGTTGCTCAAGTAACTTTCAATGTCGAATCGGTTTTCATTCGACATTTAAGTGAATTTTAATAATTCATCATTCAAATAACTTTTAATCATCATGAAATGATTTGATTATTCATATAATAAAAAAAATGTATTCTTCAACTAAATATAGAAAAAATTTGAAGCAATTTTATTTTTTTTTAATAATATTGTGAAAATTTCAGTAGTACCACTTCCATAATGACCTGCGGTTGCAAGAGAGCCCTAAAAATGCTAGTTTATTTTTTTATATTTGACAACACTGGTACACGTAGCACCACCGCCAATTTCTGGCATTTTGCTTTCTTCCTTTTTGACTTTGTAAAAACTCGTTGTTGTTTAACTACAGGCACTACATAATTGGACCCAATACATGCAATTTTTATCCAGTGCAACAAACTGAGAAATACTGTACCTTGAAATTACAATAGGACAGTACACGATATTGTCCGAATAAACAGGCTACATGAAATTTTCAAATAATCATAGCGTCACAGCAACTAAATTTATTTAAATGTCACAAATGTTAAGTCGAACGGTGATTTTTCTTTTTAATATTCCCAATGTTTTTATGCTAAATTATTTGCCAATTTTTTTCATACCAGAACAAAAACTGCATATTTCGAGAAATTCAAAATTCTAAAAAGGAGAGAGCTAAAAAAAGTTCAAACTAATTAGTTTAGTGCAATAAATTTCAAACTTTGAATGGATAATAAATTCGTGTTGATTTTTGAAGATTTCTTTTGCTGACGGTGTTTCATAATTTCTTTTAACTTGCTTTTATTGAGTACACAATATTTTGAAGTTTGAAACCTTGAGCTTTTATATTTTTGCCTAAAATTTAATAAAAAGTTTATGAAAAACATTTTAAAGAAAAGTCATGTATTTGTGTCACTGTATTTTTCATTATAATCGTAAACTTAATGAATAGCAATGCATAAACCTATAAAAAATGAATTATGGCAATTTAATTAAAATCTTTTAATTTTATTACATGCATGAATATTTACGGTTTTTTATTTAATAGGATTTCACTCGAAATGGTAAAAATAATGCTGGTGGCAAGTTATTAGCCAAATGCCAACACTAGGCATCTAAGATGGCGGCCGCCGTAGCCGAGTGTGTCGCGTATGCGCGCTTCATTCGGTGGGTCCCGGGCTCAAATCTTGGCCGGGGCTGCTAGTATCATCAAAAATTATAGAAAAGTTTTTTCTAATAGCGGTCGCCCCTCGGCAGGCAATGGCTAACCTCCGACTGTATTTCTGCCATGAAAAAACTCCTCACAATAAAAAAAAAAAACATTCGCCATTCGGAGGCGGCGTTAAACTGTTGGCCCCTCAATTTGTGTTATAACATCAAGACCAAAACCAAAATTTGTAGATGAAGTTCGGCCAAAATCGCTTAAACGGTTATAGCGCCAATTTAGTAAGTAAGTAAGTATGACACGAAGAAAAGATATTTGCCAACGTACGACTATTATCGGCATAATGGCGCTACTGCATCTATTCAAACGATAGAGTACCTTGTGTTCTTCTTTGATTGAGACTGCTAGTTTTTTGCTACTTAAGACGACAGAATGGTTCAATTTTAGGTGAGGGCAAAAAAAGTGTTCCTCTTTGCAGCAATTGTGGAGTGGTTTATTTTTGTTTGCCTTTGAAGTCATTCTTTTTTCAATTATATAGAAAAATGATTCTTAAGATAAAATAAAAATACCAGTTAGTAAGTATTCGCTACGAAAATAGTACCGTACAAAGCATTCAGCTTTCTCGATCAATGCTTTTTTATAACCTTTCGATTTTTATCTAACTACATATCAAGTATTTACAAGGCTTAACTTTCCCTTGGGGAACTTATACTATATAAAAAGTTACATATACATATTTGTGCATATGTATGTATATATGTATGTATGTATGTATGTGATATATGTAGCTGGTAAAATCAAGTACTTATCCAAGTACAACAACAACAGTTACAATAAGCACTTTACATTCATAATCATATACATATGTACATATGTACGTACGTAGTTTTGGTTATACTGTGAAGAGCAATCTTCATACTAGCATATCTAAAATAAAATAAAATTGCTTCTGCGATTTGTTCAGCTGATTGCTGCCTTGCGACCACCTCCCATTATCCATAGTACTCATGCCACATTCTACCATTTCTCTGCGTGGCGACTATTTTCACGACCATCATTGCCGCTCTACAACTCACCCTTACTCTTATTTTTCTTTTCTATTTTATTTGTTAACCGTTAGCGCTTACAATTTCTATTCTTACTTATTTTTCACGCTTAACTAGTCACAGTTTTCTCATATACGCGCACACACACACATGCACACATTTTCCACCATAGCCCATTCGCTTTTCTTAATTTGCGATGCTCGTCTGGAATAACAAACTTTGATTGTAGTGTTGCGGCATTGCGGCATTGCAGATGCGACTTTGATATGCTACACCATTCACCATTCACCGTAAGCGGCGTGTTCTATCTGCATCTGTATTGTAGCTGGATGGCGCCATGCTAACTAATACATGAAAACGTTCCTCAGAGATATGCTATAAAAGGAGCAGCAGGACTGTAGAAGTGTTGTGCGGTGCGATTTACACAAATTTTCAATCATTTTGCTACAACCAGCCGCTCAGCTCAGTCAGCCACTCGATTTGATTGCTTGCTTGTTTGTCTGCTTTATGTAATATTGGCTTTAAATGCACTTTTTTGATATCGGCTATCGACCCTGCAGGAATATTGATTATTTTCAGCCCGTACAAAATTGTTCTGAAACTGTTTTTCATCCTACCTCTTCTGCATGCACAGATAGTCGTTGAACCAAACAATGAGAGGTAGACCATCCATCGCTCCACTTTTGCCATTCTGGAAGGGTTTAGACATGGAAATTCCTTGATATCTACAGCAACACAGAACGCATTTGGCACATAAGTGCGACTAAGCCTTAACAAGAACTCTACAAGAGATGGTCACGAGGATATGAACAGGCCACATAGCTATGGGAAACCATGCGGCTATGTTGGGGATTGACGGCAACGATTTCTGTTGAAGTTGTACGAAGTGAATTGTAGAAGAGTACAGGGAAATACATAAGATCACAATTTTCCTATGATCTGAGCACCCAAGCTGGGAATTGTTTGGATTTATAGACTCCACGAGATGCTTCAAGGGAAGGCGGGATCCAAGTGGTATCAGAGCGTACTTAAGTGTGCAGGTAAATACGGTGACAGCCATCTTATCCTTGCTGAACTTAAAGTATTCGTCGCACCATAGATAGATAGATATATAGATATTGGTATTGAGATTTGCGCTTCGATCTTGCGATATTGCGCCCTGCATTTTTTAAAATACCTCGGTTAGCCCCAAAGCTCTTAGGAATTCTAAGATGATGGTTGGGGGTAGCGGGCGGATGAGTTCCCATCTTCTGGAGATGGCTTCATACTCAAAGAGCAGGTTCCTCGTGGTATAAGGAGCCCAGGCACATACATAAATGGCACAACTCCTGTGACCATATTCCGAGTCTGTGCAGATGAATTCGCAGTCTGCAATGTCAAGTTATTGTTAGAGAGGTCGATAAACTGTTTTGATTGTTTGCTATTATACCCTCCCAGTAAACTTTTCGCCTGGCGTAACCCCGTCATCTGGAGCCAGTGTCATCGCAGCCATATCAATGAAATGCTAAAAAGGCTCTCACAAAATATCGTCCCATCAAACCAGCTACAGATCGATGCCGCCTACATATGTATGTATGTGCATAGCTGATATATCACCGAATGATTTGTGGGCAATTGAATTCCGTGTGACGCTACCTTTTCTTTCTATCATACTGTTTAGCCTTAGCCACTTGGTTTTTGGACTCTGTGGAGCAATTGGCTCAACGCCTACATACTCGAAGATAGCCTGACCGCTTTTTTCCCTTCCAGTACGTGAAATGAGATCAATTTTGTAAATATAAGGGGGAAAACTTTTAACAGGGAACTGGTCCACTATAGATAATAGCGAATGGGGTTTGTTGTTTTGAGCTGAAGGTGCAGTCAATGTCCTATAAGTCGATGGAATCAGATCTAACAATAAAATGATGTCTCGATGTGTATGACTGCAGAGATATTCACTGCCTTGACGATCAACATATAACTATTCTACATTACGAAGATATTTGGATACGAAATGTTCTCTGGTTCGTACTTTCGGTCATTTTCCATGCTAAAAGCTTCGGTCCCACAAGATTCCACATTTCTTTACCCGATAACTACGACAATTTCACATGCTAAATCATAGGCCCATTTCTCCGGACATTCTTATTTAGCACTTTATGGAAAATCGGTGGAAATTTATAGGAAATAGGTGTAAACTTGTAGTGTGAAAACATTTAACGACGAACGATAAGAGTGCCTTGAGGCTCACTTAATAATCAACTTTTTTATAAACTAGTTTCTTTTTTAATCATGAAGCTTATAGCTATACTCGTACAGAAAACAAATCCTGAAGCTAAAAGCATGCTCTCAATAAAAGCTTTCGATACTGAAAATCAGACTCTTCTCAAAGGAATATACGAGCTTCTATCCAACTTTGCGCGCAAAACGGACGAAAGAAGACAAGACTACTTCTGTCTTAGCTATAAAACCTTGATAAGTTATGATGATATTAAGTTAAAAGAAAACAAATTTAGGGACTTGATGGAAATTCGAACAGAAACAACAAGTTCCCTCTACTCTCGGCGCTCTAAAATGATAAATTTTTTTATCTCACGATGATTGCCATATCCAGGTCCATTAGAAAATCAAAAGTAACGTGTTGCCCCTTCTTATAGTTCTATGTTTGTTTGGTAACTAGCAGTAGGTTAGTAAGTACTATGAATACTCAACCTAAATATTTTGCACCTCATAATAAAAGTAAAAATTTGTATTATTGTTTTTATTATCCAGAAAGTTGTATACACTGTCGAATTACGATATCCCGCTAAAAATCGTTCGAAAAAAATTATTATTATTGTCATCTTAAACACGAACGTTGCAATTTTAAAGCCCTTAACAAGTTCTTGATTTAATTAGTGAAATGGTGGCAATTTGGTCGTATGATGAGTGAGGAGAAACATGAGGGGGGAATTCGTAAGGGGATATTTGAGTTTGCTTTTATGCCAGTATTTGGAGTTTCAGTCCCAACTCAAGTCTCTAAATTTGAGACTTTCAATCAGAGGAATTTTTCGTGTCATGAGATGATTTCGATATTCAGTAATTTAAAGTCGCAAAAAATTTCACCAAAGACAATGGTGAAAAGCAGCAGAGACAATCAGATGATGGTATATATTGTAACAATCGATTGCACACAATATATTTTTGTAATTTTTTATCAAATACATTATTGCTCTTTAAAAACTAAAACAATATGGTTATTGTAAAAACATGGAAATTATCCGGTAAATATTCTTATTACAGTACATATTTTGTATAACGGATTATTTAAAATATGTAACTATAAGCAATCGGTATATACAGCTACTCATCTACATATATCCGTATTCGATCAAAATGGCAGACAAGGTAAATAAATGTGAACAAATAGTTTTTTTTTATTATGTTTATTTTCTTGAATTATGTTTTCTTACAGAATTAAGTAAAACATGGCGAACGACCAAGGATCAGATTGATAGCATATTTTCCTCAATCAATTTATTTATTTTGTGATCTGCTGTGAACCAGCTGACAAATTAGTGGCTTTATTTTGATAATAGAGACTTGGAACAGCTTACTGAATACCGAATAGGAAAAGACGTAGATAGGAAAGAAGTTAGGTTACTCCCACGATTCCTTTAACATATAATATTGTCTTATTTCACCATATCAAAACGCATTTGACTTTTGCTGATTGATATTACAATCTGACTAGAAAACATAGTTACTGTTTTCACCAATGCTCCATATTAATTTTTTCCATATATATGTATGTATATTTATAATGGAATTTACATACTGATAATAAACATATCTACATACGAGTAATTATTAATTTAAAATTTCAATTGTTATTATTTGTCGTCTGACTCTGGAAAACCCTTAGGTTATTGGAAAATACAGGACTTGGTAAATATAAACGAGCTTCGCCAAAATTTTGGTTTTGGGCTTTGTTAATTGTCATGGCAAAAGATACTTTTAAAGGATACCGTTTTATTCATAGTAGTTAAATACCGGTATTCTGTACGCAGTCTCTAGACACTAATTAAAATTTTTCCATGCGATCGATTTTGAGACTATTCGCAAAGAACGTATACTACGAGTACAAAGAAGTTCCATGGCGTTTTGCTTCCTCCACCAGTAGCCAATTGAATCAAATCAAACTCAAATTGGGATTGGGAAATTATTTCTGTTCTGCCTTCAATAGATAGCGTAGTCAGTATTACAAGTCAAAGATTTCACCCGGTTATGATATATTACCTATAAAGGTCTAGATTACATTTTAACGATAGTCATCAAAATTTTAATGCTATAGTTCCAAATTTGAGATAACAGAACCAATGTAGCACATCCAAATTTTATTAAGAAGGTGTCAATTCTCCTGACATTACTCTGAATAGAAACTGATGCGAGTTCGATTAACATCCCAATAGATAATTACAGGAATTAAAAGACAATCAAAAAGGCACAAATTGAAGGTCTTCTACTTTCGCAGCTTATAGAAGGGCGTTTGACGGACGTGTCATGAAGGGCCCTCTTATTTTGCTACCTACAAAAGGTCTTCCAGGGAGAGTTTTTGTAGGACATACTTTGGAAGATCGTTCAAAGCAGTTCTTCTAAAAAATCGTTCGTGAATCATAAATACTGGGAAATACTTTTTTCAGCACTTCTTGGTTAGGCTTTATAGAGTGGTTTCCTTAAAGAAGGCCTTCTTAAATTTTCTTCTAGGTTAGTTGATATGCTGCCATAGTGTTCTAAATGTTAGTCTGTGTACTTCCTAGACAGCTGATTTGGCTGGTGGAAAATCTTTCATCCTTGAAGTGAAGTGGCGTAGACGAGATGATATTAATCTATTTGAAAGGTCCCTTGATATATACATATATCTACTTATTTATTTATTATGGTTTTATTATATTGGATTTCCTTACGGCTAATGAAAATTTGCTCTCTCAAATTTACTTCGAATTGCTTGAAACCTGTTTCTTGTTTTATATAGTACGAAGGAAGACCGTTATTTCATTGGTTTAGTTTTTCCCTATAGGGTTATTTTAATTGCACACACGCGCATTTACACACGTGCACTCATACATAAATAAACATTCTGAAATTTATTAATGTAAGAATGTTCATTTAATAAGAATAACAATCGCTCGGACGGACTGCGTGTATAAATTAATAATGCGATTGCATTTCACTTCCCTATCGCTCGACTAAGCGACCCACCCCATTTGCCGAAGTAGCTGAACTGTAAAAATAGCAATTCAAAAATATTGTTCAATTTCTGCTTATCAGGGGTAGTAACGTTTTCAGCAAGAAGTATTATACGCACATGAATTACTTTCCTCGATGCAATTGTTTGATAAAGTGCTTTTCATCCCCATCCACAACCATTGCAGTAATATTAATAATTTAAATTTGTTTTGGTTAATCAATAAAAATTATTCATGGTTATATGCGGTGTTTTTGTAAAACTAACCCTCAATATATTGCAATGAAAAAAGTTATCGTCGCATTTCTATCTCGATTATAATTTTGCAGACTACTTAAAATTTACAATTAGGCAGACCACTTGAAATCAAGCGATGACAGCTTTAAATGAGTACAAATTTGATTTAAGAGCTGAGATGGTTTTTTCCGTTTTCATATTTTAGTATCCGCGATGTAAGTATACACATGATTCGTTTCCGTACTTTTCCAGCAGGGAGAGGAAAAAACAGAAAATTGTGCTCACAAAAAGCGAAACGAACGAAAGTAAATAAACTGAAAACTTGCAGAAATTAGCAAATAAAGAGCCTTTGACAGAATCAGTGGTATTCAAGATTTCAATAATATTCACAAAAGCTTACATTTTGCTACATTTCATTATTATTTAGTGATTCACATAGTTTTTTTAAAAATGCTAAAAATATGTAAAGCGAACGAATAATCTCTTGCCTTTAGTTAAGTTTTTCGATAGCTGTTTCTTGCTGCGACAGCTGGTAATTTCTGCTGGAAAAATTTTACTTCCAGAAACAACTAGCTCTCTCATGTTCTTACGCTCTTTTTACTCTCTCAGCTGCTAGTTTTGAGAGTTAAGAAACGTTTTCTGGTAATACCTAGTGATAATTATTGATAATTATATGTTCAGAAACAAAACTGCATATGTCCGATCACTTGAGATTGATTTTAGAATGCCAATGGAGTTAAAAATTTATATTTTGTTTAAGTATATTCAGAGAATTGCGCTCAAATTTCGTTACTAACCTAACCTAAAAAACTTTAATTTTCTCTTCTGATGTTTCGTCGGGAACGTTAATTTCGATGGACTCTAAAATGTCTAACGAGTGAAAAAAGGAAAAATTTAAATTGATTTTGAAGAAACTATAGAATGCCCCAAGGCCTATTCGTTCAGGTATCTAAGTGATTTTTTAAATTTTATTACACGGATAAATAATTACAGTGGGAAGTTTGGCTTTAAATTAATCTGAGTAATATTCTATTAGTCCCCTTCGCTCTCTCGACCCTTACTTTAACTGATTTTTACGTGCAAAATTTTATTTCTTTAAATCAAAAAGTCTCCACAGAGTGATATTTTTTAATCATATGTTATTTTAACAACTTTTTGCCGCTGAAAATTTTGATAGAAAATCAGTATCATATCTCCGCAGAACGAAATTAATCGCTTAACGCTTGAACAATCATGAGAAATAAAATAAACTTATTTCCAAAGTAAATGTTGTGCCATTTGTCAGCTGCGATTTGATGCCATGAAATGTTTTTTTGTGTGATGCCGATTGAATGAATGCGTGTTCCAAAAACTATGAGAATCTTTGCTCTTTCGAGTAAACCAAAAATATACAGGGAAAAGTTATTTTCGTTAATGTTTTTTGAGTTTCCAAAAATAACGCACTTATATTAAGAAAATACCAACAAATTCATGGCAATCAGCAAAGGGCACTCGCCCTTCGGAAAGCGTGCTGATAGAATTGGTTTACCCCGCAACAGGTTCTGCCGCAGCTGTGATGGCCCGGGCTCTAGAGAGACTGTCGAACACCTACTGTGTGAGCGCCCAGCTCTCGCTAGAATGAGACATAAGACACTCGGCAAACCATTCCTGCAGAAAATTTCAGAGTGCAGCCGCCTTTCTCTCTATGGCATACTGCAATTCATTACAGCCGTCGGATGACTTAAGATTGCCCAAGTTTTGTGGAATCAAAGGGTGACAATCCACTTAAATCAACCAACCATTAAGTTAATACACCGTACCTTTTGGACTCTCGTTATACTTATCGTCTGTTTGCGATTTTATTGGATTTACATCCAAATTTAGTAGATAAGTTTATGTTGTAACTACAGTTCTGAAAAGACGTCAACCATCTTCATTAAATCACTGCTGTACTGGAAGTAGAGTTATGATATTTTTTCAATATCTAGAGCCTGTTCACTAAAAACAGCCACAAGGGTACTAAGTCGTGAATCGTTTTAAAGACATTATTTCGTTTAAATGTTTCTGGAATCCTCTTCGATACTCTGCTATTAGCTTAAGGGTGGCTGCATTCTTGGGCTGTTATCATCTGTTCATGTGTATTTTTATATTTCTTGCATTTTTTGCGCAGACAATAATATACATATATAAATTTCACCAATTTTATAATTCATTTCAAAGATATTTGAACACCACTTGAGTGGTTTAGTGAATCATTTGTGGTTCTATCTGCTTTCGGGCAGCTCTAAGTAGGAAAAGTCAAACAAAACTTTGAATTATCCATAGCTGATAATATTATTTCACTTCTAAAGGTTTCAGTCGTGAGCACGAAAAGTATTCCTCAAATAATAGTTTATTTGAATCCACAAATTCAAATAATGTGAAATAGTAAAACCTTAAATTCAAAACAGTCTTAAAATATCAAACAGCATTTTCTACATATATAATATGAGTATGTATATTTTCTTTCAACCAAGTTTACAACCACATTAAGAAATCACTTTTTCCGCTCTAAAATCCTCACTCTCATTAATTGTTTGCCAATAACGCTACTACATGCCCTGTCGCGCACAAAGTTCACCAACTTCTTTACTACCCTCTCAGTGGCCATTTCCTCCAGTTTCAACCACACAGCCTCGGTAATTAAGCGAAAATCCTCTAGAGGCGCGTATCCAATCTGTGTTGGTGAATCATTAAGGCGAGCGCCTGCTGTGAGTTCAAATGAAAATTTTAGAGACCACAGCAAATATACAGTATGCATCTGCAAATCGATAAGTATCTACAAATCCACAAGCACAAATTGAGGCGATGGAGCGCCAATCGATGCTAACGTAACGCAGAGTGACCAATGTAAGCAAATAAATTTGTGGTGGCAGGTATAAACAGGATAACTCCATATCATTTAAGAAAAAAATTTGATTAGATTTTCGAGAATATATTGAAAACTATGAGAGACTATGACTTAATCCTAATGTGAATGGCTCAGGGATGTTACAGCGCTAGTTGTCACTTACAACAAAAGTAAATATTACATTTAATAAATTATATTAGATCACAAATTTCAGTCATGCCAAAAATGGAGTTATCCTTTTTATGCCCAACACATAAGCTAGAATGTAATGATAGTTGTGTATTTTCTTCAAAACGTATGCATTTGCTTTGTGACTTATCTGCTGCCAGAATAAATAAATTAATGTTAATGATGGTTTGCTGTTAGTGCTGATCTTCAGCTCTTAGTTCGATGACTTTTGTCCTTTGTTACGACTAGGAGCATCTTCTGAATAGTTGTAAGTGATGAGTTGATGGCAACTCAGATTTTAAATGTAAACAGCTATGGACGTAGTTGCTGAGATTCGTCACCCGTTTACTTATTGGCACAGATTGATTGGAGAATGCAGCGTTGCCAGATGTGCGGCATTTTAAATGAGAAAATTTATTATTATATTTTGCATTAAACGAAAAGCCAAAATTTGCCATGAGTAAAGTGTAAGCATTTTTAGGCGCTATCACCCGATATCTTTTTAGAGCAGCGAGTCAGTAGGTGATAGCGTATAAAAAATACAACGCTCACATGAATACTGTAGTTGCCTGACGAGACTGAAATGTCAGTTAAAAGGCCCACACAACAAATTAGAGGGTTCCACATTGCAACGAAATGTAAAATGTAAACAAACTTTGGCAATTCAGCGGTTTCTTGACCCTAAAAATTTTTCATTCATATATTTTGTCTACACATTTGTGTCTCGCTATTATTAAATAAATAAATAAATAAACATCATTGATTGTATTTCAACCACATATATCTCATGTTCTCTGAAGTAACGCTTATAAAGCAAAATAATATCATTTAAAGACCTTTATTCGTTCGATGAAATTGTTCGTCACGTTTTTACATAACTGTCTTTGTGCATCTGATATTCTGTGGGATCACTTGCTTAAGCTTTAACGTACTCTCCGGGCTAAAAAAAATTGTCATCATCTAGTCATTAGAATGAGCCTAATTGGATTGATGAATAGTTTTTTTTCGAAAAACTTCGCAGATAACAATCAACGAATGAGTGTGTACCGATGAAACTTGAAAACCTCCTAACTTGATATCTCACTGTCAGGTGCTTGCTGTATTGATAGTACTTGCCGGTCTGGGCCGAAACCAGAAGCCTTGGATAATCGCCTCTAACCTTATCGAAGTTGCACCAGTTATTCACACCGATTTGTAAAGAAGTACATATTTATGCTTTACATACGTGGACGCCCCTGCTTTCGTTCTCCCCCCACGGTTGCCGAGTCGTAGGATATTTTCACAGGAGCATCAGCGTCCATTCGTACGACATGTCCAAGCTACAGCAAACGTTGAATTTTTACGCGTTTGACTATACCATTGTCATAGAACTCGTACAGTTCATCATCCTATCGCCTACGGAACCTATCGCCCTCTCCCGCCAGCACCATAGACCTTACGTAGAATAGTTCTCTAGAAGGCTCCCAAGGCCATCTCATCTACGCTCGACATCATCCACGTTTCCACGTCATAAGGACGGGAATGATGAGAGATTTGTGGAACTTCGTTGGAGAGAGCTTAACTTAATCACCAAAGTGATATTATTTGTGATATTAACGCTAGATCTTAAGTATCCTTTACTACTTTAAAGTTATAACTATCAACGTCTTTACTCTTACTCTTTGAAACTTGGCAGGAGAAACATTGTTTCGCACCGTTACACCACAGCACAGCTACTCCAACCTTGTTTGCCTCTTTATTTAAGCATCACAATGCTATACTGACTATATCATAGGAATTGCCATGATGGATGACTCTTCCGACTGTTGGACAAAATATGTATTCTCTGCCTACCCAAGTCGCCAAGCTCAATTTTAACATCGCTCATGTGACCTTTTAGTTATCTAAAAGAGCTATAATAGAATCGCTTTCATCAACAATATTTTTGTTTTTCCAAAAATATGGTCCGTTCCTCTGTAGCTGAGTTGCAAAAGAACGCTCCAACTCGGATAAAATTTCCTTTACTTGCGAAGCAACTCTGTTAGCATCTTTCATGAAGCATGAGATTTATTTCGTGCTATTTAAGAACGGAAATTAGCTGTGATGCAAAATTTCTTGTTGATTTAGTTATACATTTAAATATACTATACAAATAAAAACGATTTAGGCCTTAAACTAAAATTTCCCATCTCTTTGCTTCCGGCTCATTCACAATAGTGCAGTTTTTTTACTTCCCAACACTACATCTCCGGCCGGATATCATTTTACCGAGTTGGCTCAACTTGTATATTTTTCCGAGTTAGTGTTGTTGTTTTACATGTATTTTGTTATACTACCTAGTGTTCTTTTGCAACTAGGTTACTAGGAAACGAGCCCATACTAAATAAAAATGCAAAAAAGTAAAAACAAAAAATTGTAATACTTTCAGTAATCAGCTTATAAAAGTGTATAACTGATTAAGTATGTACTTTAGTAGAAATTATAAAATAAAAGGTCTCAATAACGCTTACTGTTAGGTTTTGCCATCTATAACTCGGAATACCGTAAGCTCGGGAATCGCGACAACTCATAATATGTGGGGTATTTTGGATTACGATTTAGTGCAATTCTACTGTAAGTGCTCTATAGTCGACCATATATTGGCTTGCAGATGAAAGCGGCAAGTGTAGAAATACAATTTTTGCGATGGCCCCTTAGATAATCCGGGCATTTATAAAAATCGCTGTATTTGACTTCAAGAAGAGAGCACACGGGATATTTTCTATGGCGATAAGGATTCAAATTGTGTCTGGCTAAGTGTCCTATCAATTGCTATTACAAATTGGATACTTCTTAGACTATCAAGACTTCATTTGAATTTCTTTAAACTTTTCACGAAGGTTCCCTAATATTAAATTTAGCAAGATGACCTTCACTACTTCACATACTTACAGTTTCGATTATTGACAAATTTTTTTCTCACATGGTCATACCTTCCAAAGCAGTTGGCTATTGAATTTTAAAAGTCTGTCGAAATATGTGGATTACCCTTTCATATCTGTACGAGTATGGCTTAAACAAAATCACAATTACTCCAATTGCTTTGATAAAATCAAAGTTCAGGAATCAAATAGTTTTGCTTCTGGTGGCAAGCGTTATTGTTATCGTATTGATTTTTGTTGTTGATGTTGTTGTTGTTGCTGTTGTTATCCTTGTCACTTACGTTGATGATTATTATGTTTTCCTATTGCTATCGTCGCTCGGATTAAAATCAAAGCTTTATTTACACTGCACTCTCTCACTGCTCCCCGCCATTCCTCTGTCCGACTTTGAGGCAACTTTGTTTGTACTCTCTCTCTCTCTCACTCTCTCTCTCTCTTTCTCTGTTAACTGCTGTCGTTGACTCAGACACAATTAGTATGGATGATAAACGACATGCCATTTGCAGCATCAATAGAAATTACATTTTTCCTATCGCATTTTCATTTTCATTTTCTTACACAATTTCGTTTACTTGCATTTATTTTGTTTTTGTTTTTTATTAATTTTGTTTTTCTTCGTTTTTGCTGTTATTACTTTGCGACATCAGACCATTATCTGCAAAGCAATCTGATGGTTTTCTTGCCACACATTGGCGCTATGCGCTAACTTCTCAAATATCTTTACAATATGTATCATTGTTTATATATTTTATATAGGGATACATATGTATGTATGTGTGTAAGTATGCATTTGTTTGAACTCGCTACCACGCCCATTACGTACTCAAAACAGATTTTCATTTCATTAAACGAGTAAAAGTTGGTTGGTATGAAAGACCCCCAACTCATGCACCGCCTCCCTCCGCCTTCTTCTCGCTCTCATACTGCGCCAATTAATGTTGATGATAATTTGTAAGATGATGCGGGTTCATTCCATGGGCGGTTGGGGGTATCGGCCACTAATTGATACGTGTGTGCATTTGATAGAATGAGAATAGATTTCCATTGTTGTTGTTGTAGTTGCTGTTACTTTTGTTGTTCGATACTAGTGTTTTGATCATTTTGCTCTTCCATTTATTCCACATTTTGTGTTTCCTTTGCTATGTGCGTGTTGCTTTGACGTTTGCTGCTAATCATGGCTTGCAACTTATAATGGGCATTACAAGTTCAACATATCGAATGTATAGACAATTAGTGATGAGCGGGTTAGTATACGAACTGTCCGACTGGCCAAACGATAGGTTGTCCGACCTTTGCTATGCTAGGAGAGGAATTTAAAATTGATTACTTCGTGTTAGTAAAAATAACAGAAATAGTTGGCTAAGCACAGTAATCACCAGTCGATGGAAAATCAGTCAGCATTTCTACTGCCAGCCAGCACCAGCTACTCGTTTACTTAATGCCTTACATAGGCACGAAATTACAGAAAACTTAAAGAAAGTCAGTTGAGAAGTTAATGACCGGCGGGCTTCTTCTTGAACTAAAGTTTTTCAAGTCAGACAGATAGATTTTGTTTCCTTTTCTAACGATCAATTATTGTCATCAAAAATAGTCAAAGGGGAAACGACTGACTCACAAATTTGCCAAAGGAGCCGGAGCTAATTATGGACCAAAATTTAACGGAGACAGTTAAGTAGATCTGAATTCTGGCAATCTCAGAAAATCGAAGTACTATTTAATAAGTTGGACTAGCAAAAAAGAAGAAAGTTGTGGGAGTCCTGACAAGAACTTATGCATCAATATGATTTTTAGGTTCGCAAGTTGAGAAAGCCCTTCTGATTACCATTCATTACTATTCACCTTAAGGAGGTGTTCTAGTGTAACGGCTTCAAAAAATCGTTTTTTTTCTTTGCCAATTAAAAAATTAAAGTCGTTTCTGCTTTCGCGTAAAAGTTACAGAGGTTCAAACATGACGCGGCGTCTCTCCTGAAACGTCGTATTTTCAGAGGACATAATTTGTTTTCAATCGATACATATTCTACATTTCTTTTCTGCAGCGAACTTGTTGCTAAGACGTTTGACAATTTGTTTTCTAATCTCTACCGGAACAATATTTACAGCCATTTTTTAGCAAAAAATACAGTAAACATTTTTTTTCGTCAAAATCCTACAATTTCGAAAATTTCTTTGAGAAAGCTTGTGGAAGCAAAAATGATGAGTTAGCTTATGTTTTTGTTTCGGATTACCCGCACCCTCAAAACCCTTCACTTCAGGCACCCTTTTCTTTTTTTTGACAAGAGCAGAGTCAAGGCCACATAACTAAGATGCGAACAAATTTTAAAAACAAAAGAAAAGAAGCCTTCCAATAATTGAAAAGTCAATTACTAAAATGAAAATAAATGAAAACAACAGAATTGAACAGAATTCAAAAATCTTCAGTAGTTTTCCTACAATTAATTCTCAAAAATAGGGTTCGAAATGTGCCGCTACACTAGAACATCGTCTTAAAGTGGACACCCGGATAATTTCCCTCAAGTATCCTGTAGGTGGTAACCAACGAAGAGAGTGGTAATGTGGTCACTCTGACAAGCTCTCCAGGGTCTGCGGTGTCGCGGGCTCTGTCCGTCAATAGATGCGACTGTGAGCGGGCGTAATTTTTGCAACAAGTGACTCACTCTAAGTACAAAAATGTCTGTTATTAAAATGTTTCAGACCCAGGATCTGGATATTCTCTAGGCTAGCAAGCCGTCACGTAAAATAATCTCAATGTAAATATTAACGGAGCCTCACACGGGACCACTTTTTTAATGCTCACAATGACCAATGGTACAAAGCCTATAAAGACTAAGTGTCCCTGCGCGGTTTGTGGAGGCCCTCGTAAGAGCAAAAGCTAAAGTTGCCGCCATCAAACAACTCGATGGTTTTAAGATTAATTTTATTGAAATATTGGATATAGTTCTGCTAGTGCCCGCCATCCTTCTCACGCCCCAATATTGATGCTTAATTTTTCCTAAGTGCTTGGGAAGTCAATCTTGTTAAACCAGGTGAACAAGTTCATCCGTCTGCAGTTAACTCACTTTTTATATGGCTTATATATAAAAATCTCATGTCACGGTTTTTGTTGTCGAACTCCTCCGAAACGGCTCTACCGATGTTTATGAAATTTTGTATGTAAATTTGGTAGCTATGAGCAGTGGCGTACCCAGAAAATTATTTTGGTGGGGTTTTACGCTAATTTAACTGAAAAAACAAGGGTGTAAATTTCACTGTTTTAATATTTTGGTAGGCGTTTCAACCAACCCCAAACACCCACCTTTTGTGCGCCAATGAGTATGAGAATGAGTCGCAAAGTATATTTTATGCTTGATAGAGGGCTGACACCATTTTGAAAAGTCAAATTTAATTAAAATATACATAAGTAATATGAAATATTAAAATATGGATTTCAAGCGATTTGTCTCAGAAAGAAGTTGCATGGCTAACTTTTATGAGGGTTGCCACCTGTTTGAAAAGTCCAATTTATTTAGATTACACTCTAGTTACTTATATGGAATTATTAAATTATGGGTGTGAAACAGTGCGCCTCGGCGAGGAGAAGGTCTTGCACATACATTTGGGAGAGGGATGTCATTTGTTGTTACGCATATGTATTTACAATGTTAAAATATGAGTATCAAATGGTTCGTTTCGCTAGGAAGGGGTTTAGCTAGATAAATATTGTATAAGGTTGCCACCTACTTGAAGATTCGAGTTTAGTTAAATTATATGCGAGCTACTATATGAAATATTAAAATATAGGTGCCAAACAGTTCGTCTTTCCGACAAAAGGATTTCATACATATATTTTGAAGAGGGTTGCCACCTGTTTGAAAAGTCGAATTTAATTATATTATACACAAGATTATAAAATATTAAAGTAAGAGTTGCAAACTGTATGTAAAAAAAAGGACAAGGTGCATACCCATATTTTTGTGAAGGTTCCCACCTGATATAAATGTGACAGAAATCGGAATGGTTTTTTTTGGTTAAATATGCAAAGAGCAATTAATAAATAGATATAGACAGGACAACGCCGTGGTTTCCTAGTGTACGGATGTGAATTTTAGTCTGAAAGTTACACCACAGGGCAGGAGTTCGCATAGGCTTCACATCATGGTAGAGAATGGGAGTTACAAGATGGCTCGGCCGGCAGGAATCCACTCATGTCCAGAAGGTCATTCCATATGCTTAGTCTGTATCTACAAAGCTTGTGTTAAAAAAAAATTTAGTCTTTCCAATGATCAGTTTCAGGAATAGAGCTTGTCATTTTAAAAATTGTGTAACAAGTCATTCGTGAAATTTCCTCGATTCCATTTTGATGTAGATAACCATTATAATGCCGCACTAACACCTCTGTTCTTGCAGCGTTGGTTGGCTGGGCATTTTTAAGTGCATACTGAGTCTAAACTAATTTCACTTCCATTTAATTATTACCTACGCTTACCCCATTCGGCTCATCAGCCTACATTGGCTGGCCGCAGAGTATCGAATGTGTACTACGTCCATTATTAATGGAACCACAAAGCCAAATTTGGTGTTGTTGTTGCAAGTGAAGCTGGTGGTGATGCGCCAGCCTAAGTAAGTATTTGGCTGTAACTAACCTAACAATTGCAAGCACATGTATGTATGTATGTTTATGTATGTGTATAGATGTAAATAAACTTATTATATTGGCGGCATTGTGACGAAATGAGTGCATCACATCGATAAGGTATTGACGCAAAGCCACAGTTCTCTTGTTTGCGCTAATGCCTGGCTGTGTGTGGGAGCGTGTGTGTGTGTGTGTGCATGGGTGTTATTATGTTTGTGCATGCGGTTGAGTTGTCATATGCGCCATAAAATGTGGCAAGTAGATGATTGCATTCCGTTCGAACTTAACCACTAAAATAAATATTAAAATTCAAACTCAGTTGCATGCAGCCTAGGTAAGGCGGAATGAGTAGGCGAAGCGAAACTGAATTTCTATTCAAGCTGGAAAGCCCTACAAATGCCGTTGTGACACCGATGTGGCAGTATGCATTTACAATTTCTCATAATGTTAATTTTCTATGCTCGTATGATATAAGAAAAAAAAATGTGTGTTGGTTATGGTTAGATGAATTGCTAATCCATTTTTTTTTGGTGTTGTGACCACCAGTACTCCGATCGCTGGTTCTCCATGAAGCTTCAACCTTCAACGTAAATAGTATGCATCAATTTAAAAGCCTATTTCCCCCTTATTGCATGTGGGAATTTCTGATATGAAGGCCCTAGCTATTGCAGCTAAAAATATATAGGCTTCGATGGTTTTTACTTTGTCTTCGACAACGAAAATCTCCTCTTAGTGTGACTGTTTGATCTTCTAAGCACCCGATTAGATGCTCTCTCCGGTTTATCTATTCATTTGTGAGTCTAGTGTTGTGTCGGGTTGTGATGCAATCAATAAAACCTGGTACACGACCACCAATCCATCCTAATTTCCATACCTTCCCACCTACACCTTGATTGCTCTTTTTGTAGTGGTTCTCAGACACCAGAACTCTATTGTTGATGGTTGTTCTTATGGATATAAGAAAACCATCTTCCCAAATTGGTTGGTTCATCGGAACTACTTTTCCAAACTGACATGGAATCGAGGGTTCGAAGTTAAATTCAGAAAATTTTAAGAATTTGGCGAATACCGTATCCGCTTCAGTACTTGCCGATGCCACTTGATTTGAACGTAAATAATAACCCATACTGCTTTCACTAACCATTTACCGTTGGAAAATTGTTTACCAGCTTTCGAGTATTTAAACCTCGAGTTTAAGGTTTCTTCTCGCAAAAATCATAACTCCAATCCCGTTATCGCTGATGCATGTACACAAATGTGATCAAATTAAAAGATTTATCTTAACTACATCTCGTACTTAATTCCTAACTCGTGGCCAGACTTCAACTATGGTTTTACTCACCACTCTCTAGCTGTTGTTGGCTGGGTACTCTGCTGGCGGGGAATGCGCCCAACTATAGCTTTATGCCGGTATTCTGTAAGCAGTCTCTAGTTACTAACTGAGACTTTTTGGTGGAGAGATTGTTTGATGGAGACTATTCGGTATTCAGTAAGCCGTCTCAAGTCTCTAGTCTCAGAATAAATTCGTTAGCTGGTTCAGAGCAGGTCACAAAACAAAACACAAATTTAGGAAATTATTGAACAAATGAACAAAAATTAAGTTGTTCGCTATATTCTGCTTAAGTCTGTAAAAATAACGCTTAATTTTCAGTATGCATAATAAAAAAATATTTGTTTACATTTACTTATGTACTATGTAGCTTGTTCTGCCATTTTGATCGAATGTACTGTATGTATATATATATGAGTAGCTTTTATTTGCATTTATAGATTGTTGATAGCTTTAATTTTTAAACATCGTTTAAATAATCGGTTCAGGTAAAATTCAATAATAAGAATTTTTAACAGCTAATTCAATGTTAACTTTAAAACAATCATACTGCTTTAATATTTACATAAATTGAAATAATGCTATTAGGAACTTGATTTAATGATTTGTTGTGTGAAATCGATTAATACACATTCATTGTGCTTTTCACGCTGGAACAAACCATCAGCTGATTGGCTCTATTGCTGTTCACCACAGTCTTTGGTGAAATTTTTTGAGACTGTTGCTTTTACTGAATACCGAAATCGTTTCAAGTCACAAAAAATGTCTCTGATCGAAAGTCTCAAATTTAGTGACTTGAGATGAGACTGAATTCAAGAATACCGACATTACTTGAAGCTCGTACCAAGTACTTTACAAAAATGTGTGTATAGGGCCTATATTTGGCCGGTATGATATAAAAAATGATACCAAAAGACTGGACTGGTCGATTTGAAGTGCGAGCAAATTGTAATGCCGTTTATTAATTTTCATTTAGGATATCATGCTTAGCTGCGTTTTTATACATTTGCTAAATTAAATAGACTCATTCATTTCTTATTTGTACACATTTTGCTATGTTGGAGGTGAAAGTGCTAGTCTACAAGAAATGAAAGTAAATATTTCTCGATTGTCACCGAATCCTCCATACAGTGATCGATTTCGACTAGGAACCTTGTTGTCTCCAAAAGTGTATTGGAATTTTGTAATTCCATTTAAGCACCAAAATTATAATATGTTTTATCCATCCCCCTTTTTGTAGAAAGAAATAATATTTTTTATTATATTTAAATAACGATAATTCAATAAAACACAGCTCTTACGTGTCAGATTCTAAATATGACGGAAATAACCACAGAAAAACTGTTAAAACAGAGATTTCAATTTACGTTATTGTTGAATGTAGCGTAAAAACTTCATAGCTTTTCCATTCCAAGGCAACTGGTCCATTGGTACTCGTATTTTTTAATTTTTCCATGAAAGTCGAACGAGCCTGCTCATTTTTACCAAAGAACAACATATTCGAGTTACATGGAAAAAGAAACACATGACCCTAATAGGCAAGTTGTATTATTAAAGTAGAGAGGCTCTACACATTTTTCCTCGTCTCGTCACATTTTTTTTCAAAATTTTTAAGTTCGTAAAGTTTAAATGACTTGATTGTATTTGATTTCAATTTATTTATTTATTTATTTATTCATTCAGTCTAAAAAGTACAAGCTTTTTTACAGACTAGTTAATTCACTACAATGCATTTGATTTCCGTTTAATCCAATCGTTCTAATTTTGTTCATTTCATTTCATTATTTTTTTTACTTGTAGCACCGAGAACTAAAAATCTACCAATATTTTCGAACAAAAGTAGGTAATTTTGTATCAAAGCATTTTGTGTCGAAATTAGATAATATCTGCCTGAACTTTTTTCTGGTGAATATTTTATAAGTTCTTATTAACGTGAGATAAATGTTTCATTATATGCTTCAAAAGATTTTCATTCTTCTTTTTTTCTAACAAAATTTTCCAGTATACCGAATTGTTCTCGAATACCATTTTCTCATTATTTTATTGGGTATTTGGCTATAAATAATCAAACCACTGCATTGCAGAAAGTTTTTGGGAAGTGATTTTTTTAATAATCCCTGTTATTTAAATACTTGGAATAGATTTAAGGAAAGATTTTCTCAGCGCGAATTAATACTAAATGTTATTTTTATCGAGGTAGAGGAAAATGCCGAAAAGTTTTTCAAAACCCGTCAAACTATGTATAATACGTAAAATACAAGTTTTATATTTACAATTCTATCATTAGAATAGTCTGGAAACATTGTCGGTACCTTTAAAACATAGGCAGGCACAAGAAGCACACGCTTACTACTACACTACATGCGCACGAAGTTGAAGTTACTACACTGTGTAAAATTAAAAAGCTTAAATTTAAATTTTTTATTAATCAATTTATCTATTTTAAGTAAAATTTAACAAATTAATTATTTTCATTATAGTTCATAACTTCATCAATATTTACATCGCCGTAGCATTTTATCCTCATTAGGGCTTCTAGGTGTTGGTCAGTCATCTGGTTTCTATGCTTTGTTTTAATTTTGTTCATGAATGAAAATGCGCATTCACAAGTGTACGTCGACGGGAACATGGAATATAATTTCAGCATTTCTGTCCTGGCATTGGGATATTTCTCTGCACTTAAGTTTTTCCAAAATTCTAATCCTGTTGAGTCCAGTGGCAATGTAAAATCGGTGTACATTTTCTCTATTTCCTCTTGCATATTTTGGCAATGATTTTGGATATCGCAAGCGATCGTGTTATTGTGTAAGTCTACTACGTTGTTTATATTTTTAAAATCTTGGAATCTTGCTATTAAATTTTGTCGTAAATCTATTATTGTCTGTTGAAATTCTTGTAATTTTTGGGGCAAAGGATGTTGTTTATATATAAGTTCAGTTTTGGGAACTGCTGAGAGTATGTTGTTCTGAAGCTGGTTTTCTATGGCAATAAGTTTTCTATTAAAATGATGAATGCTGACTACGGTATTAAAAATATACTTATTTTGACCTTGTAATTGCAAATTCAAGAAGTTCAAAATCTCGCATATATCTGCCAAAAATGCCAACTCTAACAAAAACTCTTTATCGGAAAGTTTGGAAACGAAATTCACATTGCCAGGTGATGGATTTTCTTTAAAAAATTCAAGTACTTCCTCCCGTAAATCGAAAAGCCTCGATAAACTTCTTCCTCTACTCAACCATCTCACTTCTGTGAAGAGGAGAAGATCCCGATAATCTGCTTCCAGCTCCTCCAAAAATGTCTTAAATTTTCAATGGGATAAGGCATTATGTCCTCCTTTTAATTTTATTAATAATTTGTATGGCTGTTTTCATTGTGCTTGATATATTGAACATTTTTCCTAACAGGGATTGCTGGTGGATTACACAATGATAACAGGGGACATCAATATTATTTTGCCTTAAAATACCCACGAAGCCCTTATTTTTCCCAGTCATGACGTTGGCTCCGTCCGTACACACAGCACTGAATTTGTCCATTTTGGCACGACTGAAAACATTATCGTTCACTGCTTTATAAAGCGTTTCGCCATTGACGTGTCCATTAAAAGCTACCATACAAAAAAAATTATCGGCGGTCTCAAAATTCTCCGTAACAGTTCTCAAATAAATTAGCAATTGGCAGGAATTGGTACGATCGGTACTCCCATCTAAACATATAGAAAAGAAGACACATTCATCCAATAATTTGCGCACACAGTTAAAGATGTACCTACTAATTTTTTCGGTCCTGCGGCAAATTGTTCTTGGGGACAGGGGCATAGTATCTACCAATTGAGCCAATTCCAAGCCCTTTGGACCGAAACATTTTAATACATCATCCATCATGCTTTTAAAAAAAATTCCGTCGTGCAATGGACGACATTGCCTAGCAAGACTAATGGAAACGACATAAGACATAACGACAACATAGTTTTTTTTTTGTGTATCATAAAAAAGTTGCGCAGCAACATCCCGCCTTGATCAATGCTGAACAGCAACTGACTTGAATTGCTACGTTGATGTTGTAGCAAGCAAACGGCCGAACGCTTATGGGCCGTTTACATAGAACTTTCCTCGCTTTGCTTGGCAGTTCGAACTTTAACAACAAAGCGTGAGGCGTAGAAGGTCAGCTACATAGAACGCTTTGACAGTTTCTGCGTTAGTAGTTTGTTGAGTTGCGATTTGTGTTTGTTCAGAGTGTTTTGTTTAAAGATAGAATAAAAAAATGAATTTTACTGATATGCTGGAAGTAGTTATGCTACTAATGTTTGAAATTCGCGAGTGTCTGTAGTGTGTATACGCACGCCAAAATAAAAATAAAATGGAAATAACAGCTGATTGCCAAAGCGTACAAAAGTTGAGAGTTGCCCATAATTTTGCTTCGCTTTGCTTTGCTCTACTTTTCTCGCTTTGTATTTAGCAGGACTCATATAACATCATCAAGAATGATAGAATACAAGATTGCGCCTTCCCGCGGTGAAATGACAGATCTCGCCTTTAGTAAACAAGAATACGGGAGAGAGAAAATTGAACAACTTCCAATATTTCATTGAAAAACGTGTTCTAATTGTTCTAAAGTGTAAAAGTATGAATTTATAGGCAGACATTTAATAAATAAATTCGCAAAATACCAAAAAAAAAGTGTCTCTTTTTCTTAATTTGTGAAAAAAGCTTTGTCTAGTTGAAGTTGAGAATTGTCAAACCCGGCAAAACCAAAGTAGCGGTACTTCTAAAGGCGTCACTTTCAGTATTCAGTACACCGGGTAACATCATGTATTGAACTTATCTGTCAAAGCGAAACTCTGAAGCAAAGCAAAGCAAAAGTCCTATGTGAACGGGCCTTTAACATCGTGCAAGCGACGAAATAGCTCATAGCGTACGTGTGAAAACGATTGCGTTGGTAGTGGCATCAAGCATAGACTCGCGAGTCTGAAAATCAAAATGTGCCTGCCTATGCTTTAAAATCTGAAATTTGTTTCCACAAAAATTATACTTATAATTTAATGATTAAAAAAAAAATCGTACTTCTTACCTTACGTTGATAAAAATATGGTTTTTAAATTCGGGTTAAGAGGATTTCTCCAATTATCTGGAAAAAATTTTCACTTCGGTAAAAAATTTACTCATTCTTAAATCCATTTTTCAACAAAATTAGTCGAAAATTTCCTACTGTGCTCAGGCGTTGTAATCTTCTGCTCAAAGACAGCCAACGCAGGTTGCGTTTCTATAAACACAAGTTTATGATAAAGATATGAATGATAACGATATGCTACTTAAATCTTGTTATTCTTTTACAAATTTTTGCCAAAAATTCGGTTTCAGCTATCCCAAACGATCCTAAAATAATGCCTTTTCAAATTTATGCACACTTTTTTTCTATTTCCTGTTTGATTCTTCATAGTTTAGTGTAATGAATGTAATTTTAGATTGCTGTTGAGAAACTAGTTGGTGTTTAGATATTATCAGGCCAAGGAGTTTTGGTCCCTCTCGCAGTTACAATTTGTACAAAAAGCCTCGAAAAAAAGGAAGTGGAATTACTCCCTTTAGTTCCATAATAGAAGATCTTAGCTTACTCTACGAAGAAATTTAAGATTTACTACTTGATTTTAGAATCCGTTTGATGATTATCGGCTTCATGCAATAAAATTGCACAGAAGAATGGTAAATATTTAGGATAGGTATATTTTTTTCAGCTGTGTGTTTATTTTGTTCGCCAACTATATGAATTGACTAAAAATTTGTAAACTACCTATCTTTGTTACTAAATATGCGTTATATAGATACGTTTGTATGTTTGTAAATCTTCCAAAGCCACATTCCGAATTGTAGTAATTTGTTTATTAAATAGTCATCTCGAAATTGCGTTTTTTTTGTATCTAACTCCCGATTTTTTTTTCTTTCGTTGAAAACTAAATTTGCTATTTCCTCATAAAAAAAACTATGCTGGGCTTGTGACCAGCAGGTACTAGCGCACAAATTCGCGCGTATATATGCAGGAACTCGTAATAATAAAAACGAGATGAAAAATATGCGTTTTCACCGCTTCTCATAGCTTAGAACTTTTAATAACAAAAAAAAAAACAACAAAAAGATGCAAACTGAAAACACTTAAAAATCCAATAAAATGAAGAAAGTTTTTCGCTGTTGGCTGCGGAATCGCGTAGTAAAAATCATGAAGGGCAAAGCCGATTTGTGCAAATGCAGCAGTTGTAGTTGGCATATTTGCCCGAGGGTGCTGGTCACCCTTTGTCCAACCCGCTACTATTACTGCCACTTTATCATAGACACACACACATATATACATACATACATATACTGCGGTATAGCAAATGGATTTTGTAGTACTTTTCAAATGCAACGCTGCGATTTGTATCCGCGTGGCCAGATGGTAGTTGAAAAAGGGTTGAAAGAGAAGTGGCATAAAAAGCAATTCTACAGTTACCCAAGGACAGCGAGGGGCGTTCGGTGATAGCAGCCGCTAGCAAGTGCGCTAAAGAAAGTTGGTTTCATTAAATTTAATTGCGTGTTGCGTTTGCGCGCGCGCGCCATAACTTCCTTGACCAACTGCCGCAGCAGTTGTCTACTACTTGTGGAGCAGTTGGTGGCTAGTTGCTGATGTTTTTGTTGGTGTTCTTGTTATTGATGTTGTTAATGTTGTTGTTGTGCTGATATAAAGTTGCTGCATTAAAGTAGTTGGCACGATTGTTGTCTTTGGCTCTCGCTACTACAAACTATTATTATTCGTTGGCGGCAAACAATCAGCAGGTGCAGCCGTTAGTAAAGTGCTGCGGTTTTATTAGTTGCCAAGTTATTGCTAGTTGCAAGTTTCTTGCGGCATTGTGCAAGCATGCACAAAATTATGTTAATTTTCATAAAAGAAACTTGACGAATTTGATTTTCGGGTTATTTGCAATTATTCTTTCCAATTCGCTAAAGAAAACTTATTTATAGTTTGCGAGGATTTCCAATAAATGACAAGAGGAATTATATATGGAAATTCATTCGAAACATACTTGCAAAAAACCAAATGGCAAGGCATCGGCGTACTGGTTATTAAAAATCTTCTTCTGCTTCATATGACCCTCTGAAAACATTTTTCGCTCCGGTATGAATTCAAAAAACTTCACTTCTAGGTCTCCACTTTGTTAGATTGGCCCACATCACTCTCAAACCAATCGCACTCTTTTGTCTGCTGGCGTAGCAACTTATGCGATTCGCAACCGAGTTATGAAACGATTTGTTAGAAGAGCAAGAAGTTAGAGGCAGGCGCTACCCATTCAAATGAAGTTCCCTATCCACAAGGCTCAATGTATTTCCATAAACCAACTCATGTCTGTTTGTAGGCCGTAGTTCTGATGCCTTCATGTCTCTTTATTTGGACCTCCAGGTAGGATAGACTGATGTGATCTAGTAAGAACACTGCAACTAGTGATACCAATATAAATATTATTTATCAGAGGGCATTGCTTAATGAAGAGCTATCCCTTGCAATCGACACATAAATATTACCGCTCTCAATACATCTACTATCTAACATTAGCGGAGCTCTGCGCTCAACGCCCACAGAAGCGATGAATGCGCTGCTAAACGTCCTACCCATAGAGCAACAACGATAGATAACATAAAGCAACTGACAGTCACGTAATAACAGCTAGCGAAGGAGATAGCATAGAAAAAATTCCAGAAAAAAGAGCAAGAAGCGGTCAAATGCCAGAATGATTGAAAAGTTTTCTTAGCATTGTTTGTGTAACATGATTTTATTTCATCAGCGAATGGGTGGATATTGTCTAATCGACAAAGAGAAGACAAGCGGTCTGCGGAGAGTATATTGGTGTATTCCTTCATTCTTGCCCCTAGCCACTGTGGCAAAGCAACAGGCTGCAAATGCTTTCATAAGATCGCGAGAGCTACCCTGCTGGAGGACAGCGCTAGGGGGATAGATCACTATATTAGGAAAGATAAGACTGCCGCCTGTCCATAACTACTACGTACCGACCTCTAGGTTTAACAACAAGTACAGGGTAAAGGGAATTATGTGCCAAGAAGGCTCCAAGACCAAATGATTTCCTTCGTTTCTATACGGAAGGTTCAAAAATTGAGAACAAAAATGGAGCGGAGGTTGATTCTTCCTGCCAGACCATTGTAATGTCCTCCAAGCCAAGAGGCTGTTGAATCTCTGCAGTCGATATTTGTAAATAATCACACAGCCAGGCAACTCTGAAAGCGCTTGGCTCTGTCAGTATCACATTGCCACACGCCTAACGTGCTCTAAATGACTGCCAGCTAGCGACCCGGTGCACTAGCAGTGAGCAATAACAAAACCACTAGCCTAACTAATAAACAAATACACTCAAAAAAGGAGATGACCAAAACTTATCAATCGGCTGACACAAAAATACCACGACAAGATAACCGAAAAGAAAATCTCATTAGAGGTGCACTCGAGGTGAGGTATAACCAAAAGATTACGAACTACTCGCAGGGTGTGGGATGGTAGAAGAACGGGACAAGGACAACGGAGAGCGAGACCTAGCGACAGCTCTAAAACACGCCAAAAAATGGGACACCACAAGAAAATACTTATCGGCTTAAGTCGGTGCTTGCTCCGAGCACGGAGTGCTCCACAGGTATGACCTCCAATTCCAGGACCGCAACTTCTCCCACTTTTTAAATGGAATGCCTCGTTCGGCGCCACTGCTACTTCTGAAACTACTTTAAAAAAAGTGATTAAAAATCGCAAATACCAATATTCAAAAAGGTCACCTGCTTAAAAAATTTGTTTTCGCTTTGACAGCTAGTTCAGCGCTGGTAATACTAATTTTTCCATTATTTATTTTCTTGTTCTATTAAAAAAAAATTGTTTATAAAAAAAATTAAAATATAATAAATAATATAAATAATAAAATAATTTATAATAAACTTATAAATGATTGATAATTCTACACATACATTTATGTATATTCAACTATTATTAATTTTTAATATTTTATTTTAAAGCTTATCCCTTAAAATATTCAAATTAATAATTTTTTTATTTAAATAAATAAACAAAAAATTAAAACTGCATAAATTAAATTTATTTCTAAAAAAACTAGATACCTTTATAAACGAATAACATTTCATTTCTAATAATTTATTTGAAATAGTTTTAATAAAATAAATTTTATAAATTATTAACTCTTATAAAATCGAGATAATTAAATATTTAATAATTATTTAATAAGCCCTGATACACAAGGTGCAATAAATAAAATTTTCTCTTAAAATAAAAATTTTTCAAAATATTTCAATATTCTTTCACAATACATAATAAACTATTATAAAAATTATTTTTTCAATAAAAATGACTAAAATTGCCAGCTCGTAAATTTTTAACTGAATTGGGACGTCTTCACGAACGTCACCAATGGCACACACAAACAACAACCGTGGAATATTCCACTGCCGTCATAGGGACACATCTCTATTTAGCTCTCATTACACATTTTACTGTTTTCCCTATCCTTACTATTGCAGTCCTATTTTTGCTGGGCTCTACCGCTGGAGGCTTTTCCGCTGCTTGGCAGCGCACACCGATCACCAGCCTTGCCAACACTTGGTATTTTTTTAGGGATTTTGTGGGCATTACTAAAACGCTGCAGTTTGTCGCTGAATCTAGCTATCGTTGTTGGGGAGAAAGGTAAAGCAGGGTAAACAGAGGAAGAAATCGAATTAAACATTTTGTTGCGGCTCCCTTCCAATCCCTTCGAATCCCTTCCAGAATACTCTGAAAGTTAACAACCAAACCTTTTTTCGCTCAAGTTCTCAGCCGTAAGTGGAAGGTGGCAAATATTAGGAACCTGTTTTAAACTGTTAAGAAATAAGTGTAAACCATTAGCTGTTCTTGTTGAAATTCAGAAAAATGCTTCGAGGCATAGGACTTTAAGTATTGTGAAATCCCACCAACACTTCCAGTCCTTTGCATTCCATTTCCCAAGTGATTTGAGAGCATAATTGCGTCATGTACTTCCAGAATCACACCACTACGCTTCAAAAATATCCAAATACCTACTTACGTACTCGGATTGTAAGTTTTCTGTTACATATTTTTCAAGTACATTTATCTATATGTACATACATGTTTCATGCATTCACAATAATCGTAAATCACTCTAATCTCTTGTTAAACAAAAGGCATCGGCTACCGGGTTGCCGGCGGGGTCTTTGCGCTTTTTTGAGCCGTAAGTCCGCTGAATGGAAAACGTTCAGAGCGTGCCATAAATGCGACGGCTGACAGGATTTGTATGTCCTAGCTAGCTAATACTGTTTGTATGTAAGTGGTGTGTGTAATATGTAGCTCTGCTCCACATAAAAGCAGTAATCACTTGCATACAATCATGTGTACAGTGATAAATAGAAATATTGGGGAAATGTAGAGGCAGACTCTGAGTGAAACCTACAGTGCAGGATAAGAAAAGCTGCTGCCCGTTCAGCAGAATATAAGTGAAACAAAACAAGTAAAGTAGTGCTGTCTTTGGTCCTGACGAAGCCTTCATACTTTTCATGAATATAAAAATATGCAAAAAAATTAAGTAAAATATGATTTGAAAAAAATGTATTTGTATTGAAAATTTCACAATTTAAAGTTATATATACAATAGAAAAAAAGTTATGCCATTATGGTCATTGTGGGAAGTTGCATATGTTATCACCCTTGTATTGTCTGCAGAAAAACTTGTCAATAACCAAACTCTGATTGTTGTTTTGCAATGGGTAGTTTTCCATCAATGAATATTGTCCAATTACAAGAATGCAATAAATGATAAAGTATTCAACCAAAACCTCTTGTTAATGACTGTTTTCGATCTTAGTGATGTTCACGGCCGAACCTCAATTTTTAAGGCCGAATCGAACTGAACATTTTCAAGGTCTAAGATAATGAATAGTCAAAGAAATTTTTATAATTCTAGATTTCTATTATTTCGTATTAAAAAATTTGCACATATTAGTTTAAATCACATTAATTTCATTTCATCACATAATCATACAAACATGGTTTTATAAAAACAACAATAAAAAACATATGTATAATAATTTTGTACTACAATGCAAATATAATATCTTATCCGCATTTTCACCTCGCAACTGTTTCGATATATCGATATATAACTGACCTACATACATCACTGAATGTGCTCGATGGATTAGCAGACCGATATATTAAAGCAATTTCAGTAGGAAACGTAGGCTTCAAAAGATTAAAAAAAAAATCACAATTTCTTGGGAGCAAATGTATATTGAGAAACGTGTCCAATTCGTTGCAAATCATATTGACTTTTCTTCAAAGAGCAACGTATTAAAAGTGAAATATTTTACAATTTGTAAATTAATAAAAATTGGCAAGTGTTCGGCAGAGATCGGCTTTTTTTTTTGCCGAAACCTGACCGAACTCTGATGGACGAACATCGCCGAAGCCAAGCTTCGGTCGTTCTTTAAAAATAAGTAAAAGGAATGTCGAATTTAGTGTTCTTAGCTGCATTGGTGTAAGGGAAATGAATGGAATGGAAACCCTTATATCTGAAAAATCAGTTATGTCGGTTCCGACAAACGATTAATATATTATATTATTAATATTAATATTATTATTTCGATACTGGTATTACTACTAAAAGTACTAAAAGTTTTTGAGCATTGGCTGCCAAGGCCAGCAGCTCGTAATATATTATAGAAATGCATCTGTCTGCCGAATTGAGTCTCACTAAGCATTTAAACTGACAGAGTGCCGCTCTTTTTATAATTACAAACATCGAGCCAATCTTATAATCCCATTTCATCTTCATGGAAGGTTGTTATTGTTGTTGTAACAGCATAAAACATACCGCATGAACTTGTGGGCAACATTGCTGAAGTGAAAGAAATTGACCGGGTATAAATCCGGGTCGTTCTGGTATCTTAGAACCCACCGTCGTGGGAATGTTCATTATTGATATAACAAATAATTAAATTGGTATATCTAATTGGGGTTTGTTTTAAAAGGCAAATTTAAATGATGCATAGCGGAAAGATTTTCCGTCATCCCTTGTCAAGTTTGGTTTGGAGACAAACCGGTTTCGGCGTTGTGCCATCTTCAGTGTCATTTTTCGTCCTCGTTGCAATATACAACGTCTTTTCACGCTGTCGGAAACATAGAGAATCAAAACGACAAATGGATTTAATTACACAGGCACACAAAACAAAAAAATGTTGTATTTCTGAAAGGTGAAATACCTTAGGGTAAGTATTTCGGTGAGCTAAACACGAATCTGAGGTCTAAATTTACTCATCACCCTTAGATTTTGCCACAGCACTTCCCATAGGGTCAAATTTCTATTTTCTTGGTATGCTGAAAACGAATATGAGGTCTGAATCTACTAATCAGATTTGTTTCCGTTGCCCGCCTTCACCACGTGGAGGTGTCCTAGTTACAAAAGTAGAAGGTAAAACAAAAGCGGGGTATTGGGGCTATGGGATGCTGGGGCAATATAATAAAATGTCTTGATTCTCGTACGTTGGTGAAAATTTCAGTATCAGTAATATTTTCACAAGCGTTTGACAATTTTTCTCTGTGATGTTGAAAACTTTACCTTCTGCCTTACATTGGTACTGAATTTCATGATATTTTTCTTATTAATTAATTGTTAGTTTCTTCCCGCCAATACTGCTGCGTAATTTTATCTTTCCCAATTTCTATTCCCATCACTGTATGCGCACTTACTTAATATTTGTATAAGTCGGTACATGATATGCAGTATTTTTTTTGTCTAACAGTACTACATACATGTTGCCACACCCCCACTCTTATATCGTTTATATTTTATTCAGAGGAAACGGACGTTACCCTCTAGTTGCTGATTCATCCTTGCGCAACTTTTTCCATTGTTCCGTCAGCATTCCTTTCCACTCCTACGATTTTTTTTTATATAAGCTTGATGTGTTGTCTTTGTTTTTTTTTTAACGCTGTGTACTATTGTTAAGGCTGCTGTGCTTGATTTTTGCTTGATACATACATACAAACATACAAAGTATTTAAATATATATATTATATATATTACATATAGAATATGTTGAACTAAGTAGTTGTTATGTCCTGCAAATGACATATATGAAGCGTGTATGAGTGTTTGAATCAAATATCGATGTGCCTTTAGAAGTTGCTCTGCAGTGAAACTTACAGCTTCTAAACTAGCCTGCTGCCAATTTGCTTGGCAACTCAACTATTTCCTCTTCTACTTATATATTTTTTTTATATAAGCATTTGTAGTGCGATTCACTAACTTATGTTAACGATATTCGCATGGTTAACTCATTTTAACGAAAATTTTAACGATCTTTCTATTAGCAGCAATTTTTTTAACGATTTTCGCTATCGACGAGTTAGATGTGGTCGTTAGCTAGTCGATTGTTGAAAACTGAACCACAACATATTTGATATTGTTAACTTAACCGAGAAAAGAAAAATTCGTGTTGTCAACTTAAATAAAAGATAAATTTAAAATTTGGTTATTTGTTTTCTTGTAATTAAAAAGGGAACATTAAATAATGTCCTTTGAATATTTGGCTTATGATTTATTACGAGGTGACGCAGAAGTAAACACCCCAACAGTGGATCGACGTTCCTCTGGGATGTGGGCAATCCCTTTCATTTGAATGCAACAGAATTTCAGAAGCTGTATCGGTTAACTCCAGACTTCGCTGAATACCTAATTTCTTAGCTTGACAGAGTTTCTATGCTCCAAATGGAGCGTCAAGCTGCTTAAGAAATATATCCTTCAGGGTCGTCACCTTTTGTGGGAGGCTCTAATGGGACCGTCGATTGTTCTCACGTATCAATTATGTAGCCCAAGAATTACCACATCTACCATTCAGTGAATGTGCAAATGATGAAATCAAACTTTTATCCGTTCTACTATATAGATAAATGATCCTAATTAAAAAATTTTAAATATAAAACCTAAATAACCTGAAGCACAACACGATGCGTAATGGAGTGAATTTTGAAAACGAAACCCATGACATGTTTGCAGGTGATTCCGAATATTCCTTGGAGTGATTCTATCAAATCACTCAGAGAATAGTCCGAAATTCTGCTACACCAAATCTCAATAAATAAAAACAATTATAAATATTTATATTTTGAAATAAACTAGTATCTTATTTCACTTTAATCAAATATAATCAAAACACTTTCAAATTTATATTCGACCCCAAGCATTTATTTGTTTTTTTCTATTCCTTTTTGTATTTTTCACCCATTTTGACAATTAGTTTGAACAAGATGCCACTCTTTATTATTTTGAATAAATAAAATGAAACAGCTGTTAAGTGAGATTTAGAATAAGTTAGTGAATCGCACAATCGTTACTGCAAACGATAAATATTGTCGACAAAAATTGCGATTGTCGTATCGTTTAAGGGGGTCGGGTCATTTAGACACCAGAAAAAAGTCACTTTTTTGAATTTCTATATTTAGAATAAAAAACACTGTAGAAAATTTGTTCAAGGAGCATATTTTAGTGCATATTCGAACGTTTATTTTTATGATCCAATCACTCAAAGATGTTAAAAAATGGCTGAGAAATCCATGTTTAAGTGAAACGTGTCGCCGCTAATATCGTTCATTGGCGTGCAGACTAGCGTCCGTAATACTTATCTGTAACAGTGATTATAAATATCTTATTAATTTGTATACTTTTTCACTCTATATGAACCTCAGAAAGCCAAAGAAAACTAAAAATTAATCACTTTTTTCAATGTTTGAACTTTGAAATGGATTTTTAACGTGAAATTTGTGCAGTTTTTTATTTATAAAATTACAAAAATCAAAATAATTATCAATATCTTTGGTTCACATACTTTACAAAATAATAGTTGAATTAATTTGATATGTGAAATAGTTTTCGCGCAACCGTGCACGCCAATTGCCAAAAACATGGTTTTCAGAAAACGCGCTTCAAAGTTTCGATAAGCGACAGACACGTGGTCGACGCACTTGTCTATTATCTGAAATATCTGTTGAACCACTTTGAAATCGAAGCTAATATTTTACACATATGTTTTCAGATATTTTTGGAAGAGATTAAGCAAAAAAAAAAAATTGAGTTTTTTTCCGATGTAAATGACCCGACCCCATTAAAGTTAGTGAATCGCACTACTGGTATTTTGAATATGCACCAACATCATGCCAGTTGACAAATTAACCAGCTTCCACATCACCAGGAAGGGTATTCTCACTAGCTTGGTTACTCCTGCGGTTCGTTAGTTAGCAGTCCGGCAAAAGTGGCTTCCGGTGAACGACTTTCCCTCGCTTATTTATGTTAGTCTGGCTAACGGGGTTTTTATCAACAAAACTCAAGTGATAAACAGCTGATTGCCGATTTGCGGCTGCCTGCCAAAATGGCAACTTTATCACGTCGTTACCTGGGGATTTGATTCATTCGTTCGATTTGCAAAAACAAAATACATTTAAAAATGTCAAGTAACCAAGTAACAAGCTTGGTGTGAGGATTTATTAACCTAGATTTAATTTTTTGTGAGCACTTCATTCGGTGTGCTCAGGTTCGAATCTTGGAAAGTAACATCAGAACTTTTTTCCAATATCGGTCGCCCCTCGCCATGCAATGGCAAACCTCCGAATGTATTTCTGTCTTGAAAAAATTTCTCACTAAAATCATTTGCCGTTCGGAGTCGACGTAAAATTGCGGGCTCCTCGATTTGTGCCACAATATCGAGATGCATACCACAAATTGTAGGAGAAGTTCGGCCAAACATAAAACTATGATGTTAGCGCTAAATAATTATTATTACTAATACCAATAAACAAAATTGATATCGCGCTTTTAAAGCTGTACGTGAACGGTAAAACTTGGTAAAAATAACCAAGTGATTCATTTTGCGGGAGTTAACTTTTTTGCGTCGAAGAAGTTCTACAATTAATAAAATAATTAAAATTACTAATATATTAATGACAATTCAAAAATAATTAAAATTGTTTGACATCAGAAATTTTTATATCGTTGAATTCACATTTTGAAAAACTTAAAAACCCACGACGCGTGATTGTGGAGCTTCAAAAAAAAAGTATTAATTTCGAAAATATTTTTGAAGAGTATTGCCATTTGATGGTGTGGAATGAAAGCGGTTTATAGGAAAATGTTGGTGAAGAGAGTTATTAAAAAAAATATCTTTGTAGGGTTGCCACCTGTTTAATAACTTAAATATAAATTGATTAATAAAGTGAATTAGATATTATGATACTTGTTTAAAATAAAAGAGATTTCTAGGGAAATATTTTTGCATTTATAGTTGCCACCTGTTTAGAATGGTTATTTCATTTTAATGAATAATGAACTGGAATGCAACTGCATTGATGTCAAATCAGATGTCAAATCAGAACGCCTACTTTCGAAAAATATATTAAGAGGGCTACCAACTGATTGAAAAACTGAACTTAATTCAGTTGTATATAACAAAACTTCAGTTTGCTATTACTGAATTGCTATCACTAAAGAGCGAAGATAAATGTAGCTAAGTCGCGGTTACCATCGAATTCAAGAATGATACTCGTAGAGTAAAAGATTACGCCTTCTGATCCCCTCAACTGTAAGTGACGTAATAAAAGTGAGAGAATAAGAGAGCAAAGAAAAAATGCTGAAGAAGAAGAGGAAGAATGGCAGAAGCGACAGAACGACTAAAAGTTTTGTTAGCATTATTTGTATGAGATTAATGAACAATACCAAGACGAGCTCATACCAGGTGGTGGCATAATCTACAAAAGTAGATTTTTCGAAAATAAGGATGTTACGATAAAATAAAATAGTGGAGTGGGAGTCATTATTTTTCATGTTCAGGATGTCATGTGCAACGGAAAAATACAAATGTAATGGAAGAAGAGGAAATCATCAGTTTTATTAGCATCACCTTATATGAATTCACCTTCAACAATACCTTTATTTCGTCAGCGAATGTGTGGATGCTGTCAAATCGACATAAAGAGGATTATCGATCCACGGTAGGAGCAATCTTGTATGCTGTCATTCTTGCATCGAACTTGTATAATTAACTACCTTTATTAAATACCAGCTTTTCAGTGGAGGGAAACGAAGTAGCTTAGAATGGAGAATGCAGTGAAAACTAAAGCTATATTTTTTTGTTTTTGCACCAAAGTGCGGCATTGTGAATAGAAGCGGGTTGAAATTCGTACATATGTACACATAGTGCTAGTGCAGTTAGAAGCTGCAGGCTGAGGTCATAGCCCCGGTGCACAGCAGCTGCTAGTTGTGCTGGACAACTGGCGCTTCGCTGTTTGCTGCCTTTTGTTGCACAGAAAGGAATTTTTATTACAGAATCTGCTAGCTATTGTTTTACGCTAGAAAACGTATAGAGGACAAAAAAAGAACAATAAGGTTTTTACAGACTTGCGCTCAATATACAAAAAAGCGCTAATATTAAAAAAAAAGAGCATATCTTTATTTTTGCAGATTTTTTCAATATGCAAAAAAGTGGAAATATAAAAAAAATCATCTCTTGTTTTCGCCCATACTAGCTACTTTTGTTCTCAAAATCGCTGTCATCTAAAATGCGTAGTCAGCATTAGTACCTTTGTATTAGAAATGCAAAAAAAAAAAAAACGAAACACAAATATCTGAAAACAGAGTTGCATTGAAAAGTGCAACCAAAAAACCTTCAACTAGACAACAGTTTTGCTGCCACGCTAGCGCATACAAATATAAATGCAATAACAGTAAATTTAAAACAAAAAAAGAACTAGTGAAATTCGCTCCGAAACAAGCTAAGCAACTTACGCAAAAGTAAAAACAAAAAATTGAAAAACAATGCACTATAAAATATACGAACACAAGTGAGCAACTATGCATTGTCACAGCACACACACACAGTTGAACATACAGGGTGGCTCAATAATACGATATATTTTTAGAGTCATAGTTTGCTGTGTGAGAATAAAAACTGACTAACGTAACTGAGGCGAATAATCTTTAGTTTCGGCTGCGCGTCTCTTAGGGAAACTAAAACTGGTATCTAGGTTTTCATTTTAACTTCATAATTACCGAATGACTTTATAGTAGAAGTTATACTCGAAACTTTTATTCTCAATACTTATAGGTCAAATACTGAGTACTTATGGAAAAAGATTATCTCGTGGGCTCCCTGTAAAAAACATTTTCTTTCACGCCCTGTTGTTTGCTTCACTAAGTTTCGTAAAGTAAACAGTTCTATATTTTATGAACTCACCTCCTTTAATTATACTGTACAGTAACAATTTGGAAGAGGGTAACCATGGTACTCTTCTGAAAGGGATAATCGTACAGATCATTTTGGGGAACAAACCTATAGTCCGGCGCATGTGAGTTTTTATTAATTTTCACTTAAAAGTTAAGGGGGTAACAATTAGTTTTTGTTCCACAAGTACAACATCTTGGAGAGTTACGGCTTTGATGCCTAACCAAATTTTGATTAAACATTTCATATCTATACTTTGGCTTATTTTCTTTTATATTTTTCCGAAACCATTACAAAATTCTTACTTTTTGGGGAAATTCGACTAAAATTATGAAAAAATGTGAAAGCAGGGATGGAAGAAGTGTCAGTCGATATGTATAGATATGAAATGTTTAACTTTTTATAAAGAACGACACTTTTTAAGGCATCAGAACAGTAAAGTTTCTAGTTTTTCTACTTTTGGAACAAATACCCATTGTGATTCACTTAATATTTAAGAGCAAATAAAAAAAAAACTCAGATATGCTGGACTAAAGGCTTATACAGCTACATTGTTAGATGTCCCTTTTCCAAAAAATCGCGTACTTCGTTACAAAAGAATATCTTAATTTGTTGTACTGTATTATAAAACTAAACTAAACTTTTAATATTACATATAGATATGCCCGTTACAACCCTTAACCGTAAATGCGCAATATAAACCACTTTCGTGGTGATATAAGTTTTAAATCAACAAAATTTTGATTTATTTACTTATTTATTAGGTCTGTTGAACATAACAAAGTTTCTAATATAATAAAGTTATGTAAAAAATTGATCTTAAAAGATTTCTAAAAAAATTATTGAATAAGAAAAATCGATTAATATGTACCTTGAAGTTCGTTCATTGCGCGAGAAATAGGGGCATAACGAAAAATGAAAACTCAAATGAAATGAATAATTGTGCTGGTAGTTGGGCTTTTACCACTGTGTGGTGAAGAGATGATTTTAGAACAAAAGTGGCTTTCAAGTAAACATTTTTTTCATTTCTGTGCTTTTAAAGTTAAACCGGAAATGATTTGCAATTTTCACTAGACGAAAACAAAATGAAACCGCTGAAAAATTGTGTGCAATTTATAATGTTATAGTTGTTTTGTAAGTTGACCAAAGATTGTTTTAAGAAAGATAGGGTTATAACTAGAAGTTATATACATGTATTATTATAGGTAGGTTTGGTGTGGCTAAATGGGTTACCCTAGTAAAGAGTACGATTTTCCCCAGCCTACCTTTATATGTCGGTAAACCAACCAAATCTTTTGGCAAATCCCGACAACCCCTCCCCTGCAACGATGATGATTGACCTTCGGTTTGGAAAGTCCCGGCATAATCCGTGTGATTCGATTATTGAGTGAATGCGCCACCTAGCATGAGTACAGATTGATTCACCTGCTGTTAATAAATAACTGGCCTTTTCCTCAACTTGTGTTATTATGTATATTAAGGGAGCTGTGAACTCGAAATGGGCTAGCCTGGCATTGCCTCAATGCCTCTTCTCACACACTCATCCAGCTCGTCATTTCCCGAGGCGGCCCTGATCCCCGGGATCCAGAATAAATTAGGAATGTGTTACCTGCAGCTGGTTTCAGAATGAAGCAATTCGAACACAAGCTTAGGATATGTGTGATCGAATATCTAACAAAATTTAGTTTTATATTTGTTCTATTTTGATCTAGTTAGAATCACCTGTAGACTATTTCATTGATTACTCGGAGCCTATTTGAAAAGGTTGTTTTTCATTTATAACCGGTTGATACCCGCTGCTCAGTCAGTTTTCATTTATTTAAATACAATGTTTTGTAGTTACCGTTAAGAAGTAGTCGATTTTAAAGTAAGTAGCATTTGTTTGACATAATATTTGTTATTATTATTAAGAATCTTTGTCTCGCCTATGCCCCCACATAGCTTATTGGATTAGAACTAATGTCGAATACAGAGTCATCTAATGGATTTTTTTTTGGCAAGTGCATTTCTCATCATATAAGCAGCTTATATTTCCAATTTAAATCGGACTATAAATAATTTTTTTTTTTTTTTTTTTTTTTGATTTATTGACTTCAGAGTCACCAAGCGCGTCTGGCGTAATATAGTGAACCGATTTTTCGTAATATTATTTATCATTACTCTTGCAGTACACGTTTTTAATTTCATCAAAATCGGACATTAAACATAGATTTTGCGAGTATCTCGATTCATGCTACACCTAGCGGAAGAAAATATAGTTTACATTCTGTTCCACAAACTAAACAAATTATAATAATTTTTGTATTACTAGTTTTGTTATACACCTCATTTTAGGTAAGTTGACGATAGAAATTGGTTGCCTTGGAGAAGTGTTTGGGATGTGTTAAATTTATTATAACTTAACTAAATTTGGCTTAGTTTATCATTTTCAATCAACTCGGTTTAATTATGTAAATTAAATTTCACAAAATTCTATTTCATATATTGTATTTTATTTTATTTTAATTGAGGTTTGTAACTTTCATCCCTATGCTAGAATCTGAAATTTCGTGGTTTCAAAGTCGTAGCTTCTCTCCGCTAAATACAAAAACTGTAATCCGTTCGTAATTCTCCACCGCGTTGACCAAAATCAGGAAGTTCGAAGTCCTTAATAATGCAGCGTTTTGTCAGATATACTTGTATGTATATAAACAAATATTATTTCAAATGAAGAATGATATTTAAAATCATGTTTACTGGAAATTTGTAAGAAAGTTTTTTAATAATTCAAATGCCATTAAAGATTTGTGTAAAAATTTCGCTTCCTCAAAGACGGATTCAAAAGCGTTTTAAGTGCTCTAAGTTAAAGACTTGGGCTAAGAGCAAAAATCTTGTAAATATCCGTTAATACCCCTTTTTTATGATCAATGTAAGTTACTTTTTTTTAATTACTCTTGCATTTTCAAACGTAGTTTTATTATTATTTTTGTAAAACTCTTGCAGCTCCGACACCAATTGCTCTTCGTGCAAAATGTCCGCCATTTGCCAGCTACGTCGGATTTGAGCACAGCGATTCTGCGATTCGTAGCTCAATCGAACTTACGACGGATTCTAGCATAGGGGTGTTTATCCTTTTAATTTTGTTGTAGTTTGGTTTGATTAAATTTCATATTTTGTTTTATTTTAATTTATATTGCTTTGCTTTATTGTTTTTATCTTATTTTATTATATTTTATTTATGATTTACTATTTTATAGTACTCGATGATAGTTTGTTATCACCCTTTATGCAGCAGATTAACAGCAATGCACATAACTCACATACCCAGCGACATATCTTCATACATACATACAGACAGACATACATGTACACATACAGACATATACATACGTGCTGATTTCAACTGCACACAACCGCCACAAAATGGATTCAAAAGTTTTTTTCTGCTAACCCAGATACGAGATTATTCACCAGAAGCAGCAGCGGGAGCAGTGGAGCGGCGGGTGGCCGGGCACAGCGGCGCACAGACGGACAATACAAGCGCTCGACTATGTAGAGAATTTTGTCCGACTTTTTGTCGTTGTTGCTTCCGCAATTTCAATTGTTAGCTGTTGTTGCTTTGGCTTTGTTTATGCCGTCCTTGTTTCTGTTTTTACTGTTGTTGTTGTTGCTGCTGCTGTTAGGAGAGCTAGAAAAGTTGTGTCCAATACTTTTTTCTGTTTTTTTTTGCAGCTCAGCGCGCTGTTTCTTGCTAACAATATTTAGCGCTACAATACTCGTAAACATACATAGTACATGTGTGTTGAATGTGTGCGTTTGCCTTTGGTATGCCATATTTTTTTTTACCAACACATTTACGCTTTACGCCATTGTTGTAACTTGGCCACATGCGTTATTGCTAGGCAACAAGAGACTTGTAGGCTCGATTTGATCCAAACGCGCGCTTGAGCTCTCATGTATGTTTGTTTGTGTGTGTGTGTGTACCTGCTCTTGTTCTTGTTCGTTGGGGCGTGGCATTCACTAGAGCTTTCTTGCCTCACTTCGTGTCCTGTTCATGTTTTCAGAAAATTTGCTTTTGAAGGTTTTTTTCCCGTGCTCTTAACTCAATGTAACACGCTTTGTAACTTTTCAAAGGCAAATTTGTGAGTCGTGTAACACGTTTGAGGCAAAGTTCCCTCCAAGTTGCTTAGTCAAATCTCTAGCTCTGTATACGTGTGTGAAAAATGCAGTTGTTTTGAATGTATTTAAATAAAGTGTAGCGGTATGTAAAGCCCTCTGTTTATTCAGACTTTTTAGCATCCCCGCAAGAGACACAAATTAAGTCGTTCGTGGATACTTTTTGATACAAATTGCATATCCACACACACACATACATACGTATATAGTGCGTGTGTAGTGCATTTACAACATCTATTTCATGACTGTGTTATTTCAAACTAAATTAAATCAAAGGTCTTACTTGCCCTAGATATTGAAACCCTTTTGGAAGTTTTTTGACCACGCAGGTCATGATGCGATCCTTTCCCGTGTAAACAGACCACATCAGAATAAAGGCTCGTACTTTAAAAAGAGATTACTTCGATTTGCATACATCTGATTGAAAATCACTGGTAATGACGTGAAAGCCAGATGATATCTAAAGCTCACAGTTTTTACATGTTGTTTCTGGACTGAAAAAAGTTAAAAGCAAAAGTTATCTTAAATACTCTCAAAACAAGAAAAAAACGCGCCGCAGATATGATATGTCGTTGAAAAAAGTTCTAGAAAGTATAATATTACACTTTATTTTCTAGTATATGCAGTTGTCGTTTTTTCGCATCTAATTTTTCAGTACAGCTGACAAGCTTCTTCAAGTATTTTTTCTAAATAAACCAGTGGCAACCTTCTTCAAAAATATTTTCATATTTTCACCTGTTTCCGTTTCACGCAAGTATTATAGTATTTCATTAATTTTTTTAATTTATTTATATTAAATTTTTTAAACAGATGGCAACCCTTTTCAAATATGTTTTCGTAATTAATATTTCGAAATTTCTGACGTTTGATCTCCATATGGCAATATTTGATGTAACTTATTTCATTAATAATATTAAATATTTGAAATGCCTCAACTCTCTTTAGAAAAAAAACACTTATGCACCGAAGAGCACGAGTGAGAAGTAAAACTTCTTTGCCGACTCCAGAAAATATGGGAGCAGTATTACTAATAATTCTTGTGGCAGTAGTAGTAGAAGAAATAGTGGATGGTAACTCTTACTAAGAATAGTACTTAGTAGTACTTAATAGTAGCATTAGTAAAAATAGTAGTAGTAATTAGTAGTAGTAGTAGTAAAACTGCTAGTAGAAATTAGTAGTATTTTTAGTAAAAATAGTAGTAGTAATTAGTAGTAGCATCAGTAAAAATAGTAGTGGTAATTCGTAGTAGTAGCAGTAGCAGTAGCAGTTGTAGTGATAGCAGTAGTAATTACTAATAGTAGTAGTTAGTGGTAGTGATTGCTGTAGTAATTAGTAGTAGCAGTAGTAAAAATAGTAGTAGTAATCAGTAGTATTATAAGTTATTTATTTTATTTATTCGTCTATTATTCGTTATTCGTTTACAATAAGACTTAAAATATTTAAATGCAACCCGCGAAGCAACAGTGCTTATCGGCAGGTGAAGATTCGTAAAATTTTTCTGTCTTAATTTCAATTTGACACAATCTTAAGTTCAAAATTATTTTAAATAATTTTATACATATTAAATAATTTTTAACGTTCGATTATAAGTTTATTTAAAAATTTATTACAATAAGCTTTTTATATGATTTTTAATTAAATATTTTCTTTTGGATGTCTTAGGTAGTTTCGTTAAATTTATTGGGAGTTCATTAAAAATTGTTGGGAGCAATACTGCAAGCGAATTTTTGGTATAGTCGTTTAAAAACTTTGGCACTACTAGCCTATTGTCTAGACATCTTCATGTTCCGTGTTATGAGAAATCATCGTAAAACTAATTTAGTACCGTTATTTTAAAAATCGACTAAACGTCAAGCAACTTTAATGCCCTATTTAGCTGAAGATTTGGAGTCTATATATCTTTTTTCTTTGCTAGTATTTTTAAAATATAATTTTGGCTTTGTTGTAGTTTCCTACAGTGTATCGAAGAACCTCATCCCATGATTCCATGCCTTAGGTACGACTCTGATAATGCTAAATATGCTTGATGCAATACTTCATAATTGCAACAAAAACTCAGGTGTTTTAAAAAATAAGATGTTGATCGAAGTTTGTTTTGTAGATGGGATATGTGCGCATTTCACTTAAAGTTTTCGTCAAGTATAATACCGAGATATTTGTACGTTTTAATGATTTCTATTTCCGTGTTACAGCCACAGGATGTCAGGTTTTTATGAAGGCAATCATAATTATGAAATATTAGTTTTATTTTAGAGCGGTTAATATGCGATGGCCTTATGTTCATTAATTTCGTCTTTGTTGCATTTATTGTCAGTCCATTATCGTGCGACCATTTTGTTATTAAATCTAGTTTTCTTTGCATTAAATTTATTGCGGTGTGGAGGCCTCTGTGTGGCACCACAATTGCGGTATCAGCGGCGTAAGCGAATACTTCACAGTTATGAAGAGCTTTAAGCATACTATTTGTATATATAATATACAAAAGTGGGCCTAATTTAGACCCCTGAGGAACTCCATAAGACATTGTTGAGTGATTACAATATTCACTTCGTATTTAACTCTATATTGTCTTAATTCTAGGTAGCTTGCAAATAGTAGTTGTCATTAGTAGTAGTATTTGTAAAAATAGTAATTAGTAGTAGTAGAAGTAGTAGTAGTAATTAGTAGTAGTAGTCGTATTAGTCAGTGATAAGAGTAGAAGTTTATTTGTAGTAGTAGTACTTGTAATGAGTAGTTTTAGTATTAGTAGTTAATAGTAGTAGTAGTACTAGTAATTAGTGGTAGTACTGGTAGTAGTAGTTGTATTAGAAAACCAGTACCGAACTACTCATCTACTGTTCATGAGCCCGAAGTCGAAGTCCCAAACTATTCCGAAATGATCTTGAAGAAGGGCCTAAAATAGTCCCGAAATATGTAGATCGAAAATAGTGCCGAAATGATCCTGAACTTGTCCTCAAATGGTCCTGAACTACTGCCGTATAGTATGTATGTTTATTTGTTCGCGCGACTTTCGTTACGCGATGTAAGAAATCACTCTTATGCCGTTAAAGAAGTTTTACTTAAAAAAATATCCTATATTTTTATTCACGTTATAAGCTAGTGATGAGCGAAATTTTCTTTCGTATCCGGTCAGTCGTTTCAACGCGAAAACGCAATAAACACATTTCACAGTGGCGTTAAATGCAACAATCTCCCACAAAAGTTCCATAAGAAGGTTAACTTCAAAAAGTAATATCATTAGTATTTAGTTTTCTGCTTCATCTGAAAAGTGCACAAATAATTTTTCTTTAACTTTTTTTGCTACAAAAAACTAACTTAATATTTTTTCTTCTATTTTTTGCAGGTAAGGAGCACTTTGGAAAGTATAGTATACATATAAATCAATTTCAATACATGCGAATTTAAGAAAATTTATTGAGTACGAAAATGTAGGAGAATTCAAAAATATCTCTGGCCTGTGGAAGATTATGGCTAGCTTCAAATACTGACAACTTATTTAATTCTAGCCGTTATTACAAAAGTTTGGCATTTTTTAGGCCAAATCTAGACAATAGTGTGGATGGAAATGCATTGTCTTTGCTAAAGAACATTTTTTTTGCGCGCCAAATAAATCCCATATTCATTAATTTCATAGTTTAAACGGTCCAAGAAACCCTCATAATAGTCTTGTGTAATCGTTCTCCCCTTTTCAAGATAGTCGATGAGGATTACCCCTCTCTTTCTAGCCGATCGTACCGCATCTAGAGGCTTCGGACGGCTTTCGCAGTATTCTAATCACTTCGCCGACAATTTATTTGACCCTGGGTGTAAAAGTGTATCTACATTTTTGCCTTTATGACAAATCGAAATTTATGGTACCGTCGTTCAAAAGTTCCTATAAAAATTGTTTGACTTTAAACAAGACATTACATATAAAGAACGTATTATTTTTAAAGAACAATAAAATGTATGCGGTTTTATTCTATTTAGTCGCATTGAAATAATAAAGACGCGAAGTTGCTCTGATTTGAAAATGAAGCTAGAGCATTCTCATATACAGGCAATCTATGTAGAAGCAAGAAAACCAAGGCGAATCCATTGTGTATTTTGTTTGTGCAATTTTGCAAGTGAAATGTCAAAATCTGATTTCGCCCAGTATTGCTCATGTATTTTGTTTGAGGGAACAAGACAGTCCAGCGAATTGAGAAAGAAGGACAAGCATTAAACACACGGAATCAAGGCGAATTCTTTGAAAGTGGTGTCGAGAAAACAGCTGAGCGAATTCGCTTGTTGGACTAAATGTCAAAACTATGTGCTTGTTGTAATTTTCACCGATTCTCACTGTCATTGTGCATATAATTTGTTAGTGTATATTTTTGTTGTTGTACGCTCAACACCACCTGTTGTGAATTCGCCTTGCATGGAATAATAATGCTTTTATTTTTCAATTTCTCTGACATGCAATTGTGGTGAAAAGTGGTGAACTGTCTTCCTATTATAGTGAACGTATACTAGTCCTAATTCTCGTATCCGTTCTGAGCCAAGTAGACGCAGTTTGGGAGTCAAAAGCTATCTTAGCATAAAAGTTTGAGGTTATAACTGTTTGGAAGTGATTGATTTTTTGGCCCTTTCCTCTAGCTCTTTCTGCTGTTAATAATCTTCTGATATATGCAAGTGCGCCGAGGACTCCTTCGGTGCACAACAACTTATATACTACAAACATACAAACATACAAACATACAACATAAGGTCGCGTAATATTGACACCTCACATGCCCGGATGCTGGCTCACACCTTGCCGAAAACGATATATCAAATGTTATGTTGTGACCAAAAAGGATGCGAAACAAATGTATGCGCAGGTACACCAGATTTCAATGAGGACACTCCAAATACTTGGAACCAACGCCAGCAAGGAGCTGTTCACGCATGTACTTTGTCGCTGTTGTACCAAATGCATATGTTTGGCACAAATTCGCAAATACGCTTGGAAATTGTTTCTGAAATGCGCATAAATTCATTAAACGAAATGTTGAAAGTGGGACTGTTCCAAAATGACACACACACACACACACATGTGAACGAGAACGTGAATATGTATTTATTTATGTCACCCCCGTTCATTCAGTCACACCACATTCGGTGTACACTTTTAATGTACACTTATGCTAGGCGCTCGCTGCTCGCTGTTCGCCGTTCGTCGCTCAAGTATCGGCAGAAGTAATTGATCAATTCACCTTTAGAAACATATACGTAATCCTTCACAGCTGTTGGCCGCACCCACACATGCGGTCGAAATTCAAAAGCAATCTAACAACACCGCCAAGGTGCTGCTGACGGTGCTGGTGCTGGTGCTGGTGATGGTGGTGGTGGTGGTGGTGGTTAGCTTAACACTTCGCACTTTACGTCGTTTTGCACTTTAGCTTTCGCCAGGTTATTTTGCTATGTATGTACATTCGTCCTTTGTTCAAGCTTAATGATGCTAGCCAGTGAGGCAGTCGCCGTGGCTGATGTTGACTTCGATGACTTCTTTTACTTTACTGCTTCTGTTGTTTGCGCTATCTTGTTTTGGGTTTCTGTCGCTATCATCGCTGTATCGCTTTACCAGACCAAGTTCTAATGCTGTAGCTGATTGAATGACCCATTAAGGAGTGAAGGCAATTATGCGGTTTTTGGAGTGCCGCATGGCAAGCGAGCTTTCACTGATTGGACAGAGGGGCGAGTCGCTCAACCAAATATTGTTTAATCAAAGTTTGAAGGCTACATCGCAAGGAGAGACCCGACGGCTTGGCAATGCCTCCAGAAGAAAGACACAATTTCCTAACCAGGAACCACCGCAATATATCACCTTTTTTAATCGTACAACGCAGAGATGACACTGGTAAGGAGATAATGATGTGTCGCCTATGCTAATGATGTTCTAATTGACCCAGGAAAACTAATCTGATTATTGCTACCATGTGGAATATAACTATATTTAAACATCATTTTAATAAAGTGCCCAGATCTGGACTAGAGAACTCTAATCTTTATAGAGGGGTGTGGCCAGAGTATTGAATACACTTTGTTGAAAAACATACTAGAGATCTGAAAATGGCGTCAACGGTAGATCGCAAAAGCTGGTGAAATGCATTTAGAGAGTTCAGAGATTTAGAGAACATAGAGTACAAAGAAATTGCGTGGCGTTTTGCTTCCTGTTGCAAGATTTTTCGTTCAATTTCACCACTCAGGAAACAATTTGGATCTAATCAGATGAAATCAAAATCAGATTTGCTGTTAAGGGATCGGTGCGAGTGATGCAACTTCTATGTAATCTACTTTCTTTGGTTCAAGGCGCAAATTGTACGGTTGAGCCAACAATGATGACGTAAGATTCGAGCTGAAATAAATTTATGTGCGTAGTCTCTGATGGAAAGCATAAGCTAGGCCACGCACTAACTATAGCCGTGCAAGTTCCGAGATTGCTAATGAAAAGTTTGACGCAAAATATTAAAGAGTGACGAAGAATGTGAACGAAAATTTTGCCACGCCTAATTTGTATTCCTCAATTACGGCTCTATCCCGCATCTTAACGATAATTTTGTTACCACAAAATTTTATAACCAAAAATTTCAACCGTAGCGCTATCGACAGTTTCTCAAATAAAAATGCCAAATATGAAATATTTCGTGATGCAATGGTGCCTGGAATTTATACAAATATAACTGTAGCTAAGATTGAATTTGTATTTGTTTTTGGAATAGACCTGTTATGATTTAACTCCATACGCTGAAGGATGTGTAGCCAAGTAGGTGCTATTGCGTGGATTCTGCAAGCTCGCTATTGTGTTAATTTTGAACACTGATTCAAGCCAGATTTTATGTTCGACTTATCAGATGATCGAGGCTACCATACTTGAACTTTGCAGTCTCTATAAAGTACCTTGCCCAAATTAGCTCCTATATAGTAAAAAATTGACTCGGAAGACGCTCAGAAATCACAGCTCTCAAACCATTAGTAGCACAGCTTATGCAATCAGTGGGTGGCCTGTCGCTTTTTCTGATGAAGCCATTGGGCATGGGGGTGAATAGTTAAAATAAAATTAATTTCTTTCTATAAGATCTCAAATTTCCGGGTTATGAGAGTCCTTGGCTTTCCTTCCAGAAAACTCATTCAACATACATATATGTATGTAAGTATATTTTGCTATGAGATTTCTTACCGTTTTCTCGAGACCTCCGTATCCAAAGTGCCATTGCCGATATTGATGGCGATGACGATGTTTCGTGGACAATTTCAAACTCGCTTCCAATATTTCATTGTACCAAAAATATGTACATGACTAGAAGGCTCGAGCCAACATGACATTTTTGAGTCCGTTTAGCGGTTCGAGGTCGTAGTAAGTATGCTTTTTAAAGCATCAGTAATCACCAAATTTAACCTACTGAACCAAACGACAACAACGCCAATAAAACTTACAACATGAGTGTTCTAGAAAAAGCAAAAAATGCTAATAAAGGGCATTCAGTGAATGAATGACGATTGATTTTTATCCCATTTGATTTGACTAAGCCAGCGTAAGTCATCTTGAGTTTTGAGATCATTTTGAGTGTTGTGTTTTGTTTGCCGTAAGTGAGCTAAAGCTTTAAACAATTTGGAGACGTTGAATGAATAATTGTCTTCAGTTAGGATCTTCGTCTCAAGATCGATCGGATGGCAGTCGGCTGATAACACGTAAGCTCTTTAAAGTTTAGCCGAGTCCTGCTACTACAGTTCATGGCCTACAACTGACACTCTCGGTTTGAGTAGTGACTCAAGAATGATATTATACAAAAATGCGCCTTCCGCGAACCGCTAGTCCTCTCTTTGTCGATTTGACATCATCCATTCGCTGACAAAATAAAAGCATTTTACGCAAACAATGCTTAGAAAACTTTTCAATCATGCTGCTGTATGTCTGCTCCTTCTGCGCTTCTTCTTTTTTAGCATTTTCTTTTGCTCTCTCTTTCTCTAGCTATTATTACGTCACTCTCAGCTCTCAGCGTGAAAGGCGCCACCTTGTTTTCTATCATTCTTGGTAGTGACTGGCATCCCAATTTGGCTTTAGCACAAGGTAGTCTGGCGAAGTTCCAATCTATGTGGAACCATAACCTCACTTTAATCACAAACCATTCTCGAATGTCAACCTTTACACCACTAAGCTCTCTGATCATTCACTCTCAGTAAACGAGTACAATAAAGTCGCCATTGTTTAAACTTCAAGTTAATGACATCGCTTACGTTAATATTGATTTTATTGCTATAAAAGTGTTACTGTATTTCAATTTCCTTTCACTGTTGTTGCTTCGCTGTAGCGCTAAAGTGAATTGCCAAACAAAAGCGAATGGAGCTTTTAACGCACACATCATCAATACAAATTGCTTCCCCTATCTCCCTGCACATGCAATAGTACCTTAAACCAGCTTGCTCCATTTAGTTGGCTCCCTATGTGCCTGATGAGAAATTGACTTTTAACTTGAAATAACAATCATCATAAAAACTTTTCTTATGTTATTTGTCACTCAAGGATATGCTGATATGCTAAGGACCAACGTATGTGAAAATTGTGTGTTTGTGTGTTTACTTTCCCATCACCCATCACCTTGACTGTTCGCTAAACAATCTGCAGAAATCCAAATGTGTGTTTAGTGTTTCTTTCATTTTAATTTAATTGTTGTTTTTATTTGGTTGGCCACAAGTTTTTATTGTATCATATTACGACTGTTGACCTTCTTTACAACGTCTTCTTAACGGTTGCCTTTAATTTGTTTGCATTGCTTTGCTGAGTAATTACAGAAAATGATAAGAGAATTAAAAACCCACAACAGTAACGCTCAAATATCAGTTTTGTATATTAATATAGCTACATATGTAAATAGATTGCATGTATTGGGTAAGTATTTAAAACATTCAGCCGTTTTGTAACAATAACTGTTTGATATTGAAAATAATTACGGGCTGTGGTGAAAGTCTAAAAATAATGTTCACCCATAAGTTTTAATGCGGGCAAAGTTTTAATAGCGTTTATTTTAGTAAAATCATTAGCAGCAGAAGCCAAGTCCTGAAATATTTACAATCGATCGAAAGCTATTTCTAAGCTAGAAGAAAGTGATGGAAGAAATTTATTAAAAATTTAATGCTGACAGAAATTGAATACATTCCGATTGCACGATGTTAATTACTTTGGTACAGGCGATGATTTTTAATAAACACGCAAACATTTAAAAACTTTAGTTATTAATAAGGGACAACAATTTAAAACAAAATCATACACATGCTGTCTAATTTCGTGTCAAAAAAATTGAACACATATCGTAAGCGCTCTGAAGCAAGTTTGAAAGATATTAGATATTGAGAATTATTTAGCGACCGTAATTGATTTACCTAACAGTGATTAATTGTTGCTATCGTTAGCGATGGCAATATTGCAACTACCAAAAAAGGCGAATCATTCCCCTATAACAAATATATGTGTAAACAGAATTTGCTCCAAAATGGAGCTTTTTGAAGTGTTTGGTTGATTTGGATGATACATTTCAAAGTAAAAGCCAACTAGGTACATCGACGTTTACGATTCTTACGACGTTATTTAATTCTTTTATACGATTTTTTCTTGACGTTCCGATGCTACACGAGTTGTAATCTTTAGTGACTCTTTTAATTAATTAGCTTGAAAACGTATATTTACTCCAGACCCTAATATCTTAAAAATATCTTTTAATAAACATATCACCATAAGGTAGGCAGGTAGGGCATAAATATAAGGCCAATTGTGTTACCAAAAACATTGACACCATCCATCGAAAGATTTCCCTTTGCTAAACCATTTTGCCCCGGTTATGACTCTCTTCAGGCAATTCATCTCGGTGTTTGAAACCTCACTAACGTCATGCAGAAACGGTGATTCCAAAGATCCTAGCCTGCTTTTGCTCCGTGCAGAACACTTACACAGTAGATGCAAGATCGTTTCCTCCTCTTCATAGTTGTTACAGCTCCTGCAGCTACTTCGGAAAGGTACTCCTAGCCTTTCAGCATGTTTTCTTATTAGACAGTCCACGGTTAGAACTTTCACCACGTTAGAAATATTTTCTCTTTTTTGAAAGTATACACTTCGTGGCCATTTGCGGCCCCATTTAGAGGTACGACCAGTCGTAATTTAACTCCCATCTATCGTCAGCTTGTTCATATATATATTCACTCAGTAGCAGTTAGCAAGTGGAAAACGGCATATCAATGGGTTCTTTATCCTGAATAATCTGCTTTGTCGTGCTTTGTCTTGCAAGTTCGTCTGCCATCCAGTTTCCCACTTTGTCCCAGTGACCTGGTACCCAGATGATGTACAGTCTGTGTTGTTTGACCATCTCCTGTAGAGATAGGCGGCAGTCTAGCACGATGTTTGGGTTAAACGTGAAGGATCTCTGATTGCAGCCTGGCTATCACTAAAAATGAAGATACCTCTTCCTAGAATTCCGGTTCCAAGCTTCTCCACCGCTTCCACGATATCTGACACCTCAGCCTGGAAAACGCTGCAGTGGTCTGATAACTTAAAGGAGATTTACATGGAAGGCTTTCACGAAAAGACGACTATCAAGAAATTTTTTTTTTAGATTTTCCCGAAAAACAAACAACCTATTTTTTTTAAATAGGTTGAAAAGATTTTGTTTTGACATATTTAGCCATTTATTTCAGTGACCGCGAATCATTTTTGTTAAAAATTTTTTTCGTAGATTAGTGCTATTGAGAATTATGATTTAAAATTTTTTCGATCAATAACAATCGTACTCTCTAATATCAATTCTATTATAGTTGATGGTTTTGTTCAGTTTTAGTTATTTCAGTCGTTTCATTTCACAAACAATTTGTTCATTCTGATCGAAAATCTTACAATAACGATCAAAGCTGTTTCAACAAAAAACAAAAGAATCAAATAAATAAACTATAATTTTGTAAAAAAATGGTGACTCTTCGAAAATATTAAAACATTTTTTAAAGCTTGATTGTGCTCTAGGCCCCTGGAATTTTGTCATCGATTTTGAACTTACTTTTCGACGAAGGTCATATGGTGTGTTTTTTTTTAAATATCCTGTTTTGTTTGTAACAGACCTCTCCCGCTAGAAGTTTTGTGAAAACAATCAATATTATATCTCCGGGGAACATTAATTTTTAATTTGAACTAAGTTGTCAACTCTTCAAAAACTGATGGAGTTCAAATTTGTGGCAGTTGTGTCATGTAAAATTATTTCCTTTCGCAAATTTTATACGATAATTGATTTCGAATCCTCAATATCACAAAATATCGATTAAAACCTATCGAGTAAAAAATACCGATAACACACACCAAAAGTATCGATATCGTATCATGTGTAGTTATACAAAAACACAATTGCCTACTCGTGATCAAAAGAACATATTTACTTCTCTGTACTACTTTCCTTCTGCTTTCCGAATATGCATCAATATTGTTTTTTATAAAAGTATAGCTGATCGTTTAATAAAACTATATAAAGCCAAACTTTAAACTTTTTCTAAATATGTCTTCCATATGAGTGTAATTCCAATTTCAAATTTCAATAAATTACCAAAAATCAACGTGAATTTTGCGTCCCTTGATCTTGTACTTTGTAATACTAAAATTGCCTAGGCTATAAACGTTTTTATTTTTTTTTTAATTCTTTTTGTTGAATTTCATTAATTTTCGTGCAAAGTTTATAATTTCGGTTTAAAAGGTTTATATTATAAAATGAAAATAACTCTGAACATTTAAAAAAAATAATAGTTCATAACTGGTAAAAATGACACACACATACTATTGCTTTGAGAATGAGTGTAAAGGAAATTTTGGGCAGTAATTCTCGGCGAAATTCTGTCTTGGTCCGCTTAAATTGTTTTCAAATTAAAATGTTTATTTTTAAGCATATAAAGCTTTTTTATAAACTTCGGACACGATTATTTTACACTCTTTGCATATCTATTTATATCTCTCTGAGGGCCATCTTTTTTTGTGACTTAATATAATGGTTGACATAATGGAATTAAATTCCTGGTTAAAAAGGCAAGCTGGGCGAGCTGCCCATATTGGCAGGAATTAAATTACGTGTTTTTGAAATATTGGGATCAGTTAGCTAAGATATTTCTTAGATGCCTTTAATGCTCAAAAGGATGCCGGAAAAATGTAATAGTTTTGACAAATAGCGGTAAATATCTGTTCATTTATGAAATTTTATAAGCTAAAAATAGTTAGAATTTTGGTGAAGTAGCAACGGAACGCTGTATCCTTTCAGAACGTTTTTACCGCATTACGGCGATATTCTCTGGCCTTGGTAGCATCACCAAATTTAACCGTCCCAGGCTTCTTTCATTTAGGAGAACATCCACCAAGAAACTCCGAATGTAAGCAAAAACCCATGAAAAAGGCCACAAAAGGGACGATCTGGTAATTTAGCATATTTAACTTAATGGAAAACAAAGTAAGCCATAAATCAGCACCATTCAAAGCAGAAGCGAACTTTTGCGCCCCTTATACATATAAACTAAATACGAGTACCGCCCCCTCCTGCAATCAGAACGAATTTGTTACCAAGCTTAGCAAGCTGGCGGGAGCAATGCGTTTTCTGCTTTCCTTCCCTTAGAAGGAGAACCACCAAATGCGCCGTATATAGCACAGAAGATCGGGAGATTTAGAAAATGGTTTCAAGTCTTGGCCAGGGCGGTACCGTGGCAGTGATAGTGTTCTGTGCTCTCCACTTCGTTATCGTCCTTGCAACTTCGGCAGAAATCGTTGGTTGAGCATCCCTATCCCTTCCCGTGTATGCCAAAAGGTAGTTTCCGGTTACTACTCCAACCATTAATCTGAGAGAAGTTCGGTCAAGGCGAATCAGCGCTTTGGATCGCTTTACGTCAACCTTTGCCCAAACTTGTCTGGCAATCCGACAGGTGGGTTTCATGGCCCTCTTGGTATTCAACTCCTCGATGATTTTTGTCTTTAAACTGTGTTTGTAAGAAGTTAGAGGCATGTCCGCTTCTAGAGCAGCATTTATCATAGGTAATGCCGTCCCTTTCCTTGCCAACTCATATGCCATGTCACAGCCACGGAACGCTTAGACACGAGCAGATTATTTAAATTTCTGCATTTTATGCAACTTTGGGCGTTGTTTTGTGAGAATTAAGATATTTAATAGCCGCTTGGCTGTCAGTGTATACATATAGTGACTGGTCTATCTGTAGGAGCAGCCTCTATTACGACATTTATCTCTGCCTGAGAAACGTTGCACTGGTCCAATAAGCGAAAGCTGAGATCCAGCGATAATTCGTTGGAGTGAATCCCGCTGCCCACATTTTCGTTGTGTTTGGAACCATCTATAAAGCCAGCTTTCGACTCCTGTCTAGGTCTATGGTATCTTCCCATTCATTCGTCTCTGGGATTCTTATGGAGAATTTATTGTCCATGCAGAGTAGAGAAGTACCGTAATATATATTACATAGGGTATTTAGGGCTTCCAGCGCCTTTGCATGACAATACTTTAGCTCATTCCACAGATGGATCGTGTTAAGCCTGGCGGCACTACAGCCGGCCATAAATTTACGAGAACACTAACGCTTCAAACCATTATGTCAATCGTCGTCTGTAATTTGCGTTTACAATTTTATGATATTTTCACCTGAAACGATATGATATAATCATAGTTAAGGAATTAGATGCAGTTCAAGAAATAACTAACTGTTCGAATGATATCGTAATAAGTTAGTTCCTTCTACATTATTTTACTGATAATCCAGTCTCTTATTGTTTTCTGGCAACTAAATCTGCATTCAATGGGACTCGGAGTGTTCAAGAAATAATCGTATTTAAATTGAAGCACTGATGCCATTTTATACTGCATTCGTAGACTGAACATTCCGCATATATAACTCAAGTACTTTTGACTTCCTTTTTCATAAAAATTATTTTACACTTCTACGTTAATTATTCAAAGTTCCTTTCACTCCACTCAACACATTTTCAGTTTAAATGTCAAAAGTGTATTAAAGCTTTAAAATAGTTTGATGTACGTAAAACTTTTGAAACCTAATTCCAAAAATTGTTCGCACTTTGTACTGACACATACGAACGGGAATTTTCATTGCTGCCATTTATTTTCGCCATCCAACTGAGCGTGGCAGTTGCATTGTGTTCTGTTTATTTGAGTGCAACGTTTTTGGCGGTTTTTGTGGATTTGTTATTATAGCTGATTTTAATTCTACTTTTTTGGAGTGTTTCTCTTTTCAGTATTTTCAGCGTGGCGTTGTTGTTGTTGTTGTTGTTGTTTTTGCTTTCGCCTAGTGAAATGTTCAAAGTTTTGTGGTTCGAAATTGCAAAAACCAACTGACCAACAGTCTACCTGCAATACACGCTCTGGTTTCCGCAATTCGTTACCAAATGACCGAGTTTCAGTTCGAAACCGGTGATGGTGTTTGTTATTGGTGGTATTGCATTTCATTCGCCTGTAATTTAGCGGTAGGAAATCACAGTTTCGAAAAAAATTAATCAGAGCAAATGCAAGAGTTTGCCAAACTTTCGTATACGAGGTGTGCTCAATGGAAATTCATCATCCATGGAAAACGAGTAAATGTGAAGTGATCCACCGAAAAATTTTCACTGATGTAGATTTCCCCTGAAAAAATTAAGTGAGCTGACAAAACAACGCCTGTCATTTGTCATTGGGTTTATTAACTATACATCAAGGCGAATTTGTAGAAGGTGATGGCATAAGAGCAGCTGATTTGATTTTTTTTATTCACCTACATGTATTTTGTTTTTGCTTTTGCGTATGAGCTTTCAAAAGCCGTCGTGTTAAATTGACTAATAGATCATTTTTGATTCTATAACGAAGCTCTACGCTCTAAGGCGAATTCATATAAGGTGTAGTTACTATAGCAGCAAAAACAAAGTGTATGTAAATTTTGACCACTCTTACGCAGAAGCATAAACAAAATACATAGGGATTTTGTAGTTGTACTTATAACACCACCTTATATGAATTCGCCTTGGCTTTACGAATGGAAAATTAAAACAAAAACTGATTTCAAATTCAAAGTATCACTATTTTTCCAGTTTTTCAAGTTGTTTTTTTTTAATAATGCCTCGAAAACAATTACAGCTACAGGAGCCATCTTAAATTTATTATAAAGAGGATAGAGGATAGGATAGTCATAGTTTTGTTTTGTTTATAGTTTTGTAATTTTTGAAATTGTTATACATTCATTTTTAATTTTGAAACATCTTACAAAAAAACAAATAACACCCTTTTGAAAATTAGATATTTGCAAAGATTAAAAAAACGAACTAAATTAAAAATATCAGTTTTTGATTTATTCAATTCAAATTTTTCTAGTCTTGTGTTTTTTTTTAAATTTGTTTTATTATATATTTATTTAAATCCCAACGGTGTTTCTTAAAATGAATCCAAATTATTTTTTGTCACAATAATAGTTTTCGAGATATTAAAAAAAAATTAAAAAACTGAAAAAAAGTATTTTATTTCGGATAATTTTATAGTTTTTAGAGATATTTTATAAAAAAGAAAATTAATTAAGGAAACTATTTTCTGTTTAATTCAATTGAGAAAATTTTTATATTCTTTTTAATTTTTTTAAATTAGGTTTATTATATTTTTTTAACCACGCAATAATCGTTTTTGAAATATGAAAGAATGAACTCAAAATTTTTTTTTTAATTTTTTCCGTTGGTATAACTCTATTATTTGATGAAAGAAATATTTTGACCAAATTTCCTCCAAATCAAAAATATTCGATTCCCACCATTGGTCGATTTGACATGGAAACGCCCACAAGTAAAATTAATATCAAGGAAAATCTAAAAGGTAGTTAAAATTTCATTAAGTGGGCAACAGTGTGCGGAGGAGTGTGCACTGAAATCTGTTGTGTCTGAAATTTTTTTTGGATGGCCAAAAATTAGTTGTTTCCTGGAATTATTTCGCAATTGTTTGTTTATTTATTTTATTTATTATTTGACGATTTGCGAGCACATTCATAAATCTGGAAAGATACGCAGCGGCTAATGGTTTTATACGAGTAAAATAAATAGAGAGTAGAAAAATTAGGCGGACTTGTAATGTCCTTATGAAAAATCATAAAAATGCAACTTTTATTAAAGCAATGAGCTTCAGCTTACTATAGAAATAGACCAATCCTTGTATCTTTTTTATTTAAGTCTAGATATTAAGTCTAGTGCACATTTTCAAAATTGTTTGGGGTGAACAGCCAATTAAGGAAGGAAAGAAGGAAGGAGCAGCCTTAAAAGGGTCAGCACGTCTTTTTGACACATTTAAATTTAAGATATGTTAACTAACGTGATATAAAACTCTCCCCCTATATCCAAAAACAAAAATTTCCATACGCCACCGCATAGCACTGACGGGGATGTGGCTTACGTAGCTCAGTTGGCTCTAGATCTCGTGAGCTTAAAAAAATCAAATTTACTGAGCAGTTGAAGAAGTTGACTATCCACTTCATTATCCTTCTCAATTTGGGGTTAAGAGTAGCTGAAACTGGAGAGCGATTTTGCTCGATAAATCATTTTTTTCGGACGAAACGCATTTAGATCTCGGAGGCTTCATTAACAACCTAAACTGCAGCATCTGGCGATCTAAAAACCCGCTGCACTCTGAGACAAAGCAGTCAGGTTTACACTGCATAGCTCATAAGACAATGGGAGGAGTCTCAGTTTGCAACCCACTGCCGGAAGGTGAAGGATAAACGGCAAACTCCCTCTCGGAAGATCTCTGAGCGACTTCTAACTCTCAACGGAGAGTGTCTAAACAGTGTTATTGGCTTTTTGGGTAGGCTGATATAAAGCCAGAGCATACATTGTCCCCGTGCTATAAATTACACCTTGGCTAATGAGTATCATCTTCAGCCAAAATCGGGAATATGTTAACCTCCAAACTCCAAAATTTTAAAATAACCTATAGTAGTGATGATTTGACAAAAAAAACTTTAAATGCGGCACAATCCAAAGGGCTGATTTTATTTTTAAGCGTCAACCAACAATCCAAAGATCTTTTTAGGTTGTTGTTGCTTTTGTTGTTGTAACATCAAAACATTCCACATAAACTTAAGAGTAATGTTGCTAAAGAGACAGTCCTTGGCCGGATATAAATCCAGGTCGTTCCGGTTTTGTTGAACCGACGGGTCACAGCATTTGTTTGATCCCCTAAGGAGCGTAAAAATTGGTCCACTACAGTTTTACTAGATGATATAAATATTTCTCCCTACTTCTGACCGATCATTTTTTAGATTAACCTATCGTGCCATGCTGCAACTCTGTACTGGTGTAGAAAAAATCTTTGAATATTTCCGAATGAACTCAAAGACTGGTAGATGCATTGGGAGAATACTCCTAAACAGAAGCTTCATTTTGCCACTCTCATCCCACTCTTATACCCTCGTAATTACCAAGCAAAGTAGAGATATATTTTTGTATTTCGGTCAGAAAATTGCTGAATCGCAAATGGAAGGAATTAATAGTACCATTTGGGATTTTTTCGTTTTTATATTCAACTGAGTGAATGCTTGTACACGAGTACCAATTTTTGGTAAGCATGTTTAAGAGCAATAAAATGCACACCTTCCAACATTCACACAATCAAATACAACTTGTGAACTATCTCCTCTTACGCAGCATTGCGTTAACAGTTGGTGCTATAAATTACTACGACAGCAATTAGCGTTGAACTTAAAAACTTAACGAACTATAAACAGCACGTTAATAAAAATGTGAATGTGAATATGTTTGTGTGTCTGTGTGTTAATGTATGAGTATTTACGAGCCGGATGAGAGTGTATTTATAATGTTTACCGTACTCCGAGGTAGTGGCTTGTTCCATTAAATACCAATTTTCAAGGATAATAGGTTATAGCTATGTTGGCAAAGAATTTTGTGAATAAATATAATATAAATAATTTACTAGAATTGCCAGAGGAAGGTTGGTGGGAAATTCACCCCGCAACTTGACTTTAATTGCGCACAATTTAGTTTAAAGATCTGATGCTAATTATAGATCTGAAATGATTGAAACGCAGAGATGACTCGGGTTGGCCCTACTGCCGTCATTACATCAAGTTTTACAGTTTAAGGTGGAGCGGCAAGCAGGACTTTCAGAGTACAGAGATGGTTTAAGTATTTGACAAATACAGACGGAAACCCCTCAGGTATCTGATTTCAAATTATTGAGTACTAATTTCAATTTGTGTGCCATTTTCACCAGAACTCCTATTCATTGTTGTACAGGAGATAAGAGTAGTTCCTATAGCTTCAATGGAAACTCTACATAACATTATTCTGAAACTCATCTGCAGCGAACCAAGCTCTAAGTGTCTCATTTGCACTGTTGGGGGAAGAGGGAGTTTTTCAATGAAAAAAATAGATCGTGAAAAGCTTCTGAGCTTGGTATAAAAAGACATTTTAGAAGATTTATACCTCATTGGCCAGATATGGATCTGTAATGCTTGGCAGGCATCAGAGTTGACGGCTAAATTTCTGGTTTATTTTATTTAACTCACTTTATTGGCGCTATAACCGCTTAAGCGATTTTTCCGAACTTCCCCTACAATTTGTGGCGTGCGTCTTGATGTTGTAAAAACAAATCGGCAGACCTAAAGTTTTACGTCGCCAACTCCGAACGGCGAGTGTTTTTTTTTTATTGTGAGAAGTTTTTTCATAGCAGAAATTCACTCGGAGGTTGCCATTGCCTGCCGAGGGGCGACCGCTATTAGAAAAAACTTTTCTCTAAGTTTTGATGTTACTTTTCCCGGTCTGGATTTGAACCTAGGACCCACCGAATGAAGCGCGCACATGCTACACACTCAGCTACGGTGGCCGTGTATTTAAACCGTAGAGCTAAAATTTCTTCTGACACCGATAGTATTGGCACTCATCCCTTTACACCAATATGGCTTTTGTTAACAGCGAACACCTGAGTTTTCGTAAAAACTAACAGATTGAGTTGAAACGAACTAAATATATATAGTGCTATTTTCACGGTATAAGCGACACTGTCCCTTTTTTATACATAACTTGTTCTGTGTAACATACGTCTCAAAGAATAACACAAAAACTAGTTCAATTAGTTTAGTTCGACTACTCTAGAAAAATTCGTAAAAAAGTCATCAAGAGCACGAAACAGTGTCATTGTCATATAGACGGTAATTTTTTAAAAGCCATCTGAAATTTTTAATAAAAAACATAAAATTCAGAAATATGTATGAAAACGTTATTTGAATCGATAGTACGGTCGATATAATTTAATGTTTGAATATTATTATATGGAAATATTGGCCGCGGCTACGTCTCAAATGCTCCATTCGCTTAATTCAATTTTGGCATACTCTTTCCAACCCATCAGCCGGTATCTTACGAATAAAGTGCGTCAGTCGAAGCAGACTTGTCGCTATAGACATGAGCCTTAACTTATCTACGCGGCTAAACAGATCCGAAACGTGAAGTAAACTGTTCATGGAGCTCGCCTTTCAATAAGTCTATTGTTTCGCGTGGTGTGTGGTATGTGCCGCCGTCTTAATGAAACCACATGTCATGGAAGTCAAGCTCTTCCATTTAGAGCAAAAAAAAGAAAAAAAAAGTTGTTATCGTCGCACGGTCGCGCTCACCGTTCACAGTAACGTTGTGATTCGCGTCATCTTTGAAGAAATGGAGCCCAATGATGCCGCCAGTCAATAATCCACACCAAACAGTAACTTTTGCTGGATGCATTGACTGCTCTTCACTCCAAAAACGGCAGTTCATTCAACCAGAGATGAGCTTCGTTGCTATACACAATTTTTCGATAAAAAATTGTATCTTCGGCCAACTTTTCAAGAGTCCATTCCATTCGGCTTCAATCCTTGCACCAGCTGTACTTTGAAAGGCTTCACACCTAAATTCGTCCACAAAATTTTTCCGTGTTGGTGGTTTAATGTTCATCAATGTAAATTTTGCGCGGAATTTAGTCACGTTTAGCCCGCATAGCCAATTAAACTCAGTAGGTCGATTAAACTGTCCGAAAAATGGAGAAGCGCGCGACAAACATTCTTAATAGAGCACACATTTTGATAATAAAGTTCAAAATTTGCAAGCGTTGTTCGTTTGTGAGACTATTCATAGTTAAATTGTCGACCAAACTGAAGATGGTGACAGTGACAAAAGCCATGCAACGTTCGTGAACTATCAGAACCAGTGGTGACAAATGGAAAATAACTAGAACAATCACCCTTTATAACACTTATGAAGAGCGCATTCACCTATGGTCGATGTCATCAAACTCATCTAGAGGGAGGCTCAGGAAACGTGCTGTTTCGACAGGGTTGGACCAGAGAGAAAGGGGAGATTAGATGAGTGGGTTTGAGAGGGCATGTGAATAGGTGATTGGTGTCGTGCGGAGAATCTCCACATACCGGACATGTATTGGGTATGTCAGGGTTGATTCCGGATAAGTAGGAGTTGAGCCTACTACAGTTTCCAGATCTCAATTGGGCCAGAGTGACGTGGGACTCGCGAGGCAGCAGGGACTCCTTATTTGCTATTGGTGGTGGTTGGGCTCCTATTATGGCATTTGAAATAGGAATCACATGGTTTGATTATACGAGTTTTTCGATTGGGTTTGGAAGGCTAGAAGTTTAACCAATTAAGCACAAATAATGCGACTACTTCAGCTTTTCCAGCCTCTGTCTATGACTAGTGTCTAGTACCGACCTTTTCGAGCACCGCGAAAATATAAGAGATTTGATGGGATATAATTTGAGAGCAGTTGGTAAAGTTTTTCTCTCTCTCTCTCTCTCTGTCGTCGTCCGTTATTTAAGGAAACTTCAATGAGTTTGTTAACAAAGATTATGCTTAGCGGACAAAGGATACTTAACACTTTTAAGTTTTTCAAAAAGTTTATATTTCTTGTATATTTTAAACATTAACAACAAGGACTTTTTATTTAGTTTCCTCCTCATCGCATATTTCTCAATTTCGCTTCTCCCCGATTGTTAACGTCGTTGCTTTTGGCGCGCATATTAAAAGCATGCCACTCATTTCGTTGGGTCAAAGTGAAATTAATAGCCATCGTTAAAAAGGATTCAGGCAAATAGCGTCTGATAAACGATGCTGTTGCGGCTGTGAGTCCTTAAAAGCTGCACACAACAGTTATTTTTCACTCAGTTACAGACACAATCTCAAGCACCTTCTACGCGTACACAATTACTCAAAAGTACACTTAGCTTTTCAGTGAAATTATTATTGTAATATTACATATAGCAAGTATACGCGTATAAATGTATGTGATAGGACTTTGTTTATTCTTTATTCGTGCGATACCTTGATGCCTCAGGCTACGTACATTCAACACACATATGACTATAGTTGCCGCGCACTTAAAGTCTTATGCGGATAGTTTCTTTAATTAGCCATTTATTTAATAATTATTTGAGCTCATCATTTCGTTGCAGTCTTTCCAAGTGTGTATGAGTGTGTGTATGCATGATTGATGCATTTTAATCTCGTATCTCAATGTGTCCTGTCAGTTGCAAACAAGCATCCTTTAAGTCTGTCAAGCGCCTGCAGTAGCAATTAAAGAAGTTGTGTATATTTGTGAGCTTTTAAAAGGTTATAAATTTTGAAAATAAATACTTTTACTACAACAAAATATGTAAATATAAAATTAAGTAAGTGAGCTCAGCTGTGTGCGTACTTTATCCAGCAAGGCAACGAAGATGATACTAGAAAACCTTTTAACTTTTACTTATGTATCCAAATTTATTTCTAGCCACTCTTGTAGAACTCTTAATCCATGTAATATAATCCGTTTTCACTCCTACGAGTACATAGCACGACGTTGACCACGCGGCCACCTGGAGCGCCTTGAGTGCTCGCTGCCATTTTGTGTAAATGTCAACCACCACGTGCGCCTATATGTAGTTTGCGACCATTGGGCGGAAGTCGGATAAGCAAAAGTTTAGCCAAATATATAGAAACAAATAAGTAAAAGTGAATAAAATATTCCCACATTCAACTCGCAGGTAAAGTACCTTGTCTCTTAAGGCTCGGACACACTATTGTGATTTATGGTTCATTCTTAGTTTATGAGCGAATTACGATAGGACTAAGTAATTTTGCTTTGTAAAGTCGGTCAATAAACTAAGACGAAATGAGGTTTTTTATTACAAATTAAAAACGAAATCACAAACAAATGGTGTCGGCTCAAAATTGCATCAATAATAATCGAAAAATGAAGGGTCACCTCAAATAACGTTGCAAGCAGAAATTTTTATATTCCACTTTTTTGGGCGAATTCCCGTTTAAAAGGGTATTTGAAACTGAAGCAAGTCTAAAAAATTATTGCTTACAAACTAATTTGAGGCGATCCTTTAAAAGTGTTCTCCCATAACCACACTGGACGATGCATTTTGGAGTATTAGCATTTTACTAAACTGTTTCTTGATTTTTACTGGCCCTAGAAGCTTTCTTAATTGATCTTAAATTAAAGAAAAGAAGATATTATTACAATAAAATTTAAATATAGCCCCATTTCTTTGTACTCGAGTTGCAAAAGAACACTAGATAGAATAACGAATTGCATGTGAAACAACAACACTAACTCGGAAAAATATGCGAGTTTAGCCAACTCGGTAAAATTATATCCGATCTGAGATGTAGTATTGGGATGTGAAAAACTGTGCTATTGTGAATGAGCCGGAAGAAAATACATGGGAAATTTTAGTTTAAGACCTAATTCGTTTTTATTTGCACAATATTTTTAAATATATAGCTACGTCATCCTAACATTTGTTTGCAGAACTATTTTCAATTCTTAAATAGCACTAAACAAAGCGCATATTTCATGAAAGATCCGAACAGGGTTGCTTTTGCAACTAGCAACTAAAGGAAGTTTTATCCGAGTTGGAGTGTTCTTTTGTAACTTGGGTACAAAAAAGCGGCACATATATTAAAAATGCAACAAAGCTGGAAAGTTAAATTAGGAATGCCAAGTGTGGATGCACTTGGTTTATGCGAAGTAATTTGGACGAAAATTCGTAATTTACGTTGTAGTGTGCCCGGCGTAAAATACTAAAATGATCTAAAATTCTTAAATTTACAAAATTTTGATACAAACTACTACATTTTTAGTGTAAAAATATTAAATTTTTACATACTATTTATTTTTCGTATGCAAAATAAAATACAATAAATAAATAAAAATATATTGCCATGGCCAATGTAAGAAAATTTCGTAGGCTATCGCCCTTGTAATGTCTACAAAAGAAACTCAAACCCAACTAATCAATCACAGTTGGTTATTTTGTAGTAGGAAAATTTTCTAGTAATGAATGCAATCCAAGTTAGCTCAATCGCCTACCAAGGAATGCTATAAATAATAGTAAAGTTTCCAACGACAACCTAGTCTTGATGATTTTCTTAGTATACCTTGAATGATTGATAAGTAAGTAACACAATTTTAGGGTGTTTTAACTGTCTAAATATAGCAGCTTTAAATTAAAACCTCATATCTGAGCAATCAGTATAAATAATGGAAGGTATAAGTTTTAGTGCTACGACTTTAATGCCAAATTTCATGTTCTTAGCTACTTTGATTTGAAGTTATAATGGGAAAGCTCATATCTGCGCATTAATTTGTAGAACAGTTATATGATCCGATCTGGTCGGCTTCGATAAATGATTAATACATTATAAAAATGCATCTGTTTACTAAGTTTCAGTCAGATATCTCTAAAAATAAGGAACTATTTTGCCTTCAAACAGACAAACGGGCGTGGCTAATCGAATCAGCGCAAGGTTTTGATTATTTTGGTACGGATCTACCCCTTCTTGTTATTGTAAATTCATCGAGCCAATCTTATGATATCATTTCATCTTCCTGAAAGGTATTTCGATTATCCAAGATGCCAGTTCAGCCTGGAAAAGTCGATGCGTTTTCCCGATAGATGGCGTCATTGTATAATGAAGCGCTTTTGGAAGGGTAACTGTTCTAGTGGTACTTTGAAAACGGTGCAGTGTTTAGAAATTACCTGCTGTAGAAAATAGTGAAAAATATATTTCGCAATATTATTACGAAAACTTGTGGAAAGAATGTGTACCGCATGGAAATTGTACTCTCGATTTTATGTTGAACGTTTCTTTGGGAAAATTGAGACACGCTCTGGCATTCCACTCAATGAAAAGCTAATGAAAATCATGAAAAGGCCCAGCAAGATAACTAACTACAAATCAGCATGGTCGATATTTGTATTGAACTAGGCATTGACAACAAACTTGTTTTGAACTACTTACACAAACCTTGCTGAAATAAAATGGGCAATAGCTAATGCCGCAAACTACCTGAATTGAATAACAGGAAAGCTGTTTTTTTCCATCATAACTACAAACTTCTTTGGGTGCAGAAGTTATAGCCAAAAGTAACTCGAAACAGCAGCAATTGTTCCGCTTTTGCATAAAATTGGTTCTAGCAGTTAGAAAATTTTTACGAATGTTAACGCTTCGGATAAGAAGACGTGCGCGGCCGTCGTTGCCGAGTGTGTAGTGTGTTCGCGCTTCATTCGATGGGTCCCTGGTAGAAATCCTGGCCGGGGAAAGTAACATCAAACACTATAGAAAAGTTTTTTCTCCAGTTGTATTTCTGCCATGACAAAACTTCTCACAAAAAAAACATTCGCCGTTCATAGTCGGTGTAAAACTGTAGGCCCCTCAATTTGTGTTACAACATCAAAACGCACACCACAAATTGTAGGAGAAGTTCGGCCAAAATCGCTTAATCGCGGTTATAGTGCCAATTGTGTAAGTAAGTTATATGTAAAATTCAGTGTTGGAAACATTTAGAAAAAGTCAACTATGTTGGGACAAACTTATGAAACCCTTTTAGCACAATTTATCTCAAAACCAAGACTTAACGGATAAATTTGTAAAAAAGATATGTTACTTCTGGCTGTTTTACCGTGAAAGTTTCTGTCAGATTTTCAACTGAAAAAGTGGAATAAGCAAAATTTTAATATAGTTTTTTTTAATTTATTTTGTAATACTTGTACTCCACCGCATATACCGATGTAATCCTTATGCCACATGTTATACAAATCTGACGTTATTTGCATTTAGAATATTTCCGAAATAGCTATCATTTCTGCCACTCCTGACTTGTTGTCTTTTTCCCAAAATACTTTCCTTATATTGGCCTTGAGCTTAAAAATTAATATTTGCGTTTAATAAAATCATACCAAAAAATAATATATGAATTTGTTCGATCATATTTGATCGGTATTTTATGATTTTCATTTTTTCGATATTTTCGATGTTTTAGACAAGCTTTTTTGAAATTTGTCTTTGCGGAACTTTAATCTTTCAAATTACAGTGTCGATTGTGTCAGCGATTCAAACCTTTTTTTTTAAATGGAGTATTGTCCATCGAGCTTTTACTTTGCTTCTATCCCACTGTGCGATGACCTTGTCCAACCCCATGTACAAAACGTACAGCAGGACTCGTGAGGGGCAAACAAGTTGACAGAAACAAATACGAACACCAATTTCGTAGGGCATTGGCTAGAAAAAATTAAAAGTTGCAAAAGAAACGGCGCATCTAACACGCACACATAGATGCATGATAATCGTAAGGCACTCGCAACATTAGAATCAACTGGCCAAGGCATTCGAGCGGAAAAACGCACTGACATTTCCAAACTAAAAAAAACACAAAAAAAAATGTATGACAAATAAAGGTAAAGATAAACAAGTGAACAAATAAAACGCTATAAAAAAACTGGCAAAACCATGTAAATAGCAAAATATTTTAGCAAAAAAAAATAAGCACAGAATGACAAGGAAAGCCAGACAAACAAATGAAAATGTGACCTTTTTGGGCTCTGTGCGTTTACGCACATCACGCATTTGCTATGCGATTGGGTCAAGGCAGCTGAGCTCAGAAGACGATGCTTGTCCTTTTCTTTTTTTAAGGCTGTGTCAACTTCTATGCACACAACGCCGATTTTATTCCAAGATTGACTACCACAAACCGCATAGCTTCTTGTTATTTCAAACTTTTCCTTTTTTCTCTCTCCATCTGCTTTCAACCTCAATGAAATGCAAATCCGTAATTTCAGCTTTCTACGTACATTCTTTCCTTTCTTTCTGATGTAGCGTTTGTCTCCTTGTTTTTACTGTAAATCTTAAAGAAGAAAAATAGACACGCATGTTACTCATCTTAATGCTTTAAAAATAAATAGATAGAGTGAAGCGAAAAGTGTGTTTTTTGTAAGAGCATAACTGGAAAACGGCATGGCCCATGTCTGTTACGGCTGACGCTGCTCTTGATGCTCTGGTACACTTACATAAGTTCATTTTCCGTTTTTATATTATATGGAGAGGCCCCACTTGTCACCTGTACACTTACAAGAAATGGATGCTGGTAGGACACTGAGTGCGGTCAGGCGTAATTTTGAGGTGGCATTATCTTCGGTAAGGGATTCTACAATATTGAGTTCACAGAAGCTGAGTGTTGGTCAAATTCCAGTACTGAGTCCGGGCTTACTCGCTGTCGAATCTTTATTGGTGGCTCCGAAACTGACCCCGGGGCAAGAGCTAGAGTTTATATCGAAGGTACTGGGGATTGTCTTTAATTTTCTATTGGGGAATATGCCTCGGTATTCAACCCAAAGTACACGCAAGCCTTAAGGCCATGGATAATGTGCTGGGGAAAATAATTAGAGATGCAGAAGTCTACGTGTCTTTAGTGACAACTCGCCTGCATTCAAAGTATTAACCAATCCTCAACTTCGTCCATACTAGTTCGGTAATTCGCGGCACAATTAAATTATGTTAGTACTCGCAAACATAAAGATCCTGTGTTAATATTCTGCCCAGACACACGAGAGTACACAGTAATGACACATCCGAGCATGTCGCTCGAAGGGTCTCTGACCAGATATTCCTTGGTCCTTAACTGGTTATAGCACTCCCACCTTCGGTTAGCGAAGCCACCGTCATAAGCTGAGTGAATACTTCGCTCAACAATGACTGGAAGGTTTCGAGGTGAGTAAAAATGATGGTGCCTGTAACCTGGGTAGGTCCAGTTAGGTATTTACTTTTATTGAGCAGATCGGACTGCCGAAAACTTATGGGAAACTGTGCCAATGCGCTTGGCATACATGACAACCGTCCTCGTTTGATGTGGACAAGTCGGCGGAACATTTTTGTGCATCTGCTCGTGGAGAGAAATGGGCATCTTGTATCGATGCATTGATAGAATACCTGAGCTCCTGCGTACCCAACAAACCGATTAAGAAGGAACATGAAAACAGTGTAAGTTTTCCGAAAAAACACAAAACAAAAACAAATAAGCGATAGGGATAAATATCGATAGCGATCACTATAAATCTACACGCTGTTATCGATAATGTTATTAATAAAAATCGTAGCAATGATAAAATATAAAGAAAAATATGAATTTCGATAACGAAACCGATAACTCTAAACACTACAACACTCTTATCGATATTAATATCAATCAAACTCGATTATGATAGTGAATACGATCACTACTGATGTCGTTCAGAGGACATACATATATAAAATTAATTACGAATGTAACGAAGAACCTCCAGATTCTTAAGAAATTGAAATGAATACATAAATTAAAGGTTCAATCCCGATAAGTTTTTCTCATCCAAAGTTGTGAGTGGTAAGCAAAGGCAGATTTTCATTTGTCTCTGTTTACTTTTTTCGGCCCTTCTGCTGTTTCATCTGCTACGTTCTTTACTCTGCGCCCGACGCACAGCCTCCTATAGTTCCTTCTTTATTTTTATCAAACCATGTACGCATGTACATACATCTCTCCCCAAATGGCAATAAGTGCAAATAATATCAGGCAACAGTAATATCCTTCCTACGCAAGTACAAATATTTGTATGTACCGTGGATGCAGGTGCCGGGGTGGTCAGGTGTACTTATGCCTTGTATTGTTGTTGCCCGCATTGCCGGGGTCGTCGAGCACATGCCCAGTACGGGCACATCCAATTCCCGTTCGCAATATTACGCTCGGTTGATTTTCATTTTCCGCCAAGTAGCAATTTTTTTTTTTTTATTTCGCTATCATGTTTGCCAGTGCCAATTCAGATGACAACAACAACGGCAACTACATATACAGTACTCGTATACAAATTTATTTATTTTTTAATTTTATTTTGTTGTTTTCTTTGTTTTTTTTTATATATATTTTTCTTCCCAAATGTGCCTTTGTGAGCATTCAAGTGTTTTATTGTCGTTTCCATTGCACCTTTTTCGCGTCTTTAAGAGGGCCTGCTCCTTAAATTTTTAATTTCACTCAACGACAAATAGCAATAAACGAATGGCGGCATTGCTGCGAAAATCACATCCGCTTGACGCAAAAGCACAGGATTCGGTTTTATTTTCAATTGCCATCCACTCCACTTATTTCTACCTCTTTTTCTTTGCCCAAATTGCCAGCAGTAGTGCTCCGGCAATTTGCGGCGGCCGGTTACACATTTCGTTTCTTTTATGACTCAAATTTGTTACCACTTTTCTGGCTGAGTGCATAAATTAAGAATTTCTTATTAATTATTTACAAGTCCAGCTATTTCAAGCGTCCATTGCGTGTGCTCTCTGCTCTTCATATGTACAAACATATTTACTGATTAACATACCGACACTTAATTGCGTCACTGAAATATCAAAATTCTCACGTATTCTATTTAGCGCACGCAAATCCCCCAATGAAATCACGAACGCTGGCGAATCTTGTAAGTGAAATGCGTAGAAACGCATACAAACATTCATATAATGTAGGATATTTCACACGTCAGGTGCTCTGTTAAGCCACGCGTGTGTCATCGCGGCACGACCAAGCGGCATAGGAAAGTTTGGTAATCTACGATACACATTTGCTACTCAGCGCGCATATCGTGAAACAGAGTTAAATGAATTAGTGCAGAGTGCGTTGGAATGAGATAGTGTTGAGCGGGGTCAATAGGCTAAGGTGGTAAGATGATACAGAAGTGACAAAAATATACAAGAAAAAAAACATTATGCTCTGGTCCACAAGCTAGTCAGTTAGGCGGAGCCTTCCTACGTTCTTTACTAGGTAGAAGTCGACCAATTTAATAACTGAGTAGGTTGAAATAAATTACCTGAGGATCTCAGTTACTGGTGTCTGGTAACTTACTGTTTCTTCTTCTTCTTAGTTGAAGCAATAACCGCCTAGCGTGCCAGTTGCTACTCCACTTGGTATTATCAACGTAGAGGAGGCCTTCCTGTTCCTCTGCCCCCATCCTCTTCCATACGTACAACATGACCCAACCACCGCAGCAGCTGAAACTTAATTCGCTGTACTATGTTACCGTTGTTATAAAGTTCATACAACTCATCGTTCCGTAGTCTGCGGTATCCGCCGTCGCAAAGACGTAAAGGTTCAAATTCTTTCGGAGAATTTTTCTCTCGAACACAAGTAGCGCTTGTTGGCAAGAGAGATTCTTCGTTGTGTTAATGCTGGTTCTGAGATAAACAAAGTTCTCTACTTTGTCTAAATTGTAATTGTAAAAAGTGGCGCGGACCCATTCCATTCGCTTCTTTATTCAACTTGAAAAAGGCAGAACTAACGGCGCGGTTTGTTGAGGCCAGTGATGTCGATGTCATCGGCATACGCCAGTACTTTCACAGTGTGTCGATCCTCTTCTCACGGGCCTAAAATTGCTAAAACCCTTAATATATTGCGTTCATATTTCGACAGGTGCAGGTAACATCAAAAATTTGTAGAACACATTCATACCGAGTGCATCTCTACCGTGAAAAGGCTTCTCGCACAAATCATCCGCTTTTCGGAATCGTCGTAAAACTGTACACCTCTCAATTTGTCGTACACATTCAAGAAGCCAACCAGAAATTGTAAGGGAAGTTCGGCCAAATGCATGACTATGCGCCAAATTTTTATTAATATTACACCCTCAAATGATTTTTATCGACTTTAAAAATTGCGATTTTCCCCTTGTCTTCCTCTTACCAGCTGATCTCAAATTAATGCATGAATCGAAGTTAAAAGACATGCTCTGAATTTTATCTGAAACGATGTTCCTTTTGAAGATTTTTGCAGTACGAGTTTTTTTACTACAAATATTTTTTAGACTATTTTTCTTAAACAACCATTTACAAATTTTTTCAATTTTAGTTAATGTTCATTGTTTTTCTTTTAAAAAAATGTTTTTTGTGGAGATTTTCTTAAAAATTGGTCCGAAAATAGAAATTTAAAATTTTTTTAGTTTTCAAGTATTATTTTGTAAGCACACTTAAAAAAGTACTCAGTTTGGAAATATAAAATTTGTAAGGCATTCATCTCATTTTCAAAATTCTTTGCAATTAAATTTTTTTTTTAATTTTTCTGAAAATTTCAGATTTTGAAAAGGTTTTTAAACGAACATATTTTTAAAATGTACTTTTGTAAGTTTTTTGAAGAAAACGCCGTCCAAAAGTTTTTATTTTGAACATAAGAAAACATTTTATGACTCATACTTTATTTTGAAGAAATTTGTGCTATATTTTTTTGGCTAATTCAGGTATTTTTCAAATTTTTTTGAAGATATACAAATTCAAATAATTTTCGTTTTCAAAAAAAGTATTTTGCAACATTCAGCGTTTTTTTTTTAATTATTTCTGAAGTGCAGAAAAACGTAGTTTGTGAAATTTTTTCACAAAAAGCGTTCAAAAATTTTTCTAGTTCGGTTTACGATTTTTTCCTTTAAATAAGCTCAAAATTAAAACTGCATAATTTTTTTATTCTAAATTTTGTTTGCCTCTTTTAATACGATCCAATTAAAAACCCATGGGCTGCACAATTTTTTGCTATTTATCAAATCATTAAAAAAAATGTTCTTAAAAACCTATTGAAAAATCTAGACCGGGGGTAATATTTTAATAAATTTTTTATTTAAAGATTACTTAAACTAATTTCTCAACATTTTTCATTTACAACTTGTTAAAAAATTGCCCTTTTTAATATACATATTATTCAAATAGTGTGTTTAATATTAAATTCTTTAAGACGCGTTAAAAGTGCAAAACAAAATTTTTCGTGACTCCGATCACTCTTACTATGTCATTTTCTCTATTTTCCCTCAGGCATATACAACAAAAGCGAATTACGTGAAACTTCGTAATTAAAGTTAATTTCTATACAATGTTTTGCTCTTCAAAAAATTTAAATTGTGAACATTTTTTTAGTAATTAAGAACTTAACTTTGAAAAATCCTCCTTTGAGAATTGTTTGCAAAAACCACATTAAAAAACAGCCTTCATTTTAAAGATAAATCCCTAACGGCAACTCTATTTATGAGTCTTGCCTTTTTAAATAGTTGACTAAGTAACTACATTTTGCCAAACGCTGCGGTTTTATTTAACAACATAGTATATTACCGTCAAGAATCACAGATTTGTAAATTCATTCGACTAATTCCTTTTATTCTTTTACTTTTATTGCCAAATCGGCGTCATGAAATCGCTTGCATGATTCAACATTTCGCTGTTAATTTCCGTTGAGCTATTTTATAACCGCATATTTTCCATTCACACAAAGCCACTTTTAATGTGGTTGATACCGCCGCCCCACTAGCGCACTCAATGATATGACTTAAGTTATCGCTATGCTTGACTTTCGAAGAAAAAAGATGGAAGATGATGATGATGACGAGCCAACTTAAAACGGCTCCGTTTTTCACTCATACCAACTCTGTTTATGATAAATGTCTACACATTCAACATTAAATATATCGTTACACATATAAAATAATTCATATGTATCAACGATTATTACAGTGGTACAAACAAAAGTAAAACCGGTATTTAGGTTTTTACTTATAAAAAGATGGTAATATTAAAAAAAATTTAGTCCTATCCTTAGACAACAATTTTTCAGTATTTCATATCACTTCCGCGAAAAAAAAGTTTTTCCCCATAAAAAATGCCTTGGTCACTTTGAACGCTTTTGCCGACCTCTAAAAATAGAGATTTGGTTTTTTTCGGTATAGAGAAATTTCACACAGAGCTAAGAAGTTCATCTATAATTCAAGAGATCGACGTCTAAAAAAGCTTGAAGGCCAAGGGGTGTGAGAGGGGTCAAAGTCGAAGAAATTTTTGCAAGAAAATTTTTTTTACGGTTGTATAATTAAATAAAAAACTTTTTAAAAAATGGGTAATATTTATTTCCAGAAAATATCTTACTTTAACAAATTTCAAATTGATAGCTTCCGTTCATTAAAATTAAGAGAAGATTCTAATGAAAACAACGATTCCTTTCTAAATTATATTGAAGAGGTTGGCATCTTAGTTTTATATGCTATCTACTAGATTTCATCGAAAAGATGTAAACCGAGTCACCTTCTTATTTACACTGAAAACTTTTCTTCTTAGTTTCACCGGTTATCTTCTCGATTTTCTTGATTGAAAAGACACACCCAGTTGTAATAAGAAGAGCTTCATATTGAGAAAAAATCATAGAGAAATCCGCTAAATATTTTTCTGATTTCTAGAGCATTTTAGGTGGTATTTTCGCTCCATATATGAGCATTAACATTCCGGCTTTATCTTTTCCCCCACAAGCTTTTTTTTTGGACCACCCTAATGTGTATGCATTCAGTTTTCTTGCTGTGCTGTGAGTTGACGCCAATCGCCTGGCACGTCGAACTTCCCAAACCGGAATCGTAATATACCAATAACATCTCCTCCACACATTTCGCCATATTTCATCACCTTCCGTCGTTTTGCCGCTTACTTAAGTGTCGCATAAAAATGGCGGCAAGCAAATACATAGCTGCAGAAGAAGAAGAAGAAGAAGAAGAACAAGACGAAGGCAATGAACAAACAACGAATCTTAACACCAGCTAAATTCAACTGGGAAAACGCACTGCCGGAATGTGGATAGAAATGGTGGTATATATCTACTAATATGGACCACACGCTTTTCTGCTTTATGGATTGCGTTAAGCAAATATCCACGAGCCAAAGCAAACACACATGGGAATATCAAGCTGGGTACACACGCAAGGCTACTACAGACTTTTCATTATACATACATGGGGATATGGGCATATCTATCTATGTATCTTTATGTATTGAGCTTTGCACCAACGAGCCTTACCGCCGTCACATTAAGGAAATGACAAAGGAACCTCCAACGTGATCAGAAAAGTAAAATGCTGCAATGCCGTTAAAAAGGAAATTTTTTATATGTGCATATAAATGTTTGCTTAGCTGGGTGCGCGGTTGGCAACCCTGACGCAGTGTGTGTAGTTTGTAGAGAAATGTGCAAAAAATGTGGAACTTGATAACACGACGTCTTGGTTTCTGATGTGGGTGCTTGATTTTAGCTGGCGTTGAAAAATTCACATGCATTGACCTCGCTTACTGCCCCTGAGTGAGAGTACGTTTTGTACATATAGAGACGGCGTTGGCTTTGATGGATACGTGCCACACATTTCAAGGACCATTGCGTGCACTTAACGAATTTGTGCAAATGAGTGGTGATTTAAAAATAATGATGCGGTACAATTACTGTTCAACATTCGTTTTAGTGCCAATATTTATAATAATGATTGCTATGTAAAACAAAAGCCAACGAAATTAGGGGTTGAAGGGAAAATAACTTCTGTTACTTCTGTTGGATTTAACTGCGTCTTTATAATTTACGACAATGCTCTCCAATCTTTCAAGTATTATAATAGTTTTGTGCTGATTTGACAACAAATTATTTTATGAATTGTCATAGGAATTTATGAGTCATATTCCAAGCTAAACGAAAAAATACTGCATAAATAGCGTACACGTCACAGATATCCCTACCACAGGAATAATAAGAAGAAAAGGAAGGTGGTAACTGCACTTCAGGGTTTTATTTTCGCTGCAGCTGCCACAATACAAAGCTCGGTATTTCACATTTATTATTCTGTGTTTAACTTAATGTCAAAATCACGCAAAACTTAAAAAAATCCAATAGGCTTTAATTGCTTCAAACCTTCAAACAAGGCAAGTACGATGTAACGGAAATGCTTTTGTCGTTCCCTTCCTTTCTCTGCATCGTGGTCAGTACCAGCTTTTAGCAAATTGAATTTCGGGGTCCCAGAATTTCGATATATTCAAAACAAAGATCCAGTATTATTAGTTTTCTCATCGAATTGAGGATTTAGTTTTTTGGCTTCCTAAAGCAAACATAGGTTTACTTCATATAAATAATATTGGTGGCGCTCATAATCTCAAGTAAATTGGCTTTTATTGGTTGAGTTTGCATTTCGAAGACCTGTTAAATTTCAAGTACAATTAGTACTCAATACAAATACTTTTTAAAGTACTTATAATGAATGCGTAATTGTTTTCCAGCTGTATTGAAATTAGGACTCGAGTACAAGTACTTGTAATTGGAAAATATTTGGAAATACCATCAAGTACTGAAAGTACTCGAAAGTACTCGAAAATACTCGTCTAAAAGAATTGCAATCCTTTTCCAAGTACTTTCAATTACTTTGAAGTACTTGTTAAAATTTTCATATATTTCGTAGATTTTTCAAACTTATTCATATAAACTAACACTATTTATTTACTTATTACACTAAATTATTAATATAGAGTATGTATGTATATGCTCCAGCTATGTTTTGCTCCGCAATTATACGTACGTTTGTTTGTACATATCTAAAATAAATAAAATTGTTTTCAAATGTCATCTGTAAATATAAGATAAGTACAAATCAATAATCGTTTTTTTTTTAATGTACAGCAGCTACTGCAATTTTCGCTTCAGGTGCTAAAAAAAAATATGGCTGAAACCTTTGTTTTCCAAATTTATGGCGATAGAGCTCAAATGAACGAATTCATTATTTTCGCTAAATTTAATTAACTTGTTGCTCAACGTCATTAGAATCGGTATAAGCAAGCCATATTTAACTTCTCTCTGCCCCTGAAGAAGGTCAAGCGCTGTAGCTATCGGCTCCATCATTGCAACGTATGACTCCAGGTATTTCAAGTCCCCAGAGTGGATTTGTGGAACGATCACTTTATGGCATAGGTGGCCGAGTTTTACATACATACTCTATATTAATAATTTTGTGTAATAAGTAAATAAATAGTGTTCGTTTATATGAATATGTTTGAAAAATCAAAGGAATTGAAAATACTTGGAAAAGGATTGTAATTCTTTTCGCCGAGTATTTTCGAGTACTTTCAGTACTTGATGGTATTTCTAAATATTTCTCAGTTACAAGTAATTGTACTCGAGTAGTAATTGATACAAATGTAATGTACTTGAAAAGTATTGAGTACTTCTCTGGAAAGCCAAAGTCCTTAAATTGCTACTTAGTACGAGTAGTACTCATGACTTAACAGGCATGGCATTTCGTAAAGGCAAACCATATTTGTTTGTTGGGATGTTTGGTGAACTGCGACCCTATTTGAATATTTGTAATGCTGGGCTTTCCTTGATGTTCTTATTTTCGTATGTGGAGTGGTTTGATAAGCAACAGCTCGGATTTATCTATGTCGGTTTCACATTTAATACTCGGATCAAGTTTAAAGTGGCTACTAATGTAGGTACATCAAATACTTAAGCCAGTTTATCTTGTGAGATGGAAGCTTTTTAGGGTATTCTTCGGGCTGGAGTAGCATCGTAAAAACCGTTGGATAATGATCCGAACCTAGGTCCGAACAAGCCTCGTCTGTATCAGGTTATTCTGGATTCTTCTTCTTACGGCAAAGTTTATAATATCGGGAATCTTTGTAATGCCGGTTGGCAAGAGTTGGGGGTGATGCATATCCAAGGTTGTTTAATGCATCAAGAATTGATCTGTAGAGTTGGCTCCTCTATGAATTAATGAAGTGGGATTAAAGAAGCGGAAACCGTCCGTTGCGATGAAACGTGACTTAGCTTAAATTAAAATTCTCTATTAGCAGAATTTCGCTTTGTAAGTTCTGTATGTCCGGGACTTTCTCAAAAGGGGTATCCACAGGAATCTGGTAAGAATTTGTTCTATACATGTTTTTTTTTTTTAATAATAGTTAATCTCACAAGTATTGTCCATCTCTTAAAAGCTAACACAGATACCAAAATATGTCTGTCGTTTCTGGAACAATAGTCTTCTAATAAATTCATCATCATTCGTGTACGATCATCACCCAACTCTCCACACCGCAGCAAATCTTTGGCTATAGCAACAATAAAATCCGCCTGTTCGTTTAATATTAAATGCAACTCATTAATAGATCGTATATGGGATGCTCAAGACTGCTATATACTAAACAGAAAATATATTGAAGTAATCGCTTGAAGACGATGCCCCATTTAAATCCCGTAGCAGTTAGTAAACAAAATATTTAAACTAGAATAGATCAACTACTTTGAATCTTACTTATCTTCAAGCTTTGATGTCTGGTTATATTTGTTAGTGGTCTACTAGAAGTCTTATGACAGTAGTATATTAGTCCGCTTCGTAGTGTGGACAAAATTAGGACCAAATTCATTGCGTGGTGGTCCAAACTGGTTTAGAACTGCCAAAGTTTTTGTCTTAAACTGTAAACAGAAACTCCACCGAGGCTCGTTCTCCATACTCCTCTGTCTAAGAAGAATTTTCGCCCCGACTCTGTCGGGTATTTTCATGAAGCACTTGGTTGTTCTGCAGTGCACCAAAGGTTCTCATTCAGAACATCCTTGATGTACCACACATTCCCTGACATGATCGGCTCTATAATTGATTGTGGTCAGCCTCTTCGTTTCCTTGAACACCGCAGTTTCCCGGCACTCACATGAATTCAGGCTACAGACATCAGTTCTTTACCTGTAAATTACGTTTTAGTTTGTTCGATGTATGTCGACGCAACTTGTTAATTTTACCTTAACTTTCTGCACCGTTAACATTAAAACTGTTTGCTCATAGCTAAACAACTGCTTATTAGTTAGTCTAATTGCAACCATTCTACGTTCACTGCCGTTTGTTTTAACCATCAATTTTTAATGAGCCCACATTCCCCCTTTTGTTTCCACGCATTCCGCCGCTTTGCGTCGCATCCGCTTTTCTATTCTCTGTACCACCTGCAGCGCTATTATACCTTGTGACTTTTCAGCCATTAAATTGCGCTATTGTCACACAATTCTGTAGGTATCGACGTTTCCTGCGCGTAGAATTCTGCTCTGTAACTATTATTGTTCCTGTGCTAAAGGTCCTTCATCGCCGGCTATCCGCTGTCACTCTATCTCTCTCTCTCTCTTGCCATGCTGCAATGTCCGATCTACGACATGCAGTGTTCTGGCTAGCCTTTGGTCCCCTCTGCTTTGAAATGCGCTATGTTGTGGCGATGATTCGTTGCTTTTGTTAAATTTAAATTGCCTAATTAAGCATTTCTGGGTGCCAAATGAAAACGCTCTTCACAATGCTTTCATTTACACGCCGCTTCTGCGTTTGTACACAGTGAGCTATATAACTAAATACTACATTTATCTTTGCTATTTTATGTAATTTCTTCTTTTTTTTTTGTTTTTACTAATTCTTTCACTTTCTCTTTTGTCCACGCTGACGCTTATATTTGCAGGTCCTGAAGATGTGCTGAAATATCTCGGAAATGAAAGTGTCGTGGATCATTTTAAGCTTGTGACAAAGGATGGCAACAGTCTGCTCGTCGGTGCCAGGTGAGTAGCCAAGCCAACTTTTTTGTATAAAATAGTCACTACTCGTACAATAATGGTTTGCGTACCGTCCTCCATCGTACTCATCGTGTATGTCAAGTGGGCCAACGAGTGTTGTGCGCCGTCAGTATGCCAAGTGGCGCAGCAGCAGGACTGCACCAGCATAATAAAAGAAAGTAAAAAAAATAGGTTAACAAAGGCGTCCGTATGGAAAGGAAATTTACAAAAAAGAAAAAACAAAATATTTCATAAAATAAAGCGAAAGACAGCACAGAGACAGCAGGAGCAGGAAAGTGCTCGAAAAAGTGTATAAAACAGGAAGACACTCGAAAGTAGCGCCGACACGCAGCAACCGGGTCCAGGCGCTAGCCGCACAGGCTCACAGGTCGCTAAAGGCATCGAAGGTGGCTGGCACCGAACTGCTGCGCGTCGGAACTTTCGACTGTTGCTTGTCAAAGTAGTTGCAGCCATAGAAAAGGCAACCAACTGGCTGATATTTTGCCAGGCTGTTGTGCCACTTGTTTGTTTCTGTTAGGGGCAGCGTGAATTTTCATTTTGTACCGTCGTTGCACTGCGTATTCGTAAAGTGCGCTTCTCTCCATTTGTTTTTTTTTTTTTTTTTTGTTTTTTCTTACCAACATATTTCGCTCCACTGCAGTAGCTACCGCCGTTGCCTCCTCCATTTGCTTTGTTGGCTCGACAGCGTTGTTACCGAGTGCTTGCCAGCAGCTTGCTTTGGCCGCCGTTGCCTGCTGCGCCAGCCGCTCGAGAGATGTTAACGAAACGGGGCGTTTGCTCCCGTATTGTCATACATTTTCGTTGCAAGCATGCTGGCTCCTTTTTTGTTTGGCTTTCGCTTTACATTCTTTATTTTTTCTTTTGTTTCCTTTTACTTTTTACTTCACATTCGGCCTGTCCAACAACCGTTGTTATGAAAGTTTTGAAGTGAAAATTATGCAGCTTCTCAAGTGTCGCTGTGTTTACTGAATATTTCTCGAAACAGTCACCAGAGGTTGAGTGCGCGCACAAAACACAACTAACTGCATCCTTACATGAATTCAACTCGAATGTCCGGTTGCGTATCACGACTTTTATCTGCATTCGCATAACTCACGCCTAGTCTCATTCGTAAAATAGTTGCAATTTCCAGTTCAGGCATGTCTAGTAGCGTAGATTTTGTAATATTTAATTGCATTCAGAAAACAGAAAATTGAAATTTGAAAAGTTAGAAATGACAACACACAAAAGTTGGTTGCATATTATTTCAGTTTTCTCTCCTTTTTTGTTGTATCATTTTATTTATTTACTTTTTGCTTTACTCTATGGTTACTCCTTTTAATTTGCGTTTGTGTGCGTGCGGGTGTGTGTTTAGTTGGTTTTGAGGTAATTTCCGGAAAGCAACATAGTTTATTTCTAAAGGAGAATGTGCCTATTTTTATGCAGGAGCAGCAAAAGTGAAATCAAGTCGGCAGTATACAATTGCAATGTATTTCTTCAAAAGTGTCATATGTAGTTTGTAAACGCAGTTGGATATATGCAACTAGATTTTAAAGTTAAGAAAAGGTTTAGCGGCCTGGCATGACTTATTGGAAATATTTTTATTCCTTTCGTTAGTGTCTAACAAATTGCCGAATCTCTTGAGTAAAGGTTTTTGTAATGATTGAAATCTAGAAGATTATAATAATAAACAAAGACACACGCTTACTCCTTATGATATAAATCTTCTATATACAAATGAACGCCGTAGTATCCAGTTATAAGACTTAACAAAAATGTTTTAATTTTTCAAGGTTTCCTTTTTTGTTTAGCCTCTTACTTAAAATAATTAAAATAAAAATGACATTCGCCGATTTGAGGCAGCATAACTTTACCGAATGTAAAATAAGTATAACTTCTCAGGGTTAAAAATTGAAATTAAATATTTAACTAATTTTCTGGATCATAATATTTCGATATTTTGGTGCATAACTTTTGAACGTCCTGCAAAGCATTGCAACAGTTTTAAAAATAATTTTCAAAATACTGACGTATTTACTAATTTTTGTTTCTGTTACGGTACTTAGCAGAATTTTTTTTTAATTTCATAATTTCGGACTCAATGTTGCATTAAGCTCTTACGTAGTTTAGTTAAGGTAAACAAACGATCCGTCATGTGAACTTGGTGTTAGAAATGTCGCTAATTTGAACAACGTAATCAAAAGAAAGCAAAATTTGAAATGCCTTTAACGCCATTTAGTGAAAAGCTGCACCACGAATCACAAATATAAAGTTAATTTTTTTAATCTGATTTCATTGTATAGTTTAAACGTAGAATGTAACGTATTGTAGTGCAAGAGAGAAAGAGAAGGAAAGCGTCCATATACACAGAATAAGCATTTTTTTTGATTACATACAAATATATTTTTGTAAATACCTACTCATGCAAATCTACCGCGTAGAGGCAAGTCATGTGCCAAATTTTTGTAGAAACAATATCTTTTGAGATGCTCTCTCTCTTTCACTTCTATTACATGTACGGCGTAACACGCGACCTTTTTGTGCACTGCATGGGTTCCCATTTTAAGCGAAGAATGGGATAATCTTTTCGGACACAGAAATACTTTACCCAGAGAAAGACTTATTAGTTCAAAAGAACATCCGTAATTATGATTGGTTTGGGTAACAACAACTATCTTATATATTCATACATCTGAACTATAGCACGGAAAGACATGAAAATTTGGGCAGTGATTCGAAGATCGTAACGGAGGCAAAATCATCGTCTATGAATGTTGAAAAATGTGAAAGTATGTGTATTTGTTGGTGAGTGCGTTCATACCAAAACGGCTGGACAGTACTGTGCAAGCTTTAGTACACAAAAAGCAAACACCCTAGGCTATAACATAGGCTATATTATACAGAGAATTGCCACCTGCTAAAACAGTTATAGTCAATTAAATAAGTTAAATTAGATATTGCTGTATAACGACTGGATAGATGTGGATAAAATTTGGCGCATATATAGTCCCTTACATAGGTTACTACACAATCGATTTTTATAGGAAGTTGCCACCTGTTTAAAAGGTTACATTCAATTAAAGCAATGCATACAATGAAATATATAATAATTTTGGATAGGGTTGCCTCCAGTTTAAAATATTAATGAAATAATGAGTTAAACTAAATGCATTTTATATTATTAGCAAGGTTCAAAAAGACTTAATTTCCCAAATACTTTTAGAGACGATTTCCACCTGCTTAATTTCAAAAATAATTTTGTGCGGGGTTGCCACTTGTTTGAAAAATTGCTTAAAACTATAATGAATTGAGTCAAAATGTTTCAAAAGAAGATTGCCATCTGTTTAAATTCAGTTAAACTAACTGATATTTTACAATATGAGTGTCAAGCTGAAAAAAGATTGTGAACACTAAATTTGAAAAATTTTTTTGGAGAGGGTTTAAAAAATCATTTAAAAGTATCATAAGTTAAATCGGCAATAACAATAAATTAGGTTTCACTAAATCCGAATGGCATGGCATATTGCGCAGTTGGCAATGAGAAAAAAGTTTCACCAACTAACCGTAATCGAAAATTACGATGTAGCGGTAGATTTTGTTTTTGATAGTAAAAAAAAATAAAAACCTAAACTAAAAACGAATTTCCTTTGGCGTTAAATTCGAATCCATAACGTGTAACCGAATGCCATGCGAGCGAGGAAGCGGACAAAAGCTTGTATCCCATAAACACGAGCAGTACACGGACGTAGTGAAGTCTGCTTTTCATTTTCATTTTCATTTTCATTTTTTTTTTCATTTTCTTCACAAGTCATTTAGTCAACAACTCTATTTAAGATACTAAACAATTTGTTTTTTTTTTGATCCATCACAAATTTTCTTTACGTATCATCTTCACCAATCAGATTATTTTCGTAGGAGTTCAAATAGCCACCCTCCTAATATCTTATAACAAAAAGACTTTTGGTTCCACTTATCTGATTTTCATTTTTATTTTCAACATTTATTTATATTTCACTATCGGGACGAGACTTTTGGAAGATATGTCAAAAGATGTAGTATACAATTGTTGAGTTTTAAGCCACCCAGCTTTACACGGTTGAAATTTAGTATGATAATATATTTAGTAACACCGGAGTTCATATTTGAATCTTAAAAATCATGCAATTAATTATATTTAGTAAACAAGACACACAAATTTGTAATACGGTACCAGAAATATTCAATTCAAAGAAAGGCATTAAAATATTCCCTTTATCATGGCAAATTCATAAAAGATTGCGTTAATTATATAAAAACAAAAAATTGCTTGTGCTTTATATTTGCTTTTAGTGTGTGATAGTCACATGTACGCTATTTTTAATTGAAAAAAAAAATTGACAATCGGACTCCAACCCTTATATGAAATCGTTTTGCCATATAATAAAATAAATAATAGTGTCAAAATAAAAAACACTAAATTATGTATCAAAATCTAATATTTAAAACCGGGATGCCGAGATATTTCGGGATTGTTATATTCTACTTCGAACCAAATTAATAGTCGTTTCTTTTTTATGTTCTGTATTTCCGGCAGTGTGCAAACTTGCTGCATATTGGAACGATTTTCCAAAACCTGACAAGGGATGACGGAAAATCAATCCAATATCGATACACCAAATTAATAATCATCCATAAGTTAAATCTTGAGATATTTATGATGAATTATGCTGCAATATTTACTGCATGCTACCATTTAAAATTATTTAATAATTTTTGAAATCCTATGAAACATATAAAACATACTTACTACGACTATGAAGCAGCGCAGTTTCTGTCAAAATCTTTGCTGTCGTTAATGCTCATGTTATTTCATTTTTTTTCTTGCAACTCCTTGATTGTTATTTTGTCATATGTATTTATATCAACAGCGGATTGGGATGCTGGAGGAACATTGACATTTTAAACCTCGACGAGCAATAGAAGTCACTAAATACATAAATATTTTCTACTTTAGTGGTTGGTTAAAAAAAGAACAGGAGAAAATAGTAACATTTTGAAGAAATATTACACATGTGGCTCGAATAACAACATTGACTGTGTGTGTGCGCCTCAGGGCATGCGAAAAATCACTTGGCGCCTGCGGGCCTTCATCGACACATCGACAAAAACGGGGCAATCTTGTTTCTATCTTCCTTCCTCACACCCACACACACTAGCATGAGCGAGTACACAAAGCTAAGGAATATTTTGGTAGCTCAATGGGTGAAGCTATGTACGTAGGTTAGAGGGTGTTGTCATGAAATGCAATAACAATGTTGTTGCAGAAATGAAATTGCTTGACATGAACCAGCGCACAGCTTTGTAAGACACACGCACACCCCACATACACACACATATACACACACATATGTACATCTGCACACATATGTACATGAGTACTCACACACAAACGCTTTAACGCCGCTTGAAGCCTGGCAGCTTCCTAAACATTCGCGCCAAACAAGTCGCCCACACGCGCTCCAACAAAAAAGGACACGGCAAAATGCATAGAGTTGGTACCACCTGCAACCGGAGGCTAGACAGCAAATCGTCGAATGTGCTTGTTGATGCTGTGGTACAGCGCGGTTCGTGTGATGCAGCTACTTCGCAATGCCTTTTGTATGAACATTTTGTATGAACGGAAATGTGAGGAACATGATGCGCGTATGTTGTGAGTGCGCGCGCTGATGCGGGAAATCTGTTTGGGGGTGGGTGTTTTTAGTATCGCGAAACAAAAAGTAAAAATAATAAAAATGAAGATAAAGAAATGGTTGAAAAGATTTTCGTTTTGGCAAAGTGACAGTAATGAATGTTGACCTGATTTTAGTCGAGTGACGCTGGTTTTGCGCTTTCAAGCATCCGAGTAGATAGCTACCCACCCATACCAGTGAGGGCGATGATGGTAAAAAGCATGGCAACAAAAAAAAACATAAAACTACAAATAGAAAGTAACTTACTTATTAGATGCAATCCAGGTGGAATGTACATATCTTTTAGAAAATAAACCATCTGTGTACGATTCTCATTTGGAAATCGTCAAAAAAGTAATCATCAAGAACAAGTGTACTTGAGGTCAACCATGCTGCTCATTTTTCTCTGTGACACATTTACTTCTTGCTTTGAGAGCCAATTGGTTGGTCATATTGAATTAAAGCGTACTTTTAGCGCGGGCCAGTCTGCCACGCTGCTGCTGATATCTGACATTTAAAATCATTACGCTCGAAATTTTGAAAAAAGCGGGGAGGGAAGACACTTAGCTACACTCAAAAAAGAATTTTCTATCCTGATCGAAGAAAAATTTTCTATTCTTCGGGCCCTAGGTTTTTCTGCAAAATGAATAAAAATCTACATAAAATAAAATCTACTATCTCCAAAAGAGGTAATATTTCTTTAGAGTCAGTTCGTTTTAAAGTGTCCTTCGTTTGAATTCTGCTGTCCATCAATCCATACAGCTTTTTTTTTTGGGTGTAAATATAAAATTAATGTGAACTCGAGTCGAAGCTTTAGTTATTGAAAAGGATCGACTGGTTTGTCTGCCAAGGAGGCTAGAATTCGAAATCTTCAAATTCTCTGGAAATTTACGTATTGAGTTGTTTACAACAAATATTATTGGCTTTAAAATCTTCTTCGCGAAGATTGTTGAAGTTTTAGCCCTAGTAACTCGCAGTCATTCTGAAAATTGGCATTTTATTGAGCCCGAGGCAATTTTTAATAGGGAATATTATGAAAAAGCAAAAATTTTTTGAAGTGGTAGATGTGATAGCTGCTATTTCTTTGGTTGCCACATTTCGTCATCAGACTTCTTTCTTTCAAGACTACCTGGCTTTGAATCAAGGCACATGGGTTGCTAGGCCAACATTCAACCGCTGGGTCTCGCTAACCGTGTGAAACTTGTTTGCTTTCTCGTTATTCCTATCTCCAATCTTAAGTGTGTCGTTGCCCTTTTGTGCTTAATAGTTTAAATAGCGAGATTCAAACCTTCCGTAATTTTTACTGGAGTAAATAACCTTCCGCATGTCGCCATGAGATGACTCAGTGGACTTTATGAACAGGCAATCGGGCAACTTCCATCCAATTATTATTGTTGGAGATTGAGCACTGCGACCTTGAGATCTATTGTGCCCTTAGATGGGAAATTTCCAAAATTTTGTGTGTCTGTAGACCTTCTGCCTACCTGCGTGATCAGTGCGGCAGTCACATTTTCTGTCGTGAACGCAGATCACTTAAGAACCCTGCATGACGGACTAGAAGCCTAGTCATAGCTGGTACCCAAAAGAATGGTATAAGAATGTTAGCCTGAAAGTATGAGTGTCCGATGTGTTAACCGCTAGGGACGTCAGCTGAAAAAAGGAGGCAACCGTTATTTTGGAAAATGACAATAGACAGTGACTCGGGTTCTTTAGTATTTCATTAACAAAAGGTTCTGTATTGTCTCTCTTCCAGACAGGTTACTCAAAGCCAAAACACATTTTATTATCAATTTTGTTTCAATGTTTTTCAATTTCAAAAACTACTACTCAAAATAAAATATTTCATACAAATTACAAAAAATAAGGATACACATTTATTTAAGCTTAACCTAAAATTAAATTAAGTCATCCTGCATTTACTATACAAAACGTGCATGTAATTTTGAAGTCCATTCCTTACAAAATTACAGAACTTCATTTTTTAACACGCCATTGAAGTGTAAAAAGCTATTAATTTCTCATAAGGGATAACTCTTGAGATTAGGTGGTCAGAACCCCTACATTCTTCTTCCAGGTTACAGCCCTGATGCTAAGATGTATCCCACAATTGAATGCGGTCGTTTTGAATGACCCACCGATTAACTTTAGATAATTCGTATGCAAATCCATTACACAGGAGATCACACAATTTTGTGAATCAAATCAAATCAGGCTTTCTCCAAGTGAATTCCAGTAGACATAAAATAATATAATATGAATTCCTTTTTTCTTTACTATCAACAACCAAAAATCCAGATCCCTTCAAGTATTCAGCCCTATTCTTATCTTTCCTTTTCGTGGATACTTTCGAGAAACTGAAAGCTTCAAGTTGTGCGATGTGTTGTTTATTCAAAACTTTATGTTATCAGTTGCCCAATATTTTGAAGTCAGAATAGTCGAATAGTTAATACTTTATTAACCAAAAGTGACACCCTTCAGTTAATTGACTGGATCCCCATTATTCTATGGCCCGATATATAGTCAAAGCGTCCAGGAAGTATTTCTTTGAAGACGAAACCTTTATAAACTATTCAAAGTGTGTGTCATTAAACCTATGTACATTTATTTGTCCTCGAAAGCCTTTTATTATCTTTCAATTTAGATAAGATCGCGCCTGAAATCATGCCTATCTTAAAGACTTCACACCACTTCAAATGCCACGCGTACGCCTCTCAGCGCCCTAAATGTCCATTCGATAGCATAATTTGTTTTCGCAACTGTCAGTTTTTTTCGCCAGCCCACCTGTCCTCTTGCACAATAACTTGTGCAAAGTCTGCGCGTGTCAGCTTTCGACACAGACGAGTGGCAATTGAAACGACCTTAGTGTGGCATACTTTTCGGCTGGCGGATATCGTTGACAATATTGGGCGTCGCAAGTGAAACCGGAAAAAAACTGTAGGTGTGTTGGAAAGCTTAGAAAAATGTGTAAAAAAAAACTATGCAATCATATCTGGAGAAAAGCCAGCGCATGTCTGGTAAAGAGTTCAATGGGAAAAGTGCATTTTGAAGTGGCAACTGCCATACAACCGTTGGGCAGCAAAATTCCTATGCTTTGTTTCGTAGTTGCTTTCAAGCGTATTTTGGGAATATTTGTTGTTTTTTGTTTTCTGTTTTGTTATTTTGAAAACTCCTTAGTGGCCGTTGTGTACAGAACTTTTTAGCTATTTCAGATAGTGTCGGATTGGCTTTAGGCTAGCGTAGGTGTGGCTAGCATGTCACGATGGTGGCGTAACATTTACTGAATGTTTTCTTACTGGCGACAGCGTAAAAGGTCAGAAATACTGAATTAAGAATTTAAGAATTTGAAAATTACAAAAACATATACAACATAAGTATGTAGGTCAGTTTATGCAATCAATGCCAAAAGTTTATAACAATTCTAAGAATTTTTCTGAACAGCTTATCTCCAAAGCAATATCTTCTTATATATAAAAATCTCAATCTCGAGATCTATAAAAAATATCAAGTCGATGTGTTTCAAGTCGGGCTCTACCGAAACAGCTGAAATGCATATTTGGCCATAAAATATATTTTATACTTGCGGAATGGTTGCCACCTGTCTGAAAAGCCAAATTTAATGAAAATGAAAAATTAAAATATAGATGCCAAGCGGTTCGTCTCGGAAAGAAAGCTCAAAGCTAACTTTTGTGACGGTTGTCACCTGTTTGAAAAGTCTAATTAAATTAAATTATACACAAGTCACATTTTGGAGAGTGTTGCCACCTGTTTGAAATAACGAAATTTTATTAAACTTTACATATGGTTCGTTTCGCTGATTAGAAAGTTTATAGCTAGTTTTTTTTTGAGAAGGGTTACCACCTGCTTGAAAATTCGAATTTAAATACATAACACACCAGTTGAAAAACAGTTCGGTCAATATCGCCAAAATCAGAAGACCTCGATTAATAGTTTTCCTTGATTCATTTTTCATTGCTGCGAAATTTATCGCCATTAAAATCGTGATTTCTTTTGAAATTACAGAATCCTCTCAGACTAACTAAAAATCCTTTTTTATGCACCCAATTAAATTCGTTTCTCTTTCTAATGCATTTTAAATGCTTCAAAATTCACAATGCACTGCACAAAAAGTTCGACTATGCCAAGGCTCATTCAGTGCATTTTACCCGTTGAGCATTCACCTTTTACATCACTGGCCCTCAGCAGCAGCAGCAGCTTCAGCTTCAGCACCAGCGCCCCTTTCGCATTACTTGAAAGGGACGCCTAACGTTGAAGAGCGTAAATCCGCACTATAGCAAATTTTTGAGCTTTAATTAAACGTTAAATCATGCTTCCCCTCTGTTATCCTGCGCGATAAAAAATACGCGAATTGCACGTAGCTAAAAAGAGTGCAGTGCTGTCGTTTTGCTTCTTGGCTTTTCCATTACAAAAACTCATGATTTTTGCAAATGAGTAGCGCGCATTCGCTTTCCCCTTTTTGGAGTTTGATTTGTGTTTTTTTTTTGCTTCTTGCGCGCATTTTTTTTCTATGACTGCTGTTGGTTTAGGTTGCTATTCCTTTAGGTTATCCTGGCTATTGCCTATCGTTGCATAAATAGCATGCTTTTGTTGGTGTTCTACACCTTGAAGTTTTGCTGCCACATTAATGGCGAATAGAACTGGTTTCTACAATGGGAGATTTGTTGCACTTTTCGACTGCGACCGCTGGCAGCAAGAAATTTGCGGTTAATAAGATTATTGCGAAACTTCCTCTCCATAGTAGCATAGCGGAAGGTTAGATAATGATTTTAAGGGGTCCGGAGGCAAACAAGAATGCTATTTACAAGAATTTTATTTAAATAAATGGAAATTCGCTCAAGAAAAACGATTAAGTAGAGCTAGATCACTTTAATAGGATTATAATCTCGGATGATCACAGGGGAGTAACTTCCGACAGCTATAAAACGAAATCGCGCATTTCGATTAAAAATCTTATGCGCAGTCGACGGTTTAGTATACTTCAAACAAACTTGGTTGAAAAGAAGAGCTTTTCGGTCTATATCTCACGAGCGCCTATAGAAAATTCCTTACCGAAAACCGCGAGATTACTCACGAGACCCTAGATACGCATTTAGGTTACGTTAGGTTGGAACTGTAGTCGCATTCAAAAATGGGCTCACTTAGGAATATAAAAGAAGTAGTCCATTGTGATACCACTTACTGTTTTGAACGGAGTTGAAACTTCATAGAAAAAACACAGAGTGCTCAGAAGTATACTTTCAGAGTTTGTCTTTTAATATTATTATTTTGTTTATTCAATTTGTATTTAATTTTATAATTATTCTCTATTTTTTCAAATAAAGTGTTATTTATTTATAAAATGACTAGGACAAGCATGTGAATTTCATATCGAGAGCTTCCATCCAATACCTTCTATCTGCATTTTTCACAAAACCTACTTTCTGATGCTAGAACACGTCTGGGAATGATCTGCAACGATTGATGTTAATTTTAAATTTGCAATCCAATAATAAATTCTTCTAACAAGAGATATTCAAGCCTCATATGTATATGCCGCTATATCTGAATTTGGTATCCCTGCAAAACTAATACGGCTATGTAAAATGACGCTGTGAAATGACGCAACAACACCTGCTCTGTCAGAATTGGATAGTTTATCTTGAAGCTGTTTGATACCAAACGAGGTTTTAGGCAAGTTGGATCCCTATACTTTGCCTTTTTCAAACTGGAATACGTCTGGAGGTCAAAGAAGGCAAAACTAAGTACCTTCTGTCATCAAATAAACACTTCGTGGAAATACCAATTGAAATGTCCTGGTATTTCTAATTGGCGTCAGTTAGCAGGGATACAGCCCATTTTTTGTTTGCAAAGTTTGAGCAGAGAGATAAAGGGGGAAAATAGGTTGATTTTTTCTTAATTTTATGGTTAAAATGTGATTTTTATGAGAAGATTTTTCATGGCGAAAATGCACGCGGAAAAAGTAAATTTTTTTATGTTATGTACCTCGGCCAAGATGTGAATCCGGAGGACACGGGGTGATTTTTTCAAAATTGTATTTCATTAATTTTTCTTTCTTACATATTGTTTGATTTCATGTTGTTTTGCTGTATTTTATTTTACTTAATTTAATGTAATTTTACCTTGTTTGACCAATTTGATTGTCTTTTTATTTTGTGCCACTTTTATTTCATTTTGTTGGTTTTAATTTTTTTTTATATTAATTTAATTAAGTTTATTTTAATTTCATTTAATTCATTTTATATTACTTTAATTTACCTTATTTTATTTCAGCTTGATTAACTTTATTTTATTTTAGTTTATTTTATATTTTGTTTGTTTTTTTTTTAAATTTTTTTTAAATTTTATTAAATTTGATTTTTATTTTTTCGGTTCAATTCGTTTTAAATTAATTTGTTTTAAGTTATTTTATGGTATTCTTTTTTCTTTGGGATGTATCTTTATATTATATTTCTTTTTTTATTTAATGTTATGTTATTTATTTAATTTTATTTCAATGCACTTTATTTAATTTTAGTTTATTTTACTTTTCGTTTGTTTTTTTTTTTGGATTTTTAAGTTTTTTTTTTATTTTGATATATCTTTATTTCATTTGATGTTATTTTATTTCAATGCACTTTATTTTATTTTAGTTTATTTAATTTTTTTGTTTTCTTTTGTTAGATTTTTAAATTTAATTTAATTTTTATTTTGTTTTTTGATTCAATTAGTTAATAATTTAATTTCGTTTTAATTTATTTTTTGCTACTTTTCCTTATTCCATTGTAATATACATATCTTTTTTTTGCTTTATATTAAACTTCTTTATTTTAGTTGATGTTATGCTATTTTATTTCATCTCAACACGTTTTATTTTGTTGTACTTTATTTTATTTTTTGTTTGTTCATTTTTTGGGGTTTTTTTCATTTTATTTATTTATTTTCTTTTCATTCAATTAATTTAATATTATTTTGCTTTATTTTATTTTATGCTATTTTTCCTTATTTCTTTGTGATATATATTTATTTTGCTTTATAGTGTATTTCTTTATTTTGTTCGATATAATGTTATTTTCTTTTATTTTATTTCAATGTACTTTATTTTGTTTTAGTTTATTTTATTTCTTGTTTGTTTTTTTTTTAAATATTTTTAAAGTCCATTTAATTTTTTTGAGTCAATTATTTTTAAATCAATTTGTTTCATTTTCTTTTATGCTCTTTTTGCTTTTTTAATTGTGATATATCTTAATTTTTCTTTGTAATGTTTTTCTTTATTTTATTTGTTGTTATTTGATTTTATTGCAATTTATTTTGCATTAATTTATTTAATTTTGAATCATTTTATTTTATTTGCAAGTGCATACAATAATTATATTTAACTGTTTAATATAATACACCCATTATTTATTTGCATCATCTCTTTCCATATCCTTTTTACCGCTACACCTTAGAATTATATATTTTATTGCCAACGCGAAACAGTCACTCCCACTCTTCATTTTTGTAATTCTATTTTCCGTTGTTTAGCTGTCACCAGCCAAATAGCAAATTTGTTTAGATTATTGTCTTTGAAAATGGCGAAACAGGAATCCTTTCACCGCGGTTGTTGTTGTTATTTATTGCCTTGCTATACAAGCAGGTAAGTTTGTATCTACGCACATTCATCCAAACTAGCAAACCTTTTGTGTCAGCCGCTTGTGTCTGCGTGAGGTGTATCGCTCAACTATACTGGTGCAACTATCCAACCAACACCCAACCGCCGTCGTCCGTCGCTATCCATTTACGGCCCTTCAAGCTGTCACTTATGCAAATCACAAACCAACCCAACACAAAAGCTTTTACAAAATGTATCTACTTATTTAACCTTTTACAGTGTTGTTTGTATTTGTAGTTGCTTTTCGTTAATGTGCAGCAATGGCATGGATGAAATTTCGTTGCGCATTTGCCAATCTTTGACCCGACGTGCCACAAATATCCGCTGCTTTCGCGTTTTAGCTTAACTCCTCAGGCGCTTCCGCTCCTTTTCATTGTTTCGAATGTGCCGCCTAAAAATAATGACTTTCATGGAGAATCCTTTAGGCTAGTGGCTGCAATTGTTGGTTTCAATAGACCATCCGACTTTATGGCAAAGATAGCAAGCGGCTGTGTTACGCGAAATTGCTTGAGAAGGGACATAGATAATGCGGTACCTTCCAACCACAATTGCCACGAATGATTGCTGTTGAAGAACAAAAAGGAATGGGGCGCTCAAGCTTCGGCGCTGTGATGGTTAGGAATGGTATTTTTCACTTTACTGCTTCGTATTCTTGGTGGCATGAATTAAAGCGGGCAAGGAAAATTAGTACGTCGTTTACGAGTACTTTGTCCGCCTTTTAGAACCATCTTAATCCTAGCGCAGTGTGGTTTTTTTTTACTATGATAGCAAACCCGGGCTCTTATCATTAATTTGTTTTACTATGCATTGCAAACCCAGGTTCGTACTCAGCACTCATTAACTATTTCTCTCAAAACTCACAAAACCCGAGAGTGTTAAAGAAGTTTAAGACTTTTGTTCCTGCGAGAAGAAAAGTTGTTGTATTGCCTACGAAAAGTGCGGTGTATTGATGAGTTGAAACAGCCTTTTTACTCCAAAGACTCCTACCTGAATGTTCTCTGAATTTGCTAGCACTTTGTTTTTAACGTATATAGAGATATCAGCTTATACCTTTGTGCTCAAAAATTTCTACGCTGGCTATAGCTCGCTAGCATTTCACTTAAATTGGGGAATCATACAAGTTTTTAATTTATGGAATATGTACAAGTTTTTCAGATTTCATCCTGTTGGTTTGGGTTGCTTTGGGTTGTTACCTTCGATCACAGAATATCGTACAAAATCTCTTAAGTGCTAGGTGATCAACACCTATTTAAAATTCAGGCAGGAACAAATAAACCCAGCCTGTATACAATTTACGTGATTCCACATCTTAAATTTCCCCAACGAGATAAATATTTTTCTATCTATGAAAACTTTTGGTAGGACATATTTAGTTACATTGATTATTTAAAGCCGAATTCTATTGTTTTCTATATAAAATAATCAATTTGGGAATATTGACAGTGCAGAATGTATATTGTTTGCTTGCCTCCATTCCCAAATACAACATTCGATCAGGATGTTGATACAAAGAAATAAATATGACTATCATCTCAATGTCGCGCTACTTCACGACAAGGAGACACACCGTCTACTCCGCGAATTCTCGTTTATCGTGATTGTCAAATCAAATTATTCCAGAATATCAAACGCTGATAACTGACTATTTCCGTCCAATTAAACCAGGGAAATTGTCTTTGATATATTCAACATTAGACTACATATCCTGAAACCGCGTATCGCAGTGCTTCGCCAAAGGCTTTTCAGGAATACAAAAATATGAGACTGTTCGAAATTGTACAGTGCCAATAAGCGGACTAGTAGAACGTTGTAAACCAACTGGCAGGTAATTTAAACTACCGGACCACTCCAACGTTTATCAGGTGAAATATCTAGCCGTAAGGAAGGCAATGGATTTGCTAAATTTTAACTATCAAGCGGGCATCAAAGTGCTGCTACACAGCACAGGCTCGATGACCGTCGGTAATCGTAGGGTGGCATTAGAGGAGATGGCTGGGGCCATGCACCTCTACTGAGTTCCGGGATTGATTTAAAAAATGCAACTTCTTGAAAGTTAACGACATGTTGAACGAAATCGAGGATGGTATAGCTAAGCTTCCTCTATTCACGACGATCGATACTCGGCTAAAAAATAAAGTGCTTAGTTGTAGGGGGGCAACAGAACATGAAAAGTTTCGGATGTATGTATCGTGAGCTTAGGACTGGCACCAATGGTTATAATGCATGATGCTATTTAAATAAAAACCGCCCAAAAAAATTAAAATCTAGTAATTTGCAGTTGTGTAACGGTTTTGGAAAAAAAATTTTTGTAGTGAAACTTTTTAGGGAAATTGGTAGGTGGTTCCGTTTAAAAAAAAGCTAAGCTGACATATATTTTAAAAGTTAAATAAAATTATTATGGTAAATTAAATTTTGCAATAAGGGTATGTGTATTTTAATTTATTTTTTCAAATACCAAAAAACATTTTCAAGTGCATGGTTAATAAAATGCATTAGAAGACTAGAAAACATTTATGTGAGGGGCTGCACAATTTTGGAACGGGCTAAGAAATATCACTTTCAAAAATATGTTTGATAATAAAATATTTCAATATTTGGCTAAAACAATTGAGCTTTATACGAAAATATTTTTGAAAAGGGTTGTCACTTGTTTAAAAAAACAAATACATATAAATTTTTTAATACAAAATTAAAATACCGATGTAAAACGAAAAACATATTTGCAAAAATACTTTTAAGAAGGTTAAAAAAATTCGATTCAATTAAATTATTAATTTTAATGAAATATAATTAGAAAAAGGCTAACAAATCTTTGCTTGACATTTTTTTTCCTGTTAAGGTTGCCACTTGCTTAAAAAGTTTAATGCAATCAATTAATAAATTAACTGCAATATTACAATGTAAGTGTGAAATCAAAGAGGTATGAACGAAAATATATTAGAAAAAGAGGCTGATTAAAATTAATTAATTGAAACGAAAGTGTTTTTTTTTTAGATAGTGGGCAGGGCGTTGTATACTGTCATGCTGTTGTAAGTCGCAGTTTGAAAGCATTGCTAGGATATTTGAAGCCAACATCATATGCATAAGTGTTGCCTTTATACACAGATCTAAAAAGTTCACCTATAATTAGCGAGATCGAGGTCTAAAGACTCTAAACAAGCTTGCTCCCCAAGGAGTGCGAGAGGAGACAAAATCGAAAAAATGTTCACTTCTTAATACTGTTTTGAATTTCTTCTCAAATTTATTGAAAAGGAAAACGGCTGAAACTTCTTGCTTATTAGTTTTCATCGAATTTTGTTCAAAAATATGCAATTAGAAAAAGAAATTTTCTCCTTTCTTTGTTAAAAATCATATAAAGGAAATTAATAAAAGGATCCTCTCATGTTTACTAGAATCTAATTGAATTTATTAATGAGGAAAAATTTTAAAAGAGCCCTTTTAATATCCAAATGTACTTTGTGAATAATTTATTCTGTACTAGCTTTTTACCCGCGGCTTCGCCCGCAGTGGAGCAATTAAATAAGTATGCATGCCATTTTGCATGCAAGGTGACGCTGGATTGCGAGCTCCGCAGGGACCGTGTATCATATTTTTAATAACCGTGTCATACAGATTTTTATCTTCTTCTGGATCTGGAATTTCAGCGCAAATTATGTTGTCAATTTGATTAGGAAGTAGCTTCTGCTTTAGCCAAATTAATATGTGCACATGTGGTAGACCTCGTTTCTGCCATTCAATAGAGTACATATGGCACAGGACGTCTTCAAATATTTTTCCTTTTGTTACAACGGTCATTAACTTTTGGACCTTTAATCGAAATACGCGGGCAACTATGTCATGTCGATCAGTGGCCTTTTGCCCAGACATAAGCTCTTGAGTTATATCATGCCACGGAGGATTACAGGTAAAAGTTACAAAGAGATCAGGCCTTCCGTAAGTTCGTACATAAGAAAATCCGTCTTGCGTGTACTCATGGAGATAACGGGGACTGTTCACAAAAGTGGACGGCAAAATAACCATTTTTCCAATGTCGTTAGGTCTGATATTATTGTCTGCGCTAATCGCATCTTGTAAATATATGTAATTTTCAGCTCGTAATTTTTTCTGGTTTAGAGAAATGTAACGAAGACGTTCGCTCTCTACTTTAATATACATATCTACCAAGAATTGATGAAAAAGTTGACTTGTACGCAGAAGAAGGTTGAAGTCATGCTCTCGAAGCATCATGTAATACGCATAAAAGTCCATGCAGGAAACTTTTTTATTTGGAATTGGTTGTCCCGTTGTTGGATTAATGACTGGAATATTAAAATGATATCCAGATTCTCCTTTACTGAAAATTAATGGGTACTGCAAAGCATCATAGAATTTATGAGTATCAGCTACACGCTTTAGCGTATTATCATATGCACGTATGTAGTACTATGTCTCGTGGAGAGCTCGGGTCACCAGTAACCAAAACAGCAACTTCATTGCCCATCGGCGCATTATAACGCCCTTCATGTTCGCCACGTGGAGTTCGATCAGCATGAATGATAACTTTGTAGTTGTCTGAAGGCCAGTTGTCTATCGCACTTTTAAAGATTTTTACCAAAACATTGTGACTGTGTAACATTCGTTGAATTTTCCATACCGTTTCTCTTTCTACTCCTTCAATATATTGGCAACGACGATTTACTTCATTTTGCTCATCACCTATAAAGTAGACCTGCAGAAATTTATGCTGATCATCATCTTCTGGAAATAGTGATCCAATTTGATGATATATCTGTCCTTGTACAGTAAAAGTTGGTGAACACCCAGGCATTCTTATCACTTTATCAACTCCAAAGGATGCCATTTGAAAGCAAGAGTTATACTTTCTTATTTTGCTTAGAAATTGCTTTGACTCATCTGTAACATTTAATAATAAAGTTTTCAAAGGCTCTTTTGGTTCACCAAGTAATGGAAGTGAAACTTTACCACCGGAACAGCACATTCCAGCAGTTTCATCTTTCCACTTAAAATCATCCCAGTACTGACATTTTTTATTCATTGAGCCAATAACAATCAATGGATTAATATGATATTCAATTGAAGGATCATATTGAAACCCAGTACCATTAAATACAGCCCAATCATTACGCATGACATTTCGGCGGCGCGTGGTCTGCATGTCTGCATTATGAATTCTTCTCGCCTGCGATTGTTCTGGTGTTTCTATCGCTCTTCTAGTTGTCTGCAGTGCAGCTTGTCTTTCTAAACGAACTCGTGCCTGAAGAGGCGTTTCAGCTGCTCTCAAAACTCTTTGTCGCTCAGCTTGTTGTTGTCTTCTCAGCTCTGCGTGAGCCGAAGTTTCTTGATTTCGTGCAACTTTTGCGGCACGGGCCCGCGATGAATTTTTGGATAGACCAGATTTCCGCTTCCGAGGCATTTTTTCAAATAAAAGCAGAGTAAGAATTAACATCAGCGAGTAAGATCTAAAATAATAATGTAACAGCTAACCACAAAAATTACGGATAACCTCAAAAATTTAAATAGTTTTATACTGCATGTAACGACAGAAGAAAATAACAATAAATATAGAAAAATTAGAAACAGTTGAAACTATATTCAATTGAATTAGATATTGAATTAGATATTGTCGTCATCGTCGGTAATACAGTCGGCCGGTATTACAGTATTCAGGGTTGAAACTTCATTACTGTGATGCTAGATGGCGTTGAAGTAGCTAAATTTGACGATATTTTGACAAACAATTTTTATTTTTTTTAATAAAAAGTATCCTATGTTACTTCTAATACCTTCAAGAGTATATGTGCAAAGTTTCATGATGATCGGTTAAGTAGTTTTTGCATGAAAGCGCAACAAACAAACTTACATTCGCATTTATAATATTGGTATGATTGCTTTTATTTCAATATTATAAATATTGTTCCTTGGATTTTTGTATATTCAAAATGAAAATTTTTTATTTACTCATTTATTGTTCTCGAAGCTTCCAAAGGATAGAGTCTCAAAAATTTCCAAAATATAATATGATAAATGTTTTCAAAAATAAATATCTTTAACTCTCTAAACTTGTCATGGCACGGGCCATACTACTTAATACACAGTACGACAGTGGTTGGTACACATGTTAAATGTTAACAAAATATGAAAATTGGCTTAAAATAAAGAAACACGTGTCTCGGCGTTTTGCTGTAGCACGTCAGAATTTTGAGAAAATCGATTTTTAAGCTTCAAAGGACCGTGGAGGTTTGTCGTACTGTGTTATAAATACTTATTTTAATGGTTCTTATGCCTTAGAAACAAATATGTAAATCCTTTTATGATAATACATACATAAGTACTTAAAATTATTGTAATTGCCTATAACCTACTTAAAAAATTCATGTGCCAATAATTGATAAATCTTCGGCTTATTAATGTTAAAAGAGGAGATTCTAACGAAAACCAAGATTCCAAACCAAGATTGTAAAGGGTTTCGTTTTAATTTACGTACTAGATTTTATTGAAAAGGGTTTCATCTTAATTCAATCGGTCAAAGTGATTAAGAACTTTGAAAAGTTTTCATCTTAGTTTTACAGATTATCTTCTTGATTTTATTGTAAAGACATGCCCCATCGTAATAAGCAGGGGTTCTTATTGGAAAAAAAACCAGGGAGAAATCCGTTAAATTTTGTTCTGATTACAAGGGCATTTTGGGTGGTCCTCTCGCTCTGTGTACCTCACTGATGTGACCCACATCTGAAGGAGGTTTGTTAAACTTTGTCTATTCAACTAGTTTTTGCAGCTAGGTTTTGCTAAGATCATAGCTAATTTTCCGAAATAATTTGCTTTTGAAGAAAGTAAATTTCCGATACCATGTTTTTTCTTTTAGTTCACCAACTCGACGCACGTAGTAGGTCAACTTTCAATATCTCAAGTTTATTTGTTGTAAAACGCTTTGTTAAACAGACATTTCTGAACCCAGTCTTTATACGTTCCAAAATTCGCTGTCCGTTCGATTAATGAACATTTCATTCTTCATTCTCCATATTTTAACGTTGCAATTTTCCTGCTGCAATTTTCCTGCTCTCGCTTAGAGGCAAAATGAATGATATATTACTGTTTCCATGTAGCTCATCCCTTCAAGTGGGCAACTCATCACTGCCATTTTCAGTGTTCCTTTGGTTTCCTTTGATATTTTGTTTCATACTTATCACATGTATCGTCTTTGCATTTGCGCCACCCCGGCAACTACTCAACGTACATACATATGTGTGTGTGTATGTATCTATGTATCATCAAGTAGACTTGAGTCAATTTTCTACATATGTACATATTTCCATATACCATCATTGCATGAGCATTTCTTGAACATTTTCTCCGTCGGAAATGGAAATGCAGACGACGTTAAAAATTAGGTTAACATATAGCACTGCAAAACGTTTTATTTAAAATGGAGGTAAATACGACGGTTAGACAGGTAAATCGGACATGTTATAGGTAAGAAGTGTGTACAGGTAAGTGTGTTTAGTGTCCGACTTTGTGCAGCACATCGCCTGTGGTCAACACATAAATTCCAAGCAAGCACACATCTAGAATGACAGCTGTTCGTGTGTGCATCTTCACTGCCCTGCAGGAGGTGGGCCCTTCAACGTTCAAAAAGCTTTTTCAAACTATAAAAATTTATTAAAATCAACATACTAGATGTAAATGTGGTGTACGTAAAACTTGGCAATCTTTTATTTCTCTCTTTCTCTCGCCATAGTTAAGATCTTCCAATTAAGTGTTGTACTCTAACGCACCCGTGACAACCAACACACATACACACACACATGCCGCATATTCGACCATTTCAAATGGATTCAGCTACAATCAGGATAACACTAAATTATCGCAGCAAAACAAAGAGCAATAGGCAGGCAGGCAAGCAGGAAAATGGGATATGATAAAAGAAATTGTGCGGTTATTGATTGCCTAGAAAGCAAACTGGCGCAGGAGCAATTGACCCTTTTGTTTTTCTCAGAAGGAGTTGTTGGTTTGCATATTATGCTCATAATTAAAAATTCTACCAAAGATAATGTACGGCTATACATACATATATACCACGTAATTAATTGTTAGCCGTGCAAATTGTTAAATAAGTATTAAAAATCATCGAACTGAAAAGCAGCCGCAAAACGCAAACGGGTATATTCTTTGTGTTAAGCTTTGTTTTAAATTCCAAATCACGGTTGCATTAGCAAACCAAAAAGCAAAAATTTATAAAAAACTGATCAACTGTAAAATGCCTAATTTAGAGCTCGTGGCATTTGACTATTAATCTCTTTTTTTAAATTTCAGCAGTAGGGAACTGAGAAATCCTCATGGATGTTTCTTTTTTTCCGAGCTCTATGGAGTATATTTCGACCGAATTATATTCAAAAAAAATTTGGTTGAATTTGGGTTTCTTGTTGTCTGCCAGAATAAGAAAAAAGTGAATGTTTAACGCCTTATTTAGAAACAATACTTACGAGCGAAGGGTGTTTAAAAAAAAGGGGTAGTTTTTGTTCCATTTTAATTAAAAACTAAGTAAAATTATATTATTCTAATAGTACTATATTGGTGTGAATCAAATGGAACTCAGAAGGTTTATTCAAGGCATATATAAATTATAATTTAATTTCATCCGTAAGTTAAACTAAATATTGCAATAATGACATAGATATAAATATTTACAATAAATCCTGACTTATTCTGTAAAAGATGTCAGATATCTAAACAACAAAAATAAACTAAACACATATCTAAGTTAAGTAAAATATTTCAATATCAGGCGAATAGTAATTGTTTAAATGTTCCAAAAAGTTAAAATCGTTTAAAATGAGGTCGTAAGTTGAATGACATTTTGTAAATGTTGGATGGAATGAAAGTTTGTTTGAGAAAGATTTAATCAAAACACATTTATTTTTAAATTAGATTGCCATTTATTTAAGATATTTAAGTTGTTCATAAGATTTCATAATGTGACATAAATCAAATAGTTATAAAATTCCAAAAGCACAAAACTGCTTCGTCGTAATTAGTTATTTCTATACAACATATTTTTTTGATATTCAAGGAAGGTTTCCGAGTGTTCAGAAGTGCTACTATTGTAACTGGTTGAAGCCTTTGGTACGCTTTATTGTATTATTTATAATGCTCACTATCGATTTCAAAAAATCAAATCAAGCACAACTGAGACTTTCCTGTCACTTTTTTTTAATAGAAATTAACCAGACTTTCCAAGCTACAATTTCGTGGACAGTTCAAATTTAATGCATACCAGATGCTCAAAATAGAAAACTAAACATAGATTGCGCAAAAAAGGAATCTAAAGCAGGACTTGAGAAGTTGAGTACAAGAACTCATCAAGCACTTGACTTAGGGGTTTTGGCGAACACTGGAATGGTCTTCGAAAAAATCCTAACATAATTTAAGAGAAGTTTGAATTTCTTTAGCGACTAACGTGATTGGGAAAGCTTTCTTCACAAGAACAAGGATCATGTTCAGTAACTTTGCGATAGGTCGTCTAACAAATTTTTGTAAATCTGTCAATATTTCTTCAGAATGGGAGTTATCAATTGGACTGAAGCTGAAGGAAGTTATCTTTGCAGTTTTTACTAGTTGAGCTTATCGATGGTCGTTGTCAGCAAAGTCATCTTAGGGGTGCCCCAAGAAGGAGTTGGACTATAACGGGCAGGGTAGAACGGGAGGAGTTTTAGATGAGTTCATTTAGCTGCTACGGTGAATAGGGTATTGATGTCGTCCACATGAGCTAGAGAGACGCGGGACTTACGTAGCTGCTGAAACTCCTCTTCTGAGATCGGTGGTGATTTGATCCTAATAACAGTATTCACAGGACGTGAGTGGCAGTTGGTAGGGACTGCCTTTCGGTAAATGGCGGTTTATGGCTTGTCCAATGGATTAATAGGTTATTGTCCGTTAGTTAAAAGAGATGCCTCCTAACGTATCTGGGAGATGGCTCATCGGCGAGCAGAAGTCTATTTGTGTGCCTTGGGAGACGGTAAGTATTGAGAAACTGTTTGCTGAGGAAGAGAGCATACAGAGATAACAATTTATTTTCAGTTTTTAAATTATATAGAAGGGTGAGGAAGTCTTCTTGCGTACCTATTTCTTAACTCTCATCAGCTTCGATTCTAGATTTCTAAAGTTCACCAGCGGTTGTTACTATTTGCCAATTTTCCCACCCCTTTAGCCCCTGCGAGATAATTGATATCTCCTTATCTTCTAATAGCGACCCATCTAATGCTACTAAGACCGCTCTGTCACAAGGTTGGTTGTCGTTAAAGCCGCGGTTCGATTGCGTTGTGCTATATCACCATCGAAGGCCATGTTTATGCATAGCCAGACCCAGATGGTAATTTCTTTTTGCTTACATTTATATTTCACGATATTTCACGATATTTTTAAGTCAAAAACCTATTTCTAACTTTGGAGTCGACTTTATCTTTGTTGTGACTACGTGGCATTATTTTTTGCAGTGAGCATATGGAAAAGTAGATAGCAAGGTAGACGAAGTAGCGGGTATCAGATAGTTAATTATAAAGTTATTGAAGCCATTTTCATTTTTAAAATCTACTTCTAATAATTTCAGACACACAATATTTTTTTTGGAAAATCATATATGTATATAAAAACATCGTGAGATTTAGTACGAATAAATTCTAACTGTTATACCTACGTTCTTCGCCCGGAAGCGAAGCGTTCTAAGCGCCTGCTTTCTATTAACCTGCACGTTCAAGAAAAGGACGCATCTACCATTTCGCATAAATAAAAACAGTATATCCAAATTAGTCTAAAAGCCTAATGAAACATTTTGAAATATTAGTATTTCCCTCAACTGTTTCTTGACTTGTACTACCTGTATACCTTTTTCTGTTTTAGTTCAGAAACTTGCAATTCATATTCGGAATTTCCATTTCAAATGCAAAAAATTGCAATTGATGTTCAGAAAATTACAATTTAAGTTTAGAAATTCCACTTTAAATTCTGAAAAATACAATTCAAAATTTCAAATTAATGTTCCGAAAGTTTCACTTCAAATTCAGAATTTCCATTTTAAATTCCGAAAAACCCAATTGTAACTTTCTGAATTTGAAATGAAAATTTTTCTGAATTTAAATTGGGGATTCTAAATTAGAATTGCAACTGTCTGAATTTGAAATTGAAATTCTGAACTTAAATTGGAACTTTCTGAATTTAAAATTGGAATTGTAACATTCTGAACTTTAATTGGAAATTCTGAATTTGAATTGTAATTTTCTTAATTTGATATGGAAATTCTGAGCTTGAATTGTAACTCTCTAAAATAAAACTGAAGAAGGTGTAGAACCTTTCTTTCGTGATCATAAACTTAAAAAAAGATAAATTAGGAATAGCGGGTATGAACACACTTGGTTTATGCGAAGTAATTTGAACGAAACTAAGTAATTTACGTTGTAGTGTGTCCGGCATGTGTTTTAATTTCTCGGGTTGACTTCGAATGCAGATACCCAAATTTCAAATTCGGATGGCAGTACGCTAACTCATACCGATTACTAAATGTCTAACCAAGAAACTACCGAATTTGTCTGGTAGTGGTGGTGTACGTCTGCCCACTCACCTCTCGCTGTACTGTTGCCGCTGAGTTCATTGTTTCGTTAGTTTTACGCTTTTAAGTTGTCCACTAAGTGGACTTCTAAAATAAACAGATACAAATGGTACAAATATAATATAATAACCAGTACAAAAAGGGCAGCCACACACTCAGCAGTAGCGCCGCAAGAAACAAAAAACATATTTATGTACAAACATGCAAAAATATTTACTAATAATATGAATATTCACAATAGCCTGTCGCCACACAAAAGCGCACCGATCTGCAAACTATGAAAAGCACAATTGACAGGATACAGGAGAGTGTGTGGGTGCTTATGTGGTGTGGTATGTGTGCCAGCCGTATGAACCATTTGAAAAGTTTTAGAAACTCATCTAAATTACTTAACAGGGTGACGGGAGGTCGGAGAGGTGGCTAGAAGTGCTGGCATTTGAGCAAAGCACCGCCAAAAGGCGAACACAAACTGAGCTCGTATATCTATTTATTTGCATGCATATGTATGCGCATACATATACACTAACACACGCACTCACTCATACGAATGTACATACATTTTAGCTTATCTCCGCTTATGGTCTGAGCGTTACGTCCAACTCAGCTCCGTTGTACATACATATGTACTTTCCAAAAGGAGTCTGTCCCGCTATCTTCTTTACTTGCCGCAAACGTTCAAGTTGGAGTGGCGTGAGATCCAGTGACGGATAGCAGTTGAGAGCCTTGTTGTTGCGTTGCGATTGTGGGTGCTCTTTTATAGATGAGTTGTTTTTGGGTGATTTGTAGTTGTAAGCAATTTAGTGCCATTATCACGTAAATTATTATTAGGCAGAGAGCATAAAATAGGCGCACACGCAACAATACAGCTAACGCCTGACACGCACGCAACTTTTAAATCATACGCATATGTGTAGGCATTGTACATGTGAACTCATCCATGTGTGTACGAAAAATCTATGTATGTATGGTAATGTTTAGTATTTACATAATTTTATGCAAAAATTGGTATGCAAAAGTTACGAATGTCTTTAATGTGGGGTAAATGAGTAACGCTAATGCTCGTGTCGTGGCGGTGGAGCTGTTAATGATGTTGTTATTTTGTTTATTATGTTGTCCTTTTTTCTGTCTACGCTCCAAAGCATAATTTGTTCGATAAAGAAATAATATTGTACACGCGAAGTACACGCAGGCCACAAATTTATGCATATAGAATATTTTATGGGCCTGGGGAAGCCTAGTCGCGTATTTATTTTAGTTTAGACATTTTATATGCATATGACTTTTTGCGATTTTAACAGTTCTATAAAACGTGGGATTTCTCCTTTTACAGGATTTTCAAACATTCCCTTTCCAAGATAAAGCCATCTCCAAATACCTCAGAGAACACCAATTAAACAGTTAGCCGTTTTGAAAACATAGATCTATTTCAATATAGAAGCACAATCAAATCCAAAACTATATACATATAAGAATAAGTGCTTAACATTCTTTTTCTTCTCAAAAAAAAAAAAAATTTTTTTCCTACTCTCGTGTGTGACTTTTCGCACTTATAGAATCTGTATATATTTTGGGCCAATAACATGGTTCAATTATTAAAGGTTTACTCACTGGTGACATTCGATTTTTGACACTCCCTAACCAAAAGTTGTTTTTCATGTTACTTAAGCCAAACTTCTCATGATGCAATTTTAATATTTTATCCAAAGAAATATTTGATCTACGAATATTGATTTTTCTTAAATTTTCACGCAAATTTGAAGTTTAAGCAACACAAGGCATTGCTAAGGGAGCCGATTTTGTCAATAGCAAGCGAGAAAACAGTTTACTGATCAAACCTGTAATAATTGAATAATGGGCCAATAAAGTTATTCTTGGTAGGAAAAACCATTTAGTTAACTTTTTTTTGTATACAAGTTTATCTGGAATACATTTTACACGAATAGAGTGGTTATGATAACGTTGAGAATCGGAACTTTATCAGAAGCAATCCATAGTTTCATGTGTATAGTTTTTATATTTTGATTTTTTGATTTCTGACTGTGGCACGTAGCCTGTCCTTGGCATCCGGTCGAGCGATGGTAGTGAAGGTTGTGTTGACGTTGCGATCTGTGCTATCGAACTGCTAGAACATCGCATTGAGTTGCTTTGTCTATCACCCCTAATGCTGAAAAGTAAAGATACTGGTGGCTCAGTTCGTGGTGCGCCTTTTCTCATAGCCATCTATGGTTTTGCTGAAGATACTCCAAGCTCTCGCCGCTTGGTTTTTTTTTGTTTGTTTGCCAATTTTTATCCATAACTTTCGAAGATAATCAACGCGTTCAAAACTGAAGTGTCAATCATGTTTGAGAATACAGCCAGCGGCCGATTCTCTTTTACAGCTGTAACCAGACAACATTTTCCTTATTTTATCCACGCCACCTAATTGAAAGAAAGGTATGAATTGCAGGGACCGTGACCCTTTGTTTTGTTATAATAATGAATAATTTCTGACAATTCTTTTTGCATCCGATTGAACCGCATTCGAAGTTTCCATTGTACTTTGTAGAACTACAGATTTGTCTCTTCTGCCAACGTGTGTTACGTTACAAGGGTTATATTTTCGGTGAATTCAAATGTAGATTGGAACGAAGGAACTTTTATTCATTGCTTCATTGTTTTTTGCTTTGTGGCCCCCATTATCAGACCCTGAGACAACAAATTGTGTTCCAGAATGTAAGAACCACTCGTTCGCCTTGATTTTTTTTTTTGTTGTACGACCACTTAGTTTTCATAAGTACTGTTGCATTTTCCAAACATATCAAATTTCAAATCAAACCAATAGCAAATATACCATATATCTAACCATGCTTAAAACACATATGTATAATAGCAAAAACTTGCACATTTCCCGAAAATTAAGTAATTGCTAATAAATTTTAACACAATCAGAGAGATTGAAATAATCAAAAAGCAAAAAGTCCGGACCATTTATCAAATATTTTCCGAATTGGAACAAACTTGTCTGTAGAACATTCCCCTTGTCAGCGCAAAACATTGTCAAATCGAATGTTCAGGTATTGAAATGTTTTACTCAACATTATCGCTCTATTCTGTTGAAAAGTTATACAGGTAAATTAATTTTGGTTCTTTGGTTCAGGTATCCGCTATATCATGTTAGTTCTTTCCCTCTGTACGCAATTTAATTTAAAGTTTTTTTTTCAAACTTTCAGAAAATATATAGAAATTATATATAAAAAGATAAGAAGTTTTTGTTCCGAGCAGGAAGCTGTACAATTTTATCTCCTCTGGGAAATGATGGACGGATTCGCCAATAGATCGATTTAAGGGAATAAAGTCTTAGTAATCGAGAAGCCTTTATTGGCTTCGCTATGTAACTCTGTAGTATCTGAGTGATTTTTCTAAGAAGACTTTCTTTAACCTTAAAGTATGGACAATTTTTTGGAAGCGAGATCTCACATACTCGTAAATCTATGGGAATATATTGACAGCAGTTTAGTTTTGATAAAGAAAGACTAAGAAGGTGATAAATAGGTCTGAAATGAAAAGATTTTGTACTGCTTGATTTTGATTTTGGGGAACCACTACGAAACATAGAACTTTCAGTCTTCCACAGTTATATTTTAAGAGAGCCTAATTAGCATTGAAACCATATTGGATCAGCAAACGTGTGCCAAAGTCGACGAAATTTTGTCAGCAGAGGTCTTACAAGTTGATGCCTAATTTTTCTAAAGCAGCGAGGCTCAAGCCCGATGCAAATAATTTCCCATACCATCCCATAACATCCACCTCAGCCTATTTTGACAGCCCAAACACACACTACATAGAATGAGCGACAGTTTATTACACACATTAAGCATTCGAACGAAACACACTCCATGTCCTACATATAAAATCATTGTTGGTTGGTTGCTTGCTCCATTGTCGATAGGGCGACGAAATGCCCGCGCATGGTAAAAGTTGGCGTTAAATTCGCTTTATAAGCGCATTTGTATTCCAGCCAACGCATCAATAGTCCTCAAACGTCCGCACAATACCAGCCTGCTTCCTGCCTCATTCGTGCTATTCATCAGCGCAATATTGCACGAATGGCACTTATGTGATTAATGGATTTTTAACAAGTTCCACATTCACAAAGTCAAGCGAAAACTCGAAGCGAAAATACAAGTATGCGACATTCTGCAGTGTTTCAAGCCAGCAAAGGCTACCCGCGTATCGTGTGTATGAGTAGATATGTTAGATGGTGGGCGGGAATTTTATTTCGAACTCCTCGACAAAGCCAAAAAGTTGATGTGACGTGCTGGCGCTGACATCGGCTTGGGCTAAACTTTTCTGACAGGCGAAATAGACGAACGCAGACGAAATACAAGTAAATATGACAGGATACATGTATGCATGTAGATGTGTGTGCATGTGTGCATGTGTGTATGTGTGTGCGTATATTAATAGGCCGGCGGCTAGTCTACAATGTGGTCGGTTAGCACTGAAATAATGGTATTTTAAGTCCTTAGTTGCGTGGAAACACTCAAACGAAAATATGCAGCAAAAACAAAACAAAAAACAGTGGAGTGGATGAAGAAAAACAAAATTATGGCTGCGACACGCATTTTGCATGTAACAAAACGTTGTTGACGAAGACGACGATGAGCCTGACGATGACGCCGATGAGGAACTGCCAAAGGGCGACACGCGCCACCATTAGCTGTTGGTGGAGGCAAAAAGGGAGTAAAGTAAGAACAACGGATGTCGGGTATGAACTTGTTAAATTTAATAATGCCAAGGTTGGATGGCGGCAACCACTAGCGATCAAGTTGCTTGCGGAGCTAAAGTCCGATAGGACACCGCATGGGCGGCGGTAATGCGGCTGAAAAGGAGAAAAGGCAACAAAACAAAAGTGAGCCGCAAATTAGCTTGAGAGTTAAATTAAGTAAAAAGAAAGTGCGTAAATTAAACCAAAGGTCCGAAACTTACCATCCGCAAAAATTGAATCAATCATAATATTAAGGCTTCCTTTCAAACCAAAACAAACAAAAAAAAAGGTTTTCGAAAACTATTTCTCATCCCATTTAGTGCCTTATACACATCAAAAGGTAAAACGAACTATTTCCCGCCCGTTTTCTTGCTGCGCGACTTTACTCTAGTGACTTGGCTTTTCAAAACTTGTTTCCATGTTTAGTTCACCCCTAACCAATTAGCTTGCTTTAGACTTCAATTGAAAGTGCTTTGCCTACTCACGTACGCATGTCAACCGAAATTCAACTGAAAAATAGCTTAGCTTTGACCGACAGCAGCATTGGCAGTTGTAGCAGCAGCTAAAGTAAAACCAATTGCGTCTAGATTGCACCAGAGATGTAGGAAAGTGACAAATGTCAAGCAGCAACACATGACTAACTCACTGAATAGCCAAATGAAGCACTCACTGACTGACTGACGAGTAGCTATGCATGTGAACTCACCTGAGCTTGTTAGAGGATTTGCTTGAGTTTTAGGGGTTACAATTAAAATTTTAACAGTTGGAAGACAACTAAAAGTTAGCAATTTTGACGGATACCTCCATGGCATACGTGGGTCGAGTTTAGAGTTCAGAAAAGTTCGCCGAACGTGGAGAAGATTCAAACAGATGTACGCTGTATGGCTTAGCTTTTGCTGGCACCACACTTTAGTCCACTGAGATTAGCAACGATGTGCAAGTGATTGTTAAGCTAAGAAAAAACTCGAAACAATACGAAAAAGAAAAGAACAAGTTACAAGTTGTTGAGAGATGGCCGTGCGCCAAAAACTCTCGGAGAAAAGCTGCTAAGTTGGAGCAGCCTAGTAGAGTTCAGTCACTTCAGCTCGCCTTGACTGAGTCGTAACCATGGATAAAAATAAATTAATAATAAAAGCCAAAAGTGGTTAAGAAAACAGGGCAGCGACTCCATAGTAATATACCCAATTTTGTCCGGTTATATCTTTTGAGTGAACGGAATGAAAAGGTGCTGAATATGACATCAGTTAATCGACCGCCAAAATTATTGATTATCATATTAGTCCGTTTCATAGAAAGAAATATGAGATGGTTAAATCTAGGGATATTGCCAGCCAGATAATATCGCAAAAATTTGATATCAAACGGCCTAAAGAAGCCATTTTTCAGGAATGATACATGAATTTTCAATAACTTAGAAACGAAAATTATGTTTGTTCAAGTCGCTAGAGCGGTCGTGTACACATACACAAATTCAAATCAAAACTATACTGCGACAACTCAGTTTCAGAAGACTTGGTATATATATGAGAAAGAGAGAAAAAGGGAAGAAAGAGAAGAATAAACCCCCAGAAAGTGCAATTTAGGATTCAACTCCTTCAACAAAAAGTGTTTAGGGAGGTATCGAACTTATGTAAAGAAACAGAGAACAGATTTTTAAATATTCGTCAGAGAAGACAGTAACATTCCTTAAATTGGATACTTGGATGACCTAGTAATGAGCTCTCCTAATGACAAAAAGCTGGAAAAACCATGGAAAAAAGTATTGGCACCCAACACATTTGGGAAGCGAAAAAGTTTCTTAGGCACAAGAGATTATCCGCAATTAGCTTACCACGAGCAAATCAAATAGTGCAGAGTATGGTATTTTGTTTTTCTCTAAATAACCTAGCGAGACAAACCCCGTTCAGCGATATCCACCTGTATCTATCAATCTAAGTTACGCCCCCGAGCCTGCCAATTCATCACCATAATCGTACTGTTTTGAGATGAAAATTTGTCTAACGACCGGACGGATACCTGCTGAAATGGTGTCTATACAGCTTGCTCGACCCCGAGTAAAAACCGGGTGTATTTATTGCATATTCTCATCTTTCTCTTAGCTAAGGGTTATCTATCAGCCCTCGAAAGTTTAACCTATCAGCCCTCGAAAGTTTAACCTGGTAGGGCAGACCTGCTCAAGAGATTTTTCGGAAAAGCTTGTCTATTATTTCAAATATATAGACTTCCTATTTTCTTAACCCTATTTCTGACAGCAATCTGGCGTTTCCGTAAGGTGATTTAGACCCGCAACGTCCAATTTTTTTTTAGTAAATTGATCTGGGGTTTCCGTAAGGTGCTTTAGACTCGCAACGTCCTGTTTTTTTTAGTAAATTGATCTTGCTAAACACTCCAGATTTCAAAACCTTTTTATGTTGTTGCTACGATGTAAAAATACATAGGCTGAAAGAATTTAGAATACCGTTTAACTATTTAGACTCCACTTTATTATCTTATCGTTTCTTTAGTAGATATATAGTGAAGGAAATTTATGAGCTTAACATCTCCAACCTGCAATGTTACTAGACATTGTTTTAAGTGACTCCGTTTTATCGGAGATCTTGGAGTCCGAAGTTGGCTTTACATTCCAAAGTCTGTGGGCCCACAAACTCACAACACAACACAACCTAGTGAGATCCCCTTGGCAATTAGGCCGCCATATCTAATAGCAACATCTGCGACATCACTTTTGCTCGCTTTCTCTCTCTCTCTCACTCTTTTATCTAAAAACTTTACAGTTGCATGCCAATCACAATTGACATAGACGCAGTGACATTTACATGAGTGCGACAAGTTGAGAATGACAATCGAAGGAAATAGGGTAACTACAGCCGTAGCAAACAAAATATTTTAGGATGCCATACAAGTACACTCACAACCACTTCTACAAATACATGCATACATACCCAATTTTCATAGCCACTCACCAAAAGACGATACAGAAAATTTGACTGTCGATGCAGCTCAATCGAAATGGACGCAAATTGGCTTACTGCAAAAGTCAAAAGCCTAAATTCACGCGTATGCACGCTTCGACAAATACAATCGATGCATTGCATTAAGCACAGTGGATTGCATTGAAGGTAGGCATAAAGTAGCGAAATAGTTTGTAAAATGTTGAAAATAGTATCTTGTAGTGGAATACAGACAACAAAATTTGCCGAAATTTGGTTTGCAGAAGATGCGCCAGGTAATTTTTTCTATCTAATGGAAATGGTCTAAATAATGTAACTCATTATGTTCAGAAGCTCCCTTTTGTGGTATTCTTCTGACAATGTTGATATTTGTAGGCAGTTTGCAGACAGTTTAAGGCCTTACTTATCCAAGTTTTTTCTGGGTTCGTAGCCGAAATTCCATCGAACTCTTTCATTGTCCTGAATCTCTGGATTTAAGTTGGAACGTACTGAGAAAGATATCCCAAAATAGAGTCCGACAAAAGACGACAATTGAAGACGACCTATACTCCAACAGTAGATAAAGTAAATCATATAAAATTATATATTCCTAAAAAAAACGCCAGCCAGACTTCAAGCAATTTCTACCCTCGTTGGACCTGTTTATGGCAAAGAACGTTATCGAAGTGAAATCCGGCTAGACTGCGATCCATGATGCTTATCCTCAGAAAGTTTTAGGAATAAACCTGCAGTTCCTGTCATGGTCCATCTGACGACCAAATTATTACATAGGACGCAACTATTTCCGGAAAGGTTCATATTTTAAGCATTGGGAGAGTGCTGGGCAGTTCTAGAGAGGATGTTTTCTTATTGGCGCATTAAACGCATCTTGCAAAGATTATATTACGTCAAGTTGATGTCCGAAGAAGCACACTTAGCCCGCTTGGACCATTGTGATGCCACTGAAATGTGAAGCAAGCTCTTATGCACTCCTCCCTTACCCTCCCTTAAAATCTATCCATTGTGTGATCTTAGTATTATCCAGACTAAACTAAGGATACTAGCAGATGCTAAATCCGCTAGACATTCAAAGAAGTACTTTTCAAAGACTGTTCTTCGTCCCTGAATCTGCGTCAAAAGTTATTGGATCAGTGCCCAGACAGTGCTCAGTTATAGTACCGACCACTGACCAGATGGAGTGCCGTTCGATATTTCCTAGTGCCCTAGAGCTTCTACCGTCCATCCTAGGCCTTGCAATCCAACGGAAGGATTCTTCGGCTCAGCTTTTGTTCGCATTCTTAATAAAAGCTGATCTCGGTCGGTGATTGCATGATGATATGGAAAGGCCCGGCTTCAGAGTCACGTTTACCAATGCTAATTCTGTTCCCTTTCTACCTAATTATCTGCGGCATAGCTTCCGGAAATTTTGCTATAACCAGAGCCCCAGACTATGCACGTACTGCATTTCCAAGCTAGTTCGTTTAAGGCGACCTTGTAGGTGGTACTACTAAAATTTTAACAATCTAATGACAGCATGACTGCCAGAATGGATCTTTATATGTCATAGAGTCAGTATTGTGTTCTTAAGAAAAAAAAGGGGCCTTAGCTATTGCTGTCAGTTGAACCTGAAATACACTACAATAGTCGGGTAGGCACGGGTTTGGATTTAGTGAGCGTTCGCTCGAGTGAACCGCACTTCCTAACCTGCCATCTAGCTTGGAACAATCTCTAGTGTTTCAGACCATCAACTAGTGTTCCACACATTTATACTTTGGGGTGCAAACTTCAGGCAATAGGAAACTACAATTTAGCCAAAGTTTTCTTCTTGATACGTTCAACGTGGAATAGCTTAAATTATGGTAGAATGGAACTTTTGCATATCTAGGAATAAGCTATTTATTAAATTAAGTTCGGGGATTCTACGTTTGAAGTACTTCTCTTTCTTAAATAGATAGCGTTGCCACTTCCTATGCTGAATTCTATTTCTTAATCATTGAAATATATTTCTTATCCGAGAGCAAGCTTGAACTTGGTTTGCTTTAGCTATAACTGTATATTCAGGCATAGAATGGACTTAACTTTAAGTTTCCTTATTTCCCTCAAAGTATTTAAGAGTAAAAACAAAATTGCAAATTTCGAATTCGTCCACTGTTTGGCACAACTGACAAACCAAAACGTGTTTCGTTACACTTCGCCACACTTCGTCACGCTTAGTGCATTGCCAAAGCGTCTTGCCCATGGCCGATAGGCTGCTGGTTGGTGAGGACAGCGATGGATTGCAATGAATGAAAATGGAAAATTGTGAATGGCAGCGGTAAAATGGTAGATAAAAAGGAAATACTCAACAGTGGGGCACCAACAAAAATTGGTGCAACTTAAACCCCCGCCTTCCCGCGTGTGCCACTCCGATGATTCCAGATATGTATATAGGCACATTGCATACACAAGCTTACTATATCGAAGCTGATTTAAATTCTGCTAGATTCGTAAAGCGTGAAGCGGCAGCGTCGAGGAGGAGCAGTTGGAGTGCACTGAGGAGATTGGAAAACGTAAACTGAATGCAAAATGCGAATTGAGGAAAAGGATTCTTTGCATTTTTTACCACGATTTGCTGCTATTCAAAAAAGCCATTTACCGTTGCACGCTAACGTGCCACAAAGGCGGCGCGCATACAAACACAAACACACACACACACACACATAAGCAACCTAACAAACAAAACAATCCGGCAAATGCAAACAAATAAGAGTAAGCCTAGAATAGGTGCACATGAGGCGGCAGGCAATACACAGCTGCAGAGATGGCTGGTACTTTTGCCTGGCTGACGGCCCGTTCAACCGACAGCTTTACACACTGGCCGTCGCAGGCAAGCGTACGATTTGCTGAAGTGGGGAATGCAGCGAGCATAAAGAATGACATGTATATGTTTGCCTCAATTGCTCGTTCGATTTTTGCTCTCTACATTGCACTCCGCCAACCAACTCCTGCCACATTTATCCCGTACATGCCGCAAGCATCCTCGCACGCGCCCGCCTTCACCTTGCCACAGCTCACTTTACGATTTGTTGGCAACGACATTGGATTGAATTGACGTGTGACATTGAAATGTTACCGGCACCAAAGTTTTCTCTGCCGTCGTGTTAGAATGCTGCTGCGGAGAGATATGGAGATGCCGCCTGCGGGTGAAAAGCAATTGCACAATGGCAAATTGCCAGCCGCTTGTTGGTCGTATTAATAGCAATCGAAAAAAAAAGATGTGTAAAAAAATGTGAACATGGAATCAAAAGCGATTGAAAATTCCAGAAAAATTGAAAAAAAGGGCAATAACAGCATTACACTTGTGTAAGATAGCAAAGACAAGGCAAATAATCATGTGAGACTTGCCTATCAATGCCGTTGAATGTCAAATAGTGAGAGAGGGGAAGAGAGGGGGAGAGAGGGAATGAGAGAGCGACTAAAACTCAGAATATGCGTATTCGAACAACGCTGGAAGCTATGCAGCTACGAATTGCTGTTGACTTGAAGCGCAAAACACTCGCATTTGATGCACTTAAAAATTTAAAGTTTAAAATTTGAGCTAAAAATTAGATATGGGTTAAAGCGCTGATTATGCAGAATTCGCACAACTTCGCAGAAATGTTTCGCTGTCACATAAAAGTCTCTTAAGTGCCTTGGTGTATATGTGATTGGGCGAAAATTAGCATAATTTACAAAAAATTATGAGCCGACCATTAAGAACCGTCCTTAAGTTTTCAAAAGTTATGCGAAGTGTGCATAACCAGACCATAAGTCACCGTCCAAACCTAGCCAAGATACACTTCTTTTTAACAGAAATATCACGTAAGATGGATTTGGACTTTTTTTTAATTCTCCATTCCAAACAGTAAAATGTTAAGGGAAATAGTTAAAATTGAGTTGATGTAACAAGTTTCCTTTTTAATTGAAATAAATATATTTTGAAATTCAAAGGTTACATCTCATTTGATTAAATCGTGCCCTTAGCTTATGGGCGACATTTTTATACTCAAGCATTAGTGTTAAGATCATTAAAGCTTTGTTCATAAAACAGTTGTCTATAATATCATAAAGCAACAGACATAAACACCAAAATGTTAAGAATGAATAGAGAAAGCGGTTAAGTAATTTCTGTATGTCTGGCCGTCCGTGCATCGGTTAAGTCGAGTAAATATTGAGATATCTAAACGAAACCTGGTACACACATACCCGTCGACACACAGTAGTTTAGTTTTGAAAACTATCCGACAAAACTCTATCAAGTCCGGTACAAACCTTGCATTTTAACTCAGTAGGGGTAATTTGAAAATTATAGAAATCGAGCAAAAACCACGCCCCCGTATTATATAAAGGTTGTTTACAAAACTACTTTGCAGGATTAGAATGAAAATGAAATACACGAAATCAAAATTTGTTGGCAATATGCGGGGCACCGACGGCTTTAGAGCAAATAGGTATATCTCCGAAACTCCTTCATCAAACTTCACCAAATTTGGCACACACTTTACTTGTCAACTGAGTAAGCTAAGTTTTAAAAGTTGTAGAACTCGAAAAAAAACTACGCCCCCTTCTTATATAATCGTAGAGAAAACTCGTTCGATTTTAATTGGAGAGATAAATGTATAGAAATCAAAATTTTCGGAATTCGGCGGGGTATGAAAAATATATACCAATTTCGTTTTGATTATATTTAAGTAAATAAAAGTTCCTTTAATTTTCAAAATAAAAATTATTTATTGTATACAACAAATACCGTTTATTTGAAATAAAAACTTCCGGCAGATATTTCACCCGAACTTAGAGCAGCTTTAGGTATATATATATCTTTTATATCTAAATTGAAGCCCAAATTTTTGCTTGAGCGAAATTCCGGGTGTACTGGATCGCTTTCTATGTTTTCAATTTTAATATTACATATAGGACGTAGTAGGATTTTAAAAGGAAATTTCAATAATAAATATATTTAATTAAAGTATTAAGTTTTTTATGAAATCTCAACAATCCTACGCATTGCTACTCCGTTTGCCTTTCAAGCGTTTGTGTTGAGAGAGCATCAACAAACCACACAAAGTTCTCTACCCTCTACCCTTTTTAAATTCAGCTTGAAAGAACGTACATATGTATATTTATAAGAAGTTGCATGGCGTTTCGTTTACTCTGGAAAGGATTTTATTCCAACTTCACTACACCAGAAACCAATTGAATCTAATGAGATTCTAATATGTAGCAGCTAAAGTCAAATTAGCTCTGGAGGGAAGCAACTTTTTCGTAATCTATGTTCTTTGTCAGCAAGCACAACACAAAACAAATTAGTTATTTATAGCTTTCATTCTGAATGTTCTGCAAGTCATCCTAAATGAGCGAGAATACAGTGGATCAAACTTTCTTTATTCTAATGGTTCTTTAGTATTGTAGAATGTCGAAAAAAATTGATGCGTTGGTGTAAATCTCGTTTTGAGAGCATTTTTTGAACTGCTTTATTAATAAATAATTTTTGGTGAGTAGCTAATTTCCCATTTCGTACCTGTTAACTGCCCACCGACCTAGATTTTCTTTGAGATTATATGAAGTCAATATTCGTCGTCGATTAGCCAACCTTGATTCAAAACTTGGAAGCCAACAATACCCCCATAATTCGCGAGATACCGATAGCAATGCTAGAAAAAGTAATAGAAAATTGAACCTTCCGAATGGAAAACCTACAGCGTAGTCGCGGCCAATATTTGAATGGAATTTTAAAAAGTAAATATCAGAAATTCTTCTTTCGGTGAATAATAAAAATTCCGACTCACTGTTTCAGAAACGGAACACCCTCCACAATAACAGTTTTTAAGTTTTTATTTTAAAAAATTATTAAAAATTAATTATAGCATGCAAAAAAAGTTATCAAATTTATTTAGGTGATTCCAAAAGTCACGTTTTTAGATTGCATTAAAACAAATAATTAAAACCAAGCAATTTTGTTTTGATTAAATTTTATGACTTTATGACTTGTGACACATTAGGACACCTTGTGAATAACCCAAGCATATATTTTTCGTAATAAACTATAAGAAAACGAAAAAAAAAATCCAAACACTTTTTTCTCTACAAAAACTATACAAATAGGTCCCTGCGGACTTTGTCACTCGGCCAAAGACAACGGGCGACTCGCTCATCGAAGGATTAATATTAAATGCAAATTAAAGGTTACTATTTCATAGTTTATTCTTTTAAAATATACAATTTTTTAAGCCAAACAGTTATTTTTGAAATCATTTTAAACGATTTTTCAACTAGGGTGTATTTTTTCGTCCAAAAAAATTATTTTTGTCCATAACCCAGAAAAGGAATAGATTGATTTCTTGTAATTTTTTTTTGCTTCACTCAGCAAAATACGCTACTTAGATAGAAAAATAAAATAAAAATATCCAATCAGCAATTTTAGTTTCCTAAAGGAGCTTCCCGGACGGATAAAGAGGTTGTTTTTGCTTCTTTGTAAATTAATATGAACAGTTTTGATTCATGTATGTATATTGTTTCTGTATTTTTTATACATACAAGCTATTGCGAGCGTAGTAATATATATATATATATATTTTTTTAGGCTCAAAAGTATAATTATTCGGCTTCCATATAGCCTCCCAGCCGTTTCTCGTAGTAGCGTTCTCAGCGTCGTGAGCGGAAGACTACGTGTGTGGGGATTAATTTGACTTAAAAACTTCCACATTTCGAAGGCAGATATCGCTGAGTCACTGTCACCGTCAGTATAAATCAGATCATGAACTGCAATTTTTGTTGACTCGATCCGCTTTTCTTTGCCGGGATTATACGGATTCTACCTAGGCTGTAGATTTTTATTTCCGACCAAGAATTGGTCGATGGAAGTGTGGTTTATGATCTTTTCACTTAAAATTTTATTTTATTAAGTCTGAATTATCACTTCAAGAATTACATACCTACGCTCGTCCGAATTTTCGGAATTAAAAACACTGAATTAAAAAAAAAAATGTTTTATGAATTATCTTAACTTAATTTTTGGTTTCTGCAACTTTTTCATTTACATTTAGCTTTGCCACATTCCCACAAAATTTAATTCTATTCAATTGTTAAAAAAAAGCAGTGAAAATTCATTGCTTAGAGCCGCATGTTACGGTGCCATTTACTTACTAAGGAACGCAGTGCTGTGCACATTGTGGCATGGTCTGCTGCGATAACAAAGGAAAGCCACAGCGGCATGGCAGTCTCGCCTGAGTAGACGCGGCGCACACATTACTGCAATGCAGTCAACCAAGCAAAAGCAAGCTAGAACAAAATTTGCATACGAGCACTCACTTGCCACAGTTGCAAACTGAAATGTTGTTGTTGTTGCCTCATCAAATGAGTACGGAGGATGAAGCGCATTGCTGTGGCGGCGTAAACATGCAAAGCCGCAATAACGAGGCAAACGAGGCAGCGAAGCAAAACAAAAAAAGCAACAGAAAAACCAGCACACAAATGCTAAAGGAAAAGGAAAAAGGAAAGGCGAGCGCACTCGCGGAGGCAACCGTGGCCGCGGCCAAATAAGGACATGTACACGGCACAAACCACGTCACGCCACGCAATGGTAAATATTTATGAGTATACGGCTGCGGTTTACGCGCCAAATGCGAATTAATAACGCGCTAACCTAACCCCCTTTCATGGAGTCATCGGGAAGGTGTGCGCTCAGTGTTGCAACTGTGCTCTGTCTTGTTACCGATGTACGTGGGCATTTAAGTTTTTATTTCGACATGGAGTGGCGGGTGAAAATAACCACCTGCTATGGAAAAGTTTTGCGGCAAGTGCGTATGCAATATTACGCATAATTTTTCTTTCGCGCAATAATAGTTCCGCCGCATATAAATATGCGAAGCTATCTGTATGGATGTGCGTTTGCTTTGAAAATGCGCTGCGTGATGTTGCGCGCTGTAGATTTGTGCGCATTGTATTTTTGCACCCCTACCTGTAGCCCTTCCATCGACAACCGACGCTTTTTCGAACGTGGCTAGAATCAAAGTAGTTAGACGCAGCGCAGCACACATCCAATCCAACAAGCGCGGCGCAGAAACTTCACGCACTTACACTGCCTAAGCGTTATAACAAAGGCTCCAACAAAAGGGCGCAAAACGAGTGCACGCACTTCACGTCAATTGGCGCTGCATCGTCATCCCCTTCGAATTCGTAATTTTCTATTTTTCGCATTTTTGCGCACAGCTCAAGCGTCAATTGTGAAGGGAAAGCACACGAGCGCGGCGCCATTAGCGCCAAACAGCTCGCCTAACTACATAGCGACGCAGTATGTTGGTACCGATGCCCAATCACCAACTAACCGACGAACGCGCGAATGAACGCACAAATTGTACCATCAAGCAACGCGTCGCGCCAAAATGCTGCCATTGACGATGCGCGCTTTGTGTCTGCAGCGTGCTAGGCGAAGGGGGTGAGCCGGCAATTGGAAATGAGGCTTTGTTCTAGACATTGGCGTTGGTTGCGCGAACGTTGACGCGGGTCTGTCGCGTGTATGTGTGTGTGCCGTTCAATTTTATGTATGCTACGTTCGAATCGTTGCTGTTGCTGCAGCTGCTATCGTTTTTATTGTTGTGGTAATTCAAACGCATCATAATTGCCGCCAACAACAAAATTGACAACTATGATAACAACAACCAATGACACTAGTATTTACAGCACAACTCAAAACATGGGCTGCTCGCATAACAACTTTAACTATACGCGCAATTGCACAGGCAGCCAGGCAATAGGCAGGTGGTTGCATCGTCGTGGTATAAACAACAACACTCATACGCCCTGTTGTCCGCATTTAGCTAGCAAAGCATCATTTGTGCTCTTGTCAAATGTGTGGTTGTCGTTTGCATAGCCATTAACTAATGCTGGTGTTAATATCGCAGTAATTATTGTTATTCGATAAATAGGTAAAGGAAGGGAAATTATTACAAAAGGCAATGTGGTAATGAAAAAGTGTCCATGTTCCTTAATATTTCAACAATTAATACCTTATTTGTTTGTCAAAGGTATATAGCACGAATTTTGACAACTCGACAACAAGGCGATTTTCTATTACTATTTCTACCATATCTCACTCTTTTAACTTTTCTTTTGAAGAAATTTTGTCTGATGCTAATGTGACCTTCGACTAGGTATTTGATCAGTATCTTTTGTAAACACAGAGCTAAAGTTCACCTATAAAAAGTTCGCCTATAACTAAAGACATCGACCTCTCAGAAAGCTTGATGGAATAAATTTTGAACAAGAAAAATACTTGATAATGAAAAGCTATTGGCGGCGCCACATGGTCAATTCTATTTCCCATTAGAATATGAAAAATCAATTGCCAAATAATTTTTCAAAATTATCTCGCCTTATTGAGCAACGTCAGATTCTATCACGATTTCTTGAAATGTCAAGATATTTTCCACTTTTTTCTAGAAAATTTTAATGTTTTATAAACAGAATGTCAGAGTGACACAAAAAATGGTCAAGAAATGTTATTTCAATTAAAAATTTGCAATAATCCTTTGACTAGTAAAAATACTTGTTTTCTATTTTTATAGGACATCCTACTCTTCGATAAATCCACTTTTCTTTAAACGTGTTAGTTAAGTTATTCCGAAGGTTTGCTTCTGTTGTAATTGCAGGCTGTCCTGCCGATTTTCGCACTATAGATTTCTTAACTAGATTTGCACTGGTGATATACGGATACGAAAAAAAGTGTTGAGAGTTCAAAAACATATAGAGACCGACCGGTTAGCGACTTCCGAAACACTGTTGACGGGTTTGTTTATATTCGACTGGACCTCAAGTGATGCTGGTTTACCATCAGCAATTAGTTTGATGTGAAAGACGTCGCAGCAAAAATAGTCGGCCGATATCTGAGAAAACAACTATAAAGGTAGTTTTCGAAAAATATTTCTGCCATTTCTTTCTCGCGAGTAGTATAGGTTTGTAAATGTTGTATCTTTTTAAGGTTATCAAGTTTACCTTCCCAATCACAACCGAATTATGGAATTCACTATCGATCCGAAACTAGTTCGATTGGAATTGAGTATTTCTTCGTTGATTAAGGCTTTCGGGTTATGAACAACGAAGAATTTATTTACGAAAGCTGTGGTGCAAACAGCGAATATCTTCGTTACCCGTGTTTAGCTGAAATACCCAACAAAGGGCCAAACAAAAGCCAACGACTTAGGTTAGAACCGGCACTGTGAATGCGAGTTTGTGTGGGATTGAGATTAGAACTAGGATCACTTCGAATAGGTCTAGGACTGGGATAGGGGCTAAGATTCACTCTAAGCTGATATCTCGGCTGATGCTGGGATCGAACTGATACCGGGGCTATAACTGGGTCTCGGGATTGTACTTGGACTGGGAATGAGACAGGGATTGAAGTAGAGGCAAATGCACAAATTGAAATAAAGGCTGAGGCTAATACTGATAATTCCACTGTGATTAGGTTCGGTACTTGAACTGGCCCGAACTGGACGATTATGCTTCCGACGCGAAGACCAGTATTACGAATGAAGCTGGGACTGGGATTTTAACTGTAACTGCTGAAGTTACATCAGACCAATTACGGGGATTGCGATTGGGACTTGTCCTGAAAATTTGGGGCTGTTATTGCATTGCAACTGCAACTGCGATTTTTAGGATTACTGGAAGTTGATGCAAGACAGTTGGGATTGAAGTTGGCATAGGTATTAGGACTCAAACTCTGACTGTAGCGATTTCTGTGGGAAGCTAAAGGCTACGAGCAGGGAATGAGAATATTCAAATCTGTGCCACGAGAAGGTTTATTTTACAAACTTAATGATAGTGAGGAGCGGAAAACACCCTTTATTTATATACTAGATAAAACCATCGGCCGATATATCATTGAAAAAATTTATAATTTATTAGTTGGTTTTATGCCGACAGAAAACAAAAAAAATGGAAAATAAGCTATTTGCTTAAATTCAATTAGGATGACTTACACTCCGCATTTCCCCCTCCCTTTACTCAGTGTGGTGCTTATTTTGAATTTATCTTCATATAATTTGAAGCGTAAATAACTTTTGTGAAATATGCAAATTCAGCAGCACAAAATCCCGTATAAGACTACACTAAAACTTCCAATAGCATCATATAAGTTTTAATAATTTTTGGCGAAAATAAAAACAAACAAAAAAACAATCACTACCATCCACTACGACAACAGCATATATGAGGGGGAGAGGGGGGTTGGGTGCACACACTCAATTGACGCAGTTACCGATCGATCGACTCAATAATTCGTAAAGCTTCACCAAAAAAAAAAAAAAGGAAATGATGAAAGTAAAATCCGCCATGTCGAAAAACCAATGAACTGAGCTTATCAAAACTTCCGTCAATGGGACTGCCACCATAAAAACCATGCCACAATCTTTTCGCGAAGCAATGTTGCATACGCCCAAATATGTCAGCAAAGCGCAAAATTATTTCAATAACGCAAAAGGATTTGTACATACATTACAGTCACTCACAAAACTGCACATGGATTGATATATTTTTTTTTTTCAAATATACACAATGTGAATTTATTTTCCTTAAATGTTTATAAAGATGTGCAAAGTAAGAAGCGTGTAAATTAAAATTCAAAATTTCCATTACAGGATTTCCTTTGATTAAAAATTGTAAATGAATAGAGAAATGTCATCGAAAACCAGTTAGTAAAAAGGAATGCTGTCTCTACGGTCATGTTTAAAATTGAAAACATCTTTCGAAAACAACTTATAGATATCTGATATCCTGCCAAATCATTATCCGGGTCGGTCTCTATTTGAAATAATTGCAATCACCACCAAGTTTGAAAGCTTGGCGTAACTTTATTCGAAAGTACTCCCTTAGCTGTCTAAATTCAAATAATATTTCTAAAATTAAATGTTTTAGTAAAAGATTCATTTCTTTCTTTGGAAATGGGACAATAGAGAACTAACTACTAGTTAATTTTTAATTAATATTCTTTATTGTAAGCACTAAACATAAGTGAGTTACCTTGTATTGAGTGAAGGTAGCTCAAACCTAAATTTAATCTGTTTACCGAAATACTACATAGATTTATTTATTCACATATTTCATAAAAATTCATGTTCCTCAAATTATTATAGTTATTATTATTATTTAATTAAAATTTTCCATAAAAACAACACACGGCACGACGCCGGTACGCTTCAATGTTTTCCTTTTGTGATTTGATGAACGAACGTCAAACTTTTGACAGCTGACGTTTTTGGCTACTTCTGCATGACCAAGGCGAATTCATATAAAGTGATTGCATACCGCATACACACGCATTTTTTCAATTTTAGGATGTTAGGATAAAAGAGTATAGAAGAATGAACACTAATAGTTTTCGTTTTAGGATGTCATAGGTAAAGTAAAAATACAAATATAGCGGAAAATGAAGACACCAGCTGCTTTAATAACTTCACTTTATATGAATTCGCCTTTTGCGTGAATTGCCAACTAACTAAAAATGTGTTTTTGGCTTTTATTTTAAATCGCTACAAAATAGTTAGTAAAAAGTCATCGAGTTTTAGCAATTGATCATTTTTCACTGCGGAGTGTGTTAATGCAAGTTTTCGGATTTTTTTAAATTTACATAGTTCCTGTTATAGAACGATCCATGCTTCTTTTTCTAGAAAATTAACAAAAAAGATACAGGATCAAAAATATTACTTACCGAACTCTTACGAAAGCCACTGTATGTATGTGTAGGTTCACATTTTATGCACACATTTACACTTTTTTACACTGTGCATCGCTGTTGGTTTATTTGAGTGCAGCGAATTCACACAGCGAGCGCATGACGAGCAAATAAGCGAATGAATGCGAATTCGAATACGAATGGAAATTTTTTGGCGTATGCATGGTAAAAATATGCAACGGATAAGTTTATACAATCACAACAACAACAGCAAATATCGCGAATAGTATAGCATTAAAAGCAAAAAAGGCTGTGGCAACATGGCAGGTGGTTCACTGACTGCTTGATCGCTGGGTTGGTTGGTTCGTTGGTTGGGTGCAATCGTTTTGATGAATGCATTACCAGACCATAGCGTTTATTTACGCAGCAATGCAACAGCGACAGCTGCTTGACGCCGGATGCCACAACTCAACAAATTTTGGCAGCGCATAGATCAACTTCCGGTATTTGCGCTGACATAGATTGCTTTGCATGGGTGCGTGTATACATACATATGTGTGTGTGTGTGTTTAATGCATATTTGTAAGAAATGCATTCGATAACGCCGATTTCTTTGTACATAAATTTATGCTAAAGTATACGCTCGCGCGCGGAAAAGTTTTGAGTACAACTGCCATAAATAACTATACAATGTTGTTTATACTTACAAACAAATGCACATATGTACATATATATATGCACTTTACATTTGTTATAGACACCTAAATATTTGCGCAATGAATTGTTTAAGCGTATGTTTGTGGATTGTGATTTTCTTATTCTTATTTTTATATTGCCTCAGGCAAGTGTTGCAATGACGTCTTATATGAGAATATAGTCCTTGAAAGCACAACAATAATTTATTTGAAGTCTTAGCAGTGGTTTTATAAACTTAAAAAGCTATTTGAGTGAAGCGCAAAAATATTCGCATCAATAAATTCATAGAAAATTTTCACAAAATTGCATTTATTTAGTTATAAAATACATAGTTTATTATTTCAACTGCCCAACTGAAAACACAAAAGACTTTTTTTGGATTAGTTGCTGTCGACAAGCGAAACTAACTGCATAATTAATGACAGGTAAAATACGAATACTAATATCTTTTTGAGAAGTAAAATTGTGAAAATCACCTTTCTATTATATGATAAATTCATTGATAAAAGTAATTCTTCACACTATTCAGGTCAAATGATGATTAAACTAAACTGTACACAATTGCACGACTATTCGAAGTTTTAACAAAAAATATGGTAGATATTTAATTGTGGCATTGAAAAAATTTGGTTTGGAATCTCTATTTGGGTATAACTGAAAACAAATTGTCTTATGGAGTTTTCTTTTCTCGAAAATAAAAACACACGCGTGCACTTATGTGCGCGAGCCAGAAGTAACTCTTTTCCACCGAGATATAGAGTTAAATTTAGGAGAGAGTTTTATAAGACATCTTTGAGGTTTTTTTAATTTTAGGATGAGTGAAAATAATAATAGAGGATAATGAAGATTGTAGTAGAAATTAGTAAAAGTAATCGTAGAAATCAATTGAAATAGTGGTAGTAATTGTTGGTATAATTAGTGAAAAATAGTAGTGAAAATTAGTAAAAAATAGTCTTAGAAGTTAATTAAAATAAAATAGAAATTGGTAGCAGCATTAGTGAAAATAGTAGTAGAAATTTGTAAAAATAGTCTTAGAAGTAGTAAACTTTGTGAAAAATAGTAGTGCAAAGTATTTAAAATTAGTTAAAATAGTAGTAGTAATTGGTAGTAGTATTAGGGAAAATAGTAGTCGAAGTAAGTAAAAAATATTCGTAGAAATTAGTAGTATAGTAGTAGTAATTAGAAGTATTTTATTTATTTAATATATTCGTTTATTATTCGTTATTCATTTACAATAAGTAAAATTAGTAAAAAACAGTAGTGGAAACTAGTGACGGTAGTAACGAAATTACTAAAAGTAGTAGTAGTAATCAGTAGTAGCATATGTGAAAATAGTGGTAAAATTATCAAAAATAGTAGTGGAAATTAGGAGTAGAAAATAGTTAAAATAGTAGTAGAAATGAATAGAAATAGTAGTAGTGAGTGGTAGTAGTTGTAATTCCGTAGTGGTAGTTAGAGTGGTAGTAACTAGTAGTAGAAGTAGTAGTAGTATTTAGTAGTTGTAGCGGTAAACAAGTCCCGAACTACTTAAATGGTCAAGAAATATCCAGTCCAATAGTAGCGAAGCTGTCCAGATCTTGTTCTCAAAGGGTTCTGAACTAATACTGAAATTGTCCCAGGCTACGTATGTACACGTACTGTATATGTATAGGTACACACACATTGATATGTCACTACCTCAGTTGGTATGTTGGTTTTTTTTTGTAAAATTTATTTATAAGTAGAAAATGTTGCACTTTTGCTGGGCAAGAGAGCAATATTTTGAGATTTATTGGTTGCGATAGCGCCTCTATGCCAAGCTTAGAGGGTTGTAAAAGAATAAAACTTACTGAATGCGATGCCATTCAATTAACTACTTCGCATGTCATGAAACCAAATCTGAGGCGAGCAGCTTTGCTTTGTTTATATTGTAGAACTGGGTGTGTTAAGTCCCTGCGAGTGAAAGAAGAGAAATTGCGTAGGAAAAAGATAAAGTTCCCACCCAAATAGATACCTAAAACTTGCCGACTTTCTCAGTGATATTTCGGTTTCAAAACCAGTGTTATTAGGGGTTCAAAACAACAAAATCATCAGTTTAGGTTACAAATGGCAAAAGCTGGACTCTAATTCCGTTGATCACTAGTGGTTGGCATTCAGTAGCAGATTATGTACAAAACTCTGATTCAAATAAAGTATCTCCTTAAAGCGCATTAATTTAACACCAATGTGTTTTCTTAATGTTTTACAAAAATTGAATAATACTATGTTCACATGGCAATGGAAACAAGTTGAATTCAGGAGATGTTTTAAATACTAAACATGACCGTCCAGACAGCGTTTCGTTTTACTAACTGGCTTTCGATGATATTGCTCTCTTTAATTATCTTTTTTGCTCTAAGGAAATCATTTAACCAAAATGCCCCCCAGAGCTTCAAATATAGGCTCCGCTCTGTGCCCATCAAGCAGTGGCGCTTTTTATAAATATTTCAGTTTTTCTCCACCCCGATTTTATCTTGTTATCGTTCTTATTCCTTTTTCTAAACTAGTGACACCAAAATATCGATTCTCTTTGATTGGTTCGTAATAAAGTTAGACAGTTTTTGCAGAACGAAAAAATGTGCTTCCAACTTGTTTTCACAGAATATGACGAATGAGCCATAAATAACTGGTTTTTGTTGTCGTTTGGACTTCGTACATGGCTCGAACGAATATAAAACTGAGAATAAAAACCAGGAACGATGTGGATTTGTATATTCGAATATTATTTGAAATGCATGGCAATATGGAACTTACCGATAAATACTGTACATGCGCTGAGGCGAAATCAAGAGCGTGTCGATATCATTTCGATCAATTTCGCTTTGTTCGTCTAAGTCGATTTTAAATTGCAATTTTATGATATAGATTTATTAAATTAATTGAACAAAAATTAGAGCTATATATGTACATGAATAAATCATCTCAACATAATAAAAAAATTAAGTACAAAAGATTTGGCTGACGCATAATATATTTAATTTTATTTCAATCCAACTACTCAAAGGCAAATCTTTCGAACCAAAAAAATATCGGAATTGAAATCAATATCACCTCTGAAGAATAGACCTGTATTTTTATTTCATTTTTGAACAGATGGCGAACCTTTTTCAATGATATTGAAATTAAGCCTTGCCAGACCTCTTTCACTTCACCCCTGTATTTATTTAATATTTTATTTAACTTATTTTCTAATTGAGATTTAACTCTCCGTTCTCTTCAAAAATATATTTAAAATAAAGCTTTCTTAAATTATTCCACTTATCACTAGTTGAGGTGACAACCCTCTTTTAAAAACAACAACACAATCTTTTTTCGATTCACCCCATTGTTGTAACATTTCAGCTAACTTTTTAAGTTGATATAATTTTTTTTTTGGCAACTCTCGTTTTACAGGAACATCTATCGGTATCGAGTCGATAACCTATAGTGTCAAAATTCGTGTCTCTACTTTAGCCTGCTCTAAGATCTCCAACACTCGAATGAATACACGGCTATAAAATAAGAGGCCTCATATAGTTCGATTATCAGCCCGCTAAATAAAGAAGAAATGAAATGATCGAGGATTTTGTGTGTAAATGTAATCTTCTGGTAGCATTGCCTTTTTTCCTATTTATATACTAGAAAAACCAAGCAGACGCTGTCCTGCCAGTATTTGTTTATTAATTGCCCTTTGCATATGTAACCAGAAAACGCATTTCAGTTTCTGTTCATATAACAGGTGGCAATTCTTACGAAAAGTATGCAACTTGTCTTCGCCGAGACGAAAAGTTTGACACTCATATTTTAATATGTTACATATATTCTTGTGTATAATTTAATTGAATTTGACGTTTAAAAAGGTGGCAAGCCTCTTCAAAATATAGTTATAAACTCTCTTCTAGCAAAATGAATTGGTTGACACCCATAATGTGTATGAGTTAATCAAATACGACTTTTTAAACAGGTGGCAACCTTCTTTAAACTATTACCAGCAATAAACCTTTTCCTCAGCAAAGCAAACCGTTTGGCACCCGTATGTTGCTATTTCATATAACATGTGTATATTTAAATTAAATTTGATTTTTTAAACAGCTGGCAACCCCCAGAAAAGTGAACTGTGAACTTTCTTTTCGAGACGCACCGTCTGACATCCATATATTTCAAATAAACTGTGTTTAGTTTAATTTAGTTCGACTTTTCAAACAGATGGCAACCCTCATAAAAGTTAGATATGATCCTTCTTTCCGAGACAATATTTCGTATAACTTGTATATGTTTTAATTAAATTCGATTTTTCAAACAGGTGGCAACCCTCTTCCAAACATAAAATATGCTTTGCGACCTATTCTCATACCTACCAAATTCACATACCACAAACTCTGAGGCACGCGATCTTTGTATAAAAGATTGAAATTTGTGTAGTGAGCTATTTCTTTGTGTTAATTCAAATAGTCCAAAAATTGTTCTCATTTTTTCAAAGAAAACAACGTAATTTTTTTGTTTGTTTTAATTTCATTTATTTAATGAATTTCTCTGTAAGAAACTAACAATACGTTATAAATTTTAATTTAATTTTGAAAATTATTCCCCCATTTGGGGAATTTTGTTGAACCTTATCTGCAAGAGACTAAAATTAAATTTTAAAACCTTAACTTAACTCTAAAAACTATCCTTCTATTGGACGAATAAATTGTCTGCAATGCAGGCCCTTATATTAATTTCTGGCCTGGAAAATAAATGTATGTTAAATATTTCTTCGCACTAATATAGTTCTTTCTGTAAATATTCACAATGTCCGTTAGAGTTTCACTCGTACTACAAAACATCAAATCGCTTGTTTCTTTGCCATTGCCAGTCTCCATTAGCTTTTGAAATATAACACGACTGCTGCGGCGGCAAATATTTGCCATATCTACTTCCGCCGCGCCATTCTACATAGATATTTGCAAATACCTTGGCTTTCTTGCATTTAGTGTCCCGCTTTCCCAAAACCATGACCCAACTACATATAAAATTTGGTTCTGTTTTCTCTGTTTTCCAGAAATATTGTCTACAATCTGAGCATACACGATCTAACGGAACAACAGCGACTGGTGTGGCAATCCACCGAGGATGACGTCAAGATGTGCATTATTAAAGGCAAAGCCGAGGTAAGTACAATAATAACAAATCTAAATTTTATATCAAACCAAGTGGGTACCAATGTGTTGCCTACACACTCATTTTGTTTGCCATTACAAGCTCCATGTTCCTTGTAGTCCATGGCTCGCAGGTGCGCGGCACGTGTGTCATTAACAACAAATGCGCTTCCGCGCCACATACAGCTTTTATTTTGTGTGCGCTAATCGCGCTTGCAGCTGTAATTAATTTCAGCTTTATTTCATTTTCATTCATTTTTCGCGTCTTGACTGCCAAGCGCGTCGTAAAAGTTTTATCAATTAAAAATAAACATGACAAAATATGGCAACTGCCATGGTAGTGCAATCAAAATAGCAAATAGCGTGTATAAGCGCCTAAAAGCATGCAAATGGTTTTTTTTTTCAACACATTTAGTTGTACGCGTATTAGAGTATTGCAATTGTGTGACGCGCATTTGCGTTTGCACGACCGCTGCATAATTATAGGCGTTTCAAAGTGCACTTGAACATGCGAATGGCGTCGCAACCCGTTTCGCTCTAAGTAAGAGCGAGAATCCAGGTATTGTGCGAGAATCAAGCGAGCACTGCAAAACTTACTACGAAAACACACAAACGGAAGCGTCGGCCACCTGCCAAGCAGTATAACACACTTCAAGCTCTTTAGTATATAAATTAAGAAATAGGCAAGACACATTTCTTTTTTTAATTTATTGTATGCGCATTTACATACTACTTCAATTTGTAGGTCAAAAGGTTATGTGACAAACATTTGCTTTATGACATCATGACATCAGCCAGCATGGGTTACTAATTATTTTAATTATTTCATTCGCAAGCGTAAGTTCTAAAAGCCTTTAAAAATAGCTGGAGTAAATCGATTTATGTGTATATTTTTTTTTGTTTTAGAGATTTTTAGGCGCAACCTGATTTGCACCTAATCAGTTATGACGCGTCGCGCATTTTAGCGTTAATTAACTACTTAAAACAAAATGCTTGTGCACATCAAACAGAAAGCCACACCTTTGTTAAACCCGCGATAAGCACTTAAAGTTGAACCGCTTTCATATCGCCTCAAAGTATGCTACTATTCCACACCAACTTACGTTCGCTGTATTCTCTTCACTCTCCTTTTGCACGAAACGACAGAGTCAGAACAATAGAAATTCGTGTACTATTTTATGGCAATTTGTATGCCAACTTTGATGGCATTTTTCTGTCTCTCCATACATCTATTTTATCAGCCAATGTTAGCAACTTAGTTCACCTAGCTGCTAGCTAAAATGGGCCGCACTACTTCCGATTCATTTGTGCGCTGCATACCGGCAATATCGTACAGAAGTTCATTTAAATGTATCTGCAAGCATTTGTCTGTCTATGTATGTATGTGTGTGTGTGTATGTGTGTGGTGTACGAGTCATGGTTGGAATGCAATTAGAGTTGGCGAAATATTTTGCATAGTCACGCAATTAGAAAACGTAGTCGTCGTCGTCGTCGTTGTTGTTGTTGGCGCAACGCAGAATAGATGGGTGAATGAACGATGCACAATGGGAGGTTATCGTAAAATACTTTCGTAGTCATAAAAAAACTTATAATTGGCGCAGGCCTACAAATGGATTTGAAATAAACGAGTACAATGGAAAACAAATTTTTTTTTGCGGTAGTAAAATATGTAGATATTTTTTTTATTACACTGTTTGAAACTTCTTTTACCTAATTTTTGACTATTATTGAGTATTTCTAGGCCTCTTGATTGCACAATGTTATGTTAAGGTGCTAAATATGCATGGTTTTTAGGTAGTCTGATATCGGTTCTCGAATATACATTCTTTTTAATTGTTCCAGTTCCGCAAAGAGTGTCCGGCGTCTTCTTTCCTTCGTGTTGTATGAAAATCTATGCTGAAACGGAATACGTAATTTTTCGCACCCACAATTACTAGAATAAAAAGAACATATTTGCCTCGGGATAATGGCAATATTTTGAAAATTTTACATCTCTTAAATGGTTTCATGGCCACGGGTTTGATGAGCTTGTTATCTAACCAATACTACATATGTATGTATATCAAGCCTATTTTGTCTTGTTTTGTAAATTTTTGCACGTGTCATTAAAAGATTTCAATTTATATATTTTTCTACAGTCCAACATAAATAAATCCCCGAAAAGTAAAACAGTTTTCAAACCTTTTTCATACAAGATATTATTAATTATTTACAAAACTGCATTTTGCGTATTGTATATCTCTGAAAGTGTTTTTGGTAGAGTACAGCATCTTGGTATGGAGATAAATTAAATTGGGGTTCGAGAGTATCAAATTAAAGTTCACATTATAACTAAAGGTACAGAATATTATACAGTATGTTTTTGAAAAGTCAACTCAAGAACTTTATTAAATAGAAAAAAGGCGTGTGCGATGTGTTATAAGTAGAAAACGGCCGAACTTCGGCGTCGGCCATGTTCTTTAGAAAAAAGTCAAATAAGTCTTGTGGATTTACATGAAAGCGGTATGATTTGCAATAATAATACTTAAAGAAATCATTCATTACACAACGAATTGGATACTGTTCTCAATGAACGTATGCTGCAAAATAATTGAGAAGTTGTTTAATACTCTTTGAAGCACATATTTTCTGTTCTGAAAAAAATTCTTCTAAAAAATCTGACGGCTCCTCCATCGAGTGCATCTAACAACAAATTATTCAGATGAAGCTATAAAGTTGGCAGATGTAGCATAGAAAGGATTAATACTCAGGAGATTTATAAAGAGTAGGTAAGTAATCAGTAAGTACTTATGATCGTAAAATTAGCAGCGGTCTATCTCATTTCATTGATACCTTTTCCGTTCGAGCACGCCAATAATCTAGCGTTAGGGCTTGATTATCCTGAAAATCTCACTCTTTTGTATATATGTACATATATTCAGGTATCCACTGTAATGAATTTGTTACCAAATTTTAGCATAAGGCTAGTTCTTTGATCCCCAAAAGCGTTCAATATTAAATCGACCTATTTACTGACACCGAGCTCATCTAACATACCTCTAAACTGTGGTATACGAAGTGAAGGTGTTGACACAAAAGTTAAGAGGAGTTACTCCAGCTCAAGATTCAAATCCCTTAGGTCTTTATAATATTTCTGGCATTACAGAAACCAATTGCGAAGAAATTATTCTCTTAAGTGTTTGGATATGAAGCTTAGCGCGTAGAGAAAAAACAACCAAAATGCTCTGATTTCGAATGCAATGTAAATTTAAAACTGTAAAATGCCGGCATGTTGGTGTCAAAATCTGAAGCTTTTCAAGGAGTTAACTTAAGTCTAAAAACAGCCCAAATCAAATGAGGGGTTGGCCCAGAGATTTGCATTAAGTATTATAATATAAAGGCTATCCGTTCGCCTACCCGAACATGCAACCTTTTTTTATGCCGAAAGTAGTCTAGGGGCTATGGAAGGACTCTCTTCTACCTCGGTTAGATCACAACTAGTGCATGAGTATAGGAGGGAGCTGGCCTCGGTTTTCAACAATACTTATTCACCCTGGTATGTATCCCGAGTGATAGCATAATTTTCGGAAAGGAGACAACGGATGAACTACCGTGCGTACAGCTGTGCAATTACTGTGTCCCATGCAGGGGTAATGGGCGCTTAGTCTAGAGAGATTGAAAGCAGAATTGTTAAAATTTATGTTTTGAAAGCCGGCAGCTCTAGTTGTCCTATGATCAACCAAACATTTGGACTATTTGGACAGCGTACAAACCTACAAACACACAGCTGTCTTCACAGGGCACTAACCCGTAGGAGTGCTCTCTGTGCTAGTATCCAGCTTTCACAAGGCTAAAGCCAAGTAGATGTAGAAAAATTATGTTATCATGTAACTTTACTTATTCTGTAATTTTTTATGCAATCGTGGTAGAACAGGAATCAGATTTTCGGTAGCATATCCATAACTTGTGAGTCTCTCAACCACATTCATCGCGTTTTGTATAATTTTTGTAATGTCACGTACCCCGAAAAAGGATTTGAACACGCGGCACTCCGCACTACTCGAACTTATTGACCTACTCGTTCATTTTTGGTTTTGAGGAAAGAAGAGTTGAATTCTAATAGTTTTTAAACCCCAAAATCTCATAAGAGTAGCTGTTTTCATTTTTTCTTTTCATATTAAGAAGTAGCTCAACTTACATTTCATTGTAATGAATTTAATTGGTTGCAAGGCGAGTTCACAAATGGTCGTGTTACTTTAAGACCCGATAAATTTTTTTTAGTCTCTGGATTTTTCCTGATGAAAGTAGAAAAATTATTTTAGCAATCGTTGCGCAATAAATGTAAATTTTTATTTTATTTTTTATTGACATTTCAGTGTCGTAAGTTAGAAGTCGAAAGTACAATTTTAAAATACAAAAAAATAATACTCTCTTACTACGCGTGAACGATAAAAATGTAGACTTTCATACGAGGTATATATTTTTTTCTAACATTTAAACAGAACTATCCCACTATGCAACACTGTGTACGTTCCGTGTATCTATGTAGATACGTAGCCTGGCATGCGAATTTATTTATTTATGCATGTAGGAACACTTGTATTTAGTCGTTGGCAATTTGTGCTGCATATTTTTAGGTGTTAACTGGAAACTAGGCAAGTGCGATTATTTTGAAATGTCAAGTAGGCATTGTTTGCTAAACCCGTTACTCCACCTGTCCCCATTTTCAATTCTCTGATCTTGTTTTTTTTGGTGCTTATTTTATTTGTTTTATTTTTTCTTGTTCTTCTCCCATTCCCATTGTTTTTACACCAAAAAACAAAAAAAACTTTATTTTAACCCTTTTACATTTCCGTTCGCTTGTGATATTTTACCTTGCTTAGAAATTCTTTACAATTTGCGCTTTTGCGGTAATTTAAACAACTGCATTTAACTACAGCTACAATATTTTCAATTTTAATATCCGCGCTGTGCATTAAAATTTAAATAAAGTCAAAGTTAAATAAAGAGTCTTATTGTATTCTGTGCGGTTGTGAAGTACAAAACCATTTTTCCATTGCTCGCTGACATAGCTGTGCTATGCACTTAAATTGTTAATATTGTATTTTTTTTTTATTAAAATATGTGGTATGAAAAATATTTCATATGCGAATTTAATTAATTCTTGTGGAATGCTTTTGATTTTTTATTTAATTTTTTTAATTGTATACATACTACATGCAAAAAGGAGATTGTAATGCAATAATTGGAAAAATGGGAAGTGTAATTTACTCATTTGATTGCTATTGTTGGAAAACGAAATGGTTTAAGAATTTTAAGTGTTTAATATCAACAACGAGAGGGTTCAGAAATTGTTTTATTTTGCCCTATATTTTTGTATTTTATTTACTTCTTTTGATTAATACTATGAAGCTAAATTGTAAATAGTTGCTTAACTGTAAACATGTATCGAAACTATTTTTTTTTCATAATTTCAACATGAATGTGTGCATTTCCAAAAACACTTAAAAATTGTGTATGGTCGCAAGTTTATCTGACATATTTCACATTTTTATGGATCTCAATTTTTCTTTGCATTCTAAAATATCGTTCCTAATTTTGTGCAAAATTCTATATTTACTCAAAGTCACAAATTAATTCTGAACTAAAATTTAGAACTCAAATTGTAACACAAAGAAAAGTATAGTAAAAGTTTTTAGAACCAAATTACTGATATTTTTCACTTTTAAAATTCACCTTTGTAATCAGGGCATAACTAAAAAAATTTTCAAGTCTGGAGGTCAGTCTGAAACCTCATTTGTCATCAAAGGGCACGGAAAGGTCATTTCCAATTCTGTCGGAGCTTAACGCGGCAGCCGCTGCAGTCGAAGGCTAATTTTTACTCAACAAAGAAAAGGTGAGCGTCGATCTTCTCCTCACGGAACTTTTTCAAGATTTTGCGTCTCAGTTATATCTGGACGATGGTAGAAATAATAGCTCTAACGCCACACTGAAGAGGTCCAATCAGTGTGTTGACGATTTGCTTCAGTGTCCCGCTTCATACGCGGTAGTTGTTGCATATTGGAAAGTTAGCCTTCTAGAAGTTTACAGTAGAGCACAGCCAGACACCTTACTCACTCTAACCCATCATTTTTGTATAGCTCAGCTGATAATCTGTCAGATTTGCTCTGCCGTTATTGCTATTCGAAACTTTGTTGGGGTTATATCGTCATCAGGGATTTGGTATTCGGGATCTCCATCTTCTTCGGCGACGCTTTTGCTGTCATCATTCATTAAAGTTCTCTCCAAAGTTTAAGTATGCTTTGGACATCAGTAATCAAGTCGGCGTTCTTATTATTACATAGAAATTTGTTCGGGTATTAAAACCTTCCATAACTTGCCACACCTTCCGGTTAAATTTTTCTGTGGCTAACATATCAAGCTCCTCTATTATATCGGTTTCTCTTTTGTTTCTGCGAAAAATATGTCTCTCTTCCTATCTCAAACCCCGGTAACGCACCCCTGCAGCTCCCGTTACGCCCGATCGGAGTGTAGCACTCCAGGCTTTACTTACCGTAACTGCGCGGCATTACTCATCATGCCAGTTGAAAGCCAGTGAAGTCATTAGTCGCGAAAAAACTCCACTCAATACTCGCGAATTTCGCTTACTGCGAGTGCTCTTAGTGGGCAGGTGCGAGAATTGAGTGGCGAAGTAAGTGGCTGACGGTTGCGACGAAAAGCGTTCCTTCAATATTTTGACGCCTCTTCTTGGCTAGAGAGATCTGTGTGTGCATCTTGGTTACTGATCCTAGTCGATTGTGGGGTCCTCGGAGTATACGAACACCTAATATACTGGTAACATACCTTCGGTGTATCGTTTTGTTTTCATCAGTCCGCAAGCGGAGGTTTCATCATGGATACAGTATGACTATAGATTCCTTCTTTACCCACCTGGCATTGATTTGATCATGTCATCCTTCTCTTCATTTGGAGGCAGGGTGTAAATCAGCAAGATGTTGAATCGCGTGTGACGCTCCTACTCCGGAGTGTACACCAATATTTGGCCAAGAGATCCCTCTGCCAGCAAAATTCAACGCCAAACTTGAGCTACTTCACATGACAGCTACAGTAGATGTCACCTTTCTGGTAGGTTATGCCTTTCTTACTTTGACTCGTTGATTTCATTTTCATGGATAGCGGTAATATCAGCCCTCATTCTCACGAGGACATCAACCTCCATGTACATGTCCTCAATCGTAGCCCTTAATGCATTGCCTGTAGTCATCATAAAAAAATTAGAGATCTCATCCCAGGCTTTCTGAAATTTGTTATGTGGCAGTTCTGAAGCCTAGCTCTCAATCAGTTGCTCGAGCAATTCAAAAATATATACTGAGCCGCTTGCTTCAAGTGAGACGCCCGTCCGCAGCTGCACCAACTGGTGATAAGAGGCTGGAACTACTCTTGAGGTCTTAAATCGGAGCTTAAACCGAAGTAGTGGCCCCACCAGGTTCGTCTTCTCACTTTAGCTCACTCTCAAATGAAGGTACACAAAGTACACAAAGAGCACTTGAATGAAATCACACGGAAATCGTGAGTTGCTCGTAGAAGAATCGCTCTGATCACTCCCAAGGGAATGACAAACGGCGGCTTTCCCCATTCGCGTGAACTTCCACACACTGAAACATTCTTTAAATTTTTATATTGTTACATAACTTAAATTTCCTGATGTGCAGAAAAAATAATTTTATATTTGATGAGCCACGTTTCACAACCTTGTGCTGAACGGAATTGAGCCCTCGTTTTTTTTTTCATCGTTAATTTTTGGTATTGCTTTAATATTGCTTAATTAAAACTATTTAAAAAAGTCTATTAAAACAAAGAGCTCTCAATAGAAAATTTAATATTTAAAAATAACTTTTTTTATAGACAAAAAATGCAAATATCCTGCAAACTGAACAACGAAAAATATGTATTTTTGGAGAGGTCAATTCGCGCTCACCTTTATCGAACATACTTTATGTTGCAGCATCGTAAACTAACTATCTCCCTAAAATCTATTGCTTGTGCATAACTAGCATGAACTGAGAGTCAGTTAACGCACTCCATGCCAACCTCACTGCTGGAATTGCCAACAACTCACAGCCCATATGCCATTTAGCTTTTAGTTTAACTAAATTTCAAATTTTTAATACAGTGTTTTATTCATACTTAATTCTAAATCACATATTGCCTTGCTTTTAATTTCGAATGCCACATTACGCGAATATCCCACATAATCGCCACTTGATCTTTGCACATTCATGTAATTATTTTTAAACATTCACACGCCCGCGTACATACATAGCATGATTTATAAAGCAAAAATTATAATTTTTGTTATCAAAATGACCGTCTGCCTGCCTGCTTGCCTGCGTGCCTGCCTAGTTTTTAATTACAAAATCAAATTATTATGCAGAACATAGTCACACGTGTTTTTGTGTTTTCATAAAATATATGTATGTACATATGTACAATATTAATTTGCCTTTGAGTGTATAGGTGAGCACATGCGGTTCTAAACGACTAAAACAGCTGAATAGCAATTAATTAATTTTACAATTATTGTAAGCAAGAAAACACCCGCTCATGACCTCGCTGTACACGCACACGCCCACGCCCACCCATCACTCACACATACTTAATATGAGAGTATTCACAGGTCATATGGTTGCAACCCTCCATCATTCATCTGGCCATTTAACCGGCTTTTATTGCACAATATATGTACATACATTTATAATATATGAATAGGGATACATGCATTTAGTATACCCACATATGCGTACTAAGTCCTGTTTTCCTTTTTGTTGTTGTTGCTTCACGACCCTTATTGCATTCAAAATTGCATCTGCTATTCCCATGTCCCCGCCCTCACTTCACTACCTCGTTTGGTTGCTCTGAGGGCCAACTTACTGTCAACTGAGTTTAGAGGCCAGAGTCGGTGTCAAAAACCAATGGCCTTTTGAAACAACGTGGGGGGTTGTAGCCAAGGGTGTTTATACGATGTACGCCACTTTGACACAGTTTGTATTTTGTTAATTTATTTAAATGTATGCCTAAAACTTTAAAAGCAATGCAAACAGCTTTACTGTCCCATAACAAAAACAATCAGCTATGATTTGCGCAATATAATACAACAACAAGCCAAGCAGGAAAAAAGTGCAATAATCGGTTTGTTTAGCAAAATGTCTCTGCGGTGTATCCGAACAGTGTGTGCATGTGTGTGTGGGTGTGTAGATAGGAGTATTTGAAATAATAAACAAAACACCGTGCACATGTTGATTTTAAATAATAATTAAGCCTTAGGCATGAAAATGGCTGAAAATGCCCGGAACTAAATATTTTATTATATATTCACACACAAACACACTCACACACACCCACGCGCACAGCCACCACCTACACCCACACTCAGATAAATAAATACATTCGTGCGAAATTCGTAAAGTAATAAAAGTTATGTAGGAAAAGGCGCTAAGTGCTACAACCGAATTATTTTGCTTTTAGTGTACTTAGTTAAAACTGTTATTCCTGTTCTGAAAGAGTGTTTTTTAAGTGGTACAGAATTAGATGTTGAAATATATTATATATAGCCGAATATATCGGACAACAAATTCAGTTTCGTCGCTTGGGGACCGGATAATTCGAACGCAGGATAAAAGCACTAGGAACATGTGTCCCGTGTTTTTTATCCGCCACTTTTTGGTATAAATTTTCATACCTTAAAGTAATGTAGCATCCTTTATTTTGCATATACATATAACTTTCATTTTCGGAATTTAATTTCTCTAAAGCATGATACAAGAAATAAGTTAGTTCCATTTCGATTTTTTTATTTTTATTAAAAAGCAGATTATTGGCATTTTCTCAGATGTAAACTTTTGGCAAGGCGTTAGCCCATCCGATATTTATTGGGGAGGGTAATTTTTAATCGGAAATTGGGCACTGTTTACAAAAATAATTCGCAAACGTCTCAATGAAAATGGTTTGGTTGGAATATTAACTGAAGTATTTTTCATTAAAAAATTTTAATAGGATAGCCGAAGACACGATACAAATATTTATATGGTAAAACCGCTGAGAGCCAGTATAAAAATTTTTGAAGTTTGCTAACAATAAAAAAAAAAATTCAAACTCAAATTCTCACATACACATTTACATTTATCGGCTGAGAAAAAAAGTAATTAAAATATTTTTAACTGTTTACTCTTTATTTTACCTTGGTTTTGCATTTCAACTTTAAAATATTGGCAAACTTCTAAGCAGAAAAACATGGACGACAGATTGAGCTAACAGTTTTACCTTATAATGTTTGTAATGTTTAAAAACGTTTTGCTGCAGTTTTTAGATTTTTTTATTTTAAGGTTAGTTTTAAATTTCTTTTAGTTACAATTACCCTATTTTTTCAATGAAATTATTCTAAATACAATATTTAAATTACAGTATAAAAACATAACAGATTCTTTGAAAATGAATAATAAAAAAACTGAAGTTTTTTCATTCGATCTGTTTGGTTGCAATTTAAAAAAATAATATGATATTTCCCATTTTTTTATGTTTATTATTAGCATTTGATTCGAAAAAAATTCTACCCATAAAGTCGTTTCAGAATTTTCTCTTCTAAATTGAGAATTGCGTTCTCTTTGAATATTATTAGGATGCTCGGTTCATGAAACCCAATTAATTTTGACATGCTTTTTAACTTTAACTTAAACAAAAGAAACAAACAAAAAACACGTTTTTTTCGACTACGGATGGTAGCACGAAATGTCATAATCTGTTTAATGGTCTGGTAGTTAATATAGCGTGCAAAAAGTGACAATAGAATTAACTTCTTAACTGTCTAGTGATCTAAAGTATGTTAAGAAAACATTCTTGTATACAAGTTTAATAGAAATCTGCCGAAAATCGAACTGTTTAAGGCACGCACTTCTTGATAAAATTGACTATTAGAAAAATACTCAAAAAAATATGGGATTTCATCAAAATTAAAGTTACTTTCTTGCGTTTTGTATATGCGAAGCACAGGTTGATATTTCATTAAAATGTGTGGTCCGCCGTAGTCGAGTATGTCACGTGCGCGCGGTTCATTCGGTGGGTTCGAATCCTGTTCGGGGCAAGTAAGGTCAAAATTATAGAAAAAAGTATTTTCTAACAATGGTAGCCTCTTGGTGGACTCTCGGCAGTCTGTGGCAAACGTTCGAGTGTATTTCAGCCATGAAACAAAATTCTCACAAAAATCATTTCCCGTTTGGAGTGGGCGTAGAACTGTAGGCACCTTAATTTGTGTTTCAACATCAAGACGCACACCACAAATTGTAGGAGAAGTTCGGCCAAACATCAAGCTATAATGCAAGCGCCAAATTATTATTATTATGATATTAATTGATTTTTCATATAAAATTATTTTCAGCTATCATTTTGCGAAATACAGAAATTACATAGTAACCTGCGGAAAAGCGCATGCTAAAAAAAAAGTTTCTAAATAAGTATTTTTTCAAGTCCATCCCGCACAGAAACTATAATGAAAACTTCTTCCCTTAGCCAAATACAAAACTCCGCAAACCTAACATAATCAAAATCAATTCTTTCTTCCGTTCAACTGCACTTCAATTTCCTATCAATTAATTTCAGTATTGCACCTTTTTCTTAGTCGAATATTATATTATCTTCAATAATTTAAAAAAAAAACTATTTAATTTCATATTTTATACTAAACCGTATATCTCCGAAACTACTTTCTTTAACTTTACTAAATTTAGTGGAAACTTTGCACTTTAATTCGTAATTTCGAAAATTGTAGAAATCAAATTTAAAACTTCTCATAAACTTAAGTTGACAAAAACTCGATATATTCCATAGTTTACTAAATAATGTAGCAAATCTGCTCAAATTTCGCATTTCAGCAATTTATTACAGAAAAACCCGTACATTTAAAATTTTTGGAAATAGGAAATGGCACGTTGAAAGCAAATTAATTTTTTTTTGTTTTTATCAAAATAAATAAACGTCGTTTAATTATTGAAAATGAAAATTTGTATAGTAATTGATTTTAATCCAGCACCAATACTGTTTACTTGGAAAAACAAAACCTGCGCCGGGTATTCATTTCACACGAACTTGTTTAGATGGCCAATATTTTTCATTCGGTAGACGGGTGGCAACATTATCTGAATAAATCTTTGCATTGAACAGTTTCAAAATATCTTTAGTTCGATATTAAGACTACATAACACATATTTTATATTTTATGTTATTTTTGAAATAGCTATAACTTATACCATTGTTGTTTATTCTATAATATCTCCTATTTAAAATGGCCTTGATCTCATAAAATTATTTTGAAGAGGCTATGACGATAGTTTTTTCAAACGGAGGTATTTGCCTTCCTTAGGGCAGGGTATTTTGAGGAATTGACGCGAACACAAGATAAAAATCTTTACAGATAGTGAAGCTACTTTGCAAATCGATCATTACTCTTCCAAAACTATTCAGAATAGCAAGTTGAAAGTTGAAGTGGAGAAAGCTTTAACTTGTGGGCACAAATAATTTTAGTGTACGCGGAAACAAACTGACTAACGGATCTAGAAACTTATGGGCCAAAATCAGCCAATATATTCATTTGTAGCCAAATATATATGTACTTATATAAAATATGTGTCTACGTTTCCTGCATCCTGAAGTGGCTAGCAATATATATTTGTAGTGTTTTTGGGCTTTTGTCGACCTGGATTGCGTACTTTTGGAACAGATGTTTTTACATATGTAACAGACGAGCTACATTTCTTATCCGTCGATAAATTTCTATAATTGATTAAATAGTCGCTTTAGTTTTCTCCAACTGCTCAAACTCATCTATCGATTGATTTTTCCGTGTTCTTTGGAGTTAGAGTACGTTGTTTTTTTTACATTTTGATAAAGCCCCTCTGCCAGAGGAGGGTCGTACTACTACATATTTGCATATATACTACTAATATATAGGCACACTTTTCTCTCTAGTCCAGGTATTCCTACAGGATACAAGGTTTCTAATACGCACATTCGTTAAAATTTTATATGTATGTATATTAACACATATAAACAAACAAGCATAGGAATATTAAAACGGAGAAGAGTGTTGGCGCTTTGTGTGACTTATTGAATGTCATTTGGTTTGGTCGAAAACACAATGCAAGGGCAATAGAATGGAAATGTTGCAGTTTATGTGGAAGCCAACAATAAAAACTCTTTAAACATTTCGCTAACAAAAGCTTCAAAGTTTAAACTAACAAAAAGCTTATAAATAGAAATTTCAAAAGATAAAAATACTTTTCTGGATCTGATAAATTTCGGGTTCTGATAAATTTCTTTGCGTCAAATTAATATTTTTCTTTAATAATAATTATATAAGTTAATTCATATGCATGTACATATCTAAATGAAGAACTTGAATAACATAAAAAGATATTTTTTTTTGAGATTTCGGCTGTTCACACTGTGTGCGATTTGCTTGCGATATGGAATATTTGCTTACCAGTGCGACCTCTGTAAGGGATTTATTTATTTTCTATAACCAATCGGCAATCAGAGGTATAAACTCAATAATTATGCAATCGGAAGAAGTTAAAGGTTGCCGGACTTCTCTTTCGAGAGCTTATGAGTATTTCTCCATCAAATTAATCTAGGCACAGGGATATCTCAGAAAAGAGAAGATGAGTTAGCCAGACAAGGCAAACTTGAAAATGACTTCTTAAGCGAGAAACTTTTCAGAATTCCACTGGCTGAGTTGGCATTCGGTCGGCTTGGTAAACGCTGGGCAGCTACTAAAACACGTAGGATGGTGAGGTCCTTTTGGCCGAAAGTAGACTGCAAAAGGTCACGGGAGCTTCTACGGTTATCCAAGCCGCAGCTCTCTTTGATTATGGGAGTACTGATTGGGCACTGTCCAATAGGAATTTGCGGTGTCTGGAAATATTTGAATATAATTATTAATTGGTAAACTTAAATATTTTATGTAAAAAGCACATTTTATTTAAATCACATGTGCTGGGTTCTTTTATTTCGAAAAACACCTTTCACTGACATGATTAAGCCTTTGATCGCTCTTAATAATGTTTCAGAGGAAAACTCGAATGTTGTTAAACATTCCTGCATTTAGGAGGCAATTGAAGTCTGCTTGTCTGCAAGAAATCACTCGTCCTGGAACTGTTGTATCCAAAATACCCATTGTTTCTGCGACACAAAAACCGCACCAAACTCTCGCTCGTTATTGACGGAGAAGCTTGTCAACTCTTTCTCATTGATTCCGAAATCTACCAGAGAGATAAAAAAGAGCCTCATCGCTGAGGATACCTGTATTTTTCGAAAAATCACCGATTTTGTTCATACATTCCAAGCGTCAATCAATGAATGTGCCAATCAACCCTTTTATAACTCAGCCAACGGATGAAAGAGAAACCTTGGTAACAGTAAACTTATATTATAATAATTCCACACAGAAAAGCACGGATTTTATTGCTTATTTTATTATTTTTATAACCGACCATCTTATAACATTGTTCATCTAAGGGGTGTTTTTAACAGAAAACTGAACGATAAACATAAACATCATATATGACAAAATGTTCAGAATTCGATTAAGCTATGGCTGTCTGTCCGCTCGTCCGTCTTTCCGGGCGTGCATCGAATAACTCCAATAAATATTGAGATATCTCAACGAAACTTGGCAAAAAGGAGTTGGAGCCAACGGAATCGATGGAATCCTCATTATTGTCGAAAAAAGCGATCCGATTCAAATTTGTTCGTTTATTTAAAAAAGAAATTTTTTTACAAATTTATTTTTTATTCATTTTTGACAGAATGTCACAAACTTAAAAGTTCGTCCCTGAATAGCTGCTGGTTTATGTTTTTAACTCTGAGTTGATGCTTAACGCTCTTCTGTGCAAGCAAATTTATTAATTTAACTGGTAAACTGTGAATTAAATAAATACCATGCTTCCTCTAAAGTGGGCGTAAGAGTTCTCATTTAAAAGCGCAAGCCCCTCTCAAACTGATCAAACCGTGCAACTTTGAACACTCACAAATGCAATGCGCAAATTTGTATCGGAAGCCTTTTGCACAAATTGGGCATTTTGTGCATCGAATTTGTCGCACAAATCTGCGCAGTTGCTGGTTTGTTTATTTTGCTTTTATTTTGATTTTTCCTCAATGCTTTTCCGAAATAACTGAGTTAAGATTTATTTAAATACGCACATTCAACTTATAACATGTAAAGCAAAGCAAAACGGTAACATTTAAATGATACACATAAATTGTTCAAGTTTTTTAATCAAAACTTGTCAAACAATTATCTGATAAAAATTGCACAAAATATAAATGTATTCTCATGTAACACATAGCGAAAAGTTGCCCAATTGCCCAAACATAAAACTTGCACGTTCAGCTAAACCCGTACTGAATTTGTATATAACGTGTTTATATTATGGCAAGCAATAAGAAAGCTACATGCAACTTGGAACTCGCTCTAACAATAAAAGGAAATTTGCACCGACTTGATCTACATTGATTCGTTCAAATTTGAGAGAAAGAAGAAAAACGATAAATGTTGGAAAATGTATATTGTGTGTTAAAATTATAATAACTTCGTTTTGTTTTGATTTAAATAAATAAACGTCATTTAAGTTCGCCAAATTAAGAGTATTATTAGTTGATTGCAAAAATTACTGTTCATTAAAAAAAGCGCAAGTTATTATAGTTATTATAGCCTCTTTTTTAATTATATTCAATTTAAATTTAATTAAACTTGCATGGTTTTAATTTAATTGCAAAATTAGTACTTTGGAAAAACTTATGGTTTACTGTACTTTTAAAGTAAATAATAGTTACATATGTTGTTTGCAAAGCCTAGATCCCCTCATGACGTCATATGGATTATATGAATCAATACGGAAATTAAATGATTTCGAAACGCTATCGAATAGGATCATTTGTGCCTATAATTTTTGCTTCCAAACAATTTTCCGTCATCATTATTAAAGTTTGAACGGATACTACGAATAAACCCCACGTGGTTATTTTTTTCGACAAATACTTCGCATGCGCTGAAGCAAAATCAAAAACATGTCGGTTTCATTTCGTTCATTTTCACTTTGTTTATCTAAATAGCTTTTAAAAAGCAATTTAGCGATATAGATTTATGAAGTTAATTGAATGCATATTAGAATTATAAATACTTATAAATCTACCCAATATTATGAAACATGGTGAAAAGAATACAGAATGTAACGCAGAGTGTTGTGCCGCTAACCCTCTCTTAGAAATTTTGACAGAAGTTCTACGTCAAACCTGATTTTGTTTACAAAAACCGTGTATGTATGTATGTATATTCGCAATCATGTGCATTCTTTCCAACGCGTTTAACAAAATTAGTGTGTATTCTTTCTAACATGTATAACAACGTTTTTCCTCTCATTTCTCTCCAACGTTAAATCTGGTGTTACGTCACAGACAACTCACTCTCCGAATTTTAGATCATTCATTCTTGATTATGAAAATTAAAATAGTAGTAATTTGTATTATAAACAACATACGTATTTAAGTTTAATTTGCAAATTACTTTCAATTCCGGCTTTTCAAGGGGCAAAAATTTGGAAACCGAAAAAAAACCGAATAAAGAACGTCTATCCATTTCGAAAAATTTGATCGGAATCGAAATGCCGAATACTTAGGCCTGCATGTATTTTTTACAACTGCATCGTAGCCGTAGTCTTTTGTAGTTTACACAATGAAATTTTCACATACCCATTACAATGTTTTGTGAAATATGTAGATATAATTTTAAACTGTATCGCCCTATTAAAGGGTGGTCTGTACCAACGAAGGCAAGTACCTTGAAACACACAGAAATTAGGCGGATCGAAATTTACTGGACCAAAATGAATGACAAACTATTTAAAACTCCTGAGGTTTAATAATAATTGTTCAAAAGTTTCTTGAAGAACCGCATTCTAACAAAATGACGATTATTTGCATAGAATAATAGGAAATTTTTTGTGTACATAAATAATTTGTGTTTAATAAATTAGAATTTTCGTATTTGTACTCTCATAATAGCTGAAAATATTACATCCCCGTTCGTTATTTTATTCACCACCCGCCCATCGTACACAAACCTCACTAATGTGTACATATAAATACCCATGGTATTTTATCTAACTACTAACAGAAAAATTATTGCGCTTATGAGGGCGGCAAAACAATAGAACTCAGTAGCAAAATATGTGCCTGGAGTTTTCAATTGCGCGAAATAAGCAGTTCTAACACGAAATGTCTCCGGCGAAACAAGTAAGCAGCTTGTATACTTTGTATACAGGACCATTTCGAATGACTTAGCGAATGTTTTGTGTTGAGATATTCACAGCGGCGCATTCACGCACTCACGCACTTCCATCCACATCCGCAAACATAAAAATACTCGCCAAACAACATTGAAGTTTCGGTCGTTCGGAAAATTGGTAAAAGGGCGGCTGACTTGCTATGCGCCAAAGTTGCTGTTGTTGTCGTTGGTGTTTGCCGCGTTGCTGATGCTGTTCATGACGATGCCGATGACAATGATGACATTGTAGTTGTGGTGGCATGCATTCTATTATATTTTTGTTTTTGTTTTTATTGTTGATTCCTATGATGTTATAGACAAGTGGTGGCGATGGCGGAAAAAGTCACATTGCCATTACTGCGAATGAACGAACGATTGTGGGCGTTTGTATACATATATATTATTTACATGTGTGTGTTTTGTTATTGTTTAATAGTATGTGTGTGCGGATGGACACGAGTAACGAAAACAATATGGCCGACATTTGGCCTTATTTAAGTACATGTATTGAAAAACCGAATAGCGAAGAGAAAACGTAAGATCCATACAACACAACTCAGACCAAATTAATTGAAATTAGATTTATGCAAAAGTTTAGAATAGATATGTTATTTTAATTAATAAATGGATGAAAAAGTTAGAAAACTGTGATGCGGGAAATGGCGACAAATTCGTATGAATAAGCCCCAGCTCAATTTTTATTGGGTAGAAGTGTACGGTGTACTTTTTTTTTGGGACTATAAAATGTACATTGATTTCAACGACAAAGAACGAAAATCTGCCAATAATATGAAAGTGAGCTAAACAGAAAACCATTAATTATGTATCACACAATTAGTTAAGTTAGATACTCGAGAAACCGACCACTCGATACAATCTCGGGTGTCGCCGTTCTTGCGAGAAATGTCGAGTATTTATCGATACAAGAGCTGCGTATTCGTTTAATTTGGAAAATGCGAACGGAAAAGTGGAAGTGCAAAAAGACAAAATGTATCGAGAAGCTCGGGAGAAAGCGAAATATAAGGCTTTAAAATTTATTGGTTTGGTTGTCCCACTGTATACATACTGGGTTACGATATGTAGTGCAAATATAGTGCAACCATTATTACTATCATTATCATTATCATTATCACTATCATTATCATTATCATTATCATTATCATTATCATTATCATTATCATTATCATTATCATTATCATTATCATTATCATTATCATTATCATTATCATTATCGTTATCATCATCACCATTATCATCATTATCATCATTATCATTATCATTATCATTATCATTATCATTATCATTATCATTATCATTATCATTATCATTATCATTATCATTATCATTATCATTATCATTATCATTATCATTATCATTATCATTATCATTATCATTATCATTATCATTATCGTTATCATTATCATCATTATCATCATTATCATCATTATAATTATCATTATCATTGTCATTATCATTATCATTATCATTATCATTATCATTATCATTATCATTATCATTATCATTATCATTATCATTATCATTATCATTATCATTGTCATTATCATTATCATTATCATTATCATTATCATTATCATTATCATTATCATTATCATTATCATTATCATTATCATTATCATCATTATCATTATCATCATTATCATTATCATTATCATTATCATTATCATTATTATTATCATTATCAGTATCAATGTCAATATCATTACCGTCATTATTAGCATTGTCATGAATTCTAAATCTTGTCTATTCTCTGGTATATCCGTGGTATTGCAGTTGTTATAAAATGAATTTATTCGCTAGATCTCGCAGCATTTGTAATATTTAAAATAAGCACATTTAAGGTCAGTTTGATGATATTCAGAACATTTTGTAGTTAACATACTGCGAAATGTACATATGAACGCGAACGGTTGTTCTACCCTTTGGGGCTACAATCCCCGACTTTATGTTAGAAGCACCCTAAGAACGCATTTTAATTCTAATTGACTTATACTTCTGTGAAACTGAAAATTTTTTTTTAAAGAATTTTGCAAATCTAAAACTAAAAAATATTGCCTTTAATTTAATATGTCTATCTGGAGTTATGCGAACTCACTTGTGGGGCTTTGCAGCTGTTTTTAAAGTGCATCCTTTCTATTTTGTAAATATTTTTTTTTTCAATCGCTCACACTTTGTTCAGTAAATTCCCTTGTATCCCAACCAAACCAAAAAATGTTTACTCATGCTACTCTGTATTTTCTTTTCGTTTTTCTATTTCCAATTTAATTTAACAGGAGGCATGTCAAAATTACATTCGCATCATGGTGGTGACGTCGCCGGGTCGTTTATTCGTGTGTGGCACCAATTCATTTCGGCCCATGTGCAATACATACATAATCAACGATAACAACTATACCCAGGAGGCGACCAAAAGCGGCCAAGCAGTATGCCCCTACGATCCGCATCACAATTCCACATCAGTATTTGCTGGTAAGTACAATGCGCCTACTACCTCTACGAGTCCTGCTATCTATCTACTTGTACATACATAGTTAGTATGTACATATGTAAAGTATATCTGAACAGATACTCGTGTACCAATTACAGTTGAGTTCATGTTAATAGTAGCAAGTTGCCAATGTTGGTAAATTAGGGCTGGGCTGGGTTGAATTTGGCATTTTTTCATTTCAAAATATTAACACCTCTACGCTAGAATCGGAATTTTCGTAGTTACGAATGTGCATAAATACAGTTTACTTTAATCCGTTCGTTACTCTACACAGCGTTGCCAACTAAAAGCAGGAAGTTCGAAATTCTTAATTAGGTGTTTTTTTTGTCTGATATAAACAATAAATAGAAAATATTCTCAAATAAAGAATGATATTTAAAACCTTGTTTATTTTTGTTAGATTTTTTTTTAATAATTGAAATAAAAGGGATTCTGTTGCCGATGAACATTTCTCTTCTGAGGTAAAATGTGTTTCAGACAAAAATTGCAGGAGGATGTTACGTAATGCTTCCAAACCATTTAGGTTTATATTTAAAATGTAAGTTGTTTAATTCGTTTTAGTTATATATTAATGTTTAATGGTTTGAATAAATAAAGATTTGTGTGAAATATTCGCCTCCTACGGATTCAAGTGTTATGGGGGAAGAGATTGGGTTATGTGAAAGCATATAACCTAAAAAAACTTTTTTCTATGAGTAATTTAGCTTACATATTTTTTTTATTTATTATTGCGTTTCAACACGTTACTTTATTATTATTTTTGTAAAATTCGTTTAGCTTCGACACAATTGCTCTTCGTACAAAATGTCCGCCATTTGGCAGCTATATTGGATTTTAGCATACCGATTCTACGATTCGTAGCACAGTCGAAGATATGACGGATCTTGGGATAGGGGTTGTAAACCCCATGACAATAATTTCAATAAAATATTTGATTTGTGAAAAAAAGATCTGCAGTAATATTTTAACAATTTCTTAAAAAGCTCATTGCCATTCTGTGTCAATATGATTTGATAAATTTATTTCTTATTAGAAAACTACATATGTTAACTAACCAAAACAAACTTTTTTAGGATGGATTGGTAAAATCAAATGTATATCTGCAATATCCTTTAATCATTTTCGTTAAGTAATTGGTCTGCTGAGGTTATGAAGCTTGACTTTATATAGAATGGGATAGATAAATCTTAGCTTATGATAATAAAATTCTCAATATTCGTTCTGTTCTCTTACATCTCCCACCTATAGGATTTTTCGTGGGCCGTTTTATCGTAATACTGCTCCTTAGAACTCCGTTAAGAGTCCGTATATATTTTGTATACCTTTCATGAGAATGAAATGGTATATTAAGTTTGGTCCGATGTTTGTAAGTGCCAGAAGGAGAAGAGATAGACCCATCAAAAAGTATACCGAAATGATCAGGACGATGAGCTGAGTCGATTTAGCCATGTCCGTCTGTCTGTCCGTCTGTCCGTCTGTCCGTCTGTTTGAACGCAAACTAGTCCCTCAATTTTAGAGCTATTTTGATGAAATTTGGTGAGCAGGTGTCGTTGTACAAATGATTAAACATTTGTCGGAATCGGCCAGATCGGGTGACTATAACATATAATACAACCGATTATTCAGATATTGCATTTTGCACCATAACTCCTCCATTTAAACAGCTAAAGGCTTGAAATTTTGCAGAAATATCAGCCATTATTAGCTATATATTAGTATTCATCAAGATCGGAGTTCACAGTGTAAATCGGCAAGATAAATTCAGGACAAATATTTATTGCGAAAAGTAATAAGCTCAGCGCAATATCACATGAATCATAGCGTTAAACGTTTGGGAACTATTTACGGATCTGATAACTGTTTTCAAAGACCGACATATGTAGGTCTTACATATTAATACTTAATTATTTGTATTTTTTAAATGTTGAATATCAAGCGTCGATACGATATTAAAAATATTCAAAAACCATTCCCTTCTTAAAACATAGTTCTTTTTAATTACATAAGGAAAAGCATTAAATAATTTATAACAATGCCTTTACTAGAATTATTTTTATTGATTTGAAGGAAATTTTCGCTTTTAACTATAGGTAATACGAAATTGTAATACAATAACACGTTTTTTACTATTATTCCATTCATGAAAGGTATGAAGCCTTCGGCATAGCCGAAGACAGCGCTGTTTTTACTTGTTTTTTTTAAAGAAATACATTCTTAGACATTATAGAAACTATTATTTTGCTGCCGTTTAGTGTGAGCAAGTTTACTAAGGACTATGGATGGGTACAAAATATCGCTGACCAATTTTTCAGTTTTAGTAATGGGGGCAGTTTCTCTTCATCTTTCGATATTGACAAGAACAAAAAATGTCACTTAATTGGCATTATCTGCAAAAGGGGTTCCTCTTTACCAAAATACAACAATCTGATGTGAAAAGGCTGTTCACTAAGATCATCTGCCAATCTGAGTCAGTCCCATCAACTGTTGTACAAAACCAAGACGAACATCAAAAATGAAAGGAACAGCTCACCAAAAACTATGCTTGAAGCGCTAAAATAATATTATTGTGCAACCACTACTATTACTTTGAATGCAACTGTATATAGTACGTGCTTTCTTTCACACAAAAACTAAATATATTGAATTCGCAACAAAACAAAAAGTTTGAACGCTGCATGTTAACCGGCTGTCTGTCCTTGCAGCTATTTTACATAAGAGCCTTGCTGCTGCTGCCTACCTATCCTAACGCCATTTTCAGCGAACGTTATCAACCAATTTACAAGTTAGCTTTTAACGTATGCATTGCCTTGTTTTTCGTCATATTTTTCGATTTAATTTCTTTTGCTTTTATTTCAAGTTTATTTTTTGTTTCGTTATTCGGCAATAGTTACAGGCTTTTTAGATATTTATTTATTTTCCGTTTTTTTTTTTTTTTTGTTAGCCGTTGTTGTCTGTCCTTTTCATTTGGTTACATTTGATAGCGTGCTGGGTTGCCTCTTCTTTTGTTATCTGTGTGTTCTTTTTTTTTATTTATTTTTTTTAAGTTTGTTTGTTCTACCTTCTGCCACTTTGTGTACCCTGCACTCTTTCCTTTCATAAGTTTCATTTTGTTTGCCTCTGATTTCGTACGCTATTCAAAGTTCCGAGTTCGGTTTTTGGTTCGGTTCATGCTGGCTACCATTCTTACTGTTTTACTTTTCTCTCTTCTTTTTGCAAATAGATGCCGTATTTTGTTGCAATAACGGTACATTATGTGCTATACGCGGAGAGAGGATTTTTTCCAGATATTCTTTTTTCTGCTGCCGTTAGAACTATGTATTGTTGTATTGGGTCTGTTGTGTTTTGTTTGTTTTTATTTCTATCTATTAGGAGGATAGCTTCTTTTTTCTAATCACTTTTTGTTTTTCCACCATTATTTTTGCGTTGCTTCTTGTATTGACATTTTTGTTATAAGTTCCTTTTTGTCTTTTTTGTTTCTTTTTGTCCTTTTATTAACCGACTTCATATACATATATAGTAAATATATGAATGTGCGACCATATTACGAAGGGTGACCACACTAAAATTTCGACACTTTAGAAGACTTATAACTTGCCCAAAAATATTTTTATATTTTTAAATTCAAATACGATAAGTAGAGCATGATCTTAGTTTCACGTGTGAGAAATTCCATTTAAATTTGATTTATAGTTTAGTTAAAAATGGCAATCGAATTACAATATCGCAGTATTGTGTACAAAAAGTAAAACGGCAAGCTCCATTAAGAACTTTTAAAGCTCAAACAACGCCAGATCGAGACGGAAAGTAAAGCGACGAAACCTTTTGCTTTCAAAATTTCAAATATATTGCAGGTCTAGATTGTTTATACTGCTGCAAGTCTCCAAAATGCTCCTGAAAGCTTTAAATTCAAAATGAAATCCAAGTTCCCAAAAAAAATACCTGGTTTGACAAGCCATTTGCTAATGTGATCGTAAAAGCAGCCCTTTCATCTCAGCCGGGTCAAGGAACGCCCAAGTTTATCGAGATGAATGCCTCGAAAAGCGTGTTCTGGCATTTATTACCTGTCCTTGTAGCAGACCACATAGCTGCGTCCTATTGAGGTCTATTGGTCAACAGTGAAAGGAATATTCAAGAAGACAGGTGATCTGGCAAAAGATATTGGAGAATTCAAAACAAAGAGGTCGTGGGCATCGTGTAAAGCCGACGATGCACTCGTGGAAAAGATGATGGCGAGTGTGCGAGGAAAAGTTCGATCAGTTGCATATGAAGCAAATAACAATTAATATTTTAACAAACCCCAAAGTATTATAATTAAAAGAAATTTGATTTCGAAGCCTTCTACTTATCTTCTCGTAGTAATTTCTAAATGCCTCAGTTTTGGTGTGTTCACCCTTTATTCGTTTAAAACTCATCAGAATTGAGTCCGTAGTTAAAAACGTTACAAATTATAAATATAATAATAATAATAATGAGATGAGATCATTCAGACACACTCTCTTATAACCTTAACTGTTTTTATTGCGCTTTGAGTACATCGATACCTTTTCCCTCCACCCTCCCACGACCTCAAGCATAGTTGCATATAAATCGTATGTACTGTAATATCGTATCGAACTGTAATAGAATACATGTATTCGGGTGAGTTTTAGACTCTTCGTATATACATATGTTTCCCTGATTGATCTCACTAATTAGTTTCCGTCGGTATTTTAAACAAAATAATAATGATGATATGATTTATAATCTTTTTCTTTTGAACACAATTTTTTTTCAAAGGAATTAGTATCTTTGTAACCTAGCTGCAAAAGAACACTAGGTAGGATAACAACTTGCATGTAACAACTACACTAACTCGGAAAAATATGCAAGTTAAGCCAACTCGGTAAAATGATATCCGGCCGGAGATGTAGTGTTGCGAAGTGAAAAAACTGCGCTATTGTGAATGAGCCCGAAAAAACTTCATGGGAAATTTAGATTTAAGACGTAATTCCTTTTTATTTGCATACTATTTTTAAATATATAACTACATAAACCTAAAAATTGCCGGTACAACCATTTTCCGTACTTAAAAAGCACTAAAAAAAGCGCATATTTCATAAAAGATCCGAATAGGGTTGCTTTTACGACTGAAGGAAGTTTTATCCGAGTTGGAGCGTTCTTTTGCAATTAGAGTACAAAGAAACGGGCCTATTATAAATAATACACCTGTAGAAATGTCGAACTGTAATAGAATATTTTGGGTTAGTTTTAGAATTTTCGTATATCTGTTTCTGTGATAGAACTCACTAATGAATTTTCATGAGGCTTTAACTGGTGACTAGTCATAACACAAGGGGTATATTATAGATGGAAAAATTGGTGGATATGGTTTGCAATGATTTTCTGTTGAGTAAGATTTTATATTTTTCAAAGGAATCAGGGTATGCCGATGTTTCTTTTTTTAATTTTTTTAAAGCGGAGCTACACACGCTGCGTTTAGTTATTTAGTATTTAATAAATTTGATAATTCTATAGTATACATGCATACATAGTTATATATATTGAACAAACATACTTAAGTTTAAATTTATTTTAAATTTAATTATGTTTTGGCATTTTTTCATTCCGCTTTCCGTTCTTCCTGTCACAATGCCTCTGCATTCATTTTGGGTAGTCCCATCTTTGAATTCGCCTCGTGGACATTTTTAGCACACTGAAATCAGATAAAAATAGTCATTCGTCATTCGGCGCGAATAAGCGGCATGAAATGCAAAAACACGCATGTAGTGACTTATTTATATATATACATATACATATATCCCGAAAAACCCGACTGTCATATTCTACTATCTTTAACTCATTCTCCGTTTGCTATCCTATGCTCACTCTCAGTATAACTGTAGTTGTCTGCACCAAATTTACAATTTTTTCCATCATCTGCATATTTTTTAAGCGCAATGATAAATTTGTTCTGCAGATCCAAGTCCCGACCGCTGCCGCCAATGTCACCACACCGTTAACACCGCTCGAACGCTTTTCGGAAACATATCGGTTGGTTAGTGGGCAAAGTGTGGTTGAGTAAACGAAGGGAACAACAACAACCGCTTTCAGATTGGTTTTAGCCGTTTCAGCTACTGACAGCGGTCTATGCCATGCCACACAAATTCACGCACATGTCCCGTTACATTTAAATACTCGCTCTCTTGCGAGTGGAGGAGGGGCGCACACACACAATATTGCATTTTACAAATAATATATTTGCACATTTGTACGCGTTATTTTCATCATTTTATTTTATTCTATTTTATTATTTTGTTTTTTTTTTTTTTTGTTGCAGAAGTTTCATTTCCCATAAATATTTTTATCACATTCAAATGGGACCAATAAGGATTTGTGGCTATTTCAGTTATGTGCTCCAATGCCGACAGCGGATACAAATGTTTTTTGCCTTGGTTTCTACTTGCCTGACTAGCATTTGATGATAATTTATGACCAAATAAATGTGAACAGAAATCTGCATATTATGGGCACGTTTCGCATATGCGATTCTATGTTCCTTTGTGTGTGTGTGTGTGTGTGTGACTATGTGTTTTGTAATGCTTATGACTCCAAAGCTAACGGCTGTTAACGCAAATTACATATTGCTGTACATTTGAGGTATAGAAAAAAAATCTATCCGTGTTTAGTAATCATCTAACGAGGGTCGTTGTTGTTGTCCTTGGCTGTCGGAAAACATGATTAGAGTGCAAAATATTTCAATTGATAGCCATTAAAGTTATTTATTTTACACAAACATTTCCATTGACTTTGGTTTAGAGTTCGCGTGGCTCTTAATGGCGCATTCAATTCAATTTTTTTGGGAGGTATTAACACAAATAGGAATGAAACGATGCTAGTAAATATGTATGTACTTGATAATTTTCTTTCGATACCAAATTAGTTTCAGCATCGATACTTTTCAACCAAGTACTGGGTAGGCATCGACAAAAATACTCGTGTCGAAACCCGATACTAAGGCAAATTTTGCTTCGGAAAGTCTACGCTTCTGAATTGCTTCTTCCATTTGTTTGTAGTAAAATTTCGTCCATTTCATTTTGTTCCTCAATTATTCGCACATCATCTCATTGACAAAAAATCTTATATGTATAAAAAAATGAAATGCTATTTGGTAATGTCCGCGCTGAGCTCCCGACCAACATCACGGAAAGACGTGAAAAGTTGCACAGTTATTCGTGCATTCCTGCAGAAGGTCCTAACGGAGGTCTTTTTTGCAAAATCACCGTCGAAATGTTTTGAAAGAAGGTTGCCACGTGTTTAAATGGAAATTAAATTAATTTAAAAAAGTAAGTGACATTTTAAAATATGAGTACCAAACTAAAAGTTTTAAGAAAACTTAATTTCAAAGATAATTTTTCACTGGGTTGCCACCTATTTCAAAAATTAATCAAAATTATAATAAGTTAAATCAAATCCACTTAATATTATATGCAAGTTTCAAAAAAGCTTAATTTTCCAAATACTTTTAAAGAAGTTTACCACCTGTTAGTATCCAAATTAATTAAGATTAAATGTCAAACCACAAATTTAAAAATGCGTGATTTAAAATAAATACGGGTCTTATACGAAGGAGCGTTGAGGAAGCTTTGCTTTGAAAATACCTTGGAGAGGGTTGCCACCTACTGCTAAAAGTAAATAAAATTAGATTATTAAGTCAAAGGATATATACAGCATGGGATTCAAATCATTTAGGCTTAAGAAAATTTAGTCATCAAAATGAGACTTCCGAAATGGCACCATAGTTTGATTTTGTTGGGCATTTCTAACGATAAATTCGGTTTCACTAAACCCCGCAGTTGTCAATGAGATAAAAAGTTTCAGGAGCTAACTGTAATCGGAAATTATGAAGTGGAGGTAGATTTTGTTTTAGATAATAAAAAATAAAAACCTACAATAAAAATTAATTAAAAGCTATTAGTTTTGGTGAAATTATTTACGTTAAGCGGAATGCCATGTGAACGAAACTGCGGGTAAAAGCTAGTATTATATATAGGAGGCAAGGAGGGACCTTTTGTCCAAACAATATAGTTATATTTGATCACAAACATTATCGCATACATGATTGCTTTAATCAGTAAAATTTTAAAACATGCTGGCTGGGGAGAAACCCCTTCGCATCATTCCTTCATTCTTTATTTTATTTTACTTTTACTTTGATCCCGAAAAATATAATTTTAAATCGCAAAAAGATAATGGCTGTTGAATTCATGGAATTATTCTGGCTTCTAATGTCTTTATCATGAAAGATATCATTGAAATTTTATTAAAAATTATTAATCACTGAAATAAATGATAAAAAAGGCTATGGATTTTGACTTTCATAAAATGTTTAATTAAAATGGTTAAATGTAAAAATCACATGTTTAAAGCCTACACATCCAGGTTTTTACTAAATCCATCGTAATCCTAATTTTCTTCAAATCCACTAAAGAACTATCACCAAATCCATTGTAGTTCGAACGAAGCAAAATACATGAATATATTCGTTTGCAACAAATCGGATTCAATGAAGGGATTTTCGGTCTACGAACCAGTATCACCGTATTTGTGTCAAATTTTATCAAATTATATATTTTAAGTGTAATTTAAATTTTTTTTAACCATAGCGTGTTCAGAAGTACAGTGTGGATCAAATATTAAAGAAAAAACATAAATAACACTAACTAAGTGTTTAAAAATTATAGAGATATAAAAATTATAGCCCTAATAATTTGCATACGATATACATTCATAGCCGGAAGAGCTGATGCGAGTTGATACCAATACTTTGGATGCGCTGTTTTTTTAGTAATCGATACTTTCCTTCGATACTCCTTACAAATATTATTATCGATACTTGCGTGGTATTGTTTCATCCGTAGATACAAATGACTGATATGGACAGTTTTTGTGTTGTGTGGTTTTTGACGATGGTGACTATGATTTTTTATCAATTTTGAAAATGGACAACCCGACTGAGGTTGTAGCCCAACTTGGAGTGTCGTGACATTTTTTTTTTAGCACAGCGACGTCCGTGAAATGATTTGCTGATTTTCTGAACCCCAAATCTTGCAATTGCACTTGTATCCATTTAGTTGAAAATAAGCGCTGCAACTAACGATTTTTTTTCTTACAACATCATCATTCCAGTTTGTTTCTCCAGCACGCATTGAACTTATCTATCTCTGGCGTTGGCGCCAGTTGTATTTATCGTCTATTCCGGAAAATAAATAATGCCAAATTTGATTAAGATATATCTAAAACTTAGGGACTAATTTGGGTTCAAACAGAGATTTTATTTTGGTTTACTTGGGTATAGGTGTATATCTTCTTCAATTACAAACATCGGCCCAAAGTTATAATATTATTTGGCCTTCATGAAAAATATAAACGACTAAAAAAATATATTTTTAAAATAATTAGTTACCCGGGTATTCCGTATTTCAAATCGATAACTTTTTTGATAGATGAGATAATTTTATTTATTTCAATTGCCCAAACAGAAGAATGTTCTGTTGTGGGATCGCCGGTACCTAGTCATTAACACAAGGGTTAAACGTAAAATAATAGAGAGAAGTTCTTCACAGAGAGATCACCCAACATTGGATTGCTGCATTTTCACGTTTGCTTGTTAGTGACGAGGTGTCACTGATGGCCGTTTAATAATGTGAAGCAAAAAACCAACGGTATTGCGGACTTTCTCCCTTAATTAGGACTCTCACGTGTTGGAATTATCGGAATAACCATTAGTACAGATTAAAGAGTGGAGCTAGTATTGGTTCCTGAAATGGCAAGCTAGTAGCCCAACTTCTCAAGCTGAAACAAAAAATTTTACCAAAGTCTAAGGTGAGATCAATTGGTGTTTCATTGTCACAAAGTATCGGGTGTTTTTTTTTAGGGGTATAGAACTTCGAATTGAAATAAAACACAAGAAACTCGTTTTAAGGTCCATCAATTTGGCTTTATTGGAAGGATAATTTTATGCCATTAATGTTTAAATATGATTTCGGGCATGTGGCCGCCGCGGCTGGCTCGAATAAAGCCAATTCTACAAGTCCAATTTTCAACCACTTTTTCGAGCATATGGGGCCGTATGTCGGCAATAACGCCACGAATGTTGGCTTCCAAATCCCCTAACGTTTCTGGTTTGTTGGCGTAGACGAGCGACTTCACATATCCCCAAAGAAAATAATCCAATGGTGTCAAATCACACGATCTTGGTGGCCAATTTACAGGTCCATTCCGCGAAATTATGCGCTCATCGAATGTTTCCTTCAATAAATCGATTGTGACGTGCGCTGTGTGGCATGTAGCGCCGTCTTGTTGGAACCACAACTCATCCACATTCATGCCATCCAATTCGGGAACAAAATAGTCGGTTATCATGGCTCTATACCGGTCTCCATTAACGGTAACTGCCTCTCCAGCATTATTGCGGAAGAAGTATGGCCCAATGACTCCACCAGCCCATAGAGCACACCAAACAGTCAGTTTTTGTGGATGTAATGGCGTTTCAAGGGTCTCATGTGGATTCTCTTCACTCCAAATGCGGCAATTTTACTTGTTGACGTAGCCATTCAACCAAAAATGAGCCTCATTACTGAACAAAATTTTGCGATGAAAATCAGCATCGAGATCAATCTCATTTTCGGCCCATACACCAAAATCACGACGCATTGCATGGTCTCGCGGCTTTAATTCTTGCACAAGCTGGATCTTGTAAGGTCGCAAGCCAAGATCTTTGCGCAAAATCTTCCATAAAGTTGATGGACAAAGCTCCAATTGCTGTGCACGGTGGCGAATCGATTCATTCGGGTCCTCTTCAACACTTTGCTCTACAGCGGCAATTGTTTCTTCGGTGCGCACTGTTCGACGTCTCTGCGGATGCGTATTATCACATAGAGTAAACGTAGTGCGAAAACGATCCATGGTTAACCGAATTAATTGCTCTGATGGACGATTATGTCGACCATAAAATTGACGGAGCTCGCGGTAAACTTCGCGAACTGAACCATTATTTTCGAAATAAATTTGCACGATTTGCAAGCGTTGTTCTTTTGTCAACCTGTTCATGATGAAATGGCAAACCAAACTGAACATAAATGACATTAGAGTTGCCAGATTTGACCACAAAATGCCAGTTTTATCTCTATTCGAAAAACAAACCTGTAAAAAAAACACCCGATAGCTCCAGACCCCGATTTAGCTAAATTGACCGTTGTTTATCAGACTTCTTCGGGACTATCTATAAAATTTCACAGTATCTGCATCAAATTATTTGCTTTACACTATACAAAAAACTTAAAAACGACTTTATTTTTCCAAATTTTTAGTCTAGTGTGAAACTAATCGTTTTAATGTACAACTAAAAGTGACAAATGATGGCTGTGGAAATAATACTTGGTTATAATGAAGACTCGTGCAGGATGGGTGTCCAGCTGCCTCTATTGCCTTCAGAGTGAATCCACCCTAGGATTGTAAGAAGAGCTCTGAATTTGGGACATTTTTCTTGAGTCTGCTTGCACGATTTGTTTTTTGGCAAGAAATTTAAAAAAGAAATGAAATGAAATGAAATGAATAAATAACTTTTTCGGTTTCTTGTCCAATTTTTTTCAAATGAGCATCAGCGCCTTTTAATACTTTCTATTTATGCTTCATAGTTTTCGATCGGGCATATTTTTTGGTATTGCAAGCATCCTTTTTACAATGAATCGAGAATACTCTTATTGTTATCTATAGCATAGAAAGCATCCACTTGGGATTTCACGGGTATCTCGATGTTTAGAAAAACAAAAGCCGGTCCAACTCATGTTTAGATTTTTTTTTACTAATTATTATTAGTAAAAAATTTACGCCGACATGGTGTTGGGGTCGAGCTGTTTGTAGTAATTAAATTTATGATCGTATTCGGATTATAGTTAGAATATATTTAAGCTTAAGCGGGGATTCTAATTTGGAAGATCAGAAACCTCAATTTTTTTTATTTCTGACCATGATTTTTGAGATATTAAAGAATTGTTTATAAAGATACATAGCCAAATTCTGCATATTTCCAAAGATACATAGAGCGCCAAAGGCAGCCGCCGCAATCAGAGATTTGAAGTGGGCTTTCCTAAATTCGATTTTTAATAATAATTTCATACTCATATACCTCGATGCTTATCTGAACACCACAAATTGATTGGCCTACAAATTTAACCCGACTTCGAATAGAATATGATTTTGTGAGAAGTTTTTTCATGGCAGAAAAATACTCGGGCACAGTGATTTTTTGATTCAAAAATTCATTTTTTATACCCAAACAAACTCTCATACTTGTAGTATAACAAAAATATTTAAAAAACTCAGGAATAAGTGTTTCTTTTCTTCATTGCTTTCCAATATGGCTAACTGTTGAATAGAGTTGTTAATAGAGGCTTACTACAAATCAGAACTCGCCAAAGTCTTATCTATTGCTAGTAAAAAAATATCACATCACCTTGAGGAGACGGAGCTTAAAATTTAATTGTGTGTTTGCTTATTGCTTTGATTGCAAGTAATGATAATTATTTCCACTTCTAGTTATTTAAAAGTTTTAGGCAAATCAGAAAAAATGTTAAGAATTAGCTTTGACCCTTCGCTTCCTGCTAAAATCCCTGGCTCGTTTAAAGTGCACCTAGTCGATATCTTCTCTTGCCAGCTTATGTAAGTAAACCAAGAAATTACGCGCTCGCTCGCCACTACTGCGTTCACTTAAACCAGCATAACGGTAAATACCAAAGAAGTCGCTTTAACTAAATTGCCCATTTTATCGCATTACGTTGCCACAATTCCCTCCTACGTTTCGCTATATAACTACTTCAGCATTTATCCAAAAAGTGTTATCGCTTTACCTTTGTCGCATTAGTGTACCACCATTTCAACTACACCATCCACTATCCACCATCCACCATCTATCCCACAACCCGCAACGCCCGCACAATTTTGAAACGCTTAAGTGGTTCTCATTGCGGTTCAAGTATGTTGTAGCTTCCTTGCCAAAATGTCGCCAAGCTAGGAGAGCGGAAGAAGAACATCTTCTCGCTTATCGCTCAAAAAAAAAATGAAATGGCGTTCAAGCCAATACCTTCCGCACGTGGTGCCCTTGCAAATGGCTGCGTTTACTTGCAACAACCGCAAATGTTGCCAAAGCAGCATAAAAAAACGCGGCTTGTGGGCAATATCGACGGCACTCAGATGATGGCAACGCCAACATGCAACATCAGCAACTCGATATCAGCATTAGCAATTTCACCACTACCGCCACCAACCACCAGCTAACAACCAACAACATTACCATTACCGATGCAAATGGATGGGAAAGAAAAGAAGAAATGAACAAAATACAGGCAACAGCAACGGCAACGGCAATCGCGCGGCGGTCGTTTACTTACTCGGCACGGTGTAGGTATGGGTTTTGCACGCCAGAAATTGTGCTACAAATGCAGCTTAAAATGGAGAAACCACACACACACACGCACACGAGCAGGAAGATGTAGACGTACAAATCATGCAATGGTGTTGCATAATGGTGTCCTTGCAGGGTCGTCGACACCACCAACGACGACTGCTAGCCTTGGCGACGGCATTAGCGTCAAGCATCAGACGTAGCAGAGACAGAATCATCAACAGCGGCACGTACGTGCACAACAAATATCTATGCTTGAAATGTTTTCAAATGTTGCCAAATTGAATTTAAAGATGGTATTTGTTTTCGAGATAAAAACTCTCAATCCCAGGTCTCACTGGCAGGCCCTCTCTCGATTTCTACTTCAACTCCTCCTATGCAGATACTTTCCTCTGACCATACATAGCTCTGCCTTGCATACTAAAACCTCTTTACTCCTTACTTATGTATGTAAATTGACATAAAGGATAATGAGCATATTCAAACGTATGGCCATTGTGCTGTTGTTGTTGGCTCATCGCCTTTGAAGCATCGTTGTTTCATTAAGCTGCAATTAAATTTGAAAATTGAAGTTTGTTTTTATAAGTACGTTGCTTACGCTACACAAACCATAACGCATGACTTGCAACGAGCGTGATGTTTGGTTTCCTATAGTGCACAGGGCTGAGGAGTTGGCATGTTATTGAAATGGGAACCGGAAATTTTTGGCGGATGTGCACACGTATGCGCATTGCATTCATTTTATAAAAATAACATTTACAATGTGTATGCATACATATTAAGATTTTTACTTTGTAAAAGTGAAATAATCAAATCAAATTGTTTTTTTTAGAGAATGAAGTTTACATATTTGGCTGTGGAAAATTACATCTCTTTCCATTTTCACGAGTGCTTTAAAAGATATATTGCTTAGCGTATTAATATTATTATTGTTGGGGATTGACCACTTTCACCTTAAGATCTACTGTGTCGCCTTTCACGAAATATAGAAGTAGACTTGATCCAGCTTACGATATAAATTCTAGTACAGTCCCTGAACCTCTTGAGTTCATTCTTACATCCCTTATTTAATATTTTCACCCAGGTTTCCCTGCACAGATATAAGGCACTGCTCCAGTATATGCCTTGCAGACTCTACTTCTACTCCGCAAAATCACCTGATCCGAGTAAATTCATAGTTTAGTTAGGTTAGGTTAGGTTTAACCTATGGTGCCCTGTAAGAATTTCCGTAATAATTCTAAGGTCTTTTTTTGACAACCCAAGCATTCTCCAATTTGTTTTAGATTATACGATTCTAAGTGCGCTTTGTAGTGCTATAAACACTGGGTTTATTTTCTTACTATAGGTCCTATGGGCTTCCTATCCTTCTTTGGTCAATCGGATCGGGGCACCCCTTTCTTATAAAGCAGGAGGAATGTGGGTCTATAAAGGGAGTTGATGCTAGATTTTTTAAGATTTTGCCTTCAAACCCCGAACCCCAGTTTTGAGGTTGACTACTCGTATCAGTTATTATGACTATATGTATGTATACCGATTTCGATATTTGGGGGTGGTATTCAAGTAAATTTTTTTTTTTTTATATGTATACATACCCCGGTATCTTGGTCAGTTAATGAAGTCTCCGTATACTAGGTTTTCATACATTGGCTTATCTTATCTGCTTCAGATATTTCTAGCCAATTCTGTTTTTTGTGTTTTGTGTAGTACCTCTCGGTATTGCAGTTTTAGTGTACTTTTTCTTAAGAATGTCAATCATCCCACGACTCAGATACCTTTCTGCTTCGATATTTGTACTAGTCATCTTCTTGGTAACCCTCTTCGCTTGTTTTGGGATATGAATGTGAAGAGATGTTAAATCCAACAATTTCCATCGGTGCTATTGGACAGGTTTTCTTATGGTTCCTGTTATGCTAACGCGGGCAGCGCCAGTCTCTACAGCTTGCTACGCCCTGTAGAGGCTCCCTGATGATCGCTTCTATCAATCCAGACATTGGACCCGCAGCTAACACTGCGGAACAAAATTTATATTCTTTTCATTAATTAATTTTAAAAAAATTACAAAAAACTTTTTCTGTAGCACCTCCTATGATGTCGTTGCTCAGGACAATCCCGTATTAAGTTCCAGCAGTAGTCTGCCATCATGTGGTCGTCCCATCGCCCTTGGTATCTTTCTTCCATTATTTTTATGTCCTGGTGGAACCGTTCACCTTGTTCCTCACTGTAATCGCCTAGGTTGTCCGGGAATTTGTCCAAATGACTATGTAAATAATGTAATTTAATGCTCATTTTAGCTCCTAGTTTGCGAAAATTGAGGAGCATATCAGCAACTAGTTTTGTATAGTCTGGTGATTTATGATTTCCCAAAAAATGTTTGACGAACTTAACAAAGCTTAGCCAGGCTTCAGATTCAATTTGTGATATATGGTTTAAGAATTCAGGGTCTTTTAGAAGGGTACGAAATTGAGGACCACTGGAAATTTTTTACACACATATTCGAAACAGCCACTTGTCTTAGCAAGGGCTTTGATGAACTGTTTCATTAGCCCAAGCTTGATGTGAAGTGGTGGAAGAATGATTTTTTCTCGGCTTATCAGTTGGTCATGAACCACATTTGCTGTTCCTACCTCCATATTTTCTCTCACCGGCTAGTCCTTTCTAATCCAATGTTCATTTCTTGCACGACTGTCCCATAAACATATAAAACAGGGGTATTTAGTATGCCCACTTGTTTTAATAATTTCTATAAAAAAATTTATTGAGGAATAATTAAATTAATTCAACTGGAACTGGGTCATATAATTTTTTTTCATTAATTTCTTAAGTTTCGTTTATCTCAAGAACTAGAGCCAATCCAAAATAAGTAAAAGCACAGTTCGTAAGCCTGCTACTAATGTTAATAAAAACTATTGGCAAAACCATGACCGCAGGTTTTTTTTTAATTTTTGTTACGCAGTGTAATCTGGGATCGCCAAATAGTCGCATAGATCCATCCCACTATTCTTAGATAGTCGCCTCAGGTCATTCCTAGCACGGATCTCAACTCTCTGACATCTTTCTTCCCTATTTCATTTTAATGTGATTTTCGGTGTAGTTGTTGATCTGTTAGGCTTAAAACCTTGAGCTTGTTTAAAAACGAACCCTTTATATCATATTTATTTATTTTTTTTTCTTTCTTTTTCTTGTTTTCTCGTTTTGGAAGCTGTGTGCACAGAGCAATATAGCCTACACTACTTTTTTTGTTAAAAAATTATCATTCATAATTTGTAGATTGGAGCTTTTCAGGCTTCATATCGTCAACTGTACCTGTTTAAAGAAAGCAATCGGTGAAAAGTTGAAACGCCTCATTTTGAGTATCATTTTAAATTCAAATAAACTATTACCGTATGAGTTAACTGACTAACTCTTTTCGGTATTGCTTCAAAATCACTCAACACAATGAGCGTAAAACTTGTAATACAAAACACTAAAATATCTCATGAATTGTGGTTCATATAAACCGCGTTCGCCCAAGGCAATGTCAAACCTCCGAGTGTATTTCTACGATCAAAAAGCTTCATCCAGAATATTTTCGACCATTCGGAGGCGGCATAGAACCGCAGGTTTCTCAATTTGTACAACAACATAGTACCTCTCGCCACAAATTGTAGAAGAAGCTCAACCAAACATCGCGCTATATGGTGTAAGTGATAAATTAATAAAAAATGAAAGCCTTACAAACCCGTAATAAGCGTTGGTCATTTTTGTTATATCTAGATTTGTTGTTGAGAAATTTGTTAGAATTAATAGCTGCAACGCGTTAGCTGGTTAAGGTCGAATATTTTTTTTAAGTTTTTGCCTCGATTCTGTTAATGTATATGTTTTCAATAAAAAATTAAAATTTTAAAGAACAAATATGTGAAAGTTATAACACTTTATTTTATTTACATAGTCCAATACCTACAATTTTTTTGAAATTGATATATTTCCTAAGTGTCATTTGATTCTGATTTATCTTTCTTTTGATAACTGTTTTTCTTCAATCCACATATTTTTCATTTAGTCCCCACTCCTTATTGCTGTCTGTCAATATTAGCTTGGCCTCGTCTTAAAAAACTTTCGCTTAGTATTCTAGCGTAATCTGGACACAACGCACTCAGAAATTTACTCTGAGCAATTTTAGTACTTTTGCCAACCCAAGCTTTTTTCCAGTAGTTCCAAGCAATAAAATATGATTAATTTATAAATATCATTTAATTCCAATTGCGGTCCAAATTCTTCCTTGACCCGGCTTATTAGTTTTGAATAAGCGTCTGAATTTTTTAAATAAATTTTTATAGGCTCAATCTTGCGGCTTTGAGATACTTTTATTCAAATCTCTACCAGTCTTTTCATCGACATTGTCCTCAAACTTGAATTGATGGTTGCACTTGCTAACAAAGTCAGGCATTTGGGAATGCAACTTCAAAATGCTTCTTTTAGATAGCTCTCATTGCACTTCGAAACACATCGCAAAACTTCACTCACTCACTGCACAACGAAATTAGAATTTAAATGTACTTTCAAATTGACTGTATTGTGGGTTGAGTTACCTACGACATATTAAACACACTGTATATATCCATTATATCATAATTGTCGTTTTGTGGTAGTATTGTTCATATTTTTAACTTCAAAGGTATGGTCGACGGCTAAAAATTATTTTGATATATAAAGGGGGCGTGGCACCTGCCATTCAAACTCCATCTTTTCCACACTGAATACTGAAAGTATTCTTTGGGGAGTAAGAAATTTGGTATCAAGATACACGAAATCAAGTTCATACTAAAAGAGCAAAATGGTCGTTATTGAAAAAGGGATCTTACAAAATTGCATAGTCAGCAAAAAAGAAATAAAATAAAAGCATTTCCAATATTACCACGTATTGAACCTTTCTGTGACTCAAATAAATCCTAATGAATTCTAATTCATAGTCGGCTATTTATCAAACAAAAAAAAGCTTTAAAAGACATTAAAATTTATTTTCTTCGTTTCATAGTTTATTCGTCTTAGGTAGCACATTCGGTTGCATTTCAAGTTTGCTCTACCATCGCATCTGCCTTATATTTGCAATCAACTGCCATCTGACGATATTTTCAGCTTGACAGCGAAACGTTCGGGTTATGACTTATTTCTAGCACTCAAACAATGAGCTAAATTACATCCCAATAAAAGCCAACTGAACATGCATTTAGATTATACTTTTAAAAAGAAAACCAGCCTGCATAACTGCCGGAAGATATTTTCCGCATTATTATTGCAAGGAAATAATATTAAAACCCTGGGAATTTTTACAACCATTCCCATAAAAAACATTCCCCCAGAAGTCAACGACTTTACCCCTTGTTAGCGTCTTAGTAGTTAAGTTGTCAAATAATAATTATTTTCAAAATAATCAAAAAAAAAAAACTGCAGCACACTCAGCAATAAAAAATATAATAAAAAAAAAAACTGCATAAAATTCATTTACAAAATCGCCCCACAAACCACAACCCACCCTTCTGCGCCCATCTTCAAAACATTCACAACGGGCGGTAGTAATAATTTTCCACTCAATTTAAATTTGAAGGGGTCCGTCAAATGGTTTGAATATCAAAATGACATGCAATATACTATCAGCATTGCAATAAAAGACAACCGAACGCAGGTATTAACCTTCGCAAATTATTCAATACACAAATACATGTAAGCATTTGGATGTGAGAATGCGTGTGTGTGTGTGTGTGTTCAGCCCCTTTACATGAAATATTGTTTGTTTTGCAATTTTTGAGCAGCTCATTAAAGTTCAAATACAACCGCTGGAATTGGGGTGGAATTAGAAACCCGGTTACGTGGGGAGTTGTACGCTTCACTTCATGCGTTTACTTATTGTACCTTTTTTGCTTGCAACGCAAATGAGCATTTGCATATTCCAACGCAGCAAGTGTCTGACCTTCGTTTCTGTAAGAAGTGGTGGTGATGGACTGAAAGAGTAAAATAGGGGTAAATGATATTCACCCTGATTTACGACCTCGTCCTTTACTCAATTTCTGTCAGCCGGTAAGCTAGACTTTAAGCCCACCGGATCATAACCAGCTTTTTACACTCGCGAAAATGTGCGACAAAATTTTAGCACAAGTAATATGAAATAAGTTGAGCACATCAATTTACATATCCAATTAAATGGATATGTATGTATATATATAAATGTGCTTACAACCACATATGTGAATTTTCACAAGCACGCATACTTTAAAGGCACTCGACGGTCCTGCCATGAATCGCCATCGCTGTCCATTTGCCCTTCAAGGCCTAGTGAAGGATTTGTTCTACTACATCGCCTTCATGCCATTTCTGTTTACTTGACAATGACGTAAATGCCTTCGAGCACTTTTTCGAATTTTGGCATGTGCAAATTAATAAACATTTGTTTCCTGTGCTCTTTTTTCGCACATTTGTTCGTGGATTCAAATGCTTGCTATAGAAATAAACGCAAATAATTTGAATTAAGTTGCTAATACTATTAGCTTAATTTATGGGAGGTGAATACACTGGTTGTTGTTGTTGTTATAACAGCATAAAACATACCCCATACAATTTTGGGGAATGCTGCTGAAGTGACAGTCCTTGGCCGGATTTAGATCCGGATCGTTCCGGTACCGTAGAACCGACTGTCGTGGGAATGCACTGGTCGTCAATACTCTTTACAGTTAATGGTGGCGGTCCAAGGCTTTGGTAGGAATTTTAAATGACAATATTCTCGAGGTGAATCGACCACTACAGACGGTCTGGTCTATGTTAACGGAACTGTCAGGATTTATATCCATCCATGAACTAAAAGGTGTTTTTTCGACATGTGGTTTTCAAGAAGAAATAAAACACATATAATTTAATGTTATGATCAAGAATTTAGGTTTATTATAAAGATAATGATTTCTCATTATATTTTATAAAAGATTTCGGGCAAGTGACTTAATACATATATATATATATGTATATATATATGTATATATATTCTCTTCCAAGGCGGCAATCGTCTCGGGCTTATCTGCGTAGACGAGCGACTTCGCATAACCCCTCAAAAAATAGTCCAGCGGTGTTAAATCGCACGATCTTGGAGGTCACACCACAGGTCCAAGACGCGAGATAATGCGCTCACCAAAAGTTTCCTTCAATAAATTTATTATTTCATCATCAACATCCTCCAATTCAGGCACCAGAAAGTCATTAATCGTGGTTTATGGCATTCCCCATTGAGTGTAACATTATGGTCGGCTTGATTTTTGAAGAAATATGGACCAATGATTCCCTCTGCCAAAACACCAAACAGTGACTTTTTGAAGAAGTAACGGCTCCACTAACAATCCACTAGATTAAGCGTGGAGCAAACCCGCTCCATGGTTACTCGCATTACCAATTCTGCAGAACGTTGTTCCGGAGTAAGTCTGTTCACTACGAAATGGCAAATCAAACTGAGTATAAATCAAGTAACAGCTGTCAAAAAGACCAACTCCGAACAAAGCGTCTAAAAAAACAGTCTTTACCACTTCACGAAGTTCACTACCAAAGACGCGATATATTCATTACCCGCATTTTTCAGATTAGAGATATACTAGTTCCATACTAGAGTTCTATAATATTGAAATACCTCACAAAGTTCAAAACAGCGCCAAAGTAACTCATGTTGAAGTCAAAATGCCCTGCAACTCAATATGCTATTGTAATTTAAGTAACATCCCATTCCTTTTTATGATATGACATATTTTCAACCCCATGTGGTGCTTCTCCCGGCATAGTTCCGTTGTACCGTGCTGGTGCGTTTCTCGAATATTGCTTTGCTCTTCCTTGGACTCTTCCAAGACATGATGCTGCCACTCAAGTTAAATTCGCCGCGAGCCGGTATCCATAGCAGTTGGTTGTCCTTGTGTAGCGACAGGGAGTTAATTTTAGAATAGAAAATATTATACTTCAAATTCTTGGGCTCATGTCTGCGAGGCTGATTCCCCTTGGAAAAGTCAATAACAACAAATAAGCACTGGCATACTTTGATGCCATTGAAAATACAATTTCATTTAAAAGAAAATGATTCTAAGTCATTTCGATGAAAAAATGTTTACTTCCATTTAATAATCCGCTAAATGCTATCTCCAAGGTTATGGCTCGGTTAGGCAATACTTATACTTGACTTGATTTAGGTACATAGAAACTTAAAAACATTGGCACATGAATTGTATTTAAATAAAAAATCAATTTTGTTTGGAAAAAATTTATTCAGCATGATTCGGTTCTTTTTTACTTAGAAACTTGAATTAGAATCGAAGCATCTAAGCGAAGTTGTTTTTGTGTTCGCTTTGCAGTGTAGATGAGAGCGAAAAGATGTTCGTATTCTTTACAGTAAAGGTTAAAAAGGTTAAAATGTCAAAGCTCTGTCCGCCCTTTCAAAAATAAATTTGAAGTTGAATAGAAAGAAACTGAAAGGCCTACACCTACAATTTCTTTTCAAATCAGTCCTTTAAGTGGATGGACAAGATTTCATTTTATTCTGTTCTCGAGAAAAAGCCAATAAAAGTTGTTGTTACTGCTAAGTACGATGCAATCTCACGTTTACTTCTACCAAATAAGCTGAACCTCATTCTATTTGGTTCGAAAAACATTTGTCGATTTGGGCCGAGAGCAATCAACTTTGTTAGCTATTCACACTAATTTTTGATAGAACCTTTTACATGTGGTCCTTTCGTTGGCGGCCTTGCCTGCATGTCTACACAGGAGTGCCGAGTCGAAGGACATTTTCTATGGATCATCATCATCCATGCGTACAATATATAAAGCCTAACGCAATTCTTGAATTTGTATGGCTCGAATTTGTATGTATTATTGAAACTCATAGAGTTCATCACTATATCTCCTCGGTACTCGTCGCTCATGCAAACAAGGGTATGGGGTCGAGTAGTTCTACCAAAAACTCCTAGTATTCTATATTCATTGTTTCATCGAGAGATGGCTCTGCTTTTCAGTTGCCTACCGAATCCAAAGTAGTAGCTGCTGGCCAGCCGAAAATGGAGGTTTTTTATTTGGTCTTAAGTTTTGTACATAGTCATTCACTACTTGGGCATAATAAGTGCCATTTGTGACATCTGTTCCAATATGCGGAGAGCATTTAGGTGTTGTCGTGAAAAATTTTATTTACTAAAGCCGATGTTGATGGTTATATAACAAGAAAAACTTTATCCAACAGCTCATTGATAAAAAAAAAATCCTGAACTGAAGCAAAACTTTAGTCTACGTTAATAAACTTGTAGGCCAAATTCCAAACCAATTACGCTTGGGTCGAGCACCTAACTCTAGAACAATTCAAACATTTTCCGGAGCACTTCTGTCTTCACGTCTGTTCAATCGAGTGAATACTCTTCAAACCCAAGTTCCTTGCGAAGTATTATTTTAGGATAAACCTTTTTGGGATCCAATGTTCAGTACATAATTGCAGAATATTGGAAAAGGTTAAATTGTTTAAAAGCGACTGATTGAAAAGCTTCCTTCAGTCAAAGAAGCACAGTTACTAGTTTAAACTTTCAAATTTGAAACTGTACCTTTAAGCTTTGCCCTATCACCTTCCCACATCTTCAAACATCCAATCACCCTCACTAGCAATGTAACTGCAGCTGTTTGAGCTGCATGAATCAAAAATTTAATAAGTACTAAAACAGAACTTACGATTTCGATGAACTGTAAAAAGTTGCAACCAAAAAAACAAACGAAACAAACAACAACAACAAAGGCAACTACACGTACAAACAAAAATCGGATAAGTTGAGATGTTAAAGCGGGAGGGTGTACGGGGTATGTATGTACAGCTATGTATGTTTATAGGAAATGCGATAAGACCATAGGCAACAAAGGGCGTTCGCAATGCAGGCCAAGCAAGAGGAAAGCGTAGATGCGGAGGCGGCGGTAGATGGAGCGATCCCTTCACCGAAGCAGAAGCGATGAATCGAAAATTGTGTCAGAACAACCATTAATATTACAACAACAACAAAGCAACATGTGCGCATATATTTTTGCACGTGTTTTTATGCAGACAAACCCAACAACAACTATTGCGCCGGCAGCAAACAATAAACAACAAGCGGGAGGAAATAAGAACAACTCGAAAGCAAACAAGAAGCGAAAAAATGGCAGAAAATATACAAATCCACACACACACACACACACATTGGCACTAGCACACTTTCACCCACACACACATACACACATTCAGATGTCTCTATATATGTAGCTTGCTGAATTTTCTGCTAGTGTGTGTACGTGTGTGGCTCTGTTTGCAAAAGTACCTATCGTGTTCCTACACTGCTACTGTTTTGCAAGTAATAAATGAGCTCACTCTATCCACCTACCATCTCACTAACCCCAATTCCATTCTCCAAACTCTCCAGCTCCAAACCACTCCGCCCGCTAGTATTTTCTTCTTTTTTTGCTATACTTTGCTTTGTTTCACTTGCCTTCCGCTATTTTTTCCATTTGTAATATATTGCTTCGAATGTGTGAGTGTGGGTGTGTCAATGCATGCATGCTCATCTCTAGTTACTTGTATCTGTGTATGTTTATTTTATTTTTGTTTGCTCCACATTCTTCTTCTGGCTGCTGTGCAAAGTGGAAACAAATGAGCAGGAATTAAAAATGAAATCGCTGCAGACTTTCATAAGTGGAGCACAATCGCTTTTCATTCCCCACATTCCCTCAACCCCTTTTACACACTTGCCATCACTTTCACACAATTGTCTTATGGCACAACGGGGTAGGGGGTAGGGGAATGAAATGGAAAACAAACCAAAAATGATTTAAGTAGCAAATGAATGAACTGGCGTTTGGTTTGTGAAGCGTGGCTCTCGATTACAAACAGCGCGCTCATTTCGTTGTCGTCAACGATATGCGCAATCGAAAGTTTTAAAGTGTAAATATATGGAATTAGAATTAGAAATGCAAAGAATTTAATTTGCAAGTAAACACTTGCTTTGTGTTTGCTTCTTTTTTTTGTATTTCATTTACATAAGTGCAGTGTATGGATACAAATTTAATCAATTTGAATTGATTTGCAAGAACTTGTAGTACAGTAGTAATTTATCTAAGCTCTTAGATTAGACCACTTACTAGAAGTTCTTTAAAATGAACACGAAAGTAAATAAATAGGAAAAGCATATCGATAGTGATAAGACTTTAAATAATATATTAAAAACTTTCACCGCAGGGTTCACTGCGTGCAGGATAGCCAAGTACGTTTCAACTCACAAATCAAATGCGAATTTCAGCTAAATAATTAAACATCTGATACGTATTTATTTGATTCTCAACCATCCTTCTCTCTTTTTGTCAGAATCCTTCAACTGAAAAGGTTTTGATGCGTATTCATTTAATTCCTATCCATATTGTATGTATTTCCCCCTTATCTCGGCCACCTTCAAATTTATAATCATAAATATCTATATCAGCGTATTTGTAACGTGTAAATATTGCCTTGTATGCACTTTTTATGCTGGTACCTCAATATCCTCTTACAGTTCGCCAAGTTTGAATAAGCACACGTTTGTAATTATAATAAGTAAAGGCCAGCACTGGTGCACTGGTGGTCTACCAGACGGCCTTCGTCTTTTCTTCGATAACGATGCATTTAATTACAAACAATAAAAAAGTCAATCAGCTTGTTTGTGTCTTATATCTGGTTTTGCAAGCGATTGCATATTTTCTGTTCGATAGTTTTTTTTAGTCTTGTATTTGGCAGAGTATAAGTTGTTTCGACAACAACTTTTATTGCCGACTGGCGATGCCTCATTTTCGTTGCGAACCCTCTTAATCTTCCACGTTATAAGAGTGGGATTTCAATAATAAACAATGATGTTCGAAGTCTGTTTCATACCCAAAGCATTATTGCCAAAGGTACCTCAAAGATGGACACTTTTTTTAAATGTGTCGATTCCAGCGCTATTCATTTTTCGCAAAAGCGTGCAGTCAAAGAAAAAATAGACCCCCTGCAAGCGGTTTTCGCATTACATAAAAATTGTACACATATTTCATCAAGAAGGAAAATTTAACTATAAAGTAACTCGATCACAGCGCCATCTAGAGGATCTATTTTTGTCAAGTTTTTCGTATTAGAAGAAATAGTATTTGTTATTTACATATATATAATGTTTTTCAAGTATCTCAACCAAATCGCCACCTAGCGCCTTATATGTTTGGTATCCCATTTTGAAATCAAATGCCTAAGACGTATCCTCCGAAAGTTTCATTGAAATCCACTTAGTTGGTTTTCAGTCAAGTTGTAGCAAGGGAAGTGAGTAGCTATCATTTTATATATAGTTTTTTCGCAATACGAGGGTAACCTTGAAAGTTTCGCCTTTAGGATCTACACACTTCTGAGTAATTCAAAACCAGCTGTCGAGACATTTCTTCGCACTCTGAACTGGGTACTTCAAAAACACGCATTCTAAAGTCCTCCACAGCCTCTTCAGATGCAGCAAACGAACACCGCGCATTTTGTTCTTAGCAAACGGGTTAACGGAATTAGTAATCAGGTGATGCATCAGGTGAATGTGGAAAATGAGTAATTATTTCGACATTTTTCTCCTTCTGTTATGGTTTCTGATTTCGCCGATGTTTTGGAACAAGCCAACTTAGTACCATTCAAGAGCAATTGTAGCAACTGGCCCAGTTTTACGGAAGAAGAAAGCGATCTTTTTTTACCTGCTTTGTGTACGAAATACTGTTCTTGGTTTCGGCTCATTTTGAAACAACCAGGCTATGACCACTGTAGTTTTAGGCTGTTATGCATAGATCTGATATATATATATATATATATATATATATATATTATAGAAGAACTCTGAAAGAGTCCCGATTGATTTTTTAAAACATTTCTCTGGAGCAATTCACTCCAATGAATCCAATGACCGCAAAATTTCTTCATTTCTAAATGCTCATGCAAAATCGTTCGTATTCGACTTTCTCCATTGTCAAAGGATTCTTCCATCTTTTTTTACCTTAAAAAATGTGAAATTTTCAAATATCATAAAATGGCTTCTAAAACCCCGTATAATGCCCGAAACAGAATTACAACGGACAGCGGTTAACGGGTCGGCTGGCGGTGAACAGCTGATCTATACTCGTACCGGTCGGCACATTCGGGCGGGTAAACACAATTGTGACGGGATGGTGTTGGCTGGCATTTTGTGGTGTTAATAAAATTAAAATTGTATTTGTTTTATCTTCTGCAAATGTAATATATTAATGCTAGTTTGTTTTGTTTGTTTTTCGTTTATCAAACAAACAAATTTACGTTAGTTCAGCATAAAACCAACTCTGAGTCTCCGGCCTGACGGGGAAAAAAGAAATAAATCTCAATATTTTACCGCCGGAAAAATAGCCGGGAAGAAAGCAATTATGCGCAATTTCATGCGATTCAGTGCATTTCTAATTTTGACAGCGTGTTACCCTTGTCCATCGTAATTCTATTTCGGTTATGGTAATTTCTGGTTCGGCCATTTCTGAATATTGAATAATTATATGTCTCTGTTGTTTTATATACTAAATTTTAGTCGATTTTATTTGTTTCGTTTCTCATTTCATAGTAAAAGTGCAAGGATTGATTTAAAAACAAAACGCATAATTTTTAGCATTTTTGTATTGCATTGTCAAGCAGATATGTTGCGAGAAAGCATAGAATGACCGCCACTAATATTATCATAGGCCTTTCAAAACTGCAGTAAAGCAAAGCATTTTCTCTCTTGGTATGCAATGAGCAAGATTTTTATTCAAGCATACCTTAAATAACCTCAAAAGGGCTTGATAGTGACAAATTCAACAGCAGGCAGTTCGTGATGATTTACGACATGACAATGCGAAACGCATTTATTTTATTATTTATTTATTTTTCTTCGTTATAAATAAAACAGAGAAATACCACTGCTCCAACTGCATTACTAATTATCGCCTAAAAAGTGCCAATCTACGTGTGATTTCTTTCATAACATTTTCTTTTCTTTTTTTTTTTGCCAAATCACTGGCAATCGGTAAATGAGTTTAGAGAGTCCATGGTTAACCTAATGAAATTCAAATTACGCTAATTGTGCAATTATAGTCAGCCAAAAAACAACATATGTTACACCCACTACCTGCCCCAGCAGAGCTGCCACACATTCAGTAGATATTTATGTAGCAAGACAGACATTTAAACGTAAGTGTTTCATTTTGTTGGCAAAGCGGCACTGAATTCTTTTTGCACATTTAGAAAAAAACATTCAACCAAATTGCTTGGCAGCACGAAAGTAATTAAATCCGCCTGCGATAAAAGCCACAACACAAAACAAGCCAAATTCACCCGACGACCGCAAGATGAAAGCGGATGGTGGAATAAACATGAAGGAGGAGAAGGCGTGTAGAAGTAACTCTCTAATACTACAACAAAGTGAAGGCAGATAAAACCTAAAATAAATAAAGCAATGTAATGAGAAGAGCGAGCATGAGGAATAGGATATTGAACGATGTGTGAGGGGTGACTAGATACTTAGTCAACTGTGCGGTAAACCCAGTGATCTAAATAAAAATTTAAACTGCAGTCCGCGGTGCCAAGAAGCCAAGCCAAATTTGTTTTCTTTTATATTATTTACCAAAGCTGCGATGTGCCAAATGAAAATGCGGGCAGACGTGTGAGTGACTAGCAGCAGCGAATGAGGTTTCAATAAGGCAAGCGGCCAGATTCCTAGCCTCAAAGTAGTGCAGCAGCTGTACTGCAAACTCACGCCCCACACAAACACACATTTGCTGTCCAGTGCCAAATATATTGGCAAGCTTAATATGAGTTATAGAAAATGACCTTACGAAAATGCCAGACCTAACTCATGTGTGGTATCGCGAAAAGTGAGACCAGAGCACAAAGCTACAAAGGAAGTAAATACATTGCTGTATCCAGACAGAATGAAACCCACCCGTGTTTGCGGTTGGTTGGACGGCTGTGCAGCTGAGGATTTAAACGTAATTATTGTAATTAATAGCAAAACATATTTAGGAAAGATTAAAACAAAAATAAAAGCGCCGAGTTTACTACGCATCTATGTAGAAAGTTTGTTCAGAATACCGCTACCCATAGTATACAGTGAATGTCAATGAAAATCGTACAGAGAAATCTTTCACATATTTTCATGGTGTTTATATTCAATTTTTTTGCTTTTATTTTGTATATAGTTCATGTTCAATGACAAAAAAACGTATAAAAAAAGAATGCGAATTTTTCAGAACTTAGAAAAATCAGTAAGTTTTCATCAAAATTTCAATCACTTAAAGTGTAATTTTTAAAAAGTTTTTGGGTATGGAGTTTTATTGACCATTTAATTTTTGTATAACAAATTACAATGTCATTGGTTTTTGACACTTTTTTGTTTGCTGGCGATGTTGATAAATTTCCTTCATATAAAAAAATTCGACCAAGAGTTATTACCGATCACTCTATTTTACTGAAAGTGAATGGGCTATAACACTGCATACCATAGCGTTTTCTAAACATTACTGTTAAAAAATTTGAATTTGACTTTTCAAACAGGTGGCAACCCTCTTCAAAATATAAGTATGCACCTTCTCCATGCCAGGATCAAGCGTTTGACTTTCATATTTTAATATTTCATACAACTCGCGTGCAATTTAATTGAATTCGACTTTAGAAGAAGGTGGCAGTCCTCTTCAAAATAGAGCTAGCTGTAAACTTTCTCTTAATGAAACGAACCGCTTGGCATTCATATTTTGAAATTTTTTATATTTGTGTATGATTTAGTACAGCTTTAAAATTTAAACAGGTGGCATCCCTCTCCAAATTATCTGACTGAATCTTCTTCTCACCGAGGCGATCCGTCTGACACCCGTATTTTAATATTTCATATAACTTGTGCATAATTTAATTAAATTCGACTTTCTAAACAGGTGGCAACCCTCACAAAAGTAAGCTACGAACCTTCTTTCCAAAACGAACCGCTGGGCTTAGATATTTTAGTGATTCATAAAAATAAATTTGACTTTCTAAAAAGGTGGCAACCCTCTCCCAAGCATAAAATTCACTTTACGATCAAGTCGTTCCGGGAAAGCTTGACCACAAAAACCGTGACATGAGATTTGTATACGTAAGAAGATTAAGAAAAAAATATTTGAAAGAAAAATTTTGAAATTATTAGCACAACTTCGCAGTACGATTATCACTGGCATTCACTGTATGCATAAGGTGAAGACTGAAAACTGGCACAAAAGTTTCAATAAACATCAATGTAGTATACAAAAGAGTCGCGTAGCTTTAAGGCCGGTCCAAAATTTCAGTTAAGTGTTTACAATATCCAAAGGGCCCACAAAGTCAGACAGCAATCAGGAAGAATGCGCAGGAAACAGAAAAGTGTGGAAGTAAAAGCAAACAAAGAACCTTTCTAATGTATTACACATCAAAACTAAAAGATAACGGCTATACGCCAAAAAGTATGCTTGTGTTTACAAAGACCTACAAAAGCTGCTGCCGAATAAGTAGATCTCGTTTTATATTCTTAGCCTGCCGCTTTCGCAACGACCAACCAACTTAAAACTAACAGAGCGTAAGCGATAAGATATATCAGCCTATACTAAAAATACGCACCAAAGCAAAATGCAGTGCCTACAAGTATACACTTGCCATTTCCTAATTTCATTTCTTGGTGAAGTATTCTCGCCAGCGCGGTACTTTGAGCAACAACACTGTCATTATCGCCAACATTCTTCATCATCATTGCCATCATTATCATCAACGCCATGGTGATTAGCATTGGCATTAAAGCACAAAGTTAAACAGAAAAGGCCAAAGTGTACGAGTGTGGTGGTGTGCTATAAGTGTATTCTAAGGTGGTCGGTCTCACTTGGCGCAACGGGGTGTATGAGCGACAACTGCCACTCATTCTCCCACTGAGTATGTATGTATGTATGTATGTAGTGTGTCTGAGTGTGTTGCTTGTAATTTATATGTTTGCTTATTGAGTTGAACTTCTTGTTTGTGCTTTTAAACCAACTTCTTGGAAACAACTAGAAGAAGCATAGAAAAACACATCAACAACATATCACATACGTACATAGTATGTATATATGCATAGATCTGGAGGCGTTTTTGGCGTTTGTGACATCTAAGATATTGCATGCCTTGGTTCGTAGTCGCGCGACCTGAGGGGGCATACTTATATAAAAAAAAACAACTCAACGCATGAATTATAAATACAATAAAACCACAACATAATACCAAATGTGTTATATTAGCAAAGACTAACAGAAGGAAATTTAATTTGTAGTAGAAAAATATTGGCAGAAGTTTTGTTAGACAATTTTGTCGACCATTGTGAGTGGCACACAAAGTTAGATTAGGGGAAAAAGGCAGTATGTGTACATTTAAATGCTGTGTGACCTTGTTAGCGAAATAGTGCGATAAACGGTTTTATTTAAAACTTCACAAGTCCATTATATCGGCAATGAGTGTATAGTATACACATGCCAGTTGAGTTCAAATAAGAGGGCGTTTATTGTTTTCTTCGACCCACTTGCAACTGGCTCTCATCAATTAAAAAAAAAAAACCTAACTAATAAACCATTTCCAGTTGGGTTTTATAAAAGCGTCAATTGCATTTTTCAAGCATTCAACACTGTGCATAGACTTTATACCGATTAATTTTAAATATTGCTGAAGGACTACTTTATAAATACTTTTTATTAGATTTTGACAATACCGCACACTCTCTAAATAATCTCTCCACTCGGCCGGAATCAAACATCACTTTAGCGCCAAACTTTCTAAAAACATTGAATATCCTTCATCTAATATAGTCCAACATAATCCTTCATCTATTATATATTGACTTAGCCGACAGCCCTGGCAGCTAGTGCGATTATATTAATTTTGTAATTTTAATTGTATTAATTAAAAAAAAAATAATAATAATAATATGTATTAAGGTTAAACAAGTAGTTTTCTTTATAATATAAAGAATGTGGATAATGAACACGTAACCGAAATATTAACAAATTAACTTTTATAGTTACTGAAATTTTGTATTTTGTGCTTATGAAAAATACGGAGTGCAAAACTAATGGGTGGATTATTTAGAAGTACTTTCATAAAAATTAAAACATACCAGAAAAATACAATTATATCAGATAATTTTTATTAGCATACAAAATAATCGTACAATAACTGATTCCTGTTTAAAGATATATGGACCGGCGATTCCACTAGTCAATAAACTACCCAAAACCTTTGTTTTGTCTTGAAGTAAAAAAAAGGAATTTTTTCTAAATGACTTGGCCATTAAGAAAAAAATGACCACTATAGCTAAACATAATTTCCATCGAAAACATTGAATCTTTAGCAAGCTTTTCGAGTCTAATTTTTAGATGCTGTACCGAGCAAATTGTTTTATGAGGAAATACCAAACAATACTAAACCAAAATCAGAACAGTCACCCTAGTATTGAAAAATTCATTATTTTTGCATTGAATTGCATAGTTAGATTGTGCCGATTTAGATCAAATATACACCCTACTTTGTTGCCATTGATCGCCATAATTTCATTGTGTAACTCTCATAGAATTTTTCACCAACAAAATCATTAGCTAAAGATAGAAATCAGATAGTAATGACTTGGATCCAAGTCCGGTATACAAGGTGGATACCTCCCAATCAAGTCCCTAACCATCTGACGAGGCACTAACGATGCATGTGGCCCGGTGTTATCCTAATGGATCACAATCCCTCTCCTATTGGTCAAAGCCGCGCAGGTCGACATTGTTTTAGTCTCAGGCGGAAATACGGCATATTTAGTGAATTATGTGCCAAAGCAGATTTCTTAAGCGCTTGTATTGGAGACTTTATACTTTTCCAACTAGAATATTTGATGGGCTACTAGTAAGTATCTTGCAGTGTGCCCGCTCTCTCGTGGCTGATGTTGTCTGGGAGAAGTTAACTCTATATCCTTATAGATATAGTGATCGAGAGATAATTTATTCATTCAGCAGAAGTATGGGAATCATTTGAATAGAACGATCATGCTATAGAGCCCCTCTAGCGGCATTGAGCTTGGGTTTCGTTTCCTGCAAAAAAGTCTTCGACACGCAAACATGATCCTTGTGGAATATATTTGAGGCCTTTTGTGTATTCATCTTAAACTCTCTTGTGAACGGTTCAAAAATGGCCTTCTGTAGGTTATGCTGAATCATAATTTGGCAACCACGTTGGAGATAGTACTGCCGATTTTCCCCATAATGACAGCTACCAGTTCGTCAGCGTAGCCGATAGCATCGTAATCATACTCATGATTACGAGCGACGAGAGTAGAGGGGCAGGACTCCGCCCTGAGGGCAGCCCTTCGCGGCTCTAATCAGTAGAATTGCTTGGTAATGAAATGGTGTAATGGATTAATATTCATTCTATAGCGAAAGGATCTGTACCTCTCAGAACCAGAGCTCTAGAGATGCATTCATAGGATCTATAGCCCTCTAGATGTCGAAATTACTGAGTAGACAAAACAGGGTAGATTTTCCTATTTTACTACCAATGTAATTCTAAGATCTGAGCTATACTTCCCAAATTCATTTCACAGAAAAATATCTTGGTTAGAGAGACAGCACTCAAAACCGGCTTTACACCATCAGGAGTTTATCTTTCATATAGACCAAAATATGCAATAGCTGTAAGAATTTCTTTTGATACTTTTCTTTTCACTATAGCGTAAACTCTTATTACATATGTATGTATGTATTTTCACTAAAAATTTCTGCCGGTCGATTTATGTACATCAACTCTTCTGAATCTCCGTATGCACTGACAAAATTAACATTTGAGACGCACTTATATTACTACTTCCCCGCCCACCCCCTTACTCTAAGTATGCAAGTAAGTTTTGTGGGTAAGTATGAAAACTAAGTTTGCTTGACGAGCCAGCTTATATTCCCTTTTAAACCCTTGTATACGCTCGTTATTCTATCCACTTTTCACCCACCACTATTTTAATGTGTACCTCTGTTCTAGAAAACCGCACGCATTTAACAAGTTAACATCAGCCAACTCTCACGTCTTTTTCTAAACAAGTTTCCACTTGATTGTTGCAATTTTCGTGCAATTTTTGCATTGTAAGGAGTTTGCGAGCCACTGGATAAAACTCCAGTGCGCAATTTATCTGTGTGGAGTTTGCGCGGAACTATTCGCATGTTTGCTTACGGACATCTACTGAAATACTGCAAGTGATTAGATATACAGTATTTCCCGCTTATAAGCATTTCGCTTTTTAGTGTCGATTTTATCTCTTGCGAGATTTCTTCATTAATGAATGTTCCGATTTACCCGCTGAACTGATCCCCCTTATATGCAATACCCGCTTAGGAGCAGATATACCAAAGAGTAATGATATACATAAGTGATGTTCCTCTCTTTTAAGCGTGACCAACTTTTTTATGAACACTCATCAACATTACATCATCATTATTACAACTACATACACATTGATTACTATTTGTTCATTGAAAGAATAACTGTAAGAGGGCGCTACCTAGCGTAAGTTCTAGGTAAAGATAAATATTAAAGATTAATTACATGAGCTCAACAACAGTAAGATACATTACTTTCCAGAAGAACTACAGAAAAAAACCTTATATGACCGAATACTACTAAATTTTTCCTGTACACAGAATACTCGCACAATCTCCAACAAAACAAAAAAAAACTGATCACTACTAACTACTAAAAACTTTTTCGGGATTTAGGTATACCCTAATTTAATTTTGGTTTTATCGAATACGGAGACTTACATAAATCTCCACATTGTCTCAATATGTAATTACCATAATTTATTTGCATGTTTATAAAGCAAAATTTAGTATAAGCGTTAAGGATTATAAGCAGGTTTTTGGATATAAGTCTTCTACGGTTATTAGAGTCGAAAGTTCTGAACTTTTGATGACACTTATAAGCGGGAGAAACTGTACATAAAAATGTCTAAATGCGGACATACTCAGGCTCATAGCAGCGTTCAAATTAATAGCTGCTTAATAGGATTTCAACTCTAAAACATAATCTTCCCTGTTATGACATCTATCGATAATGCTATTTATATAATTATTTTACTCCAAATTGAATTCAAACTAATTTGAATGAGATGGTATTAAGACTATTTGTAATAGTGAACGGATGGCTTGCGCCATTTTGAAAAATGCTTAGAGCAAACAAAATGAATGGCATCTATTGTTCATACCATTCTAAGTTTGTTATAGAAAATTTTTTTGTTGCTTACATTTTCTAGAAAAATCACAGAAGGTTTGTATTGACAGCCGTTTGCTATACTATGGAATGTCTGGCCATAATGAAATCATCGTGATGGATATTATACGAATTTCAAAAACTCTGAAATCGTTTTGATATTTTTTGTTTACTTGACGAAAAATTAATTTTGAATTTTCAACGCCTTCAAGCTAGAACTCCCAACCACTCTTTTCAGGCGCTGTAGTTTTCGAGGTTGTTCAGGTTTTATAGGCGTTTCAGATGTTAGAATTTGGCAAGTCCATACGATAATTATTAGGCATAATATTTCTTCGCTTAGACTAACTCAAGGAAAAATTTATTTATTTATTCCACTTTGATTTGAAGAAGAGCAGTCAGATTTTCCTATTGCCCCGATTTACTTAACTTCTATACCTAAACTCTCAGCAAATGGAGCATCTCCAAACATAAAGTTTCTAGCATGATGAGCGCCACTGAAAGTTGATACATATGTACTAAAAATGGAGATTGGGCTGATGTTGCATTTCTGTCGGTTGAAAGTAGAGAGCTTTTGCTTTTTCGCCGAAAATGAGAGCAAACTCAGCTTCCCTTTTTCAAGCAGTACTAATGTTAGTAGCAAAAGTCTAGGAATGTCGGGGTACTTTTTAATGAGCACTGCTGTTTTGCTACTTTACGTCATGTTTTACTCATCCATTTTTGTTTAGTGGCAGTTGATAAAAACCAAAGCCAGCGAAAGCACTGTAGCATCTATATATCTATATATGTAGTATGTCTTGATGAAAGGGGTAGCGGAAATGAAGTGCATAGAATTTAGCACACAACTGAAAATTCTCAAAAGAAAAAAGGCAAACCAAAAGGATTGCAAACGGCTAGATAAGCGCATAAAACCCCCACAACAAATCGCAGCGAATCACTGTGCGGAAACAAAAATTTCAAAATAAATGAGCTGGGATACACCGTTATATATTTTGTAAGCAGTTTCGTTCATTATCCTTGATATAATGTCGATTTAACAAAAACAAAAGAAACAAGTAAAAACAGCGCTGTCTTCGGCTATGCCGAAGGCTTCATACCTTTCATGAATGGAAGAATAGTAAAAAACGTGTTACCTATAGTTAAAAGCGAAAATTTCCTTCAAATCAATAAAAATAATTCTAGTAAAGGCATTGTTATAAATTATTTAATGCTTTTCCTTATGTAATTAAAAAGAACTATGTTTTAAGAAGGGAATGGTTTTTGAATATTTTTAATATCGTATCGACGCTTGATATTCAACATTTAAAAAATACAAATAATTAAGTATTAATATGTAAGACCTACATATGTCGGTCTTTGAAAACAGTTATCAGATCCGTAAATAGTTCCCAAACGTTTGACGCTATGATTCATGTGATATTGCGCTGAGCTTATTACTTTTCGCAATAAATATTTGTCCTGAATTTATCTTGCCGATTTACACTGTGAACTCCGATCTTGATGAATACTAATATATAGCTAATAATGGTTGATGTTTGTGCAAAATTTCAAGCCTTTAGCTGTTTAAATGGAGGAGTTATGGTGCAAAATGCAATATCTGAACAATCGGTTGTATGGGAGCTATATGTTATATTTCTCCGATCTTCATGATTTTCAATACTGATACGTAGCTAATAATGGCTGATATTTCTGCAAAATTTCAAGCCTTTAGCTGCTTAAATGGAGGAGTTATGGTGCAAAATTCAATATCTGAATAATCGGTTGTATTATATGTTATAGTCACCCGATCTGGCCGATTCCGACAAATGTTTAATCATTTGTACAACGACACCTGCTCACCAAATTTCATCAAAATAGCTCTAAAATTGAGGGACTAGTTTGCGTTCAAACAGACGGACAGACGGACAGACGGACAGACGGACAGACAGACGGACATGGCTAAATCGACTCAGCTCATCGTCCTGATCATTTAGGTATACTTTTTGATGGGTCTATCTCTTCTCCTTCTGACACTTACAAACATCGGACCAAACTTAATATACCATTTCATTCTCATGAAAGGTATAAAAATAGTGAAGCACGCAAAGAGTTTAGGTAACGTGGTGGAAAAGCGATGAAGTTGTGCTTTCTCGTTCCAATTGTTTAATTTTTGTTATTGTTGTTGATGTAGTAAACGTGGTGTGGTATTTATTTATTTTTTATCAGAGTTGGACTTTCAGCGATTTTTGGTTGTAGGTTTGGCGCAAAAACGGTTAACGGCTAACGACTGCTGTGACTGAGTGATGGCTTTTAAAACTAATTGTTGTTGTTAATGTTTTAGCTGTTGCTACTTGTTTTCTTGTTTTCTTGTTAAAAATGTGCCAGCAATTAGCCTTATTGTTGTTTTTTCTCGTTTGTTGGGCTTGGCGCAATTTGATGTGGAGTTGGACTTGGAGTCGAGGCTACTTTTGTTGCGTAGGAAACGTCGTAAAAGTAGCAACAATAAGAAAAAGCACAGTATCTGCAAATGTACAGTAAATTATGTACAGCTTCCGAAGCAACAACACATCAAATGGACAAAGGTTCAAAAACGGGATATTGTCGTCTCTCACACCATCATCTACCAAATGCTTGTTATAAGGGAGTTCCTCTCACTGAAATAAAACAAAAATAAATACATTACACATAACTTTGAAGAATATCGAAGCTGGATTCTTGTGCAAACAAATCACAGAAATACCTCTGCAAACACGTTTTAACGAAGGTAAATATAATCGAAGCTAGAACCCAGCACCTTAAAATATACAACATGACGAGCTTTACATGATTCTGAGTATAATAGCTACACAAAAACGGCACTCTAAACTGAAACTCATATATTATGAGACGACTGGTGGCAAATAAATATTGCCTAAATTTAGAAGCAGCATAATAAAGTTTCTAATCGCAAAACTTTCACGAAGAGCTCCTGATTGAATTCGGTCCCTTTGGGTGCGATGGAATATTTGAAGTGGGCTGGCAATCTTTTCCACAACTTATTGACAAGTGAGAAAAAATAAAAATTATCTGTGTTTATATTTTAACCATTGGCTAAATGGAATAAGTCTTATTGTTTATAGGAGTTCTCCAGAAAAAATGAAAACCCAATATGCTATGTTCTCATTTATATATCTGAAAAACCTTAACATGAAAAACCAGTTTCAACTATGACGGACTCACTGTAGAATATTTAAACTAAACACCAAATCAAGCTTTCTCCCTTTTTTTTGATAATTTTTCAATGTTTAAATGCCAACGATCAAAGCTTGACCCTCACTTAAATAAACTGAAATGTAATGCTGCCCCTTGTCGCTGGCGTTGCTGCGGCTATTGGTGTTCTTGTAAAACTCTCTGGGGAATTTTTGCCAACCATTTTTCATGTTTAACTCATAGACACAAATACTTATAAACCTTCACAGTTACACGCACATTTATTTACTTAGCTCTGCCTATTTGTTATGCGAGTTTGGCTAAGGGATAGCCAAGCTGTCCTGGGTGAGATATTTAATCCAATCGAAATGGCGTGAAAATTTGAAATTTAAAGCAGTAAATGATTTAACGGGAGCAGTGGTTAAGTTGAGGAATGAATCAATAATGGTGGTTGAATGATAGATATGTTTTTGGTTTTTGAAATATTGACGCATATTATATTTTGGTATGAGTAATACGACCAAATTAATATTGTGTTCATTAAATAGAAATGAAATGAAAGGGAACTTTTGCTATTATGGTGGTTCAGCGACTTTACCGCCTCATACAAAGGAACTTTAAACAATAGCCCTTTTTGCATTAATTAAATTATAGATAAAAGATAGCTGAATTATTGTTATATTAACAATATAGGAAGCCAATGAAGGCTTATAATTTTGCCTTCATTGATGAAAGGATGGAAGGGGTACTAAAGAGGTTAGGTGCTCAATCTTTACAGCCTCTGTAAGTATATTCTAGACAACTTCTTTTCAAGATGCTGCATAGTAATTTATCAAAATCTTTGCGCATTTAAAAACGCCTAAATACCTAAAGGAAATTATTTGTATCATGTTGTGTTTCTAAACTGTCTCTTTACTCGTACTCGACGGTAGCGCTTAGGCTATTGCCAGCCGGTGGTGGAAAGTTTGTCATCTTGTGTCTAAAATAGCACACCATTTTGAAATATTGGGTAGACAAATACATAAGAATACGCACATACATATGTACATACGCTTCGCCTATAGTGACATATAAAAATTAATTTTAAGAAAAATTTTCTGAACCAATACAAAATTTGTAGTTATCGTTGTCAAGCAAGTGAAGAATAGTTATTTTCCAATTCTCTCTAACAGCGTTGTATTTCATCCACTAAATTTTGAGTCGTTGTGCTTTTGCAACTAGATCGGGAAGGCTGAGGAAAAGAATCTCTTGTGCACCTTATGTGAGCTTATACAAGAATATCAAATTGCATTACAGCTGGTCTCGGAATTGTGAACTAACTGTAAGCCGTGGAAACCCCGAGCTCGTTCCATTTACTCGAAAAACACGGTTCCTAACGTTTACTTTACCTTCGTTGGGTAGCCCTCAGCTCATACTTTCGGATAGGGTTAAATATCCAGGTTTAGTACTGGATAGGAAATCATCCTGGAAACAGAATATTGAGGAAAGTTCGAAGAAGACACTGGTTGCCTTGTACTGTTGTAGGAGGCCACCGCCAAATGCTGAAGTCTCTCGCCTAGAGCTATTTAATGCATATATGAACAAATACTTCTGAATGGAATTCTTGTCTAGTAGGGTTCCATGGATAGGACTCCGGTAGTCAGAAAGCAGGAAAGATCGACTCTTATTGAAATCAACGGGGCTCTTTGGGCAGCGGTTGATAAGCTGCGGAATTGGGTCAATAACAATACGATCGCAAGTGGTTATGTATCGTCAAGTACCCGGTCACATGGATGAGTTAGCTAAGTAGGGTAGACTTGAAAGAGACCCATGGAAGAAACCCGGATTGGTAAAATTTACCCACACCACAGCTAATCACAGGCCTTGCGCTTTGCAAAAGCCAGTTAAATTGGAAACTGCAGATGTTTCAAGTTGAGCGCATTTCTGTAGGTATCATTGGTATCCCTGGTATGAAACACAGCGACTTTCAAAATTTTCCGATAAATCATAGCTTCAATAATATGTGGTAAACTTTGTGCCATTGCATACCGGCAAATACTTCCAGAGATATGCAATATGAAAATCCACGTCGTTACTCCAATAAGGCCCATTATTACTCTCCCATATAAATATCAGTACTCTGTAAATGCTCTTCTAGATCAATATTGTCTGAAAAATTATACTCAAATGATTTCGTGTAATAGAAGTTTAGAATATTTTCAAATAGTTTGCTGTTACTTTTTTGCTACACAGTTCTATCTTCTAAGCAATATTTAAGTAAATTGTGAGGTTACGAAGTTGCACCATAACGTTGGTGGGCTTTCACGTTTTTGAGTCTTTCAATAGCACGAAACATTAGACAATATTACGGGAGAGAAAATCATTGCCAACATACTGCTCTTTATAAGTAACATTTTTGGCCGTGATAATTCGTTCTCTAACTTTCAATATGGCGAGTCGATTGGTTGCTACTGTATTTTTTTTTTAACTTTTGATATGATTTTAAATTCCGATAACCTGTCTTTTGCAAGCTACGGCTGGATGAATCAACTTACATATGTGAGCCATTGCTATCTTGGGAATGGCTTTAATTTGCCCATTTCGAAGTTCCCCTTAGTGAAGGCTACATAACCGCGAAAAAAATAACAACGTTCCCTAATGCCTAAACTTCACCGTTCCAATAATAAGTATGACCTGGCAAATTCATTGTAAAAATTATCCTGTAAATATGCTTCTTTGTGAGCTACGATAAAGACTCTCTGTATTGATTTGTCATTCTTGGGCTCAATCTGTAAGACAATTTTGTAGATATGTAATCTGATTCATCTTATTTCAGATGCAAACGCAAATTTCAATTATATTTCTCACTTAGCTGCATATGTATATTCATATATTCATATAGGCCCTGGTCAATTGGTAAGCCCTCTCGTCACCGTGTGTGCTTCTATGGCCGGAAACCAAAATACGGTTTTTATGGCCTATAGCTCGTTCTAGCTCACCAGCACTTTCAAGTAATTTTGTGCGCATTCCCCCTCTCTTCAGTTCATTACGAAATTTAAGCTATATTGATTGTTAAAAGTTCTAATTGTAAATTTAAGAAGTGAAAGCTCCCCGAATCTCTTTTGCGGCCTAACTAAAATTTTTTGTTGTTGGGTGTTAGTTTTTTCAAAGCATTGTTGTTGCTGAAGAAAGTATTTCGTTACTCAAGGGTATGTTAAGGCGAGATGTTATTGGTAATTTGCGTCGAATTTTATGTTGGTTATAAGAACTGATTGGCTACCGAGAGTGAGCATTTATTTTATGCTCATTTGCATCTGCTACGTAGTATTCTACAATCTGCCCCAACCTCCATTTGAAGAGTTGAATATTCGGAGTAGGATGGGTGAGTCCAGTGAAATTAGCTGAAATCCTGTGAACTTGGTGGCCTATGAGTAGCTGATGCAGATTAATAATTCGCGTATCCATTCGATGCAACTTTATGACTACTCTAACTTTTATACAAAGCGCGCATTGGATAATAAAATATACACCACAAATGGACTGGATGGAATTCAAGATGTATTTTAGCGTCCTTACAAAATTATCCGAAGAGACTTAGTCATCACGTGTTCTTCTAACAGGAAGTTATTGAGCAACGGGTTGGACTTAACATTTGATGATTTGGCGGTGTGCCACTTTTAGGTGTAAAACCCTTTTCTTTTTAGAAGCATAGTATATACCACAATAATCACAGGTTCTTCCCAGTATAAATAAAACGATTATCTATCAGTCATATAAATATTATTACAACAATATAAATTAAGAATTTTCTATGTACAACTTACGCACTGATCGTCTTCTTAGGAAAGAATGACTAGTTTACTACCATCCATTCTGCGTATCGCGAAAGGTGGATTTAAAAACCTCTACTAATTGGAAGAAGATACGTATTTCAAGTTGCTTATCTAATTCTGAAATTCCCTCTTTCTGTCATGCATGGGTTTATATAGGTATTTTGCCCCCATGTAGCTCAGTGTGATTTGTCAGCAGAACTAAACATTCCCCCCTTCCTCATATGTAGGCTACATAGTTTATGAGCAGCCTCTTACTCTTGGCGTTGATTATTCAATTTGCACCCAAATGAGTGATTTTTGAATCGCTTTAAAAAAAAAACTCGATTTACCCGCAATCGGTATTGTTGGTTTATGTCGATTCATGATGTGAATACTTTTTTAAATATTAAACATTCATAACCGTATGAAACTATTCCATGCACTATTCTTGTACTATGCTTTTTACGAAAGTCGAACTGATGTTTAAATTTAGTTTGGTTTTATTTTGTTGAGGATTGTAAAAGAAGTGTTAGAAAATTTTGGAAACGTTGTTATTCGAATGAAACTAATCAATCTTCATAAATGTATCTACTACATTACGTGCTTTGGTTGGCTTAGGTATCGTTATTACTTCTGAGAGCTTCTTATTACTCAGGCATCACAAAATAAATCAAATAAATAAGTATCAAAAAGTATAAGAACGTTTGTGTTATATATCTTCTTTTTTTTGATATATTTTCTTTTATATTTCTAAGGATATCGGAGGTTATTGGAATATTTATAAGATTTCCATTTTATTGTACTTAGAAATTTCGGCGAAATTATGTGCGAAAGTATTTGATATATTCTTAACAATTCACATTCAGTTGTCTTTATGATTATTTGGGATTTGCTTCACTCAAAACGGTCTCGTGTTAAAAGCTTCGGTACATGCCAAAGCAGTGAGATTAAAAATATATCTATTCTCAGTGTATGTGGCGACTTTCGGTTCACCCTGCACCCTTACTGGCAGCGTGAAGTGTTCTGAATTTTCCAAAGAAATTGCCTTATACTCGTACTCGTACTCTGTAGGTATTTGCTATTCAAATATTCACGACAATCATTTGAGCTCCTCTACTTGAATAAAGAAAAAAAGCATACTAAGAGTTTATCGAACTCGTTAGCAACAATAAATTTAACTTGTAAACAAACTGTAATTACTCATACTTACTTACATATCTAAAGTTGTATATTTACAATGGATGTACACCCTAGCAACTATTTAAATATCTAGTTGCGATTTATACAACACAAACAGTCAGTCCCGTTATAGTGCGGTTGAGGTTGTGTAAATGTTTTAAAATTGCTTTGCACGCCACATTGTCATTTAAAATAACTTGAACGTTGTCGGGAAAACGTTTTAGCCAATTGTGGCGTTGACAAGCGGAAAGGACGACTGGAGGACTGGAGGAGCAAGTGTAGTATAATAATCGTGATGAGGACAGGTAAAGTGAAGTACTAAGTACCTACAAGCACCAGCAGCGGGGACGAATAGCAGCAGTAAACGTATCAAAGCGACATCAGAGCCCCTCTACTCTTACGCGGATGAGCATAACAAAGGAGCACCGCACCAACTATGTACTTTTACTACTGCAATGCGGTGTCGCGCGAAACAGGAAAAGCCCTGGCGCTTAGAGGCTGCTCAGGCACAAATTCATAGACACACACACACACAAACACATTTGAACTAGTATTTATGTACATTTAGTTATGTAGAATAGGGAAGCCGCACGAATTGCATTTCCATTGTTAATTACCTGCGATTCATAAATTTGTAAAACGCTATGCTGACGGCGTTGCCGCACAACAACAACAACAACAACAACCGCACCAACAAAAACAAATAGCCCGTAAATGCCGTGTATACGAAAAATGGCGACGGAATTATAACAAATACAGTGAAAAATAAACGGAACGGAATACAAAAAATAGAAAAGTTGAAAAAGTCATGAAGCTCGAGCAAGCAAACAAAGCGCTATACATAGTTTACCGTTATGTGCGCAATGGCAGCAAAAAAGTTATTGTATAACTGTATGGTAAATTACGCTGCTTGCTGGCTGACCATTTGCCATTACCCAAGGGTGACAATTGTACTTCCATTTCATCCGAGTCAAGCGCGGGCGAACGGAAGACGACCGACCGGCACAGGACGAGTCAACAAAGGCAGCGGGTGTGAGTCGCCAAGAATTTTATTACATTCAATTTTGCATAACACGAGTCGTGCGTGGGTGGGTGGGCCTTACTCCACTGTGAAAAGTCACGGATTGTGTGCTCCCAGTGAAGCGCAAGGAGCAGCGCATCTCTCACCTCTGCTACGTTCAATGTTTGTACGTACGTCTGTGTAATGACCCGCTGTCGTTGTGAGCTGTTTTAGCTGCTACACAGTAAATGTCATTTATATCCAACAGCGGCGCGGCATTCGCATCACGGTGTCGATTTCGATGTGTCCCCACGGAGTAAATCAGTGTTTCGATATTTATGGCCAGCCAAGCGCACAAATTCAATCGTATCCATCTACAGATACATAGTTATTTCAAAAGTGGAATTGGAAAAGGTCATTCAAAAACATTGACATTAGTGTGGATGTACAGAAAATTTGAGATATTGAAGGACATATTTACATATTTTGCATGTAGTTTTGAGAAAAACACTTCGTGATTTAATAATAATATTATTCTTAATACTTTAGTGTTCGGGAAATTCTTTTGTAGTATTCTATTGCGATACAGTTTTTAAAGACACATGTGGGCTTTCATTTGGAACTAACTTTTTGTTTGTTAAACATAGTAGTTCTACTCGGTGGTTTCTTCCTAAATACAAAATTTAGAAAAGTTAAGAACTCTTTTTAGAAGGATCGTGCATAACACTTTTGCATTTTTTAAATCAAGATCTATGAAGCATGGAACCATCGATGCCAGGATAGTCGGGTCTTTTTAACAGAACGACCGGGACTTATACCTCAGCAACATTCTTCAAAAGTATATGAGGAATGTTCTATGCCGTTGCAATAACAACAAATATAGGCATAACTCTCCTTCTATGTAAGCAGTTCTTCTGCAATCAATAACCCTAGACATCTAGCTAGATAGAAATGTGTTAACGATTCGAAATTGTGATGAAATTGGCACGTGTTGTCATTTCATTTCAAAAACTATTTAAATATGTAAGCTCTGAGGATTTTGTTAATGTCATGAGTGCTTTCTTCGCGAAAAGCAAATTTGTTGCCGATTTGTCAGTGCGGAAGTATATGCTATAAGCTTAAACTACTCCAATATCCGAAACACAACTGTATGTACTAAAGCTCCGAGACGTTTTAGCCATTATTCGCAACCTTTCTGCGTTCTCAGCTCGTAGATCATGAAAATTTCTGACGTTTTCTGGTGCCCAGTCAGCCAAGGTACTTTTGGTGCCGCGTGTATAGAGCTAACGTAATCTGCTACATATTTCTTATATGAATTGCTCTGACGACTACTCAAATAATTTGCTACCTTATGTATTTCATTCTAATTTTGGATTTAATATGGTCCAAGAACTATATATGTATGAAAATTGTATTTTTTATAAAAATTAAAAAGTATGACAGTTAACCCTACAACTAGTTTGCTCTATCCATATCAAAGTGAGAGTTCTTTTAGCCATCAATGGTCTTGTCAATGTTCAGTATGAACTGTACGATATTTTTGAAATGCAAGTTTGAAAGTTCTTTCTGGCCACAAGTCGATCTAAAATAATCTAGGCTAGCTCTAACGATGCTAGTAGGTAGGGTCCTTAATTGTTTAATGTTCGATATAAATATATGCAGTAAGACTAAGCAAACAGTATTCTTTTCTAGTCACTAGTTCAGACTTTTCGGTGGTGAGATTTATTTTGAGACTATTCAGTATTCAGTAAGCCGTCTCAAGTCTCTAGTCTCAAAATAAAACCACTAATTTGTCAGCCGGTCCTGAGTAGACACAAAACAAAGAAATTGAGGAAAGTATTGAGCAAACGCGAAAATGAAGCAGCACCCGATCTGCCCCTTGGTCGTACGCTAAATTTCGCTTAATTCTGTAAACAAAAATAACACTTAATTTTCATAGCGCATAATAAAAAAACTATTTGTTTACTTTTGCTTATGTGTGTTGTTCTGCCATTCTGATCGAATGTGCATATGGATGAGTAACTGCATTTATCGATTGTTGATAGTTGTGATTTGTACACATATTTAAAATAATCGGTTGATCTAAAATGCAATAATAAGAATTTTGAACGGTTAATTCCATTTGTAATTTTACGATGACCACATTGTTTTAATTTCTAGTGAGCAATTCTGTTGTTGACAAAGAATTGAAAAAGTATATTGTGTGCTATAGATGAACATCTCTAGCTAAACATACCATCAGCTGATTGCCTTTCCTGCCTTTCACTACTACCATTGGTGACTTTAAGGCTATTGCTTACTGAATACTGAAATCGTCTCAATTCACAAAAAAATTATCGTAATTGAAACTATCATTTTTAGTGACTTGAGATGAGACTGAGTTATAGAATACCAGCAATATTCTCAAGCAACTCTTGCTAGTGTTCAGGATCTCTACCGGGCATTATCTTAGCTTTCACAAGCCTAAGATTTAAGCACCTCTGTTCTTATGGTACGCCATCTGTGGTGGATATTAGTCGCCTATGGCATATTCTATCTACATCTAAATCATAACTGCAATTCTTTCAGAACCCCACCTCTGAGTTTGATTTCCCCATTTTTTTTTACTTGGACAACGGTAACGTCATCATTGGTACCCTTTCCTGGACAACAATACCTAACCTGTAAGAGCACTATGTGCTGCCACTAACCTGATGGATCTAACATTGATGTAGCAAAAGAGTTGTGATTTCGCATTAAAATTTAAAGAAAGGCGTGCAATACTTGGCAGAGATGTAGCAAACGTTCTCGCTTCTAGTGAAATGACAGTTATCGACCGATATGATCCTCCACGGCTTTAGTAATAAGATTATTCTACTATTTTTGAAATCTTATAAATCATTTTTAGTTCCCTGGCGTATAAAGGCTACCCCATTGTAGCCATTTATTACGCAACGAAATCCGTATCTACGCAAGAAGCTGCACCACTACGGAAACTATCCCATCAGAGCTGATTTGTGCAATTTAACTCGGTTTATATTCCATACTGATAATAGTATTGCGCTGCCTGAATATTTTTTTAGGTAACTAACTAAACATTTGAAGTTTAATTTAATTTAATTTTAATTCAATATTTAGGTTTAGTGAAAAAACGCAGTTGAACTACAAAAAAACCAAAAACATATGAAAAGACAAATATCTTTGACGTAGCCGAGTGTCCCGAGTTCGAATCACGACCAGGGCAAGTAACATAAGTTATTATAGAAAAGGATTTTCTAATAGCCGTCGCTCCTCGGCAGGCAATGGCAAGACTCAAGTGTGGCAAAACTCCAAGTGTATTTCTGCCATGAAAAACCTTTAAAAAAAAACCATTTGCCATTCGGAGTCAGCGTAAAATTGTAGGCCCCTCAATTTGTGCTACAACATCACATCACGCACAACACAAATTGTAGGAGAAATGCGGCCAAAAATGCATTCTTTCCCATAAGTGCCCTTTTTTCAAATATAATCGAACTTTTGTTTTTTCCTTCATAGACATCTACGTATTTAATTTGTTTACTTAGACTTATTGAGGTTTGCCATCAATAATTCAAATGTCGCACCTTTCTGAAGAACGAAATATCCCTTTGAACTTTTATATTAGTTGTTCACATTTAAGGTGAACCAACAAAAGTCTACAAAGAAAATTATGTTCATTAGGTAGCATGTCGAAATTATCTTTCGCCGCAAACCACCCCAAAATCTCGCTGCACAAACATTTAATTTATTCTTTTGCGTCGAGGCGCGAAACCAAATCGATTCATATTTGTGGCGCTTTTAAATTGGGTTTCGTAGAGACCTCTTAAGTTTTATTCAACGTCCACCATTATCGGTGTCATGGGTGCAATTAACTGGGTTTTGGTAAGCCTTGCGTGAAGGCGACGAAATTAATTTGTGTTAGCTACAGACGTTGATTTTAATGGGTCAAAGATTTTGTTGCTTTGTTGTACATAGTTTTTGTTACGGTTCGAATATTATTATTGCAGCTCACTCAAGGTGTTGCCCACCTGCTGCGACACGTCATGGCCGTCACGTAATTTAAATGATTTCGAAGTTTGGTTTTTAGATTTTATTGATTCAGGGCGTGCAACGATTTGTGTCACAAGCGCACGAGCGATTTGTTATATTTTTTTTTCGATAAAAAGGAGGGGGTTAATGTGGGTGAGGACGGACGAAGAATGACGAGAAACGTAGGTGCGTAGATTTTTGTATACGTTTGTGTAATTAGATGTTTTACTTTCACCAATCTCTCGCACATAGCTTTAAAATGGTTTCAAAAGTGTGCCGTAGGATAATATGAAAAGTTAACCGCGCACAATTTCCCAACATTTTAAACTGTTCATAACTCATTTCATCAACCAAAATGGCTGTCATTTCCTACAAGCAGACAAGCATCATGTTAGCCACTTAAATGTCGCTTAGCGCTGCTTAAATCAAATGTATAATTCAATTGAAAAGTAGCTACAAACCGCAAATTCGAGTATTTGCAGAGGATTTCAAATGCAACTAAGAAAGCCCAGTCAACATTTCTTTGATATTTAGAAGATGTGTTGAAATTTATATAATGCACAGATTTTTTATACGCTGTTGCAAGAAATATTTAAATAAATACAAATTTTAATATGCGATATGTCCATTAAAAATCTCGGTTATATTATTATATGTCATGAATGGTTTTTTGTGGGTGTAGCGCTGGAGACAAACAAATGCCCGTGTTTGTTCACAGTCCGTGCTTAAAATCGCGGACACACTATCGTCATTTATGGCTCATTCTTGAATTACGATGATACTAAGTAATTTCGCCTTGTAAAATCAGTCAATAAATTAAGCTGATAAATCAAGAACGAAGTCACGAACAAATAGTGTCGGCCCTAAATTTCATCGATAATAATTGAAAAATGTGTTCTCCCATATCCAAACTGGACGACACATTTTGAAATATTAGCATTTCACTAAACTGTTCCTTGATTTTTACTGCCTCTAGAAGCACTATTTCATGATCGTTAATTAAAAAAAAATGTTATTAAAATAACAGGCATGTGCTGCAAATCGTTTTCGCATGAAAGTGTCACACAAACACGTATTTGTCGTATTGTTTCGGTGGCACTTTCATGCGAAAACGATTTGCAGCACATGCCCGGAAAATTTAAATATATTTAAAATGTACACAATCTCTAACATTTTCTCCTTTTTCTCCTTTGATCAAAGGACCAAGCAACTCTGTGGCTACAGAGCTGTCAATAAAAAGTACGAATGGCAGGTGTGGACGCACTTGGTTTATGCGAAGTAATTTGGCCCAAAATAAGTAATTTACCTTGTAGTGTGTCCGGCATATAACGTATGCCTACGCTTAGATAGTAAAATAGTGTTTCGCAGTTCACACTGAAGTTGTGCTTACGCACTGAAAATCGGAGATCTATGGCGCAGTTATGAATACTTACATAGCTTAACTTGACTTGACTTGAGAAGTGCCACATAACGATTCCGTTCAATGAACTTTGTGTATATTCGTAAGTGATTACCCAAAACGCAATCGAATATAACTTTACTTCAATTTCTGTTGAATTTTGATTTCTAAGTCAAGTCTAAGTGCAAAGAGGACCGTAAGATGTTCATACGAGAGCCATGAGAGAATCCTGTGTCAAACAATTTTTTCATCTATTTTGACATTTTTGTATAAATACAATTCATATGAAAATAAAAGTTTCCATGTCAGAATAATATTTAATCATTTAAAAGTTTTTATGTAGGTCAAGTCAAGTAAATATAAGTTTTACATAGTATGCATAACGGAGCTACTAAGCATTGCTTAAGTATGCTAATTTTTTTGGAATTTGTGGCAGTGGCGAAAAGAATAGAATTAGAAATTGTTTGCTAAAAAATATACGATTGGATTGGAATTGGGATTTGGATTTTGATGGTGCTAAAGAATTTGATGAACTTTGGAATGCTGTTATAATGCGACGAACATGAGAAATCAAACCACGGCCAGAATTTTTCAAATTATAAGTTAATTCCAAATTAGCAAAGAAGTCGTGTGGCATGTGCTCGGTTATATTCGATTTTTATTTTAATATTTTTTGGTAATAGAGACCTGTCGCTAGAAAACGCTGAACTTTTATGCTATGGGAGGTATGTTGAGGACAATAGGAGATTTATTTGGAGTATCTAAAAGTTCTGTTTCGCGAATTACAGCACTATTTTCGCATTACATAGAGAAATTAAGGGGTCATATCATTTATTTCATAAGTTCTTGGGCTCTTGTAATATCTTCCTACATACTTCTCAACGATTTTTAATAGCTGCTCCGATTCGCTTGCGATAAAATTTGTTTTCAATAGTTTTCAATATTTAAGTTTTGCATAAGCATAATTTAAGCACGTACTGTAAAATCGAGTGCAAGTTTTATGAGTTTGATAGGTAAGCTATTCAAGAAACATCCACCTGTTTTTGCCCCGCGCAAATGCATCATCTCATTGATCTAAGAAAATCTACCAGAACTATGCCAACATTTTTCGTAGAAATAACGGGAGTTTTATGAGGTTTAACATCACCAATACAAAATACATATGTATTGGTTTCAGAATGTTACAAATTTCTTTAAAATAGAATTTGGCTACGCTAATAAAGAGAATTTTCATATATGAAGTTCATAACAACTCGGGGAGGTTCAAGAGCGCTACCGCTTTTCCCGAAATGGAAATGGTTCCAACAAGACGGCTTTGTTGAGAGAGCAATTCAGTGAACAGTTAGTTTCCGGCTTCAGAATTGCCTAGATCCTGTGTTATAACACCTCTAGACTTTTTCCAGTGGAGCTATGTAAGGTTTGCATTATTCGCGTCCTCGCTAAATGCCACTTGAAACGCTTGCCATTTAGTGGCATTTTACAAGACTACTGGCAGGCAATTCTGGATTTCTTGTCATATGTACTTAATGTATTATTTAAGAGCCTACAGAATCTGGAGACTTTTCACATAAACCTGTGATCTTTGCGGGGAATATTGCCAACTTGCCATGCAGTGTGGCATTTTAGTGGCCAAAAGTAAATCTTTAGGTCAGAGGTTGCTGACGCACAATTTTTCATCTAAAAGTTAATATTTTGTCTTAGAAGGAGTCGAGCAAAATTACTAAATGATTGTACCGCAAAAATATGTAGATGAAATTGTTTAATGGTATTTTTTTAAATTAAAATATATCCTTTTCTGAGGATTCGAAAAAAAGCAAGTTTCCTTTGTTAGTGCAAATGATACGAACATACGCGAATCAAAACGGCATTTAAAACAAGGGGTTTCAACTTCCTTGGGAAAAAGAGTCGATCTTCATACTAAGCTATTTCCAGATGGATTTTAGAAGGAGTCAATTAGATTTTAGAAAGCGTAAATTGGATTTTAGAATAGTCAATTAGTTTTTAGAATGCGTAAGATGGATTTTAGAATGGTCAATAGGATCTTAGCAAACGTCAATTAATTTGTTTAATGATTCCTGCATTCCAGTAATTTTAGCTTTTGCGTCTTCTATTAGTTTTTCTAAATATTGCAACCTTTGCTCACATCCTCCGAATCCTTGAGTTTGAGGTATATTCATGTGACATTTTTTGTTTTTTGAGACCTTATACCAGAATTTTCTTGTTTTTATGATATGGAGCAATGTCACATACAATAATTAAAATCAAATTTATGTCTTCTAAAATCCCATTTGCGTTTTCTAAAATCCAATTAACATTTTTTAAAATTCTATTAATTATTCTAATATCTAATTGACGGTTTCTAAAATCCATTTAGAAATGGTGCAGGTTTATTTCAAAGTTATAGAGAATTGTTTGAATTGTTATAGAGACCTCGGAAGTCAATCCACTTATAGAATTTGGATAGTTTTTCTTTCCTTATTAGTGAAATATTTTATTTTTAGTATTTTTCAAAAATACCGTTATATGAGAGGTGGGTGTGGTTTTTCTGCAATTTCGGAAGTGATACTTACGGTGTTGAAATGCAAAGTGGGTACTAAATTGTATAGAATGTGATACAGTAGCGGTAGCATAATCAATCCCCAAAAAATTTCCAACACTCTTTTTGTATAGTTACTAAAATATTACATTTTTATTATATTATTTACTAATATATTAATTTGAAAATTATTTAAAAAAGAAAGCGCAAGTGGTTAGCGTGCTTTCCTTGCATGCCTTGGCAAAAGACGTAGGTTTAATTCCTATAACAGCTATAACTTCTACCGCTTTGATTGTATCTTTTTGAAACTACTTCCCAATAAAAACAATAGCAACCGATTCCGTATATCGGTATAAATTTGAACTGCAACACTGAACAATTGCTCACTAGACACACTCGATGGAAGAGCAGGCAGATATGCATTTAATGTATTTTTTTTTTAAATGTGGTGGTATTCAAAAATATCACAATTTTTAGCACCAAATGCAGGGCAGTCAGATGTTTAGAGTTGAAAATCCGCAAACGGACAAAAAGTTGTAGATGAAAATTCCGTACAAAATCCATACTCTCAAATGAGCAAAAAAAAAATCGTTTGTCTTAAAGCGAGCACAGCCAATTCAACTTCCAACAACACATTTTCACATTTATATTACTTCACAAGCAAACTTGTACTTTTGCTGACTAGGCCTTTTAACAAACCACTGTTTTATATAAAACCCGAATCATTTTTTCCTACCAAATAAATTAATACTCATTCATTTCTGAGTTCTGTATAATGTTTTGCAACACTTGAAACTATTAAATTCGCTATTTAAGGGCGCAAATACCAAACATTTCATTGATGCTAATGTAATTAGCATGCAAACTCTCAACACAATTTCACTACGAAATTTCCCTAATTCACTTGGAAGAATGTCGCTTGCACAGTTCCCAGCTCCGAAATCAAACGAAATTGCAACGAATCAGATTTGCTGGTTTTACAGAATTTACCACAAAAGCCTTTTTTCGTACTCCAGGTTTATTAGTGTGCATTGGGTGTTATATTTTGTAGTCATATATCATCTAAAGAAAGCCAGGCATTAGATAATAAGATATGGGCAAATTGAGAAATTTTAACAATATAAAAAAGTACGGAAAATCTTTACATAGTCACAAATGTAAAAAATCTGTGCGTTGTACAAACATTTGTAGGCTTGAAAATTCGTACTTCTGGTTGGGCTGATCAGATGTTCATTAAGAAAAGTGATCAACTCCTTATTCAATGAGAAATTTCTTTCAATATTATTACTGCAAATTATATCGCCCATTTAAAATACGGGAGCACGTTTGCTCTTAAATTTGTAAATGCTTTGAGCGACCTCTCAATATTATTTAAAATGCACGATCACAATTTCTACTCCATCCTGCAATTACCCGCGACTTCGCCTACATTTTTCAAAACAATCTAAAAACAGTGTCCTGTAGTCACAGTAAATATGAAGTCGACTCTAAAGTCAGTAGCGGTTTTTTGACATAAGTTTTAATGGCTTATCTGCAACTAAATTAAGGGTCAATTTTATCTGGAATATGACGAAGGGGCGGAAAACTTCTAAAATTTGATCTAACCCGAATCATAAATATGGAGTCTCTGGAAACAGCAACTACTAGTTTCATCAAAAATGTATAAACAACATCTAGCGTATCCATTTTTTTCATAAAAGCTTTACCAACGTCACACTGTTCTAATACCATGAATTTTAAACGAATTTTTTTTTTTTTTTTCATAAAAGAATGTCTATTATACGTTTCTAATATCATCAGAATCGCATAATAAATACAGATGCTCTGAATAATTCGCTTCTAGCGCATTTAGCTCATTTATTTTTCATAAAGGTCCCCCAGCACCAAACTTTTATAATAGCAGCAATATCAGACTATAAATACGGGCTTTCAGAATATCTCTACTTATGCCCCACGTAACGGATTTAAATATAGCCTATGTCCGTGCCACGAGTCTGAGGAATAAACTATCCTCTATAGATTGTGTAGTTTCTTTAAAAATGTTATTTGGTTCTTATTTTATCCTTCAACCCCAATTCTATTGGTGCACTGGGTAGCCTATTTGCTTATATAAGTACATTGCATTGTATGCCCTTCATCTTCATGCCCAACAATTCTCTATACCATTCTACCACACATTGTGAAACAGTTTTAAATTTTTGCTGACTGGTTGCTGGTTGACGGAAAACGATGCCGACTCGACTAAATTTTGGCAATTCAACTGAACCGAACCGAACTGCAGTGAACTATACTGAACTGAACTCAACTTCTCACTCAACTGAGTTGAGAGCGGAATTGGAAAGTAGCAAAAGTGTAGGAAGAAGGGGCAAAACAAGTCGGTGACTGCCTGCCTGTCCACCAGCCAGCTTGCCAACTTGCCGACTATGCAGATTTCCAAGGCACACATACAACAGACGCCGAACAGACAACTAAGAAGTCACTTTGCTTTTGTGAAAGTTAAATTCAAAAGGTTCAAAAACTTTTAGCAGTCTCTACACTCAGCCCTGCTACATATATGTATGTATGGAGGTACGATGTGACAGCCAAACACCGTACGGTAACGTTACACCATCGTCCATCTTCATTTTCTTTCGCTTTCATGGCATGCCACGGTTCCACTGTATTTATTATAGCTGCATATGTTGATGTTCTTATGTGATTTTATATGCATGTGGTGCGCCTATATATGTAGGTATGTAGGTATGTGGGTGTGTGTGTGTATGCACTCTCCTTCGCTGCCTGTTGCAAAAAAGAATAAAGAAATCCTTGAAAAGTTCGTCTTTTGCTTAATTAAATTTTGTGAATTTTACATTTGTCGAAAATAAAGTGCGTCGTAAAATGCGAATTTTCCTAAAAGTATCTGTTTGTCTGTCCCTCAACGTCCTTCCACCTCATACGATTGGCTCACGAACATCACGACTCCATCCATACATGGCAGCATTACTCGGTAGATCATTGGAAGATGTTGGATATATTTATCTACATATGTACATATTGTGCATTCCCATAGATTATCATTCACGCATACATCTCAGCAAATATTTTAAGCCGCTCCATTCAAGCATCTTCAACGATTTCTATTCACACAAAGAATGATACGCACGCTAAATGCTTGCCATTTGCTTACATGTGTTGGTATGCCAACAAATACCTACATACAGTGGCGACAATAAAAATAGCACAGATAATCTAACTTTAATTGTTATTGAAATTAATACTCCTTATTTTCCAAAACCAAAACTACAAATTCGCAAAAGCTATGCATAATTATTGTTTATTAAATTTAGGTAGAAACAAGTTTAACGGCATTGCTTATTGAAAAGATATGTTCAAAAAATTAAACTTACATCCTATTGGATTAAATTAAATACACACACTTCACGTATTTTAGTAATTTCTTTTAGATAAAAAATGTAAGCAGAACATCTTCGTTCCATTGACTAAACCAAAGCCTGACCTCGTTCCTTGGGTTTAACTGATCCTGCTGGACTTCAAGCCACATTGTTGATTCACACTTTTAACCGTTAATCGATTTATTGTGCCACCAAGTTCTCAATCGAGTTGAGTTCAGGAGACTGTGCTGGCCAATCCGAGATATCTAAATTTCTGACTTTGCGATATGCTGAAATTTCCATTTCGCTTCTACCGCATAAGTCCACCATTGCTCTGGATAAGATTTTTTTATACCTGGTTTGGTCTATTATGCCATAAATTCGAAATATCGGGTCACCACCACACCAAGAAACCCAACCCCAAATCTTGATGAGCCGCCACCATGTTTTTTTTTTGACTTTATCGTGTATTTTGGGTTGCAATCCTGATTGGGCGCGCGACTCACATTTAGTGGTTTTTGCCATCACTTCCGAAGCAATTCAACTTTTATTCATCGCTACATAAGGCGCTTCTCAACCATTTTGGGTCTTATGCGCTTTAAGATCCGTTTGGAGACGTAAGGTTTGCGTAGTATATGCGTCCATTTAAATTTTTTGTTCGCACAGACCGTGTTTTATTGTTCCAACGGAAGCACGAATAACTAATTTTCCTCCAATTTGCACCTTTATTTGAGAAGCAGTATGGAACGGATTAGCTTTGGACATCCTTTCAATTTGACCGTCCGTCTCTCAGAGCTTTTCTGCGAACGATTGTTGAGAACCTTATTTTGAAATGAATTGCTTACGAAATGTAATTGAATAGCATTTAAAATTTTATTCCTTGTTGCAGTTCATACTTCGAAAAATTGCCGATTATGCGTGAAACCTTCATTAGCATGTTTCCCTCTGCTAATTGTGCCAATTATGTCACAAATGTATAAAATATGCTATTGTTACTCAAAAAATAAGTAATCTTAACAAAACTTACATTTTTATTTAAATTTGCACTATTCTACGATGTAATCAAAGTTCAATGAGCTCATAAACAATTGAGATAAAAACACGTGGAACTAGTACCGTTATCTTGAGCCATCTCCGTTCTTGGAAATTAATGAGGAGTTAAATTGGCAGTGAACAACAAAAACAAAATTTAATAAAAGAGAGGAGAGAGCATTTGACATGAAGCTGTGCTATTTATTTTGCCGCAACTGTACATACCTATCTACAAACACACATGCGTACATAAAAGAATAACGGTATGCTTACAATCGGTTATCAGTTGGAATTTAGCTTTGTGTGACTCTTCAAGTTTGTATGAAGTGAATAAGTAAATGCAGTTTTCTATATTAAAATGTACGAGTGTGTGTGTGTGTGTGTGTGTGACTGTCTTTCATACTCAATAGTTACAAATAATTTTATGCAGTTACAAATGTCAATTCAAAGCATATCAGATATAAATGTCACCTCGTTTTTGCGCCCCCATCTTCATGCTTTGCAACCAACCAGCTTCCTCTGGTATCTCTGTTTGTTTTTTTTTTACTTTTTGCATTTATTTCCGCTCTTATGTCGGTATTGACTATTCATTGTGCTTTTTAATAGAATACTCGTAGTTGGTAAACGTATAGAGCAATTCTAATGCAATGAAGAATGCCAATATACCCCAAAATTGAATTGAAATTGAATTGCATTGAATTGAAGTGAAGTGAAAAGAAAGGAGTCATTCGTTTTTTTTTTTGTTTTTTTTGTTTTGCTGAGCGGTCAATGGAAGCGCCCTAGCAGTAGTTAGACAGGCAGGCAGTGTCGTTTCAATGTATTATAAATGGCTGTGGAGCAAGTATTGAAGTCAATTGATGGCATGTTGCAGAGTGCGGAAGAAAGAGGCGAAATGTCAATTAAGTGGGTCTGCACAATTGTTAAATGAGCACAAAATGATATTGTACATATGTATGAACATATCTACGAAAGTGATAATGTTCAATGAACACCCTTCGTGTCTAATGATGCCTGTTTAAAGGCGCTCAAGATGGAACAAATGAAATTCTATATAACAAGTGAACTAAATTCGGAATTTGTTCATGTTCAGAGAAGTTTTTCTTTCTGTGGTTGCATTCATTAAATAAACATTATATTAATTTTTCTTAAATCAAAGACTGTATTGTGTTCAACGACCGCAACCTACTATTTTGAACCGTCAAAACTATGTATATCAAAAAGCGAAGTGAATGAGTCTGAAGATGAACGACAGCAAACCGAAGCACCTCCTGCCATGAAATAAAAATCACCGCATTCGCGTCGTGGCTCGCATCACTGTTGACATTTATAATTTTGAAAAAGTAGAGGACTTTGTTTGGCTTGGAACCAGCATCAAGAGCGATAATAATGTCAGCCATGAAATCCAACGGAGAATCTCTCAGACGGTGGAATAATGAGCTATACGACGGCATAGACATAGTCCAGCTAATTAAAATCCAGCGGCATATGGTGTGAATGGACGAAAATGTTCCAGCCATGAAAGTATTCAACGCGGTACCAGCTGGTGTTGGCAGAGGAAGAGGAAGACCACCTCTGCGTTGGGCCGCCAGGTGGAAAAGGACTTGGCTTCACTTGGTATTTCGAATTGACGCCAGTTAACAAGGAGGAAAAACGACTGGCGTAATATCTTTCGTCTCGTCCAAAATCATTTTTGTCTGTCTGTCCGTGCATTTGGTAAACAATGCCACTCGACCTAAGGAAGGTTCATATTGAAAATGGGCGAAATCGAATAATAACCACGCCCAGATGACGTTTTTTTTCGCACAAATCAAACAAATGCAATATTTCAGTAGGGATATAAGCTAATTTGCTCACATTTGCTACACAGAGTTGGATTGTATAAAAATGATTATATTTGTACCACAGTTGGTACAAACTTGGCATTTCCAAGATGAGAATATTATAAAAATCATACAAACCAATTAAAAAAATAAAAAATAGATATTTTAGTAACAATAAAAGACAAGTTACCTAGTTTAATATATATATTCGGTTTCCTTTGTGCTATTTTTCTAGACTTTGAAGTACACACTGTGCAACAAACTTTGCAAATTCTAGACCACACATTTATTTGTAGCTACTTTAAGACCATTTTTTGTATTCAATTTTGATTTGTTCGCTTCGTGGCGATCATTTGAAAAGATATTGCATTATGTGTCTTCTAAGCTAAGACAATTACAATACACTTTTTAACCCAATGATTCCAAACATTTCATTTTAGACGCTCCTTGTAGTGGCATCTTTCCTTGTTACCAAATTTGAACTAATTATACCTCCTTTATATGGGGAACGAGCGGGCGGAAATAAATTTAGTTTTTCTTAATGGTGTTAACTTACAACTCTGCGCTAAATTTACATAGTTAAATTCGGAACAAGATTACTATTTCCGTATAAAAATACACTACAGTGTAGCATTTGCGTGCTATCACTCGGGGTGCATTTTGTTCGAATCTCGGCCCGGGTACGGGATATTATAAAATTATAAAAACCTACTTCTCTAATGTTTTTTAAAAATCCTGATTAAAAAGTATGAAATTTTGATGAAAATTTGTTGAATTTTTAATAAATGTTTTTTATAAAAACATAACTAAAAAATGTATCATGAAAAACTTTTCGAGTATTTAAAGGACTACACCATGTGGTCAATTGTTTGAGTTACTGTGATATTGAGCAGGATATTCAACACTTCAATATTTCTTGAGGAAAACTGCATTCAGTTTTTCCTTTATAAAAGAGGTGGGAATTGTTTAATTTAATATGTTGTACTACTGTCGTTTATTAAATTCTGTTTACTAAGTAATATTATTTTGAAGTAAAGGTGTTCGCTTTCAATTCCTTCAGTTCCTTCTGTTAACACGTTACTGCTTCCTACAATTACAAATACTGGGCAAGACGTCTCGGTACGGGGGTCCCTTACGAGTTGATGGCCTTTTTCCAACTAAAGCTATCAATAACTATTTTAAAATATAATAGAATTTTTTTTACATACATACATGATAACTTTCTAGGCCTATTAGAAGGCCTGGATGGATAAGCATGTTGAGAATTATGATTTTTTTTGCAGTTGAGGGAGCATTTTTTTCAGCGCCATGCCATTTGTTAAATTGATACCTTTGCTTCTCCATGTTCCCTTCTTTTTTGAAGATTTTAATATAACTCTGCTCTCTCACTAATTCAAATGTGTATAAAAACAAAACGAATGATATTTTCATCAAATTGTTAATAATACAAATATAACATATTTTTATTCACTACCAAAATCAATATTTTCCTAGTTTAAGCTTTTCAAAGGGAAAAAATTACAATGTGATAATAGTAATCTACTTTGTTTGCCATTTCGCACACAAAATCGATTTATTTTGCCTTATGGTAATTCCAATTTTGTTTGCAGCTACTACCAAATGCAATCATTTCTCCTCGAACTGTTTAAACTACAAGTGTATTCGAGCTAGTGTTTTATCCATTACCATTTTGTATCCTATTCCAACTGTATCCTATTGCTATAATTTCGATTATATTTTTTATGTCTTCGCAATCCGCTTGTTGTGCATTATTTGCATGTACTGCAAATCCGGTCGTTGCCAGCACCATTTAAAATGTAGCTCCATTACTTTGTTGTATTTGCTGTTTTGCTTTATATGTTTTTCTGCTTTTCATGTCCTTTTCTTTTTCGTTTTTTGTTTTGTTTTTTTCTTTGCAATAATTCCATCTTTATATACACCCTGCCCCTGCCCCTGATCAATCATTAGGACGCCATCCACTCATCACTCAAATCGTTTATTTCTTCGTATACTTCTTATTTATTTATATGTACTTTATTCGCGCTCACCCATTCTCTTTCATTTTCTTCTATTTCAGATAACGAGCTATATTCCGGCACTGTGGCCGATTTCAGCGGCAGTGATCCGATTATCTATCGTGAGCCTCTACAAACGGAGCAATACGACAGCCTAAGCCTCAATGGTAAGTTTTACTGCTGGACAATGAAATGCTGTATTGTTGTTTTTTTTTTATTATTTGTAGCAAAAAAATCAAAAAAAAAGAAAAATTGTAATTGCGTTATTGTTGTGGTAGCAATAATGGTGGCCAATGTGGGGTATGTTGGGTTGGGTTGGTGAATGGTTTCTGTTATTTTTGGTAATATCGCGAAGCGTAGGGTGAGTCAAGTAGGAATAGCCATGTGACAGGCCTCGCAACTACTGACTGACTGACTGACTGACTGACTAAGTAAGTAGTTTACTACGTACGAGTAGCTGCATATTCGAAAGAAATGTAATCCGTGATTTAAATATAATACTAGCATATACATAGATATATACTTAATTTGTTTGTGTTTTGTTGCTACTATTTATGTGTCGAGTTAATGTATTTAATCTGGTTTAGTTGTTGATAGCTTAGTAGAGTAAAGATACTACTCCCAGTTGTCGACAGAGGCTGTCTACTAAGAGCTTTCAATCCTATCAATCGTTGCATATCTCAACTGCAAATGCAAATCAGCAGCGGACACAGCTGACTTCTTCAATGGGATTGGATAAGAGCTTATAAATTTTAATCGGCAATATGTAAACAAAAGCTAAATCAGGCATGGATATTGATACCAAAAGTTTATTTAGAGGGAGTATGAAGGTGTGGTCTGGACTTACTTACTTACGACTATATAATTCCAACTCCTTCGACGGAAATTTTGGACGTCTTACGGCTACACCAAAAATGAAGTCATATTTTGAATCGGGTACTTACTTTGACAGATGTCACAACAAGATATTAGCAGCCGATGTTTCCACGGTGTGCCTACTTAATACAGAAGGTGACTCGTTCAGAGGTGCCGCTACTTTGGTTTTGCTGACTTTGACAATTCTCAAATGCAACTAGACAAACTTTTTTTAACAAATTGGTCACTTTCTTTTTGCATATTGATTTTTTATATTAAATGCCTGCCTATAAATCATATGTTTACCCTAAGTACAATTAAAATGCGTTGCCTACTGAATCATTGGAAGTTATTCTTTTTTTCTCTCCAGTATTATTGTTTACTAATGACGAGTTCTGTTACTTCGTCGCGGGAAGGCGCAATCTTGTATTCTATCATTTTAGCGTTGTTGTAACGGTAAAGAAAAAACAAATTTGAAATTACCATAAATAAAAGTCTATTTCTTAAAAAAAATGTGTGTATTTAAAGCGCATCACACCAAATATTATATGATATTCATAAAATCTGCTTGGTACAATTGAATGCATTTATAACTTTGGCGCAAAGATTTTAAATTTCCTGCCAACCAGCGGTAACATGTGTTTATAAAAATAAAAAGTTTTGACTAAGTTTTTCAAGTTTTTCTTAACTTTTTTCGCATTAAATCTCTTTATCATCTGAGATGATTATAAAAACTGTTTTTAATTATCAAACTCCATTTTCGGAGGCATTTTCAAATCTCAATATATTTGGGAGAAGGTCTTAAACCACAACAAATTGTATTATTCCGGTGGAAACCACAAAATATTTTTTTTTTGGTGAAATATCCCATTGTATGTTTGTAAAAAGCACAGGCACGCCTTCCTTTTAAATTACTGGTATACAAGTTCTAGGAGTTAATATAATATTAGCCTTTTGGTATCCCATGTTCAATTACTATACCTTAGAAAACTCAGAACCCAATTTCTAGGATTTTAAGGTTATATACAAAAAGTTCCAAAACAATTGTTCATAACATTTTACTAATTTTATTTATTTAAAAAAAAAACAGTCCCACCAATTTGCTACTATCATGGAAAACTACAATAAACACTTAAACTGTTTAATTAAATGTATTTCATTTTGTATTTCCATTATATATTTCATCAAGTTTTTATATTTGTGTAATAATGAAATTCTCTCATATGTACTATATTGTTATTCTTTTGTTTTTCTCTTGTTTTCTTTTTCAGCGCCAAATTTTGTCAGCTCTTTTACGCAGGGTGACTTTGTGTATTTTTTCTTTAGAGAAACGGCTGTGGAATATATAAATTGTGGAAAAGTGCGTAAAGAAATGGAAAAGCATAAACAAAACATTTGTGTTTTTTTTTCTCAAACTCATATATCATATGCACAGCATTTTTTTTTTTTTTTTTGCTATATTCTACAATACAAACGCGTACATTTATAAAACGAAATTAAAACACTTGTCACGAGTGTTGTTAATTGATTTGAAAGCGGGATGTAATTGTTGAAATTTTTTTGCAAACTCACTATGTATCAAATCCACACACACACAAACGATATGGAGAGAAATGCTTTGAAAAACTAGCGAAAGAAATGTTAGGTTACCGAATGTTTTCCTTTCCTTTTATTTTTTTTTTTTGTTTTACTCAGCAGAAGTATTTACTGCAGAAAACATGATATATGTACATATGTATATTTATGTCGAGGAGAAAAAATATAAATATAATTGGTTTTAACAAAAACGGTAAATAAAGGTAGCACGCGGAATTTTAATTATATAACAACGAAAAGTATCAAATGTGAGATGTGACCAATGCAATTTTGAATGTATAGATTCGAATGCCGCTGTGTATTATAAGATTTTCTATTTATTTTTTGATTTTATTGCCCTGTAGATATAAGAGTTCTTAATATATCTTTTAAGTTATTGCGAAATAATTTGAATTTTTTTCTGCCAAATTAGATTGCAACCAACTTTAAAGTATATTTCGTGTTCCATAATATCTTCTAAACCAAATTGGCTTACTAGCGACCTTAACCTTGTGTTGTTCCGGGTCAAAATGGCACAACCATAAGTTAGTGATAATGCTTAAATAATAATAATTTTCGTGTTGGCTTTTTTCAAATGTAGATGCCTGTGCTGGAAAAGATGGTTGAATCAGTACAATACTCCAGCAAACCATCTAACGGAATTTAACTTTTGTGCTGACTGAAACAAAACGGTGGTCCATAGTCACAAAGAAGCTAAATATTTTAACGACCAAAACAGTACGATTACAAACGCGTGCGTTAATGCAAAAATTAGACATATTTTAAAAGAAAGTTCATATCGGTAAAATATAAGAAAAAAATACACAACTATCCAAAAATGTAAAATATATTTGTTTGTATTTCCCTCAAGTAGTGCATCTCTACTATTGGTAAAAAATCTACAAGAATGCATTTGATCAAATTTTACATTTCGTGATTCGAAAATTACTGATTTTAGTAATATAACTTTTTGACCCCTTCGGAAAATGGGTTACCCTCTTTTAATTGCTTTTGATTTGATAAAATATTTAAAATAAACGAATTAAGTACATACCTTACTTTAATTTTTTAATATTCTTAACAATCAAACCAAATTTATTACATATCATATATTTATGCTTACTATGAAAAATCGACTGCGCCTCTTGTGATATAGAAGAATTAATATATTTCTCAGGAGTTTCAAAAAACAATCTATTGTTTCCCTCCGTAGAACTAAAAAAAAGAAAAATTTCAAGACGATTTTTTTATCCCTCATCACCGTTTGTAATAAGTTCATGGTAAAATACAATAAATAAACTGGAACTTTCATTTTAGGAATAATTCCACTAAACTGCACTCGCCTATGTATTGGATGACACCAATTTTTTTAAGAGATGGAGTATAAATCAAAAAGAAATTTATCCGTTTTCAAAGTTCGAAATTGGAACTAGGCAAAAAATGATTTTTAATTTTTTATTAAGACAACTAAAAAAGTAATCAAACTTTTACAGAGTTAAAAAAAAATAACTAATGAAGATTTCAGTTATAAAACCTTAATATAAGTTTGCACAAAAAAAAATATATACCATTTAAATAAAAAGAAAAAGAAAAAAATTGTTTTGGTCGAATCACCCCAAAAAAGTTGATTTTGTTGTATAGTGTTACTGTTCTAATTAATGGAAATTTTCAGGCTTTTGAAAATAATTTGCGCAGCTAATATATCAATTTTATTTTCCAGTAGTTTAGGTATTTCTCTGCATTCTTCTGTATACAATTGTTAAAAAATCAGACCAACATTTTACTCCCCGATATCAAACAATTTCTTAACCATGTACTTTCAAAGTATACCATATAATCTCCGAAATGGCAATTGTGTTAGCTGTGAAGCATAGGTATTTGAAAATTATACGTATTTTGTGATTAATTTATTATCAAAAATACTTTTTAAAATTTGCTTCGCATCAACACCTTTTCCGAACGTTACACAAAAGTGCTACATACTCCGTCGAGCTATTGGGCCGCCACCAGCCCAGGCTCAGCGCCGTCGCACGTTTACCGCATAAACCACAATCGCATCAATCGCCGTTAATGACGCTCATATTTTCATTGTGGCTTCGACTGTCGCAAATTTCAATGCAGCGCCGCGCCGCGCACTCTCCTTCCTTTTTTCCAGTTGTAGGGCGTTCAGTCGTTCGTGCGTGTGACGCCAACGCGTATTTCCCCGCTACATTTCAACTCTGATTGTAATGCGTGTGCAGTGCTGTGCATGTGGATATTGGAGTCGTTTGGGGAGAAAAAAAACGCCTACATTTTGTTGTTTGTGAACCGTGATTTACATTTCGTGTTTTACATTTTATTTTTTGTGAATTTGTCATTTCACTAAATTTAGGCAATTTACTCACGCGTGGCGCGTGTCTGCAAATGGGACAAGGGTGGGCCGCATCGTTTCCGCAATCGCTGGACGTCGTTCCTGAAATCGCGCCTGAACTGCTCCATACCAGGCGAATATCCATTCTACTTCAATGAGATACGTAAGTGAAAATTGATTTGTTTGTTGTAATTTTATTTTTATTTTTACTTTTTGCATGAACGTGAATTGCCAAATGTCTCCTTCAATTGCTGTGGCATTAAAATTAATGTTTAGATTTGAGGATTTTTAAATTTTTGCTCGCTTTTGTTATAACGACGGCGCGCATAGCAATTCACGCTCAAACTCATTTCAAATATTATTTCGAAAACTTGTTTAACATTCATGCAATTCATTTTATTTATTACATTTCTTCTGCCGCCCTTCCGCCCGCATCATCAATTGCACTTGCGCATTTCGACTTGGTTATCTCCGCCAACCCCCACTCGCTGTTTCGCAACGAACCAACACCATCATTTGATGCCAACCAGAATCGGCCAGCAATCTCGTCGAAGGACACTATGGCCACACGAGCGCCAAATTGATTTATGGCGTTTTTAATACGCCAACAAATTCAATTCCCGGCTCAGCAGTTTGTGCATTTTCACTGCAGGTAAGTTCCCTCTTTCTATTCTCAGCTACTTGCTCCTGCTGGAAATTAGTAATGTGGTGGCCAGCGGTGGTACGGAGTTTTTCCTCGTATCACTGCTATTGTTCGATTTTTTAGTGTTTGCATTTATTTTTCTTGTCAATGTTATTGATTTTTCCGCTTTGTCGAATTCGCGTTTAATTTAAATTTGCATACACATAAATATGTACCTATGTACTATATATGCATATATTTGTATTTACATAAAATTTTATTATAATTTCCCCCTTCCCGCCATTACAGAAAATCGCCGACACATTCGAGGGCAACTTTAAGGAGCAGAGCAGCATTAACTCCAATTGGTTACCTGTCAATAATGCCAAGGTATTTTAAATATGCAAACACTTTTTCACATTTTTTATTATTTTTGCAATTAAAACGAGGCAGTTTTGCAATATTTATGTTTATCCGCATGCATTTATATGTACGTTGAAATTAAGGTGATGGTTTCCAAGCGTATCATAAACTTTGATATTTTTTAAGACTTCATCCCAAATATTTAGGTTTAACGCTGGGTTATTTGAGAACTAGACCACGTTAAAAATTCCTCTTTAAAAATGAAACCTATTAAAATTTATTATTTATTATCTATTAATCTTTATGTAAAGAGACAAAAATTATAAAGTAATGTATTTTTTTTTTTGTAATTTGAAGATATTATCACATTTCTTTAACTTATTAATATAATTATCCAAAATTTATACTAACTGTTCATTTATGTATAAATTTATTTTAAACGACACTGCCAAACCCACAAAAGATTCAACGCTTAGCCAAAATATTATGATGCGAATGATATTTGCCAATTAGAGAGCATATTTTGAAACGTGTTTCTCACATTGATTTTGTGTTTGCCTGTTGGTGCAATTTTCGAATTGATTTTACACTATCCTCCCAATTCGCAAAAAAATTAAATTTGACGACATTCCAATATGGAAAAATTATGAGTTCACTGGGTGGCGCAGCGCGTGAGTTGAAAATCTTAGAAAAACTACATTGCGCTGATTCGGCTGATATTGCGAACATTCATACTCCTTTGGGAAGAAAAATTAAAAAAAAAAAACAAACAAATTTATATACAATAAAATAATATTACATTAATTTACAAATAAATAAAAAAGTTGATATAAAAATATTAGATTTAGGAATCAAGTTCACATTATTTAGTTAAAAATTATTTCTCAAAATCTAACGTTTAAAAAATATATTAGGTTTCTTAATAAGTATTTGCTCAGCTATAAGTCATTTATTGGTCATTGGTTTTTTTTCATCAGTAATAAAAACATATCATCAGAAATAAAAAGAAATAATAATTATCTTTCGAATTTTTTATTTTTTTATTTTTTTTTAAATATTTTTTTATTAAAAGTAAATCTTATTTCATTTTTTGTTCAGAAATAATAATTAATTTTTATTTATCCATATACTTATCGGTATTAATAAAAATTAACTTTTTAATAAAATTTATAAAAAAGGAGTACATTTTTCTACGAAACAACCTATCTCTATTTTAAGCAATAAATAAAAATTGTAACCGAAAATTTTAAGTACTATTTATATATTAGGTAAAAAAAATTAAATTAATTTGGTTTTGATTAAAAATATGTCTCATTTTGGGATTTTCCTCTCTGCTCAGAAGTTGCAATTAACTTTGGTTCATCCATACGTGTATCGGTATTAATAAAAATTTATTAGAAACGAAATTTTGAGCAAAAAAGTAAAATCGTAAAATAACTTTTAATTTTGATTAAAGATTAAAATCCAAAAAAAAAATTATTTTTGAACTACATATACACCCTAGTCCTAAAGTACATATTAATGCTGACTAAAAAAACATAAAATGTAAGTTATTTTTATTATTATTTTAATATTATTCCTGCGCAAGAAATATTACTCGTAAAAGAATAATTTTATTTCTGATAAAAAAAAGTAAGCTTATGTTTTTCATGGGTCAAACAATTTGAGTTATAACGTGTTTAAAAGTAAAAAAAAATTATTTGAGTTCCTCATAAATTTTCAATTGCCTAGTGGGAATCAATCCAAGAATTTGTGCTTTTGAATTCTGAATGCCTTTATATAAAATGATATTTAAATTGAAAAGCAACATTCGCCAAGCAGCCTCATACTGCTTTTTTATAAGCACAATTTTTATACATGAAGTACAGTCCATAACATAGCACTAATTTATTTGCTTCTTATCAGATTTTAATTATTTTCTTTTTATTAGAATTCAGTTCATTTTACAACGAAAACCATTTTAATTAAAACTTTAAACTTCTTTCGTATGGGGTGGAAATAAATATTTCATAATTTTGAATCATCATTTTTAAAAAATTTTGACAATTTTCTTTTTTTCTTATACAAAATTCCAAGCATACGTTATATAGATGAAGATTGTACACAAAAAAATTTCGTAAATGTTGAATTTTTTCCCATCTAAAAAAAGTTGTTGTCTTGGGTTTATAGGGTTTTGTTCTAAAATGACCTATATTTTTATTTAAAAAAAACTAATTCCAATTAAAGTAAGAACAATTGATAGTGAAAACTTGTCAATATGTAGTTTTACCATAGTTTTACTGTTCTGTTCTATGAAATTTCCTATATCATATATAAAGCTTTTACTCTACAAAGTTTGATATTTAAATACTTAAGTAAGAAAGAAAATTGTTCCAAACTTCTTTAAAAGAATTGCTTTGAGGAAGGAGATACGTGATATTCAAAGTTTTTGAAAAGTTGCGTAATACTTCCACTTCGAAATAAATATATAAATCGCAAAATTGTGCTCATTTTATTCTTTACCTGGCTAATTCTTTAAAAACGACCCCTCCTTCTACAGAACTGCAAAACAGAAAACTAACAAAATAAACTTTAATACGTTAATTTCGTAGAAAAGACTGTATTTTAAACGGCGAATATGTAAAAGTTAATGCTCAAGAAAATGGGTATGGATTTAATGCGTGTATATCAGGGACTCGGATTTTTATACCTATTATAATAAAAATCGTTAGAAAATTTTTGAACTGTTATTTTATTTGTAATAAAATACTCGGTCAGATAGTTGGCCTTTTATGTTTAATAATTTGCTTCCATAATTATTTTATAAAAGTAAAACTCATTGTGTACAATAAACTATATGAATAAAAATTCCAAACTTTTTACGTAATTCACAAAAATTGATCAAATTTCAAAAATTTTTCATAAAACTTTTTAACAGAATTTTTGTGAATTTCGTAAGAGGTTGAAACTTTTACTTATATAGTTAACGCTACACGAACAGTTTTACTTTTATAAAAAAATTGTTAAAAATAAATTAATAAACATTAGTGTGTTCCATTGTAATCATTTTTAATTCAAATAGTTTTCAATAAGTGACATTCGTCACTCGTGACGTTTAGTTATTACAGTTTGCTTTCATTTAATACCAAATTTGTTTAATTTGAATAAGCGTTTCACTTTTTATTGTTAGGAAAGGACTTTTATTTCGGACTTAAAAAATATTTGGTCAAGTTTAGCTGGTATTACTGGAGTAAAAAAATAAAAGTCAAGGTTTTTCAGTTATTATTGGACTTTCCCCCAAAAAGTTGCAAAAATCAAAATAATAATCAATGAATTCCGGTGTTTATTTTTTGTTGTAGATTTTTTTTAAAGCGTACCGGCATAAGCTCATATACCTAGTTTTGAATATATTCGTAGATTTAGCAAAAGTGTCGACGCACAATAGTTTGGAGTAGTTATGAAATATAACATATTTGATTGTTCGCTTGGAAAACATTAGTTTTTTTTTTATTGATGCACCTTAATATGAGTATATCTGTACTTATATGTATGTGTGACTATATCAACCGCCGCATCGCTTTTTTTTCGATATGTGTACTTTCAATTAAATTGGCCTCATCCGCTGGCACTTAACCATTCACTTTTATTGATATGCCACAAACCGCAGTTGATGTCTTCTCGCACACCCACTCAGACTCATTATATACAAACGTGCTTACATACATACATAATATTTACAAACATCTGAGTGCATACACATACATATGAATTTAACTGAAATGCGAACAAATTAAAATGCATTTAAACGTGATTGACTTTTAATGCGACTACATAAACAGTACTTAATCGCGTCTGCAACATTTGTGTCGCGATACTTTCGAGTTTTTAAGTAACCAATTAGCGAATATGCCATGTACATACATTTTTATATACCCACTGAACTGTATAATAATAATAATAATAATAATAATACTTTGACGCATACATATCACACATAACTCGATGTTTGGTCGAATTTCTCTCACAATTTGTGGTGATCGCCTTGCTGTTTTATCCCAAATTAAGAGCCTGATTTTTCAGTGTAGCCTTCTTAAGACAGAAATATACTCGTAGGTTTGTCATTATTTGTCCTTTTTATATAATTCTTCGATATTAGGTACTCAGCGGCACACCAGCTGATAGCAAGCTCACGCTACCAGTATCGACCCCAACATCGTAAATGAATTTCCGGCATATGAAGAATCTCCACACGATACCAGCCACCTATTCTCATGCCCCAACAAACACACTCATCTTATCCCCTCTCCCTACGGTCCAACCCTATCGAAACAGCAAGTTTTCTGGGCCACCCCTTACATGAGTTTGAGGATAACGACCATGGATAAACTGACCTACCAAGGTGTATCTAGCCCTTCAACAACAACAACAACTGCGTCCTCGTTACTACTCTGCTATGGCGCTGGATAAGTTAAATGGCTTGCTCATTGCTAATGTTTTCCATGAAGTCATAGTTCGATATGAGAAGGACCTATACATACGTCTGCCATTGTCCAATGTCGAAGCGAGTTTATTAATTAGCATTAAGTTTAAATACAATTAATATATCATAGTGTTAAAAGTACAGAAAAAAAATTTTAATTATATTAACGAGAAACCAATATCTCGCATATTTGCTTCTCTTTCTCTTTTAACGGAGTCGCAAAAGATATCCATATTAAATCCAGGAAAGTTTTTTGGAACTGGGTCACATTTAGGCATTCAGTACTTCGAAACCTCTGCAGCCATACCACGGAATCGACTCTGAAACAAAAATTCTACCATATTCTGCTTCTAAATTAAACAATGAGGAGATAACTGACAGAATCTTTGATCGCTATTCCGAGTCAGTTTTTGTCGGCAATTTTGGCTTTCCCAATTGTCTCTTTGACGTGAAAAAGATGGATAATGCAATCAGGATATTCAGTTTGCCTAAGCACTCAAATATCAGCGCCTGTTTCATACCATAAGTTCGGGGTCTTGGGGCAGCCTGACTTTGCACCATTTTGAGATGAACTTATGGGAATATCTCTCTCGAATTATTCCAACTAGTCTTGTTCCATCGACATATTGAGAAATTCCTATCAAAGTTGATAGTTTTACCATTGTCATGATGGAAAACGAATTTATGCCGTACTAAAAATGGCGCTTGGAGCTTTAATTGATGCCAAACTATCGAAGAAAGATGATCTAGACCAAATTACTGCTTCTCAGGTCATAATAGACAGTCGAATTTATTCCGACAATCTGAAGTATGATATCGGACAATTAAGACACGTACAGTAAAAATTCACAGGGAATATTTTCGTAGGACATTTGTGACCATTATCTCCCACCTAAAACGGTTATTTTGCCCCTTACAAATAAATTTAAAAAGTCGTTAAAGGGTTAAAATGTTCTAAAGAAATATTCGGCGGCATGTGGTTTATTTTTCTGTGGTCTTTCACGTTCTTTCTATAAAGATTTTGTCTTAGGAGACCCTTAGTGTAATTTACCGCAGAATAATTCTATACGACACTTTGTCCTCTAACGACTTACCAAATCTGTTTTTTGAGAGGTTTTTTGACGGATGGAAATGTCACTTTTAGGTGAGAAATAACGTGTTAAAATGTTTTGCAAACAAAAATGTTCTGTGAAATTAGCTAAATATGCTTGTCATTTTGTTCAGAAATATATTTTAACTATTTTTCGACTTGTTTCAATGCAACTTAGGCCGGGACATGAAAACTTCCAACAAGTGTTGTATTACTGAAGAATTATACTTTCAGAAAATATTAACAAAGCTCGGGCTGATTTTGATTTCCGATTTAGGTTATCGGGTTAATTGGTTAGTATTTAACTAGTTGCCAGCGACGATATGCACTCAACCATATTAAAAACTGTTTGTTTTGATAGGTTTATTGTGTTCTTGTAAGCTAAAAAAAATAAATCCGGAGAACCAAGAAGGCGTGAATAAATTAGATATAAACTATTTTCATTTTAGAGTTTCCTATCGGTATGTCTAATTTTTATACCGATCTCAATAACCTTACTACCGCGCTGATATCTGTGAACAATTAGAAGTTTTCGAAGAGCATTTTGCTTAAACCGTGGCTTTTATTTTACAGTTCATTTAGACTTCATAACTGTTAGATGAACTGACTATAAGATACTCCATTTCCTTGTTGATATCATTATCCGTAGACTCAACGGCGCATAATCGTAGTCAGGTTAAAGCCAGCACTAAATTAATTAGAAGTGTACTTTATCTTGTAGATAGTCGAAAGTGAATATGTCTTATTTTGAAGAAATTAAAAGGAACTTCGACATAATAAATGATTCACGCTTATTAGGAATACCGAAAATATTTAAGAAACGATTAGGATTAGGTACAATCGATTTAAAGGAAGAATATTTCTAAACTATTCAGGATTTGATTGAAATTTTAAACAATTTTATATGCATATATGTGGTATTTTAATAGTTTCCGCTAGCAATCAGTATTGTATAATAGATTTATTGTGAAGGAGTAGAAGTTTGCGCAAAGTAGGCTAGAAAGGACATGGCACTAAACTTATTATGGCGCACCTAAAAATAAAGTGGACTTCAAGTTTTTAATGTTACTTTAAGACAATGATTGGGGACAAATGCCTTCGAGATATCTTCCGAACCTATGTTCTTCATAAGCACTTCCCTATTCTTGAGGGCACTATTTTTAAACAAATTCCTTTTTCTCCCTAAGAATTTTGATCGACTAAATAAAAATACTCGATTTTGTTTGGATTTAAGATTCTCATTTCATTGTTGTAGACAGTGAATGAGCGATTTTCATTCCGACATCCAATTTAATTAATTTATTTAATTACTTTACCCAGCATCTTCGGTCGATGCGCTCAACATAATGAAAATTAAAAATAATAAAACACAGAAAAATTGCAACGTCATCGTAATACAGCATGACAAAAATCTACACATCATCTTCTGGCAAACATCACTAACCACATGTCATATACTTTTATACAAACACGTTTTCTTTGCCATTACAGGTACCCGAACCGCGACCCGGTTCCTGTCACAATGATTCACGAACATTGCCGGAACCAACGCTGAATTTCATCAAAACACATTCGCTAATGGATGAGAACGTGCCGGCATTTTTCGGTCAGCCAATTTTGGTCAGAACGAGCACAATGTAAGTACCTTTAATGCTATTAGATATGTGTACATATGTACATACATACATACGTACTCACATATGTACATATGTACGGATGTGCAAAAAAAAACCTGATGCTTCCTATTTAGTATAAAGCCACTTGCAAGCAATCTAGCTATACAAATCAGTGTATACTAAATATACATACTAAATACATTATATATATGTATGTATGTATATGAAAATGTAAATATATTTTTTCCATATGTAAGTAACGATATGTAGCGTCATTTCTACGCCAATGTAATCGTATATCCTTCCTGGCTTTATACCCAGCCCGAAGTCATTTTGGTGAGTCCTTGCAAAATGTCGTCCGCTAACGTCCTTTACATAACATCCGACGTTGACTTTTTAGCTGACATTCGGGAGGCGAAATTGACTTTTTGTTTACTGAGTGCACGTGTGTTTACCAGTGTGTGTGTGTGTGTGTGTGCCTGGGATCATATATTGGTGTTTGTTGTATGAACAGTGCACGACTGAGCGAGTGTGTGAGTGTGTGTGTAGTTACCGGATGTCGGTCACGTACCACCGGATGAGTGGCTAACGCGCAAGTGGCTATGAAATTGTTGTCGTTAGCGTTGCCGTTGCTGTAGCCGTTGATCATTGTTGGTATGGCCATTGCTTGCCTTAGAGCCACGCATTCTCCTACTCCTGCAATCCAAATATTATTACACAACAGCAGTGGGCAGCGGGAAAGCGCTGGCAACAGCTAAACACATACACATATACATACATACATAAAACTACAACAGCAGTTTAGACAAACGGCGAAATACTCTACTCGACTCTACTCTAGCAACAATGACAACCACATACACGAATTGACTGCAATAAAGCTCTATCTGTATGTGAGCGTCGGTTCATTTGTTGTTTGCCAACAGCGCGTCCGACAATGATCATTATGATTATGATTATGGCTTGTTGATGCAACACTGCCACGCCACTAGCCGTTGAACAACTAACAACCGAACTAAGCGCACCTTGGGCGTTGCTGCTGGCCAAACTATTTTAAATAAAATACACACTTCTAACATGGGCGGTTTTGAGTAGATGATGACTAGCTAAATATCCAAACACAAATGCAAGTCGCTACCCTGCATTTAAACTTACTAGCTCTAAGCTTACTTACCGCCGATATGTTTAGCAACTAGAAATGAAACGATACGATACTGTTCGTTCGATATCAAGTAACTTTGTTATCGATAATTTTGAACCGAGTACTGAGTAGCTATCGCAGAAAATGCTCTTATCGAATCTTTATAATATAATAATTATAATTTGGCGCTTACATTATGAAGGCAGATGTTTGGCCAAACTTCTCCTACGTTCGTCTTGATGTTGTACCACGAAGTAAGGGACCTAGAGTCTTACGTCGACTCCAAACGGCAGACGATTTTTTTGTAAAGTTATTTCATGGCAGATATAAACCCGGAGATTTACCATTGTCTGCTATTAGGACAAGCTTTTTTATAATTTTTTGATACTAGTTATCCGGCCCTTAATTCCACCTCCATAGAGATCTATAGACATTCAGAGTGAAGCAGCCTCGGCATAGACAATTAAGCTTAGGAATTTTTCGTTCATTGTTATTCCTAAGATGAATGACCCTGTGCATTATTCTTTTTCTTAATTGGCGGTATGACCGCCAAGGCTGATTCTAACATAGCGCGCTAGTCGCTTCTCTACTTTGCTAACTGGCGCCAGCTAGAGACCCCAAGTGAAGCCAAGTCCTTCTCCATCTGTTCTTTCCAATATAGAGAAGGTCTTCCTCTTCCACTGGCACTGCCGTTGAATACGCGTTGAATACTTTGAAAGCTGGAACAGTTTCTTCCATGCGTACAACATCCCAGCGTGGCCGCTGAATCTTCATTCGCTGCACCAGGTCTATGTGGTGGTAAAGCTCATACAGCTCATCGTTCCATCGTACGTTTCGGATAATCTTTATCTCAAGCACTCCAAGGACCATCTCATTCGATATTGTCAGCTTTCATGCTTCTGCGTCATTCACGGACAGGATGTAAGACGTATGTGTGCTTATTTTCGTCCAAATTACTTCACATAAACCAAGAACATTCACAATTTCCATTCAAAATTTGCAATGACTGCTCTGTAGCCACAGATTTACGATCATAAAAGACAGCTTCTGGAGGCAGTAAAAATCAAACAACAATAGATAAAATGCTAATATTTCAAAATGTGTCGTCCAGTGGAGAACAAATTTTCCGATTATTATCGATAATTATTATTCGTGATTTCATTTCTGATTAATGATAAAATACCTCATTTCATCTTAATTTATTGACAGATTCTACAAGGCGAAATTACTTAGTTTCATTGTAATTTGAATTACGATGGTGTGTCCGGGCTTTTATATAAAGTGGGTTTCTTTCGTCGAGAGTTGCCTACTCCGCCCAAGGTAGTGGCTGTTGACAACAGACATTGTATTTTGCTTTTGAACCTCTCCAGACCCATTCGTTTCGCTTCTTTTCTAACTTGGAAAAGCCAGAACTAATTGGTGGAGACTGATCAGAATTTAATTTTATTGCTTGAATTAACAGAGAAAACCGCGAGGATGCGCCAAAGTTGATATAATGCGAAGTAATTGTTTAACGAAGGGTATATTAAAAGATGGCTTCGACTTCTGGCAATACCATAAACAGCTTGCCATCAGTCAAGAAATCGACTGATGGGGAAATATTTGGAATATGTTTTATTTTCCCTTGAAATTATTTATGAATAAATTTAAACGAGAATAACTTTCTTGCAATATTTGCCAATACATTTCTGTGTTAAATATTTATGCACCATTCATTATTAAACGCATAATTTGATGACGGTTCTTATATTATTTACTTGTATTACTTTAACTTCATAGACAAAATTATCAACATGAGTAGTTATCGATACTTTAAGATCCTAAGAAATGTAAATATTCAGCTTTTTAGCTGAGTATTTTTTGCCTAAGAAAATATATTGCCTTATAAAAAGTTTAACATTTCATGTCGTAGATTTGATCCGCCACCTCACTGCTTCTGCCAATTTTTCCATCAATTTAGTTGAATTTGTCCTATAAGTAGGAGCACTAATTGAAATATTAGTATAAACTTCATAAGGCTTTAGCATTGCAACTTCAAGATATAGAAGACAGATGTCGCTGAGCTTTAGTGGTACCCAACTCTGATGACTGCGCCGTAAAATATAATTTCACGAACTAGACAATATGCTTCTCACTATAGGGTAAATGTGTATTTTGTGTATTTGTTTGTGTGTTACAGCATGGCATTGATGCAATGGGTGCGGCTATTGTTTGTTGTACTACATGCTGTGTTCCGAGGAGTGTTGTGATACTGTCGCAATATCATAAAACGGATACTCTGCCCGTAATTCAACGGCAAATTAGATATGGTGAGCTTCTAGTTGCAGATTTTGGTTTCACATTACCTTTTGACTGGCGACCTAAAGTTAGTTAAAGTATTGACTTTCTTAAATGAAATATTTGCTTTGGTATACATATAAACATTTTGCAATGTGGAAATTACTGCACTACACTACATCTAAAATTTAACTAAAATAGTACATAATTGCAAAGCTGAATCTATTTGTGTTATTGATTTTCTCAGATTTATCCATACGGCGGCTATGCAATAAAATTACTCTTGAAATATTTAAAAATCTATATGATAATGGTAATCTGAAAATCTATTAAGTAGCTTTCGGGCTTTCGTTAAATTCTACTAGTAATCACTGTAGTCAGAAGTGAACATTGACCTTTAAACTGCAGTGAGATAATTCGCAAACAAACTTTCTTGACAATTATTTTAAATTTACAACAATTCATCTATTTACAAAAATATCTGGAGTATATTAATATCGAGAGTTTTTGCTCAGTTAACTTGAATAAAACAAAACTATGAACTTTTGTTCTTTTGTTTGTTTTAAACTTGAAATTTTCACTTAATTTGGTATTATTTATGTATATAAAGGGCATTGCGTGAGTGTCATGGTACAGATTTAGTTGAGGACAAATATTTAATTACAAAGCTTGAACAGTTTATTTTCTTTAGTTTTTATATTTTTATTATTTTTTTATGAATCATGATATTTGGATAATACTCGTGAGGGCAGTTGCAGTGTTACCAACCTTAAGGTGATCATATTTGTTAAACTACTTATGACAAATACTCAAAATTTATTCTGATGAGGTCAAAAAAAAAATTGTCAGTATATACCTCCTGAACAAGTAGATTCATCGGGAATAAGGCAAAATACATGCAAAATCCCATTCGTACAGAATGCAACTCGTTTTCTTACTTCTTCGGGTCAAAAAGTGTTCCCATCGAACTAAAGTAAATATGCTTTAATTAATTGATTATTTTCACCCATTTTTGTTCTATAATTAAAAATCATTCAAAAAAATTTTACACAAAAATCATAGGGAGCGTTGAATAGGTAACAGTTTAACTCCCCACCACTGTAATTATTCAACTGAAAAACAAAAATTTGTGTATCACATAAAATATTTTAGTCAAAATCTTCAAAAAATAACAAATTTCCAGTAGAAAAAATTGTTTTCCAGTTTCAATTACTTTTTTTTTAATTTTTATTTTTTTGAGGATCTATATTCGCATTCAGTCTTTCAGACTTTTAACACAATGTTCGAAAGGCTTCCACCAATTGGAAATTGAAGCAAAACCCCGGTCGTTATTGTATATAAAAGCAGCAAGGCAGGAAATATATTTCCGTCAATATACCAGGGACCGTAACAGTTACAATTTTTTTTATAAAAATAGCTATTTTACGATTATTTTGTAAATTTTGTTAAAGTAAACATTATTTTTGATTGTTATTTTATAAATCAATAACAACAGTTATTGAACACTTTAATTTATAAAGGTCATCAATATAAATCAGTCACTGGCTTTTATTTTTTAAATCATTTTTTTAAATCATTGTAATTTTTCGCAGAAAATAATATCAATAGTAAATAACAGAGCTCCACAAAAAAAAAAAATGTTGTTTTATTCGAGCAGGCCATGTCTATTATATGTTTTCGGGATCGCTGAATCTAAATCCGAGGTCAGTTTTGCGCTATCGCGTCAAGTTTGGACATAACCTCAAAAAATCGGCAAAAAAATCAGAAAATATGTTCTTTTTTTTAGGCTATGTCCAAAGTTTTTAGAAATAACTTATATATACATATACATCGCCCCAAAAATACAATATCTTAGCTCTCGATTACGCAAATTGCACCCATACATCTCTTCGCTCAAGCAAAATGTGCCAATGGAATGATGGAACTAGTATTCTGGAAATAATTTGATCAAAAAATTCAAAGGCAGGAAACCGTGGACTGGCTAATCTACTCTATGCTAGAAAAATAACAGATCATGCCTTCGCGAAAAGGCGAGCATTCAATCTCTCTTTTCGATTTCTCAATTACTATAGAGTCTTCATCTGAAGTTTCGACGTTCTTCTAAGCTATGGAATAGATCTAAACCGAACATCTGAAAACAGATAGCCGGTCCTGAAGTAGAGCTCTATCTAGACTCTGTCACATTTTGTTCTAAATTGGCAAATGATAAATATCTTCTATATATATACATATATGTATTAAAAACAGAAAAGTTGAATAAACAGTCGTATGTGATAAGCCACAGAAGTTCTGCGACTTTGACAGTACTCTGGTTATGCAGGCATCCTAAGACAAAATTGCAGCGATTGTATTAACACCTCTACTATTCGACTTTAGTAAAAGTTAAGTTCCCCAGCTGGGGTTGTTCAGGTGGAAGGTATCCGAATCTGGTGGTGATCATTACTGTAAATCGGAACTTCTAAAAGTACACTTTCTTCTACTTTGATTTTTGCATATGAAAATAAGTTTCTTCTTCTTCGACTCTTCTATGAAGTGGGGTCTAATGAGAGCTGAAGACATTTGTTGTGGATCTACTATAGGCTATACAAAATGTTCGAATTTGATTTACAATGACTCCCTCTAGTTAATCTGTGGATGTGGTTGGGACCTCCATCTAAAAGTTAGTTAACATACTGACTAAGATATTACAAGAATACGCAGTAGATTATTATGAACGCATAGTTATAGCCAAAATAATGTAGACTTTAGACATATTTATTTAAACTAAACTTACTGAAACTTCCTTATGCTTTCGCTTTTATTTTACGAATGAATCGGCTCGGTTCGGGCCCTAAAAAACGATAATCTCTACTGATGACTGTTTGACAAAGTGGTAGACGACATTTATATGTCAAGTTCACTTTTTTAATTAATTAATTAATACTGACTTACTTTTCGAAAGTAACTTGACCTAAGTGAGGGTCTCATTTTTTAAGTAATTTTTTGTGTGATTGCTAAGAAGCATTAACACTTAAAACCCGGACTCACTACAAAGTAAATTACTTACTTTCTTCCAAATTACCTCACATAAACCAAATGAGTCCACATTTGGTATTCCTAATTTAGCTTGACAGTCTGTATCCATGGGGTTGCTTAGTATTTTAAGTTTAAAAAAATATCATAATCTTTTCGTTATTTTGATTTATTTATTATTCCATCTCAATTTACTGTCAGATTTTACAAAGCGAAATTCCTATTCATCGTAATTTGTTTATAAATGAAGAATGAACCATAAATTACGATGTCCGAGTTTTTACATATTTAGTTTTTTTATCGAATATAACGCTAACAAAATACAAGTCACAATTTACTCAAAATTTACTTTTGAAATCAGCAGTTTCCTTCAGAAATTTTCATTCCCATATCAACCATGTGATTAGCAACTCAAATTGTTTGCATCGAATCCATTCGAAGATCTGCAGTTTGCTTGCAAAAGAGAAGCGTATTGAAAACTTAATCGATCTGCCTGCGTTAGTACGAATCGCCTTCCACTCAGTTACCATTCTGCGCGCAGTAGCGAGAAATTTTTAGTAAAATTTAATTTTTTCGAAAACTCCTGCACAGCAGTCATGAACCGAATATAACTGGCCATCAATTTTGTTTCTTCGCTTAAGTCTTTAGAAAATTGTCATCCATCTACTACTTCGATGCCATTTTCACGTTTGACACACATCTTTTGACGACGGTGAGCGGCGTTCAAGTATCCTTTATGGCGCCGCACCAATATGCCACTTTATGTTGCATGCACCAATGTGCGCATTCGTATGTACTACTCGTGCATGTGATTGTGTATAGTTGTTGCGCAGAAAATTTTAAGTAGCTCATAATTTACTACTTTTATGTGTGCAACATACAACAAACGCAAAACACGCATTGCTATACAAACACACGTAACGTAACGTAATGTAGATATGTACATATATTTGCGAGTGCAAGAGAATTTCTAGCGAGTTCGTTTGCAAGTCATTGCCTGAGTAACAGGACAACATTTATGCGGGCAAGTATGCGTTGCACATAAATGTTTTTAATGTTGGATGCCACAAAGTGCAACAACACCGTTGGCACAGTTATGCACTCACACACCAATACTTTTCAGACGATCGTAAATATGAAAGTGTAGTAAAATGTGAAACTAGTGAGCAATCGTACTGGTTTATAAACTGGTATTTGTTGCAGGTGATTATACCAGTTCAAAAGTGGCTGCATTTTAGCGTCGTTTATGAAATAATAGTGAAATATCGAAATCCAAAATGAAAACGCCAATAAGAATGCCGCTGGGGCATAACGAACGTGGCCGTTTACGACGTCACCAACATCTCGACTCTCAAATTTGAATTGCATCATATTGAATGAAGTTGAAAACTTGCTTATGTTTTGAGATATTTCAACTGATATATTGCCAACATACAGCCCTGCAACGAGCTGTCATTTCATACTTAAGTAACTGAATTTCTTATTGCGTTGGTTAGTTTAAAAGTGTTTTCAGCAATTTCTCTAAAAAATATTATATTTCCTCAATACAACAAGTAACTATATAACTCCGGCAGGCATTGTACTGCCTACATTAAGTCACTAATTTCCGTTTGAATATCTAACCAGAAAACGCATTTCGGTTTCTGTCACATGCAGCACGTGGCAAACCTTTCAATTGTATGGTGAGGTATTATATTTTATATGAGGTTTAATATTTTATATCGTTATACATAATTTAATTTAAAACACACTGGAAATATGCCTATGAACTTTCTCCTAGCGAAATAATTGACACCCATTTTTTCTTAAATATATCTAGCCATAAACCAACAAAATGAATCGTTTGACACCCATATTTTACTATTTCATAGAACTTGTGTATAATTTTTATTATTTCGACTTTTCAAGCAGGTGGCAACCCTCTATATGCTATAAGCTTTCTCCTCAGCGAATCGAACAGTTTGGCAGTCATATTTTCATACTTCATGTAATTTGTGTAAAATTAAATTAAATTCGATTTTCAAAACAGGTGGTAACCCTCTTCAATATATACATATGTATATATAAACATTCCCTTCGCCGAAACGAACTGTATTTTAATATTTCATACAACTTGTGTATATTCTAACTAAATTTAACTTAACTTTTAAAACAGGTGGCAACACTCTCCCAAGTATAAAATATAGTTTACGGGCTATTCTCATACCTACCAAATATACGTACAAAATTTCGTAAAACTCGGTGAATACACCAATTACTCAACCAAGATAACTGAAGAATGTTAACGAATAAAACTGACCGATATTAAGGCACATATAGCCGAAAGTATGGATGAAGTGGGGTTAAGTATGGTAAGAACGCTGGTTCGAGTCGCAACTACACTTTTTACAACAATATCTCACAGAAGCTCTAATGTATTTTAAAAAAGACCAAATGAGTTTCAGAAACGCAATTGGATTACAGAAAAACTCAAATGTATTCCAAAAAATTTATAATCGGAAATTTCTATATTGTTTTTCAAACTAATGATTGCGTTTCAACTAATTTCCAAGCAATTTTTCCACTCCGATTGAGATGCAATCTAAAATATGTAATTTTAACGAACCAACCGCTTCTCGAGGTACCGAAAAACGGTGATGTCGAGATTTGTTTTTCAGCTCCATTAATATGAAAATATCATATAGTATCAAATCAGATTTCTATGGCGGATGGTTCATGAATACCGATGTTTTAATTGCTCAAAAACGTTTTTTTTCGAGCTGATGGGTGAGAGATTGATATACCCTGGTGTAACATGATTCGTGTTTTGCAATTGGTTCTTCTTATTTTTTCGAACACTTCATTACGTCAACGTTTCGAGGCCAAATATGATGTATATCCCTTGTCCTTTCGTTCGAGAACGAAAAATGACACTGAAGATGGCACAACGCCAAAACCGATTTGCCTCCAACCCAAACTTGACAAGGGATGTTGGAAAATCGTTCCAATATACTACTACATCACCTTTCCACTCTCCAAAAAGAAGTGGGCAAATATGACGAGAAATGCCAACATGTTGACATTTAATAATTTTGCTTTGGCGTAAAATCGAAATTTGTCAAAATGAGAACATTTGAACGTTGATCTTTTGAAACCCAAACATAATAGAACGGTGGCGATATGACCATTTATTTTCATATCGGGTTCATATACATAGGCCCATGAATCGTTGCCTGTGATTATATCACAGATGTCTTTTGAAGTGCCGCAATTGAGTTTCTTCAACATTTCTTCGGGCCAATCATCAAAAGCATTCGTATGACGAAACGTCTTATCAAACATCCAAAGTCAGATTTGACATATTCACATAAGTATTTCCATATCTCAAGTTTTCAATAGCAACCCCCGCATGTAAGCGGAAAACAAATTTTAAAATATTACACCTACAAAATGTAATAAAAAAATGAATTTTGTAAGTAAAAAACCTCGATCAATTGAAAATGTGTATTAAAAAAATTCCATCCCAGGAGACGAACATATGATCTCGAGTTTGGCACGACAACACTCTGCGCTATCGGAAGCTGCGATGTTTATAGCGTGGCTTACAAACCTTTAATTTGTTTATCTTAGTTGTAAGTTCTAATTTCGAACTGGTTCATCGAATGGTATGATGCTGATGCATAGGCTGACAATCGCTGCGGAAAAAACCAGCTGCTTAAATTGGAAAATTATAGCGGATGATATAGTTAAGTTGCTCAACAAATTTGTTTGTAATATGCTACTAGTTTTGAACTAGTAAGTTTCACTGCTGGGTGTGTATGCGGATGGAAGTGTTTGTGTTTATTTATGTTAGTATTCTCGCACGCCAGAAAGTATGCTTATATATTTGTGTCATATACATTCGCACTTGGGCAAGATTTATGGATGTCAAAAGTTTTTTCATACGCAAGCAGCCACAGCCGCAGTCACCAACAAAGCAGCCAGTAAAATGCTGCATAGCAGTAAAATCGACTGAACTACAGCACACTGCCCTCTCACCCGCATCAGTCGTCAATTTGTTCTGCACGCCGTTCAGTCATATTTTATTTTGTTGGTTTCGTTGTGGCGTGTTCCTTACATCTTTCATTTCTAGACGGGTGGTACTTGAAATGACCCCTCTCACATCTCCCATGTCTTTCTGCTACTTCGCTGAATGCAGCGCTCTTTTGCTTGTTTGCTCAAGTATTTGTGTATGCGTGCGAATTGTTGTGAATGCAATTGGATTGTGTGTGTGTGTGTGTGTTTGTGTGCGAGCGCTTTGACTTTGTGCTTGTGTGTATTTGTGTTTTTCTGGTTTAAATTGCGCTTTCATAAATCTAACTTTGTACAAACACTGGGCTCATACAAACATATAAATCGCTATTTTTTTTTTTTTTGTTTAGAACATAAACGATGACACAGTGAACTGAAATGAAAGTTAGCGTGCTGATGCAGTGAAAATTCCAATAGACGTTGCACTTAAAAGTATGAAATTTGTTGCCATACCAAAAAAGAGAGAAAGGTGATGTGGATTTTCAGATTTCATTTTGAAGTCGATTACATGCGTGCGTATGCGTAAACTTTTTCCCCTGAATAGTTAATTGACCTTCGTGAATGATACTTAAAACCGTTTCGTGTTTTACGTACCCCGGAGTTGTTTCTATGTCAGTGTGCAAGTGGCTTAAATATTTATTTTTATGACCGTGGATGGATGTAATAACAGTTATAAATTTAAAAAATGCAAGCGTGGAATTCCCAAACGCTGCAGAAATGGAGCTTCATAAGAAAAATTACAGAACGGAAAATGGCCACAATATATTTTTTATATTACCGTTTGATTAAAAATATATTTAAAAAACACTTGCCTTGCGAACACTTTCATTTCACAACAGTGTTAAAGAGTTCCTTCATTTTATTATTGTAATTAATTTTTATTTAACTTTTTTAAAAGTTGGCAACCCACTCAAAAAATATTTCTAATATATAACTTTCTTAACTCTCTCATGTTTCACGCCAATAATTTACTGTTTCATAAGAATTATTATAGATACAATGTGGCAACGCTGTTCAAAAACATCTTCCTCTAGAGTGTGAGAATACTTCCGTCATTCTATTATTTATTTTATTATAAATATTTTTAAATAGTGTTTTCTTAACCCTCTTCTGTTTCACCCTCCTAATGTTATGACACATTAAAACTATTATAGATAGGTGGTAACGCTGTTCAAAAACATTTTCCTCACAACCTCTTTCAGTTCACTGCAGTGTCAAAATAGTTCCTTCATTATATTAATTAATTCGTATTTAACGTTTTGAAAAAGTGGCAGCCCTCTCTAAAGCTACTCTTAAAATAGAACTTTCATAAACCTTTCCTATTTCACGCTCATAATTTAATATCTCATTCAAATTATTATATATAAATGGCAACGCTGCTCAACAACATTTTTCTATCAATCTCTTTCATTTTACAGCAGTGTTAAAATAGCTTCATTTTATTATTGTAACTAATTTAACATTTTATAAAAGGTGGCAACACTCTTCAAAAATATTTTTAAAATAGAGTTTTCTCAATTCTTTTCTATTTCATGCCCATAATTTAATGTATCATTAAAATTATTTATTAATTATTCAAACAGATGGCAATCACCTTTAAAAATTTGCTAAGAAGACCTCTTTCGTTTGACGCACTACTGTTAATTTATTAGGTTGGTGGTAGCGCTCTTCATTACTATTTTCTTATTAAGTTCTTTTGTTTCACGCTAGTTTTTTTTTTTAATATTTAAAACTTTTTCAAATATTTAATACGAGTATATATATTAATATTTTTTGGCCTATTTATTTTATATCAAACAATAATTTGATGAGCTCACAGTTTTTAATAGGAAGAATAATAGAAAAAACAGCAATGGTAGAAGTTATATGTAGCTATTTCGGAGCTCATAAAATTATTGTTTGATTTAATATGCCACATAATTGGTTAATCAAAATGAAGTTACCATCCCTATGCAAACAAAACCGTCTTAACCCCTCTCCGTTTGAAACTGAGTTATAATCATTGATTATTACATCATTAACTTTATTTTATTTTATTTTATTTTCCAAACCATCGGCAACCCTCTAAAAATTAATTTCAATCTATGGGTATTTCCACAGAAAGGTCCACCCTAATTGAAAAATTTATTTATATTTGTGAAAAGAAATATTGAATAATTTTGCCATTTTTTTAAATTTTTATTGAATGGGCTCGCACCACTTTCAAAATAAACAGCGCAATTATTAAATTAAATATTCAAACCATGACATATTGAGGTACCAAGTTCAAGCTCTGTTGTGTTTCTTTTAAGAGCATCTTCACATAATTGATGTGATGCGACGTAATTTGATGTGATGTTTGAGTAGGTGGTGATGTCATGAAGGCTATAAAGTAAAAGAGGAAGCGATATGCTGAGGCACGATATATTAAAATATGCTTACTCTATTAGCAATTCATGCATTAAAACTATAGTATTTTGAAAAATAGTTTATGTGACTTTAGTATTTTTTTCTACAGACCAATAAGTTCTAAACTAAGCTATATGGGCATTTAGTAAAGATTCACGAAGACTAAACGAAACTAAATTTCTTCTATGTATACCCATTCATTTAGCTATTTTTTTTCAAAAGCCTGCACATTAAATATTCCCCTATTCGTAAGTGAATGGATACTTCGAACAACTAGCGCAAATTGGCTAATACATAATCATTAAATAATGAAATTATAGTAAACCGCGATTACCACAACTACAACTCATTGCCATTAGCAATCGTTACCTCTTGGGATTGCATTCATCATTATATTTTGTAAATTACAGTTATTTGCTTGAATTTACAATTAGTCAATATTTTATTCTGCAGTACTCAGTTAGTTTAGCTAGAATTCTATTCTCCTTCCGCTTCCCACACTCTTCTTTAACCGGCCGCCAATGTTCTATATATGTACTACTGCAAGGTGTTTTCTATTTAAACTTTTTTTTACCATTACTCTAAAAAGTTAAATTAAAACTAGAACTATTTTAACGTATCTTCGCAGCCATGCAACCAAGCATCCTCTTTCGAGTATCCAAGTCGGTCGAACAAACTAACAACTTCTCGGTCACTAAGTCTGCCAACTATTATTTGTTATTTGTTATTTGTTATTTTTTTGTTGCATTTTAAGTTGCTACTAGTAGTATTTACGAATTGCTTTCTGTTTACCAGCCATTTTAGTTCTACCAACTCGTTGTATACCTGCATTGTTGTTGTGCGTGCGTATTAGTTGGATTTCTGATGTATTTAAGAGCTTCACTGTTGTGCCACTTAGTTGCACATCGAAGTCAAGACGCGAAGTTACTGTCAAACTTTTCAAGTTGTATACGAAAAAGTTTCATAGATTTTCGTCAATGCTAGTTTAGAATTCAACTAAGTTTTATATATTGCAAGTAAAATGCATGATAACTGTACTTTCCACCGCTCGTTACTGCTGTTATGATTCTGTTGGTGTGTGCGGAGTAAGTTCAGCGCAGCGTCGTCGACTTTTGTTTTGAAAATTCAGTAAATAATAGTTAAGAAATAATTTGGCAACTGAGAAGTAGCAAAAATTAGGAAATTTCTATTTCATTCAATGTGTGCATTGCGTTGAATAAATGTATTTATTTTTGTTAAGGGCGCATTTATTTTTAGTAAATTTATAAATTATTTATCTCGAATTTTGCAAAACATGCCAAGAAAAGAACTATTGCATTTCACTGAAAAATTGTTAGTGTTTTACATGTAGATATGTATTTATGTATCTTTTCATATGGATATGAAAAGTGGCAATTGAAACTTAAGAGATTATGTAGACTTAAACCTACTTTCGTGTTTTGTATACTTATTGTTTTCAAAATATTCTCTCGCACGCCGTGTACGCCTAACAAACAGTAAAATTCAGATATTACTCATACGCCATGTACGACGTCCAACAATAGATGAATAATACTTTTGTTTGAAATTTTCGACTGCATACTAAATGTTTTGTTCTCTTAATCCTGAGCAAAGCGTATGTTTTTTTTTTGCTAGTGTATATGTGTACATACGCATATGCAAGCGTGTGAACGTGCATAAAATATATATGTATATATGAGTATTATACATATTCATATTGTATTTATATGTACATATATTTTCTGTATGCGAACAATTGTTAGCACTTTCCACAAGACGCATATTAAACGTGTAAATAAGTTCAAGTTTTATCTCACAGCTCGTGAATTTACTAATAAAACAAATTATTGCCGGCTATTTAATTTGCACATAACTGAATATGTTCGCATTCAACTTGTTTGTCAAATTCATAGTATTTTAAATTCAATTCCTTCATTTTTATTTTTAATGATTATGACATTAGTGCGCCTCACCAAATAAAAGTAGCCGGGTTTGCACTAGATAGTTGTACCGATTTCAAAATTTCTCGGCTTACAAGTAGTTAAATATATGAATAACGCCAAGTGAAGTATTTCTATTCCATAATAGAAATTAGTAACTGACCTTTTCAACAAAAAATATTTTTATAAATAACTTCAGTTGATATTTACTTTCGTAGCTTTTCTATTTCTCACAGCCATTTACATTAAAATCTCTAGCATAATTCATTAACTCTGTGATATATCGCAAAAGATAGTAGATGCTAGAAAAAACATTGAATATAATTTTTTTTGTATGGGATGTGATGCTCGCTAATGTCTATAGAAAAATAAAATTTCTATTAAATTTAATTCACTATAGTATGACTAAACACATATGCTTTATAGCGTTAAGAGGTCGTTCGAGTTACAAATGTTTTTTTTTTATTTTATATAAAAAGTAAAAATTCAGGCATAAGTTGTTGTTGTGTAAAAATTTTAGTTTTGTTATAATTTTTTGGCGAATAGAGAATTTCATCCAACAGAGCGTTTTCCAGCTCAAAAAGTCCGCAACGAAAGTAAGAGTGATTGTATTTCTGTAAAAAACCCGCAAAATAATATCAAACAGATAGCTTAAAAAAGAAACGATCTTATAAAAACTGATTGATTTTAAACCAGACGTTACATATAATGTAATTATTATTTTTAATCAGCAATAAACTTGATTGCATTTCAATTTTTTTCATGTAGTAACATTGAAATAATAAAGCAATCCAGTCACCTTGCTTTCATTTCGCCGTAAGCGTCGGCGTTGGGAATATAAATAAATCTATCGGCGTACATGATGGTCGGGCGAAATTCGTTGTAAGCTATTACTCTAACTTACTAATTTAATCTGGGGCTCCTGAAAAGCACTATTGTTTTTACATTTCATGACTTCCGCCTAAATCGTTTGGTTATAAATTAGGGAGCAGAATCTTACTAGAAAATTGCTAAGAAAATCAAGCTTTCAACCAAATTATGCTTCGTAATATCCCTGAACTACACATTTGGTTTACAGTGTAATGAAGTTTTTCTAATGATTAATTTGATTTAAATTATTTGTAAAATCTCTCATAAAACAGCGTTTACGATTTTCTTTGCTTCAATAGGTTATATTACATCTGAACTTCGCATATTTTTGAGGAACATTTTAGTCGAATATTTACCAGCCGAAATGGCTATTTTAAACAATTTGCAAAAAAAACCTAAAGTTTTCAGAGTCAGAGTCAGAGTCAGAGTAAAATGTTCAACAATAATATTTCTCGGGAAGTTTCATTGTGGATCTTGTCAGACGAAAATAATAATTGGTATTCAAATTTTCATATGTTCGAAGCCTTTTCAGTTACATTCAATAGCAATTGAGATATGCGATAACAAGTATTGTCAGGTTGAATTCCAACCATAGAAAACACACATTAATTATGTTCCTTTACTCGAGAGCGATTGCTGGAGAGTTGTGTAGATAATGAAGTTGTCAAATCAGGAAAAGTGTCAAACGATCAGCTGTTGTGCAAAAGTAAACGAAAATTTTATGTTCCCAAGTTTATGGATGAAAATATTAAAGTAAATTTAAATAATTTTGCAGCATTTGAATGAAATTAAATTTATTTCCAATTTGAAAGAAAACTGTTCGACGTTTTTCCTGGAAAAGGTTGTTTTGTGTTTCCGTGCTTTTTGGTTGTTAGTCTCTTTTTACTCAGCCTTCATCCTTCACTGGATCAGAGTTATTATGTCTATATGGCGCATTTTTAAGTCAAATAACACTTTTTATGGCAAGTGAAATCTAGCTTTTGCCATAATATAAACATTATAAAATAAAACCGTTCGCTCAATTCGTGGGGCATGATTTATTTTTGAAATTTGCCAACATTATAAGGTGTTATTATTGAGAGCGGAGCAAACGAGAAACAAAGGAAAAATAAAAAATAGACAATTGAAAATATTTAAATGCGTTTTTGTTTCAGTCGATAAATGTAACTCAATGTGTGAGAATGTGAGTTTGAAAATTTTGTATATTGTTAACAACCTTCAAAAATATTCAGACTGGCTCTCAGCGGTTGTACCTTATAAATATTTGTATCGTGGCCATCGTTTTTACAGTCCAAAAATTATTTTTTTTTTTACAAGTCTAGATGCATTTACATACATTTGTATGTATATGTATATTTACAACTTGAAAAAAGTTGATTGTTTTCTAATTTTAATTTGATTAGAAAAAAGCTTAATTTAACTAATTTAACGGCCTCATTTGACCTGAAAATGCTTTTATACGAGTTTAGATTTCCATATAAAGACAAAATTTAGTCCAAAAACACATCCGAAATATTTTTCTGAGTGTATTTAACTTGTTAATAATTAATTCCATTCCCCCCTCTCTACTTCAATTTAGCTCTCTCGCTATGGTCACGCTTCATCCACAGTGCGTAGCTCATAAGTAGAATAAAATTATTTTTTACATTATCACGTTCCTAATTACAAGTACTACTACTTTGTACAATACCATTTTTGTTGTAGCATTTTTGTTGTTGTTTTTCTTGTTTGATGACATGATTTTACAAGCGGTCCTTGTTTTTTTTTTTTTGTTTTTTTTGTTAGCATCGTTATCATCAACGCGCCATTGATGTGGGGGTCAGTCATTGTTATCCATTGTCGTTTTGTTTGAAACCCATTGTTTTTGGTATTTTAACTGGGATCCTTCTCATACACTTGGAACTGTGAATACTTGCCGGCAGTTCGTAGTGAATAACTAAGCTGATATTATAGTCGCCCACTTTGCTGTGATGCTATATTTGTGCTCGTAAAAATGACGGCAATGCCCTGCGCACGTTGTGTGAATTTTAATTATACCACAGAGTCTAAGACTGAGGCACGGCGTTGTGTTGATATGCAGCTCATCCTCATAGTTGAAGTTTAGCCAATCCTTTTATAACTTGCTTGACTTTTACGCTGTACTTACTTTTCTTGTTTTCTTATTCGCTTTTTCTTTACTTTTAATTACTTACATAACAATTCATTTGCTCTTTGCAGTTATCGCTTCACGCAAATCGCTGTGGATGCACAGATAAAGACGCCGGGTGGGAAGACCTATGATGTGATATTCATTGGCACAGGTGAGTGGGGGTGAAGATGGAGGATTAGCAGTAATTTACTGAAATTGATGCTTTTACTTTGACTTATCTCGAATGTTTTAATAAATTTTTATTTTATTTTCTTTCTTACAGATCATGGTAAAATAATAAAATCCGTAAATGCCGAGTCCGCGGATTCCGATGCGAAAGTGGCATCGGTAGTGATTGAGGAAATTGATGTGCTGCCAAAAAGTGAACCTATCAGAAATCTAGAGATTGTACGCACTATGCAGTATGGTAAGTTGGCGTTGGGTAAATAAAAAATTAAGATTTTCGCTTATGCGCCTTTCTTCCAAAGGGCTTCGGTTTATTCGAAAAATGGATGTTTAAAAAAACCTATAACTAATTTTTAACATAAGAAGCAACCAGCCAAAACGATCTATTATATGTAGGTATACATAAAGCAGTAGCGAAAAGTAAACAGAATTCGACTAAAGGAAACCCAGTTTTGTTTGATGATAAAGATTTCAAAACTACAGTTTAAAACGCCCTATGGTGAACGCTGTGAAAAACCCGGCTTATACTCCTAGTAAATTGTGAAAAATTATTTCAAGGCGGTGATTCAATGCAGATTTACTTTGCTAGTCATGTCGGCTTTGTTCTGATATACTGAAAAACGAGCTTATGAAAAATGGTCACTATTTTAATGTTGTTGGTTCTACAAATTGCGAAATTGTTTTCGGATTGAGTAAGGGTGTGTTTAAAATGAATAAATACTGATGGAATATTTTTTCTCCAAAAGTAGTAAATATTGCCAATCATTCCAATTATTCTTTCTTTTTATAGAAGTTTTGCTACAAGCAGAATACTTTTTTTGCCGTCACCATCCATACATAAATACATAAGTAACTTTGTTGGTCTAACAGAGAATATTATGCCAACAGTAATAGCGGCAATGAAATTTATAAAAAAGAGAATTGTCTTACAAGAAATATTCCTTCTTTTATTTTTGTCATCAGAATATGTAGGAATATCAGCTATAAAACCCGAAATAAGTTAATAATAAATGCCAAAAACTTGTAGTTCGCAGAGACCTTTACAGAAGAAAAGAAAACTCTGATTATCAATAATTACGGCTAGAAACAAAATCACCTATTTGAGTTACCTTAACTATTGAGAAATGTGTTGCTTGTACATAAATATATATTTTTTATTTATCATGGCTCTTAACTGAAATACAGTTTTCGGGCTATACAAATTTTAATGATTTACTTTAGCCTCACGAAACGCCGCATCCTCCCGAATGTGCGAATGCACACGAGACTTTGATTTGAAGCTAATATAGCTCACAATAAATATACAGCTTATTCCTTCCTGAAGTCCCAGGTATTTTCCTTATTTTTTGTATCGATTGCTTGAAGCATCGTTATCATTCCTCTTATTGTTCGCCTGGTGATTGGAATCCAACTACTAGAAGGATCAGAATCCGTTTACCTGCCAAAATTTTATATTTTTACCATACTCGTTCTTAATGCCGGCAAGATTAACTGTTTCGCTTTATAGTTTAGAATTAATGGCGTTGAACATTTAATTTGGATGGGAAAACAATTTCAGAGCGCTAAAAAAATACCAAACCAACTACAATTCTGACAAAAATTGCACATATATTACATTACATTTTATTTTTTTATGTGTTATTTCATTTCAGTTCACTATTACTTCCTTTTTTTTTTGTATTTAGTTTTTTTTCATATCTTTTCAGTTTATTTCATTTCATTTTATTTTAATTTATTTCATTTTCTTTTATTTTATTTCATTTGTTTTAAGTTTAACTTATTTTGTCTCATATCAGTTCACTTATTTTATTTCATTTCATTTAATTTCATTTCAATTAATTTAATTTGGTTTTGTTTTATTTCATCGATTTTAATTTAATTTAATTTTTTTAACTTAATTTTTATTTTTATTTTATTTTATTCGACTTATTATATGTAATTGTATCTTATTTTTTATTTAATTCAATTAAATTTTTATTTTATTTCTGTTATTACTCTAATAACATTTCTCTCGCTGTCTCTTCGCGCCACCTTCAGCACAAGGCGAATTTATATAAATCAGGTTATGACAAATGCCCAACAATAAAATTGTTTTTTTACGGCTTGAACTATGAAAGTTTATGTGTATTTGCTTTTTTCGCTTTAGCTCTCAAAGCAGAATAAAACTCATGTAATTTGGCATTTCTAGCCATGAGACGAAATCGCTCAGCTGTGCGCTCAACTCCACCTTATATGAATTCGCCATACCATATCTTTGCACGCATTGGCCGTATTTCCGCTAAAACGTCAAATACAATAAAACCGAAATAATGCAAGTGCGTTAGTCAAGGCGAATTCAGATCAGGTGGCGTTGAGAAAATAGCTGAGTGAATTCTCTTTCATAGTAAAACTGATTCTCACAGATACTCACTGTCATTGTGCATACAAATTGTTAGTGTACCTTTTTATTGTTATACCCTCAATACCACCTGGTATGAATTCGCCTTGTGGGTTGGTGTTCGTAGGGCAATTACACTCTCTATTGTGCGATATTTTGCATTCATGTTTGCGGTTTTGTGACAAATTCTGCGCTAACTGTAAAAAATTAGTTTGGCGTAAAAAAATTCGTTATGATGAGAAAACTGCAAAGCAAATAGTATCGCGCTCCACTGTTAACACCTGCTCGAAGTTTACAACACTAAAAGATGGTTTACTGGAAAAATCAGATAATAAGACGTCCAAATAACTAAATTGGCTTTGTTGCTTTAAAGTTGACTATAAAAGACCCATTAAAAGTGATTCCATATTTTTCTCTCTCCCTCTCTCCTCTCTCTCTCTCTCTTGCAGATCAACCGAAGGATGGCAGTTACGACGATGGAAAATTAATCATTGTCACCGATAGTCAAGTGATTGCAATACAATTGCATCGCTGTCACGATGACAAAATCACCAGCTGTAGGTAAGTGCCACATGACGTTTTGTCATAGCGTCGATTTGGTGGAACAACGGCCAGCTTTTTGCTACATTTTCGCACTCCAACTATGCTGCTGTTGTTCTGTCATTGCTGCGTCAGTAGCACGCTATGCCTGTCAGCGGTTAGCCGTTGCATACATTTTGGCGTGCGACAGTTAATACACGCAAATATAGTATATACATATGTACATATATACATATATATTTTCGTTTTTTGTTTTTTTTTTGGTGTGCTATATTTTATACTTTTTCATTGTTTTTTCTCGCTTTCTCTCCCTTTATTGCGCTTTAATAGTGAATGTGTGGCGCTGCAGGATCCTTACTGTGCTTGGGATAAAATTGCTGGCAAATGTCGTTCGCATGGTGCGCCACGTTGGCTGGAGGAGAATTATTTCTATCAGAATGTTGCAACTGGGCAACATGCGGCATGCCCATCAGGTAAGTTACATGCATAAAATACATAAATGGTAAATATATTTCCACCATGCCTATCTACAATAGTCATGTATGTCTACCTATTATATGTAGCTTACCGGGCTCACACATTTGTTGTTTATATGAGTCTCCAGTTGCTAGACATGTGCATTTGTACACGTCATACATACACAAGCCGATCGGTATGGTAGATATTTTATTGCCGACTGTACTGCAGTAAAACCTAAAAAAAAGAAGTTGACAAATGAAAAATACAATATTAAAATTCAACAATATTAATTTTTGTTATGCCGTCATTATAATAACAAAAATTTCATGAGTGGCATTTGTAAGCCTTGCAGAGATTTTGGCTGCTTGCCAGAAAGTGGCGGATTGCCAAGTTTTTGGCAAAATTAAATACCACAGTTGGCGCAGGAGACAAAGGCAAGCATACATTTAGGAATTTTTATTAAAATCATATCGGAATAGCAGAGGCTGGTTCAGTCATTTATTCGATGTAGTCATTCGTATATTGTCTTTGGAAGGAGCTCCTCTCATAAAGCGAGGACTAAATGTGTCGAAAGTTTGGTCGTATCCGTACTACGCTAACTACTTACAGATATTCAGAAAAGTTATTTCAGAAGTTATACAGCGAGACTCCAAATCAACTATGCTGAATTTAAATCTAGAAACATTAGTCCCCTTTCTTTACTGTTCTAGCTAAATTCTGAGACTAGACTAGAAAGTGAGAAAAATGTGCTCACTGAAAAAGAATAAGAAAAAAGTAATTAAAAACAAAATAGTCTGTTCGAAAAAAGCAGCAACAAAACAAATGGCAACAAAACTAACATATTGTTTTCATTTTTTAAAATAAAATATAACCTACACAATTGAATGTTCTATAAAAATTTTGCTTAAGAAGTTCCGCAAGAAGCACTACAAATCCTTTCATCTCTAATCTACGAAAAATATCCACAAATTTTTTTATAAAATATTTCACACAATCACGTTAAGCACTCACTATTTAAATTATTTGTTTAAATTTGACACTTTTCAAGATTTTGCCACCAAAAATTCTTCTGACTAAATCTTGTAGCTTCTGCCAGGAAAGACCTACAGTTACTCTCTTACTTTTCCAGTCATCTACAGGATTTTTATAACTTAGGGAACGCTTTTCGGAACACATCTGACCAATTCCGATTGTCTCTCACTAGTCCTTGTAGATAAGGAATGTAACAATTTCTAAATAAATAATAGATGTGTCTTAAAATATGCGACATGAACGCCCAGGTATACAATATGAAGTCTGATATTTCATCTTCGCCTGTTGCATATTTTTAGGCACATGAGTCATGATCTTTTCTAAACTGCAAATAATAAAATAAAGGGGTTTTCAATAGGGACGCTACAGAAATAAATGGATAGTGCAAGCAAACGACACCATATTTCCCCCCGCTCTTTTGACATTTCTCTTCAGTACGGTTTGCCATTTCATCATGGAAAGATATACGATCCAACAACGAGTCGAAATTATTAAAATTTACCAGCGACATTCGGAGTCAATAGCAACTTTAAGAGCGCTACGTCCAATTTATGGTCGTTGTCATTTCTGGCTGAATGGCTTCGTCAATAAGCAAAATATGCATTATTGGACAGACAGAAATCCAGCAATGCATTCCGAAAAAATTACGGTTTGGTGCGGATTATGGGCCGGCGGCGTTGTTGGGCCGTACTTCTTCCGTGATGATCAAGACCGGCACGCTACTGTGAACGGGTATCGCTACTGCTCAATGATAACCGAATATTTTTGGCCCGAATTGGGTGATATGGACTTGGACAATATGTGGTTCCAACAGGACGGCGCCACAAGCCACACAGTGAATGTCGCAATCGAGTTATTGAAAACCAAGTTTGGTGAACGTGTTATCTCACGAAATGGCCCAGTCAATTGGCCGCCTCGGTCGTGCGATTTGACGCCGTTACACTATTTCCTGTGGGGCTAGGTCAAGTCGATGGTCTATGCCAACAAGCCAGCGACGATTGATGAATTTCGTACGAATATCGAACGTGCCAATTTATGCTTGAAAACCGTCGAAAATTGGGTTCAGCGTCTGGACTTCTGCAAGCGTGGCCGGGGTGCCCATGCAAAAGAAATCGAGTTCCATACATTGTAGCATCGAATATACTTTCACAGGAATAAAGAATTTAATTCATATCCTAAACCGTTTTTGTTTTATTTAAAAAAAAAAACTTTTGTAGCGTTCCTATTGAAAACCCTGTACCATAACTTTGCAAAATTAAAATCTAACTTAAAACCAAAAACTGTTTTCTATCGCAAGAGAAATAATTCAAAAACTTGCGTTGGCTACATTGAGGTGGGTGTTTTATTCAGTTTTAACGACGTTTATTTAAAAAAAAATTATTTCGATGTTTAATTTGATTCACTGAAATGCCGAATATAATTTACCTTAAAATCAATATTGATACATTTCTTCAAAATATATGAAAGGTTATTTCGGGCCCTTAAAGTATTCGATCCAAGTTTTTTTTAGTGGTACAGAAGGGTTGACGCAGTCTCGGTAATGTTGCCATCAAAATAAATGAAAGGAAATTTCGTGACGCAATTCCCGTGACAATTCAACATGGCAGACAATACAAAATGACGGTTTATCATATCCACAGGATATTCTTATAGTTATGTTTTGATTCTTGATATCATTTTAAATTCAAAGTAAATACATTACTAAAATTGAATCCCAAAAAATGTCCGTATATACTGTTAACTTTTGTTGATGAATTCATTCATATATGTAGTTTTAGCAATTTTTGGTGAACTCGAATATTTTCGTTCTACCAAAAATTATAAAGAAAAAACTATAACAAAAATCATTAATCGCCAAATCTGCAGTCGGTGATATTAAATCTGTCATTTAGCGATGGTTTATCTTAAAAAAACTTTTATTTTAGTGTCAATATTTCTATAACGCCCAACAAAATAAAACAATAAAAAGTGTTCCAAACAATAATATTTTATTTTTCTTTATTTTCGTATCTATCATTTACAATCATCTCATTCGCCCCATTTTCATTTTCATCGCATACTCCATTCTTTTTGTAATCACACCCACTATATTGCAAACGCGTGCTACTTTTTCCCCCTCGCCGTCTCTTTCTCTGTTCGTTGCACTCTATCATTGCACCGCCTCTATTCTCAGCATACACTCCATTCACATTTGCAGGTAAAATCAATTCCAAAGATGCGAATGTGGGCGAACAAAAGGGATATCGCGACGATATGGATTTATTGGATTCACGACGTCAAGGCAAGGATCAAGAAATCATCAATATTATGGGTGATAAAAACTTTGAAGGTAAGGAAAAACAAAATTGCAACTATTTAAGAAATAAGTATTCCTCAAATTCTACTTTGATGTACTATATGTTTTGTGTGTGTTCGTTCAAACCCCAATTTCCCAACCTTTTCCTCTCATTTTGCTTAACGTCAATTGACTTATAAATAGTATGTGTGTATGTATTATGTTATATAAATGTCTACAGTTGCAGCCATAAGTAAGTGAACAACTTCAGTGCAGAAGCATCATGTAGAGTAATTTAGACATTTTAGCTTTTAATTTTTAAATGAAAAAGAAACATATATTAAATTTTTCCGGCTCAATTAGAGCAAGGTTACTATTTTTGGCAACACTTTATAAGGGGTCGTTACACTAAGATGCGTTACTTGGCCGATAGTATTTATTTATTCCACATTCAATGATATTCTTGGGTCCTTCCACTGATTTATTGATTATCTCATTATCCAGTTGAAAGTCGAATTCAAATCCTTTTTCCTGCTAACTGGCGCCAATTGGAAATACCAAGTGAAGTCAAGTCCTTTTGTCCTTGGTCGTTCCAACGTAGAAGAGGCCGTTCTCGTCTTCTACCACCACCAGCTGGTACCGCAGTAAATACTTTTAGGGCTGGAGCAATTTCGTCCATTCGCACGACATGTCCCAACCAACGTAGCTGCTGTATTTTAATTCGCTGAACTATGTCTACGTCACGCTCAGAGAGGTCCTTCCCGATTCTGACGGAGCTAGGGGTGTTGCTCAACGTCATTTTACATAGCCTTATTAGTTTTGTTGGGATACCAAATTCAGGAATTGCAGCAAATATGCAGCTTCTTCTCGCGCTATTGAAAGCGGATTTGAGGTCGACAAAAAGATGGTGTGTGTCTACTCTTCTTCCTCTAGTATTTGCTAAAATTTGGTGTATATTGTGAATATTTGGTCGATGGTAGATTTGCCAGGTCTAAAGCCACATTGATAAGGTCCATCAGTTCGTTCACCCAAAACGCTCGGCAGAACCTTATATGCTATGCTAAAGAGACTTGTACCGCAGTAGTTGGCGTATTCGCCCTTTTTGTGGACTGGGCAGAGTACACTTAAATTCCAATCAGCTGGCATGCATTTGTCCGACCATATATTGCAAAAGAGCTGGTGCACGCACTTTGCCAGCCCCTCAGCGCCGCACTTGAATAGCTCTGCGGGCAGTCCGTAAACACCAGCGGCCTTATTGTTTTTTAACCGCGCTATTGCCGTACGAGTTTCATCCAGGTCGGATAACGGTACGTCGACTCCGTATACATTGCTTAAAGGTTCGGGTTCATCTTCTTAGTTATTTTATCATCAAGTACAATAATCGTAATTTTTCTAACAACAATAGTTAAATTGACAATCCACTTCATTAAGCCTGGGTTGCTTTTGTAGATCGTTGATTTAACACTTTCAAAGAAGATAATTCAACTATACCTCGCTATAAGCAATCGTGACCCTCATTTTTTTTCAATCTAATCATGGTATAATCGATTCGATGTATTTTGGATCTTGATCGTTCTAACCTCAGAGGGTAATCTCTGCAAAAATTTGTATGGCTAGTGGAAATTCAGTTTCGAGATTAATGTGTTAAGTAATTTTTGATAAAATCTTAATGAATATATATTTATGCCGCATCTCGTTGTACTTCAACAATAATATATGTAATATCAGATTTCGCCTTCCGCGGACCATTAATCTGTATGTTTGAGAGAGTCAGTTCCGCTTCTAGGTCTTTATATTTGTTTCCTTATAAACCACTGTTTTTCTCAAATAGTAATAAGTTTTATTGAATTAGCGTTTTAAGTAATTTTAATGAATAAAAGGTAGTAACAATGAACTGCATGATATTAGTATTCTGGCACGTTCGATCCGCAAAAATTCGATATGCATTCTTAACTCAAAGTAATCTAATTTTTCAGTGATTCTAGATTCTCCTCCTTTGCATTATTCTAAAATTTTCTTGATTCCCATTCGCTCTACGAAATTGTGCAAACAATTTACTCTCATCACTTTTACTGTGAAAGTTGCAATCTAGAATTCCATCATTCTTGATTGCGCTTGGAAATTAATTATATTCTATTGCTTTATGTTAATGGTAACTAAAGAAATAATATAAGCTTTTAAGTAAAATTAAATCCATTAACACGCTCGAAACCAATTTGAATTTTCTCTCAAACCTGCACAAAGTCTTTAATATTAAAAATTTTGGTAGCAATGCATTGTTTAAGTATCTTTTGTTCTCCATACTCTGAACACAAGAATACCGGGACATTCTTAAATTGAGTTAATTAATTCCTTTAATTTGTCTTTTTCCATTGAAATATTGTTATCATGAACGAAAAAAACTGTTATCCCGAATTTACAAATTGAAATCGTTGCCCGAATTCTGAAAATTTTCCGTCGCTAATAAGAGTTATTTATTTCCCGTTTATTTTTTAAAACTAAAAAGGAAAATTTAATTCTGATTCAAATGTTATAACGGTTTCCTAGTTTAGACCTCATAAATAACACAAGTCAGTATCCATCCAGAGAATGATATTGTTATTTTCGATTTTATATAATTTTAGAAAATTAAAAAATAAAAAAGAACCATGATATTTAAGAGTCAGTTTAGCAGAGCTGAATTTAACATTGAAATATACTATACATACATATGTATGTAAATTTGCATTAATGAGCCCCAAATGAAAATGAGGCGTTGCCATTCAAATTGTGAACTGGCATCTATATTATGGCATCCACTAGATCCTCGCGACTCTATATGTTCTAGTAGCTGCTTACTGAGCTGATCGCAAGCTCTTTTCTAACTCATCTGCTTCACAATTTCCTGGGTTGATTTTTGTTTTATTTATGGGCAAGATTTTCTTTTATTATTTTTTTTTAAGCTACGATATAGTTGGAAAAATCATTCAAATTGTATTGAAAAATTATATCAAAGTGAAATGCATTTTTCCTCTTAAAAAGCATCTACATCTAGATAGCTTCCCGCAAACTTAGTTGCTAGGGACTTTCTATAAAAATAGGTCTACAAACTCGAAAATAGGTACAATATTTGCGCTAGTAGGCTTGAAATTTTTGTAATTTCTATAGCATAGGCAGCCCTTTTTCTGATTTCAAGGAATGTCGAATATGAAACTTTTTAAAAAATATTTTTTTTTTATTTCTGCAAGTTTTTTTTACCATAGTGACCAAACCACTTGTGCGATTTATAAGAATGAAGGCAAACACAATTTCTTGGAGTGTGTTTTACAAATCTTTTTTTTTTAGATATAAAATTGGTAACATGACAAATAAAATTTGTTGATGGGCAATGCGCCGCAACTATGAATTTTCTCATACTTTTACCGTTATCTCGGAAAGTAGATCAGACCCGGAGAAACCATTATGACATTCGGAATCAAAATAAAGTTCTAATTTGGAAAAAATTGGTTTCATTATTAGTTGTTAAAGTTGATCGAAATTTTGGGAATAGTGTAATTGTTGTATAGGAGAAATATTTTTTTCGTTGTCAATAAGGGTTATATCCAACATTTTGTTTTACATCGTTCGACTATTTTTAAGATAAGAGTTATCACATTTTTATTGTTATCTGCACCTGTATCTTTATCTTATTTTTCATCTTTATTCTATCCCTGTCTTCATCAACATCCTTATCTTAGAAGGCTGGAAAAATAGGCAGCTTAAAAAAACCGTTGGGAAATATCTGGCATTCGCAACAGAAGAAATACGTATGTATTTCTCTACAGACAGAATAAAAAATAAACGTATCAGTAGATATCGAAAATAATCCGCTACACTTTTAAAATGTCCCCCAAAAGAGTGTTATTATTTTAGAACAGGAACGGGAAATTTATTTTTTTTTTTGTAGATGTGTGCTTACGATTCTCTTCCACTTTTGTACATCCACTTATATTTTTCTCTCTTTTAATAACCCACAAATAAGGCCACTTAAAAATAAAAGTCACTACCAATGTGTGTCTTTGCCTAGGAGAATTTTTTTTGCTGTTAATAAATAACTCACATAAGAAAACACAAACAGATCGTTCAGAGAGATGTATGTAGCTTTGTAAGAAACCGGTTTTGCTTGAGAATTTTGTGTTTGTGTCATTTTGGAAACGCACCGAAAATAAGTAACAAAATAAGAAACAAAATATATTTATCATTTAATAACTGAAATGGATCAACGTTTTTAACGCTGCAACTTAAACCCTGATTGTTATACAAACAGAAAAAAGTAAGAAGCCTATTGGCGCCTGCGTGTTCACTTACTTATGGTTGCCACTGTACATTGCTATGTTAGACATGTGCAAAGAAGACGTGGATGCTCGTACGGCAGCTGTGCGAATTCTTGGCATATGCACATCCTTAGTATAGTTTTATGTTTTTTTTATGCGTGTTGTTGCTTTTGTTGCCCTAATGTTAGTAACTTTGATTTACCTGCAAGTTTATTTCATTTTTAACGATTGACTTTATGCGACTCACTCCCACATTACACCATGGCCTTTGGCATCTAACGACGCATCGTCGTTTGATTTTTATTGAATATTGAATTGATGTTTGTAAATATTTTTGTATTTAAATGTATACATGTATGTGATTTTGTACTTCTCAGCTTGTCTGCTTCGAGTTACTTAAACCCATATGTATTTTTATTATGAGATATATCAAGTTTTATTTCTGTGTATATACTATTTACATATGTATGTATATATAAATATAGTATATGTATATGTTGTATATGGTTTAACATTCATCTCTTCTTTGTGCGTACACACTTTGTTGTTTTAGTTTGTCATATTATTTATTGTTGATATATTTGCCATTTTATGCGTCTACAGCTGCCTTGATTGGATCGTTTTATGTTTTCAATCACAATATTTGAGTTTTATTTTATTTTTGCGTACATTGACGTTTAAATTCTTATTGATATTGATTTTCCTTATTGATGATATGCCTAAAATGTTTTCGTTATTATTTTTGCGGTGTCTTATATTTATTTGTGCAATTTATTTTGCACGTAAATTTATTTGATTAATTTTTCATTCTTAAGCTCGGTTTCATTTTTGTAATCTCATTTTCAATAGATATGTAAATAAAGATACTGTTACTTATTTAGTACAAATCTTATGCATGACAAGCAGCGGCACACACATACATATGTATTTGCGTATGTGTATGTGTGTCTGTTTACCAACAAAGATAACAGCTTGAAGGCGCAGGTGTTGATTAATTTACGGCAATTTACCAGAATTTCAATGATGTAAAAAAGTGTGATATCTCAACACCTTAAAGCTTTGCCTATTCATAAGGCATTTAACTTTGTTCGGAAAAAGAACAAAAAAAAAATTAAAGGTATTTTTATACACATGTGGTTTTTAGAAAAATTAAAACGCATATTATTATTATTTTTGGCTCTATATTTATGAATCGTCTGTATAATTTATAGAGCTTGAGGCCAGCATAAGTTGAATGTTATGAGGAAGAATTTAGCTTTGTTATCGAACCATTATTGTAAATGCCAGTATCTCGGGATACAACTAGTCAAAATCAGTAAAGTCAATAGTTTTGATTTAAAAAAAAAATATTTTTTCCTAATATTGTTGATGGAAGCTATTACGTACTGAAAACATTTCACAATCCACAATCCAGCCAACAAGTTTTGGCGTAGAACGACGATTCTCAATTGCAATAAATTTAGGATAGGACAATGAATGTTGTAATTGTTTTTTAAACCATACTTTAATTAATACAAAGAATAAACGAAAAGAAATTTGCTACTATATTTCAACACAAATATTTACATATATACTTCGCTTATCCGCAGAGAACGAACGTTGATTTGAAGATCAGGCTCTTAATTAAATCAGTTTTCACATAAATGGTATTTTTTGTACACTTCGGAAGTAAAGTTATCTTATATCGGCTTCAAACAGTGATGTAAAATAACAAAAATAAAACCAGCAGCAACTGCAAAGAAATTAATTTGGTACTTTTGGTTTTGTACCCGGGGTCAGTAAAATCCCCAAAATTGGCATCCCTGGTATGTACATATATCTAGCAAAATCTGTGTGACCGCACCTCCAACACATCTCCAAGATTGTTGAAATCACTGGTTACAAAACAAAATTTGATTTTTTTCAATTCTTTCACCTGAAACGAACAAATGAATACATACATGATACACATATTATACCTCTTATAAAAAATATTCAGGGCACTAGTAGCTGCACTAAAAACCAAATATCTGGATCGAAAAACAGCTATGTATGTATCAAATAAATGCAAAATGAGAGTGAATTGGCGCTAAAGAAACATTTACAACTTTTAGAGAAAACAGATTTAATTTTATGTAGGTTTATATTAATACTGTGTTGGAGCTTTCGAGCTTAAGGTCGTGTTGAATAAAACAACTGTTAAGTTATTTTAATTATTTTATTCGACGATATTTCAATCTGAATTTGAGGTCATCTTCAGGAACTATTGACTCTGCCTGGTCGACTAGTCTATCTCAAAACTACTGTCTTTACTATATTTATGCAAATAATATCTGGAGGCCAAATAATCGGTTCAAATTAATTTTGAAGGAGCTTATGCAATCGGGAGAAAATATCGTAATTTGAAGAAAAAATTACTACATCAAAATAAAGCAAAATGTTTCGGTTAATTTTTTTTTGAGGGCCTACGTGTAAACTCAATCGATATCGTTAGCTATGTATTTATTGTTATCGTTTTTTTATTTTTGTCACCTCCATTATCAACACTGTCATCGTCATTCTTATGTTTTTTTTATCTTTTCTTATATTTACTATGTTTGTAGTCCTAGATGCTTATCACAATTTTTTTTGTATCCAGTTATCGGTGTCATAAATGTTTTCTATATTTCTGTTATTGCCGTGTATATGTCGTTGAGGGTATACTGTAATCGGTGTCATTATCCTTATTTCCAATAGATACTTGAATTCTTTGTCGCATTTCTAATAGTTCTCGTATAAGTCATCGATATCATTGTTTATCCTTTGTTACCGAAAATGCAATCATTCTTGTTATCGGAATCGTTATGAATATGTATAAAAGAAAAATCTTCATGGAACTTGAGTTCGTATTATTATTCTTTATCGATATTTTTAATATTTTCTTTCTCGTTATAAGTCTAAAGACCATTCATTTTTGAAAAAAATCCTTCTACGTCTGCTGACGTTGCGGCATGTACATTAAATGCGAAACATACATACATTGAAAAAACGTATATATAGGTACTAAGTTATATGTAAAATCAGCTCTTTTAATATTAGAAAAAATTGTAAAAAAAATTGTGGAGAAACTGTCCCTATAGTCGCTGTCAATATATTGAGCAGTGTTAGCTCAGCTGATAAAATGTCTCGCATAGTTACAAAACAATATAAAATGTGAAAAATTATACATACATTACTTGTATTTCACTTATTACTCTATTTTCTTAGTTCTTAAATACTAAACAAAAAAAAAGATTTAAAATATGTACAGGTAGCGATATGTAGTCTATCGTAATTTTTGAGTACAAAATCGTCCAATCTTTATTTAAATAAAAAATCAAATTTTCGAAGACTTATTTATAAATTTAACCTCACCAAAGGTTGTACCAATGGTTCAAACAACTCAAGTTAAAGGCACATAAACCAGTTTTTGAAATATCCGCGTGACCGCAATTTAAACAGCGCTTTACTTAATTTGGAACATGCAAAATTATATAAAGTGCGATATAGGAAGATACCGTTATTTGTGCCACCTATTATGTCTGTTTTTTCAGCATAAACACTAAGTGCAGTAACCAGGTAGTGGTAGTAAAGTAGCTAATTTTTTTAAATGGGTTTGATTTTATTATTGATATTTCAACGTTTTAGCGCAACAACAACATATATTTGATTATTATTGTATTTGCTCTAAGGCTCAATACTTTCCGCATTTTTTTTTTTTTCTTTATTTGTAATGAGTGAAATCAACAAAGATGTCAGTCGGAGTGAACTTACATTGTTATCACTGGTTTCATTTTCGGTTTGCTTAGGTGTAGCTTTACAAAATTGTCCTAGTATGAAAAAATACATAACCCAATAAAAATATGAAATCTATGCACACTGCGACGATGTATAACCATTGTGCCAATCGCCGCAAGCTTGGGATCGATTTCAAAAGAATTCTAGCTTGCTCTTATTTTTATTGAGAAAGTCCTCAAAATTAATGCAAATTATTATTTTCAAGAGTTCTGGAAGAACATATGCAGCTATTTTCCATGAATTTGTTTGGCAAATCACGTTCTGTTTCCAGCAGGATTCTACTCTAGCACACAAGGCTAGAATTGTTCAGAGCTGGTACATTTTACGGATATTATTTCGTTAGCTGAATGAATGGCCGTCCTTTTCGCCGTATCTGAATCCATTAGATTACTGCATATGGGGCTACTTGTTGGACAAAATGAAAAATGTAAACCCATTGGAGCAGTTTAAATTAGGCTAATAGCAGATATCGGATAAAATATCCGACGAATCCTCGCCTGTGGTGCTGACAAAAAGTAGAAGAGTGAAAGATGCGCAATTGATAATAAGATAAAATGGGTGACAAAATAAGAATACTATATTTTCGTTTCCAAATCCTTAGCTGTATTCTCTTTTCCAACAAAAAATTATGTAACAGGTGTGTATTGATTTTGCCTCGATTATGAGAACAATTTGTTCACATAATCAAGCCACTACTGTATTTGTTTGGTTCTATTTGTGAACTTCCAAGGTCCAGCATTCTTTTTAATTACAAATTCTTCCAAAAATTCAACATAAGATGATTTATTTTAGTAGTATATATAATAAATAATTTATTTTATTTTATATGTATGATTAGATTAATATACTTCATTTTCTACGTAGTTTCCAATAACTGCACCTGCATGTGTGGATATGCAAATCCATTTATTTTTTATTTTGTAAGAAATATGCAAATACCCAACGTACTTTGTTAGACTTCAAAAAGTATTCCATACATTAGTGTACTGAAACAAATTATTAAAAAAATAACCTGGGTTCAACTTAAAAAAATCATTTTGAACAATTAATTATTAAAATTGGTTCAGAACTTGTATATAAAAGTATGGACAAATAGTTTTCTTTTATTATTATGTAATTACACACACTTTTGAATTGATTTTAGTACTTGTTTTATATTTTTTTTATTTATTAATTATAGTTAAGCATTAGATTCCCTAGCCATCCTTAAACATTTACTATATACCCTCTAGTTAACCCCAAAAACACACTTCAATTCTCTTTGCAATTTTGTTATTGACTCTCAATTTAAATATCTTCCTTTTTTCTTTTCTTTTTATATTTGATTATCAACAACAAAATAAAAAAAAAACCAAAACAATATTATCTTGGCGTTTAACATAATCTACCTCAATGTTAAATATTTATGATGTCGTACGTAACATAATCGTTGCTGTTGATGTTGCTGTTGCTGTTACATACACTGTTGCTCTGTTGATCTTGGTGTTGGTGTTGAAATTGGTATTTTCGGTTTTTATGCGTCCAACACACTACTACATTGAATAAACAAAACAACCACAACAACACTTACGTTGCCACAAAACAAATTTTCAATTTTACAATATATGCGACGATGAAAAAAAACAAAATATTATATTCCATATTTTATAAAAACCAATAATGTCACCTTTGCGAAATTATAACTACTAAAAAAAGGTCCACAAATTTCAGCAGATATTATCAATGCGCAGTACACCGTCGAAACGCTGGTTATGGCCGTCTTAGCTGGTTCAATTTTCTCCCTTTTAGTGGGCTTCTTTACAGGCTATTTCTGTGGCCGTCGCTGTCATAAAGACGAGGATGATAATCTGCCATATCCCGATACGGAGTATGAGTATTTTGAACAGCGTCAAAATGTCAATCGGTAATCATTTTAGAAACAGTTGTTTTTTTTATGAACTAATTACGTTTAAAATCAAATATTATAATCTTCATTCGAAATTTTTCCATGTACAGCATTCAAGCCGAGCCCAAGCTGCTACCTCAAGTGGAGGAGGTGACGTACGCCGAACCGGTACTGTTGCCACAGCCACCACCACAAAATAAAATGCAACACTCGCCGAAAAGTACACTACGTAAGCCCATGCATCATCATGGCCCCAACTCAGAAACGCTCTTCCAGTTCCAGCCAGATGGCTACAATACTCAACAGACATATCGCGGTCGCGACAATTTTGGGACACTGCGATCGCATCAGGTGATGGTAAGTACATTAGAAATTTCAATTGAGCTAGGGAAACAAAACCCTCACAATATAATTAGATACTGAAATATATACATAGATAATAAAGATCTTGTTAATCGACTAAGCGGTTAATCGATAAGCAAAGATTATTTAAAAAATTGTCTGCTTCACATTATCCACTTTTCATTTCAACTTCTTCCACCGCCCATAAACAACTAATCGGCTAATTGTTCGGTTTCGACTTTAGACTAATTGTTTTCTTTTCCCGCTGTTATGAAGTTTCTAATGAACTTACTATGAACAACTCCCACCATTCGAATATTTGGTTAGTCGATTTTCACACTATATGACTAATAGTTAGCTAGTCGATATCGAAATTTAGATATATAATGCCGATATTCTGTAAGCAGTCTCTAGTCACTAATTGAGACTCTTCGGTGGTGAGACTGATTTTGAGACTATTCGACGTTCGACTTGGACGTTCGCTATATTTAACTTAATTTTCAATACGCATTATAAAAAAAAACTATTTGTTTACATTTACTATGTATCTTCATCTGTTATTTTGATGGAATGTGCTGCATTTATCGATTATTGATAGTTCTATTTTTTACACATATTTTAAATAATCGGTTCACATAAAATCCAGCAATAAGAACTATGAACAGTTAATTTCAATGTCAATTTCACGATAACCATATTATTTTCATTTCTGATTATCAATTCTGTGGTTAATAAATAATTGAAAAAGTATATTGTGTGCTATCGATGAACACATTTTCAGTGAGGTTGATTGCACATCTCTAGCTGAACATACCATCGGCTGATTGTACTGATTTTCAGCGACAGTCTTTGATGGTTTGAGACTGCTGCTTACTGAATAACGAAGTCATCTCATGTCACAAAAAAATGTATCTAATTGAATGTCTAAAATTTAGTGACTTGAGATGAAACTGAGTTACAGAATATCGGCATAAGTATAGCACGATTGGGAATTAAATTATTTTCGAAGATAGGCAATGTAGAGCTCTTGTTAATCGACTAGCCGATAACAAAACGGTCGTGTAACAAAAACAAAACAACCCTCCAACGGTGACCACCATATACCTGCGATCGAATAATATTTTACCTACGACTATAATGCATTCAATATCTATATGACAGGGTGAAAAGATGATGTATATTGAAACGATTTTCCGTCATCCATTATCAACGTTGGTTTGGAGACAAACCGGCTTCGGCGTTGTGCCATCTTCAGTGTCATTTTTCGTTCTCGAAACCAAACCAAAATGAGATAGTCTCCGACGCGGATAGGGAAGCGTGCTAGTCTGTCTTACTAGGTAATTTAAAATGTGTGAGCCTTCGTAGGAACCGAAGATATGCAAATTAGAGATACCGAAGCCAGTTCATAAACTAGAATATTTTTTTTTACCGAGCTGATTAGCCCTTTTACTGTGCTTTGGTCAAAAGGATCCATTGCCTAAATTGTCAGTAATACAATAGCTTTAATATCAAAGACTTCCAGTTTTCATTTGTTGGAAATTTTAAGTATTACGCTTAGGATATTAGAAAATATAAAACGGTTTTATTGATTTTCAAAAGAATTAACGTTTTATTAAACTCTACTGAATAGTAGTTAAAAAATGTGTGCGATATCTATTCGCAGAAGGGTATACATTCATTAGGGTACAAAACCATTTCAAATTTGTGAGCTTTATTTGTTACTTTCTATTAAGCTATGCCCATAGTATTTTCCGCACCATTGCGTTACATAACCTAATAATATAATTTCTCTAATACTGATTTTTCCCTCTCATATTCATTACATGTAATTATTGCGGTTCAAACAGCTGAAAGAAAGTGGTATAATTTCATTATGTAGCGACCGCGATTATATAAATTAAATGACTGGCGAAAATACAGATTGTCCGCTGGTTAGTTAATGATTTGGAGTCTAATTTTATCTAAATAAAGAATTAGTATTTTTTCTATGAGGGTTTTAATACTGGGAAGTACGATCGCTAGTTTAGTTAATTTTTATATTCACCACTCTATATTAAATCGATATTACAATAACATAATTTAAATTAATTTCTGTTCACTTCCTCATCATTATTCAGGGTGATAATTATCGTCGTGGCGATGGCTTTTCGACAACTCGCAGCGTCAAGAAGGTAAGTTTGGCTTTCACAACAATGTAATGAGCTGTATGTACTTATCTATTGATGTTTCACAGCAATTTTGCTATAACAAAAAATTAATTAATTTGTATTTGAATTGATCTTGAATTGAATGTTTAGTAGGTGAACTTGTGCGTACGCTTGCTCACTTTCTCAGTCGTCAAAGATTGGTGTATTTTTTTTTTAACTTATAGAAGTCTCTTGAAATCCTGCAAAAAAAAACTAATATACTGCGTAACTTTCCCTAGTATGTAATTGTATATAAAAATGTATTTTATGCATATCGATGTTTATATGTTTGTACTAGTATTTGTGTATGACTCCAACTGCTTTTAGTGCTACTAACTAATGCAACTAAGAAACTCAAGTAAAATACGCTTTGAATGTTGTATATAGTTTATTGTGCTCTACTGAATTTTATTTTTTGGCTTATGGTTTAAATTTTAGCTACACACTCCAACACTGGCCTTACATCTACATACTTATACTTTTTAGCTTTAAGTTGATATTGTATTATAAGGTTAACATGTACATACATACATATCTAGCTAATGTTTAAGGAGTATATGTTACACAAGTCTTAAAATCAAGTTAAGAATCAAAAAAAGAAAAGACAACCATTTAATAAAAATTCAACTCTTCAGTAGCTACATATGTTTAAATTAATAATGAAATTAGAAAAAAACAATACTTTAATAAAAATGCTTTTTTTTCTCATTATGAGAGTCGCACACAAACTGAGTAGTTTTGCTGTATAAAGCACGCCAAGAGAGGCAGCTCCAGAGCGTCAACAAAGTTTACGATATAAAACGACAAGACGCGATAAAAAAATGTGTTAAATGTGTTAAATGTAAAAATGTGAAAGAAAAAGTATATTAAAATTTATGGTCATAAATATTCACATTTTAATTTGCTCAATTTACATATATTTTTCGTAACTAAACGAATTTGTATAATTTTGTTCTTAAAATTTTTTTAAATTTTGTTGTATTGCTCGTTTTAACAGCTCACAAAATCTCACCTTTTTTGATAACAGAGACTAAGCACAGTGTTCAAAATTGGCCTAACGAACCGGTGTCATTAGAAATATTGTTTCTAAAGGAAAAGGAGGGAGTGGAGGAGGATTGCTTCTTTACCGCGCACTAGCAATAAATATCGCTTTTCAAAATAAAAATGAATATGCAGCGAAGTAGTCGCGTACTTTTCACGAACGAAATCGCATTCGCTATGAATTAAAAAATGAACTGTTTTGTTCGGGTTTTTGGCAATCGTTCACAAGTGACAGTGACAGACTTAAAGATTCTGATGAGTTTTTCTCAAAGCTGCGTTTTTTTCCATTGACTGTGTCCAATATCTGTAGTGCGATTCACTAGCTTTAAACGATCCGACAATCCCAATTTTTGTCACTAACATTTGTCTTTTGTAGTTTGTGCGAGTCACTAACGATTCACTAACCCATTCTTAACGACACTTATTAGCTGTCCTTTTGATAAAGAGCAGCAACTCTGTCAAACTAAATGTCAGCCTCCTTTGGTAAAAGAGTAATCAACAACGACTCCAATGAATACCCGGAATCACCTGCAAATAGTTTTTGGAATAATTTCAAATTAAATTATTTTGATTTAGTAGTTTTCAAAGAACTAATGAAATTTACGAATCAAAAGCATGTCATGGTTTTCCATTACCCTTCGCGCAGCGGAGTAGGTCTCCGTTTATGAATCGTATTATGCTCCAGGGTATTTAGTTTTATATTTAAATATTTTTTTATTGTAGCCATGGGGATTGTCAAAAGCCTCCATGGTTGAAATATGATCACGATTGATATACACAATGAGAATGCTTGAAGTTCCACTTGATTCATGTAGAATATATGTATTTTAAACAAATCATTAACTCGATGTACTCTACATCTTGCGCTCATAGATATTACCCATTGTTGACCTACGGATAGTTGATTACAACCAGCATATCAAAGCAACTAGAATCTAGTAATATGAAATGAGAATTTAATATTGCATACAAGATTACATGAGCCACCTACATCCCGGAGCAAACGCCAATCCACTGTTGCATGGGCTTACTTCGGCCTCACCTCGTGATAGTTCATACATATGTCAAACATTCAGAAGACTGTCAGATTTACCTTTTTTCAATTGCATGCAAATAATTTGAAGAATTTTTCTCTTATCGATTGAGTTTACAGCTTCATATTTGTTGTCGTTTAGTTTTCGATAATCGACTAGCTAACGACAGCTGGTTCGGCGACAGCCAATATTGTTAAAAAAAATGGATGCTGAATAGCAAAATCGTTAAAATTTTCGTTACGATGAATTAACCATGTGAATATCGTTAGTGAATCGAACCGCTGGACTGATTGTTCTAAAATTTTGATGAAACAATCAAGACATAATTAGTTCTTATCATAATCAATATGACATTCGTGATGATTTAGTGTAACTATCTCTGCCAATTCTGATAGATTTAATTAGAGCAGAATAGTATAAACTAAGTAGAAGCTAACACGCCCAACTTTTAAAATGTTTAAGACTATCATACTTCGGACTAAATTATCTATGGAGCTCAGATACATATTTTCTTTTTACCATTCTAAAGAGATATTTATAGCGATACTTGCACCAGTTTTAGTAAATTAGTTGGTACTCTGTAAAACTACTGACTGTGGTTGTCCTTTTTAGCATAGTATTGGGAACCTGGTAAATGATGTTTCGCAACAGCTGATCTGTGACTTCTTATCTGTTGATAAATTTAAATTAAAATTGAATAAACGATTAGCATCTGATTGCATTTTACCCACTTGCTTCCACGATAATTTGTTAGTCGGTAAATCATTTGCATGACAATTTTACAAAAACAATTTAATGGGGTAAAACTACTGAATTGTGTGTAAGAAAGTACCAAGCTCAGTGTGCAGACCCCTAATATAAAAGATAAATACTTAAATCCAAAGAAATGATGGAGCATTATATTATAACTACTAGCTCAAAAATACTTTTTGTTTAATAAAAAGGTTTTAAATATGTTTATGCAAATATTCTAAAACTTACATTCAGAGCTAATTTAAATTGTGAACTAACTATTAACTCGTAGGCCAATGAACGATATTTATTTGTCCATAAATATATACATAATTTTGTAAATAGCTAGTTTGAATATATTTGAATAAACAAATGAAATATTTTAAGTACATTAAACAGTTTGTAAATAATAAAATACATGTTTATATAGTAAATATAAAATTTCTGTTGACTACGATTATTAACTCTAAGGACTTTCTTAGCTCATTTATCATAATTCAATTACGTACATATATAAATATTTTCATTAAATATAAAGGGAATCCATTACTCAGCCATCCTGTACAGTCACCCCCCGTTGCTTTTACATATCTAACCATCATATGTTTTAAATAAAAATCAACATTTGATTGTCTAAGCAGGAAAAAAAATACACCAATCATTTGACTCTCGGCTTCAATTTTTTTCAATTTGGCTGCCATATTTCTAGAAATGTTACAAAAACTAATATTTCAATTTCGTAGTTAAATTGTCATAAGATTTGCTAATTTTTGAGTTAACTCTCTGCTATAATTCTGTTCTCTCTATCTCTTTTTCTACTACAAATATACTACAATAATTTTTCGACGAATCAATATTTTTGTTCACAAATACACAAAAAAAAAAACACCGTACAAACAACCATACAAAAACAAAACAAAATTCTATCTATCTTTTCTCTCTTCTTCCCTTTCTCCATTAGGTTTACCTTTGAGACGGGAATGGGGCGGCTGATACCAGTCAGGGACTAATTACCCAAAATATGGTAAATACTTTTATTTAAGCATAGCTTTGATACTCTTAAGGTGTTGATACAAATGCAATAGGGAAATAAAGAAAGCAATTTAAAAGTAGTAAATAAAAGCAGACAAGTGTTGAAACGTTTTACCCTTCTCATTGTAAAATGCAGAATTATCAGTCGAATTAAAACATAATATAAAATTAGTCAAAAGTTAAACTTTATGCCCGAATTTCAAAATTAAGTAAAATCTGAAATAAAGAAAGCCTCATTATGATTAATGCCAGCTAAAGAATGGCATGGCATTTCATCTTCCGGTCTATTATATATTTCAAAACAAAAACATGTTCTTTATCTGGATGTATAGAAAAAAAAACTGGCAAACTGTGCACCCATTTTCCCCTTATCTTTTTGATTTTTTTCATTTGAACGAAAATACCGTGGTAGTGTGATTGGGGTATTGAAAAATATTTTAAGCTTTTACTTTTAAGAATATATTTAAATCTAAACTAATTTAAAACTAAAATTTTAGACTAATTTGAAACTAAAATTGTGACAATCGTAAAAGTTTTCATATAAAGATCAACAAAACGTCTATTAATAACAAACTATAATAAATGTATTTAATTTAAATTTTCAATTAAGGGAAAAATCTGCTTATATCAGAAAATAACTAGAATTTCTAAAATATACCAGCCCTAAGTCATAACTTAGCGATATTTAAATTTTTAAAGTTTAGGTTTTATTAATAAATAAAACTTAAAATCAAATTAATAACTTAAACACATTTTTTTATTCCGAAATGAAAACATTTTTTTCCCGCACTAAAATAGTTTTTCATTTTGTAATTTTGTAATGTTTTTTGTAAAGAATGAATTTATTCCGAATCAAAGCTAAATTTCGATAGAAATCGATGGAAATCAATAGTAGATCAGAAGATGAATTCAAAAATCTCTCCAATATAATTTCTTCAGAGAATTCTTTTTTATTAACTTTAAAAACAATGTATTCCGAAATGGAAATATTTTTTATTCCGCACTAAAATAGTTTTTTTTCATTTTGTAATGTTATTTGTAAAGAATGAATCCATTCGGAATAAAAGGTAAATTTTGATTATAAAAAAAAAAACCGAGAATTTTCAAAATACATTTTTTTAATAAAAAAATAGCTTAAAACTTCTTTAAGCAAGTAAGGGTACTAACATTTTGGAATGGAAGTTAAAATTTTAGAACATAAAATTAAATTTTCCAAATTTTAAATGCAAGAAAAATTTGATTCAAATTGGATTAAGGAAGTCCTGAAAAAATATAGAATATATTCATATTGAAATTTTGAAATTTCGTCCAAAGTTTATTTTTTAAGCTTTTGCTTAAGATAATCTCGCAACAAAATATTTGTACAAAGCGAAGGGTAAAACTAACAAAACGTTGTGAAAGAAATTAATTTTGTTAGAAAGTCTAGTTAAATAATTAATTTAGGTCTTTCTCATGCTAGTCAGCCTCATTATAAACTAGTATTTTGTACATTACCGCATTATGAATTAAAATTTATTATTATTAAAATTTTTTTTTTCTACAAACAAAAGAGAGTAAACTGTTGTCGCTCTAATCAAAACAAAAAAACAAAACTAGCGCACTCACCTTCATTCATTTTTCCTTAGTTTTAGAAAATTTAGCAATGCCACAACACTTTTAACTCCATTTTCTTCACTCACTATCGAATGCTGTTCTCACATTATTTAAAATAAATATTAAAAAAAATAATGAAACTAGATGAATGCAATTTATTTTATGCAATAAGCAAAGTTACTATATATGTACATAGAGGAACTAAACAATGGCCAATCAAAATAGCAAGAAAAAAAAACAAATATTGTTGAAAATAAATAAATAAATAATGCAAAATTTATCAATAGCGGCATGTGTACGCAGTGTGTGGTGGTCGGTTACCAAAATCAATTTGAAGTTGGATAGTCAGCCAACCCCAATGCCCAGCTCTGCACTTCGCATCAACAACAACACTCCACCCACAACTACTACTACTCTACAGTCCATATTTTTTTGTTCTAATTGTTGTACGTACATACATACATAGATATCTATCACAGTAGAGCAGAGGAATGATTAGAATACAAAACTAACATGCATACTAAATATGTATGTATGGTCTGCATATAGTATGTAGCGTATGACTCCCAATCGAACTTGACAATCGATTAATTTGGGTAAAAATTAAAAATTAAAAATAAAAATTTACTTAACTCACTTATGTAATTGGCCTTACCTGAGCGCAATCCTTTAACTTTATTGCCAAAATATTTCCATTACATAAATTTCAGTACATATGTTTGTATATGCTCTCACTTGTAGTAGATTTTTTCTGTTAATGTTGAATGCTTTGTTGAACTATTGTACACTCTACATACATACACAATTTAAAATAAAATATTTTAGAATATTAATTGCAGATATAAAATAATTTTTTAGTAGACTAAAACAAAAATAAAACTACATTATACACCATATATCGAATTTCCACTAAGTTTTTGATCAGGTTAATTACAAAAAAATAATTTAAAAAAAAACAAACATTAAAATAACATAAATGCACTACTAAAGCCATGCATGCTGATTTTGTTAACTTCAGGGAATACATATTAGTAAATTAAGGATTCCTTGTATCTTCTGTCATATATCTTGGAGTTGCATCTGCAAATAAATGTGTTTCGAGATAGGACTTAAGGAGACTGAGGGATTGAATAAATTTCCCAGTGCTGAATTTCTAAAGCAAATGTAGACAGTATGTAGATTCAAGAGATGCAGTTTTTGAATTGAATAACCCCCCTATTTCATGCACTTGACAACTTCTAAATCTTGCTTATTTATATATATCAAGGTCACGTTATTATGTGTCTTAAATAAAAAGCTATTTTTTTATAAACTATCAAGATATCATGAAAAATAAAATATCTCTTTTGCTGTTTGTACACAAACTGAAACTTTAAGTTTTATCAAGGTTTGTACTATGATACAGAAAATAGGGTACTTCCATTTTATGACGTTCGTTGTTGTTGCTCACCATTTGACTTTCAATAAAATTTTGACATTTTATCAAATTCATACTACCTGATTCATAAGAAGTAATAATTTTTTTCTTGCCAAAGTTAACGAAAATGTTTGAAGTGTAGTGAAATTATGAAACCTAAATGAAATAAAGAAATGCAGTGAATAATTTTGTGTATATTCGCAAAAATAATAAGAGAAATAAGCTCAGTCTCCCTAAACTGTGGAAATTCATATCAAATATGTGAACTATTTAAATTACAATTATTTAAGTTATTAAATCTAATATCAACTAAACGGGGCTTCAGAGAATATGTAAATTGTTTTCTTTTTGCCAAAGCCCAGCTCTGGAATAATAAAAAGGTTCACATTTCTGTTAAATAGCTTTCCTTATCAGATAATCATTTTCATTAGTGAATCTTAATCTCGCTAACAAAAAACGAGTTAATCGATAACGAAACGTGTTTGTCTATAATAGGGCTAAACAATTTAACGACAAGTTTTATGTCAGTAGCGAGAAGTGTCGAGTATTGTTGAGGATCGAGCACTTCCTTATCGATTGTTTTAAAAATCGAGCTCTACAAAATATCAGCGGTATTGATTCTCACGTGCCTTTAACTATTGCTTACCCATTCTATTTACTTATTCCTTTTTTTATTAACAATTGTATAGATTGTCTATTATCGCCACCACATTTTTTATATTCAGTATTTTCCATTAAATAAACATTAATTCGTTGAAGTGGATCACTGTTGTATTTGTATAGTGGATAGTTACATTTTGCAAGCAGCTGTTTCATTTTTCATGTGTCCCAAAAGGTTTGCCGTATTGCTGCAAAAGAAATCTGGCAACACTAGAATACGGATTTAGTATTGAGTACTACTGATTTTTTTGAGTACTGAGTATTCTTACTTACTTCAATAATATCGACTCTGCCTATTTGGTGCATCTACTTTATTTGGCGCTAGTCAAATGTGAATCGGTGAGTGCTAAAAATCCGGCGCGTACCGATTATTTAATATACCAGCGCACAAAATATCAAGTCACTAAAAACGAGCCTTCGAATGAATATCATTCATGAAAAATAAAAACCATCTGCCGTTCGGAGAAAGTTCATTTAAAAGAAAACGTCAAGATAGATGGCGAATTTGAAGGGGAACCAAATCAAAATTTGTAGCATTTGAGAAATTTCTTAGCCGAACCAGCTCCCGGTAACTGTCGCACTCATAGGCCTCTTATATAAAAGACATAGTTGCACTTAGATCAAATGTTAACTTTGGTAGCTTCATTTTGTAAATTAGTTCCATTTAAATACATTCTCAGAAATTGAATCAGTCGCAGAGAACCTTTCAGGCTTTTTGGTCGGCGAACATGGAAATCCAAAGCCATTGTTCCAAATTTTGTCAAGCGATTTTGGCCCACGATTCACTCGTGGCAACCGACTGACCCGCTCCTCTCTTCAATTCATGAGAATTTATTCAGCAATCGTAATAGTGAAACATCTATGAGGATCCTACCGTCAGCTGCTGATACATCCAGAAAAAATATATTTAGTTGTGGGATACTTTACGTCCACGAAACGCCTTGTTACATACATGAATGTTAATATCTGTTTGAAAGATCTTCAATGCCGCAGATATACATATATTTCTGATAAAGTTTTTATAATATCAATTAATTTAAAATAGATTTTGTGATTGAAATGCTTTTATAGAGTACAAATCCTTTCGCTCTTAAGAAATAATAGAAAATATGAGTTGCAATTAAATTACCGCCAAATTTTTAATCATTACGCTATGCATTTTAACCGAAAAGTGAATTTCATTAAGTCTACATGCTTGATATTTCTTATTCAGTAAGCGGAAGAGTACAATTGTGGTCCAACCCGAAACTCTAGTATAACAGTTTGATCCTTTTGGCACACATTAAGCCAATATGACAACATTTTTATTTTGAAGATATAATCAATGGTAAACCCCATAAGATTTCAAGAAGACGAAAGTATAAATCCTTAAATGTACTTCTATTTTTTTTTTTACACCTACCTGTATTACTATACATGGTTCTGGGATCTGTGGAAAACATATTGGAAGATAAATATTTATAAGAAAACACTGGTTCGTGGCGTGATGTCGCTTTAAGCTGTATCTAAAAAAAAAAACACAAAAATCTGAATATAGGGCAGGACAAATAAGTTAATGGTAACTTAGGTTTTCTAATTGATTGATTGATTGATTGACGACTAAAAAAGCCGAATCCTACTAGTTACGAGCTGTAAATTTCAACCTTTTTGTACATAAGCGACAACAGTTTTATTTAATACACAAACTTGTATTATAAAATAATTGCTAATAGGTCATTTAAAAATATTCATAATTAAAATTATTATTCAATTTATAAGTGAAAATAAGCAATAAATTGTGTGAAAGGCAAGTGAGAAGACACCTAGGAACTCTACACGATTATGATTTGAGCAAGTTTTGAAAATATTGCCTATTTAGTTATATGTCACTTTCAAGTTTAGTTTGTAAGTAGCTTGCACAAATAACTAAAATACTTAGAAAACTTCTACGTTTGCATTTGCGTGATCGAATTAAGTTTAATAGTCAATAATTGCATTCCAATGAAACTACAAACACACCCTAACACACACACACATATCCTCAGTCTCAGCAAAATAGTTAAAACATGTGAAATACAAAAAAACTTTTTTCTTTTAAATTTCAAATCAAATTTTTACCCCCACTCAGGCTGTAAACACAAATACACGTAACAGAAGTCTTGGTCGTTTAAGAAGGCAGCCGCCCCGTCATGGTATTGGTAAGTTTTTTCAGTAAACCACTAAAAAAATTCATATTTCTTGTTGAATTTCCTTTCCAAGTTGTACAATACGTTACTGAGTCTATGCAACTAGTTACATACTACATAAGTACTTAGTGTTAAATAATATCACTTTAAAATCACAAATTATTGAACAATTTTGAGTTTAGTTAATTAATAAAAACTATTGAATTCATTTTGAACTATTATGCGAAAGAATTTACATAAATAATCTCGAGTATTTTTGCTTTTTTTTGTATACCTACTAAAAACAATAGCATTTTTACTACTTGTGTTACTACTACCACTCTCCTATCATCTTCATCATCACTAAAAAACACCAAATGAAATTTTCAAAAGCACCTCTACACATACTCACTCGTACATGAGAACTTCTATTTCTATTTTGTATAATTTTGTTGTAATGTGCTTTATTTAATCATTCATAAGTTTTTTTTTTTGGAAAATTCTCTCAGATTGTGATAGTTAGTTAAATCCGCCTATGGAAAGCTGTCAGAATATTCCCATTAAATACATACGTAGTAGATTATGTAGTTATCCCACCGCCTTGTATTGCATTTGCATGTTGCAGCGAGCATGAAATAATTTTAATCGTATTTTGGAATGGCTTTTTCTCAATTTATGAAGTAGTGCTGGTTGCAACATGCTTGTGTGTCGTAAACCTAGAAAACTATTTACTTTTACTTATATCCTATAGAATTTCTCGAAATATATTGATAATTTTATTACGAAATACTTAAAATAAAATAAATTAAATTGAAATTACGTCAAATAAATCAAATTAAATAAAATAAGACTAAATAAATAAAACAAAATATGCTAAAATAAAAAGCAGAAATTCTAGTAAAACGGCATACAATTAAATAAAGTAAAAAAAGGTAACATAAATTTGAACAGAAATTGAGGCAACAAAAACGCTATAATATTAATTTAATTTAAATAAATCAAATAAAATATAATTTTAATTAAAGCAAAATCAAAAAAAATATAACATAATAAAAAAAATAAAATAAATTAATTGCAATAAAGAGAAATTTAACTAACGCAAAGAAAATAAAATAAATTTAAATTATATTATTAAGAAACGAAAAATTAAAAAAAAAATAGATCACAGCACAGAAATATAAAATAAAATATAAAAGAATTAAATTAAATTAAATGCATAAAATAAAATGGAGTTTAATTTGAAATTATACCAAATAAATAAAATGAAATGATATGATTCAAAATAAATAAAAAATAAAAATTAATTAAAACAAAAAACCTTTACTGAAACAAATTACGTATAAATAAATAAAATAAAATGAAACTTAAAATCAAATAAAATGATATGAAATTAAACAAAGTCAAATAACATGCAAAAAGATTAATTTAATTTAGATTAATAAAATAACATAAAGTAAATTGAAATGGGATAAAATAAAATATAATATAAAATTAAAATAAAATTCAGCTAAATAAAATATAATTAATTTGAATTGAAGAAATGAAAATAAAATTAAATTAATTTAAATTCAATATACATATATAACAAAAAGTAATACAATGATAAGGAATTTAGTTTAAAAAATTAATGAAATATAAATAAAACCAATCAAGAAAGGTATTGTACCTAAAGAAATAAAATAAAATTTAAAAAAAACAAAATAAAATAAAGAACAATAAACTGAAATAAAAGAAAACAAAAAATATAAAATAGCTCGAATAAAATAATAATAAATAAAATTAAAGAAGTTGAATCAAACTAAAATAAAAAAATATATGAAAGTAATCAAACAATTAATTAAACTAAATTAAAACAAATTGAAATAAATTAAAATATATATAACAAAAACTAATTGAATAAAATACCAAAAGCAAAAAAGTAAGTAAATATGCAATATATAACAAAGAAAGTAAAACTAAAAAAAAGCATGAAGACGAAAAAAAACTAACCACTCACAAAAGAAATGAAATTTAAGTGAAATAAAAAATATAAACAATAAGGTAATAAACTAAACGTAAAGTGTAAAATAAAAATCAATTATTTACAATCTTACATCAGGCAATAGTTTGAACTTTTGCTCTAGTATACATATGCAGTTTATTATATTTAAACAATCTTCGAACACGACTTTTTTCTCGTAACAGAGAACTAAAAGGATACTTAATTCTATTAAATTATTTTTGAAGTTTCTTGAAAACATATTGTTGCGCTTCACTTCAGTCCAACAAATATCCATCCGAATAAAATATTGCAACCTCATTAAAATTAAATATATTGTGCACACATATCATTCATAAAAATCGATGTTCAAACAGATAAATTATAAGAAAACAGAAATTTAACTATTTTGACAGCGTGCTTACAAAAAATTTTTCTCGACATACGTAAGTGTTCAAATAAAATTGGCACACGCTAAGCATGAAATAAAACTTAAAATCAGCTTTTATTTAAAACAATTTTGGATCTTCTTTTGAAAACATTTGGTTTCTTTCGGGCCGATTTTCGTATGTAGAAACCATTTTCTGTTCTTTCGAAACGGATTTTCAGTTCTTTGCTCCATTTTTCGGTTATCTAGGAATCAAGTTTCGGTTGCTAGACCCGCTTTTCGGTTCTTGTAGGGCGCGGTCTGATCGATATTTTTAAGCTCCGGTTCTCCGGATCAGGTTTCTCGGTTCTGTGCATCACGTGTTCGTTTCTCTCCAAATTTAATTTCGGTCATACTCTCTCTTTCTTATAAATATACACCTATCTTTATACATCGGATGGCTTGCTTAATGTAATATGTTACATGGAAATATATAAAATCCTTCTAAATCTTTCAATTTTTTTGGATGTTTAGATATTTAAATACATACATACATATGTACATATGTATACAGAGTAATCAAGTTCTCTTTAATCCCAACTATTTATCTATTTAATTAGTAATAACAAATCCCATCGTTCGTCTTTAAGGTGTTAGCTGTTTCTAAACTCAAATTGTAATGTTGGCTAAATATCATAATTTGCCCACCATTTGTATAATTAATCTCTTTTTCATTTTCTTTACATCTCGTCACTCTCTCAGTAACTCAGCACCGTTCGAATAGTCCAGCACAACACTCCAGTTCCGGCTCTTCGCCGGTGATGTCAAATAGTAGTTCTAGTCCAGCGCCACCTTCCAGCAGTCCTAGTCCGCAGGAGAGCCCCAAGAATTGTAGTTACATTTATCGTGATTGATTGATATGTAATACCAAATCGATGCCACTAATCAAATCAACAGCTGCAGGAGCAGCTGGAGTAGCAGCCATGACAACAGTAACAGCAACGAAGCAAGCAAAAACGATAACAACCACAACTACAGCAAGCGTTAAAGGAGCAACAACAGCAACAAGAGCAGCAGCAGCAGCAGCAATAGCAGCGGTTACAACAACGCGCGGCAACACATTCGGCAAAGTGCGTACCACACTCGCCAAATCCGTACCAGCTACCCCTGTACAACCAAAAGCACCAGCCACCCACTTCATATCAACATCGCCCGAGTGCGATCGCGACGACGCACCAGCGGAAGAGGACGAAGAGGAACAATACAACAACTGTAGCGAATATCAGCAGCACTCGTATCCGAATTTTACATTCGATCTCTCGGAAGATGACTCAAATGAAATCGACGATGAATTGGAGTTGGATGATTCCTCACTCGCCATGATAACACCGCCACCGCCCTACGTCGACACGCCCTTGCAGTACGCACGCCCACCACCGCTTGCACAACGAACACGACGCGCTGCGACAGCACCACCGCCGCCGACACGCAAGAAGCTCTTTCAAAATCGTGAAATTTTCAATATCAATACGCCGACGATAACGCCAAGTAGCAGCAGCTTCGCAAGTGCCATAACGCCAACAAAGCTGAGCGCGGCAGCGGCTGCTATGTTTGCGACGCCACAAATGGCGCAGCTAAATAAAAAATGGACACAGTTGCATCGCAAACGGCGAAGACGAAACAGCAGCTCTGGCGATTCAAAGGAGTTGGATAAATTGGTGTTGCAATCGGTGGATTGGGATGAAAATGATATTTATTGAGTGGTGTGGGGGGGTGTGGTGAGGTGGAGTAGAGTGGCTGAGCGTCTAAGCAGCGGTGGCGTTGCTGCATCTTAAGCGCTTTGCATGCTTGCTTATTTGCTTGCAAATGGAAAACATTTTCATATACACTTTGCGTTATTTGGCTTAATTGTAGACTTACTTTTTCCATTCGAAATACATATACAACTAAATACTTACATATATATAAATAGTAATACATGCATACTACATATATACTCGTAATTTAAATGCATACATTTAAAGAAACAACAACGTTCATACGTGCACATACACACATGCATATATGTATGTACATATATGGATGTGTGTATTAAAAGAGCGCGCGATTAGGTAACAATAATGCATGAACAAAAGAAAGAAAGAGCAAAAAGGTGAATACTGGCAGAGTTAATCGCTTAGAAAATGTAGTTGCATTAGACTTTGTATTCAAAACAAAGGGAAAAATTTACATTCTGAGAAAATGAAGCATGAAATAAATAATAAAAAAGCAAGATAACTTTATTGAATAGAAGGATACATACATACATCCATCCATACTTGCACACAAACATACATACGTAAATTCTGAAACCAATCACACAACCACAGTTAAAAAGCTGCCCAAAGTAACCAAACAAACAAACAAAAAACACAAATTAAAAATTAACTAGGTATAGTAGCAAAAAAAAAAAAAACCAGAAGCAATAACGGACATGCGGTATTCCAAGCCCCAAAACATATAGTACTGGAAGTGGTTAATTTTTTATAAAATATTTCTTATCGGACCAATGTATGTATATACGAACTTTTGAAAGCAAGATAAAAACGCATTTATAGGTAGGATAGCATTCAAAATTATTGATGTAGATATGTTGCACATTTTTTCTGAATTGCAAAGGTAAACACTTTTTCAATTATTTTTGTAAATTTGTAATATAAGTTTATTATAAAAGTTCCACTAATTTAGAATAAAATAACTCTTTTTTTAGCCGAAAAAATCTTACTTCTACAATGAATTTCCGATACCGCACTCTGCACAAATATAAATCTTTCTAGAATTAATAATTAAAGTCATAATATTTTGAAATTTCGATATTACATAAGTACATTTATATGACAAAGTCTAAATTCTTTCTAAAATAAGAGATTTAAAGAAAAATCAGATTCACAAAAAAAAACAAATCATTTTAATTGCTAAACAAAATTCGCTTGATCGCTTAAATCAGATTCTTGCTGCAATTCCTCTAAAGTAGCTTAAACTCATTGTGAAACCTTAATTAGCTGATCACTTACATTGCACTGTCGTATAACGAATATTTCCTCGCATTTCAGCAAACGCATTTGAAAGCTATAAAGATCAAGAAGAAGCAGAAATGCTAGCTGTGTGTCGAATCTCAGTGTCATCAAACCGTTTGACTAAGGCGAGACAACATTTTTTTTTAGATAAAAAGGTTATTACCAGTGAATTTTGTTACCATCATTTTAAGTTGTAAATTAGGTTGGCTTTATGTGGCTGCCTAAGGAAAGCGCGCTTAAGCTGATTGACCCCTTATGATACCGCTGTCGAGGTTCTCTATTGGCCCTTTCCGCTTCTTGTCAGTCCGATAAATAACTTTCCTGCAAATGACCTTACGTCACCTTTTTACGTTAGTCTGGATCAAAGCCAAGTATGCAACAGGTGATTACCATTGCTAAGCGATTTTGGAAAACCCTAACACAATACTCCAGTCGTTTCTTTGCCTTACTAACTGGCGCCAGCTAAATACACAAATCGTGGGACAAAATAAACGTAAATCTACCCAGTAACGAAGTAAGGACCTTGGTGTGCAGATCCCTTTTATTTTATTTTTTCGATAAAATCACTTTTATAGCAAATCTAATATCACATTTCCCGGGTTGGCTGCGCCCGATGGTTTGCGGACCTCTTATTGAAGTAAATTTTATTTGTCACTTTTCTTGTTTTAAGTGTAGATTTTCATGCAAAATTTTTACAAATATCATTATATTGAGTGCATGTACTGATTAGGATCACCAGGGTAAATAAATACATATTATTTTTTAGTTAAGGGAATGCAGATTGTGAAAACACTACAGTAGTTCGTGAAAAGTTCAACGGCGGCTTTTCAGCGCGCCCTATTTTTGTATGCAACATAAACTAAAATTATCTCCCTATTATTCTTGAAGTATGTACATTTTATAAGAAATACATAGTATGTTGTAAATAATTCTAACTTCGGTTCAAAGTGCTTTAAAATAAACGAAATACGTATGAATGTACTACATATTTCGAAAACCGATTCAAAACTGGTTCAAACTACATATGTACAAATCGTCAATTGTTTATATATAGTAGTTAATTAGATATTAGTTCTTTGCGAGTACAGGTATTTAAAAATGCTGTTTTTTTAAATACTTTAGATACAGAATTGTATGCATAGTGATTGTTTTTAATTTGTATAAAATTTTTGCTTGATATTTATTTTAAAACTATTGCACTAAGTTCAAATAATGTTGCATTATATATTAGTCTACATATAGGCGCGCTAGTAAAAGTCTAATATAATTTAGTTACTTAAAATAATTTGTATACGATCATTTGTATATTTTTTTTAATTTTAAAATAATTTATACTATTATAAAACAATTCCCAAACTTTTGTTAATCTGACTTGACTATAACTTTTTAAAAAAACAATTTAACAGAACTCGAAAAAAAATATTTCTTGAGTAGAACGAATTTGTGTCTTGAACTGAGTTTTTTGTGCATAATCTTATCTACAAATGTATTACTATTATTATTTTATTTTTATACTTTTAATTTACATATTTCTAAAATAGTGCAATTAATATTTTCAATTTAGTTTATAATTTAATTTAGTTTATAATTTAACTAATTTAATTTAAGTTGCATATACCAAAAATAAAACGAAAAGAAAAAAAGCACACCGAAATAAAGTACATAGAACTGATACAAATGCCAAAAAAGAAAAGTTATTTCATTGAGGTTCATTTACGGCGAAAACTTTTCCAGATATTAAGTAAAATAATTATTATTATTGAGGATGGGGAAAACCAATGGAACACTAGAGGATTTCAAAGGTTGAAATATTTTAAAAGTGAAATAATTGAGCAACAAAATGTTTCTAATACTGTGTTTTCTAACTTTTTTTTAACCAGGGAATTGATCCCATTATTACTAGTAGGACCGACAAGCTTAACAAATAAACTGTATCAACCTAAAAATAAACTTTCATCGAAATGAAATTCCAAAGTAACATTAATTAACAATATAATTGGAAACAAATAATACTGCATAATAATGAAAACTAACTTGGAATTTCACATAGCAAATATAGCGGGCTTAGTTGAGTAATAAAAAGCTAAATACCTTTAATCCCAAATATCCCTTTTTGCCGCGCACTTTACTTTCTTAATCGATATGATCGATTCTGCCAAAAGTTACTTAAATCTCCACGAGACTAGCCCGTCTAACTTAACCTAAACCTTCCCGGTTTTACTGAAGTTAGTCTTTTACTCTACTCAGAATTTTACACATCACTCAGAGTTAAAGCTCATAATATCTGCACGTTCTCAGGTACCAATTTAGCATTTGCTTTTGATTAATTTTTGTAAAAAAAAATAGTTCTATCTATAACATAATACATAGCAATCAAAACATTAAAATTAAAACAAAATTCACAACGCTTTTTAGCTCATTTAGTTTTGGAACTAATTAGTACAAAGTTTTATGTGGCTAATGACTCCCGTTGATTTTTGTTATTGACGGTTGCGCCTTTTATTTCATATAATAATTCAGCTAAATTTTATTTATCTATTGAGATCTCGGCTTTGGCATCGGTTATTTTACTTAGGTATACACTTTTGCAATGAGCACAAAATATTTAACTTTAACATGGTCCAAATTACTGTCATATATTGAAATGTTTTACTTTAAGTTCTGATGTAATTTTTCATATTGAATTTAGGTGGCACACCCAACAAAATTAAATACTTATATCATTTTATGTTATAATTATATTGCCAACCGTGTTTTAACTTTTCAATCTGAGAGCGTAATTCCATCAAAATGATTATGTTAAAAAACGCTACACATTTTTTTGCAATGAACTTTGAAAATAAGTTATTTTTGTTCGATATCATTATTGGAGTATATCAGTTTCCTTCTGTCCAAATGCATCGATTTCACAGTTCTCAGAAGCACCTTTTCACCAATACCTCAGACACTTTTTGAGATATTAAAACTAAACATAGCCGCGGTAATCTCGAGTGGTTGAGTATAAGTCAAAGATTTTTCAGAATTGGTTTGGTAGTTTCCGAGATTACCTGGAAAATAAGGGCTAATCAATCTATACCTTTTGTTGTTTTAAATAACACACATTAAATAGAACTGGATATTGGAAACTTTCTTATTATGCCGAAAGAACAATCTATGGCATTTACTTTTTAAAAATAATTTCTTTGAAGTGTTGGTCGCGACTACGCTGTAGATGTTTCATTCGGAGTGTCCAATTTCAATTCCTCTTTTCAGTATTGCTACCGATATTTCGCAAATTACGCGACTATTGTTGGCTCCCAAGTTTTAAATCGTAGCTGTCTCATCGACGATGACTTTCGACTTCACATAACCCCAGGCGGCTAGATGACAGGTCCGGAAAGTGAAATTCCTATCTGCCCACCAAAAGCTAACCGGCTGAGCTCCACTTACATGCATTAAGTAAGCAACGATTTAGCATAAAGTTAGAAAATGGAGCTTTATTGAGCAGTAAATTTTCACTTTATGAACATATTCCATCAGAAACAAGTTGAGATGAGTGATCCATAAAAATTGATGTACTTCTAGTTTTTAACCAATAATAATTTAAAGCAACTTTAGTCGTGCTCTAAAAAGCAAAGCACTGCCAAATATTAATTATAACGTTCAATTTAATATTAAAAACATTTTATACAAAAACACATACATAAATAATTATGTGCATATCAAGGTTTTCTGAACCTGTTTCATGATAACTGAAAATATGTTTGTAGCAATTTGCCATAAGCGTCAATGCAACGTGAACTCTGCTCACCAAAAAGCTCAGGATTTTTGCAAATTATTACGATTATTATGAATAGATTTTTGCTTGCAGGAGTTTGCTTTTAATTACACGTAGTTAGAATTATTTATTTTGTTAGAATTTTTTTAAATTTTTGATATGATTTTCTTCTCTTGTGTGTTATATAATATGTATGTACATACATATATAAGTGCAATAGCTATGCATTTATTTTTGAAGGAATACCGCAAAAACCACAACACGCAGTCACAGAAAAACCACAAATCAAACAAACTCTTGCCAACTTGTGGCAGTGGAAGAAAGTGAAAAATACCCACAAAAAAAATCACACACACAACAAATAAACAAAACTTGAAAACTGTTGTATGTATGTATGCCTGCATAAATTTAAAATGTTAAATGCAAGCAAAAATATATATTAAATTAAATAGTATAAAAATTAAAAAAAAAAAAATAGCTTAAATCGCGTATAGCAATGAGGAGGCAACAAATAAATCATTACTTTTTAGAGGCAACTTTAAACTTTATGCAATTAATTGCAAGTGAGATAAAGCAAAATAAAACAAAACCAACCACAACAACAACAACTAATTACGAGCCATGCAACCAAGCATTTTCTTATAACAATACATAACAACAACTAAATAAATACTACAACTACCTATCTGATTATTAAATTAGTACATAGTACATGCAAACTATGATTTCTCATTTCAAGCGTATTGCATTTTCGAAGATTTTGCGCATACAACTTACTTATATTATACATAAATACATAGTACACGCATATACAACATTACTTATACATAGGTACATAAAATGCAACTGAATTATTACCGCATCAAAGCCGATGATGCCCCATACGTACATAGTATATACTAAATTAGTATGATTAAAGTGATAAGTATTGCATAATTATTAGTACTAAAAAACCAAAACAAATGCTTCAAAATAGTTAGAGGGCTGAGCGAAATGTAGAAGTAATAAAGCAAGAAAGCAAAAAACAAAACAAAACATAAAGTCACAAATTAAAAGGGAATTCAGCTTATAGAACGACTTCGTTTTCTATTCTTTATTTTCTTAATTTTTTCTTAATAATTGGCTATGAGTGGAAGCCGGTATTGTTATACAACAAAGACAAAACACAGACGCGTGTCACGCCTGCGCATTATGTACATATTATACATACTCGTATATATAAAATGTATGTACGAACCAGCATATTGTAGCATGTATTGAGGGAATTTACTAAAGAACGAAAAAAAAAACAAGCAAAGCGAAAATGAAGAACTTTAGATACATATACATACATACTAACATACACCTACATGCATACATATTATAAAAATGAAAACCAAAATACTCAATTTCCAATGGTACTAAAATAAATATTTAGTAAGTAGAAATGGTAGACATTTGCCGATTATATAGTGCATAAAGTTTAATGATCGAATAAACGCAGCAGCGGTAACGCTAGGGAAGCTACTGTGGGCAAAAAATAACAAAAAGTTAAGCAAAAAAACAAAAAAAAAAACAACAATTAATCGAAACGAAATTTAAAGCAAGCTTATCATTAAAACGTCGTGTACAGATTTTTTGTAGTACAGTAGAATGGCTGATGCCGAGGCTGAGGCTGTGGCCATTGTAAAGCAATTCAAATTATACATACTTACAGTAAACAAAACAGCAACCACAAAAGAACAATTTAGTAATAAAGAATTAAAATTAGAAAAATGATTCAAGTCTAGAACGTGAGCGATGTGATGAAATTGTAAATACATAATTTCCCTTAAAGTTGAAAAGCTAAATTTAGTATTAGTATTTAAAGATACTAAAAAAAACCATAAACAAAGTGAAGCGACAAGTTTGTGAAGATAGCTCTTACCTTAAACCATTTTTGGCTTCCAAATGATTTCATATAGAGCACGATTCAAACCCCCCAACCATTTTGTACAGACCCCAAAAACTTGTTCGAAAAAGAGTTGTTTTGAAAAAGGTTGATTTAGTCGAAAGTTTCTCTGCACTTTGTTGGACGGTGTTATTTCACCGATAATATAGTTTTTAACACAATAAGTTATTTACAGCAATATTCCAAAATCGTTTGCCATCTAGCATGGGTTATACGCCTGAAAGTATGTGACAGTTAGTACTGAACATTGAGTCTCTTAAATTTACCGCCCTATTCCCTCCCCAATGGCAAAGCTCATGTCATGACAATTGTGTAAAATGCTGCGCTTAAAACTATGCGGCAAAAGTGATTTTAATCCACTCAAGATGACCACTTCTATGCCCTACTGAAAACGCTACACCGTCGCAAACAATGTGTATATGATGCGTCATAATTTTAGGCGCAGTGGCTATGGCTATAGTGATGCTGCGATGAATTTTGTCATTGGAATGGGCTTAGGCTAACGAACTAAACCGCTAACTCGCCATCTACTGGGCCTCGTCGAACTAGGTTTTCAAATTGACTTAGCAACGAGATAAACGACTAATTCTTCCGCCCTTTAGCCCATTAAAAAATGGTTTCAGAAGATCTGAAGGGAAGAGTATATCGAAGTTCAATGATACACTCAATAACGTGTCAGAATTGGGTCTATTACCTGCGTTCATTGACCGATATTTAAGTCCAAGTTCAACATTTCGACTTAATTAATATAGCAAATCCGTGTCGTATTCTTTCTAAAAACCTGGCATAATGGAAACGATTTTTTTTTTTCAATTGTGAAGCACACTTACATCTAAATAAATTCTAGATCTTGCTTCTCCCTAATACAATTTTAAAAATCCTATTTAGACAGACATAGCACATCAAAATTCTCCACCATAACTGTAGGTTCGTTTTCCGGCTACTGTAAAACATTGCGAACTGGAGTGTGTAGAAAACTTCTCGTATGATGTAGAACTTTAAAATTGTTTTTATAATAGTGCTGTTTTCTTTTAATCGAGTGGGAAAAGAACTCAGAGGCTCGGTTAAATTTCCTTTTAGCTGCAAAAGCACCTCTGCTAGCATCTTTCATAAAACTTGCAATTTTGTTGAACTAATTAAGAATGGAAAAGAGTTGGGCTGGCAAAATTTTGGTTGGTTACGTAAAAATTATATTTCAATAAAATCACAATGGTTGTTTATTGAAATTTCCCTAATAATATTTTCCTAGAGCTCGTTCATAATAGCGTAGTTCTTTTTACTGGAAAAGAATGGGCCTTATGTTCAGGCCCTAAGCTGCCATAAATTTGTTTTGTTTGCTTTGCCGCACTTTTTCTGTTACTACAAGTAGGTCGACTAGATGAAGATAACCAAATCTAATTGGTTATTTCCCTTGCATAGCCTACAAGATCTGTCAAATGTAAGTCATTACGTTTGATTAAGAAAGCCTACTAATTTCTCAATAACTACTTTTGCAAACATTTTTGTTCGCCTTAGGGAAGCACAACATACGATAACTTTTATTTTTAATTTTCGGGGTATATACATACATATATGTGTACATAGATGTACATATGTCATATTATGTTGACAGAATCAAAATGCAGCATTGAATAAATAACGTAAAAAGGACGCTAAGATAAGAAACAGTGATCACAAATAAATACTTTACTATTTGTAATAAAAATTTTAACGCGAAAAAACATGTATACAAATTAAGGGAGCAGTGAGAGTCCGTGTTTATATGTAAAAGATAAAATTATACAGTTTTTGTTGGAACTAAAATTGACTCAATCGAAGACACGACACAAACCGGAACAGACAGTTTCCTGATACACACGCTAAAACACTTTTACATATACTATACATACATACATACATATTGTAAATTTTTATGAAAAAAGAGCATATTTTATATACGAATTGAAGGAAATATTGACCCATATGCATTGGCAGAGACAGTGGCACACAAAACACTTGCTAGTGTTAAAATAATAAATACATACATACATGCATACGTATTAAACAGTGAAATGATATGGTTTTGTAAAAATTGATAAAAGTGTCGATCAAACAACACTAATACAGAAAAACGAATTCAAGCAAAAAAACATCATAATAAGAGTATTTAGAAAATGAAAAAATTGCCTACTTAAGTAGCGGATAGCAATTAGGATGCAAGTATCTAAGTAAAAACTTACTTTTGTAAAAAAGGTAACTTTGTGAAAAATTTAAATTATGATAATAAAATAGTATGCAAATATTATAAAAAACAAAAACAAAACATGAAACTTAGTAGTAGCGCACGTTCTTTTTTATAACACTTTTACAAATAAACCAAAATGATACTATAGATACCAAAAATACATAGTAAAAAATATTTAAAAAACGAAACACAAGCGAAAAGTCACAAGTTACAGTGCATGCAGACGCATCCTAATGGTGGCATTGCAAAAAAAAAAAAGAAGAAGCATTTTGTTTGCAGTACGAGCATTTCCCTTGCAAAATAAACTGGCACGCATATTTATACAATGACAACAACAACAAACGATAAATTGCCAGTAATAATGAAACTCTGAACCAAATAACGAATTTTATTAAAAAACAAAAGAGATAAATAAATAAAATTTCAAATGCGCATTCCAACGTACAACACAAAAAAAAAACGGAGTGAAAGCGCTAATGTGAGCTTTCGAGGCACGAAACAAATGAAAGAAAAATACATTAGTATACATAAATACATATAAGGTACGCTAAATACATTCATTCATTCAAGCATATTAAAATATTTAGATGCAAAAAAGCTAATTAGAATGCCAGACAGATAAGCGTAGAGCCCGCCCCGCTAGAATGATAAACTTAACTAGTTTTTTAATTTGAATTGCTGCACAGCCAAATTACAACGCTATAAAAAGTTTTAATTTTAATCTCAACCAACGCATTTATTATTATATTAATTAATAAAAAACATAAAGCGTGTGAGAGCGAGAAAAGTAGAGCAATTAAGGGAAACAAAAAAAAAATTGTGCCATAGATTTGCGTGCGAGTAGTAATTGTTTTATTTTTAAATATTGTAAAATATATTGAGCAATAAATTATTTTGCTTCATTTTTTTGCATCTGCATATAGTACATACATACATAGAGATATGAATTACCTTACATGCTTTCTTATTAGATACATACAAAAATATACTATAATTTCGCGGCAAACTGAAGCGAAATATAGAAGCAAGTCCTTAAGATGAAATGGTATGATTTACTTTTGAAAAAGTATACAGACACAGTTGAAAAAGTATTTGCACAAGTGAAAAATTCTAACAGACTTTTTTTCTTTTTGTATCGTAATTTATAAACATCTAGCCAAGACATTTAAAATAAATCTTTTGAATTGTTTTTTAAATGTGCTCCACTTTTTCTGTTATTCTCAAAATGAAAACTTAATATGCAAGTGAACGCAATGCTGGCTCAAGAAACTCAAAAATGATAGAAAACAAGATTGCGCCTTCCGCGCTGCGAGCAACTGATAGTGACGTAATACCAGCTAGTGAATGTGAGAAAAGAAAAAATGATAGAAAAGAGGAAGAAGAAGTGCAGAATAAGCGGACAAACGAAAAAACGATTGAAAGTTTTGTTAGCATTGTTGGTGTAAAATAAAAGCAAACGGCTGGGTGTTGTCAAATCGAGAAAAAGGGAACTGGCGGTCCATGGAGGGCGCAATCTTGAATTCCACCGTTCTTAGTGCTGCTTTACTTGCGGACATTTTCATTAGAATTTTCGTCCATCCTACAAAGAGTCGGTCTGTAGAGGATTTATGCGCTTTTGTCATTTTGCAAGTTTTTCAACGAAAAATGCAAATAGTTGGAATATTTCCAAAATTAGTTAAGGGCTCCATTTCGAAAAGTAAAATAGCCCACTGGTTAGCAATTCGTGTAATTTTTTGTTTGATGTTAGCATCGTCGACGTCATTTAATTTTACATTCGATCTGTCTTAGATTTGTGGATTCCATCCATAAGAGAAAACTTGGAAAAAATAGTTTTTTGGTTTAACCAACAGATTTTTTTCAGATATGTCAAAAAAGAAATCGGTCAAACCCAGCCTCTGTGAAAATCTCATAAAATATAGGAGTGGTGAAGTTTGACAAGTCTTTGCTTTAGCTTAGAAGCCTTTGGGAGCAAAATCCTCGCTATTCCCCCCACTAGGGGCCAGCTATCTAAAAAAATGTTTTACCTACACTTCGTTGCGAATTATAAGTTTATCAAATATTGACAAATTGGCTAAAAGTTATTTGTCATTTATAAAATTTTCGAGTATGCAATTTTGTGCAATAAAGTTGAATTAAAAAAAAAACCTTAAACTTTATACAAAACTTATAATAATTGAGCTCATAAATATTATTATTGATACAAAACTTAATAATTTTAAACATTTTTACCAAATTTTCAAACTAAACAACATTTTTTTTCCCAAGTATGCAGTTTTGTGCAATAAAGTTCAACTTTGAAGCGGCTACGAATTGCCGTTGAATTTTGAAAAGTTTTTTTGTCGCATTTGCTTCCATATAACAAAAAAAATATAATTATTAAGCTTAAAGGTTAGTACTGACCTCACAGCAGTGAAATTTCGTCAGCAACATGCATTTGGATTACCTTGAAATGTTGCTACAAAGCAAAATTACCGAAGCCTCTAAAAGATGCTGCATAAAAGCAAATGTAAGAAATAATACGAAAACAATTATTTAAAAGAGGTGACAAACTGACACTTTTCACGCAATTTTAAATAGCAAATACATTTTAAAAGATGAGCAACAATGTTGCTGGCATCATGTTGCCAAGATGTTTTGAGCCATTTCACGGCGTGATCTGAATACTACTTTCTCGTGGAATTGTTGTGGAATTTCAAGCATATTTCACAGCAATACAATTTGTAAAAAAAATTAATAAAGTAAAATTTGTCAATATGTGGTGAACTTATAATTTGCGGGAGTATAAAAAATAGATGCATTCTATAAACATTGCCTTAGAAGTTTTGTATAAATATAATGTTCATTACGGCAAGACTATAGCCTTCTAATCAAAAGCTGCTGCAACTGTAAAAACTTGCTCACTCTTTGTTACCGGCAGGAAAATACATACAATTTGTGGTAGATAATTTTTGTGAGAAGTTTTTTAATAGTAGAAATATACTCGGAAGTTTGCAATTCACTGCCAAGGGTCGGCCGATATGAACTATATGAACTTGATCTTCGATCGTCGTGTAATATTTAGTACACCACAGACTCAAATCGTAGTTCAACACAGTTTCGAGCTCTCAGGATTAGTAGAAGAACACCCATCTGGCAATTTTAAATGAATTTGGCGATTTAACGAAAAAATCTCTACTTAAATCAAATTGAAGAAAACTCGATCTTCCAACCCTAAGGCAGCTCTCATGACCAATGAAAGTAATTCATTGGAAGAGTTGTATTAGTTTAAAATGTTTGTGAATAACAAAAGAGTTAAAAATAAATTCAATCTAAAAATGGAGTTACTATTGACTTCAGTTAACAATTTTCCTTTAATTTAAATATACATAAATTTTAAAGATTAAGCCTAGTTCATTTTCACAAGCAAATCCATTAAATAACCATACCAAATCATTTTGTAGAAATAATTCATGATTAATTTGCCAATAGATTGGTTTATTTAAAAATTTATCAAAATATTTTGATTTCAACACTTGACCTAATAATGGAAGTAGATTTTTAACTTTACACTTTTCATAACCATATTTATATTATAATTTGTTTACGCAAAATTGTATGCTTTCGTATAAAAAAAAACAAACATTGTGATTTGGTACAAATTTTTAAATAATTATGTAAGCAAACAATTAATATACTTAGAAGTTATAAACATTAGAGGACTTACAAAATTACTTCAAATAAAATGAAACTAATTAAACAACTCATTAACGATAACTGATATTGCATTTCGAAAAGAAATTCAAATTGTATGATAATAAAGATAATATTATGTAGAAAAACGCTATGCTTACGAATTCATTCGATTATTAAACTAAGATTAGCTTTGAAATTTTATTCTAAACCTATACTCAAGCAAACAAATAAATTACTAATTAAGTAGAAGAAAAAATACAGCAGTAAAAGTGAACGTTCGAAGGAGTAGTAGAAGAAGGAAAAAGAAGATGGAAAAGGTGGAAAATAAAAGAAAACGATTAACTGTAAATAGTTGAGTTTCTGTTTAGTGGTTGAACGAAAAAAAAACATTTAACAAAAAATGCTATTGATTATAATCAAAAATATAATAATTCTTTCGGAAAAAGGGAAAGGAAGAAATATTTATGTACAGCGCTTATGAAAACTCTGCATACTTCCGAGTATGTGCTATATTTTTTTTATTTGCTTACACCGAACTCTTATTCACACAACCAACAAACATACTTTCGAACTACATAAATATAATATTATAGCAAAAATAGACAACCCAAATCCACATATGAACTTGGTTTAAGGAAAGCTTCTGTATTGGATTCCAAGGCATAGTTTCGATCATTGAAATAAAATGGCAAAAAAACTCACACTTCGATCTTGTATGAGGTATGAACTACCCCTATATATTTACATATACAAAGTTGTTCCTTAAAAATATATTATGATTTATTACTAGTAGAATGCTTTAAGCCCGGGACGATTATCTAACGGAATAAGAGCACCTACATGATAATCGACTACCAGAACACGTTAAATCCAAGCTGTTACCTGGCTAATCTAAAATAAGCTGGTTGTTCTAAAGTTTCAGCTAGTTCTATATATTTTGTGTATCTGTCCGGGTTTTGTCTTCATAATTGCATTTGAAATTCACATTAGCGATGGAAGTGAAGTAAACTTCAAATTAAAACTTAAACTAAAACCATTAGAAATCAAACGAAAAATTACGTTAAATGACAAGTAAAACATTGAGCAAGAAAATTTGATGAGTCCTAGCGTTAACTTTCGTTCATAAAAATGTCCGACAGGAGAAAGAGCTTTGAAATCGCAGTGATTGGGTAGATTTGCCCGTCAGAGATCTTATGATCTTCCAGATTATTCACCATCGGATAGATTAAGGGTTTTAATGGGATTTGCTGTCTTTCTTCGCCTTAGCGACGGAGATGAGCTTCGTTTTAAAGTCAGTGAATTTTTCGTATTCTCATTTTACAGAACGTTGGTAAAGCGAAGCGTTTAAGAAGCTGTGGTGTCTGTTGCCGTCACCGCTACAGTGATATTTGAAGAGTCATAGCAGCTTACTGATTTAGCTGTTCGTGAGTATCTGTGTGTGTTTACGTACTTTTTACTATTCCAAGAAAAAAGAAAAATTTCGAAAAAAATAGTAATTAAAGCCATCTATTATCTGCTGATGTGAACGCTTTCATTTATGTCATAAAAAACCTACCCAAAATAGAATCAAAGAGAAGGTCATATTTATTATTATTATTATTATTGTAACACATTTAATATTCTAATAAAATATACAGCCTAGGTTGCATTCTACTCTCCAGTTAAAGATCAACGAAAATCATTTATTCAAACATTCTATTACCTTTCCTGCATCAGCTTCTGTCATTCTTCGAAAAAAATTTTCAATATGCAGACAGCTCACTGCGCTGATCATACATAGTATGTAAATGAACTAATTTAATACTAAGAATTTAGCCAAGTTTTTAGCCTAGATAAGTTTTTTTTATAAGACAACCCTGTTTGGATTTAAAACATGGAACGTTTTTCTCTAATCTCAACACCTCATTTTATAAGCCATTTAAAGTGACAATTATAATTGCATTTAAGTCTAACCAAACCGTTTCAATTCGTTCTGCCAACAACAAAGGTAAAATTTGTTTGTAAAAAAAAAAATCAAGATCTCTATCGCTCCCTAGAAATGACTATCACCTAAACACAAACGTGGATACATACATACACGTACACATACACATAAATACATAGGTACATAAATACATGCATACATATAAAATATACATACATAAATAAATAAGCGCATACTATATACAAAGTTTTAACTCTCATAGAAAACTGGATTATTTTCCATACCAAAAATAAACAAAAAGAAACTATAACAAATAAAATAAAAAAAACAACAACAATTGATAATGTAATAATAATAATGTTATTAAAAGAAATACATTAAGAGATATTATTAGAAACTAAATTTTAAAGTTAATATGAAACAAAACCAAAAAACTTCTTTTTCATTACACGAAATATATATTCAAGTGCTTCTTACATAAAACAAAACAAAACAAAACAAAAAAAAATAAATAAATAATACATTAAAGTAAAACTATATAACTAATATAAAAATATATATACACACATATATTACTTATAATGATAAACGATACTATTTAAAAACTAAGTCTAATTAGCGCTAACGGTTAATTTATAAAACAAAAACAGAAAACAAGAAAAAAAAAACAATTAAAGTACAGCAGTGAAAAAAATACTAAAAAAAAACAAGTATTCAAAAAATAATCGCTTTAGAGTTTTACAATCGTAAGAGTAATATGAAAAAAAATTATAAAATAAAAAACAAAATAAAAGTACCAAAATACAAAACATCACTTGTTTCCATGGAATTATGCAATGGTTTGTTATGTAGGAATAGTATGGAAAATGTATTGTTCTGCTTTTGAGCAACGTAAAAATGCTCATAAAAATTTATGATTTTTTGTTAAACAATTCAATTCATTACAAGCAAAAAAAAACTTAATAAAATGCTTTTTAGAGTCAACAAATGCTAAGTAAAATTGTCTGCTATTCTAATAAGGTGAATTTTTCAAACTTTCACACACTTATACGCATGCACCAACAATCTTGTAAATACACGTACAGCAAGTGCATTTTTTGCAAGTCAACTTTTTTTACAGATCTAAGAAAGGGGAAGCAGGTACGAGTAGTAGGGAGGCTTGCACTGAGCATATGGATGAGCTAAAATTATACGTAAAATACGAAAATCAACGAGACTTCCAGACAGAGAATGTAAAATAAATAAAATAGATTTAGCTGATTGACATAAAATGATTAGAATCTACTGTGTTTTAGACTTAACAGCTTCCTAACAATTTCAACCAAACCCCTAAAATTTACATAAGAAAAGGGATTAAATTGATATATGCGTATTTACCATAATTGTTTAGAACTTTAGTTGCAAGTCAGCACACTTTTTAGCAAAAAAAAAAAAAATTAAAACCTTTCATTTAAAACTTCCGAACTTCCTCACCTACGCATTACTCGAAAAAAAGCTTCTCTGCGTTCCTCAAAAAGTGTGATTTTAGTTTACAAAAATATAATCCCCTGCACTCTTCGGGCGAAAAACAATTTCAGTTTCAGCATAAATAATCCATATTCACATTAATATAGCAAATAACGATTTAAGAAAAACTTGGTGATTCGACAAATAGCAAGGAAGTGAAAAAGTTTCGCGAAAAAACGTGGTAGCAGATAATTACGATACAACTTAGAAATTGTTTGCGCTAAAAAGTCTAATAAAAGCAGAAATATATTAACGAAAATTATAAAGAAAACCATAATGAAAAATGTCAAGCAAAAATTTGTATGAAATTTATGGATGGCAAAGTCAATTGCAATGGGGTTCCCACGGAACCAAAGAAAAAAAAACTACCCTAATCACCACATACGGAAAGCGTAGAAAATTTTTGAATTCAAAACACAAACCCTTAGGCAAATAAATTTTTCCAAAATATGACAATTGCAAAATTAAAATTAATTAAAACAAATAATATGCAAAATTAAAGGTTTCAAATTAATTCATTTGATTTTGTATTTAAATGAAATTTGGCTTCTGTTGGGAACCCAGTTAATAAAGGTAAGGGAAATAATTAAGATACAAATATCAAAATATATTAAAATTTATTTATGACCACCTCAACACACACATTCATATACATACATACACATTCACGCTCTTTTAAAGATTTTGTTGTTTGAAAAAGAAAACATAACAAAGCGAAAAAATAAAAATAATCGTTAGTAAAAGACTGAGCTACCAAAAACAAAAATACAAGACCAAAAAAAAAACATATTAAAACAAACTAAGTAAAACTTAAATAAGTGAAAGAATATAAATGATGTAAAAAACCCGACGTTAACTTTGAATTCTTCTAAAATATAAATCTAAGAAATGTTGAATGCATTTCTTTCAGATTCTTGCGAATAAAAAAAAATTCTAACAAAGCAGCACTTCAATAATTTATCTGCAAGTAGAATACCATGTATAGCATTAATGAAAAAAAAAACTTTTTATACTATACAGCCAACCAAACACAAAAGCAACACACTACAGACAACATGCACATTTCCAGCTTTCACTAAAGTAAGTTAAGCTTTCACATAAACTCACACGCCAACATAAGTAACGAAAGCTCTAAGAGTGAAATAAAGAAATAGAAAGAGAAAAGTTTAGTTAAAAATTTACTTTGTCCACTTAAATACAATGTGAAAATCTCAGTAGTGCTATTTTATTTCGCATTCATTAACTTATTACATCTACTCACGGAATATGCGAATATCCACTGTCAACAGCAAAACGATATAAAAGCCAACCCATCGTAGTGCAAGTAACACATATTACAAAAATAAGATTTCAGCGAAGCTAATTAAGCTTTGACTTCAAACTTTCACTTGAATCCAATGAATCCAGTGAAAGCTCTCACTCCTTATTGAAACACGGAAAGGTGGCAAATAAATTGCATATCCTACCTTAAATGGCTCAGTTGGTTTGGATCGATCTATTTACACATTTTCTCCGAGAGTAAATCAGTTACTTTTTTAATTATTTCTATCGCTAGACAAAAAAAAAACTTGAATATAAGAAGTCTCAATAAATATCTATCAAAAGCACCTATGTATATCATCAATACAAGGAAGCTGGTGAACCGAACTCGGCCAAATCAGTCATATAGAGATTGTATTTTGTAGCGCCCTGAATTGAATAAAATTTCGTGCTATATCTTAAGAATCCATTATGTATATACATTCAGATAAAATAATTGGAATTGATACTTTCATTTTTGGACTTTACATATATGATATATTTTTGCGATATTTCAATGGCAAGGGAACAAAATTGTATTATTTAAGAGATACTTATCCTATTTGCTAATTAGTTAGTTCGCTTTCTCAGTTTTGTTGGTGTACCCTACAACTAATCGGCTGTTTGACATCGAAGGCTAGATAAATATTACTGTAATTGAGTCTAAAAAGATGATCTGAATAGTTGAACGAAACTAAATTGGATTAATCGAGAAACCCTTCGGTAAACTTCTGAATTACTTCATTTACTGGAAGTGAACGGTAAGAGAGCGAACCAACTACCTTCGGAAACATTTATGTAGTCTAGTGAAAAACTTGTGAAATCCCAAGCTTTCTAGCCTTGCCTTAAAACACTCAAAGTAATCGCGACATAGCTCGGTACATCCATGCCCCTTTAACCCTGCTGAGTTAACGTTGCTGTTTTGTACGGATAATATTGCATACCTCTGAGGGCGGTGCACAAATTTACGTTAAGGGCATCAATAAAAACATTTTCTCCATTTTGTTTTTATTTAGATCATTTCTTTAGATAGTAATATGATATTTGCTATATTTTGTATAGAACACTATTTTTTATTTTACAACTTAAAAACTATATTTGACTTATGTATATTAAAAAGCTTTGATTCATTAGCCATAGCGAGGGGGAAAGAGAGTTTTACTCATACATATAAAGTTTTAACACTGTTAGGGAAACTACTCCTGGTTACCCAATGTACCATATAATTCTTAATTTGTATATGAAAAACTATAGAAAAATACGCGCGAGTGGCTGCTATCAAACTAACAGAGCTGTGAACTAATCATCCGTTTCTCTCAGCATAAACATAAAATATCGAAAGGGTTGCTTTTCGGCAGTTTTCGGTAGTATCTAGACAAGTCAGCGTCTCCCAACCGATGAAGGCTTTTGGTTTCAACACATATGAATTGCAATATCGGCATAAAAATCACTGAGTAATTCCTAAATGATTTTAATGTATATAAATTTTAAAGTTATGAGAGCATCTTAAACCGATGTGTAGAGTAATAAGGTAAATTCGAAACATAAATAAACACTTTGAACACAACCCAAAATATACAATACCATATACTTACTATATTCAAATCAACTACGAAAAAAATTTCGTCTACTGTCCATTTCAGATAAATCATAAACACAAATAAAAAATAAATAAAAAATAATAATATTAATAATTTTCATAACAAAATAGCAACAATATGAAAATATTGCGATTGATGTATTGTATTCAATTATCATAAAACGCACAAAGCAATGCATTACAACAATAAAAAAAAAATAGAAATACATACAAATGAAAATGTCAAACGAAATGAACACAAAAACAACAACAAGCAGATTAATTATGTACCGTTAAATACGTAAATAAATGAAAAGTTGTTTTGAGCTAATACATAAATAAAAATTGTATGTAAGTAAAATACAGAAGAAGCAGAAGATACAGAAACGAAGACGAGAAATGAAATCAACATTGAAAATAAGAAGAAGAAGAAGAAACGCTTTATAAAGCAAACTAAGTAGTTCATAAATTAACAGTTGATAAAATTATAAGCGCGATAAGTTACAAAAAAAAAAAACAATTTAAGAATGCAAATATTTATTATACATACATACATACATATATGAATGACGTTTAAATTGCAAATTTTGCTTTAAAGCTTTGTTGATACAATTCGCTCTTTATAGATATTAATACATACATATATACGACGATTGTAGATTATATTTGGTTATACATACAAAACATATTACAATTACAAACACTTAGAAACATATGTATTTTCTTACAAATGCCAACACGCGTAGCAATGAAAATGATTTTGAAATTAGAATTGCTATCCAAATTAAGCTAATAAAGGCGAACGGTTACGTTTGTTTAGAAAGCATTTACAAAACACACACACACACCTAGATACATGCGTTAAATAAAAATAAAAATAAAAATAAAAATAGAAATAAAAACAGTATTTAAATGGTTTTATAACATGAAAAAATCAAACAACCAAATAGCGTGAAAAGGTCAAAGAGGGGGTGAATGGCATATTTATTAAAAACAAAAAAAAAACAAGAAAGATATACATACATACATACATATATACATAAGAAGCTAACGAAGCAAATGAATTCAAAGTAGCGCATTAAAGCATTAGGAAACCGCAAGCAAAACTATTATTAATAATATAACAAACAAACAAAAAAAAAATATGTGAAAAATAACAAATTAAAACAAGAAAATAAGAAACAATGAAACCAAAACAACAACAAGAACAACATAAGTAATAGACATGCGAAACATGCCCAGAAGTAAGGCAAATGAAGAATTATTATTACTGAATTGACTAATTAATGAATTAATTATTATTATATTGTATTATTAACTGAAATATTTAGATGAAATGATAAATTCTTAATTATATAATATTATTATAGAAACTTAAAGTAACAAAAATTACTGAAAACAAATATAGAGAATATTATATTAAAAACAACAAAAAAAAACATAACTAAAAAATGACGTTTTTATTCAAAAGGAAAATAAGTAACACTGCGTAACAAAAATTAAAAAAAAAACCTACGGCCATGATTTTGTTAATAGTTTTTATTAACATTAGTAGCAGGCTTACGAACTGTGTTTTTACTTTTTTTGGATTGGCTCTAGTTCTTGAGATAAACGAAACTTAAGAAATTAATGAAAAAAATTATATGACCCAGTTCCAGTTGTATTAATTTAATTATTCCTCAATAAGTTTTGTTATATAAATTATTAAAGCAAGTAGTTCGTTGGTTTAAATAGTTTGTTTCCCTTGGAAGAGAGCAAGGGCAAGGGTTAAGTCGGGTGAGTTAATACAACCTCCTTCTCTACAACCTGGTGTTGCTATTACAGCCTTTAGGAACAGAGAGCAACACCTTCTGCCTTACTTCACCAAAGAAGACAATCTTGTACTATATTGTAAAAATATTTCTGGACTCTTGAGTGCTATGACAATTCCCGAATATAATCCCGAACATTGGAGGCTTTTTATAGATAGCTCAAAAAGAAGAAGAATTTGTATGCACAACAAAAGTGGTCAGTAGGCGTGGACTTGAAGATGGTGAATTTTTTATTGGGCCAACAAAGTGGGTATACTAAATACCCCTGTTTTATATGTTTATGGGACAGTCGGTCAAGAAATGAACATTGGATTAGAAAGGACTGTCCGGTGAGAGAAAATATGGAGGTAGGAACAGCAAATTTTTGTTCCGCAGTGTTATTAAAAAAAAAAGGATTCCATCAGGGGCATCTGTTTGTTTTTAAAGCGAATATTGCTAAGTTACAAATTTACGTTGAATATTATATACCCTACAAGAAATCTGCCTGTCATATGACCATTATCTGTCTGGCACATGTGCAGCATTCGGCATCATTTGTAGCGACAGAATTTAAGGGATATAGAAAAATATTACTTGCTGTTCTGTTTGCGTATCATATTTGGTATATGGTGAACCGGAATGTACTCATTTAAATATAAGAGAATTTTCCTAAATACTTTTCCTTATAACTGGCCTCGAGCTCAAAAATTATTGGTGATATAAATTAATTAGGCCAAAAAAAGTAATGTCCGTATGTAAAAGCGGCCAGCTGTCGTACTTGAATTGTGTTCTTATATAAGGATATAGGAAAAAGGGAAAAACCAACAGCGGTTCAAAAGCCCGCTGTGGAAGGTAGTTTATTTACATCCGGGTGAAGTAATGGAAGAAATCTGATGAGATAACGTAATCTCCGAAATGGCTGCTATAATTTCTACCACTCTCACTGTTGTTGTCTTTTTGCTAAATACTTCGCCTTATAACTGAAACATTCCGAGTGGAAAACGATATGAATTTCTAAATTTCATTAATTATTCCTTTAAGTAGTAACCCATAGCTAACTAGTTGCACGTCATAGACCTATAGAAAAATATTAAGAAAAACCTGCATTAGTACGGTTTGAAACGATAACGAAACTTATTTGAAAAATGGCATCGCTGAGCCCAAATTGCTACGAATGTAAATTGGAAATTCGTATAGGGGCATCTCTGAGTTCGTTCGTATTGTCAATTCTTACAGAGAACCACAAAAAAGGCAGGAATTATTGAAAGAAAATTTGAATTGTAAGTAGATTGTTTTAAATACATACCAAATGTAAATATTTACTATAATATGCACCACAAATTTGTGTAAGCAAATCAAAAATAATTACAACACGTCAACAGTATGCAATACTGGTGAACTTGCTCATCGACGATAGCCAAGCAAAGTTATTGCCGCCTTCTTCCAGGACGTCAAGTACATACGTACGTAAAGTCCTTTCTAGTTTAAACGAATTTTTTTATAAACTAAATTAAAAAACAAGGTAATTTTTTTTCACAGGCAAACTAGCAATAATGCAGCCATGCACCCACACACAAACGTGTTCCTCGAAAGATTCTCCTCCTCTATTACATTACAAATAAGATTGATAAAGGTAAACAATCCGAATAATTAATATATATATATATATATGTATATATGTAATATATTAAACAATGACCCCGTTTTAATGTAACCGAGCTGCAAAAGAACCCTCCAACTCGGATAAAATTTCCTTTAGTTGCAAAAGCAACCCTGTTTGCCGCTTTCATGTAAGTTGCGATTTGTTTCGTGCTATTTAGGAACGGAAAATTGGTGTGCGGGTAATTTTTAGGTTTATGTAGTTATATATTCAAAAATACTATGCAAATAAAAATGAATTAGGTGTCAAATCTAAATTTCTAATGTATTTTCTTAGGGCTCATTCACAATAGCGCAATTTTTTCAATTTTCAACACTATATCTCAGGTCGGATATCATTTACCCGAGTTGGCTCAACTTTCATATTTTTTCGAGTTAGTGTTGTTGCTTTACATGCAATTCGTTATCCTACCTATTGTTCTTCTGCAACTATTTTACATTAAAATGGACCCAATATATTTAACTGTTATATTGAAATCATTATAATTCATAGTTGGTAAAATTTTTGAGCAAATATTCCACCAGTCGCAACGGAAGCCCCTTATCAGAAAAATCCTTTCTTTTTAATCTTCTTGCACATATCCGGCTTAGAAGTTCTTATTAATCGTGCCGATTAACTGTTGTTTGGCTTTCGTAAATCCTCGTGGGCCTTATTTATGCACATTAAGGCCTGTATCCCAAATTCCGACCCCATATGTCCAACCATATTAGATTATTATATTAAAAAGCAAAAGTAAGTTTTGTTAGGGCAATTTTATTTTCTAAATTCCAACAAATATTTAAATTAGAGAACGATTAAAAGAGGAGTCGAATTCGCATGAGTTTCTTTAATGTAGAAGCTGCTCCCTCCCCCCATAACTACAAAACGAAATCCAACACCCCTATTGCGAATGTCGACAGGCAGTGTAGATAAGCGACCATTAGTCGATTATCGATTACAATTATATTGTGAGTGTAGATATCTCGTTCAATGAGCGACTGTCGATCAACATTCAAAAACTGGTCGTTACAAAATACAAAAATATAATCGACCGAGGATATTTTATTACCAGTCCACATTCGCCATAGGTATGTAAATTTACAAAATATCAATAAATTACGTTGGTGTGAAATGCGAGATGATTCAAGAGAAAATAATGGAAAGGTTTACTGAAAATCCGAGATGTTTTTTATTAGTGTAAAAATTATTAAATCTATGAAGTATATTTACCTTTGGTCCGATGTGTGAAAGTATAAGATATGCATATACTCATACCCAAGACGGATCATATTTATATAGCTGCAATACAACTGATTATTCAGATATGCTACTTTGCTTTATACCTCCTACAGCTAAGCAGAATCAAATTAGGCACTCCTTTCACTAATGAATATATGTATGTAAAGTGTACATACAATGAAAATCAGCAAGGCCTTTTCATCTACCGATGGTCCAAATGTATGTGAGGTTTTGCATTATAACTCCTGACAAATACTATATATCATTCAGATCAAATTCAAATTTCTAAAATAATTATTAAAACTTTGCTTTGTTAATTGCAAAATTTATTATTTAAAGAATCGTTTGATAATGAAGTGGTAACCATAATTGAAGTAGTCAAGGCAGTATACATTATTATTCAAGTGCTTTGTTTATTAAATTATTTTCTAAGTTTTTTAAATGCACTGTAGGGTGAAATTAAAAATATTGAACAAACTCGAATAAGCTAAAACTGCATTCTCAGAATTTTGAATTGATATGCGAAGTGGTAGCAAAGTTCCTTGGAATAGAGATTTCTGAGGTAGTCTTAATTTGCCGAGCTCATAGGTAAAGAACATTTCTTGTGGCAAAAATTTTCGCCCAATTTCACCACCCCTGAAATCAATTGGATCTAATCAGATTCAAATATCAATCAGAAAAAGTGGTATTCCATCATTCTGGGGTGGTGAGATTTCGTTTACATGGAAACTTCATAAGGTAGGTGGTGTGGAAATACTCAGAGATTTTCGACGTTGCGCAAATACTTTGCACGCTCGGTTTATGTACAGCTCGACGTGGATCGTCCGCATCAATCTGCAATCCACTTATATTTATATCTTATACATCAAGTCAACTCTCCAAATATTGGAAAGCGAGATGGCTATAAAATATTATTTTGGCATTTACAACCAAACAATAACTGTTCTAACGCGAAATTAAAAAGTTTTATCATGAGAACAAAAGAAAAGATAAAACAACCAGATACAATTTCAATTAAAATTTTATTTTTATATTTTATTATCATAGTTTTTATTATATATTATACATTTAGTTTGTATATTTTCATTATATTTTCAATTTTATATAATACATTTAACCGACAAAAGCTGATATAAAACGAATACATGTGTACTATGGCTATCTACTAATATACATACATATATCCCTACATAAAATACATATCCTATAAAATTTATAATATATTATATGTATGTACATATGTGCGCAGGTCCACAAAAGGAAATATGCGATTAATAAAGTGTACATAAGTTTGTTTGCACATAGAACGCACACAATTTCGAAAATTTTCAAGGAAAAAAGTAAAGTAAATACATATGTATAAGTAGTTGAGAATACTCTTCAAGAATTTGCGTACCAGAACACACAGCAAAAATGTATTTTCTAAGTCTAACATATACGAGTATATGTATAGAGTAATATTGCAATCTTTGAAAAATTTTATAAACAGCTATTTTTTATTAAATAAAATTACTTAATGTAGGAAATTAGTTATATACACGTGCCACAGTAAATTAAGCCATTTCCAAAACATATCAACGAAATAAATTAGCTAACATTTTTAAATTGAATACAGTTGCATTAGAAATTAAACTTCAAAATTATGAATTAATTCGTTGTGTGTGAGAACAGGCTTGTTTCGCGTTGTATTTCTGATGAAAAGATAAAAAAAAACACTTCACAAAATTTATTATTATAACCAGCATTAAGGATCATTCTCTATACCTGGGACTTCATCTGCTTTGCTTACCAATTTGTCAAAATGCGCTTACAGCAGATTTTTTAATTTAAATATAGAACTTCGATAAATTTTAAATTATGAGAGGAAGTCGGGGCTAATAGCAGTTTTTCGACATAATTTTCAATGGGATAACTGTCAAAAATAGCTGTAGCTGATTTAGGAGTCAATATTTTCTCAACTAGGACCAAAGGGGTATTGGTTTTACCTGCACCCAGCTTTTTATATTTGAGCTATGTCGAACGATAAATATATGTAGATTTTCTAGAAATCTCGACTAGGACCAATCTAATGGGGTTTTATACATATTTTCCATGTTTTCTTTTGTTTGGTAAAAATAGTCAGTATATACATATATTTATGTATGTTTTTGATTTAATTTAAATCGAACAATACAAGAATTCTAATAGCACCCACAGCATAATTTTCTAAAATCATCAATATCGGATCATAAATACGGATTTTCTGAATAACTCGATTCTAGTAATATCTAGCGAATTCAATTTCTCGTCCCACCTCCGTTATAATTTTCTTATCTCGTCAAAATCGGATTATACATTGAGAGTTTCTGCATAACCCGCCTCTAGCGTCATCTAGCGCATTTCTTTTTGTTAAAGTGTTTCTTATCCCACCCGTCGCATAACTTTCGAATATCATCACAATCGAATCATAAATACAGATTTTTGAATATTTCTACCGTTACGCAACGGATTAAAATACAGACTGCGTCCGTAACATGAAATTAGGGAATATCCTTATGCTGTCCAAATATGGTTGGAATCCGTTCATCGGCTTTAGAGCCATATCGTCAGAAAGGAAATTACTATAATTTTATCTATGTATACTTATATACAAAATGTGGATAGATAAAGCAAAGGTACCCGAAAAATGTCTAAGTTTGAAACATTGAATATTTGTCCAAATGTTTGCTGGATGTAAGAAAACTGTGCAATGACTTGACACAACCGTTGGTTTTCATTTGGAGAGGGTAACCCCAATTTCGAGCTATGGTTCAAGTTCGTGTTGCACGCAAACCTGAAATAGTTGCCTTTTATATATTTAAAACAAATGCACGCTACGCTTTCATTATTCTTGCATTTTAAATTTTTCGATCTTTAATCGACCGATAATTTTCGATATTTCCTTCGATCATAAAACATATTATCATCGAAATGAAATTAGTTCGTATTTATTATGATCGAAAAATTGTAAATAAATACAAGAATAACGATTATTTTTAATCGAAAAAATACAAATTAAGAAAAAACGATCAGACTTGATCGAAAAAATAACAGTCCAGGAATAAAGATAATTTTTAACCAAAAAATTAAAACAATTAAACACAAAAAAACGATTGTGCAATGATTTTAAACAAAAATTGTCTAAATAAAAATAAGGTTAGATTTGTATAGCATATGGTTTAAGGATTATATCAATATAATCGAGTTTTGTTTTGAACGAATTCTTGCCAATTACTTTTTGACCAGAAAAAATAAAAATAACGGTTATTTTTGGTTGCTGCTTTGTAATACAGACGTCAATGCCTGCCAGAAAGCGATCGATGTCCTCTAATTTTTCGTATATCGGTAGACATTAAACAGAGGACCAATCACATGATAGACACTCGAGCCCATAGCGCGAGCGCCGACTGGTTGTACATAAACAACTGTTAGTAGATTATCGATTGCCGATGTCAGGGTGAGTGTCGATTTCTCGATCATGATGAAGTTTCGCAATACTAAAATCTATGCCCCAATTATGTATGGATAATTTAAATTTGTATTAGGCTTGGCAACCCACTAATGACTACTGGCTACTGGGTCTAGTTGTGCATTTTGACTTTATGTTTCAACTAAATTGAAATACAATTTTGATACTTGTTTACATTACATTTACTTGTATGTTTTTGTCAGCGCATTTCTCTATACTGAATTTAGAAGCTATACATAATACAAAGTACGATATTAGTACCCATGGCAAGTAGACCAGCGACTATAGACTAGTATCCTCAAATAATAGAGTTTTAGATCCAACTAAAGACACAGCACGCGATAACGAGGAGTGCGTTTAGACAATGCATTCTGTTTCCATAAGAATTCGTATGCCATATTTCTGTCTCATATTTTTTATAAACAAAGAAAATTGCATCAAAAATTTTATTGGAAGCAATTTAGCGGAAAGTTAGACATATCAATTAAAATTGTCTTGCAGTTATGCCGCCTGTATGAAAATTATAGATGACATTGCATTTAACAAGAGCGATTTTCATAGCAGAAAAACAATTACCGATTCGCCATCCATTCGCCATTGAGTGGCGACTGTTACTTCTTAAAACCTTTTTAATTTTGTTGTTGTTGTAATATGATAAAACCTTTTCCATAAGAAATTGAGGAATGTTACTGTTGTGACGCTCCTTAGCCGGACATAAATCCGGGACAGTTCCGGTTTAGTAGACTGGACTGTCGTCGGAACGAAATCTGTTTTAGTGAGTTGATGCTGTTGGGACCTCCTTTTGATATGCCATATACACCTAAGCACACCCACAGAGATTACAAATACGTATACAAATACTTTCTGGAATAAAATATTGTTTTACGGTATCGCTGTCCTGTTCTATGTAAACCTTAATCACTTTAGGCAAAGCTCTCAGTAAACATTTTCGCAGGCGGAAGTATCTTCCCAGAGTGTTTTTGCTATTCAATTTAAAAAAAAAACTTAGCTATCTTGATATTGAAAGAAAAATATGAATTTTCGCACACACATATTATGAGTTGCATGCGACTGTAGCCGATAAAGCTGCTCGGACGAATTTTCATTTGGTATTATGACCAAAGAACGTACATAGATTACACAAAGAAATTGCACGGCGTTTCGTTTGCTGTGGTAAAAATGTTCGTCCAATTTCATCGCATCAGAAAACAATTGGATCTAATCAGTATTTAATACCAATCGAAATAGTTATGGTATACTGAAATTGGTGGAAATTTTCTGTTAGATGAACGGTGGGAGTGATGCAACTTTTTTGTAATATACGTTCTTTGAATTGCGCTATTGTAAACTTCATATTCAAAAAGCTGAAGCTTAATTTGACTTTAAAGCCGTTTTTATTTTGACTAGGGCATCCGCGCCTGTATTTTTACCAGCTGGTATTAAAACTAAACAGAATTTTGTTCCATCAGCGAAACTCTCCTTTGCCATTGTGTTTAGTACTCGAAGACCTTAAACCTGCATAAAGTTCACCAAAATAGTTCAAAATAACGTTTGGTCTAGGAAAGGCAATAAACAATCTCAGATTTCTCAGATTTTCACCAAATGCCAACCCTAAGATACAGCAAGCGAGATGTCGCAACTGAAAACCGCAAAAAGTACGAAGTATCATTTTTCTTGCATACCGAACGGTAAGCGAGCTCTCGCTAACTTTCAACTATCATTTTTGTATTATTATTTTTGGCCTTATATTTATGAAACGTCTGTATAATTTACAGAGCTTGAGGCCAGGTTTGATAACAATTTCTCATTTCGTAGCATCTTTTATTCTGGCAATATCGTATATTGTTGCGTCCTCTCGCACAAAATAGCGCGCATAAAACGAACCTTCTTGCAACACGTCGTCATGTTGCACATTAAAGAGCAAGGCGAATTCATCATACAAGGTGGTGTTATAAATACAACTACAAAATTCCAATGTATTTTGTTTTTGTTTCTGCGTAAGAGTTTTCAAAATTTAAATACATTTTGTTTTTGCTTTTACGGCTTTTGAAAGCTCATACGCAAAAGCAAAAACAAAATACATGTAGGTGAATAAAAAAAACCAAAATCAGCTGCTCTTATGCCATCACCTTCAATAAATTCGCCTTGTTAAAGAGAATGCTTTCAAAATACCTAGGGAGCAAGACCTTCTCTCGCTCGCGAGAACATAAAGCAAAAGCAAGCGAAAAATTCACGCAGGTGAAGACCGCCCGTTATGGTGATTTATGTTTGTTTGTAAATCAAAGTAAATAGAAGTGAATTTGTACATATCAGACGGCATTCCAAGTCGTGACAGTAGTGGTGTTGGACGTTTCGTATTTGTGTGCAAGTTTTGATATACAGATATAACTGTTACAACAGCCGTTATTTTTCCCTGTGCTCCGGTTTTTTAATTTTTAGCATTTTGAAGGCAACTTTTCAGCAAAAATAGAAGCAGCAAACAATTTGTGAGTATATTGTGTATTTGTCATACCTTGATTCGTAAATTTTCGCTCTCTGTGTAAAAAACGCAGAAAGTGCCGGCGACGGCAAGCAAAAAAGCTGACATGGCGTCACCGACTTCTAGGTCGGTGGCGGCATCAGCAAATGATTTTGAGTTTTTTTCAAGCAGTTTGAATAATAAAAAGAATAAAAAGGCAAAAGCATGTGCTGAAGGTGTCATAAGTGACAAAATAAGCAGAATTAGCAAAGATTTGATTACAGAAAGCATAGAAAGTGAGTTAGTTCATAAAACCCCAAAAGGCAGCGGCCAAAAAAGTTTAAACAAAATGGAGGTAGAAATGGTAGAAAGAAACGTTAATAGTTCAAAGTCCAATTACAGTGGACATGCAAACTCGTCGCCCACACATCCATCTAATTTTAAAGGACATTTTTTTGTTTTGGTTGACGCCTCTGAGTGTCGAGATATTAACAATGATAATATTAAAAACGGGTTGGCTCTAAGAAGTCAAATAAAGGATTTAAACCTTAAAGATATTGACCTAATTTTTTCGGTAGGACGGACCTTATTTAAGGTAACATTTAAATCGGCAGAAGCAGCCAATAGTTTTTTGACAAATAATGAAGTAAAAAAGAGGGGGCTAAGGCCTTTTATACCAAATACGGCTTTCGAAACGTATGGGGTGGTGAGGGGTATTCCTCTTGAATACAGTGTTGAAGACATTAAGCAAAATACAATTACAGCCATCCAAATTTCATCCGTGCACCGTTTCACACGGAGGAAAAAAAAAGATGACGAAGATGTTTTTCTACCTACAACAACTATAAAAATTGGTTTTCTTGGAAAAGAAATTCCAAAGCATATCAAATTCGAATACACAAGGTTAGAAGTAAGTTTTTACATTCCCCCACTGCGGCAGTGTAGGAAGTGTGGACGACTTGGGCATACCCACATGACATGCAAAGGAAAAAATACATGTTTGTACTGTGGCAATGAAGAATGTAATAAATCCAACTGCAACAAAAATGTATGCATATTATGTGGGAAGAATGATCAAGTATCTACTGATAGAGAAAAATGCGAGATTTGGGAGAGGGAGCAGGCGATCAATAGAATTAGGACGATAAAAAAGTTGTCGAGGAAGGAAACAATTGAATTATACTATCCGAACAGAAATAATAGATTTGACATGCTAGTTGAGGAAGAAGCAAATTTCCCTCAGTTAGTAAGTGAAACAGATGTGCAGGACAATAATCAGATAATAAATAGACGTCTAACAAAAAAAAACTACAATAGGGTGGCTAAAGAGGCGACAATTGCGGAGCAGAGCATAGTCAAAAGAAAGCCTAACACACGTCAGGTAATTACAGAACCGGTTTATCAAAAGCTTGAATACCAAATGGGAAGAGTATCTGAAATGGAAAAACTACTTACAGAAATGTTCAAAATAACACAAAAACTTTGCATAGAAAACAAGCTAACTACAGAACTAGAAATTATTCAAAACCTTAAATTAAAATTTGACAAGAAGCCAATAGATGAGGAGGTACGCTGGATAGGAGATAGGAAAGAAATACAATATGAAGATTTTACAATATAACTGTCAGTCTTTACATGCAAATGTAAACGCTATTGAATTTTTTTTAAATAACTACAATTATGACATAGGGGTCTTATGTGAAACCTTTTCACAAAACGACTCCAACAGCAGAACAATTTTAAATTTCAAAACTATGGGCAAACACAGAGATGATGGCTATGGAGGCGTAGCCATAGTATTCAAAAAACACATTAAGTTCAATAGAATAAAATATACAACACAATATGATGTCTTGATAGTACAAACGAAAAATCTAACCCCCAACATTACAATATGTGCGGTATACTTTCCCCCGAGTATTTGCATAAGTGAATTTTAAGAAGAATTTAAAAAAATTCTAAATATGCTTGAAAATCACAGAAATGTCCTAATCCTAGGAGACTTCAACGCTAGATCTACGGAATGGGGTGACACTACAAATTCTTGCAGAGGTCAAAACCTTGCTAATATACTACTAGAGTATAACTTTTTAGTTCTAAACGATGGCTCACTTACTTTTAAAAAGACCTCAGTCTAAGTACGGGTTCTGTCTTGGACCTTTCTTTAACCAACTCAAATTTAAACTTTAAATGGTCAGTAGACCCATTTCGAATCGGAGGTAGCCACCATTTCCCGATCACCCTTGAATCCAATAACGAAACCAGTCAAAACTGTCAATTTCTTTCACAAAATAGGCTTGTAGAGATTCTGGGGAAAGCAGATATGGAACCTGACATTAGTAAATTTGAAAACAGCTTTCATAGTGCAATTCAAGAAGCCTCTTATGACATAAACAGGAAAAGAAAACCAAAAGCATGGTGGAACCCTGATCTAGCGAAGGCCTTCAGACTACTTAAAGTGACACAGTATAAATGCAAACTGCAGCCCTCAGAACAAAATTTAGACAATTTCGCAGTGCAGAAAAAAAAATGGAAAAAAATGGTTAAAGAGGCAAAAAAAACTGACTTTGAAAACAAAATATCGGAAATAAATGAGCAACCTACCACCAGAAGTGCATGGTTTTTTGTCAAAGCCCTTAGGGGCGATTTCAGTAGGTCAGGTAACACGTTTTTATATAGTGAAGATAACATGAACTTCTTAGAAATGCTGAAGGAACAAGTTCGCCCAAATGAAACATTGGTAATTAACAAGCATATAAGACCAGACTGTAGCCTAGCAATCACTCAGGAGGAATTAGAAAATATTCTAAAAAAGAAGAACAAAAAGTCAGCAGGAGGACACGACAGGATAACGTATAAAATGATCAAAGCACTACCGGACAGATCTTTAAACAATGAATGACATATTTTTGACAAACCAAATTCCTGCAAACTGGAGAACGGTTAAGATAGTACCTATCCCCAAGAAAGACAAGGATTGTGACAATTTTAGGAATTTTCGTCCTATAGCTCTTACATCCGTCCTATTAAAATGCATAAATCTTAGTGTTAAAAATAGAATAGACCAATTTTTGCAAGCAAACAATATCCTTCCACATTCCTCCTTTGCATACAGAAAAGAGAAATCAGCAACTATGGCAATAAATTATCTCCTACATGAAACGGCAATTAAAAAACACAAAGGAAAAAAGATAATTTTTTGTTCTCTTGACATAAGCAACGCATACAATTGTGTAGACGTCACCAAACTAGCTACAATTATGGGGAATTTGGGTATCAATCCAAATTACGTGGAATGGATTGCTAACTTTCTAGCTTTGAGGAAGCTCAAACTAGCTACAAACTCAATAGACATCACTGGGGGGCTACCACAAGGTAGTTGCCTCTCACCGGCTCTTTTCAACATTTATACAAAAGACTTACATGACATCACAGATCAATATACTAAAATCATACAATTTGCCGATGATTTTATCATTTGCTCAGAAGGAGACAATGTAGAAAGCGCAACAGAAAGGTTACAACACAAAATTACAATTTTCTATGAAACAGCAAAAAACTTAAATCTGACCTGTAACCCATCAAAAACGAAAATTCTATACATCAGTAAAGGTAGCAAGAAGCAGATACAGGTAACTTTGGAAAATGTACCAATTGAATGTCGCTATAATATCTCAAATATATTTACATTTTTGTTTTCACTTTTCTTTTACTTGCATTTACATTGTGTCATAACTAAGCATATTTATTTTCCTCGCGCTTATATCAATGTTTGGAAGAACTTTCTTTGACTGGATAGCACGTTTTTCGTTTTTCGTTTTTCGTTTCTCGCTTTCACTTCCATCTCTTAATTGTACATAATATATTTATAAAGTAGACTATTCGAGCACTATTAAGGAAATATTTTATTGTATTTTTTTATATTTATATATACAAACCCATGCACATATGTATGTATGTAGCGCATGGACAATCTGTGCATGCGTGCGTCTAACTAGATTTATTGCTGAGCATTTAGATTTTTTGTTTCGTTTAAATTAGTTTTTTTTACAAAACATGCTTACTTGTGTTTGGGAAAAACTAAGTAGGCATATTTACATATATACTCATAATTACAATTAGTATGTCCTTTACAAACAATTACATAGGGATTAATTACACTTAAGTCCAGCTTTCGCACGATATGTTGCAGTACATAATTTTTAAGCAGTATTTGGATTTCAACATACATGGTTTTTTACACTAATATTAACTTTTTCTAGCATTACAATTAATTTTTGTTTATTTTATTTTTCTCATAATCAATTGGAGTAACAAAAAAAAAATATATAATTATTTAATACAATACAAAATTTAAGCATACATTATAAATTATATCACAACAATAAAGACAACTGCGTTTTGTGCGCACGCGATCAAGAAGTTACCTTAATAGTTATATATGTATAGGACATTACAAACATATAGTATACATAAATGATCGACAAGCTCAATAAGCTCTTTATAGTATTTGAAAGTAACAATTTTTTTACTTTTGCTTTTTTATATTACACTACAGTTGGTTCCTACGTGAGATATAAACATTTGTGTATAAGTATTTTTTAGAAGATAAAAAAATCGCGTTGCAAAAGCCTTTATTTAAAATTCTCTTTTTCTTCTAGCCTATCCATTGCTGCTGTATGTACGCATACTAGCGCTCTTACGTTAACGGTTTCATTTTTTGGTAGCAACTGGCAGAGGACAAAAGAAAAATATCCTTCTTTGCCGCAACTAATTGAGCGCATACAATTCGCTACTTCACACTCTAAAACAGTCTTTAATCTACACCTAATCGTTTCGGCTACGAAGTAATATTCTCGTTCTCCTCCTCTCAAATGCGTGCAGCTATTTTTCTTACAATGCAACAGCTCTATGACGTGCGGCTGCGTTGGCGACGACGGTGACTTTGACGTTGACGGCTTTGGCGGCATTGGCGGCAGGTTAGACACTGTTTCTTTTCCTCGCTCTTTCGGTGGCGAGACGCACTGAGATCCATCATTTGGATTGTCAACATTGCTATGCCCTCCGCACAATACTAACTTTTACTGATTGCCTTCTTTTTTCTTTGTACTAAGATATCGTAAAATGGATTATGACTTATGGACTGTGTTAGACGTTTAATCCATTCTTGTTGATCTTCTTCGGTTGCCGCAGACATTCGGTAGACCGAATGTTTACCTTCCACAACCTGCCAAGCGAATAGTGGTTAGATAAAATATCAATAATAGATTAATAATCTGTAGTGCTTACCTTTCCCTCGGAGTCAGTCTTACATGCTTTGATAATATCAGCGCCACCAGTAGCAAACAGTTCAAAACAATGAGGTTTGCTGCGATCATGTATCTCACGGACCTGGATGGGTATAAATAATTTTTGCAACGCATTTTACAAATAATACTTCGAGTGATTTATAGAAAGTTTATTGTCTACTTTGCTCTAACTTACACAAATGTTTTCCAGTGGAATTATCCCTCTGGGCTCTTTATCCGTTGTATACTCGAAGTAGTACAGACAATTATCGTTCAATATGAACCAGCGCCGTTTCCAGGATTTATAACTGTAACATCAAGTAATTATGAATTATGCGCTATTGCTAATTAGATATAGGCAATTATGATATGTATATGTTCTTAATTTTAATTTTTAGATGATGCTCCAATTATGTACAAAAGTATATTAAAAATATTTTAAACTAAATCACTTTTTTCTATGTAAATTAGTTGATATGTTTTCAATAATATCGCTGTCTATATGGGTGGTTTTATTATAAGCGAGTTGTTCTGTTTTCCTAAATTTTTGTATATCTTATCCACTATTCGAATTTGGCTCTATAACAGCTGTTTACGTTCTTAACCGTTTTGCATTTATTTAACCATTTAGTAAACTGAACCCCTGCCCAATTTTTTTCATGACATGTTTGACTTTAAAGATTTTTTTCGAACCCACCAACCAAGGTATATTTCACCCTTTAGTAATTATTTTGCGAACCAACCTATATTATTTTGAACTTCTAGTAATCTAATGACTTTTCGAATCGATAGTTTATATGGCCCACTCATTTTTTCTGAACCAGAAAATTGTATTTGTTATAGTAATTTCAAGCTATATTATATTTTACACTGTGTATTTAACTGCAAGTAATCTTTAAACAAATCAAACGAAAATTGCTCTGACTCCAAATCTTGATTCCGAATCAAACCGAATGCTATTTTGTTTCGAATAAATTTTTCCCGAAAAAAAGCGAATTATCATCATAGAGCGATGGTCTATTGGCACTATAGATGACCTATAGATCAACTTCTCAAAAGAGTCTTCAGAATTTTGCTTTTTAAACTTGTCAAGTTATCTTCGCGTTGCTGTTAAAGACCATTTCCCTAAAATTTCTTTTAATTTTTGGAAACAACCAGAAAGCAAAGGGGGTTAGATCCGGAGAAACTGGTTGTATTTCTACGATGCCAGAGACCGCAACAAAATTACTCGTTATTTTAGCAGTTAGAGCTGGTGCGTTCTCGCGAGGTATAAAGTAGCGCCGCAAATTCTCTTCCTTCCGGTTTTCCAACAAATTTTTTAAAACTTTTGGTAAGCAGCTTTCGGTATACTATTCTCCAGTTACAGTTTGACCCTTTTCCAGGGTTTTTTTGATCGGGTGAAGTAAGCTGGCATTATTACTTTCGTTGCTAATTTTTGTTGCTTAGCTTTCACGGGTGGTTTTGCTCTTGTTGAATTCCATAACATGAACTGCTGTTTGATTTCTGGATTCGCCACCAGTAACGACTTCCCTAAAGTCAAGTAAAGTAACTGTCATTTTCGAATTTATATAGGGAAAATTTAGGAAAATGCACCCGAACCTCTTTTTTGGGTCTCATTTAAAATGGAACCCATCGATCAGATTTCTTCGTGTATATCAGACGATTAATTATTATTCACAATACAGCCACGCTCAAATCATCAGCAATCATCTCTTGTGCAAATCGAAAACTTTGGACTTCCCCAGAGCGAAGGAGACGTCATCAGTTTAGGATTTTGGTCGACATTCTCGTCCTCTACAGAAAAATGCCCGTCTGAAATCTTCGGAAACATTTGGAGGTTGCAATCGTTCCGTATATAATTTGGCATTTATTGAAAATTTGTGGTGGCTTTAGTTTACGCAGAAGAGAAACATAAAACGAATTTATGTTTGCTGTTTATTATTGGTGGAATTTCAATTTCGTCTGATCCATCCTCAGCTATTTTGCGTTTTCTCGTCTCCATTTTATACCGATCGTTTTGAAATTTGGAAAGAATTCTCGCAAAACAATTGCAAAGGGCTTCGGTATTTTTTGTTTTTGTTTTAAAGATTTAAAAATCCCAAATTAAGCGAACATGTTGTAGTCCATTCGTATATGCCGTTACTTCGATTACGAAAAATTTGTTTCCATATTAAACAATATAATTACTAGTAAAGTAAACTGATATAGAAATGTGTAGTTTTAGAACTTGATTTTGCCTATAAATAGATGAAAACTACGGTTCAATATGACCGGATTCCTAAGGCGATCAGTTACCTCCCTGTATTGATGTGCGTGGGGTAGACCGCTACTTCTACAACAACAACAACAGCATTGAAGTATCGTTGATACAACAGCAAGAAAACCAGATTTTTTTTAATGAAACCCCTGAATATAACAGAGATGTAATCGGAAATTTATAATTGCCTACTGCGGGCTAGACGGTATTAGAAAAAATACAGAGGTTTCATATTTGTAATCAAGCTTCTGGGATCAGATTCATCATTTTCAGTCCTCCGATACGAATTTTCAGCACTCAATATAAGGTGACTTTCACGAGAAACTTGCCCTATTTTTAGGTCTTAAAATTGGACCTATAGTGTACCAAACAAACTCTGATTATTTATGTTGTTGTTGTTGTTGTAACAGCATAAAACATTCCCCATAAAATTTTGGGGAATGCTGCTGAAGTGACAGTCCTTGGCCGGATATAGATCCGGGTCGTTGCGGTAACGTAGAACCGACTGTAGTGGGAACGTCGGATTCTTTATCTTACACTATGCTTGTAGTAGTTGGCGCGGCATCAGAAAGTTATGGTTGCAATTTTGGATCTCTACAGGACTACCAACAGGAATACTACAGCATTTACTAAAGGTAATTGTGTAACAAATCTGATATTACAACAACTACACTCGAGTGATTGCGGCAGATATTATCAATAAGTTATCGAATGCGATAAATGGTTTGCATTTTCGGTGAAAACGAAAATCATAACCTTAAACTTCTCAGCAAATCCTAATCGTCCAGCACTTTATTATCGAACCGATCCCCTTGGAAATAGCACGCTTCCTTGCCTTATCTTTGATGGGCTCTAGCATACTTTGGTTAATTGTTTAACAGATTTAGACATGACTTGGTAAATTTTCTTATACAACAATATGTGCTCCTCACTTTTGACGACTAATTTTCTATCAGAAAACAAATGCTACTATGAAACAGTTTACTAGTAGATATCACAAAAGTTTAAACTATATTTTGGCCAAGGTTCAAATAATTACAAAAGTACTTACCGTCCACCCTGCTTCCATAACCAGCCCTCTTTGTCTGGATTGAAGAATGTGTGCATTAAATCATTACCATCGTCTTGTGGTATTTTAAACGGTTCCGTTCTTATTGATTCGTAAAGGGATTCTAGTAGGCCGCGGGGGAGATCACCGCCGTTGTTAATGCCGCGATTCATCGAAATGAACTGTTCAACGGTGGGCTTGTCTTTCACCTGGAATCGGAAATATTTTGTTATTATTGAATAAAATACAAATACAAAAAAGTATAGTTAAAAGTGACAGAGAGCAAGTATAGTAGTATTGTAGCATCTAAGTATGCAGAATACGTATTATGGATGTGGAGAAGTTTAACGAAATTATCCATTAGCCACAGTACCCAAAACTTTGTTCTACTCTTATCAGCGTCATGGATACCTTTCGCCAGCAGTCGAGGTCTTTCATATGCCACAAATGGGTGAAACGAATCAGAATGCTAACTACGAATATGAAAAAAGTTGGTATCACTGACACTATGTGGCTATTTACAAATGCTATATTTTAATATTAAATAGTTAGCACAAATCAAGCAATCAAGTTTTAGGTTTACGCCCTTGACTATTCGATTTGATTAATCCCTTTTTCATATGCTTCACGAAAAGTGATCCTATAATAGCTTAGGTTATGTTAGGTTAGGCGATAGTCCTTAGTGAGACACACTTAGACGCATGGTCTGTTGTGATTGGGGCTGTTGAGCGACCCCTGTTCCCCTTAAACTACTACTTCTTTCTAAGGAAGACCGTCAGGTCCTTAATTCGACTGACCTAAGATCGGCAAGTTCATTAAGGAAATACAGTTTCACCTCTTCTTCTAGCTAGTGCCAGCAAAGTAGGTGATATATGGCCTCCTCCTTCTGCACGTAACAACAACTCCTTGAGCTGTCACACCCCTAGGCTAGGACTGCAGTCGTCATCTTAATATCCTGTATCCGCAGGTTGAGGAGAGATTTCGTTCGTTTGTCACTCATCGTTGGCCAGAGGGTCTCTGCAATTTGGCACGTGGGTTCAGACTTCCACCTGTCGTTTGGGATTCAAACAAACTTTGGTTTACCAATAGCCTAAATGTCTGTAGATAAATTTTCATCGTAACGGTTCTAATTTTTGCCTATGGGCTAACCCCATCGAATCACCTCAACCTATGGTTAGACGAACATGAGCCAGTATTTGATATTTATTTAGTTTGCTTTCGCTTTTTATTTTTCCCTTACTACTTACAGCTATTTTAATAATATATATTACGTCCAAAGAACAAATCCCCCCCCCCCAATCACTTTCGGTAAGTGGCTTTCGAATGGTTATATTTTTATTCATTTAACAAATACAAAACTATATAAACAAGTTGTGGATTTGGAAACGCTATAAAAAACTTTGCTGGTTTTGAATAAAAGATGAAATATAGTTTATTTATCTTCTGGGAAATTTACAAATCTAAGCAAAAACAAAACCACTTACAGATAAAAAAGTAAAACTTAAACGTTTTGAATCGTTTTTGACCTATTTTTTAGAATTAAGTAATAACGCAAAAACAAATGAGATCAGCAGACAACCAGCTAAATACAATCGGAGCAATTATATAAATGATGATAATAAAAAGAATAAAACAAATTTGCAGGGGTGGTGGCATGCGTACCAGAATCAGTACAATGCCGATTGCGCGTTAAAATTGTGCCAATCAAAAGCAACTCAATCTAATGTTACTGGCTTTTCAAAGAGAAAAATAATCGAATGTACCCAGCCGGCCAGACGTCCGGCTGCTTGGCAAGTGCCTGCGAAATGCTATGAAAATGCAAGTTGCTATGTGAAAATCACGAAAAATTCGCCAGATCACTTTAATATATCTAGCTCTGATGGCCCGCCGCCGGTCAAACCCTGAACTATAAATAAACATTACGACACGCGCAGAATGTGATCGGAAGTGTGCATAATAGAAAAAATATTCATTGAACTGTTAAGTACTTGCAGTCGCGGCACTCAATTTCGCATTCAGCAGCATCGTTTCGTCGTTTTGTTTTTGTTTTTGTTTTTGTTTTTCTCTCGAGCTAATTCAGTTTAATTGATTTCCGCTCACAGCAAACAATTTATGAATGTAAGCGCTACTCGCTTGCAGTAATTTACTCCCTCTCCCCTTTTCTGTAGTATACTCACCGATGGGTTGTGCAGTGATGTATTAAGCATAATGATGGCGAAACTTAGTACATAACACGTATCGGTATTGGTGAATATATCCTGATTTAGTTGACAGTAGCGCTGTGCGAAACATTCCATCATACGGTCGATTTTCTGCGCCTCGCCCGGAAGCCGAAATGACCACAGGAATTGTCTCAAAGCTTGCACCAATATCAGATTCGTAAAATCGTGTAACGCCACAAATGCCTTTAGCACATCTTCATTGAAATCGTTCTTCTCGCCTAAATAGTCACCTGTTGATTATAGAAATTATAAATTGTATATATTCCGATATATCTTATTCCCTTTGACTCACCGATTGCAGTTTTGTTGAGGCCTTCGCCTTTATAGAGAAAATGCGCAACATCTTGAGGGTCGTGTCGAAGCAGGCGATTTTCTACCAAATATTCAATACCTGCAGGGGAGAAAAAGACATATTTCAAAAAGTAAATTAGTATAAATATAAAAACAATATTTGTGCGAGGTAATATATATTTTAGTATGTCTTTGTTATATGTATTATTTTGTTCAATATTTTTTAATATACACTTTTTAAAAGATGTATCATTTTATTCACCCTCATCCTAGTTATACAAATAAAAAAATAACCAAAAAAAAACAGTAGGAATTCAAAACGTTCCTCTATCTGAATCAAACGTTCTCCAAACTTTTGTCCTAGATAAGCCCAGACGAACGAAACCGCCAAGCCACATTATTTTATTATTGATAAATTAATTATTTATAAACGTACTCATATATTTCATCTTTTAAAAAACTCATACAAATCATAATTTTAAACAAAATTCACGAAAATTAAAAAAAAAATCTTTTGAATTGAATTCTTTATTCCTGTGAAAGTACATTCGATGCCATTATGTATGGAACTCGATTTCTTTTGCATGGACACTATGGGCACGCTTGCAGAAGTCCAGACGCTGAACCCAATTTTCGACGGTTTTCAAGCGTAAATCGGCCGATACTGCTGCAATTTCACGTTCGATATTCGTACGAAGTTCATCAAACGTTGCTGGCTTGTTGGCATAGACCATAGACTAGACGTAGCCCCACAGGAAATAGTCTAACGGCGTTAAATCGCACGACCGAGGCGGCCAATTGACTGGGCCATTTCGTGAGATAACACGTTCACCAAACTTGGTTCTCAATAAATCGATTGTGACATTCGCTGTGTGGCTTGTGGCGCCGTTCTGTTGGAACCACATATTGTCCAAGTCCATATCATCCAATTCGGGCCAAAAATATTCGGATATCATTGAGCGGTAGCGATTAACATTCACAGTAACGTGCCGGTCTTGATTATCACGGAAGAAGTACGGCCCAATGACGCCGCCGGCCCATAAACCGCTCCAAACCGTAATTTTTTCGGGATGCAATATTGACTCATGGAGTACGTGGTACGTGTGGATTGCTGCCTGTCCAATAACGCATATTTTGCTTATTGACGAAGCCATTCAGCCAGAAATGACGACGACCATAAATTGGGCGTAGCGCTCTTAAAGTTGCTATTGACTCCGAATTTCGGTAGTAAATTTTAATAATTTCGACTCGTTGTTGGATCGTATATCTTTCCATGATGAAATGGCAAACCTTACTGAAGGGAAATGTCAAAAGAGCGGGAAAAAATATGGTGTCGTTTGCTGTCACTATCCGTCTACTTTTGTAGCGTCCCTATTGAAAACCCCGTTATTTTAGGCACGAAGTTTTACAGTCCAATTAACTTTAATGTGATAAAGTGCCAGTTTACATAAATTTCGATTGACTTTAGATAACTCTTTTTTGCTGACGGTGCTACGCATTTTTTTTTTAATTAACGTATGAACTAAAATATTTTTGTATTGAAAAACAGGGCTGTAGTTTAAGCGAAAAAAAAATTCAAAAACAAGTTTGTTGATCCAAAAAATGAGAACAATTTCGAGCTTTTTCGAAAATTGTTAATTTATATTAATTATTTTTTATTGTTAAACTTGGAAAAAACGTATTTATTATATATAGTTGTTATAAATTAAATAAAAGCGTCAAATTTCAAATTTTCCTAAAATCACGTTTTTAGTTGAAAATCTGTCAAATAGTTATTAATTTAAGGGTGCAACAACCATAATGTACATTTGATGTTTTATCTCCACTGCTATAGATTTGATACCCAAATTTATCCATCACGTCTAGGTTTTGAGATACAAGGTGCTGATGGGCTTTCATGAGTTTGTCCCAACATAGGTTGATTTTTATCTAGCACTGTTTTACAAATGGCAATTCTAAAAACAGATCTGACCAAAACATTTATATTCGTACAGTAAAAAATAAAATAAAACAATTTATAGTTTTTCGAAACTTTTGGATATAACTTCTGAATACAGATGTAAGATTCAACGTTTAGTTTGATCTCATGTAAACAGCAGATAGTCTTTCTTTCTTTCTTTGTAAAATTATTTTCAACCTTTTTGTTGATTTTTCGGTTCAGAAGTTATGGCCAAAAGTAACTCGAAAAATATTAACTTTTTTTTGATTTTTTACCCCTTTGGCATAAAAATTACTATAAAAGTGAAAACAAATATCCCTATTTTTTGCACTTAAACCCCGACTTAATACAACAACTACTATTCTAATTTAAAAAAAAATATATTAGCAAAATAAGCTATATGTTCCTTTAATACGGTACCCATATAGGGTCAGTTTTATTTGATGCTCTGGATTGGCACTTGCAATATAACTGCAAAAGTACCCGGAAAACTGTTTTTTTTTCTAAACGCATTTTTGGTAAAATAAATGAAACTCTTAAACTAGTGTTATTAAAAGGATCGAGTAATGAAATATTTGTAAACCAGTTTTTTAAAAGGTTCGGAAAATATATATAATAATCTAAGATCTTCAAGAGACTGGTTGAAAGTCGCCGATACCCTGCACATTCATTAATCATGTGAGTTTAACACCTTTACTATTTTCAACTGTTATTAAAATTTCTATTAAAGGATCCACCTCCAACAAGTCACTATACCCAGAATAAAACCATATATTAATTTACCCAATACCATCGACATTTCGTGAACATAGTGAATTCCTAATCCAGAATTAACCACAAACGACAACATCAAAGGCAAGGGTGCGGCTATGACATTCAGAACAATTTTCGATACATCGGAAATTAGCTGCTACTAAATGCAAAGAGCATGGACATGGAACGTAAACGTCTACGAAGGGAAAGCCAATAGCAGAAAGACGTGGATTTTTACATATGCACTATTTGCATACGTCAATGAGAGCTTGAAATTAAGTTGTGCATTGCAAGTGAATTGTACGAACAGCTTCAATTACGAGATTGATATGTAGCTATGCCTAAATACATACATACATAAAGGTGTGTCTGTCGTACCATCCGATTAGGCTTAAGAATAAAAATAACATTACCATGTTTGCATAACTAAATATCTTAATATACGTACAGCCATATGTTATAAAACCCCAATAGGAAAAATAGAAAAGATGAAAATTAATATTTCGATTAGCAGCTGATGTTATTTCATATCATATATACGACTAGTAAGTAAAATAAGGTAATTTATCATTGAAAACGGGTTTATTCTTGATGTTCGGTAACAAAAAGAAGTCTGGCCTGTACGGTGGATGACCCATTAATTTGAGGGTTTCACCGGTACAAAAACGCGGTTCTTTAAGCCGATCCTTAACTAACTATGGCAATATCTTCCTAAAGCGAAAGGGAGAACGAAAAATGGCACAACGCCGAAAACCGGTTTATCTCCAAACCAAATTTAAAAAGGGATGACGGAAAATCGTTCCCATATGCACCACCTTTCCATCCTGTTGGGAAAAACAGAAGATCAAAAAGAAACATTTATAAGGTATCATTCGTTCGCTAAGAAAATGAAATAGATTATGCGGGGAATATTGTCATTACTATTTAAGATTGCTTTCAAGAAGAGAAAGTGGAAGACGAAAATGCGCTGATTGTGTGCATAATGAAATGAAATTGTTCGTCATGTTCGTTATTTACCTCCAGTAGCATTATCTGCGGCTCTTTATTCAGTTTAGATAATTCTAAACTAATTCTCGCTTGAGGAGCTCTGGAAGAATATTACACACGTCGCAGTTATATCTCGCAAGTTACCAGCTACTCGGATTGTCGATGGTCAATTAGGATCAAGCCACATTTCTTGGTAACTACAGAATAATAGATAATGTGAATAACAGTTAAGTATTCATATGGCTTCCTAATGATCTTCACACAATTTATAGTAAGTAACGTCTAAATAATTAAATACATACATAGAAGTCCTTATTACGGGTCTTTTTTTTTAAGACATGTGGTTTTCAAGAAGCAATAGAATTCATATAATTTAATGTTATGGCCAAGAATTTAGCTTTACTATACAGATAATGGTTTGCCATTATGTTTTAAAGATGATTTCGGGCAAGTAACCGCCGCGGCTGGCTTGAATAAATTCCAGCCGAGAGGCCCAATTTTCGACCACTTTTTGCAGCAATTGGGGCCGTATCTCTGCTATAACGCGCCGAATATTCTAATCGAAGGCGTCAACCGTCTCGGGCTTATCTGCGTAGACAACGGATTCCACATACCCCCCACAAAAAATAGACCAACGGTGTAAAATCGCACGATCTGGGAGGCCACGCCACAGACCCTTCCTTTTTTCCATCAATAAATTTATTGTTTTGTTGAATGTGTGGCATGTAGCGACGTCTTGGTGGAACCAAAGGTCGTCCACTTCACCATCCTCCATCATGGTTCTATAGCATTCGCCATTGACTATAACATTATGGCTAGCTTGATTTTTCAAAAAATACGGAGAAATGAATCCCTCTGTCCATAGAGCACACCGAACAGTGACTTTTTGAGGATGTAACGCTCCAAATGCGACAATTTTGTTTATTAACGTACCCATTCAACCTACCTAAAGTGAGCTTCATCGTGATGTACAACTTCCAAACGTTGTTCGGAGTTAATCTGTTCATTATGAAAAGGCAAACTAAACTGAGTATAACTCAAGTAACAGTTGTCAAAAAGACTAACTCCGAAAAAAGTATTGCCTCATTGAAAACCACACGTCTAAAAAAAAAAACATCCTTTACATTGAACGCCGCCATCTAATCCTTCATCATCAATAGACTTGTTTTAAAATAATCAATATTCAAAATTTAAGTATTATGTATGGTACGGAATCAGTGTGAGGTTCCATTGCTATACGGCCCATGCCAAGTGTCCCAACTTACTGCACGAACACCAATGTTCGGTTAGTAGCACTTTTGAACTTTCTACAGGGTTTATTTTATGAAACACATTCCCTCAACACGGGCACAAAATAAATTATCGCAAAAATACGAAAAATTCGACTTGATGCGAAGGTGGAGCAATTGTTGAATTGTTGAAATTGTATCCGAACTGGAAAGAGGCAATCAAATACATGCATTCAAATTTACATACAAGCAGCATAAGACCACATAATCCAATACAGCTTTTGGAAGCAGACAACAAAGTAAACAAACAGAGAGATTAGTGGCTATCAACGTGCATACATATGTACATACATGCACATCAATACTATGCTAGAGCAACAAATATTGGAATTTTTGTATGTACATATGTACGTATGTAAGTATGTGGGTGCAGTTGGGCTGCCGGCTAATGGTACACAAATTGTACAGAAAAATATGAGCAGACATGCCGACAGCTAGTCAAGCATTTGCTGCAATTAAATCAGTGACGAAAGCGCCGTTAAGTTGAAATGCTTACGCTGCTGGTGATCGCCTTCCCCGCACCCCGTTCCAACAATACCGATATGATACCCATATAGCAACATGCATGCCAGTGATGGATGGCTGACGCTGGTTATTATGATAATAATAGTTGATGATGACGGTTTCGCAAATTGCAAAAGAACAACCGTTACTATCACATTTGTAGTCCATGCCAATGTTGTTATGTTTTTTTGTTGCAAATTGTCGTTGTTGATAAGTGGCTGTTTGGGCGATTAAGTGGCGTTGGAAAAAGGCGATGCGTCATCACTTCCTTTTTTGATTGACAGATGTTGGTTCCCCGTTTCTCTGGAAATTCCCGATGCACTCGTAAATGAATGCGTATAGTAGGGCTGTAAAAAATACATAATTGTTGGAATCATCTTGACGTCACTCGACTGGGTTACAGGAAGTAGCGATATTGCAAGAAAAAAAAACAAGGGGAAGTCTGAGAAGAAACGAAGATAGGATCCGTTACGGACCCGCTTATTAAAACCGCATATAGTATGCAATCTCTAAGTTAATAAAATGATAAGATAAGTGAAACTTGTTTTGAAGGAGCGAGACAAAAAACAAATGTAATCATCTATGTACTTTAAAATAAGTACATATGTATATACGAACTAGTTGAAAGCTGGATCAAAGAAAACTAGCTGTAAAGAGGGTTCAAAAATAGTATTTTGAACAAGAACGACTTATTACAAATCATACCATTTGTGTGCTAACGAACTAGTTTTAGAGTAACTATTTCGAAACTCATTCATACAGGTGGAGTTGCGGCTGGTTTTCTAGACTTTTACGCATCTTACAGTCAAGCGACATTGTGCAATTTTTTCATCATCCTCCCGTGTTTTATTTGACTCGCAAGTATAGCGTTACATTATATGATATGTGTGAAGAAGTTTTGAGTTTAGCTACTTTAAAAAATAAATTACAATTGCGCAATTCACAAGGTATCTTATTTGGTTAAAGTTTTAATTTGTTATAGTTTTAAGCCTGGTTTATTAGCTCAGTTTTTGGTTCACAAGCAAAGTAATCAAAATAAACCAGTTTTAAATAATAGCACGTACAACAATAGCATCAAATAACAGACCTTGTTAATTGCCCAAATGTAAAAAATTTTCTTATAAAACTCATAATTTCTTCAAGAGGTACAAACATTCTTCTTTCTAGACCCTCCTCTGTAGTCCAAATGGACAGTCGATTTGTTCGAATTCGAACGATTGATTGGTTGGTTAAACAAAGGTATTCATCTTTCAAATTGAGCTAGTTTTACTAAAAAATGTTTAGTCTGTGAATAATGCGAAATCGGATTAAGCTGATATTTTCTTAGAAAATCCAACCTGCCATATGGCCTGTGGTTATTTCATGTCCATATTTTTTATATTACAATACCTTATAATTAAAATAATTGTAAACGATAATTAAAATAATTGTTTTTACCATCCAAACTAATCGATAGCTGCATATTAAGTAGAGCTTTCTTTAACCTACTAATCGGTTTTCTATATGTGTAAATATATGTGGCCACAAAGTCGAATGTGCGCGCTTCATTTGGTGTGTCCTAGGTTCGAATGCTCACCGAGGCAATTAGGATCAAATAATCATAGAATTTGTATTCTAATAACGCTCACCCCTCGGCAGGGAATGGCAAACCTTCGAGTGTATTTCTGCTTTGAAAAAACTTCTTACACAACTCACTTTCATTATAGAGGTCGCACAGTTCGTCATTCCATCTGTTGCGGCACCTGTCGCCCTCGCAGTTAAGGCCATAGATCTTATGTAAAATAGTTCCCTCGAAAGCAGACAAAGCCTTTTCATCTTTGACAGATATCGTCCACGTCTCAGCGGCTTATAAAATAACAGCACTGTTCAATTGGTTACCGAGTCAAGAGTTACTTCACGACTATAAATGTCAACTGCTATAACTGCCAACAGTGACGAGTATTCCAAATACGCGAAGACTCGTTGTGTGTCTCCAGGAGGTAGTTTGCGTTGTCATCGTTCACCGCTAAACCAATTTATTTTGCCTCCTTCTTTAAGCTGGAGAACGATGGGCAAGGATGTTTATATCATCTGCTTATGCCAGAAGTGCAGCTGCGCTTCAGATTGACAGCATGGGGAATACTTTCTCTCGAACGTCTCGGAGAGGTCCTTGCCAATCTGGACGTAGCTACAAGTTATCCTTAAAGTCACTCTGCACAAGAGGCCCGCACCTAATAGCTCAGTCGACTATCTTTGGCTCTACAGCCACGTGATGCTCGCCTTGGCTCACTGTTGTAAGTGCAGATTTCTTTGTATAAAAAACACGTAAAATGAGCAAAATTAGGTGTGGACTGGCGCCGCCTAGTTCTCGTTGCTTCAGTCAAATCAAACGGGTCGAAAATCCATCGTTTTTCATTCATTGTTGTCATTGTCAGTTTTGTCATTCCGAGAATGATTTTGTTGTAATTTTTATTGGCGTGTTCTCTCATTAATCAACATTTTTTGGGCATCGCTGCTTTTCTTAGCTTTGCGGGAATTTCAAATTAAGGCATGACGTCTTAGAGACAGCGGTTCAAAAGCGGTTCAAAAGGGGTTCTAAAGTCGACGTAAAGGCGGTGTTGATTTGTTAATTTGCGAATAACTGATCAAATGTGGATTTTCTAGGTCTGAAGGCGCACTGAAATCGACGAAAGGATCCTAATATTGTCCAGTATTATCGAAAGGGTGTTGTAAGAAATATTAAGGCTAATCCAGTGATATTTGGCGCAAACAGCAGGATCGCCATTCTTCGAGCGGTTAGTAGAATACTTGCTCTACTAATACTGTCAACTATCAGAAAAGCAGCTAATGGATAAGTCGTATAGCCCGATAGTATATTTTTAGCAAGAGCTCTAGCATTAAGTATTGGAAACACCCTCATATATCGGAGTGACAATTGAAATTAAATTGCCTATCAAATCACTTCTGTTGTGCCTTATTTAGCATTAAAAATTAACGACAATACTTTTTGATTACCTTGAAGTTGTTTCCCCTGTCATACCATATATGTACATACATATATAAGTAGAGAAGTGAGAGCTCTCACTCCCTCTGCTACACTACAAAAAGTGTCGAGGGTGATCGCGATGCCAGCAAATGACACAGAAAAAATCTTCACATCACAATATGAATGACAATTTTATCACATTGTATGACTTATGTCCCGTCTTGGAGAATGATCGGACGAACAGCAATGAAATGAGCTACATAAAATGGGGAAAGAAAATGTTGTTGTATGTATAAACAGCGCCCTAAGAGAGGTGATCATATATTGTGTTTGTATGTATGTTTGTGAAATGCGCTCAGAAATAAACTATGTAAATGTGCTTGAAATCACTCACTATAAATGCATGCGATTATATCGACTGACAAATTTGACAGTTCGTTGACATTTGGAAGGGATTGGCACATTACTCGAATGCCATGCAACCGCCTACAAAACATGAGCACTTTATATAGTTAAATACATACATATGTACATATGTATGTATATCTATATTCGCGGCTAAAGCGGCATGTGCGGTTAATTAATTAAATTAAATTATCGTAAACGAAAAGTGAGCAGAATGAAAAAAGTAACAGGAACCTTAAATAAACAGCTTGACACTACGTGCATACATAAAACACACGTATGCACGAATATAAATGTGTGTGTGTGAGAGAGAGAGAAGCGCGCGAGTGACACGCCTTAATTAAAGGAGCATCCACAGTTGGTTGTGGCTCTTCTTTTTGCAAATGACGTAAATGATGTGACACTTAGTGCAAAGGGTTTGTCCAATCAGATATTAATAAGATATGGAAAATTCCAATCGTCGAACTTTCATAAAAATATCAAATTTATGTGTCTTTTCTCATAAAAAACGGGTATTAATTTCAAATAAACTCATACCAAATTTAAAATTAACCCAGACGAAATATAAATTTAAATATTGCATATGGAAAGTATAAAATAATTTCGCAAGAACGCTATGACGTCTTTAAAATCGGTGCAAAAAATAATAACTGATATACAGTTTTAACATGCACGAAACCCTATTGAAACCGCACCATTCATTGGCAATGAATATACTTCCTGATTACTACGAGGGCAGACTGGTAAGTATCTTTATTATGAAGAAAACAAAATTTTTATTTTCCACCGCAATATACTTTTATCACGTTATACGATGTTCAAACGGTATTCAAATTCTTTAATGACCTTATCGTTGAGTTGATTTAATGGGCTACAAAACTGTATACCCGAAAATTTCTTACCAGAACGGCGACACGTGATACTATTTCACTAGAAAATGTGCGAAATACTAGAGAATGTGCCGCCATAGCTGAGTATGTACCGTGTGCACACTTCATTCGGTGGGTATCGAGTTCAAAGTTCCGAGTGTATTCCTCCCGTAAAAAAAACTTCTCAAAAAAAAAAAAAAAAAAATCGCCGTTCGGAGTCGGTGTAAAACTGTAGGTCGCTCAATTTGTATTACAACTTAAAGACGCGCATCTCAAATTATAGAAGTTCGACCAAAATAGCTTAAGCGGTTATAGCGCCAATTGAGTAAGTGCGAACAGAAATCGAAAGCCCTACGACAAAGAAAAATTATACTAGTTTGTCTATTAACGACTTCAAAAAGTTAATAATAATAAACTGAGTACCAACTTTTAGTATCCATATCGTTTAATATGAATAAAAAGCCTAAGTTATAATCCATTGTTAAATAATATCGAGTTTGAAATTTTCCAATTTTTTAAATTTATGGTTTGCAAAAGAGTCGCACATTTTGATTTTTTCTCAATTTTACCAAATACTATGGCCATAAAAAAACATAGCATACAAAAAAATAATTTTTAATTAGTTTACCTTTCTTTGGATCCATATTGAACTTTTTCCGTCCAATTGACATTTGTTTCTCTTTATTGGAATGTTTATTGTCTTCGGGCACGTCCAGCGCCTCCATTTCCGATACCACCTCACCGAGTTCATCTTTGATTTGCTGCAAATAACAAACAACAACAAAAATTTAAGTTTACTTTCGCAAAGGCAACTTGCAACAAAATTTACAAAAGTGGCGAACTGCATTTCCTTTAGCAAATAAAGTTAACTCAAGTTAAGTCACATACTCATAAACAAACATACGTAGTACATACATATGTATGTACATACATCGGAATACGTAAATTTGTAGTATATGAAGAGTATTTTGGAAATTGCATTGCAATTAGGTTTGCATTTTATGTATGCAAACCGCTTCAAGCGGAAGAGGAAGGAGAAATTTCTGGCAAACGAAGACTGTCGATGAATTTTAAAAATAGCTAATGTACGAATACAAACCTGATATTTTTTAAGTAAACAGAAGTGTGATTGTCGCTTGTTTGCATTTTATTTTGCAGTTAACAAGCAGAGAGATACGCGCCTTTAATGGGAATTAAATGAGGTGGAGCACGAGGACTATGCGAAAAATTTTTGCAAGCAGTTTTCAGATTTCCACAACATTCGCCGAGTCCCAGATTTTTAGACATGTATCACGACCAAAATCGATAGGGAATGTTTTATATGCTGTTATGTATCCAACACAACCAGGAGACTTTTGTTTTTGTAAAACTTTTTGAATAAACTTAAAAAAAAAAACAGCCATAAAAATGTATGTTGAAATATTCGTGACGAGGAATGCCAATTGAAAAAAAATTGTGTTCATTAAGGAAAGTTTTGTGAAAAAAAAATCTTGAATCGCATGATCAAATTTTCACCTTTATACACAATTTATGAAAATTCTAAAAAAAACTGTATCAAATCTTCAAACGTTTTAACCAAAATTTTCAGAAACTTTTCGGGCATGCAGTTTTGCAGTCCATTCAATTACAATACAATAAAGTGTAAGTTTCAAGTAGCTAAAAGTTTCAGTTAATTTTTTTATAATTTGTTTGCTAGCTGTGTTGCGCATTTTCTTCCATATAAAAATAAATGAACAGTCATGCGTAAAAATGATCAAAACTCAACCATAATTTGCTTACTTGCTCACTGCTTACATACTTTTGTGTGTAACTGTGTATTTAAATTTGAGACATAATACCGAAATTAGGATTTGAGGGAGAGTTTTGATTGTACAAATACAACAAAAGGTGATAGTGGAAGTTCGTTCTAAATAACATTATTCTGAAAATATTTTTTTTTTTTATAATTTATAGAGCTTGTGGCCAGGTATGTATTAGGGAATAATATGAGAAACAACATATTTTTCAAAGTGGTAGAAGTGATAGCTGCTATTTCGGAGATCACCACATCTCCTCATCAGACTTCTTTCTTTCTAGACTTTACCTGGCTTCGAACCATGGCACACGGGGATTGCTAGGCGAGCACGCAACCACTCAGCCACACGGTCAGCGTCGCTATCACTTCTACCACTTTGAAAAATTGTTGTTTTCTCACACTATTCCTAATACAAACCTGGCCACAAGCTCTATAAATTAAACAGACGATTCATAAAAAATAATGCCAAAAATAAAAATATTTTTTTTTTAAAACTTCATACTACACTTGGAATAATTTTAGCATACTGTAAGGGCCTATCAAATACCGATAACAGTAGTATTTCAGATTACAATATTTCTCTAGCAAAATTGTATTTTACATGTTATGCGAATGTAAAGAGCGAACATGGGGCATTACATTAAAAAAAAAGTATATGAAATAAAAATTACTTAACAATTTTTTATAAAAATAAATACAAAAAATTTAACTACAATTTTAATATCCGGTACATAGATTAATAGGAGTAAAAAAAAGTATGAACAAAACCGACCAGCCATACAAGTAATTTTTAAATTTGAATATTTGCGAATCTTATATGTGTGTCTAGCTTTATATACAAAATTATATTATACATTTTTATATAATTTGGAATAAATATTAGTACCTCACCAACATCTTGAGCACAAGTATTATGCATTTTCATCTACGTATTGATAAGGTGGCATGTTTAGTAAAGTTGCCTAAAATACCTACCATTTTATACTGTGATATTTGGCTATTTTGTATATTTAGAATAAGCGGCAGAACTATTTACATAGCTAAATCTTTTTCCAAAATCCTTTCATCTGTTTTAATGTTTCGTAATTCTCCATGTAATTCATGTTTAAATTGGTTTTAATTTGTAGCTCACTTTTAACAGTTTGAATCAGGGAAGGAAAATGGCAGTTATTTCTAAAACTGTCACTGAAAAATTTACTATAAAGTAAATGTTCAACAACCAAGGGTATAATACCAATCGATTTCTTAATTCATCGAGAATCAAATTTGAAAATAAGTTTCGTTTGCAATTTTTATGCACAATTAAAAAAAAAAAGATAATAGTTATTTTTGATTTTTATTTTAAAAATTTATAATAACAATTATTTTTCGACATTTTTACAGTTATTTTTGAGTTATTTCTGGTTTAACTGTCATTTTTGATTTGTAAATAAAAATCGAAAAATAACTGTAATTTTTTCAATTATAAAATAAAAACCAGAAATAAGTGTTATTTATGATTTTTAAAATAAAAATAGAAAAATAATTGTTATTTTAGGTGTATAAAATACAAATAAAAAATAATAAAATTATAATACAAATTGTAACTGTAACTGATATGAATTAATTGTTAATCATAAAGCTGACATCAAACTAAGTATAGTTCAGTTTGAATGTGGTATACAGAAAATAAACTTACAAGCAATCTCAAATTGCAGAAATGGGTCACTGCACTATGGGCAATATGTTCATATTTTTTAATTTAACTTGCTTTCCAAATCTAAATATCCAAATTAGTAAAAAAAACTATTCAAATTAAATGATAAAGGTAAAACTGTTAGCGTGTTTTCAGAATCAACAAATTGAAAGTCACATTTGTTTTCCAAAATTGAGACGAAACTAACTTTATGGACTTGGGGTTTAAAAAGTTTAAACATTTAAAAAGTCTTATGATGGAAAACATTCAGGTATGTAACTTTATGATGTGATAGCAAAAATATAAAAGTAAATAGATTTACAGAAACCGGTCAAGTCAGTCATACGGCAATCTTGTTATTTTTACCAACGATCTTTTGCAAAGCTACAAACTTCTCAAAACAATAATTCGATGTCTCATATAGAAAATGTCTTACAACGTCAGTAAAACTTGTCAAATCTTATAATCTAGTAAAATAGAATTTGTATTGTCAAACGACTGTGTCTGATATTCAAATAAATACGTCAAAGAAGTATTTCGTAAATACAAATTTCACAAATAAAATGACAATGTTTTTGCTCAACTTTATATGTACATACATATTTATCCTACGTGTTATATGTCTGTTATCGTGAAAACAAATGGTTGTATTTGGATTTATTGTCGCGCTTTTCCACTGTAAGAAGCACCAAGAAAGGATAATCTACACGTACGTGTCCACTGATAGCATTCAAGTCGTACTTGGGCAAGGCAGTCGCTGTCATTCTAATGTGGTAATTTTCCAATTTAAGTGATACAACTCGGTCACATTTTTTGCATTGTTTTTGTTTTCGTAATTTGTTATTACTTTAAATACACATTTCACACAAATTTGTATTTCACCTCGTTCATAACCTCTAAATGACACTTGAAGGTATCGATGATTGTCGCGATGACAAAACAATGTTGTATATATTCATGTGATTGAAGATATATACAAATGTATGTTTGTGTGTGTGAGGTGGCTTGTAATTTGTGTGGGAAATTCCGAACAATGTTTGTTCATATTCGACCGAGTGAGTAAGAACGCAAAAATTTATGAAGCCAAGCCAAGATACATTGCAAAAATTGCTCATGAGGCGTGAATTGTTTGCTTTGTATTTCATTTGCTGTGAGTGATTCTTATGCATACGATTCATTAATTTATCCTCTCAGCTGCAATTATAAGATCATATATTCATAATCGCATTCCATGCGTCCAGTCCATAATTACACATAGCCTATTTTTGCAAGTTAATTTAATTATTGAAACAACTGCGTGCATTCAAGTGCTGATTACGTACACAAGGTAAGTGATACATTGGGTAAAATGACTTTCAGATGCTGTAAGCCTCTATTGTATAATTCAGTTGTACAGTGGAAGACACAAATATAAGAATAATTTAAAAACTGTTTATTTTAGTCGAATATTCTAAAAGAAAAATGGTCGATGATGCGCTGTAGCAAACAATTTTTTGCGTCCGGAAAATATTTGCATTCAAATGATAAGGATAACGATATCGATTTCAGTAACAATACATTATTTGCATAGAAAATGATAAAGATAACGGTTATATAGAAAACGAATTGATATGAGTAGTAATTTTTATAAAAATAAGGATGGCAATCATAATAACGTAAACGATAACTAAGCCGATAACAATACCAACATCTATGGGCATAATACTAATGGATAAGGTAACAAAGTCGATATGCGATTTCAATTACAATTTTTGATACCCTAAGAGCGTTATTAGTAATTTGACATTTTTTGTTGTAGACGACGTTGGAGCAGGCATTGGTTATAAATAACCACGGTCTGCAATTGAAATTATTGATTTGCTTTATCATTTCTCAACAATTTTGCTATCTACGTTTCATTGTGAAGCATCCGAGACCTTGGAACAGTTAAATCCCATTTGGCTTAGAATATTTTTTTTAAATTCTGGTGGAGTTAAAACAAATTACTGCGCTTATCTTATTTTCACAGTCTTTTGTTATATTTAAAGTTTAACATTATTTGTTCCACACAATCCGGCCTGATCCTGTAATTAGAGAACAAACAACTTAACTCTCGCCACAATGTATCGAAAAATGCAAAGAATGTCTGGAGCGTGAGGAACATAAAAAAATCAGCTGTTTCAGTTGTTTTTGTTTGAAATAAATAAATTTGTGTATAATTCTCTTAAAGTTAATACAACTGACAAAAACCTACATTTTCATAACAGTTTATTATATTTAAAATTGTTGTGTTTCCTGAATTTTGCATTCGAATGTAAGCAAAAAGCAGCTGATATAAAATTTCAATCAAAGCGCCACCTAGCGGTAACATATTTCGCAAAGTCTCGCAGGACGTTCTTTGACCATAGAACAATCAGGTTAGACTAGAAATTTGACTTCCGAGATATTTACATAAATAGGTCGTTGAAAGTCCGTTATTTCGAATAAGAGTAGTCATTGTTTTCTATAGTTTCCGCAAAGAACGGACATTAGAAAGAAGAAACCAATTGGATCTAATCAGATTCTAATATCAATCAGCAAAAGTCAAATTAGTTCTGGTATATGATATGTACTTTCTCTTAGCGGAACGATGAGGTTTGCTCGTGAGGGATGCATTTGAGACTATTTCAAATGGTATAAGTTGGATCCTATTTCCATTACAATGCACGCAAGGCTAAGCAATCGAGGTAATAAGCTTTTTCAAGGTTTCCAGTTTGAGAAGAGTGAAAATGGAACAACTTTCGAAACTACATTCTTAAATATTAACACCAGTGGTTACAAATATGGCATTTATTTAAATTTGAGAAACAAATAAATTAGGTACAACAAGTTTTGAGTCATATGATGAGAGGCGTCATATTGAAAATATTTACTTAAGTATTTGATCGTCCCGTCAAATATTGTTACTCGCAGTGGATACCAAATTGAAGTGTTAATTGGTTAGGCGGTTTGTTATATTAGATTATTTTCAAATATGATGTTCTCATTGACACGTTCTTTTGATGTAGGTGTGTATGTATGTACATATGTATGTATAGTGGCGAGCAAACCCGGTCGAATTGTGACCTTTCTACAATATTAAAAAGGTTTTTCAAACAAACTTTTTTTTGTTAATTTTATATACAAATATAGTTCGTTCGTACTATAACAAAACCCCTGTAAATTAATGCTTCAAACTGTATACAAATTTATGAAAACTCAACAAACCGTCATCCAAATTTAAAAAACATTTAGTACAATTCCAAAAATTAAAAAACTAATATAAAATAAATCAATGGCTGTCGCCTTTAAAACTGCATACCCAAAAAAATGTCTGAATAAACTTCTAAAAATTTTGATGATAATTTGTTGAGTTTTCATGGTTAAAAAAAAAAACAAAAAATTTTATTAAAAAAAATTTCAAGGCCAAAACTAAAAAAAAATTTAATCAACGGTAGCCACTGCAAACTTGCACTTTATTCTTCTAAAATGAAATCGGCTATAAAACTGCATAACCAAAAAATGTTAAAAAAAAATTTTATTAGAAGTTTCCTAGACTAAAATTTAGACACCTCAAACTTGCACTTTATTATACTAAAATGAAATCGGCTTTAAAACTACATACAACATACTACAAAATTTCTAAATATATGTATTTCTAAAACATTTAAAAAAACTTTATGAAAATTTGTTGAGTTTTCATAAATTGCGTACAAAGTTTGAAACAATAATTTACATGGTTTTTGTTATAGTATGAACTATAGTTTTATATACATACAATTGAAGAAAAAAATGTATCATTTGCTAATAATGTAAAAAAAACTCATCATTCGACACTGGTTTTGCTCGCCAGTGTATGCTTGCATACTTTATATGCTGATGATCTCACGTCATTTATCGCGAAAAGGTGACGAGTAATGTATTTGCATATCTACATATACAGTATGTCAACTATTTGATCACACTTATGTACCAGAAAAAGATTTTTGTTTGCAACTTTTTTATTTGTAATGGCAATTCAATTTTATTTCATATACAAAGCAATTAAAGGTAATAAATTAAAATTAACACATTTTTTTTTTCAAACACAAGATTGATTTCATAGATTTGTTAAAAATGTCTTCGCTGCACATTTGATCAATTGGTTGACATAAACGATTTTTTTTACTTAATATTTAATATGACCCCCTTTTGCTTTAATGACTGCCTCAATCCTTTTGGGCATGGACTCGACCACCTTCCTGCAGAAATCTCCGCTAATATTTTGCCAGGCATTTTCCGCCTTCTGCCATAAATCGTTAAGATTATGACACTCACCTGGGGAATCGGAAATCGCACGCTTGACCTCAACCCAAGCATGTTCGATAGGGTTGAGGTCTGGCGATTGAGGGGGCCAGTCGAGAACTTCAAAGCCGTTGTTTTGAAGCCAAGCTTTAGCTACACGAGAGGTGTGTTTCGGATCGTTATCTTGCTGGAAGACGACGTCCGACACATTCTTGCCCCACACTTCTAAACTCCTGCACAAACCTTGTTGAAGGATATCAACATATTGGTTGGCATCCATTCGTCCGGCAACCCTTACGCACTGTCCCACCCCCTCCATCCTCATACATCCCCACATCATTACATTACCCCCTCCAAACTTCACCGTTGGTTGAACTATACGGCTAGTCAAAGGCTCACGAGTTTTCCTCCAAATCCACTGCCGGCCATCTTTTCCCAGACGGTTTATTTTTGTCTCGTCGGACCATATGACTCGCATCCAGTCATTTTGGGTGTAGGTTTTATATTTTTTGGCAAATTGGAGTCTCAATTTACGGTGTCGTTTGATCAAAAGTGGCTTTTTTACTTTGACACGTCCGTGCAATCCGTTTTTCCGCAATTTCTTCCTGATAGCTTCGCTTGTCACATTTATTCCATCCCTATGGAAGAGATCACGCCTGATTTGGCCCGCATTTTCATGCACACCAAACTTTATTTGCCTAACAATGCGTCTTTCCAGTGTGGCATTCAAAATTGGTTTTCGTCCAGGCTTGTTTTTTATGCATAAAGGGCTCATTGATTTTCTTATTTTTGAAACCATGCCCACAGAAACCCCAACGAGTCTTGCAATTTCTCTATGCGTAGTGCTTAAATCAATAAGCCTTTTGATTTCTTCAATTTTTGTTGCATTTAGTTTTTTCATCTATAGTAAAGCCGAATTTAATAAAATAACAAAGAAAAACAATACAAAATACTCACGTTTTACTAAAAACGATTCTACCACTATTAATTAAAGAATAAAAAGAAAAACTAGAATAGCAGAGCAATATTAACTCGACCAATGCTTCTTTACTTCACAAAGTCAACTAATTGATCACATGCCTTTGTCTACATTTGTAAATATTCTCAGAAAAGTAACGGCACATTTCCAGCAATTGCGCACTTGCTAACTCGCATTTCATAGGCCTACTTAGTGAACTTAGCGTTTTTATTCAAAAGTTTATTTTAACAAAGAAAGGACAAAATATGATGTATTGGGAAATGTATGTGATCAAATAGTTGACGTACTGTATATCTATTCTTCGATGACAAAGGAATTCTAAATATGTTGAAGAAAAAAACACTATGCGCTTTGGGAAAATTGAACGAATAAAAATTCATAAAAATTCATAAATATTCATATAGTTTGAGAAAAATATTAGCTTTTTAATAATTTCAATACATTATTAAAGAATTCTATAGAAACACATTAATTTAGTATGTTTGTAACTTTGAAGACAGTGTATCAACATAGATTTGTACTTTTTGGACAAACAAAAAACGGAGTAACTTTGAAATTGATCAACTTTTTAAAACAGTGTCAATTAAATTTTCGTTGTTAAAGACCAAACAGTAAATTTACTTTAAAAAAATATACATTTCTGCAAAAAAGTGATAAAATTTCGGTATGTAAAAAATAAATATTTTCGACTATGCAAATTTTCTTCAAACACAAGTGCTAAAATTGCTGGCAACGTGCTAAATTTATAGACCGCTGAAATATTTGCATCTCAGCGCGTTCAACCTAATATGTACAATATCTTAAACGATTTGTTGACGAGCTATGCTTTCATTATTTAACTACTTTTTGGTTTACTTTCTTGTAACCTTTAATTTAATTTATTTTTACTTCCTTACATTTCCTAAATATTTTTTTTTTAAGTTCCCAGGTTTTTAACCGCTATTCTAGTCCATACCTGACATCTAAAATAATACATTTGGATAACTACCTGTGCCTTCCACACTATCCACATTTCAACAGTTGAGCTCCTCCTACCCAGCTGAGTCGATCGGCGATTGTTAATTAAAAGCCATCGCGTTCGCGCTTACCTTATTAAAAAGATTTTCAAATACCATAGCCCCTCTTCGCGGCAAATTAAAGCAGCACTACGCAATTAATGATCCACAGTGAGCGCGGGTCACGAATCGGAGACACAAAAGGCAAACACAGTACGATAGCTTCTGAGTATAGCGTGAAACCTGTTGTTGAGTGCTTTTAGTAGAAAATAAAACAACATATGTGTAATTGATCAAAATTCCACACTAAGTCACATTAAAAAAAATTCTTCATGACCGGTTTGTCAGTGGAAAGAATAGTAATAAAACTCGAAAAACATAAAAACAATTAGGAATTATTTTAATATCATCGCCTCAGAAGCTACTGCCTTAGCTAATTTCATACACGCCCTGCTGCTCTCCATTACAGAGCCAGCTAGCTTAGCTACTTCTTTTTACGCCTGCTCTTCCACAACACCCCGCCTCGTCTACCCCAAAACAACATAAATATTTTACCGGCACCGCTCTGGTTATCTTATATTGTATATTCTAACAACATAAATATTTTACTGGCACCGCCCTGGTTATCTTATATTGTATATTCTATTTCATCTACACCTTGTTGTTGCCTACCTTGTTATTATTGCGTAGTATCACAGCATTTTGCGCCGTATTGTTACGGTTCCGCACCAAGACATTCCGGCAGTCATCACATAGATAATTGTTATTGTCGTAACCGCTGTTGCCACAGCCTCCGCCGATAACACCGCCACTATCACTTAGATTCTGTTGTATACCATTCACAATAGGTCTTGTTGCATTACAACTTGAATTATTTTCCTTGTTGTTATGGGCAGTACGCTCCGTTTCACTTTGTGACGCTGAACTGTCGTCGATGAAACGCAAATCCCCACCAACATCTGCGAGCGGGCTCATACCCAGTCGCGGGCAAAACGGCATGCTATTCACGCTATCAGCATCAACGCCCATAGTTACCGGCTCCTCATCCTCATTTAACACATTGTCCAAACTATTGGAACGCTTTTTGGCGTGCTCGCGGTGTGGCCGACGCGCCACCACCTCGCCGCGTTCATTCAGCACAAGCTGAACTGGCCGCGTAATTACCATAGTGTGTTGCGTAGTGGTGGTTACTGAGCGCTTGAACTCAGAACGTTTATTCACCACCAGCGTATTAGGCTCATCGCTGGGCAAGTGTGTCACTTGTGTATTGCGGCTCAATTCCTTCTCCACCGTACGCTGGCTGGTCAATGTGACAGGTGACGTCGAGGTTGCGGCTCCCGGCGTTGGCGTTGGCGTTGGCGCTGGCGAGATGCCTTCATAAATGGGGTTGTCCGTTAGCGCAGGTAGGTTGTAGGTAGCCACGCTGATGTAGGGTGTTGTTGGTGTCAGTGGCGATTTGTGTGAGAGTGTTGACATTATTGGCGCATTCGTTTTCGCTGGTGTTGTGTCAGCTCGCTTCCGCATTTGCGGCGTTTCGGGGCGTGATGGTGCGGCATATTTGCTACTGCAACAGCAACGTGAACATAGCTGCGAAACACGTTTTCCGCTAACCAGCCCGCGCTTATCGTCGCTAGTAGCATCTTCGTCGTCCTGCAAATTATCGATAGATGCACCAGAGCTGGGCATGTAGCAATGGTTCCCCTTTTTATTAGATCCACCACCGCCAGGCAGCTCCACATGCGGCACATAGAAGGTACTGTTGGCGCTGAGATCGATGCAGCTGCGCTGGAAGTGCTTGTCATTGCCTTGTAAAGCTGCGGCTTTCTTGTTCTTTGGCTGTCGGCGTAGCGACGAGAACCAGTTTGTGATGCTCGGCCGCTTCTGGTGTTGGTAATGTTGGATGGAAGCCATACCGGTGCACAAGACGGGTTGATTGCGACTGTTTGGAGCTGAGAGTGTTTCGGGTTATAATTTTCTTGTTAATTTGTTGCACTACGTTTCCTGAGTGAGTTGTTGACTTTTTCTGTGTATGGTTTGTTTCTTTATCGAGTTCTTGCACTACACATGAATTAACTTCCTTTGGATTTATTTTGTTTCTTTATTTTTTATTGTAAATTTTTATGACTTCTACGTAATCACTTTGCCACTTGTTGTTTGCTTGTACAGAGTCACACACACCTGTAGCAATAAAAGAAACCAGTTCCTTTAGTTCATTACACGTCGGTATTATTGTGGCTTCTCCTGCTGGCCTCAACTGTAGTGGAAAAAATTATTACATTTGATATTTTAGGAATGCAAACGTTTAACATAGCGTTATCGGAGAGTTCGCGGAAGTTGTCGAAGGCCGAAGTTGGAATGCAGCTCTCGAAAAAAAAAATGTAAAAAAAAACACTAAGGAACTTCGCGACTATTTAGCGAAAATTTATTTAATTGCGGATGGGGAGAGTTTGATTCAGTTTCTTTTATTTTATTTTAGTATTCTCATTTCACGTTATTTCAGACATTTCCCCCGCTTATCAATCACTTCTTATTCGTGATATGTTCTTTGAGTCGATAATACGATTAGTACATTATATTTCACTTTTTCGTGCAATTCCATTTTAATTCGCTGCAATTAATTCTTCGTAACTTATTTTCATTTCATTCACCTTCGAATCATTTCTTAACGATGTATTTCATTCGTTTGGTTTCACATCACTACATTTTAGTTCCATTTAAATTTCTACGGCTTCTTTTTATTTGATTTCATTAGTTTTATGTTAATTTATCCCTTTTCGGACAGAAATAAGTTGCAATTCCTAGCCGATTAATTAATTTATTGTACTCATTGCGAGCACATTTAACAAGAATTCAGAACTACATGGTGATAGCAAAAAAAATCTAATAACCGATCGATCGGTTAATGATCAATCCAAGGCATTCGATTATTAATTGCAATTTATCCCACGAAGTTAACCGATAAACATACCGTTTTTTTCCTTGCCCCAAATTAAAAAAAAAAAAATATTTTTGAGAAAGAGTTTGGGTTAAACGGACTTCATTTCTTCGCAACCACCAATTACATTGCGTTTCCATTTGAAAACCGAAGCATTGAGAAAAAAGCTCAATTCGTCGTCGTCAATTCGTCTTGTGGATGTAAGGAGTGGACAATAACTCCTTTTTATCACTAATTTAAGGCATTTCGTGCATGTAGTGATAAAAGTTAAAGGATCTTCGAAGGGAAATTTTTGATTGCGTAATTTTGATTCGTACGCTATTTCGATTATCTAGAAAATTAATCGGGTAATCGTTCGATCAAATGAAAGAATTGGTTTATTTTATTCGTTAACCGAAAGAAAAAAAGGATGCGATATACCACATTCACAAATAAAGTGGAAGAGGCCCTGAGGCTAGTGGTCGAATGAATATCCAGTTCTTGTTTTCATTAGGTGCCCAGATTAGTCAACTTGCTTCGCAGCTATAGATTTTGATCTCAACGATTTTTTAAGAAATTATTGCAAAGATATTTGTAGAGAAGTAAGGAGGCTACGTGCCGAACTCTGTTCGTCAGCACAACACCGAGGCACCGCAGCAAAAAAGTTGATGGGCTGAAAAAGACCATCTCGTCCACAGATATAGCAGACACTGAATACATTTTTGTGCCTTCGAGTTTACCTCAATAATGGCTCAATAATGCGCCAAGTCCAGTTTTTGCGAATCGATAGGTTTCCTTCATTAAAATTTAAAAACTAAAAAAAAATAGAGTATTCAATAACGTTTGGCATCAATCCCTCATGGTTCACTATTCTTTTCCAAGAAAGTCCGCTCTACTACGGACAGAAGATCCCTAGTTAGCCAGAAAGTTCTATAGGTTATTTCATAATTCCGTTCAGACCAAAAAACTAAATCACTTTTTAATTTCCTTTACTGACCCCAACTTCACAACACTTTGTTTTTATTGTACAAAAGAAATTGACGGAAAAGTTAAGCTTTGAGGGTTTCGGCCGTAAATTTTAGATATATCACTTTGACTTACAACACTTTTCAGAGCACAATCCAATACTTTCGAACGTCGCAAACGAACTAAACGATTTACGTTACGAACCTACTTGCCTAGCACTGGACAGCAAAATAACCCATTTGCAATATTTCAAAATCAGACTCAATGTGAACTAAACATTTCATTGAGCTTCCACAGCGTGCAATAGCGGTAGCATTAACATCAAAATTGTAATGACTTCTTGGCACAGCAATTAAGCTGAGACGCCGCCACAAACATCCTGAAAGCAAAATATATTTACTTTCAAACATCGTACGAGTAGGCAACCTTTAGAAAATATGTTAACAATACAACGACTTTTACTTCTGTGGAGTACATCGACAATCCTCTACGCCAAAGACATTGCAATAAAATCTACAAGTTATAATGTTAATTTACGTAACTCGTACTCGGGAAACAAAGGTTTAAGGACAGAGAAGCGAAAGAGGTGCAAAGCGGACATTCTACAAAATATTGTTGCAAGGAAAGGGAAAAGGATATGCGACGCATAAATTACAAAACACTAAATGCTATGCTCAATTTACATTATTCGAAGCGGAAACAGTGAACTGTTTTTAATGGTATTGTTGGCTTAAAAGAGGAAACACAAGAAGACTTTTGGAACATTTATGTAAAACAAAAATTGCTACTACCATTTACACATTCGGCATCCACACATATAAATGTAAGCAAAATGTTAGTGAATACTTTGCTATGTGTAAAATAAGTAGCAATCTGATTTGATTACCCTTTCTCAAGGATGTTAATGATGCTAGTAGCGCTCTGCTCAACTCTCTTCGTTTTCTCGTAAGTTTGACATTTATTTTCCTTTCGTTTAGCAATTCACACGAATATTGAATATTATTTGCTTGTGACTGGAATACTCAACTCTAGCATAATAGCGCTACTATTTACTATTGTGGTGGCATTATTGCCTACTACCATTATCATTTAAACATTCCGAAAACGGCGCTACAAAGGAGACAATTAGACTCGAAAAGGTAGTGGCGTCCGACGAGTTCCCACAAAGGATGATTTTATGAATAGCGTAGAGCACTTGTGAATTTCTAATAGTAGTAAATATTTATATGTAGTAGTGTTTTACACACGCACACACACACCGACCCATGACTGATAGTTCCACCGGCAGGTAGCGCCAATAAAAATGTACACAAAACAATACTCGATCAATTCAAATCAAAACACACCCTGCAGCAGCAATGCACGTGTAGATATGTTGTGAATATAAGTATTAGATAAATAGGTACGAGATACCTGTTTGCTAAACAAAAAAAAAAAACAATCAACGTACAGCAAAGTTTATTGAAAGATAATGAGCTCGAACGCAGACCAAATAACCTGCGCACAGTGCGGAAAGATTGAGGAAAATCAAATGACATAAATAAATGGTGTAGATCTAGAAGATTTTAATAAAAATGAATGGGATATGCTTTACTTTACAAAGTTATATACATATATATTTTTTTATAAGTAAAACTACTAAAGTAACTACGAAAGTCAATACTCAACATTTATTAACTATGCGAAGGTCTAAGACTGATTTATGCTGTATTTAAATCACTGAAATCTTTACTGCTCGCTATTTAAGTTCGGTAAAACATTGTGCGGACAGACTTTATTAGTATGCTGATCATTATCTTACGATACCAAAGATTAGACAAACCATACCGCGAAAAATCCTCAAGTGACTCGATTTTCAAGAATAAGAGCGTTTTGTTTGCCTCCTACCTGCCCTAAATTTCTCATCATACTAATAAAAATAAAGACACTGTCATACAATAACTCTTTAACTAAACAAAATGCTTCCTGGGAAGCAGTTAGATTGTGACAAATTTTGGATTGTTCTGCCACCAAAAGTGATTCCAAAAAACGGTTAGAATAGAAAAATTAGGGAAAGCAAATAGCAATAGACTTCAAGCACTTTGACCATTTTTGTTTATCAAACTGGCTCGTACACTACAATAATATATTGACCCACAGTTGAGTAAATTGTATCTTTAGTAAAAATGGGCAAATTTGTATAGGTAGATCGGCGATCACATTGTGGCACCTCTCCACATTTTATATATCACATGAATTAAATGACATCTACTATTTGTATGTGGTACGAAATATTCGAAGCCTCCTCTGTGTTGAAAACACCAAATAGAGAGCTTGCCGTTGCGAAAATTCCTAGGTGGATGCCAATCAAGATGGAAATTTAATCAAATAAAGAATTCTATTATTTCTTTCTAGACTTTACCTGGCTTTGAACCATGGTACACGGAGTTGCTTGGCGAGCACGCAATACAAACCTGGCCTCAAGCTCTATAAATTATACAGACGATTCATAAATATAAGGCCAAAAATAATAAGAATTCTATTAGTTTAGCAAAATAAATAGGAAATCTATTCGTCGGCCAAAGCCACCTTAAGACTAAGTAAATTATTTTGTTCATCATTACAACATTCTAATTCTAATGCCAAGAAGAAATTAATAGAAATAATTCGAAATGGGTGCATGTTTTATTCATATTTCAAACTACAAGTAAAACCTAGTTAGGCAGAGTCAACTTGTCTTCTGCAAGGCTTTGATCACAAATTTAACTTGGAATCAACACAGTTTGATATTTGATAAATCTCTAGTTAGAGAAATATACGACGCGGACATAAAATTTGCAGAACCCTCAAGCAAACATCAAGTACGTACGCCCCAAATTGTAGCGCTAGTTCGACCAAACATCGACCTATTACATGTATGATGTAAGCTCAAAATTATTATTTATTTTTACTTATTCCATCTTGCAAGTCTCAATTCAAAATTCGTAAATGTAATTTTCGATTTCATCGATTACGAGCAGCTGTCCATAGTCAGCTAACTTTCTTGCTGACCAACTACTGCCTGTCAAAAACTGGCCGGCAGATTTGGAGTTTCCACTTAAAAATTAGATGCAGTTTTGCTTTCCTTACTTTGCGAATTTTCAGTTTTTAATATCTACCAGTAATTAATTAACAATTTTTTTATTATTTGATTAAGTCTCAAATTTTTGCTTTTGAATCAGCATTGACTTCTCTGAACTAAAACAGAGAAACCGTTCTTACCAGTTCAGTAAAATCGGTCTGGGAGACAAGAAAACTAAAAACAAGTAGAAAATAATTCTTAGGAACATTTCTGCCGAGAGGATTTATGGACTTTTTCATTCGCATACAGACAGTCAAAAAAAATTTTGGACTTTCTGATGATTCGCCCAAAAATTGTCGTAGCCAATACTAAACCTAAGCTAGAGAAACATAGATGTTTAGATATATCGCTACTTTATGTATTTTTTAAATAAAAACTATTTATTCTTCAGGATATTTTAAAGATGTGTTATCAACTATACAGTTATTTTTCGTAATGCATTCCGATGGAAAAATTCTTTATTATCCTATTAGGAAAAGTGTTGTCGCATGATGTCATAATTCTATCAACTTCTAATCTACCTCCAAATTTTTCTGAGCAGTTAAACTCTTTACTTTTGTATTGCTTTGTGCCAATATAAAAACTGTAGTCTCAAATCTTTCACCACACCTACGGAAACACGCGCGTAAAAACAAATGGATGATAAATTTACGGTGCTCATATAGTACATATATTTCCTTATCAATTCAGCATACAAATTTCCTTCGAATTTCCAGCATTTCTTTGAGTTTTGTTAACATTTTGTATGGCTTTAACCCATTGTCGCTAAGCACATCATTTAGACTTAAAAATAAATGAAGCCAAAGAAAGTCTTGCAAAGCCAAAAGTAGACATCTTAAGATTCAACGAAATGACGCTGCATATAACCGCATGGAATCAATCATTCTATCGACATTTGATTTATTCTGAAAACAAAGAAACACGCACACTAGTACAAGTACATTTGCTCACGCATTCTACATAACTACTATGTATAATAAAATCCGATTACTGAATTATCTATCATACCTACATCAAGGAAGCCACACCAAGATATCAGCGATAGATTGACTTAAATGACAAGCAAAATAAACTACGAATTAACCCTATGGCAAGGTAGACGAACAAAAAGAAAGCAACCGGTGCTCCATATATGAATGGAGGTAGCCACAATGAGGTGAAACCACCAATGGAACCCCATCATAGCACAGCAGCAGGCAAGCAATGAACCGAGAATCCGATTAGACGCCGCCGCAAGGTAGCACGAGTCCAACGGTAGTCGCGAGAGTTCATGAAGAGATATTTTTCTATTCTAATACTTAGAATATAAAAGGCATAAAATACAAAGAAAACAGATGAAGAAGAACCTCAAAGACAAACAAACAACAACAAAAAAAGCAAAACTGTAATCCAATTAAACGCTCAAACGGTGTTATAAACGGTGCTACACGAACGTTGCGGTCGACCAGGTCGGTTAGGAGAATGCGTCGGCGCATACAATATGTACAATATGATAAATGAGAATTGATTGCAGCCATTTAAATACATACACACATTGTATAAATATGAATGTAGAAATAGTTGCACATCCGTGCAGCAAATGGAACTTAAGTGGGAACTTATGAAAATGTGCAATAATCCGCCGACTAAGCGGTTTGTAAATTGAGCTGAGCTTTCACTTTTCGCAATTGACAACAGCGGGGGAAAATGGAAAATGAGTCAAAGTAGTGGCAGCGCACTCCCACTGTGTCATCGTTAGCGTCAACATTAATGTCATTCAAGTGATAATTGTTTTAAATGATTGGCCAGCTGACAAATTGGCAAAAGTGTACAGCATGAGGAATATTTTAATCCAGCACCTCTAAAGTATAATTTGTTTGGCATTTATTGCATATTTTCGACGCTTGTTTTGTTGTAAAAGTAAAAAAAAAAAACCTGAAAATTCCCATATTAATTACACATTGGCATGCGAACGCGCCCCTTCACAACATCCAACCAACCCAAAGTGATCACAAAATGATCCAATCCATGCGCACTTCAATGAGTGTAATCACGTCGAACGGCTATAGCAAAAGTAGTCAACAAAAATAACTGGAATATATGTTGCTGAATAATTGAACGAATTGATGAATAAGCAACTGTTGGCATTGCAATTGTAGATATAAAACAAAATAGTAAAAAAAATAAAATCTAAAACGAATTGTAGTAGTCGAAGAATGAAAGCATACGAGGGTCGAGTTAACGGTAATCGGAGTAGAAATTACTTTTTCGAGTGAAGGAATCTGTTATCTCATCGCTGTACCAAGTTATTATTTTACGAGTGCGACCTTGAGTTTCGCATCATGAGATCTCTATCAGGAATAATGTGAAATGCCAAATAGACGCCTCCCGTTTGGAACATGTTCGATAGGGGCCATACAAATTCTATACAGCGTTCAAGAGACCTTAGCATAGAGAACTATATATTAAATATTGTGTGCCCAATTTGCAAAAGGACTTTGGATACAGCTCTACAATGGATTAATTGCTTTTATCATATTTAAAACATTTGCGATAGTCGCACGAACCCAGTGGGTAAAAGTAAAAAATGGGAACTTTGGGGGTATATTTTCCGTAATTGCACAAAATACCAATAGTAGAGGATGTGAACACTATCCCAATCATGAACTTTTAACCCATACATTTTAAAGCTGTAAGACGGAAACCATAATTTAATGGCGATGGAGTATTAAGAGGGGCATCTCAAGTTCAATCTCTTTATTAGAAGATGGGATAACTTTTGTAAATGACATTGAAGCCAGTGCATTTATAGCACATTATAAAAATTTTAGTAAAGAAATGGTGTTAAGCCGAACCGGTCCATGAACCAAAATGAGAAACCCCTAAAGCATTTTGCAAGTTTTTTAATACCCAACTTTGCCTAAAAGTCTAATCTGTATGGTAAAATTTCTAAAGAGTGGTATGTATCAAAACAAGTAGCCCCAAGAAATTTTGACACTTGATGCTCCCACTTTTCACTTCAAGAAATACTAAATATATTTCTGTTGCAAACCTGGGTTACCGTGTGCTCCTTTTCATAAAGAAAAACTTTAGGAGACCGTAATAGAAATCGTACCAAATGTCTTCAGAACTCAGTACGATATTTACATATATGGAGTTTGAAAGTTTTTGAGATTGGCGTAACGCGAAACAAAAGAAAAATAGTAATATAATAGGTATATGCACATACATATGTACCTATGAAATTAGCCGCGGCTCAAATATACTCACCCAGTGCAAGTTTTTTTCAACTGGTTCGAACTATCGAACCGAACCGCTTTTACTTTTGGAGCCGTTTACAGATCTGGAAGAAACAATGCAATGATATGTTCTTCTACGCCATTTGATATTGCCTTTTGGCTATATTTAGTGGCCGGAATGTTCAACAGATTTAGCTGTATCAATCTTCTTTATGTGGATTGTTTTGAAGTCGAGTATTTATGTAAGCTCCAAACTCAGGAGTCGTGAAGAAAAACAGAAGTTATAACCAGAAGTCTCAAATCATTCCACAAAATGGAACCAATTAAATAATTAATTACTTACAAACCACATCATATTATTTCCATTAATTCAAAAGATTTAGCCAATAACGATTAAAAAGTAATTTTTTGAATAAAAGTTATAATCGTTGCGGTCCCTGATTTTGGGCCATTTTCTATGTAAACTTAATGCCAGAAGAGGCAGAGTTTGTGCAAAACTTTCTCTGCGAGTCACCAGTATTTAATAGGAAGAAAGCTCGGAGGATTTGTTGGGGACTACTTCTTCCTGAATATCTGATCAGACTATATAAGTAACGTCTCTTGAAAACAGTTAGCTACATTCAACATACGTTTTTTTTAGACAAAAACAGATTTTTAGGCAAGAAGTTAAATAATCTTTCTTGACTCCGCTTATAATAAACTTCGGCGGCTTGAGTTAAACTGTCAATTATAACCCAGAATACATCTTATCTTTTTTTGGGGAAGCACCAGACATCATCTAATATCAAAATGTAAAAAATGTTGGATCCATTAACAGCTACATCCAACTGTTTGTTACCCCACCCTCGCATTACTACATATCTAGTTGAATGCATTCGTAGATACAGACTGAGTAAACGGTTGTACACAAATATGCGTCAATATGCTTATCGAGTTGTGATTTGAAGGTTTTAGGCGCGGAACTCATTATACGAAAGTATGGGTGTCGGTAGTCGATATGTAATCCAGCATATTTACAAGTAAATATTCCACATAAACGTCCGTTGAAGCCGTACAAAGACCATACCTTATCAGATATGCACGTCACTATGGTTTGCAGAGAATTACGCATGCATAGCATAGGCGATTTCGAATATGTACATATGTATGTGAGTACGTATAAACAGCATGGTATGTACGGCCAAATACAAGAGTGAATACTCTGTACGTACTATGTTTGTATGTAGATATGTGCAAAATACCTATACGCACATTTTTCAGCGTATGATGATTTTCAGCATATCTTTTCGATACCTAAGAAAGGAAAACAGATATAATAACAAGCGCGTCAACTGTCAAACATACAAACTGACGCACAAATGAAGATACATGTATACAACAACTAACGACGTCAACGACAATTCGTGCCGCTCCGTCATTACTGAACATTAGGGTGGCTCACCAAAAAAAATAAGTTGCGTTTTTTTTGCCACCGCAAACATAAAATTTAAGATGTTTTAAGATTTCCACCAAAATATTTCAGAAAAATATTAAAATTTATGTGAGCTTGACGGGTTTGAAAATACGACTAAAAATGGAGTATTTTATAAATAAAAAATAATTTTTTAAAGTATATAAAAATTATGACCACAGTTGATAAGACAGTATTAACTTAAAAGGTCTACAAGATTTTGAAAAAAAAAAACTAGAAATAATAATAAGATTTGTGGAAAAAAATTTGAGCGTGAATACAGTGCAATCTGGGTGGAACGAACGAACCAATTAATGCAAGCCTAATTCATAAAACTCAGAAAGTTCACTTTATCCAGATAGAGTTTGAGCTCGTTAGATTCAGATTGATTATTTTTTTTATAAAAAATAAGATATTAATAGTGAAAAAATTATTTACAACGGTTAGTTTTCTACACTCAATGAGCGATTTTGGTACTGCTTTGTATCGGAAGGCTCTGAAATGCCAAAATACTTGGCAAATCTGTAGTATTTACTTCAGCCCATAGGATATATTTTTGTCAAAAGCTTTAATAGCCTCAGAAGGTGTCGTTGGATTCTTGGCAGTATTATTGTTTACGTCTTCATTACAAATTATCTCATTGACCTCAACAGAATTTCATTTTTCACTGCTGTCGTCGATCTAGGTTACGTTAAAAAATTAAAAGAAAACTTCAATACACATGCAGTATAGCCAATTCTTATTGTTTTATAAACTAACATCTGGAAAAGGAACTTGACACAGGCCTTGTATCTCATGAACAGTTTCATATCTTTCTTGACGTAATTTTCTCTGGAATCAATACTTTCCAAAACCCGTTTCTAACATTTTTCTACAACGCTTGCATTTACTTTACCCCGAGCAAGCTTCAAACGACGGCACACAGCATCTTTTAAAGTAAAATTTTTAAGGTACTCTGTATTATCTTCTTTTCCAACAGCAAGCACAATTTTGTTATGCGAATTGCTTTTATTGGAAAGATTTTCTCCTGCAAATACATTTTAACCTGCATCTAATATTTTCGAAAAAAGGAATGCATTGTTTTTTGGCTCTGTACGAGGATATTTGCCTTTTTAGGTGTTTTTCTATTCGAAGGCCCGAATTGGACACCCACTTTTGAAATTGCTTTTTTCTCTTACTACTCTTTTAAACGTCTGTGCACTTTTATCCCACCATAAAATTTAGACAACTGTGAAACAAACACGATTTTTTCTAATTTGGGGATTACTCTTTTTGTTATTAAATTTATCATTAGACCCTAAATTTGGAAGAAATTCGTATTAAGATGTATTCACTCTAAAGAGACTCAGAATTGTCCACCCTAAAGAGTAATCTATATAGAGGTTTCGAAGTTCAGTCTACCAAATTTTCGCATCGTCGGAAGTTCACTCCAGCCAGACTACACCGTAGATTTTTTTGCAAAAAAAAAAAAAGGAAACAAGAGTGAAAAAATATATTTCCTTATATGCCGGTCAACCAATCTTCAAAAATAAGAATCAAAACAGCATCAATATCCAAAAAAAAAAGAACTATCAAATCCCATAAAAAACTATTTTTATTTCTAAAAAACAAAAAAGCTCCACTTTTGGAAAAATTTTCAAATCCTAATATTTTTGAGAGATATTTGGTGGAAGTTAAAAAATATGATTAACTTTATAATTCTGATGGAAAAACAGTACCGATTTGTTTTGGTATAGGGATGGTGCAACCTACTGCACATACACACAATATGTGTGAGTTAAATAGAAAGAAAAAATAATCAAAAAGTGCAAACTATACCAAGGAGTTCTACATCTTCTAAAAATACACACTTGAAGAATATCACTCGCACTTTAAAAGTCTATTCCATATTCTAGTATTCTATTCTTCTATGCATGGACACGATGTGTAGAATTTCAATGAGCTCAACTGATATGCATTGCTACCCATACAGATGTGACCATTTGCCTGCATGTGTGTGTTTGTGAAATTCCCAAATAAAATGAAAAACACACAAATAATGGGCATAAAGATAGCCGGTATGGCTGGAACGAAATTTTCCCACTACTACACATTAATACTTGTGTGTATTTTATAAAAATGTATATAGGAGGTCAATATTCAGGCAACCACAACCAACCAACACCAACCAACCAGGCAAAGCCAATGCTGCATCGAAACGCACGTGGAACCACGGTAATTGGAAAGTTCGCGCTGCAGAATTTGAAATTTAATTAAGAACACATTAACCTGCAGTAGATTTACTTGAGTACTGCAAAGCAAAAGAATTTGGCACAATGAACTGGCAGCAAAAGAGAAATTTTAGAACGCTAAAAGAGCGCACTAAAAATGAAAAAAAATAAAATCAAATAAAATATGTTAGCAGACTGAACAAAATTACTTTCTCAGCTAAAATGAGTGCCATTTTCTAAAATATAAACAAACAAAAAACATTAAAACATTTAATTTGCATATTTTAAAAGTCATACACAAAGCAGCTGAAATCTTTGTACAACTCAGATTGCTCACCGCGCGTTTTTCCATTGCGTCATGTTTCTAAATACGGCTATGAATATTTGTTTATCCGCTGCGGTTTATCTATTAACAATTTTTATGTTTCAATGTAGACACAATCACCAATTCAAATACTAAACAAACAATACCGGTCTAAACGTCAGAGCTGCTTTCTTACAAGTTTCGATTGACAAGCAAGTTAAAAGCTCTAGCAGCAAACTGGTTAATTGGCATCTCACATAAATGCAAACAATAGAAAGACATACATAAATAAAGTACAAAAAAACGAGAAAAAATATATGTATGTTTAAATAATTTAACTGAGGCATTTGATTTAAAAATCATTAAGACGAATCAATAATTAGTCCATGAAAAATTTGTATATACGTTTAGATATTCTGCATATATGTATTACGCGTAGTTTAATTATTTACTAAAAAAAACAAGTTTTTTATTCGAAAATATAAGGGGGGAAATAATGAAGACATAAAAACTTTAGAGGAAAGAGCAGTTATCAGATAGAATTAAAAATTGTTTATTTAATTTCGATAACTTTAACACTTAAAAAAACCTCATTAAATTGAAAAAATAAATATAATAATATAAACAAATTTTTATAATATACACCTGCGAGTATAGAAATAGCAGCGCAATATATTATCAAATTTTGACAATTTGTATATTTAAGATTTACAAAAATATTACTTATGCTCCAATAAACAACATGTAGTTTCAAATGCCGCATATTTCCATCTAATTTTCGAACATTTTACACCGAATTTTTAGAAATTTTCTTAGTATGCATCCCATTAAATTTTAATTTTTCAATTGACTAGAAATTTTTTTAGTGCATATAACCAATATATTTTTTTAGGAAAGGCAAGGGAAAAAATATTATGTAAGGCTGCATTAAGAAAAAAAACGAATACAAATAATAAACATTAAAAAAAATATTTCGAACACAAATCAACCCAAAAACTTCTACAAAATTTTAAATAATAATACCTGTTCTAACAATAAACGATTCTTCCGACCAAAAAACGCTATTTTAGCAAAAACCTTATCACGAGAAAAGAAAAAGAAAAGATCAAATGCATTACATAGGGGAAAATTAGGCATGGCGTATTTTCCAAAAATAAAAAGGATTTTATGGTTTTCAGGACTTCTTTTTAAAAAGGGATGAAGTTCAAAAAATTGAGAAGTTAAAAAAAACATCAAAAGCAAATTTTATAACTATCAGAAATATATAAACCAAAATAACATAGTCTTTAAATTAAAATATCGGAATACAAGCTTTAAGTTTTATGTTTTATAAATTAACAAAATACATTTATTTTTACTTTACCGCAATAAAATTAATCGCAAAACCACAATTAAATAAAAAACATGTATGTTTTATTACTTCACTCCCGTATTTACACAACATTCAGCATTTAAATTGTGAACTGGCATTGCCCGAAAAAGCGCAAACGCTTATCGCCAAATATCAGGGAACAAAACTCTGTCAAATTTTTTCTGAACAAACTATATATACTTACATATATATATTTACATACACATGTACATAGTATGTATGACTGGAAAAAAATTATCCGCAAATAGCGCAATAAAAACTTGCCTTTTGAAAACAACATTTTATGTAGTGTTAGAATGGCTTGCTTATCATGCTAATAATGAGCATGAATATTAAATTTGACGAACAAAAAATACATACATACATTCATATTTGTACACATACTGTGCGTTATGTCAAATTTTCTCCTTTTACAGGAAACGCAAAACACAATTCGCAATATAGTGTTAATCGTATTTGTCAGAAATTTACTACAGCTTTCAGCTCATGTTGTTAATGCAGTGCATGTTATAAAAAAAATAGAAATGCTGAGTTAACGCACTTTTGAGGAACATAGCATTTTTTAATATATTTACATTTTGTGGCTTTTGTGTTTAATTCTTTTTTGAAAGCAAATCTAATTAAACTTTAACAGTTGCGCAAGCTAAGGAAACGATCAAACGCTTTTGTGCTAGAAATAATACATGGCATTTAAAGTCGTCAACCCTTTGGAAAATATAGAGCAGCAAATCGAAATCGAATAGTACCCAATGACTTTGCGATAAATACCACAATTCCAGTAGCCAATGCTGAGCGGTCAAGCGTCCAAGGCAAGGCAAATCATCTTGCGACAACTAGAAATACAGCAGGAAACGCTTTATCGCTAAGCGGCTCGACACTTCGCTTGGATGTAAGCGGCGTGATAGTAATTTGGAATTGTGCGATAAAACTTCGGCGAGTCGAGAGTCATATCATAAAGTTTCAGTACATTGCAAGGCCTAAAACCATAACCACTGCGTTGAAGATAAAATTTGTAAACACGAAGCACAATCATGCATTTGTGCGAGGGGGATTTGGTGCTAAGTTAACTAAGTAGCTAAAATTAGTAATGAGTAATGAATTAAAACCTAAACTTAGTTATAAATAAGTCTTAGAGAAATAATGCCACATTTGTATTTCGGTCTACGAATCCTCGATTGTCAAATATTTTTCTCTTTAACCTTGGTACTGTTTCGTATCTTGTAACGTATCTACCTTCGGACATTTAAATGGAGGAAAATGACCTTCTAGTTAGGACAAAACTCCTCCGGTTCTCCTTTTACGACAGGCGGGACCATCACTATCTGTGGTGACCTCCACAAAACAGACATCACAAAAAGATATATGGGTATAATTTGCGGATTTATTTTATGAATAAAAATCGCTTAACAAAAATTACGGAATACATTGCCTATATACATAGCTACAGCCCTGGCATTGCTTGTCGAGTTTTCTCACCGAAAAAAATATCGCCAGCTCAGTTGCTTTAAGGCTCGGCCGATGAATAAACTCTTGGTCTGAGTGTGTTGAGAAGATCGTAATCTATTGAAATCAACCGCTATTTGAGTACACGATAAAAAGTATCAAATAATAGGGCTGAGTGATCATACCTTTGAAACACTATCCATAGGTATTTCGAAAATAGACAAGTGAATGGTTCTCTCTCAACCAAAGCGAGCGCCATACCCTGCAAAGGCATGAAGTATGAAGTCACCTGATGGAAAGATTTTCGAACCTTTGCGGCTTCTTAGCTACGATTTAGGTATTAAAGCAACTTCTTGTGCATTTTTTTTTGGGAAGACCGAAACACGGTCGAACATAGCAATCGCAATGTTGCTTCCAACAAGATATATAATTATCATTTAAGGATTTCCCGAAAAATTGTGTAAGTAGTTGTACGTGAGTTGTATATGCCTTTTAATAAGGTAATTATAATTCATGTTTCTCCTGTTTATAAGCGTTTATATAAGCCTTATTTTATATGGCCTATATGTTTTAGGCAGAAGGAAGTGTCAGAAAAAATTGGGTATTATGAAAAGGACGTTGATAGCAAAAAAGGAATAGTTAGGTTAGGTTAGGTTGGAGTGGCAGCCGCCTACAGCGGCTCACTTAGGCCAATATTAGGCCCATTGTGTTACCACAAAGAATAGTTGCGTTACTGAATTTCAAGCGAGCACTGCTGGTATTCACTACCAGTTTCACATGTCATTTATGTCGTATGAAACTATAGTATCTTATTATAAGGGCTTATGTAAGCTTGATTTCTAGGCCATAAAATATGTAGTTATGCAAACTAAATTTTTCCATATAACACTTTATTTAAGTATAATTTTTTTTATATGATAAGTCTTATAATAAGGTATTTATACACCATGTTACGTCTTATTATAAGGAGTTATGTACGCCTTATTTTATATGGTATATACGGCATAATCATAACGGTGCATATCAAAGAGAGAGAGCGAGCGTTATGAACTGATGACATCAATATACATACATAGTAAAATATTTCATACAATTGGCTAACCTTGTAGATTAAAAACCCTGGGATCATTGAAACAATCCTTATATAAGAAGCGAGTTTTTTTGGTGTTGAATGCCATTCGAACTGTTTCGAGAAAAACAGCAAAAGGGTATTTCCTATTTCGTAAACTTGGTTAGAAATTTCTATCGAGTTTATATTAATTTTAATACGAAAGAGCTCTGACAAGAAAATATGCCCAACTCACTCTCGTATGGCAAATAATACCCCAAACACATTTTATCGAAAAAAGGTCCACCAACAAAAACCCTCGGAGTACTTTTTGCTTTTTGTCTTGTTTTTTTTCATACAAACTAGCTTCCACGAACTGTCGAATAATTTGTATTGTTTACAAAACAATTAGGCAACCACAGGAAGCCTAAATTTGGCCTTGGCGCGCAAACACACGCAATTGAATGAAAACATATGTATACACGATTATTACAGTGTAATTTGAAATTTTCAAAGTATCGAATTGTACTCACTTATGTGGGCACTCAAGATATTACCCGTTTCACACTAGTTGTTAGTCTTTATCACTTTAAAAACTAATCAGTAAAACTCGACAAGTCTTTCGTACTAATAACTAATGTCGCTCGTTCTAATAGCTTCAATTTAGATTGCATTTTAGTTAGATATTTTACCCATTTTGCTTCTTTCGTCACTTTCAAGTACTAGTTTGAAATAGAAAACGGATGTAAATTTGTGAATAGATTTGTACATAAGTGTATGGTTTTGTTTTTGAATATAGCAAAAGTGAAGCAAATGAAATCCTATTAGTATTATTCCAAATTTTATGTTACAATCAAAAATGTTTACTTTTACCAAAACTAGCTAGCAGCGGCAATAACTTTTCCTCGATCTGTCAACAGTGAGTGAAAAATTTATTTTTTGGTATTTAGTACAACTCGAATATTTTTGTTTTCTCAAACAAATGTGAAACTTTTTTCGTATACTACATTCAAATATGTATGTACGTATGTATGTAAGTGATTTGTAAAACGAGGCTGGTATATACAAATACACATACATACATTTCATGCTGGTGTGCAGCGCACAGAAATTAGCTTATCCAAAATCAAGGTTAACTCAATAAGCAAAGAGTATGGTATGGCTAAATGTATGGACTATGTCTGTATGTACGAGTATGCATATACAGTGCTGGACAAAACAATAAGGGCAGGCAAATTAAAATGCTGCTTGATTAAAAAAAAAAATGTTAGTCTTTCAATATCTTTCCATGTGATGCAATTGAAGTTTTGTAGCTCATTATAAATAATGATCACGAGAGAGCGCGAGAGAGAAGAAACGATTGACTCGCTTCGCTGAACTCTGTCCAAATCCCTAATTAGTCCACTCTGACCCCTTGAAATAACCATTTTCTAAATTCGAGCGATCTCTATTTTATTTATCTATTTCATATCTTTCAAGCTACTAAAATGGACCGAACTCCACAAATTGCTTCCTTGGGAATAGTTTATTTTTAATTTAATCTAGTCAATATTTGGCATCCCTCGCAATATGGATTATAAGATCTCAATGACTGTTTGGGTAAATCTTCGAATTCTTCTTTTCGAATTCGTTTTGTTTACTTTTTCCTCCCCCGGAAAGCAACGCCATCGTACCGTGCCTTAGCGGAGAGTATGTGACTAAGACCAGGAACATCGATCCCAATAGCTCACCATTTGCGAATTTTGCACAAAGAACTCGCATTACGCGCTAACAAGATCCAATTGACTGAGCAATTGATGGCACATGACCACGTTCGCTATGTTTAATATATGTTTTTGAAGCCTCTTAGTTCCTAGTGAGAGTTGATGGATACCAGATTATTTCTCCTATATTAAAATCTTGAGATATAGTGTTCTTTGAACCTCTCGCAGGAGGAGTTTCCGGGAGAATATATTAGACGGTGCTGGAAAAGTTTATCTCTAAAACCTGTCTTTTTGTCTCTCATACCTAGAAAGGGGCTGATGGTCAATGTCGATCTAAGTGATTAAATTCGTATATATCAAAAATTGTATCCGGTTCTAAACAGAAGTTGTTTAAAATATTAATGAATCTTATAGGTTCCTGATTTGCATAGTTGAGAACAATGTAGGAAAATAAAGAATATTACCTACTCCCTAAAGCAGAAAGGTGATAACTAAAATCCAACCTGTTCCTATAAATTTACCCAACACGGTATCTATTTAGGAAAAATACATAAATTGTTTCGTCTATGACGCTTTTGGCTTTTAACTTGAAGAATAAATAAAGAATGCTGCCTCAAAAAAAAAAACAAAAAACCAATTCATAATTTGTTCATGCACTGCCAAGCAGTCAAACTACATACATATGTATGTAGTGTCATTGGGCGGGTCGGGCGAGGCGCTTGTTTATTGAACGTTCAACAAAATGAAGCCAAACGCGAGTGGCGCGTGCTGCCAAAAATCAAACAAAATATAAAATTTAGTAATAAACAAATGTATGTAGCTTTTTAAGCGTACACACACACAAACACATACATAAAATGATTTCAAAAAATTTAAACGACTCGGAGCTGAAAGCAGCCACCCACCTAAAAATTGCGAAGAACAAAGCACAGTAATAGAAAAATCACAGCGTAAAACTATTTAAATGAGAAAATTTACAGCTCGAAAACTTTTTACATATGTAAATATATATTTACTTATAAATGATTTTCTCATTTTTATTTTCTTATTTGATCATCGCTAGAAGATGTGACATATGGCATGCGATAAAAGAAGTCATTACGCCTGAATTGCGATCAATAAATCGCAACTGTCTCTCAGCATTGCAAATGTCCGGGGTGATGGCCTTTAGTTTTACTATGCGCTCAACAACCTATTATACATACAAACATACGTAAATACATATGGGCGTATGTAAATGTTTACTTTGGTATCTTTGTACACTTATGTACAGCCCACAATACGCACAATTAACCCGAATCGAATGGCAAATGTCGCATGGCAAATAAACAATGGCACATTCTACAAGCTGCGCACATATGTATGTACATACATACGAACGTAGTTACATACATACTAACAAAGAAAAACTTTAGAAAACATTGGAAAAACATAAATTTAACAGATAACATCGAATATTGTGTGACAGCAGTACTGCAAAAAAAAAACAAAAGAAAACAATTCCAGTCCAATTGCCTGTCATCCAGAAGACGTAGGAAAATGCATTCGCATGTGTTGAATGAAGACGTTTGTTGTCAGCGAAATGGGCGTTTAGAAAACAAGATAAATAAAAAAGATAATGGAATCACAAAAATATGAATATATCAAAGGCTTTTTACTGTAAGTGTGAGAAAATGTGAATATCTAAAAAAAAATCGCAGCGGTCATAAAATGTAGAAAGTACCGAAGAATTTCGTAAATAAAGATGAACACCAGAAGCACATAAAGAAAATCTCAATCACTATTTTATCACGTGCAGAAATGCCTTCACACTATTTTCTATTACACTTTTATTTAAAAAAAACGCTATAAACTTAAAAGTTGAAATAAGCACCAGCAGTATTTGACACACTCTCTTTAAATTACTCTTGAACATAATATTGGCTAGAAGTAACGCGCTCAGTACTCAGTCGCTTCTTCTTGGTGGCTCGTGCCCAAAGTCTAGTTGACTAGTAAAGTTATGAGAGGCCCTTTCTTATTTTATGAAAGCCGTGTCTACGTTACCAGTGCCACCCGGATTTATCGTCGTATTACAATAACTCATTATTTTCATATGCTCGTAATTAATCCAGACTTGAGATAGCGCGCGGTGATAGCCTCCGTCTTTTGAAAGCAAAGTACCAAAGCCATATGGAACAATTACTAATATGCTTCTACTCGCTGGTTACCTTCTTTCACAACAGTTTGAGATTTCAACCATTAATCCGGAAAGGCATTGAAATGCCAGAGGAACACCACCTACATATGCGTTTTGAGAAGTCCGTGTATTGATCAAGGCTGCTGATTAAAGGCCTTGCGTAAGATATTTCAACGCACACTTTCTGAGAGAATAGGGCCTTGTATTCATCTAGTTTAAGAGACAGAGTTAAGGAAACCATAAGCAAACTTTATACAAACCGGGATCAGGGTACCAGAGATTTTTACCTTATAAGGTAATTTTACGGATGTCGATCAATCCCAGATGATCACGACTAAACCTATCAAACTTTAGGACCTGAGGATAATATATTTGATATGGAAATCGAACTTCGACTAGGTATTGTTTATAGGATAGGGAGAGAGTAAGTGCCGAATCTTAAACCGTCCAGAATTTAACAGCCAAAAATGTCTACTTATTTATATGTAAGTACTCATATTACAGAGGTGTTCGTTTTGAATAAACGAAAGTTTTTTTGTTGTTAACCATAAAATGTTACGAAATTTTCGAATAAAATGACTGATACATTGTGTAATTTAGTGACAAATATAAAATAAAACTGTTATGAGTTTAAATATTCGCGAAATTCACTCGGTGCGAAATCGTCCATTATACATCGCTAAGTTTTATTTTAAGTTTATGTTTAGTAACTGAAAATTTAAAAAATATCAGATTTTTTCGGTGTTGTATTAATTTATTCAAAATAGAGGGAATTCCCATTTTAATGGAACTGGATTTCATTCATGTGACTACCTCGGCTGGCATCGCAATATCGCGAGCTGGCAACCTAGTTTTCAAAGACCTTATGTAGTCTCACGAATGGCTTGTTCTATATTCACCATAAGAACCCGAATCGTTAATGGATTATTTGCATAACATCGGTCAAATTGCAGCTCCGAGGTGGTCAATCGGTATCGTTGGGAGGACTGATAACACCATTACCGAACTTGTAGCATGGACTGTGTGGCATGGAGAGTCATACTGCTGAAACCAAACATCGTCTTAGTCCATGGCTTACATTTTCATCTACAAAAAATCATTTATCATGCATTTGTATCGCTCACCGTTGAGTGGGGCGGCGTTTCTAGTGGCATTTTCAAAGAAAAATTTACCAATGATACTACGGCTCAAATTGCCATTATCTGAAAATTCATTGGCTTTTCGACGATCATGCATGCGCCATTTTGCTAGTTAACATAGCCGTCGAGATGAAAATGCGCTTCGTCAGAAAATATCATAACTTACGAGTAAAATCGTTGTCCATTTCGTTGGATTTATTTCCCAACGTTGCTCAAATGTAAAACCGACTTTCTGTCAAGATTTCCAGCAGGAAAACATTCGCATGTAAAAATAACATATAATTTTTTAATTCAACTGTATTTGCTACCATGAATTGCTGTGTGTACATATGTATGCAAATATGTACTGCCTGTTAACATATGAATGAATTCAATTGCATTCATAATATCTCAACACTCTTGATGTGGCACAAATTATTTCCACTAAACTCAATTTCGTTAGGACAAGAGTCTCAGCAGGTTAAAAACAAAAAAAAAAAAACAAGTTTCGCTTTTTATACATTCAGCAACACTACGATAATCATAAGCATTTTTCTACGGTAATCCAAATTGAATAAAAATGTGTTAGCAACATATGTACATAAATTGCCAGCTGAAATCTAGAACAACAGCAGCAGCTGTAGGCAGCTGATTGATGCAGGAGCCCCCGCCAGCATTTTGTAAACGTAGAGATGGACCAGAGATGAAATCGTTGTGTGTGAATTAGAAATGTAAAATACGAGTGCAATTTAATCATCACTCAATGCAGATAAATATAGGAGGTGCATACATATACATACATATTTTTCAAACTAGCCTCCTTATTAGAGCAAACTACTTAGGCCGGTGTTGCGGCAATTTATGGCATTGATGGCCCTTTGACGTTGAGGGGCTGTATGCTTGCTTAGTTGGATATACGTTCAGCTTCTAGTAAATAAGTACAACACTGATAGTTAAATGAATAAACAATAAAATGCCTTTTCATACGTGCATATGTGTGTACTTATATATAGTATGTATGTATTTTTTTATTTTTATATATGGAGGTACAGCTGTGAGTACACTTACACCAAATGCTTACATCGAATGCAGAATTGTTTGCTGTTTATTTTGATTACTTTTTTGGGACAGCTAAAAGCATACGTCCACAGATCGAATGATTTTGAGTTAGAAATTTGTTTTCGAAGCGAAACATATTAGGAATATGAAGAGAACAATTTAAATAAAAGTTGACTTCACAAAGTAAAGCTATGTTCACACAAATCAAGTGCGTTCAGACGTTTCATTCGTAATTTATCTTGACACCTCGGTAGTCACCGGGTTCTTTAGTTGTTTGAAGAAAGGAGATATTGTGTACATTTTTATTTCAATTTTATTATGATAATATACTTCTTTTTTTTTTAATTATGATCACGAGAGAAAGCTTCCAGAAACATTAAAAATTAAAGAGAAATTGAGGGAAGTTATAATATTTCAAAATAGTACGTCCAGTTTGGGGAGAATACGTTTTTCGATTACTATCGATCAAATTGTGCCTGCCTAATTTTTTCTAAATTTTTTCATTTAAATGATGTTAAAAATACGCTGTTAAAAGTTAAAGTCGTTTCTGCCTTCGTTTAGCAGTTATAGAGCTTCAAACACGGTCGCGCATGGCGTCGCTTTATCACATTATATATCTTTAAAACGTTTCTTGAAAAGTCATGTTCAGTTCGGAGGGCGGGTGAACAGTTTTGAAAAAACTGTTGAACCAATTGACACATATGTTGCACTTTTTTTTTAGCAAACTTGTAGAAGGTGTTATACAAGTTTTTTTGGAAAAAAAAATTTCGTCAAAATCCTAAAGTTTCGAAATTTTTTTAATTAAAAAAATAGCTTGTGTGACAGCGCAGGTAAGATTAAAAATGATGATTTAGCTAATATTTTTTTCCATATTATCCGAACTCACAACCCTTCACCCCAGGTATAATCTTCTTTTTGGTGAAGGCAGAGTCAAGGTCACATAACTAAAATGTGAAAAAATTTGAAACCCAAAAAAATTCCATCCATAATAAAAAAGTTAGTAGTTTTCTTACAAAATGATTCTCAGAAATAGGGGTCGAAAAGGGTCCGCTACACTACACTACCACCTTAATTTATTAACCAATTTTCCAGGACCAAAATCCGAAATTTCAGCATCATTCCAAAATTCGGTCATAACAAATTGTTAAAACCCAAAAAAAAGCATTATTTAATTCAACTAAAACTATCACTTGTCTATTTCTATGAATAAAAATTCTTTCAATCAAAATTTTTGACAGCACGCTCAATATCGACAACTGCATTCATATAGAAAGCATTGCGCCCACAATTAAATTCTAAAGTGCATTTGTTATAAACAAGTAATAACTAACTAGTGCATTTTTCCCCCCTTCATAAACTAAAAATCATCTTGGACGTTTGCCGACAAACGTGTAAACAAATGCTTTTTGCAGCATGGAAGAGAAGAACATTGACTTCACATGAAGCTAAAAATAAATATACAAAAAAAAATTAAAATCATGGCGAAGGTTAATAAGACAACAGCTCTGTGGAAAGTGGATGTTTAAATGTAAATAAAATTTCAATTGATGTCAATAACAGTGGGGAAAAGATAAGTGCATTCAGATGCATAAATATGAACTTATTATACGAAGGTTGAGTGAACAGTTTTTTGCCTCTGCCGGAACACGCATAAAGCTCATGAAACGGTAATGGTTGATTGATGATATTTGATGCAAACGAGTGATAAATATATTGCATGAATAATTGAAAATGATAAGGTTTGGTTCTAGATGGGTGCCGATTTTAATTCCAATCAACAATAAAGTAAACAAAGAACATATTGTGTGAGCATTGCAAAGGTCTTTTGCTGCACTTTGCAGCTTTGGGTGAAATTGAATGCCGCCGCAATTCACTTCAGAGTATAAGGCTAAGAAAAGCTCAAACTTTTTTTTGCAGAAATCTTTGAAAAGTTAAAGAACTGTTAGTAGAATACGAGCAATTAAACTAAATGGAAAATGTGTATTAATCTTGTCTCCTACAGAAGAAATACTTTTGAACTCACCCTCGTAGATATTCGCAGACATATCAATTGGATCTCAATACAAGTGACTGTTGAAAGATAGAAACCCGCAGCACAATCAATTGTAAATATACAGTTAATAATAAACGGATCAAGACGGTTTAATAGGTGTAAATATTATAGGCTCGTTTCTTTGTACCCGATTAACAAAAGAACGCTCCAACTCGTATATAATTTTCTTTTGTTGTAAAAGCAATCCTGTTAGCATCTTTTATAAAACATGCAATTTGTTTAATGCTATTTAATAATGGAAAATAGTTGTGATGGCAACTTCTTTTTGACTCAGTTATATATTTAGAAATACTATGCAAATAAAGAAGGATGAGTTGCTAAACTTAAATTTGGCAACAGGACGCAGCATCTGGGTTAAAGTTCCTTTTACAGCAAGTACAACCCTGTTAATTTATAAAACATGCGATTTGTCAGGTGTTATTTAAGAATGGAAAATAGTTGCTCTGGCAAACTTTTGATTTGTTTCCTCATTTATTTAAAAATATCGATAAATCCCCATTTGGTGTTAAACAGAAATTTCCAAGTACTTCTTTAAAGTTCATTCACAATAGTGCGGCTTTCTTACTGTTCAACACTGCATGTCAGTTCGGTTATCGTTTTACGGAGTTGGCTTGTATATTTTTCCGAGTTCCGTGTTATTGTTTTACTTGTAATTGGTGGAAAAGAATGGGCCTAATATCTATTGAAAAAAAATAAAATAAATTTAAGATTTTAATGAAATACCGGTATTCGTATTCATCTATTTCGAGTTTCATTTGGCGGATGACGCTTGATTTTACAATTTCTTAGTTGCTGCCGACTTGGCCATGGATATTTTGGACTTTACTAAAACGCCAAGACTAGAGATGTGATATCGCAGAATCCAGCCGGTCACTCATCGAGAATACGGGTTTTAATATGTATTATGCAGCAAACAGTTCGCTATCATGAGGCAATAACGGGCGCTATTCCGAGTTACGTTCCGGTTGGGCTGATTTTTTTTTAATAAAACCACCAACCCATAAACTACACGAAAAGGTTGTTTTATTTGGATGTAATGGCATCTCATGAACATCATCGTTTAGTCCATCTGTCCGTTAGAAGAGAAATTAGCCCCAAAGCTGAACAAAATGTTTGTCAAAAGAAATATATCATCGTCAAACTTTTCAAGAACATAAAAAAACAGTTCGACAAACGAAAGAGCAATCTGTCATAAAATCCCTCCCGAAATATGTACATACCTCTAAATAAATCGCCCGATATTATGATGATTACCTTTAAAATGTGTACATTGTATCCCCAAAAAACAACAAAATTTCAAATCTTTTAAAACAGTAACAAGTAGAAATTATTATTTTTTGTTGGTTTTTGTGTAACTACCCGACAGCTCTCTCCAATGTTTTGTGCATAGCCAACTCCATCGTATATAACTATACAAGCGGAAAAATAGTCAGATAAACCTCAATACTTAAGATAGATATTAGTCCAGAAATACATCCTAATTTCCTCCAACTCTTCTACCTAACTGTAAACAGCATCTCAGAGTGGATTTAGTACAATATTTAGGTGTAGGATAGTCCAAGAATTATGAATGTAGGTCAAGTTTTTTTCGTAAAACGAACGAATTTGTTTTTTTTTTTTTTGAAGTCACAGCTCATCGAATGAGATTCTCGCTTGAAGAAAAACAAAATATGTCAGTTTTACAAGAAGTAAATTAATAGGCTCCATGCGCACAGGAGTTTTTCAGCTGAAGTAAAGACACTTTTAGTTAAATAATCTCAGTACAAAAAAAAAACAGCAGCAACAATTTACTGCTGATCACAACAATACTGTGCTACTTAAAACCTATAAACAGTTTTCTCCCTACTGATACGCGTCGAACACCACAGGGGTCAATGGAATCATAAAAAACAAGATCCCAGATATAGCGAAACGAACGCGAATAATAAGAATATTAAAAACAAATAAAATACCAGAAAAACGCGAGCACCTTTCGCGGGGATGACTGTGAATCGTTGGATTCTTGCAAATTTCATAGTGTAAATGTGACCGCACAAAAAACAAACACTTGTTGCTGTTACATATTTTATATACATATTAGCCACTGTACCCGCTACTGTTCAGCTCGCTCCGAAAATAGTTGCGCTTATGGCGCATGGAAAGCATACAAGCGGCCACTGGTACGCTGTAGTTCACCATAGCTGGCACAATAGAAGCGTATTTGAAAACAGACAAAAAATATATATAAGTTGTGTAAATGTGTGAATTTCTTAAAAAGCAAATAAAATACAATACCAGCGAAAAAATCCGCATGCAAATACGAATGGTAAATAACACATTCAATCGACAATTGAGGGAGAGTTGGAGAGGTGGAGACCATAGCCAGCACGTTAGTCATAGTTGTGTATAGGACGCCATTGCAGCGGGTTGGGCAGCAGCCACAAATTGACGCTGTCGCGGCCTGCACGTCTAGGCAGATGCAAATTTGCATTGTTGACGCAGCAAGACGTGCGGTGCCGGAGGCATCAATATACAAACATATACACTCGATTGTACCGAGATCTAAGTACGCAAGTAGTAACTATGTATGTATGTGTAATCATTAGTCCAGTCGCAGTCAGTCAGATGGTTGCTTCGTGCTCGGGATGTCTCTGCATTGCGCAGCGAGATGAAATTGCAACGATAGCGCATATCACTAATAAATGTACTGGTGTAAAGGGAAGGAAGACTAAACGATCTGGAGGGGGTTCGCTTGGTTGGCCGGTTGTTCTGTTGTTCTGTTGTTTGGTTGAGGGTGAACGGGCTGAGGTGACTGCGCCTGTAACTGCAGTCATAAATATGAAATTATGGCAACGTCGCACTTAGTAGTTCTAAGCTGTTGGCGTAAAAAGTAATAAATCTATAAGCGGCGTCACTGAATGAGGGGGCACACACACACAGGCTAGCACACAGAGCGACACAGAGCGATGGAGGAGAAATATGTACATACATAGGTACAAAGTATGCTCGAAACTGCCGCATAACTAGGGGTCTCCTGAGGGATTTTAAGTAGAGAAATTTAGCTCGAAATTGTAAAAAGCTTGCATGGGCGAATGAAACACACTTCATGGAATTTAAGTGCACACATTTATACATGATCCTAAAAATTATAATACACTAGTAAAACGGGTATATGTATTTATTAATATACCTTAAACTAAAACTAAGTAGTCTAAAAATAAACGAGCTTGTCATTAAACACAGCAATAAGAAACCCATTAGATCCGAGTGAGACGGCACTATACAATTCACTGGCAGTTAATAATCCACTTTTTACTCTTATGCCGAGTTTCCATTAGTCATTGGAATTATAAATATGCATTCGTTGCGAGGTACTTATTTAAAACCTTATTTTAGAAGCTATCAGTATGTTAGACAGGCTGACAAGGCTGTTCTTAATTTAGCAGCAGATAGAACTCACTTAGAATGTGACAAACTAGGAAGGCGATGTGTCAACTCCCACCTACATATTGCAAATGAGGAGCTTCAGTTGTCATCTTGCTTTCTCCGAATCCCATCGAGAAACACTTTTTGTTTAGCTTATCGTTAGATGCTGTAACATTGGAGTCTGATAATCAGAGTTACAGAAACGAATTGATTTCAAAGTTTTCAAAATAAAATAAAATTTTTAAACAGCTAAATTACAATTTCTTTAGGATGATTTCATTAAGGGATACTGGGTCCATTCAAATGCAGGACAGAAGGTGCAACGGACTGGTTGTGATGCCGAAGGTCGTTCACAAAAAGAATAATGAAACAATGGCTCTATTGTAAAAAATAGATCGGACTTTTTAGGGGTATCAAAGATTTGCAACCGTCGTAGGCGAGTGCGAAGCGAGGCCATTTTATCACCCGGTGTGCCTCCGGTTAAAATTTCAAGTGGAGTAAATAACATCAACAATTTATATATAATATATTTACATAGAACTATTTTTTTCTGCCCCCCATTGGCAGGTAATAGCAAACCTCCGAATATATTTCTGGCATGAAAAAAACTTCTCACAAAAAAAGCGCCGTTGTGAGTGGGCATAATACTGTAGGTCTATTAATGCGTCGTACAATATGACGCTCGCCACAAATTTTAGGAGCAGAGAAATTTTCGAAACTCAGATCAATAGATCACTAAAGGAACATGTAGCAGATGTAGTAAACAAAAAATATATATTTTTCTCAAAAAGTATTCAATGTTTCTTTGGCGTCAATTAATTATCACTTTTCCTTCTTTTGATAGTTATTTCTCTTCCACGAGGAATTTACTTATATAATTCACCATTCCATAAAAAGCTATGTTTAGCTAATAATCAGCTCTTACACCTAGTGAGAACAGGCACAACAGGGGAAGAACTTTTCTCTCGTGTCGCAAGATTTGCCAAATAAGGATAAATGGTAGCATATACATATAAGATTAAGTCAGTTCTTTACATAATTAAATGCACATACTTTAACAGTGGGAATTTTCTAGAGGCATAAGCTGTCAAGTCAAAGAAGTCCGACTTTGGTGAACTTATCTACCCTCCTTTGTAAACAGATACCAATAATCGATCAATAGCAGTGAGAGTTTATATATTTAGATACCAATAAAATCCTGTAGTAGCTAAGAGGGTAATCTATGCCCACGCGTGCTGACCTCGGCCGTTTATTCGCTTTTCAATAAGAAAAGAAAAACAAAAATATTTTGAATTGCATTTCGTAGCTGTTGTCACCTTGCCGCAAGCAAATGTATGTATTATTCCAATAAACCAATTAGTTTAATAGCCAGCAGACAAAGCGCCAACCAGCCGCGTGCATCGGTCAGTCAAGCAGTCATGCATGAATGCCACAAACGTGCATTGACGCTAGGCATTTGCAACACGACATCCGACCCCAAAAAAAACATATTAAGTAATTAAAACGTTTTTGGTGTAGTTTGCTCGCCGAGAATATTAATAATTAATGCAACTACATTCATATTTTTATTAAAGCAGCCCTTGAAAAATTCCTACAGACGAAATGTGTTTCATACATAGGCAAAGTAATTGAGCGTGCGAGGTAGAAATTATAAAGCCATCTGGATCAAGCAGCTCAATAGAAGTTACTTAATACAATCATAAATTTATGCAGAAACAGCTGAGACAATTGTAAATTATTTTATCAGGCCTAAATTAATGAACCGGTCGAAAACTCAGAATAAAAGAAGTAGGAATCATATAAATAACAACAAAATTCTTACTTTGCACTACAACAAATACGAGTAACATTCAACAAAATGTTACAAGGCGAAATTATCAATCGAAAATTAACTCAATAAAAATATTCTTCATGAGCATTGGCGCCTAATACTATTTAGAATACGAACATAAGTGACGCATCAAAAAATTTATAAATTACAAGTTTCTATTGACATTGAGACCGTGGACGACGATAAATTTAATCGAATGCTAAATTTTGAGGTCAGTTGACATTTTATGCTCAACTACAGTCTGAATGGGTATATTGTTTTTATTTTTTCTAACTTCACTTATTTTGGCGGGTGTCGCACTTTGCATTAATTGAATAAAATTGTGTGCTTGTAGGTCAATCAATTTATTTTCATATTGACCTAGGTTAGTGCTGCACAAAAGGCATATGTATATAATGAAACTAAAAATATAAATTAAATTTCCGAAATTAAATAGGAGAACTGAAGTTAAATTAAAGTAAGATTAAATATTAAATATTAAATAAAATTATATTAAACAAATAAAATAAAATAGAATACAATAAATTAATAAAATTAATAGCGTTGATTCTGGAACATTTCAAAGTTCGCCTACTTAACTGAATGCAATTTATGTAATCCCTGAGCAAATAGTGCAAAGTTTCTAAATCTGCGAACTCGGTGGACAAACTACTGGCACATTTCGATAACCAAGGAATTCACCAAATGTTCCATCGGCTGCTTGACGCGCTGTATGACACTTAGCGCGGTTCTTTTTGAAGAACGGGTATTTAGCCAACAATCCTTTTAATTAGGCCACAAAATTAGCGGAAATCGGGCTCTATAGCGTTCGTCATTAAAGATAACGTACCCGCTAATCTCAGTTTTAAAGAATCAAGTTTGGGGATGTAACGGTGCCTCGTGAATCTTTCCACGATTCGCTTCACTCCAAATGCCACTATTTCGCTCTTGGCATGTCACTTGGACCCAAAATAATGTCTACCGCAAAATGAATGTAACGCACGATAACATTCAACTGAACAATAATGTCAAACCAAACGAAGCAAAACTTATCTATTATTATAGAGTTGCCAGATGTAGTAAATTTATGTTCGTTTAATCGTAATTTTGAAATGAAATTGAACTGATTAGAATTGAATTACATTTGGGCAATTCACAAGGTAAAGGATTTTCGCAATCATCGTGAAATCGTTACATTTCAAAACAGTGATGGATTTTGTGTTATTCTTTCGTAATGCAAAAAAAAAAAAAAAAAAAACAACAATACAAATCACCGCAGCTTAATTTTTATAATTAAGAATATCAAAATATCTTCAAAAAGTGTTTGTCTTGTGCTAAAAATGTTTGCCGAGCAGTAATTTCTTTGAATTATGGAAACTTTTCGGAGTTTACTGTAAGCGAACTACAATAAAATAAAAACATCGATTGGTTTTAAACAGCACTGATGAACTGATACCTTTAGCGGAAGATAAAATTTACAAACGGATTAGTAAAACTTTCAATTTGTTGATGGTTTCGGAACTATTGATAGTTTCATATTTTTATCACTATTTATTCTATTGATCGATAGCCGCCAATATGGACTGAAAAAAGAGCTGTCTATTAAAATTACCTCAAGGTTTTATTGGTGAAATGTCAGAGATGGTTAAATACATATTACACATAAATGTGCACGTGATGGCTTTTTAAAGAAATCACCTATGCTTAAAACACAACACTGACGAACGGCGAATATTCGCCCAGTAGAGCGAAGACGTCAGCTACATACGTCCGTCCAAAAATTTCGCTCAATAAAAAAAATAACAAAATTAGTAACTCTTTCAAAAATTAATATAGTATTTTTCAATTGCGTTTTTAAATCCCGCAGTTATTAAACAAATGACTAGAATTGATTGATTTTACCGCTGCCGTCAAGAGAAACCAGTATATCGCTGCGTATAAATGTCGAGCAAAGTTCGTCCTGAGCTCTGGTTGTGTGGACTCCCATATATGTACGTTAGGTGTTTTATTTCTTACAGCGAGCATTCGCGACGAAAAATTCGCCATTCACCGGTATTGTGCGCACAGTCTTATATGGGCCACCCTGTATATCCAAGTGTTGTACGAAACTCAGGAGCTATACCCATCGCATAATTCTTTATTACAGGTCTACTACCCTATAAACAATTTATGTGTTAAGGAATTCGTTGCGACGCGTATAAAAACTTTTCCGAAAGCGGAACCGACTTCATTGAAAAAGTGTTTTCTGTTTTTAACTATTTCTTGACACGTTCACAAAAACTCCAATGTCCATCAAGTTTGAATATGAATTTGTAGTCAGATAAGTGAAGGGCCTGGTTCTAATTCGTTTTGGTGGACAGCTACACTTTGATATTTAGTAGGAGCTTCGATACTAACGACGTTATATCGATGACTTAACATTTTTGAAACTTAAATAATGGCTTTAGAAGTGATAAAGTAAACATGTACATATTTAACTTATATAAGTAGTTCGCTTGCGTGGGATTTTGCAAAATTTTCCATTACCATGCAAAAAATGTGACAAAATTATTACAACACGCGAAAAGTAGAATATTTCTTCCGAGTTTTAGTAGCATCTCGTATGAAGAACACATACATGAACTGCGTCTACACGAACACTAATAAAATTTAATTTATGAGAATTGGTTTGTTGATTTATGCGAAGAGTAAACATTTTAACACTACGCTAATTACAGAACCACACAAAACTCAGAAGCAAGATCGTAATAATGCAAATACCAGAACTGCTGAGACACAGTAAAACCACAAAATAAATAAGTTTTGTAAATTGTAAATTTTTGCATTACGTAGTTGTTATTTAGCTACGCAGCTGGCGGTAGTTTAGTTTCGAAAAATGTAGAGAAAAATATAAATAAAGCTATACAATACATATGTGCCAATGTATACATGTATGTATGTATGTACATATGTAAATAGTACTTATGTATATGTGAAAAATACATGATCCACTAAACTATATTCTATTCACTTTTTAAATGGTTTACAAAATTGATGATAGTATAAAAAATATATAATAACTTCGTACAAATTTTCACTTATAATGCCCACTTGCGGAAAAGTAGGTTATGTATGTATTTAACTCAGAGTTTACCTGTTAAATTGATAAATTTACTTGTACTTTAGTAGGTTATGCCAAGACTCAAAGGTAAAAAAAAAATATTTTACCCAGCAATTATTGAAAGTTAAATGGTTAAGTGACAGTCTGCCATAAATAAAAAATATTAAATTTATGAAACAGATTTGTTTTTGAAACAAACAAAACTAATCGCTTCGATTATAAGGAAAACATAGAACAGGTTTGCGCAAAATCTTTCAACAGAGAGTTGTGTACAGAAACAAGAAAGGATGGAAATATCAGATATTCTGACTAAATTTTAAGACTGATTACATATTAACCCCCTTTTTTAATGTTGTCCAAAAATTAGAAATCGGAATGAAAATCGAAATTAATCCTAAATGAACATTTAGTCGACTGTAAACTATCTATTAGTCGAGTTGAAATGTTTTGTCGAAATAGTCAAAGGTGCATGACTATCCGATACAGTGTATAATTTTTTAAACAACTTTTATATCTTCTAGATCTGTGAAAAAAAGTGAATTTCATAGCCGAAACAACACTGATAGCGAGCGGGAGTCCGTGATCACAGGCTGAGAAACGCAAGCCATTCAAATTGGCTTACACTTGGTGGGCTTAAATCTACATTCTTCAAACAAGGTTGAAATATCTTATTACGCTCATTACGTTAATTTGTTCTATAACGCATGCTCGGATTTTTTTTATATGGGAAAACCCGCGTAACATCGGCAGTAAAAATTTTTCAAAAATCAACAGTAGTTTTTAGTCACTTTAATCATGCATTTTGTTTTACTAAAATGGAATGGCCTATACAATTTTTCTAAAAATTCGAATAAGAATTGTAAAGTTTTATGTTAAGGTTTTCCCCTATTTGAACAAAGTTTTATTTGACAGCACTATATTGGCTTTGACGTAATGAGGTATGTTCGTGGCTCCAAATAAATCATAATTTTTTAAAACCATTTTTGCCTGCATTAAAAAACGCTGCAGCTATGTATTGTCCAAAAAAGAAAGCGCAAGTATGTATATTACAAAACTTTGATTTTTTTTAAATATCCCTAGGAAATAATGGAAAGTGTTTCAAATTTATTTGGTTAACTTTTTTTATGAACAGACAGAAGCGAAAATACTTAAAATCTGCAGCTGGTTGCATTTATCCAAGAATGATAAAAAAACAAGATTGCGCCTTCCACGGACCGTTAATCCTCTCTTTGTCGATTAGACAACATCCATCCATTCGCTGACGAAGTAAAACCATTTTACACAAACAATGCTAAGAAAACTTTTCGAACGTTCTGCCGTTTGTCCGTTTTTTCTGAATTTTTCTTTTAGAATTTTTCTTTGCTCTCTCCTTCTCCAGCTATTATTACGTCACTATCAGTTGCGCTCAGCGTGGAAAGCGCAATCTTGTTTTCTATCATTCTTTCATTTGATCGCAGTTGCAATCTGCCCCTTCTGCGGGGCGTTAGTCGCTCACAACAAATTTGACAGAATGAATTGGGCGACGTAGAAGCTCGTAATTATTTAAATTTCTTTCTTACAAAATTACTGCTTTTGCAAATCGTTCTATATGCTTTTCTACTTCATTGGAGCAGTTTTAAGCAAGTTTAAATAATAAAAGGTAATAAATTGTGTTCCGGCACGTTCGATTTACAAAACTTAACTCTAACCTTAACTAACCTAACTTTTCAGTGCTACTTAATTCTTCTTCATTCATTCCAATTTTTTCTTGATTCTCTCCCATTCGCTGTACGATGATGTGGCACACAATTTACTCTCATAATTTTTACTGAAGAAAGCGAAATCTTGTATTCTATGCGTTCTGGTAATTTGACCATAGAGGTTTTCAAAGCAAAACAAAACCAGCAAAGCAAGCCTACATTGGGTCAGCAACTTAAGTCACAAAATTGCGTATAGCAGTTAAATAAAAATTGCAAACAAACATCCACATTCATACAATAATTGATCTCTTAATGTGTTTTGGGGTCATCTCATCACCCATAAATTTGCCTTCATCACGCGATTGGCATTCAAGTGCTGTGGTATTTGTCACCCATCACCGGAAATGGATAATTTTCTTTGTACAGCAACCGAACAACAACAGCAACATAATCTCACAATAAGTTGAGATCATTTTTACGACTTCTTAAAGGAAGAGAACTTGTTGGGAATCGTTTAAAGTACGAAATATGTATGATAAGTTTGCAGCAAGCTCTCTCATTAGTGTTGTTTGTTTGCGATCCTTAATGAACAAATAAAGAAAATAGCAACAACAAAGACTAAGCAGAACAAATACTAAATACAATAAATGCAAAATGACCAATAGTTAGGGGAGTAAATATTGCAATGCCATGAGGCGCTTGTTGTAACTTTTTTTTGATTTTTTTGCCCGCAAAATATGTATAACGCTATTTTCAGTATTTTCCATTACTCCCATAATTGTGCGGAGACATGCATGGAAATATTGGCCCCGGCAATTAATGTACATATGTAGACAAATGCGCTTTACCGGGTTGGCTGTTGCGTGGCGACTTAGCCAAAAGGTGGGATGGATATACTCGTAGTTAGACATCCAGTGGAAGGGTCTCACTATGCGCACTTTCCATGTGTGTCTGTGTGTGTCTAGATAGTTGAAGGACAACAAAAATACTCACATTGCACACATGCCGGCTAGAAGCTATAAATTCAGTTTTGTCTGGCACTAAAAGCTTGAATGCAAACAACTTTTTCATAAAAGAAATATTAATCGATAATGTCTTTCGTTGTGGCTTGTACTCCTATGGCGTAACTTGAACGTTTTAATGACAGTGTTATTGTTGATGTTGTGTTTTTGCAAGCACGTGCAACAAACAACAACAACAACAATCATAACAACTGTTTGGAGTATTATCGGCAGGTGTGTCCAATAGCCGGAACTGTTGTTACAACACATTTTGCAAAAGTGCCTGCCTGCGCGCCCAATGGTTTTCAGCTGTCCAATCGGCTCGGTGTAGACAACACAAGCGCTAACTTTATTGTTGAATGAAAACGGGAGCTATTAGACCAAGAATGTTTTTAATTTTTAATGAACGCACGCAGGCCTCTTTCAGCACCAATTAATCAAAAGCAGCGGCTGCTAAACTTCACATCCGCAATCGCGACAATTTGCGAATGTTTTGAACAATGTCGCTTTTTTCAACATTCAATTTTTTATAATACATACATACCATGTACATATAAAACAGATATATACAGTGCCTCGAATAATTATTCACATAAAACTTAATAACCACTTTATTAGGTTAAATCCCTACAGCGCAATACTGACTAATATTTGCTTCACAGTGGGCTGAAGCCTGCCCATCGCTTTTGATAAATTCTTCATAACATTCGATAAACCTTGACTCTGCCCAAATTATAAGGAAGACTGAGGGATATTTCTCTACAATAGTCAACCCTAATAGCTACAGTGGGATAACGTAGCACTAATGAGCTTCCGGTTTTACCTGGTGCTACCGACGCAAACAAAAAACTTTACCCTTTCTCTGTCACCACTAGCATCGTCAAAACATCAATAATCTAGCCAGAGGAGCCGATTCCCTGAAATATGTCCATAGGTCTAAGTCCTTGTAAGGTGCATGCAGCTGAGCTCGGTTCTATGGTCTAGGAAAACTACCCTCGCCATCATGCAAGTATATTAACCTTCCGAAAAGTCTTGATCTCGCATATTCCATGGACCGTCATGCTTCTATGCCAATATACTTGGACGGAATGAGAGATTTACATGACTGTGGGTTTGGGTATCAGAGCGAGATTGTTGGTGCTCTAATTGTCCTATTTAGCACTGTCGAGTACTCTCAAGAGTGACTCTTAATTGATTTCCAAAGATGGCACAATTACGTTTTAAATATTGTAGCAAGTTAAACGCTTATCTAACTACTAATAGAGAAGGAACCCAGCAAATAAGTCCGTCAAAGATACCAAAGTATTTCACATGGTCACTAAGTATCAGACTTATCAAGTGATGTGATGTCACTTAATTATTAGTCTTTTAAGGTATGACAAACTAAGACCGTAAAATAGGTCAGGCCCCATTACGGCTATTATCGATCATATCCAGGCAAGCCATTTGGCGTTCTAGTTACTTTCGATGCCAACGTGATCGGGTACCCAGCACAACGCAAGTACATTCCTCGACCTCAGGAGTTGAAGAGCGTCATAACACTCCAGCCAGCTTCGACGTAAAAATCCGCTTGGAGAAGGCATTGATGGCCACTTGGAAATCTGAAAAGATAGTTCGAATGCGCTTTCAGACCTTAGACTATTTTTGGGGTTTAGAATGTCGCAAGCCGAGATTACCACAAAGTCGGAGGGCAGTTTTTCAACTGTATTGGAAAGCTTGGTACCGGGTCCATATATCACTGCATCTGTCTCCCACTCCATTTTTGACCCATCAGTGTGCCAATGTATAGATCTGGAGTCAAAATATGAAAACCCGTGGTGTCTGATCGGCGAATAGAGACCCTTTTGGTTTTCTAAGGATACTTCTTTTAGTCACTACATGTACAATTTCAAATGAATACAACTTTACATAGTCGCCTAACTCACTTCCCATTTCCACCCTATCCGCACGCATAGTGTGCCCTTTCGAAGGCCTCGTAGCCACACTGTTAGAACGCTGCACTCGAATAACACCACTGTCACCATTTGGTTCATAGTGATTGTGTGGCAAGTCGTACATTGAATGCATTTGCCACTTTACTGCAATTTACGTACAAAATTTACAATTGTACAATAGCCAGTCAAATGGCAAGCCAGTTAGTTGCCTTCATTGTTTGCCAGAGCGGCAAGCGCGATTCTAACACTCCTCTCGCCATACTTTTCGACACGACCACGAATAGGCGATAGATAGATACGTACGTAGATAAAAAGTCATAGTTGCACAAGCAAAATTTACATGTAAATCAACAATGTGATTGGCGCAGCAGTTTGCGACAATTGTCGTCATTCATGTACGAACATTCAAACAGACTAAAATTCATGTTTCTGTCGTTTATTGCAATTCTTTTACTGTGTACATAGGCAAAATGCCACGATCAGCGCCTAGCAGCGGCAACCAAAAATACACAAATATATGTAGGTGTATATATGTAAATACAGATCTACATATATGTATATTTGCACGTGTGCATGTATGTGTATTCAATTCTAAAACAGCCACTTCGCGCAAACAAAACCACTGGTCGGCCCTCCAATGCGGGAACATCTAAATTCACCGAAAACAAAGTGACTATCACTTAACTTTGGCTACCTACCAGCAAGCAATATATTATGCTAGTTGCCGGTCTGGTAAGAAATCTTGTTGTTATTGCTTTTGTTGTTGGATTGGTAGTAACTTGTTAAAATAATCGAATTAAAACATAGAACAAGGCAAAAAAGAAAAAAATCGCATTTTGTAGAGATAAAACGTTTCTTCAACATTCGGTCGTAAACAATAAAAAAAGTAAGGGCTTTTGTAGTTTGGCTTGGTTTATATAAATTATTTAGGAAATATCTAGATTAGGTAATAGAAGTTCTAGGGGTTGATTTGTGTAGAGATCTTTTGTTGGCAAAAAAAAACACACTACCACTGCATTCTTAAATAACTACAAAAATCTGTTGATGCATCTACTTTCACACTGAACTGGGGAAAGTTCTTTGAGTTAAGCAGGAAAGTTTTGCTCACAAAGCTATTACTCATCTTGACATCATAGCTAGCGATATATTGCTACTCTGAACTGTCTTCAAAACTTCACTCGGTGGTCAGAAATACTACGTTCGCTTACATCTGAGCCTTACTGGCAATCGGATCTCAAAAAGGGACCTATGAGATCAATAAGGATTTCTTCCCAATCCTACCTCTAATTACTTCGGATATATCGATCTATAGGCGGATTTTAATGAATTCTTGCCAAGGACTCTTTATCTAGGTTTTTTGCTTGTTGTTTAGGACAAATTCATAGCCTTTAATGAAGTCTGTCTCTTCATCTAACGACCAAATAGTCTATAGGTGGGCAGTGTAGTCTATGGGGAGTTGAGTATTTGTTTCTTTAAATCCCCGATATCACACAAGCCATAGAAGTCGAGGGTTCAGGAATACTCTGTCTATACCACTGAGCAACCAATGATTTCACAAATTTCAATAGGTTTAGTACGCCTATTAGTTACCATCATCATTGCACGCTAAGCCAACTAAAGCCACGTTGATGACGTTTCAATACTTTTCTAGACTCATCGGTGTTTTTAGGCATTTTGATAAAAATTTTGTTTACCTACAATGCAAATCACGTACCAATGTATCTTATCTAATTTCCTTATTCAATGTATTTTCGAGGATGACTAATAACTAACAATAACAGCATGGAAAAGTACTGATTACGTAAACAATTAATGAGTGGTGAGAAAAAATTAAAGCATACACAATTTCAGTATGACAACAGATCTAAAGATTGTACTGTAAAATAGCAATCTTAAAAAGGAAGGTCTTCGAAGAGACCAAATCATTGAAAGCTTATTAGAAGCGATGTTATTGGTTTTTGTTAATCACCATATAAAGGAAAAAGTACATGACGTTATCTGATCAGTTTTCAACAACACATTGTTTCCTTCATTTTAAAGACGACTAAATATGGGTACCAAATTCTTCTAAGAGCAGACAAGTCGCGACGTGAGAAGGCCTGCTTCGATAAAGTACTAGGAAAGCTTTGTACTTTGTAAATTGTGGAATGCCTAATAATAGTCTTATGCTAACCAACCAGTGTGATTGATGGATTTCAGCAGATTCTTCACACTAGTTTCTGCCGCCCAACTTACGGGTCGCTAAGAATAGTTCTTCTAAATGCCGTATATGATTTTATAAAGAGATGATAAACAGTTTCTTTAGTTTTCGTAGTTTATGCAACCACTAAGAAAACGTATGACCTCTAAATTCTACCCCATTAGGCAATGTCCTGTGAAAACACCAATTACAATGGATATATACAAGTGCAAACATTTTTACCTATGAACATTTATTTTTACTAACTATATTCCATTCTAAACTGGAATCAACGTTATTACGGCCTGGTTATCGATGCAAATAAAGAGGAGAATCGAACAACGTCACACCGTTCCTAATGCCTAAAGCTGCCCGCTACTGCACTTAGCATATACATACATATGTGCATATGTATGTATATTAGTATGCTTCGCCAAAAAAAGAAAACATGTGTGTTTTTTCATCCCAATTGTAAAATTTATTTTATTTTAATATTTTGGAAGAATTTTAAGATTGGCGTGAGCTACATAAGTTGATTGGAAAAGAAGAACAGGAAAACTGTATTGAGTTTATTTTTAAATATTAAAAACAAAACGCGTAAGATAATAAAACAGTTTAAGCTTAAAAGGTACCCACAAAATATTCAAAAATTCAAATTTTGTTATGAATACCAAAAAGTTTGAACTTTTTTTTATCTGAGTTGACTTTTTTTAAATTTTTGTTTAATCAATTTTTATGAAAAAAAAAACTGCGGTTTTTTTAAGTATTTTTAAATCGGTGGTAAAACAGCACCCATTTTTTTTGTTAGTGATACACTCTAATGTACATACATATGTACATCCATACTTGAGCATCGCATTCCGTTGATTTGCCCAGGCCACATTTTTTCTAAGTGCAACACATGTGTCTTAAAATTTGGATTTTCGTACGAATACCGAAATTTCACTCTAGACCAGCCAGCTAGCCAGCCAAAAAGCAAGCTGTGGCCCTACTAAAAGCAGCAACAATGTGGGAAAAAAGGCAATACCCTTCTATGTACAATACATGGCAAAAAATTCAGCAACCAACGTCCAATATTTTGCATACATTGCCTGGCGTGTCAGCGCTGTACCGGCGAAAATATGCAAAAATTGCGTAAAAATAGCAGCAGCGCAGAAACACAATTGAATTTTTAGATGCGCGAGGTATGCGAAAGATGTTTCATCGTCACAAGGCACACAATACAATTCGTTTTATAATATTCATACATAAGTATTTATAAGTAGTTGACCGGTTAGATGGTAGAAAGTGTTTTTGGTGTTTTGGCTTTGCTGTTGATAAAGCCAAAATATTTCTTTGTATAAATGTGTCGCCAAATAATTTTACCCATACTTAAACATTTAAGAAAAATTCATAGCACTCGAAACCCCCTCTTTAGCAACAATAACCGCGAAATTTTTTAAAATTTACAATTTATTTTTAAATTCACAAAGCTCGTGTAAGCCGCAGACCACGCGATAAGATAGTACATACATATAGTATTTATATGAACACTTCACATCACACGTTGAACCACTTAATAATGGAAGACTACAACAACTATGAGTTCATACATAGATACGACTACTACTAAATACGACAAGTAGTATGTATTTCTAGTGTTAAATGTACTCGTCTGGTTGATTGTTTTAACATCCTCAAAACTTGCGACCCGTCAAAACAAACGGTGGAGCAGACGATTGGCGCGTGCATTCCTCCTTCGGTCAACAAGCAAACGAAAGCAAATATGTACATTTATATGTAAATGTGAAAAATCCGCGACAACAAAGAAACCGAAGGGCACTTTAAGCATTTATTGCTTTTTATTTCCTTTTGTTTTTTTTTTTTTGGATTCACTTTGTATGCTATTCTTACACTTCGCCTTCAAAGGACTTGTGAACTTTCTCTACAATTCACTTTCTTCACACTGTTTCGGCTGCTTTTTTTTTTTTGTTTTAAAAATCTTTAGTAATACATACGAATTACAAAAATTTTACACTTTTTTATGTTTTTTAAATTTTACGCATTCCACCAACTTGCAATTTTATCAACGTTTTTGAGAAACACGCGCGCGTCGAGCAACCGTCACGCCAACATTTTGTTTAGATTCTCGAACTCAGACTAAAATTGAAAAGTCGAAAATAACAGCTGAAACGTTCAGCAGGTCTGCTGTAGTGGCAAAACAACCATACACACATAAACCAAACCAACCAGACTTCCCAGTCAGTGTGCTCTCGTAGCCATTGAAGAGACTACCGGCTAGTTAGTTGCTCGTTTTGTTTTGACTCTCAATCGCTTGCACTCTACTCTATTAAACGCCGGAAGGTTACAAAATACAATGGCGGAATAGCTGACTTCTCTTGGCTGAGTGAATTAGACTTGGTACGGTTTTTGTTTTGTTTTGCTTGACTGACAAAATACTCTTGGCAACTGTTGCTATTGCTGGTGCTGCTATGAGAAGGATCAGCATTTATTTTGCACGCATACCCACCAATGCATTTTTACTATATACCTTGCTTATCTTATCAATTCACATGTATAATTATTATGATAATAAGATTTTAAAAGCCGTCAGAACATCTCAAATCAGCGAGACTTAGTTTAAACTGAAAAAAAAATCAGTGCGCCAATATTTGGCATATCTATTTATGTAAACAATAAGACTTGTTTTGATGAATTTAGCGATAATTTAACAAGAGCAAAATGCTGAATAACGTTGAGAGTGAACTTAGAGAGAGTTGGAAGAAGAGAGTGTAAGCAAGATCTCCCGTTTAGATTATAAATGTACAAACATTTCCAAAACAAAAGCAGATAATTACACAATACAAAAAAATTAAAAATAAAATTAAGAAATAATATAAAATATGATATAATACTATAAGTATACGGATAAAATAAAAATAGAAAATCAACTTAATTTTGACTTCGAATGCTACTGATGAAATTAATATGTATTAAAAACATTAACCAAAAAATATGTTGAATTTGGTTTAATACTATTTTGAAACTTAGTTGTGATGTTATTTTTTATAATATTTGTAACGCTTTTACTTTTTTTTGTATTTCTTTATAAATCAAAATTTCAATCTTTAATTTATGTAGCTACCCTTTTTTATCAAATCATTGAAAAAAAATAGCGGCAGTCATATTTTCATTTCGAACGGATTGTAGCATCTCATTTCACGTGTAATGGGGAATACAGTATGAAGCTTTGTAAAAAATTTATAAAAATTCGTCAAGCTTTCATATTTATTTTTCATCAGAATTCCAAGAAAATAAAAAAGTAATCACTTGAGACTGCAGTAAAATTAGTTTAAAAAAAAATTTAATTTTATCATGAAAAACATTATGAATATCATAAAAAATCATTATGTTGCCACTTTTGACTTTCACTGTATGTATAACCAAAAAATACAAATGTATTTAAAATACACTTTTTTCAATAAATATTGGTTTGTAGTTTGAAAAAAATGTAGAGTGACAACACTTCCTAAAGTGTTAGCACCAGAAGGACGAGCTTGAACTATTTTTTTTTATCTGAAATTGTATTTCGAGACTAACCCATAGCCTCACTTACATATACTAGAATTCGTCGTGCGTTCGATTGTGCTACGAATCGTAGAATCGGTATGCTTAAATCCGGCGTAGCTGTCAATTTACGAACTTTTTGTACGAAGAGCAATAGATGTCGGAACAGCTGAACGAGTTTTATAAATGCAAGAACACCTAAAAAAAATATGTAACTTAAATTGACCAAGGAAGGTTTATTGCCGCATATTGACCAGATTTTTGCTCTTAGCTCTTGAGGCAAAATTTTTGCACAATCCTGAATTACTTAAACCATTAAACACCAATATATAGGTGAAATTAAACAACTTGCTTTTGATCAATGAATCTAAATGACTTAGAAGCATTGTGTAACATTCTCCTCTGTATATTCAGCAATTTTTGGCTGAAACATGTTTTTTTCCTCATAAAACAAATGTGAATTGTTAAAACTTCCTTACAAATTTCTAATAAACATGGTTTTATATATTATTCTTCATTGGAAATAATATTTTTTTATTTGTTTATTTGTATCTGGCAAAACGCCTAATTAAGAACTTCGAATGTTCTGGCTTTGGTTGGCAAATACTTTAATTTCTATTTTATTTAAATACATACATACATACATACTGGAGTTTCTTCAAAGTTTCGGCACTGAAAACATTAAATAATCTTGCATTCATTCGGGGTTGTTAATATTAATTTAAGAACTGTTCATATTCTTTGTATGTAAGCAAATTAGGGGACTATAATTATAGGTTCGAGATAAATTAATATTTCAATATTTATTCTTGAAAACTTAATATAATATAATTATTTAAATAAGCAATCTGACGCACGAAAGTGATGAATATTTATGGCCTTGTGATTTATAAAGATTTAAACTTAATTTCCTACCCAGTATGCAATTTCAGGACTTAAAAGTCATGCCAAAAGGCATTGCTTTATGTTTTCTATGTAGTGCACAAACTGAAGAAGAAGAATAGAAAATACCTAAAAACATGTGCACTGTTGTCCAGTATTGCAATTGTTTTAATTTATCAAAAATTTGCATACATCACAATTGCACAAAACAAATACGTAGAAATAGTTATGACTCACACATTTGCATATGTACATATGTATGTACATAAGTATATAAGAATAAGCGACAATTTTAAGCATTTTATTTACATGTCAACAATCCAACGCTTACTCAGTTCATCTCGTTATCAATACACATTTTCATATTAAAAAAAACTCTAAGGAAATCCAGAATTGTTCTCTTTAATTATTCTACTTTATTTTGTTTGAATGCTAAATAAATTTAATATCGCACAGTCGCTAAGAATACATAGAATTAGAATTCTCTTTGATCAACGCTGAATACATACACCCAGAGAATAGGTCTGAAATATTGCATATTGTTAGGCGCAAGCATACTTGTTAACAAACAACTTGTTTTCTTTTAACTCAGGTATGCTGAACGTTTTAGATGTAGAACACCCACAAGTGTTCATGTAAGCCGATAAGAGTTTTAATTAAAGTTAATATACATAAATAAATAATTAGTGTTTGTTAATACATCCCTCTGGTGGGGTGTTTTTACAGCTTTTTGCAGTAACTTGCGAGGAACTAAATAATAAAGTTTTTTTTTTTAATTTTAGAATGTGATGCTACCTTCATATATTTAATAACATTTGGCTTATCTACAAAAAGCTTTTTTGAAATTATGCATCTTAAGTAATAATAAGTAGATCAATAAATACCACCTGAAATCCAACCTTTTGTTATTGAAGAAGATCTTTCAAATGATTGTATTGTGACAGACAAGTGAAACAAAAACCGACGACCTTAAAACATATCGTTGCCACGGCAGTTGGGTATTCGGTGTCAGAACGACCAAGATTTACATGTGTATATCTGGCCAAGGAGTGTTTAGCAACATTCCCCAATATTTTATGGCCATTATTCCTCATGAAAAATATTTGGTACCGAAAATGCCTTGTAATCAACTCTATTTATTGGCAATTGGATGCTTAACGAAATTTCGCCGAGGAAAACTGCATAAATTTTAAAATTGGAGGGAGAAATTTTCATAAAAATACACTTAGTATTATAATAAAAAAAAACATTTACGGTTTTGCTGACCTCTTATGTTCACTAATTTATTATTAATAGTCTTTTTTTTTATAAAAGTATAGCTCATTCTGTAACATAAACTATATAAATAAAAGTCGCAAACTTTTTAAACTCACAAATATTCATCAAATTTCAAAAAATATTAATCAAATTTTCAAACTTTTTAATTTATTTTCAATATAATAATTTGCATGCTTGTTTCAAGTGATTCTCGTTGTTTTTTTTTTTGTTAAATTTTTTGCTGACGGTGTCGGACATTTTATTCCATACAAAAGTAAGTTTTATTTATGCGTTATATGGAGGAAAATGTCCAGAACTTCCAGCGAAAAGAATTATCAAATATCAATGCGAATTTTTAGTTTCTTGAAATTTAATATTTGTTTTACTAAAATTGAATGGGCTACAAAATTGCATACTTTAAAATGTTTTTAAACCCGAATAAAGAATTTGAAAATTTTGGGGGCCTTTTTTATAATTTTTCGGAATTTTTATACATTTTCTAAAAAGTTTGAAACTTTTATTTATATGGTTTATGTATGTAATGGAATTTTTGTTCACAATTTTTAGGAAAAGAAATTGTTGGGTAAGCAGTTTTATAGTTCATTCAATTTTAATATAATAATATGCAAGTCTCAAGTGGATAAAAATTCCCCTTGATTTTTGATTTTAGTCTTGGGAGCTTTCTAAACAAACCCATCACCAATCAACCTCAATGAAATTCCGTATTTCAAATTAAATTTAATGGAAAAGACCTCTTGGATAGTCGGAGCCATTTTTAATGAGATTTGGGCGAAACAGCAATAGCGCCATCATTTGGTAATTTCGCGATCTCCTTATCTTTGCTCATCAAAACTATTGAAAATCTCTTTTTCAATATCAATAATATCCTCAGTTATCAAATAGCATACCAGCTTGCGAAAACGAAAACACCACTCACCCTTTTGGACACCTTTTTCACCCCACCCATCTGATACCAGAGACACACCGTAGGGCCCTAATTTCATTGATGCTGCCATAATAAATTTTAATTTTTTTAGTAGAATGAATCCCTTAGTGCATCTTGGAAAAGCTGGTCGTCAAGGTTATGCCCCTCCCACTATCAATCCTCTTGTTAATACTTATTTATATAAGTTTTCTTTCCGTCTTATGTAATTAATTTTTCAGTCTTGCGCTGTCACCATTTGCTTATCTACCAACTGTTGGGCTCTGATCCCTTTTCATTATTTGCTTTTATATATTAATCGTTTTAACTCCATATTTTCTGTTGTATGACATTGACATAAATACTTCACTTGCTGATAATTGCACGATGTCTTTGCTCTCCACAACTAGTTATTTTTAAATTTAATTTTAACACCAGTTTAAATTAATTTGTTTAGTAATGAAAAACACAAATTACTAACCTCAAGTGTGTACCTCACTTTTTTGCGAAAGAGTAATTTTTGCATTACCTTCATGTCGATTTTGATCAGTTACAACACAATACAAGAAACAAAAACTAATAAGAAAGATTGTACCGCACCGAAATTCCTTACCGACATTTGCCGCATGCCAGCGCTCGCTCACTACTAGCCCCTGTAAGTTTAGTCAACGTGCGTAGAAACCATGTGCTAGACGGCGGAGGCCTGTGAGTAAACGTACGAGTATGAATATCAAAGCGCAACTAGAAAACAGTTTCGGGGTAAATAGGTGACGAAATTAGAGTTCACGGTAGTAGGAAACTGCAATTTTTGTTTTTTTGCATACTACTCCATCATTTCTCTCCACGTGCAGCAGTAAAATACATATATAGTAATAATTGTATAATAACTGGTTAACTTGTTATGGTGCACGTTGCCACTACACACCAATTAGCATAACCAGTTAGACACGCGCTGACCGCCCAAACAACTTGTGTTTATTTTTATTAATTTATGATTTTTAAATTCAAGCGCCAGAAAGTCTCAGACGACAAGTTGTTCTCACACCCACCAGTTTGATTGTAAGTCGCGTGAGTAAATCTATGCTTAGTTAACTGTTTAGAGCTCTCTTTTTGGTATTGAAAATAATATTTAATTTTGGATAGGCACAAATCGAATCAGCGTAGATGTGCGGATTTATTTTTTTGAACTATAACTATATTATTTAAATATATGTACATATATCACTTATGAAACTCTAAAGAGATAAGTTTACGTTCTCCTCTTCTTCTTTCTTTAATTGCACAAGTGTAGACAGGCCGGATAAAACTAAAATTGTTTAGTAAATATTTAAAGGCGTAGATGAGCAAAAGTACATACATATGTATGTATTTGTGTTCTAATATTATGTACAGTAATTTGTATATCAAATAGGGGGACTCACAAATTAAACGGTTTTTAGTCATTTCAAATATGTGGATATAGAGGGATATATTCAAACAAAACGCAACTAAAAATATTTTAATATTTTTTATAAACATTGGGGAGAGTTTGTATGGACTTCACGAGCTCAAAACACATTTTTTTTAATTTTTTTTATGGGTAGGTTTTTACACCCACAAACTTATGAGGAATGTTGCTAAATATATAAAAATATAAATAAATATATAAATAATAATCCTTGGCCGGATGTAAATTCGGGTCGCTTCGGTATCGCAGAACCGACAGTCGTGAAGTCTAATTTGTTAAGCAGCGATTACAAGTTATCAAAAAATATATTTTCAACCGGTGTTGGTAATACTAGGCTTAAAGAATTTGCAAATAAGCCAAAATTAAAACAAAAATCTAAAAATTCTACAAATTCTATAGGAGAGTGAGCAAAGTAGTTCAAGTTATACACAAAGAAAACAAAGCTAGTCCATATTAACTCTAGCCTTTTTGAATTTGTTAGCATTTTTTGAGTGTAAACAGTGCAATTGATTAATAAAATACTTGATATTTTCACTCAAATTTGATCCCTGCATAAACTTTCACCTAACATATGTTCGGAAGCTCTGGTATCCAGTTTCTAGGTCTAAAACGAAGAATTCTGGTGTTTTCGATCAGGTTGTGCGCCGTTTTAGTGTGAGCATCTGGAAATTCTGTTCTAAATATATCATTCCAACTTACTTTGTACCCTAGTGCCATTGTAATTATTTTTAATTGATTTCCTTATTAATTTCATCTTGTGCCATAGGGAGCCTCGCCTTAAATATTTTCATGTTCCAAGATGATACCACAATTTCCCAAAGTCTACCTCGACAATGTTTGAAAGTGATATAAGGGGTGGCAAGTTAAACGCAACGGAATAGTAAACAATCTGAAGTAATGTACGTTGTTATTGTAACGGCATAAAGGATTCCTCAATTCCTTATTGTTGGAATAACTTCTGAAGTTATAGTATTTTGCCGGTTATAAATTCGGTTCGATCCGATATGGTAGGCCCGACTGCCTTAGGAAAGATACAAAGGTACAACCACTGCCACATAACCAGAGCATAACTCCGAAGCATAATTAAACTTTCACCCTGCTTTAAAGTGTCCAAGATTATTTGCTTCGTTAACCGAGAACGCGTAAAGTAATTTTATTTTAATTTTTTAAAGTCAGATTGTTTCTCTGTAGGTTAAAAACCCCGTGTATAAACAAGATCGAGTGTAAATACATTTTACATAATGAGCTTGATGATTTGTATGTACCTCCACATTCTTTCAGTTGTTTAACATGAGCGACCTCCGTAATGTATATTTTCGGTAATTTGCCGTTGCTATCAATTTTCTTGAAGAAATAAATGGGCGCATGATTTAATAATAATAGTAATAATAATAGAAATATGAAAGATGGGAGCATTTATTGCTAGAGAGCCGAAAACTGATTTAATTTTGATGTATAACTTTCTCGAACTTTTTTTTATATACATTTTTACATATGAGCAGGATACTTAGCTTTAAACAGTACTAATTGATGCCCATATTACCGTTGTTATGATATTTTAAATGCTTCAAAGCAAAAATTATATTAGTTGCTTATGTGTAGCACAACACTGTATGTAACTAACGCTATAAATTTGACACCCAGTTGGTAAACAAACAGGTCGTATAAATAAAAGAAAACTAGGATAGTACAAAGAGCAGCAAAGTAAGAAGGAAAGAAAATTCAAATAAAATTTACTAAACTAGAAGACAATACACGAACTAAACAAATAATAAACGCGGCAAAAGTTTATCGAAATAAAGACACTATAAATAAACGCGCAGACAAGACAGGTTCGATTTGTCGCTTGCGCGTACAAAAGCGACAAGGCCTGCTTTACAAGGCGTGGTTGTGAAGATAATCTGCACGCGGCTTGAGCTGCGCTACTAGTTGCCAGCAAATCTTTTATTTTTTTCTATATTTATGACTCATATAACTCTAAAGTGGAGTTGTGAAGCAAATGCGAATGACAAATTAATTGCGGAAACATATGGCAACAAATCGAGTTAATGAACTATGGTAAGGTGTTAGAGAGTAACAAATAAATAAAAGTCGTTTACTTTTATCGGTTATAGCTAGCGAAACACTTACTTGTATTTCCAGTAAAAGCTCCTGCTTTTTTCGACGCAGCTCAATTAACAACTTTTGTTGCTCAGGTGTTAATTCTGCAAAGAAAGAATAATAAGATAAGATAAATAACACGGTTAGAAGTGGCAGAAATTAAGAAAATAGAACTATAGTAATGCGACATAATTAAATAGTTGCAGGTCGAAGTTTGTCAGCTGGCAAGACAGTGAAGTTATTTTCCATTTTGTTGTAAAAATACTTCCGCAAAAGAAATGTATGGCAAATTTTCAACTTAAAAATGCAACTGTTAATTGAATAATTTGGCACTATTTAATTTAACATTTTTACCCATTTCCACTCTAGTAAAGCACTTCCTCTCTAAAGTTCTTGATTTATATATAACTTTCACACTTGACTGGAAATCTTACAAGTTTCTTGACTGCCTACTCAAGTGCTTCTTACGTGCGTCTAATTCTTTTGTGTATATAATTTACTTTCTTAATGTATCCATTGTTGCTGACAAATTAGGCAAGCCACCACCCTGATTTGCCAATTAAGCCATTTGCCAAATGGTTACGCATATGAACTAAAATTAAGTATTGTGTTCAATAAATATGGCCATCCATAAGATACATACATACATATGTACATACATATGCAGCCAAGGAGTGCCCCGCGGCAAAGACAACAGTGGCCTATTGAATTCAATGAAAATTGTACCACGGGGATAAGGTGACCTAAGACGCTCAATTTGTAAATGTGATGGCTTAGTTTTCCACATTTTTTGTTTATCTAAGCAGTATAGGAATTCTTGCTGCTCATAGTTTTCTATGCAGCTATCTTCCGCTTATTATTCAAGTAATTTAACATTCTTTCACAAGCGCATTGGCAATGTTGCTGGTTCCTGGACTTTCACCTGGCTAACAAATCAGGCAATTGGGTGTAAACAGAAAAGTTTAGTAGGTATTTTGAGAAATTTGTCGGCATTGTTTGTCTTATATTAATATATTTGTTTAAATCGGCAAATGCTTATTGTTAAATTTGGAAATTAAAATGGATTGTTCATTGTGGCAAGTATATGCACAGCCGATTATATCAGTATTTTTATTATTTGCTATTCCTTTTTACTTTTTCCATTCATCGCTACATTACCTGGCGTTGTAAAATCGCTACGACCAGCGGTGGATGCTTTGGAAATCGCACCGTAAGAACGATTATCCATCGCGCTGATCATTTTAGCCACGGCACAACTCACTTAAACGCACAATTTTACAACTTAATTAATAATTTTCATTATGAATATTCACAATTTTCACACACATAAAACACTAAAATACAAGTACTGAACACAAATCGGAGTTTTTTTTCGTTGCAAGTTTCGACGCGCTTTTGATTTACTTTTTCCTTTGCGTTTTCATTCGCAACCAAAGAGAAAAGTCAAAATGCGGCAGCATTGCCAACTAACCATTATTAATACCAGCAGTTGGTAAAGCTATAATTTCCCCCATTTTTTGACAATACAAATTTTCATGCTGACTGAGCGTCATCTTGCAAAACCTAGCTACATCAAGTTTTTACTACCGATGACAGCGTCATCTAGTGGTAGAAAGCTAGGTGAATCTGTTCCAAAGTTGGATATGATTTAGCACCCTCTACTGGTAGGTTGACACAATGAGGAAATAATGTTTCCTGCTTTGAGTGCCAGATGCCGCACCTGACCATTTTTTTTAGAACATTGTGGAACCAAAGTGACCGGAAGCGGTTCATTTTTATTTTCTTCCTCACTACGGACAGTCCTCCTCACCGCACAGTTTCAATAGCCACAAAAATTTCGTGCAAACAGACTTTTCCATACAAATATCATCCTAATAACCGGATGCCCTAATAATCGGCCGCGGATCAAACAAATTTAATCAAAAAATTCCTCAGACTAGCTTGACACGGATAAAATCCGGATGGTTGGAAATTCCTGTTAATATTCGTTGGCGCAATTATCCAGATATACGGAATTACGAAGTGCCGGTTATTATTCGTATATCCAAAAATCAATTAGCTCCAACACTTTTCGTAGTGAACGAATGGAATAAGGCAATTCATGTATGCGGTTTGGGATAGCAACTTTTAGATTCATTTATTTCTAATATCTGGATATTATCGGATACGCACATTTAGTAAATTGTAATTAATGCAAACAATTTTTTTGTATGTAAGTAATTTTTTTTCTAAGTAATTGTATGAAAAATTAAAAAACAAATTTTTTATTTATTAACAAAAAACTAAAAATCTCATATACATACATACATACATACATACATACATACAGTACGAACTCGGTAATCGCAACTAATAGAAATCTAGGTAGTTGCACTTATTGAGGTTGTTGCACCCAGCGAGGAAAAATATATAACAAGAAATATGACAAATGAAAATCGTTTTATGATATAGAAAGCTTATTTTTTTATTAAAAATTTTATTTTTTAAACATATCGGTTATTGTTGTCTGCACTTTCTTCTTATTAAGGGTTTTTATTATAGCCCTTTCACGAAGCTCCTTCAGAAATATAATGTCTTTTATTGGAATATCGTTTTCCTCAGCCCACTGAATGCATGTGTTAAAAGATTGCATAGCAACTGATCCTTTTATTTTAGGAGGTGGAATAACATCCGCTTCGCTATCATCAGAATTTTCAATTTCTACGGCTTCTTTATCCACTTCTTGATAAGCAACACTTTCGTGCATCCATTCATTTAGCTCTTCATTTGTGAACGAATCATTTGGTGCAAGTTCTTGGAGCATTGATGCAAGGATTGCGCGTTCATTTTCAATTTCTCTTTTTAGAATGCTGAGAGGAATATCGTCCTCTTCACTCCACTCAACATCTGGTTTCATTAACATATTCCAGCACTTGCGAATGGAGCTTGCTGACACTTTTTCCCATGAACTTGCAAGAAGACAGATAGCATGTCTTAAGTTGAATTCCTTTACTTTTTCTTCCAGATGAGTGGTTTTATTCCCTATTAAATGCGCCAAAAGACTTTTTTTGTAATAGACTTTTGTTAAGTTAATAATGTTCTGGTCCATTGGTTGGAGAATCGCGGTACAGTTAGGTGGAAGACACATAACAGTTATCATTCCATCATCACTTTTCATCTCATTGTCTTTAGGATGACACGGGGCGTTATCCAAGACCAATAGGGCTTTTTTGGGAAGTCCCTTGGATTCTAGAAATTCGCGTACCTATAACAATCCAAAAAATACAAATAAATTTTAAACAAAAATTCAATACATTTCGTATTTCTCACCTCAGGAACAAACGTATGATAAAACCAGTCTTCGAAAAACAAATAAGTCATCCACGAGTTATTGTTAGCCTTGTAGACAACGGGCATTTTTTGAAAATTTTTGAATGCTCTAGGGTTTTTTGCTTCTCCAATGACAAAGAGCTTAACTTTGTGCGTACCCGAAGCATTTGTGCATGCGAGAAATGTTATTCTCTCCTTACTAACTTTCCGACCAGGAGCAGATGATTCCTTGAAGCTCACCAACGTTTTATCTGGTATCTGCCTGAAAAACAATCCGGACTCGTCGGCATTATAAATTTGTTCTGCAGAAAGATCAAGCTCCTTGATTTTATTTCTAAAACGTATTACAAATGGGTCGACGGACGCTGTCTTATTGGAAAGCTTCTCTCCACAAATTTTCAAGTGGCGGAGGCCATATCGCTTTTTGAAATTAGATACCCAACCATTACTTGCATGAAAACATCCTGTCTTTTCTTTTATTTTCTCATGGAGCTTGCGAGCTTTTGCTTTGACGATATCGATGGATATAGGCACATTTTCACTCCTTTGTTTCAAAAACCACTTGTAGAGAGCCTTTTCCATTCTTGGGTATTCACAAGATTTTAAGGTTTGCCGTTTTCCTGGCCCAGCTTCCATATTTGTGGCATATTTAAGTATACAAGCTTTTTTCTTCTTTATTCTCGTTATTGTCGACTTGTGAACTTTATAATCAATACAAAGGGCTTTTGTCGATATACCACTTTCTAGTTTATCCAAAATTTCAGTTTTTTCTTTAATTGTTAGTTTTATTAATTTTTTTGTGACCACCATGACTTTTACGCATAAAACACTACTGGCGTGTTGCAAAATAAACTGATAATGAAAGTCATTTGTTGACAATTGCTCTTAACACACACACAAAAACAGCAAACAAAGTCGACAGAGCAACGGTAAAATAACGATCAGTTTGTGAATACATAAAAAAAAAATGCCATAAGAAGAAGACGACAAAAAAAGAACTGAAGTACAACATATTTAGATGTAAAGTTGCAGTTATTGAGGTCAATATTTTTGAGTAGTTGCACTTATAAAGGTTACAATGCTATGTTTTATAGTGTTGCAAGAATCGAGGAGTTGCGTGTATCGAGGATTGCGGTTACCGAGTTCGTACTGTATGTACATACACTTGCAACAATTTTATAACTTTCCATACGGTTAACTAATGAAAAGTGTATTCCGCCTGAGTAATTTTTCCTGAAATTTCTTTGAAAATTAAAAAAAAATTATTATTTAGTAATTTCAAAAAATTAAAATTTTATACATTTTTAGTTTTACATTTTTTTTAATTTGATCATTATATTTTTAAATGCAGTAAACAAATCGCTTACTTCTTCCCTCCAAAATCCAATCATACACGGAGCGAAAATACCACACAAAATTCCTTATAGTAAATCTGAATAAAATTGAGCGGATTTCTCTATTTCTCCAATAGGAAGCCCTTCTTGTTATGAGTGGATATGTATTTTAAATTAAACCAAGAAGATAATCTGTAAAATGAATATGAAAACTGTTAAATGTAATTAAGAATGCAATCCAAAGAATAAATATGAAACCATATTAATAAAATCTAGTAGATAGTCTATGAAATTAAGAAGATGCCCGGTGGAATTAAGATGAAAACTTTTGAAATAAAATCTGGTAGAGACTCTTAGTTTTCATTAGGACGTCCTCTTATGTAATGTTAATAATCAATTTGAAGTTATTGCTACTTCAAAATTGCACAATTTTAGTTTCAACTAGCCTTGGAGAATTAAATGTATATTTTTATCGATAGGATATATTTGGGTGGTTCACAAGATGTCATAAATCATAAAGTCATAAAATTTTTGGTTTTAAAAATTATGTTTTTGGATTGGATTGAAACAATTAATCAAAATTAAGCCATTTGGTGTTTTTTAAATTTTATGACTTAAGACTTACGACAAATTATTATACCTTATGAATCACCCAATTAATATTCCTTGCTCTTTATGCATAAATGTGTAGATAAATGGCGAAAGACCAGTAAACAAAATTTTTTGTGATCTGTTCATAATTTTTGCAAAAACGTTCCTCTGCCGTGCAGTGCTTTCCTCGACCCATTTCTTCTAAATTAAAGTAAATTTCACTAAATACGGGAATTTACAACATAATGTACACTTTTCCTTCTTTGATTCTATTATATTCTGACTATAGTGAAAGCCCACCGTTGCAAGTTTTAAGCGCAAATGTAAAAGTAAATCGAAAACGGGTTTCCATTAAGTCGTTTTAAACGGCAAATAGTGTACAGATTCGATTACAGACAAAAGTTATCGGATATATAATAGCAAAGTGGAACAATCGCTGATTGTTTCGCAGCAACCAACTTGATTTTATTTTATTGTCCGTAACTGTATCAAAGAAAATTTAATGAATGATAGGAATGCATCAAATGCATTCATAAGCAAATATACACCACTGTACATGCGCATGCATCAAAAATGATTTCTTGCAAGTTATCTGCTTTAATTTTCTCTTATCACAAATTTTCGCTCTAGCGCTGTTAAATTTGTGTCCCTTCTGAAAAATAGTGGTGATAAAAACGCTATTGGCTGGAACACCCCCGAGCAATGAAACGAGCCGCTGAATATGTGATCTCATAAAAATGCAAGAAAAAGATCGTAATGATTCCGCGTCATCTAGTAGTAGCTAGTTAGTGGCTCGATTTCGCATTCTCTAGTGGTGAGTAGCTAAGCTAGGTCATAGGTTTGAAAAACTAGAAGTTCGATTTTGAGTGCCAGATGTCGCGCCTGACTTATTCTTTTTACAGTTAGGGCCAGTTTTTCAGTGCTAGTTCAACTTGATTTGCAGTTTAAACTAAGTTTAAACTCGATGTGCTGTTTTTCAGTCGAATTTAAACTTAGTTTAAACTAAGTTTAAACGCCCAATATGCTAAGTTTAAACTAAGTTTAAGCAATCAGCTGTTCAACTGTTCAGCTGTCATTTCATGAGTTCACAGAAATTGAAATCAACAAAATTACGTTTTTTGTCCGTAAAATATGTATATTAAAATATGGATTTTTCAAGTGAAAGTGACTATAGCGATGCTGAAGTAAACGAAGTTCATTTCTCTCGTCGAAAAATTACCGCTCCGCTTATAGATTTTTTCACCGTATTAGTAACTTCAATTTTCACAAATAATTCACGAAGGTTTTTGTGTACAAAAAATGTAAACAAACGTCAGCTGCTTTGTTGTGTAGATAAAGAAAAAAACAGTGTTGCCCTACCACACTGTCAAATTCTAGGGCGGCCTTAAACGCACACTGAAAATCAGCTCTGCAGTTTAAACTTAGTTTAACCTTAAACGGCGTTTAAGTAAACTTAGTTTAAACTCAGTTCAAAGTAGCACTGAAAAACTGGCCCTTAGTCGCGGTTGCGATTCCGCTGATTTGATTTTGATTTTACAAAATGTACTATGGGCCCGTTTTAATGTAACCTAGTTGCAAAAAAACCTCCAACTCGGATTAAATTTCCTTTTAGTTACTTCACAACACTGGCAAAATCTGTCATTAAACATATGATTTGTTTAGTGAAATTTTAAAGAAGCAAAACAAAATGAGCAATTCTGAGGATTCTACCACCACCGTTAAATTTATTTAAAAAAATTAAATAAATGCATTAAATAACCTTTGACTTTTGTAGATGATATCTTTGTACACGAGTGAGCATTGTTAATCACGTCGCAATAGAGAGATGCAAGAAGTACTAGAAGTATTGGAAACAATATATGCTAGCTCTTCTAAATATTCGGAGAGTGAAAACAAGACACGTGAGAAGCGATCCAATTTTGAAGGTACACTCGATGTAATGAGTGAGGCAGATTTCAAAATGCACATGAGGACAAGACGCCAAACGGTGGAATATCTAACAAGTAATTACAAAATGTGTGTAAAATAAATACATAAACTTAATGCTATTTTATTTTCAGTGCCACATCTGGTGGTGATGTATTACCCTAGACAGTGCAATAAAGTATCCCCAAAAGTACAAAGCTATTTGGGAAGAAAAAATCTCATGGTTGAAAAATTAAAAACGTATCGCATACTCCAAATTATGCAAAAACAACTGGCAATGTCGCAAGTCATTTGGATCGACGCTAGGGCGCAAACTTCCATGGAAGAAAGGTAGAGGGTATTAAAAATCAGTCTTCTTTATAAGACCTCGTGGCACAGAAATACGCAAATCCATGAAAGGAAGTGACTATGGTATGGTCTACTTTCACTAAGAACCAGATATCAGAAAAATTTAGAAATGTGCAGTTGTATTTCCTCTAATAATTGTCATGTCTTAGTTCCGCGATATTTATACAAAACTATTTCTCAACCCTTCAAATTCCTGGCCAAAACCTTTTTTAATTGGGTTGTACTTCGTTTTCGATACGATCTGTCAGATATACATACATATGTACATAGTCCAATTTTGGCACTCGATAAAGGGCAAGAAAAATGTTTTGGAATCCTGTGTGTTTAGCAATTTGGTAGAGTGTATGTCGACATGATAAATTTATTGATTGCAAGTTTGTTTTTAAAGTTAATTTAATAAAAAAATGTTTAAATGAAAAATGAAAATCTGCCCCGATAGCTTCGCTTTTACTCCGGTTTTTCGAGTCATTTACTCCAGAATCGAGTTTTAGTAGTCTTGAAAAAAAAAATTTTAAATATCCTTCTAAACATTTATACATACATATGTATGTACATACATTCGTTAAATTTTAATTTATGGAAAATTTGTAAAACATGTAAGTAATTTTTCCATTGTATGAAAAATTTAAAAAAGTATTATTTATTTATTTGAAAAACAAAAACATTACCATATGAACTTGCAACATTGTTCAAATTTTGTACATTTTAGTTTCACATTTTTTTAATGTATGACACCCAAGTAAAGATACACCATTATACTTATTACAAATACCTACATTCTATAATTTTTTAAAATAAATTTTACTCAAAACAACAGAAAAATTAGGAAAACATAAGTACTTTTATTGTTTATGAGTTACACATTTTATAAAAAAATTTCCCATAACACCTGCAACTTATCAACATTTATAACAGCGGAAAGTTCTAATTGACATCTGCATTCCTGGGTTTCTTAGCCGAAACCATCCAGACTTCATTTATTTCGGGATGAAACTGACACCTTACATAGAAATCCATTTTTGTTTTTTAATTTAATTTCAATCTATATGTATCCAAGAATCTGCTACAGCGAGGATTTTGCGAAAATCACATTACTTTGCATGCTCCTGGGCTCCGTCTCCGGCCGTTTTCGAGAAGCTGAGCGTGGCGCGTCCTCTTTAAACGCGTTTTCCCGAAAGTAGGGGTTTTTTCATAAAAGTATTGGTCCGATTTCAAACATTCTTATATTGAATTAATCAGTGAACATTCCGCTATGTTTCTCCGAGTACGATTTGCGAAATTTTATTTTGTTCCATTTCTATATCAAAAAATAACGTGAAAATTGAAAATTTTAATAAATTGATGCATAAATTTTACAATTTACAAAATAAAAAAATTCTGTTTCGGGAAAACTTAGCCAACGTAACTGTATAATTAATTTTTGATTACAGATTATCCAACTGGCCAGAATTTTACTTGAGCGGGACCCATGCAGTTTCTACATCAATTTAGTTAATGATGTTTCAAGGCCGACAATATTTTTTTTTTGGTATTCGATACAAGAATTTTGAAGTCAAAACATGTACCTTTTAAATTAAAAATGCTTTTTTTAATCGATTCAGTAGATCCTTCGGAATTTATTTCCAAAAAAACCGGTCGATTTCAGGCCTTGATAGTAGATGGCCCCCTTAACCTGAGCTATCATTCATGATGCCGTAAACACATCGCTTACTTCTTCCCTACACCAGCATGTGTTGAGCAAAGCAAAATCCAATCCAAAAGCAACAGCAACTGCACCCACGCTGGTGCCAAACATTCTGAAATACATACATACATATATCAAACTACATACAACAACAACAAATTCATTAATTAACGCACGCGTTATTTCTGAAAGCAAATTGCCGTTCATTTATACTCGCGAGCATATCCCCGCACACGCTAATGCTCTCCTCAAGGTGATTTTACGCGGCCAAAACAAAAACCGAAAATTAAAATTTCTCGCATTTTTTGTAAAGAGCTTTTGTTAAAATGTACGAAGTAGGGTGGACAAAGGAAAATTATTTAGTCTTGTCCGGCACGAGTACTAAACAAATATTCGATAACTTACTTTTTATAAATTTATAAATTATAAATTTTATTTATTATTATATTAATCTATTATGTTTATTACCTTATTATTCGAATAAATTTTTGGAAAAAGGTCCGCACTATACGTTATTTAAAGCGATAATATTAAACAAACTTCGCATCATCATAAAATGTGTCCAAATGATCACAACTAGAGTTGGGCATGGGGGTAATTATTTTGGCCCATCCGGCACCGGTACAAAAGAAATATCGAAAAACAGCGATTCCATTAACGTCATGCATTTTTATACATAGCTATCTTCATTCATTCAGAATTTTATAGGGAATCGTGAAATATTCCTAATTTCGAGCGATAATGGGAATTAATGTGAAGAGGTGCACCAACTTCACGGTCTGCGCTAACCGCTAAGGGTACGTGCGTAAATATGTACATATGTATGTATGTATATGTAAATTACTACATATGAATGTATATATAAAACAGTCGCATTTGTTTTGAATTTATGACAGTGTTGCGAACATTATTGCTTTTGCAGTAGAATTAGAAAAATAAAGAATTACGAGTATTAAAATCTAAATACTAGCTTTGGAGACATTTCTTCACAAATTTACAATAAAAAACAAATATTGCTATAAGTAGTTATCGTTTACGTAGCATTTAATTGATAATAGTTTATATACCTATGATCTATACCAATACTATTATGTAGAAGTTTTCAAAAAGAAATTCCAAATGAATCGTATTAATTTCTACTCTGAACCTCTATATAATCTCAGAAAATTGAGTAAAATATTTAATTTTGTCGGGTAAAACTTTATTTTATTTTATGTATGTATATTTGTATGTACATTTGGCGATTTCTTCCAATTTTTTTCCTACTCCGATTTTTCTTCGTCTTAACACTCAAATAACATCCCTGAAAATTGCCAAGTCATATCGCCGATTCGCTTTTCATTTGTTTGCTTATTTTGCCGACGTAAAGAACAAAGAAAATCGAAAGCGGATGTTTCCTTTTTTGTATAATTTGCAGGCAGTTAGACGTTTAAGTGACCCAAAATTGATCTATGACTCCGATGGTAATCCTGCAGTTACACGATCAAGAAATGGTTATGAAGTCAATTTGACTTTCAAGATGCTATCAAGGAAAAAACATAAACTTTTTGCGTTTTTGAAACTTTTGCAAGAAATAAAGAACACACATTTATTCTACATATATTTTCATTTCAGCAGAAATCGATTCATAAGCTTCTATTTCGATATCATTCCGTAGATACGACGAAAGATTCATGTTCCAAACAACTTCATGCCTTTTGCATAAATCTATAAATGGCAATACTACAATACTTTTTTAATCAAAATTATTTATTGTTTAATTGCGGTAGACGGTGCAACGAAACACGAAAATTTATTTGCAAAAGGTAAATTGATTGGCACCTTGAAAGAAAACTTGATCGTGTAACAACCGGGTAAAGTTACTTTTTAGCAAAGGTTCGAATCACACCTTTAGTGCGTCACGTCTAGCTTTTACGAAATGTGTTTTTTAATTCAATAAACTAATTAAAATATTAGCTATCAAGAATTTTTTGTAGCTGCAGCCGCAATCATTGGAAACATTTTGAATCACGTCACAAAAGTTCTGTTCTAATTTTATTTACATAGATACAAATGAATATAATAATTAAGAGAACACTGAAATTAAAGAAGAAAAATAATTTCGAAATGAAATTTTAAAGAATTTAACAACATCAACATGAAAAGGTACAATATATTTAAAAAAATAATAATAATAACAATAATAATAATAATAACAATAATAATAATAATAATAATAATAATAATAGTAATAATAATAATAATAATAATAATAATAATAATAATAATAATAATTATAATAATAATAATAATAATAATAATAATAATAATAATAATTATAATAATAATAATAATAATTATAATAATAATAATAATAATAATAATAATAATAATAATAATAATAATAATTATAATAATAATAATAATAATAATAATAATAATAATAATAATAATAATAATAATAATAATAATTATAATAATAATAATAATAATAATAATAATAATAATAATAATTATAATAATAATAATAATAATAATAATAATAATAATAATAATAATAATAATAATAATAATAATAATAATAATAATAATAAAAATAAAAATAAAAATAATAATAATAATAATAACATGGTAGAGAAGCTTTTAATTGTCAGATCTTAACGTAATAATTAAATGTGTTCTTAAAATTTTTTACCCGGCCTAAATTATTGTCCAATTTTCAACACAAAAAATCATGCGGACAGAGAAACGTGTGTGAGGATTAAACCAACATACTCCTTGTAACAAGGACTACTTTAAGCGACATTAAGTTTTATATAAATACTAGTTTAATCGTTATTTCTTGAGTTCTATTTATTGCTCACAAAATAATCGTTAGTTCTTGAGTTTTATTTATCGTTCTGAAAATAAAACTTATTTTGTAGGTGTTTTACACGCAAATAAAGTTTGATTTCCTGGCCAAAAAATATAACTGAACAAATAACGATTAATAGGTAAGTAAATTACAAATATTAAATAGGTGTAATCAAGATCAGTTTAAAACTTTTCAGACAATATTTATTTCGATCCACTAAATTGCTCCACATTTAGCTCCAAAAATTTGGCTTAGCTCCTAGCTGTTGTTTTCAGGAACTCTTTAAAATAATCTAGCACTTGTTTAGCCTCCGAAATTATAACTTGTATTCGGTTATTTATTCATATCCCAAGTCATTTCATCATACAAATGATGACTAAAACTTTTTTGGGCTTTGCTATTTTCGATAATATTTTGTGACTCTGTTTCGCTGACAAAAGTCCCATTCGATCTACTGTCTACTGGTTTTTGATTTGTGATATCGAATGGATTGGTTAAAATACCTACCTCGCGGCCGCCGTAGCCGAGTGTGTAGTGTGTGCGCGCTTCATCCCGGGTTCAAATCGTGGTCGGGGCAAGTAACATCAAAATTTTTTTAGAATAGCGGCCAAAATCGCGCAAGCGGCTATAGTGCCAATCAAGTCAGTAAGTAAATAAGATAATACCTATTTTTATTCAATAGATAAGATTTGTGATCGCAATATGTATGTTACTTATTAAAGTGAAAATATCTTTTACTGTAAAACAGAATTATAATTTAAGTCTCAAAATTTAGGCAGGCAATCATCTATTCCAAATGCATCACGTTTTAAGGTTTCGTATTTAAAAGCCATTCATACACTTAAATATATAGGTAAAATTATTATTTTTTAAGCTTTGAAAAAAATACTTTTTATTTTAGCTATTTAAGTATAGTGTAATTTAGTTTCTTTAGCTCCAAACGAAAACTTTTTCTGGGCACAATGGTTGGTTATCAACCATAAATATTCTCTGTTGTTTTTAAATTTATCTTTCACTTCTTAACAATTTTCTCCTCAATAGCCCCCGCATGCTTCGCAGCAATGTGCGCTTGATATTCGTGATACGAATTTGTTTTGAAAGAGTTTATGGCGCAACGCTGACATTCATAAACGAATTTGCCTGGATGTTTGCCTGTCTTCAAAACATGTTTGCGCAGATTGTCGAATGTACTGCAACGGAATTGGCAATGTGGACAAGAGAAAGGCCTTTCGCCAGTATGTTTGCGCAAATGTCGACTGATATGTCCCTTGATTCGCGCCTTAAAGTCACACTTGTCACAGGTGTACCACTTGGCTGGTGCGAGATGTATGCGAGCATGCCTGGAAGGAGAAGAGGGGAAAGATTTAGACATTAGCGGTGGTATAAAAGTCAATGAAGGGCACAATAATGATCCTCTCCTGAAATGACATAACAAATCATCGTTCAGGCGCAACTACTGCACAAATAATCTCAATTGAAGCAGTGCGTAGTTCCCTTCATTAATCGAGATCGCATAGGTCTAAATAAATCTAAATAAATCCCACCACTTAGGTACCTAGAACAATTCATCTCAGGAGATTACCAGAAAGTATTGTGAATATCTGCCTTACGAGATTTAACCCTTTCGAACCGGTATTCAGCCTGTTAGGTAAATACATTTTAAATAGTTTCAACTATCTAAGTTGCAGATAATTAGATGATTTGCATTCAAATATTTATAATTTTTATGAAGGGGGGCTGGTACAACATTGTACCATCAGCACTATTGTGTGGTACAGCTTGTGTACCAGCAGTCCTCAACTTACAAATAATAATAAAAAGTTTTCATATAAATGTCTTATCATTTATTGGAAAAAATAAGTTTTACAAAAAAGTACATTCACTTCCAGGAAAAATGTTTTAAAAATAAACATAAAATTCTTAAGTTTCGAAAGATATGTATGAATTTAATTAGCTTTTGGTATAATATTTTGCAAAGTGGTATATAACATTGCTGGCAAATTTGTTTTGTTCTAGTTTGTATTTTGTCCTGCGCACATTTTGCGCAAAGTCTTCGAGTTTGAATTGGAATTGGTAAATGCAAAGATACGTTGCCCAGTTCGCTCTGTCGTTAAAATAAACGGCCTGCTGATTGGGATCTGCGTACGGCTGCAGATTTAATACCTTCAGATATTAATGCCTCGCCTAGTATTACTATGAACTAAATAAAGGGAGTTTTATCTCGTCGTAGGTCGCAATAAATTACCCACGCGTTTACTGCAGAAAAGAGTACAAGGCGGTAGAAAACTTTTTTCCACCATTTCAGTGACATGTGATCATAGTCATACATGCCTGCCATTTGATCGGCGCGATCTACTCCACCCACTGCTTTTCTGTAAAATTTGATAGAGTATGGACATGGTATTGCTATTTTTCGCCCATCATTTAATGTTATGCTGACTGTTGTCAATGTCGGCTTATGGCAATTGCTAACTGCTATGACTTCCTTTGTATCCTGCCATTTAACGCAAAGAAGTCCAGATGTGCTGACCCTGAACAGGGACTCGCCTCTATCTAATTTCTCGTTGATGTGTGGCAGATTTTTTCTATTTTTCCTGCATGTTCCAAAACTGAGAACTCGAGGGTCTCTAGTAGATTTACAGTAGTAAAGAATCTATCGAAACATATCGTCACATCACGCTCTTTAATTGTTCTAACTAAGGCTTTAACCACACGTTCGCCTAAAGTCCCCTCGCATTGATATTGTTCTCTTCCGTTGTATATATTGAAATCATATGTGTATCCCGTCTCAGAGTCGCATCGCAGCGACATTTTAATTCCTCGTTTTACTGGGTTGAGTGGCATATATTGATTTATTGATGATAATTTGGATGCCAAAAATTTATAGCGGTCACGAGATATGGCAGTCTTGATAATAGCATTACTCCTAGAAGGATGCTTCGACCAATAATGTTTCAATGCCGGAAGCTTGTTATAAGACATAACGAACATACACCCCAGCATAATTTGTATTTTTCCAACATCACTCTTTGCTATATTTGGTCGTTTTCTTGCGGTACGAAATTCAGAAATGCGCTCATTTGTACAGGGTGGGCCAAAAGAAACCAAGGGGTGTAAGAGTTTAATAACTTTTTCGTTTATTAATTTTTTTTTATTTTATTAAAACCCGCAGATCATCGGCAATGTCTAAATTTTGCAGTTAAATTTCAAGAGTTGGGCAGAAATGAAATCAACTTTATTAAAAATTTGATTATGAGTGATGAAGCTCATTTTCATTTGAATGGCTTTGTTAATAAGCAGAACTGTAGGTTCTGGGGTTCTCAAAATCCAAGAGACATTCATCAACGCCAATTGCACCCCATCAGATGTACAGTATGGTGTGGGATCACATCTTCGAGAATGAAGATGGAAGTGCTGTAACCGTAAATGGAGAGCGGTATCGGTTTATGATAGAAATTTGTTTACGTCCTGCTCTTGAAACAGACCTGGTATGTGGTTTCAGCAGGACGGAGCCACTGCTCATACTGCCCGAGACACAATGGCACTTTTAAGTCCAGAAATCCAGAAATTCGGAAATTATTTGGCCAGCGCGATAGCCAGATTTGACAGCACCCGACTATTTTCTTTGGGTTATTTGAAGGAGCGAGTGTATGTGAACAAGCCAGAGACAATCCTTGAACGCTACAGCCACAAGTTTTGAAAGATGTTATGGAAAATGCTCTAAAAAGAGCCCATCAGTGCGAAGCTGAAAACGGTGGTCATTTAAGAGACATCATTTTTCATACTTAGTGTAAAAAAATTTCCCTTTTGTATATTATATAATCTGAATGAAAAAAATAAAAAAAAATTAATAAACGAAAAAGTTATTAAACTCTTACACCCCTTGGTTTCTTTTGGCCCACCCTGTACATTGTGCGATATAAATGCACCGGTTTCGAGGAAACATCCTTAGAAAAATTTCGAATGGTGAAGAAGTACGAGGAATCTCTGGATGTATATTACATCCTCGATTATCACTTATATCATGTTTAGGCATACAATTTTTTTCAGGAGAAGACCACAACCTAAAGTCTAATGAGATGTGATTCTCATTATCATCTTGTGCTTGATTGGATTCTCCTAATTCGTTCGGCGCTATTATGCTGTCAACATCTGATAGCTCACTATTGGACGATGAAGAGGAATCAGATTCTTCGCTGTTCAAACTCCACTCCGGCTTATAATTATCATCACTTCCGTTTGAAAAATCAGTGCCTGCATCACCATCATCTGAGTCAAGCATTTCATCAATCAGCAGTTCAGTTATTTCGTCTGGGCTCAGTTTTTTCGACATGGTTTTTCTTTATAAAACATATACATACATATGTGAGTTTGTAGAGTTTTATAAAGTGTCCACTCGTCTCGTTCGAAAGGGTTAACTTAAGTTTCCCTCATCATCTGCGCGTTGAGGAAAATGCATTGGAAGGCAAGAAAATACGACACTGTACAGTGAGCTTGTTTTCGTGGTAAAAGTCTATAAAGACTTAAAATGGATCCAAAGTATCTGGAGTTTACTTTCACATCCATACATAATATGTATACAATTTTAAAAAAAATAGCGGATCAAAAATGGACCATTATTTAAAAAAAAACTACGGGTTTTAATATGACTGATTAGGATTTAAAAATGAAAATTTCAAAAAAAAAAATGGAAGAAATATGGTGGAGGGAATTTCAATAATTTTCTTGATTTAGAAGTTATAAGAACCTATTCGAATCTCGGCCGAGGCAAGTAACATCAAAAACTAAAGAAAAGTGCACATATTTAGTTAATAATTGCCCTTTGCATATGTAATCAGAAAACGCATTGCGATTCCGGTCACATATAATAGACGACAATCCTCTGAAAAAGAAAAGTTCGACACCCATATTTTACTATTTCATACTACTCAATTTCGACATTTCAAGCAGGTGGCATCCGTCATAGCACTGTTTTTACGACGGTCGCATCTGGAACTCTGAAAGCTCTGATTTGCTGGGAATATTTTATTCCTCTCAGGGATCTCCAGGAAAAATTTTGCTATAATTTTAAATATGTGAGTTTATTTTGGTATTCAACCAAATTATTTTATATATATATAATATAATTATTAAGTGTAGCCCAGACCTTCTCCACCTCGAATTTCCAACGTAGAGGATTTCTTCCGCTTCCTCTGGCATCAAAAGCGGATACCGCGCTAAATACTTTCAGGGCTAGAGCATTTTTTCTATATGTACAACATGTAATTCGCCGAAATATGTCCAAACGTAAAGGTCCAAAAATCTTTCGAGGAATATTTCTCTCGAACACTGCAAGGCCATCTTGCCGATGTTAAAAGCGTCCATGCTTCTGCACCATAAATAGCACGGGCATGATTAGAAACTTATAGAGCGTAGTTTTCGTTCGTCAAGAGAGGGCTTTACTGTTGTAGACTCTTATAAAAAGTGGTGTCTGATCGGTTTAATTCTGAAGCTTGAATTACATATATTTTTCAACATGTGGTTAAAGAAGTCACACGATAGCTAGTCACCCTCTCAGAAACCTCGTTTGGTATCAAACGGCTCGGTTTGCTGGGACGTGCACTTAGTGGGCAGGGATGAGAAGTTAGTAGCTGTCATTTTCGATTGCAGATTTCCGACGGTCTTCGGAGTGTACGTACGTCTAATACACTGGAAACATGCATTCCGCAATATGATCGATTTGGTTTCGCGGTTATCGAAAGTCACGCAGCTTACTGAACCTTCTATGCGTTCTATGTATATTTCGGGTCCGGCAAAATCGCAAAGTTTCAGTCCGATATAGGAGGTGTCGACAGTGCGACCAAAGATCTCTTTTTCATCCTGGCATTGACGTCGTTCAGAACGCGAGATACCTTCCGTTTATAATATCGTCTAATAGATCATACCCAAGCCGAAAAAATAGAGTCTTTGAGACTTGTGCACTAACTAGTATATAAAAGAGTTTCCTGTATTCTAGACTGATGGCGTCGTGCTGACTTGCAAACTTTGTAACGTCACATAAAATATACAGTTTCAAATCACACATAGCCAGCGTCAATCACATTAAACGTGAATAAGGCAAATATTTGAAATTTTTAGAACAAAATTTTGGATATGCAGTTTTGTAGCTAATTAAATTTCAGTACAATGAAGTTCAATTTTAAAGTGGCTAAAAATTACCATTAATTTTTGAAACTTTTTACGGACGGTGTTGCACGACTCATTCCATTTATCCATTTATCGCCAAAAACATTGTAAAATTTATAGTCCCACAACTAACAACGAGCTTCTACATAAATTAGTGTAACAAATCGGACAAACACCAAGTAAAGAAAATTGACACAGTCTATTTAGCTTATTGAATGCCTCAAAGTTTTTAATCAACCTTGAAAACTATATGAGACATTTTCTTGGCCAAAGAAAATATCAAAAAAAAAAAAACTTTGCTAAAAAACCTCAGTTAACACTACTCGACAAATTTTGATCAACTTTAGTCTCCAAGAATAAAATAGGCCTTTCCTAAAGTGAAATTTTCTCCTGATTCCGATTATGACTTTCATTTTCTTGTGGCAGATCTAGTTTCCGAGATATCGGCGAAAATATGAAAATTCCCATTTTTGCAGAACACTACTTCATATAGGTACGGCAAAAATTTGCATTTTTCATTTTTTCGTTTTTAACTGTTGAATAATGCATTATACTAATTCCCATAAAAATTTCTTGCCTTCTTCGCACTCAAGTATCTTCAGTAGTTTGGCCACTATGCCAAAAAACGTTCAAAAAATGTTGAAAAAAAAACGAAATTTTTTACACAATTTCAGATTTAACCACTTTAAAATCGGAAAAATTCTATTGACGAAAAAAAGTTAGCCCTCCTATGTTGTAGGTAATTTAACTACGAAAATTTTAAGCATACCAGTACAACAATCGGACGTGCCATTGAAACTATAGCCCCGTTAACTTGCAAGCGTCTATCCTACAATTTTAGTATTACTCTGATAAAATTGGCGAGACATTTCATTTGGTCACTCTACCTTAGGGTCTAATAAATTTAAAAAGACATCAAGTATTTAATTGTCACTACTGTTTGTTGTAAATTTTGTTTTGCAAATTGTAGTGCAAATTTATACATACTATATCGGTAGATGTGTTTACGAAATGGCTTGTTGCAAAAGAGATTTTAAATGTAAAAATAAATTTGTGCGGACTTAAAGGTAAGCAGTTTCGGTGGTACAGTTTAAAATAAATAGTATATGAAATACATCCTAGGTTGTAGCTATAGTTCTCGGACTTCAAGGAGGTTTCACTAAATATTGCTGTTTTCTCTGTCTTTGGGACAGCCGTGCTAGAGAAACCCATTATATTCAGGAAAACTGGCCACCAAGAGCTGAGTACGAACCAGGTACCTTCAATATCGCAAACCCGCCTTTAGTAAATCCCGAACGAGTTATTTTGCCAGCTTCACATCAAATTAGGATTAATGAAAAATTTTGTAAAGGCTTTAAATAAGGACGCGCCATCCTTCCAGTACCTAACGAAATTTTTCCCTAAAATAACTCAAGCCAAATTAAAAGAAGGTATATTTGTTGGTCCGCAAATTAGAAAGTTGCTGAAAGACGAAAATTTTGCGAATCATTTATCATCAGTAGAAGCAGCGGCTTGGGACAGCTTTAAGCAAGTCGTTAGTGGGTTTCTTGGCAACAACAAAGATCCCAACTATAGAGAGATGGTCAAAGCCTTGTTGAAAAACTACAGTGCTATGAAATGCAACATGTCCCTCAAAATGCATTTTTTGCATTCATATTTGGATAATTTTCCCGCAAACCTAGGTGCTGAAAGTGATGAACAGGGTGAAAGGTTTCACCAAGACCTCATGATTTTTGAAAAGCGTTACCAAGGTTTTTGGAATGAAGAAATGATGGGAGATTATTGCTGGACAATAATACGGGAGACAAACTCAGAAAATTATAAACGGGTAGTTAGAAGTACCCACGTCCCTCACTATTGACCACCACGGTAAAATCGCTCAATTTGACTTTTTTAGATGTAGATATGTATGTATTTAATGTTGTTGTCGTTGTTGTTTTTTACTGAATTGCTGATTTATACTCATATTACTCAATTGAATACAGTTTAACGTGCAAACATATGTCTATAATAAAACGTTATAAAAAAATAAAAACCTAGTTTGAATAAAAATTTTCTCTATAAAAAAATTGTAGGATAGACGCTTGCAAGTTAACGGGGCTATAGTTTCAATGGCACGTCCGATTGTTGTGCTGGTATGCTTAAAATTTTCGTAGTTAAATTACCTACAACATAAGAGGGCTAACTTTTTGTCGTCAATAGAATTTTTCCGATTTTAAAGTGGTTAAATCTGAAATTGTGTAAAAAATTTCGTTTTTTTTTCAACATTTTTTGAACGTTTTTTGGCATAGTGGCCAAACTACTGAAGATACTTGAGGGAGGTGAAGGCAAGACATTTTTATGGGAATTAGTATAATGCATAATTCAACAGTTTAAAACGAAAAAATGAAAAATACAAATTTTTGCCGTACCTATATGAAGTAGTGTTCTGCAAAAATGGGAATTTTCATATTTTCGCCGATATCTCGGAAACTAGATCTGCCACAAGAAAATGAAAGTCATATTCGGAATCAGGAGAAAATTTCACTTTAGGAAAGGCCTATTTTATTCTTGGAGATTTTTTTTGTCGAGTAGTGTAATTGTTAATTTAGCAGACTCGCACAGGTAGATCAATCTGCGTATCGATGGACGACACATCTCATTGCCGCGCGCGCAAGGCGACCCAACTCAACTACAGAAATAAGGAAATAAATAATGAGGAATACGCACGAAATTCGCGAGCATGGTGCACACGTTCCCAATCGAAGTCGAATGCCAGCATAAACAACCAACTAATCAATGGCCATATGCGACTGCAATGAGCCGCTGAGGAATTTCAGGCACTGAGCGCTGGCAAATTCGTACAGGACAACGGCTACAGCTACAGCCACAGCTACGACAACGACAGCAACATACAACAGAACAGCAAACCTAATTCGCCATTTGGCTAACTGAAATCAGATGAAAATGTCCAAATCGAACGAAATGAAATGTGAGTTAAAATCACCAAAACACGACTCTAACGCGCCGCCTGGTCCGCCGATATACCCGCCCGACGCATTGCGCCGCAACATGGTGTGTGCCTCAACTCGATCCGCCATCGATTCATCGACTCACCGACCTGCGCGCACATTCACAGCATTTATCAGTTTTGGACTGCTGTGGTGGAATTAATTGCCACCAAAGCCGTTCCAGAAGCCGCCTGCTCAATCGATAGTAGAGTCCAAACGAAAATAATAAAAACAAAAACAGCGTACAACAGCGGCAACAGCAGTGCTGTATCTTTTCCTTCGTCTGCCCGCCCGCCCGTTGCGTCCTTCGGCGGGCACGCCTGACTCCAGAGGACCTTCGGCGGCAGGGCGGCAGGGCGGTGGAGCGTGCGTGTTATGCTGGAGTTGGCAACTGGTATTTTCCTGCGTTCAGTTGGTTGTAAATTCTACACTGTGTATGTATGTATGTACATTTGCTTTAGTTACATATGTATGTATGTATGTATGGGTATATGAATGTGCGCGCACGCGGTGAGCTTAATTAGCGGCAAATAATGGTCTGCGTGCCTCGCCACCTCATTTCGATGCAGCGGCAACTGGCCGGCCCTGACAGCAGCAAAACAGCCAATCGAACACAGATCAAAGTCGATATATGGATGTTACATAGATACATACATGCCTGTGTATGTATATAGTCGGATTGTATATGTGTGTGTAGAAACAAGAAAGGGAAATTCACAAGTCCGTTTGCACGCTCAACGAATAAGAAAAAAAACAGCAGTAGGAGATATAAAGGCTGTTCAGTGATCACTAATTGAAGATATTCCTATTGCTAACAATTAGTTCGCTTCCAAGTATGTAATGGAAAACAATTTTTGTGACAAATGAAAGAATCGAGCAAAGCGGGGAAGCACATTGAGTGGGTGGAAATAATTCATAATTAGAGAAAATGAGTAAGGACTTATTAAAATTTAAAGAAATATTCGCAATACTGTAATGAGAAAATTACTAGGCTTTTTAATTTTAAGCTCTATATCCATATCTAGAAGTAGCGCCTTACATTTAGATTTGCATTTCGGTTTTCTTATTTTTGAACAGGTGGGGTGAACATAAAGTCACCCTAACTGATTAAAACAAAGTTATCAGACGCTGCAATGCGAGTTTCAGAGGCTTCTGGGCGAGTTTATTGAGACTCTATCTGAGACCTCTTGTCTGCATAAAATTCTATCAAAGGAGTCACCCAAAATAGGATAGGTCTCTTAAGGAAGCAAGATGGCACATCCACTAACAACAACAGCAAGAAACGAGATCAGGATCTAAGCATCAAGGAATAATTGAGTTCCATTGGACACAGCAAAGAAATCAATGAGTTCAGTACTACTGTAATTCATTGGAAAGATCAAAAGCACCTACGATCTATCACGATTGCTCTGGGTGCCGGTTTTGTCTATTCTACGCTATTAGTCCGAAGATGAATATATTATTATACTGTCGAACTTCTAATCAGACTAATTGAGTGTGGCTAATTCGGCAGCACTGTCTTCAACTTTATGAGTGCGGCGATGCGTATGGTTCCAAACCGCAGACAGCGCTTAAGTAATTTGACGAAGCCAAGCACTAGTTGGAAATCCCATCTTGACAAAAATCTATACTTGGGGCCTTAATTCAAAAATTGTAACGTGGTTCTACTTTACGATCGTTCGGTGAATTAAAACATATGCTTCCGTGATCGAGCGAAGCAAAAAAAAAACTTCAAAAACCCACCATACTGCGTATACCTGAGGGGACTGTCCTTCATACCAAGTCTCGATCAGGGACTAGACTAATGAACTCTGCTTCAGGAATCAGTTTCAGCTCAAAATTCTGGAGCTAGATGATTTCAACCTGGGAAATCAGGGTAAGGCTTGTTGTAGGTATAGCTTAGTTTTATGTAGCGAACGAAAAAAAAAACCCTATTTTAGGGGCCGAACCGAACATTTGCTAGGTCTAAAATAATGAATAATCGACAATCAATTCCAGATTTTTATTACTGTTATTAAAAAAAAAGATTCATATTGGTTTAAATCACATCCATTTCAATCCTTCACATAAACAGACATACATATATGTTTCTGCAAAACTAACAGTAAAAAATTATATTTAATAATTGTATATTACAATGCAATAAAAATAGTCTCTGCATTTGCACCTTGCAACTGACGTATATCGGTATAAAGCTGACGTGCAGCACTGAACACACGACGAAGGAGCAGACAGTTATTTTAAATAAATTTTTTAACGAAAACATAAGCTTCAAAAAGTTTTACAAATTTTTACTCGGATGAATGCTGTGGATTCCTCGGAGTAGAAAAGGGAAATGCAAGACACATTCTGAGCAGTATCCCACACTTATGCATAAACTCAACGAATCTGTGTGAATACCTAATAGCGAATGGCAGTATGCATTCCAGAGATTTAAGGTCCATACTAAATTTTATCTCGTATGCTGAATTAAAGGATATTCTGTAATTCACGAAAGGAGGGACAATAGATATCAAGGTCGCAGTGCTCTATTCCCATAAAAACAATAATAATAGTCTATCCACACATATCAGTTCCGTATCAGTTCAATATCAGCGCCAGTCAGGATCGACCAGTGAAACCAAATCCCACACATCCATAGTATGTCGTCCGGTGCTTTCCGTTAAGTGATGTTCAGCGAAAAGAAATAATCTGAGTTATTTTGCTAATGATAAATTTGCAATTATTGCCATAACGAGGGTAATTCCGCACCAACACCATGACTTTTTCAGCTCGTCAGTGAACGATAAATAAAAAGTGAAACTTTATTAAATTTTAAATTAATAAAATATGGCAAATGTTCGGCCAAAGATCGACTCTTTTTTCCTCGAAGCCAAACCGAAACCGAACCGAACTTTCGTGGCTGAACATAACCGAAGCCGAAGTTCGGCCGTTCTCTAGTGCCAAGTACATTTTTTTTCACATATTTTTAGATGTCTCTTGAAGTAAAACAAAAATTTACAAACCCTCTAATAGCTATTATCGTCCTCAGTTAAAAGTTAGGCTTGGAAAAGCTGCTCAAACAGTCAGCCCAGTTACCACATCAAAAATCAATATATATTTGCTGCCAGTAGTCCACAGTCTGCCGAGTACTTAATATCCAAAAAAGCACCTACAGCAACTTGTAACCAAATGTGTACGTGAACATGAATATAAGCGTGTCTCCGCTCGCTTGAGCACGCATGTAAAATTGTAATAAACCAAACAATGCAGCCAATGATCCAAATCAGAGGGAATCGCTCCGCGCAAACAGCTACCAACGAGCGCATATTTCAAGGTTAAATTGACTTCAATAACCGCCACCGCATTTACCCACCATTACCGAGCATAGGACAGAACGACGTCGACAGGTCGACAAGCGACAGATGCAAACATGCAGACAAACCAACCAAGCCAAGCTAGCGGGCAACCATTGTAAAACCAAAAAACTGTCGCGCCCGCGCTTTCGCGATCATCGTCAACCGTCCGCCACAGCATCATCAATAGCATCACAAAAAACAATGTTTTGTAGCAATACCGGCCGGCAATCATTTCGCCATACTAGTACATCTAGTTCTCGTCCACTGCATATCTTCGTACGTTCTGCGGCGAACGTGAGTTTTGTGTATGTGTCGCCGTTGTTGCCGTAGTCGTCATTCGCATCGTCATCATCATCATCAGCGCACAACATGAATGCGATCAGGGGCGGACAGCGCATTGCAACAACAATACAGACCAACTACTGGAGATACTCGAAATCGACGCGCAGTGGCAAAAGCATAGCGCTGCCAATTGGCTGAAGCAGGCAATATTTGCTTCTGGCGATCACTTTAAGGGGCCATTGGTGGCTGTGGCGGTGGTAATGGTGATTGTGATGGTGGTGTATCGACTGTTGCGAAATATTACAGGAATTCAATGCGCATATCAAAGCGATCGATAAGTCACGATTCCTGAGGGTATGGCTTGGAATTCATTGTCGGTTGGTTCGTTGGTTGGTTGGTTGGCGACTTAGTGGTTGCTCACTGGCTGTTTGCTTGCCGTTTGGTTTCACATTCGAGTCAAGTTGCGCGTCGTTAAAGTTTCTATTTGTTTCCTTTAATCTTTATTTATTTTATTTTTTGTTAGCTTTATTGGTTTTGTTAGCTTACGAATGCATGTGGTTACTTCTAAGACAGCGACAGTGGCAGACGATTATGCGATGCGGCAATGTCAGTAGCGGCAGCTGCGATTTTTTCTGGCGGCTTTTCCTGCACACTTTTTTCGGTCACTTGTAAATGTTCGCCCATCAATTTATGCATGCAACTGCAAACGGCTGCGAACATTGCAATTATGCCTTTGGATTTTTTGTTTCAAAAGGCTTATCTGTCGGATTTAAGCCTGCAGTTGGCGGTGCTACCAACAATGTTCGCCTCCACACGGTAAGTAGTGTGTTGTGTGAAGATGAGTAGCAGCGAAAAGGCCAAGTGGATAGCGCCAAGGTGACCAAAATAAGTAGCGAATTAAGCTGATAATTATTGTAAGTCATTCAGAAAAATGGATGGACGTAAGCAGTCAAGGAATGACAAAAAACTATGTACATTTACATGCACACATAAATGCGTGCACATCAATGTAATGAATGGAAAAAATGCTTACCATGTCTATAGTCCATTCGATCAATATTGGGGTATTTTTCACTGCAGACGAGCCACACTCCACGCGATGTGTATCTGATTTCGTCAAATATATAGGTAGATAACTACTAGGCTAAAACAGGAATTAAGAGACACTGCGATCTGAAAACCAGCATCCCTCTAATACGATTTCCCTAATGACCGCAAGAAGGCCCTTGGTAGACGAATTCCGAACATTTTGGTGATAGATTATGCACAAATTATATGCTCTCATGATTCATCATCTTCACGACATATCCGCCATTCTGTCTCAGTAGACAGAACCAGCTGGTACATGTGTAAATGCAGGAGATTGTGACCGGTTAGATGACTAGCAAGAAGTGTGATATCAGGCCTACCAAGCGATGGGGTGTCCTTTCTCCTGAAGGGAAAGCCAAAAAGCCTCGCCTGTCTAAGGCCGCCAACAATTCCCCACTCTGAGTTACCACTCTGTAATTAGTACTTTGCAGAATGCACCGCTAAGGCGGCAAAATGATGCAGGCCCCATTGAGAATTTTTTCGATCCCAACGCGACCAGGTATCCAGTACAGCACAACCGTGTTCCTCGATGCCATCGGTTGAAGTGTGTCGTAAGTCTCCTTAACCAGCTTCGGCGTAAACATCGGCTTGAAAAGAGCTCTGATGGCTGCTTGGCTATCTGATCTTTCTTAGTCATGAATACGTCTTTCATGCCTTTTTTGAGGTTCAGGCAGGCGAAGTTCAAGATAGTCATACTCTAGGTTTGAAAGATGGTGCGCCATTTGCCTTTGACCCATCAGTATACCACAGGTATAGATCTGGAGAAACCGTTTAACCAAACGTCTGGGTCAGGAAGTTTGACTTAATATTCCCTATCATATTGCTTGGGCAAGTTCTCATAGATCCATTTCTTCTCCAAATAATGGAGGCTTAAGTTACAATCGCCCGAGCAATTGTACAATAGAGCAACGGTATACTTTTGAATTCAGACCCCATGCCCGATCAAAGAGCTTTAATAAGCCAGTGTAATTTGACTTAGTGTTTGTCATGATGGAAATTCCAATTAAATAAGGTTCGGCTGCCCCCTCTAGTAAACGGTACGAGGACGGATTCTTGCAGGTTTACATTGAAACCCAAACTGGCACACCAATTTATAATGAAACGCAGAGCCGCAGGCATAACGTGGGATACTATGCTGCCGAATTTTGCCATGATAATGATTATTAGGTTAACTGCGCATACCTACGGTATCGTAGCCACACTCTTATAGTCTGGTCAAAAGTTAGTCTACTACGAGTGACAACAGTAATGTTATATACTTTACATATGTACTCGTACAATCCCATCTAGCCTGTGATAATGGTATATACAGCCTTTTAAGGCATATAGAACATTTCGCGAAATTACCATCGCTAACGAGAAAACTTGACATATGTACATGTAATCGAAAAATTTCTATTCTTACAATCTACCTTTCCAGAGAGATTGGTTATAACCTGTCACATAAACTACATAAATCAAAGAACTAAAAATATATTAAAATAGGTAAAGAGTCTAAGTTAGGGTAAATTTTAAATACCCGGCGTATGATTTTATGCTACATAAACTATACTTGTAAGCAATAAATCCAAAACTTAAATTTTTATTATTTATGAAATATTAACGATTATTATTTATTGAAAATTTTAATTACTTGTATATAACGTAACACGTCCATTTACCAATATTTTGATTTTTACGCATTTCTCTCTCTAATTAAATTCTGCGTACCAAGTTCCAGCGCATTTGCTAGTAAAATATCTAGAGAACGACCGAACACCGATTTTTAGAGCCGAACTGAATCGAACTTCGGTCAATTCCGGCCGAAGCCGATCCGAAAACTTTCAAGGTCTAAAATACATATGTATGTATATGTTTTTGTAAGAAAACAATAAACAAACTTATATTTTTAATGCTCGAAATTTAAAACTCTTATATTGTAATGTAAAAATAATAATTTTCTACTAGATATGCCCGATGGAGGAGCAGACAGATATTTTAAAGCAATTTTTTTCAACAGAAAATGCGGGCTGCAGAAAATATGAAAAAAATTTGCAATTTCTTGGCAGCAGGTGTGAATTCAGGAAAGAGTCCAATTCGTAAAGAATAATTTCTTTCAGTATATTATTGCAAGTCATATCGCTATCACGTAAATTCGAAAGGCTTATTTGTTCGTTCGAAATGAGGCGCTTTTTTGGCCGAACCCAAAACGAACTCTATTGGCCGAACGTGGCCGAAGCCGAAGTTCGGTCATTCTCTAAAAATATATAATGTGTAGATGCTTCGTATATAACATGACAATTGAAATGTAAAGTATGTGGCAATTCTCTTTATAAAATTTTGGCAAATTACTTTTGGTAGTTAATAAAATATCGGATTTTTTGAAGTTTTTGTGAATTACCATTATATGAGTGGGGGGCGTGGTTGTGGTCCAATCTTTCGAATTATGCTTTCTGACTTGAAATGCAAACTTAAGAGAAGAGGTTGATAAAGTAGTAACCACATGAATTATCAAAATTGCCCTTTGTTTATTTCGCCCAGTTTTCCGTAAAATATGCGAATGCGCTTAATTGGAGCGAAATGTCATAATACAGGAGTAGACTGACTATTTAATTTGTTATAAGCCTTATTTATTTAATGTCAAAAAATTATATCAGAAAATCATAAAATTTTTTGCAGTCTATAACTTTTATAGCAGTTTAAATTAATAAACGTTTCTTAACTACTCTGTTAATACGGTTAGGTAGGGCATATTTATTTTGTGAGTAAAAATTACTTTATGTAAATTAAAATTTCCAAAGCAATAATTTCTTGAGTGAGACTTGAGCAATTTACGAAAAGGGTGCGCGGCAATATGCACAGTTTATGTCAAGAAATTCAAAGTGAAACTATATTTTTGTATTATGGTAAAAATCAAAGAACTATCTTTCGTCTATTTATAAAGGTAACTCTTTTAATGATGTCTTCGAGAGGCAGAGATACATTTTTGTAAATTGGAATTGGTAGGAACAGCTATTTCCTAGTATGGCTAAACGATCCGAGCTACTAAAGAACCTAGGCATTCTAATTATCATGTAACTCATGTTCTTCTTTCTACCTCCGTCCATCCTTTCCTTTTTCATGTCAAATAATTTCATCGCTTCACTAAACGTAAAGTTTCTAAGCGCTCACCTTTTTAAATGCAACAAACTTTTCCCTTCATAGTTGCATGATGGCTCCTCGCATTTCAGTTGCTCCTGGGCGTGCGATGCGGCATGAATGCACAGTAAAGCTGCATTTGCCGCAACATATTTGCAGTTCTGATAGGTACAGGCATTTTCACGACTACCCGACGGCAAAGCGATATGACTGGCGTTGTGCTTCTTTAGCATATAACTGCAAATATAAGAGAAGATATAAGAAATATTTAGATATTTTTTCGTGATTTAAATTCAAAGATAAAAATCGTATGTTATTTCATACACTTTTATTGAACAAAATTTTCTCAAGTAATTAAGCACATTTAAGATTTATACGTCAATGTAACACTGACTTCAATAAGACACGTTTTTTATCTATATACTTTGTAAATATTTGTCTATATTTGTATGCCACAATCATTTCTCTCCTAGTTCTCACTATCCCTAATTTGTGTGAGTTGGTGAGTATTTTTAAAATTTGCCTACAAATTTTTTAATTACATTAAATCAAAGCAAAAGTAATTCGCACTAAAGTCACGTACCACCAAACTGATGTACGCTGGCACGTTCAATGGCCTGAAAACATATAAAACAGGCAAACTAAGCAGCGGCCACAAATGCAAAACTTCCACTGTAACAACAACGAAAATAACAACAATACTATAAAGTACGCCCAAACACTAAACACAGCCACGGCGAATGTGCACACGCAAAACAAAAAAGGGCAACCAGCTGCTGGAAATGGACGAGGACGATGACGACGAGCGGTTCACCAAGCATCACCAAAAGCGGAGACACTCCAAGAGACGTACTCGAATGTACGGTCAGTCAGACACATTGTGTTGAAACGTCCGAAATGTAGAAATCGTAGGCAAAACTTTTGCAAACATCAATTACGAATGCTAATTAATCGGAACAACAGACGGTTGGCTGGAAAGTGTGGTGGGGTTGGTTGTTCAGTGATCGCGTAAAAAAGGAGAAAGTCTGTATGCCGGAAAAAAGTGCATTTGCAGCCGGGGACTAAAAACAGTTCGTGTTTTTTATTCTATTGGGTTTGGAAAGAGCTAAGTTCAAAGTGTTTCAAAATGACCCAATGTTCTTTGGTTATATTTTTTCAGTACGAACCTACCTGTGCACTGATAAAATTCTGCTTTACAGTAGGCTTAGCTTCGGATGAAAAGTTGTATGGAAGCACTAAAATATAATAAATCGTGAACTTCATCTTCCGTACAAGCAGCTGACGTAGATGAGTGTGCACCAGACTCTTTTGAAGTTACATATTTGTCTTTCCGAATCTGGATTTTAAATTCTTATTTATGAACATATTCATGCATCCAAAGTAATGAGGAGATAATTTTTCTTACTCGAATCTGATGATGTTTCGTTCGATTTTTTAAGGAACGCTGTGAGCTTAAGTTGTTTGGTTGTTTTACCGATATTGTCTGATGCAATTCTTTTGCTCATTTTGTCGTACAAAAAGCTTTTCCACACACTTGACACTATTTTCAACTCAATTTTTACATTCAAAAACAGATGTGTACACTAAACGCGAAAGAAGAAAACAGCATCAATAATGTCCAACATGACCGTATTATAAACACATATGTACAAAGTAGAGCTGGGGTTATTCGGGACAGTGAGATAACCTTGTTTCAAAATCTGCTCGGAATAGACAACAGCACCATCTGTATAAAAAAAGAGCGTACTTTTCTAATATGTGTACTTTTTTACATGGGTGGCGCCAATATCTATGTTGGTTTTATACCCAGGAGTAACTCTTTGGCGCCAAATTCAAATTTGAATTAGCACAAATTAGCCTCGGTCTCTCAGTCTCTTTGCGTGTATCATCTTATCATATACAATATATCTCTCTATATAATATATATAAAAAGTCACGTATATATATATATATATATATGTATGTATGTATATATTTAAAAATTTATTATAGTGCCCCCCCACGCAAACTAGCGTTGGTACGGCTCTGAAATATATGTACTTATATTTTATTTGGAGTTATTTATCTACCTTAAAATAAGATTTGTACGCAAAATTAATTCGCGAATCTCTGACTTCTTGACTTCTTTTATCCTAACTCTTAAATACTTCCAAATTGTGTAAATATCACGGTGATAATGCAGAATATTGTTTGGGAGAAGAAACAAGCTAACTAGATGGCGCTCCGAGCCATCAGAGAGTGACAGCCCAACTAATGACTTACGGGATGGTCTTAGAGACAACATCTAAACGGTGGGAGGTGCTTAAGCTGAGTGAGTTAGACCGAATCGGTTTCCATATGAAAGAAAAAAATTTTAATTACCGCCCCTCTAGTTTGAAAGCTTAATTTCAGAGGATTCCACGGCAATAAAAATGTTCGTCTTTGGCGAGTTTTAAAAACAGCCAAACCGAGTTTTCTTCAAATCTGTGTTATTTATTACTCCACCTTAGCCTACTAAGCTCAAATAAATCGTGTCCTCTTTAAAACAAATTTACTCTTCATAAAATTAAACGCATTATCAATCTTTCTTTGGAAACATAATAATAAAGTATTCAATATGTTAAATATTTCCTAAAATTTCTCCAAAGTAAGCATTCAAACTAGGATGATACTTGCGAATACTTTGTTACATCTTTGGTAATTGTACAAGTTTGTATTATTAACAATCTAAGTCAAGCAGAAAATAACTATAGGTTTACTGGGACTCCACCTATTTCATACCAGTGATGGGCGTTATCAGAAAACTGAAAGCTTTATTCGTTATTCATAAACATATGTAAATATTGAATGACGAATAAAGTTAGTATAGCAGTAGATGTGTTTAAAAAAATTTAAACCACACCCTTTCCATTATTTCAACGGTATAGAATTTTTATTGGAGCATTCTCATATTATAAGTGTTAGGGGGTTAAAGGTAATTTTTTTTTTTAAAAGCTGAGATTTCGAATTTCTCAATGTAAGGAAATTAACATATTTTTCATTTGATATCCTCGCCTATATGCTTTATTTTACAAAATTTGTTTAAACTCACTGAAATGGAAAATACTGTCATATTTTCATAAAAACTATATTTACTAAAAAAAGTTATAATTAACCATGCACGGTACTACTAAAAAAAAATTTCTGAAGAGGTTATAGCGCCAATTAAGTAAGTAAGTAAGTAAGAAAGGTACTACTAAAATTTATAATTAAATATACCATTTAAATAGCTTTAATTTGATATATACATAGATAATTTTATATAAGTAGTTAGGTTTAAATACTGTGAGAAATTTTAATAATTTGTGTTATTGGCGAAGGGAAAATTGAAGATACTAAGGGTTGAAATTCTGAGCAGGATGCCAGCCGCAGGGAATATCAAGATATGATACTGCAGTAAGAGAAGTAATTGTGTTCTATTCTAATGCAATAGGTTAGTTAGGATTCATTTTTATACACTCAGACTACTCTGGGTTCGAATCTCGGCTGGGGCAGGCAACATCAAAAATTATAGACAATCTTTTTTCTAATAGCTGTCGTTCTTCGTCAGGCAATGGCATACCTCCGAGTGAATTTCCACATTGTAAAATTTCTCGCTAAAATTATTTGACGCTCGGATTCGGCGTAACGCTGTTGGTCCCCCAATTCGTGAAACAACATTAAGACGCACTCCACAAATTGTAAGAGAAGTTCGACCAAACGACTAAGTACATATATGGCGGTAGCGCCACATTTTCATATAGTTTATAATTCATTTAAAACGCCAATCATAGTCCATTTTATGCCAGTGGCGCCACTGGAAGATATTGATAAAATCAACATTTTGAAATCCCTTCCACAAAACAAAGAGCTTCGTACCACGTCCACTTTGGTGTTGCTCTGTAATAGCTGCTTAATGAACGTTGCGAGGTTAGGATTCAAACAACTCGGCTTATATTTCATCGACCGGCCTGGGCACTTATGTATATGGTGTTGTCTTCAGCCGGTTGTAAATAAAAAGGAAAGATCATTTGAAGCATCAGAAGAACCATTGTACGCAAGATCGAGGGCTCGAACAGAAATGTTTAGGCTAATTGTACCGAATGAACGTCCAATACTGGCGACAGAAATTGGAATCGAGCAAATTATAAGTAGGGCGTTGCAAACGCTTCGGAAAAGTCTGAACAATTTCTTCGCATTGATGGCATTGAGTGAATCGAATGGTGGAAGTCAAAACGTAAAACTATCTTCATAGGTATTTTTGAGGCGTCAAACCTCATCCGATAATTTCCATCTATTCTTCTATTTCGCGACATTTATTTATGAAACTTTCTGCAGCTGCCACAAAGATGAGTATATTACGTTCAACGCCCTGATAGCTACGGTCAACACTCCACTGGTTGCATAGATAGCAAACTTCCAAGATACACAATGTCTAGATAAACAAGCGAAAATATGCCCTTTTTGGCCCAATGTATTTTTTGGTGCAGAATTATTTTTCGAATTAGAGCGAATGTCAAAATTATAAGTATAGCACAATTTACAGGTTTTGATTACGTTCATTTTCATTCTATCCTGTCTGCAGAATGTCTTTGTACGAATGATCGTTAAGCAGTTGATTTTTTTTTGCAAGTCGTAATTAGAATTTTAAGAGATCGCTTTAACGCTGCGATTACCGATTTTTTGTGCAATGATCTTGACGTGGACAATTCAGAATTTTAGTGCACTTACTACAAAACTTAAACCATATAAATTTGGTGAAATCTCGGTATTAACCGCACTGTCGGTCTCAATTGCCCACATCGAACTTACGATTTTCCCTGTTTTTTTATTCGAGGAGTAGTGCTATGCGAAATATTCATTGCGATGACACTACGCTTGAAGCTTGTAAAAAATATACATAAGTGCGTTCTAAATTTTGCGCCGTAAAGTTGTAGGAGTTTTTGATTGGGTAGATAGAATATGTTGCAGACGTTTGCACTTCGATTCAATGCACCCTCAGCTCTTAACATGACCTGGTCTAACACCAGCTCACTTAGGAAGTCTAAGATGTTGGCTGGAGATAGCGAGGCTACGTGTTCATTCTCAGAACTAAGTGAGCTCTCTAGACGGGATCACACGCAGAAACGACACAACTTATTTTACCATATCCCTACCCTATGTAGATGGCTCCGCAGTCTACAGTGACCTGAAAAAGAGCCTGTGTGATGCATAAACAATTATGTACTTAGCTTTTATAATTTGATTTTTCGAAACTTTATAGAGACATCATAAAAAATTAGGACGATGGGCAAAATGTTGGGTGTATTCGAACTCAGATCATATTACACAATAATGATAATAAAGTTAGTGCCTTTTGAAATTTAGTGCAATTGAAATGTTTGCGCAGATTAGTATAGTTTCCAAGTTTAATTCCCAAATCTTATCCGGTGACAATAGAAAATGGAGGGCAGCTTTTTATTGGGTTCCTTTCAGTCAGAGAAGCATGACTTTGGAAACGAAATTTCTATATTTTTTTTAATATGATTTAGAAATTATTATTTTTGACAAATATTTTATTTTCAGCGCCGCAAACGAACTTTTGTTAGTCCCTTCGTATTTATTTGCATATATAATATGTATGACCATTGTCGGTATGTTTGTGTTTGTATTGTGATAAGGTCTGCAACGAGGTTTGAAATGGCGAAGGCAGTGACCAGCAGACGCCGGCACTAAAGTTTTTCTAATTACTGGTGACATTTCTAGAAATTCGAGAAAAATGAAGTGAATCATGCACAGAATATATAATTTGATTGATTTTTTCTATTGGTATTTGTACGAACGAAATGAAGTTACAAAAATAATTGAAATGGCTTGTGAGCTCAATGGAGTTTGGCCTTCAAATTGTATTTTTGCAGACTGAGTATTATATTGGATTTTAGCAAGCAAACATTAGCTCTGGAAAATATTGAATTTCTTAAAGCTAGTTGCAATATTTCATCATACCTTTTCCACACACGCCCTACTCTTGTCCGTTATAAAAGACATCACCTGTTCGTTGAAGCTAAACTTCTCTGGTTGAACATCAAACGAGTATCGCATATAAATATTCCCAAGGCTCGTTTCCGTCTGCTGCTCATTTGACATTTACAGCACAGCGAAAACGAAATATAATACAACAAAAAAAAATCCTACTTTCCACTAGTAATGCGCAACATTAACAAAGTTTCAATCTTTAATCTAAATTTGTGTTTACGGCAAAATGACAACCAACTACCAAAGCAACCAACAAATAAATGTCTCCTCCTAACGCCTCCTATACCCCTTCATAGGCAAACTTCCTTACACCGCTAGCTCAGCGCCTTCGCGCAGGATACCATTTCACCGACATTGTCATACATTTCTAATGATAACGCGGCTGCCTTAGAGCACAGCACAACAATCGGATGCAGTCACTAAGAACTACAACAACAACAACAATAACAATAATAAAGAGAGATTAAAGCAGCTATGTGTAGGCGTTGGCGGGGTGCTGTGCATCAACACAGGTGCTATGCCAAGGTGCAGGCACTTCCTATGCGGACCGGAGATTCTGTTGACAGTGTTGATGCCGTTGATGGTTGCTATTTGCTTTTGTTATTGTTGTTGTTGTTGTTGCTGCTGCTGCTGATGCTGCCTGCCATTGCTGATATGTGAAATGTCACATTGTATTCGCGCTTTGAAAAGTACTGCCTTTAATTCGTCCCTCTCTACGACTTGTCGGCTATGCTCGAATGCACGTCACATCAGCAAACAAAAGGCGGTGGGACTGAGTTGTGTTTTGGTGCAGCAGCAGCAAAGGATAATGGGGCGACAATACTACAAGAAAACTAGCAAATGTATGGGGAATTACAAGTTGTTGATGCACAACAGATTCACGTCACCCGCGCACTCTCCCGCTAGCCATCTGCTTAAGTTGCTGTGATGTCGCTGACGGCAGTGACAGTTACTGGTGGCTCAAAATTATCTCTGTGGATATATCTTTTTGTTTTGGCATTAACATTTATTTTTTTTGTTAAATGGATTATAAAAATGTTAGCTTTTTAATGGTATTATAAAGTGATCGAGTCACATACTTAGAAACAAAGTATGAGATCATTAGGGATGCACATACATTCATATGTACTATAAGTATATACATACATAGCTCTTAACATAAAGTGTTGATGAGTATGTCCTATATGCTTATGATGCGGGTGCATTGGTATTGGTATCCACTTTTGAGCCTTCCACAGGCTTCAAAGGGTATCTAGAGATAGTTATTTAGTTTAATTTTTGTCCATCTGTTCTGGATGTAATAAAATTTGGTATTCAGTGTAATCAAAACAGACTTATTAAATCACTATCTTTGATTCGCGACTGCGTTCACATGGAATTCGGTTTACTGTTATGAATTCGAATGAAGCAAAAAAGGAAGTAAATAATTTCCCAAAAGGTTATTATTTTTAATTAATTTTTAGGTTTTGATGCACAACGTGATAAACGAGCCATTGAGATATCTCATTATCGCATTCGAGTGTTGAAAACCTCAATCTGTAACAGTTGCAATTTTTATTATGAAAATCGCTCTTTAACTATTATTTTGCGACTTCTATTTAATTTCTTATTGAATAAAATTTATCTCTGATTTTTGTTTTATAAATCTAAAATAACAATTATTTTTCAATTTTTATTTAAAAAATCATAAATAACAGTTACATCTGATTTTTATTCTATAAATCAAAAATAAGATTTATTTTCAGATATTTACTTTATAAATCAAAAATAACTTTTATTTATTATGTTTATTTTATGAATCAAAAATAAGAGTTTTTTCGGACTATATACTTTAAATGTCATCAATATAAATCAGTCGCTGACTTTTCTTTTTCAAGGCATACCTATAAAAGTAATTTTAATTTTTCGCATAAAATAAGTTTTTGGGGAACCAAAGAATTATTTAATATCGATCAGCTCAGCAATAATGAAATGTATTGAATTAAATGAACATAAGTGTTTACATTTGCACGTAATAAGCATGCCTTAAAAAATCAAAGTCAGCGACTGAGAGTATATCTTTTCTCTTCCCAATAATCCATTTAACTGTTTTCTATACCAACTAACTTGGGATTATATTGATAACTTTTATAAATAGAAGTCTTCAATAACTCTCATTTTTGAATTATAAAATAAAAATCGAGAAATAACGCTATTTTTGATTTATAAAATAAAAATCAGAAATAACTGTTACTTATGATTTTTAAAATAAAAATCGAAAAAGAATTGTTATTTTAAGTATAACATAGAAATATAATAAAATAGAAATCGAAATTATCTGTTCTTTTTTTAAATTTTGCATAAAAATTGCCAAAAAATTTATTTTAAAATTAGATTATCGATGAATTACAAAATCGATTGGTATATTACACTTGGTTGTAGAACTTTTTCATAGTGAATTTTTCAATGACAGTTTTCAGAAATAACCGTGCTAGTCTTTTGATACATAGTAGATATAAAGATTTTTTTTTAAATTTTGTAGGTGTCAATTCTATTAAAAAATCTGTCTTGGTTACTCAAAATGCTTCCAATAACAATTTAATTTACTTTTCTTTATTTAACTTAAACAAAACTCTTTTATAACCTGCTTTAAGAAAACTTTTGTGTTAAAATATATGTACGTGAAAAGTTCTGATTTCACTTAGGCGATTTATAACTTTACATTGAATTTTCAAACCTCTCACACGGCCTATGCGGCCGCCATAGCCAAATATATAGCGCGTGGCCGGGCAAGTAACATCAAAAATACACTGGTATAAAAATAAAAAAAAATTGGAACTGGCGCAAAGTTCTGAGAACGATTTCTTGGGCCCGCTGAACTAAAAAGTCGCACACATTTTATCTGCTTCGGTCTTCTTTTGAAGATTCTAAAAAAATCATTTTTGTACAAGTAGCGATAAAAGCCACTAATGAAATATTCCCCAGCACTGTTTTATACATAATTACTGTTTGAAACTTGTTAAAGAATTATGCGTAAATGAAAAACTAGTTTTTTGGGTAATATTCGGTATTGCCTGAAATTTAAAATGCTCTAACGTTAACAATTTTCGTCCAATATGTATGAAATTCAACAGCTTTATTCCCTATTTTGTCCACCTGAATATAACTTAGAAACAATTCGATCAAATTCAAATCATATTCATAATCAAATTCGTATCATAGTTACGATGATAAAGGCACAAAATGCTACGCCATCAATTAAATTGAATAAACGGGTTTTAAAAGGTGACAAACCTCTTCAAAACTGTTTTTGCGCAAGCGTTTTCGTTTTAGAGCAATACTGTTACATTTCAGTAATCTTAAAAATTGCATTCCATTAATCTTTTTAAACGTGGCAACACTCTTAAACACATTTTCATGATTAAGTTTATTTTTAGCCTACTTATTTGAATCCCATTCCGTAATACCTTCACCTTAATCAATTCAGTTAATTTATTCTTTTAAGTGAGTGCCCAAACCTTACTTACTTACGATTTGAAATAATTTATAAACAGTTGTCAACTATCCAAAACTACTTTAGAAATTACGCTTCATTAAAACTGCTAAATTGACACTGATTATGAAAAATGTTAACAATTTTTTAAACTTAATTTGCATTTAAACAGGCGACAACCTTCTTTTAAAACATTTGGAAAATGAAGCTTTATTAAGCGGCTTTCATTTGATTCCTATATTGCAATATTCGATTTCATCCATTGATTTAATTGAATTTAATCTTTTTAATAGGTGGCAACTTTTCATAAAATATAGCCTGTGTATTAGTGTAGAGCATAGCTATTTGTGTGCTAAATTTCATGCCTTTGGGGCCTGAAAAGGTAATTACTTATCCAAACAGAAACATTCACATTTACAACATTAGTAGGACTACTAGAGGCTTGCGTTTCGGCCACCAAAGGTCGGTTCGGCTATCAGCTGCCCAGAAATTTTTACATCTTTGAATTCTGGTATCAAACCTCACATTTTTTGTTGAAGAAACTTCCATTTTAAAGCAGCTGTCTTCTCCTCCATCGAGTTTGTCTAGTGAACAATTGCTCCGAACTGCTGGTGCCGATCGTAAAGCTCACCGAATCATTTACAAGGTGGAAATGACGATAGGCTTATATTTTTAGATTACCATATAAAGCTATTAAAATTCTAACATTAAAAATATACGTTTTTATTTTTATTTTTACATACATTAGTATGTTTATGTTATGAACTGAAATTTGTGTGGTTTGGTTCGGGTTCGGCTACATTTCCATCTTCGGTCGATCGCAACGTTAGAACTCATACGTGTTCGTGAAGACCCAAGAGGAACAAGGTTCCCCACATCACGAGTTTTTGATACAGTACAGTGGTTCAATGGTTTGGGCAAAATACCATTGTTGTTAGAACATTTTAACCCTTTAACTCTCGTTTTAATGGCGTATATTAAAAAGAATCAGAATGAATGAAAAAATTATAGGAAAGCTTTTTTCAAATAGCGGCCACCCCTCGGTAGGCAATGAGAAATATTTAAGTGCATTTCTGTCGTGAAAAATTTTTCCGGAAATCGTCTGCCCGCCAGAGTAGGCCTTGAGGTACAACATCAAGACGAACTCCACCAAAAAAAAAATTGTTTGTAGGCTTCCACCAAATTATTGCTGAAAAATGATTAAGATTTAGAAATCCCGTTATTGTGATTCCTTTGAAAAATATTTTTATGCAGACCATTTAAGCACAAACTGTTCCTCTGATGTAATTTTTTTTTAATTTAAACTGTAAATTATTAAACTATTTTAATTTATAATTTGGAGATATTTTGAAATCGGTCCAACTCACGTAAATCTTAATATTTTACGGAAATATTGAGGCGAAGGTGTTAGAATATAATACGTTATCCTTTTTGGTGAGACACCCTAAACTGCATAAATACTAAGTTTTCTCCAGAGCTTTGTTTTACAGAACTGAAGTGGGAACATTAACATTAACTTGCTGAATTACCAACTAACATAACGGTTGTTGTCGGCAACAGAAGTAGATTTATACAATAATACGATATATCAGGAATAATTTTCACAAATTTGACTCAAAGGATTGGGCTACAGAAGGAAATACATGAGTAGTTTTTTGGGGAAAATGGACATTTAAGTTTTCAAAATGAGAAGTGTTATATTAAACCTCTAATATAAGGGAAATCTTAATGACAGTACTAACAAGTTTCAAAATGTGAGTTTAGATATATGAGCTAAGTCTTGTATAATGTTTTGAGCCTTAACGAAAATTGCATAAATGTATATGATTTTTTTCAAAAGGATCCTCTGGTGCTACACCAGAAATAATAACGCAATCGATTTCAAGTAGCAGTAAAATTAAAATCTATTATCAAAATACCTCTGGGCTCAGAACCAAATCTGAATCCGTCCGCATTTTAAGCTCACAACTGGAATTCGACTGCTTCGCGCTAACTGAATCTTGGCTCAATTCCAATTTTTATGATGCAGAATTTTTTGATCCGGTCCTGTTTGACATCTTCCGCAAGGACAGAGATTACGCTAAATTAGGTGTAAGTAGGGGGGGTGGTGTACTAATAGCTACCCGCCGCCATCTTCGGGCTACTGTTTCTCCGCTTCTAGATGAAAATTCTATCGTGGACCAGATCTGTGTAAAGCTACAGGGTGCATGTGGTGTGCTCTACATTTGTGTTTCATACATTCCGCCGGGCAGCTCTGATTATTTGTACAGGGCTCATGTCGACAACATACTTGACCTTCATGCGAAAATAGGTGATAGTCAACTCTGTGTTCTAGGTGATTTTAATTTAAGTAGTATTTCCTGGAGTTATCTAGATAATAATAATTTCCTCACGCCGTCTAACGTTAATAGTTTTTTGGAATCATATTTAATTGATAATCTGCAATGCGTTGAATTATATCAAGTCAATGGGTTCCTTAATGAATTAAACCGTATTTTGGATTTGATTTTTGTTAGCTTTAATTTAAACTTTAAGCTTTATCATGCATCTAGCTACATCTCTCCTCCAAATCAGCACCATACTCCACTAGTGTTGGAAATTGAATTTTTTGAATTTTTTGAGTTGCCAACTGGCATTCAGAGGGTAGCTTTTAATTACTCTCTTTGTGATTTTAATGAGCTAAATAATAATTTGCTTGAATTAGATTGGTCTCAGCTTTTTGGGAAGAATGATGTAACTAGGTGTTTCGATATTTTTAAGTCTTACGTTTATGAAATTTGTGTAAATCATATCCCACAATTACTGTCAAAAACTTTTAAGCTACCTTGGTTCTCTAAAGAGCTCAAACGCCTAAGGAACCTGAAGAACAAGTATTACAAAAAGTTCAAGCGTTCAAACGACGTTAATCTGCGCGAACGTTATGTGTTTTATAGAGCAAAATTTAACAAGCTTAATAAATCTTCATATAGAAATTACATACACAACGTAGAAAGTAACATAAAAAGAAACCCTAAGTTTTTCTGGAGTTATGTATATAAAGTCGAGAAAAAACTGCTCAAATATTCCCGCATCAGTTCAGTTTAAAGGTGTTTCAGCTAATTCTATTTTGGATGCTGTTAATCTTTTTGCTGACTTTTTTCGTCTACTTTTCTTTTAGAAAACTCTGATAGTGTAGTTCCAGAGGACCTTTCTTCTAACTCAAATAGTTCTCTAAACTTCGGGAACTTAGTTTTGTCTAATGAAGATATTGTTAATGGCATAGTTAATTTAAAGTACTCCACTAATACTGACGCAGATTGCCTCTCAGTTATTTTTTTAAAAAGCTGCCCATCTCTGATCGAGCCTTTGAGACACATATTTAATATGTCATTGACTGCTGGGATGTTCCTCGACGACTGGAAACGGGCTTTCATTACGCCGATATTCAAAAGTGGTAACAAAAATGATATCGCGAACTATAGGCCGATCTCAAAGCTCACTACAGTCTCAAAGTTGTTTGAGTCTATCGTTAAGGATAAAATATACTGGGCTACTAAGCACTTGTTATGTCTTAATCAACATGGGTTTTTTCCGGGCAGATCCACGGTAACTAACTTAGCGGTTTTTACGGAAGACTGTTTTGCATCCTTTCAAAAGGGATACCAAATTGATGCCATTTATACGGATTTCTCTAAGGCCTTCGATAGGGTATCCCATCGTATCTTGATTGCTAAACTGGCCAAAATAGGCTTCCACTCTATATTCTTGAAGTGGATTATATCGTATCTAAACAACAGGCGCTGTACTGTCGTAATTGAAAATGTAACATCCCGTTCATTCATACCTCAGGTGTGCCGCAGGGTAGTATCTTTAGGTCCTTTATTATTTGTCCTCTTTATTAATGATATTTCCTCTTGTTTCTCTAAGTGTAACTTCCTTCTGTATGCCGATGACCTGAAGATTTATCATGAAATAAGATGTCCGCAAGATTCACTAACTCTCCAGGCCGAGGTCGACAACTTATACAATTGGTGTTTGCGTAACTGTCTAGACCTTAATATTAGCAAATGTCATTATACCTCCTATGCTAAGTTGTTGAGACCGGTTTCTACTTCCTACTGTATCTCAAACGTGCCGCTGAAGTCAAAGTGCGAATTTAAGGACTTGGGTGTCTACTTTGATACCAAGCTTAGCTTTACAACTCATATCAATTATATTATTTCTAAATCGTTTGCAATGTTGGCATTTGTTCGTCGTAATTGTTCTGCATTCTCCAATCCTTATACTTTCAAACTTTTGTATACGTCCTTCGTTCGCTCTAGAATGGAATATGCTGTATTTATTTGGAGACCGTTTCATTCGATTCATATCAACAGATTAGAGTCTGTTCAAAGGGTCTTTGCTAGATTTGCTTTTCGCTCGCTAAGATTTACTGAACCTCTACCGTCTTACCGTTCTCGCTGTCTATTAATTAACCTTATGGCCTTAGATGCGAGGCGTACTCTTTTATCGATGTGTTTTGTATTTGACATCATCTCAGGCTCTATTGATTGTCCTTACCTTCTTATGAGAATTGGTTTTTATGTTCCTCCACGTATTCTTCGTTGTCATGAATTATTTTATGTTGGTTTAGCAAAAACCGTTTATGGCATGAACACTCCTTTAAGAAGGAGGCTTTGTCAACTCAATGCTTTTTCTTCTTCCTTAGAGTTTGATCTCTCTTCTTCAAAATTTACTTTTAAGAATATACTTATAAGGCACTTGATGCATTAACCATATTTTGTAAGTATGTTTATGTATTTCTTTTTTTTTGCATTATCCTGTTTATAAATTTGTCATATAGTCTGTAAGCACATTGTTTATTGATTAATAAATGAAATGAAATTTTGGGATATTTACCAAGCTTTGTAGAACTATATTAAATTTAAAGCCGCCTTAACTTAAGTCTGGAGTATACTAAGTATTTAATTTGTTATAATCCTTATTTATTTGATGTGCTAATATAATATATCAGAAAATTATCAAATTTTTTTGGAGTGCCTTACTTTTATAGTAATTTAAATCAATAAACGCGCTCTTCATTCGATGATTCGGCGGGTCCCGGGTTCCAATTCTGGTCGGGGCAACTAACATCAAAAATTATAGAAAAGTGTTTTCGCCCTTCGGCAGGCAATGGCAAACCTCCGAGTGAATTTCTGCTATGAAAAAAATTTCTCACAAAAAACATTCGGCGTTCGGAGTCGGCGTAAAACTGTAGGGCACTCATTTTGTGTTATAATATCAAAACGCACACCAAACTTCAAAGATATGGTGTAAGCGCAAAGTTATTCTATTATTACTCATTTATTTGAGTTTCAACTATTCTAATTACATACACAAAGTCCTGTTTGTTTGAAATAAAAACTTACGCCGGATATTTAAAGTTCGGTTGCACTCGAACTTAGACTCTTCTTTACTAGATTATCTTAAAGCTATGCGAATAGTTGCGTTATTTAAAACTGAAAGGTCTCAAAATGCGCCAAGTTTCGTAGTTTAAGAACCAGAAATATGCTATTCTTCGTATATTCGTATATGAGCCGACGCACTACAAGAACTTTTGGGAAATAACAAAAAAGGTTTGCTGTAGAGTGTGGAAGATTTAAGCATTTTGTGCTAGGTGTGATATAATGTCAAATTCAAAATACATAACACTTATATGTGCGAAATCTATCACAGACTGAAAAACATATCAATTCAAACTAGTGATGATAAATCTCTTTGAAAAAAATATATACGCGAATTTTTCCCTAACTTTGTCTCGCATCATGTCAATCACAATGTTTCCAACATATGTGCCGCAGAGTGGAGTAAGGAAACATTGCACTAAAGGCTTTCACCACCTTTATGAGTGTAGACACTTCCGTTTCCTTATTATATGTACGAGGATAGGAGTATACAATATGCGGCAAAGGAGCAAACTGCAACAACAATGCTGGCTGTATACAAAGGAAAACATAACCAACGCAACTCAGAACAATACAATTCGTTGACGACAACAAAAACGAAGATTAAGCAGCACAACAATCGAATGCGAATAAACAGGAGTAAAGTTTGTAGGAAGATCTTAATATTTTAGATATACTCCCGCAAGTCGCGTTAGAGCAGCAGCGTTTGAAGCGCAGGAGAGGTGTAGCAGAAAGGCGCTGCTAGTAGGACAGACAGACAAAAACGGTAATGGCTGACGAAATGTTTCACACTTGAAGGCGTAAACTTTTGCTGTTGTGCCATGTCAACTTTTTGCGCTGGGACCGGCGTTTACATTCCACTAGAAGATGCTCAGTTTTCCTGTAGGTGTGCGTGTGTGCTTTCTTTGTTTGTATACCTTCGTGTGTGTGAGTGTGTGTGCTGCATCAACAATCTTGGAGTGTACGAAAACAGCTACAACATTAGCACCTCGAGCGTCAGGTATATATCTTCATATGGACATTTGTATGTCGCTCGGAATATGCTGTCAGGTGCGCGCATTTGCTGCTGCTGTTGGTGCTCTTGCAGCTGTCAACCTGAGCATGTCATTCATTTCGCAGGAAAATGCAACCCCTCGGCAGCCGACTGCCAACTAGAAAGTATTCAAAAACAATAACAAAACGATGCATGAATAGTAGCAGGGAAGGCGAAGGTGGTGGTGGTGGTGGTGTGGTAAATAAACATAGACTAGCATGTCGTATCCTGCCAGGATGCTCATTGTCAGTTCTAATGCAGCGGCAGGATGGGAGGCACGACGCAAGTTCGAGTTTGATGCACAAAGCAGGCGTCGGGCAGTGGGTGTTGCATTGTGATTGTCATGTCAGGGCGATGCTTAGTTACACCGCACAATAGTTGTTTTAGCATCTTGAAACTTTTCTTCATCTTCGTCTTCGCCTTCGTCTTCTCGAGCTGCTCACACATCGTTTTTGGTTGTTTTTCGGCACATCGCTGTTGGATGTTCCCAAAACTCGCATAAATATTTATGACACACAGCAGTTTGCGCTCCTTATTGCACATAGTACATCGCTTTTGCTATTGTTGGAGTTGTTGGCTATTCATTTCGTATTCCAATAAGACGTAGTACCTGCGCGTTTGCTTGCCATTTTTGTTGCATCACATCCTTGCATTTTCCTACATTTTACTGAGGTGCGAGTAATTACATAGATTGCGCCCTTTACACACGTCACACGCGCTTCTCTACTGCGTCTTCTTATGTTTGTTGGTTTAAAATGCGAAAGTACTTGTGTTTACGTTTGAACTATCAGTCCTAACACGTCTACTCACACCCATCGTGCCACGTAAGTATTCGTGTTAGGCATCATCTCCATCATTGTCATCACGCCATGCTAAGCACGGATTATTGCATTTGTAATTAGGGAAGTTTCTTACATTCATGGTGTATTGCATGCAAAAATTATGCTGATGACTAGGATTTGCCTTAAAGGTGGTAAATGGCGACGTTCTTGCGTTTTTAACTATTTTGAAGCTATACATTTTCAAGAAAAAATAACAAAGAAAATTGAAATTAAATTGCGTGCCTGAATTGGCCTCCACCTCCTCCTATGTGGTTGATGAAACTATGGCTCAGTTTATCGCCATTCACGGGATGTTTCGACAAACCAAGAACGTGATTTCAAATTTTTTGACTATATTGATGAGACGAAGGTCGTTATATTAGAATTGGATGTTTCCGTGTTCAGCGATTTATGCAAATTGGCAAAGTTCTTGGCTGCCATTTACCTGAGAGCGTCCACAAACAATACTTTTGTAAACAACTCACAACTTCCGCCTGATTTCAGCCAAGTATTATCTGGGCCCTGTAAAATAAAAACGTTCCAGATGTTGTACGTAATTTGGTCGAAAGAATATATGTCCTATAGTTTCAACTTAAGTGCACTCCTTCGAATCTTGGGTTGAAATATTTCCAAAAATGTTTTATCGATATTTTTTTTTTTTTTTTTTGACATAAAACATATTATTGTCATCGCCGTCAAATTTGTTTGTCTGTGTTATAATCGAAAAATAAAAACGATTATTTGTGATTGAAGAAATAAAAATCACAAAATATCGAACAAATTTGATCGAAAAAATAAAAACTCAAAAATATCGATCAAACTAAATCAAAAAACTTAAAATGACAAAATATCGATCAAATGTGATCACAAAATATCTACAACGATTAAGTTATGACTTTTTTTTTACAAATTATAGCTTATGGGTATGCAATAATTGCTAAAATTACTTAAACAACTCGGCTAAATTGTAGGAAAAATGAATGGAAGTCTCTTGAAACAGATGAAACTTTTTGATGATATAACTCCAGAATTAGCTACATAGATCAAAGAAGGTACCTTTGTATTTAATAATCAGACTGATATGTGGAGTACATTTATAACTTCAACAATTTGCCAAATAAGTTAATACGAATGAAGGGAACATATTTTGAGCATGTACTTTCAAAGCAGTAGTTAAACGATTGTTTTCCTATGAAAAACGAACTCTGCGCGGGGGTGTATAAAATTGGACCCACGCTTCTAAAAAGATAACAAAGAAACAAAGTTAACAGTACTGAATCCACTACTTAATTTAGGTTTTTACGGCAACGGACCACTAACAAAAACAACAAAACGCCAACAGTGACGGCAGTTATGTTAAAAATTAATAGCAATTTGCAGCTGCAGAACCTTTACCGTAGGGAGAGTATTTAGCAAGACCGGGTCAATTATCAATGATATACTTACTAAACTCAAGGGAATAGCAGTGACTAAATAAACGAAAAAATTATTTTGTTGTTTGAATCTGGGAAAAATTAACATTTGTTATTGTAAACAGGACAAATTAAGATCACCCGATAACTTCGACAGCGGAAATACCCTCATTGTTTGTTAAATATGTATATCTTAAAGATGTATTGATGGAGTCCACCAATGCTGTAGGCAAATACCAATGCTGTAGGCAAATGTCGATAGTCAATACGCTCGGTAGCTTTCCTCCTCAAGGCCTAACCACTAGAGTAGTCAGTGCGATTCCTGGTAGCACACAAAAAAAAATTGTCAGCCTAGAAAGCTAGGCGATAGAAGTGAAACTTCATGGATCTCGATGGGCACTTGAAATGAAAATACTCACCCTAGCCAGCAAGTTTTATGAGATAGAAATATTTCGCCGATAACAGAAGCCACTATTCATTATTCTGGAATTTTTAAGGTAAGATAGTTGATGTTTTCGCCTCCATTTATAAAAAATCTATTCATTCACTTCCATATTTTTATGTTCAAGAGTTTGTGGTATTGGTATGAAAAATATGAAATGAAAACTCGTGATTGTAAATTATTTGAATATCTTGAGAAAATTGCATCTATTGTCGTGCCTGATCTGGTTGTTGAGTCTTTGGGATTATTATTCATTTTTAAATTAAATTTACTTTCTAAAAGTTGTACAAGTGGTTGAGCTTCTTCCAAGGCAAAATTGACATTAAAATCATCGCTTAAAATCATTGGCATAGTGTGCAAATCTTCTCCTAATTCTGCTGCACTAGAGGGAGTACGAGTATATGCCAATAATGCTCTATGTATGAATTTTATTATATCGTTAATTCTCTGGTTCGGAGTGATATAGAGAACAAGCATTGCCAAATTCAGTCCGCAGATTTGTTGCACGGTTCTCTCTAAATACCTTAGCAAAACATTAACTCTTTAACGGAAGAAACCCTCTACTCATTGCTACTCGTTACATTTCCAACATTAAAAAACTACATTAAAATATAACTTTTTAGCAAATAGCTATACGAAATTGTATATTTATTTTACTGAAATATTTCTCAAAGCTTCAGTAGCTCCTAGTGGCTGCAGTGATTATTTGGTTGAATTTATTTTAGTGCTCATTTAAAATTATTGTCGCTATATTTTGATGTAGATACTTTTCTTTTACGACTAACGAGCCAACGACAGCTAGTACGACGAGTATACTTACTGCTTGCTAGTATCCAGCCAACTAAATATCAGCCAGAGACCACAGTCACACATTTCTTCTGCACCCATTTTAACTTTACACCCAGTCTCCATGCTGGACGATTGCTCTAGTGTGGCAACAACAAAAGTCGCTGACTGACTGGTAGCCTAGCTGGCTGGCTTTCTGGCGGCCTGGCTGGCTGTCTCTAAGTTTGAGGTCGTCACTCACTCACTCGCTGACCTGCTCTTCTCTCTAAGAAGAACACATTGGCCACATTGGCAGTGCCTGCAGTCGTTGCGGCATTGGTCCACTGCACTTAAGCAGCATTGAGAATTTAAAGCTTACCCATTTCCACTTCCTCATCAGTCGTACGCTGACATGAACGCGCCGTACCGCTTTCCTCGTCGCTTGCTTGCTGTGTTTTGCAATTTCAATGCGCAGCAATTCACTTTTATTGAAATGGCGCAAATGTGTTGTGAAGTTGGCTGCTGTTGTCGCTCTCCATTCCTTTTCCAAGCTATAACCAAACTTTTTACTTTCTTTAATTCTTTTTATTTCTCATTTTCAGTTTTTCAGAACTTATTTTCTGTGTTTTTTTATTTGTTCTTTTTTGCTTTTACTGAGCTTTGCTTGCATTTGCTCGTCTTACTTATTTTATTTCCACGTATTTTGCTTTAGTTATTTCTATATTGCATCATTCAGAGCTCTGCCTTGGAGTTTATTTTACTTCGCTCACACCGAGCAGCACCGAGCGAAGCTAGTGAATTCTGTTGATGGCACAAAGTGCAGTGCAATTCATTTTAATGGCCACCAGTGCCACAACCAACTTACGATTCACTTTAAATGCTTCAGACAGTGCAATGCACATTGATGTGGTGCCGCAATCCTGATCAATTCATATGCGCTATTCTATCTATTCTATCCTCATCCCCTGCTCCAACATCGCCTCGCACACAATCTTCCAACAGTGACTAGCTGTGTAGCTGAGTTTGTGCCACGCATTAGGAATACGTTGTAGGAATTTTTCATGCTCATCTTTTTGTGTTGTTCGTCACTTGAGACTCAATTTAACAAAACTTCATTTCAAAAGCGCCTCCGTTGACGGCCGGCCAGCGACAATTGTGATGTTGGTTGTGGTGATATTGGTGACGACAATGAAAGCTGGAGAAAAAAATGCGCGAAAGGACGACAAAGAGTGCCATCTCAGGCATCTCGAGCATCAGATACATATCTCAAAAGCTTGAAATGGTGACTGAGTGAGGAGGAGCAAATAATACTAGTTGTGGGGAATTCGTAATTTTGGGATTTTTCTTTTTCATGCATTTATTTCCTTGCACAATTTGCAAGAGCTATGATGTGTGTGTATGTGCATTGGAATGGTCAGTGAGGGAGCCATATATGCTACGTACATGTTGTAGTGAATATGACTTGCACAATTATGCAACACTTCAGGCGACGAAGGATATGCCAGCGCAATACAAGCGCCTTTGGTGCATATCATTTTCTACACACTCACACACACACACACACACACAGAGATGCATGAATGAATGCATACAATGTACGAGAGTGCATCGCTAAGTCCATTATTTTTTAAATTTATCATAATTTTTCAACATAGTAATAGGAGATTGACAGAAAGAAGTAGACAAGAAGAAATTTCAGGTTAGAAAATTTAATTTTGGGATTAAAACTTCAAGCCAAGAATGAGCAAAACAATATTTTGTTATTTTTGTAATTTATAGAGGTTATCACCGTAAATAACACAGTGGGTTTACATGCCCATTGTTCGCCTCAATCGACTCCATGGCGGGGACCGAAAATTACAGTTTTTAAGGCCCAAATAAAAGCCCTTTCCTAAAAATAAACAAACCGCTAATCCAAAATAAAGAAATTTTGTATCAAATGAAAGAGGACTGAAATAGCTTTCAAACTGAACATCGAAGCCAAGGTTACCGCCTATTTATATATATATATATATATATTGAATTATACGTTTTACGCCCAAATAAAAGTCCTCGTCAAATAATAAACAAAATGCAAACTTGCAATGCTGCAATAATATGGAGGTGTTTAAAATCAGAGTCTCCCCTTGTCAGGGACGCTATTTTCATACGAATTTTGTACAAAAATACATAATAGAGTTAGAAGTATCTCTCATCCTTAAATTATTTAACATTTTTGTAATTCATATTTTCGAATATTGTTCTTGTACTATTCGCGCTTTTTTAGTGGCAAATCTTTCAGGAACAATTCGTAAAAAAAAGTACTTATGTAAGCTTTGAGAAAAGTTCGGAAAGTGATTTTCATTCGAAAATTATTAAAAATGGATCCACTCCAGTAGTGAAAAAAAGAAGAAAGTTTTTGACATATTTCAGAAGTTTTCATGGTCAAGCTTTATGAGGCTAATTGCATTATGTGTAGCAAAATAAAAACATGAAAGCCTCTTTTCTAACGACATTTAGTCTTATGTTTAAGTCGTGACCTTGGCTATAGGCCCACTCGAGAGGCGATCGTTATATAAAGCTCAGTTAACAGTTAAAGTTCCGACAGAACTGATACAACAGACAACGCTACGCGCACAATGTCATAAACATGCATAGTTCCGAAAGGCTCTAAAGTCGAAGGCGGATTCGGAGGAGTATTATAACTTAAGCTCGAATAATCTTTTCAATTGGAAGTGCAGGTCATTCAAGAAACAGTGTAGCACTTATATTAAATACCGGAAAAAGCGAAAAACAACACCAATAATGAATACCGATAGTATGTTTTTGGTGGTAAATTCTCCCGCTTTGACGTAACAACTTATTTGACATGATAACGAACAAAGGGTAAATATGTTGATAATACATTATAAATAATGCAAATTTATGTTATTATGCACTTAGGAAAGAATACACTGTTGTTTTTTGTAAGTGTTTGTTTTGTAAAAATCAGCTGATACTATCAAAACAGCTAAGTGAGGGTTAGTGGTAGTACAATCAGTGCCACCTTTTGTATTCAAGCATCTTAACTCTTTTAGGACACTGGTTAATTTTGTAGCGTCGAACTGTTTTTCCTGGTCATTTCCACTTTTCTATACTTTAAGCTGGAAATTAGTTTAGGGTTTTAGCCCCTAGAAAGAACATTACAAAAAAAAAAGCGTGCACAAAAAAAGTTCTGCAAAGCTCTTCAGATTGGTTGACGAAGATTCAGGTGTTAAAATCTTAGTGTTGATGGATGACACTGCTTTTGTTCCATTCGGTTTTGGCTCTAAACTGTTTTGACCTTAACAGACGTTGCTCTGATTTGCTCTGCCCTACACTTTTAGTACACACACCGAACGGACCTAATATGTATACTGAGAAGGTACAAACGACTCAGTGGAAAGGTACTCTCGTATCTTCAAATACAGAGGATAGAGCTTTTACAAGAGTTCGCTTAGAGAGGAGGAAAACATCTCTTTGTACTGATGTGGTTATATATAGAATTACTTAGGTAATGAGCTTTCCACTTTTTCAATACATGTGCAAAATGTCAATGGGCGGATCTTTCAGTTTTCGCACTGAGTGAGGAGTGAAGCAACAGAGCTTTCCGACGATAATAAAACGCTGTCATGCTTTTGTTCTGAATTCTGTTTTTCATTTCTGAGGTTTCTTGCAGCGGTATTTGCTTCAAAGAGGTACGCTCCGCTTCTCATTCAGAGTGTAAAGTGAAAGCTTCGCTCTAAAAAAAGTTCACAAGTTCGACTGAAGGTTCTTCGAATAACCACAAATTCTGCCTGCTTGTTAGGTCATTAATATCTGATTCTTAGCAATAGCTGTCATCTGTTGTAGGACAGAAGATTGATTAAGATGGTTCTCTGTGATTTGTTTCTGCAAATCATGCAAGTGGAAACTTGACACTAATTATATGTATATGGTACCAGGGCATCATGGACAACAGTATTGTGACAATCTTATGGCGTTCGTCATGGCCTCTGGAATTGCATACCTTATTGAAGGCAATTTCAAGGTTAAAAGGCAGTAGTCAGTAGGGAAATTATCGATGGAAATGATCAAGCTATGTACGTATAAAGGGCGGTCTCCGTTAGTCTTTAGGAAATAAACTCCTGTCAATAGCGTGAAAAATAAATCTTCTATATTTTCAAGAGATTAGAACCCAATGGAGGAAAAGTTAATAGGCGTAAAGACCTTCCCTCTCGCAAATCTCAAAGCAATGTCAGAAAACAAGATATTTGGAGAGGACTACCTCAAGAGTGCCATATCTAGTCACTTCAGTTGTCATGTTGTCACATATATTCGGTTGATCATTAAATATTCGAAAGAGAAGTTTGATCTTTATTCTAGATGAAGAAAATTCTCAATTTATCCTTTAAAACTGTCATGGTTACTCACTGAAATGCTTCTTCCGGTACAACACAAAAGTTTGATTCGGTCTTTGATTTACAACAAATAGTGGTCGTTAGATGCGAATTTTTCGGACAGAATTTGCTTAATTCAGCCCTAAAATCGAATACAGGTTACGGTCTGAGCAAAAAAATGCCGGCTATTTATAAAAAACGCATCGTAATTAGAAGTATTTTATTTTTACAATATTCACAAAAATTTTTATTTTAAGGTGGGAGAGAGGAAAGTTTACCGGTTAAATTGGGCATTTACTCAGAGTTAAAAAACAAATATTTAACCTAGCAATTATAGAGGGTTAAATTGATAAGTTTTGGATATTTTGCTATAAATAAGAAAAATAAATTTTGTTTAACGATTTTTTTTTTTTAAGTAAACAAACAAACAAAAATAGAAACGAATCGCTTTTTTCCAACAATGATGAGCAAATCATAAAAATAAACTGTCAAAAAATAATGTACATAGCCTGGGTTAGTTTGTTTTATTTTCTGTAAGACAATGTCTGGTTATGAAATGAAAAATGCAACTCTGAGTCCCTTTAATTATCAATAAAAAAAAATTAGTTTATCAAAATTTTAAATTTTTTTCTCAGAATGTTTTGAAACGTGTTAGCCGATTAAATTTTCGTATACTAAAGTACAAAGTCGCAAGTAGATGGAAATTTCCGTTAATTTTTTATAGTTTTTTTGCTAATTATGTTGGGCATTTTCTTCCATATAAAAGTAAATTATGCGTTAATCTCCCTTTGAGGCCATTATAAAAGATATAAATATAATCTGGTAGCATAGAGGAAACAATAAAATCGTGTTTGTTTCTAAGAAGCTCTTCACTTTTTTGTTTTCAAACTACTGGTTACTATAACAACAATTTCAGCTAGTACCAATAAAACCGTTTGAAAACTAATTGTGAACCATTCGTCAATTTGCTTGTGGAGGAAAGAAAGCCTAATCTGTTTTGTTAAATTCAGCTAGTCCACAATAGATTTCCTTCAACACTAAAATTTTTTTTCATTCTATTATTACTTAACATTGAAATCGATATGCATATATTGTACCACCCTCGCTTAATATTTGCATCCAATGTTTCATTTTCTGTCTTTCATTTTGCCTTGGGAAAGATTTCATGTACCATCCCATATGTTATTTATTTATTTGGGAAACAATTGCATTCTTCTAGCGTATCTAGTAGCGACAATCCTAAGGCCTGTAGTGCAATTGGAACGCAGTGAATTTTTGTAACAGACAAAAACAAAAAGAAAACCCCATACACTTTGCTTAGCGGCATTTTGCATTCTCAACCAAACCGCGAATGTGATTTGTGCATGCATTGCATACTTTGAGGCGATTATCGCCCACTTTTGCAAACAAATTAATATATTTGCTAGTGAGTAGTGTATGTTTCCCCACGACAAGGCCTTAATGCTCCGTTTTTATATGTTTTGTACATGAAAATGTGCTCATATGATATTCTCCCCCTTCAACCACTCTTTATTAATGAGTTACTCAGGCATCTTGCTTATTTCCATTTCCTTCTAGCAGTAATTCTTTTTTTCTTATTTTTGTTGCCTTGCAAATTTTTTCGAAACCTTTTTTGAAAGGAATTTTCAATTTGTGGCTAGTCTGTTGTTTCTTAATTTTGGGAGCATTTTATTTGACAAAATATTTTTTTCTTTGTTATTTGTATTATATGAGTATTGGTGGATTCTAGTGGCTTTATTGTATCGTCTTATTGTTGTTATTTTTAATGTGGATACTGCTTAATATGTGGTGGTTGCCAGCGAAACTATTTTTGGCCAATATGCGAGAAATGAGCGCTACCAAATTTTAATATAAGTCTTTGTTTACATTTACTATGTGTACGACACTATAGTTAATGGTAGTCATTTGACTTGAGGGTCTGCTTGACCGGTTTATTATTGCAGACATGTTGTGCAATAATAATTACTTATTTATATGAAATAAGGGAACAAAAGAGGAAATTATTTGTTTGCATAAAATAGTAATAAGAATTAAGTTGGAAATTTAAATTTAAATTCAATTGACGATTTACCTAAAATCGAGGAAAAGGTTGTAAGTATTATCTTCCGGAGAGAGGGGTCTGTTTAGCAAAATAGGAAATAGGAAGTTAATTTTGTTTCGTACATTTTGGCTTTTGGCAGAATGCTAATTGATCTTTACTTATTGAAGGCGTGCTTATTTGTATTGATAAAAAACAAGATTTTATTGAAAGCACTACTTCCCGAGAGGCCTTACAATCACTTTAGGATTTTTGTCAAGGATATTGTAAGAAAGCAGGTAGAAATAAAAAGCTAGAAAAGGCAAAGAGCGTGGAGGATATGAAAAACATAAACAACTTTAGAAAACTGCTATAAGGTATAAATTAGAATTACTACCGAGCGAAAATTGTGACGAGTGCTTTGAGTCGGAAAATCTTGCCATCAGAGAGGCTTGGAAAATAATTTTAGCCTATGGACGAACAGACGGCAATAGGGGATGCAGGCTCTGTGATTAGTATTTCTAACTTTTACAGAAATGTACAAAATTATCCTACGAACTTAGCCAAGGTGAATTCATACAAGGAGGTGTTAAACAAGCAGCTGATTGGATTTGCTTGGTGAACATTATGTTAAAATAATGTGTTTTTTACTTTCATTGTGCTTTGAATTTGATAATGGACATTTTTTTTGTTGTACGCTTAACACAGCGGTACACCATAATAGTGATGCCAACGAAAATGCAGATAGATTAAGACTGTTCACACATTTTCAGAGGTTTTCAATATTAATTGTGACCGTCCAGACAGCACTCATTTTTACTAACTGGTTTTCGATGATATTTCTCTATTTACATATATACTTTTTTTCTCCAAGAAAATCCGGTAACCGAATTGTCCTCTGACTCAAATTGTTTAGTATTCGAAGCTCTACAAAAATTACGGAACTGGAATAGTAAATTCATTTTCTTTTTAAATTTACAACCTAAATCTAAAATTCCAAGGACAGACTAGACCTGACTTTCAAAAGGATAATACTGATGAGAACTGCTACGCAGAGGTCTGGAGGTGTTGAGCCCCATACAAATGTTAAGTACACACTGATTCTTCTTATATTTTTATAAAAGCAAATGCAAATAAGCCGATAATCTTCAGCAATCGTATGAGTAAATGAAGATTGTGAATATTTGTGCTAATAATGACGAATTGAATACGTTTCGATATATACCAGTGAGAGTTATTGATCAAATACCAGTCAAAACTGGCTAATTTTGCGAGAAATTACCTCAAGTTGGCTTTCTTGTCAAAATTCGAATTTATTTATAAATAAGGAAATAAGTAACTCAGAGTAATACTTTGAATTTCATAGCCCATACATTGTCTTGGATCAAATAAATCCAGTAACTTGGGCTACGTACATTTCTTCTCTGTCATTTTCTTTGAATTGACCCTGAATAATTGCTAGGTTAAATATTTATGTTTTTAACTCTGAGTTGATACCAAGCATTATGCCGTACAAGCAAATTTTTCAATTTCGCCGGTAAGCTCTGAGTTGAATAGGTAACCTGATTTAAAAACTGGTGACTCTTGACAAATCTCTTATATTCGTCTCTCAAACGCACTCTTGAACCATGAAGTGACCTTAGGTCCATGTGAATGTGATAAATCTGAATGTGACGGCCGAAGTAAAATAAAAAATCAGCAGGACGACGATACTGACAACAATGAAATGGGCACACTACAAATCAGACACTATGGAAGAGTTAGCTACAGTTTACTTCTTTAGTTAAACCATAAAAAAATGCTCAGAAGAGTAGGTGCTTAATATTATAACCTATCCGAGATCCAAAGGTGTATTGCTAAGTAATAGGGAATTCTTCGTTATGCCAAAGTTTTTTGAACACGAATAGTTAACAGCGCCCTCTGGATCCAAAGTACTGAATTTAAATCTCTATAGGAAATAGAAGTCAGGTTCGATAGCGTTCTCTCTTTCTCACGTCATCACTATCTCCACCTACTACGTATCCAAATAACAATAACAACATTTTTTACTAGCGGGGCGGTGGGAGTAATGCAACTTCTTTGTAATCTATTTATGTTCTTTGACGTAGCATTTTTAAAACCCGCGCAGCAGGCAAGAACGATAATAATTTAACGCGCCCCTCAATTCATAAACGCGTTAAAAAAGCATTAACTATTTAAAACACGGCTTTCCATATCCCACTGATCACCTACTTAATTTCTTTGTGACCCAACTTTTCTTTATCTAGGCAGTTTCTGTTGAATGTCGCAAAGGGAAGCCACTATAATTTGTATGTAACAATCAGAAGGACTCAACACTACCACGTTAAAGATTCCTATGGGGTGGGCTGGTCTAAACAGGGTTAGATCGCCGAAACAACAGCCCTTGGCCGGTTGAAACCCGGGTCATTCCGCCACATAGAACTTCACCGAGTTGAAGTAAAGTTAGCCTTCTACAACAGCCGCGAGAAAATCGCGCAGCTTCCTAGCCCTCCTCCAGAATTCATCGATAAAGTACTATTGGGGGAACCAGCGCCTAGGGTTGCTCCGCGCCGATACAGCGGGTGCAATAGACTCAAGAGCTACGCAGACCTTAAATCACAGACAACTATCAAACAATAGGGAATGAAGTACACAATATTCACCCATTTGATATTAGAAGGGCTTTGAAGGCAAAAAGAGAAGAAATCTCTGATAGAATTGGACTTTTTGAGTTGTCGAATATAAACCGCTAAGCCATTTTTAAGCACACGCTCTTATGACCTTAGACTCTCTCTTCATAATTTTTAGGTTTGAGAAGAAACGTATGCAACGTATAATACTTACTCTGAGTTAAATGTTTTGTCGCAAGTTGTACAAGCGAAATGTTCGCTATCAACTTTTCGTTTCTTCGTTTTTGTAGACTGCTCACCAGTTGTTGCAGTTTGTTGCCCTTTCTGCTCTGCTGGCCGTACACCATGCATAGTTTTCACGTGATCCTTCAGGTTGTGACGTCGGGAAAATTTCATATCGCAGAATTCGCAAGCGAAAATTTTCTCATTTGTATGCTGACGCAAGTGGCAGCGAAGTGAATGCTTGCGGAATTCTTTGGAGCAAATAGGACATGCGATAACATGGTTTTTCCCCATTGGCCCATAGGTATGATGAAGACGATGAAAGATTAGCTCCGACTCGTAGCATGCACTGTTAGAGGAGAGAACGAAGTAGCGAGTGCAAATAAAGTTTTCTAGTAAGTCGAGTAAGCTACTAACCTGAAGTCGCATTCTCCACAGCTCCAGCTACCGGTATTTTGTACCGACTTTGCCGAATTAAGTAGCGCCTGATTTGAAGTGCTTGGCTTCGGCTGACAGCTGCGCGAATGACGCCCGAGCGCTTGGGCCAGCGCAAAACTCTCACCACAACTGAAGCAAATATGGCGCAGCAGTGGATGCAATGTATCTCGATGCTGCTTGAGTGTAAACTTATCACAGAAAACCTTGTCACAATCTTTGCATTTAATTTGTACTTGCTTTGGATTTGCAAGCGATTTCTTTAGTCTTTCTTTGGGTTTGATGCTGCCACTATTTCTGCTAATTGCTGACGATGCTGCTTTGGTAATAACTGTACTCCGCGTCAGTTCAGCTTTTGGGTGAGAAAGTTCGTGCAACATGGCTTCGACCTCCGAAGAGGCGCTATAAGATGAAGGTGAAAATAAGTAAGCTACGGAATTGGATTGTGGTACGTGCGAGGGTCAGTTACTTACATGAAGCTGCATTTATCGCAGCTCTTTAAGTCTTTCTCCATCTTCCGCTTACGCTGCACAGTCGCGCTATTTTCCGCAGATACTGCACATGCGCGATGCTCCACCGTCTTGCGGTGTCTGCGTGCCTGACAAGGGGTAGTGAACTCTAATTTGCATATGGAGCAGAAATATTTGCTGACACTGTGCCTATTTTTCTCATGCCGTTGCAAGGCGATCTTCGACCGAAAGCACTCATTGCACAACTCACAGTTGTAACGACTCTGGTAGACATCCGATACTGTGCCACTCAATTCCTTGTCTGGATGACACAACAGTGCATGTCTACGTAGCTCGGCATTATAGCGAAAACTCTGGCGACAGCGACTGCAGTCGATGCTCAACTTCTTGCTAATGCAAATCGGCACAGAACGATTGATGGCCAATATAACCTCTTTATGATCGGAACTGAGTAGGTGGCGTCGCATTTGATTGTTGTCTTCACATTCGAAATGACAATAGCTGCACCAAAACTTACCAACACCCTCGCTAGCATCCAAATGCGCTGGAGAGCTCCAATGCTGTAAAAACATTTCCTCGGTGTTGGTGTAGAAGCGGCAAGGTCGACACTGAAATGGTGACTGTAGCACCACCGAGTGTATATTATCTAGTACCATGTGCAGTGATTTCATAGGATTCATTTGCATTCGTCGGTAGTGATAGTGAGAAATCAAGTGTTTGCCTATCAGATGGCGCAACATGGTGTGCTTGCAGAGTTGACAGCGTATAAAGTTGGGGCGCCGCTTGCGCTTTTTAACACCAGCGGTGGTTGTCGGCTTTGGTTGATCCAACTCTAACATAAAACTTTTAATCAACTCGCCATGTTGTAAAACACCTAACGATGCTTTTTCCAAATGCCTTTCGGGTTCTGCACGTTTGATATGGTAAGCAGTTTTGAGATGATTCTCATAATACGTTTTGCATTTCAGGCGTCGGCAACAAATATTACACCAGTACTCTTCGTTCGCTGATTTCGCCAATTCGATTACCTCCTCTTTGTATTCCAGACGTTGCATTTTAGTACCAGGTATCCACTTGCCTTTGGTGTGTTCGGCTGGGGGATGCTGCCCGTCGGTCGCTTCTGTGGTTTCCGTCTCGTAGGCGGGTTCATCCCAGTTTGGCGACAGACGTGCAGGTTGTGCGTGTGAGACGTGTAAGGTTGGTCGATTCTCCGGTGGCCACTTGCCACCGGTGAATGTTTCAGGTATCACAGGGGGCGAGTTCCGCATAATTGGTGGTTTCCATTTTCCACCAGTGGCATGCGCATCTGCTATCGGATCATAATCATCATCATCATCATCCATTTCCGCATCAACATCCTCTTCATCTTCATCGCTAACCTCAGGCGATTCTTGCTCAAATCTTATGGGTTTGTAGACTTCATAGGATTTCTGCTTTTGCGTACCGCTTACGCTTGCATGTGCATCTGACGTCCAGGGCACATCCGCTTGTGCAATCGGTTCTGAATGGTCCGATTTATGATGTCGCTGCTGCGAGCTGGCCAACGGCTGTGTGTTCGCACTCAATCCTTGCTTTCCACTGGTTGAGGGTCCAGCTGCTTGTACGCTCTGTAGTTGTAACGAGGAAAAGAACACGTCTGCACCCAGTTCATAGGGTAGCTCATATGCATCGGCAAGCGACTTGGATGTTTTACCACCGTGCGTTGCGTCTTTGGCATAGGAATCGGATGGTTCAGCAAAGGCAAAGGCGTCATAGGTGTGATCGAGATGTGCTCGTGGTGTGGATATTATTTCTGTGGGCGCTGAGTGTGGTGAGACCTGATCTCTTTTGCTGCGTACGCCGGCGCTGCTGAGATTGGTGCATTGTGTTTTGCGGTGTTCGATGTATGCTTCTAAACCGATGATCGTGGAGCTGCATTTTATGCAGAGGTGTGTGTCATCTAAATCTGATTCGATCATCTCGAAAGCCTTGTACTGTTGACGTCACTCTGAAAAAGTTAAAGTAAATGAAAATAATAGGAATGATACTCAAAGTGAGAGTGAGAATAAAAATTGGCAGATCTGCTTTACTTTAAACATTTTATGTTTGATAGGTTTTTTAAAGTAATATGCGGTCCTCACAGCTGATTATGATCTTATATTTCGAGCATTAACATTATACGAATGTTAGACGAAACACTCGCATAGACTGGGTGTTAGGTTATGTTTCCCTTGATTCCGATTTATAAAGGGCTTGCTATTATAAAGGATCCAAGCTGAAGTTGATTAATAATGATCGATACTTGGCTAGTATTTAGCCTATATTCGAGTGGGCATTCGTTTTATTGCTACCTCAGCTATTTTTAATGATTTCTGCCCTATTATTTATTAACTCGCCAGTGCTACTAAGAAATTACAGATGTGTTCACCTGTTGAAGTTCTAGGAAAAATATGGCTATGTGCCATCAGTTCGGAATTGACAACAATGACTGCGGATCTTGGGTGGATCCTTAAAGAAAAATATATCCGAATATTTACGCGGCACTGAACCTCTGCCATTTGATCGAAGATGTTTAAAAATATGATAGAAATTTGTAACAAGCTCGCTGGTACGGAGCTTGACGGAGAACAAAGGTTTTTGCCTACGCGGATGACTCAGTTATACTGATCTTATACCAGATTTTGTCAATAATCGGTGATTTAAAGGAGTGAAACAGTCGGAAAGGACTAAGGGACTCCAATATGTAGAAATCAGCCAACTGTGGACACGCAGTGATCTGGTGTGATATTAGTGAAATAAAATTCAAGTTAGATGCAAGTATAGTGTACATTACCCCGGTTTCCGAATCAGCATACATATAACATTTCCTATAAAGAATATAAAAGTCAACGAACCTAGGCGAATTAGAGAGAATCAATAAAAATTTACGATGAATGAGAGATAAGAAGCACTGAAAAATTAGGTTAGACTATATATCCTGAAAGAGTGTGAGACTGCGTTAATCGGATCTTTCGTGCCAACTCGAGATCTTCGTATGTTATGGGTTTTGGTTGGACGAGGAATTCTACGATTTTAGGATGGAAGATGATTAAGGTGTACTTAATTGACTTCCAATGAAAAATGACGGGTTGAGAGTTAACGAACGTATAGCCGAAACACAAAGGATTCCCATGAAGGGAGGTGTACTACTACTACTATTGCGGCTAGCGCTCTTGAATGAACTCTTTATACTAGTAGAGATAGATCCTCAGAGAATAAAGAAGATGTTTTATGCCAACGATGTAGCAATATTGGTAACGGGCCAGGTGCTTTCAGTTATAAGCGAAAGTATGTATCGGCCGCTAAGACCGGTGGATTCCCGAACCATAAATTGTTCTCTTGGTATGAACCCTGAGAAAACTGAAGTTATGGTTTTCAGAAATAAAACAAAATTACCTGGATTCACTACATCAAAGTTTCAACGAACGGAACTTGACCTATCAAACAAGGCGAAATATTTTGGTGTAATCCTGGACCACAAATTTAATTGCAGGCTGAACATTGAAGAGCACGTAAGAATGGTCTCAGTGGCTCCCTATGCAGCTAAAAGAAAGTTAGAAAAATATAGGGAATGAAAACAAAAATGGTACACAGTTATAATAAGATCCATACTCTCTTATTGGGCGCTGGTCTGGTGACCCTTACTAAGGATTATGTTGTTAGGAAACTATGCGGAATTCAAAGGGCAGTATCCGTTGTCGTAACGGGTGCTATAAGGTCATGTCCAAAAGATGTTTAGAATATTTTGATCATAATATTACCGATAGATATTTATCGAAAACTCTGCAGACAGATTAAAAATGGAATCCGGTGTTAACGAAGGGATTTTCATTGACAAATATAATCTAAAAGAAAAAACCATCGTTTCTATACCGAAACGTTGTAGTAAAGGAGGCAACCAGACTCAGAAAGCAGAATGCACCTGCGAGAATGGAAGAATAGCCAACCATCCATTCAGGCACTCTCCTCTACTCGGTCAGACCTCAACTAGTGGATGAGTGTAGGAGTAAGCTGGCTAAGATGTGATTCACACCCAAGAGGCTGTTTGCTGAAATGATTCTTGTGGAAACAATCGCACACAGTTATATGTATGTGTATAATATAATTATCGGTGACAGGGAGCATTTGCAAGTAGCGTCAAAAAGGCCAAACTAAATCTTACAAATGCACACATCTATATATTAGGCTGAACAGGAAATACTTTAATCAAGATAAATCCAAAATTTAAAGAAAATATATTGAAAAATCCTTCACTACTACTATTTTACATCACTACATTTCCAAACTATTTAATTCATTTAAGGCAACATTTAAGCTGAAAAGGAAGAAAATAATAAACACTGTTTTTTACATAAATATACTAATAAACACCGAAAGATATACATATACATATGATCGTATTCGAAAGCTCGGAAGGTCATTGAGCCCGAAGCTAAACAGGAAAATGATAGCTGCTGCCATAGAACAAAACTGTGCCCATTTTGAAATTAAATTTGTATATTCCTCAGCTCTTTCCGCCAAACTTCCATACTTTGCATATAGGTGCTATTGATTTATACACATTGCCCGAGAGCAGCACTTCGTCAACTTCGTCGCTTTTGCAAAATGAAATCGTTAAAAATTTGTTTGAATGCAACAAATTACGAGGCATATTAACAGCGCAAATCGTTAACCATACTTTAGGCATGCCACTTCAACGCGCATGCCCCTATTGGCCATGGCGATGACCGGACTGGACGGCTTCGATTACCCTCGCCTTTTTACATCGTGCTACAAATGCTGCTTCTCGTCGTCAAGCAGCCAAACAGCCCACTCGCATTCGTACTCGTCGTCGGCGCGCAAATCCATAAAGTATCGCACATTCCTTATTTAATGATTTCTGAGTTACAATCGGCGGCCGATGATCATTGCATTTGCCGTCCATCCAATGGACGTCGACGTTGCGCAATGAAATGCGGCGAGTGCGCACACAAATCTCAGCAGGTACAACGTGCAACATTTTCACTACAACTTATTACCTCGACGCTGGCCGCAAATATACCAGCTAGCCATGTTGCTAGACGCAATCCCGATCAGTCGAATGAATGAACCACTGCTGCACTGCTCTCTTGCCTATTTGATTATTGCTATTGTCGCGCGTGTACCGTCTTTCATTCCTGCCGCAGCAGCAAAATGATGCACGCTATTTCTTGCTTTTTGTGACCGAGAGAGTTACGATTTAAGGAATAAAACAAAAGTATACAAAATTAATGTAGCTTTTAGCAGGAGCGTTACATCAGCGTCTATGAGTGTGTGTGCAGTGCGTTTGTTCATGCGCCTTAAGTTATTAATATTACCAAATGAGTCAATTTGAAATAAATAAGCGCGATCAGAATCATCGCGATCACTCGCAGCACGGCCCGACACGGCTCTGCAATGGCAGCTCATCGTCGGCGGGAATTCTGACACTAACGTTGCTATTGGTCAGCGCGAATAGAGTCATCGGAGCCGTTACCATGGCGTGCATAACATTGATGCACACGCCTAGGCGTGCGAAGCTCCATGACAGCAGGCCATTTGTTAGGCGCACTGTTTGAGAGTTGTGCGCGCTCGCTCAGGAAAGGGAAGCTTTTGTGCTATGTGATTGTGAGCATAGATATAGCGCTCCTGTTGGCGATGCTGATTATCGCTCAAACATCTGACAATCTATGCGCAATTAGTCGCACATTGTGGCATCTACGCAATCGGTGTTTGTGACAAATAATAGGCGCGGCAAAGCGTTGAGCAGAAAAATACATAAATGTGAAATACGAATTAGGCATTGATAAAGCGTGCAATGAGGGAATGCAAAATAAATGAGTGGGTTGAAATCGATGTTGTAGATTTACATATATGTATATATATATTTCTGCCTAATGGAGCCCATAAACTAGTGAGGAAGTTTTATAAATTGACAATGAATAACTCATTACTAATAAAATTTCAGAGTTTTTTAAGAATTCCTCGTTGAGGAACTCTGGCTTTACGGCGACTACAAATTACATAAGCATTTATGAAAACCCTTTTTCATGGCAGAAGTTCAGTCGGAGGTTTATCATTGGCATCCGTGGACACTGGGATGAGAAGCGTAGTTTATGTTAATTTGGAAAGGAGGAGGCTTTTAAAAGCTTAACATCATCTTATCCAAACCAGAGACACGTACTAGAGATCACTGGTGCCGCAAGAAGAGAAGAGAGCTCTGAGGAAATAACAGTGGCTGACCAAATGTACTGGAAGTACGAGCACTTCGCTTGGGGAAGTGAAAAAAAATAAAAGTCAGCCAAGCTTCAAATAGCAAGCTTTTGTGAGTTGTTTAATGCCCGGCTTGTTTGAAAGCAATTAGCATAGTGACGATGTACCACCAAAATCTTGGTACACCCAAAGGAACGGATCATAAACCCAGCTTTCAGAGCAGAGTGGTCAATAGTGCAGAAACGAGACATCTATTGTAAAATGGAGTTGCGCTGGGGATTTTTAAATGCGTTGGAACCGTAAAAAGCTTAATATACTTGAAGTGGTTGGATTGGTTCAGTAAAATTGTAAAAGTGAATCGACGTGATTTCGATGACGCCTTTTGATTTAACGCTATCTAAAAGGCGAGTAGAAAGGAAAGAAATCGCCAAAGGGGGTGATCGCTAAACAATCGGCAGATAAGAAAAGTGGACGGCATCAAGCCGAAGACCATGAGAGTTGTTAGATTTTTTAATATCATCATTCTCTTAGTCTTAGTCTGAGTTCAAGTAACTTGGACATATAGAATACAACTGCGGAGTTCAGCGTCTAAATCTAACTTAGAAATAATTCAAAGACTGCAGTCTTAAACCTTGCGGGCAATATGCCGAGTTCCCTGGCACATGAAGGAGGAGATGAGATGGAGATAGAGATAATTCAAAAACAGGTACGGCAGGAAATGAATCGCAACCTCGGACGTTTCGAGTATTCCGTCAACCAAACGCCGCACAACACACGCGATCGTGTGCACAACAAATTTAAGACTTCGAGCGCATTTCTCCAACTGGCTGCGGCTCGAAAGCTCGCCTCTTGGAAACTAGGCCTTTCCAACCGCTTAGACAGTGGGGTTCGGAAGCTCGCTATTCTATCATCGTGCGCAGCCGAAAACACAATGATCAAGCAGATCGGAATATCGTCCTTTCAGACCGCCTCGGTAATACGAGTACAGGGAAACTGATCTAAGTCGAGTTAGTCGACGTCACAGCGCATATCCAGACTAAAGTTTAAGTTTTAAACCTTGTTTATTAAAATAAACACTGTAAATAAAAAAGTATACCATTATGTATTTCATGCAAATATTCTTCAAGGTATTGTTCGCTAGGATGAAGAGAAGCCAGTGAAATTAAGCAGAGTATCGCAATCAGCCTGCGTTGCGATCCCAGGGATAATCAGATCTTGCACAACGAAGACCTTGAACTTGATTTGTCATATGCCTTCAATAGATCTTCATATCAAGAATCCTGCTTCTCATAACGTCATAAGGCTTAGATAGCTGGGAATATGGTCATGGCCGAGCACTACGGTCCGTCAGCGATCCGAAAATTCTAAAAAAAAATCGGCAGATATATGCCCAACAGTTATATTATGCAGGAAGGGTATTTTATTTACAGAGAGCTTCGCAGTATCTGTTCCCACGGATGTCTCGAAATTCGTCAGTGGTGTCGGTGCGGGAAACTATATAGTAGACCCTCAAATAGAGGCGGCTCTGCGATCGGAACGACTCACCCTTAGATATCTCAGTAGACGTCTAGGTTTTGGTGCCTCTGAAATTCATCAGGGGTCGGATCTCCCAACTGTCTCACCTTGGCTAACTACAAGTGTAATAACTTACAGGGGTGCAGGGTATGCAGGAGTCTGTGGCCGTCTTGCAATGCAAAAAAAATCTTCAATTATCATTAAAATGAATTGGATGGAGGCTTTTAATCTAACCGCTATTTTCATAGAGTACTGTGTACTCATGCTGCCCGAACTGAATCGGAATATAACGCTTACAACCGCGGCTGCAATTTACTAGATGTCCAAGACATGGTAGCTGTCCAGCTTTTTGCATAACTATAATAATATTTCTGGGGTAATCCTATTTTGGAGATGCACGGGTGGATCTAACGCATGCGAAGGTTTTTTTTTAATCTTCTCGTACCCATTCTTTGTTCTACAGCTGGCTCGATTGTGAGTATAGGGTATTAAACTGCGCTTAAAAGTGCTAATTGTAGTTATTACTTGCCACTGATACCATCAAACCAACCAACACTTTCACTTTAAGTTTACAATTATTTTCACCTGAGTATGTTTGTTACTCGTTCAAGTTTCAACGACTATACATATTTATGTAAGGTTTCGCACATAAATAGCTTATATTGCGAATTAACATATAGGGTATACTGTGAATGAACAAAGCCTAATAAAGGTCCACTCCCAAAATATTTTGCCATAAGGTTATCAAATTGAATTGAATTTTACAATATGAGCGTCAAACTAAAAGTTTTATGAATTAAAGAATATTTTTGAAGAGGATTGTGACTTGTTGGAAAATTATATTAAAATTACAATAAGTTAAATCAAATATTGAAATATGGGCCTGAAATGAACGAGGTTTTTAAAAAAAATGTTGTTATAAACGTAATTTAAATTACTAAGTTAAAGGAAATATTACGGCATGTGGGATCAAAGTAGGTAAACTTAAAAAAATGAATCATGAAAATGTGTGAAAAGAATGTTGACTCTTGTTTAAAAAAATGCATTAAATTAAATTTTCTAAGCCTACTGAAATAAAACAGAATTGGTGTGAGCTGAAAGCGTTCATTCGCAAACATCTTTGAAGAGGGTTACCACTTTTTAAAAAATGTTGATTCAATTTAATTGGCAAAGTAACTGAAATGTTACTATACTGGTATCAAACGAATAAGGTTTAGCGTAGCTTTATTAAAAAAAATATATTTGGAGAAGTTTGCCAACTCTTTAGAAAGTGTATTTGTTAGATGAATGAACTCTTAACATGCTGGCTTGACCTTATAGAGGTTTGTATCGAAAATATGTGGATATTATATGAGTTGCCAACTATTTTAAAATTCAAAAATTAAAAGCATTCTGGTTTTAGTTAAATAAAGTGTAACAACTCTTAATATATATGCATTTATCTACACATATTTAAAAATTGATAATTAGGCTTCGAAATAACACCTTCGTTTGATTACGTTACACATTTCGAACAATAAATTAGGTAGCACTAAACCCGATTGGCAGACTGCGTAGTTGCCAATGACAAAAAAGTGCCAGTAACCAGCCATAATTGGCAATTACAAAGTAAGAGGGCATTTTTCTTGATAATAAAAAAATTAAAGCAAACATAACATATTACCTTTGGGGAAATTATTTACAGTAGAATCGCGGGAAAGTTAATCAAATTTCAGTGTCTACATTCGGCTCTAAAAAGTAAACTTTTGCGTAACAAATTAATGTTAAGTTTATGTACATGGAAAGTTTCAAGATCGATTGTGAACTTTAAATCAGTTGATACAAATTAAATCTTTGCTAACAAATTAATGATGACGAAAAGTAATTAATTAAAATAAATGTAGCGTGTTATTTTCGATAAATATACGTATATTATTTGTGTTATCTGTTTTAACAAATTTATAAAATCGCTTAGGGAAGCCAATAACTCGTACAAGTTGATTACTATCGAGACATTTTGGTTACCTTTTTCGAGATTCTGCTGTATTTCATTTTCTGTTACATGTGCGAAGCCGCAGGTAAAAGTTAGTGGGTTAATATTTGGTGGTCTGTACCTCGTCACCAAAATATTAAATATCGGATCCTGTATGGAAATATATCGTTCCATACCGCACCGCACCTCTTTGTACTCGCTCTTAAATTAACTGAGATCACTGATTGAGAGCTCAACTAGGTATATTTTTTTCCTAAACACAACTGGCAATTATTTGATTTGACTGTTTTTTGCTATCCTTTGATATCCTTGGAAGTACTCGTTCATTGCACAATAAACTTTCCCTGCATCGCCGCATCCCCTATCACGACTTAGCCCAAAGTATGTTGTCGAACAAGGTTTTCAGACGCACTTGTCGCGACAAGAGTTTGTGCTACAACAATGCGCGACAGAGCGCGTGGGTGGGCATTGGAAGCAGAGGCAGGGACAAAAGCAACTGCTATCAGACAATGCGCATAATTCGCGACTATCGTCACGGCAATTTCTATTTCACAAACAGGAATTAAATAATAAAAACGATATGATGACAAAAACAGTAACTGCAATAAAAGAACAATAACACAAGCCAACATACAGAGCGGCTTTCATGCGCACATTGAGATATGGAGTAATTGATGCTGCAACTACAGGAATAAAAGCTATGGGAGCGCCTGTGGCACTGATCCGATCAGGGTGGGTGTGGCATTTGCGGAGGCTGTGTTAGCTGTTAGCTGTGCGAGAAGAGCTGGTTAGAAGAGGTGAAGGGGTGGCGTGAGCGCTGATGGCATTGGATGGCAACAAAAGTGCAAAAACACAAATGCGACCATTATTTGCATTTGTGACACCCGCTGACGGCATCGTCATCAACATCACAAGCGACAACAGTGCAAAAATAACAAACAACAACAACAGCAACAACATTTACGGCCACGAGATATGGCAGCGGCAGTGGCAGCAGCGCGCGGAGAGTATCTGGCAGAGTGGCGACTAGGATATCCATACACGTATGCTTTGATATATTCACACAGACGAGCAATAGAGCGATGTATTGTATTGTACATGCAACGCGCTGTGGCAATAATCGCAATGCGAATAACAAGAAAACAGTGTGGCAACAGCAGCAACAGTCATGGCAACATCGTCAAAGCGACATCAACGCCACACCAATTGGCATATATGTACATATGTATGTATGTACATATCTACTAAATATGTACTATGTAGAACATTCAACAGCCAGCAACAACAAAAACATTGCGACCATTAAAAAGGAGTTATCACCCAATTTAGTACCACAAGTCGTGGATTGCACACACACGCACACACACACACAGGTTTTTGCTTGGGGTGTGGCCGTACTGAAAAAACCCAAAAACAAAACAAAATAACAAAAAAAAATGCAAAATAAGTACTCGCGTATAGAAATAGGAATAGTAGATTAACAACAAAATGCTATGCGGTGAATTGTACAGCAGCGGTTGCTGACGTTTCCGGCAAATTTAGAAGTTTATTCCGAACAACAAAATGCAACAACAGCAGCAGCTAAGCAAATAAAAAGCAACAAAAACAACACTGAAAAAAACTCGAAAATCGGCGCAATTGAGTTGTACAGCGCGAATAGTTGGTATGCCGTGACGGCGAAGGCGGCGGCCGAACACTTTGCGGGTGAGTTTGTGTGTGTGTGTGTGTGTTGGGTGGAACATGTGGCGCAGTCACAATTCAGGATTTTTTAATTGCCAACACCAGAATTCGACAGAATATTCGAATTGACGCAGAAGGCCACTCAATTTTGCGCAATTGCCAACCAATCGACAATCGAACGAGCGAACAGGATTAAAAACCATTATGATTCGTTAAATTCAAATGAAATATTTTTGTTTGCTACTGCGCCAAGTGTGAGATTTGACAATTGCCTATGCACACACATACATACATAGCACATATATGCACAGACAACTGGCGCTTAGGTTGGTGGCGAAAAATAATGGTGGGCATTTTTTTAATTTAGTGCGTTATTTGTTTAATCCTTACTGGATGAATCCAAAATAGGTAATTTCATAAGTCACCTCCGAAATGATGCAGTACAAGTACCGGGTGGTCCGAATACAGGAGAAGTTTTATAATAATGGGTCTGTTTTTTTTTTTAAACTTGGTAGGATAATTTCAAATTTCATGTAAAGCAACAACAAAACCGCGGAAAAATATACGAGTTTAGCCAACTCGGTAAATTTATATCCGACCTGAGGATGCAGTGCTTTGAAGTAAAAAAAAATTTTGCTATTGTGAATGAGCTCTCAGAAAATACATGGGAAAATTCAGTTCAACACCAAATGAACTTTTGTTATAAATATATAACACAATTAACAAAAAATTAACCAACACAACTGTTTCCCGTTATTAAATAGTACCAACTTAACTGCTTGTTTCATGAAAAAGCAACTAAAGGAAATTTTATCTGAGTTGGAGCGATCTTTTGCTAGTCGGTTACAAAGAAACATTCGTAATATTTAACTGTAATAAATTTAGTACTCGATTAATCCTTAAGGTTGGCTTTCTAAGCGCATTCCATTAATTTTATTCCATTGGTGAGGGTAGATTATTATTCAGTCAATGATTCCAAATGAATCGGCAATGACGAATTTAAAATACCAAATTGTGTCATTGTGGGATGTATGCCACAAGCAATATAACATCATGGAATACAGGAGCACGACACCATTTGAGTCATTGGGCTCTTGAAAAGGCCTCTAAAGAAGGTCTAGTGATTTCGACCAAAACTTGCTTCAGATATGAAACTAATTTCTCTCTTAACGACTAAGATCGTAAGCAAAATTATTGAAGAACAATCCGGCTAAATTCAAGCGCTGCTACTTAAATAAAAACATTTTAGCGCGGTTTATGGGATGAAAGAATATTTTTTTTTAAAATAAGCCCGGCCGGAACGGGGCGTTCAATGAAATGGACTATTTGTTGCCTGAAATTGATACTCATATTCTCTACAACATTTTTCCGCCCTATGCTGATGACCTGACAAAATTTATCAACCTGCTAGTTGTCAGGTTTATTGAACCACGGTTAAAGTGGCTGGTTGGTTGAATGGTCGCCTAGCAAATCCGTGTAACATGGTTCAAACCTTGGTAAAGTCTAGAAAGAAAGAAGTCTGATGAGGAGATGTGGTGATCTCCGAAATAGAGGCTATCACTTCTACCAAATCGTTGTTTCCTCATATTATTACCTAATAAAAACAGACCTCGAGCTCAATAAAATTACCCTTATCTCTACATATAAAGCCAAAAATAATATAATCAATAATAGTTATTTCATATGATTATATAGATCGACCAAAATTAATTTTTTGTTTTTTTTTGTATTAAAAAAAATTGTTTTTATTATCTTCATTATCTTCGAAATTCTGTACTCAAAAATACTTTGAAGAAATTACTTTTCCTTTACCAAAATAATACAATATTTCTCTTTGCATTTCTATTAGCAATGTTAGACACCCATCCAACTGACGTGTGTAAAATGCTTTAGTTTTAATATAAAATATTCAGTTTTTTTGGGCGGATATTATATTAGTGTGATTACCGGAAAGATTTAAAACTACTTGCTGTCAACTTCTTGATATTGTGTTACAGATGTGTCGCATATTTCTAAACTGTTCGGAAAGCATTTATGCACTAAATGAGGTTTGGACCAGTTTCTACGCTTTGCAGGAGAGTTTTCCTGAGTCGAGTAATAAAGATAATCTTTGTTTCAACCATTTAAAAATTTGTGTAAACAATATTTGCCAACGTATGCACTAACCTATGGAGCATTCTAAGGGTAGGAAGTTACGGTCATGACTGGATACTGTTGAGGAAGTGAGGTCATGAGGTAAATTTAACAAGCTGTCTCCAGCTTCCACGAGTCTTCCACACGTATCAATTTTTTATTTACTTACTTAATTGGCGCTATGATCGCTTAAGCGATTTTGGCTGAACTTCTCCTACAATTTGTGGTGTGCGTCTTGATGTTGTAACACAAATTGAGGGCCTAACGTTTTATGCCGACTCCGAACGGCAAATGGTATTTTCTGAGATGCTTTTTCCATGGCAGAAATACACTTGGAGGTTTGCCATCACCTGATGAGGGGCGACCGCTATTAGAAAAAACTTTTCTATAATTCTTGATGTTACTTGCTCCGGCCAAGATTCGAACCCGGGACCAACGAATGAAGCAGGGACAAAATACACAAGACAAGTGAAATTCCCTCGTTAGTCTCTCACTAGAAGTAAAGCGAGAAAGATATTGTTGCTGTTGATATTGCATTCCCTGCATTACCTCCCATAATTGTTTTAAGGGGTTACGCCACCTTGGAAACCCGAAATCGATGACCAAATTACATTTTTTTTTTGCAAAGAAAGTATACACCGTCAGGGAAATCTTTTGACAACGTTTAATTGTGCATGCATTTAAGTTGCTTAGAAAATTTGTTCAGGACTTTACATCGATAATTATAGTTGAGATGGTATTGTGAATATTGCCTCTCTCGCAGGGCGAGTATACCTCGTACACCATGCAGCTGCCAAAATCTACATCCAACTGCAACAATCAAGTTTTCGTCTTCATTAGAAATGTGCTATCTATCTTAGGGATTTGCTATTATATGGACTTGTTAAGAAATTACAATTATATGAAGGAAAAATGGCTATTTTACCCATGTTTTTCATTACATTAATTGTTATAAGAAAAAAAACAGAAAATTATGTATTGCAAAATTCCTACGATGGATCCAAGAAGATTGCATTGTGAGTATTTGCATATAAAAATCTTTTGAATCGGTTGAAATTTGTAAAAGATATGTGGTGTACCGTTTTTAAAAACCGTGTTTCGAGAAAAACGCGTTTAAAGTTTCTATACATGGTTCCGGTCACTCAGACACCCATGGCTTAAAACAACGAAAAAAAACAACTTTAACCATCAAAATTATGTATGATTTTATATTCTCCGTAATCTCAGGACTATCTGGAAGCATTTTAGCTAATAAAAAAAAATCGATTTTTAAAAAAATTCCAAGGTGGCGTAACCCCTTAAGAAAATTTCCAATGTACAGACAGGACTTTTCTACAGTTTTATTATAAATAGTATAAATAAGTCAATCGTACAAAACTGCGGTTAATTGAAGATTCGCAAAGAAATAGTAGTCAGTGGGGTTTCATCTTAAATAACTGGTATTGACAAATATCTATGTAAATGATAGATGTTCAATTATTTTGGAAACAAATTTGGTTACAATATTTATTTTAAAAAGTCGTGAATTTCAGTTTACAAACAACACTTAGATAAGTAATAACATATGTATGCTTGAAATATTGTGCACAAAATCCTGTTCTATTAATCGGATATTAAAAGATGAGGAAGCTTCTGAATGGAAGAGAAATCCTAATTTTTAAAATATTTTTGGAGAGAGTTGCCACCTGTTTGCAAATTTGAATAAAATTATATTAATAATAATGTGGAGCCTCTGAAAACGCAACCAAATTGCTCCAGGGGTGGTGGCAATTATCGAAAAGTTTTATTTTTTGAAAGGATGTAAAAAAAGCCAGTTATTTAGTGCAATTACTTTTTGTTTTTTGTTGTATTTTATTAAATTATTTAGAAAAAATAGAAAATGAGAGCGCTAGCAACCATTGGGAGTTTTTGTAGACATTTGCGATTTCCTTGTTTTTTAGACTTTCCGAAAAAGTTCTATCATTCCGATCATTTAGATCTGCCTGAATTACTTAGTGTAAGTTGTTGTTGTAACAGCATAAAACATTCCCCATAAAATAATGGGGAATGCTGCTGAAGTGACAGTCCTTGGCCGGAAATAAATCCGGGTCGTTCCGGTATCGTAGAACCGACTATCGTGGGAGCGTACTTAGTGTAAGTATTCAGATATGTTTATTGGCTATCGCAATTGATGTAAATATTTTCATAAACAAGTTTTACAGATTCGTGTCAACACCTTTTTCAGTTTTAATTCAGAAAATCGGAATTCACAGTCAGAGAGTTACAATTCAAGTTCAGAATTTCCATTTCAAATTCAAAATTTTCATTTCAAATTCAGAAAATTACAATTCAAATTCAGAGTTTCCAATTAAAGAAATTCAATTTCAAATAAAGCCCCAATTCAAATTCAGAAATTTACAATTTAAGTTCAAAACTTCCATTTCCAATTTAGAATTATCGCTTCAAGTTCAGAAAATTCCAATTCAAATTCAGAATTTTTATTTCAAATTCAGAAAGTTGCAATTTTAATTCAGAATTTCCAATTTATATTCAGAAAACTACAATTCAAACTCAAAAAGTTGCTATTCAAATTCAGAATTTCCATTTCAAATTCAGAAATTTTCATTCCAAATCCAGAAAGTTACAATTCAAATTCAGAGATTTTGGTTTCTGAATTTAAATCGGGGCTTTTTGAATTTAAAACAGAAATTCTGAATTTTTAATTGTAAGTCTCTGAACTTGGAAATTCTGAATTTTAATGGTAATTTTCTGAATTTAAAGTTTAAATTCTATACTGAAGTCGTAATTTTCTGAACTTCAATTGCAACTTTCTGAGTTTTAAATGGAATTTCTGAATATGAATTGCAAGTTTCTGAGCTAAAACTGAAAAAGGTGTAGCTACCGGGTCTACAAAACTACATTTATTACGTTATTGGATATTGTGGTTCCCAATTAAAAAAAAAAAACATCCATTCCGGCAGCAGGACAACTAGCGGCTACGAAAAAAATGTTGGCGGAAGGTGGCTTTCAAAAAGTTGTAGGGAAGGATGGCTGCATTGCAATGGGTCGAAGTTATTAAACGTATGCTAAATTTGGAGAAATATATTTGTCTACAGTGGATCAATGTAGTTATGACGAGTCAAGACGAGAAGATTAAATCAGAATTATTTGTCCTTCGCCGATAAGGCAGACGTATTTCTAAAAATTACTTCAAATAAAAAGAATGACTTAATCTTAATATTCCGTTACTATACTCGTAACTGCTTTCAATATCAGAGTTCATTTTATTCTTGCTCCATATAAACAAACTACTTACTTTATACTAAACACATATCTAAAATCATACCATCTCAGTCAAATAACGCCGTCAAGATGCCAAGATGTATTCACATTCTTCACCCACACATTAAGTAGCATAATTACTAAACCTTAGAACGATGAATCCTGAGGCGCTTTACAATCTAAATTCCAGTTTGACTTTTAGCTGCTTCAAGTGAGTGAATTTCAGAATGCCATAACTGCTGAGGCGATGTGATTTGTACTTTATGTTGACTCGACGGCAGGCGGTGCATAGTCGTAAATTTGCTGAAAATTTGCTATTTAAAAGCAATTACAAAAGTCGTGTACGCCACACATGCGCGCGTACATAATAAGCCATTATCATTTATCACATCAGCATCACCAACAGTAGCAGCAAAAGCAACAGCAACAACAACAACAACAGCAACAGCAAATCGCATACGAGCAAAGATACATTCATTCATTACCTCTCACCATTAGCTGAGTCAGAGGCAGAGGAGTTTCACTACAAGCCGACTAATTACCAGCGCAAAAATGTTGTTTTAACACATACACACGCGTAAGCACATACACATACACACACACACACAAATGCAGACATATGGGAGACTGGCGTTCGGTACCTCTTTCCCTAACGCATTGCGTATAAATAACTGCAACGTGTTTCATACGCAACGTTAATTGTTAAACAAACGTACCAACGTTTATCACTCATAAAGCAGTAGACAATAACAATAATAACAACAACAACGGCTAGAAACAGAGAAAGCGTACAACAAATGCGAACAACAAACAATAACAAATTAGAAGAGTGGAAAAGTGTAAACGAGCAAGGACAATTGTCGCACGCCCTTTGCCTTCATCATGACCGCAGTTGTTTTTTATTGTTGCTGTTTTTGTTAATGTTTTGTTTTTTTATGTTTTTTTCTTTTGCTGTACTACTGGCTGCCGCGCACACCGTGGCGTATGAGCAACGTGAACTTCCATTAGCGCCAACGTCAGTGCACTACCTAAGATACGCAGTTGAGGAGGTTTCAGCCCCTTGCGTCATACCCTTTGTTTTTCTCCCCCCTTACATCCACAACCTACCCCCACACGGCGGCCACATATCTCGTTTGTATTTCTTGTTTGTTGAGCAATGTGGCAGCTGTGCATCATGGCGAAATTGTTCGCTGTTACTTCTACGACGGCGCCGCGTCGCGTCGCACAAACAAGAATCTTCACGTATGTATTTAGATAAATATGCGCTGCTATGTTGTTTGTACACTTTTGCAATTGTTGTTAGCGCAGCATTTAACCTCAGAACACAAACGACGACGCGGCTTCATATGAATTCCTGGCATTTTATATTGCACTATGGCAAGTGCCACAGGCTAACATTTCGCGCACATAGACCCAACCCAACACATTTGTAAAATTATTAACAAGCACAGAACAATAACAGAAGTAGAAACAGCAACATCGTTCATATGTTGCGCTCAGGACACGCATCATGCCGTCATGCAGTAGTTATGCCAAGCCAACATTCACCTCCAATCGTCGCACCCATTACCGCTTTGCTCTCCAAGCATAGCCACAATACCCTTATGTCACATATGGTCGGAATGATACTTCTAATTCCGTTTACAAGTGTCTTCACAAACTCCACCACCGTCGCCTCCGTCACCACCATCGCTTGCTTGTTGATGGCTCCATGTATTCCATAAACTCCAACTCCATGCGTGCTGTGACATTTTGCGGTGTACAGACGTAATAAACTTCATTTTGGACAGTTCGTAAAACACTAAAGAAGAATGCCAGCTGCTTTGGTGGATGAGTGAGTGAACGAGCTCGTACTAATAGAACGCGTGATTGTTTGTTGTTTAGTTGGTGGGCTGGTTGAATTGTTGGCACTTTGGTTCGTTAGTTGCGGCACCACACAGACACCCAGAACATAGGAAAGTTACTGAGCAAACGTGCGTTTGTCGCTAGTTAGAATGCAGTAAATTTATAAGCACTGCCGAATATGGCACGGAAGTTAATGAAGAACTTACTAAAGGTCACATAAAAACGAGATGTAAAAGGTAAAAATTAAATAATGTCTAAAACACAAAATAGAAATGGGTATGTGGAGAAGTGAAAATATAAGAATAGATTCATGTCATCAGTTGGTGACCAAAGTTCATCAAAAATAAAGCTCAAAACAAGGCGGATTTGTATAAGGTGGAGTTATAAATAAAACAATAATATTTCCAGGTATTTTATTTTCTCTTTTGCTTAAGAGTTGCCAAAATTTACATACATTTTGTTTTTTGCTTTTACGGCTTTTGAAAGAATAAAAAAAAATTAAATCGCTTGCTATAGTAACTACACCTGATATGAATTCGACTTGGCTCAAAAGTTCATATCGACCAAAGCGAATTTATAGAAGGTGGTGTCAAAAGAACAGCTGATTTAATCTTTTTCACTTAAATTCGCTTGCCGTTGTGTAGGGATTTTCAAAATGAATATTTGTAAACAAAAAAACTTTCGATTTTGTAATAACAAATTGCTTACACAGGCGAGCGAAACCGGTAGAATGGAGACGTTTTTACAATATTAGCAAGGTTTTTCATCATAAATTTTTTTCATTAATTTTGTATAAAACTATAAAAACCATTTAAATTAATGTTTCAAACTTTAAACACAATTTATAAAAACTCAACAAGCTTCATCAAAATTTTCAAATTTTATAGAAAGATGACTTGACATTTTTTGGGTAGACAGTTTTTTAGCTTATTTAATTTTAGTATAATAAAGTGCAAGCTTGAAGTGGTTAGAAACAGCCGTTAGTTAAAATTTTTTTTTAAATTTTGGTCCTGGAAACTTTTTTTATATATCGCTTACACAATTTTTTGCGGTAGAAAATGCAGAATATTACATTATTACATATGCGAAAAATTATTAAAAATCAACGGCAGGTTTTAAAATTCAACAAGTTATAAAACTGCGTACTCGAAGTATTTTTAAAAAAACACCTAAAAATTTTGATGGAAATTTGTTGAGTTTCATAAATTTTTTATTAAGCTTAAAACAAGAATTTACAGGGTTTTGTTAAAGCATTAAAAATGTATCATGAAAAACCTTGCTAATATTGTAAAAAGACCAGCATTCGAATGGGTTTGCTCGCCACTGTTTGTGTACGTTTTCTATTATCTTAACTCTCCCAACAAATTCGCTTTAGACTGGCTTTGCTATTGCCACCACCTTATATGTAGTCGCCATGGTATTGACTTTATTATCTATCAAAAACTTCATTAAACAATTTTCGAAAATGAGGTTATTGCTTAAAAGAGCGGACCACTTTTAAGTCTACAGAGTTTACAGAGTGCCAGCTGTCAAGCCAAGGCTTCAGGCTCTAGCCGACATTAAATGCGAAGGCTCTGTCTCGTAATAATAATAATAATAATAACTTGGCGCTAACATTACATGGAAAATCATAGCAAACTTAAAACGTTTCTAACAATCCAAAGTGTGCGTCTTAATTTCGTTTTGATATCTGGATTCGAATCCAGGGCACACTGAGTGAAGCACGCACTCGCTACATCCTCATCTCAGCGCTCGTAAAACACATCTTATTTTTAATTATTTGTAATTCATTTGCAAAAAAAAAAGCTCTTGAAATTGTACGAGGAAAAATTTTGTTGAACGTCTTAACCAATAACTTTGATATTTAAGTGCCATTTTGACTCACGCTTTTTCAAATTATGCTAGAAGGCCTATTTACAAGCAATTTCCAGGACACAATTATTCTTTAAAAATTATTCACAAAAAAAGATTTGACTAAGGGTTACCAAATCAAAAATTCAAATATATTCACCCACTTGGTAATTATTCCTTACAAGACCAACAGCGCATTGCTTTTAACTTAATTCAGTTCAAGACTGTGAGTACAGTTTATTTACATTTGAATACTACTTCGTAAAATTATATGTATATCTTTTGTATTGGAAAATTTCAAAAGGTAAAAAATTACGTAATTAATTAAATAATGAATCCTTTCGAACTCCAACCAGATGACAGCTCATTGGCGGTTCTCTATATGTGTATATCTAACTCATCCCATATTCATTCTAGGCAGAAGAAGCAATTGGTTTGCATCATTTAGAACATAACAGTAGACAGCCTCCTCCAAGAACTTGAAGGCAGTGGATAATGGACGAATTTCCTGCGATAGCACACACAGTCTTAAACCGAAACGCCAAGTTAACTGGAATTTCTGTGATTCTTGTTTACTTTTCACTTAGTATACTTTTAACGGTACTCTGAATAACTTGCTAACAGTAAATAAAGAAACCCAAAGGTGTGCTAGCTGCAATATTTTAATAATTAGAATTATTACATTTTGTAAACTCATATGTAAAATCTCCTTATTTCCTAATGGTCCGTTTTTCATAATGTGTTGGCCTAAGTGACGCATTTTGCAAATATTAACCAATGAAAAAACTTCCTCAGAAGGAACCTTTTTATTCTTATTCGATAACCCACTTTTGCGTACGGTTCCACAATACGTCAACTTTGCTTTTAAATGGTATAAATACTGCCTGAAACTGTTACCCCTAACAATTTTTTCAATCGTACAATATTATCTCTATTTTAATCTATTATTACAATAAATAAAATTAAATGAAATGTTTTCGGCGTATTGCCGGCTGTTTTCCTTAAAAGGACCGAAATGATCGCATAGTTGATTTTCATTTAGAATGCAATTGAAGATTGCAAATCTTTTTCATATCCAGAAATAATTTACATTAATTTCTTTTGTAAATATACGACATTGATACGACATTACGTCTGTATTGAACAATAATAAAAATAGTGAAAGCCTTTTTCATTATATGTGCAATATGATTTGATAAAAATGTCTGTATCCGAATACGCATCAAAATACAACAAAAATTTCAGTATTTTAGTCATTCATTTATTTTATTATGCAACTTTTAAGAAAGGAAAATAGTATCCGTTGATGAAGGTACTGTCAAAACAGATCACACTAACTGTTTTAATAATGGAAAGCAAGGCGAGTTATCCATAGCCAACATGAAATACTCCGACTAATTTTGAGTTATCATATTACCTTTAGGAACGCAGAGAAGCCTATATCAAATGTTGAGATAATAATTATTTAAAAATAAAAATCGTATGGGTTATATGAAAACTTTCATTTTAAAGAATCTTTCAGTGCAATTTTCGGAAATTTGAAAAATCTTAAATTTTAGCAACACTGTTAATGCAATCAATTTGATAATAAAACTGAAATAAAACTGCACACCAATAAAATTTTCGAAACCTTATAAAATAAGTTCGAAGTTAAAATTTGTTTTATAGGAAGTGCTACGTAGTTTTGTTACCGCGCCACCCACCGTTCTTCGTAAAAGTATTTCTAATCGCATTTGGGACCTCCATAATATCGAACCATAAATACGAACTTCTTCTTCTGAATAACTCCTTTGTAGCGCGATCTAGCAGATTCATATTTCGTAAAAGCATTTCTCATAAGAAGTTTTTAATTTTATCAAAAACGGATCCTTAATAAACGTAACGAATAAACGTAAGCGAGTTGAGAGTCCGTCTGAGAGTCCGTCTGATTCAGTGATTTTAAATCCAACTCCGGTCGTTATTCCAACTCCCTCATTACAACTAATTAATTTAGCTTCACCAATTCCGCAGATAGTGGAGCCTTCCAATAAGTCAGATTAATGTTCTTCCAAATAAGTTTGGGAAGGTTTTGGATTTGGTTTTCGTTGATGATATTTCCAGATCTTCTCTAAATCGATGTGATCCTCTAGTTTTGCCAGAAGACGTTTACCATCCTGCAATTGAGATAACTTTCGAAATCATGGGTGTTGCTCGGGGGTATGATACGACAGCAGTCGGTTCTAGTACTCGCTTTGATTTTGCTAAGGCCGAATTAAAAAAAATTAGAAATGAACTTTCCAATTTAACATGGCCCAATTATAGTGGTGATGTTGAAGAAAACGTAATGCATTTTAATACCACTTTGTATAGTTTATTTCTAAAATACGTACCTAAACGTGTATGCGTTCAAGACGAACCAATACAGTTATGGTTTAATAAGGAACTGAGAATGTTGAAAAATAAAAAATCGCGTATCTTCAAACAATATAAAAAAACAGGTTTACTTACAGATTACTTAAAGTACTCAGTCCTGCGACATAAATATTTCAAATTAAATAAGAAATCTTACCAAGAATACCTAAATAAAATGAAAAAGAATATTATTTGTAACCCTAAATCATTTTATGGTTTCGTAAACTCAAAGCGTAAGGTAAATGGTTTTCCTTCAAATATGAGGTATCAGAACACTGTGTCCAGCGACAATGAAGACATTGCTAACCTATTTGCACAATTCTTTGAGTCTAACTATTCCACTAAAGTCAATCTTCCCCCTTATAAATATCCATATTATCTATATACTAATAATTCGATTAATGTTCCAGTAATATCTTCTGAAGATGTATTATTTTATCTGAAATCTTTAAAAGAATCATTCAAGTACGGTCCTGATATGATTCCTACATGTATTCTTAAACAATTTGCTGATTATCTATATCTGCCTTTATCAAACTTGTTTAACTTGTCGCTAAAACAAGGTAATTTCCCGTCTGTTTGGAAAAAGTCTTTTATAATCCCTCTTCATAAAAGCGGCAATAGGTCTTCGATTGAAAATTACCGTGGAATAGCAAAGCTATCGGCAATTCCAAAACTATTTGAAGCAATTATTACTAATCAGTTAAAATATACGATCTCTTCATCAATCGCAAACTCTCAACACGGATTTTGTAAGGGCAAATCAACTATTACCAATTTACTGGAATTCACAACTCATGTTTCAAATGGTTTTAGAGAAAATATTCCAACAGATGTTGTATACACCGATTTCAGTAAAGCTTTTGACAAAGTTTGTCACCCCTTACTCATCCACAAACTTGATCTGCTGGGCTTTCCACCCTCTCTCCTCCGCTGGATTTCTTCTTATCTACATGATAGATCTCAAATCGTTATATTCAAAAATGCTTTTTCCAATGTCATTAATGTTACTTCGGGAGTTCCCCAAGGCAGCCATCTAGGCCCGATTCTGTTTTTGTTATTCATAAATGATATTACTACTGCAATAAGATATTCGAATATACTAATGTATGCTGATGATGTAAAACTTTTTAAATCATACGCTTCGATTGAAGAAAGAAATTTATTACAAATTATATTAGTTGATTGGTGCAACATAAATTATATGCCACTTAACCTTAAAAAATGTAAATTTATGTGTTTTTCACGAAGAACTATTCAGACAGCTTCTTACATAATAAATAACTATACTCTGGATCAAGTGTTTGACTTTGTTGACTTGGGAGTTACAATGGATTCCAAACTTAATTTCAATAGTCATGTTAATGCTATAGCTAATAAGGCTAGAGGGATGTTTGCCTTTATAAAGCGATGGTCAAAAGAATTCAAGGACCCATATGTAACAAAGGCTCTTTTTACAACTTTAGTAAGACCTATGCTAGAATACGGTTCGATAGTTTGGAACCCACGTTATCAAGTTCACATTGATCGGCTGGAATCAATTCAAAAACAGTTCTTACTTTTTGCCCTAAGAGACTTTAGATGGGATTCTCGGCTTAATCTTCCTCATTATACTGATCGTTTGAAGCTAATAAATCTTCTTACTCTTTCCAGCCGTAGAGAAATGCTAGGCATAATATTCATTACTAAACTACTCACAGGGTCTATCGCAAGCACATTTCTTATTACCGAAGTTAAACTTAATGTTCCTTCTCGGATTTCAAGACACTTTAAACCTCTTTATTTAAAACAGTGTAAAACCAATTATGAATTAAATGAACCTTTCCGATGTTTATGTCAAGATTTCAACTGTCTTTCCAGCACTTTTGATATTTCGGACTCACTTCTCACCATAAAAAGAGCTGTACTGTCCTTTCTCAATGAAGGATTAACGGAGGTATAATATATATTTGATTCAGCTGATGAAGTTTTTTTCTGTAGCTGAGCAGTTTTGGATCTCGACGCTTAACAAACTTTTTCCTTTTAACATATCGGCACAAAAAAAAAAAAAAATATTAAAAAAAAAAAAACAAGATCCGTACGTCATGCGGACTGTGCCCCTCGTGTCGGTTGGGCGGGAAAGAGGGTAACCGTTGGGCTTATTATTATTAATACAAATTTTACGAATATCTCGACTCTAGTGCCACCAAGAGGATTAATTTCTTTTTAAGTATTTCTCGCCACGCTTCTAATTTCATCAAAATCTGGCTCTAACTACCGAAGCCGCTTAGGCCAAATCGAATCCTAGAAATAGAAAAATATGTGTGGGTGAGGCCAAAAACCCATGTTACGTTTTAGTCAAGAGGAGCTATATTCGAAAAATAAATCAAGTCAGCCATGGGTGTTCAAATTTTTGAATGAATATTGAAGTTGTTTTCATCTCACGGTCAAATTGGTGTGTTTGTTGGGCAGTTCAAGACGTAAAAAGCTAAAACATTGTACATGTTTGTTTTGTTTTCCCCCTACCGACACCACCTGGTATAAATTCGCCTTGTTATCAGTTTTTTTAATTGAAAATGTATTAGCAAAAAAAAAAATAGTACGTAAATAAACATGTCTGGTGCTGACTCGATGAGTTTACAAAACTTCGAAAATTCTGGATCGGAGTACGTCCCAACACCAAGTGGGTCATCAATTTCATCGCGCTCTTCCGAAGATACATTGCCTGGGCCATCGGGACTTGCGGCAACAGAATCCCAGATCGAGTGAAAGCAGGCCAGCTGAACCAGATATCGTAGTTGAAAGCAGCAATGAATTGAAAATATCTACTAGAAAACGGATTGCCAACAAATCTAACTGGAAAAAACCCGTAAGTAAAGTTCAGAGAAATTCCGGAAAATCTTATAAAACTGTGAAAGGAATTATGAAGCCAGCTAAAACACTTAGTGCACTCGAATGTCCATGTCCGTTAAAATGTCATTAGCATTTCCATGAGAATAATTTGCGAAGTATTTTTGAAAATTTTTATAAAATTGGTGATCATGATTTGCAAAATGCTTATTTATGTGGACAAATTGCAGTAATTGAAACAAGAAGATCTTATAAGCAGTCTATTGGCAGAAGCCGAAGATCTAGTACAAGAATTTACAAACTTCCTGGAGTAAGTAATGTCGGAATGCATGTCTGCAAACGAATTTTAAGCAGATCTTACAAATAACCGATGGTCGTATTACACGTGCACTTAAGCATAGAGCAGCTGGAAGTGGCACAACTACACCAAAATTGGACCAAAGAGGAAGACACCGACCTCATAATAAGACCAGCGTGGAAGCTACAGAAATCGTGAAAGAATTTATCAATAAATTTCCGAGGTATAGCTTCCACTATTCAAGAAATAAGAATATTCAAAGAGAATTTCTCGCACCTACCTTAAACATATCGATTATGTACGAGCTGTATCGTGGAACTGTGAAATGGACAAAGTTGTATCTAAATTCGATTTCACCAAAATCTTTTCAGAAAATTTTAATTTGCATTTTTGAGCTCCAATTTCCGACAGCTGCAAAAATGTGATTATTTTAAAGTAAAAATCGAAGCCGCAGGTGATCCTTCTAAAAAGGAAAGGATTACGAGCGAGAGAGATTTACATCACCGAAACTGGGATGCAATTGGACTTGAAACTTAACAAGGAAGAATATGCAGTTATAGCATTCGATCTTATGAAAACCCTGCCGACACCAGTCATTTCCACAGGGGTAGCTTACTACAAAAGACTGCTATGGACCTATTGTCTTGGTATTCATGACCTTATCACGAATAAGTCATTCATGTATACCTGGAATGAGGGAATAGCTTCACGTGGCCCACAGGAAATAGGGTCTTGCAATATGCACGTGAGAGCCAATGTCAAATGTAAGAACTTAATAATGTATAGCGATCAATGTGGTGGCCAAACCCGGAACATAAGAATGAGCACTATTTGCACATACATGGTCAATAATTCGACCTTCCCAGTGGAACAGATAGACCACAAGTTTTTAGTATCTGGCCACTCATTCCTACTATGCGATCAAGATTTTGGTCTCATTGAAAAGGGAAAAAGTATTATAAGGACATTTTTACGCCTGATGATTGGGATCGTGTAATCATCACGGCAAAAAAAAAGGGAACCATTTCACTTGGTAAAGATGACGGCAGATGATATTAAAAGCATATCCTTAATCGAGACACTAGTGACAAACAGAAAAATCTCCGCATACAAGACTTCAAAAATTGAATGGCTTAAGATTTAGCGGCTTCGATTCCAAAACGTGACGTCATTTATAATTCAATACAAATATTCAAATAACATAGATGTTTTATTTCAAGAAGTTGATATTTCAAAGAGGAATACCAGCAAGTTCGTAGATTTGGAATTGGAACCGCTTTATCCTGGAGGAAGATTCATTGAAGCTGCAAAGTTTAAAAACTTACAGGAAGTCAAAGAGTTCATACCTCCTATAAAGCATGCGTTTTATAATAATTTAAAAACAAATTGGAGAGCCGAAGACGAAGATATTCAGGAAGAAGACGAATAATTATATTATTAATTTGTATTATTTAAAACGCTAAAAAATTATTTTTATTATTTATCTAAAGAAATTTTGTATGTTTTAATTAATGGAGCCAAAATGACCTAACCCTCAGTTCCTATCAATATAGTTTTTTTTAATAACTATGATCAATTTCGGGTAATTCCGTGCTGCGGATGGAAAGTAATTAGGGCACAAGAAAATATACTAGGTGACACTCGCGATTTCGCCTGCCTTGCTTACTACGATCCAAATAATTATAGAAGATTAAAATGCAGCTTCCATGAATTTTACAAACTATCTCCTGTAGTTACAGTAAAGATGAAATAGGCTCTAAAGATAGTAGCAACTATAGCGCAGCTAAATTAAGAGCCAACTTTATATCGAATATGGCTACGTAAAAGTATTTCTCGTCGCCACCAATTATACGTTTCTATTTTCATCGACTCTAGCGCCACATATCCCATCAATATCTCATAAAAGTATTTTTTATTCATTGAGATCATACCATAAATACGGAGTTTTCTGAATAACTCAATTAACACTCCTCTAGCGCATTTAATTCTTACAAAAATGTTTTTATCGTACCAGCACAATACCTTTCTAATATCATCAATATCGCAGAATAAATAAGTAACGAACTAAATTATAGCATAAGTCTGTGTCACGAGTTCAAGTAATATTCTGTCCCAATTTGGTTGAAATTCGTTTATCGGTCTATGGGCCAATTTCTAACAAAGAAACTGGCGGCATAAATATAATTGATATTGATTGATATGTATAGTTATCAAACAAAAAATAGAAAAAAGAAGACAAAACCTTGGCAAGCCAGTCATAGTGAGTAATTATGTAAAAGCGTATGGTTTGTTTTGTTGCGAAACAATTTTCCTATTCGTGAACGAGAATGAATTAAATGAACTAGTTTATTTAAGTGATCTGATGTAAATGTGCAAATTAGAAAATTAACGAAATTGGAAAACGGTTTATAATTTTGAGAACTTTTGTACAATTGAGGTCTGCAATAGCTCTTTTTACAATACATGGGAAAAAATTTAGTTTATTTTAGATAAAACGTTAAGGATTGGTTTCATTAAAGTAAAAGGAGCAAATATTTTTTTTTTACATTTTGGTACATCATTGCCATTCAACTTAGCTTAAAGTTTTGAATAGCAATAAAAATACACAACCTTCCGCTTCTCAAGAAAGATAAGATTTACAGAATCCGTTGAGAACAGTCCAAATTATGGTCACGATTTGCTGTTTTTTGATCATATCTTTAGATTTTGGGGGTGTTCTTGAAATTTTGCTAATGTCAAAATTTTTTTTTTTAACCTATTGTACCACCTCTACTATATGATATAAAAATTGCGCAGAGCTTTTTTTTCAAGCACCGTGTGATTATTATTTTGGTATTGCGGTGTGCTTGGCAATTTTTTGCTAGCGAAAAAATGGATATAAAATCGAGATTTTTTAGCTAAAACCACCATCATTATAAGGGCAGATTAGTTTGAACGGGGCTGAACATTTATCAATGAATATGTAAGTTAGTATTTTTCGATAAAAATAAAGTCACTATTTTCGTACAAACTTCGTGTATCTGTAGACTGCCTTGGTTGCGCCAGACGAATCAGTAGCGTCATTCAGTCGAACTCATCAGGTTCAGTAATACAACCGTACTTATTTTTATGACACTTTTTGGCTCGCCAAAACTTTTGTCATCAGAGGAGTGTTGAGTTATTTATGGCCTTTCCTTTATGTTACCAAAAAAAAAAACCAAGTTAATGAGTTGCACTAAATTAAGCGCACATTCCTTTCCCGCTTTCAGTTTAAAGCAATATCACTAAAATACACTCATTTTGAGCCAAATTTAAAATTAAATGCATCCCAACTATAATTAAGACGAAAAATGAAGAGCAAAGCATTTTTATGTAACTTCGAGGGTTATTAACGAAAAATGTCAACGAAGTAAATTATTAATCAAGTATCATAAAGAACGGTATTTTAGTATGCGCAGGCGCAATCGACAAATTAAAAAAAAATGACACATTCCGGCGAATGCATTTGAGGGTAGCCATAAAACAGATCGTCGCTGCCAAGGGAGAGTTCAGCTTGTGGCGACGTTAATGATGATGATGCTGTTGCTGTGTTGTTGTTGTTGTTGTTGTTGTTGTTGTTGTTGTTGTTGTTGTTGTTGCTATTGTTGCAAGTGCTTGAATGCGAATATCTGCATTCTGATGGACGTCAAAAGTTTTACGACATTTTTATATAAAAATATAATATTCATAAAGCTGACGACTGGTGCAACAACAAACCCAACGCCAGTGAGAGCAGGACTGTAGCAAAAAATTTTACGACACTGACAAGGAGTGAATGACATTAACAGCCGACAATAAACAAAAAACAAAAAAAAAAAAACAGAATAAGCAAATGGACGAACGGACGACAATTATTCGCAAGCGCTTGACAATCGAGCGGCGGAAGACGGAAAAGAATGGCATGGCAAGTAATAAATGACAATGGACAATCAACAGCCTGCCAACGCGAGCACTCTGATCAATACAACAATAATAACAGCACTGCGTGCGACAAGTCATCTTCATCAAGCATCCAACGGATGGCATGTAAGCAAAATAACCCAAGTTGAAGGGGCAAGCAGCGGCAGGGGAAGTTTGTTAAATTAAAGCAAGCGGTTGGCGGCGCGTCGCGGTGCGGTATGATATAAAGGGAACGCATGCGCAATAAATTATTCAGCGTAAATTACCGGCATGAATAAAAATGCAAATCGATTGCATTAATTTAATAACAACGCCAATAATTTGGGATTACGCGCTATCCGCGACCGGCCAACTACGGCCTGATACAAGCAGCAGCAGCAACAACAACAACAACAACTGCAAGAAAAAATCCAATAAATGCGTTCATTAAATATACGATGCGCAGGGTTCTCATACGTATTGGAATGGATTGGCAGATTGGCGTGTAATGGACGGCGGATCAACTGTCACCGCATCGCATGCGACAACGAACGACAGCGGATGGACGGATGGACGAATCGATGAGTGGACGGCGCGCATTGGCTGTGCTGGCGTGCCAAATTCGCGCTACTTTCAATATAAATTTCCTTAATTTGCAGAAATCATAAAATAAATACACAGCGAAATTCCATCATCGCAGCGCGGGTAGCCCGCTGCTAGCGCAGACTGAGAGAGGAAAAAGGGTGGCGCGCGAGGTGGAAGTGCATTGATGCGTTGCATTCGAAAGGTATTAAATGGTCGTAAAGTTTTACGCATTCGCACGAGTGGCGGAAGCGCAGAGCAGTTGCGCGGCGGTGGGGTGCCGTAGCATTAAGCTAAAATTGATCGCAAAATGTACCTGTGGCGGATATAAAAATAAAAATGCAATCGATATCACAAAAAGCTGCGACAACCATCACTAAGAGCGAGTGCAATAATTATAAAGGCAACAATAACAACAAAAATATCAGCAACAGCTACAAAAACCAACAACAACATGCATCGGCGTCAATAATCAACGACGTCGCTCAGCGCTTTCAGCGTGATACAAAAGTGATGCGTCGCATTGCCGCCAGCAATAAAACGTAAAACTGTTAGCAATAAAAAAGAAACAAATACAAACAAATCGATATATAACCCTCACTCTTCATACAATACCTTTACATCCAACAGCGTAAAAGGCAAAACCAATTAGTTTGATTGCATTTGACGCGCCTGACGTTTTGTCAATGAAAATCGAACCACAGGTTATAAACAGTGAGTCTTTTTTTGATGTTGGAAATTTGAAATACCTATTCATAACGCGGGATGAATTGTACTGAAAAGCTATGGAAAATGAATTAAACTATTATAGAATTAGAGCTCAACTTATAAAAAGAGCTCTGCTTCAAGAATATCATTGAACTGTCAAAATTTGCCAGGGGAAAACGGAGCTTTGTAATAAAGGCTTTATCTATATTGGGAGTGATGTACCCCAGTCGACTAATCACGAGAAGCCATCACGTCACATTGCTCTCCTGATTAAAGCCCCTAAGACGTTTATTGTAGAGATATCAGAATAATTAATTGCGCAATCTAAATTTTTCGTAAGAATTATAAAAGACTCATATACCTTCGTATCACAGTGTAATAATGGACTGACTAGATAGTATAATAATTATATCTCTGCTCTCGAACACTGCAGAAATGAGGGCTACCATTCATTCGGTTACTGTCATATATAACAAGTGGCACCCCTCTCAAAGATATAGGTATGCACCTTGCCGTCGCCGAGACGAACAGTTTAATATTCATATTAAAACTTTTCATTTATATGTGTATAATCATATTTAATTTTGCATTTAACAAAGATGGCAACCCTCTTCTAAATATATCTATAAACTTTCTCATAGCGATACAAATTGTTTAAACCCCATATTTTACTATTTTATATAACTTATGTGTAATTTAATTAAATTCGACCTTTCCAGCAGATGGCAACCTTCTTTGAAATATAACTAGCTATAAACCTTCCCCTCAGCAAAACGAACCGCTTGATATCCATATTTTACTATTTGAAATAACATGAGCATAATTTAATTATATTTGGCTTTTCAAACAGGTGGCAACCGTCGAAAAATTAGCTAAGAACCGTCTTGCTGAGACGATCCGTTTGACACTCATATTTTAACCTTTCATATAACTAATGTATAATTTAATTTAATTCGACTTCTACAGCAAATGGGAACCCTCTTCAAAATAAAGCTAGCTCCTAAATGAAACAAACTGTTTGATACTCATATTTTATTATTTTATGTACTTGTGTATAAATTAATAAAATTCGTCGTTTCAAACAGATGGCATCCCTTTCCAAAACCTTCTCATTGCCGCGACGAACCGTTTGACACCCATTTGTGAATATTTCATATAATGTGTGCATAATTTGATTCAAGCGACTTTTTAAACAGGTGGCAACCCCCGTTAAGCATAAAATATACTAACGAGCTATTCTCATACCTACCAGCTAAGTATATATAAAATTGCGGAAAAAGCGTTCGAGCCGTTTCGGAAAAGTTCAACCACAAATACCGTGACATGAGATTTTTATAAAGGATATAGTTGCTATGATAAAAACCATGTAAATTAATGTTTCAAACTTTGTAAAACGTAACTTCTGGGATACCGTTTAATAGCTAGTATAAACAAGTGCAAGTAAACCAACTAGAAACTACCGCTGATTTTTTAAAAAAAATTTGAATTTTTTGTACTGCGAACTTTTTTTTAAGTGGAGCTTCTTCGGTGGCGTATCGCAAATAGAGAGTTAAACTTTCAAAGCTGATTTCGTTACATAGCTGAGACGAAACATACAACGTAGAGAAGGAGAGAATGGAAAAGAAAATGGCGTATACACAACAATGCAAAGAGATAGACTAAGCCTTTTTTCTGATCACATACAAATTTATGCATCTTTGTAAGCAGCTACTTCATTGAAAACTACCTACCACAGTGGGACAAATTACGTATCAAATTAAAGTTCGTGGCCTGAGGTTTTGTACAATCTTTCCAGACTTTGGATTCCTTAAACCAATTACGAAATATTTTGGGGGAAAGATTTTTAAATTTCTAGATTGAGCAATGCATTGCTACTATCATTTCGATAGGCAGCGCATCAGCGGGAGTTAGGCAAATGGAATGAACAACTAACTGTCTCTTTTATTCGCCGGCGTCTCTGTTTTTGTTGTAATTTTCCTTTTTGAATACTGAGCAAAGCATTAGTGCCCTACAGAAAGGAATATGCGTGAAACTACCCGCTTTAGAAAAACTATTTATATCTACAAAACTATGTAACCAAAGTCTAACGAATTTTATACGCACCCAACATTGTGTCTTAGGAAATTATCAAAATCCGATCAAGGCCACCTCTCATATAACAGAAATTTACAAAAATCAAAAAAATTCAATATTTTAGTAACAATTAAATGTGAAAGTATTGGGCTGTTGAGGGAAAGGCGTGGGTTAGTAGAAATGTTGGAAAATTGGCATGGCTCTGGCCAACTACTGTATCAAATTCTAGCATATTTGATAGATTTTAACTTAAAACTAGAATTCGATGGAAAAACCATGTCACCTCTCATATTACACAAAATCAAAATATTTTGGTATTTTATTAAATCAAGTACAGAGTTAAGCTTCCAAAAATTAAAATTTCAGAAAATAATTATAAATAGAATAATAAATTATATGTAAATAAATGCAAGACGTTTAAATTTTTAATTTATTATTGCATAAAACAAGCGCTGCGTATTTAAAGTTCGGTTACACCTAAACTTAGGCTGTTCTTTGTTCCTTTTTATAAATTAAGAAACGATTTCCTTAATTACTTTGCGTATGTATTTGTCAAGCGTCGCCAATTCCCAATTTTTGTAGTGTTCGCAATTACAATTGATATATCGCAAGTCAGAGTTAGTATTTTTCTAAAACAGGATTTTTTACGCATGCGTAAAATAAATGCGACAATCACTGGGAATAAGTGCTTTGGCAAAGAATAATATATAGCTTCATAGATATAGTCATAATCAAATTTGTTAACTGTTGTAAAGTGAAAATCATCGCCTATAAACTTTAAAAATTCGAAAAAAATATATGTATCTAATTTGTATCCCATTATCGGACTAGGCTCAAAAGTTGCCTAATGAATGAGAGATTTTCAAAAAAAAGAAAAATTTTCAAGAAAATCGACGACAACGTGTTGTGTGGAAATAAACTTTTTGTCTGATATTTTTTTATATTTTATAGGAATACGTTTTTTTCTTAATTTTTATATTCCGAAAAAAAGATCCGAATCGGTCAATTTTTGCCAAAATTATGAGCATTTTAAACAAAAACAAAAAACGTGGTCTTTCAAAAATCGATATCTTGAAAATGGATGAACAAAAGAAGTTTTAAAAAAATCAGGGATACCTCTCTTGTTCCCCACTCTCCCCTCCCGAAAAATATTTGCCTGAGTTGCGGTCTCTAGCTGGCGCCAGTTACCAAGACAATGGAGCGACCATAATCATCTAGGCGGTCATAGCGCCCATTAATTAGAAGAAGTGTGTTAAATAAATTATTTGATTACTTTCAAATATGAACTTCTAGGTTTGTTACTTGAAAATAAATTTGAAAATCTTACATAAAAAATTTCGGGTCACGGTGTTTGTGGTCGAATTCCTCCGAAACGGCTGGACCGATATTTTGGGAATTTTGTTTGTATTTTATAGGTAGTTTGTTAAGTATATTATATGGTTAGGAGAAGGTTGCCACCTGTTTGAAAAGTCAAGTTTAATTAAATTATACAGAAGTTATATGAAATATGAAAATGTTGGTGTCAAAAAATTCGTTTTGCTGAGAAAAGGTTTATAGCTAACTGTATTTTAAAGACGATTGGCATCTGCTTGAAAAGTCGAATTTAGTAAAAGTGTACGAAATATACCTGTTCGTCGCCAAGTCTTCAAATTTTCAAATGATATGACGAGGACGAGGCGACAAATGTGTAGGCTTTTGAAAAGGACAACTAAAATCGGTTAATCTCTTTCTGCTACCTTTGGGGTATCAAAGGCGACGAGTTCCTATTTATACTCGTTTGGATATAAAATGTTACAATTGGTATCTTCATAGGACATGCTCAACCATAAAAGAGATCAGTCGCAGTTAGTGATTATTAAATACAGTTGCCCACGAGGTGAGATAATGCGCCAAAAGTTTCCTTCAATAAATTTATTGTTTCATTCGCTGTATGGCATGTAGCGTCGTCTTATTACCAAACCAAAGGTCATCCACTTCAACATCCTCCAATGCAGGCCGAAAAAATCATTAATCATGGCTCTATAGCGTTCCCCATTGACTGTTACATTATGGGCGGCTAGATGTTTGAAGAAATATGAACCAATAACTCCCTCTGCCCATAGAGCACACCAAACAGTGACTTTTGGAAGATGTAGTGGCGTCTCAACAATGGCTTGTACCCATTCATCCAAAAGTGAGCTTCATCGCTGAACAAAATTTTCTTGTGAAAATCGGGATCGGTGGCCATCTCGCTTGAAGATCGTTCGGCTTCAATTCTTGTACGAGTTGGTTTTTGTAAGCCCGCAAACCAACATCCTTGCAATGGTGGATGGACTCATTCGAGTATTCTTCGATACTCTGCTCCACAACAGCAATAGCGTCTTCGGTGCACACTGTACTGCTTCTGCGAGGATGCGCATTATCCACTAGAGAGAGCGTGGTCGAATTACCTACTCTGCTTGGCGATTATGTCGCAATTTACAAACTTTGTTCCGGAGTAAGAGAGTAATGGCAAACGAAACTGAGTATAAGTCAAGTAACATCTGTCAAAGAAACGAAATCCGAAAAAAGTAGTGTATCATTGAAAACCACTCGTAAAAAAAACACCCTTCGCTCATGCAAATATATGTTGCAAATATCTTCAGACTCGTAACACTTATTTAAACCAAATAGTTAACATAGCTGATTTTAGTTTAGTTGGTGTTTTTTCGGTGGTTGGGGTTACATTTATGAAACTATTTTTTACAAGCGCCCATAAAACTTCGTTTTCGAGCCTCGTCAGATTGGTATGAATAACATCAGAGTACAAGTACATACATACATATATATTTATTAAGTATGTAGCTAGTCCGAATTCAAATCCACCATTTTTCTCTGCCGTTATTTGCATATTTTATTAACTAACATTTTTTGCGTGCACATCCGACCACTCACACTTCGAAAAGAATAGTATTAAATTTCTCAGAATAAGTATTTGTGAACATGCTGGCGAAGTTTTTCTAAATTTCTATGCATATTAAAAAAAAATTAAATTTATATTTTTTAATACAGCAGTAAAATTTGGCTCCACTGGCTGTTAAGACGACGCGTCGTTGGTGGCGCTTCCATTGCAACATGTTGACCATCACATCGTGGCGTCTAGTCAATATTTGTTTACGCATATTTTGCGAATTGATTGCTAAATAAATATTTTACAAAGATTATAAGTTGTAGTAAAATCTGGCATAAATGTTTAATTGACTTTAACAGCCTAACGTAGCGCTGCACTGAGTTGATGTAAAGGCAAATGCGGAATGCAACAGAAGGGAGGGGAGAAGAGTGCATTTGCATAGAAGGGTATGCATTTAGTTATATGCATGATTTTTGTAATTATTTTTATTGCATTCATTAACGGTTTAACGGTGGGATGTAATCAAGCGTCAAACAAATAAATATAATATGGTCGAATATTCCCTGCAAATGCGATCCATCAGAGGTGCACAGGAAATGAGCAAACACTCTGCTCGCCCACTTTGTAAAAATTTATTTGACTTTCACGCCGTTCAAGTTGAAATTTTTAATGATTTGAAATTGTTTTTAATAATAATTTATGACCTTCAACAATTTTTATTTAAGAGCTGCCACATATAGCACGCGTATTTTGACATTAAGTGCCCGCTCGTTCACGCTCATCATCACCATCATCATGCGGCAGCAACAGTAAAAAGAAAGGCGACAAAGATAAAAAATAGTAAAAGTTGCAGCAGCAGATCATTGCCGACATAAATCGCTTTAGAGTAGTAACTAAAAGCAACAGCAGACGGGCAATCAGCGGCTACAATAATAAAGCAGCAATCAAACAAATTGTTAAATTTATGAGGCAGCAAAGGGCATATGAATATCTGTGTTTATGTGTGTGTATGTGTGTGTGTTGCAGCAACATTAAAAACATTTATAGCAAAAAAAACCCTACAGCCGGTAGCGCAAGCCCACGCGTCACGCATGCGTTCAACAAGTTCGCTACACGCCACAAAAAGGATTGAGAGATATCTTCTCAATATGTGGCAGTGTATGCTGTTAAGACAATTGAAATGCTTCAAAGTTTAAATTTCAGCACCCATTTTTTTTCGGTGCAACAATTGCTGTTTTAGTGGGCGCGTGTTACACTACAACATTCGAACGGTTAGCGGAAAATGGATAAACAACCTGCCGGCATGTAGCACAAAGAAATATAAGTTTGTGAATGGGTTATTCCAGGCTTAATAGGCGAAGGAGAAATTGCCATGGCGAAAATTTTGTCCCAGAAATACCGTTGGTGCAACAATGCTCTGTGGCACTAGAAATTGTATAAGATGACTTGGAAACAGGGGCCACAACAGTTATAAGTTTTATCTCAATAATTCACATATAACGTTTACACTTGATGACAGAAAGAGAAGTGGCTGTCCTCGCATGGTTTGAACCCGTTCAGCCAAAAAAAAAAACTTTTCACCAACGCATTGGCACAAATCCACTTAGAAAATAGAAAATTACGTCAAGGGAAATGGATATACCTACCAGATCAATATGAAGATTTATTCGTGATGATCTCCACCTGACAGCATACCGTCGGTCAACTGGTCATCTTCTGGCAACGCGCTTGAAGCAAATTAGGCTCAACAGATGCACGCGGCTATTTCAGTGGCACGCGATCAAGGTCATAAAAGTAACCTTTTTACAGATGAGACAATTTTCACTGTTAAAGAAGTTTTTAATATGAAAACGACAAAACTACGCAAAAACCCCCAAAGACGCAAAAAAATGTTCAGGGTTCAACGGAGTCTCCTGTAAAGGCATTACATCTCTTCACTTCAGTGAAGAAGGGGTTAAAACTGGGTCAAAAGCGTACCAGCAGAATGTCTTAGAAGGCGTGGTAAAGCAGTACTTTCTTCGATGGAGAGCATTGGATCTTCAAGCAAGATTCTGTTCCAGCACCACCCATAGCGGCTTAAAAGCAATAGTCCTGGTTTCATAGCTGCAGATGAATGGCCGTCTGGAATTCCGGAATTGAATGCATTGGACTACAGTTTGTGGCCAGAGTTGGAGAACATGGTCTATCGAAATAGAAATTTGGAGAGTCTCAAAAAATCTTTGGTTCCAGCGTCGTCAATACCAATAGAAATTGCGCGTGCAGCTATTGATCAATTGCCGAATTGTTTGTGGGCATGTATGAAAGTAAAAGATGACCATTTCGAATAAAATTTTGTACATCGCTCCCCTAATATATGCGTTATTAAATAAAACTAATTGTATTAAAAAATCTATATTATTAGTCTCATATTTATAACGGCCTGAACTTGTAACAGAAAATATAGCAGGACTAAGTAGTTTATTATTTGTTTGCAAATAAAAGTGTAAGATATGTTTTGCTTTTCTTTCAATAAATAAAGCTGCAGTGTTTAATTTAATATTCTGTATCTTCAAATAATCTTACGACGGTAATTTTTAGTTAATTGAGATTTACACTTTGTAAAACCAAAACAAATTCCAAAAATTATGCGAACGAGTTTAACACTTACGAAAACATTTGAGGAATTGTCGCTAAAATTTGAAACTATGATTTATATGGTTTCTTTTTGTTGTAGTTTAAAAATGTTTGTTTGTTAAAAAAACGTTTTCTATAATTTTTTGATGTTACTTGCCCCGGCAAGGATTCGAACTCGGAGCCAACCGAATGAAGCGCGCACACGATACACACGCTGTTACTGCGGCCGCCATAGCTCTCCGAAAATAAAGCTGATCGGGCAGTAATTGTACTGATGCTCGATATCAGGGCATGCTGCGAGTAACCAGGATCTAACTGCGTACGTTGATTAGTTTTGATTTCGACAAGAATGTGACTAGTACAGTATCATTTCAGTGAACTGATCCGATAGATTAAGTAGACTTATCACTAATAATGGATAATTAGAGGTCAAAGCTCTCTGACAACAAGCACACAAAAACCATCGCATTGAAAGAGAAGATTTAAATGTAGCCAGATTTTGCAAGGTGCTTCTGGATAATTTCTAAGAAATTGCCACATATTCCAAAACAACCGTGAAGGGAATTCGCCCTCTGTGCGTTTTCATAAATAACCCTATTCCATTTTTCAATAAAAAAATAGTATAAAAAACATAATTGCATTAATTTTGGAGCACTTTTTAATATATAATGTATTTTTTAACTCCAATGATAATGAGAAAACTAACTCCAAACCACGATCGGGACGTTAATCTCAATAATTGTTGGGAACAGGAAAGGTACTCGTTACTTTTTTAATTTAAAGGCTACGCTTAAAAACAAACTTTTTCTTTTATTTTGTGCCGAAAAAAAGGTTTACGCGAAAAAGCTCATAGGAGGTATATTAAACGCTCTCTATGAACCGCAGATTTGTTCACGGAACGCATAGGCGAAATTCAAAGTAGCTTATTAAACAGACATTTAGGGAGTTCACAAGATGTCGAAACGAGTCGTACTGTCATAAAATCATAATATTCAAAAAACAAGAATTCAATGTTACATTATTCTAATTTCTTTTTATCTACAATCAAACAATAAGCAGCTCAAAGCCAAGAAAAGAATGTATAGGAACTTAACCCAAACACAATGTAGAATAATAAAATAAGTACGTAGCTATTGTAAAATGTTATGCTTTTATGGCTTTACGATAATTACAACATCTTGTGATTCCCCAAATTATATGTGTAATAAATTCCATTGACTATTTATAACGGAAACTCTATTTGTCGACACACCTTCCATTCCACATTTATGAGTCCTGGCAAACGATTTCCCTGGAATAACCCAAACGCTCCACGTTGTAAATACTATGTATGTATGTATGTATGCATGTATGTATGTACATATGCACTGCATACTTAGGTGGCCGTAGTCAAGTGCACATAAAAAAGTTTAGGGCCCATTAACGCGACACTTAACACGGATTTATCACCTACTCCCACATTTCGAGCGATGCCTGAGCGATTGCACAAACTACAAACAATCGTCAACAACTTTTGCACTACAACAACAAGAACAACAACAACGACAACAAAACAGGTCAATGAATAAATGCAGCAAATCTTGTGGCAATATCTTGATCAGCAACCAGATCAACAGCGTTGCAATGTGCGGCAGTTATTATTGAATTGAATTTGGGACTACATATGTATTTATGTGAACGTAAATATGTATAGTTACACACATCTATACCTACATATATATAGTAAATGTATGAGTATTTGTGCAAGCAGTTGCAACCATCGCTAATGAAGTCATCAGCCAAGCAGTATCTGTGCCTTTCTCTGTTGCATTACCGGAGAAAGGTGACTTTATTGCCAGAGTCGCTGTCGTTGTCGTTCACACGGAATGGCTGCTGTACTTTCGAAATTTCCTTTTCGCGAAATATGATTGCACCTGAGTGAGTGCTGCGCAATGCGGCAATAGCGTAAGGCCAGGTAGATGATAAAGACTTTTTAAGTAACATTGTTTTTACTTTTGGCTGCATTTCGAAATTGCAGCTCGCCGAGAATTTGTGTGTCGCATTTTTGTCTTTTCATTTAATTATTTACTTTTTTTTTCATTCCACTGATTTCTTCGTGGGCTAGCCACTGTATCTGTCATTTGATTTTATGATGCTTTGATGTTATTTAAGACCTCGTAAAGTTCATGATTTACGATCGCTTTCGATTGGTTGACGTTGATTGCAATAACAGGAATGTCAAAAACAACAAGAACAAAAAATGCAGCAAGGATAGTAATAATATCGCGCTACATGAAATATTGCACAACAAAAACACACAAAAGGGATATCAACAAAGCCGGACACTAAAGTGAATAAAGTCGGATTAGGCGAGCGTAGTAGGCAGGCGTTACAGCCGCTGCAGCCAAAACATCCATGACTTTTGTATGCTGTAATTTTGTCCTGCCTACGACGAAATGCGTTAAGATTTTCCAAAACATGCACATATTGACTATAAGAAACCCATAAATGTCGAGGTCATCAACGTTGGCTAACAATCAAGGTTCCGACTGTCATTTTGTATTGTTACGTTACGTGGAATGCGTTGCCAATTGAAAACAATCTTAACTTTGATTTGGACAGCTGACATATACGACATACATATTTCACATTTTAGACCAGCCGTCACATAATCATAATATTTCCCCATTTTTAATGTGCACTGCTAGATCTTGGTGGCCCGAGGGTACGCCGTAGACGCCTCGATTTTTTTATTATTGAAGGGAGCGCGTGGTATTTTGTTCTTTTCTTTATATTGTCATAAGTTATAACTACTGCTTTACAAATAATTGGTGTCCCAAGCACCTTGTAACATCGGCCGCTGAGTCCGAAAATCTACAAAACTTGTTTTCTGTCATGTAGCTTTCGGAGTACCGCCAAATAAGAGTAAATAACCGAAAAAAGGTCGATCATAAAAGTGTCTAATAATCTGGAGAACTACTTAGTTAGCCGACAATACACATATATATATGTATATAAAGAAAGTAATTGTCGGGAAATTTAAAAAGGTTTAAAAGTAACTGTAGTTTTGCAAAAATTAAAAAATTATTCATTTATATTCTATGTGTCATAAGTCATAAAGTCATAAAATTAAAAAAATGCAAAATTGCTTAGTTATAATTATTTGTTTCAATGCAATCCAAAAACTTAACTTTTGAAATCTAAAACTTTATGACTTTATAATTTATGAATCACCTTCATATTTTTGTTTCTTTAAACTGGCATAATAGAATACTATAAGACATAAACGAAAAAAAATAAACGCATATTATTTAAAAGCTTCAGAACAACAACTATTTTCCCGTCATTTTCAGTGATGATACAACGCCGAAATCGGGTTGTCTCCAAACCAAATTTGATAATTTGTTCCGTCATCGTTCCAATATGCATCAACTATAAAAGTAATTAGAAAGTTTAACGAGTGGACGTGAAGTATTTTCCGAAAAGTGGAAATAATTAACCTGGTACGACATTTCCGGCCTCTTGCGAGAATTTGGCGAAAAGGACGGTCAAAATGAAGGGCATATTTTCATTGATAGCAGCAAATTTGGACTTAAAACGATTTTGCTGCATAAAGGAAATGAGAGATCATACATACCTAATGATAATTCGGTCATCATAACAGAAACATATGTGAGGTTATAATCAATTTTGCCAAGGTTTCTGCGACGAGGAAATTATGAGTGATTATTGTTGGTTGTGCATGGGAGAGATATGCACTGTAATTAACAAAAGTAGAATATAACAAAGGCTTCATTCTTTTCATGAATATAAAAAAAAATAACATACATTTTTGTTTAGTACTAAATCTTTTTTTTTTTAACTTGATAACCAAACATAAATGGTAGCCAACACGAGAATAAAACATTGTACACATTTTTTTAACCGACTTCAAAAGAAGAGATGGATCTCACTTCGCGTAAGAAGTATATTTTATTCGTGTGTTTGTGAAACGTGTTGTGGCCACTTTATCTTAAGAAAATTAATGTGGAACGAATGCAACTCTGCCACTTCATCTCCGAACACCCATTCACTCCTTCACAGCTGACGTCGGATTTTAAAACTGTTTCCGCTTTCTTTCCGTGAACTGCAGCTCAACTGCGTGGACGAGGCTTTTAGCGCTACCCATCCGATTCATCATTGCAGCGTGAAAGTTTTGATTCGTGAAGGTGACGTGAGGGACAAGCCTGGCGATAGAATGTCAAGGCGCCCGAATTTGGTGACGGATTTCCCGACGCACACCCGGTATATAGACTACGGCGAGGAAACAAAGGTGTTCCACCATAAAGAATACATCTGTTTCGGCCTGGGTGTTGGACCTATCCGCTGCTCCCGTACCTACCAACGCTGAATCAGCTTACGACAATAACGCCGGGAGAATATACCAGATTACTAGCTTTTAGTTTAATTTCATTTTGCAAAGAATCAATTTTATCTCGCGCCAAATACCGGGGGCGTTTGAGTGGCTATACAAATTAACGGCGTTAGTAGGCCTCTAGTGGCATGAACTAGAGGGCCGCGATCCAGCTCGTGTCTTACACGCGGGCATATGTAGGTTATGGATAGTAGTTTAAGACTCCGGTTCGGACTAGAAGTTTTGGCGAGTTCATGTAATGTGTATTTTTGTAGTGATTACCTAGCACCAAGTTGTTTGTTGTTGGTGCCATTGTATCCTAAAATAATGACGCCAGACTTTAGCAAAGATATGTGAGATTATGCGACTAGTTTGAACCACCCCACTGACACATTTTTAAATTAGTTGATTAGATTTGCTTTCGTAGTTTTTTTTTTACGAATCGAACTTCATTTGGATAACGGTGAGGCTGCGGTAAAAAGTCATAATAAGTTTAAGCATAAATATGTAGGACCTAAGCATATGTACATAAATATTAATAAATTTATCATGAATTGATAATTTACGGTGCAAGCGTTCATTACTCATTTCAGATGCGTTTCGGGCGGACGCAGACAGTGTTGAGGGGTGGATGCGGCGATATGCTGTGAAAGTTGATCGCGACTGAAAGGGGTAAGGAAGGCATCACTGGAAGGGCGAGAATTTTTGGACCGTGGTATCCCTGATCGAAGTTTGATAGGGTACTAAAACTTTTGTTTGGTGAGGACGGCATGCACTAAAGCCACGAGAACCATCCCAGATGAGGAGACAAGCGCAATGAAAGGGTTTCGCGTTTGGAGTGCAGCGGCCTATTCTTCGATGACCCGTACATAACAAACGGTAGTAGAAAAAATTAACATAAACGTGGTTTTCATGAATCGAAACGATAATGATAACGCTAATGATAGTGATATTTATAATGAGAATGATAATTATAATGTTAAGAATATAGGAATAGTGATAATCTAGCAACGTTTTCTATTAATTTAATCCGATTTTATTGCCCCACTGGTACATCGATCAGTAAGAATTATGAAATGGAAAATTATTTCAAAATTAATCGTACGCAGAGCCAAAAGTCCACCTAAAATGCCTCATAAATCAGAACAAAATTTAGTGGATTTCTCCATTAATTTTTTCCAGTAAGAAACCCTTCCTATTATGACGGAGTATACCTTTTCAATAAAGTCAAGAAGATATTCTGTAAAACTAAGATGATAAGTTTTCAATGTTATTAAGAAGGTGCCCCGTTAAATTAAGAAGTCAAATTTGGCTTTCATTAGAATCTCCTCTTAATTTTAATTATCTTATCAATTTAAAATTATTTGCATCTAAATTTTTTTAAGTAGATTTTTGATAATTATAATATGTAATTGTAAGTACTTACATATGTATTATTATAAAATGTTTAACATATTTGTTTATAAAATATAAGAACAATTAAAATAAGCATAATAACTATAATAACTAGTGTTGCCAAATTATTCGTATAAGTATAAAGTATATTTGAAAACATTTATTTATAAATCATATTTCAGTTCTGAAATCATATTTTATTTTTGAAATTTTCGAAACTCTATTCACTGAAAACTTCTGGAACAATAACGAAGTAGATTTCTTCTTACAATTCGATAATATTGAACAAACTTCCATAAAAATTGATAATCAAGAAGTTATCTCCTTATTTCCAGCCGTTCTCTTTTTCAATAAATTTTAGAAGAAATTCAAAACAATATTTATATCAATAGATTTTCAAGTATACTTACTTAATAAATTGCATAAATTAAATTTATAAATTTTAAAAATAAATTGTTTGCTATTTTTTATCAACGATGCACTTAGATGATTATGATGCGTGGAAACTCTAACTGATCCGAGATAATTTTTTGTAAATATGTTTATGACCAATTTCTTATAATCATCATAAATCATTTACCTAGTTTTTACACATTTCAAATCACAGTCCACATTAAAGTGAGGTTAAGAATTCATTGCTTCTATTCTACCATTCTTATATTTTCTCCATTGCAAGGACTTCAAAACGCTCTTGGCCAGCTTGGTCAGCCCTAAACATACATAGGTATGTACATAATTACGTTTGTATGTATAGATTGTATAGGTTCTTATGCCGCCGTCATCGTTATTACAATAGTGCATATTATGATCGTATTGCTTTTGTTAATATTCTATTGCTGTTGTTTTTGTTGTCGCAATCGTCACATGCTGCATGCTTTGGTCATAAAATTAACGCACTCACTACTCACCCGCCCGTAGTCGTGAAAATCATTTTTATGGCTGTTTAATTGTTAAATTGTGTTTCATGTTGTATGTGTGTACATATATAACATTTGTTGTTATTGCGCGAGCTATTGTTATTCTGCTGCTGCTGCTGTTCTTTCACATACTACATGCCAGATCGTGTGTGTTTGTGTTTTGAGGAAATGCCCATAAACATCAACGGTTAATTTAATTTTATGACACTTTTGTTTGTCAATCTGGGTTTTAAAGTGTCACTTTGAGCGGCGGATTAATGAAGAAAAGCGATTTGCCGAGCTCACATCTCCCGCTGGTATTTCACTTAACGCGCATGTAGAGTGGGGTGACGGAGACGCGAGGAAAATTAGGGGAATGCTGAAGATTATTGCGAATAATGGAATATATGAAATGGAATATTGCACTTATAAGTAGCTGCATTTATAGTTCCAAAACGTTTGAGTTTGAATGAGTTAAATAATTAGTTCGTTATTTTTGATATCCTATCCAAGCACTTAGCACCACAGCCGGGGATGTATGAAACGTCTACGATCTTATTGAATAAAAACAAATTAGCTAAGGAGCTTGCCGTTTTAATGAGAAGTGTTTGAAGTAAACTAGGTGTTTTAAATGTGAAGATTAAACATTTTAAATTAAAAACCAATTCTAATCAATATGGTTTGGATGAGTGCGCCTTAGTGTGACAGAGCAGCTGGTAATTGGAAAGTAGTGATTTCAAAATCTAAATTAGGATACCGTTTAGTACATATGTTCATAAAAGTACATTTGGGCCAAAATTGCAAATAACTCTATAAAAAACTATAAAACTTATCGTAAAATTAATAAAATTTCAAAAATTACTAAGAAATATATTCAAATATAATGACTGCCGTAATATTAAAATTAATTATTATTCTCAGAAAATTATATAGAGATTGCAACGGTATAAGGCGTCTGTCAATTATCTGTCATACTCGTCGAAAAAAATATCCGTAATCTGACCGATACCCATGAGAGAAATGTATGGAGGGATTGATAGGGAATCAGGCCGATACATCATGGGAAATACTAAATTTTGAAAACAATAATTTGATTCCATACAAAAGAAATTGAACACAATATAATTTTTTTAGTTGTGGTATTTTTAAATATCATGGGATATATTAAATTTTTTGTGATTTTATTTGCTATACGAACTCTGGAATAGGCCACATATGTATAATTTCTCAGAAGAAGCATGAAATGCTGTCACAGCTAATGACTTATTTTGTGCTTTCCCAGCAAAAAATTTGAAACCGCTTCTTGTGGCAACATGTTGACCTCAGAAACGCGTGTGGAGTCGAAAGAAATTGGTAAGCATATTCTCTTTCACTTCTAAAAGGCATTATTAACATGGATATGCCATTGGCGGTAATGGCTAGCAGGAGGTTTTGCATTCCCCGTAATGGGTTAAAGAAACGAAAGACAAGTTGGAAATTCTAAAGTAATACCTTCTAGAAATGTAAGTGGAATAGCTTTCCAATTTCCATACGATTATACATTCGCTTATGAGGGTGAACCGTGTTTTTTCTGGGCTGTTCATGGACATTGCGAAATTCGTGTGAAATTGTAGGTCATATCTGTAGGTATCATCGGGATCATTGGTACGCAAACGCTGTGATTTTCAAAATTGTCCGATAAAATCTCAGCTTCAATGACACTGTGTGCTCGTTTGCGTCCTTAATCGCATGGCCGATCACAACCAAATTTATTTTGCTTCATTTGGCATATGAATTTAGTTGAATTTATATATTTTTAACAGTTTGCAACTATCTTCAAACATATTTCTCGAACAAAGCTGTTTCACTTGACACCAGTATGTTCGAATTTCAGTTACCGCATAATTGAAATTGAATGTACGTTTTGAAAAAGGTGACAACCCTCTTCAAAAATGCGTTCGTATAAACGGTTTATTTCACACCAATACCATTTCATTTAATTAAATTAACTTTCTTAAACAGGTAGCAGCCTTCTCCAAAAGTATTTTCAAAATAAAGCTTTTTAAACCCACTTCTTTGGAGATCCATATGCCCAAATTGGATGTAAATTATTATAATTAAATAAATTTGTTTAACAGGTGGCAACCCTCTCTAAACATGTTTTCCAAATTAAACTATTTTGAAGCTTTGGCTTTCGCACTCATATTGCAAAATGTTGCTCCATTTTTAGTTTAATTTAATTTATCTTTAAACTGGTGGCAACTTACTATCGTAATATTTTTAAAATTCAACTTTATTAAATCCCTTTTGTTTGATACACATATTGCAATATTTAATTGAATTTAACCTTTTAAATAGCTGGCAACGCCTTCAATATATTGCTTCTGTGGTCAAACATACAATCGATTATATTTGTGCCAAACATTAACCAAATCTTTTTAGTCGTCATATTATAATGTTTGGCTTAACTTATATTTTAAATGGACTATAACTTCTTTAACAAGTGGCAACTGTAGTTTTTGAAATACACCCTCTGGGTCTGAACTTTCTGCGTGAAAATCTCACAAACATACTCACACACAAACTTTTACATTTATAATATCAGTATTTGTGTGTGCGAGCGTTCGGTTTTGCCTGACACTGATCTAAATATAGAAAACAACAACCAAATTTAAGCCGAGCTTAAACTCTCACTGAAAACGCGCTCTGTAGTTTAAGCTTAAATTTAAATTTAAATCGAGTTTAAGTAGCTGGAGTATAAACTGAGTTTAAACTTGCACTGAAAAACTGGCCCTTAGTTGTTCGTTCACTTTGATGTCAAACTATTCTTAAATTATTTAAGTCTAACTGCAATATTTTTTCCTGAATATGTTTGCCATTTGTGTCCTTCGTTGTGAACCCACACTCGCCCATTTAAGCGAATGAAGGACCTACTTTGTCTCTTTGTATGTAGGTCTCCCAGGCGCGCATAATTTAGTTAGGGATATATTGCGACTCTAACATTCACGTGTAGCAATGATTGCCATCTCATGTTGACTTTGCAACAATCTCACCGTTCAGTTTGTTTTTTTTTTTGAAGAATTTTAATTTTCCGCTTGTGCAGCAAAACCCCAATGTGGATGGTTATTCATATTTACGTTGACGCACCTGACTGCCAACCCTCGAGGTAGAGGCAGAGCGCAAATGACAGAGGTCAGAAAAGGGCAACGAGTAAACCGATATGGCACACGCTGGCTTAGTGTGGCGCTCTAATGACGGATTCCGGCGACCTGAGTGAAATGAAATCAAACTCCTGTTCACCCCCTCTGAGTTCAGCGCTGTTGCCTGTAAATGCGCCATTTACTCGCCAGTAATGACGAACGACAACAAACTACTACATTCTCTCTGTAGCAGTCCAAAAGCCAAGTGGAATTCGCTGCTACTATGCAGGCACTCTGATTTCGTCTATGGTTGCTGCTGCGGCTGTGGCTGTGGCTGTGGCTGTGGCTGTTGATGAGATTCCGCTGCGACATTTCCATCCTCCATGTTGATAATGCTGATGGCGATACTGATGCTTATGCTGCTTGCTTGACGCTGATGATGATGAGGGTGGTTGACTAGCTTGAGCGAACAAGCGAGCGAGTTATGTAAACGGATCCATCCTGTAGGGCTGTACCAGTATATATCTACACACACAAACGCTCTATACTGTGTATTTGTGTACGCACTTATTAGTATTTGTAATTTCTCCTTGGATGTCACATGAACGTGCCATATCCGCTTAGGGGTTTCTAATATGTACATAGAGATGTAATATATATGTACATATATAGGTATTTTTGTTTGCCTGTATGTTTGTATGTGCCCGCTTGTTTGCTTAATCTAATGATTTATATAAAATTTAGGTCGCCATACAGTCGTCGCATTAATTACGCCTCATAATGAGTGATTTATGCGTGCTCAGTGCTCGTTGGTGCAGCCGCAGCAGCAGCATCACCTCGGTCTCAGCATCAGCCCAGCATCGGTACTCATATCAGCTTAAGTATCGCTTGTCGCTTTGCTTACCCGCCGCTTGTGCCATTGCTTTGGTGGCATCAGGATAATGAGTAGGCTGCCTGAGGACACGAATTCACATTAGGCATAAATGCCATCATAATTATAAAACCTACATATACACACCCCCATCGGCGTTGACACCGACACCAACACCGTCACTGACACCGAAAGCGGACAAGGCAGAGACAGCCGCGCGCTCTCTACATTCACGAATCCGATTCAACTGTTTAACTACGAAATGCTTTGAAATGTAAAAAGGATGATGTGGCAAACAGCTTTTTACAAATGAGTAATGTTTTCGAGCGTTCATAATTTTCTAAACATACACATACACTCATACATACGCGATAGAGGTGTTCCTGTATTTTGTATTTAGTGACACTAAATTTTCACCTCGATGAATTCTAGTAAGGCGCCATTTGAGGAACTTGAACTTTCTAGCTTCCATATTCACATTTTGATAGAAAGAGCAACAACCACCTTATGGACCACTGTAGATGAGTCCCGGGTTCGAATTAAAGACAAGCTAGATCCCTCAATTTGTGGTACAATATCAAGACTCACACCACAAATTGTAGGAGAAGTTCGACCAAACATCGGACTAAATATATGTGTGAGGTAATTATTATTATATTGTTAAAATCTTTGTAAACTCTAAATCATTGTATGATTTCCTTGGCGAGGTAATCATAGATATGGTTAGATTTGTTAGCATCGCAATTTTATAAGATCAATGGGTAAGCGAAATGGAACGACTCTTATTTATTTAGTATTTATTTTTACTAACTTGACCATTAATCGGGTATATGATAGTAATATTTAAAATTTTCAGACATAGGTGAAGTTCTTCTTCAATCCCATGCGCATCAATATTCTTTCATTAGAGTTTCTTACGATTTAGTCGCACGACACAATCTTTTTACTAGAACACAAACTATTTTTACTTAATTCTTAAGGCGGTACTAAGCTGCTACTACTATTCGATATTCACTAAACGGTCTCAAGTTTCTAGTCTCAAAATGAATTCACTAATTTGTCAGCTTTTTATAAGTAGGTCACAAACCAAAGAAATTGAGGAAAATATGCTTTTGATCTGTCGTTCACCATATTTTGCTTAATTCTGTAAAAACCTACACCTTTTTTTCAAGAAATCAAAAATAATAAGGAAACACTATTTGTTATGTTTATTTACCTCTATCTGCAATACCCAGACGTAGAGATCCAGAATAATAATAATTTGACCATTGACTTTTAAAAAAGTCATCCTAATTTTGATAAGAATTATATATGTTTCTGCTATTTGGAGACTTATATTATAAAAAAATTTCCATAATAATAATAAGACATCTTGTTTAAGTTTTGAAAGGCGGAACTATTTCGGTTACCAAAATAGTACCGAAGTAGGTCCGAAGTGGTCCTAAAAAATTCTCGTCCTTCAAGACTTAAAACTTTTTTCTTGATCATAATTGTTATAATAACACTTTTATTATATAAATCTCAAAATAAAAGTCTTTGAAGACTTAAAAAATTTATTAATTATTATGAGAAGACTTTCATAGCGTAAGTCCCATAATAAAAGTCTTTGAAGAATTAAAAAAAATGTATCTCACAGATAACTGTTATGAAAAGACCAGTATAATATATGACTCTGAACAATAATTATAAATTACTAAATTATAAATTATGATTTTTTTTACTATTTTCTCTTATATTAGTTCTGTCTCTGCATAGATGAGGAGTTGTATTTATCGATTGCTGATAGTTTTTATTTTTACACATATTTTAAATAATCGGTTACATAAAATACGATGTTTTAATTTTTAAAGAGCAATAATGTTGTTTACAAAAAATATATAAAGTACATTGTGTCCTATCGATTAATATATTTTTAGTGCAATTTTTTAAGACTGTCGCTTACTGAATACCGAAATCATCTCAAGTCACAAAAAAAATTTCTAATTTAAAGTCTCAAATTTAGAGGCTTGTGATGATATTGAAATGCAGAATACCGACATTAATCTTCAGGTAAAGTGTCATGCCTCATCATGTAGTGATGCCAAACAAACTAGAATTACCAATCGAAATCACTCGATTATTAATTGTAATTAATTGTGAGAAATTAACAGACTAACCGGCCGTTTCTATTGAAATCGAAAGAAATTAAAACACTTAATAAGTATTTCTAAAAAATTGACAAGAATTATGGAAACTGACGCTATGAATTCAGTGCCTTAAATTTGAATTAAAACTTTTAAAGTATATCTTCCTATATTTTTATTTCCATTCTTTCACTTCCAATATCAACTTTAGAAGGCAGGAAGTGAATCTAACAATATTAATAAACAATAATAATCGCCGAACTTCTCCTACAATTCGTTGTGTGCGTCTTGATGTTGTAACACAAATTGCGGAGCCTACAACTTTACGCCGACTCTGAACGGCAAATAATTTTTGTGGGAAGTTTTTACTTGGCGGAAATACACGCGGAGGTTTGCCATTGTCTGCCGATGGGCGACTGGTGTTAGAAACATTTTTTTCTAAAATATTTGATGTTATTTGCCCCCGCCAGGATTTTAATCCGGTACACTGGAAGGACCGCGCACACTCGGCTACTGCATGCGTAAAATTGACGTACATAAATTGCGTCAAAATTTCCAATCCGCATTTTGGTTTTGAAAAAGTCTAAAGTAACTGGGATATCCTAGGAAAGTTTGAATGTTGAGACTTATGTAGCTGGGATAAGTTGGACCTAAAATTATATTGCGATGGTGCAAGAAAACTTTCAAATTTTCTATACCCCTTTAAAATCAAGCAAAGGCCAGATTTCTTTTCGCATTATTGTTTTAGAGCATCTTTTTATAACCTTCCATAAAACCTTGTTAACTGCATTTTGAATTAAATACACACTTTCATGGGTTAAAAGGAATAATTTTAGAGACACATACATACTTAGCAAAAAATATTTTATATTTCTATGTACATACATGTACGTGCATATCTATACTTGTATAATTTCAATCTATATATCCTTATATACCAATGCACATACATACATAAGTGTTCCCTTCACCGCTGTTTGTGACAATTTCAGTTCACTTCTCGAAATTTAATGCCCCAATGCCATTTGTGTCTGTGCAGATAATATTTTGTATTGTACAAAAGTGAAAAGGATCGCTTCGCTGGCAATGGCATCATGTCAGTCTCATTGCCAACAAGATGATTTATGACATTTTCTCCTATCGACAACTGCCACTCGACACACATACTTATACATATTTACATACACATACACTTATACTTATATCAATGAGCGAATGGTTGGTAAATTATGGTTGATTGACAGGCAAATAGAGTCAAAGAGGGTTGGTGCAGGAAATCAGCTGAAGGCGAGAAAGAAATTGTAGGATGTACATACTCCATAAATTTATTAAATTGAGGGTGAAACGAGAGTGAAAAGTTGAATGGCAGATATCAGCAGGTCTGTTGTGTAATAAACAGTAAGGCTGTAAAAGATGTGCATACTTAAATATTAAATATGTATATCAAAATTTTCTATAGGCAAAATCTGTGGTGGTTCGTAAACCGATTTAAATCGTTATACTAGTTTATTATGCGTACGTAATTGAAATTTAGATAAGTCTACCCCTCATAAATAACTTCCAAAATTAGTGCTAAAAAAGCACAAAACCTATTTCCGGATACAGGGGAAATGTTATTGTTGCAGATGTGGGTTTGCAAATTATATTCAGTTCAATTGCATAGTAGATTTTCAAAATGAAGTTAATGCTAACATTAGAAAATGAAAAGCGTAAAATAATAATGAACTTTATTCATCTATATACTTATATTTGTGAAAATCAGAAGGAAGCTTCTTTTTCCATCCAGTTACAAAAGACAAGCTTCAAATTCGAGGTTGGAGGGTTGTGCAAGCCAGTAAGGTTAGGAAGCAACAGCCATACGTAACTCTTGTGATAAACGAGGGATTGCTGCCATCGGCTTTAACTCTATCTCTGGTGGAATTTTCAATCTCCTTTCAATCTCCGGCATGGGAATGATGTATTTGGAGATAGGCTGATCATCCATCACGCCACAACCCATTCGGACGATCTTGCCCTGCTGGAAGTGGGTATTGTGAGGATTCGGTCGAAGGAATGCGGAGTGAATACCAATCCAGCAAATACCATGACGGTTGACTTATTCCATAGGAATAAGATCTAAAGTGTCAGCTGTAATGCAGTTCGTTAGAATGAGCTCAAAAGTGACTTCTGAACAGCTGTCGTGCTCATTTCCAGCGGACAGATTACTTCACTTTAGTTATCGCTCACGCAAACTTCAGTTCTCGGATATTATTTCAACAATACACACTTACGGCTCTAAATTGGATGATAGAGTTGCAAATGGAATATATTCTCAAGATCTGTCGCTTAAATAAAAAATTCCTATATTCTCCGATAGTCAAGTGCTACGAAATCACTCCAATGCTGCGAAACTTCGTCAAAAACTATGATAAGGTGCAGAAAAGTTCCCAATAAGCTTGCTGCTAGATGTAACATGGGGGCCCGACCATATCCAGGTAACTGGGTACAAGAAGAACTGGCAAACACCAAGCACACCCCTGCCAGACATAAATACCCTCATGACGCGAGAAAACTACTATCCTGTAGTGAACACTGGGATGGGGATTTAAACTGATATCACAATGGGGTTCAAGTGTACCCCCATCTTATGCAACTGGACGAGGATAGCTGTTATAAGAAATAACTAAGTTATGAGGTATTATCATCCTTTTAGACACGAGCTACCCTATCCAATTATATCGAATGATAAAAACACTACATATATCACACGATGTCTGAATTTTCTCTCCCTGCAAAACTAATACGGACGAGAAGTGACGCTGGCCAATATTACCAGTTCGCTTATAATTTGGAAGTGCCTCTGCGCGCCGTTTTATACAAAAATACAGAGAAATTTCCCATTATGCGATTTATGTAATCCGATAATCTTCTTCTTCTTGATTGGCGTTATAACCGCCTAGGGCAGATTTTGGCTAATGCTAAGTGGCGCTAGCTAAAGGCACCAAGTCAAGCCAAGTCCTTCTCCACCTGGTCTTTCCAACGCAGAGGAGGCCGCCCCCTTCGTCTGCAACCACCAGCGGATACCACGTTAAATACTTTCAGGGCTGGAGCCCTGAGAATTTCCATAATAATCCCCGACCCGATATTGCATTAGTCATCGTCGTTACAGTCCCCTAGTCCATGTATTCAAGGGTTGCACAAAAGCTGTATAGGTAGATCCATCACGGAATTTTTGGATCTAGAGCTCTTATCTGTCATGAATCTGCAAGTTATAAAAGCTCCTACAGCTTTATTGCCCGCTTCAGCCAAGTCTGATTTCGGGAGTAGTTTTTAGTTCAGTATAACACCTAGAAACCTAGAACTCTTTTTGACTTGTAATATTTTTCCCAGCCACTCGAAGAGCTTTAAGTTCTTATTCGTATTTTTCTTGAAAATTGTACGCACCTACAATGCCTAAGCGCTCGCGTCGCCCTCTTACTTATGTGATTTAAAAGCCTATATGAAAAGAATGAGGAGTGATGTGTTTGTACCCATATTTTTGGCGCCCAACAGGCAATTCCAGTTCCAGTTGTGAAAGGCGTAGAAATACTACGATGAATATTTACGTTTATAATTGGAAATAAGGGCCGCGGACTTTATACCTTTTTTCGGTGAGCATTATTTCCGCGGTCGTTGTTTCAATGCACCCGTCTATGGCTATGCCTTTCTTTAGCATAGCTGGAAAGATGTCGTCAGTTCCAGAAGATTTGAGTGGTTTGATTGTATTGACTGCTCATATCAATCTAGATTCTAGATATACCTCTTTTGCCATCTTCCAGCTGCTCCTATTTATTTTCGCAGTTTTTCGATCGGTACTGGCTCTGACAACGGAGTAGATCCTGGGAGGAATAAGCACCTACATATGTACATACATCAAATAAAATACTTTTGTCCAAAAGCAGTCAAGTTTTATTTAGCGCCAATCCACTCCCACTTTTGTTTCATTTGATAGTTTCTTTGCTTCAATCTAGGCATCTTTTTTTTTAGCCTTCACTTGGTGTCTCCTTTTGGCCTTTATGTTGAACTTATCAAAAACTCCATAGGCGGGTATAACGCTAATTAAGAAGGGAGTGAGGTATTATATTAGATATACAAAGGTACTGTTGATGAAAAAAATTCCGATGGCTGTAGAAAATATGCCTACAATCGTCATCTCTAACACTGTTAAAAAAATATGCCTTAACTTCACTTAACTCGGTTTATTGGATTTTGTCAAAGTTTTATTTACTTAATTGGTCCACTGGGATTATTATACACAATATTTTGAGCATAATAATTCATAAACATGAACTCACACACACACACAGATGTAAACAGTTTGAATCGAGTTTAGCAGTCGTACATAAATCCCGAACCGGCAGTTCATTTGGTATAATGAGCGCTATTGTAGCGCCAACGTTTGGCTATGGGTTGCCGAAAAACATTCTTAAACTGATTCATTGTTCATAACTTCTAATTTGTGCTGAAATAATTCTAAACATTAAGTAAAAATTATTTGAAAAAGTTTTTGAAAATTTATAACTAAAATAACACCAATGCACCCGCGCCAAGCAGGGCGTAAACTATTTGCTGAAGCTTTAGCCATGAACCGAAACTTGTATATAGTAAATATGTATATACTATATGCGTACTTATGTAAATATGTATGAATGCATGTATTTATATCGCCAATACAAATTCTCATTAATGGGCCAAGAGATGCAGCAAATTCGAGCACGCTGAGCGAATGGCTTCGAGTTCAAGTGCGGTAAAACGGGCCAAAATTTGAATTGGAGTTGGTTGGCATCATTGGTCTCTAAAGCAGAAAAACACAAGCGTAGCAAAAAAAAAAACAAAAAAAAACAACAACTTTAACAGCCAACAATATGGCAATATTTTGAGCGCAAAGCATGTAAATGAGTGAGGGTGTCGAAGACATTTGCTAGGGGTAAGGACGAATTATGAATTTGACAGAAAACAACGAAACAAAATCCATAATTCAGGATAAAACATAATTCCACAAAGCAGCAACAACAACACCAACAACGCAAGCAACAAGAAAAATAACAAATGTGGAAGCGGTAGTCTTCCCAGTAACAAAAATACTAAAATGAAAGGGAAACCGACGGATCGACTCAGACGTTGTCGCCCTCTCCGCCGCAACAAAAGGATCACCAACCATCGCCCGACGCCTGGCACCCACTTGAAACGCAATAATAACGGTAGCAGAAAAAACAAAGCAAAAAAGTGAAAAACAAAATGAACAACAAACAACTGAAATTATGAGTGCAAAGCGGCGTTACCAAGTTGTACGGTGAGGGGTTGGGCCGAGGACGACGACGACGATGGTAAAGAAATACAAGTTACGAAGCAGTTACAGTTATTTATTAAATCCCTTTACGCATTTTCATAATAATTTTCAAAAATATTTAAATGCAAAAGCAAACAACAATAATAACAACAATACTTGCTACGAGAACTGAAAAAGCAACAATGATTCATATTTATGTTGGTTGTGGATGGGCGCTCGACGGAGTCATCATGAACATGAAGCACAGACACACACACACACATACACAAAAAGGCTTCTGCAACGCGCGCGAATTTAATCCCTTTTGGCAGGAAAAATCATAATTTCTACGCGGCAGAGCCGACATTGATATGCCCGTTCATGGTGTTGAAGGTAATGGGCGTGGCAAGCAAAGCGGCAAACAGGACGACCGACTGCCGTTTGAAGCCAAGCGCCAGAGAGCGCTAGTGAAATGTTGCGAAAAACTTCGCGTAAAAAAACGCATAAAATGCGCTGGGTCGAGTACAACAACAACAGTCCCTAACGCCAACAGCGCCAACAACAATACCGTACAAAATTAAACAACATTAGGCAAAGTGGAAGTGAAAATGACAGCAGTAGAAATAATTCTAATCTCCTCATGAATATTCCTTAGCATTTCATTCACTTTCGTGAACGCGACAAAGTGCAGTGTAGTCGCAGAAGGGACAAACAGACATTTGGAGAAAGGGGAGCGTGTGAAGGATGTTGGCGCCGGTTGAAGAAACAGGGACATTTATTATTTGCGCTTTTTACTATCTCCTTTTTAATTTATATTAAATTCTTTTTTTATAGATTTCAAAATAACACCGAGTTTGAAGTCTGCTGCTTTATGCATGGCTGAAACAGAGAGGAGTAGAATAAGGTAGTATATCACCGTTAGAATTACCAGAGCTTTTCCATAAACGCTATAAGTCGCATATTTTTATTTATTTATTTATTTGCGAATGAATATATAAGAAATGAGTCTTAAAAAAATGCATGCTGCGTTGTTTTACGTTTCATCAAGGAAAGACTTAGTCCAGCACGGGTGTAGTCTTTGGACTCTAGGAAATATTGAATAAGATTCACTGGTTTCGAGGAACTTTTGTTCAGCGATTAAACTTATTTTTCTCTTAATAGCTACGTTGGTAAGCAAAATGCCCATTTCCAGCCTGAAATTTAATACCATACCAACAATTGGCTTACGGAAGGCTTTACGACAGGGACGAACTCCTGTAAGAACAAGAGCGCCGACTTGGTAACTGATGTCCAAAGCACACTCAAATTGTGTAGAAACCATTTCCCCTTTTGCTAAATGGTGACAGCTAAAGCTTCGCCGGAGGAGATGAACATCACGAACCCCAAATCGCTGTTGAGTGCATTAACATCCAGTCACCCGACCTCGATGAAGTTCGAATAGCAATAACGCGGCTACGGTCACTGCATCTGATGGGTGACCAGCTGAGATATTCAGTACCAGCTCGTTTCCAGAATATGGATCGAATGCATGCTCGCCGATTGAAATTTAAGTGTGCTCTGCCCAATTCACAAGAATCCAGCAATATGCGCCTCTTTAATATTTCATTCAAGGTTCTATCGAGCGTTTTGTGTGAAAGGCTGAGGCCAACCGTCAACGAACTGATTGGACCTTATCAGTGTGGCTTTATACCTGGCTTTAGATCGAAACACACCATTTAAATCAGATTTTGACAGTACGAGAAGAAGTTGCCTATATGCCGCGATGTCTGAATTTGGTATCGCTGCAAAACTAATAAGGGTATGTAAAATGACGCTGGGCAATACTACCAGCTCAGTTAGAATTGGATAGGTCCTCTCAGAGTTGATACCAACGAAGATGGAGACAGGGTGACTCTCTATCGTGTTCAAATTTTGAGATTTTGAGTAGAGGACCTTGCTTATATTGGAATCAGCATTAACACCAACAAAAATGCCAGCCTCGAAATCCAACGAAGAATCTCTCTTGCCAACAAGTGCAATTTTCGGCTGAATAGGCAAATGAGCAGTAAATCCCTCTCTCGACGAACAAAAACCACGCTCTATAAGCCGCTCATCCTGCCTGCGCTATTGTATGGCGTAGTGGCGTAGTAGTGTGCATGCTTGTCAACATCAGATGAGATGTTTCTTGGAGTCTTCGAGAGAAAGATTCTCCGAAAGATCTTTGAATACCTACGTCTTTGCGACGGCAAATACCGAAGACGATGGAATGATGAGCTGTATGAGCTTTACCGCGGTATAGACACTGTTCGGGGTATTAAGATTCAGAGCTACATTAGCTAGGTTCTTGTACGAAAATGCACAAGCCTTGACAGCATTCAACGTTGTACCCGGTGGTGGTGGTGGTAGCGGTGGAGGAGAACAACTTGGCTTCACTTGATATCTCTAGCTGACGCCGCCAGTTAGCAAAGTAGAGAGGAAGCAAGATACTGAAAGGAAAGTATTTCTCTCCTTGTGATTCTTTGTAGCTCCATTGCAATTAGCTCGTTTTTGATCGCAATACGATTAGTTCTATGGGTGTCCTATAAGTCGACATAGGATTAGTATGCCGCTATGACACAACAAAAAAAAACAATCCTATGTAATGTATACATAATTAAAATCGTGAGATGACGTAACAAAAATAAGCGACTATAAATGTGAACATATATTTTGTAAGACAACCCATCCGGTGATTAAGAAGACGAAGTAGAAAAAAGCAAGAGGAATAATTTTAATTTTCTTCAGATACCTTCGGCGATAAGCTGTAGTATGCAATATATACTTCTCCTCGTACCGTAAGCTGCTATATCATCGTTTTTGACATCTTCATAAAATGCAGAAAGTCTACCCACACGCACCTGCCATCAAAATTCTTGCTTTCGCTTACAAAAAGAAATGTTCATCCTGATGAAACAATCTAGTTTAGCTGATTTGTTTATAGCACACGCACAGCCTTCACCTCCAGCAAAGTCGGGTCGAGTACATCTACATTAGCTTGGGTCGATAATTTGTTTTTGTTTCCATGAAAAGTAAATTTGAAAATTCAGGAACGCGTCTGCAAAGTTTTAATTACATATATCTACATATGTATTTATCAAAGCCTTATAGTCACAGAAGGAAACGAATTTCTAAGCTACTCGGTGCAAAGAGAATTATGGAGAAGCTGTTTAATATTAATATTAATTTGGCTCAATGTTTAGCCAAACATCTCCTACAATTATTGGAGTGCGTCTTGACGTTTTACCACAAATTGAGGTATTTAAAATTTTAAGTCTACTGCAAACGGCAACCATTTTTGTAAGGAGGTTTCCCAAAGCAGAAATATACTCGAGAGTTTGCTATTACCTTCCGATGGATGAAAGCTATTAGAAAACAGCGTTTTGCCTCTACTTGTTTGATGCTACATACCCGGCCAATTTTTGACCCCGGGTCATTCCTATCACCTGGACATGCGTACGCTGCAAACTCGGCTAAGACGGTCATGGAAGCTTTTTACTTTCGTGAAAAAGATATACTCGTAGTTAATTGAATGGGGAAAAAAGGAAATAGCGGCAACATACCTTCTAAGGGGCTTTGCTTATTTTGATGACATGTGTGATGATTTTATCAGCAATATTTGCTTTTCTGTTTAGTCTACAGAATTTAGTAGATTTCAATTTGAATAAATATAGCCGTACTTTGAAAAAGGAGTCGAACATGACTTTTTTATTAATTGATTTTTCACATATTTACATAATAAAATTTCAGCCCTTACCGACACTGGGTCTTTTATTTTATTAAAAGAAATGGAATGCAGTTTGATTTTTATAAAATTTGTTTGAAAGAAAAATAAGCCGTGTTGTTATTAAAATTTATGCCGTGAGTAACTTTGAAAAATGTTACCAATCTTTGAAAACGTTAATTTCATTCCTGGAAACTCCGAATTTGTATTTAAATTTTTCAATGACAGCTAATCGCTTAAATTATAATCGGAGTAATACTTTATAATTAAAAATTGAAATTAGTTATTTATTTAGTTATTTTCAGTTTTTTCGTGACTTTCATTCTTAAATTTGTAACAAATATATCGAATTGTCTATTCAAAAGTTTAAAGCAATTTTTGCAGCAGCAAAATTGTAAAGCATTTTTTGCTTCTTCTCTTTATTGGATTTTCTCCACGCCTTACAAACGGTAAATATATCATTATTCATAATATCGATATTAGTCACAAAGAAACGAACAAGTGCGAGCAATTTAGTTTATGCTTTCAAGTAAAACAGGAGCTATTTTCATTAAATAAAGAATTTAACAAATTTTTAGATACAAAGCTAAAACTAATTACTCTCTTATTTGTTCTTCATATATTGGTTTATTGTTTGGATAAATAATAAACAAAATATTGTTGTTACAAAATATCTAAAAACCCATAGAATCGATCACAACTCTCCCCTCACAAGTAATGACTTTAACAGAATGCCTACAAAAGTCAAAATATTTTTGAAACAAAGTGCACTTTCATATATAATAATTCTTTCCTCAATAACAAAGATAATAAATGTATTGTAACACATACGAAACGGAACTCTTGGCCAAAAAACCATAAGCACTTTTCCGTAGTACAACCCTAAGGGATTCCCCAAATTAATTGATATTGCTTTATAGTTCTCACACGGTGTTTTGGTTCGGTCTCATATTCGTTCTGTTCGATTTCAGAGGGTTTGGCGAGTTTTAAATAGTTAATGTTTGTTGTACAATTAATACACGCCTGTCACTATTTTAAATGCTATACAAAAAATTGTTCAAAAGAATTTAAAAATACAATATAAGGTTAATTAAGTGTGGCATGGTTATAAGCCTGACAATGAACTTCATGACCATGTTAGTAATTCTTCAGTATGACAAAATAAAAACAAAAACGAATATAAAATTTTTAGGCTCACACAAATTTTAGGACTAAATTGGGGGAAAAATCTGCACATGCAAAATTTAGAAAATCTATACTTGGGCTCCAAAAACCAATTTTTGCCGATTTTTTAGTATAGTCAAATAAAACGGATGAATACTTCAGTCAAATCTCAATAGATTTTTAAAATTCATAGCTCTTTGCAAACAGAATTGATTACGGTTTCATTCTACAAACTTTAAGTAGGCACCAGTAAACAAAATATACAAAGAAATATATTCTATATCAAACAAATATTTTAAAAACTACTTAATGCTCTCGACTTTGTCTGCGTTGCTTACTAATATTCCATAATATTAAAGTAGATTTTTTAATGTTAAAATTGAAGCTTCAATGAATTTAATAAGAATGTTCCGTAGTCACATTAAAAATAAAGTTAGTAGCACATTAAAAATAGCAAAAACTAACTTAGGGTCAACTTTATTTTGACATTGCTTTGTTTTTTGTAAATATGGTGTACGTATTTTCTTTTCTAGCGCCATCTAGCTAACCCATTTTCTTAGCATTCCAGAAATACATCTCAAATTTCATTAAAAATCATAAATATACGTTTTCTGTGTAACTCGCCTAAAGCGCCACCTATCGCATTTATTTACAAGTATGTTTTATTACACTAGCACCATACCTTTCTAAGATCGGAAATAGATACTGATATTCCGGTTTAAGGAATATACTACCCAAATTTGGTTGAAATCCGTTCATCGGTTTTTGAGCCAAGTTGTCACAAAAAACGGCTACAAGACTAGTTGGTAACAGCGATACAGATAGGCTTTTAAGGCAAAGCTAAATTTAAAAACAATGCCTAATAATCTTTATAAAGATAAAGTTGACTCTTAAGTTAGTTACTGTATAATGATTATTACGTCTTAACTAACTCAAAACATGGTGTGTAGTTCCAGTAAATCTGGACTGCAAAGCCGTCCAAAGGATTTTTATTAATACTTTCCGGATAACTCGCTTCTAGCGCCACCTAGCGTATAAATTTTGCATACAAATATTTCTCGTCGCACTCCCATTATTCCTTTCTAATTCTAGGGCTGCCTAACGTGTTTATTTTTCATTAAAGGAATTTTTTATTGCACCAGCCGGATTATAATATAGCCTATGTCTGTGCCACGGATCTAAGAAATGTACTGCCCAAATTTGGTTGAAATTAGTTTTTCGGTTTATGAGCAAAGCTGTGACAATGAAAACGGCTACATTTTTATATATATAGATATATAGTATTTACCGTATATTATTGTACTTACGCTCCTTCCACACTTTTCTTAAGATAAATTAACAATCTGTGTCCGCTTGAATGAAACAAACATGAAGTATAAGTATACCATTGAAAAATCATGTAAATTAACGACCCATTCTAATACCACTAAATATATATGCAAACAATTTTCTATGTGCATGAAAGGTGTATCACTCTGTTCCTTCTTTCGATTTCTCAACCTCAACTCTCAGCCGAGCTGGAATCCCGCCTCACCTTATTATCGTCAACAAAACGCTACGCTACGTTACGCTACTAAATAAGGATTATGTTTTTGATTGAAGTTAGCTCTGCGAGCCTGTCTGCCTAACTAATATACTAAGGTTTGCGAAAACGTGTGTGTGTTTTGCTTAGTAAGAATCTATGTATGTATGTAGCTAGCAGTCCATGTATGTATTTGTGTGCTTGCGCAAGTCCTTTGTGTGAAATATGTTCTTCAAGTAATTTCTGTTGTTTCTTTTTCCGACACACACTTTTCTCAGCGCTGCTGCCAACGGCGTTGTTGCTTTTACTTAGGTCACACATACACATACAAATTCGAATATTGTTGGAGCATTGTCCTTCTGCGCAATAACAATACCCCTAAACACGTCAGTAGTATTGTTGTACACACGTGCGTGTGTGTGTGTTTGAGTTTTGCACATAAAACAATCTCGTTATGTCCTAGCATTATGCTGAAGAATTCTGGTTCGTTCTCGTCACTCGTAACGCCATAAATCACTCAGCCGCCTGGCATTTCCACCACTTCCTGCCCGTCGTCGGTGCGTCGACGCGGCAAAGTCCGTCAGCGTATCGTATACGGTATACTACCTACTATACTGTTTTTACTTTTCGCAATTTCTCAGCTAGCAAGCAAACATTCAAGCTAGCAAGCGAGGCCAGGCAGGCTATTATTCAGCCAAGCAGCCATTGTGCGCCCTGCCACGCTTCGAAGGGCAAAGTACATTGCCTTCTCTTGTTTTATTTTATTTCTATTTTTTACTTTTGTTGTGTTTTTTCTACTTTCTTTGTTTCTTTTTTTCTTTGCTATTTATGTTTAGGGATTTTTTCCACATTGCTATTCGAGCCGCTGTGACATTTTGGAGTGACAGACAAGACGTGTCCTTCGTCCTGGTTTGTTTTGTTTTATTTTAATTTTTTGTGTGTGCTTTCTTGTTTTTTTTTTTTGCATTTTTTTGTATTGTATTTATTTTAGCTTCTTAAACAGCGCATCAGTAGATGTGACAGCGACAGAGCACAAAGTTTATCTTTCTTAATGGCTATAGCGAGGGTGACACTTTGCTTAAATACTCGGTCGTTTCGGAAAATTAGAGTGGCTCCTTTACAGGGAAAGGACATGATTCAATTCAAGTAGACGAAGATGAATTTAGATATAATATGTAAGTGACAATATATATATAAATGTAATATAGAGCAAGAAGAAATTTTAGCAATAGGTTACCAAAGTTTCTCCGCCTTTATATCACATACGCATTTAGACTTTGCCCGTAGGGAGATTTAGTTAAGTTATATTTTGGGTGTATTTCGCTGAGAAACATTGGTTGCTAATGACCGAGAGAACATCGATTTTAATCTAACTACGTGCAGCATTTGCAGTGCCGTAAAAACTCGCGATTCTTAGAAACACCAAGTAAAGTAAAATCCTTCTTCCACTCTGCAGGTATCTTCATTTCTCTCTTTTCCCACCCGAAATTTCCAATAAAGGCTTGAAATTCGAGCAGGAAAAGGTTCATTTAGAGTTTGAAAGATTTTCGCGAGCGCGTTCGGTCTACATATTTGGGTTTCGACCAATCAGAGCGTTATAACTAAGTTAGATAGGAGGTCAGATTAGATGAAATCATTATTTCCATATATTACTTATGAACAATTAATTTATTATACGAAGAACAATAATTTCTCTTCCCGAAATTCTTTCACCTTCTTAATTATATCGACGACCCATTGCCTTCACCTACTCTTCCCACCAGCAGAACTACCCACCAGGGATTTGGACGTTTCGATAAACCCGAAGTGTTTGCACTAAAACAAATTCCAAAGATAGGGTGAAAAGCTGCTGTATATTGAAACGATTTTCCGTCATTCCTTGTTAAGTTTGGGTTGGAGACAAACCCCGATAATTGGATGAAAAATAAAAGAAAAACTTTAAAAATGTTTCGAAATGCATGTATGGTTGTGCGGTCAAAAAAGATTATTTGAATAGATTTCATATCTTTTTTAAAGAAACAAATAAGTTGATTCTAAAAAGAGATAAAAATAACTAAGTTTGGTTGGGAACGACCAGCAGTTGCAACCGTGGTTATAGACCGACGGATGGACCACTTCAGATCTTTACTCCTTTCATTGGCATATCTGCAAGGATTAGAACTTAGTGCCTGAACTTAGCAGTTAAGCCAGAATTTGTCCCAGTGGTTAGCGCGGTAATCTGTAAGTTTTTGATTCTGGCAATGTAGTTTCAGGCCCCGGCACACCTCAGGAGGGAAGAAAAGTTTCAGATAGATGCGTTGGCTTGACCAGGCAAGTGAACTGAATGATTGGGATCGTGAGAAGAATTTTTACTACCAGGCATTTATTTGGTATGGAGGGGTGATTTTCTAAAATGCCGGAGATAAGCTTACAATAATTGTCCGATTAATACCGAACTTACGAAACAGCTGAACCTTGTCTGCTAGTGGAGGAGTTTTCAAACTTATAACTGCATTCATTGGGCGACAGTTTGAGACAGCAGTGATTGTCTCTCGGTGAAAGCCATTTATTGCCAGTCGACGCGCTGTCGGATCCAGTGGATGTCTTATGTATCACTAGATTTCATCCGTCGATTCATAGAGATGCCTTCTGACTTATCAATGAACCGGCTCAGCTGCAAGCAAATGCCTCTTCGAGTGCCCTTTAGAGTGAAAACCAAGAATGAATTGCATCGCTGAGCCTAATGTTATAGTCCTTTGTAGAGTGCTTGCGGGTATCCTAATGAGAGTGGTGTTCTGAAAACATTAAAATGCACCCTTTTACTGTTGGGGGTGATAGGTCTATGGTTGACTATATTGGCGCAGCATAATTTAGAACGGGCGGGTAAATCAATTTTTGTCCAAGGTGCTGTCGGCGAGAGATTTGAGAAATTTGTTGCTGATCAGTTGTTTAATTATGATTACGATTGTGTGGGCTTAGAAGGGCATTATATTATTAACGTTGATTCCCAGAATCTGCGGCTGGTTAACCGTTCGATTTGGAATACTCTTGCCATGCTGTTTGACGTATTTGTCCAAGTTGTGAATGGAGTCGGTGAGGATTTAGTAGGGAAGATTGTAAGAGTGCAGTCCGTGAAAAAGCGAAGTTGACCTGTTCTCGGTTCTATCCACCGAAGGATGTAGATGAGGTACAATCACCGAATATGATTTCTACTCGCTCAACGCGGTGAATCATGGTGAAAAGAATATAGAAAGTGACGCTAACCTTCTCTTGAATTTGTTTACAAAAACCGTGTATCCTTTCAATACGTCTCTACTCTCAATTCTCTTCACCCGTATATAATTTGTACGTTTCGACCACGGTATTCTCCTGTATTTCATATCAATCAGCGAAATCTTGTATTCTATCATTCTAAGCGTTGAATAAGGGCTTAAAGGTGAACCAAATCTTAATCACAGTGATGTTATAAGACTTTAGATGATCATTGTCCAAATCTGTCTTCTAGCAGATCAACAGTATCTGTCGAATTAGATTACTGCGAGCAGGAAAAACTTACGTTCGCCAACACAGGTTGTGGACGGGCATCAATCCGCAGGAAGCAGAACATTCCCAGGACAGCCGGCTCTAAGCGCGGGGTGGTATTGGGTGTACCTGGTGAAAGCCTGTTGTTTCAGCTACAAAACATATTTATGTCAAGAAACCCTGTTAGTGGGCTTACTCTTTTGCATATGGTTTTTTATAATGAGACGATACTGATCAAATACCAGCCATATTAAAAGACGGGCATGGAGAGAGACTTGTGACGTGGAATCCTTGTTCGTCGAAAGCAAGATTTCTTCTTTCTTTCGTGACTTCCATTCATTGTTTCCAGTATTTATAGTACATTTGCTTAAAGTATTTCAAAAGTATTTCGCATATTTCGAAGTTATAGCTACCAAAATGGACTATTGCATAGATGATGAGGTTATTGCAATGAGATCTAGCAAACATTTACGGATTGAACAAAAAGTTGTTTCTACTTCTCTAAGCTGATGCAAGTTGAGAAGACACCCCTGGCTCAGAAGATACCAATATCCATATCGTCTGCAACGCCAGCACCATGGCACTTTTTTGGAATATGGCGTAGCAGCGGTTCAAATCAGCAGCTCGTGAGCGAGATTCTCAATAGCCTTGGATAACATTTGATGTCATATTCTTAATTTTTCAAACTATTCTGGTGCTTGGATCCTTAAAATTCTTTGTTCATCAATTTTCTTTGTAATCTCTCAAACACATACATTCTAATTTCATTATTTACTTATTCTTCTGTCTTAAATTATACCAGCCCACAACATTTATTGCAGCCTGCATTTGTCAAGTCAGGGTATTAGTCTCAGCATATTGGAAATTATGACCTCAATAATGCGCCAACGAATTGGCGCGCAGCAACTAATCCACTTTTTCTCCATTCTTGCCACAACTCTGTCCATTAATTGAGCGCATAAATCATTTGCATATGAAATGAGCAAACAAAAAAGGACGCCCAAAGGACTCACAACTCAACAAGACATACATACATAGAGGCACAACGGACTGCCAATGAGTAGGCAACGGTTAACACCAGCACTAACTATGCGCTGTTGTTGTTGTTGTTGTTGCTGCTGTTGTTTTTCTTCACAGAGCTGTCGTAGCATTCGTCGTTGCTGGCGAAATCCTTTCAATTTCGTAGCCAATTTATTAATTAAAATCGTTAGGTTGACTTGCTTAATACGAACTTCTCGCTGCCAGTGCTGATGGGGCTGCTACTGCTGGTGGTGCTGCTCTTCTTATACTACATTTATTTAACATTCACATTTTTGTTGTTTTCTTGTTTTCTTTTTGCATTTTGTTTTTCGAATTTACGAATATTTCGGCAATTAATTTCACAAAGGACCTACGCTTTTTCTTTGTTAAGTTCTCGATGTTTTTCATGCTCATTTCAATTTCTGCTCGCTGTTTGCACAACGATGGATGGGGTTATGGGCGCTGGACAAGCATTGAAAACGGGTACATAAGTATGTGTATGTATGTGCATGTATATGTGCTTCTTAGCGCGAAATAAAATATCACAAACAGAGCAAATGCTATAAATAATGAGAATTTATGCGGTGCACTGAATTGAGCAGCTCCGACGTGGTCGTGGGTGGCATTGGTGCACAGTTGCAGGAGCAACTTTACAACACTCTTCTTCTTATTCTTCTTATTTAGCTTCAGTCTCTGCGCTGCTCATTTTTTCCAACTAAAATTACCATTCAATCATTTGTAATTGCTTGCGCTTGGCCTCAAACGGCGCACCAACGAGCCAAAGCTCCGACTCTCTGCTCGTTAATTACTTCATTTCCTTGTCCTGATTGTATTTTCAGAAATTGTTTGCATATACATATGGAGCGAGGAGAATTAACGGTACAATGCTCGGCCCTTAATCGGTAATTTCTTTTCGTTAAGTTGTTTTATTTTTTAACTCATTCTAGTGCTGTTTTATGATTGAGTTATATTTTTGTATGGAAAAAGCTCTCTTCGGTGTTCTCTTCTCGAGTTCATCGGTACAAAGACAGGAAATGCTCTGAACTCTAGAAACTCGATAGCCAAACGCCGGTAGGCGAGCGTGTCGCCACAATCGACAATCTTATTACGACTAGGTAGGTCTTTTCTATATAATTAAGAAAGTAGCCCGTAGAAACAAGATGAAAACCATTTCAATATAATTAAGAAGGGAACCTTGGTTGTCATTAGAATCTCCTCTTAATTTTAATAAACCAAAAATTATTGGCACCAAAATTTCTTTATGCAGATTATTTGCTGAAAATAAATATCATCTTCTTTTTATAAACTGTTTATTACTAATTTTTCAAAAAAATACTTATAATTATGATAAGTTTGAGCATTTATATATTATTATTACAGGTTCTTATAATATAAGAGCAATTAAGATAATTATAATATAACAATTGGTGGGGCCAAATTATTCGTACTTCCATTTCTTGAAATTTAATATATGTTCAGACCTTTATTGTAAAACTGGCACTTTTTATATTAATGCACAAGAAAGACATTGTAGAAAAAGAGAGCGTCACTATCGAATAAATATACATACATACATATGTATTTATTTTTAAAACATTCATTGGAAACTTCTAGAACAATAAACAATTTTCATTTTGAAAATACAAAAATCCAAGGAACGATATTCGTAATATTAAACTAAAAGCAACATAAATTAGATTATTTACAAAGTATATATGTCTCTTAAGACGTTAAAAGCAAAGTTTGATTTAAAAAAAATAAAAAGTTTACCTTATTGATAAATTCAATAAGACTCTAGTAAAAATCAGATGATCTTGTTATTAATTTCCTTTATATTGTTTTACAATAAAAACGAGGAGATTTATTTTTGCAATTGTACATTTTTTAACAAAATTCCATAAAAATTGATAAACAAGAAGTCATTTTCTTATTTCCAGCTGGTTTCCTTTTCAATTAATTTGAAAAGAAATTCAAACCAGTATTAAGATTTCTTCGATTTTGTCCCCTCTTCGACTCCTTGACCTTAAAGCTTTTTCAGACGTCGATATCTTTAATTATAGGTGAACTTTTTAGCTCTGTGCGAGGTGAACGCCTCAAAGAATACTGCTTTTGTTTTAGTAGAAAAGTACCAAACGATTTCCTTTTTCTTCTATGCTTTTTTGAATGTATAAAATTAAGATTCACTTGCTTACTTACTTAATTGGCGCTATAACCGTTTAAGCGATTTTGACCGAACTTCTCCTACAATTTGAGGTGTGCGTCTTGATGTTGTAACACAAATTGAGGGACCTACTGTTTTACGCCGACTGCGAACGGCGAATGTTTTTTTTGTGAGAAGTTTTTTTCGTGGCAGAAGTACACTCGGTGGCTTGCCATTGCTGTCGAGGGGAGACCGCTATTAGAAAAAACTATAACTTTTGATGTTACATGTCCCGGCCAGGATTTGAACCCGGGACCCATCGAATGAAGCGTGTACAGGCTAAACACACGGCACGGCGGCAGCCGTTCAAAGTTCAAAAAACAGCTGTTCTTGAAATATCACTTAACTCTAATTAGTTTGTATATTTAGACTTTTGCTATAACCGTAGACATATGAAACGTGCCGTACAATTTTAATAAAGATGCTTCAACTTTTTTCAATGCATTATAATTGCCGTCATTAAAAAAGAACATTGGCAGACATTTATCATTTATTTATTTAATTATGTCTAAAGTTAAACGTCATTCCGTAAGTCTGATTTTTGCTCAGATAACAAAACATCATTTGTATAGTTTCTGCCCACAAATTAAGTTTTAGTTTCGGAGTTATTTACAAGAAGTAAGTTGTTTTATTTCCTTTACATATATTAGTTCTCTTTCAGCATGATTTTTGTAGTTGAAATTTGGACAATAATCGTTACTTGCGGCCCCTGATTATTATATAATTGTTTTCGAAACGACTAAAATGATTTTGGTTTTGATAAGTCCAAATATGAAAAAGTCGAGCAAATTGAACTTAAACTTCTATTAAAGGAAGTGCTAGCAAATCGAAAAATATCGAAACGTGGAAGGTTTTTACATGACACATTAAAATCGAGTATCACGAGAACCGACGAGCAGTTAATTTTATCAGAGACGATGGCGGGGAAAAAAGCCAAAAGCCACGTCTACGAAACAAAAAAAGCACAAGGATATTCAATTTATAAATTTACATATAGTAATCCGTAATCTTATGAAACTGCTATGAAATGAAATTAATCAACTTTACGTTAACAATACTCGTTCTACCATATACTTCTGTGTGTTACCAGAAATTCTATTTTGTTTAAATAAAAATTTAGAAAAACGCTTCTATATTCGAACATCCAAAAAAAAATTAGTACTTTTATCGCAATTCTAAAACCATTTTAACCTAATAATTTAATCAAGGTGAATCAGCATCTCTTGTTCTCTCTCTTTTATAATACACCCCACCCAAACAAGTTCATTTCATACAAGCGGAAAGAACTATAGTGATCTAATACATCGCCCAAGATGATGGAATTAACCATGGTGTCGTAAATCATTTTCTTGCAAAAGTTTTCAGTTTGCAGGTGGGATAGGGTTCATAAATCTTGTCTGAAGCATAGATACAAGATTTCTCTAATTTCGTACACGTTTTCTTAGACCATGAACCTCAAAAACTTCAGATAACTGGGGATTTTAATTTTTTCCTCGGAGCAAAGGCAAAATATGATTTAAAAAAAACCAAATATCATATAAGAAAATATTTATTTAATGTACAAGGTTCATATAGAGTACATTTTCATAAGATACAAAATTAACTTTAAATCGCGTTAATATGTTGGATAGTTTTTGTAAACCTCACCCTCAAGATTCGAAAACGTGGTTTCGAGAAAATGCGCTACGAAATTCTATTGCGCGTAGGGCACGCCTTGTTCTTGTCTGACGCCTTTTTTTCAAAATGCTGGAACCCTTACAATATCTGGAATTCAGCGCTGGAATTTTGTACAGATATTCTTTAAAAGTAGACTTATTCATTAGTAAAATAAAAAAAAAACACAATCGGTTTTATGATCGCAACTTTTTCCAAAATATTTTTGGAATAATATTTTCAAGTTTTAACTTATTCATTTAATCAGTTTAACCTTAAACAAAAGCCAACAACCAATATTTGATTTCACTCACTAACTTAACCAAAGTTTTCTCTCTAATCAGGTAACTCCATTCAAAAATAGCTTTTCTGGTAATCCAGACTTTAGACTATACTATACAAGTATGTTTTGTCGTCGAGGAAACGTCCCTAAGAAGGCTTAGCTACGAAAATAATTTGGAAGAGAGTTACTACATATCAGGATAAAAAATTAAAATCTATCAAATTAATAAGATTAATGGAGGGTTGCAATATAGATGTCAAACGAAAAGGTTTGGAAAAGCTTAAATTCAAATATACATTTGGAGAGATTTTACAACTGCTAAGAAAACTTATATACAAACTATTTTGAATATGTTAAAAAAAATATTACATTACTGGTGTACAACGAAAGAAATTTAGGAAAGCTCATTATATTTTTCAGTAGGATGACCAACTGAGTGAGGCACTGCGACAGCGAACTTTTAGATTGGTATTCTACGAATGGTATGCGCCGATCTAAACAGGGCTAGATCGCCGAAACAACAGCCCTTGGCTGGGTAAAACCCGGGCCATTCCGGTACGTAGAACCGGCTGTCTTGGGAGCTTGGGGAACTACGCCGCTACAATTTGGTCGCCTGGGACAAGCAGGACCCAGTGGATGAGACTACAGGATACCGAGAATACAGCACTCCGCACGGCAACGGGATGCTTTCTGATGTCTCCGGTAGACCATCTACATCATGAGGCTTCAATGCTCCCAGTTAGGGAGCACAACTTTATGCTCGCCAGGCAGTTCCTCGTTGGTTCCCATCGTTATGGCCACCCTAACGAGTACCTGCTTGCTGAGGATCCGCCTCCGAGACATGTCAGGGGGCATCTCCTAGGTATGACCGCCGAGATCCAGTCGCACACCACCAACAGACTGGACCCTGCTGCCTACCGGGTAGTCCTGAACGACATTCACCGAGAGACAATCACCAGCTTCATCGACTCTCGCCCTGTGAATGCCGTTCTCGGGGTCAAACCACCATCTATAGCAGAGGAGGAGCTCCAGCTGCCTCGTGAGTCCCGCGTCACTCTGGCCAAACTACGTTCTGGATATTGTAGCAGGTTAATCTCCTACTTATCCAGAATTAACCCAGACATACCCAATGTATGTCCGGCATGTGATAACTCCCCGCACGATACCGCTCACCTTTTCACATGCCCCTTAAAACCGTCTCATCTAACCCCCCTTTCCCTTTGGTCCGACCCTGACAAAACTGCGCGTTGGGCCTTCCCCTAGATGAGTTTGATGATAACGACCATGGTTGGACCGATCTTGCAGGGTCTGGATAACCGCTACAACCACATTGGTATTCTACATCAATTACATATTTATTTGTTTGCTTATTTATTTGTATTTATTTCATTGAATTAACAAAATCTTACAGACTATATTAAGCTAATGTACAACAGTAATCACTAAGATAAAAAAGTTCGGAGATGGTTGATTTAGATGCACCTGAGGGACTGAAAAACGAATTTAACTCAGCACATGCCCTAGAAATAGGAGCGTTCATAACATTAGTTTTCGAGAAACCAATTTTGAACGATTCAAACTGTCGAAGGTTCTTGTATGGAATATTAAACTGAATTTTACCAAGAAGGAAAGGGCAATCAATAGTCCCAGCAATGATTCTAACAACAAATGAGCACGATAAAATTTATCTTCGGCTTTCAAGTGTATTTAGGTCAATCAACAAATATCGAGATCCGTACGATGGTATGGGTTCTGAAAAGGTAAAGTTTATGGGCGGATTTCGTTACAATTTTATTTGCTGGTAACCACGTGGCAATTGTTGTACATTTTCCATCTTCCTCATAGTAGATTTTAGATGTGTAAATTCATTCCAAAAGTGGCAACGGTACATTTAGAATATATGTACTTGTAGGTGGTGAATGTGAGCGGCCGCCTTAGTCGAGTGTGTAGCGTATGCGCGCTTTATTCTGTGGGTCCCGGGAGCAAATCCTGCCCGGGACAAGTAACATCAAAAATTATAGAAATGGCAAACCTCCGGTATACTTCTGCCATGAAAAACAAACTTCTCACAAAAATGCACTCGCCGTTCGAAGATCGGCGTAAAATTGTAGGCCCCTCAATTTGTAATACAACATCAAAACGCACACCACAAATTGTAGGAGAAGTTCGGCCAAAATCGCTTAAACGGATATAGCGCCAATTAAGTAAGTAAGTAAGGTAGTGAATGTGAAATGAATTATCTATTTGAGTTTCTTCAGCAAGGCTCCACAAATCCTTGGTACACTAATTGATATATATCTATTTATATTTCTAACTAATTATATTTTTTAACGCCAGCAGCTTTTATGCTTCTAATCTGCAGAACCGAAATAGGGTGAAAAAACTCAAATACATTCGCACTGGTGTATAATTTGGCGCACTGAAGCGAAATGAAGTTTTTTTTCTGCTCTACTTACTCCATCACAACCGATCCTAATCAAATTTTCACAAAACTCTGAATATCAGTCCAACAGTCCAGAAAATCAAGTACTTATAAATTCTCAAAAGTTTGTAATTGCAATTTTCCTGACACGCCGACAATGACAATTCGACATTTGAAGCGCGCCTGACAGACGCGCCCAACGAGAACAGCAAGAAGCAACCCCCGAAGTAAGACAGCTCGATGGTTTGTGAATTACTTGGCTAGTGGCAATGACCCAGGTACTAGTAGGTAGGTAGGCTTACTTGCGAGCACTGCTGTGCCATCTATGGATTTATGTATTTATTTGCGAAACTCCCCCAGGGAAAAGACGCTGGTGAGGAGGTGAGACGCTATTCATGAGAATATTTGTGTTAGAATATTTAGCTACGAAATGTTGTCGATTTCATACGTCTTTGATTTTATTTTAACAACGGCAATTGCAAGTAGCTAGCGCGTTGGATGCGAAGGGAGTGAGGTGGGCAGACTGATAGCAAAACAATTGGCATTTGATGAAACGAGAAAGTGGCAAAGAGCGCAAACAAAAAGACAATAAGTAGCGCAAAAACAGCAATAAATAAAAATAATAGTCGTCCAAGGGATGGTGTACTGGATGGGAAAGTAGAATGCGTGGGCTATATGGGATGGATCGGTTGTGTGGGTCATGTTGGCTGAGTTGACTGGATTGGCGTGTGCGCAATTAAAAAATATTTTAACTCCCAAAGCGAAAGGACAGCGCATTTCAGGGTGAAACGGTTGATTGCTTGACTTGTACGAGTTTTACTGGCGGGAACCTAAAGCGGCTTGGTATTTAAATAAATGATAGTAGAGTACCTGCTGCTTTGAGCAGATGGACATGCCGAAGGAGCTGGTCATGGCAAGCTAAGAAAAGTATGCAAAGAGGGAAAGGATGGTTGTTGTTGTTAATGCCCATTTTATAAAATAGAAAACTCGTAAATGAGACAAGTAAGCAGGAGGAGCGGTGGTGTGAGCCAAATAAAAGTTATTATGTATGTACGTGAATATAACGGTAAATGCTTGAGATCTAAACTTCTTCGGGTTTTCCCTACTGCCAAATCTCATACCATCACCACATAACTACTTATACATAACCAAAACAAAATAACGGCACAATAATGGCGACTATAGCTCCAATACTCATCATCCATACGTAGGGTTGATTCGTCTCATTCCTTCCTTCATTCTCAGACCTTAGCTTCGGTTTCCAAACAAGACAACGTAGCGTTGGAAATGTCAGAATTGATTGATTGAATTGCCACTTTATGAAATTTGTGAGTCTTCTGAGATGCGCGGTGGCGCAACGAATGCTCTTTACGAATGTGTGTGTGTGTGTGTGTTTATATATTGAATGTGGCCAAGTTGGTGGCAACACAAACCATTACTTCGATGGTGGTTGCATTTTCTGTGGGCAGGAGATAAAGCGTAAAACTTGCAGGTTATAGACCTACACTCCCACACACACAAACTCATCTATATTTTTGCATTTGTATGCGTGGCTAAAATAAATAAAATTATACGCCAGCAAAGACCATTAAAAGTGACAGATTTATGCCAGTCACTAGGGGTTGACTCGTCGGCAGCTTGGTGGTCGGTTTTGTTTGGTTGATTGTTCGGTTGATTGGGGTGGCGGTTGTGCTGACTGGGACGTGCGTTAAACATCTAATGGCGCTGTTTTAAATATGATTACTTATCTAGGTACATAGTTTTTTAATTTTGTTGGAATGTGCCGGGCTGACTGGAATAATAGCAGATTGCCAGGATTAAAAAGTATTGCGTTACTGTTATATTTTTATTCTGAGAATTTTTTTAAATATAATTAATGACCATAAACTTTTCACAACAAGTTGCAGTGGATTGTGCTTGATTTCTAGGCAAAGTTGCTTATTATATATATTACATACGCATAGACAATAGGGTGTGCCACTCACCATACAAACAACTCGTTGGTATTTTTCTATCGAAATTATAAAACTTGTTATATTTTAAGACTCCAACCAAAATATTTAGGAAAAATATTAAGATTTAGGTAAGCTGGACCGATTTGAAAAAGCCTTAATAAATAAAAATATTTTTTTGTTAAATATTTAATAAAAAAATACCTCATATCATGAATCATTTTAAGTTTAAAAAGTCTGCTTACAAATATTTTTAAAAATATTTCAACATAATGATGATAATGAGATTTTTGAGAAGATTGATTTAAGATAAACTTGAGTAACTCAGCCAAAACTTGTCCGATTTAGATTTAAATGGTGTCATTGGAATTCCCGCTCTAATTAGCTCAGCAAATATCAACACATCTTAATCCAACATGCAATGGCAATCTTTTACCTTAGCTTTATTTTTCATACATTGATTGCTTTCAATCCGCATAATAACTTTACAATTAGAACTCGAATTATATTGAATGAAAAGTGCGAGAAAATACCCATGCAATGAATCGATATACATACAAACTTAAGTCAAAATCGGTCAAGTTTTGGCTGAGTGGTTAAAGATTTTCTTTAACAAATCTTCCAAAAAAAGGTCAGAGACAGCATACAAAATTGCATAATTATTCCGTTGCGATTTTCTTAAAATATTTTTATGCAGACTTTTTAAGCTTAAACTGATGCAACATTTGAGGTGATTTTTTTTTTAATATTTTCTAATCGGTCCAGCGCGCATAAATCTTATTATTTTTCCAAAATATTTTGGCGATAGTTTTTAAAACATAATGGTAATTTTTCTTCAAATATAAATATAATAAATTCAAAATGAATAAAAACCTACATAAAATGATTTATGCTTTCTTCAAAAATAGTTAACATTTCTTAAGCAGCGTTTCATACCCATTTTACTTTCTTTCGACAGCTGTTTACTTAAATCCAGGTAATTTGTTTTTTATACTACAGCAAATGAAGGCTTGTCGCATTTCTTCAAATTCTTTTAAAGTTTTGCTTCCTGTGGCATGAATTTTCGTCCACTTTCACCACACCAGAAACCAATTTGATCTAATCAGACTCCATTATTAGTCAGCAAAACTCAATTTAGTTCTAGTATGGCGACATTGGACGATATTTTCTGTTAATGGAACGTTGGGAGTGATGCAACTTCTATGTAATCTTGGTCCTTTGGTCAGGTGCTTGAAATTGCCGGTTGAGAGGTGGAACAAGCGTTCATGTACCAATTGCATAATAAAACCGGAAATTTAGAATTCTGTCGCAGGACTTGGTGTGAAATGAAATGTAACTGGAGTCTCCGGATCCATCCAAGCTATAATTTTTTTTGAGTGCTTTAATTACAAACGTAATTAATCTAATTACTTATATAACAAAAATATATACAACCACATTCTTTATTTGTTTGTGCTTTCCTCAAGCGCTTCAAATCGGTCTTTGCGACATATTTTTGGGAACATTAGTTATCACAATAGAGATTATACATATATACATATATATTTTTAGATTTTATTCGGGTATCGAATTACACAGTAAACCCTCAAAGTGATGCAGATAACTGGAATTTCAAATAATAGGAAGTTAGTAAGTAATTACACTACTGGTATTAAAAGCGTATTATGGGACAAAATTTCCCGCAAAACCAACCCTTTCAGAAAAAATTTTGGATCCGCCACTGGTCTTTTTGACCTACGTATGCCTCCCTGGAGCCCACAAAGGTGTAATGTTATTGTAAGAACCTATTAAGTTCGCTTAGTTTTGGAAATAAAATGTATTTTAGTACAATTTTATTTAGCTTGAAGCCAGTTGTTTTATGGTTTCTATTTAGTTTCTTTGTTTTAGTTTTTTTCAACTTATTGGACTTGCAAATCTAATGACAAATTAAAAATTGCCTTAGTAATTTAATTGTGTGATTGTGAAATTAAATTTATGTAGTTATTTAAGTGACATCTTTAAAAACCAATAGTGATATATAGATTAAGAAGATAATTTTACATAGTAAGTAGCTGCAATGTTATCTAAAGTTAATCAATTAAATTTATGCTATAACTTTGTGCAAAATTTTGAAAAACTCCACAAATTTCTATTGGAATTTTACATTTTCGATCGAGCTTGCAGACTTTGACTTTTTAATTCCAGAATAATATATTACAATTTTGAATTGGTTCACAATTGCGGTTCATTTTAAATAATTTATTTTACTATGTTCTGTTCAGCCATCGTACTAATTTCAAGTGCATTCCGCTGACATAAATTTAACTTTAATTTCTTAACCAAAATCATTTAAATTATAGATACTTGCATAAATATCTTCCTTGTAGTCCACATGCAACATTTGTTCACTTTCTGGTATTTGTTTCCATCCTTTCCATGAAAGTTTTCTCGTTAGAAAAAAGAGATTTAAAGTACGGGCTTCTTCAGTTCATAAAAGGTGCATAAAACCTTCTTGCAATTTTTAATCTTCATAATGTATTTAGCCAATTGTTTTCGATTCTTATTGTTTAGGCTAACCAAATATATAATATAATATAATATTTCACGTAGGTTGCATCTCCCGCTTTGTTTCCTTAACAGTCTTGCCGGAAGTATGCGAATTAACCACAGTAAAGCGAAATCCACCGTATTATAATCTAATCTGATAAGTATTTAGAGTGCAGATCTTGAAACGAAACGAGATGAAGCTTTTTTGTAATATTTGTTCTTTCATGTTCACTATTGAAACACACTACACAGTTGCATTTATATTTCACACTCTAGCTGCAGTTTTCTGGATGAGTACAAAGCGATATTTGTTAACATACCCTTTGCAACATTGGGCTAAGTATCACTGTATCATGGCAAAAAATAAATTCGGAGGTTTGCGAATGCCTGATGTGGGACAACCGTTATTATTTTTTTAAAGTATATGTGAAAATCTCGTGCCATGGTGTTTGTGGTCGCACTTCTCCGAAATGGCTTGACTGATTTTTATAAAATTTTGTATGTATATTTGGTAGGTATGGGTATAGGTTGAAAAGTATATTTAAGGCTTGGGTTGCTACCTATTTGAAAAGTCGAATTTACTTAAATTATACACAAGTTATATGAAATATTATAATATGGGTGTCAAACGGTTTGTCTCAGCGTGGAGAAGGTTTATAACGAGATATATATAATATATATATATAATATATGTCAAATTACACACTGGTATAATATATGAAATACTAAAATATGTTCGTGTCGCTAGGAGAAAGTTTATAGGTACATTTTGAGGATCGTTGCTACCTGTTTGAAAAGTAAAATTTAAATATGAGAGAAAGTGTAATTCTTCTTACATATTCAAAGGGCCCCGGCCGGGATTCGCACCGGGACACTCCGAAGGAATCACGCAAATGGTACATACTTGGCTAAAGCGGTAATTATTCCATATTTATTTACGAATCTGGATATTATTCACATTTCTTAAGAGTCATTGATACGTAAATTCTTTCACCCTTATTTCAAAGATAATAGACCTAAGTATATACCAAGGCGAATTCATACAAGGTGGAGTGAAGAAACAGCTGAGTTTTACTTTTTTTTCAATTCGGCGAAGCTGGTGTAATGTCAAACTATTTTTGTTTGTTTACATTCTAATTTGTGTGTTTACATTCTATGTCAGATTTTGACATAACTCCCGCTCAAGGCGCAACAACAAAATACATACGTTTTTTCTTGCTACCACCTTGTATGAATTCGCCTTGGTATATACTATATTGAAACACCCTTAGCCGCTGTGACGATTCTGTCACCTCGACTACTTATAGATTCTAAACGAATCATAGGATATCAGACTGGCATGATACCATGGGAGGATTTCTTAAATCAGTAGTTGTAACCAGCGGACTTTGTAATCAACTTATTTCAGTTTATGAAGTAGAGACTATAGACTTGGCAATAAAGAATTTATGGTTCTCAAAACGGTTTGGGGAGCAATTTGGTTTAGCCAAAAATGCAGGCATTATTTGGCGCGCTTTATGAGCTATTATAATAAATAGCTGGACTTTTCTTCTGTAAAAATTAAGTTGGATTCTTCTGAGTTACCTAAAGTCATTTGTTAATGCGAACACACAGGAAACTTTGGATGCGAACCATCAACGAGGTGACCGAGACCCCCAGTGCTTGAAACAGTTGTCGAAGATTGGACCTCGGGATTATGCCATGTAAGCGAATGCCTTTAACTAGTCGGATAAAATTATCTTTCTAATACATAAAATTATCTTTCCAATCATATGAAGTTATTCTTATACTTGACGTAGCTGAAGAACTTCGAACACCGCTGTTGCTATTGCCGGGAGCACAGAACGTTAACTTGCCATTATCAAGATTCTACTTATGTAGGTTCGATTGTTCGGTCGGGGAAGTATTTTTTGGTTTTTCAATTAATTTGATTTCTTTTACTAAATTTTTAAATTAGTGTGAATTTAATGATTAAAATTTTTTTGTAATTAATTAAACATTTAATTAGTTTGAAAATTCCACGTATGTTCGTACATAAATAGTGTTGCTTTACACTGCAGGGTTTAATAATTGCTTACACTTCATTTACTGCGCAGAAGTGTGAGCAGGAGAAGCAGCCAGCAGAGCGAATGCAAATGAATTCGAATAGCAACAAAAACGAAAATGAAATGGAGTAAAATAATGGAGGCAGAGCAACCATTGCTTCGAACTGGACAAGCAGGTTCGTCTGCTCATAGCGTCGCTGCGTGCGACCCAGACTTTTGACATTTGATTGATTGACGAATGTGTTTTGCTGGGAGAGCACAATAACAACGTGCGACGAGAAACGAGATGGCAACTGTGAATGAATTCGCCAGAATTTTGCTGCATTGAAAGAGTTCAGCGATAGTCAACCATTATGAATGAGATTCACCGATCCGAATGGGATGGTTATTGTTAGAATTTGCTTTGGTAGAGGAGATGAATAAATGTCATCTTCGATGTATTATACATAAGTATTTATGTATGTGTGTATGTATATGGATTTGCATGCAGTAATTGTATTAGGGTAGGGAAAATATAAAGTCGGTGTTTAGATTAATATAAAGTGAGTCAAAATAATTTTGGTACATTGATATCTAAACAATACAAATTCGCAATGTTTTTTGTAACAAATTTTTTTTTATATTTTTGCATTAAAATACTATATCATAAAAAAATTATGCATTCAATACTGCAGCTACAAGCTACTCAATTGCACAATATACATATGTACATATATAACCAGTTTTTGCTTTAAAAGCTTCCTCTTATTTTCGTCGCATTCTTCTTCGTTATTTTTTATTCAGATGCTATGTGGTACGTCAGAGAATGCGCAATCTGATATGTCTACACGCCAAAGGACCTGAATACAGGGGTGGGCAGTTGAAGGACAAACTTGTATGTATGTAAATAATTATGCTATATTTACTTCAGCTCGATGCAACTACCTTTTCACCAGACTGTGGCTTTTAGAAATCAGAAAATGATTTGCATTCTGAACGAATGCCATTTTGCATGTATTTTACCATATTCGCGTTCAATCTTTTTATTTTTTTAATGTCACCTTACTCTTTAACTATCTTCAAAATATTTTTGATGTAATTGCTATGTATAACTTTCTATAAGTATATATTGATGCCGTAATTTTTCCTTCAAATTTCGATATTTTCTTCCGTAAATGTTTCTTCGAAATCAATTAATTAATTAATGAAAACATATGTCAAATTTGTTTCCCCTACAATAAGTAAATATGTATTTCTTTATTCCCATTTTTCTTTCTTTTGATAGTTGTTTCTTCTTAAATCCAGACAATTGTTTTTGAGCTTATAATTTTCTGAATTTCATAATAGATATATCAAAGGTTCAAATTTAGTACGATTTATTGCCATCTCAAATTTTCACTTGGAAATTTGCTAAAAATTCTGATAAAAAGTTGTATATTGCTAACTAACCCAGTGAAAACTTTTGTGTATAAAAACTACCTATTTACTATTTTTTGTACAAATTCAATTTATATAGCAGTATACATCGTTTCTATGTAAGTCAAGTCAAGTGAAAGTCTTACGAAACCGGTCCTTTAGACTTGACTCAATTTACATTGATATTTACTTAGTAACGATTACTCTGACAGTTTGTTTTCTAATTGTAATTGAATTTATACAATTATACAAACAAATCAGTTCGTATCGTATATTTCAACAGGAGTGATCATGAACTTATCCCGAAATGGTCCCAAAAAGTCCCGCCCTTCAAGACTTCAAAAATTTTATCTCACTCATAATTATTATTAGAACACTTTTATAATAAAAATCCCAATATAAAAGTCTTTGAAAACTTAAAAAAGTTTATGTCGCTGATGATTATTCTGAGAAACCTTTTATAACATAAGCCCCAAAATAAATTTTTTTGAAGATGTAAAAATATTTATCTCGCTGATAACTATTGTGAAAAGACTTTTATAAGTCTTTGATAACTATTGTGAAAAGACTTTTATAAGTCTTTGAATAATAGTTATAGATTACTCGAAAAATTTGTATCTTACTATAATAATAGTTGATTAACTTTACTCTTTTCTCTTAAAATAGTTCTGGTTTATAGTGAAATGAAAAAAAACTAAAAAATTTAAACCCCAGGACTTTTTTGCGAAAGAAACCACAGCCTATTTAAAGTTTTTGGTTAACATTACTAATACTATTATATTTGACTCATAATTTGTTTTATAACTTTAAATCCTATACGTCAGGGTTAACCGAAAACTAAATTAAATTTCAAACAAATTTTGTTCAAGGTAAAGTTCACCGTATAATATACTAATTTTATTAAGAGGAAGCATTTACCTTTTACATATCTCTCACACTTCGTTTAGGGGCGGCTAAAGTCAATTTCAGTTTTTTTGTTTAGTTGTTTGCACAAATCATGGTGGCCGACAAAACAATGGCATTTACTTAAACCGATGTGTGAAAATCAAATATTTCGATCGTTCGCAACAGTTGAGCAGCTGACGACGAAACCGTTGGATCTTTCAACTCAGCTGCGAACTCCAATGGATATACTACTGCCACAATTTCGTGGTACATACATTTTTTTGCCCAAATCGGTCAAGGATATTTCTCTATTGATTCTGGTAACAATTTTGCTGTCCAGCTACTAATAAATGTTTCTTCTGATTTTGTACGTAGAATCAGAACCTGGACTCCGAATTACTAAATTGGATCACTTTTTTCAATAAATTCGGTTTCACAGTGGCAACAACGCGCAAGTAATTTTGTTTTTAAACTTCTATAGAATATTACATGGAGTCTATTTGTTTGACATTTATTGGAAAAATATAATTGAATCAGAATTTACTTCCGTTCAAACATAGGCATAAAAATAGGAACTATTTCCTGTATAACAAACTTTGTACATTAGGGTGCATCACACCTCATACAAATAATATTCGTTACAGTTTTCCCATCGGAATTTAAAATCTCTTACTTATAAGACTTCTACCAAAATATCTCGAAAAATATTAAGATTCGCGTGAGCTGCAATTGTTTGAAAACAGCTTCCAAATTAAGTTTTTTTTTTAAAATGATTTTTTTTTAAAATATTTTTATCAAAAAAATCACCTTTGTGAATGTTGAAACGAGCATAAAAATTTTTTTAAAGCGTAATAATTGGTTTGGCTTTTTTTGGAAGATTTGTTTAAGAAAACTTTTAATAAGTTAGCCAAACTTTACTGATTAAGAGCTATAAAACACCGTTGGAAGACTTTTCTTAGCCTTTTCATTTCTATGCACTTCACAGTGGTTTTTTTTTGCTAATTCCATTATTCTGATTCTGGTGAGCAAATTGTTTAATATTTCTATGCCGGCATTTTAAGCTTAAAACCTTATTAGCGTTTTCTTACAAAATCAAAGTGTTGGTCTACCAATTTTTATTATTAATGAAAAGATATGTACGTACATATATCCGTGTTAATAAAAATAATAGCAAAATATATTGACAAGTTTTAACAATTTTATTTTTACTTACATATTTAATTTGAATAGTATTTTATGAAAATATAGTTAATTCTATAATGAAAACCATGTACATAAGTCGAAATTTCAAACTGTCAAGAAAATTTATAAAAGCTCAAAAAAATAAAGCAAAATGTAATCAAAATGTCTATTTTTTTAATAATAATTTGTAAAAGCTTTTCTATTGTCAGTTTTGTTGCCTATTATACTATTATAAAGTGCAAGTTTCTAATGGCTAAATATTGTTGTTGACTTTAAAATTTTTTTGCTGGGCTTTCAGTATTTTCTTCCATTCTTCGTTTAAATGGAAGAAAAAGCGCGACATAGGCAAAAATCACGAATAATTTCAACTGACTCTTTATTGTAGAGAAATTGAATAGGCTATAAAATTACTTACTAGAGAAAATTTAATTGATTAATTATTCATTGAGTTCAATTATTGCATATTATCGTTGAAAATTCTAATCGTAGTCTAAATTTAACAGTTCTACTTTATACTTATGCCCACTGTAAACATAAAAAAATTTAGTTATAGAAAAAGTTTAAGCAATTTAGAAGAAGAAAGTGTTTAATTTATTTCCAAACGAATTAATTAGTCTCAATAAGCATATTAATTCAATGGATAAGTTCATAAAATTTTACAGCAAAAAATCAGTTAAATTCGAATTTACGTGTTCGTCAGAGAACTTGAGTTCTCTGGTGTTATTCTGTTTTGAGCACATTTCAATTCGAAGACAACTCACTAGATGACTGTTTCACAACTTCGAATGAGCTGCTTTCTTGCTTCTCCGCTCTCTATTTCTCTCTATGCAATACGCGCTCTCACTGCAAAATGGAACAAATAGACGCGCAAATTAATACGGCGGCGGCAACTGTGCCGCTACATTTATACACATTCTTTAAAATGTTTGGTAAAATAGAATCAAAACGATGTAAGTAATGCGCTATTCAAATACAGCACTCCCTTGAATTCACTCACCTTGTTGTTTTATGTATGTCTGTTTGTAGTTAATTTGCAGTATAATTCAGTTGGCTTCACTGCCATGCGGCGCCAGCCAGTGTAGCAAATTCTATCAGAGTGCAGCCAGACAATTTACACAAAATGTAGCTTCCACGAAAGAATAATAACACTCATTCACTTTACTTGCAAACACGAATCCACTTTTTACTCGATTTACATAATTATTTCTTATTAATTTACTGTAATAATACAGCGCACTTTCTGCAACCGACCGTAGAATCCACAAACTAAAATTATACAATGAACAAATTTTTGACAGCTGTGGCTGGCGAACAGCTGTTCCTAACTATTAAGAGAGAGTGCAATAGTGTTGAGCGAGTGAGTGCGCTATTTGAGAGCATAGAGTGGCGCTCATAATGTATGTTCGAAAATTAAATACTATGCCGATGAATTGAGTGGAGTGTAGTTGTGTTTTGCAGTCATGGAGTGGTTTTCATTACCGTTGAGTGGAAAAATAGGGGGTTTATAAGCAGATATACATATGTACATACAGGCGTGTATATGAAATTTTGAATACTAAAATAAAAGGATTAGGAGAAACCCATTTACGTGTGTACATACATATATGAATATCTTTTTATATACATATGTACGTGCATACATAGATGTATATGTATACAAATACTGCTTGAATATTTAATATAAACTGTTAATGCTTGTTTCTTATTGAGGACGGCAGTTATATATTAAAAACTAATAAATACTTTAAGTTATTATTATAATTTATATTTTCGAATAGCAACTTAAGTCATAATTTCCCACGTTAATTTCCTACCTCAACCTAGGCGATTTCTAATTATACTTATTTAGTTTGGTATAACTGTCTAAATCAATTTAAGATTGCAACAATTAGAAAGTTTATTTTAACACAAGTCCATACAAATTATGGATTATCACTAAGGCATAATATTTTTCGTATAACAAATCATAAGAGTTTAAGTGTATTTTTTCCTAATCCCTTTTTTTTGTATTTAAGTAAGTAAAAAGATACGCATGATTCCTTGGAATTTGCAAACATACAAAACTCCTAAAATTTACTGTGAGGATTTTAAACTTTAAAATACTCTCCTCAAAAAAAGTGCAACACAGACATGGCCGGCTATGGTTCGCAGCCACAGATTCATGTATGTGTGTATGTATGTACTTACTTCTATAGTAACAAAAATGTGTATGTGTATTAAAGAACGCGGGATCAAAATTAATTAAGAAATCGAAGAACGAAACGCGTTCAGATGTATGAATGAATTATTATGAAAAGATTTTCACGACATATTTTGAGGGCATTTTAACTATGTAAATATGAAATAATTATTATTGTGGTGCTCTGAAAAAAATTATATTGCATATAAGAACTCAATTTTAAAAATGCAAACTAAAAAGATTTGACATTGTTTGTACATTTTTCGGGAATACTTTTCCTCAAATTTATACTACTCCTATAACTAAAAAGATTTGACATTGTTTGTACAGTTTTCGGGAACACTTTTCCTCAAACTTATATTTCTTTCGCCTTTGTTTTCAAAACTGTCTTTTTGTCTATTTATCAGTGGCTTATCCATGAGGTCATTTGGGTGTGTTGGAAACTTCCTTCCTTCCTAACATCGAGGAATGATATCAATAATATGAGTAGGCTTATTTATTTAAATTTAAACTTGCTCTTCAATTTACTAGAATTAAATGGGCTATAAAGCTGCATACTCGAAGACTTCTGAACATTCTATGGGGAAATCGGTTATTTAATTTATTTAGTTATATTATTTAAAAAAAAAGAAACGAATGACGGAAAGGAAGAAAATCTTAAAACCCGTTCCAAAAGACGTCGCGAACACCTCGAAAATATTTGCCTGAAATTCGCTGTTTCCAAAAGAAAATTTTGCTTCGAACAATCGATAATTTTAAATAAAACTCAGAAAATGTCTCAGTGTTCCTCTTTTAAAATCGTACCTGGAAAGCAAATTAGAGTGTTTTTGCATCTTGCCGCATTTCTTTAAATTCCTTTAATATAGCTGGGAATTTGGAATTTTGCTACACAAATCGCTGTCAAAAGTTGGGAAGCCGCAGAAGGAGACTTCAAAATGCTAATTTTTCGAGTGCTCTAATTATGAGCATATATAATTCGTTGTGGCTTCATGCGTATAAATCTCTCCTGACCGGGCTTTTTTGGCTTCCATAACTTTGTAAGTGTGAACAATATTAATTTTTTTTTGGAACCTTGAACGAAATTTTAATCGTCCGACCTAATTTAGTGTGTGTTTTGAACTCTATATGTACTAATTTGTTGTTGTTTTAGAGCAAAAATTTTGAACTACTTTTATAAAAATGAGATGATCACATGTTTTTAAATTAACACAATTTATGCAAACGATACCGCAATTTTTCAGCACTAGGCCTGAGTTTTCTCTCGACGCCCTTAACTGCACAAGGCCACTATTCTTTCCAAAATAATTCGGTTAGTGATAGTTATTCATAATAAATTAATAAAAAACCTCATTATAGTAGAAATCAAGTTTTGTCAATAAGCTAATAATAGACATAATAAATATTATTTTAAAAAAATATTTATTGCAAAAAAACAACTACATACTTGAAAAGTCAAAAATTAACGTTTGGTCGATTATGTGAAGTCGACTAAACAACTTTTGCTAATCGATTAACCGATTATAGGGTTTATTACTTTGTACATTTTCTATTTTGCGTTTTTTTACAAATTTAATTTTATAAGCAATGCCCCAAGACGAATTCATGTAAGGTGTAGTTATTATAGCAGCCGATTTGATTTTTTTTATTAAATTATATGTGTTTTGGTTTTGCTTTTGCGTATGAGGTTTCAAATCCTTTAAATATGTACATATTCAAATTTTGGCAACTCTTTCGCAAAAGCTAAAACAAAATACATGGGAATTTTGTAGTTGTACTTAAAACACCACCTTATATTAATTCGCCTTGCACTGTACATTGGCTTTCAGAATGAAGATTTTTTAATTATATTTTTTCATTGCATCAGAAATTTTATTTGTGTAAACTTAAATAGCTTTTAATTAACATTTTTAAGTAAAATATCTTCGACTATATATTGGCGATCCTGCCCGGAAAGCAATAGTTTAAATGAATTCTTGAACATTTAATTTCAAATTCAGCAAGACAACATAAAAACTGAGACGAAAACTAAATACGACAAAATTTAATAGACAATTCGCAAAGAACGGACAGAGAAGCCACTTGAAAACCAAAAGCAACAATATCTGCAAATCATAATTTAAACATCTCAAAGCAGTACAACTTTAAAGCTCTTCAATGAAATGGAAATTTTACACTGCTAACCAGAAGTTAATTTTTTAAAATCCAATAAAGAAAATTATTTTTAATTACCCGAACTAGAATACAACATCTTAACTTTTAAATTATTGGTCAAGTATTGATAAGAACGATTAGTCGATTAACAAGAGCTCTACAAATTATTGAGCCTTTCTTAGTAATCTCAAAACTTACGGATAACTCGACGATGGGTGTTCATTAGAAAACAAGTTTCAAAATCATTTTTTGCACTGGGCACGTACGTTTTGATGGGAATATTTTTGAGATTACAGCTCATAAATGCAAACTAAACACAAACATTCTCTTCACACCAGACAACGCTAGATTCCCATCTACTTAATTGCTACTTTAGCCATTATAAAATCACACAAGCATATTTTTATGCCGCCATATTTTTGTCATGTCAATTGGACGTAGTCATAAATCATAAAAGTGCAATGGCAACACCCATACCTTCCAGTCTAAATACATACATGCTCAAATTAATACATACATACAAACATCTACATAAATGCGTGTACATATTAAGAAGAAGCGCATGATTGCCCATTTCAATGCCGCTTATCGCATCGCACAATCGATCAGAGAGGTCTAACATACTTCTTCCCTCCTTCCGCTCATCCAATGTACTATATACCACTGGGCGTTTTATTTTCATTGATTCATTGAAGGCGCGATTCTTCTTCGCCTCCATGCAATATATGCAATATGTATGTATGTACATGAGTATATAGCTGTGAACGTATGTATGTGTGTGTGTTCATCGCATTTACGGCGGCGCTACAATTCGACTTGTCTTTAACACTACTCCGCTTTTGTGCCTACAGAGTTGCTCATCATCTACATCTGATTGTGACGCGCATCGTCGAGCATTCAGCTTGCACTGGTCATCCAGCCAGCCAGCCAGCCAGCCAGCCAGCCAGCCAGCCAGCCAGCCAGCCAGCCAGCCAGCCAGCCAGCCAGCCAGCCAGCCAGCCAGCCAGCCAGCCAGCCAGCCAGCCAGCCAGCCAGCCAGCCAGCCAGCCAGCCAGCCAGCCAGCCAGCCAGCCAGTTAGCCAGCCACCAAGCCCTGTTATTAAATCAACTTCAGCTATGCTAAAATGGCAAACAACAATCGTAATTCGGGCGATTCGATTGCAGTGGCCAAGCACATCCAGATCATTGCAGCAGCAGCAGCAGCAGCATCGGTTCCATCAGCTGTAAGATACCAACTCACACACACACACACACTTATGTTTTGTTAAATCAGCAACATCACCGCAAATTATCGACTTTGGCTACCGCTTTAGCTTCCTATCCTCACCGCATCTCTCAGCTTGCCGACTTCCTTTTATCCAGTTTGGCTGCTCATCTGTGTTTGAGTTTTTGGCCTGCTTAGCATTTTTGGTCAATTCCTCAGGCTATAAATGTTTCTTCTATTCTTACTTGTTCCACATTCATGTCACTCCACATGTGACTAGGTTTGGTTTTTAAGCATGCCCTGGAAGTATACGAGTATACATTGTATGCACATTTATATTCCGCGTTTCGGGCGATTTCAACACTCAGATACATAAAATTAACGAATGCACTCGCGCGAGCATCGCTGTCACACATACATACATATATACAGTGTCCGACAAAACTAAATCACGCAGCTCTCCAAACTACTATATATCGAAATGATATTTTCAAACAATTATTAAAACCAAATTTTTCTATATTATTTGGAAGAGCGTACATTTGCTGTTGTGTTAAGGGGTTTAAATGTTGAGGTGCGGAAAAATGGGGAAAATTTTGAGTTTTTGTAGAGGTTAGTAGCCATATTTTTATTAAATACTTGTTATACATATGTCTTGCGTAGTACAATGTCTAATTTGCAAAGTCTGCCCCTGAACATAAGAAATTCTAATAATTGTCAAAGTTATGACATTTTACCCAAAACGGGTTTTTTTTCAAAGAGGCTTGCCGTGACTACGATTCCAGTCCATCAGCTCAACTGAAAGTATAAAACCAACCATATGGGCACTTGTGGTTTCCTTGAACGATTCATTGAAATGAGAAAAATTTCTTCCTGCAAACGGGCACGATTTTCTCAAAAACGCTACTTTTTTCATCTGATGAAATGTATTTAAAAATTCATAACATTGATGTGAAAATTTAAACGAAAAAATGAAATCGTTCAAGGACACGGCTAATAAATTACAAACAATTTGAACAAAAAAAATTAAATTCGGTTGTAAACTCTTTCAGCCAGAGACTTAACTGTTATAAGAGAAATGACGAAAAGGTCTTATAAACCATTCTAAATAACCATTATTGGGAGATATATTTTATTTTGGTCCTTGCAACCAATATAAATGAGAATTATTTTATTTTGGTTACCGTAGCCAATAAACAGGAGAAATATTTTTTTAGGTTGTGATTAACCATTATTGCAACCAAAAAAACTTTTTGGTTACCAATAACTATTTTCCAAAGTAACTTTTTTTCTGGTTATTGGTGACCAATTGGAAAGCAACAGTTTTATTTTTTGGTTACTGGTAATGGTAGTAGATCAGTAGATCGTCATTCCGCCTACCAGTTATTCAAGCGCATTTTTCATTATAAATATTTGGACAATAAAAAGGCTTCAGATTATTATCTCTATGGTGCTAATATTTATTGCTCAATTTTACAAACATAAGCGATCGCAATGAATCGTCTGATAGGTTACATCTAAGATCACTTAGTACCAGTCTCAATGCAGGAAACGCTAGCTCAACGCTAACTTGAGTTGCTGCAGCGGCATGAACAATATCTGCCAGTTGTTTGAGAAACGGTGACGTATATTTTTTCTCCTCCCAATATTGCAAAAGGTTGGCATCGACATCAACTCTTCCCTATCTGTAGGTGTCTATTTCGGCAAAGAATTTTAACAATGCTTCTGAATGCACGCCTGCCGCCTCATCTTCTGACGAAAAGTTAACTTCCAAACTTCTTAAAGTCTGACGTATTAAAGAGGAAGTGGTCGAATTTAACGTTTCCTCAATGAATACATCACTTTCTGAAGGAGACTGCGTTGCTTGAGGAAGATGTCTACCGATCTGGAAAAGTGCAAATAATTATTAAGGGTATAAAGCAACGTTTAGTATCGTCTCCCACAAACCTCGTTCAATTCATTAAGTTGTGTTGCCAAATTCTTCAGGGCAACTCTTACGACGAAATCGTGGATCCAAAAAGATTGCAGCGTTAAGGACGTTGGCGTTTAGCAAATGTGGCTCTCTCTTTCTGATACAATTTAAAACAGTAGAGTAGACAGTAAAACCTCCGTATTTAAACATTCCAATTTTACCTTCAGCTTAAACCAAGCTTTGCCACAATCGCCCATAACCAGCTGCTCACGCTGTAATTTAAGTGTCGTTTCATAAAGGGGGCTCAAAATAAGTAGTAAGTCATTTAATTTACACCATTCTTCATCTAACAATGGTCGGTTAAGGTGTTCGTTGCAAACTTCCCTGTATTTGGAGAGTCTGTCCAGCATTGTAAATGTAGAGCTCCACCTCGTTGGAACATCTAAAGGGGGGTGGCCCAGTTTAAGCATTTGCAAAATTTGTCTAAGCAAATAAAAATATACTCGTATAAATAATGATAGTATTGAAATTGAAAACCAAACTAATTTAATAAGTCAAACAAACTCGAAGATTGAGTTTCAGGTTTAAAGTTAAAGATGTAGATTTTAAAAATTGGGTCGTTCTTGGAAACTTACCTGTATTTCGGCGTTCTCAAAGTTTTCATTATTTGTCTCGATTTTTCAACAATTGAAATAATGTTGGCTGTGCCCAGAAAGTCTTTCGCGATTAATTGTAAGGTGTGTGCTGCACATTTAACAGAAAACATGTTTCGATTTTCTTCACTGAAAGTATTTTCAAACTCTTCAAGGGTTAATATTGATTCCTCAGAGTCATTTAGAGCACTACTCTCTTCATGTGTAGTTGCTGCAAGCAAATCAATCGCCTTTAGCATATTTCGACCGTTATCTGTAGTTATGGTATATATTTGTTTCTTAGTTATATTAAAGTCACGCAAAACTTCTTCGAGCTCAGTTTTCAGATTTTCACCAGTCTGCGACACACAAATCTCTTTCATTGATAATGTAATAACTTCCACTTTGCCCTTATGTATTATTTGCACTGTCCATCTTAAGGGATATTATTTTTCTCGTAAATTTTTTCTTGATAAGTCTTTTCAATCTTATTTCTTCTTCATTTACTACTGCCATGATATTGTGCGACGTAATGGGAGTCATATTAAGACCTTTAAATATTTCCTCAGTCAGACTCTTAAAAGCATTTGAATCGAAGAACGACAGCGGTTGGGACTCCTATGTGAACAATTTGAGGCAAGCATTACTTATTTGATTTTTTGAATAGTTCACGGAAAATTTAACTTTTTGGTCATTTCTATTCTTTGTGTCTTCGTATTCGTCAATGGACTGGCATTCCGTTTCCGTTTTCTACGCATTTCTGTTTTAATTTTGAACAATATAAAAACTTAATTTTTCGCGTAACTTAATTGCACTATACTCGCTCGCAATCACTTTATAAATGCACATAAACAACAGATAGGCAGAATAACGGAATAAGGAAATAAAATTTAAGCTGTCAAATTAGTCATAACTAGATACTTTGGAAAATGGCTGTTAGTAACCAAAAACATTGTTTTTTAAGCAAATAAAGGGCATTTTTGTGTAACCTTTTCTTCTGAATGAAAAAAATAACAATTATTTTCCGTCTCTGCTTTCAGCAATCCAAGTCACCGCAACGACGTTTTCGAAAAAACATGATTTCGAGATAATCGCGTTTAAAGTTTGAAGTACACTTTTGTCTATTGTAGCGGTCAATCAGGTGAACTTACACGTCATCGTCTATTCCAGGGCCGCAACAGAAGTCCTCTGTATTTGATTCAGCTTCCAAATTATAGATTTTTTGTTGTTCGAGAGCTATCCGGGCCTTTCCTGGTTGCCTTCCCTGGTTGGGAAGATGACCTTGCCAGTGTCGTGCGCAAGACGCAAAACGCTACAACTTCGATCCTACTACTTAAATCTCTATAAAAATTTGTGATAACATTGCTAAGAACCCAAACCTTAAGATGAAAAAATTAAAAATTTTTATATTAAACTGAAATATTAATTCAAACTTGAAAGTAATGGGTGTTTTTTTTTAGACTGATAGAACTTTAAATTAAAATGAAGTATGTTGCCAATTTTTTTTATTTGAAAAATATTTTCATGACAATTAATATTTAAAAACGATTTCTGGCATATTTCCGCCACGACTAGCTTTGGTAAATCGCCAAATTGCCCTTTCAACAAATCGATTGTTCGAGTGACAGTATGAGGCGTGGCATCGTCTTGTTGGAACCAAAATTATTGCAGGTCGATATTATGCAAATTTGGAAACAAGTAATCGGTTATCATTGATCTGTAACGATCATCATTGACAGTAACATTCGCTCCGGCATCATTTTTAAAGAAATAAGGACCGATGATGCCTCCATCACCAGTTCGACGAATAAGCCGCTCTGATGCTCTATTATGTGGACCATAAAATTCACGAAGTGCTCTATAAGTTCGGCGAACAGAACACTGATTTTTTAAGTAAATTTCCACAATTTGTAAACGTTGATGCGGCGTCATTCTTTCCATGATGATTTGTCATGCTTACTGAACAGAAATGTCAAAACGAAATGTCATTTACTAGCTGTCAAGTGGCAGCTATCCCAATCGAAAGTTCTATCAGCCTAAAAAACATCCGTTAGTTTTATTTCTTTTTTAAAACAAAATAACAGAAAAATTAGGTTTTAATAATTGTTTGAAATATCATTTCGTTGGGTAGTAATTTGGAGAGCTTCGTGCTTTAGTTTTGTCGGACACTGTACATACATTTCAATCTGTAAAGTTTTGACAAAATAACTTATCTCGACTTAGCAGACATTCCTGTCAAGCAGAAAATCAAAGGGAACTTATGAAATGTTTAAATAATTTGTTAAAAGCGCTACTATTGTGTAACAAAGAAGGGGGCATGCGTCCACGTTCCTCTTCTTTAGTCGCCATCTTGAACAACTTTAGAAAATTCATCTCGGTTTTTTATAACTCAGTGCCATCTAAAGTCACTAATTTTGAAACTCTCAAAAGTCTCTAAGTTTTTTGAGACTTGAGACGATTTAGGTATTTAGTAAGCAACAGTTTAAAAAAATTTAACCAAAGACTGTGGTGAAAAGCAGTAGTAGAGACAATCGGCTGTTGGTATGTTCAGTTAGAGATGCGCAATCAACCTCAATGAAAATGTGTTCATCGATAGAACATTTTTCTATTCTTTGACAATAAAATGGTTATCGTAAAATTAACATTGAAATTAACCATTCAAAATTCTTATTACCACATTATATGTGAACCGATTATTTAAAATATGTGTAAAAGTTAGAACTATCAACAATCGATAAATGCAGCTACTCTTCCATATGCACATTCGGTCAAAATGACAGAACAAGACACATAACTAAATGTAAACAATTAGTTTTTCACTATGCGTCTTAAAAATTAAGTGTTATTTTTTAGAGATTTAAGCAAAATATAGCGAATGACCAAGGAGCAAATCGAGTGTTGCTTAATTTTTGCGTTTGTTCAATACTTTCCTTAATTTCTTTGGGTTTTGACCTGCTCAGGACCAGCTGACAAATTACTGACTTTATTTTGAGACTTGAGACGCCTTATTGAATACCGAATAGACTCAAATACAATCTCACCACTAGTGGCTAGAGACTGCTTACAGAATACCGGCATCAGTTTGCCTCTTTGACGAATTTATTTTTCCATTACGATTTTCAATAAAAAAAACACTAAAAATGGTACATTCAAAAAACAAAAAAACATAAAATAATCACTGATAATCTTTTTCGTCTTTGTTTTTATTGCTATTCGTTGACAATCGAACTTAAAATTCATTAGAATGGAATTTTTTTTTGGTAAAAATAACATTTTTCAAATATGAAAAGGATCTTTTATAATGCATTATGAGGAGCAGTAGGATATTCTTTCCAAAATAGACGGATACATAAAGCAGATGCGGGTTGGCGGAAGAACCACTTTGTTTACATTTTCCTCTAATAAATAGTTCCTTACGGGGTTCAAATGTATTACATATCGTAAACTTCCTTGACGTACCGATTAAACCCAGACAATGTGAATTGACTATGATTTGGACAACGTATCTTTGTTTCACAATGAGACCATTAATTATATGTATATAGATATTCTAACCGCAGCATTCTAGAATTATCGCAAGTAGAATATATCGAAACTTTACTCGAGGATGGGTTGGAGTATTTAGCACGCGATATACATAATTAGAAAGATGGGACTCTCTCAGCATATAAGCAGGGAAACTTCGATTACGTAGATTTTCCACCACCTGATGAGGATGGTTTAATTTAATTAAGCCATCGCGCGAGTTTTTGCGGAAAGTTATGGAGTTGGAAAATATTTTTATTCAAAAAGTGATCCAAACACACACTATATTCTTGAACAGAATGCATTTTCGGATTAAACGATTAAATATGCTGATCAAAAATATATAATAAAATGTTTCATAATAATAATAGTAATTGAAAAATCAATTTTGCAAAAGTACTTACGATTTCATAAAAGATGTTCTAAACAATTCCGCAATAAGTGGCAAAACAAGTTATTAAAAAACCCATAAATGATTGTGTTTATCTGGTTTCATTCAATATATGATAAATTTTAATTCAGAAACATTAATTGTATATTTTTCCTGACATTTTTTTTGTCAAAATGCCGTAAATCAACTAAAAAAATGTAAAATTATGTAGTGTTTAAACTTAATAAACATTTATTTTACAAGTATCTCACAAGATAAAGCATTTACATTATACTAATATAAAATTTTAATAAAAAACTTTAAAAAATTTCAGTTATTTTATTTTCCAACAGCGTTTTTTGCCTGATATTAGTTTAAAGTTAAACGTTAAAAATGTAAGTAATATTATGAACAACTGAAAATAATAACAAAAACTGATATGTATTACATTTCAAATATTCAATCCACAATTAGTTTTTAACAGTAACAGGGGTTAACGTTCATCTAAGATTGATTTTATGATTTATTTTCTCGTCGATTAAGTCTGTCGTACCGAGATCCCTTTCAAAAACTCTCTCAATAAAAATGGTACCAAACTTAATTCAAAGTCTTATATATCTTCTAACAAAAACAATGATGCTAGGCTCATAGGTTTTCATTTACCTTCTTTTTTCCTGGAATTTTTTTTATAGAAAAAATAGCTTGGATGTTTTTAATATAATTTATTTACTATAAGTAGAATATGTATTGACCCACACAATAGCTAGTATTTCATGTTTATTCGTGGCACAATTTTGTTCCATCAAAGAAAGCGTTCAAAAGAAATCACTGTTATGGGCCGATATTTTTGGGATAATCCTGCTAATATCGCATAACGTTCCCCTAAGCCCGCAAAAAATTCTCGTAAGGCATTTTCCGTACACGCTCATTCTGTCTGCCAGTCATTTCTACTGTCAGTCATTATCTGTTTGTTGATTATGTGTGTCAAATCTCTCAATATATTCTAAAATTGATAAATAATAAAATAAATTTTCTAATACTTCAATTTTCCTTTTGTCGGCGTATGTAGGACTTAGTCTAGTAATGACGAAACTCTGTTACCCTTCTCCCACGCTTCTGACATGAGGAGCGTAGTCGCCATGATGCACAGATATTTTTGTGTTGGCTTTTGTGCCAAGAGTTTGTTAAGGGGAGAGATCTAAAACTGTTCATCTACAGAAAAAAACTTTATCAGCTGAATATAATATATAAAATATGAGAATATTACTCCGTCGTTAATCATTTATTGAGAAAGAGCAGTGCATTTTTTTCTATGATGAGAAGTGAGGCCAGAATATAAAAAGTGCTGGAAAGACAGTTGAAAAATTTACGCAAACATCGGAAAGCTTTATATACTTCAAAATTTATTTTACATTGTTTAAAATAAAAAGGTTTAAAGTGTCTTCAAACCCGAAAAGGAACATAAAGTTTAGCTTCGGCAATAAGGAATGTACCTACCTACCTTTGGATAGTTTAGCTATGAATATTATACCTATGCATTTCTATACGGCTGAAAAGATTAAACCTATAATCCCATCTAATATCTCTAAGAGCAAAATGTTTGAACTGTTTTTGAATTAATTCCAGTCGATCTATGTGAACTTAATAACGTAAGTTCAAAGCTATCGAACTGCATTCTAATATTGGAAATTCAACTAAGGAGGGAAGAAGTTGGAACCCAAGCAAATCAAGTTCAAAGATGAGTAAAAATACTTTGTCAAAGGCTTTACTGCAGTCAGTTAATATAACATCTGCTGAAATATTTTTTCTTAAGCCATAAGCAGGAGTTGTGAATTTCAGTAAATTGGTGATAGTTGAGTACACCTAACACAATTCGTGCTGAGAGTTTGATTAGTCACAATTAGTTGAAATAATTTTTTTTTAAAGATCGTTTTATGGTTCGCGAAACGAATATTAATTTCCACTCTATTTATAAGATTTGTCTGGGGTCGGAAAATATATTTGTGATTTTCTAATTTTTATACGATGATAATGAAACGAAATTAAATCTTTTGCATAAGCCGAAAAGAAATCTTGGATATTCTGTTTTCGGCTACCCAACAATTTTTATTTTAAAACTGTTATATTTTAATAGTTATTTGACTTAAGTCTTTGAAAGAAACTCATTTATGAACAGGAGTTGTGCGAAACCAGAATATGCGAGCCTTTAACAGGTCTCTCAACTTTTTACAAATATCACAGACGAAGTGTTAATTTTTAAACATTTTTAATAGTCATTCACAGTTAACATGGGATTAAATGCTGACCTAAAGGGCACGAAATTATAAGTTCGAACAGGAGTTTTTATTTTAGGGTAGTTTTATGGAATTATCTCAAGTAGGAAATGGCTCATCAATAAAGAAACAATATAAATATTTTTATAACGGAATTTATCAATAGGAGGCTTCATTAAAAATGCATGTTCTTTATAATAAATAAGTAAAAAGATGGATTCAAACAAAATTTCTAATGTTTTATTTTTCATGAAATTTCAAAATATATTTTAATGAATGATAAACCTTTGCGAAAACTGATTAATAGTTAGGGTAATATTATTTTTAGTTTTTAGAACCTAGCGACAATACTTTAGCTTTTATTTAATAATTTTCTCACACCCTCAATTCGAAACCTCTAAATATCGATATTTACTTCCGAGTTACAAATTTGTATAAATTTCATGTTTCCTAAGAACCTTTTGAACCCAGCTTACGTAAATTTTCATACTTTCCGGAATTTTTATTTAGGCGGAAGTCTTAAAACATAATGAATTTTGTAATTCCGCAGTTTTTTTTAGTGAGTTGAACCACAGTTTATATCAATATATTATTTCAGTTCACAAATACATCAAATTTAATAGGTTTTTTTATGTAGGCGTATTTTCTAGTAACAAATAAAAATATTATAATACTAAATTATTTTTTTCACCATCCAATATATTTATTACTTTAAAAATTGCGATTTGAGGTAAAAATATCGATATATCGATATTTCGATATTTTGTACTCTGGATATACCGATATTGTTTAAAAATATCGATAAGATATTTATCGATACTTTTTTTTCCTATCCGTTACTCTGATTCCGCGTATAAAATTTTTTTATCAATGGTTTCGCAAAACATAGCTGAGAAATTTTTGTAGGGCTGGGCAAAAGATCTGGAGGAAAAAAGGAGTACAGGTTGACCCTTGTTCAGCACGTATTCTTGAACGAATAATGATATTATGGGCTTTTTGCTGTCGTGTATGCCAGACATTCAACGATTTCCTTTATCAATGTGACAATATATTTTTTATATCTGCAATTTTTAGATCAATCTTAAATAAAATAAATAAATTAATTAATTAATAGTGGGCTTGGTAAAAAATTTATAAATTGCTGAACAAGGAAATTTTTAATGAAAACTTGGAACAGATATTGCGGGAAATCACAAATTTTCACTGAAAAAAACTTGTATTGTAGTAGGAGATGCGTTCATTTATAAGACGTTACAAAAAAAAAAAACAACACAATGTCCATAGACAATTTAGTCAAACCTGTCAGAAGCAAGATCTACAGGACGGCTACGCCATCAGAGGCTTAAAACTTAAGAAACAAAACAAAAAAAAACACAACACAAAATGCCAAATAGTGTTGCGTAAATATGAGGAAAATTGTTGAATAGACGCACAGGTCAATCGGAATGAACCTAGCGACGTCAAGTTAAAAGTTGTGCCGTAGCTGAATTTGTTGCTTGTTTAAACCATTGTTTGTTGTTGCCATTTTGTTCCACCGTTATTGGGGTGGGGGATCAGCGCCGTTGTGCATAATCAAATCTTTTTCTTTCCTATTTGCAGTTTGTCATTCTGTGTATTTTACACAGAGATAAATAGGACGAATAAAAGGGAATGAAAATAAAGCGATATTTTTATGGTTATTCTGCAACAAGAAAATCTTACATTAATGAAGAAGTCTTGTTAATTAAATCTTTGTTTCTTTTTACAAATTTCCATACCTCTCTCTTACCACTTCTAAAAAGTCACAATATTATGGAGTTAGTCTCTATTCCTCTCAGTTGTAATTACTAATGATTTTAGTATCTATATATTTTCTCTACGCCAGATTTTATTTATATCAAGAATAATTTTTAAGCTTAATGCCGGTTTTTTATTTGGAAAGCATTGGGAAAACATCAACTGTCGAAGTGGTAGAAGTTACAGCTGCTATTTCGGAGATCATCACATCTCCTCATCAGACTACCTTCCGGACTTGACGAGGTGTCGATTCTCGGTTCTCCATCGGTAAGGCAAGCACGCGACCAACTCATACTGTGGTACTAAGGAATGTGCAAAACAACAACAGGTTGTACGGCGTCGGCTACTGATCCTAAGCAAATTTACTTTGCACTCAAGTTACAAAATTTTTTCACATGCAAGTTAAAAGTAATTCTTATTGAAATATCTCCACTCTTCCACCTTCTTTTGCCTAGGAACTTTTCATAGAATACAAATTTTAAATCTCAAAAGGCATATTTTTCTCTGTGTACTATTTATTTGAGTTGTTGTTATTAAACGTCAATATTTGAGAAAGAATTGATAATAGTTTTATATAAATTAAAATATGACTATGGTTGGCACAGTAAGTTGGTGTAAGAAGTTAGTAATTTTCAATATACATAAGTATGTAGTTATGAATATGTAAATATGAATGTATGTCAGAGGTGACACATTGTCAGAATATCTTAGAGAAGTGACAAGCTCTAAAAATAACAAATAAATACTGATATATGTAAATATGTATGACTTAGCAAATAGTAAAATAGTGAAAAGATTAAACAAAAGGAATAAATTGACCATTTCCTCACAAATACTGTTATATCAGACCCATTCACAGTTTATGGAAATCAAAGTTCAATTGTATGGCTTAGGAAACTGACCCCTGTGTCTGTTGCTCAGTCTTCCAGCCCACAGTTGAGAGAATACTTTTGGCTTCTGGTAAAATAAATGTAGACAAATTGTAGCAAATCGTTCCCGCAAAAATCAGATCTCCACCTCTGTTTCAGGGGTTGAACATAAAATGAGAAGTGAGATAGTTCAGGGAATAGCCCTCCCGTTGCTTTACGGTGGTATCCATAAATTTTAATTTCCATTTAGAGAAGTCATCGGGGAAGTCAATAGAGCTAAATATCAACTTAACGTTATAATGCCCCCCAACGTTTTTTTTTTGACTCTACTGCCATTCGGCTTGACTTTTTTGTGACTCAGTCCCTACGTAGTGATTCCTCCAAGCTAACTTTTCCCGACCTTCGTGTGGATAACAGATTTAATGTTTGAAGTGTCTTATGAGTTTACGTTAATAGTGCAGATCTGTACGATAGTATTTCAGTATAATTACCAATCGTTGATGACCAAATCTTAAAGTCAATTGCCATCAGCTAGAATTAAAATATGCTAAGGTGGTCAGGAGGACGGAAGCTAATAGGGTGCCCCAGGTGTTTGGAGTTAACGCCTGGATGGACTCGCCTTTCCTGCAGCAACCCGTTTTCACATTTCCCTTGTGGGTTCGATGGTCATGATCTTTGAAGGCACTCTCGATGTTTTAGAAAGCAGTGAGTGGGTATGATATATAAGACAAAGATATCTCAGTCGTTTCCACTAAGGATTGCAGTACAGTTGAAAACTGATCTGAATAATTTCGTCTAGTCTTGGGTATCTGGTTGCTCCTAGTTGATGTGGCCTCAACCTATGTCTCTTGTTCACTCTCTCTCTCTACTCATTTCATTGATATTTTAGTTTCGAACAAAGTCTGGATCCTACCGACCGTGCGTTGTGCGATGTAACTTCACATTCAAATCATAGAAATATCCAGGCCCTTCCATTTGTGAAAAAACATCACGACGTGTATCAAAAATAGTAGAAAAAACGTAGTATAAGTGCGTCCACAAGGTATTTTTTAATCTGAGTAAGACTGTAAGTTATAGCCCCCATTCTTTTGACGAAAAACTCGATTTATCTCCATCACCATGATATATGCACACCGCCTGTTTTCTCATCATATTTTCCCCTGCGTGCGTTGCCCCTAAAATCATTTGATATAATAATTCCATCGCCTATTTTAAGTCAGAATATGAAAAATCTACAGCCATTTGCGCTCACAAATCACATACAAAATGTTCATTACCGTAACACGTTCGTATCTTAGCAACAGCTACCACTTGGGTGAGCTTCTTCGATCTACACAAGCGAATACGACGCGCATGCGCAACACGACGCTGCGGAAGTTCCTTCATTTATTTGTATTTTCAGTGTTGGTTGGTTAGTTGGTGGTTGGCATTTTAATAGATATAGCATTGCACATATACTGACGAATAAGCCGGACGGATGGACAAATGAACGTCTGTTTTCTGGATGCATTTCTTGTTCGGACAGCCAGCGTTGATTTATACACTTCAATCCCACATTTTATTGTGCTTGCCGCATGAAAGAATTGCAGGGGAAGGTAAAGCGGCTCAAAGCCAATACCATTGAGACTTAATTCTTGTATATTTTCATATCAAGATACTCGTTTAGCTGCCAAGCCCTCATTCCCTCGGCCATTTTTGCTCAGCTGAATTTGTCAGTCATCATCGTTCGTCCATCTGCTTCTTCGCATGCGGATCGTATGTAGCCGATTTGGCGATCTACCGCCTGCAAACGGACGACCACTAAGCCGTCGATCAATGGTATGGAATAGTAGTTGTTGGTGTGTTGGTCGGTGAGCGGTACGAGCGGTGCGAGCGGGCTTTATGGCGACCCGGGACCTGGGGACCAGCCCCTTAATTATGCGATTTGTTTTCAAGATTTGCGAGACGATTGTGACTGTGAATTATTTACCGAGTTGTGCGTTGCACCGATCACTTGTCGTATGCATGTTTGAGTGTGTGTGTGTGTGTGTGTACGTACATATGTTGATATGCAATAGCAATAAAGATGCGGTGAGCTGCACGTGAATATGATTTAAAATCCGATTTCAATTCTGGCATTTCTGATTCGCATTTCAATGGTTGTCTGTTTGCCTGCATGTCTGTCTTTCGGGGAGCTTATGAATGCGCTTGCGGTTGTCGAATACTGGACGGTCGTAGATGATGGTGGATGTAGTCGATGTGCGATGCCCGATGCCCGATGCGCGTTGTGTGTTATGCGCGCGATGGGTGACGATGAACGTGTTGGGATCGCATGCTGATCGCCGACCGCCAAAATGCCAATCGCCAATCGCATGCAAGTGATGTCGGGTAGCCGATCGGTGGACGGGAATTGCTGGCAACGTACGCGCAGCAAAGTGCTGTGATCGATGTGAACCTCTTTCTCTTTTGCATCGCTTTTGTCCACAATCGGAATTCTTTCCGTTGTATACAGCAATTGCTTACTGGTCGGCCCCATATCTCAGTCATTCACTCATTCACGCGCACCTTTGCTCACTTACATGGTCAATTTACTTGCTGTCTACCCATCTGACGATCGGTCTAATCGTCTATTCGTTCAGTCGCGTCGGTGCACTGTGGTGCGAAACCAACTAAAACGGTCTCAATGCAAGGTAATTGGAGTCAAAAAATATTGGAGTCAAAAAATATCGGGTAATTTCTATGAAAGGAGAGATGTACATATGTAAGTGGAGCCAAATTGACTCCCCCTTTCTGTTGTAGCTTCTGGTGGGCAACCGCTAAATATAGAGCAAAGCCTATGAGCTAAATACTTTGCAGTGGACTAGATAGAGCTCACTTTAGCTCGCCCCAAAATAGATAACCTGTTGGACACAAAAGGATACGTATCCTAAAGAAATTGTATGTCAGTCGGGGAGTTATAAAAACTTTTTTCACAGGGTCAACTTTATCTCGACGGTGAATAAGGAGGATAATTGTTAGCTGCACAAAGCTTATGGGGTTTTATATATACATACTTCTTTTTGCAAATATTGTACACATACATTTACAGTATACATACATATATACTTATGTACAAATATGTATTATGAATGTCATTTAAGTCCGATTATAAGATCATTTCAAATCACACATGCAGCATTATTTTCTTATTTCTTTCTTCTTATCAGCTATTCTCCACCATATCTTTCTAATAGCATAAATATCGGATCATAAACACAGACTTTCTGATAAACTCGATGCTAGCGCCACATAGCGGTTACATTTTTCATAAAAGCATTTCTCATCGTACTCCCAGTACACGTTTCTAATTTCATCAAAATCGGATCAAAAATACAGATTTTCTGAAAAAATTGTAGCTCCTACGATATTAACCAGTTGGAAAACATTGTTGCCACAGTCGTGGAACTTAACATCCTCCTTGATTCATTGCGAGTCAAAATCATTCATTTCCATTTTGCTTTCTTTTAATAGCTGTTTTTATTCAATCCAGATAATTTTTTTGTGAGTGCAGGCGAAGAAAATTCAAGCCTTAGGGTATTAGAATGTAGTTTTGATCCGTAACGGTCTCTGCTTCAGCGAAAAATAAATGTATAGAGCGAATAGAATATTAGGTAGCAAAACAGAGGACACAGTGAATCGGAATAGTACGCTTTCACCCGATAGTAGGAATGTTCGATATAATATGGATTATTCCAAACATCGATATTTCACGGACCCATATACATTTTTTGAATCGATATTTCGCGTGTCGATATACCGAAGCGATCGATATTTCATCCCAATATCGATAATTAATTTCAAATTTAGTTTTCATCTACAAAGAAAGCAAATGTAAATGAACCTGCGTAAAAAATAATGAAGTTCAATAACTCAACTACTAAATAAGTATAACATATTCACAACGCAAATACATAATGAGGGTGCCAAAGAATCTATTGAATGGAGAAAGTCTACGATATGGATTCCTAATAATATAAAAAAATGAAAAGTATATAAACTTTAAACATTTGCAATGAAATCTTCAGGCCTTTCAAATAAAATTGGAGTTAATGATTCAATATGCCAATGTCGAGTTTGTCAATGTAATACAAGGGATTTTTGAATTTAATTACTAAAAGACCGTACCGATCACAAAATATCTCTCTCAGATAAATTGCCTACCCGACAGTTCGGTTCGGAAAATAGAAGGTAGTATGTATAATGCAAATTAAAAGCCTTAGACTTTTTTGAGCCTCCATCTAAGGCTCGTTCCAGTTAAAGAAAACGAAAATTGCAAATTGACCATAACAGTTCAATAGTTAGTACTTTTCTTCAAATTTTGCAGAAGAAAATTTCACTACATACCTTTTCTAGGCTTGTTTTTATATCGAAATTGATTCTATATAAAGTACTTGACTCTTGTGACAAACAGCTGCTCCGAACATTGTTCGAACTTAGTTCTGGTACACATAATTACGGCGACGAATTCGGCTGGTGTGTCCGTGAAGTTGGTCTAAAAAACAAAAAACGAATTAAAAATGCTTCAAATGAGAAGATAATTCTCTTGGCGGAAGGTTCTTCTCTATATTTTTGTGTACATTGTTAGGTCTGTTCGATGTATGTACTGAAAGTGTAGAGCAGTGCAATACAACATCCGACAATACTCATAGCAGTTTAGCACAAGAGCGCTAACGAATGGTGCAATCCTTAAAAAAATCAATAAAATCTTCCATTCGGTGAAGAAAATTAAATTTGCTTTAAATTCACTTCCTTTTGTTTAGTATTTCTTCTGTATACCCTACTACCGAACTAGTGCATTCATCGAACAGACCTTTTGTTAAATGTAAACATTCGCACTGAAATTTATCGCGTGGAATTGTCAAATTATAACGCCTGAAAAGCCTGTAAAACCTGAACAACTTCGAAAACCAAAACGCTAGAAAAGTCTGGTATGGAGTTCTAGCATGAGAGTATGTTCTCTTGGGAAATATTTTGAAACTATTCATGCGTGAGCCGCCTTCAATAAGTTTTAATTTACGAAATATAATTTTTGCCTCTGAATCGGTATTTTTGTCCCACAGTACCGCTTGTCAATTCTCTGGCAATGTCAGTGCAAATGGGCACCCACCGTAGTGTGCCGGCATGCCCTGGGTGGAGGTGTATTACGCGTCTTGAGCATATATTTCAGATGATATGGAATGGAATTGGCTGCAGGAAATGAAATTGGCATTTATTAGGCCCAACAACGAGAGGTATGTATGCCCGTATGTATGGCTAGCAGAGAAACCAACGCAGCGCAACCAGTTTTGCGATAGGTAAAGCGTCATCATCAGCAGCAAGGTTCGTTCGTAGCTGTATGCCAATGGCTTCAACGGTTTTTCGGAATGTCTATAGATTAGCGCTGCTGCTTCGCTGACACGCAGTCCAGTCAGTCAATTCAACCAGTGTCGACCAGCCCAGCCATTCGACCATACCGAGTGCGATGCGAATGAGCTTCAGTAGCTTCCAGCTTTGCAAAACTTGGCGGGGTTTCGCATTATTAATAACGCAATCTGCACGCTGGAGTGGCGCATCACTCATACAATCTGCCCAAGTTTAGAGCTTCAACTGTAGCTACGAGTAGTACAGCATCGCAACGCTGACACCGACGCTTCCACTACTGCGCAGTGCGCGTTCACATGTTTGATGTGCGTCGGGCGCGGATTGCTTTGTCTTGGTTTTAGATGTTGGCTTGTTTTGTTTTTTTTTTTGTTTTGTATTTCCATTCACATCCATCCATCCAGCCGCCCAGTTGGCCGATATTGTGTTATTGGTATGTTGCTGTGTCGTCCGCACGTCTCTTGTTGGATGGATATGTTGTTCATTGCGATGGCGATTGGCGTGCGTGCCCAGGTATGTATGTACTGCGATTATACAATAAATCAATGTGGCTTGTATTAACTGCCCATCTCCTGCAGCTCTCCAACTCTCCATGCATATACATACAAACCGCATACACTCCACCTCCTCGAGGCAGGGCGGACGTAAACGCGCAAACTGTCGGACGACGGGCAAGGCAACATGAGACCCACATACAGCGAGAGACAGAGAGAGAGAGAGAGAGAGAGAGAGTGAGGAGCTTATGTTTCCTTGATTAATAATTAATTTACGTGCTAGCAGTGCCAACGACTCCTTTATAATGAACGGTTGTGCGACCAGGACATGAGCACATCAACAAAACAGCCGACCAGTCAACCAGTCAGCCAGCGAGCCCGGTAACCACCATTCACCGCTGTGAAGACACTTGTGGCCGCTAGCTGTTTGTTGTATGCTTTTTGCTGGATGTTGCCGTAGTGGAACGCATGCGCGCCCATCATTTTCGGTGTTTCTTAATTTCTATTCGATTTGCCAGCGGTAATAAACATAGAAATATACATATTTTGAATAAATTAAGCGGAGGGAGAGTCTTATGCCGCAATAAATCAATATGTTTATAATTAATACCGTCATAAATCTGTTGATCTGTAGATCGGTGGATCGTGGTGGTGTTGGAATCGTTCAGATGCCCAGAGTATTTGTGTGCGTGTGTGTGTGTGTGTGTGTGCGATTGAATGGCATTCAAAAGTGGCACTTTGTGTTGATTTATTCGTCGCGTATCAATGGCCAACATCTTCGCTAGGTGATATGCAAGATGGGAGGGAACAGTAGAGTTGTCGATTGGAATTTTGCAAAGCTTAATCAAAAACGAGTTGGAAACGAATTTGCTAGATGTTTATTTATTTAGAAAAGGAGAAAAAAATAATTCGATAAAGATACATAAAAACCAAACATTTTTCTCGACTTTTTAACGAATTCGTTACGGCATTCCTAAAAGTTTGAAACAATTTCCTTGTGCTTTTGTTTAGACTGAAGATACGGTTTTGTAATAAGGATTAATTTTATTTAAGGATTCACAAAACAATTTGTTTTGATATCTTGATGAATTTGCCCCATCACGTCGATAGTATATTGACTTTGCTTAAAAACTTTAAGTTCAATGACCCTCGAATAAGAAAAGTTGCATATTAGTTACGTCCGTGGATTTGGTTTAGCCGGTTTCACAATCTCAATCAAATCTAACATTCTCAAGTACCCAAATTAAATGCAGCTTCGGCAATGTGACCTTCGATTTCGCTCAAATTTTGCACATGGGCTAGATTCATGCGTAAAAAGACGGAAATCGACTTAGAAAATTTGTTCACACTCCCTACACAGAAGTTATGAAGGTGGCAAAAATCAAAAAAAAAAAAAACGTTAACAAGAGGTACTAAATCCTTATATAAATCTAAATTTTCTGTTCTGATTTGCATAAATGAGGTATCATTGGTGGGGTTATAAGTCAGACTATGTTTAAGTTTGATTATCTTAATAACTTCTTTCACAAGCTGTTTTATTACAATACGAGTTTTGGATAGCAGCTGCCCTATGTGATCCGCTATTTTAAATTTCACAATTCACCATCAACATCAGGATTTACCGACTTTTAAAACGTTGTTGCCATCTTCGATATCTGAAATTTCCCTCCAAAGAAAGTATTAATTATAGTTTGATGATTGTAAAACAAATTTCCGACTTTTCATCAAATAAAGTGTCGCCTCAAATAACTTTGTAAGCGAAAATTTTGTAGACTCTTTTTTTTGAGTATCTCTCAGTTTGCCAAAACAGTGGTATACAAAATTGTCGCTTAGAATGTTATTTGAGGCGCCCATTCAAATGCTGATCAACATTTTTTAGTTTTAATTCAGGCTTAGAGGATGTTTTCCAAAATCCCTTCCGAATATTTGAAAAAACAAAATTTACCAGCCGTTTTGGAACAAAATTATTCGAAAATTTCCCACTGTGCTTGTGTACCACCCAGAAGTGGTATTTTCGTATAGTCGTTATTTCTTTTTTCATACAATATGTTTTTTAATTAACTCATTTACTTCTCACTAATTTGCCGCAGAAAAATCCGTCTCACTTTCATAGCACTAAAAAAAAATGTTGATGGGCTCCATAGCACTAAACCACGCTTTTAAATTTAGGAGTGATACAAAAACCATCTGAGTTGTGGGTGAGTTGTTTAATTGTCCATTAAGCCTTTTTTGTAAATAAATGGTTTTTTAAAGTTTTTTTCAGATCTGCAGCGCCAGGTTAATTGAAAACAAGTTTTCACATTTCCGCAAACTGAAATTGGTGGAAGTACTGGGTACTACAAACGCTTGTCGATTTGGCCCGATATCGAAAACCTTCGCCAATCGCTCCAAGTGTAGATCCTTCCGCACTTAATCTTTCCATTGTGTTCGTAGACGCCCTTGCTTTCATTGCACTTTCATGGGTGCTTAGTCGAGGATATTTTCATTAGACTATGTCAATGTCGATATAGTTCGTTATCCATCTCCGGTACTTGTCGCCCACGCGAATAGGCCCATATATCTAGCGTACAATAATTCTTTTGAAGGCTCCTAAAGTCCTCTCACCCTTGATCCACATTGTCCACATTTCTGCAACCTAGAAATGGACGCGCATGATGAGATAGTGAATTTTTTGTTCTTTGAGAGAGAGCTCAGCTTTTCAACTGCCTACCGAGCAATACCGAGTAAATATACAAAGTCTTTCACTACTTCAAAATTATAACTGCCAACGGTGACGCGAAGACTCCTTGTACCTCTTGGCAACAACATTGTTTTGCCCTCGTTCACCGCTATACAAACCTATTTTGCCTTCTTCTCTAAACTAGGAAACGCTGCCCAAACGACCCGGCTGTTAAGGTCAACGATGCCAATGTCATCTGCTTACGTCAGCAGCATCGTAATTTTGGTATATATGGTGGCGTTGCTATTCAGATTTCCACCACATATTTATCGCGATTTCCAGCATAAAGTTTAAGAAATCACACGAAAAAGAGTCACTTTGTCTAAAACTTGGTTTGGTCTCAAACGGGTTGGAGAGGTTCATCCCGATCTGGACGGAGCTAAAGGTTGTGCTCCACATCATTCTACATAGTCGTATCAGTTTTGCGATGATCCCAAATTTGAACATAGTGTCGAAAAAACAGCTTCTCGTTGTGATATAAAAAGCGAATTTAAAGTCGACGAAACGACGGTGTAGGTCCATTTCTCTATGAAGGGTATTTTCCAAGATTTGACGAGCTGTGAATATCTGGTCGATGATGGAGTTGTCGGGTCTGAAACCGCACTGATAAGTTCCAATCAGCTGGTTCATGTTAGGCTTCAGTCTTTCGCACAGTATCTTCGATAGGAATGTCTAAGCGAAGTTGAGAAGGCATATCCGCAGATAGTTGGCGCAAACAGCGGGATCACCTGGTCTTGAAAGTAGTAGTTGTTCAAGAGCAACTAATGTTTAGGGCTTCCCATTTGATTACTTGCCAAGTCTAGAGTATTCATCGATATGGTCTACTTTATAAAATTTAAAAAAAGTCGGACACCATTTGGCTTTGGCATTTCCGAATTTTTCATATTTTTTTATGTGAAAGTACCAATATACAGAGGCCTCCAGACTTGCGGAATATAAAATTAAATTTAAAAAATTGAATGACAATTTTTTTTTTTAATTTTCAAGGAAAGCGATCAGTATGTGTGGTTTAAAAATCTACATTTGTATTGAAATTTTTTAATTTCATAAAAAAACGGGTTTAATTTTGTTCAATATTCCGAAAGCCTTTTGAAAAACAAGAAAAAGAAAAAAATTAAATGATCCATATCGGTACACTTTTCGCAAAACTAAAAAAGAACGTTGCTTATAAAAAAACAATATCTGGAAACGGGTAAGCAATCAAAACTGGAAACAATCAGAGATAAAAAAATTGATACTCTAACATAGAAAAAAATACTTTTTAAAGTTTCATAACTGGCACTTCATTTACATAAAATTAGAAAGGAATTCATACACCAAAAAAATATCCTATATGCACAATTTGAGCTCAACGTTCACAAGCAATAGAAAACAAATTGTTAATTGTAAGTAGCATAGTTGTAGGATTTTAGGGGGACGGGTTTGCACCCTACAACCCCTCCCCGCTTGGGAGCGCCGACGGAGCTGACCCACTGCATGCCATTTCCCAGCAGGAAGTGAAGGTAGCTTATACCTAACTTTAATCTGTTTACGGAAATACTAGTGCTGACTATTGATTGTATATTTTCTTTGAAAAAAGCCAATTATAAAAAAGTCAGCCTTGGTTATCCCTGCAATAATTGACATCTAGCTATTGTACTATCTAACAATTATTTGACATAAATTAGCCTTTGATAGCTACCTTTTTACTAAAGTTAAACTAATTATTTATTAACTATTTTTAGGCATAATAAAGCTAGTTACTTATTACCACATTTACCTACTTTTGTATGGCAGTATTTATTTATACAAATGTTTCACAACAATTTTATTTAAATTATTGTAGTTATTTTTATTTATTAATTAAATTTTTTCGTAGAAAAAACACTCGACTCTACTCGCCGCATTTAAATGTATCCTTTTTGTGATTTGATGAACGAACGTCATACTTTTGACAGCTGACGTTTTTGACTTTTTAAATCACTACAAAATACTTAATAAAAACTCTTCTAGTTTTAGTGATTGATACCTTTTCACTGCAGGGTTGTGACAAATTTTAATATATCCACTTTACACGCACATATGTACATATGTATATGTATGGCACACCACTACACATGACACTTTCGCATATTCATAAATTTCTATATGCACTTGCTCACCTCTACTACATATCGGCCCAAATACGTGCAGCACGTGTGCTTTATTTGATTTTCATGTTTAGAATATGAAAATCACAAATCACTTTTTAATGAATGCAACAGTCAGCCAAGAGGTGTCGCACGCGCAGCGTGGATTGGTGTACGCCCACCGACGCACGTCTCCTGGCGTCATTGAGCGCCATTATTAACACATCATAACTTGTCGGGTAAGGGACCAAAACAACAACAACAAGTGGAACACCTTAGCCGAAAAAAACTAACCTGCTTTGAATTTATAGATGTATGTATGTATGTAGGTGTTTTGGTTGCAAATACTGTAGGCACATAAAAATTTCGACTAAGCCACGCAAGCAGCCATCAGTGCACTGCCATCAATCAAGACGACCATAAACAAGTTGCGACCAAAAGTGGAGAAAAAGTCTTACTTACAAAAAGAAAAAGACGAAGAAAGTCAAGTGAACTCAGCCTGGAGTGGCCTGCGTTAGCCTGAGCGCGGGAACGCACGATTATTTATTCATAACACAACGCCATCGCTGCCACCTCCACCTGAACCTGAACTGCCGAGGCAATGTAGCTAGCTGTCGCTCCTTCAAAGTGATTTTTAAATGCGCTGGCTGCCTTAAAATTTGATAGCCATGACGGTTATGGTGCAAGTGATGGCCAAAGCGATGGTGTTAGCCCCTACTGATATTATTGGTATAGAAGTAGAGGGATGCAACTTTTTGTTGTACGAGTATACGGTCGTCGTCGTTACCCGTCCCGGTTACCGGTCACCGGTGTTGCTGAATATTTTCGGTTGTGGATGAAAATGATGTAGTGTCCATTAACTGCCAGTGCACGTCATGCAACAATCAACTAACCAAACAATAATAGCAACAACAATATAAAAACAATCAACTGGTCAGCCTAAAAGAGCAAAAAAGTATGATGCGCCGCTGCAACAAAAGTAAAATAGCTTTGAAGCTCGAATATTGCGAAAAAAATGCAGAAAAAGTGATAAAGTCTCAGGGTTGGATGGAGCTACGAACTACCCAATATACCCAATGCATAAAAATACTGTTCCTACATAAAGAGTTTCATTTATATATTGTAGCAAATGTGAAAAAATAGTCTTAGGTACACTTGTAGAACATCCAGAGTTATATTTATAAATAAAGAGATGAATTAATCATTCTTTTTTTCATTTTCTTTGAATACTAAGAATTTATCGAAGTTTTAGTAAAAATTATTTTTCTGATTCTTTTAAAACCTATAAATACTTGGAAAACTTGGTCTCCCAGATCCTGAGCGAGATCGCTTCGCTCTATTAGAGGTATTAGAAAACTCGCTAGGTGGCACTGGAGCCAAGTTATTTATAAAAGTCATACTTATGAACAGATTTTGATCAAATTCATGATATTTTCAGGGTAGAAACTAGTTTTCGAAAATTCCCGTTAGGTGGCGCTAAGGTGTAATTATTCAGTAAATCTGTAGTTATGATCCGATTTTGATGTAATTAGGGGAGTGTACTGCAAGTGGGATGAGGAATCCTTGCAGTAGGGGGCGTACAGTCGGGTTGTTCAGAAAATCTGTGTTTTGTGGTCCCATTTTGAAGCTGATAGAAGGATATGCTGCATGTGCGATTGTAAATACTTTTACTTTAGCTACAGCTATTTTTGATCTATGCGGTCTCTCTTCCCCACTATTCTGCGCTACGGAAAAATTCCACGTCTTTAAGCTAATAGTTAAAAAATCCATCTCGACAAAAGTCTAAGTAAAGCTTGTAGAAAATCCTGTGGTTGGACATCAGATCCAATGCCCACTTAAAGTGTCTTAAAGATTGTGGCGTGGATCTACTGTAGGGTCGTTCGGGCAATTGTAGTTCATGCTTCCGCAGTCTGGTGGAAAAAAACTCGGACATCCTACCATCCTACGTTTAAGCAAAGGGTTGGGCTGTCTCTCGGCCACTGGTTATATGAGAACGTATACAATGGTGACGCTGGGACCGTTTCTAAGTTGAACACCACTCCTCATTTTTATTCAGCCAGTATCGGCCCCAAGATATAAGCAACTTCTTAGCCTGCAGGGACTTTTTTCATAACAAGTCTTAATCAGAGATCTGGAGAAGAGTGTAAGGCTTACGAGAGGCCACAATGGATCTTCAAAGGTCGAAGTGCAAACCTCAAATATATATCGATCTAAGGCTTACGAACATGTAGAATTTCTGACGTTTGGACAAACGAGCCCCCATACCTTGACTCCGAATCTATACATTGGTACATTGACAGGGTAAGAACGGATGAGGAGCAGGTGCAGGAATATATGGACCTGATTCAAAGCCTTTCCTGAAAGGAGCATTCATAACGATCTTCTCTGACAGCGATATGACCATCAGGGCTCCCTCGAAGCTAACACATCGGATGGGTATACTTACCGTGACAGATTCAATTGTTACTGGTTATGAAGATCCTGTTGACCCAATCCCCGAAAAAGTTTTTGCATACTATATTTTTGGATGCCGGAGGGGAGGAGTTTTAAGGTGGATTTTAAAGATTGCAACACAACAATAACGGGAGATAACAATGTTTCCCAGGTTCACCGATTGCGATATACTCTTAAAGAAACACGCGAGCAGTATTGTTGCTTCGTGAGGAACGAGACGATGTAAAATCGGCAATGCGATTTCACTTAGCTCGACCATACTAAGGTACAGTTCGAATTCCGCCCCAGGCGACTGTTTGACGGCAAAATTTTAGGTTATTTTTTGAGGAATCTTGAAATGTTAGTAAATCGCAAAAATATATTAAATCAAGGGAGATCATATTAAAAAACAGTTTGAGTTGCCTTGACTTGGCTGAGTCCTTTCCCTATTGTGTTGCAGAATAAATAAACTTTCAGACCCTCAACTCATTGCATGCATTGGGTATAATTATCCAAGTACAAAAACAGCAACCGCAGTATTGCAGCTCATCACAAAGTGGCGCCACAAGCGCAATATGTATTGAGTAGTGCCAGGATGGCTTTTAAGCCACCGCTGACATGCTGATGGTTTGTTGTGTTTTGTTGTTGTATGATTTTTAAAGGATGAGGCCAAAGCCATTCGCGACCTTACCTTTGTGAAAGTAGCAAAGCGCCGCGTTGGAGTAGACCCTTAAATTGAGCAGTCACTGTCAAAAAATCTGTTAACTTCTCGTACAAGCGGAGGCGCGTCAGTGCTTTATGGCAATGGCAGCAGTAGCAACAAAAACAACAACGAAAACTGCAGTAAAAAACGATTTAACAACTGTAAAACATAGCAAAACAGCAACAATCAGGCGCAACAAAATAAAAAAAACCGAAGGTGAAAAAAGAAGCAACACACAAAATTGAAAAAGTAACTGCGCTGCGTGTAGCCAAGCGCATCGAGGCAAGTTTCGCGAATTGTCAGCTGCGGCACTGGTTGGCCGGCCACTGGTAACGTTAGCAACACCAACACCACATCCACCATTCACCAGCACCGCACCAATCCCACCAACTGCAACTGGCCAAACGAATGCCCATCAAACAAAGGCACAACGCACAAAACGAAGCGGAAAAATTGCAACATAACCAACTCAAAAAAAAAAGCAAAAACAATTACGAACATAGTGAATATTTTTCGGTTAAAAAGAAAAGTTGCAGTCAAGTGCCAGACACAGCGCCCGCTCACACCCACCCACCCACTCATCGCCATACAGCCGCAGCAAGCAAAAAGGAGTGCAAGAAAGTGCGCTGAATGCTAAGTAACATACTGTAACATCATACTCCGCGCCCAGCAGCAGCCGTACACGGTTATATATATGAACTGTAGTGTTGCAGGTACGACGAACGACTGTACGTATTTATCGCACGTTCAAGTGAATGTGTGGCAGGCGCAAGTGATTAAAGTGATTTGATGCCTTGTTAAGCGCTGTGTCGAGGCGGAAGAGCTAACGTTGGTGGTGTATGAAGCGTTGGTTGGCGTTGATATGTGGCTTTGGTGGCGGTAGAAAAGCAAATGGGCACACTCACACTCTTTCAGGATATGCTGACGCTACGCCTTGGTCAGTGGGATTAGTTGCTTAAGTTGGTTTGTTCGGAGCAAGCCAGTGAATAAGTGAAAAAGGGGGAGTTTCCGTTGAAGTAACAATTGGTAAACTAAAGGCGATGCGGCAGCTTAAAATGTCCATCAGCTTTTTAAAATTAAAAATGTAGGCAAGGCCAATGCATATCGGGTGGGGTGGTGTTTTAAGTACAAAAACAAAAGTTTACACTAACAAAATATATGCACAGTGACAGTAAGGTTTATAATAAACACATCTTTTTGACTTAACGTTCACCAAGCGAATTCAATCAGCTGTTTGATCAACTTCACCTTATATGAATTCGCCTTGTAAACAGCTTTGCCCCTCACTCTTTACATGCCATCTCTATTAGCTAAAACAGTGTTACTTCATTGGAAATTGGTGTGTGAATCTTATCAAATATTTTTAAATAGTAGTAAAATTCAAAAAAAAAAAAAACAAAGAGTCGGTTTCACTAATTCATTTGTGTTGTGTTAATTCGCTGACATTTTTCCTGAAAATTGTGAAATTTTGAGAAAGTTTTTTATAAAAATGAAAATATTTTATATAATGCAAATATGTGATTTCATTTGCAATTCATTAGGTAATTTGTGATTACATAGTTATTTACTGTACGCAATATAATTAAAAAGTATTTCAATTTGTTTGAAACCTTCAATAACCTTGTTTTTGTAATCATATGGAAGGCTAAAAACTCGATTTACGCCGTTTCGACTTGCGTCGCGATTTTTCGGAACCGACCAATACCTAAATCAAACGTATTAGAGAAGTCTCAGCAATTGGGGCGTGGGGAGTTTGGGTGAGTTTTGGTGAATCACTTAGTTTGTGTTGCTTGGTTTTTATAAGAATAAGGAACTAAATCATATGTTTTATTTTAATTGTGAATTACAAAAATTTGATTGTACCAACAATTTCGTATATTTTCCACTAAATGTAGAAATCTAGATTTTATTTACTTATAATAATAATATTTATTAATTAAAATCAATGTTTGCATAACGAAAAAGTTTCCAATCAGAAAAATGAATTAAAAATTTCGTAGCGGCGTTTCTATCACATTCTACCACTAATTACATACTTTGCGCACTTATTAAACATTTTTTCACAAAAAGGGATTACATCCTTCCCCCTTTCTAGTTCCTTCGCAAATGAAACCATTTGTGCTGGAGAGCTAGAAATTAGCTGTCATTTTGTATCAAGCCTTTAATAATTGAATCATGCTGAAAACCAATGAGCTGTGCAAGGCGAATTCAAAAAATGTGGCGTTATAAGTACAACTACAAAATTACCATGTTTTTTGTTTTTGCTTTTGCGTAAGAGTGGTAAAAATTTACATACATTTTGTTTTTGCTTTTACGGCTTTTGAAAGCCCATACGCAAAAACAAAATACAAGTAGGTGAATAAAAATAAAATCAAATCGGCTTATAGTAACTACACCTTATATGAATCTGCCTTGCGAAATTTGTGACTTTTAGAGAAAAAAATGATCACAAAAAAAAAAAAAAAGAAATCCAAATACGGTGCGAATTCGTATAATGTGATGGCAAGTCGAATTCCTAACGCACACACACCCATTCAAGATGGATCCATAGAACGTGATAGCAAGATAAGATAAACAAGAGTCCGCTATGAATTTTGTTTGTGTAATTTTGCGTGTGAAAAGTCAAAAATTTAATTTTCCCAGTTTGCTCGGGTGTGTTTTTGTGTAAACAAAACAACCCAGCGAATTCGGAGAAAAAACCATTCAGCTTTGTATGAATTCGCCTTGCACCCTTTTTTCAATTTTACGATGTCACGATAAAATATAATAGCTGAATGGAGGCCATTAGTTTACGTTATCAGGATATCATGGGTAACGGAAAAATACAAATATAATGGTAGAAGAAGACATCAGCTGTTTTAATAACATCAACAAGGCGAATTCAAACTATTTGAGGTTATACGTACAGAAACAAAAATTTACATTAACAAATTATATGCATAATAACAGTATGATTTACAATAAACACATCATTTTGACATTGTGTTCACTAAGAGAATTCACCTTTTATGAATTCGCATACAGTGCTGTAAATGTGCTCTGAAAAAAAACGAAACAAATTCAGTAAAACGGAGAACATTTTTCTCACTGTAGCCGTAGATGAAACGGACCGGATTATTTTTTATAGCGCCTAATCTGAAAGGAGGCCCTCGCGAAAATAGTGTGGAAAGCGCGACTATATAATGTTCCGGAGGGAATTGACCATTCCATAGTTATAATCCTCAGCCTCGGACGCCAACTTACCCTGAACCATTAAATGAAAAGTACTTTTATGCTTTTCTAATAAATATTTTAGCATGTAGCTTATTGCGTATTTTTTGAAGAAAAATATAATTTATTTTCTTTAAAAGCAGTCATATTCGCCTTTTTGCTTTTCCCGAAACGTATATAAATTATTTATACAAATATATATATCAGGCGAAAAATGATCTAGTTACCTTCCCATTCATATCTACATATATTTTAAAAATCGGTTCTCCCATTAAATAATGAAAAATGTATGCAATTAAAATTAGTAACAAAGGTTCTAGCTCCACGCACCCTATTATCCATTTGTTGTTACTGTTACTTTATACAATAACTATCTTCGTCAGCATAGCTTAATACTTTAGCAAATGCTTGAAAAGTCTAAAAATTGAACAGTCCAGCGCCATAGTCTTAAGTATACATATCTATTCCTTTCTTCATACCATAAGCTTGATAAGTTATGAAAATAAATAGAAAAATCAATTTCTTAAACAATTATTTCATCATTTCTTTGAACGCAAATATCTCATGAATTTTTTAACTTCAGATAATAAAATTCTGAAATACTTTTAGTTTCAGTGTCAAGCTGATAGCCCTGACAGATAGAGCTAGTACACACAATTATAATTTAAATTTTAACTAAATAAATAAATAGAGTTTTTCTCGCGCATTGTATTTTTATGCAGAAGGCGTAGGTGATAAGCTGAATGGGACAAGAAAATTGGCAATTGATAAAGTTAGAATTTTTGTGCACAAAAAATTTACATCGACACCCGGACTAAATTATTATTATTATTATTAAAATTCACACAATGCAATACCAAAATTATTTTACTTTAATAAAATCAAAAACCATTCGTTTTTTTCATTTGAACTTATTTTGCTTTGTATGTTAACACGTTGCCATGGAAACTCAGACCAATCGCAAGGTAGATGCCAAGCCCAACCACTGCGACTCGTATGATTTATTAGAAAAGAACAAAATTTGAATGCTAATGTATGCAAGTAACATCATGTTACAACGAAATTGCTGTGATCTTATAGTTGAGGTTATGTTAGATGTAATTTTGTTATATTTTCTACTTCTCCGAAACTCAATGGAAAACTTTACCACCCACTGACTTCAATTGAACGAAACTCCCATAATAAACTCACTGCTATTCAACCAAACTCAATTTTGGTAACTTCCATAAATCCCCCAGCGAGCTAACGTTCAGAACAGAGTGCCTGCCTACCTACCTGCCTGCCTGTCAATTGCATCTTCAAGTCACGATATGCAAAGTGCAATACACTGTGGTGATTGCAACTCGCTATCGAAGCGCAGAAGGTGATTTTGGTGCGATGCCGCTGAACTGCCGTTGAACTTTTGTCAGCACGCTGGCGATCGAGACGATCGATCGACCAACTGGCGCAGATCGATTGAACAATTGCCAACCACCACCAGCGCGATCACTGGCGCGTGATTCGACAATTCGACACAATCGATTGCAAGCGAACAAATGAGTTGGTAAGTGTATTGAGGAGAATACGAGATTGCTGTATGGCGGTAATGTTTTTCTGCTGATAGTGAGGTAAATATTAGAAAAATCATATAAATCAATATGATTTACTGAAGCAGCAACTAATACTTGCACTTGCGGTGACACTGCAACGCCCCACCTGCACACGCCGTTCTCGGCTAGTTGGACGACTGGCTGGCTAGCTGGTTGACAAGGAACGCGTGACGCGCGCAGGTTGCCGAAATATTGAGCGCATTAGCATCGGCAATGACAACTAAAATCTTTTGGATAGTTGCTTTAGTGGGGGCGCACAAAATAAACAAAGCCCTTTAAGCCAACTTTTTCCATCGTGTGGGCAAGCACTCGTGCGAACTGCAAATGTTCCGTACGAAACGCTGCGACATGTTGCTGACATAAACAACATGCCGAATCATTGTCAAAAAGTGCGCGATGAACCAACCAGCCACCAACTAACAGCCAACCAATGATTAAGCAACAGACTCGGCAGCCAGTTCTGGTCTGGTCTCAAATAGCCAACCAAATGTGTGAGCCTCATGCGCTGGCGATGATGTCACGAAAAGAAGAGGTTGAAGAGTTTCGTTAGTCCATCTTCGAATGGCAATGGATATTCATCACCGTTTTGTTGTTGTTGCTTAAGTCGAATTGGACAATCATCCGCTTTTTGTGAAATTCTATTGCAATCAGTCTATTGTTATTATCGCTTCACATGTGAGACTAGTTGTGTTTAAAATTCGCTCTTGTTGTTGTTGCTTTGGTATTTTATTGCAAAATCATGAGGTGCCCTGCTGTCACATCGCATAAGCAATACAGTACCTACCCCACTTCCGCCTGCCTCTCCACACAACCGCTAACCTAAATAGTCGCAAGCTACCCAACCTCACCAGCGTACAGCTTCAAGCTTTGCACTAGGCAGCCGTGATTTGCTGTTACGGCTCAGCATTCGGCATTCATGTGGCGCACTAAATCTTCGACAAAGTGGCTGCACTTGCTGCCACATACCACCTCCCAGCGAGGCTACACACACACACACACCCGACGCACAATGAAACAGCAGCTTACCATCGAATGGGGAACGAACGGCACTCACTCACTGCCCCCTCTCACTTGCCACGTTGCAGTCAACCCACCGCATTTCTTTAGTTGTTGAGTATGTGGCATTGCAGTTGCTGAGGCGTTGCATGCAACACTAGACATCAGCCACAGTCACTACCGCTGCCGAGTGATACGCAAAATAGTGCTGTCGAAAAATTTGCTGCAATGAGGGGTTGTGCTGAAAAATCTAGCCATCTCACGCATAAATTGTCGTTTAAAGCTCTCGATGAGCTGGAGGTTGGCGGGCCGATTGTCTGGTGGGTGAGTGGGTGTCATCGAGTACTCTAGAGCGTTCGCGTGCGCCTCACATGGGAAGCATTTCCAACTCAATCACCGAAAAGCAATTCCGATGGACGTTGCTGTGCTAGTTGGTCGGTTACCAGCTAGCCTATCGTAATTATTTTGTTGCATGCCACATAGTGACGCACATATCCAAGTGCTAACTAGTGGCGCAATGCAACAGCAGCGACAGCATTATAACATCACTCCTGCATTGGTTGGGGCATACGCATCAGTGTGCGTCATGGCATGCTAGTGCCTGTGAGTGTCCTCGTGGTATCATCAACCCCCTCTTCCCTTTGCTCGCCATCAGCCTACAATTCAAATCGAATCATGCAACGTGCAGCTGCGGCCGCTTGTTGCCTCATAAATACTGGCACAGTGCGCAACTTAGCATACGGCCAAGTACATATGGATGTGTGCATGTGTGCGTGTGAGTGAGTGCGTGCGCGAGTGTGAGTAAGGAAGTGCTAAACTGGGTCTAAATCGTTCTACCGCTTTGTATTTGTGTGCCGCACAAATTGCGCCAATGAGTCGAACCTCACACAATATGCAAATTGTGCACCCAGTAGAAAAAGCATTACCTCTCAATATGAACAACAAAAGTTAACGAACCCAAAGATAATTGATTCATAACATCAGTCCTTTACGGTACCCTACAAACAACTTCCAGCGGCGTCAAGTCACAGCTCCGAGATCGCCAACTGATATCGCCGAGACGGCTGTCAAAGCGATTACCGGCTTCGGCGCGTAAAATATTGATTTTGACATGGGCTGTGTGGCATGGCGTGTCATCTAGCAGGAACTTAAAATCTCCCATGCCAGAATTTTCAAAGAAAAATCCGAAATCCGCGTCAAACAGTCACTCACTGAGGCCGCGATGGGTTCTCGAGTGCTGGTTATCCGACCCCCAGATGCGGCAGTTTACGTGTTAACATAGCCACTGAGAAGAAAATGCGCTTCGTCAGAAAAGATGAACAAACTTTTTTTAAATAAATGCACTGTTTGGGCTCCACAACATGGAGTTTAGAAATAAGTTTGCATTATTCTCCAATAAGGTTCAAGCGTATAGCGATTCATATGACTGACTTCTGTGAAGATTTCCAGCGAGAAAGGAGAAGTAGTAATGATCGTAGTTTATCGAAAGATGTTCTAGAATAGAGTGGGAGCTGAATATAGAAAATTAGGAATTGACTTGAGCTCTGAGAGCGTTTTAAGTGTCTATAGTGTTTTTCAAGTCGAGATGTACTCTATCAGTTCTATCGCTATCAGGTCAGGAAGTCAGGCACGCCAGGGAGATTCTGATATCAACAGACAGATTAAAACCTTACATTTGCTTAAATGGTCTTTCCCAGCAACAACATCCAGTGTTTATAGCCATTGCTGTAGCCGGTAGATCTTAAGGGATTAATCAAACTTGCCCTTTAAAATGTCAAAATCTTTTCAGCAGTCTTAACGTTATATTAGTTGTTTTGGAAAATATTAGCTTCACTTGCAACGAATAATCTGAAGAGTATCTGCGTACCTGAGATAAGACTCATATAAAGAGGTCACAACATATTTATAACTTTCACCAGGTTTGCGGTATTCACAGGTTGAACAAAAAGCAAAAAATAGTAGTGACTATCGTTTTATTTTTGGATATCTCATTACAATATTAAAAAGGTTGTAGACCATCAGCCATTTGCAACTTGGGTCGTGCTTAGCACTATGTTTTCTATTAGGGGCGAATAAATAAGGAAGAAAAGTCAGAATTCAGTCAGCACTTTCTGCGCGAATAACCTGTACTTCGAAGAATGCCATTTAGTTTTCTTGGAGATTAATTTCAATAATTCGACTGTCCAACTATGTTCTCTTTGAATAATCAAAAACCCGGGTGGGATTTCAATCACTGTCAAGTAGGTTAGCAATACCACTTATCGTGAATAAAACTTTCGAACACGGTATATATAGTACTAATAACGCAAGCCCAACAATGTAGCATACAAACTCCACCTTATTTGTATACATATATATTATTTGCATGTATTATTTGTCTATTTGTGTTGGGTTTCTGCATTGGGATTTACCGGTGACGCTGATTTCGTTCTCAGTTTTTGGATGTCGGAGGGAAAATCGTTTGGTGCGCGCATAAATTCGACGCTTCATTTAAATGCAATTTTATTTCCTAATACTGCCAAATAGGCACACACACTCAAATACATACATACATATTTACGAATATATAGCACGACCATATTAGGCAGATGCGTATCCGCACATGAGCTCAACCACAGTGCACACAAATCGCAACGCAATCGAAGCAACCAATCGGCAGTGAAATGATGCGATGATGCCACGTTTTATGAGCGCAAAATATTGACTCAGTCGGCACAGTGAAGCAGATGCATATGAAATTTTAACGTTATTATTAGAATACGTGGCATTAAATTAAAAAAAAGAAAGTGGCTGTTGAAGTACATATTTGGATTAAGGCAAAAGTCGGTTGAGAACTGCAGACTCGAACTAAGCGAACGAAATAATGTTTACTTGATATGCAGTGCTCTTAAGCAGATGCAAGTTATGGATTTGCCATTCACAAGTTATACCAAATGTAGATTTCAATAAACCGAACAAAGAAGGACACTCGCACGTCTACAGGGATGTCTTAAGAATTTTCAAAGGAGAAATCACAAAGGTTCATGGAATCTCATGGAAGAATGTCTATGGCAGTATAGATAAACATTCTGAGGTTAATCGATTTCGGCACTTACAAGCAAAGAGTTCAGTCTCTCCGAGTTGTATCTAGAATCCAAAAAGTGATCCGATGCCATCCACCAAAGAGGTACTAGATACACTAGATACTAGATCAGCACGCACCAACTGCGGTGTCTCCAGCTCCTCATTTGTAGGGGAAGACATCACTAAACTCAAAAATTTAAAATGGGTAATACTCATACAATATTTTCAAGACTTAAAATTTCTATCTTTATTGTTGGGGTTCAAACATACGTGGCCTGCTTGAACTTAATGCACATATATACCCTGGTCTTGGAGACAAGGCCAGACTTATGAAGACTAACGAATTTTGACCAAAAACATTACTTAATTTTTGCGAAAGAATATAGAAAGATCGCTAGATATCAACTTTCTAAAGAAGATGACTTCGAATTAGCTACACTTTTTGTCAGCATGCATACTCTAAGGGCAGATTCGTGGAGCCTTCCCTACATCGAGTTGTTTCCAGTATTCAGAAGGTAGTACAGGTTTTAACCGAACTGCCAAGGGGTCTTTCTATTTATTGAATGTCTAAATGTAACGCTTAACGCTCTCAAAGGGAAGTGAAATATCCGGGCATAGTTTTAGATAGTTGACTTACTTGGTGATGCTTTGTTAAACAGATGTTTGAGACACTCTATTTTATTTTCGGAAATGAAAATTATTAAGTGAATTCTGTGCGATTTCGAAAATAAAATAAAATCGTTTAGAGTTAATATTAAGAATACTTTTCATCCTCGGAGCTCGATGCAACTTTTGCAGAGTATTAAAGCAAAGTCGTAATAAATATCTACATCCATCTTGCCATACAGATTTTTGGAATAATTCAAGATAATCACTATTGATGATGGCGTTGTATATTTCTTCTTCTAAAGAAATATCTTAATTATTAATTCCATCCTGGGCCGCCCAAAAGCGTTTTGTTTATTTTAATTTTTTGTATCTGTAAATAATTGTAAATTAGAAAATAGCGTAAAACTAAATCAAATGCAATAAAAACGTTTCTACCTTAGCAAAAAAGGCCAAAATTTAAATAAAAGTATTCAAAATAAGTTTTTCAAGTTTCTTCACAACAAACAAGTATTGCTGTACTGCACAATAAACCATCACTGAAATTTGGCTCAAAAGGAGCAGGGGTAAACGTGGGATTACTTGTGGAACGGTGTGGCAAAGTTGGCTTAAATACCTAAATTTTATTTAACAAGACCAAGACAAGGAATCTCGTAATGTATATAATAATAAGTCGAAAGTTTCGTACGCTATTTGTGCCATTACTCCGGATCGGCAAGAACAACGCAACGCGTCAAGGTTTATTTGGTTGTCTTGCTCGGAATATATTTAGGGATATTCAAGGTATTCGTAAATTAACTAACTGGTCTAATTTTTCGAAGAGCAAAGAGGCGGATATTAATTTTATCACAGCGGTGCTTAAAGGCATGGAAAACACCGTGCAGTCTTTAAACCGAGTGTTGTTACGAAACAGAACATATCTCCGATTTCAACCCGTGGAATTTTGCATATTGTTTAGTAGATGTTTGCAAAGTTAATGTTCCGTTTCGGAAATTATTTAATGTCTTAACCATCTCCTTGTGTGTATTTGACCAAGCGTTCGGACAATATTAAAAGGACATAAAAAACCTTTGCAATATTTATATCAAACGAAAGCGAATTGCAGAAAAGATCTACAGTATTTGCGGCTAGTCGCACTTTAAAAATTGCACAATTTTAGGTTCATTTACTCGGGGAAAATTAAACGTGTATTTTTCGATAACACATTATTTTAACCAATTAACCGGGGTTAATTAAGCGGAGAATACCGTACATATATTAAAAAAAGAATTGCCACCTGGCTAAAAATACCCGAATAATGGTATCTCAGTGCAAATTGTTCAATCCATAACCGTTGGCCTCAACACCAGCGACGTCAGTGCAGCATTCTCTAGCGTAGAGCAGGAGGCCAAATAAATTAGTCTAGCGGAGGACGAGGACAAAAAGACATATAACAAGTATTTGCATATTAAGACAAACGTCACTGTTGGTAGTTACAACTTTGAAGTAGTGAAGGACTTTGTATATTTAGAAACGAACCCAAACACCACTCAGAGTGCCAGCTGTGAGATTAAGCGAAGAAAAATTCTTGCCAACAGGTACTACTGGATTCGAAAAGCAGAGCCTTCTCCCGACGAACAAGCATCTCGCTCGACAAATCTCTACTTTTTAGGGTGCAGAACCGTGGACGATGTCGAACAAAGATGAGAAGGGAAGGCTTTGCGAGACTTCGAGAAAGCTCTTCTACGTAAGATGTGGGACCCTGTCTGCAAAGACCGAAAAAGATGGAATTACTAAATGCACGAACTCTAGTGGTATCCATAAAAGTTCCACGATTGCGTTGGCTTCGCCACCCTTGGGTGAACAACGAAAACAAGGGCGTCCACGAACCCAATGAAAGGGTTAAAAGCACAAAGTATACACTTGGGGTGAAAAACTGTCGCAAAAGGTTGTAGTGTCAAATAAAAAGAAGATTGAAGAATAAGTTAAAATTAATTAAACACTAAAACTAGATACTACATGTTTATAAATTACGATATGAATTTCAAATAACATATTTTTAAGGACAGATATTCAATTGTAGTAAAATAAAATATGATTTCGAATGTTTTAGTTAAGGTGACTCGTTGATAGAGTTGCCAACTAATTATTTAAATAAGTAAATAATTGTCAAATATTGGGTTCGAGCTAGCAAAATTCTTAAGTCAGTAAAATTTCTGGCGTAGTAATTTAAAATATTTCATTTTGTGAAACGTTTAAAATCTTTTTATGAAAAAAGATTCTTAACTGGGGTTGCCGCATAAAAAACAATTTATCTGTATTTTTTAGAGAAATATAGCAAAGCACATCGCATGATAAAAAATACTCCAAGCTAAAACCATTGAGAGCCACTCTAAAAATTTTTGATGTATGCTAACACAATTTTTTTCAAAATCTCAATCTCTCATACAATCTAATGTGAAATCCAAAATAAAAACAAGTGTGGACATTTTCAATTGTTTATTTAAAATTTCACTTTTGTTTAGCATTTGAGTCGATTAAGAAATCATAACTTTATATGGATAAAATTCAATATAAATATTTAAATTTATTTTATTTAAATTTTGTAGATTGCAAAACAAATGATGACTTCAGACTGGCGAAAAAATTAATTATGCAATTTTTTTTTTATTTTTTCCACAACACCATCATTTAATTTTTCCTTCTAACAAAGCGCACCACTGTACTTATATAACGCCAGCTTACTCCCATTTTGTGTAGCAGCGCTGCCCGATTGTTCTCCTCATGGCCGAAACGATTGACGAGTTCGAGCCAAACAAGATGCCTACAATAGTCGTTCGGAAAAATCGCACAGCTTCCACAACAAACTTTATCCCCCAACGACCCTATCCTACACACCCATCGACTGTGGCCTCGCCCCAAATAATGGGCAATCAATGACAGTCACTTGTCCGACTAAATTAGATTTACTCGATATTACGATTTCAAATTTTCAAATTTTTGCATTCATCGCAATTGCAGTCGGAGCGGAGCCATCGGACAGCTATCAGGCATACGGTCATAATGTGTAGAGATGCCACACCGTGCACCACACCCCACCACACAACACCAGCACACTCTGAGCGTAGAAGCCAATAGTGCCGCAATGGCCGGCAATCATCCGGAAACGCATAGCAATGATTCCCATTGCAATGTGCCAACAACAACAATGACAATAATCGCCAAAAACGAAAATTCTACATATGGGTACATGCGTACATATGGGTACATTTCTATGTGTGTGAGTGTGTGTGTATATGGACGTGTATTGTATTGCAAGTGGATGGAAGCAATTGCTGCGAATTGAATTTTCAAATTTTCTCCGTATTTTATGAATAGCAAATCCAAAAACGCAATTGCATCTGTATGCAGTATTTATAGTAGTAGTATGCTGACTGCTTTCGTGATACACATAGTTGTTTGATGGCAAAGGACTCAATTGGAGAAGCAGCAGCAGCAGCAGCAGACTGGCAGATAGACAGCCAACAAACAATCAGATAGTGGCTGAAAATAATGCGTTCTCCTGCGAAATTGCACGCGTTGAAAATGCTTGATAAACAGTTGTTATGGTATGCGTCTTTCAAAGGTTTTCGCTTTACTTTACTTTAACAAAGAATTTTTTTCCCAAACAATATATCAGTGTCTCTACTTAGTACTAATAAGGATTTGAAATGCAATGGATTAAAGCCCGGACACACTATCGTCATTTTTAATTTATGAGCAAATTACGATGAAACTAACTAATTTAGCCTTTTGAAATCGGTAAATAAACTAACACGAAATGAGGTGTTTTATCAAAAATCAAGAACGAAATCACGAGAAAATAGTATCGGCTCTAACTGTTATCGATAATTATCGACAAATGTGTGCTCTCATAATCAAACTTGACGACACATTTTAAAACATTAGCATTTCATTCAACTGTTTCTTGATTTTTACCGCCTCTAGAGGCTTTTTTTCATGACCGTAAATTTTAAAAAAATTATTATGAAAATAAAGCTTAAATATATTAAAAATGTACACAATATCTCTCATTTTTTCTTTCGATCGTTGAACTAAGCAATCCTGTGGCTACAGATCTGTCAAAGTAATTTAGGAATGCAAAGTGTGGACGCACTTGGTTTATGCGCAGTAATTCGGACGAAAATACATTACTTACGTTGTAGTATGTCCGGCATATTACCTTTGCGACTTCGAAAAGACAAGATACCTAAGATCCCTACATAGCACAGATTAGTTTTCGAAATTGTATTTGTAATGGTTGTTAATATTCTTATTATTATTGTGATTGGCATTGTTATCGGCATCGTTCTTACTTCCCCCGTCTTCAACTTCATAATCGTTACGCACTTTTATATAATTATCGTCATCGATATCTTTATCCATATTATCGTATATCAATCATCTATGTAATCGCGATCGATGTCTACAATCAATATCTAACAATAAAAATGTTAGCGGTATTTGAAGTTTTTAGTTTTAGAATTAAATTTCTTTCTCCAATTTTGCTATAAACAAAGTAGCAGAATTACTTAAATTCCCACTACTTAAATTAAAACAAAAGCAAAAGTAAGGCATTCTCTAAAAATTGGTGGGATAGAATGCCATTCCTGAATAGCATTAAAGGAAATGCATAGCACTGTGTGTGGTGAGGGATGAAGATTCATAAATATATATAATATATATAATATATATAAATTATATTTATAAGCGTAAGGAAAAAAATTAATCTAGAGTCCAACCATATCTTGATATGATGACGTGATTGCTCCAAAATAAAGGTTTTACATGAAATATGAATTTTGGAAGTTTCTTTTAATTGTGAAAAATATATTGGTACAGTTTGCTCGTACGAAACAGCTGCAGTCGGTGGAATGGAATATAATGTCTATGTCGGACTTTTTGCATGCAGGTTGCAATACATCATCTGTGTTTTCTTACTGACAATAAGTTTATGTTTTTCAAACCAAGCCCTTAACAAATGAGCTTCATGATTGACGCCCGTTAACTTTTCCAAAGAATGGTAATGAAAAAATCGAGTTTAATCTGATTAAAAACAATACTGGGCCTAAAACAGATTTTTGCGGAACTTCTAAATTGATTTTCACTGAATTGCCTAAACAATCACAAACTTTAACTTTCTATAACAAAAGTTGTGAGATAAAAGCAAAGAAATTGGCCTTTAATTATTTTCATCTTTTTATTACCCTTTAAATAAGGGCATAACAACCATATTTTATATTAGATGACAACTAAATTTAAAGCCACATTTTTCCAGAATCAGATTTCAAATTTGTTCATTTCCACATGATTTGGAGTTATTCAGAGATTCAATGATTCGCAGAATTTCTATTTCGTATTTTGGTAAAAGGTTCACAGAAAATACTGCTTTTTGAACTTAACTCCACATATTCTCTATAACTCTATAACTTCATTAAAGAGATTTGCTAACACTGTGGAGTTTGTCGCTTCACATTCCTTCTTAAAGTTACCCTGTGCAGACCTAAACTCAATCCGATAAAAATTATCATGCTGGAAGTGGACTTCCTTCCAAGTTTGTTTTTTAATCTAATTTTATGGATAAGCGAGTTGCAGCAGCCGTGAAGCCATCCCAATTAGCTGTATTGAAGTTAACGTAGTTTTGGTGTTCAGAGGACACAAAATCGGCAGGTTTGCCTATCGGATGGGTAGGCGCTCTGATGCCAGGGTCAGTATAGGTTGCCAAGTTATGCTTTTGATCAAGCTAAGCCGCTAACGATGGAGATGTCTGGGGATCATATTAAACAGAATTTCGAAAATTATTACACACATATCTATCGTATAACGGTAAATAATCAATATTTCATCAAATTATGTAGTAAAAAATTGCAGGTAATGTTGTATAATATTATTAACAAATTTATATCACCTTTGGAAAAAAATGCTAGCGGATCCAAGTGAAGACATGAAATGTTAAACTCTTTGTGAGGAACAGAATTTTCTTAGGCATTAAAACAAATTTTTTTTTGTAAAAAGAAGCACCGTGAACTCCTTGGGCATATACAAAATTTAGACATGCAGACTATAATTTTGCGAAAAAAAAGGATCTGGACGATCTGTCGTGTTGTAGAGTGCTATTGATTGACTTTTACTATTTTCCTTTATAATAGTTGGTTAAATTTTTAGCGTCTAACCCTAAGGTCTCTTTAAGTCTAATCTAATAAAGGTATTTCACACGAAGTAAACGGAGGGGGTATACTATTTTAGTTCTGGAAAAGGATAATAGGATTGATTGAGAGACAATGCGGCGGTTTATCATTTTTAATTTTGAGCACTGTGAAGCATTAAAGGTAAACACCTAGTAAAAAGATATATAAATACGACGCAAACTAATTTTCTCAGCCGCTATAATTTGAGGAAATTTTCAATGCATTTATTTTCACATCTACCTAGAGATGCAAACAGGTATCCAAATATATTGCACAATACCGCAGAATGTCCTGGAATTCAGGAAGCAGATAAATAAATAGTCAAACAACACAGTAATACACACGTTATTCACAAGCGCACACACACACACACACATATTTGTATATAGTTTTCTATTTAGGCAGATAAATATGCACGTTGTGGGAAAAGATAGGTAGTGAAAATTCTGTTGATATAATTCTATTGCGAATTCAAAGGAAACTCAGCATAACCAAATTGTTTATCTTTTTTTGTTGTGTTTTTTCGCTTAAACAAGTATATCAAAGTTATCAACAAAGGGCCGATTAGCATTTTTTATGACGCCGGACAGAGGTAAACACCCCTAGCGAACTTCCCAGAACTTAGCAATGATAATTGTTACATTAGGTCTTTCAAATTTAGGAATTGTATGCGTGATCCCGAAAAAAATGCAAGTGCATTTTCAAGCCAAGAACGAGATGGATTTGAAACAATTTAAAGCGCTTAAATCACGACGGTCAGGGTATTGTAGTATAAAAAATAAATAAATTTACCGTCAGCAAAAAAACTCTTTAAAATCTACGGAAATTTTTTAATACTTGAAACTTTCACTTTATGATACTGAATTTAAATGGGCTACAAAAACTGCGTAAGAAAACTGTTTAAAAATTCTTATTAAAAAGTTAGAAAATTTGCACAAAATTTTTTGTAAAAAATCACTACATACTTATTTCTTTCTGTAAGTAACTATATCAGCGAAATATTTTAACGTTAAAATTCAAAATTTGTTTGGCTTGAGATCTTATTTGACGGAATGGATTCAGCACAGTTCACAATGAAAATATCTCGGTTGTTCACAATGAAATGGAGTAAGTATTTTCAAAAGCTTTTTAATTAGACGCATGTAGAGATACGAGCTTCGATACAATAAAATATACTATCGATTCATTTGACATTCGATACTGATATATTTTAATCGACAGTTTTTGCCAAGAAAAATTGCACTTAAAAATATTATGGGATGTCAATATTTCAACAAACATTAGGAGAATAGCACAAAGAACGAAAGGTCCATACCAAGATCAACTTTGTCAAGGCATGAATCGCCACATTGGAGACAAAACTAAAATAATTTTCCATAAAGGCACCAATTTTTCAAACTTGGGACTTTCGTTCTGGTGAGCCAACTAGTGCAAGAACGAACGGATAACGGTTCATTAGAAAATGTGATTGAACTTTATTTTGAATTCGGTACCGATATTTTGGGTACCAAAGATTTTTATTCGATATTTACCGATGACGAATTCTTTTAGACCAAATTTTTGATACTACATCGACACGTTCACTCCGATATCGTGTCCGTAGATGCAGGATACTTTTTCGAATGTATCCAGACGGCCGAGTGTCATCTTAATTAAATAAAGTAATGCGCGTTATGAAAAGGTACAAATTGTCGTTGTTGTTGTTATATAAAACACTACCCATAAAGTTTTGGAGAATGTTGGTGAAGTGGCAGACACTGTCCGAATATAATGATAAAACAATGAGAAATTTAGTTCACAAATACATACATATGTTTAATTTTCTTTGGAGTAGTACGGAACTTTAGGCTCCGAAAATTGTATTAGACTTGTGGCTCTAATTCAAATTTTATCAATACTCAATGTCACAACTCTTAGTGGCATTCAGAACGGCAATCTTACTTTGGTGGTACGTTAATTGGTATTTCGGCAGAATTTTTAATTATGAAATTCTTTTCCATTAAGTTTCAATAGTGTGGTAATTTTTTTGCAAACAACTCAGTTTTATTGAATGCCTGCTTAATCTAACGAATTAACAAGCTTGATGTGAATACCACTATTGTTTTCAATGGAATCATACAACTTTATATTTTCTTTTGGTTCACATTATAATATTTTAGCTAATAAAAGATTAATCGTGCGCTAGAGCCTATAGGAACTGCATCTAAAAATGGAGTTGTTTATAAAGAAATATTAGGTACCCGTACAAAATTTTGCCTGCCACCAAACGTCTAGGATTAAAAAAGAAGTTGTACTTAAATAATTAAATGTGTTCAAAATAAGAGATTTTTACGCAATTCTATGCAATTTTTTTAATTATGTTAAATTTCATTTCATTTGCAAAGCTTACTAACTAACTTCGAAAAATATATTTAAGCAAAGCAATAATTTTTAGTGGTAGTAAATAGATTTTTTTTAACTACGGTACTGGATAAATGCGACAGAGTACTTTTTTAAGCACAAATAGGAATCACATTGTCGATGTCGATATCTGGTTTAGCACGAAAATAAAACGCCGATTATTCTTTTCCAAGGCGTCAATCGTCTCGAGCTTGTCTGCGTAGGCAAGCGTCTTCACATAACACCACAAAAAATAGTGCAGCAATGTTAAATCGCACGATCTTGGAGGCCACGCCACAGGCCCACGACGCGAGATAATGCGCTGACCAAAAGTTTCCTTCAATAAATTTATTGTTTCGCTGGATGTATGGCATGTAGCGATGCCTTGTTGGAACCAAAAGTCGTCCACTTCAAGATCCTCCTATTCAGGCACGAGACATTATGGCTGGCTTGATGTTTGAAGAAATATGAACCAATGATTCCTTGTGGCCATACAGCACACCAAACAGTGACTTTTTACTGATGTAACGGTGTCTCAACAATAGCATCTGAATTATGAACACTCCAAATGCGACAATTTTGTTTTTTGACGTTTCCATTCAACCAAAAGTGAGCTTCATCGCTCATTGAACAAAAATGTTACTGAATATTGGACGCAGCGCGGTATGCGTCTCGCGAACCGAACCATTATTTTGGTAATAAATTTGCACGATTTGCAAACGTGGTTACACAGTAAACGAAGCTGAGTATAAATCAGGTAACAGCTGTCAAAAAGAAAAACCCCGAAAAAAGTATTGCCCCAATGAAACCAACACGTCTAAAAAAAAGCGCCCTTTACATGTGGAATAAAAAATGAGGCCGATGAAAGATGGAAACGCAACTCGGCTTGTGTCATATCTAGATAGGCATGGTCGGAAATGATGCAGAAGATGCAGGAACTATGAAGAGTGACAAATGGGATTTATCAGACACATCAATTGGCTCAGCAATGGCCCTGCATCCTTGGCCCAAATATGTCGTAATTTTTAACTGCAGCCTGACTACTTAAAAATAAGGAATTCCTATTAGGTAGATTGAATCTGTCTTGGGTACCCAAATACCTGATTCTGGGGTTCAAAATACATATTTGGTCAGAGTATCAGTTTGCATTAGTTATACCCAATTATAGAAATATAATTTTCTAGAGGTTTCTCTTAGTCGAGAAAAATTTTTACCATTTTATCTTTACTGAAAAGGGTACTTCTCGGGCGCACTCGGCCACTACTAGTAGTAACAAAGAATGGGGATGTGTATGATATATTCTTTAAAGCATGCATTATTGATTTTGAAAAAATTTCAGAAGATCGATTTTAATTTTTTTTAAATTTGCATCGCTTTAAAGTTAAGCTCATTGAAATTATTAAAACATGTAAATCATAGCTAAAATATTTTTGTTAATTTTTCACATAATCACTTATTTGTGGAAATTAGTAGTTTATGGCTAAAAATTTAAAATGGGAGATCTCCAGCGTTTTGTTTACTGAAATTTATGTAATGACACCAACTATTTAACACCTAAATAGAAACGATCTGAGAATCAACGAAAATTAAAGAGGAGTTAAGCACAGAACTTCTAATTAACTTAAGTCCCGTTTAGATTGTTAACGAGAAATTGACTCTCAGAATCCCGAAAATTTTTTGCGATACCGAAAATCTTTCCGATCGATCCCGAAAATCGAATTTAACAACTTTCGGAATTGTGCGAATAATCAGTTTCGAAAAAAAACCTAAATAAGCGTGGGCACCTTCCTCCCTAAAAGCAACAAAAGGTTAAAACACAAAGGAATACACAATCTACAATGTACGTTTTCTTATTTTTGTTGCAACATCTGCAGTTGAAAGCAAATCGCGCGTAGCCAAAATTCGCGCGTTTAGCGAATTTACAATGTTAAAAAGTAAAGAAATGACGGGCGCTACATAGCTGCAGAAAAAAAAACAACAACAAACAACCACCATGTCGAGTGCTTGAATCCTTTTGATCTCAAAGCAAAAAAAATAAAGAAACATGAACTCATAATAAACCTAAATGAAATAAAGTGCGCGCTCATCCTTTATGAGCGCTCGGCTTGAACTGAACGATTGCAAGGGCATTTCAGTGTGCCCATTTTGCACTGTTCACAAATGCTCGCTACTGCGACTATTGTTGCATTGCTTTGTTGCAGAATGCAAAACTATTTATATTATTCGTTGCATAAGTTTTCGATTTTTTTTTTATATTTTTATTTTTCAAAATATTCATTCGGTCGGTTATTTATTTTCGATTGTGGTTCCTTGCCAATGTTGTATTGTTGTTGTTGTTGTTGTTGTTGGTGCCGTTGCATTTGTTGATTTTCTCCATTATTTTACTAAAAATTTGTTGCTACACACCTTGTTGCTGATTGCTACTGCTGCTCTTGTTCTTATTGTTACATCTGGTATTTCCGTAATGGTTTTGTTGTGTGCGTTTTGAATGCTTTGACTTGCACTTTTTAACCAGAAAATTATGCCTGCAGCATATGAAGTTGCTGCACCTGCAACATGCAACATGCAACGAATTTAGTTATTCAATTGCATTCGTTTCGTTTTTCTGAATTCTTTACTAATTCCATTACATTGAATACAAATATTATTGTGTGTAGAAAATATTGCTCAAGCACTTTCTTTCGCACACACACACTCAAGTAATTTTTATCCATTTGGCCATAACAAAAGGTATACAGAAATTGCAGTAAACGGAAGATGCTTTCTTTATATTACATTCACCCACACACAAACACAGATCCACACTTACGAATATTTATTCATTTTGCATCTAAACTAACTGAAATAATAAGTTATTCTTTTGACTGTCTGTTGTGTTTTCAGAAAATGTCAGTCTCAAAAACAACAAGGCATGAGTATAATTGTAACTCTTCGAATTCGGTTGAAAGCTGCTGCTACAGATTTTATGATAAGATATTGTAACATTGCTGCAGTGGAATAATAAATTAAATACGGAGGCAAATCTACCTTGAAGTTACTTAATTTAAGAAAAAAAACTGTTCTCGAAGAGAGTACAAAAGTTGCAAAAAGCATCTTAGCTATCGAAAATGTGTAGAGCTGAAAGTGTCCTAGAATTTAAGTGCCTACCTTTGGATACTTCCTTCTCCGGGTTTATTGGTAATTGCTCCGCGAATGTGTAGGGACAAAGAAAAGTCGTAAAATTACATATTGCTAAATGACGACAGGACAGATTTGGATAAGATTTGTCATATATATACATATAGTTCGATGCATGGCTTCCCTTATAAGCAGTTTTTAAATGGAGTTGCCACCTTTTTAAAATGTTAAATTAATCAAAGTAATTACTGAAATCAAATACTGCAATATGGGTATCAATCGAAATCTTCATTTTCAATATATCGTGTAGGTAGGTTGCCACCTGTTTAAACGTAGATTAAGTGAATCCAAAAAGTTAAATGATTTTTTTTAGTGTCTGCTCCGGTAAGGTTTTAGGAGAAGGTTGCCATCTGTTGGAAAAGTCAAATTTTATTAAATTCTACACAAGTTATACGTGAGAGTAACCGAAATGCGTTTTCTGGATACAAATGTACCAACGCCTGTGATGGTGGAGTCGAATATTTCTAAAAACCGAATTTACAATTAAATTTGGTTGAAAGGAAAAATGCGTATTCGCCATATATATATTTATGTATGTAAATATAAGTTTAAGATACCTATAAAAACCGTATATATGGTCCGATTTCAAATTCAGATCATGTATCAGCCAAATAAATAAAGTAAACTAAATTTGAAAATTAGAGCAATAGGTGACGCTGTAGTCGCGTTATACAATATCTAAAACCGTATCTACGTCACGATTTCATTGAATTTCAACACACGGATTAGCTACAAAAATACAATATAATAAATGTGCATAATCATGGATAATAATTATCCTATAAGCAAAGCGAGCCAGGCCAGCTAGTATCTCATAAAACTGAGAATAATTACTTGTAATCTAAAATAAGTTTCCGGATCCCGAAAATGTGAGACAAAGCAAAATTTTAAGAAATTATTTAGCTTAAAACGCATTTTGCTGATGCAGGGGTTTGAAACCAGAAAATATGCTACATATTGACTTATCGAAAATATTTAAAGTATCCCTTAAAACCTTTTGAAGGCTTAGCGTATACATATCAGTGAATTGAAGTTAAAGCCTTAAATGCGGCAAAATCGCAAATATATACTCTACATATGTATATGCACATTAGGGTGCACCGTTCGCTATAAAAAAGCCTATGAAATTTTTTATAATCTAAGGCTTTCACCATAATCTTTCGAAAAAATATTAGGTATAGAAAAAATTAACCCATTATTTCTGCATTAAATTGAATGAACTATTTAACATAATTAGAACGATCCGATTAAGGTTCAGTATGCACCGTTTTGTTCGATAAATTGTTCCATTTTTAAAGGTATGTATGTAATTTCACTCTCATAGAAACTATCGTTTCTATTGGCAAACAACTGGGGCAGTCGATTTTCACATGTTTCTCTTGAGGCGAATTTTTCACCAGCAAACTCATATTTTCTACAATAGGCTTGCCAGAGCGTGGTGCATCTTTGCTATCAAAATTACCGGAACGGAATCGACGAAACCAAAATTGCGCGGAATTGGCTGTTTCAGTCTCATTTTCAGCCGTTTCGCCTTTATCGAAGAAACCGTTAAATATGGCGCATTTCCTCTTTGCTGGTGTCCATCTTTGATGCGTTCTTAAACAATACTGAGTTAAGCAATTAAAAAACTGTCTGAGAAGTACAAACTGTTATCTTTCTAACGCCATACAGAGTAGTCCGATCGCTCTTATAGATACAATGCAAGATAGAAATTACTAAAGCCATCTGTTGGAAAAAATAATAGATTTTTTTTACTAGACCTAATATATGTACATTTTAAATATATATACATATATATATATTTTTCTTTGATTAAGATTTGCTGATATCGAAAATAAAACGTTTGCAAAAAAATACAAATTATGAAATATGCGATTTGTTTAGTGCTATTTAAGGAGGTTTGCTGGCAAATTTTGGGCTGACGTGGTTATATATTTAAAAATTATACATATGTAAATAAAAATAGATTGGGAGTTAAACGGCAATTTCCCATGTATTTTTTTAGAGCCAATTCACTTCCCAACACTTCATCTCAGGTCGGATATCATTTTACCGAGTTGGCTCAACTCGCATATTCTTCCGATTTGGTTTTATTGCTTTAGATGCAATTCGTTATCGTACCTAGTGTTCTTTTGCGACTCGGTTACAAAGAAGCGGGCTCAATGACTAAATCACGATTCTTTAAAAAAAATTATAACCGTTACGATCTCTGCTATTTATTTAAAAGTTAATCCAATGTACACATGTTGATTGGTTGCTATATCGACAAATTTCCGCAATCCAGAAAATATGCAAATAACAAATTTTGAAGCGTTTTTAATTTTTTGCGTTATTCTAGTATACAAAATATTTGGCATCTCGAGTTAAGAATTTCGAAAGAAAACATAATTTTCACTTTTTGAAAAGGTATTGTATTATTGCGAAAATGTGGTAATTATAATAATAATAATTTTTAGAGTGCTTTAAAATGGCCACGTCTATTATCATAACAAGAACTTTTAGTGTTAACACGTTTTAAATATCTAGCACTTGAGCACAAAATTTAAACTTCCGAAAACCGCGAAAAAATGTACATCCATGTAAATTTAATCCCATAAAAAACACCAACCAATCACTGCCACTCCCAAAAAAAAATCGATTCCTCTAAAATATCCATAATGCAGTTGTACACAACGCTATCAACTCTATAGTCCATTTATAATTGTTGCCCTCAATTAGCTGCCCGTCCACAGTCAGTCATTTCACATACTTAGCACTCGATGAGAGATGTTTGCAATCGAAAAAATGCGCCTGTCATTTGCGAAACTTTTCTGCATTTGTCAATGCGGCTCACCCACGTGAGATTCAATTTGATCAACTTCGTGGCTGGCGATCAGAATGGTAGAGACGCTGGACGCGCTAGCTGACCGGCTGCTCTTACGATCACAAATGTACATACATACAACGTACATTTTAATATGTATATATTCTTGCATGGATCATGTGAACGAACACATTCAGTGATACATCGCGCAAAGTGCGAAATTGTTCGCAAATTGAATCGTTGTCGTTGTCATTGTCGTTGCTGTTGCCTGGTTGTCGTCATTCTAGTACGAGCGTACGAACAAATGTCAAACGACATGAGTGATTGTCTCATTTGTTGTGAACTGTAATGCTGTATGGTCGCGATAGCTGCGCTGTTAACGTAGTGGTTGGGTTGTCACAGATCGTCGGATCGCCGGATCGTTGGATCGCCAGAATGTTTGGTATTGAAATGTGCTCTCATGGTCGCTTCAAATGCATAAATTAATGTCAAGTGGTACAGTGTGACGGATTGGTACAACAGTTTTGTAAACAATTTGGGATTGATGGTTTTTCTCTTTGGCAATTGAAGGTAACCGGAAGCAATGACTTTGAGGCAACGAAAATGGTAAAACATTATGACCATCGAAATTTACGGCAGTCTAAATTGCTTTTTGGCTACGGATCAAGAATTTAGCAAAGGTTCACTGCTTTCCAAATAAAAATATGGGATCGCGCACCTGACAGCTAAAAGCCAGATAATCGATAGCCCCAAACTGCATATACTAATACTTACTACTCTACTGTGCCTCGAAGAACTACGTTAGTAATATATTGATTCTCCAAACCCGTATTATACCAAGTACAATTAACGGCCAAGTTTCTGCCTTAATTCAGCCAGATATCGGCCGACAAGCTGGCTCTGTTTTATTTATTTTATTTTATTTCGATGAAAACATAAAGTATTGGAAAATTTCTGTCGGTTAAAGCGGACAATTAACAGACCAAAACGATTTAAGAACTTGTGGCGTATAATTTGAAGCTCTAACTCCGAAAGCAGTAAATAGAGAAGAATCAAGCTCAAAAGCTGTAAGGCGGATACCCTTAGAGATGTCCTGGAAGGATTGTATTAAAAGTTATCGGTATATGAAAGAAAAAGGGGCGTAATGAGGACTCAGAAAAACAAAAATCATTTTTCATTTACTACCTTCAGATGAATTTACGTTTTTTTTTAAATAAATTAACGTCAAATTTAGCCTAAAAAGTGTCCCCTTTTTTAAAAAGCCTTCATCATTCTAAAAAGAGTTCTTTTGTTTTTCGCTTTCGTTATTTATTTATAATAAAGAGAAATGGTGAATACGAACTGTTTGTGTAGCGCAATGGATCTGTACATCGTACACAAAAAACAAAACATCAAATTTTTGAATTTTATTTGTTGTCACGAAAATCGATCTTGGATGGAAGTCAAACCATTCAATCATATACTGTTATATATACTTCTTCAAGTGATAAGATTACATATATCGATGCCATCTGGACTTAGTGATGAAAACGATATATCGATGTTACTGTAACATCGATGTTTGGATACATGTTTGGAACATTTTAATTCTATTCTGGCGCTAGCAAATAAATTTGGACAGATATTAAAATTTCTACAGTTAAAAGATACCTTGGGTAAAAGTAAAACAATTTTTAATTTAAACGGTTTTATATGATGTTTCGATATTTGGATATTTTAACAAATTTAGCTCAGCAGAATATAAAATCTAAACAGTTACCTTCCTCGATCGTCACAACTATCACGCAACAGCGAAACCATGGAATATACTTTCCAAAGTGTTGTTTCTAAGTTTAGTGCAAAATAAATACAATTTTTTAATTCGAGATTCCTGTATTTCTGTTATATATATATATATAGGTAAAGATTGCCCGAGTTTATGTGTCCGAAGCTAGCCTTAAGTTGCAATTGAAAAATTTGCAAAAACATCGATGTTTCGGTACATACATATGAACATATATATCTTTTTTAATGTCGATGTTTTATTTTACGAAGTTTGCATCCCTTCCTGGACTGACTCTAATAAAATAAAAAAAATGAAAAATGAAATGTATATAATAAAATTATAAATTATAATAAAATTATATACATATATATTAATTATTATTTGTCGCAATTTTTATGTTAAAAGAGCTTGCAAAATGACAGTGATATATGTAGCTAGTATTTGCCTGGACCCTTTTTTGAACGACGGATTTTGCAATATTTTGATTTGTTACAAAATCACTAAGTGAGCTGAGGTTTTAGGCCTAAAAAATAGAAATTTACTCACGAAAAAGTGATTACGAGTATAATAAGAAATGAAAGGAGAAAGTTTAAAACGATCAGTTTAGTTGTTGTCGTTAATCACCGTTAATCCGATTTCCGAAAAACCTGGATTCTGAGATAATTGCTTTTAAAGTTTCAAGTGAAATTTAACAGTGACTGTCCCATGAATTTTGAAGAAACATTCTTGAACGGAAGTACATTAAGAAAACGCAAAAAAACTCACAATTTAATTTTTTTTTGATCCAATCAAGTGGATATTACCCCTTAAGTAGCCCCCTCGTCTATTCATCGGGATATGTAGGTACATATGTTCGACCACGGAGGAAAAAAAACGATAGACGAATACAAAGAACATAATATATATTGAGAACTAGTTGATAGCCTTTAGATATTATACCAAAACTTGCTGAGGAGCACCTATCACTATAAATAGCTTCATGTTAGGCGGCAGTCCCCAGTCCCCAGTCCCCAATTATTTAGCTCACTTTGGTTTATGGCTCCGGGCTCTAACTACCAAATTTTTACTTTTCTTCAAATGAATTCGTAAACAAAATCTACCGTTCGGTTACACTGTATCAATTAGTGGCTGTTGTACTTTGTTTATATCAAAACGATTGATTTTCTTAAAACTTTTTGCAGTCAAATGTGTTAGCGATCAATGCAACAGCTTTTAGAATGTATGTATGCACATACGTGTATGTTACATACATAGTAACTACATATGTATATACATGGATACATTAATGTGTAATCACTTGCCCCAACCTCCCCGCAAACACTTCCTCATCACAAACGCTACACTCTGCGCCACTTTTCCGTCTTGCACTTTACAAAAGTATACTAAGCGAGATTGTGACAGCGCCGCAATCCCCCTTCACCGCAGCACCCCACGCCACAACTGCCTGCATTGCCTTGACGACCATGATTGATGTTTCTAAGTGGAAATGAGTGTGGCGCGCAAGTGCAGCGCAAAGCAGCGCAGAGCTATGCAAATTGCGATCAAAACAAGTGTAGCGACCGACAGCCAAAGTGAATGAATGCGCGCAAAAAATCTATGCATTATAATCAATCAATAAATTTGTGTCGTCGAAATGACATTTATGGATAGTCTAGGTAGTGTTGCTTACGAATGTACGACGACCGACCGAGCAAGCGATCGACTGACGGACGGATCGTATGCCAAACGGGCAGTTGGGGTAGGAGAGTCAACTATCACTCGCACACACACACACGCATGCCGGCAAATTCATTGCAAGCACTTTTTTTTACCGATAATTACGTACAATAAACCTATATAAAAACAACAACAACAACCCAAGAGTGTCTTAATATTGGCGCCGCGTTCAGGTGCGCTTACCCTCAGCCAGAGCGCAATACAATAGTGCAGCTTTGTTGTCTCCAGGTCATGTAATACATTTTACTGGCTTTAATGCACACACACACACACACACACTGCGCAGTTCACGAAGCACAACAACTTTGACGGCAACTGCAATGATTTTTGTTTGCTTCTTTTTTTCCTTCTTCTTTTTAGAGCAGAGTACACATTTGGTATACTAGTTTGAGTTCGCGTAATTTGAATTTCTTGAAGTTAATCAATTAAAAAACATAGTGTTCTAATTGAAATTGACAGTCGAGTCTTAATTAACGCCTTTAGACGCTGATGCAGGCTGAAGCAGACAGAGAGTGTGCCACATTCATTTGTGGTGGCAGCTATGCCGCACATTCCCCATTTAACTAATCAATTCTAAGTAGAGCAGTCGGCTTAAAAGGTGTCAAACGGCTAACGGTATGTGAGAAATAGTAATTAGGTTTGGTGTCACACCCACATACGGTGTATATTTACATATGTATGTATGTATATCTAAAAGGGGGTAGGTCCAAAGAAATTCTTTGTAAGTAAGTTATCTTCAATGGGACATTTAGTGGCTCGTTTTGAATTTTTCACATTCAATCTATTACTAAAATCAATTGCATTACTGCATGTCAAAGTCGGGAATGTAAAAAACACCTTTATTAATTCAAAATCGATTAAAGTTATCCTTGAAATGTTTCAATAATTACCCCAAAGAGATTGAGCAATGGCATTTGAGTTCAATGTTTGCAGTTTTCATGCTAAAACACGTTTTGATTTGATTTTTTTTTTTTAATGGATACAGAGTTTTCTTTTTTTTCTAATTATGAGTTCTGAATAGATTTCCATTCATCATTAAAATAATTTTGCATAACAAATAAATTTGTATTCATCTTTTATCTAGTCATTCAAGTCATTTAATTTATATACAATGTTTTTAACGCTAAGTAGTTTTTGTTAATTTTTATAATAAAAATCACATGAATGCAAATAGCCAACTTTGTGCAAAATTTATAAAAATTCCTCTAAACTTTAAAATTTGCACACTATTTATTTAAAGTTTCTAGAAATCTTTTGGGTATAGAGTTTCAAGCTCGTTTAATTTCAGCATAATAATGTGCAAATTTCAAGTAATTTAAATTACTTGTTGATTTTTGACAATGTTTTTAACTTTTGGTCCTACGAGCATTTTGCCATATACATAATCGCCGGATTTTATATAAATTCCCCTGAAATTTTTGTTATTTCTTTTATGCTGGTGATCTTGCATATCTTGTGCAATATGGACTAGATGCATTAAATGGAAACAAAAATTTCAAAAATTAAACGGAATTTTAAGTCACATCAGACATTCACATTTATATGCTAAAATCAAATAAGCCATAAAACTGAATACCCATAAATTTACTAAAAATTCTGATAAAAAGTTTTTTGCGTTTCTATTAATTTTGAACAAAGTTTGAAATTTTAATTTTTATGTTTTTTGTTAAAAAACTGAGTATAAAGAATTAACGAAAACCACTTAGCATTAAAAACATTGTAAATATTATACAACAAAACACCATGTGACCCAAACAACTGACATACAGACAAAAATTATAAATATGATCCATTAATTCGGTAATTCTTTTCAAGAAATTTTCATTGCACCAACTTGCATTTTCTACAGTTTTATTATAATATACTTAGATTTAATAATAATTCTCTCAAAAACGCCCATTCTTGATATTTCAGTAATTGCGATGAAGGAAATTTATAATTTTTCTATTGGTTTCTAAGTATTTCAATTTCTAAATATAATCCAGCCAATATCTGCTGTCTCTATATGCAATCAATTTGGGTTTAGCTCGGAGGAAAACACTCCTAATACTTAAATTTTTTTAAAAATAAATTTGAATAAAAACATAAGATTATTAATTTGAAGAGAGTCCAAATCCCAGAGGTTTCATTCTGTCTCGATCTATCTATAGTTGAATGAACAGTTGGAGGCAGGTTTATGGCTAAGAATTTTACATTCCCAAAAACACAAAGAAAAAGAACACATATTGAAAAAAAAGTTTTTCAACGCAAGCTCTATTCAGATATATACACTCGAATTCGAAGAAACCAGTTGTCAAAACCTTTTTACTCTAAAATGGTCTCTTCAGGAAGAAGTCATTAGGCGATAAATCAAGTGAATATGGGCAATGAGTAATTTTTTCTTCTTCTAATAATTAACTTTTCATCGATGGCTACCGGCAGACAAATTGTAATATACCATTTAGCATTTACTGTTTTTCGGCTCCCAAGAGCAAAATAGCAGCTGACTGATGTAGCAAACGATAATTTTTTGCGAACTGCTCCGTGAATGAATCACATTTGTTGGATTTGGCTGATTTTGAAACACCAAGACAGTAGGTTATTGTTTTGTTTCGGGCTCATTTGTATGGATGATAGTTTCGTCACCTGATACGTTTTCAGATGCACCCCGATTGAATAAAAATAGTATATGTATATGGATAGTGATATAAAAAGATTTTTCAAAGAATCATTCGTTATTTGAAGTCGCCGTGATATCCCCCAAATTTATTATTATTATATGACATCAAAGACCGACTAGCTTAAATTCAACCTCCTTTCCATAGTGCTAATGGATTTCCACTAGAAGCCTTAGAAGACCTCAAGCGAAATTTCCAGGCGAATAATTTTCTAGAATATTTTAACCACTTGTCATTTTATTCTGATTTTGAAAAATAAGTGGGCAACACGACCCTTCCGTGATAAATGCATATGTGGTTTCCGTCCCTCTAAACAGATTTGACAAAAAAAGTTGTTTAGGTGTTGGTGTACCACATAAATATTTACCAAACATTCAGACTCAAAATTTGAAAATTAAAATATTTATTCAAGGTCACCATGCATTATTCTACATACACAGGAATCAAATATCATCGATAGAATCGATAGTCAGCACCACCGATAACATCGATAGTTTGGCACAACTACTTTCCGTTATTGTCCGTTATATTCTCGTCAGGTTGTGAGCAAGTAAGGCAATCTAAGTTCATTTTCAGTAACTTGCCATTTGACCTCAGAGGGTCTCCGTGCTCTTATCAAATATTTGTTGTTTGTTGTTTGATTTGTGACACACCGACGTAGAAAGATTCTGGATTTCAAATAATTTTGACATTAGTCTAGCGAATCAAGTTGATATTAACATTTATGGTCAAATAATTGATAGAAAATTACACTATTTTCACATATGATCTTGCAAAGCAATAAAAAAATATTGAAGTTCCATATGTATGTAACTAAAAAACTTTTCATGCCAATTGCGCAGGATAATGTTGTTGTCACTAAAAGCAACGGCTAGCGGCTGGAAACTGACAACTGACAACTGACAAATTTCTTAATTGAACTGTCGGTCAATCAGCAGAGCGCATATGCGCATTTTTAAGTTGTCCACTGCCCACGTGACTGACCAACTGTCGTGAAGTTGTACTTGGAAAGCGCATGCGTTGATTGCATTCCATCAGTCAGCCCAGCCAAGAGACGCCGATCTGATTGGTGTGTGACAAAGGACTTGGCGGTATGGGTGTGCGTGCCAAGGTGAATATGTTGATTTCGGCTGGCAGCTGATCTTCTGGTAAAACTTTACTAAAAAAACATGGATGCAAGAAAAGGAAAGAGGAGGAGCACAGAAAGAAAATTTAAATGAAATCAATGCACGCAAGCGCCCAAATATTTAAAAGTGTAAATTGCTAGTGTGACTGCGCGTGTAGCTGTTCAATGTTGGAAACCAGGTGAGTAGCTCAGAAATTGCGCAAATATTTTGCAAGTGCAACATGACTTCACTTTAGTTATAGAAGAGTTGGCGACTATATAAGATACTTTTTTATAAGAAGGAGTCCCAGAGAAATAGTCTCAATTCAGGGCCAATACCAAAGAGAGACCCAAATTGAAGCTAGGAGTCTTTTGGATGACCCTAAACTGGCATTCCCTCAATTTTTTGTAATAATTCTGCAGGAATTCTGAGGCAAGGCATACGGACGCACACAACAAATTATAGGAGAAGTTCGGCCAAACATCAGGCTAAATCGTGTAGGCGAAAATTTATTGTATTATTATAATTAAAATAGAAAAAAAAAGAATACGACGATCTAAAGAATTCCGGATGATACCATCAGATCTTCTTTTTTTTGCGTTCTAAGTCCTTTCCTTTTTTTACAGAGTGAGTGATTGAGATTGCCATCAATAGTTCAGTTACTGCTGTAGAATTTATCTTTGGATTTTCCGTTCGTTGACGTGCAATCTTAGTTACAAAGAAAACCGTCATACCTGAGGAATGAGAGGCTAATTTGAGTGTGCACCTCTGTGAGAAGACCATTTCATAAATTCGAATTAGTATCGTTTGTGAGCTCAACTTTAGTTATTGACATCCCGGGCCTCCCTTTATCCTAGCTGGAGTATTAGTGTGGCCTATCTCTATCTCTATCTCTATCTCTATCTCTATCTCTATCTCTATCTCTATCTCTATCTCTATCTCTATCTCTATCTCTATCTCTATCTCTATCTCTATCTCTATCTCTATCTCTATCTCTATCTCTATCTCTATCTCTATCTCTATCTCTATCTCTATCTCTATCTCTATCTCTATCTCTATCTCTATCTCTATCTCTATCTCTATCTCTATCTCTATCTCTATCTCTATCTCTATCTCTATCTCTATCTCTATCTCTATCTCTATCTCTATCTCTATCTCTATCTCTATCTCTATCTCTATCTCTATCTCTATCTCTATCTCTATCTCTATCTCTATCTCTATCTCTATCTCTATCTCTATCTCTATCTCTATCTCTATCTCTATCTCTATCTCTATCTCTATCTCTATCTCTATCTCTATCTCTATCTCTATCTCTATCTCTATCTCTATCTCTATCTCTATCTCTATCTCTATCTCTATCTCTATCTCTATCTCTATCTCTATCTCTATCTCTATCTCTATCTCTATCTCTATCTCTATCTCTATCTCTATCTCTATCTCTATCTCTATCTCTATCTCTATCTCTATCTCTATCTCTATCTCTATCTCTATCTCTATCTCTATCTCTATCTCTATCTCTATCTCTATCTCTATCTCTATCTCTATCTCTATCTCTATCTCTATCTCAATCTCAATCTCAATCTCAATCTCAATCTCAATCTCAATCTCAATCTCAATCTCAATCTCCATCTCTATCACGATCTCCATATTTCTTTTAGTTCCCATATTTTAGGTTGATGTGTCTTCAGTCGCTGCTATGCACCATCTGATCGTACCCAGCTAGGCCTTTTCTTCGAACCACTCACCATGGATCAAAATTTTCTGTTGGGCTGTATTTGTTCGTACCTATTTATGTATCTACTGGATGTCGATAATTGAAAGTTGACGCTCACACGAAAGGGAGACAGAAGCAACTACATGGTGCTGCAAAAACGGCATATCTTAAGAGAGGTGAAGGTCCGTGAATTTCCTTTGCCGCCAACCTACTGGATATCACTTCGAAGTTAACTTGCCTACTGCTACCGCAGTTAAGCGCACGAAGCGATGTACGCCATTCACACATTGGTTCGGCTATTTTATCAACACGTAAAATTGCAAGTAAGAAATTAAGTTTGTCGAAAGGAGCCGCCGCTTTGGAAGCGCAAGCGCTGCAATGTATGCGCGCCCGATCCAGTAGCAACGTGCGCATCAATTAATGAACCTGTCGCTTGGTTGCGCGCGGCAACATCGCCTACAGATCGGTCGGCATGCAGCAGCCGGCGCGCGCAAAATCGGTGGTGATAGTTTTGAAGATATACATACAAAATAAGTGGGGAAAAATTCAGTATGGACCATTGGCATTTGTGTGAAGTGTAAATTTGTCGCCAACGCATTGCATTTAGCGCGACGTTGGCTGACTGGCGCAAAGCCGGATTACCAGTCAGTGCGCATGCGCGGCATGTTTACCATGCTAACCAGTCAAAACATGCAACAACGGATTACACATTCGCACAGTTATTGCTCATATTTGCAATGGCAACGGATCGGCGAAAATGGAAAGTTGAGAATTTTCTCACGCTTTTGAACAGGTTTATGGCTGCGTTTTATTTATTGTGCGCTTGTTTTTGTTTAAGTTTACTTATTAGTTAATCAATTGCACTGATAAACGGGCGCCGCTCGCTAAACACACCTGACGCGTTACGTCAGCGAGTTAGCGCATTACAGTACATTGACTGCTGACCATGCTTGTCAATCAAATGCATTTACTGTTGCCCTCGCTACCTGTCATTGACATCGCCATAGAGGCGCGTCGTATGCAAAATGGCTCAACGCAATGTGGCATTGCCTTGTGTGGTACAGCTGATTGCACAGTGTTTGCTTTCTGAATGTCTTTTTTTTTTGCCATTTTATTTGATTGGTTTTACACCTGTCATAATCAATCACATTTGTGCGCAATGCCAATCAATTGCATTGAGTCCACAAGTGATCGGTTAGCTGAGCGTATGCTCATCAATGATCGTTGCTATCTGTTTAGAGGATTGGTCGAGACGTTGTGAAAAAAAAAAGAAATTAATATTCGGAAACAGATTTCCAAAACATATTTTTCGACTTTTTATTGAAAGAAAGAGGGAATAAAGTTTTCCGTCACTACTAATTAACTTCTCGGCGATTACTATATTTTCTGTGTAATAAGACCTAGCAAGGCTCTACAGATTTTGGTCCACTTTGGTCCAAATCCCCGACAGAAAGAGCTTGAACTTTGATGTAATTCCGATTGTTCACTCAATGAGCTTATATCTTTTCGCGGAAACTCGCACTTAGAGAATCATACAAACAACTGCGGTATTTTTCAAACCTCAATTCTATGGCGCAAAGATTACAAAAAGGAACTGAACTCACTACCTTGACTACATTGGCACTATTAGCAACATAGCAGAAATCAGTACTTAGGACGAGCGTCTGGTTCCGATAAAAGAAGAAATGTCAAATCTTTGATATTCGCAGCATTGTATCCATCCTTTTTTTAATAACTTTCCATTAACATTGTGAAAAAAACCCGCACATTGAACGAAACCACAACCTAAGATGTCTGGGAAAGCCAACATGCCCCTCACAGGGAGCAGCCTTAAAACACTGAAGCTCTTATTGAGAGTGAACTTGTCTTAATATTGCCATGTGAAAGAGTTTGCGAACTCTAGGCAAATACAATCGAGCCAGTTCAGGTAATATGAGCTATTAGAACCTTCCCGACCTATAAATCTCCAGACCCAGACGGAATAATGTCAAACATGCGTCCTTTGCCTTTGCTTGGCCTCTTACAATTGTGCTTGTTGGCTAACCCAAACCTACAGCTCTAGTCTCTCTCTTAGTTATTCCGCTCCAGCTGCCGTAGAGTTCGATCCATTTACTATTTAAGAGATCGATATATTGCGAATGAGACACATCAACGTCTTCCTAGGAACTACTAAACGGAAGAAGATGACCCCAATTGGCCTAACGGCGGACAATTGGTAAGCATGATAGAGCTTGCTCCTTCAGATAGACTGCTGAAGATGTCTACAAACTCTTATGCAACACATTCTTAGCCTATACTAGGTCCCGACGTATAGCGGCAGTTTGGGAAACCGGAAGAAGACGGGAGCACAAGAGAAGATGAGGCAAGACTGGGAGATATCGGCTCGCCAGTTAAGGAAAATGCCAGATCAGTCAAAACTGTAGTTGTCAACAACATGTGGCCATATTTGGATCCCTGCGAGGTAGTGGATTCAATTTGACCATCACTTAATTTGCGAAAACTCTGAGTCAAACGAATGTTAAGATTCTAACAGGGATACTAATGAACAACCTGAACCATCGGTCACATTACCATCAGATTTGATTACCCGCGTGACGATTTCTTTCTTTAGCAGCTCTATAGTCCATTAAGAACTTCCTTTGCTAGTGTCAGGTACCAAAAAAAATGTTTCCACGTTTCGGGAGGGGCTGTTGGGGTTTGCCAAAAGATCGGGAGGGTTTAAGGAGTAGTTATCTTCTGTGTGTTGCAATAAGAAAAACATTTTAACCAGAATACAATATTGTAAGCTATCACTGAACGTTGCATGGTCCATAATTGAGTCAAAATTAAACATATAAAGAGCGACTGCAGCAAAAAAATTGTGTGATACCTCTGAAGACTTTTGGAATCGAACACTGCTGTATCAATCGCAGGATGTTTTCATTTTTTTTTCGGTTTCTCAGCGTCAAATTTAAACTTCCTCGATTAATCAATGTGCATGTAGCAATCTTGATTCTCGTACATATAAACTTTTTATGCCTTAGTTTGTGTAGATGAATTATGAGCTCAATGGAAATATTTAAATCAAGCATACGTAGTAGTCGCACATCAAGCACCCACCCCGCCAACAATGACAGTTTTCAGTCTCTCTCCCTCATCACACGCTAATGACAAGAGTTTTATGTATATTAATTTATTGTGGTTCATCCGACAGAGTATTACGAGCGCCCAGACAATTTATGACTTTGTTTTCAAAACTAAATGAAATGACAAAAACAATAACAGCTAATACAAGAAACAATAAAAAAAATGGAAATACTAAAAAAAGCAATAAAACAATAAGACTTATTACGCGCAAACGACGGGCAATGCGCTTGCGGCACAGGGAGGGAGGGCGAAGCAAAGAGTGTCGCAAGGCCGATGAAGTGACATATAGAAGTACTATATAGAACAATCAAATAAAAGAAATCATTTATGCAATTGACAAATACCCAAGACTTGAAAAGTGCGCTCTTGCTACGCGCTCGACTCACAAAAGGCAGTTATTGCAAAAACAATTGGAGTAGGGGATGGAGCACTATGATTAGGTTCAGCTGATGAATGAATTTAATTGCTTGCTTGGGAGATATTTGTAAATATATGTATGTATGTGCATGAGCGAGAGCTGCTGCTTGGAAAGCGTAAACTGCGCGGTCAAGCATCGGTGTATTTCTGCGCAGACGATCGGTCGGTCGCATTGCAAATAGATCATCAGCAGCGAGCAGCATGGCACGGTAATGTACATAATGCAATAGCAGTTCATCAGCGGGGCGAGTGAATTGATGAATACGCTAACGCTTTTCTGTATTTGCATCTGCATCCGAAACTTCATGCATTCGCATCGGCTTTGCAGCGCTTTGCCGGCGCGTTACATTCGATTGACACCGTTGCTAGTTGCTAGCTGCCGTGTTGTTGTTGCCATTGCTCTTGCATTTGCTGGTGCTGGTGCTGCTGCTGCTGTTGGCACTGTCAAAATTTGATTTACCGTTTTAATTTTAAGTTAAAACCTGTCAAAAATAAATCATTCAATCGCGGCAACTTTTCTGCCTCAGCTGCTGCTGCTGTTTGTTGCTGTTGTTGCTGTACTAGTTCATTGTTGCTGCTGTGCGCTCGAGTGTGTCGCATTTGGCACACATTGTATGTTGCAGTCAGCGTGGCGAGTCGACAATGCGACATTTTGTTTTTTTTTTCTTTTGTCGATAGACTTTATTACAAAAACGCAAATAAAGTTTGGCCTTTCAGCATCTTCTGTGACTCTTGGAGTGCGCCTGTATTTGTGCGCTTATCCAATCGTCCGTCCACACGTCCGTCCTGCCATCCGTTCGACTGTCTGTCTTTCTGTCATTGCTGTCATGCAGTGTTGTCACTCGTTTGCTGTTCATTTGGTCGCCTTGTTGCTTCATTTCGGTGAATGTTTTGTAATTGATGACACATTTGCGCCCGGCTGGCTGTCTACTCGATCGGCTTTTTTTACATACATACAAATACTTACTATATGCATACAGATTTGCATACATGAGTGGGCAAACAAATACACTTTGTTAGTATTAACCTATGTATATTGGGAATTATTGAAAATGTCCGAATTTCAATTTTACACTAATCAATAGACAGACACCGTTTTTTAATAAAAGTTCGATATGTAATAGTTTCAGATTCCCATATTTGGTGTGGCAATCCGAAAGGGGGTTCACCAAGTGTCGAGTAATTAGCAATAATGCTTGGATTTTATATACATATGTATGTATATTTTTTAATATCTATAAAAAAAAAACCTGGTTAAAAAGCCCGATCCGACTAGAGTTGGCTGTAGTTCTACCTGAAACTTGTCATTTCTTTATAGTTAGTACGACGTTGCGGTACAGCTGGTCCTCATGCATTGGATTGGCAGTATACTCGAACTTCGTTGTCTATTCACTTTACCGTATTTTGTTTTTTTTTTACGAGGAGGAAGCATCGAAAGCCAGACCCCCCAATATCCATCAGTGTAAGGCTTGAACCCGAACTAAGCCTCCTGCTATCAAATTAACAATCCCCCCGCTTACTACCGTCAAGTATTTATTTCATCGGTAGATGGTTTGAGCAGCAAGCTCTACGACCGTCACGGATTGATATGGTCCGTTGAAAGTTGCTTCATAATCTTTTCTTTGTCTTGGCAGCAGTGGTGTCACTTTTGCATCTCAAGCAACATAACCCTTACCAATGCCAGTTTGGCTATCTGCGCATATTGTATAGCCTGATCGCTAAATTTCGTGTTAGGTAGGCGGTCCGAAAGGACGGGTTTCAACTCCGTGCTGCCTGTTCTTCATATTGGATCGGCACAAAAGTAAAAGTCATGTTTCTTTCTACTTTGTTATCGACGAGAACATCGAACTATGAATATGGAAACTTTCAGATGACGGTGATCAATATAGTCTGCAAAATAGTCTGCAAGACCTTTAAAGATAAGAAGGTGGAAAAATCCCTTCATCGCTTTTCGAAATTTCTGTGGGTACATCCTGTACTATAAGGATTATTCTTCAAATTTCGGGTGAACACAATTTTGCCATTTTACCCTCGGCAACTAGATACTTCATCAATTGTGAGATCTATTAGCTAAATTGATGCTATATTACGAATTTCACTTAGTTGATTTAAGAGAAGCAGATCTTTGTATAATAGGCGAGAAGCGTGTATTTATGGAGGGGGAGTTTTGAACATGAGTTTCCTTTAATTGCCAGGTTCTCGTTTAAAACCATCACTTTTACTGACAATTTTCTTCAATGTTGGATTGATACAAAAACTTCGGTTTAGGTTCATCTCGTACTGCAGCTTCTTTTCGCTAGTAAGCTCGGGCCGTCTCTCATCTGCCTTTGAAACCAACTTCTCTTGGAATGGCTTGTGAATGGGTTTCAAAATCCTCTTTAAACCTTCTCCTAATGAAGGGGTTCTAGAAAATTTCAGACAAAACTGCAGAGGGGGTTTTAGAACTACGATTTGATGACGCCTGTCTGGAATAAGCGGGTCCTTATTAGGAAAGGTGCGGCTGTCGAGTTAGGCGATGTTCTCTAAATAACAAGGGCTAACAACATTGCTGTTCGACCACTTACAAGGGACCGAATCCGGGGTATGATTTATGCTGCAGAGGGGACGACGTCGCGTAGTAGGACGTTACCGAAGTAGAGGTGCCAAATCGGAATAAAATAAATGAATTACGAATCTTTGTTGAATCGTACCGATGTTGGCAGAAATGTTCAAAAAATATCTTGATTCAGTATCGTTTTATATATTTTAACAAGTAATGGTTTTTACTTAATTTTTATAAGTAAACGATACTCTGTAATGTGTTCTAAAATTACAAACATTTATTGTAAAAAATTTAAATCATACATTTTTCATTACGGTTTCATTATTCAGATTTATCCAAAGGTGATCCCTAAATAAGTACTTTTGAAAAAAAAACTGTGGCAATAAGGTCGTATTTACTTTTTGTTTTGTTTTCGCTAACACTATATTTCTAAAAGTAAAAGATGATAGTTCTATGTTCACTCTAAAAATATTTTTCTGAAATACATTTGTGTTTTTCTGAAATACATTTGTTTTTATTGAATTTCATTTGTCCTTTTGTGAAATCAGTTTAGATCTTCTGAAATAAATTTGAGCTTTTCGGAAATATATTCGAGTTTTTCTGAAAAGTTCTACCACATTCAAAGTCTGCCAAAATTTATATTTGCCTTATGAAAATCGTTTTAGACTTTAACTTTATTAACACCCAAACCCCCTCATAGATCCACCACTTATTCTTGCACACAAAGGATCAAACCGGTATAAGTTTTCCTTGCCTTCCTGGCCTCACCTAACTCTTCTGCTGTTGCGTACAAAAGAGGTGAAGAATTGTAGAACTACACATCAGTGTTTTCTACATTTATCGCTATTATTTTTATCCGACAATTTTTCGAAAATGACCAGAAAATACATATATTATAGGAGCGTAATCAGGGAACATCAAATGACATTATGAGTTGCAGACAGCTAGGAAGAAGAGGAAGAAAACTTGCAAAATTGGAGATGGAAACAAGCAGAGTAAGCGACATAAAAATCCTTGCCTATTTCGGCACATTCAAAACCATTTCTTTTTGCACCATTTCATAGAGCACACACATCACACACACACACACATATGCTTACATGTATAACCGTAAATTAGCTTAAATCAGACAAAATGAGGGTGTGCAACGATTGCCAGGACATTAGATAACACTAGAATTTATTGTCATTGATGTATTGTCGAATGACGACGACGAATCACGATGGTAGTCGTAGTATTTAGTTGAATGTACATAGAAACTAAGAAGGCACATTGGTAGGTGCATATGTGTGTGTGTGTGTATGTGAATGCATATATACATTTTTTAAAACTATTTATGTAAGTAAGCGATATTTAATGCCGGTCTCTAAGTATGCATGTATGTATGTGTGTATGTGTGTGTGCGCGCTTACGTCTTGCTACTGTACCCTCATTTCACAGCTGTTGTCGTAAACGCCACAATTTACTTCTGTCAGTGCGAATGAGCCGAGATCGCTGTCTTTGCTGGCTTGCGGCAACTTACACCACCAAGCACAGTCGAGCAGGTTATTGCTAAGCATTGCAACTATACACATATTTTACTAACCGTTATGGCACATCAGAGCCAGTGGTGTGGTGTGGTGTGGTGGGCGGAGGTATGCAGCATGATGAGCTGGCGACAGTGGCCGTGAATCAAGTGCGCGCGCGCCCACACGCCAAGGTTTCAAGGCGGCCGTGCGGGCGAGAAAGCACGTCCTTCTTTGTAGACATACACAGGCAGGCGGCGATGACGGCAGCGAGCCAAACTTGAGTGGTGGAAACACCAGCGTCAAGTCGCATGCCGCCTGCGTGCCTTTTTCTCAACCATCCTCTTGCCTGCCTGGCCGCTGCCGTTCAAGTGCCGCTGTCGTTCGAGTGCTGTGGCGGGTGCGGGTGATATGGACATATTTATGTCGCTATTGGGAACATTTCATCCTCATAAATATTCTTCATACTCTAACGTATACACATACTCACATTACACACACTCATAGCACAAGTGGCCGTGTTTGTGCTTTTGCCACAAATTTGCTGAGCTTTGGTATTACTCAGTGCTCAGCTCTCGTGTTTCCTTCACTCGTCTTTTTTTTGTTTTTGTTCATTTCTTTTTATTGCGACCTTTCTGTGTTTTCTTCGTTTACGAAAATCAAATAAAATAACACTGAATTATATCCATCAAGATACTAACCAAAAGAAATAGTGAGCTTTTGCGAATGGGTTGGGTTTTCTTCGATTGCCGTCGCTACCCACCCGTCCACCCCGGCTGCCTTACATTTGGTTGTTGGTTGCTCGTCCGTTAACGTTGATGCTGCTCGTATTAAATGTTTTGCTTGCGCGTTGGTGCCCTGCCACATCCACCGCCACCACCATCTCCACCCAGTTTGGCAGTAAATTGTCAAAGTGACAGCTTACAATCCGTTCCATCAGCTTGCCGCCGCCGCCGTCACCGCCACCGCCATGTCAGCTCGCTGAGCATCGCGCGCTCTCGCTCTTTCTCAGTTTCACTAGTTTGGTTTCTTCAACGTTCCGTCAGGCGTTGCGTCGTCGCTTGGAACTGGTTTTTTATATGAATGAGAGTGTGTATGTGTGAGTGTGCTTGTACGGCGGGATTCGCACTGGCTTGCCACTTCCTTCCTTGCCACTTACTTTGATTTAATGTTACGTGTGATTTATGGCCAGTTAGTAACGAGTATTTTGTTATTTCTTGTATTATATAGCATAGCTTGCCAATTTCGTTTCTTTTTTTTTTTTGTTATTTTAGTTGTTGTAATGGTGAAAATAGTGGTGGTTGTTGGTTGCGTTGTTATCGGCAGACGTTCGTCTTTGTCTAAAAACCCTTCAGCTGCGCTAGTGCTACGTGTTTGATGTCTTTTGGGTTTCTGTTTGTATTGTTTTTTTTTTTGTTTTTGCTTTTGTTCCCTGACACGATGACGACGAGTCTTTCAACCACTTTTCGCCACCACTAGTTTGGTTTGTGCACGCCACTACTGCCTGGCTGCCTGGCTGCCCGGCTGCCATGTTGAAGTTGCATGTCACTTCTGACACATTCAACATTAATGCGAACAATAACAACAACTACAACTACATTTCCTTATGGGTGAACGCCTTATTCAGCAACATTTAAATTATCAGCAATATAATCAACGAAGAAAAAAGTTGCATTAATGAAAGAGTGTGCCCTCACTGTTGTACATTGGATAGCTCCATGTGTGTGTGTTTGTGTGTGTAGGCCAACTCAAGTTGCGTGTCTTCGTCGATAACGCTGACATAGCTCATTCCGTTCCTTGGTTCGTTCGTTCGTTCACCCGCCTATCCGCTATCCGCTATCCCCTATCCACTTGGCCGCTTGTCACTCCAAGCAGGTCTTTCTTCATTTGTACTTTTGCAAGCAGCTTCTACATAATTCGTCGGCAATAAATCACTCACTTTTCACTAATATTTCTTCAAGCAACTCTGCTTGATTGCCTACATGCAGACAATTCATCTACGCCCGTTTTTATGGCGTTCTCTCCATCCATCGCCGGTAATTCCCCACCGTGAGGTTAGTTACCCGCCGCTTTCAATATTGTCATACTAGGCGCTTGCTCGCGGTTCGATTTCGACTACTGTTGGTGTTTACACACCACGTATTCGCGAACTAGGCATGGAAAAGAGGGAGGTGGCGGTCACATATTCCTGCTAATTCTATTTATCTCTAAGCTACGAGGGTAAGGCAGGGGATTCCGAACTTTGTTTAGTATGTTCTCCGGATTAGTACAAAGCGGTTTAGAGCTAAATGTGTGCCAAATGAGAACACTGGAGACCTTTAAGGTAAGTTATGATACGATGATGTTGAACAAAGTGCAACGATCAGCCGGCGCTGCCCTGGTTGAGGTAATCCTATCATCTCCAAAAAACTACGAATCAAATACCTATTTTTCTTTCCACTGTCTTGAGGGTTAGGATCTGGAACTCCGGAAAGATGGACTCAGCAATGAAAGGAAATAGGACTATATGTACATTTAAATGAAAACCTCAACAAGTTTTTACATAAAAATAGAACACGAAACACATATTTTTTATAGTCAGTGTTCACATATTTTTTTTATAAAAAATATATAGTGCCAGATATGAGAAGATTGTAGTATCTATTTTTATACCCCCTGTTTTAGACATAGTGTTGTTTGCTTGGGAGAGGGTCACCACCTGTTTGAAAAGTCAAATTTAATTAAAATTTATACAAGTGCCATGTGAGAGAAACCGAAACGCGTTTTATGGTTACATATGCAAAGGCCAATTAATAAATAAATATTTGTCTCCACAGATATACCTACCTCATTCTACACTTTTATTCTTAACTCTTTAGGAGTACAAGGGTTATTTATCGGCTTAATTTTTGAATACAAATTGTGTCGGAAAAGGGGTATTACTAAACGTACATTGTATGTGGCTTATTTGTTTTATTTAGCTTTCACTTTTAATACGACCATAGGGGTTTTTTTTTATTTCTTTGAGAGCAGCGACTGACTGGGAAAAGACAGAAGTTAATTAGCCGAAAATAAGTTAAAAGAAAAATAAGCACAAAAATTAAAAAGTCGATATTAACATGGTACACAGTATGCTTCGGAATACCAATTTCTGAAGATAATTCTAACATAAAATTGGAGATTAGGAAAACTAATCTAGTCAGGGAACCTTAAAATGAAACGACCAACATGCTACGAGCTTCAGCGAAAATTTGTCAAACAGAATTACTTGATTGGGTTTTTAGTTCAATATTTTTGTTTTACAGCTACGCAGTAAGGAGTGTTCACAGAGGTCCATGTGTATATGCGCTTTTCCCGTGGTCCGAGTACAGGGGTAACGAAACGTTCATGGTCAAAAAACAACCAAATGTGAATAACGATCTGAAAATATTGTTTTGCCTATAAGTTGCATCTAGGAATATTTTTCGAACATTGGTTAAATTTCGACTAATATCTAAATCTTGAAGAGCTATAGCAAGGATTCGAACCAACTTCTTAAGCCCCATAGTTTGAAAAGTGCGGCGTGAAGTTTTAACTTTGCAGTTTCAGGAGTATATGGACACAGTTCTGTGTTAAAAAACTTTCAGCCACCCTGAGAATGAATAGACTTAAAAAACATCACATATTTCAATCAACGAAGACTTAGTTAACTGTTTGACTTTAAACAATCATCTATCTCAAATTCAGAGTTGCATTTGTTCTTGATTTAATCCAACTACCTGAAATTAATATGTTAAACTGAATCGGTCATCGGATAATAACTTAACGCTTACTTCAATTACATGCAATTTTCCGCATACAGACAATCAAAGACCAAGCTGGAAACTACGAGCGCTTAACATTTTTTTTTAGAAATACAATATCTCAGCAATTTAAGGCCATTGAACTTCAACAAATAAGGTAAAATATTATCATTACCTCGAAATCGGATTGTACAGATATAATGAAATGAAAAAAGGTTCAAGGCGAACTCAGCTACCATTTCATCGAACACACTACCTGTTTTTTATAAGTCATAGAAGAATTGAAAAAGCGAAAAATTAATAATCTTTAAAATTAGGGCAACTCCTTTCAAGCTATAATCATCTTCGCCCTTTCTAAGAGTATTCCTTGTTTGAGCAAAATCAATTTTTAAATTCGAGACACCCTCGCAAAATCCAGCTACAATCAAGCGTCACTTTATTTATTCGCATTTTGCATCCATAGCCTTCGGGGACGCTCCTTGAGCTGTGAGGCGTTCGAGTGACTAACAGCTTCGACAATATGGCATTTGACTGCCTATGGCTCTAAATTACTTGCCGTCAACTGATGCCAATGTACATCATTTGCTTTTGTTATCCGCATTCTTATACTGATGATGTTTTTCTGCTGCTCTTTATTTATTTCTCCTGTTTTCATGCTTAGCTTCTTTTGAGAGCATCTCAAGATTTCGGCTCATCGAATTTCATGGCATCCAACTCATTCCATTCCATCCTCAACATTTTGGGCTAAAATGCGGATATGCGGAAAATGAATTGGAAACGTGAATGAACGCGACAACGTCAACCAACGTCAACGGCATCGGTATATTCTTATCGGACCTGCAATCAATAGGATATGTCATCCCAGAGTGATTTACTGTCAATTTGGGGATGCAAAAAATGCCATACACTCGTTTGATATACGGCAGAAAAGTATCGAATTAAATGTTATGTAACAATGTTTCTCCCTCTCTCAATCAATACAATTTATTCGTGATTGTTGTATATGTATGTATGTATGTATGTTTTACGTGTACATAGGTATGCATTATGTATGTTGTTTGTATATAACGCGAGAATAAAGTGTGTGTTTAATCAACTTTAATGGTTTATGTTGGATTTTGTATCTCTTGAGCGGCGTCATTAACTCGAAAAGTGGCGAGAGGGAGGAGTGGAATCGCTTTTTAATTTCAAAAGGCTTCTTTTATGGGTTTGTATTCGATTTCACAAAATCTTACATAGAAGTATTGAAAAGTGGTATATCGGAAGAAGGAGGAATTTTTCGACATTTTTTTTTAGTTTAATCCCTTTGTTGCTAATAGGGCATGTGTTTCGGCTTTAATCCACCAATTTTGTTAAACCTCTCGATTTCAAAATCACTCCACAGCAACTTGGCAAAAAATTCAACATTTACAATTAATATATTTTTGAAGATACCCTTCGCTTCCATTCTTCTCGATGTGGGTTCACTAGGCAGTTGTATTCAACTAATGATTTTCGTTCTAGCGTTTGTCGGATCTTCGCAACGGAAAGGCTTGGATTTATATTCGGCAACAATGCCGAATAGTCTATGAGAAATTTTTTGTGTTGTTGCAATAACAATAACTAAGGGTCTCGAACTGTTTTAGGTGTTCGGAGTTTAGTAGAAATTGACACATGATGACTTCGGGAAAGGTAAATCTATGTCCATGCTTGGGCAAGGTATTTGAGATATAGACCGATAGAAGCGATGAAGCCATACAATTTTTTTGATATAATCAGATTACGAATAATGCAATATAATTTGAATTACTATTGATTTGCATGTGCAAAAATGTTTTTTTTAGTAAATTTCCTAATTTACTCTTATATAAAGATAATGAAAATTGAATAAGTAACAATGTGTTTAAAGAGTTATGCCCACTATTATTTTTTCTTTGCCACAATATCCAACAACTTTCCAATGCTGATTTCAGCATTTCTATGAATATTGTACAGCGTCAATCCCTTCAATCGCTCGTCTTCATTCATGTTGCGTAGAAGGGTTTTAAATTTTAGAAATAATCGTTCGCTCGATGCAAATTTTTCCCGAAGCGTAGCACCAATTCGCAGAAATCCGGTGTATGTGGTCATAAAAGGAATATTTGCACAAAGCCTGAAACCAGCAACAAATTTGATGTGGACAAGCGGATATCAATCGTTTCTAACTCTTCCACATTTCCATCTCCAATTTTAGCTCTTCAGTGAATTTAGGAACGCCGTTCGGTTGTACTTCCCGAAAGACATCCACGGTATTTTCCATATCGCCTTCATTAAGCTCTGCAGATTTTGTTAGAATCACTTTTCGTATCTTGGAAAGTAGTTCTCTCTATTCCATAAATCTTAAATTAATTTCTTCTAAATACTAATTCAAAAAGAGGAAGAAAATATACAGCCGGTATTATTCTTCAGCATTTTCAATGTCGTTGCTCGATTTTTTTTTTGACGTTCTGCTCATCGAGGACTTACGTTCCAATAACTTCCACACATTGAGTTCTAATTTAAAAATGTAATTGAATATGTTTCTGGCTTGGTTACTAGAGCTCACGTTAAAAATTGACTAAACGACTACTCGACTAGTCGACTAGCAACTTTTTTGATGGTTGATAGTCGAATAGCAACTATTAGATCAGTCGTTCACTTTCGACTAGCTGCTCACCATTGAGCAGTCTGAAAATCGACTATCCGAAATTAATCGAATAGTGACAGCTACTCAAAATAAATTCATAAAAACTTCATTATAGTGAAATAAAAGTTTTGTTAATAAGCAAAAACATTCAAACACGTATAAAAAAAACAAATATTTGTTGAAAGGGTACAACTAGTCGAAAAAATGAAAATGAACGGTTAGTCGATTAGTTGTTTATGGTCAATTAGTCGATAAAGTCGAAATGAAGCAATTTGTCGACTAGGTGAAGTCGAATATTTTTTAAAATAACTTTTGTTATTCGATTAATCGATTAGTTGACTAGCCGATTAACAAAAGTTCTGTGGGTTATGCAACCCCTTAATTTCTTCAATAATTTGGCTTGCAAAGCTGAGACAACGGCTCATGCCACAATCTTCTTTCTACTTATAGAGGGTTTGGCTCAGATTCTTCTTCAAAATGAAGATAGGTTTTGTAGGCGCCATTTCATGATTTCATTCTAAATTTAATAAGACAAATTTTTCTCTGAAAGAAACCTTGACTTACACGCTTAGTTTACTTAAGGCTCTAATAACAAGATGCCACATTTTACCACTAACGTTAACTAGTCCATTGAAAAATTTCTTTATATAATTGGTTTTCGTTCTAAGAGAATAAAATATTAATCATGACGTTTTGGAGAATGTTGCTGACATGACTGTCCTTGGTCGAATATAAATCTGGGTCATTGCGATATCGTTGAAAAGATTTTGATTAATAATAATAAGTGATTAAATTTCCAGGCAATCTTTTTAAGAAAATCTATCAAATTTGAAAGTCAGTACCTGAATTAAAAATGTGTTGAACTAAATGAGGTTGCAAAGTAGTCATTGACAGCGTAGCGCGTTCAATGAAAGATTCTTAAAACTCGTTTGAAAATTTTTGAAAAACTTTGACATTTCCGGGTGGGCCCATAAAATGTCCTCCTGCTCTTTTAACACAGGAAATTGAACATAAAACTGGAGCTTTACCGAATGTTATTTGTAGAGGTAACAGTTACATAAAACAAACTGAAAACTTTGTTCAATGCCTCTTGTGGAAACGACGACTAGAACATGGAAGTAATAATAAGTTTTAGGTGGGTTAGGCGAATCAAAACATCGGCTTACTGGTAGGCATGGTGACCACTTATGTAGATATATAGTATACAAAATATGCATATATGGCTCAAAACTACTGAATGTATCCAACCCGTCTTATATTCTCTTATCCTTTTATATTTTTTCATCTTAGGATAATTTATCCTGCCCAATCCTATCTTATCATTTTTTTTTCTATTCAAATATGATATTAATTTATTTTCTCATATTTATACAAAATTGTATATATTTTGTAATCTTTATAGAATGAAAATATTAAATTAATACTCTATACATGCTAAGAATAGACACCGCATCATAGAAACTCAATATTATCTAACCCTAATCCATCTTGTTCTGACCTATCCTACTTATCATATTATGCGAGTATCCAATCTTGTTTTCTTTCATTTCTACGATTGTTATTTAAATACATGTTCAAATTTTCTGCTGGCTGATAGCTGACAAAGCCAGTTCAAAATTTATTTGCTTGTTAAGGTTATGCATATTTTTGATCTTTATGCCAAGTTGACAATGACAGGCGCATCTACATTTATGCATTTGTAGAAAATTTTATGCGAATCCCATCAAATAATGTAAAATGTATTCTAAAATATTATTGAAAAAATGCAAAAGGTTAAAAATTATTTGGCATGCTTAAGTAAACGTAACCATTCATGCACACACTCTTACATTTGTGTACTAGGGATAACCAAATTTTTTTTTGTGAGAAAAATATAAGGAAATTGATGAGGTTTAATGTTAACCCGATATCAACCAGTAGTTCATGGTTGTAGTCACTAAAATATAAAGAAAGCTTATCTGATGCTACACATAGTATCGAAAAATAAGACTCGATACCCAGAGAAATGCTAAGCTATATTTTAACTCATTTTCCAACAAATCCTTGGAAAGGTATTTACTATCCCCAGAAGAGCACACAGAAAAATATTTTGGAAATGATTATACGCAAATTTAATAAAAATAAAGTAAATTCATTTCAAGCTCTAAGGTTCTGAGAGGAGTTTTTTTCCAATTTCATATTCGCGAAACGTTCGGGTTTTACTTTGCTTGCTCGAAATACAAAAATTGTTGATCACGTTTCGCTATTTTCTAAGTCCAGGTTGGTGTATCTAGTGAAGGTACCAGAAACAACGAGTTTTGGGACGCGCTTTTATAATTAAGAATGAAACTTAGAGACTTCTTTTGATTGTACGATACCTACTTTTCGAAAATGAAAAATCTGGAAAATTAATTTTTTAACATTAATTAAAGGAATGAACTTTAGCTCAATGGGGAAAAAACTTTGCAGAATAATTAAGTTATTAAAATAAAGAAAATTTATAATCGATTCTATCTTTGAGTGTATAAATGGTTTATTTCAAAATTTAAAATTTATTAAACTCCATATTTACAGTTGTATTTGATTTAAATCACACACTTATAATCAGTTAGTATTAAATATTTTTTTAACTTATTTTGAATGAAATAGATAGCAGTGCTAATCTGCAGCCAAAAGATTACAGAGCCCAGGGGTGGATCCAAAGAGGGGGCCATGGATTTCCGGTCAATGAAGCAGCTACTTACAAAAATGGATAAATTTGTTTGTGATCAGAAAAAATGCTAATTCTAACGCTTTGTATTGTTGTGTATACATCGTTTTCTTTTCAATCTGTCTTTTTCTACATTGTATCCTTTGTCGCAGCTATGTAACGATATCAGCTTTAAAAATTGTATTCTCCATTTTCAATGTACCATCATTGCTGCGATTTGAAACGCGCGCTGGTTTCATATTTTTTTGGCTCTGCCCACTCTGAGAGTGTAGAAGAGCGGCCGAATGAAGTCACCGAATCTTCTCAAGAGTTCAAGTCAAATTTGAAGATGTGGAGAAGGTAAATATGGGTATTATAGGTAACTGTACAATTATTGTATAGAATAGAACTGGCACTTAAGTCGTAACGTGATATGTGTCATTGTATTTCATACATATTGTGAAAAATTATCTTCATATTTAGTATTTTGAATGCTCTATAACAGATTTAAGATCCGGACCCCACGAAACATTTTTCTGAATCCGCCTCTGACAGAACCTAAGATAAGTGCCTGCAATTATTCATTTATTTACGATAATTCCTTCAAAGCCTTTAATGAAAATATTTTATGGGAATTTCCGAATCGACCAGACTATTTTGAAAGTTTCAAATATATTAAAAACAGTTACATGAACTAATTCCATTTTTCCGTGTAACATAGTCACCGAAAAAGCTGGGTTTAGGCTTCCGAAATCCCAAATACCTCAAAAGGAAAACATTTGGAGTGAGCGAAATTGTGGTATTAAAAAAAATTAAATACAAATAAGGGCATCCCTAATATAAATGTGTGCTTGTGAATTTCATCATCTAAGTAAATTCATGCAACTGAATTTTGATATGGACATCCATAATTGAACTACATAACAATTGCAGAAATCGAGCCAAATTCGTGTACAAGTCATTCAAGTGCTCGTCGTCCACCAAGTCATAGCCGGAACAGGCAGAGCGGCCAGAGGAGTCAAGGCAGTCGAAGTTGTTGTTGTTGTGCTGTCCTCATTTCTTGTCTCAAAACAATTCCAACAATGTCTCGCACAGCCACATCAGCACGAGCAGTGCCGCCACAATAACAACAAGCACACAACTATATATATATATATATATAAGTAATTTTCTCGATGTAAGTTTGTGCAGACCTTGCACATATTGCCTGAAGATGAAAAAATATGTTTATTTAAAATTTCAAAACGAAAGTAATCGATTTAATAAACTGTCACCGGCATGTTCCGTTCAATTGCTGCGCTCGACGAGCTAGTCCACTGTAACACTGCCCCTCTGTGTACCCCTCTTTGTGCACGTAGCACGCCGCACTATGAACTGCATGTAGATGTTGTGCAAAACGCTCTAATAAAGCGTTACGTTGTGTAGAGTTCTACTACTCACTGTGCTACAGCTGCAGCTAAATACAATTGATTGGATTGAATCGCTTCGTAAGCTACGAATATGTTGCATCTTAGAAGCGTTAGGTGTGGTGTGGTTCGGGGAGGGGGGTGGTTGGCTGGCTGGCTGGCTGGCTGCCCAACTTCTGGCACGTAATTGTACGCTGTCTGTCTAACTTATTCAGCTACCTGTGTGTTCAAATCTATGCTTACTCATTTCATTTCATTTTGTACCATGTCGACTTCGATTGACCACAACCACGGTGGGGTTCAGCTATGAAGGACATGTTTTGTCTGAATTCCGATACATATAATATTTTTTCTGCATTCACTTCCATATGTAGGTATGCCCACTGGTGAATACAAACACACTAACACTCATATCAATGAATTCACTTGCGCAAAACCGAGTTCAGTCACGATAATTGCACATGCAAGCGAATGAGTAAAGGCGTGTGAGTGAGTAGTTGGGGAAAATTATGCCAGAGTTTATCCGTAGCCAGCAAATTTTCAATGATATATTTGTGAGTAAGTATTGTTTGATGAGCTGCGGAATCATACACAGGGGGAGTGGTGCGAATGTTATCGAAAAAATTACATTTTATTGCAGCAATTTTAATATTAATGTGAACTAGTATAACTCTTGCATAACCCTGCAAGACCAATAATTCAAACTTCATATTCAATCGTATATAAAGATGAGCAAAAAAAAACAAATTGATTGCCTTTTTATTAACACGAGATTATATTTATCAATGTTATCATTATAAAAATCGTGAGCATCAATAGAGCTATCGTCGTCTTTATCGCTTCAGTTAATAATAAAGTAGTCGCTATAGATAAATATATAGATATAGTTATCGATATAGTTTGTAATCGATATTGTAATGCAATTGTAGGTGCAATTATCGATATTTCGACCAGTATCGGTGTCCATATCATTTCGTTCAAATTCTGCGCGAACAAGGTTCAAAAATCTCACAAGGAAAATTAGCACTATGGGATATTTATTTATGCTGCAAATAATATTTTGAATTAAGTTGCTACTAAACTCTCAGTATTGAATACGAATACTTGTCATCCAATATTTTAGTCACAAAATTTTTACTTAAAATCAAGTTAACTTTTGTTTCTTAATGCCCGAGAACTATCATTATATATGTATGCAAATATATGTGTCCGATACCAGTATTAATTTTGTAATAAATGTTGATATAGTTACGAGTCTCTCCATCGAGAGTCTCTCAATGGTACTATCGTAGGGGTTCTCGCAGATTCTGGAAAAAAACTGTGATTCAAATAAAATGTTTCCGCAAAATGATTAATTTAACGGCACCAATTTATTTTATAACGATTTTGAATGATTTTGAATTTTACTCCGTCAGCAGCAAATTCATCTATATAATCTTAGACCTTAAGACGATGATTACGGAATATACTCTATTTTAGGGAGTAATAACAGATTTGTATGAAGGGCATTCCTTAGCATTTCCGTGTTGAGCCCTTCCAACTACTTCCTTCTGTCCATCTTAATTTGTAGTTTATTTCGGTAGCCGAAACACAAACTGTTTTCCATCTTAGCTTTGATTTAATTATTATGACGATTCAGTTTTCTGGAAGTAACGTATCATCTGGATACCTAACAACTTAAACAACAGCTTAAAGAATTCAAGTATACGCGTAAATCCTAGTTATAGTTTCCAAATCCAGTGGCCACTGCCGACAAAACTGCTACCTACTCTAGATTTATAAACCGGTGCCGAAGCAGAATAGGAAGAAAGCTCTTTAATGTTCTGGATCAGAAGTTAAGATGACAATAGTCTACCAAAATATCCAGTTTATCTGAATATTAACGTTCGTTGCTCATTAAACCAATCAACCCAGTTTGCATCATTATGGACACGCTTCCTTCAACTACGAAAAATACAAACCTATCTAATAAACCCTCAGCACATAAACTTTGGTGTTGTCTTAAATACCGCACCACTTCAAGTGGACTCAAAAAGCTTCCAAACTAATGTTGACGATTCGTTTTTCTTTAAGATATATCTACCAAAATTTAAGCCCCAACTTCTGATTCGATTGACCTTCTGGATCGAATGCGGATACCGTAAGACGATGTCTGGACTGGGTGCTCAAATGAAGTGTAGTGAAGTGCGTGCGGCAGAAAATACTCCAGTCTTGAAAGTATTTACCGTGATACACGCTGATGGTGGCAGAGGGGTTTCTAACTGGCGACAGCTAGCAAACCGAAGGACCGACTGGCGTGCTTTTTTGAAGATGAATTGCATGATTTTTGGATTTTTGGAATCTTCATTGAAGCGTTTAGGTGAGTATATCCTTCCGTGTTTCTCAGAGAATCAGATTTACTTGTTTTAAGTGTAATTGTAACAAGCTGTATATCTAATGAAACTATCGATATTTCTTCGTCAGTATTTGGGGTATTACATTTGTCCTTTATGATAACTTTATGATAGAACGGTAACTGCTGACTAACTGAAAAACTTTACACCGCCAATTATCAAATTTTCCAGGTAGCTAATATTAGACTCAGAGACCTACTCCCGGCTATTAAGGAAATACGAGCCATTATGTTAAGACTTCAGTCATAGAAAGGACGTTGCCTCGCTAGGTCACCCTTGGCCAGAAGGCTCTCGCGATTGCAATGTTCTGGGTTTTGTCCAGCGGTAGCCGAGTTAATATGATATGATCTGAGCCACAGTAGTCCGCAGATAACCAAAACTACTCCAACATTCTCCCTTCTGCTACTAATTTCTCTATACCTCAGCTACCAAACCGAAACCTGAAAATAACCCTCATTTTGGGTGGTAACTGCATTGCAAGCGAAGGGCTTTCGGTGTAGGGAAGTGGAAAAATTGCTATCTCGTTAAGCTGAAAAACGATACAAAAAATCTTCTCATGTACAGCATTTCATATTTTTGTGAAATCTTTTATGTTGATTGCATGAGCTTGAGTTTATTTTATTGAAATGAAATGAAATGAAATGAAATGAAAAGAAAAGCAGATCAGCGCCATAGATAGAGTAAGGGGTTGAAGAAGGGTAGGACGACGAGTGAAAAGTATTCGCTAGCAGAAGTCAAGGTGCACTGTATAAAATTCAATTGTGCTTGTGGTCAGTGCAAGATTATAGGTGTACGTCTATGTGTGTGTGTGTGTGTGTGTGCATCCTGTTTATGCCACATGCACGAAAAATTATTCAACTTGACTTGAAATGCAACTCAGTTGTGTGCAACAACAAAGAACTGGCCAGATAAAGGGTAAGTAAATGACGTCAGCAGCAAAATCAGCGGCAACAACAGCAACAAGAAGATAAAAGCTGAGATATGATTTACAATATATATATATATATATATTTTTTTAAATTGGCAATGAGTTCCAAAGTAATTCGCTTTTGCCATGAACCCATTGTTGTACGGCTCAGGCTAATGCTGCTGACGGGTCGGCTAAAATAACGTAACTATTGTAGATATTGATGCAGATGACTGCTGGGAAGATATGATAGGCTTGTGTAATATGTAGAGTAGAGTAAATTTGCAAGTAGATTATTATCAGATGGTGGCGATATAAATTGGTATAAACTTGACTAGTCGAAAAATATTTGGTTCACAACCACAAAGGGGTGGTTAGACAAAATGCTGTAAGTTGGCGATCAAATCAAATTCCTGTACCTACAAGTGCATAGTTTTCTATTTGTCTTCAAAAGCTTCCAAGCTAATTACAGTTAAAAATAAACTATCGCTTAAAATAATACATGCACGATTTATTGTGAAAGATTGTGGTTATAAAAACAAAAAACAAAAAATTTAACCATATAAGAGTTTGTTTTAGGTATTTCGAATTTAAAATAAAAAGTTTTATATTTTTTTGATCGTTGTTAAACATATTAATTAATGTTTTCTATTTGAGCAATTTGTCAGTATTTAGCTACCAATAATCATAGATTCAATAACTTTGTTCTTCGTTCAAAAGGGACGTATGTAGTTTTAAGCCTTTAGAAAAAATATTATTGAACCGGACTAATATGTTAAAGATGTATTTCTATATACGGAAAATATGGGAATTTAAAGTTTACCGTTATATGAGAAGTTGGCGCAGTTGTGTGTAGTTTGCTCATATAAGCGCCTTTAATTTTTCTATTCAGTGCATTCTTTAGTTGTTTTAGCCCAATTGGAAGTGAGTTCCCAAAACGTATGGAATTGATAAATAACTGACGTTGGTCTTAAAAATGGGGGAAATCGGATAATAACCACGCCTACATAACGGTGTTTTGTGAAAATTAACAGAATGAGATATTTTGGTAACGAGTAAAGATTATTTTCTCAAATTTGATACATAAGATTTTCGTTTTGGAAAATGGGCGTGGTCCCGCCCACTTTAGTTAAAAAGCTATATCTCTGAAACTATATCGCTAAACTCCAAATCACAAACCATGCCCACTTCCCATATGTCGGTAATTTGCAAGAATAAAAAAAAGCGATTTTTAAGACAGCGTTAAAGACAATTCGCTCAAATTTAATACGCACTAAAAATTAAACAATTTGAGTACAGTAATCGCATGAAAGTAAACGATTATAAATAAGGCAGTTTTTGAGCCAGCCGAGTTTGTAACGCCTGTGTACACCGGCTCATTTGCGGAATTTGGCCGGCCAGGGCTATCCGACAGCATCCTTTATAAGAGTGTACAACTGCTGGTGTATGCCGACGACATCGACATCATTGGCTTCGACAACCGCGCGATTATTTTCTATGGCAATCATTTTCAAAAATGGAAAAAGCTACAAAGCGATTGGGTCTTGAGGTGAATGAAGGCAAAACCAAGTACATACTTCCAGTCACAGTTAGCGCATTGGCGTCTAAGCTACCACACCCCTACTTGCAAGTACAATTTTGGAAAAGTGAAGCACTTTTTTTTATCTTGGAACCAGCAATAACACCAAAAATAGTGTCAGCCTCGAAATGCAAAGAAGAATGTCTCTTACTAACAAGTGCTACTTGGTGCTGAGTAGAAAATTTCGTAGCACACACAGAGGACCATCAACCACACTCTATAAGTCTCTCATCACGTACGTGCGGTTGTATGGCGTAGAAGCATGGACACTGTCTACATCGGATGAGACGACCCTTGGAGTGTTGGAGAGAGAGAGAGATTTACTGAAACTTTTTTGGACTTCTACATCTTTGTGATGGCGAATACCGCAGACGATGGAACTATGAGCTGTGCAAGCTTTACTCCGACATAGACATAGTACAGCGAATTAAAATACAGCGGCTACTTTGGCTGGGACAAGTCGTATAAATGGACGCAAACGTCCCGGCTTTGGCGGTAAAAGAAGTGGAATACCTCTTCTGTGCTCGCCCGGAACTAGCAAGAAGGAGAGCTGATAATGGGCTTGACGATCTAAGGTCAGTCAAAATTAAGAACCTGACTAGGTTCCTTAAAAGTACGAAGTGGTTTGGGGGAACAGGGATCACTTAACAGCCCAATACCGCAATGTACCATGCGTCAAAGTGTGTCTCACTAGGGACTACCGCCTAAGCTAGGCTGTGCCCAAACTAGCACATGCGGTGCGTTTTTATCTTTTGTGATGCGCGAACATTAACAAACATAATTACATATTTACAATGTTTATTATTATTATTTTATTATTTTTGGCCTTATATTTATGAGTATAATTTATAGAGCTTGAAGCCAGGTTTGTATTACGGAATAATATGAGAAAACAACGATTTTTTAAAGTGGTAGAAGTGATAGCTTCCATTTCGGAGATCACCACATCTCTTCAACAGACTAATTATATCGTCGATTTATAAATATAAGGCCAAAAATAATAATAATTACAATAAGGACGAGCACGCTTAAAAGCAAACTATAACTAGAACATAAAGCTGATAGATTTGTAAAAACAAATAATACCGACCACCCTTTTAAGCACAGAGAGGCGACGTCACACTTAATAGCGGTATGGTTGGAGATAGGAATAGTGAGAAAAATAAACAATTTTCACATGTTAGCGTGGCTGAGTGGTTGCGTGCTCGCCTAGCAACTCCGTGTACCATGGTTCAAAGCCAGGTAAAGTCTAGAAAGAAAGAAGTATGATGAGGAGATGTGGTGATATCCAAAATAGCAGTTATCACTTCGACCGCTTTGAAAAATTGTCGTTTTCTCATATTATTCCTTAATACAAACCTAGCCTCAAGCTCTATAAATTATATAATGTTTTTTGTTGATGTCCATATCAGGAAGGAATGAGTACAAAGCTTGAAATTGTCGCATTTAGTTGAGAATTTGGAAAGAAGAGGCCGCACATGTTCGTTGTCCTCTGGCAGCATAACATAGTCAAATATAGACCATAGACCTTTTTTATGACCATAATCTATTTGGATTGTGCTAGTTACTTTATCGATTTATTCCTAGCTATCGGCGAAACGAATACGGCTATTATGGCTATTATGTGGTTTAGTGAGGAACAACTGCCGAAGTGGTTGGATATTTTGTCTAAAGCATTGGCTAAAGACGTGGAGTTTTCATTTGTTTGGTTGCCCTTAGTAAATTTTTTTTGCAAAAATCTTGCAGAATGTATTGGTATGGGTAGGTCCTTGTAAATAGTATACACATAAATAGAATATGCTGTAATTCTGATGATTTCGAATCAGATAATAGGACGACAGAAATTGTATACTATGGTTAACTCGCGTGCCAATTGAATGGACTAAAGACAGGCTCTTCCGACAGGATGACACCATATGCCGTACAGAGCGTCACGCAACCGGTTCATTGAAAGGAAGATTTGGTGAGCGCTGTATTACACGAAATGAGTGGACAATAAACCACCGCGATCGAGCGAATTAACACATCTACTCGTAGATTAACTTTTCTTAAATTACAGACAGTCATTGGAGGTTTATGAAACACGCCGGAAAGTTTGGATGCCCAACATTTTTATTGTTATTAAACGTTAGTTGTATACAGTAGAAATATAAAAATTTATTCTGTTTTAATATAATTCATCCGGTCCCCGAGCAACTAATGCGTGAGTTCTAAAGAAATCAAATTATTGCCCCCATATATAAAAAGCGTTCACATAGCGTTTTGTACTATCACCGATCATTGGTTTCAACTTATGTTCTCTATGTTCCCACAAAAGTAAATGTACAAGAACCGTTCGTCAAATCACGAACACTCAATCAACCAATTTTTATGATTAATACATGACTGCTGCAAGCTTTAAATCAAAAACAAGCACATGGAGACGTGAGCCCATAAAAGTATTGCCTAAATAGAATGAACAGAAAGTGCCAAGTCAAGTCAACGAACATTTGGCCAAAAGCGAGCAAATAAAAATAACAATATTTTGCCTGATTTTTCTGTTTTTCAGTGTTCTTATTGGTGTTGTTTTTATATATTGAATTGTGATGCTTAGCAAACAAATCGACCGACCGGCCAACAGTTGATCGGCCATCATGGCCGCATGTCCACACCAACAACTGTGCACAACCACACATCAACACAACAAAACAGCTTCCAATTGTAACAATATTTATTTATGTGGGCAACAAACATTGAGCATTACAGTTGCTACAGCCACCATCACCATCACCGTCACCGCCAGCAACATCGCCGCGACGTTAGTGCGATTGCAACTAAATGTTGCATGTTAACAGTTTTTGCGCCGCAGTGTTGCGCATCAAGCTACAAATATTGCACCATGCCGCGCCTCTTTTTTAGCCTTTGGCCGTCGCTAGGAATCCATCGAAGATTTAAACATTTTAAGTTTTCAGCTGATTAGGGTGGATCATGTTTTTACTCATAGCTCTACAATTGGTGTTTGATCCCAATGGAGGGGTTTAGCGAGGTATATATATTTGGTGTTGGTCTGGAAGGTGTCGATTGGATTACAATTTCACGAACACAGAACCTTTTGATTGATAGAAAAAGATTTTTTTTCATTGCGAACGCTACTTTGTATACGATTTCAATTTATCACCTTTCTCAAAGAGTGAAGTGTCTTATTTATACCACTTTTACTTTACATAGCGGACTTAACATGTAAGGCCTCCGCACTACATTAGCGGAGTATTCAGCAAGTAATAGAAGATTCTTAACACATAGCGAACTTTCTTCCAAATCTTTCGATATGCCACTAGTCTATCATAACATCATAACTTGTTTCTCTGAAGTCTAGTTTCCAACGATGTGATATTACCACTACTCTGAAATATGGATCATCGGCGATAGGACAAAAATTCCGCTAATTTCGATACCTCGAAATTTACCCCTCCTACAGAAATATACCCCAGTTTAACTCCAGCAGTGTTTAAATAAAAAAAAATTCGATAATATTAATTTGTGAGCTCAAGGCCAGTGTATAAGGAAAAGTATATTGGAAAAAAGACAACAACAGTCAGGAGTGGTAGAAATTATAGCTATTTCGGAGATCACCACATCTCCTCATCAGATTTCTTTCGAGTGCCAGTGGAGTCATATGAATAAAAAAAAAATTCGCGTGCACAAGTGCGCGTGCCAGACGTAAAACTCGCCGACTAGAGATAAGTATGGGAGAAAGCTTTATAAGACAATTTTTAGTTTTAGCATGAGTGAAAATAGTAGTAGAAATTAATAAAAATAGTTGTAGCATTATTAGAACTAGTAGTAGTAACTAGTAGTAGCATTGGTATAAGTAATAGTAAAAATAATGAAAAAAGTGGTAGAAATTATTAAAAAATAGTAGAAATTAATAGTAGCATTAAAAAAACTAGTAGTAAAAAATAGCAAAAATTGTAGGAGCAATTAGTAGTGGCATTAGTAAAAATAGTAGTAGAAATTGGAAAAAATAGTAGTAATAATAGCAGTTAGTAGTAGCATTAGCAAAACTAGTAGTAATAGTAGAAGTAATTTGTAGAATAATTAGCAAAAATAGTAGCAGAAATTATTAAAAAGAGTAGTAGCAGTAGTAATTAGTAGAAGCATTAGTAAAAACAGTAGTAAAATTATTAAAAATAGTATCAGTGATTAGTACTAGCAGACGTAAAAATAGTAGTAGAAATTATTAAATATATTGGTAGTAACTAATAGGAGCATAACTTAAAATAGTAGTAGTAATTAGTGTTTTTTTTTGTAATTCGTTTCTTATTCGTAATTCGTTTACAATAAGGTACAGATATTTGACATTTATGTACATTTATTCTTACATATCCATATGTGTCTTAATTTCAATTTAAAATAATCTTAAATTCTAAATGATTTTAAATAATTTCATACATATTAAATAATTCTCAATATTCGATAATACAGTTGTTTATAAATTTATTACAATATACTTTTGATATGACTTGTAATTAAATAATTTCTTTTGGATGTTTAAGGTAGTTAAATTTATTGGAAGTTCATTAAAAAGTGTTGGTTGCAAAACTTTAGTATCATTAGTAGAAATAGTAGTAGAAATTATTAAAAAGAGCTGTAGTAATTAGTAGTAGCATTAGTAAAAATTGTTGTAGTTTTGACAGTAGTTTCGGCGTCGTGGTTGGCTAACTAAAAAAGAAATAACATAAATCAAGTAGACAGGCCTGCATCTTCGGCACGACGGAGAGCACTTCCGTGAGCGCATAGACAAGGCTGATAGGTGGGACCGGCCGACTACCGACTCACTTTAAACAACATTACCAGGGAGTTTTTATCATCGTTTCCTGTAGTTGGACTGGAAGGTCTCAAGTTGCCTCTTAGACCCCTTACCTATTCAGAATAAACTCTGACTCCGACCGTGAGTTGTGCATGCGAAGAAACCTTCGTGATACCCCAACTACCTCTTGATATGCTCATTTAAAATCTACACATCTAAAATCTTGATTTGGTAAACTCTAACGAAATAGTCCATGCTGCAAATGTTAGGGTTTTATTGGCAACATTCAATGGAACCAAATAAGTGCGGCTTATGGTGGGCCTTACTTAAACTATGAATATTGTAGAAAATGCTATGATCGAAGTTTTGGCAGAGTTTAAAATGGAGCGTAAATCCAGATTGGAACAGATCCAGAGAAAATCCTGAAAACTGGTATAAGTTGCAGACATTTTTGATTTGCTTTGGATTAACTTTTATTCATTAATTTTTTTTTTATTAAAAAAAGAAAAAACCCTTTATAAAATAAATATTCTTTCTTCAAACGTAGGCTCAAATTCATTCCCACTTTCCCTTTTCAGTTTGGTAGTCGCTTTTCGATAATGTAATGCCGAAAACTTTTAAGAAGAGTGACCTTTATTCTCATTCTCGCATTGATTTTACTAAGGCTAAAACATTTATGGCTTCACTACGTGCAGCTATGAGTACTTTGCACTCCCCAAACTTTTGGTGATTTACCCAATTTGTTTAGAGTCCTGCCTTAATGTCTGTAGATACATTTACAAAATTCAGATATTTATATGTTGCAAATGCCAATCTGAATATGAATGCGAATGTGAACGATGGATGATGATGGACAGCGGTGTGGACATGGAGTGTTGCTCGCTTGGTTATATGGTTGATGGAGGAGCTGCGTGGGTGTGCGGGAGCGAGTGTCAAGGTATTCGAATGTGTAGCGTGTGAACGTGCTGTGCTGCGCGCGCTGTCCGTTCGTTTATTAGTTTTCACTTTGGCTGCCGTTGTTGTTGCGATTTGGCATTGCTGAGACTGCGGCTGTGACTGGTGTTGTTGTTGTTTTTGTTGCATGTGGCGAACATGTCATGTGCGGCATGTTGTAACTCTCGTTGCTTTGCTGCTTTTGCCTTCGGAGTTGTTGTGCGAATCGGCAATTATTTACAAATGCTAAACGGATATGAGTCGCTTACAACAACGCAAAACACACTCACACACACACACATAAATATGTAGCTCGTGCAATGAATGCAACTCAACGTTTACTAGCCGCTGTTTATTGCTTTGCTTGTTTCGGTTTGTTGTTGTTGTTATTTTATTATTAGCTTATGTTTGAGTTGTAGTTGGCGTTGTTGGCTATTATTGCCCCAGAAGCGATTTTAGTTGCAGCTACCAAATCAGCGCGCAACAATGAACTGTCCGTGGCCACATTTATGGCTGTGGCGTGGCGTGGTGTGGCATGGCATGGCCTGGCATGGCATGGCGATTGATGGGAACGCTGCAGGAACTACTCGTTCAATATTACATACACACTATGTACTAGTTTGAGTACACGCTTACATTTCAGCCTGATATATTCAAGCCAATGTAAGCATTGAAGGTGTTCAGGCCGAATCCCATGTGTTGCCCCCATCGTCGTTGTCTACCGCCTTGTCTGTACAGTCAGCCGCGAGCCAAAATTTTGACATTTTCACGCTGTTGGTTGGTTGAAAATGGTGTAGAGCTAGGCACTTCAAGTTATGTACATACATACAATTTTATTTCATACATATGTAAATAGCTATTGGTTAGTTTTGTTTAAAAAGTTTTAACGGTTATGTTGTTGTTTGTTTTACATTTGCATTTTAATTGTCGGAAGGTGCACCAACTGTCCGGCTGGTTGATGTCCTCGTGAGAGTGAGGGTCAACATCATCAGCATCAAGAAGATCAAATGCACATTTCGCATAACATTTCGAGATTCTTCGACATCTCGATGATTTGTAACCAGGACCCGACTGGTGAGGAGAACGTTAACAAAATCTTACTTGGTGATTTCAATTCCAGTGTGGGTAAAGAACGAATATACGGCCCCACTGTCGTAAATTTTAGTCTACACGACGAAACCTCCACCAATGAACTGAGGCTGATCGACTTAGCCGAGGCCTGCAACATTATTGTATGTATTACGTGAAGCCAAATCGACCATGTTGCGATATACGGAAGGAATGCTTCCAGTATATTTATTTTACTTACACTTCGACGACCGAACATCAATACCGATCATTATCTTTTTGCAGCCAAAATGCGTAGTGCAACAAATAACGCCCGCAATCGCAAAAGACAACTACTATCTTTTTTACTCGGTTCTCATACCTGCTCTCTGGGAGAACTTCCCAGCAAACGAGAATTCGCGACCATAAGCAGCAAATTTCTCGCTCATACAGCCATTAAAGAAGTTATAAGTTTTCACTACTTCAGGAAGAACGCCTTGTTGGATATGAAATGCTATGCAGCGGCTCGGGAAGTAAAGATGCTTTCTTCAGGACCACGCTATGTTCCGTCGCGACGCGAGCAGTATAGGGCACTACCGGGGGTTGCGAAAGTACAAGAAACGTATTATTCGGAAAAAGAAGAAATTTGCCGACATTAAAAGCGCAAACATTCAAGCACAATCTTTTACAAGAGCATTCAACTGCTGGCCTATACTGATAACGTCGAAATCAACAACCTCAATAATCACCCCGTTAATTGTGCATTTTTCAAGATAGATAAGGAAGCGAAGCGAATGGCTTTGGAGGTGAACGAGGTACCACCTGTCATCAAATAAACAGGTAACATTCTCGGGTCATGGCTTCCATATGATTGCTGATAATGGTAGCCTTGGAATCGAACGGATAATTTCTTTTCCAAAGTAAACCAAAATCAGCAGGTCTCCCTCAGGCCTGTCCAATTGAATAGTATTTTTGTTCAGTATTCAGTTGAATAACAACGCAAAGAAGTTTGAGAAGGCCATTAAATTCAGACAAAAGATGCGAATCAATGGCATTTGCTACGTGAAATTTAAGCTCGTAAACTCGACAATGTTAGATTCATTAAGATTGCGGTAATTGCCACACAGTAGCTCCAAATACTTTATTGAGAGAACAATTCGGTGAACTTTTTGTATACTTGTTGTGTTTGTTAAAAATGATGAAGTAAATTTAAATAACAAATTGTTTAGTCATTATTTTATTTGTAATATATGTGTCTTTTTACCTTAGAAACCAGAAGGTATTTCAAGTTTCATCCTTTAAACATAATCTTATTATATTACACATACAGTACGTAGCCAGCTGTGATTTTTATTTCAAGTCATCAGTGCTGGGAGAGACTCTAAAGCCGCATTTGAACATTCTTCTGATTGGTCCTGCATTCATAAGAAATCCGTTTGGCATGTTTTAGGAAACATAAGGCATAATGAATTGTATGATTATAGTGAAAGTTTATTTATTTATACTTTAATAAAACTGTAGAAACTTTCTTTAAAAACATGGGCAAAGGGAATGTAATAGAACACATTCTTTATCTGTTTGTATGTTTTCCTGCTTGAGCGCAGTAATCTCCGAAATTACTTAACGGCTCTTCATGGAACTTTACCAGATGGCTAGACTTACCTATCTTAGGTAATTTTTATCAAGATATGAAATAAAAAAAAAACAATTTTATAGAAATAGTTTAGACTCTTTTTCGTTTGAATAGTTTTTTTATTCAACGACATCAACGTAGCCGTTGATAACTTTTAGTTGTTAATTCTTTTTTTATTTGCAACTTTAAATGGAATTTAATGATAGTTGTATGAATCAGAACGGTGAATCCGTTTATGCTATCTACATATGTAGGTTGAAGAATAAGGCCAAACATGATTTTGACAAAACAAAAAATTAAAGAGTAGCGGCGAGCGCAGAGTAAGCTCAAAGTACAAATATCAAAGTAGCGTTTAGACCCCATTTAGTGTTTATGCCGTCGCTGAGGACAATATGGACCCGCAATATTTTCTAATGTACATCATTCAGCAGGCAGACTGATAACATTCTGTAAATTGAAATTCGGCTAGCCTTACCGGCTGATTCACAAAACTGCTTCAAGAGTTTTTTTTAAATGCATACACAGAGCGAAACGATCACATAAAATTTCCTATAAATCAGAAAAAAATTTAGCGGTATTCCCTATGATTTTTTTCCAATATGAAACCATTCTTATTATGAGTGGAAATGTCTTTTAGATAAAATCAAGAAGATAACCTGTAAAACTGAAGTGAAAACTTTTTAATCTAATTAAGGAGGTGGCCCGTTGAATAAAGATGAAAACCTTTTCAATAAAACCTTGTAGATATCCTATAAAGCTTAGATAAAAAGCAATTCAATATACATAATTAAGAACGGCATCTTCGTTTTCATAAGAGTCTTCCCTTAATCTTAATAAGCCGATGATCTTATCAATTTGAAATTATTGCCACCGTGGTTTGCTTAAGTAGATTATTTTCCGAAAATAAATACCACACTGTTCTTTTTGTAATTGTTTATTATTTAATTATACAAGTTTTACTTATATTTATAATAAATTTAAATATTTATTGATTGTTATACAAGGGTTTACATATTTCTTTATAATAAAGGAACATGTTAAATAAGTATAATATAACATTTGGTGTAGCCTTATTATTTGTAGCATGGGAGGATATTCCCATTAATTTACTTTGTAAGATTTTAAATATAAAATCAAGAAGATTTTTTTTGTGGACAGTATTCCACAAAAGTTAATAAACAAAAAGTTATCTCTTTATTTTCATCCATTTTAATTTTCAAAAAATTTGAGAAAGAATTCAAAAATTTCTCCAATCTTGTCCCCTCTGCTCAACTTAGTCACCAAAGTCTTGCAGACGTCGATCTCTTTAATTATAGGTGCACTTTTTAGCTCTGTGTAATTTCTAACCTTTCTTTCGAATGTGGTAATTCATCTCCCCCCACACTGCATATAATCATCCACAACTGTACCTATTACCCATTGCCATCATCAATTCTGATTTGTCGCATTTGTCACACGAAAGTAACTTACCAAACGCCCACTCCATGTTACTGCAGTAGCTAACCACCGCCTCCTATTCTACCGTTGTTTTTTTGTCGAGTGTTGCAACAACGCGTAGCCATCAGATTCAATTACATGCTTCGTATATGCAATGCCAGTACTGCTGTCCGCTGCTTGTCCGCAAACCTGACCGAACATCCGTCATGCGGTGGATGACCACGTGGCAGCGCATCACTTGGCCAACCAATCAACTACCTTTTACTGTGGTACTATATCCCTATAAAACATTGTTTTTGTAGCTGCATTTTGCATTCACCACCTTTTTGATGATTTCGGAAGTTGGGAGAAAAACGAGTTGACGTTGCATTCGTATAAATGTGAGTGTATGCCAATTTGACACTTTTATGCGTTGCATGCCACTGCGTATGCGTTACATGGATGCATGCATGGACACAAAACAACTGCTATGTGTATCTAGTGTGTGTGTGTGTGTGGAGTAATGTCTGGAGCTCTGGAATTTTTTCTCATCCCGCTTTTGATTTTCTGCTATGTGCGTTCATCAAGCTCTTACGGAGCTCCATTCGTTGCATGCCACCAAAAGTGACTGCTGAAATTTCAATCAAAGGTTGCAAAAAAAAAAAATGGTGTAAAAGCAATGAAATGCTATCACAGGACATACTCGTATCAGAGGCACACAAAGCCAAAGGGGGTAGTGAGCAGTCGAAAAGGTGGCACCATGTAAAGTGCTGAGTAACAAAAATAGTGAAAACTTTGATAAGTAGAAAAGAAATGAAGTGATGCACAGTGTGCAAAATGTGCCGAAATTGATTAAAAAATTCAACTTAACTTACGATTTCGAAAAAGATAGAACTCATCACGTAATTCCAAAAATCTCATTCTCATCTCTACATCTATAGCTCTTTTTGGGTTGGTCGGAGTTTTTATGAATCCCAACACCCCCGGACCTAATTCAGTGCAAGACTTTACTAATTCAGGAACTGATATCAAAATTTGAAGATACCATCAAATTTTTTACACTTCTTTAAAAGGATTGCTAGGAAATTTCTCTACTTATTATTCTTATCCAAAATCGAGAAGCACATGACCTTAAACTGATATTTGAAAGTAAACGAATTGGCATCAGAAGTGAGATTGAGCCGCAAAGGACTGCTAGCTAGGACCCATCATTCGAGCGGTCTTGTTCTGTGACAGACAAAGACCTGTACTCTGAGGACATCGAGATGATGGACTTTGCAAAATGCATCAAAGAGGAATCGAACAACAAATAAATGGAGGATATTCGTTCCATATTCGTTCCAGGAAAAGCCAAGATGAATGCCAAGAAAATATACTGGCACGTAAGATCTAACCGATTTTTTTATATTCTCAGGGTTTACAAATCCGATCTTACATACGCTCACTATATTTCCTCTATCCGGAACTGCATGGCAACGACAGTTGTCAATTTATTCCGGTTATCAAACAAGGTTGGAAATCTCTTGAAGAAACACATCCGCATCAAACTCTGGTTCTAAGCAGATACGGCATCTAAAATGCTGCACCTCTAATTAAAAGAGCTTGATTTAAGATTTATGGAAAACAAAGAACTTATGCCCAAGATGCAAAACGTAATTTCAACGAAATGTTTAGAAGTTACCGAAAAAGAGTTTCATAAAACTGTTGATGCCTTTTGGGAAGTATGGCCGACCGTCGTTTTCAAATTCATTGAAGATGTGGAAGCGACCAAAAATGTTCATCGAAGTTTCGGACATTTGCAAAAGGTGCTTTGGTGGAGGATGAAAAACCTGTCGAGGAAATAGGACTGGAGAAGAGATGTTGAAAGGATCGACACTGGTCAATATTCATAGAGATGTAGAAACCGGAAGTGGAAAGTTAGGATGAAACGATATCATGTAGGTATCGACACTCCTACCTGGAAACTGACGCTGATGAAATTTTACTAAAAACCATACATTTAAATACGAAAGACTTTCTAGAAGCTAGATACCGCAAACTAGGATATTTTTTCATTCGACTGGGCTGGACTACGTTGAATATTTTAGTTTTTTCTATGCTATTTTTTTTAATCAAATTTTTGCATCCCACTCGTATACTTCTTCGCTTATTTTCTCAATAACAGGGATAGTTTCCTCTACTTTTAGTATTGCCCGCTAAGTTTTTCAGCGAAAAGAATAATGGAGTTATACAGTGAACGATCGCGTTGAAATGTCTGCACTGGAAATTTATCGGAAAAAAATTTCGAAGAAAATTTTGCCTTGATATCGGCGTTCGATACGGGTATGTGTTGTTTTACACCTACACAGTAAATGCTTGATTCAAAAGTATCGATACCAAAATTACAGCATTCTCCCTACTTTGCATGAATACTTTATACACGAACCGGAAATTGTTGATAAAGCTCTTTTGCCTATAGGCCAGCTATCGAAAGAAGCGCGAGAATCTCGAAGTAAATGTTTAAAAAAATATAGGAAATTTCATTCAAGAAAGTGCAGCCGCGAGAAATTGAATGAAGATATTTGAACTCCCATTTATTGAGGCTCTGATCCAATTATTTCAAGCATGCGAAAGCTGCTCAAAAATAAGGTTCATAGTTTGTCAGAGCAGGCTATTAGAGCAGGCGATTTAATTATACGTGAAGATGGAGGTGATGATATCGATGAAGTTTTAGCTGAAATTACAACGATGGTGATGAAGCGTGCCTTTTGGGTTATTTAAAAAAATTCATCGATACTCACTTTAAACTTAATTTTTTGATTAGCTGTACTTAAGTTTATATATAAAAAGAAGTTACATTTTGATTGTCATTGTCAATACCTGTAGATTGTTTTAGTGAAGTTTGCACGAAATTGGACGATTTCGACGAGAGGTTCCAGATATGTGGCATTATGAGAATCTACCAATGACCTCCTTCGAACAAATACTATTGTATTTAAGATTCGATTTGCTTGAAATTTAAATTTGGTACGTAGGTCGCTTTTTGCCTAGATTAACAGAGCTTATCTTCAGGGTAGTGGAGCAGGGGCAGATCTATTTGAAAAAATGTTATTTATGTTGTGATGTGTTACATACGAATTGTTCAAAGTATCGGGATTGGTTGAGTAAAAAGTTCATGTCAATGAAGTTAACTATAAAATTCTGGAAAAAATTGCAGTTGCAGTTACGTCATACAAATCTGTTGATAGCGCAATGACTTAAGATGATGCAGTGAATTTACCCAATTGAATTTTTGAATTCATGTAAATGTTTGCCAAAATTAATTGAAGCTGCAATATTGACTGGCAATGGAAAAAGTGGAATTGTAATCATAGCGCGTATTGCAATTTTCCGAATTCAAGCGTTTGCAATTTCCAATGCGTTCATCATTTGCCATATCCATCAATAAAGCCCAAGGACAAACACTTCAAGTATGCGGATTGCTTTTGGCGGAGCCTGGTTTTCCCATGGGCAGGTATACGTGCCCTGTTCTAGAGTTGGCATTCCAAGTTCTCCAGAAAGAAAAACGAAAAACGTTGCTTATCCAAATGGGTTTAATTTATAATTGATTCTTTTTCATTTTCAAATAAAATGAATTCGCCGAATGAGAAAAAACTCAAAAAAAAATAGCTTTTCATTTTATAATTTCATCTAAAAAATTACAGTATACGTAGCGAAGCACACCATGCCCGCCATATTAAAAATAAACTAACGAAGGTTCTGGAGATGTGGCTTTCCTGAATTGATGCGCGAAAATATGGCTTCTGGCCCCCTGTGCCTTGCTGCGCTAGCTAGGACTGCCCACATTTCTGTATATGCGATTTTTTTTATATCACTTTTCCTTTAGAAGTAAGCAGAATCCCTAATGTACTCGCAATACGACAAGTACTTTGAAAGAATCTGGGGTTTATTGTTCTCCTGAAAAGAAAGAGATTGTCTCCTACAAATTTTTCGTAAATTAACAATGGGCGACATTTAGTCTGAGAACGGTTATCTTGGCATGTTAATTGATTTAAATTGACGAATAAAGGCTAAAAAAGCACTTCCTGTCTCGACTTTCCAATCTTGTGAGCTGATTATAGGGTGATCTAAGCTAATTGAAATAAGAAGATTTAGAAAAAGGTATGTTTGAATATATTTCTCACAACAACAACATACTAAAATTGGAATTAAAATATAAACCTGGTTAACGTTAGATGATTTGATCGTGTGCAAACACATTCTACTTTTGAGTTTAAAAAAATTGAAATTGTTTATGTGCACACATACTCGTAAAACCAATTTTAAAAAACTATAATATAAAAATCGCTGACTTCATCAAAATCACTACAACGAACTCCCACTGTGCCCCGTGTGAAAAGGCAAGGAACTGAAAAAATGTGTGCCTTTTGCAACAATGCTGCAACTCAATTCGATTTAATTAAAAGCGATTGCCATGCTACAGCTGGAGCGAGTAAGCGACCAACAGACCAACTTGCAGAGTGCTGAGTGACTTGCCAAATAAGCTGGCTGGGACATGAAAGGAATGGACATCGGAGCAGCACGAGCGCAGTGATTGCCCCATTCGGAAGCAATTGTTGATACCACCGCTGTGGTTGTTGTAATTTCACAGGCGCTGCAGCATACCGTTACGAATTACAATAGCAGCAGTGTTGGTAAAATAGCAGCAGGTGCACCCAAAATATTTGCCACCATTTCGCATACAACGAAATGCTAAATGAAAATTTCCAGTTGCATATTTTTCAGCAACAAAAAAACCAAAAAAAAAAATAAAATCGAAAGAACAAATAATTTCTTTGCATTTCCTTTCACGCGCGTTCTTTTTCTTTGCCATTTCCATTTGATATTGAATATTTTGGCGTTGATTAAGTCTGAAGAACGTGTGCAGAAAATTGAAATGATTTTCATTCTGAAGCAACGAAATGAACTGAAGTGAAGTGAAGTTTCCAATCAGCATATTTGGCGTGCCATATCGCCACAAATCCAAAACATGTTGCCACGCGTCGCCGTCAAGTATTGCATGTGAATGCAGAAGAGAAAGAAGAATCAAAGAAAATTAAATTATGCAGCGACGAGTTGCAGTTGACGAGGGGATATTTCGCACACTTAACGGTATACACTCGTATATTGCATTTGTGGCAACAGCTGTTGGCCATTTCTACTTCTGCTACTGCTCCTGCTGCTGCTGCTCCAGTACGGAAATGCATTTCCCAAGCTCAATTTGATACGATTTTCAGCCACATTGGCCTTCTAATGACCACACTTCCGCTCATGCTTATTAAGCTTATTTAAATTATCCTGCCTGCCGCAGCGCCCTCTACCAATTTCGTGCCCTATTTGCAAATTCAAATTCCATATCGTTGCAAATCTCAAGCGAATTACGTACTGACAGCTTAGGGTTGTGTTGAGGCAGATACACAACTTCATCTGTCTCGCATTCGAACTTCATTAATTTCTATGCAAATCAAATTGACAACGCAATAAAATCTTAACCCATGCTGCGCCATGTGTAAGCAAACAGAGAGTCTTTCCGTCGATTACATAAACATGTGTGAGATAATATTTATGCAATCGCTTCTCACACATCCACAGAATTAAGTCTCCTAAACTAAGTGCACCGAGTCCTGTAGGAAAAAGTTGAACTAGTGAAATTTCTATTTTCGCTCTAGTACTTACATCATTTTTTCAGAACCACTTCTCTTTCGTCACGAATAGCAGTAAAAGCGATCGTTTTGAAGAATTTAGTGGTATTAAAATTCACTTGAAGTATAGAAGACGTTATGCAAATAGCTCTGGATTTCATCTTCTAAGTTTAGTACTTGCTTCGAGTTATCCAGTGGGCTATATTGCAGCGGGCTATACAAATTGTACAACAAATTTAGTTCCGATTCGAAACTGTCCAAACAAACAAGTTGCACACAGTACAGAAATTTAGTACTGATATTAAACCAATGAAAAAAAGGTATAGATTTGACTAAAGTTCACCATGAATTTAGTAAAGTAGACAGTAAAGTAGACATATATTTTTTTTTACGTTTTTTAAGCAGTCATTATAGGTTTCGAATTACATATATAAGAATATGTATTATATATATACATATACATAAGTACATATTTTTCGAACGTAATTCTAGTTTCAATCCATCTGGTAAGATAACCGGGGTACATTCAAGATAAATAAAATTTACTAAAATCTAGTATCTGTTTAGACCTATTCGTATGGCGCTAGCTTAGTAACATTGATAATTTGTGAATAATCTGGTAGATGCCGAGCTGGCTTTGAACTCTCGAAACAGATTGATAGGATGGAATGGAATTGAGGTAGGCCGAAATCGGATTCCCAATAACTCATTTCCCATTGTGCTCAAAGCCGGGTAAGGATGAAGTGAATAAGGAATAGGAGAAAAAGGATACAAAAATGGTGGGAGTGGGACTTCGTTGATAGGATACTAAGAAGTTTAAATTTCCGACTTTAATGCTAATTTCGAATCATCATGCAGCGAGGAAGAAATACGCCGAGGAGGAAGAAATACATTAAATATTAAAGCCATCTGCTTTCGATCCATAGAAATTAAGACCTAGAGCAATAGATATCATCTTTATATTTTAGTACTAGGTGCAAATTATACTAATTAGACCCCCATTGACGAGTTTAGTAATGATTCCAATTCATTTATTGATAGCACTCTAGTACTCTAACTCAAATAAAGTATTTAGTACTGTTTAGCACTATCAAAAAATCGATCAAAACATGCACACCTTGTGCAATCGAGTTATTAAAAAAAATGAATGACGAGCGTAATAAGTCGTTTTGCTTTTTTGAATTTAGTACAAGTTTCGAACTTTCAAAGATCAGTTGACACCTTCATTGGTTTTGAATTACTGAATTGAATACGAGCTTTGAACTAAAGAAGGGGTACCTGGAATTTTTGATATCGAATCTATTTCGAGCTCAGTACTTATTTACAACACGATTATCAAAAGAATCTAGTGGTGGTTTCAAACAATTAACTTAAACGAACAATAATCGCAGGGGATATATATATATAGGGAGTCAAATTGATTAAATACTCGAAAACTGGTTAATATTTTATTGTTCCTTTTTAGACCAACATGACGATAGCTTACGCAAAAGAAGTGAGCACTTTGTAAATTGACGATCGCAACTACCGCAAGATGAAATTAATTTTTCGGACTCTTGAAAAAAGATACCCCGATTTCGAACTACTGAAAAGGGTATACGGACCTAGGCATGCCTCATATTTGTATTAAGAACTGATTTGAAGTTTAGGACTAATTTCTTACTGAAGTATTCATTCAGCTTAGTATAGCGTTTGCACTATTGACATCAGTACATATTTTAAACTAAGAAAAGAAAAACATTCGACTAAATATTGGTTTCGAATTACTGAAACAAATTTATTGACCCCACTTGGCACCTCGACTTGGATTTAGTACTTGCTTTAAAACTTCTAATTTTTGGCCTAGACTAATCATTTTTAAAACTTTTGAAAATTGAATACTGTTATATTTAAGTACTAAATAATGTAAACATCTCCCATTTTGGATTTAGTCCACTCATTCTGAATTGAAAACCAGATACGAATAATAGTAACGTAACGTCATAATTTTTAGAAGCAAAATAATTATTTATAATTAGTTATTTCGTGAGTCTTTTTTCGATAGCATTTGATCGATATTATGTGGTATTTTTTTTTTTGGATCAAATTTCATCGAAATTTTGTGACTTTTATTTTTCGATGAGAAATACTCGTTATCCTTAAACTTAAAGCGATGATATTTGGACAATACTTTGTGATATTTATTAAAAAATTTTTTGATCGCAATAAATACAAACAAATGTCGGCAACAAAAACAAAAATAAAATCGTTAGCAAAAATAGAAATCACAAAATATCGATCAAATGTGATAAAAAAAATCACAAAATAACAAATATGCAATGATTTTAAACCAAAAAACGTCTCTGTAAAAATAAGGTGAGTTTTACCTAGCAAATGGCACAAGGACTAGATCGATATATATAGTTTATTTTTGAACGAATTTTTCCAATATAACTGACGATTATTTTCGGTAACTATTTAACTATTTTCGGTAACTTATTAATTTAGTGCTGGTCTCGAACTTTTTATTATAATATATTTTTTGAACTATCGAAAAATAAAAAGATATGTTAGGCTAGGTTGATTATGGTGGCCTTCATTCTTGCCCATGAAAGAGGCTCAATTAGGCCTATTGCTCCAGCTCTTGGTCTGATTTTTTCTCTTTAAAAATGACATCAGTGAATTAATTTAGGGTACTTTACAAGACATTCGCAAAAGAAGTAAACTGCCATGCTTCCCATGAGTAGTGGCCTTTGGCCCAGCCACATTCTTCAGGGAAGACCCTTCAGGCCAGATCTTGCCATAATGTATTTCAGCCAAATTGCCGCAATGTTCCACTCGTGGGCTTAGCGGTTCATATTTCTTGACTATTCTTATAGTTTATTAAAAACTGTCTACGCTCAATCGCTGACCTCGTAGCAGTTTTGAAGCACTGATTTAATGGCTGCCAAACTAACCGGAAAAATTGCCATTAATTGAAAGTTGAGAGAAATACTAATGTTGTTTCGACTTTAGACTAGTTTCGAATTAGAACATCGCTCTTGCCAATTTTTCGGTAACAGAAGACAGAATACGAGTTGATTTTCCTGCAGAGCACATCCTTACTGTCATTCAATATCGAACACACATACATACATCTCAAACCAAAGTGAAGCTTAATCACTGAGTGGCCTGTAAATGCTGTCGCACGAATTGCGATGATGGCTGCCACTTGAGACGCAATTAAACTGCCGCAATTCTCCCATTCGTTCGTTGCCGTTTGTCTATCGCATTTGTCCGTCCGTTCATCCATCCAAGCAACCAACCATCCAAGAAGGATTTGTTAGCTGCGGTTTCTGTTGTTTGTTTATGCTGTCACACGCGTTGACTGACGGACGGACATACAACACTCAACTTGTTTACTACAGCAATTGTTGTTGTTGCTGCTGTTGCTATTGCTACAGTTGTAATGTGTATTCATTGCCAACAACTACACTAATAAACCTTGTTACTACCAAATATACACACACACACACACACACACTTGTGGAAATCCCTAAAATCGGAGAAAGGCGCTCACTTACTTTTCGTGCTGCGCCAATTTACAACCAAGTGTAGTTAGTGCAAAGTAACTTTACCACACTAGGCAATACAGCAACATCAAATTCTCACAACCGCTGCAGTAGATCAGCAACAGCAGCAAAAGCAGCAAAAGCATCCAACATAGCAGCATGGCAATTCGGTTCATTTTGCTAGCACTACAACATTAATGGGTTTTGTAGAATGGTGTATGTGAAATATCCAGGCATACCTCACGTTGCAGTTGTATTTATGAGTTCATACTCGCCTCAAGTCCTACAGCATTAAACGCAATAACTTTACAACATCATGCAACTTATCTGCATTGAAGTTACGTGTACTCCTGTGTCTGTCTGTCTGTATGTCTGTCTGTTTATATGGATGGATGTATGTGTGTGCGCTTAGAATACAACGCTGAGATTTATGAACATGTGAAGGACGCGTGTCTGTCTACTTGGCGTTGGTTGGTTGGTCGGTTGGTTGATTGTGTGACTCCTCAATCTAAATTGCGCTCACTAGCTTGTCTGCTGGAGCTTAGCTGTAGTTGTAGGTGGTGTTGCATGCGACGAATTATGTAAGAACTTTATTGCTTTAGCTAAGGCATAACAACTTCATGCGATTTTAAATGAAATGCTAGCGCACTGAAGAACTTAATCATATATTTTAAGATTTGCAACGCTCTAATATAAGTTTTTTTTTTTAAATACGTATAGAAAAATAGCTACAGATCTTTGAAAACAAGCTTCGTTTAGTTTAGTTTCATGAAGATGAAATGGTTTTATAACTTTGGTCCGATGTTTGTTAGTATAAGAAGAAGAAGGGATAGACCCATAACCAAGTGTACTAAAATGATCAGGACCAAATGCTGATTCGATTTAGCCGTCCGTCTGTCTGTCTGTTTGAACGCAAACTACTCTCTCAGTTTTAGAGAAATCTAAATGAAACTTGGTAGGCAGATGTATTTCTATAATATACTAATCATTTGTCGGAACCTTCCAGATCGGGCATTATATACCTACTCTACAACTGATTGTTCAGATTTAAGATTTTCCATTATAACTCCTACACCAGAATAGCTATGAACATGAACTTTGGCAATCCTTACCCATATTATTAATAAAAAGTGTGTAATGAAAATTATTAGGATCGGATTGCTATAACTTACGGTCTCGATCAACGAATATTCAGATATGAGGCTTTGCGTTATAACTCCTATACTAAAGTAGCTACGAACATGAAATTTAGAACTCCTTTCACTTATAATTAAAAAAAAGTATCCAATGAAGATGATCAGAATCGGGTTTTCATAACTTATGGCTCCCATACAACTGATTGCTCAGATGTGAGGATTTTCTTTAAAACTTATATATGTAGACAGTAAAACCGTAAAGTTGTACCCACTGGGAAAATTATTACGAATAGGTTTTGTTTGGAGTCTTTAACAATTATAGCATTCCTTGGACTAAAAAATGAATTTTATTATTACAAAATTGGTAGCAATGATAAATTTGTTGTTGGGGAGTTTTTCTGTGGGCAGTACCTGCAAGAGGGATAACATATGAAACCTCCTACAATGACCATGACAGGATACTTGTTTGTTCTAACGCTTACATTATATTTCATCTTTCCGAGTGTATTTTTGGCATGAAAAAACTTTTCACAAAAATCATTTACGTTCGAAGTTGGCGTAAAACTCTAGGTTCCTAAATTTATGACCCACTACAAAAATATGTGAATCATAATTATATTTAATGTAATTTTTTTAAAAACAAGTAGCAAAAATTAGCTTCTCATTTTGATTTTACGCCATCGCATTAATAATTGATTACTATTTTTTTTTAGTTGACACTTTCTCATTTACAAGTAACGTTTTCGCATTTTAAAATTACTAAACTCATTTTCAATTGATTATTCCTTTTTCAATTAACGCTTTTTGATTTTCAACTGACTATTCTTCTTTCATTTCAGTTACCTCATTGCTCATTTACAGTTGAAAATGGTAGTAGTAATACAGTAAGTAAAGGCTCAATGAAATATTCAAATATTTATAAAAAATTCTTTTGTTCTTAGTCTGAAATAAATTAATATAAACTGGAAGGATTATATCAGGAGTACAAACAGTAGTGCATTGAAGAAGGAGGACCCATCCCCCTTGCTATTAAAAACCACACAGTAACTCTTGAGCTGGTACAATTAAAATCAGCCCAACTGATGCCTTGGGAGTGCTTTTGTACATACAATTGCTATCCTAATAGGAGGAGACGCGAGTATTGCAGACGTACGGTTAGAGGACATCTCCGACCTCAAAAGCATATAAAGATCATAGAAGACTTAGAATGCGACCCAATTTTACAAAGGAGTGACACCCTTTGCTCCAAACTATTTCAAAGGCTTCCAAGTAAATATTAATGATCGATAAGACTGGAGAACAAAATCCATCAACATCAAATCTTATTCTCAGATCTGGTTTACGGATGGATCAAATTTGGATAATGGTAGAAGAGGGGCGAGAATATATGGCCGAAAATTAAAAAAATAGATAATGCATGCGCAGGAAAATATTAGAAGCATATATATATGTATATATATACTCTCCGACAGTCAAGCGGTTCTTAAAGTACTAAAGCCAGACACGTTCACCTTCCAACAGGCATTTGAATGTCTAACTCTTCTCAACAAACTAGAAAACTTAATCACCTTAACTATAGGACGGATTCCTGGGCATGAGGAGCATAAGGGATATGAGAAAGTCGATCACTTGACAAAACTAGATACCAGTATGCCGTTTTATTGGGTCTGAACCCTTTCGTGAGAAGACTAGAAGAAAAGAAATTCGCTAGCTACTGGTTAAATAGCGCAGGCCAACGTCAAGCAAAACAATTCCTTGTTCCCTCAAGGGAATATCGAGAAAGTTTCACTAAGTAGAGAGGACTTATGTATTCTTACTGGGTATTTTACCATTGCAACCTGAGATACCACAGGAAAAGTTTGCGCTATCTGATAGCGTCTGTTGTCTTTTATGTGAAATGGCAGCCAAATGCTCCGTCAGCTATGCGTCATCGTAATCCGACCACATAACCTATGGAACAACAAACCCTAAGTAGTAGTAGAAAAAAAACACGCTATATATCAAATCTGGTCGTAGTGCTTTGTAGCCCATAATAATAAGTAGAGATTTTGAGCTAATTAATTCAATTTATTTATAGTGTATGAAATTAGCGATTTTATAGAGCAGATTAAGTACTAGGGTTAGTTAAAGAAGTTTATTTACGTACACTTGTTAGATTTAAATATCAATACTTAAGACTTTGTTGTATTTCCTGATAGTAGTAGATAAAAAGGAAGTTAACATTGCAAGACTTTGTTGGAACATCGAAAAATATCTGTCTAAGTAAATAAGGTCACTCAATATATCCCCAAATCAAAACATTGCCAAACATAAGGGACTAGACCACTCGTCTATTTTCCAGCGGTTTAAAATCTATAAGTATACAACGGGTACTGAAAGCCAAAAAAAATTAATTTCCAAGCACACGTTCAATCCTGCCACATGAAACCAGAAATCTGAAGAGATGTTGTATTGACAAACTTTAGTTTTGATCGAAGAGGCTCATTAAAGAGAGTTTTTCTTTAAATCCATGGCATGTGAATGTGAATCCAAAGTAGGATTGCTAAATTTAAAAACTAATGTTTAGGGATTACTTTCTAAGATTACGTCTTTGCTTTTAGGATTTAATTTTAAAAAAAATGAAGGGAAATGATGCTTTTCAAAAAATAAAATCCTTTTACACATTGTAGAATTATCATTTATTAAACCAAAAATCAACATTAAGCCATTCTATGGTTGGGACAAAACCTGTAAATAAAGTTAAAAAAACAATACAGGTACATAAATAATATAGCTTTTGTATATGTATGTGTTATAAGAGAAGTCATTTCATTTATAAAATAGTATTTTTCTGTACATTTTTAATAACATTGTAAAACTATACCTCTCTTCACAATCCACTTTGTAGTCTTTCGGTAAATGCACTACTACACTAAATACAATGAAAATACATAGGTATTATTTTCTTTTCATTTGAACCGTTCGCCGAATACAAACAATAAATATATTTTTCTTACATTAATTTGGCAAATCTTTAAATTTCAGTAGGCCAATACTTTTTTAACAAGTTGTCGAAATTTTGATTACCTAAAATATATTTATAAGTTACATGCACTTACAATTTCTTTAACTTCACCGAAAGTACAAAATACGGGATTTAAAGAAAATTTACAATAGATACACTCGTTGACCACCATTCTTTCGTAAAATTTTAACCACTAATTAATATATATATTTTAGTGTCAGATTGATGTGATGGGTGAAATTTATCTCAGTTACAATTCATCTCGGTATAATCTATTTTTTAAGGTAACTTATGTACATCATATTAAAAAAAAAATTATTCTCAATCCGATTACTGAGTTTACATTTGAAGTCAACAAAAATGTTATAAAATTCAATTGCTAATCGGTTGTTGCCTTCAATTTTTAATACCACTACTTCCACTTACTATGAAAAGAAAATGTCAACTAAAAATATCAACATCGACTGATTTTTCATATATGAAGTTTTGCGTTATAACTTTAGCAGCTAAGAATGTGAATGAATTTGGAATTTAATACACCTTTTACTTATTATAAATACAAATTGTATACTGAAAATTATTAAGATCGGGCCACTATAACTTATAGCTTCCACACGACTGATTGTTCAGATATGAGGTTTTAGTTTAAAGCTCCTATATTTAGACAGTTAAACCCGTGTGGACTCTTTACATATAAATCATACAAAATCTACTGAGAAAACTGGCTACTAGGGTTTGGTTGGAAACTTTAACATTTATAGCATTCCTTGAAATGCGATTGAGCCAACTTGGACTACGCTCATTGCTCGAAAATTTTCCTACTTTAAAATAACAAACTATGATTGATTATAATGATCATGGCGGTATATTTTTAGTTTTAGAACTTAATATCAATACATTTTCATATAGTTTTTTCTATAACGCTAAAATTTTATCCTTCTTTGCTTTATGTTGTATTCGAAAAGTAAATCGTATTTTAAATTTGAATATTTTTACATTAACAATGCAGTAATTTAAATTATAATTTTTTTTAATTGACGAAAGGAATAAAGACTTAGGCGACGTCACTTCCTCTTTAAAGAAGAACAAATAGAAATCCCAATCTGGAGTCAAATAAATCACCTAGATTGAACTTTAAACTGCGATGGGTTGACGATTTAAAGCACTATAATTTAAATAAAAGGTATGTGAAGATTTAAAAATGGTCATACGAAAATTTTTCGATATTCAGTGCTAATTTATTTTGTCGACAATAATTTTTGCCAAATCATTGCAGATAACGATCAAAATTGCAATAAAAATACATAGGTATACCGAACACTGATACGAAGGCGACGAAAAATTTCTGCATTACGGAAATCGCCATGAGATAAAATTAATTATATTTTGTAGAAAAAAATGCAAAATCACATATGGTCGAAGTTGTTGACTGTCACTTTAGATTTGTACCCTTTTTAAGCAAATATCTCTACAACTATATGTTTAAGGTATGATCTAGTATGTGAGGCCCGCGAAATATTTGGAAATCAAGTATTTTTTTTGTGGTTTAGATACTTTACCACGCGATTAGTACGTTTCATATTTCACACTTACGTCTCGTGAAATATTTTTTTTCAAACAGCTTACTATTCATTATTGGTGGCAAACCTCATAAGATCACGAAAATGAATTCAAATGCACTTAAAACAAAAAATACGGGTACACTTAAGCACAAAATATCTTTACTGATTCCACAAAGGGATAGAGAAGGGAATGTGAAAATTTTACCAATTTTCGTTTCTGCTCATTCATAACTAGTCCAGGACCGCACTATGTCGTACCAAACTAGATCTAAACTACTCTCGAACGAGTAACAAAACAGTGCTGAACTAGAACCAAACCAATCCCGAAAATAGTTCCGAACTAATTTCGAACTGGTCCCGAACCAGTCCTCAACTGTGCCGAAGTCATCTCGAACTAGTCCCGAAATGATCTTGAAATCGACCCGAAATTTTACTTCAAAAACTAATTTTTTGAGCAGTGTCGATGATCGGTGTTACGATTGAGGTCCATTAACAGCAGTATGGTAGAATGCTGTGATCAATACCCTGCGAAAATATAAGAAAAACAGTTGTATATTGCGTATCCACCAAAGTGAAACCCTGGGATTGCTGTCGCTAGCTTGTCAAAGCGCAAAGACCAGTTAAAATACTTCTCAAATCCCATAGAGATTTAATATCCTTGTATTTTAGTATTAAATGATAGCAATAATGTTCATTTAGCAGGTTTTTTCTTTTTATATTTGTAAAAATCGAACGCAATAAAAAACCCAAAGTTTTTTGGGTAACGGCAGCAATAGGCTTTTATAGATTTGCGATAGGAAAATGCCAGCAAAATGCACGGTCCTGGAAAAAAATTCGTTTTTATTATATGAAAAAATGTCGTAGTCACTGGCAGCTTTCAGAATTTTAACAATTCGCACTTCACAATAAAAAAGTAAACATATGAATCATATTTTCAACACAACTTTGGTGGAAAATACAATACTAAACATGATTAAATCCATCAATGTACACATGTTAGTATCTGTGCATCTAATATTTTTCTGCCATTTGTCTTCAATGGCAAACCTAAAAATTATTAAAATACATACCAAATGCCATCGAGTTGAGGAACAGACGCTCAATGTTTAACATCCGCCAATCGCTTAACTTCGCATAAGAACTTCGTTTGGTGCCACATTTAGAGTCATCCACATTTCGATAGCATTTAGCAATAAAACTTTAGCTATATCTTAATTCCGCCAACCGCTTCAGCGCCGTACACTTCCTGTTAGTGGTGGTAGAAAAACGCCGGTAGAAAATTGAAAAAGCGTAAAGGCTGACATGAAGTTTGCCTCATTTCACAGCCCCATTTGCAGTTGATCTTGTTGTTATTGTTTCCACTGACGCTGTCGCCATTTTGTGTTGTCTTCCAGGGTTCAGTATTTCAAGGCTGCTTTGGTGTTGGGACGGCAGTGCGGTATGGCACAGAGTGGAGCTACTCTTATGAGTATCTCCCAAAATTCAATTGTCATAAATACCCGCTCATCCTGCTCATCGCCGCTGGGACAACTGTCGTTGCATTGCCGCGTTGTCAACCCGAAACGTTCAACTGCCAAGCCGCCCATGCCCGATCGGCTCTCCTCAGTATTTGCGCTGGAGCAGAAGCACACGCAGAAGTAATAGCTCTACATAAGTATAGCAACATAACAGCGGCAGCAACTGAAGATTGCAATGACAAAGTTCGGGCAAATAACTTGTACTGCAACTTATGCTTGTGGCATGGTGCACGCTATGCCAGCTGCTCCAACTCCTTCGCCACCAGCTATGTACTTACTGTACGAGTAGAAGTAAAACAGCCTCAGTTGCCAGTTGCCAGTTGTGAGTTGAGTTTTCGCTGGGCCGCGTCGCTCTTTTTGTTCCACTTTGAATTTCTGAGTTTGTTGCGATGATTTACGAGTGTTTGCTAGAAGAAGGGAATGCGCTGCTTTTGCTTCTGCTGTTGCTGCTGCTGCTTGCTGCTCAACCACCGCCCAATTATCCAGAAACTAAAACAGCAGCAGTGACGGTGGTAGCATCCTCCTCCTGCCGCCTACCTTGCTGTCATCCTCATCAACGTTGTGTAATTCATCCTGGGCGCATGGCTTTCATTCAATTCCATTTTTGGGCGCAAATATTTCTTATGAAAGCAGGCGCAAAACAGCAGCAATGAATTGCACAGCCATTGGTTGTTGCAGCAATGCCAACAATGACGGTGACTGTGTGCAGCATCGTATAACGGTAACTCATTTTTGCTGCTGACATTTTATAAAATATTTAGAGCAGCAGCAGTTGAAGTATAGTTTAAATGAAGGCTAAGAACATTATAGCTGTAGCGAACTGGGCAGACGATGTGTTGGGCCTGGTAGTTCGGGCTGTGGGTTGACGAGGCACAGTAGCATAACTTTCATAGCATACTTTCTCTAGCACGGCCCTAGTTAGCGCTGCTGGTTTGTAGTTGCTGCATCTGTGCCTGACAATTGACAGCTGACAGGCACCAGGTAGTGAACGCTGCAGATTATTAGACGCTTGAAATAGAGGCGACTTCCGCGCCCAACTCATATTCAACTGTTAGCGAAAGAGATAAGCGAATTTCCACGAAACTTTCCAACTACTGCAACGAAGTGCCCAATATAAAAAAATGTATGTTCTTCAGATTTACGGGACAATGGGCAGACAGAGGTAAAATAAATGCGTCAAAGAAGAATCATGTATTTTGGAGAACTGAGGCTATCCTATGTTCAGGTGTGTAGTTCAGGGAGAGTAGGGACCATTTTAGGGAGAGAATAAGAAGAGAGGCGGATGATTACGAGTAAACAAGTTGAAGGAACTTTATAAATTTAAGCTTCCATTCGGGATGAAACGATGCAGGCATCGGTACTTCTACTTGGAAGTAAAGGGTCTTGCAATAAGGACGCTACAAAAGTAGCCCGATAGTGACAATTTATGGTCGTCGTCATTTCTGGCTGAATAACTTCGTCAATAAGCAAAATGTGCGTTATTGGACAGGCAGCAATCCACACGTACTCAATAAGTCAACATTGCATCCCGAAAAAATTAAGGTTTGAAGCGGTTTATGGGCCGGCGGCGTCATCGGGCCGTACTTCTTCCGTGATGATCAATACCGTCACGTTTCTTTGGATGGGAATCGCTATCGCTCAATGGTAACCGAATATTTTTGGCCCGAATTGGATGATATGAACTTGGACAAAATGTGGTTCCAACGGAACGGCGCCACAAGCCACACAGCGAATGTCACAGTCGATTTATTGAAAACCAAGTTTGGTGAACGTGTTACGAGTATCTCACGAAATGGCCCAGTCAATTCGCCGCCTCGGTCGTGCGATTTGACGCCGTTAGACTATTTCCTGTAAAACCACGTCAAGTCTATGGTATATGCCAACAAGCCAGCGACGATTGGTGAACTTCGTACGAATATCGAACGTGAAATTGCAGCAGCATCGGCCGATTTATGCTTGTAAACCGTCTAAAATTGGGTTCAGCGTCTGGACTTCTACAAGCGTGCCCGTGGTGTCCATGCAAAAGAAATCGATTTCCATACATAATGGCATCGAATGTACTTTCACAGGAATTTAATTCATATCCCAAACCGTTTTTGTTTTATTTAAAAAAATTTGTGTAGCGTTCCTATTGCAAGACCCGATAGTATCGACAAAAAGTATCGATTCCTGTAAAATATTGGGCCTAAAATATCGATGCCTATTCATTCCGAGACTTTCGGTTATGACGATGTTCCTTATGAACTAAGTTAAATTAAATTAATTATTACCAGATAGTCCGAAACAAATTAATAATGTCAGAACTTGCATAGCAAAACTATGAGTTTAATAATTTCCCTTTTTCAGTTTTTATTTCAATGTTTAATCGTTTTCAAAACCATTTCAATGAAATTTTTGCGTATAGGGCATTGTAAGTCCGAAAAGTTCTGTCAATTCGACGGTCATTGGCAGCTTAAAGTTAAATAAAGTGAAGAAAGCCGTTCATCGTTTTTGAAAATTCGAGTGATTAAAACTATACCTTAATTTTTAATCAAATACAACTCTGTCATTTGCATGTGCCTTTCTCTAAATAATCGATTACTACTCTTATTCGTGTTTTTATGCAATTGCCATCTATCAATGCTACCATATTCTTATCATCTATGATTTTAATCAGACTAGGACTATAAAAAACATAGAAGCATCTCATTTTATGCATCGTACAAATTTCACATAAATTATTTTTATTATGACTGCAAATTTAAAAATAAGTAAGGATTTGAATTCGGTAGTTTAAAAAACATATCTTCCCCCTGGTATTATTCCACATACACATTCACTTATTATTATTTGTAATTACATCTTTGCGCCCTACTGTATTTTTATATCTTTCACGAAGAGGAAATGGTATTATAACTTTGTTCCGATGTTTTTAAATGTAAGAACAAGAAGAAGGGATATACCCATAGCCAAGTGCACTAAAATGATCAGGACCAAAAGCTGATTCGATTTAGCCGTCCATCTGTCTGTCTGTTTGAATGCAAACTACTCTCTCAGTTTTAGAGAAATCTAAATGAAACTTGGTAGGCAGATGTATTTCTATAATATACTAATTATTTGTCGGAACCTTCCAGATCGGGAATTATATAGCTACTATACAACTGATTGTTCAGATATAAGATTTTCCATTATAACTCCTACACAAGAATAGCTATGAACATGAACTATGAATTTGGCAATCCTTACCCGTATTATTAATGAAAAGTGTGTAATGAAAATTATTAGGATCGGATTGCTATAACTTACAGTCTCGATCAACGACTATTCAGACATGAGGTTTTGCGATATAACTCCTACACTAAAGCAGCTACGAACATGAAATTTAGAACTCCTTTGACTTATTATTAAAGAAAAGTATACAATGAAAATCATCGGGATCGGCTTTCAATAACTTATGGCTCCCATACAATGGATTGTTCAGATGTGAGGATTTGTTTTAAAACTTCTAATTTAGACAATAAAAATCGTAAAATTCTCTAGGCCATTCACTTATCTTATCTTACCAGATCTACTGAGAAAATCATTAAGAATAGGTCAAGGTTGGCTTAATGCATTGCTAGATAATTTCTCTAGAAAAATTCAATTTATTTTATCATAGTTACTTTACTTTGTTTTAGTGTATTTCGTATGAGAAAAATAAATAGTGTTTTAAAATTCAATATTTTTTTACGCTAACAATGCGGTATTTTAAATAAAATTTTTACATTTTCATGAAAGGTATGAAGGTTTCGGCAAGGTCACATGGTAACACATCTTTACTTGTTCTTTGTTTATTTGCTTCAATAACAGAGCTAGGCTCCCTAATTATAGCATTGTCATTTAAGGCATGCTGCATAAGGAATAATAAAGTTACTCAGTGAACTGTGCGATATTCGTATAATTCCTTTATAAAGCATTTCTGGATCTTTTTTTTTTATGTGGTGGATTTTGAATACTTAGTTAACGTGCCTAAGGAAGGGAACAACCTCGAAAGAGATTTGGGAAACTAACGGCTATCATTTTATATCTTGTACCTTGAATGTTCCATCCCTTTTACCGGAGAAGGTTGCTCTGCCACCGCTTCCATGTATCAATAATGATAAATACCATATAACTCGATGTTCGGCCATTATTGTCCTAAAATGTGTGATTCAAGTCTTGATGTTGGGGACTCCAAATGACAAATGATTTACGTTATAAGCTTTTTCTTGGGCGAAATGTTGTTATATATAAACTATCTCCAATTCCAACTGAAGGGGAAGGACCGGGGCTTTTAGCCAATTAACAGATTTTTCAAATAGGCGCATTACTTGACTATACCTTTTGGGAAATTAAATTAATTTTAATTCAATTTAAAACAACCCTTTTCAATGACAACTAATTGTCATGCCCTACAACAAACTGCTTTATTAAACATGGCGATGCCATAGTAAGTCGACAATTCCCCTATCTACTATATGTTTTCAATTAATTTAATTGTAGTTTAAATTCAATAACATAAAAATATATTAATTTGAAATTAGCACGGCAAATAAAAATATATAAAAAATAAACTCCTTCACGCTGCCTTTGTTTTAAATTAGTTTAAAAGTGGTTCACAAAAAATTAGTTTATAAATATGTTTTTTCATGCAACTGACTTATTTTTTCCGACCACTTATTTTTCTTCTCATGGACTATTTTTGTTGATCGCTTAAAATACACCTCTGTCCTAGTGTTATCCAGTCTAGCGATTTGAAAAGCTTCTTTGTTATTTGTAAGAGACTTTTTCAAAAAAATCTAAAGAGAAAGTTGAATTATGTCGACTATGGAAGCTAGCATAAAAAAAGCGAAACATGCAAACGTTAAGCATGGACATCTCCTAAATTTTATTGAACCAATTTAAGTGGTTGCGGGCTTAAAATTCTCTTCTTAAATTCCAATATGGCTGTAGAAATATGACGTTTAATATATGTAAGTTTTAAACACAAACTATACGATTAATTTGTTGTTTAAACTAGAAAGCGAGTCTAAAATTTGGAACTACATACTAAACAAAACATGTAGACATAAGAGTAAAATTCAATTAGAATTTTTTATTTTTTCAGATTAAAAGCTCAAGTGTAAACCACACACATACTTATATCTACAATTAAATTATATATAACTAAATTTTATTTAATTTTTCAGCTAAAAATATCGTAATTTGATGAAAATAATTACGACATCAAAATAAATCACATTGTTCGGGCCTGGCGGAAATCTGTTGGCACGTTCAAAATTTGGATAGAATGGATATTCAGTTACCATTAGTGGGTGCAATCATCTATTTCGAAAATTGTGAAAACGACTACAGAAGCAATTTATAAAAATTTGGGCAGGGTAACCCAGGACGGACCAATTATCTGTACATACATATAGAGCACGACTATCTCACTATAGTGCAAAGGCGCGCATTCATTCCCATGGGATGAGAAATGCAACCTAAACGATAATCGTAGCACAATAATATCGAGTTATAACTGAATTATAACAACATCCAAACCGCAAGTGGATCCATAAATAAGTTAAATATTGAAAGACCCAACGAAAATATACCGAACAATTTTCTCTGTTATTGCAAACCAAATGATAATAATAAAAACTGCGCTTAATCCGCGCCAATACTCATTCATATTTATGAGTTTAAAATGCCAGCATGTTACATAACTGGCAGCCAATCAACTGAGAAATAGCCAACAGGCAACAAAATCAAAATGGCGCCGGCACATAAACCTCAACCAAAACGAATTTAATGAGTGTCCATGGACCGATCATACTATATACAACTAACTGTACATGAAAGCTTTTAATAATACACACACACACACACACACACATTCATAGTTGCATAGTTGTATATGTTGCCATTTGCGTGCAATGGTGGCGGCGGTGGTGAATATCAGATCTGCTTGCGTCGAAATGCGACGATTTATGACAGTCCAGCAATCCAGCAGTCTGGCAGCATCAACGCATAAAAACAATCATAATTAAGGCTGTGAGCCATACAACTGTAACGACCACACACACACACCACAACACATAACAAACACATTTAAATACAGCACACTGCAAACGCATAAAACGTTGGTTGATCCGCGTGAAATGGGTGAAAATTTTGCGAATTTGATTACCTGCATTGCAAGGCAAGTGGTCGGTCGGTCAACGCAAACCCGGCCGCCGTTGGTGTGGGTGCATGGTGACGGTGACTGCGCGACAATCGGCAATCGATTTATGTCGCACATTTTCGCAATCGAATTGCAATGCATGACAATGACGACGTGTTGTTGGCGATGATGATATCGCAGCGCGACTGTTACGCGACAGACATGCCGCCACCCGCGCGTCATTAATGCAGTCCAACCAACAGCGCTGGTATTGGGCAACGCACAAGTGCGTTTTTTGCCTTAAAGGCCGTTGTTGTTGTTGTTGTTGTTTCTGTTATTGTCACGCATTATTGCAGTTGCATCAGTTGCAGTTGCAGTTGCAGTTGTGGCAATGAGATATCATTGAATAATGACTGTTAATACCCTTCAATGTGACCGCCTGGATACTGGCTGGCTAGCTGGCTGGCTGGCTGGATAAGTGCGCGTGAAATGAAGTGTAACGCTGGAGCAGTGGACAAGTAGACGAGAGAGAGAGAGAGAGAGTGGGGGGGATTGGTTGAAAAACTGCAAAATTTGCGAATTTCGATAATGAAATAAAACCAGCAGCAGCAGCAGCAGCCACTGCCGCCGCCACCGCCTCTGCTACATCCATTATAGTTGTCATTCATCGGCGCGCCAGCTGCATTTACAAGTTTCATTCATCGCCTGCCCGCCCCAACCCACCTACACGACCAAAATACTTAACATTCGTTTAAGCACTAACAAAATACATCAACGCAATACCACCATCCGCCTCAATACCCCCCGCGCTCATCTGCTCGGCGCTACAATTCCAACTGCAATGCATTTCGTCTGTGTCCTTCTGCATTTCATTTCACAAAACTCAACTTTCTGCGTAGCTCTTTTCGCGTTTGTCGTTGTATTTCTGCTGCTGCCGCCGCTACTGACACTTTTGACCCAATAAATCAAAAATTTTCGAAATTATTCTCGTTAATACCAATCCAGTCAGTCGCTCGCATTCATTTCGTTTGCGAAAAGTACATCGTCTGCGGTGAATGGTGGGCTAAGTGGTAGATTCTTATGTGGCCGCAAAGTTGTCCGCAGCCCACCTCTGGCCGCCAACTGGTGACATGGCGATAATAATGCGAAATTTCACGCGGATGAACGTATTTTGATGCCATTTATGGAAATTTTCATCGTCAGCGTGAGGACACTTTTAATTGTTCTTGTCGCTCGATGTTGGCATCTGTGGATGCATTTCTTTGGGGGAGTGTGGGGACTTACATATATGGGAATGTGGGTATGAGTTATGCTCGATTATATATTGATTCTTCCCGTGTACGAAAATATGTCTTTTATGCAATACGAAGATTTAAGTTATGTCTGTATCTTGAGCGCTTTTCTACTCATCATCCAAATGATAAGGAATATAATATGAAAACCATCCTCTGCTCTTTAATATATGGGCCTACCAAAAAATGTTAAAACAGCGTCAACTGATTTTTTTTGGTTTAATGTAGAACCTGGGTTTAAAACTCCCTGTAACGTATATCGCGTTGACTTAAAAATAAAAAAAAACTGTCTCCTGCTTATCTTACCTCTTATTATAAATGTGGAAGTGAGGTCGTTGTTACCTTTTAAAGCCCAATCGGCTGGACGGACTTGTACAAAATTTAACACAGAAATAGCCCTCCCCTACGCTATAACATTGGCTATACTATATGGACAGTTGTCACCTGCTAAAAAAGTTATAGTCAATTAAAGAAATAAGTTAAATCACATATTTCTATATAACGACTGAATATATCCATACAAGATTTGGCATATATATAGTCCGTTATATAGGTTACTATAAAATCAATGTAGGGAGTTCCCAGCTGTTTAAAAGGTTACATTCAATTAAAGCAATGAATGAAATAAATTACTAAAATACTGCAATATGGGTATCAAACGAAAGAGACTTAATAAAGCTTAATTTCTCAAATGTTTTTTTAAAAGGGTTGCCACTGTTTCAATGCCAAACTAAATAAATGAAAAAAATTATTGACATTTTACAATATGAGTGCCGAAATAAAAGCTTTAGAAATGCGTAATTTAAAAAGTAATTTGGAGACGGTCGCCACCAGTTGAAGAAATTGCTTAAAATCATAATAAGTTAAATCAAATATGGTAATATGGGTCTCAAACAAAAAATCTTTTAAAAAAGCTTAATTTTTAATATACTTTTGAAGAAGGTTGCCACCTGCTTAAAATTGTAAATTAAATTAAATTATTGACTTAACCGTAAGTATCACGTGATTCAAAGAATGAATGCAGGCTTAAAAAACTTAATTATGAAATATATTTATGAAGTGTTGGCACGTGTTTAAAAACTTGAATTTAATGCTATTTGTAAGCTTACTGAAAAACATATATCAGTATTACTCTGAAACGAAAGAGTTTACATGAAAACATCTTTAATGAGGGTTGTCACCCATTAAAATCAATTTAATTAGTATGGTAAGGTACTATACTGGTGCCAAACGGAAAACGTCTTTTAGAGAAATATATTGGTGTAGTGGAAAAATGTATATTCGATTAAATGTATAAGAAAATGAAGAGTTACAATATTGGTTTGAACAGACAGAGGTTAACTTGCTCACTGTTTGAAAATTAAATACAAATAAGGATAATTTATTTACAATTGAACCAATTTTTTAAAGGGCTGCTATCTATTTAAAAGAAAGAAGTTAAGTAAAGCTTAATCTCATAAAAGTTTTGAAAAAATATTTCCATCTGCTTAAAGCTCAATTTAGCTAAATTAACTGATATTTTAAAGTATCAAACTAAAAAAAAATATGTGAACACTAAATTTCTAAAGTCTTTTTGAAGGGGGTTTTGAAAATCAATTAAAATTATAATAAGTTAAGTCGAATATTGAAATACTCGTATAAGTCATATACGAAGGAGTTTTGAGAAAGCTTTGTTTTGAAAATACCTTGGAGAGAGTTACCACCTACTTCAAAAGGTAAATAAAATTAGATTATTAAGATTCAAAGGAAGTAGGCTTAAAAACACTTAATCATGAAAGTGAAACTTCTAAATAAATATTAAATATTTGATTATTTATTTCCTTCTCCGTTACATTCGAATAAAATCTTTTAGATTTAATTGCAATTTAAATCGAAAATTCCTAACTTTTAGGTAGGGCTGAGGATTCCATATTCGGGTATCCTGATATTTAAATGAAAAATCTGGACATTCGAATATCCAAATATTATCATAGACACCGCAGCTTATTTGCTTAACCTGCGATTAATACCGAAACTTTTTTGCGATCCCAAGACTTTCGTCTCTCGAAGTAGACTAAGTAACGACGCTAAGGTGAAAACTGGGGTATAATTAGAACTTGGATTTTCACAAGTCTGGTAGTTATCAAATGACACGAAATTTAGAAAAAGTGTTTAAATCCACGAAACGTTTATGGACTTGCTAAAGACCTGGTACTAATTTTGGATAATGACGTCGTATTCTTTAATTAAGACAAGAACGCTATGTCAATAATCTGTAATAAAAAAATCCGTAAGGTCCGTTTTTGTAATTCACAATGAATTTTTTCAAAAATTATAATGAGTGCAAATAATACTGAAATATGCAATTGAAAAGTGGTACTTTTTTGCGAGCGTGAAATTTGAACAAAAAAAATTTCGAAAACTTCGCTTAACACATTGATACAAAAAAAATATGTACCGTATCGTATCGTATACCATATATGTATATATGTATCTAATAAAAGGTTATTATATCTACTTTAATTTGATGTTTAAATTGTATGCTATAACATTCTTGTTTAATAAAATTACTATTTTTAAACGTAATGAAAATCAAATATGAAGTGATGATGATGAAATTTGATATATGTATGAGGTCGGTAGACGTCGATTTTCCTCATTTTTAAATCAAAGTCGTATAAGAGTTTCCGAAGGGTGGGTGCAATATTTTAAGGCCCTACCTGCATGGGTTGAATTTTTCTCCCAAAAAGTTTTTATTTCAGTCATAGAGCCTCGTCGATAATAATCACGTATTTAATGGTACAGCAAAAATTTAAAAAATATATCTTAGGAAAAAGTAAATTCAGGAATCATTAATATTATGGAATTTACATTTCACAGCTCAATTTAAAAAGCAAAAATTTAAAATAGAGTAAAGTTAAGGAGCTAAATATACATATTATTTATATTTTTTCTTGCTTCAATTTTTTCTTATGCACCTATTTCTTGTTTTTTCTCCAAAAGTGAAATGTTAAGAGGTAAAAACTATTTAAAAAGTTTACCATTTGTTTGCCATTTTTATAAGAGTTCAAAAATTATAAAGCGTATTTTTGACACTTTCAGACCAAAATTGCTCTAGATAAAAAATCCTTTAGAAATAGTTGCCATTTAATTGGGCAAGATGAAATTTTGTGAGTTTGTATAATAATTGGGCGAAGGGTGGAAAGATCTACAAATCTGTCGTGTCAGGGGTTCGAAGTGAAAGAAAAAGAGTTGCAAGCTTTAGTTAGGCAGCAAATAATGAACACAAGGAAAGCTAGTAAAAGAGAAAATATTTATCGACGAAAAACGTCTGTTACTTATCAAACACTATGTAAATTTACCAAGGTGTCATTTGTTTTTTTTTTTAATGTCGTACACATTTAAACCAAAGTCATTTGAAAGAGCGATACTCATAATGTAATAGGGATATCAGAGCGTTTTGTTACTCAATAATAATAAAAATAATACCTCGAAAAAATTCCTCAAATTCAAATATTTTTTGCAAATAAAAAACAGTTCCATAAAGAACTTTTTTAACCACCTACAACCTACGTAAAACATGGTTTCCGTTACGATATCTATGCAGTTTAGACATATAGTTCAAATTTTGGGGATGTTAGGTGAAAAACTGAAAACTGAAAATTTAAGCACTACGATTTTCCAAATCGTTAGCTGATCTCTAAGGCGCACCGTTTTGAAAACTTATTAAAACACTGTGTGTAATAAGGAGCAAAATAAGAATTCGCCTTCCAAAAAAAAAGGGGATTTAAGGACACGTTCCGAACAACTGCCGACAGCCAAAATTCTTTTATTATAAAATTCTTTATACATGCATCAAAAAAGTCAGGATATGAACTTTAAAAAACCTCTAGGTCCAAAAAATTAACTGATGAAAATTTACGGTACTGCTATACAATATGTATGTATATAGCCCATTTTCGAAAATAGTCCTTTACTGTAACGGCCATATTTTTAACATTACTTACGCTGATACAATATTATTGATATTTTTGAACAGCTAATTAAATGCGGAAGATACCATTTAAAGTTCACGTTCGCGTTGCTCGCTTCTTCATATATGTAAATAACAAAATTGTTGGAAAACTTTTCTATGAAAACTCTAAACGGCAAACGAAAGAAAGGCTTTGGAGGCTAGAAAACAATTTGAGAGTTACAGAAAAGTGCAGAAAATAGATCAAGAATTAGTATGCAATATGCTAATGGTTGAAGAAATTTCATTAAATTAACTGGATCTCTATCAAAAATTTCGCGAAGTCCCTGTAAAACATCATCGAACAAAAAATTTCTAAGCAACAAATGGAGAGTTTGAAAAGTTTGGTGTGAATTATAAGAACCCAAAGGAATGGATTAGGGGGAAAATATAACTAGATCCAAATTTCAAAATTTACACTCAAATGCGGTGCAAATTTAAGTCGCACAAAATTTAATAAAATAAAATTTGTATTTAGTATAACCAGTACATTCCTTTACATATTTCCAAGAGCGTTCATTTATCTTACGTATTGATATATTATACAAAGACCATATATTGTTTAACTCTTGAGAAAATTAAAGGCTTGTTTTCTGGTGTACAGCTTATGTTTGCTCATTTCTTAAACTGACACCCCTATTTCTGAAATTTTCGTCTCTAAAAAAATAAGACTTCCGGAAAAACGTTTTTATTGAATAGATATTCTGCCAAGATGTAGAGTAAAACTTTAATTTGTTAATTTTTTGTAGCAAAGTGTTAATGCTTACCACATTTATAAGGCTTGTATAAATATTTGAAATTGCTCTGTGTACCCAATTCCGTTAAACGATTGAAAATTTATTTACATGGACATTTCATGTAAACAAATTACTATAATTAGAATAAATCGTTTGAAGACAAATAAATTGGTGTGAATTAGTCCTTATACTCGTACTAAATTTACAGAATTTGACCAGTTCGGGAGTAGTGGGCACTGAATGCCATAGTGTGAGGAAATCAACACTTTAACGGCAATACTCGTACATAAAAACTGTAGGCACAAAAACAAATACGGTTGTAGATTGACCGAAGCAAATCCAGAGCGAATTGGCAATTGTTGTGGGCAAGGCGCTACAAAATACGACAAATATTTACACAGGAAACACTTTTTTGCGCTACTAAATGGAAAGCATTGTCCGAGTAGTTGAATCGAGCTGAGGGGGAGGCATTGCCAAATTGAACGCCAACTCGGCCGCAACTAATACGCAGTTTTAGTTTAGCAGACGGGCAGGCGAACGGGGAATGCATTGCTGTGAAGCAAGCGAGGGTCGGCTATTGAGGGGTAGCAAAAATTGCCTTAGTAGAGCAACAAAAATTGCAAGTCAGTCGAAGAGTTTGCGATATTGTGGGCCTTTTATTTCAGTATTAGGATTCTTTCAGTGTGCACCTTTTACGCCCGCCCTCTATGGGATTTCATTGATGCTGTGAGTTTATTCGTCCGTTTGAAATTGCAATTTTCAAATATTTTATTGTGCGAGAAATGATTTTTTTATATTCAATTTATTTAGAAGGGCATTTATTTTTTGTTTGCTTACCATTTTTCACACTCTTTTTTAGACCTAAATGGGCGGCTATAGTTTTCTGCAAACGAAAATGAAAGTGAAAGCTTTTTATTTGTATTGCGTTCACTATTTTGTGTGTATTTCGAATACTATGCAGTTTTCAATTTGGCAAATCAATTGAAACCGTTTCACAGTAAAAGTGTGAGCAGCTGGGACGGACATTGGAAATCACCATACGGGTCATGTTTATGTGGCGCAAAAATAAAAATGTTCACTCGAAACAACATCAATTGACCGAAAAATGCAAAACGGCTAAAACGGCAAAATAAAAGCAAAACATCCAATAAACACACCATAGCCGGACAACTGAACCACTGAATGGAGTTCAGTTCAACTGTAAAACACGCAGGGTGCAATTCAAAGTGCCCAAAGTGACGCAGCAGCGCCCATCGCTCCGCCAAACCAATTGACTCTAAACAACCAACAAACAATCAAATATCGTGTTGCACGGATGCTTGAGCACCAGAATGGTGCCCGAATATGTTGCTCTAAAAATTAATGATATTTTATTGGTAGTCGGCCGATTGAACCGGTCTATAGCCGGCCCATATGCCGGCGTACGGGGGTGCGCTTAATTTTCAAATATACACAGCTGTTGAATGGTGAAAAAATATTTTTTTATTCTTTCAGTTTGCTGATATGCTCAGCAAAAAATGAAATTCGTATTTAGTTTGTGATTTTTTTCGCACACTTACGGAAACTGATAGAAAAGCATTTAGGAATTGTTTTAACGCTGATTAAAATGTGAATTGAAAGAAGCTTGTTTCAGGCTCATCGATTTTAATTGCTAAATTTTTCACACATGTATATAAATCGGGGGGAAAAAACTCTATTGCCATGTGGATATAAAAACAGATGTTTTTTTTTTGGCACAACGATTATCTAATGGAATGAATTCTGTGTGCAAGAAAAAATTTTACGACTGTGAGTGAGTTGACCCGGTCTTCACCTGCTTCAAATTCTCGCCTACTTTCTGCTTTTTGTTCCTACAAGCAAGAAACTGGGCATTTTGAAAGCATATTTGCAAAATGCCGTCAATTAAGAAGGCTCCTCCTGATCTGCGCTGTATTGGATGTTTTATGGAGTTTGAAAACCTCTTCCAGAAGCAGGTAAAAAGGCCCCGTATTTATTATTTTACCGTAATTAGATTGGCAAAAATTTTCCATACAAAAAACCAAGTTTGCCCTATTAAGAAATTTTCACAATAAAACCTTCTTCATTTCCTTGGGTTTGCTTCGAATTAATTAGCGAAGTTTGTTTACAATTAGAATTAGCTGGTATCAATGGTAATACCGTGGGGCTCCCGTCAGTTGCTTATTCTGTACAAAAAACTTTGATCAAAATAAAACATTTCCGCAAAACGCATTAATTTAACAGCACCAATTTATTACTACAATGCTTTTCAAACATTTACTAAGACTTGAACGAATATAAAATGAATAATAAATGCATCGAACATTAAAGTTTAAGTTCGAATATTATTTATGATCCTTGGCAATGTGGAACTTTTCGATGAGTACTGCGAATGCGCTGAATCGGAATCAAGAACTAGTCGGTTTCATTCTGATCGTTTCCCCTGTATTTAAGTAGTTTTTGAATTTAAAATTTCTGATCTATTAAACTTATTTAATACACATTAGAGCAATGAAGCCTTAGAAATCTCCAAATACAATGAAATATTAAATTTAAAAGGTTTGGTTGGCAAAAAACATATATATTTTTGTTTAATTTGACAATCACTATTTATTCCGACTACTCAAAGGCATAATTTTTCAAACCGAAAAAATTTTGCCAGAATCGAAATCAAGAACCCCGATCCAATTTTTCGGAATCGACATGGAGAACACGAGAACGATTGACTTATTTACAACTTTTCAGCTTTTATTTATTTCTTACTAAATTTGTAAAAATTTCTTATAAAAAAAAACCTAGTTTAATATAAAGCGAATTTATAGAACCGCTGATTTGATTTTTTTTCATTTCATGGCTTAAAATACTAAGTTTACATTTTTACTTAAATTCTTATTTTTCTCAGTGGTTTGCGATTTAAATTTTTGAAATAAATTGACAGTCGATGCCACCAAAGCAAAATTAAAATACATGTACATTTTTGTTTTTGTATTACTGCACTACCTTATATGAATTTGCTTAGTTCATTCTACAACAAAAACTATGGATTTAGATCAACTTCGTCCAAATTTCAAGAAAAATAAATAAATTTCCAACACTATTTCAAACTTTTTGCTTGCATCACTTCATAATATTTATTCGCAATCATCAAAAAAAGTTCCTTGCTCTCACATAAAGAGATTCCAATTGATTTTAAGCCACAACTAAATAGTTTCAATTCATTTCTTTTCTATATAAGGAACTGAGGTTTTCGAATTATTTGATACTAAGAAAATATCTCTTCCTCCATGACCTTGCAATTGTAGTACTGATTGAAGTATTTACTATTTCGCAAAATTTTAAAAATTTGCGAGTTAATCCAACTCGGTAAAATGATATCCGACCTGAGGAATGAGCCGGAAGAAAGTACATGGGAAATTTCAGTTTAAAACCTAATTCGTCTTAATTTGCAGAGTATTTTGAAATATATAACTGCAAAAACCTAAAAATTACAGGCACTACTACTTTCCTTTTCTAAATAATACTAACCAAATCACATCTTCCATAAAAGATGCGAACAGGGTTGCTTTTGCAACTAAAGGAAATTTTACCCGAGTCAGAGCAACTCGGGTACAAAGAAGCAGGCCTATTGATGGAAATGATTCAATGATTGTGTTGTTGAGAAACAAAACACAAAGGATTTGCACTACCTCAGCCTCGACAGCTATATACCCCGATACTGTAGTTTCTGAAAAATTTATTCCTTGATTTCAGCCACGTTCGGCAGCTAAATTTGTTTCTTAACCGACTTAAAAAAGGGAGGGGGATACATATTGTATGTGTACGAGGATAACTTACTTATTCGGGAACTGATTTGGATTCCTTTAGCTTTGGGTCCCATTTAAATTTCATCATTTTATGAAAATAATGACAACGCTACTGATAGTGATAATAATGATAATTGAAGAACTACCGAAACAAAAGATTTATAAGTTTATTAATTTAAAAATTTGATAAATATTTATTTTTAATGTTTCTTTAAAAAAAAATCTTAGAAGCCTTTAAGGTGTACATGAAAGTGATATGATTTGCCGCAATATTACGAAAGAAATGATTTATTACCCACCAAATTGAACGATTTTCCCAAGAACTTTTAACATTTATAAATACTGGTTTAAAATCTCATATTTTCTAATGGGATATAATGATAATGATAATATATATGACAATGAATCCCGAAACACCTCCCTTTGGTGGATCATTTGTTTTGAATTTGAAATCAAAGGAATACAGCCTAAATAAATTTTTGAGCTTGTAGGAACATATATTGTATATATGTACGTATTTATTTGGAAACTAAAATAAAAAATTAACGAAATATGCTAAGAAGAGACTGTTGCTTCACCTTACATATACATATGTAAGTATTAACATTTTTACATAACCATTAAGTATGTGATACTCAATCGTTTTGTCGTATCCTTATATATAGGAGTGGACAGTTGAAGTGTTACAACCTTACCTTACACCACTATGATAAACTACTCATGACAATTGCATCATTTTCTAATGACAGTTAAAGAGTAAGATGAGATCAAAAAATGTGTCAGTATATACGCCATGAACAGATAAATTCAATGCAATTTGGCCAAAATACGTGCAAAATTATATTCGTGTTGGATGTAACTCGTTTTCTCAAGTGAAAAGGTAAACATATCCTAATTTTTTGATTATTTTCACACATTTTTGTCCTTCAAATCATTAAAACTAAATTCAAGCAAACAAAATATAGGCTATTGAACCCTTTAAGTGCCCACCCCTGTACTTATATAAGTAAATATTAGAGAGCCGAAGCCGTAACAGCCAGCGCTCCTATTTTTATAGTGTAACTGTATTGCAACAAAAGGAAAAAAATGAATACATAGAAGTACTTAATTCATACATATATGGTTGTAACTACATAAGTATTTAATACATTTGATCATTTTTGAGTGGATATGTACATTAAGCCGTATCACGCTATATGAAGGGGAAAAAAGTTTAGCGTGTGTCAGTTTTATTTGAACACTTATGTGTGTACAGATGTACATATGTATGTCGAGAAAGTATTTTTTGTGAACACATTTTTTTTTTGTTTTTTGCTTAAACTTTCTTATTTGATGCCCGATTTTTTAACTTTCTTCGACGAAAAAAAAACTATTCCCAGTTTTTTATTTGTATACTATGAAGCTGTCTTGCTAAAAGAGGATTAGTGTCTAACGATACAAATTATAAAAATATGTCAACTTTTTTGTTTGAAAAAGAAGCCATACAGTATTCAAAGTAAAAAGTGAAAATGGTAATTCCAAAGTTAGTGAAGGGTCAAATCGAAATTGGTTTTAGGGCCAAAACCTTTCAAAGGTTAAATATAGTCCTACGTGTGAAGTTTTCGGCGATATAAAACATTCAAAAACCGGACATCAAATAAGAAAGTTATAGTAAAACATGCGACTCAGCTGTTTTTAGCAGATGCATAGAGAAATTTTTTTTCTCTAACTGCTCAAATAAAACTGGTACACGCTAAACTTTTTTTCGTGAAACGCCTTAAAGTTCCTACACACTTAAGTTTACAAATTTTTGTTTGCTTTTTAGTTCATTTATTATTAATTGATTTGATCATTGATGGTGGTTTTGAAATTATTTAAGTTCAAACGACAATATTAATTGTTGAGAATGTTATTTAAGTTTTTTTTAATAATATTTTATAGTAATGAAAATCGACAGTTAATGCCGAACGAAAGTAGCGATCGGATGCAAAAATGTTCTTATATCTATAAACTCTTGATAGCAATACTGATTCCTTAAATCTAGAAAAAACTGTTTGTACAATAATATTTAAATAAGAAAATTCTTAAAGTTACCTCACATTTTTTCCTAGAAAACCTCTGTTGTGGGTTCATTTGAAATTTATTTTTTTGCTGAATAACAATGAACGAGATTTTCGCCAATTTCCAATTGTCCCTTCGCCACAAATGAATAAATGTGTGCACTCTTCTGTTGTATGTGAGTTGAATCAGAAGAGAATGCAAGTCATCAAATGAATGGTTGAATGTCGACGACGAATGGATGGATTTACCAAACTTGAATGAGCTGTTGGATGAATGGCTGATAGGTCGGATGGATTGACTTGGGAAGGTATTAGGAATGCCAATGTCTGCCAAATGTTTATTTGCCCCAACTGTGCTTTTACCATATATACAACATTCACCAATTCGATATTCGTTGGCTTGTTCGCCATTCACTATTCACCATTCACCATTTGCCATTTGCCATTTGCCATTTTGACGTGTTTGCCTTCCATTCTGACGGGTAATAACATAAAATTTTATCATAATTTGTTTTTTCCCTACATTCGAGAAGCATTTTAATATTATTGCAAAAACCCAACTGAATAAAATGTCTGAAATGTCGACAGTTCGTCAGCAGTCAGTAACGAGCAACCAGCGCCCACAATGGCTACCTCCAACTCACAGAAGTTGCGTAGGCGGGGCACCACACCAACAATTTTGCTCAGTTCAGCTCATACGCATGCAACTCGCACACAACAAATTTACATGTAAATGTGGCCGGATCAAATCAAACAAAAAAGTCCAAAAATAAGGAAAAACAAGAAAACAAATGCAAGAAGACCAAACAAGCTACTAAACATATGGAAATCTTCGGTGTGAAGCAACTGCTACAAAACAAAGGCAACGCATATTGCGCAGTAGTGGTGTGAGTTGATGTGTGCGCTTCGGTGGCAGGTGCCCCAACGGTCGTGCAGATTTTTGATGAAAATTCAAAATTCTTGCGTAGCAACAAAATGACTGACATTAAATTGATTTGCAAGCGTTCAACAACCGGCTGGCGCGTTAGCTGCTTACTCCCCTCCTCAATGGCTGGGCGATGTGCTCAAGATGAATCCCTTGTGATTTGGGACCGACAAGACGGACGTCTTTTATGGTGTATTTTCATGCAGTAGGTGAGTAAGTGTAGACGTGTGTGTGTGTGTGTATTAACTCAACTGCCTGCTGCCTGGCTGACGAGCTGCTTACTTAGCTCGGAGCAGTGTAGCTGATTGGACGGAGTTGAAAATCAAAATTCCACTCACATTTCACAATTTCATTAGGCTAAACAGCGACTGGGTACGCTGAACGCCCTGAAACACACACACACACATACATATGTATGGCCGTACATAATAGAGTGGGTGGGGCTTGTGGTCCAACACATATACATATGTACATATATACAATAAATACACTGGCGGAAGAAATAATATAAACTCACGACGCATTAACAATTATAGGTAATTCATTTTTTTCAGATTTAACCTTAAGTAATTAATTTTAGTACAGTACAATTTATAAAAAAATCTTAGTTATCAAAATCCCAAACTTTGTCCGTCAAAAACTCATAGAAAAAATTCGGTTAGGAAAATTTTAAGTTTAAATCAAAATTTTTTAAACTGTTTTCATTGCCCCATCGGATATTTTTAAGAGAGGGTAATTTAAAATTGTCGACATTATTTGCAGAATGGAGGGTTTCATATAATTCGAAAGTTTATCAATTAAAAATTAATTCAAATAATTTTGATAAAACTTTTAAAACTGTAACCGAACACGTTCAAAGAGACAAGTTTAAGAATGATTTATATTATTTTTTTATTTTTTATTAGTATATACATACATACATATATTATTTTTGGCTTAATTTATTTAAATCGATAATATTAATTCCAAAATTTTCTTAATTACAGTTAACCCATTTTCTTATAATGAGATGTTTTTATATACAATATTTAAATCACAATATAAAAAAAGGAACCGATTTTTTTAAATAATAATAATAAAAAGAGAATTACCTTTCACTCGTTCTGTTTCTCTGTAATTTCCAAAAAAAAATTTCCCTGACGTTTTCAATTTCGTTTTGTTTATATTATTATTAAAGCATTTAATCTGAAAAAAGTCATACCCGAAAAACCGTTTTAGAACTTTCTCATCTAAATTAAGGTTTGTGTTTAATAATAAATTTTGCATGTAATAAGGTTATAGATACTTTTAGAAATTCACACTTTTTAACACCTCGAGCCAGCAGCGATTTATTGCGAATACGCGGAAGTGAAAACCATTGCATTGTTTTAGGCACTGAAAAAACAAATAGCTAATTTTTAATGTTTTACTTTATTTCTTAATTTTAATGAAAAGAAACAAACAAATCTATTTAATCAGGTAGCTAATATGACGTCCAATAAGTGACGATGGAATTACCTTCTTTATTGTATCATAATTTCTATTACAAAGTGAACTATGCCTATATGTATTTTATAAAATTAATTTAGATTTTAAGAAATTAGTAGTCAAAGATTGCCAAAACATAAAAACTAGAAGCTCTCTACATGGGCATATACGGTATAAAAATCACAATGATGAAAATCAATGGAACTTCGTCAAACTTGCATGTAATTTTATAAAGATTTAGTACATTTTTATACCATATTAAAAAAAAGGCTACAAATGTTTATTTAAACAAAAAATCAACGCAGCTTTAAACCATGAATTGTAAATTTTTGTTTACAAAATGAGTTTTATTTTTATTATATATTAATTTAAAGTAAATAAAAAATTAAAATTAACAACACTTGCCATAACATCGTGGGCCCCATTTTTTGTGCCACCAGTGTATTTAGTACCATGTTAATAAATACTTTCTTTTAAAAGCAAGTGTATCTCATTTTGCTTCATACATAGCTATGCAGTTGTTTCCCGCCAGACTTTTGTTATTTCAACGCTAGGTGTTTCACTTTGTGCCTGGAAAATTTCATTTCTTCTAGCTAATAACACGCCTGAGCGATGGTGCATTGACAGGCGTTTGGCAGGCTGACAACCATAGCCGGATAATGAAAGGAACTGCAGAGGGGCAGTGTAGGTTTTCAGTCATATATAATATAATGAGAGTCAGAACTAATCATACAACAATAGCGCGTGCGAAATGTTTATTTCTTGAACGGGCATTGTAGTAAATTGCTGACGCACAACTAACGGTACTAAGGTGGTTCGCTGAATTTTTGATATGAAAATAGTAGAAGTTAGTTGGGATTTAGAAGGCTCATATATGTACTATATGTGAACATAATTTTGATACAACTATTTCGAAATTTCTGATCGTGTTTTTATGTACAGATACCCACTGTATTGCTTTGGGAGATGCTTTGAAAACCCCAGTAAGGTGAATGTTTGAGCAGAGTCCAAAGAAAAAAACTCATTTTCGAATCGTATATATTTCTCCACCTACAATTATATATTAGAAAAAACTGGCAGACGTTGTCATACCTATATTTATTTATTGATTGCCCTTGGCGTAGGCAGCCAGAAAAGGCGTTTCGGTTTGTGTCACAAATGGCCGATGGCAATTCTCTAAGAAATATAGGTTTGCATCTTGCCCGATACAAACATTAATATTTTAATATTTTATATACTTGTGAGTAATTTAATTATATTAAAAAAAGGTGGCAACCTTAATATTTTATTTACTTGCGAATAATTTAGTTAAATTACAAAGAAATGGTGGCAACACTCTTGAAAATATAGTTATCAGAGTATTGTAAACGAAAATAGCGACCTATACGAGTTTTCTGAGCTGCACACAAAAAACATTGAGCCAGTTTCCTTAGTTGCAAATATAAAGCATCCTCCCTCTGCTGCAGTGATTCCCGCCCTCAGAGCGCCTGAAAAGTCGGTTAAATTGAGTAAATTTCCCGATTAAAACTCGGTAGAATGGAAATAAAACGAAAAACAAGTTTATATCATTATAAGATGTTATCACATTTATCCACTAAAGACCAGCTGGGATGTGTAAGTTATCCTTTGACCTTATCGAACTTCTTTCGAGGCAGCCTGATGACAAGGTGTGCAGGACACAGTCCCGTTACATTCTTCCATAAACCTTTGCAGCAGGCCTCTTTTCAAATACAAGGAAAAGTGAGGTTTTCACGATCAACAATTTCGAACTACATACATTACACTCAAACAGTGAAGAAAAACAACTATCAAAAGAAAGAAAAATGGGAATGAATTGGCGCTAAGCTAATATTACTACTTTTGGAGAAATCAGATTTCATTTATGCTGGTTTACTGAATCAAAGAAAAAATTGTGACATCAAAATAAAAAGAATTTTTCTATGGCCATTTTTTTGAGCGTAGTCTGTAGTCTATAAGCTTTTTTCAAGGAGAATTGCTACAAGTTAACAAAAACAGGTAGCTATTTTGATTAGATTGTGTTCACAGGAACAAGTTATGCCCACAAATTTACTAGCAAAGCAAACACGAAAGTTGTTTTTATTTCGGTTGTTAATTTGTGAGAATATTTTTTCTATGTAATTGCAAATAATTTGCACTTTGCTTTATTGACATTGAATTGGCTACAACTATATACCTGAAATTTTAATTAAAATTTGATTAATATTCTGCAGTTAGTTTAATTCTTCTTTAATTTTGTACAAAGTTTGATTTAACATGACAATTACATGATTATTTATACTAACAAAAAAATAACTTTACGCAGACTTGCGCTGGTGGAAACTATTACTACATATACGGAGAGCGATCAGCATTTCAATTTGGTGTCAAACAAAAGGGGTGACCCTCTTCAAGATAAAAACAAACTTTCGGCTAGCGAAACGAATGGTATGGCACCCATATTTCACTATTTCATATAACTTGCGCATTATTTTATTATCATATTTTATTCGACTTTTCAATTATGTGGCGACCCTACCTAACGTATATGTATGACACTCTTGGAAAATTTAATTAAGTTCGACTTTTTCTGAAAATATAAGCCTTGCCCTCAGCAAAACAAGCCGTTGGGTTCGCATATCATAATATTTTGTACGCTTGTCTCTAGTTTCGTAAAATTGGACGTTTTAAACAGATGGCAATCCTCTTCAAAATACTGCTAGCTATACATCTTCTCCTCAACGATACGAACAATTTGGCTCCGAAATTTTTAATTTAACATATAACTTGTGGATAATTCAATTAAATTCTACTTTTAAAATAGGTGGCAACCCTCCAAAATATAGCTATGAACCTTCTCCTCACCGATGTGAACTGTTTGACGCCCTATGTTTATATTTCACATATAGCTTTATAAGTTAATTAAGTTCGACTTTTCAAGCAGGTGGCAACTCTCATCAAAATATAGCTAGCTTTAAACTTCTCCTCTCCTCAGCGAAAAGAACATTTTAATATTCATATTTTAATATGATATACACTTTTCTATAATTTCATAAATTTTTACTTTTCAAACAGGTGGCAACGTACTCCAAAATATATGTATGTATGACCTTTCTCCTCGCCGGGGCGAACCGCTTGACACTTATATTTTAATATTGTACAACTTAAATAAATTTGACTTTACGAACAAGTGGCAACCCTCTCCCAAGCATAAAATAGAAAAGTACTTTACAACCTATTCTCATACCTACCAAATATACGTGCAAATTTTTATGTAAATCGGTAGAGAGGTGTCCAAGGTATTCGACAAGAAATTTTTATATATAAGATTTATGTCCAGGAATCAACTGATGTCCCCGGAAATCCAAGTCTTTTGACTAGCAGTATATTAAGTCTGCGTATTTTGATAATTAAGGCTGATATCAAGTTACTTACCGGTTACTTAACTGGCATAAATTGACTGTGATTTCATAAGTCTATTATGATAGAATGCCGGTGTTTCGATGAGGAATCGTGAATGTTCGGCCTTGGCATAGTTTCTAACCACTGGGTTGATTCAGATACCTTGAGTCTCCCGAGGGGTTACAAATTGTGTTGGTAACGTATCTTCAGTACTCTAAATTATTCTAAGAATTTTTATAACTTGCCCCAAAATTATTAAGGATCGTCCTCGTTTAATTTGGCATAAGTTATCCGCCACCACCATAGGTCGCTGGGTGGCAATACAAATTTAAAGTTATATGCAATTTCTGCCGTTTTCAAAAAAAAAAGGAACTCTGAATGAGCATGTAACTACGTGCGCGGGAGGGTGAGTAAGAAATGAGGAATGAATAAAATTTTATTTTATGCGTGCAACATGTGTAATCATTCTTTTGCTACTGAATGACTGCCACTCATTTGTGCTATTACTTTTAACGGCTAATATGAGCCGCACTTGCATATATTTGCATGCGCAAACGAAAAGCGAAAAAAAAACAAAAACGTTTTCAAATAACTCCAGTGGCGCTCATTAAAATTTCGTATCGTTTTAAAGTACCACACCACTCCCCTCAGCTACACATCACAGTACACAAATACTTATATATACATACATACGTAGTTAGAAGTTGTGGTAGTAGCTAACAAACCCATACGTTCGAGGGAAGCTTGCTTGTTTTTTTTTTTTTGAAGAAAATGCATAACTTTAGGAAATTCATCAGGGAGCTGTGCACACTCGTACACATATGGTGGTTTGAAGACAATGCGGATATTTGAAAAAATATTCCTTAAAATAAATTTATAAGATTATTTCCGGGTTGCATGAAACGCCGTATTTACTTCTCGTTAATTTTCAGTGGAAGTTATCACTTTCTCCAAAGCCAAGGTGGAACGAGTACAGCGTACGCCTTCTATGCTTGATACGGGAGAGCTACCCTCTACACCTGCCAAATCTCTGAAAGTAATTTTAAACCTTCCACCGTTGAATCTATATAGCAAATTTCTGGCCAGCTATAGTGCTGCCAGGCTTATCGCGATCGAGCCGTGGAAAGAGCAAAGATTCGGACAGGCCAAAGTTATGGAAGCTCTTTCGAATACTCCTCTACTCTGCATGGGCAATAAATTCTCGATAAGAATACCAGAGTGGTATGAATGTAAGCTACCATAGACCTAGACCTAGAGTCGACGGCTATCGTTACAGATGTTTCCAAATTAAACTAAAGAGTGGGCAGCGGGATGCGCTCCAATGCAATTGCGACCTCTGCTTTCAGTTACCGAAGTACTGCAATATTTTTCAAGCAGAGCTAAATGCCATACCGGAGGCTGCTCAACACTGTCAGAGTGTCTGCTCCTACAGACAGACCTGAAACGGTTTACTCCGACTGGCAAGTGACTATTAAAAGTCTTAATTTTCACACAATAATTTCACAGTTGTCATAAAATGCAGAAATTATCTCAATCTGCACACGTCCAATGTTCCGTGACTATTGCATGGGTGCCTGGATACAGTGACATTTCCGGCAACTGCGCGGCGGACGAGCCGACAAGGTACGGAATCATCTGTGGCAAGTTCTGCTTTAGACCTCATGTATGCCTCTAACCTCCTGCAAACACAGATTAAAGGCAAAACTCATCGAGGAGGTAAGTAACAGGTGGACAATGAACCCAAACAACTTTGGCCAAAGTTTGACGTAAAGCAATCCAAAGTCGAATGGTGTCGAGGTAATAACCGGGCACTACCTTATGGGGACACACGTAAAGACATTGGGATGCATATCCAACGTTTTCTGTTGAAATTGCAGGAACGAAGAAGAAGTGGAGAGCATTGAGCACTAGCTCTGCCACTGTCCCACCCTGGCTAAGACCCAAAACCAATTCTTCAAGAGGTAAGGCACACTCGGTAGTTCACCTTCTAAGACCTTGCACGGTCATAGCCGCTTTAATCTAACCTAGCTAATCGATTCAAAAAAAACTCTTCAAATTTATAATCTTTAGTTAGCACATCGATCAGAAAATCTTACTATAAAAATAAGCTTGTTTCGTGGTTATCTTTGTTGATTCGCAATAAATTTTTCTACCCCCGAAAGGTTACAAATACATAAAGCTATATTTCTTTCGCTGGCCAGATACTCAATCGCCGCTATTACCAACCAACCAATCGCGGTAGTACTTTATTCCTGAATAAGGTTAGTATTTCTGTTAGCTTATAAATTGAACTCAATTAATTCTTTTAAATAGGCGGCAACCCTCTTCAAAAACATTTTTCAAATTTGCCTTTCTTGTAAAATAATAACGTAATTGCATATACTTTTTAACAGGTGGCAACCATTCCCAAAATATTAATATATTATGTGTTATATGTGTTTTTATTTTTTAGTTTTTCGAAAATGTTGTAATTGTATCGAAGCTGCTCTATAGATGTTCTCAATGTTATAACTCATCTCCTGTCTCTAGATCTACATATAATGCGTTAACTTCTTTCCATCTTACCCGCCATGATGATACAGGATACTGGTTATATGCATCCTGAACTATACCTTTCGGGGTTCAAGCACCGTCGAGATCTGGCTGGGACGCTTCAGACTTAAGTCTTTCATAGACGGAAGTGTTTTCCATCGCCATCTACTCACTTAGTCGCGCTGCTATTTTGGCTCTGGCACATTACACAACCAAATCGAAGCTGGTTAAACAGTGCAGATCTCTATTGAATGGGTTTTGCAATCAGCTCTCAGCAGATTTAATTTGGGTCCCTGGTCGTCGAAACGTCGCTGGAAACGAGGCTTGCGTTCAGATAGCCTCAAATGTGGTTCCCATTTTCGTCTCAAAAGGAATAATAAATAGGGGTAATTACTATACCTATATTTAACATTCTGATCGTCTCGGTTTCAAATTCTGACCCTAATGTAGGCCATGTAGGTGTTAAACCATCGAAACTCACATTGATATTATTAATAAAATATTATAGAATATTTCCTTATATGAGAGATGGGCGTCGGGTTTTGTCTGATTTCTATAATTTTCGAAATCATAACATCTGTGTAACAAATTTTCAGAGATGTATGTACCTTATTTTTCTAAAATGGGCGGTGCTAATCCGAAACTCTATTTCAAGAATTTTGATTTTGCGTATTTATTTCTCTGTTTAAAATCTGGTTATCAAATTTAAGTTGTTACAATATTTCATAAAATATCGAGATTTTTTGTAAATCACTGTTGTAAAAGAGATACCCTAAGGTGGGAGTGAATTGACCATTTTCCAAAAAAATTTTAATCCAGATAATCCTTCAAACTAATATTGAATGTCAATTTTTAATTTTAAATATTTTTATAGCTGCCGCAATATTAGATTTTTTTTCATTTTCGCAAAATACTGTTAAGTGGGCGTGGTTATTATCCGAGTTCACTAATTTTCAAAACCAACCTGTCTTTGATATCTCAACGCTTACTTGAATTATCCAATGTGCATATGGACGGACGGACGGCCATACAGACACAGCTTAGTCGATTTTTCTTTCTCTGAAGATTTTAGTACATACATACACATGTGTGTCTATATCTACATCGGTTTCTCAAGAGCTTTAAAATGGCAATAGTTATCCTGTAGAAAATGCAGATTGATTTGTGGTAGGCTACCAATTTATCTCATGAAGAAAGGATCGTTCTATTGTAACTAATTATACCTGAGCTTTTTGTTTGTTCAGTATGTACTTTTATGAACTTCATTTAAATACAATTTTATAGGAGTTGACTTCTTTTGGATATGCATCTTAGTATTTCTTTTCAGCAAATAATTGCTTTTCCTGGAGATTAGGTAAAATTGCGCGAAATTTCCACTACTCAAACAAAGGCCTTTATAGTATGCCTTAGCAATTTTTAAGCGAAAAAAAATTATGAAAGAGTTTTGTGGGTCAGCACAGAATAAAAATCGTATATGTACTTGTACGTTGTGGTTGTTGTCAGATTGTACTGGCTCAAATTCGCATTTCTCAATGTCAGCGAAGTGACTTTAGAGTTGAATTAATAATTCCATTGCCGTTGTCATTGCCTGCATGATTAATGTCGAATTTAAGCTTTTTAAGTGATGTTAACAAATCACCAGAATAAAAGAAAAAGAAAAATAATTTAAAAAAAATGAACAACAACAGCGACGACAGCGATTAACTGCCAGTGGAGCGCACAAGATATTAATTAACTATATTGAGTTTTGTTATAATTTTTAATATCGTATAATTTCTTAAAACAAAAAACTCAACGAAATGCCAACAATGACAAAAACCACACAAAAATTACATTAAACCAAATCAGCCAAAATTAAAATGCTTCGCTCCTACATCAACGTCACCCTGATCGCCGCTCCACACGCTCCGCTTTCTTCACTTGACAATAATTCATTGGTTTTATATTTATTAATATTTTCTCGTTGTTTGCCGGTTTCAGTTGTGCTGCTGTTGGTTGATTGGTTATTTTGCCAGCCGATTGGTTGTTTAATGGAATCTGATCATTTCGCATAACTCAGTGTCAAAACGAGATGCGGATCTGTGCCACTATGACTCTAAGCACACAATTTGATTTTTTGAGTGTTTCTTTTTATTAATATTTAGCGACTAACGCTGATTGGTTGACGCTGTTGCCGGAGCTGTGTTTGCTTCGATCGCACAATGGATTGCAAATGATTTGCTGATTGGTATTTGATCAACTTCTCTTAGAGTTCTTCGCTCTACCTCAATGGTTTATCAAAAAATTGTATGCCGTAATTATCGCATGCGAATTAGTCAAACATCGATCGGAAGATGGTATTTTAATGGCAACAATGTCCCGCATTGATTCTGCTATAAAATTTTGGTAATAAAAATAGCTGTAAAATATCAATACATATATGTACAGCTGTGAATGTCAAAAAATGAGCCGGGTTATGAGTGATCCATTTGTAGGAGGGGGAAAAACCAAAACAAAATAATAAAGATACGCTTCACAAAAATATTCAACAATTTGTCTACGGCCCATCTGCGTTGTACGCCGAGCAAATGAGAGATATTAATTTTGCATATCCTATTTATCTGGATTAACTTTGACTATGCGTGCATGAGTGGATTAACTTTTCGCTTTTTGAACCCAATATTATACATATGTACGAGTCATAAATCTTTTATATACATACCTACATATAATTTTATTAATAGTCTTTATTGACGGAAATTTTGCATGTCGACAATAAAAAATTATGATCGGTAAAATATTTCACTCGAACGTTAAATAATTTGAAGGACTGCTTATTCGGGAATACTTTATTAAAAAAAAAAAATATTTTCATGTGAATATTGATTTATGTGCTTACATACATATGTTCGATAAAAGTAAGATACATCAATATTTATTAGCTTACATAAAAGTGATCTCATCGCTTCTGGTATGCCAATTGATTGATATATTTGGTGAGTACCTATTGAACTACGGTAACCCTATAAATATGCGATCTCAACTTTTTCCTGAAAATGTGTTGTTGAAATACCTCTAAAATTCGTGTATGATTTAAATCGTAAACCATGGGCGCACGAGCGTAAAAAGTAGCATTCATCGGCAGTTTTATATATCGTGGGAGGCAGGAGCGTAACGAATTGGGATGCCAACTAGAATTTCGCTGATTTTTCGAAAAAGTTCGAAAATGCTTAAAACGACTACAAATCACACAATATAATTTTAATTTTAAAATAATTATTTGACTCATACAGCTTTATACTCGACACGAATTTTTATTTAGTCGAATTTCACATTGCTCTGGCAACTCGGCATATCGAGTATTTAAGTATTTAAGTAGAGACAACGATTAACAAAATCATGAATATCGAGTTCATCTATTTTCCCTCCGTATTTTATATAAAATTTTATTCGCTCGTACTTTTCATTTATTACATTTTTATGTGAAAGTCTAGCGATGGACATTTGCATTAAAGTTTTTTCCTGAGTGCGGGTAAATAAGAGGTATAGTAAAAATAATTCTTTAATTTCGTATTAAATTGCAGGCTTTATTTAGCATAGTTAGTATGATCCAATTTAGGTCAAACATGTACCGTTTTGTTCGATAATTTGTTGCCATTTTGAAGGTAATTCTATAATGCCACACGCATGAAACCCTTGCCCCTATTGACAAAAAACTGTGACAGTCGGTTTTCAGCAGCTTCTTTTGAGGCGAATTTTTCACTAGCAAAATCATTCGAAATAGAGAGGAACAGGTAATAGTCACTTGATGCCAGGACCGGACATTAACGGGGATGCATAAAAACCTCTAAACCAAGCTCCCGGAGCTTCCGGCGAGTCATTGTCGAAGTGTGGCGCCTGGCGTTGTCCTGATAACACACAATTCCTCTCTTATTGACCAAAGCTGACCGCTTCTGGGCGATTGCTTCCTTCAGACGGTCTACTTGTTGACAGTATAGGTCTTAATTAAGAGTTTGGCTGTAGTGGAACAGCTCATAGTCGATGATTCCCTACCAATCCCACCAAACATATAGCAAAACCTTCCTGACTGTCAATTCTGGCTTGGCTACCGTTTGGGTTTAGGTGACTTCATCACTCGCCATATAAAAGCGAGATACAGATGCCTATACTCACAAATCTATTAGAGAAGTAATGGATTTTTTTACTAGACCTTGCTGTCTACGAACATCTTTGGAGTTGGATACAAACCCATTGGTTTCCATATCAAATAAATTATATCATTTGTTTGTTAATTGCTCCATTGTTAATGAACTGCGATGCTCTTTTGATCAAGACAAATACCGTTCTCTGACTTTATTTCAAACTAAATTCGATTTATCTTCAAGTCGGCTTACAAACATTCTGGTTCATCTTTGATGAATTCAGAATATACTTCTACTCTGAATTCTCTTCAGTAAAATTAAAGAAAATCGATATGAGCCGCAGTTTCTAAGATTTCATTCTGCCAAATAAAGTCAGCATCTGTACTCAAATAATTTCTTCGCAAATACTTTAGTGTACTTTCAATAAGCTGGGTTGCCTAGATGATATCGACTTTTCAGCTCTTGAAAGTTCTATTAGACATCAATTCGAGTATCGTACATGTACAGCTATGAAAATTGTATTTCTTTTAATACACGCACCGCCTGCTCATAAGCAATCCAAAAGGCTTTACCAGATTGAGCCCGGCTATTCACTGCATTTTTAATAAATATTTCAATGACTAAGTGTTTTCGAGAATCTGTAGCCTTTTCACCAAGAATTGGTTCCGTTTGGTGCTTACAAAAAAACGTGTCAGTTTGTAAGGTTCCGAAAATTGTTCGAGTTATGGAAATCGGATTGTCGGGGGTCTCCACCAAAATAATGGGAATCCCAGAATGATTTTTCGCAAACTTCGTATGGTTTTTGTTGGTGAATGTCTCACACAGGAAAAAATATTTTGTCAACTGGCAAATTTATTGAATTTAGTACCCTAGATAACTTATCTGTATATTCTTCTTCAGTTCGGCAGGAAGAGGTTCTCTACTTTTTTGATTGACGTATAGTATGGTATGACAGATCTAGAGTCGTATCACCACCCTGTCGGAGAAAAACAGACAGTCGAAAAAAATGTATCAATTAAAAAGTATTTGGAAGTCTGCTGTTTTGAAACGAATGCATGTTATATTAATTATTTTAATCTAACATGCACCCAATATATATGTACATACGTATCTATAAATGTATTGTTATAATTTTTGTGCGGTAAAATATATTTTCAATAAATATGTGTGTATCTTTATTAAAATGTAATTGGATTTACATATGTATAAGTATAATAGCTATATATATTTGACACTACCATGCTTATATTTGATATGTATGCGCTTTCCGAAAAAGGCATACATTTTTTTGTTGTTATTTATAACAACACAATAAATAACAACAATATTTATATTAAAAGAAAAATATGGATGAAAAATTTAACTTTAGCGTTCCAAAATAGTAAACTGTCTCAAAATCAAAACAAAACTAGTACGATTTAAGTGAAAAACGCAAATTTTCTACAAAGTTTCGAAAAATTAGAAAAAAAGGTTTACTTCGACTAACAGTTAAGCAATCAAAAATTGTTAATGACGGGATACCCTAGAAAAAAACACAAACATTACCGTTACCTCAAAATCCTACCCATGCAAAGAATTTTGAGAGCATGTGTTTGATCTCAATAGATACATTGGCATTTGGAATTGCTATCCTGTAAAGGAGTGCAATTGAGCAAGAAATTGACTCTTACAGTACCTTCGATAATTGATGTTCGAAATAGAGGCGTAATTATTTTAAATAAGAGTGTACTGAATTTAAATGGAAATTTACTTTTGTTTAAACGAAAAAATAAAAAACTTATAGTTACTTTGAAACAGACATACATATGTACATGTCTATATATGTATATAAAAATGTAGCCAACAAAAAATTGCGATCCGATTTTGATAGCATGTAAAGATGGATCCACTATGTGGCGCTAGAATCCAGTTATTCAGAAAATCCGTGTTTATGCTTCGACTTAGTTCAAATCAAATAAACTTTGTGCAGTTAAAACCAATGCTCCTTAGTCATAGTCGAGATAAAGTTGATCCTGAAGTTAGTTGCAGCTATTTTTGGCAGAAACTCCATTGAAGATTATCTAAATAATTGTGATTAACTCTAGAGTTGACTTCGTCGCTACTGTAACTGCAGGATGCGGCCATCTACTAGTTTTTAAATAATTGGAAACGGACATATTTGAAAGTAGTTGGTAATTATTTAAAATAGTTTGAAACATACGGAAATTAGCATTTGGAAAATATTAATTTTGATGCGAAGGTATAATATGAAAAGGCCGACTGCCAAACATTTTTTTGTTAGGTGATATTTATTGAGACTTCGAATGTTATCTATGTATATGTTTATGATAGTATTATTCATTCATATTTTTCACATCTTTCATTGAAAACTACAAATCTTCTGAACTCTGAAAACAAATGAATGCCTAAAGATGAAGAGACAAATGAAGTTTTGAAGTTAGTTCTCTTTTGCTACAATTTAAGGTCATAAGAATTGAGTCTGTAGTAGAATTCACATAGGCTCACGGCCTTTTGCGATACCACATTTGGACTAATAAGTTACCCCAGTTTTCCTCAAAATCTTCGTAAGGTCCCTAATCTCTATTGACCTATAATCGTCAAGCTTACCATAAAAATAGCTATCGAAAGCTTCAGCTCCACTTTTAATTAGTGTCGAATAGCAGCAAACTCGGATATCTATCGTCTTCTTCACCTACATGTCACGCAGCTTCAACAACAGTTGCTTCAGGGGCCCAAGTCTGGCTGCATGTGTCCGGTTAGGACTGCGACATCATCTTAATGTCCTTTCTCTTGAGGTTGTGAAGACATTTCTTTTGCTGGTCATTGGTAAAGGAGTGCCCGGTATATCACTGATATCAGTGTCAGGCAGAGTCGTGTCTTGTCGATTAATCTCATCTGCTTCACAGTTACTTACACGATATGTATTGAAAATGTCTCAGCCATCTAGTTAAGAAAGAGAGAGACATTCCGCACCTGACTTTGATATCAGCAAGGTTTTCCTTCGAGATTTGATTACCGCCTAGCTGTCAATGAAAATATATATTTCGTCACTATGAGTCGTATCACACTGATGCGGCTTTTGAAATTGCTAGTTCCGCCGGAAACACATTGCAATAATCAAGTAGACGAAAGCTGAAAGATCTGCCAATTGTTCAAAACTACCACCAATTCTTCTTTGCAGCTTAAACACATCCGCTTTTTACAAACGCATCCAACCTCTTCTCTTCCCTTTTGGCGCGTGGCAGTTGTCACAGGATATTCAGTGAGTTCGGTCATTATTGAACTGTGACCTATGTATGCAGAAGAATATGTACATTTTATAATTGAGTTTTGCCGAATGGCACGGAAGTCTACCAGGAAAAAACTTATTGGCGCACTAGTACTAAGGGCTTTAAAAATGCTGGATACACTCTTCAACGATTTTTTGTTATCATTATTCCAGGACCCATCGTCGGCACGTTGTTGAGAGATATATAGGGATGCTGCCCAGCGGCCGTCAATACCAACCTCAAAAAATGGTGCAAATAACTAGAAAACGACTGATCGGCGCGGCTTCCGAGCTTTAGCCGAACATTGGAAATTTTTGTTAATATACAAATGGCATCAAATGTTACCTTAAATTAGGACTTTCGATTTCGGCTCACACATTCTCGAGTATTTCGATACTCGAGCAATAGAAAAATCGGGTTCTCGATACAATCACCGTTCTCCTGAGAAAAGTCGAGCAGTTATCGAGACGAGTGCTGAATTTGAAACCAAATCAACGAACACTTTTTTAAAATCGAAAGCTCTACTTTAAATATTGTTCTCTTTCGCAAAAAGTCAAATAAACCCTTCGGATTTATATGATAGCAATATAATTTGCAGTAATAATACCGAAAGAAATTATTCATCCCGAAACGAGACCTTTTCGCAATCAACATCTGCTGCCAAGAATTTGTGAAAATTTTGATAAAACTATATTTTCTGTTAAAAAAATTGGTTCAAAATATCTATCTACTCCCTAACGCATATGTCTATTTGGAAATTTCAATAGCCTATTATTTTTACATTACAATATAAAAGTATTACATGTCTAGCATAAAAAATTTTATTTTTGAAAAATGTTTGTATGTTTATGTCGTGATGTTTCTCGTTTTCTACAAATAACCAATATTTGATGCTATTTGGTATAATATGAAGTTCAAAAGTTAGTTGAGGCTGACCATGTGGGTGATGAGAACGAAGGCTGTAGGAAAAAAATGCCATCATTTATGTTTACCTCTCCCGGAAATTGCTCTAGCTTCCGCGTTATTAAAGGTAGTTTTATTCGTTTCTTTTTGGCCTTCCGTTTTCCCAACAGGTTGAATTTTTTTCCTTTCAAAAGTTTTCAAGGCCATCGAAATCAGTTTTAATTTAAAAACTCTTTCTTCAGAACTTCTACCAGTTCTTTTCGAAGTGCGGAAATTTTAGCCTTTTGGACTTTTACAAAGCTTCGCGCGATGTTTTTTAGGTATTTCATAAATTATACTGGCCTCTTGAATAAAAATACATGTTTCATATTAAAATTTTATGTTAATTACAATAATTATCTTACTAAAATTAGATCTAAGGTTGGACGTGAATACTAACCGACATTTTTCATGTAATTTCTTTTTCAGAGCATTAAAACTCACTCGGAATTCATTTAAAAACAAGTGGAAATAAAACAGTGAAAGTGATTTCCAGTAAAGTTCATTGTCATATCCCCAGAAATAGATTACAGATTCCAGTTGTTTACTTACCCTTTTTCTACACTCAGACTAAACTAGCTTTTATAGTGTGGAAAACATTTTTACTTTAAGAATTAGGTTGTTCGCAATAAATACCACGGAAATTATAGATTTGAATCGAGTTCAATGACGCAAAAATGATCACAACCAGAATTTGTATAACATTCTATAAAACCTAGCCGTTCTAGGGGAATGTAAATAAAAAACAATAGGCAGGCTTTTTATTACAGTAAACGCGTATTTGGGCAGCATATCAAATAGTTTTAAGTAACACAACAAATATAGCTCAACAAAAATTAGAAAGCCTTCCATTATGAGCGCTAACCTAAAAGCGAAAACCTCGATAAAGCTGTCAAATGGTTTATTAGCGGATTTTCCATTGATTATATATATAACCTTTTTGAATATAATTTTGTTTTCTTCATCGAAATTCCTCACTTAATGTTAGTTGTGCTGCTGTATAGTCTTACATTTTAAATTTTATTTTTTTATTTCATCAAAAAATAAAAAAAAGAATGACAAAGTTTTAAACAAAAGCGATTAAATTAGATGTCCGTTTTAAGAAAACCGTAAATTTTATTATCTTCAAATATTCCGAAATCATTAAATTTATAACGAAAACCAGTCAGTGAGATTGCCAAACTCGTATAGATACTACAGAAATACGAACGTGAATATGATGAATATTTATTTGAGCGATAAATCAATCAAATAAATTACAATTAAAAAGTAATAACCCAGACCGATGGCTCGCATCATCAGTATGCGAGCAAATATCAGTTAAATCAACGGAGACAAAACAAAAACAATAACAATAAAGCGACAACAACTGGCATGACAATAAAAATAAAATTCACTGACAACAGCTGTAGCGGGAGCTGGAATTTCTGCTAACCAATACTCTTAATGCTATGAAACAGCAACATCCGCCCAATAGATAGATAATATACTATATAACACAAAAAAAAACAACAAAAACCATAATAAAATTTTTAAAAGTTGACAGCAACATAAACCAATACAACAACAGCAACACTACTACTAATACTATTAGCCATCAGCATTTAAAAACGAGCGAAAGATAACAATGATAGCAAAATCAAAGGCAACAATACAAAACAACAAAAGCTAGCAGAGCAATAATTTTCAAAATAAATTTAACCAAAAAAAGAATCAACTAAAATGTGAACGTCAACAAATCAAATAAAAAGCCAATCGCGTAATATATGTACAAACATTATATGTAAATATATATGTATATTACTATGTTTGTGATTGTATTTATGTATATGTATGTATGTATGTACATATGAGGAACAAAAATTAATAATTATAATCAAAAATTTATTGCCACTAAAACGGCAGCATCACACGAATTACCTAAGTATATATTTATGAGCATATACATACATAAATACTTAGGTACCCTGCCGGAAAAAAGTCAGTGTTATAAATCAGAATAATTTTTATCAACTACTTTTAAACTAATTTAATGTGAATGCAGCAAGAAATGGTGGCAAAACGGTTGGTGATATTTAAAAGTTTCATGATTAAGTTTTCTTAAGCCAACTTCCTTTGAATCCCATGCCGTATATTTCTTTTAACTTAGTAATCTAATTTTATTTACATTTTAAATACCTTTTCAAAACTCCTTCGTATAAGACCCATATTCCAATACTTGGTGTAACCTATTATAAATTTAGTAGAGTTCCTATACCCCCTCCAGAAAAATTTTTGAAATTTAGTGCTGACATATTTTTTTTTAGTTTGAGACTCATATTGTAAAATATCAGTTAATTTCACTAAATTGAGTTCTAAGCAGATGGCAGTCTTATTTCAAAAGATTTTTGAAATTAAGCTTCATTAAACTATTTTCGTTTAATACCCATATGGCAATATTTAACTTCGTCCATTTGTTCAAATGAATTTTTCCTTTTATATAGATGGCAACTCCTTAAAAAAAATAGTTTTATTATAAGAGGTAAAACAGACTATATTTATGTGCCAAATTTTACCCTAATCTCTCAAGTCGTTATCGATATATGATTTACCTAATTAATTTAATATATTAACCCTTGCTATAAGCTACATATATTCCAAATTTTATTTAAATCCATCGCACATACTCCCACACAAACTTTCACATTATTATAAATGTTTGTCGGGGTTTATATTAAGAAAAATGGCAACTCTTTTATGAACAGCCTTGAAAAAATTTGTACAACGGTATCTAAGGAGTGGCAACCTTCGCCAAACATATTTCCGTATAAACTCTTTCGTTTCAGATTAATGCTGTTATATCTCACTAAGCGTACAAATAGCACTAAATTGATGTGTTTAAATATATTTTCATAATTAAGTTTTCATAGGCCTACAACGTTTGAATCTCATTACGTGATACTTCCGCGATCTTAATATTTTAATTTAATTTACTCTTTTAAGCTGGTGGCAATCCTCTCCAAACTTTTTTGTTTAAGAGCCAAATTTCAATATTTGATTTAAGTTATTATAATTTTAAGTATTTTTTTAAACAGGTGGCAATCTTCTCCAAAATTGTTTTTGAAATTACGCTTTTTTTAAATTTGTAGTTTACCACTCGTATTGCAAAATTACGTTTTTCTTTTATTTAACTTAATTTACAAATAAACAGGTGGGAACCTTCTTTAAAGGTATCTGGAAAATGAAGCTATATTATATTATTACTATATTTAATGGATTTAATAAAACTTATTACAATTTTGAGTAATTTTTTAAACAGGTGACAATCCTCACCACTAGTATTTTTGGCAATAAGTTTTATAAAAATTTTTTGTTTTGTACTCATTTTGAAAATGTCAATTACTTTCTTAAATTAATTTAATTTGCATTTAATCAGTAGGCAACCCTTTGTGAAAACATTTTGGAAATTAAGCTTTATTAAGCCTGTAGCCATTGCAGTATTTTATTTCGTTCATTGCTTTAATTGAATGTAACATTTTAAGCAAGTGGCAACTCCGTATACAAAATCAAGTATATGGTAGACTCCCATATCTTACCAGATCTATCTTACCATTACATAGCAATATGTGATTTAATAAATTTATTTAATTGACTATAATTTTTTTTAGCAGGTGGCAACTGTCCACATAATGTAGCCTATGTTATAGCGTAGGGGGAAGGATACTCGCACACTCACTCACAAACACACAAACTTTCACATTTATATTATAAGTAAGATATGATAACCTGTGCTAACTGCTTGCTGTCATTGAAAGAAATATACTTGCGGAATAAAACTTCCTTGCCTATTCCATAGATGGATAAGCAGGGGGCTGTGAGAATGACCGTACCCATTTTCGTCTTTGAAACTGTCAACATTGCTTAAGGAACTATACATATCTATACACATTTACATTTTACGTACGTATGTATGGTCCTCCCAAATCAGACCCAAACTAGATTGAAGCCTGTCCTGAACTGGGCCTCGCCTTTTCCCTAAGTCGCCCCAATCTACTCTCGAAGTGGTCCTAAACTTGTCCCAAAATGGTATTGAACCACGTCCCGTAAAAGTTCTGAAATGGTCTCGAAATGAACATGAAATTAACCCCAAATAGTCCTGAAATCGAATACGAGGATTCCAATAATCGGTATTTCAACATATCGTGACGAAAATATGCCACGTGATCTCGAAAAGCACTCTACTTGGGTTTGAATACAAACGATATTACGTAGAAATTTGGCTTTGAAGAGAATTTCTTCTTATTGAATTTCGAAAAAAAATTAAGAACACTCTCAAACAGAAAATACTCCAGTTTCCTACATAGAGAGTATATGACGTGTCATGCACCAGCTTATTTACAGACTATCATCGAATGAATACATGTCAGCTGATTGAAATTTAAGTGTACTCTGCCCAAGGCATAAAATGGACAACCCTGTCATATGCACGAATTACCGAATCAGCCTACTTAACATTTCGTATAAGGTCCAGTCGAGCTTATTGTGTGAACGACTGAAGCCCACCGTAAACGAACTCCTTGGACCTTATTAGTGTGGCTCTATACCTGGCAAATCTACCGATGACCAAATATTCACGATACGCCAAATATTGGAAAAGACCTGCGAGAAGAAGAGCGACACACAACATATATTTGTCGACTTTAAATCAGCTTTCGATAGCACGAGAAGAAGTTGCTTATATGCCGCGATGTCTTAATTTGTTATCCCTGCAAAACTAATACGGCTATGTAGATTGACATTGGGCAACATCACCAGCTCAGTCAGAATTAAAAGGGCCTCTCCGAGCCGTTTGAAACCAAACGAGATCAGACAGGGTGAATCTATTTCATGCGACTTCCTTGGCATTAGGTTGGAAAAGATAATAAAAAGCTCCAGAATTAAATCGGTGGGGCACCATCTTTTATAAGATTGTGCAACTGGCGTATCCCGATGGCATCGACATAATTGGCATAAGTTCTACGTTTTCCAAGCTGAATAAAGAAGCGAAACATATATGTAGGTCTGGAGATGAACGCGTGCAAAATGAAGTACCTCCTGTCATCAAATAAACAGTCAGCGCATTCGCATCTTGGCTGCCGTACAGTTACAATTTTGACATAGTTGAGTATTTTGTTTATCTTGGAACCAGCATTAGCAACAACAAAAATGTCAGCCTCGAAACCCTCATCAGGCCCGTGCTGCTGTAAATCACCGAAGGATGGGGGCTATCGACATCACATTTTCCGAAAGACATTGACATAAAAATTATACGTAATCTATATTCAATGGCATTTAAAATGGCGGTCGGATCATCTAAATCGGTCTGATAGATCGTTCGTAATTGATCTTTGAAAAAAAATGACGGAAAACATTTATTAACAATATTTTAAACAAAATTTGTTTTTTAGAAAATCCAACTGGGTTTTGTTTGCATCATTAATACCTACCGAAAAAAATAGAAAAACGAGCAAAAATAATTTTTCACCGCATTCAGGTGATCCGTTTGAGAAATTCTGACCCAGATGCTATGACTTTGATAGTAGCAGTAATAGTAATGGCCAAGATATGCCATTTTTTGATCATAATAGCTGTAGGGCGCCGTAGTTTTTTTAAAGGAGTTTGAATATAAATAGAGATCTGCTACAATTTCCATATACATACCTTTTCTGTGCTGAACTACAAAATAAATAAAAAACCACTATTATTTAGCTTTTCAAAAATTTCTTAAACCATGCGATCCAAATGTCACAAAACACCCGGTTACTTTTCATCCATAATCATCGAATGGCCGATGGGCAGCTCATCGCTCATTGATTAGTTTCCAATTTTTTTTACGTGGAATACGAAGGTGAAGAGTGCACGTACAGAGGATGCAAGCGCTATTTGATTTCCGCCGATGAGTTGCCCTCTTTTGCCAAAAGTGTAATAATTTTTTTTATTTAGAATTTTTAACACCATTTTTTTAATATTTATTTTCTCATTTTAGTCTGCCCACCTACATTTCAAAAGGAACTCTCATATTATTCCTCAAAAAAATCCAATAAGTTAATTTCTCTAAACTTTGGAATTAAGGCCATTCGAACTTTACATGCACTTCAATCGGATAACCGGGTTTTCTTGTGCGCCACATTACCATCACGGTGACTGGAGATGGAAAACATCCGAATGTGCATATCAAAAAGCTACAGCGTAGCAGAGAGCCCAAGAAACGATCGACCGGAAGTAGTGAAATGATTTGGGAGCTGAAAGAAAATTCCTACAATAGAAGGATTACCATACCATAAACTATCAACCAGGTGTTAAAAATGTTTATTTAGTAGATGATCTCATGTTCTATAAATAAAGAAAATGTCTATTTTTTGAACAAGTCATTCTAAGAATAAATTTTAAATTTTATTCTCAAAATACTAATCTTAATTCGGCCACCCTTTATAACAAACCAATAAACGCCCATACTTTGTACCAAAAACAAATACTCTGAATCCCACTAATTGATCATCATATGCCGCCAGCTTAATATATATCATTATATACACTTACATACAAACATATACATATGTATGCTTTAAAATCATAAGTGTCCATACATGGCGACAGATCTGACAACGATCGGCAGCTGCCAATTGCTGCTCCGTCGCCAACCAACGCAAAAACCGTTAAAACAAAACGAAAACTCAACTCATCTGTATCGCGCGATCGATAATCAACAATCAGCGATCGACACAAATAAAAACGTGAAACCTAGATATATGCTCATCATCTAATACGAGTTCACATATTTTAATTTCGGCTTCGGTTGTTATAGTTAATTTAGCTTTGATTTCTGATTTTGTTTAATTATGCGGCAACAAAAGGAGAATAAAAATCGTAAAGCATTTAAGTGGCCACGTGTTTACGATATATACATACATATGTATGCACTTATAAGTGTGTATGTGTGTGTGTGTAATACTTGTCTCAATAATATCATAAAGCTCATGACGTTTTCTGTCCACCTGCTTGTCGGACGATCGGCGCAACGCTTTTGATTAGCGCTACAATTTACTTTCTTTCGAAAGTCGCATAAATTAACACATGCCGTTTCTTCAATTTAAATGTATTGATGTGAAAACAACAAAATTAATGGAAACAAAAATAAAAACAGAAATACAAAAAATTAACTGGAGCCACTGGTCAATTATTTTGATGAAGTTGACTAGGTTTTTCACAATATACCTGACATCATTTAATATACTCGAATTTTGATTAAAATAACACGAACGGATTTTAGCTGAGCGGCTTCATTTTTTGATTTCTTGTGTAGAGTGTTTGAAGCTGGAGCTTAAACAGTTTTATTAAGACTCAAGATTCCTAACTACATACTAAAGTACTAGGTATTTGTTTTTCTAAATTCGAAACATTCAGTTACTCCACTTTTGTTATGTTTTCATGAAATTTGTTACAAAACTGGATACGTAAAAATCGTCTAAAAATTCGGACGAAAAGTCTGAAATTTTGATGAGGATTTGTTAAATATTATTGAAATTTGCACCATGTATGAGTATTCGATTTGATAAATAAAGGGTCCAAACTTGTTTAAAAGTCCCTATCGTACAGTTATGTATGATAACCACTATATATCCGTATGTATTCCTACATAACTTGGGAAAAACATGAGATCCAGGAAGTCTAAGGTAAAGAACTATGGTTGGTTGGTTTATAATACCACACATGCTCGGACGAACCAGGAGTAGGACAACAACTTTGAAATATCCCCATATTAGAGCCCATGGCGTTTAAGAAATTAACCAGAATCTTTGAATCCAATTTGTCCAAAAATGTAACACTAGTTCCATAGTTACTTTCGCCCCTGAAAAATACCAATCGCGGCAATAGTTGTTATGTCCCAAACCAATCCGTTCAGCATTACTGCGCATTCTACCAGTGCCCAGTAGTCCAGTGCTCTGTGAGTGCAGCGGTTAGTCCAAAATCGTTCTTTCTAACGATGATTGAAGATCTTTTGGTATTGTAAGAAGGTTGTAAGTTATTTCAGATATAATTAGGCAAGTTGAGTTCTTGATGAAACTGTGATATGCAAGAAGTTCTTAAACTACTGAGTTCGCCAAGACAGAGCAGTTCCAATCTAGCTCATCTGCCCTTTTCTTAGCATGAATGATACGCTGTTCTGTTGAGTCCAAGATCTGCATTACTTTAAAAATTAGGTTTTTAACGTACTCCTTGCAGTTCTTCAAAGGGCTCGATGTCAAAGTTTTCAGGTCATTTCGATGTCAGAAGAGTTTTATAGGGTTCCCAGATAGCGAAAACACTTTAGGTAATAAATAATTTCATGGTCTAATAGACGTTGTAACTTATCAATCTATAGATTTCCGCACTCTTTTACATAATATTCCTTGTGTAAAGCGATAGAGCAACGTTTTACTTTTTTATGTTAAATTTAGGGGTTTATCGTCTAGTAGCGTATAAAAACAAATCGGTATTCCGGGGTTTATGCTGATTCTGGGGCTTATGTTGAGCTCACAGCTTCCCGAACATGAATTCCAGTCCTTCAGACCTCTAGGCTAAATATTGCGACAATGATCCCGGATTGTCAAGCAATCACATTATTTCTTTAATTTCAAAGACCGCGCATGGATAAACATGAACAGCTTGGGAAAAAATATATTACTCTTTTTATTATATCCTCTTCCTTGGCACTCAACCAATCTGAGAAATTCGCCAAAGCCTAGGATTTACATCACGTTCATTCGGAGCATATCAGAGTCTTCTGGTCGATATAACAAACAAAGCAAATTGGATTATTGATGATATTTTGTACAGATGAAGTGAACTTATACTCTACAATTTACTCTAAAAGTTAAGTCTAAGCTCAATCTGACTTTTTCTGCATGATAGCCATTATGCCAAATTTAATCAAACAACCATGACTTCGGAATAAATCAAAGACATTTACCGAAAAACAGAGGGTCTAACAACACCATTCGACCAAAGCGGGAAATAAACTGAAGTCTATTTTGTCTGCCAACTCCATACTGGAGACATATACCGAGTTGTCGGTGCTCTATAGGATAAAGGAGTAGACTTAGAGTAGTCTAGTATCTTGGTTTTTGTAACTAGTACAAAGTGGTCCAAGCAATTGGCATTTAGCATTCTATTAACATTTAACATTGCGTGCCCTAAGCTTTTGAAAATCTGCAAGACATCACTATGCCTGTCTTCTGGTTATCGGTATGTCTGTTTGAACCAACGCTGGTACCTCAGTTTAAGAGATATCTTACTCCTTCATTTAAAGAGCTAAAGCCGTAAAATTAAATGAGCTTTTCGCTTATCAATCATACAAGGTCTATTAAGAAAATCATCAAAATCGGTGATATATACCTTATTGCACCCCTACCACTGACTGCTCATATATAAGGAAAATTCCCACCATCTTTAAAGCTATAAATTTTATTATTTTCATTTTATATAAAAAAGTAAATAGAATTTTATTACGGAATATTTTTACGCTAAAAATGCATTAATACTAAACTTCTCCTGTAATTTGTGTTGTGCGTCTTGATTTTATAACCGGAATTGAGGGGCCCACAATTTTACGTCGAATCCGAACGACAAATGATTTTTATGATCAGTTTTACATGGCACAAATACTCTCGAAGCCTTGCCATTGTCTGCCGAGGGGTTAACGCTATTAGAAAAAACTTTTCTATAATTTTTAATGTTACATGCTCTGGCCAGGATCTGAACGCGAGACCGAATGAAGTGCGAAAGAAAAAAAGAACGCTGATCAACGTATTAGTTTTAATATTTTGCACGATGCCACATCTTCCACATCAAAATTCATCTTTTCATGAATTTGAAGACATAACAGATGAATTTTCGGAAGCTCCTGAGTATCACACATGGTACTTAGCGGATAACTGCTTGCTGCCCACGATGCACGATCCACCTTCACCAAACTGCCGCATTGTAACTGTGGGAAGATTAAAACCTGAATTTACTTCTACGTGCGTAGTTATAGACCAAAGTACTTACTACTTGTAAAAGCTCTTCGATAGTATCGAAACAATTTGAGTATCAATTAACCAAGAATGATGAGTACAATATAGCTCCTTTCGAGTTGAGTGCGACTGAAAGTGACGTAATAAAAGTGAGGGAATGGGGGAGTAAACCAGAAATTCAAATAACAAGAGGAGGAAGCGAACAGAACGATTGAAATTGTGTTTGACTTGTTTGTGTAAAAAAAATGTCTACATGATAGAAAAATTATTTTATTTCGTCCGCGAATCGGAGGATGCTGCCAAATAGGCGAATAGAGTTTTAGCTGTTCGCATTAGCGGAAGCGGCAATAATTTTTCATATAAGCTACTTATCCTTAAACTGCTTTTGCATATTTTGCTATTATTTGCAAACTTAAGTTTGCACTTTTAAACAGAGAAAGTTCAAACCCCGCTTTTTTCGTCAGAAAGAAAACAGTCAGTCTCTATCATAAATTTTTGGCACACAGGATCAAACAATTCCGCAACTATTCATAGGGCATATCGGGCCAATCAATTTAGGGTATATTAAAAGCCCTGACCAACAAACTTACGAATCCCCATAACTTAGCAATTTAGGATACCCTAGAATTTTATATATTGCCATATCAGAGTACAGCATTTACGTAAGTCTTCATATGTAATAAAATATTAAAAGATGTAAACTCAAAACAACGTGATGGCAATAAAATTGCCAGCCACCAATCCTGTCGACGGTCAACCGAGGTACAACTGCCGCTTTATGTCCTATCGCGACGGGAATGGATCAGTTCGCCCACTACTTCGCCAAACCAAACTAACCAATATATATATACGACTACGAACAATCTACATATTTTATATAAATAATGAAAAAATCTCACACATTCACTGGCTTTATAAACCAAAATTATGATATCCACTGCCCGTGTTCAGTTACTACTCACACAAATACCAATACCAATACCAATAGTAATGACAACAACAACAACCACAATAACAAAATCGATAGACTGCATGTTATCGTTGCCGGCACTATTTAAATTATTAACAGCCGTTATTTGTGAGGTGGCATGAATGTTGCACGGTGGATGAGTATCAGAGGAATTTGTATAAAAAATGTTTTTGTAGCATTCCCATCTGGCTCTATTACTTAGTATTACTTAGTAGTAGTAAAAATGGCCTGCATTCCAAAACATAACTCGATATTCGATTTAGGTTTGAATGCATCTTATCCGCGTATTCATTAATATAGACATTTGGCTATGCGATTTTCTCTTTCCTGAACGATATTATGGGCCAAATAACTATGTACATATAAATATTTATATTGCAAAAATGTATTACAATAAAGATGGAACAATTACGCATGCATTCTTTTGGAAACATTAGACTTCGAATTAAATTAATTCGATTACTCCAGCTAACTCTCAAACTCATGCTTTTTAGTTTAGATTTAAAAGAATTTTACAATATTTACTTCATAAATATCTTACATACCTAATATTTACCTAGACTCAAAAATGTATGCACTGTTGAAACTATTCACCGATTTTCATTCTAAGAACGGTTTAAGAAAGAAGAAACTCAGACCTTTTGAAAGGTATATATACGTCTTAATAAAGCTGAAGAAATTTACTTGTTTTTGCACAACAAACTTAAATTTTGCTACCCTTATTCTTCTTTTTTTGACTTTGGCGATATTTTCACACACTATTTTATAAAAACACAAAACGAGTTTTGATTAGATTCAAAGAGTACGTTTAATACCGAGCTCAACGAATGTTTCTTTTAAAAAATCGGCAAAAAAAGTGACTGAGTTATTTTACTTTTTATAAGAACGAAATTTTTGCAAAAATTTGCTTCTGTTGTTCCCTAGGAAATTATCACTTAATTTTTGAGTTTTTACTCAATTTTGAAGTCTTATCCGTAAATAAGCCACAAATGTAGCAAAACTTATTACGCTTGTCGCACATTTTAGTTTTACTTTACCACGATTTTTATCCAATTTAATAGCAAACACAACAAAAGATAAACAACACGTGCACTTCAGTATAGCGGAAATTTATAAAGAAAGGTCTGAGTTCTTCGTTCTTAAACCGTTCTTAGAATGAAAATCGGTTGTTAATTAGCTAAGATATGAGCTAAGAAGTACGCAAAGGCACGAAAAATCGGTTTTTTAAGGTTATGTCGAGATTTTGGGGGTGTTTGACAAATTCCAAAATTGGATTCTCGTTCTACTCGATAAGACCTACAAGAAAAATAACACCACTTCCCAGGTATTTTTGAGTGTCACACTGTGTTATCATTATCTTTACAGTAACGTGAATTAAAAAATGCTTATACATACGTTAGTTCACATAAATAAACTTTTTTATTAGAAAATAAATCAATTAAAATTTGAAGTTCTTCGATCGTTAAAAATATTTTAAAATACGAAAATTTTTGCCAAAAATAGAATGAATACACCCTTCCTAAAAATCGACTGAAAAATATAAAAAACATATGATAATTGCGTTTGGAACTGGAAATGATGCCGATTTATTCAAACACATACTGCTTGTCATTTCTAAAAATGAGTTCTGTGGCAAAAATGTTTTGTGTCGGAATTATACCGCTCTGTACTGTACCGAGTCTGCTTGCGAAGGCCTTCATTGATAGAGATTGCGAACAACTCGTCTTTGAAATATATTTCCTATTCAATTCTACAACTTGTATTTATAGATGATACTTCTTTTCTTCTTCATGTTTTTTTAAGAGTTTACTGTTATCTTCAAAAGGTTCTATTTCTCCCACTGCAGTATCGTTGGCCACTATTAGCTGTATGAGACGATCTTTACGTTTATATATTCATCAATTAAATGATTAACTACATATGTATGTTTATTTTATTATATATTTACAAGCCTTTTCAGATGGTTCTCATCTCTTTATTAGACGCGTGGTCGTTGTATCGGGAAATGTGCCGAATAAATAACTGCTGTCATATAACCAGAATTGGAAAAATACAAAACTTAATTAATATCCATAATGTTTTTAATCTTAGCAGGAATGGTTTTTAGCTTTGTGTCTTTAAATAATAAATAATATAATAAATTTCATAATGCTGGTGAAAAAACCCTAACCTTTTTTTGGAGAGACACCCTAATGTGTATTAATTCAACTCGGGTTGATGGATTTCTTCTAAAATTTTCATTGAATTTTTTAGTAATTAGAAATCAGTTAATGGCATAGTGTGCATATTCAAATGAATCACTGACGACAAACAATTAACTTAGTTAATAGCGATTTCGATTACTATATTAACTGATTGGTTAATATTATCATAGGAATTTGATAAACGAGGGACTTTTTCATATACGCTCGAAAGAATAAAGAAATCTAAGATTGATGCTGGATATAAGAACGTTCTAGCTGTCACTGTCTCATCTTACTTGTGGCACCGAAATCAATGAAAATATTTATTACTCAAAACGGGACCTGAAATCAAGTAGCAACACTTTAGGCCCCTTTCTATGCAAAATGTTCTTAGATTTGGTCCATTGTGCAACACCTCGAGCTACATTTCGCTGAGAGCGTAGTGGGAGATGCGCGGCTTTGTGATGCGTTCGCTGTCCAAAAATATACCGTTAAGCGGTGTCGATGCAGATGCAATGGATGCAAAAAATTTACACCATTCACCCACACGCACACATAAATTCGTGCAAGGACTATAAAAATGCAATAACAGTAACAAAAACAATTACATACCATAATCAACCAACAAACAACAAGAAGAACAGCAAAATCAACGATGGATGCTCGGTTGGACTATGCAAAATTATGATTATGACAAAACATGAGGTGCCAGTAGCCGCTACTCATTTCTCACACGCTCCAGCAAATAATAGCACCAGCCGATAGGGCGGGTTAACGCCTACAGCTACAGCTACATTTGCAACTGCAATTTTCAGTTTTCACCTACAATAGGACTGACAACATACATCCATCGCGGTTGCGCGGCGATCAACATGGAACAGCGGCTCAATTTGGATGCTGGGCAAGGTAGAGGAAGGAGTTGATCCAATGAGGGAGGGAGGACGAGAATGAGGAGGTGGCGATTCGCTACCACAGTTGGCGCTATTTGAGAACGACAAGGCTTTAATCGAATTACATGCAAATGAAGTGGAAAATTTATGATTATGCGAAATGCAACAACAAAAAATATTGGTACACAAAAAATGCAAAAACAACAAATAGCATTAAATATACAGTACACGCTATCAACCAACACAAGCGAATGCAGCCGCTGACGCGAACGGCGACAACGACGCGGACGAGGGCATGGAAGCCAATTGGAATTGGAGCTCAAGTGTGGATAGCGGGGTATCGAGGATGTTGAGAGGCGAGAATATGGCGTGGTTGATGGCAACATTGGCTCTTGTTAACCGCTGCTGCTGTGATGTGTGGCTGAATGTTGCAACGTGCAATTGCAACAAATTATAAACAAAATGTGAAATATTTTGTGTGCTTAACTGTGGCTGTGGCAAAATACAACAGCAACATCGGTGGTAAAAACCTAAAATCGTAAGCCACTCATTCGTCTGCGTTGCTGGCGTTGTCGACGGCGCCAAACCACTGCCATGGATCAGTGAGGAATAAAATAGCACAGCGGCACAAACAATGCATATCAAATGACACCAGCAACAACAATTACCAAATAACCATGACAGTGCCAATAACTGCATTGAAGTAATTTACGTGCATGGATTTAATACTGGCAATTCCATGTAAAAAAACAAGAACAACTAACTTCAACACAAAAAATCACAACAATAAAGTAGGCACATAAAACGTTTTTGCAAGCGCCCTCATTCTACCCCTCCCCTCGCGCAGCTTGCACGGCTACTAAACTACTGAGTAGCTTTTACAATTTTTTGTTTGTGCTTATTCACCAAAATGGCTTTATAGTTTTTCGGCAGCTTAACTGGTGTTTAGCGTAAAAGCGCGTAAATTTCCGGCGACTGCTGTTTTGCGCGCGCCTCATAAACTGATTGCGTCATTTTGAGCAATCAGCGAAATTAATTGCGCGACGACTGGACGGACGGACGGATGGTCGGTGGTGGCTGGAAAAGTTTTGTAAAGGTAAAAATGTTGTATGGAAAAAAAGATAATATAGGGAAGTTAAATATTTCATGTATAGGCGACTGAATGGGTAGTTTAAACAAGTTGAGCTATTTGCTCTATATTAAATTAAGTAGACTAGTACACAAACTTGCATTTCTCAATCGGCTTGTGAAAGGTTGGATGAATTAATTTTCTCGAAATGGCAGAAGTATTGGGGTTAGAGTAAGTTTTTTTTTTTTTTTTTAAATGTTGTACGTCCGTGTGCCTCTTGGAAGTTATGCGAGCTAGGGTTAAACCAAAGGACATACATATCAATCAATACCGAGGGCTATTTTATATGTATCAGAAGTCTTGATGTGACTTTACACAAAAAAGTGTTAATAACTCTGAGTGAAAATTAAATTTTTTCACAGAAAAAGAACTAGGTTTAAATATGAAGGCGTTTTCCACTTAACATTAAAAAAAAAATTGTCAACAGAAACTACTAAATAAAAGAGTTTGGTGTAATAATAATAATAATAACAGTCTAGTACGTTAAGAGCGGTGGGACACTGCGTTCTTGAAGATTTTTGGTATCCTCCTCCTCGTTTCCATGAACCTTTGCGTCAGGCCTCCTTTATTAGCGCAACAAGGTCGTCGGTCGCCACATATCTGACATTCGAGGGATCAGTTACACAAGTTTTTACGACCATCACTCTGAATTCAGCCAGGCCGGACACTCATATAGGATTAATTTATGAACATGCGAACGCATACGATTATGACCGATGAGATAATCCAGAGTAGCCTTAGGTCAGCCCTACTTAGATGATTCATGTCGCCTCTGCAAAAGGGAAAACCGAAGAGATTTGCCGACCTGGGTCCAGCCATCGTCTCCCCGCACTCATTGTTCACTGATTGTACCCAGTTTAGTTTCATCATCTTGGATGTAGGCTAGCTGAGACCACAGAAGGGTTCAGGTCCCAAATAAGCGGTAGATGATCCTTATTTCGACAGCACGGTAGCAGAACCTTGGTTCCTGCCGTTCCGCAGTGGACAGGTACCCAAGACATCACTACTGTGTTTTGCCTAGCCAGTAGCTGGAGAATGTCATGGCATGCTTTTATAACCTTCGAAGAAGATTGCTGGAACCTCAGCCTGAAATATGGTTGACCTTATGCACATCGATATTGAGAGTTTAATAATAGGTTCACGTATACCTGCATCCATCTCCTCATCTATTTTTGATTCATCTGTGTACTAATTTCCATTACTCTGGTCCAAGATTCGGGCTCCATTAGTCCAACTTTTCCAGTTAGGTAAACTAACATGGAACTTTTTGCAAATCAGTTACTAGCCTCTTGCAGTGTACCATTATATTGACCGATGGCAATGTTTAGGCCCCTACATTTGAGAGTCAAACTAATGTATATGTACATATGTATGTAGATTTGAAGATTCAAGTTGCATACGAATAATTATTAATTAGCCATAGTTAGGGGCAGCCAATCCGTTTAGTCGATTTTCACTCATGGTAGACCGGAGATAATTTTTCAGTTGACGCAGTGTTGAAAAAGAGCGTTCGTTCGCCGATTTCGTTACTGGTAGAGCAGCCATTATAAGCAAGATTTCGTTACAGGCATCAAGTGCTTTAATAGAATTGTGGACATTTTTATCCGAAACTCGTCTTCGCCAAAGTTTTACTTCGTCGACAAACACTCCAGCAAAATCATCATGCTACATGAAAAAGTAATTGCTTTGAGGCTTCTTCGTCTAGGGTTGGAGTTTTCGACGAAAAAAGAGATACGAAATTCGAAATTATAATCGTCCATATCTTTAGTCTCCACATTGCACCGATGAGTCCGACGAGAAGTTATTTTGGGAACTTGGCTCAATGATAGAGTCGGATAATAAATCGAATCGAGCACTTGTAACGAAAGCTAGAAATCTAAAGTTTTGCCCGCCGTTAGAAGTTGAAACGCTGCAACAGTTGTTTTTGAAATTCCCCAGGTACAACGCTCAAAAATACTTCACAAATCGCATGTGTTGCATTTTTTGTAATTGCTTCGGAATTGTTAGTTTTGAACACTATTGCAATACAAAGTTATAGGAGATGGTTTTATTAAGACACGATAGGCAATCTATTTTGATTCTATGAACTTCTATAATTTCCTTTTAAATATATGTAAGTACTTACCGTTTCAACGCCAACGATTACTATTAGTCAAGAGAATATCTTCAAGTTCCTGGTACATCTAGACATTTTTGGGGCAATTCTCTAAGTAATTTAGAAGTGACCTCTGCGAAGCTGCTCCGGTTTTAAGGGAATGTGAAAACGAGGGAACTTGGGGCTACAAAACTTTCGCAGGTTCTGCGTTCAACTGTTGATTTGTAGATAATACTAATTTAAACGAAAAAAATACTTATTTAGGAAAGTATTTTCTAGACTAATTTTGTGTCACTGAACACGAAAATGAGTTTTATTTATTTTTCCAAAGAAGTGTTTTCGTGATATAGTCAGAAGCTCTGTATTCGAGGTATTTTTGCAGTGGTTGCCAAAAAACTCTATCATAAATAATAATCCAACAGCGTTTAAATTGGTCAGAAAATGTAGAAGTTACTTTAAGCTAAATCAAGGCAATCAATTTCTATTCTAGCTGAATTCACTTTTCAGTTGAGAGTCATTTCATTTCCACTACATCTAAATTTTGAGATATAGGATGCCAACATAGGTTGACTTTTTCTCAATATTTACCAACGCTATTTCACGAATCACAATTCTTGAAACTGGCCTGAGTTTAGCATACAATTACGCAAATTTTGATATCTAAAACGTTTACATTCTTATAGATTTTCAAACTGTTAGAGTCAGTTGTATGCCACTAACGTGTTCAGCGACCCAAAATTAGTCGACGACCCAAAATTCTTCAACGAGGTATCTCTCCTTTATCAAATATTTGTAAACTAATGCAATAAATAGTAATGGAGTAGAAATGATAAAGATATAAATTGAAACAATAACCGTCGGAGAAGAAGTCAAGAATGGAAACTTTAGAATGTTTAATATTTATAAATACTAAATTAAATTATAAGGTTATAGTTAAAAGCTTGTATATGCTTACATGATCGTGCTCGTACCTCGCTACGGTCTTTTCTTAAAAATTCATGAATGTCCATTTTGAATGAGTTCGCATTTTGGATCGATGACAGGCCCCTTTTTCAGACCCTGGTAATACCTTCTTAATACCTATCGAGTTCGAAACAAGTTATTGGCAAAGTGAATATTGTTCCAGTGCATCAAAGAAAAATAAATATTTCAACTAAAAAGTATCTGAAGAATCGTGCAACCTGCAGTCAGTGCCCCTTCACGTTTCACTCCAATCTATGTAAATAATGTGTCATGTATCGGAATCACGTAAACTCGCATAAATTATGAGCTTGATGTGCACAGTCCATGCTAAATACAGTCAATACAAACCAATCCACCAATCCACCAATCGACAGTAACAACCGAGTATATTACTCGTAGTAATCGAGAACCGAAACAATAATATATCGCAGAACGAGGCAAATAATGTTGACAACAAACTCAATGCCTGCAGCAACACTTCGAAACTTTGCCAGCCAACAACAATTCAACTTTGTGTTTTTTGTTATTTTTGACTGCATTTGCGTCTGCGCTGTTTGGTTGTTTGTATTTTGTATTTATTGTGTGTATTTGTGAATTGATTGGCAAGCCACCCATAAACGAGTTGAAAACGACAAACGGACGGACAGACGGACGTATCGTCATCACCGTCAATTCGAATGTGTCCGTCTGCTCAATATTTCCTTTTAATTTGTGTAGCAAAGCGCAAAACCACCACCTCAATCACACCAAAAGCGACAAGAACGACAACGACGCCGTCGATCCCCTCCAAAGCAAGGCTTCAACAATCGAAAAAAAAACGAAATAGTTCCACAACTTCTCGACACACTACACAAACGCGGTGAGTGTGTGTATTTGTTGCGCATGTTCTGGTTCTTTATGTGGCATCCACAAGAGTTTCCAAATAAACAAAATGCGCCCGCGCTCGCTGCTCCACTGCCATCAATCGCCGTTGCCCGCACATGGCTCCTTGAAGTCATCAGAGTGTCACAGCTCTCTGTGCATGGCTTGGACTGGACTGGGCTGCCTTTGTTGTTTGTGTTAGTTGTGTGTAGCAGTGACACAGTGACATGCCACAAGCTGCTGTTACAGCAACGCGAAATTGCAACACTGTATACATTGCTTAGTTTTCGCTCTTCTTCGTTTTCTCTGCTTTCTTCGTCGCCTTTGTCTTTGGCTTAGTGTTGCCATTGAATTATTTATTGGCATCATTATAAAGTTACCAATTTTATTGGGTGCCCTGGAATAAATTACTTTCAATAAAGTTGTTAGTTTATATTGAAATATTCTTTCACATCCCAGTCTTTTTTTTGCTGTATTGTCGTCGCGTAAACGAGTACGATATTTATTGTTTACGTGTTTCGTGGAGTCACCAATCACTCGTCACATTTTTGTTGAATTTCCAATTCGTTTTTAGTTGCTCATACGAAATATTTCTAACCCTCGAAGATGACTACATAAATTTAAGATTAATCGCATAATTTAGTATGAATTTTTATTATCATGCACTTGAAGAGCAACAAGAAAAACATATATACATACTTGTACAATAAAAGGTGTTTTAAAGTAAATATACAAACATTTACAACATATTATTCTACCAGAAGTTTTCTTTTATGAGAAGTTCGAGAGCGCATCTATGTATAAAGATGAGGCACTCATAAAGGCTCATTTTACATTTTATTTTGCTCTTTCACTCCTCTCCTTAATTTATCGGGTGTCTCAAATATTTCCGATGCGATTTCTCTCTTGCATTAAACGAACTTTCATTTAATCGATTTTTTGATTATACAACCCAACAGATCTCAATAAGTTTCTTAGATCAGGCGAATTTCAATTTATACCATGAGTACGCTGCCACTAAATTGAGAACATTGATATGAAATTACATTTATTGTTAAGGAAATTGGTAAAAAATAAGAAGATTGTTTAGTTTTGGGTTACATGGTTCTGGCTAAGGCACGGTGGCTAAATTTGTATGCATCTCTTATAGAGTGGAATTCAAATAAAATAGGGTCAAATGTAATGGTTTAGATGAGTCTATAAAGCTAGAACTACTCACGAAAAAAATATTTGAAAATTTGAAAATATTTTAGTTTTTAATTTTTAAGAATTTTTTCATTTTTCTGACTCAGAAACTTTCCTTTGCATACAAATTTAGCTTATTCCTAATATTCATGTTTTGAGGCTCAGCTCAGCGTGTAGAACACGGAAAAAGAAAAAAATTGGTTGAAATGGCTAGAGAGAGAGACCCTCCTTACGCCAATAATAAAGGCCCATTGTGATGGCATATACAAATCTGGGTTCCCCTGCGATTTTGTGTCTCTCACCCGATATTAAACCATTTCCTTAGTGAATTTTGAAACTGCTCTTATCTTGATGTCCGTTATCTCTGTAAGGTTTTGCAGAAATGTTTTTACGAGCGTATGCAATAAGTGAGTTTTAAGGTTTCAGTAACAGCTATCTTTCTAGCAACTACATCAAGTTGCTAAAGCTCCGTCGATTTACTACTAGTTGGCCACCAGACAAGGAATTCTTAAAGCAGGATCGGACGGACGATGGCCGTGTGGATCCAGGGAACTATCTTGGGTGCCCCGTCGTATGACGGCCTTTTTACAGATGGATAGTACTGTGGTTTCTTACATGCTCTTGTGTTGTAATTTTAAAGAGTTTTGTCACCGATAATTACTCCAAGATACTTGGCAGTACGATTACTTAAACTACACATCGAATTTAGGTGTACGAGCTGGCACTTTGTACCGTTTTGCAGGACTTAGGTCGAGACTGCACTTTTCAGTCCAAAAAACTATTGAAGTAAGGGCAGCCTTAATGAATCGCACAACAGCAATATAAACAACATTCATACACTGCCATGTGCCGCAATAGTTGGTTTACTGTCACTTCCCATAGGAGTGGAGAGGATAGTCCATTTCTCCAGCTCCGAGTTCACCAGCCTGCTGGTAAGCAATTGGTGGATGAATCAGACCAGAGTTTTGTCCAGCCGTACGGCCGCCAACCAACTTAAACCAACTTCTAGGTTCAGAAATGCCGCGACCGCAAATTCTTTTATTTCTAGGGATCGGTCAGTTTTAGAGCTACAAGTCTTAAGTACAGAGAGGAGAGGCTTATAAGCTTCCAATCGGCTGTCTGAGAGTGATAGGCTCTTAATATATTTCATTTTCCAATCGTAACTTTTAAGGCAGGAAATTAGATATAGCCCAACAGATTTTCCTGTCGCGTATAATTTCACTGATTAGCTGCGGGGGATTCCTGGTGCTAGTAGTTGGGCAGCTTCGTAACACATCGCCCTTTTAAATATAGCTGGATGCAATTGAAAGAGGAAAACCTGGTTACTTTAAATTTTTTTTGTTTATCCGTTTTCTATATATTGAATTTTGAAAAACTTAGTTCCTTTTTTTCAAATAGACATAATTTTACGAAAAATTTGGCGATTTTAATTTTTCTTGTTTTCCACAAGACTTTTGGAACGTAAAATTGAAAAAATCAAACTCAAAAAATTTCAAATACAAAAGGTTGATTTCCAAAAAATACGTACTGATCGACTTCATTGAAAATTAAAAAAAGTATCATTAATTCCGCAACTTTTGGGCCTAGACCGATTGGAAAAATTCAGGGAGAGCTTTCTTAATTGGTGCGCTAACATAAAAAAAAATTAGAAAACATTCGGAAATGCAAAAGCCAAGGGGTGTCCGATTTGACGTCCTTATATACTTGATGATCCATATATACTTGCAAAAATGTATTTAAATTAAAATTTACGCGGGCATTCGCTGTAGCGCATTTTTTGTATTCTTGGGCGCTAAATTGCGGTAAGATAAAAGAGTTATGTTACTTCTGACTAAGATGGAGGTGCGGGACTTTCCTTTACCCTACCCACTAAATATCGTACGAATCGGGGTCCGCAAGCCACAGATTCTATCACCAGTGATTCTGGGCTACATGGACCAAAGCTATGCCTACTTAACTTGAGGCTATATGATGCGAAAGCGCAGAACATGCTTCTTTACTGTAACGAAGGTTTATCTGGACGACATTCATCACATGAGTCACCTCTTTGTAGTTACCGCCATCGTTTCGGCTTCTTCTTCGCTAAGAAGTTCACAGTAAACAATTAAAATTTAATTTAATTCAATTTTAATTTCAAGTAATTTTACTAAAAATTTATTTATTTTAATTAAAAATTTTAATTTAATTTAATTCAAAAAGTTACCTTACTGATTCAATTGAATCAACTTTCGAAAAAGGTGGCAACTCTTTTCAAAAATGTTATCTTAAACCGTAACTCTTTTAGCATAATATTTTTTCCGAGTTGAGTGTTTTTCTTTTCCCAACAACTTGCAATTAAAAACTGGCTTTAAACTCAAAAAATATTGTTGATATTTTGAATATTTCCACATAAAACTTTCTTAAACCTTTTTCGTTTGATACCCATATCGCAATGTTTGATTTTATTTGTGTAAATTGTATTTGGACGTTTTGGAGAATAAGACTATCAAAAATTTTTCGCTTATTGCAAAATTCAATGGCTCATTGTCTTAATTGAATTTAACCTTTTAAACAGATGGAAACTCTTTTCAAATGACGGCTTATATGGTAACGGCCTATATATGTGCCAAATTTTATCTAAATCTGTCCAGTCTTCGTATAGCAAAATGTGATTGAAATTACTTATTTATTTGACTATAACTTTTTAAACAGGCAGAAAATCTAGTTAAAAAACACCCCTATAGATATCTTAACTCAGGCTATAAGTAAGTTATGTGCCAAATTTTATACAAATCAGTCCATCTCTTTTGACAAGAAAAAATACAAAAATAAAAATACTCACAAACTTTCACATTTATATCACCGCCTTCAAAATGAACGACAAACAATTAGCACAAATTTTAAGCTACATGAAAACTTGCTCTTTATTATTATCATTCCCTAATAGTTATTTGCTCTCGTAAATTCTAATAAATGAGTAAGTTTGTTTGATGTTTAATTTTTGGATCACTCAGAACCGTGTTAGGTACCTACTTGTATTTTTCAAACGAATATATTTGGTTTCCGTAGTGCTTGCAATTTGACAAGAATTAGAAAATACTAAAAGTTATACACCAACTCGGAAAGTTTCAGCTATTTTGGAAAGTTTAAGCCATGTTGGAAAGAAATAAAGCCAGTCCTATCAGAAATATTTGTGGATAAAGTTCTACTGAATTTGCTTTTGGAAAAAACTTTGACTTTCCATAAAAATAATAATATTCTAAAATTTTACATTTCTATGTTTTATATCCACATGAGCATTTTAGAACCCTGAAAATATTTGTAAAGCCATATTCATTAGTGGCTAAACCCTAATGCATATTAATAAATTTTTTTTCATGCCCTTGCTTTTCCTTCGTATTTTTTAATATGAAATAAAATATTTTCATTGAATAGCGCCCTTTTCCTTAACGCGTATTTTAAAATCACAAATTATTTAATTTCTAGCAAGCTTTTTAAAAAAAATTACAGTAAAATATTGTCCGATTTATCTATTTTCCCCTTTGCGCTTCTACTCCGCTTTTTAACAATTTCCGCGCATTTGTTCTGCACTTCGTTGGGGCTTTGCGGCGATTTACCTTATCAACGCTGCATTGTCGCACCCCAGAAATACTGCAAAAAGCCAAAAGCTTTGGCTAAGCCCAACAAAGTGTGCAACAATCAATCAAAATGCATTTAAAATAGCTAGAAAGAAAAAAAAATAAAAAATGGAATTAAATCAAAGTTTGTTCATATCGTTGGAAATCGGTACTGATGGATTGGTTGCATGATTGATCGACCGATCGATCGTACGACTGATCAACTAACTGTTCATATTACATAAATATACTTGAATGCCAATATTCAAAGGTAACGAAGGTAAAGTGAGGAGCGGTGAGATTGGTTGCCATTCGCTTGATTCAAAGTGATTGATGGTCGCTAGTTGATTTGTAACTAACAGTCAGTGGTATTAAAAATATCAATCGCAACAAACAAGGTGTAGCGATGTTCTATTCTAAGCGGGGTAAGTCATACACACTCAGCTATCTACGCAAAAGCTAGCCACTAGGTCTCTGATACAAAATTCAGTTTACCATTCGAAGTTACCATTCGAATAGCTGATTGTTTGCACATAAGTACATTGAGAAGTAATTTTCGATGCGTCGCAAACGCAGGTCTCCGTCATCACTGCGAAGTGGGTCAATCCAACAATTCTTTATTTTTCTGTATGCTCCCCTTCACACAATTATGTATTGGCTTTTTCTGCATTCCATTATTTATCTATGAATTTTGTGCGAATACTCACGGTATCGGAATGTGATTGATCAAATGTCAAGCCAACGACAAAAAAAAAGAAAAAACAAATAACTAACAGAGAGTAATCGTTGGCATTCATGCAGGTGAGTAGTAAATCGTATCTCTAGTAGTCATACGAATATCACTTACATTTCTGATATGTTTGAAATCCAGTACAATATGGACTTTGTATATGTTGGAGTATGTGTCTAGTGCCTATGCGATTAGAGGTCGTGATAAGAAATCAAATTACTAACAGGAAAAAATCAGAATTCATTTAGTGAATAATACATATGTGTGCTATGTATCTATGTGTTCGTGTTGGCTAAGTGACTAACGTTAAATATCCAACTTGGCTGATTCCTCAAAGTAAAAAATATAAATTGCCTTTCATGTTGCTTTCAACCTACGGAAGCACTGGATATAAACAATCGATTAATCCCTTTTCACACAAAGTGCTTACATAAATTGTTGCAATTGCTAAGAAAACTACCCCACAATTTGGGGGAATACTATGTATGTACAATTTGAAGTACCTGTGATGTGCTACCATCTTCAAAACATTGCCATCGTGATAGACTGAATGTATTTGAAAATTAAGGAGATTGTACCGAGATTTGTAGCGGGCAAGAAATCTGATATCAGACTTTCCAAGCGATGCAATGTTTCTCCTACTGATAGAATGGCCAAAAATCATGATTTGTCTGAATTCCCAAGTACTCATTCCGCTTTGATCTACCCACTCAGTAAATAATCCTAATGAGACTGGCCCACTAAGGTCGCGAAACGGTTTAGGTGCCATTAAGGATTTTTCCGAGCTTTTTCTGGCTACTTCGTCGGTAATATCTTTAGCTACGTTCCCAACGTGACTAGATGACTAGACACACATCACCGCTTAACTGTATTCATCGATGCCAATAGTTGACATCCAGCTTCGGCGTAAACATCCGCATGTTGCGGGCCCTGGTAGCCACGGCCCTCTGAAAGGAAGCATTTTCGTTCGTTCGCACGACATGTCCCTGCCAACGGAGCCGCTGTATTTTAATTCGCTGTACTATGTCTATGTCACGGTAAAGCTAATAGAGCTCATCGTTCCATCGTCTGCGGTTTTCGCCGCCTCAAAGACGTAGAGGTCCATAAATCTATCGAAGCATCTTTCTCTCGAACACTCCAAGGGCCGTCTCATCTGATGCTGACAGCGCCCATGCTTCTGCGCCATGCAATAGCACGGGCATGAAGAGAGACTTACAGAATAATTTGATTTCGTTGTTTTCCATCAGGAGATAGCCATGTAGCTTGAGGTATCTTTTCATGCTTGAACCTGGTACTACATGTTTCAGGTCCCAATGAAGTCGCTCAGTCTCAGTCCGTTAGCGGATGTTTTGTCATGTAGGCTGACTCTGATGACTGTGTGAGATAGCAAAGATCCTTTCCCTTCCTTAGTTATCAAAAGGGTAATTCCATTTCTTTTTTTACAAGAACTCATTTTGAACTAGGCTTAGGCTTCTATGAAGTCTGGATTAATAGGTTAAGGGATACCAAGGCAAAAATATAGATATATGCATATATATTCAATCAGTCAAGATAAGAAGATATAGAAAATAGAGTTACCACGCTTATACCTGCCATTTCATGGGAATGATTACCACAGCTCATTGGTAAATCCTACGGCATCGTAGCTACACTTACATTGTCTGATTAGAATTTCCTTAGTTTACCACCTAAATGTGCGCAGGACAACTCCCTGTTGACAGGTTCTAATCTTCCCGGAAGCATTGCCAACGAAGAAGTAATATCGCGATCGATGAATATGGTGTTAATCCAGTGAAATAGGTTATTCCTCTTTCGATGAATGTCTTAAAAAATAAATCTATAGACAACACTCTCAAAAGCATCCTTGATGCTCAGGAAGGTGCACAGAGGAATGACCATCGTCTCATTGGCGTTTTCGGTCTTACTAGCCAAGCTATGTAATGATAATTTCGTTGATTTCCTTTTGAAATATGCAAATTGAGTGCGGAGCAAGAAAATGGAGAAAGTGAACTTAAGTCTGGTGTGTAGATCAAGAAGAATTTGACCTTTTTAAAGAAGATGTCAAACTTATGGGCATGCACGATTTAGGTGAGTTCAAAGATCTATAGTCCAATTTTGGAATAAAACTAAATAATGTCTTCCTCCTAGTACTCGGTATATATTCACTTGGTATATTTCCCTAGACCCAAAAAGATAGGACAGAGGGTCGATGGTAATATCGATAAATCTCTGGATTAGTGCGGAGAATATTCAATCCATGTAATATAGAATAAGGTTACGACAACTATGAAATCATGTGGTTAATGACGAAGTTGGTTCAGATCAGTTGTTTGCTAAATTATTCTAAACCAGAGGCACTAAATAACTGGCTTCGTTGAGGTGGAACAAGTTGGTCGCAGGTGAATAAAAAACTTGTACGAGTATGTTACTTTATAAAAGTTATGCACAAAAATAGATTTTTTTCGTTAGTACAAGCCGACTGTGGTCCATTGGCTACGTACTTGCCCAGCAAGTCGTAGGTTATGGGTTCACATGCCGGTGGAGTCATGAAAGAAATCTGATGAGGAGATGTGGCGATCTACGAAATAGCTATAACTCCTACCACTCCTGGCTGTTGTTGTCTTTTTTCCAAATACATTCCTTATACTGGCATTGACCTCCAAAATTAATATTGTACAAAAAAAAATTGTTTTGCGAATAACTCTTACCAAAGATCGTGAAAACAAAAAAGTCGTAAGTAAAAGTTATGAGCGACGGGAAAAAATTATCTTAAAAATAATTCTTACTAGCGGCCAAGGGTAAGGAATATGAGTTGATAATATACCCTTCGATTTTGCGAGATTGCTCGAGACGCATTTTCAGGTGAGGACCTCTTTTCCGCGAACATCTCGTGTATCGTAAAGCTACTGAGACTCGCGAGTCTCCAATATTCAACTCAATAAGATAACTGGATTGGTTGTAATAATTTAAATAATTACAAAATTCTTGTAAGATGGAACCCCTTTTTTAAAAATCTCAATGGGTTTTCAAATTAGATTTTTTAATAGACATATTATGGAAAATTATTTAATACGAAAACGCAAACATTAACAGTAACATAATGAATCAAGGTATATAAATACAAGATCACGATATGCGGTGGCATCATAGAGCCAACTTCGCCACACTCACAGTGGGCCGGATATCCACATTTTCAAAGTAAAAAAATAAAAAATTATAACAATAATAATAATTTAGCTCTTACTCCAAATAGCTTGTTGTTTGGCCCAACTTCTCCTACAATTTGTGGTGTACGTCTTGTTGTTGTAAAACAATTTGAGGGTCCTACTGTTGTACGCCAACTGCAAACGGCAAATGCTTTTTGTGATACTCAAAGGTTTGCCATTGGCTGCCGAAGGGCGACCGCTATCAGGAAGAACTTTTCTATAATTTTTGATGGCTATGGCGACCACCGCGTTACTTTTTTCATTTTTGCGTTTTCGTTTTAAATCATTTTCTATCATACCTTTAGTCAGACATTTAATTTGGAAATCCCATCCCAATCCCAGTTTCCTAAAAAAGCTTTTGAATCGTCCGAGTATTTGTTCAGGTTTCTGTTTTGCTTTTTTATTTGGTTTTAGTGATTTTCCCTTTAACAAGAAAGTTGAGTTGCCCAAATTCAGTTGCAATTTTTACGCGTTTGTAAAATATATTGAAAAACATTCACCCGACTTTAGCAATAATCTGGGTCTTTTATGAAAACCTTAAATACGGTTGAAGACACAATTTATTAACTTATTTAAAAAAAAACTGTTTTTTACTGTTTTTGTTTTCTTTTCGAATTTAAACAAAATAATTACTTAAAAAATTAGCGGATATCAAATCAGCAGAGCTTGACCAAACAACAAAATATTTTTAATTACTTAAGACCAATTTAGTTCTACATGTTATTTATGTTTAGTTCTATATGTTATTCTCTATTAACCAAGATAATTCATTTTAATTTTTTATTTGGAAAATTTTGAGATTCGACCCACTGTAAGTTTGCCGATGTTGTTTATGTGCCGTCACCGCTTGTCATTACCTTGTATTCTATAAAATTTGGAATTAACTATATTTTTATTTAAAAAAATAATTAAAATTAAATAAGGATAGGCAAAATTTACCAAACATTTCAATACATTTTGCGAATTTTTTTTTTTAATTTTTCTTTTTTTTTGAACACAGGAATACGAAGAACGGAGGCGGTGATCCGTTTCAAAATTTTATTATGAATTTCAATGAAGGTAGGTAAAATACTGACATTTTACTAAAGTTAAAAAATAAAGTATATGTAAAAAACTTAGTAGCTAAAATTTTCTTAATTTTTAATGAATTCGGGTGTACGTACGTATTCAATTTTACTGTTTATCCCTTTAAATAACGCCGGGTGTGGTCCCAAATTTCAAAGGGCTTCCGATAATGACGGCTTTCATCAAGCAAAGGTTTTCGCGCTTTGCTCTTTTTATTGCCCATCTTTTTGTCAACAATTAGTGTTTTTGATCTACAGTTACGACTAGTAGTTTGATAACTCATTTGAAGGTATTAAAAAATGATGAATCAAATTGAGTTACACTTGCGGTTTGTCGGCGTCACTGTACTACCGACAGTCCACTCCATTGTCTAATATCGGGGTGATTTAAAAGCCATCAGTTTAAATAAAAAACAAAAAATTGCTTCACATTAGTTGCTGCTTTTAATTTAATATGTGTTTTCATTTTTTTCACTCCAACGTTGCTTTGCTTTAACATTTCAACTGCTAGCGCTTTATAATCACCAACTAATATATGAAATTATGAATTTCTCCATCAATTTTTGTGGCGTATTTTTGAACGTTTGACGCAATTTTTCATAATAGCCAAGCATACTAGCATTTTTGTCACCGCATGCCAAGTAAATTTTGAATGATGGGCTACCGGCCGTGAGCGTCTAATCCACGAAAAAATAATGAAAATGAATTGAAGGCATAAAATGCCATTGTCACCGCACGTACATATGTACATATCTAAATACGTATGTATGTACATATGTATGTATGTGTATGCACACCTACACATTTTGGTGCAAATGTTTTGTGGCGACATGTAGAAACCGCGACTTATATGATTGAACGCGTAATTTTGTAGCGCGCCGCTTAACATTTACCGCTTTGCGTTTACCACACTAGCCATAGTTAGTCCAGCGGCGGGCTAGTCCCTACCTAGCGCTGTCACCGACCATCCATCATAATGTGGTTTAGGCCAAATTGAAAATTAATCCGTCAACGCAGCACGTCGATCAATTTTAGTCGGTGAGATGACTTGATTCCGCAAACGCAACGAGTAGCCCGCCTGAGGCGGCAAGTACATCGATCAAGACGGCGTCTTAACTTGGCCATAAGTTCCTACCACAACAACAACAACTCAACAAAATACTAATGAAGTATAGCAGTGCCGCCCAACAACACTGTCGCAGTGATCAACTGTTTGTTAAAGAGTTGCCGCGCAATTTATAAAAATACAGGAAACTTATAGAAACAATTAATTTGATTGAAAATCAGAAAATCAAAAGTGTGGTTGAAACTAAAAAAAACCCATGTATTTATATACATACATAATCACTCAAAATTCGCCAATTACAAGTGATCTATTGGATTTTTCAAATTTGATTTGATTGATACGCGTTGTCAGGCGGTACATTTCATCCACGTCCACCCATCGTCATCCGTCTCCACCAAATGTCATTGTCCACCGTCAATTGTCCGATGTGTGTCTGCGTGTGTGTGTAATTGTCATGTCACTGCTTGTTTGCTGAGTCATTGTTATCATTTTTGTCAACGCGCTTTTGCTGTTTCCTTTTGATCTTAAGAACTTCAAGCTGCAGATCGCCTAGCGTCTTTAGCGCTTAGTCGGGTGCGGTGGGCATCAAAGTGTCGGGTGTCAAGGTGTCTTAAGTGACTATTTGGCGGTTGCTATCAAAGCGTTTGCTTTCAATTACATTTGATTTGCTCGTCAGTTAAGAATTTGTGTTGAGCATTGGACTTAGAGTCATAGAAGTTGTATTTGATTTTTAGTCAATTTGACACTGAGGAAGCCAAATTTTCCGAAATTTATATTGCGGTATGAATAGGTGAAAAGTTTTTGCGTCAATACTGATTGTTTGGTCAAGCCTTTTCTCTAATTTCATATAAAATGTGAGTTGGAAAACGTCATCTCAACTATTTATCGCCTTCCGGACAAATTCTAATATTCAAGATTTTAAATGAACTATCCACACCAAAATTGAACAAATATCTTTCCATCCTCAAAAATTATTTGCGTAGTGTGTGGCGCCATCCTCATTGTATGGAGTCAGTTGTTCCAAACTTTTTTCCCTCGTATTTGGTTGCATAGCAGAGGAGCTTTGTACTCATGATACAATTAGAACAAATTGCATCTATTTTATAACCTGTAAAATTTAGTTCCCTTCTCAAGATTGACCAGCCAACCTCCGCGAGTTCTTAGCATTCTCCAAACAATTATCTTATGGATACGAACGCTAGAAGAGAGCACTGTTAGTCAAAAAAATATACCTTTAACTTGAATTGGAAGTTTGATGCCCGGTATCTATATTTATTTTCTAAGTTGAATGCTGGCAGGCGAATCGCTTGAAGTAAGTATTATTGGACTATTCGCCTTCTATTTGGCGGAAAAAGCCAGAACCAAGTAAAAACATCTAAGCAGATTTGTAGAAGTTCGAAGTTTTCTAAAGTAAAGAAAGTCTAAAATAAATCTAGGAGAGATTTTGCCAATTTTGAGAATTAATCTACCTTTTCTGTTAAGTAGATTTGCGGCAAAAAAATTCCAGTCATTTTACTTCTTCGTTTAGATATCTTATTCCTTTGGATGGGTCACAGTTCAAAAACACTAAAAGGCTTGATAGGTCCTGAATTCCGGGTCGTAAGTTAGTTGGTATACCTCTTCCTATACGAGTCTTCCTCCTCTCAGCGTCTCTACTTTTGAAGCTCTGCTTTCGCTTAGGCTGTGTAAAAAGCTTTTAAAAGTACTACGCTTTCCCTGAGATTAGGATTTTGTCCTCCTTTCAATTAGGAAATAAACAATATGAAATTTCACACAGATTGAATTATTACTACGCCCACTACCCTTGCGAGAGATAATCATAAATATTATCAGAATTTGAAGGCATCCAGTTTGCACATTTGCATTTATCTAAATTTGAAGTGGGGTGAAAATGGGTGCGGGTCTAAAATGATCAAAAATCGTGTTACGTAGTATGTGCACGACCCCTAATTTCTATTGCTAATTCAACTAATTCCACTGTTAGACACAACAACAATTTTTTATAAATTCCTACTACTAATTTTACTTATGCTACTACTTATTACTACTACTATTTTTACTAATACAACAACTAATTACTATTGCTATTTTCACTCATTTCGACCACTATTTCTACGAATGCTTCTACTATTTTTACTAATTTCTGCTACTATGTTTACTAATTTTTGCTACTATTTTTACTAATTTTTACTACTATTTTCACTAATGCTACTACTCACCACTACTACAATTTTTTACTAATTCTACTGTTAGTCATTGCTACCATTTTTTATAAATTCCTACTACTAATTTTACTTACATATGCTACTACTTATTACTACTACTACTTTTACTAATACTACAACTAATTACTTCTGCTATTTTCATTGATTTCTACTACTATTTCTACGAATTCTACTACTATTTTTTACTAATTCTACGGCTATGATTACTAATGCTAGTACTAATTACTACTACTATTTCTACTAATTTCTACCTCGATTTTTCACTAATACTACAACTAATTACTACTTCTATTTCTACTACTGGTACTACTACTGGTACTACTATTAATACTACTACCATTACCACAACAACTACAACCACTACTACTCCCATATTTAATTCTCTATCACGTTATGAAGTCGACAAAGAAGTTTTACTTCCGGCTCGCGCTTTTAGGCGGGCGAGTGTTCCATCTTCTAGATTTTTACAAGTGTTTCCAATAAATTAGAGACTATCTTAGTAAAACACGTAAAGCTTTTGTCTCTACAAATTCTGTAATCCTTCTTAAAATTTTATTTAAAATTTTTTTTTATGGCTTCGCATGAACAGTGCTCATATTTTACACATGACTGTATTAATCTCAAGGTATACTTAGTCTTATGCGGTGTCATCTAACTTATAGGTTGAATTTACATTATTTCGAAATTTTTCAGATACGTGCCTGAACGAGAAAAAGCTGGTAAAACTAACTGACAGCTTTAATGTTATTAAATATTTTTCAATATAATAATTTTTAAAGTTATTTCAAGTCACTTACACCAGCTGGTTTGTTTGCTATGGTATGGTGATTATAAGGTCTAGATTGCCCTTGTTAAAGCAACTTCAGCGGGAACTACACTGTCTGAGAGTCTGCTTGAGGGCATGTGCCCTTCCAAAGGCTAGTTTTACGGCAATCCCGCTACTCGAGGTCAAAGGGATGTCATCTCGAATATTTCTTGACGCACAGCCAGTGATGTCTGTCCTTTTCCGAAATAAGGTAGCCCTGTTTGTTTTTTCAGCCCGTTCATAGTGTTGTGTGCCCATTCCCCGAAATATAGCCAACACACCAAAAAAAGTGCAACATTGTCTAATAATATAGCCGGTTTGCAGAACGACAGGTAACATTATGCAAATTAAATAATATATGAATTCTGCATTTTTTTTTTGAGAAAAGAAAGCGGCATTAGAGTCTTGCTGCTCCAAAGGATTTGGTTAGAGCTAGGCTCTTCCTTTACCGCAACCTTCGTACCAACAGAAAATGTTTAGTAATCGGGTAAATCAACCACACGGGTTAAGTCTAATAGAAATGTGATCATCGTTTATCCAGGTTAGATTGATGCGATTCGTTGTCATAGTAGATTCGAATAAAATGTGGTAGATTTTCATTTTTTCAACTTGAACCACTCGGGTTTATATTTTTGGCAATATTTTTTTCAGGGTCCAGCTTCCAGGTGCTTTTTTTTGCTTTTTAATAGAAATAGTGCCGCAACTGGGTGAAATTCTGGAAAATTTGAATTTTTAGTTATAAATAATTATTTATAATATAAATTTATTCAAATGCATACATTTGTAGAGGCATATCCCCAAATGTGCCCTAACATAGGCTTAGCAACTAACTATGCTACTGCTACTACTAAGCCTTAATGAGCCCGATTTTTACGCTAAAAACGTCGATATGGTATTAATTTAGATCAAGAACTGGCGGTTATGAAGAAAGTAATAATGTGAAAATTCATTACCTCTTTGCTTGAATGGGCTCATAGAGCGAAGAAGATGGGGTTGTGTTGTTCCAAGATAAATAATTGACTAAGTCTGAACCAGATAACCAACCAAATACACAGCCAGAGTTGAAAGCAGAATATTTATTAAGATAAAGGTTGAGAAAAGGAGCATGCCACTCTATCTTGACTGCGCTTCAATATTTAAATGTCACTTACCATAACTTAAAAGTATCTTAGTTCTCTGGAAGTCCATTCTGAAGCAATAAAAAAACAATCCCTTCCAGTGATCTGAAAGCCTGAGAACTGTTGAGTTTACCTCTGTGGGACCTTTATTTTTGTATGATAAAACTTTTATGTATGGAAAAAGCGAGAATAAAACTGTGCAACAAATTTTGATCAACTTTCTCCGCCCGGAAAATTTTACCTAATAACGATACCACTTCCTGAATAGACCACCCAAAGCGGTTTTTTAGCATAACTCGAATAAGTGAGATATTTGCAAAATAAGTCTTTTATAAATATGATTTCGAAAATCATTACACATTCTGCTGTTCGTGTGCTTTATTCCTGTTTTTGTTTAACTCTGCGGGATCCAGAATCTGGGCGAGAGTCTGGTTCCGAGTTGGAATCAGATTAGGAAATTTATAAAGCGTTTTTAACAGGGATCTCACGGTTTGCGAAAGATTGAATTGAATTGAGTTGACCACGCTAAAATAAATTTTGACACCGTTGGTTTTGCGATTCTACCGAATCGATTTCGAAATCAAGAACACTATTGGAGAGGGGTTTGGGTTCGTAAAATATAGTTATATGGACTTCAAACCAAAGCTTATAGGGAATACTTTAGACGGCTAGGGTTATTTTTTTTAATAACGCATATCAATATAGATATCAAACGAAAGACTGTGGAATCCGCTATAGCCACGATGTTTTCTTGAACAGGGCTACCAACTTTTAAAAATGTTAAAAAATATATAGGTTTTTTGTAAGTAAAACAGAGCAATTTGGATATCAAACGAAAGGTGGATTGAGAATGAACTCACGATGTACTTTTGAATAGGGTTGCCTCCTATAAAAAATTTTAAAACGAAAGGTGTGATTGAGAAAAAATTACGATATACTCTTGAATAGGGTTGCCAACTAAACAAATTTTTAAATGTGATAAGGGACTTTCATTTGTAAAAATTTAGTATTAAAATTAAAGTGTTATAAGCAAGTTAAATAAATAAAATATTTTTGTTGGTGTCAAAAAAATATTTGGAAAATACTTTAGTCACGATATCCACTTATTATAAACACACATATACATACATAGTATGTATTATATTGTGATAGTGTTAAGTTGAATTTTGTTTCATTCATGTCGGAGACTGCTTTTGTTAAGTTTTTTAATGAACGAACAAATAATTACAACTCTTTTTTATTTCCAACTTAGTTTATTTTCCGATAAGAATTTTTTTATGTTGTAAGTTATTAATAATAACAATAATAATAATTTTAATTTGTGGTGTCCTTATTGATATTGTAGCTCAAATTATTAAACATGAATTTATACAAACTTTCAGGGCCGTTCAGTGGTTGGAAAAATTGTTGATTTCCAACAGTAACTCGAACTCCTAGTATCAATAAAATGTTTATTTAAAACTTTCAAATTCTGAGTAAAACTTGTTATTTATAAACAAAAATAAGAGTGACAGAAATCCCGCTTGTTCGAGCTAACATAGAAAACCCCATTTGTCGATATGTTCAAGGAGTCATATAGAATCATTATCACCTAAAATTTTCTAGGAGGAAATTTTTTGTTGTATAGTGTAATAAGCCGAATACTTTTTAAAACGCTGTAATAAATACAAAAGAAGTCGAGCTAAAGATATAAATAACTAGTCGCAAAACTGTCAATAGAGATCATTCTGCACCTATCGAACCAAATGCTCTTTAAAAGATCTTTGAAGAGCAAAGAAAAGTATACAAAGGACATTATTTGTTGGTGCTATTTGATATCAACGCCCTTTAATAATTCGATAACGACACTGTTGATACTGAAATCTCGAGTTATCCCCTCTTTGACGATGTAGAAGTCTAGCGAATCAAGATCTAATGCATTTGGCAACCCATTGATATCGTTAAAAAACGTCAGCAATCATTCAAGAGAAAAAATGTAATTTTAAAGTGTTCGATGAAAAGCAACTTCAATTCGCTCGAGATTCACCAATTGGCATGAGCTATTATGCTACAATACTTTCTCTAAATGCAACAAAAATAAATACTAAAAAACAATATTTGTAGAATGCATGCTGTGTTGTTGCTCCATTCCATGGCTATAGCCGATACCGTTAATACATTTGCTGTTGCACTTCGATATTACTCATCGACTGCAACTGAGAGAGAGCAAACGTGTGAGAACGCATATTTCGGTTAATACCTGATAAATCTGTCAGTTTAATGTTTAAATTGAAATCTCTCACCACGGCGCCGCCAAATGCCAAAAATCGTACAATAACAACAACGGAGAAACTAGAAACCACACACACACACACACACACACTAAGCTCTAAGCTGAGGGGCTGGCCAGCCTTGTAGGGAAACCACTGAAATAGTGACAAAATTTTGAGTAATCTATTGTGCTTGAGAGTAGCAATCAACTCGGAATCACTGATTTTCCTACAGGGTAATCTTCGAGAAACACAAACTCATACATACATTTCCCCATATATTCTAAGTGCCATTGCTTGGCAGTTGAGAAGTGGTGTGGGGCCAAAGGCATGGGGACACACGCATCTTTCGTGCAGCAGCAGGCAATCGTAAAATCTAGCAACCACTTACAAGCCACAACAACAACAACAACAACAACGATAGCAAACTAATAGATCTTTACAAAAACAAATAAACATTCAAACCAAATAGTAAATAGTAAATACTGTGTTGGCAAGCAACAACAAATAGCCAAGACGAATTTGCCACAGCTACAATTTAGATAATTTGTATCTCAACATCAACATTCAGCATTCGACAACGGCCATAGCAATCAGCAGCAACGCAAGTGGCAGGCAACAGCAACAGCAACAGCAACAGCAGCAGCAGCAAACACCAAGTGGCAAGCGCATTAAAATCGAAGGCGCGAATGACTGGGCTACTAGTAGATTTGGATTGGGCTTGTCTTGTTGGCGTGAGGAGGAGGAATGCGCGTTTGCGGGTGGTGCAGGGTGCGCAGCGTGTGACTTGGATTTCTGGCATGACAGATGTTTTGATTTGTAGTCGCTCAGAAAACAAATCCTCAACGCTGCTGAGCATGTTTTTAGCGTCAAAATGTATCGATCTACTTATATATAGATACATAGATAGTAAGTATGTATGTGAAGCGGTTTGCGTGCGTGGCTATATGTAGGCTAATGGGGGTTATTGTTGTTGCTGATTGCATACACTTTTCGCGTTTTCACAGCAGGCAAATTAAAATTATTTCGCTTGATGTAAATAAAGAAAATTGAGCATCGCTCAAACTGCTTTCCTATAATCTAATTTCAATGAATAAAAGATTTATGCGAACAAAATAAAATACATTTACATTAGACTGTGTCGCGAAAAAAAAAATTTGAAATGCATCATTCACTAAGCGTTTCATTTTTTGAAGAGTAAAGTTGTTTTGGTGTGGTTAGATATTAAATTATTTGAACTTAGTAGGGTGAGGAGGCATCCCAGAGTAAAAGGATCCTATAAGTAGGTACTCAAAATTATCTTTGCAATCATGTATTACGGGTAACAAATGAAAAAGTTAAGACTGTTTTTTAGACACGCCAAGGGCGAACATTTGTATGACTCTAAAATCCTTTCGAAATAAGCTTTCAAACTGGGAGGATAGTTGCAACTTTTTTTCTTTTATATGGGGGACCGACCCGGGCTAATATACATTTGTTTTTAATAACACGCTTAGAGGAATCAATACAAGGTGTGTTCAAAAAGTATAGTGACTTTCAATTTGATTATTAATATTTATTTATTCATGTTGTCCCTTTAAAGGAATCTGGATCTTCACTTGAAACACTTCGAATAAGCACTTTTTGTTTTATCCCCGAGCTCTTCCAGAGATTACAGTCTCTTTCGCCTTAATCCTTTCAAATCTTCGTCCTTACATGAAACTCTTCAGCCTTAGCAACAGCGAATAGTCCGAGGGGGCCAAATCCGGTGAATATAATGGCTGAGACATGATTGTGGTTTTGTTTTTTGGCCAAACCGTCAGGAACAAGCAACGATCAATGAGAGGTGATATTAAGCAGTTTTATAATCAATTTCGCTGCGACAAGTTGCATGAACAAAATTTCAGAGAAAATTGCACGTCACGAGCCAACCGAGATCCTGCTATCTTCAGCAACTTCTCTAATGGTAATTCGACGATTCCTCAAAACTGCTTTTTTCACTTCTTCAACACCAAACACTTCTAACCTTCACACATCTCACAAGCAAACAAATAATACTACAAACTCAAAGTAGTAAATATATCGAGCACTAACTGGGGGAAAACGTAAGCGACATTTCTTTCGAAACTTTTCTTTGCGATGCAGAAAGGAGCACCTAGAATCTAGATGCATTAAAAACAATTTACATTTTTTTCGCGTTTCGTGGTCGATATTTTTGGAATGACTATACCAACATACAATCTAAAAAAAAATCGAAAACCCAAATTACTTATTGAGCAAACCTTGTATGTACATGCCTGCATGTGTGTGGTCGATCAGTAGCCGATATACATACATACATACATAAATATGTAAATAAGGATTTTTATGTAAAATACATTTTAATGGACAAACGTACATAAAAAATACATACATACATACATATATGTAATTAAAATCAAATTAGGAAAATCTTCTTTTTTTTGTGAGATAACCCGCTGTTCTATCAAAAAATACTTCTGCTAAAAGGCAACACTTTACAAAACTTTTTATTCAAAATAATTTCCCAATTTCTGTTCTTCAATTTTCTTTTAAAAAACTTTTCTTCCATGCAAAGCTTTATCTCCAATAAAGTGTTTCAATAACATTTGTTTACAAATATTTCATTAATAAGTGGTATCCCGTTAAAAATAGCGTTTTAGACCAATTTTGGGTCGCTGAAAATGAGTCTCATTTATTTTTCAAATGATGCATTTTCGAAATATAGGCAAACCTCCAGTTTTCCAGATACTCGCTCCGGAATATCAAATAAGAAACCCAAACAAAAGGTATATCAATACCAAGGGGCTAAATCTACATCTACTGTATCTGCAGAAGGTTAGTTTTTTACTCTATTTTGGTTTTTTGTGGCAATAACTGCACTGATAACTGCTGAGGACCTAGAACGTAGGGTTTTCGCGTATATCTTTTTCCTTGGAAAAATAAATGGAACTCATTTTCGTGTTCAGCGAACCAAAATTAGTGTAGCAAATGCTTTTCTAATTGAGTACTTTTTTCGTGTAAACTAATGCAAGTAAAAGCTTTTCTCCATTACCCATGATTTATTAATTAAAGGTTTGCTGAGTAAACATTTCTCTCTCTCCCTTTTCTGCAGTGTTTCCCAACTTTTTTCTTTTGACCAGAGATCACTTAGACCCCATTATAATAAAAATGGGTCACGTGTCTATAACAAACGGTCTCAATATCAAAATGAACTTTAATCGAAACAATTAATTAACATAAGAAATCGTACCATACAGTATTATAATTGCAAGCAAATAAAAAAATACACCCTTAAAATCTCGGCGCAAAACACCGTATTTCGGGGTATCATCGTCTGTTTGTCCATAACTTAAAAAATTTCTTAATCAGCAATAAATTTATATAGCAAAGTTAAAGAAAACTTTACATTTGTAAAATTTTTGCTCAAATCCACTCGCATATCATAATTTGCTTTTAATCCCATTCTAGACGTGTTGTCAATTGAATATACAAAAATGTAGCGGCTTTCTTTATTACAACTTAGCTCATAATCCAAATTTGAACAAAATATCCCTTAGACTCATGGCACGGACATAGGATATATAATAATCTCCTAAATGGCATATGAATCGAGATATTCAGAAAATCTGTATTTATACTCCGATATTCATAATGGTGGTACAATAAAAAGTATTTTTGTACGAAATAATCGCGCGAGGTGGCACCAGAGGCGAGTCATGCAGAAAATCTGTATTTATGCTCCGAATTTGATAGAATTAAAAAAGTATTATGCAGGTATGAAGGGAATTATTTTTATGAAAAATGGATCCGTTAGGTGGCGCTATAATTAAGTTATCCGAAATTCCGTATTTATGACCCGATATTGATGATATTAGAAAGACATGGTGCTGGTACAACAAAAAATACCTTTATAAAAAATTGATACGCTAGGTGACGCCAGAGGCTAGTTATTCAGCAAATATCCCGTTTTGATCCTATTGTGATGTAGTTGGAAGCGCAGGCGCGATTAGAAATGGTTTTATAATCCGACTTATATATATGACATTGGACGATATTTATATTTGCAAACAAAATATATAAAAATCTATTAGATGGTTCTGTAGCCCAAGTTTCCAGAAAATCTACATTCATAGTTCGACTTAAGTAGCTCAAATCTAATCTCTTTTTGTAGTTAAAAACAATGCCCCTTAGTCATAATCAATATACTTAAAGTTTACCCTTAAGTTAATTGCAGTCAGTGTTGCCGTTTTGCTTACTTTTTACCAAAATTAGATATTTTTTTTCCTTTGGTTACGTAGTTACTTTTTGTTGATTTTGGTTACTTTTGCATATAATTTGTTCGAATCTTCGCTTATTGCGCATTTAATCGAGGTTTGTCTGTTTATGGCATTGCTTAACCTTCACGTTTTAAAAAAGGGTTGGGTGACAGCTGTTTTAAGATCCTTTCGCATATTGTAATGAATTTGTTTTCATTACAGCATTGTTCAGACATGTTCGAGTTCAAGCTTCGAGGCAAAGCTTAGCATGAGGTAAAGTGATTTTTAAAATTTTTGTGAATGAAAAAGCTTTTTCGCACCAAATCTAAAACGTAATATTCAAATGCGTCCATAACTTAGAATACCTGCTTAATCTAATAAGTTCTTCTAAGGTGTTCTTCCTGGATTTAATCTGCAACTTCGCTAGCATTAGTGTCAAAAAGTTTGGTATCAGTTTTTGGTAAAGTTTTATTTCGGTATTGTTTTTTTCCTGAGGACTGACGATGGAATTAGTCAGCCACGACTTCCAGAAGGCATTTGGTGTTTTATTGGCTAGTAGTGCCTTTAAATAAAATATGAAAATTGTATCTTGGTCATGCTAGTTTTCGCTTAGGTAATATAATCATTGGAACCTTGCTAAATATTAAATCATATTAAATATCCATATTTTTCTCAAACATTTTCAGACTAACTTTTTTATTTACAGAAATTTGAAGTTTCTAACACTTTCACGAAAAGTTGTTTTTCCAATTTTTTTCTCTAATATATTTTACCCCTGATCATTGTTTCCACAAAAGTTACTCAACTTATTTTATTTCAAAAAATTAAGTTTCCGTCTACTTTTACCAAAATAATGGATAAAACTTAAACAATTAACTGATTTTGTACTGTATGACAACTTTTGTGATACGAAAGCATGTTTATTTTGTTTCAGGTTTTTGTTTGCTTTTTAATTTTTTGTAAATATTCACATATTGAGGACTACTCTTAGGTTTATTTAAAGAAAAGATACCGCATTGCTCCAGTTTAGTTGAAGCGATGGTATCGGTTGTGTTAACTTTAAGGGCACCGATTGGTTGCGGCTTATTGGCTTAGCCCTGTTGCCAAAGCAGCATGGTCGGCACAAGCCGTCAACATCTATTCGCGCCATTTGAAATTCCAATTTAAAGCCCTTATGTAACTGTAAAACCTTAGAGGTGAGCGCTTTACCGAGCATACTATAAACCAGATTTAATGTCTGTGATCCATTGCAACATTACATTTGTCTGCGCTCGCACGATCATGAAACATTCAATAGTTGTTACATAAAAATCTGTATGACATACGAGTATAAATTGAATTTCCAAAGTTTTATAGGCCGACAATTCCAAAATTCAAAACATAAGACAATAGGAAAATTTGTATACATAACGATTGATCGCTAGCCGGTCTCTGTTTCTTTGGTGTTTTTGTACTGATTTCCACTACTCCGCTTATGTACGAAGTTACTTATGTACATATGTTTGAATGTATGTACATATGTACATACATATGTATATATCAAAAAACTTATTCACTAACATATTATACTACAGCAAGCTATTAATGTTGTTGTACCAACGTTTGTTTGTTTTTGTTTTTTATTTATATTTATATTTTTATTTAAAGCTCTTATTACTATTAATGTTGTTGTTATTTTCGTTGTTGTGTTTCGTTATAGCCATAATGTTAATGTAAAGGATCGTAAAATTTTTTACGATCCACCAATTAACCGATAATAATCAAATCACTTGTAGCGCGCGCAACTTCGACTCGATTCGACTCGAGCGCTCATCTCGGGACCACTTTGTGAGATGGCACATGCTGTACACCTCTGCTGCAGAGCCGAGCAGAGCAGACCGCATGAATCCACATACTACATTCACATATGTACATACAAACGAAATGCGAACGTGAATGTTCCACTCACACACCTACATACATACATACCATATTTAAGTAAAAAAGCAAGTGGCATAATCAGCTGCGCGGACAACATGCAGGCTTTTAGAGTTTGTGGTGCATGGCTGGCTAGCTGTCGATTGCCGTTGAATGCATTGCCGTTGAACCCCTGGCTCTGGCCCTGCCCTTGCTACTGATGCATCAAATTTGCTATGCTATGCTCTCAGATGCATGCATTTTTGTTGTTGTTGTGATCGCTTTTGTTTTTGTGGTGGTTGTGGCTGTGGCTGTCGCTGTCAGATCATAAATATTTTTACGATTCTTTAATTTGATTTTGGCATTTTATTTAATATTTTCCCCGCATTCCCAGCAGCACTCAGCGCCGTGAAAGATATGACCGCCCAGCAGCGGCTTTCGTTTCTGGCTTTTAGCGGGTGATATCCAGCATTTAATTTTATGCGTTCGCTCGTAAAATTCGATTGATAAATTATTAAGCAGCATTCAAGGGGGGTAGCGCGGTAATGTAGCAGCTGATGAGCTATGGACAGGTGCGCAGCGACAGAATTGGCGGGGAGCCTTTAAAGTTGCTGCTAATGATTTTTTGTTTGTATATTTGTTCTCAGTAAAAACTCTTCTCACACAAATACTTATGCATCAAAATATGTTTGCATTAAAATGAAATTTAAAATTTATATAACGATATTCATCTTGCACTTTAGAAAAATGTTTACCATTCCTCTGCTCGTTCGCAGAAACGTCGAGCAACTTTAATGCTGCATAAAAAGTACAAGCGATTCTCTCTTTTCGCATCGGTTATTTATTCCCAACCCTTAGATTCGAATGCAACCGCCCGCTCTCGCCCATTAACCCTCTTTGTGTACTTTGTCTCGTCAATCTAACTCAACGAGTCCTGTCTGAATTATCGGATTATCATAAAAATGCGTAATAGCTGGATGCGCAGTAGCGGAATGCTCAAGAAAAACGAGTAGTAGTGGGAGCAGCAGTAGCTGAAAACTGCCGGCTGGCTGGCATCTGGAATGCAAACGCGGAAGTCGGAAAAAGGATATACATACACTACGCATACTACTACAGTGGCACAGCTCTGAAGCAGAATTTCGTTGGAAATTTAATAAGATATTCGAAACGCTCATAATATTTGTGCCAGGTCGCCAACCAGTTCAGAGCAGAGATCTACAATAAAAATTATTTGACCGTTGAGTTTTAAAAAAGTTATCCTAATTTTGGCAAGAATAATCGAAGTCTTTGGATAATAATTCTGAGTCAAACAAAATTTTCAGTTATTGATATATATTATTTCGGAATTTATTAATAATAATTTTGAGTAAAAATAATTTTTTTTAAATCGACAATAACTATCATTTTGAGACCTATGTATATTATAAAAGTCTTTGCATAATAATTATGACTAGACAACTTTATTGAAGTTCTGAAAGACGAAACTATTTTGGAACCCAAAATAGTACCGTACTAGTCCTGAAGTGATCCCGAAATTATTTCGGAGTATTCCCGAATCAGTGCCGAACTAATGCTTTTTACTCTTAATTATTATGAAAGGACTTTTATTATATATATGTATATCTCAATTTATCTCGCGGATAATTTTGAAGAGAATTCTTTTATATAAGTCCCAAAACAAAAGTATTTGAAGACTTCAATATATTTTTATCTCGCTGATAACTATTATGAAAAGACTTTTAATAATAAGTATCGATTACTCAAACAATTTGTATCTTACTATAATAATTATTGATTAACTTTTACTCTTTTCTCTTATAATAGTTATGTCTCTTATTCAAAGAATGACAACGAATCAAGTTGTTTAATTTATTTGTTTATTAAAATAAACAGCATTATAAGTGATTAAAATTACAATTAGTGAAGCACCAACTACCCCCGAGATTTATACAAATAATGAACCATTATAAAACAAATTTTATGAAAAATTCAGGTTGCCGAGATCTTCTCAAATCAATGAGTAAAATTCTTTACATAAAATCTTATCACAAGGATTTTTACAGTTACTCGTCATTGGAAGCAGCCGATTCAAATTCTAAACGTAAATAGGTGTAGTAGATTATCACCGATTTTCCTTATCTTTAAAAAATCTCTTGAACAGGATATGTCTAGTAATGCATGTAGTGTTAAGAGCCTCCTTTATTTTCAATAGTGTTAATAGAAATAATATAGGTTTATATCTAAATTAGAAGTCTGAAAATTATTCGAACACATCGATAAACAGAAATTATATTTTTCATTCCAAAAAATCAAAACGTGTATCCTGCTGGTCACCAGAATTGAGCGTTCTTCGTAATGAAACAATTTTAGCTTGCAGGGAATATCGAAAATCAAGGAGGGCTCGACTCTTCGAGAATGCACCCTTAAACAAATACAAAAATGATGTGGCGTCCAGTTTACTCAGATAATCTGGGTAAAAAACAAGCTGCAAAATTTAACCTCAAAATTTCTCTTCATTTATAGGAATAAAATATTTCAAAATCTTACATAGAAATGCAACTACAGAAATATTGGCCATTTTACCAATATCCATTTAATGATGAATATCCTCGCGACACTGCTATCACATTCCCAATAACCACTTCATCCGGCTCAGATTAGGCCATACACTTTTAACACACGAATACATTTTATGATCATCTACTCACCTCAGATGCCACTTCTACAAAAATTTTAACCTAAAGGTGCTGGCCTTACACGCACTGAATTTGCTTGATTTGCTTTGAGAACTGTCTATAATAAATGTAAATATTATAAAATGTATGAAAGCTTTCCTTCAAGCGCTTGAGGCGGTTCAAAGTTTCGAACAACGCAAAAAAACAGTTAACCGACCGAAGAGTCGGCAAAAGTCACGGGCATTGCTGGTATATTCACAGCGGTCATTGTGACTTGAATTACATTCGAAACAATTAGGAAAATCTGATTTAGGAAGAATAAGAATTGACTGGCAAAACACTTTAAATTTGTCGAAAAGGACAGTTTGACCTTCCATATGGCCACAGCGTTTGGCCGCCCTACCCGATCTCTGGGTTAAAAAATAAAAATAAAATTTTCTGACTACACTCGGAAGGTTTTTGAACAACAAAGTTAATTCAAAATAATAATTCGCTTAGAGTTTATTCCGATTCTTATTACCAGCGCTGATGCAAACTCGCAGAAAAAGTATCGAAAATTTAGCCCTAAAAGTTTCCAAAAGCATCAATTTTGTTTTAAGTATCCGGGTATCAAAAAAAATCATATCTCGATATATTACTCACAAAGTTAAATTTAATCTAAAAAAGTGGTTAAATTTATATTTATTTGCTTCTTGTATTTCAACTAAAATTTCGACCAGAGCTCAAAAAGCATTTGGATTGGCTAAATATTTGTAATACTTCGTTGGATATTTCACATTTATGCATCATATTTATTATTTTTGTTGAAACTTGTTCGGTTTTCCTTTCTCTTTCGACTACTTTTTTAACTTATTTTTACATTTTCGTTCTACTCAAGAACAGTGAGTACCTTTTTGGCATTTTTAGTCGAAATTGTTAAACCTTTAGAGAAAATTTAATATGTTCGCTATTCTGATTCCACTCCAAAATCCTCTAAAAGTTAGCTTTCTTTAGTTGAGAAACATAAAATGGATAATATTGTGGATATCTGTAAGAGATTAGAGATATAAAAAGTTGATGTGTGAAATAACAGAAGAGGGCGTCTACATCACACAAACGTGTTTTTTTCAAAAACAAAACAAAAACCAGTTACTCAAACCCAAAAAAAAACCCTCAAATTTGTTAAAGGGATGCAACTTGTTTGCCAAAGTCGGTTGAGGTATTGGCAGCATTAGCTACTATGGAATTATATAACTTATTTTAATTGAATACCTCTGCCAAAATATTTCGAAAAGAAAATTAAGATTTACGTGAGCTGTACCGATATGAAGATGCCTCCAAAAATGGAGTTTTTTGTTATAAATAAATAAACTTTTTTATACTAAAAAAATTACACCTCTGCTGATAAAATAGTTTAAGCTGAAATGGTCGGCATAGAATTATTTAAAAATTTGTTCACCGGAATTATATTAATGGAAAAAATTGGTAAAAATGACCATGCGAAAATGCCTTTCCAATCATATCTTATAAGTCTAGATCAATTAAGTTTTGGCTGAGTGTGATTTATGATGATTCTTTTAAAATATAAACTTAAAAACTTAAAAGCTTAAACTTTTTTATGATCTCAAGTGATTTTTTTAAACTTTTCAAAAAAATATCTAAAAAATTTAATTTTTGCGTTTATTTTCAAATCGGACTAGTTCACGTAAATCTTAAAATGCTTCCGCAATATTTGGGCTGATGACTTAGAATATGATGATTCCGATGGAAAAACTGTAACGATTTTATTTTGTATTGGTAGTGAAGCACCTTAATAAATAAAAATTTGTATAAATTCGAATTGAAAAAAACTGCATCTTTGCGTTAATGAATGTTATTTTTTATTTTAAATTTTTTATTAAAAAAAAACAATTTAGTTAATTTAACCTTCTTCTGTGTTGTAACAAAAATTGAAAAATTTAAATATAATCTACTTTGCTTTATTTATTACATTTGTTAGAGGTCCTTTTTCTCATCTTAAAAAATTTATCTCGATATATTTTTGTTCACGGACACCTTTCTTTAAGACTCATACACCAAAAAGTTAAAAATTATATCTGCCATTACACACAACTTTTTCTATTGTTTTTATTGTTTACTAAAAATCTGCTAATAAAATTAATAAAAAATAACTGAAAGGACATTTTGAGGATGTCGTAAACAAATCTAACTTAAAATATTTTTCAAGTTATACTTTAGGTCGATTTCGAAAATAGTATTTCCAAAAAACTGCGGCTCAAATTTTGTCAACTTATTTGATTTTTAGAAAATGCCCGAATTATATATTTCTAGCAGCCCAATTTTCAATTTACAGCCAATAACGCTTTGGCATGTTTATATCTTATAAGCGCGGTAGACCTCTTGCTTTCAGAACTTTCCGTACTACTTTTATGGAGTGAGTGGTGTGATCCCAGTGATAGTTATGAAAACTCCCTTCTTTTGACACTCAGGCAGCAATTACGCCCGCAACGGTATTCGAATCGAATCATTCCAGAACAAACACTTTTAAAATCCAACGAAGATAAGTACGGAAAGCAAACATGCATCGAGCGAAGAGTTCATCAATGAGATAATGTAAACGATGCTTACTTACGTACTTAATTGGTGCTATAACCTTTTAAGCGATTTTGGCCGAACTTCTCCTACAATTTGTGGTGTGCGTCGAGATGTTGTAACACAAATTGAGGGATCTACAGATTTACGCCGACTCTGAACGGCGAATTTTTTTTTGTGAGAAGTTTTTTTTCATGGCAGAAATACAGTCGAAGGTTTGCCTTTGCCTGCCGAGGGGCGATCGCTATTAGAAAAAACTTTTCTATATTTTTTGATGTTATTTGCCCCAGGCAGAATTTGAACCCGGGAGCAACTGAATGAAGCTCACATACGCTGCACACTCGGCTATGGCGGCTACGATGATATGTTGGCAAATAAAAAGTTTTTCTGTGGAAGAGAGTGCTTCCAAACAGAGCCGAAATACCACTCAAAATGCCCTATAAATCAGAATACAATTTAGCTGGTTTATCTAATAAAGTCAAGAAGATAATCTGCAAAACTAAGACGAAAACTTTTCAATGTACTTAAGAAGGTGACCCGTAGAATTAAGATGAAAACCTTTTCAATAAAAATAAGAGGAGAATCTTGGTTTTCATCAGAATCTCCTTTTAATTTAATAAGAAAAAGAACAACTAGATGTTATTGGCATCTAAATATTTTTGTGTAGATTATTTTCTGAAAATAAATATCAAACTGTTTTTATAAACTGTTTATTATTTAATTCTATAAGCGTTAATTATAATTATGATAAGTTTCAGTATATAAATAATATAAATATTTTCTTATAATATACATAAGAGCATTTAATATAAGTATAATATAACAATTGGTGTGGCGAAATTATTCGTGTTATGGCACGTGCTATTTCTTGAAATTTAATTCATGTTCCGATCTTTTTTGTACAACCGGTATTTTCATTTTTAATGCACAAGAAAGACATGTATATTTATTTTTAAAACACTACTCGTTGAAAACTTCAGGAGAAATAAATATGTAAATTAAAAATACAAAAATCTGCAAAACACTTATTCACAAAGAACAAATGTATGTTGAAACGATAAAGGCAAAATTTTAATTAAAATGGTCTCTTTTAAAAATAAAAAGTTTTCCTTATAAATAAATTCAATAAGATTCTAGAAGAAATTAGAGGATCTCCTTATTAATTACCTTTATATGGGTTTTAACATAAAAACATATCTTTTAACAAAATTCGATAAAAATTAATAAACAAGAAGTTATCATCTTATTTCCAGCCGTTTTCATTTTCAATAAATTTGAGGAGAAATGCATTTCTCTTTTTGGCCATCAAGTTTTTTCAGACGTCAATCTCTTTAATTATAGGTGAACTTTATAGCTCCGTGTACTTTCAGATTTTAGGGACTAGTAGCAAACTGGTAGTCAGTACATATGTATGTATGTATGTGCAAGCCTATCTGTATCAGACATGCATTTATATGTATATATATATATTTATGTATGCACATATATATTTCCTTATACATATAAGCATGGGAAAAAGATTGGTGTGTTGTTCAGCGAAACATTTTATGACATTTCTTTAAAAAAAAACTTTTTAAAACGTTTCTCAGCATTTCCTTATTGTCCTTACCACCTACCACTTCGGCTCTCTTCGTTCTCGACGTACAACAAAATAAATGCGCTGATGTCTGTATCGATTTTCTGGCAAATAGATTATCTCTAGACAACAACATATTTTTACGCCATCAATTCATTTGCCGCACATTTGAACCCCAACAAGAAGTGAGCAGCTAGCAAGGCGACGGTTAAGTGGCACTACGAAGGACTGAATGGGAGACATTTGCGAATCCAACAAGGAGAAGGCGCACCGTCACCCCCAGAGCAATCGGCAACAGCTGAAAAAGTACACATATGGAAGAGTGGGGAAAAGGAAAAAATCGTCTGCGATTTTAGGAGGCAACCCAAGCCCGTGACCAAGCGCACAACTCTGACCCAAACGCTTGCCGATTGCACACCGATGACTGCATATATGGTATACATATATAAAGGTATGTGGCATTTAATTGGGAAGTTTTATACAATTTGGAAGCGATGATAGCGGCAGCGCCAACGCCAACAACGACAAACGTTTCCGTCGCTACATTCAATCTTGCTAATGAAACGAGGAATACACTGTCTAGCGATTGTAAAACAAAAAATCACTTTTACTTGGATTATTATTTTAGTTGCGAACGCGTAGAAGGGGTTGCAAGCGACCGCCGCGCAGCTTCAAAGGAATTGATAGCGAAAAGCAAAAATCACAAAACAAAAAAAAACAAAGGTGAACTTCACAAAACGTACCGTGCGCACTTAAACCTCCCCCTCTTCCACACTTGACTCATTTCCTCCCCTTAGCGGCAACAACCCTTGAGTAGAACAGTTCCCCGTCGAATTTAAAGTAAACGATGAGACGAGCTCCAAAAGGTTACCACAACACATCAGCGCTGGCAGCTGAAGGAGCCAACAAATACTGCAAAAACAACAATCAAATAAAACAACAAAATAACTAATGCCGCTGCCCAGTCAAAGGAAGAGCGAATGACAGCGAAGAGCGCACAATATACGACGAAATACCTACATATACTGACGAAAAGTGTTGGAAGGACGACCAGCGACGACGACGCCTGAGATGATGATGCGACACTGTTGACAGAAAACCACCACCAGTGCGCGGTGCGCACATCAAATTGACAAAAGGAATTTAAAATTTGCAATACAACAACAGCAGTACAGCGACAGCAGCGGATAAAGCATCACGAGCGCAGCCAACCAAATGGCTCAGCTTAAAAAGGTGGCAGCAACAACAATAACTATAGTAATTCAATTGTGCTAAACCAAAAAGGAATGAGGTGCTTTGTTTAGTTGGAGCGCGCGCACGGGGGAGGTGGCGGAACACTCTGAAAACATCGTTGAGTATTGTACGCGCTCAAAAAGAGCAGTCACAATAAGCGTTCAGCGAGAGGACAAGAGCTATAGAGTAGTGAGAGTGAAAGAGTAGTAGTAGAGCAAGCAGCGCGCGGTAGTAATGCTAATTATTGTGCTGCAATTCGAGCGGGGCTAGGAGCCCAGATTAAATATTATCTGTGAGAGTACTCGCAACGGCGCGCCACAAAAGCAACAGCAGCAATATGAACGAAATGATAAATATTGCAAAGCATTTCATATTCGTTGCTCATTTGCCATGGCATTCGCATTTCACATTACATTGCGCGTCTCATTTCATTTGTGCCGCACAACTCAATTTAAACAGCGTAGCGGAACGCGCGGTGTAGTCCACTGTCATTGTAAGCGTATAGCGCGTCTAAGAAAAAGCAACAAAAAAATGTATGTGAAATGAGGGCGACATCTGTTGCGCTGGTGTTGGTGGTGGTGGTGGCGCGCTCCCAACGAACACACACACATCGTTGAGGCACAACAACACGCAATACATTGCAATGCGACGGCCGGATGGATGGATGGATAGTTAGACAGAGAGACAAAGCATGTCAGCGTAGCAGCGCTCAGGCTAGCTGAGTGGCAGTTGATGTTGGCGAGAAAAGGAGCGCGCGAAATTTGCTTGAAACTGTCATAAATCTTACGAGCTGTGATGGAACGCTGACTCGCTGTTGACTTGGCGCCGACGAACGACGAGCAATGAGATGCGCTCTCACTCGTACAATGGTTGACGAAGACGAACCTGATTTGAAGAAAAGGCAAATGAAAGATGTTTGAAAAGAACTGGTGTGCACGTGGTAGGGGGAGTGACAGTAGCGTCAAAAGAGTAAAGATACACGGACGCAGAGAGGCAGGCATATGTACGCAACTATAAACACATACATACATAGCCCGGCATATAGAAGAACGAATGGATGTATAATTGTGTGTGCAAAAACTTAGCAAATGTGCAAGGGTTGAGCGCAAAAGGCCAAGGTAATCAATGAAGGTGCTGGTGCTGTGTCAAACGCTGGTGTTCACTCATCAAACTGAAATTATCTGTCGACTGAGATGGAAACATTTCAAAAATTGAGAGCACCAAAATCGAATTAGCAAAACAACAGCATAAGTAGGCTACGATAAAAACCAGGAAAAAAAGCATACAAAAATTATGGAGGTTGGAGGAAACTTAACGCGCATCAGTTTGGCGACTTCCCCATTTGAGCGAACGAGCGCACACGAGACTGCGATGTCATGGCGCTCTCGTTCTTGCCAATTACGTTTGCGAATTTTTGCGAAATGAGTAAAATAATAATAACACAACCACAGCCTTAAACCGGCGAACAGCAACAAATAAACATACAACGAGCAAGGTTGTGCATTTCGTCAGCGGCATGTCAAAAGTGCAATCGGTTGAGTTGAGTTGGGCCGAGCGAGTGCTCTCACTGCACAAAACTAGGCACATATCGAAATACCCAACGTGCGCGTTTCGAGCAAGGCTCTCCACAAATACGAAAAACTGGTTATGTACGAGTGGAGTTAGCGGGTGTTGCGCGCTTTGATGGACATGCCGAAATTGATGAGCAAATTAATTTACTGAACGACGCGCAGCAAGTGTACGTGCGCCGCAATAGCGGGGAATTTCTACAGCGGTAGAGCAGTAACAAAATTTAAGAGCGCGCCACACAACGCGCATGCGGCAAATTGTAGAATTTTCATATCTACTTTTTCTAGGTGCTGAGCGCTCGCTATCCTCTTTTGCACTCTCTTCAAAATGCTGCAAATCCGCTTTGGCTAATTCTCTTACAATAATATTCCTTTGGTCAAGCGGGAGCGTGAGCGAGCATATTTGTGTGTTGTGTAATTTTTTGTAGGTGGGCGCTCCCCCTGAGTATTTGTACGGCGGTCAATCAATTGGGGCATTATAGTGAGCGATCATGTCAAATGTCTGGGACTGTTAGTGGCGGCAGGCGCAGTCAGCGACGCACCATTCGTGAGAGTAGAGCGTAACAATTTTTTTTATTGCTGTGTTGTGTCGTGAATTGCCGTCGTCTTATTGCCGTTTTGTTTGACGTATTCGAAAGCGCTTTAACCGAAATATGTTCAAATGCCGTCGCTATTTCAATGTGAAGAAAACTAATTTACAAAAATCGCAATTAATGAGTGAGTGAGAAGAGTTTCGAAAATTTCTTAGAAAAACATGTGGTTGCTGCTGTTTTCAAAATGCCGAGTGCGTTAAAAATGTTGGCGCCGCACAGATTATATGCGAAATATAACAGATTTTTTATTAAAAGAGCAATTGGAAATTAAATTAAAATTTTTTAAATAAATATGTAAATTATATTTAAGAACTGAATTCAAAAAAGGTATTTAAATGAAATATAATAAAAACCAACAATTTAAATAAAATCAAATAAAATGAAATAAAGGAAAATCAACTTTCTTTTCAGTTAACTTCTTAAATAAATTAAAAAAGAAATATAAAAGCATAAAGCAAAATGTAATATCAAACTGATTACACAGATCTAAGATATAAAAATAAAAACTAATAAAACGGTAGCTGGACTTAAATTATATGTATAACCTAAAAGAGTGCAATCGAATTATAAAAAGAAGAATATAAAGGATATAAAATGAAGGAGAAGAAAATCATATGAAATAAAGGGGAATAAATTAGAATTATTTAAATTCAAATATAATCACGTTTTAACTTAGACATTTTAAATTTTCAAATGAAAGTTTAGAACAGAAGTTGAATTTACTGAAAATAAATTCAAGTAAAAAAAAATTGTAGTTCCGAATTTGAACCAGCAACTAAAACATCATAAGGCCTTGAAAAAAAATATTTTTTAATATATTTTGAATACAGTTTCGAAAAGATGTAAATTTATTCCAAACAAGATCTTTTAATTTTAGTATTCAGTAGGTGTCGGTACTATTTTTAAAGTTTTCAAAATAGATAATATAAAACTAAAGAAACAGTTAGGTTTTTTGAAAATTAAATATTCAAATATAGTTGAAATAAAATCAAAATTTAGTGTAAAAAAATCTAAATAAAAAGTATATGTAGGTACATGTATTCCAAAAAGTAAAATGAACAATGCGCTGCTTGAAAAACAATATAATTATAATCATAATTAATTTTTAAAAGATTAAATATTAACTACTACATAAATAAATTGAATCATAACAAAATAAAAAACTATTTTACTTTATAAAAATTTATTCGAAATAGCTTCATAAAAATATTTTTTTTTACTAAAAAAAAAACTAATATTGAACATTTTTCAAATATAAAACAAATTTCACAATTTATAATAAAAAAATATAATATAAAATAACAAAAAATTAAGTTATAATTATTAATTTAATTTCATATCGAAAAAAAATGTAACTTAACATCGATAAAAACAATAAAAAAATGCTTTCAAAACTCGAACGGAAATCACAAAAATTAAAAACCTCAATTTGCCAGAAGCACAAACGTGTGACCTAAGCGCATTCTAACTTAACACGCGCTGACCCCACAAAATTACCACCCTTCAGCGCGCCTACCACTTTTGACCTCAACAACAATAAGAACAACATTACAACTGACTGCTACAAAAACTCAACCATCTAAAACTACAACACGCTTGCTCACCTAAATAAGCGCCAACTGGCAAGTAGAGCGTGCAGATCATCAGCATTCGACCAGCAGCGATTTTACGGAAACAGCTAAGCTGGAAAAAAATGCGACTTTTTCAAAATAATAACAACAATAAACAGGCAAAAGTGCAAATTCATTGCTGGATAGGCATTTGCTTGATTCTGTTGTTGTATGCAGGTACATGGTTGTTGTTGTTGTTGTTTTTGTTGCGATATTTTGTTTTACGTAGTATTTTCCACACACTCAAAGTCTCACGCATTTACTAGTAGCGGCAACGATTTTCACGCCGCCAACTGGTCCCATTCATATGACAATACACGAAAAAGAAGTATGCGCTCTCCTTAGCGCTCTCTCCTCCCCTCTTCACAAATATTGCCAACAAAAGTTGTACGCAACGAATTCTCTACTAAACGCTCACTTCCCCAACAGGCAAAAATAAAAATGTGCTACTATTTCTTTCGACAAAGCATTTTACTCATTTAATGTTGGTGTTGCTATGGTTGTTGTTGTTTTGTGTTGGTGGTGTGTGCCTCTTGCCTTGTTCGGATCAATCAGTAATTCTCGCTGTTTATTGTTACTCTGCTAGGCTTCTGCTACTGCTATCTCCATCGATTCTGAGTGAATCAGTTTGACAGTTTGGTGCCCCCAAAAACTCCCCACGCGTTTCTACAACCCATACATTGACTGCGCTAGCGCTGGCGTTAAATGAGTGGAGCGACGGCGACAATAACAATCGGATCCACAACCGGCTCCATTGACGATGACGATGATGACGACGACGACGACGACGACGATGAGCTAAACTGAGCCACGAGTGTTGGCTGCCATCACTATCCGCAGCGCATCTCTCCATCAAGACATGATGAGACGACGCATGAACGCGTCGCTATACGCCGCGCTGCGCAATGTCACGCACACTATACGCAGTGTAAGCGCAGTCATTGGAGTAGTCAGTCGTAGACGATTCGCATCATCACTCGGCCAGGCCAAACAAGCAGCAAGCGGCAGCAGTAGCAACAGTCAGCCACTCTGTTAGCTGACACAATCAGGCAAAGCAGGCACGGAGCGTAGCGTGAAGACGACGTGACGACATTCGCTGTTCGACTCTCAAACGGGCAACGACAAAAATAGTCAATAGCGCTTGAACGTAAAACGCGACGTATATATGTAGATAGAATTTTCGTTCAATCAAAAGGTTTGATAAAATAAAACAAGACATTGAAAAATAATTGTGGAATATAAAGTGAGAAAAAGATAATTCACGCGCTACCGCCGCGCACAAAGAATAACTCACAAAGTGATAAGTAATTTACTAATTAAAAAAAATTATTCAAACCAATAAGCAAAGGCGGCGCATTTTTTCAGCGCTCGACATTCAAAACAGCAGCAGCAATTCGAAAGTAAAAACAACAGAAAAGTGCAAATTCGTATCTAGTCAAGCGGCGCGCAAAATTAAGTGTGAATAACTTCTAATTAAAAATTTCTTCGATTTGGTTTTTTTTTTGAAATTTTCCAAAAAGGCAGCAATTCTGGATGTCATAAAACACGCGCCAACCACTTCCACTACAAACAAACATAAACACATGTGAATTAAGCAGTGCATGGAAGTAAGCGAACACTAAAGACTGATAAATCCAAATTTAACAAAAAATATTAAATGAAAAAATAAAAAAATTAAATAAAAATATTTATACAAAATCGTACTGAAGCAGCACTGTGCTACAGACGTGAAAAGCGGAATGTAGAAGCAGCTGAATATCTCTGAAAGCTGGTAATAAAAATGAGCCAACACAAAAATTTGTATAATAAAATATAAATTACAACAAAACTTCAAAACCTGTTCAACAAAGTATACGTAAATGCAACAACAATAAAAATTCGAATAAGAAACGATAAAATAAAATATAGCAGCTAATTAAGAAAATATTTATTTTCAAGTCAAAGCCGAATATTTGATTACAAATAGTGCAAAAATATTTATGTATGTAAAAACAAAATTGAGAAAAAACAAAAAAAAAATATTTAAAGTTTGCTCATTAAACGACAAACTCAGCAACGTTTAAAGCAAAACCACAAAACAAAAAACATAAATGTAGTACACAAGAAAATTTCTTTAAAACAAACAAACCTACCCAATGTATACGAATCCATGCAATTAATTAATCTAATTAAATTAAAAATAAAATAAAATATTAAAGATTTACGCTAAGCTAACAAAAATCTACATTTGCTACAACAAAGGATAATTAATGTTGTAGCAACAAAAACTATTTTAATTATATTAAAGAAACAAGTTAAATAGTTCAATAAAACAAACTGTGCAAAATTCCAAGTTTTAAGCATAATATACATATAAATCTTAACTGCAGAAAAAAAACGACAAAAATCCTACCAACAACAAATATTAGCTTAAAATAACTGTAAAGCAATTAAGATCTATTACAAAACAAAAAAAAACTCCAAAATCAAAAAGGTATACGTTTAAATTATAGTAAGCAGCTAAAGCTCCACAAAAAAAAAAAAACAAGAACTCAATTACAAATATAAAAATTTCTCATACAAAAATAAATTGCCGAAAAACAAACAAAAACAAAAAAAAATCAATTTACGAGCAAATTAGTGTTTACAAATTTTTCAAATCGAACAAAATCCATTGAGCAACTAGACAGTTAAACAAAAAAAAAACATAACAATTTTCGCAACAACAACCCCTCCACGAAATTCTCCGCCAAGAGCCAAATTGTTATCTAAATTTCGTTTGTTAAAAAATAAAAAATTAAAAAAAATCAAACAAATTTTGCAAAAAAAAAAAAAGAATTAGCGCAAGTAAATTGTTTTCCAGCATACAACTTGTCTCCAAAATACCGCCAAAATTCAGCAAAATATAAAAATGTTGCACGAAGCGCTGATGCTTGAGATCTACCGGCAGGCGCTAAATGCTGGGTGAGTTGAAGGAAAAGTAGCATAAAAATTATAAAAAATAATATTAGATTAAATATTTACGACATAACTGCTCGGTTGCCACTGAATAATTTTTTCCCCGACAGAAATTCCTACTAACTCAAATGAGAACCCCGCAATTTTTAAATCAAATACATTTTTTTAACTGCCCTGGAGCCAAGTATTCGAATTGAATACTTTGCATTTGAATTATAATTTACTAGCCGCTGATTATTCTCCTCCCACTCTCATAATCAATAAAACATCTTTATTCGAATAGTAACAGTGTTTCAAATAAATTAATTTTCAATTTAAAAAGCTAAAGAGATATAAATTTTATTCAATGAGACAGTAAAGAAAGATGCACTTTAAAAAATAAATAATGTAATGGTAGTCAGTTCTATATCATACCAAGTTTATAATACTTTCTGAAGTTTTTAAGTCTTTAAAGAACCATATTATCTAACCGCTACTGTTGCCAAGGACGGGGAGAAGAGTCAATGCTGGAGATTTTATGCCAAAAATTCCCTATATAGCCTTAAAAAATTCCTATATTTTAAAAAATCCGATTAATCCTTACGGCGAAGATGTGTCTCATGTGTACAGCTCCTGGTCATTAGTGACTGATAGTTCAGCTCTCTGCTTATATTTCCCTAATGGTCGTATTTTCGTACTGCACATTTTGCTACAGCGTAGCCATGGTATTTTTCTGAAAGGCGCCATCGTACAAATCAGATAAGCTGAACAAATTTATCTGAGTTTTTCTTATTTGTACATAAGGGTTAAAGGGGTCACAATGAGTCTTTATAACCAAAGAACAAAAGCTCGAAGAGTTACTGCTGCTCCTTATAAAAAGTAAAAAATATCTCATATCTACACTTTAACCCTCTCTTTCCGCAATTTGTTCATCATTTTAGTCGAATTTGTTCCAAAAAATTGCAACGTTGAGTAAAATATTAGTGACAACTTAGTAATACCTGTTCGGGAAAAATATGATACAAATGGAGGAAGGCAAGATGGTAACGGATCAAAGGTAGATATACCTTTTTCAAAGTTGTAACTCCTCAAGTTTTTCTACTTGTGGTAGAAAGGCCCAATGTACCTACCTTAAATTTTAAGTGCAAATCAAAAAGCTCAGGCGTTGTGGATTATAAGTTACATCAGCAAAATTGATCTAAACGATGCCGTACTCTGCTGGAGAAAAAACTCTATATTTTTTGTAGGCCCTTATTTGATATTAATTTCGATTATTTGACCACCAAAGAAGATGTATTCTAACCCACCAAATATAGCACATTTGACATTATTGTATCGATACTACTTTTTCGTATAATTAGATTCCTTTCTAGTGCCCCGTTTTCATTATGTACAATTTTTGCCGACGAAATATGACACGAAATGGCAACAGGTTGACATTTTATAGTGAATTGTTTGCATTGGCTTCATATCGAAAAATATTAAAATGGTGATTTTTTCATTGTTATGTCGTGATTAGTCACGTAAGTCAAGTGATAAATAAATATAATATAATACGAGAGTCACCACACTGCCAGCATACAAATAACATGCTCATTCGAATTGAAATTTGTGTATCTAATTTTATTATATCTCTTTGATATGGACTTGGCCCACTGTTATATAATAATCCATAGCTTCAACATTGTAGTGGTGTTGCCCTATTATGAATCCCGATATAACAAATGTTCGATATAACCAAAACTTCTTTTCAACAGACTTTTGACTCTATGTAGCAAGTGTTGGAATTTGGCAGAACTCGATATGTCGATTACTTTGCATTTTAATTATGTTTTTGTTTTTTGTTCCACAACTGCACATGTAGTTCGAAACTCCCTTAGTTCTGATTATTTTCGACCAAATTGTTTCGTAAAATTCCATTTATTTTCTATACGTATTCTTTAACTCTCACGGAGAGAACACTGAATCTTATCAACATAATGTTCCGGAATTTATTGTTTTAAGTTATACATTTTAGATGTGAAACTTCAACAAGGAAGATTTGAAAACGTGAAACAATTTATAAGTAGTATGTATGTATTGAAGGTAATTCGAGTGCTGAAAATGAATTTGTTATTGATTTTTTGTTAAAGGAGAGAAATGAAATCGTAGAATTTTTATCAAAGTCGTCGGACGTCTCCATCAAGAATAAAGTAAAATTAAATAAGAAATGCCTTTTTCTTTAGCGGATGAGTGGAACATAAATAATGAAATCGATATATAATATATTATTATATATAAACAAGCATATCATAATGGTAAGAGAGTCAAAGAAAAGATAAACCCACCAATGGCTTGTTTAGCTATTCCATCATCCATTCTGTAAAAGATCCTTGTAGAGTTTGCATGTAAAGTCGGCAGTTAGCGGCCGTCATGAGAGTTAACTCATCACTTTTGCAAGCTACTTGAAAATCGTGTTCGGAATAAAACGTAATTTAAATGATCCCCTTAATTTTGTTTATACCCGTTGAGCGATATAATGCCACCAATATAAAATTAAATATTCTTTTTTAATACTTCAAGTGTTCATAGTTTATATGTACCTATAGACTAATAATTTCAAATATCAGCGAAGTGCTGTTAAATCCGACCGCCTTGGTTGCATTTATTGAAATCAAAGATTCTCCTTTGTTTTGCTTAATAATAAAAGAGACATAACTAAATACATTATTTAACATATGGACATTTTAAATTCATTGGGTCTCCTGGTTAGAAAATCCCGTAGAATAATTTCCGCGTATATAAAATTTATCCACGTCTGGGCGAATACGAATATTGTACAAGGCACTTAAAGTTTCACATCACACTACGAACTGCAAATGGTTTTTGTGAAAACAGCCAAACGAAAATAGACTGCAATTAAAAAGTGTTTTTTTTCCTATAATTTGGTATTCTAGACCATCATTATCAATATACACCACCAACTTTTCCCCAGTCGGAAAAACCGAAGATAAAAAAAAATAAATAGTGTAGGTTTTTTTTAACACTGAGTAGATAAAAATGTTCTTCGAATAGCTGGAAGACGTCTGCAACTATTCAAATGGATTTCATCTCAAAATATTTGATTTACATAGATCATCAACCTGAGGTCGATTTTCGGACGTTATCGAATACCACCAAGGGTGTTTGTTATGAAATACTTCGTAAAACAATATTTTTAGAGAAACAACTCCAGGTTATATAGATCTCATTAAGAAATCTAAAGTTAATAGCCCAATGCATGCTTCCTTTGATTTGAGAACCATCAAAAATTAATTGGGGCAAATGGTAGCTTTATTTCGCACTCCCGAGGCACTTCAAAGCTTGAAATAGCGTAAAATTTTGATTCAATAGCATTTACTAGAACAGCTGATTTGAAGTTATTGTTTAAATAAAATAATGTATCTTTGGTACTTCAAATAAATCGTACAAATTATTTATAAGCTCATCCCATTTGCGCCCACATCGAAAATTCTGCAACTATTATCAAAATGAGAGGTTAAATAATATGTAGCTTAGATTAGGTTCATTAAGTCCCCCCACCCACGAATTTTGGCGCCTCCCACATTTTAAATGTCTAACAGTTTCATGGCCTACCTGGTTATATAAAAGTCATTGTCCTATAAGTAATCCCATAGATAGAAATAATAATTCTCTCCTACATAGCGAGAAAAGTTTTTCGAATTTCCTTATGTTCAATTTAGGCCACATGAGTTTGGATGTGCTACAAGTACAACTGCTTTTCCACAGCGTAAGCGCTTCCTTCAGGCAGAACTCCCTATTACCTAACCTCTTTCAGGCTGGTGATGAGAATCGAGCAACAGAAGATTTTAGGCCTTGAACCGCTTCTTGTGTTGCCGCTAGCTCGGCTTGAGAGATACTAGAGTGCTCCGGAATAACATGTTCAGCGTAGACGCGCACGTGGACTTTGTTCTTCAGTTTTGATTCATCAGTGTAGAACTTGGTATTGCTACGTGATATCCTTTGGTGAAGGTTAGCGCTGACATACAGTAGTCCGTTGCGCTCGTCAGCTGATGTGTCTAAGGATGTTGGTATGACTACTATGGATCTTTTTCTTGCTTTTAAGATGTTGCAGCCTTCGATTGACGTTAGCAGCGTACTGCTTCCCGATTGTGTCTATGGGTTCGCTATTTAGCATCCCATTCATTGACTCAATCGGTATTAATCGCAGGGCCCCACTGATGCCGACTACAACCATTTTCTGCACATCTTGTAGCAGGAGGCTGGCTGTAGAAGAATACACAATTGTGTTTTTTTTTAAATTTATATTCTTTTGAAATAATACAAATTATTGCTAATTTAATTGATTAATTTTTCTTATGAACAGATACGAACGAACAGACTTTAATAAGACGTTTCCACGAGCCCGAAATCGCGCAATTTTAGTAGTATTCTCAATTTCAGCTGAAATTTCCACTTTGGCTATACACAAATCTGTCAGCTCAAATTGCAATTGAAACAAAATTTCAGCCAAATTGTGATAAATTTCACACAATTTCGCCTGTGTCACTCTGTAATTTCTTATTGTGACTGCTAGATACGGAAGAAGAAGAGAAAATATAAGCATCTCACAAATGTTGATTATTTAAAATGGTATTGCTGAGTTGAAATTGTAATATATTAAATAAAACCCTACCAGAGTAAAATATGAAGCGATGCTATAAGTCCCAGCGTAACCATTATCCAGAACTTAAGGAGCTAGTATCGAAAGAACTGTCAACGAAATTACGATTAGAATTGAGATGGGCAGTCACAATTTCAAATTGAAATTGAGTGCCGAAATTTCGCAATTTCGGGCTTCTAGAAACGGCTAACACAGTTGATTGCATAGATAGCTTTTAAATCTACCCTGAAAGCAAGCTTGCGTTGTCTTGCACCTTAACATAGAATTTCGATACTAATATTGGTATTGCAAATTAAAGATTATCTTAAGGAAATAATGTGGATATACATACATATATAACATACAAAATGCCGTTAGTAAATTTACATACGCGTTTAATAGCAGAATCAGAGTTCTAAATAAACCGGCAACATTTCAGCTCACATTATAATATACTCGTTATATGCAGTACTAAGTAGTATTTGAGTCATTTAGTGGGTCAATAAATAAAATTATTGAATACTTGCAAATAATTCTCTTCGTGTAAGCTAACAGAAACTTGGTGCGTTGGTGCGCAATTGAGATCAAGCAAAATAATTAACTATAGACATATTTATCTATAACTAGAACAAACATATTATTACTTTTGTAATTAATTGACTAGAATATTGCAAATATGTGTAACAATTATTTGAACTTGAAGCTAAATAATAAATCTACGACAATCGATTTAATTCGCCACCAACAGCAGAGTTTTTTTAGTATCCAAACCAGCAGGCGAGCATTTAATACCAAGGAAATATATTTAAAAAAACAACAGCAATACTTAAATAAGCGTAGATATAATATTTTCCATGCGTTTTTCTAAGTAATACATATTGATTTTCTTTCGCGATTTTATTTAGTTAGTTATGTACATAAATATATATATATATATAGATATATAGAAACATGATTTGCGAGGAGATCTCATTGTACTGATAAATAATTGATTAGAAGCATAAATGACAGTGAACGTTGAATAGAAAATATTTAACGACTGGTCATTGGGTGTTGAATAGACATAAAAATAGATGTGTCCGGTGGATGTAATGAATTAGTTGAGACAATTTAATTTGACGCTGCTACACGGACAAATGCAATGTTTCTAGTTTATTTTAGCTGAATAGTTGTGAATAGTCAGTCAGCCAATGTAGTCGGATGTGAAATGAGAGGAGACAAAAAAATATTCGAATATGTTTAACAAAATCAAAAAAAAGCGTTAAGTTTTTACAGTTTAAGAATGTTTTGTTACAGACTTGTTAACGCGATCGTTTTCCTGCGAACATTAAGCCAACTGACATTTTCTATATAACCATTAATTTGTGTTTTTTTTTGTGGAGAGGAAATTAATAGAGTGAAGTTCACATTTTTTCACTTTAAAAAGTTAGATGTATATTGAAATTTATAGACGCAGCTTCCTCTATAAATTGTCACCTTTGATTAAGAATCTGGTTTAAACTGAAACAACAGCACACGTCTGATGCAAGTTGTAACTGATGTTACAAAGTTTCCGTTTACGTAAGTTTTGAGTAAGTACGTGGTTGAAATCAATATAAAAACAACGATTTTCAAGTGACGAGCAAATGATAATTTTGAACAAAAAAAAAAACAAATGCTTTTCATCGGAGGAACTCAATATAAGATAGTCAACCTTTCTATCAAGTTGGCATCGCCAGCGTTGAAATAGCAAGTTTGATTTGGTTAAGCGGTTGTTTCTGATGAGACTCATTAACCACCTTGAGTTACTGCAGGTGCAACGGTATCTGCATTCTTCAAGATTTTCGCTATATTTTTGATAAAAAGATCAAAATTGGCACTGAAGGATACGATGACTCAAATGATGGTACTAAAAGAACAAAAATATCAAGGACCTGCGGAGAAAAACCTTCCGTCCTTAAAGAGTTTTATGCTAAAGAGTAAATTTTTAATATAAATTTGATTCGCAGATTGATTTTCGATTTTCAATTTCCAATCGAGTTGAGTTTTTATGTATGAAGCCATCTAAAAAAGCATCTCACTGATTACATGGGGTCAACAATATTGGGTGAGAATGCGCTCGAGAGGAAGTGAATATAAACTTCTACCTTTCACTGAATCAGTGGGGTCCTTAGATCAATCGAACTGTGAAACTGAATACCTAAGATATCGGGGATAAAACTGCCGGATCTCGTACTTATGGCAAAAATAATTTTCAGTATTTCAAAAGACAATTGCAAAGATAGTTTGAAAGGCTTTTTGTATTCTGGCACAAACATCTAACACAAACACTTTTCCTTTGAACATTCAGTGTGAAACGCTTTTTTGCTTATTATTATCGTGACGCATATTTTTTTTTTTTTTGTACGAAAATAATAATATACCATAGGTTTTCTGATTTTAGCGGCGATTTTAATATTTTAATGTTAAAGACAAAAAAGAGCTTGCAATATAGATAGATATAAGAAAAGATATTTGTCTTACAAATGGCTTTTGTCTTTCGAAAGACCGTGAGGAGTTGAAAAACAGTTGCCGGAATAGCTTTGTAAGGGCCCTCTAAAATTCTTGAAAACTACAACTTTGTTCCTCAAGAAACAGATCAGAATTAAGCAATGATAACTGCAGATCGGTGCTTCTCTACCAACATCTTGACAGAAACTGACTTGGGGAGAGCGGTAGCATAGATGGGCGAACTTTCTAGATGGGGTTAAAGTTTAACGGAAAGTTTGGTATTATTACTCGTATATTAGCTCTCCGAAAGCCGAAAATGTATGCATTAATATTAATATAAAATAGACAACCAATTGGATACTCACAAGTGTAAAATCTTTTATATTCTGATCACGGCCACAAGGGACCGTTCTTGATACAGATGATATTGGTCGAGGAATGCCTGTCATATCTTTCGATCGCTTCAGAATATTAACTAATTCGGCTGTTAAAGGTACCACTTAAGGTAATTTCTTCGAGTTGGAAAATCATATTCCTGGACTTCTAGGCTTTATGCAGCTCAGCGTTTGTTTATTCTTAATAATTTACGTAAATAAATATTTTTAATACTTTAGTAGACAGAAACAATCATCAGTATTCAATTTTATAAAGAAGTGGGATATTTAGATTGGTGAAACAACAGTCCTTGGATGGGAAAAATTCAGGTCCTTCTGGTAGGTAGGAATGACTGTCGTAGGAATGTGAATTAAAATGAAGTTTATCTCTCAGACCTTTCCAGCTTTTTCAATGCATGGAGCCTCCCGTTCTCTCCTCGGCGAACCTTTTCAACCCATGGTTCAAAAATGGCAAGCTGTATTAATATTATGAATGTACTTTACCCTTGGATTTTAGGGGTTACTTTCGACAACTACGATCGTCAGCAATGTATAGAGTCTAACATGATACTTAAGGTTTTAACCATTTAAAACAAGGATACAGAAGTATTGTTGACAACGTGAATGGCGGGTACTCCGTTGCCTGCCCATTAGGCATATCAGTAGTCATGTCTTAGATTTGAAAGACCAGGTCTATCATTACGTACCCCAACTACTGAATCCGACGGGCCGCCACAGTCAGGCATTAAACCACCTGTTGCAGGCGAAGTAGCCGAGGTGCCCAAGAATCCAGCGTTGCGTTGGCCAAATGACGCGTTGGATTTTGTACCAGGTTAAACTCCCACTTATCGAGAATATATTGCGACTAATTGTTAGAGTCCCTATATGGTACTACCACCCCTACACTCGGCCCTAAAAATTACTAGTCAGATTAGCTCGATGCCTACACTTGTGGTACAAGCAAATCTTCACAGGGCATAGTATAGCAGCTAAAATAACAACAAAAATAGAAAAAAACTGCCTTCATTTTGTTGCTCCTCTTCCAGCAAACTTTACTTTGTTGCTAAATTGCTGTACCTGTATCGAAGAAATTTAAGGATTGCCAGAATAAGTGAAAAAAACGATTTTTAAGTAGCTGTCTCTACATCAATGGTAAAAATGTAATGTGTAATGAAATAAGAAGAAAGAGATGGGGCTTTCATTTGCTTTTATAACAGCGGAAGCGCGGTGGAGTACACGGGTTCGATTCTGTGTCAAATTTAAAAAAATTAGTCTATAAAGAAATATCAATTATAACTTATACCGCTTTGACTATGGCTGTTTTTAAACATTTCCAAATCAAAAATGGAATTAAACTCATCTCTATATGTATGCAGTGGCGCAGACAGAAATATATTTTGGTGGAGGTTTTACGCTAATTTAATTTAAAAAAAAGGAAATCCATTTCAAGATAGTACATACTACAGTCTTACAATTTTGGTAGGGGTTTGAGCCCCAAAGCGCCCCCTTTGGGTGCGCCAATGTAGGTATGTAGCTATTGTTGATTTAAATTAATAAAATATTTGTAAATTTCGAACTGATTTTTTAAGATAAAAAATCACTTGAAAACTAATTGGGGGATATCAATCTTTCAAAAACAGTAACAAAGAAAAATAAAAAGTCAGTCAAAATATGAATACGCTTCTTCTTCTTCTTCAGTCTACAACAAAAAGTGCGCTTGCGTCCATATACATATACATATGTATACATACTATATGTACATACATACATACATACATACATACACCCATACACACTACTGTTTTCATTTTATTTTTTCAATCCTCTCATTTCAATTCAATGCACATACATACATACATATGTATTTCGTTTTCATAATTTATGCAAAACATTTAAATAGCGAGAAAATGCCAGCTGCAGCGCGTCGCGTACATTTACACTATGGCGCTCAATGCTATGCTGTCGTTGCTCGAATTCATCGATTTGATCGAGTTCGAATTGATACAAAAAGAAAATTTATGCCATTGGAATGAGCGAAGCTGGATAATTGTTTGAGCGAGTGAAAGACTAAAAGACATTTGAGCCACACACACACACACAAACATTTAAAGTGAATGAATGACCGGCTGGTTGTTGGCTGGTTGCGGATGAACGAGAAGTTCGACGCAGGGCAAAGTAGAGCGGGGAAGGAGTGTAAACCGCAGCCAGCAGCCAGCACCAGTAAATAACGAAGCCATTCTTCAACGTCAAGCGAATCAAGGCAATCAGCTAAATGCTAGAGCGTATATTAAATAACTGCAGTTAGTGAGTTTGGCTGATGAGAGAGCGCACGTTGTAGATGACCGAATGTGTGTGAATACATAGCGCATATGCATGTTTGTAGATGGGTGTGTGCGTGTGTGTGTTTGTCAGCATTCATTTAGCCACTTCTGCACACAAACAAAGCGCAACAATAAACTAAATATACCATCCAATTGCAATGCAATGAACAAAAGGAAATTAAAGCTTTTAGAGCGTTTTATCATAAACTGTTTAATGGATTAAAATTGCATATTGCATATGTAAACAAATACACTTACATACATATGCACCAAATTCATCTATACATATGTACTTATAAGTACATACATATGTATGTATGTACACATCTACTTAGTGTACACATTTATTGTGATTTTATGCTTTGACAATTCATTAAGCAACTAGTTGGCTGACCGACTGACTGCCACGCCGCTAGTGCGTTATCATCTTCATGGATTTGTATTAGTGCTGCGTTATCACTCGTGCGTCTCGGTACCCCACCACCGCCACCAGCACCACCACCACCATCGCCTTGGCTTGGGTTCATGCATCGCATGTGTACCATTTGATTTGTGACTTTTTGATTTGTTTGTTCGTGAAAGCGCGAAATGTTGACAGGCGGTTAATAAATTTCAATAAAATACTTTTGAAACCAACTATGTGTATTAATTATATGGTCGAAGCTTATCACCGAAATGCACGATTACAACAGATTTAAATAAACACTTCGCGAGTAAATTAAAATTGAAATCGAATATTTCTGCTTACTTAAAATTTGGTATAAAATTTATTTTTAAACTTACCAAGAAACGTATTTTTGTTCGCTTGTGTAAAAAAAAACTATTTTGGAAATTAAATTATTTATAATCTCCGGCTATTTTCTCATGAATTCAGAAGAAAAAATAGAGTGGGTCAAGCAATGCCGTTTTTCCTACTCTATTTACAAGGGTTTTCGTGTTTAATTTTTTGTTATTAGTTTTTCGTAAAATCAAAGTTAATTCTACAACGCAAACCATATACGAATTAACATTTTTTGACAACTACTATGATATGTTTCTTATTTTTGTGCAGGATATAACATAGTTTTGCTTGATCTCCACACAAAATATAATATAATAACACTGTCCGACAAAAAAAAAAAAGTGAATATACTTTTGAAGCGACCTAGTAGAAATTGTTTATCTGGTCGAATAGTACACGAATCCACGTTCAAAAGATGTCTAACACCCCCAAAATCTTGTTTTAAAGTCAAACCCCCGTTTTTTTTAGTGTTTTCCTCATATAATATTAAAAAGAAAAATTTCAATCGAATTGAAAATACTCAACGGTTTTGGCCCCCTGGAGGGCGCTTGAGACCAAAAAGTTAGATTTTGGATTATGCTGCATAACTTGAAAACTTGAAGTCCTTTTTGAAAGAAATCAATTGGTATCTTTAAGTAGTGATAGCCTGTCGATGATATATAACCAAAAATGATCATTCGTTTCCAATTAGTGACGAAAAAATGACGTCAAAATCGAAAAACAGGCAAATTGGGCGGAAAATTCAACTTCTAGCGTAAAAAGCATCTCAAACTCTTTTAAAATTAACAAAACACTATATATGTATATTTCGAAAGTGTAAACATTCACCTATCCAAAACAGTTGAGTATTTTCAATACGATTGAAATTTTTTTTTTTAAATTTTTCAAGACGAAAAAACTAAAAAAAACGGGTTTTTGACTTAAGAAAAAGTTTTTGGGGGTGTTAGAAATCTTTTAAACGTGGATTCGTGTACTACTCGACCAGATAAACAATTTCTACTAGGTCGCTTCAAAAGTATAAAACAACTGTCGGACAGTGTAATTAAAAGTAAAACAATAAAAATATTACAAATGCCGTTATCCCTAAATTCTTCAAACGAAATGTTTAATTTGCTTTTTACAATTAATGTGGGTATCCATTTTCATGGCTAACATATATTTTAGATATATCCTACTGATTTTGTTAGACAAATTTCAGTTAACCATGCTAAAAAAAAAACTTAAACTCAAAGCACCCTATCTCATCACTAAACTTTGTGTGTCTTAATAAATTTTTTAATGATTGTTTGAAAACCACTATAAAGCAGGTCTTAAATGATTTCAAATTACACCATAGCGGCAACTCTATTCAGAATTTTTTTTTTTTTTTTATTTATAAAAAAATACCATCAAACATCAATTGATACTACTGTTCAAAATAAATAAAACAATTATTTCATATGTTATATAAAAAACGTAGTACAAAAAATGTTTATTTGATTTTATTAAAGAAACTATTCACAAAAAATAATTTTGACTAAGTCTTGAATTTTGAAAAACGCAATTACTTTTTTGAAGAATTGATCACATTTATAAAAAATATTTCATTTGCTATATTCTACCAATGATCAGAATGGTTTTCAAAATTTATAAAGTAATTACCAAATTATTTTCAAAAGTTTCACATTTTTTACTTACGAAGTATAATCAACTTAGCGATACCCTCCTTATATCTTTTTATATACAATACTGCTGAAAAATGTTTTAGCTCTTTTTTATGAGCCACGCATTTTGGTAAACATTTTTAAAAATTTATTTTTTTATTAGTCTCTGCTACTTCGAAATGTTTCGTAAGTTTCACCCAATTACTGTACAAATAACTAGGCAACCTTTTAAACAACAAAAAAACATTTAAAATTTCACGTATAACATTATAAACCTCAGAATCGTATGAAATAAGCTTTACATAAGGCGATAGTATAAAAATATATAACGATGTCTGTAATTGTAAATTAAATTTATTATAAAGAAATTTACAATTTACTTTTCTTCAAAAACAACTAATTATCACTCCCTTTCCATTCGTAAGAAACAGTTAGTGGCCCTATATTGAGAATGTTTTCAATTAATAAGCTTCTAGCTTAAATTAAATAACTAAAAATGAATTTAAAAATACGTTTTCGTTGGTTTTGGAAACTGATTTGTTTTTTCCAGTAGCGTATCTGGCAAATAAGCCAAACACTCTTTGGAATTTCCTCTATATTTAAGATATAAATATTAATTTCGAAATCTGTGTATTTCCATTTTTTAACTTTCTCTCTCTCTTACAGCGCTTTGCCAACAGCCCGGCCACGTTCCACAGAGTCGGCCAACTCAAGCGAGCGTTGCCCTTCACACGACTCCAACTCCTCGGAAAATGGAAGGGAGAGCCGGGAGAATGCCAATGCTGCTGCTAATGCCGCTGCGGCTGTTGCTGCCAACGCCGGTATGCTGCCCCTGCCGCCATCAATGACCAATACATTCCCAGCTGTACCTCAAAATTTACCCGCTCAGCCCCCTTCGATGGAGGCTTATCTGCAGATGGTCGCCGCCGCTGCTCAGCAGTATGGCTTTCCTTTAGGCGCAGCTACTGCGGCAGCTGCTGGCCCCCGTTTTCAATTACCCTTGCCTACAGAAGCGCCAGCACATTTCAAACTACCACCACAAGCTTCACCCAACGCTTCGAGCAACAATTCGGAGGCATTAGACTTTCGCACAAATCTCTATGCACGTGCTGCATCTGCAGATCCAGCACCTTCGGAGGAAGAAGAAGAGGACGAAGAAGCTAACGATGCTAATAATCCACTTGATCTATCGGTTGGCACACGTAAGCGTTCGGCAGATGGCGATCACACACCCGACTCCACTATCGGACAAATTCAAGTAAAGAAAATTTTCAAAACCGATAGCCCACCGCTGGTAGCACCACCGACGGTGCCAACCGCACCGCTCCTGCCCGCAGTTAATCCCTATTTGGCAGCAGTCGCAGCGGCAAATATTTTTCGGACCGGTCAGTTTCCCGATTGGAATGGCAAGAACGATTTGGTTGTCGATCCGTTGGAAAAGATGTCGGATATCGTAAAGGGACCACGCAAGGAGAAATCTTCGCGCTCTTCAGCGAGCAGTACACCCACAGCTCCTGCTACTGCAATACCACCACCTACTTCCGCCGCTTCTGCTAGTACACCAAACTCGGCCACCACACTGACTGCTTCCACCGAGGGTATGTCCAAGGCACGACACAATATCTGGCAGTCGCATTGGCAAAATAAAGGTGTTGCTAGCTCGGTGTTTCGTTGCGTATGGTGCAAGCAGAGTTTCTCCACGCTGGAGGCGCTCACCACACACATGAAGGACAGCAAACACTGTGGCGTGAATGTGCCACCATTTGGCAATTTACCTAACACCGATCGTCACCACCAACCACCCCCACCACAGTCCAGCGGATCGCATCACCCCCATAATCTACGCAAGCCACCGAACAGTGGGGGGCAATCAAACTCGTCTTCCACACCCTCGGCTGCAGCTAAGAACGCTTTCCAGTATCGTGGTGATCCACCAACACCCCTGCCGCGTAAGTTGGTGCGAGGCCAGAACGTATGGCTGGGTAAAGGCGTAGAGCAGGCTATGCAGATATTAAAATGCATGCGTTGCGGTGAAAGCTTCCGTTCGTTGGGTGAAATGACCAAACACATGCAGGAGACGCAACATTACACAAATATTTTGTCACAAGAACAAACGATCTCAATGAAATCGTCTGGCGGCGGTGATACGAAGGATGGTCATAATAGCTTGAGTTCCGAAGAGAGCCGCACACTGAGCGCAGTTCTGACGTGCAAAGTTTGTGATAAGGCATTTAATTCACTGGGCGATCTCAGTAATCATATGGCCAAGAACAATCACTACGCCGAACCGCTGATGCAATCCATGTCAGGTGGCGCTGGCAGTCGCAAACGTCCGGCACCTAAGAAACGTGAGAAGTCGTTGCCAGTACGGAAACTGCTTGAGATGAAAGGCGCACAAAACGATGCCGAAAACATGGAAGCCAAGATGCAGCGCAACTATGAAAATGCCAAGCGTATGCCGCTCGAGGGCACCGGCATTGGACCGGGCAACGACAAGTCGGATGCTGCGCTCTTCGCCGAACGCATGCGTCAATATATAACAGGTGTCAAGGCTGATGATGAGGCAGCGAAGGCGGCGCTTAGCGTAAGCGGTTTAATGAACAAAACTAAGTCGCCAGATTTGGAGCCGAAAAATGGTGCCACAAAGTCAAATGCAGGCTCATCATCGGTGCTTAGTGCCATCGAGCAAATGTTCACTACTAGCTTCGATACGCCACCGCGGCATGCAAGCTTGCCGGCAACTAGCCCATCCAATTCGTCGACCAAGAATACCTCGCCAGTGGCTTCAAGCATACTCAAGCGGTTGGGTATAGATGAAACTGTAGACTACAATAAGCCATTGATAGACACATCTGATCCATACTACCAGCATTACCGTTACACAAGCAGCGAACGCAGTGGCAGTGAGTGCAGCGCCGAGACGCATGTCGAGGCTAGAAAAATGGATGTGTCCACGCCAGAGAAGATGCCACAAACTGAGCTGGTGAGCATGGATCAGAAAGTAGCTGAAAGAAAGAGGGAAATGGAAGCACTAAAACAAAAGTCCGAGCACGCCGATGCTATGATGGAACACGCGCCACAAATCAAAATGGAGATCAAGGCTGAGTTGGAGGAGGAAGAGCGCGGCGACGAGAGCCCACAAAACGGTGGTTTTGACAACGAGAAAGCGCAACATGTCGCTAATGGCGCTGATTTTTCACTGACCAACAATAATAATAATAACAACAAAGAGCGCAGTGTTACGCCACCGAAATCTGTTGATCCGATGAGTCCTTTAATGAATAAGCCGCTAACACCACGCAGCCCCACCGACAGTCACCGTTCCGCTACACCCAAATCACCAGCATCCAGCATTAAGTCTTACGATGGTGAAAAGAAATATCCGAGCGATTCGCTGAATGCACTTTCCTCCATGTTCGACTCGCTCGGCAGCTCCAGCAATACCACCACGCCCAGTAATCGTTCCCAAGCACCCGTAATGCCGTCGTCGTTAAGCAATAAAATCGATTCGCCCGAAAATCTCACCACATCCAATTCGCTTGCTGCTTTACGTCAATTTTGCATAAAAAAAGAGAAAACCGCTTAAATCGCAGCTTTTTGTTTTTCGTCTCCCGAGAGAGAAACAGATTTCAAAAATTTTTTGTTTGCCACCTGACGCCCTGGGTGTTGGGCTTTTTTGTGTACTAGTGGCGCGCTCGGTGTGCGCGCGCTGCGGACGCGACGTGTCCGAATGCATTTTACAAGCCGCACTCCGCCACACAAGGCTTTGTGAACTGTGGAACCCGAATTAAAAATTTCAAAACATAAAAATTACAACAGTGGAAAAGTAAACTTTTCGATTGTATGACTTTCGATAGCACCGCTTCAAATTGAAAATGAAGCTTGGGTACAAAGGTGAGATAACTAAGACTCCAAGAAAGTCAAAGCCATTCCTCAAAGCTTGAAAGCTACTTTGGGCAGTGACAGAGAGATGAGAGCGAAATGTACAAAAATGAGTCCAACCAACAAAAATGGGCTCCTGCGTGGGCGAACGAAACGAAACTGCACGCTGTGAACTGTGGCTCTGTTGCTAAGTATGGAAATACTCACCGTGCGCGTCGGCTAAAAATCATCTCGGAGTGAGCAGTTTCCCAAATAGCGTACTGATACGGGCACGGGCAGTAAGAGGATAGCAGTTGGAAAGGAGCAAATATTTTTTATTGAAAAAAAAACCAAAATAATAGCGATGACGATGACGACTTCAATAAGAAACAAAAACAATTTTGACACTGAGGCAAATGCAATAATTATGCAGCCCCGCCGACACAATGCGAGGTGAGTAAACACAAATAATTATTGAATATTTAAAAATTGTCAAAAAGTTGAACTCCATTTCTATTGAGACGATTTGAAAACTCAATCTTAAAACTGTATTTTTAAAAATTGTTGTTTCAAAATTCACACTGAAATAAAAGCGATTTACAACATAAAAGCTTCTAAGGATTTTCCAAGAAAAAAAGCTCTCTTTTTCGGAAAGAAATCTGGCTTTTCCTTAACAGTTTAGAATCTAGAGAATTTCGGGTTTAGAAATATTTAAAATTTCTCCCATGTTCTCTCTTTTGATTTGATTAATACTAAATAATCAGTGTTATGTTTTTGTTCCCGACACATTAAGGTTACCTAACCTAATATATAGCCAAACCGTTAATCGTATTTCTCTTGCAATTCGCGTAATGAATATTTTGAAATAGAACAATCCTGGGCCTGGATAGCTTAGGTGCCGATTCGAAGAGATTATGGATTGGGTGCAAAAAAAATCCTACTTTAGTTGTCATCTGAAGAAAAGTTATCTAAGTAATCGAATCAGGGGGGCAACATCTACAAATGTATGTGGGTAGAATCGTTTGCATTGCTGATATGTATTAAGAAATTCTAATCTGGCTCTTAATTGGATGGTATTAAATTTTAAATCATTCCAAAATTGTTGCTATATGATTTTTGTTGTTGTTTTCGCATTTGGTTCAAATTTTGACATTCTTTTCGTTGTGTTCGATGTAATTTCTTCCGACAATTTTAAGTCAAAGTATAACTATTACTTTCGGTCGAAAAATTTAAAATTATGTGTATTATTGTTTTTTTTTTTATTTCAACACTAAACACATAGTGAGCAAGAGCGTTGTTTGAATTGAAAAAATCATAATAACTATTTGAGTTCTATTGTAGCTTACTAATTACCGATATTGTGAATTTCTATTTAACTTTTCCACAAATAACACTTGTTGTTTTATTTTATATTTCTTATTCCAAAGGTTATCGAATGTTTTCATTTTTAAAGGTCATGAACAAAAATCAGTTGGCAAGTTTCATTTGTAAAAGTTAATTTCAAAAATTAGCCAATGACGTATATTTTTCTATTTACAATGTCAAATTTTATTGATATTTATAATTATGGCAATTGATATATTATCACTCCTTTACTTCGATTAGTGATAATGAATTTTAAAGTAAAACTACAACTAATGAAATAGTGGTAGAAATTAGGAAGCTAGCGGTAGAAATTAGTTGAAATAGTGGTAGTAATAAGTAGTAGCATTAGGAAAAATAGCGGTAGAGAGGAATAAGAACAGTGGTAGGAATTATTAGTACCATTAGTAAAAACAGTGGTAGAAATTATTAAAAATAGTTGTAGAAATTAATAAAAATAATAGTAGGAAATAGTGAAAATAATGGTAGAAATTATTAAACATAGTGGCCGAAATTAGTAAAAGCAGTTGAAGAAATTAATAAAAAATAGTGGTAGAAATAAGTAAAAATAGTGGTAGAAGTTAGTAAAAATTGTAGTAGAAATTAGTAAGGACAGTGGTAAAAATGAGTGGTAGTAATTAGTAGCATTAGTAAAAATAATGGTTGAAAATAGTAAGGCGATTTTGAAGCGACTTTCGTTACGCGATGTAAAAAATCACCGCCGCTAAAGAAATTTAACTTCAATAACTTTTATAATAAACCAGCAATATTTGTTACGTCTCAAGAAGTATTTGTATACTGAAGAAATTTATTTAAAAAAAAATATGCTGTGTATTTTAGGCAGCCTCGCCAAAAAAGTAGCGCTCTTTTTACTGAAATTAAAAAAATATTATTATGTGTTAAAATTACGGTCATCATATTTCGAAAAATATTATGACTTGCGTCGGCTGGACCCATTTCAAAATTTCTGTAAAACTGGTAATTTTTTATAAATAAAAATATTTTTTTTTTTCAAAAATTATCCCAGATGATTATTCTTCAATTCTTTCGCAAATGTTTCATTTAAAAAATATAAAAATAATTATTAAAATCGGTTCAGCACTTGGGGAGCCACATCGTTACGAACATTCTCCATATAATCAACTTTTTATAATTGTATAGACAATAATTAATAAATGTTAAAACACAATTAAAAGATATGTCGATAGTAACTGTTACTTTTAGAGTAATCTTAGGTATTTGTAAACTAATTTTTCTTTGTATAGTATTTTTTTTTTTTGTAGAGTATGTTTTTTTTTATTATACCAATAATTTTTGAGTTTAAAGCCAGTTTTTTCTTCGAAAAGTATTAGAACAGCGGTTGCAATGAAGACGAGATGTGGTTTTCCTTTTTAATACTTTTGAAATAAAAAATTGCGTCTACAAATAAAATCAGGGCAAAAAATTAATATATGTAAAAATTACCACAAAAAAATTATATTTTCAATTTTGAAACAAAGTTTTTAACAAAATTTGTTATTTGCCGTCTCTGCCCTCGCGAATAGGAAAAATATTTTACATCCATCTAGCGCCAAAAAAAAAAACGAAAAATTTGCAATATGTCTCATGCCATGCTTTTTTCTTTCTTTTTTTATTTACAGTTACGGTCACGCGCTGCATTTTGTGATACAATAATATGCCAACCGAACTTCGTATGTATATTGTGTGTGTATGCGTTGATTCAACCCGATATAACAGAAAAATTTTACCGATCCTTAACATAATTGGACCGCGTCAGAAATGAAATGATTCGAGTGAGCGCGCTGAAAATCTTATGCCGAAAGCATAGAAAGGAAATCTGCTTTGATGCTGAACAAGTGCGGGCGCATCTCTTTGAAAGATAAACTGCTGAAATAACGCGATACAAAGCTAGAGAACGAGAAATGTGTGGATGTTTTTCTTTGAGACGCGTACCCTGTCAAAGGCGCCAAGCGTGATGCACAAACAACCGCAGAAAACTATCAAAGGTGCTCTGGTAAATTAGTTCTATAAAGCGGAGGGAAAAAAAGGCGCCGTTTGTGAGCAACCCTACCAAAAAAAGAGCTGCACTCGAAGACTACCGCTAAAGAAGTTTACCGAACGAAATGCACTGCCGTTTATAACGCGATTGATCGAGCCAGAGCTATATCTAGACTCGAAGCACTTTTCGTAGTGGGAAACGGTATGTGGAAAGTGTAAACCGGATATAAAGCGGAATAACAGCGGTCCAAACCAACAACAACAAAGCCCTTTTAAGGGCTACAATTAAATAAACAAAGAGATCGAAAAATATGTCAGTTTCTTGGGTGGGATAACGAAGAAGATTGGAGTTGTATTAATTTGCCGACGGCAAAACCATTTCACAGTTAAATGAAGGAAAGTAGCTATGTATGTACAATATGTTCATATTTCAATTCCGTTATGTGAGTGAGTGAATGCATGAATGAATGAATGGCTACGCGCATGTAAATCCATCGATATGTATGTACATACATACATATGTGCCGTTCAATTGGCAAACATGTACAATAATCTGTTGCTAAGCCAGCTGCTGTTTGCCACATGTGGCACAATAGTTAAATTATTGGCTAGACAATAACAATGCCATTTAGTTATAGATATGTATGTAAGTGCGACTATATATAGTTGCTAAAGTCCGGAATGTATGCAAGTTTGAATGCGGAGAGATTGGTTGGCTGGTGATTTTCATGTTGGCTTATTGCCGTTTGCGGTGTGCGCCGGCGCAAAAAGCTAATCTACAAGTAAACACAATTCGCAAATATACAAACAGACATACATACATAGATGTGTACATATGTATGCAAATATTTACATAAATACAAATGCATAGCGATAATTCCAATCACAGTTGTTTGACCATAAGTTGCGCTTGTAATTTGCCCAATGTCCCAATCTATGAGTACCACCGCACCGTGCTAGTATGTAGTAGGCTGTCTGTCGTGCAAATGGCGTGCGAGCATAATCCAAGTGGCATCAATGTCGTCATTATTGGCAGTTGCGGCAGTTGCCAGTTGATTTAGCGTTACTCGCTGCCATCTTCTTGCCACACAGCTCAGTCAACTAAACACATTCACACACACACACACACACACACACACTTACATTTGCATTCACATATCATGTGGCAACAGTTACTGTAGATGACCAACCGAATGTATTGAATGGGACCAAAGGCGAAAGGGGGTTGTTTTGATGTGCAATGGCGGCGCGAAGTGTGCACACATATGTAGGTACATATGTATGTGTGTTAGTGAGTGTGTGAATGAGTAAGATATGTACAAGGAATGAGCGTACTTGTTGAGCGGCGACCATTAAGAAAGGCGTTAAACTACTAATGAGTGATTTTTGAATTTATAGTTCAACTATTTCAGGTGCAAACACAATTAGCAGAGTTTGAAATGAGTCCTTAATAGGGCGTAGTGGACTTGGAAACAGGTACACATATTCATTAAATATTAATATTAAATAATAAAGCTATACTATAATAAAACTGTAGAAAAAACGTGTTTGTACATTGCAAACTTCTCTAAATGAATGGCCAAAAGTGATGCAGGGAATATACTTGTACCATTTTTAAAATTTTTATCTGTATGTTTGCTTGTTTGAACTCGCCAATCTCCAAAACTACTGAATGGATTTTCATGGAACCAAGGCTAAGTGAGAACGACTTTGAAATCATATGGTTTATGACGAAGTTGGTTACAATTTGGAGGTTGTCAAATTCTTCTAAATAAATTTATTTTATCTGTCGTAAAATTAACGTGCACTTTTGGGTATAACAATCCATAAAACTGGTAACATATTTGTAAACAGTTAATAACAGCTGAAATCAAAAATTTTTCAAGCCTGTTTTATTTATTTAAATTCTTATTTTTTTTGAAAAATGTCTATTGGTTCGCGCGTAATTTTTACAACATATCAAACGCTTATGAAAACGCACAAGCAAAATCTGTGCGAGTGTTTGTAATAAATATTTTCCTTAAAAAAATGTCAAACTTTCAAAAATTAGCATAACTAAGCGCAAAGCTCGCCAAAAACCGCGCCCATAAAAAATTATGTAAGGTTTTAAAAATACATCCATTATTCCTTTTATTTTAGCAACCGCAACTTTAGTTTTTATATTATTTTAGTTTGGCACAAACAACGCCTCTTGTATCTAATTTGATAGGCTTTTACATGTGGACAGTATTTTGTATGTGCGACAAATTATCTACGTGCATACATTTTCTTCAAATTTTCTAACACTAATTGATACATTTGCTCTAAATATTTACTGAGTACTAATTTTAAATAAGATATTTTCTTTAAGATGGGTGAGGTTTATATACGTATGTACTTCTTAATCGGTCTTAGCTAAATAAAGATAGGTTTTTTGAGCACTTTTTAAGTAATTTTCTTGTTTAAAATTGAAAATATTTATTAAACATTATTCAAGGGTTTCGCATAAAACCCAGGTCATTATTAAAAGTTGGTTCATTTCCTTCACTATTTTTTACAATCAAAGAAAAAATTGCTATTTAATTTGAACAGCCCAACTTTCAAGCAAAAGAAAGAGCTCAACTGAACAAAACAAAAAATGCTTGGAAGATCCATAACCCTTTTGCGAAACCCGAGATGTTTTTCCAAATTAGATATCTTAATAAATACGTAAGTGAAAATGATTTAAAATAAAAACAAAAAAATTAAAACACGTTAGCATAATTATTATTTTTTCAATTGAAATGATTAAATTCGGCCCACTGTGAGTGTGACGATATTGGTTCAATGATGTCACCGGTTATCTTAACCTTAGATTTTATAAATCTTGGATAGCACCCATAGGCATAACATTGCACGATGCAGCGAAAAGAAGGTGACGACAAAAGCACTTCCGTTACTTCGTACTTGCTTCGTTTGACAGAATGACGTAGCAAGATGTTCTGAGTATTTGTTTGCGAATACAGACTGAGAACACAGATTGTGCCACGTGTTGTTTATGATAAACGATAATTTTGAATTATGTATTTGTGTAAAATTATCTTAAAAATAAAGAAAATGAAGTGGCGCGTTTTGAATTGTGCAAGCAACAGCAAAAACAAAGATAGGAAGTGCAGTTTCAAATATCCCGCTGATGATGCTGTGGCTGTCAAATTATCACACTCCTTTTTTCTTTATTCTTGGCAGAGGATTTCTGTGACGTGTACGCTGCCGGCGTTGTCTTCTATCATTCTTGATAACATTGGGTATATTTCATTCAAGTATCAAATGACAAAAAAAAACATTTCCATGTAAAAATGATTTAAATGAAATAAATAAATGAAGTGATTTGGAATAATTTTCTTTGAATAACAATTTATTTTTCAACGGCATCAACGTGTGCCGGTGTTTTTTGGTTGTATATTTTTTTTGTTGGCAAATTAATTGAAATGTCAATTGTTCGGTTTAGAGCATTGGAACCACTTATGTCACTTTTTTAGGCTGAGGATAACACCCGAAATAATTTTGACAAAAAAAAAAAAGAAGAGCACGCTTGATATAGTTATTTGTAAATAAATATACATAGTATATTTTGTACGACTTTAAAAAAATCTTGATCTCTTCACTTCAGACAGTGTATTAGGCTAGGGCGATAATTATTTCACTCGAACCGGGATAAGGCCAAACAGTATTGTTGCTATTTCTAGAATACACCTGCAAACATTTTAAATAAATCTAATCCAAAAACCATAACTCAAAAACTAAATTTTGTTTTTTAAAATGATTTCTAAAATTTCGATCATAAACTAAAGATTATAAAGCTAACATCTGAAAAATTTATTTAAATTTATTTATTGGATATTGCAGTTTGCTTAAATATTTTCTAAATTGCGTATAAAATTAGTGTTCTATTTTATTAATATGCTGACCTAAATTGTGTATGTCTTCAACCAGCTACTGAAACGATTTCAAGGCAAACAACTTAATTGGATAATAATATTACTGTAGACGTGCAAAGATTTATGGTAAACTAATTAAAGGGTTGTCACCTATTAAAATTTTTAGTAGATAAACAATTTAAGGTTATTAAAATAAAGTGATATAAACTTAAAGCCGAAGCTTATAAAGAATACTTTGCGCGCAGGGTGGCCACCTAATAAAAACCCTAAAAGAAATTTGATATCCTTGTTAAGTAAAAAACATCAATAGGGGCTTTGACCGAAAGGGAGTTGGCACTTAATAATAAAAATTTAAAATAAATATTTTTTTAAGTGATTCAGAGCTATGTGGATGCTAAATAAAAGATGTCTTGTTTAGGGTTGCATTCTAATAAAGATTAACAAAGACAAGGTACTTTCAATTGGAACAATTTTGCATTAAAATTAAACCTCTTAACAAACACTTTAAACACGATATCATTTTAAATAAAGTAGTTTAGTAAAACAAAGCAAAGTTTAAGAACGAAATTAAAGCTTTTAGGAGATATTTTTGCTCTCTTGTGTTCCTAAACATTTTTAGGACGAAAAGGATGGCAAAATAAAATATTGTTAAAAATCAGTTAATTCGTTGGAACCATAATAAACTATAATATGATAAATTTATTTTCAAAAAAAAAAAACAGTAAACTGATTAATTATAATTTAAACGAATACTCACCAATTGAACTATTATTTTTTATCGATGCATATTTTAAGAATGTATTGGTAATACTTGACCATAAAATATAAAATTTTACAGCAAATGCGGCAGCTAGACTATCAACATTTATTCATATTAAGTAGTCCAAAAATCATTTGTTATTAAAAACAACTCTTTAGGATAGCAAAACGTAAACTGAACAAGAATAAAAGAAATTTCAGGTGGACTATTTTTTGCTGAATTCTTATATTTACTTTTATCAATTTCAACATGTTTTTACTCCATTGTATACATTTTTTGGGACTTAAATATAGGGCCTTGCAATAGGGACGCACAAACGTAGACCTATAGTGACAGCAAACGACTCCATATTTTTTTCCGCTCTTTTGACATTTCTCTTCAGTAAGGTTTGCCATTTCATCATTTAAAGATATACGATCCAACAACGAGTCGAAATTATTAAAATTTACTACCGAAATTCAGAGTCAATGGCCTCAACTTTAAGAGCGCTACGTCCAATTTATTGTCGTCGTCATTTCTGGCTGAATGGCTTCGTCAATAAGCAAAATATGCGTTATTGGACGGGCAGCAATCCACACGTACTCCATGAGTCAACATTGCATCCCGAAAAAATTACGGTTTGGTGCGGCTTATGGCCGGCGGCGTCATTGGGCCGTACTTCTACCGTGATGATCAAGACCGGCAAGTTACTGTGAATGGGAATCGCTACCGCTCAATAATAACCGAATATTTTCGGCCCGAATTGGATGATATGCACTTCGACAATATGTGGTTCCAACAGAACGGCGCCACAGGCCACACAGCGAATGCCACAATCGATTTATTGAAAACCAAGTTTGGTGAACGTGTTATCTCACGAAATGGCCCAGTCAATTGGCCGCCTCGGTCGTGCAGTTTGACGCCGTTAGACTATGTTGCTGGGTGGATTTATTTGGACTTTGCTGGTACATTTATTCTAGATTAGGACTTTCCTTGCCTGCGGTATACGATACCGCTGTCGTTTTCGTAAATTTTAAACAAAAGTGATAACTATATTAATATTTGTTGGCCTACTTATTTTATATCAAACAATAATTTTGTGAGCTCAAGGCCAGTTTTCTATTATTCTTACTATTAAAAACTGGCCTTGAAAATTTAAAATTATTGTTTGATATAAAACAAATTGGCTAAAAAAATATAAATATATTTACATACGTAAGGGATGAGCACACCTAACCATAACAATTTCTCTAACAACAGTAGTAGTACAAATAAAATTTGTTATAATCAACAACAACCACACATTCATGTAACAGCGGCAGCCTGCCGTACTTGAAATTGTGTTTGTAAAAAACACGAAGAAGGAAAAAGCAATACACAGCATACACAGCTTACCTGGCTCATCTCGTTTAGGTTTTGCCCTAATGAGTATAAGCTAGGGGACGTGAGTTCGAATCTCCACAAGAAGTCTGATGAGGAGATGTGGTGATCTCCGAAATAGCTATAACTTCTATCATTGCTGTTTTTTCTATTAAAAACTGGCCTTGAGCTCATAAAATTATTGTTTGATGCAAAAGTGATAACTTTTTTCATCCTATACCGTTTTTGGGAGACTGCTATTCATTTTCAAATGTTGCAGTAAAAAGCAAATGGTGCACAATCAAAATGTATTCAAGCATAGAGGGAGGGGGAGAAACGGGACAAGGGCTTTTAAAGGGTCCCAATGTTTTAGCAACGTAACTTAACTTGTCATTACGTTTCTACAATTTAATTGTGAATGAAATTAAGTAAGAAAGAGTATAAAATCGGGTGAAACCGAAATAATAAACAAACAAATTACAGTTACATGCTACATGCTTTAATAAAAACTCAAATTTCTGTAAGTTGTAAGATGTAAGATGTTTCGATCTTTACAAAAAGCATTAGAATTATAATAAAATAGCTTTTTCTATCTTATAGAGTCTTAATTATACTATCCACCTGATATAGAAATGGTGAAAATATGACAAATTCGTAGTTCAAGTAAAGCTATGCTTTTCGGGGCAACTTCAGCTATTTATGAAACAATTTTAGCGATTAAATTATAGAAAAGAGGGACACGAGATATAATTAAACATACAAATACGAAGAAGGATGAGTGTAAAGATTACGATTTTCCGATTTTTGTCCTCTTAGATTTGAAATCTAAAGGAATATAGACTGACGACTCTATATTTTCACTCTTCGGTATTTGATTAGATACTAAAGAGTACTGATATCATGAATGTCGAGATCACTCATTTTGTTTTTAAAAATAATATAATAATATACATAGCTTAATATTTGGCAGAACACCTCCGACAATTTGTAGTGTACGTTTTGATGTTGTACCACCTTTGTCGGTACCGCGGCCAGATATACGCAACTCTCTGGATATATAGCGGTTGATTCTGAAACGAACTCCAATTATCCTATCTTGAGAGCGACGACATTTTCATAATTTGCATTATAATTATATATACTCCTGATTTTAGGTAAATAAAATTGACAAAACGTTTATTGGTAAAGGAGTTCGCGATATTTCAAATTCTACAGATACACATACTGCTGCAAATGCTGTACGTGTACATCCACGCTCAAAAAATGGGAGGAAGAACATTTTTCTTTATTTTGATATGGCATTTCTTTTTTAAATTGCGCTATTTTCTTCCGATTAAGCAAAGGTTTCAGCCAATTAAATAAAAAAAAAATTGTCAGCCTAGAAAGCTAGGCGATAGAAGTGAAACTTCATGGATCTCGATGGGCACTTGAAATGAAAATACTCACCCTAGCCAGCAAGTTTTATGAGATAGAAATATTTCGCCGATAACGGAAGCCACTATTCATTATTCTGGAATTTTTAAAAAGATAGTTGATGTTTTCGCCTCCATTTATAAAAAATCTATTCATTCACTTCCATACTTTCATGTTCAAAAAAAGGTACAATTGGCTTGTGGTATGAAAAATATGAAATGAGGACTAGTGATTGCAAATTATTTAAATATCTTGAGAAAATTGCATCTATTGTCGTGCCTGATCTGGTTGTTGAGTCTTTGGGATTATTATTCATTTTTAAATTAAATTTACTTTCGAAAAATTGTACAAGGGATTGGGCTTCTCCCAAGGCAAAATTTACATTAAAATCAACGCTTAAAATCATTGGCATAGTGTGCAAATCTTCTCCTAATTCTGCTGCACCAGCGCCATCCCTCCCTTTTCCTGTCGCTTTTTCGTTTCATTCGATATTGGAATTACAGCCCAACGAGCGCAAAGAAGTTTCACTTCAAAAATACATTAAATTAAAACTGTTTTCTCAAAAAAGCAGTAAGCACCATTTAATTCCCATTTTTCCTTCTTTTGATAGCTGTCATCAAGAAAATGTTTGTTGCGTATACTCCCACACCTCCTGTTCGGCCCCGGAAGTAAATTTGTCAAGGCAATGTCTTAGTTAGTTATTACAGAACAGCTTCTAAGCAAGATCAATGCACATCGTAACATCACTCAACACATAATACATCCATAATGCTCCATCTCGAGAAATGAGTTGGCAATAAACCATTCTCACAAAAGTAGAAACGGAATGACCTGCAGTAATATCAGTTCCACATGCTCCCTCGGCAGTGGTACTGCAATGCCACGTAAGTGGGGCCGTTTCGTATAAAAAATAATTAAGAAAATTATTCAGATGACATTTTAGAGAACTCCTGTAATATTATTTTCAAGCTCTTCTTCTTTCAAAACTTACACATATATTAAAGTGAATGAAAAAGACCCATGCTTAATACTTGGTTTTCATTAGGTAAAATTTTACGTCAAAGGTTGCCAAAACAGGCAAAAGTTTGACATATTTTTAAAACGACACCATATTGGCATTTCATGTCATATTTTGTTATACAAAATTGTAACTAATGAAAATTCATAACTCAGTCAGTAGTTTAAATAGCAATACAAGAGCGGCGTGAAGTAGCGTTATATGTCGGTTATTGATTGGTGTGACAATAATCAAATGTTTTGTAATGTTTACACTTATTTCGTATATAGTTATATATTTAATATTTGCTCATTTTGGTATGGAAAAACTAAGCAATATGTAAATGGGACTTTCTAAATATATTCATCTATTTTAGCGCTAGACTAGTCAAGTTTTTGCCCCAAGTACACGAAAACAAAAAATAACCTAAGATAAATTTGTGTTATTTTGATGTAATACTTTCTCCAAATTGCGATATTTCTCGCGATTGAGCAAAAATAAATAAAACCTTCATAAAATGAAATCAGTATTCTCCAAAAGTGGTAAATATTTCTTAAGCGCATTTTTATTCGCATTTCTCTTTCTCTTGATAACTTTTTTTCTTCAATCCAGATACATTTTTTTTTGTAGTACAAGTTACTACATTTTCCTCCGTGACCGATTTTATTTTAATTACTAGTTCTGCAACAAATATTACGACATACATATGTATAAGATTGTACTCGCATATTTCCTCTCCACAACTTGAATAGAATCCTGAAAAAAAGTGGAGACTCATAAATCAGCGTAAAAATAAAGGAGAGAAAAATCAAAAATACCAGTAAAGATCAACTCAATATTCATTTAAATGTAAGTTTTTTAAATCGCAGATTTGTCGCATATCAAACAACGAACTTGCCTATCTTGCCCTTTCCCCGAAACAATTCCATGGAATAAAGTCAATCGCTAGTTGGAGCGCAGTCAATCGCGATCGCTGCCATCGAATCGAAAGATTTGTGGCAAGAAACATGCATTACCAAAAAACAATGGCCCATTTAATGTTGGCAGCTCGTCTGTCTGTTCGATCATCGTCCGTCCGCTGGCAGAGAATTCCACGGATCTACCCAACGCGAGTGTGCGACGTGCTCCTTTGGCATTCTGAAATTGCTGCCATCTCCGTTGATAATGTTGAATGATTTCGACTCTTCTTTGCTCCAAAATGCCCAACTGTATGTTGATTTGTTTGCATTTTTAGATGAGGACGTAGGTAAGCTGGAGCGGATAGTACAACGCTCGCGCGCCTTTGAGTGATTTATGTAGTTTGTGACAATATTTGCTTTTTTGGGAACAAGCATGTTATTCTCGTAGTCAGTAGATGCGTATGTATGTATATGTGGATGTTGCGGACAATGATGATGCGCCACAAGCGCAGGCGTATTATCCTTGACCACGTCCGCATAACTTAACACATTGGAGGATTCTTTTGAAATTCAAATTCATAGAATTCCCCAAAACATTGTAGTGGAATGAGAAATGTTCGTTGATGTGAATTTGAATAAACTATGTACATCTGGGGGCCTGTCGCTGTCTACATATTGTTATTGGAAATATGTATGTGGAGTGCTCAGAAAAGAAATATTTAAAGGAGACAAGGAAAAAACGTCGATCTGACAAATGGTGGCGATTTGACGGCTTATTGTTTTAAGTTCCATCAGTTGTTTGAATAATAATATACATTATAATATACATTATAAAGCTTGATGTTTGGCCAAACTTCTCATACTACATATTGGGTGTGTAGGACCAACGGTATAAAGACGACTTCGGGCGGCAATTGGTTTTTTTGAAAAGTTGTTTTCATTTCACGAATACTCTCGAAGGGTTGCCATTGTCTACCGAGGGGGACCTCTATTAGAAAAAGTTGTTCTATAGTTTTCTATTACTTGTCGGGGCCAAGAATAGAGCCCAGTATTGCGATTCAGTATCTTTAAACGATCCGACAATCGCAATTTTTCTCGACAATTTTTACCGTTTGCAGTCACGATTATGCGATTCACTAGCACATCCTTAACGGCACTTATTAGCTTTCCTTTTGTATTTATTCAAAGTGGTAAAGAGTGGCACCTCTGTTAAACTAAATGTCAAAATAAGCGAAAAGCGCAAAGCGGAATAGAAAAAAAGAAATGAATACGTTTTGCCGATTATAAATTCTAGCGTTTTTTTTTTATTATATTTAATAAAAGTGAAGCAAAATACTAGATTATTTCCCGCTACAAATATTTATAATTGTTTTTACTATATTCTGATTGAATAACTGGAATTACCTGCAAATATTTTTTGAAATAGTTTTCAATTAAATTATTTTTAGTTACTAATTTTCAATGAATTAATGAAACTTACAATCAAAAACATGCTATGGTTTTCAAAATTCGCTCCATTACCCTTCGCACAGCGGAGTGGGTCCACATTTATGAATCGTGCTGTTCTTCAGGGTATTTAACTCTTTTTTTAAATTTTCATTAGGATCATTTATCTTTAAATTATAAATAAACTTTAGTTATACCTGAATCCTAACTATCCGTTTGCTCTTACCATTTGCGTTACCCATGGGGGTGTCATAAGTGTCCATGATTAAAATATCAGCACGACTAATAGCTCAAAGAGTATGCAGAAGCCCCACTTGGCTCATGGGGAACTTATGTCTTTTGTTCAATACTTTCCTCAATTTCTTTGCTTTGTGATCTGCTGAGTGCCAGCTGACAAATTAGGGAATTTAGTTTGACTAGAGACAGCTTGCAAAATACCGGCATTACATCGTTCATCTGTAGCGAAATTCCCGGCCCTGTAGACGGCCGCCGTAGCCGAGTGTTCAGCGTGTGAGGGTTCAAATCCTGGCCGGGATAAGTAACATAAAAAATTATAGAACATTTTTTTCTAATAGCGGTCGCCCCTCGACGGGCAATGATAAAACCTCCGAGCGTATTTCTGCCATGAAAAAAAAACATTCGCCGTTCCGAGTCGGCGTAAAACTGTAGGTCCCTCAATTTGTGTTATAATATCAAAAAGCTCACTACAAACTGTAAGAGAAGTTCGGAAAAAATAGCTTAAGGGGTTATAGCGCCAATTAAGTACGTAAGTAAGTAAGTAACTACCTGTAGACAGATCGTGATGTATCGCAGTTATTTCAGACGTCTTAAACCTAAAATTGACTTAAGTTAGTTATTGCTGTCAGTTCAGCCTGAGAACCAGACAGTGGTCGAATAGACGTAGGCTCAAGTTTAGTGAGTGCTCGCTGGATTGACTCCCACTAAACAACAACAAGTTTTCTATCATGCTGTGAAATTTGTATTTAGTGACAACTTTCGATACATAAACGTAATTTATTTGTAGTTACATACTAAGGGAAAATAATACCTTTAGACTTCAGCTATATAGAACTAAGGTGGAGGAAAATAATATATTTTATAAAGGTTTAAAGTGTTTTAATGAACTACCGTCACAGGTGAAAAACTAAAATAAGTTTGCTAGCTTTACAAGACGGTTAATTGATCACTCTAACCATCATGTGGAAAGGCTTGAAATAGAAACTAGGGAGCGAAAACCCCAGCACAAGAAATACATTATGAGCGTGGATCGGAAACATGCCCCAGCGCAAAGCGGAAACTAGACTTTTCGGCGTGCCGTATATGGAAGTAAAGACGATGGGAACATAAATCATAAACACGGCCTTTCCGACCATAAGCAACCGTATGCTGTATGCAGCTGTATGTAGGTATTTCCGCCCGCGGCACATACAAGCTATCAGACATACAAATAAATTGGTGAACCATTTCAATTATTTAATGTAAATAGCACATACTTACATATATAATTTATACAAATATTTTAATTTGACATGACAAAACCATAAAATCAATTTACAAACTGGCGAATCTATTTTATGGCTCTTGATATTCGATCAATCGAATATTCTAAGCATTCGTATGAGGCGATATTCAAATAATAAAAATCGAATAGTGATATTCGAGTAATTGTTGACCGTCAAATAATCACTTGCAGTGCATAAATTTATTTGTAGCTTATATTATTAATATACATACTTTACTAAATTTTGTTGTTAGGCGATCAGCTCTATACGTTTTATATATTACAAATACAGACGTAGTGCAGCAGTGCAGAAAAAATGCATGCAATTTTTATATTTGTAGAATCAACACAACCTTAACTGAAAAGTCGCAAGTATTTCACAGCTAACACCAACGATCGAACTTTCGAATTATAAGAACTTAAACAACACTAGTTTACACCAAAAAAAAACTTTATTAAACAATATTTTTTAGACTAATTTTGGGTCGCTGAACAAAAAATAAATTTAATTTATTTTTCCAAAGAAACGCTTTCGAGCTTTTGAAATTATACTCTTTAAATTACAGCCAGAGTCTTTTTGTGAAGAAGATTGAAGTGAATACACTTATAGTGTCAGTAATTCCATATATTTCATTCTCAAACCCAATCTTGCCTTTAGATTTGAGAAAATTACTTTGTATAGTTAATAAATATGGGGTATTTTGTTTTTCTATTTCACCTATACCTCTATATGAGAGAAGAGTTTGGTTTTTGTACGACTTATGTAAATATTAAAATTGGGCTCACTGACTTGAAATGCAAGTCGAATTCTAAATTTTATAGGGGTTGATAACGTAGTTTCGGAGATACTTATATATGTATGTATCTATTTTTTATTTTTCAAATAACGTCCGAATGAATTTCTTACTCTACATATTTAGTACTGAAGTGATGCTTCTAACCATTGCCTTTTTTATATTATCAAGGAGTACAACTGAAAAACGGTTGAATAAATTTATAAATTCTCATATCGGTGAAAATCAACACAGTTACCAAAATGTTGAAACTTATATACACGCATCAAACATTTGGGATTGCCTTGGTACTATCGAGACAATTTCATCTTCTTCTATACTCCCAAAGGCGTGGCAATTTTAGAGTAAGCATAATTGACTCTAAAGAAACTCCAAGCATTAATACTTTGAAAAGATTGAATCTCACTCGATGGGTGCCGAAATATGGTGCTGTCTACGGATTTTTCGAATTTTTCCGTTTGTTTTCAAAGCTTTCGATGAATTCAGGACTAATGGAAAATATGCTAAAATTTTGACATATGCTATGGATTTTGAATTTGTTGTAAGCTTACATGCCTTTAACATTGTCTATCAACTTTCGTTGCCGAAAATTTCAGCAGAATAATAAAGATTTAGTGATAGCTATAGATATGACTAAAAACTTACGCACTGAACTCAAGAAGGTGCTTGCCAAAAGTATTGCGTTTTAGAGAATTTGGAAAATTTCAACAAAAATAGCTGAGTCTCTCGAAATTGGGGCTAGTCCCAAAATCATCACTGGTCAAACAGAAGCGTCGTAGAAATTCTAAGGTTAAGAGTACTGCTACTACCGCGGGGCAGTGCTCAATTAAAATCCAAACCGGACTTTTACATCACGGACCTTCAAGAAAGATTCACTAATCACGAACACTTATGCACTTTACAGTGTCATAGTGATTTTTAAGCACGAATTGAGTGAAAAGTTCTACGAACAATTTCTCTTGCTGGACCATTTGCTATACTATCTGATTTGAAAATATTACCGGTATATATTTCAACTAGAAAAAAAAGAAGCAAGATGAATACGAAATATTTACGTTTCTTTCATACTTTTTCTAATACTAGGATCGCATGAATGGTTTGTTGACATGGCAATGCATCGTGACATTGGAATCACAACTGATGAAGCCATTGACGAAATATCTAAAAAAATCGCCTTTTTATTTTTTAATAGATCTAGAAACTTTTTTTTTTGATCACATCTATATTTATATTCCGTCCTCGTCCACTCGGCCAAAATTAGAATTTTGTGATTGACAAAGCTAAACTGAAACCGAACAGAACTTTGAATGCCGAACATTGCCGAAGCGGAAGCCGAAGTTCGGTCGTTCCCTAATTATCTCTAATAAGAAGAATGCCCTTCTTTTTGCTCGGGAAAAAGTGACAAAATATGAAGTATTTAAAAAACAGTTTTCTAGCAAAACAATCTTCTATTTTAGGGCATTTCTCACAAAATTGAAGAACAGACAGTAGCCTGAATTCACTCGGCAATAAACACCTTAACAAGTGATTTCGCGCAGCATCGGAAATCTTGCAAATCGAATGAATTGCTATCGCGTCACCCGATGTGATTTCGTTGTACATTTGTATGGTAAATTAAGCCTTACTACGCATAAACAAACAAATTACGACTTTCAAAGTAATTCAAATTAATGTAAAGGTTTATTCGTTCCAGAGATATATTTTTTTTTAGTGTAATATTCCTGGTACGAAACAAGACCAGAAGTGCGAGAAATGGAAAACGCAGAATGAAACGATGTTGATAGTAAAAGTACAACTGCGGGATTTGGAAAAGTGACCAGTTTGTTAAGAGCATATTTTGCGATCTCCATGGTATTGACCTGCGTAGGATCCTCTCATGAGGCCTACATCTAACCTAACCTTCGAATATACAACGTGCACATAATTTAAGTTCACTGCACCCTCATTCAACGTCCAAGCGTACTTGATAATCAAACTTCAAGTTGTAAAAAATAATTTTTCCTTGCGGCCTTCCGTGGCAATTTCCTTATGCCCGGTCTGAGTAATTAAGAAATGACAAAATATGAAATCCATAAAACAACACTGCAACGCAGCAGAGCAATAAATTCCCAAGCGAGCGAGATTTACCCAGCAAAGTGATTGCAACTAATTGCAATTACCGTTGGTAGTCATGCAATCGGCGGCATATAAAACTCGACGAGCCAAACGAAAAGTATTAAAGTAGCAGTGAAGAAATTAACCCGCGATTGTTGCGTACAAATGTGATAAACTGATCACATAAAGCAAAGTAATCGGTTTTTGTTGTTGGTGCAACTACAAGACTATTAACTACATTCAATAGCACACACATAGATAGAGTGAAAATTGTTGGGGTGGCGAACAATTTTGGGGAGAGGGGAAGTCGGTTGGAGAAGGGTGCGCCACTAAAAGCAAAGTTAAAACGTGAAGATGTGAATTAGCCGCTGGTAGTACAGAACGGAAGCGATGACTACCAAGCAGCGGCAGACTGGCGAAGCGACCAAGCGACCGATCGACCATTCGAACGTATATTACATAAATATAAGCGTTTCATTTTTATCCCAAAAGTAAATCTAAGGCGAGAGCAATGGAATATGAATGCATTACAGTTGCAATTGCTGATATTGTTGTTGTTTTTGTTAGTGTAGTTGAAGTACCATTTTTTGCAACTGAATTAATAGCGATAGTTTTAGTGCACCCGGTAGCTGGGTTGTTTGAATTGTTTTGTAGTTGTTGCTAGCTCTTTGTTTTTTTTTTCTCTCACAGCGGCAGCCAGTGGACGCCGTAATGCCACTAGGAAAACAACAACTATTTATACTGCATCTTAGTAGTACGCTCGGTTCGGGGCAGGGCAGCAATTGCCGCGCGCCAGCAGTGGCCTCCACAAGCACAGCAGCCCAATCGCCATCGCCACCATTGCCACCATTGCCACTTGCGCCACTTGCCGCTGCGCGCTACTTGCAACGCCAAACCGGCAGCAGGAGTAGCAGCAGTAAGCATATTTAAGAAACATTATTGCCAAATCGTGACCACAGTTGCATGCAACTGATATCAGAGCCAAGCGAAATTGCCAAACGGTTGCGGCTCTAGCTTCAGCTTTGACTGTAGCAGCGGCTACGACGTTGCAGTTGGGGAGCTATGCGAATTTCCTTTTGTTTGCTGTATGTACAGAGTAAAAGCAACAACACGAGCAGCAGACCGGTGTTGATGCTTATGATGTCGATGATTGTGAGGGGTGGCGGCTGGGGCAGCTCAGCAGCATATGGCTCATCAAAGTTCAAGTTTTTTTTGTGTTTTTTTCTGTATATTCCAGTTAAGAATTTTTTCACGTTCCCTTCCACAGAAGTCAATTTGGCCCTCGATTTTTAAATTACGAGTATGCAATTTGTTGCGCTTTTGCCAGTGCTGTTGTTGTTGCTGTTACTGTTGCTGCTATTGATAGGCATTGACAATCTGTTGCCTTTCCTAATACAATGCCCCCTCTCGCCGCTTTCATTCCTTAACGTTTCAGATATCCAATGGCATTTCATCTGCATGCCACACTTGTTGAACGCCTCCTGCTGCCTCCATAATGGCTGCCACTTCACATTGTATTCCAGCTGAAGTATTGTAATAACAAAAGATATTCGCTCCAATTGAATCAGCGCTATCGGCTTTTACCTGTGTCGCTTCGCTACTGTATGCGGTTTATTACAGCGCATTTGCGATGTGGGGTTTTTTTTTTTTGGTGGGCGCAACGGCTGGCCGATACGATTCGTGGTCGGCTGGCCGGCTGGCTGGCTATGGTTAGAATTTTACGATTTTCCTTGCTTATCTGCATTTTCGCATACAGTTAACTTCAAATCGATCGATCGTAAATTTTCCGCGACGATTCGTTGTAACATTTTTTCCTGCCAATTTTCTCCATTTTTCTCCTTAAGCTACCTTTTCAGCATTCTCCCAAGGAACAATAAAATTTGCAATGCGATTTTCGGTTCATTTACATTTATGGGCATCTACGAATAGCTGGAATCGCCTAATAGTTGAAAAGAATAATGGCTACTGCAACGAGATGGGCCAGTGATGTGTTGCATTCGGTGGTGGAGAGCGCGGTATACCCAACTCACCAAAGAAGTTGAACTGAAAATAAGGTTTACAGCCCTAGAGCAGACGCTTCCATGGAATGGTGAGGAAACTCCGCCAACCTAAGAAGTGAGAACATTTCCAGACATAAGAAACAGGAAAAAGATTGAAGGAAAGAAATATTTCCCTTGCAGGCGGCAACATCTCCTTAATCGCACATAGAAAGATAATGTACGAAATCTAAATCATAACCTTGAAAAGCAAGGTAGCTGTGAAGTGGGTGATGAAGTTTTTCTATATCATCGTCGTTCAAACAGTTATCGCATTAGACACTTGTGGCTTTGTCAGGAATAGAACATTCTGCACATCAGCCTCAGCCTTCCCAGTCAACAAACCATGATAATTAGAACAGGATCCCTAACATAAAACCGACTATTGATGTGCGCATTATAATAAAATATTCCTCACTACTACTAGGGCTGGAAACAGGAGAATATGAGGGGCGATCTGTTGACACAAAGAAGGCTATGTGACTATCTCTGACTAAGTGTGTATATAAGACCAGCTCGAAGTAGTTACTAGATCTTAGCGGGCCGAAAACACCACTGAAAAGACTAAAAATGCTACACAGCTTCAAGAAGAAAATAATCTGCGGTCGCAGTTAAGATGGATTAAGTTTAATGGGGCTTATTGGATGGAAGCTTAATGAGGAGTTGCTTGAACAAAACATTCTTATCCAACTTTAAATCATTGGCGTTTATTGCGTCTTTGCTCCAAACGTTACACTAACCAGTCTGAAATTACCTCAAAGTTTCCATAAAATAGACATTCCATTCTCGTGGTCCAAACAACGTATTACGGATTTGTGTAAATCGGTTGTCGAAAGCGCTCAATAATTTCAGAGCTAGAGGTTTATGTAAACCCCTAAATCGCATTACGTGTGGTTTAAAGAAAATGTAACACTTGCGGGATCTGATTTTCAGCAGAAAAGGCTGGGAATTTCAACAATTTCAATGATTTTTAAATTTTTTGGTATGTGTAGTTGTTGATATTAGCAGATAGTTTTCAGTAAGGCAGCTGGACAAGATTGTGATAGGCTCATGGTTTAAAAACTGTTGTTGCGCTTGCCAATAATTCTTCAAACTCTAACTGTGTAGGGTCGGGAAGTCTTTCTGGCCAAGAGTAGACCGGATGAGTTCACGGGAGCTTCTGCGGTTTTCGAAGCCACACATCTTGCCAATAGTAAGGGTGCTGACAGAGTACTGTTCAATGGGAGCCCATGCGTTGCGCCTCAAGATTGGCATTGGTCCTTATTGGGGCATCTGCTCAGCGGATGATACGTTGGAACTTTTGTAGCATTTTCTACTCAGTGGTTCTGCTTTCGTGAGACTTAGGCTGAAGTCTCTGGGATGGGACCTTATTCACCCTCCCTCGGATATATCGGAAGTGGATTTCAGCAAGCTTGTTAACTTCACTGATTGCAGGCGGCGTTTTTCAGATTCTAATTGAGAAGTTTCCGTACTGTTTTGGAATATACATTGGAATTACAATGAACCCCAAAGTGTGCTCCTAGCATCAGCCACGTCAAACCATCCCAACCTTGCTATATCAGAAATCGCACGATCGAAGAAGATCCAGAAACTATAAGCAGTTTATTCTGCACACATGATCTGAGTTGTATACACTGAAATGCCGATAAGATTTCTCCTTCGGTAACCACCTGACTGAATAAGAGTTATGTAGGGATTCTTACCGGGCTCGTTATGAGACTTCTGCTCTAATGTACCATCGACGGCGTATACCCAAAACTTCGCTCTGCAGAAGCGGAGGTAAAGGCGATTTCACTTTCTACATCGATGTGAGAGCATGCAAGTTTTTTTCCTTCAAAACTAACCTAAGAGCTGGGCGGGTGAATATCATAGTGTTAACCAAATATTAGTGCATAACCGGAAGCTTTACAAGCAGATAAGTTAATGAAGATTACATATATCCTCAATAATTGTATGAGACTTGATATGAGCATATTTTATCAACGTTACTCTGAAACTTGTACCTCTCGTATCTGTATCCGCACTTAGTCTCAACACTTCAACACTCAACAATCATTTCTAATCCGCCGACCATTTGGTTCACTTGACAATTGATACAGCAATCACAACAACAAATAAAAATAAAATCGACGACAGCAACAACAATAACAACGAAAATTTCTGCACAGATCATCCTAAGCACGCGCTCACATAAACTACACTACAAATGATAGTTTGGGGCAATTTTTGCTGGGGGTCGCACTGAAGGCGCCGCAAGCGCGGTCAATTCTACAGCAACTCAAACGATTTGCAAACATGGCGCTTCTTATATGGAGCGCTGCTAAGGAAACGAGCATGTGTCGCGATTACTGTGGTTGCTGTTGCTTTTGCTGCTGCAGCTGCGACGAGTATTGCTGGAATTTTTGAATGCGACAATGCCACTGGCGGGCGCCGCAGCAGCCGTCGTCGTCGTCGTCGTCGTCGTCTCTATGTGCCTCCTAGTTGAGTTTGCTATACGCGATGTTGTTATTGTTGTGCCTGTCAGCGCAACAGACGACATCACACGTTGCCAATGAAAATTTAGTGCCTCCCCATTAAATGGAACAAATGCACAACTGAGTACAGAAGAAACAATCAGCAAAAAAAAAGAGGAAAAACACAAACAAAGAACAAAAAATACTAAATAAAAATAAATAAAACACAATGGCGTACTGCACAAAAAAAAAACAACAACTAGTAAGTACGGCAATCGAGGACACACCGAGTTTTCACCGATGCATTCACGCAACATTTCGCTAGGCTTCTCAAAAAGACACAGGTCAGAAGAACAGCCAGCAGCTAGCAATGACTCTGCTTCAAGACACTGACTCTGGCTTCATTATTTTGACTATTTGACCGCTCCTATTTTGGCTATTGTTGCGAAAATGCTAATTTTGATATTTCGTATTTAAATACAAAGCTGCGCGTCGTAGATCCATTTCGCTATTTCCTTCCATCGAACGGTTGCCATATGCGCGTGCGCGCTATTTGACAACAACAACAACAACGTACACACCAGTGAAATACACAATCAATGTGGTCGGTCGGTCGGTCAATGGCCACTTGCCATTGGCGTATGGCGGAGGTTGGCGGACAGCTTGTTGCTTTTTCGTCCATACGCCATCATCAGCGTTTTCTGGATCATGCAACAATTGTTTAAGTTAATGCGCCTGTTTTTTCCATTTTGATCTTTGTTTTGTTTTTATTCTAGTTGTTGTCATTGAAATCCATATCGCGCGCGATATTTTTGTGCAGTTGCTTCAGCAAAGGAATGATTTTTTTTATATTTTCCACGTAGATACTATTACAAGATCAGCTTCTGGGTAGGTTTGCATGCTTGGTTGGGGGATGTTGAACTGCTCGCCTTGACAAGCGCACGAATTTCAGACACAAAAATTCCAGCAACAGCAACACCAGCAGCAGCACAAGTATTGGCCCAAAACAATTGTGTTGTGATCTGGAATGTAATCAATAAAGCCATGTCGTTATGGCTGCAGCTTGTAAATGTTGGCTAAACAGATCGCCTTGATCGCATACGATGTACTGTGAATTTAGCTTGATGACCAACTACAGTCAGTCTGCGTTGTGCGGAGATTCGTACGGATAATGATCCATTGTTTAAATTGTGAACTTGGATTAAATGCCTGTTAGCTATTGCTGCTCGAATTCCTTATCAGGAGATGCCAACAAATGGTGATTCATAGCTGTGAAGAGATTATGGTGGTGGTGATCGAGCAGCGAGTAAAGCTGGAGGAGATATTTTATACTCCCACACATATGTAGGCTTGCAATCACGTATGTATGTAGGTATGTCCATTAAAAGTTGAAATTTATTATTCACCACTAGAAAGTCAACGTGACCACTGCTTGATTTCCCAAAATATGTCCACACTGGAAAATGAAGGACGAGAAGGCAGAGTGAAGAAGTGCATACCGGATTCCACAATAGAAAGGAGTAAACAAAAATCTGAAAGATATGTGCTGTATTCTGACTGTTTTTGAGAAAGCTGATAATAGACCCGCTTCATTGTAACCGTATTGCAAAAGTGCAAAAGGCCGCTCCGGCTGGGATAAAATGCCCTTTAGTAACCCTGTAAGCTTTTCTCATGAAACATGCGATTTGTTTAGGGCTATTTAAAAATGTAAAATATTTGTGCAAACTAATTTCAGGTAGACGTAGTTATATATTTAAAAAAAACCAAAATAATGTGGCATTGCGAAATGGACGCTTTATGGCATAAAGAAGCAAAAGGCTTCCATTCCCAAAGGTGTGTTGTATAAAAAAGGCATTTCCAAAATAAGAAATTAAGAAAAGGGAGTATCCTCGCATATAAAGTGCAGTTGTTAAAAAATTGTTAAAATGTTAATTGCTCAATAAACGCATACAACTTTTTTTTTTTCACTGAATGCCAGTCTCCGTATAGAGGACAGCTTGTACCATTCATTAATTAGATCGTGATATCCAGATTCGACTGTAATCAATTTTATATAATAAGTATAGATTACAAATAAAATCATTGCGTTTTTGACCTAACTATTGAAACTTTAACCTACTGTATACAAAATTTTGATGAGGTGAAGCTATTAAATTCCTCTCGGGGTTTGACTACCACGTATGGAAACTAACCTTTCAAGTTCGTTTAGCTGAGCCCCCAAAATCTTTGTTCCACTGTATTCCAGTATCGCCAAACAAAACAAGGTAATAAAAAAAAATATCCTTATAAGTTAAGTAACCATTTAATAAACACTCCAAAACATCATAACTAGATCTGTTCGAAGCTACGGTATAAGATTATTGAATAAATTGCCTGCAGGAACCAGAGATATAATTAATTTCCTAATATTTAAAATACATGTTATAATCCTACTGTTCAGAATAAGAAAAAAATATGATTACCATTATAATTTGTAACTTATAATTTATAACTATTAATTATTTATTATCAACTAGCTATATCTTGCGTGCGCCGCTACGCATAAATTTTTGTTTTTTTATGAATCTCGTTTTTTGCGTTATCGTTTTAACATACATATCATAAACGGATTCACCGCTCTTACTCACACAACTGACACCAAATTTCATTTCGATTGAAAATTAAAAAAGAAAAATCAAAAACGAAAAATAAACACCGCGTTAGAAAAATAAATAAAATGTTTCGAAATTATTTCTATTAAAACTAGTTTTTTCGATTAATACATTGATAAAATATACCCAATGTTAAAGATCCATGAAAATCCATTCAGTAGTTTTGGATATTAGTGAGTTATACAGATAGATAAATAATGGTCCAAATAAAATACGTACATATCCGGGTAATAATTTTATACCTCAAATCTGGAGTTAGTGTTATTCGGAATGATAGTTGGTGTGAAGTTCAATCGATTAGCAGAAAAATTGATACCTAATTGATAAAATGACTTGAATTTCTTACAAAACAATTTTGGTACTAAATGGCACTAAAAAATGGAACTAAAATTACAATTTGCATTTTAGTGACATTTTTATATGGCTTATTCCTGAATGATTCCAAGGCAAATTTCTGAATTCGATTTATCACAAATACAATATTTTTACGGTATACGAGTAATCTATCAGACTTCGAGCACTAGGGGACGGGAGGGATGTCCTCTATTTCCCCCTGCTGCATCCGCCCCTGAATAATTAGTTTATAAATGAAGCTTTATTGAGCCTGGCTTATAATATTAAATGGATTTGATTTAAATTGCTATAGTTTTGATTTAAACAAGTGACAACCCTCTCCAAAATCCCAGCAGAATATTTTACCTCATTGCACCTTACCAGAACAAATTTGACGTTCACTGATTGGTATTAGGATCTGATAGGATCCAATAATTTCATTGCAACTTCTTTGCAATCTACGTTCTTTGGTAATAACATACTCACTCACAAAATAGCTGTATATGATTTATTTAACACGTGATCGAAGCTGGAACTTTCTGACCGTGTTAGCCGAATTTACTGCCTCAGCTTTTATTTTTTATTACCACAGATATACATATGCAAATATATGTAAGTGTTAAATGTTTAAAACTAATTCCTGAACAACATTTTTTTAATATTTGCAAACCGAAATGAAAAGTTTAACTTCACTTTAAGAATATGTATATACTACATTAATTTCAACATTTTATGATTATATTTAACGGTTTCCAAGATAAATATATTTATAAAATGTATGTATATTTAGGTGCACATATACATTTTGGTAATAATTTCCAACAATTTTATAATTAATTAAACCTCTTATATTACTCTTAATTTGAATAGTGTTTCTGGTTTTTCAATAATTGCCATTAGGCTGGGTCGACATAGACTTGCTTTCAATCAAGTTTGGATAGGGTCAAAAAGTATCTTTGTGAATGTAAGGTTTTCGTTCTGGTTTTAGATGCTTTATTCCATTAATAAAAATAATAATAATGATAATAATAATAATGAAAATAATAATAATGATAATAATAATAAAAATAGTTTGACGCTTATACCATAGCCCGATATTTGACCAAACTTCTCACACAAATTGTTGAGTGCGTCTTAATTGACCCGTTTCTTTGCACCCGAGTTGCAAAAACAAAAAACGCTATAATAAATGAACGCTCGGATAAAATTACCTTTAGTTGCAAAAGTAACCCTGTTCGAACGGAAAATAGTTGTGTCGGCAATTTTTATGTTTATGCAGTTATATATTTTAAAACACTATGCAAATAAAAACGAATTTGGTCTTAAATTGAAATCTCCCATATATTTTCTTAGGGCTCATTCACAATAGTGCAGTTTTTTCACTTCCCAACACTACATCTCAGGTCGGATAGAATTTCACCGCTGAACTGGCATATTTCTCCGAGTTAGCGTTGTTGCTTTACATGCAATTCGTTACTACCTAGTGTTCTTTTGCAACTAGGTTAGAAAGAAACGGGCCTAATGTTACAGTTTTACGCGGACTCCGAATAACAAAAGGTATGTTGTGTTTATATTATATTAGTTAAGTGGTCACCACTGTTTAATTATTACTTGGACCCATTTAATGGCATTTCCAATAGGTGTTTGCGAAAAGTTCTGGTTTGCGTGGAGTGCAAGAGTCTAAGGCTTATTCACATAAACCTGAGCCTTGGGGAACTTGCCGACCAGTCTCTCATATCCAGCTCCTTATTTTAATCTGTTTGAATATTTTCAACATATGTATGACAAATAAATATTTTTCACTCTGGTCTAATGTTGTTCGAAGAGTTGGATGAAAATTGTATCCATGTGAGATATTCGAAAGACACATTTCTATATACATACATATATCTAAATTACATTGAAAACAAACAAAAAAATGTCGACCCTGCCTCATACCCACAAATACATACACAGATGTATACAACATTTCTTCTCCCAGCAATCATATCGGCTATCCATAATTCAAAATTCATTTTTGTGCACATTAAAAATGGGAAAATTGTTTAATTTTCTGGAACTCATCATGAGCGAGATCATAAATTATAACGCAGTCTCACCAATAGCCTTAACAGCGTCGCAGCAGCAGCAGCAGCAGCAGCAACGGCACCAATGTCGGCTATGGCAGCAATAGCAATAGAAACGAATCGAACTGAAATGAAATGAAATGAATAAATAGCAGAGAGACATCGCTGTGGCATGAGAGAAGTGTAGTGTTTGTTGGCTTAATGCAATCTCGTCGATGTGGTGGGCAGTGGCGGGGAAGCGAACGAAACAAAACTCAAAGTAAATAACTCTGAAGAATGAATTATGACAGTTCTAATTGACTGAAATATGTGTACATTTTGAGGGGTTGAGGGGCGGCGTTGGCTGCTTTCCATCATAAAATATATCAGCAGCGGCAATGCAAGCGGATGGAGATTGAGATGAATCCAAATGGCTAGCGCAAGTACAATAGAATTATTGAAACGGTTGTTTATTTATATGCATTTGAATTTGTACATTGTAATTTATTTACAATTGTATTTATAAGAAACTATAGTATGTATATATAAAAATATGTGAATTAATATCTGATATGTACGCTTAAAGAACCGCAGGCCACCAATTTGTGCGATTGACAAACGTTGATATGATGCAAATACTTTTAGCACATGTAGTATATGTTGTATGTATTTACTAGCTTTTACCCGTTGCTTTGCTCGCCCGGCATTCGGGTTGGCGTTATGAATTCTGATGTATCAGAAAAGGAAATAAACAAGGCGAATCCATACAAGGTGGTGTTATAAATACAACTACAAAATTCCTATGTATTTTGTTTTTGTTTCTGCGTAAGAGTTGTCAAAATTTAAATACATTTTGTTTTTGCTTTTACGGCTTTTGAAAGCTCATACGCAAAAGCAAAAGCAAAATACATGTAGGTGAATAAAAAAAATCAAATCAGCTGCTCTTATGCCATCACCTTCTATAAATTCGCCTTGGAAATAAATAGTTTCACAAAACGTAATAACTTTTAATTCATACATATATATTTTTTGTTTGTAATTTTTTATGACTTAAAAAAACCGACCTTTATTTCATGATTGCCGATTACGGCTGGTTTCTGAAACTGTTCGGAATTGCCTGTTGCGTAGTCTCTCATTCGGTTTAGAAATACACAACGTAATCAAACGATACTGTCATTTGGGAGTCTCGTAATCGTCTTTTAGTATCGAATAGCTGAATTCTGATATTCAGAATGTTATATGTATTTGCTAATTATCGTAATGGTTTTATTGAGATGGTTCTTTAATCGCAACCATTTTTTCAGTGTAACGTGGAAATCTCAAAAATTATATTGCAGGGTATTGACAATATACACAGAGCGAAAATATCACGTAAAATGCCCTATAAATCCGAACAAAATTTAGCGGATTTCCCTCTGATTTCCCCCGCAAGTAGATTTGATGCTATGTAAGTTCAATTGATAATTCTAATATATAAATTGTTTGCAGGACTCTTGGATCACGAAAGATCTATCTATGAATACGAGATGGGGATCGAAATCCCTCTTTTCCAGAGATTTTAAAATATGCGTGATTTCTTTAATAAAATTAAACCTGCCATACACAGCTCTTCTCCTGATTTTGCCGGCAAGTATCTCGTCAGGAGATGAATTGAGGCCTGGGAGTGTTGCAATGGTGCCACACTAGTCGACTTCTTTCATGTCCATCCACCTTACGCCGGATACTAAGTAACACCTGCTACCTTTTTGTACCGTTTCCTCGTTCGAGATTCTGAGTAGTCCAACCGCCGGGTTTTCGTGTTCCATAGGCGGTATGCAAGATTCGGTTTCACGACCTTGAGACCTTGGCGGTTGTAATGGATTACATTCGAGCTCATTTTATTATATAGCCAATTACTGATCTATATGCAATTTTGGCTCTTTTTTCATATCAGTTACCAACATTTCATAAACGTGACAATGATATACTGGATCGTTGAGTTTTCTTCTACGTCGTGTTCGGCTTTGCTCGTTTCCTCTAAATTGCATAAAAATTGGGATGACTGCATTGTCCAATGCTTCTCATTTTTCCGCAGCTTCCATCATATGCTCTATTATTTTCTATTCTATTTCGGGGTATGATCTTCCCCCAGCATAGAGCGAATCTAATTTATATGCGAGTTGAAAACGTGTTCCACGTTCTCAGTTGGAAACGTTTTAAGTCAGATCTAAGGCAACCGGGTACTGGTTACATTTGAGTTCAATGGAAATTAACTTTGTCTGATCTATTTTTATATCAAGCAACCATTTAAAATCTAATGCCATCTTTTTTTTTGCCAAAGAAAATTTAAGAATCCAGACAAGCAAAACCAAACATTTTTTCCTTCTGAAATATAATTGTTCACTCTTAAATTCTGGTGAATACGTTGTAAAAACGCGACCTTCATTTGGTTATTGAATTTAATTCAATGTTTTGTTATTCCTGCAACTTAATAAATAAATAATAAATAATAAAAATAATAAATAATAATAAATAAATTTGATGTGTTTACATATTTTTGCTCCTACTCGTCGTTAGGGAATCTCATTTGGCGTGATTTTTAATTTGATGTGTCATTAAATTTTGTAGCTTATTCAGGCGTTTGACTCAGGAATTAAAAACAGTGAAATCTCACATTGACGGGCGCTCCAATAATCGACAATCTCTCATAAGCGGGCTCATTCTTGGGAGGAACAATTTTTTGTTGTTTTTTTTTATAGAAAAGAGTCCATATGCGGACTTTCCGATACACGGACATGGAAATCCAAATGTGTCTACTTTTGAAAACACTCTCCTATAAGCGGATAATGTTTTTGTTTTGTTTTATTATCTATTTTGTATTCGTTCTGGGTTTCGTCTATTGAAGAATAAATTTTATATTATATAAAAAATCAATTTGGCCTTTTTTTAATCTGAATTTTATTATAATTTTTTACGACATTTCTACCAGCGGATCTCTCCCATAAGCGGACAAGAAGTAGGCAACCATTGGTGTCCGCTTATGGGAGCTTTCGCTGTGCGCAGTCAAACTTTCATGACTCGAACTTTTCTAATTCAAATTTCTCCATAGCTCGAATAAGGACTTTTTTAAATGCTTCTTTAACTCGCAAAATGTAGGGAAAATTCCAAATTATGCACTTGTGTTTTTTTGCTTCTGCTTTTTTTCAGTGATGCTCTTATTCGGGGAAGTTCTTATTTGTTAAGAAAATGCATTTTTACTTTCTGACATTTCTTTGTGTAACAATTGTTAACCAGTTTGAATAGCATCTTCATAGAACAAACGCTATTAGCATGGCATCGAAACGTGTTTTAAGCTGGTTGCATTTGAAGAAAAGTTATGCTAATTAAAGAAACTGAAAGTGGAAAAAAATAAAAAAGTGCCTGAAAAATAAAGCATTCCAGCGAACAAGGTTTCCACAATTTTAAAAATTTCCATTGATGATCACTATAAGACTTTGAACAACTTAGGATCCTTTCTTTACAACCGACCGAACATAACCTTTATTTTGATTTTTTTGATCAAAATATCATAGGCAAGGATTCTTTCAAAACAAAACTCGCATAAATCAATCTAATCCTGATGCCATATACTATACAAGTCTGACATTATTTTTACATAGAAGATTCTTGGTTTAAATCATTGCATAATCGTTATTCTGTGATTTTTATCACAAAATAACTATTAAATCATAATTTCTTTTTTTTTTAATTATAACCGTTACGTTCCCTTTCTTTACTGAAAATTTTAAGTTCTATCTTACATAAATGTGTTTTTTTGAAAAAAAAACTCACTCGAAGTCTCAAAAAGCCGAACATTTTTATTGGATAATAGTGATGCAAGTTATAAAAAGAAGTTCGACTGAGGGAATATTTAAATGCCTCTATATTTGCTCCTGGTCTACCGATTTGAAAACTAAGCCTAAGCAGTGAGCGCTTTAATTTGATATATATTTCTTTAACTGCTTCTGATCGTCCGAACTTAAAAGGTTCAGAACAATATCTGGCTTACTCCAATGGCCGGAGCTCCAACAGAACAAAAAATCATAACAAAATTAATAAAAATCCAAACTGAACAATGTTATGAGAAACATATGAGCCATAGAAATCTAGTCACATCTAATGATCCCCTAAAATATTTAAGGAAATAATGCCTTCGCTAAGTAACACTGTGCGCGATAATTAAATATTTTTTGCGACATTCGACGCTCTCTAAGAACATGCATATAAGAGGTGATTTTTTTTAAAGCAATGTGAAATTTTAAATAAAAGAAAAATCCATGAAACCTTTATTTTAATCGATTGTATAATTTAATGTTTGAACATAATTTCATGTAAATGTTGGCCGCGGCTGGTTTCGCGTGCTGGGTGGCATGTAGCACCATATTGTATTGTTGAAACCACATACCATGCAAGTCAAGCTCTTCCGTTTTGGGCAAAAAAAATTGTTATCATCGCCTGGTAGCACTCACCATTCACAGTAATGTTGCGATTCGCATCATCTTTGAAGGAATACGGCCTAATCCGCCAGCCCATAATCCACACCAAACAGTGACTTCTGTCTGCTCTTCACTCCGAAAACGGCAGTTTTGGTGTTTACGTATTCATTCACCCAGAAATGAACTTCGTCGCTAAACACAATTTTTCGATAAAAAAATGGATCTTCGGCCTACTTTTCAAGAACCCATTCACCAAAAATTTGGCGTTGTGGTATGTCTTTTGGCTTCAATTCTTGCACCCGCTGACTTTTGAAAGGCTTCACACCTAAATCCTTCTGCGACATTTTCCACGTAGTGGAGTAACAGAGGCCCAATTGCTGCGAACGGCGCCGAATACAGCTACGATATTTTTTATCAGTTCGCACACCACGTAAGCGTGGTCCAATGGCAAGCAAAGTAAATTCGGTGCAAAATTTAGTCACAATAGATACTGACCACAAACTGGAAGAAGCGAGGGATGCGCATTCTTATCAGAGCACACATTTCGTTAATAAAGTTCAATAATTTGAAAGCGTTGTTTGTCTGTAACACGATTTTTGGTTCAATTATAGACCAAACAGTGATAGCCTAAATAAAATAATTAAGAGTTTTCCCCTTTGAAGTGTACTTGATGTTATAAATTAATCTGATTATATTACTAATATAATTCATAGTTCTAAGTAGTTTAAAGTGAGGCACTCGGTGCAGATACCTACCAACGATATTTATGGCATGTCAATGTAAATTGACTACAATTTAATTTTTCTGAATTGTACCTTAAATAAGGACGATTTTCTGTTCCGAAGTCTTGGAACGAACATTAGATCTCATTATATAATCCCATCACATATTGTTATTTGATGTTTGATTTAACATCGGTTTCTTATAACAAAATTTATCCTTTCAAAGAAGTCTTAATATCACATGGTATAATCATATATGTAACTAAAATTCTAGGGGAAAAATTATTCTTATTCGAAACAACCTATAAGAAATACCACCGCGGGGTTCAATATGCTTTTAATATATGTATTGGAATATTATGTAGGACCAATTTGAACTAGCATAGTGTAATTGATACAACAAACGTCCAGAATGACGCCGCCACAAGCGCTGTTGCTTTCGCTGTCGCTGTCGTCTTCTCCATCATCACTTAAATTTGAGCTGAGACAGCGTTCCAAAAGCAAGAATGGTAGTATATCATATGTGAAGTGTCAGAATATAACAGAAAAAATGCCAGCAAATAAATAAACAAACACATACGAGTGCGACATACTAAAATGCGGTTTGTACAGTCACTTAGACGCTATGTCGTTTATTCTTTCATACATCCAAACATAGGTACATACATACATATGTACGTGCAACATGAATGGCAGCAGCAGCTAGGGCGGCAAAGTGGCATTAGCAGAGTACAAAAATATACAAATAAATAGCAGAAGCAGTAACAGCAAAATAACCAACCGCATATCAACAATAACCACATCACACCACCATCGAAAGCAAAACAACAGAAACAGAAAAAAATAGAAAAATACAGAAAATCATCAAACAGCAAAGCAGAAGTACTACGAGTAGAAGTAGAAACAACAAAGACGCTGCTGCTGCCTCCGCTGACGACGACGACGACGACTTCGACGACGGTACATAAACGAGCGACTGAATCTAACGTAATGGAAGAAATGGATTTTTGACAGATTTATGACTATCGGAGCCGTCTTCCATATTTTGAATTATTGCCATCGAAATAGACGAGAAACGACTGCCTCAATTGTTATGCTCCCGCTGTTGTTGCCATAGTTAGCGGCAGTCGTTGTGGCCTGCTGCATTACTATTGTTGGTATTGCTGTCGCCATTGTTACACTCTTGCCACATACTTTTTTCGTTTGCCGCAGCTATGCCAGGCCATGTGGCGGAAAGCGGAGCAATCGAATGAAAAAAAAAATAGTTCAGGATTGCACAGGAAATGCTTTCTTTACTTTCTTCTTCGTTGCTTCGTTGCGCTTCTTCGATGCAACACTTTTTCTTTCAACTTATTATTGCTTGGGGCGTTTTCTTTTATGTGATGAGTTATGACGCCAAGGTCTCCATTGCAACGTCATCCCTTTTTTGTGCGGCCAAATTCGAACGAACTTCTAAAGTGAAACAGAGATTCGCCGCCGCCACTATCCACAAAAAAGTTGATTACAAGTCTTGCAGTTTAAGGAAGATGGGCGTGCATGGCTATGATATTTAAGTTCATATAAATTTAGTAATGTATTCAAGTTTACATACATACATACAAACTTAATATACAAGGGTATATAAAATATTCCATTACCAACATTTAATCTAATAAATCGAAAGGCAAGTTTTTCTTTCGAGAGCTTCGAGAGTTTTCAGAGGATTTTACGACAAGGAGTGGTTTTCATCAAAAATAACTACGGCAGCTTAGAGTTCGATGTTTACTTGAGTTTCGAAACACTCATTCACTGTTAAATTTTTACACATTCAAAAAACAGAGACTTCCCGACTAAATAGGTAATTGTATGTCCTAGGAATGGATAAATTTGATATTTCAAGCTTCGAGATTGAAATTGTAATCGAATTTTAGCTCCAAATTTGCGAATTTTTATTGAACTTTGTGGTGCTAAAATTCGTTGTGAACGAATTTTTATAAGCAAAATCGAATTTTAATTTAATTTTGCAAATATGGCTGCTTTCGTTATACTACTTTTTTTGAAATTGTTATAAATTATTATTTTTTCTGTTGTATTTTTAGAGACTTCACCTTAATCTAATTTTATACTTCTTGTAATTCTGGTATCAAAGCTATGAAGAGGACACGGAATAAATCGCATTAACTTGAGTTCAATTTAATAAAACCTTGTGTTTAACTGTTATCTTGTATATTAAGGCATAAATATATTAAATAGATTAAGATGAGTATCGTGATGGCGCAAAAAACAGATCTAATTTCCATATACGGGTCTCTGTGTTCTTGTATTTTCACCTTGTTTCTTAACAGAATTAAAAAGGATTGAATGCACCGTGGCTCGCAGCTTTAATGCCCCAGTGTTATTTTTTACAATATCGAAAGTATTTTCAAAGTGAATTTCTTTTTTCGTAAACTTTTTATAAAAATATAGTTCAATTAATAACTTTAGCTAAAAAATAAAAATGTTATGATAAATATTTTACGAATGTTAAATAAACTTGAAAATGTTGGCGATCAAATTTTAGATTTTTGTTTTCGTGTTTCCAGAAGTTTTTCGGATATGGGTTTTACAGCCCATTCAATTCTAGTATAACAAATTGTAAGTTTCGTTAATTTTTTCTAAACGATATATATTGGAACGATTTTCCGTCATCCCTTGTCAAATTTTGTTTGGAGACAAACCGGTTTCGGTGTTGTGCCATCTTCAGCTTCATTTTGCTTTCTGAACCTTTATTATTCATATATCATTCCTGGTTTATGAGAGGGAAGGGGAGGTTTTTTTGGAGGCACTACTTTCGTAGTTGCACCAAGAATACTTTGAAAACCCATAAAGCTATTTTCAATGGCAAATTACAGTATTTTCCATACTTGAAATTGTATTGCTTAGGTTTCGTGAAAGAGAGCAAAGCTTTGGAATTTCGATTTTTTTCATATTTTGTACCTTAACCCTTAAAAGCCTGAAGTATCAAATTTGATACCAGACCTTCTAATCACATTGTAGAGATGCATTTTATTGCTTTTTCATGTTTGGCTGCTTTTCTTATATCACTGATTTATGTTCTTTGAGTGAGAATTAAGAAATGAGCATGACTTACTAAACCTGTCCAAATAACGGGACATAGTATTTCCGAGCCGGTTTGCAAGCATCACATGTTTTTACCAAAAGTTTATCGAAATAAATCATTTACACAATTAAATATTTCAACAAATAAAAATACGTTTGAGGTGTGTGTGTATGTTGTTTTTTCTATTATATAATTATTTTTTTGCAAAGGCGTATTTTAATTGAAGAAAATCTGGAAACTTTTGGGAGTATCAAATTTGATACTTCAGGCATTACAGGTTACGAAAAATCGACTTATATATTTCTTTGCTAATAATATGCTTAGCAACTAAATTTAATTTTTCCTTGGTTGGTTTGGTGCTGATAATAAGTGGTTTGGCAATTTATCGTAGATTTTTGTAAAACATGACGCCGGAAGAAATCGAAGCATTTTTGAGACAGCTGGAAAATGGTGAAATTTCTGAGGATGAGGCTAGCGAAAATGAGGATGACATCGATTATTTTCCGACCTGAAGTTAAAAGGGGAAGACCGTCAAGCACTAGTCGACAAGAAGAAGCACCAGGAGCAGGTGTACAGGTCTTACCTCCAACTGACGTACGGTACGACCGCGAAGGACATGAAAGAGTATTCATGAATTCAAGAAATAAATGTAAATACAACAAATGTAACAAGCTTACTTCCTGGGTGTTTAAAAAATGTAAGATTCCTTTATGTGACAACAAAAATAATCAATGCTTTGCCTTATTTCATAACCAAGAGCATTAAAACTTACTATGATTTATGTGAGGCTTAAATGCCCGAAGTATCTAAATTGATACCTTTTATTTTAAAAGGACCCTGAAAAACATGCATTAAAATTTTTTTGAACTCATTTGGATAAATCAGGCTTTTAAGGGTTAAGACAATAGTGTAATAATATAAAATGTCTCAGCTAGTTGACGTACGCGCATTTGAAGTTTCCATTAGAGGTCTGTATATGTAGATGCTCAAATTTTGTACAATTTGTATAATATATAAAACTTTTGCGGAAACTTTTCGTCGCAATACGCGCACACTAAAAATTATTGTTATGTGTACTTTTGCTTAAAGAATATTCGCTTCTCGCGATGGTTTTTTTTTATTTATTTATAATTTTTTTACTTAAAAAAAAATGCTGTAGGCGGGTTAAAAAATTACTGGTGAATGTGTAGAATGAAAAAAATAAACAATAACAACAAACCAAACTTGGTTCCACAAAAAGTACGAAAAGTTTGTACTCTTTTTGTCTTACTGCTCACGAGTATTGACAACACAAAAAACATACATATCTATGTTCTCACCACAAACCAAATGACTTAGTTCCTTGCATACTTGCTCCGTTTCGTTTATAGTAAAAATACTCATCATGAGCAAAACCACAACAAAAAATACGATACACAAAACGGCGAATCATTCCTCAACCTAATATTCACACAATGCATTATTTTTTTTATATTTTGATTACCAAACGAATGGTTTCAATTTGTGTTGTGATCACTAACTTTGTGCTTCATTTGCTTCCCTATTTTTCTGTATTCCGTTATTTTGTTTGCGGCAGCTATCACGAGAGCTTTTTTAGTTCAGAATGTTGCAATTCAAATTCAGAGAGTTATAACTCAAATTCAGAATTTTCATGTCAAATTCAGAAAATTACAATTCAAATTCAGAATTTCCAATTAAAGTTCAGAAAGTTCCAATCAAATTCAGAAATTCAATTTCAAATTCAGCCTCAAATCAAATTCAGAAAGTTCAATTCAAGTTAAGAATTTCCATTTCAAATTCAGAATTTTTACTTTCTAATTCAAATTCAGAATTTCCATTCCAAATTCAGAAAGTTGCAATTCCAATTAACAATTCCAATTTAAAATCAGAAAATTAATTTAAAGTGAAAATTCTGAATTTGAAATGGAAATTCTGATCTTGCATTGTAAGTTTCTGAATTTAAATTAGGACTTTATGAAATTAAAAAGGAAATTCTGAATTTGAATTCTAACTTTCTGAACTTTAGTTGGAAATTCTGAATTTCAATTGTAATTTTCTGAATTCAAAGTGAAAGTTCTGAACATAAATTGTAATGCAAAATGTATCCGAGTAATTTGATAGAATACATGAAGAATGAATAACGTTTAATATTTCAGTAAGGAACATTTTTTAACTTTGCTGAAGTGTAAAAATATGCTTTATAGGGAAAGATTTAACAAATAAATCTACAAAAATATTTGTCTGAGTGTAGTTTTGAATTGTCAAAATCGGCAAAACCAATGTAACGGTATCACTGACGGCGTCACCTTCCGTATTCAGTCCATTGTGATTTGGATCGGTTGTGTTTCGTTACATTGCATCTGTAAAGCTAAACAATCAGGGCGGTTAAATGACCTATTTGAAATTGTAGCAATTGTCAAAAAAAATATACCAAATCAAATAAAATCATATTAAATCTCTTTTAAATTTTCAATAACAAGATATTTCAAATATATTTGCGAATTGGGTTATAAAAAAATATTAACAAAAAAGGAATTCAAAATTAAAATAAAAATTGGAAGTTTATTTTTCCAGAGAAAAAGTTGATCAAACTAAAAATGTATCGGAAATTTGCTCGGAGAAATTTCGAAGTCCGATTCAGCCCGAGACACCAGAAGTTAATATACTCATACGATTTTTACATGTACATAGTATACATAAATTCATATGTGAGTTTTAGAAAGTTAGATTTTATTATATCCGCAGAGACTTCTTTCATTCCAAATATCTACACTTAACCTGCAAATAAAGAACTCGAACTGAATTTGTTTAATTTAGTTAGGGTCCGATAAGATCGTTTAAAAAGAGCTTGTTTGTAATTCTCGACCACTAATTTCAAGTCTTACTATTTAGTTCTATTTAGAAGTTTGTTATTTTTATGACAATCCGGTGTCAAATTTTTTAGAAATCACTCCAAAAACGCAGCAACCAATTTTCCTTCTCCCACATATTTTTGATACCTACTTTATTCATATTCAAAATTTGAATGTAAACTAAGAGAAAAAAATTCACTGGAAATTTTCACTCAGAACCGCATTGAAATTCTTTAGCTTTTATATTTTATCAAAGTGTGAACGCAAAAGACACGCTCTACATTTTGGGACTCATTTTTTGTAATTTCTCAGTTTACGTTTGTCACAGATTTACTAAATATACTAAGTCTACCAGACATGCTTCGAAGTTCGAAACATTTGAAATCGAACGTATTTTTCTAAATTTTTAGAACATGACCATAGAAAAAACGGCGCAACATTCATGCAAATTGTATCAAGATTCGGTGTGGTGTCAAAGTACTTTTCGAATATAAATTGTAGCAAAAAGCACAATTGTGGCAAATTCATCATTACTGTAAACGATAGCGAAACGTTTGCTGTTGTTTGTTTGCATGCTGTGCTTAAACATAGAATGGATTATTTCGGCCAAATCTCAAAAAGTGAGTTTCAAATATTTGCACTAACTTTGTATAGTGGTTTATAGTATCTGAGTGGAGTGTCATTAATGTCTACTTTCATTTTGTATTCACACAATGTAAATGGCCTAAAATGAGCTGTACAAACTAACGCATGTAAATAAAATATTAAATAAATTTTAAAATATGTGATGAGGCGAAAATTACCGCTTGGCGTGATTGGAAGCATTACTAGTTTGGCTCAAAGCAATCATTTTATCAATCATTAACATATTATATGAAATAAAGAAGAACAGAGAAGTATTAGACGATTCCCCATTGAAAAATAGTTACTATTTAACTATAAGTACTTGAAAACTACATTTGGACTTCCGCAGGTACCATCGAGAATTCTTTAAGACAAATTTGAAAATGTCAAACGTAATTTTTAAAACTATTAATTATGTACTACTGTCAACTCATCTATCTTTGTAGAAATTGGTATATATGCAAACACCACATTGTTTCTAGCACATGTATGTACGTTTATGTGTATGTGTAAAAGTAACCCAGCAGAACCTGTGAGTAATCCTGGAGATCTCCTGGAGTAATCCCTGGGGTAGTAATGTATTACTCCTTATCACTCCCTATACTCATGTGTAAATGCATGCAATTTCTATTGATAACTTTTAACATTGCCTGTCCTAGGAAGGCGAGTAATCCCTTATTTCTCCTCATAGAGCAATAGGGGAGTAATTCCTTATTCCTCCCAAAAGAGCAATAGGGGAGTAATCCCTTATTCCTTCTCATAGAGCAATAGGGGAGTGATCCCTTATTCCTTCTCATAGAGCAATAGGGGAGTGATCCCTTATTCCTCCCAAAAGAGCAATAGGGGAGTTATCCCTTATTCCTCCCAAAAGAGCAATAGGGGAGCAACAATTAAAACTACACATTTCTTCGGTTTAAACAGTTTCATTAATTAATTTCTTATTTTATTTAGTTTCAACGGTTTTATTAATTAATATTTACATTTCTTATTTTATTTAGTTTATTTTTGTTGTTGACTTTTTGTTTTTTGTTTATATGTTTTTCGATAGGACGCTGCCTTGTTTTCGAAAAAGGCTTTTTTCATTGCCTTAACGTATTCTTCGTATGTGGCATATTCATCCTTCAATGCATCTACATTAAAAATATATTATTATTAAAATGTGAAGAAAGAACTTAAATAAATAGAACATACCAAAAAGAAATTTATTGAAAAGCGCGAATTTATTAATACAAATCCGGCCTTTAGCCCCGTCCCAATTGACTTTGAGCAAGAATTCTTCGGTGAACATCTCTTTCAATGCTTTACCAATTGGACGCTTGCCAAATTTTGCTTTTAGGAATGTTAACTACAATGAAATAAATAAGTTTGAAATAATAAGTTTATTTCCTATTGATACCGAAGGAGGAAGAAGGGAGTAATAAGAAATGATATTACTCTCCTATTGATACCGAAGGAGGAAGAAGGGAGTAATAAGAAATTATATTACTCTCCTATTCATACCCAAGGAGCAAAAAAGTAGCATTAAGAAGTTTAATACTCACCTATTGATAGCAGGGGAGCAAAAAAGGAGTTTTACAATATTATCACTCTCCTATTGATACAATGAGGGAGTACAAAAATTAAAAAATCTCCCCAATTACTCCCTAATCATGTAAAAGGGAATACTCCCACTTTACTCGCTTGGGGAGTTCTCGCTTTAGGTTCTGCTGGGAAGTAGGAAATATTTAATTTTACATATACACTCACAAATATATACATATTTATACATATATGACGAGAAGCCATATATACAGTGTGAAGCATTAATTATAGATACTTTTAGAAATGCTTCAAAACTTTAACTTTAAAGTACATATACTTGATTCTTTCTATGCTAGCTTATTAAATGCGTGGCAATTTTCCTTGAAGTATCTCAATATTTGCGGAACCATTTCTAGATTAATCGACTTCTCTCTCTTTTTTAAGCATTTTGGTATAGATATGTGTAATTATATATATCTTGGTTGCTTTAACAAACAACTCGTATGTAAACAAAGTTATATTTCCCTGGGCACTAGTGCACTCGGTAATAACCATACAGCTAAATTAATAGTTATTGTGATTAAAAATAAAAATCGAATTAAAAACGTAAAATTAAAAGCGCAATTGAAAAATACACCCTTATATACCACGACTTACAATTCACAATCGGATTTCTAGCTGGTGATTACAATACCCACGATTTGACAAACGCCATGAGATTTTTTTTCTATATTTGGCCCGTTTCTTTGTAACCGACTCGCAAAAGAACACTAGGCAGGTTCACGAACTGCATATAAAGCAACAACACTAACTCGGAAAAATATGCGAGTTGAGCCAACTCGGTTAATATAGTGTTGGGATATAGTGTTGGAAAGTGAAAAAAACTGCGCTATTGTGAATGAGGCCTAGGAAAATAAATATCACTAAAAAAATCGCATGTTTCATAAATGGTGCTAACAGGGTTGCTTTTGCAACTAACGATCCGCGTTGGAGCGTTCTTTTGCAAATCAGCTACAATGAAACGGGTCTATTAAAAAAAATTAATATTTATTTTCCATTCATCCGTCATTTTGCGACTTTTTCATTTTGTAAACTGATTTCTGATTACGAATCATAAACCCCAAAAATACTTGAATACAAAGTTTAATAAAATGTTTCTTTTTGGACTTCTATTTTTCCGACAGGCAAAAAAGTTGATCGACAAATGATACCGAATATGATATAACGCCAAAACTAGTTTGTCTCCAAATAAAACTTGACAAGGATAACGGAAAATCGTTCCAATATACATCAAGTTTATTAATGTGTAAAAACTACAAGGCGCTGTTCGATTTCAGCACAGACGCTTTTAACGAATTTTACGACTATTTCTGCTTTCTCTCTGCTTTACGAGCATACTTAATTTTATCATGGGTCCGATGTTCGTGATGGACAGTGTAATAGCTGTAAAAATGTTTCAGTTCATACACTTAGACTATCCATACGAAGAAATGTATCCGCTTATGTCGTAGAAAAAGTCTCTAAATCATTTCACCTCCACTTCCATAATTGGGAGTTTTTCTGCTGTACTACGTGTAAGTCATTCTGTGACTAGTTTTTCGTATAAAATATTCCATCAATACTTATAATACTAAATTTAGGAACGCCACTAAACAGCAGAGTATGCTTTTAGTCATTTTTTATTCTCTGTATAAATATTTGTTGTATATTTCGAAATACATAAGTCTTATAAACTAAACAAAATTTTCTGGATTAAAGAAAAACTATAATCAAAAAAAAAAGTGGGACATTGGCGGGAAAGCAATATTTACTACTTTTGAAGAAAATAATACTCATTTTGTGTAGGTTTTTACTCACCTTACGGCACCTTTGCGCAATCGGGGAAAAATATCAGGATTTGCAGAAAAAATACTACATCTGAATAAAGAAAAAAATTTTGTGGGCCTTTTTTAAGAGTAAATATAAGCTAATATTTCTTTAAATGGAAAATATTATTTCCAAGAAGTTCCTCATACGCACTCTAGTAGGATATAATGTGGCCACCACTGTACTTACAGGTCCCAGTGAATTGATACAATAAAATTCGTTCATTAATTTCCACTGACAGTCGAAGTTTTAACTGCGCAGTCGCCAATGATATCTACCTAACGAAAACGCACCGGGAAAGTATAGGTATGTGGCAATGTGTTTATTGACGATGAATAAGTGTAGTGAGATTATAATAAAAAAAAATAAAACACACACTCACACACACATACCTAAAACGCAATAGGAAAAAGGATCCCAACACAATTACACAAAAAAAAAACAAACCAACTAAATAGAAATGTCACTGTGAAAGTGAAGGTTGAGGATGAAACTATCCCACGCATGCCCAGGTAAAAGACAACAACCAAAAGCCACATATACACACATATATATGTATGTATATGCATATATAAATATATACATATAAACACTTCAAGATATGCAGATAAAGACATGCCATAATGCCAAGTGCAACAGCATCATTCAAGTGGCAATTGGCTGAGAACTAGGCGCTGAAGATTAATACGTCTGGAAAGCGGCTAATTAAATTACAAAATTGTGAGTGGAAACAAAAAAAAAAAAAACAGTGAAAGCAATCAACCGACAACAGCAAGGTTTCTGAAGCAGGAAGAGTTGCGGCCGGAGGGAACGGATGCGCCTATCAACCGCCATAATAAGGGAAATTTTTCATACAATTTTACAAAATGAAAAATTGCGCTACTCAAGTATCTCAATTAAGTATCTCGAGTGTAGCGATTTGTATGCCAGCAACTTCATTTCGACATACAGACTGTAACAGCCACCGACGAAGTTGTAGACTCAAAGAGGGACACACTTTGAGTGGAAGGAAATGTAGGTACATACGCGGATGCATAATATGTTTGGATATGTATTTCTCTATGAATTTACTTACATACATATGTATGTAGATATTTGCTTGACATAATAAACGAGGACTAACCACACTTTGCTCCATTGAGAGCATTTTCTTCGTTTGGCGGAAAATTTAATAACATTTAATTGTTAGCTAAATATTTTTCAATACCATAGTAGAGAAGATAAGGTAATATGGGCGAAAGTACAGATCACAGAACCTTCCAACTGTTTCCAATGATGTAGGATTGTAATAATGTTGCCATAAAGAATTTGAGGCTTAAAGATTTAAATTATGACATCAACTATGATATGATATAAACTATGAATTGTCAATCCAGTTTTAAAGCCTATTCAATTTTAGTGCAATAAATTATAAAAATTATCAAAAATCAATACGTATTTTAAATGAGTTGACCTTACATTGAATCTGAATTGGTGACAAAACTGCATTCTCAAAATTTTCTAAAAATCCGAAACAATTTATTTGTAATTTTTGAAGTTCGTTCAATTTTGTACAAGGCTTAAAAAATTATTTATATATATATCTTCTGTTACAGAATGAACTATACTTTTATAAAAAATTAATCAATATGAGTGACAAACATTGGACAATTGTGGCCTTTTTCGTGAAGTCTTTTTTTTTTTTAATTTTGAAATTAATTTAAATTATTGAAAACATTGCTCTTGCTAAGTTTATGCTGAATTTTAGATACATTGTGTATGTTGAATGTTCATAGAAAAACTACATCTGAAAAGAAAGAAATTATGAAAAACATCTTAAAAAGATTAAGCTTTTGTATTGTTATCAATTTAATATTATAGTAAACTCTACGTATAGTAAACTCTACGTACGCCATACTCTCAAGTAATTTACGAATAATTTCCGCATAGCTTATTACAAACCATTTGATGCTCATATGAGAATGAACTTTTGGCTGAACTGCTCATGCCCATAGGCCAGAACTTCAGTAATGTTTCTAGATAGAACTAAAAATTGAATCCGAAAATAAAGCGGAAAGATTATACTATGTACAATAAAGAAAGTGCTACTTTCTGAAATTATTTTTTAAATCTTACTCTACTATAATATTGAGATCATTGTGCAAGTCAATGTTCATGTGGTAAATAATTCATATAAATTTCTACAAGTTATCAAACATCTCCTGTCAAACTGCATGACAGAAAGTAGAAATAGAGAGAGAGAGAGAGGTGAGGGTTTGGAAATGGAGAAATGCAAAGATTTGTTGGAAAATTGTATTCAAAAAGAGTTCAAGAGAAACAAAAGCAGCTGTTAATTTTATATTGAAAAAAAAAACACTCGTGCACCTAAAAGCGCGAGCTCGAAGTAAAACTTCTTTGCCGACTTCATAAAGAAATAGATAGTCAAATGTAGGATTAGTAGTGGTAGGAGTCGTTAGTAGTACATAGGAGTCGTACTAGTTGTGGTAGTAGTAGTACTAATAATGGTTAGTATTAGTAGTAGCATAAGCAAAACTAGTAGCAGTAATTAGTAGTAGTAGTACCAGTAGTAGTGACGGTAGTTTTAGTAGTAGTAGTAGTAGTAGAAATATTAATTACTAGTAGTGGTAGTTAGTAGTAGCAGAAGTTGGAAGAGTAGTGATAGTTTGCAGTAATTTGCAGGTGGAGTGGTAAACCAAAATACTGAAAGATCCTGAAATGTTCCCGAAATATCTATTCCGAAAATGTGCCGAAACGGTCCAGAACTTGTCCTCAAATGGCTTGAACTAGTGCCGAAATAGTCCCCAGCTACATACATATGTACATAGATATGTATGTGTGTTTGTTTTTCTCATAATTTTTCAATTGCACCAGCCGACAAAAAAAATCTGATATACGAGGGCACTTTGAAAAATCCGTTCAAAATTTATCAGGCGTGTCCAGTAAAAAAAATTGGTTTTACCGTATTAGAGTACCAGGATATGTCAATTAGTTTTTTTTTGTTGGCAGCCATTTGAAGCAAACAACTTTTGAGTTTTGTGAATAATGGAAAAAGTGAATATCGTGTTATTATCAAATTTTATTTTGTACGCAAGAAAACGCCTGCAGAAATAAAAGCGAAGCTTGATAAACATTTCCCGGACTCTTCACCATCAACGAGAATGATTTACAAGTGGATCGCAGACTTTCGTTGTGTTCGTACGATCACCGAAGATGCTGAACGCTCTGAAAGGCCAAAAGACGCTCTCTCTGAAGAAACGACAGGAAAAATCCACGATATCATTTTGAACGATCGCCTTGCACGAACAATTGGGTGAGAAGAAGCTATCCGCAAGATGGGTGTCGCGTTTGCTCACAATGGACGAAATAAGTCAACGAAGGAAGAGTTCGAAGCATTGGCAAAACTGAAGGATTTAGGATACAAATTGCTAATTAATCCTTTGTGTACTCCAGATTTGGCCCCCTGCTATTATTATCTGTTTCCAAACTTGACGAAATGACTCGGTATTAAGAGATTTTTATCAAATTATGAAGTTGAATTGGAAACTTAGGCCTATTTTCGAGGCTTTGGCACAGCCAGTTGGAACATCGTAAGACTAAGTGTATCGAGCTAAAAAGAGACTACGTTGAAAAATAAAATGAAGTTTGCCCGAAAAAAATGTTGGTTTCACTATTTTTACACGGACTTATCAAATTGCCCTCGTATAAAATCTGATAATCATTTCGTGTGTAAAAGCTTCTGCTGAATCCTAAAATGAAGTACGAATATATAACTAATGGTTACTGATAAGATCTGTGGTAACAAGCAACAGATACTACCGAAGTCAAATACTTAAGGTTAGTCAAATGCAGCCAATTAAGTGATATTTTTAAAGCAAACTTTTCTGTCCGATCAACCGACTGATCAGTTATTCCATTAACAAACTACTTTTAATTTTGAAGACAATTTCGATGCTAACAGATTTAATAAACGCGTTTTTCGTAGCCCTTCGCTGTGCGGCCTGCATTACCTGCACCGAGTACGGTAGTGGCCGAAACGAATAGGTTGCTTGATGTGCGTCATCTCCACAAAGAATTGAATTGATCCACCACCGCCATCAGCACCACCACCACCACCAACAGCATCTCCACCACCTTACTAGCCGTCACATTCGAGTAAGACGTCTTCCATTTTGCGCACACAGAGCACCTCGCAATCGGTGCACTGCAGCACACTGATGACGGTTGACGAGTACGAGCACTCGAGTACGTGAAATCCTTTAACGATGCGCCAAAAAAGAAGAAGAAGAACAGCAGTAAAACAAAATATACAGTGGAGATAGAGATGAACAATAAGATGAGGAAAACATTTACGCTACCTGATTGGTTGGATTTTCGTTAGTCTCCTACCCGCACTCAGGCGATATTCCATCAGCGCAGTTGACTTTGGCTGAGTTGAGGCGGCCAGTATATACAGAGCGAGTTAAGAAATAAGCACAGCTAGTGGAAGCAAATCATTTGGTTGCCATTGTGGTTGTTGTTGTTGTTATTGTTCTTGTTGAATGTTGCTCTCACAGAGTGACTGACAGCTCAATGCAATCTTGTCAGTGGACAGACGAAAGGCTGGGCTGGACAGAATGATATGCGAAGATACACGTGAATGTACATATGTATGGATGTGTGTGTACACAAATATTTCTATCTGTGTGTGTGTGTGTGTGTGTGCTTGGTGGACATGGAGAAGACAAGCAAATGGACAGCACAGCAGAGCGATGAGTAGGAGCAGTAGTAGTAGCAACAATAGCATTGCTTTTACTTGAAGCGAATGTGAGTGGATGGAAAAGGGCAAAACCAGCAGCAGCAACAACAACAATACCGACACAGCGCAAGAACAAAAACAACCAAGGCAATACAAGCAAAATCGTATACCAACCCATACATAGCTGATGCAATTGAGCTGAGCTGATGGAGATGGCTTTGGTAAAAGTGATGGCGCTGTTGCCTGATTGTGACCTCCGACCGACAGTGGTGATGACGAAAATGAAAAGCAAGCAAAGTGAAATGATATTGGATCAAGTGAAGGGTCGGCGTCACGAGTGACACGGACGCGGAGGGGGTGGCAAAACCGAGGAATCCATCAATTTTTATGTCGTTCGTTGTACTGTTGATGCTTTTTGTTAGTGGTTTTTGTTTCTTGTTTGTCATCTAGTATGCGCTTCATTGCCTCGCTGCGCAATGATGATGGCTTGTGACTCGTTTAGTTAACCATTTCAATCGTTTGTCAGTCTCTTTCTTTCACTCGCCATCTCTGTCGCCCTTGCGTTCAGTTCCAGGCACTTTGCATGCGAGGATTATGTTCGCTTCCTCGTTCCTCCATTGCTGGCATGCCAATGTTTTGTTGTTGTTAATCTTCTTTAGCTTATAAAATGCAAATCGAATTTCGAATCAAATCGCATCGAATCAACGACTGCTCAGCAATTCAGTACACCCCTTGGCGGGGCTCTATGGACTTTGGTGGGGCGAATGTGCAAAAAATGGCGACAAACAAAAGTTCGATTACTTGATTGATGATTGATAGATAAATGCGCAACATCTACTATGTATGTATAGTGTTGGGTAAAACACATACTATTATATTGAGACTTATATTATAAAAGTTCGTCCGTAAAAATTATCTGCGAGATACATTTTTTTTACAACTTATTATAAAAGATTATAAATGAAGAAAAGAGATATTAGTTTATGAAAGTCTTTGCATGATGATTATGACTAAGAAACTTTTTTTTTTTAATTTTGAAAGATGTAATAATATCGGGGCCCAAAATTGTATCGAACTAGTCAAGAAGTGATCCCGAATCGACATCGAAATTATTTCGAAGTATTCCCAAATCAGTACCGAACAAATCCCGTAGTGATCCGAAAAAATTCCCGTCCTTAAACAAAGTTTTCTTCCATTATATATACATATCTTTAAATAAAAGTCTTTGAAGACTTAAAACTATTCACCTCGATTATGACAATTATGAAAAGACTTTTATAATATAAGTCTTTCAATAATGGTTATAGATTAACTACTCGAAAAATGTGTGTAGCATTATAATAACTAATTATTAACGTTTACTCATTTCTCTTAGAATAGTTATGCTTCTGGTATTATCATTATAAACATAGATTTTTATTCTATTTTAAACAATGTTGTATCTTTGCAATGGCTCGCATATATTGTAATGCGCGTGACAGAAAATTGAAATCTAGATGCATTAAATTGAACGATATCGATGATAAAACGAATGCTTACTTTTGAGAAATAAAAATTTCATATTTATATTTCTATATAGTGTGATATTCCCGAAAGAAAGTAAGCATATTACCCCATCCATTTGAAAGCTTAATTTGCGAGGATTATAGGGGCATCAAATCATTCGTCCTTGGCGGGCCTAAACATAGAGAACATCATAACTTTTGTATTTATTACTCGATTGAAAATGTGATCTATCGTTGAAAAAATAATTTTGAATATAAGAAATGAATCTCTTGCCAAAACGTTTAATTTTAAGAAGAGTAAAGTTTTTTTAGTGAAGGCAGATACTAAGTTATTTGATTTTAGTAGTCTACGGAAGCATTGCAGAATAGAATAATCCTGTGGCAGAAATTTGTACGATCCTAAAATCCACTCAATCCAGGTAATTACAAACCTTTTTGTTTCTATGGGCTGGTGCCCGGTCTAATACACTTACCTCAGTTATATTAATTGACAGCAATGTTATCGCCGTTCTTATTTTTAAAAATGTTAGGACCGGCGATTCCAACAGCACATATAGCACATGATGCTTCGTAAATCTCTAGTGGATTCCCTTCACCCCAAATGCGGGAACTTTGGTTATTGAATTGCCCATAGAAGTGAATATTAGCTGCACCTATGAACACACTAACCTTACTATAGCATTCCCGAACTGAACCATGCTTTTTGAAAGAAATTTACACAATTTCAAAAGCGTTGTTATGGCGTTACTTTATTCATGAAGAAATGGTAAGCCAAATTAACAGAATTGATAATAATTTTGTCAGAAATGACCAAGTTGCGATTGTTTAATCATTATCAAAAAGTGAATCCTGCAAGAGCACCCTTTACTTTAAAAAAATTAAGAATCGGAAATTGTTAAACTATTATCAATCCCCATCTAAATACCACATGCACTTACATTGCCAACTTGCCTTATCCCAGTGAATGCTACTAGTATAGCATCTACATTGTTGTTGCAATTTTTGATTGCATTTGCTTTTGTTTTTGTTTTGCATTCAAACATATCGTCCACCCCTTTTTATTGTTCTGTCCATCAAAATCCATGAAATCGCCACAATGTGTTGCAATAGTTTTGTTGTTTTGACTGTAGCTATATCTCTACTCCTGCATTACAATTCGCTCAATTCGTTTCAACTCGTTGACTGGCTCGCTGGTTTCATCTTCGTAGCTAGTTGATTATGTTTTCGTTTGCTAGCGTTTTTTCTTTTCATTTTAGTTGCTGGATTTGGTGGTTCAAAGCTTTACTGCTGCGCCTTCTTTTCATTTCTCCCTGCTGCTGGTTTAGCTGCCTGGTGCTGATCTCTTTTCTATGTTTTTATCATCGATTTTTTGTTCGTTTGCTTGTTTTGCTTTGGATAGTCCATTGTTGTCAATTCATTCTGGAGTTGGTTCCATTTTATGAGGTCGCTTGAGTTTAGTTTGATAGTTTGGCGTTTTAAGAAAAAGTTCTTTGTATTAGTGATGATTTGCTTGTGTATTATCTAGTTTTTAGTTTTTAACGTAGCGAGTTTGATTTTCAACATTTTTCCAGCCAATAGGACGCATTCACAAAATTTGCTTATGAAAATAACTATTTTCTTTGTTTGAGATTAATCGATTGTGACAAGATTACTTTTAACAGGCATTGAGACGAAGACCCCAAAAAGTTTTTGACATTTTTATGCTAAATTCTGTTAACCAATTATTTGTTTGTCTGGGCTGGAATGTTCTAATATTAATACCATATAATCATTTTTCCCTATTTTTTAAACTCCTGTCCTTTCAATGTGATCATGAGAATAGAAAATAATACTACATGGGTGTACATTCTTTGATCAAACGTTTTATCGATAGAGTGAGTCTGAGCGACTTGGCGGTTATGAACCATAGTGGCTTGTTGCACAAGCTTTTACAAAAAAGAAATGCATGAAGCATCATGTCGAAAAAACAAAACGCACAATATTTTAGTAAAGGGGAGAAATAATTTTTGTGTTTTAGGGGCGTCTATGATAAAATGAACAACCCAACGAAAGCTTAACTCTCCCCAATGCTGTAACAAAATACTTTTTAAAAACTCGATATAGTGATCGGAACAGTTATCTCACTCACTTTGCACCGCCGCTGAAGAACTAGTCCGGCTTCAGAGAGATCGAAAGAGCAACCTTTACGGCGAAGAATATATTTATGCTACAGAAAAAAGTTTCACGCACCTGGAGGTGTGTCCTAAGTGAAACAAACAGCACCACAGGCTATTCTACTCTCTTCCCAGTTACTTATACTCTCATAGCTTCCTTAGCAACCTTCTCTTATCTCATATGCCGACGATTTTTCAATACTGACGTCCAGAAATGGTGGATTTATAATTTGTTAATTACACCTTGGAGCTTACATAGAATATCCATGTAGATTGATGGCAGCGTTCATACCCGCGTACAAGGCGCTCATAAAAGTGATCTATGCTCACAATGTCCTCCTCTTTCGTAGTAATGTGGGCACAATAGCGAAATGTTGAAAAATCTCGTTCTTATGCGGACTACACTGAGGTGAACGACAATGCCTTGCGACGTAGCTTTCTTTCAGCACAAATCGGACCCCTAACTTTCGCTCCTTTACATCGCATCTGTGATAGACTTCTCATGGTTCGATGCTTTTCATTCCTTGCCCCGTCCACCGCATCTCTTGGATGGCCATGATGTCAGCTTTACGAAGACATCCACCAGCCGGCAGAGACACCTTCCCAATTAAGGGTCCGGACATTCCAGGTGCATGCCTTAAATCACAGTCCTTTAAACGTTTGCCGATAGCGAAGATGTTAAGTCTTGAATTTTGGAAATATCTTAAGTAGTCAGTTGAATCTTAACATCCGTATAATGATGCTTGGGCATGAGAAAGATCAATTCTAACTAATACAGAAAAAGGTTTTACGAGGGTTATTACCATTGGCTATGACTGCAATAATCTGTATACTCAAAAACTCCCTCTGAAGATGATGAGGATTAGATAGTAGCATTCACTTTCTATGAAGATGTCCTAGGTTCTATCGAGTAGATACTATATACTAGTTTAACTAGCGTAGTAAAGATATCGAATGCTTCTACCATAACTTACTCTTTTGCACTCACCCGACCAGTAGCTTTAGTCGCCAATTGAATCTACAACAGTTGGAAAAATAAAAGGAAGATTTCTGGATAGGTCATGCCAATCATACTATATGTATGTCCATGAACTACGCTACGAATTATATGTATGTATATTTTACCCCTTCACATTTTATTTCTGGCGATTTCCATATATGTATGTAAAACAAAAACAAAATTCGAATATGTAACAAGAAAAATTTGTTGTCTTATAAGTGTTTGCTTTTATTTGGACAACACTATCATTGAATTTTAATTAATAATATACATACATACATATATATATACCAGTCTAAAATATAAGATAAGAATTATTTTATATTAAACTTTTATTAAAAGTTCCGCAGTTATTACTCGTAGCATTGAAAAACGTCTTAAAGTCCAATTCAATTTCTAATAGAAAGAAAATTTTCAAAAATCTTTATGTACTTAAATTTTCTTTATATTATCCAATAAAAAACGTTTTAGAATAAAATATTACTTCCATCGTCTTTTTTCCACAGATTTTTAATTTTCAACATCGGATGGCAAATGTTGTACGAGTTCACAGAACGCAGATTACACAGTCGACAGTGGTTGGTACACATGAGAAATGCTAACAGAATATGAAAATCAGAATTTTGAAAAAATCGATTTTTAAACTTCAAAGGACCGTGGAGGTTTACTTCTAATGTAATACTTTTATTTTATTAATATTTCAATTTTCATTTTTTTTTCATTAGAAGTTAACTTCCACGGTCCTTTGAAGCTTATTCGATTTTCTAAAAATTCTGACGTGCTACAGCAAAACGCCGAGACACGTATTTCTTTATTTTAAGCCATTTCTCTTTCTTGATTTTGTCGTACTGTGTTATAATTGGGAAATAGTATTTGGGTGAACATTTTTTTTTTAAATTTGTAAATACAATTTTTATGGTGTATATAGATATAGGGACTTAGGATCCGATTAGTGTCTGGAGAGCAATTTTGATACGCTGATTCTCCTGAAACCTCTTTTCCCTTCTGTCACGATTTTCAATCTTTAAAACATTTATATTTATAGATGAATCTACTGATAATTGTATCTGCTGTCTATTGCGTGTCTTGAAATATCATCAATAAGTGAGGTTTTCTTTACACTTTTGCGAGTTGGTAATCTGCTTCATCTTCTACCCCGAGCGGGTAGCAGATTGGTTCCGCCTTGGATTCATCACTACAGGCTCCGGCTCTGGCGAATTTGTTGGTTCTCTCGCTACCGTATAAGGTGCTGCTGGGAGTCCAGCCGGGATAGATATCCATTTACTCGATCGCCTAGCTGAATGAACACTTACAGTTCCTGATTATCTTGGAATTGGACACTGGAGTTTCTAACGCCAAAGCTAAGTATGGCAGCCGGAACGAGGGAGAGGAATCTAGATTATCTGAGGACGCCCCGCACTCACCGCGCATTTTTTTCGAATCCGTTACTTTGCCCTTACTCTAGTCCCGACTAGATGGGAACTTTGCCTGAAAGTTTTTCTTGTAGATGTTTGAACATTTTTTAAAAAATGATAAGCATGAAAAGTGCAGTTGATTATAAACAAGATTCAAAAATTTTTTTAAGATTTGAGTTTAGAAATATGATGTCTTTTAAAAAGCTCAAAAAAATTTTGTGCAGCGATGTTTGGGTTTTGAGCAAGGCGGATTCTAATAAGGTGGTGTTGAATAGATAGCTGAACCATGGGGCCGCACGGTTAGAAATGCTAAATTGAATGTTATTTGATTTTGCTCTTAAGGCTTTGACGGCGGAAGGCATGAAAGCAAAAACAAAATATGCATAAACAGCGCACAATTACGGCGGTATGCTCTCCCTCCTGAAAAGTTCAAATGTTAGTTAAAATAATTTTTGTATGTGTTTACCGCTAAATCATTCGCAACTCCCATAACGCTCACAACTTTATTTGGCCGTCCCTTCCAGAAATAGTGGGAAGCGTCATTGTCAATCATAATTTTGTGCCATATTCAGCGAACAACGAATTTAAATTAGAGAATTCTAAACCCTCACGGGATAACATACTTCTTCAGAGTGGCGTTCATATAAATCCGTACATCCTCTTCTATTGGCTAAATAACATTTTGTATTGCTAATGTCTGTTTTCCTAAGCTTCGAGAAGTAATCATCTATCAATTCATATTCACAATTCCCGCCTATATTTCGTCCAAAAAAATAATAATAATTACAGTCTGTCGCCAAATGCATACGCTAGCTAAAAACCTGGCCAGACAAAATTTGCGTTATTAAGCAATTAAAATATGAATGCCCAAATATACAATGGTACAAACATAGGCTGTATTTATATAAATCCAGTGATTGTGTGCACGGTGACAGGTAATAAAAATAATTTATATGTTGTAAGGGTTGCAGTGAAATGCAACTTTTCCAACCACTACCAAAATTGTCGCGCAAATAACTTTTACAAATGGCTAGCAAACAAAACGCTGTCGTAACCTAAGCCACAGCGACGATAGACGCACATCATCAGCATTACTAAATCTGCATAAAGAGTATTAGAGCTAACAAATTGTATGCGTAATTTTTTTCGGTGTTGTAACTGGATTTTATATACGTAATTGCGCATCAAATAATTCATTTTCCTATCAAACATCACAAATCACATTAAACCATGTGATAGTTATTAAAATGAAATGTGATAGATATGTACGTAGTATGTACGATGTATATAAGGGGACTAGGCGAACATGTGTGACTCAGTGCCCTTTGAGACGTTCGAGGTTTTCGTAAAATCTATAGGGCAGTGCAAATAATCATCAACACCACCACCACCACCACCCAAAGCACAATGCAGCCGTGTGTGGCCCGACCACTAAACGCCAACAGTCAGTGCCAACATTCTCGTCATCGTCTTCAGTTCGCTTGGCTTTGGCTACTTTCCCTTTGCCAACAACCACCGCCTGCCTGCCTGCCACGACTGACCACCATCAAAAAGTCCAAGCGGTGGCAAAAAGTTGAGGCACAAGAAATGCAAACGTAGCGCGAAAAAATTTTGAAATGATAGAGGAAAAAACAACAGGCAGGATATTATTTTTATGATATCTGTGTCCAATCTGATGATTTATTCCATTGCACGAATCAGAATTATTTTATTCAACAAACGCGACGCCACACCGCCTCGTTGATTCCCTTCATATCCTTGGCATTCGTCCTTTTTGCTCATTTTTATTGCCTTTCAATGTTCTTCGTCGTCACCGTTGGCGTCGTCGTCGTGTCGTCCTGTACGTCACGTTTGCTCGCTCACACGTTTACGAGAAGTACTTTTCGTTTGTCGCTTCACAGCTTGAACGCTCGCATATTTTGTGGTGGTGGTGTATAAATATAAGTGTGTGTATGTGTGTGTGTGTGTATAGCAGTTTGCTGCTATCGTTTCATTTCGTACAATTGAGTGATTTATTCGTGTCAGAAAAATAAAAGAATTATGGACACATTTCGGGTTTTCCAAAATGAGGGTCGATCGTTCGCTCCCATAACTTCTTATATAAGTAAATACGTAAATACTCACTGACACATATACACACACATATGTACATGTATGTACATATATATATATATATATATATATAACTTCTTATATACCGGTTGACGTTGACATTAAAACGAATGGCGTAGACGAGTAAACGGGCAGCAGCAGCAACAACAACAAAGCTGTCAAATTAGAAGTTCACCATAAAGTACTTCCCTGGCTGTCAGATTCGTTAGCAATGGCCTTTTCTATATTTATGTATGTACATATGTGTAACCATACTAATAGGTTTGTATGTGTTTGTGTATACTATATACATACATTAATATAATAAAATTTGTACTTGCCGCCATCGCCGTTGTATGGCATCGTCTGACATTTGCCTTTTTGTTCTGCTGTTGACTGAAAGTAATCACCATGCCAAAAGCGAAGAGCGCAAGAAATTTAATTTACTCGACTTATTGTCATTATTTTAAACGTGTGTATGCGCGTAGATTTGTATAAAAAGGCTTTAGGCTCCATACAAAACAAACCGGTAGTATCACTAATTCTACTCGGAAGTATGAAGTACGAGCTATTCCTCGAGAATTCGCTCGCTGGCATTCGGCTTAATGTTATGAATCCGAATGAAATTAAATAAAACTAATAACTTTCAATTCATTTTTAGTTTTGGTTTTTAAAAATTTTGTTATCTAAAAAAGAATCTATCCCTACTTCATAATTGCCGATTACGGTTGGTTGCTGAAACTTTTTTTTAATTCATTGTTAGAAGTCTCATTTTTATGATTATGTTTTTTGAAGCCTACTTCCTTTGAATCCCATGCCGAATATTTCCTTTTACTTAATAATCTAATTTTATTTACTTTTTTGAGTAGGTGGCAATTCATTCCGAGGTAGTTTCAAAATAAAGTTTAATTAAACCTCCTCATCCATATATCAATATTGGAATTATGTAAGATATTATATTTTTAATTGATTTTCTAAATCCTCTCCAAAAAGATTTTTGAATGTAAGTGTTCTCATATTATATTGGTTTTTCACTCATAGTGTAAAATATTAGTTAATTTAACCAAATTGAGTTTTAAACATCCTTCGTTCAAAACATCTTGGAGATGAAGCTTTATTAAACTCCTTTCGTTTAGTACCCACATTGCAACATTTGCCTTTATTCGATTGCTTAAATGAATTTAACGTTTTAAATAGATGTCAACACCATAAAAAAGATCATTCTATTGTATATGCCAAATCTTATTCTTATCTCCCCAGTCGTCATTGTCATGTAATTTGACTTATTTATTTGATTTAAACAACTCTTTTAAAAATATACCCCTATATATTTACTCAGCTTATTAGCTACATATGGACCAAATTGTATGCAAATCCGTCGAACATACTCTCACATTCACTCACATACATACATACTTTCACATTAGCAAGATTTCCTTAAAAAAAATTTCTTTAATTGTAGAAACATGCCTGAATTATTTTCTTCCCCATAGCGTTTTTTGTTACTGCAATGGACCAACCATTTTCGACTGCCGTATCACAAAAATTCTCGTATGACTAATTTTACATATCACATTAATAACTTTTAATATCGTTCAATAAAATACGGTACAATTTCCATTAAAACCCGAATTGTTTTTTTTATAAATCTACCTTAGAGAAATATGATTTACAATTCGGATCATTTTGTTATCATTATCCATCATAATGTTTGTTGAGTCGTGGCTGAAAGTTCAAACCAAAAAGTGATTGAAAAGTATTTTTCAAGCTCATATAAAAATTTGGCATTAATATAAAATTAATCTATATATATATATATGTATATATGTATATGTATAAATGTAGCTGTTTTCTTTGTTACAACTTAGCTCAAAACCCGATAAACGGATGCCAATCAAATTTGAACAGTATATTTCTTACACCCGTGCTATATTTTAATCCGCTAGGTTGCGCATAAGTCGATATATACAGAAAATTTATAATCCAACTTGGATGAAATTAGAAACGAATATTGGGAGTGCGAGAAGAACTAGTCGTACGAAAAATGGATCCGCTAAATGGCGCTAGAATTGAGTTATTCAGAAATTTCGTATTTATGGTCCTATATTGATGATATTATTGAAAGTCTGTTGCAGCTACGATTAAAACTACTAACTTTAGAGTCGACTTCATATTTACTATGACTGCGGATCAATTGTTTTTCAATTAATAGAAGCTGAATTCTTAGCTTTAAAAAATTGTATGTATAAATGTATAGTATATTGAAACGTAATTAAAAACGTAGAAGAAATCGCGGATATTTCTTCGTGTATAAAAAAATAAATTTTTTATACCCCTTAACTTTTTTTCATGATTTTTTAGGTGTTTTTGTTATTTTAAATGCATGTTTATTTTGGAAATTTCACCACTGCAGAGCCCCATGGAAAACACCGTAAAAACGTTAAGACCTAAAGAGTTAAAGATCTCTTTTAATATTTTTTGCTTAAAGTTTATACGGTAGAATGGCCGTTAATGGGTGGAATATTTATACGAAAATACCGTGGTGCTGGAAATCAGAGGTGGTTGGCAATGCGGGCTGTAGCTCCCCCGCCGGCCTTTGGCGATTGGTTTTATATTTCTCGGAACATTAGAACTTATAAGTTCTGAAAGAACTTGTTATTTAACTTACAATTAAACATGCTTAGAAGGAACTTATATATAGAGCATAATTCATCACATAATTATATTGATGAAATAAATTCTGAATCCTGGATTTGGCTCTCTGTTATTTGGTTTATTTACATACTAACGATATTAGCATTTGTTTCAAATATTCTTCATCATCTTCATCATCGGTAGATAGACGATAAAATTTTTCGTAAGCTAAGTTGTCTGCCCGATGCCCTTCTATCATCTAGGATGATATTTTTATCGGGAAACTAATGAAAAGTCTGTATCCACTGCCCGTTATGAGAAATTTCACTACACATAACTTTTTAGACTAGATTACGATTAGATTATAAATCATACACTAAACTACATTTGAATTTGGAATTTAAAAAATGCTTTGTTGCTGCATCAAAACCTAAACTCTTCTAAAGGAAATATTTTTCTCTGGCATAGATTTTCCATTGGAATAAATAATATATAGTATTTAGTGGGTTGGTGAGCAAACGTACCTTGCAGAAAATGAAGGTAGCTTAAACATGTTTTTAATCTGTTTACGGAAACACTACTGCTGACTATTTATTGAATATTTTCTTTGAGAAAAGCTAATTATGTTTGGCAGGCGATGTATGAAAAAAGTCAGCCCTGGTTATCGCTGCATTAGTTGACAGCTAACTATCTAACTAACTATTTTTTGACACTACTTATGTATTGTCTTTTTTTTAAGTAAATTAAAGATCGAAACAATGCACTTGATGTAATCAAGTATTTATTTTTGCAAATATTTAATAAGAATTCATTTCCCTTAAATCATTATAGTTATTATTATTAACCCAATGGAGCCGAATGAGATTTTATTGTCTTGTCATATCCATATCTCACGCTTTTGAATAACGAAACTCCTTCACTTTGTTTATTTCCAAGTAATTTATTATTTTCTAACCTCATAAACAATTTAAGATAATTCGTACTTCTATTCAAAATTTTATAGTAGAGACTACCACCCTGGGTGCATTGGACCCAAAGTGTTACTACATAGAAAAATTGAATTTTCTCCTAAATTTGTAAAAGTGGGTTGAGCTTCTTAGTGACTAATGTTATTTCTAAGCAAATTTAGTTTTATGTGGGCCATTTTTATTGGCGTTTCTATTTTATTTTAAAATAGCGCTTTTTGGAGATTATAGAAAATGGACAAATACTGATGTCGTGTTTTTGAAAATATTTAGAAACCAATTGAACATAATGAGCTTGGAAAGTTTGTTGGACTTCTTACACTTACGGGGTCTACCACCCAAAAACTGAAGATATGCTTCAACTGTGGAGTAGAAAAAGTGGACGAAGAACTTTCAATGACCTTAGGAGCCGAACTAGATTTCAAATTATATTAAGAGTTCTCTGATTTGATAATGCAACTGCAAGAAGGGAAATAAGATCGGTTGATAAACTGCAACCAAGTCGCCAGTGTTTCGGAATTTGGAGCGGGTAATAGCCATTCATCCCAGGTTGATGTATGGCAGTGTACACATGTTTGGTAGCTTTTAGAGGAAGGCACCCATTTAGCAGTACATCCCTGCAAAACCAGAAGAATATGCCATCAAGTTTTGGGCAATTTGTGTTAGCTCTACATCATAAGCTTGGAAGTTAGAAATTCGCGCTAGAAAAGTTGGAGAAGTATAAAAAAAAATATTATGGTAAAAATCAGGTGGAAAGATTGGTTAATGAGATAGAAAACCTAGAACGAATGAAATGTTAGGTAATTTTTTACTTCATGTTCACTTGCAAGTTATTTTCAATACAAAATCCGAGTATTATAAGAACAATCAGAAAAAACAAACCGAACTTGCCGACTTGCTTCACAAATCTTAAGAATCACAAAATATTATCCACTTTAATTGGATTTCTAAACAATAAAATGATATTTTCGTGCCCTCCAAAAGGAATAAAAAATATTTCACTATATAAGATAAGAATATCGATAATGGACTCAAAAAGAAACCAGAAACCCAAAGCTGAAGTTGAAACTTTGGATCAAATGATAAGGAAATACAACGTGAAAAGATGAACTTGAAAATATTCTTTGACAGTTTTCTATAATATGGTCCACATAAGTGTTATGAGTGTGTACATGGTGTGGAATTCTAATAATTCCGAAAATTGTGAAAAACTGTAATCAAGTATTAGCACAGCATGTGAAGATCCAAGAAAAAAGAAACAATGCGGTATATGCGAAATCCGGGAAGATCGGAAAACGAAAACGAATTGCTGTAAATGTAAACAACACTTGCAACTTGCACACTTTGAGAACATTCTGTTTCAATAAATATATATAAAATACAACTAGGTATATAAATTTAAAAACATAAAAAATTGCCTACACATTACAATAGGGTCTAATGGACCCGGCCGGTAGGTAATGCTAGTTTTTTTTCGGTAGACAAAGGGTTAATTAATAAAAATTTTCCGCAGTAACAACACACGACTCTACAAAAATAGTTAATAAAAAGTCATCCAGGTTTGGCAATTGATAATTTTTTTACAGCTGAGTATGTATTGAATATATGTTCATAAATATGTACATATCTTGTTTGATGCCTGTCTGGAACTAATCTTTAAATAAACTATCCTATAAAACGTATACACACACGCACACATCTAGTTCTCTCTCACTTAACTACTTTGAAACGTTTGACATATTTTATCGATCATTGTCCAGCCAAAGGAGGGTATCAAAAAATTTGTGTAATTTATAGCCACGCATAGTGAAAATAGAAATAAATAAAAGAAAGTAATATCAATAGTAGAATACAAATCTCAAGTGACAGTGCAAGAAGGGTCCATAGAAAATAGTATGCCCATATAAATAAATGTACATATGTATTATATGTGTGTGCGCATGTGTGCGTGTTTTAAGAAATGCTAAGGAGACAAATAAATACTTATTAGCAAAGCAGCTAAAGTAAAAGCAACTGACCGGGCGATATTGATGGACATATTGTAAATATATTGTGTATGTATGTGTGTGGATATATAGCCAGTCGTACAAAGATTGAAAGACGACAATATTATAGTGAGAAGCCGTGAGAAGGATGCAATAAGGTAGTGAAAGTGAAATGCTCTTAGTTATGTTGTCTGTGTGGTTGTGTGTGCGCGCTAATGTATCGGCTATATTTTGTACAAAATTGAACACGCAGAACACTACTAACTATCCTAGATGGGTATGTGTGTGTGTGTGTAAATATGTAAGGTATTATGTATGTGTTGCGCATGATGATGATGATGATGCAAACGCGTGTGTTTGATATTTGAAAAGCAATTTCATTACATTACATTTCGTTTGCGTTCGGCTTTCGAGCATTGCAGCAATGGCAATGATGTGACGATAAATCAAGGATAATCTACTTTTCAGGATCATAATTTTTGTTTGAATTGACAGGACTGCAGCGTAAAGGGCGCTTTAATAGCCACATAGAAAGGCAGGGCAACAATGAAAGCAAAAACAACAATATGAAAATAGAAAACATAAAAATGGGCTGTGATAGAAGAAAGCAATGTGACAGATTTATGTTCGCACGCAACTCAGTGCAACACACACACACGCACGCACCAACAAATGAACACCTAAATCCATATGTATGTATGTATGTATGTATGTTTGTAGAAGTACAGCAACAGCAGCCCTGGGATTGCATTAAACACTGACTACTATACATAGAGTAACCATTAGCCAACACCAAGCAAGCAACTACTCTGTATGGATATCAATTTCACATAAAGATAGCTAAAATCCCTTCAAATAGCTAAGAACTGCGCCGCACTGATAGTCATTTACTATACACACCCATACATATAAAGAAACTCAGAGTGACTAGTGACTGCGCTGAAGCCAAGACGTTGACACCCATTAATGTTGGTGGCATCCTCGTCAAGATCAAAAAAAAAAAGCCACATCACTGAAGCAACGTTGTCATGGCTCATCACCATAACTTTCCGCTGCCAGCCCATCTCCAACTTGCGCGGCAAGCGCGCTTTGTTACAAGTCTTACACAGAGTAGATTTCTTCTAAAATAGGTAAGTAGAATTTCGATTGCCATAGTGAGCGCAGAATATCACTTACTATTACCCACAATCCGAAAGCACACATGTATGCTGTATGTTAACCCTTAGCATTTGTGACGCCACATTTGAAATGTCACCAGAACATGCAAGTCACAACTCTCGTCCATCGTCCATTTTGCTTTGAATTTTCATAGAATTTCATGTGATTCTTTCACTTTGCTTTTTGCTTCAGCTTTTGGGCTATTAAAAATTTACGAGATGAGACTGAATCACGCACTCAATACTCTATGCTGTATGCCAAGTTGCTTGCTCCATCAATATCCAGTTGGTGTTGTTGCGTGAACGAGATGGTTAAACAATGGGACAACATTTATTGAAAACACTAAATCAAGCTGTCAATCCAATGCCGTACTTATTTGGTTGCGAACGGAGAGAGTGAGGGAGGGAGTAAGTGTGGCGAGTTGTCGTTGTTGTTGTTTGCATTAGTCAACGAGCTATGTAATGGCCGCCATCAAAGTAATGGTGAACGAACTTGAAGATTTCATCACGGACTGGTCAAATGCCATGCCTAGATATATATACAAATATATAGACATATAAATAATTATATGTGCACTTATATACCAGGGAATGTCCAGTACACATTTTGAGCGTAAAGTACATAATTTAAGATACTGTCTCTAATGAAGTACTTAATGGAGATTTGTAAAAGAGGAAATGAATATTTTTGACGCATAATATCAACTTATATGGCCACAACTTACCGTATATGTACATGGCAATATGACATCTCTATTCCTTTATAAATATTTCCTTTTTGTAATTACTTCCTCTGATATGTAAACGATGATATTATTAATATAGGAATATCAACTGGTATTCGGAAAGCTTAGTTGTTCTTTAAATTAGAGTGAGTTTACCTTTTAGTTGGAAGGGGGCAGCCTCGCTGTAACTTAGGAGATTCTATCAAACTATGTAACATAAGTAAATTTCGTATTTGAGAAGAAAGGTAGCCAAATTACTAATATTGTCCGGTCATCGAAGATAATTTAATTTTTTTTTTCTAGCCAAGCCTAAAGATTTAAATAGATTGTTTTAAGCTATCTTCGTCCTCAAAATGGCACAGAAGCGTTCAACTATCGCAAATATTTACCACAAATAAATTTATTAACAAAAAAATACTTGACTGTAAACCTATCGTTCTCCTCCGATCGAGCTTCGCCTACTCGAGACCCCGCGCGTAACCCTATTCATACCGCTAAGGATGCCTTTGCTATATTCAAATTTAGATTATAAACATTTTGAGGTTTTGTAATGCCACCGTCCTAGAACAACAGCTCATAAACGTCGGGTAGACATCAAGGCAAAATTCTAGCAATCAATGGATAATCTAAACAACATTTAATTAGTTCAATTGTATGTATAAAATTTGTTTAAATAGAAACAGAAATACTCGGTAAGCATTCAACAGAAAATTATTTTCACACAAAAACACAACTGGCGTTTAAAGAAACTGCATTTAAATCTAATCGCATTGGCACAAAAATATACCTTTTTGAATAGAAGAAGTACGATTTGACTTCACAACTTACTTTCAACGAGATTCTTTAAAATTCTTCCCTCTGTATAAGTTAAGTGTCTATGGAGATACCAAAGCGTTGACCCATTCAAAAAATTTCAATTAAACCACTGCATTGATGGCGTAAATAAATTCAATTTTAAAATACTATTTATTTTTCTTTTTCATGAGGCCTTACGCTCCAATAGGTGAAACAGGAACCGATGATGATGATTTACTTTGTTTATGTAAATAAAATACAATTAAATAAAGTATTGAAAAATACGCTTTTTTATAGAAAACAGGATATATATAGAATATCATTATCTATATTTATTATTATTATATATTATATATCTTTATTTTTTTTTTATTTTGTCATACTTCATAAACTTTATTTAATTGTATTTTATTTATTGTAATGCTTAGTTTTCACTAGGTCAAATGTTGCCAAATTTTGCCCAATGTTGCCAAATTTTGTCATATTTCGATTAGACGCCAAAAATGCAAAATTATAAAATGATATTGTAACATGTCGGCTTTGCGTGTCATACTTTACCATGAAATTATGGCATATTTTCACCTAATGAAAACCAAGCATCAGAAGTTTCATATGATATTGGCCTGGCACTGTCTGCAGAAGAACTCGCCCAAAACTAATTAAAGACTGAAGTCCAAGTTAGCTCAATCGCATTCCAAGGAATGTTATAAATGTTAAAGTCTCCAAAGAAACCCTCGTCCTAATGATCTTCTCCGTATACTTTGTATGATTTGCATGCAAATAGCCCACACAAAACTATATGGGAGCAATAAGTTATAGTGAACCGATTTTCATTATAAGTGAATAGAGTGCCAAATTTCACCAGCTGAGCTGCTTTAGTTATTGACCACATATCCGAATAATCAGTTGTATGGAAGCAATGAATTATAGAGATCTGATTTTAATTGCACAATTTCTATTGCTGATAAGTGAAAGGAGTACCAAATTTCGTGTTCGTAGCTCCTTTCGTGTATAAGTTATAATGGAAAACCTCATATCTGAACATTCAGTTGTATTGTATCTATTTGGTTCCGAGCGGTCAGTCGAAAAAGTCGAAAGGAAACGGTTAGTCGATTAGGTGAAGTCGACTATTTATTAAAACAACTTTTACTGGTTCAAATGCTGTTGTAGTCCCGCAACGTAGAGAAGAGTTTTCAGGATTGCTCTTGTTGAGGTGTCCCGCTATCTACCTTCTGATATGATTCTAAAACCAAAAATTATTATTACTCTATATGTAGTTCGGACGTATCAATCTACTTCTGATTGAATCAAAACATTGATGAACTAACCACCGACTTGGTTTACAAAGCTAAAAGTTTTTGTACAATAATAGATAAATTTCCAATTTCTTACTAATCAACAGACAAACATTTGTGAAGATATAATAATCTTGATGCTGCGTTTCGCTCTGGAGATGTGGCATCTACCATAATTATTCGAGACCTTTCCCGGCGCATAATACCAGTCAACATTTAGTTGTCGTGACTAATTGAAAGTATCCTCTACGTCATTAACGCCATAATTTAGTTAATAGCAGCTTGCATGCCGCTGAGAAATATGAATATCGAAACACACACACACATACACATAAATGTATTCTCAACCACGCACAAGTAACCCGTCGTTTGTGGGAAAACATAAAAAATGTACACTTGGAAGCGAAAATATGAAAACTTGTGTTTTTTGTTGTTGTTTTTTTTTATAGATACAACATGCATTAGACGTTTTTTTTTCCTTGGTTCGTGGATATTTAGCTACAAATATGAAAATTCTACCGAAATATAAACCAATCAAATAAATTTATGGATTTTTGAGAGAAACCCATGGCGACAATGAGTAGAACATAAATCTAGAGATTCAAGAAGAAAAGCAGTCACAGTAATTATGAACTGCACTCAAAACGGAAATGTGCATCATAAAAATATTAAAGAGCAATGGAGATGGCGATGGTGTTGGAGGGCGCAGCGTGAATGCGAAGAACAATTTGAAAGAAATGAAATTAAATGTATTGAATATATACGAATAGAAATATGTTATACTTATGTACATATGTATGTATTGTTGCTTTTAGCTGATGGACGCCTGGAAACTTGTAGAAAACAATAAATATAGCGACGAGTCGAGCCTAGTCAAAAAAAAAAAAAAAACTAAAGATAAAAGCGGTTGGAGAGAAAGGCCGCGCAGCATTTTAGGCGTTGATGGCATTTCAATGACGGCCGAAAAGCCATAAATCTGATAATTTTCTTTCCACTTTTACACATGTCAAAAAATGCAGGCTGGCAGCTCGGCCGAAAGACGCTAGCCTAACCAGACGCAACGATTTTTGGGCACATAAAATTTTCAACAGTTTCTCATTTTTGTTGCTTTTGATGACTGCTAGAAAGTCAAAAGAAATGTACATATGCAGCAACAACAACAACAGCACAGCAGTGTAACTGATGCCTGTGAACAATGGCAGTGAGTGTAGAGGACATCATGTAAATCATCATAATTTTCATATTTTTACATTACGCCAACAGCTTGACGGCGCAGTATGTGGAAATCAGATATCCCAACGTTCACTCGCCCGCAACGCTTGCATTTCGCTAGCTGCAGCTGCCTGGATGCGCCTGAATACATACAAACGTTCTGCTTAATTAGCTGCCAAGCCGTGTGCGGCGTAATTTACGACAAGCGTCCTTTGACTTTTCGCCACTGAGCAGCATCAGCAGCAGCAACACAGGATGCACATAGCTCAAGGCTGCGTCTTGCAACAAGCAGTTAGCTAAATACTATAATATTATATGTGTATAAATAAAGTATAATACATCAACGCTCGTTGAGACTTTACGTCATACTGCGTGAAATGCCCTTTCTTCGAGAAATGCGCACATTGCGCTCACCAACACATACACAGCCACATCCACTTTTCGACTATCGCCATCTAAAAATGTCCTTTGCGGCCTGTTGATTTTCATGGCATACTCTTCGAAATTTGCCTAATTTATGCCAATGCTTTCACGCTGTGCTCCTGTATTTCTCCTCACCCGCTGATTTTGTTGCATCGAAAGCAAGTATAGAAAAACGCGTAGTGAAAGCATGGAATTTCAAATATGAACAACACAAAGCGGTAAGCAAAACATCGGAATTATGAACTCCTTTTCGTTGGAATTTTTCATAGAGAAATGTAGTAAGAAGAACAACAACAACAAATACCGCATACGTGCGTACGCTTTGCCTGCTTTATTCACCTTAGTGTGGGTGTTCGTAAATGTTAGTCGATTGGTCGCTAGTGGCTACCCAGTAGGGAAGTATTTTTCTTTCTGAAATAGAACACACAAAATATTAAATATATAAATTTAAAATTTCCACTTTTACGGCTGATATTTTCGGAATCGTTTCTGTTGTAAAGTACCAAACAAAACTTTTTTATATCACTGCCTGAACCTGCTATGGAAAAGATTCAGCTATTTTTAACTCATTTCGATAAAAGGGTTGGTCTTTTGAATGAGAGAATGTTTAAAAGACACTAAATTTTGTTTAGCATTTTTAGCACCATGTATAAAAACCGGAGGAAGGGTTTATTGGTGGCATAAAGACCCACCTCAAGCGGTTAAGAATGAACTCATTGTTTTGTTAGTGAATTGCATGTAAAACAAGGTCGCAAACTCTAAATGGTTGCGCCAACTATGTAAAAAATAAATAAAAAACTGATTTTATCCTGCGGAAATATTTGGGTTATAAGATGATATAACAAATATTCTGCAATCGAATGATATCCAACCAGACACTTTTTAGGAGCTTCAACGTTTGATGAATCTAATATTGTCGGTCCGCATAAGTCACAATTTTCCAAGACTGAATGTCCTAGATTGCCTGAACTTTATGCTTAATACACAATACCGGCAAACGGCGAAAATTCACCAAGTAGAGCGACGACGCCGCCCAAAAATTTTCATCTGTAAAACTCGGCCACAGCGACAACAAAATCAGCTGATAGTTCGACGTTTTTTTTCTTTTATAAACTGATAATGTGGCAAAACCTAACATTGTATTTTTCAATTTCGATTTAAACAACTGAGGATATTAACAACAGCGACATAATGGATGGTATTTTGCGGCTATTGCTACAATAGGAATAAGTTTATTGACGCGATTAAATATCGGGCGAATCTCATCTTGAGCTTTGGTTGTGTGCATTTGCATATGTTCACCGTTCTCCGGTATTAGATTGACATCTACGTCGTTTTGGCTGATATCGTATAACGAATCTTCCGTAGAAGGAAGCTGTGATACTACCAAAGTCCGGTCGGACAAACAAAATATATAAATGTTAAAAGAGCCACGCTTAAGTGTGCCGTAATATCTCCGGTGTCTATCAGGCTACAGAACAAGATTATGGCTATTGAATATACCGCGGATGAAATTACCAGAAGATAAAATTGGGTCTTGGACATCGAATTTGGCCACAACAACAATGCCAATGTCTCTGATAACGGCTTAAGGGATACCGTGAAGAAATTGTACAGACTTCCAGACTGTTGCGCTTTTTTCGAATCGACTAAGCAGTAAAGCTGGGATGGACCTAGCAAATTGGACGTAGAAGCAAACTTTCGTTTCCCCATACAATCAATTTGATAGCCCAAACAGAGACAGAGCAAAACAGGGTTAAATGGACAGCATCGGTGATTTTCGCAAAAGCTTGGACAAATCTATTTCATGTTCTTCTTGCATATAAACTAAGAGGAAAAGACTAATTATTTCTTTTTTATTTTCTGTTTTTCCGACGCGGTGAAAGGTTGATGTACATATATTGGAACAATTTTCCGTTATCCCATATCAAGTGGGGTTTGCCACACTTAAGACGACACAACGGCGAAACCGGTTTGTCTCCAAACCATTCTTGACAAGACAAGACGTGAAATCGTTTCAATACACATTAGAAGATATTTCGTTATTAACACCTTAACATCCAAGACTTTGAGTCGATTTATAAAATAGTGTTGGTTCCGTAAAGCACCTTATTTATAGTATTATTAGTTAATGTTCCTAGTTCTTTCACACCTAAGCTAGAACATGTATAACAATATTTACATAAGTAGGTTAACCTCTTCAAAATTGTGTTTTCTTTTGCTGAAAGTATTAGGTACTCGAAACTTAAAGAATCGTTAAAAATCACAAGTACGACATGTCGATATGACAGAGTAATACTTATGGTGCGTTAGATCATTGATCCCACGATAACCAGTCTCAGTAGCCGAGGAGTAGATGGAGAGATGGATATCATTCAGTTATTCCTACGATGGTCCAGCAAGTGGAAGGATATTTTTTTTATATATTTGGGAACACTTTTCAACTATGTTCCTGCTGAAAGTACTAAATGAAATATGGTCATAATGGATGGTAAACACATGAAGTTAAATTTAAGTAAATATCTATTTTGGATATCACATCACGTGTCTGTGCTCTCTTAGGTCGATCTGTAATTTTATTTCTCAAATATGAGAGTGTGATTTGAAACGAGAATAAAGCAAACAGTGACAACTTCTTTAAAGCTGCACATTTTTGAGTTGTTAAACAATGACTTGCCCTTGAGCTAAAGCATCCCAAGATCCCCTCGTCAAGGATTAAAACTGATAGACTATAGTAAAATAATACAACATGTTTTTCTGACGAAACTTTCCTAGTTTCTTACTTAGACAGCATTTCTCCGCAAAGTTGAGTTTTACTGCATCTGGAACATTGGATGGCACAAAGCAAGCTACCTTAAATTGGCTGACTTGGTGTGGCAAAATAACAAGATAATTTACAAATTTAAGAGGGTACAAATATTCCTTGGACGGCATGATGGACCCCTAAAGTTTCTAGGAAGGGCGCTTACGGGCAGGCCGTGCATATGTAATTTATTATTTCGAAATAGTTGCTTGAAAATTGTAGTTGTAGTGAATTTAGATTATCGAAGTTTTTTGAGTGGCCGAATTTGACTGTATTACGCCTTAACAAGCCGTCGTAAGTAGTACAAATAGAAACCAAATAGGCCCAAGAATGATAGAAAACAAGATTGGACCTTCCGCGCTGAGAGCAACTAATAGTGACGTAATAATAGCTAAAGAAGGAGGGATTAAAGAAAAAAATTTAAAAAAGAAGAGGAAGATGTACAGAACGGCAGAATGAATGAAAATTGTTCTTAGCATTTTTTGAGTAAAATGCTTTTGTTTTCGCCAGCGAATGGGTGGATACTGCCTTATCGACAAAGAGGGGACTAACGGTCCGCGCCCTATACTAGTACTTAATTGCAGGAATATACATAATACATTATCGCATTCCAGTGTTCGAACCTACAAGACTCTACGTTGGGATCATCTATTGGTGAAGGAGCTAATATTATTAATAAAGGCTGCACTCAATTTAATGTGAAGTCCTAACCAAAAATTTTGGTATACTACGTTTCACATCCAGATATGGATACCTAAGCTTATTAGTTTATTAGGTATCAATATCTCAAAAGTTAAGCTCTCTCTGAAGAGAATTAAAATCTCTGGAAAATGTGTTAATAGTATCGCATTTATTTTCCTATAGGGTCAACGCTGACTGCACATGGCGACAACTGCGATAGTGATAGCAATGAGTTGCTTTCTGCTGGTGCTGCTGCCGCTGCTTCTCCTATCCATCCGTTTGCTGCTTGTAAATCACTCAATTTTTGACATTTTCTTTTAAATTGCGTGACATTGTTTCAGTTTGTCAGCCTGCCTGTTTGTGTGCGTGTGTGTATGGTCCTTTACATGCCTGCGTTTGTGCGTATATTTTTATACATATTTATCCTGCAGTGTTAATTTTTTTGATGTGATGGAAAGCGAGCTAGCAGTCAAGCAGGCAGGCATATTTATGAAAAATTTTGTTTTCAGCTGCGAACCAGAACCACCACCACCACCACCATCACCATCACCATCACTATAGCCGGCAGCAGCGCCGCCATGTTCCATCAACCACTTCTTAGTCGTCTTCGCGTCGTCGTCGTCACTCGTCTCATTCCATTGATTTAACACATTCCAACATCAGCGCAACAGAATGCCATTATATTCATACAAACACACACGATCCGTATCAAAAGCCGCGTGTCTTTGCTTTGCACTCGTTCCGCTGCTTCTTCCAACGCTCGCACGGAGAGGTGGATTTTATTGTCAAATTTTGATTAGTTGCCTTCGGTATTGTTCCATATCAGCGCGCTCGAAGGCGAGTTGAGTATATTTTCGTAAAGTTGGTACTACGCACGCATCATAAATAGATTTATTGGAAAAAGGGGTATTTCTCAGTTTGGGTATTGACATGAATAATGGGTGTCTCCTTTCAAGGTGGTGAACGTAAATTTGAGCGTATATAGGTTCTGAAAGTATATAAGTACAATAATACATAAATATATAGTAGATACAAAAATATGCATATTTATAATCGAGATCTACATAGCCTGCTTTGATTTATGAAGAATTCAAGTCACACGAAAAACGAGTTAGTAACAAAGCTAAATGAATTTTTTATTTCTTATTATTTGACAACTTTTATTTATGTACTAGTTTTGGATAAAGTGTAAACACTATATGCAGTTTTGAAATAAAAATAAGGTCAAATCCCTGAGACGAGAGACAATCTCTGAGAAATTCTCTATATCAATCTTTGTGAATGTGGATATTAGGTTAAGGAAATCTGATTAAATCTTAACTTCGGCTATGGTTGACCAAGAATTGTAGGAAACTTTTAAATTATATATTAATGGTAGATGTATCGATGTCACTGAAATAGTAGGGGGCTAGGTCCAGTGAACATATCGAAAGCTAAATTGAAGTTCGGGGGCAGAAACTGACCATTAGTCGAAAATCTAGGCTTTTAGATGAGTTTCAAGCAGCGTTAGCCTCTATCAAAGAGTCTCGAAGACTGAGTACCAGCTAACTGTTGGAGTATTGCATAAAAAGCTAATAAGCAGGTGGCACTCCTTGGACGTTGCCTTCAAATAGGCAAATAGCAAAATGGAATAAGCTTGAATACATGTGGATGCAGAGACATTGCGGTGTTCTAGGTAACGAACTCGCAGATGAATTAGCAAACTACTGGTTTTTGGATTGATTCCTTTGGGTCGCAGTCAATTATGCGACTACGCTTGTTGGTCAGGTATATCAGGGATGTCGAACCGTTGGAGTGCTACCGACACCTAAGAGGGAAACAGTTACAAGCCCTTGTTCATGGTAATTCCTTATCCCTCTATAAGCTTCTTAGATTCATGAAAGAGTCAGGGAGAATTGTTTAGGATAGATGAAGCCTCATCGACACTATTTAACTTACCTTTTTCCCCTATCCTTACTATCTTTATAGTTCCCAAGTCTTACTTACAGTGGCTCACTATGCATGAATTCTTGGATAATCGGTTGCGGATTTCATACCTTTTCCAATTCTACTCCATTCTATTCCAAGTCACAGGTTTTTTTAGGAGAAACTTCATATAGTGGTAGGAGCTTTTACCAAAGACAAGCGTTCATATTGAAATTAAATATAAAGTTTCGTAAACATTTGCAGAATGGTAGTGGGAATTCATTTCATATTGAAATTGAAATTCTTTTTTTTCTGACATTAATGGGAGGAAGTTTTTGCACCAAACTAATATTTATATTTTCCCATTATAGTTGTAGCAACGATTATATTGTTCAACAATATTTTTTTCTTAACGAAAGTCGACCGCCAATACATAGCGTTGGTGAGTTAATGTTATGAAGTAAAAAAACTGGGGGACTTAGTTCTAATTCCAGCACATGAGGTGGAACGCCTGACAACTCGAGAGAATTTAGAAATTCAACGGGTTAACTTCGTTGTCTTTCATTTCACTATCTGTAGATATGTACGTTACGGGATTTCCATTTGTTCTGTTCAGAATTGCTTTGTTAATCGAATTTCTACGGCTTTAGAGATGCATCGACTCAAGCGACACTTATCTGTTCAAACTATTTATATTTATACGCCTAATACGTGTTTTAAGTTTGAATCAAATCAGACTACGAGTATAAATACAGTTTTTAGAAGTATCGGATACCATTGCAAACACATCCCATGAATTTGAGCTTAATCTTCTGCTTTTCATTGGCAATACAATCGGCCTGGGCCGAGAAAAAAAAACGCCGCAATCGCCTCTCTCCTTCGCGAAGTTGCACCAGTTATCCACATCGATTGTGACAGGTCAAGGCAATTGGTTCTTCCATTGTGTTCATGGAAGTGCTTGGTTCCACCCATGGAAGTCGAGTCATTCCTACGAACGATATGCCCACCCCAGTGTTATAAATTTCAAATACAAGTAACCATACAAATAAAATACATATTAGTTAAAAAAAACAATAAATAACAAGTATAATTACTTTTTATTCGTAATAGGTAATGAATACCCATTTTTTTTTTAATTCTTTAATGAATTTAGCTTTATAAACGATTTTCAATCATATAGGGAAAGAAAATACATGTATTAATTTGTCGGCCGATTATTTGCATAAAGAAGATTTTTATGAGGTCAATGCCATTTATTTATTTAGAAGTTATTGAAAAAACAAGAGTGGTTGAAATAATAGCTGTGATTTCGGGCATCCCCATATCTCCTCACCAGACTTCTTCTGCGAAGGATCAAACTAATGTCTTCCACGTCAAACTCGTACTCGTACCCCTTAAAAAATATTGATAGAAATAAATAATCTTAACAATCATGTTTAAAGTATTAAACTAATTTATATGCTTTTCACTATGTTCATGTCATTGCAAAGCTCCTTGCTGTTCGCCATTCCCTCTTCTTCGGTACCTGTAATACTGCCGTTTGATTTAAAATGTGGGTATTTGCACTCTAATAGTGTGTTCGAGGTTTTCGATGTTTTCGTATATTCAATGTTTGCTTCTTGTGCAAATGAAAATAACCATTTTACATAGACTAATTCAGAGGTGGTATTTTTATTTGTACCAAAAAAGTTAATTACTTGTTACCGAAACTGTAGATAAGTCTTACGCAGCTACGGCAGCAAAAAAAAAATATCAAAAATCAATGGATAATTTTAGGAGCTTGAAAATAGCATTTTATTACACAAAAGTTTTATTGACAACAAAAGTGCATATTCGAAAGAGTAGGAAGCTTGAAATTTTTAATGTAATATTTTTCAATTATCGCATAATTTTTACAAAGAAAAAGATTTTCATTTTGAACGGATTTCAACCAGTATAATGCTTAGAATCGTACCACGATCATTAGATATATTTAATCCGTTAGGAAGCGGTAGATAATGGTCCGATATTAATGAAAATAGAAAAATATGGCGTTGGGGCAATAAAAAATACTGTTATGAGATATCGATGTGATAGATGGCGATCTAGAGGTGAGTTATGAAAATTAGAAACGTATTATGGGGTCCCGGCGAGAAGGACTTTTACGAAGTAATAGCCGAGATAAAGTTGACCCTTAAGTTAGTTGCAGCTATTTTTTGCAGATGTTCCATTTAAAATTATTTATTTAACCACATTTGAAATCAGAACTTCAGAATAGTTCTCTCGAAGCCACCCAAGCCCTTTTCATCTTTGTTCGACATCCTCGATACTTATTCGGTTCAGGCATAGCTGCATTTATAGCGAAAGTTGTGAGAAATGCCTTACTGTATGTTGTCGATTAATTCAAAAAAGCGAAGCTAGATTATCTCAGGCCCTGTCCTATCGACATTTTAACAGACTAGTCATTACCTATGACCGCACAATAAGGTGAACACGAATTATTTTTAGCAATGACAAGAGCGATGAGATCGGCAGCTAGCGATCGATTAGGGCTAAGTTGACGACGTGATGAAGTAGGTTTCGACACCTAACCCAAATGATGACCGGACATGATTAATTTCAATACGTTTTCATAGATTTAAGCTCGAAGATGGTACTTTCTTCACCTTTCGTGCAATGAACAAAGAACGTAGATCTCGTCCGATTTTACCTTACCTGAACTAATTTGGCTTTGGCAGATTGAGGGGTTGTACCAAACTGTCGCAGAGCTCTACAGTAAGATATCTTTTTACTGTGGTAAGGAAATTCTCTTTTTCTGCAGTGCCAATAGGCAATTTTTTACTGCAGGAAAATTTTGACAGTTATGTAGTTGCAAAGAAGAATAAAATGCATTCATCAAAGCGGAATGCAGTAAATATACAGAAATACTTATCTGTAATGATTTCGATTCTTTTAGAATTAAAGACAATATATTTAACAGACCTTTTAACATCAATTTTACAACAAACAACTCGGCAAAACTACCAAGTAAATTGACTTAATGTTGTATTTAATTTTAATTTTTAATTTAGATTTCTAAATAATTATTAACAAAATAATTACATACTTACGGTCACGTCATATTATTGCACATTCGCTTGATTTTCGTATGCATAACACATATTTAATTCGGTCTGCTTATTGTCTAAAATTTCCAGGTGAATGTCAAATTTTTCACTACCCTTATTAGGCGGCTAATTATTTTCACCTTATAACTGCCAAAAAGGTCAATTCCTAGGAACTTTGCTGCCGTTTGGCATCGCCTTTGATAGTTATTAGAATCTGATTAGATCGAATTGGTTTCTGTGGTGGTGAAATTGGACGACAGTATTTGCCATGGGGAATAAAACGCCATGCCACTTTTTTGTAATCTACGGAGTGTAAGCGACCTATTTGGGTAAACATCTCGGAAGTCAAATTTCTAGCCTAGCATGGTTGTTCTAATGTAGCCGGCGAACTACACTTGTTTCGCATAATTGTTAAGAAGAAATTTTGCGAAACATGATACCGCTAGGTGGTGCTGTGGTTGAAAATTTTCCAAGAACAGTACTTATGGCCTAGTTAGGTTGAAATTTGGAAGTGATAAGAAATATCTTGGCAACAAGTAAACCCGGTGATGGAGCTGAGGTTTAAATATATAAAAATTACTTTTATAGCCTGATTTGATTATAATTTAAAATATACATACAATATATAAACCTTGTACAAAATATGTATTTCAAATTCAATTGAAACTTTTCGGGTATGCGTTCCTTGCGGGTATGCGTTCCTTATATCCTTTGAAATGTATACTAACGATGGTCCCGTTTCTTTGTGACCTAGTTACAAAAGAACACTAGGTAGGATAATGAATTGCATGCAAGACAAAAGCACTGACTCGGAAAAATATGCGATTTTAGCCAACTCGGTAAAATAATATCCGACCTGAGATATAGTGTTGGGAAATAAAAAAACTGCGTTATTCTGAATGAGCTTGAAGAAAATACATTAGAAATTTCAGTTTAAGACCTACATAATTCATCTTTATTTGAATAGTATTTTTAAATATATAACTACGTCAACCTAAAATTTGTTTGCACAGCTATTTTCCGTTCTTAAATTGCACTAAACCATAAAAGATCCAAACATAGTTGCGTTCTTCTGCAAGTCGGGTACAATTAAATGGGCCTAATATTGATGTTTTCGTATCGTTTCGTAGGGGGGAGAATAGATTTTCGACATTATATAAGTACTCATACAATACTTTCCAAATTGCAATAGGTCATGCTCGCTCCTCGAAGTAATTACTACCGGTAGTTTCGCAAATGGTGGAAAGCGGGAGACAGTCTATTCCTCATTAAATGCATCCCTTTGATACGACATGCGAATCAATTCTGCAAATCAGATCTACAATTCTTCCTCATATTAACCTCATATGTAAAAAATGCACATGATCCCACCGTACAACAACAAGCAATCATAGCACAACATCTGCTCTGGCACAAAAGTAGCTGATTTAAGTTCGAACGGAAACAAATCACCAGCTTACCTCTGATCGAGTACTTGCAACTGCAACGCGCACAAAATGGCATCAGTTACTCAGATGTCGTGTAGAGTGGCGGTGCAGCAATGGCCAACTACGCCTGCGAGCGAATGCCCTGTCATAACTTTGCTGCGCGTTCCGTCTTAACTCATTTACAAGTCATGTTGCTGCTTGGGCCGCCGCCACCACATTTTGATACCGTAATGTTTGTTGCCCACGATGCGCGATCAATGTGGCAAGTAGTTGTGGTCAGTAGCCAACAACCAGCAGCCAACACCGTTGCAGTCAATGCAATGGCAACGAACTGAGATGATCGCATGCACCACACACTCACACACACAAACACACACATAGTACATACGCACAATCTATGCATGTAGGCTTGTGAGTGTAGCCTCGTTTGCTTGGGATGTGCTTGATTTTTATGCTGCTGCTGCTGCTGCTGACATCAGCCATGTATAATATTGGTGTTGTTGTTGTTGTTTTACCGCTGTTGCACATTGTTGTAGCAGACTTTGGTTGATTACTTGCATGTCTATGCTCGTCTCACGTTGCTCAACTGACAGCTAGCGCGGCGCGTCCAATGTGTTGCAGCGGGATGATGTTGATTCGTTTGCCACATCAGCAGCAACATCAACAACATCAGCATCACAACAACAGCTAACAGCTAAGCAGCAATGGCCACAATTTAACAGCCAGCACATTTCGGCTACCTGGGGATCAATCGGCCATAAATTAGCATTTGAGTAAATTGGTTAAATTCGTTATTGGGGATTAGGAGTCGTCGAGTGAGTCGCTGTTGCTGTTTGCTGTTGTCGCTGATGCGGTCGCGTTAATGCACAGCTTCGATGATTGTTTAAGTTCTTTTCTGTTATATTTTTGTTTTTGCTTCTTTGATTTTGTTGCAGTTGCACCATTCGCGCTCAAAAATTTCTCTTCCATTTTTTCACAACGTCAAGTTATTTAAATGTCTTGTTTTTTGTTTTCTTATTTCTTATTCGGATCTCTTATGTCCATACTCACACACACTGACGAATGTGTATGCCTGATGTTATTTTTGTTGAAATGATTTCATTTGTATTTTGATTTCGTGTATCGTGATAGTGATTGATTTATTTAAGCGTGTTTATTATGCGGGATTTTGGAATTGATTTTAAATTAAAAGACACAAAATAGAAAGAAAAAAACAAATAGGCTTATACAAGCCACATATACATCTGCACTAATCCAGTATTTGGAAGATGATTAGTGGTTCATTATTTATGGCCATAAAGGTTTCAGTATTTGGGAAGAGTTTTTAAATGATATTTACCTATGAAGGCCAAACGCAATTGTTATAAAAAGGCAACCATATTTTTTTTTTTTTTTTGTAATAGTATACTAATAGATTTTGAAGTTTTACCACTACTATTTTGATTTCTTTGCCATAAGGGAAGGGTACTATTGATTGTCTTTTTTCAAGATACCAATTGACCATATCTGGTATTAACAAGCGTGCTCAGTTTGGTTTGCCATTTCTTAGCATCGAAGTTAGCCTCCAAAATTGAGATATGGGGCTCAGAATTTCGAAATTGGACCTTTGTTATAAGTAAACAACTTAAAAACGTATTTAAATGCAGGATAACTTTTATTGTCCAAACTTAAATTACAGGTTCTATAAGTGGGTTAAGGAAGAGATCTTCATAGAATTAAAATTATTTGAAGTATAAAGTTTTTAATTTTCCGAAAGTCTGATATTTGACCCTGTATTATAAGTTTTAGCAATGTCGCCCATTATCGCGCGATGATAACCGGCTATTTCTAACTTACTTACTTAATTGGCGCTAAAACCGCTTAAGCTATTTACAATTTGTGGTGAGCGTCTTGTTGTTATAACACAAATTGAGGGACCTACTGTTTTATGGCGACACCGAACGGCCAAATGTTTTTTGTCATGGCAGAAATTCACTCGGAGGTTGTCCATTGCCTGCCGAGGGGCGGCCGCTATTGGAAAAAAACTTTTCTATAATTTTAGATGTTGCTTGCCCCGGGCAGGATTCGAACTCGGGACCCACCGAATGAAGCACGCACACGCTACACACCTGGCTACGGTGACCACCCGTCTATTTTCTACTTGAAATTGAAGCCCGTGATCTCGGCGACATTTAGTTTCAACACGAAGGCGGTCGGTGAGTTGACGGTCTACATTTTGTGGTATTATACCTGTATATTTTTTCCTTTTTGTCGCTACGTAAATCCCGCAACGATTAAAAGAAAGTATTATACGCGTCATTCGGAGTTGCGTCCAACATTACAAACAAATAATTGTACTTAAAAAAGGAACATGGGAGCGGAAATGGATTTTAGTACCAAAATTTAAAGGGTGGCCTACATTTTCTTTTAATCATATGTTATTTTCTGAGTTACAGTTCTTTCCTATTGTAAATTTTTACGAAAGCCTCTCATTATTCACTTAATTTACTCAGCAATTGAAAGCACACAACTATTCTTGTATTATCGTGTCTCAGTCGAGACTGTTAGGATACAAGATTGCGCCTTCCGTGGACCGATAGTCCTCTCTTTGTTGATTTGATAGCATCCACCCATTCGAAATAAAACTATTTTAAATAAAAATGTTCCACGCTCAAACCTTCGTCCACTTCTTCTGCACATCTTCCTTTTCTTGCATCCTCAAAGAGTGACAGTATGATGCGGATTTTGGAGCTCCGGCACTAGTAGCTAATTTTTCTACGCTACAGAGGCATGATAAATAATTTTTGTGACCGGAAATTGAAGAGATATATTCGGACTTTATGGTTACAAAACGATTGCCCGGCATTTCACAATCGTTCTTTTGGGCGTCAAGTTCATTAATCGTCCTAACAGCCGTCTCAGCGATGTTAATTAGCCACCTCGGAGCTCTGAATTGGAGCCATTAGACTTGTTTAGGGTTGCCCTAAAGTACCAATGGGAATTTGATTGAACTTTTAGACGTGAATACCTCCGTTAAAATGAGGGACGATCTCCTACTTGCAGGATTTGTAAGAGAACCGATTAAAGCTTTTTGATGAGTTTTGTTCTGAGCTTGTTAATTTCTTCTTTTACGATGATAATCCGTTTGAATACTCGGATTATTGGTGCACCGTTGGACAAATTTTATCATTCTAAGAATTTTTGACACTCTGTATGCCATGTATCTTGATTTTATGATGTAAATATAACACAAAATAACTTTATAACATAAGTTTAGTGCAGAAATTCGATGTTAAAGCCGATGTTTTTTTTTAGTACATGTTTCTACAAATAATTTCATCATTGGTGAAGATCGAAGTTAGCAATGATTTCCAAACAGGATTTTGTGAATGAATTATCTTTACTGAAAATGAAAGCTTCCATTTTACATGCATATGAAGAAATGCTTACAAAGTGAATAGAAATAGTAACGTCGGAAATCAAAACTTTTTAAACGCTACATTTCAAAAATACACAACTGTCGAATTCATGAAGTGAAGTTATTGTTGATATTATTTTCTTTGCTATCCAATAACTTAATTTTTGAAATTTAAATTTTTATCACTTTATGGTTTGTGAAGCATTATGAGACCTTGCGAACCACCTAACTGTTTATTACATTTGGATATTATGTATTACATTTGAATGCATAACACATATGTTATTTTAAACATACATGGTAATTCCAAAAAGAATTAATGATATCATCCGTTAAATGGTAATTTGTAATATAATTCTGTTACATCGCATCTACATTACTATACACGAGCTTTTTCTGGTGCGCTGTGATCTACATGAATGCCCACCTTCGTTGAATTACCTATAAATACACTTTTACTTGAACAACAAGAATATTGAAGTAACGAGTTGTTGCAAGCAAGGTAAATTTACTAAATTCCTGATAATGTTATATTACTTACATATGTATATAGTTGTGTGTTTCTTCTTGGTTGACATATATAAATCTTTCCGCCTCTTTCAATTTAGTTTAAAAATATGTGATAAAAGAATGATACCTTGTTGAAAAAAAGTTTTTATTCTAATTTTTATTTATTTTTCTATTAGTACCATTCTAATTTTTGGGTTGCAGGCTTTTTAATGCAAAAAAAGACATTTTTGAACTTTTTTGAAAAATGTTCACTAAAAATATAAATTATTTATTGAAAGCCAATTTCATCACAAAAATAAGGAGCGCAAGAGCGCCCAAATCGGGCAGAGAATATAAAAGTTATTACCATATAAATAAAAGCGGTATTTTTATTTATTTATTTATAAAAAATTAATTTAAAATTAAAATTCTAAACTAATGCTGTTGCGTTTAGCTTTGGCAGCGCAGGCCTTAAGCTTATTCTAAGTATGGTTTTAAACTACGTTATGTTTTTTGGTGATAGCTATGCACTAAATGTGTTGGTATAAATAGGTTGACTTTAGGAATTCTATTGTCTTTTCAATGTTGGCTGGATTGGGAGAGGAAATGAAGGTTAGAGGATCGGTGTTTTGAAATATCCGCGTTCTGGATGATTGAAATTTAGGGCAGTTCGAGATCAAGTGATTTATGCTAATGTGTATAGATAGGTTGCAAAAAGGGCAAATAGGATGTTCGCGACTTTGCATTAAATGTTGGTGAGTTATTTTTGTATGTCCGAGCCTTAGGCGTTCGAATTTTATGATATCGAGTCTAGATAGGTTGTTGTTGTGAATGATGTGTAAGTTGTTGCCAGATATTTTGTCATTATTAATTTGTTTGTACCAGTCAGAAGTGATTTCCCATATCCTAGTCTTTTTTATGCTGTAGAAGTGATTAATATGTATTGATATATCGACTGTGTTATAATTATTGGTTGTTTCTAGAGGGAATTTATGTAGATGCTTCTTTTGCAGATTTGTCGGCGAACTCGTTGCCAGCAATTGCAACATGTCCTGGGATCCAGAGTAGCTTGATGTGCGGGTAGTGCTTAATAAGTGCGTTCCTGATTAGTGTGGGGTAATAATCATTGTTATCAATGTTTCCTATAGCTTTTAGAGTGGACAATGAATCTGTGCAGATGACGAAGTTGGAGTTTATTTTGGAAGCATGATTTATGGCTTCATGAATCGCGATGATTTCTGCTGAAAACACTGATGTATGTGCTGGTAAATTTGAGATTTTAATAATCTCGTTTAAAGTGGTTGTGCTGAAAGAGACTGTGTTGTTTATTTTTGAACCATCCGTGTAGATAAAATTATAGTTTGGGTGTTCTTCTTTAGTTTTTTTGAAGAGGGTTTGAAATATCTTTGGGCTTGTATCAGTTTTGGCATATCTATGTAACGAGGTGTTAATTACGGAGGAATTAAGTGTCCATGGTGGGTAGGTGTCTGGTATAGGGGCGAGTGTTAGGGTGGGGACATCTAGTTTCTTGCAGCATTGTATGATTCTGTATAGGGAAGAGGTTGGGTTTTTTTGGTTAATTGTGCGTTTGTGGTCTCTGATAGCGTTCTCTAGCGGACTGTTGTGGGATCTCAGAAGTGTTTTAAAGAGTTTTGCTGTTGTGAGGTCTCTTAGATTTTCGATTGTGTTTAGATTGGCTTCAAAAAGTAGATTATTGGTGGTAGTTGATCTGAAGGCGCCGAGTGCGGCTCTAATTGCTGAATTAAATGGAGTTTTCAGTTTATTAAGAATGGATTTGGAGCAGAGTCCATAGAGATAAATTCCGTAGCTTATTTTCGAAACTGAAAGCGCTTTGATCACCTTAATAATATTACTGGTGTTGCAGTTTAGCTTATGGCAAGATAGACATTTCATAACGTTAAGGCTTTTTATTAGCGACTGGCTTATGTTCTCGATATGGGTGTTCCATTTATATCTTTTGTTGAAGTTTATTCCAAGTATTCGTAAGTTGTCAACACTTATTATTTGAAGGTTGTTGGCGTGTATAATGCTGTCACAGTTGTGTTTTCGGCATACATATGTGTAGGTGTTTGCATTTTGTGTCTGAAAGTGTTGCCCCCGAGTATTTACACCATTTCGTGATGTCTTGAAAAAGTAATTTCAAATTGATATACAGAGGAGAATTGGCATACATAGACCCAATTTTTTCCAATTTTTTGTTTGGGAACATTTTTGAGACAGCTGAGAAGGGTTAGTTCCGCAAAGAGTAGCAGTCATAGGCGTTGCAATCAGTGTTGCCAGAATTTTTGGAAAAAGGTTAAATAGGCATAATCGAAAGACTAAAAGGGCTAAATCAAAATTTCTTTAAGGCTAAGCAAATTAATCAAAAATACAAAAATTGTTTTTGTGTTATGATTTCATAACGAATTTTATAAGACTTATGTACGTTTATTGATATTGGAATTGTAGGTTACTTTAATACATATATTTACATATCACGTGTTTATATCTTCATCATGAGGTAAATTTGGGTACCTACATATATGTTAGATGTGATCATCTTTTTCAATTTTGAAATCATTACATCACTTTTCTTCCTTACTCATATCGTATATAATATTAAAATGCATTGAATATTGCAACACTAATTCTATTTTTTTTTGTTTTGACAATGCTCATATCGCTAAAAATTGTGTTCGACTACTGCATTTCTGAGTAACAAGGTTAAAAATTAAAAACAAAACTACAAAGAGTGGCAAAAGGATTTACGCCAGTCATCTTTTTAAGTCTACGAACCTATGCCGAAAATTCTACAGTAGACTGTAGATTTTTTACTGATACATGTAAGTGGAACTTTCCGTTGCATTTTGACGGCATTTATTTCATTTGTGCCGAATTTACACTTTTCATGATTTCAGAAATCCAAAACATTTCGTTTTAAAGCATAAAAGGGAAAGCTAACAAACTAAATGATCTTAAGAAAAAGTTGAAAAAAAAAACGGCTAGAGGCTAAAATAAAACTTTCCGGCTAAGAGAAAATAAAAAAGCTAAATGTAGCCGTAAAAGGCTAAAACGGCAACACCGGTTGCAATGGTGATATACTGGTAACGCAAACGCCTTATTTTCGATTGATAAAATACTGATGAATCGCCTGGTTGTACCGCACAGTAAATTTTTATGTTATTTTTTTTTATTTTTTATTTTTTTATCTAACAGCTTCACGCTTCTTATCACCATTACGTCACATTGGTCAGTGTTAGGTGGGCGACCGTGTGAATACTTAGGCTCACGAGCGTGGGCAATGCCAATTAAATAACACAAGCAAATGAGCACATGCGACACACACACACATAGACATTCCCATGCATTTGGCTGAAATGCGAACAGGAACTTGTTGCTTTGTCTCTTCCTACTATCGCGTGTCACCTGAATGGAACGCGAGCGCGTGCATTTATACACATGGACAGTTAGGTGCGCTCGCTTCGTACATTTATGTGCAACTTCAAATGCAAATGTATTGATAGCGCACATTTTGACAAGTTTGCAACTGCTGTCAGGCACTGTCATGTACAGGTTGTGTGCACACAATTGTCATAGTTACATCCTTTCCACGACGACGCAGGTTTCCCTATTCCGTTTTTTTCTGCTTTTTTTCTGTTTCATTCGACTCGTACACTATGTCATACAATATATATTTTAGCCAACGCGTTGACAGCTGTTGTCGCGGTCGCATGTACATATGGATGTGTGTGTGTGTGTCGATTGGCTAGTTGGCCAAGCGATCGATGGAGCGATCGATCCCTAATACTGCCGTTGCTCCATTTTTAGTTTTCTTATTATTCTCCACATTCTGTTAGTTTTGCATTTGTTAGCTGACAGTTGCCATTTGAAGTGGGAAAGGTGCCAACTAGACGTCGCGCGCCGCCACGTAGCAGCGCGTATTTTCACACACTTTCTATTGTTGGCGCGCTCACACACACATGCACACATACTGGTGCATGCAACACATAATCGCGATTGGCACAACTCAACTAACTTGCGAAGCCCTCACCACCAGCCACCATCAGCAGTCGCGTCATTAACCGCGCACAGGCCTTTTGGTGTCCACGAATAATAAATGCAAAACGTCAAGGCTCCAAACCGACCTACCGCGTCCCACCGTCGCACCGCATCGCACCAGCAAAAGATTCGACCGTTCGTTCATTCGACCATTTAGCCATTCAACCGTCCAAGCGTCAGCGAGTTGAACATTCGCGCGAATTAATGAATGAACACGCCCTGTGAATTGCTGGTTTGCCCCCGCCACGCCAAGGCACTGCCAGCAAACATCACCTCATGGATACGCGTTGCTACACCGACTGCACATATGGGCATACATACATGCACACAATTCATATAATACATAGTAGGCTTACGTCGCATGCACCGCGTCTGCCACCCTGCCACCATGCCAGAGTTTTGTGCGCGTGATTCCTGCCGCTTTTGATATTTGCTGGCAGTTGTTTCAACGAGCGAGTTGTTGAGTACTTTTCATGCTTTTGTGCACTTGTATTGTTGTTGTTTTGTGCATTGTGCTATTGCTGCTGCGTTTTTTTTTTTTTAGTTTTAGTTGTCATTGTTGCTGCTCATGTTTATGCTATCGTTTTTCTGTTATAGTTGCGGCTATTTTTGTTGCCACTTTTGCTATTATCGTAAAGTACTCGTTGTTGTTATATGTGTTATTTGTGTTATTTGTGTTATTGTTGTTGTTGTTGTTGTTGTTGTTGTTGGTGCTTAGATAAATTACGCTTTCGATTTCGTGCTTTTCAGCGCCAAATTCAAGTGCGATTTGTGTTGCAAGTTGGCTTTGTTGTCATCGTTTCGCATACAGAGTCATTGAAATTATTGTTGTGGCACATTTGAGGCACTTGACGTACTTGGCAGAAGGTGATTGGCGTTGACGGAAAAATAATGACTATACTTTGAGGAGATAAAATCATTTTAATCATACCACAAAGGATCAAACAACAATTTAACGAATATTTAGTTCGATTTAGAAATTAGATAAATTATGTTTTGAGCTTGTTACAGAAATTATGTATACTAAATATATAAAATAAATTATATGGAAAATGTTTGTATCGATTTAACTTTCCAAGTACTGACCTGATTTTCATAACCATTTTTTAACTGAAACATTTACGAAAACTATGGAGTGGGATCCTTATTTATTTAATTTTTTATTCGTTTCCTTGCTTTGAAACGTGAACTCAACAAATGCACAAAAGAGCTTCAAAGCATTTTAGCTGAAAAAAAAGTAATTCCGAAATAAACTCCAATCCTTATCCCCAACACCTAATACTAATTATTCCTTGTAGTGGTCAGTAAAAGGTTTCAAAAAATCAGTCCTTCTCAAGCCTCCCTCACGAACTCGAAATGGTGCATGGGTTTTAAGCGATTTATTTTAGATGTTGCGCAAGGTGAGGTTCCGTATTGAAAAGCTTCCCTTTTGGCAGCAAATTTCGTGTTAGGCAAAAAAAGTTACATAACTGAAAGTGACCCCATTGCTGCTGGTTTTCCTCACGATCGTGTTTTTTGGTCAGTTTCCTTAATTAATTTAATTAATACAAGTAATCTGCCCACAAACTAAAATCTAGCCACATCAACTTTTGCGGACAATACTGCTATGCTTAGTGTGCACCCAATCATAGCTGCTAGAGATTGCAACAATATTTAAAAGTAGTAGAAAAATGGCTAAACATTTGGAGAATTAAAATCAATGAGGCTTAGAGTATTTAGGTGGCATTGACACTAAAAAAGACATTTGTACATTGGTTTCAATTAACGACAGAATTATTCCACAGAAACATTTCGCCACAAACCTGGGGTTACGTTGGATAGAAGACTCACCTGGAAAACCTACGTAGGCAAAAAGATTAAACATACTAAATTAAAAATAGCAAATTTGCATTGGATTGAATGTCCTAAATCCAAATTATGCTTAGAAGAACAAGAGCTGCTTTTTAAAATGATGATACAACCATTTTGGAGATATGGGATACACTTTTGGGGTTCGTCGTCTAAATCTAACCTAGATAGAATTCAAAGACCGCAGTCTAAATCGTTGTAAATCTTCTGCGTATTGACACTGTTATGTGAAAAACTCCAAAATTCACAGCGGCCTTATGATTAATACATTGATGGATGAGATAGAGATAATGCCAAAAAGTTAGTCGTTCAGGCTATTTAACCATCCGAAAAAGTTTGCAAAAAATTCACGCAAACATTACTCCTCTAGACAATTAAAGAAAAGAGATATAGGATCAAAGGCTTTATCCTATTTATTTATATTACATGAAGGTTATTTTTCGATATTTTGTAATACATATAAATATTTCATGTTAATATTTGTCCTGATTTTGACTAAAGGTGATTTGGTAATGATGATTTTAATTTAATCAAGTTTTATAAGCAGGTGGCAACCTCTACAAAAGTATTTAAAAAAAAAAATGTCGCCCTCTTTCGTTTGATACCAATAATTCAGTATTTGATTTAACTTAGTAAGTTTAATTCATATTTTAAACAGGTGGCCACCCTCCAAAAATATTTTTGAAATTAAAATTTCTGAAAACTTTTAGTTTGACACACCTATTGTGAAATTTCGTTTAACTGACTAATTTAACTTAATTCGCTTTTAAACGGGCGGGAAATGGCTCTTCATTAAATCCCTTCCGATGATATTTCATTGCTCTCATAGTTTTAATGGAATTTAACCTGTTAAACAGCCGGCAACTGCCTTATTTGAATATATAACTTAAGCAAAACTATTTGATCACATAAATAAGTTTACGAGTATATCTGAATTGATCATTTTTCCCTGGTACATTTAACTGTACTAATCTCGCTTTAGCTACAAATCGAATGGTAGGTGCGTTTAAAAACTATTCTCAATTAGATGGAATCTATACAGACTTAGATAAGGTGAACCACTTTTGTGTAAATTGGAAAATTATGAAATTAACGGGAATTAGCGATTAATGCTCCTCGCAACTTTTTAAAAGGCAGGAAAATACTTGCGACTTTGCGAATTGGACCTGTTGCATCTAAAATTATAGTCAATATTTACATGATCTGCTCGCTTGGAACTCATTGCGGCCCATTGCTGCTCATAATTTTTATAAACGACTTACCTCATCATTTTAAGTTTCCAAACTGCTTAATGTTTTCGTACAATGTTTTACCAACTTGATGTATAAACCACCTTTGTCTGAATTTTTTTTTTTTACACCAGAGCACGCTAGGGGTGTCCAGGGTGGGTATTGTAACTTTGCTCACCTAACGCTTGTTTGTAATAGCATAAAGCAAACGTATAAGATATAAACATATATTTATATATACAAAAATTATCAGGAATAATAGCGAAATTAATTAAGCCCTGTCTGTCTGTACGGCTTTTTGTGAAAATAAAAAAATGCGATACTTCAGTAACCATTAAATATAATTCGCACATGATTGGATTGGGCAAAGGAATATGCGAGTAGTTTTTTTTTTTAAAAAGAGCGTGTCGGTCAAGTTGAATCATCTGGTAATCCGACAGACGGGTTCCATGGCCCACCTGATATTCACTTCCTCGATGAGTTTTGTCTTTAAACTATGGTTGAAGGAGGTTAAAGGCATGCCTGCTTCTAGAGCAGCACTAATCATTGGTAATTCCGTCTCTTTCCTTGCCAACTCGTCTGCCGGGGAATATCACTGTGTCCAGGGACCCATGTCACAGTCATGGAACGCTTAGACGCGAGCAGATTGAAGGAATTTATCCACTATATGGCAGTTTTGGACGTTGTTTTGTGAGAATTAAGAGATTTAAAAGCCGCTAGATTGTCTGAGTATATAGTGAGAGGTCTGTCTATAGGAGCAGAGACTGTCAGCAAACACTGTCAGACACCGATCAGGCTCCATTATGATATTTATCTCTGCCCAAAAAACGCTACAGAGGTCCGGTAAGCGAAAGCTGGGGTTCAGCGCTAATTCTTTGGAGTGAATTCCGATGTTCACTCTTTCGTGGAAAGACAGCCGTCGACTCTGGGTCTAGATCTATGGCGTATTTCCATTCGTTCCGCTTTGGGATTCTTATGGAGAATTTGTTGTCCATGCAGAGTAGAGGAGTAGTGTAATTTATTTTCCTTAGTGCATTCGGAAGTGCTTCTAGGACCTTGGCATGCCCGTACTTTAGCTCTTTCCATGGCTGGATCGCGTTAAGCCTGGCGGTACTACAACCAGCCATATAGATCCACCGGTGGAAGATTTAAAATTACTTTCAGAGATTTAGTAGATGTAGAGGGTAGCGCTCCCGTTACCAGCATGGCAACCGTACGCTGTACTCGCTCCATCTTGGCTTTTGATAAAGTTTTGCTTAACGCTGGCCACCAGATGCTAACCCCGTAGAAGAGAATTGGTCTTATCACTGCCGTGTGCATCCAGTGTACTATGTGTGGTTTCATTCCCCATTTTTTTCCTATAGATGCCTTGCAAGCAACAATCCACCATTATTGATTATATTGTATCCAACGCATTCGAAATGATAGATTTCATTAGAAGAAATTCTATTGATTTCAAATCCCCTTAGACTTGTAAATGTTCCTAGCTTGCCTTAGATCTCGCATTCAGTGCAAATATTGTAAAATTCGAGCTTGATCTGTTTACCATATTTAATAAAGCAAATTGGTCTGTATAAATAAATATATTTTACTAAAAGTAAAGAATATCTCAATGTTGAACGACTATATGAAAATAAAAGATTTTCTACACGCTTAAAAAAGAGTATTATAATATCGATACAGCAAATCGTATGTAATATGTATAGCTATGCATAAGACGTTGTAATCTTTTAAAGAGTCCACGATTCCAAACATTTCGAATAAACTGTAAGCAGGCATTGCGCAGAAAATCGACTCTATATTTTTTTTTATTTTAATGAGTTTGCGACTACTTGTTTTCGAATTGTACGGGTCTTAGACTTTTCTGAACGAAGTGGAAGGTATTTAAAGTTATGGTAGCCAATTCGTTCGAAAATAGGAACAAGTGGCTTAGTGGCAACCTAAACAATCATTATCATTATGAATTATTATGCCCTAATATCTTAGAAGCTTGGTGGCCTTGAATTGACCAAATTAAAACCGAGTAAATTTTTTACCTTTCTTCGCTTAGATGCTTCATTTTGTGGGATGTTCTAAAGCCACAAATGCTGTAGCAGAACAAATTATTTGTATTTCAAATATTTTTAATTAATACTTTATAAATTATTGGGTATACAAAATTGCTCAGCTGTTCAGCACGCCAACATAAATGTCACTCAACTCTGTCTTCTGCTAAGCGTATTTTACTTAAGCTTCACATTTGACGTTCACGACCAAAACCCCAAAAATGGAGATCGACAGTGCTGTGCGTAATTTGGTCGCTTGTTGACAGCAGAATAAATTAATGCAGATGTGTCGGAGTGAAGCTGGGAAAATCAGCCGCACAATCATTTGATTATTTCATGTCAACGAAAATATCGAATAAAATGAAGCTGCCAGTTGTTTATTGTTAATTTCTTTCCTTGTAAGATTTAATTATTAAGGTCGTTATTTGAATTCTACCTCTACCTACATACGTTAAATATTTTCCTCGCTCTCTTTTGTTAATTTTTTTTCGTTTTTTGCTTTTTTTTGGTCTTTTGTTCAAATTGTTTTGTTTAATTTGTTTCACTTCGACATTGGGGGTTTTGTGTGTCATTATTGTCATCGATTTCATTTAATACTAAAATACGTGAATCACACACAAATACACACACTCCTACATTCCATCAGCTTTGTTGGTGTGGCTTAATTAATGACTCTCTGCTATATAAGAGCCATTAGTATGGTTTGGTCATAATTTATATAAATCATTCAAGTTCAGTTGCCTGACGAGTTTCAATCGTATGCTTCGCAAAGCGATCGATTTGTGTTTAGTAGCCAATGAAAATAAAAGAAACAGTTGCTAATGTTACTTTAGACTACTGTTGACGTGATTTTTGCATAGCTTTGAATATTTAAAATATTATTATATTAGAAATTAATTAATATTGCAGTTCCTTTTGGGTGCCTTTGAGATTTTGAACGCTGATAATATGCTCGTGCCAAATAAATTGACTAATTAACATGTTGTGGCTTTTGTTTGTAGTTTCACTTTAAAATTTTACTTCTCTCTCTCAAAATAAACAATCCTATTTATATCAGACATTATTGAGATAAAATTGAGTGGTGCAAAATTTGGCATTTTAAAGAGGGATTATTCAATGCACGCAAAGCAGTCCAGCTGCTAATTAAACGGGTTCAATTAACAAGAAAATGAATAATATAAATAAATTGCATCAGAATTTCGAAATAAATTTGACATTTTAAAATAAGCAATAAATTCATTAACTTGTTATTGTTATTAATTTATGGACTTCACAAAATTTACTTTATTTCTAACTCAAAATCTTTAAGGACTAAAACCATCTGCTTTAAATTAGGTGCAGATAAAAAAAATCTTATATACAGAAGAGAGAACAGAAACGAGAAAAAAGACTGGATTGAATAAAATAAAACAAAATATGAAAGGTAAACAAGTTTAAAATAATATGGTCAAAGACAATAAAACAAAATATCAACTAAAAGTAACTTTTCTTCCGAATTTACAAATTGAAAACGATCTATAATTCTGAACCCAAAATTTATTTCATAACAGTTATTAGATGCGAATTGTTTTTTCCTAACGTTTATTTTTTCCATAGCCTGATAACTGTTATGAAGTGGAAATATTTTTTGCATAGCCATTATTTTTTAAGTTGCTTGATATTAGTTATTTTTGCTTTGTCTGATAAGAGATATTTTTATTTAGCCTTATCGGTATCTTTATCTCTACCTTCATTTTAGTGTTTACTTCCATTTTCATTATCCTCATGTTCTTCTCCATCTCCATTCTCAAAACTGCTCTTACAACGTTTATCCAGCAACGTAAAATTAAAAGTTGGACACCGGAAAAAATAAGCATTGGAAATTACACTTATTAGAAATGCACTGTGAGCTGGCGCATTGTCATGTTGTAGAAATTTGTCCGCAAATACTCTATCTGCCGGTTTTCCAACAAACTTTTGGCTAGCAGTTTTCGTTGCAGTTACCTTTTGCCCCTTTTTCCAGAGGAATAGTAGCTACGAATTTGATTGATTGGGTGAAGGAAACTGATATCATTACTTTTGTTGCAGATTTGTGTTGCCTTGGACTGCTGTTTCATATCCGGATCGTATTATTGGAACTAAGATTCATCAGCAGTAAAAACTTGACTTAAGTTTTCGAACTTATTTGGGAAAAACTTAGCAAAATGCACTCGAGTTTCTTTTGAGCAAAATTTCGTCGTATATTGCAGATGATCACTTAATACTCGTGATACAGCCATTCAAATATTCTGGATAACACCAGAGGGACAGCGGCGTCCTCAATGGAAGATGTTGGTCGACGACCTTCACTGGGCTCGACCTCTAAAGAAATATGTTTTCTGAACCATTTAGAAATAGTATGTAGAGTATATTTCTGGCATGAAAAAACTTTTTACAAAAATCATTTGCCATAGGGAGTCAACTTGTAGTACAACATAAAGACGCACACCACAAATCAATCTTTATGTTTTCAGTGCCAAATTATTATGATTTTTTTTATTATTTACGTTTTTGTACTACAAATTTTACGATAAATAAGGGAGCTAAATTCCATTGTAATGGAGAAGTTTTTTAATTGACGAAATTTTGGGTTTTATACAAAAAAAAAAGATTATCCATCGCCACTGATTTAATAAGCATTTAACCTCCAAATTACCCTAAATCGACTTAAAAATCTCCGACCGCAAAATTTTGTTCCGCAGTGTAATCTATGGAAAACCGATGTATCGATGGATTTACAATTTTTGCCACCATAGATAGTCTTTTTTGCTACTTTGCATTATTTTATGGTCAGTTAACTAACTAAGGTGAATACATGGATCCTCTCCTTGTCTGTCAAATATTGAATATTTTAGGCCCATACGCAAAAACTTTTTTGTGTACCATCATCGTCATCCAATGTTCATTTCTTGCACGACTGTCCCATAAACATATAAAACAGGGGTATTTAGTATACCCACTTTGTTGGCCCATTTACAAGTTGGCACGGACTGTTCGAGTTTTCAGGTATTTAGGCGAAGTCCTGCTGCCCTTGCTCTCTTGCAAAGGAAATAAAATATTTAAGCCAACGAACAACTTGTTTTAATAATATATATAACAAAACTTATTGAGGAATAATTAAATTAATACAACTGGAACTGGGTCATATAATTTTTTTTCATTAATTTCTTAAGTTTCGTTTATCTCAAGAACTAGAGCGAATCCAAAAAAAGTAAAAACACAGTTCGTAAGCCTGCTACAAATTTTAATAAAAACTATTAACAAAATCATGACCGCAGGTTTTTTTTTTAATTTTTGTTCCGCAGTGTTATTCTCCAGCTATATGTGGGCTCGACTAGAAATTATATAGTCTATAGCGTGTGATTTAGGTATATGCTTGTTTGGGAGAGTGACAGGACTGCTGCTTTTTCTACCGCAGCTGTAGTCTTCTAATAATTTTTGTGTTCTAATAAGTTTCGGTTGTAACCTCTGTACGCTTTTTTGGTACTTCAATCTGAAATAACACCAGAAAATTTGCCTGCTTTGCCGATAAGGTTAGCGCAACTTTCTATCGCTAAGTTTGGTATTCTGTCATAACTTAACTCGGTTTGGGTCCGACGTTAATTTTACATGCCGTTGTTCTTCGGTGATCACCAACAACTTCTCACCATTTTTTTATTGTACATATATGGGATAATCACGGCGGCCGCCGTAGCCGAGTGTGGAGCGTGTGCGGGCTTCATTCGGTGGGTCCCAGGTTCGAATCGAATAGAAAGAGTTTTTTCTAATAGCGGTGGCCCCTCGGCAGGCAACGGCAAACCTCCGAGTGAATTTCTGCCATGAAAAAACTTCTCCCAAAAACGTTCGCCGTTCGGATTCGGCGAAAAACTGTAGGCCCCTCAATTTGTGTTACAACATCTAGACGCACACCACAAATTGTAGAAGAAGTTCGTCCAAAATTGCTTCAGCGGTTATAGCGCCAATTAAGTAAAGTAAGTAAGGGATAATCAAACTAAGTCTTTCATATTGTTGAGTTTGGATTTCTTTTAGTTTTGCCGATATATGTCTGCTTCTTTTATTTCTATAAGACGAGAAATAGTCGCTCTGTCAGGTAGGCATCATTTATGATATGAATAAAGTGGGAAAAACCTTTTCTGTGGACTCACAATAATTGAAATAGAATAGCAAAACAATATATAGCAAACTAGTACATATACAGATAACTGAACGCTACTCGATCGGAATGATTTAAGTAAGTAAGAGCCATCGGAATGTACCCTTTTGTCTTGGCCTCAGAGCTAACTATAATTAAATGTAGATCTGGATATGTGTTCGAGTGGAGTGAAACCTTTCCGATGGTTCTGGAAATAATAATTTCGATATTTAGTTTCTATTATTGATACTAAACCGGAGTACAACCTTGTTGCTACTTCGCAATCCAACTTCATGAACTCAGTGGAAAAGGGGGAGAGAACCGTTCTACCTTTCAGATTACTTGATATTCCAACAGAGTAACAGCGGTAGATAGAGCAATTCGTTTACTTTGCAATACATCACTTTCTCTTACACTAAGCAAATAACGTAGATTACAAAGAAGTTGCACCACTCCCACCGTTCCTCTAACAGAAAATCTCGTCCAATTTCACCATACAAGAACTAATTTGACTTTTGCTGATTTATATTAGAATCTGATTAGATCTAGCTAGTTTCTGGTGTGGTGAAATTGGGCGAACATTTTTGTTGCAGGAAACGAAACACCATATAACTTCTGTGGAGTCTGTGTTCTTTGCTCTAAGTCGCTTAAAATCCGCTACCGTTCGCAAGACACAAGACATTTTTTGGATTCATTCCGCACTCGCTTGGAGTGATTAAGCCACACACAAATTTTTAGAACACAACTTTGCCAGTACGCAGCCGCTTCTTGTAATCAACTTTACCTTTCACAATTTTCTTCTCGATGGGAAAATCAACTTAAACGGTTGCCGAAGTTAAGACAGACCCTGCCGAGTGTGATCTGAGCTATTTGCATATCCAACAAGGTCTGTTAGTGTCATCACATAAAAAAAAAATTGTAAGTATGCTGGACAGTGGCATTTCCTTAGTAAAGATGGTGATCGTCACTGCCATAGCCACTAGCATTCCCACTAATCGTCGCCGTCGCCTTCGCCATCGCCTTCACCGCCATCAGCATCTTCAGCATCAAAATCAAACTCATACGCGTACATCTGTCGATTGGACACTACAAGCATTCATCGCACAGCGGTGGCGCGATTGTTGTAGCTCACGATTTCTTTTTTTTTCGCTGTTGTATTAATATGATCCGTATTCATCGCTTATGTTTTACCTTTTTTGGTATCTTTCTTGTTTTTTAAAAGTCATTTTGTTGTATTTTTTTACCATTTAATTTATTGCTACTGATTGGGGCGTTATTCTTATTGATCCAGGTTATAAATTTAAGAACCTCTGACATGCTCATTTATTATGAACATTAGCGTTTGATTTGTTATTTTTCATATTGATATACGCCCCTGATTTCGTTGTCGAATTCGTTGTCGGTGCCATTGTGTCAGTTCAAAAGTTATGGGTGAAGTTGTGGCTTGAGCGCTGACCAAAGCGGGCGAGTTGAGTTGTGTCTGAGACGGCGCGGCTATGAGCAGCAGTTGATGGGACGTTGGCGGCGGCGATATTGATGCAACGTAGTAAGGTATAAGAGAGGGAAAGAGTAAAGATTTTTGGTTTTAAATGAAACTAATTTGATATTGCATATTAATTAACTATTTATTATGTAGATTTACATATATACCTATATGTATGTACAATATATTAGGATTATAAGTTTATTCAGTTTTGAAGTCCTGCCGTAACAAACGATGGATTTGGAATTTTTCTTCTTAATGCTTTTTCCAACAGTGTAGGAGCTATAAATTGAAGTTACGTTGACGTTATATTTTCTATGTAGTTTAAAACATCGGGTTTCTTGAAGAGATCAATTTATTTCCAATTAAAAATTTATTTGAGGAGCTATGCTTGATATGTCTAATTACATTTTAAAAATGCATACGTTGCACTAAATTATAAATCTAAATTAAAAAAAAAAGTGAAATTAAAAGGCAATTTTACTAACAAAACATGAAGCCTAAACTTGCGCAAATCGGAGAAAAAATGTGAATGCAGAGAGGATTATAAAACATTGGTAGATGATTTTTATAAAAAGCTTTTTTATGACAGAAATTCACTCGAAGTTTTACTATTATGTTACGCAGTAGACCACTATTAAAAACTGATATCTATGTTTTTTATGTTAATTTATGCCAATTCTGAGAGAATTAAATGGCGGTAATATTCTTGACAGACCAGAATTTAGGACTAGAATAAGAATCACATATTATCCTGCATGCTGTGTTAAGACAGCCAGAAAAATCTTATACAAAGAGTGATTTTCATGTCTTGTGTCACTGTCAAACATCTTAAGTTTGGTCTATAATTTAACCACGAATCGTCTTACAAAAAACGAAAAAATGTGTCCAGCGACGAAGCTCATTTTTGATTCAACCAAGAAAAACTGCAATTTTTGGAGTGAAGAGCAGCCAGAAGTATTGCAAGAGCTACCAATGCATCCAGCAGAAGTCTCTGTTTGGGGTTGGATTATGGGCTGGCGGTATCATTGGGCCATATTTCTTCAAAGATGGTGCGAATCCCAACGTTACTGTGAATAGTGAGCTCTACCATGCAATGATAACAGACCTTTTTTTGCTCAAAATGGAAGAGCTTGACTTGCGTGACTTGTGGTTTTATCAAGACAGTACCACATGCCACACAGCACGCGAAACAATAGACCAATTGGGGGGCGAGTTCCGCGAACAGTTTATTTCACATTTCGGGTCGATCAATTGGTCGCCTAGATCGTGCGATTTAATGCCTTCATACTATTTTTAGTGAGACTATGTTAAGTCTCATGTCTACAGCGACAAACCTGTTTCGATTGAAGCACTGGAAGCCAACATTGAAGAATTTATTCGTGAGATACGGGCCGAATTGTTGCAGAGAGCATCCCAAAATTGGGTTAAGCGGATGGAGCATTTCAGGCGCAGCCGCGGCCAACCTTTGCATGAAATAATATTCAAACATTATATTATTATATTATGTATTTTTTTATTTAAAACATCCGGCCCGGTTTTTCTGGTCGAACGCCTCTGAAACGGCTCGACCGATTAATTTATTTCGAACCAAACCGAACATTTCTATTTTGGAACCAATTCCATATTTCGCTATAAAGCGTGAAATCCATTGACAATTTTTCGGTCAAAGTTCAGTTTTTTTAGCCGCAGTCGAACCAAACTTTGTTGTCCGATGCCACATTGGCATATTATTGAAGTGGCCACATAATGAATGATCTACGAGCGGCAGACAATTAAAATGGGAAAATTCAATAACATATAAAAAAAAAACAAATTGAAGACAATGGAAAGTATATAAAAAAAATCATTTTACGCCAAAGTTAAACAAATCCTTATAATAATCATGTTAATTTGTTTTGAGCTGTTTTTAACTGTTTACTGTTACAGAACAAACTACAGAAAAATGGTGAATGCTTACAACAACTCGCAATATCATTAATATGGTGGCTTCAAAAAAGTACTGTGAGCCAAAAATGAGAACCATCACTGAACGAATATAGCGCCCAGAAACGTTCCCAAACTGAATCATGATTTTCCAAATAAATTCACCTAATTTGCAAGCTTTGTTTTGGTGATAGTTTATTCATGAAGAGACGGCAAACCAAACTGATCACAATAGATAATAGCATTGCCAGATCTGACCAATTTGTAATTATCTGAGCGTTACCAGAAAACGGAGCCTTACTTACTAAGAACATATTTTCAGAGAAGGATTGGATTATAAAAACCTTGCATTGTTCTAAAAACTTAGATCAATCGAATATTCTGGGAATACTGCAGCTTTTTTTTTTTAGCAGGCCTAGACTCAGAGCTTCGAAACTGTTCAAAAGTTTTAATGCCGGGTGGTTTCAATAATTTTCCAACGTAGAGTTCTTCTGCAAAAACTTGATTTTTCTTTCTTTAGTTTCGGTTGCAACTGTTCTGTTTTTCTTGTTCAACCGGAAAGACCAGCTGCTGTCAAAAGCATCATGGCCGCTCCTTAAAAATAAAATGACCTTTACAACAAGAGGAAATATTAAAATTGTTGAACAATACGAGGCTTAGTTGCAGAGCTTGTTATGCCACAAAATGCAAAAATCAAAGAAGAAACTATTCTAATTGCAGTTACATATGTTAGTTTAAAAAATGAAGGTAATGATCAAGGTGCTGATCTACAGAAGTGGTATAACATTTAGATCCCTTCATTTTGGTCACACCACCATTTGGATCTGACTCCCAGTTGAAATTTTAGTAGGAATCGAAACTATTTGATTTTATATTTTTTCTTTCAAAAATGATTTTGTTGGCCTAATTAACAAATCTTTAATGAAGGCTGACTTACTCTGCACAATAAATTTTAACTTAATCAACAAATTTCAAAATATGCTGAAAAGCCGCTGAAAACAAACACGGCTGTGAAGCCAAGCGGATTATACAAATTAAATAACAGCCTGAGAAGAAATATCAATATTTACCGAAAACTCAGGAATAATTAAAAACCGCTGGGTAAACTCATTTCAGAAATTCGCTGCTGGAACAATAAAAGCGCGGCACTTTCAATGTGATTTCGAAATTGAAATGGATCAGTAGCCACCAAGCCAATTACAACCCACTTTTGAGATCACACGGCAAACATTGAAGAACATGCATTGCATGAATACCTGCATATACATATAAATATACATACAAATATATATATATATATATATATATACGAACATACGAGATAACTATTTCTGTGTGCACACATTTCGAAATATTCAACCGTTAGCTGGCAATCGAAACGCTTAAGAAGTTGCCGCGTCCTTATCGCGTCCAGAAGCGATAATTAATTTACCCAATTATTGTTTGAGAGAAGCAAACAAGAAAATCCATATTTAAATGTTATGCATCCGGTGCTGAAAAAGGCTACCAGATGATCAAATACTCGTACAGCAGCATCAACAGAAGCGAACAACAAAAGCCAACAACAATAAACGGCAAGTCACATGTGATCGTAGAAAGGTATGCGGGGAGACAGCATGCGGCACTTGCCTGCCGGTGTGCTTGAGATCACACAAATATATTTTACAACTATTTATGTTTGTGCATATCTATGTAATATCTGCTTATAGCAATAAAATATATTTATAATGTACAAATATCTTTGATTAAATTTTTTTTTATTACTTCTACTTAAGTGTTGTGCAAAAATTTGCCTTCCGTGTTCGGCCACCTTAAATTATTTTATATTATTACACCATCGGCTAAGTTTATTATTTATTTATATTTATATTTAGGTCAGGTTAGACTGCCAAGTACAAGAAAATGGCGCCTAATGGATTGAATACATTCATAATATTACCTGTGGATAATCGCGATTTGAAACGAGGAGCGACCTTGACGAACTGAGAAAAAGGGTGGAAACAATAAGAAGACGAATGGTAATTTGACATCTGAAATGGCTTTATGGTTTTGCATTCTCTCAAAAAAGTGGTACCTCCAAAACATGGGTTTAAAACGTATCGATGAAAATAAAGCTTTTCCGATAAATATAGACAGCCATTTGTTGCGAGGTGTAAGGTTCACTTTGAAAGGCTAACACAGTCGTTTTCAGACTTTAACAAATTGTGAAATTTGTTCTTCTGGAAATTACCGAATCTATACCATTTAGTTGGCTTTTACTTTTCTGTTATTAGCAGCTCGTTTGAATTGTCTGAATATTTGAACAAAAAAAACTCAGTATTTTTTTTTAACAATTTTTATAAAGAAAAAGATATGTAAATTAAAAGAAAAAATTTAAAAAAATTGTTAACAATTATATAATTCCATGAAACCAATTAAATAATCAAGATAAAGTTGTTATGCGCATTTGAGATTTTAATACTTTGCCTTTTTGAAGCTACAGCCTTGGCCAAAAGACTTAGGCACCCCGTTACAATATAAGTTAATTGAAATAGAGGAAACAAAGTTATTCATTATTGCATTCTGCAGACGTGCATTCTGGGAAGTCATAAGATATTTGATACGTAAAATCTAATAAGTTCGGTTTCTCATTAAATATTAAAAAAATTTTGGCATTTTTTTTTTGTCAAAAGTCGTTTGGTTGGAATTCGTCAGTAGGTAGGTAGGTAAAATGGCTGCGACCCATGCCGCCCAAGTAGCAAAAAAATACTGCCGTTTTGATGCCATAAACTCGAAAAACCTACTTGGTAATGGAAGGATGTGCATTACAACCAACCAGAGTTGTTAATGAAATCTACTATGTTGGGGGTCTCGATCCTAGATACCTGCCCTAGGTTGTCAAGGAAGGGACTTCCTAAGTATGTTAGCCGAATGCGGGCCAGGGCCGGGCATTTGCACAGGAGATGCTCGACCGTTTCCTTTTCAGCCACATCTTTGCAGCTTCTGCAGTATTGGTTATGCGGAATGCCCATTTTTTCCGCATGCGTGCCCAAAGTCCAGTGGCCCGTGTATACTGCAATAAGTTTGTGGGTGACAGCCCTGGGCCTACAAAGAAGACCTCTGGTCCTCTTCTTATTGTAGTCCGGCCAGGTAGTTCTTGATATCCTGCATGTAAGGGTATCTTTCCATCTTTGTTGAGCCCTGTTGAGATAGAAATTTCGTACATTTCCCTTCACTACGGCTAGGGGTATACCTATCTCGATACTAGTTGTTACCTCATCCTCTGCCGAGCCGCACCGTGCTAGCTCATCGGCTTTTTCGTTCCCTTCGCTTCCCTTATGCCCGGGAACCCAGGTGACAGTAATTTCTAGATTTGTTAGAGAGGCAATCTGTTGCTTACAAGCACCGACTACCTTTGAGCCAATATTTGGTGCCGCTAGCGCCTTTATTGCCGCCTGGCTGTCGGAAAAAATATTTATCTTCCCCGTTGCGCTTCTGTTTTCAAGCGATTTGCAGGCTTGCCAAATCGCACAGACTTCCGCCTGGAAAACACTGCAGTACGAAGGGAGTTTGATAGACGTGGATAATTCCAAGGTTTCGGAGTAAAAGCCGGCTCCAACTCCAGAATCCATTTTGGAACCGTCAGTGAATATTTGAATGCCGCTATCGGCAAGGACCTCACCCCTCCTCCACGCATTCCTGCTTGGAACCACAGTCTTAATCCTGTGCTCAAACTCCAGTTTGCGAGGGATGTAGTCCGTCCGGGTGTTAACTATGTCTGAGGGTAGTTGATCAAGGATACTACTGTGTCCTTGCTGTGTAGCCTTCCAGCACCCAGACTCTCTGAGCCTAAGTGCTGTCTGAGAAGATGTACACATTACATATAAGTCAATTGGAAGCAGGTTTAAAATGGGATCCAAAGCCGCCGTGGGGCAGGTGCGACAGGCTCCCGTGGCACCAACACACGCAGTGCGTTGAACCTTCTGCAGACCCGTGAGGTTATAGCTCTTCCGGAGAGCTTCCCACCAGACTACAGAGCCATATCTCAGCACCGGTCGCACCACCGCTTGGTACATCCATAGCACCATTTTCGGCTTGAGACCCCACTTCTTGCCAAACATCGATTTGCAAGCATAGAAAGCAACATAGGCCTTCCGTACTCGCTCTTCAATGCACATTTTCCAACTTAACTTACAGTCGATGGTCAGCCCCAAGTACTTCGTACTGGAGGATAAACCTAGTTGTTGGTCGTTCAAGCTTGGTGGTCTGAAGGTAGGTGGTTTATACTTCCTCGTGAAGAGCAACAGCTCTGTCTTATCTGGATTTAGCCTAAGGCCACAGCCTTGTGCCCACCTACTTAATCTTGCCAACGTTCTTTCCATGATTTCGCTCATCACGGAAGGGAAGGGACCCGTAATCAGGATTGCCACATCGTCGGCATACGCCACAATCTTAACCCCGCCTGTGTTAAGTTCGACTAGGATATCATTAATGGTGATGAGCCACAAAAGAGGTGAGAGCACTCCAGCCTGTGGCGTGCCCCTGCCTACTTGTTTATTCCCCTTTGCTCCCCCCAGCACAGCTGATATCTCACGATTTAGGAGCAGGCTCGAGATCCAATTCCTGATTGGTTCCTCCACCCTAGCCCTAACAAGGGCGGATCCTATCGCATCAGCCCTGACGTTGTTGAAAGCGCCCTCGACATCAACAAACGCAGCCAGAGTGAATTCCTTCGAATTCGTCAGTAAGACTATATAATATTTTTATGGAAATCTCTAAAAAGGTTGGACATTGTTCCAAGAGAAAAATACCAGCATCGAAGAGAGAAATAGAAGTCCTAGGATGAAATTGCTAAATATCCACTTAACGGATTTGCGAAAACAAAATTCTACCATAATAGACGAAAAGTGGAAGTATCCCGATAACTAATCAATGCGAAGATTTAAAACTTATGCGTGAATGTCTCAAGGGTCATGGAAAATTCTCTTCATTCCTCGCTGCTGACCTTTCGGGGAACAACCGGAAAAAGTGCTTGGAATGAATAATATTAACATTTTACAGTGAGAAATTACTTACTTACTTACTTAATTGGCGCTATAACCTCTTACGAGATTTTGGCCGATAGTGAGAAGTTGGTCGAATATATGTATTTATATTGCTTTTGTTAGGTTTCGGTTGGAATATGCCTTAGCTATTTGGGCGACCTTTTCATTCCACGCATGTAAACATAATTTACCGTTTGCAGACAACTTTTAACAATCTACACTAAGATATCTCAACTTTACGGAACTTATGCCTTCCTATAAGTCACGTTGTTTATTTCTAAATCTTAAATTGCTTGTGGATATGAGGAAACTTCTATCCTACTCTTTTATCTTCAATTTCCATTCTAATGTTGTTTGTAGCCACGAAATTTTGCATAGAATACCGCTTAATATTCCTCTAAGAAACACGGGCCATTTCGATTTATTTGACGTACATTCCGCAAAGTCAAATTATACTGTGAATGCACTTATTGGACGGGCCATCAGGGAAATTACTCAAATCAATCAAATTGTTGATATTGATCCTCCCCTTTCGGGAGCAGTTCTAAAAACGTAATCTCAAATTACCTTAATTTAACCCTTTATAACTCAACTTCATCATTTAATACAATGACTGGCTTTTTGCATAGCTTTCAGCAAATAAACAAACACGTATATTTTGGTTTTTCAATATTTTATTCTTAAAAGGATATTATCCTATTTTAAGGGTTTGTAACATATATGTCACATTGTGTTAATATGTCTGAAATTTATGTTTAAGTAGTATGAAATAGTTTGAAGCAATTATTATTTTTATTGTAGCATAAAGCTACTCCACATTTAATACACACAGTTTGTGATACCCCATTGCATCCTGGTAGCTTACATCGTATCCGTTTTTCTGCCCATTCTGGCCAATGACCAATTTGATCCTGTCTTATCGGCATCGGTGGAACATATTGTGTTGGTCCCTTATGTTTTTTTGCTTGAATTTCTTCCTCAATTCCTCGTCTTTTTATAACGGACTTTGTTCCTATTTTACATAACACTGTAGCAACCTCTTGACGAAAATCGGCTGAGGACAAATGTTGTCCTTCAATGTTATTTACCTTGCGCACTCTCCTATATAGCAGCCATGCATTAGACATGGCTAGGTCTAAAAAGTGGTAAAACAGTCGAATTTGCCAACGCTTACTTCGCAATAATATTTTATATCTGCCCATTATGCTGTCGATCAAATCAACTCCACCCATGTGGCGATTGTACTCACAAACTATTTGCGGTCGTTCTATCTGTATATACTTTTTATTTTTCTTATCATAGCGTTTTACATTGGATTTGGGTTGCTCCCCAACAAAATTAGAAGCCAGAGTGACAATCTTATTATCCTTCCAAGCCACAGTGGATATATCTACTCCTTCAATGTTACCGACGAACTCTTCTGAGTATCCTCTTTCCTTCTTCAATAACGCTTTCTCTCCTTGTTGTTTACAATCAGGTATTCTGTTTCGTCGAATTGTTCCGAGACTATGTATTCCCCTTTTGGAAAAAAATTCTATAAGGCGTAATGAAGTGAAATAATTGTCAAAGTAGATTCTATACTGCATTTGATTTGGAACAATCCGGCACAATCTCATGACAACGTTGGACGCAGCTCCTAAATCTGGTTCACTTGGTCCCACAATATTTTCTGCGCCTGTCTCAACCTCAAAGTTGTATGCAAATCCGCTTACACCGCAAAGAACAAAAATTTTATATCCCCATTTATTTGGTTTTTTGGGATTATACCTCTTCAAGTTATGTCTAGCTTTAGTAGAACATATTTGCTCATCCACACAAAGGTATTTTTCCAATGCGATTTTCTGACAACTTTCATTCAATTTTACAATCACTGGCCGTATTTTGTACAAACGATCATGGTCAGGATGTGAGCGCGGTAGCATTTGGGAATTGTCGTTGAAATGAAGAAACTGTCTAATTTTTTCGAAAGTATTCACTGGCATCGTTTCCTTGATCAAAGTAGTGCCTATGCAATTATTCCAATGCTTTGTTACTCTTGGCAAATGTACTAACGACATTATATACACTATTCCAATGAATTGCTGTATGTCAATTTCCGAGACACGAAATGCATTGCTAGGATCTTTAGCAACTATATATAAATTTGTTTGTTCCGATATATATTTAATGAGCTCCTTCGGAAATATTTGGAAAAAAAATTGAGCAGGAGAATCTAGGTCTAAAATATTGCTATCTAGAGTCTCGTCTCCTGTAAAACGAAGTTGATGTTCGTTCAAAGATAGGTTTTTTTTCTTCCATAGCACACTAATTTTAGATTTTTTTCTATTTCCTGATGATCCTGGTGCACTCTGCACATTACTTTCACTGACGGGCATGGGCAAAATCGGCAAACTATCTTCACATTCGTCATCTTCTATTATGTTTTCAAAACACAAATCATCCAAATCAGTGGGGTCAAAGTCTGGATCTGCAATGCTATCGTCATCCAAATCAAGTCCATCAACGCTTTCTTCGTAATCCATAAGAATGTTTTCGATTACATCCTCAGTCAGTTTTATATTAGTCATACTAAAAAAATACACGTTATAACACAATGTTGCAGATATGTCACAAAGCATTATTACCTGCACATAGCAAAAATATAAATATTGTAGCTGTTTAATAATTATAGTTCAAAACAATGAACTCGCCTTTCGAACTCCACAAAAAAACAAACGTTAAATTACACTTTTTATATTTTTTTTGAATTATTGAAAAATTACACAACAGAGGCTTGACACGATCAGCACAACTTTGAAATCAAACATTTTAAACAGCTGATCAAAACACGTGGGACAGCAAGTGGTACAATAAGTGTTCAAACCGGTTTGTACCAGTGTTGTAACATCAATATAAATATGGTTTCTATGTTCATACGAACAATTGTGAGCATAAAACCGGTTTGTTACAGATATGTTACAAGATGCTATAAAGGGTTAAGTTATTACAAAGCTTAATAGTATTTTTTCTTGACATAGCCAAATAAATAATCGAACTTCGAGGTGAGCTTAGCTCAGATATTTTTGAATGATCGACGATCATAACTTCTTACTCTAGGCCAATTTGAAAGAAATATAACGAATTGTCTAACATATAGTTGTATTCTTTCCTTCAATTATTTGGAACACATGGTGCAATCTATGTGATTCGACAAATTTGCGAGGAATACCACTCCATTTCGATGAATAGTCAAAAGTACATAACTGTATTGAAAACTGTAACTAATGATAGCCAAACCCCTTTTAGACATGTGTGTTTTGTCCAATTTAAAGCAGACAATGCTCCTTTTCTCAAATCAGGGACTATAGTGCTCTCAGCTCAGTCTACAGATCTAAACCCCATCAAGCACTTCTAGCCTACAACGTAGGGTAAAGGAACATAGCATACCATCAAAAACTGCGCTAAAAATACATTGATTCCGGAATGGGCTGCCATAAGTCTCCAGCACGTTCGAGAGAATTGCGCTTGTCATCAAAGCAAAGGGATCATGCACATATTACGTAACGCGATTTTTGGTCATTTCAGGCCCCCACCCCCATATCACACTTTCAGGAAAATTGTTTTTATTAACCGTAGAATAAAATACAATGTTAATTGATATAGATACATATGTTATATATTAGGCCAAGAGAAATCACATGTCACACTTCGTCACAAATCGCAAGCCCCCCGTAGCGCGTCCGTAATAGGTGCACGACCCCAAAAGGCGATCAATCAGATAGTAAAGTTTTTTCATAACAATATAAATAAATTGATTTAAGTACATCACTTTTTAAGCACTGAATGATAGGGTGCCTAATACTTTTGGCATAAGATGCACCGAAAAGAAAGTAAAGAAAACTTTATTTTACATTTATTTTTATTTTTTTATATTTTTTTTTATCTTTTGTTCTTGTGGAGGTACAGAATTTAAGTCGGAAAGAATTTTCCGATTAAAACTCCAGAAAATTTACAATATCATATATTTTACGATTAATATATATTATTGATTATCAACGACACATGCAATCATAATAGGTATATACATTCTAATATTAATTTTATTCCTTTCCAAATACCCAAAAAAATCAATTCGGGAAAGCTTCCATAATATATTAAGGTAAACTAAATTGGCCAAAAAACAATTTAAAATGGATTGAATTTGAGTAACTTCATTCGTAATATTACTAACTGATAGTTGTCTAGGAAAATTTATGCATTATACTGGAGAAATCGAAAACTTCTTTATTTGAAAATATAATTAATCATTTCGTGAACGCAAGCATAAATCGTCAAAAAGTTTTTCACTAAGCGTGCAGTATGCCAATACTGGTGGTATTTCCAAAATGTGTTTTTAAAGGTGATTGGTATACATACATAAAACAAGAAATATATTTCCTTGCTTTAGAGTTACTGTTTTTAATTTAATAATAAGCAAAATCACCTCATTATAAATAGAACTTTCCCCTTAACAAAAGTGGATGCTGAAAACATTGTATAATTAATTTGCCGAAAGAAATTTACTTAATATTGGTAATAATTTCCTTAAATAATTCTGCCAGTGGTTTTAAATTAAAACCAGCGTTGCGGCGCCATCGAGTTAATTTTTCCTAAAATTGGAGAAAATAGCACAGCAATTTAAGGAAATGTGCAACCATGTCGTTGAAACATTTCAAGGAAATTTTTGCATGGAATAAGATATTTTTTCTTAGCGCCAAGAAATATTTTTTCTGGGTGTACATTTCGAAGTTACCTAGTATTTTTTTTAGGTTTTGGAATCGTTCCCGAAATTAATTCTCTAGTTCATAATTCATTAATTTTCACGATACATCCCAAAATATACCTACCATTTCATGTTCTGCGCGGCATTCAACAAAATTTGCAACGACGTAATCCAGTTCATAACAGTAAAAATAATAAGATTTTTTTTTACCGCAACTAAATTCTCCACCTCCCTGATTTTGACACTTATAAAATATTTAAGACTGTACTTCACTAATCTCTATGGATTCACATATATTTGATGGAATTTAAATTTTAAGCAGGTGGCAAACCTTTACAAAATAATTTTGAAATGAAGCTTTTGCGGCTTTTTCGTTTGCGCCAGTAAAGTAGAATTTAAATAGAAACTACCTGTTTAGAAAAATGCCCACTCTCTTACAAATGTTGGGTTATTAATGGAATTAACTTAATTTTATTAAACATGTGGCAACCTTCGAAAAATATATATTTTATATATAAAGCTTTGTTTAATCTATCTCATCCATTTTGTTTGTTTATTAATATATTTGTATTCAAGTTTTAAGCAGGTGGCTACCATAAAAGCATTTTTGAAATGAAGCCAACATTGTAATTATTTTTAATGCTATATTGTAAAATTACATTTAATTTATTAATTGAATATAACCTAATGATTAGTACAATTTCAATGCAACATTTTTGAAAAGAAGGTTTATTAAACCTCTTTCGTTTGTCGTCCATATTGCAATATTTGATTTCACTTATAAATTGAATTGAATTCAGTCCTTTAATTCAGAATACGTAGATACTATGTCCCAAATCTTATTCAAATACATATATATTTCATATTTAGCTCTTTAAGCTTTGGTTGTTTGTTTTGATCCATTTTCTTTGTTAAACTCTAAAGCCATGGTTTCGATTTGGATATCTGCATGAGATTTCCTAGGTGGGCATTCGACTGCTATATTGCTCCTACTATGTTCACCTTTGCAGCTGGCGGTCACTCGCCAATTGTTATTGTTGCTTTTGCATTTGTGCTTGCAGTTGCAGCATTTTTTGTCCTGTTATTGCCATTAAAATCGGCATGTGTCATGCAAATTAAACGCACATGTCACTTGTTCCACTTGTTTCGTTATGCCTTGGTGGCAAAGTGCGTGTGATATATGCAGACACACATACATACATATGTACATATGTACATATGTTTTCAGGCAAACAATTTTTATTCATAGGTGTAGGCAGATGCCAAAAGGAAAAACATATTTCGGACCCATTGCAAAGTAAAATACTTGGATATTTTAATCGCGCCTGTTTTCTTCTAACTACTTCCCATTGCTCGCCTGATCTAATCCTTTGTAATTTGTGTTCGCTTTGTTGTCGTTGTTAGCGATTTGTGACATAACTTTGACAACTAAATTTAAAGCAATAATACACACATGCATCAAATCGTTTGCGTCAATTTCAGCGGTGCGTGCATAGTTAAAAAAATACCGCAATGACAAAAAGTGCGTGTCAACTGTCACTTAGCTTTGACACATTGACAGGTGATTGTGTTGAACTAATAATGCAGCTACAAAATAAAAATAAAAATAAAAATAAAAATATTAGAATGTAAAATCAAAGCATTCAATAATTGTTGATGATAAACAGTAATACATGGCAGGCATATTTGCAGCAAACGAAAAGTTAACTGTTTGCCTTTGCTGGTGCATAGTATGCAAACTGTGTTCCAAAAGTGGTGTGTTCTATTCCAAAATACTCGGCCTAAACCCTCCAATGCAATAACTTTTTGCATTGGATTGTAGGTACTAGCGTAAGATGACTGATTAGCATTACTTTGAAAGGCGAAAAAAATATTTAGTACTTACTTCGGAAGTAAGTCAGCTACATTTACGAATTAATGTTAATAAACTTTGTATGCAACTATTTTTTATATAAATTGTGTTATTAATTTGTAACAAAATTTTGCAGGAGGCTCAACAGTATATTTTATTTACAGTAATTATAAAAATGTCTATTAGATCGACCGGTAAAATTATAGATAATATTGTGGTATCTGTTTCTATGCATAAAATTGGTTTACGCAAGTGGGCGTGGCATCTCCAATAGACTTAAAATTGTTGTGAAAGACAATTAAAGTAGAAAAGGGCGTATTACCGCTCTAATGTTTGGCATTTGAAATCAATGCTATGACTTCTTTATATTCCACATGAGCAAAAGGTCATTGCGGAACATTTTAGGAAAGGTCTAAATAGAGGCATTTGTATCGTGGCAGCTTTAATTGAAAACGTATACTACCTTCCAGAAGGCTCTCCGATGTTTCCAGCAGACTATAACTGTATCTTTACAATTTAACCTTTTTCGCATTCTATGAGAAACCCAAAATAAATAAAAGCTTTAAACTCTATTTAATTTTCCAACAAATTTCGAAAATCATTCAGTAAAGTTTTGTATCAGATGATTTAGAATTTTTAAGTTTATTTTCCACTTAATTTTAATGAAATAAAGTAAAACATAAAAAAGTCTGATCACAGAATTTTAAATAGTTTATGAAATTGTTATTTTTTCGTGTTCCACGCATACAGTTTAAAGCTTTTATTTATAAAAATAAAAATTTTGTAATAAAACTAACTATATTTTTACAAAAAGTAAACGAGAAGATTTAAAATTTTAGGCATTGACATTGAAAAAAAAATTACAACATCTCAATGCTAGCTGTATAAATTTGACCTTCAAAATTCTTTGCAAAGCAAACCCTTAAACGAATTGGAAATGAATGTACTAGTCATTCGCTTGGAAAAAAATTGATAATTAAATTTTCAGAAACACCGAATTTGTTTAGGCGTTGGTAAATATTTTTCGAATAGTTTGTAATTGTTTAATCCAATAACAATAATTCTAGCATGGTTTTGACTGAAGATAAGTGGAAAAACAATTAAATACTTTGAGAGAAGTGAAAAACTAAAAAAAAATATGCACCGGTGTCGTTAAAAAGCGACTTATGTGTATTTCGTAGGATCTGGCCAATGAGTTGCTATACTATTGATTATTCCAAATATGCAAATATATTCGCAATGATTTATTATTAACGACAGTTTCCTTTGTTAAACACGAAAATAACTAGTGATATAAATAATAAGAAGTTTACTAGGGTATATTTTTGTGTTTTATAAAACAAGCAAGGGATCAGTTCCGTTAGCTGCTGCTGAGGGCTGTGTCTTCCTAATAGACAAGATAGCCGTAATGTCCATTAACAGATTAACAGTCATAATTTGCATTAACGCATAAATTATCCTCATATTAACCGACAATACACCTAAATATTTTCCACACCGCCCGATCGGTAATTCACACCCCCTCTTGTTTCGCATTCAATACAACTATGCTTCCTTGTGTAAGTGCGTTCGGTTTTGTCTAGAGCTGGTCTAAATGCAAGAAGAAGATGAATTAACTCTGTTTTTATCTACATAGGATAAAAATCTGATTCAGCGATACTTCCGTCAATCGATTAAATCGGCCATAAACCAAACTATTTTTAACATTTGAATAAGCTGAACAATTTTCTAGCCACTTCTTTATAGCCAGCTAGATTCGGCGATTGCGAGTAGGGTAATACCTCATTAAACTGGTCAAACTCATTACATTCAATTCTGCAAACATTAGACCAGTTTTAAATTGCAAAGTTGTGGAATAAATGAAGTCTATGCAAAACTTCTCTAAACTTGTTTCCTAGAGATGGATACTTTAGGCAAAGTCCTGTTGAAATGGCGACTTGGATTCGAAAGAGTATTGTGATGTTAAATGTAAGGTATGGAGGTAGTACTTGGAGAAGTATGCCCTGGGTATCAGATGAGCCTCTTTGAAGTTGGTGTGAACTATTCAAAATGATCAATTTAACTTTTTGTTTAAAAAAAGAAGTACATATATTAATTCTTCCAGTTTGACATGCAAATTTCCTATGCGTTTTATAATTTTTGGCTACCTACGACAGAATACAATAAGACATCGATTCTAAACGGCATTTGAAAAAAAGTGGTTTTTGCTATTCAATTCACCCTATTTATATGAAAATATGCATTTCTCTACAAACCAGCATTCAGGCCTAGACTTTTCGATCATACAAATATATGTATGCCGGCATTTGTTGGAATTATTGCACTTTTATTGCCAACTCCCCGCTTGCGCTCCACCGCTCCATCGGCTCCTTTTGACTGCACACGTCACCAGCAGCACAGCAACTTTGCCACTGTCTCGAGTCGGTCGGTCGGTCGGCCTGCCGCGTTTGTCGGAACGATTTGTAACTGCAACTAGGAAAATGCATGTTCGCTACAAATGACACCTCCACACCACCATGCAACGCACTACTGCACTGCAACGACAACGCAAACACAGTGGCAACAACCTTACCGCGCCGCCCGCCTGCCTCCGCATAATAAATAAAAAAAAAAACGACCAAATACTGCCATGAATCCAAGGTGGCTTTATGTGGGCTGCTGCCGAGGGAATTCGCTACTAGCACGCTCAGGTGTTGCCGGTTGGTGCCAATTCCGTTGTTGCTGCAAATTGAAAGCATTTGCCGATTTGTTGGATTCAATCTTATTGTTGTTGTTATTGCTGTTGTCTTGCTAGGGTCTGTTGGCAGAGTTGTTGAGCCGCTGCTCCTGTTGCTGCCGTGGCCGTTGGCGTATTTTATTGTTTCGACATTGCGTGTCGGCTGCCATCGCCAACGTTGCTGCTGCTGCTGCTGGTGCTGCCAGCCAACTAACAGACATTTCAATGCAAGTGCAAGTGCAAGTGGTTGTGGAAGTGGGAGTGGGAGTTGGTGGCGGTAGAGCGTTGTATGTTGCAAAATAGCGCTGCCTATTATTCCCAGCACATTTTGTTTCCAATTTTCCCTCATTTTTTGCTTATATTTTTATTTTTATTTTTACTGTTATGTGAATGGTTGAGAAAGTATGTATGTATGTACAATGTATGCAATGTCTTACAAAAGTATACATTTATGTAAGTAAAAGATTGTGTGGCAACCACCAAAAGAAATTAACCTGTTGCTGGCTGATACGGCGGCAACATTCATAAGAAAACAACCACAAAGGCCATGTGCGTAAAAATAGTTTTCTTTATGAATTTACTATGTAGCTTCCAAATAATACCAAAATATGACTGATGTAAAAAGGAAAAGACAAGCACTTTTTGGGTTGAGATTCAATAATAAAAGGTTTTGTAAATAAGCAGCTTTCTCGTTCCCTCCTATAAATCGGTTCCCTAATCTGAAAACTGGGTTGTCTCCTTCAAAAATATTTTGTACAGATCTTGTAAGGCATGTATAAATAGTAGCACAAATGGGAGTACTTTAAAAAAAATTCTTTCAGTTTTTGGCTAGAATTAGGAAAACAGAAACATTTTTATATCGTAATATTAATAATTTATCGGAATCTGTACATATAGCTGCAATACAACTGATTGATCTGCTATGAGTTTTTGCGTTACAACTTCTACGACAAAGAAACTAAGAACATTAAATTTTACACTTCTTTCACTTATCGCAAATTGAAAATCATCGAGATCAGAACATTTAAATTATAGCTCCCACACAACTGATTTTTCATATCTGTGATTTTTTGTGATTGTAAAGTTTTTTTAGCTGCTCACTTATCAATCCACAATGAAATGCATCCATTTCAGTAATATATAAGGTTCAGTATCCATAGTACTGATTGTTCAGACATGAGGTCGTACTTTTAAACTATTTATTTTATTGTATTTCATTTTATATGAGGATAGCAAATACTAATTGGAAATTTAATACTTTTGCGCAATCACAGTAATAAAATAAACTAATTTTTTTTTAAATCCATGAAATATATGGAGGCTTCGAAGACAGAACTTTCTTTACTTCTTTATATCAAATTTATTTAATTACTATTTTAAGATACCAAGGAAGATTTCGAAAATGCAACTATAAATTCTTTGTTCCCAAAATACAATTCTCGATGGAATAGCGCCAGAATTTAGCTGTAACTTTTTACATAACCTTGTACGATTGAGATCATTAAAGAGTTTTGACTTTTTAGTGCCATAAAGTTGATTGGAATTAGTTACAAAAACTATATTTAAAAGTATTGCCTGCCGGTAGTCACCATTCTTTCATATACTTTACGAGGTTTGCCTTTTATATTTTGCACCTTCGCAACACTACATGTTATTAGCTGTAATTAGATATTTTTATCGTAAGGTTTGGTATTTTTTGGCATAAACTTGCATATAACGTTTTCACTTACGAGTTTTATTTGTGTTTATTTATAGTGAGTTTAAAAATTCATATTGCCTAAAATGGAATTAACCCGTGAACTTTTTCGTGAAAAGATTTAGTACGATTTGCGACGTGGATTATCGGGACAGGAGTGCATCGATCAACTTAGTTCTACCTTTGGTGTTGAATCACCACACTTAGCCACTGTGAAACGATGGTACAACGAAATCCTACGTGGCCGCCAATCTTTGCAGGACGAATTTCGTGAAGGTCGTCCGAAAACGGTGATTGTGCCAGAAACAGTCGATGATGTGCGTCAATTGATAATACAAGAATGTCATGTGACATATGGCGAGATAGGGGCATCCTTGGCCATTAGTTGGACCAGCATACATTCAATATTGCATGAACATTTGATCGTAAAAAAGGTTTGTTCTCGTTGGATACCGCATAATTTGACAATTGCCCAAAAAAGGATTCGTGTCGATTGGTGTAAAGAAATGTTGAAGAAATTTAGCCGCGACGGATCAAAGCACGTCTATGACATCGTAACAGGTGACGAATCTTGGATCTATGCATATGAGCCGGAAACAAAGCAGCAATCGACTGTATGGGTGTTCCAAGACGAGCCTAATCCAACCAAAGTTGTTCGCGCAAGAAGCACCTCAAAGCAAATGGTCGCCTGTTTTTTCGGAATATCTGGTCATGTCGCAACTGTTCTACTAGATAAATTGATAGTGATATACAACCTTTTGCTTGCTAAAAGTTTTTGGAGAACTAAGGAAACCAACCGCCGAAGACAAATCATTCTTCACCAAGACAATGCGAGCTCTCACGTATCGATTCACACAAGAGAGTTTTTGAGGACTCAAAAGGTCGAATTGATGGGTCACCGTTTTACAGCCCTGATTTGGCACCTAATGATTTCTTTTCATTCCCGAACATCGAAAAAAAAACATGCGAGGTCAACGTTTTTCAACGCCTGAAGGAGCTGTAGAAGCCTTCAAACAGCTCGTTTTAGAAGTATTCTCTTCTGAGTGGCAAAAGTGCTTTGAAAATTGGTTCAAGCGAATGCAGAAGTGTATTGACTTGGATGGAGAATATTTTGAAAAACAATAAAACTATTTTCCTTAATATTTGACTGTGTTTTTATTATTAGGCGCAAAATGTTACTTACTTACTTACATAGTTGACTCTATAATTCTCCATCTCGAATTATCTTTTCCCCTGTTGAAGAAGTTGCACGATAGAGAGTTATCCTGTCTGAACCCTCGCTGGTTATCAAACTGCTCGGAGAGGTTCTTCCCAATTCAGATTCACCATCTTCAATATTTTCCGTGCGTTCGACATTAAGCACTGTGGAGAGTGATCCCTCAATAGGTTAAGTGTGTTCTGAATGTCGGTCCTCAGGTCCCCATTTTCATTTTTTTACTCGAATTTACCCCGATCTTAAAACTTTCTGCTAGCGGCCGCACCTTCTTACAGAGTTTTCGGCCGTTTACATGCTGGCCTGTGGCTAGCAAACCGTAGGATCCTTGCTCTGGCATATCTCGGCTTCTCACTTTCTCTCTCGGAAAATACGACTTGTTTCCTTCTTGAGATCCCGATATATGATAGAGTTCTAATATACATATGTAATTTGTACGTTAAAAAAATTAAAGTTTTCACCAACCTTCCCATTTTTCAATGCAGATGAGCTCCCTACAATCCCTAGTCCAGGGTATAACACATGTATAAACTTGGGGAAAAAGGTAATGCTGGAAGGGTTTTAGGAACCGACAGCCCAGTGCGTTCATGCCAAGGCAAGACCACGACATGACACTGAAGCACGCTTCAGTTTGATCACCCCACTGTCGAGTGTGTAGCATGCGCGCGCTTCATTCGGTAGGTCCCGGGTTCAAATCCTATAATTTAAAAATTTTAGAAAAAGTGTTTTCTAATAGCTATGATGTAATCGTAAAATTACTATTACTATTATATTTAATGTTTTATATGCGAATAAAATATTGGCCTTATAATAACGCAGCATTTATTGTTACGGCGTAACAAAAGGATGGATTTGCCATAATTAACACCATTGTAATAAAGATATTTAATTTGAAAAAATCGCAATAAAGAAATGTATTTGTTATAAAATGATTAAAACTTAATCTCTGGAAAACTTCTAGAATATTGAAAAAAGTAAATCAAAAATTTTAATTTGGAAAATACACGGCTGCGTTTAAAATGTTTTAGTTATGTATGTAAAGTTCCATAGGTTTTCGCTATGTCAACAATATCTTATTACCAAAAATTTTAATTAAAAAAATAATCAATGGTAGAAGTTCTTGCTTTTTCGGATATCACCACACCTCCTCATCAGACTTCTTTTTGGAATCGAGCCGCATAATAGGAAGATGAAAAAGCAACAACAGTATACACAGCTTACTTAGTATAAGTGGTTAATATGTTGCCTTAAGGAGTACGAGTACGAGTTCACCGTGGAGAGCGTGGTCTTCGAAATAGCTATAACTCCTAATATATTTTTTTTTCAATAATATCTTAATAAATAAATGGTATTGAGCTCATTAAAAATTATTGTTGAAACTGCACAATAGGACGAAAATTAATATGCATATGTTATATGTATGTGTGTATATATGTATGTATATCATATATTAAAACTAAAAGCAGATTTTCACCAAATTTTTATTGTTGGCATTAAACTTAGGCATTAATTTTCATCTCTTATTAAAATAAGTAAACAAATTTTCCTCAAATCTCCTCGCCTCCAACATACATACATATGTACTAAATTAGTCATTTCGCTTCGAATTTCACAGCAATACAAATGTGCCTATAAGTAAACATGTATGTATGTACATATGTGCACATATTTATATTTATATACATATATAAATTTACATATGATTAGATGGAAAGCGGTTGCGTGATAACACAATTTCTGCACAGCAATTAAACGTACAAGCTTTAAAATCATGCGCCATGGCGTAGACGACGGTGACCACGACGATTTACACACAATTAGATTAATTTGTTCGCATTTGCAGTTAACAGCATTTTTGTCGTACAGGAAAATCTAGTCAGGCATTTAGCAGCGCAGCCTTTTTGTGCGCTTTTTTCACAGTTGTAGTTGGCAGTAAAATTTTTTATTGACTCGCAAATGGCACTTGCGGCACGGCACACGCACATTGCATGCGGCATTTTCGGCCAACTACAAGCGGTGACAAGCAGTCATCATACATACAAATAAATATACAAAATATATAAACAAGCATTCATATGAACATTTCCAATTCCCTCTAGTTACATGCACATGAGTGCATTTAATCTTTGCGTTTAGCCGTCGGCATACAGTGGACAACTAAATAGTAACAACTAACAACGAACAACTAACAGCCAACAGCTAGCGACTGACATTCAACAGCCGATAGTAGACAATCGTCCAGCTTGTCGATTCGCCAAATAGGCAAATAGGCAAATCGCAAAATGCAATTATTTCTCATTCACTGTAATTAAATGCGGCGAAAAACTCGTTTAAGCCGACAAGCGATGCATGCGCGAACGCGCGCACAAATTCCAAGCATTTAGGAGCGCCACGCTGCGTTGCACCGCATCGAACAGCAAACATAATCAATCTCGCAATTGGCTAATCTCGCAAATGTTGGCCATGGCGCTGATGGTGGCCAAACGACAGACCAAGTTATTCGTTCGAATGACAGTTAAAAACTTGTGTGTCACTAGTATTTTCAACCGACAGACCGACAGACCGACCGACCGACCGACTGACTAGCTATTTTCTTAGTCATATTGGTCGGTAGGATTGCTATGTGACTGAGTGTAAGCATAATTTGGTGGTGGGTGGAAGTAATTATTGCGGTTAGCTTTAGTTTAGCTAAGTGCCTAAGTGTTTTTGTTTTTACTACTATAGCTACCACGCTTATGCTCTGCTTAAAAGTGTGAGTTAAGAAATATTTTGCCTCAGTTTGCGAAACTTATCATTCTAGTAGTAGTTTTTGCGGTTCTAATTGACTTTGTTAGAGCGGCTCTCATTTTAGTCAAGCTTCTTAATCTGTGGCAGAACGAAGAATGTGGGTGTAAAGCGTCGTTGCCGAATTTATTTGGCATTTTACAATACAACGAACTTTTATCTTTCTGAATCATCGATTTGATGTTTATTTTCCCACCACTAGTCTCAATTGCTACGGACAATATCTGATATATTTTTGAAAACTATAATTGAGGGGAGGGAAGTGTCAAGACCCTTTGCGAATCGGGTACTTCAGTAACGGTTATTTGTGTCTGTTAGTACCGGTTCCTAAATTTAGAAGAACAAATGGCTGTGGATCAATAAATATGTCTTCGATTAAATAAATATCCTTTATATGACCTTATAAATTTGACTTTATTGTAACCTAAACTTTTTCAAGCAGATTACTTTCTGAAAATAAATATCACGCTGTTTTAAGCTGTTTTTTTTTATTTAGTTAGACAAGTTTTACTTACAATTACAATAAGTTGAAGTACTTATATATACTTTACAAATTTATATTGTATATATTGTACTTATAAATCTTATACATGTAATTCTTATTTTTATAATTCTTATGATTCTATGGCGTCTGTTTTCCAATATTTGTTGGTCCTTATAACTTTAAGGTCATTATTTAAAACGTAAAAACATATAGCCGGACCATCTAAAGAACAAATTGGATAACATTGGCAATATAAGGCCGAGTTGCGAGAAAGCTGGTTATCTATTTAACTCAGAGTTTACCAGTGTGATTGATAAATTCGCTTGCACTTCAGAATGTTAGGCAACAAATTTAACCTAGCAATTTTATGCAGTGTTAAGTTGTTAAGTTTGCGATATTTTGTCATAAATAAAGAAGAAATTATGTTGTCAAAAAAAAATTGTTTTTGTTGAGATAAACTAAAGTGTATAAAATCAATAACATATTTTCTCTCGATACGCTTATTTGACAAAAGTTTTGTCATTACATTAACCCTTTTGGCATTAACAACTTTAGTTTAATATCTATTTCAAATTTACATAATTTTACTTTAAAACCGAACAAAATTTATCATGCAACAAAGAAAGAAAAATATAGTTCCAAAACTGAAACTTTTATCTCGTAAAAGGATACTGAAACAATTTCGGACACTTGTACCAATGCAGCACTACCCACAATAATTAGGTAGGTATATTTTTAGGGCCGATGGATGTGGCAAATAAAGGGGAATGGATGAATGCGCTAGATGCTAAATGCCATAATGCAAATAAAATATAAAATAATAATGGATAGGATACGGATAGTATGGATATCCGGACAATTGCAGCAACGAAGATTCGGTTAATCGCGCAAGGGCTGTATTTCACTTCCGAGTGAATTCGTGAATTCTGCCTATTTGAAAGTGAATAGCAGAACACACCCGATTCGGGCATATATTCGGATATACAACAAACATCTACGAATTTATGAACAACAAAAATAATCCACAATTACTTTATGTAAATAATCTTTCGAATATAGCAATTTGTGAATGATTTTTGGGACAGCTACTTGAAGAATTCTTAGTACTCGGATATTTCCATGGCGTATTATCATCCACCGAATATGTTGGCACCAACTCCTATAACAGAGTTTTGGTGTCGCGGTTTTATCAATTGGAACGCCATATTTGAATACCGAAAAAATCTTTTTTATTGTAAGATCGCGATTTTTGGCAAAAAGGGAATTCTAAAAAAATTGTTTAGGGCACTTATTATATTTTCATAAATAGTGTGTTTCAATTCACTAACTGCAAAGACGTCTTACTATGATTTTTTCTTATTCACCTACATCAAGATGATAGAAAACCAGACTAGGACAACGCCGGCAGCGTACACGTCACAGATGTTCATGCCACAGGAATAGCGAGAAGAAAAGGAAGGTGATAACAGAACTTCGGATTCACATTTATTATTTTGTTTTTTTTACTTTTTGTAAAAATCACTCAAAACTCAGAAAAATCAACTTTTTAATACCCATTTGTGAGCAAGTACGAAGTAACGGAAGTGCATTTGTCGTCGCCTTCTTTTCTCTGCATCGTATTTTGTTTTTGCTTACCATGTTTGGATCATATACCATATCAAATGTGGTTTGGAGACAAACTTGAATCGGCGTTGAGACATCTTGTTTTAATTTGGCATTGAGGCCTTAAATTTTTGATATTTAATATTGAAATTAAGCACTGTGTTAAACTATTGTTCTGAATCAATACGGTGTACACTTCCAGTACTGAGTATTACAAATACATATACCCGAGATTAATATTGAATTCTTGTGAATACGAAGGTAGTTCGAGAATATTCAGGCAATGGATAATGCAAATTTTTATATGCCACACCATACAGATTTAAAAACGGAAATATATAATTTAACATATTATAACAGATTGAACAGAACAGATACGGTTCGTGCAACATATTTTAAAGATGCTAATTTATACAACATTTTTTATAAAGACAGATTCACCTACGTAAATTCTTAACATTAGGAATATAAAGATTATACAATCAGGGGTTCCCAAACTTTTCTATTCGCAGTGCATTTAAAGGTTTAGTACGGCACGTTTATGCTCAGCGCCCGGATATTTCGATCACTAGCTAAGGCCCAACTTGTGTTTTTTATTCATTTGTTTCATCCAATTTTAGTTTCGGGGTCTCTACGTCCATCAGAGCGTCTAAGAAAAGTCGAAAAAGGCGTTATTTGGACTAGTTCTGAATTTCACTTGCACTAGGAATTTTTCGCTCCCCTCAGTAGTTTTAAATAGATTCAACATGCAATTCCACTTGCAAATAAAAGGCAGAAAATGCTAACAGTTTGAATTGACGAGTGACCTAAAAAAAAGTAAAAATCCCTTCGTAAAGAGTACGAGCAAATTTCAAAATAACTTTTCTCACTTCAAACAGATGCGTTTGAGAACAACTGGTAAAATCGGCAGAGCACCACTGTGAACTTAATTCCAACATTGTTCATGCTCTGATTAAAACGTCCATGTATTTTCCACTTGGCAAGTTGACATACTGCACACATATTTACAATCCGACATTTTGTGATCTGCAACCATAACTGCACCTGCCATTTGTTACCGAGACAAGCTCACTTTTCTATTGACAGCTCGCAAATCTTGACAAGCGCTCATTCCAATTTGGCTTTGTTCAATTTGTGACAATTATTATTGCAACAAAATAACATAACACACACACACACATACCTATACAGTCATGCACATTTTCTGCAACTGAATTCAGACGCTTTTGTTAGCAATATAGACATTTAACTATACATATTTGTTTATTTTACTTTTTTTATTTGCTATAGTTTGCCTGCTAGGCAATTGCTGTCGTTGTGATAAGATCTTGAATGAATTTTGTGATTCCTATTTTTTTCCGTTGTCATTCGCTGTGTCATAGTGTATTTATTCAACTTATTTGTAGCGTCAAGTTTTATTTTTTATTTTTAATTTATTTTTTATTTTTATATTTTTAACAATGCAATATTGCACTTTGCAACAATAGCAATAACAGTAATGCCAATGCAGCCAATCAACTCGTAACTATTATTGCTTTATTTTCCATAACAAACGCGCAACAGTTGCAAATTAACTGCAACAATACAAACTCTTATATTGGAAATACAGAGTGGGCGTGCCTGGTGTGTCTAACAACGTGCGAGACAATTTCGTTTTAAAAAGGAATTTTAATTGGATTAAAGGTAAATATCTATGCTCATATATGTACATTGATTTTTTTTAACGAAGCTTAACTTTACATTAGCGATAATTTTAGAGCCAAATCGTTTTACGACTTATTTATCGATTGATCTCATAATAATGCTCTGCTAATAAAATATTTACTATAATTTTTCGGAATGAACTTTATCATTGATCAATCTGCATTGAAACATTTGTGGCTGTTTTTGTGATGTTTTTTTTTTAAATTAAATTTTACAGGACTGTGTATACTGAGTGTTCATAGAAAATTCACATCCAAAAATGAAATGAAGAAATTACAAACAAAAAAAAAATTACAAAGATTTTCTGAAGAGCCTTAATATAATAAATTAATATAATAGTAAACTAATATTTCTACTCTCATGATGTCTAAATGAGTTGATTACATTTGTCGGAGATGCAACACTTGATTTGAGGTGTAATTAAAAGTACAAGAACGGTAATTCTTCGCCTTTGTATTGCACCGTAAAAAAGCGACAAAACAATCTCGTTCGAGAAGAGAATCAACCAGCCAAAGAACGACCATCGGAGATCATTTCGGATCAAATTTGTGAATGATTGCTGTTAGTAAACAAGAACGTTTGGATTTTAAAAATCTCAGCCTACAGAAGAATGTTTCGAACTCAATTATTACCTGCGACGATACCATGGTTATTTATTTTGACCTACTGTTAAAAAGGGAATCCTTGGGCAAGCATCATCCAAGCTCACCGCCACCAAAAGAAGCAGAAGTAACTCATTCTCAGAAAAAGATTATGATTATTAATAATCTTTTGGGAGTCCGAATGAATTAATAGTAGATTTTAAAGATCGGGAAACAAAAGTAGCGGCGATTTCTATCCTTTCTTGCTATATCAAGAACAACGTCGAGGAAAACTATCGCCAAAAGTGTGGTAGCACTATGGGAACGGGGCGGTTAACACATCGACTATTTCCTAGCCTATCATTATAGAATGCGGCTTTACTAAGCTCAACCATTCTCTTTATAATGCCAGTTTGAACTCAACTGACTAATAATTATTCCCTAAATCAAAATCAATTTTGGGACATTTTGGCAGCACAAATTACCAAAAACCCTCATTAAATAAAAACAACCTTTGTTGAAGTGGAAGTTTTTATATCTCAATAATATTTACTTCCAAAGATCAAAGGATATTCTAAGATTTATTTTGTAACGATTTCTCGCCTAATGTATAGTTTTACTCTCGACAATATCAATCGAAATTGGCTATGTAGAACAGCATTCAATTTACTTGGAGATGCCGCTGAAAGATGGAACACAATCGACCAGAGATGGTATATTTTCTAAGAACGAATGAAATTTTTACAGCCAACGGAGTCCTAAGACAACACTGTCTTATATTAATGATTCATTTCTCGGAGATGACCTCGAAGCTGTTGAAAGTGAGGCAGTCGTCTTGCCTTTTCTGGCTGGGGAAAAAACTTAATTTGGTGGATACTATCCTAAGTTCATATCGAGGGATCTTTCCACCAAGCATCCTAATTTAATCAGAGCATAAAATTCTCTAGGTACCCAATTTACGGGCAAATTTTTAGAAATGCACATAGCCGAATATACACACAGAATAAAAGTATAGGGCTTTCATAGAAAGATTTTAATGAAAAATATGCGCTGGGTAGGTAGCATTTTTTATTTTTTGTTTGAAGTGGAATGTGCTGTAATAGTATTGCCAAAACAGGAGTTCAAGCAGAAAGTCGCTTAATTTAGTGATTCATAAATATGTACGTATACTCGTATAAGCTTTTACAAACAACGTTTATAACTATAAGAGCGAAAAGGAGTTGGTTTGCTCTTCAAAATTTAACCCCATTTACGTACAGTTAAACTAACAACAAATATCACTGTGGCAAATATCAAAATAACATATGTAATAAAACTGATATGAAATATTGTAATATTTTCGTCACTTCGTTTATTATGTTCGTAAAAACGAAGGCAAGGGGCATACGAATTGAAACACAAAAACTACGAAATAGCAAGTGGAGTCCGTCATAAATTTTATTTATTAATATGCAAAGATTTTATGTGCGCTAAGAGTATAGAATAATATATTAACTTATGCACATACATACACACATATTTGTTGTTATTCATTGTCTGTTTTTATAGTGGAATAAGTACAAACATACTAAAACAAAAACTCACTGAATTTCAAGCACGGGTGAAGGGCAATCAAGTTACTATGGAAAGGAATTTTATATGAAGAGAACAACTTAAATTTGTGTATGAATGCCCGATATGTACATAATGTTACTTTAATATTAAAATTTAGGAGGTTATCAGAAGGTTTTCCATATCATTCGAATGACATCTAAGTATACCAGTTATAAGGGAAAAGGAAAACGAAAACGAAAAGGAAACTCACCCAGTAGTGAAAAAATTAAAAAGTATACTTATATTTGCTTGATTTGGTAATCCGCACATTTTAATGAGTAAGATTCAGTCTTAAAAAATAGTAAAATATCCAATTAAAGTAATACTTAGGTTGCTATATATGTACCGTTTCCCACGCTTAATTACACTTCAAAAGTTGCACAGTTTTAGATTCCTCTATTAAAAATCAATTAACCTAAGAAAAGGAAAGACATATTTTTTCGATAACATATATTTTTAACCAATTATGCGTTGATACCAATTAATTAAGTTAGGAATACTGAAACCATAGAATTGGAGACAACTAATGGAGCTTGGAAGCTTGAAATCATGCCTGTTTTCTATAGTATTTCTTTCAAATACAGATCCTTTAATTTCTTTTGCACCAAGGCATGAAATCAAATATCTGCAGTGATTTTTTTCATTCCTTTGGAAAAAGGGGTTTCAGTAGTTTAGCAATTTGAACTTAGAACTTAATTTGGGCCTTTAACCTATCAAAGTACTAAAAATATAGTTAGTATATTTTAAATTTCACTAAAATTGTCTTATCTTGTAGGGAATCTACTAGCACTTCCTGCAAGCATATGAAAAAATTTACGAAAATAAAATAATATTAAAAGTAGGGAATTAAAAATTACATAGTAAAAATCATGGAAGAACAGATTATTGATATTTCTCCTGACGTAAACTTATAGGAAAGCGTTGCCCCAGAGAATATTTTAAGGAGGGTAATTTTCAATCGTATATGGAACATTTTTTTTTTACAAAATGCAAGGGTTTTCTTTAATTCGAAAACTTATCAATGAAAAAGCTTTGTTTTAAAAATTAATTAAAATAATATTCATGCAACTTTTAAATGGATGTTTTATATACAATATTTCATTTACAATATAAATACTGACATATTCTTTGAGATAATATAAGTAATAATAAAAACAGAAGTTCCTTTCATTCAATCTGTTATGCTGCAATTAAAAAAAAAAGAGCAATGTGAAAAATATAATTCCATAAGTATATTATAAAACTAGTTCTAAGTGCGTACATACATATATACTTGGGACTTTTTAATAATTATTAAAATCATTGTAAGTTTATAAAAAATAGTCCAGATGTAGTTAATTATTGTGAAATTATTGTTATTCCTTATTGTTTAATAAAACAGACTCCCTGATGAAGACGTGAAATGCGTTGAAACGCGTAAAGAAAATTAAAGTTTTCGTTTTTACTCTTTTCGGCAGAACCAGCGTCAACCCAGCAAACAATGTGATAAAGAATTTGGCCCATATAAAAACTAAAAAAATTGCTTCCTAACACTTCCAATTTTGTTATGCGTATCTTATTACCTAATCTAAAAAAGTTTTCGCTAAAAAACCGGTTTAGAACTTTTCCATCTAAATTAAGGTGTGACGTAAAATTTTGTCTATTTCCAGGAGATGTTCTACATTGAAAACACCGTTTATCCTTTAAAAACATTATGGTCATGTCAGCAGCAGCGTCTCCCGAATATGCGAAATAACTGGGAATGGAAAAACCTTTGCATAAATCCTTTGAATTTAGACAAGTAGTTAATATGGCCTCCAAAAAATTTCAATGGAATTACCTTCTTCGTAAAATTAACGAAAAATCAGCAATTACTTCACTCACTTATACTACTCGTATTGACATTTACGGTGCCAGCAGATGGGTTTGCCGCATTTTGACGTACAGCGTCTCGTTCTAAGATATGCTTAATATTTTCGTCACCAAGTCAACTACGGCGTCACGTACCGATTAGTTTTCTTGTTTTGGCATAGAAACTTGCTTTGTTGTAAATATAAATCGTTTCGATTAATAATACCATGTTATCAATTTGAGTAACGTTAGTCCATAAATTTAGTATCAATAACTCAACCACGGCCACGGATTTAACTATGCTTAAAACAATTAGAAGCATATGCAGAATCCATAACCGAAATTTAAAAAAAAATCTTTGCAGCGGTTCTCGAGCTTTCTTCTTATAGGAGTGCAATATCCCATATGGTCGATCTTCTGGATAACCAGTTATAGTCCCCGTTCCTGCACTCTGGCTAATGTGAGCAACCCATGTTCGAGATGTAGTAACCAACTCGTGTGGAGCGCTGGGTCACAGCTGAAAGAGAGGAAACTTTAGTGGGGCCAATTCGACTTACTCGGTGTAAGAGTCCACTAAAGTCAGCTGCGTCTGTTCACCAGTAGGTGCGGTTGCAAGCAGGCATATGAATCTGTCCGTGAAAAAGCCCTCCAGTATCTGATTGCGCACTGTGCATGGGCCACGCCACGTAAAAGAAATAAAGAAACAAGAGTAAAACAACCGTTTTTATGTTGCAAACCTGCTATAGGTGTTCGCTATTACCCGGTTTAATAGTGTTATATAGTTATATTTAATACGATTTAAAATATCTATATTTAATTAGATTTAACATTGCTAGGTGACCCTCTGCTCTAACAAATCTGATCTAAAGAATTTTGTTTAATCTACATTTCAACGATTTCCATCATCCCTTGTCAAGTTTGATTTTGTGTTTAATTTTTTATTTCCTGTGTACTTTTAGGATACTTTATAAATTCTTCCCGCAATTTTCTACAGTAATGAGAGCTTGTCTAAAAACTCGAGAAACTGTAATCACACGAGCACCAGAAAACTCGCGAACGGTTATCAACATACCACCGATGACATAGAAAAATAGTGTTAACAATTCGAGCTGTGAGGTTATGGGTTATAAATATTTACAGTACAATATTTTTATAATTGCATATTTTTATAACTTTTGAAAAGATCTGAGTTAGCCGCATCATGACACGTTCTGCTATGGAAGATGTGTTGGGAATTTGATTGCATCAGCTGGCGTGTGCTAACCGATTTCAGCAAATATTGTGGGAATTTAAATTTCAATCGGTATTGGTAATGAAGGGCGTTTTCTCGTCCACTTTTTCACAGCGCTCTCCAACAAGGACTCGTTGCTTTTCCGAGAAATTCTTGTTATTCATGAATGAGAGGAAATCCATCGATTCGCCAGATATCACATCATCAAGATGAGCAACATCGTCGGAAAAGAATATTAAATCAACGTAAAATTTTATTCGAATCAAACATGCAATTTATTATACTAAGATTTAACTCGAAAACTGCATACCCGAAAAATTTCTCAAAATTCCAGTTTAAAAAATTGTATATTTTAATGCAAATTTGTTGAATTTTGAAAGTTGTTACAAAATTTGCAAGATCCATTTATAAGATTTTCTATGGACTGAACCAAGGGGAATTCATATAAAGTGTAATTACTACAGCAGCCGATTTAATTTTTTTATTCACCTACATACATGTATTTTGTTTTTGCTTTTGCGTATGACCTTTCAAAAGCCGTAAAAGCAAAAACAACATGTATGTAAATTTTGACAACTCTTACGCAGAAGTAAAAACAAAATACATAGACATTTTGCAGTTGTATTTATAACACCACCTTATATGAATTCGCCTTAGACTGAACTATCATATACTAATATTATAAATGCGAATGTAAGTTTGTTTGTTGCGCTTTCACGCAAAAACTACTTAACCGATCATCATGAAACTTTGCACATATACTCTTGAAGGTATTAGAAGTAACATAGGATACCTTTTATTAAAAAAAAATAAAAATTGTTTGTCAAAATATCGTCAAATTTAGCTACTTCAACGCCATCTAGCATCACAGTAATGAAGTTTCAACCCTGAATACTGTAATACCGGCCGACTGTATTACCGACGGTGACGACAATATCTAATTCAATTGAATATAGTTTCAACTGTTTCTAATTTTTCTATATTTATTGTTATTTTCTTCTGTCGTTACATGCAGTATAAAACTATTTAAATTTTTGAGGTTATCCGTAATTTTTGTGGTTAGCTGTTACATTATTATTTTAGATCTTACTCGCTGATGTTAATTCTTACTCTGCTTTTATTTGAAAAAATGCCTCGGAAGCGGAAATCTGGTCTATCCAAAAATTCATCGCGGGCCCGTGCCGCAAAAGTTGCACGAAATCAAGAAACTTCGGCTCACGCAGAGCTGAGAAGACAACAACAAGCTGAGCGACAAAGAGTTTTGAGAGCAGCTGAAACGCCTCTTCAGGCACGAGTTCGTTTAGAAAGACAAGCTGCACTGCAGACAACTAGAAGAGCGATAGAAACACCAGAACAATCGCAGGCGAGAAGAATTCATAATGCAGACATGCAGACCACGCGCCGCCGAAATGTCATGCGTAATGATTGGGCTGTATTTAATGGTACTGGGTTTCAATATGATCCTTCAATTGAATATCATAATAATCCATTGATTGTTATTGGCTCAATGAATAAAAAATGTCAGTACTGGGATGCTTTTAAGTGGAAAGATGAAACTGCTGGAATGTGCTGTTCCGGTGGTAAAGTTTCACTTCCATTACTTGGTGAACCAAAAGAGCCTTTGAAAACTTTATTATTAAATGCTACAGATGAGTCAAAGCAATTTCTAAGCAAAATAAGAAAGTATAACTCTTGCTTTCAAATGGCATCCTTTGGAGTTGATAAAGTGATAAGAATGCCCGGGTTTTCACCAACTTTTACTGTACAAGGACAGATATATCATCAAATTGGATCACTATTTGTAGAAGATGATGATCAGCATAAATTTCTGCAGGTCTACTTTATAGGTGATGAGCAAAATGAAGTAAATCGTCGTTGCCAATATATTGAAGGAGTAGAAAGAGAAACGGTATTGAAAATTCAACGAATGTTACACAATCACAATGTTTTGGTAAAAATCTTTAAAAGTGCGATAGACAACTGGCCTTCAGACAACTACGAAGTTATCATTCATGCTGATCGAACTCCACGTGGCGAACATGAAAGGCGTTATAATGCGCCGATGGTCAATGAAGTTGCTGTTTTGGTTACTGGTGACCCGAGCTCTCCACGAGACATAGTACTACGTGCACATGATAATACGCTAAAGCGTGTAGCTGATACTCATAGATTCTATGATGCTTTGCAGTACCCATTAATTTTCAGTAAAGGAGAATCTGGATATCATTTTAATATTCCAGTCATTAATCCAACAACGGGACAACCAATTCCAAATAAAAAAGTTTCCTGCATGGACTTTTATGCGTATTACATGATGCTTCGAGAGCATGACTTCAACCTTCTTCTGCGTACAAGTCAACTTTTTCATCAATTCTTGGTAGATATGTATATTAAAGTAGAGAGCGAACGTCTTCGTTACATTTCTCTAAACCAGAAAAAATTACGAGCTGAAAATTACATATATTTACAAGATGCGATTAGCGCAGACAATAATATCAGACCTAACGACATTGGAAAAATGGTTATTTTGCCGTCCACTTTTGTGAACAGTCCCCGTTATCTCCATGAGTACACGCAAGACGGATTTTCTTATGTACGAACTTACGGAAGGCCTGATCTCTCCGTAACTTTTACCTGTAATCCTCCGTGGCAGGATATAACTCAAGAGCTTATGTCTGGGCAAGAGGCCACTGATCGACATGACATAGTTGCCCGCGTATTTCGATTAAAGGTCCAAAAGTTAATGACCGTTGTAACAAAAGGAAAAATATTTGGAGACGCCCTGTGCCATATGTACTCTATTGAATGGCAGAAACGAGGTCTACCACATGTGCACATATTAATTTGGCTAAAGCAGAAGCTACTTCCTAATCAAATTGACAACATAATTTGCGCTGAAATTCCAGATCCAGAAGAAGATAAAAATCTGTATGACACGGTTATTAAAAATATGATACACGGTCCCTGTGGAGCTCGCAATCCAGCGTCACCTTGCATGCAAAATGGCATGCATACTTATTTAATTGCTCCACTGCGGGCGAAGCCGCGGGTAAAAAGCTAGTATTTTTATAAAACAAAAAACAAAATATTTTATTAAATTAATACGGCTGGCAGCAATTGACCTCTTGTTAGTATTTCCATGCATACATCGTTTGTTATTTGCAAGTGCATACTTACTACTCAAACTTTCAGCAATGCGCGAAGTAAACGATCATCAACGAACAAAATATCACAAACCCTACTGAGCGAATAATGAGAGTAACGAATACGCTGCCTGCTGGTAAACGATGTGGTGGCCAATAACACGACACAACTTACTCGCGCTAGAGGGCTCGGACCACAGTATAACCAGTAGATAACCTTTTCGGTTTGTTTACTATTTGTTTTTGCAATTTTGGCGAAATTCACCCCTGGGCAAGGCTTATAGTATTGCAGTTCTTTCTTGTTAGGGTTTTGTGCTACCAGAAAACATTTAATAAATTAATATTAGTTGTCAACCAATTAGCTTAAAATAAAGCGATTTATTACGATGTCAAAGTGAAATTTAAAAAATTTTATTAGGAAATATACATACATAATAATTTCTTGAGATAGAGACATACATATGTATGTAGTATATCAAAATGCACTTCGACTGGGCAATAATAAAATGTTTTATTAATTCATCAGCACTAAACATCAATTCATCACAATTTCGGAATGAGCTAAATTCTGTCTTCGGCACATTACTCATCATTTTCAAGGTACGAAAACATAGTGTTTATCGTCTTTAACGATTTTTAACGGATAAATATATTTTCCATTTTAGGAGATTATTTTGTAATCTGAAAAAGGGCAAAAGAAGTTGAAAAAGCGTAAAATAATTTATGCATCTGCATGAAGTAATATAATTAGAAATAGCTGAAGTGGATACCTTCAAAAACAGGTGAGGATAAAAAATGGATGCAATATTCGTTATTTAGAATATAATTCGAATTCCGAATACCGTTTGATCAAAATAAACAAAAAATCGACCTGAAAGATAGTTACGACTTATTTTGATAGATAGCCTATTGAAAATTATGGGGCATATTCATAAACAAAATTAAGTGGGTATGTAGTAGTTAAACTTAGTTGCAGCTTTTGAAATAGGGGTGTCCTCATTGTAAAAATTGAGTTGAAGTGAGTTGAAGCGTTTTCGTTTGATAACCCTCTGAAAATTAGGTCAAAAAGCTACAACTAGCTTTAAGTAACAACTAAATGTTTACTATGAATACGCCTCTATGGCATAAATCTCCTACCAACCATAAAACCTACTATAATTAGTAGTGTCTTTCGACAAATAATCGATTTTAAAACGATGACGAGTTTTCTGTATTCAACTAGAGCAATAAATATTTAGTAAACTAGTATTTTTTTTGCAATGATAGAAACAATGTTATACGAGTTAAATTTTTAACATTCGATCGAGCGCTTGCTATGATAATGGTGAGCCCAACATATGAAAAGATGCCTATAATCAGAAAAGTTTTTGAAAATAAAGAAATATGCATGATATACATACATACATATGTATGTGAAATACTGATTTGTATGCAAACATTTTTCTTGGTGTGGCGGCACTCCGAGCAATCCGAGAACCAATTTTATGGGAAGAAACAAACTTTTACGATATTTGCACTGAATATATTATATAAATTAGTCTCGAGTTTTTAAATAAAAAGATGTGAGTTAATCATAATTGTTTGATCATTTGTGTTGTTAATTTTTCTTGTTTCCAAGAGCAACCGTGTATGGCGAGAACGGTTTATCGTCAAATTTCACCCTTCGAAGGCGCAACCACAGGCAAGGTTTCACCTCAGGTTGTCTACTGCTTATGCTGTGGTTCAGACATAGTACATACGCTATGCTTATAGAAATACGTTTGAAGGAAATTCCCGCCAAAGCAGCCCTGTTTTTTTATCAAAACTCCAAGAACGGTTCATCTGTACTAAAGTGAATACAAGTGGCAAGAATTTGACTAGCTAGTCAAAAACCATCAACGTCACTACCATCAGTGACAACTGATCCAAATGGAGATACACTTCTACAATTACATGATATATCCTACGTATTTTGATATACATATATTTCGTTCGTATCTCTGTGCAACACAACGGTAAATAAAAATGATTTATTTCAATACACCCTGTAAGCAGAGGTAATAACAGCGCATCAGAGCAACAATGACTTACATAGATAATGCTAAGAGAAACGCAGAAGGAAAATAGCAGATAAGGGTAAGGCGGCGTATGGTATTTATTAAGAATATACTTTCCCTAGAATATTATTTCATTTTTATATACTATAAGTACCTACCTTCAAAATGCAGATTGAAAATGAAAAGCTAATAAAAAGCGCGAGTCAACAATCTCGTCATACGCTAGCGTGCATTTAATAAACCAGATTGCAAAAAATAGACAAAATATAAAGTTAGATGCATTTTCCTACATACATGCCTTTGCGTCATATTAATCAATGTATGCTTCCTCAAATACATATGCAAATATATCTGTATCTATGTAGGCATATGCGAGTCATATTGGCATGAAAATTATTCAACTTTGGTTAGTAAACAGACAAATGACCCATCCAAACGACTGGCTTCGGGCACAGCATAGGCCAGCATTACGCGCTATGCAGCTATAAAATTTACCGTTTGATTTTTTACTAAGTAACTATGAACGATCGGTGCACAGTGTTTCAAAGGTTTGTATATTGGAAAATCACTCAATTTAATCTATAAAATAGTTTATAAGAAATATATTCAATATGTCTTGCACGATTTGCAGTCCATCATATTTTCAATTAATAATTACATAAACAAATACATATGTTATAAAGCCTCCTTTTAGTTTGTGGAACACTACTCGGAGTACAACGAGTTCTTCTACAGTTCGCTGCTATAAACAATAGTAATATAATAGTATTTATATGGCAACCCTGCTGTAAGTGTTCGCGAGCACCTTTCGGATTAGTAGTATTATATAGTTACATATAATACGATTTAACTTTTTTTATTTAATTATATTTAAAAAATTTAGGTGGCAACCCTGAACTAAAGTATTTTGTTTACTATATTTTTCATTCATTTGATTAGATAAGTGGTAATCGTATAAAATCATATTTTAATATATTTATATTTCTTATATGTAAACACAAGTTTACTCCTAAAGTTAACAACTATGTATATTCAAAGATATTTCTTGGATATCCAATAGATAAAATCATCAAAACACGTAAAATATTTAAATACTTCAAATTTTTTTTTTATTAATGTAGTTTATTTTTTAATCTGCCGCAACTCTCCATACAATTTTTATACCATGACAGTTAGTTCTGAAAACTGTCAGTAAAAAATTCGGTTTGAAATAAATGTTCTATAACCAAGTGTAATATACCAGTCGATTTCTTATTTGACTCAGAATCAAATTATAAAATAATTTTTTTTTTGGAATTTGTATGAGAAATTTAAAAAGATAACAGTTATTTTATAAATCTAAAATATCAATTATTTTTTAATTTATTTTAAATTACAAATAACAGTTATTATTGATTTCGATGTCATAAATCAAAAATAACAGTTATTTATTATTTTAATTTTACCTATAAAAAACTTTTATTTAAAAAAGCATCAATATATTTACATACACCGTTCACTGTTTTATTTTTTAAGGCATACTTATAAAATTCATTAGAATTTTTCGCAGAAAATAAGTTGTTGGGGAGCCAAAATATTATTTGTAATATTTTCTGCGAAAAAATAAATTGACTTTTGAAAGTATGACATAAAATGAAAAGTCAGTGACTTATAAAAAAATTTCAATAACTGATATTTTTGATTTCTAAAACAAAAGTAATAATAATAACTGTTATTTATGACAATTAAAATAAAAATCAAAACTAACTGTTATTTTTGATTGATAAAATAAAAATTAAGTATAATTGTTATTAATGATTTTTTAAATAAAAATTAAAAAATAACTCTTATTTAATGAGTAAATGAATAAAAGTTACAAAATAATCATTAATGAGCGATTTTTATAATAAAAATTGTAACTGTTACGGTCCCTGGTTTATATATAACAGTGTCAATATACTTTAAGCTTAAGGGATTGCTAGAAGTTAATGAGTGGAATAAATTCATAAATAATACAGTAACGATAAATACTATTTTAAGTTATTTAATTCATTGTTACATTTTTTAGAGATGGCAACTCTATTTTTAAATATGAGCATCATTCGTTTGGGACAAGCATCAGTCAAATATTTTACATAATTCATTTAGCCGGGTGAAAATATTTTTCTAGAATAAGAGTGAAATAAAGCTTTCTACATGTTATTCCTTTGATATTAAATATATTTTAAAGTTTCATATTACACTGTGCGCTAAATTAAACGTTAAGGTCTGAAAAATACCCTAAAGAAAAATGGGTTAAAATGTTTTACGAGTTGCTCTTAAAATTAAATTTAATATAATTTTATAATTCTATTTAGCGTTATCTTTCAACTTAAATAAATAGCATAACCGTTCCTATCCGGTTAACTGAATAACGGCACTAATGTTGATTTTTTTAGTTTTAATTTTTCGAAAAATGATTCACAAAAATATTTTTTCATGTAATTTATTACATGCATTATATTCGATCATTCTTTCAAAGAACTTTTTGGGCTATGGAAATATATGTGATATTTATTATTTATTGAAATTTATCAATCTTTATAAATTATATCTCGTATACCCAAAAAACTACCAAACACAAAGATTCAAATATTTCTAATTCCGTACTAGCTCGTACATCTTAAAAAAATATAGAACCTCTTCCCATGCTACTTTTAATTATACAATGGTTTTAATCATGATATGATAATCATAGAACCTGACTATATGGAGTTTTTTAAAATTAAAAAAAAAAATTTGTAATTCTTATAAGATTAAAACCACAAATATAATTCTACAAATTGATATTATATATTTTCACGGTCTAACATGATTAAATCATATCATTGACACCACAAGTCAACATTTTATTATAAACTATTTAAATTTAAATTCAAAATATACAAATATCTCTCTTTAAAATTCATAAATTTAAAGGAAACCAAGAAAGATTTTTTTTTAATTTTGTAGATTGAACAATCCTTATGTTATGCCATGACCGTGTATGTGCGAAATGGACGATTACGGAGAGCCTGGCATTTTACTGACATTTTATATTCGATAAATGAAAATTATGGAATTTCCTTGGGCCTACCCGTGCCTAAGGCAAACTGAAAACAATGTATATAAAGTCACTAACGCAGCTGCTTCAACACAACTATTTTTTTATTATTCAAACGCTGTGCACTTTAGATTAATAAGTTTGTTAATGCAGGTAAGGTTATAATAGTTATGATTCGATTAATTTTTAATAATTAAACTTGGATTGTATTTTTATGTCAAGGTTAACTCAGTTACAATGTAGGTGAGTAAGGTTATTTTTTTACGATATATCTAGCGAATGCGTTATTAACTTGTTATATTGACACCGTTAAATATTTCTAGCTGACGTTAATTAATCGAACAAACTCGAAACAAACGGTTCAGAGACAATAATATCATTAATGAGATTCATTTTACAGCAATTAACACAGTAAGGCAATGAGACAAATTTTCCTTTAAGTGTAACCTCGTTATTTCAACTGACTTTTGTTTACCCTCGATTTTCTCGATATGAATCGATAGTTCAACTGCGTTGCTCACACTGAGAGGTGGAGGGAAAATTGAACGAAATATGACCTAACCAATATCGCGTTACCTATTTGTAACACGATTTTAACCAAAAAATTCGTTATATAAAGTTAAAATAAAATGATAAGATCAACTGTGTCGACTAATATAATAAAATTTTATTCAAGTCAACTGAGTAGCAAAAATTAAATTAAATAAAATGGAATAAAAATGTCAAAGCAAAAAAAAATCGTTTGTACTGATGAAAAACATTATTTTGTTCTTTCATTTTGTGGGGCCCCCCAAATGTGGGGGCCCGGGCCGCGGCCCTGTCGGCCCTGCCTTTAATCCGGCCCTGGTTTTAATACATAAATTTACATAACAAATACTTGCAATTTTCAATGTCGGAAGATAAAAATATACAGATATATTTACCGATTAAAGATTATACCCTTACAAATGGTTGGCCACTCTCTTAGCAATTATGCGGGCACTATTCACTGACATATATGTAGGTTTTAACCAGTATTTTGTAGTTAGTTGATACCTGAGTGTAAATAAATAAAACAATGATGCTTAGAGACAAGTTCGAAATTTGGAAAATGAACTTCAATTTCAGAGCTTCTTTATTTAAAAAAAGGTTAACATTTGATTACTTTTCTATTTTAAAAACTGTTGACCAAAATAGCTGCCAGCACGGAAATGGGTACACTAACCATACTGACCCACGATTATTGTCCTTAAAGTATTGACCCTCGAATTTTGAATGTTGCCTATTGGCTATTAGCTATTTACTTTTGAAAGCTGAATATTAACTATCGGCTACTGACAGCAAACTACTAATTTTTTTTCTACACTATATATATGTAGATGCTCGACTGACTATGGGAGCTGATTGCCTTTTAGCACTTGACTATATTATTTATTGTTTATTAAGTGTCGACTAGTTAATATTGAGCACTTAGAGTTTGCAACTTCAATATTATTTTTCAGCTATCTGTTAACATACAGTTGATATTCCACCCTGGCATACTAACTTTGGCCTGCTAACCACGTGAGGCTTAAATTTACTTCGTTAAAATACGTAGAATTTGCATTCAATATATAATCGCAAATGTCCCACTGTGCGGTGGTGGGTAGTGTCAATTTGGCAACATAAACGCCGCTACTGACCGCTCATACCCCTTTCCCTTATAGCGACGATACTGAAGCGTCGCTCATGGCTGCTTACATATTTCACTGTCGTCAGCTGGCATTGTTGTTATTGTTGTTGCTTACCACCGCATCCGCTATTGCCATTGCTATTGCGATTTCAACAGCCACCACACACGGCTGTTAATAAATATTTTTGTATTTATTTTATATTATTTATTTTCACCTATTACTTGGCAGGTTGGCTACCCAGCTGGCTGGCTGGCTGGCCGGCTGAGTGGCATTTCACTTTCGGGCCAATCGGGTTGAATTGAATGCAGCGTTTCTGCGCGTTTTTCACCTTCTGCGCGCTGACGCTGCAGGCGTAAACATTTCAGCCAATTTTACAGCAACAGCAACAGAAATGTGGCAGCATACAAACATTCACATATACATACATATGTACACATACATACACTCGCAATTGAGGTGCCAAGTGCATTGCAGGAGCCAAAACAACGGAAACAACGGCAGCTACACGACGACCAAAAGACGAAAGACGTCGAAAGTCGCGCGGTTCAGGTGTTGCTTGGCTTGACTGCAATTTGCGCCCGCAAGCGCTGCAGAATTCATTGCAATGGCAATGCACTTGCAGCAACAACAAATGCCATGCCACTCAATATGCAAACACGCACACACACTCACACAAAAGACATATGTAAACAAAGGCGAACAATGCACACACACGCACACTCACTCACACACACATGCACAGATATTTTAGATGCATGTCAGAAATGCCAGCCATGCTAGCCGGCTGTGCGCGCCAGCCAACAGCAACAATAACACCAATAGCAACAAATACAACAACAGCAGCTGGCAGCGTCCACAGCAGCAGGGTGCATTTTCATTAAGAATGAAAAATGACGAGCAATCAATCATTGCCCGGGAGGGTGTTTCATTGCCGTAGCAACCGTGGCAACGGTGCGCAAACTATATGTATATTGTTACTTGTTGTTTGTTTGTTGTTGCCTATTGCGCCGTGTGCTGTTGCTCACTTCTACTCGCATCTCTATTGGCCAGAATCTTTCACTTGAATACTCGCAAACATCATTTCGCTGTTGCTGTTTATTGTTTAATGTTATTGCCATTGTTGTTAATGCTGCTGCTGCTGCTGCTGATGCTGCTAATGCTGCTCATGATGTTGTTGTTGTAAATCGTATTTTGCCATAATGTATCGAGATACACTATGTAGATTGATATTACCTGCCGCTGCTGAATTCAGAGAAAATGGGCGCATGGCTAAGGCGATGATGCTTGATTGGACGATGGCGCAGCGCATGTAGGGTGAAGAGCGTTTGTAGGAATGGCGTGCCACTAGCACTTCTAAAATTTAGCCAGTAGAGCAGAGCGGTGTGGAGCGACGATTGGAGGAGGGTGCGATGTTTGCCGGTAGTCGTTATGTAGTTATTTTCAGAAATTTTTTTTTTTTGGTTTATGGTAGCAGCTGGTTTATTCTCTTTTTTCTTTATTGTTCTCGTGTTTTCATGAGAAATGCCTCCATTTCGTTGATTTACAACTTTATTATTAAGCAATGCGGTTGGTTTTGGCTTATTTTTAGTGGCGCATTATAATTTGATGGCAATTTGGATTACCTTTCAGCTAGAGAGCTACATTTAAATGGAGTGACAAATGATTTGTGAGTTGAATTAGACAAGTTATGGCAAGTTTTTGGCATATTAGTCATAAAAGAAGGGGATGATAATTCATCGTGAAGCAAAAGAACAACTAAACTTTTGTGGGCTATTGACTAAACAATTTCTCTCGACTTGCCACTTTTTTTCAGGCCAGCTTTGAATGAATAATAAAGATATGCGTCATTCTAAAGTTACATTTTTAATCTCGAAATTCATGTATTTTCTTGCAGCATATATGCAAATCAGGATATGTGCATTTCTTTTTTGAGGTAAAGCTTTTTATCGGCAGTGATTTTTTACATCTCGTCACGCATGTCGCTTCACAAAGTCGCGACATGACGTTTATATGGGAAAATACTATTTTGACTATGTTCTACTACTATTTTTACAAATTAATGCTACTACTAGTTCCTACTACTATTTTTACAACTGCTACTAGTAATAACTCTTACCATTTGTAATATTTTCTACTATTATTTTTGTTAAAACTACTGACACTAATTTTTACTAATTTCTACTACTATTTTTACCAATGCTACTACTGATTACAACTATTATTTTTATTAATGCTACTTCTTTTTTTTTAATTTTTGCTACTATTTTCATTCATGTTAGTACTAAAAAACTAAATGGGATGTCTTATAAAACTCTTCCCATATTTAATTCTATAAGTATATCTCTTTGTAGAGCTTGACCCAAAGGATATATCTTCTGGCAATCGGTAATAGATCGGAGTTGCTTGTAACTGATAAGGAGTTCTGCCGGATTATTTCATCCTTTCGTAATTTTCCAATTTCCATTTCCATAATTTTATTTCTATATCTAATCGTATCTTCATGTTCATGAGGTGTAAAATGGTCTCAAGTAGAAGGGCTCTCGATGTTTTAAAAGTAAATAAAATTGTTTACCTACTGTCCTCTAGAAGAAGTTGCTACACTTGCTTCAAACTCGTTGTCTCTGTTTATATCTTTTGGTTTCACAAATTTAAAATGGAATACAAAAAGTAAAAAAAAACTAAACAACTTAAAATAAACTACACAAAATCTTAGTTATTGGATGGTTTTGTTACATCTCGAGAAAAGCAGTTGAACGTTATTTTAGTATAGTTTAATATTTTTTTAGAATCAAAACTTCGCAAAATATCATATAAAAATTAAACTTTCAATAAAAAATATTATTATGTTCATTTTCTGAAAAATAGAGATGTCCCTTGAATCAATTTACATCGATAAATGTTCTCTTAGTTATGAGTATTACTAGAAAAAGTTTTGTATCAAATTTAAAAAATTCGGAGACGGTGTATGAAAATGTAAATGCAAATATCACGCGACTTCGGCTAGATACTTAAAAAATAAGCACAGTTTGGAAAAAATTTATATTTGGTAGGACCTACTATAAACTTTTTCTAGCTGATTTAAAAAAAAATTGAGGAGGTTTCTAAGCACGCAACAAAATTTAGATCCCATAAAATCATAAAATACCACACCTTCTTTTACTTTTTTGTGCAAAACCTTGACATCAAATAAACCTATGGCAAAATAACCCAATGGATTAAGGTCAGGGGTGCAAGATGACCGTTTGTCCTTATGCAACATTGTTGAACGAAACGTGAAGTACCTTCATCTTATCTTGGTGTACTAGGCCTAGAATATTCGATGAAAAGTTTCAGGATAGTCTGCACATGGGCACTTACCCAACCATTTTCCAAGCACAGGTCTGAGCCATTGAACTCTGTGCCCGCAAACACCTCCACAGAAGGGAAAATCGGGTTAGAATACATATTATAAAGGAGAGGCAGGCTGCTTTAAAGACTTTGGACGCCTACTTAAGGCTCGTGGATGACCGCAAAACTCCTCTGAACCAAATGGCCATCCGCAACAAATTAAGGTTGTGTTGGGTTCCGTGATGTAAGGGGTTTGAAGACAACGAAAAGGCTGACAGTCTCGCAAAACTTGGGACTCAACGATGTCTGCTTGTTTCATAGCCGTTCTGTGGAATATCCAATGGGTACACTACAGAACTAACCCATATAATATAAATCTTAAAAGGTAATCCAATAGGTTCATATCTTCCTCTCAGAAGATCTCTGAACGACTTCTGAATCTCATCCGGGTGAGGTCACTGCAAGCTATGATACCATCTTTGTAAGATGGGGCCAGCTGAAGAAGCACACTGTAGGTTTTGTGGGTTGGCTTTAGGTCGCAGCTCGAGTTTACCCATATACAATAATAATAATAATAATATAATAATGCGATATGTTCGGTCATAACATACAACAACATTCTTTCAACGCCATCTGCGCCTGGAAGTGTAAATAAATAAATTAAGTGCATAATTTATGAAACAGTTTTTCTTCCAAATATAGTAGAAAGTATATATCAGGATAATGCTTAGTTAAGTTTTTGGCCTTAGTGGGTATATGGGTGGATAATTATCGATAATTCTAATAAGCATTTATTTTTTGCTTTTTAATTCTCTTTTGTGCTCTGATTTTTCAATTTGCTAATTTTTAAATAAATTATAATGGTTATTTTTGCCACTGCTCACACGAATTACAATATCTTTAAAAATATAGCATACCGTTTTGTATCTAGCATAGAGCCAAGGAAACTACAACTGGATAACAAAGGTGGCAAGCGATTAAAAATAATAGGCTTGAAACCCTACGACTAAGTTCATAAAAATTGAGCGAAAACAAACTGAACTTATTATAGCCCTTCAGTTCTTCAATGAAATTATGTCTTACCCGGACTACACTACAATCGAATTATTTGGCATCAAACTTTTCGTTAGCCTCCTAACCACAGTCCAAGGCACCCGGCTACCCTACTAAGCCCTGCTATTATATCATTTACTTTTCCACGACATTAAACAGAAACAGAGTCGCAATTTGCCTGCAAGTAATTAAAAGCAGCAGCACCTACCCCTTTTAGATGCAATAAAAACCACTTCATTTTCGATGCTCACCCATCAACTACGTGCGCCACGCGTCCTCCACTCCACTCACCCCGTCAAGCGAAAATACCTTTTGTCCCATAACTCAGCAGATTTACCCAGTAGAGTAGAGTTGCCAACCAATTGAATGCTTCTCCACCACACATTAATTTTTCGCGCGACTCCCGCACCCACTGTCACTTTCTTCCCTAGCTTAGTTGGATGCTTGGAGGTGGGTGAGGTAGCGCATTAATATTAACCTAAAATATTGTCCCATGTTTCGCCTGGAGCAACTACACAACCAAATGATTTCGACAGCAACCAAACAAACAGGAATACCACGAGTGACAAGCGAAAATTTTAAATGCCAACAAAGCGCCGTTCATCAACAACCGTACTGTCAGGACAACAACCAATAATCGTACTGCCGCAGCGAGTAACGAAAATTTCACTCCTACAGTGGAGCTGTGGCGCAGGTTGCGAGAAGTTGAAAGAGTCGAGTTTAGAGAAGAGCAGGGGGGCAGTTTCAAATATTTACCATCACTCAAGCAGCGAAATTAGGCAATTAAAAATATGCCGAAGGCAAAGACGCTGAAGACGACCAAGTTGCATGGTGAGGTGGATGGGCGGAAGATATACGAGTATATGGCATTCGGTGGTGAGTGTGCGCTGTGGAATATGGAAATGAGTTGAGTGCCAGCAAAAGCGCAAATAATGCACAAAAAATGAGCCAGAACTATAATAAACAACAGCCAAATGCCAGCGGCAAGAATTGGGAAGGCAGTCAACGGTACGCTAAGGAAGCTAAAGAAGAGTGCTCGCGTTGGCTGCGATTGTGGGCTCTGTCGGCTGCTGATTAGAACTTGAGTGACGCATGTGAGTTTGTGTATAATAGGCGGAAACCTGATGGATAGAGCTGAACACCAGCTCGCCGCAGATGCCACACAGCTACTTTGCAGCATAGTATGGGGACGATGCTTATTCATTAGTGCCACTCGTTCCGAAATAAAGCGCTTCATTTATTTATCGGCGACGAAATGACACATTCCACGAGCTTGGCGGCTTCCAAAATTCATTCCATGCGACCCTAAGAAATAAAGGCGCAGTTGCTAGCTCTGCCGATGCTCCCAACCTCCTTTTTCCCCTTTGGCTGTTGTTCATCTTGAGACGCTAATTTTGAGCAGCCACTTCTCTGAACGTCAAGTACATATTGGAAATTGACGCGTTTTGATTAGTCTGAAGTGGGACGACAAGTGAGCAGCCCTGTTGTTTGAGCGATTGGTAAAAAAAAATCTATGAATTTGTGTATGCCGTGTGGTAATTTAAGAAATGTACATAATTTTCAAAACACCGAGCGAAGACGCAAAAGAGCAATGAAGGAAAAGAATTGTCGGTTTGGCCTAAATGAGGTCGCCGTATTGGCCATGAATTCTGTAGCAGCAAACCACAACTAAAACAAATGCTCAAAACGAGACAACTAAACGGAAAAGAGTGGAGCTGACGAGGGCTCCAAACTGCTGGCAGTTGTAAAATTTAAGCATTGAAAAGATGGAAGAAGGAGAGTGAAAGAAGTGGTGGCGCAGGCAGTAGTAAAATATGAAGAAAAAAACAACTATGCTCTTCTGCTGGTGTTTGTTGTCAATAAATCGTTTGCCAGTCATTCTTCGCAAACACCCCCGCACGACGCGCAGTTACCACTCTCCTTCTGAGATTTCTACACTTTTGGGTCGACTACTATTTTTACTGGTGATACTACTCCTACAACTACATATATACATAGTTATTAGACAAGTGCGGCTCGCTGGTTATGCTGCTGCTGCTTCTTCGTGCGATAGCAGTTAGTGTCAGACGGACGAAAATATATGACCCAACAAGGCAAGCAAGCAAACGCTTCAAGCAATGAACGGTCATACGAAACGGCAACGTGCGGCGGTATAGGAAACTTAGCACATTTCGCCGCAAATCACTATTTCTTCTTTCGCATTTCTTACCAAACCAACCTCAACCCCCCCTTTCAGCTGTGCAAACGATTGCTACCAAGATGTTTGATGGTGATGACGATGACGATGACGACGAAGACAAAGACGAAGACGTAGACGGTTTCGGTGACGGTGACGGTGACGGTGACGGTAAAAGCGGCCACGATTGCGACGTCTTTAACGACATCGATTGCTATATATCGAGGCACCTCTGCCCAAACTACAACTTCAAGTAAATACCGCTTAGGCGAGTTCTCAGCGGTCCCGCTACGAATCCTGCCTGCATACTCGTCCATCCTCAGATTTGTTGTCTTCTGCCGACGTTCGGTCTCATATTGTTGTCCTGTGCATGGATACTTTATGGCTTCGGGCGGTTTGTATGTATGTATGATTTTCCTTTGCACAACCACAACTCCTGCTGATGCGGGCGGATCAGTAACTTTCTGTGTCTGTATGTGTATGTGTGTGTGTGCTTATAGTATATGAGTGAATTATGGTTTTTTGCAATTCTTCCCACTTTTTTGTTAGAATTTTTGCTTTACTACTCAGATCGAGCAAACAGTGGCGTTTCTAGTAGCAAATTTATTGACAGCCATAATAGCGTTGGAGTGTAATTAGAAATTTGGTAATCATTGTTTTTATGGCTTGACGATAACACACGGATACAAGCAGGCAATTCATCACTTCGTTGGACATTGGACGGCTGCGGGTGATTTTAACGCGAACACTGAATTATTTTGAAGATAAATGGATATTGAAAGGTAGCGCCTTTCCTTATTTAGTGTTTTCGTAGATTTTTTGCGTCATCGTTTTACGTGAGGTTACGGGTAGATGACCACCATGCAGTGGAAGCAGAACGGAACTTGATATTTTAAGTAATTCATAAGAGTCGTTGTCAAATTATATTATTGCATTATTTTTTAGACTAGGACGCTCCATTCACGGTTAGTTTATTTCATTGTATACGGTGGATGCAATAGAAGTCCCATTTTCCAGCTCATGGCTATGAGAGACAAGTTCAAAGAATAGGTATTTACTATAATGTTTCATTAGGGTCAACGTTACCAGAATACACAAAATTAATATATGGTCATAAATTTTTACCCCAAGTGATTTAGTTCATTCTATTCAATAATATTTTATCGACCACTGCAAGGATTCTTAGATTGATTTGACAGTAAGCCGACTGCAAAAACTCTACCGCAACCCATTCGCGTATAATGATCTATTCTGCTATCAAAGCTAATATTTAATTTACATAATCAGGTAGGTAGGTAGGTAGGCAGAATTTAGCAATGCGTCCATAGTGACAGGTGGTTCCTTGGGAATATTTGTATTTCTAAAGGCGAGTTAGCAATTGTAGGACCGAAATAACTCAGCGATATCTAGCTATATGCATCGCTGCTTTTTCCAAGTTAGCTTGAAATTCAATAAACAAATATTATCCCCGGAAAAAATCGTTCATTCATTAGATCAACAGTCGTAACCGCCCATAGTCGGATCGGCGTCTAGGAATGGATTCCCATAGAACGAAAGAGGGGCATAACATTAAATATAACCCCTGACGTAATCTCGCTATGGATGAAATGCGACCTTCATAGATTCACAGATAAGCATTTGCCTTAGTGGAGGTACACAGATTTTAAAGAAATTTGTATTGGTTTAGAAAATATTCTGCATGAAGGTAAATGCACTTTTGCATGCGGTTAAACCAATTTTCGAAAGTGTCGAAAACCTTGTAATTTATTTTCGATCATTGGGAATAAGAAGAAATCAGTAAAAACGTTTTCAAATTATGCGGTACCCAAAGCTAACAAATCGTTTTGACTGCCGAATGTTCTTGCAATATTGAATCTATGCCACTGAAACTACTTAATTACCAAATAAGCTTTGATCTCCCGCTATGATTATCTAACAATATTAATTTCAATACAGTGTAAATTTTTTCTGGCACAACTGACGTCGTCAGACGACCTTAGCGAACTTCGTCGGGCAGCGAAGTGCGGTTACGATTGAAATCCGAAAATCAGGGAAACTCGGCGGCCCGAGATGAGACTTTCCCAACAAAAGTCAAATTGCCGTTTGTTTACTCCATATCGAAAGTCATAGAAAATAATCGTACAAAAATTTTATTAGACCAGGGTGAATGCTTCAAATACTCGTGAACAACACAAACAGCTATCGTATGACAAAACGTTCTCAGTAGGTTTATAATTAAAAATATCAAACATTAGAGTGTCAGTGTCAGATTTAACATAGTTAACACTTAAGTGGTAACCATCGTATTCATCAGTTAGTTAACCAATTTATGCCGTAAAAAAGAAGCATTTATTATTCATTTATGGTCAAATTAACGTTAGGAGTTAATAATAGATACCTCGTACGGTACGGGGTTACTCGCCTTTCACAATTCGAATCGCCCTCGATAGGCAATAGGAAACCTCTGATTGTATTTATGTCATTAAAATCACCATCCAGACTTTAGAAATGAAAGACGATATGACCCTCTGTTTGGAAGATCAGATCTGAAAAAGGGAATCCAACAAGTGGACATCAACATTGTCATTTAAGAGAGTTGTAAAGTACGTAAAGAGAATATCTAGACCGGCTATTAGCTTGTACGACTTGGAGTAAACTTTTAATGCACAATACGAGTATAGTTGATGTAACGTTGATTTTTGTTCGATGTTATGGGTTCTTTGTTGCTTTGAAATTAATGCACGCTCTAAAAATTCTTTATTGCCTGCACATTTGCATACATAGATTCGAACGAATGCTACACAATCCATTCAAAAGCCTTGTGACTATGGTACTTTACTTTGATACCATGACGTTGGATGTGAGCCGCCGAAGCTATCAAAATATAGCTGTAGCTGTAGCTAACAGAAGGAAAGTTAAGTACTGCATAAAAATACCAGGTGTCCTTAAAATATTATACTTCAGTATAAGGATAGACGTGGGCACATCTTAAATGGTCAGATACCCTGAGCAACGGTAAACGCAATCTGTAACATAAAATAAGAAAATTTCCGTAAGGTGTGTTTTCATATTCTTTATGATAGGTTTCGATCCAGCGTGACAGCTTTACTAACTGCACCTCCTTCGCAATTATCTTCAGAACTACACCACTGCTTTGTCAAATGCACCGACCATCCACATCCATGCAAGAAAATATGTGTTCCAAATTTTCTTCACATTGTTTGTTTTATTTTCGTCAACTGTTCTTTTTTTCATTTGCTTGATGCATTTGCAGTTCTGCGCCGCACACATAGTCAGCATTTGCACTTGCACTTGCACTTAAATAATAATGCCAGAAGGAATTCAGTCATTCGTCTTGTGCCATCATTTTAACGGTTCTTACGCTGCTGTTACTGTCGTTTGCAGTCTAGTTACCCTATTCTGCAATGATGCCGAATAGGCCGCAATCCCCAACCGATTGGCTACCACAAATGGCAAGAAATCATTGCCACACACTACGGCTGTTACCAAAATGCGGGACGCGATGTGATGTGGTGCAGAGTTCTCGTAAGAAGTTGAGAATTGCAACATGCAAGTAGTGAACGTGCGCAAACAACAGCAACCTCCCTCCCCACCCCTAGATGTCGCTGTAGGTTATAGTACATTGCTAGCACTAGTACAATAAAGGCTAGTAACCATTTCGTCTCCCCCTTTCACACTCACAGCCACTCTTCAACGACACACAAGGCCATTATTTCTTGTGCTTGTCTCGAGCTCCATAAAACACTTTAATAGTTTTCTCTTTCTCATTGCTTTCATTTTTACGTATTTTTGAGTGTAGCACGTGTTTGGTGGTGAAATAGAAAAAAATAAAAATAAAAACAAAAAAGCTTTCGATACTCGGTACATGCGGGTGGCAAAATTTGGCATACACTAGATGTGTATGTATGTAAGTTTTGGTTGTTCTCAGATGTGGCACGGGTGACAAGGAAAACACCAACTTCGACGTTCTTTCAATGCTGGGGTTTGAAAAAAAAAAGAATTACTAAATCGCTATGTTGAAGGATTTTTATAGCCATTTTATAAACAGCTTATGTGATAAGCTTATGGTTTTACTACCGATATCAACAAATCTGACGATATCCTTAGACCACTGCTTATATTTCATCTTCTCTAACTAATTGTTAGCCTATCGATGAGTTTTATAAGAAAAATGTGTCATTTAATGGGAAATGATATGAACCCACTCTCGGCACTCTCTTGATTTACAAGTAATATGCGGCTCATGCCAGATACGAAAACGGAATTGTGTGCATTACACAGTCTCGCTAAAAAAACTTGCCGGTTTCCTACCGAAATTATAAAATTTATTATGTCCTAAGACTTCGTCATATATCTCAGAAAAATATTAAGATTTAGGTAAGTTGGACCGATTCAAAAATGTCTCCAGAAATAAAGTTGTTTTTTTTTAAATAAAAATTATTTTTTGTTTTAATATATATCCTTCTGGATGATTATGATATTATTATTATTATTATAGGCAACAAGGCACTGCGGTCAGATATGATCTATTGTGCATAGCCTGATTCTTTTAAACCTTAGGCTTTTGATATATTTTAACATACCTTGGGGTCTGTTGTGTGGTTGGACAACGATGTCGCCTGGATGACGGAACCTTTGTCTGCCTAGTACAGATCAGTTGCAGAGAACATGATCTGGCCTTTCTAATTCAATTTCACAGAATCGACAAACGACGGTATCAGATTGACCCAACTCACTCACTCTTCACTAATCAGTTAGTGGTTCTTTAAAATACCCAGTGAGAATACGTAAGTCCTCTCCACTTAGTCAAAGTAATTTTGACGATATTTCCCCTGAGGGAACGAGTAATTGTTTTGATTGCTGGCAAATTCCTTGCGACTTCGTTAGAGTAGCTCCTAGAAGGTCAACAAAATGGATCACGTCCAATAAACGGCATACTGGCACTTAGTTATGCCAAGCGATCGACTTTCTCACTTTCATCATGCCTCTCATGATCAGGAATCCGTCCTACAATTAAGGTGTTTGAGTTTCTTAGTGTGTTGAGAAAAGTTAGGCACTCAAACGCCAGTTAAGAGGGGAAGGGGTCTGTTTTTAGGGCTTTAAGAGCTCCTTGATTGTAGGAGGCGATATACATATATATATATATATATATGTTTCTCTTGTTTTCCTGCGCACCCATTCTCCAGCAGTGACATTCTCTATGGCATACGTCTCTGCCTGAACTATAGAGGGGTATGGATTTTTTGAAATTTATTTCCAGACATGGAAATAACGTTCGAGGTTGATGGATTGTCTTGTCTAACATTAATAGTGACTTGAAAGGTTTTGAAAATATATAATTTAGAGCAAACAGTGGCACTCTTTTGTAAAATAGGATCTCGTTTTAAGTCTTCTAAAAGTTTTAGATGCCCTTAATATCTCCGCTTTTGAGGTCGGAGATGGCCTCTCATTTTTTTAGGTAAGCTTTTTGTCAAAGATTACTCCTAGGTAGGTCGATTAATGGGAAAGTTTAATTGTGACACCATTGAACGAAGAACATATAATGTTGGCAATCCTTCTTCTTGTAAATGGAACCAGAGAAGTTTTTGCAAGGTTTGTATGAAGCCCGTTTTGAATGAACCATTTGATGATTATGTTGAAGGCCGTTTATATTACAAGGTCATTTTTATAACCCTGTTTATTTAGCCCTAGAGGGAAGACCACCATGTGGGCAGTTTCTGGTGGCTTTGATAGTTTTATGTGGACAAAATCTATTTAATTACTGGAGTTGGAACAATCTTCCGAGAAAGGGCATTGTTAATTGCCTCATAGAAGTGCTATTTGTTTAGACTCTAAAGCCTTTTCGATAGTTAATGGTTAGGTTGTGTATTGCAGTTTCAGTTTACTTGGAGGTGTTTTGGAGGTAGCTAAGATGCACTCACGAATATAGTGATCAAAGACCTTTTCCATTGTCTTGAAGGACCAGGAGAGACTGAATGTTGATATAGCCCATTGAACCCGTTTTTCGTGGAACTCACTATTTCCAGATAATAAAACAATTTAAAATAAATTTCACAAGTAATAATAATATGATTTTTTATTAAGTTTTCAAACCGAACCAGCTCACATAAATCATAATATCCTTCCGAAAGTTTTAAAATTCCGATGGAAAAACATTTCGAATTTTTTATACGGCGAATTAATCATCTTTAGTATCGCACATATGCATATGTATATAGTTATATATAGTTATATCTATGGAATACTCCAAGGCCGGTATACGCCAGCAATTGAATGCTGCTGCTTCGAAAGATAGTGTCTGAAAGATTATTTATTTAGAAATATCTGCTCCGTTGTCGCTCAAAGAAATCGTAAAATCAGCTGTCACCCTGTCTCTGTAACGTCTTGTAGCATCAAATGACTCGAGAATGCCCTTGCCAATTCTAATGAAGATTGAGATGTTGTTTAGTTTCAGATTTCAGTCCATGTAGACTATCTCTCTTGTGTGCTTTCAGAAGGGCACTTATTCATAGATTCCCTCCTCACTTTTGTTACTAAGATTTGGTGCATCGTAAATATATGGTTGATAGACGATTTAAGTACCAGCCTTTAATAACCCTGAATAGATCCAATCAATTCATTTCCAATATGATCACTCGAACCTTATACATTTTTATTATTATTATTACGAAGACTAATTTCGTGGTGATAGGCTAAATAGACTGAATATCACCCTTTAGTGGATTTTGCGGACCACAGTCGTCAGACTTTAGTAATCGTACTTTTTTGTTGCGCTATTGCTTTTTTCACTTCGTTTCAAGGCACTTTTAATAGGAAGTAGCAGCAGAGTAGCCAAAATGCTTTTTGTTCTATTTTCAGAAAGCGTTGAACTGTGAAATTTTATTTAAATTTTTCAGTTTTTATTGCCTTAAGGATTTTTATATTCCCTTTAATGATACTGATATACTCGGGCTGCAGAACTTTGAATCTGTCATCATTGATTGTCGCCAATAGGTGTTATTTACTTGAGGAGAATTTAAAAAATTATGCTAATCGGAAATTAAGCAAGCCCTTCTATATGCGACCAGTAAACCTTTTGAAAGAAAGTTCTTCATTTTTAATATTAGAGGGACGTAATTCGATATGAAAGGATATGTTAATATGTACCTTTATGTAATGCGTTAGAAACAATGTTCGATTCTACGCCTACTATACAAGTTTTATATTTTATAGCTTAAGCACAATATCAGAGAAATGCCAATTTTTTGTCATGAATATTTACTGGTAAAAATAAAACACAAGGGTATATATGAGAAAGCGCAAAACCAAAGTGTACAACGAATTTCGCCCAACGACCATTCGCGACGATAGATGCATTTCTATTGTCGGCGCCTGCGGCTACGACGAAATCAAAGCAGGGTGATTTCATGTAAAAATAATAATTATATTGGGCCCGTCTATTTGTGACCTAGTTGCAAAAGAACACTAGGTAGGATAGCGAAATGCATGTAAAGCAACAACACAAACTCGGAAAAATATGCGAGTTGAGCCAACTCGGTTAAATGATATCCGACCTGAGATGTTTGTTGGGAAGTGAAAAAACTGCACTATCGTAAATTAGCCCTAAGAAAATACATGGAAAATTGAGATTTAAGACCCAATTCGTTATCAGTTGCATAGTATTTGTAAATATATAACTACATAAACCTAAAAATTGCTGGTACAACTATTTTCCGTTCCTAAATAGAACTAAACAAATCGCAACTTTCATGAAAGAGGCTAACAGGGTTGCTTTTGCTACTAAAGGAAATTTCATCCGTGTTGGAGCGTACTTTTGCAACTTGGGTGCAAAGAAACGGGCCTAATATAAGTGAACTCTGGTTTAAAGTCAAACAGTTTGTATGGGTTTGTTTTTTGTTTTAGCTTATTTGTTTGATATTATTTGTTAAAGCTAAATTATCCGGCGAACGTTGGTCACCAATGTGTATTTACGTTTGATAAAATGTTAATGTTTTCAATATTTCTGCGATCATATGGAAGAGTAATTTAAATTGACTTAAGCGATAAATGAGATAATTAATTGGCAGCGTTCTTTTTACTAATAAGCATAAAAATTATATTTGGCCGTGAAGTTATTAGAGTTTCCTTTTTAGGTCAAGTATTGATAAATAGATATTGCGTTAGACGAAATGACTTATGGCGAGCGTCTACCCAGTTGGATAAAAATTAGCATTTTTTTGCACTATCAGATAGTTATACGTTTTTAGAATGTACTCCTTAAGTTTCAAGTCAAAATTCCTGCAATTTCAAAAGTTATCCGCCTTTTTATTATGCGGTATTTCTTCGTTTATGGGATTATGTAATGTGTTTGTTCTCACGACTACACTATTAGATCTGGTGGAAGTGTCACAAGGCACAATAGTTGAGCAATCACTTATGAAATTTCAGGCAGTCGTTTACCAAAAGTATGACCAAAATCGCTAAAAAAAAATATTGAAAATGCTCAATTTTAGATAACATTTGACAAAAAAACCATGAGCGAAATTCGATTTTTAATTTCAGTAGCTCATAACTTTCTCATTTGTCTTTTGTTGTTTGCCATTCTGGTCGCAAATATGTAGAGATCACAAGTCGCCGCCAACCCGCCGCCATTGTTCAATGCCTCCCCTCTGCTCCCTTCTTGTATTTGATTGGCAAACAAATTTTCCTTTATCTAATCTTTTCAATAAATCCCTTTCAACGTTTGTTTGAAATTTCAACCGCATATCTTTCATACAATCGTCAAAAAAAAATTGCAAACATTACACGCTTTTGACCCAACAAGGTAGACGCCCCGCTTATGTGCACATAAATATTTGTGTTTTTATTTTTCGATCTTATAATCATCATTTAACTAAATAATTAATTTGATGCTCAAGTTTAAATATACATATATTTAATTAAAACAACTTATGTTTACATAAGGATATGAACACATTAATTTTTCCCAATATTTTTCGGATTTTTATGACTATACTATAAACTCAGATACCAATTTAATAGCAAACCCCTTCCATAAATCCCTCCACTCCATGGGCAAATTTCGCTTCGTCACTCCCACTTGTTTTCACCCGCGGTATCCTCTTCTTAATGCCCATATCATGGCCGGGTTAATCAATTTCCGAGTTTGGCGTAAAAGTTCGCGATCCCTGGTGACGCTTGAAAGCATTGCACCCCACTCATCCTTTCTAGAAGGCCTATTTCTTTAACGCGCTAACCCCATTTTCATAGCTTCCTTTGGACTACTCCGCATCATTCACACCACTCACTCCGTTCACTTTTCTACATACTTCGTCCTCTTTGGACAACTTTCGGCGGTTCGACGCATCGCCGCTTCCTTACCGCACGCCGCGCGGCGCGACTCACATGGCATTACTTCACACGCGCTCGCTCACGACACCTGCAACTTTTGACGCTGCCGGCTGCGCATTCATTCATTTCCGTTTCCGTTTCACTGCTTTCATGCTACACGATGCTCGGAATATATGTATGTGCATCCATTGGCGGTGTGGGCGCCAATCTGTTGAGTGTCAGCGTTTTGTTGAGTGAGCGCGCTGCGCGTTGAGCGTTTTCTTTTTTGTTTTCGTCCTTTCTACGAGTAACTGCTATCACTGCTGCTAGTACTGCCACCTTTGGTTGTTGTTGTTGTCGCTGTTACTTTTTTGAAACTTTTGATGTCTTTTGATCTTTTGTAATTGCAGCTTTCTCCTCGTGGACTTGGCGGTTTTTAAATTAATTTGCTAAAGCGCGATGAATTCATCTGAGCTGAACGCTACACTCTGCTCCTGTGCTTTCCCCTTCGCTCTCTTATCGTACCTTATTTTATATTGTTTTATTTATTTACATATGTACATATATATGTACATTGTGTGGCATTGGTTGTCGTGCACTTTTATTTCATGAAAGGATTTTCGGCACAATCCAATTAAAATTTACCGCAGGCGTTGTCAAAATTTCTTTTCCAAAACAGCTGACAGAAAAATGAATGAAGTGCGCTGAAACAAATGTGCGCGATTTCTGCGCTGCGCTGATGGAAAATAACTGCTGGTGAAAAATCACAATCACTGTGGGGAGATTTTCAACAAATCTATATATGTACTACATACATGGAGATATTATAGTCGTTTGTATATTAGGTTCAAACAACAGCCAACGAAAAATATCAGAATTTTTCCTCCACCAAAATTTGTGTTGGATGTTTTCTCCTGTTTAATATCAATTTAAATTGATTCTTTGGAAAGTAAATTGAATTATGTTGACAAAACTTTAGCTCGTTCAATTTGAAAAATACTACATCCTTGAAGAATAGTCCATCTTTCAAATAAAAAGAGCCTTAATTTCAGATTTTCAGATCCTCTGGCAAAGTGCAGTCTCCCATCTAAAAGGTCGATAGGAAAGATGTTGAGTTTAATGGAACTATTTTTTTATGACCAAGAAGCGTGTACAATACGGCATCTGTCTGGCGCTACTTCACAGACACCTCCAACCCTCTAAAATACCTTTTGCTCTTTAAGTAAAGGTTCTTCAGAGTATTGCTTAAGATAATTATTTTATATTCAAACCTAACTTTCGCCGTTCGAAATTGCCAGTGGTTTCTCTGATAGAAGCTTTAAAAAACCATTTTGGGCGAAATCGTCGCTCCACAGATATACCTCCGCGCAACGCTACGATTTTTTGCTAAAAGTTGTTTCAAGAAATCTTACACCACCGAATTTAATCTGCGAGTGCTTCTGCCATAAAAAATCAAAGAGGGAAATATAATAAAATTTCGTCCTAAAGCTCGCAATGCAATTGAGCGAATGAATAGGGCTCTAAAGACGGAAATTAGATGAATTTCTGCTTAATGGAGCTTTCAGTATAACCCAAGTTTAACGGTTATAACTTTTACTAAAAAAATACTTTTTAATCGTTCTTTCTTGAGATTTATTTATTTCTTATAAAATGATCGCTATTTCTTGAATTTTGGTTTTACTTAAGAAACAAAATATATATTGGGTATGTTTTTTTGTTGTTTATTTATTTATTTATTTCTTACAGCTTTATAAAGCCTAGCTTATACATAGCTCTTAAAATCTACAATTTATAGCCTATACTAAAAAATAAAGTAAAAGCTACTTATAAGGACCACCTAGTATCAGTGAATAACAAACTAGCAGACTTCCAAAGCATATTAAAACAATGATTGTAGGCATCACTCGGTTGCCGTGTATCGGCCATTTGTGCAAATAAAGTGCGAAGCAAGCATCCATACGGCGATGCACTGATTTGATCTAGTGATGCGTTTCGGGATGAGCTTCGGCTACTTAATGGTTGCATGTGGTACCGATACAGCATTCTGGCAAGACCCTGAAGTATGCTGTGTACGAATGCATTGTGGTTGATAGTTCGAAAGACCGCCCATGTTACACTAAATTGGAAGGGTCCTACAATAATTGAACAATTTTCTTTTGAACTCATTCATATTGTTACATTTAATATCATTTGGCACTTCATTAAAACATTTTAATCCTTTGTAATATAAGTTACATTTATCTGCTTCTGTTTTATAAGACGGGAGATTAAAATCATTTTTGTTCCGAGTATTTTTTGAGTGTACATTATTGACATTTTTTATGTTACTCTTCAAGTAATCGGGCAAGTTTCCCTCTACAATATTCTTAATAAACTTCATTGTATAGTAAAAAAGCTGTTGTTTAACGCTCAACCAATTTAGGGTGGCCAGCATATCTCTGATAGGTGTGTCAAAGCGTTTACTAAGAATGAATCTCATTGCTCGGTTCTGTTGCTTTTGTAACTTATAGATTTGACCATCTCTCATTATGAAGAATATTGTGGGACAGTAAATAAAATGAGGTTCAATTATAGATCTGTATACCATAGTCTTGTATCTTCTACTTAAGTATTTACACGTTCGTTGTGTGAAGTATAATTTTTTAGCTATCTTCCCCACCCTATAATCAATGTGATCATTAAAGATCAGTTTATCATCAATTTTTATTCCTAGATATTTCAAGGTACTAACTTTTTCAATAATTTCGTTGTTTATATTTAGATTTTGCAGTTCGCTTTCGTCAAAATTTCGCCTTGATATGACCATGTATTTTGTTTTATTGACGTTCAGTTTAAGTCTGTTCAAGCATAGCCAATCGTAGACTTTATTTAGGTCGTCTTACAGTTTAGTTGATAAGCAAATAAAACATAATTTGTATAATAACTCCTTACGAATTAAGTTTTGTTATTCTGAGCGATTTAGAAAACTAAAGAAAGCTAATAAACCCGATATAGGTGTATCTATCTAAGAAGCTTGGCACGCGTTATAAAATATCGGTATACACTACAAATCAGTTTGGGAAGAAGATCCGCCATTATCTCGTGGAGTGTCAGCAAATTATAAAAGTACCACAAATTTTCTCCAATTTTTCCTCATTTTTATGAATTTCCGATACTTTTCAATTCAAATACAGTTCATTCTTTAACAAAAATCATGTAGATCTAAGTTTTAAACTATACGTAAAATGTATAACAATTTGAAAAATAAATTCATTAAATTTGGAATACTAAAGTGCAAATTGCTAGTACCTACAAATTACCGTTGGTTTTTCAGACTTTTTCTTGCCGAACATGTATCGATTTTCTTCCTTATAAAAATAAATTTTGTTTAACCGTTATATGGAAATAAATGTGACAAACAAATTACCAGAAATCAACAGTAATTCCGGTAAAAAAAAAGAAAAATAAATTAGCGAAAATTTGTCAATACGCGGTACTTTTATAATTTGCTACGAAGTATGTTAATGCAAATAATGACAAAAATTTGGCATTAGATATACGACGTTAAATATTACAATATTTGGACGAATTAAATTATGTTTTTCTAACTAACTGAATTCATTTTATTTTGAACTACAAAAAAATATTTCAGCTTTATTTATCTTTAAAACTAGAAAAAGATTTTGTATTAAATTTACATATTAAAAATTCTGCTTTTTGTACATAAGCGCACAGGTACCCAGGAATGCGATATTTCAGTAACCAGTATAGATAATTTGCTCAAATTTGATACATAGGATAGAGTTGAGCAAGGGAAATCATGTGCAATTTTTTTTAATGGGCGCGACACCTCCCACTTTAGGGTAAAAGATCCGAAACTAGTTGACGAAATTAAATACGTACACTGCATTTTAGGTCAGTACGCTAAAATACAGTTAGTTCAATTTACATATCATAAATTCAACTTTATTTACCTGGAAACGGCAAAAAGGTAAATTAATTTATCAATCAGATCCTCTTAAACCCCAAAGAAAAAAGATGGTTTAATTTACATATCACTTCCTTTATCTTAAAAGATAAAAATAAAGAAGTGTTGTTTCATTAATATTTCTTAAACTACCTATAGAAAAAATCAGTTCGTTTTATTTCAGCTGCAAATCTGTTTTTTTTTTATTACATTTTATTGCGTATTTGGTTGATCTCTCCTTTAGTCTGCCATTTTCCAAAAGTGTTTCGAATTTGTTTTTTTCAGTTCATGTTTTTTGGTCACCATTTTAAGTTTATTTTTTTCAACTCTTGGGTTTCTTTAAAATTTCATTTTTATTATGACGCTTTATTTATTTATTTTTAAGTTGATAAAACTTGAGTTTGGGTCTCTATCTGTTGTTGGATGAGATTAATTTTTCTGTCTACCGTTCTGAGTATTTTTTGGGAACCCTTCCAAAGGTTGCTGAGAATTTTCCTCTTGGGATTGCTCATTTTAATTAAGTTCTTATAGTGCAGTATTTTGCGGTATCTTCAGAACGTCTGCTCCAAATGTGGATCCACTGACAGCCATATAAGCAACAAGTCCAATGAGGACAAACTCAGTTCCTGTGAAAGTCCGCTCTAAATGATATGGATATTTGATTTTTAATTTTGCATTTAAATCAGTTAATAGCTATTTAGCTTTTCGGTGATACCTGTTCACCCCCCTCAATGTTTGCTTTAGTTTCTCCAAAAGCATGCGCAATATGAAAATTACTAATTATTGAATAATAAATTCGAATCAATTTAATTTTTGTCACTTTTCGCCCAATACATCTACACAAAACCACAAAAATGTTGTATGCAACTTCGGATGACAGCTGTCAGTTTCCATGTATAATACCGTTTCAACAACTGCAGTTGGTGTCGATAATTCTTTCTCCGAAATTTCGATGTCGATTTCGGATCTGAAGAGCTTATTCAAAAGGTCCACTTTCAGCGCCCCCTACACGCTTTAGCACAGCAAAAGTATGTAGGGCTGCGTGAAGAATGAAAATTTACGTTTCGGCAGTCACACAACTAAGTAGTTTACGGTTCCATTCACTCAGTGAAAACGGCGCTTTGCAGTCTTACCATACGGATTTACACAATATCATGTTTGGGATGAAGCCCAACTTCACAAGGGCACAATGAGCCGTATCCGCCCATTTTTTGAAAAGTATTCCAAACTCTAAGCCATTGTCTGTTGAGACAGCAGTACAGATTGAAGAGTGTCTAACCGCGTGCTCGGTTTTGAAATAATTTCAGTTGGGCATAGAAAAGACATTAGTTTCTGCAGTGTTGCCAGAAAAGAAGATTTACCCTCAAAATGAAGATATTAAATTTTAAATTTGTAAAGTGAAGATATCTGGCAGTACTTTTCGATTTTTCATAGTTGGGTCCGAAATTTTTCAACACAAACTCAGCTTGCATTGGTTAGGGCAACTATTTTCTTTCTTTTCCTCGATTTAGAAAATTTTTTGAAATTTAAAAATACCAAAGGTCAATGTGGAAAAAATTTTCTCTCAGATAAAGTTTAATAAAACAAAAGTTCGCAACAAGCTTGAAGGTGGTGCATTTAGAGAATTAGCAGAATAGCTTAAAACCGAGGAAACTATTTACAAAAAGTTAGATTAACAAAAAATTAAAAAAAAAATTAAAAATTGAAATGTATTATTTTGATATCTCAACCAGTGTGAATAGTGAAAACGTACACGTTTTAGAAAACTAAAGAAACATAACCAAATCTATATGTATATATATATTTGGGGGCATTACTCTCCAAATAATTATTGTATATGTAAATAGTTTATACACTTTAAAACTTCCACCTTTCGATGTACCAATTTGAAATAACTCTAAAACTGGTTTCTAAAAATATTAAAAAATCTCCTAAAATAGAACAGTTTAAGCTAAAAAGTTTAAATAAACATATATTAAAAAAATGAACGAAATCATAATAATGAAATTTTCGATATTGTTTTTGATATTTTTCAGAAGAGTCGATTGAACCGATTTAGACTAAACAGGTATAATTTCTCGCATTATTATGATTCCATATGATATTATAAATTTGACTTTTCAAGCAGTTGCAATCCTCTACCAAGCATAAAATACACTTAACGGCCTATTATCACACCTACTAAATACACATACACAATTTCATAAAAATCGGTTGAGCCGTTTGGGTGGAGTGCGACGACAGACACCGTAACACGAGATATATAGCTAAATAAAATTGGCGTTTAACTTTAGATATAATCTTCAGCTGCTGATATTTTAGTAAAATTATAAATTTTCTAAATTTTATTTATTTTAAGTGCAGAGCGACTGTCATTCACTGATTTATTTATATTTGAAGGTCATGAAGTTATTGAAGTTTACTTTGTAGCTTGAATATCTGTAAAAAATATTTCGTTTGATAAATTACCTTATGTGCACATATCTTTATTTATGGGTGATATTGTGCGTTGCGAAGCGAATTAATCTTTATCCGAATTTATCTTTTTTGTTGTTTGAGTAACGAAAGGACTTTATGACTTTTATAAATATACGCCTTTAATAACTGTTATTTTTTGATTTATAAAATAAAAAGCAAAAGTAACTCTTACTTTTTCATTTATAAAATAAAATGCAAAAATAACTGATGTTTAATGAGAAATTAAACAAAAGTCGCAAAATAATTGTTAAAGAGCGATTTTTATAATAAAAATTATAACTGTTACGGTCCCTGCTTCTTTGGATATGGAACAAGCAAATGTGTTCATTTCCCACTCATAATACAAGTTCTCAAAATTTTCTAGTGATCATTCGCTAGTTCGCTTCGCAACTCACAATACCACCCTACATATATTATTATTTAACTAAACAACTTCAATTGACTTTAGCGCTCGACATTTTGGTGTTTACAATAAATATCTATTTAAATAGAACAATTTGTGTATATTTACTCAACGTTGCCAAAATCACAGTCTTCGCTCAAGTTGTTAAGTTAAATTTCAGTACCTAGGATGGCTAATCAGGAAATTATTAGAAGGGAGCTAAAGTTGAAGATTCCCCTACCAATTCAGATCGTATCAATAAACTAATAACCGATTGCTGTTTTCGATATCTGAATATAAAGATCGTTATAGTTGTATACTTGCAAATTAATTATCAGGGGCAATTTCAATTTACCACTGCATTAAAATCATAAAATAATTGAACCGCAACAATTGACAAGCATACATATTATAAGGTTACTTAATCCAAAAGTGAATCTGCTAATCGGCTAATTAAACTGAATACCAAACGCAATAAAATAAGCTAAGTAAAAAAATCTTATTTTGTTGTTTTTTATTTTCTTAACCTTATTAGAGGTTGCTTAAAATCTTTCGCTTAAGCTCTAACATCCAGTCTTACCCTGCATCCTCCCTACATGCAACATTTCTACACACTTTGATTGTGTGTGTCCATGATGAGTGGATAAGGCAATTGTTACACACACCAAACAAAACACACAAAAACAAAAACAAAAAACAAAAACAACAAGAACGCTAACCATAAAAAACGCGCGTGTACCAAATTCCGACATGTCAACAAGGAATCACGTTGTGCGCCATTATTTTCGATATCGGCAGGATGGCGGGCGGATCAGTCGAGGGCCACAAAGGCACCACACCACTGGATTCCACATGCCAACAAACGTGTCCAGCAATGTCCACATGTATTTGTATACGCCAAGCAATGAACATAAATAAAGGCACCTACAGTCGAGCCTGGTGCTGAGGCCAAAGCTGAAGCTGAAGCTAGTAAAAAGGTACTAAGAGTAGCAAAAAAAAACAAAACAAAACAAATAAATCGGTGCAAGCTATGAAAATCCTCGAAAAAATACCAAAGGCCATCAATACAATGCAGCTACATACCTATGTATGTATGTACAACTCGTCGCCGGCATACCAACAACAGCAAAATGTCAACAATCGAATATCGGCAATAGCGGCGGTGATGCTGATGCCGGTGGTGACGGTGACGATGGCGGTGTTGAAACAATGGCATGTCGAAGCGCGTTGGGCGCGCTCAAAGCCTAACCTCCCCCCCTCCCGCTGGGCTATTCTCCATAAGTTCATGTCCCTGCTGCGCTCACTTCTGACTACTTGGCTGCGCTTGTGTGCTGCTGGACGATGCGACGCAACGCAAAGTAAGAGTGACTATATCAATGCCAACATCTGAAAGTGTATCTGCGCCTGCGTTACTGTGCCCGTGCCCTGCATAAACTACAAGAACAAAAACAGCTGCAGCACAACCAAATGAATTGCTGCGACCGAAGAAAAATTGAAAAGCAGTTAAGCAGCAGTCAACAAAAGTGTCGTCGTTTATTTACGAAATTCACATCCAGCAGCCAAGGATGCCAACGAATGGATGAGCAAACTGTGAAGTCGCATGCGCCAACTGCCACCGCCAATGCCAACGCCAAAGCCCAAGTAGCAACAACAGCAAGCCAAACACAAAAAAAAAAAAAAACAAAAACATACGTGAAGTAAACGCAGTTGCATCATTTCGCGAAGGTGGCTCAATGGTTGCTTCATTATTGTTGCGGCGGCTGATAATGCACAGAATGTTGCTGTAGTTGTTGTTATTGTTGTTGTTGTTGTTGTTATTGTTATTGCAGTAACTGCAGCTGTTGCTTACCCGAATTGGTGGCGTGTTGTGTTATGTATGTATGTAGCTGTCGTTGCATTGATGTTGATGCCTGCTCATTGCGCGTACAACTCCAGCACAGCTCCCAAGCTACTTCTCATTCCTTATTTTCTTCTCTTTTAACTCCTTGTTGCTACCCGAACAACCCGAACCTCCTCTACAATATTCTACCTAAACTGAAGGCCGGCACAAGCCAGCAGTCAAGCGCAGAAGTTGTGAGCTGCCAGCGCAACCAACTGACAGAATGCGACCAACGAGATGATCTTTTGGTCGCCAACAGTTCGGACAAGCGATAGTTTGCGAAGCTAACTAAACATGGTGGTTGAGGAAGGGCCGCTGCGATCTTGTTGTTAGTGTTATTTTATTGTAGTTGCTATTGCTGCTGATGCTGCTGTTTTGCCTACTGTTGCAATCATCACACACTGACACACACACACACACACATACACATTAACGCTTACGCAGACCAGACGCGCAGCTAAAGGTTAAAGATAAAATTGCATTTTCATTTCTGTTGTGCTGGCGATGAGGGACAGCAACAATAGCAACATGGAAATAACATGAGCGCGCTGAAAAAAAAACAAAAGTGTACAAAAAAATAGTTGGCAACAAACAGCTACATCTTTTGAGGATTGGCACAAACATTGCACCCGAGTGTCCGATGGCGATCGATTGCCTATGATGTACTGAGCCTCCGCCAAGCCTTGAATTTATACGCGATCACGGGCACTCGTATGTATTCAGGAAAGTTTATGTAATCCTCGCTGCTGGTGTTGCAAGTTGACGTTCTAAGCCAGATCGTCTCTCACCAACTGCAATTGCGGATCAGTAACCCTCTTGTAAATAACGCTGAAATTGTTGAGAAAAAGAGCACAAATAGCCCATTTAAAAAAAAAAGGTATACAAGAATTTAAATTTCAAACATAGTAGACAATTTTCTTTGCTAGTAGCATAGACAGCAACTCCATAGGAGTATCAGCATTTCAAATGTGACGATTACCAAAGTATGATAGAGCGCAGTGGCGTAGCTAGGATTTTGGGAAGGAGGAATAATAATAATATTTATAATAATAATAATTGAACTATTATTTTTATGCTTGCCCATCGGCTTAGTTGGCCGAGAAAATTAAAAAAAAATTGTCAGACCCAAATGAGAAAGCATCAAACAGAAACATCACTATGGATAATTGGTACACCTCCTTTGAATTGTTGACCAATTTGTTAGCAAATCTCTATAAGTTGACACTTTTTGGCACAATTCGCTCAAACAAAAAATAGATACCGCCCGAAATGTTGAAACTTTCCAATCGTGCTGTTGACAGACCTCAATATTTTGTTTCCGTAACCAAAAGACATGTTGTCATACAAAGCTAAATCAAATAAAAATCTTCATTTGTACTCTACAATCCAGCAAAATGTAAATATAACAATATTACTGGGAAATTATAGAGTCAGAAAACGCAACTATGGGCGCTGTTGATACGTTCGACCAAATGTGTGGCCATAAACATACAATGCAAGTACCTCCAGAAAGACGAACTTGCCTTTTTTTCTGGATGTTAAATATGGCTGGTATCAACTTTAATATAAGTTCAGACAGGACCTTTAATTGCACAACCGGCATTTTAAATATAAATAAATGGGCAAGAAAGACAACGAGAGAATAAGAGAGCGTCACTATCGAGATATTACAACTTTATTTATTGAAAACTTCTGGAGCGATAAACAAGTAAATCAAAAATTTTCATTTTGAAAATAGAAAAATCCAAAAAACAATATTCATAATATTAAGCTAAAAACAATATAAAGTACATTATTCACAAAGAACATATGCATGTTAAGACGTGAAAAAAAATTTGAATTAAAAAGAGCTCTTTTAAAAATAAAAAGTTTTCCTTGTTAATAAATTCAATTAGATTTTAGTGAAAATGATAGCATCTCCTTAACTATTTAATTTACTCGTATACGAATATTACCTTAAAAACAAAGAGATTTCTTCTTACATTTGCATATTTGTGGCCGAAATTCCATAAAAATTAGTAAATAAGAAGTTACATTCTTGTTTTTAGCCGTTTTAATTTTCAATAGATTTTAAAAGAAATTACAAATAAAATTAAGAAGATGTTATAGCAAAAAATTCTTCACTATTGCACCCTCTCGCTTTCCTTAGCCTCCAAGGTTTTTTAAACGTCAAACTTTTTAATTATAGTTAAACTTTTTAGCTCTTTGTATACAAACATAAAATATGTTTGTGTGCGGGTGTTCGGTTTTGCCTGGCACAGATTTAAATATAGAAAAAAAACAATGTTTCCAAATTTAAGCTGGCCTTAAACTCTCACTGGAAAACAGCTTTGCAGTTGAAAGTATCTTTGAACTGAGTTTAAACTAGCACTGAAGACTTGGCTCGTAAGGAACGAGCGTTGCAATATTTTTTATTGGAAAAAAAGTTTAGGGTAGTACGTAAGTTTGACGTTACGAATTTTTTTCACAAAATACACTACTACGAAATTCAAATTTTAATATTTACAAACTTTTCGACGCCATATCTTAACATCCTAATCACCACACACATTTTTACATATAGACATCAAAACTACAGCAATTAAAGTTGAAAGAATTTTTCATTCCGACAAAATACTCGAGTCGACCACTTGGCGGCCATGTGCATTCCATTAATATGTATGATTAAGTGCCGTTATTTCAAAATACAAATTATAAGCAGATTTAAAATGCAGATCGAACCCAGATTCACTACAATAAATCACAATTAAACAAAACAGCCTCCCACCCGATTGGCAAATGGCAAATGGCAAGGCAAAGCAAGTGGCTGGATACGACGAGTACAAACAACAAAAATCGGGGCGTTTTCCTCAAAATTGTCAGTTGTGTCATTCATAAATTAGGCGTCGAGTTGATGGGCGCGCAAACAATATACGAACATACACATACACACACACATCGCATGCATTTAAAGATATTTATATACTGATGGAAGGAAAAGTGAGAATGCTTTATGATATTTGCCAATATGACTGGATTTCATATAATTAGAAAATAACGCAACAACAGTAAGCACATTTTTTCGTTTGTATGACGGTATGTATGTACATTTGTATGTATGTATGTATGTATGTATGCATAATAAAGTGCCATAGCGATATTGGCCATTGAAGATGAAGATGCGAGATACAAATATTAAAATTTATTGACAATAACTTGTGACAAGCACAAAACATACATTTCGACAAATATTCCGCGTTATGGCGGACAATAGATTCTCGTATTTGGATTTGCAAAAAATTTATTTCTTAGTGATGGCAGTTTGAACGGATTTGACAAGCAGTCGGTCGGACGTACTGTCGAGCGAGCGAGCGGACCACATACACACACTCACACTCACATATACTATATAAAATGGGCCGCCACAGTCGAAGGCAAAATGAGTGATTGCAGTACAACAATGGTGACGTTCGGTTGTCTGGCGAAGCGCTGAGGCGTTGAAACGACCAGCCAAGGCGGCAAGAAAACGCGCAGCAATTAAAACAATAACAACAACAGCAATTGTGGCGACATTCGGCAACTCTGTTCGTAGATTACCCACAGCGAGCGCTATAGCGGAATAAGCATTTAATAGTCTTGATTGCTGATGGGCCATAAATAATCGCCAAAAATAGATTCGAAAATATTTCACTGTTGATCGTCATCTAGAGCATAGTTGGTGTTGTTGTTGTTATTTTGATTGTTAATGATTTTCTTGTTTTGGTATTAAAAACAAGTCATAAATCGTTCGAAAAGTAAAGCAATCGCAACCCGAATTCGCTCAACACTAATGCTAATGTTTATGGTGTATGTGTTTGTTTGCAAATAACTAAAATAAATATTGAAATCAACGCTTAGCTTAAAATTGTTGTCAAAAGGTGGCTGACGATTGCACGGAAAAAAGTAGTGCCAGAAAATTATCATTAGAAGTTGTAATAAAAATTAAAGATAATTTTCACGAGATCTGAAATTTACTGATTGCAGTTCTTCGCAATTGGCTGTCCAGATGGCAAATTGGGGTATTTCGTAGTTGGTATTTCTGATAGCCCTTTTATAAATGAATTAGCTTCTTATGAAGTCCAGTAGCTTCTGCGCTACATATAGTTTCTTTTTTTATCGATCATTCAAAATCTTTTAAAGGGAAACCACTTTATCAATGTGCTTTCGTACGGGACAACGGCCAATGTGGGAGTTAGTATAATCCATTATTTGCCTTTCACAATAAACTGGCTAGACAACTTGCTATTTTAACCACACCTTTAATTATTCCTGCTAGTCATTTCAATATCTATCTGATAGAGTGTTCTACGTAGTAACACTTACAGATTTAGTCTAAGGACACCTCGTTTCCACTGACGCTGCTTTATCAAGGTCCTGAATTTTTTTTTATAATAAGTTATTTCGACAATGGCAGTTTCTTTGCGTTAGAAATATTGAAAGGTAGTTAATTTCATATCTCTACGGAACGAAATTAATTGCTTGAACAACGTTGGAAAATAATGCAAACTTAATTTCAAAGACAATGTTGTGTAGCCCAAGGAGTGCGTTTATTGAAAAGAAGTTTTCTTTTTTGCCGCAATGAGGCACCCACCGTGCCTGCTCCTACACAAGTTTGGACAAAAAGTTCACGCTAGTTGACAACACTCACGGCATACATCTCTATCCTGGAACATCGAACTCGAACATCCACCAGACTGATGCGAAGTTTGCACAAACAAGAGCGCTGGCATCTTTCTATTTTTATTTGAAAATGGTGCTGAAAACTGCATTTCTTATGGCCGGATATTGAAGACGTGGACGGTCATTGGTGTCAGCTAGATGACGCGCCATGCCACACAGCCCATGGCACAATCGATCTCTTGTAGGCCATATTTTTTTAAGCTTTTGCTTTAGAATAACATCTAGTACTTCGCGATCTCATTTTTCCATTATCCGCACATCTGATACTCGTTGAATCCCTGCATTGTGAAAAGTGGTCTAAAAAATTAGATGGAATAACCTTTTTAAATGGATATAAAGCACAAGAATATTCCTTTCCTTTATTTATTATACGTACGTACTTGTTTGTATTGTAAATTTAGTATCATTTATAATATGGATGATGAGGATTTCCGTTTTCGTGGAGATCTTCAAACTCATCCAAGGTGATCATAAAGAAAAAGGCTTTAGAAAAGTGGGTTCAAAAGCGCAAGTGAACAGGGGTCGTAGAAGTACCAGAGTACGCAAAAGATGGAAGGAGCTTCTCGTTGACTCCAATTGCAGTATTCGCATGGCGAGAGATGGCGATTGGCTCTCAGAGAATATAGTTGGGCCTTAAACTACTGTACCCTGACGGATCCAGTGATTGGAGTATATTCGGATTTCCTCCGTGCTCCTTAGTGGGTAGCATGCAAACCTCATGGTGTAGGTGGGATGCTGGTTTTATTTCGAGCACTAATCACCGATAACATTCTCAGTAGCCATTATCGAGTAGTCATCGTTGCACGATGAAGGAAAACGCAACTCTAGGGAACCCGTCTCCTTAGCTTTGGTGTAGGGTATCTGAAGTACACTAACGATTGCCGGCCACACAAGTAAATAGTGGTTCATCATTTCATCGGAAGAGTGTTGTATCCATATCGATTAATACGGTTTGTAAAGCCTTAAAAAATCTAAAGTTGCTCGAATGAATCTCTCACAAGAAGTTTCGGTTAAGGCCACGGTTTAGCTATGTGATTATGACGTTAGCTGCTATGCAGCTTTCGGAAAGCGTGTTGATGCTTAGCCGGGCGCAGTTAGTATGTAAAGTACGGGAGCGGCAGGACCTCCAAGGCTATTACCGTTGGTGAAAAAGGGCAGATCAATTGATAAGATTTAGCCTTATCGGCCGATTTCCCTCTTCCAGGCATGCCAGGTCAAGCGAGGACAAGTGAAAGACTTCCATGAAATATGCTACTCTCACCTACGGGGTCTTTCACCTCATGCAAGTGAAGTCTCTGCTACCTGTTGGTATCTCCTTGTTTGGTCCTAGCCAACCAAAAGATGCAAATTAAACTTCTGCCTAAACTAGCTCGTGCAACTCTTCGAGTCCAATGAAATGCAGTTTCGGGATAAAATCTTCACTCGGTCTTAATGATTCACCAGGTTATATAACCGCGGTCAGGTTACTTAAGATGCAGGACTTAAGATACACCAACCTTCGCTTTTTAAATATCTTATACAGAGATTACTAGGATAGATGGAGTTGTCAATCGAGATGATTTTGAATAGGTGAGCGATAGCATAGGTCGCTACGAAATGCTATTTATCAGACCCACGCTTGCTACTGATAGGTCAAGCGAGCTCCTACAACTGCAATTCTAGTGGGAGCAGCACGGTACAATATGTCGATTCACCTAGCTGTTAAGCCAATTGATTTCCCAAATGATCCACATATCATTGTACTCATTAAAGTCACCAGCAGTCAAATCGTTTTCACATCTGAGGAGCATACCAATATCAGGGGTGATGTCCTGTCGGGCAGAGCGGGACAGGGTGTGTATATGCACCTAACTGATGTCGCATTTCTGGGTAATCTAGACTTACACATGGAAGAGACAAAGAGTGCAACCAAGAGATGCTGGTTAGACCTCCAGAGAGTATAGGAACTGGTAGAGGATGTTAGTGGAGGCAAGGCAATAGGTTCTAAGGAGCACGGGAAACAGAGGTCATATATCTTGTGGACCACTATTTATGGTTCTTAAGGCCTGAGCAGACCTGAAACTGGGCTCGAATTACACCTAGCCGAAGGAGAGTTCGGATGGAGCCTTCTCTGACATACAAAGCAGAAGTAGGGTTCTGGGTTGGACTCAATATACGCCCTGAGCAGAAGGGAGGAAGTGACCTATAGAATATACAGATGTGTTTAACGACTCATAGGATTGGTGGCCCTAAGCAGGGTTAGATCGCCTGAACAGCGGTCCTTAGAGTAGACTCGCCTGACGTGGGAGAAAATATAAAAATCGGAGAGTCGAAGCAACTCAATCATTTGGAAAACGACTAAAGTGAACATTCGAACCAGCTCAACTTTATCTACAATAGTAAAAAGGTTTAGTAAAACAACAGAAAAACATAAATTATTAACAATCAGTCAAAACAGCTATGAGGAAGAAAAACATTAATTTCATTATCGCTCACTCAAACCAACCGAACTAAATGAGTTGGCGCTGCAAATTTTCCAATAGAAGTAGCAACTCTTTCTCCCAATTTAAACCTCTTCAACACTTCCTATCACTTCTAAAAAAAAATTGTGCTTCGCCAAAATTGCGCTATTTGACAGTCTGCCATAATGTGTCAACCAATCAACAAACATATGAACTTTAACAGCCCAGCAGTTAAAAAAAAAAAAACACACACAAATAATATACAGAAAGCGAAATATTTCTAAATAGCTATTGTCACAGTTTTTAGACACATACTATTATTTCGAAAAATATTCTAATTTTCGCAGATTTACACTCAATGTTGATGGTGACAATTGCCAGGACGACGTCTTTGCTGATGTGGCTATGTTGGTTGATGGCCTCTGAACACAACACCATCAGGCCAACACAGCGAGGTTGAGCACACCCCCAAGCCCGGCAACCCCACACGCGATATAACAATGTCGAAACACTGTCACACACACACACACCCACATGTACATATATGTTAGATTCACACAGAAATCAGCCACATGACCAGCCGCCGCCGCACAGTGGTTTCGATGATGATGCTACTTGGACAAAGGACAAATATGTCCACAAATCCGATTGAAGCAAATCTTGCGGCAAAACTAAACAGAAGCGCATACGGAAAAAAATTCTTTGGGCCGAAAAAAGTATATTAATAGAAAGATAGTATAACAGATTTATGATTTTAGGCACATACTTTGCATTTCAAAAAGCATATTTTTGAAAATTGCAGAAATCGGATTAAAATCACACTCAGCTTTCACAAAAGGTAATTTAGAAAAATCAGCTGCGATATTTCAGTAACTACAAAATGTGCTTTACTCAAATTTGGTAAATGTAAATGATTAAATTGAAGAAGGAAACATGAAAATATAAATCTTTTTTAAAGAAAATAAAACACTACCCGACCACACTCTACCAAATTTGGTACACTTAACATTTCAACTCAACTCAATAATCTCGTAAATTCTAGAAATTGGGGAAACCCACTTCCATCTAACGGTTATTTACATGCTGTACTTTTTATTTTTATTTTCCGGCGTAAAATATGCATGAAATTACTGAAAATCTACCCAAAATAGGCCAAATAGGATCTTTTAAGGAAATTCTTACTCATGCAAGTTAGACCTAATTGTGATTTAATAGTTACATCTCTGGATAGCCTTTTCAAAATATTTCGTTAGGAAGTTGCCGCCAACATGTGCAGAAAAATTGTCCTCCTACCAGTGCACACAATCGCTTTAGCCAATTCAGAGATTACCTCGAGCAAATGTCAGACAAACAGATTCAAAATCTAAACACGTTCGATTTATTTGGATTTATTTATAGCAGTGTTATATGAATATTGTAATTAGTCAAAATAATAGGGTGAGAAAAAATGCGAACAGCGTATAGCAAAAACGGAATCTAGGCTAAATTATGAGAAAATTAGCCTAAGAAACTAGGAGTCTAAAATTAAAACCTAACTCACGACGATAGACAATAGAAAGTCGAAACCGAACACCTCAAATGGATTGTAAAAATACTGACCTTTTTCAGAAAATTAGTTTTTTTTGTCAGATTGTCCAATGACGTGGCAAAATTAAGTTAATTGGTGAAGCTTCTAAATTTGGCTTGAAAAGATAATGGAGACTGGGACACTTTTTGTATAAAATCGCATTACACATTTCTTAATAAAACCACGTTGTTTTCTTAGTTTCTCACGTGTGCATTTTTATGTCGCGCGGCGGGTGCAAGGTTTGTATTTTAACGTTTAAAAAATTCCGAGTTTGGACTTTGACATATTTGCTTATCCAAATTACTTTGTTGTTGGGCTATAATTCTAATAAAATATGCGAAATATGGAATTCATTTAAAGTCGGTGGAAAATCTCTCTGGGATAGGCATAACATTTGAGTGACCACAACAATTTCTGTATAAAATTAAGAGCAGACCAATAGCACCGTTTTGATCACCTCAAATATGAAGTTGACGTGGCTTAAGAATTTTGTCCGGCTAGATTCATCATCGGGAACACGGTGCGTCGCCGCCCCGCCACATCCACCGCAATGTCGACGCTGCCATTTGCCACTGTTCGATGCCGGTCGTTGGTCGTTAGTCGTCGAGGCGTCGACGGCATAAATTTATATGAACATGTGACACTTGCGAAATTTGACAGTTGATATTTTAAAATTTGAATGCAAGCATTTTTCGATTTATTTGTAATTAGAAAGTTTCGAGTCGAGTGCACGCCGTAGTGAGTGTGTGGCTGTATGTGTGTGTGTGTGTGTGTGTGTGTGGGTGAACGTTGGCCAACTGAGCGCATCATCTGAACTGTGATAGTGTTAGTGGGTGTGGGTGAGAATGCGAGTGTGCCTGTGCGTGTGTGTGTGTATAGCTGAGCCAACAACAAAGAATGTGGCATTTAGCTGCTACTCTACAACTCATATGCGACAGTGCAGAACAATTTGTAAAATATTTTTGACAGTAGTCACAATGACAGTTGGAACATTTCCATCGGAGCTGGCCAAAAGTGACTTTCTGTTTCTGTTTTTTTTTTGCTATTGTTTTTGTGGTTTTCTATTGCAAAATATTGTAATAGCCCAAAAAGAAATGTGGGGAAAAAACACAAAAATCGAGGACAATGCAATGGTTTAGTCTGGCGCTGTTCGAATTGTCGTTCGACTACTCCTTCTAATGACATCTGACAAATGTGCCATCCGCAATGATGATAACAACAACAACAACACCAACAAAACACTAACAACAAACAATAGCAGCTGCATATAAACAATAACAATTTGGCAGCTGGTGTGACAAATACAACAAAGCGAGTGTGGTTAAAACCCTCATAAATAGTACGCTCGGAGTGTTGCATATACTCGCAAATAAATTCATACATATCTATACGTGAATATATAAATAGTATGCACACATACATCCATTCATATCACTGCATGCATTTCTGCTTAATTATAACGTTGGCGCACCCAGCAATCAACCCCACACACCCCGCCACACCCGCACTTTGCTGCTCCGACCGTCTCATCACACTTGTCACACTCATCATTTCCATTATGGATTTCGCTCTGTTCTTGTCTTAACGTAGTAATTAAACACCTCAATAAAATATCCAAACACCATCGACCATCACAATAAAAGCTCTGCGCGTAGCTCTCGTAAAAACAACAACAACAAAAAAAAAAACAAAAAGAAAAACGTTTTAACCGAAAATTGTGCGATTGTGAAAACGAATCAGCTTAATTGCTAACATTAAATCATATTAAAAAATGGTAATTGCATTTTTGCACTCGTGCACCGTAAACATCTTTGAATTGCTTGTAAGATTTGATTTAATTGACAGCGGCAATTAACATAATTCCTGGCCGATGTGTCGCCTGTCCATTTGACAAGTTAATGAACGGACGTGTTGACATAAAAAATCCATTTAGCTTGCGGAAAAATTTTGTTTTTAATTCGAAGAATTCATCAATTTCGCTTCTAGCTGGGATTTTAAACAATTTCTTCAGTATTGTTGAATATCCACCCTAAAATTTTTATACAGGAGATTTTTTGTAGAAGTGCGAGATAAAAAGTTTTAAAAATATGTAAAATAGAATTAAAGGTCGATTAAAAGTGTATGCTGATTTTACAGTCCGGATATGATTGGGAGGATATTCGAAAACCTTTCATTTAATATTTGCATTCTGAGGTTTTTTTTAAATAAAAATTAAGTGTTTTCCGGAAAAATACGTAATTAACTATACGAAAAATATAAATTAAAAATTCAAATTAAAATTAAAATTAAAATAAAAATTAAAATTAAAATTAAAATTAAAATTAAAATTAAAATTAAAATTAAAATTAAAATTAAAATTAAAATTAAAATTAAAATTAAAATTAAAATTAAAATTAAAATTAAAATTAAAATTAAAATTAAAATTAAAATTCAAATTAAAATTCAAATTAAAATTAAAATTAAAATTAAAATTAAAATTAAAATTAAAATTAAAATTAAAATTAAAATTAAAATTAAAATTAAAATTAAAATTAAAATTAAAATTAAAATTAAAATTAAAATTCAAATTAAAATTCAAATTCAAATTCAAATTCAAATTAAAATTAAAATAAAAATTAAAATTAAAATTAAAATTAAAATTAAAATTCAAATTCAAATTCAAATTCAAATTAAAATTAAAATTAAAATTCAAATTAAAATTAAAATTAAAATTAAAATTAAAATTAAAATTAAAATTAAAATTAAAATTAAAATTAAAATTAAAATTAAAATTAAAATTAAAATTAAAATTAAAATTAAAATTAAAATTAAAATTAAAATTAAAATTAAAATTAAAATTAAAATTAAAATTAAAATTAAAATTAAAATTAAAATTAAAATTAAAATTAAAATTAAAATTAAAATTAAAATTAAAATTAAAATTAAAATTAAAATTAAAATTAAAATTAAAATTAAAATTAAAATTTAAGTTAAAATTAAAATTAAAATTAAAATTAAAATTAAAATTAAAATTAAAATTAAAATTAAAATTAAAATTAAAATTAAAATTAAAATTAAAATTAAAATTAAAATTAAAATTAAAATTAAAATTAAAATTAAAATTAAAATTAAAATTAAAATTAAAATTAAAATTAAAATTAAAATTAAAATTAAAATTAAAATTAAAATTAAAATTAAAATTAAAATTAAAATTAAAATTAAAATTAAAATTAAAATTAAAATTAAAATTAAAATTAAAATTAAAATTAAAATTAAAATTAAAATTAAAATTAAAATTAAAATTAAAATTAAAATTAAAATTAAAATTAAAATTAAAATTAAAATTAAAATTCAAATTAAAATTCAAATTCAAATTCAAATTCAAATTAAAATTAAAATAAAAATTAAAATTAAAATTAAAATTAAAATTAAAATTCAAATTCAAATTCAAATTCAAATTAAAATTAAAATTAAAATTCAAATTAAAATTAAAATTAAAATTAAAATTAAAATTAAAATTAAAATTAAAATTAAAATTAAAATTAAAATTAAAATTAAAATTAAAATTAAAATTAAAATTAAAATTAAAATTAAAATTAAAATTAAAATTAAAATTAAAATTAAAATTAAAATTAAAATTAAAATTAAAATTAAAATTAAAATTAAAATTAAAATTAAAATTAAAATTAAAATTAAAATTAAAATTAAAATTAAAATTAAAATTAAAATTAAAATTAAAATTAAAATTAAAATTAAAATTAAAATTAAAATTAAAATTAAAATTAAAATTAAAATTAAAATTAAAATTAAAATTAAAATTAAAATTAAAATTAAAATTAAAATTAAAATTAAAATTAAAATTAAAATTAAAATTAAAATTAAAATTAAAATTAAAATTAAAATTAAAATTAAAATTATAATTAAAATTAAAATTAAAATTAAAATTAAAATTAGTTTTTAGTTAATAAATACGAAATTTGTATGTCATAAATTGTTCTCCAGATTTTCTAGGTGAATTCAAATAAGCTTAGAGTCTAGTATTATTTTTTAAGTAACCTTTTCCCAATTCCCTTTAACGTAATTTAAATATTATTGAGCAACTGTATTGTTGTTTTCATCTTCGAAATTTCAATTTTCTCTTCTATGAGTTTGCTGGTTTTGTTTTTGTTGTTTTCATCGCTTCTACTTATCCGCTACCCACTTAAGTTATTTATTGAAATTCCTAATAGGTTTTGTTTTATATTTTCTTTCCTAAGTGTTGATATTTTATAGCTCCATTGACCTTTTCGAAATTGATTCGTTGACGTTTGTGTCACACAGTCACTCTCACGCGCAAATGAATACAAAGCTACACACATACACGAAGACATAAAATCTGTTATGTTTATTGAATTTATGTATTCAAAATTCACAAATTAGGCAGCGTGTACACAAAGTTTTAGTTTCATCTAATAAACCACTGACAGCTTGCTCTCAACTTGGGTCCGCTTTACGCAACTAAATAAATGAATTCCAAGTGAGATTTATAGCCAAGTCGAGCAATAAATTATCATGTCTATAATTATAATGACAATCAAACAAAAAAACAATCAGAAACTTCAAAGTCATTTTATTAAACGCGCTTAACTTTCAAACGTGTGTTGTACTATGTAGATATGTAAACGTATAATAATTATTTGTATGTATGTAAATATTTGTTGTCATTGACAGTTGATCACTTTGCTGAGTTGAGTTGCTAGCGCTAGTTACAAAAACAACAAGATAAACCAGACTGGAGATATTTAGGTCGCTGCCATTTGTTTTGATGCAATGAATTTAATGGCAATACGTCCCTTATTTTGGAAAAATTCCAAAGCAAAACTCGCAATTTCGCACAAGAAGACACTTTCACTTTTTTTTCACATGCAAAGTCTCTTTACCTGCTGAGTTCTCCCACACGCAACGGAACTAATTTACCAAACACAAGCAGAAATACAAACAAAACAATTCCACACATCTATTATGTTTCTGTTAAGCAGCCGCATTTTAAGGCTAATCCTTCGTTGCGCTTCTGCATACTTTCACTTTTCCTTTTAGTTAAATTTCTAAGGATTATTTACACACCCGCTGCGCAAAATTTCAGGTTGCCTACGAACCTTGACTTAATGCTTCAATATTAGCTAAATATGTAAGTTGCATTGTTTGAGCTATGCTCTTTTCTTGCTTAGCTCATCAAGAATGTCAAAATATTTCGCATTTCACCTTTGGTCGTCAATTCGAGTGATCTTTCGAAAGCCGGTCACCATAATTTGCATATGTACCTCCTTTTTCAGCACACAGCATGCCCTAAAAGTGCGTTGAGTTGAGTTGCTGTGGCAATTTGCTATTTGTTTGCATGACAGCATTGGGTCATAGCGAAAACAAAGCCAAAGACGAAAAGGAAAGTGATGGACAAAAGAAATTTAGACGAATAGACGCTAATCCTATTTCATGGTTAGGGATATTTAGAATTGTTAATTGCAAGGGTAGACTCCCTGTGTGGTGGCAAGTCGATTATATTGCACAACTTCTACCAAAAATAACTAGTTTAGTTTCAAACAACAACCTATGGAACAAAAGCAGGTAAAAGTTCACTCAACTAGCGCTATTTTTTTTTGCGAATTCGTTCTACATAAATATTTATGTAGAATTACAAATAGGCGAAACATTTCGGACTTTAACTTTCTTTTCTAAATTGTCAATATCTCCTTATCCGCAAGCCGCACGTAGTCTGAAATTTAATTTAAGGTTAAATTCGGACCGCCGTAGTTAGGTGAACTTACATGTTCCGTCCGATTATTTCATATTTTGCGTAGGCTACACTGAGAGCCGCCAGCTATTGGAATTCTTAAAATCACAAGTAGGACGAAGCAAAGAGTGATCGACACTTTTTACGCCACCACCGATTTTTTCACATCGCTGTTAGACTATGGAAATGATGATTGTGGCTTTCGGTTTAAATTCCTTATATATAATACAAGAATGATAGAATAAAAATTTACGCTTTCCGCGGGCCGCTAGTCCTCTCTCTGTCGATTTGACAACATCCACGAATTCGCTGAGGAAATAAAAGCAAATTGATTTTTTTTTTACACAAACAATGCTAACAAAACTTTAGGTCGTTCTGCAGCTTGCCGCTTGTTATGCTCTTCTTTCTCTTCTTTTTTCTTTGTTATCTCATTCTCCAGCTATTATTACGTCATAATCAGTTGCTGTCAGAACTCGGATGATGATGCAATCTTGTTTTCTGTCAATCTTGCACATTCACAAAAGCTTCAATACTGAACAGAGTATCCTAGAAATTTGCACTTAATTTTTAAAGGAGAGAAGATAATGCATTTTAACTCACAATTTCAACTTTGGCAGCTGTAGTCATGAATCAAATTTTTTCTTACTTGGAATAGTTGTGTTGCTTAGAAACGTCAATTTCGAAAAAGCAATGCAGGATGTAATAGGGTTGCCAATTCTGGAACCAAACAAACTTTTTTTTAAAGCGGTGGTCACAAGGTTTGATTAAGGAAAGTGTTTCAATTTCATTTAACTTGTGGTAATGAGCCTCAACTTAAGGCTAGACTGTTGATAAACTTGTTGATTGTAATTAAATAATTGGGTTTCAAATTTAAGGATATTTAATATCAATATCAAACAGTGATTTAAAATAATTTTATATAGATATAGTTGTTGATGTGCGGTGACCAAATATAATTGTTCTTCTACACCTATTTTTTATAAAATACTAAAGACTCAAGTTTGTAGAAATTTACGTACTTTTTTCTTATTTATAAATAACTTTAATTCATTGCCATAATAAATATAGGCATTGCTAAAAAATAGATTTATTTGCTGGAATGCTTTAATTTAAAATAATATACTCATATATGTACAGAATTTAATAAAAAGGGATTCCGTTGGAGAAAGGAATACGTGGTTTACATTTTTCTGAAAATGGGCATCGCCAACTTTAGAGCAAGTAGGATTATTTCAACAACTCTAAAACTAACAGGCTAAGCTCTACATTTCAACTTTATTTCGAAAATTTTATAAATCCAACAAAAACTACCTCTTATAAAGCGGAAATTTTCAAACATAAAAATTTTGATATTTTAGTAGCTAAAACTGTCATTTGCTCAAAATGGATTAAAGCGTTTGGGGTGAAAAAAGTAATACGGCAATGAGTACCTTGTTACCTCATTTAGTTTAAGTTTATTTAAATTCAATTACTGACGGCCAAATTTGAAAATACTACCAAATTTGCCATAATTCCTTAACAATATTATTTGGAAATTTACACACTATTTTTAATCAAAACCAAATTTGGTGACTTATAACGGAAATAAATTTCTGAGAACTAGGTAAAATGTTGTTATTTAACCTCTCACATTTTTTCTTTTTCGATGAAAAAATTTAGTTTTAAAATTTGACCCATGGCAGTACTTGCCTTTTCTTTAAATTTTTTCTGCCTGCTTTTCGAGAGGGTTGGATTAAAATTTCAGTCATAGTCGTTAAGTAAACGGTAAGTACAATATATATTAAATTAATACTTGATTCGTTCGAGAATAACACTTTATTCAATTTAGAATGAAATTATAGCGTTAGAAAAAAAGTAAGTATAATAAGGAAAAAAAAAACTTCATTCTGTCGCAAATATCGCAATACATACTTCTAGTGAACGAATGGACGGCAAAAACTTCTTTTGTTTCCCCAGTAACTGAAATAAAAAAGAATAATTTAAAATTCCATTTGGCATGGCTAAAGAAAATTAGCATACTCAGCTGCTGAAGATGAGCCATACCTCCGAGTTTGGATTATATTCGCTCTGAGGATAGTTGGGAAAGGACGGCATGTAAATTTGACCACTCTGGTGACAAATGCCGCCAAAGATTGGAAAGAACCCTAGAAAAATGCACAGACCTCCAAAGGAGGGCATATTACTTGGTTGTCTGAGAATATTCGGAGAATTCCAAACCAATATTTGCAAATTAGCGAAATGACTTCAGAGGTGAGATTGAGAAGAGCCGCAAGTGGTCCCCATCATTTGAGCAGTCTTATATTAAGGCAGACAAGGACTTCCATTCCGAAGATTGCTGCAGCTAATGCAATGACTTAGTAAAACTTTTGATTTAAAATTTATAGAATACATAGAACTACTTTAATATATACCAAATGTAATTCCAACAAAAAGTGCAGAACTTAATAAAAACAGTTGGACAAACCCGTTGATGTCTTTCGGAAAGTGTGGCCGAAGAGTTAGAATTGGGGAAGGAAAAGAAAATTACGATTGATATTCATTTGTCTCATATCAAATTTGTTTCTAGCTTCAGGTTTTGATCAAATATTCCTTCAATGGAGCTCCAATAGCATTTATAGAATCTTTGGAGATTTTCGATAGATAGTTTTACAAACACATACACCGATTTCTGCGAATCGGTGCTACGCTGTCAGTTAAAGTAGTTGTGATGGTTTTCAAGTTTAAGAAGATTAAAAACCGTAACAGGGCTGGAGAAGAGCGATTGAAAGAATTGGCGCTACTCAATATTCATAGAGATGTGGAAATGAGTAATGGAAATATAATAAATATTCGCTCAAAGAAATAACAGATAAAGAATTCTTTAAATACAATCCCTTTTAAGCAACTTTCAGTTTATTTCTATAAATATACATTAAGAAATTAATAAATTAATATTTAAAAATATTTTGCACATCTAGTAATTAAAATTAAGTTCATAATTTGTTTGCATAATAAATTTTTGATTTCGATCTCCCGCCCCAAAAAAAATGTTGGATCCACCTCTGGTTTCATTCCATACAACAAGTGCTGTCTATTTTAAATAAATCATGCGTCAGTATTTAAAGTTCGGGTTCCCCTTATTTTGACTGTTTAACTATGCATCTTAACAAAATCGAAAAACTCTTAATTTGAGAATAGTTATGGAATTCCGAGATTCCGGTAAAATCCCGAAAATTTGCATTCCAAGTTTGTACGCAATTTCAAACTTGAACAATTCGGCAAGGGTTGGAGACTTGGAGTTTCAACTCCAAATTTCAATCTATTTCAACTCTCAAAAACAAAATACGCAATTTAAGAGATGGTTGTATTACAAATTTTATATTTTCCAATGGATACCTCGAAAACTAATGTAAAGGTAATCCAGTCCACTGGCATTCATAAGGAAAGTTCTAAGCAACAATCTCTTGAAACCTTCACCAAAGCTTTAGTTATTGATTGGAGTCTATCACCGCAACACTTTTGGCAAGAAAATTGCCAATGTTCTGAACAGAAACTTTTTAACAATTTCATTATAATTGCTCTATCGCTACTCAATTAATTTGGAATTATGCAACCCACTACTCAACATACTGAATTTTTTTGCTTAAAAAGTGAAGAGATTGTACGAAAGTTTTTAAGAAGCAATATAAAATCAATACACCCCTTGATTTAATTATTTAAAACACTTTGTACTTCGGTATTTATTGCCCACCACTCGTGAACCCTAATTTTTCTACAGAGCTCTTATTGATGCTATGTTTTTTTTCTTTACTTATGTTTTAAAATGATCCACGTTTGCTTTATAGAGTTATTACTATTATTATTATTTATTGTTCTTACAATTAAAATTATAAAACAATGTTCAAGCACAAGCTACCAGGGCTATTGGCTATAGTCTATGAATGAAATACTTAAATTAGGAGAAATAAGTTAACATCTTTTATAAAATGTTTGATTAAATTTATGTTAGTGGCTGAGGGATATGGCAAAATACAGTTGAGCGGATTTCGATTCTCAAAGATTTGATTTCGTTGGTTACAAAGTGTTGGATAGTCCAGTAGTATGTGTTGAACGCTAAGGCAATTAGTGTTGCAGAACTGGCAGATGGGATGAGGGGCATGTTGTAAAAGATGTTCGTGGGTGAGGATGGTGTGGCCTAGTCTCAGCCGTACAAAGCATCTGTTTGCCCAAGTTGATGTGTTATGTATTTGGAAGTGTAAGTGCAATACCGTTAGGGTTTATATCTTTATAGTCATGTTGGTAAGTCTGCCATTAGTTGTGAAGGAGTTTGTTGGGAATTGATGAGTAAATGTTTTTAAGAGATTTATTACCAAAAGGCATGTGAAGGTGCAGACAAGACTTTAGGGCTTGTTTTGCGACTTGATCAGCTTGTTCGTTGCCTGTGATGACAGAATGTGCTGGAATCCACATGACTTTAATGTTTGATGGCATACCTATAAGTATCTGTTGAGCATAGTAAAGTGGGTTTTCCCTTACGTAGAGTTTTTTAATTGCTCGGAAAACTGATTGGCTGTCGATGCATATAATTTATTTTTCATTCGATTTTTTAGCGAATGTTGATGCTGAACATAGACCTTGTAATGCGGCTTCAAATATGTTGGCGTAGTGCGGCAATAAACCGTGGGACTGTGTGGTACCATTGTCGTCTGTTACTGCAAATGAAACACCGTCGTCTCGTTTGGAGCCATCTGTGTATAGGAGTTTCCATGCTTCTTGTTTAAGTTTTTTAACAGTTGTTGGTAAGTAACGTTGCTAGTGTTTCCTTTGTGTCGGAATGTCAGCTCATTGATGAAAATGTTTTGCTCTAGGTCGCAAGGAGAGAGCTTTAGTTGAGAAGCCCTTGTTGGTGCTATGTCCCGGTCCAAAATGTTTGCTAATTCCCTAACTTCGCAGAGCACCGACTTTTTGGATAGTTTAGTTTTTCTTTTTTTTAGAAGTTGAATTTCATGGTTTAAGATGTGGTCGGATGTGCAATACATATAGCTTATAAATATTTCGGCTTCTAAGATATTTTATGCGTGATTCGATTGGAAGAAAACCTCCTTCTGTTAACAAATTTTTTACCGGGGTTGTTCTGAAAGCTGTAAGACTTCTTCTTATCACGGCGTAGTAGGGTGTTTTGATTTTATTAAGTAGGATTTTCGCGCACTTGCCATATATCTGCAATCCGTAATCGATCTTACTTTGAATTGTTAGTCCGGTTACATTAAGTAAGGTATTTGTGTGTACAAGACTTTTATTGGACGCCAAATATTTTACAATCTTTAGCCTGGTAGCTAGATCATTTCTTAAATTATTACAGTGATGTTTAAAACTATGCTTATTATCGAATGTTATGCCTAAAATGTTCATATATTGTACATTTGGAATCGTATAAGAATTATGTTTGATGAGTATATCATTGCAATTGTGTTTTCTACAAACGTGCAGATGCTTGCGTTTCTTCAACGAAATGAGAGCATCCGAGCGTTGTGACCAGTTGTCTATGGTATTTAGTGCATTGTTAAAGGACCTTTCCACGTCCTCAACTTTTTTGTTGTTGCAAACAAGATAAAGGTCGTCGGCATAAAGACAGTGCATAATGTTATGCTGTCTTGTCATGAGTATGCTAATGTCATCGAATGCTATTAAGAATAGAGTCACTGAAAGCGGTAATCCTTGAGGGATGCCGTTATATAGAGGAAAACTAGTGGAGAAGGAGTTATTGACTTTGCAACGAAATTTTCTGTGGGTAAGGAAAGATTTAATCTAGTTGAAGATTTTTGGACCGATTTTCCATTCTTGAAGTTTATTTAAAATAACGTGGCCTCCAATTTTGTCGAATGCTTTTGTAAAATCTATTGAGAGGATTGAGATGTGGTTTTTGGATGAGTGACTTTTGCAAACATGATGGTCTAGAAAAATAAGAGCAGCTAAGGTGCTGGTGCCAGATCTGAATCCTACTTGGTATGGAGATAGGAGTTTTTTTGCATTTAGGAACCACATCAGTCTTGCTGAGATTATTTTCTCCAAAATTTTACTCAAACATGGTATAAGCGAAATGGGTCGGTAATTTTCGATACATTTGGCATCTTTCTGGGGCTTGACTATGGGGACTATAGTCGCTGTCTTAAAACTCTGCAGAACTATGCCTGTGTTGAAGATTGCATTGTAGAGATCAAGAATCCTTTGCTTTATAGTGAGTGGGGTATTACGAAGCATTTGATAATTAATTTTGTCAAAGCCCAGTGTAGTACCTTTGACGGATTTTAATGCAAAGTTTAGTTCGCCGTAGATGATAGCATTTTCCATATGTTTGGCGAATTTGTCTGTATTTTGAACGGAATGCATATTCTATAAATGGTTTGACAAGTGTGTGAATAGAACGGGAAAATAAGATGTCTCAGAAGATTTGAAAAGGTATTGACCAATTGACCAAAATTCAAATGATATGTCAAAATAATTCGTAACGGCTGAGTTGTTAATGTTTATGGATGATATATTGAAGGGCCTGTAAGTTCCTGTGAGGGTTTTTATTCCCTTCCATATGGAACTGGTTGTAGAACTAGGATTAAGTTTCTTCGTAAATTCTTCCAAACTTTTGCGCTTTGCTAATTTCTTTTCTTTGTTAACTATGGAGTTTTTTATTTTGAATGAAATAAGGTTGTTAAGGGTACATACGTGATTTTTGATATTCTCTCCAAGCCGTGACTTCTTCACAACGTAGAGTATTGAGTTTAGGTGACCACCAGGGCACATTCTTTGAGCGTTTACGGGAGGTGGTAATTGGAATCGAGGAGTTCGCGGCGACCCTTATGGCTTTTTGAATAATTGCTGCTTCTTTGTTCGGATTGAGCTGAGTGAAGTTAGGGAATCGTTTGTCAGTAAGAATATTTTGGTACTTATCCCAGTTCGCTTTAGAAGTATTGTTGACAAGGAGTTGACATTTGCGGCAGCGCGTCGGTGTGGGGAAATATTCTTCCACCTTGACGGAATCCATGCAACACTGATAGAAGTAGGAACTTTGTTTAAGTTGAACGTTAACACAATTCGACCTGATGGGATAATTTTCCTATTTATGTTGTTTGTGAATTTATACACATCTACGACACCTTGTGATTTCAAACCCTCAATAATTTATTTTTCTTCTGTGCTGGCGAGGTTTTTGTCGAAAATTGTATTTTTGCATGTGTTGAGAGACTCATGGAGAGACACAGCAATTGGGCATAGGCCTACAAAGTTTTTACATTTCAAGAATTTTTCTGCCACTTTCGTAGATTTTGTAAGAATCAATAGATTGCCATCCCGCAGAATACTCACTGAATTGTACTCCATGCTGATACTGTCGATTGCCTACTTTTTTGCAAATACACTGTATTTCGAGAGGTCATTAGAATCGTTGGTGGATTTTATTACTATGAACTTTAGATTTAGTTGGTCATTATAATTATTCACTTCAGGTAGGGATGGAAAGAAATCTTTTGTGGCGTTTATTGGTTTTTTTGCGCTTAGTTTTTGGGGGCATTGGCATACATTCATCAAGTATGCTAAACTTTCATCAAGTATGCTAAACCGGTTCCCCGAAGGGAACGAAGAGGAATTATTCATGGGAAACATTCAGTGCACACTGTTCTTGTGTTGAAATGCTAAATAGATTATAATAAACACGTGGAAAATATACTTGTTAAATGGAGAATGACACCAATGCGAGAGAACACGACTATTCGGTGCGAAGTTCAGTCAACGACTACCTATAGAGTTAATATCTGTAGACTACATTTCATACCTGCTGTTTTGTGGAAAGGACTAGCGTCAAAAATCATGTATTACTTATTGTGATCTTTTTTGTGGAAATAGAACAAAGTCTTAGCCAAATCGCCTCCTTACGGGAGGGATATCGGGAGTTGAAGGTGGAAACGAGGCACATCTTCTGAGAAAAGATTGGAATTTAAGTGTTCTCTGCCTGCGCCAACTACAGCGGTATCAGTCTCCTTAACATTTCATATAAGATTCTATTGAGTGAATTTTGTGAACGACTGAAGCCCACCGTGAACGAACTGATAAGATCTTATCAGTGTGAGTTCAGACCCGGCGAATTTACCATCGGCCAAATATTCACGATAGGCCAAAGACCAGAGAACCTGAGATAGAAGAATGGACCCACACCATCTTTTTGTCGACTTCAAATCCGCTTTCGGTAGGCACAAGAAGAAGCTGGCTCCATTTGCCGCAATATCTGAATTTGATATCCCAACAAAACTAATACGGCTATGTAACTATGAAGTTGAGCAACCCCACCAGCTCCGTCAGAACCGGAAACGCCCTCTCCGAGCCGTTTCAAACCAAACGAGTTTTCAGACAGGGTGACTCTCTTTCGTGCGACTTCTTTAACCTTATGTTAGAAAAGATAATTCGAGCTGCAGAGTTGAATCGTTCAGTCACCATATTTTATAAGAGCGTCCAACTTCGGCGTATGCCGATGACATCGATATCAACGGCCTCATCAACCGCGCCATTACTTCTGCATCTTCCAAACTGTTAGTCAGCGCACTTGCGTCTTGGCTCCCGGATGCGACGGCCATTGGAGTGTTCGAGAGAAAGATATTCCGAAAGATTTATGGATCTCTACGAGTTTGCGACGGTGAATACCGCAGACGATAGACCAATGAGCTGTATTAGCTTAACCAGACATAGTCCAGGGAATTAAAATACAGTCTCTACTTTGGTTGGGACATGTCGTGCGAATGAAAGAAAATGCGCCTGCCCTGAAAGTATTTAACGCGGTACGTGCTGACGGTGGTAGAAGAAGAGGACGGCCTACTCTGCGTTGGAAGGAGCTAGTGGAGAGGACTTGACGTCACTTGGTATTTCCAGTTGTCGTCAGTTGGTAGGAAGAGGAAGTGACTGGCGCAATTCGTTGGCTTAGCGAAAATCGCTTAAGCGGTTACAGCGCCAATTAAGTGAGTTAGTAAGAAGGGGGAACAATAGGTTTTTAGAAGATTTGTACTATTTTTCTAAAATTTAAGAAAAAAATAAACTGTTGTGAATTATATATTTATAATTACTTCCAAAAAACGTTCACGACTATATAAGTTTTTCAACGAGTAATAAAACTCATATGCTGTCTCTTCTAATTATACATTTTTTTCTACAGACAAACACATGCACATTTTAAACACTAATACTGCCTTTTATATCGTCAAATTTTTTTTTATCGTTTCCAGACGAACTGGCATCGAAATTAAATTGGATTAGTAAGCTCCCTTGTCAATCTTCCAGCTTCATAGCTATGGCAGCGGATCGTGGCAATGCGGCATATTTGAATACATACATACATACCTACATTTACACGTACTACAATCATACTATGTATGTATGTATGTATGTGAATTCATTTATATATAGTTGTGTTCGTCGTTGCCTCTGCTGTTGGATCACAACGCACGCAAATGTTGAAAATGCAAAAAATGCGATCAGACAAATCTCATCACTAATGACAGTGACAGTGACATATTTCTGACAGCTGATGGAATATTGTTGCAGCCGCAAACATTCACTCACCATCAGAATTATTGGCCGTCTTAGTCGCCACTTATATTGCTCTTCCCTGACGAATTTGCGCACTCATTTGCACTGATCCATCATAGTCGGCGTCGTTGTCGCCGGTCGGACGACTCAATGAGGCCGTGTGAAGATGAAGCTGAAGAAGCGGACGCTCAGGCGTTTGCGTTCACGTTCGCGGCCGCGGTCGTTGTCGTGGTCGTCGCGTTCAATGCCATGGCAATAGTTGCTGCGCGGCAGCATTGTCAACCGGCGAATATGAATTGCTACAGTTGGTTGAGCGGCCGATTCGTTGGGGCTGATATTGCCAGCATAGTAAGTGGTACTTCGTGTTTTGCATTGCGGCTTCATTTGATCGCCACTTGGCTAATCCTTTTTGCAACAACTTGACAGCTGTCTGGCATCCTTCTTAAATTTCGCGATGCCATCAATCAGCCGTGTGCATGGGCACTACTCGTGCAAGTTTGCCAGAGTGCTGCTGACAGTGGTGCGGTGGTACGCGTTAAGGCGCTCCACTGCTCCCGCTCGCAATGATGATTCTGTCTCAGCGCTGGTTGTGACATGACCGGATTGCCGTTGTTGATTGCTTTTATTGTATTTATCGCTAGCGCGGTCATTACTTTGGTCGTCAGCGATGCGCCAGTGGTAGCTCGATGTGTAAGCAGTTGGTGCCACATATTTGCCACTGCTTATGAATATCGAAACCAACATTGATTGCAGCCGCTCGCTTCTGGTGGCTACTACTCCGACTGATTGCCCCTCATCTCACTTGACTGCACTCTGCGATTGTTGCTTCCTAGTGGCCCAACGCGATCAATCAACCGCGTCTAAGACAAAATGAAGGTCAAAGACGGTGCGTAACTCTTCCTTGATTCATTTACTGATTGGCATTATCATATGCGAGTTCTTTTTGACACCTGCCAGTCGATGGCGGTAACTGGTAGCGTTAAGGTGAGTGCGGTAAGGGAAAATGAGAATAGCATGAAGTTCTTATAATCGGCAATTTTAGATTTTAATGTAAAAAAAATTATATGGATATGGCTCGCTACTTCGAAAATATAAAATGCATATATTCATAGTGGATATGTACATTAGGGTGTGCCACGTGTTTAAGTAAACTACTCGTAATAATAAAAACTTTGAGGAAAAGACATTTTTTGCGCACTTTTCAACCTAAAACAAATAGGACAATAAGAGACAACGCGTTTGAAAAAAGTAACTTAAGACATATTTTATTCGTTTTTAAATATAGAGTTTGCTCATCTTCATATGCAGTAGTCGATTATGTTTCCGGTATCCCCTTCGTTGTCGGAATTATTATGATATCATATGGTTATTGTTTTCAAAAATTATCAATGAGATTGCCGTTATGATTATGGTTATCGATCTCATTATTGATATCGATATAATTTTTTGTGCCGTTTTCGAAGCTTTACAGTTATCGTTATCAATATCGTTGTTAGTATTATTATCGTTATCGCAAGTATGATCCAGATTTTATTTTTTTTCCGATAGCATATCTGGCCAATTATATATCAGCACTGAGATGCCCACCAATTGATTAAATTACACTGTTCGACACCAGTTTTGGAGGTTGAGAAGTTCCGTTGCACAACTTAGGCGACGAGTGAATATTTCAAAACCCACAAAGGGTTCGATGCACGGTGGTTCATTACGGCTTACGTATTTGCGATAAAGGTTGTTCCAAAAAATTATAAATAGCATTTAAAGTAACAATTGGAGCTAAAAATAATGTTCGGACAAGCGAAATAAAATTTCAAGAGTAACTCTCTCGTAAAACATCTTTTTGACTCTTTAATTGACAAGTATCGGCGAAAAAAGGTTATACTCTTTGAAAATTTCCACCATGGGTCTTATCTCACAAAAACTTCATGCAATTAATAAACATCACCAAAACTTTTGACAAAGGAATCGATACCTGGCTGCTCAAAAGAATTTTGGGGCCTTCAATTTGTCGCTTGTGTTCTATCAAAGCTATTGAAATTCAAAGTAAAACCTAATTTCGATGTTCCTGATTCCTCCGAGTGAATAATAATCCGGATATTATTGTGGTATATTTCGGCGTATTAATTTTAAATCAACAATGCTATCTTAATTTTTATCGTTAGCGGAATTGACACCGCTTTCGTTAGAATTATCGATTTTATACTTTAATTTTACAGCTGTTCACAACTTAACGTACTTTTCGAGTTAATACAAGAGCAAAATTGTACCCTACCAGAATCAAGGCGCAGATTCAACAATTGCGTCGAAAACTTAAATCATTAATCGCTCGAAAAAACAAAAGGCAATGTATGACTCGTAGATCAAATAAAGAAGTTATAGTAAAAACAAACATTTAGCTGTTTTTAAAGGGTGCCGAAAAAGATCCTATTTTTGAAATCGGCCCAAGGTAATTGTTAAAGCCTGAGGGACACATTAACAACTTTTTTTCTGATACGGGCTAATGTACACGTCATATATTTGAGCAGAAAAAATACCTAATACACATTTTAATTATTAATATAATTGGTGATTTTGATCTACAAAGTGATCACAAAATGCGGCTTCATTTAACCCTAAACCATCGGAATCAAAATTTATGTTCCAAATTATAAACAATAATAAAATTACACTTATTTCTAACATATAAAGCCAAAAGAAACAAAATAACGGTTATAATCTTTACAAAAAGTCATTATTTAATAGTTATAATTGGATTAAAATTCTATCGATCAAAATAGATTGTTAATTTGTGATTTCGTATCAAAGTATTTGATAGATAGTTTATGATGTTTAGTTTCTCGAGCAAATTTGATCATTATTTTAACATTTAAATTTTTTTAATCTGTATTATTAGATTTAAATTTTTTGATCCATAAGAAATGATCGTAAATATAATAATCCCGAAACGTCGATAAAATTGATCGATGAAATAAAGATAATAAAAAATTCGGATTAAATATTCTCGAAAAAAATAAAATTCCCAAATAAATAGTTCGAAGTGGATTTTATTATTACAAAAGCTTGTCAAAAATTGAAAAGGTTGGAAAATTTATCTCTCAAAATATAGATCTAATTTGATAGGAAAATTTTAAATCCATGAATTCCGATTATTTTTATTGAAAAAATAAAAATCACAAAATATCAATAAAATATGATTATAAAAATAAAAAACTTAAAATTTCTGATCGATGAAATAAAGATAATGAAATGTTTACCAAATTTGATCGAATAGTGAATTTCAAAAAATATCGTTATGATCGAAAAAATAAAAATCGTATGATTTAAGCAAAAAACTATTCTACATAAAAATTAGGTTCCAATAATATTTTATACGAAAAATAAGAGTAACTTTAATTTTTTCTCATATTATCTGAACCACATAGTATGTACATAACCTTACAGAAAAAACTTAAACATATAGACATAGCCATAGTTATAGGAGAAGGTATAAGTTGCAGACGGGGGTGCTATTAGATTGATTTGTAAAAAATATTTATATAAATTTAAATTGCAAATAATCGCCGATATAACTTAGCTCATTTTATTCATATAAATACATAGATAGAAGATGTCTAGGAAACACTTTAAATCTTTCCAGGCCTGCACTTGCGTTACTAAAAAGAGACTGAAGGTTTTAATATCTAGCATAACGCCGCGCTCAATTAAATTGCTAACTTAATGCGCCTAAACGCAAACAGACAAAACATATAGGTTTTTGGCCCAGACCGATCGTTTTGGTTCAAGCTTTTTGCTATCATGCGATACAAATTTTTTACATAAATAAATATTTTCCCTTGTAAATAGTTCTTGTCATGGCGTTGCTGCCAGTTTCACTCAAATGTGGCGGCAATTAATTATTAAATATGACGATTCCACCCATTTTTATTATCTGAGCAGCGCAGCGCAGCGCAACGCAACGCAACGCAGCATTGCATTGCACTCATTCAGCCCACCAGTCGAACGCCGCCGAAATACCGCTGAAAGTATGCGCGATATGCTGGCTTTCCACCGCCGCGCCACCTTTCCGCTCCGCGCGCGAACAGCTATCACGGGGCTAACAGACGCATCCATCCGTCAGTTTTTAATATTTACCATTTGTTTTGCACTCGTTATTTATTTGCTACGTTCACGCCGCGTTGCTGCGTCGTTCGCACCGCGCGCGCGCCAGTCGCTTTCGGCTACCGCGTTTTGGTGGCGACGAACGCATTGCATCTTTCAACAGCATATTGTGGCGCGCAAATTGTCATCTTGGCTGGCGAATTGTTTGCGGCGAACTGTTGTCGCAAACACCTCTTTCGTCCGCCGTTCGGCGTTAGCGCCGCTCGTTTACTGCATAAGGGGAATTTGGTGCGGCCGCATCGGCGTTTTGCAGATGTGCATGCATTTTGCGTAAGTGAGAATACATGCATACATATGTGAGGTGGATGTGTGTGTATTTGCAGAAACTTGACATCTTCTTGTCATTAAGTGTTGTTCTTCGTCTTACTTCGTGTCTGCACTTTTTGCGCTTGTCGAAATTCTCGCGAACGAAATATCGAAAGCGGCAGAAAAAAGTCTACTATATTGCTCCGCTGCAATTAATAAACATTTTGTGATTTTTTTCTCTCTTGCTATAATATCACAAATTAATGTTCGATTCAGGAATGCGGACGTGCGTTGTTGATGTTGATGTTGCAAGTGAAGAAGAGTTGTTGTTAGGTGCCGATATGGCAAATGTGTTGCATGCTACAGCGTCTGGTGGGCTCACTTATTTTACTCTTTTTATGGGCGCTGCAATATTACAACTTTGCGAATGCAATTCATTTTGAAGAAAACTCCCTTACCGAGCATACATATAGAAATTTCTACATAAGCAGTAACAAATTGCTTTTGACGTAGTTTTAAGTGCTGCCAAGCAATTTGTCGCGGTTTTATTGAAGTATAACATTGAATTTGGCATTTTCACTTGAGCAGCACAAATGTTTCGATTTCTGTGCAGCTGTAATTTTTTAGTTTTTGAAAAATTTATGTAACAGCTGTGAATAGTTTGAGTAAACCTGATGGTAAGTGAAGAAATTTTCATTTTGTGCGAAGTTATAAATTACACTAGTTTACACGAAAAAAGTACCTCGTTATAAAAGTATTTTTTTTATTAGCTTTGGATCGTTAAACACGGAAATAAGTTCGATGTAATTTTTCCAAAAAAGCGCTTCCGATAAGCATTAGCCTAACGTTTTTTCTAACGATTTTTCAAATATTCAAATTTTGTCTAAAACCTACTTTGCAAACGAGCTACTTTTATTAATGAAATATTAATATTTTCAATATCCTACATAGTTTAAAGCCGAGAGGAAGGTTCTCAGGAGGAATTTTGTTATTTAATTTCAGTGGACACAAAATCTAATCCAAATCTATCCAAGAAAGCGTGCTCTAGCAAACAGTTTCGGAAATTTTAACGTTTCTGCAGATAATACTATTGGAGGGGTTCAAAGATCAAACCCTCTCTTGGAACTGATGCTGATGTACTCTCAGCTGTTTCTTTAACTGACTGGAAGCTTATATCAATTTTTCCGATTTTTAAAAGTGCTAAGTAAAATGATCTCTGCAATTATAAGCCCCTTTCGAAGCTCCCAAAATTATTCCGATGCATTCTCAAAGAAAATATGTTTTTTGCGACCTAGAGCATATTTTCATCTAACCAGCACGGTTCGCATCATTAATCGACAGGACGCCAAGTCGACTGCATTTACACAGATTTTTCGAAAATGTATTTTAAAATTTTCAGATACCCTTCCTACACATTCACCTGAATCAAGAAGATCGACTATCTCCCTTTCTTTCGTTTTTAGGATCATCACGTGTGCAATTTATTGCCCGCCTTTCCTGGAAAGAATTAATTTTCTTTTCTATTGGCGCGTGCACTACGTGAATATAACGGGATCTCGAATTCTGTCATACTATATTTCTCTTTGTCTAAAGATGCATTTCATTCTCTGTTATATTCGGTTTATTGATTAAGTATATGTATTATTTATACAGGCAGCTCATAACAATTCGCGGTTAGTAGCCAGTAGGAACTTTGTTTCGTTGAATTCACAAAATAAATAAATTAATTAATAAAGTGTCCTCCGAATTCTCAATCTCCAATCAGTTTTGGTTCGCTCTCCCTATCAACCTATGATACGATATCGCACTAGAGGCTAGTATCTAAATTGTCGTCAATATCAAAATTACTGGAATTTATTGTCAAACAGAATGTATAATTCGCAGTTAGTTAGATCAACTGTAACCAAACTTACTGTTATTTTTAATTTTGTTTAACTGCCAAGTTGAACCGTACACATGGAAATTCCTATTCACTTGTTTTGTACGTTCTAAACTAGAACGCGCCTGGTACTAGAAACTGTTCAGACGCTTTCCATTACTTAGGGAGTCGAAGCTAAGAGGCTACTCCATACTGGTATGCGACTTAAAAGAGGGAGTCCGAAGTTCCCTCCTATATATGTACACACATATGTATACCTGTAAAATATTTATATTTAGATTTGATTCTTAATTTACAATGGTCCTTGAATACATTCGGTAGTTTGTGAATCTTTCAATCAAAAGGAGATCAACCCATAGAAGTCTCATTCATATTGAACTTAGGGATTCAGTTGCAGTTGCAATCTCACCATGGAGAAACTTTCTTGGGCAAAAAGACCACCCGATGAGCACCTTCAGCTTCTTAGTGAATTCAAACTATCTTCTTTATCTTCAGTATCAATGATCACAATATGGCGAATGGCGCGGGGAGAGTATCGGCTATCTCTAAACTCTTCTTACTGCTCGTTCCGTGAGGTCACTGAACTCTTTTGTGTATCTGACTAATGCCATTAGACATATTATACCAGTATTCGCCACCTCATTTAGTTCTACCACATTTGCATCTTAGGCAATACAACTCGAGCATCTCTGCATGTTTTCCTATTAGACAGTAAAAACTTTAGGGAATACATATTAGGTGATAGTTTTCGACCCCGTTCGGTGTTATTTGACTAGAAATTTTTCAAGCTCTGCTTTACTTCCAATTTTCAGCAGCTTGCTTTATAAACAAAAATTGCTTAGGAAACAGGATGCAAATAGCGCATGAGATACCAATGCTTTCTTTAGGAGATAATCTTGCAAGTTCATCTGTCATATAGTTTCCCTCTATTTCGTTGTAACCACAGTGACATCTCCATTTATGATCAACTATCTCATGAAAATTATCAATTAAAAAAATTATCACACATGCTTTCATTGCAAAAAAATTAAAATTCGAACTAGAAAAACTTTGAAAAATATGACCATTTCTCACCGCAAGGCTTACGTTTAAGAGGAAACATAGCTGGCAATGGAATGAGATGATTCGCATAAGATTGGCGTTCGCATGTTGATACACGGGGTTAGCGACAGTTCAGCACAATTTCTAAATAAAGCATGGAAAGCCTCAGAACTTTTATGGTAGTCGAATGATATCGCAAAAACTTCGGTTTGGGAGACGCTGCAATGATTAGGTAACCCAAAAAAAAGGTTTAATGTAATTGTAGAAAATATCGCAATTCGAAGAAAAATTTACGGCATTTTAAGCAGTTCAAAATTTAGAAAATTTTGATTCGATGCAGATATGAGCTTTTTTCTGAGTCTTCCACTTGGATGTCTCCCCCAAACGAAGGGCAGGGACAGACACACTTAAATAAATTGTAGGAAAGAAATTAGCCTGTAGGGTACCGCTGCAAATATTTGAGTCGGTTAGCTCAGTAATCGAAATATTTCTTTACTTGGGGTGGATCGGTGGTGAAACTATTGCAAGTTAATCCATAAAGTTTTAGAATGGTGGGTCTTAACCCAAGATAGAATGTGGTACTTTGAAAGAGAGCAGTCACACTATCGATAGTTTTGTGGAAATTAATTTTATAATGAAATTCATTTTGTTAAAAAAAAATGGCACTTGATTGCACTTTTAATGAGTTTATTTAAACGTGCATAAAGAAACCTTCACTCAATCGGGAAAATATATTGCAATTTGAAGAAAAAACGCCGACCTCAAAATAAACAAAAATTTTCTTCGGTCCTTTTTTCCAGTACAGTGGTGTTATCAATCCTGTATCTTTGTCGATGTTTCGAAAATACAGCTTGGTTGTGTAGGCTAATATATTTTCCAATTATTAGCCAAATTGGCAACGTCATACATTACGTAAAAGTTTGATCAAAGTATTTCCTTTCAAATAGCTAATAGATATTCCACATTTTAACCAAATCGGTCAGTAAAAATATCTAGTACGTAGAGACACTATCTATCGAATAAAATGTTGGTGAAAATATTTAATTCCAAGGACCTATTATATTCCAAATATGAAATAAGTCAGGAAGTTAGAAGTAGCTTGACCTTCATCGATGGAGTTGAATTTGAAAAAAGATTAGCCTATTTCCTTTGCAAAGTGCAAAGACATCAAGGACAGGAAAAATAACCAAATCGGTTAAATATTCCGGGCGGAACTTGATTTTATGTTCGTATTACATACTTTAAATGAGTATAAAATTTTTTGTGCAATGACGATTCCTCTACGCTTCACACATACAATAGCTTACGTCTATATGTAAATGCGTGTGAAAACTTGAAATCAAACTTCTTCCTATTTTCGAAACGGAGGTACGCCGAGCGAATTCCTGCAGCTTTCAGTTTTAGTACACGATAGTGGTAAAGAAGTCTATATATTTTGCAAATCGCATCTAGAACGCGTATAAAAGCCACCCGCGTGAGTTACATACGTAAATAACTATGCAAAAACACCTGACGGTGCAATTGATAAATTTGAAGAATTTTTGCAGCAAATAAATAAAGTAGCAACCTAAAACCACTTTCGCCCCATTGGTAAAATTGTACACAAAAAGAGTAATTGAAAATTAAAAAGACAGCAAATTTCCAGAAATTATTAAATTGAACATTTAATTGGTTTCATTAAATTCAATTGTCGAAAGTAGTGAGTAAGCAATTATTCTAACTAGAATAAGTATCGTTTTAAGTTGAATGAATAAAATAAATGCGTATGTTTTTGTCCATCTTCAGCGTCACTTCGCTGTGACTAAACCTTGTAGCTTTTTTGCCTTTTTTAAAAACCCGTTCACCGCGACTCATAGTGAGATTCGTGCGGAGTGGATTATGTCATAAGCTTGGTTGGTGATGTGAAAGAGTTCAAAGTGATTTGAAACCAAAGTTCGATAGTTTCGAAAATTAAATCCGTCTATAGAAAACACTTTGAAAATGAAATCAACATAACTAGACTATAACCTCATTTGTTGCTCATTCAACGGCGATTTGATTTAAACGCGGAAGCGACATGAAGCGATTGCTTGGCATTGGACAGAAAGGAGAATAAACCAGAGTCCTTGAAAAATAAATATTTTTTGGTTGAGATTTAAAAAAACGTTATTCAAATTTTCGTAAGAATTAAAAATTTTTTCTGATAATTACTATATCATGATACAAATTTTTATTCATCGATAATTATTTTTTTTTAGACTGAAATTATAAAAGTGTTTTTATAGTAATTACGAATAAGAAATATTTTTTAATATATCCATATTTTGATACTTATATTATAAAACTCTTTTCATAATAATTGAGTGAGAAAAATTTTTTTTTGGCCTTCAAAAGACTTGTTTAATGAAACTTACTTCATAAAACTTATAATAATTATGAGTGCGAAAAAGTTTTTTTTAAGTCTTGAAATATGAAAATATTGCGAGACTAGTTAATGTCCATTATGGGATTGTTTCTCAAATGATCGCGAAAAAAAGCGTAAATTATATCGAAATAGCCGCGAAATGAAACCGACTATATCCAGCTTGAGGGATGCATTTCAATAGTTCGCGCAACTTTTTTTATCGTACACAGTGAAATAAACCTTTATATCGCTATATTAGCTCACTTTTCTTGTAATGTTTTCTTTTCTTCAGTGATCTACAAATGGAACTTTACTCTTGGTACAGTCTATCTTCAAGTCTGGGAATCGAAAACTGATCTTTTTAGAAAAACTAATCAACAGAGGAAAAAAGAAAAAAATGCCACAATGGAAATAAATTTAAAATATCCGAAATCACTCACCAAAATATCGTTGAATGGCAACATCACTGCTTTCGCCGCATAAATTAGGCAACATTGCTAATGTCCTATGACCGCATTTCAAACTAGACATTCGACGCGACAAATGTCCCATTAGCAAGCTGATATTTTGTTTCTGTCATCCATATATTTGGCAAAAAAAAAATGTTTTGATTATTGCTGAGGGATTCCTTAATGGCTAATGGCAAGTCTAGAAAATTGCTACTTCAGCACGATTTCACCGAGTATTCGGTAAAATACGACAACTATAAAGATAATTTCCTTCACCATAACGTTTGTGCTCCCGCTTGCCCATCATCAACATAACCAGATAGCTCCATCTAGCCCGTTTTTATTTCTGTAGTAGTGGCACACCACGCCTTCCCTTGTAAAATATTTGCCAACTATGACAGTACTGATGTCTCCATAAACAAAATTAATTTATTATAACTACAACTATTTCCAAACCAATCATTCGCCTGTGCTTTGCTGTCCAACGTCCAATCGGTCACCCCACCCAATACATATACATACATACATACATATATTTACTAACCCCACCAACAACAGTAAACACGACCAACGTTCCACAGAGTAATCTACGATTTTGATATGGTATAACTGAAGAAGAACAATGCAACATAAATTAACTATTTTATGTGCGCTTTTTGTTTTTATATCAACTTATTTTGAACCCTCTGATTGTTGTTGTTGTTGTTGTTGTTGTTTTCTACATAGAAGACTTACATACATATAAACGTGATATTGTAGGTGTTGTTGCTGATTTGTTTTTGTTGTTGGCGGTCTCTTGTGTTGGCACTTGTCATTAAGCGAAATAAAATATGCTATGTCGTTGTGGACGTGGCCCATTCTGGTCATGTCCTGTGGAATGTCAAACAAACGAATGGAACGTCAATGTTAGACAACAATGCAACAACAATGCAACAACAAGAGAAGCACGAAAAACAATCAGCAGAAATAGACCATAAGTCGCTGCCAGCAAACAAGCCGAGAACAAGTGAAGAAGGCAAGAGCGCACTGATACCACGAGAAGGATGACAACAACAGCACAGTGCTACGGCTAAAAACAAGGACACTTCGTCAAATTGGTCAAAAAAAAAAAACGAAATAAATAAACAAACAAATGGGCTGCACGACGCTATATAAACAAATACAATGTTGGTAGAGCGATGTGAGTAAAATTTTGCCATCCCTGCCTTTGAAGTGATCCACGCCAAGAACTAAGCCAGGGGGAAAATAATTTACTGAAAAACCAATTAACAATTTTTTTTTAAATTTTTGCGTTTATTAATATAAGAATGTCGCTATTTAATATTCATACAAAATGTGTCCCTAAGTCCAAGAACCCAGTAATATAATTATTTTCTGTCTAGTAGTTTTCCAGATATAAATCGTTCTTTTGTTATAAAATTAAAAAAAATAGTTGACATTTTTTTAATCAAAACAAATGGCTTATCAAATCAAACGATATTGAACTTTTTAACCATAAGTATCATTTTCTATGATATTTTCTAAGAAAACATGCTCTGAAAGCTTTTCGTTCACTAGTTCCCGAAACTAACAAAGTGAACAAAAATCACACAAAAAAGTTTTCTTTGAAACGTCTAATTTTAAATAAAATTGTATTGCCGGTCTTTATTTTTTGTTGTAGCAAATTGTAAACGAGTTTATAGATCCATCTTTTCTATCAAAATCCGTTAGTAATGATATCTTCAAAAGTACGGGGAAAAAGCTATGTGGAGTTTCAAGCTCGGTGATAATTTTTACAAGAGGGTTGGCTTGTTGCAAGTTTGATTAGTTTTGAATGTAAACTATATAAAATAAAAAACAATAATATTTGAATAATTTAGAATATTTGGCAGGATTTTGTTTTCAAAATAGAAATGATACAAAAACAAAAATAAAAAATTTTTGTTTTTTAACTAAGCTTAAATGAACTCATAAAGATGTCTTAAAATTTAAATTTAAATTTAGTATTCGAATAAATTCGAATCGCAAGAAAACTACTGCTTTATAATGCCTGTCTACTAATTTTTCCCCCAAAGAACGTTTTCAGAAGTTCAATAAAAATACAGTTTAAATTAAAAAAAAAAAATGAAAATGCAATTTTTAAATATTTGACTTATAGTTCAATTTTTTTTTTTATATTAAGATTTCTGAAACAAACGGAAGTTGGAGGTTTTATCAAAACCTCAAAAAACTTCGTTACAGGTAAGTGCTCGCTATAAGGCGATTTGTTTTAGGTGGATCCAATTGTACTTTTATTAAACTAAATAGATAATAACTAGGGAATTTTCGGGGAGTGTACTTCGTTTTTTTTACTTCCCGATGTGCTTTGCTTTGTCTAAACCTAAAAACCTTGATTTAAACTTCTATTAGAGGTTTCGTATCGTTCAGTCACAATTCTCCTGGTAGTATAAAAATAATACCAGAAAAATGCTTGAACGATTTTAGCGTGGAATAAACCTTCGCGCCTTCTAATCCACTCCTCTATTTGCAAACAAATTCCTTTCAATCCATTCGAATCTCGTCGATTCAATCCATTCCGCTGCGACCAGCAATTTGACACATATCCCCCGCCCCCGCTCACTTTCCCACACACACACACATCTACAAATACAAACACGAAATGAAAAGGAACGACGACATATTCGAATAGAAAAGCCAAGCCAAACCAAAGTCAACAAAAGATAGCGAAGCGAGAGAACAATTCCAGCAAGAATGGCACAGAAAACAAAAAAAAAAAACAAAAAATCAACAGCAATAACACATACAATTTATAGTGCTCGTATTTTTTGGTGGAGAGACAAAATGACAAAAATATAGTTTATGTGACACTCAACCTTTACTGCTATGGCAGCAAATTTACCCCCAACCCAAAAAAACAACGCCAACACCCACTCACCCCGCTACACGTTGCACAAATTTCGCCAAATCCTAGCCAAAAATCGCGCTTCGCTACACACACTAAGATTATATATATTTACATACATATATGCAGAAGTACATATGTGTGTGTGTATGTCGAGGAGGTACCTCACTTGGACGCGCTGGCATAGGTCAACCCAACTGACGCGCGCTAGCTGGCTTTGATGGAAACGCTGGTGCTTTCTTCATCCCCTTCAAGTGCAGTTGGAATCGTACCACATATTTACGCCACATCCACGTTCGTTCGTTGTTTACTCCAACATTGTTTGTTATTTTATCCTTGTGGCGCATGTTTGTCTTTCATCATTTTTTTATGGAATTTATTTGCTGCTCCGCGTTCTGACTCGCCGTCATGGTTTTGGGTTGCTCTTACGATGACGACTACTACGGGCCACTCATTGGGGCGTTATTGGACGTTGTTGTTGTTGCTGCTGTTGCTTTTACTGCTTTTACTGCTACTACTACAACCACGACCACCACCACCACCAGCACTACTACTACTACTACAACTAAGAAGCAGGAGCAACATTTTCACTGACCACCAGTCGCTCGCCATAGTCGTACATTTGTTTTAGTTATTATTCTGCTTGTCCGCCAAAGCTTCTCGTTTGTTCATTTTGTTGTTGCCGGGTGTCCTTTGCTATCTTTGGTGGTCGTGTGTGTTTTTTTGCATTTCACATAACGTTTTCGCTTTTTTGATTTCATTCTCCTCTTTTCGTTTTTTGCTTTATTTTGTTGATGTGAAACATTTTTCTTATTTGCAATAAATTTGCTTATGAATGTTTGTTATTGTTGCAGTTGTTGTCTTTGCAGTGGCTTTACCCTAGTTACCGCTACTACTACTATTTGTGAAATATGTTTGGATATATTTAGGTATGTATGTACATAATTTTTACCATTTGATGTTAACTGCAAAATTTACAACACTTTGGTGTGCCAGCATGACGAGGCTTCTGAATTCCCATCGACTTACATATTTACATACAAAGACATACATATATATACATAACAATCATATGTATATAAAATAAAAGGATCGCAGAAAGTCATACTATTTAAATTATAATTATCTTTTCGGTCGTTTGGTTTCTCTAGAATTCACACTTATTTTCACAGTTTTCCTTTTTGAAAGCATAGGGTGAAAACATGAGCAATAATTGGTTCCTTCCAGATTTGATGCGTTATTTTTTTGACAACTCCTGTCCAAATCGCCTTAGTTTTTCTTCTGGAAAAGAAAATTAAAATTAATACCATTAGCCTCGTCACAAGGACGACAAGATCACTAAATTATCGCAGTGATGTCGATTGGAGGCCACAATAGCTGAGTGTGTAGCGTGTATGCGCTTCATTCTGTGAGTTCAAATTCTGGCCGTGGCAAGTAACATCAAAAATTATAGAAAAGTTTTTTAGCGATCGCCCCTTGACAGGCAATTGCAAATCGCCGACTGTATTTCTGTCATGAAAAAGAACTTCTCACAAAAACTGTAAGCCCCTCAATTAGAGTTACAAGATCAAGACACATACCAAAAATTTTAGGAGAAGTTCGACCAAAATCGCCTAAGCGGTTATAGCGAAAATTAAACATGTAAGTAAAAATGGATGTCGATGAGGCGCTTTAATGGCCTTGAAGAATCAACTTAATAATAAAAATTCTGAATATGAAAACCTGTTTAACTCTTTCGGACCTAGATTTCTGGTGGGAGGCGATTATAATGCTAAGCACTCCTGGTGGGGCTCACGTACCCCGAATCCAAAAGGAAGAGAGCTTTACAAATGTGTTGTTAAAAATAATTTCAAAACACTGTCGACTGGGGAGCCTACCTACTGGCCGAGCGATCCATCGAAAATTCCTGATTTATTAGATTTTGCTGTATACAATGGTATCCCAGCCCAATTACTAGAAGCTGCCAGTTCTGAAGAACTCAGCTCAGATCATTCTCCAGTCATAATAAGTTACAACACTCTAACTGGCCTTAGGCAACAGAAGTATAAACCATTAAATACCAAGAGTCAAATTAACATTTTTCAAGACTGGATAACGCAAAATGTGGAACTTAATATTTCAATTAAAACATCTACTGAACTAGATAACGCAGTTGAATATTTCACAAATCAAATCCATGAAGCAGCCTTAGTTTCCACTCCCCAAAAGAGCAATGAGATTATATCTCGTAGCTATATGCATGTAAGTTCTGAGATAAGAGCATTAATTAAGCATAAGAGGCGCCTTCGAAAAAAGTGGCAAAATACCAGAAATCCGACAGACAAAACTGCTTTAAATAAAGCTACAACTGAGGTTAAAGAGAAGCTGAAAGAATTCAGAAATAAGTCAGTATCAGATTATCTACATAGCCTCAATGATAGAAATGTCGATGATCATAAGATCTGGATTGCTACGAAGTACCTCAATCGTCCCAAAAAGAGATGTGCGCCTATAAAAGATTGTAGCAACGTTTGGTGTAGGACAGATAAGAGCAAGGCTAATGTATATGCAAAATATTTAGAGACAACGTTTACTCCGTTTTTAGATCACAGCAACAACGATGATGATGTGCTTGCATACCTCGATATTCCATGTCAATTATCTTTACCGATTAAACATATTACACCGAACGAAATTCGTGCTGAAATCAAAAACTTGTGTTACAATAAATCTCCTGGGTATGATAAAATTGACGCCAAGGTGGCTACGAGTTTACCGAAAAAAGGAATCATGTTTTTAACTCTTATATATAACTCAATATTAAGATTAAACCATTTTCCTACGCAGTGGAAGTGCGCCGAAATAGTTATGGTGCTTAAACCGACAAAACCTGAAAATCAAATATCTTCGTACAGGCCAATCAGCTTATTGACACTATTCTCCAAAATATTTGAAAGACTATTTTTGCGCAGATTATTGCCACTACTTAGAGAAAATAAGGTAATACCTGAATATCAATTCGGGTTTCGCCGATAATTTTATAACTGACTCCTTTGAAAGAAAGGAGTATGGTTCAGCTGCATTTTTGGACGTACAGCAAGCATTTGACAAAGTATGGCATCAAGGCCTGTTATATAAATTTAAAAAAATACTCCCTACACCATTTTATTTAACACTGAAGTCTTACCTTAGCAAAAGATCATTTTACGTAAAGGTAAACGAAGAAATATCTGAGATAGGATACATCAAAGCTGGAGTACCACAGGGAAGCGTTCTTGGCCCTATACTTTATACGATTTTTACATCTGACATACCCGAAATCGAAAATGTACTAATTGCTACATACGCTGATGACACTGCTATATTAGCATCAAGTCAGTCCCCAGTTGATGCAAGTAATCTAGTTCAGAGAGAACTAAATGAGATACAGATGTGGCTTGACCGATGGAAAATAAGAGTAAACACTACCAAATCGGTGCACGTTTTGTTTTCATTGAGACGGGAAGAATGCCCTTCACTGCAACTAAATGGAAATATAATTCCCAAACATGATTGTGTCAAATATCTTGGCATTCATTTGGACAAACGGTTAACCTGGAAATGTCATATACAAGCCAAAAGTAAACATCTGAAGATTAAAATCAGCAAACTTTACTGGTTACTAGGACCAAAATTGCCTTTAGATCTTAATAATAAGATTTTAATATACAAGGTTATACTAAAGCCAGTATGGACCTACGGAGTTCAACTGTGGGGCACTGCTTCCAATTCGAACATAGAAATCTTACAAAGATATCAGTCAAAAACTTTAAGACTTATTACGAGTGCACCCTAGTTCATCACTAATAAAGCCATTCATTCTGATCTAAAAGTTCCTTTTATAAAAAATGAAATTAAAAAAATGAGTACAAAATATTTACATAGAATAAGTAATCATGAAAATCCGCGAGCAATAGCATTACTTGATGAATCTAATGAAATTATTAGACTTAAAAGACATCACGTATTAGACCTTCCATTTAGAATTTAATAGCTAAATATAAAATTAAAATGTATTAAAATGTAACAAAAGAGTCGGAGTTGCATATATGTAAGTACATACATATGTATATTATTATTGACCTCAATGGAGTTCAATAATATAAGTAATTTTGTTAATTAATTATATAATTTGCTTATTATTTTAAAATAGATTGCAAATAAACGTATTAAATAAAACAAAAAAAAAAAAAAAAAAACAAAATAGTAACACGGCAGAAAAATTTCGGCGGAATAGATGGAACCAAGTTTTTCTGAAAGATTGCTTTGGATATAGCAAAGTAATTTATCGGTGTTCCCAGCTTGGAGATTTTAAGCGTTTTTTTATCTTGAAGCTGGAGGTCGTGGAGAAGTATTTAAAATATTTGATATTGATTTGAGTCCAAAGATTGTTACCACAAAAAGCGATTCCTGTGGGTTTCTGCGTACAAGAAATCTGAATTGGTAGTTTCTTTTTATCAAATATAGTCGCTACAGGGCGCGTTGTTGTAAAAACTATGAAAAAATCCACTCCATCCAACCATTTTAACGATTCCCTTTTTTTCTGGTGGCAACCCTCCCCAAACGTATTTAAGAAATGAAGTTTTCCTAGTTAGGCATTCATATTGCAAAATGTCATTTATTTTTGTTTAGTTTGTTTTAACTTACATTTAAACCTTTTTTCAAAACATTTAGGAAATGATGCTTTATTAGGTATTTTTCATTTGATATCCTTATTGCAATATTTGATTTCATTCATTGGTTTAATTAAATTTAACTTTAATGGTAAACTTTGTTCAATTCAGTCCAGCCGTTTGGACGCATTACTAGGATTTGTCAAAGCGATATTAGCTGATATTGAAGGCATGTGACTAAAAAATTTTATACTGAATAGTTGATAATATCAACTTACTTACAGATTAATGCAAAAAGTCTGCATTAACCAATCGATGACCTTTGAGTATAATTTTGCCCAAAATTTATCATGTAAATAAAATATACCTAATAAAAAAAGTTTAAGTTTAGCTGATTCTTAATGACCTTTTCAGGAATCTATTTTTCAACACAATCTATTACTTTTGAGTGATATATAATAAACAAGGCGATCTGTAAGAAGAAATATATGTTTTCCGACCGTATGGGTAAAATTCTGCCAAATCCAAAGTAATGACTTCTTCTTCCTTCTCATTACTGTGAAATTTAAGAGCCCCATACTTTTGTCTGATTGATCCGCTCTACTTTTTTGTTTTCGTACAAAATATGTGTGAATTCTCATTAAGGGTAGAAATCTACCAACAAGATAATACATATGGATTTTAGGGTCAACGAATCGTTAAAAGAACTTTTGTGTATTGCCGTGTATACGAAGAAGAAAAGTATTGGTCTCTCGCTTTTTATCTCAGCGGAATATCGCTGTGAAATAATCGTCTAAGTGCCTCAATTAGATCAATACCGCCGTGCAACAGATTAATAAGGCATTCACGCATTTTACGGTATTCGTCTTAATCATCTTGTTTCGCTTATTTATGCTGGTTTGACAAACGGGTTTTTTGCCTGCAAACCCCAATCGTTAAACAGTTGATTGCCATTTGGCCTGTTGTCATTTCAAATTGCTTGATGTGAAGACTCCTAATATTCCAATGCTTTGACCGTTGCGGTAAACATTTAATGACTCCCCCATGTATTTTTTTTCATATTCACCGTAGCGGCTGAACGGATTTAGCGAACTTGTTTAAAAACTAAATTAAAATAAATTAATAAACATATATTATTTTTTGGACCCAATTTTAATAAAGCGACAATATTAATGTTTTAGCTCAAGGCCAGTTTAATAATTGCAATAATTGCCCAGCAAGTCATAGGTTCTAGGAGTCATGAAAGAAATCTGATAAGGAGATGTGGTGATCTCCGAAATAGCAGCTATATTTCTAGGACTCCTGACTATTGTTGTCTTTTTTCCAGAAATGGTTTCCTTATACTGACCTTGAGCTCAAAAATTAATATTTTCTTGTTAATAAATAGTTAAATAAGTTCAATTAATTAATGCAAGTTTTAGAGATGTTCCGAATTCACAAAATCAAAAGCGATTGATTTTTTACAGTATATTTCGGTTGCACTGCGGTAACCGTCTATAGAGCTGTCTGAAGTGGAGTTTTGTACGAAATAAATAAATAAAATATAAATCATTTGCCTTAACAATACATCCAACATCCGCCATGACCGCGAGCAGGCAAATCACAAAATTTATTTTCACATTCTCCATAATTAATTTGAAGAATGTGCAGAAGAGCATCTAGTTAGAAGTAAAAATGAATTTGTAATAAACCTACCATCCTAAATATGTCAAGCGTCGAAGTGAAAAAGCGTATTGACTCTGATTTGAAGAGATGTAGAAAATTTAAGGTCAACCTAATTGCAAAACATGCTACAAATTTCACTTAATTGGAGCTTTTTAGCTTTCAAATTAAATCGAAAATGTACACTTGCAAGACACTTGATTTTGGTATTTCTGTCCACGGTCTTTGTATTCTGCGTTGTCCTAATTATTTTGGTACATTTGGGCATGTATTTATTTTTTACTCTCCTTTTCTCTCTTCTCATACTTAGAAAACATCGTAGGAAATTTGTAATAGAATTTCATCTTCATTATAGTTACACAAATGTTTGTATTTTTGGCTACATATTAAACGGTATTGTAATCATAAGAACTATGACTGAGCCTTACATTTTAATTTAGATGGGTTGAAGAGAGAGTTTTAAATCATAATTTGTAAAAACTGTGTGCAATTTCTAAAATAGTATCCGTTTTTGTGCGCTCTTAAAAAATTTAATCAAAAACTATTACCAGCTTCCGGAATTTCAAGCGATTTGATACCTGATGTTTAAAAAAAATCTCTCTTGAACAAAGCATTTTATCACCGTGTTGCCGTCGATAATGAGAAATACGATGATCATAAAATCATATATTATTTTTATAATTTGTACTAAATTAAGAAAATTGCATTTAATTTTTCTCCGTGTTTTACAAACTTTATACAAACTACTGTTTTTTTTTATATTTTTAATTACACACACCAGCTAAAAATAATTGACGTTTAGTAATGACAACGTTTAGTAATGACAACGGTACTCTTCTGAATGAATGCTGCGAAAATCTCCATCAGCCACTTTAAAAAGTTCATTGGACTCATCCTCCCATCAAATGTCGGTTCAAAATGAAACCTGATATACTGTGACTGCTTCCTCTAGAATAGAAAGATTAAACATGGGAAGGGAGGCTTTGATCTGGTTATAATTTTTATTCTTAATGGTTAAATCGAAATTTTCAAAGCGCAAAGTAAAAATTCAGTTCGAGTGGAAACCACTGTCAATAAATCTTCTCTTTTAATTTTAATTATCCCTGAACAACATTTGTCGCAGTAAATATACCACAAGCATCTAGAAACTCTTTTTAATATTTTCCATGCAGCCTTGTTTTCGGATATTCGATTTTTCACTGGTCGGAAAATAGCAAAACACTTTTATTTATAAAGAATTAGCGGGCACTCATTTTGAAGTGCACATTAAGTGACCACTAAAGGTTTTCTTAAAGAAGGAGGAGTAAGAAACGATGGCTATCGCGCAGGGTTTTAAAATTAAAATCATCGAAGCAAATACCTCTGCAGTACAATATTTACAATATTTTCGTGATTTATAAAAAAGAAAGTTTTTATTACATTTGAAGGCAGTTTTTAGCTTTCTCAGACGTATCTAAAAAGGAAATTAGATTAGTATTTTCTTCCCACTATTCGCTTTATTTTCGGCGACCATGATTTACCGAAGTTAATAGAACTCAAGCAAAACTAAAAATATATATCACAGACTCAATGTCACTGCAGCATTTTATTCATTAAGATATACTTACAGACATATAACACTATAGTATTATTAAAATATTGATCTACGCAAGTTACTTTAGTGTTAGTGTTCTGGCGAAAAAGGAGCCGGATCATGAAGGTATTTGAAGTAGTACTTCAAGCTCTCAAAAAATTGGAAATCATTATAATAGAATTAGGTAAATATTATTTAGCATTATTGGTTTAAAATGGCATGCATTATTTAAAAGATTTAATTATTCAAGTATATTCATAAGCAAAATATTTAAAAAAAAAGAACCACGATTATAAATTCCTTATTCAAGAGAAATGTTAAGCAGAATTCTACTTTTTTCATAACATTTTTTTATTAGCACGTTCAAAGGCAACTGTCAGCAATTCAGGTACCATATTTAATAGCGGGATCCCTTTATAGGCCTCGGACCATCTCGTTGGAGCGGAGCATACATATTTTAAATAAAAGTTGAATTAAACTAACTCGCGACTTATCTTTTGAAATATTTTTTCTGTCTAATAGTTTTTTCAAGATTAGTTTTTACCCGAATTATATTTATGCTTCTCAACTACTTAGTACTTTAGCTAAATACCATTGGGTGTTGAAGTCGGCAGGTATTAAATTTTAACAAAATGTGTTTAGTAGAATGATCGACGGCGTAAAAATAAGGAAATTTGTTTGGGCTATTTTTGCTCTCACACAAGAACGAGAAAATGATTTGAATATGTGAGTCAACTACAAATAAGATTTTAAAGATGTAAGTCTCCAAAATACCCCATATTAATGTCGGTTTGTAAACTTAGTAGGTATGTATATATAAGTATGTGGGGATGCGACTTTTGAAACGGGCAAATACGCTTCTAATTAATAAAATAACCCACAGTTTTGTAAGCGCTACGTCAGCTTTTATTGATTGAATTCGAGGATTAATCGCAACTACTTTTGTAAGTAATGTATAATATATAAGCCTTTTTCAACTTTGTTTTTTTTTTCCTGTTTCTTCGGACAGGGTATACGACTATGTATTTCGTAAAGATTTTCCGTCCTTCCTTGTTAAGTATCGTTTGAGGAGAAACCAGTTTCGTTCGACACAAGAAGAAGAAGAGATATCCAAGTATACCAAAATTATCAGACGACGAGCTGGCTCAATTCGCTTGTGCCTGTCTGTCTGTTTGAACGCAAACTAGTTCCTCATATTTAGAGATATCTAACTGAAATTTGTAGGCAGCTATATTTTTATAATATATTAATCATTTGTCAGAAGCAACAAAATCGGACCACATACATATAGTTGAAATACAACTGACTGAGCAGATAATAGATTTTACAACGTAACTCTCACACTAAATCAGTTACTTATTAATCATAAAAGTCTACTCTCTAGCTCCCATACCACAGAGTGTTCAGATAGGAGGTTCTACCTTAAACCCCCATAATTTCATAAATTCTTTTAATGTGAGTCAAATAAATAGACTTTTAAAATTAAGTATTTTTACGATAAAAATGTAGTAATTAAATGAAGTTAAATCTTTGTATATTCATAAATGGTACGAAGCCTTCAGCAGGATACTTTTTTTAAATGGTTTTGTTAATAATAGACATTTCCTATTTGAAAAGCTGATTCCTAAGTAAGTAACTTAGTCTACCTTGATTTAACTCGATACAAATCAGCTTGAAGATAATAAAATAGTTTGCATTGTAAGGGGGATAACTATAAGTGCATTCCATTGTTTTTCTGTTTTGTTTTTTTTTTTTTGCAACTTTGTATCATAAATAGTAGGTATTAAAACGGAAGGATCACAGCCAAAAGCCCCGTAGCCTTTCACAGTAAATCAAATACAAATGAACCATCATTATGTTGCAGTTGATTAAATCTTTTCAGGCTCTCACATTTCACATGCAGATCGTAAATCGACCGCCGATCAATTACTTCGTTTCACGTGATTGTGCCTCCATTAAGCTTTTCTACTTTCCCACTATCCGAACCATCGACATAGTACTCGTAAAAATTTTCTATAACCATTCGTAATAAATCTCCAAGTTTAACGTCTACTGTAGCTCACAACTTTGTCATAATTTTGTCATCTTCAGCCGATCAAACCCAGGCAAGGAAGCAAGCAGCCATTTCCATTCGATTCGATTGCCGTATGTCATTAGGTAGATCGCTGGTACCGAATGTCGCTTTACGACCACATTAAATCTAATGAATTCTTCTTAATTCAAATTAAACGGTGATCATAAAGCAGCAATAATCGAAAATGTCGCCGACAAGTTTGCCGCCGCGACGGCTGAGATGCAATAATGCAGCAAATTGCAATCTCATGTGCAACAATGTGCAACATTTGTATGTTTGTGCATCAACATATTTACACACTCACACACACACACGCACATGTATAAATGTACACGCAGAGCGTCTGGTCCGGGTGCAAATCATGCAATACAGCTGTGGTTGTCTTTTCTTGTCTTCGCGACGACAGCTAGCCCCAACAGCACAACACAGCAGCAGCAACAACACCAATAATACCAACAACCACTATGAATATCCAAAACAATTTAGACCCTGTAAAAGCCCATTCCACTGCATGAAAGCAGATGGATGCCGCCGCGCTTGGCTTCTCGCTTGTCATAATTCGTTCACATGTTGCACTTGCATACATAGGTGCGTCGACACGACATACATACATTCATACATACATGCACCCATCCATGCAAAGATATTTACAGACATGTATGTATGTATGTGCATAGCTACAAAAACATATCCCCATACTCACGCGTGTGTGTGTGTGTTTTTATAATTCTTGCTTGTTGCCTTGTGACACTGAGCCGATCATCACTCCGCAAAACTGCGACTACGGACACCGCGACAATTTCTCCTAAGTAAATATGTTGCGGATTTCTTGTATTCCCGTCCATCTGGCAGTAAATTTTGTGCTAATTGTTGATTTGCATTGCATAATTGGCTACTAAATACTTGCCGCCATTGAGCTTACGTTGCGATAAAGCGAACTTCATGTATTCATTGTGAATTTGCACAACAACAAACAGAGCGAACTTGTCCACATACGTATGCGCATGCGAGTTATGTTTGCATGTACGAATGTAGAGTTGTAGATACAATAAAGATAAATAAAAATAAGGCAACTAAGTGTGTCTAGTTAGACAAATTCATTTAATTTTGAATACAACTAAAGTATTTCGTTAACTATTAAAAGATCATACCGCAAATGACTAATAAATCTTTTATCAATACGATCGAATAACTCTGTTAGCGTATTAAAATATGCTTGCAAGTCCAGTGAGATCTCATGGAATTTATGTTGCATATTTGTTATTCCATATATCTGTTGTTACGAGCTAAACGTATAGGGTCTTGCAATAGGGACGCTACGAAAGAAGACCGATAGTGACAGCAAACGGTGCCATATTTTTTCCGCTCTTTTGACATTTCTCTTCAGTAAGGTTTGCCATTTCATCATGGAAAGATATACAATCCAACAACGAGTCGAAATTATTAAAATTTACTACCGAAATTCGGAGTCAATGGCCTCAACTTAAAGAGCGCTACGTCAAGCCTATGGTCTATGCCAACAAGCCAGCGACGATTGATGAACTTCGTACGAATATCGAACGTGAAATTGCAGCAGTATCGGCAGATTTATGCTTGAAAACCGTCGAAAATTGGGTTCAGCGTCTGGACTTCTGCAAGCGTCCCGTGGTGACCATGCAAAAGAAATCGAGTTCCATACATAATGGCATCGAATGTACTTTCACAGGAATAAAGAATTTAATTCATATCCCAAACCGTTTTTGTTTTATTTAAAAAAAAACTTTTGTAGCGTTCCTATTGAAAACCCCGTTATTTATCAAGGTGAAATAAATATTTGACGATGCTTATTTGACAACATGGAAATGAACAGTTTCCGTATTTGTACACATTAACCCGTTTGCAAATTTTGTACTTAGAACTAGAAACCGTTATAATTTTTATAAAAAACAAAAAAAAAATATAATTTAACCGTTTGTGAGTTTTATTTTCTCGATCTTGAATTTTTATTTCTTCGGTCAAATTTGATCATTACTTTTTCGATCAAAAATAATTGTTATTCTTGGATTTGTATTTTTAAGATCATATTTGATCGATATTTTTTAATTTATATTTGTTCGATCAAGTATAATCGTTGTTCTTGAGTTTGAAATTTTTCAGTCATATTTAATCGATATTTTATGATATTTTTATTCGATCATAAAACATATTATTGTCACAGCCGACAAATTTGTTTGCTCTTGTTATTACCAAAGAATTGTAAGCCCAAAACTAACCATTATTTTTTATTAAAAAAATTAAAATCAATTTTTTATTTATTCAGCCTTAAAATGTAGGGCACATATTTTTTACGATGAAGTTAGTTCAACGTCATACACTTTTACTCATTTGATTCATTGTGACTCTTCGGATGGAGCACAAAATATTGGCTCATTACCTCCGGAGTGTCCTTACAAAAACAACAATTGTTCGTCACTATTTCTATTTATTTTTTCAAATAAACATTTATTTATTTCTTGAGAGCTTCAAATTAAAATTTATTTAACTGATGTAAAAAAGTTGATAGAATCAATGTTTGTGTAATTTGGTACGTGAAATGTTAAAATCTGAATTCGTCCAGTTTGCTCATACATTTTGTTTGTGTAAACAAACCAACCCAGCTAATTTGAAAAGAAAAACAAGCAGTCAGCTCATGAAATGCTATCACCTTGTATTCGCTTTGCACAAAACAAAGGTAAATTCATATAAAGTGGTAGCAGTCAAGGGGTATTCGGTAAGATGGTTCCAGATTCATTCCCAAAATTTACATTCATTTTGTTTTTGGTTTCTGTGTGGCAATTGGCAAATTTGTTGAGCGAATTGATAAAATAGAAAAACAAACTAACATAGCTTGTTCATGATAAATTTTTTTGTTAGTTTTATATACAAATATAGTTCATACTATAAAAAAAACCCTGTAAATTAATGTTTCAAACCTAATAAAAATCGTATGGAAACTCAGCGAATTTTCATCAAAATTTTAGAAGAGTTTTTAGAAATTTCTGGAGTATGCAGTGTTATAGCTTATTTAAACTATATAGATTTAAATGTTGCCATTTTATTTGTTATAACTCGGCTCAAAATCCGATCAACGAATTTCAATCAAATTTAGACAGCATAATCCCTAGACCTGTGGCACGAGCATAGGCTATAACTTTAATCCCCTAGGTGGCACGTCGGTGGTAAGTCGATTTATTCACAAAATCGGTATTTATGATTCTATTTTGATGTAACTAGAAACATATAATGTGCGAAGAAAAATAATTTAACGAAAAATTGGTTCGCTTTTGATTATATGTATGTGAAATATTTTAATGTACAATTTATGCACTAGAGGCGAGGTATTCAGAGAATATTTTTTTATGATATGATTTTGATGAATTTATAAGCGTATAATGGGGGGTTTGACAGGTAATACTGTTACGAAAAATGGTCCCGCTAGATGGTGCTGTAATCGAGTTATTCATAAATTTTTTATTTATGGTCCGACATTGATGATATTTGAAAATTCTGCTGTAGCTTTTTTTGTTTTTGCTTTAGCGGCACCATAAAAGCGGCATAAAAATTCGTCTTGCACAAATCCAAATTTCAGTTTACAGAACTTACTTATAAGATTTTAGTATGTTTTTAGAATGTCAAAAGTATCCTAGACAATAAGAGTTAAACCGTGCCTATTTCTGAGACACAATATATTATTTATCTATTTTATCGAAAAATTTTACTAGAAACGAAATGGATTGTTGTTCTTGATTTCCATTCCGCGAAAATTTTATGTTTGAAAAGTTTTGCCTTTGACTAGTCGGAGTGAAAAGTAATTGGAAAATTAAACCCAAAGATATTTGTTGTTTGTCTACCAAATCTTTCAAATTTGAAAGTTAGTATTATTGAGAAGATTTATAAGTCGTTATTGCTCAAATTTGTATTTAATTAGTTTGATTTCGGTTAGAAAAATACTAAGATAAATACAAAACAAAAACACTAAAAATTACATCGAACTGTTCTTGATTCCGATTCATCGAAAAGTTCCGTATTGACAAGCATTACAAATAAAACATTAATTTTCGCTCCAGTTTTGTGGAAATAGTTTATTTGAATTAAATATTCTGCAGCTGGTGGCAAACCCCCTGCCATTGATACCAGCTGATTATATTTGTAAACAGATTTCACTAATTAAATTTTATAATGTAAATTTCTTCAGCTCGCCCAAACAAAATTTTTTAATTTTTTGAGAAACATAAATAATTGACATGAACACCACCACCAAAACGTGTTGGAATTGCATAAGTTTTACTCTTCTACCCGAATCGAAATGCAGAATATGCCTGTATATGCCTTAATCCAGTATTTATAAAAGAAACTGCTCAAGTATGCCTCCTCCCTATTTCCAAAAAGCCGCAACTTCCACTTTGGTTTAATTGATGTACAAGTCCCTTAATATACATACACACAAAACTCCGCCCATTCTATGCATTCAACGAGGATACCCGTCCTTTTAGTATAGAATATCAAAATCTACAACAACACTTGTTATGTTTGTGGAATACGAGTGTGAACACCGTTACAAGTACTCTACTCCCAGAGTGATGAATATCACACACATCCATCTTATATCTAAACAAGTGATGCTATTAACATGATAACTAAATCATAAAGACAACTAGTATGACTAGCAAAACAATCTAGTTTCATAGCCAAATCTACTAGACAACATAAAATAAAATACCATAGCAAAGCAATGCAATCAAAAAACATAGATCACATGACAAACAGGACGACATGTGGCGGAAGGCAACGTCGACTTTTCACATATGGCCGGCCACATGGACAACAAACAGCTCATGCAAGGAAAACACAACAATCAACCAACAATTCACTGACAACTACTACTATTTATGAAGTGCAGGAGATGGATGTTTTTTTGGCTGTTCAATGGCAGACCAACACTGACTGGCAAACTGGACGACTGGCTATGGAATTGCCGCATGCAGTTGTCGAGCAAACGCCTAGAGCGATGAAATGGCAAGCGAAAAAAAGTCGCCAGCTAAATGCAAAAGAAAGCAACACAACAACAAACAACAAACAAAACAGGATCATGGACATTCCATCACTTTTTTGAGCGACGAATGCGGAGGAGCCACACGGAGAGGGTGTGACTGCAGAACGTTTATCATGCGCTCAAATGACCATTAAATGTGTTCAACGACGCCATCATCGTCAACGGGTGACAGCAGCACAGAACGAGTTGCAAATAGTATACAAACTTCGTCATAAATATATACGGATATACATATATATCTGTTTATGTACCTATGTATTAGAGTAACATCACCCTGTAGGGAAACTCACTAGTACTGGAGACTAATTCAGTTCTAGAGAAATTATAACTATTATAAGGGCGCCATTTTCTCTTTTCCGTGCAAGCAACTTCGGAATTTAGCACAGCGATGTCCCAAGGTGTGGTATTTGCGCCCGCTGAACTCCCTTTTTCACAGTTGCGACAGCATAGTGCTGGGAGCACTGTTGCTTAAGAAAAATTAAGTATATAATATTTGCCGAGGTTACTTCAGTGTTCGTTTCCCTTTTCCTGCTCTCAAATTAACCAAATCAATGTAAACAGGTACCATTTTAAAGGTATCGATCAGTACAACAAATCAATATACCCGTTTCTTTGTAACCGAGATGCAAAAAAAGAACACTTGGTAGAATAACAAAATGCATGTAAAGCAACAACACTAACTTGGTAAAATATGCGGGTTGAGCTAACTCGGTAAAATGATATCCGATCTGACATGTAGTGTTGGGAATTGAAAAAACTGCGCTATTGTGAATGAGCCGGAAGAAAGTATATGGGAAATTTCAGTTCAAAATCTAATTCGTTTTTATTTCCATAGTATTTTTTAAATATATAATTAAATAAACCTAAAAATTGCCGACACAACTATTCTCCATTCTTAAATAGCGCTAAACAAATCGTATATTCCATGAAAGTTACGAGCAAGGTTGTTTTTGCAAATAAAGAAAATTGTTTTCGAGTTGGAGCGTTATTTTGCAACTCGGGTACAAAGAAACGGGCCTAATAATAATTGTTCTAGTCTATTAAAATAAAAAGTCTAAACTAAATGGAAGTGAAAAACATAAATATAAATTTATGCTATGATATATCTGTGAATGCACCTCCGAACTTCGCCCTCTCCGAAGCTTCCGAAATCAGCCGTCCTTACAAGACATTGCTGAGCAGTTTAGGCAAAAACTCTAAAACACTTACATTTCCAAAATAATTTTGTTTTTGTAGTTTATTAATGATGACAACAGTGAGTACTAATTTGATTATTAGTGCTGAGGAGTTTTTGATGACAACAATGAAAAGTTTGGTTATACGCGCTAAGTAAATTAGATGCATGAAAATGACAAGTTGCCTTGTTATGTAGAGCAAAAAGGAAATTTCTCTTAGTAGAAAAGAAATAAAATATCACAGAAACAAGCGCAAAGTACTCATTTCTTGCCCATGGCCTGAAAAAAATGATTACTTTGCTGAGCACTTCTGTAATTAGTGTGGGTTTCGCTATAATAATTGACAAAAGCCAAGACCAAACCTTTGATAAAGCTGGTTATATTTACTTATCCCTGTACTTTACATATGGGGTTAAAATATCTACATCAGAGTAAGCCATAACTTAGTTTTACTTCGGGGATTACGACACTCGAGAAATCGAGAAACCGCGTTCTCGGTATAATCTCGGGTATCGCCGTTCGCGCAAGAAATGTCGAGTATTTATCGCAACGAGCACTGCATATGCATTTAGAATCGAGTATCGAGAAGCTCGCGAGCCTTCGAGATTCTCGATGCACGAGAAGTTCACGAGCAGTATCAAGAATCTAAAATGTTTTGCTTTGACTGCCTGGCTCACTGTATACTTATACATACATACATACATACATAGTGGGTTACGTTATGTAGTGCAAAATTTGTTCAACCAAAAATTTTTATCGCGAGAAACAGCTTTTCGAGGAATCTCAAGAACTCGAAGACTCTAATTTTAATAAAAAATCATTTCATTTTTTTAACCTTATTTGAAAATTGACAAAAAATAAAGAATGATGTTCCATTTAAGCAAATTGCCGATGAAAGCGGCTGTTGGTTTTTAAATGTTTTGGTATTTAATTTTCTTTGTATTGTTAGTTTTGTCCTTATATTTTTTATATCAACAAAAGGCATTTATTTATTTAAAATTTATTGGAAAAGCCATAATTACAGCGGTAGAAGTTATAGCTGCATTTTTGTAGATCATAACTTCTCCTTGTCAGACTTCTTCTTACTAGGCTTTCACGGGGCTCGAACCCATGTTCTCTACCACGACATGTTCTTAGTGCAAGCACACTAACCAGTTGAACCAAGTAAGCCGTGTAAACTGTAGTTATGTAATTTAAATTAATAATTAATTTTATTAAAACCTTTTTATTACATGCATTTTATGGAGCACTTTTGAAACTGAATAATCAAGGTATATACCAATTTTCCTTAAAGGGACGTCGCATATAACAATTTTTGAAAGGATGTGGTTTTTTTTTTAATTTTTAATTTTTAATTTAAAAAGCTACTTTAAACATAGCACAATATTATTTTATTATTATTATTTTTATATAAGAGATATTCATGCTGCGACCTAAACTGCAGTGCATATCTTACCTATCAGATAGTCATAGAAATCTCCCATTCAGAGATCATACAAGAGGGAAATAAGAACCTCTTTGAATTAACTTTTCCCTTTGTCTTATTCCAGCGGGTTTCAGACCATTCTTCTCAACTGTCCGGTGGAACCTCCATATAAAGGCTCTGGACCATCCCGTCGACTTTGGTCCCTGAGCCTGGGGAGCCATAAGCTCTCTCATTACGTTAAGCCCTTCAAGTCATAGAATGCTTTCAAGCGTTGCTTTGCCGCCATTTATATTCAGAACAATTTCATTCTAATCCGCAAAACTCGGTATCGTTTCTGATGTGCCTACCTACACCAGTATACCAAACTTAGCATTCCTTGAAGTTAAAGGAGTATAATAAAAGTCCTCTTCAGAACTTAAACTGTGTGTGGCTTTTAGAATGACAGCTTTGATATCTGAAATTTTGATAATTCAGAAATGGGTTGCTTGTCATGTGGCTGAGCGTCACTACTGCTCATTCCATCGAAATCAAAAAGGAGGAATTCTTGGGTAGATGATTTTTATGAGTATATCTTTCATGTTTATACAAAGCTAGATCTAGATATTTCATTTCCCCTGCAAAAAGCTCAATTTAAGTCGCACAATATGTAGATTTGGCCAAACGAATGAATATGTTGGACTTTAATAGATATTTTACCGATAATAGAAAAGGTTGCGCTAAAAGCCCCCTTATCTGGTTAGGGGAATAAGTGAGATATTACTGGGAGAAATTATCCATGCCACTGTCCAGCAACTCAAGTTAGCTTCTAGCGAGCGTTCTCTACATTGAGACTGGTACGACTCGTACTAACTGAACTCAGATGTAACCTCTCCACCGATTCATTGCGATCGCTTATGTTCAAACAATAAATCTTTGTACCATAGAGAAAATATAAGCACTTCTCTTTTGTAGGAATATTTAAAATGAATTGGATTGCAGACTTTTTCACCTAGTTTTCCAAATAAATCAGGGACCGCATACAACGATTATTGTCAAAATTTCAACTCAAAAAATCGTGCAGGTGGAGAAATTCTACGTGTATAAGGGCATCGATTTTTATATTTTGAGTTTTATTTAAAAAAAATCAAGTTTAGTCGTTTTTTATGGAATTTTATTTTTTACGCAAATTAAAGTTAATTTTCTGAGCGAAAAATAATGCTCAACAAATAACGATTCGAGAATTTTTTTGATTAAATAAAAGTTATTATCGTTACGGCACTAAAAATAAACACGAATGGAATTAAAAAGCAGTTTAATTTGAAACATATTTTATTTACAAAATTATTACCGATTTCTTAAAAAATGCTTACCCTGACCCAATAAACAGAGCTCTCACAAATTTCATATCACTAAGGCATGGAGTAAATACAATAGAAAAATCATATTTAAAACTTTTTAGATAACATGTGTTAACTCAAATATAAAGAGTAAAAAAAATGAGAGGACAAGTTTAATACAGCAATCAAATTTTTCGATTAATACAATGGGTATTCATAACCGAAAATATTATGTCCCACCTATAATGGTATAAAAAATAAAAATAAAATAAAATATGTCTTATGGTAATGGTTAATCATTCATTAGTATTAATTGTTAAAGGGTATCTTTCCGTCATTTCTCTTATAACAAATTGAGAGCAGATTGAATTCTTTAACATCTACTGTTCCAACCTAGAATATATCATGTGTGCATTTCTTTTAAAAAATAGATGGTACAAATATTAACTAATTCTAAACTACAAACTTGCTTCGCCTCTTAAAATATTCCTTGCAGGGTATGCGATAGTGCCGCACCAGAGAATGTGTTGACAAAAATGCCATGGACATCATGGCCCGCATGCAAACAAACAGAATGGCAGACAACTGCAAGGACATTCATCAAGTGATAAATTAAGTGAATGACTTCATGCATGCGGCGACTTCTTCCGTCCACACGCGTGCAACATACGCACACACACACGCACACCCACACCCACACAAACTGGACAACGTACCTCCACCACTGTTCAAAAATTTCAATTGGCTGCAGGAAAGACTGCAGCGCCGATAGCAGCGCGCTGACGTATGTAGCAACAAAAGCAAAAACAACAACAACAACAGCAGTTGGAGCAGCAACAGTAGTACCAAAACAACTGCAGCATGTGTCCAACAACAAAATGGAAAAATAAAAACATTTACACTGCGTTGGTGGCTTTGTTTGATGGGAGTTCACGCGGAAATCGATTTTGCATAAGTCACCACGCCCACTCACATGCCCCCTTTGCATCCAGAGCAGAGCACATCTGCATACAATCAGCCACTCATCCATCCAACCTTCCCTTCCATGTTGTATAAAACATCCAAACATTTATTCATTCATTCATCTATCCATCCATCCATTTTGCCCGCTAGCAGATCATTCAACCATTTGATGGGTACAATGCGTCGCATTGCTGCCACTTCCGTTTTGATTGTGCAACCAAACGCCAGAGGCATTTCGTAGCTAGAGCTGTATCAAACAAAAGCAATAAGGCATTGTGACAATGTGGCATAAATCTATGAGTGTATGGTTGGTCTTTTGGTCAGTTATCTAGGCTGAATAGATAGATAGATAGATAAATAGTTGATGATGATGGAAAAATAACCAACCGGGCTTGCACCAAAATAGTAGCAATAGTTAGTTGCATGCCAATATTTTGTGGCAAAAAAAAGTTTGTGGATGAGTAAGTAGTTGGTATGTGGCAATTGAGGACTTGGTGAGCGCTTGGTGGAATGAGATGATGTGCCATGTACCCGTAAGTGACTTAAATTGCCATCATATCATGTGTGCTCCTTTCAGTCCATTTGATGGCAATGGCGGCGTCAGCGGATCACCATAAATTTGGTATAAAGTAAACGAGGCATTTAATCGTTGATTTTGTTCAATGGGTTTTGTTTGTTTTAACCCGAAGATTAGTTTATTTTTGCATGTTTTTGAAAATTATTTACGTTTAATGATAATTTGTGTATGAAAATATCAGAAGAAAATTTCAGTAGATTTTACATATATTACTAAAATAGAAATTTCGTTATGGTATTAGCTTTAAAATTTAAAGGAAATAATAGCAAACGATATTTCAAAAGAGTTTGTCGGAATGCGGTTTTCGCTTACGTAGAAGTAATATGTGCAAACCTAAATATCACAAATCAAGGTATCGTTATAATGTAGTTGCCAAACTAATTAATTAAGATTCGTAAGCCTTAAATGAGCTTTAGTTACTTTTTTCTTTTTTGTTTCCAAAGTACGATTTAAAAAAATCAAAAGTAAAAAGTAATCAATTGTAAAAATGTAAAATTTTCGACACAGCGAATTCAAACAAAAATTTTCAATTTTCTCGAAACATTACTAGTAGTAAAGATTTAAGATTTTGCGTATATTGGCACCTTTTCACCGTTTCATTATCTACACTTAAACGTAGCTTTTCCACGGTCTAGCATTTATGGATATTCAAAGGGATATAAATTTGCCAGTAGACGAAGTCCAACCAAGGAAATCAAGAAAAATATGAAAAATCTTAGTTTCAGTGTGTCATTTTTGTATATGGATCTTTAGTGATAATTTAGTACTAGTATGGTTCCACGTGTTGAAGTCCTCGAATTTGGGAAGGGTCTCTGACTGTCATTGACCTGGAAGTGCCCAGGACGATTCTTCTGCTTGCAGTACACGCTCACGTCTTCCGGTTGATTTCAACCCAATGCCTCTGGGTAGCTCCCGAACTTCCGTTTAGGAGTGAGCTAAAGCGATAAGGCAAACTTGGTTGGGCCACTCTGACGTTTTCTCTACTTTGCTAAGTGACATCGAAAGCTTCGCTGGAAAAAATGAAGGTACCGAGCCCCAAATTGAAGAAGTCCGGTTAGCGATAACGCAGCTTAGGAACAAAAAAGGCGCGAGCGTTAATGATTACGAACTGAGTTATTCAAGAGTTGTGGCGAAGATCTGGTTAGGTATACGAGCTTATTTTCAGAATATGGTAGCATGAAGCACATAGCGGTATCCCCTCGGCAGGCAATGGAAAATCTCCGAGTATATTTCTGCCATGAAAAAACTTCTCACAAAAAAAGAAACATTCGCCGTTTGGAGTCGTCGTAAAATTGTAGGTCCCTCAATTTGTGTTACAACATCAAGACGCACCCCACAATTCATATAAGCCTTTATCGAGCGTATTGTGAAAAAGACTGAAGTCAACCGTCAACGAACAGATTGTAGCTCATCAGTTTGGCCTTAGACCCGGACAATCTACAATCGACCAGATATTCACGATAAAAACACCCGTGAGAAGAGGATCGACGCGTTTCATTTATTTGTTGACTCTAAATCAGCTTCGACAGCTAAACTAATACGGCTATGTAAAATGACGCTGAGCAACTCCACCAGCTCAGCCAGAATTAGGAGGACCTCCCGAGCCATTTGATACCAAACGAGGTTTTAGGCAGGTTAACTCCCTATCGTGCGACTTCTTTAACATTTTGTTAGAAAATATAATTTTCGAGCTGCAGAATTAAACCAAACAGGCACCCTATTTTATAAGGGTGAGCAACTGCTGGCGTATGTTGATATTGACATTATTGACATCAACAACCGCCAATGGACTGTAAACATAGAAAAAGCGAGCTAGTATCTCTAAAAAATGGTTACTTCTAACAAGCACAACATAATCACCGATCTTTTGTTGAAAATATCATTAAATTTCATATATACCTACACTAGCAAACAAATTGCTTATGCAAAAATGTAAACATTCATTCATTAGAATCTCTTTATTTCAGTAGTTCAATATTTTTAAAAATATACTTTTGCTTTGTTTAGAATTTACCAGCAAAAACTCTTCGGTCTAAAACTGGTAACTTCTGACAAAAGAGACCTTCATTGCATTTTAAAATTACACAGAGTGAAAATACCACTTAAAAATCACTAAAAATCGGAATAAAATCTAGCGAATTTACCTAAGGTTTGTTTCTAATGAGAATCCCTCCTGAACACTTTTCAATGTAATTAAGAAGGTGACCCGTAGAATTGAGATGAAAGCATTTTCAGTAAAATCTAGTAGATTGCCTATAAAATTGAGACAGTTTTAAACAGTTTTTTTATTTATAGCCTTTTCTTTTCTCGAATTAATGTTGCCAGCGCTGTCAAATCTTCCTGCTCTTTTCTCAGCATTTTCTCAAGGTTGTTTGAAGTGAAATTGATAGGGTGGAGTGTTCGCGTTTTTTCTCATATAAAAAATGCAATATTTTCACAGGGTCCATGGCAACACTTTCACAATGTTGCCCTAGAATTAGGTGACATTTATTCCAGGAAAAGCAAACGCTATTAATTACACAAGTTTTACTTATAACTATAATAAATTTAAGTACTTATATATTATTACGACAGGTTTTACATATTTGGTTATAATTTCTATAATTTATATTCTTGCAAATCTTATTTTTATTATTCTTATACATGGTGGGCCAAAAGAAACCAAGGGGTGTACAAGTTTAATAACTTTTTCGTTTATTAATTTTTTTTTTATTTTTTCTTTCAGATTATATAGACAACACTTGGAGAATTTATAATTTTCTAATCTAAATTTTGCAGTTAAATTTCAAGAGTTGGCCAGAAATGAAATCAACTTTATTAAAAATTTGATTATGAGTGATGAAGCTCATTTTCATTTGAATGGCTTTGTTAATAAGCAGAACTGTAGGTTCTGGGGTTCTCAAAATCCAATTGCACCCCGTCAGGTGTACAGTATGGTGTGGGATCACATCTGAAAATGTCATTGGGCCTTACTTCTTCGAGAATGAAGATGGAAGTGCTGTAACCGTAAATGGAGAGCGGTATCGGTTTATGATAGAAAATTTTTTACCTCCAGCTCTTGAAAACAGACCTGGTATGTGGTTTCAGCAGGACGGAGCCACTGCCCAGACACAATGGCACTTTTAAGTCAAATTTTTGGAGGGCGAATAATTTCCAGATATTCGGAAATTATTGGGCCAGCGCGATCGCCAGATTTGACAGCACCCGACTATTTTCTTTGGGGTTATTTGAAGGAGCGAGTGTATGTGAACAAGCCAGAGACAATCCTTGAACTCAAGGCAAACATTTTTGCAGAAATTCGAACGCTACAGCCACAAGTTTTGAAAGATGTTATGGAAAATGCTCTAAAAAGAGTCCATCAGTGCGAAGCTGAAAACGGTGGTCATTTAAGAGACATCACTTTTCATACTTAGTGTAAAAAAATTGCCCTTTTGTATATTATCAAAGTCAAAATGTCCCAGCCAAATACGGTTGAACCCCCTCAAATTATATGTAGTGTGGCATGTGTCATTTTTTGAATTTTAATTCATGTTCGGACAGAGCCTATATTGCACAACTAGCATCTATAATATAAATTCACAAGAAAGACAACGAGAGAAATAGAGAGCGTCACTATTGAGTAAAGATATTTAGTTTAAAAAAAAATTATTAATTGAAAACCTCTGGAAAAATAAGTAAGTAAATCAAAAACTTTAATTTTGAAAATAGAAAAATTCAAAGGACAATATTGATAATACTAAACAAAAACAATGTAAAGAAGATTATTCACAAAGTAAATTAGCCCTACAGTCACTGACGCCAATTAAAATTGATAAATAAAATAAATGTTGATGCCATAACTGTTTTATGTTGTGAAATATGAAGGTATAAGTTGAATTAAAATGTCCCCTTTTAAAAATAAAAAGTTTTCCTCATTAATAAATTCAATAAGATTCTAATAAACAGTAAATTAATTTTACTTCATATGTTTTCTTAACATAAAAACAAGGAGGTTTCTCTACAATTTAATATTGTTGAACGAAACTCCATAGAAATTAATAAAGAAGAAGTTACCTCCTTGTTTTCCGCCGTTTTCATTCTCAAAAAATTTGAAAAGAAATTCGAAATAAAATTAAGAAAATGTTCTACCAAAAATTTCTTCAGTCTCGCTTTCATTGGCCACTAAACTCTTTCAGATGTCGATCTCTTATTATAGGTGAACATTTTAGCCTGTGTACACTCTCTTTACTAGTTATTTGAGTATGGAATTGCTGGGGAAATTTGGTAAATTCTGACTCGTACGGGATTACAACTAGTATTGGAACGTCTACCAAAAAAAAAAAATATCACTACGTAATATAATATATGAAACATAGTCGCAATTAAATATGAGATCATTTCAAAATAAAGCTTTCTTATAACTCCTTCCTATTGGAGCCATACTTCAATATTTGATTTAACTTTTTATAGTTTGAATAAATTTTTTAAATCGTCAACAAAAAGGTTACTGAAATTTAGTGTTCACATATTTTTGTTAGTTTGACAATCATATTGTAAAATATTATATAATTTAACTAAATTGAGCTTTAACCATTTTTGAAATGAAGCTTTATTAAACTCATTTTGTTTAATACCCATATTGCAGTATTTGAATTCGTCCATTTTTTTAAATTAATTTATCCTTTTAAATTGATAGCAGCCCCTTAAAAAATCGTTCTATTCTAAAATAAATATCCTTGTTTGTATTCAATTTTTAATTTAATGTGTTTGGTACTAAGTTTTCCTAAACCTCTGTCAGTTCAAACCAGTATTGTAACGCTTCATTTATCTTATAAATTTAGTCGAATTGAAATTTAAATTTTTCTACTCTGCGAATATATTTCTTTAAAAGAACCTCCTTAAAGATTTTTCGTTTGACACCAGTATAGTCAAAGCCCGGAGATGCTATCGTTACGAAAAGCTCATTTTTAGTTTATGAGCAAATACGAGGGTTACCTTTTATATTTTGCACCTTCGCAACACTACATGAGATTAGCTGTAATTAGATATTTTTATCGTAAAGTTTGGTATTTTTTGGCATAAACGTTTTCACTTACGAGTTTTATTTGTGTTTATATATAGTGAGTTTAAAAATTCATATTGCCTAAAAATGGAATTAACCCGTGAACTTTTTCGTGAAATGATTTACTACGACTTTCGACGTGGATTATCGAGCAGGAGTGCATCAATCAACTTACTTCTACTTTTGGTGTCGAATCACCACACTTAGCTACTGTGAAACGATGGTACAACGAGTTCCTATGTGGCCGCCAATCTTTGCAGGACGAATTTCGTGAAGATCGTTCAAAAACGGTGGTTGTGCCAGAAACAGTCGATGCTGTGCGTCAATTGATAATACAAGATCGTCATGTGACATATGGCGAGATAGAGGCATCCTTGGCTGTTAGTGGGACCAGCATACATTCAATATTGCATGAACATTTGGTCGTAAAGAAGATTTGTTCTCGTTGGATACCGCATAATTTGACAATTGCCCAAAAAAGGGCTCGTGTCGATTGGTGTAAAGAAATGTTGAAGAAATTTAGCGGCGGTGGATCAAAGCACGTCTATGACATCGTAACAGGTGACGAATCTTGAATCTATGCATATTAGCCGGAAACAAAGCAGCAATCGACTGTATGGGTGTTCCAAGACGAGCCTAATCCTAAAAATTGTTCGCCTCTAAGAAGTACCTCAAAGCAAATGGTCGCCTTTTTTTCGGAAAATCTGGTCATGTCGCAACTGTTCCACTAGATAAACTTAAAACGGTCATTTCTGAATGTTATACAACCATTTGTTTGCCAAAAGTTTTTGGAGAATTAAGGAAATCCCACCGCCGAAGACAAATCATTATTCACCAAAAACATACGAGCTCTCACGTATCGATTCACACAAGAGAGTTTTTGGGGACTCAAAAGGTCGAAATGATGGGTCATCCGCCTTACAGCCCTGATTTGGCACTTAATGAGTTCTTTTTACTCCCGAACATCAAAAAAAAAATGCGAGGTCAAAGTTTTCCAACGCCTGAAGGAGCTGTAGAAGCCTTCAAACAGCTCGTTTTAGAGGTATCCTCTTCTGAGTGTCAAAAGTGCTTTGAAAATTGGTTCAAGCGAATGCAGAAGTGTATTGACTTGGATGGAGAATATTTTGAAAAACAATAAAACTGTTTGCCTTAATATTTGACGGTTTTTTCATTACTAGGCGCAAAATATAAAAGGCAACCCTCGTAACAATCAAAACAAAATATTTTCGTCTTGTAAAATCTATCAATGATTTATAATAAATTAAAAATGAAATCACAAACAAATAACGTCGGCTCTAAATTTTACCGATAATAATCGAAAAATGTGTTCTTCCATAACCATACTGGACGATGCATTTTGAAATATTAGCATTTCACTCAACTGCTCCTTGATTTTTATTGCCTCTGAAGCTTTCTTTCGTGATCTTAAATAGATATTATCACAATAAAATTTAAATATATGAAAAATTTACACAATCTCTTATATTTTTGCCTTCGATCAAAGCAACAAAGCAACCTTGCGGTCACAAATCTGTCAAGATAAATAAGGAATGGCAAGTGTAGACGTTTATACGAAGTAATTTTGACGTAAATACGTAGTTTACGTTGTGGCTTGCCCGGCATATACAATTTCCGTTACCTTACCAAATAAATTGAAACAGCGAACTTTAACCCTCATCAAACATGTTTTTGTATTTGAAACTCATTGCGTGATACTTCTTAATACTAACTTAATAATTCAATTTAATTTACTTTTTTAAGCAGGTGTCAACCCTCTCCAAAAGTACTTTTTAAAAAAAGGGGTTTTAAAACTTTTTGTGAATATGCGACGCATATTCATATTGCACTCATATTGGGAAATCTCGTTTAGTTTTTATTTCCATATAAACAAGTAGCAACCTTCTTTAAAAGTATTTGGAAAGTGAAACCTTTTTGCATTCAATATTAAATGGATTTGATTTAACTTATTGTAAATTTGATTAATATTTCAAATAGGTGGCAACCCTCACCAAAATAATTTTTGAAATTAATTTTTCTTAAAACTTTTATTTTGGCACTCATATTGTAAAATCTCATTTATTTTTTTTAAATCAACTTAATTTGCATTTAAACAGGTGGCAAACTTCGTTCATAACATTCGGAAAATGAAGTTTTAATATACTTCGTTTCGTTTGATGTCCATATTGCTATATTTTATTTCATTTAAACAAGTGACAACTCCCTTTAAAACATCGATTTGTTGGTAACCTATATAACGGACTTTGTATAAGCCAAATCTTATCCCGATATATCCAGTCAGTGTATAACAATATGTGATTAAAATTATTTATTTGATTGACTAGAACTTTTTTAACAGGTGGCTACTCTCCATATAATGTAGCCTATATTATAACGTTGGAGGTGGGCTATTTGTGTGCTAAATTTTGAACGACTCCGCCTAGCCACGTTTGGGCCTAACAAGGTAACAACTTACTCACACATGCTAAAGCGGAATTATTTAATAAAGGTCTATCTTAAATGCCCGGTGAATGTTGACATTTTATTACTGTTTTATCTTAAATTAAAGCAATGAATTAGAGAAGACTTTTTTTTAGCTATATCAGCGAGATTTTAGAAAACATCAACACGTATGTAATTCACTCCACATGAAGTGCGTCCACATCAAACTCACCCATTTATTTAGTATGGATGTATGTATGCACCAAATGCAAATGCAGATATATACACATACACATACATACATAATACAATGGGAGTAAGAAATGAGGGAAACGCGAGCCCAAACACCCGCTCCAATCGTTTGACAAAAAACATAAAAATGTGTTTACACCTTCGCCTACAAATTGGGTGGCAATTGAAACGCCCACGTGCCCCCAATTTACACGCACACACACACACATACATGCAGTAATAGAAACATACAGGCACCTTGCGTGGCAGAAGCCAACTGTTGCAGACAATGACGAAAAAATTGCACCAAATCGCACGCCAGCGAATTTTGCTTTTTTTTGCCGACTGACGCGGCGTTGCATGCATGCAACAAATTCAAATTCGATAGCAAACCGCAGTCAAAGCTATGCACAAAGACAAAGGATTATGTAGCAACATAGCAGCAAAAAAAAAGCGAGTGTCGACAATAAATAGAAATCTCAACAAATCGAAGAAGCGAATGTAAAAGCCCAAAAAACTAATGCCAGTTCATGGCGAGCTTCAGCCGGCGGGCGGTGAAGGGAGTATGCACTATAGCCGGCCACCCGTAACACTATGTACACGTACACACATACATATGCACGTACAAATTGACGTCAATAATTCGCTTTTATTGAGTGTTTTTCGAGCAATAAAAATCGCTTTTAGTGTTTTATGAAACACACAAAAGCCAAGGATCGTAAAAAAATCAAAGTCAGAGTATCTACATACAAATTGATTTAACGAACAACAAGCCGCAACAGCAACAACAATTAGAGCGCCAAAAACAAATCAAAAAAATAAGAACCTAAAAACATAAAACCATCAAATGTACATAAAAATGAAAAAGCGTGATTTGAAAAAAAATAAATCTCTTGTCGAAAAGGGATAAAAGAAATTGTGTCAAGTTTTGACTTCAGAGCAGAGGGAAATCGCGTGAACGCATCACCAACATCACGCTACGCTAATCACTCTGTGTTGACAAACACGACGAGCAAAAGTGGGGCTATAAATGTGGTTTGCTTTATGGCAGAAGATATATGGAGGGGCGACGACTGCAGTAACACTTTTAATGGGACTTTCGAAGAATTTTATTAAAATTTATAAAAATTATATTGCTGCTCATTAGTGCGATATTCAAAAAAGGCATGGAATTAAAAATTTGGTTATGAAAAACCCATTACACTAGTAGACAGAATAGAAATTTTAAAAAATTCGCTGTCTTTTTCTTTAATCTACATTTGTGATAGTTTGAATTGTTCATATTTTTGAATACGAATACTAAGTGTGAGAGCTCCTTATTCAGTACACCGAGCGGCGGTGGGAACATGTGGCAGCGGGGAATTTGTAGTTTGTATCATCATTTTTCCACCCACTGATATTTCTATGACAGGCTGAATCCGGAAGCAATTCCATCAAAACAAATATCTAATGTATGCAAAAAAAAAGTAGGGAAAAGTACATACAAATGTTCTAAGTTTTACATACTTACCTAATTAGTGGTCAAAATACAACGCGTTTTCGAAGTCGAGCGTCGAAGTATTTTAATTGTAATACTACCTTCTGTGGATTCTCCTTTTTTTTAAATCCTTTTTAGCTGTATGTAATATTGTACATATTAATATTTTTGATTTAATATTTTTATACCCGAGCTCTCGGCGTAGTCCAATGTTGAACCCAATCGAAAATATATAAAAATAAAATGTCACGTTATTTGGTAGTTTTTGGCAAAACTAATTATACTAATATATAATTGATTTCCTTAATTTTATAATTTCCTTTTAATATTGCTCTCACGTGTTTCTTATCCACATTCTTTATAAAATTCAACTGGAAATGGTGTAGTGATATACTAAAATTTGAATTGTTAGTAGTTTACTTGCTTTTATCAACCAAAAATTCATTTGCTAAGTTTTAAGCAAATTCGCATCAAAATATCCACATTCGTTTAAAATCGCTGATTAAAGCGCCTGAATGCTATTAAATTGCCGGTTATCGGCATAGATTAGTCTAACTATTATCATCATAATCAAAATCATAATCGCATTATCTCAATTCGAAGTAGAATTTTGCGCAGTTCAGCATGGAGGGGCTTCGAACATACAGAAATCTTTGGATTCAAAATCGGTTTTAAATTTAAAACAATTTTGATTCCTCTTTTTCGCCATCTTACAACTGATTCCAAAAAATTTTAAGTTATACAATGCTAATGCTAAGCTTTACGGTACGAAATATACATACTTGCAGGTGGTAGGTCCCACTCTGTAAATACTGATGTATAGTAAACTAACTGCATGGATATTTTGAAGTAAAACTTCTTTAGCGGCAGAGATTTTTTATATCGCATAACGAATGTCGCGTCAGAATCGGATTACTAAATTTCTACCACTATATTGTTACTAATTCTAGTGCTAATTACTTTCACTATTTTTACCACTATTCTTATTATTTTTTACCACTAGTTTTACTAATGCTACTACTAATTACTACGACTATTTCAACTAATTTTTACCGCTATATTTAATACTTTCTGCCACTATTTGTACTAATATCTACCACTATTTCCACTATTGGTACTACCAATTTTTACCATTACTTTTACTTATTTTTAGCACTATTTTTTATTAATTTATTTCTACCACTATTTTTACTCATTTCTACCACTATTTTTACTAATGCTACTACTAATTACTACCACTGTTTCAACTAATTTTTACCACTATATTTACTAGTTTCTGCCACTATTTGTACTAATATCTACCACTATTTCTACTATTGGTACTACCAATTTTTACCATTACTTTTACTTATTTTTACCACTATTTTTTATTAATTTATTTCTACCACTATTTTTACTCATTTCTACCACTATTTTTACTAATGCTACTACTAATTACTACCACTGTTTCAACTAATTTTTACCACTATATTTACTAGTTTCTGCCACTATTTGTACTAATATCTACCACTATTTCTACTATTGGTACTACCAATTTTTACCATTACTTTTACTTATTTTTACCACTATTTTTTATTAATTTATTTCTACCACTATTTTTACTCATTTCTACCACTATTTTTACTAATGCTACTACTAATTACTACCACTATTTCAACTAATTTTCACCACTATATTTACTAGTTTCTGCCACTATTTAAACTAATATTTATCACTATTTCTACTAATGGTACTGCCAATTTCTACCACTACTTTTATTTATTTTTACCACTATTTTTTTATTGATTTACTACTAATTTCTACCACTATTTTCACTACTTTCTACCACTATTTTTACTAATTCCACTAATAATTTCTACCACTATTTTTACTAATGCTACTACTAATTACTACAATTAATTATTAATTTGTAGTATGTACTACAAAGAAGTTTTCTGCTTAGCTGCACGTGTGTTTTTTTTAGTTGTATTTATTAATAATATAGGTTTTGATAACGTCTAAATCAAATTTTGTTTTATCCGCCCTTTTGTTTTTCCATCAATTTTTCAAATGTTAATAGACTTGTGATTAGGCATCCTGGCCTACTGTGCAATTCAAATTCAAATGCGAATGATAAATTAATCTATACTAATTCAGCAGGGGTTTTCACAGCAATTTTGTGGCACAGAATATTCGTAAGTTGGCTATTCGGCTCTACTTAGTGTTTTTTTTACATAAACTACTCTGTTTTGTTTGATTTCCGTTAGACCAGTCACCTAGGCACTACGTTACTTGACGCTTTTACGTTAAGGTCTCTTGATAATTCGAAATTCTAGAAACACATTCTTTTTGTTTCAACCGATGGTAAAAAAACATTGATAATTCTGTAAGTAAATAAATGAATTCATGCAACAAAATCAAAGTTCACCCATGTAAAGGTGAAAAAGTATTAGCCTAGCTAACTTAGAGTTTCACCGAACTGATGTGGTGACAAAAAGCCCACCTCACCCCGCTTTCACGCCCTTTTTCCATTGGAATGCAAGGCCGGGGAAGTAGAAGTAGATGTTTTGCATATGTGTGTATGAATCTGTGTATGTATGTATAGGTGTATGTATTAAGTGTTGCAATCAACTGTTGCTGGATGAAGGAGCCTATTAAAAATTTAACGATCCAACAAATTACTGCACATCATAAAAATCAGACAAATAAAAATAGATGCAACAACAACAATAACAACGACACCAATATTAACCACACATAAAATTATATTTGAGTAGTCAGCATCAACAAGTTGAAGCAAATAACACGATCAATTTGGGTTGTGTGACAGTAAAGTAGAGGAAACTAAAAATAGCCACATACAAATAAACGCACATACATACATACACACATCCATGCAAAGTGATGAGGCCGTCGGCCTGGTGGTGATGGTATGGGGAAATTTGTGCGTGCAGTGGCGAGTGAGGTTGGTGAAGGAAACGATGATGATGAGGCAGAGCACATTATTATCAAAATGATTTAAGAGCAGCAGCAGTCACCGAATATCAGACATAAGCATACATTTATTAACAGAATGGCATACATATGTATGTATGAGTCTGGATGTACATATGTGCATGCAAATGCTGCCGAAATGTCAGCGGTGGCAGCAAAAAAAGTCTTGATGCAAATATGTACATATGTATGTATGTATTGTGATATTGTCGGCGTTAGTTTGCCGGCTGTTGATCGCTACGATAGAAGCGATAGAAGTGTTGGTGTTAGTAAGCAAAAATTTATTATTATGCAAATTTGTATTAAGGTTAAAATATAAGAGCTAAAAATAATTAGGAAACAGCAAACGTAAAAATAAGATGTATGTACATATGTAGTTATGAATTAATATTTAAAGCGATTGTGAATGTACAAATTTTGAGAAAGTATCGAACTTATTGAGAGAGTAGACTTGCGATTTTAATTTTTAACTGGCAAATAAAGTGTTCCTTTGGAGAACCCAAGCGCAGATTAAATTCAAAAGCAATGTTTGGTGATGACTCAATATGGCCATTCGTTACCTCTAAAGACCAATTAAATAGAGTTCCATTTGAGCTGAGTTAAAAATAAAAACGCACTTGCAACAATAACTTAATGTGGGTCAGGGACGAAAAATCTAATTTCCTGCTGGGTTGGTTCGTAGATTAGCTGAAACCAAAATTCAAAAATACATAAAAACACACAGGCATTTTTAAACGTAATATGAAGATGTGAACTATACTTACAGTGATTTTACCGTTGAAAATAATAGAATAAATATTACAATACATAAAATATAAAATAAATATTATATAATAAAAATTAATTAAAAAAAAAAATAAAAGCATTGTTATTCAAATTACGAAACTATAATGCAGCACAAAACTCAATAAAAATATTAGCAAAATCAAATATTAAAAAATTAACTCCTTTTCCTTTTTGACCCTAAATAACAATTGATATTTTTCTGTAGAATATTTTTTTTTTATATCTAAATGGCGCAAGTTTTTGAATATACCTTATACCTTCTGAGCAACTATGATCATAATTATATTTTGTAATCAGATAATTTATTATATAAACTTTCGTTTTAGCCTAACAGCCTCCTGCATCCTTACAGTCCTTACTATGTTAAGAATAGGAAGGGGAACTCGTTCCAGGTAAGCAAAATATGCATTCGAATGTGTGCCTTTGGAGCGTGTAATATCTCAACCATTTTTTTTATTTAAAAAATTACTTTTTATAGTAAAAAGTAAAGGTATTTTTTCAGGAAGCAATAGTTATTTTTTAGTGTTATTTTTCGAATAGACGATAAAAGTTATTTTCTGAGTTTTCTTCTTAATTTAATTTAGAAAATAAAAGTTATTTAATTAGTTTATTTTTTGTTTGGAAAACAATCAGTCCCCCAATTTGTGTTACAACATCAAGGCGCACACCAAAAATTTTAGAAGAAGTTTGACCAAACATATGTGATATATAATGTAAGCGCCAAATTGTTATTAGACTTCTTTTAAATTTGAGGTAAGTTCATTTCTTTTCGTATTTTCCTTTGTCTTAAAATTTTCTGTTCGGTGTTGTTTATCACCGAAGACGTTAAATATCACTCTTAACTTGAATTTTACCTATCCAATGATATCAAAACTATTACAGTGAAATGGCGACAATTCATACCAGGTTACTTCGAAAATCTAAATTATTCGCTACTATTCGTTGATCCCTTGAAAATTCGAGTTAATTTGGAAAATTGTAATACATTTGGGGCCCCCACCTTAATTCGCATCTTGCTACAATGTAGATTAGGTTCAACGTCTTATACATCGTACTTGATTGTTGACAATTATCTAATAACACAGTGAAATCTCGAGAAATTTATTCGTTCGTCATTGTCATTATCAAATACTTCAAAATCTTCGTTATTTTCCGTAATTCGATGATTGGTACAACCAATTTTCAGTATAATCAAAACCATCTTCGACATCAACAATTGAAATTCTCTAACCTACCTACCCATTGAGATCGCGATTGTTTTTGTTGCTAAACAAAATGTTGGTTTGAAGAATTCATAAAAGTTAACTCTTAGAGCATTACACGGATGATGTAATTCGGTTACCTTAACCGAGCGTTTTAGTTTAGTGCAAGTTAAATTTTTCTTGATTCAACTATAATTCGTAACGCAAAACAAAATTTTATTTTATGCTTTTTTGTTTGAAATTTTGTGTATGCCATTGCCTTTTCTATATTTATAAATGTTGCAAAAATGAAGCATAGTTCTAGCTTTTCATATTGATGCGGAAAAAACTGAAATGGGTAAGGAACTTTTCTCAACAACACCCACTGAAATTCTACGAAAGACTCAGACTTTTTTAAAACTTCATTTTTGATAATAGCTTCAGCTAAGCTTATTTTTTTAATCGAATACGAGTTTGTAATTTTGGTATTTCATTTTATTAAAAACTAACTAAAAAAATCAACAACGAAAAATAAACACCGGTATAAATGGCTAACTTTCCTCGGAATGTTGTAATCTAAAATGCTGGCGGTATATTATAAACTTGTTTCTCCAACTGATTCCATAAATATACATATGTACATACATATATGTATGTAACTAGTAATTAATTGGGGAAAAGTAGCTATATACAGTGAAATCCCTCATAACGGAAAAGTCCTTGTAACCGGGAAGCTTCAATCGCCGCACACATTTAGTGTACACATACTTTTCATTAATTTTTCTATGCACATAAATATCATCCTAATAACTGGACACTCTAATAATCGACCGGGGACCCGATATTTGAAACCATTTTGATCAAAAAATTTCTCATAAATGAACAAAATTCAAAAAAAAAATCCGATTGTTTTGTAGTAACTTTGATAAAAATTAAATTGCTTTAAAAGATTGCAAGAAAATAAGGAAACAATTGATTCTGAACGGGAGTCTGGAATACAAATTTTTAATTTTTTTTTTTTGAATACAAATTTCTTGTTTCATGACTACTGAAATTTTTGCTTCCGCGTAGTGAAGTTTTCTGGAGAATAGAACTTTTCGCTGAACGCGCAGTGAAGTTTTCAATTGTTTCTAGAAATCAATTGTGTGGCGTTATACGAGTATTTTGTGTTAATCGACATAAAAAAATTTAAATAAACGAAATTTCTCTCAGTTAAATAATTAATTAATTAAATAATAAGTGCCACATTACATTGTGACATAAAAATGTAAAAGAAAATTTGCAATTTGCTCTGCGCGTAAGATCGTTTTTTTTTATCGAATTTCTGCTTGAATTTTCAGAAATTTTTCTTGTTGACGCGGTCGTTTTCCGTTCTCCAGCTTTTTCCTTTTGAAAGTACTCACTGCGTGTTCAGGCCTTTTCTCATAGAGAAAATTTCCCTTCTCCTAAGTAAGTTTTTAGGTAGTTCTTTTTTAGCGCCATATATAAAAATGAATGGGAATAATTGGATTTTGTAAGTACATCACTACTGAATATTCGGAAAGAAAGAAGTGCGAAGTAAATAACTTCCCAATTGTGCTAATAGTAGTATTAAAATTTTTGTTTGTTTTGTTTTTTATGGCATTACTATGAATAACAAAACGACTGATTATAATAATCATTCAGTGTAAAAAATAATCACGGGGATGAACGCCAAGGGGATGAAAAAACTTCGTCAGAAGGGTGCAAAACCAGTTGAAATTGTTAAGTCCTTGAGAAACCTTAAAGTTAACAAAATGTTTGTGCTTCGTAATATTTTGGGGTTCAAGAAAACTGGGAGCTTTGAAATGAAAAAAGTTCTGCCGAAAACCTATCGTTATAACTCCAGATATGGCGAAGAGAGAGCACGAGCGAATTCGTCTAAATTGTTCTATTTCGGCAAGAATGGTCACTAGAGACTATACAAAATGCCATTAAAAAATATTTGAAGATGAATGCTTTGAAAAAACAGCGAATGAATGGAATTGCAACGTGTCAAATGAAAATAAAAGCAAAACGAAGTAATCCGCTACTTCAGCGTCACGCAAGCTATAAAGTGTTTTTTTTTTTTGTTCTTTAGTAGTGCAACGGTTTTTATTATAGGACAGTCACAACGCGCAAAATAATCGCGTGCGCGCAGAAAATATGTCTGATATCCCCACTCAGGGAAAATGATTTTGACCTGTACCGCGATTTATCATCCGTTATGAAATGGGGAACGAGTTTAGAAAAAGGCCAGCTTCCTCTTCTTTTTTATTGAGAGACGCGTAAAAATTAACATACATTATTACTTGGAGAAGTTTTTAAAGAAGCATATCCCGCCATAGGCCACGAATTCTTTTGGCGAAGCGCCATTTTGTTTCCAGTAAAATTCTGCTTCAGATTACAAAGCTAGAATTGTTCTTCGGATTTGAATCCATTAGATTACTGCATATGGGACTGCTTGTTGAACAAAATGAAAAACCTAAAACCCTTGAAGTTGATTGAAGCAATTTAAGTGAAGCTAATAGTAGATATGGGATAAAATACTGAACGAATCTGTGCTGATTTTCTGAAACGTTTGGAGCTGATAAAAAAAAAAGAACAAGGTTGAAAGGTTTGAAACTAGTGATTGAGAAATATGATTCAATAATGAAAGGTTTGAAACATAAACAGCTTTGCTCCTCACTCTTCACATGACGTCTCCTTTAGCTAAAACGGTCTTACTTCTTTGGAAATTTGTGTGTGAATGATATCAAATATTTTTAAATAGTAGTAATATTAAAAAAAAGGGTCGGTTTCATTGATTCATTTGTGTTGTGTTAATTCGCTGACATTTTTCCTGAAAATTTTGAGTAAGTATTTTATAAAAATGTAAATATTTTATATAATGCAAATATGTGATTTTATTTGCAATTCATTAGATAATTTGGGCATCTAGATCGGGATTGGTATACTGAGTGACCGTTTCCCTCCATCTTAGTCCGTTAAGCTCCATGTCCTAGTTCCTGCCATGTGCAAGTGTGAGTTAGCAATAACATTGCTATTCCCTATATTTTTGGAAAACGTGATTTCGAGAATTTAAGTTAGTATTAAAAAAAAAAAATTGTATTTTATTTTATTTTTTTATTTTATAAAAGGTTACATAACAATAAAATTATTACATAAACTAGAGATAACGCAGCGCTAGCATCGGAGGCTTTCGGCTGAGGTTAAAAATTAAAAAACATTTTACCTTGTTTAAAACCAACAACCAAATAACCTGGTTTTTGTAATCATATGGAAGGCTAAAAACTTGCGATTTTTCGGAACCGACCAAGACCTAAATCAAACATATGAGAGAAGTCTGAACAATTGGGAGTTTGGGTGAGTTTTGGTAAATCAATTAATATGGCTCACCATATTTCATGGAGCTCAAACGAATTTGTGTTGCTTGCTTTTTATAAGAACAACTAACTAAATAACATTATTTTTTTTATATTGTGAATTACAAAAGCTTGATTGTACCAACAATTTCGTACATTTGCCACTAAATGTAGAAATTTCAGTTTTAGTTACTTAAAATAATGATATTTATTAATTAAAATCAGTGTTTTTCATAGCGAAAGGGTTTCCAATCAGAAAAAATGTATCAAATATTTCGTAGACTGCGAAACATATTTGGATTTTGGGCACTTTGCATTCTACCACTAATTATGTACTTTACATACTTGTTAAAAACTTTTTCACAAAAATGGATTACATTCTTACACCTTTCTAGTTTCTTCGCAAATGAAACCTTTTGTGCAGGAGAGCTAGAAATTAGATGTCATTATGTATCAAACCTTTAATAATTAAATAATGATTGAGAATGAGATAAAATGAGTGACACAATAAGAATGCGATATTTTCTTTTCAAAACTCTAAGCTGTATTTTCTTTTCCAACAAAAAATTGTTTAACAGTTATTTATCGTCACGCTATACATAGATAGTATGTATGTAAATACTTATTTCATTTGCAAACAAAATAAATAATTTTTTGGTTGAATAATAAATGCACATAGATTTTCCACTGGGGAAAAGGGATTTCTTGTTTCAATCGAAAATCAATTGAGAAACAGCAAAATACTTAAGCACAAAAAGTGTATGTAGATATGTATGTAAGTATATATGTAAATATAGCTATCAAAGTTTGTTTAGTACAAAATTGCATCCATATCCATATACACCTATGCAAATCTGTATTTATCGGAAGCTGTACTAGTTTGCATTTATAAATAAATATTTGTACATTTACAGGTAGTTAAAAACGAAATGAATGCGCCCCAACCATACATTTAGTGTTTATTCGCAAGCATGATTTATTTATTGTACATACGTGCATTTGGAGTAGTATGTATGTACATATGTGCCTCACATGTGAAAAACTAACCGCCTCGGCCAACGAGCGCAAAAAATTAAAAAAAAACTCTAAATGTTTGCAAATTTATTGCAAAACTGACAGCTCCTCAGCGCTTTTAACCCAACCCAACAGTCAAAGACGGCAGCGGATCGCAACGCAACGGCAGCAATAACAGAGCGGCACAAAATCTTTAATGGCGACCGAGAAATAAACATATAGCAGATACACATGCACAGAGAGAGGGAGAGAGAAAGAGAGCAGCACACATTACCAAAGAAATAAAAACTAATAAAGCCAACAATAATTACCACTGCAACGAAAATGTCGAAAGACGGAGTGCAATGCAGAGACGGAAGAAAACTCAACTATACGACGCACACACACCCACACATACATACACAAACATCACCGAATGCACCACCCCCTTTGCGCATTTCCGTTAGGCGAACGAGGTAGCGAAGCAAATGATTTATTATGAATGAAACACAAAATCAGCAAAAAATTACGTTAAAAAAAAGCAACACAAAATTTGCTATGCTAGCTCGCTGTAGAGAACAAGCAGCGCGCGAGAGCTGCCAAAAAGGGGAAATGCGCGCATGAAAGAGTAGACCAACGCAGGCGTCGCTGCTGCTGCTGTTTAGTGGAAGCGAGAAAGATCATGGCAAGAGTGAAATGCACTGTCGGCCTGTTAAAAGAGAATTTAAGAGTAAGTAGACAGCTCTTCAGAGATGAGAGGAATGTTTTAAGAGTTTATCATGAGTTAAATGAAAAGAGCACGACAGCTGTCTACAGGTGGATTTTCGTAGTGGGCTTATTAGATGAAACAGCTAAAACAAAATAAAATGAATTCTGTTTGGGAGAGACTTTAGGTTGAGCAATGTTTAAACTTTAAAGGCTCTCTGCAGACCATAGATGCGATTGTGTTGCATATTTGATAAAATAAAATTAATATAAACACATTATGCGTGCAAAGCGTGCAGCTGTCCAATTCAACTAGCGAATTAACCCTTATCTGAGCAGTTCTAAATTTATTGAAGTACCCTTATTAATAAGCCATCAAATTTGGTCAGAATGTGAAAAGTAGTAATTAGTAGTTTTCAGTTGTCTAATGAGAAAAGGTATCATGTGACATACACATTTGAATAAAAAAAGAAAATTTTTTATTTAAGCTGTTTAGATATATTGGTACAACTTAGTGGCAAGTCTTTTCTAAATATTCGAACAGTTTTACGAATTCTTAAAATGATATATTAATCTTATTTACTAACTTTCAAAAACTGGGCACAAGTTTTGGTTTAAGTTGGTGGCACTGGCTTGGATACGCTGGTTAGTTTTTCCTAAACCGTTGCTTTCAATAGTAATTACCATATTTTTGAATTCTAGTGAGACTTTTCTTTCGGCAAATATATCTTCTTTGCCTTTAAATATCATACCTATTTAGAAACTCGATCTATATAAAAACTATAGATATTTTTCCTTAGAAAACTTCTAACCGAATAGATATTTATTTTATTATTCATAAGTTGGATATTTAACTACACTATACTAACTTTTTGGTTATTTTAATTTGCAGTATTTTGTGAAATTTTTAAAATATAGGCTCCATCGAAGAATCCCTGGCAAATCTCCATTTAGACATCATCAAGTGAAAATTATTTGTTTGCTTCTTTGACATTAACGTTTAAGTTACTTTCAGTAGCTTTCTAAAACTATCAACTGTCAGTACTAACGTATGAAATTTTTTCGCATCTTTCGTTATTTAAGAATAGCAGGAATATCTAAAGCAAGCATCATCTGCAGGCAAATGAATTAAACGATTCAGGACTGCTTTAGAACTGACTTATACTAGAAATGGCACAGATAACCTCAAGAAAATATTCGAATCTAGAACTAGCCTCGTTTAACTAAGTGTGTTTAATTTTAAAATAGTTTTTAATTATATTTATATTTATCTAATTTAGTTCCAAAAGTAACTAATAAGAAGGAAGAACAAATTGTATATTGTTGTATGAAAAAATGAATACTATGGGATTTTTTTAACTCCTTAATGATGAACGCGTAGAAATATAGAGAAGCCGTACCTTGCCAGTCATAGAAGATCAATATGGGCATACTTACAAGGCCATCATCCAGGGCGATGAAGATCGGATTTGTAAGTTAAGCGATAATTGGAAAACAAATGAAAAATATAATAGTTAAAAAAACTAAAAAGAAAACGCATTAATGGAAAATATAACTGTTTAATTTAAGTGTGAAATAATTAGCAAAAAAAATAAGTATCTTTTTTTAGTTATATTTGCTATTAAAACATGTATTTTGTGTATTTTGTAATTCAAAAAAAATTCCCATATAAACTGTCATTCTCTTTTTTATTCTCCGTTATATGTAAGTTAGGCGGTACTTGGAAAACAGTTGAAAAACGTGATGTGCTACGGCTTACTTGGTCTGGAGTTTTACATTCGTGCCCCACCAGACACTCTCCGTCGCAGTGCTCTTTGTCCGGTTATGGGAGATATTAGCTTAGGATAGGGACCAATAATTTGTTTTTGAATTCCACCTAAGTGATCGGTTAAGATCATACCCACCCAATGTGGCTACTATTTTCCTTAACGATCCTTTTTGACTTCTAGAATTAGCGAACCATCAAAGGATTAGGATGATATTGGTATTGAAAAATTAATGACAAGTATGTGTGCACGAAATTTGTAAGGCTATAATATCTGTACGGTTATAAGGTCTGTTCGTAATGAGGAATTTCGCTGTGCATAAATACGAGAATCTGATAGTTAGTATCCTATATAGCTAGCTGTATTTTTTAGAGGATTGCCATCTGCTTGAATTCTGCACTTACATCATAGCTTGCTGTTTGGCCGAACTTCTCCTACAATTTGTGGTGTACCTCTTGATGTTGTAACACACATTGAAGGACCTACGACTACGAAAGGTAAATGATTTTTTCATGACAGCAAAGCACTCGGAAGTTTGCCTTTGCCTGCCGAGGGGCGACCGCTGTTAGAAAAAAATGTTCTATGATTTTTGACGTTACTTGCCCCGGCCGGGTATCATCTAGTACAATATAAATTTCAATCCATTAATTATATTATGCGGTACCAATATGAACATTCACAACCCATGGGTTAATAATAGCTACACTTTAACCGGCTTTTACACGGACGGAATGAAACCAGAAAATTACACCCACACACACGCAAGCACTACACTCCCACAGTCAGCGACGGTTCTCAGGCACTTCACACAAGCACCAAGCCAGCAAACAAGCTGGCAGCCACCTCCAACAAATCCAGAGCGCCTATCAATACCACCGGCATTGCAACATTTGGATAGCCAGCTGCTTTGATGTATTAGCAAAGTGCGATAATTTGCGCTCAAGTGCACCACAGCTGGTTGCTTCCAACTGCTCCACACTAAATATTCACCAGCGTCACCCCACTGCCGGCCGCCTGCTCCCGCTCACTAGTGCTTGCCACTGAGACATCACACCAGATTGCTGCAATGTTTTCTTTACTCATAGGTACCATATTTTATCTTTTTGTGCAGCAACTTTAGTTCATGTTTTTTTTCTTGTTTGCTTGCAAAATATTGCAGCCAGCCACAGTGAGAGAAAAGCCGAGAGCACTAAATATTACTTACGATTTTCTTCGATGTTACCGCGACGTGCAGAAATTTGAGACTGTCCCGCTAGACGACGCCACGACCTTCTTCTTGTTCTTCGTCTTCCGCTGTTTCGTTACAACATGAATGCACACACACATACGTATCTACTAATGGGAGAATGTACAAATATATGTACGTATGCAGGTAGGTGTGTATGTGTATGCTCGTTTTGCAATGTGTAAGCTTTTGCATGGGCTCGTGCGAATGTGTGTATGTGGTGTTTTTGGCTTGGCTTGTAGTTTATGCTCCTTGTGCGATTTGTTCTTGTTGTGTTTTCCTTGTGTATTTGATTGCTCTTCGGACTCTTTTTTTATTTTTTATTGGGGGCAAATTTACGATGTCCACAAAGTGACGCTTGCCAGTTCGCGCCTTGCACTGCCTTCGATTGCAAGCAAGCAGGTAGTATTTTTATAAGAATTGTGAGAAAGTTTATTCAGTTTTTGTATTAAATAATTATGTTTTGTGTGATTTAACGAGTTGGAAATAAGTGCGTGATATAAAATACGATTGTATTTAGTGAAAAAATAATGTGATGAAAAGTGTGTGTTTTAATGAAAGTGAATGTGTGTGTGTGATTAGTGCTTCAAAGAAGTATTCATATCAATTCCAAAGAAGTCTTGAGCGCCAGCATTCGAAAAGCAAAATTAACGGCAGGTTAAGGTGAGCATTTATTAAATTCATAAGTACCCTAACCAGTTTTGTTAGTAAATAGCTGAAAGTTCAATAAATTTGCTATAAGTAAACTATCAACGAGTAACTAAAGCAACAAATAGTCGCTTCCGTTCGTTCGGCGTCCGGCACACAACTTTGTATGTCAAGTGTGTGTGAGTAGCGCGTGGGTTAAACATGATAGTAGTGGTCCGAGCTAATGCCGCCAATCCCGGTCAACTCTAAAATCCCGTTGGTTTGACCGAGCTATCGATATAGTTCAAGATTTGCTGAATTACTACTATGGTAAATAATGTTAGAGATCGGAATATATCCACTCAATCCCGGCTCGCAATTACGGGATTACAAAATCGCGACTTATTTTTACGATATTACGACGGTTAAATAAAATCACAATTAAATAAAAAAGCTCATCGAAGAATATTTCTTTGATTTCTTCTGATTGCGTAAAGGAGGTCACGTTTATTAGATATTATGCTATATTCACCATTATCAATTCTTCCATTAAATCTTGGTCTCATAATTCCAAATGTTCCACATAACCTTTTTTTCTTAAAAGCGCATAGTTAGTCTTCAGCTCTCAATACACTTAAGAATCATACGAATTTTATCCATTTCAAACTATTGGATTTCTTCGATGGTGCGGCTATGACCGTTATTCGGCTTAAAAGTCCAAAGTATGTGCATAAAATTGTATGTGAGGGATACAATTTTTTCCCTCCATGTTCCCTGATATTGAATTCGATTTATTAGAAACATTCCAAAATGGTCCAGCGATTCACAAATTATATCATACATAGGAAACAACGACAAAGTCCTGATATCCTAGAAAATTTACTTTAAATATATAAATTAGCAGTGCATCGTTCTGTCTCTGAAAGAGAACTTCTCCCCTTTGTTCTAAAGATTTCTAAACCCACCTACTACAAATACGTTTCGAAAATTTTCGAAACATATCATTTGATAAATAAAAATTGTATTTAGTCCAATCAATCCTATGTTTCAGGTAGTAATGCAGTGATATCCGCATTATCACATAATTAATTCGTTCAGAAAAGCGCCATCTCTTAATTCAGAAGATGAAAACGATTAAAAGAGTTTGCTTCACAAGTATTGCTGGTCTAAATGCACTGCATGTTTGTCCACGCAGCTAAATTTACAGATTTTGCTACAATTAAAGCTGGGTTTCGTTTTCTCCTTTTCGGTTCTGTTGGTTACAATTTTGCCCCATTCATTAACTCTACGATACAGAGATTTTGAACATGCTCCAATAAGGACAGAAATATTAGTAATTTGTTTATTTTCTCGAATAATAAAAATAAATAAAAGAAGTTGCCGAGTAAAATCTCCGTTTTGGTGTTTGCATCATTTTAAAAGTAACATTGCATTGTGTTAAATCTCATATGAGTTCTAAATATTTGCAAATACAACTAGATTAGTATTTTTGGAAAACTAAAAAAAAACATTAAAAATATATCAGATTTTTTAAGTTAAAAACGAGGCGAATTCTTATTAGAAGGAGTTGACACTACAAAAACAACAAAAATATACGCGAACAAATTATATGCCCAATTAAAGTGAGCCTTGCAATAAACAAATAAATTTGGCATTCAGTCCAGCAAGTGGATCAAATCAAACTTGATTCTTATATGAATTTGCCTTGGTTAAAAATATATTACCAAAAAATTACTAAAAACCTTGTTTACCTTAACAATTTAACCCAAAGTTTGTGCAGGTTAAGAAATTATGAATTTTCTTTTAAAATAATATATATTTTACACTTTAACGGCGATGTAACATTTTTCAATGGGACTTATTTATTCCAAGCATTTACATACATACTTAATTTCCAAAAAGAAAGAACTCCATAATACTCAACCTAATCAAAATCCCGAAATTTCGGGATCCTTGCTTAAGATATCTAACTTGGCAAGCAGTAGGTTGAGCAATTGATAGCTAGGTAGACAGACTGACGGGCAGTACGATTGCTGTCAATCACACCGACAGACATTGAAATGCAGTGATGGAGCGCAAAAGCAAGTGATTGACAAGTGAGAGACAAGTCATTTAAGTGTGGCTCGTATTACGAATTAAGAGCTCGACAACAACAACTACTATGACTACAAGAGCAGCATTACGAAAGTTAACTGTATTCGTTCGTATCAAAATGTTTGTTTGTGTGCATTATAATACAACAGGGTTCACAAGAAAAACAACAATGTATACGGCGCGTCACCTTCTATTCTTATTTATTATTATTACTTTTACCGTTACGTGTTTGCATCTATATGTGTGTGTGTGTGTGCGCGTGCCCTCGGCCACGAGTAGTTGGCCGCAATGCTCGTTTGTCGCTCTTCTCTTTTACTACCCCACGTGCATTCCCGTACACATCCTATCGAACAGAGACACGTGTGTGAGTGTAGTCCCAACGGGGTGGGTGGTAGAGCTGCCAACTGTTAATTTCTTATTTCTATAAATTTCTTATTGGAGTTAAGTTAGTAGTTTTGCTCTTGATTTGATTTGTGTTGCCGACACAGTCTTGTTTTGACTGCTTAGCCGACACATTCATTTGGCAGCTCTGATTGTAACAGGGGTGAGAGTGACCTTTCTCTTTTCCTGTTAATACATCTGTGTACGATTACGGTTCTTTTAAGTCTGTATTAATGTATGCATTCGGAATTTGATTGTTCAATGATGGAATGGAGTGTTAGGTCGCTTTAATACGAGTTTGACGACTGAATTTTTAAAGTTTGAATTATAGTATGTATTACTAGTTCTTCGATATTGATGAAATTATAAATACGGTTCAGAATACATAGAACCCGCCTTAAGGATATATTCTACATGTTACCGGGAATTTTGTTACCAGCAAATTTTATTACCGCAAATAGTGAAATCCTCTAGTGACCGCAATTCTAGGGCAAATGGAAGGACTGACAAGAGTTGTTGAATAAAAATTGCAAATATTGCTTAGTTTTCGTCGCGGTGTTGCCACTTTACTTGCATTTAATGCAAACTCATCTTCAAATAAGACAGAATTGGTATTAAATTTTTTTATTGTTTTTATTGTTTTTTGATATGTCAGATATGTATAAAATATGCTTTCCTAACCTATTCCTAATCCTCTATTGTTTTAAAAAAAAAAGCAAAAAACACAATTTTGTCACTATTACCACAATACTGCTGTAACAAAATTTATCAGTAATAAGAGTGCAGAGAATACGGACCTATTAGTATTTATAAGGGTAATTTGGTATAACTGAAATCTGGGCTCCCCAGATTAGGCTTTTCGGATTGGATTTCCATTAAATTACTGGACGTCGTTATCTTGTTACAATAACTCAATATTAAATTATTTAATTTTTATCGATTAAAAATTCGAATTTAGCTGTGAGTAATTTTTTGACGAAAAAGAATAAAACAATGATAAAAATGTAGTACATACAAACCACCGTTTGCATGCAAGTTGCATGTCGACATGTTCCTGTCGACTCAACCATAAAAGAATTAAAGAAATAAATTCGTTTGGGAAGAGAATCAGTGCAAGGTTCTTTCCGTTGTTTCAGTTTTGATCCCTTTTTGAAAACCGACTGATTTTTAGATTCAATTGTTACGAGAGATAAATCCATAAATCTTTGTCATGATCCTCTGTTCATATGAAATCGTCCGTGCTCGTCGCGAAGCTACATTTTTTTTAAAAGATTTTTGAATACTTTGAAAACAAAAATTCAAACTACTTTTTCAAGGGTATATAAATGTTATTACAACGCTCGGAACGTGAATCGAAACGTGTTTCGAAATACAGTGAGATTATATTATATATTATATTGTAATTCATAGTGGTTTTGAGAAAACCAAGTTTTTTTTTATACTGGTACATACATTGCCAATATCATGGAAAATAACTTTTGATACTTCCTTTACACCAAATAAGCTCAATTGGATGATTGACAAATATCTTCAGCATTCTGTTTATCAAATTGAGGTTCAGACAATGCCCAGTCAAAACTACTGCGAGAATCGAGAGTTGCCGCTTTGGTAACGACCTGAACTTCTCACCGGCCAGAGGGTCCTTGCAATTCTACATGTCTTAGTTTGTCCAACGCTCGCTGAGCCGACATAAAGCCAAACAGAAGTCCGTTGGCGGCCAGAGGCTGCAGTAACCTGGCTGACAATGTCCACAGGTAACACGTTAAGCATAACGTTGAGCGCGAGCGTGGGTGCGGTCCTAAGCGCCCCACTGATTCCAATGAGCGCTTCACCTCCCAATAGCACCCCGGCAACAGGATACATCAATCGATGCCTTTTGCACTCTTTGCTCAATATTTCATCGGCAGGAGAGCTTCCTGTCTAAAGTCAGGGCCAGATACCTGACCCGGTAAGAAAGTACAAGTGCGGCACCGCCGATTGAGAGAGGTCGGACATGAAGCACCCTGTACCTTCTAGTGAGAAAGCCCAGCTCCGTCTTTCTAGCACTAATAGAGTATGTATGATACTTTTGATTGAAAAAAACAAGCGTGCGCCCAAGTGCGCGAGTAAGAAATAAAGCTTCTTTGTAGTAGTAGAAATTAACAAAAGTAGTCGTAATAAGTTGTAGTAGCATCGGTAAAAGTAGTAGTGGAAATTAGTGCAAGCAATTAGTAAAAATAATGATAAAAAATAGTAAAAGTAGTGGAAGAGATTAATAAAAATAGTGGTAGAAATTAGTGGAAAAAGTTGATGAAATTAGTAGTGGAAGAGATTATTAAAATAGTAGTAGAAATTTGTAAAAGTTGTGGAAGAGATTAGGTTAAATAGTGGTAGAAATTATTAGTAGCATTCATAAAAATAGAGGTAAAAATGAGTAAATTAGTGGTAGAAATTAGTCAAACTAGTGGTAGTAATTAGTAGTAGCATTAGAAAAATAGTGGTACAAATTAGTAAAAGTAGTGGAAGAAATTAGTAAAGATAGTGGTAGATATTATTAAAAATATTGGCAGAAATTAGTTAAAATAGTGGTAGAAATGAGTAAAATTGGTGGTAATAATTATTAGTAGCATTAGTAAAAATATTGGTAGAAATTAGTAGTAGGATTCATAAAAATAGTGGTTGAAATTAGTAAATATTTTGGTTGAAATTAGGAAAGCGATTCTATCGCTACCTTCACAAAAAATCAATTTATTGAAAAAACTAATAAAGTATGTTACAGAAAATAATATAAAAAGAAGAAAAATAATTTTTTTAAACATTCTGAAAGAAAAATTGTTATGTACCACAATAAAAAGTAGTGTGAGTTCGGAATAAAAATGTATGTACATATTATATGTACAAAATAGCGCTTTCGAAAACTGATTTTAAAAAGTCTTGCTTTCAAATTTTTGTATGCTGTTTTTGTGATTTTCATCGATTTAGTTGAGGGACGTGAGAGCAGGCAGGAAGTCAGAACTGAACGTAAGAACTTAACGCTCGCCTCCTCTGCATACCCATTTTTAGTTATGATTTTTTTGTTATGTAAATATCATATTGTAAATTTGTATACAAATTCTATGTTGTCGCACACACACACACACACTCATACGTATTCACTAATCCCTATTGTACTTCGCCGCCGGTGTAATTATGAAGCGATAATGATGTCATTAACAACTATGCCAAAGGGGTCATTGCGGCCATATAAACAAATGATTTGACAAATGCATTTGAGCATAAACGCTCATCGCTACCACAGTCTGCAGGCCCTCTCAACTGGTTGGCCACCATTGACAGTGGATGCGGCGGGTGGCATTTTATCACGCAGCTGCAAGCTGATGGCCGCATCCACATACATACATACATATAATTTCAATACTTGCCCCCGAGGCCGATGTCAAACCGTGTTGTAACTTATATTTTATCTACATGTGTAAGTATTATATATTTATATTTGGACATATATGTAAAATTCAAATAATAATGCAAATAATTATTGTCACTGTCAGCCTAAGCGCTGTCGTCCGTCACTTTTTATTTTCTATTCCAGCCGACCAACACAAACCCATACACACACACACACACACACTCACCATAATGCACACTTGCAACCGCACGGTTTTTTCATCGTGGTGAGGAGATTTTTTTATTGCACTTCAATTTTTCCTATTTTGTTTCATTGTTGAAATGCCAGCGACCAACATTGCGGTTGCCACTCTAAATGATAAACCGTACGAATTGCGACAGCCGAACGTGCAAAGCGTGCACCGGTGATGGCGTTGATAACACCAAAAAGCCAACAATGATAACAACAATAATAAAATAGCAACAAAATGCGAGTCTATGATGATAATAAACAATAACAATACAACGCAAATGCCAAACGTCAAATGGCAACTTTATGCCGATGACAATTACGAATGCATAACTATTTATAATAATCAAATTAAAGTAATTATTTTAAGCCATTTGAGAGTAAATGCTGCATGCTGTTCTTTTTTAGATTAAAAATTAAATATTAGTTGATTTGTTAATATGCATTAAACTTGGCGAAAGGGATTAAAATTAAAGCCAATGGAACAATCCAGTAGATGTCAATGAGAATTTAATTCTTTGCAAAACTTGTCATTTAAGTTGCTTATTAAGCTCGGAGAGTGCTGTGTTCATTTCACGAATATTTTTAATATATTATTTTTTGCTTACATGATGTAAGTGCATGCATATGTAGTGCCTGGCCTGGTACATAAAGAGGTTACAAAACTCAAATTTCACTCTAAGGAGAGAACTACCGAACTTCGGCTTCGGCCATGTTCTGCCAATAAGGTCGGTTCCCAACTTTGGCTGAACATTTGTAAATTTTTTATTAATATAAAAATTGTATAAAATTTTATTTTTAATATGTTTCATTGTGCAAAAAGTTCAATTTATTGAAGGTGATGGCATAAGAGCAGCTGATTTGATTTCTTTTTATTCACCTACATGTATTTTGTTTTTGCTTTTGCGTATGAGCTTTCAAAAGCCGTAAAAGCAAAAACAAAATGTATTTATATTTTGACAACTCTTACGCAGAAACAAAAACAAAATACATAGGAATTTTGCAGTTGTATTAATAACACCACCTTGCATGGATTCGCCTTAATATGACTTTCAAATTCAAATGACAGCGATATAATTTGCAGCAAAAATACTGAACAAATTTGTTTATTCCATAACGAATTGGATATTTGTCTCAATGAACATCTGCTGCCAAAAAAAAAAAGTGTGAGATTTTTTAATACTTTTCATACGGATATTTTCTGTTGAAAAAAATTGCTTTATCTCTATCCTCTTGTCGGTTTGTGCCGAGATCGGAAAACTAGCCAAACGCCTCTCGCGCCAATTAATCACTCCAAGTGTAGGCAAGTCCTTCTGCATTAGGTCCTTCCATTCTTTCGTTATCCAACCGTGCCGTGTCGAAGAATATTTTCACCGGAGCATCATCATCCATACGTACGACATTTCCAAGCCACTGCAACGTTGAACTTTTATGTGTTTAACTAGTATATCCATGTCATTATAGAGGCGGTACAGTTTTACATTCCATCTTCTTCGGTACCCGTCGCCCATGCGAACAGGACCATACGTCTTGAGTAGCGCCCAGAGCAGAGATCCAGAACAAAAATTAGTTCACCTTTCTAGTTTCAAAACAATCATCCAAATTTTGTTAAGAATTATTCAAGTCTTGTGATAATTATTGTGAGTCAGACAAATTTTTTAAGTTATCGATATTTATTATTTTTAAACTTATATTATAAATGGCTTTTCATGATAGTTTTGAGTGATAATAATTTTTGAAATCAACAACAACTATTATTTAGAGACTTATATTTTAAAACTCTTTAGACAATAATTATCCGCGAGATACAGTTTCTTACGTCTTTCACAGACTTTTACTTTGTTAATTAACTTTTTTTCTGTTCCCTTATCCGAATAATCGTCTAGTCGACTAGCAACTATTTTTACGGTTGTTAGTCGAATAGCCACTATTCGATTAACCGTTCACTTTCGGCTAAACCCTCACCATCGAGTAGTCTAAACATCGACCTACCGAAATTATTCTTATAGTGACGGTTACTCACAATAAATTCATTAAAACTTTATTATAGCTGAAAACGAGTTGTGTCAATGTGAACAAACATTCAAACAGATACATATGTATAAAACACAAAATTGTATTGAAAGAAAACAACTACATAGCCGGAAAATCGAAAACGAACTTGTAGTCGACTAGTTGCTTATGGACGATTAGTCGAACAAGTCGAAGGGAAACGGGTAGTCGATAAGGTGAAATCGTCTGTTTTTTAAACAACTTTTTGTAATCGATTAGCCGATTAGTCGGCTAGAGCTCTATCAGTTACAATACTTAAAATTTTAATTTTAATTTGAAAAAATTTTGAGAAAAATTCGTAGATTTTAGTATTTTTAGAAGTCGATCGAGGCAAATTTTAAAGGTTTCGTGCTGCTCGGCAACTAGGCGAAGGGCTTCTTTCTATATCAAGCAAAATCCTTAAAGAGAGGCGTACACAACTGCTCGTCGAAAATCTTAGTAAAGTACTGTTTAAACAAAAATAATGGGCTAATAAAAAAATTATAGATGCTTTTGTATGCATAATTTTGCTCATGTTTTTAGAAGTTCCGCCACCTCGGAAATCTGACATCGATGCCCGAATTCCGTCATCAAACTGGAGAAGTTGGTCTCTGGGCTGAAGGAGTCAACGTTACCTCCGTATTGGGCCTCCGTATTGGGCTCATATTCATAATCCATTCGAAACTAGACCTTTTGGAAAACCATTGCCTGAGAGTGGTAAAATTTTCATAAAATGTCTCTGGTATTTATATTTATATTCGTATCCTTATTATTATTCGGTTCTCTGTTTTCACTTACATATAAACCGAACTGCTAAGATCCCGCTTAAAATTTAAATAGAGATCCGAGCTCTCAAGTTATTTCGATTAAACTTTCCAACATTTCCGGTGTAATGTCAGCCTTTTTATACCCAAGCGCACTGGAGCGCAGGGTTTTACAACTTTGTTCACCTAACGGATGTTTGTAACAGCGTAAAATAATCGAGATAGATTAAATTAGAAACCAAAATTCTTAGAATTAACACGTTGCCCTGGGCCTAAGGTACTATGGTATTGCGAATGGGCGAAATCGGACCATAACCACGCCCATATAACGGTAATTTGTGAAAATCAAAAGACCTCGATATTTCCGTGACTATTGGAGATAATTTGCTCAATTTAACACATAGGATTGGGTTTGGGAAAGGAATATGCGTGTACACTCTTTTCTGAAAAATGGGCGTGGCCGCACCCACTTTATACGGAAAACTACTTGACCAAGCTTTACCAAATTTCGTGCACATTTTGAATGTCAAGTCATTATGGCAATTTTCGAAAATTGGTAGAATCAGACAAAAATTACGTCCACTTCTCATATAACGGTAATTTTCAAAAATCAAAAAAAAAACACTATATTTAAGTCAGTATAAATGGCAATTTGTTCAAATACATCGAATAAAAAAAATTGGAAATGGGCGTGGCACCGACCGCGTTAAAGCAAATCCCCGTAACCCTGCCACCAAAATCGAGCAAATATGGTACACATATTGTATTTCAAGTCCATAAGCAAAATTTCGAAAATTGTAAAAATCGTACACACGTACCACGCCCACCTCTCATATAACGATAAAAAACAAAAATCAAAAAGAGTGGATATTTATTAACTATACAAAGTAATTTGCTCAAACATGATAGACAATATTGGGTTTGAGAATGAAATACATGGAGTCATAAATGTTGCGAATGACCATGGTATCGCCCACTTTAGAGAAAATAGAAAAGTACAGTTTCGAAAATTATAGAAGTCAGACAAAAACCACGCAACCTCTTATATAACTGTCATTTACAAAAAAACTTGAAATATAACTGTACATAAATACATTTAAACATTAAAAGCAAACCATTTTTTGTTTTGTTTTTTAATTTAAAAAAAAGTTATTTGATTTTTCAAACTAAAGATTAGTACGTTCACTGGTTTTATCACATACCACAAGCACAATTAATTTGAAACAAAAACTTGCGCCGGGTATTCAAAGTTCGCTGGCACCCGAACTTAGAAAAACCTTACTTGAAATTTTAGGACCATACAGAGACTGTGTAAGAAAAATTCGTACATTTATATTTAGCAGGAATTAAAAGCAAAATTTAGATGGAAAATTCATTTACTCTTGTATTTATGTACATATATAGAACTTTACTGTACGAGTATTTATTTCCAATACCAATACTAAAATTCTAAACACCACCGGTTTCACCATGTTCTCGGTACTTAACTTGTCACCAGTCGTCGCCGGTATTTTCAACTTTAAATCCAACCTCATTTGGTGGCTTAAATGGCATAATTAGTGTTGATTTTCTATGAGGATTAGGAAAAGAGGACTATGCTTTGCATATTCAATTTTTATGTGCATTTGTGCAAATACACAAATATTCTATAATTGTTTAATGCCCATTTCATTTAATACCATTAATTTTTTTTTTATATTTTATTTATTTATTCCATGGCAATATCCAACAAATTACAAAATCTAAACGTTTTTGTTTAGATTTTAATGAATGCAATAATTTCATGCATAAACAATGGCATGACTGTGGACTGTGTGGCCTAGTGGGTTCGTTTAATATGGAAAAATGGGGAAAAATTGTCACAACTGTAAGCAATAAACAAACGGCCAAACAAACAAACCACGCGCCAAACCGACACTATGACAAAGGTGCGTAGTATAAATAAACACATGAACAAATTTATGAGTGATGAAGATTAACTCCTTGCGGTTTCGTTTTCAAGCAAGCAGTTCAGCTCTAAGGCTGTGATTACACGACTGACAGACTTTTGTGTGGGAAGGAAGATGTGTGTCATCTTTGTTTAGCTAGCTCGGCGTTCATACGAATTTCTCCCACAATTTGTGGTGTGCATTTTGATGTTGTAACACAAATTGAGAGACCTACAGCTTTACGCCGACACCGAACGACAAATGGTTTTTGTGAGAAATTGTTTTCACGGGAGAATACGTGGGGCAATCGCTATTAGAAAACGCTTTTTTTATAATTTTTGATGTTACTTGCTCCGGCTGGGACACTCCGAATGATAGACGGGCGCGCGAGACACTTGGCTACGCTCCGAATGATAGACGGACGCGCGAGACACTTGGCTACGGCATACACCTGCTTTTCGTGGAGTAGAACTTTATCAAATTCAAATCTATTCAGGCCAAATTTAAGTTTATAGTGTTTAACTTTATAGCTGTGTTGTTTCCAAACAATTTTTTTTTTTTTAATAAAGTATGGTGGGCAAAAGTCTATTTGAAAAAGCTTTTCAGATATGCAATGACAGTAAATTTAGAGTCTAAAAAGAAATTTAAAAATATCTCATTGCAAATAGCATGACGGATTTCCAGAAAGAAGCCCATGTAAAGAAACCTGCCTTTTTCTAGGAATCAGTATTATTATAAGTAGTATGGAGGGGAACTGACACATATCTGACGACTACATAATTGTATTGCAAGGTTGGATAACAGCAAGCATTGTCGAAGTTATTAAGCTTACTGGAGGTTAAAAAGCAAACTTGACTATCGCTTTATGTGGGTGCCAAATAAGATAAAGTGCAGCAAAATCGGAATAGCCAGATCAGTTTTATTTCTGACAGAACAAGAACCCCAAATAAACGGCGTAGGATGTGCGTCTAAATTATTTCATTCACCTCCAATATCATCTGATCTTAATTCAATTGAAAATTTGTGGTATGTTTGGAAGCAAAAAATTCAGACGCATACGATAGTTCAATAGCGTTGAGGACCTTAAAGAAAAACGATTTTTTTTTTGTGAAATTCAATACACATATTTTCGCAATTTGAACTTAATTGTATTAAATCTGCGCCCTTAACTTGTTTACTAGAAGGAGAAGATATCTCTAAAGCCATCGAAAACGCGCATTGACTTAAAAATCGATCTTGAAATTGTCATCTTTCAAGATTAGATAGATAGTTTAACTATTTCTAAGAAATCTCCTACAAAAACAATTAGTTCACGTTTGAACCAACGAAGCACGTAGCATATAAATTAAGTTCGAAAGAACGGTATTAAAAAAAAAAACGAAAAATTTGAATGATTTTTTGGTATAAAATATATTTAGGAAATAAATATTCTTTGCATAAATATGTAAATGCTTAAAGTGACAATTTGATTTTTTGGTCATATCTACGAAAAATAGAAGTTGTCTTTTATATTATAAATATCAAATCAGAAAATATGAGCTGATAATTTTTAAACTTCATTATTTGTATTGGATACAAAGACTAATTAATAAATTTTGAAATTCCCTTTGGAATTTGCATCCTTTTATGCCCTTACATTTATTGGGTTTAATCAAATTTGAAATTATTTAAATTGGATTCGAAATCCATAATCTTGATTAATTAACAATTTTTTATATTAATAAAAAGGATAATTGAAAACGAAAAATAGTTTTAGTCTTGTTCCATACTTTTCTTTCAATTGATCCCAACATATTAATATTTTATGTAAACTATTACAGATTTATTCTAATTTATGGTGTTTTGGATAAAATTACAGAAAAGCTGTCATCTGGGGAGCACTGGCGCATGAAATTATAAATTAGTAAACTAAGTAAAATAACAAACTGCGCACACTCCTGAAATACACTTGGAGAAAATATGCGTTTTAAAATCACAAATAAGGTTTTTTTGTGTTTTTTTTTTGGAAAATGTAGCGGGCTCATCATTTTTATGTTTAAAACAAAAATGAAATACCTCATTTCAAATAAAAACGTATTCATTTGGAACACGCACATACATAAATTGATTGTAAATGCGAGATGTGTTTACATTTTTCGTTCATATTTGGGGGGAGATGTGAACCAAAAAAATTATTTCTTTCGTTTCATTTCATTAAAATGTGAAAAATATGAATAACCAATGACTTTTTCGCAACCTTTCCAATATTAATTTTGTGGTTTGCCGGCTCGAGGTCAAGGGGGTGTTGGTATGACTAAAACAAAATATAAAAACGAATTGGGCCCTAAATCTAAATTTTCAATGTATTTCCTTAGGGCTCGTTCACAATAACGCTGTTTTTTCACTTCCCAACACTACATCTCAGGTCGGATATAATTTAACTGAGTTGGCTCAACTCGCATATTTTTCCGAGTTAGTGTTGTTCCTTTACATGCATTTTGTTATTCTACCAAGTGTTTTTCTGCAAGTCGGGTACAAAGAAACGAACCCAATATAGTTTATATCGTTATTAATAAAAAATGTGGGTCGGTAATTATTGCATGATCGGAAATTTCACTTCGAGCGCTTACACATCAGCCAAAGATATTGTAAGTCACTTCTTATCGGATAACAAGACTTAGATAATGTGACGTGGAAACACTTTTTATGTTTAACTGTAGTTCATCTATACCTACCTACATATGTTAACGAAATTAAATTTAATGGCTTACTGGGTTATCACTTCCAGCACACTAACTAATAGCTGGTCAAATAAAATGAGTTTAAAGGTATTTATTTATACTTTTATTCTATTGCATATTTCAAATGCAAATAAAGCAATTGAAATAAAAAAATTTATTCTAAACAACAGAATAAAAACGGGCTATAAACTAAAACCAACATACTTAATAAATTAAATATAAATTTACAGGGAATACACGTAGCCCAATATATGTAGTATGTATGTTTGTGGAGCGTGTAGCAGGAGCCCACTTGTATATGTATGTATGTGTGTGTAGATGTACTTAGATAGGTGTAGATCGGGATGAATTGCGGCATGCAGTAATCATGCAATTTATTTAACAAATTATCCATGTTGCGCTGGTATAGTCTGGTTCGATCACATTGTTTTTTTGCTTGTTGTTGTTATTGTAGGGTAAATGAGGTTAATTTGTGTTTAACACAAGTGCAACGGTTAAAAAAATGAATGAGATATGTTTAGTGGTGAATGGGGGAGTTAGAGGTATGAATAGCATTGGCAATTGAGCGTAAATCGTGTGTCACATCTACAGAAGGACCAATATATGTACATTTATATGTTTGTATGTATGTATGTAACTTTGTATATTTGTTTGTATGTATGCAAGCGTGATTCATGAATTCAATCACTCACCGTTCGCTTACATTACACGCAAATGGAGGGCGGATGGATGGCAAACTGGCTGGCTTAGCAGACTGGGGGGGAAATGAATTAAAATGAACTGAATTATGTTGATGTTGTCATCAAAATAAAAATTAATTATACATTCTATTGTGTTTTTATGCATGCAAAAAATTACATATATGGAGGCAGATATGCATAGGTATGTTTGTATGTATGTATCTGCATATTATATAATGAATAGTAGATAGGAGTAAGCACCCCGTAGCTTAGCTTTGTCAATTTCAATAGCCAACTGTTGTCCTCTAGCGCCATTAACTTATCACCCCATTTCACGATTTGCTGGCCTTTCAATCTTTCTATTCGAGCTTTTGGAAATTCCAAAGCATGGTGGCGTCAAGCAAAAACACAAACGACAACAACAAAGATGCAACGCAAAAAAAAAAACAAAAAACAAAAAACAAAGCATCATATTGTAAATTGTGATAGATAAAAAAGGCAACAATAAATACTATAATACAAATATTATAATTACGAGGAATTATTTTGACAAACCCAAATACAGAAAAACAACCGTCTAAAAGTCAATGGTAGGGTGCGCTATCAGCAGCCACTCCAACAAAAACGACAACTGTCAAAATGACGAAAAAACAAATGGTTGCGTGAGTATGGATGGCATCTGGCGGCAGGAAGCAGGGATAGAGAATATGTTTATTAAACATTTGCAAGCAGAATTAATTACGCAGAAATGACAATTTGATAAAAATTGAAAAATTACGCTTTGCATGAAATTGATTTATTTTAATTAAAATCCGACATTAATAAAACCTAACAAACACATTTGAATAGATGTATGTATATACATATGAAAGTAAACGTGTGTAGGTACTAATGCAGGTCCATAAAAGCATATAATTTGTATAGAAATAATTTCAGTACAAACTTATATATTTATTACATACATACACGCGCAATATCAATACCTTTAATCTCACATGCAAATAAAAATAACAATTGATATACATATGTAATTGTATTAGATGTCCAGAAGCGCCTACTTTATATGCTGATAAAAATAATGACTGAATTTATAATCAAACAAGTGAGATGCTGTAATAAGTATATATATACTAAATGAAATATTTCCATTCTTATGTTTCGAGGTACATACATATATTTGTGTTTGGCTTGTGGCCGAACATATTCTCAATTAGTTTCTTGTCTTGTCTATGTAGGTGTTGCTCCCCAAATAGAATGCGTCACACAAAACGGAAATTTTTTTAAAGAGCTTATTATCAGTGTCGAGTGTTAACCTGGAATATTTAAACCATTGCTAGGTGGGTTTTGTCAAAGGCTGAGGTAGCACTCAGTCAGCCCAAGGTCGATGGAAGGTCCCACTCATTGTGAATGAATACAAGTGAGAAGTCTTCTGAACTGAAGATGGCGGCGGCCGATATTAAATGTCAAATAGTCATTATTAAGTGTCAGACTTAGAAATTCGGGTGAATTAACAAGAATGGGGAGGGTTTCTACATCAGCTGATCTCAGCTATGCCCAATTTCGACGTCTATGGGGTAAGATTTTTCACTTCTTTTTATTAACAATGGTCCCACTTCCTCCACTAAATAGAAGTACTATATTTCGGTGTGTTAAAGGCGAACACACACAAACGCTCGGCTTGGCGTACTCGTAGACCAGCAACTTATCGCATCGAAAGAGAATAATTTTTTGGTAGAGAGTGAGAGAGAGCAGAAGGAGATATCGACGATATTACAGGCAGTGATCGCTTCTGCCTGCAGATCGGATGAAATAGTCGGGCGCGGACGTAGTCAGCGGCTCTTGGCAGCGGTGAAGGTATCGCAACAAATGCCACGAAAATAATATCGCAGCAAATACTACATTACAGTCCTCCTTCCATTCCACTCCGGCGGGCGAAAAGATGCGGTATTGTAGAGTTCTGGTCCCGTGTACGGTGGCTCGTCCTTTGTGTGTGCGTACCTTTGTTTTCTCCAACATCCATTGTAATTAGATTTATGTATCGAAAACAATTTTTTTTGGCGATGAATATAATGATCTTATGATACGGTATTAATAATAATAATTTAATGTATAATTAATATATACTACATACGCAGTCCTTCTATAAGTTCTGTTATAAGTTAGTTTTATTTAATAATGCATATATCAAGTGAGCGATGTACAAAATTTTATTCGAAATGATCACCTTTTCCTTTCACACAATCCCTCAAACGACTCGGCCATTGCTGACGCAATGAATGCAATGGATTCAAATCTGTACTTCCAGACGATCAATCCTCTGCAGCTTTGAGACGAGGAGCATTAATTTTATGCCACTGCTGGGTGGTTTTTGAATTGTGTGCTGGCGCAGAATCTTGCTGGAAGATTCAATGCTCTCCATCGAAGAGATGTTGAATAATGACCACTTTGAACCCTTTGAATAATATGTTTTGCGGCTTCGGAGGTTTTTGTGTAGATTTTGTCATTTTGTTTATTAAAAACTTCTTCAACGGTGAAAATTTTGGGAACAATGATCAATAGCGCAGTAAACGAACACTCTTGTAATATTAAGTTTTTTGTGAGAAGCTCATACATTTCACTTGCACTTTTTCCACACTTATGTAAAGCAATCACCGCAATGTTAATAAGCGAAAGCCAACACTGAACTGATTATTATACTCGTATATGAGTAGATACTGCATACAAATTCTAATAAAAATAACGGCACTAACAGGTAAAACTGAGTATATGTAAATACTTCTTATTCAAAATTTTAGAAAAGAGTTCCAAGGGATGCAGATTTTCAATGCTTTCTTGCTGCCTTGATGAAGTCGCCGGGCATATCTCGGCATCCCCTGGGGGTGTTGTCCGTTGTACTCTGGTGGTATTCCAGGTCATTAACAGAATTATGTTGCGTCGCGGTGCTCGAGAAAATGGATTCGGCGGTTGTTACCTACTGGTGATCGTCGTTTCGTTATAGGTGTTTCTGCACTTGATGCACCTTCTTCTCATACCAGTCGTTCGTGCCACTAGCCACCGTGAAAATCGTATATTTTTCGGCGTCGCTGGTAACTGTAAGATGTGCGCCGTATCGCCGGCCCGGGTATCGCCTACCACATTCAATGTCCAATTTCGGTAGTCGATATTAAAGTTGAATTGCTGAAGTTCAAGTGACCATCTGGCCAGTCTACCTGAGGGATTCTGTAGTGCGCGTAACCATTTGAGTCCATTTATTGTGACGCATTGTCTTGGTCGATGGGTTATACGACTACATTTTCGACTACAAGCTGTTAGCTGCATGTCTGCTCTATTTGTTCGTCGGTGAATTCCATCAGATTATCGACAGACTGAAATTAGGTTCGTCTATATTCCTCAAACAGTCTCTCTTTTTTTTAAATATATGTTTAGCAGAGTTGACGTTCAGTGTTGTATTTTCCTTTCGCTAAAACGTCTATCATTCATTGATGAGAAAACTCCTCCTTCCACCTTACTGCCGAGTTTCGAGGCATCTGTATAGATAACAATACTATCAGATGGAGTGTTAAACTCCAGTTTCCACTCTTCCCTGCTTGGATTTCGTGTAACGACTGCTGTAAATATCCACCGACAGATCTGGGGTGATTAGGGTCACATTTCATGCTCTCTTACATGTATAAACGGCTACGGAAGCCTTTTCATAATTTTGAACTATTCTCTTTCCAGTTCAACTTAATATCTAGAATATAGCCTAAAAATTTGGCATTAATAGCAACACTTAACCGCTCAGCTCCGTTGGAGTTACCGTCGGAGTATACCGCCTCGTAAATAAAACGAGTTCCACCTTACTTCAGCTGACCCTAATCCCGCAGCGTTTGAACCACTTGGATAGATCCCGAAGCGTTCGTTGCATCAGTTCGCACAGTGTTTGCGGGAACTTCCTGTCCTGCAGAAGCGTATTTACTGTTAGGTTCCCCTCGGAACGCGCCTCGAAAATTCATTTATATGGTATAAGAATATATATTTTTAAAACTGCATTCACTAATACCGGTATTCTATGACTCAGTCTCATCTCAAGTTACTAAATTTGAAACTTTGAACTAGAGACATTTTTTGAGACTTGAGAAGATTTCGGTATTCAATAAGCAACAGTCTTAAGAAATTTCACTGATCGTATGTTCCGCTAGAGATGCACAATCAACCTGAACCAAAATGTGTTCATCGATAGCACGCAATACACTTAGTGACTTTATTTTGAGACTATAGACAAGAGACTGCTTACAGAATACCGAGATAAATATAGCTCCATAGTCATTACTCGTCTGAGTTTGGCGAGAAGAAAGATATTGCCACTGGCTAGCCGTCATTGTGATACATTAGCGAAGGCGGCCCTTTTGAAAATGAACGTAGCTCTCACAAAAAAAAACACGGGAGTAGAACAGACAAAGAAAAGTCTAGTGTGATGAATTCGGAAAAATTGAAAATCGACTTGTACTACAGTCATAAGATTATGCCAACAATATGTCAGACATTACCAAATATACATAGTAAATCTTTCCGGAATGTCTAAAAAGGGTATTTTGCACATTCATCGGCTCAATATTTTTGATGAGACCTAATGCAGGATAAGTTCTTTAATTCGAGAATGGTTTGATACATTGGACATTGCAAGCGCCAAGTGAAACCAATACTTGCGGAAAAGGTTAGTGACTCTCAAAAACGCTTTGCAATAGAAAAATTGATCAAAAACGTGATGGAGAGTCAGAGCTAAATTTATCGAAGTCTTTCCAATCGCTTATAAGCGCATGCATAGAAAATATTATTATAAAATTATCTCCGAATTTTGGTAGTAAGCACGTGATTACTGCATTGGGTCTTCCAAAAAAATTTGGCCTTAGATTTCATATATTCCTTATATGTTCGCAAAAATGTCATGTTCTAGATCAAATGTGTAACTTTTCAGCTTAAACGTCGAATATCGTGAATGCAACGCAGCTTATTGGAAGTAACTTAAGAAAATAGACGAAAAATTCAATGGAGTTTTAAAGCTCGGTTTGTTTGTAATACTTTTTTGACCTTTTCACCGTCGTAGTGTTACGGCTCGGTTTATTGGTTTCGGGCTACATTTTTTAACATTTAGGCTTCGCTTGTATTGGAAATGACAAATTCGAGCCAAATCATCAATTAAATTAATGAAGAAATAGAAACTGATATGTGTACGCATTTACATTTATTCAAAGAATTTAAACTATACAAATGACGAAATATTCATAAATATTAGATCAATGCCACTTTCACAGCCGCAAAGACCCAACCAACGCCGCCACACTGCTGTTCGTCAACTCTCGCTGCTTTGGAATGCAAATATTGGCCCAAAACAATCATATTATATTAAAAAAACAAAAATCAAAATGAATATGAGCGCCAAACAGAATCGATACACACTATGAAATCCAAATTGAATTAGAGTTCAAGCAGAAAAGCAAAGCAATAAATTAATACAAAACTAAAAAAACCAAGACAATACTAATAGAGCAAAGCACAAAAATGTATTGAAAAGCTATAAAAAATTTTACGAGCGCATGATGATGAAAACAATAAGCAAAATTACAACAATAATAAAAAAGAAACAACAAACATACAAACGCAACAGAACTATCGGCATTCATATGACCAGTCAACTGTAAAAAACTGTAACAATTTATCAGCTCGTCAAACGCGAAACAAATAATAATATAATATGTAAAATACAGTTCGACTTTAAGCGAAATCAAAGCGCGGTTGGCTAATCTGATTTTATTTCTTTTTGGGGTTTTTTTTATTTTATTGGGGAAACACGTAAACTATTTTCTTGGAATAAATATGGGTCTGGATTTAAATAAATTATTATGCCTATCGCTGAATACATCGTAGCTTGATTTTGGGACATGTTACGAAACGGTGTACTCTCAATAGCTCAATAGCTACAACGATAAATTAGAAGTTCCTACAGTGGCTCCCTAAGTCCGTTTGTAATGTCAAATGATAAAGCTTCTTCTTACAAATCGTATACGATAAGTAGTTAAAAAATAGCGAAATCTAAAAGAAGTGCAAAAAGCTGCTAAAATGCAAATAAATTTTTTTTAAATATTTGAATACACAAGTCCTATTTAATAATTTTTTACTTTCATCGTTATTCAATTTAGTCATAGTTATTTGAAAAATGCATATTGGCCTGAATATAGGAGCAGTATTTTTCTCTAGCCGTTCCGACCTAACCTTACCCAATGGAAAGATTATAGATCTATGTGGTCATTCACACAAGAGAGTTTTTGAGGACTCAAAAGTTCGAATTGATGGGTCATCCGCATTACGGCCCTCATTTGGCACCTAATGATTTCTCTTTTTTCTCGAATATCAAAAAAAAAAGCGAGGTCAACGTTTTTCAACGCCTGAAGGAGCTGTAGAAGCCTTCAAACAGCTCGTTTTAGAGGTATCCTCTTCTGAGTGGCAAAAGTGCTTTGAAAATTGGTTCAAGCGAATGCAGTAAAACTATTTTCCTTAATATTTGACTGTGTTTTCATTATTAGGCGCAAAATATAAAAGGCAACCCTCGTATAAGGCTTTGAATGTAGATATTTTTTTATAAGCCTCTTATTTTCTTCTGTTTTGTCTTTCATTTCATGATAAGTGCAAATTCTTTAAAAATTTACCAAGAAAAAAATAATAATTATTTAAACAGCTACCAAAATCTTAAAACTGTAGTGCTACCGTAGAATTAACTTACTGTTTTTTAAATTAAATTACCTTAAACTCGTTAGGGGGCGCTAGAGGCGTGATATTTAAAAAAATCTCTATTTAAGGTCTGATTTGATGAAATTAAAAATGTTTGATAGAGGTACGACGAGAAAAAAGGTATTTATGGTCCGTTATTGAAGATATTTAAAAGTTCAGATGCTGGTGCAGTAAAAAATGCATTTATAAAAAGTAAATGCGTTAGGTGGCGCTATTTATTTTAAAAATCTGTAAATCTGCACGACGAGAAATATTTTGATGAAAATTTAAGTCGCTAGATGGCGCTAGAATCGAGTTATTAGGGCGGATATTGATGATATGATGCTGATGCAGCAAGAAATACTGCGCTAGGTGGCGCTAGAGGAAGTTGTGTAGCAAACTTTGATAGGGCTGCGACGAGAAGCACTTTTTCGAAAAATGGATCGGCTAGATTGCGCGAATTTTTGGTTCCATATTGCTGATATTAGGAAATTATGTTGCATTAATATGTACATATACTGTACACGTATACAGTATACAAAAAAAGTGTGCTTAAATATCCATTAGATGGCTCTGTAGTCGAGATTTCCAGAAATTCCATTCCTATGATTTGACTCAGTTCAAATCATAAAAGCTTGGTGCAGTTAAAAATATGGCATTTTAGGCATAGTCCAGTTAAATTGACATTTAAGTTGGTTGCAGCTACATTTGGAAGAAATCCCATTAAAAACTATTGTTGTTTAGAAAAATCACTACTAACTTAAGGCTCTACTTCAGCCTTACTGTGACTACATGACATTGTTTTTAAATTCAACGAACCTGCAGTTTTAGCTGCAAAAAATCTGCTGTAAGTATATGGAAAATTTTAACATTCTTTATATGGTTTATGTTCATGATTTATGGTACATAATTAACCATATTTTTATACAAAGTTATTAGAAATAACTTAAATAAATAGTAGTGTATCGAATTTTGCTGATAAATAAATATATGGCGAACACTGTATGAATTAGCGAATCGTATGATGTAAACGGATCACAGTCTTGTAGATGTAGGCTAAAAGATCCGAGACAGAGATCATTACTTACCTACCTGTTTTCCCCAGAACAGAGAGCACCGTATGCCTTATTAACCTGGTGTTCCGTCTCTAGTCTTTAGTTTAGCGTAAGAATTAAATGTGTCCCAAATATTTGATACTGTTGCTGTTTACATACTGTACGCTTATTAGTCAAATTTTGGTTTACGAATTTTCCCATTTCGTCCACAGTGCACCGTTTAATGTGCGTGCGTGCGTGCGTGTGTGTGAATGCGTGAATTGTGAAAATTGCAATGTGAATTGTCAACTGAAATCGAATCGAATTGGGAATTTTCATTTGACAACTTCACTTGACAACATTCAAAGTGGCAGATGGACGGCTGGTTACACACTCACATCCACATGCGTGCGACTTCGTTCGTTTGTTAATGTGTCCACCGTTGTGGACGTGTGGCATACCAGCGTGTCAGTATGGATGGAGATTTAATTTAAATTTTTGCTTAATAAAGCGATTTTTCGACGCGCTACGCGAAGTGTTTTATATAAATGAGTATATTTCAAATGTTCCATAGCTTTGGCGACGCAGCGTGTGCCCATGATGATGACAAGGACATCACGCATGGTCAGCCGAAAGCGGCCATACTCACGCGCAGTATTACCTACCTATGTACATACATACACACACCTATGCACTCGCACAGTGGAACGCATTTAATGCAAGTATCAGCGTAATGCAGTGAGCTTATTGCGTTTTCATTTCACTCTGCCGCGGCTCGTGGCTCACGTACTCTAAATACTTATACAAATACAAAAAGGTACGCATGTACATATGTGAGTGCACAATTCGGTGCATTTATTAAATTTATATTTATTTTGTTTTAATTTGCACGTTTACCCTGGCATGGTGTTGAATTTGACCTGTTGAAAATAATAAAACAAAATCGTTTTCGTTTGTCAATTTAATTCAATTAGATTTTTTTTTTGTACTAGTGACACCTCTCGCTAGCTGAGTGACAGGCAGTACCGTAAATTATGCACTGCGGCTGATGCTGACGATAGTAACGTCATTATCGTCCCTGATAGTGATTTAATCAGAGTTTGATAGTAGGGTCCAGGGGCGTAGCGAAAAAGGGCGTATTTGGGGATTGAATCACACTTGCCCACCGGAAGGGTTGATCCAGTGAGACAGTCTTGTACTCGTACGAGGTGGTTCGGGCCATAGAGCTGGCTTCCAATCACAATGAGTTCGCTATGGGAGCCATCACTCTACTCTGAGTTTCGTTGACAAATTTTTTTTAAGATAGATATTCTTTAGTTGTAGAAAAATGTTATAAATTAAAACTAGTTATTGCACAATTCACAGAATAAGGATTTCCTAATTATAAAGCATTAAAAAAAACCGACCGAGGGTTCTTACTGGCGGGCGCCCTGAAGAATGTCTCTCGCTCTGCATTAAATAACATCAGTAGATTTATCCACAAATCTAAATGATATGAAAATTAGGAATCACAGCAGCAGGAAAAATAGAGTTCAGGAGAAGCAGCGTATCACAATGGCGTTCTAAGCGTTAAATGGGTCCTAATTTTTCTACAAGCAATCAACCAACTGCTGTGCCCCCTCAACGACGGGACGAACTTCATGGAAGTGAACGGTTTAGGGACTAATCCCGCTAAAACAAAACTAGTCATGCACACAAAACGTTATGAAATAGACAGTTTTAGAACTCCATCAATGAAAGGCAGAAATCTTACACTGTCGAAGGAGTCAGAATATTTGTAAGTCGTTTTCGATTGTAAACTTTCTTAAAAAAGTAAACATAGAAGAGTGGAGAAGAAAGGCGATTAACGCGCTCTACTCTACATTTTCTCCCGATAAAAAAATTGTTCATGATTTTGCATCGTTTTAAAATAATTTTTTTTTTTAAATCTATGAAAACCAATTTTTGGAAGTACGTTTTTTTTAGCGACAGTGATTTTTTGCATCGCGTCAGTACCTAATGGTACATATGTATGTAGCTTGGCTCAATTTCGCCATTAGTTCAGTACCATTTAAGGACAAGTTCTGGACCATTTCGGCACTATTTTCGGACTAGATATTTAGGGAACATTTCAAGAATTTTCATTAGTTCGGACTAGTCCCCCACCTCAACTACTACTATTACTACTTCTGGTACTACTACTAATTACTACCAATATTACTACTAGTTGCTACCACTACAAGTCTTAATTACTAGTACTACTACTACCCCACAACTACTTCTACTACTAACACCACTACACCTTCTACTACTACTGCTAACTGTCACTAATAATGATTACTACTACTGCTGTTACTACTAACAACACTACAACACTACAACAAACTACTAGTTACTACTACTCTTTTCAATCATTTTTACTACTATTTTTACTTATTTCTACTACAATTTTTAACAATGCTACTACTAATTTCTACTGCTATTTTTACTAATCCTATAACTAATTACCCCTAATATTTTTACTAATTTTTACTACTATTTTTACTAATTTCTACTACTATTTTGAATACTGGTACTACTAATTACTACTACTTTTTTAACTATGCATTACTACTATTTTGTAATTTATACTACTATTTTTACTACTGCTTCTACTAATTACTCATACTATTTTTACTATTATCTATGGTTTTTGAGAATGCTATTGCTAATTACTACTATTTTTGTTACTCATTTGTACTTCTGTTTTTACTAATTTCTACTACTATTTTTACCAATTCTACTTCTATTTTCCCTAATTTCTACTATTTTTTTCACTCATGCTAAAACTAAAAAAAAAATTAAAAGGATGTCTTATAAAACTTTCCCCCATATTTAATTCTATATCTCTTCGTTGAGTCGGCGCACACGAAATCTAAGTGGACAGAGTTGAGTAATAAAAAAAAATATATATGTACTTTGAATTCCGAATACACCCTCAAAATTTGGAATAACTGTCGAAACCCGATTTTTGGGGGTATAATAGAATTTTCTAGAGGACGCCCGAACAACAACTTTTAGGGTAGAACCGAAATCAACTTTGGCCAAGTTGTAATTTTTAAATTGATCAAATCAGTCTGAAAAACCACTAATAAATCAATTAATTGATTAAATAAGCCATCTAGAATAATACCCTTGCAACCGATTCCGTATACCGGTATAAAGCTTAACAACACCACTGAACAATTACCCGCTAGATACACTCGATGGAGGAGCGGATAGATATTTTAAAGCATTTTTTACAAAAAAAAACGTGCTTCAAAAAGTATTCAAAAATTTCACACTTTCTTGGCAGCAGATGTTTATTAAGAAAAGTGTCTAATTCGGAATGAATAACTTCTTTCATTTGAAATAGTAAAAGTTAAACTTTATACAATTTTTATAAAAACAAAAATTATAAAATATTCAGCGCAAGTTCGGTTTTTTTGGTCGAATCCGTACTGAAACCGAATCGAACTTTCTTGGCCGAACCCGAAACCGAATCAATCTGCAATTTTATTTCAGAAATCTACTTTGAAAGTTAAAGCTATGCAAATTCGGCAGGTCCCGGCTTCAAATCCTGGCCCGAACTAGTAACATCAAAAATCATAGAAAAGGTTTTTTCCCCAGTGTCTTTTTATCATGAAAAAACTTCTCACAAAAAAAAAACGTTCCTGTTTGTAGTCGGCGTAAAACTGTAGGTCCCTCAATTTGTGTTACAACATCAAGACGCACACCACAAATTGAAGGAGAAGATCGGCCGAAATCGCTTAAGCGGGTATAGCGCTAATTAGGTAAGTAAGTAAGTAAGTAATAGATCCGTAACATTTTATTATTTTAGGGTAAATTATATATCGGCTATAAATCCTCTTTTGAGCAACATATGAAATTGATTCAGAAATGTTAAAGTTGTGGTTAAAAATACCGTGAGACCCCCAAAAACTGTACTTAGACAAAATTCCAGATTTTGAGATTGTATTTAGAATTTTTATTACACAATTCGGCACGCAATATAGACATGTGGCATTCCAAATTAATTTTGATTGTTGCCCCTGTGTTATTGGTTTCCAAGTATAATTCAGTTCATTAATGTTACTTTGGAATTTTATGATTGGTAATTTTAGTTAAACGGTTCGATTCAAGTTCATGTTTAGGTTTATACAGTTTATTTCTTAACGGCGTCGTTCTAGCTAATTAAGGCACTCAAAGTGTTCCCTGGTCAGAAGCAGTTTGAGAAACACTGCCTTAGAGGCTGCAAGTTAAAGAAAAGTTGCTAGCAGCCAGTGAGTGAACTGGTTTTACAGGTTTGGATTTAATTTTGTTTTCATCATCGAAATTCCAAAATTTTCTTTGTAGATCTCAAGTGATAGCATTGAGTAATTTATCATTTCTCACCTTATAGTGATTACGATTGATGTTTTAGAAAAGTACTTTAAAACTTGAAACACTTCAATCAATTGCCCAAGAGCGCATAGGCAATGCCGCATTGATCGTCCCATTCAAACACAAATAAACACAGACATCCATAATAGATTAGAAGTCCATCTAGAACGCTTTGAAGTTCAATCGAACATTGTGGCGGAAATAGTTGAGGGCGGTTGCTTTAATCTCGATCCGTTTATGGAGCTGTTAACGAGATATTATGAAAGATACTTCCTTAAGCGGTGCAGCGGCTACGTCAAAGCGTTCCAATAAAACACAACACAAACAAGAACAAACACATCAACAACAACAACAGCAACAAACACAATGAGGCTGATATTGGAGCAACTCGCACGCAACAATCGTTTTGACTCCTGCATCGTTTCTTGTGCCTGCATGTGTGTGTGTGTGTGTGGTTGTATTTGTATGTGTGGGCGAACAATTCGGCGCCTTATTAAATTATTAATTCGTGTAATTTTTAATATTTTATTGACTATGTTTTGTTTTATTCTGTTTTCTTTTCTTTCAATTTGCTTTGAACTTGAAGCGCGCGGAACATTGAGTAGCGTGGGATATTCACACATACACACACACACACTCCCACTCGCATTCACTCTACGGCTTGTATGCGCAGCTACATACTTCTAAGGAATTCGAAACACAAAAGTATGGTGTATAAATTTTTAATAAATTTAATCGAAATTATGTGCCAATAAAGTCAAACAATACAAATGGGGGGTATGCATAGTAGGTAGTAGTCATAATATGTGCAAACGGAGCAATTCAAGTGGCGGCTTTATTGTTTGATCTACCAGATTGTTTGTGTGGAAAAATTAAAACGATAGCGGCGAGATTGAGGAAAATTAATGTTGTTGCAGCAAGGTCTTCGTACTTACTATTATGATTTATTTAGCAGTCGTCCAGTATATAAAGGAAAATATGAAACAAATCACAGTCTGTTTTGAATAGTTGATGTTGAAAAGTTCACAGAAATAACTAAAGATTCATCATAGAGCTATTTGGGCAGACATAAGAAACAAAACATCCGTTAGAAGTTGAGAAAGTTATTAACAAGAAATTATAAACAACCGCATGTTTATAACCAACACAAAGAGAAAACGATAAATAACTAAATACAAGCTAATAACTAAAAATCTAGCAAAGTTGTTGCAATCTCTAAATAAAACAATCAAAATGTGAATTTAAATTTCGCACTTGAAATGCACGATGAAAGCTTTGGTAAAAATATTGTAAGCAGAGTCGGGATTTTATGGCAATTGCCAATTTTATTTGCTGGCTAGCACATTAGAATTAGTTAAATATGAGTACAAATCCTTTTAGTTTTGCCCTAAACATCACTTTGTTTTGTTTTTTTTTTCTGTCTTTATTGTGCCTTTTTAAGCTATTCTTCAGTGTCTTACGCAGCAACTAATGGCCAACATGAAATTATTCTCTCTTGTAATGTATAGTTACGGTGACCATATGTTATCTCATCAGAAAAGAAATTACGCACTTTTTCAAAACGGTTTCCATTTATGCGCTTGCTTGAAAATCATCGTTTAGCGCTACAGGACAACCCCCAATGAAAAAAAACTATTGTAATAGAGAATTTTTCAATAAATATTTTTATATTTCTTTTTTCGCCACAACACATTGAAAAATAATCATTAAGATAAAGTAGAATATTTCTGGAAAAATAGTTATTATCAGGAACTGGAATTTACCTGATTTCACTGGCAAAGTAACATCATTTTCGTTTAAAACTACAACGATGGTTCTTTTTCGTCTTATACCGGAGCGCACTGGTACCCATGTTATTATAACTTTGTTCATCTAACGGTTGTTTGTAACAGCATAAAATAACCGAGATAGATATAAACATATATAAACCAAAATTCTTAGAATTAATAGCGTATTTGATTAAGCCATAACTGTCTCTCCGTCCGTCCGTCCTTCAGTCGGATGAGCTATCTTAACGAATCTTGGTACACACATTGCCCTAGACCCCCCGATATTTCAGTAACTATTAAAGCTAATTTTCTCAAATTTGACACGCGTGTACATTTTTTTTTGGAAAATGGGCGTTGCTCCACCCACTCTATAAGAAAAACTTACATCTCAGAAACTACTTCACCAAATTCTACCAAATTTGATACACATGCCGCATTTCAAGTCAGTAAACAAAATTACGGAAATTGTTAAAGTCGGACAAAACCCGCGACCACTTCTCATATAACGGTAATTTTCAAAAATCAAAAAACGCTATATTTAAGTCAGCATTAATGGCAATCCGCTCAAATTCAATATGGTGGATGGGCCTACACTAGCAATTCCAACGAATTAAAAAAATTGGAAATGGGTGTGGCAGTGCCCACTTTAGAGCAAATAAGTATATCTCCGAAGCCATGTTATCAAAGTCTACCAAATTTGGTAGACATATCTCATTTAATGTGAGCAGGGAAAATTCTAAAAATTGTACAAATCGGACCAAAACTACGTCCACCTCTCATATAACGGTAATTTTCCAAAATCAAAATAACGCGGTATTTACATATGTAACTTTTAAAGAGAATTTGATTAAATTTTTGAAGAATGAAGTTCCACAAGCAAATACACAGAATAAAAAAATTGCTAATAGGCGTGGCACCACCCCCTTTCGAACAACCAGCTATATTTCAAAAACTACGCCACCAAATTCCACAAAATTTGGTGCACAAATTGCATTTAAAGTCAATAAACAAAATTTCGAAAATTGTAAAAATTTTACAAAAAGATATTAGAAATCAGACTAAAGCTACACTCACCGCTCATATAACGGTAATTTACAACAAACCAAAATATTCAATATTTTACTAAATCATGTCGCAAATTTTTTAAAATTTGGTATAAAGAATTTAATTAGGGAGGAATATAACTAAATTCGTACTAACTCCCCTTTTTTTAAATCAATAAACGTCGTTTATGATTTCTAAATTTCCCTAGACTAGCAAACCCGGCTTGCTTTTATGCGCCAATTAAGACATTTTTATTTACTAGCTGGAAAGAAATTTGTGAATCGTCTTAAATGGGGGAATGGTTCCGCCTTTTTCCTACAAAAATATATATAGCCTCACACATAGGATTTATATACTCAATATTGCGCATCTGCATCAAATATTTATGGAGTTACTAGAAATTTGGCTTTTTTCTTGTCAAAATAATACGCAGCTTGATCTATAAGACATATGTAGGTACATACAACTTTATTTACTTAACGGTTTTTTCTAACCGCATAAAGCAACTCAGATTGATATAGACATAGGCATGCTTTGCATTTCAGCTCAATAAGGAACATTTTGAAAATTATATAAGTCAGAGAGAAACTACGCCCACTTCTCATATAACGGTTAATTACTTAAATCAAAAAAATCCCATATTTTAGTAACTATACATAGTAACTTGCTCACATTTGATATTCAATATTTGGTTCAGAATTAAGTATATAGAATCAAAAATGATGCGAATGGGCGCGGCATTGCCCATCTTAGAGGAAATTGGTATATATCTGAAACCTCTTTGTGAAATTCTATCAAATTTCGTACACATTGCTAGTAATAAAGCGCAGTTTCGGATGTTATAGACTCCCAACGACGCAACCTCTTATATAACATTCATTTACAAAAAATTTGAAATTTATGATATTCAAATATGTAACTGTACGTAAACACATATATTAAAAGCATGCCAATTCGTTTTAGCTTTTATACAATTAAAATAAATCCTATAGTTTTTCAAAATAAAGATTATTACGTTCACTGGATTCAAGCACAGTTCATTTGAAAGAAAAACTTGCGCTGGGTATTTATTATATCATTGATTGACTTAAAGATAATAAATTTTTTACAAGCTAACCTTAAGAAAGCTATAGCAACTAGGCCTTAAGCTTGAGAATAGGTTTATACAATGTTCTTATATTTAGTTATGTGTACATATGAAGTAGTATATTTGGATGTATGTATGTACTAACATGTGAATAAGTTAAATATTATATGTTGGTTAGGTAATGGTGAATTTAAGAAATTTTGTTACTTGATGAATGGATTCTGCGGATGGGTTGGAGAGAGTGGTTGAAATTACCTAAAATTTGGCTCTGAAAGATTTGAGATGTCTTGTAAAATGTGTTGAACTGTAATTGGTTCTGTGGGATTACGGGAACAATTGTTTGGGGAAGAATTGGTTATCAGATGTCCGTGGGCAATTTTGGTGTGACCTATTCGGAGTCGTTCGAATTTCATTATACGAAGCCGGGTTATTCTATTATTCTTGTCTTTAATAAAGTCTTTAATGTGAGTTTTGTATTATTCTTTTATTTTATATTAAATTGGCGGTATAACGGCTTAAGCGATTTTGGCCGAACTTCTCCTGCAATTTGTGGTGTGCGTCTTGATGTTGTAACACAAATTGAGGGACCTACAGTTTTACGCCGACTCCGAACGGCGAAATGTTTTTGGTGAGAAGTTTTTTTTTTCATGGCAGAAAAGCACTCGGAGGTTTGCCAAAGCCTGCCGAGGGCCAATTAGAAAAACTTTTCTATAATTTTTGATGTTACTTGCCCCGGCCAGAACTTGAACCCGGGACCCACTGAATGAAGCGCGCACTCGGCTACGGCGGACGCCTGATCAATTTTTAGACTTGTTAAAATCTTTATACCATTTGTTGATTGAACTCCATTATTCTTTCATTATTTTGGAGTCGGTTAGTCAATGAGGATGATGTGTTTTCATTGTGGGTGTTCCAATTAATTACTCTTAGCAATCTAAGCTCATTACATTGTGATAGGTGAACTTGGTTTGATGGTTCTAAAATATTTATGTGCTTGTTAATTGTTCTCAATTTTCCGGATTGATTTCAAACTGAGCTTTGTTGCCTTCGTAAATTTTAGTATACCCATTCTATAGGCTTTCAGGTCCGAAATAACTGAATAATATGAAATATTTTCACTCACATTAAGAAAATTAACTCAGATTAACGTGACAAACATAAAAAGAGGTTAAACAGTTTTAGGCGACTTTTATAAGGCATAGTGCTCGATATGAGCGAAGTTAAAAATTAATTACAAAAACGAGAGCAATTAACCTATGAAACGATTCACAGCTCATTTAAATAACACTTTGGGAAATAACGGCCAAACGCTGACCTTAATTTAGAAAGAAAAAACAACAAAGTAGTTATACCAATATTTCTAATTAATTATTATCTAAAACGAAACCAACGATTTCTTTGGCTCTATCGTTGAAATTTTCAGTAATCTGGATAAAGATAAAGGTTTAATTAATATTTGTAACAAAATGTCTAAATTAGCATATACCCGTAAACTTGAAAAAAGGGTAAACGCAGCGCAGGAGATGCCAGTAAACGGCACTCAAATTTATGAGATTCTCGGTTTTGCGAAGGTTCCAACTCGCTCCCAGATTCCCTGCCAAGTAGTAAAACTTCTTTGCTGACTTCATAAATATTAGAGTAGTAGTGACGGTAGTCGTTAGTAGTGTCTGGGCCCATAAATAAAACACTACCAGAAACTACAGCGCATGACTTGGGGCGCGACGTGAATAACGGCGGTATACCGGATTATGTATTACCGAAGATGCTGTACAAAAAAATTGAATTCTCTCACATACCAATTGATTAGGCCTTATCATTGTGACTTTAGACCTTCAAAATCTCCCATTCGACAGATATATCCAGGACCTGAAAATCAGTGGTGGACCTTATTGCATAGTTATAAGAAAAGGCGCAAACCATGTCTGACTTTTGACATATAAACGGAAAGAGATTAAAGGTTTGAACTGCAACTCCAACGTCGTAACGACTGCAAGCAAGTCACTGCTTGCAAAAACCCCCTAAAGCCAGCCACATTTAAATATTTCACTTCTATGAAATTAAAATATGTTTTTCGAAGTGAAATTTTTTGGTGTAGAAAGAAGAAAATAAATTCATTTATTTATTTAAAATTCTCGATTGTTATAACATTGAGAAGAGCTTTATTATGCTATGCCTACTTTGATTAAATAACACTAGGCTTGTTAAAGCTTTGCAAAATTTTGCATTTTACAGTTGAGTGACAGCACTACTTCTGCTCATTGACGCCCGCCAAATTAGAAATAGTCGCAGCCCTGCAGTCAAGTTTTTGTGCTGCCCTATAAAAATAGTGTAATGATATAAAATGTGCCGGGAATTTGACGTACGCACATTTGAAGTTTTCTTATCATAATTTCCGTTTTTAACCCATTAGAGGCCAAAATGTTTCAATTTTTACAATTTGTGTAATATGTAAAACCTTTGGCAAAACTTTTTGCCGCAATACGCACACACTAAAAATTTTTGTTATTTGTTTTTATGCACAAAGAACATTTTCTTTCCTTTTATTAAGTTTTTTCTTCTTATTAAATTTTTATATTTTTGTTGAAAAAAATATTCACTAAGCGGGTTAAAAAATTACTGACGAATGAAAAAATGACAACGTATGTATCTACCAAGTCTGTGAACAGAAAACCATTGCATTTTGGCACTCTTTATATCATTACACTATGACACAAAGCAAGCACGTAGAAATTATATCACCCTGCAGATTAATATAAATTCTTGCAGATGCCACTGTATGCCCGGTAGACAATTGAAAACCGAGCCTTTGCTCGTCGAACAATTACCCCGCTTTGTAAACCTCCCATTGCGCAGAAAATAGATGTCGAGCAAAAATAATAATATTCTGTCAAAAATCGACGGACCTGCTTAAGCTTGCGATGCGTACCGAAAAAGATGGTATCTCAAACCGAATGGAAGGGTTCCTTCAACCTGGGATTAATGGATAGGAAAAGAAAGCAAAGGTACACACGAACTGAATGAAAGTATAAGAATTACTTGTAATGCATAAGTGGCGCAATTTCTCAAAGGTGTAAAGCAACTTTTGACGTTTTGTTTATCGACCAAAACTGGCTCTAGATAAAAAAGAGTAATAAGAAGAAAAAGAGTCTACGCTGTGCGACATCCAAAGCAAATGGGCAATTTCAACCCCTAAATAACCAAAACTCATTAAAGCTAACTATGAAAATTTCGAAATCACAAAAAATCCGCCTATGCTTCTGATTCCGTTTTACCAAGGATTATATTTAGACCAAACCCACATCGGTTAGTTGAAGTACTTGAAAAATGAAAAAAAAAATTTCAAAACACTTTCTTCAGAAATGTTTAAACTAGTAGAGTTTAAACGCAGATACTTCGAATAAGGCCAAGGACAGTAAAAGTTAATCGATTTCATGCAAATTACTTCACATAAATCAAGTGCATTCATACGCGCCATTCCTAATTTGTCTCGACAGCTCTATAGCGAAAGGGAAGTTTAGTTATTAAATCAAATTTTAAAGATCGTGTGCATTTTTATTATATTTTTCAATTGTATTGTGATATCTTTTTTTTTTTAATTTACGATCACATAAGTTAGCTTTTCGAGGCATTAAAAACCAAGGAACTGTTGAGTGAATACCCAATATTGTATAATGGAGCGTTCAACAAAAAGCATATGGGTAAATTGCAGAAGCGGCGTTTTGTGATTATGAAAAAATTTTATTATTGAGAAAAAATAGTTAATTTTGGTATTCGCACAAGATGTTCCTATGCAGTTCGATTGATTATTTCATTTAAGAGAAATTACCAGTTATTACTAAATTTTTCAAAGTGAACTAACTTCATTTATTTGTAATTTCCCATTTGAATAGAGAATGAGCGCTAAGTGCACTTTAGCTTTTGAGTTCAATTTGTATGTTGTCATTTTTTTAACTCTAGATATCACAATTTAGACATTAAACTTTTACTTCCCATAAAACACAACGGAAACCATAAAACTGTTCACTACAGAATGTGGCTTAAATACTTCAGCAAATTAAACTAATTATACATTTAGTTAGCAAAGTGTCAGTTAAAGTTATGGGCTGATAAGTCTTTTTACATAAATTAACACAAGATAGTAATTTTTTGTTTTGTTTTATAAAATACATTAACCATAAAAATAAATACTTAAAAAAAAATATATACATACATACAAGTTCCGTTCTAAAAACAACAAATTCATAAACTGATTTGCAATCGTTTAAAATAGGAAACTGCTTTTAAAATGAAAACAACATTTAACGCAAAAAAAAAAATTAAAATAAAAAATAATTGTAAACAAAGTGCAATTTTGCACGGGCAATTGTAATAAAAGCGTATTAATCATGCAATTTGAAATGATTCAGACATGCGTGCCAATAATTCTTATTTTTGATTTCAAATTTTGTAATTTATGAGTTGAAATTATTTATGACTACTCGTTAACGATTTTGAAATGCAACAGACATACCCATACAAAAACATTTCCGGTGATTGCGAGTGCAAGTGGTAATTTTTTTGCAGAGAAACAGCTGCACACATACAGGCACATACGCACGCACACACATAAAAACCAATACATGCGATGTGTATAAAGCTAATAGAGAAATAAACAAAAAACAAAAAGCGCTGATTAGGCCTCTACACACCTCACCTCATGCCACCCACAAAAAATGTTTTGTAGACTTTTACATACATACACACATACACACACACCCATTTATAAATGTCAATAATAGTAACGGAATGCTGCTTTTACACCCTCCCCATCAATCAACTGCCTCCTGTTGGGTCATCAGTCAAGTTTTGTTAGGTAAATACTCAATAGTCCATTTACTTAAGGAAATTTCTTGATAGCTACATAAAAAAAAAACAAAAATACTCGTACTGGTAGGTATGTGCCTACCAATGCACCTATGAAGCTACCTACATACATTCCAAGTTATAAATCGGTTCAAGTGGTTCGTAAATTCGTTTCAATCAACAGCGAAAAATAGCACATTCCGTCAAATAATATTATTCAGTTTTGGCTTTAACTGTCAAAAGCAAATGTTCTTATCAATAAAATTCCAAATGAGTGATGGGAGTAACAAAGTGACATTTTTACGATTTTTTGATTGACAGCCACAATGGTGAGTGGTTAGCCAAGAGTTATTAAAGTACACGCGATGACTGAACGTGCATAAGATTACGTTGTGTGTGTCTGTGTGTGTGTGTGTGTGTGTGAATACTTCTGTCTACATGTGTGCATAACTTTGTATGTATACTTATAATTTTTGTAAGAAATTACTTATATGTATATGTATGCACATATGTGTAATTAAAATTTGTAAAAGGTAATGTTGCCCATACAACCCTGCTGAGCTTATCTTGCGAATGGTTGTAGCTTTTGACGGACGCGTTTTTAGTATCAGAAACGAACTCAAAATTTTGCAGTTGTTGGTAGGAATTTAAAAAAAAGAAAAGTTCAACCAGTCTATTAAAACAAAATATCTTTCCTTCGGTGGCATTTAGATGATGCGTGTTTCATATGTACATATGTACCCGTAGTTCAAGTATCTCTATACAATATTACCAGCAAGTAGCCTGACCTAAAACTATCGGTTATATTAGTGGGGAAATGAACTCAAACTACTGGTGAGTTTCGCGGTTAGCTTTGTTGGGCTTCGGTTATAAAATGAGCACTTCTGCGCTTTTTTGAATTCCCAAAATTCTTTACTTTCTTGTTATATGCACACTCCTTGCCTGTCGTTCTTTATGTGTGTATGTACAATCAATAATTTATTTTCGATATATTCCATTTCATAATTATATGATAGAGCCCATTAGCGCATCCAATAGGGGATTTTGGGGTTCAAACCCGAAACCAAAATCTTAAAACTGTAGTACTATCTTGAAATTAATTTACTTTTTATACCTTTCATTAAGATAAAATGGTTTTACAATTTTAGTCCGATGTTAGTTATTATGAGAAGAAAAAGAGTTAGAATCGTACCCAAGTATTCCAAAATGATCAGCCTTTATTGTCATTTATCATATGGGGCAAAATTAGTCCTCAAAAAGTTGATGTCAACGATTCCAAAGAAATTTTGTATAAATGCTGCATTATTTGTTCTCACCATTTTTGTGAGGCGGTGAGTTGATTGTGGAAGGTTGCAGATTTACATGGGCTCAAACTTTTGTGCACATACAACTTTCTATTTTAATAAATTTTAGCTCAAATATAAAATTGAAAATATTTATCATAGTTCTTACATGATTTTTTAAGTTCTTTACAACAAAAATATTTATAGAATGTTGCCAACTGTCTAAAACGATTAATTTAACTTACTAAATAGACTAACAGTAGTTTAAAATTTATTGTGTAAAACGAAAGGGTTCACACTTTTGAATAAGGTTGCCTCCTTTTTAACCTTTAAATGCATAATGTTGTAGAAATGCAACATACCCTTAAATTGAATGGTATACTTAAATCACAAACTTCAAAGTTTATTTAAATATTTTGCAGTACTTTTTTGTCTTATTTACCACTTTTGATTGAAATATCACTTTTACTTAAATCTTTCGCGGCTTGACCGAAAAAAAATCGTTATAGAAAAAATGTTCGTTTTTGTTTCCATTTTCGGAAATTTTGTGATTTTACCTACCATACACACTGTTTTCCAACCGAAAGAAAAAAACAGGCATTTAATGGTTAAAAACGTGGATTCAATTTGTTTGGTGAAGTAACGTAAATTCTACTATACAGATTTTAATTGAAAAATAGTCGAGAAACCTTAGTTACAAACATATTTTGTACAGGGTTGCCTCCTATTTAAAAATCCAAATTTATTTAAACGTTCAAAATAAATGGGATATGCGATATACATAGTTTAGAAGGCTTACTGTCGACAGGTTTTTTAGGGGTTACCAACTACTTGAAATGCTAAATACCAGTTAATTCATAACTTAAGTGAAATCGGAATATCTCACGTACATATCTGCGCCAAAACAGTTTGAGTAAGTAAGTAAAGAGTTACAATTAAAAAAAAAAACAACAAAAAAATGTTTTCTGATATGAAAATAAGTTTTACCAGAAATTTAAATGGAATATTATTTTTTATTTTCTGTCAATCTTCATTTTATATATATATGTATATATAAGTACATAAAAACGTCGTGTGTGTCCGATGGTACTGAGTTAATAGATTAAAAAACAGCTCTCGAAAAATTACGAGGACTTCGCCAAAAAGTGTTAGGCTTTATACGCCGCAAACAAAAAAGTTATAATGGTTATGAAATTTTTGAATTTGAATTCTTGCAGTTCTTCATGCAAGCGAAATTGTAAATAGGGAGGTTCGTTATTGTGAAATCTTTCCCAGTCTATCACTTCCAAACCTCTCCAGCTGCATTTCCGTAAACTTGGCGATATTCTCGCCTTGCCAGAACAGTTGTAGTTGTAATTAAGTATTGCATTTATTATGTCCCGATTAGTTTGCCGCTTGTTTCTAAATAAACTCTTCACTAGAAAAAACATTTTTTTAAGCTGCGATCTGCAATATAATTTCACACTTTTTGATATTAAAGCTTTGATTTAAGCTAAGCAACATAGAAACTTGCGCAACAATTTTAAATAAAATAGAAACTAAAACGGCGAGATACCACACAAATAGCAAAAACATGATAATAAAGTTTTTATTTGTGAATAAAGCTTTTAACATTTCTTAGCAAAGTCCTCTTAAGTTTCCGAGAGCTTTAGATTTATAGTTAAAAAAAAACTGTGCAGGCGGCTTTTAAGGTCGAAATCTTTTACCAAATATCAAATATGACCCTGAGAGAGACCTTTTCGGCGACATAAAGATTTTAAAAATCGGACATCAAATAAGAAAGTCTCGGCACAAGTATTCAAATAAAACTGAAACACGTTTTTTTCGTGTACACAAGTAAATAATCATTTGTTTCGTTCGCAATTTGACAAATAAACTCAAACACAATATCACAATGGTGTGACTAAAACTAAAATGTATGTCTGAATGTTTCAAAATTTTTAGTGCACTACCATTTTATGTCACTTGCTGTAAGTTATTTGCTGATTTTCAATTCGTTTGTCATATTTTTTTTGCATTCATTTCATTTCGTCATCACTCAGCAATCACTTTACGTCTTCATCGAATGTAATAAAATTCTGCTGTCAACATCACAAATGACTTTTGAATAAACTCGCACTCGCTTCTTTTAACACCTACACCCAGTCCAATACACACACACACACATACAGACAATGAACACCCACATATCAGTCAACCGCATTTGACATAAAACGAGACTTTAACGAACAACTTTTACACACACACACACACACATACACAGACAAATACACATATAGTCATGAGAGTACTTACCAGTCAGTGTCCTTGTCATTGAGTTGCAATATATTCATGAATTTGTGTGGCTCATAAAAGTCAATCACTTGCTCATCTGTCATGTGACAAATGATTTAAAAATCACTAGCACCGATAAAAACTTAAACCGAACGTCAGCACCCGGACACTTTTGAACTTCTCGGCTCACCCTTGCCCTTTCCCCCCTTTTCCTACATACCCACTACCCACTGCCAGTAGCTGCAATAGAGTCAATGACAATACAACTCAAATATATGTATGAGTGTGTGTGTGTGTGTGTGCAAAGTGCAAATCCATCACATATGGCATTGAAGATCAGAAAACGCTAAAAAGACAGACACACACACACCCTCAATTGTATCTATGCATGTATGTATGTGTTCACACCCGCTTTCAAAGACTGGCTTTTGTAAAAAAAATACGAGACCTGAGAAGATGCTGTGCTCTGCTGCTGAGCCTTTTCTGAAGGCTTGCAAAAAATGCGGAAACAGACACTTTAAACGCTTTGCGATATTGTCAATCAAAATTCAATCGAACCAAGTGATTCATGAGACCACGACGACCACCATGAGCAAATGCCAATGAAGAGGAGATACTGACGGCGCTTACACTGACGCTTAGCTGACATACGTTTTTCAACTGGTTTTGTTTCCCGCTCCTGCTTCTTCAACCGGCGGTGAACTGCAAGCAATCAACTTCATCAAAAGCGAAGATGTGTCATTCGTCCTGCCAGACAGAAAAGTCACTTCCGTTGCTGCCTGCCTGTAGCTGACAATAGCTTTTCGAATTTGAAGATATACTATACATACGTACACACATACATTCATACATACATACATACATAGGTATGAACGGCGAAGGATTGGAAGAACCTACAAGCAGCCATTCACTCACTTAAATCACTTGCAGACACCTACTCGCAGAAGGACATGTGAAAAGTGAATGAGTGAATTTTTTTCATATACGCAGCAAAAGGATAATCGTTGTTTTATCACTTGACTTTAATTTCTCACAAAATGGAACGACGCATTGACGTTGGGTAAAGATTTCAATGAGGTTATTCTTTGACTATAAAAGTTGAGACAAGAGCGTTACTAGACGTCGCCAAGCCCACGAAAGACGAGAAACTAAATGCCTCGAATGAGACCTATTCAAAAAACATGTTTTACTTGCTATGAAATCCCGTAGTTAAATTCTAATTTCATTCATAGTTTGGACCCACATTCTTAAGTATTTATATTATAAGTAGTATACAATCTAATTCGTTTTTGGGTTTAAGGTATTTAAAAAGTCTCTGGCTTGGGTTAAATTTTGCTAAAACGTATTAGCTCCGAAACCTAATTAGTAAAATTAGTGGTAGTATTTAGCCGAAGCATTAGTAAAAATAATAGTGGAAATTAGTAAAAATGATAGTAGTATTAGTAAAAATAGGAGAATCAATTAGTAGTAGCAGTAACATAATTAAGGAAAACTATTAGTAGAACTAAGTGAAAATCGCAGTAGTGATCAGTAGTAGCATAAGTAAAAATTCTAGCAGAAATCAGTAAAAATAGTAGTAGAAATTGGTAGTAGCGTAGTAAAAATGGTAGTAAAAAGCAGATGCATTAGTAAAAATAGTAGTAGAATTGGTACTAGCATTTGTAAAAATAGTAGTAGAATTGGTAAAAATAGGAACAGGAATTAGTTAAAATAGTAACAGAAATTAGTAATAATAGTAGAAGCATCAGGAAAATGGTGTTAGCACTTAGTAAAAATAGTAGTAGTGATTAGTAAGTAAAAATTGTAGTAAAAAAAAGTACTAGTAATTAGTAGTGGAATTAGAAAAACTAGTAGTAGAAATCAGTAAAAATAGTAGTAGTAATTTGTAGTAACTTAGTGCCAATAGTAGTAATAAGCAGATGCATTAGTAAAAATAGTAGTAGTATTGGTACTAGCATTTGCAAATAGCAGTAGCGATTAGTAGTAGCACAAGTAAAAACAGCAGTAGAAATTATTAGAAATAGGAGCAGTAATTAGTAGTAGTAATAGTAAGAACAGAAACTAGTAAAAATAGTAGGACATATTAGTACTAGCATGAGCAAAAGTAGTTGGAGAAATAAGCAAAATATAGGAGTAGATAGAGAGGCAAAAATAGTAGTGGTAATTAGTAGTAGCATTTGTAGAATTAGTGGAAGTAATTAGTAGTAGTAGCAGATAGTTGTAGTACTGGTAATTAGGGGGAGTGATAGTAGTAGTAATTAGCAGTAATAGAAATAGTTGTAGTAGCAGTTGTAAGGGTGAATCATTTCCGAACTACAAAAAGGTGAAATGGTCCCGAAATATATAGTCCGAAAAAAGTGTCAGAAGGGCCCAGAACTTATCCTCAAATTTTTGCGAAGTAGTAATGGTCCCGAGCTACTTATGTATGTCGGTGTCTTTACGCGATATCGATGCGACCTTCGTTATGAGTTGAAAAAATCACTTTCATGCCGCTAAAGAAGTTTTACTTAAAAAATCTTATAGTTATGACCGAACTTATTTCATATATTCTATTCAATTGTGCAACTAAATGAAATAGGAGTCTATCTACGTACTCGTACTAGAATAATTCTCGATATTCACGGACTTGGAGAATATTGACGAAGCGCAGTTGAACCGATGTGTGATGTGATTATGGCGATTTCCAATAGTCGGTGTTGCATACTTCTTGCAATAGTACTCGTATACCCAAAGTATTTGTAAATTGTTTAAAGTGTAGTTTGAATGTATATAGAGCTATGCAACAAAATTAATGGGGTTCAGATATTGACCACCAGTCGAAAGATCAAGTTGCAGGTATTTTGGCTAAAATCGAATACATAACTTTTTAGTAGAGTTGAAGATATTCCAAATCGATATTGGGTAGCATAAAACAACAAATCTCCACGGTGTGTCTCCTGATGTCGCCAATTCACCACCTGCATATTGAGGCGTAAATGCTTCCAGTTAGAGAGCATAACAAGGTGAGTTGTAACCATAGATATCACCCTTGCCAATACCTACCAGCGGCTGAGCCGCTTCTCTGGTCCGTCAGGAGTCATCTCATGGAATTAAATGACCAGGCCCAGCAATGCGTAAAACAACCGCTGGACTGGACGAAACATAGACAAGTCTTAAAAGACATCGGGAGTCAATTAATACCTTAATCACCTTTTTCTTTACGAGCTCGAGTTGTCTTCAAGTTTTCACATGCTCACAAAAACCTCCTCATCTAATACTCCTCGCCCTTTGGTCCGATATTCAGATATTTTACGATTTTTCCTATATTTAAACTGAATAAGCAATAAGCAAGAGAATGTATTAGATATATTGACTAGCTATGAAAATCAATTTTATGTTGGACAGATCGGTTAAAATAACATCGAATTCGTAGACTCGGACTAAGCTCGACTACTGTCAAAATAACCTTCTTCGATCCATCGACGTACGTCGAACCGAAAGGTAACCCGCACTATTTTAATGATTTCGTTGCTTTAAAAACACGAGAGATGGTAAGGTGAGTGACGTGCGTTTCAGACAATGGCGAAGAAGAGCTTCCTGATATTTTAAATGAGCGATTTTTATCTTTTCGATCAAGTTTGATCGTTATTTTTTAATTTTTACTTTTTTGATCACAATAAAATCGTTAGTGTTGGATTTTTATTTTTCTGATAATCTTTGATCGATATTTTGTGATTTTTATTTTTTCGATCAAGAATAATCGTTTTTCCTGGATTTAAAATTTTTCGATTATATTTGAGCATATTTTCTGATATTTCTTTTCGATCATAAACCGAGAAATTGGTGTGCATTTATTTTTACAAGAATAACGATTATTTTGATCGAAAAAATAAAAATTTAAAAATAATGAAAATATGAAAATTTAAGGGTTACGATTATTTTCGATTATACAATAATTTAAAACAAAAAATCGTATTAATAAAAATAAGGTCAGTTTTGCATAGCATATGACATATGGATTAGACCGATATATTCGAGGTTTTGAAATTTTCGAAAAAAATCAAAATAAGGAATATTTTTGTAACCTAAAAACTATTTCTATTGGTTTTAATATATTTCAAATATATTCCAAATTCTCTACAATATTCATATTCATTCTGATTTAGGTTTATTTTGAAGAAAGTACTTGTGTTTCATATGTATATTCCAAAAATAGTTTTGGGGCCTACCTATTTTGCATTGACACACAGCACACAAACTTTGACGATAGGCTCTGCATATCTACTCCACTTGAATGAAATTTCCATCACCGTCGAAACCGTCAGCGTCATATAACCACTCAGTCAGCACTGATTTTGCTTGAGCGACCATTCATCGATTAACAGTTCGCCGAATTAATCGCTTCACAACATTTTATCAATGCAGCAATCAATCAATCATTTACGTCGTAGCCAGCGCGTTTAAATCTTGACAGTTGTCAACCGGTGGTAAACCGAGAGCCATGCAACAAAAACAATTCGTCCTCAACTATCGTTCGCTGGCTATAAGCAAGCAGTTAGGAAAATTAGGTGGGCGTATAAATCAAATCCATTGCAGCAACGTGGCATAACATAATCAGCGATAACAAAAACAAATTCGAGCTAAAGTGTTTAGTGATAGGTGGTACTTGGCACCCGTTGGTATAATTTCGATTAGAATTGTTAGCAAGTGTGACAAAATTATTGTGATTTCAATTGATTTGTGTTTGTGATGGCATTGGTTTTGATTTTGGTTGTCATTGGCGGATAAGATGTTGAATATTATTTCACTGTAAGAATGAAGTAAGCGAAAGACAAAATAGCGGATATTAAGCCTTCCAGCCCACCTATCTAAACAGAGAAGTATTTCTGAGCGGCTAGGACAAGTTGATAACTGCAGACGTAGAAAATGAAGTAACTTAATTTTAAAAAATAACCGAAAATTGATGTACAGTGAAATTTCTCATAACTGGACCCTATCCGTCACAGTTGTTGTTCTTGTTGTTGTAGCGGTTACTCAGACCATGCAAAATCGGCTCAACCATGGTCGTTATCATCAAGCTCATCTAAGGGGAGGCCCGAGAAACCTGAAGTTTCGATAGGGTCGGATCAAAGGGAAAGAGATGTTAAATGAGCCGGTTGTAGAGGGCATGCGAAAAGATGGGTGGTATCGTGCGGAGAATTATCACATGCCGGATATACATTGAGCAGGTCTGGGTTGATTCTAGAGAGTGACGCGGGGTACACGAGATAGCGAAGGGGGTAATTGTCTCTCGGTAAATGTCGTTTAAGACCACTCTGTGGGTAACAGGGTCCAGTCCGTTGCTGGTGTATGACGAGATCTCATCAAACATATCAAGAAGATGTCTTCTGACATGTCTCGGGGGCGAATATTCAGCGGCACTGTTTGCGGTGTATGACAATGTGGTTCCTAACTGGGAGCATTAAAGGTGTATTGCCGGCGACATCAGAAAGCACCCTGCTGCCTTCGGGAGTGCTGCGTTCTGAGTGGTCTGTAGTCTCATCCACTGTACCCTACTTGTCCAAACCAGAGCGGCATAATTAAAACCGGCCGATGAATCGTCTTGTATGTTGCCATCAGTGTTTCTTTGTCTTTGCGCCAAGTGCTGCCGGCTAGCAACTTGAGGACTTTGTTGGAGCTTTGTAGTTACTTAATTGACGATTGCCAGCAAGAGAACCCTGGTATTGTTTATCTTAGAAATGGGCGGCAGAGGAGCGTGTGTATAGGCACTACGGGAGCAGTGAGTACAATGTCAGGAGCGTGCGTAAATGCTCTGTTGGTCTTGCTTCTCTGTTTTACCGATGCAAGAGGAGGCAATGAAAACAAAGTGCCGACAATATTCTTATGGATTGTGGGACGACGATGAGAGATCTGGATAAAGATGATTATTTAGAAAGTTGTCAGGTACATACATTTTCGAAGTAACAAAGTGACACCGACACTCTGTTTGTAGAAAGTATACCGTGAGATTTCGTACAAGAGATCTTTGGAGAGATCCATGCATTTTCCTGAGAGGCTCGGTGAAAACTGTATACACTGGCGGCGGTAAGACAAAAAATATTACTGGAGGTCGTTGGCACCTGGGGGGTGGTTTCAGATGCTTTTCTGCAATAAGTACATTTAACGGTTTCCAATCGGAGATATTTGGTATTCTTAAGATAGCGGACCAATTCAAAGTCTGCAGTGAGAACCGAAATCGCTAAGTGTGGGTTTTTGGAGTGTACAATATGACAGGAACGAAATTTAGGCCAAGTATGGAATGGAATGTCAATTATATCTGTAATGTCATAAATGAGAATCGTTGGTTTATTACAAACACCTGCAAACCAACCAGGTGCTTCCTGAAAAGACCGACCGTGGTAATGGTGAACTTCCCTCTCAGACAGATATGATATAGATATATTGAGAAAGGGAAAAATGCACGCTCGACCCATTGATATCTCAGATTCATAATTAAACGGTTTGACAACCTAAAAATAAGATAAAAACAATAGCAACAATAGTAACATGCTGATATCGATACCTTTACTTGCAAGTTGTGTCAAAAGAAGTATCGATACCTGAAAAATATTGAATATAAAATATTGATACCTGTTCGTATCGCTACTTTTGGTTATCAGGTTATTTCGTATAGACTAATCTAAATTTTATTTTGCAATTGCCTCTCATTGTTTATCAGATTTTAGTCAACCACAGAAGAGAGTATCGAAAAATGGATATATCATTTTAGTCATCAGACATGAATATATTTTCTTGTGTTTAACATTTGGGAAGAAATTGAATCATCCATCATACTGACTAGAAAAAATATGAGAGTTCATAGAAATCCATTGGATTAAGATTAAAGATTTAAGAGATAAAACAAAAATACATAAACGAAAAAAAATAGAAAAAATTAATATTATTTTTTACAATGAGGCTTATAATTTTGTGAAGAAGAGGTATAAAGGTCGGCGGTCATTTTTGTAGTTTCAAAAATATCTCCTATACACTTCAACTGTTATAATTTCACTTGCAATTAGTTCGGATAAAATTTTACTAAATAAAATTTCCAAAAGTAATTTAGCAGCAAATACATATGTATCCACATTTAAATGCGAAAGAATTACTAGTTAGTATCTAGATGCCGCAATCTAGAACAAATTTTCTATTTGACATCTATGTTTCCCTGATTGGATACAACATGGCTTTTTAAATTTTCTGACCTACGTTGAATATTTAAGTTGTTTCCAAGCACATTTTTTGTTGTAAAATCTTTGCACCATACTATTTTTCTTTTTACATAACAGAGCTAACCTCCGCTACTTTCAGTACTATCCGCTATTTTTTTCATCCCGAAGAATAATAAAGTGAATAGTGAAATGTCTGTACTAAACGATGAATGTTTCGATAAAACATTCCCCCCCAAACAATTGTGCCATTGATACATCGCATTACAATGCCTTTGGTGAAACAATTGGATTGTATAAGTACTTTACATTAAATCAACTTTGGCGGTTTTACGCGAGTTTCCATTGCAATTAACGTGGTGTTACACATTAAAGACGTTTCATATAGGAAATATGTAAAAGTGACGAGAGAAAATTCAAAAACAAAATTTGCACTTATGGCGGATTTCGATATGAGAAATGTTTTTTTTTCGGTACCTTCTCAGTACTTGGCTCAAAACTGTCGATACCAAAATTACTTCGTATCTATTCGTATTAATCCATCCCTAGCTTCTGCATTTAAAAAGCATTCATGGAAACGAATCTTCTCAACAAAGCTTTGAATCGAGTTTATTCTAGAGAATAAAAACTCCTGATCTTGTTCGATCTCGTTTAGTCGTTTTTTGCAAGCATTCGAAAATTTAGAGTAAATATGTAAATGAAGAGCTATAAACACGAATTTATCAACGTATTCTTGAATACCTCAGAAATCAGAAAACAAGCAGAAGTTAATGCGTTATATATAAAACTATACATAAAACAGCTCAGAAGAACTGTATTGTATAAATATTTAATATTTAGCGAAACTGTAAAAAGTAAAAAAAAAAATGGCAAGCTTAATTGAGCTTTGCAAATTGCAATTTTCATAAATAGTAATATTTTACATTATTTAAAATATTCAAATAGATATCCGGAAGATTAACAAAAACAAATAAAAATAATATATTTTATATGCATATCACCACAATGAATTGTAAACAATAAGTCGTTTACAACGGCGGCCAGCGGCGGGAAGTAATCATTTGTATGCTTAGATTTAGCTAAATGCAGCTGGTGTACAAAACGGCATTCACTGCTAATTAATTATTCTATTAATTTTTGGTAATTACGAATTTGTCTAAACACAGAAAAATCAGAAAATGAAAACCAAACAAAAAAAAACTTTGCGGCGCAATATGCAAATAATGGCCATCACTCGCCCCATTGCTACAATCCACCGCTGCGACGACCACCACCAACGAATGCACTTAGATAGGTGTGTGTGTGTGTGTGTGTGTGTGTTCATGGGCTTGTGACAATTCCACCACCATTGCGTATACGCAATGCAATTAATGATCGAATGTGACAGTAAAATTAAAATATCACAAACAGACAATAAATGTGCTTAGCGGTGCACGTGTGTGTGTGTGTGAATATATTTGTTATGCACTTAATGCAAAAATTTGCATTAAAATGTTATAAATATTTAGATAGGACATTATAATAAGGCAACCAAACAAAAAAAAAAAAACACACTAAACAATACAAAACGCTATAAAAACATAAATAAAATGCAGATATGAATTGCAAGTTGGTGTAACCGCTACCAGCAGCAAATCAACAGCAACAACCAACAACAACAACAATGCATTTGCTTAATTGCTGTAATAAGGATCACAACAACAACAACTATCTATAAAACCAGCAATAGGAAATATCAACTGCAGCCACTAAACAAAGGAAAAATCCGCATGCACGACCATAAAAAAAAGACACCAACACACACACACCTAAACTAACATGGCATGTGTTTGCTTGTGCATTCAATATCAATAGTAATTATAATAAAATGGTCAAAAATAAAATTTAAATTAAAATAGAAAGGCGATTATGTGCAAAACATAATAAAATAAATAGAAAAAGTGAGGAGTGCCAAAGGAAGGAAGCGAGGGGGCCAAAATGTCAGCGCGGCAAAACGTACAGCAAATCCCATAAATCAACAGCAATCGGCGGTGATGGGCAGAGTCAATGTGTAGGCGGGGTGGGTGGGTGTATGGACACAATCAATTACATGGCTATAAAAATAAAAACGGAAATGTGTGTGTGTTTGCAATATGTAAAAATACATATGTAAATGTATGTGTTGGTGTGTTTGTGTGCTTAATGAAATATTTGAATACTTTTATTTGTCACCGACAAAATCACAAATGGAATAACAAATAAATACTAATACCATTCGTGCTTGGCACACACACACACACACACATCCATAACCATTGAAAATGCTACAAAAAGCAAATAATAACGAAAATTATTTTGCATGTAAACAATTTCAAATAAATTTTACATTAAATCCGGTTATTGTTTAAAAAATGATAATAAAGGCAAAAACAATTATAGCATCATAGTTATAATGAACGACGATAGACAAAGTTTTTGGCCAACGCATATATGTACATACATATAAAAAAGGAAGCCTATCTATATTGTGCAAAGTACATATATCCATTTTAGTAAATGTGTTTGTATGTCGGCTTGTGCATGAAATGCGCATTTATGTATTGTACTAGGACATGTGTATATATATAGTACATACATACATACATGTATACAATATTTGATATAATGGCTTGTCAATAGATAAATCAGCGCGCTAGCTTGGAATAATATCGGTAATTGAATATTGAAAAGAAACAAGTAAATTGACTGCAGTTGGATGGAAATATTTTAAATTTTACACCACTTTCAAATCTCAGACCCACGTTTCTGTGTTATAATAAAATTATTTAAAAAAGTAAGAATTTATCTATTCATAATCACTTCTAACAAATATAATTATAACTATAGTTGAAGACAGATTGTGAAGCAAAAGCCTTCATTGCCAAAATTCTTTCGTCGTAGGTATTCGCTGCGGCCGACTTATGGTTTTTATCATGCCTGCATTCGCGCGATTCCGGTCTGTATCGGCAACTTAGAAGAGAAATGACCTAATGGAACCGTTAGCTCACATGTGGGTTATTCATCAAAATTTGTTCTTTCTTTAAATACATTTTTATTTAACTATTTCTAGGAGTCGAAAGAACCATGGCGCATTAAGTGCGAACGAAGTAATTAAACAAAGTGTCATCAATTTTTTCCCAAAATTTTTATTTATTGTATCTTTCTAAAGAGAACCTAACAACAAAATTTTGAATTCTTTTTTATTATTTGTTTATTTGATTAAAATTAATAAACTCAATTACTACAATAAACAATAGTACACCGATAATATATACGTACAGTGCCTCTAGAGGAGCTCTCGAGTACTCTGCTATCAATCAACATTTTGTTAACTTATAATATTGTTTATATTTTAACTTAGTAGATATATGTATAGTATGTACTTGTATGTTGTTTGCAAAGAAAAAAGGCGGAAAAACGATGCGTAGATGATATAAAATGGTTAAAAGAGGAACAAGTAATCAGACCATATGCGTCATGGAGTGAATTAGATTTCATTATGATTTATTAGCCACTAGCAATTCTTTTTGGTCAAAGTGGCTTCAGTTTTGTATCTGAACGAGATGTATGTACATATATGTCGAATCGTTATTTTTCAGTAGTGAGTATTTTCGAAGTGATTACTTTATTGTTTGCTCTTCTAAATATATGAATTGGTATATTGGTATGTAGTCTTCATTTTGGATGAAACCATTTTTGTCCAAGTAGAAGAAGGATTCAGGTGGTGCAAATCCGTTTGCAATAGCTAATGCAAAGTAGTCATCACTTTCGTAAAAAGGAGCTCTTATTAAAGGGTTATAGACGCCGTATAGGCAGCGTCTGGTGTGTTTCCTAATTAGGTTTATGATGTGACAATCAATTCTGTAAGCTTTAGCGGTATCGTATAGCTTGGAGTTAGACATAAATTTAGTAAAATTACGATGTGCATGACGTAGTATTCTTCTCTCGAACTTTCTGGGTCTTTCCAGATATGAAGGGGAGATGTTAAACCAAATTGGGCATCCATATGAAAGTATTTTAAATACAATTTTTATCACCTAATCGGAACCACTGTTTACAGGAAGGTACACTTAGGTCCATTTTGATGCCCCTTGAACGGTAGATGTTGTTGCTTTCTCTCAGTTTTCCACACTCTCTGAGGAGACTCTTGTGCTGGTCTGCCGCGCAACTTGCTGGAAAGTGGACTTGCATTCGACGACTACCTTAGAGGAGGTGCTGTGAGGTGATTTGATCGCTGCTTGGCTGCCAGAGTAAATAGTCATCGACGTTGATGATACTGAGGGCATATTAACCAGAGGGAGGCCTCTATTATCGCTCCTAGTTCGGTGTGGAGAGCGCTGTGTTTGTCAGGAAACCGCAGGTCCATGACTGGATTTCGCTACCAATATTTTAGTGGAGCTTCGACTAGTAATAATAATAATTTGGCGCTTTCACCAGAGATTGATGTTTGGCCGACATTCTGCTACGATTTGTAGGGTAAGTAGGATTCGAATCCGATTGAGGCGCGCCCACGCTACGCACGCGGCTATGAAATCCTTGGAGTTTTGACTCGTCCGTAAAAATAACGGCAGGCCCTAAACCTAAGTCCTAGTGGCCTATCTTTTCGCTTCTGTTTGGAAATGAGCCTGAACGCTGAGAAAAATTCTAGTGCATGACTAGTGCATAATTTATTTAAATTCGACTTTTCAAATAGATGGCAACCCTCTCCAAAATATAGTCTTCTCCTCGCCGAGACGAACCGTTCGACACCTATATTTTCATATTTTATATTACTGTATATGTATATATGTATGTATATATATTTTAATTCGACTTTCCAAGCAGGTGGCAACACTTTTCCGAGCATTACTAGGTATAAATGTTTGGCTCGACGAAGCAAACCGTTTGATACTCATATTTTAATATTTTATATACTTGTGTACAATTTAACTAAATTTGACGTTTTAAACAGGTGGCATCCCTCTCCGAAATATACATTTGAGCCTTCCTTCGCAGATACGAACCGTTTAATACCCATATTTTGGTATTTATTATAACTTGTGTAGAATTTATTTAAATTCGAGTCTTGGACTGATGGCAACCCTCTCTGGAGCATAAAATCTACTCTACGACTTATTCTCCTACCTAACAATGTACATATACAAACATACAGAATTACATAGAAATCGGTAGAGCCGTTTCAGAGGAGTTTGACGATAAACACCGTGAGACGTGATTTTTCGAAAAGTCGAATTAATTTAAATTATAAACTGCTCGGCTAGCTGAGCGGAAGACTTATGGCAAATATAGGGTTGCTGCTTGAAAAGCCGCATTTAATTAAACACAAGTACACAAGTTTTATGAAATAGTAAAATAATGTTTATAAACCAATTGTTAAGCTAGGAAAAGATTTATAGGTATATTTTGAAGAGGGTTGCCAACTTTTTTAAAAGTAAGTTTTAACTAAATTAAACACAAAATATGAATGGCAGACTGTTCGTCTCTGCGACGAAAGGAGCATACTTACATTTTTGAGATTGTTTCCAACTGCTATATGTGGAAGAACCCGTATTTTCTGGTTACATATGCAAAGGGGAATTAATAAATAAATATAGGCAGGACAACCTGCGGATTTTACCAGTACATGATGAAAATTCATCTGTCTACCAAATTTTGCGATGAAACGTGCAGAGTCTGCGCGTAGTAGTGATTGGTTAGCTCTTATACCGTTGGGTATAGGTTTATAGCTTTTTCTCCTTATGTTTCCAAATATCGGACTAAAGCTGTAATACCACTTCATCTTCATGTAAGGTATAACAATTTATTAAATTATATTTGAAATCAACTATCAAATAGAATGTTTTAAAGAAAAAGTGAAAAAAAACTTATAATATATAATTACAAGATATATTTTTGTATTTGTTGCTTTGTCAAAATTTGCCGTCCCCTGGAATTAATATTCGTTTTCAAACATCACAAAGTGATGTGAATTTCTGTACGACATTATATAAGTATGTACATCGAGTGACTTTACTTTTATCGCGACATGGTTGTCATCTTTTTGAGCGAATCTTTATTTATATTTTTGAGAACAGCTGCGAGCTGGAACATTGATATTTAAAAAATGAGTAAGTCGAGTATAGACTCCAAATAGTTATATATCAACACACGTTACATACACATATACATATAAGTATAATGAAGCGGCCATACCTGAACTTTTTGAATTACCGCTATTATGGCCGCAGCCATTGCACTTCATTGCTACTTATCATCCCAATTGAAGTTATTATGTACATGGTAATATGAAATTTACATACATAATTGTCACGAAAATAGCAATAAAACAACATATTAAATAAAGACACCTACCCAATGCACACGTGTGGACATTAGACCAGCCCAAGCTTGCATTCGGTTCTTTTTAGTGTCAGACCCAAACCCCATATAGTATGCCCTGCAAAATTTCTGAGATATCAGGTAAGTGGAAAACGTTCCTATTTTTATGGATTAATAATAATAATAGAGAGTATATATAAAAATGTGGATTGCTAAAATACAAGAGGTCAGTTCACAGTATAGTCTTATTTAGGGGTCTAATATTACGACGTGGTAACTTTAGAACATTTTGCTGTCTAAAGAAAAAAGAGCCAGTAGCGTGTTTTTAGTAAAGTAATAGGTGACCCTGGACACCTGTAATTGTTTTGCGCACAAAAAAGGAAGCTGGGAAAAAATTGGGAAGGCGAGAATTATAAGCAGTATTTAAACATTTATTGTTATAATTATTATTGATAGATTTTATAATAAAAGCTGAGGAAGCAATCTAATTATAATAAGCAATCAACTAACCTTAACTAAGATAATAACAAACAACCTCATTTATTTGATATAAAATTTAAATTTTAAGCCAACAATGAATTATGGAAAATTTAAACCTACAACATAGTGCGCGATATTCACTGTAAGATGTGCATGTGATGAAAATCGTGCGATTTACTAAATACTTTCGAAGATTCTTATCGAAAGAATTTATTATTTGATATTAAACTGATTTATATTACATCTCTTCTGCATCTTTTTGAGTTTGTAGCAGACATGTTGAGCCTTAATACGAGCAAAAATCAAAAGTATTTAGCAAATCGTGCAATTTTCAGCACACGGTCGGTTTGGACAAGCTTTTTTTATTTTATTTTTGCTATCCTCTGAAATTGTTTAACCAGTTTGGCACAATTTTTAATGGTAAGTACTAGTTGATCCGTAGACCGGAAAAACTGGAATTACAATCCTCCTAGTTTGACGCTATATAACTTTATGTGCTCATTTTACTTTGAAGTTCTTCCTTGGTCTACTACTTGATATATATTGTCACGATTTTCGTTATAAAAATACCACTGAAGACAGACTTGTCTTTTAACCAAACTTGGCAAGGGATGACGGAAAATCATTCCAATATACAGCAACTTTGCACCCTGTCGGGGAAACAGAAGATAAATAAGAAACTTTAATCTGCATAAAATTAAGTGTTTAAGAAAGCTATGCATTTCTTTCTTTTGAAACGTGACAATAAAGTACTCACTAGACTTTTCAACGATATACATATAACATTGATAAAAAATGATGAGGAAAATTCGAGTTTGGCTCTTTTTAGGATGTGCCAAGGACAACAATGTGTATGATCCAAAAATCATCTCAAAGTAAGCTTCCCAATTATTGGGGGTAATAGGTAATTCTTTTTCGGGACCCAGTCTAGTGAGCCGTCGAATGTCAATTCATTTATTTTTAAATGCAATGAGAAATGAGCACTGGATTTTACTTATAAAACTATTAAAAATTATAGAAACTATTTCAAAATAAATTTAAATACTACACAAGATTTAATGTAATTAGAAAGAAAAATTTTAAATAAAAATTGTGAAGTAACTTAAATCTTTTTATATCGGCATTTAAAATACTTCTGGTAAGTTTGAACCATAGTAAATATTAGTATGGTTGGAATTAAATTAACTAAGAATTATATTTCTTTTAAATATGGAACATTATAAATTTTGGTATGGACAGAGTTATAATTAACTTTGGATAATAGTTAACTTAAAAATATTGCAAGATTAAATTGAATAAGAATATTCTTAAATACAAATAAGTTCTCATTTACATTCGACTAAAAACATATTCAAAATTAATATGTAAAATGTTTGAAACAAATATAAAACATAATTCGGTTTAAAACTTGTTTAATATTTATAAAGCTAAAACATATTTAATACTAGTACAGAGTGTACCTGCTTTAAATATGACAACACTTCAAGTCTGTAAGTTTACTAATTTACTTCAAGTATTTTCATCGTTGAATACACACTGTTCATAGTCAGAACATATATAAAGTGCATACGTAGTTTGGTTAACGGTTTTACAATTAAGTGCAAAACCATTGGTAAAAATAATTAGATTTAAGTGCAAATAGATAAAATTTCTTGCATTTTTCGCTGGGTGTAACATTTGTAAAATAAACATATCAGAATTTGCAGGAAGAACCCCGGGCCCATTTGAAATCGCATTCTAGCTTTACTCATTGGCAGTTTAGATTACCTTACTTAACCGACTCAGATTTCTTCCCGTGGGAGGTTTTATAGTCACGGGTTTATGTGAGTAAGACCCAGACTCTGGAAGGCCTTATGTAGAACATCTGTCAATAAATCCAAAACTTATCAGAAGAATTTTTGGAAAATATTGTAAAACGGACCGAAATGATAATAAATCATCGAAGGTCGCTTCGCTGATGTCATTTTCACAGCTTTTATTCCCATAAAGTACTAAATCCACAGAATTTTCGGAAGAATATATAATACAAATATTTCAGATGTTTTATTTACTTATGTAAATGGTTTAAATTCAGGAATCATAAAACGATTAGGGGGAGTCTTACTGTTGAAAACACCCTTGCACGGTGCAAAGAATGAATACATGCAATGATAAAGCAACAAAATTCAAGCAAAAAATTGTTTGCAAATATATGGCACAGTTTACAGTTACAGCTGTTTCATATTATTTTTTGCGTGTGTTTTATTGTTGCGGCATTGCATAGATTTGAGAACCTTCCAAGATTACTTTTCCACAAATTCCAAAAATTGGTAGTGTTTAAATTTTAATATAATTTTTTCGGACTGCTCTAATGCACCTACATTCGGCTTCGGCGGGCGACCTATTCAAAAACATTAGTCTGCCGCTACATTGACTCATCATTAATACCATTTATTATGCGGCATTATGGAGGAAAGGAGTAGAGGTGAAGGAATGATTTGCGGTGGGAGTATGAATGTGGCTGTCATGTGGTGGACACTCCAATGCAAGTGGCATACAATGTCAATCATCGTCAGTTTTGCAGACCAATTCCAGAAACGATGTCACATGCCACTTGCAAATAGTCGCATGCATACATACATAGATACATTTGTATGAATATGTATGTATGTATGTGTGTCTTTGGGGTATGACTGATGCATTTGGTATGGTGACGTTAACGATTGCATGTTTTAGCCATCAAATGTCGAAATGAATTTTATAACATATTAATCATTCGAGAGGAAAACTTTAAAGCCACCTTCAACTCCTCCGCAATGTTGCTGCTGTATTTCATATTAGAATGAAAGTGAATATTCCGAAATTGTTCAAATTATGGCATGCTTTTAAAGTGATTTATATACTAAAATATGCAAGGCACACAAAGAGCCTCTTGTTGTGCTAAGTAAATATTTTCCAAGAATTCAAATGCAAAAAGAATTCCACTAAAATATTTCGGCTTAATTCAGAATTACCCCAAAGCTGAACTTGGTTGCCAATGCATCTTAAAATTAGTATTTTAAATTAGAAATTTTGTAATTTTTGTAAATAAAAATAAAGAAATATAATTGGACCTATGGCAAATGACGTATGTACATCTTTGCCTGCTTGGCATGACTACCATAATCAATTGAGTATGAGCTTTAGTTTTTATAAATATAATAATCGAGTTCCGTGTGCACATATCCCACAACAATAGCTTCCCTCTCCGTATCTAATATTTTTTTATTATCTTTTTATACCAACGTTGGGATAGCGCACTATAAATCAAGTGGTCCGTATAAAACTCCCCGGGACCACTTTCGCATTTCATCAGGAAGGGGCTGTGACATAAAATATGCCACACTCTACGACGCCATTACCAAACTCCCCATCCACATACGCGATTAGGGGTTCAGAGGTGTTTGCCAACGTGTGCTCTCCGGGTAATTTTCCTGACAAGTAGAAACAAAAGTAAAACACGAGATTAAAAACTTTTTATTTTCATTTCTGGTTATTGCATATTTTACTTTCATTCAAAAAAATATAAGCTCGGCAGTTTCCGTCACATTCCCATATCAATCACAAGCCATTGTATTATCATCACCATACCTGCACAGGTACTGTCTGAAGTAGCCATGGCCACTCGGCAGTTGAGTCATATAGAAATCTACTTCGTCATGCGATCTATCTAGCCAGGATTCTATGCTCGGAATGAGTCTGAAAGTCCAGCGCCCGGATAATGACGAGGCCCAGAGCTATTGCGTTGCACACGTGATAACCGATTGCATGACCTTCGTCAAAAATTTTCTTCGATGCTGGCTAGAACACCCAAGCTTTGCCATGAATCTAGCTAGCGAGCTATGAATTAGTGCCGCTTTCTGTCTCAATGTTTCAATGTGTATTGTGTATGATAGCCTAGTATCATCACAATTAAATACCTTACTGCTGGAATAGCCGCAAGTACATACCTGTTTAGATTTAATATCGTGTTATCTTTTTTCTTTCTACTTGTTATAAGAACATCTCCAGTTTTATGGAATACAAGCTGGAGTCCTTTATCCTTGAGCCATCCATCGACTGAATTGGCGCCATCTACCGTCGCTATTTGCACCTTTTCTATGTCTTTGGCTACAACAACCAGTGCCATGCCATCTGCATAGCCAATTGCATAGACTCCTTTTGGGACTGGTAGACATAGGACACCATCGTAGGTAATAATCATCAAAATCGCTCTAAGGACGGAACCTTGTGGAACACCTTTGTTAATATTGTATTCATTATTATAAAACAAAACTCCACCAGATAGATAGCTTTTTGATTTACTTGTCAAATACGCTGGTGTTTTGATCGCTCTCAGCGTATGTATAAAATCGACTGTGGACCTTCCCTTTGAAAGCCCTACTGGACATCGGATAAGAATTGTTCAGCGTCGATGTGACTCACAAGGACCTATAAGATCTTGCATCTTTAAGCACCGCCGGGCCAGTCTGCATTTGTCTGCTTTTAAACTTATTCATAACCATTTTGTACCCCATGGGTACTCATCAGTTTCATTACAAATCTCTTTGAACCAAGATTTTTTGCATATTTTAAGTGCATCTTTTAGCCATTTTCGCAAAGATTTTGAATTATCTCTTAGAACATCCGATATTATCCTTTCGAATTCCCTCCTAACTCTGTTGCAATCAGCGCATAAGCGCGTTATTTCAGGGGCCCACCAGTAAAAAGGTCTTAAGTTTTTTCCATATACTTTTCTACTCATTGACGAAACGCACGACTTTGTAAGTTCTTTTGACAATTCTATCTTACGGTATATTTATTAATCAACCAGAACAATGGTGTAATGTTTGCCACTAAATTATCAGGAAATCATTGAAAATCGTGCATTTTTAAACTTCTGTCTCTTCTTTAGGAAATTTAAGGGTTAGAGCCTCGTTTAGAAAAAGAAAGTTATTGTATATTCGGTCTCTAAAGCAGGACGCTCCGAAAAGTACGCGATCCCGAAGTAAAACTTCCTCTCCGATTTCATAAAAAGATAGAGCGGGGAATGTGGCAGCACTATGAGTATAAACATGCATTTTATGTAGTATAACGTAACCCTGAATGATCGTGAAATTATAATACAGCTGCGACATGCGACACAGCGTTAGCTACGTACTAAATGCCAATGCACATCTGCGGTCATGACATCATTCCTTTTCGCAATCTCATGAAGCGACATTGAAACCTGTCGTTAAAGAATCACTCTCATGCTGCTAAAGAAGTTTTAACACTAAGCTAAGTATGCATTAAAAACATAATAATAATAATTATTTGGCGCACAATGCTTTTAATCCCTTCTAGAAAGGAGCAGTAAAACCAGAGACATTACTATTGTAAGAAAATAGAGTAAAAGTTAATCAATAATTATTATAGTAAGATAAACATTTTTCGATTAATCAAGAACCATTATTCAAAGCCTTATATTATAAAAGTCTTTTCATAACAGTTATCAGCGAGTTAAACTTTTTTAAGTCTTCAAAGACTTTTATTTTGATATTTATATTATAAAAGTATTCTCATAATAATTATGAGTTAGAAAATTTATAAGTCTTGAAGGATGGGACTTTTTTTTAGGACCATTTCCAGATTAGTTCCGAACTTGTTTACGGACCACTTCGAAATAATTTCGGGCACCAGTTCGGGAGCTCTTCGGTAAGAATTTAGTACTATTTTGAGGATTAAAAACGTTGTCTTACTCATAATTATTATGCAAAGACTTTTATATATTGTCATAATATTGTTCTCACTCATAATTATTGTATTATGAAAAGCCATTTGTAATATGAGTTTATAAATAATAAGTATCGATGACTTAAAACATTTATCTGATTTAGAAATTTTATCAAAAGATTTGTATAGTTTTTATCAAAATTAGGATGACCATTTTAAAACTCATCGGTCAAATAATTATTATTCTGGATCTCTGGTAAAAATCTAAATAAGTCTACTTAGTCACTAAATGCTCATGCTATACTTAATTTTGCTATATTTAATTTTTTGCCACTTCAGAATTCTATAAGTATACTAGTTTCTGGTTACGAAAGTAATCAAATACTGAATGTTTTTTTTACTTACTCACTTAAATTAAGGTCATAACAATTAACTTAGTTGCACCCTGTGCTCATTAATAAATTAAATGCCGAAATGACCAGCTGCCAAATTTGGTGCCTTATTAATCAGTTTTATTTTTCATCAGTTTAAACGCCGATATTTACATATCAACCTTTTCTTGCACTAAAAGATATTATCGTAAATTAAACCAAAAACCCATTAATGTCTCGCATTGATGAGAGACGAACTGGAAAAATATGTACATACATACATAACCGGCTGACGAAAAAGAGAGAATGCAAAAAGTGAACGACGTTGGTCAGCCGTCAAAATTAGTCATAACTGTAAATTGATTTGATGACCAGTCGTGAAATGATTTCCAGTTAATTTAGTTAAAAGCAATATGAACCAACACAGTCAAGTGAGGCGGATGTGCGCTGACAGCTGTCAACAAAAGCGAACTAAAGTCAATTAGCATCTGTTCAAAAATAAATAAAGTCTTAATAAATTTGGATGTCATTTGAAAATATTTCTGTTACGCTAAATAAAGTTTCGTTGGACTTTAAGCTTTACCTGCGCACACAAATATGTGGATTTACCGTATTTGAAGTTCCATTTTTGTGCAGTTATTTATTTATATGCTTATATTTATTATGAGACGCAATTTAGCAAACCCCTTAAGATTGTTTTAAGTGATGAAGGTATTTCATGAAAAATTTATATGCTATATATAAACGCTTATATTATTTTTAATCTTATGTCATTCGAGTGGGATACATATTGCTTTGAAAACGTTTTAAAATAACTACTCTTGTCCTGTACGGTCATCCTCAAATCTTCGTCATTAAAAATCTCTAGACCATTAAATGTAGAGTCAAAACATACTTACTTACTTAATTGGCGATATAACCGCTTAAGCGATTTTGGCCGAACTTCACCTACAATTTTTGGTGTGCGTCTTGATGTTGTAACGCATATTGAGGAACGTACAGTTTTACGCCGACTCCGAACGGCGAATTTTTTTTTTTTTTTTTGGTGAGAAGTTTTTTTTTCATGGCAGAAGTGCACTCGAAGGTTTTCCATTACTTGCCGAGGGGCGACCGCTATAAAAAAAAACTTTTCTATAATTTTTGATGTTACTCGCCCCGGTCAGGATTCGAGAGTCATATTTATATATTTATCTTAATGTTTATAAATTTGTTTTTAGCTCGAAACGAAGTAGCTATTGGTGTGAGGTCTCAAATGTTATGAACGCAAAAGTTGTTTAATTAAAACCTTATATTCATATTACATACCACTGGCATCCACCACAAGTATACCAGTTACGGACAGATAAGACATGACTTAGTAACTAAGTCTTTTACGTAATGGTTTATTAAAGTTCGTATTAATTGTTACGATTTATCATTTTTTGGCTGTTACGTAGGCCAAAAATTGCGAAGTTGGGGAAATTGAAAGTGCCAGTTGTTCCAACTGCCAATGAGTTCACAGCTCATCGCCCTGAGTATTGAGTAAATACAGTGGCTCCAAGCCAAAGTCGGACACCGTAGAAAAAAAGTTCCTGCTTAAAAATATTTCAACCGAAGCAATTAAAAGAGAAAAGTTGGTTAAATCAATGCCTAACCGGCTCAAAATAATTATTAAAAATAAAGGTTTTCATACAAAATATTAGATTTTAAAATATATTACGATGTTTCAAAAAATTGTTGATTGTCCGTGTTTGGATTGTGCATTGAATTTACTTTTATTTGATGTTTTACTAGAATATTTTATAATACTGAACTAATTTATATGCTTTGTATTTATGTATATTTTGGAAGTGCAATAAATGAGTAATTGAAAAAATATTTTACCTTTTTTTAATTGCTTTTGTTGAAATATTTTTAGGAAGGAACTTTTTTTTCTATGGTGTCCGACTTTGGCTTGGAGCCGTTGTATATATTTAGCCAACCTCCAGTCGGATTGCACAGAGTGCTCCGTTGCAGGTGCCGATTCATCTGGGAAATATGTCGACAGCAAAGCAAGCGCCCTTTCTTCTTTACTAGCTTAATGGCTAATTTGGTCTCTACCTTTTTCTTTGCTAGAGCTTTGTGAAACCATGCCGCCACCGGAGTGGAGGTGATGCCCGCACAGAAGCTCCTGAAACTGTGTTTTTCTGGTTTTCTTTTACTGTATGCCGTCAGGCTAGCCGCATACCCATCCCGCAACCCTGTGCTTTATTTAAAATCCTCCTCACCTTCTTTCGCAGGGATGAGAGATGATAAAACCACCAGGATATTTTTGGAGTTCCACAGTAATCAATATTTTCCTAAAGCAACACACAAGCTCAAGTGCCAAAGCGTTTCTGTTAACATGCTACTATGATATAGGGGACTTCTGTTAACCTACCACTTAAATGTCAGTGTAATAATAGATGATTTCCGTAAGGTTAGTGTTTTCCATGCAGGACATTTTCGCTAAGCCTGTGCGATAGCGCGGATCCGCTATGCTGGCGCGGGTTTTCTGTCAAAAACACAGAGCGCAAGCTTAATTTTAAATTTATCTTTTTCGGTAAAGGGTGTTTCTGTAGGCTTGTGGTTTTTATGAAGAAATAAAAGGCACATATTTTAAAGTGACCACCGCTTCTCGGCTCGAATAAATTCCAGCCGTGAGGCCTAATTTGCGACCACTTTTGCAGCAAGTGACTCAAATAACTCCACAAAAAATATTCCAGCGGTGTTAAATCGCACGATCTTAGAGCCCGCGCCACAGGCCTGCGACGCTAGCTAAAGCGCTCACCAAATTCTTCCTACAATCAATTTATTGTTTCGTTGGCTGTGTGGCTAATTAAGGCACGAAAAAGTCATTAATCATGCTTCTATATCGTTCCCCATTGAAATATGGACCAATGATTCCCTCTGCCCATAGAGCACACCAAACAGTGACTTTTCGAAAATGAAACGGCGTCTCAACAATGGCTTGTGGATTATCAACACTACAAATGCGGCAATTTTGTTTTTTTAACCTACCCATTCAACTAAAAGCGAGCTGCATCCGAACCGATCGAATATTGGACGCGAACCGAACCATTATTTTGGTAATAAATTTGCACGATTTCGAAACGTTGTACCAGAGTAAGTCTGATCATTATCAAATGGTAAGCCCAACTGAGGATAAATCAACTAGCAGCTGTCAAAAGGAGCAACTCCGAAAGAAGTATTGCCTCCTTGAAAAACACACATCGAAAAAAAACATCCATTAGTAGTAGTAGTATAGCTCCAGTGCTGAACCAGTCCCGAACCACTCGTCTAGTGTTGCCGAACTCGTAGTCGAAGTCTTGAACTATCCCAATACGGTCTTTAAAAAGGGCCGGAAACAGTCCCGTAATATCTAGTCTGAAAATTGTACCGAAATGGTCCAGAACTTGCCCTCAAATGGCCCTGAACTAGTGCCGAAATGGTTCTTGGTGCTCGGAATACATAGTATATACAGATATGTACATCGATGCATGCACATGTCGTTTCCTCAGGATGTAGATTGGTTTTATCTCATATAACAGTCCTGTCGGGACTTGGTATCGCCATTCTGACGCGACTTTCGTTACGCGATGTAAAAATTACTCTCATGCCGCTAAAGAAGTTTTACTTCAAAAATTTTACTTCAACAATAATTGACAAAGGTTGTGGTCTAAGATGGTTAAGACCGTCTGCGTAAATAGTTAACAAAAATTAGGTGAACTTTTAATGATTCAAATTTGCACTTAATTGCACTTAAAGTTGGGATTCAAAAATTTTTAGGGTCTTATATGAACTATTGGAAGTTTTAAATATAGCTTCCTTTGATAGAATCAAAGAAATTAACGAAACAGATGTCGCATGATAACCATTGTTAAATAATTTTTTATGTCGAATACTTATTTTGGCCGGTGTTCAAAAGTTTTAAATAAAACTAATCAAAGCAGTTTTTGCATACATATTTTACAACTCCAGCCGAAGCACTAACACATGTCAAGTTATACGATAAGAGTTCACACAAAAATGTTTCTCTTCTTCATCCTTTTAAGAAATGACAATACTTACCAAAGACATCACACAAGGCTGCTGAATAGACAACCCTCGATCTACCCCGTCCACTCGCAGTTGCATCGAAAAATACTTGCACAAATAATATGTACGAGTATTGGACGAAACAGAAACAGAAACTGTAGCTGAGCATGTCAGTTTCATTTATGTGTGTCTGCACAGCTTGTCAGTCATTCAATAGTTTTGAAATTGCCAATGTCACTTACAGCTCAGCTCAGTTCAGTTCAGCTCAGCGCAGAGACAAAAGACAGAAGACAAAGACAGTTAGTTATCCAAGGAGTAGAAAAGCGAAGGTGGGAACTAAGTAACTACATCCTATAAACCGAATAAGAAAAAGTATGAGAAAGGGAGCATAAGTAACTAAAAATTTCGCTCGATGTAGTAGTAGATAAATGTAAGCTATGTCATTTACACATCAGCCTTGACGGCTTAGAAACAGTGTGGAGGTTAATAGACAGGGTCGACTTTTTCGTTTTTCTAAAGTAAATATTAGTGTTTTATGAGATGACAGAGATTGTTTGTGGAAAATAAATTAATTAAAAGTTGTGTGGTTTTAAAGGTAAATTATCAAATTTAATAAGATTGAGTTAGATCGCCATAGAAAGTTCGTTCCCCTAGAACAGTTTACTAAATTCGATGTGTCTCGTTTAAAAATCCATCCTAATGAGATTCTATGCGCTTAAAATCCGGTGATCGAAGGCAGTTTTAGAACACGATTTTTGTAGAAATTTCTAGAGCAGGAACAACTCGTGTAGCCGTAAACGCAAAGCCTCATAGCGTGATGGTACGATGAAAGTGCTACATTTTCTCGAAGATCACCGCAGACCTATCCTAAAGTGTTAGGCATAACTGAGATTATGGACTAGTTGAAGCCCAGTTAGAAAACTTTTGAACTTCAATCGTTTGGAGCTTGAATTCCTAATCCTTAACCTGTGAAAGTGCATCCAAATTCGGACCGTGATGGGCTAACTGAATCTATCTCTCTAGGACTCATTTAGCATAGGTGCTGTTGGGATACTGTTAGATCTCCGATAATATATATATATATGAATTCCATCATATTATCGATCTCCATTGGCCTGGAATCAACGAGGTATCTGAGAAAATGTCCACCGAACCAGCAAATGCCGAACAACAGTTGTGTGCTTTGGTTTGTATCTCCCTGCCATGATAGCTTCAGGAGATTGGGTGCGTTAATTTTTTGCAACTCTAAGTTGCCTACTTATTACAAGTAATTGTATAAATATATTTCGCCTATTGTTTGAGTATTCTATGACCGTTGGATGCAAGACGTCATTCGTACAGCTGGAATTAAATGATTAAATTCTTTCATATTCGTATAGTTTTAACGGGATTTTTCCTCGATCTGTAGATGGTAAGGTGAAATCCAGAAAAAATCTTTGACAAAACATGCAAACGGATAATTTGCAATGATTGCTCCTATAGTTATAACGGAAATTTCCTCGATCTGTAGATGGTAAGCAGAAATCAGATGTGGTTCTAAGTAGCAATTAGCCACCACCGTATTTAAGATGGAACGAAGAACTGCTTCATATCTTGAATAGAGACAGTACTGGAAAATGAAGTGGGGATACTATCACACTAGACGGCGGCACGTAGTTGGTAGACCACTACATATATCGTACGAAATAAGCCAAATAGCTGTCACCGACTACGTCATACCATTGTAAGAGTCATGGCAGCAGGTATATAACTGTGTACATAACCATAGTCCATAGAAATTTCTGGACAGGCTGTTTATAGTCTTTACCAGATAATAGAGTTAAAGGAGCGTTTAACCGAATTGGACACAATACAATGAGCGTATGAGTAATTCAATTTTCACTTAATAGAGGCTTGTCCAAAGCATTAATTAGGGTGGCCAAAAAGGAACAACACTATCAGAAAAAATGCACAAACACTATGGGTACTCCTCTACTATTTCTGTAGAGCTACATTGCCGACACGGGGAAGGGTACCAGAACCCATAAAGTTCTAGTTTGCTCCCCAGCAGACTTGGAGGACCTAGAAACCGAGTGACATGGTTAAGATGAATGTACATAGGAAAACTGGCGAAGTGTTACAAAGGACAAAATTGTGAACTCGGATATGACGGTATTATTTATCTCTTTCTCGTAGCTGTCGGGACCAGAGTAAAATGTGACTACGGATTCAAATAGCACCTAGTTGGAGTGAAAAAGATGTTACTCCGAGTTTTCTGTACTAACAACGAAACATATCCCTGAAGATAGCTCAACGCCGCCATCATTAAAATATGATTCAGGAGAGCATTTCTTCGACGAACTGGACAGTCAAAAAAGGTCTAGTTTGCGGGGCTTTAAGTGTTATAAAAAGGTAGTAGGGCAAATGGGTGGAGTCGGTTTAAGGATAAACATTAAATATAATCTAGCATTACCAAATAGCAGCATGTGGTGCGCTGAAGTTTATCAAGCATTCTAATGCTAGGTTTTTAAACCACTATTTTTAGCGTTTGGTCTTTTCGAAGTTGTTTAGGTTCTACAGGCATTATAGGCATTCGAATTTGGCAAATCCATTCCACAATTTCCAGGCATTCATATATAAGATATATGCATTCGTATATAGGATATATGGGAAATATGTAGCTATAATTTCTAACACTCCTGACTGTTGTTGTCTTTTTTCCATAAATACCTTCCTTATACTGGCCTTGAGCTCAAAAATTAATATCGTCATTGTAATTTCCAGGCATGATATTTCATCGTACTATTTACATGTTACAAATGATCTATTCAATGAATGCCCTAGAGTACTCCAGTCCTGAAAAAAGTTGAGGTGAACTCTATTTTTGGGTCTGCACTGACTCCCACTTTTTGCACTAAACAACTCTAGCTTTTTAGCTATTGTTTTATTGGGTTAGGGTGGATACAAAAGAAAAACTAAACCAAAAAAGCCGGTTTTAAAGACATGTAGTTTTCTTCACCGAATGGAACATTTTATCTATTTTTGAATGATATGGATGAATTGAACCATTTTCTTTCGATGAGGTTTAATTTAGAGACTTTAAAGCTTATAGACTTTAAAGCGTGGGGAAGAGTTTTCAGACAAATAATTTTTCGATTAAAAACATCAAAACTTCACATTAAAATTATAGAAAAAGTGTTTTCTAATAACGGTCACCCGGTATTTCGGCCATGAAAAAAACTCTACGAAAAATCATTTACCCTTCGGAATCGGCGTAAAACTGTAGGCCCCTCATTTTGTGTTACAACATCTAAGACGCACACCACAAATTTAAGAATGATTTCGTTGTAGTTCTACCTAAAGATTTTATAAAATGTTGAACGGGTTATCGATTACTTCGTTGCAGTTTTCAAGAGTATCATAACCAGGCTGGAAACAGCTCTTTGCCACTACAGTCTGGAACGTCTGTGAAAAGTTGAAAATTTGCCTATTTTCAGGCGTGAAATGTCAATGTTAGACCCGGTCTCAGAACTAATTTTGCTAGTAACTTTATAAGCTAACTTATAAATAATATGAATTTCATGGAAAATTTGTAACAAAACGTTAACCACTGATTCCTTCAAAATCAAAAGCGAGCGAAAAATGGGCGTAGGGTGGTGGAAAATGGAAAACCGGAAGGCAAGAATATCGTCAAGCTCACACGTTCGTGTTAAGGCAACTGTCATTCTTATGCCAGTACAATTCACACACAAACACACTCACACTTAGCTAAGCACTTGGCTTGGCAATACAATCCAAACAAAACTTCCGAATCCGATTCCAAGAATTCGTACTTAACTCAGTCAGTGCCAGCAGATTGGTACTTCTTAGCAGCATTTTGAACGTCGGTACAACGTTTGTGCGTTTGATTGCAATAGATTGTAGCAGTAGCAGCAGCAGCAGAAATAGTGTAATAGCAATGGACGACAGCGCAGCAGCGAGCAACGAAGACTGTGGTAACAGTAAGAAAATTGTCTGGGATGATGTCACGTAGACATGCAAGTGACAGACAGCTACAGAGACAGACAACAGCACGATGAAATGACTGACATGCTGCTTGGTAGTGGAGTTGCGCCGAGGCACACAAATACACAGTTACAAACTTCCTCTCCCACAATCAGCGATGCACACGCTCCCACTCTCCGCTTTTGCTAGATTTCTGGGGCAATCGTACAGTATGCCGTCTAGAACAAGCTGGTTGGGTGAAATTATTTTTCGATATTCTTAAATTGATTAATTTTATTGAGTTAAATTATATCAGTTTAGAACAGGTTTTGTTGGGTTTTTTTTCCCGACTTCAAAGGGTTATTTTATTAGTACATTATGGACTTCAGAAAAAAAAAAGATGTAGACGTGGAAAAATTGCGTGCCATGTTCATAATCAGATTTAATTTAGAAATTTGCGATCAATTTTACGAGGTACGTGATAAAAATCTTGATCTTATAAAAATACATATGTGAAACAAGTGATAAATATGATTTTAAAAAATAAATGATATCATGTACTTTTACAATACATACTCTTTTGTTATTACCAAAGATATATGTAACTATTGTAATAGTAAGATAAATTTTTTTCGATTAACCTATAACCATTGCTCAAAGACTTATATTATAAATGTCTTTTCATAATAGTTATCAGCGCGATAAATATTTCTAAGGCTTCAAAGGCTTTTACTTGTGGTCTTATCTTGTAACTGCCATCTCATAATAATTTTCAGCGAGTTAAACTTTTTTAAGGCTTCAAAGACTTATATTTTTTCATAATAATTATTAGTAAGAATAAATTTTGTAAGTCTTGAAGGACGAGACTTGTTTAGGATAATTTCGGGTCCGACACTTAATCGGGACTACTTCGCAAAAATTTCGGGATTAATTCTGGATCAGTTCTGTAATATTTTGAGTCCCGCCATAATTCCGTCTTTCAAAACTTAAAAAAAGTTATCTTAGCCATAATTATTGTGCAAGTACTTTTAAAATATATGTCTCAAAATATAAGTATTTGATAGATGTAGAAAAATTTATCTCGCTGATATATGTGCTTATATATATATATAAGGGTTACATGGCTCTTGGCGGCTTTGGAAACTTGGAGATATTTGACGCCATAACGGACCATCGATTGTATATTGGAATTCTGAAAAGAAATTTGAGGTCAAGCACTGAAATTTTTATTTTGAGCAAGATAACAACCTCAAACAATGCTGTACAATACTCAACATTTGCTGAAAGCGCCGCTACAGAGTCCTGATCTCAATTCCATAGAGCATATTTCGATATGCTTGAAAAAAGTATCCGATCTCCTTAAATTATTTCCAAGGATTAGTCAAAAATGTTCTTTTACCGAAATTGTCATAAATCGAGCCAAGCTAAAACCAAAGGCGTATAGAAAAAGCTCGATAGAATATTCAAAATTAAATGCGTAATACTTAACCGTTTATTAGTTGACTCATACATGTACGAAGACTTTAGAGAAAGAGAACTAACGACTATAGGTTTGAATGAAGTTAATTACAAAAAAAAATACTTTCTGTTAGATACTGTGAGAAAACGCTAGTAAATAGATCTTGGATAAAAACTCATGTTAATCAGTACGGTTTTATGTTGACACAGTTTCAATATGGTGATATGCGTAGACTTTAATGGTACGCTGCCATGATGAAAATAATATAAAAGGTGACGCAGATTGTGGATTGTGGATAACCCTCTCTTGACAATTTTGCACAGAATTTCTACGTCATAACAGATTTTGTAATCAAAAACCATTTATGTATGTATGTATACTCCCAATCATATGTATTTTTTCTAACGTGTTTAACAATATTAGCGTGTATTCTTTCTAACATGTTTTTATAACACCTTGTTCCCTCTCAGTGCTCTCCAATGAAGAAGTAAGTGTGACGTCGTAGCCAAGTTACTTTTCCGAAATTTGAGATAAATGAGCACAATCTTTTATTCTATCATTCTTGGTACGCTGTATATAGAATCTATATTATAAACGTTTACTGAAACGGACGAGAATAAAGTTCAAGGACTGTACATGATTTTTCATTTAATATATTAAGGGTAATCACATTTTGGCATTTTCATATTTCGGTGCATTTGCAGTAATTTGATAGCTATGGCTGTACAATGTATTTATTTGGCCCATATAAAAAGTAATGTATTTTATTGTTGCCATGATGATTTGCAAGGCCATTGTGCTAGGCCATTTGCATCTAATCGTGAACTGCCCTTTTATGAAATTGGCACTGCCGTTGATAACTTACATATATAATTTATAAAAATTCAATAATTTTTACTTACCGTTCAACTTGTTTGGTTAACATATTTTCAAGTGAAATAAAATGATGTTTCCTAGAAGTGTCGAAGTTTCATATTTATTAGGTTTTGGATTTTCCCTTATCTCCCTACAGTTTCATAAAGTAATGTTCCTTCCATCTCACAGCCCCATTGGTAGATACCTCAGAGGCACTCATCAAATCCTCAGAATTTTGAAGCAGTTTTTTTTACCAAATTTCTGGAAAGTGCAACTAAAACTTTTTTGCCGACTCTGCAAAAGGTATAGAATTAAATATGGGGAGTGTTTTATAAGGCATCATCTTTTTTTTAGTGTTTTTAGCAGTGTTACGAAAAATAGCGGTAGAAATGTGTAAAAACAGTAGTAGAAATTAGTAGTAGCATTATTAAAAATAGTAGTAAAATTAGTAACAAAAATGGTAGTAGTAAGTAGTACTACTAAAAATAGTAGTAGAAATTAGTAAAAATCGTAGCAGATTACTCTCAAAAAAGGACTTGTAAGAAGCAGCACCATTAATTACAGTAGTAGTGGAAATTGGTAAAAATAGTAGTAGTAATTTGTAGTAGCATTAGTAAAAGTACTAGTCGAAGTTAGTAAAAGTAGTAGTAGAAATTATTAGAATAGTAGTAGTAGTCGTAGTGATAGTAGTAAGTATTAGTAGTTTCAGTAGTAGTTGTAGTGGTGAACCAGCCCCGAACTACTGAAAGGTCTTGAAATGGTCCCGTAATATCTAGTCCAAAAATACCCACATTCAGATAAGCTCGGTAAAAAATTTTATCCGCCTAGCTACACTGTGGATATGGAAAGTATAACATAGTGGGTGTGCTGTTGGCAATATTGCTCTTCATCTTCGCTCTGCAAACAAAACGGGGTTTCTTAGTCATCTCTATTCTATTATGTGCATATAAATATATTTTCTTTTCGTTTATTATCATTCTCTTCATTTCATTGTATAAAATTCTTATTCACAGAATCTTAATTCAGTGTCCTTGTACTGTTTTTGCTTTAAGTTGTTCAACAGTAGCTGAAGTTGATGTCACCGTTGACAGTGATGAGAAATACATACATATGGAAGTGTATGTATGTATGTATATATGCATGTATGTGTGTGCAGAAATGATTTTGTTTTGCGCTTTGCTTGCAATAATTGTGTGAGTAGGTTACCAGCGAGTAGCAATCGATGCATATTTGCAACAAAGTAGTTTGTCTTCTTCTAGTCGTTAGCTATTGCAAGGAAATGTCTTTAATTGCGCTTATCATTGATCGGGGTGGTTGTGGAGAACTCATCTCCAGGGTGGAATTCGATTCTTCTAGCAGGCAGGCAGGTTGTGCCTTATTGAATGATTGAAAAGATTAAATGAGGTTTTCTCTTCGAGACAAGAAATAATAAAAAATGGTTTCATGTGGAAGTCAGTTGGCAAATTTAGACTCATTCGGGTCCGTTGGACCCGCCTGGTAGATAAAGTGTTAAATAAACGCACAAAGATATTGGTATATTTTAGACGTACCACACCCATTTTCAAAAATTTTGACCTTTACACGCTAATTAAATTATTCGAAACAAATGTGAACGAATTTACTGTGATTTAGAAAAAAACCGAAAGTTTTAATTTCCTGTAAATTACCGTTATATAAGAGTGGCTTTCGTCAGATATCTATAATTTTATTCTAATACGAAAGTTGTTAGAATTTGACAATGCACTGCGGAGCTATACCAATTGGTTTTAAGGTGTGGAATGCCACGCCTATTCCCAACACTGTTAATTCTTGACTGCTGTTTGGCATCCTTCTCAATTTCTCAGTTAATCCCGAAATACAAAAGTCACTTATCGGCATTTATAAGCATAAAGGCAGTCTGACACTGACCTCGACACATTCCGGCATTATAAATTATTTCTTTCTTTGAAACCCAGCCACAATATTGTCTGGACTTGCGAATGATAGAATATAAGATTGTGTCTTCCGCGTAGTGTAGTGTCTTCTTGTCGATTTGGCAGCATTCAGCCATTCGCTAACGGAATAGAAGTATCTTTTTCTCTTATTTTACGCAAACTATGGTAACAAAACTTTGAATCATTCTGTCGTTTGCCCTTTTCGCCTGCGCTTCCTTCTCTTATTTTTTATAAATTTTTCTTTGTTGTCTCACTCTGTTGCTCTCGGCGCGGAATGCACAATCTTGTTTTCTATAATTTTTCGGATTAGATCCTACTTATATAACCCCATCCATTGAAATTCATCTAAACAAATCAGGCAAGTAAAGCAACATACTATTGAGGTTTTTTTCTTGGGTTTTATTTAAAAAAATCTAGCTAAATTGTTATTCTTTTAGTTTTATATTTTGCATTTATCGCTCAGCAAATATAACTTCATTCGTGGGGTATTTTCAAAGCAAATTTACACAAATTAGAAACATCGTTCTTTGCATTTTAAAATTATTATAAAAGTTATAACAGTTACGGTCTCTGAACAAAATTTAGAAGTTTTTAAAGTTTTCATGGAGTGCTCTAAGCTTGTCACGGAATGCCAGATCTCAACTTCGATCAAGCCAGATTACTTTTAAACCAATATAAATAAAAATTGTTTTCGTTTTTGGTTATCAATAACCATTATCAGCAAGTAATTTATTTTCTGTCCCAATTTTTTCCTTCTGAACACACCCAGTAAAAATGCGTCTTTTAAAAATTATGATCCTAAATTAAATACGGAATATTAAATATTATAAAATTTTTACTCTCGTTGCACATCACATGAGCTCTGAAAGGGAGTTGAATTTTCACACAAAAATTCTTACTCAACACAAAATGTCTTAAAAACAAAAGAAACACACAAAGAACAAATGCGATGTGCCGTCAAAGTATGAGGGATAAGCAGCACAAAAATCTATATTCGCGCAAAATGACAGCTCATTCGTCAAAATGCACAAAGGACGAGTGAATAAGAAAGGAAAAAAATTAAAGAAAAAAATGCGAACAAAAACAAAGCGAACACAAAGTTGAACTCTTCATCAACATAGCCCCAACCAAATGTTTTTCGGAATACTTTTGCATATAAATGAACCACCTCAAATGTAAGCTTTGGCTGCTTGTTGTTGTTATTGTTGTTGCAGCTGATTCTGATATATCAATGTTGCCAACATTTGACGTCTCCATATTGATGTGCAATGTGCATTATTTTTTATATTTGATGTTGTTGTTTTTGCTTTTGTTTTTGTTTTTTTTTCTATCGCTCTGGCTTTTCATTTCATTGCTTGTGCTGCCACTTTTAGTGTTGTTGTTGCTCGTTGTGCCGTCTATGGGGCGACGTCGACAGCAACTAAGACGACGTTTTCCTCACGAAAAACGTTACGATGCCAAATGTCTGGCACTTTTTCTTAGCTCGGACGTCCTCAACCGATTTGTATGCTGCTGTCTTCGACCTGCCAATATCCTGCAAGCTCATCATGGAAAAGTAAAATAAGATAGTAAGAGAAGAAAACGAGCACCAATGTCGTCAAGCACAGCAGCAATAATAACAAAATATCGCGCTTCACCCAAGACGCTAAGGCGATTAGGTGAAGGAGGAGCAGACGTAAGAGCACTACTCAACTCAACTAAGTAAAGGCAAAGTTGGCACACTATAATCCATCTCACATGTCCTGCTGCAACGCCATTGCCACTGCCGCACATTCATATTCATTTCTTCAAAAAGTTCAGCGTTTCTGTCGTCCACTTGCTGCAACCGACGAACGCCTCTTTTCAACAAACTCGCACACACCCACCCAACTAAATAGCAGCTTTCTCTGCTCGCCACTGTTTGCTTAACTGTCATACTCCCAATGGCATCGCAATCGCATATGGCAGCTGAGATGGATGTTTCACATATCTTTTATACATCACACACCGTCACATATGTGCATACAACCATAGTGGAAAACATGTATCACACACACACACCAATATCGAAGCTTGTGAAAATCTTCTTGTTTAGCTGCTTTTCCTCCGATTTTGATATACGACCATTGAGGAGCAGCATCAACATCATTTCTAACCACACACACACACAAACGTGAATGGGCTATAAGCGAACATATGGATCTTTCTAGTTATTGGCATAGTGGACTCGGACGTGGACGTGGACATGGACACAGACGTCTACGTCGACACATCTTTGAACGCTTCGCATATCCTTCAACATGTATGATTTCTTAGATATTCCCGCCGCTTTAGCGCACATTGCTCGCCTAGTATTCGAACAATAAATACAAAGCAATTTTTCTTAGAACTTTATACTTTTCATATATGTATTTGTGTGTGCTCGTGATTTAGATATCACATCCACTCCTTTTTGCTGTTTTCACTGCTGCACTCTAAAATGGTTGCGGGGAGTGGATGGGGTTGTTTGTGGGGTCGGCGCTACACAGCGCTATCTTTCGATTATTGATTCGTTTGTATTCATCATAAATTCAAAGCTGACGTGCAAGCAAGCAGCAACGACGCCAAACTTCGGGGTCAATCATCTACGCAGTACTCGCCACTATTCAACCTGTCAACCAGTCCGTTTTCCTTATGTCATTGACTGATTGAATGCCTTCATTATATTGCCAAGGGAAAGTAGATATAAGCGCAAGATGTTTAACAGCAATGCAGTTCGAAAAGTTTTTCATAAAATATTCTCCATTTACGAATTCTGCTATATATGTGTAACTTGCTACATACATACATAAGTACGTCTGACATAGGACGAAGATTACAAACAAAATTTAATGTAAACGCGATCGAAATAGAGCGTATGCGGAAAATTGTGAAAGGTAAATTATAATGCGGATTCAGTCAGTGGAAAAGAACAGACTATTTAATCTGCATGTCAACCCGAGAACTAATGGCACTAGATCAAGCAAAAAACCGCGTACGCCTAAGTGCGCGAGCCTGCAGTAAAATTTTTTTGTGCCGAATCTACAAAGAGATATTGAATTAAATATGGGGGAGAGCTTTATAAGACATGCTTTTCAGTTTTTTTTACTTTTAGAATGAATTAAAAAGGTAGTAAAAATATTAGTAGAATTAATAAAAAGGTAGTTGGTAAAATAGTAGTAGCAATGGAAAAATAGTAGATAGTAGAAATTAGTAAAAATAGTTGCAGTAATTAGCAGTAACACTAGTAAAAACTAGTTGTGACATTAGTAAAAATAGTAGTAGAACAAAGTCAAAATAGTACTGGTAATACGTAGTACCATTAGTCAAAATAGTAGTAGCATTAGTCAAAATAGTAGTAGTAATTAGTGGTAGCTTTATAAAAAATAAGAGTAGAAGTAAGTAAAAATGACAGTAGAAATTAGTAAAAATAGTAATAGTAACTAGTAGTAACACTAGTAAAAAATAGTAGTGAAATTAGTAAAAATAGTAGTAGTAATTAGTACTAGTCAAGATAGTAGTAGAACATAGTAGAAGTGGTAATAAGTAGTACCATTAGTGAAAATAGTAGTAGAATTAATAAAATAGTAGTATTAATTAGTAGTAAGATTAGCAAAAAAAAAATTTTCGAATGCTCTCGACTTAGCGCTCTGTGAAATGAACCAAATACTACTCTTAGTGTAGACGCAGGTAGGAATCCATTCCATTCTACCTGCCCGAAACGAAACCTAACGACCAAACAGCTCGAAATCCAGTCCATTCTGACTGCCTTCACTATCCTGTGTTTTACGCAAAGCTTAGTGCTCAAGCTACCTTACCTTCCGACGAAATACTTATCAGGAGAAGTTGCACTTAAACAGTAGATAATTTAGTATGTGTTCAAGTTCCTGATGATTCCTCCTGTTCCTCCAGTTAGTGTTTTTCAAGTCGCAATTCAAAGGTGAATGGGATCGATTATAATGCAATCAGACAATGACAAATCTCAGGAGGATTTTTCTGCCATATAAAACTCCTTCCAAAAATTATCTGCCGTTCGTTCATTGCTTGTGGAAAATTAAAGGTTTTGAAACATTTTTCAAACTTTAAATTTGATTTTTTTATTGAAGTCGACGAAGAGACCTTAAACATGTGCCCAAACTTTTTGAACAAGGTACTCAGTAATTCAGATATAATTTTGGACCCAAAGATTGTAATAACTTATCGTTGGCTATTTTTTCGAATAGTTTTGAGCCAACGGAAAGTTTTGAGAAGGGTATGTAGTTCAAAACATCAGCTTTATAACCTGATTTAAAAACCGTCGAATTGGGCGCAACTAAACCTGATTTATTGTTAGAAATGCCCTAAGGTATGCCCAAAATAAAACAGTCTTAAAACTCCTTCATATTAGATCCATATTTTAATATTTGATTTAATTTATTGTAACTTTAATTGTCTTTTCAAACCCTTTCCAAAAAGATGGTATTAATTTGTGGTATTAGTTTGACACTCATATTGTAAAATATCAGAAAATTTAACAAAATTGAACTTTCAGCAGATGGTAATTTTATTTTAAAACTTTTTGGAAGTGTAGGCTTATTAAACTCCTTTCGTTTAATACCCATGCGGCAATATTTGTCTTTATCTATTTATTTAAACGAATGCATCCTTTTAAATAGATAGCAACCCCTTAAAAAAGTTAGTTCCATTGTATCAGATATAACAGATTATATATACATATATATATATACATATATATATATATATGTGCCAAATCTTACCCTAATTGTTAGGATTTATATTAAGAAAAATTGTTTTAGTTTTGAAAATGTGGCAACTCTTTTATGAACAGCTTTCAACAAAGCTTGTTCAAATACATATGTATGTATGTATGTATGTATATTTGAAATACAGTGAGCACCCCTAGAAATTTGTTTGATATTTTGTTTTAATAAACCTCTGTCAGTTCAACCCCGTATTGTAACGCTTTATTTATCTTATACATTTAATCGAATTTAAATTTTCAATTTTCAATTTCCTTGAACGTTTCTCGTTTGACACCAGTATAGTAAAATTTCCGTTAGCTTACCCATTACTCGTATAACTTCTTTGGTTTCAGAGTGTTACTGTTATATTGCAATATGCTAACAAATAGCATTAAATTCATGTTTTAAACACGTGGCAACACTCCTTAAATATATTTTCAGAATTAAGTTTTATTAGCCTATATTCTTTGAATCTCATTACGTGATCCTTCCGTTTACTTAATAATTTACTCTTTTAAGCAGGTGTCAGCCCACTATAAAAGACTTTTTAAATAAAGCTTTCTTTAAACTTTTTAAAATTTGTAGTTATTGTAAAATGACGCTTATTCTTTTATCTAACATAATTTGCATATACATATATAGGTGGCAAACTTCTCTACAAGTATTTGGGAAATGAAGCTTTATTGAGCCTTGCATATAATATTAAATATATGTGATTTAACTTATTATAATTTTGATGAATTTTTTAAACAGGTGACAACCCTCTCCAAAATTAAGTTTTCTTAAAACTTTTATTTTGGCACTCATACTCTGAAATGCCATTCATGTTTTTTAAATAAATTAATTTGGATTCGAACAGGCGGCAACCTTCTTTTAAAACATTTGGGAACTGAAGCTTTATTAAACCGCTTTCGTTTGGTATCCATATTTTAATATTTTATTTCATTCATTGTTTTAATTACAATTAAAGGCGAGTGATCAGAACTAAGATCATTACTGTTCTGCATGCTTAATTTACGACTGGGTATACCAGAATATACCACAAAGTCAAGAAGGCCGGGGATTTTTCTTGGATCGCTTGGCCAATATGTTGGTGTGCCTGTCGAAAAAATGGAGAATTTTTTTTTTTAAAGATGCATCTTTGGAGCTCTCTACCCTTCGGATTTATTAGCCGGGAGCCCCACCAAGGGAGTTTTGCATTGAAATCCCCGCCTACGATTAATTGTAATATACAATGACAGCGTTCACCATAATCCCAAGAAATACAAGATCCTCACCACAAAAACTGACATCGAGTCTTTTCAACATTGGATTGATAGGCATATTAACTTAAATGTGCCGTTGGAAGCGGGTATCGAACTGGACGCAGCGTTAGAATCATTTACAAATCTTATTCATGAGGCCGCATATCTGTCTAGTCCGAAAAGGGAGCCATCCACTTCTGAGCACCATATGCCAGTCTCAGCTGAAATTTTGCAGCTTATTAACGTCAAAAGAAGATTAAGAAGCATCTGGCAAGAACATAGATATCCAGCTGATAAGAGAGCACTTAATAAAGCAACGAAACAACTAAAGTTAAAGCTAACTGATTTTAAAAATCAGTCTTTCTGTTCGTTCATCAAAAACCTTGAGCCCACAAAAAACGATGGGCACCTTCTCTGGAGAGCTACCAAATACCTTAAGAGGCCAATCAAACGTAACGTCGCCGTAAGGAACACAGATGGGGTATGGTGTAGGAGTGATGACACCGAGGCTGAGGCATTTGCAAAACACCTCCACCTGACCTTTCAGCCAAATTCATTGGCTGGCAGCTGCGATGATACGGAGATAACAAATTTTCTTGAATCTCCATGTCAAATGTATTTTCCAATTAGCCAGATATCAAATAGTGAAGTTTCTGAAGAACTACATCGACTTAATAACTCCAAATCGCCTGGATATGATTGTATTGATAGCAAAGTAGTTAAGGCTCTTCCTGAGAAAGCTATCAAATTTTTAACAATAATATATAACGCTATTCTCAATATAAGCCACTACCCCACCCAATGGAAATGTGCTGCCGCAAATAGATATCCAGCTGATAAGAGAGCACTTAATAAAGCAACGAAACAACAAAAGTTAAAGCTAACTGATTTTAAAAATCAGTCTTTCTGTTCGTTCATCAAAAACCTTGAGCCCACAAAAAACGATGGGCACCTTCTCTGGAGAGCTACCAAATACCTTAAGCGGCCAATCAAACGTAACGTCGCCGTGAGGAACACAGATGGGGTATGGTGTAGGAGTGATGAAACCGAGGCTGAGGCATTTGCAAAACACCTCCACCTGACCTTTCAGCCAAATTCATTGGCTGGCAGCTGCGATGTTACGGAGATAACAAATTTTCTTGAATCTCCATGTCAAATGGATTTTCCAATTAGCCGGATATCAAATAGTGAAGTTTCTGAAGAACTACATCGACTTAATAACTCCAAATCGCCTGGATATGATTGTATTGATAGCAAAGTAGTTAAGGCTCTTCCTGAGAAAGCTATCAAATTTTTAACAATAATATATAACGCTATTCTCAATATAAGCCACTACCCCACCCAATGGAAATGTGCTGCCGCAGTCATGAATCTTAAACCAAATAAGCCCGGGAGCTGTGTCAGGTCCTACCGTTCTATTAGTTTACTGGTAACGTTTTCGAAAGTATTCGAACGAATATTTTTGCGAAGAATGTCGCCAGTAATTCAGGATCATAACATCATACCGGAACATCAGTTTGGGTTTAGAGTAAGACACGGCACACCAGAACAATGTCATAGGGTTGCAAATGTAGTTATAAATGTGCTAGAAGGAAAACGATACTGTTCTGCAGCTTTTTTAGATGTCCAATAAGCATTTGACAGAGTATGGCACCAGGGAATTCTTTACAAAATAAAAAAACTTTTGCCTGCACATTTTTATCTAGTCCTTAAGTTGTATCTGAGCGACAGGCACTTCTATGTAAGACATCAGGATGCCTTATCATAAATTTATAATATTAGCGCTGGTGTACCACAGGGTAGCGTTTTAGGTCCCGTCCTGTATACTATATTTACATCGGACATGCCCACGAGAGAAGACGTAGAAGTTGCAACTTTTGCAGATGATACAGCCTTTATCTAGTGAGTCTCCTGTTGAAGCTTCGTCCTTACTACAGAGTCAACTTCTCATTCTGGAATCATGGCTTCATATATGGAGAATTAAAGTTAATCCTGAAAAGTCGACTCATGTCACGTTTACATTGAGAAGAGAGCAATGCCCTGGTGTATTTTTAAATAATAACCAGATACCTACGAGTGACAAGGTCAAATATTTAGGGATGCATCTTGATCGACGCCTTACTTGGAAATCCCACATTAACGCTAAACAACAACAGCTAAAAATTAAAACAAAACGGATGTACTGGCTGCTTGGCCGCAACTCTCAGCTTAGTCTGGAAAACAAGGTTAGGTTATATAAAGCTATTATTAAGCCCATATGGACCTACGGCATTCAGCTGTGGGGTACGGCTAGCAAGTCCAATGTGGACATTCTGCAACGTTACCAATCAAAAACATTGCGAGCTGTTGCTAATGCCTCTTGGTTTGTTACCAATGAAGCAATTCACAAATACCTGGCTATCCCATTTGTAAAGAGTGAAATCGCAAACTTTAGTAAACGATATCTTGCACGGCTATCTAATCACATAAATCCAACAACTATTTGTTTATTAGGTACAACCTATGAAACTATACGGTTAAAGCGCACTCATATCTTAGACTTGCCATTCCTCTAATATTGTGAAGCCTAATATTGTGATTATTAAGCTTTAGTTAGGTTAAGTATGAGAACCTTCAGTTAAGCAGCTTTGAAATACTTGTGAAATTTAATGATTTGAAAACTAAATGTATAAGTAACACATATTGTGTAATTTACTATGTATGTAGCTTGCACGGGTGAAAATCTACCGCTGCCATTATCTTATAACACAAAATTTGCTGAATGTCTTTATGTTAGATAGATTGCAAATAAAAAAAAAATCAAAAAAAAAATTGTTTTAATTGAATGTAACCGCTTAAACAGGTGGTAATTCCTTATAAAAATCGATTATAGGGTAATCTATATATATAACGGTATATAGCCCGTAGGTACCAAATCTTGTCCAGATATATCTAGTCGTTATATAGCAATATGTGATTTAACTTATTTATTTATTTATTTGGCCTGAAAGGGTAATAACACACTCATCCACTCGCCCACCCACAAACACACAAACTTTCACATTTTTCAACATCCATCGAATGTTACTGCAAAATCGACAGCGATTTTGGAAGGACGGCCACCGTTAAGACCTTCTTCTGGAATGAACGAATAACTGTGCAAATTTTAACGTCTTTCTGTGCTGAGGTTTTCCGCGGACAAAACGAAATAGCGTCTAATTTTTATATATAAGATGTATAATATTCGGGTTATTTTGTGATTGAACTCCTACTTGCATTTTTTTTTTAATCTTCTTTCCAAACAATTTTTTTTAAAGCTGCATGCAAGAAAGTTGTCATTTTAGCACACAACTGAAATTGAATGCACAAATTAAATATACACACACAGATTCATAAAGGAATCATCAGTTAAGTCGTTGTAGTAGTTCATTTTAGTTGAACTGTCGCTTTGACTGACTGATCTCACCAGCGAGTTGAGTTGCCATCAACAGCGGAGTTTTTCACTGCTTTAGACTAATGGCTTCGGTCCATTATCTCGTCATGTTTGTTAGGAAATTTAATTATTCTTATTTATTTTTTCTCGTCAAGATTTTCTATGGCGTCCATCCTCTTACACCCTCTTTTCCCATACAGACATATTTACATGCTATATTCTGTGTTATCTTTACCGCTGCGTTGCTATTCGGTCAATGCCGTCAACATCAGCAGCAACATCAGTAAAATAAAAACTGTTATAAAATGCTGCTGATGTATACACAAAAACAAAACAACAAAAAAAAAAACAATTAAAAAGTGAGAAATTAAAAATACGTTTTTGTCGCACTTTGTCAACCTCGACGCGAACCAAATACCCCAATACCCTTCTACCCCTACTCCTCTACTCCACCTCAATCGCTTCGCAGCGTATGTACTTTGCATCTGCTTGGCTGTTTACGTTGTCCTGTCTCGCATTATTTCTTCAAAAGCTCTGTGTGTTAACACCTCGCACCTCGCACCTTGCACTTCACTTGTTGCCCTCTGCTCCTTTCATCTGCAACGCCCCTCTCCACGCATTGTTCCACGCCGTTTTTACCCCAGTGTCCACTTACTTATTTACTATGTGTAGCTAGCTGCCCGCGCTTATTAAGCATTCGTGCTAGGCGACCAGGGACACTTACGTTCAACAAGAGTTCACGTTGGACGCCGCGCAAAAGGAAACTTTGTAAGTCAACCTATAAAAAATTGTGACATCGGTGGCAAAGTCAGTGGGTAGCAGCGGTGGTTGCGTTGTGTTGATTTTTCTCTGCTTCGCTATTCTTATTAACATAATTTGCTGTCGTTGCCACTTTTTGTTGTAACTTTAGTGTTGTTTTTTTGTTGGATCTATTTTATTTCATAATTTCTTGTTGCTTTTAATTTTTTAATGTTTACAATCACTTGCGTGTCCTAGTATGCAACAACAATAGCGGAGGAAACAATTCTGCCGGCTCACTCTTCGACACTTCGACAAACCAGTGGGGAAATTACTAAATTTTTCAACGCGACATTGCAGAATTCTCATACACATTCGGGTAAGCTCAGCTTTCAGCGGCTTCTTTAATTTAAAGGGTGCCTTCATAAATTTGTGAACAAATAAAGTACTTTCGGGAATTAAGTTTTTTCGAAGCCGCGGTATCAAAACATAGTTTAAGGAAAGATTCTTATGTCGCAAATACTTAGACCGCACATTGTAGTACCTCGACCACACATATCGAGTAGAGTAACGAGACAGTAACACGGCCGAGTGCTCGTTCCTTATTCGATCGAGTCATCGGCCGAGCCGTTTCACATAGTGGGCTCGAGTATTGCCTTGGTTGCAAGTAACGAGTAAAGTAACGAAGCAAGAAAACGGCATTAAATAGGCCGAGAGAGTTGAGTGGGTGAGTTAAAGCGAGTAGGTGTTTAAACGCATTTTGTCACCTCGAGAGTGAGTTCTCTTTTATTACAAGAATTAATTAAAATGAATCGTAACATCCAACATTTTGAATGTGGTTTAAAACAGCTTTTACCGCTCATAAGACAAGGCTTGCCTATTCCTTGCTCCATAGTGGACGGTGAATATGGTTAAAGAAATAACGATAATTTTTTTTTTTTGATTTTGGTAAATTACCGAAAAGCGGACGAGTTCAAAGACAATTCCGTAACAAAATGCTTTGGATAAAATAAATTTGGCCATGCTGCAGATCATCCCGCTCACTTTCCTAGGACAAAGAATTAAAAAGAAAAATTTATGCTTTTGAAACTTTTAGTTTTTAAAGTAATTTTTACTTCTTGATTTTTTTAGGATAATGAAAAGCAATTGTTTCCAATTGTATATGACAGTGTTAAGTCAAATTGTCGAAATTTAGAAAATAAAATATGTTGAACATATTAAAACAGTATTTTTTTTTGGTGAAAGAGAAAGAATTTTTTGCGATAAAACGATCACCATAAAATCGCAAAAAAATTGTGTTAAGTCGAATACCGCAATAAAACTCGCTGCAGAAATAGTATGTGAATCGTATTGGGAGTGGGGGGGGGCGGGGGGGGGGGAAGAATAATGTAGGTAAGTAATACTCGGCCCAGTAAACAAACTCTAACTCGAGTGATTTTCACACTATACCTGACTAGGCCATCCGCTCGTATCACTATTTAGATAAAAGGAGCACTCAGCTGAGTTACTGTCTTGCCACCCCTCTCGTACGATCAAGGCATACCAGTCACAGACGACGTAACTTCCTGCATATGCCTCAGAACATGTCCCGCATATAATTATCTATTAATTGTCCTTGGCATATGTTATGTATCCAGAAATCGCATTTCGGTTTCTATCACATATAACTTGTGTATGATTTAATTAAATTTTTCTTTTGAAACAGGTGGCAATCCTCTTTTAAATGTATACTCTCCTCAGCGAAACGAACCGTTTGGCACGAATATTGTAATATTTCATATAACTTGTGTATTATTTATTGGAGTCGACTTTTCAAACAGGTGGCAGTATCTCTTTCTCCTCACCAAAACGAAAAGTTTGACACCCATATTTCATATATTTTGTGTATCATTTAAATAAATTTGGCTTTTCAAAGAGGTGGCGACCTCCTGCCAAGCATAACAACTATGTACTTTATAGCCTATTCTCTTACTTATCAAATATACATAAAATTTATATAATTTCATAAAAATCAGTTGAGCCGTTTCAGAGGAATGCGGCCATAAACACCGTGACACGAGATTGTTATATATGTATAATATATGCATACATATATGTATGTATATTCAGAGAAATCATTCCATAACGCTAGGAAAAATAACTTACTCTAAAGAAAAATTTCCTTGAAAGAAGTTGCCTTGAAATAAGTAAACGATTTGACCCAGTTTGAGGAAAACACATTTCCTTAATTTGCAGTGATTTTTCTATATTTTTAGGAAAAATTTAATTTGTCAAGAGAATTTTTTTTTATTAATGTAGACGAAATTGACAGTTTTGTTTTACTTTTCATGAGGAAATAAAAATTTCCTTAACTTAAAGAAATCATATACAAGGGTTTTTTTTCCAAAAAACAATGAAACAACTGAATTTTTATTTTATTTATATTTTTGCCGATTTATATTTGATTTTTATTGCTTGGTATGCACATACATATCTTTTAATAAAAATGATAGGATTTAACTCGGATCATGCTGTTGACAATGTACATACATGAGCAGGAAAATATCTTACAGATTTTATGTTAAAAAGTTTCAATTCTAAAATTAGTTTTTTCTATTTGTAATATGTCAAATGTTGTCGAAGTAACGATGAACAGAAAAGAAGGTGACGACAAAAGCGCTTCCGTTACTTGTCTCGTTTAAAGGATTGACGTCATTAGTGGTTCTTAAAAGTTGATTTTTCTGTTTTTTTTTTTATTGTAGCAGTTGCAGCGTAAATCAAACGCCCAAGTGCAATTATCACCGATGTACATTTTCTTCTCGCTATTCCTGTGGCAGATACCGCTGTGACGTGTACGCTGCCAGCGTTGTCGTAATCTGGAATCCAATTATTCCTGGTTTAAAAGCACTGGCAAAATTCAAAATTAGTTAAGGAAATTTTTACTAATTTTAAGCAAATTTACTTCCTCAAATTAATGGCACAACGTTTTCAGCATTCGTTGATTTTAAGTAGTTATAGATTACTCATTTAGATATCAGAAAGACCACGGACTAAGTACGCACATATATTGAAATCCACCTGGACCTTACAAAAACGTTCATGCTCGGCTTTCATCCAGAAAAGGAAATGCAGAATTTCCAAACTTGCAGGGCTAAGATGAATTGCGCTTTAGCAATATATTCTCGCTTGAAAAAATATTAGCTCGATCAACGGGAAATTTTGAGTGATGCAATACTTGTGCTGGTCTTGCCCAGTGTTTATTTTCTTGGAAAAGTTTATTTATTCTCATCCTTATCTATACCATTATCCTAAACTTTATCTATATTCGTATGTTCATCCTTTGTCCTTATCTTGTTCTATATCCTTTTCCTTATCCCTACCCATATCCTTATTTCCAACTCTGTTTTTATTCTTGACGTTATTTTTTTCCACACCCTTATCCTTATCCTAATCTGTAAGAATTACATCTGTATTCTTATCCCTCTCTCTATCCTTATCCCAATCTATATAATTATGTAATATCTCGATCCTTATCATTATCTTCATTCTTATCGCTATGCTTATTTTTATCCTTAGCCAGAGGCTTAATCTTACCCAAATCCTTATCCGACTATCATTATTCATATTCATACTCTAACCATTAATCTTACCGTTATCCTTATCCTTATCCTCTGCTTTATTTTTATGCTTATCCTTAACTGTATCTCTATATTTATATTCTATTTTTCATTTTTCATCCCTAACCACGAAGTTCTAAATACTTCGTATGTATCAGTGTACGTACCAAGTGAATGTGTCTCCAACCGATGCACCCTATATCCATAAATAAATTGTAACATGTGCGTTCTATATTAAAACCGCTGTGCATCGCATTCCCACCTGTTTGGAGTTGTGGGAAATTTAATTATAGAAAAGGACATGAGTGGAGAGCAATTTACTTTGCTACAAGTAAATAAAATCAAAACCACCTCCTTATCCTAATACCGCTTGTCAGCCACTCAATTAAGTCATATTCAACTTTTCTCAAAATAAAATAATGAATTAAGTACTACATACTTAAATTCAAACATTTCCCCACACACTAAAAGCACAAGATATTTTCTTTTAATATTTTCCGATAAACAAATTTGAATACATTTTTTTTAATATTCTATTTTTAGATAAAATAAAAATTTGTGTGAGAAATGCTGAAATTGCAATATCATGCGCTGGATACAACAACCACGCCCATCACATCGATGCTAGTACGAAGAAAATGGTGAGTAGACCTGCACTCCAACTCCATTTTTATATAAATAATATAAGTATTTTAAATACAATGTCTATTGCATTGGCAAGTTTTAAGAATGGCGTCCTCATTGTATGAACCCTTTTGATTTGCTTCCGCTTACTATCTCCACGCCGTCATTGACTCAGATCTATAAATCTTCAAGTGCAAAGAATTCCAACCCACCTCAACTCGGCGACCAATCGACTTGGTCATAAATCGTTAATCGTCTTCGTTGTCGATGTCGATGTCGTCGTCGTCGTTGTCGTCAGTGAGTCAGTCAGTTAATTTAAAAGTTGTCAGACAACGCTGACATGTCGGACAATTGATTGACGTTTTAAAACTTTAGCAGGCGGTACAATGTCAGCCAGCGCCCGCTTCTCTCTAGCTTTGATGGACGTCATTGATGATGCATTCAAGCTGGAAGATGGCTTCTTCTTGGCTGTTTGCTGCTATTATTGTTGCTGTAGCTGTTGTAAATTACAACCACATTAATGTTGCAACTAGAAAGAAGTAGCAGCTGAAAGCACTGAGCAGAGCAAAGCACTGAATATATTGAAAAAAGACTGAAGGCGGTTAGTTAGTAGCAGGACGAATGGAGGTGGCGTGAAGTGGTTGGGTTCAGGCAGTATTTACGCCATGCAATATGAAGCAAGTGCAGCTTGTCACATATTCTTAACCCTAGAATGGTAAACATACTTTTTTGCTCTTTAATGGTAATCTTCGCCTGTGAGGCGACTTTTATAAAAAACCCACATTTTACCCTTAAGAAAATACAAATTTATTAAAACAAAAACAAACACGTATTTATTACATGCTTGGTAATAAAAATAAATAAAAAACAATTCATTTTTTAAATATCTTAAATATATTATTAGCAACATTTATAGATCACATATTTTATCAGTAGTATGAATAGATCTTTTACAAAAAAAATATAAAATATTAAAAATCCGTTTGAGATCAAAAAATAAACTTCAGTATCTTGTAGACCTTATATCTAATTAACATATTAAAAAATAATATAAATCTTAAAACTTAAAAAAATAGTGCAAGACAAAATAAAGTTTGTGGTTTTTCCACCTACTTTTTTACATCACATTGCCAACAATTTGGTGATCTGTGTTCTAAGCAATAAGTTTTCTTGCATTTTGCGCAGAAGTATACGCTCATACGCTTCAATTTTGGAGGACAGAAAACGCACATTGATCTTTTGCCCTTTTTTATACTTAGTTCGTCTGTATCATCATCAGTATTATCACCAATCGCGTCATTTATTGCTGCAAAAACCCTTTTCTGCATACGTAGCCTTTCTCTTAAACGAATAACGCACCAGTCACTACAAAGGTCCTTGCTTAGTTTCTTGAGGAATTCTCTTCTTCACAATTGGATATATAAATTACATACATATGTAGCTGTTGAGTAAAGCCATATTCAACATACCATAGAACATACAAAGTGGCCAACGCTTGGTTTTACGGCTACAGCTTGAGTGACCACACATTTGATCAAACGTATCCACAGCACCTTTTGTTTCTTTATAAGATTGAATTATTACTGGCTTACCCGAAGCGAAGTCAACGGAAGGCTTGTCGTGCATCGTAGAGAGAAAAATAACAGTTTTTTGAGGCTTTGGCTTGTAGCTGTCAAGAGTGAGCTTTTCGTGGTATCCAAAAAGAGATGTCCCAACTTTACGTGATGAATTATGTTTGAACTCAGCAGGAATTTCTTGCTTATTATTCCGAATTGCTTCAATAAAAGTAAGGTTGTATGGTGGTTGAAGCAACCGCTCAGCTAGCGGAATAGAAGTAAACCAGTTATCGGCAGTTAAATTACGATTTGTTCCATGTATAGTCTTTGTCACCAGCTTACAATAGTTCCCAATGGTTCATTTATAATTGTGCCTACGTTTTTTCCCAAATACGGTGACGCATCAATCATATATTTCGATCTCACATCACATACTAAAACAATCTTTATTCCGTATTTTGCCGGTTTATTAGGAATATACATCGGAATGGACAACGTCCCTTGAACGCCAAAAGTTATTCATCTATTGTCACGTACGATCCTGGCTTATATAGATCTCTACACTACTTGATAAAAATTTCCCAAATATATCGGATAAGCGCAAACTTATCTGTTTTTTTTCTGGCGTCTCGAGTGCTACGATCATCGAAATGTAGACACTTGACAAGGAACTCAAGTCGTTTACAGCTCATTGCAGCTAAATTTTGGGATCCACAAATAGTTGGATCAAACAGTTCAACAGTTGACAAGTGATTATTTTTTAGAGCACCACTCCTGATAAATATACCGATAAAAGCACGAAGCTCTTCTATTGTTACCTGTGATGTAGTGGTATTCTGAATTTTATACTTGGTAGCTGCTGGCCAATATATTCATTAGTGCGTAAGAGTACTTCATTCCTCAATTCTGTAGTAAAAAAACAGTTCAAAACACTTCAAGGGATCTACTATACCCTTGGCCCCTTCTTATGGCCCTGGCATAATATGAACTATGATTCTCGAAGGAATTCTGTTCGATACTTTTGTTGTCGAAGACGGTTCGGAAGACCATATATATTTGTTTTTACCCCTTAAAACTGATGCTGATGGCGTAATTATCCAGTTCTCACAAGCCGATTGATCGCCATTTTGCGACGTACCTACAGCTTCCTGAACATGAGTCGGTGTGAATTGTATATTGACATCATTTTCATTAGATACATCAATATTCTGCATGTCATCGTCGAAATCATCGACGTAAGTGGGATCAGCCACACTATCATCTGAATCGATATCTACTCCCAAATCGTCATCAAGTTCACTTCCATCAAGCGATATCTCCTCCAGCCATTTGAGTAACTGCACATCAGGAGGAGCCATCTCTAAAAACTATAAAAATTATACAAAAACTCAAAATTTTAGCAAAAAAACGAAACAAATGCGCAAACGAATATGTACAAAAAAAGTACCTTTATTGGTAAACTTCGCCTCAGAGGCGACACACGTATCTATATATAAGCAACGCAATGCAGCAAAACAAAATACGTTTGTGCCCAAGCTCGTACAACACTCAACTGAGCTGGCACGAGCGCACGCTTTAATACAAGTGAACGATCAGGAAATATTGCAAAAAAAAAACTTTTTCGCCTCACAGGCGGTGTTTACCATTCTAGGGTTAAGATCGTTTGTGTATGGCAATCATTATACCTGCGTCCATTTGGTTTGGCTCATGAATTTAAAAATCATGCTCTAGTGGGCTGGCTAGAAAGGGTAACACGCTGACCGAATTCATACGATTACTTTGGCTCATATCAGATGAAGTTTGTTTGATTCCGAAATATGTACGTTTGTCTAAAAAAATCGTTCCACTTATATTTGGCCCGAGCGGTCTTTTAAGCGTTTTAATGAAAAAGGTGCAAATTACGTCAGTAAAAAAAAAATATTAAGTACCGGTAATGAATTTTGATTTGGAATATTATAAAATATAAATAAATATGGGAAAGTAAATATTCGGAAGTATTGTTTTATTATTCTCAAAGCAGCAAGACCGCTGATAACACTCAGAATTTATGAAACTTTCAAAAGTTTTATTGTCGTCAACATTTGTTTTTTGAAACTGCCTTCTTTTGTGTATCATGTATACTGTGTGGTTCCAAGCAAGGCGAATTCATAGAAGGTAGTGTTAAAAGAGCAGCTTATATGATTGTTTTTTTCATTTAAATTCGCCTCGTCTTTGTATAGGGGTATCCAAACTGGGCGAATTGTGACCTTTTCACAATATAAGCAAGGTTTTTGATGATAACTTTTTCCGTTGATTTTATATAAAACTATAGTTCATACTATAAAAAAACTCATGTAAATTAATGACTCAAACTTAATACACAATTTATAAAAACTTAAAAAAATTGTATCAAAATTTTTAAATTTTTAAATAGTACTATACACATTTTTTTCGGTAGGCAGTTTTATGAACTTTTTAATATTAGTTTATAACTTTTTAAATTTACTACAAGTTATAAGTGACTAGAAACTGCCGTTGATTTAATTGTTTTTTTTCCAATTTTGGCTTTGGAAACTTTTTACACTGAAATTAAATAAGCTATAAAACTGCATATTTTAAAAAAATTCTAAAAATTCTTCTAACAAATTTTTAAATTTTAATGAAAATTTCTTAAGTTTTCACAAATTTTTTTATTAATTTGAAATATTAATTTACAGAGATTGTGTCATAGTATGTATTGTATTTGTATATAAAATTAACACAAAAAAATGTATTATAAAAACTTTACAAATATATAACAAAATACTTATAATAGCAAGGCGAATTCATATAAGGTGAAGTTGATCCAGCAGCTGATTTAATTTGCTTAGTGAATGTAATGTCAAAATGATGCGTTCGTTGTAAATCATACTGTCATTGTATGCATAATTTGTTAGTGTAAATTTTTGTTTTTGTGTGCGACGGCATCGATTTCCAACGTTCGCCGGATAATTTTGCTCACTTTTGGAGCGGCAGCGAGTGGAGACACAGCTGATTGTGTCGCTTCTATTCGCAACGAAAGTTAAACAGACATTCATATAAAATAAATGTAAAATAATATCAAACAGAGAAGCTTAAACCAAAAAAAAACCCACACTTTACATATAATGTATATAAACAACAGTTAAATTGATTACATTTTATTTTATTTAGGATCCCTGAAATAAATCTATCGCCGCGAATTGTCGCCGTTCGCTGGTATTGTTCGTACGCTATAAGATTTGAGAATAAATTCGTTGGTTGGCATTGCAACCACCCTACCGAATACTCCTTGTACAAAGAACGTAGATTACTAAGAAGTTGGATATTTTCACCGCATATGCCAACATAATATTTTAGCTTATTTCACCATACCAGAACAAATTTGACGTTCACTGACTGATACTAGAATCTGATTGGATCCAATTGGTTTGTGGTGTGGTGAAGTAAGCTAGCATTTATTACCACAAGATAATTTCACTGATGCAACTTCTTTGTTATCTACGTTCTTTGGCCCTGTATTATGCTTTTAATTCCGCTGTGCTATTGAGCAAAATCAAATAAAATATACATAACTGTTAGAAGAGGAATAACAAGTCGTTATCAAATACGGAATTTATTGAATGAAAAGTAATGTGTTGTCTCTTCTGGTAGTTCTATGTTCTTTGGCGAAGTGTACAAAATATACAAACAAAAAAATGCTAAATTTTTTGCCTATGGCGATTTCGTATTCCCGCAAAAATGAAGCAATTATCGTCATTTGCACCGATGCAACATTCGTTTGAACAAATTTTTAATATACTAGTACATTTACATTCATGATTGGAGAGCCCAAGTTTAAAGTTGGGGAAGTGTTCCCTGCATAATTTAGTTCAAGCTTGCCCCTCATGTGAAGAGTTTTGGTAGTGTATTTGATGCACAACGAATGTGATTTATATAATTATCGATAACTATTATAATAACACAATGTATAGCTATAATAAAAGCGATCGATACTTATCGATATCAAAAATTATACCGATGAATATAGAATTGCCGATTCCTATAACAATAGTTCTAATTACTACGAGTATAATGATATCGACGGCAGAAACTAAAATAATAATAATAATGTCTGTGTCGTTAATATTGGTTACGACAATAATTAAACCAGAGCGATAACAATAACAATAATTAAACAAAGTATTTTTGTAGTTAAAAATATAATCTGTGTAAGAGTTTAATTAATGCTAAGGATACTCCAGGTTTAAACAGCCTGGCGATTCTGCCTTTTGCATATAGCTTTTCTAACCGTAGTAAAATTATTCTGCGACTTTTCTGCACATGCAAAGGAGCCACCATAGTGAGAAAAGTGTGAGAAAAGTGTGCTTGTATACAGCCAAGGTAAACGGAAAAAATAAACTACATTATTAATTATATAATCTGCAGTTTTTTCCGCTCACTTCCGTTAGTTGTGATTAGCTTCTGCTAATAGTCAAAATGCGCAAGACTATTCATCAAATTCGCTTCAAACATATTCATATCTTTTCTTCTTCAATGTATATATGTACATATATTTATAAAGTATCTGGCATATGTCACTTTATCGAATTGATCGCCAAAAACTAATGGAGAACTGTCAAAATTTGTTTCTGACATAAATAATTTGACTTCAGTAATTCAAACTCTATGATGGCGGCTGCATTCGTACTAATTAAATAAGTGTGTCAATTAGTTGAGAGTGAATTAACTACAACTTACCTTCAGCTAGCTATTTGTATATATCTGTACAAATATAAAAATATTATTTTTTTTTGGCTTACACCAGTGTTTATACATACATACTCGTATATATGCACTTACTTTTACTTCACTCACCAAGTCACTTTGAAAATATTTAATTAATTTTATTGCAAGTAATTCTGGCCAACATAAAAATCGAATCATAATTCACCTCATACCCACCAGCCAGCCATCAATAGGCTGACCACTTTTCGAGCAACCGAATTAAAGTACTCTCAGGCTTTTGTTTGTCCACAAATGCCATAATTACCGTCCGGCCGACTCGTTCACCATACCCGCCAGGCGATGCGTCAAAAGCGTTATCCACCATTAAGTCTGAAATAACAACAATGATATATTAACACTGGCATATAATTGCAATCGAGCGATTTCCAAATTGTCGCTCTAGCGTACGAGTAGCCATTATTCGGGTCATTTGGTACACACAGATGTAAATATATATTGAAATGAATTTATGAATGTGTGCTGCAAATCGCAACCAAGTTCATAAGCTAAAGCCAACACCAACACCAACAAATCAAATAAATTCATCTGGTGTTGAGTTGGTCCCGCCACTCTGCATAACTTCTCTTACCAGCTAACATCACCTGCCGCCGCCGACCCCACTCACTGCAATGCCAAATACTCGAACATATATGCATACAGATATTGTTAATTTTGAATGATAATGATGAAATGACATTTAGAATTTGTGTTGGCGTTTTTCATATAATCGCCGCTACAAATGCAATCAATGTGCAATGTGCGACAGTCAAATGCCAATCAGCGATTTTATTGGTTTGGTATATCTCTTTCAAATGCTAAGTGTTCTCGACACAATATAAATTATAAGCAAATCCTCTCGCATAATATTGGTTGACACTACAGTGGTGTTCATAAAATTAGTTCAGATTGTGATTATGATCAGTCGATATGCTACAAATATCTATACAAAGAATTCATCTTTTATCGCTTTACAACTTTGATAGTTTTGATCTTTTGAGGTATGTTATATTAGACTTAGTTGGTGTCAGTAGAACAACGCCGACCCTCCTGGCTCTGTATCTTGAGCGCACTGTGATACCGCTTGAATCCTCCCTTCAAACCAAACAAAACTGAATAACTTTCGAGTTTCTGGGTGAAATACGAGCCAGCTAAAATATGGCAGAAAGATCACTTGCGCTCGATGTTTGGCCGGACTTCACCTACCATTTGTCTTCATTACAGTCGGGTTATTTGCTATTCGCTATTAAATTGAGTGTCATACACTTTTACGCCGACTCCGAATGGTAGATGACTTTTATGCGAATGCTTTCCATTGCTGAAATAGACTTGGAGGGTTGCCATTGCTTGTCGAGCGGCAACCGCTATTTGACAAAAGTTTTCAATAATTTTTAATGCTACTTATTCCGCCCGAAATTTAAACCAGTTGGTGTTCGAGACGTTGATCTCAGATTAGCTTAGCTAACTTCATAGGTGAAATTAATGATTGGCAAAATATAGCAATCTTTAAAATGCGTAATAGTGTCAGACGGTGTACCGAATTTCGCCCACTTACTTATGTATGTAATCAATATACATACATTTAAAAAAAATCATGACAATGTTTACCAAAAAAAAACTCCATTAAGACTGATTCCCGCACAGTTTTCTTTTTTAGATTGAAAATATATGTGCACATAAAGACGTTAGGAAAACGAATTAAAAATTCTATGGAAGCTGAACATCTTTTGCAACACGAAAACAATGATCTAGGAGCTACAAATATGCACGATCACTTTCAAAATTTAAATAAGTATGCAGTACCTACGGTATTTCCCAGGCTCGGAACCCAAGTCGGGCAAGTTACATCAAAAATTATGGAAAAAGTTTTTTCTAATAGCGGAGGCTTCTCGGCAGGTAATGACAAGGCTCCGAGTGAATTTCAGCATGGAAACCCTCTCACAAATGTCATTTACCGTTTGCAGTCGGCGTAAATCTGTTAAATGAATTTTGTCTAATTATTGGATGCAATATTTGTTTTTAGCATTTGTCATCAATTTTAGGGCCGAAAATTCAAAAAAAATAAAATAAAATTTCCCGAAACCGAGGGATATTTTAGAATGGAATACTGGAAGGAAAAATTGTTATGTCACAAAAGCAGCAGTGGACAGCAGTGAAGTACCGATATTTATTGATTCTAGACAGGTTCGGAAAACGATAAGTTTTTGATTATTAATACAAAAATATGGTGGCAGCTATGTTCAATTGCAAAACTAGTTTTATTATAAGAAAACATAAACAAGTATTTACATATTTCAAATACTCATATTAGATTCACAGGTTTCATCGATAGATTCATAAAATTACGGTTTACGATTCCCAATGCAAGAATACTTGGATTCCTAAGTTCACGATCCATTCTTCACCATTCTTAGATTCAGGACTAACGATTCATGGATTCATAGATTCTGAAGTTCAGAGCTTCATAGATGCAGATCGACGATTCAGGGAGTCATGAACTCCAAAATTCCGTTTCTTTAAAAATGTATGCCATCAAAGGTAATCTTCGTTGTATTTCCTCCTATGCGGTAGTTTTATGGAATCTTTTAATGTGGCCACAGCTGTACGAGAATGTTGCCACAAAAAAGGTCTATGACTTAAACTTTGATTGAAAAAATTTGCTAGCTTTGAAGAAGATTTTTGCTTCCCGGTGGAGAATTCCCCTCATATAAGGGGGTTTTTTTTAAGAATATGATTTTGCAAAAAAAATTCCTATGTGTAACAACACTGAACTGAATCACAATTATCCACGACATTTTGCAAATCAATGCCATGAAACATATAAGAAAGAAGGCTCAGTTCAGATCAGTCTTTTCGGTAACGTCCATATCTCCATATATATTCTATGATATATCAAGAATACCGTTACCTTTCAAAAGAAGAAGGATGTGCGGATGCCTTTCATGGAAAACCAACGGCTGACATTCCCAAAATCCAAATATTATAATGGAGCAAACAAGAAACCAATGAATCATGGAATTCTTTGCAACAACAGTCATATAAAAGAGTGGGAATTCGGTGTTTCTAGGAGAGCCTTCGATTTCTCCTCGCATGTTCTCGAGTATTTCAAAAATCGAGAAATCGAGTTCTCGAGACAATCTCGGCTATCACCGTTCTCGCGACAAATGTTGAGTACTTATCGAGCTGAGTACTGTACAAATAAAACAAAATACGACAAGCTCGAGGTCCTTCTCGATGGACGAGAAATTGCTTCTCGAGCAATATCGAGAAATATAAGACTCTAAAATCATTGCTTTGGCTGCTCGGCTTGCTCTATATAAGTACAGTTATCTTATAAAATTGAATACTAGCTTTAGGAAACTCGAGAAGCTCGCGAGAAAGCGATCCTCGCGAGAAATTGCTTCTCGAGTAATCTCGAGAAATAGCAGGCTCTAGTTTCTAGTGTGAAAAAAGGGTGTTACTTTGTTAAGAGGCGAGCAGGAATTACAAGGTATGCGTTGTGCACATGTTCTGTTGCTCACTTTCATTTTTCGATCGTTCAAAACGAGTTCGTGGATTTCTTGCATCGTTTCTTCAGCGCTAGCGTCTTTTGGCCTTCCAGAACGTTCAACATCATCGGTGCTCGTTTATCAATCTTCGCTTTTATTTCTGCAGACGTTTTTTTAGTGGATATGCCTGATAAATTTTGCTCGAATTTTTTGCATTGCCCTCGCACTGTCAGCTACCCAGATCATGGTGGCGCGCTTGACTGGGCGTTTGCCATTTAAAACCAACTACCATTGAAAGTTCAAAAAGTATGAAAACCTTCTCATATTTTGACGATGCAAGTTTACTGCATGAGCATTTATGAAAGCAAGGACATGTGCATATTATAATAAATATTTAATAGAAATGGCATCATTAATGAAAGCAAATCAATGTGGCCATTAGCGGCGTTGTCAGCAACAGTTAGCGCTAGGCAAGCGAGTGGAATAAGTAACTGAAACTGAACATATGAGGCAATACTGGTTATTTTGAAATATGATTACTTACGTTCGAATATAAATGTAGTTAAGGATGTCTGTAGCATTTCTTTTATAATCAATAGAACTAATGCAGAAATTAATTCAACTGATGATTCCAAGCTACATTGGAGGAAAAACAAAGTAGGGATAGTGCTAATTGTATTTATTTATAGAGTACTATTTTGAGTTTTTAAAATTCTAGTTAAAATTAAGTTAAATCAAATGATCAAGATTTATCAAGTAAACGCAATTAATAACCTTTCTTTTGTTTTTATTTTATTTTCATTAAATTTTGTCTTGAATATTTATGTATGTTCAGTAAATATCAAAGCAATTACTACAAAATTTAACTGTCAATACGTTACTCCGCATATTTCCAGAGCAAAGCATTTTAGTTTCGAAACCATCAAATGATAGGAAAATAGTCGTACCATAAACTTGTGTAGTTGTCATTCACTTCAACCTTAATAATTGGATGGAGTGAAATTTTCTTAGTACGATATATCTACATACATACATAAATTTTGTATGTGTGTGTTTGTCTACATAAAACTAAAGACATGTAAAAGACAGCATGACTGACATTAAATAAAATACATAGGAGGCATATTCAAACCTAAAGAATTTTTAAGACTATTCATAGAGTCATAGAGTGAGGGATGAGTTCGGGTGAGTGAAAGGATGCGGGAAGGACTTGTAATTTTAATATCAAGTGATTTGCCGAATAAACTAAATTTGTCTAAAAAAAAATTGTGAAAATAAAACTAGATTTTGTTAAGAGTAAAGCAAAGCAAACGTTCAGCAAGCAGCCAGGAGTCTACACAGACGAATAGATGGACAGCTGGGACGGACATACTCAATATATTCTTGGCCCATGCTCGCACTTTTACACGTGTCAATGAAATGAATTTTCTACAATAAATGCAGTTGAAAATGTGAAAATAATAGTACACTAAATTTCCTATAACGAATAACTAAAAACTAAAACCAAAAAGGCAGAGAGAAGTTGAAAAAACAAGGACGAAAATGAGCTGGAGCAGCTGCCAAAGGCCGACTGACGGATGCGACGGAGCTAACGAGCAAGCGGGCGGAGTGCACACCGCATCGTTCCGAACAATTATTGCAACACATAAACAAACATTCATACTATGTGTGTATGTGTGTTTGTTTGTGTGCGCTGGAAGATGAATGAAGAAATGAACAATTCAACAAACACCAAAGGATGCACATGTATTTGTGATAAATACTAACAAGGAATGTGAAAAGTTGCAGTGGCAATGTGCAACAGAATGAGGCAAGACAGTCGACAAGATGAAACAAGGCAGGACAGGCGGCAGCAAGCAGATCGATTTAGATGGAATGGGTCGAACTGTCGAACCAAAGTGAACTGATCTGTGTAGAGTTGAGTTGAGACTGAGACTGAGCAGAGAGCTGCGGTGTGTGGTGTGATGTATTGCAGATTGAGAATTGTGTCTCACTGATGTCTCTAGGTTGCACATGTACGACGGGAGCGTTCAGAGAAAAGCAAAAAAAAACAACACCTTCCAACCAACAAGACAGCTTGCCAGCAGCTAGCCAGGCAATCCATCGGGTATCGGACAACGGACAACGGACATGCTTGAGCCGCAGTACAGTCAGAGTCCAACTTGTCAACGTCAAAGTTGGTAAAAGTAAAGAGAAGTGAATACTTTTGGCTGTATGTATGTAGTTTGTAAGTGTGTTAGTGTGTTTAGTAGTAAATAGAACATGCATGCGATATTTTTAAATTAACTATTGTAAAATGCGAGTAAATGTCGAGTGTTGTTATTGTTGTTGTTGTAGCTGCTGTTTTTTGGTTTTCAACCTTTGTTCATCACTCGATGAGTCGACAACTCGACTCGGTTATTTGCCATCATTTTGAAAATTGACTTCCGGTTGTTATGCTGCCAAGTTGCACTAAAGAAACAAAATTAGGAAAACATAAAACACACACACAACAATATATGTATATATTTCGACAGTTTGACCGGAACACACATGAATCTTCTGTTGCTTTCTTTTAGTCCTTGGCCTTTAGAGCATCAAGAAATGTTGGTAGAAAAAAAAACAACAAGGATAGAGTGCATCTTGGCATTTGAGCAATAAGGAGAAATTGACTCACAGATGGAAATGTGAAAGGGTAGTTACGCAATACTGTGCGTATGGAGGTCATATTACCACTCCTAAGCAAAATAAAGCGACGAGAAAATTTAGAAATCTTCACTAAAATGCCTGAACATTCGCAGAAACTGGGCGGCATAGATGAAGGGATTTCACTTGGAAATTCCGAACCTATAATATCAACATCATCGAAGAAATGAAATGGACGGGACGGGACAAAAAATCGTTAGATTTTGCGACATCTTTTACAACTGTCATGTAAATAAACGCAAGCTACGTGTTAGTTTAGTGATAGGAGGAGACTTCGTCGCCAAGTACTGTCGTTTACTCTGGTGGACGAGAGTCTCACCACGATTCACAGCACAGAGATATTCTTCAACATCTCGACTTATGCTCATGCTAAGATGAAACAGAAAAACGATGAACGCACTTACGAGCGCTGCCCCTTCACGATATTAAAATAAGGAAATCTCAGCCAACAGGCTGAACTTGGTAGTTTGAACCACCCGGTTTCAGCATAGAAATATTCACTAGGCTATGTGGTTGTGTCCATATCGAAAAACGCGAAACAAAATCGATCATATTGCGATTGACGGAAAGCATGTTTCCCGTATTTTCATGGTGGCGAAGAGCTGGGCGGACTCATACCCGCCGGCTGGAGTTTAAGTGTGCTCTGCCTAATCCACACGAAAGGTGAACCTGCACTAATGCTAACTACCACAGGATCAGTGTCTGTAACATATCATATAAGGTTCAACCGAACGTATTGTACGAAAGACTGATGCCAACCGCCAACGAAGTTATTGGTATATATAAGTGTGGCTTTAAGCCTAGTAAATCCACCATCGAACAGATATACACGATAGGTCAAATATTAGAAAATCCCCGTAAGAAGAGAATAGGTTTTGCTTTTCAAACTGAACAGTTTGGTATAAACAGGGTGGCCCAGAAGCGACGTTAATCCAGAAACGGCTGACATAATAGTTATGAGGAGAAACGAAAATTCTACGCCTTGTAGTTTTGCCGTGCAAAAAAAATCGAATAAATCTATAAAAATTTACTAATTCTGAGTAATGCTTCCTTAAATTGTAGTCAAAAATTTACTTCAATTGTTTCTTCAATTATGGACGATTTCGTTTATTGTAGAGAAACTAACTTTTGAATTTTTTTTCTTGCTTTACTTAAAACCATTGTTGTGCATCCATGACTTACCTCTAGGACGTAACTTTACTTAATTCTAGTAAAAGTGAGACGGAGAGAATAATTGCGCGAAGTGTGAGGAAGACACTTTTAGTAAGTAAGCGTGGAAATAGATAGATAGGTGTTCTACGTAAAATCCTGTGGATGACATAATGGAAGTTGAGCCGCCCGAAAGTTTTTTGTATGGAAAAGCTTTTTTAACAGCGTTCGCTCCTCGGCAGCCAGTGTATTTAAACAAGCTCCAAGTGTATTTAAATATATTTAATGTAACAGTTTTTGGCTACATATTTGTTAGAGTTCTCCACATTATCTTTTTTGCTTTACGTTGCATAAATAAAATTTAAATCGACTTACATATGTATAATAAGAGAGGTGAGTACCTTCTAGATTTTATTCTTATTAAAAAACTAGAAATATTCAATGTGGAACACTAACTAATAAAGGGGTAAATAATACTCTGGCGATCTGAATAGATATTATGCTCAGTACAAGTTTGGTAGAAATGAAAACTCTTACTAAGAGCAGCTTTATGGCCAACGCCACAAGGGGCTACCCACGAGGTAGCGTATTATCCTCACTACTATGGGACATGATGAACTACTTCAGACGCTAACCTGTGACTGTTATGCCGATGATATCGTAATAATATGTAGAGGAAAGGAATTAATTAGGATTAAATATGAACAGAATATGGTCTGCTAAGGTGGGGCTGAGTGCTAATGCATCAAAAACCACTAATGCACCTTTTTCAAGGATATATAAACTTGAAGGTGTTATGCCTATTAGAATGTGAATGAACTATCATTGAACCCCAAAAAGAGTTTAAATTTTTAAGCTTGATATTAGACCAAAATCACACTTAGAGGACGTGGGAAGAAAGCTGTAAGAGCATTCGTGGCAGGAAAGAGCTGGGGCTGCTTCTCAAACATACAGAAATGGATCTATACAGCTATAGTACGACCAATGATTGCATACGGGGCCACCATGTGGTTAGATAGAACCACTGAACAGGGAGTCATTGCAGCGCTCAGCAAGCTACAGAGACTGGCCTGCGTCTGCATAATTGGAGCTATGTCCGACAGCAGCCATGGAGGCAGCCATGGAGGTTCATCTTTTCACATTCACATCCAAACGCAAGCGAAGAGGACTATCTGAAGGATGACTGGTACCACCAACAGGGCAGAGCAGTATATAAATCGCGGGGATATTGAGAATCTTGCGAAACTGGAATACCCAGGAATATTATGCAACCAGAGTTTAGCTTTACAAAAAGATTTAAAACAGAACTTATCTGAAACATATAAAATAATAAGCCTGTGGCACGGATAGTTCATTAACAAAAGAATGTCTTGGAAAAGGAGTATATGATCCGGGGTTAAAATACTGGGAATCCATGAGAAAGCGAATGTCTATTTTTCAGGCAGAAATATATGCTATAGAAAGATGTGCGTACTTCAATACCACCCGCACCACTACCTTAGCCGGAATATTCCGGTAATGAGCGAGAGCCCAGGGGCTATTAAGGCCCTCACATCTCGCCAGATAACTTTTAAACTGGTGAGAGAGTGCCTGAATTGAACACACTTGGTCTGACCAATCATGTGTGGCTTGTCTGGATCCCGGGTCATACTGGTATCGAAGGAAACGAAATTGCGGAACTGTCAAAAAAGGAACTATACCCCTCCTTTAAAGCACCAGAGCCCTTCTACGTTATAGGAAAGGGGGCAATGTCCACTTTGGTCAAAGGAAAATAGGAAGACCGCAAGAATCTTTTAGGTTTCTACAAACTAAAACGCTTTAGAGTTTGCAAGAATAACAATAATTATTACGGGTATTCATAAAGGACACTGCAGGCTGAGCTATCATCTGACTAAACTGGAAATTTACTCGAATGAATGCTGTAGATTCTGCAGAGTCGGAAAGGAAACTGCAAGACACATTCTGGAGCAGTGCATTGCGCTAATGCATAAACGCAAAATCAAATCCAGAGATTTAGGGTCAATACTAAATTTTATCTCGGATGCTGGATAAATAACACCGCGGAACAAAAATTTAAAAAAAAACCTGCGGTCATGATTTTGTTAATAGTTTTTATTAACATTAGTAGCAGGCTTACGAACTGTGTTTTTACTTTTTTTGGATTGGCTCTAATTCTTGAGATAAACGAAACTTAAGAAATTAATGACAAAAAATTATATGGCCCAGTTCCAGTTGTATTAATTTAATTATTATTGAATTGGTTTTGTTATATAAATTATTAAAACAAGTAGTTCGTTGGTTTAAATAATTTATTTCCCTTGCAAGAGAGCAAGGGCAGCCGGTTAAGTCGGGTAAGTTAATAAAACTAAACATTAATTCGACGACTTCGCCTAAATACCTGAAAACTCTGACAGTCCTGAGCAACGACATCATAGGAGGTCCTACAGAAAAAATTTTTTGTAATTTTTTTAAAATTAATTAATGAAAATAATATATTTTTTTATTTTTGTATTATTTTTATACAGGCGCGCAATAAAAATATAATTTAAATCAATACTGGTATTTTTAATTAGGTTTTTCCTGAAATATTTATTCGACAAAACTGATATTATTTTCGTAATCAGCGCCCCCAAATTACCCTAAATCGACTTAAAAATCTCCGACCGCAAAATTTTGTTCCGCAGTATAATCCACGAACGTGGTCACAATAGATCTCAAGGTCGCAGTGCTCTATCCCCAAAAATAATAATGATAGTGTTAATAATACATACATACAAATATTTAATACATACGTAGACTTTGTCGCCGCTACCTCCTGGCCTACTATATGGAAGCTCTACCACAGCCAGCGTAATGCAAAATCTATTCAAGTTTTCCATTTTTCACCGGAAATAGTGTTATTTATATCGCTGATAACCGATAATAGCATCATGTAAGCTCAGCATATTTCACTCGCGCATAGCACATAAAACACATCAGTAATGATTTGTTTGCCAATAAAATTTTACTTAGAAATCAAAACGTACTAGGTAAAGGTACATATGTACATATGTACATAAATAAGTTTGTGGGGCGAGAGATTGAAGATCATAAAAAATCAATTTTATTGTTTGCAGAAACGTATACACAGATATTTACAAGCAACTGTGGAACTTAAGAAGTAAATCCGCAGAGATTTGTCGACAAAGGGCAAAACACTGATGTACTTTACATATGTGGATGTGTATGTACTATGTGCATGGGTATCGTCCTATGATGTGCAGATCGTCGAACGTTATGCATTTTACGAGCAGAGAATGCACGATCAAATGTAAATAAAACGCCATAATGATGTTCGCGCTGCAGTGCCAATGAGTTAAGCAATTCATTTTAACAACTCTACGGTCATTTATTGCACTTCCAGTTGTCCAGTCTAGCGCAATGGCAATCACATCTACTTCCTTGGCACACACTTGCCGCTCTCCTAATGGGCTGGTGGCACGCCGCTTTTAGTAAGAGATTTGATTGCATGTACATATGTATGTATGTATATATTTTCTCAGCAATTTATGTTTGGTTTAGCGCATAAGGTTTACTATATGGTTATAAAAATCGTATAAATTATGAGCTAACTGCTTGTTGAGTGTCAAAATGTCAATATTATGGGAATGTGTGACGAAAGGGGCATGAAGTAAACGTAACTGAATGTGGTAGATTATGAATCCTTTATTAGTTTGTTAATAAAATTTTATTTTATTTTGTTTTAAATATAATTAAAGCGTTTTAAAAAAATAATTCTAGCATTAAGTCTTTGTTGATTTCATTTCATTTCATTTATTCACGTCTATGGTTTTACAATAAATTAGAGACTAGATAACTATTCATTGGATTACGAATAGTGTGTAATTAATACATTCTTAAAATCTACGCGGTTAGTCTACAGTCTTAACTTTATTTCATAAATTTGGACTGGCTCATTCTGAGCCTAATTGGTTCTACACAGTTCTAATGAAAATAGGTCATGGTGACGTAGCGATTTATTCGGAATATTGAGTTTTATAAGTTATAATAGACAAGGACAATCAATAATCCCACTCAGCACATCCTGATATTATTATTCTGCTATGAAGAGAGATTAGTTTGCAATCAGTTTGCAACACGAAACATAAGCTAGAATTGGCAAATCGACACAAAGCAAACTTTATGGTTCTAATCTATTGAATGAACATTGTATGACGGGATCCATATTATAGAGGCATATTCCAAACTAGATCTAACAAAAGAGTTCAAGTGAAGTTGTTTAGTATCGGGGCTTGCAATAGGAACGCACAAAAGTTTTTTTTAAATAAAACAAAAACGGTTTGGGATATGAATTAAATTCCTTATTCCTGTGAAAGTACATTCGATGTCATTATGTATGGAACTCGATTTCTTTTGCATGGGCACCACGGGCACGCTTGCAGAAGTTCAGACGCTGAACCCAATTTTCGACGGTTTTCAAGCATAAATCGGTCGATGCTGCTGCAATTTCACGTTCGATATTCGTACGAAATTTATCAATCGTCGCTGGCTTGTTGGCATAGACCATAGACTTGACGTAGCCCCACAGGAAATAGTCTAACGGCGTCAAATCACACGACCGAGGCGGCCAATTGACTGGGCCATTTCGTGAGATAACACGTTCACCAAACTTGGTTTTCAATCGGTTGTGACATTCGCTGTGTGGCTTGTGGCGCCGTCCTGTTGGAACCACATATTGTCCAAGTCCATATCATCCAATTCGGGCCAAAAATATTCCTAGCGATCCTCATTCACAGTAACGTACCGGTCTTGATCATCACGGAAGAAGTACGGTCCATTGACGCCGCCGGGCCATAAACCGCACCAAACCGTAATTTTTTCGGGATGCAATTTTGACTCATGGAGTACGTGTGGATTGCTGCCTGTCCAATAACGCATATATTGCTTATTGACGAAGCCATTCAGCCAGAAATGACAACGACCATAAATTGGATGTAGCGCTCTTAAAGTTGAGGCCATTTTTCTTTGAATTTCGGTAGTAAATTTTAGTAATTTCGACTCGTTGTTGGATCGTATATCTTTCCATGATGAAATGGCAAACCTTACTGAAGAGAAATGTCAAAAGAGCGGGAAAGAATATGGCGTCGTTTGCTGTCACTATCGGTCTACTTTTGAAGCGTCCATATTACAAGACCCTTTATATGGGTTCTTAAATTTAAGACTATTTCGTTTTATAAAAGCTAGTGACTAAAATGCTTTGGGAATAATGTAATTCAGGTGGTCAGCAAAACTGAAAGAAGAATCAAAAACCACACCAAGGTCTGTAATTTTATCACAAGATTTAAGAACAAAATTAGAAAGAGTGTAAGAGGATAAAAGAGCTGCTCGAATTTTACTATAAGTCATAGTGAAGCATTTTTCAATGTTGATTTCTTACTTATTTCGGCTACTCAATTTATGGAACTCACTTAACTCAATTTAAAGTAGGTATATATCAGAATGATTTTTTATTTTGTAAAATATTTTTAACCCATCTGCATAGAGATGGTACCCACAGTGCTTAAACCAGTCGCTGAGGCATTTGTGAAAATTACAAAAAATAGTGGGCCCAAGATAACTCCATGATAAACTCCAGAACTTGCTATATGCACTTGATTTTTCGTTAACAGCGACAGCATAATTAATTATATTTACTAAGTAAGATTTAACCCAAGTCAAAAAGATTGAGTGAAACCCAAATTTATGCAATTAATTCAGTTATAAGCTATGGGAAACCCCATCGAAAGCTTTTGATATATTTGTATAAATATTATCTATATCCGCCATCAACAAACGATGAATTGCAATAATTTGAAAAGACTGCAAAATTAATAGTTGTTGAGCGGCCTAGTACATAAATACATGTTCTAATTTGAAAATAAATGGCTTAACCGCAAACGAGAGTGTATTACTAATAATCTTTTTTTTAAATAAATTGACAATGTTTGTGAGCTTGGAAATGGAACGATAATTAGAAATATCACTTTTGTCTCCAGCTTTAAATAAAAGTAAAAAAAATTAATCCTCCACCCATCCAAAAACCAATCGAGTTTAAGGGACGGGTTAAAAATAAGTAGAAATAGTTCAAAAACATTGTTTAAGAAAAAAAGCTGAGATTTTATCAGCATCTACTTACGTGCCTAGAAGCTTTCAAGTTCCTGATTCCTTCGATGATATTCTCCTCAGTTATGACTAAATACCCAAAATTAAGAAAAGAGACATTATTGACTTCACTAGATTCGTCACTCAATGTGAAATCACTTACAAAATTTGACTTAAAAAAGTGAGCGACTAGGTTAGAAATTTCTTTAACTGATTGCGATAACGTACCTTGATAGGGCATTGTCCCTGGTATTACTTAGGAGGAGCGTTTAGAGTTAACAAAGTTCCATAATGACTAGGGTTTCGACTTTATGTTATTTTCAAATCTTTCTAATTAATTATTTTAAATGAAGTTATTCGGACAATTGACTTCAATTTTGTATTTCTCATAACCCAATTTATACTGAAAGTTAACGGAATTTTTGTAGAGTTTGTGAAACTTGTTGCGCAAATTTTTCAATTTCTTTATATTAATTTTTTTAAAGGCATATTTTTGAGTTATGCCAATATTTATGTATTGAATATGCTTAATGAAAATTCGAATAATAGGTTTTCAAACTTTTAATGTAGTTTAACCAAATGCAAGTTTAAATGCTGGTATTGACCTCTATTTGCCATTCCTTGCTCTTCGTTGCAACTAAGGTTGATTTGTTGTATCAAAAGAGTTGTGGTGTGGCAGCGATTTGGACGATTTGGCCACCATAAGCATTATAATGCTTTCACAGAATGTGCCAACATGGCAACGATGGAGAATCGAAATTCCCATTTGTACATAATCTTAAGAAATAAATGTAACTAATTACTGACAAAATGTACCTGGATTAGTTTCAAAATGTTTTCTATTAACACCTTGTAGTTATAGATCATTCAAACTTATGTTTTCTGAGTATTTTTTAAATCTGGTGATTCACAAGGAAACATAACTATTCATATTGTCATAATGTTATACAGTTTTTAAAGGTTTGAAATATTTTTGGGTGATTTATAGCAACCACAAGACAACTTTAAACAATTAGGGCTGGCTTCGTAAAGGCTAATTAAAATGATTTAGTTGATTAGTTAATCACCGATATCTGGAAATGACAATTACGTTTCCAACTTAGGATGGAGTTTACAAAAGTTGCATTGTGAATAGGCAACAGCAGACCACACAGCTGATTTGCAGCGTACACGTCACAGTATTGGTCGTATTTTTTATTATTGTTTATAAAATTAAACAAGTTATGATCGCTTCTATTTGCTTTTTACTTAACAGCACTTCATCTCAGGTCGGTTAGAATTTTACCGAGTTGGCTGAAGTGGAAAATTTGTTTCCGAGTTTGTGTTGTTGCTTTATAAGCAATTCGTTATCCTATCTTTAAAAATTAAATACTGCTGAAATTTTAATATTATCAAGATAAATGAAACAAAACTGGCAATTAAACTAAACTAATGTACCGGTTTTTAAACTAGAATTTTTAAAAATTCTTTCATACAGAAAACGCATTTCGGCATCTTTCAAAAACAATTTGTGTATAGTTTTATTAAATTCTACTTATCAAGCAGGTGGCAACCCTCTTCAAAATTAACATGTAAACATTCTCCTGTCGAAACGAACAGGTTAACTGACCCCATACTATCCTATCTTACATAACTTGTGTATAATTTAATTAAATTTTACTTTTAATGTAAGTGGCATCCCTCTATATGCTAAGAACCTTCTTCTTATCAAATCGAACCGTTAGGCATCTATATTTTCATATTTCATATAACTTGTGTACAATTTAACTACATTCGACTTTACGAACAGGCGGAAACCCTCCCCAAAATATATGTATGAACCTTTTTCTCAGCGAAACGAACCGTTTGACACCCATATTTTAATATTTCATATAACCTGCGTGTAATTTAATTTAGTTGGCCTTTTCAAACAGGCGGCAACCCTCTCCAAAATATATGTATGTATGAACCTTTCCTCACCGAGATGAAACGATTGATAGCTGTATATTAGAATTTCATATAAGTTGTGTATAATTTCATTTGATTCGACTTTTCGAACAGGTGGCAACCCTAATAAAATTTAGCTATGAGCCCTCCTTCCAAACGTACCGCTTGACACCCATACTTTAATATTTCATATATGTATGTATAATTTAATTAAATTAGACTTTATACATAGGTGGCAACCTTCAACTAAGCATAAAATGTACGTTACGACCTATTCCGTTATATAAGGTCATACCAGAGTTCATAAAATTCGTGACACGAGATTTTTATATATAAGATATACTTTGAAAATAGTCGGTTGTGGCTTCGGCAAAATTGGCCGAAATTCGGTACGGTTAGGCTCGGCCATCAAATCGATTATCGGTCGTTCGCAAATGTCGAACGTAGTTTTTCTAAACCAAAATTGATAAAAACGTATTTGAGATCTACAATGTCCCCGATGGTCTCCATCGAAATTCAAATTGCAGAAAATATAAATTTGGGCAATCTTTTCAAAAAGCTTGGTGACCAAAAGGATTGTAGATACGCTGCCTAATTACACTGTTATAGCCGAAAAAAAAAATTCCAAAAATTGTTAACAGATCACAAAAATTTGTGTACCCTACTCATTCGCCTCAAAAAGAATGCGAACTAAGACGTCGAACGCGAAAAACGACGCCAGAGTACGACAATTTCGTTGAGAGACTATCAAAGCACTACCTCTTTAAATCCGCTCCAGTCATCCAGAAGGAAATAAGCGTGGAAATATCTTCAGGAACTGTTGTCCCATCCTTTAGAAAGTAACCTTTTCGACAGATTGTCACGAAAAGTTCCAATATTGCCAAAAAGGCAGCAACGAAATCGACAAACGTTTGCGAGAACTCACATAACTTTGGGAAATCGAATAACATTATTAGTTTTTTAAGTTTTCTCCTCCCAAAAAAAATTAAAAAATTGAGAAAAAGTGGATGATTTTTTTTGCTATTTTCCACATTGAATTTTCGAAATCTTTTTCTGGATTTTGGTAGGTTCACACAAATTAAGGCCTGAGTTACTCTGAGCAACTTTGCCTAAAAACTCAATTAGATAAAAGTTGTGCAGAAAAATTTAAAAACTACTTAGAGTAATACAGTTTGGCCTTGAAAAATTATAAAAAATACATGGTGCCAAACTAAAATAAATTTATATCAAAATAAAATATATAAAAAATTCATGATTAGCCCAGATTGCCCAACTGCTTAAGGCCGGCCGTGGTGTAGATGATTTTCTTTGCTTCCCAAGGAGTTAGGCAACGAGTATTTCATTTTAACCTAATACGTTATCTCATTATTTGGTACGTATATCTTTTAAAGCAGAGATTCAGTTAAAACATCAGTGGATTTTCTCATCAGAGACTTTCGATTTTTTAATATCCAATATATTTTCAAAACACTTCCAGTCTCCATCCATTTACACAGTTTTTTCGACATATTTTACACAAGCACATACATATGTAAAAACATTTGTATATGTGTGTATGTAAATTATGTGAAAGTACTATTTTCGCTTTAAAATGTTGCATACTTAATTTGTTTGACTAGCAGTCGCCGATGGACAATGGAGAAAAAGTGAAAAAGTCAACTGCAATTGTAATACTTTCTTCTTTGCAGTGTACATTTCATCCTCCTCCTATTTGTTGGGTCATTCGTCTCCAACACTGCGAGGCATCATTTTTCAACACTTTGTTTATCTTCTGACGCGATTGCCTTTGGCCGCCGCCGCCGCCGCCGCCGTCGACGATGGTGCCGGTGACGACTTGGGTGCAACAAAATGACAGGCTGTTTTATAGTATCCTTTGACTTTTCGTCTGCATGTTACTCTTTCATTTTTCTTCTTTTATAAAAGAACTCGATGTTGTTTTTTTTGTTTTTGCTTTTAAATAATAATACATCATCAGTGGACTAAAAAAATATAAATACACTGCATACTTAACAATTGCACTACTTTCATTTAATGCCCTGTCTAGTGACCACAAAGTTCTTTGTGTTTTTTAGTGCATTTTTTTTTGCGAATTTTGCATTCACTGAGTGAAATTTTTTTTAGTGAGTTGCATCATTCTAATATTTATTTGTATGCTTGTTAGTGAATACTACAATTGCATGAAATGACTGTCATCGTTGCCATTAAAAGCATATGCTCTTTTCCACCGACTTGAGCGACTATTAATATTGAACGTCTTATTAAATTAGCCTGGTTGCTCCGAATTCGCGTACAAACTCACTAAAATTTGAAAAATCATAAAAAGTTGGTATAAAGAGTCGAGGATGTTCGTCGCAAATTGAATGACAAATGTGTAGGCACTCAAACGTAGCATAAGAATAATTAAGGTTGGCTTTCAGCAACTAGGAAAAAAATACGCAATGTGCGAAGTCCTTTGAATATGGACGTTTTTACTTTAGCATGTGAATTTCTTGTGTTTATCTCATCTTTGCCACAGTTCTTGTACCACACGTTTCTTTTTAATTTACATTCTCTCTCTCCTGAGACCATCTTTGTTGTAATATTGGCATACCATATTGATATGCCTCTAGGACGAAATTCCCTAAATATCGATTTCTTTCTAAGTTATTAATTAATATTCTCTGCGGTGAATTGGCTTCTGGACTTTCACTCACTCCTGCTCATTGATTAGACATTTCAAAATTTATTTCAAGGAAAATCATGTACTTTAAAATAAACGAGCTTAGTTTGCGAAATAAGTAAGAGTCCTTTATAAACGCGCCCCCAAAGTTAACGGATAGCCTAAAAATGATTGAGGTTGCTTTTTCGGTCTCCAATTCTACCTATATGTATAAAAATGAAAATCTGTCCTGTCGTGCGATCATCACGCTTAAACTACTGAATGAAAACTCGTGAAATTTTGTATACTCATTCTACACGTTCCGGAGCGTGTCATAGGCATGTTTTTATGATGGAACTGGAAAAATTTTTTCGCCTCCATAGCCCTCCACACCGTCGCTCTAACGTCGTTCGAACCTAACCTGTGTGAAATATGAAAATATGGGTGCCACACTGTTCGATTCGCTGGGAAGAAGGCTTATCTATATTTTAAGGAAAATTCCCATCTGGCTGAAAAGCTGAATTTAATTAAATTATACACAAGCTATATAAAATAGTAATAGTTCGTTTCGCTATGGGGATGGTTTTAGGTAAATTTTGTAGAGGGTTACCACCTTTTAAAAAGTCAAATTTAATTAAGGATGAAGAATATTAAAATTTGCCTCGATGAGGACAACGTGCATACCCATATTTTCAAAAGGGTCAATATATAAACGAATATAGGCAGGAAAACGCTTGCCGGGGTCTTCTAGTAGTTACTAATATATTTTATGTTTTGAGCTCAAAGCTCAAAGTCAAAATATGTAAATTTAATGAACTTAATTTTGTTTGAATTAAAATATTTACTTACTACCAGCCCTTGGGCCAAGAAAATTTCGTAAGTAAATATGCATATTTCGCAAAACCTCAATTAGAATTTAATAGAAACAGTAATCTGTGTAAATATTTACTCAAAAAATTGCCAGAATAAGTCTTGAAGTGTTTTGTGGAGTCGGAAAAAATTTACTTCACCTATTCAAAAGACTGTCTAACCGTACGGTTGTAGTTAAAAATAAAAATAAATCGGCGCTTGAGATGCATTGATCGATATTTGAAATACTCGAAATGGTACGGGAATAAGTTGTGAAGAAGGAAAATAAATACCTTCAGTTTTCGAACAGAATTAGAAAAAAGGCAAATTAATTATAAGACTGTATAACAGTGTTAAGCTTCTGGGGGTGGGGCTTTGAGTCCCTAAATTCGCCTCCCCCCAAGCGGCGGCAATGACCATGTCAAACGTTCGGAAATATAATCCGTGCTGCAATCCTGTACAATTGAAGAGTCATAGAGTAAAGAAAAGTCAACCAGATTTATATAATTTAAGTAAAATGAGTTTCACAAGCATTGCGCTCAATATATACTTCAATCCTTTCTTCTCCTTCTAAAGTAAATACCCTTCTATTAATGAAGTTCCTTAAAACCACCAATCTCTATCACCGCATTTAAACACTATACACATACATACAAAACGCACAATAAGTAAAACACACAAATACCTAATAATTAAAAAATATGCATACTAACACACATACTATATACAATATACTCAATTGTGTATGAAATTAAGCTTAAGGCCTAGTTGCTACGAGGGTTGCCTTTTATATTTTGCGCCTTCGCAACACTACATGCTGTAATTAGATCTTTTTATCGTAAAGTTTGGTATTTTTTGGCATAAACTTGCATATAACGTTTTCACTTACGAATTCATCCATTTTTTTTTTAAATTAATTTATCCTTTTAAATTGATAGCAGCCCCTTAAAAAATGGTTATATTCTAAAATAATATCCTTATTTGTATTTAATTTTTAATTTAATGTGTTTGGTACTAAGTTTTCCTAAACCTCTGTCAGTTCAAACCAGTATTGTAACGCTTCATTTATCTTATAAATTTAGTCGAATTGAAATTTAAATTTTTCTACTCTGCGAATATATTTCTTTAAAAGAACCTCCTTAAAGATTTTTCGTTTGACACCAGTATAGTCAAAGTCCGGAGAAGCTATCGTTATGTAAAGCTCATTTTTAGTTTATGAGCAAATACGAGGGTTACCTTTTATATTTTGCGCCTTCGCAACACTACATGAGATTAGCTGTAATTAGATATTTTTATCGTAAAGTTTGGTATTTTTTGGCATAAACTTGCATATAACGTTTTCACTTACGAGTTTTATTTGTGTTTATATATAGTGAGTATAAAAATTCATATTGCCTAAAAATGGAATTAGCCCGTGAACATTTTCGTGCGATGATTTACTACGATTTTCGACGTGGATTATCGAGACACGAGTGCATCAATCAACTTACTTCTACTTTTGGTGTTGAATCACCACACTTAGTCACTGTGAAACGATGGTACAACGAGTTCCTACGTGGCCGCCAATCTTTGCAGGACGAATTTCGTGAAGATCGTTCAAAAACGGTGGTTGTGCCAGAAACAGTCGATGCTGTGCGTCAATTGATAATACAAGATCGTCATGTGACATATCGCGAGATAGGGGCATCCTTGGCTGTTAGTGGGACCAGCATACATTCAATATTGCATGAACATTTGGTCGTAAAGAAGATGTGTTCTCGTTGGATACCGCATAATTTGACAATTTTCCAAAAAAGGACTCGTGTCGATTGGTGTAAAGAAATGTTGAAGAAATTTAGCCGCGGTGGATCAAAGCACGTCTATGACATCATAACAGGTGACGAATCTTGGATCTATGCATATGAGCCGGAAACAAAGCAGCAATCGACTGTATGGGTGTTCCAAGACAAGCCTAATCCAACAAAAATTGTTCGCGCAAGAAGCACCTCAAAGCAAATGGTCACCTATTTTTTCGGAAAATCTGGTCATGTCGCAACTGTTCCACTAGATAAAGTTAAAACGGTCAATTCTGAGTCGTATGCAACCATTTGTTTGCCAAAAGATTTAGGAGAATTAAGGAAATCCAACCGCCGAAGACAAATCGTTCTTCCCCAAAACAATGCCAGCTCTCACGTATCGATTCACACAAGAGAGTTTTTGGTGACTCAAAAGGTCGAATTGATGGGTCATCCGCCTTACATCCCTGATTTGGCACCTAATAATTTCTTTTTATTCCCGAACATCAAAAAAAAAAAGCGAGATCAACGTTTTTCAACGCCTGAAAGAGCTGTAGAAGCCTTCAAACAGCTCGTTTTAGAGGTATCCTCTTCTGAGTGGCAAAACTGCTTTGAAAACTGCTTCGATAGTTTGGAACCCACGTTATCAAGTTCACATTGATCGGCTGGAATCAATTCAAAAACAGTTCTTACTTTTTGCCCTAAGAGACTTTAGATGGGATTCTCGGCTTAATCTTCCTCTTTGTACTGATCGTTTGAAGCTAATAAATCTTCTTACTCTTTCCAGCCGTAGAGAAATGCTAGGCATAATATTCATTACTAAACTACTCACAGGGTCTACCGCAAGCACATTTCTTTCAAGACACTTTAAACCTCTTCTTTAAAACAGTGTAAAACCAATTATGAATTAAATGAACCTTTCCGATGTTTATGTCAAGATTTCAACTGTCTTTCCAGCACTTTTGATATTTCGGACTCACTTTTCACCATAAAAAGAGCTGTACTGTCCTTTCTCAATAAATGATTAACGGCGGTATAATATATATTTGATTCAGCTGATGAAGTTTTTTTTCTGTAGCTGAGCAGTTTTGGATCTCGACGCTTAACAAACTTTTTCCTTTTAACAACTCGTCACAAAAAAAAAATTATAAAAAACATAACAATAAAAAAAAAAAAAAGATCCGTACGTCATGCGGACTGTGTCCCTCGTGTCGGTTGGGCGGGAAAGAGGGTAACCGTTGGGCTTATTATTATTATTATTATTAAAATTGGTTCAAGCGAATACAGAAGTGTATTGACTTGGATGCAGAATATTTTCAAAAACAATAAAACTATTTTCCTTAATATTTGACTGTTTTCATTATTAGGCGCAAAATATAAAAGCCAACCCTCGTATAGCTTCATCTTAATTAGCTTATAACATTTATTGAGTAAGCTAATTTCTTATAAATAAATAAATAAACAAATAAATACTTCAACAATTTCAAACACAGCGTCTGATAAAATTAATCAAATCTTGCTATGAATTAAATTTTTTTTATTGTGGCAAAGCAATGGTGTATGTTAAATCATCAAAAGTCATTTAATGTTTTAAAATGATGTTATACTAGAGTACCCATCTTGCTTTGCTGCGCCAATAAAGGCAAATTTTTTAAAATGTTGAACAGTGATTTTGTGCTAACAATATTTTTATGCCTATAACCACTAAAGCGATTTTGACCGAACTGGCGAATGTTTTTTGTTTTTGTGGGAAGTTTTTTTTACAGTCGAAGGTTTACCATTGCCTTCCAAATATCATATATATACGTCAAATAACTGGAAAGTTATGGTGAATGGTAGTTTCGTCATAAATGGGGCAGGAGTCTGCATTTTTCACAACAAGTGGCTATTGACTATGTATACTAGACATAATTAGCAAACTTAAAAGTAAGATTGGTGAAATAAGCTCTTATCCGAAGGAGTTATCAAAGATTCTATAACCTATAATTGGTATTTTTAATGAAAGTTTAGAGGAGGGTGTTGTCCTAAATCTATGGGAAACTTCCATTGTCGTACCGGTAGAACAGAACTTGAACAGAAATATATGTATTGTAGCAGTATTCTTAGATCTAAAACGTGCTTTTGTGAGGATTTACCAAAAGCTAACTATTACTAAAAAAGTTGTTCAACATACCCAGTATCGGAGATATCATTTGCCACAAAATTTAATATAATACAGTTCGTGAATTATGTTTATTATTAATTTTTAAACATTTTTTATAAAAAACATGACTCATTCTGTAAGTATAACGGAAACCATATAAATATAATATCAATGTTTCAAAATTTGTACGAAATTCACGAAAACTCAACAAATTTGATAAAATTGGCATGCAACTTTCAAACTTTTTACTGTTATTACTGAAAATTCCCGTTATGTTTTGGCTGCTGACGATATTTCTTCCACAAGAAAAAAAAAGGAGTTGAGGGCTCGTTCTATGGAGAATTGAACTGATGTGGTTAAAAACTTTATTAGGATTTGTAATCAAACAGCAGCAATCAGATTATCAGTAACCGATGATAGATACGCATTTGTCGGGTTGCCAGCTCCCATCTTTTTCAATACTTACATATATTAATGACATTTTTAGTTGTATTAAGTACTGTGAAATTAAATTATTCGCAGGTGGCGAAAATATCACGGAATATGTAGCGAAGTTGGGAGATGACTTAAATGAAGTATGAACACACTTAAATTAAATGTTAATTAATCTAAATTTTTAGTTATATCAAGACAAAATTTTGAGAACACTTAATTACAGAATCTAAGACTTTATAGGCCGTTTCAACGAGCCCAAAATTGAGCAATTTTAGCAGTATTCTCAATTTCAATTTGGTTGTACAAAAATCAGGCAGCTGAAATTGCGAATGAAGCAACCTTGATAAATTTCACTCAATTTCGCCTGTACAACTCTGTAATTTACCTATTGTGACTGTTAAATAAGAAAGAAGAAGAGAAAAACATAAACATCACACAAATTTTAATTATCAAAAAGTTATTTCTGAGTTGAAATTGTATTCAATTACAATATAACAATATTAGTGTGTACTCTTTCTAGCACGCATAACAACTTGTTTTCTCTCAATGCTCACCAACGGAAAAGTTTAGATGATTGTTTCGTACTTTACATGCGGAGGCATTCCCTATACTCGTACCACAGCAATCCTTGGTGGTCGAAATATGTTACCTATACTTTATACTTTGTATTTTATTATAGGCTTTAATTTTTTTTATTGCTATTTAAACTAGGCCAAATTAAGATGTAAGAAATAAATAATAATAATAATAATAATGATAAAATTTGCATGTTTTTGTATAAACTACCTCTTTTTCCGGTATTGACTAATTTCAATATTTTTTTCAAACACTTGAATCGCTAAATGACCGGCAGCACGTGGCTATGGCTCAATGCTATGGTTATTGTTACGTCAATTTTGTTGCACGCACAACGTATGTGAATTCCTCATAATATTCATACATTTTGCTGAACTTCTTAGAATGTGTCTGATGCCGTTCAGTAGGATGTACTTCTTTATATTGGCGGGATTCCTCCCGGTCTTGAAATCTTTACTAAATCATTGAATTTTCCAGCGGCAAGACGATTGTCTAGAGAATATAAAAATATAATTCTCAGAATATTTATTTATTTCCTTTTTAAACTCAGCAATTTTTATTTACAGCAAATAAATACTCGAGGAACATGCGAGCAAACAGTGTACATTTGTGCAAGAGCATGTGGTGGCAAGTTATGTGTGAAGTGTGGCAAAGCTGTCAAAAGTCGCTATAAACTTGTGTGACGTGTGTCCTGTGCTTGTGAGTATGATTGTGTGCATGAGCTGTGTCCAGTGCCAAATATGCTTGACTTCAAGTTTTTCCACTTTCCTTAAACTTTCCATTCTGCTTTTCCTCGAAAATACCAAAAAATAAAAAAACTTTGAAATTTATGTTACACTTGTCTCCCCCGGCCGCTATTTGACGCCTGCCAACATTTTCTACTTTTAAGTATTTTTTCTAATAACAAAAAATTCGAAAATGAATGACATTTGACTCGCTGGAGAGCAGCAGCAGAAGCAGCAGCAGGACACACATGTACGCATACGTAGACATGTTGGTTGTTGGTTGTAGTGGAGATGGTAGGGATGATGGTAACGAAGACTCAAAGTGAAAAATGTCATTGCGACGTCAGACCCCCAAGTGCAGCAGTTCGCCTCTCAGACCACTCTCCTTCCTCTCTACTAATCGGGTACTTGGTTAGTGCCCGAAGCTTTGCAGTTACTTCTGCCACATGTCAAAATAAAACTTCAACTATAAATTGAGGTTATGTTGTTGCGCGTGTGACACACAAGCACTCACGCACACATACACTTGCACGTACACAGGCATGTGGAGCAAAGCTTGATGGTTGGTCAGTGTTGTCCAGAAGGTAGAGCACGGGCGAGGGTAAAAGATGGCAAAGCACCCAGCAAAGAAAACTTACATTTTTATAATTTATAAAAAATCATCATCAACGTCCTTGTTGTGAACTCATCGTCGTAGCGTTGCTGTTGTTATTTTTGTTATTCCTGTCGTCAACGACTTTGTGCTGCTGCCGTTTTCTCTCTCTCTATCTCTCTCTCTATCTTAACGTTTGCTGGCAGCGGTGAAGCAGCAGAGTTGGCGTCAAAGGATAATAATGAAAAAGTGGAGGCGGGGGACTGAAAACTTCTCAAAATCTGTCGCAATCCAAACTCACTTGTGTCCCCTGCCCCGTCTTTAGACCCTTCGAAGCAGGTGGTTGATGTACAGACAATGCATACAAGATCGAGCGTTTTAGCCAACATGAAGATGCTGCGTCGTTTCAGAGTGTTGGGTCGAACCACTCTTGGAATTTGCAATGTGCGATGACGGCCTTTGCGGTTTGACTCACGCATACACTTGCACATTTCTTTAGCATACGCCACACTAGCACGTAAATCTTACATATGTATGTGTTTGGGTGTGGGAATGTGTGTCCCAGTTTATGTTTGTATTTGTGCTGCTATTTGTTGGAAGCTGTCATAAAGTATGATATAAAATAAAGAAAAAAAATAGAAGAGACCCGATGATAAAATACAAAAACAACAACAATAGCAACAGCAACAGGAGCTGCTGCAACAAAACTAATGTGACTGAATTGCGAGTAGTAAATGTCCTGCATTTTATGTTGATATCCTTTGAGGATATGTGAAAGTTGAAGCATTCAAGAATTAAACTTAAAACAGACCAGTAGTTTTAGCTTGGTGTATGTCAAAGACCAAGACGGAATGGCAGGAATGAAGATGGGACAACAGCAACAACTTAAGCACTGAAGTTTTTGACAACTACGCTTTAGAGTTGTCAATTTTACTCTACAACAAAAACAATAAGCAAAGCCATAAGCGAAAAAAGGATGTGGGTTGGGCGCCAATTTCTTCCTTTGTTATAGTTAGATAGAGTTCACATAGTTGCCTATATTTTTTGCATATATGTAGACCTGTACTGGGGAAAAATTATATGGCCCTTTTTATACCATTAATGAAATAAAACAATCCCATTTTTTCAAAAATGGAACATGAGATAGGATCTAAAAGAAATTTCAACTGAAGTTCGACTTGCCAATTTACGTTTGTATACTTGAGTTCATTTAGACAACAGAGGTGGACGAATACAGCGTCTCGAACCTTTCAAAGCTGTAGTGTGGAACATGGTTTATATGGTTAAGGATAACCCTAAACTTAGCTTACATTTTGTCAGATGTTTCCAACTGTAGAACTGCAAAAGTCGGTGATAAAGCAGAAAAGGGAAGCGCAACTGAGTTGAATATTCAAGACTACCACTTAGCGTCTCATGTCTATAGCTAGACTGTATGCTTTATCACTTACAATCTAGTGAAGTCTATAGTGGCTAAGAGCGTCTTCCGCACACGGACTTCGAGCGGATATAACAGCTGCTTCCATGTTGAATAGATCGGGATCAAATGAGTTTAGATCACAAATACCGACCGAAGTCATAACTTCGACATAAGAATTTTTCTTGGACAGAAGTGAATACAAAGAAATTATTATCAAAAAGGAGATATTCACTAGGACTTGAGAATATCTATTATGTTGACCCTCTAAAATATAATTCCTCATAAAAGCCTTTTGGAGAGTGTCGTATTCCAAAAATGTTTGGAAAATATCTTCAACCTAGTCTTTTTAAAACCTTTAGTACTTTAGAGGGAGTTTGTTCCAGATTATGAATGGAGATTATAATCGTTCTCCAATACGTATGAAACTATACCTAATTACACGTAGTCAGTTATGCTCTGGCGGGTTCGTCAGCCCTCAAAGCCTTTAGTACGTTTCTTCAGCTAGTCCCATCTTACAAAGAGGGCATCTTAACTTCACGAGGTTAGTCAGGTAACCAGTGTGAGTTCTTAGAGCCCCTGGTTGCAATCCAGAAGTCGTTCATAAATCATCCTACAGGGAGATGTGAACCCCTAAATATCTAAAAAAAAAAAAACCATTCTAAACGGTAACGACAGTCACATGAGGTATCAAATACCGCTCAATTTGTGGACAATTCTCGCTAATGGAGATTTTTAGAGGTACAGAACACTTTACTAATTTTCAAACGATTTATGTGGCAGCAAGGCTGGTGAGCAACAGAGTCCTCTTTCCATCCGAATTTCCTGAGAAAGAGAGGCTAGGATGATAAATATCATGTCGAAATACCTTAATATTGGTCCCGGGGAATGGTATGAGAAGAGACAAATACGCGAGTAAAGTCAGGGCTTAAGGATTTAAACTCCTCTGAAAGGTTGGCTAGTAGAATGAATATATGTATGTTGCGAAGTAATGCTCATGTGTTTTCAATAACGACTGATGAAAATTCAGCCAAAATGACTTTCTATGTAGTATAGTTATTCTACACCTGTTGGAAAACCTGTTGTCACCCCGAAACTACTTTGGCGAGGTTTCGGAACATTTACAGTTATGTACATACTCTCACTGGCTTTTTTGCCTACCATAGACCAATGACTTTGATCCAGTGTAGTTTCTTTTGGATTTACATATCTTCTTTTCTGCTAAAAAGACCCCATTGCATAGGGGGATTATAATAAGATAGAAGTGGAACTGTAAAAGTCACGCGTACACTTAAGTGCGCGAGTCAGAAGTAAAACTTCTGCGCTGATTATACAAAAAGATAAAAAGTTAAATTTGGGACAGAGTTTTATATAACTTGCTTTGTAGTTTTTTAGTTTTAGCATGAATGAAAACTAAAATGGTGGTAGAACTTAGTTAAAATGTTATTAGTAATTAGTAGTAGCATTAGTAAAAAAAGTAGCAGAAATTAGTAAAAATAGTAGCAAAAATTTGTAAAAACGGTAGTCGAAATGAGCAAAAAATAGTAGTAGTAATAAGTAGTAGCATGTGTAAGAATAGTTGCAAAATTAGTAAGGGAGTAGTGGAAATGAGTCAAAATAATAGTAGTAGCATAGGTAAAAATATTAACAGAACTTAGTAGATATAATAGTAGTAATGAAGCTCGCAGAATCTTTGGGTGTCACTCAAGCAGCCATTTCAAAACGTTTAAAAGCAGCTGAATATATTCAACAGCAAGGAAATCGGGTTCCACATGAACTCAAAGCGAGAGATGTCGAAAGGCGATTTTGCTTGCCCGAAATGCTGCTGGAACGCCACAAAAGGAAGTCATTTGTTACTGGTGATGAAAAATGGATCCATTACGACAACCCCAAGCGAAAAAAATCATCTGTGAAATTCGGCCAACCAGCCAAATCAACGGCTAAGCCGTATATCTATGGCGCGAAGGTAGTGCTCTGTATTTGGTGGGATCAGAAGGATGTGCTGTATTATGAGCTGCTACAACCGGATGAAACCATCAATGGAGAACGCTATCGAACACAACTAATCCGTTTGAAGATAGCAGTTGCCGAAAAATGCCCGGAATATGCGACCAGACACGAGGCAATAATTTTCCACCATGACAACGATCGGCTTCACGTTGCTATTCCGGTTAAGAACTATTTGGAAAACAGTGGATGGGAAGTTTTACACCACCCGCCTTACAGCCCCTTCTTACTACCATGTGATCCGACCGATGCAGAACGCCCTCACTGGAATACGGTTCACATCAGAGCAGGATATCAAAAATTGGCTTGATTCATTCTTGGCTGCCAAGCTATTGGCTTGGGATGGGATCCACAAATTGCCAGAAAGATGGAAAAAAGCCATAGCTTCAGATGGGCAATACTTTGAATAATACTATTGTACATGTTTTTCTTAAATAAACGTTGAAATTTTGGAAAACCCCCGCACGAATTAAGTTATAGGCCAATAAAAGTTGTCGGAGTAGTAGTAGTACTACTAATTAGGAATTTTAGTTGTTGTAACTTATTAGTAGTAGTAGTAGTTGAGATGGTAAACCAGTCCCGAACTACTGAAATGGTCTCGAAATAGCTAGTCGGAAAATTGTGCTGAAACGGTCCAAAACTTGTCCTCAAATGGTCCTGAACTACCGCCGAAATGCTTCCAAGCTACATAAATGTGTATATATGTATGTATTGAAGGACATACATAGTATATTTATATATGTATGTATGTATATATAAGCTACCTCAGTATGTATGTTTTGGTTTTTGCTCATTAAAGCCTCATGTCGTGACTTCGTGACGGGATTCTGGCACGACTTGTGTGCCGTTATACCGACGCGACTTCCTTGACGTGATGTAAAAAATCACTGCCGCTAAAGAAGTTTTACTTCAAAAACCAAATTGTAGCTCACTATCACAATATAAGTTCACGGACAATCTACATATGTAGGTTGGACAGCCACTAAGATTTAGTAGAGCCCATACTCTGTTATATCACCATTACTCCAATGATGACATTTTAAATTTTAAATATGAATGTGTTTTATCACTACATTAATCCAAAAAGTTTTCGAAGAGCTTTCTCACACACTTTTTTTACAGTCGAATACATAGACAGCCTTACTCGTTTTGAAATGTTTTGTTTTTTATATATGTATGTGTGTATATGTTTGCTTGTCTGTAAGTGCTTTTGCAGCTTTTTCTTGCCACATTTTTTTCGCTTCACAATAATGTCAGTCAAGTTGCCCGAGTTGCACACTTATCATCCCAGGTGGCACTTTATAATTTCTTGGCCATTTTTGACGTGCCACTATTTATTTAATTTTTCTACCACACAACTTTGAATTTTTGCCATAAACTAAACATGACAACTACTATGAATAGCCAAAGTAATGGTCACTTAGCTAAAAAAAAATGCAGGCGAGAGTTATGTATAGTTTTAGCAGCAAGTTTAGAAAAAAGTTTGGACATGCCCGTAAACTTCTATATGAGGCATCATCTGATGAATTACTTTAGAGGAATGCACTAATTTTAAGTTGAAAATACTTATGTTTGTTACATATTTGTTACATCTGCTATTGTGTTTATCTGCAGGGTGTTCCAAATTAAAGTTTTGGTTTTAGCACTTAAAGCCGTTTCTCTCTAAAAAAAAAAAGGAAAATTCATTCCACTCTAGAGTGAGCTCAAAAGGCTCAAGTTTACCTTGTTGTTGGTTGAAATCTCGAGCACTTGTAAGATAACTGAATTTTCTGTCTAAGTATGATCTTAGAACCAGGGAAACTTAGAAATTTAGTCACGTCAATGGCGGACATTAATACCAAATATTTTAAGATGGCAAAGTCAGCACAATGTCGCAGAGTGGACAGACCTTGCAGTTAGATATTTAATTGTCAAACTTATATCAACCCTAGTCAACAAACTCATATCTTTTCATGTAGCTCTCCTGCTATGACCTTGAAGGTAAGTCGAAAGGTAAATCTAATCAGGCGTCTTACGTCGATGATTCAAACCGCAAGAGAATTGTTCCAGCTACGAAAATGGAAATTCCGGTTTTAGTAGACGAGACGTTGGTCATAACTGTGGAGTGAACCGAGTCCGAGCAGGCCCCGTTCAGAGGCGAAGGGTATCGATGTTGTTTGTTGTCTCGTTGTGTTATTACTATAATTCGCTTTCAGTAGTCTTTGCTCCATCCCTCTAGCATCCCGCACCCTGAGCCCTTTCATTGGCTGGGTTAAAGCTATCACAGCTACTCGTAGTTTAAGAGGTATTGCGAGTCGTTTCGAATCTTTCTCTTTTGACCACACCTCGCTTGCACCTCTCGAGTGTTTTTCGCGTTTGGTTTACTTTATTGGGAAATTTTTGTGTGGAATTCCGCTTCATATATTTTGATCAGTTGTCCTAATTCTTTTGCTGGCTTTCCCTAAGAGTCAAGTTAATCTATCTGTTCTAGATATTATTCTTGTTGATTCCACATAGTAGGGAAAGCAGCCGTCTCTACTTGGTCAATCGGTTGATTAGTCTTTGCCATCTCGTTTTTGCGTTATATTTGCTCAGTGAGTTAGTTACTGTTTTTGTTTTTGCGCACTGCCAGTACATTTGATGTTTAGCAGGCATTTGCTAGCACGTTAGACGAATGACAAAAGTGGGAAGCATTTAGATGATGAGAAACCGCTTCCTGCTATTCGTGGTTTCCTTACCTTTTATAGTTATACCGAGCCTTTCTGAATATTTTCATATTAGGGAGTCACTTTTGTGCTGTGGAGAATCTGCTGTCATGCAAGACAAAGTTTAAACGTTCTCCTGCGCCACCTCCAGTAGCTATTGACAGCAGTGGGGCGCAATTTTTGAACGTACCGTGAAACATTTTATTGGAGATTCGGTTTCAAGTTTATTCAGAGCAACCAAGGCAGCTGAAGTCCCCAGCTTAGAGCTGCAGGGTCCTGGTAATCTTTAAGTGAAATTCGGAGAAAGATTTTTTTTCGTGCATTTTTGATATTTATAAAACCATTTGGGGTTAGATTTTTGCGTTGCCATATATGAGGTGAGGGTGAAAGTTTAATTATGCTTTGGAGTTATGCTCTGGTTATGTGGCAGTGGTTGTACCTTTGTATCTTTCCTAAGGCAGTCGGGCCTACCATATCGGATCGAACCGAATTTATAACCGCCAAAATACTATAACTTCAGAAGTTATTCCAACAATGAGGAATTGAGGATTCCTTTATGCCGTTACAATAACAACGTACATTACTTCAGATTGTTTACTATTCCGTTGCGTTTAACTTGCCACCCCTTATATCACTTTCAAACATTGTCGAGGTAGACTTTGGGAAATTGTGGTATCATCTTGGAGCATGAAAATATTTAAGGCGAGGCTCCCTATGGCACAAGATGAAATTAATAAGGAAATCAATTAAAAATAATTACAATGGCACTAGGGTACAAAGTAAGTTGGAATGATATATTTAGAACAGAATTTCCAGATGCTCACACTAAAACGGCGCACAACCTGATCGAAAACACCAGAATTCTTCGTTTTAGACCTAGAAACTGGATACCAGAGCTTCCGAAAATATGTTAGGTGAAAGTTTATGCAGGGATCAAATTTGAGTGAAAATATCAAGTATTTTATTAATCAATTGCACTGTTTACACTCAAAAAATGCTAACAAATTCAAAAAGGCTAGAGTTAATATGGACTAGCTTTGTGTTCTTTGTGTATAACTTGAACTACTTTGCTCACTCTCCTATAGAATTTGTAGAATTTTTAGATTTTTGTTTTAATTTTGGCTTATTTGCAAATTCTTTAAGCCTAGTATTACCAACACCGGTTGAAAATATATTTTTTGATAACTTGTAATCGCTGCTTAACAAATTAGACTTCACGACTGTCGGTTCTGCGATACCGAAGCGACCCGAATTTACATCCGGCCAAGGATTATTATTTATATATTTATTTATATTTTTATATATTTAGCAACATTCCTCATAAGTTTGTGGGTGTAAAAACCTACCCATAAAAAAAATTAAAAAAAATGTGTTTTGAGCTCGTGAAGTCCATACAAACTCTCCCCAATGTTTATAAAAAATATTAAAATATTTTTAGTTGCGTTTTGTTTGAATATATCCCTCTATATCCACATATTTGAAATGACTAAAAACCGTTTAATTTGTGAGATTGCTGTCACCCTATTTAAAAACAAATTATAAAAGTTTCACTTCAAATTGCATATGTTATGCAAATTACTGTACATAATATTAGAACACAAATACATATGTACTTTTGCTCATCTACGCCTTTAAATATTTACTAAACAATTTTAGTTTTATCCGGCCTGTCTACACTTGTGCAATTAAAGAAAGAAGAAGAGGAGAACGTAAACTTATCTCTTTAGAGTTTCATAAGTGATATATGTACATATATTTAAATAATATAGTTATAGTTCAAAAAAATAAATCCGCACATCTACGCTGATTCGATTTGTGCCTATCCAAAATTAAATATTATTTTCAATACCAAAAAGAGAGCTCTAAACAGTTAACTAAGCATAGATTTACTCACGCGACTTACAATCAAACTGGTGGGTGTGGGAACAACTTGTCGTCTGAGACTTTCTGGCGCTTGAATTTAAAAATCATAAATTAATAAAAATAAACACAAGTTGTTTGGGCGGTCAGCGCGTGTCTAACTGGTTATGCAAATTGGTGTGTAGTAGCAACGTGCACCACAACAAGTTAACCAGTTATTATACAATTATTACTATATATTTTATTGCTGCACGTGGAGAGAAATGATGGAGTAGTATGCAAAAAAACAAAAATTGCAGTTTCCTACTACCGTGAACTCTAATTTCGTCACCTACTTACCCCAAAACTGTTTTCTAGTTGCGCTTTGATATTCATACTCGTACGTTTACTCACAGGCCTCCGCCGTCTAGCACATGGTTTCTACGCACGTTGACTAAACTTACAGGGGCTAGTAGTGAGCGAGCGCTGGCATGCGGTAAATGTCGGTAAGGGATTTCGGTGCGGTACAATCTTTCTTATTAGTTTTTGTTTCTTGTATTGTGTTGTAACTGATCAAAATCGACATGAAGGTAATGCAAAAATTACTCTTTCGCAAAAAAGTGAGGTACACACTTGAGGTTAGTAATTTGTTATTAGTAATTAGTAGTAGCATTAGTAAAAAAAGTAGCAGAAATTAGTAAAAATAGTAGCAAAAATTTGTAAAAACGGTAGTCGAAATGAGCAAAAAATAGTAGTAGTAATAAGTAGTAGCATGTGTAAGAATAGTTGCAAAATTAGTAAGGGAGTAGTGGAAATGAGTCAAAATAATAGTAGTAGCATAGGTAAAAATATTAACAGAACTTAGTAGATATAATAGTAGTAATGAAGCTCGCAGAATCTTTGGGTGTCACTCAAGCAGCCATTTCAAAACGTTTAAAAGCAGCTGAATATATTCAACAGCAAGGAAATCGGGTTCCACATGAACTCAAAGCGAGAGATGTCGAAAGGCGATTTTGCTTGCCCGAAATGCTGCTGGAACGCCACAAAAGGAAGTCATTTGTTACTGGTGATGAAAAATGGATCCATTACGACAACCCCAAGCGAAAAAAATCATCTGTGAAATTCGGCCAACCAGCCAAATCAACGGCTAAGCCGTATATCTATGGCGCGAAGGTAGTGCTCTGTATTTGGTGGGATCAGAAGGATGTGCTGTATTATGAGCTGCTACAACCGGATGAAACCATCAATGGAGAACGCTATCGAACACAACTAATCCGTTTGAAGATAGCAGTTGCCGAAAAATGCCCGGAATATGCGACCAGACACGAGGCAATAATTTTCCACCATGACAACGATCGGCTTCACGTTGCTATTCCGGTTAAGAACTATTTGGAAAACAGTGGATGGGAAGTTTTACACCACCCGCCTTACAGCCCCTTCTTACTACCATGTGATCCGACCGATGCAGAACGCCCTCACTGGAATACGGTTCACATCAGAGCAGGATATCAAAAATTGGCTTGATTCATTCTTGGCTGCCAAGCTATTGGCTTGGGATGGGATCCACAAATTGCCAGAAAGATGGAAAAAAGCCATAGCTTCAGATGGGCAATACTTTGAATAATACTATTGTACATGTTTTTCTTAAATAAACGTTGAAATTTTGGAAAACCCCCGCACGAATTAAGTTATAGGCCAATAAAAGTTGTCGGAGTAGTAGTAGTACTACTAATTAGGAATTTTAGTTGTTGTAACTTATTAGTAGTAGTAGTAGTTGAGATGGTAAACCAGTCCCGAACTACTGAAATGGTCTCGAAATAGCTAGTCGGAAAATTGTGCTGAAACGGTCCAAAACTTGTCCTCAAATGGTCCTGAACTACCGCCGAAATGCTTCCAAGCTACATAAATGTGTATATATGTATGTATTGAAGGACATACATAGTATATTTATATATGTATGTATGTATATATAAGCTACCTCAGTATGTATGTTTTGGTTTTTGCTCATTAAAGCCTCATGTCGTGACTTCGTGACGGGATTCTGGCACGACTTGTGTGCCGTTATACCGACGCGACTTCCTTGACGTGATGTAAAAAATCACTGCCGCTAAAGAAGTTTTACTTCAAAAACCAAATTGTAGCTCACTATCACAATATAAGTTCACGGACAATCTACATATGTAGGTTGGACAGCCACTAAGATTTAGTAGAGCCCATACTCTGTTATATCACCATTACTCCAATGATGACATTTTAAATTTTAAATATGAATGTGTTTTATCACTACATTAATCCAAAAAGTTTTCGAAGAGCTTTCTCACACACTTTTTTTACAGTCGAATACATAGACAGCCTTACTCGTTTTGAAATGTTTTGTTTTTTATATATGTATGTGTGTATATGTTTGCTTGTCTGTAAGTGCTTTTGCAGCTTTTTCTTGCCACATTTTTTTCGCTTCACAATAATGTCAGTCAAGTTGCCCGAGTTGCACACTTATCATCCCAGGTGGCACTTTATAATTTCTTGGCCATTTTTGACGTGCCACTATTTATTTAATTTTTCTACCACACAACTTTGAATTTTTGCCATAAACTAAACATGACAACTACTATGAATAGCCAAAGTAATGGTCACTTAGCTAAAAAAAAATGCAGGCGAGAGTTATGTATAGTTTTAGCAGCAAGTTTAGAAAAAAGTTTGGACATGCCCGTAAACTTCTATATGAGGCATCATCTGATGAATTACTTTAGAGGAATGCACTAATTTTAAGTTGAAAATACTTATGTTTGTTACATATTTGTTACATCTGCTATTGTGTTTATCTGCAGGGTGTTCCAAATTAAAGTTTTGGTTTTAGCACTTAAAGCCGTTTCTCTCTAAAAAAAAAAAGGAAAATTCATTCCACTCTAGAGTGAGCTCAAAAGGCTCAAGTTTACCTTGTTGTTGGTTGAAATCTCGAGCACTTGTAAGATAACTGAATTTTCTGTCTAAGTATGATCTTAGAACCAGGGAAACTTAGAAATTTAGTCACGTCAATGGCGGACATTAATACCAAATATTTTAAGATGGCAAAGTCAGCACAATGTCGCAGAGTGGACAGACCTTGCAGTTAGATATTTAATTGTCAAACTTATATCAACCCTAGTCAACAAACTCATATCTTTTCATGTAGCTCTCCTGCTATGACCTTGAAGGTAAGTCGAAAGGTAAATCTAATCAGGCGTCTTACGTCGATGATTCAAACCGCAAGAGAATTGTTCCAGCTACGAAAATGGAAATTCCGGTTTTAGTAGACGAGACGTTGGTCATAACTGTGGAGTGAACCGAGTCCGAGCAGGCCCCGTTCAGAGGCGAAGGGTATCGATGTTGTTTGTTGTCTCGTTGTGTTATTACTATAATTCGCTTTCAGTAGTCTTTGCTCCATCCCTCTAGCATCCCGCACCCTGAGCCCTTTCATTGGCTGGGTTAAAGCTATCACAGCTACTCGTAGTTTAAGAGGTATTGCGAGTCGTTTCGAATCTTTCTCTTTTGACCACACCTCGCTTGCACCTCTCGAGTGTTTTTCGCGTTTGGTTTACTTTATTGGGAAATTTTTGTGTGGAATTCCGCTTCATATATTTTGATCAGTTGTCCTAATTCTTTTGCTGGCTTTCCCTAAGAGTCAAGTTAATCTATCTGTTCTAGATATTATTCTTGTTGATTCCACATAGTAGGGAAAGCAGCCGTCTCTACTTGGTCAATCGGTTGATTAGTCTTTGCCATCTCGTTTTTGCGTTATATTTGCTCAGTGAGTTAGTTACTGTTTTTGTTTTTGCGCACTGCCAGTACATTTGATGTTTAGCAGGCATTTGCTAGCACGTTAGACGAATGACAAAAGTGGGAAGCATTTAGATGATGAGAAACCGCTTCCTGCTATTCGTGGTTTCCTTACCTTTTATAGTTATACCGAGCCTTTCTGAATATTTTCATATTAGGGAGTCACTTTTGTGCTGTGGAGAATCTGCTGTCATGCAAGACAAAGTTTAAACGTTCTCCTGCGCCACCTCCAGTAGCTATTGACAGCAGTGGGGCGCAATTTTTGAACGTACCGTGAAACATTTTATTGGAGATTCGGTTTCAAGTTTATTCAGAGCAACCAAGGCAGCTGAAGTCCCCAGCTTAGAGCTGCAGGGTCCTGGTAATCTTTAAGTGAAATTCGGAGAAAGATTTTTTTTCGTGCATTTTTGATATTTATAAAACCATTTGGGGTTAGATTTTTGCGTTGCCATATATGAGGGTTTGATGTGGATTTTCGGCTGGTTTAAAAAGTTCATATTTCACCTAAAGGATATATATATTTGTCTGACGTCAGGTACTTATTTATTTTGATGCTCTAATAAATTACCTCGAATGGAGTTTTTTTTTTGAAATGGTAATGGTATTTTGAAGTGGCATGTTTATAAAATCTATCTGCGCCGTCAAAGCATATTGTGAAGCAAATGTTTGCTTTGATTGGCATACGCTCAACATACACTTTTCTCTGATTTCACTGCATGGCCAGCACATTTTTTTTTTAATGGACAAACACATGTAAAAGAAAAACGGAAGTTCAAGTAAAGAATTTTTGGGTAGCAGTGGGGTAAAAGGAAGATCAAGGTAAGTGATTAAAGTTTTGAAAACCTAATGGTTGTCACTTCGCGATGGCTGCAAAGGGACGCACGAAGCCGCTTGACCACAGAAGTTATTCCCTCCTATCTTACCTTCCCCGAAACAAATATTTTTCAAATACTTGGTGACGCAATAACTGAGGTAGTTTTGTGCTTTTTCCACATCTTCTTGATCCATTCTGGTGTCGTGCAAATTCATTAGACAGTGCTGAATCCTAATGCCAACCACTCAACTGATAGAGTAGCGATCGAAACATAAACAACAACAACATAAGATTGGCGAACGAGAATAAACAAGGCTCCAATGACATAGAAGCGTCGTTGCTTATTGATATTCACTAAATAAAATTAAAATTTGTTGTCAACCCTTTCCCAATGACATAATTACTCTTTTTAATACTAAAATCATGTATCCAGCCGAAATAAATAGGGCAAATCAGAAGTATTCCATTCCTTACCAAAATTAATATGCACTTTATATATTTTGCCAAAAAACGCACTTTAGTTTCGGTCACATATAACCGGTGACAATCCTCTCAAAAATACAGGTGTTCCAATTGTCCTCGCCGTGACGAGAAATTTGACAAATTTTAATATTTTAAAGTTGCCTTTTAAAAAAGGTGCCAACTCTCTTTCAAATTTTACCTATACTTCTCCCAGCAATACAACTTATTTGATACCAACATTTGATATAATAATTTTCTTTAAATACAGCCAGCTATAAGACTTCTCCTCAGCAAAACGGACAGGTTTGCAACCATATATTACTATTTCATATAACTTGTGTATAATTTAATTAAATTCGAATATTCAAATAGGTGCCAACTCTCTTCAAAATATGGAGACGAATTACATTTAAAAAAAATTTGGCGTTTCAAACATATGGCATCCCTCTCCAAAATATACGTGTGAACCTTCTCCTCACCGGGGCGAATCTTATTGAATTTATTAAATTTGAGGCTTAAAACCAACCTTGGCAACCTTTACCCAAGCATAAAATATACTTTAAGACCATTCTCATACCTGCCAAATATACATACAAATTTTCATAAAAATCGGTCGAGCCGTTTCGGAGGAGAATTATAAGATATTATAATATAAAGAAATATCTGAAAGAACTACATAATAAAAATTAGATTTATATAAATACAGTGGAAACCGCTTATTACGACGACGAAGGGACCGGTAAATTTCGTCGTTATAAGCGGTTCGTCGGAACATACGATATGTACTTTTTTTAAATAATTTTTTTTTCTGCTTATATTGCGCTTTAATAAAAATACAGTTTGGATGAAATATAATAAAAAATGTTTATTCAAAAGAAAAATTAAATTAACAGTAGTATATTCTGTGATAGTAAACATATTCGCAAATATATCTGAACTGAAATTAATTTTGGAAAAAGTTATCTATTCTCATTTGCTTATAATTTGATTTGTCACTGATAAATTTGTTTTCCAAAATTTTTTTCAGTTCAGATATATTTTTGTTCGTTATATTTTCGCCTAAATCGTTTAGGTTTATATAGTTTTTTAATGTTGTTACTGCAGTAATCGCATCTGATATATTTGGGGCAACATACTCATTTTCTGAAAGCAAAAATTTTTTATAATATTTAACATTATTTAGTTTATTTTTTAAGAACATACCAATTTCTTCTTCATCACTTTCATCTTCTGTGTTATCTTCTATTACATCTTCTATTATGGCCTCATCTGTCATGGTAGTCATGCACTCAACGCCTTCATCAATGTTCACAAAATTATCAAATGTTACTTCTGAACAAATGTCATTAGATTGCGCCCAAAAGCTTAGAGGCCAGTCGTCTTCGTCATCATATTGTTCTTCGGTGGAAATAGAACCTCCTTGTAGCCCACTATGTTTGAAGCAGTTTTGAATTGTTGTTTGTGTAACCCTCTCCCATGCTGTATTTATCATCAACACGGCTTGAAGTACGTTTATTTGAGACTCCGCATCCATTTCTTTGATTAGTTCAAGCATCATAAGCTTTCTATAATGCGCTTTCAAAGATCTTATTACTCCTTGATCCATCGGTTGGATCTTAGCTGTCGTATTTGCCGGAAAAAATTGTAGCTCAATAGCTTTGAGACCTTTAACTTTAGGATCCGCTGGGCAGTTATCAGTCCCAGTCCCTTAGAAACTGTTCAAATATATTTGACGTCATCCATGCCTTCTTATTGTGTTTGTAAATAACAGGAAGTTTTTTTACGTTATTGAAGCATCGGGGTTTTTTGGATTTCCCAATCACCATTAGTGTTTCTTTTTTATTCCCTGTCATATTAGCGCAAACGACTATGGTTAACCTGTCCTTAGACAATTTTCCCCCAATACACTTTTCACCCTTAAATTTTAACGTATTACTGGGTTTCATTTTAAAGAAAAGACCTGTCTCGTCCATATTAAAAACTTGGTCAGCACTATAATTTTTGTACATATTTGGCCATACGTTTTGCAACCAGTTATTCACTGCTGCTTCTGGCACACTTGCTGCTTCTCCCACAAATTTTCCGCCTACAATATCATAACGTTTACGAAAACGCTGGATCCACGATGATGTACACACCCATTCGTTCTGTCCCAGTTTTTTAGCGAAATCTTCAGCTTTTTTCATCAAAATCGGACCACTCAGTGGATTTCCAAGGCTTCTTTGATGTTTAAACCATGTAAGCAAAGATTTTTCAATATCGGGTTGTGTTGGATATTTCAATTTCTTACAAGAAAATTTATTTTCTTCAAAAACTCCTTGTATTATATCTCTATTCTTCCATATCGTGGAAATTGTTGAGTGAGATACAGAATACTCTTTAGCAAGATCTACATTCTTTTCCCCAGCTTCTAATCGGAAAATAATGCCTGCTTTTTCTTCAATTGTAAATATTCTGCGTTTATTTGACATCTTTCACAAACACCCCGAAGGAACTGATCGAAAAATAAAAATAATATTCTTTCTGAATGAAAAAGAATATGTATTTTTCAACTTGATTACCGTTATTTTTTGTGTCTGTATCATCGTTGCACATTGAAATTTCAATTCACAGAATTTTAGTAGCAATTGCGACGCAAAAATTCCGTTATTAATATGTATGTTGTACGACTGAAAAAAAAACATTTAGCGGCGTCATATATTTTCGTCGTTATAAACGACAAATAAATCAATTTTCGACGAAAAATCAGTCATTGTAAGCAATATGTCGTTGTAACCGACGACGCTAAATCCGATATTGCTATGCCTACATTCTTATGGAGCTCAGCCGGGACCTTGAAATTTGGTCGTTAAAAGCGGTTCGTCGTTACATGCAGAGTCGTAATAAGCGGTTTTCACTGTATAATAAATTGGCAAGACTTGAACGCAGTTTCATGCTAAACCGCTTAGCCAATCACAACCAAATTCGGCAGCACTACTGCAGGCTTGGAAAGGACGGCAGAGAAACCAAAAATTATTGGGCGTGACACCTCCAAAACAAACTGATATTTTCGTACTCCATACCTCTGGAAGTTTTTGTAGTGGAGACCTGAAACTTTGCAAGTGGAGTTTGCATTATCTACGGTTATGGATGGGCACAGGGCTTATCATAACGAAGCTTTTACCAAATGTTATTGAAGCTATGATTTTATTGGAAAATTCTAAAAATCACAGCATTTTCATATTAAGGATCCCAATGATCGCGAACATCCTTCCCCTGTAATTGGCTTCCACAACGTTACCAATCCCATCGGCCTACTCACACTAAAAGACTTTTTATTTATGCCTTAAATAAAATCATAAAAAAGTAGGTACTTCTAATAAGAATACCAAAACTCTATAAACTAAACTAAAAATATATTAATTATGTTGTACCAAAATCTAAATAAAAATGTGGACATTTTCACAAAATAGTATGGGAATACGATGCAATTAATAAATATTAAAATCAAATGATCTTACAAACCTGAAAATGTCAACACTTTAATTGGGAGATATGCATATAAATATGTACATATGTATGTGACTAAGAATATGGCGTGTAAATGAATCAGTGATGAGAGAGCTTTCACAGTTGTGCTTACAACTTAAAGCCGAAGGGTACATATCGACCTTTTTAGTACAATTGCGTTAAAATATAACGCAGTTTAGTTTTTAGTTTTGCTTTTAAAAATCCAAATTGATTTTAAAAAAATTCGATCAGTAAAAACAAAAGAATGCCTTTCCGATGCTGAATAATATCTTTTCACATTCGAACTTCGGTGTTGACGAAAGTGGGTGTAAGGAATATCAGAAAAAGCGAGAATTGATTGATGTGTTTTGGTAATAACTTCTCCAAATATTCAAAACGATTATTTAAACAAATTCTGTTCAAGTTTTTTATTTGCATGACAAGTTAGATATTTGGAGGTGAAGAATTTTTTACCTCTCCACGCTTTATTACATCTTCCGAATGTAATAAATCTCTGGATTTAATAAAAACAAATTTTCTATAATTCGCTTATGTAAATATCTTACGAGTATTCTAACTATTTGGGGCATGGGCTGAATCGAATATACTCCGATATATGAATACTCGTGAAAAGTTCCTAGAAATTTTAGATTGGATCATCTTTTTCTCTGGAAACACAATGCCGGCGAATGGGGCATTTTCGTTCAGTAGAGCGTCAACGTCGACCCAAAAATTTCGCTGGTTGAAACGGTGACAACGAAATTAGCCGATTTATAGTTTTACCAATGTAAACATTTATAAATAAAATTAATAACTCACAAAAAACTAATACAACATTTTTCAATTTCGATTTAAAACCCTTATCATATTGAACATACACTTGCGGTCAATAAAAACGCTCCACCAAATTTAATTGAAATAAGATCACATGGGCGATTTGTATATAAAGTTAGAATATTAGGCTCATTTTTATTTGTTTGGTCATATAGTGTAAATTAGTTATCCATAAAATGTTTGCTCGAAAATGGTTTTTATAAGGAATAGCATATTAATTGAAAAAAATTAACAAAAATGTACATTCGATGATATTCATGATTAATTAAAAGAAAACAGTGTGAAGTTAACTTAAAGAGACTAATTCATTTTCACCACTAACGGTAGAAATATAGACTTCACAATAGGCTCTCCTAATAAAGAGCCTCAATAACTGCCTTATTTTTTGAAAGCATGGAATTCACTAGGACCTCTAAACCTGGGACCATACTAAACCATTTATAAAACCATTATCAATTGACTTTTATTTATTGGCTTCTATTTAGCAGCTTCACACTTCATTGTGTGCCATAAGTGCTCAATAGGGTTTAAATCTGGCGAGTTTCCAGGCTAATCCAAGCGTTGAATCCCTAGATCGTTAAATGCATTGTCCAACTAAAAATAAAAATTCGAGCTGAATAGGATCATATGCACCAATATTGTATAGATGTTTTATACAAGATTTGTTTCCAATCAAAACTTTACCATTTTGAGCGATGGCATGGCGCTGAGTCATCCTGGAAGATTTGATGATCCGTATAAGAATAATGCTCTCCAATTGCGGATACTAAAAAATTATTCCATCAACAAGGTGTAGAGGCCCCAAAACATGGTATGGAAAGCAGCCCCATCATTTGACTTTGAGGAAACTTTACTTTCTTTACTACACAATTATCCTGGAACCTCTCACCACCTGAATGGGGCACGTAAAGCAAATTGTTAAACTTGTGCATCTCCGCGCTTATAGAAAATGATTTTTTAAAGCATTCGCTTAAACTTATCCGCCGCAGTATGTTATTTGTTCTCTCTGTTTACTTTCGAGGATGACCTGATCTCTTGTTACGCTCCAACACATCAGTATTCTCTTTTTTTTATAAAAGACGAACAATAGTTGAATGGCTACAATCAATTCTAGCTGCTATTTGCCGAAAAAGTTAACTTTTCTTCATCTAATGCCAATATGCGAATTTTTTATCACGCGTTAATTTCTCACGATTATTTGGCATTTTGCACAACTTTTCAAGTACACAACCAAAACACGACTATAACTGAACAGTGCGTAACCCAATTTCATAAAAAATAATATATTTCTCGGTGCTTACTAGATCTAGTAGAAATTTTTTCAAATTTACAGTTATATAGCTGAAGATAGTTACCAAAGTGGTGGTGCGTTTTTCTTTAATTTGCTACATTTTTGCCTAACATTTGGCACAATACCGAGGAGTTAGTTCATCGTCCCTGAAATGAATATGAAGAAGCGAAGATGACGAGAAAACGAACAACGATACTCGTACAATGACGAGCGCAGTTGAGCAATGACGTAAAAATCGAGAAGACGTGTTTGCCGACATATAACGACGAACCTAGTGTTAACTTTAATTTCTAAACTCATTCAAAGCTTTTATTCCATTTAATGTATTAAGTGCTACATTTCATTATTAACATTCAAAATAAAAAACCTACTTGTATGAGGAAAACCATGAACTGAAATGAGCGTGAGGTAAACGAAACTTCTGGCAATAATGTACATATTTTGTAACTCTGAGTTTACCTAATCAGTAATAAAACTTAGCAACAGCCACAAGACGATTTTTGTTCCATAAAGATGCTAATTCTCTGGACAACACGATGTCGAGCTCATTACCGCCGATCTTGCAGTAGTAGACATGCTGCCATAGCACTCCGCAAAGCAAAAACATTTTGTATTAATTCTGTTTAATTTGTGAGAGGAAACTTGCCCCTCGGACCACCCTGTATATTTGCGCGCTCACCTACAACTCGGTTACAGTATTCCTCCTTCATTTTGTGCTGAATTGTTGTAACTCATTGCAAATAGACAGCTGGAAGTAAACATCACCGAACAGCGGCGGTCAAAACCTGAAGCAAATAAAAATATCTACACTATAATAAACACAAGAATCATTTCATCGAATGCAAATAAAATGTGCTAAAAATTACGCAGCAGCAATATCAATGTACCGCGCAAGCACTGCATACATAGCTTCGGTGCTGACAACGGGAAGCCCAGGAGGGAGAGGAATATGCCGCGTTCACAATCATAAAGCAATCACAATTAATGACACGCCCCGACAGCAACATCCTATTGTCAATAGATTTTGCACTCATCGCTGGCAATGTCGATTTTGACGCCGAAGCCAACATCGATGCTGACGCCGCGCCACCAACTGCGACGTTGTCAGGAATGAACCGGCGATCGTTCAACGATTTCCAATTTCATGTGCGCGGGTGTTTGTAATTGTTAGCTACTTGACTCCCCCGATGCGTTATGTGCAAGACAACACTACAGCAGCAATGCAGTGAGCACCGATATGACAGCGCGAATGACGATGGCATCCGCCTGCCGCCAAAATGCCAACTATCAACTATAACGCGCGCGCGTTGGCAAAACACTTTGCATCCGCAAAAAATTTATCGTCGCTCACGCTTAGCACCACAAGCGTCGCAAACTTGAACGGGCATGGGTACAGTGGAGAGCAGCAGAGTCAATAGGAAAACAACGGGCTGCGGGCTGCGGGCTGCGGGCTGCTTGCAAGCTTTGCTATCAAATAGAGCGACAAGGGAACGGTCAGACAGGCAGCCAATAACAACAACGACAAGCACAGGAGGCAGGAGACAGTCGGCAGTTGGCAGTTGGCAGTCGGCAAACGCATTCCGCATTTGGCTGCGTCTGCATGAAGGACGTGTGCACCCGGGAGACGTTTGGTGAGACACATTATGAAATGTATGGAGTAAATGACGATCGCGCAATGTTTCCGTTTCAATTATTAAGTGTTGCAAAATATGTGGCAACTGTGCGCGCGATAAAAATGCACAATATGGCATTCGTTCGTTAAAACAACTTGCCAAGTCAATCTTTCTGGAGCTGTGAAGAGGAGATATTTGTGGGTAAGCAAACTCATAGGCTTCAATTGGCATTTTGTGTTGCATACGTTGACCTGTTCGCTGCCAGTTGGCGGCTTCGATTGTGATATGAGATATTGATGTGAATGTATTGTTGAAATGTGGCATGAAGTATTGGATTTATAGGATTCTGCTCATTCGCAGTTACTGAAAACAATTTGCTTAAGCGAATCTCTAGATAATGTAAAGCTCGCAATTTATTTGCATCAGCACCAATATAACAGTTTTGAAAGTAGGTAAATCTTAACTGTTTCATGAAAATTTTTGCAATTTTTATAAATTTATAATTCATGCCTCCTGGTGACCACTTTTTAACCCTAACTGGTCATCTCATCAATTATACTCTACCTACAAATATTTTTAATTCTTTCATTATCTTTGAGCTACACATACACATGGACATGACTCGGGAGTCGCGAAAGATAACGGAAATATTCTGATTCCTTATTTTTAAATCTTTTGTTTCACGTTTTTTGAATTATTCTATAGTCAAGCCGCGAAGCCTGACTGGAATTCTTAAAAAATGGAGATCTGTATGCAAAGTGCAACAGTCTTTATCTTTATGAGACTTTTATCTATTTATCCTATAGGAGTAATAAATCTGGTACAAAAATCCCTTCCCAAGATAAGATACCATAATTTAAAGATTTTTGAATTAATTTCGTATTCTTTGAAGATAATTTTTAAAAGATCTCTACCTGCCGGTGATTTAATTTATTATTTGAAAATATATTTTATTACACCAATCTTTAAAAAAGGGAAATAAATGCGATGTGAGTTCTTATAGATCTATATCGAAGCTTTCAACTGCGTCCAAACTGTTTCGATGTAGCATTAAAGACAAGGTGTTAGAAGTTTGAATTGCCCTAACCAGCATGACTTCATTCCGGGTAGATTTACTGTTGAAAATTTGGCTGTCTTCTCAGAAGACTGTATTTCAGTTTTCCAGAAAGGCTCGGTGTTGTATATACAGATTTCTCTTAGGCCTTTGATCGAGTGCCGCATGATATCTCTCTTGGTTAAAGTCCTATCTTTCAAATAGACGGTGTATGGTTGTCGTTAACAACCTCCAGTCTTATTCGTTTATCGCTACGTCTGGTCTGGCCAAGGTAGTATTTTGGGTCCTTTCCTATTTATACTACAGTAATCGCTTGTCTTTGAACATAGGGAAATGCTTTCATATTACTTTCAACCAGTGTTTTTTCCCCGGCAGGACATCTTATTTTATCTCTAGACGTTGTTTGAATTCAGTTAATGAAACTATGGACCTAGGTATTGTCTTCGATGCAAAGTTTACTTTTATTAATCATATTAACCATATCATTTCTAAATCTTATACTATGTTAGCATTTGTCAGACGCATTAGTATGGAATTTACACACGCGAACTGCTTTATATGTCATGTTCGTTCAAAACTAGAATATGCATCTTTCATTTGGAGACCATATCATGCCTGTCATATTGTTCGAACCGAACGAATCCAAAAAGTTTTCATTGGCTATGCCCTAAGTTCCCCACTCGATATGCCTTCTTATTAATTTAAAATCTCTGGAATCTAGAAGATCTATTTTGTCCTTATCTTTCGTGTCTGATATTATTCGCAGAGTAGTGGATTACCCCTCACATCTTTGACGGATTCATTTCAGCACTCCAGCTAGATCGCATCGTAACTCCGATATTTTCTTTACATCGGTTTCATAAGAACTTTTTATCCAACGATTGCACCCATCACTAGAGCCTTCATAAAACTCAATGCAATCTCTAAATCTGGTGAGATAGATTTTGCTTCATCAAAATACTCTTTTATATCCCTTCTTATCTATGCCTATAAGTAATAGAACTGAAGCGTAATATGATATCCCTTTTGATGTCGTTTTGTAAGCGTTAAATAAAATATGCCTTATGAAATGCTTTTAATGCATACTGGTATTAAATATGATATCCGCCTATATCACTATTCAATTATACATATCTTTCTTATTGATTAAGATTATTTTTGTTAAAATATCCACATTAGTCTGTAAGACAATTTGTTTTTGTTGACTAATTTCTACTTAAATAAATAAAGGTAAAAGAATAATTATCGCTGTGAAGATGAGGGGTCTTATCAATGAGAAAATATAATTCCGATTGTATTGCCACTGATGTTTAAAAGCACCCGAGAGAGCGTCAACTATCAAATATGAAGGAAGTGATTATTATCGAAGATACGATAGAATCCCGCAAAAGTTAATCGAATTTTAGAGCCCACTTCCTGCTTTGAGTCATAATCAGAGCTCTCTTATTTAAAATTAGACTATCCAGCTATTCGACTAGTCGATTAGCAGCTTTTTGGATGGTTGATAATCGGATAGCAAGTATTCGACTAACTGTACACTTTCGACTATTCGCTCACCATCGAGTTGTCTAAACATCGACTAACCGAAATTGTTCGAATAGTGACAGCTACTCACAATAACTTCAAGCAAGTAGACTTGCTTCGTTCAACCACGTCGTACAAATTAATATTAAATTCAAGGCCATTTGGTAGCAGTAGTACAACAACAAACATTTACATATATTTTGTTTTTGTTTTGTTTGAAGCTTGGACTGTCAAGTTATTGGAAAAATTTATGTCCAATAGTTAATGAGAGCAATGAGACTATAAACAAAGTTCAATAAAACACTCGCAGATATATGTCAAATAAAAAAAATTCGGTAATTGATTAAGTTTCTGCGCATAAAAATGAACTCTTAACCTGTCGGTACAAAACTACGACAAACTAGTAACAATTTTTTAATTCTTAAAGCTAAAGTGAACGATGTCAATAATTTAAATGCACTTTATGTAGTAGAGAATTTTTTTATAAGGATATCATTTGGGATATCATATACACGTATATCATTAAAGGGCATAATAAGGAATGGCATGGTATAAGCGAGCTTTCGAGCAGCTGCCTGTTGGAAGAGTAAGCTCGAACTCTTAAATTTGTTGGGCACACGATTGGGTTTTTTCTGTGGGGTTTGGTTGACGAAATGGTCGAAACGTCCGAGGTTCCGATCCATTACCTGGCGTATTGTGGAAAGGCCGAGTGCCCAAGCCTACACCCTCAGGGTGACGAGGTCAAGCTTTCCAGCCGCTGCCTGGTAGAAAAACAGCCTCGAACTTTTATATTTGTCGTTTATCCGGTGGCGTTTGGTTGATGGAATGTTCGAAACGTCCAAGGTTCCGATCCATTTTATGCAATATCTTTAATATATTTGTATGAATTTCATAAGTGACAATGTAACGAAAAACTCCTTCATGTAATATAAATCAGTAGGGAAAAACCTTTAATCAGAATTTAATATTATATCCCTACTCTTTAATCGCCTAAAGTAGTTATGTTTCAGTAAATTTTTATCAAACTTATTCCTATTGTTAAATAGACTTTACGAGTATTTTTTTTTTTTTTGCATTATCTCTATCTCGTTCGTCACTGTCGCTGTCAATAAGTTAGATTAAAACGCTGAACCCTGAAAGTGTATCCCATATATCCAAGATGGTTTTATCACCTTATTGGAAAGTAGTAGTTTGTTTTCTAAGCATAGTTTGGATTTAGAATTATAATGAAAATTTGTGATTTTTAATTTAGTTTAGTTTATTCTTTTCGTCTATGTGGGTGTGTAGGTTAGTTCTCTATCTAACATATCCCCCAGGTAAGTGGCAAAATTTTTCTGAAAGACGGCTGTATTTAGCCATCTTCTACTACTTTCAAATGTTATTGCGATCTGTTAGCGTCTCTGATTGAGTGATCGAGTGCATACTAAGCATAGCTGTCTCATACTTTTCTTCCTCGCTTTTTTGACTAATAAAAAAACGAGGGTTTTGTTTTTGGTAGAAGCGAAAGATTTTACTTTATTCATTTGAATCTATCTTAAGACTGACTTAATTACTAAAAACAGTGGTACTTATAATTGATTGAATGTCTACCTTGCATATTCTGTCAGTTAAAATTGGTAAACAATTCTTTGGAATTGTTTACTTCGATTTGCACCTGCCGGAAATGCAAATCAGCATTTTATAAAATTAATAAATTTAATTTAGAAAAAAGGTTCGTTGTACTAATGAGAATGCAAGTTGGCAGAAAGTGCGATTTGCATAACAGTGCATCGCATTAAAAGTAGGCATGTGCCGGAAATGCAAGTGCAATAAATATATGTTGGTTTAATGAACTGAATATATTGGCCTTGGAATGCAAAAGTTGAAATAGAATATGAAAAGGCGTAGATTATAATATTATACTTAGGGGTTTTACTATAACATCTCATTCGCAAGAATTTATGTGGCCGCCGTAGTCTAGTGGGTAGCGTTTGCGCGCTTCATTCGGTGGATCCCAGGTTCGAATCCAGCTCGGGGCAAGTAACATTCAAAAAATATAGAACAAGTTTTTTCTATTAGCGGTCGTCGCCCCTCGGCAGGCAACGCCAAACCTCTGAGTGAATTTCTGCCATGAAAAAACTTCTAACAAAAAAACATCTACCGTTCAGATTCGAAGTAAAACTGCGGGTCCCTCAATAAGTGTTACAACATCAAGATGCACACCACAAATTGTAGGAGAAGTTCGGTCAAAATCGCTTAAGCGGTTATAGCGCCAATTAAGTAAGTAAGTAAGTAAGTTTAAGTTTGTGTGCAGATTACTTATATAACTTGTGTAAATTAAATATAACACTGAACCTAAAACGCTACCTTGAGGAACACCTGTAGCAATAAGGTAACCTTCAATAAGGCACAAATATTATTGAAAAGTGAACGTATTGACATACATATATAATAGCACTTCTAACCATTTTTATGTGTACTGTGCTTTTCCCTAAAACCGAATTTGTGGTGTGGTACAATTTAGGTTAATTCTAAAATGGGTATATTTGCTGCAGTTAAAGTGTTTCGAATACCATGGAAAATATTGAAATTAGACTAATAGGTCTAACTGTGATAGGATCTTTGTCTGGTTTACGGATCATAATGATGTCGAAGAGTTTACAGGAGCTTGGAAAATAATATGATGTTGAAAATAATAAGACATGACAAGCAAGGTCGCAAAGGACGGAAACTCTTTTATTATTTATATTGTTATCCCGTATTAACCACATGCTTTGTTTTTTCTTACGATCATTTGCAACAGTTTCATTAAGAGCTTTAATTTTAAATTTAATTGGAGCCGCAGCCAAATGCATATAAGTTTCTGGAAGAGAATTTTTACCTTAATTAAATGTGAATACATTGGAAAGATTCGTGGCAAAAGATAAATTTTTCATAACCGCTTCGACTCCGTGGTGGATGATCAGGAAGGCCTAACTTTTAACGGACCGCACAAGGAATAATTAGTGGTTTATATTGGGGCAAGAATTGGAGTTTATTTTGAAAATTAGTTTCTCTTCTTCCAGCTAAAACTTGTACAGCTCTTTTGTGAATTTGCTGAGTTGGCGTTCCGAAGCGGGGGAACCTTTGCCAATCTTTTCTAAGTTGCCTTTTCATATTTACTAGGTCTATTCCTAGGCAATGCTATATGAAGCAAGTCAGTAAAGGATGTAACTGCATGATCTATGTCTATTATTAATTTAAGCAGCACATGAGCTGAGTTCATGAAAGACTAGGTGAACTGCGCAAGCTCGTATACTTTATACTTTTAGATGGTAGTAGTTGATATTTCGAATAATGCCTGATTACAATAATGAGTGAATTCCAGCTTACTGCCCGAAGCCCTACCACCGGACACTGTGACATATTTTGAGACAGTAAAAGAGATCTTACATACAGTTTACTGGCAAAACATTTCCATGGTAGAACACATCTCCTTTATTTTCAAATTATATTGTATGAAGGCACATAGTATTTAAAAAGAAATATTCGAAAATTCTATTATTTAAACATACCTTAAGGCTCGGCTTGATGTTTTTACTTTTAACAGCTAACTCTTTTTCAATACGGAAAGGGTTGCGTCAAGAAAGCCCCATTCAAAGTAGGTTTAGGATCGTTAACTCTCTAAATAAATAAAGATAATGGCATGACATCACTGTTATTACGCTCTTTTATGACCGAGTAACACCTGCACCATCTCTTAAAAAATGAAGCAGGGTGGCCTGCTACAAACAGCGTTGGTTCAGTTCTGCATATATTTATTTTAAACTTTTACAATGTATTTAAGAACTAACAACCCTTTTTCTTTCAAATCGCACACAAATATATATTTACTTATATCGGCATTTTTGCCAGTCTGATACAGTCTGATACACAATATATAAAATTCCTCAGTTTACAAATTCTTCATTTCGGTCAAATCAAGTAACAAGTCGTGACGTGTCAACATTATTGGCGCAGAGTTAGTGGATGCATAAAGCACACACAATCACCACATCGATGGTCCCCACAATCAACAGCAACGATAACAGCAAAGCCATCACTTCAAGTGTGTTTTACATGCCACATCATTCGACGATTGTACTTTACGCGACCCTCTCTTCGCTTCGCTCAAATTCGATTCGATTTCTTTTACAGATTTCAATATTTTGTATTCGCCTCAGCCAGAGAGACAGATTGCAATGAACTAAAGAAAACGAGCCAATATAAATATGCGGGAATTCCTACACAAAGTGACGGGCAACTAGCCAGCCATCGCGCCATCACGCCATCCAACCCGCTAACCACCATTCAATAGGCCCAAATGGCAGTGTTGTCGTCCGCTTAAACAACTAGACTACAAACTAAATATGTGACCAAGCCGTCAAACACGCCCCCTCGTCTCTACCTCCTCTCTGTCCCAAATCTGATGGGCAAGGGCGGACATGGGAAAGATTATAAACTGGTTAGACACAACTGCATTGTCTATTGCAGGCGAGTTCGTAAAATAAGCTCTATGATATACAAAAACTAAAGCAATTGTTTATTCCTTTTGTTTCTCCTAAGACTTTCTTCGTATACTTTACGCCTTTTCTTTGCCATACACATCGACACAATCACACTCGGACTCCTCTCCCTCTCTATGGCTTGGTACATGTATTTCCTTGTCCATTTTATTTTTAGTATCTAGCAAAGTCGGCAAATTTTTGCGTGGCAGCCACATTTGAATTTTATTGCCTCGAACCCGTCAAAGCAGTTTAACATCGTCAAACGCATCCATCGACAAGATATGTAAATGAAAATACTCTGGCAGAAAAGCGTTTGACAAGTGTTTGAGTGGGGTTAACAACAAGGCTGGCGGCGAGCGTCAGCCATATTGACGCAAGTACAACAACTAAATGCCCGACCAGTCACAAATTATGCATGAGAAGCAAGTATTCAACTTGTCAACTGGTGAATTTTGAGTTGTAAATGCTTAAGAAGTTCACGTATTGTTTTTATTGTCTTTAAGTCTTGTCAAAGTTTGGTCTTGCCAGGCAGGAGAAGAGTTATCGAATCATTTACCACATTTTAAGCAGAGCAACCGTTTTGATTTAGTTTTGATTTAAATTTTTTTTTTTTTAATTTAATTCTAACCACTGTCTTCGAGGTCTCCCTCTCTCGACGAACCAAAACCACGAGCTATAAGTCTCTCATGATAATATAGCATGGCACTGAAGCATGGGGACTGTCAGCACCGGATGAGACGGCCCGTGGAGTGTTGGAGACAAAGATCCTCCGAAAGATTTATGGATCTCTAGTCTTTGCGACGACGAATACTGCAACCGACGGAACGATGAGCTGTATGAGATTTACCGCGACATAGACATAGTCTAGCGAATTAAAATACAGCGGCTACGTTGGCTGGGCATGTCGTGCGAATGGACGAAAATGCTCCAGCCCTGAAAGTATTCAACGTGGTACCAGCCGGTGGTGGTAGAGGAAGAGGAAGGTCTCCTCTGAATTGGAAGGGCCAAGTGGAAAAGGACTTAACGTCACTGGGTATTTACATTGGCGCCTGTTAGCAGGAAGAAGGAGTTGCTGGCGCAATTTGTTGAACTCGTTCAAAATCACTTAAGCGGTTATAGCGACAAATAAAGTAAGTAAATAGGTACTGTCTGTATTGACGCTAGATCACAACTATGCACCGAATAGTAAAGTTTTGCCGTGGTCACTAGGCATTGCCATTGGGGTTCAGTGTAGGTTTCGATAGCTCCATATCTTGGTTTATATGATGTATTTTTGGATAATGTGCCATCCCTTTAGAAACTGGTTTCTCTTCATTTCAACTGCTCACCTTCGTAGTCAAATTTTCTAACTGCCCTGAATGCTCCAACAGGAACTGAGTCAAAGTTTTATTGCATCGCTTCTTAAAATAGGACTTCCAGTGGAATTTCCGATTTCTGTGGAAAATGGAGGTATTTTTTACCACCCATTAGGTTAAGTTGAAGGGAGGAATTCAAAGAGATGCAGAGATACGAAGAGGCACCGTGAAGTGTCTTGAACTAAATCGCGAAGGTATTGGAAATATCGGTTTCTGTTGTTCGAACAGCAAAGTCTCAGTAGAACAGGCTCTATGCAGTATGAATGCTGTTTTCTGCTCGTGTTGTTGATAGTTAAACTAAAAAATGCCTTTTATGAAACCTTCATGAATATAAAAAAATTTAACTTTCATTTTTTACTGCGGTTTTAGCAAAATATTTTAAATATTTATTTTTTTCCTCATCTTTGAACAGTCAGTAAATATCTCACTAAATTTTGGAGGGTTTATCTTCATATCTGAACAATATTTATATTCATGATAAGTGGAATGAATGCCAAATTTCATAAACTTAATACATCTTAATCTTCTTTTACTTACAAACTTTGGGCAAATTTCTTCTTCACGAAAGGTAAAAAACGATCTTCTTCGTATATATATTTAAACTCTATAAATAATCGGTTTGTTAAAAATACGTCAATTTAAAATATGCAGACACGCGTCATTTATCTTATGAATTTGGAATGTTATCTGTTTCTATGATTACCTTTAGCGTTACCACATATTATTGTCGTAGATTATGAATTGAATAAATGTATAAAAAATTGAATTAAATAAATGTATTAAAAAATTAGTTAAATTCTCCACAATTCCAAATTTCATTTTCAGATATTACGTTATATGATTGCATGACATTTTTATTAGAATATATGGTAGAAAATAATTAAAACTTTCAGAAAAAAAAAATTGTCCAAAATCATGGGAAGTTTTTAATCTCTTCAGTTAACTAAAAAAAAAAATGGTTTAAAAAATTGCATATTACTGTTTGAAAAGTTAAAAATTTGGATGAAGGCTTGTAGATTATTGATTTTGAATTATAGTTTCGTAAAAAATAACAGAAAATAATATAACATGAAAAACATTGTAAATACTGTGCAATCCCCCAGAAACTGAATGAAGCTGTAATTTTTCAAAATTAAACCACTAACATTTGTTTAAACATCGTATTTAATAGCTAAAAAAAATTTCTAATTCCCGAAAGCAAAGAAAAAAACAAAAAATTACCATAGTGGCCCTCATCAGCAGTGAGTGTATACTTACCCTTAAGACCGTTGTACCATGAATACCATTAATATAGACTACCAACCAAAGACAAATATTTGAAATAGAATAATTTTCGCCCTTCCTAAGGAAAACCGGCACACCGTTGGAGAAGTGACGGTTTAGAGCCTTGCCCAGTGTGGAAAAATGCCAGAGGTAGTGTTAACTAATCTTGACTTTAGTTAGAGTATTAGAAACTCATTTTTAACCGTCAAATATTGCCAAGTTGTTTGGCTTATTTCTCTGCTAATTATTGAACTGCATCGCGGTTTTATTATATAACAAAAATTAAATAGTAATTGATCGTATAGCTCGAGTAGGCATAATAAGCCTAAGTTTCCGCCGTCAAAATGATATTAAACTATAGATTGAAGCCCATCAGGTTTTCCATTTCACTCCTCTCTGGAAGTTTTGATCAATCTGCTCGCATCAGATGAGGTGTTTGCTTGGATTTATTGGAAAATAAGCGGGAATTCCGGATTTTAAATGACGTGAAAATATTGATGCTGAAAACGTCAAAAGGCATCTTTTAAATAAAGATTGCGACATTTTGGTAAACAATTGAAGATTTGGAGCTAAATTTCCACATACTTAGTTTCCATATAATTTTTAACTTTTCAGCTAAATTAATTCCACACGAAGTTCAACAGATGAACTTACCTGAAATCGTTTCCATTCTAGAATTTACAAAGATACTTTTCATGTTCTAAATTGCCAATCATTCAGACATTAACGGAAAAAAACTTGACTATGTAATTGTGGAATGGCTTTCCAATTTCTGAAGTCCCGATACTTTTCACCATATTCATATCCATTACAGTTATATATATTTACTTTTATATTAATAGTTATCGATATGGTTGTAAACATAGTTATCGTTATCGTTATTGACATTTATTATGTAGGAATGACTCATGAACGGGTAACACGAAGAGGCCAGGCTCACTTATTGCTAAGAAATGCAATCTAGCTGACTTGAGGCAAATACATATGACTTGACGGGGAAGACGAGACACCGTATTTATCGCTTATGTTATAACCATCGTTAAACGTGTTTTCTTGCATGATCATCGTTATAATTATCGATATCTGCATTATTATCGTTATCGATGGCTTTGTTTTATCCACATCGCTATATTTATAGTTAGCGATTATTGAAGTTTGCGAACTAATATCACTACAGCTATTGGTATCGATATCACTATCGTCATCGTTGTTCCATTAATGCGTTAGCGGCAATTAACGTCGCTCTGTTACATTTGCTTGCGCCGAGATTATAAATTTAGAGGGCTATTAAAAACTCGACGAACGCCTCAGTATTAATACCAGAGCAAAGTTGTACCCCATCAAAACCAAAATGCTATTGTTGTCCCTTTGGCATTATCCGCATGCCACACACTGAGGTCGCTGCTTATCAAATGTCAGTGTGAAATTTTATTACTTAAACAGCATTTACTATTTACTATTATGAGAACTTAATTTATGACTTTGCACGAAGCGACCGAAAATGACAAAAAACATTTCAACATCACCACAATCACCACAATCACTTAACCCACCCATCTACCCATCTGGTGGTCATAACACCAAAGCCAATACCAACACCAACACCAAAAAACAAAAACAACTATAGGAAACTGTAAATGCAGCAAATTCTTTGACATTTTTATTGAGTTGTCGTCCTCTTTAAATGCAGCTAAAAACCAACCTGAGCGTTAATATATACACTTTGGGGGGTAAGCAGGTGAGCAGGTGGTTAACAACAACTTCATTGCAATGGAGGACGAGGACGAGGACATCATATACTCGTACATATGTACATACTATACTTTGACATTAAAATATTTGTTTGTAAACTGCAAGCTAGCATATTTATATGTTTTGCATTCCTGCCAGACAGAATGACGAACGAGTGCGACAAGTGGACGGACAGACTTGCATTGCAGTCAGACAGCCTGGCTGGCGCATAGATGGAATAGCCGGCCAAGGTAGGCGAAAGCGCGACTGCACATATAGAGACAGTTGGGTAGACGACATTCAGTCTCGAAATGACAATCGGCAATGAGACGACGATGGCGGTCAGGTGGTTGCGGTGAATATTTTTGGTTAGTGAGAGGTTAGCGTACGCAATAATTGTCGCTGGGTGAGGATATGTACATACATATGTACATATGTACATATGTATGTGTGTATCGTTGTGTCATAAAAATAAAAGTTATTACAACGTGATAGATTTATGAGTACTTTGCGAAAATTATTAGTGTTGTTTAACACCTTTTGATGGGTTTGGAATAAGTAGTCGGAAAAATTCCATTTAGAAAGTGTAATTGGCAGTGAAGTGTAATTGGCGAAGGGACACTTGGATAAGGCCAGCTGAGACCATTGAAGGGCCCGTTATCCGACCGAACAGCGGCTAATTATCTTTTTGGCAGTTCGTCTGCGACCTTCTTCCCTGCAAGTCCGCAGAGGTCACAACAACATGCTCATTAGGAGCTGGAGAGTGGCTGTGCTCTTTTTTTTGCTTTTGTTAGAAGATCCAGTTTGAAAGAGTGAATTCAATGCCTAGTTTTGGGGCCTTTTTTTTATCTAGATGATGTAGAACCTCATCGGTCAATTTCCTTTAAATGAGTAAAACGTAGTGGAAAACAAGAGCGGAAAGTGGTCCTGATATGGAGATCCAATAAATTTTCAATCGATTTAATGATGAAAAATAGACTAATTGGTCTAGACAATTTTGGCGAACTAATAGTTTTTTTTCCAAACATTTTTTAGTTTTAGTTCAGAAATTTGATTTTTATAATTAGAATTTCCATTTCAAATTTGGAAATTTTGAATTCATGTTCAGAAAGTTACTATTTAAATTCAGAAATTCCCATCCTAATTTCAGAAAACAGGAATTCAAATTCAGAAAGTTCCAATTATCATTCAGAATTTCTATTTTTAATTGAGAAATCCCCAATTAAAATTCAGATAGTTCCAATTTCAATTCAGAGTTCAAATTCTGAATTTTCATTTCGGATTCAGAAAGTTGTAATTCTAATTCATAATTTCCCTTTTAAATTCAGAAAACTACATTTCAAATTCAGAAAGCTACGATTCGAATTTGGAATTTCCATTTCAGATTCATAAATTTTCATTTCAAACTTAGAAAGTTATGATTCATATTCAGAAACTTACAATTTAAGTTCAGAAAATTTTATATTCGCTGTACGATTTGGAGATTTTATGTTGTATAGAGCAATTGGATCACAAAGTTTTAAAATTTATAAGTTTTATTTAGTTACATACATATGCTCATAAATGTATTATGGATGTAGGATACACGAAACGCAACAAAAAGTACTATGTAGAATTTGGAACAGACATAACTGAAACTTTGATCCTTGTAACTAGGCTTAAAGCGATAAATTGGAGGCACGTTAATCACATCGGTACTCCTCTGAGGTAGCGCCACTGTCTTTGAATTTAGTTACGCTATCCCTATTATTATTGATATTTGATTTCTAATTGTTTTCATTATCCAAAATTTCGTCCACGTCAGCGGTTTGTTTTATTTTTTATTTGTTTTTGTTTTCAATTTATTAATTTTGTATTTTTAGATGGTTTTTTGATCAATTGAGTGAATAATTTATTGTTTTTCAGGCTGACTTGATCAATTTGACTCGTTTCGAACTCTATTTTTTGTATGTTTGGTGTATATACATATATAGATATTCTTACCGAGTTTACAATAAGTTCGACGAAGTCTTTAGCCGTATACAGCTTTACAAAAATTTAATGAGACTATATAATGATTGTCCTATCTACCTCTAGTTGAAAAAAATTAAAAAGTTATTTGCAGTTTAACCGTACTCAATATCTGTCTTTTGATTACAAAAAGAGCCAGTGCAGTTCTTTGTTTATATTCATCAATCAATAAGCTTGTTCACACTGTACGCAGGATCGGAAAATGTACAGTCAAGAACGGCTTTTGTTGGTGGAAATTTACCCGAGAGAATTGCAACCAATTTAAGGTCTCATAAAAGAAAGAATAATATCAGCCATCGAATTGATGGAAAGATTGTTGAACGGACATTTTACTCTAATACGCACACTGGTTTCAAAAGGAGATTCAAACGAATATTAAATGAATGGCACACATACTTTAAGGGAACATTTGATTGGTTATTTATGACCTACTACGATTCTGTTACAAGTAATTACTAAATTCATAATATGTTAATCAATAATACACTTATTGAATCTTAATTTTTGTATTTAGGTGCAAATAGCTGCCCCACTGAATCACAGCCTTTTTAACCCCAACTCTTATCTTTAGTGAATGGGGAAATTTGAATAATCGATTAATTGAAGGCAGGCTGGTTTTTTATTTTAAAAAGGTTGACTAACTTCAAGGTGAAATCTTCATGATGAACGTTTCCGCAGGAAGTGCAGACTCAACATAAGCAAATTAATAATTTGACAAATTTTGACCTTCAGGTGTAGCTTAGTAGACAATAAATGATAGTTTTGTCGGCGCTAACTTGCATAAGTATACGCAATTCAAAAATCAATTTTTAATTACATAATTTATGAATAATTTTTAATATTATTTTTAATATTATTGGATGATTTTTACGAAATTTACGCCATTCGCTGCTGCTTAGTAAAGTGGTAAATTTTTGATAGTGTATTTTTGATTATTTTGAAAATTATTTGTATAATCTTTTGGTTTGTTTTAGTCGGTAATCAAAACCAGATAACCAATTATAACCGATTTTTCGACAGCGCTATCAGTAACTGTCTCATAGTCAAAGCCAGTGTTACCACCTTCTAAGAACCAAAGCGCAGTACAGTTGACGAAAAATTGCAGTAAAAAATACGTCAATACATTTTAGAAAGGGTGAAATAAATAAAATATTAGATTAAAAAAAAACACAAGGAGAAGGGGGTAAATAGTTTTTAACGCATTCAGTTTTGAAATAATAAGTTATTAATTCGGACACGCTACCGAAGAAAAAAGTCAGCAGAACATGACCAATTGTTATTAATTACTCAGTTATTGTAAGTTAAACAAAGCATTCAACGAAATTCGGCAATCGCACCTTTGGAAAAAAGAGACAGACGGAAAAAATCCAACAGAAACCTATACGGCACGAACATGTGTACATAAATTAGTGACTTCCAAAGAAAGTTGCAATAAACATGAAATATATTATTGAAACACTTCGTACAATATGGCTTAAGATACATTATCCCCAGATAAATTCGTTTGGAGACCAAAGCCTGTCTTCTTACTTATATGTGAGTAGATAGAGAATTGTATTAATATTTTTCATAGTACATATCAGATTTGACGTAAAAAATTAACAACTTGAAAACAATCGATTTTAGGGTATTACATGTCAAACCCGAAAAAAGTTCATATTACCGCCTAACGGATAATAAAGTTTGAAAGAAAAAAAATGTGACGGTTTAAAAAAAATCGTTTTGAAAAAAAAAATTTTATTTTTTAATAATAATTTAATTAATTAATAACTGCTGACTTTTTTATTTCGGTAGAGCGATATCTGTAACCAAATAAAAATCGTGAAAATCCGCGACTTGTGCAGGAGTTATGAGTGTTTGAAAAAAAAATTGCACTTGGGAAAGGAAAAAAGAAAGGTTCGGACGCTCGCACAAAAACTGCCATAATTCGAAAATTTCAAATTTCTGAATGAAAGAAAAAAATAAGTGTCTCCATAAATTGTTCAAGGAACACTATTCTGTGAATTTTATCGCAAGCAAATATCCACTTTCAGACATTCTCGGTTATTTGAGATGAAATGAGCCTATATATATTTGCATATATATAATATCAGTTTTTAACTGTAACTCACCCGAAGTTAAAACTCAAATAAAGAACCGTACGCAGCCGCTCGGTGGTCGCGCACAGATCCTGTGGACGCAGTTAATGATCGTCTACAAACGATGATGGCGATTCAGTTTGCAATTCCCCGTCGAAAGGTAAGTCTAGTCAGTGCTGCCTTTTCTCCATTTACGAACTCATTCCGAAACAATAAAAACGTAGCGTGTGTTATGGAGATCTGCCTACCTACCAAATGCAAATGCGTGGCGTAAAGTTACAACTCTTCAAATTCTCAGCCAGTTGTTCGTCATTCGTCACTAAATGCATGTCTCATTTAACTTAGTTGAACAAATATGCACGATGTTTCCTTTGAAGTTACGAGCGCTCGCCTCCCTCCTTCTTTCCACAATGGTTTGCATAACCTTTCCTGAATCGCACCGCTTACTCCGCATAAAGTCTCCCAAGTCAATCCACCGCGACTGATAGGGCACAGCCTAAATAGCAACAGCTGCTACAAACCAGCAGTATTGTCGATATAGTGACACTGCGACACTTTGCCATATCGTGAATATTTTGACGGAAATGTGTCATAAATTGCACAGAGCTTTACTATAAATCGTCAACCAAATGCAAAATTAAGCACCAGTGCCGTGACACGACTCACCGACCATCGACCAAATCCATTTAATGGGCACACCGACCCCCATTTGTGCCTATGTATATGTACCTATAACGGGATAGCGAGAGCTGTAACAAAACTACATACATACATACACACACATACACACACATACATACAATATGACTACTAGTAGCAACAACAACAACTTGGCATACACAAAATTTATAAAGCATAATAAATATTGTGTGGTGGAACATTTGTTTTATTTGCTTTACTGCAGGCTGGGTTTAATATTACCACCGAGCAGCGGTGCGGCGGAGGCGGCGACAGCGGCTAGACCTATGCGAGTTTTGTATGACCACCCTCCAGCTAAAGGTGCGGCGGCTCAACAGCGCATAAACGACGATGAATAATTGCTGCAGTCTTATTACAGCAACAATTTAGCATTACTAAGTTAAAATGCATTTTTAGTTGAAAGTTGTTTCGGACGACGGAGAGAGAGAGAGTGTGGCGAATATTGCGTTGAATGTTGGTTACTGATACTTTAGATAGTGGCAGGGGAATGTAGGCAAATGTGTACATAAATAAATAATAGTCGTGATTTGCACGTGTGCAAATACGGGTTTGAAATATTATTAACCTTTTGGCGGCTTAATATTCATAACAGTATTTCTAAGTGTTAAACAATTCTCATTTTATCTGCGGGTGTAGTAAAGATGTTAATTTACCATTCCGTTCCCTCCTTCTGCACTGAAACACTTCTTAAATTGATCTTATGGAGATAAGAGTACCTAGCAAGAATTAGGTTAGGTTAGATTAGGCTGCGCATGCTCACTCCAGAAGGTCTCACATAGACCCATTACTTTGGTAGAGTTACCAGAGCTTTGACGATGAAATAATCCTCTCTTTATGTGCCATAACTGCATGTGAAAAACATTGACCCTCCTTTGGCAAACTGTAAGAAATTCCCTTGCCTATTTTGAGCATTCGACTTCAAGCCCTGTAGTTGACCCTCTCCAAGCTAGCTACGCCCTGGAAAGAACGGTTGAGTAACCCTGGTCGTTGTCGTCAAACTAATCTAGGGGGAGGCCCAGGAAACGTGCAGTTTTAACGGGGTCGGACCAGAGGGAGAAGGGTGTTAGATGAGCTGGTTTAAGATGGCATGTGAATGGGTGTTTGGTACCGTGCGGAAAATCCCCACATGCTGGACTGGGGATTGTCGGGGTTGATTCTGGATAGGTGGGTGTTAAGTGTACTACAATATCGAGATCTCAATCCCGGGAGAGTAGCGCGGGGCTCGGGAGGCAGCAGGGGCTCCTCATCTGCAATTGGTGGTGGTTGGGCTCTTATTACGGCATTGATCAGGCGAGAGACGATGGTGGTAGTGACTGTCTCTTTGTGGATGTTGCTTAGGACCTGTCGGTACGCTGTCGGTTGAGTTGTGTGCGGCTAGATTTCGTCCTTTACTTCAAGGGGATACCTTCTGCCATGCCTGGCAGATGGCTCGTCGGCAAGCGGATGCCTATTTGGGTGACCCAAACGTTGAGACCCAGCACGGAACTGCTTGCTTAGCATGAGGTTGTGCTCGGCCGACCAATCGCCTTGTATGTTACCAACAATATGCCCATCTAAACAAGATGAGATTGCCGAAACAATAGTCCTTGGCCAGGAGAAACCGGGGTCATTCCGGTATGTAGAACAGGCTGTAAAGGGAATGATATTTGCTAATGAGCTTGACAATAACGACCATAGCTGACTTTGTTATTTCCAGGGCGTAGCTAGCTGCTACAACAACAACAACAACACTCACCAAGCTACCTGAATTGTAAACGGTGAGCGGTGGGTAAGTTTCCATGCATAGAAGGCATAAAAAAAGTTCTGTTTGCCTTATACCGCTTAAAGAGATTGACACCTCAGCCTTTAATGCTCCCTCGAGTTGAGCACTGTTCTTGGTAAGGTCGTCAGCCCTTTATTACTTTCATTGACTTTGTGTCTAGGAAACTAGTAGAGGTGTACGCCGTTAGCCGTGACCAATTCTACAGTCACCAATGGTCCTAGACTCCGTATAGTAAGATAGTAATACATTGACGGCCGCTTGGCTATTATTTTGAATGTGCCTTTCGTACAGCTAAAATTGTTGGTTGAAGAATACTGCTGTGAATTACCTGACTGCGCAATTAACTTCAGAAGTAAATGTTAAACAGTAGTGTGCATAGGTGAATATACTTACACTTACATGTGGACTCAATTTTGTTCAAAAATGGTGTACATTTTTCTCTGAATTCAATAACTTTTTTCTTTAAGTAATCGGAAACATTTTGGAAAAAGATCTTCTAAGCCCTACAAGCCGTCTCGAATTTAGCAGCAAACTACTGCACTCAGCTAGGGGCATACAGATGTAGTATGTATGTATATTAACTAATATCGCCCTCGATCGAAAATCTTATACTATAAGTTTTATGAAATAACGAAATAATAGCAAGTTTTAATCGCGCGTAAATAGTTCTAACCTTTTGGTTTGTATGGGAGGTGTAACACTCCATTTTCCAAAATTTTATTCATCTGCATTTAGGCCAGTGGTAGACTAGTACTTTTCCTGTGAAATTCTCTAAAAATGCCAAGCAGCTAAATTACTCTATAGATTGAGAAAAAATTTAGACTACAACCAAAAAGTGCGAGAGCACAAAAAACATTTTTCTTGTAAGAATGTCAAACAGTTCTCTTTCAAATTATTAAAGTACAACTACAAAATTCCCATGTATTTTGTTTTTACTTTTTTGTAAGAGTTGCCAAATTTTACATACACATGTACATTTTGTTTTTGCTTTTACGTTATATGAATTCGCCTTTATCCAAAGTGTATAAAGCAAAGTGAAATCAATATTTGACTTACGCTTATTTGAAAATAGGAAGGTAAGCAATTCAAGCATTTCTTTGCATTAACCCTTTTTTATTCATATTTGGACTTGACTTTACTTGGAATTTAGTGAAGTCAAAATTTTTGAAATATATCTTTTCCAAAATCGCCCAAGCGGTTACAGCGTCCTTCAAGAAAAAAACTTTAACACTATAGAACAGAATATTCGTAGGGTATATAAGTTAATGATGATATGGCAATCTCCTCATGGGGACTTAAGACATAATGCTAAATTATGCTTATTTGCAATCCTGTTTTTCTATACTTTAATAAAACTGAAGAAAATCGTGGCTGTATATTACATTTTTTTTTAGAATATTGAAATAGAACACATTTGGACCTTTTTTTTTTACATTTGTTTTTTGTTTGTAACCCTAGGCATAGCACAAAGTAAATTTTACCAAAATATTAAATGTGGGAAAGAATTTTTCGTAGAAATGGGTTGGAATAATTTGTTCAATGGAATCAATTTATACGGGTGTTACCTTTTTGTTCTTGTTTTTTTTTTAAGCGGAGAGATGCACGCTGGGTTTAGATAGGTCAATAATAAAAAACACCAGGCCAACAAGAAGTTATTTTGAGTGATGCGGTAAGTGGGATATCAACTGCATTCTTCCAATCCCTTTCCTTTGCCTCATCTGTCGCCACACAAAATATGCCTACATAATTATTGTGGGCAGTGCTGAAAAGGCAGCAAGTGTCTGGAATTATATCCTTAGTTTTTTTTTATATCTAGCATTCTTTGTTTTCAAATTTATTTGTTCCTTTTTATTTGCAGGGTTAATTTTGTGTGGTTTTAAAATAAAATTGTGTAGATTTGAAATACATATAAATTAAAATATATTATTGGCATATGGTTTAATGCAATGACAAAATTATTGTAAAATAATCGTATCAAAAGAGAATATATCATATATAGATTTCACTTTGCTTTATACACTTTGTTACATCCATTTTTATTTCGTTCAAACGTTCTAAAATGATGACAATTTACTTTAATATTTTTCACTATCAACTTGACAACGTAAACCTTTTGCGTGCTTTTGAGCAACAGCTGATCGCTTGGCACTTTTCATGATTGTACCAGAAGAAAAAGTATGGCTAAAATCTTGCAACTGTACGTTTTGTATTCTGTACGTTCGTTGAGTATAGGAACAGAACTATGGAATGCGTGAATTGCCGATGACGGTTGTAGTCGGTCTCAGGAGTCTATAAGCAGGTCTAAAAGTACTGAAAATTCGTATATTTACGCCAAGCTAATGTACATTAGTATTGGGATATTTCATGAGTTAATGAAAATTAAAGTTGATGTACATTAGGCTGTAATTTTTTTTTGCCAATAACTAATTTTTTTTTATCGATTTTTTTTTATTTTAAATAAAATGTTTGGGAAGTGCCGCTTTCAGAGTGGTGCATCTGTTTTAATAAGTAGTTTGAGCGAATCCAAAAGAAGTCCACTTTCAACAATAAGTTAGCATTTCTTTCTTACCAGTCTCAAAACTAACTAAACACTTCTCGTAGCATAGTCTTATATTTCTCAGAGCGGAATTAGTTCAAAGCAAGTGAGTTTTCCGACAGGGTATGCCTCTGTTAAAATACATATTTATTCATACATAGATGTATGTATGGTATGTATGTTTGTTTGTTTGTTAGTTTGTTTGTATTTTCACTCGCTTGTCATTACAGCTACCTGGCGTTGTCATCTAATTAGATTTAACGGCGATTAACCACTTTCATCCCAAGCGGCGAGGCAAAACTCTGCGACTGCACATTAAATGCGTACGACTGTAATTCGTTTATAATGTATGCGACATTGCACAAGACATGTCGACAATGCCACAGGACATCAGTGAAACTTCAAAAACGCGCCAAGTTCGAGAGTAACATAACTGAAGCAATACGAACACCCTCACTGCCATTCACCCAAAAATCGCTGCCGGTCATACCTGCAAAGCAAAGTGACAGCCAAAGGATGCGCTTCTTACACGTTGACATATGTAAAGTGCGGTTTAAATAGTGACAAGAGAGGTTAAGGTGGGGTGAGTGTAACAGAAGCGTGGTGCTGGCGGAGGGGGGGTGGGATGAAGAACATGCAGCTTAACAACCGGTAAACAAACCGTTCAAGAGTCCAACAAACATCGCCCAGCTGACGTCACACGCCTTTAACTCTGCACTGCGAGGCGCCTACAATTTAAACACGCCAAGTATTCACATTCGTTAGTGAAGCGCAAGCCCAAAGTGGCGTGGCGTGGTGAGTGTGTGTGGTTTTCGGTATTTGTCAACAATGCGCGCTTCACATAAACCTTTAAACCCATTTCCGGTTTTATTCACTGCTATTCGAAGTAGTTGTGTGTGTTCTGTTGCTGTTGTTGTTATTGCTGGTCGTCTACATTCGCTTCCTTCGGCGAAATTGAGTGACAGTTGAGAGTCGCTTGCCGTTGTAATCCCTGTGACGTGTCTGTGACAACCGCACTGACAGTGACAACGCTTTGATGGTTTGTTGGGCGAGTTCACAGCATAACGCACACATAAACATGACACAACCGAACACACACAACCGACACTCCCACCCTTCGTTGGCCAGGCCAACTCATCACCGCCAGTAAAGCAGCTCAGCTCCTGTTGCTTTTACAATACATAATATGTACATAAAGTACTCGGCGCTCTTGCCCCTCGGCCTTGATTTGTCATGAGTTCGAAGTGCTTCTGTTTCTGACTTTTGTCATTTGAATTGCTTTGTAGTGATAAGAAAACAATAATTTGCAGTTTTTTCGCTTTTAAAAAGCCGTATTATTAAAAAAAAATAGAAAATCCACCAGGGGTATCTTATTGAAATTAAAACGCGCGTCAATGAAAAATATATTATTTCCTAAGTTTGAAATTCAGCAAAAACACATTTCATATTCCGCCTCGAGTCGATTTTGACCTGCACCATTATCAGGCGCACAAAAATTAATGAAGGGACATTTTATTTGAAGATTTTTCTTTTTCAGATTTAAACACTCACCTTTGTACTGAATTTATTGAACTTAAATTTTTGTATAAATCGCAGTACTATTCAAGATAAAACTTCGATATCAACTTTAGTCGACCACACCTATCGTTTCATACCAAAATTGCAATACTTCAAACCACATGCTTAATTTCCGTTTGGTTGGCTAGGTTTCATCACTATATTAAACCAATTCTGCAACCATTTTTTTCATGCAAAAATATCTAATGTCCTTCACTTACATATAGGCTATATTTTAAACAGAGTTGCTAACTTTAAAAGCAGTTATTTGATAGTTAGTTGATATATGACCACTGGACAGATGTGTTTAAGATTTCGCACATATATAGGTATAGTGCATTACAAAGGACTCTTTTTTAAAGGGAGTAGGGAGTTGCCCTAATAGGTTAAATTCAAATAAAATTGTAAATGAAATCAAATATTGCAATATGTATGGGTATGAAACGAAAAAGGCTTAATAAAGCTTTATTTCCCAAATGCTTTGAATACAAATTATTAAATGTTAAAAAAGCTACATTTTACAATATAAGTGCCAAACTAAAAATGTTAAGCTTAATTTCAAAATTGTTTTTGAAGAGGGTTGCCAACTGTTTTTGGAAAAATATATTAAAATTATAAATCAAGTCAAATATTTCAATATGGGTCTAAAACGAGAGAGGATTAAGAAATACATATATATATATATATATATATATATATATATATATATATAATACTTGACCTTTAAAAAATAGCAAAATCCTCAAAATATGCCTATAAACTTTCTCCTGGCGAAATATGTATATAGCTTGACACCCATATTTTACTATTCCATATAACAATGATTTTTTTAGCTACCTTTCCAGTCGTAATTTTTGCTTCACCGGCTCGTTTATTCCATATAACTTGTATATAATTCGACTTTTTAAGCAGGTGGCAACCCTCTTCAAAATATACATCTGAGCCTTCTCCACCGCGAAACAAAGCATTTGACATATTTTAATATTTTATATACTTCTGTATACTTTAATAAAATTTGGCGTTTCAAACTAGTGGCATCCCTCTCCAAAATATATGAATGTACCTTCTCTTCGCCTAGGCGAACCGTTTGACTGCCATATGTTTGCATCTTATTAAACTTGTGCTTAATTTAATTAAATTCGACTTTTCAAACAAACCCTCATAAAAGTTAGCTATGAACCTTCTTTACACAACTAACCACTCGACAAAAAGGTGGCATCCCTCTCCTAAACATAAAATATACTTCACGATCTAATCTTATACCTACAAAATATACATACAAAATTCCATAAAAATCGCTCCAGACGTTTCGGAGGAGTCCGATCTCAAATATCGTGAAACGAGATGTTTGTACTTTTACATACATACATACATATAAGTTAACTGTATTGCTCTGAAATGAAAGCACTTATAAGAAAACATTTTTGAAGAGAGTTGCCACCTTTTAAAACCACTTTGGAAGAGCGTTGCTACCTGTTTTAAAAGTAAATTTAATTAACTTATTAAGCTTAAGGCAATATAACGGCATAGGATTCAAAGGAAGTGTGCTCAAGAAAATTTTATCATAAAAATCTGTTTAAATATTGGCATTTTGAAATAAAATTGAAACCCAAAAATTAAAAAAAAAAAATTAATATGTATGTGTGGAGTATGTCTGAAATATAATTGATTTTTAGAAGCCGCATTATCGAGTTTTAGTGTTGAAAAGCCTCCTCTGATGCTGATAGGCAGTATTTCAACAACTGTTTTTTAAAGGAATTTAGTTTTAATATACTGTATATAGGTTAGGTTAGGTTGGAGTGGCAGCCGCCTACAGCGGCTCACTTAGGCCAATATTTGGCCCATTGTGTTACCACAAGAAAAGTTTTGTACCATCCCAAAAAGAAAAATTACCCCTTACTAAACCAGTTTGCCTCATTGATAAACTTCAACAGACAATTTACCTCGGTGCTAGAAACCTTACTAAGGTCATCCAGAAACGGTGATCCCAGATGTCGCATCCTGCTTTTACACAGTGCAGGGCACTTACACAGTAGATGCAAGATCGTTTCCTCCTCCTCGTCATTCTTGCAGCTCCTACAGCATCTTCGGAAGGGCACTCCCAACCTTTCAGCATGTATACCTATCAGACAGTGCCCTGTTAGAGCCCCGATCACATTCGAAATGTTTTCCCTTCTTAGAGAGAGAACGCTGCGCGACCGTTTCCGATCCCATTTAGGCCACGTCTGCCTTGAGGTTCGACAGGCCGTATTTTGCCTCCATCTATTGTCAGCTTGTTTATATGTAAGATCTCTGAGTAGCATTTTGCAAGTGGCAAACGGCATACCAATGCGTTCTTTATCCTGAAGAATCTGCTTGGTCGTACCTTGTCTTGCAAGTTCATCTGCCATGCAGTTTCCCTCTATGTCCTGGTGACCAGGGACCCAAATGAGGTACAGTCTGTTCTGCTTAGCCATCTCCTGTAGAGATCGGCGGCAGTCCAGCGCGATATTCGAGTTAAACGTGAGAGAGCTCAGAGCTTTGATTGCAGCCTGGCTGTCACTAAAAATGAAGATGTCGCTTCCTATAATCCCGGTCCCTATCTTCTTCACCGCTTCCATGATAGCTGAGACCTCAGCCTGGAAGACGCTGCAGTGATCTGGTAACCTAAAGGAAATTTGCAGGAGAGGGTTTCGTGAGAAAACGCCCCCTCCTACCTGATTATCGAGTTTCGAGCCATCTGTATAGATGACAATGCTCTTAGGTGGAGTGTGAAACTCAGGTTTCCACTCCTCCCTGCTTGGAATGCGTGTAGTAAAGTTACTTTCATTTACCGATGTCCAAGCACACCGGTCCGTGCTGCTCGGAATAGAGCAGAACTTGTTCAAAATACTAGAGTGCCCTTGGCATTCAGGGTGCCACTGGGATGTCTCTCTTAGTCTCAAAGCAGTCATCGCTGCCGTCTGTTGTCCGACCAAATCTAAAGGAAGGAGGTCTAAAATGGCGTTCTAAGCCTCATTTGGCGTGGTTCTGAGCGCCCCGCTTATGCAGATCATACTAGATCTTTGCACCTTGGTGAGTAATCTGAGGTTAACCTCTTTGTCTAAAGCAGGCCACCATACGATCACCCCATATAGGAGAATTGGTCTGACGACCGCTGGGAAAATCCACCGACAGATCTGAGGGTTAAGACCCCATTTCCTGCCTATGGCTCTCTTACAAGTGTAGAGGGCTATGGAAGCCTTTTCATGACGTTGAACCAGGTTCTCTTTCCAGTTCAGCTTCCTATCTAAAACAACGCCTAAAAATTTGGCGTTGGAAAAATACTTAACCGGGTACCATTTAATACCGGTGGGGTCACCGAAGGCACTTTATACCTTCTCGTGAAGAGTACGAGTTCCACTTTACTTGAGCTGACCCTGAGCCCGCATTGGGTGGACCACTTGGATACCTCCCGAAGCGCTCGTTGCATCAGCTCGCATAGTGTCTGCGGAAACTTTCCCCTGAGTGCGATCGCGACGTCATCAGCGTACGCGACAACTTTTGCGCCACCCCATACCGTATCTCGCAGTAGCGTATTAACGGTGAGGTTCCACAGAAGTGGGGATAGGACACCTCCTTGTGGCGTCCCCTCGACACGTGCCGCGACAATTCGCTCGCACCCAGCTTAGCCCTTACTACTCTGCAACTGAGTAGCTGACCTATAAACTCAACCAGTGAGCATTCGGCTCCTAGATCCCTAACGGCGCCAGTTATGGCTTCTGGAAGCACATTATTGAAGGCGCCTTCAATGTCCAGGAAGGCTACAAGACTGAATTCCTTGGCACTGAGAGACTTCTCAATATAGCCGACCAAGCTATGGAGTGCAGTCTCAGTAGATTTGCCTTTGCGGTAGGCATGCTGGTCATTAGACAGTAGTCGACTGTCGATGGTATCGGACAGGTGGCAACTAACAATCCTTTCAAGTGCCTTAAGAGCAAATGATGATAGACTGATAGGCCTAAGATCCTTTGGATTAGTATATGAGGCCTTACCAGCTTTAGGAATAAAAACAGCCGTGACATTTCTCCATGCCAACGGTATATGATTAAGTTTGAAACAGGCTCTGAAAATAGTAGAGAGCCATTTTGCAGACACCTCCAGTGTCTTAATTAGCTGAGCAGGTATTATCCCATCCGGCCCTGCAGATTTGTATGGCTTAAAGCTTTGGATAGCCCATTTAACCTTTTCTTCCGAAACCGGTATGCTGACGGGGTTGGAAGAAATAAACGGAGGAGTTCTTTCCTCCGCAGTTGTGTTCCCAGGGAAGTGAGTATCTAGTAGCAGTTCAAGGGTTTCCTTTCCCGTAGAGGTCCAGGAACCGTCTTGCCTCTGCAAGAAACCTATCGGGTTAGAGGATCCTAAGAGAATCTTCCTTAGCCTGGCTGTCTCGGAAACACCCTCTATGCCGCCGCAGAAGTTTCTCCACGAAGATCTCTTTGCCGCCCTTAAAGCTTTTTTATAGGTCTGGAGAGACTTTTTGTACTCCTGCCATACCAGTTCGAGATTAAGTCTTTTGGCTTTGTTGAAATTTTTCCTACAAGATTTGCGTAGCGAGTCCAACTCACGTGACCACCAATGGGGTTTACGTTTGCCCCATTGTTTAGATTCAGGGCAAGCCTGCTCTAGGGCATTTGAGCAGGTCATCGGAAAAACGTTCACCATGTTCTCTAGATCCCCGATGCAGTTAGGTTCAATAAGAGGTTCGCTGGTCAGCCTATCCTCAAATAACCTTTTATAAGAGCGCCAATCCGTGTTTTTTAGGTTTTTGCGCACTTTTGGGCTGGTAAAAGAAAAGTTCAATACGATTTCAATATAACGATGATCAGAGAAGGAGTGTTCGTCTAGAACCCGCCAACTCTCGATCAGTTCAGATAGATTAACACTACATAGAGTTATATCCAAAACTTTTTTACGATTCCTAGTAATGAAGGTGGGATCCCTACCTTTGTTGCATATAAGTAGGTTTGTAGTTAGCAGGTAGTTGAAAAGTAACTCACCTCGATCATTAATGTCCGTGCTCCCCCAGTTGACATGGTGAGCATTAGCGTCGCTGCCGACCAACATGTGTCCGCTCTCATACCTGGATATCAAGTTCCGAACCATAGAGGGAGGAGGGTATTCGGCTTCGTACGCCATGTAGGCCGATGCAAGCACAATCGACATACCCCCTAACTCCGCGAGAATTGCCGTGACGTCGCCATCACTGTAATTAGGTAGAAGAAAGATATTTAAATCTGCTTTAGCCAGAATACAGGCTCTAATTTTACCTTTACCACGCTCCACGAAGGGCTTAAAACTGGTGGCACTCAACCCACATACCCTTGAGTTGCAAACCCAAGGTTCCTGAATGAGTACCACCGTAATGTCGCCTTTGCTTAGGCGACCCAGGAGAGCAGCTGAAGCTGCTTTAGAATGATGGAGGTTTATTTGCAGCACCCTCATGCGAGACAGCCGCATCCTCCCCTCCAGCTACAACGGTGACGTCAGCTTCACCCTCCCCGTCACTGAGAAGCAACTCCTCCTCCGCAAACAACCTATGCATTGTTGGTGCAAGGTTCGTCTGGGAGGAGACGCTGCCTTCAGCGTCGGAGAGTTCCGGTTCCGGCTCCGGTTCGGGTGCCTCAATGTCAACGTCCATTGCTTCACCCGACCCGGAGGCACGCTGAGCGTCACCTCGGTACACTTTGATAATGACCTCATCGAGGCCATACGAAACGCGGCCTTGCCTCTTCTCCAGAAGCCCAATAGACTCCTTATTAAGGGACAATACCACTTGTCTGGAAGGGCCTTCCGCGTCCTCGACACGGACGACCCTCCAATCACTTGTCGGGAGGGATGGGTTCATCACCTGGAGCATGTTAAGGATGCTTTCCGGTGCCGATGGTGTCACCGGAACCCATACCCTCGCCCGTGGTCTGACTGGAATGCCCTTCCAGTTCACCACCTCCAACTTAGCCCCTGGGTAGACAGGGCCCACCTTTGCAACGGCGGCCTTATACAGCGCCACCGATCTCTGGTCCTCACAGGCTACCACTTTAATATGGCCCTGGTACCAGCCAGCGTCCTTACAGGCCGGGGGGGTTCCGGGGTTTTCCAGCAGAACGTCAAAAATGACGTTCGCCAGAGCTGCCTTCACCCACCTCCACTGGTCTTTTGGTAAGGACCCGAGCTCGTTGCCTCGGTCCAGGACCCCAATAAGGATCCTGTCCTTCGCAACCTCGGCAAAGCTAGGCCTGCCCACCCAGGAGTGCGGCCGGATTCTTTTCGTCGCCGGAGTTTGGTCCTCCGCCGATCTTTGTCGTTTAGACGAAGGCACCCGGTTTTCCACTGAAGCCCCAGTGACCCGGAAGTTAGGCAGCAGGGCTTTCGCCCTTTCCACCGCTTCCTTCGCGCTCTGGGGCAGCGTTTCCAACGGGACCCCGTCGTATCTCCTTAGCGTCTTCGCGGCCTTTCGCTTGTCAGCGAATTTGAGCCGCTCCGACTCAAACTTCAGAGGGGCGTGGCTCGTAGTTTCCATCGCTGCCACCCCCTCCATAATTTCATGTGTAGCTGCTTGCCGCCTTAATCCGCTCGGGCCAGGCCGTGAGACCTCTGCCTTCGCAAGATTAGGCTTCGCAGCCACGCCGGTGTTTGGCGGGCCCCTAGTGCCTACCGCCACGGAACGATCTGCCGTCTCCAGCACAATCCCCGCAGCTTTGCTGGTGCTAGGCCCCGCCATAACACCCATAATCACGGGCCGGCGTGCAACCTCCAGCCCGGAAGAGCCCCTGTCGGAGCGAAGCGGCGCTTTAGGCGCTTGCGCCTGCGCATTCTTACCCCGAGATGGGGAAGAAGAAATTTTTATGCTAGGCGCTCGCGCCTGCATAGTCTTACCCCGAGATGGGGAAGACAAGTTTTTTTGAGTTTTTGGTTTGTTTGTGCTCATCTTGTTCGTACGACCACCTGCTCGACGAGCCAAGCGTAGTGGTCTGAGAAATATAAGGGGGAAAAGGGGGGTACACCACGACAGCGCCCCTTGCCGCGGTAAGGCCAAACATACTCCCTGAGGTGTTTATCAAACATTTATTTAATGGCGGGCAACATTTTTTCGAGACTCAAATTTCCCAAACCTTTTGGCAATGCTTTTATAATAAATCTTTTTTAACCCTCCTACGAGTACTGTTGTGACCTATATTCGACATTTAATTTAACTTATTATAATTTTGATGAAATTTTTAGCAAGTCCAACCCCCTTTTGAAATTATGTTTTCTGAAAACATTTAGTTTGACATTCATATTGTCAAATTTAATCAAATTTATTAATTTATCTTTCAACAGGTGGCAACTTTTTTCAAAACATTTTCGCAATAAAGCTTTAATAAAACCTTCTTATTTGCATACTCATATTAATATAATTGATTTTACTCATTTACAGATGTTCTACCAATAACACTCAAGTGATAATCAGCTGATTGCCATTTTGCCTGTTGCGGGTCAAATTGCCAAGCTAGCAACATTGGCACTTCATTAATTGTCCATTTCGTTAGATTTATTAAAACAAAATATATGCTAAACTGCCCAGTAATCAAGTAACAAGCTGGGTATGAGGACTCGTTACGCTAGTAGACTTTGTCGAAAACAACGCACTCGGGCCACATGCATGACAGTAGATTGTTCAAATATTTATGAGGCTTTGCCTACATGAAAACAACAAAGAACTTGAAATCTAACATACTACATGGGAACCTTCAATATCGTTACGCTATGAGATATAGCTCCCATATAACTGATTGTTCAGATATGGGGTTTTACTTTAAAACTAATATAAATATTAATATAGAAGAAATTAATTTATATGAGAAATATGAATATAATTAAAAAATATTATTCACATGTATATTATTTTTCGTACTTGAATTGTGTTGGTAGAACAGTAAGGGAAAGTGGTAAAAAGCAACAGCAGCTTACATGCCGACTTTGGTCCATTAGCTTACGTACTTGCCCAGCAAGTCGTAGGTTGTGAATTCGAATGCCGGTGGAGTCATGAAAGAAATCTGATGAGAAGATGTGGTGATCTCCGAAATAGCTACAATTTCTACCACTGCTGACTGTTGTTGTCTTTTTCCCAATATACTTTTCATTATACACTGGCCTTGAGCTCACAAATTAATATTATCGTTTAAAAAATATTATTTTTGAAAGATTTGAAGCCTTCGGGAGAGCCGAAGGTAGCAGTTTCTGTAATTTTTCCTACTATCCTAAATTCCTCAGCCAGTTCTAGGCTATCAGTAAACTATACAAGTAATTATATTAATGGATGAATGCCACTTGTAGTACCGTTTAATCCTTATTGAAATATACTGTACATGCTGATTCGACCATGCCAAGCCAAACTTTTTCTTAGCTACAGATCTTAACCATAAGACGCAGTTTATGATGTGTCCGCTGAATATGGGAAGGTTATGAATTAAAGTTCTTCTTTTAGTACACGCTTGACAAACGAAGGTTACATTCAGATTCAGAATATAATTTTAAGTCATTGATATCAAAGCGAGATAGTTAGTGGGGCCGTGCAATACAACCCTACAACTTGGTTACCAGTATGGGTTTGATACTCAGATTTCAGTTTACGAGGTTCGGAAGATATAAGAAGATATAGATGGATACCCTGGTTTACTGAATGCCTTTAATGATGAAAATTTTGGTTTAAGTACCTTGGAAAGCTCCTTTTTCTTGTTCCTGGGGAAAGTAGAAGCATTGTTTTTTTTGACAGAGATATCCAGGCCGATTTTGCATCGTGTATTCAAACCTCTGATTCGAAAGGCAAATATCAAAGCGATAGCCGTGAAAATCAAAACTCATTTTACATCATAGAGAAAGTAGGTCATCCACTTCGATGAATCATAAAGGAAATGAGGAGAATGACCCTAGTGGCAAGCAATCCGTAGCTAATAGTCTAAATAGATCGGCCTGTAGCATCAACATCGAGGAATCAAAGTCAAAAATTGGTACAAGAACTTGTAATTGACATTCACAAGTAAAGCAAAATCCATCATGCTCTAAAAATAATTCGCTAGAAGTTTTTGCATTTTGTATGCATATATAATTCTGAGAAAACTGAACACTTCTTTAATCGATTGGTGAGAGCAAGTCGAACTTTCTTCGTGAACACGATATAATTTTAGTAGATATGCAAAAAAAAAAAATTATTAGGCTGAAGCAGTAAATGGGAAATCAAAATTTGTACGCACCACTCAAAAACGCATCATGCCTACATATTTATTGTCTCAAAGTTCAATTGTTCCGGAGAAAAATCAACATGTGTTACATTGAGGTGTTGCAGCCAACCATCAAATGGTGTGCCCAACAGGTAAAGTTGATTGTGTGCCACTAATGTGCTTGTGATGTAAGCTCGCGAACACATTTGAGAAGATGATGATGATGACGATGCTGCTGCTACTGCCGCTTCTGCCTCTTGTTCTTCTTCTGCAATGCTTATGTTAATGCGAATGTGAATGCGAATGCGACATGTGAACGCCATCGGAAAGTGGCGCACTGAGCAAGTGTTACATATACGGAACGTTGGTCCTTAGACCAACTCTCCGGCTCAGCGGCGAGCCACTCACCCGCACGCCAGATTGGCAACGTACGTTAAGCCACAATTTTGCTCTACTTTATGAGCGCTACGTGTGAATGGTAACAATGCCATGAGTTTTGGCAGCACAATCAGCTCAACAGTGTTGATTTAATGTTGCACCGCTGTTGTTGTTTCACCAACAGAACTACTGGAGAGTGACAGTTGTCGCTCACAGAAACCTACAGATATGTATCTAGTGATTTTGGGCATAAGACAGTCAGTCACACCATCACACTGGTCCATTTGTATTTCTGCTTGTTGCGCGGATTTTATTCTTATATATACAAAGATATATGTATGTGAATACAAACAAACATATAGACAAGCATAATTATGTACTCACGTATGCCCAAATATACTTACTCAAATGCACGTTCAACATTTTGTCGGTTTCCTTTTTCCATTTCGTCATATTAACGTTTTCGTCATTTTGTTAACTTCACACTCCCACTCCCGCCTATTCCACTCATTACCACCATTCTCGCTGCTATTTCTATCAGCACATTCGTCTGTCTTATTTTGCTTATTTTTTTTTTTTTTGTTATATCACGCACTCCAATAGCACAATAACATGTCGCAGTCGTCAAATGAATGTTGCACGTCAAATTTTGTGTAGCTGGTTCGGTGGCAGTTGGCCAGAGAACCGTCAACCAGCCTCATCTGTTTCTAGTAGCGACACTTGATTAGTTTTTCCAGATCGACTTGTGTCAATCTGCTTGTTCCGAATGCACAAAATGGTAATTGTCTGTACATGATATCATGACTCTGGCGGCTGCATTGAAACATTGACGACACACACGTGGGCAATGCTATACCGATAGCTCTGGGGTTTGGGAGAAATAACAAATTCTTGTATTTTGTGCGTGCAGTAATTTTGCGGGATTATTTATGAAAACTTTATGACATAAATACGTGTGGAATATGCAATGTGGGAAGAGAAAAGACAGCAAACGCATACCTCTGATGGTCGCCTTGTGTGGTGTTTTATATCAATACAATATCTTTAAATAATGTAAATGCGAACATTGTTCTATAATTTGTGTCTATCATTGGATGCTTTTTTCTGGTGCTAGGAAGAAAAATTTCTCGTTCACAGAGAAATTGAGTAGACTCCATTATGTAACTACAGTAAGAAGATCGAACCTATTACACACTCCGTTTCTCACATTGGCATCGGGTCATCTATCTCCTTCCCTTTCCGTCAAAGAAGGAATTTGGTCACCCACATGCCCGGTCTTTTCAGGAAGTACTTGGGTTTTTTCAGTTGTCGGTAGTGCACCGAGGGTTTTCATTCTTCTTATTTGTGACATTCCTGAGGTACTTAAAGGATTGAGGCCCTATAAATACCTGCGGTCCAATAGTGTCTGCTAAAGAACCGCTATAAGCCAATTCGTTAACCAGATCGTTACTTTGCAATGTCCCGACGCCCACATTTGTACAAGCTTATTTCATTTTTCAACAGAGTTCAGCCTCAACTTAATTTCTTAGACAGAGGTGCGAGCAGTCTCCAAAGCCTTAAGTGCAACGGAAGACACTGGTTTGGCTTCAACCCCACCTTTCGCTACTTATCCAGTCCGCTACCTTAAGTATAGAAAATATTTCCAATTAGTAAATGGTTGTAATTGTTCCTAAGGCAGAAAAGCTTCTGAAATTGCCATCAAGGTGTCAATCAGCTCGGGTTCCATTTTCTGCCTTGGAGTCGTCAATGTAAAACGTTTTCACCAAGTATTCCGTGAGAGTACTTGGATCTCTACATAGGAGAGCTTATAGGAGAGCTTACCGTTACTTACGTAATACCAAATGAAACTCACGATATCAGTTCGTCATTTGGGGCCAAAAATAAACAACCTTCCAAATAACTTTCTATATCCGGAATTCTCATCGTCGTGCCACTATGGATTGCGTCGTCAAATGATTACCATTAGGAACCACCCAAACTCTTGGCAATCAACTTCTATAACTGCAACCTTTGGGTACTTGATTTGTGTCAGTGTCCAGACGTGACTCAATGAATCCATGATAAGAAAGGGGTTTCCTTCCAAGGCCCTCCATCCTTTGATGTGATCCCCCACAAAGCTGTTAGCTAAGTTCAGATCAATCATTTCGTGTCTCCTAGTGGAGGCAATGTATGTGGGTATATTGCCCACGTTGTGTTTTGAATTGTGAAATTTTTACTGTTTACTGAAATGGGAAAAATTATGGGGCCCAGAATTCAGATTTTCAAACATTATACTGATAATCCAAATCAAATTACATTATTCTTATTTTTGTCATTTTTTTCAGTAATCACTGATTACTGCTACTTATAATGCAGTAAATATATAAAGCAGTGTGCCCATCTATGATACCCAATGTACCAAAGCTGGGCGGTGAAAGGGTGTGGAATAATATCCTTAGTTCTGCGCAAAGTCCAGTTTAATCGCATACAGACAAAGGGGCTAATAACTCGATACAATTTTTATTATTTTGGCATTTTGTAGTGCTCTTTGATACACTGGGTGGTTCGTCTGTTTTAGTTAAGGCGCATCTACTTAGCCCGTTTCATGTTTTTTCTTTCAATTTACAGCTTGCATTTTATTTTCAATTTACAGCTTTCAGGAGCTTCTTGGTGACTTGCAGCAGTATAAAAATCTTGACCAGCAGTATATTTGAAATTTTAAGAGCGGTAGGTTTCGTCGTCCCTAACAATGCATTTGTATTTTGTAATTTGTGATTCATACAGCTTCCGGCTGTAGCTAGCCGCTTTACTTTTTGTACAGAAGACTCCGATTTACGTACAGATTTTGCAACAGTACGCGACGAATCCTTCGGATTTTGCGAAAACGCCCTGAGAACCTTGCGAGCACTCTTTTAGTCGCTTTGACCATGCTCCCCCGGATGTCCGGCTTTCTAGTAACAGTCAGTCCTTCTTTGTATCAATGCAAAACTCCCGGAACTGTCGAGTGGTGCAATTTAACATTTTGAGCAATTTTACGCGCACTTAAAGCTGGATTTTCACAAACTCGTGCAACATAATTTGTCTTGCTGCTAACTCGGTTGCCATTTTTAACTGAACTAAATACAAATCAAATCCAAATAAAATAGATCATAAGTACGAGAAATTAATATCATGGCCAACTCAGTATTTAAATTTCAAAATATTGAAATATTTTTGGGTAAGGTATGAGTTTTACAAAATGTTGCAATTTTGGAGTGTTCACCGTTTATCTAATGACTGAAGTTTGTAATATGATATATTCTCTAATCTTGAAAGTTTATCAGCAATAAGAAACACCACGGGTGGATTGACTATAGCAATAGATGACATTTCGAATATTTTGGGTTTTTATGGGAACTGGGATTGGGACAGCATTAAAAGCATTAAAGGCATTTGTTTCGCTCAACTTGACGGCTCCTGTCTACTACTTATTTTCCTAACATAATGTTGGGTGTCTAATAATACCACCAAACTAACGCACTATACTTTTTATTAAGTTTATGAGAGTCGAATGCTTCCACAGGATAAGCTTATATTTTCATATGACTTGAATTTATTACAGGTTCATTAACGATCGCTGAGGGGAAAATTTTTCTGCTACTGTCAATACTGTGTCCTTGAGATGTTCCGTTGCAGACTTTTCACTACCTATAGATATCAGTTGTGGCATTAATTTAAATTCTATCTAAGCTACTTCCTGCTTATAATTATTCAGAGAGCCTTGCTAATTTTATGATCAAATGCAATGTCGACTACTTTGTTTAAATCTGCAGCATTAAATGCGCTTTTTCACTACGAGCGTAGTAAACAAGCAGCATCTCTTTGATCATTCTGCGTGATCAGTACTCTTCTGCAAACCTACCGGTCACATTCAATGACAGGGCTGAATCTAATCCTATTGTTGTCATACGATTGATATGTAGATCTAAACTGGTGGTACTCGTTTTCTACACCAACAAATCATATGCAATGAAAATGAGCTTCTTGAACTATGCACGCATCTGAGATATCTATATACAATACAAATTATTTTATTCTTGTATTATTTTGTTTAAGATAATACCTCTAGATGATAATTCATTAGAGCATTAGAACCCGAGAAAGCATTCGTACTTTATCCTTTAGCTCCTTCGAGCAATGTCTAGTCGCATCACACACTACAAACATAAATATTTGGAAATTATGCATGAAGCTTATAATGAAACAAAAACAAAATCCACAAGCGACACACACACACACACACACAGTAAACATCCGCGAACACGAATGCGCAACCAAGTCGGTAACCACCAGTTCTCAAGTAAAGGGGGCAGCGGAGGAATTCAAGGTATACCAAAACAAGAAATTCACTCCAACAGACAAATTCGGAAATGATTTGTGCATATTCGTGCTAAACATACCGCAGCAACAAAGCCATTGAGTATCCTTGCGAGCCACCACCTCCCTTCACTACTCCTACCATCAATGCAGTAAGCGGATGACGAACGTAGTGTGTGTGTGTGTGTGTGTGTGTGTGTGTAGGATTGGGTAGAGAAAGCGCCGAATTCCGGAAAACCACGGCATTTTACACCTGTTCCATGCACTTATTGGAAGCGTAGTTAGTATGTAGATGTTGCAATTTGTGTTGTTGCCATATGCACTACATGCCGCACATGAATCAACTACTGCAAAGACGACAGCGACTTGGTTTATGAAATCGAAGCTACCGAAGCAACATTGAGACAAACGGCACTTAGCGGAAGGTGTGGCATAGAGCAAGAGCAAACAAATAAGTAAATCTACAGAAGTGTAAAATCCCCAAGAGTATAACACTGGCGGCGCTAAAGTTGCCACGCACGTACATCGAGCTATATATGTAGATTTGTATGGAGCGCAGGTGAGGGGTAGCAACGGTTAGGTAGGTGTGTGGTAATTTGTGCAAAATTATGAGACTACCGTGCCGAGGCGGACTTAATGTGTGCACGTGCTAATGGGCTCTAACATTTTGTCAAAAATGAGTTGCTGCCTCTAAATGTGCGTAAAATATAGGAATGCGTCTCGGGCTTTAGCCTCACTAAGTGCTCATACGAAGGTGATGAAGTCTTTGTAGTGATAAATTCGTTGTGACCGATAAATTGAAGTGACCTGATGTACTCCTAGTATGGTATGTAATTTTGAGATGATTCTTAAAAATTTGATGAGTATTAGACTGTGGCCATCTGTAGCTAGATGGTTATCAAATCTTTTTAAAGTCAAACACTACAAATCAGATAAGTCATATTCACAAGACAAGCAGATTCCATCCATCACCATTTCGCAGCACAAATCATAAGCAGTCAAAAACAGACAGGCCCCAACGCAGGAATTGGCTTCGAAGGGAAGCACCGAATTCAAAAATAATATTTTATACATAGATACACATAGATAAATATTCGAAGATCCCAGAAGCAATTGAGAAAAGTTTACGTGTAGACCACAGATTTAAAAGTAACCACCTGCTCAATCGATAAAAAAATATGTGTGGTAATGGTTCCATAAAAACTCTCAGAATCTTTCAAAATATCGGGTAAATAATCAATCGAGGATGTTTTTTCCACATCGCGCACAGTATCTGCTTTCAGCTCGAAGTACGAAGGTAACTTGTCCTACACATCCACTTCAGTCATATCAACCAATCTAAATAAAACTAGGTAAAATATGTTATTTAAATAACTCCATTAATATTTTAATACTCTAATGTATATCAATTGTACTTCCTCTCAAATTCCTGGGTCATGTTTTCCAATGATTTTTTGAAATGCCTTTGTTCGAAGAGCTCTGGAACTAGCTTATCACTTGACAAATGAAAAAGATTCAATGACCTCAAAATAATAGGTTATTTACATTTTATTAATTACGAGAAAATCCCAGCAGACGTTCTTCTGGCTCTTTTAAATATGGTAACAAATCTTCGCTTCTCCGATAAGAACTATTCGATTACCATATTTTAATATTTCAAAAAACTTTTGTATACTTAAAATGAATTTGACTTTCCAAACAACTGCCAACCCTCTTCAAAAAATAGCTATAACTGTTCTCCACAGCGAAATGAGCCCTTTGACAGCCACGTTTTAAGTTTTCGAATAATTTGTGTATAATTTATTTAAATTCGACTTTTGAAACAGGTATTGACTTATCTGGAGTTCTCACAAACAAACATCCGTTCTTATATACATACATATGTACATACTATACATATGCATAAATAAATAGTATCTAGTCAGTATTATTAGTAAAAAAAAAGTTAGGTATTTTGATCGCGTATATGTTGTTTCTTTTAGCCATTCTGAACTCTTTTAATACATCAACTAGCAAAAAAGGGGCGTTGTCTGCTATGGTACTTGGTTCCCGAACATCTCAGTTTAATGGGAAGATAACATCTCTCTAACAATAGAGATATCTAACAATAGAGAGACTCTAGAGACTCTGGACTGGCCGAAAAGTAGACCATGTCTCTATTTTGAACAGAGTGAGGTTTGAACATATTTATTAGCTGTATATGCCAGATCAATGAGACTGACTTTGGATACATACATCTAAATTTGGCGGCTACATTCCCTGACAAAACTGATTAGATACCCTGAATAATAAAAATATTCCTATCACTTGGATCTGGCGGTTTTTCTCACACTAGCCCCTAGATCAAATCAAGACCGACACAAAAAAAGTGGAAGAAACGATTGGCAGTACGTTTGAAATTCGCTTTCATTATAGGCAGTTAAAGTTCTTAGATCTTTCCTCGGTAAGTCACGCCTTTCGACCAGAACTAAGCCAAAGTAAGTTTTCATCGTCGAAAGCCGATGAAGCGCTTAGATCTTCTTCCATCCCAAAAACCTTCGCGAAGGGAAATAAGAGATCCCAGTGGTAGAGTTTTGAGATTTCAACACTAAGAAAGAATAACAGAAGAGTTTTCAAGGAATCCAAACGAAACAGTTAACTGACTCCAAAAGGCCCTCTCTAAAAGAGCCAAAACCCTTAATGCTATCTATAAGTTAAATGGCACATGAAAGTCTTTTTGTAGGTAGATGCTGGATACTCTTTTGTGCACACACCGCATCGGTGCTTACTGCTCCCCAAGAGACCTTCTCTGAAATTGAATGAGGATTAGCCTTTAAAGAATTCACACAAGGTATTTTTCTGGGCATAGAGGGGCCATCAATAACGCCTACGCAGAGGTCGCTATCAAATCCTTACTCCTCTTCTTTAGAAAAGGCCTTTTAGCTCGGAGCTTGTACAGGCGTCCGCACTAAATTTTTTACAAAATATAGGGGGTTTGTTATAGGCTGCCAGTATTCACTTTCAACGGGAAATACCTTCAGATTTTGAGCGAACTATTACTGAAACCCCCGCTTCATAAACAAATCGCGTATTACGAATGGACTTAGTGTCACCCCGTCTTAGACCTAAATAGTATTTTTCACTAGAAAATATGAATTAACATAATAACCCACCTAACATTGCACTTTACTCGCACAAACTGCCTAGAGCTCCTATTCAACAACCATCCTGTAAATCTATATGGTTAGCTTCAGGCATGTTGTAATGAAAGCAGATAGAATGAAATTCATACCTGGTCCTCACTGGCCGCTCAATAATTCCACAATATCTCAGAAAGAGATGAATGGAAGGAGATCGGGAACATAGACTCAGAGTCGGAAATCGAGCTTCATATGAGCTGGCTCGGAAGACGACCCCTAGTAAACCCGTTCCACAGGCATACCAGCTAATATGTAAGCACCGACTAATATCGGCCATTCCTTGAAGTTTTTTAAAGAATGCAAGCATCAGGTGGGTAGCAGAACTCTGCTCTCGGATTGCAAACTAAATCTGAAGAGGATGGATTCCCCATCCAATGATTTTTACAACAGCAACAGGGATGTATAAAAAGTGGACACTGATCCAGTTCTACAAATTAGTTAAACTTCAGCAAGGAAACCTCACCCAGCTCGATAATGTTTTTAGTGATCTCTCGAAATCTCCGTTACATTGGTTAAATGGAAATATGAGTTTTAGAGGGGACATCATGTACGCAAGCCCCACAATACCCAAACGCTTTGTCTTGTGTAGTTAAATTATGCTTTCAACTATATATTATTCCCCAATTGTCAAGCTGATTCATTTTGAATTATTGAATAAAACTTTAGTCAGAATACTGAAGAAATTTCCAATTATTTCTTTTCTCCGTGCCTCTGTTCAAATTACTCCATTTAATGTTCATATTGCAAATCCATTTTTAGGCATTCCACGCCCACACCCACTTGCTTAAACGAAAAACAAATATCGACATCAAACTTGCGAATGTAACAATAATAAAATATTACCCATAGATCGTGAAAAGTTTTCTTTAATAGCCTCCAATCGTGCAGTTCATACATTTGATTAGGAGTACCCATCTCAAGTAAAGTTTTAAAGTAATTTCACTCGGCAACAGCAACATTCACGTCGTCATCCTCATCAGCAACTGTGCAGCCTGCCATGTCAGGCGTGTGTCGAGGTTCGACTCTCGTCAGTAGAAGCGCAATAATAGGGACGCTTCATCAGCATCGGCAAAGGTTGTAAAATTTTATTTGACGATGCCATTTTGTATCGATTTCCCACATTTCTCGACGATGAATGCCGTCGCCACAACGCATTGCATCTCTACCACCCGACCAAATGGCGGCGCGCACATTTAACTCGCTGGGTCGTGAAGCACAAAAGTTGCACTAGCGCACCAGAAAAGAATTGCTTACAGACATTAAATGCTAACTTATGAGCGGCCAAGACAAGTTTCGCACACCCTCCGCTCTCCCGTCGCCCGCCCCTATGGTTCTCTGTGAGTTCTTTGAGCACAAAATTCGCGTAATGCCACTGACAGACGTATAGAGTACGATTGACGATGTCAGAGGACTAACAAGCAGCCAGGAAACCCATCCCCACCAATTCATGATCCACACCTTGCTCCCTCCCTGCTGCATAGCTTTGGTTGTGTGCGCTCAAATTGCTGGCAAGTAAGTGTCGCCAGAGTTGCGAAAAATATAAATTTCAACAAGCATAGGAAAATAATAATAACAATAAAATAAAATTGTACGCGCCAAAGTTTTTCGTGCCGAGTTGCTTTGGCTTGCACTGTGAATGCTTCCGGTACGTCTGTGACCCCCCCTCCAATTCGATTGCAATGACTGGCTGCAACGTTGTGGAACAGTCGTCAAATCAACCTCCACAGTAAGTAGATTGTTCTCTCCATTAAAGGGGAGCACATACTAGTATATACATACATACATACATGCATACCTACCCTTTCATATACTTACATATCTACTTACATACATAGGTACATACATATATGATACTTGGGTATATACAAAGCCATAGACATAGTCGACATAGCCGCTGTCGCAGTTGCGTCCATCAAAAGCGATATATAAGTCGTCAATTTTGGGTCATGTTTTGCTTTCGCAATGGGAATATGTGTCTACTTTAATATGTACATAAGTATGTATATACGTACATAAGTAGGCATGTGTTAGTATTAAGTTAACAAGGGTGATTCTATAATTCCTTTAGTCACCTTGGGGTTTAAAGAATTTTCGCAAAAGCTTTTAAAGATTTACGCCAACTATAAGCGAAGTATCTAGCTCTCAAGAAAAATATCAAGAAATTTTTTGCATTAATTCTGTTGCATGAAAAAGTCCATTGTCCATTGTAGTTGCTCTTGGAGAAATAAATATACTAGTATATATTTTTTGGGAGCAGCGAACTGATTTATAAAAATTCGATAGTGAGAAAGTTTACGTTGAGGAAAGGAATCTTGAGAGGTTTACTTTCTAATCAAGCTTACGATGTTGAACTAACGTTCCGTAGAAGTGACAGATTAGCGAAAAATAAAGCGGTCGTAAATAGCGTTGGATTAGTTCAAAACTCAGATGGCGTGTAATATGTTATGTTAAGAGAAGGTAAAAACGAGTGGCTAAAGGCTATGAAAAGTGAGCCTTGTATGGAACAAGAGGTCAGATAGAGCATTACAGAACATAAGACCGCAGCGTTGCAAAGTAGATACCAGTATTTACTTCCACAGAGGTGAGATTAAAATGACTTTCTTCGCGATCTATGTTGATGACTTACTAATCTTTAGTAATGAACCCGAATATAAAGAAATTATAATTTCGAAACTAATGAAAGAGTTCAGATTCCGATTGCGGCAGCGGTACTGACTACATTTCAAGGAGACTTTACATATTTCGTGGGCAACGTAACAGCAACCAACCGTTGGCACTTTCAGCCATAACGCAAGGAGTTGTATGGTTTTAACAAATGGAAGCTGAATTTAACCCTACTGTTATATCGAAATCAATAATGATCTTCTGTGGCAATAAAAGCTCGATACATATGGCGGCAACGAACAAAGATCTGACAAAGCTAAAACATATAGATGCCCGTCATCCCTTTGTTTGGGAAAAGGATGAATCAAGGACGATTATTTTTACCGGAATAAGTACCAACAACACGGTTGCTGGTAGTTTGACGAAGTCAGTTCTTGTTGAAAAACTTCTCGTTTCTTCAACTCATATGGGATTTATAATTCAATGTTGTTGTTGTAAAGGTTACTCAGACCTCGCAAGATAGGTTCATCCATGGTCGTTATCATGGAACTCATCTAGAGGGAGAGGGTCGGACCAAACGGAAAGGGGTGTTAGATGAGTCGGTTTTAAAGGTCAAGTTAAAAGGTGGATGGTATCGAGCGAATAGTTTCACATGCCGGACATACATTAGGTACGTCTGGGTTGATTTTGGAAAGGTAAGAGTTTAACCTGCTCAAATATCTAGATCCAGGTTAAACTCTTACCTTATAATTCAATGAAGTAAGTTCGAGTGTGGGTGTTGGAAATTCTTGTTGTATTTTAATTTATTACGGATGAATTTATGTAGCTTTGAATATTCACTTTATGGAATGTCGCAAGGCGAATTCATATAAGGTGAAGTTACTATTGCAACCGATTTGATTTTTTTTTTATACACCTACATGTATTTTGTCTTTGCTTTTGCGTATGAGCTTGCAAAAGCCGTAAAAGCAAAAACAAAATATATGTAAATTTTGACAACTCTTACGCAGAAACAAAACCAAAATACATAGGAATTTTGTAGTTGTATTTATAACACCACCTTTTATGGATTCGCTTTGGAATGTCGTTTCGTGAAAAAAATTTTATTCTGTTAATTCTAAAAACTCATTCAATGCCAGAAGATCGACGAAAATATATTTTTTTATTTCTTGAGCGTATTTTTATATGAATTTATTATTTTTCTCGAGAGCTGGATACTTAGGTAAAGGAGTTTTTAATTGTCGCGCGTTTTATATGAATGTCTCGTTGTTTTGGCGGTGTGACCAAGGTCACCATCGCAAGTTACAGGATTGAGCGCTAAGTCTAAACACTAAAAACTTTATGAGTGTTCGGTAGTCAATATGAAGGGTTAGATGTTGAAATGGAATAACACAAGCTGTTAGTGAGATATTAAATAAATTCTTTATCTAATTGAAAGACCCAGGTGTGGCATTATGTATGGAATATAACACCGTTAAAATATTCACCGCGGCTTCTCACGCTGGCTCGGATTAAAACGCTCCGATTTCCAATGAGTCTACCACATAGATCCGCCTGAGTTTAAGCGATAACCTGGGTTGCGTTTAAGATCATTGGCCCAATACGGCTCATTGGCATAGACCTGGGCACCCATATACCCTGGATTAGAAAACAGTTTCTGCCATTTAACTCGAATTTCTCTATTACTCGAATAAGAGTTTTTATTCATGCTTCTCTAAAAAAAAACTAAGAATGAAAGTAAATTGAATAAGCTTCATATGTACATCTTCCCGTCAGTTAGTCTGTGTACCTGATAATTCGGGTAAATTAATTGAGTTGGAAAAACGGATAAGTGGGTTAACATTTTCTTGGACATCGTGTGCGAGGAGTGAATAGGTGCACCTCTGAAACTACCAAACTCTACCAAAATTGACACATTGACGCATTGCGTTTGAACTAACGCTAGGCATAACTCCGAGAATTATATTAATCTGGCTAAAACCCCACGCGCCTCACATTTAACTGTAATTTACAAAAAAACAAAAAAAAAACGATGTTTCAGTATTTATAAAAGCAAATTTGCAAAAACGTATATCTTAATACGAAACAAATTTACGAAACTCTTCCCAATTTGCTATACATTTGCATTTTCACTCATTAAGCACAATTTCGGCAATTATTGACGTCAAACAAAAACCATGTCCACATCTCTTATAAACGATAATTAGAAGCAAAAAAAAAAATAAAATAAAAAAATCGATTTTTTACTAAATAATGTAGCAAATTCGGTAAAAATAATTTAATTAAGGTGAGGAAGATGTAAGTAAAAACCAATAGTTTGGATAATGGAAGTTTTACACTAAACACATACCATTGTTTTTATATGTAAATAAATAAAAGTGTGTTAGGTTTTTAAAATGAAGACTATTATGTTAATTTGCTTTGTTGCATAAAACAAGCCCTGTTTATTTGAATTGAAAACAAGCGTCAGAAATTTAACATTAGCCGAAGCTTTATTTGTGTTTTTTTTCATCAAGGTTTTATTCCAGCAAGTACTTATTTGTAAATTCATATATATTTTAAAAGGGCATAATACATGTTGCTTACGAAGAATGGCTAAAAATAAATGAAATAACTTCCGACACTTCTTCTTTAGGGTTTCTTAAAAAAATATCATTATTCCCACACAAGACATAATTCTCCGTTGATAGTACCTTTTCTTAAATACTGAATATTTATGGAATTCAAAAAGAAATTTGCCGTGTAACGCTATGGTCCTATTATTGGCGCAAATAGCATAATTTGTGCCAATTTTTATCATACTAGATCAGTACCCAATTGATAACTTTTTACTTTATAAGGGATAATTTACAAAAAAATTAACGAAGAAAATATATCATCAAAAACATTGCAAATGCTATAGGAAACCCAGGAAACTGAGTGATATTTTAGCCACACAAAATCAAACTCAATCCTTCATGACTTAATAGACAAATGAGTTTTTCAGAGTTAAATATTTTTCAACACTTTTTCTGACATTTCTACTTTCCGAAAGCCCGGACTTCTCAGGCACCAGAAATAACCTAAAAATTCACTGTTTCTGACAGAAACGTTGCCGTGCGCTCACACCAACCATAAAATCAGTTACCAAAATAGCCATTATTAGGTTTTCTATACACATATAGTACTAACAAAACAACTTGCTCTCTCACAAAGTATCAAAAAAGTGCCAGAAGGTCCATACCGTGAGGAACGCAAAAAAAAACATTTATTTTTATTGTTGTGACTTATTGTGGAAAAATTCAAAACCAATAGCTGTATGTACTGCTTTTATGTACATACATGCATATGTAGTTAATCCAACTAGTAAATATTATTATTTTCTGCAATTTTTTTGGTATTTCCCGACTTTTTGTGGTATTTTCCGACCATGTGTTTTATGAATGCAGTGTGCGTATTTTAACAAAAAGCAGCTGTTACAATTTGTCTTTTTGTTCATTTGCGCACGGAAAGAAAAGTTTTTGTTGTTTCGGACAAGCGGCAATTTCGATCCAATGCGTTCCAATTCCCCTCCCCATTACGCAGTTTCCTTACTTTAGAAACACTTTCGGGGCTATTTTTGGGCACCCGAGAGCTCGCGTGGAACAAATATATTGTTGTGACGTTTTATTTGATTTTAAACTTTATGAGTATGATAGAAAAAATGATTTTGTAAAACTCCCGTTACAAAGAGTATTTTTTCGAGCAGTGACAAAGTATTGGAACATCACACAACACTCGACGGCCGAGCGAAATTCTTCTAACTGTTCATTTTCATTTAACAAAAATACTAACATATATTCGAAAAATTTGTAATATCTTATTTTTCAGAAAGGATATTAAATTTACTACATATCGCTATAACAAGTTTCTAAACGACTGTATTTAACGTTTCCAAATGTTTCGTATATTTTTAAATCGATATCGCACAAACGATGGGTAATTCATTTTTCGTTTCTGTGAAGCAGGGCAAACGTTTCTTGTTATCATGGTTCGAGTTATTGCTGAGATAAGAAACAGATTTTGCCCAATCAAAGAATTTCACAACATTTTTGCATTCTTGGGGCGTTGAAATAGGGTCGCTCAATTTGGCTGAAAAATATCCTATTGATGTATCAATCGAAATATCAGCCGAAATTCTATATTGATCTGCGGATATTTTTCACATTGCCAGTGTCAGTTGCTAGCGTCGAGCGATCTTTCAGTGTTTTATCATCGTTCTTGTTCAACACAGAATCGAATTTCAGGACTAGCAACTCTATCCTTAGAAGCTGAGTTAGCAAGGCATTTGCCTCAGCTAAAGCTAGGAAAGCTAATTTGTGAATCTGTCCATTAGTCGGGAGCTGTATTAAAGCAAACAAAGAATTAAATTATAATATTAAATCATAATTGAAATTTTCATTAATTCTGTATATTAATGACTATATTCTCTTGACTCTTCACTCAATTATATTCTATACAAAATAATTCCCTTCGGGTAAATGAGTCTAACTGATTCAAAGAATTAGTGAAATTTACCCGCAATTTTTGAAAATGTGACTTAAAAAATAAAAAAGGTAGATAACAATAATTTTAAAGGTAGATGATATAGAAATAACGCCGCTTGAATTAAGATTACAATTTTTAGTGAGTCACCCTTGTACTATTTATGTATGTAGTTGCATAAGAGGTCGCCTTTTTAAAGGAAAGGCTTCATGACTATCCAATAGTTGGCAGTTGGATGGTTTAGTGGCCTGCATCACTGCATTTCCTAAAGTACGCATACCAATGTGTGTGTATGTGTATGTATGTTCATATATGTAACCGCACATATGTACATATGTGAATGGATATGCGCTGCATGTGTGACGGTCATAGCAAGGATTCTAAGTTGTTTTCTTACAAATCTAACTCAGCCATTCCAACCGCACTCATTTCCTCCATATCCCACTCTCTCTATCTCTGTGTTGTGTGTGTGTGTGTGCTTTTTGTATTTATTTCTGACGCCATCGTCCATTTATCTCAAATTATACGAAAAATAATGCAAGTGTAAATTATGTGCACATTACCGCCGCCTCAACGTCCCGTTCATTTCGATTCTCTTTCGACTTACTTTCACATTACTTTGCTGTTTGTTGGCTCATAATCGTCAATTTGGCTAAGAATCGGCGTTGCTGTTGTTGTTGGTGCGCACTTGGAATTGAGTTTTGCTTCGATTGAATTCAGTTTTAGCGTTGTTTTGTTGCCTTCTTTCCTATGTTACTGATGCTGCCATTCGGTTAGTTGTTGTTGTTGCCACTTTCATTGCTACTACTACCGCTGCCACTCGTCGTGAGTGATGTGAATTTGTTTGCTGCAAATTCAACATAAACAAACGTTACGCGACGTTTACCAAAGCTCACTCAGTACTGGAATTGCTTTGAGTCAGTCGTCTTGCGTTGTTCCTCAGTGTCAGGATGTTGGCGCTGAGCGCCAGAATTGGAGGGGTTAAGGAGGAGTTTTAGTTATGCTGGAGCAATGCTATCGTAAAATTTTACTATTATCGTATTTTGGCTTTTGTAGTTGTTGTATGTGATGAATATGCAATGAACGTGTACGGATGCTTGCCATGGGATTTTTCGAAGAATCTCTCTCTAGGCGACCAGTAGGAGGGAGCAGGGGTGTGTTAATGCGAAGACGAAGACGAAGACGAAGGCGGAGGCGGAGGACAATAAAAGTTTTCACAAATATTTTGTTTTCCTCATAAAGAAGAATCGACCGAAATTATTGTGGCGATTGTTGTTATGTAGCACACACACACACACACACAGATGAACTGCCAAATAGAATGGCACATACTGTCACATTTAGCGTGGTACAATAGAAGTCAGTAATTGTGTCACATTAGATGGGAAAATGGAGAGTATAAATAGCCAATTTGTATGTGCAGTAACTCTTTATGTGTAGATAGAAAATATATTCACGTATATATTCTCAATTCAAATTTTTTTAGTTCCTCCATTTAGATACAATTTTGAACTTTACATACGTACTTACAAAATTACGCGAAATTTTCTTTCTGAAAACGTCACTCCTTAAAGTCAACTCTATTTTTTTATTGATTTATTTTCTCGAAAATTTATAACGGTCACCTGCGCGTCTACTGCAGATTTCTACAATCTTCCATTACAAATTCATGCTCAGCTGGCAGTGGCGGCAATATTGAATGATGATTGATTTTGCCGTATGTAATTTCAACCCTTTCACATCTACTCATACACCAATACACAAACACTTATAAGAATATACATATGTACATATACTATTTGTAAGTAAGGCACCTGTGTGCTATTATTTTATATTGTCACATATTCGCCTTGGCTCTTACTTCATAGTGCTTTCGTGACACCAACGGATTTTTGATTTGGCGCATTTTTTGTCATATATTGCAAATACATTGATCGTATTCGCACAGTGCGCCGTTTTATTAAAACAAACTGCAAAGAACTAGTGACTTTTAAACCTCCTGTAGGAAGATAGTGGTGAAGTAGGAAGATTGTGGTGAAGTGACTCCAAGTCACCACTTTATTGGCTATTTTGGGTGAATTTTTGGTGACATTGTCAACGAAGCGTCTACACTTTTTATTTGGCCTTTGATGAGTAGACACATTTTTGACAACTGCTCAGAGCGAAAAGAGAACAAAATTTAGCGGATTTCTCTGTGATTTGTTCCAATAAGAAGCCCTTCTTACGGCTGAGTATGTCGTTTCAATCAAGAAAATCAAGAAGATTATCTGTAAAACTAAGATCATAATTTTTCAATGTAATAAAGACGGTGATCCTTTGAATTAGAATGACAACCTTTTCAATAAAATTAAGAAGGGAATCTTGCCTTTCTTTAGAATTAAAAAAAGCCGAAGATTTGATCAATTTAAAATGACTGCCACTGAAATTTTTTTAAGTAGATAATATACAAATATAAAAATTTTGCACATTGGTTAAGGTTAAAAGTAAACCGAAGGAAGCCACGGAAGCTTCGATCAGACAAGCCGCAGCTCTCATTGAATATGGGAGTGCTGACAGGGCACTTTCTAATGGTTATCCATGCGGTGCGTATCAATACAGGCCCTAACCCTTAGCTGTTTGGAGGATGAGGAGATGGAATAATTTCAGCAAATTTTTACTCAGCTGCCCTGCCTTCGCGAGACTAAGACTGAAGCATCGCACCTTATCCACTCACCGGCAGACAAATCGCGACCAATTGACCGGCTCCATAGCACGCAGCGCTTTGCAAATTAAGACAAGAAAGCTTGCTGTTCTGTTTACATTTGTACTATGGTATCGCAATAGATTCCAGAGGCTCCTAAGGACAGGAACATTGGCCTAACTTAACCTAATATAGGAAGGTATTATGTATGAGAGGGGTTACTTAAAGTAAGAATCAAAAACACTTTCAGGTGGGATATAATGGGCATGTCGCATAACCTTTTACTCGCAATAATGGAACCCGATTCTCTGCCGAAAGTCGCGCCTATAAAACCCGCAATGCTAAAAATTAACCCGCCTCACTCAGTGGAGGATCGTCGCGATAATGGATAGTAAGTAGCGTTTACCGAGTTTGTATTATATAAAAAAAAATTTTAAGACTTATATAAAATGCCTTCTAGCCACGATATTGCTTTAGCTGTAATGAACTCTGTCCCGATCAATACGATTAATTGAAATTTAATTGTAGTAATAATTTCATTGGTTGAAATAATTGGCAATGTATAGACAGTTAAACAATTTAGATGTTTCCAAATGTAAGGTGCCCAACATGTATGTGCTATAAATTCTTTATTTTAATGTGCGCTTATTTCCTCGCTTGCCAATTTTGTAGTTATTATGTGAGAGCTTTGTTAGAGAACCACGTTGAGAAACTTTTAAAGCTTTAAAGCAAAATCGGGAACGACTCTCCGAGCCGTTAGAGATCACAGGTTATAGACAGGGCGTCTCACTCTGGTGAGACTTATTCAAACGAATGATGGAAAGCGTGACATGTGCTGCCATTGTGAATCTCAGCGGCGACATATATGTATAGCAAAATAACAATGCTCCTGGCATATGTAGATTATATTCACTTCTTTGGCGTCAACACCAGGGCCGTCAGTCGAGCATTCTCAAGATTTCAGAAAAAGATAAACGGGGTTGGTCTAGCGGTGGCCGAGAACAAAGCAAAGTAACTCGTCATAACACACAATGAGTCCTCGCGTACTAAGATACTGTTCACGTCACAGTTGTTGGTAGTTATAACTTCGATGTACATAGTGACACCACCAATAATGTCTGCTTTAAGATTAAGCGAAGAATTACTCTTTTCCGAAAAACAAAATTTTCTACAAGTCTCTCATTATCTGTACAAACCTGGTGTGAACAACTAGCGCTAGTGAATAAATAGAGGCCATTGGCGCAGTTTATTGGGCTCTAAGAAGATGAAGATCAGATTCACTACTAACGAAAATATTTCGAATATACAATTTTTATCTATTAACTTAATATATCTAGATTAGTTAAGAATTTTGTGCAGGCATATCGTGTTCAAATTGGGGTTCAAAACCCTACTTTAATGGTTAATTCAGGCGCAACACTGAATCTATGCCAAAATATCTAAATTAAAATTCAAAAATTTATATTACACATAATTTTAGTGACTGGCTCTCTAATTTTATGCATACAACCCCACTGCGCGGCTAATACAAGGTTGATACGATGACGATGACGACGATGCCATTGCTGATGACGATATTAAACTGACGGCGATTTATGTTGCCCATTTCACCAACTACTCGGCAAGTGTATCATGCCACAAGTACACACACACACTCACATTCAAACCTAAACAGATTGCATATGTATGTATATGGATGTATGTATGGATTTGTTCACATATCGATGACGAATTCATCTCCGTCAAGCGCAAATATGCTTTGAATGTGCAATTATTTATAAAGAAATTGCACGTGAATTGCACGTAGCAACAACAACAATAACTGCTACAAATGCTCTAACGAATAGCCAGCCAGTCAAAGGAGTAGCAAGTACCATTTGTGCAGTTATGGATAGCTAAGAAAAATATGCATTCAAAAATCTACTTCCATGGTTATTAGCGCTGTATGTTTTTTTTTCTTTTATTGCTAACATTTGTTATTGTTTTTGTAATATGAAACAACCCTTCACTTCCACCAGCCGGCCGTGTAATAATCAAACCAACCAACAGCAATGACACCAGGCCTGCTTCGATGCCGCCATCATCATCAAGATCGGGTAAACATCGCCAGAGTGTTCATTTGTCGCCACAAGGAAATCTCAAATCTATTATCGCAGATTTGCCATTATTTATGATTTGTGCAAAATATCACCGTAAATCAAAGTCAACTGGGGTGACATAAACTATTGATGGTCTTTCGATAATTCACAGCAATCTCTCTTTGCTCCTCACCGTCCTCTGGCAAGCCAAGGCACTGCTAGTGTGCACGTAGCTAATAACGAGCCAGAGACGCGCAGCAATTTATTACTTCATGATGACGATGGAAAAATACATATGTACATACATAACTAACATAAAGTATGACACATAGGTATGGATATAGGAACATCCAGCAGGTGCTGTTAGTTAGCACATGTGGACATGGTAGAAAAGAGTATGAAAGCCTTTGGATTGCTCCGTCAAAATCATTTTTTTTCTTTTGACTTCGAAAAGAGAGTTATTTTTGTGTTATTTTTACTCGATAATAATCCAAAATATATGGACATATAAAAACATAAACTAAATAATTGAAAAATTAATAAAGAGGGTACAAAAATTGATATTTACATATTTAACAAAATAAAAAATTACAAAAAAAGTGGGAAAAATTTTACTATTAAAAATTAGCCGACATGAAAATTAAACCTTTGTAAAAAGTGGTTCGGTCTTTGTAGGAAAAAGGGGATAACGGGTTTTCGTCCCTGCATATGTATGTATGTAGGAAATAATTTGGAGGAATTTATTTGGAATGTGGGTACAAACATTGTCTTCAAATAAGTAAATGATCTGTTCCTAATTAATACATAATAATATCGTTTCAACCCTTTTAGGTTTAGCCCAGTATTTTGGTCATATGAGTGGTAGGCATCATGCTGCTGTCGTTCAAAATGAGACTACATGCCCAAATACATAGGTGAAGGTTTATCTAAATGAAACTTGTTCTTTGGGGAGACAATCAACAATTTTACGGTGAAAGATATATCAAATGCATCTTCAATCCCCCTTTCGAACGGCAACCACACACTCTAGGTAATATCTAATGGGTAAATTTTTTTCAAATGGTTTAAGTAAGGACTATTTACAAAAATAATGGCCCTAATTATGAGCTGCATTCGATCTTCGATTTTCGCTGGTTATCGAATATCGAAAATCGAATGTCAAATTAATATTATGAGCCATGTAACCTTGTTGAAATTTTCGTTGTGCATCGAATTTTCAGTCGAACATAATTTCCCTTTTGACAGCAAATCCACAAACGCCTCCTTAAATAGTTGAAAGTTTCTTTTATTTAAATCTGTAAACAATATTCATAAATTCTTGCCAATTCTGGTAAGGTTCATCGAATCATATTCTTCATCGAACGTGTGCCAGAATACCAAATGCAAATTTTTTCGATCAGCTTTTTCGACCACAGTCGAGATCGATTGTAGCTCAGAATAAAGGCCAATATAAGGAAAAGAATAACATCAGTGGTTTTTGATAAGATACCCGATTGACGAACTATAATTTAAGGTTATTTGTCAGACCCAATGTTCGAAGTATCGGGGGCGGATCCAGCAAGGGCGGGAAATGGGGGACATTTCCTCCCCCAAAAGCTCGAGGTCTGATAGTGCCATTTAGTACCAAAATTGTCTTGTACGAAATTCAAGTAATTTTATCAATTAGGTATCAGTTTTTCTGCTAATCGATTGAACTTCACACCGACTATCATTCCGAATAACACTTACTCCAGATTTTGGGTATCAAATTATTTCCCTCCCCTAAGAATCGTTTCTGGATCCGCCCCTGGAAGTATGGTAACAAAAACATAACAAGTAGGTAGAAATACCTTTTGTTTTTTTTAGTTAAATAAGTATTGGTATAATTCACTTATTAAAATTCAAATAAAAGAAATTTTAAGACATCGGGGCTGCGAATGCGAGATATTGTAAAATGAGAACAATTATTGCATACAAAAATTTTAGTGGAAAATAACAACATGCTGCTGTGTCTCTGCTGACTGCTGATTTTACTGACTAAACCAAATAAGCAATTACTCATTAAGAAATGTTTGTGCAGTTTACTTCGCTATAAATGTGCACCTAAAACTATTGGCGTTATGAAAAATTGTTAACGAAATGGAAACACACGCACGGATTGTACATGCATTCATCTGATTATTGAACCAAGCTCTTGGCATCCTTTGAAACCTATTAATTCATCTAGAAAGATGAAATTGGCGGGCCTTTGCAGATTGAATACCCAGAATGCAGTGCATTATTGTCGATTTATAAATTCGCTCTACGCTAACGAAGGTGCACCATTTGTATACTTTAGTCATTGTGGGTGGCATCAAGGTTGTGTAAAAATGTACTCAAAGTACCCGCTGCGTTCTGTGCACCTTTTCGAAGAAACCTATCGAATTAGAGGGATGAAACGTCGTATGGAGCTCCCCGACTTATTAAACTTTGAATCAAAAAAAATGCATTGCATAGGATGAACGAATTTTACATGCAACGGATATTGAAGAAATTGATAGGGGTTTATCCAGGTTCTACTTTTTTGACTTGGATTTTGAGTCAAAACTATTTTCTTAAAGTTGTCTTTTGTAACAGCAAAAATAAATTTCATAATTATATAAATACTAAACCCAAGCGAATTCATGGAAGGTGGAGTTGAATAAACAGCTGAGCGATTGCGTCTCATGGCTAGATATGTCAAATTACATGTTGTATTTTGTTTTTGCTTTTACGGCTTTTTGTTGTTGGGCATTCGACACCACCTGATATAAATTCGCATTGTACTGGACAAATTAAATAGGTTTCATAAATGAAACATAAACGGTGCTCAAAATTTGGAGTAAAGCAATATCTTCCTAGGGTTAAAATGAATATCCAACGATGTTGCATTTCAACGTTGTTCCCAAACTCTCGACCCAATTTTTGACGATGCACCCACCGCGATAAAAGAAACACCGCACCTGAAGTCCAAGAGGCTACTACGTGCTTCCCTTCCTTCTACAGCGTGATATTCTGTGGTAGTGGCTGATTTCCATTGGTCAAATGATCAGCACCAAAGTGCTCGTCAGGAGATTATTGCTATTATTATTTGAGAAATCTGCCCCCTTCCACCCCTAGGAGGGCTCATAATCTGGTATGTTGTCCCAATTAAGTTTGCTGTGGGCTTCCTCCTCTTCTTTGGCTAAAGTGAATATGGCCGCCTTTCTTAATTCGCAGAAGTTCTTTGGCCCTATGAAATTGACGCCTGCTCTTTTTATGAGTTTGTACGGAATGTCGTTTTCTTAAACGCCAGTATACTCCGAAACCCAGAGAACCCAAACCCGATTGAACAGATCAATTGCCTTCAAATTGTTAATGCAGTCCAACCCCAGTTTTTTCAGGCGTGAGGAGTGAAATTTGGTACACGCTTTTCCATTGGCTCAAGGTGAGTCGGTACTAAAAAATGGGCACAGTCGGATAATAACCATGCCCAAATAACGGTATTGTGAAAAAAAAAATGTCATATTTCAAAATAATTTCATATACAGGATACGATTAAAGAAAAAACACGTGGGTATCATTTTTATTTGGGAACATGGTATATCCGAATCTATCCGACCAAACTCTGTCATACTTGGTACACTCTTTAAATTTCAATTCAGTAAGCGCAAATTCAATCATTTAAAAAATCGGGGAAAACCATGGCCCACCAAAACGATAATTACTAAAAATTAAAATGTAAATAATTTGCAAATTTACTCAAATTTGTTTTATGAATAATCTAAAGTGAAAAGGATGTTTTTAATTAGGTACTTTATCATAAATCAAGACCCAAATCAAGCACAAATCTGTGTCGGTTCGATAATAATCGCAAAGCGTGTTGTATGTTGGACGATGCATTTTGAAATATTAACATCTCATTGAACGCTGCGTTGATTTTTATTGCCTCTACAAGCTTTATTTCGTATCGCAAATTAAAAGAAAAAGGTATTGGTATAATTAAGGTTAAATATATGAAGAATGTACAAAATCTCTGTAAATTTTTTCTTTGATCGAAGAACTAGGCAACCCTTTGGCTACCAAGCTGTTAGGAATGACACGTGTGAACACACTTGGTTTATGCGAAGTAATTTGGACGAAAATAAGTAATATACGCTGTAGTACGAATATGATTTTTACCTATATTAACGTATTTTGGTGCATCTGCCAAGTACAGTATTTGAAAGAAAAACATGCCGGATATTTAAAGTACGATTGCTCTCGAACTTAGACTCTCCTTTACTTGTTTAGTAATGTCGGCAGTTAATTGCTGATAGTTGGCCCAATCGGTTATTTTCTTACTCTCGGTCGAATGAGAAAGCATATCAGAGAAACACACCTGCTCAAACGAATAGTTACACAATAATTTTTGAAGTAAAGCATATCAAGAATAAGTTTTATTTAAAATTGTAAGAAAAAAAGCAGGCGCAATTTTTATTCTCCAAACATTTATAAATGAAATTAAATTAGCTTCACTTTTAAATAAAATAAAACAAAGAAATACAGATCCATAAACATTATATATAGCCGAAATCAACTTGCTTATAAAATAGGTACACTTTTGATAAGATATTCACTATTCAAATTGTTCTAAATTTTTTTTTGGATATTTAACATTACTAAGTTAATGGCCAGTATGCCCACCATTATTCATGATTAATTTACTTATTCTTCTGGGTATTCCACTAATTTTTTTTGGGTATCTCATACCAATTTTTTTGAATGCCTCCTATAACTGGTCTTTTTTGGAAAAGCTTGATTCGTAAGATTCGTTTTTAGTCCTCCCCAAAGATTTTCTATTGGATCTAAATCCGAGGATTGGCTTGGCCACATCAACACCTTGACATTATTGTCTTCAAAATATTTCGTACCCAGATTGGAGGTATATTTCGGATCGTTATCTGCTTATATAACCAAGCAATATTAAATTTTCTTCAGCATAGCGTAGCATTATAGTTTCAAGTATTTCCTTATACTCCACCGCTGTCATTTTATTAGTTGTCCTGTATATAGGGCCGACCCCATTCCAAGAAAAGCATCCCCAAACCATAACGTTTCTACCTTGATGCTGGACAGTTTTTTTGTGAACCGGGCGTGAAACTTCTTTCCTTTTGGGTTACGCCCATTTCTTTCACAATCGTTTCCAAACAAAATTTATTTTTGTTTCCTCGCTCCATATGATATTTCTCCACTTTTTTGCTCCCTCAGGTCCTGGCCAATCTAAATGGTTTCTTGCGGAGTTTAACCTCATACTTAAATTTTTTGACCGCATTAACGGAACTTTCCTGGCTATTCGTGCTGGTAACTTGGCCTTTTGCAAGCGTCTGCGAACTGTTTGAGCACTAACTACATTTCCAATTCCTGCTGCTATCGCCTTCGACGACTCGAAAGGGTCCTTGCTGCAAACAGTTACAATGCGGCGATCAAGAACTGTATTCGTTTTTGTGGCCTTCCACGAGTCTCTCTTCCGGGTTTCGCTTTAAAGTATTTTTAACAAAATTATAAGACCTTTTCATTAATTTCCCAATCTCCCGAATCGTTTTCCTTGCTTTCTCAGCTTTGAAACTAGTCGGGCTTCTTCAACAGTGCAGTATGACTTGGGACCCATCTTATTAAAAAAATATTTTATTTATTTGCAGCATTTTCAGGTTCATTAAAAAAAAAATTCAAATATTAGATAAATCAAGGCGAATTTATAGAAGGTGATGGCATAAGAGCAGCTGATTTGATTTTTTTTTATTCACCTATGTACATGTATTTTGTTTTTGCTTTTGCGTATGAGCTTTCAAAAGCAGTAAAAGCAAAAACAAAATGTATTTAAATTTTGACAACTCTTACGCAGAAACAAAAACAAAATACATAGGAATTTTGTAGTTGTGTTTATAACACCACCTTGTATGGATTCGCCTTGGGATAAATTTTAATTTGTTTTCACAAAAAACGAAGTGCGCTTATGTGTAGCCATTATTTTGGGCAAGGTTTTTTTGTGAGTATTCACGCAAAACTGAAATGCGCATTAAGTTGGGGATTCGCATGGTTCATTCTGTTAGAAAGAGCAATACCATATTATCTTAATTAAACTTACAGCATAATTTTTCCTATACCGCTTACAAAAAGTTTTTAAAATGTTTGAGAGTGTAACTATTATTTTGTGCTGGTGTGCAGTTTCAAAAGCGTTGAGGTAATCAGAAATTAGTACTACTTTATTCAGCTCGCTAATACCAGCTAAATCTCTTTAGAAAATCTTATGTACCTAAACGCAATAAAGTTTTTGGAAAATCGCTGTACTAAACACTTGCAGCTAGCTATTCATCTTTGACAGCTAACAGCAATGAAAACATTAGATTTGCACTTGTCTCGCGTGTGTTCTCTGTATGCCGTCAATGCAATGACGGCTTGCAAATTTCTCATACACACACATAGAGGTGAAGTATAAAAACAAAAATTGAAGGTTTTTACCGTGCCTGTATATTTATCTATTCGTCTGGCATTCATTTCTTTCAGCCATGTGAATGACATCGGCAACGGCCTCAACAACAACAATTACTGTAGCACAAGAAACACAACAGTAACAACAACAGCAACAATAACAACTACACCAACAACGCGCCGCAACGCAGATGCAGATGCAGATGTCTCCATCTGTTGAGGCGAACATGTTGTACAGGTACATTTACATAAATTACTCAACATTCAAACATGAGTTATGTTGCATGTCCTGTCGTTGGTATTTTTGTGCACACAAATCTCGCTAGGCTACGAGTACGTGTGATGTTGTTGCTGTTATGTCTTTTACTGCTAGTTATATGCAGATTTTTGGTTTATTGGCTGATTGATATCATTGCATTATTTGTAGCCGTTTGCATAGGAGTTTGTGTGCAAGTGAGTACATTTCGATTTCAGAAATAAACAAAAAAAACCCATGATATATCCACATACAACTGTGGCACAAATATTTCTGGTGAAATTAGCGTAGTGACAGACGCGCAAAAGAAATCCTTTTACAAGATAATACACACACTTACATATTTACATATACATTTTGTGTAAAAGTCAGCAACATAATTTTTCATAATGAAGCACACATTTATAATGAGAGTCATAAAGACAAGGAAACAGACGCTCCCCTTAAAATAGCCCGATGGGTCTGGTTTGATCGTTGTGCCAGTCAGGAGTGTCACCCATCATCATTAGCGCGGCCATCAGTGATCACGGTGATGAGGACGACGACAACAACAATATTAACAACGACGGCCAGTTAACATTGTCCGTCTAACCGCGCTGATTCCCATTGTTACAACCAACCGGCACACACAAAGTGCGCTCTTCGTATCGCTATCTCACCCTCACCCTCTCTCCCCCTCTCTCTCTCTCTTTACACCTTTACACAGATCGCGCAACGCGCGTCACGCTTATCGTCAAATGTCGCTCACTAATTGATTTTTCTTGTCGCCTGCATAGCCAACTAAATTCCACGCCAATCATTGCATTGCAGCAACAGCAACAGCAACAGCATCCACCTTCCTTCAACGGTGGTGTGTATTCCTTTCGCGTATGCAAAAGATCATGCAGTGATCAAGCACTGTACGAAGCTCTACGCTTCGATCGGCATGATTGCTATAACCACCGTCTTGCAGTTTTACCTGTTGCCCACCGACAGTCATTGGCATCGGCAACGACAATCAACAACCAGCGTTGGCAAAATTTCGACAAATTTGCAAGCGCAGCGAAGGTAAATGTGCAGCGTGCCCATTTCCACTACTCTGACAGGCGACAACTCTTCTCCACAATGTTGTGCTGTGCAAATGTGTCAAGTGTTGCATTCATAAATTTTCAACTCTGCAACAGCAGCGAGCGAACTTCAACTCAAGATCGCTATCAAACATACAAATCGACATGTAGCTGCCAATAAATTTTCACTTTTCTCCCTCACGCTCACGCTAGTAGTGGTTTGGCAGTTGGGAAGTTCGCCAGATGTTTTATCACCTTATTGACACATTATCAATTTTATTTCTTCTTAATATAAATCTTCCGATGAGTCTGTGAAAGTGATCTACGATGTAGGATCGCACACTTCCAGAGAGGCTCTGCAACCACATAAGCAGGACAAAGCTTGGCAGCAGTCAATTGAAAACCATTCGTGGTGATTAAACTCAGCATAGCCAATCAGTTGTAGACCCAGCATATTAGTTTATATTCTTGTCGCAATCTTTTTAGTACTTCAACCCTTGTTTTATCGTCCAATATTAAAAACAAACCTCGAACGGATAAAGATTAATTGGTTGAAAGGATGGTGATTTCCAAAGTTTTGACAAGGGAGCTCCAAGCCCCAATGCTCGGTGGTGAAAAATAGGCCGTATTTGGTCTCTCGATTTGTACTTCGATGTTACGGCGTTTTAAGATTTAGTTTACCACTGTGGGAAAGATTTGATAAGAAAGTCTATGGTAACAAAACCTTATAAACTAGAGACACAAAGTGACATAAACACACAATTTAAATGTGATTTGATTCAAGTTTAGTTAAAAATATAAGTCTAGGACGGATGAAATCGAGATCGAGACTATTTAAAATGCGATCAAGTTTATTAAGAGGCCTTGCAATTGGGGCATAGTTTAAATAATTTGAAGATTTTCCCATGCAACGGGTATCAAAAATGTAATATTCTCTGAGGAATATTTAAGTTTATATGCTTCAGAAGGTCAGGACAGCTTTGACGTAGCTAGGGAATTATAAAGCGTTTTCTTAGTATTAGGATCATTAAATGCTCGCCCGTAGCATCTCAAAAAAGCAAAGTTGGAATAGTCAAACAATACAGCTATCTGTCATATTTCACTAAAACTGAGGGATTATTTTGCGATCGAACAGGCAGGAGAACAGACAATCGAAAGAGGTCGTTGTCCCTATCCTTTTGGTATACTTGGTTACGGATATATCTCTTCCTCATATCATATTTACAATATCAGGCAAAATTTAAAATACCATTTCATCTCCATGAAGGGAATAAAATTATGACACAAGAAAAGGGGTCGTTAGCGATGCAAAGATGCAACATTCTATATCAGAAGTATGTAGGTACAGAGGTAGGTAGGAGTGGCGGGCGTAGATCATGGATAGAAGGTCTATTGTTTACCACAAAGTCGGCACCATCTGACGATTATCCCACGCAGTGATCCCAGATACCGCAGCCTGTTTTTGTCACATACAGTAGAAATAAGACCGTTTCTTCCTCTTCATAATTCCTACAGCTCCTGCAGCATCTTCGGAAAAGTAGGGGTAGCCTCTCAGCATGTTTTCCTAGTAGACAGTGCCCTGTCAGAGCCCCAGCCACGTAAGAAATATTTTCTTTTCTTTGAAAGTAAACGGTTCGTAACCATTTCCGGTGCCATTTAGGACACATCTGTCTTGTTCATATGTATATACAAGTAGCAGATTGCAAGTACTGCTTGGTCGTGGCTTGTCTTGTAAGTTCGTCTGCCATGCAGTTTCCCTCTGTGACCCTGTGTGAGATAGGCGGCTGTCCAGGCGCGATCCTTGAGAACTCAGAGCTGTGTTTGCAGCGCGGCTGTAATTATAATTCCGGTTCCAAGCTTCTCTCGAGCAATCTACTTCAGTGCTAAAGTGTTGTTTTCAGTACTCCATTCATGGAATGCTTGTAATAAAATTACTTTCAAAGCACATCGATCCGTATTGCTCGGAATAAAGCAACAGTTGTGTAATATGTATGTAGATGTGTCCCTGGATTTCGGAATACCACTGGGACGACTCTCTTAATCGCAGAGCAGTCATCGCTGCCAAATGCAATGGCAAGTTATCTAAACCAGCGTTCAAAGCTTTTTTTGGCGTTGTTCTGAGCGCCCCAATTATGCAGACCATACTAGACCTTTGCATCTTGGTGAGTTGCCTGAGGTTAGCATCTTGCTCTACAGAAGAATCGATCTAACGAATGCTGTAAATAATCACCGGCAGATCCGAGGATTTAGGGCAAATTTTCTACCTATGGTTCTTCTACAGAAGTCTTTTTATAACGTTGAACTATATTATCTTTTAAGTTCAACTTCTTATCTAAAACACACTTGTAGCAAGTCCTAACCGTGCACTGTTAGGCTCTGATGGTATTACCAAAGGCATTTAAAGAGAACGTGTTCCATCATGCTTGAGTTGATCCTAAGTCCGTAGAGGCTGAACCACCTGGATACATCCCGAAACTTTCGCTGCATCAGCTTGCTTAGTGTTTGTGGAAACTTTTCCCTGAAGGGTGTTAACGGTTAGATTCCACAGAAGTGGAGAGAGAACAGCAACTTCGGGTATCCCCTTCGATATGTGCCCCGGCGATTCGCTCCCTGCCACATTCGCTTTTATCACTTTACAGCAGAGTATATTAGAAGTACATAACTCTGTCAAAATAGAATGCTCGACTGCCCAAGCCAAAACTAAAATTGTGTTCACTCGTAATTTCATTTGCTAGTCCCTTTAAAAATAAATACTATTTGTACACAATTTATTTCTTACCTCAAAATAAAACAAAACTTTATATGTATGCATAAACTATAATATTTTAATAAGTTTTCCGATGCGATTATTTCACTTCAAATAAGTTAATCATTGGAGCGATCCTATATGTACTTAGTACTGAAAAACTTTCCCCGTCCCCATTAACTTAACTACCTGAATAAATGAAATTTTTCATACTCTTGCTTTGTTGGTATTAAAATCGATATCCGTCTATAAATATATAAATATATATATACTATATATTATTCTGCATCCTTTCGTCCACTTGCCTTTCACTCTTTTCACACATACTTATGCGCATATCTACATGCATATACCCGTCAATCTGTTTGCCCATCACCCAAAGGATTTTCAATTGAATCTGTCAAACGGCAAATATCACCCTTCAATCAAACTGAAAAACACAATTTCTCATCTTTAGATGCGACGCGGTCGAGTGGACAATGATGGAACCCCGAATAACCCCCAATGGACATGAGTGGATATGAGTGTGACAATCTTTTACGCTGGACAAAGTACTCGTGCAAACATATTCATGTAGATATACATATATATATATATATATATATCCAAATAAAATTATATTTGTATGTATGTACATGCATATAGAAATAGTGAGTACGAAAAAGTTGTGCAATATAAAAATTCAGTAGGTACTATTACAATGTCTATGATCCACAAAATGTGACGGGGACAAAAAGGAAATTGACAAAGCAATAGACGGACGGGCAGACAAGCAGACGGACACGACATTTCAGCGTTCGCTTGGGTACACATCTTTCGGGGCAAATAATGCTTGTGAAAAGTTTGAGTGAGTGGACATATCCTTCAATTTTTCATATTTTCAATTTATTTTTATGTTATTCGCACACACACATGCATACATAGATAGTGCAAAGAATAAAATACGTATTATAAAATATTTGCTGAAGGTGGCAAAAGCTATCCCTATGTATATACTTACATATTTAAACTCATCAATTTTTCTTGAACGAGCAGTACTGTAAAATAAAAAGTTCGAAAACAATTAATTTTGTACCAACAGATTTTTAGATATTCCTAAAAAGTTAGCTTTCTCTAATCTTATTAACTTGTGTTCAATTTTTAAATTTACCAATTCATATTTATTTGAGTAAACTTAATTATTAACCCAATATGGCGCAAATATTTTCCTAAAGGCGTATGATAATCGCTGTTTGAAAAAAATTAAATGTCCCAGTTTCTAAAGTCGCATGGTCCGTAAAGCTACGACGACTGTTTTTCCGTCCTTCTCAACGTTACGTCAGTCTTACATGGGAGGGCACCCGTGTTTCATGCCACAGTGCACTAGACAAGAACTGGGGATTAGAGCTGCATCAATTTGCACGGCTTACGGCGGTTGTTAGACCAATTATTTTTTAAGGCACAGCATTCGGGTGTGATGATATCGCCTAAAAAGTAAAACAGAATTTTAAGAAAGTTTATAAAGGTTAGATTGTCTGTTAATAACCGGGGTTGTGAAAACAAGACCACTTAGGCGCCTATTGTACGACTTAATATCTTCCCGGTAGACCTATATTCTAAGAAAGTTGCATGCCCAACTTCCATTAGACAAAGCGCAATTAGAAAGGCCGCATCACTGGTACAGTGTGATATGATTCCCAGTTATGATTTCACTGGCAGGCAGATTGCTATCAAGTCCCTAAGGAAATTATTGCTGATATCAAGCGTACCTGCGAAATGGCACTGACCTCTTAACGAGATGGCTGTGACATTTTCATCACATATCGTGTCCATCACATATCCGAGTGGCTTTGTAGAATTCTCTCTGAAGTGTCAACTTTCAAAGTTGTTGTCCATGCAAAATGCTTTGAATGTAATGAGACCTAGTGTGAGTTTTTTTTTATATCTAGACGTTGAGAAGCCGTTTGGAATTACATACTTTGCGATATAAAGAAAAAGGTCTTTCATAACCCAAAAACTCTCTCAAACGGCAAACAAAAAAATATCCAGACCAGACAAAACTTTCGCCCCAGTTTTCATCAGGCTAAATGCATCAAATGGCTAAGAACGTCTTCACAAGGTCCAACTGCTCACTGATGTGGTAGTTTTATGCCAAGAAGGAGACATTCTTATGGATATTTTCTTAAGGATATTTTTTTATTTTTTTTTTTTTATTTTTTATTTTTTATTTTTTTTTATTTTTAAGAAATTTGTGCAATAATAAATTATTTAACAAATAAATATTTAGCAGCGCTAGCAACAAGGGCCTTCGGCTGTCTGTAATCTAATATAACGTTAATGATTAAGGTGTTAGTAGAGCTAACTACAATTTATTCTTAATATTAAATGTGCTTTAACAAGTCGGTCTCTTTCAAAAATTTGTACATCTTTAGAACGTTTGTGATGTTAGCCTCTCTCAAAAGGTCGAAGGGATCCGTTGTACTCAAGATCTCTTTTCGGGTTGGGTCGATGATTGGACAATGTAGTAAATGTCGAATTGATGCCGGCTCTTCACAAAATGGACACTTACTGGGTGGGGTACGTTGTAGAAGATGTGCGTGCGTGATAATTGTATGCCCCAGGCGTAGGCGAATAAATGGCTTAATTGTTGAGAGCGCCATGTCGGCAGGGATAGTTCCTTTCTTTCTGCTAGGATTGATAGCGGAGTAGTGATGAGCATAGGTGTTCCAATCGCTAATTTGAGCCTGGCGTCTTTCGTTTGCGACTTCAGTCAAAATGTCTTTTTTAGACATATAGTTAAACATTATGGATGGTGTTTTTGCAACGTTTTTTGCAGCGGCGTCAGCGTTTTCGTTGCCAATGATTCCTGTGTGGCCTGGTATCCACATTAGTTTGATTTTTCGAGGTGTGGCTATTAAAGTGTTGCGTATCGCAACTACCTCATTTTGAACATTAGAGGGGCATTCGATGGCGTCAAGGCATGAGTTACTGTCGGTGCAAATAATGAACTTGCCTCGGTGAAGCTTAGCATATGTGATGGCTTCGAGAACAGCGGAGACTTCAGCGGTAAACACGGAGCAAATTGGGTGGAGTAGGCCGTGCCGAATAATTTCTCCATTTTCTTTTGTTACTGCAAATGATGTATTGTCGCGGGATTTAGAGCCATCCGTAAATAAGAAGTTCCATCCATTTTGGCTGTAAGAGTGCTTCAAGGCCTAGAGTATCCACTATCCGCCCACAGTGGATGATTAACCACATTCCTCACACAATTAAAACGTTGCAATTTCCAAAAGCAAATACACCCCAAGAGAAATACAGGGCAATTTATGCGAAAGGATATTTTTTGTATAATAAATTATACCCTATTGTTGACGCTGCACAATTTGTCAAGCCTTAGACCAAAAATTACGTAGGAGTGACTTCTACTTGGGCTCGTCTAGCCGACGCAGTGAGGCTCTACTTGTGAAGTACAATAGGAAAGGTCGCCCAAAAAGTTAGCTTGAAAGCTAGCTTTGAGAGTATTTTGGGGTAATACAAATTTTCGTTCTTGAATTGTCCTAAAGCAGCCAAAATGAAATTTTGAAAATTCTTTTATTTATTACTTGATTCAAAAGTGTGATACATCGTTGGAAAAAAACTAGTAATTGCAAACTATTTTCTTTTATATGTTATGCACCTTACCAGTTTCAAATATCTGAAAAGCATACTAACTATGTCTATTTAATGCGACTTTTCGACTAATTCTTATCCAAACGCAACAAAAAAATACGAATTTCAGAAGTTTACATTGCGAACGTTGAGCGAAGATAGAGCCGAATTAAGGTTTGTACCTTTCCTGCCATTCAGCACTTCGTCGTGTATTAGTTTTACTTGACTGCAAAATCATTATCTCTTACATAGGTGACGGAATTGTGTAAGAGTTCGAGAAAGTCTGCGCGTCCCCAGGAGTCACAGTCAGTTGATGCGCTGGACATTTGCTTTTTTATGTGTACGTATGTAGGGTATTAATACATACATATGTATATCCATAATCACAATGAGTGAGTGAATGAATAAGTATTTATGTAGGTGTATAAAAGGATAGATTCCTGTCCCTGACAACTCATCGTCAGCTGTCAACTTATTCTTTTGAAGTGTATTTAGTTATATTGGTGTTGTTGTTGTTATTATATCTACTGCCTTAGCTGGTTGCTTTCTGAACCCATTTCGGCTGCGAATCGCCGTTACTTTAGTTTTATTGTTGTTATTGTTATTGCTATTGCTGTTGTTACCGCTCAGATGATGTTGGTGACATTGAAAGGAATAATAAACGCCCCCAACCGCACTGCATTCCGTTGATGTTCAGTGAAGGCGGGTAAAAATCCATTTACTTATAAATGTAGATATGTATGTATTCACAGGTTATATTTGGGAGCACATAGAAATACACATGCACATATGTATGTATGTACGTGGATACGGTCAAACGAAAAACTTATGTGCGATAAGGAAAGACGGTGACTAAGTAAAATTTGGTCAAATAATATTTAAAAGAAAACTTAATGGGTACATTGACATCTGCTCTCCATACTGAAGAACTAGAAATCATGGGATTTTAGTTTTATTTTGATAACACAAATCAACCGACTTGCCATCGTAACTGTAAGGATGCCGCCACCAGTTAGGGGTTTTGATAAAAAAGAAGTCAAAGTGGTTATATACTCGCTTCATGAATTACTTAGCTTCGGCCAATGATGAATGATCCAATAGAATAGAAAAGCTGTACGAGTAGCAGTTTAATATAGCTGGAAAATATCCTACACTCACGGATGACAGTAGTCTCAGACTGATTACAACCTATGCAGTTACGATTACTGTGGTCCAGCACATTTAGACAAGTTAGGCTCATTTCGATGCCCACCAAATAAGCTCAACTTCGAGCACAGGCAGACACTAAAAGAAGTATTTGGAGAAAGCAGGGTCCATTAATAATACCGACCATTGCATTGATGTTGGGGCGGTCGATTTGATTAAGAGTTTTGGAGCTCCTCTCATTGGTACTTGGCCAGATCTGGTTGGTGAGTTCCACTAACCATCTTCCGATGGCTATTTCAATGAAAAATAATTTGAGTTAGCGCTTGCGAGAAGACAGAGGGACACCAGCATCACGCGCAGTGTTAACTGTGAGCACGTCCGCCATGCAGTTTCTAGGAATGTCTACAATAGTCGGGAAGCCGCAAGTAGGGCCACGAAATTCCATACGATACGATACCATATCGATACTTTTGCCAATAGGTACCGATATTCTTTACTCGATATTTTTAGAACGATACTTTTCGGAATCGAATACTTGGACCACAGTATGCTATCAAATTTAGGAATGAAATTATTTACTATATCGTTAGCCGCAAGTTGATGTTGTGGATCTTTAACTAGTCCGTCAAAGTAGCAGTATGCCCTGGATCTAAGTCCGAGCGGTATATCACAACCTACGAGATCTTTACAAAGCGTAGCCGCAAACTCGGACTTGGGAATCCAACATGTGGAACCAAACCAAGTATGGGCGGTAACGCAATGGTTGTGAGAGAATTTAAGACAGGCTGACCTTGCTAAGTTAAATTATTTAGAAAATAGCACATGTTACCAAACATCGGTCTGAGGCTTTCGAATAAAGTTTCCAATAAGAGAAGAATTGAAGGTAGGCCAACAAACCGATATATGCGATATCCGATGGGCCTGCCCGCGTGCAGAAAAGGCACTAATCTGACAAGCAAACATCGATAATATGGTTGTCATAGCTAGCCTCCTACCAGAGGGTATGGTTCAAGGGAAAACGTAGTTATATTCATTAACTAATACCGCATTTAAGACAATGGAATCCAAACGGGTTAAATCACGAATTGTAAAAACATATTGGATGCCATTGACGGAAAACCACGGCCCATCAATGTAAATCAGCCTGGCGGATTTCTCGCTACTATTTCCGTTTTGTGATCTAGGGGATTATTAAACCATACCTAGCAAACAATAAGGCCAGTTACCGATTAGGGAACGATTCTAAGGTCGACCGTTAGAAAAGGGTAATTTATCTAATCAAAATCTAACCATATTTTCAAGTTAATTTCTAATGTGGATTTAATAATCCATTACCCCGAATCAAATTTTAATATATTTCCTTAGCCATAGTTCTTTGACTCGAAAACAATTTGAAAACTTTAAATGCCTGGCAGAGACAGCGAAATTCTAGGTGCCGTACGTTATCAATAATCATCTAATACATTCAGCTTTTTATCTAGAAGATTTTCGCCAATATTACTACAGTTGCCTGGTGGGATGGGCATCCTTCTCCAACCGAGCCTCACGCAAGTTTGCCAACAACGAAAATGATAATATAGTTTTTATAACAATAAATTTAACAGTATTATTTTTCAAGCGTTGCCCATATATGTACCACAGAAATTCTACGGATGTGACGTCAAACATAGCGTTATGAGCTAGGACGGTAATTTTCAGGATCTTTGTCAAGACCATTTCGGGATATAGCTTGGGACTTCGACTTCAACTTTGGGAACAGTAGACGAGTAGTTCGGAACTGATTTACCACTACTGCTACTAATGTTACTAATTACCACTACCACTACTACTACTACTAGCTATTACCAATACAATTTTTAATTACTAGTACTACTGCTACTTCTACAACTTTTACTACTAACTACCACTACTACTACTGCTACTGCTACTGCTACTTTTTCTACTAATACTACAATTACTAATTACTGCAACTATTACTAGAAGTACAACTTCTAATATGTACTACTACTGTTATTTTTACCTATGCTACTACTTATTACTAATACATATTGCTACTATTATTTTTACTTATCCTACTACTAATTAGCACTATTATTTTTACTTATTACTGCTACTAATTTTTCTAACACCTACTACCACTAGGCAGTCGTGTTTTTTTTAAAATGGGAAACTGTCGAATAGTGTGTACATAAGCCGATTGATATGAGAGAGAGGACTGATAAATGCTCAATGTTTAATGAAATCTCGTAACATACATATGTACATATATAATTAATTTCGGATATTCTAGGTAAATATATAAAGAATGGTTTGGTTTGTGTGAACTCAATAATCGTCCATACCGTAGATTCGATTGGGGGTCAACGCAGGCCTACATGTTCGTCTCGGTGAGGGGAAGACTTAAGTACAGTTTCAGTTTCAGTTTCAGCAGAAGTTTGGATGGTTTAATAGCCGAATTCGATTAAATTATTCGCAAGTTATACGAAATATTAATTAATGAGTGTAAAACGGTTCGAATCGGCGAGGAGAAGGGGTTGCCACTTGTTTGGCAAGTCAAATTTAATTAAACTATACCCAAGTTATATGTGAAAGATTCTGAAATTCATTTTCTAATTAACTGTTATTTGCACTCTGTGATAATTTTGTAAGAGAACAATAGAGAAAGATTACCATTTTATATGCATATGCGAAGTCAATAAATAAATAAGTATAGACAAGATTTTCAAGTACTATATAGTGATTTAAAAACGATTAAACTGATAATTTAACTAGCTAGTAACTAGCTGATCATGCCTAAGCCGACCGTAGCTTCTATCCATTGTAGTTCAAACATCTGTAAATCAGTAGCTCTTTGAAAACTTGTGAATAGATACTAACTAGGAATCAGATATACGGTAATCGAGTAATTTTTATTGTAGAACTACCATTATCGAATAAATAAGCCATCACTAAGTATTCTAGGCCATCAAATTATCGGCTGGCCCTCGTACATCGCATACATCACTATTATTAATCGTAGAGTGGGTGAGTGTAAATTGTTTTTTTTAAATGACTACTCGATGTCCGTCATAAACTGTGAAATATTTTCAACGCAGAACTCACCGACATTCTTTGAGGATTTCATATACTCGTATGTAGGTTTTCAAAACTTTTCCTTAACTTTATACAAAAATTAATTTCCTCGCTTGCACTGTCCGAACTCTACCACCCGACCGCTCCAAATGTACAAAATATGCTGGTGGTGGTGGTGGTGCTTCGTTGATTTCTTGTCAACAAAATAAAACAGAAAATTATAATGTCCAGAGCCATTCCGATGACAACAAAAACTGCCCAAGAAATCTCGGACTCGTCCTGAGCGAGCGAGTATGAATGTATGTACATACATATTTATCTACAAACATACGCAGATTCTTACAAATCCCAGGCAGTAGTGTAGTTCATCAAGAGTTCATAGCAAGCGTTAGTTGTCAATCTGTTGAAGGATCTTTGTTATCCGCCTCAATGCACAAACCATATGCGGGTGTGGAAAAAAGGACTTGCTGTTTGTCAAGTCAGTCACTGTAAGGGAACAAGAGCACAAGTACAAGTACAAGTTTTGTGTCAAGGCAAAGGCAGACAGCGCTTGGAAGGCAATGGAGGCGTTTGGGGATGAATAAAGATTTTTAAGTAAAGCAAAGAAAATCAACTCACAAGCCAGTGGGCTGAGGGAGGAAGGGAAAGTCTTAAGTTGGTTTGTGCAGACCTGCCGCTACCCGTACCACAAACATCAACAATGTGCCAAGTAAAGTTCATACCAATAACAGCAACAACAACAGCAACAACTAAATCAGCATGCATCCATACGAGTATTACCGAAGCGTCGTCCCGTCCATCCGCAAATTATTTTTGTTGTCTGCACCTTTATTTTAACTCATCTTCTGCATCGACAACAATGACGGACAATTCGTATGCTCTTCGTTCTTTCTTTCTTTTCTGAACACTCTTCAAGCATTCTGTGTAGTTAAAATATATGTAGTTATAGTGCTTCTTGTTGTTATTTAGCTTAAAACATATTTGACATTGTTCGTAGTTGTTGTAGTTGTTGGCACGTAATTCAGTTCCACCCGCTCAACGTTAACGTAGCTGCTGTAGCTCGAGTGAGATTTAGAATTAGTGTGTGGATATGCAAAAATACACTGGCACAATAGCGGCCGAATGTTGAATGCAGGAATCGATTTTTTATTCTCAATAACATGGCACAGAATATTTTAGAATGTATTTTAAAAAGCAAGATACACGCACGTGAGGTATTATGAAAGTTATATACATTTTTTTGATTCATTGAGTCCGCATGATACAAACAAGTGAACAAACGCTTAGTTTACATGGTCATTCTACGTTTTCATTATTTTATCACATTATAAAAAAATAATACTGAAATTAAACAAAGATCTACTAAAACGGAGTTATTAATTTTGGCCGAAATCTTAATGGGAAAACAGGAAGTCAGATCCGCTACGTGACACTATTGCGCGTGGGAAGTCCACTAGCTGTTCGTGCTATGGTCCTCGTTACCAACTTTAACGTTGCGGTGCTACCTACTCCAATCGCCGCTCTGGGATTAAGTAATACCAAGAGGCAGGCCTGCACATGAAAACTAATGATAATGATAATGATAATGATAATGATAATGATAATGATAATGATAATGATAATGATAATGATAATGATAATGATAATGATAATGATAATGATAATGATAATGATAATGATAATGATAATGATAATGATAATGATAATGATAATGATAATGATAATGATAATGATAATGATAATGATAATGATAATGATAATGATAATGATAATGATAATGATAATGATAATGATAATGATAATGATAATGATAATGATAATGATAATGATAATGATAATGATAATGATAATGATAATGATAATGATAATGATAATGATAATGATAATGATAATGATAATGATAATGATAATGATAATGATAATGATAATGATAATGATAATGATAATGATAATGATAATGATAATGATAATGATAATGATAATGATAATGATAATGATAATGATAATGATAATGATAATGATAATGATAATGATAATGATAATGATAATGATAATGATAATGATAATGATAGTGATAATGATAATGATAATGATAATGATAATGATAATGATAATGATAATGATAATGATAATGATAATGATAATGATAATGATAATGATAATGATAATGATAATGATAATGATAATGATAATGATAATGATAATGATAATGATAATGATAATGATAATGATAATGATAATGATAATGATAATGATAATGATAATGATAATGATAATGATAGTGATAATGATAATGATAATGATAATGATAATGATAATGATAATGATAATGATAATGATGGTAATGATAATGATAATGATAATGATAATGATAATGATAATGATAATGATAATGATAATGATAATGATAATGATAATGATAATGATAATGATAATGATAATGATAATGATAATGATAATGATAATGATAATGATAATGATAATGATAATGATAATGATAATGATAATGATAATGATAATGATAATGATAATGATAATGATAATGATAATGATAATGATAATGATAATGATAATGATAATGATAATGATAATGATAATGATAATGATAATGATAATGATAATGATAATGATAATGATAATGATAATGATAATGATAATGATAATGATAATGATAATGATAATGATAATGATAATGATAATGATAATGATAATGATAATGATAATGATAATGATAATGATAATGATAATGATAATGATAATGATAATGATAATGATAATGATAATGATAATGATAATGATAATGATAATGATAATGATAATGATAATGATAATGATAATGATAATGATAATGATAATGATAATGATAATGATAATGATAATGATAATGATAATGATAATGATAATGATAATGATAATGATAATGATAATGATAATGATAATGATAATGATTTTTTTTTTTTTTTTTTTTTTTTCGCGGGCAGGGGGTTTAAAATGCCTAATGCATCGTCAAGACTGTCGTCACAGCAATGGTATGTCCGGAGACTAAAACACTCCCCCCGGTTTGGAACTGTCGCCCACCCTGGGACTACTTTCGCATTGCTTCAGGGTGGCGTTCCATATTTCTCATTTATTTAGTTTATATCCCTCGATGCACCTGCGTCCAGGTCCCGCTTTTTTACGCGTAGGATCTTTTCGGCGTAGCTGGCTATTTTTTTCCAGTTTTCTTCGCTGTTAAGCATTATTTTTACAACAGTATTTGCACACACTGGGCCAGTCGTGATCTCTAGTGAGCGCCGCTCGCTTTGCCATCGATTGCATTTAAAGAAAGTATGCTCTGCGTCGTCGATCTCCGCATCCCCATATATACATGTTGGGTCGTCGACTTTCCCCATACGAAGGAGGTATTTCCTGAAATACCCGTGACCGGATAGCATCTGGGTTAGGTAGTAGTTTACGTCTCCCGAATTTCTACTACACCATTTTTCTACTTCGGGTATTAGTTTGGCTGTCCATCTGCCCTTAGGTTCTGTTGCCCAACGTTCCTGCCATAGCTTCATCGTTTCGGTTCTCGCCCCTTGTCGTGTATACGTGCTCTCATCATCCTGTTTTCGTGCCCATAGTTGGCGCCTTTCTCTTGCGAGTAGATCTATGGGTATTGCCCCGCTTATTACTAGGATAGCCGCATCGGAAACTGTGCGGTAGGCTGAAGCCACTCTTAGTGCAGCTGTTCTCTGCACTTTGGCTAGAATTTTTCGTCGACGCTCCGTCTTTAGAGTGTCCGCCCATACTTCACTTCCACACAGTAGAACCGATAGAGTCGTGTCCAATAGTAGCTTCCTCCTACTGGCAAGAGGGCCTCCAATATTCGCCATTAGCCTTGACAGTGATGCTGTTATGCGGGCTGCCTTTTTGGCAGCGTATTGCAATTGTGTCGAGTACGTAAGCTAGTTATCGATGCTGATCCCGAGGTACTTGACTGCTAACTTTGTCCGGAGACTCTCGTTGTTCACAGGCATGCCCATTTCCAGCGGTATGTGTTTATTTGTGAGAAGGATTAGTTCTGTTTTATCGGCAGCTAGACTGAGGCCGTGGGAATCGAGCCATGTGTGCGTTCTTATCATCACTTGGGTCAGTTTCCTTCTCGCCGTTTCGGTGTCGCGTGCGCTAATGACGGCCGCAATGTCATCTGCGTATCCGACGAGGTAGCAATCATCCGGCATGTCTATGGTTAGGATGCCGTCGTAGCTTGCATTCCATAGATCGGGTCCAAGGATCGACCCTTGAGCTGCTCCTGAGGTGATTTTCTTCCTCCTCTGGCCTTCGCTGGTATCGTATATTAATTCGCGGTCTCGAAGGTAGCTGCGTATAATCCTCATTAGGTACGGGGGCAGTTTAAAGCGGTCTTCTAGCGCGTCTATTATGCTCTTCCATTTTACGCTGTTGAAGGCGTTTTTCACATCGATCGGGAGTACCACTGGTCTTGAGTAGTGGTTTTTCTTTCGCGCTATCTCTACGCTGCGAATGACATCTTCGATGGCGCCGAGAGTGGACCTCCCGGGTAAGAACCCGTGTTGTCTTTCTGACAGACCCCCGGCATTTTTTATAGCGCACGCAATGCGGGGTTTCAACAGCCTCTCTAAAAGCTTTCCTGCAGTATCGAGCATGCATAGAGGTCGATATGCTGATGGCGTCTCCCGATCTCCCTTGCCTTTACTGATTAGTACCAGTTTTTGTCTTTTCCAGACTTCTGGGAAGACTCCTTCCATTAGACATGCATTATACATATCTAAGAGTACTTCTGGGCGTTGCGAGGCGATTATTTTAAGCACTTCTGCTGGTACCCCGTCCGGTCCTGGCGCTTTGTTGCTCTTCAGTGTGCTGGCAGCTGAGTTCATTTCTTCCTTAGTGAACAAATGTAGTGAGCTTTCTGCCGTAGTTTCTGCCGGGTCAACTCTTGGTGCATGGGTGGGGAACAGGGTGCTTACAATATTCTCCGTAGTTTCTGCGCTGAGCATAGGAGCTACCTGTTCATAATGATAATGATAATGATAATGATAATGATAATGATAATGATAATGATAATGATGATAATGATGATAATGATGATAATGATAATGATAATGATAATGATAATGATAATGATAATGATAATGATAATGATAATGATAATGATAATGATAATGATAATGATAATGACAATGATAGTGATAATGATAATGATAATGATAATGATAATGATAATGATAATGATAATGATAATGATAATGGTAATGATAATGGTAATGATAATGGTAATGATAATGATAATGATGATAATGATAATGATAATGATAATGATAATGATAATGATAATGATAATGATAATGGTAACGATAATGGTAATGATAATGATAATGATGATAATGATAATGATAATGATAATGATAATGATAATGATAATGGCAGTGATAACGTATAAGGTGCACATACGTTATCACCTATGATATTATTTTACTGAAATGTAAATTTTAAATCGTTTAAATGAAGCATACCGCTTCAACTCCTTTGTACTAAACGGTACCGTATCAAATATTCTGTAGGGAATTGAAAAACGTGAACTTGAAACATATCCTGTAGCTTTATAGAATGATGAAAACCAAATGCTGGGAGTAAAACTCGAAAAAACACTTACCTTATCGGTTGCATGATAAGTGCATACGTGGGGCTTATGTAAGAATTAGAGAATTGAATGAAGGCTTCTGAAAGTTTCTTGTTTATTAGGGTCAATATTGTAAATTTATTTCTTAGCACAAAGATAGGATTAATTTTCTTAACGTTCTGTGACCCCCTCCTAGCTCTATAGATAAATTGAGAGCTTACCATATATACAAATATTAACATACATATAAGCTATAGAACTGTAAAATCAAGCAAATCTATAAAAATTTACCAGCATAGTACACGTCTACATAGCGTAGACATTTCCGTCCCAAAATTTCTCCATTCCAATATGTAGCAAGCTTATCAGCCACTAATTTACAAGCGAGCTGACAAGTGACATGCAAAAATCAACCCGACAACTGCCGCCAGTACAAGGCAATCCACGCAGAGTTTTCGCCTCTCAATTTATTTTGTCGCGCATTTCTATTTTAATTTGTTGCCAGCTTCTTTTTAATAAAACGACAACGTGAATTACTTGCACTTTTGACAATTATGAGTGGCTGATGCTGCTGGCGCAACAACGGCGACTGTCAGTCCGCAAAAATCACTTTCTTCACTAGCTGACTCACTGCGAGTGGTTTGCACCAACTCTTACAACGTACAAGTCGCCAGCAAACTATGTGCTCTCTGCCCCTCAAAGTGCCTTGTCAGTCTAGGGATATGACAGTGAATATAAAGAAGAAGAATGACACACCACACTCGGATTACTTACCACATTGATTCTTGACGTTTAAGTGCCATGGCACATTTCGTCTCCGCATTGGCATCGGTTTTGGCGTCGTGGTAATGTCATAAATGTATAGAAATGTATCTTACATGAGCGCACACTTGCTGCTATGAAAAAAAAAGACGGCCAATTACATAGCTCCACCTGTCAGCAGTTCATCACTCGTTCATCATATGAGGGCACTGAGCTGTCCAGATGAAGGGGCGTATGAGCGATATTAATTTGTTTATACCCAATGTGTGAATTTATAAGAACCCAGATGATAGTTTTTAGCAGTGTATATAGAATGGAAGTAGAAAGTTCTGGTAAATTTTTTAGTACAAGTTAACCAGATAAGATACCACCTGAGTATACAAAGATTCCTAGCTAGAGGCCGTTAGCATTTCATTCCTTCATTCATTAATTTATTGGTATATTAAAATTATTATATATGTTTGTTTCGGAAACTTACATTTTTTTGTTCTAGAGTTTCTCGCAACTGCTGGGAGTAATAGCAGGTTAGTGGTTAAATTTGTTGAAGACTTAACGAATAATATATTTTTGGTATACTTTTGACAAAACTATGTAGGTTAGGTTAGGTTACGCGAATAATCCTCAATTGACACGCTCAGGGTACAGGCTTCAGTGATACCGAGGATGGACTTTAAAAGGATAAGATATTTCTGCACTACCTCCAAGAATCATTTGGCATTAAAAATTGTCTACCGAAAACGTGTACTCTGCTGTGTCCAGTAGGAGCAGGGATGTTTTGGGTGGTTTCGACTTCTTTCTAATATACTAAATTTCTTTGCAGATTGCATCCAACCTTTGCTGTATGTAGGCTAATAACGCGCTCTCCAGTCAGAATGATGGTGCAATGCCAGCTTCTTTTTGCAGATCTATAAATAAATGTACAGCAAAGAGTTTATATGCAAAAAAATGTGGAGTGGTTGATACATCTTTTGTGAAAATCGCAATATTACAGTTACAGGCTGTGAAATGCAAGAAATAGTTCATTTTTATTCATAATGTTTTTAATGGATATATTTTCGAAAAAAATAATTTAAAAACTCTTTTTCAAAACCTAATTTTAGTACGTGAATTTCAGAGGTCACGATAACGGCCAGCCGCCTTTTCACTATTATCACTCCTCCGACAAACCTTAGCCATCTTAATTATTCTTTTATCATCCTCCACTTCTTGTGACTATTATCAAAGTATTTCCCGAGATATACTAGATTTTTCAGTTCGGGGATAACCAAGCATATTTTATTGATATATTTCGCTACTAAGCGATACCCGGTGCGCATTACTGCAGTCTTACCATACATTATTATTAAACCATTGTTTAAATCGCAACCCTACTCAATCCTGCATTTCTGGGTAAAAAGGTTAAATTTTGCACAAAGTTTTACACAACCGCCGATTGATGTCTACATTGATTGTTATTTAATTAACTTGAATTTTATTTCTGTTGTACACTTCAGCTTCAACACATCCCATTTAATACTTGTAATGGAATATGTGAACGGCCTAGGTTAATTAAGTTGAATTCTTTGTAATTAAAATTGAATTGAATACTAATATTGAAATATTTTATTTAAATCCGTATTCAATTAATTCAAAGTATGTTCAAATACTTCTTCAAGCTTATTGTAGTTGTGCTGTACTTAAATTACATAAGTAATTAATTTTCACTTTTTGGACAATTAGTAATTGAATTGTAGCGTAAATGGTGTTTTTATAGGCTTCATTTTCCGATAACGAACTTGCGGTAAAAAATTGGTCAGGTATAACAACATTATGATCAATAGAGCAATGGATTTAGGTTAGCTATTTCTTCATAAAAAAAAAGTCAGAGCAATCCTTCAGTTAAAATCATACCGCGCGGCAGGTATATAGGGTACTTTTTGGCTTAAAAGATACGTAAAACAACACTTTTGGAGAGAATCAAACAACAAATTCACAAGGCGTAGTTACATACAAAAATTAACTGTTTAGAGGAATTTATTGGCCAGTGAAATCGGTGTTGTTATAATTTTGACGAAGGCTGGTTTTTTCTGCAGGAAGACAACTTATGCCATATAGCGCCTAAAATCGATGTATTGAAACATGAAAAAACATTTGGTGAGTGCGTTATTTCCCCAAATTGGAAATTTTAGGCGTGTTGAAAGACAATATTGTACGAACCATTTCACAAAAATGTTGACGAAAATTGGACCTTCAGGTAAGGCCATGAACGCTTCAGCCGCAGCAACCACACGCCCAATTGAATATAACTTACCAATCAAATACATTTACATCTTGAAAGCAAACACAACTCATTTCATTGTGAAATCTGTTTTCGTTTATTAATTTTTTAAGTATTTCTAGGTGTTCTAAACTAATTTCGTGGGATATAAAAATAATTTGAAAAGTATGTACATATGTATGTACATATATATTTTAATCATGCTGGGGCCACATTATATTCCATTTACATACATATATCATCGTAAGAGGTTGTTGTATCCGATAAGGACCCTAAAAACCCTAAAAGCCTCCTCTTTACCTGATGTATTTTTGCAAATTTGAAAAGAATTTATCAAATATTTTTCTAATATCGATGTATATTTGAACGATTTTCCGTCATCTGTTTCAAGTTGGTTGTAGAGACAAACCGGTATCGGCGTTGTGCCATCTTCAGTGTAATTTCTCCTTCTCTACACTCTTCTTCACCCTGTTGGAAAAACGAAAAATTAAAATCAAATAGTTTTATATCACGGTGTACTGAATACTGAAGGTGACGCCTTTAGAAGTACCGCTACTTTGGTTTTGCCGGGTTTGACAATTCTCAACTTCAACTAGACAAAGCTTTTTTCACAAATTAAGAAAAAGGGACACTTTTTTTAGTATTTTGCGAATTTATTTAATAAATGTCTGCCTATAAATTCATACTTTTACACTTTAGAACAATTAGAACACGTTTTTCAATGAAATATTGGAAGTTGTTCAATTTTCTCTCTCCCGTATTCTTGTTTACTAAAGGCGAGATCTGTCATTTCACCGCGGGAAGGCGCAATCTTGTATTCTATCATTCTTGGTTTTATATTATCAACTGAAGTTTCAATAGAATTTTGAAAGATTTAGATTTCCTTTCTTACAAAATGTTTTATCAATTATTTTTGCTCATCATCTGGTAGCACTCGAACCCTGTTTAAAATGGAAATTTTTTTAATCACAACTAAAAGCTTCCTAACATTATGCAGTTCACAAAAAACCCGTATAAATGCAACCTTCGAATCTTTTGAAATTACAATAAAATTAACCGAAATTTTCATCTAAATTCCAAAGTTTTTGATTAGCATTTTTTGTTTTTTTTTTTGCCACTCAGTTCCGTCCATTCAATTGAATTATAATAAAGGTCAAGTTCAATTTGCTGAAAATTTCCATTGATTTTTGAAATTTTCTCTGCTCGGTGTTTGCCATTTTCTTCCATATGAAATAAATCGTGCATTTGTTAAAAATAAATTATCAAAAACAAACGCTATTGTTGGGTCTTTTCAAACTTTATATATAATACTCAAATTGAATACACAAAAACTCTGATTAAAAAGTTTTAAATATTAATGAAAATTTTGTTTAATTTTATAAAAATTTACACAAAGCTTAAATCTTTAATATATACAGTTTTATTGTGAAATGAAATGGGTATTTATAATAGCATTAACGAAATCTAATCAGATATAAATAAAATTTCGGATCTAGTCGATAAACCCTCGTATAAGAACATAATAATCCCTCGCTCTCATCTTATTCAGGGCTTTACACTAACCTGCTTCCCATTTTGCAACTTTTCACTCACTGCTCTTATCCTGCTCTTGATAAAAATCCCAGCGAAACGCAATCACATATAAATGCCATTTCCTCGAAAATTCCGACCTTCTCCAACGTATCTGATCTCGTCTTAATCCACATGCTAGCCAAAACCTTCATTACTAGCCCCACGTTATTTTTACTTCATATATTAGCTTCATTGTTAGACCGACTTTTGTAGAACAAAAGAATATTAAAATACAATTACTTCAAATTTCACCAAGAGCAGAAGGGGTTTTGGCCTGATTCATTGACCTATCGGAATTCACTGAATCCCTTATTTCTGTGCCTTATTGAATCTACTACAGGGTTGAGTCAATCTTCACTTGCTCTCTCTCTGCTCGGAGTACTGTTCCACTCTTTAAGCTCTACGTACGAGTAATGAATTAAACAAAAGTTTAAGAGTTAAGAAAATTTCAATTGAAGAAAGTGGCCCAGATTTCAAGGAAAGCATTTTGTAAATGGTCATCGTAGTCTGAACGATTACAATGCTTGGTATTCATAATTTATTCATATGTATATGCAAATTTTCGTTGATTTTGTGACAACACTTGCAAATGTCCCTCACCAAACTCCACGCATAAAACTCTAAAACACAGCCACAAGTGCAACAACTAAGTGCATGTAGCAAATCAATCAACGTTGTAAACCAAAATTCCTTCCCACCATACCGCACCAAGCACTGTACGCGACTCGTCCGCCATAGGCGTGCAAACAAACATATTGAATCTGCCGTCAACTAACTAAGAGTAATGCCGTACAATGGCATGGCATGCATTAGGACTTGCCATGAGTTTGGTAATCTTGTGGCCCCTTGCTTGTCGCCCATACGCCCACTTACTGAGACGCCCAGTGCATTCAGCATGATTGAAAACTGATGGCATGCATTTCTAGATTTTTTCGCATCATCATAAAACTGACAACTGAATGAAGATATTTCCGCCCAGACACGACTGACTGCACATTTTACGCTGTGTCGCTACAAATTTCTTCCTCCACAAGCGTCATTTGAATTTAATTTGCTATGTTGATCGGTTGTGCGTTGCGTCGTGTCGCGTAGCGTCGCATCACTTGGCATCTCTTGGCGTCGTCGTCGTCGTCTCATCACATCACTACTCATCACTTTCATTTCAACAAGCAGGCGAATTTATTTCGCACTGCTATTGCAACCGGAAATTTATGTATGTATGTATGTGGGTATGAATATGCAATATAATTGCACATTGATTGCAGATGCTGAACTTAGAGCGAAAGGTTAAGAATTCGGCAAGGGGTATTGATTCGCACATACTTTTTAATATTGTATGTATGTAGGCAGATATTTACAAATAAATGTATAGTATGGGTATCTACAACAATTAATATTACATTTTATTCACAAAAAGCTCCATAATTAAAAAAAAAAAATTGTTGTTTTCGAAGCATGTGGCCGCCCTTTAAATGGATTTAATCAGCATAGCTCTAGCAATGGAAATCTCTTTTCTCTTTCGCGCCATTCAAGACCCACATAGTTAGCGGAAGAGATAGCTTGAAGCCGTATGTTTCCGCCAAGATTGTGTTATTATTTTATTGAAGATACGAGGTGAAAGGGAGATAAAAAGCAGTACTCATTAAAATTCCTAAATATTGTGGCACAGTTTTAAATCCAGGGTTATGTTCGTCGTCTATCTCGCACTCGGTCATTTGATCTTGGCTTCGGACAGAGTTATGATCTTCTCTTGCACAACGTAGAGCAGCTACTGTCGTTAGTTCTGCCCCTAAGTTCTTCGTCGGCAGAAATATCTGGAAGCTTGTTAGAACGATTGAAATACTTGAATATCGGGACACATGCCAGATCACTTCCGAAGTTTCCATTGAACATGATGTGATTGTTCCTTTAACTGCCGCTGCGTACTCTGATTAAGTCGATATTTGACATCTTGCAAGATGACACAACTAGGTATGACTGGCATCGAAGTACATGGCGGACGATGGCAGACACATCACTTCCATTAAAACCCGTAAGACACGCTGCAGTGGTATCTTTAAACCGCAGATAATATAAACTTAGCTTTTCCATGCCGAAACAGAATTGGATAAGTTTGAACAAGCATTTTCTAAAAAAAATTCCGACGCTAAGCTCGGGGCAACAACTTCTTGAAATCGCTGACGACCCAACCTAGACATTTCAACGTGCGGTAACTTTTGCGCATCCGACCAGGGTCGCCGAAGGCAAAGCCAAAACCTCAATTATATACCCCGAAAATAGAGTGAGATGAAAGTAGTTTTCATTCCTAAAGGAAGAAAAACTACACACATGAGACAACAGGACTTCATACCCCTTAATCTGTCCTCCTTCTGCTCAAATTTCTAGATCAACTGCGAGACTGGCTTATTAAATAGACGCAAGGCTTCAGGCAAACTTTCGGCCACTCAGCGTGTCTATAATAAGATGTGAACCGCTGAAACAGCACTCCACACTCCAGTGAGCTCAATTCGGAGACCAATACATTACAAAGAATACACCATTGCTACCTCGCCAGACATAGAGGGTGCTTTAATTATCAAATCCCCCGCGGCGACAATCTCACCGCTGGTGAAGTTAGGGATAGTAGACTATCTACTCTAACCTCTTCTATTGGACGAATGTTAATCGGTCAGGAAATAAGTGGAGGATTAAGTGAATCAAGTGGCCAGAAGTGAGTCCCAGAGGGGAGTAATTTTACCACTTCTATGAAACATGGCAGTAGATAGTCGCCTCCAAGAACTAAAAGATATTGAAAGTACAATAATGGCATACCCCAATGCTATTGTAACCAAAATATGAGGAAACAGTTATCAACTCTGGCGGATCTACTTCACAGATCTTCGCAGAACTCTCTCTCGCTCTCTGTAGTTCAACAGGCGAGGACTGGGATGAAATCATGTATAGACGGACTAGGTGCTCTTCACTAGAAAACATAAGACACCTTTTATCGAGCATATAACTAGTACTTAAGCAGAGGATAAATATCTGCGCCTCATGTTGGAGAGGATGGGAGTCAAATATTGCAAGCCATGGTATAAAGACAGATTGTTTCCTGATTACCAACAAGCTCTATCCTTCATTCTGTTCTTGATTAAAAGTTCGGTACATATTTTAGCCGTCCAATGTTCGCTGGTTGCAATTCTTCTGCTGAAGTGACTTCAAAATCTGAGGCAAAAATTATTTCAAAAATTGTGTTCAAAGCGCAGCGATATGTATTCCTCAAAAATGGTTTAATATTTGTTTTATTATTGTTGTTGTTTGCTACGACATAGCAGTAACTAATGGTAAATATTTGTAGTGCCTCCCTGTAGAATTGTCGACTGTGGTTCTGGGCTGCCTATCACAATCGGAGACCAAGAAAGTGGTCCAAACCATGTCTTACCTGATTATGAGTCAGGCACACTATTTGGTGGAATTATTGTAGCTAAGCTTACAAATATCTTCATAGATTTTTTTTAGTTTGACGGATAGCTTAAGGTTAATCGCCTTACTGCGGTCGGGTCACCTCGCATGCAATATCTCCATACAAGAAGAATTAAGTAAGGGCTAAGTCGCTGCTTTATTTTTGATTACTTCATCAGTTTATTTGGTTGCATTGTTGTATTTGTGAGGTATAATATATTTCAGCTGACCTTGACACTAAGCAGAGCTGTTAGGCTTAGATCACGATTAGTAATCAAAATGATTACTTTGGTTGGTAATCGTAATGATTAAACCAAATCATTTTTATAATCGCAGAGTTAGTAATTAATTAGAATAGGAAATAATCAAAAAAAAAATTATGTGCCATCAAAAAAAAACAATCAAAAAATAATAAAAAAAATTAAAAATTATAAACTAACTATTTTTTTGATTACTTTCGTTTGTTCTTGATTATTTTAGTTATATTTAATTAGCTTTACTATTACACTGTAAAGAAATATACTTGTTTCTTGAATAGTTTAATGCTCTTACGTAAAATATACAAATGGTATAGTGTTGCTCTATTGCCTTGCGTGATATGATCGCCCCTTTCCCGTGATCTTGCCTAACCATACTAAGTAGGGTTCAATGAGCTCCCTGTTATAAATACTATGTGAAGAAGTGTTCGTTTTAGAATCACTCCCAAAGCCCCATCGGACAGTTTGTCTCCTGTTTTGTATACGCGTGCTAAAAATCCCACGATGAATATTTTTGATTATCCCTAATGCACAGACAAAGTTTTATACAAATAAACTTTATAAAGCATATCACTTATACCGTAGCAGCGGATTGTATAATTGAAAGCACGTTGTTCAAAAATGGGTAAATATATTTTCGAAATTGTGCAGATTTCCAACCATATGATTACCATCACCTCTTTAGTAATATATCTTTCGAATTACAAACATTGTTTTGTTGATAAAATCATCCTTATTTTGATGAAAGATGAACTTATGTTGCTCTTCCAAATGTCCGTAGACTTGGAAGCCAGAATGTTATTAAAAGAAGCGCTAATTAGACGATAGACTTAGCCTAACGCCTCTGCAAGGGGAATGTCGTTTACGTGTGACTTAATTCTTGCTTAGATGTTGAAAAGTACAAGCTTGTTTACATTAATTTTATTATCCCGACATGTTTCACTTTGTGCAATCTGAGTGAGAGTAAAATTGATACTTCTCTGCGCATTTTTCAAGTTTAGTTCAGAAAGCAGCAACTCATGTTCAGAATTTTCACTTCATATTCAGAAAATTACAATTCAAATTCGGAAATTCAATTCTAAACTCAGAAAGCCTTAATTCAAATTCAGAAAATTGCATTTCAAATTCATTAAATTGTAAGTTTCTGAATTTTAAATGAAAATTTCTGAATTTAAGTTGTAATTTTCTCAATTTAATATGAAAATGTCTGAATTTGAAGTGGAAATTCTGATTTTGAATGGTAACTTTCTGAATTTGAATTGGAGTTTTCTGAATTTAAATTTCATATTCTGAAATAGAATTGCAACTTTCCTAGTTTGAAGTGGAAATTCTGAATTTGAATTGGAATTTCTGAATTTGAGGTGAAAATTCTGAATTTGAATTAGAAATTCTGAACTTGAAATGTAACTTTCAGAGTTTGAATTGGGGTTTACTGAATTTAAAATTGAGTTTCTGAAATTGAATTGTAACTTGCTGAACTAAAACTGAAAAAGGTAAAGAGAAATGGAATCCAGAAATAAGAAAGTTAATTTCTATATGCGTTTGTATAAGTACATACATATATCAAAGACTTTGCAAAGCCATACATACACACATACTTATATTTATATGAATACGCATGACGCCTCCTCCCACATCTGCCAAAGTGAAACCAAATTATTTACGCTAATCATAGCAAATTTTTAACTCTGCATACTGTAAAGGATTATTAGCAATTTTCTAACCTCATTGCATAAAATCTCTGCAAATTTGTGGAAGCATCTTAACACTGACAGTGGGGCGACGACAGAAAGGCGACACTGGCTGCTTAACCAGGGCAAATGCGAAGTGACATGCCGCTGATGAACAGAATGCATTTCCCAAGTTGATGAGATATGATGCGGCTGATGTGGCAGCGAGAATATGCCAACAACAACAAACAACAAACACAAGGTGCTGCATGATCATTACAAAATGTACTTTACATTGGTGGAATGCTGTTGTTACTCTAGCAATAATTTACATACACACACGCACACACACACACACATACATATGTAGCTACTTACATGCCGCACTGGTTGTACTAAGTTATTTGTCAAGAGATTTTTGTTTTTGTTTTTTGTTTCGCGCAAACTTGAAGTTGCTAGAGAAGCTGCGCTTGAGCTTCCGTTGCCTAGTTGCATGCCACGTTGTTGTTGGTAGGTTGGTTGGTTGGTTGGTTGATTGCATGTCGTGGGGAATGCATATTACGTAACGCCGGCACGCGCTCTAAGTATATATTTACATATTAACTGATGAACATGCACACCAGTAGTTAGGCCGGAGCACCCTTGCCATTTTCTTTACTTTTTTTATCTGTTGCACACACACACACACATGCACTTTGGTAAATGTGGTAGCAACGACACATAACTTGTCATAAATGTCACTATCGCTGATACTGATAGTTGTGATTATACTGATGCTGATGGTGTTGTTGATGTTGATGTTGATGTTGATTTGGAAGCTAAGTCTGATGCAGCTAAAGTTACAGCAGAGAATGTGGCTGCCGATGAAGCCACTGATGTTGATGAAGGCAATGGGTGACAACGAAACTATGATGACAACAAATTGAAGTTGGCGTTGACGGTGCTGTGTCGCCGCCATCGGGGCCATCAGGATGTGAATAAATAGGCAGCATTAAAGTCAAGCCAATAAAGAAAGCAAAACAAATGATAAATGGCGTGTGCAAATAATATGGTTTATGTGGCTGCGCAACAGTCTTGGGTCTTCAGCCAATGTTGATGGTGGTGATGAGTTTAGGGTGTTTAGAATATACTATATGGAAAATCATTAATGTTAGCGTGCAAAATGGGGTTGAAAAGTGTAGTTATATATCTAAAGGTGTCGGTTAGCCACAGACTGGATAGATTCTACTCGTCGAAAGTCACCTATGTATGTATTTGAAAATTTAATAGTATTAAATTCACCAATGGCTAGCGTGCTTTGCATCACTTCGACAGTCAAACCGATTACTACTTATAAACTACCTTTTACACGGTTGCTACTACTTGTGCGTACATACTATATTTCTGGATACAGCTCCTCTTGAACAGATATCACATGCTTTTTTTTATTTTGTGTATTCTATCGGCTCAAAGCTCTGACGCCACGCATTAATCATCAAATTACAAACAAAGTTTTTCCAAAAGCGATTGCTTCTTACCAAAACACAGCAAGCCATCGGGGCACATTTCTCCTATTGAAAATTTTCTGATAAGGATCATCTACACCATTTGTTATAAAAATCAACCCGCATATCATAAACGTGAGAACCTCGGCCAAACAACGAGCAATGGGTTAACTCGCCAGCTAATTTTTTTTATGTATATACTTATGTACAGTTGGGTGATCTAAAAACAGTAGGGTAGACGAAGTATGACGAAATATACGCGGAAGAGAGATTAATTTGGAAATATTTAAGTATCAACAGAAATTCCCAGAGGAGAAATTTCAGGCAGAACTTTTTTTTATTATTATATAGCGAAAGAAATAGAAGAGGCACAAAACGAATTTTTTAAAGATATCCAAAACTTGAAATTTCACCATTTCTTCAATATCCCAAAAATAAAATGCGAAATGTAAAAAAATATATATGTACATACATGTAGTTAAAAAAAATTACAGAAGTTTGATCTTTCAGAAATAAAAAAATCGAAGACATATGCTGTGTTTTTATATTTCAAAACAAAAAACGGTAGATTCCTAAAAAACTGAATTTTTACCAAAAACAAAAACTGTGGCCTTCCGCTGAAGAGATTTCCGGAAGTCAAGCTTTTTTTTTAAATTTAAGTAAACATAAAAAAACGGTTAGTTTAAACTGAAGCATCCTAAAGCGATGTGTTTATTTTATAAATATATTATTCGATATCTGGAATTTATTTTCAGTACTGGAATTTCTAATTTATTTCTTACTTTTGTTTCATTAAATTTCTTTTTTGGGAAATTATTGTTTTCACACATGTGACTGTAGCTACTAGAATGCAAAATACAGTTGAAACCATTTTATTGTAATACAAAGACAGCCGAAAGTTACTATATTAAATTACTCGTTCAAATCTAAAATTTTAAAACAGAAACTGTAATTTATAAAACACTCTAATTTGAATTTAAAATTGTGAATACGGTAGCACTGATCTTATGTTTTTAGAACATCTTCAAATTCGTTCTTTCGCATGTATGAGTTTTTGAATTTCAAATAAAAAGCAATCTATGAAATGGATGATCGATTCAGAAATGTTAAAGTTATGTCTGAAGAGACTCCTGAAAAATGGATTACAGATTTGGGGATGTATTTGCGATTTGGAGTATACGGGTTTTTATTACTGAATTAGGCACAAAATTCATTTTATGTGATATTCCATTTTAGTTTTCACTGTTACGCAGTGATATTTGTTTTAAATTGTAATACTGTAAAATAATGTTTAAAAAAAGTTCGGGAAATACTGAAGCAAACAACCTGTAAAATTTTGATGCTTTGGAAGACAATATTGCGCGAATCATTTACGCACCAATGCCACAAAACCATATTTTTAATAAAATAGGTTTTCAATTCACAGTAATAAAATTTTGAAAAATTTTGATTCAATTTAAAGTACTACATCTCCAAAAAAGAATACTGATTGTATATTATGCATCCCATACTGTAGCGCCTAACACAACTATGGTTTACGGCGTTCAAAAGGGATTAACGTAATTTCTTTAAAAAATTTTAATTATTTAATTTTCGCATGATAGTAGCTCAATATACAAGTCACCACAGTTAAGTCAGTTACCACGAAGGAGATCTCCAAATGCGAGCCGAATAACATTTTTTTTGCAATCCCTCTTATGATACAAAATGCTTTGCCCGTCAAAAGCAAAACGTGAGTCTATTTCATCTCATTGTATTGCGCCAATCATTTGCAACCGATTTTTAATACAGTATTTGTAAACAAGCGATTTAAAATGGGATTAAGATGTCAATAATATTTTAAAATATGTTAATAACTTTAAAAAAAAAACCATTTAAAAAAAAATCGGAATTAAAATGAACATCATAATATTTAAGCGTTTAAAAACGAGCAAAATTGGTATATCTCGTGAAAATAAATCCAATCCAAAAATTTTCAAAAAAAAATTAATAGCTATAACTTCGGAAATATTTCGAATTTCGAAAATCGTCAATAATGTATTTTTTTTTAAATCTATTTCATTTTATCTCAAATAATTAGAGTCGATGTGCAGGAAAAAACGGGAAATGAAAGCTTGCCAAATAAAAACTTGGCCTTAAGCTAAACAATTTTTTTGATTTACTTATATCAGTCAAAGGATATAAATGTGATAAATTCATAGTTTGATTAATATTAATATATGGTGCATTAACGTTTTCTTTAGAATTGATGTTATTGTTACTTGTTTCTTATATTTCTTCTTCTTGGATGGGTCAAAATTTTTCTTTGTGGTAACACAATGGGCCTCCTAATACTGGCCTGAGTGAGCCGCTGCAGGCGGCTGCCACTCCAACCTAACCTAACCTACTTGTTTCAAATTAGTATCGATGTACCTAAATATTACGTAAAGGAGAGAAAAAAGCCCTATTTAATAAAAGTCATATTCTGTTTGGACTTTAAATATTACCTAAATAATAACAACGAAAATTTAATTTTGTTATTCATCTCACCTTAAAATATTTAAGAAATTAAACATAACACTGCGGAACAAAATTTTGCGGCCGAAAATTTTTAAGTCGATTCTGGGTAATTTGGGGGCGCTGATTACGAAAATAATATCAGTTTTGTCGAATTGGCTCTAGTTTTTCAGATAAAGATTTTTAAATATTTCACGAAAAAACTTAATCAAAAAGAAAAAACCTAATTAAAATAAATTATATTTTTATTGCGCGCCTGTATAAAAATAATACAAATATAAAAAAAATATATTCTTTTAATTAATTAATTTAAAAAAAAATTACAAAAAACTTTTTCTGTAGGACCTCCTATGATGTGATTGCTCAGGACAATCCCGTATTAAGTTCCAGCACTAGTCTGCCATCATGTGGTCGTCCCATCGACCTTGGTATCTTTCTTCCATTATTTTTATGTCCTGGTGGAACCGTTCACCTTGTTCCTCGCTGTAATCGCCTAGGTTGTCCGGGAATTTGTCCAAATTACTATGTAAGTAATGTAATTTAATGCTCATTTTAGTTCCTAGTTTGCGAAAATTGAGAAGCATATCACCAACTAGTTTTGTATAGTCTGGTGATTTATGATTTCCCAAAAATTTGTTGAATACATTAACAAAGCTTAGCCAGGCTTCAGATTCAATTTGGGACATATGATTTAAGAATTCAGTGTCTTTTAGAATGGTACGAATTTGAGGATCATCGGAGACTACTGCTTTTAATTTTTCCATACTAAGGACTGGAAATTTTTTGCACACATATTCGAAACAGTCACCTGTCTTATCAAGGGCTTTGATGAACTGTTTCATTAGCCCAAGCTTGATGTGAAGTGGTGGAAGAATGATTTTTTCTCGGCTTATCAGTTGGTCATGAACCACATTTGCTGTTCCTACCTCCATATTTTACCTCACCGGCCAGTACTTTCTAATCCAATGTTCATTTCTTGCACGACTGCCCCATAAACATATAAAACAGGGGTATTTAGTATACCAACTTTGTTGGCCCATTTACAAGTTGCATTTACAAGTCACGCGGTCGATAACGTGCAGCGGCTGGCAGGAACTGTTAGAGTTTTCAGGTATTTAGGCGAAGTCGTCGAATTAATGTTTAGTTGTATTAACTCACCCGACTTAACCGGCTGCCCTTGCTCTCTTGAAAGGGAAATAAAATATTTAAACCAACGAACTACTTGTTTCAATAATTTATATAACAAAACTTATTGAGGAATAATTAAATTAATACAACTGGAGCTGGGTCATATAATTATTTTCCATTAATTTCTTAAGTTTCGTTTATCTCAAGAACTAGAGCCAATCCAAAAAAAGTAAAAACACAGTTCGTAAGCCTGCTACTAATGTTAATAAAAACTATTAACAAAATCATGACCGAAGGTTTTTTTTTTAATTTTTGTTCCGCAGTGTAATTTTTTTAGCTCAAAATAAAATAAGTATTGTTATTTTTTTTAGTATTAGTATTTTTTCAAAATTCTATTATTCATATCTAGGAAAATAGAAACACCATGAAATTTTTGGAATTATGATAATACGATCAATTAGAAAAATTTAATTTTTAAATGGACTGCCAAAAATTAAATATTTGTCTTTGATTTAATGAGTTTTCAAAATTTTGTTTTCCGAATATGTGTGTATATTTTTCGGGCTGGTATCACCTTTACGAAAAAATAATAGCAATATATAATTTTAGCTATAAAACTATTCAAGATATTCAAGTATAAACTCCAAAGACAAACTTCAGTTTTATAAACAATTAATTTTAGTTTTGCAAATACATTTACATATATCTGTGATAAACTTTTGATATTAATATTGCTTAGTTAATAAAATGGCACTGACGTCAAGTTATTGGAAAAACTATACCTATGCTCGAATTTGGCAGACATTAAGATTTAATTCATGACTAAAACTTAAATAATGACCTTAGAATATGGCGCTAATATCTGGAACATGAAATTAACCTGTTGGCCAGCACTGTTATTCGGAATTTTAATATTAAGTATTGTAAAGACATCAAGACATTTGAGATCGCATGGATACTTTCTATTTCCCAAAAAAAAAATTTTTTTAACATAAAAAAACTTCTTTTATCAAAAATACACTTTTAATATAAAACATTTTTGAAACATGAAATGGAACAAAATTAAATAAAGTTCTGTAAGAAGAAATGGTTTGAAAAAATATCACGTTCGTCGAGTAAAGCCGGTGATACAAAATGAGAAATGGAATGAAATTGAAGGAGAGTGAAGGAAATCAGGGAAACGTAAAACTAATATTGTTAAATATTTTGCCTCTCCCTACCTACCTTACTGATAGTGTTTTCTTTTCTAGCACCCCATTCTATGACAATATTGTAAAACTATCTAATTTTTTATACAAGAAATGAACGTAAAAAGTTATCCGTAAGTCTCGCTTTCATCATAAATTTTATTTATCGAACGTAGTACAATGAATCAAATGATATCGAATTAGTGTAAAAATCAAAGCAATTATGAGCGTTAAAAGAAAACTGAATAATAAAATGTAATTTTGCATGACGAATAATTTTACATTCATCTTACAAATAATTTTGAGTAACGGGGAGATTTTCATTCATCATTCAAATAAATTTTAGCAGCAAATACATTTGTATTCATCATTATTCGGTCATTCAAATCATTTCATGATTTTAGCATACTTAGTTTGTTATTATACTTACATAGTGCTTTTATATATTTTCTATCATTCTAACGTTTACTTTAAAATTTCAAAAGAAAATTTTAGCAGATTTTAACATAGTACTTACAAATTGTATGACTGATTAACGATAAATGAAAATCTATTCCTTATTCAAAATTATTTGAATGATAAATGAAAATTTATTCGTTATTAAAAATTTTTTCTTACATGTGTTTAAAAATCTCGCGGTGTTTGTGGTCAAACTCCTCCGAAACGGTTCGGCCGAATTTTGTGTCGTAAAATATATCTTATGCTTGGCTTACACAAGTTATATGGAATATAAAATATGGATGTCAAGTGGTTCGTTCCGGAAAGGAGATTGATAGCTTACTTTTATGAGGGATGCCACCTGTTTGATAAATCGAATTTAATTTAAATATACACAAGTTATGTGAAATATTCAAATATGGGTCTGCAACGGTTCGTATCGGAGAGGGGAAGTTTAATCCATATGTTTTGAAGAGTGTTGCAACTACATGAAAAGTCGTATTTAATTATGTTATACATACAGTTGTTTTTTTCTTTTGTGACAGAAGCCAATATGCGTTTTCTGGTTGCATATATACAGGGCTATTAATAAATATGTAAGTAAATGTAGAACGGACAATGTTTTGTCGGGGTTTTTTAGTTTACTTATAAACTTGTTTTTCATTCAAAAATATAACATTTATAAATACAGTTATTATTACTTATTTGAATAAAAATTCACACATCCCTAGCAGAAAACGAGAAAATCAATTTCCATTTCCGGAACAAAATTTTTAACTTATTTCTCCACTTATTTCTCCACAGTAAAAAGTCAACTATATGGAATTGAATTCTAATATCAAAAGATGAACATCAAATTTGTTTTTTTTTTTTTGTTATGAAATAAGCTAAAATTTTCTGTTGGAGGAACGGTGTGAGTGATGTAACATATTTGCTTTCTACGCGCTTTGGTAAGTGCAACATGTGGAGAATATGAAACGCTGTTACTTTTTAAGCAAACACTTTTTTCCTTCTTCCTATTAGCTATGTACATACAATCTGCTACTCAAAATACCAATTCTCCATTGGACATGGAAGATTAACCAATCAACAACATCCACACCTATTGCGCACACACTCACTTACAATTTGATTTCCTTGATCACTCCTACATTAGTTTCTCCTTCATGTATCTTTTTATGATGACCATTCTCATTATTATTATTTTCTTTTGCACATCATAACTTGCATGAAACACGTTAATAATTTACAATTTGGTATTCATAAATAATATGCCATAAAAGTAGAAATGCACCCGCGCAGCCGCAAAGCGAATACGAGTAGCAAGCAGCAGCTGCGATGAGACGCGGCGAAGAAAATTCACACATTTTGGTTAGCTTCTTGTATGCTGCCGTAATGAGCGAATGTTGATTAAAGTTATATATCTTGTGGTATAAGCGAAAATCAGAGGCACAGCATCCATACGATTGCCAGCTAACGATGCTTGTTGACTCTGGGTGTTGGACATTGAGTGACGGTCGTGGCTATTCAACGGGGCAGTTAGTTGCGTTGTATGCGTGCCAATCAGCAGGAGTGAAATTGATTAAGGGGGCGAATCGGGAAAGTGTGTGAGTGGGTTGTGTCTCATGATGTAATACTACTGAAAGTTTCTTTTCCACTTTGTGTATAAATATTTTTCAAAAGCTTGCTCTAACTCATCGTGATCTCAGAGCTTCCTATCATTCGCGAATTATTTCCATACTTTTCCAGTGACCGAAAATAATAGGTATTTTGATCTATTCGAATCAAAAAAATCAGTGGCAAGAATTCGTTGAAAGCAAAACTCGGTAATGGTTAACGACATCGATCTAATCCTATCTATCTATTACACAAATCTGATTCTATTTTTTGATTTAAAAGATTTTTTGTTTTAAATCATTGCATATCCTTATTTTGTGATTTGTATTTTTTCGATCAAACATAATCGTTACTCTTTGATTTAAAATTTTCCGATAATAGTAAATAATATGCTCTATGATCGAAAAAAATTATCATTTACGATTATTTTTGATCGAAAAAATGAAATCCAGAATATGTCCATCAAATGTGATCGGAAAAATAGATGGCCAAAAATAATTGTTATCGTTCATACTTAATCGAAAAAATAAAAACAAAACAAAAATCGATCAAATGTAATCGGAAAAATAATAAATAAATAAATACATAATAATCGGAAACATAAAAGTCCAAGAATAACAATTTATTTTTGATCGAAAAAAAATCACAAAATAGCGATTAATTCGTTATTGTTTTTTTATAAAAACTATAACCGTTGCGGCTACTGTACTTTTTCGTGTGACGTATTTTAAAAGAGAGTTTTTTTTCATTTCGCTTAATAGAATCCTATCCCAAATTATATAAAATCCGCTCGATATACGGAAAAAAATTCGTAAGACCCAAAACTTGTTAAAAATCAATAATAACTCTTATTCATAGACTAACAAAATTGAATCCGTTGCAAAACTGCATACCCAAGAGTTTTGATAAAAACTCGTGAAATATTTGTAAATTGTGTAAAAAGTCGAAAAAAAAATATTATGGACAATTGGCTATTTGGGCATTTACCACTTTTATGCACTTTTTCCAAATAAAATACAACGCACAAATTAAAAGTGGGATTTAACAAATTTATTTAGAAGAAGAGCAAGGTTATAGGGTGCGTCCGACTTCCAAGAGATTATATTATTATATGTATAAGTATAATTCTGTGCGTGTACAAATGACAGACGTATACTATTTGATGAGGTGGGTGGTGTGCACTGTGGATGGTGATGGTGTCTGGAGGAGCGGAAGTGGGACTTCGGCCATGGCCAAGCTGCTCATTTAAGCACTTACCGATTATAAGCACTGTGAATGTTTTCTATTTTCACGATTCAAAAAATTGATAATTTTTAATAGGAAAATTCAAAATTTAAATTTCAAAACAATTGCATTTTCCTTTTGAGGATAAAAGGATCGCTCGTGTCGAATCTGTTATTTTTCAGAATAAGGGAACACATTGTGTTTAGGTTTGAAATTTTGGCCGATTCCAACATTGCACGTCAGTCGACTCTGCTTTGCTAACTGATGCCAGCTATAGACGCAAGCCATTCTCCACCTGATCTTTCGAACACAGAGGAGAATTGCCTCTTCCTCTCGCACAACCAGCCATTAGTTTTTGTTTATTAAAAAAAAACATATTTTAATGACATTTGAGCTTTTCAAATAGGTATTTTTTGTCATTTGCGAGAAAAAATAGCTTAAAGTTTGTGCTCCGAGTTGAAAAAAGCTTGCTGTATGAAAATTTCTAACTCTACCATTATCTGGATAAAGAAAAATATCTCGAGAACAACAGCGTTATTTAAGAAAATTTTTCCGAATACTGGAAAATATATTTGCATATCTTGTAAATTGCTAATATCAAAGAAGATGGAACCATTAGTCGTATAATTAACGAAATTGATGTCAATGGTGATAATGATAATTTTTCTTCATATGAGAGTTCTTCTATTTCCCCTACAAGTGAATTTGATCCAGAATACATGCTGAGTGATGATCGGAGAGAAATTATCAGTTTAGTTAATCACAAATTAAGGACTGCCTCAATCCTAAGTGATAAAATTCATAGGTTAATATTCACGTTCTTGAAAAATCGTTAAACTACATAACGAATTCGAAGCTTCTTATAAATTAGCCATACATGCCAAAAATGTACAATCGAATACAATATAGTTTTGGATATTATCCACCTACAAAACAATGTAATAGTTTTTCTAATATCGAAAAACAGAAAGTACTGAATTTGTATCCGCCAGACGAGATAAGTTGTGTGATGCCGGGTCAAAAAGATGTTTCTGTTCGTCAGGAGGATGGTAAAAAAGCAATGTTACAAAAACAATTGGTTAAATACTGATCGTTCTTAGAAACAGTAAATAAATAAAATGTAAACTTGTTTCTAATTTCGACGACATTAATTGTCAAATACTCAATAACAAGTAAAACTTCAAAATATAACAAAAAATTTAATCACTACTATATTCAAATAATTTTGAATATCGATGTGTATTTCTTCAAATCGTAGAATTTTAAGTTGTTGTCCAATGCGAATTCCTCTAAGCTGTAGTTACTATAGCAGCTGATTTGTTTTTTTTTAATTGAGCTTAGACGTATTTTATTTTTGCTTTTGCGTATGAACTTTCAAAAGCCGTAAAATCAAAAATGTATGGCAAGCCTTACGCAAAAGTAAAAACAAAATACATGGAAATTTTGTAGTTGTACTTACAACACCACCTTATATGAATTGACCTTGTTGTTGACTTTGAACGTCATGATCGCTTTTTCATGGATGGTTGTTCACAGTTTATATCATCAACAATTTCAAGATATTAGCACTGGCAATGTAAGAACGGCAATGGGAAGCTTGCCCCTAATAAGTGACTTGCAAGCCCTGTGATCGAGGTTAGCGCACATATCACTTTCGTCGCATCAAGTAATAAATTAGTTCAGCTATTTTTCATTTACACATACATATGTATTACGTTTTTCTCATATTAAGAGAAATTTGTTGAGTTTAAAGCGATTGAAGATACATGTATTTGATAAGCGTACAATGGACAGCAGTATCAAATTTTAAAATAATGTTGCTTCAATTCAACTTTCGTGCGTCTATCCCGGCAAAGTTCCTAACAATCGTGGATTTGCAATGAGAAAAAATTTGTTACGTTACGCAATTGTCAAAAATGTCACCCAACTTCTGCTCCACTTAACTACGTTATCTCGCACTCCATGGCCATCATGCCACTCAGCTACAATACATTAAACACCCTACAGCGATATGATACGCATGCCCTTTCTACTCTTGCTCTAACGATACGAAAAAAGCCGCGCTTGAAACAAAAGGGTACAAACCCTATTCTGCGCCTCCTCGTCTCTCGCAGCCCATGCAAGCCAACATCCGTGCGTCACTGTTAGCCATTCAAGCGTCAAACATGTCGCGAATGCACATAACAAATTCTAGTTTTTTTTCGCTCTATACTCATACACTTACACACTCACATATACAACGCATCCGACTGTCGCCGTGGACAGAATGACGTTGTCACAAAAATTGCAGAGTTCGAAAGTTGTATTTACCAGTCAGCATTCGCCCCACCTCGTTTGTTCTATCCGCCTGACGACAGCCATTGCCTTGCAACAAAGCGCACTACGCCGACGCACCGTTCCCCGTACACTGCCTTCCATTGCAACACAAAGCATACAAATACAATATATACATACATACATAACTAAAACATAAATAAAAAATAAAACAAAAACAAAAAATTAAATGAAATAAAATAAAATGGTTGGAGAAGAAAGCTAACGGAAAAACAAAATGAGGAAAGAACTTTTCAAAAATTATTGAAATGTCACGTAGCAACTTCTCAAATTGCAAAAATCCTGACGCTGTCATTCAATTGTATGCAGCAATGTAGCAGCACACTGACAGCCACATCAGAGGCAAATGCAAAGGGAAAGTAGTACATGTTGGCAAGTTAGAAGAAATCAGCCATGCATTGGTTACATGAACCGAACGGAACCAAAGCTAGCCGAGCCGAACCAAACAGAGCAACGTAAAGAGGGCAGTAAGACGAAATGTCAACTTTCGTGCTCAAGAAAGTGAAGGAAAACAGTATAGTAAACTCAATCGAACCGAACGGCGTCTAGATTGGCAAATGGTATTGATGGTAGGTGGTAAGGGAGATGAAGTGAGGGCTGACGGGCGCGCGATTTGTCATACGAATGTAAACTGCATTGAACTCTCTTCGAGACTGATGTTGTCATGCCAATGCTGCTGCTGTTACAGCAAATAACATTGTGATGGCGTAAACTAATCCTTCATACCAATCCGCTCAATTGTCGGCCCACAAAACGAAGATGGTGTGCAGCTTTGATACGGCGAAGACGCCAATGTGCATACAAAACTTGCCGTTGACATAAGGAAATCGTTGTGCCTGTGGTAGACGGGCAAGACGTTCTCAACCAGAGATGGCTTCAACGGTGACGCCGATATTTAATTCTTCAGCGTGCAATTGAACGAATGGACGACGACGAAGCGGACAAAGTGACCGACACATCGTCAGTTAACTTGACATGGGACGAGTGGGGGCAGCAAGGCGTAAGAAAGCCATAAAACTGAACGACAACGCCATCAGCAGTAGAGCCAACGATGGTTCATTGGAACTGCCCCGCCATCATAGTTACCGATAAACCATTTCCGCGCACCCCATTCCATTACACCACTATCCGGGGTATGCAAGGCGCCGCCAACTCTATGCAATTGCTCGTCCTTGTATATGTCCATGTTTGCCCTCGTCAATCGTCAAATGTCGCTGTCACTGCCGCTGCTGTCAGTTGCAAGAAGCGACAATAATAGTGGCAAGGAAAGCTTTGGCGGCAACGAAGACATTAACCCAGTATGCAAACCCCGCATACTGCTGCACTCGACCCACAAGCTAACAAATGCGATAAGTATGCTTCGGTCGAACTACTCCCACTGGCGCCGCTCGCCACCCACTACTCGCCCCCGCCGCCACTAGCAATCACTCTGACAACTCGTGCCACTCACTCTCACTGCAACCGTCTTGAAAATCAGTAAGAAAAGTTTTCATGACTTTTCTTTTATTGCACATTTCACAAAACGATTGATGGCTTCCAGGACACACAATATTCACAAGTTTTCTTGCATGCCAAATAGCGAAAATGTAAGTAAGCAAGTATGTATGTATGTACATATATAGTAGCGGGCAGTGCGGCGGCAAGTTGCAAGGATGATGGCAAGGATTAGTCTGATGGACGCGTTTATTCATTTCATTGGATGTTTCGTCCCAACAGAGCACCAACAGCACTTTGACACCTTCCTTATGCGCTCACACCAAAAAGCAAACTAATGTCCTTCACTTGAAGACGCATTATGGCCAACGGTCTATATGTATTTGGCAACCTTCATACCACACCACACCAGAGCCCTATCGCTCTATCTTTCCAAATATGTTTGTGTAGTGCGGAAGCGGATTATAGATAGATAGCATAGCGCATTTGATGTTTAGAGTTGTGAAAGTTGTTGTAGTTGAAGCTTTGTTGTTATTTCCCTCCAGCCCCCGCCTCATCCAGCACCCATTCTTAGTCCATTGCCTTTGAATGCTAACGATCAGCTTTTTGGTATACTAGAATTGTGTCCCTTGCAGATGAGCTGGAAAATAAAGAGATGAGCATCGAAAAGGACTCACTCAAGTTGGTCGTTGATTGCACATTGCACATAGCACATAAGTAGAAGGGGATGAGATGGCAAGTCAGAAAATATTTAGTTTATAATGTTGATGACATAAACATCAAATATACAGTTAAAAAAAATTATATGGATTGGAGAAAAACAGCTATTAAAATAAATAGAAATGGGAATGAAATGGCGCTTAAAATTACAAATTTACTACTTTTGGAGAAAGGTTTTTAAGAATTCTGAAGAATCTTCTCTTCAATCGGGAGAAAATATCGCAATTTCAGGAAAAAGTTGCATCGAAATAAGGAACATTTTTTTAGGTTAATTTGTTTTTTTTTCAGTGTACAGTGTGTGTTAAGATAGCGATCGACAACGAAAATGTGGCCAAAGAAGCAACTCTTGTTTTGTAATCCTACGCTCCTCATACCCGTATGCATTTGCACACGGAATTTTCTCACTCAACAAAACAAAAGACAGCGGCCTCTAGATATGATTAATAAATTCCTTGAAAGCCACACTGCACCAAATTATTTCAACTTCAATAACAACATGCATGCCAAACAAATGGATAAGAAACGAGGAATCCAACATCCGACGTCCTCATAGAAGTGCTAGCAAAAATCAATGAAAAAGAAATATTGTAATATTTCAACCAATATCACAAAAATATATCATTTACACTGGAAACAGAAATCGAAAGAAAAATTTACTGTATTGTCATGACAATTAATTTAAATAAGGCTACCAACAGATTAGATTACGAAATGAACAGCCACTGTAACACCCAACAGATCCAACCACCCTCAAAAAAACCAAAATGTGGCATTTAGTTACCAGCAAGACAAGAACGAATTCCTTTAATAAAAGATGCGAGCAAGAATGAACTAATAAGCACTATATACGCCTTACCTTTGAACAACGGTAACAAAAAAGAGATGGTGGACAAAACCAGAATACAATTCTAAACAAAAAAAAACTTGCAAGAAAAAAAGACCTAGCCAATGTAAATTTAGATATCACAACATAGGCACTGAAATTAGAACGGAAACAATAAAGTATTCCAAGAAAGTAAAATTATTAATTGAAATTAGAACATTAAAAATATTAACCGACTTTGATCTAACTGAACGATTGAAAACAAACAGTAGGAACGTTAATTCAGCTACCTGCGGCACACCTGCCCTAAATAAGAAAAAAATGAGAATGAAACCGGTTAGTCTCCAAACCAGATTTGACAAAGGAAGGCGGAAATTTGTTATAAAACATACCATCGGAAGAAAAAGCCAACAATCAAAAAATAAATTCTCGCCTTTCAAGTGAGAATGTATTCTGAACTAACTTAAAGAAAGCGTTTAAAATTTAGAGTCGTTTATATCAACTCTGAAAAATAACAGAGCTAACAAAGTAGGTCACTTTTGAAATTTTTTAAGTTTTTTCGACAACCTTGAATCGTTTGCAGTAGAACATGAACTACATTTGACAATGATCGACGGTAAAGTATTCAATGCCACACTCAGAAAAGACATTCTTCGGCGCAAGGGAAAAATGGACTTTTCTAAGGAAAATTTCCCTTGAAATGGTTCCCTTAACAAAAACGAGTAAACGATTTTACCCAAATTAAGGAAATTATATTTCCTTTAAATGTAATACCATTTTCTTTGTCCTTAGGAAAATTTATCTTATTAAGAGGAGTTTTTTTATTTGTTTTACTAATGTTGAGAGAATTGATAGTTTTGTTTTACTCGTCTTGAGGAAATGAAAATTACTTTTTAACTATGTAGGTATTTAAGATCATTTTACCAATGTTTTCTTATGGAATGATGTATGGTAATATAAAAAAAATGATTTTCGAAAAAATTAGTTGGGGTTTTCTATATTAATGCCCTTTAAAAATATTAAGAACTTCTCATATCAAATATCCCACCACGTTTAAGTAAATATGTATCAATATCAATTTGCACTATAATAAAATTGTAGAAAAATCATGTATGTATATTAAATTTTTTTTAAAAGAATGAACCTATCCCCTTCGGAATGTCTCATCAATTCTCTTTGTCTCAGTAATCTCCGAAACTATTAAATGGACTTTAATGAGGAATTTTTTTTTATAAAGTACATAACTGATATGCATACATATTCATAAGACTCAAACAAATGTTATAAATACATAACTTCTTTTTTACTTTAGGCTTGTTTAGTTTTATAAAAATCATTGGCAACTCTGTTTGCATTTCAAGAGATGGCACCGCACCGCATGCTTTGTTTTAAAAGCCTTTGGCAAAATTCAAAATTATTTAAGGCAACTTTTACTAATAAATATTATTAAAAAATCATATGTGAAATTCGTCCAACCAGCCAAATCAACGGCTAAGCCGAATATCTATGGCGCGAAGGTAATGCTCTGTATTTGGTGGGATCAGAAGGCTGTGTTATGTTATGAGCTGCTAAAACCGGGTGAAACCATCAATGGAGAACGCTATCGAATACAATTAATCCGTTTGAAGAGAGTAATAGCCGAAAAACGCCCGGTATATGCGACCAGACACGAGGCAATAATTTTCCACCATGACAACGCTCGGCCCCACGTTGCTATTCCGGTTAAGAACTATTTGGAAAACAGTGGATGGGAAGTTTTACACCACCCGCCTTATAGCCCAGACCATGCCCCTTCTGTCTACCATTTGTTCGGAGCGATGCAGAACGCCCTCACTGGAATACGGTTCACATCAGAGCAGGATATCTAAAATTGGCTTGACTCATTCTTGGCTGCCAAGCCGGCGCAGTTCTTTTGGGATGGGATCCACAAATTGCCAGAAAGATGGAAAAAAGCCATAGCTTCAGATGGGCAATACTTTGAATAATACTATTGTAGTACATGTTTTTCTTAAATAAACGTTCAAATTTTGGAAAACCTCTGCACGAATTAAGTTATAGTAAACCTGTTTCCTTAAAATAAAGGAAAAAGCTCTCATATTGAGGTAAATTTTCGTAATATTAAGAAAAAAAATAGTTACTGTGAAATAAAGTTAGGTTAGGAAGTAAAGTAGCTGTTTTCTTGTTTTAAGGGTATGCGTTTTTCCGAGTATATAGAGGAACCATCACAATCTGAATGTGTTTCACAGAAATATTGGTTTTAACGGGAATTATCAGTACTCCATTTTTGGTTATGGTAGTTTGAGTATAAAATTCACATCCCGAGGGGTTCAGAGAAAACTGTAGAAATATTTCTAGCAGAACACCCCTGCTTTTACATTCGTAAAATGTTGATACATCACGCATATATTATTGAAATTCTACGTTACGAATAGTAATGATGCCAGGAAAGGCGCCTGTGGCAAGAACCTAAAATTTGCATAATTACATTGAACCACACGAGGATAAGGTTTTATTAAAATATTTTGTATGGAAATGAAAACACATATATTATATATTGTATATATATATTTTTATTATTTAAAACTGTTCAATCCAAATAGTACACAAAACATGTAAAATGAAGAAAATAATAATTAATTTTATTAAAAAATATTAAACCTAAGATTTGTGACTTTTTTCGAAGTTATCAACAGATTGGCCACTGTGCGTGTTGTCTTTTAGAATCTATCGATAGTTTTAAATCATCGAAGTTTTTTTTTTTTTAAACACAAACAGAAACCTTGAATACTTTTGCACCTCTATCGATTGTCTTATTATATCATAATTCTTTGCAATTCCCGACTCATCCTGAGATCTAAAGACCGGCGAATTACATTCAGTGAAGGACAAGGAAAAGCATTGAGTACGGCACGAACTCAATTCTCATCTCCAATAACACTGTCCGATATTTTTCATAAAGTACACCCTTCCAAGATCAAAACCGCAGATGGGCCTGTACAAATTAGTTAAAATATAATAAATCTGAGCAAAATGAAATGTTAAAAAATATTTTGGTAGAAAATTTTTACCCATTGGCTGCTATGGAAAAATGTATATTGGAACCTTGCATCAAAAAAAATTGATAAAGTCGTTAGAAATTGATTCTTCTAAAAATTACACTTGGAGGTTTTCAGACAAAATATTTTACAAAGAACGTAAAAGTCAATAGAAAATGAGAAACAAATATGTATGTCAATGTGAAATACGCATCATTTATTTCTTCTCTCAGTCATTAACATTAGCATTGCAGCTTTACAGAGCTGTTATTTAATTCCTATATGAAAATGTTTGCAATTGATTTATCTAGAATTCGGCTTTAATCGCACATTGATTGATATTGCGTGAGAAGACCCTCAGAGCGGAGACCAATCCAAAACGGTGCACAAGATCCCAACAGGGATAATCAACAATAGTCTCCGATAACTAACTATAAATCTAAGAATTCAATACAGTGATACCACCTTCATTGGATGGGAAAGGATTTCAAATATCTATTAAGTCTCTGCTATAGCCATCCGCTCTTCATAAGAAGCAAATAAGTAGTTTACAACTGGATTAACGTATACGCAATTTTTACGGGCAGCTTAATGTCAATGAAAGCTTAAATGAAATGCTACAGCGTGGATTAAAAACGAATCCAGTTCAAGAAAGTTAAGTTTCGAAAATATTTTTGAAATAAGTTGCTAACTGTTTAAAGTTGTTAATTCAATTTAACTTAGAAGTCAACTGAACTACTGCTATACAAATGTCACGTGAAAGAGGATAAGCAAATTTTAATTCGGAAAATATTTTTGAAGAGGGTTTCCCCTTAAAAAATTAAATACAATTAAAATGATAATATTTATGAAATATTACAAGGTGGGTGTCAAATGAAAAAGGGGCACGAGAACTATATTTGAAAATTATTTTTGGGAAGGACACCTGTTTTAAAAGTTAAATACATATTAATTAATCGATTAAGTGAAATAACATGAAACAGGTATAAGACTAAAGAGGTTTAGAAAAGTTTATTTTAGAAAATATTTTTACAGAGGGTGGCCAGTTGTTTAAAAACTACTCAGTACAGTTGTGGAGATATATAATACTTACTGTTTCCTACAAGAATATGCTGACAAAATTATCAATACACTCTCATTCATAATATCAGCAAGACTGTAAAATTACCGTGCAAATGACCGTCATTGGGCTTGGCAAAACGAAGCACTCGAGACTCGCTACGTTACCTATGGTGGTACGTATGCGAGAATAAAACAACCGGGTGATACATATTTAGTATGACTGACCGTCAGATAAACAACAAAATGGGTGTCAGTTATAGTTTCAAAAAAGAGATGATCACCAGTCAGGCGCATAAGCGGGAATGAAACGACCAAGAAATGTATAATGTGGCGAAAGCCACCCGAAAACTCTTAAGTGATTAGTTCAGTGTTAATGTTTAAAATCGATGTACTAATAGGTAAGTAATAAATGAAACGACATTACATTAAGGCAATGAATTATGCACGTATTTATTTAAGATCCTCAATCGATTGCCCACAAAAAACGATACAGAACCAGCAATTTTCATTCGACTTTTACCATATTACTTTTAGTTTTGTTTTTGGAATGAGTTTTGTTTGTTACTTAGCGTGTGAATAAAAATAAATTGACAAAACCCACAAAAACTGGTTTATAAAATCAAACAAATAAGAAAATTCATTTGTTACACGTCTAAACGTCAATCCTGAAAATTTTTAGTAGATGATTTTTGAGTAGTAGAGCTATATGTTTATGTGTTCGGTAATATTGATGTGCTAGAGTGAAATGTAAAATCAATGTTGACATCAGCTTTTACATAATGCCTCTAAGAAACTGATAACAACTTTGTTCTAAGTGCTAATAAAATTCTTTCAGCACTGACTGTCATATGTACTAGAAAATGACTGGCACGGTGCTTGCATGGTACTTAATGGAGTTTTCGTTCTCGAAAAAAGTGTTGCCCCTTTATATTGTAATATTTGCATTAGGTTACTTATCGTCCTATATTAGTGGATATATTAGTAGAAAATTATGCATTTTTGCTTGGTCAGAGGTCAATATTTGGAGAAATGAAAAACACCAGTCTGGTGATTGAGAAAAACAAAAAGGCCAATATTACTTCGAGAAAAGAAAACAGCATAAATTGGAACTAAAAAAGTGGGGAGTCAGTCACCCCGATGTGTAACATGGATACTCCGATATTGTGCTATTCTGCATGTGACCATCATCATTGGAGAGGCTAAAGAAAAATCGGCGTTGATTCCCAGAATTCGTATAATTCCCACTATGTCTATTCTATTGTAATACCATGCACCAAAGCCACCATACTGCCACCTTAAATGTCAATTAACTTTAGCTAATTCCTAGCAACGGTGCATCACGACAATCCTCTTTTCCCGTTCTCTTTAAACATTCGCTTCTATTTAGTAATAGCAGTTCAAGAGACTTCTTCAAAAGTCCTATTGGGTCAGATGTGAAAGCTGTGCATAATATTCAGCAGAAGCAATGCCCAACAATTGCAAGCGGCTGTACTAAAGTTAAAATGCCACCGCTGTTTGTTATTACCACCGTTATACTGCTGATGCACATTGCTGCTGGTAAGTAGGCGAAGGAAGAAGGTGAGTAGGTGGCATTGGCCTGCAAACAATTTCCATGCATCCGTCGAAGTCTGCTAAGCAACTGTCACTTTGCATCTTCGACGAACATCATCAAAGCTGATGGGCACTTTCTCGCAGCGTTGACTGTTTTCGATATTTTACAATTTCTATTTTTCTTTGCCTTTTTGCTCTAGCTTTCTTTGGTCATCTTAGCTGACATTTTTTGCAGCTGCCGAAACTTGTTTGTTTGCATTTTCTTCAAATGCATAGCTTTGAATTTATTTCTCTGCTTGTGAGTACCAACTTTTTGTCATCTCATCTGTCCATGTTGCTGATGCTGCTTCTGATGCTGCTATTGCTACAACCCTTCTCTTCCACATCCACAATGTATTGTACGAAACTTGCGTACACTTTGCCGCTTAACTAGCGCAGCTTAGCAACAAACCAATAGCGGGACTTGTGCAGAGCACATTGATGACATTTCTTAAAAATCAAAATTTTTCCACAAGTTTGTCTTGACGTTGGCTGTAGTAGCCTTGGACTTTTACTCTGATGTTGATGATATTACTGCAACAGCAAGGATAAGAAGCTGCCATTCGGTTTTGCTATTGATTGACGCCAAGTGACAGCATTCTCACACTCACTCAGTAAAGTTTCACAAATAAGTTGAATAGGGATTGGGCGAAGTGAGTGTGTATGTGTGTATGAGTGTGTATTGAGATTGGAATGCATTGTCAGTTGAGCATAGTTGCAAAAGACTTACATATTCTCATACTGGCATGAATCGGCACAATGGACTTATTTCTTCTGTTAATATGAAGATATGTCTATTCTAATACATCTACGAACATTTGCTTGCAACTGAAGGAAGGTATGTCCATTATAAAAACTTTATTGTGGTTGTCAGTTGAAGAATTGTCAGTATCTCGTTTTATATTTAAAATAAGAAAACAACCATTGGACTAAATGAAGTTCCATAGAGCAATTTCAAAAAGGGATATTCCATAAAATACACATAGCGGCGTACATATATGTAGCACATATTTGTACGCGGTAGAGAAAAGAAAGAACTAGTTGTTGAAGAACCTGGTTCGAAATTTATAATACCGTATTATCTAGATACCAACTAATTCAAATTGGGTTCAGATAATTTAATATTACTATTTATATCTTTCAGAATTGAATAATTTCTGGTAAATGTTAACCAATATTGAAGTGGTTCTATTTTACATAGTTGAAATAAAAGCACGGAAATTTAAATTTATCATCCAAAGAGAATTTCTAGTACAAAAAATCTTCTCTCTTAATCAAAGAAAAATGCTGTCTTATTTCTTTCTTTCTTTCCAGATATTTTCTCCTGATTGCATAAAAGTTGCCACAAATCATAAACTATAGGAATAGTTCTGGTGCCAAAAATATATTTTTATAAAAATAAATCTAGAAAACCCCTGAGGACGTTGTTCCGCCTATATTTGTTTGCATATGTCACATATGTATGTATAACAGGTGGCAACCCTCTCAACAATATAGGTGTGCCCATTGTTCCCGCTGAGACGACCAGTTTGACACTAATATGTTAATATTTTATTCCCTTGTGTGTAATTTAATAAAATTTGACCTATAGAAAAAAAGTGGCAATCCTCTTCAAAATATATCTTTAAAATTTCTTAATGCGACACTAACGGTCTCACACCCATATTTCACTATTTCATATGACTTGTGTATAGTTTAATTAAATTCGACTTTTGAAACAGGTGTCAACCATCTGTTTGCTATAACGCTTCTTCCCAGGGAATCGAAAATTTCGACACCCACATTTTAATATTTCATATAACGTGGGTAAAATTCAGTTAAATTCAACTTTTCAAACAAGTGGCACTTGACATCGGTATTTGGAAATTTCATATAACTTGCGTATATTTTAGTCTAATTTGACGTTCTAAACAGGTGGCAACTCACTGCCAAGCATTAAATATACCTATTCTCATAGCTCTCAAATATACATAAAAAATTTCATAAAAATCGGTCGGGCCGATTTTTATATAAAATATAAGAACCCCACTATTATTATGTAACGTTGCTCAAACATTTAATACTTTTTACTATTTCTAGAAAAAAAATCTGATATGAATTTTTTTTTTTGTTTACATATCGGAAATTTAAAATCAAACCTCTTGTTGAAAGAACTTTTAGTATTTCTATTAATTTTGTAATAGGCAACACTCTCAAATAATTGGAACTTGTTTGGAAAACTTAAACTTCAAATAAGTATTTAAAAACAAGTACGCTTTCTGAATAAGAATTGAAGCTATAGCTAATAAAGAATTCAGCAGTACTGGCATTGGTTGGATAGAAGTACGTTTCCTACAAGGTTACTAGAAATGCATCCTCGTTTTTTTTTTTAAATCGCTGTCCATCGGTCATTACAATTTACCTCACTTGTCAGTTGAATTAATTGACAGATTGATTGTCGACATTGGTAATTCAATTACTCAGCCTGGTTTGTTTTATTCATTGCGTATTCGCAAATACATAATTATCAACACTTTTGCACACATTACGGTATATAATATGATATGTATATATGTATGTAGATATACACACTTGCACTCATAATTGCAACGCATACATTCTGTATATGAAAAAATACATTAATGTGTAAGTTTGAACGTTTATACTGTTAGCAACTCTAACAAAATATACAAATATAGGCATAAATGAACTTCTTTACATTCTGTGTAGCTAGAGAAAATCACTCATACGCCCTGTTGCATCATTCACTAAAACTGATCTAAGTAATCCATTGCTTTTGACTTGATAATAAATCATATGACATTGTATTGCATAATTTACATTAAACTAATAGAGACATCATCCGAATGTCGTCGCACTAAAATCAAGAATGTCGAATAAGCTATATAGGGACGATAGTCTTATGTACTTGCTTTTTTTCATATCATCAAACACACATGACCTACTCACATACCATCGCATTAATTAAAATCACATTACGTTAGTGTTCAAAAGAGCCTATATTGTAAATTTTATTTAATAAAAACAAAATTTTAGAATGAATTTTCTAAATTGCTAGCTCCACAAATATGCAAATATGCAAAGCTGAAATATTTTCGCCGAAATCTTACAATTCTTGTATCAAATTTTCCGATTTCTGTACATACACCCCATAGAATGGGCTTAATATTTTACATTATTAACTCCAAATAAGGGTTTCCTTATAAACCTAATCTCTAGGGATGAAACGATACAATAGAGGTGTTTATACTTTTACCTGTAACTATTATCGAAAAAAGTGTCGATACCTGATAAATATCGGATACCTCCTCGAATCGACACTTCTGGCTCTGAAGGTATTTTGTGTGCCAACTTTTAACGAAATAATATATTATCTACGGTTTTTACATATTATACTGATATTTCAACAATTTTAAGCAATTTAAGTGTAAAACTTTATACTTGTGGACACCTTATGTTTAAAAAATTGTAAAACAACACTTAAAATCAGGGACTAAAAAAATCACTATCGGATCAACAAATCATTGTGAAGAATTCGTTCAAAACAAAACTCGAACACAACGATCATCTTTATACCATATGCTATACAAATCTGACCTAGTCTAAATTTATTCTTTTTTTAATTTTTATTTCTTGGGCTTAAATTTGTCCGATCAAAGTTGATCTATATTTTGTACTTCATATTTTTCGATCATAAAACATAAATCGTTTTATTGCTCTTGTTACAAATTTAAAATTCAAGAATACCCATTATTTTTGGTTGAAAAATAAAATAAAAAAATATCGATCAAATATGATCAGAAAAATATATGTCTAAGAATAACGATTAGTTTTCATCGAAAAAGGAAAAATCACAAACTATTGATCAAATTTGATCGAAAAAACATAAATAAAATAATAAATCATGACATTTTTAATGAAAATTATAACCGTTACGGTCCCTGCCTAAATGTTTAATTTGGAAAAATGTTACTCAAAAACGCGTTTCTGAATCGTAGTCTGAATTTTCATGGAATCTGGGATCAGTGAATCCTGATTCCTTTGCCTTTATAGCTTTTCTATCAATATTTAATAACTTTTAAAACAATCTCAATAAGACATTGTAATCTAGAAGAATGATATCGGTATAACAGTCATGCCACTTTCGCGATTGAAAACTTTATTTTTCGAGAGCAATGTAGAAGTAGAATAAAGATTTGGAACTCAACGAACATTTTTTGCAGTTTGTAGTCAACAAGAAAAGCCCAACAAAACTCAAATAGCTGAAAACTGATATTATCACTTTTTAGTCGCCGCATATCACTCCTCGCACATATAATTGAGCCAGAAGTTAAACTTCTGTGCAGACTCTACAAAGAGATATAGAATTAAATAAGGGGAGAGTTTTATAATACGTCCTTGTTAGTTTTTTTTAGTTTTAGCGTGAGTGAAAATAGTAGTAGCTTTAATAAAAATAGTAGTAGTAATTAGTAACAGCATTTTTTCAAAATGGTAGTAAAAATTAGTAAAAACAGTAAAAAAAATAGTAGTACTTAGTAATAGCGTTCACAAAAATAGTGGTAGAAAATAGTAAAAATTGTAGGAGTAATTAGTGCTGGCATCAGTAAAAACCGTAGCAGAATTTAGTAAAAAAAGTAGAAGTAATTAGTAGGAGCACATGTAAAAATAGTAGTAGAAAATATTAAAAATAGGAGTCGAACATAGTCAAAATAGTATTAGTAATAAGTAGTTATATCAGTCAAAATTGTAGTATGTATGCATGTTTGTTTTTTCTCATACAAGCGTCTGGTCGTGACTTCGTGACGCGTCTGCTGTTCAACAGGGATGCTGGAATATTGGGGGCATGCATGGCTACTACCCATTGGGTAGTATTTAAAAGTCGGAGCAGGCTTATATCATAGATTGTTTATTCAGTGGAAAAAACTTAGAAATACCACTATTTTATTAATAATAGGGAAGTGAAAAATTTCAAATTTTTCATATTATTTTCTTCCATATTCCGTATTCTTTAATGCCCGTCATAATTTAAAGTTACTTTTTTTATTTAGTTGTATAATTTCACTACAGACACTGAAAAATATTTTCACTGTAATGCCCATTATTTTAATTAAAATTATGTAATAAAGGAAACAAATTTAACTACCACTATCCCAATTGGTTAATTTGGCTTGATAGAAAAGAAATCTTTGCGTTGTAGCTTTAAGCAACAAAATTTGCCAAACATAAAATCTTTAAGACATGCGGAAAGCGATTAAAAATTCTAGCTAGAAATACAACTAGCGCCTGTCAAGCCATCAATTATACATGCATATCGCAATACTGAATTTGTCTCAGATTGCTAGAAAATTTTAACTTTTAAATTTTTAAACTAAATTAACGCTGGATTTCGTTTTATTTTCATTTTATCATGGCATTTCATGATATCATCACATGATCTCATCATATGATCTACCCTATATTTTATATTAAATGATTTGCAGATGAAAATTGAATTTTTCTTGGACTTGCACTTAATGAAAGATATTTTAAGAAAAAAGTGACTAAGTTGATCCTACGAAATATTACACATAGTGCTATCATCTGACGCGATCGTGTCATGAAATGTCAAAAACAACAAACTTTCTTATTTCTGCCAACCACGGTGATTGGATATTGTCAACGTCTACAGCTTGTTTTAAGTATGTTTTGTTGGTATGTGACCCGAATGTTGCTTTTTTTTAAGTGTGATATTGGCCTCTCTATAAGATCCCTTCCCATCATACGCCATCCTATCACATGACATTAAATCATATGATGCATCCTACCATTGTATCGCATGTATATCATAACACACAACATAACCTGCATTTTATTCACATCACATAATCATATAATATAACATAAAATTAAATGACATCACCCCCACTTCATAACTGTGGGTTCACGTACGCTTTTTTTTTTGCAATTTTCTGCGCCAGCAAATACTTTTAGCAAATAATTGTATTATGAGGGTCAGTGAGCTTTTTCTGTCTGCTTGTATGCCATCTACTCATTGACACAATGGTGTCAAAAAGGACATGACCAAACTCACAAAAATTGTTTTATTGATTTTGCATAATAAAAATGTCACTGCATGTCACACGCACAGATGCACGTACACAAAAATGCATGTAACTACACACGCACACACGTACACACATATTTATGCGTTAGTGCGAAAAAAATGCTTTTAGTTTATTTGTTGCTTACTGCGTATAGTTATGCCCACGATCCTTCGCGCGCCACACACCCATCGCCCCCATATACAAAAATATTCACTTAACTGAGAGCTGTGAGCGATGGGCTACGCCAACGCAAACATCAGTGGCTATGACAGTGCCAGTGCCAGATCCAGAGCCAGCATCATTGACGGACAACAACACCAACACCAACAGCTAGCTATAACAATAATAACAACAACAATAAATTAATTAAGCCGATAGAGACAGTTTAATGTCATTTAATAAAATATTGACGCGCATTGACGATGCGACAATGATGGAACAGATACATACATATATATCTATATACATATATGTATATATCTATATATGCTTACATCCATATTGCACATGTATGTGTATATTTTACTGTGGCATCGCCATTATTTTTTTATTTTAGTTGACGAGCGTAAGTGCGCTCCAACAGTTAAATTCAATTGACAAATTCAATTGATTTGGCGGTTAGCTTGATGGACAGACAGACAAGCGAACGAGTGCATGTATAGGATCGGAGTTGGAGCTGAACTATATATGTATGTATGTGTAGCCATATGTATTTTATGTTGTATATGTGTGTGCAATCGTAATTACTGCACATTTGGCGCTGCCTGCCGATTTCAATGACATCATCATCCGGCCATGCTGGGTTTGGGGACTGTAAACAACGGGCTGGTCTTAGTTGCCGCTATTTATGGGTATGCATATTAGGGTGGGTGGGGTGAAATCTTGAGTCAAAAAGGTAGTTATTTCTCTTGCTTCAATCTCCACTCAATTCGACCACTTTTAGAATCGGTAGTTTCTAAAATCTCTTGATTTCAGAATAAGACCCACTGAAAGTAATCCAATATACAATACATACATGTAACTAAAAACAAATGACCTAGATGTACTACATTTACATTGGACGGTAAAAATTTGTTCGTATTCTCGAATACCATTTCAAACCGCATCCGAAATACTTGCTGAACGATTATGCAATTTCGGTTTCATCTCATCACGCGATCTCATCTTATGATATAATTGTATGCGTGATATAATGAAATCCATATTTTTAATTTTTAAATATCGTCAATATGGTATTAAGTGCAATTATTGTATAAAATAAATTAAATTTTTTAATCGATTTTCGTTCGCATCAAATACACGAAAGTCAAACACAATGTCATGGTGTACCATATGATCTTGTAATGGGATCATATGATGTGGTGATATAATGAGATATCACGTCTAACGCAAGCGAAAATCTGTATTATTTGAGCGAGCTCAATTCAACAAGATAAGCAATGTCTCATGGTTAGAAGCTGCGAAAATTTTCATCTTTTCAAGTCCAGTTTTTTTACCAGCTACATCGCGTTTGGCCAAACTTCTTGCGTCTTGATGTTGCACGACAAATTGAGGGACTCCGACTCCGAACGGCAAATGATTTTTGTAAGAAGTTTTTTCATGCCAGTTATACACTCGGAGATTTGCATTTCCTTTTTATAATTTTGAACGTTGATTCACCGGTTCATTGGCAATACACTCCGCTAAGGACGCGGTTGTCATTATCTTGCATAATTTCTAATCGGCATAGCAGGATACCTGAAACCTGAAGTTTTAGAGTCAACCCAAAATTATTTTTTCATATTTAGCTTTGAGTAATGGTTTTATTTCCATAATCAGTTCAACTATAAGCCAATAAAATACAAAGAAAGCTCCTGCTATGACAGTAGTCGCACCAATGGTAAAACGATGTTGGATGAGTTTGTGTTCTTTTGCCAAACTGTGACTAAACTAAAAGAGGTGTTGAAGTGTGGTAGGAAATAAAGTGCCATTCGATATTTCGAGTCATTCAAGAAACATCGTGCACTTTATTTAAAGTACATTTGTTTTAATTTTCATGTTATTAACTGAAATTATTCACCGTACTCATAGAAACATTTACTTTCCACCAAAAGCTGATGCATTATTTGGTTGGAAATTTAAAAAAATATTACGACCACCTTCAAAATATTATTAGCACATAGACTGCATTTTTCCCACCGCTTCTTGTGAAATAAAATATTTTGACCATGCGCATTTCTAAAAACCATTTATGATATATTTTTTGGGTTAAATTTTGAATAAGTTAGAGATTTACTTACAGCAGTTTTAAAATCACACTTGTGTCAGAGTGGTGCGGGTGTAATGACGTAAATTAAGTGACGTTCGTCTTCTGCAGATTGCTTGCTTTCCAATTAGATATAGTATTCAAGAAGGGATGCCGAAGCGGATGAATATCTTTCTAGATCTATTTACATTCCGTCCGATCCAGTAGTCATTTCATGTATTGTAATTGTGTCCCGCTTCCCGGACGTAGGTATTTATTTGCTGATAATAGGTTTGGCGATCCAACTCTGGTAAATTGTGTTATGCCGGATGGAGGTCAAGGTGGGCTCCCTTGGAGTTAAAAAAAACAAAAGGTTTTCGTTCGTTTTTTCCAATATACTGAAGGTAAAACTTTGAACAACATAAAAATATTAATTAGGGTGAGTTCCGAGAGGGCGATCCAATAAAGAGGTTGGGCTCCTATTCCCCAATTTTTCTGGGTTGATCTCTGGTTGGGCTTTGCGATTGGAGTCGCTTCCCGCTACTCTTTCACACTATTCTGGACTAACGGCTACGGAATGGAAGCTCAACTGGAAATTGTCTCGGTCACGAAGTCTGACGGGACTGGTTCCAAGGGGAACAGGAACCCCCTAAGTGCGATCTACTACGTAATGGGCACCTGGCATGTTCATTGTGGAACGTGGAGTTGCTAAACAACCTGGTGGGTTACCCATAGTAAGACATAGGTGTTAGATAGCCATCGAGCGTGCCTTACCAAGGTGGTAGCGTCTCATTTCACAACACCGTTGGTATCGCGTATTGTACAAGCCGACTTCGGCGTTTAACAACGTAATATATCTATACGTTACTCATTTTGAAGTGGCATGAAATTGAGCCATCCTAGCATTCCACAACTCTGGGAATGAGCTTTGCTGCCTGCTGTCTTGGTCCCCCAATATTCGTCATTATTCTATTCGGCGCTATTCCAAAATGTCACGTATATGGTGTTCCAGAAAAGGGGTTCTAGCACGGATCATTGGGGCACGCGGGCTGTGGCTTAGTAGTCGAATATGTGTATTTATACAATTTTGAAAATAAAAAGTCGACCCACCCTTATGCAATAATGAATGCATGAATCTGTGGGTATGTGATGCCCACATTGACGGATGGACTTGTGACATATTGCACGATTGATGCCAGCGGATTATGCTTATATATTTGTATATTTACATATGTACATATGTAGGAATGTAGGAACATACACATACACATACACATATACATTTGGACACACAAATATTTATGCTTTCGGCTATTTGCACTAAAGCTTAACTGAAAATTAATGCTTATGGAGATATATATGTACTATGTCTATGTTTGTGAGTGTAAGTGTTGTTGATGAGAATGTGGACATTTATTGGCATTTGTCTGGTAATGTCGCATTAAATTTTGGCACTGACTGGCATGAGACACTGCGCAGCATCGACGCGGCAGCGGTCGCAGCTTGATGGCTCATTTAATGCATTTCGCGAATGTCAGAACGTCAGTATTCATTGAAAGTCTTTTGTCGGTTTGCAACAAATAATGAAATGTTAATTTTGACACGTCATTTATATATTGCTGTAGCGTAGGTAGACACTCTTGCTTACATACATACAGACATAAAAACAATTTGAGTACATGTGCACTTAACACACACATACAAACATCGCCTACCTATTCATCAATACAAAATGTCCCATTTTCGGTCTCTTGATATATTTTACACAAACACACTTACATACGTTTATGTGTGTGTGTGTATGTAGGTATGAATGTATATGAGTTCGTTGTTGTTTTTGCATTGCCATAATTAGTTTTGATGCAGATGCTTGTTGCAAATTAATTTATTTGACAGTCCGCCGTTGCGCATTTGCAATTTTTGTCTGACCACACTGTACGCTCATCGTCTGTGTGCATGTGTGTGTGTGTTTGTATATTTATAAATAGCTGACGTTTATTGCAAAAGTGAGCATTTTGAAATCATTTAATTTGTCAAAATTTATTTGTTGTACCTTAGTTACATTTTACCCGATAGTGCATTTATTCATTTATTCAAATGACAAAAATTAGTTTGATATGCAATTGAATTTTTAATTAAACTATTGCCAGTTTGGTATTTATGCAACATCACATTAACATTGTTGATTCAAAACCTAAGAAATGCGATGGGAATTTTCAATTTTTTATTTTTTCTATACACACACTTTGTAGGTGATTTTTATTTACACGTACATTGTACATGTAATTAAATAGAGTAAAGAAAAATTCTCGACCAGCTTTTGTTATTCACAAAAATTTATATAATTTAGGTAAAGATTACTTTCTTTTCTCATCGCGCAAATAGCATTACTTACTTATGCATTGGGCTCAAGAAATTACGGCATTTTTTGCTAAAAGCACAATCATCAATTTCAACACAGCGTTAGATTAGTAAGACTAATGAAATATTGTTGTGAATTTTAATTTTTTTATTGTAATAACACAATGGTTTAAGTTAAATTAAATGTTCAATAGTAGTAATTTTCAGAATCGAAAGATACGAGGGGGGAATTAACCTCTCACACAACTAGGCGGACTCAATTGAGTTTTGAAACTGATCTGCAAATGTTTAATGCTGTCATGCCATTAAAAAAAAACATTTTGATAATCAATATTTTTTACAAAACAAAGTCCAAAAGGCATGCCTCGAACTAATTACGTCTTAAAGAATCTAATAAGACAGGGATAATGAAACGGACTTTTAAGAAATGGTTGAAAAATTAATAATATGGAATTTTAAAAATTGAAAAAATTAGATTCCATTGTTTTTCTATTATGGGATCAAGTACAAAAGTTGCAGAATAAGTGATAGTTTTTTCAAAAGTTTTCAAGAAAATCGATCAGAACTGGTTGTTTGGAAATCAACACTTTTTATTAAACATTTTTTAGTTTTATTGGTATATATACGAGTTTGATTTTTTTTCAATTTCATATGCCGAAAGTCTTTTGAAAAACAAGAATTACAAAACGGTATGGTCCTAATTAATAAATTTTTTTACAAAATTATAAGCATTTAAAAAAAGTAACGTGGTTTTTCAAAAATTGATATCTCGAAAACCGATAAACCAAATAATTGTACAAAAATCAGGAATCAGACCTATCTTAATTAGTACTATAACAGAAAAGATTATGAAAACAACAGCGATTGGACTCCGATTTGGCACGCAATACCCCATATGTATGTAATAACTAAATGTAATTTTTAAAGTACCATAACTGTCACTTTATTTACATATAGCGAATAAGAAATTCACACATGAAAAAATCATACATGCACAAGATGAGCTCATCGTTCAAAAGTAATAGGAAAAATTGTGAAGGAAGATTTTTAATAAAAGAAAAAGCAAATTAATTTGAAGAAAGTATTACAGTTTAAGATTTGGACGAAGGCTTAAACCCATAGGGATTGAACCCCATAGTCAGTAGCAGCTACTTTTTGAAATCTGTCACGGTTGTGGCCATCGACTTTTGAGGAGCAATGACAAAACATGTGCGGCGAATTCATTGAATATTTTGATATGAGCAAATAGCATATCATTACTACAAAGATCTAAAGAGAAATTGTATTTATTTATTTATTCGCTGGGGCTATGCGAATAGCTTAACCTAAGACATGTGTACTATAGTTTCCTGTTGTCTGTTGATCTACCTGCCAGTGGTTACTGCAGTGTTCAAAGTCATCAGTTGTAAATGTAAGTAGCGAATGTAACTGAAGTGTGAGAGTTGCAAAGCAAAAGTATAAAAAAAATTTGGGGAGCAATAAAAAAATATTTAACAATTATTTGTGATTTTATTTAATAATCCAGTGACAGACCTCAAGCAAAGCAGAAAAGTATTCGATAAGTTAGGGAATCCTGAACAATTCCCTGGAATCCAAATATTCTAAATATTTATAATATTACTTACGAAGTATCTCCAACTCTTTAAACCTCTATGACGACGATAATTCGAAAACGCACACAATCTTTGCACTCGCAAGGCGGATTCTATTGAGCGCAACTGCTACTATTTACATATCTGTGTATGTAGGTAAGTATGTATGTAGGTAAGTGCATTTGAATATAGTCGTCACATATGTAGGCACAATACGTAGCAGTTAACACCCAATTAGCTGCAATTAGTTGCCCCAAGGCGCGTAGACCGGCCGTTTTCCGATGTGCAATCGAATTCAAAGCGCGGGTAATGCGTCTCACGCCGAACGCCAGCTACAAATGTCTACGCAATCAATGCTAACCAATTAATGTCAGCTGGACAAGTGTATGTGCAGATGGGAGTGTGTGTGTGTGTGTGTACGTAAATCTAAGGACAAGTACGCATGAATGTAATAATGTTTAAGTTAAATGTCACGACAGCATTAAGGATTATCGTTTTGACTACCAAAGATGTAGACGAAGACATGCCGATGTCTATGCCGCATAGGAGCTAAACTGTATTAAGTTGGGTAAGCGTGTGTGAGTGACATGTAAAGTCAAAGTCAAAATAAAGTCAAATTCTGAATCAAACACTAAGCCAGAGGCAGAGTCAAATAGGGATCAAAAACAAAGTCAGCTTCAAATGTAGAATTCAAAGCAGCACCCGAGCATGGTAGACACTTTGGTTGTGTTTAACTAACTACCCCTGATTGTTCATAATGGTTCTTTACTTGGTTTTCGCTGCAAATGTAATTTGCTTTTCAGTTAAAAATAGAGTCGATTTTGTATAACGCAACTGAGAAAGGAAGAAAGGTATATTACTCGGAGAACGTGGGTGCGAAAAGCGTGAAATGCTGGCCGACAGGAAAAGCGGGCGTAAATGTTACCATAACGTGCGGAGACATACGGGAGGCTTTAAGGTGGCTGAACGAACTGATTGGAGATTCCCAGCTTAACTTTAAAGCGGGTAAATACTGGAAAAGACATGTGAGAAGAAGGTCAACGCACGACTTTAAATCAGCTTTCGACAACACGAGAATAAGTTGTCTATTTATCGCGACGTCTGAATTTTGTATTCGTGCGAAACTAAACCGGCTATGTAAAGTGACGCTAAGCAACAACCGTGAGAACTGGGAAGAATCTCTCCGAACCGTTTGATACCTAACGCGGTGTCAGACAGGGTGATTCCATATCGTGCGACTTTTTTTCTTTAGTTCTGCCTTTTCTAAGTTTGATAAAGAAGCGAAGCGAATGAGTATGGAGGTGAATTCATAGTGATTTCTAAACAAAAGGAAATACTGCACTGGGTAAAATTCAGAGTCATTTCGAAATTTTGAAAGATTTTTGGTTAATGTGTGATGGGTCCTTTCAATTGACTTCACTTCTCCAAATGTGGATATTAGTTCGTTGTCGAAAATTATTTGAAATCATAAACCTGTTCTTATACCGGATCAATTTTTTGCAAACACCGAATCGAACAGCATCCATTTTGGAGCCCTGGATTTGCATATTTATAAAAAACTAAATGCAAATCGTGGTTAAACGTTACAGCTACATATGCTCTAGTTAATCATGGACTACTTTTATATCTCGTATCAGTCGACGTGGCATCTGGGAGAACCCCTTCTACAAAAAAAATATGAGTAGGGTATACTAAACACAAAATAAATAATTATAGAAATATGTCCATCTACGCATATATCCGCTAGATATATGCCAGCATCATAAGCCTAAAATTGAGTCAAAGTCAAAGTTAAGCCTAACATAAAAATTCAATTGAAGCTCAAGCATTACATCGAAGTGAAGTCAAATCAAACTCCAACTGGCATTAACTATTTGTGGCCTTTACAAATCAGTGAATTTCTTGGCACAGACCCAATCATAATCTGTCATATATGTATGTGGCACTTATGCATTCTATGTGCAAGATCGCTCACACACACACACTCATAAATTTTTACATATACCCATCCGCGGCCTTAACTAACCCAATAAATGTCACCATATCTAATACCACCCCCTGACACGACTATAACTACTCTTAATGTTGATGTTAAATGCACTGTGGCACCAACTGCTCAGTCGCAAAATGTTAATTAGTTCTTATGCGTTTGCGGCATGCATGTGGAATGTGATGAATTAGCATGCCGTTGTATCACGCGCCTCAAACGCCTTCGCTGTCACTTGGGATTTGCAAAACACACAGAAGGGCCAACAGCTGGCAGTTACTACATGTTGCATGCTGCCTTGCATAAATGGACTTACTTACATATGTACATATTCCAAAACATAATATACCTACATACGTACATAGGTACCTACATATAAATCGGTACTCGTATGTATAAAAACTTTAAGTTATCAATTGACCTGTAGCGCCTCTTAATTTTTAAAGCTAATTTTAGACAAATTTGCTCTGTTTAAGTGGGATTCGCTGGTCCAGGATGTGACACACTCACGCACACATGACATAACACTAACAATATGTATAGTATAATGGTTTTTACTTCTGTTGGGGGTGTAGAATTATTGAGGATCCCACATCTAGACTCCACCAATTGCGGTAATTGAGTTGGCTTCCCAAATACGTCTAACCCACACTTGATGCGGGATGTCTAAAAAGATTTCATCTCCGGTTGTTGGCACAACTTGATCTGATATTTTCATCGAACGAATCATATATTTACTTCCATATGTAGGTAGGTCATAGACACTCCCTTTGATATACTTATTTCCTGCTACTTATATCCGGTTAACTACACTGTGCATTCTGCTAGAGTAGATCAAAGAAATGCGCTTATCGGCAATTTTAAAGCTTACATCTGCAGCAAGTTAATCTCATCGACGTTGAAACGTTTTGATTTATGAGCGTACTTGATTGCTTTACGACGGGACCTCTATTTTTGGTAGCAATATATGTAGATAGAATTTTCCCACCTGTGGCTTGAGGCATGCCAGGGTATCGAAGTGACTGTCCGCTAGACGAATAAAAAATTTGCAATGAATATTGCGATTGTATATATAAAAATTTTGCCGTTGTCTTTGTTACAATTCAAAACATTATCAATGGATTTCAACCAAATTTGGATAGCATATTCCTTGGATCCTTGGCAGAGACATAGGCTATATTTAGTAAGTAGAAAAGTGTAGTGCTGGTGCTACTAACTTTAGAGTCGACTTCATCTTTACTCCGACTACCCAGCACAAAATGACGAACCATATCGAAAAAGAGTAATCGATTTTAAATACACACATTTATAAAAACTATGAGAGAAAAAGGCAAAACATAATGTTTATTCGGTCGCACGTGCGTTTACAACAAATAAAATTTGAGTTCAATGTTGCCTATGCAGATGATGTGGCACTTTTGGTTAGAGGAAAGTTCCTGGACACCCCGTTTGACTTCATGTAGGGGTACCTAATCCTGATCGTGAAATGGCACACGGGATGTGGATTCGCTATTAGTCATAGCAAGATAGCCAAACTGCAATCAAGGCCTTAGGGTATTTAAAGGTGAAGTCGAAACTGGTTGAGAAGTGCCTTACTTCTCTCTCAGCTTTACTTTCATATCAGACTGATTTGGGTGCCAGGTCATAGCGGCATTGCGGGGAATTACATGGCGGATGAGCTCGCTGGACAGGCTACCCATGAAGTTATTGCTCCAAGCAAGGAAATGATGGGAGATCCACTAACAGACTTCTATTGGACAGTCGGCTCAGCGAACGCTGGGCAAGTACCATGACATGCAGAATTGCAAAAACCCTCTGTAGGGGTTCAAAGGATGACGAGGTGGAATCATCTTAAAGCTTTCTACTCAGTTGCATTACCTAGATTCCTGTTTCATTAACACCCCAGAAGAGCTTTCAGGGGTCGAAATTAGCAGCTTTCGGGACTTCATTTTGGGTACGCAGCGGCCTCAGTTTAAATCAATTCCCTCATCGATAGTTATAGGTCAGGCATTTTGAAGGGTACGAGGCATTGTTTCTAAATTCATCGAAGCTATATTTTAGCTTTAAAAATTTGTTGAAGTATAATATATGGAAACGTAGTACGCAACGCAGACCTATGTGCGGGTATCAACTAGTACTTTTATAAATAAATAGGCACAAATATTTTCCTGGCAAAGTAAAAGAAAAAATTCTGGATTAAGAAAAATTCAAAGCTTAAAATATTTAGTTGTTGATTTCTTAACAAAACCATTTCTTAAAATCATTTTTAGTCCACTATTGAAATCACCTTGTATTTTGCTTACGTTGCTAACTGCCGGCTAAAGCTCAGAAAAAGCTTTTTATGGCCTGCTATACGGAATTTTTTAAACTTAGTACATACTGGTAACAATTTGTGTAACTACAAACACACACTCTCTCCATTATAGCTATTCTTAAAATGATTACTGTGATTGACATTTGAATAAATTATTTTGACATTCACCTTCCCCAACCCAATAGATGTTGCTGTTTGTGACGAAAGAACGTCACACGTTTTCATACTTCATATTTCTTCACAATGTCAAATACCAAAAAAGTAATTATTTTTAATAAATGAGTTTTTGCAAACGGTTGCCAATACTTTATACATACAATACAGAAATCGAAAAGCGAAAGCTGTCAAAGTATCATTTTCTGTCAAAAAAACGGTCAAATGCACGTAAATGATGGTTTGTCATGCAATGCTGTCGTTCACAATATTTTAAGGACTCATTCACGCATTCACTTAGTACGAGTGTGTATTATATTGTTGCCTCTCGATATTACTGAACGATATTAGGCTGCCCACAAAAGCAAAGAACCTTCATATGTTATTCTGCATTTTTTTTTATTTACCATGATTTTCTGTGATTATTGTTGAATAGATTTAGCCAAACTTTTATATATTGGATAAAAATACATTCACACAATATAAATATATGTCATATGTATTTGTATATGTCAACAATGTACCTGTCAAATAAAACCCGTCATTCATTCTTTTCGTAGGAAGTGGGTGATTTTTTAAGGCAATAATGGCTACGGTGCGAGACATCCTTCAACCACTTAAAGTCCTACATATTATCGACGCTTTGGTCAAATAAGGCAAAGTGTATTCATGCATGCGAATGTATGTGTTTGTGTGCGCATTAGGGTGGCCCAAAAATATATGACAGGGGGTTCTGAAGTCGTAATTGAAATGCAAAGGATTGTTCAATATTGAACAAACCAATACCGCTTTTTTTATACCTAAGCACACTGGTGCCCAGAGTATTGTAACTCCGAAACTATGCTACGAAATTCTACCAAATTTCGCACACCCCATATACTTCACGTCAATAAGCGCACAAAAACCACGCTCACCTCTCATAAACGATAAACACCAAAATCAAAAAAATCCGATATTTATTAACTAAACACGGTAGTTTTCTCAAATTTGATGGGCAACATTGGGTTTGAGGATGAAATACATGGAATCATAAATGTTGGGGATGGCCGTGGTATCGCCCACCGTTGAGCATTATGTATATCCTCGAAACTTCTTTGCCAAACTCTGCCACACATAGTTAGAAATCACAATTTCGAAAATTATACAAATCAGACTAAAGCCACACTCTCCTCTCATATAACGGTAATTTACAACAAATAAAAATATATGATATTTCACTAAATCATGTCGCGAATTCTTTCAAATTTGATATAAAGAATTTAATTAGGGGAAGAAAAAATTAACATTTTGGAACATGGATTTGGTACATTGAAATCGTATTAATTTAAATTTTTGAATTGCTTCATAATAACAGTAAAATAACAATAAAATCATTTCTGCGGGAGGCAGCTGCGGCGAAACTGGTACAAAATAACTAAAGGCGTAAATCAATCGCTCTTGCAACTTAGCGCTTCAAATGAGAATATGTATGTACATGCATGCGTATTTGTATTGATCAAATCATTTCGAACAAATTCGCTAAGTCCATCCTCTTTAGCCACTTAATCCCACGCCACAACAACAATCGAGTACCCAATATAGCCCATATTTGTATAAATTAGCACTCATATAACACATACATACATACGCACTGCATACATCCATGATAGAAATGAACATATGTACATACATACATACACTTGAAGCATTCCGCAATGCATCAGACGAACTTTTGTGGCTACTCCTACCACCTCTTTCGTAGTTACGACATACGACGGGTGGATGTGGATGCGGCACAGATGTTATCGACACAGATAAATATGCGAATCGTGTGAACAGCCAACGGATCTAATCAATTCCAATTAGCACTACTCTCCGATGTATTCAAATAAATTATTATTTATCATTTACTTATAACATTCTTTATTTCGAAGGATACATCCTCTAGCAAAAATACAAAGCGTTGGTTATGAGTGAACTTTTCGATGTGTGTGCTATGACACTGAAGGTATGTAAGTATGTATGAATGTGTGTGTGTGTGTGTGGGTACACTGCAGTGAAATTGACTAGTACCAAACTAGCTTTCCACCATATTGCTTAGCTAATCAATTGTCGGTATGTGTATCAGCATCATATCAGTAGGTAAACTAGTCAGCCTCTGCATCAGCAGTAAACGATTTAATAAATCAGTTTGAAAATCGAAGTTATTTTTAAATGAAGGAAAATTATTATTTTGCTCGAGCTTATGTCGATATCATAGTAGCCTATAGGCTAAATATTTGGTACACTTATCACTTTTAGTTATGTGGTTTCAAAAAACTCGCGTTTACCTTCACATGTCCCTCGAGCTAGCATCCAAAGCAACTTCCAAATTTCGAAGAGATATTGTACTGATCCGCAGTCACTATCGAACTGGTATTAAAGATCAGTTAATGGACTAAAAATCAAATATAGATATGCATTTATAAATTTGCGTATGTGCATTTTTATACTAAAACTAAAGGTACGTGTGGTTTATTTTCGAACCCTTTTTTGTGCCAGCCAATTTCTCTATAAAGCATGATGTATATTTCCTCTGCTAGATTTCCTCTCCCAATTTATGATATGAAATGATACCGCGGCTTATTTTCCTGACCTGCGGTTATTATCGAAAGCTTTTTGCGTTTTCTATTGTCCATTTATTTTTTCGCCCTATGTTACATTTCATTAATTTCTGATATCTAGATATTTAAATATCCGAATTTGTCGTTAAGTTTGCGCATAATCCGAATATTCGTTAAAAAATCCGACATTATGTAACTTCCAGCCCTATTATAAGTAAGTAGACAACCAGCTTCTCCCAAGTGGGCCTTAATGACTTCAAATTTAAACTGGTTTCGAATATTTATTTCTTGAAAGCTGCTAACTGATTTAAGAAACTTTGATGAAAGAAAATCATGTTTTCAATACTTGTTTTTCTTGGAAAGTGGAACTACGCCATAGGCATGAAAAAGCCACGGGAGTCCTGCATTCTGAAAGTCCAGCAGTATTTAGATTTTTAGTATTCCACTCGTCCCTACTTCGTAGTTTACAGAACAACTTTCTCCGATCTGTGACTTCTATGTCGTAATTTTGACTCATGTTTTTCAAAAGCGTTATAGAAGTCTTACTTCCAAGGACTTTCCACGACCATATTATTCTAAACAAAATGCTTCCCAAATATTTTACTAGATCTCACCAAAAAACAGAGAAGTTTAGGTCCTAAGCCAAAATTTTAAAATGCTGTACAAAAAATATCCAACCCTTTTCGGTAATGATTTCTTACTAAACCATATAATAAAAATTTCGATAAGCGATAAGTAGAAGTAGGGTCAACGTGGTGTGATGTTTTGTATTCAATTTTTTTTTATCCAAAGTGTAGAGTGTAGTGGTTCCTGTAAATAGAACTTCTAGGACACTTTGGCAAATGTAGGTCAAATTGTTTTGGTTAAAGGGTTACACAAAATTATTCATAGATCAATTTCGGAGGGGATCTTTGAACAAATGAATAATCAACAACTATAAATCAGATATGTTTTATGACAAAGACACAATAAACATCACCAACTTATAATACAACTTCTCAGCCTTATAAATCTTCTTTGCAAAACTTTAAAAGTTAAAAAATATAGCTTCCTGCAAAATGTGGAGCTCTATGGGTATCAGCGGCCTTGCCAATTCTATTTTTCGAAAAAAAACTCCTACTGCGGAAAAAATAATAGTTGAAAAGAAATGTAGGGATGTATTATTGTTGTTTTCATTTGACCAGTAATATTCAGACAGGGATTCAATTCTGTGGTATTTCTGAAATGGCCAACTTAATCTACCAAATGTCCGGCTTGGCGATACGATGGAGAAGAGAGTTTGGGCATCTTTCTTGAACTTGAGGACGAAAGATAGTCAAATAATAATAGAGGTCTTCACTGTCGTTCCCACGGCAGTCGGTTCTACGATATCGGAACATCCCGGATTTATATACGGCCAAGGAGTGTTACTTTAGCAGCATTCCTCAAAATTTTATGGGGAATGTTTAATGATATTACAACAACAACAACAGGGGTCTTCACATCAAGCAAGTAACTTGGTTACTTGGCGATTTTTCATATGTATTGTTTTTGTAAATCTAACGAATGCGCCGAAACGCCAAATAACGAAATTCTCGCTATGCTCGCTTGACAGTTTGACCAGCTTGACACTTGGGTTTGGTTGGCAGAAAATCCGTTTACCACACTAATGTAAATAAGCGAAGCATGTTCGTTTGCAGAAAAACACTAAAACTGCGTGAATACCTTTATCGAAAGTAGGGTAACGGCGATACCGGCTTGTTTGAAATTATATTTGACAAGAAACGGTGGCAACTCGACCCAAAACATGATATTTCACTCGGTCGTTAGAAAAAATAACAGTAAATCAATAATACTTAAATCTCCTTTTCGTCTAGTTTCGCATGTTTTCTCCATGAAGAGTTCCTTTATATCCCCTACAAATGTAGTTTCTGCTTTATTTAGTAAAGACGGGTTACATTTTAGATGTTGATTGTAGCTTCCTCGATGACCAACTCGACTTTTGTTTAATAATTTAGAATTCTGGATGGTCACAAATTGAGTTTCTAGTAATCTAAGTAATTCCGAATTGAGTTGCCGAGGGTTGTAACGTTCTCAAGCTAGGGCTGTTTTCTACCGCAATACGGTATGCACGCAGTGTAGGGCGCTCCAAATATGTCCTAAGAGATATATTCAATAACTGCAGATAAAGTAAACGCTTAAGCAAGTTCGCCGTAATGCTGTAACTTCAAAGAGAAAAAAGTTATTTTTCGGCAGTGACATTATTTTTTGTACCTACTTTAAATTATTACAATTTACAAACACACAGTTGCCGTCCTGGGTGATATGTCGTAATTGGTTCATGAGGTCGAAACACCACTCTGGAAGCATTTAGGTTTATCTTCAATGGAAATAGCCAAACCACAGTTTGCAGAACGCGAATACTCTTAAGTTTATCTACCGTGCTGGCAGATTTTAAGCTGTCGCCTGAAGACTTAAAGAGTTGATATTTTCTATACCTAACTTAGCCAAACTAAAGAACCGGGCAATGAATGTTTGTCGAAAAGAGCCATTTGCTTCCAATTGTTGGGATAACTGGTTCCAAAAACATATCACAATAAATTAATTAACACCAGATATTTAGGCAGCAAAAATTCCCATGAAGAGTTCAATTTAATAAATAGTTGGACCTTACCGTTTTCTGTGATTGGTGGACTAAGAACGACGTAAGTAAAGCTAAGCTCCAAGCCACGAACCCAGAACAGTATGGAAGCCCTGAACCACAGCTGTCAATGTTTTCTTCTTGGTGGTAGGACCAGAAAGTTAATTTCGCCTACTCTTTCATGAGCAACTTCTTCTGGAGAACCTGTACAAAAAGCACATCTGAGGTTTCAAGTATCTAATCAAACATTATGCATTGGCATTCAGTACCGCAAATTCCTTCATGCCGTAGGCTATGGGACGACTTGATTTCCTGAGATTTGTTTTTGAATACCTTGTGGCCCAACCGATGTTATCAAGGGTCTACATGAAAACCACCGTACAACGAGCGTCCGTGTGTGATCACTGAATTTTAAAAAAGCTTCTGGTACAAGTTGAAATATAATAAATATAATACATTTAGTACCAAGGACACATAAGTTAGAGCACTTGCAAACTTCATCGACTCCACAAGTCGATTTAACAAGAATTGAGGACTAGATGCATGTGGTATGGTATTACACTGCCGCCATTCATGAGCTTCAAGGAGCTTGTAGCGATCTGTGGGCAATAACTTAAATCTAATTTTACCTTGACTACTTTCTTAAATGTATAGAATAAACATAACTTAAGCCTTTGAAGTGTTCAGCGAGTAGTTGATGCGAGTCGTTGGGAATTCACCGAGGTTGCTAAAAACAAAAAAAAATTAAAATATCGGCCGTCCGACTCAAATATTTTTTGAAGTCGAACTTAAATGCTGAGGCGTGGTGATTTAAATTATTTCGGATATCTAATGCATCAGATATGCGCAGATATTTTTGAAGAATCTTAACAATACCATTAGAAAAGTCATCCTTATCAACCACCCATCCCACAACTCCACACAAAACTCGCCCAACCTACCCACTCACCTGTTTTTGCAATTACTCATCACACTCGTTAATCAATTGCCAATATTCGTTAGCGTTTGCACTTATCTCTGCCACATGTGGATCTTTGTAATGCACAAATCTTCGGGTATTACACCACAGATGATTGCCAGGTTCGGGGCGAGAATTATGTTGTTGCGCTTAATTAGCGTCTGTGTCAGGGCAAACCCAACGAGCGGTGAGTGATGTTTGTATTTGATAATATATGAACTCATATGAGCAGGATTCTTTTATGAGCATGTGTGCGTTTGTATTCAACAAACTAACAAACTGGAGGGTGTACGTATGAACTATGTATGTGCTGTCCGCTTAGACTTCGCAATAAAATTAAGTGTAGAAAAACATTAAATATGAGTAGGTAATATTTACAGATTATGAAGCCATAAATCTCAGTAGGATTTGTGCGTTGGCGTACCGAATGAACAAAGTGCCACATTGCTGTTGTTGGTGTGGCATGTTGTTGTCTTCCAACGGCCAACGGCTAACGGCCATCGGCCACCGTTCGTCGTCATCGTCGCCTAATGATGGAATATTCTCATATTTTTAATTACAAGCATCTTCTGGCATCCACGATTTATGTATGTACGAATAGCAGCAGTACAATCAAATACTTGCACATTCGCACATTCGCATAATTCATAATACTTAAGACCAATGAGGTGAATGTGCCAACTGGGACATCCATTAATGATTTATGCATTCACTTAAGCATCAAGTTTGCGCTTGCACGTCCAAGAGCCCCCCCCCCCCCCCCCCCTCAGCCGGAGGAGTGTTGATTTGTTGCAAGAGTCTGATGTTAGGGTGAGCGAACCACTCACGCCACCTGTGAATTTCACCAATCGATTTGTATTAATAAGCGAATATATATTTTAGTCATTAGTTGTACAAAAACTTATTTTGTGAATATTTTGTCTTTATGTTCGCTTGCTGAACTTTGAAAATATCCTAAGCACGTGCATACATACATACATACATACATACGTAGTACATATGTACGTAGTACATAGAATATAATCTTCAGCTACCATTATTATTATTCGTCTCGCTTTTATTTTTAACCTGCATAACTTTTTCTCTGCTGACTCGTAATTAATTTCCGTCTTCAAGTTACACTCTGCCGCATCAAATAAAATTCCATCATACCAATTCGACGAAAGTCAAACTTTCACCAGCAAATCACTTAGACAGACAGACAGACCGACAGGCAAGCAAGCTGACAGACAGCTCTGAACCGCTTCATATTGCACGTCTGATCCTTATTGGCATCATATGTATATACATATATATGCACATATACTACATTCTACTCCTATGTTTAAATGTCTGCGCAAAAAGTTCTTGTCAGTCACATCAGTTTATTTTAATTCCTGGCGTTGTGCTGTCAACTCTTCGCCCGCTTACTGTACGTTAACAAAACCAGCTAAAGGTCCAGTGCAACTTCGTACCCTGCCAACTTTCTTACTTTTGTTTTTTTGTGTATGTTGTGTGTGTCCCTTTGTCAATTCAGCTGAATTAGATTTCTGCTACTGACTGGCATGCCATGCACGTCCGACGACCCTCAGTTCATACGCCCGTCCGCCTGTGCGTCCATTTAATCATCCCATCATACGTCGGTTCATCTACTCCGTCTGCTCGTCAAAGCGTTCACCCCACACTGCATACCATCATTTCTTCCATTTGTCGTCTGCCTTACACGTCATTCACCATTCCTCATTCGTCATCTGTCAACTATCGGCCATCAACTGTTTTCCGTTCACTCTCTTGTACGCTCTCAGGTCTGGCGCGTCCTTTCCTTCATATTCTCTTCGCACTTAGCACACTCTCATTTTTTCCTTTCCTATTTATTCTTTTATTCTCAGTTTCCAACATTTCATAATTTCTGCACATTGAATTCACCTTTCAATCATTTTGTCATTTCACCTTCCTATGAATTGTTCAAACTCCCATCATTGCTCACACCTACTCTTTACCTGCGTCACTCAAACAGATGTCAGTTGCTGTATTTAGTCTTTGACTACCGACATTGACTCGTCATTACATAAGTACTAACGATTAGGGTGATTCAAAAAAGCGAAGAAGTTTTTTGTTTCCAAAAAAATATTGTACCAAACTAGTTTATTTGAACTCCAGTCAAGGTGCATAGAACAGGCAGTAGCTGGCGAACAAATGATTTGATTTTTTATTATGCTAGGGCATGGAAACATCAAAAATTTTTTACTTTTCATTGTTTGGCTTACAAATGTAAAATACATACATTCATAGTGGCACACAGAGAAAAATATTTTGGGAGGGGAGAGGAGTTAGTAAATTAATTTGAAGATAGTACTACAACTTTAAGAGTTTGGGAGGGCTCTGAACCTCAAATCCTTCGGAAGCATTTTTTTACTCCTTTCTAGGACAGTATTCTAGCATGGGACACCATTAACGCATCGTCCGAGACCTTACTCTCTTTAGCATGTTAATGAATTGCATTTCTCATATCCTAATCAATAACAGATACCGAACATAACAGTTATACGAAGGAAAAGTTCTATAACCACGTGCTATGCATATCAATCATTGACGTACCAAAGGGGGAACGGAATTTGAATAGACCGGATAAGAAAAATTGTAAATGCCAATGCAAAAAAAAAATGTTTTTTGACATTTTCGAAACTCTTTGCTGACCCTTAAGGTTTAAATATACCCACTTAGCAAAAAAACCTTAAAACCGATTTTGCTATGCATAGGGTAAGACAGCAGCAGTGCTGCCAACGGAAGTAATAACATATGTTCTGATTTAGATCATACCATTGATGGTAAGATATTTTGCCATGAAATTTTTCGGAACTTCCAAGGCTTCCAGCGAACCCAACTCTCCCTTCAACGTTAACGATCCCACCCTTATATACACCGTTGGCTAAATAACGGTTAGGTTATTGGGGCTTCTCCGAGGAGTCTCTGTCAGATTTTATTTTGAATGGAAAGGTGAGCATGGAAAACTGATTGCAATTGACAGCGCCAAAAAGCTGGTGATGTGTGATACGGTGCCCATGCAACATTTTTAACGTTGTAGCCAGTAAAATCACTCACAGGATAGTCAAAATCCTCCACGAGATGGTCGAGTAATTTCACCGAATAGTTATAGAGGTGAATTATAGGTCTGATGAATTCGCGCGAGCCGACACTCAACTTCCTGCTGTGGATATTTGTAAGAAATCAAATACATATGTAAGTAGGTTTACATTTGGGGAACTGCTAAGCAATTGTGGCCGGGACATAATGCTACCCACATCGTCTTAGTATTAAGCCTACATAAGCATACTACCAACATGACAGGCCACTGTTTCATAGTTAAGAATGTCTTTTGACCTGTGTAGAAATTGTCAGGACGAACGAGAGGAGTTGGGATTTTCCACCTTTCTGCCCGCTCTATCCAGACGAAGATTCTTCATTACAACTACACAATTCTTCGATAACTTGGCTGCGTTAAAATCAAATCTTCTTGCAGAATTCAAAGTAGCATTAGGAGGGATTTGGAGTTGCTGGCACGCCATGCGGCATTATACAAACGGTATTGAGTCCAAATGAGTGGTTTTAAGCATAAATTAAAATTCTCAGCTCGGCCCACGTCTTATAAAATATTAATCAATTGATCTATGTTATATGATTTTATTTTGCTTAGCGTATCGAATACAAAACTACCATGACTATTTCAGAATTTCACGTCATTAAAAAAATGTTCCATAATAATTAATCGACATTCTACCTAAATCGTCTATAAAACCCAATTTTTTCCAAAAACTGAGTTTTTGGTTTATATGATTTATGTTTAAGTTTATGTAAGTTTCGGACAAGTTACATTAGATCAGACCACAGTGTAGTCTTAGCCTTGAATCATGGTCTTAGCTAGAGGTAACCTTAGAACTTTCCGTAATTTTAAGCTGTCACTTTCAAACAAATACTAGATACATTTGTCTAACCTCGACTCTGTAACGTGTTTTTCAGTCTTCTAATTTGGTAACGGTGGTAATCTGTAATTACTTCGAATACAAAAATTGGTAGCTGAAAAAACACCGGGAAGGTGGGAGTAGCAATATTTGAATTGGTAAGTTTTATGAATATCAGAAGATGTCAGTAAAACGGGCTACTCACAATTTTGGTTCGGTTAGTTGCTGGAAAGAAAGAAAAGGCCGAAATATACAAATATTTTTAATTTTTCACCTTCAATATTTTTTATCTTTCCCACATAACCATAACTAATTTCAATACATTTCTTTAATCTGTCGATCTATTTCTCGGTTGAGTTCTGAAACAGCCGTATTTATCGTAAATCTTTCTTAATTTCGAAACAATCAAAAAACGCACACCCTAGATCTGATGAATTTGGTGCCGGGGAACTTTCTCCTCAATGAATGTCGTTTAAGGTATATCTAAATTTCGTTTGCTCCAAAGGTTGGGGTACGTATTGCAGCATAAGATGACTCCTGATTTGCCTGGGAGGCGGCTGAGCCTCTAGTACATAGGGGACTGCCGAACTGGAAGCATTTGCGTCTCACTATGCAGTTGGTGAAGGGGCGGTAGTCCGAAGTGAGATATTTTGGCAGGTCTGGAGGTTCGTCCACTGAGTCCTGTTTGCTCCTGGCACCCACACGGGGTCAGCGTAGATTAGAATATCTTGACCTCCGCCGTAAAGAGGGTCGCCGTGGATTTGGCAGGAGATATCGAAAGTGAAGGAGCTGGAAGCATAAAATAACCATTCACTTTCAAACTTCAAAGATTGCCCGACACCAAAACAGTCCAATCATCTGCATATGCAAATTCCATCTGGTGGAAGAGGGTGCTTCGAAAAGTAGAAGTTGATCAAACGCGGGGAGTGGACGCCACCCTACGAAACCCTTGTTTAATTATTCTCGGTTTATTTATTTAATTAAATTAGCCAATAAATACAATTCAAATTCTTATAGGCTAAGAGGAAACAATGTAGCAAAAAAAAATTTACATACGATAAACTAATTATAAAAGTAATATAAACAATTAATACGGCGATCTTTTGAAAAAGAAAAATCGATATCAACAAATTTAGAGATTCTATTAAAATATATAAAATTTTTTTAAAAAGAAATTAGTAAACTCAATTGAAAAACTGTATTACATTGTATTTTGGTGTTTTAGCTATGACGAACACTGTACATTTAATATTTAATATTTAAACCTTCAACTTCGCAAAATTATATTAAAGAGTTAAGGACCTTAAATCTCACGGCTTTATGCGAACACTTACACACTTGTTCAGGTTTACCTGCATTCTCGAAATTAACCGCAATTACTAGGCTCACTCAATACAAATTATGACACTTTAATTTGATTAATTGGCAATAAATCAAAAGTTACATTACAAACGTTTCATACTTTTACCAAACAATCGAGCAGCAGCAGCAATGCAGCAGCAAAGCAGTAACTTCAATAACCAGCAAGCCACAATTCACATCGTCGCAACATACCCCAGATATACGGAGTACTTAAATCAGCCAGCTTATGCGGCGGCCGACTCTACAGATGACGCAAATTCGACCAGTAAACAATGTTTTCATATACATAAATCCACAATAACGTGATCGTCAATCAAATCTTGAGCATTCACGTCAAAACGAGAGGCGAGCGTGAATTATGAATTGGACACTCGCTTTGTGTGATGCGACACGACGCGCCACGCCACACCATGGCACGACCGTCCGCAATAGAACGTCCCACTGCACCGCACCGCATCGCACCGCTGCCTCACATTGCACAGCACTATTGTATTGTAAGCGCTGTCGGATGCGGATGCTGTGAATGCTTGTTGTGCTTGATCCATCACTGAAGTGTGTGAAGTGGCTATGCGACTGTTATCAAAGTGCTATGTTTGTATGTATGGATGTGTGTATGTTTGTAAGTAGTGTCCAATGACGACGACGTCGCTTCACATTGCCGCGCGATTCAATACATCTGCGGAATGCTTGCTGTTGAAGCGCCTCCCCCTTCCATATTGCGGTTGAGCTTTTGTTGGATTTTGCCTTCGGGTGAGCGGACAGTTGTTCGCTTCCAATGCCGCACAAAAAGATGCCATGACAGATATGTCAGATTCTGGTATCGCATGACACAGAATTATTATAAGTGTGTGTGTGTGTGTGTTTGTGAATGTTTGCTGCCACCAAGCGTAGATTGTGGTGATAAGAGGAGGTGTTTGCGGTTCATAAGCGTATTCATAAGCCCTCCAGTTTTTCTGGCGCAAGAAAAAAAAATATTTCAAGTATGATGGATCTGAAGATTTGCCAACTACACTTGATCTTTTGAGTGAATGTATTGAATTATTGCGTAGTTAAAACTCCATTCGATTGTGGTCATGTCAACGGCAGACGTTAAATACATAATCGAAGAAGTTATTACACATAAAATAGTTAATATTAACTCTGCATTGATTAAAAGACATGTGGCATATGACATTTAATCCACAGAAGGGATTTTTTAGAGCTAAGAGCTCTTTCCTCCTGTAGAAAGCAATATTTCTTTCTAGAAAAATAAAAAAAAAATAACTAAAAGCTCATACACAAATGCTTTTCAAAATATTTTGCCAAAATAACTACTATAAAAAATTTAAAGCAACGTGAGTTCTTATAAGATGATAGCATCCCATGAGCTGAATGTTTGTTCTTCTTTTCCAATTCGCAGGGTTGTTTTGCTTAGACAAACAAGCATAAATAAGTAATACTGCGCGAATTCAGATTTTGATATTCCACTCACAAAATTACACAAACTAAATCTTCAACGAACTCGCTTTGATTATCTTGATGCGATGTTAATCAAGCAGCTGATGGCATTAGCTTGGCGTGATGTATTTTTATTGTAAATTGAATAATATCGTTTCATTTTTCTTATTTCGTGATGCACTTCTTTCTTTTGTATGCAATTATTTTTGTATTAAGTATGCAACATGGTTAAGGCAAAGTTGCATAGCTGATTTTATGATCTTTTAAAAGTTTCTTCAGCGGAACTCACTTTTCATTTGTCTAATACCCACTAACAGATATATAGTAACAATATCATAATAAAATAATTACAGTATCTGTTTAGTAAAATGAAAATGATTTTTCAAAAACATAAATACACCTGTGTAATGGAAAAACTGAGTTTCACTATTGCAAATAAGATGATGAACCAGAAACTCCAATCAATGAAGACGGAGTGAAAGTACCAATACCCGACCTGGCCAAAACTCGCTAGTGTTGATGGACTGCCAGCAGAGCTATTTAAATGCGGCGCCAACTACGGCGGCATCAGTCTCCTTAGGATAGCATATAAGGTTCTGTCGAGCGTATTGTGTGAAAGACTGAAGCCAACCTTCAACGAACTGATTGGACCTTATCAGTGTGGCTTTAACCTGGCAAATCTACCATCGACCAAATATTCACGAGTAAGAATTAATACTGAATAGAGAAGATCTTACATTGAAAATAAGTTCCATCATAACGGTATTTTATGGAAATCTAATAAGTGCGATATTTCAGTAACTATAAAAGATAATTTTCTCAAACTTGGATTTTGTTGAAGAAAAGATTACACCGGTAAAATCGACTTGGAAAATGGGTGTGTTGCGGTAAAAGCTTAATAATTAGATGGCAACGAAAAATATGTTTGTAAAGAACGGATCCGCTAGGTGGCGCTAGAATCGAGTTATGCAGAAAACCCGTATATGGTATCTGATATTGATGACATCAGAAGGATATGGTGATGGTGCAATAGGAAATGCTTTTATGAAAATTGGATGCGATAGGTGGCGCTAGAGGCGAGTTATTCAGCAAACTTCTGTTTTTGAACCGATTTCGATGAAAGAAATGGCTAATGAGGTAGAAATGGCTAATGGAGGTGTGACTAGAGATACTTTGGCGAAGATGGCGCTAGTGTAGAAAATTCGTATTTGCTTTCAAATGCAGATTTAGTTTGAAAAACTTTTCTACAGTAAATGAAAACAAAGTTAGCAACGCAAGTTCGGTAAACCAAATTTTGCAAAGTAGTAACGTGAAAAGATCCAGTCGGCAGGTAGTCGCACGAAAGCGAGATACCGTCCAGGAAATCGCAAACATATGTATATATATATAAATAAGTACAAAATGTACATAAACGGTATTGTTCGTATCTTAAAAAAACAAAACTCAATATAATGCAGTTGACCACTTATGTTTACTAATTTATTTTCAATATTTTTTTCACAAAGTATAACTCATTGTGTAACATGAACTGTATAAATAAAGCTTTCAGACATTTTACGAAATTCACAAATAAATAAGTTCATGTACATATGTATTTATGTTATTTCAAGTAAAACAGTTCTTAGCGAAAGTAGTCACACAATTTCGCCTCGATTAATCAAAATGAATCTAATGAATAGCCAAGATGATGAGTCACTTACTGTTGACATCGCAAATTTTTTTCGTAATTCGCAAGTGCGCCGTTGTTTGATTGATTAGTTGACACCAACAACAAATGCAACAACAGTGACAGTGGATTATCTCAACGCAATGTAAAGCAGCGTCAAGAACTCAACGCCACGGGCGCTGCAATAAAATTCCACTCAACGCTTCATTTATTTTTTCCTAACTGCTAGTACACGGACGTAGTAATGCAAAGCCCCGCTAAATGTAAAAAAAACCTACCAAATAGGCCTAGGTCATGAGTTAGTCTAGGCAGCGAGCATCTGTTGAGACCCGCTTGGCATAAAGCTGTCTGTCTGTCTGTCTGTCTGTCTGTGTGTGTGTGTGCCTATGTGTATGTTCGAAACTGTATTGAATCTTAAAAACAAAAATGAAAAATTGTCTACTTGCTGTTTGTCTACACACACACATACTTACAGTTAATAAACGTTTCACAGCCGGAACTGCGCAGCGCATGGGCTTTCACTTTTTTTATTTGCCGTACATTGCGTTTTTTCTACTTACTTGGTAATTTTTTATTTTCGTTTAATAGAGAAAAAGTAGGACTAGGGCAAGGACACTTGCCACTTGCCAAGCAAATAGGGATAATAGCAGCCTGTCAGCCAGTCAACCAGCCAGCCAGCCAGCCAGCCAGCCAGCCAGCTATGTAGCAGCAGTTGAAGCCAAACGTAAACCAGCCGGCTGCAAGCAAAGCAGTGGGGAATGAAAATGTAGGGATTCCGTGATTTTTTTCCTTACGCTACGAATTTTCTTTCTCCTACACAGCGCTAGACATATGTACACACACACGTACATACACACACATTTCCATGCAATCTAACGAAAACACTTTTTCACCGTTTTTAATGTGCGTCCTCGGTAATGTTGCGGGTGACTTTTGTGCCGTCTGCGTCAAGTCTAGAATGTCCACACCCCTGGTTGGTTTGGCTGCTTGGTTGTCGGTCGTCGGTCGTCGGTCTGCTTGGCAGGCACGCAGGGAGACCGAGGCAGCAGACAAGCAGACTGTGTGCTGGTGTCGTGCCAGTGTTATGGAGTTCAAGTGCGCCCGTTGCCCATTTACAAATGATAACCACTTGTTGAGCGTGGCGGCAGCTAAAGACCGAAAACAACGATGTTACAACACCCCGGTAGCATACACTAAGAAAGTGAGAGAAGTAGTGTAAGGTCATGCAAAGCAACGAAGTACAACGTGCGAAGGCGAGCAGTCAAGCGAACATGAATATACAAACGTACACATAAAAATATTTATATCTACAACCACACATTTACATAAACGAACTACCTAAGTATAAAAACAGTACGACACAGGGGCGCATTGAACAAAGCGAAAGCGTAGAAATCAATAAAATTCAAAATAGCTACATACTCGTTTTAAAGGTAAATTTGTAGCAAAAGTTTGCGTGCGTAAACACACCCACACACACATACGCATGCTTTGCCCAATTTATAGCAACCAAAAAAAATTAAAATTAAAAATAAAAGTGTTTAAAATCAAGTCGAATGGTGGTAATTTGATCATTTGAGGCTGCGATTGCTGTTTTCCTTTCCTTGTAGGCTCTAATGGGTTTTGATGTGCAAACATTGATTCGTGCGGACAATTCACGCCATAATGCACCTGAATGAAAGACAAGTGAGGCATATTCGTACGTGAAGGATCACAAGTTTATTTCCAAATGGCTTTGAATCCACACAATATTACTTTGAATTCATGTATCACCTTTAAAGAACTCGTAGCAAGACCAGCTGATATTTAATCCACAGAAATGTAATCGACTGCGACCCAGATATGGCAACTGTTAGTCTACTAGCCAATTTAAAATTACAACCGACTTCTAGCGTATCGTTTATAGATCAGAGCAAAACATTGAGCTATACAATTCCTCTCAATATCACAGTCTTCATTTTAAAGTTGATATACCTACGTACCAGAACAGTTTTAGTTAACTAAAAGAACGCAATTTAGCTCCAAATTTTTTTTATAAAATTGTCTCTAATAATTATACCATATTTAACGAAATCGAATCAAAATTCTTTCTAATCAGAACTTCCAAAAATTTGTTTGATATATGATTTTAAAGCCCATTCAATTTAAATTCAGTAAAGTACAGGGGATGATGATTCCGTGTGCAGAACTCCACACAAGTGAAGAAGGGCGAACTTGGTAGGGTCACTCCGCCGTTTACGGTTTAATAGCTCACCTGGCTTTGCAGCATCTGGTCAAAGTAAGAAAACCAAAGGACCTTGAGACGACTTGTCCAATAGACGCTGCATTGTTGCCGTTGATAATGCCACAGTCCGTCCGTTTGTTTCGTCCTCTGGTGTTCCTCAGGGGAGCATTCTAGAGCCCCTCTTTTTTATTTTATTTATTAATGATATTGGTTCATGTTTTTCGTTTACCGAATACCTGTTGTTGTGTGCTGATGACCTTAAAATATTCGCGGTCATTAACAATACTCGTGATTTGAATCGTTTGGCGCTAAATATAAGCAAATACTTCTACGTAACTTTTCTTAAATCGGCTTCTACCTTATATACCTCGTATAGTATTGCTGGCTCTCATCTGAAATCCGTTGATCAAATTAAAGACTTAGAACATTATATTCGATTCTAAGTTAAATTTCAGTAGTCATGTGCATTCGTACGTCGAAATTGTTCTGCATTCTCTAAACCGTATACTATTAACACACCATATTGTGCTTTTGTTAGAACGAGGTTAGACTGGAGACCATACCAAATAGGTGTCTGTAACCGGCTTGAGAGAGTACAAAAAGTTTTTTTACGATTTGCGCTCCGATCTTTAAATTTTTCAGAACCCTTACCATCGTACGGATCTCGATGTTTGTTGATTGACCTAAAAACACTTGAATCGTGCTCATTTGTTATTAGAATCATTACTGGGACTATTGATAGCCTTTTCCTTCTAGGTAAAATTCAGTTTAATATTCCATGCAAGAGCCTTCGGCAGTTTGAATCCTTCAAAATTGGTTTCTCGAAAACGAATGCTACTATTTCAATTACATTTGATGAGTTAAATTCGTTTTCAGTCCTTCAAGTGCTGATTTTGCGAGGTCTTATGTAGTCTTAATCAACAATCTCAGATCGTTTTTATCTTACTTATTACTATTGTTAATGTACAATATAATAATATTGTCTGTAGGAATTTGTTAATTCAATGGCTTTACAAATAAATAAGTAAAGGAATGCAAGTTCGGTGTTGGATGTAGTGGGTGAGAGACTCTGCTAAGTACTGTCATTCACTACTCAACATCTCGCATAAGTTAGCCCACGCCTCTACGGTAAAGACGCCAAGATAAAAAGATCACTTCGATGAGAGCCGAGTACTGCCTGCGTGACGATATCCAAATCCTCTTTGGTGACTTCAATGTCATGTTGGTTAGGAAAGAATCCATGGTCACATTTTAGAAAAATTCAGTCTCCACAATGAAGCTGAGGCTCTGAACATGACAGTATATTACGCCGGGTTCCGGCATAAAAGGATTCACGAGACTGCGTGGCTGTTTCCAGATCGAATGACTAGAAATCAAATCATTCATATTGGAACGGTATGTGTCAGTGTTTTAGATGTGTCACGTGTAGACTCACTGTTATACGCGTTGATTTTCTACCTTTTTTCTGCAATTTCTTCAGATGATTTAAACAGGGTGGAAGAAGAACAGTTTAGTATTAGTGAACAATTTTATAGTAAAGGAGACAAGACAAATAATTTGACCGACTATTAGATTGTTTTATAAAATGGAAGGACGATAGGTCTTTACATACTTTTAAACTTTTGAGTCAGCACTTCGATCATCATCTTGCATAATTGTCTTGACGCAATCAAGATGTGCTTACATCTGTGCAGCAAAGAACGTGCTTTAAATACAGCAGGAAAAAGCACCGCGCCTCTACGGAAAGAAAAGACGCTGCCTAATTAGTCAGTCTGTGACCGGGCGCAACGCAAGCTGTATGGGAAAAGAAGGGTGGTGTATTATTCTCAAAAAGAAAAGAGAGACCGAATAAGAAAATATTCCGAATATTGTACCAAAATGGTGTGGGTAAGTCACAGGTCCGAAAAACTATTTCGCCTCTTTACTACATGGTGACAACAAAAACGCCGCAGGAGAATATGAAGATCCTGAACCCCAAATTGCGGTATTGGCATCCCTGCCACCAGATCTCGCCGAAGTACAAATAGCAATAACCCGGCTAGGGAAAACCCAACCGCCAGATTATCTAGCTGAGGTGACGAGCGGTTCGGTATATGTACCAGCTTATATACATAATATGGTGGGCATAATGGATGTCGACCGATTAGAGTATAAGGATTCTTTGCCCAATCCACAAGCATGGGCATTGTCCAAAGTAGTGAAACTAAGAGGATTTCCTTGTTTTTTTTTTTTTGGGAAAGTCCGTGTTCTTATTTTTATATATTTTATATGCGCGGTATTACACTTTTATAACACCTCCTGGTCATCTATAAAGGAACCCTCGATGATAAACGACTCACCCGCTTTCAAACGAGAGTTCACTATAATGATAACTATCTAACAAAAATAATTCTGCAAACGAGTTCGTTATATATAAAGAAGAAGCTAGCCTTTGTTGGTTATATAGCCACATCAGACCTCTAGATTTTCCTTAGACCTTACCGAGTAATACGGAGAATTTTCATCTTCCTAGATTGACATCCAGAGTGAGCAGCGAATGAGCACTCCACTTAAATTGCTTCAATTTGGAAGTGAGAAGTGATTGTAGACAGACTAAGCTCGAAACTCCTTTAATCTAAAATGGTATAGCCAGATATGCCCATGTACGTTGTATTTGAAAAGATCAATAGCAAATAGCAGTCGCCTAAGTGTTAACGAAGTTCATATATTCTGACTGCACTAAGAAAAGAGTGTAGAATAGAATACAAGCTATATATTTATGCTTAAGATATTTATATTTATGTAGCAATTCGTAACTATTTGCTGTTTTTGAATTTACTTTATGTATAATAATTTAACGTCTTTCACTTACTTTATTTTCAGGTAATGTAACGTGTTCATCTCTAATACTTTAGGAAAGTTATATATTTGATATTGCAACCCCACTCGTTCCAAGATGATTTGTCTCTGACCATTTATAAATAATGCAAAACAGGTAAATACTTACACACGAAGACTATAGACTGGCTTTGCCTACCTTCTTACGAAGGATTTTGCTTTATCCCAATATAGAGGAGCCCCAACTAGCATTTTTTCAAAGTCGAGATTTTTGGATATTTGAATAAAATACTATGTACTCCGCCTCCCATTAAAGTCTTATGCAAATGAAATGCTAAATGTTAAAATTATAAGAGAAAAGTTTTTTTTATTCACTATAATTAACTGGGAAGCGCTAGCTATCGGGGCATTCGACTCAGCTAGTAAAAAGGGTCTGAGTCAATATCGAAAAATTAATTAATTAATTAATTAATTAATTATCTGGCGACCGCCTTAGCCGAGTATGTAGTGTGTGCGCGCTTCATTTGGTGGATCCCGCCGGGGCAAGTAACATCAAAAATTATAGACAAGTTTTTTATAATAGCGGTCGCCCCTCGGCAGGCAATGGCAAACCTCCGAATGTATTTCTGCCATGAAAAAACTACTCACAAAAAACATCTGCCGTTCGGAGTCGTCGTTAAACTGTAGGCCCCTCAATTTGTGTTACAACATCAAGACGCACACCACAAATTGTAGGAGAAGTTCGGCCAAAATCGCTTAAGTGGTTATAGCGCAAATTAAGCAAACTATCTGTTGTTCATTTTAAGGTAGGGGTTTTACGACAAATCACCCGTGCACCTGTCGAGGTATATTGATTCAATATTGTGTGATATTTCATCATGAACAAGCTTGTCCTTGCACTGTGTGCGTCTTTGCACTCTTCAGAAGCTTAATAAGCAACATTGGGATATTTAGGCAGTCATTACACCCATACAAAATAACGGTTTGGTTTTGGGCTGATGGAATCATCGGTTCATATTTCTTCAGTGGAAATTTCGAAACTGTGAAATTGACGGCAACACATTAAGAAAAATTCGGTGAACAATTTCTTTTATACTTCGGGCCCGGAATTGGCCATCCAGAACTTGTGGTGTCACACCTCTACGCTTTTTCCTCAGCAAGCTGTCAGAAAAAGTCTTTAAAAAATAAATTAAAATAAGTTTTTTTTTCGTATGGCAATAATGATTACTCGACACTTTTTTTCTAAATTTTTACAAAGCACTTGTAAAGGGATCAGCCAATAAGCATATCTGTGTTAATTACCTTATTTTATATTTAGTTAGTTTCACTAAATGGAGCTCAGGGTTGGATTTGTTTAATACAATGCAACTTTATTTCAGTTTTTTTTTAAATCGACGTTGATGGTAAGTTACAAGCTCTCGCTATATTAAAGCAACGTATTGCTCATTTATAACTACGAGTGGTAAAAATATACACAGATATATACTAAATATATTTATGCACACATATTATTTACTGTAACTTCAAAATGCTCCACAAAAATCACGTCATTCACCTTCTGTCTTAGTCTTCTTCTTCCTATCCTTCGCTGTATTCTTTATTCAATCCTTTTTTACGGCAGCAAATTGTTCCTTTTCATTAAACAGACATGAAATGAAGTGTTTAGTGGAATGGAATTTGTGCGCTACCGAATTTTCGGTAGCTGTCAGTCGTTTTACGCTGTTGGTGCATCCGAGCAACACGTCAATGCTCAGGTTTCGACTAGAAATGACATTTGTGAATTTTGAATAAGATTGCCGCAGACAGTTTGTGTTGGCGCAGGGATGTTGATTTTTTTCTGTTGGAAATGAGGTAAAATAAAATAAAATTGCAGATGCGATTAATAAATGTTACTAAAGTTTTGATCAAAATAAAAATTTGTTTGTATATCAAATATATTATTTATATTCATCGCTTTCTTTAGATTGTTTTAATACCTTTCATGAAGAAGAAATAGTATTAAAGCTTTGGTCCGATGTTTGTAAGTATAAGAAGAAGAGGAAATAGATTCATACTCAAGCACACCAAAATGATCAGAACCACGTGCTGATTCGATTCAGTATTCCCGTCTGTCTACCCTTTTGTCTGTTTGTCGGATCTCATATCTATCATATCCGTTCGATTATTCCTACACCAAAGCAGTCAAGGACGTGGAATTTGGCCGTCCTGACACTTATTATAAATAAAAAGTGCCCAATGAAAATCATCAACATTGTGTGACTATAACAGCAAACAGTGACTGATTAATTTTTATGCAGACAGTTCAAAGATATAATATTTTTAATTTTTTTCTATAAAAATAATATTTATTTTTTCATGGTTTTATTTATTTTATTGTATTTTGATTAAAAACTATAATATTTTAAAATTGAATATTTTTACGGTAGTGCAGTAATTTAATTTAGAGCCTAGTCGGGGCCAAAGACAGCACTTCTTACTTGTTAATAATTCATTTCCAGGAAGTGTGTTTCCATTACATAGATGCCCAAGTGTTTTTTCGCTGCTGGTAGTACAATCACCATCTTCTCTCACGATATAGCTTATATTGCTGGGACTCATTGATAATATCTAACGTAGTCTGCCAGCGTCCGAAGTAATTTCTATTTTCTGACAGAAGTTCCTTTATGAGAAGCTCTTGGCGTATCATATTGCATAGCTTGGTTGAATTTTCATCTGCATTCCCTTCTGAGGACTGGAACTTCAATCGACCATCATGGAGGTTTTGGTTTTCTATTTACCGCCCTGGTCGGGCAGGAACCTTTACCGCCTATTGGAAAGTCTTGGTTAAGCCGGCAACGGCTTTATCTAGTTGTTGCTCCGAACTTATTTTATGTGTTGAACTGAAAGAATTTTTATTGAAGTTTGTTTCAAACTTTTTGCAATATATTGTCCTGCGATTTGGAAGCAATTGCTATTTGTTTATCGGAATGGATAGGTTATAGACCACGTACATGTGGTATGAATAGGAATTATCTCTAGAGGCTATCCAGTCGTTCAGAAGATCTGTCCCCTGTTCATTTACACAAGTTAAGTCAAGAATCTCCCTTCTAACAGATGTCACAAAAGTAGGGGTAACACCTACATTGCTAACCTGTAATTTATTGAACTTAGTTAATTCAAATATCAACTCATCTCGTTCATTTGTGTCCGAGCTGCCCCAGACGTGGTGTTGGGCATTCTCCGCTTCTATGATGATCGGAGCGCCGCGTCTTGAAGACTCCATTACCGCATCCCTTAAGGATTGTGATGGGGGTGATTTGTTTGCATCGTGCGCGAAGGAATAGTTGATTTCCCTTATCTTTTAGTTAGAATGCTTGAGTTAAAAAATATTTAATAGATGCTTCTGTTGATATTAAATTATTATCTCTTATTAGGGGGATAAAAGATAATAAATTAATTTCTAGACCTATTCAAGCTCTTAATCAAGAATTAGCTGATACTGTAATTAGTGTTCCTGTAATTAAAATAAATAAGAATATAATTTTAGGAGAATTGTTTATAATTAAAAAGAAAAGGATTAGAACCTTTATAAATGGGGTATGAACCCAGTAGCTTAGTTAGCTTATCTTTTTATATTTTAGTGTATGATGCACAAAAGTTTTTGATACTTTTAGTAATAGTTTAATTCTATGAATATTCAAAAAGGTAGTCTTGCATTTCTTACCCCTTTTATTGGACCAATGTTCACACCAAGTTTGCAATCAATGCTCCCCTATTCTGCTTTTGCAAATTTTTGTAAATTTCCTAAACACACTCTTTTAATTTTAAATATTTTTTATTATCACCTTATTTTAACTTTAATCGCAGGTCTACATATGTATGTACATATTTAAATAAATACTAATAATTAATTACTTAATTAGTTTTTACATTTTTATATTCCCATATGTGTTGTACATGAAGTTAAAGTGGTATAATCTGTTTTTATTTCATTAATAAAAAATTTAATATTTTCTAAATTTTTGTATGAAGTACTAGTGTTTTTTTCAGTTTTATAACAAATTTATAGGCGCTTAAGATACCATATCGGTTGGCCTTCAAAAACTTGTTTGTATTTTCTCAAACATGATTTATGATCACCAATAACTAAGTACACTTATCGAAAACTATTAGAAAATATGACAAGCATTTTTGCCAACATGCGTTAATATAGATTACAATTCCTGTGCTATTAAGGCAATCATTCGCAAATTGTTTAACAGCAGCAGCAGCAGTAGCAACAGCTGAACTTTCCAGAAAGTATGTATGTAACTTTTACCAAGCGCCGCTGCCACCCTTTTATGGAGCCGCACACAAATTATCCACTCAACCCCCGCACAACGATGCCAACAACAACAAAAGTAACAGTGACAGTAAACCACATATGTGTCAGCATTTATTCGCATCACATTTGTAGCAACATGTTGTAATTGCAGTTGAAGACATTGTCGGACGCAATGTCGACATCTACAGCCAGGTCCAGCAGGGCAGGCAAACAAGCAACAAGCAACAAGCAATCTAGGCTAGGCAGCAGCAGCAGCATCAACAGCTGTGCGCAAGGATATACAGCTAAAATCATCAGCAGCCACTGATGCATTCCCACAGTCCACTCAGCGACAATAAATAAACACCAAAAAAATGGACTTCAAGCGACCGTTACAACGTCACAGCAATGGAGCAACGTCACACAACATCAGCAAGCATCACAATAGCATTGCAAAACAGCAATAGCAGAACAACAACAATAACAACAATAACAACAATAACAACAATAACAACAATAACAACAATAACAACAATGAGAGCCATCACATTCGTCTAAAATTTAGTAGTATTTTCTATGTCACTCCTCTATTCGGCGCTACTCTTCGCCACCTGCAGCCCCCATTCAGTTTCTATTAAGCGAAAATTGTTGTCACAATTCATGGAGCATTTGAGTGCGTTCAATGCATGGATGGATGGCCGGGTTGGGTTGGGTCGGTCGGTCATCCTTAGTTGCTGGAGTGCGTCACTAGGCGCAAGAGTGTGAAAAATCCCAATGGGCTAACCAGTTACCCAACATAGTTACAGAATTCACCAAACCAACAAAACATCAAAAGCAATTGCCCCAACGTAGCAGTGCAGCGCCAGCAAAGATTACTTACCTTCAAACATGCGTATGCAATCATATGAACACACACACACACACACACCTCCATACAAATGTTCGTATGTAGTATGACATCAACCACGGCAGCGTTGCAGTGCACGTGACACACTCAGTCCTCGAGCAAAATAGCAAAATGACGAAATTGTGGCAACTATTTTAGGCGATAGGGCGTTAGCTAGAAATTGGAGATGGGGGTGTTGTTGTTGTTGTCGGCCGGCTATTACACATAGACAAAATGCACACGCTCACTCGCCCAGGCGCATATGGAGCCAAAGTGGTTGATAGCTTGAAAAACTGTTTTTGCACAGCCGTCAAAATGCATTGCGGTGTGACAGACCGCAAAATGCATCATCACCAACATGAGCGATGAATGTTTGCGTTGATGTGTCCATTTTTTTTTCTACCTCGTCTGACACAATTTTCCTTGTGCTGGTGTTGATTGTTTTGGGTTGCTTTTTTTTTTTTTGTTTTTGATTTTGGTGTGTTGGTGTTAGATGATCGCAGTGTGAAGGAGAGATGGCGTTAGAAATTGGAAGAAATTTCTGTAGATGGAGGTAGATTTACCTACTAATGGTTTAACTGCAGCACAGTTTCAAATCCAGTACCCAGCCAGATAAATTGATTCAAAAAATTCAGTTTTTGAGGTGAGAAAGTGGTAAAGGTTGGGTCTCGCTTAGTAGAGAGATACAAGCAGTGCAGGTCCTCCACACAGTTATAGGTTATTCTAATAAAATCTCCAAACGGTACCATATCACATCTGTAAGCGTATGAAAGAGTAGCTTACGGCGACTTAAATGAGAAACGTCTGTTAAGCTTTTTAACAGTAAAATTCGGCAATTCTGCTCAACTCTCTAAGCGAGGCACCCGGGACTCAGATTATTAATGTAATCTCGTAAATGTCAGAAATTGAGCCCCCGCTTTCTCCTACACTCATCCACTAGTTAGGATCGTAACGAGATAGAAGACAGTGCCAAAACAGCCGCTTGGCTATCTGAAAAGGCATTCACCTGCGTTCTTGCAGATGGATTTTGCTTTACGTATTCTACCTCCTTCTTTATTGCAAAAGTTTTGGCCTGAAAAACGTTGGCATTCCTCATTTAAAAACCCTGCTCCAATTCCGCTTTCCGTCTTTAACCCCAGTTAAGCCCTCCAATGGTTGGCCCCTTTGTTGAGTCCAGCTTGGGAATTTCGTGCGGGGATGTGGTTGACCCAAGTATTTGCCAGCGTATAGTCAGTGGGCAGCGTTTTAATCTCAGGTGGAAGGGCGTCGAGAATGAAGTTGGACCCGAATATCCATTCTTTACAGAAAACCTAGACACATAGTCTGATAGCGCTGTTATCAACTGAGCTTTCGATAAAATATCTATCGGTAATAAATCAGTTGGAGAGGGTCTCATAGCACCTGTTACGTCAACGCTGATATCCTTTGAATTCCGCATAGTTTCTTAATAACGCCATCCTTAGTAAAAACTTATCAGCGGATCAGCGCCTTTTAAGGGAGTATGGGTCGGGCCATAGCTGTGTACACCCAGTGTCCCATACTTGGATTTCAACACCATCTATTACCTAACACTTTTTTAGTTCCAGAGAGAAACACCGAGGCCTTCCTTGCGCGCTCTTCGATATTAAGTTTGGGGTTCAGGATGCCACCAACATAATTCACTTTGTTGGACAGACCCAATTCCGACCCTTGAAACTTTTGTTTAGTGAAATCACGCAACTTGTTTTTTTAGTGTAAGCAACCAGGTCAGGTTTCACTCCAAGAGAACAACTTATGGCTCAGTAATTCACTATTCTTACCGCCCATTTGGCGATGATGCTTATAAGCGAAGGAAACTGACCCGTTACCCGTATTGCTACATTGTCGGCATAAGCCACTATGTTGATTCTCTGAGAATCTAGCTTTAGCGGCGATTCCATTCACTGCTTATAGGTTCTGCTGTGTGGTCCTAATTTGGCGTGAATTAGCCTACTCCTTAGAAAAAATACGATCCATGACCAGACACAGTGATCAATAACTGCTTCCGCGAGTTCCGCATGTGTAGAATCTACATATTCTGGCATTATTGTAGGCCGCCCTCAATGTCTGTGAAGGAGGCCATAGTAAATTGTTAATAGCGGAGTGAATCGTGCGTAACACTTCGTGGAGGGCGGTGACCGTTAACCTCCCCGTTGTATTTATTGTCATTTTTTACTAAGGATACAACAAATCGTAAATTTCTATATATATAAAATATGTATCTAGTGCCTAACAAACGCTTGTATTAATCAAAAGCTCTCTAAATAAAGTTTACGTATACATCATCATAATCAAACTTTTAAACTTGGATAGCATTTACAAGGTATTTACAGTTATACAGGACCTGGTGACCTTGGTAGGAATTTTTTTTGGGGATATTACACGGCCGATCCACTCCACAGTGCCGATCATGGCCCGCTTTCGGTCTGGTAAAATGTTATCATCAAGTCATTAAACGATTTCACTCCGCTCATACTTCAGTCCGATTGTACCTACTTTACTTTTAACCAGGGACGGTAACTAATAAGAATTCTATCAACAAAATTGATATTTGTGTGCGTCCACGTGAAAAAGACCCACTTTGTCGCATCTAATTTCCGAGATATACATATAGATTTTTCGATACATGGATCGAATTTAGTAATTTTTTATTATGGTTTATTATGAAACTATATACTATGGCGTCGAATGACACTGAATTTAGCTTCCTAGGTATAATAGAAGTAATTAATTTTATTTAAAAAAAAAAAAAAGGAAAAGGGTCCACAAGGGACGACTTTCAACTTCAAATTGATTTTACTCAATTAGTCATTTTTCGGATATTCACCTTCAAAGTTCTATATTTCCCTCAATTATTCAGTTAGGATGGTCTAATGTGTCTCAAAATGTTCGGAGATCAGCCAAGAAGACGCCTATATGCGTATCTCCAATACCGCCGAAGTGGGCCCTTTTCACGTGGACGCACACAAAAAAAATAAATTATATTTTTTCATCAAAGATAAACCAGATTTTGTGTGCGTGATTTTTTTACTCTGAAATAATGTTTTTTTTGTCCTATTTTTTTATCAAAAATAATCATAATTTTAGTACTATAATTATTTTTGCCGCCAAAAATGACACATAATTGCTTGAATTTCCTATTTTTTTATCAAAAATAATCTTGAGCGTTGGTTTAATTTTTTTCCAGAATGAAAAACTCAAACCTCCCCACCACATTTCTACAAACTAGCAACAAATAAAAAAAAACAAAGTGCCAACGAATTTTAACAAGTTTGAACAATAATTTTGAGAAACTTTTTGAATATGCCAATTAAATTAAAAAAAGAACTAAAACGATAATTAGAACCTTCGGATTTCTTTTTCAATTAAATATAAAGTAAAATAATTTTTTTAAGCAATTCAATCAGAAATTGGTTCGAAAAAAATAAAAATATTTTCCTTTACAAAATTACAAAAATTCATTAAAATTATATAGCATCTCTTTCAGATATTCATATATAAAAAAAATATAGTTACAAACTCTGGTTACTTCTTCCACAAGCCAGAATTATTTATACGCATAATAGGAGACATTGCTTTATTCATAAGTGGTCACGATGATAAAATAATTAAATATCAAATATTTTATATTATTAAATATAAACTCAATACAATATCTCAAACTTACTTTAATCAATGTCCATATTTCATTCGAAAGTAATTGGCTGAACGTCGGATAATAACATTCGCCACCGAGAGCGGACAGTTAGTGGACCGTGATCGTCACTATGGTGTGGATCGGCCACAGGAATGTTAGAATACAGGATTATGCTGATTGATCTGAAATTCAGAGAGTAACTTAACTGTGACGTTACACCAGATTTACCGGTGAAGGGGCTGAGAGGAAACATTTTGGTACAAATGTTAGAAAGAATACACACTAAAATTGTTGAAAAAATACACACGATTGCAAGTTTACATACATACATACACGGTTTTTGTAAACAAAATCTATTGTGACATAGAAATTGTGTCAAAATTTTCAAGAGAGGGTTAGCGGTACCACAATCTGTGCCACCTTCTGTATTCTTTTCACCATGGAGCGGCCCTTAACGTACATTTCGCTTCAGATGTTTCTTTACGCCAACAAACTTTATTTGGCTAAAATGTGTACACTTATATTCTTTAGTTAACATAAGCCATCAATATCTGAAATTTTAATTGAAATAGCTACCAATGTAAGTATTGAATAAACAAAATATTTTTCTTCAACTTTTTTTATTATTGTTTATCTTTTGAGATGATCACTCTCTTCCTGTGCCTAGCACACTAAATCTGTCCTATTGTTATTTTTTTAAGAATTTCCTCTTATATCAGCTGTACTGTACAACACGCCATTTCTTTTTTAATCTTAAGCTCGTTTTACTTTTATTAAAATATTGTGTTAATAAATTAATTTAAAAGTAGTTGAATCAAATGATATTATCCATCCTTTAGGTATATCTAAAATAGATGTACTAAATAAATACAACACAAGCTAAAAAAAAACAAGCAACAAAATCCGTTCTTTCTTTAACCAAAATGAATAAAGGACAGTGGATAAAATGATAGGCCGTCCTTTGAACTGAAGGACGGATGGTCACCGCAGCTATTAATGTTTTATTTTTTAAATGTTTGCATTTGTATACATAAGTACATACATATGTTTTACCTATGTTCATATGTGATATGTTTTTTATAGATTTGAGTATTTATGTAGTGTCACGATCGACAATTCTTGTTATCGTAATTGCTGAAGCACCACCTTGGGTTGTAATGAATGGTTGATTGAATGCAGTTTTTTTCTTTTGCTCCGCATAAAGAAGATTTCTCTTGATTTGGAGCAATGTTGTTGACAGTGACATTGATAATATTGAGACTGTTGAGTGACTTGAATGATTTCAAGTGTAAATTCGATCAGACTGCAGCAGCAGCAACAACAACAGCATCAGCACCAGCGCCAACAAACAACTAACAACCACCAACCAACTCAGCATTGTTGGCCGTTCTGCATTGATTTGTGTTTTGATTATCGTTCGTTTGTAAGATTTCACGGAATCGAACGCCAAAGTGAAATGTTGGATATGCGTGACTTTGTGTAATGATGACAGCATAGCGGCTCGCTGATGCTCGGGCTGTTACTGTTGATGATGATGCTGCTGATGCTGATGATGATGACGAAGATTTGGACAGATTTGATGTGTGCATTTGACATTATCAAGAGGTACAAGCACTTGCAAACTCGTTGCAATGATTGCAGATACATTTCAAAAATATATTGTGACTATTCATCGATGCGACTGGGGAGTTTGAATGAAGTACAATTCGTATTATATCACTTAGAAGTATGTTATATTTTATGCACTAATTTTAGCAAGCACCAGCAACATTTGATTCCTTACCCTTTCTGGTCTTATTTCATTGATATATTCGCCAGCTTCAGTCACTGCAACAATTGGTTTCGCATTTTGAAGGGGGCGAACATCAAAGCATTTTAGTGCCACAAGTTTGATTAAGCTAATTCATCGGCAAAACATCTTCAATGAAGCGTAAGCGACTCTGCAAACAAACAAAAAAAACCAAATAAAGCCGAAACAGCATTTGAGCTAGCCTGAGTGAGGTTTCCATCTGTTTTCGACGTAATTACCAAACACAAAAATTAAAAGCTGAAAACGTATACATTCCAGCTTCATGAAAGTTACAATGTACCAAACGTTTGCTTCTAACTTCTGCTCTAATGCGAATCAAAAATGCATCAAAGATGAGCAAGTTCTCATATTTCAATGTTGTTATAACATTTTGCATGTGTATGTGTGTGTGTGTGTATGTACACTTTGCTTTGAAGCATCACATCGGATGGGCACCACTTAGGTCTGTTTGTGCTATATTAGGCCCATTCCTTTTCACCCGAGTTGCAAACGTACGCTAGGTGGGATAGCGATTTGCATGGAAAGGTGAAATGGTAATCGAACTGACACGCAGTGTGTGAAGTAATACAAACTGCTCTATTATGAATGAGCCCTAGGAAATTACATCGGAAATTTCTGTTTGCCACCAAATCCATTATTACTGATATACATAGTATTTTAAGTACCTACGATATAGGTAGTATTTTAAGCAACATAAAATTTGCCAGCCCAACTATTTTCCATTTTAAAGTAGAATCAAGCTCCACAATAGCTGCTATAGGGTTGCTCTTTTAACGAAAATGTTATCTGAATTGAAACGTTATTTTGCGCATTTAACGTTTGATACCGATGGAGGATGTTTTTAGGCATATAAAGAGAGCCTTTCGAAGATATAACACCGTAGAGTGGAACCTCACTCGACGGTCGTACTGCCGATAAATATTTCTGGAGACGTAGCGTTTTTAGTTCCTATTACATCTTCATACCAATATTTATACCTTTCATGAAATTGAAACGGTGTTATAAATTTGGTCCGATGCTTGTAAATATAAGAAGAAGAAGAGATGAACCCATACCCAAGTATACTAAAATGTTCGGGACTACGAGCTGATACGATTTAGCCATCGCCGTCTGTCTGTCTGTTTGAACGCAAACTACTCCTTCAGTTTTAGAGATATCTAAATGAAACTTGGCAGGCAGATGAATTTGTATAATATATCAACCATTTCTCGGCACTGACCAGGACACTATATAACTACTATACAACTCATTACTCAATTATGAGGTTTTCCGTTATAACTCCTACACCAAAGCAACTGGAAACATAAAATTTGGCAATCCTTTCCCGTATTATTAATGAAAAGCGTGTAATGAAAATTATTAAGATCGCACCGCTATAACTTGTAGCTCCCATATAGCTCAATATTCAACTATGAGGTTTTCCGCATAACTCCTATACCAAAGCAGCTAAGGGCATGAAATTTGGCACTCTTTCACTTATAATTAAAACAAAGTATACAATGAAAATCTTCAGGATGTAGTTTCTATAACTTATGGCTCCCATACAACTGATTGTTCAGATATGAGGTTTTGCTTTAAAACTCCTATATTTAGACAGCAAAAACCGTGAAATTGTTTTGGTTGGAGACTTAAACATTTATAGCCTTCCTTGGAATTCGATTGAGCCAACTTGGGCTAAATTCATTGCTAGAAAATTTTCCTGCTACAAAACATCCAATGTGATTGATTATTTTATTGACGAGTTTTCCTATTTGTACCTTAACCTTTTAATTTTACTAGCAAACTACAATTTATTTTTTCATAGTTACTTTACATTATTTGAGTGCATTTCATTTTGTATGAGAAAAATAAATAATGTTTTATAATTCAATACATATTTTTTACGCTAACAATGCAGTATTTTAAATTAAATTTTTATATATTCATGAAAGCTATGAAGGTTTCGGCAAGAACGAAAGTAGCACATCTTTACTTCTTTTCCCTTAATAAAAAGGCTTCATTGGCTCATCAACTCGCGTTCCTCACTAAAATTTGAGTACAGGGTAATTATCTTCTCTGGTATTATAAAGCCATGCTGGACGTACGGCTCACAGTTGTGGGGTAATGAGAGTGGCAGTATTGTTTACATCATTCAAAGAGCTCAAAAAAAAATGCCATGAGTGTCCACGGGAGCTCCGTGGTACATTCGGAATAAGAACGTCCATGAAGAAATCAACATCGCATTCGTCGAAGATGGAATAGTGAAAATCACCCACCCAAATTAACTAGCACTTAATCAGTTACCGATCCAGCTCTGTTATAAAAAAAAGTTATAAAAAAACACATATGTTTCTCAAATGTTTCCCGAATCATTTAACATCGTCGTTAAATCTTAAGGAAAACGGTAAGTTCTCGAATCTTTTTTCAATGAAGAACTGGAAAAAAGACAACAACAGTCCGGAGTGGTTGAAATTATAGCTATTTCGGAGATCACCACATCTACTAAAAAGATTTATTTCATGATTCAAATACGACAGTCTGCCGTTATTAAAGTGAATGTGTGTTTCTTTGTTGTTAGGTAACACAAAATCTATTAATTTATTATTATTAGGATTTGTTATGTTTGGTGTGCTCATCCATTACAAATATTCATATATTATTTTTTGGCCTGATTTTATAAGTATAAGTTTGAATATGAAGAACTAACCTTACTCTTTGCTGAGATATTACCGATATTTAACGAGTATTTCGAGGCAACGTTTCCTGTTTTTTAATATGGCTAGGGTTGGAATTTCAACTGTAGTGACGTCACAGCAGAAACCGCTGTTGTTTGTATTAATCTTCTCTATCTAGGTTGTATTACGTCTTCTCTATATAGGTTATATTCACACGACATAAGAGGATATCCAAATGAATAGCTCTGCTCTCTTTGCCGAAGAGCAAATGTAATTTGTGTATTTGATATATTGCAAGGTGTAACAAGCAATTCTAAAATTAAAGATGTTTGTATAGATTGATATTTGGATGTTTATTAAGCTCCCAAACGGAAGCTTGTTAGAAATTATACCACCGCATCTACGTCTTTTATTTTAGCTCTTCTACAATGACGTTATCTATTCAAAATTTTGGTTCCGGAAACTCAGAGTTCAAGCTATTTTTTCCAACCAATGGCCTTAAGTGGAAGCTTCTCTCCAATCTCGTTGCAAGAAAACAATTTTCTAGACAATCCACAGCTCTGAATGCTCTGAATACTCACTTATTTGAACCCCACGGAGGGAGCCTTAATCTGTCGAAGGCCACCCTCATTATTCCTGAAATATGGATGGTTGGTAGGGTAGAACCGGCCCCAACAAAGTCATCAAGTCGCTCAACGGACAATCACCACCTTTATCGGTTATCGCCCCGTGTGTGTTGCCATTGGGCCCAAATCGCCAGCCAAAACAGACGAGGAGCTCCAGCTGCCTACTGTAGTAGGGTTAACTCATCGCACCTATCGTAATTATCACGCTAATTATCTTGATTTCACAAGATTGCGTCATACAAAATTGTGCTTTGAAAATCCTCTGTGCAGCCCTTAAAACTGTCAGCCTTCAGTGAAACTAAGCAAAACAAGGCGAATTCACATACATAAGAGAGTAAAGATACAGGAGGTGAGAACGTGTGTTCTATCTCCCTTCGCCTTGCGCAGTGAAAATGTCAAAACTTTTTTTTTACGTTCTGTTTACGATCATATTGGAAAATTAACGCTTTTTTTTATTTTTTAATCTTTTTACGTGTTCATTTATGGTTAACGTTCTTAGTTCCCTGGCATTTCTCCAGTTAAAAGCAAAAAACAAATACCTCAAACTGTGGTGGGGACAGAGATAGTTAGTGGTGTGCAAGTACGAACATTATTAAGAGTTTTAATTGTGGTGCCATCCCCGTTTGTTAAAGTGCGACATTGTTATTAAGTTCCATATTTCAGCTTCAACTAAAAATCAACTACATATTGCTCTGGTAAAGTTCAACTGTGCTCACAGCTTTTAATCCAATCTAAAAAATCTATTGGGTCAATATCGGTAAATTACATGCTATTTTGAATAAAAATAAATCTTTTCTAATATTAACGACATGAAAGATATCACATCAATCGATAGATACAAGCAACACAAAGTAATGCAAGCACTTCAAAAATTGCTGATCACATGATCCGTCATATCCGCATAACGCAACAACGAATACACCAACATGGAAAACAAACAATAATTTAAAAGTGAAAAACGCAGAAAACCACGTATGGCATCATATTCGAAATGACTGACTTGAAGTTTTTCAGAAATGTTGATTGATTGAAGACATGATTTTTGATTTTTGCGTGTATTGCGTCGGATCGTCAAATTTAGATTTTAACACTCCAAAGAGGATCGGTTGGGAGAAGGAAATCGTGATGTGCTTGTATTACTTATGATTTCTTTACGAGTTTGCTTTTTTCTTTATTATTATATATTTTGTGTGTGCTTTTTGTTGTTGCACAGCTGTTGAATCAATTGAATGACTTTTCATTTTGCTTTTGAATACTTCGAAATGCCAATGATCACTTAAATAAAATGCTGCATGGGCATAAGTTTTGATTGACAGATGATATTCGAATATTTTGATTGAGTTATTTCATTTCGAAATGTTTTATGTAAACAGTAAATGTTTTTGAAAGTAGGCATATATACATATGTACTTACTTTTAGAAGCATATACTTATAGGTATGAGTGTTTGTCTTTATGTAAATATCGACTAGTAATTATGTATGTACGCAGTTATGTAAGCAAAAATATCAACTGTCATCACAGAATTATTTTGTTACCAATCGAAAATCCTTTTGTAATTTTTTGTTTGTTTTTATTTTCTCAAAACGAAAATGTCACTATAGCGTTAGATATATCACTCGTTTAGTTACGTTGCGTGATTATGCAGAGCATGATTTGCAAAAAGTTGTGGTTGGTTGATTGTACTACCATCGGACGCTTGTAGTCGTTCGTGCAACACCGATGCATGTTTACTGTGCGCAGCTATCAACAATTCGTCGATAAACATCCATTTGGCATCTTAGTTTTGTGAAGCTATGTAGGCCGCCCTTACCGCTGTCAGTGCCGATTGTTCGACAATGCAGTGCACAGAGTTTGCATACTTCATTACAGTGGTGGGCATAAATGTATAAGAAAAAATCAAGTGTATGTACTACGATTTCTATCTATTTCCGAAAGCGAATTTGTCTCATTATTAACGCAGATCAAAGGCAGAGGCAATCTATTCACAGATCCTTAAGGTGGGACGAACAGATCTCCTGCTAAATAACGCAGAAATGCTATAGAAAAAAACAGCTGGTTTCGCATAAGAAGCTCGCGTCGAAAACGGCAATAAATCAATAGGATATAACGTATTTAGTAAAATCAAAAAATCTGAGGAAATCTCGTGTGATCAGCCAGAACATTCTTGGACAACAAAATCACTTGATTTTAGAAATATATCCAGTAAGATTTCTAACATTACAATACGCTAATCAATCAGTCAAGTTGGATTAAAAATAGAATCGGAGTTGCCACCAGTCGCAGATTCTATACTAAAACTTTGATTCAAATACAACATTTCCGGACAACTCATTAATTTAACAACACCAAGGTATTTTTGTAATGTTTTTCAATTAATTACTAAGGCTTGAACTAAAAAAACTACGAATAAATCCCAAGAACATGCCAATGTATGTCCGAAAATTACATGTGGAGAAGTGGAATCAAGAACAGGTCGGTTTCATTTCGATCGTGTTCACCTGGTTTATATAAGTAGTTTTTAAATAGCAATTTAGTGATGCAGATTTATCTAACTAATTGAAGCAGATTAGAGCAATGTTATGAAAATTAAAATATAAAAGATTTTGGCGACAAACAACATACATATTAGGTTTTATTTACAAAATCCTTTTCATTTTTACTACTCAAAGGCACGGTACATTAAATAGGTAACCGCATTAGATAAAATACAACCCTGATATGTTTTTTGTTGTTGCAGGCCGGCCATGCCTCGTCGAAATAGGAGTACCAACTTTGGTAAGTTTTACAATTCAAAATGTCTACAAAAATCATGACAAAACAAATCAAAAATCTCAATTACTTATATTTTGTATTCTGCAGTGGGTCGGATGCACAGATCGAGTTATTTAGCTTAAATAAATTTACATGTACTTGCATTTCAAACAAATTTGATCTTATTGTTCATAGGTTTCAGCCCTTAACAGGGCTTTTTATATGTACTCATATCTCTTTGTACTCCTACATAGAGGTCAGATTCTGGAAAATGATCTGAACAAGCCCAACCTTTCGCAGGAAGTTCCACGCCCCAATCGCAGTCCCAATTGTGTTTCCTCCTTGGAGCTGGCTGAATTTTAAGAAAGTTCCCCACGTCTTTTGCTCTTCTTGCACAAAACCTATCCATTTCGATTCCAAAACAATTGATCGGAATCGAAATACAGAACGACCCTCAATGTTTTAACGTTGACTCATGTCAACATGCTCTCTTGGCAGAGTTTAATGAGATGAAAAATGAAAAAGCTACTCCCCTGCCTAAAGGCCAAACCCACAGTCAAGTGCGGCGATTGGTGTAGAGACTTTAAAAAATATGCTCCGAAATTTCAAAACAAAATTCCAATCCTTTATAAAGTTATGTATAAGCTTTTAAGTGAACGTCACTCGTTAAACTGTAGGAGCGCGCGGCGTGTAATACGTTTAGTCCACAGGGGATCACTCTAGTCTTTCTCAAAACGACGTTTTTCGAATTCTTTAACACTTACGTATACATTAACGAATTTGTTTCATTACATTGAGGCTTTATTTTTAATAATTGTATGAATCTCCTGATTCCTGCACTATCGTAATTGCTTCATTATTTGTTTCAACATATCCAATTAGACAGTTAAAATCGCTCGAGCGCCAGCTGAGTTCGATTACCATCTTTATCTTCGCAAAATTAAACTAGATATTTCTAGTCAGTAGAAGCATTAAACCTCGAAAATGTTTTCACCTTTTGAATTACCTTAATGCCGGTATTCTGTCAGCAGCCCCTAGTCACTAATTGAGACTTTTCGGTGGTGGGAATGATTTTGAGACTATTCGATATTCAGTAAGCTGTCTCGTAAATCCAGTAATAAGATTTTTGAACGCAACATACCATTATGTATATTAAATTTTTTAAGCAATCTAAACATAAAATAAGTAATAAAAGTTTATTTTTTTAGGCAGTTTATAATTGGAACAGTTTTGTTGAGGGAAACTGAGTTTGTAAACGGAAAGACAACTTATAAGCTTTTCTAAAAGAGCGATTCGCGCAAGTTATGCTAAATAAAAAAAAGGAAGCTACAATTTACTGTAGAGTAAATCCAACTTTTAGTGCCAAGTTGTCGTCCAACTCCTTAAAAACTCTCTACATAAATATTTTCCCAACAACCAAATTCACCTTAGATTTTCTTAAAAATTTCAGCAAGGCATTTCGTGTTTTACGTACTATCTATTAGACTATAAAGTCCGGATTTTTGCGATCTTCGGACTTAACTCATCGCACCTGCCCATATTTTTATACCCGCCACTGTATTTACTCAAATGCAAGTACACTAGTACTAAATAAGCGCTCGCTTTGCGACTGTTGGTCAACACGGCACCCTTCTTCTACCTTTTGACTCTTTAACGAACCGTGAGCAAATCGCATCGCGGTTCTGAGACACACAACCTCACAAATACAAATGCAGTGTTAGTTTGAGAATTCACGCAAATATTCAGCGCAAATATTTTGTGGTTCTCAACAAAAGCTGCAGCAGCACAGCAGCAGCACAGCAGCAGCAGCAGCAGCCAGAGAATGAACGAGAAAAGAAGGAATTGCGGTAGTTAAAAGCAACAACAATGCCGGCAACAGTGGCAGCAACAATCTTCTTATTTGGCTGTTTGCCTCTTTCTCCATTTCTTAGCCGGACGTTCGGTCGGTCGGTCGAATGTTGATGTCTGGCGCTATATCTCCAACATCTAAGGCCATAAATAACTGGCAGACAGTAGAGCCGTTTAAGTTGGGTGTTTGACATGTTAACAGAGGCGAAACATTCTTCACTGCTGCTGCGAGACAAACCAAAACTTTAAGAAGTTGAGGTGAGAGAAGCGATAGAGATGGCGAGCGATACAATCAAGAATTCAATCCGCTGGAACACTTACTCAATGCGATGCACCTATGTATGTATAGGGTTTGAATTTCACTGTTGTGCTTTATCACTGTGCACATTTTTTTTTTTGTTTTTGAAGGGAGGGAGGAGAATAAAAAAATATTTAGTTTCAAAATAGCAGTCACGGGTCAATTATAAACAATGCCGTGAAGCTTAAGAGAAAATATTTAGAATAGTATCAACTAAATTGATGAGCCCACGAAAGTTTATCATTCAAATGATCCAATGAGTATTTTGATGGTCACTCTATGTTGACAAGAGGAATAACTCACATAAAATAGCTTCTTTAGCCCTCTATAATTAGAAACGAATCAAAACAAAAACAAGTAATTTTAGAATACATTTGCTACTTAGTTTGAATATCGGGAATATTTCAGGTCCTAACTACAACTGAGAAGGAACTTCTTCATATTCAGTCAAAGGCGACGATTATACTCTTCTCTCAAACAGGCTTTCGTAATTCTTATCTAAATATTTTTTTCTTTGTGAGCTAGTACAAAAGCAGAAGTATGATTTAATTTAGTATAGCGATTAAACGTTCTCGAACTGGGCAGACCCGTCAACGCTATTATCAGTCGTACTCAGTTTGGTTTGGCATATAATTACGAATAGAAATGTCAAAACATGGCTTGCAAATTGTGCGAATCAAGGCTCGTTTCTGGAACCTCACCGTGTGTTCAGTGATGGGGGTAGCTTCTGTCTCGATGATTGGAATTGAAGCCCCTAATTTCCACCAAGTCAGCACTAGTTGCCGCACAGCCCGTAAAACTATGACTTTATTGTTACAGCTAATTTCACGCTTCAGTCCTTTCAATTGCCCGCCTAGATACGGCAGTGTCACACCTCTAGACTTTTCCCGTTAGGGCTACGGGAACTCTAAAGTTTACATAGACCGCCGGAAAATTGTTACTTCAGAATGTACTTTATTAGCCCAAACTTGATAATAATTTAAAAAAAAAGGTCGAGTCTGGTCTGTAAATATATTGTAAATGCTTTCAATGCCTAAAAGCCTGATTATAATGATGCAGATATTTATATGTATACTTGATAGGGTTTGACCTTGAGATTTATTAATTATAATTGCGAACACTACAATATGTAAAGTAATTAAAGAAAATCGATTACCAATTAAAATCGGAGTATAAAAATTTTATAATTTGTATTAGTTGCATGAAGCCTCAGACATAAATTGTCTCTGTGCGATAAGTAGCTTTCCATAAAGTAGGTGCTTTCAAAAATAGATTTGTATGTGACCAGAAAACGTATATTTCTATCACTTTCTATCGTTGCGTCGCTTTCTTTCCCATTCTCCCTTTTCCTACGTTATATCTTTCGTCTCAACTATGTAACTAAATCAGTTTTAAACATTTTACTCTCCATTTGCAATTCGCCGCTTAATGGTGGTTATTTTGGCGGCCGCCGTAGTCGAGTCTGTAGCGTGTGCGCGCCTTAGGTGCGTAACAGGTTCGTATCCAGCTCGGGCAAGTAACATCCAAAAATTATAGAAAAAGACTTTTCCAATAGCGCACGCCCCTCAGCAGACAACGGCAAACCTCTGAGTGAATTTCTGCCATGAAAAAACTTCTCACAAACACATTCGCCGTTCGGATTCGGCGTAAAACTGTAGGTCCCTCAATTTGTGTTACAAGATCAAGACGTACACCACAAATTGTAGGAGAAGTTCGGCCAAAATCGCTTACGCGGTTGTAGCGCCAATTAAGTAAGTACGTAAAGTGGTTATTTTGTGTACACAGTTTTTATAGCTTTCCTTAAGCACATATGGTGCATAATGAAAACCGTTTTTCATGCGTGCGTTTAGATTTGACTTGTCTAAATGCACAAGATTGTCGACTGTTATTGTGAAATCTAAATGTGCATTTGTGCTTACTAAACCAAATTAACTCTGTTCATTTGTAGCGCCTTTGATTTTTGGGTTAAGACTGTCATTGGTTGATATATCGTTGATATATTTGAATATGGACTCGATTTCTCCTTTCGACTAATTTGCTGATCTTCTACCAAATTTTCCAAAATATAAAAATCGGGTTCTAGCTCACATAAAAATATTATTGATACAACTAATAAGGGGCAAGTTAAATATAATAGAAAACAAGGTACTCTGCTTATTTGGAGAAAAAACTTGAGCAGGCACTATCCCGTTCGAAACGAGGTTTTCACATATACCGTACTACACAATTCATCACAGATTTGATAGTTTAGTTTTCCATATAGTCAGTTAACTCTTGTTTCAACCAATTTTTCGTGGCCTCTACAATAAAGTGCAACCACCTTCTAGCTAATTTAATAAATTCCAAACTCCATGTAAACGCTCTATTCAATAGAATCGCGTGCAACTTCTAAACAATAATAAAAAAAAAAAATAAGGACGAAACAAGCTTTCAACGCACCTATCACTCAGACAAAAATCTGCCATCCATCGACTAGTTGTTAGGTTGCATGCAAGTGCCGATGATTTTCAAGCGAGATTTTAATTACAACTGCGTTCGACTTGCAATTATTTACATAAACACGATCACAATTCACGGCAACAGCAACAATGCATCATCATGTAGATGTCGAAGATGCACCAGTGTTGCATTCCACTGCGTGTACTCAGGCGGACCTCTACGGAGAGCAGCCAAAAACAAACCAATAGCCACTGCTGCTGTTGCAAAAACAACAATTGCAACAGCACGCTGCAACCGATCACCGATCACAATCAACTCAACACTCGATCGTACACAGTTGAGACGCTGCTACTACTGCCAGACCTAACAGCTCTCTACGTGCAACGTAACGCAATCGCTTAGTTGAGATCATTGCGCCATTAATATTTACTTTACCCGACAGAGTGCACAGTGAGTACGACGAGTTGTTGCCGCTGCCATTGCTATTGCTGTTTGTGTTGCTGTTGCTAGTCGATGACACGGTTACACGAACAGCATGTGTTGCATCGCTGGTAGTTTTTGGTGCTGGTGCCAGTGCTTGGAGAACGATGGCCAACTGGCGTGTACATTAATTTATTGAAATCATGTCGCAGAGTCGATATTGATACAAATCCATTTTCGATCGCGACACATACGCACTGATAGTTGTAAAACTGTATGTTTGTTTATTTATGTTGGTAAGTAGATGTATGTATGTACCTACATATATAGATCTGTAATTGTAGTAAGTTCAATAGCAGTTGAACCATTAAGGTAGTCACTAACTAACATACTGGATTACATATGCGAATATATAAATGGGCGTCCGAGAAAGGGGAATATCAAGAGAGTTCTCTAAAGCACCTTTCCCTTCTGCTCTTGATCTACTAATGGACTAACGTCTGCAGTATATTAGGTCTAGTAAAAGGAAATCCGTTGTGATAAGATATCGACTAAAAAAACCTCTCAGACAGCTTTGGGATTGCTTGATTCAGTATTGTTTGAGCACCCGTCAAAAATTGACACTATCAAAGAGAAAATACGCCGATCCCACATTCACCGTCCCAAAAGCCTCAAAAAGGAAAGGGAGTTTACTTTGTGAGATTGCAATTAAGGAGCGGCGTTTGGATTCCAACTGGTCTTCAAAAATAATTTTTAAGGCTGATTTCTATACAGATTTCGTGGAAGTATGTTTATGTCAGCGTTGCCAAAAACAACAAACACTTGGAGTTAGTCATTGTGTTTGTTGTTGAAGTATTTGTGTTCAATTTCGTGCTCGTCGATCCTGCTATTATGTGTATGGTTGGTAGCTACCGTGTAGTAAAGTTATTATTTTATCGTTGGTTTTCCATAGTGATATGTATGTTCATTCACATGCTATTTTGAAAATATACAAAAAATAAATATACATATTAACAGCTTTCATCAGATGATAAGGATACAACTATTGCAAAATGCGTTGAGTGCGGACGTAATATTAGAGGCTACGCAGGGGTTTCTTCCAACCTAGTCACGCATTTAAAATTAAAACATGCTGACGCTTACAAAAAATATAAAAATATGAAATTAGGTAATTTTGGTTCACTGCAAGGATGCGTCAATGGAAAAATTTTACATTGGATTGTGGATGCTGCTATGCCTGTTTCTTCCGTTGACAAACAGTCCTTCGTCTCCATATTTGAGGGTACTGGACTGAAAATAATGAGCAGGCAAACCGCGAAAAAAAAGTTGGAAGATTCTTACCAAAACATGTTGGAAAAAATAAAAGATGAAATTTCTACTGCTGAATATTTTTGTACAACTGCTGATATTTGGTCTGGGAATAAACGTAGTTTTTTGGTTACACTTGCCATTGGCTGACCAAAGATTTTCTAAGAAAATCAGTGGCATTGGCTTGTAGGAGGTTCAAGGGTGCTCATAAGGCAGACGAAGTTGGGCAAATGATCGCGGAACTTAACAATTTCTTTGACCTTGATAACAAAAACATTGTTATGACCATTACCGACAATGGGTTAAATTTTATTAAAGCTTTTAAAGACCATGGAGTTGACAATTTCCACCAGGAAGAAGACGACAGAGAAGACGACAGCGATGACGAACTGTCTTTCAACGAAAATGAGTTTTTATTGCCAAAACGCCATCGATGCTCTAGCCATACGCTGAATTTGCTTGCAACGACCGATTTTTTGAAAATTTTGAAAGCGGATCTGGCTGTTTACGAAAAACTCAAAATGGTAAAGTTAATTATTCGTTTACGACGTGGAAACAAAATAAGCAAAAAAGGCAAGGTGGAACTCTTTGTATGATGCCCTTACAAAAATAACACATCATAAGAGTAGGCTTAATATTTTGTGCGAACAATTAAGCTTGCCACCTTTTTCATTAAGTGACGTTCAATATTTGGAGTCATACAAGTTGCTGATGACTCCGATTGCACAGGCGTTAGACTTTCTTCAGGGGGAACAAAATGTGAAATTTGGACTCCTTTTACCTGTACTCATGACATTAAGCAACAAATTGCAAAAGCTGAGTAAAAAGGAATTCCACCTAAGCTCAGTCGCTGCAAAAATTGATCTGGCCCTGTGGAGCCGATTTGAAATATTTTTTAGTTTATCCCCTGAAGCAAATATTGCAATCACAGCTGCTGTATTGGCTCCAGAAATTAAAATGAAGTGGCTGCCTGTTCTGGAAATATCCACAACTGGCATAAACAAGGAAATAGTATCCAGAAGGGTAATTCAAGAAATATGTAGATACGCGGAATCATCAAATCTCGCTATTCAAAATAATTTGAAAAGTAATGATTTGAAACACAGTTCGAGCTTTTTCGATTTTGATAATGATGGTAAAATCTAGTACATGTTTTGGAAAATTTTTTTGTATATATAATTACATAATTTTTTGGATGACGATAGAGCAAGGGACCCCAATAATATGGAAACAGACCAAATTGATGTAGAACGCGTGGTCAGTGATGTTTCTGACGGACCAGATGTTTGGGAGAGATGTCTCTTGTTAAAGCAAGCGTCAATATTTTTTAATACACCTCTAACCTCTTCAGCACCGGTAGACTGTTCTCCTTTGCCGGAATAGTAAATACTCCACGGCGTGTATCTTTGAAAGGCAATTTCTTTAAAAAGTTGGTCTTACTGAAAGCCAATGTAAAATTTAAAAATTAATTGTTATTATTATTGTTTTTATTTATTAAGTTTATGTATATTAATTGTTGAAATTTTTAAAATTTGTTATTAATCCTCGTTAATCGCAATAATCAAAAAATTTAATCAAATATAAATTTTTATTAATTTGATTAATCCTAGGATTAAATTTGAAAACGAAATAAATCCTCATTAATCCTCATTAATCGAACACAAAATTTAAACCTAATCGATTAATTATTCTAAATATGTTCGATTATCATAATTAATCAATTATTACAAAAATAACAAAAAATTTAATTTGATTATCAATGATTAAGATTAATAATCATTATTTAACAGGTCTGCATATAACACATAACCTCAAACTTTAAAGCCCCGTAAAAAAATAATTTCACATAAGTCAAGATTTAATGAATTCAAAATTATCATAGTGTAATTATCCCTCTAAAAAACTACAGTGCCTACCATGCTGTCCGTACATACATAAATGTTGCATTTACATACGTACAGACTTCAACGCGATCAATTTTGCGTCGTTGTAGATTTACTAAAATGAGACTGACAGAGCATGCTCCTCTCCCATTCAGTTCAGCTGGCTTACTTGCTTAAAGCTACCGGCATGGGCCAGCCTATGAACTCACATTGATTGCTACCATTTAGGCAACTACTGAACTCAATTACAAAGTCACATAGTGTTTAAGTATTGATAAAAAACAGGTATTGGGTACTCTATAAAGCTTTCTGCTCTTGCTAGCCAATTTAAGATATTTGGAGTCAATTTCAATGACTGATTCAGCGAATAAAGAAATAGCGTTTTTTAACGGAAAACATGTGTACAGCTTCGAGGGATTCACACAGAATATTCTAACAATCCATTTTGCTTAGCCGGATTCTATTTAGTCTAACAGTGGAATCTGATCGTCCATCCGAGCTTTTAAAAGAGTCCATAGGATTTTGTTAAATAGATACAGGCTTTTCTCCAACTTATCCATACAATAAGGAGCTCGTTTATCAAGCTGATGGCCTTAGTCGCTAAAGTTGATCTCTAGATTGTTAAGGTATAATCTTAATATCCTTTTACAATAAATAAATAAATAATAAATAAAGGAGTTCGTTACTAGGCCGCGAGTCCGGTACGCTTGATGCATTTGAGGCTTATTAAATAAGATACCTTTGAGTGATGAAGTAACAAATAGCTGCAGCGTTTTGTTATCTTTATTGCCATTCAAATGTAGTCATATTTATCTGCAAAATTCACGCATAACCGGAGATTATGCGGAAATTGGCAACAACATTTATTTGCTTTGAACCATATTCAATGAATGCTAATCGCTGGTATTTAATTTCAGAGTAATTTAAGTCTGATCGGAAATGTTTTTGGGCACCAGCCATCTAACTGTATCAGTATTGCCGATGTGTTAGTCCTAGAAGTATCTGTAAAAACTTGGATCCCGTTCCATAAATATCAATTTTAGAAAACGAAATCAATTTAATTTATTAGTGCATAAAAAAAAGCTTTAAAACACAATTAATTGCTAACAATTTATCTGAAGTTTGAAGACATTATGGAAACTCGGTGCAGTATTTTATGGATGAGCGTAAATCTTTTATTTTTTATTGTAAATGTCGCTAGGTTTCAAGAGATGTTTGGGACAAACTAGCCTTCTGGCACTCACAGCAATAAATTAAAACTACAAAAAGAAAAGATGAGTTTTCTTATAATACTACTTACAAACGTACATAAATAAATATTGGTCTTGGTTGTTTCAAAATTCCACATAGTTTCTGCATTCTTCTCGTTATAGCAGCTTCTCCAGAAATCGTTGTGGTTCCCTATTCGTTCAGTGTATTTCCCTTTAGGAATAAAAAAAAAATTTTTCTACTTATCGAAAGAAGTTCTTGGGATTCTAATGCCCCATTTAGGCCACATCAGTTGGGATGTGTTGCACGTCCCGCTATTACAACATACTCGCTTCTTTGAGGAAGGACTCCCAAATCATGAGCTGTGATCCATCAGTATAGAATCGTAAGGAGCCGATAGATCCAGGAACTCCATTGGCTCATGGCTCCTTGCTTTGTAGTGCTACACGGCATTCTTTGGTGAAAGTTAGCCTTGGCATAGTACATAAGAGGGTATAGATCTGACCCCGGCCGGAAGCAGCCAGTGTACCGCCTTTGGAGGCATGACCCACTTTTGGTATATCACTTTATACCGTTTGATGTTAGTGTTCGGTTTGATTTGATTTAAATAAATTGGAAAGACTGAGCACGGAAAAGCATTTCTCTTATCTGTTTTAAGAAGTCAAACCATACTTACTTAAGCTTAGTAGCTTCATGCTGCTGGAAATAATCTACAACAACCTTATTGGTTTTAATCCAATTTCGATATCTCCGATTTCCACTAAGAAAGTCCGCGCTTGTAAAGCCTTGCGAGCTAGATTTAGTGAATTGAAAAATACTTGTAGCGGAACTGTGTACCATTAGGCCCGTTTCTTTGTAACTGAGTAGCAACAGAACACTAGGTAAGATAACGAATTGCTTGTAAAGCAACACTAACTCAATAAATATGTAAGTTGAGCCAATTCGGTAAAATGATATCCGACTTGACATGTAGTGTTGGGAAGGGAAAAATCTGCGCTATTGTGAATGAGCCCTAATAAAATACATGGGAAATATCAGTTTAACACCTAATTCGTTTTTATGTGCAAAGTATTTTTAAATATATAAATATGTCAACCTAAAATTTGCTTGCACAATTATTTTCCCTTCTTCAATAACACTAAACAAATCTCATGTTTCATGAAAGATGCTATTAGGGTTGAGTTGAAGCGTTCTTTTGCAAGTCGGTTACAATAAAACGGGACCATTGAATGTAGCTATGAAAGAATTCACAATTCTCTAAAATTAGTCACTTAAATAGATCGATCCGTCAATATTATTAAACATAACTGTGGGCCGCTGGCAACAACGACAGACAATTAGTTTCATATAGCAACTCAATTATTTAATGGGTGTTTTATTCCTCTTATTTGATATTTCTGAATATTTCAGTTATCACATTGGCTTCGCTCTGGTCTATCTCGCTGTTGTCAAAAGTCATCAATGTATCAGTCAACTTAAATCGCCGCTCGAACTTTTGGCCAGCCTGTGGGAAGGTTGAAGAAACTTTGCTATTTTTTTATAGTTTACGCTTTCTTTGACTTTGTTTTTATTTTGTTTTTGCCTCAGTCCATGGCTGTTGTCGCATAGCCAAACTGCAATATTTCATTTTGATGGACGGATGAAGTTGTATTCAACGGCAAGCTATTTTTTCAGCCTTTCATCACTACTCGTAGCTACTAAGTTTGTGCGGCCGCAGACGTGCCTCCCGTTGTAGTAGTCTGAATTTGCGCTCACATACCCCGCCACACTTTATATTCACTTTTGATGAGTTCAACTAAGTTGAGCTGTAGCGCTAAAATTGTTTGTCTTCATTTAATGGCGGTCACAATTTTTCCTAATCGTCAGCCTTCATTACGTCTCGCAATAATGACAGCAATTAATTATCGGCATTTCTCGGCTAACGGGCGATGTTAACATGTCGCGCCAATTTCCCCGCCATGACGCCGAAACAGCTGTGCAAAGCAAAAGGATATTGATAAATTCTTGTTGATTCTTTGTAAATGTGTGAATTTTGATTCCCATTTCCTTTCTTCACACAAAATACCAACATTCCCGTATATGATGTTCAAGTTGTCAGTAACTTAGTCAAAAGTTGCAACGACAACGACAATGCAATACAATACGTATTGAGCGATCGGAAAATAGTTGAGCTGCCCCTTCTGTTGCTGCTGTTGCTGTTGATGTTGCGACTCATGTCCTTGTCGTTCAGGCGCTCAGTGGGAATTACTAGGCAGCAAAAACCGTGTTGGCGACTGAGCTTGTATTGTTAAGCTGAAACACGATGGTCTGACGTAACAATCACAACAACAAGAATACAAAAAATACTGGGCTCGATCAGAGACTTATGTTGACCATCATGGTAACGGCGAGAGAGAAAATGATCGTAAACTTATGGTTACATATAAATATGGGCATTTCCATGGTGACGTACTTGACAGTAGCACGATTTCAGGATAACGAGAAACAATGGCAGAGAAGGGTAGCAACATCGTGGCCGCCTGCATCGCTGCAAAAAATGCGAGAATAAGCTATCGATTTTACACACACATATTCCTGCAAACAATCAGAAAAGGCCGATTCCAAAAAAAAAATACAGAGAAAATAAAGAATTATGTGAATTCATTTTGATAAACTCAAAAAAGCGTAGCAGATAAGTGGTCCTTTGATTCCCTATGCCCATGCAAAACTAACCGTCAAACTGATCACTAGTTTGAGCTAATTTTCCCGCTACAGCAACCGATAGTTATTGGTCAGGCTTCTTGCAGGGAAGTTATGCATAGTTAAATAAACCAATTCGTTATGACAATACATACATGCTGATTGTTAGATCTTAAGTTTTTGTAATCAATTTACAATATTATTGTGGATATTTATTTTTGCATGAAGTCCATAATTTTGGTTTCATATGTTGTTTCACAAGCAAATTTAAATTTCTTAAGTAGCATTATGTGAAAGAAATCGATTATTTTCATCAACATTTATTGTGCAACTCATTTAAGACACCTAATTTTAAGTAGATGATGAACTTAGTTTTTTATATATGTAAATGCCATACTCCTTATATAACTTAGGCTTTGATCACATCGAACAAAAAATGGATTTTTAGTAGTCTGATTTCAGCGCCACCTTTACTACAAATGGCAAATTTCAGATACATAGGACCTATTTTAGCATTTTTCGTAGTTATTAAAAAAGCTAATTGGTCGAGAAATTTTGGATGTCTAAATATACGAGTACATGCTACAGTTGGTTCGAGAGGAAATGCCCATGACTATTTACTTCTGAGTCGCATATGAAAAAGGTGTCCAAACATTAGGGTGATAACGTAGAGTATGGAAAAGGTATTCGTTAACCATTCGCTTTACATAACTCGGAAATACTTTCTTTCGTCATCTTGAATGGATTGGAAATTACACCAACAAATTGCTCTACCTTTCATCTAGCGAAAGCAGAAAAAACTTTTTCTGTGGTACCTAATAAGAAAATGTTTCCTCCATAAAGCTAAATTAAGAAGTTTGGTTGAGAGCTATAATTGGTTGCCCAATTGGCAGTATAAAGCTTAATTTTAATACCACATATTCCCCTTCGAATCAGAAATGGAGCAGAGAGTGAAAACGAGAAGTTAAAAGAGAACCCACGTATTGTATTAGGCAAATCATTTGAATCCACTTTACTCGGTTTAACTCTTGTAAGTCTCCAAATTTGGATTTGCTCAGAAATCTCATTACAGTTGTGCGAAAATCTGAGCAGTGATGGAAGAAGTGTTCTCCCGTTTCTTTCGCACTTGGTAAGTTGCAACCGCAGTAGACGTTATATTTTAATCCAATTCTGGTAGCATGTTTACCCAGTGCCCTGTAAAAGCAGCATTTACCCTGGAAACAACCGTCTGATTAATTTCAATTATAGTTGAAGACCTTTAGGCGTTACTCGAGAGTCGGATGCACGCCCTGCAGGATTGTAAGTTCTTCCCCTTATAGTTAACCAAGTTCAGCGAGTGTTGCGAGATCCATCCTCTGATGAAACTCATAAGAGCAAGAACCTCTGCGACCACTGCGATATCCTAGACGGAGCCGTTCTGAGTCAGCTCTTCAGGTTTTTTGTTACCATGAATGTTACGGTGACCCGCCGTATGTATCATGGTGACGCAATTCCTACGAGCTAGGTTCACAACCTTGCACCACTTCGCTTAGTCGATTATCGATGGGTCATGGTACTCTACGAGTCTCAGTCTGCACATAGCATTATTCTTGCCCAAATACAAACATCTGTGAAGCTATACGCTCCTTGGTTGGTTGGATATTATTTAAATGGTATGAAACCCACCTTAGAGGTCAATATCTCTATGCGATCAATTCGAAGAAATACTTCAGGTCTTCGCGCCCTAACGAGATTATATCTACACACTTTAAAACCACAAACCACAAGGTACAAACTTGGCATGTTAAGTCAAGCCATTTTGTCTTTCTCACTACGATTGAACAAGCTTTTAAAAATAATCTAGTCTATACTAGAATCTCGGTACACCCTAATATACATACTACACTCTTCCTAGATAACTGGTCGATTAGGCGATCGCGCCAACGATGAGAATCGATTATCGCGCGTTACAGCTAGTTTCGCAGATGCCTATCACTTTTGGAATCCTTTGCACCAGCACTTAATGCAAAACTGCTTGAGTCTGCTAACAGCGCATACACAACTGTGTGAAATGTATTACAACTTGGCTGTATGCTTATACAATATATGTACATACAAATATATGCCCAGTCGCTGCGATTTTGATCTCATTAAAGAGCATCTACAATATGTATTATATACCACAAACAGCTACCTGACGACGTTGTTATTGGCGATTGTATCATCGTTATGCCAACTGCGCTAAATAGTAGCTAGTCTTCATTGATTTAATGCTACATTCGTAGCTTCTATGCATTTTAGGGCTTCATCATTATTTGGTATGTAGTGTAGCTTGCTATTTAATAGCTCGGACAGTCAACTCTGATGGTAGTGCATTTCAGAGCCGCATATTTGTATACAGTTTATTTAAATTGGGTATTACTCGTAGTGGTGTACCTATGTATCTACATGCTTTCTCGTTAGACAGAGCTTTAAGAGAACACTATTTATCCTTGACCAAAATAAAATTAAAGATCGCCAAGAAAATTTAATATAATCATTCAATGCTTAAACCCTCTAACTACACGAATATCTTAAGCTTAACTCTACTTCTTCATTGCTATTTATTCAATTCGCATTTTGCATTGGATCATGGGATCATCCGATTAATTACAAAACTTCAAAATTATTTATCAGAAAGTTTTAGATATTTTGCTCCCAGACTTATCAGTTTGAAACAATGTCAAACACGAACGAATCCACCATTATCTAACTTGAATAAGATAAATCGTTTCAAACCAGGTATCAATGAATCTGGTTCCGGGTAGTACCGATTTGGATGGGTCTAACTCGCCCTGCGAAACAACTCAGTACATGTACTATGTAAAGTGTATGTAAAAAAAAATATCGACATATATTTCTACCGAGTGTTTATCTGAAGTTATGCTTTAACATAGAATTTCAATGCTTAAGATCCAGTATTGTTGTTGTTTCAAAGTGAGTAAATTCGATTTGAAATCTGAGTTAACTCAACAGAATAGAAAATGTTATTTTAACAGCAATAAAATGATCACAACTTTATTCTAACAGAAAAAAAAATGTAGACCACTTATGGGCGATGACAGAGCCGGTTCTATGCAATCGAAATTAATAACCTAATTGCCTGCTTTGTGGTAGAATTCCTGCTAAAAAATTACTTTCACTTTAATTTTTAGCATGCCGTTATATTATCTACTATAAGGGGCAGTTTACCAATGCTAGCTTAAACTCAGATTATTTAAACTCGGTTTAAATTTAAACTTAGTTTAATCTGCAGAGCTATTTTTCGGTGAGAGTTTAAGACCGGCTTAAAAGCAAGCAGAGAATGAGTGCCGCTGTCAAACGTCGCTTTCGTGTACGAGTGAATTGTCGATCGTGGCTGTGTGAAGAATACGATTATAGTCAGCATAGGTTAATTAAACTCAGTTTAGCGGCACCAAGTAAAGTTGGCTGCAAAACGGCATAGCGTGTTTAAACTTAATTTAAATGGCAAACTGAGTTAAACCCACACTAAAAAACTGGCCCTAAGCAAAGTAAGTTCTCCAACTTATTGTAAATAATACACACTACAAAGACAAACTAACGGATCATCTAATACTCGGTGGCAACGCTTAGCATTTATTTAACTTAACAGAGCCCTTAACTGCAGTTATGCTTTTGGTGGAAATAGGTGAACAAATTCAAAACGAATGCAAAGCAAACTTTGGTATTATTAAAAATGCAGACAAGTCAAAATACTATATTCTAAATAAAATTAATAGTGAAAAACAAAAGTGACGTCAAACTGAATTTGTCATTGTTTGCATCATCACAGATATTTTTGTATGTATTCCATAAACAAATTTAAATCCAGAAATTCTTGAAGCAATTTTTCTCTTAAAATGTATGGGGCCAAAGGACTGGTGTGGATTTCAATTTTTACAACGTAGACGAACATTTTTCACTTTCCTAAAAGGAGTGGTGTGGATTTCAATTTTTACAGCGTAGACGAACATTTTCCACTTTTCTTATAAATTCGCTTTGTAGTTGATTCACAAATCCTCAACCAATGAGCGACAAATTTCCATATTCGTAATCACTTCAAAATTCACTTGCTATTGCATATTTCTATAACGAATATTTTATGTTTTAATTTAAAATCTGCTCAAATAAAAGAGCAGTATATGTTCTTATGAATATTTCTCAACACCTAAGAATTTTATTTTTGAATCCTTTTTGTTTGAGTTCAACCATGCGAGTATGTAGGTAATGAACCAGACTAACACATTGTGTAATCCGGCTGGCAACAATTTAAGGTCTAGCGCCGACACTCATAATATTAATAAAAAATTATGCGCATGTACATATTTACATATAACTGTGTTTGAGGCAACTCGCATTAATGGTAATACTGAGTGACTTGCAGACGGACAAAATGAACCGGCATTAAAAGTATATTTTGTATATTTGAACATATGATTCTAGGTATTTATATATGTATGTATATGTGTATATAAATATGTCCATAAAAATATGTCGGTGGATATTAGCAACATAGCTTCAGACATCCGGCAAACCTACATATGTGCATACATAGCACTACTCAAAGCCTTTATGATATGCTTTTACCAACTTAAATATTACATTTAAACCCACCGCCATTCATTTTCATTACTTGATGCTGATGTCTTCTACTCTCTCATATTTTTTTTTTGCGTCACATTGATATTTCTACATACTTTCCATCAAGTGTCGTCATTACGGAAGGCACAATTTAAGCACCAAAAAACCACATCTAACATTTATGACAAGCGAAAATCCAAATTTCAGCACTTCTTAATGCCAACGAGTACATTTTGTTGGGACATGAAGATTTAAGCTAGGACTTTGAATGAAGACTCATAATTTTGACAATACTCATATACCTGCAACAACAACAGTCAGTCAGCAAGTCGAAATGTCCACTGTGTGTCTGTTGTTTGAACCCTTTGTATAATTTGAGCAGGATACGATTTCGTTTCCCTTTTGTTGTGCTGATTAAATTGCTGAACTCGAGACACTAATATGTACATACAAGCACATACATATAATGCATTTAACAAGCCTATTAGTTTTAACGATTATCTTCTGAAGTATGTAATTACAGATGAAAGTATTTATGTATGTACATATGTGTGTTGATTATTCGAGTATGTAGATAGGAACCATTTATTAGAAGTCAAAGTCTACTATGATCCAAATTTTACGTGAGCGTCATACACATTTACAGGATATACGAAAACTACTTTTGTAATTGTGAAATGGCATAGTCAACACTGTGTTTTACATTTTTATGAACTTTTAAGATCTTACTTTTATTTGATGCTTCAAATCAATTCAATCAAAATTAAAGATAAAAACCTCTTCCTGTTTTAATGAACGAATTAGAAATAGTAATTATCGGCATTCAAAAACCGTAAACAGTAAATTAATTTATTTAGCTATTTTCATATGTATCTTTGTACATATATACCTACACATGCTCTTCCAAATCAAAATGCACCTGCTCCGAACTTATACCGTTCTATTTAGTTGCCCCTAAATTAAAACAAGTGGCGCCGGAATATCGTGAGATGGATTACATGTATTTTATTCAGTATGGTTTAACGTAAGCTTTTCTTCTCGAAAAGAGAACTATTTTTCCCGAGCTAAGATATAGGCCGTAACTTAATATGTGCCCAGAGGCACCCCCCTTCCCCACCTACTTTGGAATCTAACCGCTGATGCCCTACTTTTGAACCTAAAGCGCACTGGCTGCCAGGTCAGCGTATGCCGATAGCATAGCAATCGTAAGAACCGATAAACATCTGCTAGTCCTGAGTGAGCTATAACAGTATAACCTCAGCTTCGTAAACATCTGGTCTAAAAGAATTGAATTTATCGTTAACCCCACATAGACCGAGATGGTACTATTCACAATTAAATATTAAATTCTTCCGTTTAAACCACCCTCATTAAACGGTGTAGAACTCACCATCTCAGTTGAGGTCAAGTGCAAGAAGCTCGAACGGAAGCAAAACATCGAAGACCGATCCAGGAAGGCCATCATCGCCTTGTACGCTTGTAAGGCGTCTATAGGATCAAATGGGGAATGAAACCACACATAGTACTCTGGATGTACACGGCAGTGTAGTAGCATCTTGTAAAAGTCAAGATGTAGCGATTACATCTTACGGCTTCCATGCTGGTCACGGGAGCGCTATCCTCTACACCTACTACATCTTCAAACCTTCCACCGGTGATCTCATATGGCAAATTTCTGGCTGGTTGTAAGGAATGAATGAGAAGCTACCATAAACCTAGAAGGCTATATTTACAGCTGGTTCGAAACTTAACGAAAGAGTGGGCAGTGAAGTTTACTGCAACGAATTTACGCTGGATCTCTGCTTTCGCTTACTGGGCCACTGCGTCATTTTTTAGGCAGTGCTAAAAACCATACAGGAGACTGATCGGTTTCTGATAGTGTCCGTTAGTTTTTAATGTGAGAGTAGTCGAAATTTTCAGCAATATTTCGCTCAGAATTGTCATTGCATACAAATTGACTAATTTATTCGCGAAAGTCAATGAAGGACTTTCATGTAGTAAAACCAATAAAAAAATATAAAAGATTTTCAAACTATAAAATGCACAGGATATAAAAAATAATATCTTCATGTAAATGGCATTACTGTTCGCTAATAATTTCGACGAAGGTCTGTCATACGAAAAATCAAATTATTTACTATACATTTAGAACTTTTTGAAAAATATATCAGTTTTGAACCACTTATACCAAAATAACAACACTATAGCTCACTCTCGTAAGCTGAAATTCAGTAACATGCTGTGAAGATTTTTGCTACTAGTGCACATCTTTTAATAGAGGTTTGTGGTTCATCACCATTTTATAATAATAATAATACTTAAATAAGTTTCTTTTAGATCTTCGGTTTTTTCCGTCAAGGGATGATGGTACATCGTTCCATTATACATCAACTTAAATAAGATATTTAATATTTTAACCCAGTGATGCACACGGGAGCTTGTAGTCTAAGCATTGTTGTTCCAGTCGGAAATCACCGGAAGAATTCCCCTTTTATCAAAGTAATGTAACTGGACCCAGGTTTTTTAAGCACTAAGATACAGGAAGCTATAGAGTGTTTTTAAGAAATACAACTTTTTTGCATATATTTCTAATATTTGGTCCGAGTTCGTTTATGTCAACAACCTTTCTTAAGCTTAAGGTCAGATCTAACAATAAAAATTAATTAGATTTAAAAAAAAACAACTGTCGGAATTTAATTGCGTTTGGAACTAGAAAGGTGGAAAGCAATAGTACCCATGTCTTGGCTTGCCACGGTGGTAGAGAACTGTTTGCATTAGAGGCGGATGGTCGGCGATCAAGACCAAGCAAAGTCTAAAAAGAAGTTTAATGAGGAGATGTGCTGATCTGCGAAATGGCAGTTTTTCTAACACTTTCCAATTAAAAAACTGGCTCAAAACTTATTGTTGATATAGAAAGCCACTAGAAATTCGCCGTTCGCTTGTTTGTGCCGAAGGGCAATCATTAAAACGTGACCAAAAATGAAAAGCATTTCAGATAAAATATCCGCTTACTGCTCCATATTCGCCCCATTTTGCGGGCGTGTGGCCGTAGGAGTACACAATATTCAAGTACATATATACTCGTATTTGCCGCAATTGAGGGATGCGACCAACCTTTTGAACTGAGAGATGGCAATCCCACGACAATCGGTTCTACGATACAGAAACGACCCGGATTTATATCCGGTCAAGGACTGTCACCTCAGCAGCATTCCTCAAAATTTTATGAATAATGGCCTTTACTCGATAGAAATGTTCCACCAGCCTGATTTTACTCCACTGTCATATGAAGACCCCTCCAAATGCACAAATACATTTTCTCAAAACTACATTTTTGACAAATATGTTTTTGTGGAGCTCTGAAAACTGGCTACTGAACTGCAAAGGTAGCTTCACAAAACCGAATGGCAGAAGAGAGTCAAAAAAGATTAAACGATTATAAATACGCGTATGCCCTCTTTTCAGCTAACATCCATCGCCTGCCTAAATCTTAATAACCATAATTTTGTTCACAATATATCCAAATTTTCCCTACATGGTATTTTCGCTCACCCCTTAACTCTTAATTGTGACATAATACGTATTCAAATATTCACGCTCACTCACAATCGTAAGTAATGAATCGGTCCAAGAAAAAATATATCCAATTTATTATTTCCTATTTAATTTAGCCCATCTCCTACTTATTGGCCACCATTCGCTTCATAATAAATTATTCTTAGCCCAAATAAAATCAAATTGTACATTTTCACGATTCTAAAGGTAAACTTAAATATTTATTTTAATTTGAAATTGAATTATCTTTTAGGATTTTTTCTTATTCACATTTCGATCTGCATGTGTGCATCTGTGTGTTGCCTCAACTACAGTGGTGTTGAAAGATTTATACGTTTGCATCACACTGTGAGATAAATTGCTGACAATAGGTGAGAATAGAAGAATATGTTTGTACGAAGGAGGAAAAAAAATATAACGATCTCTATGCATTTGTTTGTATGTGTATGTGATTTTAAGCACACGTGTTAAGGAAAAGCGAATCAAATGTGGCGGAATGTCTGAATGCAAATAAACATACTAAGAGGATGTAGAAATAAATGCAATCAAGACACATGGATTCGCAAAATGAGGTAATAGAAAAGTGAGGTGTTTTTTTTTTTCCATTCTAAAATATCTTAAATTTTTTTGTTGTCAAATTTTTATTAAGCCGGAAAGAATTGGAGTAGTGCCCATGTGTTTAATCCAACATTCGTCTTAATCAAGTGCATATATCTAGTATGTTGGACTCAGTGATACTATAGCCGGAATGATTTGACAGATATCTTTCAATAATTTTTTATAAGTAACATTCCATGCAAAACATATTATGGTGAAGTAGAATATCATTCCACCATATCTTTCTTTACTTCTCGAAGTTAAGATTAAAAAAATTCTTGGCGTCTTTTATTTAAAAAACGGAGAATAAATTGAAATAAGCACATCATAGTAGATTGATCGTAAAACGGGCTCTGTAAATTGTTATTACGAGACATGCATTCGATGGATCAAAATAGGGTGAATGCTCTTTACTCATGTCCCCGATTTTAAAGAATTTACAAACCTTTGCCAAATTAAGTCATTAGGTATAGATAAGTGCGAACTTTAATCCCGCGTATTTTTGTACTGTGTTGTGGTTCAGGTTCGTTACTTTATTCTCATCGGAATAGTATTAGTAGTAGTACGCAATATTCATTCGTTACATCGGCCTTCTAGAATATTTTTTTTACTTTTCTGTTGTATGAACTCTTAGCCACTTTATTTCAATAGAATCACGTGATTCCGCTGAGAGGAAAATGCATTGTGTTATTTACTCTTTAATTACCGTTCCCAGTCGTTAATGTTAACGAGAAGAACGAGATTACTGTACTCTCTAAATTTGCAATATGTATATCATAACTTTGGCACCGAGTATCGAAAGTATAGGTATTGCATGAAATCGGTACCGATTGTCGATCAATACTTGAGGGTATCGGCATTGGCTTAACTGTTAAGAAGATGCGTGATCGGTCTCAGAAGAGTCCAACTTAATCTCTTTTATCAGCAAAAGAGATAAAATCTGAAAAAGACGTATTTAGTTATTGAGGCAAAGATTAAATGATATGAAATTTTTTGGGTCGTGAGAGAGCTATCGAAATATGAACTTTTGCCAAGAATGATAGAATACAAGAATGCACCTTCCTGCGAGGAAATGACAGATCTCATCTTCAGTAAACAAGAATATGGGAGAAAGCAGAATGAATAACTTCCAATATTTCAATGAACAAAAATGTAGAAAATCTTGGGCTAGTTACAGTTGAGAATTGTCAAAATCGGGAAACCAAAGAAGCAGATTTCGAAGTAGATTCTGAGTGCCCTAAAAACTTCACATTCTTAAACGGAAACGGGGATGACCTATTCGGGGTTTCAGGTGCTGCAGACGCTTTAATTGCTTCGTCTGTGGGTGACTTCCAAAATATGATTTACAACATATACGGAAAAGCATTAGGTTCCATATTTTAAGAGTATTTTTTTATCTAAGCATTATGTTCTAAAGTGTCCTAAGACGGTACTGGAAGCGCAGCGGACAAGTTAATACGGCTTCACTAAAAAAGTGCATGCCTACATCCCGTGTGAGTGAGATGAGAGAATGAAAGTGTGCAAATCATTGACGGAAAGTATACACAACTGTACTTTGTTCGGCTCCTTTTTAACATAAAAAATATGGGGTACATTAGCCCAATTTTAAGTACATTTAAGATTTTAATTAAATATAATTAAACATAAAACTATTTGAATAAAAAATAACCAAATCAGCCAGTATTTTCAAATATATTTTCCGTTGTACATATTTACCACATACTTCTGCTTGTATTGAGAGAATTTTAACAATGCTTAGTTAAAACAAAGTGTAGAAATAAATTGGCGCTACGTTCATCCGTTTCATTAAATACAAACGAAATGCTAAATTAAATGCAATAAAAGTTTTTGATTTAATTTAAAATTGAATTACTTGATTAAGTACATATAAAATACATATATGATGTAAAATTATGACATTTATTCACCTGTGTTTCTTAATTCTATGCCTAAAAACTTTTTGATCTGAAAGTACAAATATAAAACGTCACAAATAACACTTGAAACGGGTTTTTGAAATAAAGCATGAGTATATTTCGGAAAACAATTTTTTCGTCAAATTAGGTACAATTTGTAAATTTCATTTTCCAACCCTTACGCAAATGAAAGAAACTGGCAGCTTGCAGAAAAGGTGTTCTATAATTTATCAACACTAATAATTTTTATGAGCACAAGGCCATTTATTTATTAGGGAATTGTTGAAAACCCCCACAATGGCAGAAGTTATACCAATTTCGGAGATCACCACAATCTCCTCATAATATTTACCAACAAAAAACCACTCTCACACCTCTCAGCTCCTTCTTTCAGGTCTATATCCCTAACAGAGAATCTAAAACAAAATGTTTTTATTTACAGAAGAATAGAAGAAAGTATGGACTTTACATATTGAGCTTAAGGCTTAGCTGCTTCAGCTCCTAACACAATTTGCTTATAAGATTTCTGTATGTTCTAAGACAATTTTATAGAAATACAAAAAAGTTGGATGAGTTGGACTGATTTGAAAGTACATATATAATTTTGGAAAGTTTTTATAATCAAAAATAGTTTTTGTTTTTTTAAACTAAAAGTTCTGCTTAAAAAATCATTGGAGAAGTAAGTTCCAATTTTCGTCAAAAATCTCAGTATAATGATTCCGTTGGTTTTTGTGGTGACTTTCTAAGTTTGAGCTGTGTTTTCATCTGAAGTGGTTATTTTTTAAACTTATCGATCCAGCTCGCGTAAATCTTAAAATCATTCGAAATATTTTGGAGGAAGTCTTAGATAAATAAATACAAATTATGAAAACTTGTATATTTTCCGTGAAAAAACGCAACTTTTTTTATTAAGGCCCCCTAATATAGATACAAATATTTTTATACATTGAATCCAAGTTTAAAAAAATTGTTACTACATACATAAATACATCAAATTTCATACGCTTTCGGAGGGGCATCACAGGGTCGCCGGGCATCTTCTAGTATTTTTCTTTCTTTCTTTTCCTTGAACTGTTTGGAGTACTATGCGGTAGTTACTGGAATATCACAAAAAAATGCTCATCAATACATAATAAAGTTTGAATGCTTTTTTTCTCTCGAGGAACAAAATTTGTAAAAAGGAAATGAAAACTAGTAATTTTAAATAGAAATAAATTCTGAAAATGTTTTTGTTTGATCTCAAACAATGAACTTATTGCCTATGCCGACGATGTGGCTCTCATTGTTAGGGGTAAGTTCTTGAGCACCCTTTTTGGCATCATGCAGGGTTACCTTAACTTGATCGTAATTTGGTCTACAGGCTGTGAGCTCGCGATCAATCCTAGCAAGACAGAGCTCGTCTTTTACCAGAAGGTATAAAGTGCCGGTTGCCCATCCCCCTTCAATAGGTGGCGTCCCGCTTGAACTTTCTGACCGGGACTAGTATCTAGGTTTGTTTTTGGACAGAAGGCTTTCCTGGAGGCGAAATATTGAGGAAAGGATGAAAAAGGCTTCAGTTTCGGTATACTGTTGCCGGGGTGCTATTGGTAAGAGATGGGGCCCCTCTCCCAAGATAAATTACTGGCTTTATGATACTATTACAAGGCCTATAATGTTTTCTGGAGTGGTTGTCTGGTGGAACTCACTGGATAAAGTATCGAAAGTTAAGCAGCTAGAGCGGGTGCAGCGAACTGGGCTCATTGGAATCAGTGGGGCGCTTAGGACCACACCCACCCTCGCGCTCAATGTTATGCTTAACGTGTTGCCTGTGGACATTGCAAGCAAGTTGGCAGCAGCCCGTGCCCGGGGGTTTGGGTGTCTTCTGCGAGGAGCTCTCCCTCAGCCGAAAATTCAGGCTTCCTGACTACTGTAGTGTGTTTCAGGCAGAGGTGGCCGCAATCAAGGCGGCAGCCGATTGGCTACTCACCAATGCAATGCCCACTAGACGGGCTAACATTTATTCAGATAGTCAGGCCGCTATTAAGGCCTTAGGGTCGCTACTGGTGAGATCTCGCAGCAGCCTCGGAGTCCCCGACATTAGACTAATTTGGGTACCAGGCCATAGCGGCATTGCAGGGAACTGCATGGCTGATGAGCTCGCTCGGCAGGGTACCCTGGAAGTTATTGCTCCATGCAGGGAGAGGGTGGGTGCTCCTTTGGCTGCATACGGACTTCTCTTGGACAGATGGACTCTCTGTCGTCTCGGCGAGCGCTGGGAAAATATCACGACATGCAAAGTTGCAAGGACCCTCTGGCCGAGAGTGGATCGTGGGCACTCAAAGGAACTGAGGTCGCTTACTAAGCGGCAACTCTCGACCCTAGGTGTTTTGACTGGTCATTGTACGATGGGTATCCATGCGGTTAGGCTGAACATAGTCTCTGACCCTTTCTGCCGCAGCTGTATGGAAGAGGATGAGTTGGATTCATCTCTTCATTTTCTGCTCAGCTGCCTTGCCTTTGCGAGACTGAGGTTCAAGTACATAGGCTCGTACTTCTTTAGCACTCCAGAAGAGCTTTCATGCGTGACTTCATTCGGGGTACGCATCGTTTCTCCGGTTAATCATTATTGGTTTTTCCGATTCATTTAACAGGTGGTATCACAATGGACTCTTTTATGCCTAAGTGTGTTCCTATTGCGGGAACTACCACATTAACCTAACCTAACCAAACTATGAACTAAATTTTGACCTTCAGTACTTTACTTACGTAACAGCTGCGAAGAAAGGGTAATGATTGACTGATTCGTTTGAGAACTTTTCTTGATTACCGAGGCAAATTGATATTCCAAAAACGTTTTCCGATCGAAATATTGTAGAATTCAAATACCAGTTCACTTATGCTACACTTCTCTACTTCAATTGCTCAACTGTATCGAAATGAATCCACGCTCGATATACTACTAGGTATAATACCGTTGTCTGTAATACTCATTCAAACATCTAGTTTATTTCATGATGAATCCTATCCTAATGATTTTTCTTTCCCTGAGACTGGTTTTGCAAATTTTCGTAACAACACTGAGTAATGGTTGTACTCGTAAAGGCACAATAATAAAAGTTGTTGCATTAAAAACTAATTACACTGATTTATGCGTTCATTGTTTATTGTTCGTAAACGAATGTTGCTTCAACTTTACATGCATACAAACACAAATGTACTTATGTTTGTATGTAAATACATTACACGTTACATTGCTATTATTGAATGTCTTGCAAAGTTGACCATACATATTAGACCGACCTCTACCCTGCAGGGAAATTGACTAGTACCGCACTACTACGATGCTGAGCAATATGAAACCATAGCATGCCAATAAACAAAACTCAATGGCTCCATCTTTAAATAGATGTTATTTTAGTTTAAAACATATGCATCTCATTTATCGGATCAATACTATTCAAAGGCATTGGATAAATATAAAAAATTATCTGAGTATAGCTGTGTTTGCAGAAAAATGGTGCAGATGCTGGAAGGTAAAGCGAGAACTGGCTATTACAGGCAAATTAAGATGTTCTGCTCATGATCGACTCCTATGGCATGATTTATCAACGAACTGTCGCTAATTGTTTAGCTTTAATTATTCCTCGCAGCATATCTTTCTTAATTACACCAATCAAGTGTGCTTTGCTCTGAATTACAAAAATTGCTCAAATAGTCTAGTTGATAATAAATTTTCTATGTGAAAGAAACTTAAATTCTGAGACTAGCTAGTGTTCTGCACCGAGCGAAAAGAAAGACCACCTAAAATGGCCTATAAATCTTTCCCATAAAAAGAAGGCCTTCTGATTACGACCATAAAACCAAGAAGAATTAAGATGAAATCCTTTTCATTAAAATCTAGTAGATAACCTATAAAACTAAGATGAAAACCTCTTCAATAAAATTAAAAATAGGATCTTGGTTTCCATTAGAATCTTACCTTAATTAAAAAACCAAAACCGATGATCTTATCAATTTAAAATTATTGCCACCTAAATTTTTTAACTAGATGATGTTATGAAAATAAATATCACACTATTTTTTAAACTCTTCTTTATTTAATTATACAAGTTTTACTTATAATTGTAATAATTTTAAGTACTTAGTATATCTTATTATAACAGTTTTTTTAATTCTAAAGCTCTCTGCTCCCCAATATTTTTTTGTCCTTATAACTTTAAAGGCTTTATTGCACAACTGTCAACTCATTATGGAAATACAAAAATCCAAAGATCAATAATTACAATATTAAACTAAAAACAATATAGCGTAGATTATTCACAAAGTAAATAAACCCTTCAATCACTGTCGCCAATTACAATTTTCTATTAAAATTGGTTGATACAATAGTGGTTTTCCTTTGCAATAAATTTGAGTAGAAATTAAAAGAAAATTACGAGGATCTTCAAGCAAACAATAATTCGTCCCCTCTGAGTCTCCTTGGCTACCAAGCATTTTAAGACGTCGATCCCTTTAATTGTAGGTGAACTTTTTAGCTCTATGTGATCGCATCAAATCAGCTGGAACTTTAAGTTCAATATGGATTATTGGTAGTTATGGGCATACCCGCTGGGTCGTTCCCACGGCAGTCGGTTCTACGATACAGGAACGACCCGGATTTATATGCGGCCAAGGGATGTCACTTCTGCAGCATTCCATACAATTTTATGGGAATGTTTCAGCTGATACAACAACAACAACAGCACCATTGTTCACTCCTCTACTTCTGAATACGATAGATTAAGTCCAGGAAGGTAAACTGCATTGTATTACAACGCTCTTTAGGTAGAGTTCCGAAGATTGCTAAGGAGCATCATATCTCAACAATCAGAGTGATTCACGAAGTTGCTCGCCATAGCTAAATCTATTACTGAAATGCTGTAGGAAAGGTAATTGATGTTCTGATGTCAGCAAGAAATTCAGAAGAAAAGCTTGTCATATGTATAAGTAGTAGTGAATGTAGCACATGCGTGGGTATGGAATATGAAGTAGGTACCATCTACACTATAATGAAACTGTACATAAAAAATGGCCGAAGAAGATGGAGGGAGTTTAACAGAATACATTTGGACAATTTTTCATAATTTTTGTTTGTCCGTTTAGCTGTTTGACTGCTTAAACTCACCAATCTACGAAACAACTGAATACGTTTTCATGGAGCTTTAACCGGTGACTAGGCATATTATACCAAAGCAATAAATGATAAAATCCAATTTTTCTTAAATAAGTCTTACCACAATTTTATTTTAATAAAGATTTTATTTTCTCAATGGCATTTTTTAAAACGTTGCAGCACACTAGTTTAGAAAAAATAAAGAGACCTGCACTGGGTATTTTCACGCTAAAATTGTAAGGAGGGTGTTCTATTGTCTACTAGCAGGGGCGACCAGATTTGGCCTATAATCACGTTACTGTGTGATGGAAAGATACTTGAAACAGTGGTAAAAAATCACCTCGAGCGTTAGTTATTTAGAAAATAATAAGATGATTATACCAACAAAATCTAGTTTTTATTACTAACTGGAATGAAGTCTTCTTCAGGAAAAAACATATTTAGCCCTAACCGTGAAAAAAACGTAAGCGACATAAGAGCAGTATTCTTAGACCTTAAAGCTGCCTTTGACACGATTGACGAAAAGCTATTACTAAAAATGTTTTTCAAAATTCGTATAAGTGAATTGAACTGATATGATTTGAAAATTTTATTACGAATCGGAATGAAGCGGATCATTAATATCTAATAAAAGAGACGTGCCAGTCGGGTTGCCACAAGAATCTGTGCTAGTTTACATCGTGTTCAATATTTATATCAATGGTATTATAAGTTACAGTACTAAGTACTGAAAGATAAAATTATTCACCGATGATACGCTACTGATGATAATAATTGAATTTGATCCAAAGCTACAACTTGACTTAAATAAAGTGAGCGATGGTTAATTTTGACATGACTAAACTTGAATGTTAACAAAACTAAACTTTTCGTTATATAAAGGAGAAATTTTTAAAACAATGAAATACTTCAAAAAGTAGACAACTTTAAATATTTAAGAAAACAAATTCATAATGAATTAACTTGATGAACACACGTCTTATACTGTTTATAATATAGGAAAAAAGTTTACTTTATGCTACGAACATGCAGACACCTGGGTAGACGTTCCCACGACAGTCGGTTCTACGATACCGGAACGACCCGGATTTATATCCGCCCAAGGACTGTGACTTCAGCAGCATTCCCCAAAATTCGATGGAAATAGCTTATGCTGATACAACAACAACAACAACACCTGAGTGGAAGATACAATATAATAGTATATGGATCTATAATCGAGCTTTATTTTATTTATTGCCCAACCATTTTTTCTTTTTTGCATAATAAGAGATAGTTAAACTTATAGGTTGCAAAAATTAAAGTTGAATCGCACTGTCCCTAATACCAAGGAACTGATAAAGCAAATCAACATAAATAATTGAGATAGTTATTGGATTATAGCTTACCAAAATAAGATTTAAATTGCGATTTGAGCTGTTTTGAAACCTTGAGAGATATAATAATTTTTACCATTAGGAAACAAACAAACTGTCACTGTATTTTTATATAAATACCCAATGGAAAATTAAACTAATTTTAAAGTCATTTAATACATTTTTTTTCAATTACACTAATTGCCATTTCATACAATAAACCGATTTATTTAACATGACGATGTCTTAGGAAGTGGGCAATTACTCTATATTGGATATGTTTTCAATTACTTTATTTGTAATTCAAATTCAACAATTTAAAAATTTATTAATATAAAATTAGCACAAATGTGAGAATATTAAAAACGAAACTGGCGAACACTGCATTTGAATGCAATAAGTTTAAAAGTAGTGCACAAAAAATTAGTTTCTAAACTAACGCAACTAACTAACATATTTAATTCGACAGGGTTTATTTTAATTTAGAAATAAATGTATGTAAAGGGGTTTTATAGACATGTGAGTTTCAAGAAAAAACAAAACGCATATAGTTTAATGTTTGACCAAGAATTTAGCTTTATTATAAAAATAAGGGTTTGCCATTTTGTTTTGAAAGTGATTACGGGCAAGTAACCGCCGCAAATAGCTCGAATAAATTCCAGCCGAGAGGCCCAATTTCCGACCACTTTTTGCAACCATAACGTACCGAATATTGTCTTCCAAGGCGTCAATCTTCTCAGCCAGTAGACAAGTGACTTCACATAACCCCACAAAAAATAGTCTAGAGTTAATGCGCTCCCCAAATGTTTCCTTCAATAAATTTATTGTTTCGTTGGTTGTATGGCATGTAGCGCCAGCTTTTTGGAATCAAACGTCGTCCACAATAACATCGTTCAATTCAGGCACGAAAAAATCATTAATCATGACTCTGTAGCTTTCCCCATTGATTGTCACATTATGGCTGGCTTGATTTTTTAGTAAATATGGGCCAATGATTCCCTCTGCCCATAAACAACACCAGAAGAGTGACTTTTTGAGGATATAACGGCGTTTCAACAATGGCTTTCGGCATTCAACCAAAAGCGAGCATCATCGCTGAACAAAACTTTCACGATTTGCAAACGTTGTTCCAGAGTAAGTCTGTGTATTATAAAATGGCAAACCAAACAGAGTATAAATTAAGTAACTGCTCTCAAAAACATCAACTCCGAAAAAAGTATTGCCTCTTTGAAAACCACATGTCTAGAAAAAAACACTCTCTATATGGGGCAATTGGTTGTACTCTAATGTGCAGAGGTTGTATTTAATGTATGTATTTAAGTGTATTTAATTCCTCCCTTTTTCTTCCGATTTTTGGCAAGTTTCTTAACCGCATAACTTCATTAGTACTCCTCTTATTTAAGTGTTTAGGTTTGTATGTCTGCAATTCTAAAACAATGAACCATGACCACAATCACCAACCATCTGCACTTAACTTGTTTGCATTATAAATAATTGTTCTTTTATTTTTTTAATCTCTGAAGCAACGCTTTCAATTTCAATTCGATTTAGTGGTGCGAAGAGATATTTCACAACAAAATAAACAAATCATCAATCAAGTGAACCGCAGGAATCGCACTCCGTTGAAATGTGCGGAAAAGTGTGCTCCATTTGGCAAATGCTACAATATTGAAACCGAAACGCTCAACTACCAGCCATTCAACCAGTCAGTTTGACAGTTGCCTGATGGGCACAATTATTAGATATGCGAGTACATATGCATATATTTACAAATGTAATATATCTATGCATAGGTGTAACTATGTATAGTGATTATAGAATGAATATGCAGCGGAAGTTGATCAACTAAATGTTGACAATCTGCTCATCAACATCTGCACACATAGAAAATAGATTGGATTTGCAACTGAAGCAACACTCATCTGCCACATTATTTACATCCATCGTCAATGCTTTAAACGCAATAATTCTGCTATTTTATTGGAATCATAAAACACTTACATACAAGCTAATAAATCCGCATATCAGCAATATCCAGCCAGCTGTAACTTCCAGCTGACATTCATTCACAAACCGCACATGTGAATCATCAAGATCATTTCCACTCCGCCATGCTACTCAAACTGGAAATAGCCAACCAATGGTTGTGTACGTAGAGGGAAATTTACAGCCGATTCTTCAAGTGATTATTTTGTAGCAATCGCTTTCGACAGCTACGCGTTGGCATCGATCTCCGAGCATCAATTCGCAACTTTGCAGACAATTTAACAGGGGGGCTCATATATTTTGTAGGCTGTCTAAATTGACAGCACATTGTGGCCGGGTGTTTGGGTTATGCTTTTGGTATTTGAAGAATGCTTGGAGTATTCCAGATTTAAATTTCGCGGCCGCGAGCAGAGGCATGTACCGAAATTATAAAGCTGAAACTAATTTGTTACTCTCTACAAAATGTTGGGAGAAATAGTTCAATCGAATGGCATGTCCTAGCTTGAAGGGTATTGGATTGTAGAATGCGAAGCTGTGTCTATTACGTCCACGGTTTCTTACTGCGTTATCGAAATAAACGTATCCTGAATAACCAAGTTCGTAACTTAACAATGACGTGTTTTTTTTTATTTCGTAGGAGAAGGTAACCTGGCAGGGTATACTAAATTCAATAATTAAGTCTATCTTCCGTAAATTTTTAAACTCCAAAAAAATGCATTTCTACCCACGCTTTTAAACTACCAATGTCGCTTTTTATTTATTTTTATTTATTTTATATTTATGGCAAAGCTAAATACACTTTTTCATTATGTTAATACATTGTCCATTTAACCTTTTTTACGCTTATAATAAACGCCTCGGATTTTCAGCAAACTATTCGAGTATTTTCTCCTGAGGCATTTATTTATTTAAATTAAATTAAATGTCCACGTCGTTTTGTAACCACCCCTACCTCGGTGCACCCAAGTATGATCGAGGAATAGCTGAAAAGTTGCATCTTCGCCAAGCCATTGCAGGCTTTTAGTTTCCAGGATATTAATTAAATTTCATCATTCCATTCACTTCAGAATATATTCTCAATTGCCCGAATGCTTTACTTTCAATTGACAGTCATTATAAATAAGCATGGGCAGGACATTTTAGATAGTACATCTCCGTACCGCCATGCACTCAAAAAACAAACAAAAATTGTCTGGAGTGAAGAAAAACAGCTAACATATGAACGAAAAATAGGAATGAAATGGCGATTTAAAGAAAGAATTACGATATCAAAATAAAGAATTTTTGTTTTCCTTCTCTTTTTTTTAGTGTTAGGAAAATGCCCTTAATGATGTCATTGCAGGGGTGCTCTATTTGGGTTTCTCCAGTACGTTAGCAGTGTCGATTAAATACTTAGCTATGGAGAGTTTAAATTAGAAAAAAACGGATTCGCTTAGGCTAGAAGTTAGTGTATAATGTGCGTGATAAGCTCCTGATTTTTCACTGAAATTTGAAACAGGAGAAAAAATTTCGAACGACAGTGAGATGAAGGCAACCGTATAACACTAATTTGAAGAATGCATTTCATTTGAGATAGATTATATTGAAAAAAGAAAAATTTATAGAACCATAATTTTCATTCGTAATAAGTAACTTATGAACTTAACAATCATTTAATCCGGACGAATATTATGTTTTCAAAAATATTGCAGAGGTATTCACAGCCACGAAAAATGTACCACTCCCGAAACTTGCACTAGACACTTATGATCCCGACTTTTATCTACCTTGGCATTTTTTATTTCTATAAGAAGAATACCGAAAATTACAGCCTTGGATGCTTTTTTTAAATTGTTCGGCAGCATTTCATGTAGAAATGTATTCTTACATATATATCAAGGGAAAGGAAATGTGCTGCGAATTGTTACCAGCAAAAAAACTGCCAGGAGATAACGAAACGAAAAACAATTCTTGGAAGTAAAAATTTTACTAGCAGAAATAAGAAATGTTCAAACATAAACGTTAGTAAAACATTTAGTGGAAGTAGCAAGGAAATTTGGACAACATAAATTTAAAAAATGGGTGACAAAATGATAGCGCCTGATATTGGGAAATCTAACGATAAAAGTATCATTACCAAAGTCACTCTAAAATAAAATGTTAAAAAAACTGTCAGCTATTTACGAGCAAGTTTTTACAGGTTTTGCGTTCCCCAACTTTTTCTAATAATTTCTTCTTTCTTTCAATCTCGCTCTCTATATCTTATTTACACTCTCGCTGAAAGCATTTACTGCGAAAGTTGTTGAACAAATTCAACATGAAAAGATTTATGTAAACTTTGGCAATTTTTTTTTTATAAAAACATTTTTTCTCATTGGTTTGGTTAGTATATCTTAGCCCCTTTAATTAAATTCACCTACATTTAGTTAATACTTTAACCAATTCATGCCTTCCTCATCGGGTAATTAGGCCTAGGATCCCCCAGCCTGGAACCTCCCACGTGGTCGCAAATGCACTCTCCGCATATTTACAACCTGAATATAGCCCATTCTAATACGTGTTGTGTTTATTTTGGTTATGAAGTGTTTTTGTTTGGAATATTGTTGCAATTACTAGTCCATATAGTTTCGTTAATACGTTGCAGATCGCTGCGGGCGTCCGCGTAAACATTTCATTTATTGTTTTTAAAACAAACATTCATCTTGTGGTGCTGCATCTCCATCACCAGCAGCATGCGGGCGTACGCGCGTTCGCGATCAACAACCCATCAACAAACGCCAGAATGCCATGCTAACACAATTCTGTTCATACATAAATACACACACACACACACAGATACGCACTCACGCAATTTGAAACGAAACATTGAAGACAGGCGCTTTTCATCAGCACACAATGCTGGAGCTCACAAAACCATCGGACCCTTCAGACCAAATTCAAAAGTATGCAAAGGTTGACTGCCTGATCGCACAGGTTTGTTTTTTTTTCTTGTATTTCAAATAGCCAATCATGTTGTGGTGGAGGTGAAACTACTTTTTCACCGTTGACATTTACGACTGCCCCTTGTGGTCGAACAGCAGCAGCGCTATTAAAGTTGCTCTTGTACTTGCCTTAAATGGGTGCATGTTGCGCGCACAGTAGTTGTAGCGGTGAATTGTGGTAAGCTACAATTTGGATGTATGCGTACTGATCTGCCATCAGGAGGCGTGCTTTTCACCGTAGCTCGCAAGTTGCCACAGCCTTTAAAGATGCAGATCGCTTACAAAGCACTCGGCAGCTCAGTTGGTTGTTGGCCTGTTAAACTGCTGTCGATTGTTAACTTGCAACATGCCACTTGAGCGGTCGCTGGAATTCCTGCAAGTGATCATCAAGTGGAAGCCATTTCTGCGATATATGCACAGCCTACCAATGACCACAACAAATACATTGGTGACCACCACGCGTCTCCATTTTTTTCGCCAAAACGATGCATAACTGAAGAAATTACGAATAAAAAGTACTTACAATGTACAGTGCATGTACTCGTAGTACATGCGGATATCCGTTGACACGGATGAAATCCGGATAATATAAGAAAAGTCAACGATTTCATGAACAGTGATAACACGGAGGAGCAAAATTTTTTGTTTGTTGCATGGAACTTTATGCCTTTCACATCTTCCCTCATTTTTTCTCTAGCAGCTCTGGCTTATGAGATACAGCTGTCAGTCAAATTTTTGTACTAATCACATTCGAGGTTTATAGAATACTGGTGACGTCCACTCACAGTGGACCGAATTTCGACATTTCTATATAAAAAAATTTATTATATTAACGTGTTTGAACTTTTGTATTTTTATTTTAAATCATTTTTCCTTACATCTTTATTTAGTTATCTAATTTAGAAAAACATTTACAGTTTCGAAAAAAGGTTATGTGTCTTCTAAGTATTTTTTCTTTGACTTGAAAGTTGAACTACTCAAACTCAGCAGCATTGTTTTCTTTGATTGTGAAATATAGTAAAGGGCACGAACCTAATTTTAATGACGATCTTGGTATTTTGGGAAAGCCTTTAATAATGTTGAACATATGTACGTAAAATAAACTTTCGCAACTCTTTACTTATTTTTTTATAAACAGTTTTAAGGTTCACGGTTTCTTTTAGAATTTAAACCAACTAATTTTATTTTGTTAAGATAGATTTAGAAGTACATATGTACATGCTTATATAAAACTTGGACATTTTATTCAAATTAATACTTTGTAAAAGTTTGGAACAAGTTCTTGATTAGTGTCGACCTCACTTCCAAGTGCTCCAAAGGTATTCTTTGCTGCTCGATGTTGGAAAATCTGAAAAAATCTTTACTTAAACTCTAGTACCGTATACGAAACACATTAGAGAATTTGTCGCACGTACAAAATACCGCTCACATGTAAAAGCGGATCAAATTAGATGGCATGTGCCCAATTACAATAATATAAAAACTAAAGCTGCGGTTGTTAAAATGAAAGGAATAATAGATATATTTTCAAAACTTTAGATCATGTTCTTAATGGGCCCGTTTTTGTGGAGCCTGGCCCTTTCCGCCTAGTGTTGTGCTTTTTTTGAAAGAAAATGTTTATCACCTACTTGCACAAGAATGTTGCACATGCGTTTATTAACAATTAAACATTACACATTTTATCCACGCTTCGAATTTTTCAATTGAAATTTCTTTCAAATATCTTGCTGCTCCTCCATGGAATGTGCCTAGTGAACAATTGTCCAGCGCAGCAGGTCAACTTTATACCGTTAGGCGCAATCGATTGCAAGGTAAAAATGCCGATGGGCTATTATTTTTACATCGCAGTATAAAATTATTAAATTTCGAGCAATAAAAATATAAACCTTTTATTATTGTTTTTCAAAAATATACATATATGTTTTTGTGATGAACGGAAGTGGGTGTGATTTCAAGTAATGTACCTTTTTTAATAACAATAATAAAAATCGAGAATTGTTAAATATTCACTGATTATTAATTTTTTTGGAACTTGGAAGTTTTTCGTTAGGCTTCGGTCAAAATTGTCCAAAGTTCGGTTCGGTTCGGTTCGATCATTGAAATCGATGTTCGGTTGTTCTCTAGTGATGGCTGAGAGTCTATTGAAAGACTGAAGGCGGCCTACGTTCATTTAGGCTTCATTACCATAAGATGCATAAATTTAAATATTGGAATATGATAGGCGTACGTATGTATATGGCAAGCAGATTTTCGGCGCCTTTAGCTTAATCAAACTTAAATCTAAAAAAATGTCTGCTATATTTAATATGTGTACATACTTACTGATGTTTCATTCCAACTGAAAAAATACTTTAAGTATTAAACTAAACTTAAAATAGCAAACAAACATCTCAATTTGTTAATATACCCTGGTCCATATTTGAAAAGCACTCTAGTCAAGTAATATTTTGATGCAATAACTGGTCTTCAATGCATGTTGTCAGATATTGTAGCATTTTAAATGGCGAAGTTGAAAACTGCATGTAATTTATTCTGTAATATTTAAACTGAAACAAGTGTGAAGTATTTAATTCACAACAATATCAAAATACATATATTTGAATCAAAAAAAAGGGTAAAAAATCGTATTATCGGAGGAGTTCAATCTGGGGCTTCGTAATGGCATGTCAACGCTCTACTCTATCGGCAACAGCGATAGCGACAACATCATTTTTTTCGATTAGTACGATTTTCGAATTTCATCGATTGCTAAGATACCGCACATACGTACCTATGTATGTAGATGTAGATGTGGAAGATTTTCCTCAATTTCTTTGCAGGCAAATTAATTTCAAATACCTCACATTCATTTTATGTTTTCTCAATACCACATGTGTCCATCGGCAATAACATATGTCTGTCGGCAAATCGAAAATAATTTTGTTAAATTGATTACAATTTCCCGAATTGAACTGAGAAATCAAAACAACGTTAACAGCGGGACAATGGAACAGCCGCACACAATTTTTATAGCTACGAGAGTGTTAATTGCATTCTGATGGATTTATCACCTCAACACCAAGGCGATGGAGAATTTTAGGCTTTTTTTATTAATAGGAAAGCATATAAATAGTGAATGTTTTTTAGCACTTATTTTCACTGTTACTGTAGGTATATTTTTAAGGGAGTTTGGAATTGCTTTTTTTTAAATTTTAGTTTCATTTCAAATGTATAAAAAAAACAAATCTGAAAAATATTAGTTTCAACAACTTCGCCTAATTTATTGTGTAACTTATTGTGTTTTAAAGCCCTTTGCTATCCCATACCCGTGTAACACGGCCATTGATATACAATACATACAATAATAGCTAAAAAATGCAATCAATAGTATTTTTGTCATTTTTGTATACCTTACCTTTTTTTCTTCTTCCTCTTCTTACCCTGCTTTTGTTGTACTCAATCATATTGCCTTGCCTATTGTGTTGACAATTCGCTTTGATCAGCAACAAAGTTGTGTATTTTTCCTTCTCGGTCGCCCAAAAGTAGATACAAATTGCACGTACAAGTTTGGTTGCAATTGGCTAATTGATTTCGACGACTCCTTCAATGCGGTCAATGGTAACCGCTACCATATCATTATTGTCTTTATTGTCACAGCACCAAATACCAGACGGATAAGACAACTTTGTCAACGAGTCTTCACACTTTCGTCCGTCTACTTCAACATTTTGCTTTTCACCAATACATCCGCAAATGACATTACAGTTTACCGTTACAAATGAGCACTTGCTAAGAGGCGTAGTCGGAGATTAATTTGTTTGGGATAAGGCAGTCTGTAGAGCAAGGACAATAGGCTGGGTAAACATTTTTTTGTTTTGATAATGTCAAAAAATATAAAATCTATTAAAAACGTAGGTTATGAAAATGCTCTTAAAATTTATCATATCATATTTTGGACGAAATAGTGAATTTGTGTCCACCTTGGAGCTGCGATTTGACTTTATATTGTTGGTACCGTTGGGCCAGTGTATGTAATGCAAATAAACCTTTAACAATTCATACTTTTAGGACAAATACCGAGCAAGCCATTCGTGGTATAGATCCAAGATCTTGAAAAAATACGCCGACAAGATACGATGAAAATCGTGTTCCATAATTAATGACTTTTCATCTGATGACAAGAGCATCTAAGGGCCGATTAACTAGTCGCATTGACGTTGTTGCTTTTCGCAGTTGGAACTGGACTTCGAGGCAGTGTTACTGAACAAAGTTTTCGCACTTGGTAATCGAGCAGCCGAAGGATTCTTAGTGCAGCTTTTTTGGCTTTTAAATCGTTGACTTTAGTTTGAATGGATATCAGCTTATATAAAATGGCTCATCCGAAGCTGGCAGTTTCTTTTGCCTTATCTTCTCGAACAGAAGGCTAATTCTAACGATAAAGTCAGCTATCGAGAACCCACTACCAGCACTACATTCAAGCTGAGTAAGTAGTATACTTATATTTAGGTATGTTCATTAATTTGGGGGCATCCGCTTCCGATCGTTCATTAACATCTGTAGAAGTCGGCTGTATTTTTAATACGCTCTGTGACAAGTTTAAATTCCTGTTTTCACCAAAGTCGCATTTTCTTCCTAAATTGGCCCCTGGCCCATTTTGTGTCCTATTTCTCAATACATTGTTATAATTTCAAAACCAAAAGTATATGAGCAATCCCCTTGGTTTTATTTTGGCAGGCACTCAGGATAGCATGGAAATTAAGAAGGGTTAATCGCTCCCGCTTATGTACCACGTCCTTCTCTGGCAATTTCTTTTTTAAAAATCTACTGAAAATAACTAATATTTGCTGTGTTTGCCATACAGTAAAGCTCCAAATGAAAGAGATTTCACAAACCACAAAAGATTAAAGATTAAATATTTAAAGAGTTGAAAGAATTTCCTTAATATTACTAAAAATTATGAAGTTTGCAAAATCCGTGTACTGCTGTAAACAGTTCATTTTAGTCCATTGTTATATTTTTCACACCTCATCAGCTGATATTCAAATTGTTGCTAATAAATCGTTCCTTGAAACCAAAAAGTCACTCAGCGAAGTGGAATTTCTTTTCTATAGGAAACTAAAATATGACAAAGAATGCAATTAATGTTTAAAATATAATGTTTAAAATATATTTACATTGGTTTCCTATTATATATTGCAGGGGTCGAAAATAATCGTTATTTTGTTTTTTGTAATAAAGAATCACTGGCAAGAATTCGTTCAAAACCAAAATTCGAATATATCGATCTAATCCGTATGACATATGCTATACAAAACAGACTTTATTTTTATTTAGAAGAGTGTTCGTTATTATTTGTTCGATCAAAAGTAATAATTTTTCTGATATTTTTTTCGATCAATTTTAACCGTTATTTTTTACTTCTTAATTTTACGATCAAAAATAATAATAATAATCGTTATTCTTGTATCTACAATTTTTCGACTATAATAAACGGAAATAAATTTGTGCCCGAGAGAATAATATATTTCATCATCTAAAAAAATATCTATCAAATATGGCCGAAAAATAAAAATCCAAAAATATCGACCAAATATGATCGGAAAAATGAAATTCGAAGAACACCGATTAATTTTAATCGAAAAAATAAAAGTTAAAAAATACACCCTATGCAATGCTTTAAAATTATTATATCATGATTTTTTATCAAAATTGTAACCGACACGGTGACTGTCATATACGGTAAAACTTCACTAATCCGAATCCTTCTGTAATCCGGATAGAGTTAATAATCACAATTTTACATTGTACACCTTGTAATCCAGGCCGACCCAGTGTTGATACATGTAGGCGAAAATCCTTACACGAAGGGATTTTTGTTGAAAAATAATGACTGTAGGGGATAAGATTTTTGAAACATGTTTAAAGGTAAGGTATTTTTAGCCGAGTATAAAGTACGTCAAAGTTTCGCGTGCAATCCTACCGTCACCATTATCTTAGGAGATACAATTTGCTGAATGTCTTTATGTTACATAGATTGCAAATAAAAAACAAAACACTTACACATTTTTTTCACTGAAAGTTTTAATCACTGCCCGTTATTTGAGGCAACAATCTAGTACAAGAAAAATACCAAAATTTTATTTTCTTATGGTATTTTTAGAAGATTGACCTTACCCAAAGTAAGGACATATTTTTAGTAGTTTTTCTCATAGAGACCACACAGTAAGTGTTTTAAACAGAATGAAAAATTACCACAAACATGCAAAATTTATATACATATAAGTTTAGGCATATAGTATAGTTTGAGTTTAAGTTTGAGTATGGGATGCTTTCTATATTATTTTTTGTGAATAACATTTCTGACCAAAATTGTATTGAAATCATACATCTTCAGTAACCTTAAGGTACAACTTTTAAACACTACTCTTTTTTAATCAAATATTAAGTATTAATGAAATTGTATAGAATTTTGTACGGAGAAAAAGATATAATGATAGGGAAAATTAGGGATTTTTATTAGTATGTCTGTTGGTTCAAAAAAAGTTTTAAAAACACTAGACCGACCACGGTTTCGCTAATCCGGATTGCAGGTTGGGTAGAGCAATGCTCGATAATTCAATCAATTTTTATTTTTTTATGTATACACGAGAAGTAAAGACCCGTCTGACGACGTGATCCAACCATTTTGTATCCACGTAAAAAACTCATTACAAAGATATTAAAATTGTTAAATTTGTGTGATGCATACTTTCAGGGTAAATGCAATGGCATTAACAGTTTGAGCGATATGTGGCGCTTAGCAGGACGTTTGAATTTTACATATATAATATATACGAATATTGCATACTTTCTACAATATTTGCAAATTGTATTCAGAAAACAAAAGCGTCCGATTAAAAAAAAATGCTTAATACGTATTTTTTTTTATTTTTTTACATAATAAGTGAATAATTGTGAATATTCCTTAGTACAATAGTTCAAATTGAGCGACTTCTACTTGATCCGGATTAACGAAGTTTACTGTCTACTGCTCGATTCACCTTCATCTGCATCGTCGTATGGAACCCCAACCACCCCTAATGACAATATTTAGCAAAGCCTTTTTCGCACAAAGCTGGCTAATTTTTATTGTGTTTGTATTGGGATGAGGCGGGGTTGGTTGTAATTTTGTGAGAATCAGCAAATGAAACGTTTACTTAAACACAGTTATTGACAATGAGGCAGAAAGTCAGATGCAACGCTAAACTGCTGCGGCAGTGACCAGGACAAATGACCGTTAGTTTATCCAACACAGACAATGTTTTTGGATGTGTCTTTGCCATGAGAAAATTTCAGCTATGAAAGCAAACTTCAGAGTGATTGTAGACGACATTTTCGTTCTTCAAGACGATAATTAGAATGATTCAATTACCTTTGAAAGACTCAGTAAACGAATTTAAAACTATACCTTTTTCACTAGCTCTCACCTAAATTGACGCGGTATATATGTACATACCTACATATTGTACCAAAGTGCTCGCAACTGTACATAAATCCGAGAGCATTTTAGTTTGCGTATGCTTTATTTGTCATTACTTTTAATTGCAGTACTACAAGCAACATTTTGAAATTTGTCTCAAGCTCTGCATCAGCAAAATACTGCGCTGTAATTTCCAATCTTCCATTGCTCTTAGCGCCATTCCTTGGGACCGCAAATTTCATACCATTCTCGGCCAACTCTTGCCACTTGACTTCACTTAGCTCCTGATTGTCTTGCAGCCACTACAACTGTACATACGTGTGTTTGTATGTGTGCATCTATGTATTTATAGTCGTTTGTACATCTGATTACATGTTGGTGGCCAATTGATGCGAAATTGATTCTGTTGCATGTGACATATTTGCTCAAGTGTTTCGTGTGTGACATGTCTGCGCTATCCTTCGGTAGTCGACAATAGCACAGGATTCTTGTTGATTCTTGCTGATTATTGCGTTGCATTTTAAGCGGCCATTGTTGCAATTAATTTAGCAACTTTACAAGAATTTCATTAGCGAGATTATTTTACACTTCAAAGGTTGTCGCTTTCTTTTTCTATGTCAATAACATTTTTCTAAGGATAAGGCGTACATATACATATACATACATATGTACATATATAGGATAAAATCATTTAACTGATTTTGAGTAGCATGTTGTATATCCTTACAAAAATAGATATGAGTGTGCAAAATTTCACTACATGGAATAGTTTTTTGATTACAAAATATTTGGAGGAAGAACAGGGAAATCTTACCAAACAAACTGCAAAGTACCGAGAGGGGGAATGGGAATTGAATCTGATCGTATTCTGTATCCATTTTGACTTATCGAAATCATTGTTTGAATCCGATTACTCATGTTCTGTATTTCGATATATCGCAAATTTCCGTTTTCATATTTTCGTATGTTCATGGTAAAATAAAAAAATGCATTTTTTGATTGAGACGGTACTGAGCAATAAATCTTAAATAATTATTAAAGATTATTAGTATTTATCAATTTTGTATTAATTAATCTTACTTACAATGAATCTGAAAGTCTTAGTAGGTTGCTGTTTCCCATGGTGAAAAGAAGATAGAAGGTGGTCTCTCTTGAAAATTTTGACAGAATTTCTACGTCACAACAGATTCTGTATACGAAAACCATTTATGTATGTATACTCGCAATCAAGTATATTATTTCCAACGTATTTAATAATTTTAGTGTGTATTCTTTATAGTATGTATGCCAACGTGTTTTCTCTCATTTCTCTCCTCCGGTAAATCCGGTGTGACGTCACAGCCAATTTACTCTCCGTATTCCACCAATCTTGTATTCTATCATTCCATTATATTTTGGGCTTACTTTCCACGATAATTAAACAATAACAAACAGTATGTTCTTTCACAAATTGAAATGAAAAGTAGACAATAGAAGCAGCAACAAAACAATTGAATTTTCATAGCTTAAATAGGATTTGTATTTTGTTCGAAATTTTTGGTTTAGAGTCAGTAATCTAGATCGATTGTTTGGAAGAGTCTTACGCAAATTTATCTATTACTTTACGAATTTTTCTGATGATGGCCGGTGTTGCCAGATTGATGATTTGGTCTTCAATTTGGCTGCCATTTTGGGTGACCAAATGACAATTTTTCGTTAGGTACAATTTTGGTTCGTTCTCTTATTTGCAGATAGTTACACGGGCAACTAAAAATTGCCACTTAAATTTCACTGTGAAAACACTTAGTAAGAGTTAACCCAATCGATCATTTGACAAGAGAACTGCAATAGTGATTGAGATCAGGCTTACATTAACAGGCTTTTGTCAATCTCATTTATATAAAGCTGATTGAATTAGCAATTCACAACCAGTTTTACAACGTACTCTAAAACCTACTGTAGAGTTTTGCACATTTTGCTATCCTTTGTAGTTTTGTATTAAATTTTTTTAATCTCACCCCTCTGCAATGCAGAAGTCGATCGCATTTTTAGCGCTATGAACATTATAAAAATAAAATAAAGAAATGGAAGTAGTGATAAAACATTAAGTACAATTTGAAGTAATAGATATGGCTTCAAGAAGGAGAAAAGTGTTGCCAGATTTCATAATTGAAAAAGATCTCATTCAAATGATGAACACTTCTAATAAATGTACAAAGTTAAATATATACATAAATGTTAAATTAAGTTTATGAAAAAAAGAATGCAATATTAAAAGTGTCCCGGTTTGTATTAGAGTAGTAATAAGTCAATCATATCTTAGGGTAGCATCGCAGTTTTGGTAGCTACTGCAAATGCGATATATGTGGATCCGAGTGAAGAAGAAGTCAGTTAACTAAATCTTCGTTTGCCATTTTTCGCCTATTATTTATTGTATGGCATTGCCGGAAGGGTATTTTATATTTTACTATTTGCTTCGGTTATCTCTTCAGAAAGTTTTCCTATTGCATTTTTAATCACATCTGTTCCGTGAATCAAAATTGTATGCACAGTTGCAGAAAACTTAAGCCATGGATGGATATGACTTGACCAATTGGGAAGCTGTTTCAGTGCCTTTTGAAATACTTTCGTATTTATTGGATAACCTGATGAAAGTAAACTCAAATAAGATTAGATCAACGTACAATTATTGGTAACAATACATTTTTTTCCACTTTTTTTTTAAGTATATAAACAAGCTTGTACACTTGAAGAGTCTAAAATCTGTTTATAAGATCTGGATCTTAGCGGTCCATAGTTAGTTTACATGCAAATGCGTACCAAGACTTAATCACCTTGTATTTTGCTAAAAATTTATTGTTTGTTAAATCATAAAACATTCCAGTTTCTTGCGTTTCAATCGTTGTTTGGATATATTTTAACACCTAAACTCAAAATATCGCAAAATTTGAATTGGCTTAATTTACACGCATATTTTACATCAAATGGCTTTCTTCACATCTCTTGGTTTTGAAGGAACGAAAATACCATTGGGGCAAATGGTAATATATATGCTATAAAAAGCAATTTTGAAATCCGTTTTTGAAAAATTAATAATTTTGATTTTTATGTATGGGGCGGTATCACTGTATTGGTAATTGGGTATTTATAATATTGTTTTCAAGCCATTTGGGTACACAAGACACAGGAATTTCTAGCCTGGAAGCGTTTGGACACTGGAGATAAATTCTGTAGTTTTAGCGTATTGGAGAAGACGCCAAATCCTGTAGATTTTTTAATACATATTTGAAAACGAGAATTTCAGTATCAACTAGTAAATTCATATTGTCATCCACCCCTATCGAAAAAAAGAATGTCGCTGATGCGCAGGGATCGACTCTGTCGTATATTATTAAACTTTCCAATTAGTAGGTTGATGCAAATTCTTTGTCCAAAAAAAAAATATAAGAGTGTCCAACTTTTCCGGTTTTACTGTATTCAACTTCTTTCCCTTCTACATAAAAACGATTTCTTTGCCTGCGCAAATGCAGAAATTAACTCAAAGATCAAAATTAATGCAATGTAGACTCAAGAAAAAAATGACTAATTTATCTATGAAAGTAGAGAAACTCGGATTAAGTGAGAGATTATTAGAATAAATTAATACCATTTAAAAATGTTGCTGAAATGTGCCGTATTCAAACAGCAACGTAAACGCATTTTTGAACTTTTCGGACCTAAGATGTCACAGATTATTGATCGGAGTCGATATGAAAAAATTCGAAAAGTCCGTTAAACTAGAAGATATTTCCTATAAAATGAGCTGAAAAAGGGAAAAATGAAAGCGCAAGTAAAACCGATAGAATTTGAAAAATGATATAAGTAGTTCAAAAACTAGTTGAAGTGTTTACTTGGTATTTCAGTATGTTTTCCTCAAAAGTATAGATTATTGATAAATGTAAAAATATTAACCTTATAATCCTTTATCCTCCTTCTTAACTAAGAAACCTAGAAAAGCCAGCGACTTTACCACTTAATTCCTGTGGTTGTTAAAAACAGGGGCCGCAAATAACTGTTATGGGTGAAACTTTGGTCGAAAAGATCAACTTAAACGAATGGTCAGAATGAGAACGATCGTCTTTTAGATATCTACACATTTATGCAAAAAAATCTTAATTTTTATAATTTTTATCTTTTCCATCAATTGCAAGAATTATTTCATAAGTTAATAACACTTATAAAATTAGTTTTATTTTTCGCTCAAGAAATAAAACTTATGTGGTAGGCTTTACTTTTCTGTTGTAAAAAAAACCATACACTACTTTTCCCAACGCACATACTTTGCTTACTAAATTATAGGAATGTGTCTGTCTGTAAAAAATGCTCCAAAAAGAAAACGCATACATCTGCACAAAACATACAGCATATTTTCTTTTAGTCGCATTTTCACTTTCTCACACTTTGCATTAACTAATTCGTCTTAAGACTGACATCATCACTTAAAATATTTCTAAATTTCCCGCCCACACCAAAGTTGGGAAATCTTTCTTTATCCGGTGCTGGGGTGAATGAAAGAATCTGAGCCCACCGAACGAACGAAAAGAAAAAATGCTTTGAGGCTAATTAGTGCGGTCACTTTTTTAATTAAAGACACGAAAGGACGACAAAATACGCGCACACATACCAAGAAACACATGTAGATGGACGAAAGGACAAAACGATTTCATTACTTCACTCTTTTCACACAAACAAAAGAAAATCTGCAACGCCGCACGCCATGCTCATTGCAGTCACTCCAAAAACATACATTCTAAGTACGGAAAAACAAACTATGTACATACATACATACATATGTACGTATACACGCCCGATGAGTGACTTCTTCAAGATGTCTTAAGACCATGTGCTGCTAGCGGTTGGCAGACGGGCGCCATAAGATGTGCTGACCATTCGCGCAAATGAAGATAACGGCGACAAAATGTGTCGCAAACAATTGCTGTAACTCAAGCAAAGCAAATGCGCCCAAAGGCAAAAACAAATCAAGATAGAAAAAAAGTAGGAAAAAGTGAGGCAGTGTAAAAGTAAGGAAGCTAAAAGTTTATGCTCTACGTCTTATGTGTTTATGCGCGGTGGTGGAGTTGGTGAATTTCAGTAAAAAAAAAATAAGTCCGTTTGCCTGACACATTCTACCCTTCGGTCATATTGCTACACCAACCACAGAAATTCACCAACAGTTGAGGGGACAGAAGCATAAAAAAGTCAAAAGTCCGCTAACAATGAAAAGGCCTGAATGCCTCTCGAGTCTAATCAGGACGTAATTTGAGTTGATTACTGTGGTCTCAAAAAGTGGCACTAGCACGCCGACAACAACAGCAAAAAAAAACGAAACCTAAAAATAGTAGTTGAAAAAAAATTGCGCTTGACAGTTTACAAATCCAACAAAACAAACCGTGTGGCATGAAATGAATTGCAGGTGATTTTTAATCCTCAAAATCACAAACAAACAATAGCCCCGCAACCACTCCCTTATCAAAATACACACATACCCCTGCCCAACCCTTGATGGATGCTTTTTGTACTCTATGTCGCACATGTCGTTGTCTTAATATGCCGTGATTCATCTGCGATACTCCAACATTGACCGCTGACTATTCAGATGAATGGTCAGTAATTTTTGTTTAATGAATGAATTAGTTCCTATGAGATTCAAATGCAATAACAGGGAAGTGACAAAGCTCTATGGGTGAGACTACATACACAAATACATCAATCTACAAATAGGACAAGAGAAAATGTCCACTTGCATACATGGATTAAATACACACCTATGTATGTACATATATACATACATACCGACGACAAACAAATCACTAAACCGAACTTGAAAATCATTCATAGCTAAACACAAATATCGAGAAATGAATTTACATAGGTAGATTTGTCTGTTTTTTGTACATATGTGTTTGGGACAGCCGATGGTTTGAAGAAAGCGCCAATATTAGGGTGTTCAATTGTACGCCTTTTTCAAAAATTGGTTTTCGAGTTATGCGAAAATATTTAGGATATTTCAAGTAAAAAATGGTTCATAGTATTTCTATGATCCCTTAAAATATCACCAAAAACATAAAAAGGTATCCCAGGTATTTAAAGGTTTTTTCTGTGTGTAAATTTTTTGACTCGAATTGTAAATTTGTTATGTCCCGGCATAAATGGTTTTCAAAAAAGTGGATAAATTGGTGCAAATATATGCATGCCACATTTTAACGAATTAGCTTCCGCATAAAAGTGTCACTTTGATCCTGGCTTTAAACCCCCCTAAAATCAAAAACCAATTTTGAACGCCGCCAGAGGGTAAAAATGATATAAAGAATTTTGCGGCGAAAAATTTTACTAGTGGGTTTCTTTCATTACTTTTATTCTCTACCGTTGAATTGGCAACATTTATTATTGGATTTAGAATTATATAAAACTTGATTGAACTATAAATCATAAAATTAAAAGAAATACACCCGAATCCTAGCAAAATTTGTTTAATGCTTTCAGTCTGAAGTAGAATACGATAGAAAATTGTACAAGTTGAACTAATAATAATAATTTTGGCGCTTAAAAATTTCATATAGCTCGATGTTTGGCCGAACCTCTCCTAAAATTTGTTGTGTGTGTCTTGATGTTGCACCACACATTGAGGGGCCTATAGTTTTACACCAACTCCGAACGACACATGATATTTGTAACTATTCTCATATTCTCATAGCAGAACTGCACCTGGGGTGTTTCAATTTCCTCCCGAAGGTCGACCGCTATTTGATAAAAAGATTTCTATAAATTTGTATGAAAGAAAATACGAGAGCATATCAGACAATGGACCAGAAAAAAAGACATTTCATCAAAAATGTAAAAAATCATAATTCCGCAAACAAATTTTTTTTAGCGAAATAAAATAATACGTGTCAATTTATTTTTTATAAAAAGTATGAAAAAAAGTATACCTCATTGAAACTTTTACTACTGCAAATCTGATATGAAATTACCATAGGTTTTGAAAAATCATGGTCACTGTATAATTATTAGCTCCTTGTAAAAAATGCATGTATAATTTAATAAAGAAGCTTACGTTTTCACCAATTAAAAATAAAGTAGGCCAATAATCATGAGCTTCTAACTGATTTTTATTTGGATATTTTGAAAAGGAATATGCAGAGCGACTAAGCGGAAAAGTTTAAGCTGCTATTTCCGATATCACCAAATTCTAGCAATGTGAACGGTTATTGCTTTTCATTCCCTTTACAACCAGCAAAGTACGACAGATCCGGCGAAGCAGTTTCTAGGTGAGAATTAAGTGAGTTTGGGCTGGTCAGGCTCTGATAGCCAACATGGTGTTGCATAATGTACCTAATAGCTCTAGCAGCTTACACATAACATCTCCCCAACTACAAACATTTCTCACCCTTTTCAATAAAAAGAGAGGTTCTCAACTCGTGTTCTAAATTTTTGAGGTTTTTTTTTTTGTTTTGTAAATTTTAAATCTACTTATCAGATATGTCTCCATGGCCATGATGGTGGTAATGAGAAGGATAATAATAATGATAATATTTGAAATCAGGTGGTGGGGCTAAAACCTACCTTGCCAGCTGAATTCTTTCATCTCAGTTGAATATTATGTATCTAGGAAATATGCAGCGACTTACGACTAATATCGTCCTTTCGTTTGCATTATGACCTGAAGTAAACCACAGCCGGTTTATGGAGCGAAATGTTGTGATAAAAACTATTGTTGTAATAGCATTGGATCGCCTGCACAAATGTTTTATACTTATACTAAGCTCGTTTCTTTGTAACCTAGTTGCAAAAGTACACTAGATAGGGTAACGAATTGCACGTAAAGCAACAACACAAACTCGGGAAAATATGCGAGTTGAAACAACGTGGTTAAATGATATCCGACTTGAGATGTAGTTTTGGAAAGTGAAAAAACTGTGCTATTGTGAATGATGCGGAAGAAAATACAAGGGAAATTCGAGTAAGACCTAGTTCGTTTTCTTCTTTTCTACCATCTTCTTTTCTACCATCCAAGCATATTTATGGACAGTGGACCTCACATTTTTAAAAGATTATTGAATGCAATTTTATGTAGTACTTACATTTTATAGCGAAAACTCAGTAAATTCATTTAAAATATTGCGGCTTATATGATATTCGAAAAAAAATAAACTTTCTATATAAAATCGGGTTAAAACAATGTAAAAAGGTAGTGGAAACCAGTTGGAAAAAACAGTTTCAATCACCCTAGTAAGCACACATGTGGGTATTTATAAATTGAGACATATTCACACATAAGTACATATGTATAATACATATGCATGTTTATTCTAACCTAAAGTCACACTCAGCTGCATATGTCCACGCAAGCGAGAAATAAAACTAGACATACATACATACATACATACATCAGTATGAGAATCCTTTTGTTATATTTCGGTCAAATCCTTTGGGTCCTAAACTAGAAATGAAGATTAATGTCCACTAGCGGTACGATGATGAAAAGCTTGTGTATTAATTTCCACAAGCGAACTGTTCAACGTTTCTCTTTCAAATCATACGAGCATAAAATATAAGTATAATTATAAAAATAAATGGCAGATATAAAATTTAAGATTTTCAGCGACATTTTGATTTCTTAATTATTTGAAGCTTCAAAAAGTTCATAGGCTTTGGATAGGCATTAGAAACTTTTTCACTGCAGCGACATCTGATGGGATGTATGTAGTTTTATCATTTTCTCGTAGATGGAATGCGGTTGGCATAACCCTACATATTATCTGCTTTTGTGACTCGACATTCGTGTGTTTCAGAAGAAGGGAAATTAACGATCGACACAGAGAAAAAATTATCATAGTTCTCAACATGGAACTCGCAAACAATGGATTTCAAAAAAGGCTTAAATGTGTTTAAAAAAATTACAATAAATAATTCGAGCAAATTATTCTTGAAGAGTCAAAGAAATAAAAACAAATACGGCGCTAAAAAATTTAGAGCATGTTTTATTGAAAAGTATACTTTTTCTTATTCATGGTCAAGTTAGAGTCGAATTTTTTGGTTAGAGCTAAAGTTTGGGATGCCTAACCAACGATTTCTGTCGAAGTTGCATGGACGAAGAGTGATTGGAGAGCATCGAACACTATCTTTGCCACTGTCCCAAGCTGGCCAAAACTCGAAACCAATATTTAAATAGTTACTTTCCTGACTGTTTGGCTGACCTGAGCTCGGCAAGCATTCCCGATTTTCTGTGCTACGTAAGACGCACTCGGTGGTTCACCTTCTGAGGGAAGGAAGGAAGAAAATGCATAGCTCCCGCCAACGGTATGCGTGTGTGCATCCGTGGACTTGCATGGTTGCAGACGCTCTAACTTAACTAAACCTAGCGTCAAAGTTAGAATAACTAAAGCCATTACTAAATCTGTCAAACTAAACTAAATCTAAATTTCTGTGTTCGGAGCGTTTCAGTTGTGATTATGATTAAACAAAAGAGTGATGAATATGTCCTATTTTGAAGACAATGAGAGGGATTGTAAATAAATAGAAGAAGTCTTCTATAGCCGCTATAGGCTAGACAAAACCACTGTTCAATTTTCGATTGAAATTTTCAAAATAAAGAAAGCGAGACATAACAGAGGTCTTCCAGTGGCAACACGAACACAGGTTCTTTGCACTTTGCGATTTCGCGGTAGGAATGTCTAACAATGCGACATTGGTAAGTTTCCCTAAACATACAACACACTAATCCGACTTCATTTTTTCACTGTTTCATAGGCGATTTGCATGGATTATCACAAGGCGTGGTCGGCAGATATTTGTAGAAGAGTCGCTTTGTTGCCGCCCCACTTTATAGGTTTTCCGAACTGTAATTAATTAAATGAAGTGAAAAACGAATTTTTCAAGTTCTATAAACCTTTATTGTCCTACATAAATAAATGATATATACATTAATCTAGCAATATTTAAATAATTTATTACCAAATTACATACTTTTTCCATTTTTAGTCACCAAGTGTAGCGAAGTACATATATAATTTCAAGTAAACAATGAGTTGGGTAAACGTCAAAATGAGTGTTTGACGGTATTGAGTTATACAATTTTTAGTGAAGCAATAGAAGTTTGCATAAAGTAGGCTCTTGCTACAGCATGGTGCTATTTCAATTTTTTAATATTACTTTAAGTAAAGCATACTCTCACTCAGGACTATGATTATGCCCCATTGGTTTCTAAGGGCCAGTTTTTCAGTGCGAGCTCAACTCTGTTGGCCGTTTAAACTAAGTTTAAACTCGCTATGCCGTTTTTTGCTTCACTTTAAACCTAGATTAAACTCAGTTTAAACGGCCAATTTGCAATAGGGCATTTCTACGATGAAGGACCAACTCGTCACGTAAGAATGGGAATATCGGATTATGGCAGTCGTGAACGTACACTTTTATCGAAGTTCGGCGAGATTGCAAACGCGATCGAGTAAATGAACGTCCACGTTCGTACGAACTGTCATTCGTTCACAAACTGCGCGACAAATTGAAGCAAATTTTTAAAGTTGTAAGCATGTTTATGGTTTACTATATATTCAATGTTTTAACTGTTTTGATTAATAAAGGATAAATCATAATGAACTTAATTCCACTCAGAAGCATATAATGTCGCAATTTATAAGCTAGTATTCCGTTTTGGCTAAAAATTTGTTGCCAAACTGCGCGCAGGAGAAAAATGATGAAAAACTCCGTCCGCTGAAAATGACAAATTATAATTTTTATAATGCATATGAAATTAAACTCCGAGGACAATTTGCTTCCATTTCCAGTAGTACTTTGGACGTCAACTTGGATACGTGGCTCTGGCGCACTCCAATCAAATAATCACTGCCAATAAAAGTTGATATCGGAAGCAGCGAAAGAGTCCCAGCTAATTGCAGAACAATTAAAATTAATTTTTGTCAGAACACAAGCGATTGAACGTTTCGTTGTTCCTCTGAATTCATTTAATAGATCTGCGATATTGTAAATCCAGATAGCTGTTGATTTTTTTTATATGCATATATCTGACTTACGCATTACCTGCAAAGAGGGAAATAATCGATAACGAAACTGACAATCACGTTTCGTTCGGTTTCGAATGTAATAATCCGATATTGTTATGCGGTGATCGCATAACGTAATTTTTGCCTTAATCGTTCTCGACCGTGATTGGGTTTCTCGCATTGATCAGCTTTAATGTAAGCTCCGGTCAATTTCCACTCTGCGGTATCTGTGCGTTTTTGTATGAAGTTTCCAGTTTTAAAGCTTACTCCTCGCATTCAGCATCTTTATGTTCAGCTCGGCTGTAATTAAGAGCACAGAACACAGATTATTAGAATACAATGATTATCTACTCAGTGGGGATTTGGTTCGAAGGCTACTCTATATTTCGAACCGAACATTATTGAATCCTTTAAAATATAGAAGTCGAAACACTATAGCGTAGTATAGTCGTTTTCTCGAGCGACAGGAGATTACGTTTTCTTACACATACGTAACGTGCTAATTAAAGGCGAAATGACAAAAAATGAGGCCACAAATTGATAAAAAATGTAAATAAAGAATCCAATTTATAAAAACCGAAATAATGCCACTCCGATTCTGAACAAAAACTTTTCCCATTTCCCATACCATGAATACAAATTCGCGCGACTTTTTCCTCTGTCCTGCTTTCAAATTCGAAGTTAAAGTGGTATCACAATTCAATCAATAATTATTGGGACTCATTTCTATTAGTACCTTTGAAAACTAAGTTAAACAAATTCTGTTCGAATTCTTTATTTGTAGGTCCAGTTTAGATATTTAGAGATGAACAGTTTTTTATCTCTCCATGTCTAATTCCAGTTTTCGAATGTGAAAATAATAAAAGCAAACCTTCTAAAATTCACATATGTACGTTAGACCGTATCATACAATATAAAAAGTGAAAAAAATTACCTTGTGGAGATTTACAAAAGGGAAACAAATTTGTTCGGCATTCTGTAAAATTTCTGAATTGCTTTTTCCCCTTTAATGTGTCTATTTCACCTTCGATATAAAAACTATAAACCAATAATGTCAAACTCAGTTATTATGCAAGGTTTCATAAACACAACACCCTATATCCAAAGCACATTATTGCAAAAATAAGCACCATGAAAAAGTATATACTTACATAAATACTTTTAACCAAAATAATATTTAAAATTTATATTATGCATATGGATTTGTAGTTAATATCATTCATAAAAATCGAAAGCAAAATAGAGAAATTATATCGAAAACACCAATTTAGCTTTTTTACAGGGTGTCGAAAAAAATGTTCCCATTTTTGGAATCCTCACACGTGCACATTTTCAACATTTTTTTAGCTCCACACGTAGTAATACGGTCTAATGTACGCATGTATATGTAAATATCTTACAATTATCGAGAGCTGAATCGAACTTCAAAAACCACCCGGGAAAATTCCTAGAAATTTTTAGTTGAGTGTTCTTTTCTCGAGACAAATAAACTTCTAATTTTTATTTTCATTTTTAATAAATATTTATTTATAAGCAATTTACAAATATTTTTTATTGTAATTTAAAAACAAAAATTATATTTTTGCTTAATTTTTACTCTCTTTTATTAGTCGTGTTCGTACGCCGAAATTTTCCCTTTTTCCCCGGGCTGTGCCATCCCTCTTCATCTATAAGTAGCACCGGTCGACCGCAGAAGTGATCTGCGCTAACCCAAGCCCTACTGATAGAGATCAGATCAGAATCAAACTGTTTTCAACTATTCTTTAATAGATCACCATTAAGTACGCTGAATAAAAAAACGTCTTGGACTTTTTTTTGTATGGATAAAAAATATTTTCAGAATTATAACATGGCACGCAGAACATGCCAAAAGTGAAAATACTTGAAATCTGTCTAAGTAAATAGTTCATTCTAGCCAGTTTAATTAGTCTTATTTTACCATTTTTAGTTTAGTTAATTTTTTTTAAATTTCGAAACACAAATTTGCATTTGCATTTTGCCTACATTAAAGGGCACTAAGGTCACGAACAACATTTAAATGAACTAGTTTTTAGTTGCGTTCAAATTATAATGACATTTATACATTATATATAGATAGGTGGGCGTTTAATGTGTTTAGTTATGAATTCGAAGAGTTTTCTTTAAGATTGATGTATAATAAAAAACTCTTGTCTCACGTATAAATTATTAGCTTACTTAATTTCCCTCCTTCATAGTTTTAATCAGGAAACCGTTCGCAATTGTATGGGGTCAAATTATTTGAAAGTCTCTTCTAAGCCATTAATTCTGAACGGTTTTTATTTGCTTTCCACAATTTAAAAACTGTTTTCTTTTTCCATTTTCATTATGATGTATTCTCTTGGAAATAAATACATCTTTTTTTTAAATGCATACATCAACATCTATCCTCATACAATTTTCTTGAAATACACTCGCAAGCTACTATTTATCAGCCAATACATAATATGGTTGGCTAGCAGGCTGTAGTAGAGCTTGGCCAAATGCTAAACAGCAAAACAGCAAAACAGCGAACGATGGACACAATCTTTTTCGCTTTTTCGTTGGAATAAATTACGCACATCTGTCAACCTTTGAGTTGGCCATTAAGGCAAGAAATGTGCAACATTAATAACTGACACGTAGCGGTTTGATTCGTGCCTTCAACACACATACATACATATGTACATTTTACATACATTTTCACATGGATTTGCATCATTGCAATATTGCAATACAAGAAGTGAGTCGTTGCGCATGCGATCGTGTCCGCTATTCGCTGATGGCCGCCGATGCTCCTGCTCCAGGTTAAAGCTGTTGTTGTTGGCATGGTTGTAGTGGTGGTGGTGGTGCGAATGTGCTATGTCAATGTCAACGCCAACAAAAGCGCCTCAGAGGCGACAGCTGCCGCTGCTTTTGCAACGAGCCTATATAGTACAAACTTAACTTGACTCTGGCGATTATGACTGGCCGTGAAATGTACGCCTGCGCATTGGTTGAACAAAATGAAATGTAGAAACGCACACCGCTCCAAGTGGATGTGCAATTTGAACGGATCACTTGCGGAAAAGCCTAATTGAAAGTAATTACTTTGAAGTGAGCATGTCATTTGTCATATTTTTGTTGGCTACGCCATGACATCCGAATGTTTGGGTGAATCCAAGCATCGATCTGGGCACGCCTTTTGTACATCTTTTGCAGCGCAGATAGTCAAATATGAGTGAAATTAACTTACATCTTTCTATTCGAAAAACCCGTATTATTCAAAGTTTCTTAGAACCTTTTATATTAGCATTGATGGTGTGCCTTTTTCTACTAAAACGAGTTTTTTTTACAAAATTTTCTTTAAGTCGCCCTCTTCGCTAAAGTTATGTACGTACAATAGATTAAGGGTGTTCACTTGAAAAATTCGATGTTTTACGGTGTATCGCTTAAATGCATTGATGGTTTTTAACAAGAAACACTTTAAGTTTACGGTTACTTAACAAATAAAGATTGGAACATTCTGAATAAAAAAATTTAAGAGAATTAGACGTGATCGTCTTAGTTCAAGTTAAAAGAGCTTTGAAATTATTTTTAAATTTTTTATTTTTTTTTTGTACTTCCTCTTTATTACCCCAGTCAGGCATTTTGTAATTATGCCAGATTTATGAAAAAAGCACTGTGAGATCAATATCTCCAATGCAAATATAATACAGGACAATATTTTAAAAATAGTTTACAATGAAAATGACAGTGACAGGAATTATACTTAATTAAATCTCATCAATTAGTTGAAGCCTCGGGATGGTAGGTCTGACGTTGTCAATCGTTTGAGCCTTCTGTGACGTCTTTTTTCGTCTAGGGGTATTTGTTGTACTTTATTGTTGCAGTGACTTTTCAGATCTATAACATGTTTCGTGCAGACTGTGAGTTCCTGATGTAGGGTGTCATTGGTTATGTACCAAGGAGCATCTACCATTTTACGTTTTTTAATTAATTTAAATATTCTTTTGAAATCCATTTCTTTCCTGTTTCCTATCTTCGCATTCATATTATTTTCTTAAGTTTTTTCGTTTGTACAGTCATCCGTATAAATCATCATATATGTTTAGTTAACAAAAGCAACTGAATAGTAAGAATTTGTTGAGCAAAGATAAGCGTTTAACGTCTACCTTCAATCCGTCACTCGCATTAAAATACTGAAATATTTAGTTTAAAAAAAAGTAATTTCAGCCCTATCGCAGATTCCCTGGGAACAAATATTCCCACAAATTTACAAGCAAAGCAAAAACGATTTTTTTTGCTTGTAAATTTATGGAAATGATTTGTTCTCGTGAAATTGGTGATAGGCCCTATTTTTATTATTCTTCGGCCAAATTTATTTTGCGTTCCTTAAAAAATCGTAATACTCCGACGTACTTATATACATACGTTTGGGTTAGAAATCGTAACTCAGTAATGTGCAACTTTAAAATACCTATAGTATGGTGAAGTACAGTAGGAGTATGTAAAGTTTTCAACTTTTCGTCATATTAAGTATTGTTCCGACACTTGGTTCAAGTACTATACTCGACTTCTTCATGATCGTGCTCAGGTGGAATATTTTCAATATTAATAATTCAGAAAAGTTGTATGCATACATATATTCATAAACTTGGTTTCAAACAAGATTTTCTCAATTTTCAAGAGTGTCTACCGTAAGACCAGAGATACCAACTCGATGATAAATAAATCGTTTTTTTTTCGGCTAACTTTTTTATTGCCGACAACACCATTGTTATACATAAATAATAAAGGAATTTGAAATAAAAAGAAACTTAACAGCATACATACTCGTATGCCTGGAAATCAAAGCAGTCACTTTCGAAATAATACTTACTATAAAAAAAGATATTCTCAAGTTTTAATAAGACGTTAAGGCGTTCCGATCGAGAGTTCACAAGTGGCTATGCTGCTAATACAAATCTATCAAATCAGTCATCCACCGGATGTCATCTTTGACTGGGATAGGTGCGGTGGTCTGTAAAGGTATGGAATATTTCCAGTGCTAATCCAGAGGTGCATCGGTAGTATCATCGATCCTCTGATCTGGTTCTGACCCTACTGATATATGTAGATGGAAATATATACCAATTATTTGGTTTTGACAACTAGTCTTGAACTAGTCTCAATCATACAGGCCTATAATTTGACTTCCTTCTTTTTAAAAACAGTCGCAAGATTTCTTGATCTACACATTAATAGCAAATTATATCAACTGAAAGTTGAAAATACCTGCAATTGTATGAAGATTAATCCTGTGCCTTCTTGCTTCTGATAATACCGTTCAAGTATATTTAGGACATTGGCCCAAACAGGATGTTGATCAATTGCGATATTAATTATTCATTGGTCAATGCTTCCGTGAGCCTTAGAACCATAGGGAGGTGTCTTACCCCGAAGTGCTGTGGTCATTCGGTGCAGATGAGCTTCTAATCAGAGGATGCCGTAAGCTACGCAGTTGGTTCCATTAGTCTTGCAAAGAGATGCCTGAGCTACAATTCCCATCTAGATTAACCTTTAAATGAGCTTGTATAAGACTATTTGGTCAAATATTATTGTATGGTTTTAGTGTACGATTGCTCGGCGGATTGTGACCCAAGCTTCGTCCTTTGCCTCGAGATCGGGGTTTACATCGAAGCTATTAAAAATATTGGGAACGAAAGCCAAAGGTTCAATTGAAGAGAAGCTGACATAAAAGGTGGCTAAATTGGTATCACACCGGTCCCCAACCAAACTTGGTTGGGACTAACTTGGTTGGGACTAAAGGTTCAATTATAGGTGCCATACCATAACGCCATACCCATAACCAAAATTCAATTGATAGGTATGGTTATGGTTATGGCCATGGCGTTATGGTAAGGCACCACTAATTGGAAACAGTGTTGCCCATAAAGTTGGTTCGATCAGCTGTTTTATATGGTTATGGTTATGGCACCTATAATTGAACCTTAAGTTTTTAACCGTAACTTAAAAGCAATTAGCTGAAACAATGGATTTAACCCTTCATGTGCTGAAAAATTATCTGCGAAATCTCGAAATATCAGTTACTGAGGTAACGGCGAAGACACTTGTAAATTGCAAGTACCGCTATGTACTTCTTAGTTTGACTAGGAATAATATTTTGCTCCCAAAACTATTTTTGTTTCATGAAAATATCTACCTCAGATCCCTTTGATACACAGGTTATTTTAATATTTAACTTTTTTGCAGAAAATAGTTTACGTGGGTCAAAAGTGGTTCATGACATCAGATCTGGCAGCATGACATCAGATCTGGGTAGCAAAGTAATCACAACAAAAAATCGACTTCCGAAAGCCGAAGATTTTTATTCATCCGGTTACAAGGTCGTGAATAAAACTTATAAACATCAGAGGGCTAGAACCCTATCCAGCTAGATATGATGGGAATAAAATTATGGTGGAGATCAGAATACCTTTCAGTAACTTAAAAAATGAAAGGTATTTGTGAAAAAAGCGATAGAACCCTATTGTTCAACAACGCGCGCAACTAATTAACAAAATAGACATGTACTTATATAGAACGATAGTTTCGGCTGTAATATCATCAAAATTCTTCTTTAATATTTTTTTCTATTAATTTGAACGTTGAGCTCATTTTGCATATACATGACTTTTTTCATGTTTTATTTTTTTTTAAATTTTATGTAATAATTCTACTTATTTATTACAAACATAAGGAGCATCGCGTGTCATCTGGCTTTTGCACCTCCTTTTTCATAATTTTTTATGTTTTAGCATCAATTGAGTGACGCTGTACTGATTTTTGAATATTTTTTTTGCCAATCCGATTTCAAAATATCAAGTTTTGAAAACACGTTCCGTTTTTTAAATGGTCGTAACTTGAAAGAATTTTTATCGATGTAAACATTTTTCTGTTTGCAATTCTTTTTTTTCGCAACCCTTTTAAAATATAAAATTGAAAACAAATTTAGTAACATATTTTTATATAATTAAAAAAATGGCAATGAAACTATGGATTTACAAAAGAATTTTGGCCATGGATTTTCTTGCATCTTTTTTTCTAAAAACTATTATTCATTCCGGAACCTTTGAGCTCGGTCCGATAATGAGAGAGTAATGCGATCTATTTCTTTAGAATTTTAAAAATTACATGTTTTCAATTCCTCAATCATTTCCACAAAATCATTTGAATTACTTTCATCAGTATCTTATAAAATTCATAAAGAGATTCATCGTGTACGATTTGGACTTTGTTTTGTAAATGAGACTGATCAGATTGATTAAATAATGTGATTGCTACATTAACCACAGGCAAAGCGCAATTAAGACGAACTAATTGTGTATGCGGTTAATTCCTCACTTGTGTCTTCCGATTCTAAAAGTAATAAGAATAATCATTTATTTAAAAAAAATCAATTGCTTTATTACAATAAAAAAAAACTCATTCACAACAATATTTCATTATTTTTACCAGACGCCCATTTAAGTCAAGTATCTTGGCCTGATCCTGGATAAAAAACTAAGTTCGGGCGCAAAGCTAAACCACCTGTTTACTCGTGCATCAGGGCAATAGGCAAGAACCAGGAGGCTTAGAGCCCAAGATTCTTGCAGTATTTTTCAAGCGGAGCTGAGGGCAGTTTCGAAGACCACATCACTGTTACAGCGTAATATGATTCCCGATGATGTAATCTATATTTTCACTGATAGCCAGGCGGCTCCCTAAGGCAAACGTCGAATGCATCAATGGTAGCTGCGGAATGCCGTCGAACTCTCATCGAGATGTGCACTGCGGCATACGGGTTAACTGCGAAGCTGATTAGCTTCACGACTTTGCCGGACATTGATATCAGTGATTCACTTGGCATCCCTTTACAGGCATGTAAGCTATTGATAGATAGACAGATAATTTATTAGCATCGCAAATGACAGGTGCGGTGCCAGGCTGAATCCACTTTTCAAATTGGAAAAACACTCTGGCCATCGAGGAGGGGCTAACGACCGAAACCTCTCCTCAACCTGGGGAGATAGGACATTAAGTTGACGACTTCATTGTTTAATAGGTGCACTTACAGCAAGACTAGGAACCCTCTGGCGAGACTTCTGTTTGAGGTGAGGTGTCGTGACGTGGAGGAGAAAGAGAAGGATACCATACATCACCTACTTTACCGCCGCCTGGTACTAGATAGAAGCAGAGCTGAAGTTGTAGTAACTACTTCCATATTGAGCTTAACGATCTCACGTCAGTCGAAAGGGGAGACCTGACATGGTTCCCTATGAGTAAAAAGTGCCTTTAGGGAAGCAAAGGCTAATTATGTCCCACTAGCGACTACCTAACCTTATCTAACCCCACCTCGTTGTGTCTAAAATTGATAAAATAGGCATTTCAACAACAATAATTCAGTATTTCTAGAGCCCAATTCTTTCTACCAGATGTGCAGAGAAAGTCATCTGTTTTGTTGAGTAAGAGTGGATTTATATATAATATAAGTAACTAAAACATTAAGTTATAAATATTCCAAAATACTAGATACCATTGTTATCCCATTAGGCAAAAATTATCGGAGCTTGTTAAAAAAATTTTAAGGAAATTTTGTACTAATAATTTTTAAATTTTATAGAAATGCAAAAATGTATTTAAATGTGTAAATATAAATATATACATTTGGGAGATTCACAAGGTGTCATAATGTGTCATAAGTCACAATGTCATACAATTTAAAACATACAAAATTGCTTGGTTTTAACTATTTGTTTCAATGCAATCCAAAAACATAACTTTTGGATATGACATATTGACAATATATCTTTGTTTGCACCACTGTTTGAAAGTAATGAAGAATATTCGAAAGTCACTCTTTGCTGATTATTCGAGAATTAGATTGACTTAAATGATAATGTTTTCAGGCAAATTGTTGCTGAAGCTACACTCACACCAATAAGCTATAGCTAGGCAATCAAACGCTTTACACTATTCAACAATGAATCGTGCCAAGTGCGAATAACCCACTGAAAATGAGTTGGCAAGCACCCGCACAGCTACTCCAATAGGCGAATACGAAACAGCATAACACAAGTAACATTGAGCTCTCGAAAGCACCAACAATGAGATGAATTGCGATGGCCGCAACAACTACTTCTGTTGCTGACATTCGTTATAGTACTGTTGCGACCTCGTTGATGGATTCTCAAGATGTCAACAACGCCTATATTGTGGATGCTGACAAGCACAATGATGCTGCTGTCGCTTCTACAGCTGCTGACGATGATATGGAAGCAACAGCAGCAACAACATAGCAATATTACTACTAGTAACTGCAATACAAACACAGCCATTGTGGCAGGTCTTGTAGTGCCACCGAGTCAACAATGTATGAGAAGAATGATGTTGCTTCACCTGTCAGCAGCAATAATAAATACAATACAATAGAGGCAACAGAGCCAAAAAAAAAGGAAAATCTTCCCGACAATAAATATGTGGATGGCAATGGCGAAAGGCTGTTAAACGTAAATAGTAATGGCAATCAAGCAGAGGGCAGCCAAACTATGATGGTAAACGCAACACCAACAGCAACAACAACAACGGCTACCATAAAACATCAGCAACAACACTAATAAACAGCAAACCTTCCCACACATCAGCAGCTTCTCGCAAGCGTTAGAGACAGTAGCTGGAATAACGACAGCAACGCTGCCACCAAACAAGAGTCCTTGACATGCCTGATAGAGCAGCTGGCCTGACAGCAACGGAGGCAACTTTAACGACGACGACGACTAAAACGTTGACAATTACGAAAACGAGTATGACGACAGCAATAAGCATGCCACGAACGTCGCCGCCGACAACCACCGCATTGCCAACAACCGTAACACAACGAATGGCAACGTCAACTATCGTCACAACTTTAACGGTAACTACAGTTCAACAAGCGTCAACAGTAACATCAAAAGCGACAGCAACAAATGGAAATGGCAATCATAAAATCAACAACTATGAAATTCATCAGCAATTGCCAGGAAGCGTTAGAGGAAGCAGAGCGCAAAAGGGACGCTGCCACAGCTGGCCGACCACCTTTGCTGATGTGTGAGAAAACACAAATAAAACAGCAGCAGGAGCAACTACAACAACAAGTTCAATGCGCTTCTTGTCAACATCATCATCACAAGCATTAGTGGCAATAGCAACTAGTCCATCAAGAAGCGCTCTATTCCAGATCCAACTCCACCTCCAACTTCTCTAGGCATTCCATCACCTGCAATAGACTGTCGCGCATCAACAGTCCTAGCCGCAGTCATAGCCGCAGATATGTGTACCGCCACCACTTCCAAAACCAGCAGCAGCACCACCACCACCACCACCAATACGTTGGTGGCCAGCAGCATCACAAATTTTTCCCTACTTCCCCACAACTGAACTCTTTTTGTTGCATACGGCTCCTGTTGAGCCATCTATGGCAGCGGCGGCTGCTGCTGGTTTTGCTGTTTTGCTGTTTTGCTATTGCTGTTGCTCATCCTTTCGGTGAATTGTTGTAAGTGAAATTAATTGCATTGTTTTTGCCATTGAGTTTTAGTTCTCGCTTTTGTTTTTGTTTAGTAGTACTTCACTTGAGCAATCATTGTTGCTGTTATTTTTGGTCATAGCGATACACAGTGGGTGGTTTTAGGTTAAATTTCGTTTCAAAAGTCATCTATGTATGTATGGATTTCTGCGTGGGAAATGTATGAAGTAGTTTTGGCTAGAGAATGTTGAGTTTTTCTGGAAAGGAGGTTCTACAGATACGAAACCAAAAAGAATTGGTTTTCCGCCAGTTGTCCTACAACAGGCACTTATTTTGTAGCTTAGGGTATTCACGGGACGAGAGGAGAAATAAATAAGTATCCAGGCCATTGGAATAAGGTAATGAGATGTTTGTAATTTTCCCTTCGAGAAGCAGACAGTATACCAAAACGGCAAAAACATGGAGTTTGAAACTCTTACCTTTTGGGGGCTCGCCTTTAATGCCAAAGGTGTGCCTATCAGGCAGTTTAATGTCCTCGTAAAAGCAAAGCGTAAGACTCCATATCTCAATATATGTCGCTATTCTACCGCGTCGACCGCAGCTGTCATATAAAGGCTCGAAAAATCGGTATCAGGTTTACACCGCGGGAAATATTTAATGGGTCAGTCTGTCGTCACTAAAATAACACTCTTCAACATCTGGCTTATTTTTTGATTGTTGATTTGATTGAGAGGTGGCTATTGTTTATCTTGCCGCTGACAAAAATTAAATCAAGAGGATGTATATCACGAACCCTAACTCCTGCACAAAATTCCAATTGCCAACTAAGACGGAGCTCAGACTGTGCAGTTTAAAAATAGCAGATACGGAGAAGTTAACTAGCGCGCAAGCTATTCAAGCATAGTTGCAATGAGCTTTTAAATTCCTTGCAGCAGCTCATTTTTAGCATATGGTCATACGAATGCGTCCCTGTCGTTGAGACTTAAACTGCGGGTTGCTCAATCTACAGAGGAATCTACTAAAGTTCACTGAAGTATGAACCATTATTCGTGGATTTATTATATATATCGCGTATGGTTTTAGATCTAGTAAATCTACCATCGACTAGGGATTTTAGCTGATTTAGCGCACATCAACATCGAGCGAATAAAGGAGTTGGTGGTGATATATAGAAAACACGGCGATATCTAGAAAATCAGCGGTGGGACTTATTTCAAATATCACTTTTGGATTAGCATACACAGAACTCTAATGCGCCACTCATTTTTGCCCAACTCAAACCCAACGTACAGTGTACTGTAGTCTGCTACTGTTATGTAGAATTATTGCTGTTGCTGCCACAATTCGTACATCTGCTCGTTCTAAACGCATTGTCGCTTTCGACTGTCAACATGTTGTTACCCACAGCTATCCATCTAAACACTATGAATGCTAGTTTGCTGGGATTGTTTGTGCGTTTATCTGTCAACGAAAGTGGCTGTGTTTGTGTTTGTCATGTGTGACAGCATCAACTTCATCAGTTCGACTTGGCGCAACTCTTCCAAAACACCAAACCTGCCATTGTCAGTTTTATTGCGCCACTACCATGTTGAACTGGTGTTGTTGTTGTTGTTATTGTTGTTGATGTTGTTGTTGTCTTGTTGAATTGTTCTCTTGTTATGTTGCATATATCACCACACTTGACATTCATTCATTCATTCGTTCCTTGTTCCTTCATCCACTCTGACTTAACTCAGCCACATTGCCTCAGTTTGCCTCAGTTTGCCTTGTCGCCAAGTGGAGGTGCTCCTCGTTGCCATCGTAATCGTCGCCGGTTGTTGTTTGCCACTGTGGTCGCTTTTACAGCTTTGCTTGTCGCAATTCATTTGAATTTCATCACTTTCGCCCAGTACCAGTCAACACAGCTATGGCAATCAAATAAGTAACCAACGAAGCTAACAGATTCAGCACATATTTGCTTGCCCTCACCAATTCGATATTTCCACTCGCTTACATATAGTAGATATGTGGATATATGTATGTACATTTAGTACTGAAGAAAAAGTAAAAACGCGCCAGCTTTCCAATGAACGGGTTATTTATGAGCGTTCATATGTAAGCGTGTTTATTTGTGGGCTTATTTTGGCAGCACTTGCACGCATTCCTATTCCCACTCTCTAGCCCTCGAAAACTCTCGTAGGCTTTGCTTCTGCAAAACATTTGAATAAACAGCGAATTCCCACAGCGTAGTAGGCAATTTAGTCGAGCTGTGATAGTTTGCCATTTTATGAATGACTTCTGCTTCTATTTAGATTTGTTTGCGGTTGTGCCCTTGATAATAGTTGAATGATTTTCTGGGTTTGTGCGTAAATAATTACATACTAATGTATGTTCGTATGCATCTCCGATATTCGATTCAGTAACATCTCCTTTTGTCTCAACGCCTGTTTCGTTCAATTCAATGGCGGTCCCTTTAAGAAGAATTGGCACATTCATTGGATAAGTGTCTGCAGAGCCGGCTTTACCTAAATTGCTGCCCTGGGCGAATGCCCAATGCCGCCTTTTTCAATCTCAAAAATCTGTCAATTTGTTTTTTTGTTTTCATTAGAGGCCGAAGATAATTGAGGCACAATTTTGACACTTAATTTTGTCAAAATTGACCACCCCTCCCCTATGTGCCCACTCCCTCCCTTGCATCACGTAACAAATTATATGTCCAGGGCACCCCCTTTTTCCTCATTAGAATATACGATAGGGGATTTTTTGAAAAGTTTATTCAAAGGTTTGTTTGGAATATGATTTTTTGTAATGCTTTGAGTTATTTTTAAAATTATCTCCTTCACATAACATGCTTTACACTGTATAAAAAACTTAAAAACACTTTATTTTCAAAATTTTACTCCAGTGTGAAGCTAATTATTTCAATGCACAATTAAAGGTGTAAACATAATGCGCGATCATAACGAAGAGTCGGGCAGGATGGATGGTCTTGCACGCACGAAAGGAATAAGGCAAAAAACAGATTAATTTTAACTTTATTTGAAATTTGCGCCGCCTCTGAGAATTTATCGGCTTGGGCCCCTCTTTTCTTTATGGTAAATCCACCCATGAGCGCCTGCATTCATGCGCTGGGAACTCTTCGAAAATTGTCGGTATAATCACAACTTAAGCTGCTCAGCGTTGTAAGGGGAGGTGTAGAACTTTAATTTAATAGAAAATTAATTTTATACCAACGCACCTGGCGCGTACAGTACAAGCAATGGGAACCAATCTCGGCAATGGTTCGATGTAGTATTCCAAGGCGTCCAGTGTGTCAGGTTTAAGTCCAAAAGCAAAAGATTTCACGTAGCAATTTTGATCGAACGATCTTGTTGATCTGTCGACTGGCCCATAGTAATAACGCGTTCACCAAATGCACCAGTGGCTTGTGGTGCTGTGGATGTTCGAATCTTTCAAGTCATATCATGTCACTTAGATCATATATGTAGCTCGATTTTCGCCAGAACTTCTCCTTGAGAAGCCTACAGTTTTCTATGTCACTTGCCCCGCCCAGAATTTGAACCCGGGACCCACCGAATGAAGCGGGCGCACGCCACACACTCCGCTACGGCGGGCGCGATTCGGCTAGATTAAAATATAGCTTATTTATGAGCAATGCGTCTAAGGAATACACTGTCGAAATTTGATTTAAATCGGGTTTTACGCTAATTTAATTTTAAAAAAATTAGGTTAATTTCAAAGTAGTACAACAGTTTTAAGGTTTTGGTAGGCGTTTGAACCACTGGCACCTTTGACTGACAATGCCAAATATTTTTCATAAGAATAAGGTTTCATAAAATTCTAACAACCTTTTATGGGTGTCTTCAAAAGCAATGCTTTCCAGAAATTCGGCCAAGTGGAGGTTAGTGAAAGAAAGATCTCTAGGTATACACGTTTTTTTAAGGATGACCGACTTATATCGGCTAGCTAGGTTTAGCTTAAGGTTCTTCGAATGTCAACCCACAGCTCAATCGACTTCGTTCATTATTTGATCAGATGCGAAGTCCGAGTGTTTTCTTTTACTTACCAGTGAAGCCAAATTACACTGGGTATTTCCAATGCAGTGGAGTGAAACCCTTTCTCTTCCTCTGCCACCGCCAGCAGGTACGACATTTAATTACTTATATTTGTTTATTAACTTATCAGTATTAAAACAATAAATTAAAATTAATTTCGTTTCATCGTCGGCGTTATTTTCCCGTAGCAAAGGTATAAAAACTCATAATCTTAATCTCGAGCACTCATAGGCTCAATCCTCCAGTTTTGCATTTTATCAACTAGTGTAAATCGCATCACTGTTAGACTAATTTCTATTTTTCAGAAAGCAAACGAGATCAGCATGTGTGCCATGTGCATCCATTGCAAAAAAATGCCTACAAGTGTTGCATGTGGAAAGCAATTTTTCGCATGAGATGCCAAATCAAATCGATACGTCTCTCTGCCATCTCGATTTACAGTGACATGGGTGTCAAAATTCGGCGACACAACGACATGATTTCAAAATGCAAACACACCATACTTACATATCCATACATATGTAGGTATATACATATGCAAGCTTAAATAAAGCACTTTGAATTCCTATGTAGCAATTGACGTAGGCTGTCAGAATTCTTTAGGCATGCGCTTCTACGCTTAGGAGTGATTTTTATGGTCGTAGCGTTTATAGTAGCTATGCAAGTACGCACCAAGAGCACGCAATCAAACATCATAGATGACAATGTAGGAATAGTTTTATTTTTTTTGCCAGATTCGAACACAAAAGTAAATTCGGTACAGTAGGCTAAATTTAGGTACAATACTGTGATTTATGAAACGTCACAGAGTTGCATTTTTGCTTAAATGGCAACTCCGGATTACAAACTTTTACAAAATGCCGCACATAAGTGAAAATAAAAGTTTTTATTACTATTATAATTTTCTTGAAGTATTCGAAGGCACACTTAAAAACGAACGAAGTTGTCTTTATTTTGATGTGATTTTTCTTCAAATTGGATTAAGGTCTCTTCCAAGGCGAATCCATACAAGGTGGTGTTATTAATACAACTACAAAATTCCACAATATACATGTAGGTGAATAAAAAAAATCAAACCAGCTGCTCTTATGCCATCGCCTTCTATAAATTCGCCTTGGTCTCTTCAAAATGAATAAAAACCTATATCCAATGCTTTTCCGAAAGTAGTAAATATTTCTTTAGAACCATTTCATTCCTATTTTTCTGTCCTTTGTTAGCTGTTTTTCTGCAATCCAGACAACTCTTTCTGAGGGCACAATTGGACTGTGGACTAATCAAATTCGATGTTTGGTATAGAAGTTGGGTCTTAACTAATCAATCCCAATTAACTAATCATTGAAAAGGTCTCAAGAAAGAATTTTTTAAGGAAGGTTCCGGAAGATTTTTTTAATTTTAGAACCAGAGCAACGTACAATGCACACATACACAGATTACAATCATAAGTTAACATTTCAAACCAGGAGTAAAAATTCATTGGTCAGTTGTTTACGGTAATAGCGATGTGAACCAAAACCAGTTTGAATCTCTTTTCAAATAATTACGAATGCAATGAAGTGGCTGACGGGCTATTAAAAATAGGAATCGTTAAAGTAAATTTTAAAAATGTTCATTCATCATACCAATAATTTTGACTAACGTAGATTTTCTTTCAGGATTTACTCAAGCCAACTGGCACTAAAACTCAGCTTTAGCTTGCCGGTTTACTGTAGCGTTTTTGAAGCATCGTTAAATGTTATAATAGAGGCCGCTCGGAAATCTATCCAAGCTAATTAACAAAGTTGTGATTTTCGGAAATATCGACGCACATGAAATACGCCGAAAATAGGTGCATAGCGCTGATAGTGAGATCTTAGCTTAAGTTAACAATTATGTGGTTTTCTTGTACAAAATTAGGTACATATTGAAATTTTCATTTTCCATCACTGATAAACATCCAAAAATTGTAAACCATGACACACGCAACGCACACAAGCGTCCCAGCTGTCAAATGCGTAAACATTGAAAGATTGACAGCTAGCGCGAGATTTCGCTGCGCTGACCAAAGTGTTATTTTTGTGCATTTTCATTTTTGTATGTGTGTGTGTACAGGTGCGCGCCAGTTGCACAGGCTTTCAATCGCCACTGTACCACTAACAATAGGATCTCAGTAAAAAATAGATCAATCGAAATACTAGTTTTAGATGGCTCCTTTGCGAGAAAAATATCCGATGCTCGTGCATTTTATACTCTTTTTTAACATTAACGGACGATTAATAAATAAGGAATCAATTAAATTTTTGAAAAAACTGAAAACAATGCCTTGATTTCTCGCTTTACTCTTCGGTTTCGTTCAATTCTTTTATTTTATTTCGTTTTTCAGTTGAGTTCAGTTACAGTTCAACACGTGGCATAACCGCCACATATTGCTAAATGTCGATTGGACAGACTTCGATGATATTTGCCACAAATGTAAGTATATAGTTCGTGGCACGGATTTCCATATGAATAGTTTTTAAAGGGCGTTATCACCTTTTTAAAATCTTAAATTCAGTTAAAGTAATTATTGAAATCAAATATTGCAATATGGGTATCAAACGAGAGCTTCATTTTCAAAATATCTTGGAAAGAGGTGGCCCCCTTTTTTACGAAAATTAAGTAAAATACGTTGAACGATTTTTTTTTGTATAGGGTTCTCACCAGCTTTAAATTTCAAACTTTGCATATTTAATAGTTTTTATCCCAGGAAGGTTCTAGGCATGTCTTTGTTTGCTTGAAAGAAGGTTTCCATCCGTTGGAAAATTCAAATTTGATTAAATTATACACTAGCTTATAAAATATTAAAATATGAGTTTCAAACGGTACGGTACGATAATGAAGCGAAGTATTGTACGAAGCATTCCATGCATTTTACCGACTGTGCTAAGGATGTGTTCATTTCATGTCAATTTGTTGTTAAAGATGTCGCCAAGATTCTTAGCTCTGTCCACATATTCTATTTCAGATTTATTTAGAGTAATTTTATCGAGATAAATAATATCGAAATATTTCCTATGAAGTACAACACATTTAGATTTCCACGGTTTAAGGCATAAGCTATTCATTAGGGCCCAATTAGTTACACAAGACATGTCAGAATTTCGATGCCTAATACAATTACGGGCACGACTAGCAGAACAGCTTACATCCAATTGTCTACCTTCGACATAATGTGGACAACTCAGTTTTTCAACACATTAGGAAGGCCATTAACGTATGAGGCGAATAGTAGCGGGCCGATGCGGTAGTCCTTTAACTACGGGCAGGAAAGCAGGCGTTATGCCGCTAATACTCACAGCTTGAGTTCCGTCGCTAATGTAAAGCCCAATCAGAGCAGTTGTGTGACTTGAGAAATTAAATAAGTTTCGCAGCTTAAGGCAAAGGAGTTTGTAATCCACAGTGTCAAATTTCGAGTGGTGTCGAGAAGTGTCAGAAAACTGATGTTGTTGTCATCAATTTGCGATCTGATACTCTCCGTCACATCCAAAGGGCCAATGGTGGAACTAGCCCTGAAGCCCGATTGATGGTCAGTAAAGAGACTGTTATCAACCACATACGATTTTGGTATTGATCCAAAAATAAATTTACTGGGATGCGTTTTACCCACTTTTCGAACCCAAGGTAATGCAACAATGTGACAGTGGATGATGGAAATTCAGCAGAGAGAGCGAAATTGACTTCCTTCTAGAGCATAGCAATGATAAATTTGCTAGTTGATTGCGAAGAAAATAGATTGGCGCGGAACTAGTGCTCGCTACTGGGAGATGGTGAAATCTCAAATTTAGCACCAGCTACATTAACTCCATGGTGCCTAAATGTGTTGTGTTCCACTTGTTGCACTTACAAACAAAAAACAAATGTCATTGATAAGCAAAATGTTTGAAATTGCGAATTGCCGCAAAATGAAAGCGCACACAACCGAAGATACAACTGCAGACAAGCGCTAATTATTTAATTTTGTTAAGGAGTTATGCAAGGCATGCAAAAAAATTATATAGAATGCGAACCACGCATTTTTCAGTAATGCAAACATCCTTTAGGAAACGGGCACATTCAAAGTTAATTAAATGCCTGAGAGTTGAAAATTTTTGCATATTACCATATTTTGTTGTTGTTTTTTTTATATTTTGTTGTCTCCTCCTCAGAAGTCATTCATTCATTTATTCATTCATACAATGAGCTTTTCACAACTATAATAGGAAAATTCATCGGTGTTGCCTGTATTTGATTTGAAAAGTCAATCTGGTATATTTTACTTTAATTAAGCAGTTTATTCAACGCATTCCAGATATTAATCTTACCTTTCTCTCAGTGGCTTTGAAATTAAACATAATTAAAAAGTTAGACATCACATTTTGCTGATTTTATATTTTTTGGCCAACATTCAGAACAAACTTTATGGCTGTCAGTTTCAAATACATATACCCACAGGCAATTTGCTGTTGAAATTTATGTTGTGATTTTTGATTTTCTAAATAAATGCAAACATTTTTGTTGCTCGTTTCATTCATTCACTCTTTTCGCTTGTATTTGTTTAATCAATTTCCATTGTAAAGGGTGGGAAACGTACGAACAGCCTTTTTACGGTTACCTGCATTAATCTGCCTTTTTCATCGAAAATTAAATTTTTTTTAAATCAAACGATTATTTTTGTAAATATTTAATATTTTTCATGGAACGGAAACTCTTCATTCTATGGCCGGTTTTGTTTTGTTTCCGATTTCAGTAGCTCTCGAGTGTGCTGATTCAGTTTACGAAAATACCATTGAATAAATAATTAGGCAGCGTAATAGGTTATTATTGCATCCTTAAATTTAGAAAAAAGTATATACATATATTATTATTTTTCGGCTTATTTTATTTTATATCAAGCAATAATTTTTGGGAGCTCAAGGCCAGTTTATAATTCGAAGAGTTATAAAAAAAACAACAATGGTGGAAGTAGATCACACCTCCTCATGGAATAATAGGAAGAAGAAAACAAAAGTGAAAGATGGATCTATAGAAGGTGATAGCAAGATAAATAAAGCGAATCCGCTGTGTATTTTGTTTGTGTAATTTTGCGTGTGAAATGTCGAAATCTGAATTCGCCCAGTATTGCTTATGTATTTTGTTAGTATAACTTTGCGAGTGAAATGTCAAACCCCGAATTCGCCCAGTTTGCTCATGTATTTTGTTTGTGTAAACAAAACAACCCAGCGAGTTTGGAAAGAAGAACAAGCATTCAGTTCATGGGATGCTATCACCTTGTATGAATTCGCCTTGACAAAATGTATATAAGTTTTGACAACTCTTACGCAGAAGCAAAAACAAAATACATGGGAATTGCATAGCGTTTAATGCACTCTCTTGGGAAGCTTTCTGCACTGACGGCTTCAAGGCAGAAAATGGAAAAGGTTGGCATCTTTAGCGCTATTGCAGATACTTTTCTTCCTTAAAATGTTTTACAATCAGAAGTCTTTGCTATACTAAAAGTAGCGTTTGTAAACCGATCGTATCACCTCGAAAATCAGTAAACCAATAAACTTAGTTGAGGCTTAACTCTGTTTCGAGGATACCTGAGAACATTTCCTCTACGCCTGCCCTGCTGTCGTAATAAGCCATAATTTGAACATAAGAAATGGGATTCCGAGTGAGGGTTTATCGCTTTCACAGCATGCCTGTTGTAAGGGAAGATCGGTGGAATCTGCTCTATACACCCTCGTGAAGATAGAGGAATATCTTACATGTAAGGACTTTGGGCTGGGTACCTTCCTCGACATCCAAGAGCCTTTTGACAACGTTTTACCCGGGTCTATAGTAGAGTTTCTAAGCATACTGGGAGTCAAGTTATGTTCAATCTGTAATTACGCAGTGGAGCAGTGACTTAAGTCAGGGAAGATTGAGTAGGGGCACCCTCCCCAGTGGGGTTGTCGAATTCAATGACCCGTAAGATTGGAGAGCGAGTGATGCCAGTTTATCGTGTACGCGGACGAGCTGGCACTCATTGTCAGAGGGTGGATTTTGGGTACCTGAGCGTGAGCTCATAATACCATGGTACGGTGAGGTTAACAGTTGGTCTCGGACCAGCGGACGACTGTAAATCCGGAAAAAGAGCGACCTCGAGTTCTTTTTACCAGGAAGTACGCCGTGTGGGGCTCTGCTCGTGCTTTCTGATAGGGTTGAATTTCTGGGCTTAATACTGGATTGCAAACTTTTCAGAAAATATAATATTGAGAAAAGATCAAAGAAGGCTGTGAACTGTTGTAGTAATTAATTTTGTTCGAAGTTTAAAACTTTTTAATTACAATACTTAGAAAATTTTTGGGTATTCAATTCTATAGGCCACTAAAGCCAAAATAAGCAGTGGCTAGAAAATCCCGTTGATTTGTGACATTTTATTTTGGTGGTGGTATTGCTCATTTTATCTATAAAAGGAAGGTAAAATTTTTTTTTATATATTCTAGGAAGTTTGCTAACGCCTTCAGCAAAACAAATATTATCAAAAACCAATGGAAATTTTTAGCAAATTAAGACTTACACTTTATTAAACTAAAGTTGAAATGGCTATAAAACTGCATACCTAAAAATTGTCGAGGAATTCTGATATTTGAAATTTTGAGGAAAATTTGTTGAATTTTGTTGAAATTTATTCAAAGTTTGTAGATGGAACTTGTACGGATTTTGTTGTAGAATGAACTGTTATTGTATAAAAAGTTAATAAAGAGCAAGTGAAGAGTCAAAACTTGTCTAAAATAACCTCTCGTATAGTTTTAGTATATAAGCACTATACTATTCGTTTCACCGAGAACTGAGTTAGGACCTTCTCATATTAAGTTGATAAGTAATTTGAAATATACGCTACGAAGTACCCGTTGATTTTTATAAATGTGTCGTTGGTGTATTTTAACTTTAATTACAATAAATTTTACCACATAAAAAGCATTGTGTGGGTGAAATAAAGCGAAATGTTTAATTCTTTCGAAAAGTACATTAAATATGTGTGTAGTTTTAAATTGCTTATTAATACCTGAGGAACCTTTCGTGTGGAATCATAAAGTTAATATAAGGAAAATACTGATACTTGGGTGGGGAGGTATCAGGTTAAGATTAGCAAATTGTGGGATATCTTGGCCCGCAGTTCAATATGCTATCAAACTATTTGAGGAGACAAAACAAAAAGTAGAAGAAAATCATTACCTTATATACATGAAGTCCGAAAATACACTCACTAGTCTCTCAAACATCTGAAAGATCCTCTTCTGTCTCGCTGTTGTTCTTTCGGAAGCAATTGGCAAACGTGTTGGTACTCGAACTGCAAGAAGAAAACTGATGAGAGAAGGTTTGACCAGTTGCAGAGCCCGAAAGACACCTTTAGTCCGAACAATCGAATTGCGAGATGAGCTTCGTTAACACCTTTTCAAAAAATCAATTCTTACTCTAACCCGATTTCGAAGAAATAATAGAAATCTTCTGAAACATATCTCTCCTATAGGTGTTTGGAATAGCTGGTGGGACGTACGTGAGACGGCGATTTGGTTGAGAATACCACACAGATTTCGTGGTACCCACTGTTCAACAAATGCACTTTTAAAGGAAGACAACTTTACAACCGGTCTTGAATCATTATTTAAGTTTTTTAAATCAAGGTGTGGACTTAGCAAATATTATCGTTTTAATATGAATTCTTTTCGCCCCAAATAACGATTATTGCTCAAATTTCAATAGAAAAAATCATGCGGAAGGGAAAATACTACGTGGATAAGGACTTTTATTGTTTGAGTTTTATTAAAAAAAAATCAAGTTTAATTTTTTTTTCTTGAGTTTTATTTTTTGCATAAGAAATAATAGGTAGTATTTCTGTAAAAAATAAAACTTAATTTTTATTTTCTGAACAAAATAAAACTCAAGAAATAACGATTATTTTCTAAGTTAAAAATGAAACTCAACGAATAACGATTTAAACTATTTTTTTAATAAAAGTTATAACCGTTACGGTCCCTTTTTTTTTAAGTGAAAAATCATCATCATTGTAATTTGTTTTTCTTACTAATTTATTTGTATCAAAATAGCGAAGTTTATATGTCTAAAGTAATCCCGTTATTTCGGGATTATGTTAAAAATAGTCCCCGACCTCGAAGGCTATATAAAACAAGCGCGTGATGGGAAATAGTTCTATCATACAAATGTACACAAATGAGTTCGTACATGTTTACATAAAAATGTGAATGTTTTTTTCCATTGCGCCTATACAGTTCTCCTGCATTCACAATTACAGCTGTTGAGTCAAAAAAGGAAAAAAAATTAAATCTTTATATGCATTTTTTTATTTGTCTGGAGTTAAGGGTCACACGCGCGTTCTCTGTATGGAAATAAGAAAAACAAAAAAACAGCGCTGGGCTACAAAGCAGGCGGAGCAGGAAGTGGAGGCGATTTGACAGCTGAGAGTTGCACCATAACGTCTAGCATACTATGTAACGCTCTTTTGCAGTGAAGGTCGAGCGCATTAGCGGCTGTAAAATGTCCACAAAACTTTGCAGAAGTGGGGTATAACAATAGAACAGCAACAAAGTAACATGCATCGGAACATCTGAATTTATCTGCTGTAAAACATTGCTAGCAACTCATTTTTGCTCTTGCGAATATTTCGATCTGTATGTCTGTATGTATGTATGTATGTACATTAATTGCGTGGGCACACAACATGTGTTTATTGCCTCTAGCTTGACGCAGAGGCATAGCAACAAAATCAAACCAAAACAATAAATCAAATCAAAACAAAGCAGCATTGAACAGAAAATGAGAGCAGGGCCGCGCATGACATAGCATTTTTTGTACTCTCAGCACTCAATTCAAGTGAGCATGCAATCTCTTTACCAAATTAAAAAACATGAGCAATCACTATTGCAATTACTACATAGAGTGGAAATTCTTAAAGCGAAAATCCGGCTGCAACGCCTGAAAATATGCTTACATGCGCTCAGCAAATACCGAGAGCAACGCCTCATTGTTGCACTTTGGAACTTGGTATGACGTATCGAAGGCGGCGGTGAAGGAAGTTAATCCACTGCGCTCTCACATGCCTGCATACCAAATTTGCACTTGCACGATTTATGGCATGAGAAGCACAATGGGCGCCCAAGACACTCTTCGCAAGCGAGCGGTTGACCGGTCGTTCGTTTGGTTCAGGCTCTCTGTCTACAAACATTTTAATGATGTTATGTTGCGTGTATGCTTGCGTGAGTGTTTGTACTTCGCATGTGTGCTCCGAGAGTGTTTCACTATATCTAATGGGCGCGCACACATTTCGCTACTGGCCCAGGCTGCGCGTACTCCCTTAATATATCAATTTTACGACCATAGTTCGTCGTATGCTCCGAAGTAGCGTCAGCGTCAGCCTCAGCTCCAGCTCACTGTTCACTGTTGAGCTAGCAATATAGCAGCATTTCATTTTGATTATCGTGCACATCGTTCAAGTCGTCGGCGCCGCTGCCATCGCTGGGGGCACCATCATCAGCGTCTCTGTCGTCGCTATCGTCGTCATTATTGTCGTTGTCGAATCAACATCACACTGCGCTGCTGCTGCTCCTGCTCCTGCTGCTTTTCATTGTATTGTATATTGGGCTGTCAGCTCTCAACGTTGTCAGTGTCAAAAAGATGTTTTAGTCGACAACTGAACGCTTCAACGGAATCATGTCGAATAATTTCAATGCAGAACCACTGCTTTTACGGTTACTACTACAGCTATACTATTCGCAACGTATACAATTACTTCGACAGCAACAACAATAAGAGCTGTAAAAACAACATCACTTGCAGCAGTCAGTAAATATTTGACAGTAAAAAAGTAATACAAACATTTGCTGCAACTAAAACAAAAACAAGCATTGTACTATTAGATAGAAGCAAGAGCATACAGAGTAGCAGGCAACAACAACAGCTGCAGCAAGCAGCAGCAGGCAGCAAAGTGAAAACGTGTTATCCGCCAGCCTCAACGGTGTGTTAGTGTTTCGTATTGGCGCTTTTGGTGTTGTGTGCTTGTTACTGGTAGCTTTAGTGTTGGCGGGAGTGTCGTCGGTGTCGTTGGCAGTGTTATCATTAGTGAGGCGGCAAGGACATTTGCTATACACTGTGGCGTCAATGCTTGAGACATTGTCAACGTCGTCGTCGACTTGCTACACATCTGCTTGTTGGTGCCAATCATCAAGCGAAACTCAACGAAAAGCTGGCCAAATATTTGAATTTCTTTTGTTATTATTATTATTGTAATTAAAGTGCAGTGATAAATGTGAGCATGGAGAAATTGGAGTGTTTGTGATGAGAAAAAGTTTGAGAAAATGCTTGTTAAATTAAAACTATGAAGTACAAGGAACCGAATCGAACTGTAATCTATTTTAAATCGAAAAAAAACACGTAAGAAATTAAAAGAAAATGTCTTGAAAACAAAACTTTTATTTTCTAAATAAAATTTTCATTCGAAAAACCACGTAAAAAATCTCGCGTAAACAATTAAAGAGACAACAAAATAGGATTGAAAGAAGTGACTAAAATTCTTTAGACTGAAGTTGGCTTTTTAGTGCCTATCAAAACATAAACAATTGCATAAGCGAGAGCATGTTAGAACTCAAAAAACTGTTTGGGTATAATTGAGAGAATAACAAAATTAAAAAAAAATAGCAATAAAAATTAACCTACTAACGTAATTTGTGGACTTTTGGCGAATCAATTTATTTGGCCCCGGGATTTCTACTTGCAGACCAATAAATTTTAAGACTTCGCCCAAAAAACATCATATTTTAAGGCGAAATTACAAAAATTTGCCACTAACAAGCTCAATATTTTCTACAGTTGTACTGAATTCGTAATTCGTATGTTTTCTTAAAATCCTTGTATTTATAAAATGCGCAAACATCGGCCAATGAGTTGAAATAAATTGTTTTGTCAAATATCTACGGTAACAATTTTAAATTAGAAGACATTTTTTTTTAAATATACAGCCGTGAATATAAACTAATAATAATCATAAAGAAATATTAAAAAAAAAAATCTGAATGAAAATTTATAAAAATTAAAATAATACAAATAGTTTTGAGGACCCGATAGCGCTTATAAAAAATAAGAGCAAATAATTTTAACTAGTGCCGTTTATATGAAATTAAGATAAAATCTCAACAGCCAAAGTTTTGGAATGTGTACATTTGTTATTAAAATATTTTTATTTGGGTTAAGTTATTTTGGGGATAAGCTATTTTAGTTTGCATACAAAACAAAAAATTGTAAATAGAAATAAAATCCTGAGTAGTACGCAATAGGCAGCGAGGAAAAACAAAAGCAAATTTAAAAAATCATTGTTAACTTTTTAAGCAAATGAACTTAAATAATATAACAGAATAGGAATGAATAAAAAAAAATTCCAAAATTGAAAGATATTCAGGAGAAATCAAAGTTAACTTATCTTAATTGTAAGCTTGCATAAAATTCTAATATCCTCACTGCATCGACCACCTTTTCTTTCAAAAACAATAAAAACCTCCACTATTTCTTTCGGTTTTCCCAATCCAGGTCTCGCTTCTTGAATGTATGAAAAACATTTAATAAGCTGTTACTAACAAAATAAGGTTAAACAAAATTTACGAAACCATAACAAATAGCAAGTTTATGAGTGATGCCTGAAAGTGTGATTGCATTCCAAATGCTTAAAATCAATCAAAACCTTGAAATCGAATCCAAAACTAAAACCTAAAAACCGCAACGTCTTAAGAACGTAATTAAAGTTATAAAAAAACTAAATTTAGAATATTAAAATTGTTTATATAATAAATTGGGAATTACATAAAAAAGTTATTGAATTAAATTGCAAATAGGTAAAAATAAATTTAACAGGTAAAACTTTAATGAAATGCAAATAAATTATTTTACAAACATTCAAATAAACGGGCGATTTATTATTAGTGAGAAAAATTAAATCTTAAAAACAAATAAATTATTTATTTACTAACAAAATCCAAATGAAAAGTAAACATCCATAAAGTAATAAAGCAAAAAACAATGAACGAATAAGAGTTTTAAATAAACATGAAACGAACAACAATCAAACAAACGCGCGCTTGATGATAGTAAAAACTATAGTATTATCGAAAAATAGAAAATTGAAAACAATACACATTTTGAACTAAACTATTAAAAACGATTTAAGCAAATAAACACTTTAGAACATTTAAATCCACTTTAAAGTTAGTATGTATGTACATATGTATGTATGTAAATATGTACATATAAAGAAGCGGAACACTTAAAAACTTATTTTTCTTTTCGAAAATTGTTACAGCCCTAAAATAAAAATAAAACAAAATCAAATCATAAAACATTTCCAAAGTACGCAGACAGACATATCAAAAAGCAAAAGATTACCAGGGAATTTGAGTCACAGTCTAAATAAATAAATAAATAGTGGCAACAACAACAAAAACGCAAGCTATAAATTACAACAGATAGCAAGTAAATCACTAAATTAAATTGCTTCGTGGGAGTTGACGTAAATTAAAAATAAAATTTTTAAATAGTGGAAGAAATTAAAAACAAAACTACCAGCTAGCAGCAACCAAAATTAACAGTAAACCGTTGCCAGCGGCAGCCCTGTGAAAAGCAACATCAAAACCAACACCACCACCAACCAAACCCACCCACCCACCTAGACACAAGAAATTGTTTACATTTCTCTCATTCATATTTGAGGGTTTAGCGAGTGTGCGTGTGTGCGTGCGTGTATGTGTTTTGTTTGAGATTGACACTTTTTGATGACTGTCACTCTACGAGCAGCAGCAGCAACAACAACAACAGCAGCAGAAAAACCACCAGGAGGAGCTGTATGTACTGAGAAAGTGTCAGCCGGTGGGCCTGACTGACCGACACAACGACCAACTGCGTGACCACTGTGCCACTTCTACGCTCAGCTAGCTGGCCATCCGGCACAGTTGCCATACAAACGTCACACTTGGTGTTTGTGTGTGGTAGTGGTGTTCGCGCCAACAGCGCCGCATCACATTTATTCACTTATCCATTCGGGCATTCGTCAGCAGCGGCAGCAGCAACGACAACAACAACAACAACAACTAGAATAGTGACAGTAGCAAAGTTGCCTGCTAACCAAGGCAGTGCAAATAGAAATTCCTTTTCTTGCGCTTCTCTTTGCTCTGCACCCCATCCATACCTCGCCCGTCAGCACCGCACCGCACTACACCACACCACACCACTAGCCAGCCGCCTGACATTTGATTTATTTGACGTGTGTGTTTTTGATAGAGGCATAACACGCCAGTGACACGTTCTCGTACAAATTCAAAAGACACAATACGACTGAAATTCATACCTACATACATACATACATACACAGAAATATACCTATGCACATTCAATCCATCTCCGCCCAGCACCGTCAATATGGGCCCAACAGTAGAGGCAGCAACAATTTCACCATAGACTGCTAAATGTGTACAGATGTACATATGTACATAAGTAGAATTTTGACACCATCTACTAAATCAGCAGATGTCTTAGAAAGTGAACATAAAAGCATTAGCAGTATTTATTTTTAAAAGAAATATTTGTCTTCGCGTGTTTTTGTTATTAACAAACAAAAACAACAACAACCACAAAAAACAGAAAAAATCAAATTAATCGCGGTTTCCGTGGACACTGATAAATCAGTCATATTGTATGTATACATAGAACGCGACAAGTGGCAAGTGGCAAGTGGCAAGATTTAATATAAGAAACATGCTAGACATTTTCGTGAATTCTAAGGAAGACATGCGAACACACCCTCCTCGCCCTTCAAATGTTCAACACTAAAAGTCGAATTCAACACCTCGAAAATCAATTGAACTACGAAAAAAGAAAATAGGCCACACCGAAAGTTCGCGTGCATTGGCGATGTTGGCTGTGTGTGTGTTGTGTTGAAACATTTTGGTTATATTTGCCAAGTGTTTTTAACACTCTTATTCGATTTTGCTTAATCAAACAGGCAGCTGAGAAATGATGTTGCACGAGGCGGTTATGCTGGAAATTTACAGGCAGGCGCTCACGGCAAGGTGATTATTAAATATTTTAAATTGTTTTGAAAGCCTTGTCATTCATTATCTTTCATAGTTTTAATGAAATATTGATTTTTTTTTTTTTTTTTTAATTCTCAAATGCTTGCATGACCAAAAATAATATTTCATTCTTATATGAACATGCCTCCAAGCATTTTTTAGGTTGTACATTAGAGCGCCCGCAAAATGTCTGGGAATTGCAAAAGTTTTAAATTTTTTCGCTCCTCGCTCATTTTTGGATAGCTTTGGGACGAAAAATAAGATGTGTAGAAAAATCTGCGCATCTGTAGTGGAAAAAATCTATGAGATTTTGACTTCAAGGCAAATATCTACCACAAAATTATGCCTGACTTTAAAGTCAAATGTCTGTTGAAATTATGCATATGTGTATGTATGTACATATTTTAATTTAAAAAGATAATGGGGATATTTCGATATTTCGCTCACACATACTTTGACCTTTCTTGGAATAAATGTTGCCACAAAATAAAATGTAATGTGGAATGAAATTATGCTAAAAGCAAAAACATGGGTGTTAAGCTTATAGTTCAATTTCTTTTTTTTTAAATCTTTTTACAGATTTTATTCTTCAACTCCAAGCTATCCGCAAATGCACGGGGGCATTTGTGGGTGCTCTACTAATACAAAAATATTTAATATTTGCCGCTTAAATATTATACTCGTATAAACGCTAAATTGAACTTCTAACCCTTACATAATTTATCAACTGCGCTAGTGATTTTAAACGAAATAATAGGAGGAGCTATAATAACAAAACGGCACTCTTTGCTCCTTTGCCGTCATTTTCACCTAACCTAACCTATGCAAAAGTTAATTTTTTTATATATTGTACAATACTAAGTTTGGATAGATGTAGACTCTCATTCAAATGAGGAACAAAATTTGTCTGTGCTTCTATACTTTAACTTAACTTTTAACTTTTAACTTTATATATATAAAAGAGGCCGAGAACTGAAGTCGTATACAAACAAGAGTTGAAAATACAAAAAAGGATTTAAAAATCCTTAGACTCTTTTACAAAACGAGGCTAAAAAATGTAGACTGTTAAAAAAATTATTTGCTCAGTAGATACTTACATTACCGACATAATAATTTTTGGCATATACAAATGAGAAGTTAAGTGGAGTGAATCCTAGGCATTGGCATTGTAAAGCAAAATATTTTCAGGACCGTTACTTTATAATTCTTTTTTAGAGTTACCCGAGACCAACGACGTGGACTACTTGTCTCGTGTACCTAACTACTTTGCTTCATTTTTTATTGTGATTTTCTTACGTTTGTATTTTTTATGTTATCTGTTTGATGGTTTAATTAATTTTTCATTTGACTCAATAGTTTATTTTAACTTTTCCTATTTTTAATTTTTTTATTGTTCTCAGTTATTTGTTACTGCAAGCAATATTGTACTCCCCTATTTTATATTAGCTTATCATACTTTAAATAACTAACTTAGCCATTCCCTGAATACTGAAAATAACTTAAAACGTCATTAAGTAATAAAACTCTATACACTCAACATTTCAAATGAACACCCAAAATCTGGAATTAGGGGCAAACGGTTTATTCTGGGGTCTCGTTTTATCATTGGTAATAGTTTTACAAGTTCTGACTGCATTTTCAAATATGATAGTTTTATTAAAAAATTTAAAATGAAGTATAAAAATTTCAATGTTATCCCCGAAAAACGCTTATTTTTAATTATAATAAATAAAAAGGTTAACCTTGTCTCATCCTACCGACACCAGAGGCGCAGTTCGCATGACCCACCTACACTAAGACCTAATTTTGAGTAGGCTTAATTTGATGGAGTATTCGGAGTTTTCAGTACAGGGTTTATTTATTACTCAACGAGACTCCCAACCCTTGGTCGAGGTTAGCGCCAGGGCAAAGCATGAGACCGCAATACTGAGGCCATTTAGTTTACGCTACTAGCATCCTCTCTGAATCGTTATATCGGAATTAAGTGTATAGTTTTTTTTTACATACAATAGTACGCTTTTTCACATACTGGGTCACCCTAGAGTCTATAGTGAATAAATGGCATCACTTTTCTTTGTACCTTTTACAAACAGGGATTGAGAAATTTCTTGACCTTGTTATACAAAAGAATCATTTGAAACCCCTAACTTTTATGAAAATAAGTATTGAAGACATATTGGACTTTTTTAAAAAGGGGATTGAAAATTTAAAATCGTCGTGGCTTTTACTTACACATATTGAAAGCTTGCAAAGAAAAAATTTATTTTTTACTCATGTGGGTAAAATTTGAAGGATTTTTAGTGAAAAAGAAATATTTCTTCAACTTTTTAGAATGGAATAGGTATCAGTATGTTCAAAATTTTCTCAAATGTTGGAGAAATTTATATGTAGTTATTTTCTGTTCTTCGTTTTTTTCGTTTGATGCCTAACTATTGGAACGACTTTTTCGTTATTGTGTAATTTTTCTTTGAAAATGACAGAATACCTAAAACCAGTTTGGCTCCAAACCCAATTTGGGCAACGGAAAATCATTCCAATATACAAATATCAAACTTATAGTTCTCTAGTTCTCTCTTTATCGAGACGAGTATTGCATTTGAAATCAAATCAAAATTTCATTGTTTAAAGTAAAAACAAGAAGAATTCATGAGCGAGGGTGAGAAGCGCAGGCGAGAATGTGTTCGTAATAACTTATGTATTGACTGACCGATCATTTTAAACATAGCATATGACGGGCGGTCTTCACTTACTTCAAATTCTCGCTTACTTGATGAAGCAAGGGAGATGTCACATAACAATTTATCATTTACGAACCTTCTTATTAGACGACATGTTGCAAATAAAAAAGTATACTTTAAAAATGCCCAGTGAACAAGCCCCTATCTCGCTTGCAAGAACAAAACGCAGAAAGCAAGTGAGAATTTCAAGGAGGTGAATTCCTCCCGTGGCACAACAGCACCCACAAGTAACAAATTGCGAACAGTACTGCGCATACACGGAACAAATAAATTGAGTACCGAGAGCCTTACAAGATTCTTGATACTTGAGATGCTCCCCAGATCCTCGCAATAAATTGCTTTTCGACGGCTTACGGCCCACTGTATGTATTGTGGATTGAGATATGTAGCGCAAAATTAGTGCAAGAGTCTAGTTTTCTCATAGAATTGAATATGGGGATGCTCGCGAGAAAGCGATCTTCGCGGGTATCTTCTTCTCGAGCAATCTCGAGAAATAGAAGGCAAGCAATTATTTCACTTCCACATATATTTATAAATACATAAGTATCGATAGTTTAAAGGACTTATAACTTCATCGATCCGTGCATACAGTTTGTTGAGTCATTGCATTTAAAATGTTTTGAAATATTTTAATAAGCCGAAATTAATCGGTATTAAGCAGACATACAGCCATTAATGCCTCCTCTCTTAATTAATTGTTTTCTAGTTTATTTATAAAAAATGAGGTGCATACTTAATTTTAAAATGTTCCTCTTAAATCATCTGAAACCAATCGATATTATATGTGCATATGTATATCTGAACCACCCCATTATTATTACACCTAATTTGAATAGTTTTTATAATTGTGCAATGTTATAAATTTACTTAAACATATTTTTTTGTTTTCTTTTGCTCTCTTTGCAGTGAGTTGGCCAGCCCGCGTTGTCAATCACGAGAATCTAATGTTTCTGCAGCGGCTATGGAGGGGCGTTGCCCCTCCAATGGTTCCCATTGCTCCGGCAATGAGCGATCTACAACACCCGCGACCACCTCACTTCCTAGCACACCACCGGCAGGTCTACCTTTGTCAGCTACGTTAGCACCGGCTGCAGCGGCTGCATTGTTGCCCCCACAATCTGCCGCTATGGCAGCATATTTCAACGCAGCAGCAGCAGCTGCACAACAAAACCACTTGCTGCTAACCAATCCATTAGCAGCAGCAGCCTCACTGGTACAGCAAGCGACACGAACGCAATCCCCATCTGCAAATCGCCTACCAACAACCCCCTGCTCACCGCAAACAGAAGCCATAGTTGATGAGCCAGTGTTGGATTTTAGCACGAAACGCCGACGGGAATCAGATCATGAAAGTGATGACGATGACAAGATGGACGATGACAACTGCGAGTCGGGCAATGGCACAGATGCAGTAGTCGATACGAATAGCCCGCTTGATTTGTCGGTTGGACGCAAACGCGAAGCTTCAGATGAGGAGCTTCATATGCCAATACGAAAAGCATTACGCGCAACACTCGACTACAAAACGCTCCCACCTGCTGCTGTGGCTGGCAATTGGGTGCCAACTATTAATCCCTATTTAGCCGCAGTGGCGGCGGCTAGTCTATCTCCCAAATCGCCACTCTCGCCACTAGAATGGAACGCTAAGCATAAACTTTTGCCAAATGAAGCTACCAAAGCACTAGAGAAAATGACTGAAATGACAAGACTTGGCTCGGCTACAGATAGTGCGGAACTATCACCGCACAGGCAAGTGAGCACCACTGCCAACAACAACGTGAGTGGCGGCGGCGGTGGCGGTCGACATAGTGCGTGGCAATCGCATTGGCTAAACAAGGGAGCAGACGCCGTACGAGACGTATTCAAATGTGTTTGGTGTAAGCAGAGTTTTCCCACACTGGCCTCATTAACCACACACATGAAGGAGACACAACACTGTGGTGTTAGTATGGCTTCAACGGGCGCTGGTGGTGCCCCAACTAACAGCGGCAGCAATCAGACAACTCAATCGACACATCACTTACGTCACACGACTAATGCCGGCACATCGGTCGCCGCCACATCTGCCACAGCGTCTGCAGCGACTATGTCGTCCACGTCCAATAAATCTGATCTCAATTTGTTAATCAAAGAAACGATGCCATTGCCACGCAAACTTGTGCGTGGCCAAGATGTCTGGCTTGGCAAAGGTGCAGAGCAAACTCGCGAAATACTGAAGTGCATGTGGTGCGGCCAGAGTTTTCGCTCGTTGGCCGAGATGACATCGCACATGCAAGAGACTCAACACTACACGAATATAATATCCCAAGAGCAAATCATTTCATGGAAGTCGACAGATGATAAAACCTCGAACAGCGGCAGCGGCTCCAACTCGAATGGTGCATCATCAACATCACCTGTCGTGACATCGCCACCGTCTGCCGCAGCCAATCCAGCGACCGCTGTTATATCCAGTCCCAACAACACATCGGCGGCTACTGTAAGCGCTGTACTAACATGCAAGGTATGCGATCAGGCCTTTCCATCGCTCAAGGAGCTAAGCAATCACATGATGAAGAATTCACACTATAAAGAGCATATAATGCGCGCAATTGGTGGCGGCGGTGGTGGTGGTGGCGGTGGCGGTGTAGAGAATGCGACGATTGCGGCGACATCCACGTCCGCGCGACGGGGCCGACAGATGCGTGAAAAACGTAAAAAGTCATTACCGGTGCGTAAGTTGCTGGAGTTGGAACGCGCGCAACAAGACTACAAGAATAATTGTTTAGATCCAGCGTTGAAACCGTTACGTGACTTCGCAGCAGCAACTAAGATTACATGCGAAAAGTGTGGCGAGAAGATCGAGACAGCGCTATTTGTCGATCACATCAGACAGTGTCTGGGCGGAATGCTGATGGTGCCCGCACGCAATCACCGCAGCGACGCTTTGAAACCCATGGTCAATAATTTAAGCGGTATTGAACAGCTTGCTAGTCCACAGACCTCATCTAGTCGCAGTGATGGCCGTAAGACGGCCGATAGCAATGTATCACATGCCTCAACACGCCCAGAAATATTCTGTCCGCTACCAAAGGAAGGTGACAAGACGAATTCCTCTGCACCTTCAGTATTAAACGCACTCGAACAGCTGATCGAAAAAAGCTTCGATACACGCGCGCGGAACAGCAGCTGTTATGCCGGCAATGGTAATGGCAGTCAACGCAGCACACCACTGGGTTCCAGTATTTTGAAGCGATTGGGTATTGACGATACCGGTGACTACACCAAACCGCTCATAGATCCGCAGACCATGCACTTTATGCGCTCTTATTCGAGCTTTTCGGCGCGTGATCGTAGTGCAAGCGAATCGAGCTCGATTTCCGAACGTTGCAATAGTCGTATAGAATCATTTACACCCGACCGAAATGTTATGGAACGTGCACGGCAGTCTTCACCTCTCATAAGGCCAGACCATTTTACGATTCCGGAGGCGAATTCCGATGCCGCGGTGAACGAAGATACTGTAGCCATGAATATCAAGTCAGAGCCTGTAGAAACATCTAACGAGCCGCAAGAGCTAAACATGAATGGCAACGCAGACATCGTCGCTGTTTCACCACAAAAGATCTCAGTTAAAAAGGAGTTCAATATGATTGATAACCAAGAGGATGAGAGGCAGTCAAGGGACTTGCTAACCTACAAGCCGCAATCGCAAACCCCCTCTTGCTCGCGCGCCGCCAGTCCCAGCGCCAGCGAACGCTCAATCACACCAAAATCCACATCCTCATCTGCAAATAAAAGATTTCTAACAGTTGGTAGCAGTCTCAATGCGCTTTCTTCAATGTTCGATAGTCTAAACAATATGACCGCGAGTGCGACCAACACTCAGCTTCACCCTACAGATAGCTTGGTTAGTGTTGGCGAAACCAACAATAACAACACCAATAAAAAACCCAATGCCAATCCACTCGCCGCACTGCAAAAGCTTTGTGAAACTACAGAAAAGCCAACAATGAAAACGCGAGCCTCTTCGAATGGCATCAATCATAATTCTCAGCTCACTGGTAACATGATGGCTTTCAGTTGGGCTTGCAATGATGCGGTACAAACTTCAAATGCCGAGTCAGCGATCAAGTGTTCTCAATGTGATGCAATATTTAGCTCAAAAGGTGCATATCGTCATCATTTCTCGAAGGTGCATTACATCAAGGACGACAGCGAGGTTAATACCATGACGAATGTTACAAAATCGCCAGTGCTGGCATGCTCACCAAAGTCAACTGCTACGTCGCCAAAGAGCGCTTCGAAGAGTCCAGTGGGCGCTGGCAGCATGGCCGCGCCAATCATTAATCCATACAGCGAAAGTTCACAATCAAAGTTCCTTAAATACACCGAGTTAGCTAAGCAGTTGTCGTCGAAGAACGCATAGAAAGGAAACCCCCACATACATACTATATTATTTAAGTAATTTCGAATATAAATCGTACTTTCAACCTAAATCTGATAGATCCTCGGTAAGTCGCGATTTGAATGTAAATACTTTGGTTAACTAGTTTTATTTAATTTGTATTATCCCTCTTTAGTTTCTTCTCTACATATTTATACTAACATCTTTCCATTTAACTTCTGTGGCTTCAAAAAGTCAAAAAGTGATATATTTATTTGTAGCTGGGTAAAGAGAAAATCAGTATCTAAAAATAGAGACTTTCAGCCTTAATATGAAGCTCCTTTTTTTGCACAACAAATGAATGGAATATTTTATCAGTTCTATGTTGAGAATGGCCAGTGTTATGGAATCTTAATAGTTATTTAAAATTTCATTTTATAACAATTTTTAGAAATTATATTAGCAAAACAGGCTACCACCAGGGCGCAGTTAGTTCCTATGATACAAAATTATATTCATAGTATGTATGTGATACTTCAAAATATCTTCCATTACATATCCTACGCAAGTCCAAACGTGCAATTACGACTTCGCATTTGCCGGTTATAAATTCCACAACAATCGTAATTTGAATTATAGAAAAGGAGTGTTTTGGTTCGCCTCATTGTTATTTCTGCAGCGAAAGATTTGGCTTTTGCCATATTTTTCGAATTATTCTGCTAACCGTGGTTCTTTCATTACCCTTTATTTAAAGATCATACCAATACGATTGTCCATCATTTTAATAGAGACTCTATTGCTAGAAAAAATCCTATCTATTTCGAAAACAATAGCATAATCGCTATTAAGAGGGAAAAGGCCATATATTTGAGGTCTAATAAAAGGAGTAAGGTTATCCAGACTGTTCTGCACAGAAAGGTGATAGCAATAGACATGTTAAAGTTGTCCATTTCTTGGATTCAGCTCACTAACTTAAATCGGTTCGGAGTAACCTACATCTACTTCTAAATTCAGATTCTTTCCTCAAACAAAACCTTATTTCACGGTTAGTCAAATTGCTGTATTTAAATGGAGTGATATTTATAATATTAAAATTGGTTTTAATAGCACTGTTCCAATCAATTTTCGTTAATACAAAGGAAGAAAAAATATGTCACATGATATTGCTAGAACATTTAACTATTTCATGAATCATTACGAAACTGCATACTCTTTTATATTTTTACTGAATGAAGAATTGGAACTGGATAAAAATATATGCAAATTTTTGCCTGGATATAGGTAGATAACAAAAGTTCTAGTCCACGAAATATTGAATATAGGACAATGCGACTGTAATTTATAGCTTTAACTTTTGTGTGCATTTTCAATCATTAATTTAGTCCAGCCGCTTGTACTGGAGTACGAAAATGTGGAAATTTGGAAAATGGGATGGAAGTTGTCAATAACATTTTTCGACCTATTCGTAACAAAATACTCCTTCAACCGTGTGCGACATGGCACACAGTAAAGGAAATAACCAAATTATTGCAAGCTTAGTTTTCGGGAAAAAATTATTTTACTCTCGAGGGGCTGAAAGTTCAGTGGAAAAAATGTTTTGAGTCCCTTCGGTTCGTTTTTAGGCCATATGACTTACAAAACATTTCCACAGCGCGTTGTACAAACATTTAGCTTAGTACATTAGTTTCGCTAGATTGTATTTTTTTAGTGAAATTCCGTTTTTTTTTTGAGGAGATCAGAAAGAACTTCACATAGAATCATTCGTGAGATAGCGTCAAGACGCTCACTATAAATCGGTCAAAAACTCAGAAAAATGATGAAGGTATATTCTACTCTATTAGCAAGACGCCTTTATAATGCTATTTCGATTGGTAAATAAGTTTGCTTTAAAAGTATAGCCACAACTCACGTTGTGGTCGTCTAGAAATCATTAAGATAAATTGATACATCTTCGAATTTCTATAGAATTTCTATAGGATAATCTGATTTCTGACAAAGTTGGTGATGTGCCAATACTAGGTTAACTTGATAGCTTATAAATATATTTTTAGTAGACTTTCCTTCACTTTTTTCATGTTCCTAGAAGATATAGCCAGCTTATAAAACAAACTTGCTTGAATTTGTGCTCACTTACTTATTAAGTCTCTATATACCCTGCGAAACATGCCACGAGTCCGGGATGAGTCACAAAGGAACATGCGACTAATGCCACTTTGCATCCCTTTGTATAAACTGAACCATTCCCTGAGGAGACTAATTGCACTCTTTTGGATATGAATGCAAATTGGTATATTTTTATAGCTATTGGAACTAGTGGATTTTGTGCCTCAAAACGGCAGATTGGTGTACACACCCGGATGGTATTAGTTATTTTATTCACCCACCGGCAATAGTCGCTTTTTATATGTACCTTTTTTAAACACAATAATTTTATGTTAAGAGGCTGGTCTGATCAAAATTATTTGTGTAATTATTCCACTTTTTAACATAACGTTTCGCTAAAACTTTTTAGCATCTTCCGGGGCTCTGTTTTACTTTTCCGTCACAAATAATGAAACACAAAATCACATTATAAACAGAAATACTAAGCCAAACATACAAACAAATATAGATATATGTACATATGTGAATTAAAAACGACAAAAAGCAAAAGATTGAATTTAAAACAAATCGTCTTACATTATTTTTACATTAAAACAGAGAAGCGTTGGGCAAGAAAGTGGAATAATTACACAAATAATTTTGATCAGACCAGCCTCTTAACATAAAATTATTGTGTTTAGAAAAGGTATAAAAAGCGACTAATAATTTATATAATAATTTATATATTCATGGATACCCATTTTGGAGATTAGAGGCATACCTAAATTGGCGCGTCAAACGTAAACGAACTGTCAAAATTTCTCATAGCAACGAACTTCGAGAGAATGAGAAAATGTCAAAAATTGGATGCAGTTATTTGAGTATGGCGCACTGTCACTCGTTGACCTTAGAAAACAAAACGCTTGACGCCCCAATTTAGTTACCATAGTCAGTCGCAAAATTTTTTGCAGCGCCACTGACATAATATAGTCCTAAGTTGTTATTGTACGTGGTTTCTACTACTATTTTATTTCCTTAAAAGTGCGTGCAGGTGTGCGCATGTACTCCGTTGCAAATTGCAAAGTCCTTATATATTTTTTTCTAATTAATTTTCATAAATTTGTTTAGTACTTAAAAAAAATCAATAAAATGCATCAAAATTTCAAATATGAAGGAAATGATTTTTTTTTTTTTAATACTGAATTTCAGTATCAAAAAGTGCAAGCTTCAAGTGGCTAGAAATTATCGTTGATTTTTCAGAATTTTTCTTACCGAAGGTGTTTATTTTATTGATGTATATTGGAAAGATTTTCCGTCATGCCTTATATGGAAGCAAATGCGACAAAGAATAATTCTCAAAAATCAAAAGCCACTTATTTAAAAGTTGTATTTTATTGTATTGAAATTGAATGGGTTACAAAACTGCATGCTAGAAAATTTAAAAAAAAATTAGGTTTGAAACTATGATGAAATTTTTTTACATCATAATATTTGTATAAAGTTCCAAACTTGGGAGTACTTGGGAGTACTTGCTAGAGTATAGTTCATTCTCATTCTGGTGACCTTATAATTTGTACATACATACATATGTGTATGTACATCTTGCAAACAAATTTACATACATAAATATGTAGGCATGCCCAAACACACACACCCACATACATTCGAACGCAAATTCGACGTGTGGGAAAAGGGTTTATCAAGTTAAGCTGAAATTTATTTTTTTTATTATTATTATAAGGTTGGAGATAAAAGCTAAGGAATCGATTTGCGATCAGATCCAATTGAGCATCTCGCACACTCCCACCCTGCACCTCATCCAACACACCATACACCCACATACCGAAAGGCAAGGTCGCATCACAATACCAGTATCAATTAAAACATATTGGTATTGGCTATAAGTTGGGGAAAATTTCAAAGAGAGAAATCGCAAATTTGAGCACGCACACAATTTGTTTCCGTTGAACTAATGTCACCTGAATTGCTCTTTGTTAAATGCTAATAAAAGAGGTGGATACTTTCTTTTATATATTTGCTCTCATAATATACTCTTATGAAATCTGCACATCTCCGCTCTTTTCGCTTTCTACTCTTATTTAAGAGCGTAGTTATAAGAGAGGTGTATTAAGTTCAAAGAGTAAGAGGTATTTTCATAGCCCCTCTCGCCAAATATTAACATATCTCCTACGAAAATGTTAAACCCCTCACGAGCAACTAATATTCGTATTTAATAAATACAAAAAAAAAAACAATCCGCTCGGCAGAGAGAATGGCGCATGCTGTTATCTCTCTCTATCCACAATTAACGCAGTTACCGCAGCAGACAGCAGTCCATCACTTTCGCACACTGCATTTGCTTCGCCTTTCTTCTCGCCGGCCAGCTAGCGTTTATGAAAATTCACTCACGGCGGGATGGACCATAGAAAGTGCATCAAAATTCAATTAATGTGCACTGCCACCGTTGGCTCCTCGCACGCACACATACAGATATACTCACACACACACACAGGTGGTAGCAGTTGACGCTGTCAGCATCAGAGCTGTTGTATGCTGTGTCCGAGCTTGATGAAATGTTGTCCGTCAAGTTTACAAAAGCGAATGCGCGCAAGTGAGATGTCGATATGAAATAGGAAACGAGACGAATGTCAGCCATTACCGTCACACTTGTTGTCGTTTGAACAAAAAAAAAAAAAACATACTATTGCAGAAATGAATTTGAATGCATAGTAATCCCCCTACATATGGCTATAGGAGTACGTACGCATATCTATCTACATACATACATACATACATACATACCTACTATACGTGCCTACAACAATGTGAGTTTGTGTTTTATTTATACTATCTAAACTTTTTAATAAAAGGCGGGGTAAATAGCGAGCCACCTGAAAAACCAGTATTTTTTTTTCCCAATGTACTGAGTGAAAGCATTCGGTAGACTTGAGTTAGAAGCACCTAGGTGAACAGAGTAAATGAATGAGTGCATTTGATACTTGGGTGATGCGAACGCACTGTCGATATTCGAAAATGGAAAATAGCAACAAAAAAACACATTTATAAAAACCAATCGAAATATTTATTCGAACATAAAATATCGCGCAAGTAGTTTAATGTACGGCAAGTGAAGAAAATAATGTTAATAAACTCTGAGGCATTCCAACTATAGTATATGAAAATTATTGCTTTGCAGTGTTGTGTCATGGAATTGGATGGTCCTGAAGTACTACATGCATATGTGCATAGATTCATAATTTTTGGTTAATTTGGCAATAATTCTGATGTGGATTTGCTATGAACGAAAATAATTATAATACATAATAATTGCACTGAAAAAATACTGAAGAAATTTTTTCTTTATTTTAATGCCGTAATTTTTCTTCAAATTGCATTTATTTTCTACAGATTGAGCAAAGCTTTTTTCGAAATGAATAAAATCCTACATAAAGTCATGTTACAAACAGGAAGGTAATTTCTAGAGCTCTTGGTTAATAGATTAAAAGATTAGCAAAAGTTGTTTTACAAAATAATCGACTTCACTTAACCGACTAACCGTTTCCTTTCGACTTTTCGAATAACCGCTCGTAAACAACTAGTCGACTAACCGTTCGTTTTCGATTTTTCGACTAGTTCTTTTCTTTCAAAACATATTTGTGTTTTATAAGAGTTGGAATGTTTGTGCTTATTGACAAAGCTCGTTTTCCACTATAATGAAGTTTTTATGAATTGTGAGTAGCTGTCACTATTCGGAAAACTGGCTATTCGGTTAGTCAATTTTTAACAAGAGCAAACAAAATATGACTGGTAATAGAATATTTTGAAGTTTTATAAAACTGTTGATTTTTAGTAATATTAAATCAATACTTCCGAGTATTTTCCCCACTTTTTTAATAAAAAAAAAAATATAGAATGTAAACTGAAAAAAGAGACTTTAGCGCTAACCACGAGCAATTATGTTGTAATTTATTTTATTTTCTTATTTGCGGACATAATTTGTATTTCGTTAATATAGAAATTTAAAAATCTAATTCTAAAAAATGTTCTTTGCAAAACAAATTTTATAATATGTTAAATCAAAAATCATCATCGTAACAAACTTTACGGTACATTTCCTTTACTTACCTGATTCGACCATGCTTGCATCAAATATACATATGTATATAATATGTAAATTGTAAAATTAGCCTACATCGGAAATTATGAGCAATTATGTTGTAATTTTTTTTATTTTCTTATTTGCATACACAAGTACACACATACATAAAATTTTAGTTTCCTTAATCTTGCGATTTAAAAACCTTATTCAAAAAAAGGTTGCTCCTAAAAAAATCGCTTGAAAGTATTTCGGTGTAAACTTACTTTTAAATTTGTGAACAGATTTTTCAAAAAATTAGGCTTTGTGGTTAGCGTAATAGTGATAACCTCCAACAAATTTTGAATTGAAAATTTCCAGTATATGCAAAATAATTGAATTTATTGCACACACAAATTGAAATTTAGGTAAGTTTTCTTCGTGTATATAAAACGCTTACAGTTACTATTTTCGGGCGAACGAAAGCTTCGGAATCGTATCAAACTTTACTGATCCTCTACATGTATGAAACGAATTTTCACTTTGTGGACGCATTTTTATTTATTTTCAAAAGTAAAACACATTACTTCTATTGAAGGTATGATCACTTTGATGAAACGTCAAAATTTTATTATTAATAGTCAAATGTCGAGCTACAACAACGAATGCCATTAAATGGAACTACCTTCTGTTTTCCCCAAATGTAGTAGGTAAATATTTTTTAACCGCCATTTCATTTCTATTTGTCTTTCTTTGATAGCTGTTTTTCTTCAATCCAAATTATTTGTTTGAGTATGTAGTAAATACCCATACAAAATTTGCTGCTCACCCATACGTACAGTGTCGACTACAATGAAAGAAACTTCTTAGTCAAGTATGTACAACCATTTTGATGAATTTTTGAATTTGTTATTGCTTATTTGCTTTTAAATAAATGCGTTATGTTTTTGTAGAACAAATAAGATGGAACTGTTTTTGTTGTTGTTATATTAAAATCCTCAAAAGAGATATTTCCAGTTCAGTGAACTATTTTTTGTTTTTCTGTTTTGAAGATTTTATTTTCACATATTTTCGCAGATTTTAAGAAAACTTCGCTGACAACACTGTCTGTGATATGCATTCCTATGAGATTTTTGACTCCTAATTAGTTTTGGTCATGATTCGAAGAACACTTAGGACGCAACTGACAACCGACCCCACGACTTTAACGTTATCATTATGATTGAAGCGATAACAACATACTAGAAAACGTTACCACTCAATTCTAATATTACAATTTTATCCTGTCCATCTTATCGGCGCATTGCTCTATCGTTGTTAAAATAATTGTCTGCATAAGAACATCTGAATAAATCTGAAATAAATTTGCAGCCCCAGCCTCTATGAAACCGTCTATAACATGACTTTGCACAGATCAGAACCCTTCTTAGGATCATCATCTTCTTGAATCCTTCATTTCAACGAGACTATATATTACTTATATATCTACTAATAATTAGTTAAGTTCCTTTTGCAGAGAGGCAACCCAAGTTACTATCATTTCGTTCTTCTCACATGTCTTCAATTATCTGAATCTTTTATATTTTCTTTTCTTTTCTATTTCTCCTAGGCCACTATATGTAAGTCATACAATTTGGATTAGGTTTGCACAATAATTATGTATTTACACCATGAGATTAGGAAAAGTACTCAGACTTGTTTTCTTTTTGACGACACAAATCGCTTTCATGCCGGCCGTTGAATGGATCATTTAGCTTCTGGCTGCTCGTTTTGTAATTGTTCGTTAGTTAACTCACATAAGTGCACTCAATAAAAGTTGGGTGGATTGAAGAAAAACGAATATTAAGCAAAGAAAAAGTGGGAGTAAATTGGCTCTAAATAAATTTACTACTTTTGGTGAAACCGAATACCGCCCTGTCGCCTATCATATGAGGTTGTGGTATTATTTGTACAAAAACAAACATTTACATAGGTTTTGGTTTTGCTTTTACAGGTAGGGCTGATAAATTATTCCACATATTTCCAAACATCGCAAGACAATTAAAAAAAAGGTTGAATGCAAAACAAAAATTCAATTTGACTTTTGAAGCCGTAAGTCAGCTGTTCTAGTAACACCACCTTATACAGATTTGCCTTGGAACAAATCATTCCCATGAAATTACAAGCAAAACAAAAAAAAAAGTGGGAAAATTGTTTGTGTGTCGCTTGTAAATTTTTGCGAATAACTGTTCACATTAAGTTGGCGATAGGGCTGATTACTTTGTGTAGGTTTTTATTAATTTTTAAGGAACCTTTGCATAATCGCGAGAAAATCCATCGATATTTGATGGAAAAAATCACCAACTCTCGTAGCAGCTCAAAATAAATTTATTTTTAGTGTGATACTTAAAGATGATATAAGATCATTTTTATTGTTTTTTCTCGATCCAAAGCACAATCTTACGGAAAGTTTTTTTAATGTTTTCTATTGTTCACAAATGGCTAGCTTTCAAATATTTTTTATTGGAAACTATATTATTGATCGGCTAATCGATTACTTTGTATTAGCTTTGTAGTTTTGTTTAAAGTTAAATTACTTCTTTGCAGTAGTTTTTATGATTAAACTCTGTAGAATTAGATTTTCTCAACACCGTTGTTAATAAATTTCACTAACTTTTAAGATTAATTTTGATAAATACAAAAAATACTTTCTAAAAACTTTGGAATCACTAGTCAATTATCTTCTGAAGACGTGTTTAACTAATGTTGGTACAATAACTTTTGAGAAATCATGCACATAGGCCGTGTAATTTTACTATATACATACAATCAAAATTTTCGAAAAAAAAAATATATGTTTCACATTGACTTTTTGTGCCCAAATCATCTGTTTTCTATTTAATTTCAGATCATTTAATTTATTTTTATTTTATTTTATTCTTATGTACATACATACATGTTGTTCAATTCTAATGCGCTATGAATATACAAAAATTAAATAACAATTGAAAATTGTAAACTCTCCTCTACCTAACTCAAGAATTCTATGTATACGATTTAAAACCAAAATTCAAAATTATTCACACAAAAATAAATGTTTGTTTATAAAATAAATACATCATATAAGGACCGCTGCTTTTGGTAAAAAACTACTATCTACAAAATATATAAACTGAGTATACGTAAAAATTAACATTTAACCTCAAAAAATTGATTAAAAAAAACTCTAGTTACGAGTGCTGTATACAATAAGAACCATGTATACACAGATAAATTATTAACAACCATTCATCTGTACATTAAAAGAAAGAAAAATGGCATTGTTAGAAAAAGTCACACGCTTCACCCAGCTTAACTGATCGGATTTTATATACTACATAAATTGCAAACAAATTTAGTCGATTATTGTTTTGCAAACAGATGTTCAGTTTTTATAATTCGCTAGCTCTAAAATTTGTTTTACGAAAACCCCAAAAATTTAGCCTCTGAGGCTATTTGTACCTCACCATCACTTTATTTGTTCGGCTTTCATAAAGTGCAGTAAAGAAATTCTAGTTTAAAAATTTTGTTTTTGAAAAATTCAGTAATAACAATTATAGAAAAGGAATTTTATCTAAATTATGTCACGAGTTTTCGAAATTTTTGACTCAACGCAATCGAAGCTTGAGCAGTTTTTATAAAAGCAAATGGCACAGCGATCCAGTAAAATTACAACAAATTATTTATTGTTTAATAGCATCATTTCAAAAAGGATTTTTATATTTTATTTATAGAGTGAGTGGAACTACATATACATATACATATATGTATGTATATCATTTGCATACATAAATACAAGCATAAAATATGTTTGTATGAATATTTATAAACTCACACTTCTAAAAACAAAAACTGCAAAGAAAATGCCAAAATTTCCAAAAATTATAAACCGTGAAAAAGATCGAAAATCAAATCTCCACCAGGCTTAAGATGCATGAATAATAGCCAATATTTGCACGAAATATTTTATTACAAAAGAAAAGCGAAAATCTCGCTTGCTCTTCATCTCAGTAGACACCAAAATAATGTAAATTAAAGAATTTGATCAACAAATAAATAAATAATGCAACTTATGTATACGCAAAACGATACCTTATAAGTAAATAAAAACTAATTAATTACTAATAAAAAGCAAATAAAAATATTTAAAAAATATATCCAACTCATTGCGTAAATTTAGCTACCCATTATTTTAATTACAAAATTAACTTTTAAAATTTTATGTGTAAATAAAATTTATGTAGATGATACAAACTAAGTACTTCAAATATAGTATATGTATATATATATGTATACATAACTAGTATAAGTCTTAAAATTTAAGCAAGTACGACCACATACACATATAAAAAAAAAAATTGTTCTAGATACACTTATTATTTTTGTGATATTATTTTTAAAAGATCTTAAAATAAGTTTAGCTATTATAACATGGTATGTTTGTTTTACAAAAATGCTTAAAAAAAATTAGCATTAATACTATTTAAAATCATGTACATAAATTTTGTATTTTACAGCAACTTGTTGCTTTTTTTGATGAGTCACACAAACAACATTAATATGATTGTAGTGAATATTTTACATTTTAATGTCCTTTAAACGCTTTTCCATGGAAAATAAATTGAGTATACGTACAGAACTACTTAAGTAAATATATATAAATATCTACATTTAAGTATAAAACAATATCAGATTATGAATCAATAAATTAAATTAAAAACGAGTCAACAAATAAAGTTGTGCATTTCAAATTTAAATAAAAAACGAATATTCATTTCCTCATTTCGCAAGGTAAGTGGATATGCAATTATTATAAACTATTACATTCATATAATTAGTACAACCAAAACGTTTGGCAAAAAGTGATAAAAATTTATATACAGTGGCTACAAGCCAAAGTCGGAGCCCGTAGAAAAAAATGTTTCTTCTTAAAAATATTTCAACCAAAGCAATTAAAGAAAAAGGTAAAGTATTTTTTCAATTACCCATTTATTGCAATGTAAAATGGTGAAATATTATTTAAATATTATTTAATTAAAATTTATTAAAATTTGTATTTATTTATTTAATAAAAATTTTTTTAAGGGAATTAATATTAATTTTCTTATAATTTCACAAAATTCAAGTTAGTTTAATTTCAATTATGCAAAACTAATAACCGTAATAAATTATTATAAAAACCGTAAAGAAAGTCCTCAAAGTAATTATTTGCCAAAAACTTCTTTCTGCAGGCGCACTAGATGCGGGTAGACACAAACTAAACTCAGCTAACCTTAAAATATTTGCAAATTCAATATGGTTATCAACGAAATGTTTTAATATAACAACCCACATTTGTGTGCGTCCACGTGAAAGGGGCCCACTTTTTTCGCATCTAATTTCCGAGATATATAGATTTTTCGATACATGGATCGAATTTCGTAATTTTTTATTATGGTTTAGGCGTCGAATTACACAAAATTTAGCTTCCTAGGTATAATAGAAGTAATTAATTTTATTTTTTGAAAAAAAAAGATTGGACAACTTTCAACTTCAAATTGATTTTTCTCAATTAGTAATTTTTCGGATATTCACCTTCAAAATTCTTCAATTCTTCAGTTAGGATGGTCAAAATGTTCGGAAATCAACCAGGAAGACGCCTATACGCCAATACCGCCGAAGTGGGCCCTTTTCACTTGGATGCACATATTTTGTCGCCATCTTAAACTTTTAAGACATGCAAATTTATCAAGCAATTTACTTGCAACAGTTTTCAAATTTTCTCTCATCGTATATTCAAGTGATTTTTTTAACTTCATCCAGTTCAAAATGTAAACTTCGGTAAATGTTGATGATCTTGCTGGACGTAATCGATGAAAGTTGTGTAAAATATTTTTACACTGTCTTTATAAATTAAAACTAAATTAATATAGCAAATACAAAAAATCGGGACCAAATCAGGTACAAATATGAATTATCACCGTATTAGGTATAATACTACATTACCATCCAAAAGTACACTGCGTTTCTCTAAACGAATATATTTATTATTTTCATAATACTTCTTATTGCTGATGGCAAAAAAGCAAAAATTATAATGGTGTTGATGCAGGTTGATATGGTGGAAGTAATTGATGCTGTGCGAAAAGTTGGCATGGCGGTTTTGTCAGCTTCTAAACTACATATAATGTCCCACATACAACACTTCAGCGAACATCTAGAAGTCAAGGGTCTATTCCTCAACTTAATAGTGTAAAACTAGGTCGTAGTTCAGTATTTAATGAGGAACAGGAACTCGGTAAATATTCATTAGAGATGGAGTACCGGAAATTCATTCAAAATAATCGTGCTCAAATCATTGATTAGAAAGGCAAGAGGCAAATCAGGGATATGACCTTGACCGAACGAGGTTGGTTTATAGCCGTGGTAAGCGCTTCTGAAAATTTTTTTACCTCCCTATTTTATATTTATACGGAAAAATCAAAACATAACCTGGATGGTTGTGAATAACAAAGTGGCATCAATTAGTAAGGCAGTCGAGTCACCGTGGCAAATCTCACGAGTACCAAAAATTAAAACGGTGCTTCTAACTGGAAGAGGAGAATAATCTAAAGCTACAAAACGTAGTTGGAATAAAAAAATATTCTGAGGGAATAATACCCAGAAAAAGCAAAAATCACAAAGTAGAAAAAGTTCTCAAAGAAACCACCGATGTTAGTTGGAGAAACAAAATCTAAGTATATATCAGCGTTCTGTACGGGCAATCAGACCAGGACAATTTTGTTGATACCCCACCGAACGAAGCGATATGTTCCTTTTACTTAAAAGCCTGGAAATTTGAAAAGAATTCATCGGAATGGAATGCTTACTTATGATGCGTAAAATACCGATTTTCGTCTTGTTTAGATTAAAATAATTAGATTTCTATCCACTTTGTACATATGTGTTTTATGTATGTTTTCATTGCCAATGAGGTTTTCTATTTCACGTATGAATTCTAATTTATTCCGTACACAAAATATACAAATTTTCTATTAAATTTAATAATTGCTATAATACCGAATATTTTATGTTGTTTTTGTGGTAATTCAATCTAACTGGTGGAAAATTTATACTTAAAATTCACACATATATTATACTACAACTTTTGAACAGGCAGATTTTTAGATTTGCCAGGTTTTACATCATGTTTTTTCTATTGACTTTTGGGAGCATGTGCAGAATAGTGACTGCACACCCCGAAAATTGAAAAAGTGGTCCTCTTTTCTTGATTCGAAAGGTAAATTAATATTAAGGTGGTAGAGGGGAAGAAGGTGGCAATATAAAAATTTGAAAATGTCTATATTTTGTAAATTACTTAACTGATTGGTTTCATAGTACAGGCAATTATAATACCTTTCAGTCGATATGTATAACTTAATATGGTGGCTATGCATATAATAAGCAACAAAATTCAATATGATATAACAGATATTTACTTGAAATAATTTACTTTAAACAATTTTCTTTTAATATAACTAGTTCTGTAAAATAAGCTATATAAATAAAGGTTTCAAAATTTTTACGAAATTCACAAAAATTCATCAAATTCTAAAAGTCAAAATTAAAGTTTTCGAACTCAATTTCAATATAATAATGTGCAAGTTTAAAACGACTAAAATTCGCGGTGAATTCGCAGTGAATTCGCAGTATTCTTCTTTCTGTGTTAAGGCAGAACACGATGTGTGATTGATAATTTATCCTCTATTTAACTTATTTTTTTCATTTGGAAAGGGTTAATTACGCCTTTTTTGGAATAAAAGTTGTTTATTAAAAACGTTAAAATTTCTCAAGGGTGGGAATTGGTATAATGGGTGTGGCGTTCGCCTCTCAAAATCTTAAAACTGTATTACAATCTTAAAATTCATTTACGTTTTTTAATTAAATTAGCATAAAAGCCGCCAAAATAATTTTGAGTGAGAAAAAATTGTTAAGTCTTCTTGAGACTTACATATATTATAAATGTCTTCCCATTCCAAAATGATGGCTATATGAAAAAATATGAAAATAAAATGGACAGTACTATTAGTTTAAAATGAAAATAATTGTCTAGTTTTCGAAAGCAAATCTTGGTAGTTAATTGCAATCGCCAGCAACATGTTTCGGAAATATCGGGGCAGGTTGCCGACTTCGATCGGCGGACAAGTGGTGTTATTCAAACAGATGGCCGAAATTGATATACTCTGTATGTATGTACATAAGTGTGTGCATTCACACCATCAGTACATGAAATGCCCCGTAAGGCGGTACATAGCGCCAATAGCGGGATAACGGCATCAATATCGCTAACTTCATCGTCAAGTTCAAAATATTCTTTTCCATGTGTTTTTTAGCTTCATTATTTATGCATGTACATATGAAAAATTATGCTTTCCACATACATACACACACATCTATCTACTTTTGGCTCACAGCTATATGCATACATATGTATTTATCTACTTATATGTACATCCATTGGTACTTAATTATAAAATAATAACTACGTTTTATGGGGTGGCAAAAAGCAAAAGCTGCTTTATTTTATTTCATTACAAAGACAAATATAGAGAAAATGTACATATAGAGGTAGAATTGGCGTTTGGCAGCAAAAATAGCTGTAAACGTGATAAAATATCTTCTTTTCACTGTTGCGCTGCGCCTTCTTAATGAGATACAAGCACATAAATTCCAGCAAGTGTCATGTTTCGCACATTACGCTTTTTTGATAAGCTCGAAACTCTCGTGTGGCGCACACACATACACCTTACACACACACACAGAGAGAACAAGCTCGCAATTCATAGGAGAAACCAACGCTCGAGGCGATGACGGAAAAATCAAATTTATTTACCAAAGTGTCATATAAACAAACACTGAAAGTAAACGCATACACATACATACTCACATATATTTACATATGTACACTTATCTGCATTGGCGAAATAACTTTTAAATATACATATGATCATATGTATAGTATGTGTGTATGCGTTTAACAGTCAACTGCCGCCTCTCCCACAAACACCACCGAAGGGGGTTTCGCCCTTGTACTTCCGCTTCCACTTGAAAAACTAATGAAATGGGTTAAATTAGAAAACCGTGCACCATTACATTGAGAAAATGACGTAGAGATAAGATGACGACGACGACGACGACGTCACCGACGACCCACATGAGCGATCCTTAAGCTTGCCATTTACATATTTACATACACAGATATAAATGGATCTGTATTGAAGGCACATGCATACCACTTTGCGCCAATTGGAGTTGGAACGTCTTTATAAATAATACCTTTTAACTTTTGTTTCTGCATAGCCGTCTGAGTTACATTTGCACACACATACATATTTCCACATACATATGTACATACTGACATATAGACATACCTGTGTATATTTGTTGTATTTGTGTTTAAGTAACTTAGAAATGGGCGGTCGGTCTGTTGTCCCTCAAGTTGTGGGTGAACAGCAAATAGCATATCAGTTAGCTATACGACGGCACAAAATTTATGGCGTATGTGGATGAAAAGTTTTGTCGCATCGCCTTTTTTTTCTGTTTGTCTCTTCACTTGACTTTTTACCAGTACCAATCTGTGGACTGGAAATAGTCATGCACAAATGCACGTATTGTACATATATTATGTATTTGTATATAGTATATTCATATATTGTAAATCTGTATATTTTGTGTATTCTCATCAATTATCGAAGGTATATGAATAAATTTGTACGTAAATTGGAAGTTCGAGAACTAATAATTCAAAGAATGGAACTGACTGATGTTATTTCCGCTACATACTCTTGACTAAAATATTTTAAGATTACTTCCGGTTGTTTGAATAACAGACTCTAAGTTTAAATAAATTCTAGTTAGGTCATTCGCATATTTTTTTATATACATAGCTTAACCCTTTCCACCCGGTCGGTGCAATATGTCCCAAACTAGTTGAAAACATCTCTTAGCAATATTTGTTGAAGCAAATACATGAAAATAATAATTCGTGTATTTTGTTAAGGGGAAGATCTTAGATATTAGATTTTTGTTTAGCAGGTGCGTCTAGCTGTATTGAAAAAAAAAATTCAGTTTACCGACAACACATTTTAAAAACGTATTGTGTTTCGCCTATAATCTATGATTCGGTTTTCGCAATTTACTGAAGTTTTAAAAAAGTTATGTGTGAAGGATGTTGATTTAAATTGCCTCCTTACGAATTTTAAACTTTACAAAAAAAAAAAATTCCGCTGCGGCAAAAATTTTTAAGTCATCTCTAATTGTTATATTGAGATATAAGTGTTTTCATAAAAATTATGAGTGAGAAAAAACTTACGTTATAATATCCTATTTCAAAATGATATCTGTATGAGAAAATATGAAAATAAAATGGAGAGTACTATCCATAGATTGCTGGCTCCGATATAAGTTCATTAAAAAAAGTTTCAGTTTACCAACAACAAATTTTAAAAGCGTCTTGTATTTCACCTAAGTCTACCATTCGGTTTTCGCAATTTACTGAAGTTTTAAAAAAATGTTGTGTAAAAGATTTTGATTTAGATGACGTTTTTTACGAATTCGAAACTTTAAAAAAATTTTGGGGTGCAGCAATAATTATTTAAGTATCGAAAAAAATTGATGAAGTTTTCCCTAATTTTTTTTTTAAATATCACGCTTGAATGCAGCAATGCGTCTTAATCCGATTTCTAATTAAAACTGACCTCCCAATTAAATCTAGTTTTAATATGAGATTTTCATGGTTTTCTAGGAATGGAAAATATGTGAAATCTAAAATATTGAGTCTAATCATTGAACTCGTATCGTTCGAGAAATTTGTCGATATCAATGGCCAAATATTGCGTTGTAATCATTGAACTCGTATCGACATAAATTTCTCGACGATGTTGCACTCTGTAGCCGACTCGATAAAATACTTTAGGTGGCCCATAGATGGCGCTGGTTGCAGAATCACTAAGGTTGTCAAATCGACAAATTTTTTGCGCTTAACCGATGGTTAGTTTGTGATGGAAAATTTAAGTAATGGAAGTTTTATTTATTTATTTATTTGTTTGTTTGGTACCAAAGTAATTATATTTCGTACAGATTACAAAGAGTTATATACAACAAGTAAACACTAAGTAATTTATTAATTGAGTAAAGATTTGAAAGAATTATAAACAAATAAAAAGCACAAACAAAAGGTAGTTAATTCATTGAGTGAAGATTTAAAACGTATTTCCGAATACGAGAAGTCTAGAGCGGAAGAACTTGATAACAAGTGGAATTCCTTGAGAACCCTATATATATTTATGAACATTAGATGAATAGAAGCATCTTGTGGCAAGGTAGAGAAGAGTCAATCTACAATCCAAAAACTTTGAATTATGCTTTTTGAGATAGGAGACAAAAATACACAAAAAATCAATTTGATATGCTTGTGAGCGAGATGAACGTGTATCCAAGCATAGCTGAAGGCTTTTCCAAAGAGCAATAGCCGACACAAATTTTTTCTGCGCTCACAATGAATGTTTACACAACCTCCATCTTCACTACTCGTATCACTTGCAATTATTCCCCAAAAAAATGAAAACTCAAACAGACAATTTCGTTTGACAAATTTGTCGATACAACAGTTTCACTTTGTGGGCAAAGCAGCTTATGATTTTTTTTTTCTTCTTCGTATGTACAGTAATCCGGCACGCTCACTCCTAAATCTCAAAGCATTTACGCCAATTAGACAGTGACCTGTAATAGTTTCTCCGGCGTTAAAAGTGGCCATCGGTGCACTTACATAGTTCTTCCCCGGAAGGATGGGGGCAGTCGTACTATTCCTCGCCAACTCGTCGGCCTGTCAGCTGTCCTCAATGTATCGTTGTCCAGGCACCCATATGTGTCGTACTCTCTAATGCTGGGCCAGCACGTTTCAAGATCTGCCGCCTTCAGTTAGAGCCTTAGTATTGTCTATGCAAAAGTTTAGGATTTTTAGGGCAGCTTAGCAAGTATTTGTTCCTTGCTTGAATAAGTAACAGCTATTTCTCGAACAATTACGTCAAATTGAAGGAAATGCAGAATCGCATTCAGAGCTTCATTGGCGAAGAGAAAAGAGGAGTCCGAAATCGCTAAGTTCAGAAAAATGGAATTCAGCGAAGTCTTAAGCAGCTAGAAGAGATGACGTTTAGCCATGGTTTCATGCGTTCAAGTGTGCGTCATCTGGTCAACTTGTGAGGCTTGAAATTAGATATAACCCAACTGATTTCCCTGTACCTTATAATATCACTGATAACTGTGATCAGACTACATTCCATCCTTCTATGAATATAGCTGGGCGCTGTGGGTGATTCTGCCAGTATCTTTCGGAGCCCTAAGGCTTCGGATATTGCCTCTATCCCGCTACATAAGCCCATCCACGAAGCCCGCTTAGTTTTTTAATATCCTTCTTGTAGGTACTGAGAGTAGATTTATAAAGCACTCAGGATGATAGCGGTAAATTTTTTTTTAGGAAACTATTAAGGATTTGAATAAATCGTAAAATTCGAAATTTTCCTAGACTGAAAACAAAGTTTTGTAAAAAAGATTTACTTAAGCTTCAAATAAAAATGTTTGAAAATGAGTATTAGGAGACCATTTAAATGCAGCAAGGAATAAGCTTATAACACTGCGGAACAAAATTTTGCGGTCGGAGATTTTTAAGTCGATTTAGGGTAATTTGGGGGCGCTGATTACGAAAATAATATCAGTTTTGTCGAATTGGCTCTAGTGTTTCAGATAAAGACTTTTAAATATTTCACGAAAAAACCTAATTAAAAATACCAGTATTGATTTAAATTATATTTTTATTGTGCGCCTGTATAAAAATAATCAAAAAATTAAAAAAATATATTCTTTTCATTAATTAATTTAAAAAAAAATTACAAAAACTTTTTCTGTAGGAGCTCCTACGATGTCGTTGCTCAGGACAATCCCGTATTAAGTTCCAGGAGTAGTCTGCCATCATGTGGTCGTCCCATCGACCTTGGTATCTTTCTTCCATTATTTTTATGTCCTGGTGGAACCGTTCACCTTGCTTCTCACTGTAATCACCTAGGTTGTCCCGGAATTTGTCCAAATGGCTATGTAAATAATGTAATTTAATGCTCATTTTAGCTCCTAGTTTGCGAAAATTGAGAAGCATATCAGCAACTAGTTTTGTATAGTCTGGTGATTTATGATTTCCCAAAAAATTTTTGACTACATTAACAAAGCTTAGCCAGGCTTCAGATTCAATTTGTGACATATGGTTTAAGAATTCAGTGTCTTTTAGAAGGGTACGAATTTGAGGACCATCGAAGACTACTGCTTTTAATTTTTTCATACTAAGGACTGGACATTTTTTGCACACATATTCGAAACAGTCACCTGTCTTATCAAGGGCTTTGATGAACTGTTTCATTAGCCCAAACTTGATGTGAAGTGGTGGAAGAATGATTTTTTCTCGGCTTATCAGTTGGTCATGAACCACATTTGCTGTTCCGACCTCCATATTTTCTCTCACCGGCCAGTCCTTTCTAATCCAATGTTCATTTCTAGCACGACTGTCCCATAAACATAGAAAACAGGGGTATTTAGTATACGCACTTTGTTGGCAATAAAAAATTCACCATCTTCAAGTCCACGCATTCTGACCACTTATGTTGTGCATACAAAATCTTTGCTAAAACAATTTTTACATTTTCGTATTCTTCTTTTAGTTTGGTACTATGACCGATTGAAACCGAAGCAAGTTTATTTCCATTGTGTAGCAGCACACATTTCAGACTTTTTTTTGAGCTATCTATGAAAACTTATTGGGGAATAATTAAATTAATACAACTGGAACTAGGTCATATAATTTTTTTTCATTAATTCCTTTAGTTTCGTTTATCTGCAGAAGTAGAGCCAATCCAAAAAAAGTAAAAACACAGTTCCTAAGCCTGCTACTAATGTTAATAAAAACTATTAACAAAATCATGACCGCAGGTTTTTTTTAAATTTTTGTTACGCACGCAGTGTAATCATTTCAATAAATTGCTTAGTATTTTTAAACACTTCCGCCTCACTGGAGAAATTGTACAAATGAAAAGCGTGAAAAACATGTTTCTAAAGTATTAGTTACCTTCTCAACCAATATTATATTCAACTCCTATATTTGAATACCTTAGGAATTAATTTCATTAATTGACAAGTAAGAAATAGTCTAAGTGCGGGTGCAACCAAACTTTAAATACCCAGCGTAAGTTCTTATTTAAAATAAACATTATTTGTTGTATGCAATCAAAAAAGTTGACCTTATATATAAAAATTAATATGAGTCCTTTATGGGCGTCTTAACCAAATTTGACCGAGTTCGCTAGCATAGTTTCGGAGATATAGTTATTTGCTCTAAAGTAGGCGGTTCCACGAACAGTTCCCCAATTTTTGATTTTCACGAAACACCGTTATGTGGGCGAGGATATTATCCGGTTTCGCTCATTTGCAATACCAAACTACCTTGGGTGCAGAGCAATGTGTATGTGAGATTGTTTAATATTTACTTGAGGTATCCATTGTACGGACGAACGGCCGGACGGACAGACAGGCACGGCTTAATCAATTTCGCTATTAATTCTAAGAAATTTGGTACATATGTCCATATCTATTTCTGTTGTTTTATGGTACTACAAACAAACGTTAGGTGAACAAAGTTAATACCCTGGGCATCAGTACGTTTGGGTATAAAAAACAAGCTATCGATATTCTCTGAGTATTGCGAATTCGTTGCACAATGCCCGAGTTGCATGGATTAAACCATTTTGCAATCCATACATCGTGGAAGAGTTTGCAATACACAAAGAACCCTCATACTATTTTTCTAACTTTCTAGATCTGGAGTCTGTGCGATTAATATCGCCCACTAACATCCCTAATATTTTTGCACGTTTGTAGTGCAAATTTTTTAACTTATGCCAAAACAAACAAAAGACGTCGACTCCGCTATTATTCTATTAAATTTAAAAACTTTTTTTTGTTAAATGGTAAGTTTATATTACAAATCATAGGAACATTTATGGGTGTGCACTTCATGTTAAATTTGACATATTTCTTATTAACAAGATGTTTCAAAAGGTTTTGCTCTACGTCACTCTTATTTTCCATAAGTTTCAAATTATAAAACTGCGCTTTTTGGTCACTTTAAATCCGATATGCAGAGGAGAAGGAGGGGTTATATCCCTCTCATCTATCCATGGCTGGTTTGCTTATGCTAAAACAACTACATTTTCTCTTCATTGGATATAGCTTTTAAATAGTATGTTTTTTTTTACTTTATTTGAACCTTTAGATTTCAAAATCATTTATAACGCTAAAATGCGATAGCAAACGACCTGGAATGCGTTCTTACAAAGTTTAGCTTCACATTATTATTAATATTTATACGTTTGGAAAAGTTATTCCATCTTCCGTTTTGTGCCGCCCAGTACCACTTTATACAATAAAATACTTAAAACGGATATTGTTTTTAAAATCTGGTAGCAACTGCATAAAAAAATACAAATTGACGGTTTGATTCTTTATTTTTCTAATGACCTGTATTTATCGATCTACGGTTTAATTCATTCAAAAATGTCATATTTGCTGTGGATTAATATGACGCATATGGCGTTTCAATGTTGGGTTACTAAAAAAGGTGAGTTTATTTTATTTTTCTCTGAGCATTATAAACACCTTAGGAATTATATTATAATTAAATATGTTTAGGTATGCTAGTGTTATTACAACAAATAAAAAACCCAACTACATACATATGTATGTATGTGAAAAAATTATGAATAAAAAGCAAGGCCATACACACATACATATATGCTTGATGTCATATATTTTATGAATCCGTTTTGCCAAACAAACGCGCATAAATCTCGCATACTTCTAGTATATTTTATATTTGTACACACATACATACATATGTACATACTTACATAAATACGTGCATATATAAATACATATATGTATATGTAGATATTTTATTCTCGCGTCCTTGCCACGTGCATTGTTGGTGTCATTATTGCCGTGCAGAATGTACAACATGGCGGCTACATAACTGCAATGCCAACAGTGGCTGTAGTTTCACACGCACATGCACATACACATACACATACACATATACATATCTACTATACATACATATGTATGTACGTGCATGGATAGGTACATATCCTGGATACACCTTCTTCATGTGACAGACGGCAGCCAGTGTGAGTGAATATGTGTGACTACATTGCACGTGCAAGGGCTGCAACGAATTGTTGGATAGTTTTCCTGTATTTTTATTTTGTTGTTGTTGGAATACTTTTGCATCCACTGTGAGTAAATGCGCGCGCACACACACTGCGCCTTCTTGATCTATGAAACCTCAAGTAAAATGCTTTTTGTGCGCAGCATCGTCGTAGGTCCGTCCACCAGCCATACAGCCAAACAGCCAAACAGCCAGCCAGCCAGCCAGGCAGACCTAGCCGCGTTGAGAATTTATGGTTTTGGTGCTTTTTGCGTCTTTTGCTTTTGCTTTTGCTGTTGCCTTTGCTTTCTTTATTTTCCCTCTGTGCTTTTTTTTTGCTCTTTTATTTTTTGATGACAACGTTGACGTCGACGATGCACAAACAATGTGCTGATATGTTTAAATGTATATGTGGTGTTCATATTTGCTTTGTTTTGCTATTTATGGATTTTCATTGGCACTACGCCGCCGCGTGTTGGCAAAAGCTCCAGCTACTGATGCTCCTGCTGCTCCATCTGCTCCTTCTGTTGCTGTTGCTGTTTCTGATGTTGCACCCCAACAATCCAAAAACAAAAATGCACGTGGTTGCTTGGCTTTTGGTGTTGAAGAGTGTATGAGTGAGACGAGCTTCAGATTTAGCTGCAACAGCAGCAGCAGCAGCAGCAGCAACAGAGCTAAGTTGAGCAAAGGCGAGACGAGGATGCACTGAAGCGTTGCGTTGTCAAAACGCAAATGATTTATTGAACTGACAGCCGAGAATTTTGTCGAGTCGACTCCACTCCTCTCGGAGACATGAGACGAACCACTAGCAGTAGCAGCAAACTACTATCACTAGCACTATAACTACATACACAATACAACAAAAACAAATATACATAAATACAATAACAGCCCTTGGTGGCTCCTTATGCTACACACGCATACAGATACAGATACCTCGGCATCCGATCCTTACCCTACCCGGCTCAAGAGGTGTTAGCATCTTCGTCCTTTAAGCGATATTTCAACGGTCTACCACCACCCACTGAGGGTGTTGGGTAATCGTAAAAGCCATAGAAGTGCCACTGCAACTGGTATAATATATAGAAAGGCGTTGCAAGTGGAATATGAGCCGGCAGCGCATTGTAAGAAATGCCACTGAAGTGAAATGAAGTTTTGATTTAGTTCGAAATTTTTATCAACGAAAGAAATGCACGCGCACTGATTCTTCTTCCACATAAATCACATTGCAGCGCGTTGTTCTTGATGTGGGGAGGATCTTTCGTTTCGTTCATTTCATTTTGTTCGTTTCGTTTGTAATGGAAGTTTGATTTATGCTGCAGCTGCCATTGCTGCCATTGCTCGGTGTGAATCAAAAAGAGGCAATAGAAAACACCGCATGCAATAAGCACAACAACACAACTACTAATGGCCTTCTGTTCAAAATCGAACGTAATGCTGGCAAGCAAAGTAAGGCACAACACAAGGCAATCAAAAAGAAAACGAAAATTTTTAGACAATCGATTGCACAGCATTTTGTTTTTGCTTTTTTGTTTGTCTATTTTGATGTCAATTGTATACTTTTACATTAGGATGCATCACTCCCAACTAAAAAGCAGTCGGTATTGGTTTTCCATCGGAATTATCAAATTTATTATATTTTACGACTTCAAGCGAAATATTGTTGAGAAATATTATGATTTACGTGAGCTGATGCAATTTGAATATTTCTCCAGAAACGTAACACTTTATTAATAAAAACAATTATGTTTTTAAATAAAAAAAAAATCTTCTCCGGATTATGGAACAATTTAAGCTTAAAAGCTTTGGTACAAATGAAAACTGTAAAAAACGAGTTTGAAATTTTACGATCATCAAAGCGATCCACCAATTTTCTGATACCGTTCGCTGTAAGTACTATAAAAATGCATGCGAAAGTGTTGTGATTATTTTTAGTGTGAATGATAAGTTTTAGGAATCATTTCCTTGCATATTTATCCCGTATTTTCTTTCTCTGAAGCTGTTCCATATTGTGGCTGTTTTTTTTTTCAAAGATCTTCCTTGATGGTATTGGAGCTCTTTTTTTTGATATTCTATTCTATTCTTTGATAGAAAGTTATCCCACTAAAAATTCTGACATTTTTGATTTTGTTGTTGTAGCATTTATTTATACATTACCGTATCCTTTTTGCTTTCATGTTTTTATCGTCTCAGTACAAGGATGCAGCTTCCCCATTACTACTGCTAACCTTGGTTTTCATTTAAAGATTCCAGATCCCATAAGATAACTGTTTTCTAGCCACCACAGAGAGCTTCATTGGTGGACAGTAGTCAGCTCTCCTATTACACATTACACATTATTCTGTAAAATCAATGGGATAGTAAAAAATTTTGCCAAAAATGAATTTCATATTTTATTTATATTGTATACATCGTTTTATAAACAAGCCTCTAAACCTCCTTGTCATGTATTCAATTTCAGACAGAATATGTATCTAGTATTTATTTTTTTCATATAAAATAAAATACAGTAAATTAATTTTAAAGTAAAACCTCATATCCGAACAATCTGTGGTACGGATACTACATATACCTTATACCGAAATTGGTGAATTTCTTAGTGGACCTCTTATTATTGATAAGTAAATAGCTCACAAAATTTCACGGTTTTAGAATAAGTTTTTAAAAAATCACTTCTCTGAAAATTTAATTGTCGGGGAGCTATAAGCTATAGTGATCTCAATTAATTTTCAATTTGACACGTTCTATTCATGATAAGTGAAAGGGTGCTAAGTTCATATTCTTCCCATCTTTGGAGTAGGAGTTAAAACTTAAAAACTCACATCAGAACAATTAATTGTATTGTAGTTATATGTGTCGATTCCAATAAATTATTAATTCATGCCGATATTTAAATATATAAATGCATCTGTGTACCTAATTCTATTCAAAAACTGAGAAACTAGATTGCGTTTAAACAGACAGATGAACACGGCTAAATCGAGTATGATATTTTCACTGTATGAAAGCAGTTTATACAAAATCAGCGTCCACGCGTGACTTTCCATTCCACTGCTTTTTTTAGTCAAAAGCTTAGCCCGCGATGATGCTCTCTATTGGTTTTGTTTAAGGAAATAGTACAGGGTGGTTAACAATCTGTTCTATCGCTATGCGGGTACCTGTTTGGAGTTAATAAATATTGGCTGCTCACGCACACAGCTAAAAACTTAACCTACAATCAAAGAGATCGACATCTAAAAAAGCTTAATGACCAAAGAGTTCGAGAGGAGACATAATCGAAGAAATTTTGACTAGAAAATCTTCTTAGTATTGGTTTAAATGTCTTCTCAAATTTATTGAAAAGGAAAACGGCTGGAATTATGGAATTTTGTGCAAAAATATGCAATTGTAGGATAAATCTCCTCGTTTTTTTATGTTAAACATCAGATAAAGGAGATTAATAAGTAGATCCTCTCATTTTTACTAAAATGTTAATGAATTTTTTAATAAGGAAAACTTTTTAGTTTGTGTATAATCTACTTTATATTGTTTTAGTTCAATATTATGAATATTGTACTTTGCAAGGCGAATAGATATAAGGTGAAGTTACTATAGCAGCCGATTTGATTTTTTTACTCACCTACATGTATTTTGCTTTTGCTTTTGCGTATGAAATTTCAATAGCCGTAAAAGTAAAATCAAAATGTATGCAAATTTTGACAACTCTTACGCAGAAGCAAAAACAAAATACATGGGACTTTTGTAGTTGTACTTATAACACCACCTTATATGGATTCGGCTCGGTACTTTGGATATTTTTGTTTCCAAAATGAAAATTTTTGATTTTACATACATATTTATTTTTTCAGAAGTTTTCAATGAATAGAGTTTCAAAAATTTTAAAAATAAAATATGATTTATGAATAAATGTTTTCAAAAATAAATATCTTTACATTTCCAAACTTGTATTAACGTTCAAGAAATGGCACGTGCCGTACTACTTCTACCAATAATTTGGCAACACTAGTTATAATAAATATTTATTTTAATTGTTCTTATATCTTATAAAATAAAATGTAAAACCTTCACAAATACAAACATAGTACTTAAAATTATTGTAATTGTCCATAATTTAGGTGTCACTAATTTTAAATTGATAAGATCTACGCCTTATATGATTAAGAGATTCTAATGAAAACCAAGATTCCAAGACCAAGACTTGATTTTAGAGGTTATCTACGAGATTTTATTGAAAAGGTTTGCATCGCAATTCAATCAGTCACCTTCTTAATTTTATTTCAGAGGATTTCATCTTACTTTTACAGATTATATTCTTGATTTTATTGAAAGGACATACCCAGTCATAATAAGAAGGGCTTCTTATTGTAAAAGTCATAGAGAAATCCGCTAAATTTTTTTTCTGAGTTATAGGGCACTTAAGTTGGTATCTTCGCTATGTGCAATGTCTCAAAAAGTAGGCGGGCTTTTTATGACTATTTTAACTGTTTAATTAAAACGATGTTTTCATCTAGTTTTACATGAAGATCCGTGAAAAGAAAACCAGGTTTACTGGAAAATCTGTCATATTAATTTTTTTCCAGGTTTACTGGGAAATCTGTCATTTGAAATATTTAGAAGACTGATATTGCAGTATTACCCTTTTTGTGGATTAGCAGAACGCTAAATTACGACGTATTAAAATAGTGAATTTCACAATTTCAGCATTTAGTAGCGGCTAAGGTTACATGCCTACTATATTCTAAATTTTTTATGCTGAAATTATTTTGAAAGTGTTACATTAAATTTCATCAAATATCTTCTACATATTTTTAATACTGAAATAGTTAAAAGTCACTTTTTATGTTAAAATATAACCAACCATTTAAATCCGAAAAATGTGAGGACCACGGTATTGTTTTTTTTTAACAAAAAAAAATAGATTTACTTTAGATAATATAATAATTCAGTTCCCATCCACAAATTCCGTCAGAATTACTCATTGTCGGCGAATACCAAATATAATAAAATACCAAATTCATACATAGATATCTAAGCACACCTAAATCAGTACATACATATACAACTCTCATCTAGAGTAACCTTATGGATGTTAGAAATCCCTTTTTACGCAGCCGACAATGTACTGGAATGTTTTTGATACACGAGTAACTATTTATAATCCGCAGCTGGTCGGGCCACTCAGAAAACGGCATAAATTCAAAGAGAGAATGCACCCACCAACCAAAATGACACGAAGCAAAGCTTGGCAAACACTCTGCGCAAATAATGCCACAGACTACCAAAAGGATTTTATATAAAATTGTGCAATTTAAAATGTCACAACACGGATTCCGAACAACAGCTCGACGACGAGAAGCAGAATAAAGGCAGCCAACAGCAGGATAGCTGGCGGAGATGAGGGCAACTTGAGTGGCACAAAGCAAAGTAAAAAACAAAATTAAAACTAAACTTTATTAGAGGGACAACACACCAACCAGCGGCCGAAGGACAATACATACAGTAAGAGTAACAGTAACTACCTATCAGCATTTAGACGGACGGAAAACACTCGTCGTATAACACAAAGCAGAACCATCGCGAAGTATGAAACAAAAAAAAAATGAATGTGAATATAAATGAAAATGAAAATGAAAAGAAATACGCTACACAAACCGCAGCAGTGTCAACAGATAGTTGCGCGACGCGCACATGTACTTGGGGTGCAGGACGAATTATGACTTGAAGCGCCAAGGCTGAATGCTCTTCAGCCTGTGCAAAGCTGCCATCGTCCACTCTTTCGCCGAGGCTCATGCGACTATTTTGTGGCTTGCGTGCCATTTTCCAACAGTGCACAATACAAATGCAACTAATACGAGCGGTCAGCTACCCAATAACGGTGCATGTGATGTGTGTATGTACGTACGTACATACGTCCACTGCTCATCCTTTGTATAAATATTCGCACAACATATCCGGCGGCGCAGCTGTATTATAGAGCAGAACATTTGAGATAGGTGAGTACGATGCTAGCGATGACGACGGCAGCGTTGAAGTAAGTAGACGAGCCAGGTGGAATAGCCACAAAGATTTTGCTGCCGCCCTAAAGTTGATGGCCTGCAGGCATTTCATTTTTTGCTTGTCTCTCCCCACTCCTCCCAGTTATTGTTGCCAATGTTGGTACTTTCATGCTTGTCAACATTCTTATGGTTCGGTCCAGTTCGGTTTCTTGTTATGTTTCGTCGTTTGTCGTTTGTCGCCTGCGAACACTGTTATGCGTACATACATAAATCAGTGTGTTTGAGTTGGGTCTCAAGTGTGGGTTATATCCACGCCTCTGTTAAGGATTCATCCCCTTAATTTTTGTGCACTGAAATATTTATTTTAGTCGTTTAGTGTATGGTCCTGACGCGTAAATCGGCATAGCGCTATTACTCGTTCCCATAAAAATAAAAACTTCGAACAAACCCACATTGACCAAAATTTTGTGCAATGAGAGATGATATATTAATCATTCAAGAAAAAAATTATATTATCTACAATTTGTATACAAGAATATCTTCTAACAATGTTAATCAATTGACGACGAGCAGTAAGTAAAAATGCAAATGGAACTCATGACATATCGAAGCATTAAATATTCAGCACTACCTGTTCCTTAAAGTATATTTCCGCACCGGGGTTCACTAAGTTACTCAAAAATATTAATTGAGGAATCAAACGCCGATAACTAGGGACCTCTATTACCAGACTAGGACTTCAAAGAAAGCATTACTTCTTCTGTAATAAAGGGAATCAAATTTGTCTGTAGGGCTGATATAGTCACTTCCACATATAATCAATATCGTAAAAATAATAAATTTTTAATACTCATATTTATAAAAAAAAATGTAAGTCTTATTTACTTATTGATCCTTCGGTTCTGAATTCGATCATTTGAAACTTTAAGGAAACAGAATTGACCAAGGACTTAAATTTTGAACAAGTCTCTAGTAATACAAATAAATGCGCAACTGCACGAATGGGATGGAGCGGATCTTGCCCCACGCTTATTCCTTTAAGCTCGTTTTCGACTAAAAGCTTTGTTAGTCTAAGTTTAACTTAACTTTAGAACTGGCCGACCAATCGCTTTGTGTGTTGCTAACAACGTTTCTTTTTATTTGTCCCAAGTTCAGATTTCAGTTGTGTGCGCAGAGACGGAGAGCAAGATGGCGGAGGTAACCTCTAAAATATTCGGGTTATTTACAATCAGAATTTTTACTTCATTGACCAGTATGTTTAACCCCAGCTTGGCCTCCTTCGTAAATGTGGTAAAGAGGGTCGTGAGGATTTTACCGGAGAAATGCACGTTTCTCGCAGTGTAAGGTCTGATATATAACCATTCACTTTTAAACATAAACCATCAATGTCGTTGTCCGACGCCTCAATAGTGCTGACATTTGCTTAGTGGACCAAGAAAATTCCTTCTGGTGGAGGAGGGAGCTTCGATAAATAAAAGAAAAATAATAGCGGGGAGAGGACAGCACTCTGATAAGCCCCTTGTTCAATTCTTCTTGATTTAAATTTTTGGTCTCGAAATGTTATTGATGACTATTGTGCACTCAAATAATTCGTAGACCACTTCTTGACAGTGACAGAGTATACATATGTATATTTAAATATTTAATATTTCGAGCTCGATATCGCCTGACCGCACAGCTCTACCCTGTGGTCAAAAAGGTAGTCGTTTGTCGAGACGATGTATTTATGGAGGAAACGCATTTTAATGATGAAGGATACAAACGATATGATGACAATTTGTGTTTCCAAATCAACACGCACACCACAAATGCACAAATGGTGGAAGAAGTTGGGTCAAAATCGCTTAAGCGGTTATAGCGCCAATTAAGTAAGTAAGTAACCTAACATAATACAATAGATTACTGTAAATGTGTGTTCGTATTTCATCAATTAGAAGCCCCAAATGAACCCACGACCGTTCCCATTTTGTCTTGAATGAGATCTCTCTGATTCCCGTTCACCACCGCCGTACTTGAATGACTCAGTCAAAGAGCGTATACTACAAAGAAGTTGCATCACTCCCACCGTTAGCAGAAAATGTTGTCTTATTTTACCATACCAGAACTCGTTTGACTTTTGCTGATTGATATTAGCATCTGATAGGATTCAATTGGTTTCTGGTTTAGTGAAATAAGACTACATTTCTTGCCACAGGAAACGAACCGCCATGCAACTTCTTTGTAATCTACGTTCTATGACTCAGCTGATTACAAAATCAGTTACTGTGGATTTATTGTTTCACTTCCTTATAGTAAGGTGCATAGTCTACAATGTTAGATACTAAATGACGGTAAAGAAACTAATTATAACTAATTATATCAACGATATTTATAAAGGATTCTGATCACTTAAAGCGGTAGATAGATTGGTGTTTGGCCCAACTTCTCCGAAAATTTCAGGTGGGTGTCTTGATATAACACCTACAGTTTTAAGCGGACTTCGAATCGCAGATGACTTTTGTGAGAAGTTTTTTATAACAGAAATACACTTGGGGCTATTTAAGTCCCTGCCGAAGAGCGTCCGCCTTTTTCTGCAATTTTTGATATTACATGCACCGACCGGAGCATTCCAGTTGAAGTGCGGACACGCTACATACTCAGCTATAGATAGATATAAAATTTAAAATATTAATTATTTCTTCATAGCTTTGCTTATCGAAAACAAGTAAAGGTACAGCATTAGATTCATGCATATGATATCTTTCAGAAAAACGCGTTTCAATTTTCTACGCATAGTAAATATTCCGAAACTTATCAACATGAACTCTAGAGTCTTAATCTTTTTATTTCAAAGATCACGAAGGCTTCACATTGATCACTGATTCCCGAAGAGCCCAACAAACTTGAACAATTTCTTTGTGTGTATTTCACTCTTCTTTCTTTTGTGTATTACTTGAAGGGCGGATTGTCAACTTCGCTGTTTATTTATAAATGTTTATTTTTCGTTTCTTTTTTTTTAGTTTTTGGTTCCATATTGTTACTTTTGTGTCTTTTGCACAGTCGCATTGGAACGAGTATCCACTTGCATATTGTCCAGCGGTTGGCCCAACTCCTGCATTACAACTACCTATTTTGTATCCTTTTTTCTAGCTATCCTCCATTTAAAACATAGCGAACACTTTGAGAAGATGTGGAATTTGTTGGCTAGTGTCCTGTTGGACATAATCGCGCCTGCATTATTGGTTGATGTTGATGTTGCCACCAGAACCACTCAGAGCGCCACCAACAGCAGAAATGTCCGCAGTATGCAGCATTGTTGTTGATGGAAATTTATTTTGTTTGTTATTTTTGAAGATTATGTGTGTTTTGTAACCTGACAGGGATCAGCATAAAATGTTGCAAGCTATGTTTTATAAATACATAGATACAGTTGCAATCATAAATAAGTGAAAACAACTCGCAATGCATAATTCAAAAACATACTCAAATTCGATTGTTGTTAAAATAAAACATTATATAATTTGCATTACCAAATATTTAAAATCATCAATAAGATATTAATTCCCGCGATGCTCACGAATATTTTGGAATTTTGATAAGCATTATAATTTTTTAATGCTGGGTTCTAACTGAAACTTTCAGGTTCTTAAAAACAAAGTGGGCGTACGGCTGAAAAAAAACAGATTTACTACCATTATGCTAGATTCTGCTGTATTCAAAAACAAATTATTTTCCATGTTATTTCCATTGGTTGCCATTTTTTTGGTATTCTTTTGGTTGGTGTATAAAATATGTTTGCCTGGTGCGGTGAACTGAAGCTTGTTGCACAGTGTATTTTGCTAAAACCTTAGAACAACGTGGAAATCTACAGAAAAAAACAAAAATGTCTGCTTAAAATATCTAACATTTTTTTGCATTAGACGTTAACAGCGCCTATAATCTAAATTTGTATAAGAAACTATTTGTTATTTAAATTTATATAGAATTAGGCGTTAATCAGATTTTGCCTAAGAAGGCCCATGGAGAAATCTTCCGGCAAATAGTTCTCTTGAACATTTCAACCCACTAGCGGATAAATTGTTTACAAAAAATTGGGAAAGATGTTTCAAATATATGTCACAGCGAAATAAAAGATTAAGACATACATAGGTTAACCAGTGTTCCCTAGTGCATACACCAGAAAATATGAAATATATTTGTAAAACATTTCAACCCATTCTCAAACATAATAAACTTTTAAAATAAAGCAATGTCAACTAGTTTTTGCCTATCTATCCACAGTTACATATGTTACTGGATACGTATACTTACAAAAAAACTATTAACAAATTGTCTCACAGTGTTATTAGGTCGAGAATAGCTTTTTCAATATCTTCTTCTATTTCATAGTAGCCATAAAATAAATCCAGGTTATAAATGTTAAATATTAAATTAAAGACATTAATTGATATTTTCTATTTTAAGTTCGAAACTAATAGATATAAACTTACACTCAGACTTACATAAAATGTTTACAATTAACATTATTATTATAATACTAAAAGAATTTAATATAAATATATAGACAACTGCGTTATTAACTTATTTATATTCTATGTATATTGGAACGATTTTCCGTCATCCCTTGTCAAGTTTGGTTTGGAGACAGCCCGGTTTCGGCGATGTGCCATCATCAGTGTCATTTTTGGTTCTATTCAGTTTGCGTCTACTGGTTCGCATTTTTACGATATTGCACAGGTTTGTGTTAGCAGCTCCACATGTTCATTTGTACTATACGCATTTGGTTAGGTTATTTGGCATGGTATTGTGGGGTGTTATGTGTTGGTTCTGTATGTTGATACCTGTTGCTCTACGAAAAACAAAACCAGAACTTAGGTATCACAAAATATCCCACGGAAGAACAGAATATAAAAAAGAAGCAATTATTTAGATTCACCATTTGCTTACTTTTCGCACAATTATTGCTCAATCTTACACAAAGTTGATTAATATTTTTAATTTTGACTTACTTATTCCATAAAAATAACAGTAAAAAACACAATTAATCATCGAACACAATTAATTGTCTCCTATTGGGGTCGTCGCATGCCTACAAATAAGTAGTGATGTTCCGATACCACGTTGTACTCGATGCCTGTACTCATAAAATGTATCGCTGAAAATACTCGATGCTACTCAAAGTAGTGATGCGAAGTACTCGATTTTACTTGTACTCAACAGTACTTAGAGCAGAATTTTAGTTAAATGATTGTTTATAATAAAAAAGACTAAACTTCCGTATGATATAAGTAGTATTTGAATAAAACGAATAAATTTTTACTGATCATTTAAGGGGCAAGTAGATGAGTAAAAATTGGAGAAGTGGCCAACATTTTCTCGAATTCAACTCAATTGAGTTTATCTGGTTCACAACAATAAAAAAATATAAGTTTCACGATTTTTCGAAATTTGAAACTTAACTTTTATTCGAAAATTACCTTTTTTCAACATTTTTCGGAATTTATTTTCTTTCTCGCGATTGTTAATATCGATTCTGCTCATGTTTTAACGCTTAAAAATGATGATGCTTTTCTACCATCTTTATTTTTTTAATTTATTATAATTCTTTTTTTTTAATTTATGAAAATTTTTAAAATATTGTTGACATCCCAATATTGTAATACCTTCTCTTGAAAAATATGTGTAAAAAGCGCGCAATAAAATAAGACGAAGGGTATTTACGCTTGATCTTGATGCGCCGAGAAATGCTACAATTAATTTTTGATGTAAGTTTTTATAAAGACTTGCAATTTCTAGAAATGCAGTTTCGCCAGATTTTTGACAGAGCAAATACTTGCACAATTTATTCGATACCCACCGAGTAGTTATGAATGCGTATCGAAATACTGGGTACCTGGTAGAAGTACTCGAGTGTATTCTCCTAAGTACTGGTATTGGAATATCGCTACAAATAATCTACTTGGCACTGTACACTTATTTATGATTACCACTGTATATTTACAGATGTGTGTATGTGAGTGCAAACGTTTTAACATTTTCTATTTTTCTTGATTACTGTTGTTACTATATACACCTATTGTTGTTGTCCTTGTCAGCGGCAACAACGCGTTGATGTGTCGCTGCTACAGTTATTTCTCGTCGAGTCGCGTTGGCGTTTTACGCTTAGTGGTGTCCCCGTAAATGCGGCGATTGCTCCATGGTATTGTTTCACAGCCATCCTTGGTATCTAAGCGGGAAGATATTTGTAAAATACATGCATAAATAAATACAATAGCATTAATATTGCAGATAAGTCCTGATTATGTATTCTATAAAATCTGCTTTTGAATTTTCACAACCTTTCAAATGTACATACATATATAAATATTTATATAGCTTAGCAACCGTCTGGTATTGTTTAACTTAAAACTTCAGACAACCAACTGTACAACGAACACTCTGAGTTGGAAAAAATCAGTAATTTTATATAACTCATCAAAATTTATATTCAAATTCTTTTAAGTTGCATGCTGCAATTTCTGAAATTCATTAGCGCTCTGCCTATCCCAGTAAATACCACACTTAAGATTTATGTATTATTGCAATTATCCCATCTTCTTCGATAGACTCGTCCGATTTTCCTCAACTGCCCACCTTCATTTTACTTTAGTTTTATTTTAACCTTAAAACCATAAATGTCCGTAAAAGGTTTGATTTATTTCATAAACTTTTGCGCTTTGTTTCCCTTTTATTCTATTTGTTGTGTAGGTGTGTATGTAACTACATACACATTGTGTATACGAATATATAAACCAAAAAATATTTCGGCAAGTGAAAAAAGTGAGAAAACGAGTGAGACGAAGAAATTTGATAAAAGGCTAAGTAGAGATACAAAATTTCATACATTTTTATTAGGGTATGAAGGCCTCTTGATTCAATGCCTTAATTCTAAAAATTGTATTCAAAAGCAAAACGGTATTTATGAAAGGTGTTTCGTTAACAATTGGCGCCTATTCGAAATAAAACAAGTAAAAAAGAGTCTAGGTTCGGGTGCAACCGAGCTATAAAAGTCCAGCGTAGGTTTTTATTTCAAATAAACTTTACTTGTTGTATGAAATCTAAAAATTTTGTCTTATTTATAATAATGAATTTGAGTTCTTTATAGACGTACTCAATCTATCAGTAGGTAATAGATTACAGTAGGTACATGTGATATCTGGGCCCAACACAGAAAATACATATATAAATTTGGATAAGTCGGCGGTGCCCCGCCCAAATGGAAGAGACAATCTGAATTTGCCCTATATCCGCAGCTATTCCTAATTATTTATAACTCCTCAACTATTTTATGCAGATGTACAATATTTGATATAGAAATCCTATTTGTGATGATATGCATGTAGAAAAAGTCAGACTCACACCCGTTTATTTGACGTAGATATATGATTTTCGAAATATTCATATTTTCTTTATATCAAGGTATAAAGAATATTGTAAGCCCAAAAATCCTGTGCAATATCTAACAAAAATATGTCATTATTGGCGCAGCATAGCAAGTCGGATAGGCAAGTATTACATCATTTTAAAATCTTAAAGGAACTTTCTTGATTTAAATAAAAGCAAAAAGAACTCAGTATGATTTTAAAGTACCACACTTGAAAACGAAGTTTCAGAAATATATTTGCACTAACACACACAACATTTATGATTCCATATATTTCATTCTTAAACCCTATCTTGTCTATCAAATTTAAGCAAATTATCCTATATAGTTAATAAATATCGATTTTTTTTTATTTTGGTATTTTGCCGTTACATGAGAGGTGAGCGTGGTTTTTGTTCGACTTGTAAAATTTATATAATATTTGAATTTTGAAACAGGTGGCAACCCTCTGCCAAATATAGTTATTGACCTTTTCATCGCTAAGACACCCATATTTTTAATATTTCATACAATTTTTGTATAATTCAGTTAAATTCGACTTTGCCCACAACTTTTCGGAATTTTTAGATTTTTGTAAATTACCTTTACATAAGAGTGAGGGGCATTGCTTTTGTACGAGTTTTCCAAATTTTTGAAATTTTGCTTACTGGCTTAAAATGCAATGTGTGTACCAAATTTGGTAGAATTTGGTAGCATAGTTGTCGCGATGTACTTATTTGCTTAGTGGGCGGTGCCAATAATATTGCCAAATATGTTTTTCCGAGTATTGGCTTATGCAACTTCATTCTGCTTGTTAAATTTGGGCAAATTTCCTTTCAAAATTAGTTTTTTTTGGTTTTTGTAAATTTTGCTTTATGACTTACAATCCAATCTGTGCACCGAAATTAGTGGAGTTTGGTGACGTACTTTCAGAGATTTAAAATGGGCTCAATTCGATTTTTTTTTATTCTGTGTATTTGTTTATGCAACCCAATTCTGAGTATTAATTTTGAGTAAATTTGCTTTAATACTGTATTAAATATCGTGTTTCTTTCATTTTGCGAAACTACTCTTATGCGAGCGGTGAGCGTGATTTTTGTCCGATTATATATAATTTTAAAAATTTTGGTTACTAACTTAAAATGTAGTATATGTACCAAAATTCATAGAGTATAGTGAAGTAGTTTCCGAGATGTATATTTTTCTTCTAAAGTGGGCGGTGCCATGCCCACTCGTATTCCTTTCCCCAGGATTCAGCTATGTATCAACTTTTAGCAAATTATCATCTGCGATATTCGTCGTCGCAAAGAAGTAAACGTCCAAAAATCTTTCGGAGAATCTTTCGCTCGAACACTCCAAGGGCCATCTCATACTGCCAATTTGCCTACTGAGCCCAAAGTAGCACTTGTTACCAAAAGGGATTCTACGTTAGATCTCCAGGCTGAAATTACTGTAGACGTTAATCCTGGTTCCCAGCTTAACAAAGTCCTCCACTTTTTCGAAATTGTAACTGTCTCAGGGACGCGAGGGCCAAGAGACGCGAATGGGCTGACTGTTTACTTAGTTTCGCCATCGTTCGCCTCAAGACCATTCGCTACGCTTTCTTATCTATGATGTCATCAGAATACGGCACCAGTTGCACACTCATATAAAAAATAGTGTCTGACCGGTTTAATTCTGCAAGTCAAATTATCTTTTCCAACATTATGTTAGATGTCACCCTGTCTGAAAGCTCCTTTGGTATTAAGGGCCTAGGAGAGATCCTTCTCACCTCAGCGTCATTTAACACAGCCGTTTTAGTTTTGCAGGATATCAAATTCAGGCATCACGTGATATAGACAACTTCTTCTGGTGCCGTCGCAAGCTGATTTAAAGTCGACAAAAAGAGGGTGTGTGTCGATCATCTTCTCCCGGGTCATTTCCAATATTTGGCGTATAGTGAATATTTGGTCAATAGTAGATTTACCAGGTCTAAAATCACACTGATAAGGTATCTTATTCTCCACATTCAATATATATGTATTTATGTATGTGCCGAGAAGAAATAATAATATAAGGCGAGTTGTGGCGCGTGGTGGCATATTTACTTATGCCTTTAAATCACTACTAAATTGTTCAGATTGACTATGTAGATATTAAATTTATTTTGAACAGAGATTTTATTATTGGGTTAATTTCCAAATACTTCCAGTTATGGTTTTAAACTTTCCGCCAATATTCCAGAGTATCTCACTAACATGTTGTGGATTAGTTTTTAAGAGAGTTATTTAGTACGTATGTACGTTTAGTAACATGCAGTCTTTATATTGAACCAGTGCGGACAGCAAATATTTGGACCCAAGTGCCACCTTAGTGAGAGATATGTACAACATCGAGTCAATTTAGCTGAATTCTGTGCAGCGGGCGAATTATATTGTCTACACTGCACTAAGAATCAGTGTTTCTGATTACACCAGTTTAATCCCGTACATCTGAACTTTTAAAACAATCACGCCCCAGTTGCATAACGCAGTAATGACAGATCCATAGTTAGGATATATGTAGGTGGCGCAATAAGCTTTAACAATTACAAATGCAGGAGGCGCTACACAATGGCCGTACAACAAGTAAAATAATACTCTGAAAACTCCTGTAGCTATCTGTGAGAGTATGAAAAGCAATCCATTCGTTTCAGAGTTAACCTTAGACACACGGATCGACAGAAACTTAAATTATTTTAATGAGTTCATAACTCGATATATTTATATTTTGGAGTTGTCCAAATACATGCCTATATTTTCTATTAAATTAACGATTTCAACAGTAAATGTTTTCCGCAGTATTTCACCTGATTTTATAAAAAAAAACCAGTTTCAAACAAGTAAGTTAGGGTGTTTTCATATTATTATATTTTTCATTATATTCTTCCATTCGTAAAAAACTCTCCACTTGAAATGGAACACAACTCGACAACTTTTCAAACTGACTAACTAATTGAACAGCACTTTATCGTTTGGTGAGATGTGTTTAGAATCAGTCGCCAAAAAGATGATATCACCTTGGCTCAGTCGTTGCGTGGCAATTGTAACATGCAAAAAACAAACAGAGGTCACCAAATGCGTTGTGCAAATCGTAAATTACAAGCAAAATGTGTTGCCACTGCCGCATCATTCGAAAGTGGGCACTAGCTATGTAGCTTACACAGCGTTGCAACAGATTGTAACATAGGCTTGACCCTTTGACTAAGATAACTACTAAAATAGCGCACAGTAGAACATACCATTACAGTTCTGATCATAAAATCGTTTTGTAAGAATTTACTTAACTCGTAAGAAATGACGCACGCGAGTCAAAGAAAAAGCTGGATAATATCAATGAAGATGAAAAGGGTGTAGGGAAATCGTTCGTTTGTGCTGTGTCGGAAGAAAATAGTTAAACAATATACAAATTGAAAGAATATTTTATCAAAAGCGATGAATTCCAATAACTTTCGAAGACGTGAATTGCTACTTGCTTATATAGAGAACGAAAATTTTCGAACCTACATATCTTCGGTAGTCGAAGGAAGGTATTATACAAGAAAATTATATCCTTTGGAGTATAGCGGATTTGATCACATCTACAAAGCAAATTTATTTATTTAATTTTTGCCTAATACAAATACAGACTAATGTATAACAGAAATAAAACAATAATAGTAATAATTTAGTGCTTACACCATCTACCTTGATGTTTAGCTGAACTTCTCCTGCAATTTGTGGTGTGCGTTTTGTTGTCGTCCCTCAGTTTTACCCTGACTTCGAACGGCAAATGACTTTTGTCAGAGCTTTTTCATGGAGACAATTACTCTCGGAGATTTGCGATTGTGTGCCGAGGGGCAACCGCTATTAGAAAAATCGTTTCTTGCATATTGTTAACTTAGAAAAAACCCGGCATATTGTAGGTGTGCTCATTAGTGGTTTCTTGTTAACAAAAAGAGGTGCGGCACGACGCACGCTATGTAACTGAAATTTTCTCAACTTTGTTTGCAGTTTTTTGCAATGTTCGTTGTTTCGTAAATTTGCATGTTGATGAAATACTGATAGAAAGATAATATACGAGAATAATTTTTTTGATATTCCAAGAATCGATGTTTGGGTTTTAGAAACAGTACAAATATGTATACAAACTTCGGAGTAAAAGATGTAAATTCATGGAGAGAGTATTATAAAACTTGTTGCTCTAAATATTGCCAATTGGGAAACTTTAAAAAGACGTACGAGAGTTCTACAACAAAGACAAATCAAGAATTGGGAATGCCAAATTCACCAAATTGATAACAAGTGAAGATGTGTTCCATAACAAGCATTCATAGGTCATACATAAGATTCTAAAACGAACTCGAAGAAGAAACTTGATACATAATACGCACTTGTTCAAAGTTGCTTAGCTTATACAGGGTCCGGCTGTGTCTAAGAGCAAATAAAACTAAGATAAAATTGTTGATTTGTAACTCTCAATATATGTATAAAGCATATTGCGTTTTTAGAGAATTTAACACCTTGCACCATCTCTAAATAAAATCTAAAATAGTTGAATTTATAGATTTTTCATTATTTCCGTGACCGTTGTCAAGCTTATATCTTTAAAAACCAAAAGTGTTTAATCAGAAAATGAGTTATATTTTCCATAGTGCAGCGCCCAACCCCATACATACTCGCATACATTAGTAATGATGTACGAAAGCCACGATGAAAGGTAAAAATAAAAACAAAACTTAAAATGTGGCAAAAATCGGTGGACTGGATATACATACATACATATATGTGTATCTATGAATGTATGTTTGTATGTAATACCTATGTAAATAAGTAAAAAGTACTAGCCCAAAACAGCAAATACCCTCAGGCGATCTAAGTTAGTAATCCGCAAACGAATCGTTTTTCAATATGTTCGTTTGACAGTGGGAAAGATATTTCACCATAGATACACAAACTAAACGCTTGTAACTCGTGCACGATCATCATTACGAATGCAAAAACTGAACGTATGTAGCTTCCTTCATCTCGATCCATACTCGTACTCGCTTGTGTTTTTGATTCTATTTCGCTTCTTTCATGGATTTTGTAGATAAAATGTTGTTGCAAATACGTTGTTGTTACGTACATATGTATTGTGCTCCCGCTTCTTGAGGAGCAGTTTGTGTTAGCGTGTCATATTATGTTTAAATGCATTCGTGTTCAGCTATGTACATACTGTATGTAAATATCTACATAGCATATACTACGCATAGGAATTGATAATTATATATGTAAGTACATTTGAACTTCTGTCTAAACATTCAATTTATCTATTTGAGGAGTTTACTGACCTGAAATAAAATTTGTACAGTACGTTCAAAAGAAACGCGCATAGTATATAAAGTAGCTATTTATTTGTTTTTACACAATCATTTTGTACACTATTTTCTTACGCTGTGTTTTAAAACATCGGCCGCCGTAGCCGAGTGTGTAGCGTGTGCGTGCTTCATTCGGTGGGTCCCAGGTTCAAATGCGGACCGGGACAAGTAACATCAAAAATTATAGAAAAAGTTTTTTCTAATAGCGGTCGCTCTCGGCAGGCAATGGCAAACCTCCGAGTGTATTTCTGCCTTGAAAAAGGCTTCTCACAAAAAAAAACATTAGTCGTTCGGAGTTGGCGTAAAACTGTAGGACCCTCAGTTTGTGGTACAACATCAAGACGCGCACCACAAATTGTGGGAGAAGTTCGGCCAAAATCACTTAAGCGGTTATAGCGCCAATTAAGTAAGTAAGTAAATTTTCAAGCATCTCCCAGGCACTTTTTGTATGCGGTTTTCCTGTTTTTGGCGCAAGCTTTTCTTATAATTTTTTTCTTATATAGACTTTTGATCTCATTTTTTTGTGTATGTACCTTTGAATTGTTGCTTTACTGAATAAAAATATGTTTTTTGGTATTATCTTAATTTAAGCCGTATCACGTTATATGAAGGGAAATAAGTTTAGTGTGTCGGTGTTTTTTTCAAGATACAATTTTGGCTGTTAAAAACAGCTTAATAACTCGCATTTATTCCTCTAGCTTTCTTATTTGATTTCCGATTTTCAAAATCATTATGTTGCCGAAAAGGTCCCAGGAATCATCAACTTTATTAGCAATTCTTACATAGAAATGGCGTACTGGAATAGATTTCAAAACACTGGGCCTCCATGTTTGTAAGAAGAACTGCTATACTGTACTCAAAATATTTAGTGTTTTGACCATGTTGTAAGTGAATATTTACTTGCAGTTTCAGACACAGAACGTCTTGGACATAATTTTGCTAATCTTGACGGTCGTGTACTTTTAATAATTATTCCTCAAAGCGCAAAGGTTAGCAGTTGATAAGTGATGGGGTTTTCTGCATTTTAAAAACATTATAACTTTTTTGTTTGTAAGTAAAGTCTAACACTATTTTTTAACAAAGTGCTAATCATTTTCCAAAAGCTTTAATTGTATAAAAATAAAAAACTGGCGGTATGCATTCCAAAATTACTGAAAGTACAAATCAAAACGGCTTTTAAGTCCAAAACCTTTTTAGGGCCAAATATAGTCCTGAGCGGAATCTTTACGAAGTCATAAAGATTTAAAAAAAATCGGGTGTCAAATAACAAAGTTATAGTAAAAAAATTGATTAAGTTGTTTTTAGCGGGTGCCTAAAAACAATGTACACTCGACATAAGTGTTGAAATTAAACTGACACACGCCAAACTTTTTCGTGATACGCCTTAATAGGTATACCTATTGAGTTCGTACGTGTTATAGATTTCCTATGCAAATAAGTTTTATTTTACACGAATTTTATTTTTAGTGGTGTTTTGTAGAAATTGCGGCTGATTCGCATGAAAATTTATTTATTTCTACCCGAAAATTTGTTAGTCCCAGTTAACCCTGCAAGAAGAGAGGCAGGTGTACAACTTATCTAAATTGCAATTTTTGTATTAAAGTAAATACACTTCAGTACAAGTTCCGTAACAAATTTTGTATGGTAGCCAATTCACGCGGTGTCAATTATAAAGATAATAGATCTTCTATCCCAACTTCCAGTCAATTTATCATCCTCCAGGTCTCTCCGAATCTGGTTCGAGGTTATGAAGAACGGATTTTATTTTCGATGGAATTAGTAACCCGGCTCTGAGTTGATTGCATGATAAAAATATACCAGGTTATTTGCCACATTTGATGTAAAAGATTTTGTTTAAAAATGAAATACATGGAATCAAAAATGTTGGGAATAACCGTATTTATATTGTTGGCCATTAAATCACCAACTCGCTTACGTACTGTGCGAACTGAGGAAAATATCGCAACTGTATCGGCCAGTGTTAGTGATGACCGTTAATTATCGATTCGACGCCGTTCGCAGCAATTGGGTCGCTGTTACTCCACTTCGTGGAAAATTATGCGGAAGGATTTAGGTGTGAAGCCTTTCAAAATACAGCTGGTGCAAGAATTGAAGCCGAACGACCTACCACAGTGCCAAATTTTTGGTGAATGGGCTCTTGAAAAGTTGGCCGAAGTTCCACTTTTTTATCGAAAAATTATGCTCAGCGACGAAGCTCATTGCTGGTTGAATGGATTCGCGAACAGGCAAACCTGTCGCTTATGAAGTGAAGAGCAACCAGAAGTATCGCAAGAGCAAAAGTCACTGTTCCGCGAATAGTATATTTCACGTTTGGGGTCTGTCAATTGGCCGTCTAGATCGTGCGATTTAACCCTTCTGTACTATTTTTTGTTGGCTATATTAAGGCTCATGTATATAGCGAAAATCCTGTTTCAATTGATGCACGGAAAGCCAACATTGAAACATTAATTCGTGAGATACTGACCCAAATGTTGGGAAATTGGACTAAGCGGATGGGGCATTTGAGGTGTAGCCGCGGTCAAAATTTGCATTAAATAATATTCAAACATATTAATATTCAAATTATATCGACAGCACTATCGATTCAAATAAAAGTTGCATGTATTTTTCAGAATTTCATGTGTCTCTTTTATTTAAAATTTTAGATGGCTCTTAAAACATGAACCGTTATAATGTACCGGTAAATTACAAAAAAGAAACACAAAGTATTCGATATTTTACTAAATCATAGCAAATTCGTTCACATTTCCAACAAATAATTTAGTTATGGTGAGAAATACGAAAAATCTAAATTTTTGGAATTAATAAATCATACATATATAATAAATATATCAAATATCATATATCCACTCCAAAAAGATTGAAAGATTTGTGGAACAGTAGATTCCCCTAAAATGGGGGCGTGGGTTCGCCTTTCCTCAAAAACTAATACATAACTTGATCTATAGGATCTACATATTTATATACTAATAAATATGGTTCTGCGGCGAATTGATTAAATTAACTTGAATTAAATTAAATTAGGTTCTTTTCTTGTATAGGGTGTTTCATAGCCCATTTTTCCAAAATGATGCATAGATAAGACGAATTCAGATTGTCTCTTTTATGGGGGCGTGCCGCCGCTCAATTTTCCTAAATTATATATACCCTAGTTTGGCCCTGTAATCACTTGAACCCACTGTGAAAATTTCATATAGATCGGTTCAGTACAATGGATTAGGATAAATTTTTTGGATTGCATACAACAAGTAATGTTTATTTAAAGTAAAAACTTGCGCTAGGTATTTAAAGTTTAACTATTACCCAAAATATCTTAAAAATAAGTTGGCTCAACTCGCATATTTTTTCGAGTTAGTGTTGTTGCTTTGCATGCAATTCGTTATCCTACCTAGAGTTCTTCTGCAAGTCGATTGCAAAGAACGGGCGTAATATATTTCATCATTTTGTTTTCTTTTAATACAATAGTACGATTTATTACCTATTTCAGATTAGAAACCCGCTAAGGAATATCTCTAATAACCTTATTTAAACTTTTAAATTAAATATATGTTTAATCACATGTTAGCTCTTTTTTTGTGTTTGGAAATACTTGTACAAATAGATTTTTTTATTATGAAACATAATCGCTTTACCAACAGAAGACATTTATCTTGAACAAACAAAACTCAGTTAAAGTTGGGAAAGGTGATGTTGTATTTGATATAGCACCTGCTTCTTAAGATCCCTTTTATGTAAATATGTATGCCGACAATTTGCCACTATGTATGTACATATGTACCACCAAAATACAATAAATATGTAAATCAACAAGTAAACGAGTATTAAAATATTCGTATGTGCGTTTTATATGTAAGCAAAGAATCTATTTGGTCAAAAAATGGAATGTTACACTTGCCAACAATGACACTGCAACGGCAACAAAGATCGCACTACACAACTTAGCTCGCAAGTGGTCGTTCGGTAATGGCTTGAAGATGTCGCTCAAGGAATTAGCGCAAGCAAACTCTCATCCCCACACACATACATACATACATACATACAACATACACACATATGTATGTACATAAATGGTATGAAACTGGCGGCGGTGCATTTTTATGGTGTTTACATCACAATCTAAATTAATTAACTAAACTCTTTGAAGTTTTACGCGCCATGTGTGTGCATAAGAAATGGTGACAATAGTAACTGCGTTGTAGTGGGTGGCAGATGGGGGTGACGGGTGACGGGCAACTGGCGATATGCAACCACACTGCATCAGTTGTGCATACAAGATGTCCGCCAGCGACAATTGCTAACGACCGCCAAAGACAAGACAAGGTGTACATTAGAGCAGTGTGACAAAACAAATATGGTGATATCTACTCGTACATACCCTGCCGGAAAAAAGCAGACAGTCTAAGTAATGTACCAATTTAAAAAGTAGCTGCTTTGACACAAATGCATGTTAAATTAATTGTGTTGATCTAATATATATGTATATGTATGTAGTTATGTGTATTATTATAATTTTTCTGTGGTAAAATATAAGTTCAATAAATTATTCTTCACGTTTTTATCAATATTTAATTACTTTTATTTATTATTTTTTGAAGAATAATATTTTAACCATATTTATAGCTGGTCGAAATGAAAGAGCTCTTTGAATTTTGATTGTAGACGTATTTTTTAGAATTTTTGAAACTTTTTTTTATCTTAGTTACGTCTTCTTTAACAAGAAATTAGAAATTAAAACAAAAACTACAAAAATTCTTTAAAAAAAACTGCAAAACCAAAATTTAAAACAGGTTTAATTTTGAGCAGCTATAATTAACAAAATCCTGCCAGTTATATGCCGTAAAAAGTGCTTTGATTGTCTTTCAAACAAAATACGCAATTATCGCACTTAAGCAATACAAAATTGTTAATGAAGTGGTACCCTAAAAAACACAAAATTACCGCCATTTCACAAAAAATTTTAAAAATGTATGTTGGAGCTCAGATGGTACGTACTAACTTCCCCTATACTCGAATTGTTTGCCTATAAAACAGTGTAATTGAACAATCGAGAATTGATGCTCAAAATAATGGTGTAATTATTTTTAATTTGTATACTAAATTTAAATTAAATTGTATATTTGCTTAAATGAAAATATCAAATTTTTTAGTTACTATAAATTAGACTGTACCTACATATTTTTGAAAAATTGGAAACGGGCAGGTTTGAAGATTTGTTGACTACTTGACCAGTTTTAAAATAATTTAAAAAAAATGGAGTTTCAATGAAATAAACTAATTTTGATATCTTTTCTGACAAACATATTTAAAAGTAATTGAAATCAAATACAGAGTCAGATAATTGACTCGGTCCTAAGTCATCACCATGTTAATAAAGTTAGTTGCTTACAAGAAAAAAGAAAGAGTTTCAAACACTTGTATTTGTTACAAAAGTACTTTTTACATTGCTTTTAAAGTAATTCTATTTCCGGCAGGGTATGTATGTATGTGTGTTTGTATGTATGTGTGTTTGTATGTATGTGTATGTATATACATAAATATAAGAAATATGCAACTGTAGCGGCAGCTTTGTATTTAGCGCTCTAAGATTGTTTGCTGAAGTAATAAGAAATTCACTTAGCTAACAGTAACATATGAAGCCAAATCGTAAAATAATAATATACATATAAATCTACCTAAATATGTATGAAGCTAAATATATTTTATGTAATGCCATAAAAGTTCATATGTAAATATTTGTGCGTAAGATATGCTTTAAAATTTATCCAAACAGTAGACGAAGCAGGTGATTATTTAAGTAGCGGCATCTTTAATTATTTGATGTGCATACATAACTGTTAAGAATAATACATATAATAAAAGTGGTAATCGCAGTGTACATATAAATGTGGGTACTCGTTGCACGTTCATGCACTTTGGGGGTACTATAAAAGGTTTAGAAAATGTTAAATATACAATACTCAGTTCACATTCCGAAAATTCTAGCCAAGGCATCATCGACTTTTCCCAATTTATATATACCTGGGTCTGGGAATCACTTGGATCTACGGTTCAGTATTTTGGAAGCCTATAAATGACTCACATTCATTTTATACATACCCGAACTTAGACTCTTCTTTACTTGTTTATTTAGATATTTTATATTAAATTAATATATTTTATCACCTTGTTTGTTTTAAATATAATGATTTATTTTTTAAAATGAGGTTAGAAATCCGCTAAGGAATATTTCTATCCTATCCTTTTTTAAACTCATTAGATTTTTATAAAATTAAGGTTTTTGATTGCATACAAAACGTACTGTTTATTTGAGATAAAAAACACAACGTAAGCATCACATCTAGATGAGATTCGATGTTCTTGCAGGTAATGATTTTATTATGGGCATATATTTCGATGACGATTGGTGTGGTTAAACCACATTGGCAATTTTCAACCGCACGCTTAATTGACATACCACCAGTTCAGCCTCTGCGAGGAAGCTGATGGCCTAGGGCGTTGAAAGCCTTTGTGGTTAAAGCCGCAGTTTATCTGCGTATTTATGCCGTAGAGTTCTATTGTTGTGCAGTACGTCTTCCGGAAGCCACGTTAATGCTAAACCTGGTCCAGATGGTAAGTGAGGTATGGGAGTAGCAAGACCTCAAGAGTCTTTCTTTCATTCACCCAGGGTGATATTTCGGTGATATTTCCAATAGAGTTATTTCCTATAGCTTTTTCAGGCTAGTGAAGAATCTTACTGGTTTTGTTTCCGACATGTTCCACAACGCGTACTTAACTTCAAAACTGGTGGAGCAACAAGGAAGAAATGTGCTCTACTCAATGGTGACTTCAAAAAACCCCCATCTTACAGCTACATACATACTATGTACATAGGTATATTCAATCTTAAAATTTTGTTTCCCTTTTTGAAGTTTAAAAAAACATACATAACATGTGTGGCATTTTTATAATCCCAATCTCTATTTCAAAGAAACCTTTACTCAATCGAGGGAAAATATCTCAATTTGCAGAAAACCACTTCCCTTTAATTAGTATTTTTACTAACATGGTATCCATATCTCTTGATCTCATGTTCATTAGCGATGGCCGTAAGTTTTCACTAAAATTACTAGACTATCGAATTCTAGTGCACATGAGGTTTAAGACTTTCAAATCCTTTTTGTGTTCTACTTAGACGTATATGCTGCAATTTTGATTTTATAAATCGGTAAATTTTTTCGTTATGGAGGGCGTCTGGGAAAAGTCATCAAAGCGAAAGTAATTTCGGTGCACGATTTTGAAGGAAAGGCAACAATGGACCTATTGTGTTGTGTTAAGGTTTATTGTACATTCATTATGTACTCGATAAAAGAGCGCCACGGTTTGAAAATATATTCGGAAAATTACATCATAAGAAAAACTAGCAATTCTTCAAAATAATGGCTAGAAAAATGTTTTTATTCAGTTTTTCGTAGTTCATTGTCTACACATATTATACATTTTCATAAAAAAAAGTCAAGCCAATTCTTTGAGTAGTTTTAATTGGCGATCGATCTGCGGGTGTGACACCAAATATGCGCGATGAACGCTTGGTTTTTTAAAACAAAAAAAGGTCAGTGTGGCCACCGAGATTCCGCAAGATTGCTCTAGAGGTTCAATGCTAACTATTAAGAGATTCAAAAACTCGATTTTTTTTACAAACTATACCAGACGGTGCTCACAAATTTTCTTGAATAAAATAATAATAATAATTTGACCCTTACATCATGCCCCTAATTATGAGCTGCATTCGATCTTCGATCTTCGCTGGTTATCTAGCATCGAAAATCGAGTGTCAAACTCATATTATAAGCTGTGCAACCTTGCCCTCGTTGTGTTTGAATTTGCAGAAAATGTAAATATTTTGAAATTGTGTTTTGCTTTTTGGCGACCAGACACTATTATTAAACCATTTTTATAAATTGTATGCAGGTCTTAGGTCGAAAGTACGAAACAACAACTGGAAAGGCTGGTTTCATTGGTGGAAGAATATCCTCAATTAGCAAATGAAATTTGCACAAAGGTTCAGTCGGGAAAAAATTGGAAGAATTTTCGTTGCAGCTAAATGGTTTGCGACCACCTTTTAGAACGACAGCAAAATGGATTATAGTTAACTAAATTAGTATATTATTCCTTAAAAAATATATTTAAGTATTGGAATTTGCTTTCCTGAGCAAAAAATCGTAGCACTTTTGTTGATTTTAAAATGCTTGGAATTCTTCTATAATGGACATCGAGTCCACGAACGCCTCATTAAATAGTCGAAAGTTTCTTATAAATCTGTAAACACTATTAATATAAGTTATCAATAATACATATATAAACCCCTCTTTGAAATGGAAATGGTGGAATTCATTTCTAAACGTTTTGAAGAATCTCTTATTCGTTTTCTATTTCTTGCCAATTCCAGTAAACTCTTATCCTCCTCCTCTGAAGAATCGTCAGACCCTCATAGTTATATTTTTATTTACCCAACTTGATTGCAACTTGTACATAATTTCGATGACACCTGAATATAACTATTGTGAACGGTCTAAATCTCACAATGTGTGCCATAATACCAAATGCAAATTTTATCGATCCGCTCTTTCGACCTCAGTCGAAGATCGAATTTAGCTCATAACTAATAAGGGCCCATAGCAAAGGTGCCTTCAGTTTAACACCGACTCAGAACGGCAATGATTTTTGTGAGAAGTTTTCCATTGTATAAATGTAGGATCTTATTTAACTCATTCTGAATTACGCTGCCCTCGGTTTATGGAAGATTTTGAGTGGAAATAATTTTCCATAACCACCTATGCTGCAAGCGAAATGTTTTGCAACTGAAAAACTTTCCGAAATAGTAGTTATAATTTCAATTTTATTACATCAATCAGCTGCTCTAAGCCACACATACGTACATATACTCTATGACGTACTTTTATCTTTTCCGAACAGCTGTTTTTGAAATAATTGTTTTCGAGCAGTAATGCTCATTAATCTTTAATAGAAAACAATAGGAAAATTACTTAGAACGTGACACTTCTACAATGATTTGTGGTACACATTTGATTTTTTCCTAACGTCTTTCTTTTACTATTTGAATACACACAAACTCCTGCGCATAATTGGTTAAGAATATAAGTACGAGTATATACATATGTATGTACACTATAATAAATTATAACATTTGCCATTAATTTTTAACATTTGTCGTCTGTTTGTTTGATTTTTGATTTGGCAATGCACCAAAGTGATTGACAGCCATCATCAATAAACTGTAATGTGTCGAGAACTTTGGAAGGGTGACTTCGCTCTGATTTTTGCCAATTTTTCCGTTAAGGGTGTATGTGTGTGTGTGATACGCGATGATCCGCTTGGTCGGGATCGGCACACGCTGAATGAACAATTCCCTTTCAAATGCAATGTGTTTTATTTTCTATTAAGAGCGCATGTATGTATGTGTGTGTGTGTGTGTATATGCATGTAGAATTCGATAAATTGCAGAACAAAACTTTGATAAATTACTGATAATTTTTGGTGTTGTGCACCAATTTATTACTCTGTGCAAATACTGTATAGAGCTAATGAATTTGTTAACACTAAGCAAATAGATTTCTGCAGTGGACGTATGTATGCAAGTTAAAATTAATTTTTTCACTGCTCTTTTCAGTTTTTTTTTTGTTTTTGTTTTTGTGAATGTTACAGTGAGCGAGTGATGGAAAGAGGAGTTATCAATGGGGAAATACGCATAAGATTACATAGAAATCACTCAACGGTAGAGTTTGGTTAAACGAAAAACGACAAAAAAACAGTCCTTGATATTAAGTTATTTTTGAAATAATTAGTTTCACATTTGTTATGCAATGCATATTATAAAAATATTCAAATTTTTAAAAACTTCGATTAGCTATGATACTTATTGTTGAACAAAATACACAAAATTTTCGCACGTCCATCAAATAAAAAAAAAACTAGAGTTAATTTTCTTTTTTAGTTGTAATTGATAGCAACATATAGTTGAATCGACAGTTGGGTGACTTCGCCTCATGGTTAGAAGTGTACATATATTTTGCTTTTGCTTATACGACTTTGACAGCTGAAGCCTTAGAAGGAAAAAAATACAAGTGATTTTTTAGTTAGTAAAAAGACATCACCTTTTATGAATTCACCTTGGAAAATACCAAGTAAAGGTATTAATTAATTTCCCAATTAAATATTTTAATAACATCATCATAGTCATTATTTCGAATGACACAATTAGTACAATAAGATATTGAAATCTTTTATAGTACAACAAATTTCAGAGTAATATCAACAAGACATAAGATATCTTCAAATAAGACATAAGCGTATCTTAAAACATAGTAATAAGTAGTGCATACATAGAAAACGATAATACTAATAAATTAAATGGCAGGTTTGTAATAGTCACCATAAAATGAGGTTCGTTCTTTTATAAGTCGGAATTGAATGTAAAGCAACAACAAAAACTCGGAAAAGTATGCGAGCTGAGTCAACACGGTAAAATCAGATCCGAGCTGAGGTGTACTGTTGGGATGTGAAAAAACTGCGCTATTGTAAATCAGCCCAAAGAAAATACATGGGACATTTCAATTTAACACCTATTCCGTTTTTATTTATATAGTATTTTTTAAAATATAATTAAATCAGCAAAAAATTTGGCATCACTTTTGCGTTCTTAAATAGTACTAAACAAATCGCATATTTTATGAAATACTCTAATAGGGTTGCTTTTGCATCTAAAGGAAATTGTATTCCAGTTGGAGTGTTCTTTTGCTTTTCGGGTACAAAGAAACGTGCCTTATATTAAGTTAACAAAGAATTAGTTACAAAAATAAAAATAAATTAAAATTATATTGGAAGACGGTATATCCATTTAAAGGATAATTATGATCAAATTTTCAGAATCTTTTAATGCATAAGTTCTTATCTTAACATTTCAGCTCAATTTTTATTTGTACCCCAATCAGAGGGTATTGATGTACGAGTATGTAGGTAGATGATATGTAGGACAAATATCAATACCATGGCAAGAGATGGAGCATAAAGCGGGCATACACTTGCGGTCAATAAAAACGCACCAAAGTGGTGGTAGACCATCTTCAGCTATATAACTGTTTGAAAAAATGTCTACTATATTTAGTAGGCACTGAGAAATAAATTATTTCTTGTGGAATTGGGTTGCACACTGTTCAGTTGTTTTGGCTGTGTATTTGAAAAGTTGTGCAAAATGTCAAATAATCGGAAGAAATTAACGCGTGATCAAAAAATTCGCATATTGGCATTAGATGAAGAAAAGTTATCTTCTCGGCAAATAGCAGTTAGAATTGGTTGTAGCCATTCAACTATTGTTCGTCTTTAAAAAATAAGAGAATAGTGATGTGTTGGAGCGTAAAAAGGGATCAGGTAGTCCTCGAAAGTCAACTGAGAGAACAGACAATATACTGCGGCGGATAAGTTTAAGCGACCGCTTTAAAAGTGCACTTTCTATAAGGGCGGAGATGCAAAATTTTCACCAAGTAGATTTAAGTGTCGAAACCCTACGCCGACGGCTTAGAGATGTGGGTTTATATGGAAAACGCCCTGTCAAAAAGCCACTGTTAACACAAAAAATTAAGGCTGCACGAATTTCTAGGGCTAAAAAGTACAAAATTGGGCTAAAAAGTAGAATATCATCGAATGTACATTTTTTTTAATTTTATTTAATTAATTGGATATTCCTTTTAAAAACCTTTTCGAAACAAATTTACACTATTTGGCCAAACAAATAAAAATGGTCCTAATATTCTAACTTTATAAACAAATTGCTCATGTGATCTTATTTCAATTATATTTGGTGGTGCGTTTTTATTGACCGTAAGTGTATTTATCATCCGAAAATTTCACCTTCCAAGGGCAACCATTGGAAAACGATCAAACTTCGGCTTCAGCCAAAGTTCGGTTTATTAGTATAAAAATTGTATAAAATTTTACTTGTAATATGTTTCCCTGTGTAAACATGTTAAATAAGCTTTTCGGATTTATATGATAGCAATATGATTTGCATTGGACCCTTTTCTCAATTAACATCTACAGCCAAGAAATTGCGAAATTCTAAATACTTTTTGAAGCTCATGTTTTCTGTTAAAACAAATATCGAGTGTTCAATACTTCAGATTAGTTCTTCACCAATATACTCGTACGCAATCGGTTTCAACATGGAAATACCAATTGGTTATTATATTAAGAAAACATTATAAAGGTGTTAAATTTCGAGCATTCAAAATATGCGTCTGTTTTGTTATTTTAATAAATATATGTACATATGTATGTATGTATGTTTGTGTGATGAACTGAAATAGATGTGGTTTGAATTAATGTATGAGCCTTTTTTAATATCAATAAAAGAAATTCTGGAGTTTTGAAAAATTCATTGATTATTCATTATTTTAGACTTGGGTGGACGAGTTACAGAGGAGTGGGATGGCTAAGCCGAACACTGTACTCTCCCAAACACGGATGTGCCTGGAGACATATATGTACATAAGTATATACATATATATATACGACTACATCTATCTCGTTTGCTTTATGCTGGTAGAAACAACCGTTAAGTGAAAAACGTGCGCTCGGGTATAAAAATAATATAGAGAAGTTTTTTAAGCGAAATCATCATGCTGATGATATATGCAGATAATATTAGTATGGTTCGCTTCAACCATGGTCGTTACTTTGAAGTATTAAAGGAATTTGCTTACCTAAGATCAATAATATCAGCCTGCAGATTAAGCGAAGAACAAAAATCTTGCCAACAGATGCTACTGCGTGCTTGGAATTGAAACACAGGACCATCTCCTGGCGAATAAAAATCTCGCTCTACAAATCTCTCATCATTCCCGTCTTTTCATATGGCATAGAATAGTGAACGATTTCGAATAGAGATGAGAAGGCTATGGGTGCTTTGGAAATCTATGGCCCTGTCCACTAGGGGAACAGGCAAGAAAGATAGAATACTTGTTCTGCGCTTCTTCCTCTTCTTTTTTAGAACTTTTTCTTTGCTATCTCATTCTCAATCTTGTTTGTCATATTCATGTGCTACAGGTACCGCAAAGAGAGAGGCAATAAGCGAAGTTTTTTGGTATGGGTGTGTAATGGGAAGTAAGAAAAATCAGAATAATATAATCTTTGTGACAGTTTTAGTTTCTATTTTGTTTTAGCGGGACTGTATGGTGTTAAATAATATCCCAACCAAAAAGAAACATTAAACATGAATACTTTTTAAACAGTCAACATTTGAATTATTTTAAATCTCACCTCTAATGCAACGTTAGTTGTATGGCCTTTGGTTAAAGATTATGTGAAAGTAAAATCACAGTTGGGTGATTCATAATGTGTCATAAAATTTTAGATTTCAAAAGTTATGTTTTTAGATTGTATTGAAACAAATAATTAAAACCAAGCATTTTTATAGTTTTTTAAATTTTATGACTTATGACACCTTGTGAATCACCCAACTGTAATAATAATAATAATTTGTTGCTTATGTTTGGTCAAACTTCTCATCAATTTGTAAATTGGGGGGCCTGCAGTTTTACGCCGACTCTGAACGGCTAATGATTTTTGTGAGAAGTTTGTTATGGCAGAAATATACTCGGAGGTTTGCCATTGCCTGCCGAGGGCCGGCCGCTATAAGAAACAACTTTTTCTATAATTTTTGATGTTACTTGCCCCACCCAAGATTTGAACCCCGTCACAGTGAATGAAGCGCGCACACGCTACACACTCGGCTAAGGCAGCCCTACATTTTTTATATTTTCACACCCTTAATTAAAAAACGCATATCAACTAAAGTACTTTTAGAGAACCTCAGATCTATAAAAAAATTTCTGTGTAGATATTTACTCACTTTTATATACATATATCATGTATCTTAAGTTTCTCATAATTATCATTGAAATGGAAGACGGCAAACATTGTCAGTTGCTGCAACACCAGCTACTAATATCCTTGTTAAGATTATTAAATATTATTTATGGATTTGTTTAATTTGTATTTAGTACTGTGCCGAGGCAGGTTATACGGCAAATGTGCACAAAACTAACTATATGCAAACGAATACATACATATGTATGTATTACTAGTAAATATATATCTATATATATGCTAAGGACTTGTATGAATATATAGAAATAAGAGCATGTGTAGACAAGTGTGAACTCGCGGGAATATATGTATGTATGTGTGTATGTATGTGCTTAAGGAATCCCCAGCTCTATGCTCGGTTGCACAACAATAAGGACGATGCCTCCGCTTTCCACTTTATCGACTATGAGATGCAAAGATTGGTAGCATATGCGTTGCGTAGGCAAAGCTTGAGGTAAACTAAATAAATACAAATGTATGTGCATATATGGAAACTAGTAGTTTCTTTTGTAAACCACAAGTTAGTGCAAGAACGCGGAGTTGCTATTGTTTGAAGAAGAAGTTATATTCTTATGCCAGTTGCTTTGTGTCATCTACGCAACTATGGATGTGTCTATGTATGTCAATATGTTTACAGGTTTATGTTTGTATGGCTTAGATTCAAAGTTTCTGTAAGAATTTGAGTAAATAATATATGAATGAATGATTAGTAGTGAAATACTTTGTTATTAACTTCCGAATCAGTTCTATCCGCAAATACTACTTTACCAATAGTTATGATTTGTATACTGTATGTGTGTAGCTACATTAGTCATTAATACAATTTTCTTTCGTAAATGAGCATTTGAGAAATTTCCACATCACTGGACAATGTTGATAATGCATTTGATATGGCTAATTTATTTTTTTTATAAATATACTTTTTTACTGCTAACACCTAGCGCGCAGTAGCCTGTGTGAATAATGCAAGAGCAGCTGCACATGTTCCTAGGAACATTAGTATTAATTCATACGACACCGGATACTCACATATTTCCTGAAATGTCTCTTTGTCCTCCTGATATGGTCGGCATTCTGTTTCTCCAGACAAACGCCTCTATAAAAGGAAAAGCCGTACGAGATTTCTCAGCCTGAGGGCACCCATTGTCCCAGAGTACTAATCTTGCGCTGAGTGTACCCCATGTAGGACAGCTGAAAGCACAGAAGGGTTTAGGTTCCAAGATAGTGTCTGATCATCAATCCGCAGCGGTCCGGTAACTAACTCAGCACTACTGTGATTTTCCTCGCCGCTAGCTGGTGAGTGTCGTAGCATTATATCACTAGCTTGGATCCGATTGATAGAACCTTTATTTACGTTTGGTCATCTGAAAGATAGCGATAAAAGTACTTTTTATTGAAGTTTATACTGGCAGAATGAGCTTCTTCACCTCCCCTCATCCTGAAATAGTGTAGGCCAAATGCCCATCGCTATAGAGAAAGAGTTAGTAACAGATTTATATATAAGTATATCTGCACCCATTATCTCATCTCTTCGGTCACAAAGATTTGTTGTGTGCTTGAGTCGGAAATTTTCCACCTATCAACTTGCGAATTCTCCCAAGAATACCATAAAGTATTCACTCATGTTTTACGAAAATAAGGAGAGCAGTTAAACGTAAAAGTGACTTCATCGCTGTAGTTTGGAAAGTTCTTATAATAGATCTAGTAATCTAGACACAGGATTTCTTCTCTAAATTGTTAATCCGTAGTATGGCAGTCCTTTCGAGGGTATTTGTCCCCTAACCAAGTATGAAAAAGTTACGATCGGCGAACAGTCGTGCAGTAGAGCAAACAATCACACTCGGGTTCACCCTTTATAGCCTGCCAAAAAGTATTGTGTACGTCCACATGACCCGTGTGGCTTTATTTATAGATTTGTCGAGATGGGAAGTCCACCTTATCGATCGTTGCACATTGATATTTGGCCTCATCTGTCTATCCAATTATTGTCCCTTAGAAGGTAGTCGAACCAAGGTTCTGTGGCTAACGTTTTCGTAAACGGTACAAGAACGGTCTTTTGCGGGTTTATGCCTAGGTCTCCTATGGCACACCAGTTTGCAACCACGCTTAAAGTCAAACTCATTACGTTAGACGAGTTTTCCTGTAACGACATTTAGAAGGTGTCAGCGTTACATTACTCGCCTAATTGGTGATTTGGAGTTCAACCACTACGAGAGACTACAGCACAAGAGAGAGAACCCAGCTTTGGATATCATGCTAGCAGAAGAATTGCCTAATGATGTACTGATTCCACGCTTATTTAGGATACACTCAGTCAAAACGACCTAGGCATGCATTTTATCAAGAACGACTTTTCATAAATGGTTTATTGCTGTGGATAGTCATGGTGTTACTTTAATACAAACATCAAGCAAGTTTGACAAAGATGAATGCAGATTTTCTTTACCTAATTCTTAATTCGTAAACAAAATTCCTTGGAGACTTCTCGCAAGAGCTAAAAAGTTGTGCAAGTTCTCGAAATATAGTGGAATTTCACAATTTACTTATATAGTAAAATTACGTGGGCACCAAGCAAATGAATTTCTCAGAATTTCTCGTTCTAGTTTCGAACAATCATTTAGTATATATAAATGTGTATCATTTGATAGCTAGTTGATATCAAACTGTTATCGAGAATTAATCCATATATTAGTGGCAAAAAAGAATCAGATATGAATATACTTATATTAAAGGCCGCCTCAGATACTCTTCAGATACTTAATTTTTCGAAAATCTTTCAATTTTTGTGATACTATCTTGCGCTGAACGGTTTTGGAGCTCGGGTTTCTAGCGATCGAAATTATAGTGAACATTTGTGGCAATAAATAAATGTAAAATTTAAGAGAATACGTTGTATACATATCGTGGAGAACATACCTATAAAACACCTTTTACTTGATACCTTATTAAATTAAAATATTTTTTGGCAAGTTTTACCTCAAACGTAATAAGAATATTTAAGATTTAAACTTTCGTATTATCAAGAATTTGATTATGACTAAAATTTGTGTCTGGAAAGGGGATAGCGCTAATAAAAATTAATTGAGACTAAATTTTTTCACTTTGTCTGACTAATTTCAGTGTCTTAGACCCAGTCAACCCAATCTGAAAGTAAGTTTATATTAAAGTACTATTAAAAATGGTTTATTTTAAAGCTATACTGGAATATTGTATTTCACAAATAGCTACATATAGAAATATGTAGCTGCATGTGGCTGCACTTCCCACAATGTATGAACATATTTATGTATGTATGTGTTAAATCCTTTTAATTGGAATGATAATGAAGTATGTGATATCTATTTTTTCTTTGTTGGAAAGAGTATTTTTCGGAACCTCTATTTGACCGAACTGCTCGGAATCAGAGAAGATACTGATTTAAGGTGAATAAAATTTTCAAAAATCTTTCATAAATTATTAGCAAGTATATTGCATTTGTAAGAGCTAGGGAATACTTGTAGCGATTATTTTATACGATTGATAAACCTTTTCTAAGGTTTTTTCATCGAGGTCGGGTGACGGGATGTTAATGCCGTAATCAGCGATTTAGGATTCGCGATTCAGTTTCTTCGGCAGAGCTTTCACTGGTATCATTTAACAAAGTAAATATATGCTCCGCCCAAATTTTAAGTGTTTTTAGGACAACAGGTACCAGGTCACCTTTTGGTAAAATTTTCTGTCGGTTAGCATTTTAAGGTCTTTGCCCTCACGCCTTTCGGTTTTTTTTCTTTCTTTGAATTATACGTCAGAGCCCTTTTCAACTCCCTGTATCACTCACAAACAGCCTATGCTCCGCCCGATCGTAGCGTGGCTCTGTAGGCAGCGTCTTTCGCTTCTGCGTAGTACTAGTCGTTCTTACGGGCTCGCTGAAATCCAAGTACTTCCTCAGCTACTACGAGAAATGCTCTAAGTAAGCTGTCTGTTGCGACGAATGCAGCCCTCCGATGTCGATCTTTCTGGGAATACTTAGACGCGCGTTGTTTACTGCACAGAGGCGTATGCGCATCTTGGCTGCGTCAAGATAACGTTCGGTCCTTGGAATGGACGTATGAATGTCTAATATACTGGAAACATGCCTTCCGTCTAACGATTTGGTTTCGAGATCGGATTCGAACATTCCAAGTACATTCTCAGAAATCATATTCCTTAATACGTTGCCTGTGGTTGTCATCCAAAAAGTAGCATGTTTTTTTAAGGCCACATTTATATGGCGAGCCACTTACTCCAAGTCATATGCCCTTTCGCAGCCGCACCTCCTGGTGAACAAACACTGCAGATCCTGATGCGCTTTTAATCCGAAAACGTCAGAGTGACGCCACCAGATTCGCTTTCTCACCATAAAGTCTTGAGCTGCCTTTACCGCATGCAGAAGAATCGTTCTGGCCGCTCCCAGGTGAATGGTAATCGGAGATTTTACCCACTTGCGGGGGCTTCTACTCCTGGAAACATTCTACTATATACTATATATTATATACATACATACGTACATTTTAATTAATACCTTCTTCCAGTGAGCAAAAGTAAGAAGATTTGCCTGTTTTGCTGACAATCGAGAGCTCACAGATAAGGTTGTATGAAAAAAAGCAATATACATATGTATGTATGTAAATATGTACATATGTACTTATATTTACTGTGATTTCTGCCAACATTTTTGGATCTCTTTCACAATTTTCATTCCATCAATAATTTGGATCTTTGTATGTATGTATGTGCATACACACATAAACACATACAGCGCATCTGTCCATAAATATTTGCACATTTTTACAATGCACTTTGACAATTGTTTTTCTCGGTTGTTAATAAAAATTTATGATTATTGTTTGCACATTTTTTACGCTGTCAAAATTGAAAAAAAAAAAAGAAATATATTTTCCAGAAAACAGAGTGGTTGCGGCGTAATACATTCGACCAGTTTTTATGTAGAAATCAATGTACAAATGCACTTTGCAGTTACTAAATATAGTAGAGAGAGTTAACGTTGTGGCCATATAAAAACGTAACAACTGATGAAACGGTATACGCACACACATACTTACATATGTACATATATTTACTTACCTACATAAGGGCATACATTGTAGGCGCCATATCATATTTTCGTTGAGCCATCCCTTTCAATAAACGAGCATATTTGTTGTTGCTTTTCTGCATGTTACTATTGTCATGCATATCATGAATTTATGGGCCTACAATGGGGTTTGGGGGGCGTCAGCATTGCAATGCATTGGTGGCTGTGTGTTTGTTGGCGTCCAATTGTCAAGCAATAAATCGATCTGTCGAATGTAGTAAATTGTCACGCGTATTTGTTACCAATTGCATTCATGGTCGGAGAGGAAAGTTCTCCGCCTACGTAGGAGTTCTACATTTCGACTGCAGCTCGTAAAAAAGTGCATATAATGCATTTCTGCAAAAATCAACAACTCAGCCTAAACTTACATACATACTATAGCAAATATACATACACATACATATGTACATATATGCACATACTATGTATAACAAACTTACAAACAAAACACTTTTCTGTTTTTGTTTATGTAAAGGATTTTATGGCACATATGGAGTGGCAACTAAAAAAAGTTCGCTACTATAGAGAAAACTGAGAGTGGAAATTTGTGCTTATCAAATAATTTCAATTCATTGCATTGTATTTAATTTCACCTTGTTTTGTTTCGTTTAATTTATTTCATTTTAATTCATACGAAGTTGCTTCATTTTATTTTAACTCATTTCCTCTTCACTCAAGACTGTCAAGTAGTAGTGGTAACTCTATTTTGTAAAAATCTTGATCTTCACTCTTTCGCGATGTTCGAGGCTCACTCTGGCTAGATCACACTTATCACACAATTAGAAAATAATAAATCCTGCCCAACTATGAAAAAAAAGACTGCAACTGAAAGAGGCGTAATAAAAGTATATAATAGAATTTATAAGGCATCTTTTTGTTTTTTAGTTTGGCATGAGTGAAATAGTAGTATAAATTAGTAAAGACAGTAGTAGCATTAATAAAAATAGTAGCAGTAATTAGTAATAGCACTGGTAAAATTAGTAGTAATTAGTAATTTGTAGTAGCATTTAAAAAAAATAGTAGTAGAAAATAGAGTAGAAATTAGTAAAAATAATAGTAATAATTAGTAGCAGCTTTAGTAAAAATAGTAGTAAACATATTAGTGGTAATTAGTACTATTACAAGTAAAACTAATAGTAGAAATTAGTAAAAATATTAGTAGAACATAGTCAAAATAGCAGTAGAAATTGGTAAAAAAAAGTAGTAGTAATTAGTAGTAAAAATAGTTGTAGAAATTATTAAAAAGAGTAGTATTAACTAGTAGTAGCATAATTTAAAATAGTATTAGAAATTAGTAGCAGCATTAGTAAATTAAAACTTACTTACTTACTTAATTGGCGCTATAACCGCTTAAGCGAATTTGGCCGAACTGCTCCTACAATTTGTGGTGTGCGTCTTGATGTTGTAACACAAATTCAAGGGCCTACAGTTTTACGCCGAATCCGAACGGCGAATGTTTTTGTGAGAAGTTTTTTCATGGCAGAAACTCACTCGGAGGTTTGCCGTTGCCTGCCGATGGGTGACCGCTATTAGAAAAAACTTTTTCTATAATTTTTGGATGTTACTTGCCCCGAGCTGGATTCGAACCTGGGACCCACCGAATGAAGCGCGCACACTCGGTTATGGCGGCCGCCTTTGTAAATTAATAGCACTAGTAAAAATAGTAGCAATACTAGTCGTAGTGATAGGAGTAGTAATTGGTAGTGGTAGTTAATAATAGTAGTAATTATTAGTACTGTAACTGCCAGTTGTAGTAGAAGTTGTAGGACTAATCGTAGTACTGGTAATTAGGGCTTATAATGGCAGTAACTAGTAGTAGTAGTAGTAGTGCCGAAATGGTCCCAAGCTACATATGTATGTATATATATAGGTATGTGGACATACATAGTACATACATATATATTTCTACACAAATGCATGTACAGTCTAATCGGCAAAAGGTAATTACTTATAATTAATTTTTATTATAGGTTTTTATTTATCTTTCATTATCTAAAACAAAATCTACCCCTAATTCTTAAAACCTTTATTTTGGCACCATATTGTAAATGTAAAATGTTCGGACGTTCTCCGCGGGCATAACGAAATAGCGTTTCATTTTTATATATAAGGTGACGTAGAAAAACTGTGCAAAAAAAATTTAATTATGTGAATAGTGCAAACAGGCAATACAATTTCAAAGAATTGTAAAAGCCCGGACACTTATGGCTCATTTTTAATTTCTGAGCAAATTAGGGTGAAGCGAAGTAATTTTGCCTTATAAAGTTTCTTAATAAATTAAGGTGAAATGAGCGACCGAACAAATCAGTGCCGGCTCTAAATTTTATCTATAATAATCGAAAAATGTGTCCTCCCATGACAAAACTGGACGATGTATTTTGAACTATTAGCATTTCATTCAACTGCCTCTAGAAGTTTTATTACATGATCATAAATTTAAAAAAAAATTATATTATCACAATAAAGTTTAAATATATTAAAAGGTTTACAAAATTCTCTCCTTTGATGAAATAATTAAGCGCTGCCCGGATAAATTAGGAATGACAAGAGTCGACGAACTTTATTTATGCGAAGTAATTTGGACGAAAATAAGTAATTGACTTTTAAGTGTGACCGGTTTTGATGTACTTTTTAATGTACAAAATGGATTTTAGAATTTTTGTTTGTTCCTCCGTAACCAAACACGCGATACTAACGGTGGCAATGCAGGAGCAAGCGGATGCACTCGATTTTTATACATAACACTTTTTACTCTTTTATGGATCTTTGTTTTGTCACACAATTGTATTGCACATCGTGCAAATGGATGGGTTTGCGAACAGCAATAGGCTTTTGTTATTTTCGCATGTAATACTTTCTTTTCTTATGGATCTTATGACGCACATTGGCGATTTTTCTATTTTACTGCATTTCACTGCTAGTGCATGTATGTATGGATGTGTGTGTGTGTATGTGCATGTGTGGACCCCGCCCATGTGTGTATGAATCTAACATTCCACACTGCAGAACATACCTTAGGCTATCCATCAGCGGCATAAATCAGTCGAAGCCATCGAAAAATTCCACACCGGATGTCCGCTTTTTGTTATAAATTGCAACGCACAAAGCGCATTGCCGAATAAATTCGAAGTAGTATGCAGAGGAATCGGCTGGCAGCAGGACATTGTACAGCATCAACGGTACACAACCGACCCGATGCATTGGTCGACCATTGCAGATGACAAAGCCGCTGATGATTTCAGGGCATCGTTGTTGAAAAGTGCAAAAACGCAAAAATATGCATTTGCAATACTCAACCATGTCAGCGGTGCGGCTCCGGCACCCGCAACTACTACATGCAGAAAGGACACCCACTAAAAAAAAAAACAAAAAATAATAACACCGACCGATGTAAAAACATCGAAAATCCATAAAAATGCATCATAATTTCTCAACGCATCGCACGTAGGATAAAACAACAAACATCACACACCTTCCTGAGCAGGCGCAGCGCAGTGGTGGATTATGCATCAATGAATGACAACAGCCACCAACCAGCCGAAGTACATAGAGTTGGCCAGCAGGATGCAGGTTGTATAATGACTTCGTTGTGCTTTGTTTATCTGCATACATGCGTGAGTATACAAATGTAGTTATGTTTGTCATGAAGCATCTCGGTATGACTGTCAATGCATGTTCAATTCAAAATGCCCAAAAAAAACGAAAAATTTGTGGCAATATTTCATAAATATGCATGCATCATATTTCATAACTACTGCAAAAAACTGAAACAGAATCAATTGAATACAATCCGATGATGCATTCTTCTGTAATTCCAAAACAAATGATCCAAGTTTAATGTCCGCCTACGTAAATGTAGTTTGTGTATGAGCTGAGGTTTGATGGGCTCCGAATATTAGGATAAGTGAATATTTTGAATTCAAACACTATTGTTTATATATATGTATTAGACCAAAACATACCACAAATATACACAGCTTGCTTACTTACCTTTAGTTCTAAAAGAACACATTTCTGTTTAAAAGCAACTCGGTCGGTCAGTTTGTCCCAGCCTATACCATTTACATATAGATGTCGTGCATTAGTTTATCACAGAAAATTTATTTTGTTTAATTTATTCTTTGTAAATAAACTAGTTATAATGAAAAATGATTGATATTTGAAAGTTTTAATGTCAAGTTTTTTATAATCCTTTCCAATCCGGAACATCGTGTGGAATCTGCTTAAATCTGTAGGTCACTTAGCTTGTGGTGTAGCATCAAGACGCACGCCACAAATTGTATGAGAAATTTGTGATGTAAGTTCTTAGTTAATTCTTCGTCTTCTTTTATTATATCTAGATATCCTGCATTCACTATATAAAACTCCATACTTACAACTGGACCGTAACTTTCCCCGGAACCAAGCGGGTCTGGCGTCCATTGATCCTGAACTTGAAAGGAGCAAAAAAAGTTCATAAATTTTTATGAGTCGTTGCAAAAAGTAAAGAAAACAATTTAAAACTAAATCCTTTCATTGACTAATTGTGTAGTAATCGATTGATTATTATAAACAACCAATTTTGGTAACCACACAGAATGCTTTTGTTGAACAGACTTTTGTCTACATCATTATGTTATGAAATACTTTGGATGCTCTGAAACCCCATCGTTCCTGATTCATCTTAGTATTTACACTTGATTTAAACTTTAAAGACAGCTTAATTTAATTGATAACTTAAATCAAATATTTTCCTAGTGTCATCCGGTTTTGAACTAAAGTTCTTAACGTAAATTCTTATTTAGAATTGATTAAAGTTTCTCTGTAAAAGCGAAAGGGTACATAAGGATAAGTGATGCAATTATTTATGACCTAAATATAAATTGAATGGCTACTACTTTTGAGTAGTTAAAATTCTTCCGAAATAAAGTACCTATCCTGGCTGTTTGCGCAAGCATCGAGGGATCGCCGAAGCTTAATGGAAGGGGTTACAAGTGGATGCAATATTTTCGCTAAAATTACAAGCTTTTTCCTTCTTTTGGTTCATTCCAGTCATTTGTCCAATTTTAATATCGTAAAAATATTTTTTTATTCGAATTGATTAGATTCAATTTATATAACAATTTGAGAGCAATGGGAGTAAGCAGCTGTGCTGAATATTGACATTTATATTTTCATGTAACGAAAGGGAATTTAGGAAACGTAATAAAGTGTAAAATTTATAGATATGTCAAAGAATTGAGATTACAAAGAAGTTGCATTACTCCCAACATTCCTATAAATTTTGTCCAATTTCACCATACTACTTATCAGCAACTAATTTCAATTTTGCTGATTGATATTAGAATCTGATAGAACTCAATTGGTTTCTGGTAATAAGATGGCATTTCTTGCCACAGGAAATGAAACATCATGCAACTTCTTTTTAGAAAAATTGTTATATTGAATGATTTACGTTTCATTACTTACAATGTTGTTTAAAGCGAGAGAATTCCCTTGAGACTGAGAAATGGAACGCATTAATATTAGGGAGGAATCACATGGCAATGAAGATGCTGGCGAAGTCGTAACAGTAAACAGTTAAATAGGAATTTTTTTTTGTGAAGCGGGGCATAATTAAAAAACAGTGTGTGAAGGCGCGGTAGGGTATTTGGTTATGGCAGCTGTCCGCTTCTTTCCAACTTGTCCGTATTGTAACAAGAAGGGAAACGTCGGACAGGATATTTTCAAAAACCATATCAAATATCCGAAAGTACAACAAGCACAGGCCATAACTAATTAGAGTTTTAAAAACGCCACCAAATATGTTAACGACAAACAAAGCGCGACGCGCCCAAACTTTTACACAGTCACGTTCTGCTATTCGCGCTAGAGACTATTGAGAAGTAGTAGATCACAAACGCAATAAATTAATAACGACCATTATTTGTAAACCAGGAGATCTTAGGGCTAATGCAACGATTCGAATAATAGATTCCGACATGGTCAATATATTCGACTCGGGGGCTGCAGTGAGTTGTCTTGCGGGACAGCTTACGCCAAGGACATTGGGGCAGAAAATGGAGTTGGGTATAAAAATGCTCAAGGCTCACGCACTTACGACAGACGGTACATAGCAACAAGTTGAAGGTGTTGTTGAGTTATTTGTGGCATGCAGAGAACAAACTGAACTTGTCGAGTTTTATGTAATACCAACTTTATTACAAGAAGTATACTTGGGGCTTAAGTGGTCTAGGGAAAACTACCATTTTAGAGCATGCGACAAACGTAGGCGCAGCGAAATCATTAAGCAGAGACATTTTCCGATTTCACCCGCTATAGAAATATTGATAGGACAGGAAATTGAGCGCATGCTAAAGCTGGGTGTTATAGAGGAATCACACAACGCATGGTCATCGCCTACGTTACTCGTTAGAACGTCTGGTAAGGTAAGACTTTGTTTAGATAGTCCGAAGATTAACGAAGTAACGCAAACCGAAGCGTACCCAAATTGAATTTATTGCACAATTTAACATACGGCATATTAAAGGCAAAGAAAACGTTGTAGCAGAAATATTATCTCGAGCTTTTTAACTTGATGCAATTAAAAACACAGAGCTAAACTTTAAAATTTTGCAAAGTGAACAAAATCAGGATGAGAAATTCAATTTAATCATTTCGGGAGAGATATCACAAAATCTTAAATTAATTCAAATTCCATTGCCAAATTTTAATATTTGGTGCGAGATGACAGGTGAAAATCCTAGCCCGTTTGTACCAAGCAGTTTACGCAAAATAGTTTTCAACACGTTACATGGGATTACACATCCTGGGAATGTACGAATTGCCAAATTTTGTAAGGAATATGTTTCACCTTTCGGGGTACCGTCAAAAATAAGTACGGATCAAGATTCTCAGTATACGTCGAAATTGTTAAGAAAAATTGCTTGAGAGTCACCACATTACAAAGATGATGATCGCTAGAGATGGGGTGAGCAATTGGTATGATGAATAATTCTTCTGGGATTACGATCAATATACAAAATTTACGTCACCCGGTGAACTTATTGTTCCATCTGGGGGAAATTTTTCTCTGAAATTTTAAATAATTTACATGTTAAGCGTTAATTCAACTTTATAATATGATAAAAATTCCGTTGCAGGTCTTTTAAACTTGAAATTGATAATGAAATTTGAAGCATTATGATAAACAGACTTAACCCAGCCAGCAATAATCGAAACAACACAAGTACCTAACACAAACACCCAGTCTTTTAATTTATATGGCATTAGTTCTCTTGAATGGCAATACTGCCCCTTAATTTGGTTTCTTAATAATATACTTTGTTTATTTAACCATGTTTATATTATGGTTTTAGTTTTAAGTATGTAATGAATTGCTGAAATTTATTTTCAAATTTTGAAGTTCATGGTAAAATTTTTCATTCAGATATCAGTTTCACTCAGTTAGCGGTTGTTCACAAGGCGATATTAGGTAGCGCGGACATATAGATTTTGAAGTACGTAGAAATTACTTATATCACAGGACTCAACATTATAATGGTGACCGGATCTACAGAGCTCCTCGTGGAATCTTATTGTACCCGAAGGGTTACAGGGTGGTATTACTAAAACTGCTGCGCGAATTCGACGTCAATTCTTCAGAAGTTCGGCCAAACATAAAGCTATGGTGAAAACGCCAAATTATTATTATTATTATTAAATAAACTAAAAATATAGTACCTATAATATCCGAATGAAAAAAAATTTTAACAAATTTAGTATTCTATGATGTGCTATTCTTTAATTAGCAGTGAATAGTATTTGTAAATATAATTTACAATTTATTTTTTAGTGTGTTATACTAACTGAAAACTTTTAGTATTATCTTATATTAGAAAACTTCAAACTATATGAGATGTTTAAAGCTTCAGATACTAAAAGTGACTTCGTTGCAGCTATTATGAAAGAATTAAAGAGTAAAATACACAGCATCGGAGGAAAAATTAATTTAATTTGCACCAAACTAAGAAAAAAATTACAAACCGCTAGGCGTTGTACTAATAAGTTTATAAAGAAGCATGAAAACTGGCTAGCGGGTACAAATTTATTTGACAAAGAAAAGCTTAGTACGTCAACCCATCGAACTATAAGCTAGCGGTGTGACAACAGCGTTTTAATCATAATAATAAAAAAATTTCGTTATAAGTTATTCTTATTGTTTTATTTAAAAGGAAAGTAAAGATAAGTTTTTTTTTATTTTTGACCTTATTTTTTATGAATCGTCTGTATAATTTATAGAGCTTGTGACCAGGTTTGTTTTAGGAATTATATGAGAAAACAAAAATTTTTCAAAGTGGTAGAAGTGATAGCTGCTATTTCGCAGATCACCACATCTCCTCATCCGACTTCTTTCTTTCTAGACTTTACCTGGCTTTGAACCATGGTACACGGGATTGCTAGGCGTGCGTTATATGGACGAATATGTCGGTAAGCGTCAGGAAGAAAATTGACAAAAACTGCTCCTTTAGCCTTGATGCAATTATACCGATTATCCCCTGGTGCCAATTGCCACTTACCATTATAAAATTTACTCCTAATTGGGCAAATTTTTCCGCTTGTACTGTGGCTTCTAAGAGAGCCTCATTTTCTAACACTTTCCTTGCATTATTCCGGACCATAAACAATATTGAACATTGGAATTGATGCCTTTGCATAGTCTTCAGACTTATTTAAAGATAGGGCCCAAAAGTGTGGTGGAGTCCACATAAAAATTACTAAAAATAAAATGAAACTTTCCCAACTGACAGAATTAGTCACAGCTGCCCAGCCAATCATTTCATTTTTTCTGAAACTTTGAATTTCATATTTGAAAATTTAGTCTAAAGTTTGCTGAGTTTTCCCCCCTATTTAAACAAATTTATAATATATATGATATTTTATGGGGATGTTGAAGTCCAAAAGTTTAAACATCCGATATTAATAGATTTGATCGGTATGCCAGATATTAATGTCAGTTTGCAGGCAAGGTATATTTATCAAAGTTTATGTTATTTTGGCTCTAATGAGCTTAGCAAACCAACATTACAAAGAGGCAATTTGGACTTGTATTTTGATCGTCAACACTGCTTTGCGTTAAGGCAATTGATTGTGTGATAAAAATATTTAAACACTTATATACAAACAACTAAAAAATGTAATTTCGAGTGCCACTGAACTTTTATTTCAAACAAAGAGTACTGGTTGTGTAATATATTATATAAAACTCTTCATTTTGAAACCCTAAAAGATTTTTATTTATTTAAATATAAACATTTTGTTATGGTTTACTCTTGTTTTTCTAATTAAATTATTCATACCAAGTTTGAACAAATCGGCTACCTGATTTAATCAAACATTGACTATTTGCTTTTTTGTTAATATGAGCGATGCACGTGACGGAAAAAGCCGAATTCTATAATTTTCGAAGTTGTGCTTACTGAGTTGAAAAGTAAGTGGCCTCCCAAATATAGTAATTTCGAAGATAAACCTCTTTTGCCTAAATTGGGTGATCCCACACCTATTTCCAAAATTGTTTCACCCACGTATTCAAACGTAATATATCATATGTTTGATTTTTGTAAGTTAGCGTTATATAAGAGGTGGGAGCGTGTACCACACTTGGTAGAGTTTGGTAAGAAAGCTCCAAAAGTATTATCCAAGTATGTCCTTTTCTAACCCAATCCTATACATCAAAGTTGAACAAATTTTCTTTTACTAGAAAACCTGGCAGATGTTGCCCTGCCTATATTTATTTATTAATTACCCTTTACCAAGAAAACGGATTTTCCCACAGAGACGAACAGTTAGACACTCATATTTTAATTGTGTATACCTATAGACTTTCTCCGGACGTTTCGCCACACCCATTAATTAAATTCGAATTTTCAAGCAAGTGGCAACCTTCTTTGAAATATACATATATTAATATTGTATATACATATACCTTCTACAAAATATATGTATGAATATCTGCTCGCCGAGCCGAATCATTTGACGCTAACAATTAGAAAATATATATGAATGTAATGGTTTTGGATATCAAAATTTTGCGTAATTTTATGCTAAGTTGAGTTCAGTTTTAAAGTTGTGATAAGTAAAACAGTGTTGGAAAACATTGAGAAAAAGTCAACCTATACTGGGACAAACTTATAAAAAACCTTTTGGAACCCTGCATCTAAAAATCTAGACAAGATGGAAAAATTTCTGTGCCATTTTCAGAATCATCGAACCCAACTTCATACAAAATGTGATATTATATCTAATTTAAATACATTCTGCCTGTTGCACTGAAAAATCGAAAGTTGTTTGTAATAGCTTCTACATTTTCTCTCCGCTTTAGGCACTCTGACTATCCATAATTTCATTATGAAATTTTCCTTCAACAAAACGTTTTTCATTATTCTTTTTTACAAAGTTTATCCATTAAAAATATTGAATAAAAATAAACAGCTTACGAAAAAGCTCGAAAATGTCCATATTTTCTGCATTTAAACGGCTGTAACTCAAAAGATATATCAGCGTAAATAACGTACCTTAAGAACGAAACCCATAGAAGTTTAGTTTTATTTGCTGTTCTCAAGTTTTGTAACAATAACTGCAAAACGACCTCAAAATTAAGAGTATTTGCCTAAATCCTAAAAACGCTTCTTTGCAAAATTAAACAAAACTCATTTTCGTATTCAGCGACCAAAAATTGGACTTTTTAATAAAGTAACCTTTCCGTGTAAACTTAGTCTAATAATATGTACTTTTTAAACACATCGCTTGTTCATATTATTATTTTTTAAATATTTTCAGCCATGTGGTGTGAGAATGAGGTTAGAAGCTTTCGAAATAAAAGAGCACCACACAGAAGTGAACTAAAATGCGAGAGAAAATCGTCAAAAGAGGATCACAATAAATTGTGCGCTTTTTTATTATTTGGCGGAAGTCAGAAGTACTACTACGATTCCAACACTTTTTTTTTATCATTGTAAACGAGTACTGTACCATTCTTCGCCACTGCCATGTGCGGCTATTGCGCCCTTTTTATGAGGACAAGAATATATTTTAATGTTTATTTATATTTTTGGTTGCATAAATCCGCAAATACAAACGGAGAAAAAATACTACTCGCAGTCAAGGGACTAAAAGACATTTCAGAACAAACGATCATAAAAAATAAAATATAAAAAAAAATGCGGAGGAAATAAATATAAATAAGTAATGTGTCCTGTTGAGGTTTACGTAAAAGGACAAAAGCCACCTTACTAACTAACCCTACGAGTACCAACAATGGTCTGGTTGAACCAACAATTAAAGTGGACATATCAAAGTGTGTGCCACTAGATACGTATGTATGTATGTGTGTGATATAACCTAAGCAAAAAGCCGCTAGGAAGTAATTTACAATACGACGCAATGGTGGCCAAAAGAAAGGTGATGCCGAAAAGGATATCAATGAATGCTCATTTGTCTGTGGCTGTGTGTGTGTATGTTTGGGTGCCATTCTGATGGCTGCTTTGCAAAATAGCAGTCATTCAAAGTGGCGGCCGCGGTGGCATAAATCGACAAGATTTATTTTCAATTAAAATATATTAAAGCGAAAAACAAACCAAAAATACACGATATGGTTTTGGTTTTATTTTCAGAGATACTATTGACTCGGCGGCGAACATATAAATTTTAAAGGAGATATAGTGATCAATATGATGTTATTAAATAATGATTTTCAAAGTGTTAAATTTATCACTTTGGCGGTGAAAAAACTCAAAATTTTCACAGCTTGCAAAGCTTAAATTTATGCATATCAAGTGGGAATGCATATAGTATAACTATATATCTACCTACCTATATATGTGTGTGTGTTTGTATATTACATAGCAGCTTTTTCGCTTTTTAACCTTTGTCATTTATCCCACTATCGCACAGGCATATGTTGCCTAATTGTAATGGCGAAGATGGCTTTAATAAGTGTAAAAATTATTTTTCTCTTCTCTCAATTTTAATTGCTGCTGACAAATGTTAATAATAGCTCCATGAACTTTTGTTATATTTTTAATAAGTATGTAGTCGTCGAAAGCAGTAATTCATTCAAATGTGTTGTAAATGGAATTTATAGCGCAATATGTGTTTTCACTAAATACGATATATTCCAACTAATCGTGTCTTTGGCTTGCAGTTAGAATATTGCAATACAAAAGAAGACTAGCAGAAATAGAAACAAATATCCTCTGAAGTTGTAGTTGTCTTGTCATAACGAATTTAATTGCTATATATACGAGTAGCACGAAATTCGATGGAGACATTATAAAAATATGTTACCATTGCGGGCGGGCGTTAATATCTTTGCCCTAACTACACATACGTATAAACATTATATCTCACGCATGTATAGAAGTACATATGCAACCTTATTTACGTACATATATTTTTATATGTAAATATATTTATCAATGTATGTTTATAAAAGTTGTTAAGTATAATTATCACATATGAGCTTGATCGACTTCGGATGAGCAAATGCAGTATGAATGACAAATCCGAAACAAGAAAAAAATGCTTAGACTTGAAGTTAATAGACAGAGGAAATAGAAAACCTCTTTCGCCATTCTCTCGGTCACACCCGATTTTGTCGAAAGTTTACCGCCGTAAGATTTGTATTTATTTTTACCAACTTCTCAATTAGCTCGGATACTTGAAACTTTAAATATAGAACGAAGGCAATGCAAATTTTTTTTCAGGTTTCATAGTTTCATGAAGTTTTATCAAAGATATAGATGAGTTTAGGTTCGACATTTGCATTTACTCGCTAGTAGATGTGTTGTCGAAGCTTGTCGTCTGCCAGGTATATATTATTTTTTTTCGACTCAGGATTGCTTTTGATTGACACTTGTTAACTACACTGTGTTTTTTGGCAGAACAACCATGGGTTCAAAAACCAGAAAATGCCCACACGTACGGGAATGCTAAAAACCACATATAGTGCCCGAAATCGAGTAACCATTTCATTGGTTTTTACTGTTGTGAGTTTGCGTTGGGATATAAAAAAAGTGCTAATAAACAATTTGATACCATGACAATTTGTGCCTGGAAATAATTCCGTGCTATTTTTGGAACGAAAAAGAAGACACTTACGATCCAATGCATTCTACTTTTGGCTCTCTATTAACCACTGTAGAACATTTTTGCTTTTAGGCGCAGACACAAAATATTTGAAAATAATCTACATATAACCCTTTTGAAAATTTGTACGGCTTTTGACCCTACTTCACTTTAAAATTTTCATTTTAATATTAGTTTGCTTAACATCGGTAAACCTTGGCGTCTTAAGAATTGCTCCCCAAAGAATTTAAATAAGAGTTTATTTGGAAATCTGTATATCTTTGTTGCGGATATTTTAACGTTTTACCAAAGCTTTCTCTTCTGCAAAACAAAGGTTACAAACTTGATTTATACGTGACCTCAACACTTAATATAACTAATAGTAAAGTATAAGATGCTTGGACGCCTGAAGAAAAGTTGGTCGTTAAATAATTAGCAGCTAACTTTAAATCAATCTAAGTATAGTTTGTTTATGTAAAATATACAACGTAAATTAAACAGATTTTCACTTTAGCTTCTTTTTTTCTAAGATAATCTGCATTTCTTTAGCAAACATCATAAATCTACCATATGCAAGTGCATTTCTTTCCTGTTATAATTTCTATGAGAACTTAAATCAAAAATTTTACATCTACGAGAGTTCAATATAGTAATAAGGTTAGCTTGATACATTCTGAGTAAATATATTTTTTATGTTATATAATTTTGTTTTGCATATACAACAATACAAATACGACTACGTCGGCACTAAAAATTCCATTTACTTTTCTTCTCTTCGGAACAATTTATTTTTTTTTTTGGAATTCAGCCTCACTCTTTTTTATGCTACTGGCACGGAATTAAGAAACCTGTCTCTATATAAAATTATTGACTATTACATTCTCTTTTGTATAAAATATAAGTTCCGACCAGACTCATTGGTTGTTATTGTAGCGGTCATTAATTTATATTAAATCTTTTTTGGCAGATCACTGCCCATTCCCAACGAATCCCTGATAAGATATTCAGCCCTATTCTGTATTTCTATTACGTTCCCGCATTCCGCTCCGCATCGATTGGAATAAGGTATTCCGAGTTACGACGGGATCGAAAGAAAAAGAGGAAGAGCGGCAACCTTTTCGAAATCAGCTGTTTGCCTCGGAATGTGTGAAATTGAAGCAAAATAAAGCAAACAGATACAAATTCGTGGCCAAACTATTGCTTTTTAAATAAAATAAATAAAAATATAATCGCGTAATGGATTTAATAGCCGCGGCGATACTACTTGAGAAGGACGACAACGCATCCGAGAATGCTGACACAAAAGTTGAAAGGAGAAGATTGCGAGATATGTGTGATCTATTTCAGATGAGTGACGCATTGTAAGAAATTGAGTTTGAAAGTGATAAATCTTAATTCATTGATTTACTTATTTAGATTCAAAAAAACTTTAGACTTAATAAGGACGCTTTCAAGTATGTCCGAGATACTTTTGCGGAAGAAACTCAACCAATTACTTTGACGTCGTTATCTCCGCTTAATCGCCTAGTGGCTGCATTGAGGTTTTTTGCGGAAGGCAGTTACCAACATGGAGTTGGCGTAGATTATAATGTCGAAATGGGCAATATCTTGCGAAATATCCCTTTTGGTTGCCATTATATCAGCCAATTTCTCAAACTGTTCCGGCGTTGTTGTTTTTGACCACAAACAATATCAAAAAACATCAATAAAGCCCAAAAATTAAAGAAATCATGTTAATGACTTTTAGAACTATCAACAACAAGTTTTACTCACATATTTGGAAAAATTATATTTTAAAAGTACACGAATATAAAAATCTAACCGTCCTCCGCCAACAAAATTTCAACTTACAAAAACGTAACTACGATCGGAATGTAGAATACATAAAATTGTAAATTTCGAAGATTGATCGAAACGCAGAATACCAAATTTGCCAAACTGAGAAAATTTCGATTCGAGTCGAAATGCAGAATAGGGCTGATTACTTTGTAGGAGGGATACACAAAGCAAAAATACCCCATAAAATTCCCTATAAATCAGAGTAAAATTCAGCGCATTTCTCTATGATTTTGTTTCCAATAAGAAGCCCTTCTTATTACCATCAAGAAGATAATCTCTAAAACTATGCAGAAAACCGCTCAATGTAATTAAAACGGTCACCCGTTGAATTAAGACGAAAGCATTTTCAATCAAATCTAGTAGATAAGCTGTAAAACTAAGATGAAACCCTCTTCAATATAATAAAGAAGATTATATTGGTTTTCATTAGAATCTTTTCTTAATTTTAATAAGCCGATTATCTTATCAATTTGAAATAATTACCCCCTAAATTTTTTTAAGTAGATTATTTTCTGAAAATAAATATCACACTTTTTGTTTGTTTACGTTAATTTAATTTACAAAACAGATAAAAAATTTTAAAAGAGTACTCCAGTTTTTTGATTTTGGTAGAGGTTTGGACCCCAACCCCCCCCCTTGGGTGCGCTAATGCTATCGAGTAAAGATATTTGTTTAAAAAAAAGATTATAACTTTATTCGTTTGAAATGATGGACCAATAAATGAGTAAATCAAAAATTTTCATTTTGGAGATACAAAAATCCAAAAAACAATATTCGTAATATTAAGCTATAAGCAATATAAAGAAGATTATTCACAAAGTACATATGTATGTTAAGACGTTAAAAGCAAATTTTAACTAAAAAGAGATATTTTAAAATTAAAAAGTTTTCCTTATTAATACATTCATTAAGATTCTACTAAAAATCATAAGATTTCCTAACTAATTTACTTTATATGATTTTTAACTTTAAAACAAGGGGATTTCTTCTTACCGTTGCATGTTTTTGGACATCCATAAAAATAAAAATTAATAAACAAGAGTTATATCCTTGTATTCAGCCGTTTTAATTTTCAATAGCTTTTAAAAGAAATTAAAATTAAAATTAAAAAGATGTTCTAGCAAAAATTTCTTCAAAAATTTTCCTTTGGCTCTCCTTAGCCTACGATCTCTTTAATTATAGGTGAACTTTTTAGCTTTATGTAGTTCATTTAATAAAAATAATTAACTGCTTGGTTCACTTTATCGAAATAAAAGTGGACGAGGTTTTTATTGCCTATTTATTATTTTCTTTTTTTGTCAATGTTTGAGCAAAATTTTAAGCAATTATTGGATATAAAATTTTACTTTTGAAAATTTTCGGGTATTTTCATAATCCATCGGGGCAGAAGGTACAGTGACTCAAACAACTGACCACATGGTAATGTTTTTTGCGATATTTAAAATGTTTTTCATTAGAAATGTTTTTGTTAGTGTTTTATAAAGTGTTAGTTTTGCGTTTCACGTGAAATGGCTGACAAAATTCATGGAAATTGGATTGCCGTGAAATATGCGGGAAATTTCACACCATGTCCACGACAAAGTAATACTCAGTTACCGCCGTGAAAAGGATGAAACATTCTTACCAACATGATGCCAGCAACATTGTTTCACAGCTTTTAAAACTCATTTACTATTTAACCCTGCTGTTAGGTAAAAAAAACTTACGAATCTTAGGTTAGAGGACCATTTGGTACATACTGCAGTTTTCATACAAAATAACAATTTACTCTTAGTCTTTATATTTAGTTTGGTTCAATACTTGCTAAATATTATTATTTTATTATTTACTCAACTCTGGTAAAACCCAGCACCAGTGGCCTGCTCTAAAAATGCTTCTAGTTCAGGAGCTCGAAAGCGAGGAATTTGTAGTTGCTGCAAGTCTAAGTCTGATGTAAAATGCTCCATTTGCAGTGCGTTTATTTGCAAAACCAACCGAAAAACATTTTTTTGCTCATCATGTAGTGCCAAAAAATATCAAACAAACTAATAAATACTTATTTTTGGAAAATTAATGTAAAGAAAATCAAAGAAAATATACTATGGACCAAATGGTCCCTTAACCTAAGATTCGTAATTTTCAATTTATCTTAGTCCAGTTTTAAGTCAGAGAATTAAATTTTCGCACAAAATATTGTTTTATAAAAAGACCACCTGAGCTGAAAAATTTAGACAGTATATATGTATCACCGTTCCAAAGTTACAAAGAAAACAAAAAAACAATTGGACCAAATGGTCTTAACCTAACAGCAGGGTTAAACTGACGTGAAAAGTGATAGTTCACCTTTTCATTTAAGGAAATGTTGTAATATTATTATGTAGTACCAAAGGTTAGTAATAACTTCACAACCATGAAATTTCGCTAGCAACATGCATTTGGATTGCCATGAAATGTTGCTACCAACCAAAATTGTAGTAGCGCCTAAAAGATGGCACATATAAATAAACAAATGTGACAAATAATACAAAAATAATTCTTTAAATACATAGTACATAGGTGCCGAACTGTTAATTTTCAATGGCAAATGAATTTTAAAAGCTGTGAAAAAATGTGTCTGACATCATGTTGCCAAGGATGTTGCAAGCCTTTTCACAGAATGAACTTAGTACAACCTTAGTACTAAATAAATTAAATTGTACAAAATTTATAAAAATTCAGCGAAGTTTCATCAGAGTTTTAAACTTTTTAATTTGAGTTTTCATCAAATTCTGGGTATGCAGTTTGGCAGCATTTTCAATTTTGGCATAATAGTTTCCAAGTCTGAAATCGCTTAAATTTCAGGTTGATTTTTGAATTTTTTTTAAGTTTAGTCCTTGGAAACTTTTTGTCATTCAGATTAAATGACACAATAAGTGAAAGGCAATCAGCACAAAAAAATAATAAAAAATAGGTTCTGAACCTGAAAACAAATACCTCGTGGTAATACTCATCTACTTATATAAAAATTCCTACTTGTTCTGCAACTCTTACAAATTAATAATTTAAAGCAATACGCATTACTGCAAAACATAATGCAGTTGCTGAAGTGGGCAGCGCACACAAATCGAACAACTACATAAATTCTATAACAACAGTGAAATTTAGTCAGAATCTAGTTAATTTCAAATAGTGGAACCCAATAAAAACTCCAGCATCTAAACACTATTTTACACAATTCGTCCAGTGGGTACATTTTTCACCATTATTAATAAATAAATACCATGCTGTAGTACTAAAATTGGCGTGCAAACCGAATTGTATCTGTCCACCAGTGCGATCGCATTCAGTACATTTGGTGCTACAAATAAGTCCACACTTGGCGCACGCTCCATTGCGACAAAAATAAAGCGCGAAACCAACCACCAGCAATACAACAAAAGCCGTATATTTATTCTATGGAATAATTAGAAGTTGGCATGGACCCATTGCACTTACATATACATATATACATATATAATGCATTTTCGGTTATTTTATGTGCATGTGTGTGTGGCTGTGTGTGCATGAACTTCCAGAAACTACATCAAACTTCGCAGTGTGCATCAGATGAGTGCGAAATGTGCTCACTCATTTCAACCCATTGTCGGAATGTTCAATCTACCTATGGTCGCACCACATAATATGTGTATAATACTACTACTACATACATATCTAGATGCATTCATACCTATCCGCTGCAATTACTGCAAATGTTTCGATGTGTGTGAACTTTTTGGTAATGCAACATGGCGGCGGAGTGAAAAAGGCCACATTGTCCTGGCCATACAGAATGCTGCACTACTTTGCTGCTGCTGCTGCTGCTGCTGTCTGGTCGTCTTTTGATTTAGCACTAACATAAAAATGATTTATCAGTGACATTAAAATAATGCACGCTATGGCACATTTTATGTATGAATAGATTTTCGCGCCTCTTTCGGAAGTTACTCTTAGCTTCACGGTGCTGTTTCGGGAGTTATAAACTCAAAACTCAAACTTCTTATTTCTGCTGCGAATTTATTTATGTGTATATGTGTGCATGTATGTATGTATAAACATTTATATGTGCATACGTGTGCATCCGATTTTCTAATATTTATGTATGTTCGGGTAAATGTAATATTTTTGAGTTTTATCCAAGAAAAAAAAATGCAATATCCAAAATATCTTTTAGATAAAAATAATAACAATTTGGCGCGTTCACCAAATAAATATGTATATAACTCGATGTTTAGTTGAGCGTTTCTTTATTTCACGGTGCGCACCTTGATGTTGCACCACAAATGGAGGGCCTACAGTAGATATGTAATTTTTATAAGAAGCGTTTTCATGCCAAAAATACACTGTACGGGGCATATTTTATCACAAGCAGAAGCTTCTTTTGCTGTAAAGAAGAGAATTATCCATTAATTTGCCTCCAACATCACATCAGTCCAAAAATATTAGCATCTCATGAAGTTATATTATCGACCAGCCGGTTAACCGATTAGCAAAAGTTGTTTCAAAAAAATAGTCGACTTCACACCTAATCGAATAACCGTTTCCTTTCGACCTTTTCAACTAACCGTTCGTTTTCGATTTTTCGACTAGTGGTTTTCTTTCAATACATATGTATTTGTGTTTTATATGAGTTTAAATTTTTGTGCTTGTTAGCCGAATTTCTGACTATTCGATCGTGAGCGGTTAGTCGAAAGTGAACGGTTAATCGAATAGTTGCTATTCAACTATCAACCATCAAACAATTTACTTATCGAATAATCGATCAGCTGAATAGTCGTTTTTTGGCATGAGCCTAGACATTAGATAAAATTTTTAATTAAAAACACGAAACGCCTGTGTACGAGTGCATGTTGATATTTTTGAATTTTGTATCACCCAAAATCTAAAGTATGCAAAATTCCTATTTATACAATAATAATATTTATTTTCGGTTTCTGACCTTAAACCTGAGTAATGTTAAAAAAATAACACTGCCCACTGCCCTAAACAGTGGATACCTGCATTGAACGTCCAACTTAAAAATTAAACGAGGTTCTTGTGTACTTACTTCATGATTTTTCTTCAAATGAAAATAAATGCTTAGATTAATCCGTATGCCATTTTTTAGTTCTACATTTGATTGCATGTATGGCATTTGAGCAGGCCGAATGCGTTGAGAACGCCGAGTTTCCCAGTGAGGAGCGTGTACTTTGTGATTATTTTCATGATTTTTCATCGAATAAAAAGTCAGTTTCAATTAAAATATCGGTTTCGGTAAGCGTTTATTACCTTTTTCTTGTATTAAAAAAAAATTATTGTCGATTGTCTGTCATCACAACCGATATTTTTAAAAACACCCGAGAAGAACAAATTTTAATCATGTTAACCAATCAATAAACTGTCCCAAATAAAACTACTAACAGTTGGGGTTTCTCGCTGCATTTGACTAACTGCAGAAACCACATGAAAAAATAAGTTTTGTATTTGGTTTGGAAAATTATAATTTTCTCGCTGGATTTTACTAAACTGTAGAAATCACGTGGAAAACCCAGATTTGCAGATTATTATTTTTACACCAGATAAAAATCTGATTAATTTAAGTTCAAAAATTGCTTTTTTAAGATTCTCAAAATTCATCTAATAATATGTGTAGATTATATTAAATTAAAATTTTATTGGCTGTAACAGTGTTCTCTAAACTTATGCAATATGTTTCCATCGTATGTTCAAATTTGCTTGATGTAAAAAACTGAACTACACGGTATAAAGTACCAGCCATACACTTCAAGGTATCATGGAATAATTCTCGAAAGTAAACTGCTCGGGAATTTCAACATAACGAACGCATTAAGAAAGCCACAACAGAGCTCTTCAGTTCATTCTGTCAAAACCTAAACTATGAGTTTATAATATGAAATATTTATTTTATACATATATACATATGTAAGTGTACCCACAGGCAGTTTCTTCATTTACCAAGAAAGCTCAATCATTTCAACTGCTACGAGTATTGGATGGAATAATTTTTTTACTCGAATATGAAATGAGGAAACCATTTCTTGAAATGGAAAACAATAACTAATACAAGATGGAAACCAATAAATATTGGTTAATGGTTAATGGTTAATGGTTTCAGAAAGAAGAATATGTAAAAAAAAAACAAATAAGATTTTTACATAAACTAAATGGAAAAAGTAAAATAAATTGGGTTTTCAGTCAAAATACGCACAGGTGTGTTAAGTTTCTTTAATTTACACATTAGTCATCTTCTTTCTAAAACCGTTGATAAACTGAAAATTGGTTGCTAATCATCAAAGTTAACCCTAAGTCAGGATTTTGGTGATCTTTTGCAAAATTCATATTTCGATTCTTGTTTAACTCGACAAAATCTATTATACAAGAAAATTTACATCACTTCCCAAATATTTCTACTTGATTATTTTCTTGTTTTACTCTATAAATTTAGAGTGAATTTCATTTATAGAAAATTAATACCGATTTATTTCTGGAAAATATAGATATATATTCGTACTAAATTGTATTATATTTAGAAGATCATTGGTAAAAAAAATACATTTAAATCGAGACACAATTAACAGGTAGTTTCAGCAGAGCTTAATAATTTTTATATTAAGTAGCCACTAAATTGCAAAGCTTTGTATATATTTTATTTATCTATTTTTATTTATCTAAAGGGTGGTTAAATTTTAAGGGCCGATGTTGATTTTGAAAAAAACACAAATTATTTTGGAAATTATTGTAATTTCTTTTTATTATGATAATTTAGTGTGGTTCAATTATGTATGGAACAAAATATCGGCCAAATGTTCGCCGTGACCTCGGCGGCACACCTCCATCCGATGGTCCAAATTTTCGATGACGCTGAGGCATAATTGAGGTTCTATGCCGTTAATGTGCCAAATTATCTCATCCTTTAGCTCTTGAATTGTTGCTGGCTTATCGACGTACACCTTTTCTTTCCAATAACCCCAAAGAAAGTAGTCCAACGGTGTCAGATCACATAATCTTGGTGGCCAATTGACATCGCCACCACGTGAGATAACACGGCTTTTGAATTTGTCGCGTAAAAGAGCCATTGGTTCATTGGCTGTGTGGCAAGTGGCACCATCCTGTAGGAACCACATATCGTCCACATCCATATGTTCCAATTCGGGCCATAAAAAGTTCGTTATCATCTCACGATAGCGAACACCATTCACAGTAACTGCCTGACCGGCCTCATTTTGGAAAAAATACGGTCCGATGATGCCGCCAGCCCATAAACCGCACCAAACAGTCACTCTTTTTGAGTGCATTGGTTTTTCGACAATCACTCTTGGATTATCATTCGCCCAAATGCGGCAATTCTGCTTATTGACGAATCCACTGAGGTGAAAATGTGCCTCATAACTGAAGATGATATGCATTTTAATTTGAACGCCCATTTTCATAATAAGCCTGAATAACTTTAACACGTTGCTCGATTGTGTATCTTTCCATGTTCAAATTGAGTTAGTCTGAAATTGAGAAATGTCAAATGAAATGCAGAAAAAACGTGTCGTTTAGGTGTGGTTCGCATTCAACATCGGCCCTTAAAATCTAACCACCCTTTATTTTTATTTATTTAGGTATTTATTAAGTCTACGAATTTCGATCCTTACAGACTATGAAAAAAAGTATTTCAATAAAGCTTTAGCATATAAGTAGCAAGATTACAAAACGCATTTCTTGAAACTGATAAGTCTAGATCAGCATTACTATTATCGAAAGTAAACTCACGTAAAGCACGAGCATTGGTGGCATTACTAAGTTTTGCTGTTATCCCCATAAAAATAGTTGAAGTTCCAAAGCGATCGCCGATCGAATTCTTTCCAACAAGCAAGGACAATCAATGACTCCAGTTATAATATAATGACCAAAAGACAGTCACAGTATATACCTACGAATTTCTAGGGACTTGAGACTTATGTATAAGCAAAACCCGTAGATTACAAAGAACTTGCATCCCATTTTTTGTACAAGTTCTATTCTGTTGATAGCCTATTTGGTACTTGGTATCCAAATAAAAGCGGCATATTCTAAGCGTGACTTAACAAATGATATATGATAAATTTCGCTGTAAAAGACTTTAATCTGAATGGATTTGATTTGATTTGTGTGCGTCTTTTTATTCGTCATGCAGCAATAAAATTCATGTATTTTTCTACAGCTATTAACTGTTTAATGCGTATTGACTTAATCTATTTTTCAAATTTTCTTGATATTTTGAGAGAGATTAGGAATGTTGTTTTCCAGGAAATTGTTCCAATAACTTTTTAATTACAGCTTTTTTTCTGTCCAAGGGATTTTTGATCTATCAAATTTTTCGGAATCGAAATGGATTGGTTTTCTTAATTTCAATTGTGACAAAATTGATTCGGTTTGAAAAAGTGAACGAAGAAATGAATTGGCAAATTAAACCAAAAAATATGTGTTGTTTGTCAGCCCAATCTTTTATATTTAAAAGCTCATATTATGGAGAAGATTTATAATCATATAACTGCCGTGTTATAAATAGAATTGTTTTGAATGATGTGATCGAATGTGAAATTGGTTTGATTTGGCATAAGGCCCGTTTCTTTGTGCCCGACTTAAATTTCATTCAGTCGCAAAAGCAACCCTGTTCCTGTTCTTTCATGGAAGATGCGATTTGTTTAGGAATATATAGGAACGAACAATAGTTGTGCTAGTAAATTTTAATTTGACGTATTTGTATATTTAAAAATACTATGCAAATAAAAATGATCTAGGTCTTAAACTGAACAGTATTTTCTTTCTCATTCACAATAGCGCAGTTTTTTATTTCCCAACGCTATATCTCAGGTCGGATATCATTTTACCGAGTTGGCTCAACACGTATGTTTTTCCGAGTTAGTGTTGTTGCTTTAAATGCATTTTGTTGTGCTACCTAGTGTTCATTTGCAATTAGCTTACAAAGAAACGGGCCTATAATAGTTGATATGGATAAGCTATTTCCAAATATTTTTTATAATTTAAATTTTCATGATAAATGGTGTATACAATTTTTTATGTTGCACCAAACTTATTGAAACTTTTCGAATTATGTAAATGATATTTTGACAGTGACAGCTCTTTTTCGCTCGAAATGTTGATTCTTGCGGAACAAAATGAATCGTTTTACGCTTGAACAACGTTGGGAAATAATGCAAACGTAACGGAAAATTATTTTGCTAGAAACATTATATTTTCTGATTAAACAGCAAAACTGCCGTATCTGGAGATTATAAAATCTACAGATGACCGTAGTAAAACCAACGTATTTTCAGATCCTGAAAGTTTGGTGTAGATTTTGGAGCAGTGGTACGTGCTGCTGAAAACGGTGAGCACCACAGAGACATGGTAAACGATTTTTTGTTCCCGGAAGTTGAAGGCATGTACTTGGACGATTTTTGGTTTCTGTAAAATGGCGCGCCATGCCACACAGCCCGAGTTCGATGATTGGGTGATCGTCCCTCGAGGCGAATATCGAGCTAGCTATTCGGGAAATGGAGATAGAAACCGTTCCAAAGTTCTTGGAAAACTTGGTTAATAGGAAGTACCACTGTGAAGCCAGACAAGGTTGCCACGACTTTTTAATATCTGGATGATATAGATAAGAATTAAGTAATATAAAAAAAATAAATTCACTTGATTTGGGTTAAGAAATAAATATAATGAATAAAGCGAAATAATGATTTCTTAGGTATTATAGTTCTCGCAAATAATAAACTAGGTATTTGTAATATGTTTCTAACGTAAGATCAGAACAATTTTAGGTTCTTCCTACACCGACTATTACTTCTATTCTATCACGCGCCATTCAAATAACTCCTATGTGCTAATTTTTATAAGTTTTAGATTAGGAAAAATTAAAATGAAAATATACATATTCTCGCAAACGTATACGCTCAGACGTATGAGTGATTTTAATTAAAAACTAAAAGAAATTTTACCCGAGGCTGCTCACTGCCTTTCAAAGGATGTCGCTACTTCAAAAATGTTCACGACGACCGCAATGGTAACAGCAGGTGAAAATTACCAAAAGATTACCATACTCAGGTATTAGTCTCAGATTAATCTATTTTGATTGTGATACATCCTATGAAAGGAGCAATACTATTTACCCAGTATATCTTTGATCTATGTATTTAGCAAACCTATGAAATTCTCAAGCGTCTTATAAAATTATATATTCAAAGCGCAAATTAATGCTAATTAATTCCTTTTGAATTTGTATTATTTATTCGCAAATTCACTTGGTTGTAAATCAATGGCTTCCATATAATTTAAAATGAAAAATATGGCACTTATGCCAAAAAGTTGACAACTGTGCTTACACCCATGTTATAAATATTACCATTACTACTACTATTTTTATTAATGCTACTCGTAATTAGTACTGCTATTTTTACTAATTTCTGCAACAATTTTAACCAATTTCTACTACTATTTGTACTAATGATACTACCAATTTTACAAATTTTTACTTCTATTTTAACTAATGCTACCACTACTATTTTTACTAATCTCTACTGCTATTATTTCTAATGCTAATACCAATTACTACTTATATTTTGACAAATTTCTACGAAAATTTTTCCTAATGCTGCTACTAATTACTATCTACTACTATTTGTATGAATGCTACAACTATTATTTTCCCCCTAATTTCTACTACTATATTCATTCATGCTAATACTAAAAAAAATACAAAGGAAGACTTATAAAACTGTGTCCCATATTTAACTCTATACTATCTCTGTGTAGAATCGGCACAGAAGTTTTACTAAAAAAAATCATCTGCCGTTCAGAGTCGACGTAGAACTGTGGCTCCCTCAACTTGTGGTACAAGAAAAAGACGTACACCACAAATTGTAGGAGAAGTTCGACCAAACATCGAGCTATGTGTTATATATATATATATATATATATATATATATATATATATATATATGTTTATATATATATTATTGTTAACATTATAATCATAGCTGTTAAAAATGCACGAGAGATGACCTATCTTAGAGGGAGTTATGTTAACTGCGGAAGAGTCTCAGTTGCTTACTAAGCAATAGAAAGTAAGCTGAAAAGCTCCTACGAAGGTTTTTGGGTTATAAACTATCTCCAAATTTGACGCAGGAGGGCTTCTATAACTTTTCTCTCTAAATACTAAATACTCTAAATACTATTGACGGAGTAAATGCCAATCTCAAATAAGGTGTATACTCAAAAAAAACTATAACTTATCACTGATAATAGTCACTGCCGCTTCAGTATCACAAACTTTCCTTAACATACACTTAGACTGAAACTTATCGAAAATTATCTGTTTTCCTTCTACCTTCACTGTTTGTAACTCATTAGTGGAGGATTTAAGCCAACTTTTGTACAAACCCAACATCTGCACCATTTAGTAACCAATGCGACGGCCATAATGTAACAATGGCATTTTGCAATGCTACAAGCAGCAAACCTTCCATCTGTAGAGAAATTTGAACTTATGCTGAATAGGTAATGTTTACATTGGCACCAAATGCTACTCCTGGTAATGTCAGCATAATTTATAGTAACCGAATGCCAACTAGTACTACTAACTATTCCACATCAACATTCTGTGTACGCCGGACTGATAGCATCCCTCAACTCCATCCATTCATATTTACATACATCCAGGTCTCCCTCTCGCACTCGCTTTCGCTGTCTCATTCGCCTCTTTGACTAAATTATGCGACGCGATTTGAAAGAAATGGCAATTTAACTGCACATACATACACCTGTTTTGGGGCAATTTATCTCGAAGAATTATTATTTCAAAAATTGTGGATACACTGCGGGTGTAGGGGCAGTTAGTCGCAGCAGGCCACCGCAACATGCCCTGAGCTTTAGTGCATCATTCGAGTTCATGGTGTAACCAAAGTTGAAATGAGTGAGCGAACGAAAGAACGAACGGGCGAACAGGCGAATGAGCTAGTGAGTGCATGGCGGGGCCAACAAAAATAAAAGGATTTCAAAATGGTCATTTCGTATGAATTATGCGCGTTGGTGCAATTACATGTTGCCATTGCCACTATAAAATGCTGCAGGATTCACATTTATTCATTCATTCATTCTTTCATTATCCTTTATGGTGGCTATTTCAAGCCACATACGAAAACAAGACAGGTTCATGCAGTAAACTCCAATGCAATACAAATCTATACACATTATTGCTTGGTATTTATGTATTTCTTTTATATTTATTAGATTGTCGGATTGGAGGCAGGCTAAAGCTCCGTAGACTTATTTTTAATAAATAATAGACACATTGTCTCATAATCTCTCTAATTTAAACAATGGTATATATTTACTTATTGCTTCAAATAATCTGATAAGAAACAAAACATAAAAATTAAGCTTGTAAACATAAACGATGGTCTTAGTTTTCTTTTACCTTTGGACAACTCTTTGAAATTAATTAAGGTGATGGATCTTCGACCTTGGGAGCTGATGGCTGTAGTTTGGATTTACTTTATATGAAACTCAAAATAGGTGGCCAACTAGATAATACAGTGAGTGCACCCGTCGTTATAAAGCTGACAATCCGCAAAGTACGTTCCCAAGTAGACGTCGTTATTTTGGGAATGTTCGAGTACTTACATATGTATGTATATGTGGTCCTATGGAAGAGTAGCTTTAGCGCTCGACATGTTGAGGTTTAAATGAAGTATATATATATTTGAATAAAACAACTTATGTTTATACCATGTCCACACGGCAATGAAAGCAAGTTCTTTTCAAGAGATGTCTTTTGTGTCCGACCAGACAGCACTTCCTTTGACTAACTAATTTCGTTGGCATATCTCTATTTATATACCGTTTTTCCTCTAAGGCAATCCGGTAACCGAAATGACCCCCAGAGCTTCAAAATAAAAGCTTCGGTCTGTGCACACCAAGCAATGCCGCTTTTTATAAATATTTCAGTTTTTCTCCACCCCGATTTCTTCTTTTTATTGTTCTTATTTATTTTTTTAAACTACTGACGACAAATCATCGATTTTTTTGGCATAAAGTTTACGAACACTGAGTTCCTTTGAAAAAGCTTTTAGGTTTCATATGAAACAGATTTCACACTTTTTTCAACTATTATCTAAGCTTTTAACTAACATTAATAGCAATGCTTTTATCGAATAATTTTTGACTAGAACAAACTAACATAAATATTGAAGTAATTCTAGCCTATAAGCAGATACATATATAGATATATAGCCGTTTCTTATGTTACAACTTGACTCAAAAACCAGTGAACGGATTTCACCTAAATTTGGGCACTATATTATTTAGTCTTGTAGCACGGTCATAGGCTATACTTGAATCCGTAAGATGGCGCATGAGTCGAGATATTCATAAAACCTTTAATAAATTTAAATAACAAATATAATTTAATAAAAATGGGAGACAGCATCGAAAAAGGTTCACTTATATCTTAATTACCTGTCCTTGGCGTTATGGAAAGGATTCCCTTCTGCAAGAGTAGCAACGTCTGATGAACATGCACCCTGATTTGCTGCATAGGCCATGTTCGATAAGGTCTGTATCTTGGGGAGAAGTCCTTTATAGTAGCTTACTTACTTACTTAATTGGCGCTATAGCCGATCTGGACTGGACTGGATCATTTTCGTCCATTCGCCCGACATGTCCCAGCCAACGTAGCTGCTGTATTTTAACTCGCTGGGCTATGTCTATTTCGCGGTAAAGCTCTTACATCTCATCGTTCCATCGTCCGTGGCAATCGTCGTTACAAAGACGTAGAGGTCCATAAATCTTTCGGAGAATATTTCTCTCCAATACTCCAAGGGCCGTCTCATCCGATGCTGACAGTGTCCATGCTTCAGCGCCATACAATAGCACGGGCATGAGACTTGTAGAGTGTGGTTTTGGTTCGTCGAGAGAGGGATTTAGTGTGTAGTTGCCTACTTAGCCGAAGGTAGCACTTATTGGCAAGAGTGATTCTACGTTGGATTTCCAGACTAACATTATTGTAGGTGTTAATGCTGGTTCCCAGATAAACAAAGCCTTCCACTTCAGAATTGTTATTGTCAACAGTGATGCGCGGGCCAAGACGCGAGTGCGCTGACTGTTTTTTTGATGACAGGAGGTACTTAATTTGCCCTCGGTGACCTCTAGATGCATACGTTTCACTTCTTTATACAGTTTAAAAAAGGCAGAAGTAACGGCGCGGTTGTTGAGACCGATGATGTCGATATCATCGCCTGAAGTTGCACGCTCTTATAAAATATGGCGCCTGACTGGTTTAATTCTGCAGCTCGAATTATATTATTTAACATAATGTTATAGAAGCCACACGAAAGAGAGTTACCCTGTCTGAGACCTCGTTTGGTTTCAGACGTCTCGGAGAGCTCCTTCCCGATTTTGACGGAGCTGGCGCTGTTGCTCAACGTCATACATAGTATTGATGGGATACCAAATTCAGACATCGCGACAAATAGGCAACTTCTTCTCGTGCTATCGGCAACGGATTTGAAGTCGACAAAAATATCATTTATGATCCGATTTTGATGAAGTGGGAAACCGATAATGGGGTACGACCTGAAATACGTTATTGATTCTAGTGGAAAAGTATGCTGCAGTTGCGTTTAAAAATGTTTTTATAATCCGACTTAGATGAAATTGAAAACATACACATGCATAAGCATATACATATATATTTGTCAAAGAAAATATAGTAAAATCCATTAGATGGCTCTGTAGTGGAGATTTCCAGATTTATGGTTCAACTTAGATCAAATCTAATAAGCTTTGTGTAGTTAAAAACAATACCTCTTAGTCATAGTCGAGATCAAGTTGCCTCTTCAGTTAGTTGCAGCTATATTTGGCAGATGTCTAGAGAACGATCGAACCTCGATTTTTAGAACCACACAGAACAATTTCAATATCTAAAATAATAAGTAAATGAATTTTTAAAAACTTCACGTTTTTATTATGGTTTTTAAATAAGGCACATTAGTTTAAATTATATCCATTTCGGTTCATAATATAATACTTATGTTTGTAAAAAAAAGCAATTAAAAACTTCTACATTTAATAGGGTAAAAATAAAATCATATCGACATTTTCACCATGCAACCGGTTCAGTCTATCGGTTGAAGCTGACCTGCAGCACTAAGCAATTTCTCTCTAGACACACTCGAGTTTTTCAACAAAAAAAGGTAGTATTACCCAGTATTCCAAAAAGTTTACAATTTTTTTCAATTCATCATTTAATGAAAAGTTTCTTTCAGCACCTCAAATCATCTCAAGCAAGTGAAGCAGCTAGCGAAATAATCCCAACATTTTCTACCACTACTGGCACACTTTTAAAATAGTCATTACTGGTATTTTTACAGAGATAGATTTGTTCTTTCCTTGCTTGTAAAAATGTTCCATACAGCTTCACTTTATTCCATCACTCCCTGAAAGTATTTTTAATTAATCTGTTATAAAAGTTTTTTCAATATGATGTCCCGTCATTAATATTAATCCATTTTTGCGATAATAAAAAAGTTAATTAATTTTGATGCAAATGAGAACGAAACACGGGGTTACAGATCCAAAGGTAAATATATTAAAACTAAAACTTTATGCATTGTTAAAGTTAATAAAAATTTTAAATTGTGCGGCCAAAGTTCAGTTTTTTTTTTTGCCTAAGCTGAGCCCAACCCGATCCAAACTTTTGTGACCGAAGCCGAAGCCGAAGTTTGGTGGTTCTCTACAGATATCCTATTGAAAATTGTGTCAAAAAATTGTTACTAACTTTAGAATCGACTTCATCTTTACGGCATTACTAGTTCTTAAAAATTTTTCAAAAAATTTCAGTAAGTATATGGAGACTTAGTAAGCAACGCAGATGAAGTCGCGGGTATCAACTACGGCAATATAATATATTTATAGCATATGCTATTCTCAAGAATGCTTTTTCAAAAAATAAAGTCAGGAAAACACCATTGTAACTCCTTCGGATTATTCAACCAAAATACTTGTGCGAATATCAAACTAAAAACCGTTATTTGTTGTGAATAAAGCTGTGAACTCAAACTCATTAAAGGACAACGGCAAAAATTGTTACCCCCCCCCCAAACTCTACTTGCCCTGCTCAAATTCAAAAATGTCACTTCTCTGTATGTATTCACACCTATGCAAACTTCTTTCACCACATCCATAACTCGAGGGCTATGTACATATAACCCGTTTATTTGACGTGTTGACGCACACGCTTCCAACCATCTTACCGATTTGTCTCATTCTTAAGCTGATAAATCAAACAAACTCATAATCGTTAAGAAATTATCACAACAAATTATGACAGCATGCCCAACAGCGTGAGGCAAAACTGTCGAAAATTATTAAATCAGTTGTGTAAACTATGGCGCCAAGGAATGTAGGCGTTATTCCCTTCTGCCTGATGATGCACTCAATCGCATGTCAAATTCAGCGCGCCAAGCGTATTTCTATTTCTAATCAGGTGTCAAAAGTCTGTTTATATTGTGGTTGTGCTTGCGGCATAAATAACGCTACACTCAAGTTTGTTGGAGCATTTCTAACCTTGTTGATTAGACGATTGACATCATGTTTACTCACAGAAGTGCGTAAGTTTCGAATTAGTTAACATCTCCCATGCAGTTTCATGCAAAGTTTCATCCCTAAACGATGCGATGGTCGTAAATCCATCATTCTGGTTGACGCTACATAGCACCTTATTCACTACTTATTTGATGAAATTACTTAGAAAGGGTTGATTTATTGTTTCCACTTGCACTGGGTGCGTTGCGACCACCAATGATGCCACATATACAAATATACACATACATACATATATACATACTTTGACTTCGTAAGCGACGTTAACAACAATTAGAAAAGTTACCACATGATGTCAGTTTCACCTATTTTCAGTTTGGTAGCATGGCGAGTATGCCAAGAGCTGTGCGTAGGCACAGGATGATAAGAAGATATATGTAGCGTGAAATTTTCTGATTTGAATATAAAGTGTTGATGTGTTCTCATTAATATTCATTGTGGCAACTTAAAGCAGGATAAAGTGATGGATAAATTAATACATATGTAGATACATAATTGTGTGCATATATATATGTACAGTATAGGCTTGATTTTGTATGGTATTTGTCACTCTACACAGAGCGAGATTTAGACCTATTGGGATGATTATATGCTACCTGGTCATAGCATGGCGGACGCCGTAACCGTGTGCGCGCTTCATTCGGTGGGTCCCGGGTTCGACTCGTGGCCGGGGCAAGTAACCTTAAAAATTATAGAAAAAGATGTATCTAATAATGGTCGCCCCTCGGCAGGCAATGCCAAACCTCCGAGGGTATTTCTAACATGAAAAAACGTCTCACAACATCAAGACGCACACCACAAATTGTAGGAGAAGATCGGGCAAAATCCAAGTGGTCATAGCGCCAATTAAGTCAGTACTTAAGGTCATGACATCTATTCAGGAAATCGTAGACTGAATTTCAGTGAGATTTCATCCAAATAAATACCTCTGATTATCTTAATGTTAAGAGTACAATGTACTAAACCTTAAAAAAAACTATCTTAGAGGCGGTGAATAACAAAGGGAATGAATTGTATGGGCATGAATATAAATGTAACTAAATAAAAAACCAAGATAGGTGCTTAGCCTTAAACAGCATTTATCTGTCACAATACACTGCGTTATGAATGGAATCTTACTCAAGAGCCACAAAAATTAGTAGATATAGGATCAAACCGAAGTCCATGCCCTTGATATTTGTGGTGTAAAAAAATGTTCGAAGAAGCATAAACTCGAGATTTCTGTATCATTTACTGTAGCATTCTTACACAATAGCATCGTAGCAGGTTAAGAATTGATTGTAGTCAAGAATAAAATCCTATATGACTATCGATATATGGAGAGAATGACTTCAACGAACAGGCAGATACTTCGATCGTGTGGCGATACTCCGATCCAGAGACTCTTTTATTCAGTATTCCTGCTAGAACAATAATGCATTTTACGCTTTTTAAATTAAACTCTCATAAAACAAATTATGAATTTAACAATTTTTTTCAATTTGTCAACAAACTCTACAATGCCTTTAATATTTTTGATTCGCTTCCAAACATCAAAAAAGGTATCTTATTTTCCTTGAATAACACTGCGTAACAAAAATTTAAAAAAAAAAGAGAGCAAGGGCAGCCGATTGCTGCTTTTGTGCAGTTAATGTGAAATGTTTCAACAGGCATAAAAACGTACTTGGGTTTATCCTAATGTAAACTCGGCTAAACCCCCCATATTGCACAGTCATGATTTGCCAATTCCAGTACTTTTAAAATCATCTGCTGCAAACTGTGATAATGTTGAAATGTCAGAGACATCAGAAAATCTGACAAATAGCAGTGAATGTGAGTTTGAAGAAAGTAGTTGTACAAAACAGGGATTTTCTACAGAAGAGCTCAATGACTTGGTTCGTGACTTGAATTTATCAAAAAAGTCGTCTGAACTTCTGGCTTCGAGGCTAAAACAAAAATCTTGTCTACAACTTGGTGTTGCTATTACAGCCTTTAGGAACAGAGAGCAACACCTTCTGCCTTACTTCACCAAAGAAGACAATCTTGTATATTGTAACAATATTTCTGGACTCTTGAGTGCTATGGCCATTCCCGAATATAATCCCGAACATTGGAGGCTCAAAAAGAAGTTTGAAATATGTGTTGCTACATAATGGAAACAAACTTGCTTCGGTTCCAATCGGTCATAGTACCAAACTAAAAGAAGAACACGAAAATGTAAAAATTGTTTTAGCAAAGATTTTGTATGCACAATATAAGTGGTCAGTATGCGTGGACTTGAAGATGGTGAATTTTTTATTGGGCCAACAAAGTGCTGTTTTATATGTTTATGGGACGGTCGTGCAAGAAATGAGCATTGGATTAGAAAGGACTGGCCGGTGAGAGAAATTATGGAGGTCGGAACAGCAAATGTGGCTCATGACCAACTGATAAGCCGAGAAAAAATCATTCTTCCACCACTTCCCATCAAGCTTGGGCTAATGAAACATTTCATCAAAGCCCTTGATAAGACAGGTGACTGTTTCGAATATGTGTGCAAACAATTTCCAGTCCTTAGTATGGAAAAATTAAAAGCAGGAGTCTTCGATGGTCCTCAAATTCGTATCCTTCTAAAAGACACTGAATTCTTAAACCATATGTCACAAATTGAATCTGAAGCCTGGCTAAGCTTTGTTAATGTAGTCAAACATTTTTTGGGAAATCATAAATCACCAGACTATACAAAACTAGTGGCTGATATGCTTCTCAATTTTCGCAAACTAGGAACTAAAATGAGCATTAAATTACATTATTTACATAGTAATTTGGACAAATTCCCGAACAACCTAGGCGATTACAGCGAGGAACAAGGTGAGCGGTTCCACCTGGACATAAAAATAATGGAAAAAAGATACCAAGGTCGATGGGACGACCACATGATGGCAGACTACTGGTGGAACTTAATACCGGATTGTCCTGAGCAACGACATCATAGGAGGTTCTACAGGAAAAGTTTTTTGTAATTTTTTTTAAATAAATTATTTTGTAGCATAACTCACATAAGTCTATATGTTGAACCTTATGCACGATTTAATAAATTCCAAACAAACTTAAATCAAATTTTCAAATATTGTAAACAGAATTTTAGAAAACTCATGAACCATGTGGATTTGTAGTCCCCTTAATTTTAATATAATAAAATGCAAACTTCAAGTGGAATTTTAACCTTTGTTTTGCCAACGGTGTTGTACATTTTTTTTCGTACAAAGCAAGAACAAAATATTCGAATATTTATCCCAATAAGAATTCACGAATCAATAATGGGGTTCTTAGAAGATGAGCAGCTAAGTTTGCAGTATGGTACAAGATTCATAAATGTTAACAATTTCATTATAATCAACTAAATGGGCCAAGTTTCGCACAAACTACTCCTAGAACACTCTTTTAAGTATGCGAATCAAAAAGTTAGTAGAAGTGGGAGTCGATGCAGTGCCTTACGGATATGGATTGTTTCATTTCCGCAAATCAAACATGGTTTGAATGCTGTGTACGGGCGTTCTTCGTCAGCACCAGGTGGGTTCCAAAACTTCTTTCCGCTGTTCAAAAACAAGAACTAGTGAAGTAATGTATTCAATCTGTATCTTTTTCTCAAGGTGATAGAAAGATGTTTTGGATCAAATTTTTACCGTGCTTTGTTTGTAATGATTCTAACCCAAAAAGCAAATCGATGGAGTAGCATTTGCGAAGCCAAAAGGGCATAAAAAGATAATAGATACAACAATTTTGGATTCGAGAGGAATTTTGTTAGTGGATTTCTAAGATTGTAACACAAACGTAATAAGCTTCTTCGCTGCATAAATTGCGAGGTGATATTAACGAAAAACTTAAATGAAAACTGTCGCGAGGAATGTGGTTGCTCTATGACAGCGCGTCGGTCCACCCATAGAGTATTTCGAAGGCTTCACTACTGGAATGAAAATATTTTCAATAATAGAACTCTAACAACCTGGGAATTATTTAGAACAAAAAGTAACTACTTACCTTGATTTTTGTGGGAAAACTATCAATGTACAGTTATAAATAACCGATGTACCAGCCATACATACCTGTAGACTTATTAAAATTCATGCCTAAAAACGAAATTAAGGCTGGGGTTTCGTTATGCTGTTTACCTTTTCATTTGGCATCAATTTCTATAAAATTACCATACTAAATTACCATAACGATGGCAGTGAGATGAGATGCAGGAAGAAAAAATAGCAATACGAAAGAAAACTACACCATGAACCTGTAACCCCATCCTACTGCAACCCCATTTGACCCGTGGGCCAATAAGTAGAGAAATACACGATACGCGTGAAATGTAAGAAACGCGTTGTAATAACTAACAAAACGAATTACCCGGCAAAAAACGGCAAATGTTAAGATTGTGCTAGAAGTAAAAGTGAGCCAACAACAAATATACAGAGCATAGGTATTAACACCACCTGTGCCCCCTTCCATACCATCACCACCAATACCCAGGCACAGATGTTGGTTGAGTTCGACTGAAGAATGGCAGCACTCACCAATGCCAATGACACGCAGCTAAGACCACAGAGACGAATGAAAGACAAGACTGTTATCCTGTCTGCTGCTGGTGGAGGATAAGAAGCAAGGGAGAAAAGTAACTGATGCTACAATTATACATATAATATAAGGAAAATAGTGTTGCAGATTGCGCTGGGGTTGGACTGTTTAAATGTATTCTCGCACCGCAACGCATTGTCCCCAAGGACTAGTAAATACTTCAGAAAACAACTTGAAAAGTTTGGTTATTTCCTTTATTTCGCAAGTTTTTTTTTTGTTTTCTTTCACTATAATCGTTTTTCATTTCAATCGGTTTGCAGCTCGCCACCGCTCTTGTCGTTATCAAGCAAATCTTTTCCAATTTAGTTTCGAACGTAATTTCTTTTTATAGCCTAAATCGCCGACAAATGGAATTTTAGAATAAAATACGAATTGCTCTGGCTCTGTATTATATTGAGATTAAGACTATACGCAACGAAAAACCATACTTTTGCAATAAGAGAATATGTTAAGGTGTTACGAGATTTTAAATCTGTTAGGCAAACACCAAAGGGAAATGATTACCATGTTTGGCCGTTAAATTGAGTTTAATTGAGTAGTTAAGCTGGTTGGCAATATTTTTCCAATAGAGCCCCTGTTAAGATTTTTTTTAGGTTGAAAAAGGTGATTGTAGTTTAATAAAAAAAAATTGTATGTTATTTCATAAGCTATATTCCTAAAACTAGATTTTTTCTTTGTTCATAAGTTTAAGTTTCCATTTTTTTTGTTTTTGCGTTTAGCATTTTTAACGTTAATTATATCTTTTATTTTGATGTTTTTTATTTTGGTTATTCGTTATAATAATGAAATTTATACTTACTTTCAAATAAATATAAGCATATTGATATCACAATTCGCAAATTCTTTTGAAATATATAAATTATTAACGCGAGTGCTTGGCGATTTTAATTTAAATAGTATTTCGTGGTCGTACTTGGAACCTTCAGACTTGCTAACTTCGTCTAATGTTAACAAACTTTTGAATTAAACCTAATTGATAGTTTACAGTTTCTCAAGCATCGACTTGCGTCAAATTAGCTTTTTTAATAAGTCTAATCGAATAGTACATTTAATTTTCTTATACGGTAATTTAATTTTTACGCTCTTGGAATGTTGCTCGCCAATTAGTTAGTGTTAGATTTAGAATTTTATGAATTTTTAAAACGTCGCTTCTGAAAGTAATGCTTTGAATTTGTTTGGGACAAACTAGATATAGTTCATTGTTTCGATCATCTTAAATCTAAAGTGCTTGATATTGTTTGAATTATGTTCCAATTTTGCCGAATAAAAGTTATAAGTTAACTTGGTACACTAGTTATTTGCATTTAAAAAAACTCAGTAACAGGCTGCATAAAAAATCCAAAGTATCCAAAAATACTTCCCGCTAAGAAAATTTCCTTGTTATTTGTCAGAATTTAAAAATGATAAAGTGCTCCGTAAAAAACATATCAATAATTTTGAAAACAATATAAAGGTCTACCACAAAGCTTCTGGGTCGTTTATTAAACTTAAAAAAATCCAACATTCCTACATTCATGTTTTATAAAAAAATTAGCATGCAAATTCTGCCAGAGGCATTTGGAACCTTTTTGCAAACATTTTTTGTGCAAATTTCTTCGGTGGTGTTACTGTACCTGGTAATCCTAGAATTTCAGGCACATGCTCTTTGGCCCACTGTTGCTCACGGAAGAAGATGTGCTAAGGGAAATTTTAAATCTAGGATCATCCACTCAAACTAACGATATATCTCCTATTCTCTTCAAGACCTGTTTTGCCTTTATTGTTAATTTTTAACTTGTCGCTTTTTACGGGAACTTTTAGAACTGAGTGGAAAAGGGCACATATTACCTCAATTTAAAAAAATGGAAATAAAAACGAATCTAGAAGTATAGACTGATTGGTACATTGACGAATACCGTTCAATATTCCTCTACGAAATTAGAGACGTTCTGACTTATTTTACGTAAGTTCCGCAAAGTCGAATTAAGCTATGAATGCACCAATTGGACGTTCCCTCAGGGAAATTAATCAAATCAAATAAATCAAATGGTTGATATTAATCTTTCACTCTCTGGGGTAGTTATAAAAAATATAATCCCAAACTACTTTAATTTAAGTTATCGAAAGCTAAATAGTATTTTTAGGCATAATCCATAAGATAAAAAACTACATTTTCACGACTCTGGCGGTTGTGTTCACTGCTACTGCTATATTCCAAAAAATAGGTTAAAGACTCAGTCTAGTGGGAGTTAGTGTATTGAAATGGATAAATATGTCTTGTTTTGATCACTAAAATAAAAGTTTTCTTCGAAAAAACTCTTACTACGCACAGTCGTATATAAAAGTTATGAGAAACAAAAAAATTTGCATTCAGAATAACTCTTACCGAGTAACGTAAAACAAAAAGGTAAACGAAAGGTTCTTCGCTTAAGAAGTCATTTTCAAGTGTGCCTTACCTGGTTCACAATTCTCTGGTTTATCCCTACGCCCAGGTGTACAGATTAATTTAATGGAAAAATACTTCGAAGCTATCAAAAGAGACGTTATGGCGCCCACCTACACCTGGAACATGCCGTTCCCACGACAGTCATTTCAGCAGCATTCCCCAAAATTGTATGGGGAATGTTTTATGCTGGAATGCGCTACAGTGATCTGATAGTCTATATTTTTTCCTTAGACGGAGTTCTCGGCAGTATACTCCAACTCCAACCCTCCCATCAAGTTTCGATCCACAAAGCAAACGCTGGGAGGCGCTAGGATTTTTGTACCTTTTCGAGCAAGCTCGGGTTTCCCCAGATCTATAGTTAGTCCACAGGTCCGACCAAAAAAATCTCTCTGACAATGAGCGTCTGGTCGTTCGCGTACGCAAAAATCTGGCAGCCCTTCCTCTCCAGTATTAACAACAGGTCGTTGACTACAACAACCCACAGTATCGGTGAGAGAACGTACCTTGGGGGGCACCTTTGCTCACTCTTCTCTGACTTAAGGCACTGCCCCACTACGCAATGACAGTTCTGCCGATGAGCAGATGGTAGATGAGGCGTATGAGGTCGATAGCCCCGGGTAAAATGTTGTTAAAGGCCAGCTCGATGTCAAGAAAGGCACCCAGTGCGAAGTCCTTACATACTAGGGCAGATTCCACCGATCTTCCCTTACAATAGGCATGCTTTGAAAGCAAACAAAAAAAAAGTTTTCAAAAAAATTAAGTGTAGGAAAAATTGTGGGCATTATATGGATACCGATTTATAATGGACTCTTGAAAAAAGCAGCCGACAGTTTTTTTGGTGAGATATCGCGAATTTTGAGCCTAATTTTCTCGCTTCTGCCCTTCATGCATTTGTCATTTCCGGCAATGTTTCTGAATAGTCCTACCGCTGTTGGACCTTGAAAGCGTAAAATTCCATTATTGGAGCTCTTCAAATGCGGTAGACTTCTCGCAGAGACTCATTGCCAGATCCATTTGGGAATTCCATATGCCTCCGTAGGCCAACCCTCCCAATAGGTATGCGCCTGTGTCCCAGAATTCTAAAGCATATTCAATAAAACTAGTTGCCTTTTTAAAGAAAGAATTTATAAAGGAAATAAACGCAAATAATCATAATATTATTTCTGCACATACCTAAATACACCAACGCCATTATAGTCACTCGCATCTCATTATAAGTATAAAATCCATATATGTATGTACATTTCATTGTATTGTTAGTTCCATTAGCGTTTCAATATGACTACTCGACTACACATGAGCATGAAACCGAGTTTAACTGAGCGCAGAAGTGTAGCTAATACTTCGTAACACTTTGCACAACTCACACACGCATAGATGCGCTAAGAAAAAATAAAACAAAAAAAAAAATATAATGCAAATCGCAGCTAATTGCATTTTAAAGTTACCATCCATAAAATGTGCTTACGAAATAAATAACTATAATAGCATTTGGCGCACATCACGTCCTCCAAACAGCCAACCGAATCCACCCGCACGGATTCGTATATTTCGAATCTATATTTTCGAAAGCATGCTAAATGTTCTAGGGCCACCATTTTTGGCAGAAATTAGCAGCGCCAGCGTAAATGGTTTTAATGTTGGTATAAAAGCGACTTCTACTCGAATTACATGGGAATATATTCTTCTTATATACAAATGTACATACATTAATATACACATTGACTTACACATACATATACACACTCGTATTCCTATTAAGCCTGATTGTACTTGGATCTGAAGAGGAGTGCTTTTAGTTGCAACTAACGAATGCGTAGGCAGATGATGGTAAATATACAGACAAATTTATTCGACACCCGTTTATTTTAATTCGCTCTTCTCGCTCAATTAGGGCATTCATACCTATCCGGATGTGTGTACACACATACATACATGTGTATGTCCATACAGATATCCACCTAAATACATACATACGTATGCATTTAATGTATTTTATATGAGTGCATGTAATAGTTCCCCCTGTTAGTTGTTGTTGTTTAAAAATTAGCAATTCTTGGCTTTTGTAATTTCGCAAGCGTTTAACGTGTTGCGCATAATTTCAACTAATTTTCTAATTAAAACGAAAATCGCTATTTGTCGTACTTACACAATGGAGGAGATAGTGTGTTTTATTCGCCGAATTGGAATTAAAGTGCAAGCAAAAGAAGTTTTTTATACGTACGTTTACGAGTAACTATATAACAATATAGAACATTTGAAGATATGTACATACATACACATATTAAATTTTTTAAATTTTTACAATTTTCAACGCTATACAAGTTTCTAACACTATTCAATTAAAACCTTCTCAGGCAACTTTTTTTCATTTTCACACATATGTATGTACATTAGGGGTGTCTTTATTTTCAAACATCGGTTTTCTATATATTCCTGGCCAGAAGTCGGTTCCTTTATGTATTTAGATAAAACGGTAAAAGTTTGGGGTCAATGCGATAACATTTAGTGGACCCGGAAGCCAGCTGAAAAATTCAATAGGCCAGTATGGGCAAATATCAATGTTCATACATTCGCCTTATATTAGACGCAGTTTTTATAGTATATTTAACAAAACATATATGTATACAAAAATAATTATTCCATTTTTGTATTCTTATTCGGTAATAACATTTAAAATAATTGTGATAATTTTGCGTATTTAAAAAAAAAAAGGCATGCAACACAAGCTTGATATTTTGCAAATTTACCGAAATTTGTTTCTACATTTTGGGCGCGCTGTTTGTAGGCAAACAAATTTCCTGAGAAAAAGTGAACTGTGTGGCGACAATAAGTCCTTCAGAAAATAAAATAGTAACTGCTCATAACGGGACATTTCTGCTGTGAAATATTTCCAAAAGCATGCAAGAGGTTCTTGTGCATATTGTGATTTTAATAAGTAAATATAATTGTAAGCGTTCACAAGCAAGAAATAACAATTATTTTGAAGAATAATTATTTGGTTTAATAAATACTTTAAAATTGTTTGAATTTCGGTGGGCGGTTGTGTTTAAAGTGTAAAAAGTGAAGTATATAAAATAAACTAATATGTCTAGTTTAGCAACACAATTTAAGAAAAGTTAGTTTGATTGGATACACAATGCATCAAATTACAGGTGCAAAACTTCCATCTAATCGGCAGGTTTTAGAAGTTTTGTTTTACAATATGAGATTTGTAGATCTTTCAGCAAAGGAAAGCGCAAAACTTGCTATCAAAGCAGCACAAATATTTTGGCAACAAGCACGAATACCGATAAGAAAAGAAGATAAATGTGTTGAGAAGTTATTGAAACTGTACGAAAGTTGGAAAAAAATCCTGAAAACAGTTCCAGAAAAGAGATCCAATTCACAGGAAGAAGTCGTTGATATGTTTGTTGGAAGTTTGGATGATTTATTTGACATGGCCACCGCTAATGCGCTTGAAAAAATGAAGTTAGTAGAATATAAGAAATTTCTTGAAATGCAACGTCAAAAAGAGCGGCCAGGTTGCATGATGGGTGTTGATAAGGTTTTGTACGATCGTGAAGTGCGTGCACAAGAAAGACAGGAGAAAGCAGCATTACGAAAAAGGCGGTATGAAGAAAAAAATTCTGAATGTTCTAATATAATCGAGGAAAGCAATGAAAATGATAAAGTACTTGTGGAAGCTGGAAATGAAAATGTAGTAATTCCGTTGGAAAAAAATTGTTTGCAAACTGAGTGTAAAAAGCGACGAGGCACTAAAAGTATCATAACACCACGATTGTTAGCAGCATTAGACAATGCCAAAGTGTCAGATGGTATGTCCGTACATATTTTAGTAGCCGCTGCTGAAGCATTGGGTCATTGTGTGGAAGAACTTGTTATTAATCGATCAACAATTCATCGTATGCGTCAACAAAATCGGTCTGCAGAATTCAAAGATATTTCTACTGAATTTAAAGAAAAGGTAAGTTCCCTATAGTTGACAATGCACTTTTATTAATGTTAATTTATTCAAACACTTAACAAGGCCAATGCAAATGGAGCACTAGTTGTTCATTTTGATGGGAAGTTCATGACAGATATAAAAGGTCGTAGTAAAGTGGAAAGAATTGCTGTTTTAATTAGCTACGATGGAACATCGAAATTTCTTGGAGCACCAAAGATACAGTCGTCGACTGGTGCAAATATTGCTGAAACTGTTTATCAGAGATTAGTCGATTGGAACATTCTTGAACTTGTTAAAGGCATATCTTATGATACAACTGCTGTCAATACTGGTGTTAAAAATGGAGCCGCAGTCCTTTTGGAAAAAAAAACTGCAACGCAATCTCATGCACCTACCATGCCGTCATCATATGTACGAAATTATTTTGCGCAACGTTTTTGAATCAAAGATGATGTCAAACTCAGCTCCAGAAATACTCTTGTTTGAACGATTTGTGAAGGCCTGGCCAAACCTTAAGAAAACCTTGTTTAAAACTAGTGTTGATGATAAATTTGTGGCATCAAAAATAAGCCAAGTGGAACGGGACGCTCTTGTAAGCTTCTTGCAGGACCAATTAAAAAAATCGCATAGGCGCGATGACTACAAAGAAATGCTACAACTTGCTTTAACTTTCATTGGTGCAGATTGCTTTAATTTATGTGCTCCTGGTGCAACCAGCAACGCACGGTGGATGGCAAAAGCAATCTATTGTCTCAAAATATATTTATTACGTGATCAGTTTAAACTTACAACCAGGGAGTGGCATCCGCGATATTTGTATTTTCATTGTTAAAATGTACATCAAAAGTTGGTTCGGAAGTACAAATGCGAATTCAGCACCTAATCAAGATCTTTTCTTTATTAAAGACGCTCTAAATTATACAGATACAGATTCAACAATTTCAGAAGCTATTATTAAAAAAATGTCTAACCACTTATGGTACATCGCCGAAGAAACAGTAGCGTTATCATTTTTTGACTTATCAGTTACCCACGCAGAAAAACGTAAAATGATAAAACAATTAAAAAGCAAGGAACCAGTTGTTCATTTAAGGAACATTTGTTCGAACTTACGAACTTAGCGATTTCGTTTCAGAAAAGACAAATTTTTTGTTCAATAATTTTGGGTTATCTTCAGCCTTTTTGGGCGTGGATCCATCCCAATGGGAAAATAATTCAGATTTCGAAAATAATTGGACTTTTTGCCGCAACTTACAAGTTGTTAATGATCCCGCTGAAAGAGGAATAAAATTTTTGCAAGACTACAACAAAATTTTAACGAATGATGAAGAGGAAAAGCAGTTGGTACTCCAAATTGTTGAATCGTATCGCAAAAAATACAAATCATACAAAAAAATTGATTTAATGTAAAATATAAATTTAAATATGTAATATGTATGAAAAAAAATAAAAATGTACAATATTTGCCCATACTGACCTATTAAATTTTTCAGGTGGCTTCCGGGCCCACTAAATGTTATCGTATTGACCCCAAATTTTAACTGTTTACTTTAAATACATAAAGGAACCAAATTCTGGCCGGGAAACTGTAATATAAACATTTTGAAATTTCCCCTTACAAATAAGGACACCCCTAATGTACATACATAACAAATTTTCTTCGTTAACACCATGGACGGTAACGGCTACAATTTTTATTTAAAAAACCAGGTTTAAATCGTAATTTGGTGATTTTTTGTTTGCTTTTCAATCAAAAATAATCGTTATTGTTGGATTTTTATTTTTCCGATCAAGTTCTTTAATTTTGGGCTTATTTTGATCGAAAAATTGTAAATACATGAACAACGATTATTTTTTTATTGATAAACTAAAAATCACAAAATAACCAAATATTTCGGATCGTTTTAATCGTAGACTTTCAAAGCTCGTCGTAGATTTTCAAAGCTAGGTGTGATTTAATTAAATTAGATGCTAATACCGTAAAGAATGAGCAATACAATTTTCCTCCCAATATAATCAAACAGACGAAGAAAATATTTACCATTGTCATTTTTCAGTTCCAGTCAATCACAGTTAAATCACATATTGCTAAATGACAAGTGGACAGAATACGATAAAAAATTAATTAGTATTTGGCAGATATTTAACTAAAAGAGTGAATATGGCAAACATTTTAATTAAACGCTTTTATTTAATCAACTAAAAATAAAGAACAAAAAGTAACAACCCTGACATACCCAACACATGTCCGGCATGTGGAGATTCTCCGCACGACACCAACCACCTATTCACATGCCCTCTCAAACCCACTCATCTAACCCCCCTCTCCCTCTGGTCCAACCCTATCGAAACTGCACGTTTCCTGGGCCTCCCCCTAGATGAGTTCGACGACAACGACCATGGGTGAATCCGCTCTTTACGGGGCGCGACTAGCCGCTACAACAACAACAACAACAACAAAAAGTAACAATTTTTAAAGCTTGAAAGTGTTCTTATTTCTGGAATTCAAATACCTGTACTCAAAAACTACTATAGTACCCAACTTTATGGAGTGTATTTTATCAAAATATTAAATGTGCGCAAAAAAGCGCACCTGGAACTAGCTAGTTATCAAATATAAAAGGGCGGCAATCTAATGGGTTATAGCCGGCCCTATTTGTCCTACACAGACAACAGAGAAATGAGTTAAGAGAAACGTTTTCGAAAAGATCTTTTTCTAAACAACAGCGGTATGTACATACATATATACATTTCTGTGATATCAGAAATAATAATCAGTTGGTTTTCGCAGTTTTCAATTTTTTCTAAAAAGTCTAAAATTAACATTCTAATTCATAAAAACCGATAAGTCCACTTTAGTTTCTACAAAAAAGTCAGCTATTAAAAATTCCAAAATCACAATTAAATTAAAGTAATGAAACGAGCACAAAAATGTGCCTTCATTTTAGATACCCAAGTCATAATTTCATGCTTTTGCAAATTCTCTGCACTATCAGTATCAACCATAGTTTTGAAAAATTTTTTTCGTACACTTATTTCAGTCAGTCCTGACGCTATGTTTCCATGTCACAAGACCTCCCAAATGTCCAGTTAAACACATTGAGCATTCGTCACATTGTTTCTGTGAGTACATCTGAATTTTAGACAATGAAGTGGTCTCATATTATATATTGGTATCAGGCCCACTTGAGGCAAATCCAGAGTTAATTTTATAAATAAAGACATAAGTAAATCTGAGTTAAATTTGTAATTTCATAACCCAAACATTGTTCTGCATCCAATAAAATCGACACAGAGTTAAGTAGCTCAGGCTTTGTGACATTTTATTTCAATATTAAGAATTGTCTGAAATTTCAAATGAAAATAATTTTTGTAAAGTATATCCAAAAATATAGTAAGATCAATCAAAGAAAGTGCAAAATTCGTCACGAAAATGATTGTTCCTCGAAAATTGAAGGTACCCGTTGTGTGCGAGAAGTTTCGAAACTGAAGATATTCAGGTAAGTTAAAACCTGAATGATTAGGTCTTTGTTAAACAATTTTTTTTCTGTATCAGGTGGACAACCAATAAACAGTGTTAACGACGACCCCATTTTTCCTAAGGTAAGAGGATTGATCGGACCTCTTATTGACGGATGCTACACTATTTATGACAGTGATAATACTTATAGTCTCATCGCTTTCCAGGAGGCCTACCCATCGGGCCACTATACGATTGGGCAAATAATATTTTGGACCCATATCTCTAGCCTAAAAGGCAACCGAATGTTACTCAAATACAATGACATCGTTAATCGTTATTTGTACGCCCTAGTTTAAGCAATGGAGCAAGGAGTGCAATGGGGTGTGGTAACTCTTCTGGGTCTGCAGTTACAGATGAGTGGCTACACTCAATCCCTACTCTTGCGTCCTCGTCGCGCACTCTGGGCAACGTGAGCAACCCTTGTGTGAGATATGGTAACCAACCCGTGTGGAGCCTTGGGTCACGGCAGAAAGAGAGGGAGCTTCAGTGGAGCCACTCCGACATATTCGGTTTAAGGGCTCACTGAAGTCAGCAGCGTCTGTTCACCAGGAGGTGCGACTGCAAGCGTGCGTCTGACTTGGAGCAAGCGGCTCGCTATATAAATGTGTCTTCAAAAACAAAAAACCCTCCAGTATTTGGTTGTGCGCTGGGCTTGGGACCCGCCACGTAAAAAAACTATACCCAATGAAAAATTTCAATGTGCCTCGGATGAGATCTCCCTTTTTTGATGACGACCACAAGCAATGTTTTAAGGACTACGATTTAAGGGCATGCACCTGGAATGTCCGAACCCTTAATGGGGAAGGTGCCGCTGCCCGGCTGGCTGATGTCCTCGTAAGAGTAAGGGCTGACATCACCGCCATCCAAGAAATGAAATGGACGGGGCAAGGCAAGAAACCCGTTGGGCCTTGCGACATCTACTACAGCTGCCATGTAAAGGAGCGCAAGTTCGGTGTTGGATTTGTGGTGGGAGAGAGGCTTCGTCGCCAAGTACTGTCGTTCACTCCAGTGGACGAGCGTCTCGCCACGATTCGCATCAAAGCGAGATTTTTCAACATCTCGCTGATTTGTGCCCACGCACCGACAGAAGAGAAGGACGATGTGATCAAGGATCACTTCTACGAGCGCTTAGAACGCACTTACGAGCGCTGCCACCGTCACGATATCAAAATCGTGCTTGGTGACTTCAATGCCAGGGTGGGAAAGGAAGGGATCTTTGGTCACACTGTCGGAAAATTCAGTCTCCACGACGAAACCTCCGCCAACGGACTGAGACTGATCGACTTTGCCGGGGCCCGAAACATGGTGGTATGTAGCACCAGGTTTCAGCATAAAAAAATACCCTTGGCTACGTGGCTGTCTCCAGATCGAAAAACGCGAAACCAAATCGATCATATTGCGATAGACGGAAGGCATGCTTCCAGTATATTAGACGTACGTACACTCCGAGGACCGAACATCGACTCGGATCATTATCTTGTCGCAGCCAAGATGCGCATACGCCTCTGTGCATCAAAAAACGTGCGTGTAAATACACAGCGAAAGCTTGACGTCGGAAAGCTGCAATCGCAACAGACAGCTGCAAACTTCACCACTCGACTCTAACACCTGCTCACTGAGAGCACTTCTCAAGAAACCGGAATTTGCGAGCACTGGGAGCACATTTCTCTATCACTGCGTACCGCCGCTGAAGAAGTCGTTGGCTTTCAGCGAACCCGAAAAAATGACTGGTATGATGAGGAATGCCGCGCCGCTTCGGAAAATAAAGATGCTGCCTACAGGGCCACGCTGCGATCGGGCGCAACGCGAGCTGTATGGGAACGCTACCGGGAGTTGAGAAAGGAAGAGAGACGTATCGTCCGTAGAAAGAAGAGAGCGGCCGAAATACGTGAGTGTGAAGAGCTTGAGATGCTAGCCGACATGAAAAGCGCCCGAAAATTTTACCAAAAGGTGCGGCGACTTACGGAAGGTTTTAAGACCGGGGCGAATTCCTGTAAGAACAAGAACGGCGATCTGGTGACTGATGTCCAAAGCGCACTTAGATTGTGGAGGGAACACTTCTCCACTCTGCTAAATGGTGACAGCGAAAGCGTCGCCGGAGAAGATGAAGATCCCGAACCCCAAATCGCTGATGACGGCATTAACATCCCGTCACCCGACCTCGATGAAGTTCGAATAGCAATTATGCGGCTACGGAACAACAAAGCCGCTGGAGCTGATGGGTTACCAGCTGAGCTATTCAAGCATGGTGGCGAGGAGCTGGTAAGGTGCATGCACCAGCTTATTTGCAGAATATGGTCGGACGAATGCATGCCCGCCGATTGGAATTTAAGTGTACTCTGCCCAATCCACAAGAATCCTGCAATATGCGCCAACTACCGCGGGATCAGCCTTCTTAACATTTCGTATAAGGTTCTATCGAGTGTATTGTGTGAAAGACTAAAGCCAACCGTCAACGAACTGATTGGACCTTATCAGTGTGGCTTTAGACCTGGTAAATCTATCATCGACCAGATATTCACGATACGCCAAATATTGGAAAAGACCCGTGAGAAGAGGATCGACACACACCACCTATTTGTCGACTTTAAATCAGCTTTCGACAGCACGAGAAGAAGTTGCCTATATGCCGCGATGTCTGACTTTGGTATCCCTGCAAAACTAATACGGCTATGTAAAATGACACTGAGCAACACCACCAGCTCAGTCAGAGTTGGGAAGGACCTCTCCGAGCCGTTTGATACCAAACGAGGTTTCAGACAGGGTGACTCCCTATCGTGTGACTTCTTTAACATTATGCTAGAAAAGATAATTCGAGCTGCAGAATTAAACCGGTTAGGTACCATCTTTTATAAGAGTGTGCAACTGCTGGCGTATGCCGATGACATCGATATCATTGGCCTCAACAACCGCGCCGTTAGTTCTGCCTTTTCAAAGCTGGACAAGGAAGCGAAGCGAATGGGTCTGGAGGTGAACGAGGACAAAACGAAGTACCCCCTGTCATCAAATAAACAGTCAGCGCATTCGCGCCTTGGCTCCCGCATCACTGTTGACAGTTACAATTTTGACAAAGTAGAGGGCTTTGTTTATCTTGGAACCAGCATCAACACCAACAATAATGTCAGCCTTGAAATCCAACGAAGAATCTCTCTTGCCAACAAGTGCTACTTTGGGCTGAGTAGGCAAATGAATAGTAAAGCCCTCTCTCGACGAACGAAAACCACGCTCTATAAGTCCCTCATCATGCCCGTGCTAATGTATGGCGCAGAAGCATGGACCCTATCAACATCGGATGAGATGGCACTTGGAGTGTTCGAGAGAAAGATTCTCCGAAAGATTTTTGGTCCTTTACGTCTTTGCGATGGCGAATACCGCAGACGATGGAACGATGAGTTGTATGAGCTGTACCGCGACATAGACATAGTTCAGCGAATTAAGATTCAGCGGCTACGCTGGCTAGGTCATGTGGTACGTATGGAAGAAAATGCTCCAGCCCTGAAAGTATTCGACGCGGTACCCGCTGGTGGTAGCAGAGGAAGAGGAAGGCCTCCTCTACGTTGGAAAGACCAGGTGGAGAAGGACTTGACTACACTTGGGATATCTAACTGGCGCCAGGCAGCAAAGCAGAGGAGCGGCTGGCGTGCAATATTGAAATCGGCCAAAATCGCCTAGGCGGTTATAGCGCCAATTAAGAAGAAGAAGAAGTTTAAGCAATGAAATAAAAAAAAAATTGGCAACCTAGAAAACTAGGCGATAGAAGTGAAACTTCATGGAAATGAAAATACTCACCCTAACCAGCAAGTTTTATGAGATAGAAATATTTCCCCGATAACAGAAGCCACTATTCATTATTCTAGAATTTTTAAGGGTGTTAGGTTAATGAAAAAAGATAGTTGATGTTTTCGCCTCCATTTATAAAAAATCTATTCATTCACTTCCATACTTTCATGTTCAAGAAAAGATACAATTGGTTTGTGGTATGAAAAATATGAAATGAAAACTCGTGATTGTAAATTATTTAAATATCTTGATAAAACTGCATCTATTGTCGTGCCTGATCTGGTTGTTGAGTCTTTGGGATTATTATTCATTTTTAAATTACATTTACTTTCTAAAAATTGTACAAGTGGTTGAGTTTCTTCCAAGGCAAAATTGACATTAAACCCACCGCTTAAAATCATTGGCATAGTGTGCAAATCTTCTCCTAATTCTGCTGCACCAGGGGGAGTATATGCCAATAATGCTCTATGTATGAATTTTATTATATCGATAACTCTCTGGTTCGGAGTGATGTAGAGAACAATCACTGCCACACTCTGTCCGTGTTGCAACCCCTCTCTCGTTTTTTCCTATTCCGAATCCGTCGCGTTTTCGTTTCTCTCCCATGTCGCCTTCCGTCCGACTGCCCCACCAGGCGCGATATCCCCTCCCTTTTGCTGCCGCTTTTTCGTTTCATTCGATATTGGAATTACAGCCCAACGAGCGCAAAGAAGTTTCACTTCAAAAAGAAGGATATTTGGACGTAGATCGTGAACTAAAAATTATAATAAATAACTCTGTTTTATACTCAATATTTTTATTCATATACATACAAGATGAGTTTTGTTACAATTTATAATCGTCCACAATATTGCTCGATTATCATTTTATGTGCATATGTAGCTGATGATTTTATCCGCGCATGAGTGCAATATATTACACCAAGGAAATCGTGCAATTTTGTAAAATTTCATTGCAGCCAATCTCATATAATCTACTATAGTTGGCATTTGTATAAACTGGGGATACAAATGAGCTATAGCATCAATGACTATATGGACGATTCTACATGCAGTAGATTCGTGGACACCAAGAAGTCCTCAGATATGTTTAGTTTACTTCCCGCAACTTACGTTCATAATGTACATAACCACTGTCTCATTGGATATAATGCCCTGCTATGGAGCAAGCCAGAGATAAATTCAATCTAAGAGCGTATTCCGATTAGGTGCCAACCCTTTGAGTATACCAACTGCGTTTTTATTTTGTTTACAAGGAGTGTTATGCTCTCCTTTGTTAATCGGAGTCTTCGATATATTGCTGAGTCTGTTAATTGAACCCAGCGCATTCGGTGATTTATCATATTTTGGTTGATTAAAAAAATGTTTGGAAATTGTAAATTTTCTTCATTTATGGCAGATTGTTACAAACTTAACAATTTAAACCTGAATAATTGCTAGGTTAAATATTTATGGTTTTAACTCTGACTTAAATATATAACCTGTCTTCTCGCTAGTGTGCCTTATTGTACTAACATATTATTTTAATAACTAAAACGAAATATAATTTGGATAATATAAGCCAGAAATGGTAATTCTCTTTGACTGAAAGAACCAATCAAAAAGTCAAATCTGTATGATTATTTGAAATATTTAGACAAAATAGCACGGCTAGTCGATTAAGTGTATTCGATTATTCTTTGAAGCAACTTTTGCTATTCGATCAAATGATCATTCAATAGCTTTAACATACAAGCCATACATGTACTCGTATACATATAGTCACTTACTTTTGGTATCAACCTTATTTTATGTGCCCAAATTTGATACGTGAGCTGATTTCGTGACGTGTTACATATGAATGCTACACTTAAGCGCGTATACTAGTTATTTCCAAACTGACCCTACTTCAGGCACGCCTCCCAAGTTAACGGGGTCACATTGAATTAGAAGCATTTATTATTGATGCTTAGTAGTTTTATTTGTGATACATGCATTTATAACGTCGACGCTTAAGTTTTTATGACCGACTGAAGGATGATAAGTCCTTTTCTGCGTTTCTTCGCTTTGACCAACACTAAAATGACATGATTTTGCGTTAAATATTTTGATGGTGTTTTCAGCGCGTATTACTTTTACCCCGACTTATTATTGAAAATATCTGACATTCAGTTGCAATAAAAAGTCAATGCATGCTAAACGATTGCGTGTTCCGTTTTTTGATAGCTGCCCCAGAACTTCTTAGCGTCTTTTATTTGTTTATTCATCGAAATGAATGAAGAGTGAAAGAGGAGCGAATGTGTAAGTGGATAGGTCATCGTCAAATGCTAGCCACATTCCGAAAAAATTGATGACTCATCATGAAGGCATTAATTTTATTATCCGCAAATGTCACCTTTAAATGAGGGATGTATTTTACGTGTAAATATAGTAGTATTATTATATACATATGTACATGTATATGCATTTCTGCAAATAACTAAGTATGCGCGGTGGGAATAATTTTTCCTTATCGTATTTTATTATTCATCTTGTGCTTATGTACTAAGTACATAGGTATAATATGTATATATTAAGTTAGACCTACTGTTGAAAGCCACTTACGCGCTTTTTGAATTCAAATGTATTGGAAAATATTTAATAAAATAATCAATTACCATTGGAACTCAAAAATTTATATTACGTCACCAGCGCTTACCATAAAAATATTCTGATCATACAAAAGAAGCAACCAAAGAACGACTGGAAAGGTACAAAGACTTGCTATAGGGCAGTGAACAATGAATCTAGGTAAGGGTTGAATATGATCTATGTTGTATGTCAACCACTACACTCAGAAAAAACATTCCTTGGCGCTAGGAAAAAATAACTTATTCTAAGGAAAAATTTCCTTGAAATGGCTCCAAAGATATGGATGCCTTAAAATGAGTAAACGATCTGACCCACTTTGAGGAAAACACATTTTCTTAACTGACAGTACTATTTTCTTTGTTTTTTTAGGAAAAATTATCTTGCAAGCATTATTTTTCTATTAATGTTGAGGAAATTGACAATTTTGTTTTACTTGACTTGAGGAAATGAAAATTTCCTCAGTTTGAAGAAATCCTATATAAGAGTTTGTTTTTCAAAAAGAAATGAAACATTTGAATTCTTATTTAATAAAAATGTTTACCATGTGCATATGAAAAGGAGAATATCTTGTGTGGCAACGCTGCTGAAGAACATCAATGCAACTCTGCTCAATCTAGTTTGACAGTTGAAGACTCTTGAACTTCCTTTCGTTTTGGCTTTTCCCCCGGCTTCGCAGACTATCCAATTCTAAATTTTATATTTTTCTATGCCAAATGAAGACGCCGCATAACTTGTTTTGGTTTAAAAGCACTGACAAAATTCAAATTTATTTACAGAAATTATTACTATTATTAAGTAAATTTACTTCCTTACATGTTTTTATGTTTTCAGCATGAGCCTGCATTAAGGGAAAAGTTCTCATATTCAGGTAATTTTTCCTATTATTAAATAAAAACAAAAACAGTAACTCTAAAATAAGGAAATTGATTTCTTGTTCTCAGTGTACAAGTGTTGACGGGTCCGTTATAAGCGGTTTGCGTTTTAGATAATTTATTTCATATGACATTTTATTCGCCAACCAGCGAGGACAACAACGAATGCATTTTCAAGCATACTCAAACTCACTTTTTTGAAATTTAGTTTTTTGCTGCGCAGATAATACCCAATCTCATTATCACACATAAATATTGTGAATTTATCTCACTTCAATGAAAAAAACGCAAGGATGCTTAGAAAAGTAGAATCCATAATTGTGGAGCACTAAGTCTACTGAGCATGCTTATTAATTCACTTATATTAGCTCTTTCATTTCCTTTTTCATCGTGGAATTTAAATACTCGTATACATTTATTTAACGCTTAGATCAATTTGAAACTTGCCCTACGCATGCAAAACGAATTAAAAGCACATAACCATTTAGTTCAGTAACATAACTATCAGATCTGATGATTTGGATAAAGGCGAAAGCTTTTGGAAAACTTTAAAAAATTAAAATCCTCAATATTTCTACTTTTTCAAACGATACTCTAAAATATTTATTATTTATTTATGAATCGTTCTGAAATTGAAGTGAGACATACTCATTTTTGCTCAAAAAGTTTTATTTTTATACATAAAATCACCGTTCAACTTAAGGATTATAAGTAATAATGATAAGTGCTGATAAGTAAGATGTATAACTTCTTGAGGCATCTAGAATGTCATCACAAATATTGAAACTGGAGGCACAATATTGAAGCAAATTTCCGCGTACATTTTTTTGAAAATATGTTTTTTCATTTACACAGCAATATTTTTATTTTGAGCATGTCAGAACCTTTTGTAATCTATTATTCTTTAACCCTTCACTGGAAGACTCAAATATTAAAATTTAACTAGTAGCTAAATGCAAAAATTTTGTAACCAGAGAGCGCGAGTCTCTCTTAACTCCAATCATAATGCTGGCATTGACCGATTTTTCAACTGCGTGTTCGGTTAAAAAGACTTGTGTATTTTCAAAGTAAGGAAGATTCAAGGTTTTCTCGATATTATGCTTAATAATTCTCAATATTACGTCAGTACCAAGTTTGGTAGGCCTCGATAAAATAGTATCGGAGATATACCTCATTGATCTAAAGTGGGGAAAATACCGTTATTTGGGCGTGGTTTTAAGGTTAACGGAAACGATTAAAATTATGTGCCTCATAATTTTGAACTGAATAAAAGGATTCGTGGGTTTGATTTTTACAAGCCCAATTTCTGAGAATCAATTTGGATACATGCATCTGTATATTATATGATTTACTAATGTGATGCTCAGTGTCTATAAAGAACCGACCGAAGTTGGTGTGTGTCGGCCTTCAGGAATTTGATATTTTCCCAAGATTCGTTTATCGCTAAAGCAACCTGATTTGTTTTTAGAAGCATTTAGCCACCGATTGCCTGCAGAGCGATGGGAAGGCCGTTCGCAAAGTTGCCATGGAAATAGCCGCCGAACTCAGAACCGTTGTCAAAGTCGTTTCCATCACATGACGGAGTTATTACTGGAAAAATTAATAATGATCGTCCTATAAAATAATTAAAACCACATAACGACGTTTGTGCTGGGTTTTATTTAGTGGGCTCCGGCTACTAAAAAATTAGTCAATATATGTATGTATGTATCGCTGGTATCGAACTAAATTGGTATGAAACCTTATTATGAATCGAAATCAAAGGATAGCATTGGGATCAGGAATATCCGCTAAAAGATGATTAAAAATTTGTGAAATGGGTCATATTTTTTACGAGTGTCGAACTTTTGTTCACGCAATTCAACTACGACAGTCTGTCGCTATTAAGTGAATGTGTGGTGTCGTACTTGAATTGTGTTGGTAGGACATAAGCAACAGCAGCTTACATGAAGACTGTGTTCCATTGGCTACGCACTTGCCCATCAAGTTTTTCTATCTCTCTGTCCGTCCGCCCGTGTATCGGAATTGTGCTATATCAACCAAACTTGGAATACACATTGCCCTGGACCCAAGATAGGTTGGCATAGTAAGTGGGCTTTTCCCTGTCCACTTTATAAGAAAAAGTCATATCTCCGGAACTACCTGATCAAACTATACGGACTTTGGTACAAGTATTGCATTTTAAACCAGTACGTAAAAATTCAAAAAATTTAAAAATCACACAACCCAAACAATCCCTCCACCCCCCCTAATAACCTCTTATGTAACGGAATTTACCACAATCTTAAAAAATCTGATATTTAAGTCACCATTAAAGATAATGTACTCAAATTTAATATGAAGGATGAGTCTACATAGGAAATGGACGTGGTACCACCCATTTGAAGTAAGTATGCTGGCAAAGTCTACCAAATTTAGAACACATCAGAAATTTTAAGCCAATAATCCAAATTGTAAAAATCGGACCAAAGCTACGCCCACATCTCAAATAACGGTTATTTTCAAAAATAAAAAAAGGATTTTTAATATTTAGAATAAGGTTACATAAGCAAGTATACGAAATAAAATTTTGGTAATAGGCGTAGCATCGCCCACATTCGAGCAAATAGGTATTTCTCAAAAAATATGCCAGCAAACTCCTCCTGCATTGGATTTCAAGTTAATAAGCACAATTTCGAAAATATTAAAAATCGTACAAAATGCATGTCAACCTCTTATATACATATAACGGTAAAATTTAAAAAAATAATAAAAAGTGCGGTATTTGTTGTTTGCTCAAATTTGCTAGACAAGATTGGATTTGAGAATGAAATATATGGAATCATAACTGTTGAGAATGGCCAATCGCCCATCTTAGAGCAAATAATACACTTTGCGTTTCTAACAATTTACAGTAAATCAAAATATATTATATTTTACTAAATCATGTCGCGAATTCTTTCAAATTTGGTATAAAGAATTTAATTAGGAAGATAATTAACCAAAAGTTAAAATTTTGGTAAATAGGTGTGGTTCGTTAAAATCATACCAATTTCCTTTCGTTGTTGTTTTAATAAATAAACAAAGTTGTAGGTTTGATGATGAATGATCCTTCATACATATACACATCATCTTTTCACCCTATCAGAAAGACAGAAGATCAAACAGAAACAAAAAAACTTTTTAAAGAAAAAATGGTTGAAATAGTGTACTTTTTCTTTATTGTTTTGCAGAAAAAAATCACTTTAAAGTATGAACGATTATTCACATTTAAAAACGAAATTGTTAAAATTCATCAATTTTGAGAATGATTTTCCGCCCATTATACACCGTTTTTTTCGCTAAAAAAAGTTACCGCTACCCACAAGAGAAATCAGTTTTTACAGCGAGAATGATAATTTCGAATAAAGACGTGTCTCATTAAATCAACCAAAAGCAAAATATTTAAATTTTATCAAAATACAAAAATATGACCTTCGCGGAACGATTGATTTGAAATGGAAAGGTTCAACTGTAATTTATGGTTTCTATTTATATACATTTTTTACTGCAAAATATTCTTGAAAGTGTGACATTTGACTATAAATGATATGGCAGTTGTAAAAATGTTTTTTTGAACCATATTTGCCCCACACCAACAAATATAACTATGCTGCTCCCGCAGGCATCCAATAAGTAGCCGAAGCGCAACCGCAAATGTATCACTAGATCGAATAAATTCATCGCCGTTTGGATGCTTGCTTCATACTTTATACACATAAATAGCCGAGTGATATTATGGTTCTATTAATATGACTGAAAGTGGGTAACCTTGCCTTTTGCTAGTAATTTAAGGTCCTAATATATAGCTTTTAATTTATTTTAAGTGTAGGGGAGAGTGGTCCCATACCGACTCCCAGGCGTGGTATGGTGGTCCGAAACCAACCGCAAAGTGATGGTCCGAAATATTAATTTATAAATGGGACGGACATTTAAGCGTAAAACCTGGAAAAGGGATCCAGAGACTCTGCGTCGAGCAGTAGTAGAAGACAAATGAAGCCATATCCATTGACATGCGGCCTTCGAGAAGCAACGTAAGTGAAGACCATTCGCATAAGAAAGAGGACAGCACAAGCTTCAACAATTGACTACATTACCCTTCATCATCATCATTCAGCCATCAAAATGTTTGTTTATAAACGTCAAAATTCATTCAATTTTATTCTATGTTATTCAATTTTTCTTACACCTTACAATGAAAATTAAACATCATACCTTTGATTGCGATTTTCTGCTTAGGAATAGGGAGTCGATTTAGAACCATGTCTTTTTTGTACCATCATTTTTGAGTAGGTCCAAAAATTGGAGTTTTATATTTGCCTAAATATTTTTACTTCACTTCAAAATACCGACGAACTTTACTAATCGATAAGAAATATAGTCAACCAATCCCTCTGCAAAGTAAATTTTTGAACTAAACACAAAGTTGATTCTTCTCACCTTTATTGCATTTGCCATTTAGGCTATAAATTATGGATTTTAAGAATAATGTACAAGCTATCCTTAATAAAGCTGCAAGAAATAAATAAAATATCGAGAAAAATGAATTGCTGAAATGTGTTGCGATATATTTTATTAAAAAAAAACATTCTACATCAAATTTTCCATGCCGCCTCGACAACCCCACAAATAGGAAGGAAGGTGAAAATACTTTCGCAATGCTACTATTGTAATGAGGACTACTTTGATTGCTCTCCAATTAGCTTCATTTAAGCTTTTTATTAATGTTACGCACACTGAGCCTTTCAAACAGGCCAAGATTTAGGGCCTCGGGTGTTAACTCAAAGTTATCGCAAAACTTGTACAAGAAAAATGAACTTACATATCCAAGAGTTCTGATTATATAATAAATGTTGGCAAAAATTATATGTTATATGTAAATCCATGCACAGTCTTACTTATTTATACTTATAAAACCTTGCTTAATATAGCTTAGCTGAAACAACAACATTGTTCATAAATATAAAAACTGTGTACTCAACTACACGTAAGTAAACCGATATATACATATATGCAGTGTTTATGTACTTAAATCAGCAAATAAAGTCATGTAAAAGAATAAAATAAAAAATTGATGCCAAGCCAAAAGGACGGTCAATGAGCATAACTTGTATTTTATTTTGATTTTTACTATCGCCCTATCCTTTAACATCTTACACTGAGAATATCCATGTGGGTGTGTTTTTTTTTTGTTCTATACCACCTGTATCACAGAAATCGCACACATGCACATAAATGAGCACAGCACCAAAAATGCCTATTTACGACCATGACCAATGCTGACGTACCCCACCTCTGCACTCGCTGCTCGGCTTGTGGTTGCATGTCCATGACCACACACACACACACACACACACCTTTACTTAGCAGACGGTGGACACATGGTAATCATATATTTTGGTCATATCTTGTGGTCATAAAACCAGTGTGCTTATGTGCCTGTCAATGAGTTTCTTCATGACATTTCTTTTTTGACCGCCATCGCCTCGCTGTTCACTGGATTTACTTACTCTCTTTCCCTTACATACATACATACATATGTACATATGTATGTGTATATAGACATATATGAGCTTTCTTATAATAAATACATACCCACATACACTTAGCCTTTTGGGCCTCTTGGCCGACGCTCGTTTGCAGGACATGTTGCGTATTACTTTTTGATTATGTGACTCCCCGTTGCGTGTGGATGGAAAATATTTTAGTGTCCATTTAATGTCCAATCTAAGATGAGCACATAACTTTTGATCGGATCGTAAATGTAGAGAATCAAAACAAATTGAGGTGACTGGTTGCTGCGACCGCTTTTCGACAACCATGTGGGTGGCGTGAGGAGGTAAAGCCAACGTCCAAACACATACACGAAGTATACTCTGGTATATTCGGTGATGTTAGTGTGCATCTTTTCTTCGGATCTCAAGCATTTTTTTGTTTTGTTACCAAATTTCACAATACACTGAGTAATACAAACAAAGAGTTGGGTTAGCTTGATTTAGTCCTACGGTGGAAATTCCATGGGGATCATTTCTTAATTTTCTTCTAGCTGATGGCTCATGAGTGATAATAAGTTATTTGGATAGCCAACTGAATAGTAAGAAGCATGTGAAAATTATATTAACGTGGCACGTAAGAAGGTGAGGTTGTAAGATCGTTAAATATAGCTATTTTTATATGTGCGTGAGCGTATAAAGAATTCAGCATTTGTTGTTGCGTCTTTATTTGTCAGGATATTATATTTTCGCTGGTCTAAGAAATTCAACTCCACGGTTATAGTTTCAGCGACTACATTGCTATGACTTAGTTCTGATTTGTATGTTTAAGAGAAAAGCTTAATTCTATTTCTACAATGACAGCCACAGTGCAGTTAGAGCTTTTAATACAAGTGCTTTTAAAAGAATGTTGTGCGTTCACCAAAGTTTGCTGGATATGACTAAATAGAATAGACACAGAAAGCAACTTAATGGATTCTACCCGAAACACTTTGAAAGCAGGTATGCAGAAACTCTAATGACTAATTTTTCAGTCATACCTCAAAGTAAATTTAAAAACAATTTCAATTTCCACATCTATTTTGTAGGTTTATGAAAAACTATCGCCTGAATAAAGCGGCTTTTATTTACGTCCTAAGTGTACTAGAGGGGAGTGCAAGTTCTGCAAAGTTGTCATCCATAACCTTAGTACAGAATCTGAAGAATTATATTCCTGTACAGGATATGCTAGATACACCCTGGAAATGTGGCTGATAACACCTTTTCGTCTACCTTCGTACCTTCGTCGGAAAATACCGATTCTTGCAGCAGCTTTGCATAACGCTTGTATTTATTTTCGCGTAGTTGATGTTTTAGAAAGGGTTCCACATACTCTGTCTTGGAATATAATGAGCTATCATCACCAACTTATAATGACGTTGCTTCCGAGATTAGGCAATCAATATGTATAGCATTAATATGAGTACAGAATTTATATTTGCTTACACCAAAATCCAAGAATTAAATAAATTTGTATACGTAAATATTTGTGTTTATTTAATTATGTTTATTAGCTTTTATATTTTGCATTTGCTTGTAGCTTTTTTCTTCAATTTTTAGCATGTTTCTTTTTTAATTTTTCACTACAATAGCTTTGTTATATCGTTGCGTTTCTGCAAGCTCTTCTTCCTTCGGGTTGGGCAATCGTTGCATACCTGAAGAAAGCTCATCCAACTTCTGATCTTGCCTTGCAAAATGTTTGAGAGTATTTTCACTATTATCAACTCGCCTCTGCACAGGAGTACGTCTCGGAAGTAATGGATCGAAACATCTGCTTTGGTGCCCAATTTGCATTGTCGAATGACCTCTTCCTTCATTTGGTTAAAATTGTGTTGTCGATTTCGGCCCCTACCAGTTACGTTCTGTTCCTTTTTATTTTCCTTTGATCTCCTTTTTATCTAGGCCTTCCAGTCTAATCATACCTGAGATAAGATTAAGTTATACAAAGAAATAATTTACAATTGTACAATGTATTCAACTATCTCTTTATTTTTTCCAGCTGGATATGTCTTTGGTAGGCGAACCAAGACTGTTCAAGTCCGGTTGGGAAACCTATTTTCCACCTAAATAAACCGCATTAATTTATAGATATTTTGAGAAATTTAATTTAGTTATTATTTTTATTACTAGTGGATTTACATTTTTAAGATTTTCCGCTTTTTTCTTTTTAAATTTGAATATCCAACGTCCTTTCGAGGTCTCCAGCAAAAAAATTGCTTCGTAGAGAAAAAAAAACTTCTTACATTTGACGTTCCGATTGGATTCAATGAATGCCACTCTACGAATTTCAAAAGTAGCAAGATGGATTCTATGATAGGGTTTAATATTTTTCAATCATATTTCATAGTCATTTCGTAATTACTATTTTTTCGAACAAATATAATGTATTTGCTGTGATATATATTTTTTCGCGGTTATCAAAATTGAAAAAATTAAATCCGTAAGTAATGATCAGATCATAACCAGCGGAGACTTTGGACATGGTATGTTATGTGCCTCCTATAGATCTTTGTATCAAGAAGTATTGTCATTGCATACTGCTGTCCGTCAATGAAAAGAATTGGCAAAAAGGGTTTTACAGGCGTACCAGATGGTAGAGACCTCTTTATTTGAGGGTTCACTGAATAGATTCCGTATCTTCTGTACTGTTCATTTTCGAAGCATTCGTGAAAACAGATACTCCAAAGCGTTCTGTGAGTAAATTGATATATTCTCAACAATCGTATTATCCAGAAATTTAACCAATTCATTCCCCGCAAAAACGGAGTTGCGATATTATTCAACTCATCGCTATATAGCCGACAGCTTACAAGATCTTGCATCTCTGAGGGTTTAATTGAAGCTGGGTGAAGTAAAAAGGGGTGGGGCTCGATATTTAAAAGCAATATCTTCCAATCTTAGAAACAGCAGTAGAAACCAATTTGAGAAATTTACATCTATACATAAGAAATAATCCTAAGTTAGACAGAAAAATATCTATGAAATAATTGAAAACAAGCAAAAATGTGTTCAACTACTTCTCAGTAGATTAACTATTCAGTTCACTTTTCTTAATAAGAATAATATGTGTATATAATAATTTCAATACTTGAATGTCATAGTATGGTAGCTTCTACAATGTTAAGTTCCCTGAGGCTGAATATTCCCTATATCCCATTACTGAGTATGGGCTGACACTGGGATTGATTTATTTCGCAGATACCGGGGCAAGCTTTACTTTTCTCGCGGAGAGTATGATTCGGTATTACAAGCCGCAATTCTCAAGACCCTGAACTACGTAATGGAAAATATGTGGAGAAACTCATGTTGCCGTAATTTCGAAGGGTCTGTCTAGGTATCTGCTTTCGTTGAGCAGGTGACTCTGTAGACTACTTCCATGTAGTCGCTTCCCATGACAAAAGCATCTGACTGTGCTTGGCATACATGACAATACCATTTGTCCTTCTTGTCTGGAGAAGGATGAATTGGTGGAACACTTTCTGTGAATCTGCCTTGTAAGGTTTACAAGGATTTGGTATCATGTGGAGAGAGGAGCACATGATCTCTTTGGCATCCAAAAATCTGCTTTTATTTATTCGTAAATAGTGTAGATTCAAAATAGATAGGAGGCATGCCATCATTTGGGATATCATCGAGGTTGGGAGTTTTTTAATCAGGGTTTTCTAGCCACATTAATTCTCTTTATTCTGTATAAAGAAGCGAATAGCCGTGTAGAGTACATGCTTTGAGTCAAAATTTTGAGTAATTTTGAAAATAGAATTCTGGAGGCAATAGTGGATAGGTCAGCTACATTCGTCTTGACGGCATTCAATCTACCTCACTTTAAAACCAAGCATGACCAATTCAGAAACATGTTATATTGCACTTTTCACTGATTTCACTTTTCTTATCTTCAAATAAAAACAATAAAAAAATATTGCCCATACGATTTGTTTGTTTTGTACCCGCCGACAGGTGCGTTTCGCTTACGGCAACCCAGCCCTAACAACCTCGATGCCCTTATTGGTCTCACGCGGATTGAAAAAGGTAGTGGAAAAAAATTTCGTTAAGGATATAGTACAAAAGCGGCACATAAAAAACACAGAAATCAAAAAATCTAGTTAACTGCGGCTTCGCTTTATTTCTAAATTGCGTCGCTCATACGCAATGTGCGCCCATTTTAGTGAAACCGTCTGTGTGTGGGTGTACAGGTATTTGCAACTCTACTCGAAAAGAAACAAAAAATGGGGAGAGAAACAAATAAAAAAAAAAAAACACATTTCCCTCAACACTCGTAGTCATTGCATTTGCATGTATTCATATTAGATTTTCTGTTCGCTTTGTTTGTAAAATAGTTTCACACTAAAACGCACCTTTCTTCTTCAAACTTCAATCACATCAAAAGCCGCCACATTTCTATGGTTATATCAAAGTTTTTTTTTTTTTTGGTTTTTTGATTTCCTCTTTTAACAAGCATATAGGTTAAAACTACTAGCTTACCCGCAGACACCCCCAGAGTAACGCATTTCTAAAATAAGCATGCAAAAGAATCACCTCACCGTTGTAAGTTGAAGTTGAATATAGCAAATGTCACGGTGTGTATGTATGTATGTATGTGTGTAAATATTTCCGAAAATATGAAGTAACTTCATAACAAAAGGTCGACATAGTTATTTACTTTGGTGAGCAGCGAAATAATGAAAGTTTCTGTGCTTATTAAAAATTAAAGCACCAATAGTTAACATTTGTTGCTCAGCATTTTCTTAGTTAATTTCAATTTAGAATCTCACAACGCCTTCAAGTCACAACATAATCGTAAACAATAGTTTTTGCATGTGCTATGCATACACGTTTAAAAATTCTATTATCTAAATTTAACTTGGCTTTTAGTTTAAAAAATTTGGTAAAACTTTGCGTTAACTATTGCAATCAAAGAGATGAGCACTTGATATACAACAATTATATACAATTGGGTGATTCACAAGGTGTCATAATGTGTCATAAGTCATAAAGTCATAAAGTTTAAAAAATACAAAATTGCTTAGTTTCAATTATTTGTTTCAACGCAATCCAAAAACATACCTTCTGAAAAATAAAATTTTATGACATTATGATTTATGACACGTTATGACACCTTGTGAATCACCCAAATATATAACTTTTGAAGCAAGTGACATACTATTGATCTATTTCGTCTTAATAGATAATCGAGTAGGAGAATTTTTCATACCCTCAGCTCAGTGGAGCCAGCGAAAGTCTAAAAAGCATTAACAAAAATAGCTAAACATAACCATAAAAAAAGGTCAGTGAGCCTTTTCAAGATATACTTAATTAAATGGCTTATTTCCAGATTATCCACGAAATCGTTTCCATTGATAAAAGGACAAGCGCAATCAACTTTTCAGAATTGAAATTCCCAAAAAGAACCAAATAACCTCCAGTACTATTACATTACTTTTATCACAAAAATTCAACATCAATATCTCTCTAGCCCTACGTAAATCCGTATATATTTTTTTTTGTATATTCATCTCAAAGCACGCTGTTTTTTGAGTCCTGTTATTTGAAGGTTCTAAACATTACATTAATGGGGTGTTTTTATTGGGAGTAGTTTTTGAAGTCACCTTTACTTGTCGAAAAAGTAAAATGTTCTAATGGCCTGTTTTCAATGTTTCCAGCTGAAATAGTTATCTTAAAATTATATCAAAAGAAGTAAATTTAGATATCTCTAAAAACCAAAATACATATGTTACCTGTGCTATCATACAAATATTTGTAAGGTAAATCCGCTGAGAGCCAAGCTGAATAGTTTTGAAGTTTGCTAACAAGGCGAATGCATACCAGGTGGTGTTATACGTACAAAACCAAAAGTTTACACTAACAAATTATATGCACAATGACAATATGATTTACAACAAACACATCATTTTGACTTAACGTTCACCAAGCGAATTCCATCAGCTGCTTAATCAAATTCATCTTATATGAATTCCCCTCGTTTGCCAACAATACAAAAAATTTCCAAACTCAAATTCTTACAAATGCAACTTCATTTTTCGCCTGAATACTTTCAATAGTTTATTTTGTATTTTGTATTGTTTGGCGTTGGCTGTGCTCTCAATAGTAACATTTTGTAATGTTGGCAAACTTCAAAAAAAAAACATCAGCCGACGAATAGAGCGAACGGTTTTACCTCATAATGTTTGTAGAGTGGGAGCATAATTGATAATTAAAAATTGGTTTTATAATTTAGTATCATAACAAATTACACCAATTCGCCAGCCTTATAACTTTACAGAGTTTTAAATGGAGCTAACCAAATCATCAAATCTACATATTTATATATCTCGTATCGTAGGTCGTACCACCTATAGAGAGATCCTTAGATTTTAAGAGTTATACGCGGATAGCTTTCTTAAACATTGGCAGAGATTTCAACAACATTACGTCAGTGTCCATTGGGAGAGCTCTGGCGGGTCCCTAGGCATCGAGTCGCGACTAATGACACTTTTACCAATTTTTTAATCATCATATGTAAACAACTACAAAAGTAAAAGCCTTTACCTTTAATTTAAAGGTATATAACATATTTCGTTTAAACTTATATTACAGGGTCAAATGCCAGATTTTTAAAAACAGAGTAATTAAAAAAATTTTAATTCTATGAAGACCTCTTTATTTGACTAATTATGACATCAGTTATATAAGCTTGCAATATATTTAATATACATAATAATTTTTTAGCAAAGCTCCATTTTCGAACTTCGTATGCCCATATCTCGATTCGGAGGCTAACTTCATAAAACGGAAAAATTACTTTTGTATTTCTGAAAACTAGTATTGAAAAATTCACTATAACTCGATTTCTTGATTCATCGAGAATCAAATTTGAAAATAAATTTTTTTTGCAATTTTTGTGGAAAATTAAAAAAAAATAACAGTTACTTTTGATTTTTTGTTTTTTTTTTTATTTATATTTTCATTTTTATTTTTATTTTTATTTTAAATATCATAAATAAGAGTTATTTCTGACGTTTATTTTATAAATCAAAAAATAAAAGTTATTGAACATTTCTATCTATAAAAGTCGTCAATATAAATCAGCCGCTGACTTGTATTTTTAAGTGATACCCATAAAAGTTGTTTAAATTCTTCGCAGAAATCTAAGAATAATTGATATTTTAGGTTTATAAAATAAAAATAAAAAATAACTGTTATTTATTGAGAAATTAAAAAGAAGTCGCAAAATAATAATTAAAGCGCGATTTTTGTAGTAAAAATTGTAATTTTTACGATCCCTGATTTTGCTTTATAGCGTTATTATTTACTTAGATAACTTTATTGGCTTGTTAATAAAATTCTGCACATTTAGCGTTTAAGATTAGAAATGGCATGTGAGATGTAAGAGAAGTTCAAGAAGGCTAAAAGAGGCTCTTCAAAAAATGGTTTCTGATTTTAATATAACTTGGCACACTTTAATTTCAATATAAGGTAAAATACCCTTTCATATACACGAAGTAAGGAAAAAGATTTTTGAGAGAAACCCCTTTACCAAATTTACCTATGATATAGAATAGAACGGTTTTTAAACTGATGGCTTATAATATACATAAAAATTGTTCCATGCATGGCACATTTTAGGCACACTGCGCAAAGACTAGAAAATCCATTACATATTAATTATAGACAACTACTTATGAAAAAGTTTCAAAACTTCCACATTTTCGGTCCGATTTCATTATATGCGACATCAATTTATTCATGATAAAATTCAATTTGGAATTATAACAACAAAATTTCTATGTTTCACAGAAATTTTTGCAACGAGCTATGGTCAAAATTGATTTTTACAGGATTGACCAAGAAAATTCCTAAAAAGCTCATCATTTTTAGTTTTTAAAATCGGTTGGATAATAGTAGCGTTTTCAATATATTAATGTATCAAGTACGAAAATTTGTCAAATAAAAAATCGGTATAACGGCAATTTTCAGGAGCACATACATTGCTTAAAAATTCAAAAATAAAATAACTTATAGTTATAACTTACTTATTTTTTTAATTGGCGCTATAACCGCTTAAGCGATTTTGGCCGAACTTTTCCTACAATTTGTGGTGTGCGTCTTGATGTTGTAACACAAATTGAGGGGCCTACAGTTTTATGCCGACTCCGAATGACAAATAATCTTTGAAAGATTTTTTTTTCATGGCAGAAATACACTCTGAGATTTGCCTAGATGCCTAGAGGCGACCGCTATTTGAATCAACTTTCCATAATTTTTGCTGATACCTCTCCCGGCTAGGGTTGGAACCCAGGGCGCACTGAATGAAGCGCGCACACACTACACACTCGGCTCTGGCGGGCGCCATATATATAACTATAACACGGTCTTAAATAAGTTGTTTTAAGTGGCACTTTCCCATTTCAGCTTGAATATTCTTCTCCACTTAATGTTTTTCATATCTTTATAAATTTTCAACATTAAGTTCATTTTTATGGCCATTATTGCACTTTTATTAATTATAAATTTTTCTTTTTCTTAATAGACGAATTTGACCGATTCCAACGCAGCACACCTGTCGTTTCATTGCCACCACCACGCCCTTCATGCTACATAGCCTTGTCATCGTAACCACTGAATCTTTATTCTCTAATCTAGATACATATATGCGTCATATTGCATATGCAGCTCATCGTTCCATCGCCTGCATCTCAGGCAACGAGCACCTACCTCCCAATACTGACTTTAGAGCTTAGATGTGTGGGCGAAATCTGATGGTAAGTAAAGAACATGGCGGTCTCATAATACGCTATGGTATTTTTAACGGTAATATGAGAAAAAACTTGTTTCAATAAAATTATCGCATAAAACATGGCGACTATTTATTGGGTTTTGGGTATAAAACGTTTTTCGATTCTAACATTTTGTAAATCACTTTTGTTCAACTTGAGGATTTATATTTATGACAATTAAACAATTACGAACAACTTTCTTGAATTTCTTGAAAGAAGCAAAAATGCACCCCAGAAAACTGTTTAGTAGGATGAATAATAATGGGTTTGCTGTAATTTTGCAAAGTTTTGGGACTCTTAACGCTTATATGGCTCCGGTTCCTAGAAAAGACTAAAACGGAAATGATTTGAACAAATACCATTGCTTTCCTTCTATTTTTTTAATACACACATTTTTAATTCGTAGTCGTATTATTTGTTTGTGCTCTGTCTGTTATCGATATTGTTATCGTTATCTACATCGAAATTCTTATGGAAATAGCATGTCGCTCAATATAGAAAAGACGACTTCGAACTGATCATAGCTTGAAAGCTACATACACGACTTCTTTTTCGCAGGGTTTTTAATGCTCATGAGGAATACTACTGGCAATGTCACAAAAATAGTTTCAGAAGCGCATGGATGTGTAAACGAAATACTTCGTGCGTATGTTTGTAACTTACCCGATTTGCCAAAGTTACGACCAGCAAAATCTCCTTTCTTATTAGCAATAAATTGGTATAGAATTCTCTAATAATAAGAGTCGCAAATAGTTACCAAATAAGTATCCCGCTTTAATGGTTTTCGTGTAAGCCGCAACGTAAAGGGTTAATGCGTTTTTTTTTTTTGTTTCAACACACATAAGTTGCCTAAGACATTGTAATAAAAATCTTAAGACATTTGCGGATAAAAAGGAAATCGGCAGTGCTAGTAATGTGTACTTTTCGCCTATTCCTGTTTTATCTCAAATAAGTTATCCACGTTTTTAATTTACTCAGTACGTGGCTATCTACCGGAAGAGCGTGTAAGGCCAGTTATTTGCCATCAATTGCAGCAGTTGCAGAACCATAAAGACCCGCAAATATATGAATGCACATTTCTATATATATATATATGTGTGCGTGTGTGTTTATTAACGACACCTTTATTGCTGCCGAAATGTTATAATAATATTGAAAATTACTCGTTTAGGAAAACAAATGTCAGTTGCTTGTGTAATATCAGTTTCAATGCAATTACCTTGTTGGTGGAGGGGAGCAGAAAGGGTTACCTTTTGATAAAAATGTTCTTCTTTGATACAAAACCTGATAAGAGTGTAATGCCTATCTACCAACCCTTTGTCGATATATTTTTTGTTGAGATTTCTTTGAGCTCCATTTCGATTGCTATTGAAAATAATCATATTCAGAGAAATCTGAAACTATCTTTGTCGCAGCACATCTAACAGCAGAGTAGCTCACTAACTTTTTTTCTTATTAAGAAGCCGCTGAATTGTCAAAATTTGTTTACATTTTACATTTTGTTGACATTTCAGCGTCGTCGGGCAATAACAAAATAAGTGAAAGGGTTAATTTTTTTCCAGCATTTTAAATTTCCAATCTTCGAGATTTTTATGTTCGTGCAACTCAGTTACTTTTGGGCAATACCCGCAGTCATTTAGAGTATCTCGCAATCCTAAAGATTTGGGATTATCAGCTTGCAAGGCCTAATGATGTGACATTCATTTTCTAATCGCTTTGCAGTCTTAGACTTAGAGCAGCTGGCAAAAATGAACTTCACATCCACCGGTGGACTTAAAAAAATGTAGACACTTATTTCCAGTGAATATTGTTACCATCGCATTGGGAGGTACTGCGTGGGCATAACTGGAAAACGACAAAATAGCAGTTAAGAACGAATTTTGTAAACATATTTAGGCATTGAGTAAATCAATATTTCAACAATAGAAATCCAATCGTATTTACAGAGGCAACAGTACCCCTCATAGCTATATTCGACCAAGTGTTGACTGCGTTACGATTCGCGCCATGCTACTTCATAGAAATGATTCTAACTTGCGGAAATAAAATTTACTGTTAACAAAATTCAAGATAACGTGCAGAATAGACCTGCAAGTGCTTAGCTTCTGGCAGAATATTACCTCTTTTCCTAAAACCGGGTTTCGGATTGCTCGGATTTCTAATTATACCTTTTATGAGCGTGTACTTTTACTATAGCCCTAATTTTGAGCTGCATTCGATCTTCAATATTCGCTGGTTATCAAACATCGGAAACCGAATGTCAAATTCATATTAAGAATGTTAAGATGTAATCCTGTCGAAATTTTCGTTGCAGATCGAATTTTCTGTCGAACACAATTTTGCTTTCGACGCTATATCGTAGTGTGGGAAAATTGCCGAAAACGTAAATATTTTGCAATTGTGTTTTTGCTTTTTGGCGACCAAACCCTATTATTAAACCAATTTTTAAAATTTTATGCAGGTCTAAGGTCGCAAGCACCAAACATCAACCGGAAAGGCTGGTTTCATTTATGGAAGAATATCCGCAATTTGCATATGATATTTGCATACCTGAGCACAAAATCGTAGCGCTAATGCTAATTTTAAAATGCTTGGAATTGATTTGGCTCATGTGCATTGCTGAAGCACCTCTACTATAGTGGACAGCAAATCCACAAACACCTTTTATATAATCTGTAAACAATATTCATAAATGTTATCAGTACATATAAAACCCTCTTTGAAATATTACACTCACGCAGTGGAATTCATTTCTAAAGGGTTTGTAGTATCCCTTAATCGTTTTCTACTTTTTGTAAAATCCAGTAAACTCTCATTATCTTCCTCTGAAAAATCGTGGTAGTTATATTTGTATTTTATTTGTATTTACTCAACTTGCTTACAACTTGTACTTATGACTGCTGATAGAAATATACCAATGTCGACGATCTAAATGAGTGAAATTTACAATAGCGCCATTCTTCTTGAAATGTGTTCCATAATACGAAATGCAAATGCAAATAAGGGCCTATAACTTTGGTCCCATGAATAATAATACTTAAATTATCTGGAAGACCTCGCTTTAGTCCGCTCGTCCGTTTCAGAGATATCTGGCTGAATGTTGGGAGTAAGATATATTTCTGTACAGTATTAATCGTTTGCTGCAATATAACTGATTGTTCAGATATGAGGTTTGCATCATCTATAAGGTACAGCTAGCATGCCAGTGTACCAGTGTTTGTTCTGATAAGACAGTTCACTTTAAAACTAAAATATATATTTTATTATATTCTATTTTTTATAAGAAAAATTTGTATATTAAATAGAAATATATTTACGGTCAAAATTATTACTGAAGTTTTTTCTCTTATATTCACAAATGATATGAAGATTTTCGAAGAAAATCCACGCTCACCTTTTATATAACGGTAATTTCGCAAAACAAAAATGGGTATTTAAGTCAGTATTAGAGCCAATTTGCTCAAATTTAATGTGTGGGTATGGCGCCGCCCACTTTAAAGCAAATATGTACATATATCTCCGAAACTACGCTACCAAAATCTACCAAACACAAATTGCATTTTAAGACAATAACTCAAATTTGGAATATTGTAGAAATCGGACGAAAACCACGCCTACCTGTCATATAGCGGTAATTTACAAAAATCAAAAAAAAATTGATATTTTAGTCACTATTAAAGGGATTTTCCTTAAATTAAATATCCAGGCTGGGGTACTCCGAATCAAAAAATTATGGAAATAGCGGAAATTGGTTATAACACCTACACTAAAGCAGCCAAGAGGATGAAATTTGGCACACCTGTAATCTATTATGAACAAAACGTGTCCAAAATTGTCGATATCGAATCACTATACCTTATAGCTCCCATACAACCGATCTAAACAAGATAAGAAGTTATCCGTTATAACTCGCACACCAAAACAGCTAAAGACATGAAATTGCGACTGATTTCAGTTATAATGAATAGAAATTGTACGGGTTAACTAATTGAAAATAAAAGCATAATTTATTAATTATAGAACAATTGCTTAATTTAATTTAAATACAGTTTAATTTATTTTGGACAAAGTTTCATTAATTTTGAAAATAGTTTAATTTTATTTGAATAACGTTTCTTTTATGTATTTTAAAAATAGTTTCGTTTAATTTGAAAACTGTTTCGTTCAATTTGATAACACTTTAATTTAATTAGAAAAAGGTTTAATTTAAAATTAGAATGCTATATATTAAGAGCAGAACAAAACTAGAGATGTTTCTTTTTCCAACATGGAATATAACACACTTGTAACGTAATTGTCAATCTAAGCGATATATGTCCCCTTTTCGAAATTACATATTGAATTGATATTGTTTATATTTAAAAAATCTACTTCGGGTTTTGTTCGAATGTGAGGTTATTGTTTTAAACATTTTTCGTAAGACGCCTTGTTAGAAAAGCAAAATGGAGTGTAACTCTAAACATTCTTCTTTTAAATGCACACGGAAACAAATATTAGTCCCAAAAATAATATATAGTAAGAAAATCTGAAAATATACGGAACTTACTTTGACAGGAATACGTTCATTACCTAACCCACATGCGAATAAAATGTTGAGAAATTTTTAACTCACGGACGTATTAGAGTGCTTCAAACCTTCATTAACTTACAAACGTGCACTGCATTTTTGTATAATACTGATTTATAAATAAATTTACTCGATAAACATTCCGTATTTTATGCAAGATCATATTCTTCTGGTCTCAATACCATTCTATAAAATTATTTGACTTCTTGCATAAAATATTAATGCGGTTGTGTAGATGAGGTAAGGTGCACCAACAAGCTCGTTGTCTTTCACTCATACACAGAGCTAAAAAGTTCACCTATTACATAATAACCCTAGAACACTAACCATCAATTAGAGTTACATAAACACTAACCATTCGTAAAATTTACGATTTATTTTTTAATTAAAAAAAATTAAGCTTTTCCATAAAGTCTTATTGTATAAAGTGATGTAAACTAAAAGAAAATATATTAAGGAACAAGAAAAATTATTGATCGTGATCATATCACTTTTCGTTGTCGCATGGTGCACAGCAACGTGCACGGTGTTCAAGACAAAAAGCTCGGTTACAGTGACTGCAATAATTTGACGTCATCCTGCGTTTTTCATACGGGCATAAGAAGCATGTTGTTCGCTTTGGTACAGCAGGAACCTCATGTTGATCCTCCATTTTCAAATCGAGGATATCTGCAATCATTTGCTTCAGTGAGCGTTTCAAAGTTGGTAATTTAAACCGATGCTGAAGCCAAGGTTCTGCTAATTGCTCATAAAGTTCTAGCATGTACTGTTTTCTTTTTATTTGCTTTGTCCCATTCCTTTGTCTGTTATGATTATATATAATGCAAGAATTAATGCACGCAATATTCAACATCCCATAAAACAAGGTCATCGGCCATCGGCGACTTTTTCTAACGCAGTTACTGTTGCTACAAAATAGGTCAAACGTATCTACTCCGAACTTGGTTTCATTATAAAACTGTATAATATCCGGCTTCTGAGTTCGGGGACAAACTGTGGCACTTTCATGCATTGTGGATAATAGAAGAACATTTTTGTTTTTTTTTGCTTTATATGAAATGAGCGTTTTTTCTGATCGAAGCAGAAGAGAGAACTGCCTACTTCACGGCCTTTTACTTTTAGCATTTCGCTTGGTATTTCTGGTTTATTTTGGCGTAACGTTCCGACTAGCGTCAAATTATAAGGCTTCTCTAAAAGCTTATCAGCTAGTCTTACCGACGTGAACCAATTATCCATAGTCACATTCCTGTTGGTTCCATGAATTGTTTTCGTTAAGTCCTTAACGTAATGCTCTGCTAGAGGAAGACCATTGCAATTAGTACTTTTTCCCAGATAGGGACTCGCATCTAACATATATTTCGTTGCCACATCACATGCCATATCTATTTTTATCCCGTATTTGGCAGGCTTGTTGGGGATATACATTTTGAATGGACATCGACCTCTAAATGCCAATAACTGTTCGTCTATTGTTATGTAGCTACCGGCAGTATAATATTTATTACAATTTGCTATTAGTAGATCCCAAATATCTCTTATTGGTGCAAAACGATCATTTTGACGTCTCTCAGATCGAGTAGTCTTATCATCAAACCGTAAACAGTCCAATAAAAACTCAAACCGCTCGCTGCTCATTGTCGCTTTATATGTATACACAACCACTTAATTTAGAATCAAATATATCTCGGATTGAAAGATGGTTATCTTTTTGTGCTGCTGCAAAAATTATCAATCCGAAAAGTGCTTGCAGTTCCTCTCTAGTTACTTTGGAAATTGTTGCTTTTTCAATGGAATAGTTTCGGGATTTGATAGCTATTTCATTGTTTGTATGTATCAAAATTTTACCTATTATTTCTGCATCAAAAAAGAAATTGAAAGCGGTAAATGGGGTATATGCATCGCGCGCGTGTCCTAAAGGACCTTGAATGAAATGTACGAAATTTCGTTCTCCAACTCTTTTACGCTTGTTGGATACTGTGCACCAGCGATGGCCGTTTTTGCCCCTTAGGCTTAAGGCTTCCTTTTCCTCGTTCTCTACATTTACTGTGCCGTATTTGGCTCGCTTAGGAGTTGGAATTTCTGAGTCAGAGCTGTCATCACTGCTAGGGACGTAATCCGATTCAGAAACACTAAAATCATCTCCTTCTACTTGGTCTTCTGATTCTGAGCCACTTGCTTGCATTTCATCGCTATCTTCTTCTAGCATTGCTACAATTTCTTCTGGATTGAAATTTCGAGTATTATCTCCACGTTTCGCCATGATTTCACTAAAATACAACCAGTATCATAAATCAAAATATCCGCTTATGATATTTAGTTGGTTGGTCAGTCAGGAAAAAAAAACTTACCTTAATACTAACCATTCGTAAAATTTACGAAATGATCCTTATCTCACATATAAGCAAACTGACGAGAAAGCTCATCCGCGCATAAACCAACCTGTCAACACAAAATATGAAGCTACACTGGCTCTCACCAATGTAAATGCTGTTAGGCGTTGCCAGTAGCAAATTTAAATTTAGAGATCGTAAAATTTACGAATGGTTTGTGTTCTAGGGTTAAAGAGATCGACATTCGAAAAGGCTTGCTGGCCAAGGAGTGCGAGAGCGGATAAAATAGAAGATTTTTTCACCGAGAAATCTGAGAAATCTACGAATAATTTGGCCACACCAATTGTTATAATATACTCTGTTTAATTGTTCTTATATTATAAGAAAATGTATTATAAATTACTACATAATAATATACAAATACTTAAACTTATCAAATTATAAATAAAGCTTATATAATTAAATAATAAACAGTTTATAAAATTTATACCGAAAATAATTTACGTAAAAAAATTTATGTGGTAATAATTCTAAATTGATAAGATCTTCAGCTTATTAATATTAAGAGGATATTATAATGACAACCAAGGTTCCCTTCTTAATTATATTGAGAAGGTTTTCATCTTAATTATACGGGTCACCTTCTTAATTACACAGAGAGGTTTTCTGCATACTTTTATAGATAATATTGATGATTTTATTGAAAAGACATACCCACTCGTTATAGGAAGACCTTCTTAATAGAAAAAATCAGAGAGAAATACGCTAAGTTTTGTTTTCATTTATAGGGCTTTTTTGGTGATATTTTTGCTGTGTACCTACATATCTGCATTACATTTGTATATTATATTTATATTATATTTATATTATATTTATATTATATTTATACAATATTGGCACTCTTGAAAGCGTTTCATAAATTCCCTAATCCAAGCATTCATAAACATTTATGTACATATGTTTGAATATATGTGTGTAAGTATATTTTAATTCCAAATGGCTCCTATAACGAAATCGTTTGGCTAAATTAAGAACAAATGTTCGACCAGCTGTTGACTGCAAATAATGATAATGGTCGGCTTTGCATATTTTAAGAAACATTAATATACTGCAATTTGAATGAGTAAAAGACGTATTTGTTATGCTACATCCGCATACATAGATACAGGCACATAAAATCAAAATTACTGCAGAAGATTAAACAACTTGCAACCTAGACAATACATATCACATATGTAAATGCAATAGATAGACTTTGCTCAACCAGCATTGATAGCATTGATAGCATTTACGTACTTAGTCTCATGGATTGGCCATGTAATGGATGGTGGTCGGACAACTATAAACAACATACTAACCATTAAAAGTGTATTATAATTGAAGAGATTTACTTTAACTAAATTATTGCTGTGACAAATTTTTATTATCAATCTATGGACAGCAGCTTGACAATTAAAACGCTCAAGAGCGCTTAGTTTGGAGGCAAGTTAGGCAGAAGCTTCTGGCTGTGGGAAGAATAAGAGGTTAGCTTCTTGGCAATCGTTTTTGTGTTCACCGAATCTCAGTTGTGAGAATTTTGTACGCTAATACAACCGACGATATCGAATGCAGGTTTGTTTCACGCAAGCAGGCGAGTGCTTAAAAACGGCCAAAAAGTGTCACTTCCGTAAAAGATTGATCGATTTCACTGCATTGCAATATATTAAAAGAAATTACTGAATAATATCTATGTATATCTATGTATATATGTACACATATAAATGCGAAAATCTGTTTGTTTGTGCTCTCATAACTGTTTATCCACATTACGGAATTTCCTGATATTTTGCATACTCGTAGTTATTAGTTTCTATCCCAGTGCTACAAAAAAGAATGAAGTCGAAATACCTGGGAAGTGATGTTATTTTCCTTGTAGGTCTTATCGAGTAGAACGAGAAGCCAATTTTTTAATGTGGTAAACATCCCCAAAATCTCGACTTAACTTAACTTTTTTAAATCGTTCTTAGAATGAAAACTGGTTGTTAATTAGCTTAGATATGGGCAAAGAAGAGCGCAAAAGCACGAAAAATCGGTTTTTTAAGGTTAAATCGAGATTTTGGGGGTGTTTGACAAATTCCAAAATTGGATTCTCCTTCTACTCGATAAGACCTACAAGAAAAATAACATCACTTCCCAGGTATTTTTCAGTGTCACACTGTGTTATCCGACATTTAGCAGTAAATGGTGTAAAACATTTTACGTTGATTGAAGATAAATATATATTACTCCATTAAATTGTATAAGATTCGTCAAAGCGATGACGAGAATCTGGTCGTACGTGGCAAACGATTAGCGAAACAAAAAAGCTAATTATTTATATTGAAATTTTAAGCTACGTTTGACAATTTTTATTTTACCCAGAGTCGGCAATTTAGACTGTTGCCGCTTGTTTTCCTGCATGTCAACGGTTCACAACTCCAAGAATGTGTGGCGTACAATTCATTGCAAAATCTCCGAATTTTTACACCTTTCATTAAGATGAAATTCTATTATAAGAAGAGATAGACACCTAGCCAAGTGTACTAAAATGACCGGGACCATGAGCTGGTTCGATTTAGCCATTTCCGTCTGTCTGTTTGAACGCAAACTAATTCCTCAGTTTTTGACATGTATTACTACAGCCGGATAGGCAGATGTATTTCTATAAAGTTTTAGTTATTTGTCGGAGCCGATCAGTTCGTCATTATACAGCTGTTATTCAACTGATTACTCTGATATGAGGTTTTGAATTATAACTCCTACACTAAAGTAGCTAAGAACATCATATTTGGCACATCTGTCGCTTACTTTAAATAGAAAGTGTCCACTGGAAACTATCAAGATCGGATCACAATAATTTGCACACCTCACATATTTAAATGTGTCCATTATTCAAAAATTATCGAGCTCGGGTTTCTATAGCTTATAGCTCCCATATAACCTATGGTTTAGATATAAGGATTTGCATTTCAACCCTAGAACTGAAGAACCTAAGCACATGACATTTGGCCTGTAAACTATTATAAATAGTTTAAAATTAACAATATCGATTCACTATACTTTGAAGCGTCCCTACAATTAATATAATAATAATAATTTGGCGCTTAAACAGTCGCTTAATGTTTGACCGAACTTCTCCTACAATTTGTGGTGGTCGTCTTGATGTTGTCACACAAATTAAGAGACCTACTGTTTTACGCCGACTACGAACAGCAAATGATTTTTCTGAGAATAATTTTCATGCCAGAAATACACCCGGAGGTTTGTCATTGGCTTCCAAGGGGCGACCGCTATTAGAAAAAAATGTTCTATAATCTTTCATGTTACTTTCTCCGCCCATGATTTGAACTCGGTAGCCACCGAATAAAGCGAGCACACGCGATACACTCAGCTACGGTGGCCGCCGCTCCCATACAACTGTTTGTTCAGATATGAAGTTATCTGTTGTAACTCGTAAACCAAAGCAGCTACGAACATGAAATTCGGAACTGCTTTTAGTTGTTATTATTATTAATATTATTATCGGGGATTGTGCACTGCGGCTATCAGTTCCTTTTGTCTTGAATTTGAAATAAACTTTACTCTAGAGCCTAAATCTCTGGAGTTTATACTGTGATCCGTTATTAAATGTTCACCCAGGTTCCTTTTGCGTTTGTGCATTATCGCATTGCTCCAGTATAATTATGTCTTGTAGTTTCATTTTTTATTTTCATTTAGGTTATATTATCCCAGGAGCGCTTTTGAATGCTCCTGGCCTGATATATTTCTCCAGTATAGTTCCCGGTGGACTTTCTCCTCTTCCTTATCCAGGGTGGATAGTGCTCCCATCCCTATACCACAGAAGGTCTCTAGACCAATAAATGAAATATAGACATTGCCTTATTCCCGATACTATCTCGGATTACGCTTGTCAGCTAATAGAGGGCAATTTCTGTCGAGCAGCCTGTCGTCTGTGCCCGCTGGCATGCTTGTAGCGGGTTTTATTGTAAAACATTAATTCTTACCCAGCTGTCTATAACTTTCTCTAGTCTTTTAATACGAATGATATGAAGCAGATTGGACTGAAAGACTTCGGCTGGAGTAGGAGTTTCTTACACATCTTCGAGATGAACACAACCCTCGCCCCTTTCCATGACTTTTGTATGTGACCCAATACAATGCAGCTTCAAAAGTGGCATATCGATTATATCTATGCCTCATATAGCATGGCTGGAAGAGTGCCATCAGTTTAGTAATTTAAAGGTGTTCGCCGAACACCTGGATCTGAGTTCTGAGCATATCTCTTTTGCCACCCTCCAGCTCTTTCTACTTATTTCCCCAATTTATTCAACTGCTTCTGCCTATTGCAATGGAATAGATCCTGAGGAGTGGATGTCGAGAAGTAGTTTGACCTTCTCGTTCTCAGTATAGTGAACGTCTTCATTTTTTAGGTTGGTAGGTAATATACCGTTACTTTTGGGCGTTACGTTATAAAGTCTTGAGGCAACTGGTAATTTGCTTTATATTTTCGGAAAAGTTTCTGAAACTCTTCGCTTTGCTTGCCTAATCTCTTTATGTGGTCAAAGTATCCTTATATTCTAACCACCCGCCATTTGGGCCGGTTGAATAACTTGCGAACTTTTGTTCTAAGTTTTTTGGGGTCTTTGTTTCACCATGGCACTTTCCCAGCAAATAATAATTCTTATTTATTGCTTAGTACAAATTCTACAAGGTATTCACCTCTTAGATTGGTGTCGCTGTCTCCATAGGCCTAATGGTGTGCATTGGCATCGTATCTAAGTATCAAGGGAGTTTCTTCCTGCCACAAAAAATTTATTTTATCATACTTACGCTAACAATGCAATTTTACATTTCTTACACAATTTAGATTTTTTCGCGTCCAACAATCCTCACATGCATTAACCGAAAGTTTAGAATTAAAATTTTTAAAATTTTTTAATCTAATAATCATTTGAAAACATTTTTAGTTTTAAAATTCGGTTAGAAAATAGTTTTGTTTTAAACGGATTAACGTTAAATAACGTTTTTTTTTTTCAAAGTAGAGGGTTCACCGAATATAAGAACATTTTTCTGATGTTTTACTCAGCCATATCTACCTATAATCCCTCTAAAGTTATTTCTCGGGCGTATTTTCACTGTCGCTCCACGTTATTGGAAACGCTAGATGCGCTGGGTGAATTTTCTGAGTAAATTAATATTCCAATATGTATATAGAACAGTAGTTGTTTGATACCATCTTAAGTCGGATTTTACGGGCGGATGAGGAAATGGAATAGAAGTTTAGTCTAGTACAAACACATAGAAAACTCTATTGTGTGTTTTTACTAACAGAATCAAAGATCGAAAGCCACGAAACGGACTTCACCGGATCAATAAATTTATTATATTATATTTTAAAGCGATTTTTATCTGTGTAGCTATTTTGGAAAATATATTTGAATTTCCTATTTCCAATCCAAAACTCCATATTCCTACAGTTTTTTAATTTTGTGATTGTAAATTATTTTAGCCCTTCTACAAGTGGCAACTTCTGATAACTCTTGCACTTAGCGGTGGAAAATGGTACCTATTTATTCACTAACACACCTGCCTTACCACAATTTAACATACACGAAATTTATGGAAGCTTTTTTAAATACTAAATGAAAAATTGTTGGTGTATGTTAGTGGACTAACGTGCATTTTAAAAAGCTAATTGATGCTATGCCACGTAAATTTGTACCTAACACTTTCAGTTTATTCTGAGCTCGCGAATAAACAACAACAACAAAGGGTTTGAAACCCACGGCATGAAATAAAAAAGAAAGTTGATTCAAGTATCATTGCACAAAATCACCCTACATCTGATATAACCGCACACAGCTTTTAGGCTTAGAAACTGAAATGCTGTCAAAACTCAAGAGAGGAGTATAATATTGGGTGGCACAAAATAAATTACGCTATTGGAAGATTGAGTAACTGTTGCAAATGACGTTAAATGTCAGGAGAATTATGACAATTGTAAATTAAACATAATTTGTGTTTGTGTTTGGCGGCCGCCGTAGCCGAGTGTGTAGCGTGTGCGCGCTTCATTCGGTGGGTCGCAGGTTCAAATACAAGCCGGGACAAGTAACATCAAAAATTATAGAAAATTTTTTTCTAATAGCGGTCACCCCTCGGCAGACAATGGCAAACCTCCGAGTGTACTTATGCCATGAAAAAAACTTCTCACAAAAAACATTCGCTGTTCGGAGTCGGCGTAAAACTGTAAGCCCTTCAATTTGTGTTACAACGTCAAGACGCAAACCACAAATTGGAGAAGAAAATCGCTTACGCGATTATAGCGCCAATTAAGTAAGTAAGTTTGTGTGAAGAAAATACAGGCCATTCGATATCGTGTTTGGAGAGATTCAATCTATCTTTTTTTAAGTCAAACCTTCAAGGAACGCTTGCGCCAATAAATTCAGAACTTGTGATATGTGACCAGTAATAAAGCCTAAAAGCCCAAATAAATATTTAAAAAACCCTGCACCACGTTGTTTCCATTCGTGCAAAGACACAGCACAAAAACATTTCGGTTCATTTCATTTCATGTCGTTCTTTCATAATAGTTATTAGTACAATAAGATTTAAGATGATATTTTATAGAACAAAAAGATATTATGTAGAACTAAGTTTAACATATAAAACAATCAGTATTCATATATGACTAGATTACACGTACATTTGTGCGTAGGTAGCGAAACTCATCATTAGTACGAATAGCGTTGACAAAGAATAGCCTAGCAGAAGGTAGATAATTATATTTAGGCACTATAAAGACAATTATTCGTGCAGACTTATGGAATTCTAGTTTACTATATAAATAAATAGTTTCTTTATTCCGCCAAAGACGAAATAATAAAATACAATTTCTTGCTTTCAGATATTCAGAAATTTCACACCCCAAAAATCACGATCTCCAGCCAGAGATATAACAAAATCTCGCTAGTCCACACACATACCGATTTACAAGATTAAAAACTACGTCAATTTTGTGAGCAGATATAGAACTATTTTACTATAGATTAGTTCTGGATAGCATATAATTGGTAATATTAAATGTACGGCAAGCTTTCTCCTAATTTCAAGCTGAGTAAAATTTGCGGACATTCTTAATTTCCGTAAGGTATAAAACACTTTCCTCACAGTGGGATTTACGTGACTGTCACAGGAAATACTAGAATTGATAATAAACCCCAGATTTGTGACCTTAGGGACAAATTTAAGTCTCTTTTCATCGATATATAGGCACGGAATATCAGGGAAATTGATATGACTTTTAGATATGGGAAGGACGTATGACTTTTCACTATTAAAACAGAGACTGTTTTTACACGCCCAAAGTGAGATGGATAACAGGTAAACATTAAACTTAGAAGTGGTTGCTCAATAGTTCCCGACATATAGAGTTGTATATCATCCTCATAGGCATGCATATTTACATGCTGACAAGTATTAAAAATTTCATTTATAAATAAGCCAAATAATAACGGTCTCAAGATAAAATATTGCGGCACATCCATTAGCAGTGGTTTAAGACTAGAGAATTGTCTACCATTTTTCACACGCTGAGTCCCACCTACCAAATAGTTTCTCATGAGATGCACTGCAAAGTCCACAAAACCAAAATAGTTTTTTTTTAATTTTGAGCAAAATAAGTTATGGTCCACAGAGTCAAAAGCCTTAGAAAAGTCAAGTAGGCATAATAATGTCAGTTGGTTTTTGTCAAAAGGTATTCTTATATTGTCCAAAATTTTAATAACAGCCGTGGAGCAGCTATGATTGATTCTAAAGCCAGACTGAGCCGGGGATAGTGAACTAAATTTGTTTAAATGACCATAAATTTCTTCAGGCATCAGGGTTTCGAAGATTTTAGAGAGTGCAGGTAAAATGCAGGTAGCATAGTTGCAACCTTCAACATTTCGGGGAAACACGAGGTAGAAAAGATGTGATTGGTCGCATCGGTAGAGTTGGGAAGATGTTTGGTTAAATTATTTTTTCAATTTCAATAGGTATGTCGTCCTCACTAATTGCATTTGATAGTATTTTATAGATACACGTTGCCATATCTAACTCCGATTCAGTACTGAATCCAAATAAATCACCGATAGACACTGAAGAGGAAGGACTAACTGTGAAGTGGGAGGAAACACTGAGTGGGGTGAACATTGGGGCATTTATTTTGATATTATACTTATAGTATACGTGAACTTACTATGTAATATTTATTGTGCAGGCAAAGAACGTAGATTACAAAGAAGTTGTATTACTCCCACCGAATTCGGATTCATGTACTATAATTGTTATTTTAACCGAATGCAATCCTAGAACTTCCATCCTCTAAAATTGAAGTACCTCTCACTAATTCTCGACCAAATTTGTATATAAATTAATTAGTTTGCAGGTTTTTACTTATGGCGATGTTGCTCGCTTTATTGCTGATTACTAATTGAATTTTTACAATTTGGTTTCATTACTCTTAGCCTAAGCTCAGCCTCTTCTCTGCGTTGCTATTTTTTTCGTGCCCAGTCGAACTTAGGAGTTGTTGTTAGGTGGAGTAGTTTAAGGCGGCCAAACTCAACTGTTGCTATAGTCGAATCGTTGATTGCTTCGCGCAATGACTCGAAATGGTAAGGTGTGTTGTTGCTTTGGTAGGACGCCTGTTTTGGCGGGAACATCCGGCTGTTACTAAGAGGCCGTTTTGTTGTATTTTTGTGATGCTGGCTAATCAGCGAATGCCACGCACACAGGCCGCGCATCATTTTATAACTGTTGATTTATAATTTTTTATAGGATCTTAACCCTTAGGTAAAACGAAAGATTTGACCTGGTTACTTAAGTTCGTTAACCAGTGTGGTAAACATTATATTTGCCTTGGTTATCTTAACTACTCCCCTTGTTTAGCTCGGAACGTCCACGTTTCGACAAATACTTGGTTTTGCTTCTCTAAAGTACGTAAGCTGGTACTCTTAAATTAGAGGAACTTTACCAACAATTGTAGTATCTTAAAACTAAGTTTACAAATTAATTTCAAATCATATGTAATAATTCAAAATCAAAGAAAAATGTTACAGCATAAGTTATTTGTCATTCATTTTAATTAGAACCTATTTGTATTGCTTGAACTTGTTTTTAGTTTTATTTCTTCGAAAAACTATCGCAAATTGCTTTTATGGATCTTTTTTCCCTCTATCATAACCGCGGTACCAAGGTCTGCTTCAATAACTTTTTCAGTAAAAATCCTGTCAAATTTGTTTCCTAATCGTTTGTTTCTTCTCAAAAAAACCTTTTCTCCAACTTTATATGTTTTGGGTATTTTTCCGTAATTAAATCTTTTCCGAGTCTTTTCTTGAGCTTCCACTAATCTTTTCCAAATATCATTTAATTTCTCAGGAGGGTAGTTATGAAACACATCAATGGGTTTGGCGTTTGTGACCGAATGAATACTGTTATTATATTTGTAGGTTGCTAATAAAACAAGATCAATAATTTCACATATTTGCTGCTGTTTTTTAATGCAACGTGCTATTTCGAGCAATGTTGAGTGAAACCTTTCGACTTGGCCATTGCTTTCGCTGTGAAGCGTAGGTATGAAGAATTGTTCAATTGAGAAGTGATCTCTTAGCAACGTTTTTATTAGGTTGGATTGAAAAGCTCCTTCATTATCTGATACAATAATTTTCGTGTTATTAAATATAAGTAAAATCTCCATAAGGGCATCCTTAATGTCGGTAGTGGATCTAGACGCAATAGCTTTAACGACTGCAAATTTCGAAAATTTGTCCACGCATGTTAAAAAGTTTTGCTTGCCTGCAAAGAAAATGTCCATATGGATAATTTCGCCCGGGAGCTTTGGAATGGGCGTTTTTCCAATTCCTGGATTAGGCGGTTTACGTTGATATTTGTTTTCCAGGCAAATCTTACAATTTGCGATTAAATTTTTTAACATTTTCTTCAAACCTGGAAAATAATATTCTCTAGAAATTTGACGAACATTTTCGGATAAGCACCGGTGGGCCCGATTATGTTCTGTAGCAACTGTTTCTAGTTGGTCATCTTTGTTAATAAGATCGATTACGAGTAATTCCGTGTGAACAAATTTTACACCTGGAAACTCAGACAATATGCGACCCTGTATTTGCCCTAAAGTGGAAAGATCGCAGTGAATTCCGTTTGTAGCATTATAATTAATTGCGGATTTCAGAGAGCAAATCAACTTTTCGACAGTATCGAAAAATATGGTGTGCCGAATAAATTTTTGAAACAATATTTTTGTTTTTTTATCGAAAATGCTGGATTTGGTAAGAATAAGTTGATTTTTAAATTGGTTAACAGGGTGCTTTATAGTTTTTATAATATCACTTGATGACTCTTCACTGTGAACAGTACCACCTGAAGCAGAATCTTCCAGATTGTTAACGAACTGCCTAGAAAGAGCATCGGCTACCTTATTTTCTTTTCCAGGCTTATAGTAAAAGTTTGGGGAAAATTCCTCTACGAATGCGCGCCATCTCTTCATTTTGCTATTCGGATTTTTTTCTGATATGGAGAAAATGAGGGGTTGATGGTCAGTGAAAATATTAATACTTCTTATTCCATAAAGATAATGTCGCAGTGTTTTTAAAGCCCATACGATGGCGAGAAGCTCACGTTCATTCGTGGCATAATTTTGTTCTGTACTTGAAAGGGTTCTCGAAATCATAGTAATGGGGCGGCCATTTTGGGACAAAACAGCGCCTACAGCACTTGACGAAGCATCCGTCGTAAGATCGAAGGGAAGACTGTAGTTGGGATATTGCAGAAGGACATCTTCTGACGCTAAAACTCGTTTTACGTTCTCGAAGGAACGTAATGCGTCGCGATCAAGTACAATTTCCACATTTTTCGATTTTTTTGCACCTACGTGTCCATTATCACCGCGAAGGTATTTAGTCAATGGCTTTACCATATCGGCATAATTTTGTATGAAACGCCGATAATAGCCTGATAGGCCGAGAAATGACCGCAACGCACGTAGCGTTGTTGGAAGTTCATAATTCAAAATGGCATTGACCTTATCTGGACTTGTTTTAATACCATCTGCTGAAACTATAAAGCCCAAAAACTCAACTTCGGCTTGGAAAAATTTCGATTTTTCTGTAGACACTCTCATTCCCGCTTTTTCTAGCTTGCTTAAGATTTTATCAATACTATTTAAGTGCGAATATTCATCGGGGGAATAAATTATTATGTCATCGATATAGACATGACAACATTTTCCGATATCTTCGCGTAAAACGTCATCGATAGCTCTTTGAAAGATGCTAGGCGCGTTCTTTAATCCAAATGGTAGCCTACAAAATTCGTATTTTCCGTTGTTAATGCTAAACGCGGTTTTTTTCCTATCTTCCTCGCACAAAACGATTTGATGGAAACCAGATTTTAAATCTAGGGTGGTAAAGTACTTTGATTTTCCTAGGTTGGCTAAAATTACAGTTGTATCTGGTATTGGGTACCGATCGGAAATGGTTTTTTCATTAATTTTTCTGTAGTCAATAACTAAGCGCAGTTTCTGATTTCCACTTTCGTCTAAACCTTTCTTAGATACTACGTGAACTGGTGAGTTATAGGGAGAACAAGATTCTCTTATTATACCATCTCTGAGGAGAGCTTTAATTTCACTATTGATAAACGGCGCTACCGAAACCGGATACGGGTAGCTTTTGGTATAAATTGGGTCGTTTGTTTGAGTACGAATGTTTGCCTTGACTTTAGTATTAAACGGCAATTTTCTATTTGAATCGGCAAAAGCATTTATATTTCTGTTGATCATCTCACGAAACTGTGAATTAATGTGAGATGGAACAGAGTTTTCTTCAATTGTTATTAAATTGCTCTGGTTGCATGAGAGGTGTTTAAGTTTGGTTTGACCATTACGGTAAAACAAATATCCTCTTTCCGTATCGATATTTGCTTCAATTTCCTTGAGGAAGTCATATCCAATGATACCATCAAACGTACTTAAATTTGGAAGTAAGTAAAACGTCGAGGTATGGTCAAGAACGTTTAAAAGACATTTTTTATTTATTAAATTTATACCATTGATTGATCTTAATTTGAAAGGTTTGACGACATTTTTGATACCCTGGAGAAAGGGAAGATTTTTAATATAGTTCTTAGAAGTGCCTGTATCGATTAGAATGCGCAGCTCCTGACCACTCTTAGAAGTTTTAGATATAAAGGGCAGGAGCGATTTTAGTTTAAATAGTTGACTTCTTCAGTTTGTTCAATTGGAGTATCAGATTGGAAATAATTATAGGTGTCCTGATTGGTTTGATAGTCTTCGTCATAATTTCTAGAATTGTAGTCTTGGGGATAATCATCGTCGTATGTTTCACGTTCTGGTTCATTATTGAAATTCACCTTTTGAGACATATAGTTAATTCTTTGCATTTTATTAAACGGAGTTTTATTAGAAGCGGATTGTTCGCGTGATCGCTTAAATACTACAGGTTGATTAGGGGGAGGATATTGTTGCTGAATGTTTTTTCTTAGGTTATGAAATTGATTACCGCGTTGTTCTTCCTTTTGGTTGAAGTTATATGAATTTTGAGGTGAAAAACGTTTTTGATAATATGAGGTCGTGTGGTCAATTTCCATAGGTGATGGTCTGTCATTTTGGGAATTGAGCATACCGGATTGACCCTGTCGCTGACTCGACTGAAAATGAGGCATTACGTTCATCGAGCTGCCTGCAGCGAAAGCTCGAGCGAAATCTTGTCGCAAGTGGCTGATTTGTAGCTCTTGAGCTATTGCAAGTGCAGATGGGAGGTCACGTGGCCTCGCCGAAAATAATATGTCACACATTGGACGCCGAAGTCCAGAAATGAAAACCCGCAATGCATTTTCTCTTGCTCTTTCGTTCATAGCAGCAATGGTTTCGCTATTACCACTATAACACATAATTTGCTTATTTATTATAAGCGTTAATTGTTTATCGACTCTGTCATAATAGTCAGAAATAGAAAGATTTCCTTGTCTTAACACGCTTAGTTCATTCTCTAACACATACAGCGGCCTTTTGTCGGAATACGCTAAATCTAATCTGGAAATTATTGCTTTAAAGTTAAGGATTGTATTAAATGATGAAAGGGTAGAATTAGCAGATTCGGTAATTTTATTCCGAAAAATCCCTATGGCAATATAATATTTTTCCGAACCTTCCTTATAGTATTCCATTGCGAAATGTGCAGCGGTCCGCCAAGCTGGATATGAAGCAGAATCTCCTTTGAATTCAGGTAGGGATTTTATTAAATCCAAACTTGCGCTATTATCCAAAATAAGGGGATTGATAGATACTGGCGTATAAGTCTGAGCAGTGGGAGGAGCTAATCGATTTAACGCTAAAGTGACTTGGCTTATCTGCTCAGCAAATGCTTGTCTAGTGCGCTCAGTAGCCACATTTACTATTTCAAGCACCTGCTCCCTACTTATACTCATATTGGTATTAAAGCAAATGGATTTTTCGTATGAAAAATATTTAATTATTAATTTCTAAACAAACTTACTTGCGAAACACTGTAGTTTTTAGTAAAAATATGTAGTTATTTTGCTTCTTTTTTTTTTTTTTTTTTTTTTTGCGGTTGGAGAAAGCGGCCGTTTCAAAGAAAAAAACGATTCACTGGATTGGAAAATAGAGCAAAGACTTAAAAAAAAAATGACACAATTTCAACTAAAAACAGCCTTCCACCACGTGCAATTTATCATACAAAAGAGGTTATCTCAGAACAAAAAGCAAATTTAATAAACAGCTTTTTCTTTTTATAATTTTATATCGAAATATTAATTTTTAAGGGGGCAATATTCTCTTTTCACAAATTTATTTCACGTAGAATGTGGTTTTCAATAAGTGAATATTTCACTGCACAAATAATTTCACTTTACAATTTTTTCACTTTTATTTGATTTTGAATTATTACTTACAGAACAAGTTTTAATTATATCCAAAATTATTAATATTCTTCAGGATCTTCGTTTCATCACGATGCGGGGTTCTCCTCTATTTTGTTGGATTATCCAGTTGCTGGAGGTCCTTTTGAAGTCCTTCGGGTTGGGCGCCAATTAATTAGTTTGCAGGTTTTTACTTATGGCGATGTTGCTCGCTTTATTGCTGATTACTAATTGAATTTTTACAATTTGGTTTCATTACTCTTAGCCTAAGCTCAGCCTCTTCTCTGCGTTGCTATTTTTTTCGTGCCCAGTCGAACTTAGGAGTTGTTGTTAGGTGGAGTAGTTTAAGGCGGCCAAACTCAACTGTTGCTATAGTCGAATCGTTGATTGCTTCGCGCAATGACTCGAAATGGTAAGGTGTGTTGTTGCTTTGGTAGGACGCCTGTTTTGGCGGGAACATCCGGCTGTTACTAAGAGGCCGTTTTGTTGTATTTTTGTGATGCTGGCTAATCAGCGAATGCCACGCACACAGGCCGCGCATCATTTTATAACTGTTGATTTATAATTTTTTATAGGATCTTAACCCTTAGGTAAAACGAAAGATTTGACCTGGTTACTTAAGTTCGTTAACCAGTGTGGTAAACATTATATTTGCCTTGGTTATCTTAACTTATATACCAGACCACTGCAACGTTTTCCAGAATATATATATATGAACAAGCTAATGGTAGGTGGAGTCAAACTACGGCTTGCCGAACCTCTAGGCAGACGTGGCCTCAATGGGGCAGAAAACGGACACGAAGAGTATACTCTCTAAAAGGAGAAATAGAATACGGTACCTGCGATCACCGTTTCTGGATGACCAGGACCTGTTCGGGATCACTTCTGGAAAATAAAAGTCTTTGAAACACGTAAAAAAAAGCTTATCTCGCTGATAATTATTATAATGAAAGTCTTTTATAATATAAGTCTCAAATAATAGTTATTGTTGATTCAAAGAAATTTTCTTACTCATAATTATTATGAAAAGTCATTTATAATATTAGTTTCAAAATAATAAATATCGAGAACTTAAAAAATTTGTCTGACTTATAATTATTATCAAAATATCTCTGGTTCTCTGGATACGTGTGCTTATATAAATATTTTACTATTCCAAACTAGTATCAGTACACGTTCCCCAAGAACACATCAGAAAGCCTTAATTTTCCATTTCTTAGAAACGAAGAAAGTCTAAAGGAATAAGTGGGTTCGCCTTCAATACAGAAATTCCGAGTCATTTTATTTCTGACAGTATTTCCAACTACATATATGTGAAAATTGTGCACGAAGAGCTAGCTACTCATCAATAGTCATACATTTTGGAAATTTTCAAATTTGTGTAAAATATTTTTATTCAATATGTCTATATGACATTCTTTTGTGAATTGCCTACAATACCAATCCTTTCGTTTATAGAGTAACATAAAAGCACTGGTCACAAAAAAAGGAACTGCTGCTTTTGCACTCAAGTATGGTAAGAGTGCAACAGTAGCAGCCGCATCTGGCCAAGAGACCCACACACTTGTAAGCTAGTGCACATTTTCACTTTTCATGTTTTATGGAATGCTGCAGTTGGCCTTTTCCAAATTTATTGCCTTCCAAATCGCCTGTATATTTACATAAATAAACTAATGTTCTAAATTGACCACTTTATAACCAGTTACGACTTATGAATATGCCCCAAAGAAAAAAACTTAGGCATCTTTGCAGGCGATATGCGCTTTCAAATGTTTTGTTTATTATGCGCGTTTTTTTAATTGCAAAAAAAAATGAAAAGACCTTTACTGTACTTGAGATGTATCTTTTTTTCTTCAATCACATAAAATTTATTAAAAGATGGATCCACAGAAGATAATAGCAAGATAACCAAGGTGAATCTTTTGTATATTTTGTTTGTGTAATTTTGAAAGTGAAATGTCAAACTCTGAATTCGACTAGTATTTGTCATGTATCTATTTTGTTTGTGTAAAAAAAACAACTCAGTGAATTGGGAAAGAAGAACAATCATTAAGCTCATGGAGTGCTGTAGCCTTATAATAATTCGCCCTGATTGATTACTACAAGCCAATCCGAATTCATATAAAGTGGAGTTACTATAGCAGCCGATTTGATTGTTTATGAACCTTACATGTAGTTTGTTTTTGCTAACATAGCTTTTTAGGGCTGAACCAGAACACGGGCTAGTTGGCCAAAACCGCACTAAATATTCAAGGTCTAAACTAATAAATAGCCAACGGGATTTTTATAATTATTGATTTTTATTATTCTTGCACAAAACTTTATCCCCATCCATTTCTCAAACATACATACATATATTTTCAAAAATATCAATAAAAAAACATATACTTTAGTTTCAATCATATCCATTTCAGAGCATCACATAAACATACATACATATTTTTTGTAAAAATAAAAGTAAAAAGCTTAGGTACATACATATATTTTTGAAACTCCAAATTTAAGCATTTTATATTGTCATGTAAAAATAACAGGCAATCGGCATTTTCACCTTGCAACCGATTTCGCCTTTCCAAAGTGCGTAGATTACAAAGAAGTTGCATGGCGCTTCAGCAAGATATGTTCAATTCTATATTTAATGGCTAATTTCTTTAAGTATCATTACTCCAAATCAACGTACACAAACAAAAATTACACATATTATATGCACAATGACAGTAAGAAGCACTACAAATGTAGAACAAAGACATTATTTTGACATTCAGTTCCTATAGCTGCAAATTTAACAACGTTTAGAAAATCAATTTTGGGAATTTTTTGTTCCAAGGAGTTCCACAGATTCGACCTAAAGCAACATAATTTTTGTCAAAGCAAGACTTTTCGCAAAGTTTCAAATCACTTACGCATTGAAGGAGAGTGAAATTAAGCAAGCCTGACATTATAAGCGTGGCTCTTTATGTAGTCACAAACTGATATTTTTGAAAGAACAGCGCTAGAATGCTTTGGTCAGTACAAAAGCTGTGGACATTGAGCTCTATAGGAGAGTATATTGGAATTATCATCTTAACAGAAGACACTTTGGGAGTCCTAAATTAAGAGTGACACACTAGTTACTAAGGTTAGTCTGACTCATGAGCACAAGATCATTGAAAGTTTGTTCAACTTCAGCGGCGAAGTCCCTATTATGATTAAAGTCTCTTCACATAGATTTTCTTTGTCAAACTAGAAACTGCTTTTAGGTTTCAAATAACTAAGCTAGTGCCTCGAATAGGTCAAAGGTTGTTAAGAGGACAAAAATAGCAATTTGAAGGAATCCGTTCCTAATTTTCAAATTAAGAAAAGTCCGATTAGACAGATAAGTTTGTTGATACCTTCATATACTTAGTCAAAACAATTTCCAAAAAAAATTATAAAGCTTTATTATAAAGCCTCTGAGCGATATAAATCTTAAACGCCGTTTTCTCAATACTAATTTATCCAAGCCGGTGAGGAAGACATCTGAAGACGACACGAATTTTTTACGATATCACTCTATAATTTAAAAACCAGCCAAATGAGATAAATTCATAATCGCATGATCAAATATAGTAAGGTACAACCCGTGGTGGAATGATAACGTACGTTGTGACAGCCTAATTTGGTGCGTCCAAAGCTAAATGCTGAATTTCGGATGGGTTCGAGAAAGGAGCATAAAACAGACCGCTTTGGGAAACGTATAATGCTGTTTTTTTCTATTAACTTCCTATTAAAAACTGGTCTTGAGCCCATAAAAACTATTGTTTGATATAAAATAAATAGGCCAAAAAATATTAATATATATAGTGTATAAATGTTAAATAAACACTATAAAAAAAATTGATAGTATTACTTTAAAATATTTCAGTTACTTTATTGCATCAGTAAGATAAAGTTGAACCAAATAATTTCGAAAAATAAAAATGTGTTGTTGCTTTAGCGGTTGCTCGCTCAAACATAGCATTCCTTTGCAATTAGAACAATATAAAGTTCTTTAAGCTCCCATGGTGCCCTATGTGAATTCGCCTCATTTTTTGCCACATCATTTGACTCAATGTAAGCACCGTTCTTTGCAAAGGAGCAGTCCGTTAACGGTAATACAATTTTAAATTTGGGCTTCTTCGCCTTAACATAAAAGCAGAAATTTATTAAACACAATTTTTTATATTTATTTATTTACATACATATGACTGAAAAATCCCAGCAAACATTTGGAGTCATAAATGAGAGTCTTATTTCGGAACATTTACGCTCATAATTCACTTTTTTAAAAGTCCAAAATGAAAATGTATCCCTTCCGCAAAGATCGACGTATATGATGTTAAATTCACACACCAAATGAACACCAATATATGTGACTATTATTGTGGCCATATACGACTCTTTTCGAACTCTTGCTCTAGATTATTTTATGACACTTATTAACCTCATAAATAACTCCTTTTTTATTAATTTTAGACTCATTTATGACTCTCAATGACATCCACAATTGATCAATTTGCATAGCAAATATACATATGTTCTAAAAGAGAAGTAAATCGGAAACATCACCCAGCTTATCGGTCGGTGCGTTGGGAATACCACTAACGGTTCGTTGACCTTTGTGTAGAATTCAAATTTAACATTAAAATCTACTACTTTTGAGTGCCTACACATGTAATAAAGAAATCTATTTGTAAGAAGAATTATGTATTTCCCCACCTATGGGTAGAATTCTATAGAATCCAATATACTCGTCACATTCGCTAGTATTAACTAGATAAAAATAACACTATTCGCTTTATCCCACTCGCGCTAAGTTTCTTTACTACTCACTCAATTACAGCTTCCCCCAATATATTTTAGGAAAATATACGAAAATATGGTGAGCTAAAGAATGATTTTCAAATCTATAATTAATTTTTTTCAATGCGGAAGCGCACAATAAAGAATAAATGTCAAAAACAAGAATACCTGCTCATACTTTTACGACGTTATACTGAAATGGAGTACTTTTAGTACTATTTTCTGTATATTTTTAGTATAAAAGTTGAAAATATGCGTACCGATTTTGGCAAAATTACAACAAGGACGTCGTTGCTGCCAATTTGATTTTTTTATTCACCTTACATGTTATTACGGCTTTGAAAAGCTCATATGCAAAAGCAAAAACAAAATACATAGGAATTTTGTAGTAGTTATTGTAACAGCACCTTATATAAATTCGCCTTGGATGGCAATTTGGGGAATGACAGTTCTTGGTCGGATATACATAAATCTGGGTCGTTCCCGTATCGTAGAACCGACTATCGTGGGAACGAACACTGGCAATTCATGGCATTTACTCCGCTCTCAAAAAAAATCATGACCGACAGAATGAGAGAACAGTTTTACTTTATAAAATTCATGATTGAAAACCCAAACTTATGTATATTAACTGCTCTTGCACTTACAACATTTCTGGAATATAAATTTTAGGTGCCACTTTCCAATTATTTCTGAATAAATATTCTTCTATACATATATAATACTTAATTAATATTTTTGTAATTTCAAAAATTTAATTTACGTTTTTTTCTATTATTGCCCCTTTTTATTAAGCTAATTAATATTAATTTGGCCCCCATCACCTGCACACATTTTTTGTATCATGGTATAAGTAATAGTATAATGATATGAAGTGTCAGGTAGACGGCGTACGCACATTTGCAGATTTCTTGTTACCATTTGGGTTTTTAACCCATTAGAGGTCTAGTGCATATTTTTTTTAAAGTTGTGTAATATAAAAAACATTTCAAATTTATAATTGAATTAAATTAACACTGAACATTTTTGTTATGTGCGCTTTCGCACAAAATATTTTTATGATAAAAGATAGAAAAATTGCATTTTAAAATATTTGGAATTTAGATTACTATTAGATTTATATTTCTAAGCATTTTGTTGTTGCCGCGACAACAATTTGCGTGTCTTAGTGAACATAACTTATATTAATGTACTATATACCTATGTATGTATATATCGTATATATTGTTTTACTAGTAAATATACAAGCAAAGCATTAATATACATGTACACTAAAATGCAAATAAAAATATATTGGCAATAATGTAACAAACACCAACATATACATACATATGTATACATATATTCTTACCTTACAGCATAAGTTGCAATTAATGAGCACAATTTCGACCAACATTTGTTCTTAGTGCGCACTTGTCACGATATTTTTGCTAATGAAGCTGGCATGTTTACTTTCCTCGCTTCTTCTTACACCTTTATGCTCACTGGACCATTAATTTATCAATAGATAGGAGGTGTATGTGTGTATGAATTGCACATCCTTTGTCAATATTCATTATCCGCACTACTGCTGTGTTTATGTTGACTTGTGCCATAAAGTTGCTATAATGTCTCATAAAACGTGATGATAATCGTAATTGATACACTGAACATATAAAAAGGGATAGCACAACAAACTAGTATTCACTTATGTATGTATGTATATTACACCACATACATATATACTAAATATGTATTACCATTCAACTACACGTCCGCCGCTTCGTCTACCTATGCGGAAATTGTAATTTAACGCTTGTTGGCTACATTTCTTGCTTACTTGGCATGCTCAGATGCAAGAATAGTTTTGGATTTTTTTACGCGAAAGGTATGTATTAATTGAAATTTGTGTGTTGTCAGCCACACACATACTTTTATATATAGGCGGCGGTATTAGTAAGTCGAAATCCTTCTAAGGGCACTCATACGCCTAGGTGGACGGCTATATGTCGCGTGGAATATAAATACAAGTATATGCATACATATATATTTATATATATTGTTAATCAAGTGAATAAATAGTCACTTGTGCACACCTTTATATCCTTGCATTGTAAATTACCAACCATTTGTATTACCATTTTTTCTAATGCTATCAAATCTATTGGAGCGTGAAATTTACTAAACAATAATCAAACAATACAAACACTAGTACTGCAATTTTGGAGCATTATATAAATTTCAAAATAAATGCGGCAACAATGCCAACAGATGTTTCTTGTCCAATGTAGCCATTGTACATAGTACGTGTTCAACAAAATTTGAATGCAATCCATTATTGTATTAATTAACAGAAACAGGATCACCAATCAGAACCTTGATTAATGATGTCACTAAGGGTCGTAAATCTCGATTTGAACATGTGTAAATTTGAATGCAAATACTCGTATATGAGATACGCATCGTTAGCTGCGTAGGCAACATTTCCATTCCATGTACTTCAATATGTGCATAGAATTGTTTGTTTGTGTGTGTGTGTATGTATATATTAGAACAATTATCAACACAGAAATGTTTCATACGTATTGAAGTGCAGTTACTTGCTTAGGCTGGACGTGGACCACTAATATGCGATTACCTATTAGGGTGAACGTTTATTGGATGCATTTTTTTTTTAATTTAACGTTGAGGCGATGCTGTTAATTGCCATACATCTGGTAGCACCATCTAATTTTGGTTCCCTCGATTTCAATTCGTAAATGTCAATGTTATAAATCCACTGATAAAGCTAGACTGGTATGCAAGCTCTCAGGCAATGAACATCAACTGCAGGAATCATTAAAAAGGTGTTGATTTCGTTGACCAAACTCCTATTAACAACAAGGTGAGGCTGAGGTAATATGGCATTAGAAGTTAGCTGTATACTCTCATTATAAGCCGCTGCAGCTTCATGACAGAATAAATTCTTAAATAGGTGTATATTGGAATGATTTTTCGACTTTTCTTGTCAAGTATATTAAACTAAAAATTTGGAAAAATGTCCGACAGAAGAGCTGCCGAAAACCGCTTGGTACTGCCGCTCAAATATTTCTTCTTATCAGCTTCCTATTATTTTTATTGTTGGGGATTAATCACATAAAATCTTTTTTGCCCCTTTCAGAACCTTCTGTAACCTAACATCTAAAATTTATAGTAACGTCCATTATTAGATATTCAACCAGGTTCCTTTTGCGTGAATGGATCCAGTATGTGCCTTTAGTTTAGTCAGTAGAAAGTTCAGCCTGCAATGTCCTGTAAGAATTCCTGTAATAATTCTTAGGTTGTTCATTGATAGGCTCATACATTCTTCAAAGTGTTTTAGATTATAGGAGTCCTCCAAGGCTGGCAGATTTCCCCAGTATAGTTTCTTGTAGGATTTCTCCACTTTTTTAGCCAAGGCATTGCCACTTTTCTTATAGCGTAGAAGAGCTCTGGGCTTATAAAGTGAATTTACGCTTCCATTTTGCGAGTTTGAACACAATCTCGTTTCCTTGAATACCAGTATGACCCGGAATCCAAAGAACTCCAAACGTGATATTGAAGTACACACATCTTTTTATAGCGAAATTTCTGCCTGAGCCTATATTAACCGCGAACTAAATACTCCTAACCCGGTACTTACTTCAGATTTCTTCACCAGTTCTTTTCACGAATGATCTAGGTGTTTATTAACCTGACCTCTTGTTGCATAAAATGTCTAGGCATTCAGGTTATTATTTGAAAGGAATTCAATCATTCCACGACTCAGATACCTTCCTGCACCGATATTGGTACTAGTGATCCACTACATAGCTCTCTCTTCATTGGAGTCTGGGTGTGAATGTGAGGAGAACAACAGAACTGCCAATTCTTGTAATTGTGATTTCCAGAGTAGTTTTTGTCCTAGTGTTACATCTACTTATTTAACCTCATTTTGATATCCAATAGCAACAGCTATTTTAGTTAGCCTACTTTTTGATTTCAAATAATTTGATATCCAATATGAGGCAACCGCACCGCTCACCCTAGCAGATGTTGTATGAATGCAAACTTATATACATTTGACTAAGTATGTGTAGTATACAAATACATATCGACAGGCGTGTAAATATTTGGATTCATATGATTTGAAATAGAGTTAGGTACTCCAAAGAGAAGGTACATATCTACAAATAAGACACTCCCATTGATTTATTCTAGCCATTAAGTACCTTTAAAATCAGTGTTCAAATGATTCGACATCTGAGTTAAAACTACTTGCCAAATACTAAGCGCAAATTTACAAGCATTACACGCATGTGAGGATCTCCTTATCTTCAAGACTTGTTTTTTTTTTGCCATAAAATTCTTATAAATATAAAGAGTGTTTACTTTGGAGATATGAGACTTTAAATTGAAAATACTGAAATTACATAACTTCAAACTGATATTGTTAGAAAGATACTTTCATACCATTTGTGTTTGAATATAATTTTGGGCCTGACGTCGCCACGGCTAGCGTGTACCTGACGTGAGCTGGAAGTGGCATTTTCAATCATTTTTGCAAGAATTTCGGTAATACTTCGAACAATGTTGTATTCAACATGTCTAAAGTTTACATAAGAGGCGTTAAATCGCATAATCACGGTGGTGGCCAACCGACTGGGGAATTTCAAGATATGACTCCATATGTTTATAATACGTAAATTTGTGACGCACTACATATCATAAGGCGTCATGGTGCAGGAAAACTACGTCTTCAGTCAACATTTCGTTCAATTCGGACACGTAGTAATTGCAACAAAAATTGCCCTTTAGAGCTCAACGTTCTCATTTTTATAGTAATACCATAAAGCACACCAAACATTAAATTTTCGTGGATGAAATGATGCCCTGCGGATCTCTCGTAGATTAACTTCACTCCAAATGCAGTAATCTTGTTTTTGGCATGTTCTTTGAGTCAACACTTGATATAATCACTGAAGAGACCTACCACAATATAACAGTTGCGAACTGTGCAATTATTTTGGAAGTAAATTTGCAAAATTTGCTAGCGTTGTTTTGGCGTAAGTCTATTCCTGACGAAATTGCAAAGGAAACTGAAATTGCACACGGTTAGCGTGGCTGAGTGGTTGCGTGCTCGCCTAACAATCCCGTGTACCATGGTTCAAAGCCAGGTAAAGTCTAGAAAGAAAGAAGTCTGATGCGGAGATATGGTGATCTCCGAAATAGCAGCTATCACTTCTACCACTTTGAAAAATTGTTGTTTTCTCATATTATTCCTAATACAAACCTGGCCACAAGCTCTATAAATTATACAGACGAAACTGAGTCCAATTGGTCATAGCGTTACCAGATTTAACCAAGTTTTGACAGCTTAACCATTATCGGAAAATTAACACTCTATAAAAACTCCACTTCCCAACAACGCACAATCTTTAAGCTCAAAGCACAAAAAAAAAACTCATATACGCTGAATTAATAAAAAGGAAAATTTCTTGTATCAAAAATTTCTTCAATCAGTCAGGAGCAAGGCGAATTCATATAAGGAATGTCACGAGAACAAAAACAAAATTTACATGTGTTTTGTTTTTGTTTTCGGCGTACCGATTGTCAAAGTCAATTGACAACTTATATCAGAAAGTATGAGAAATCAGTTGCCATGACAACGAAAGCATGTAAACAAAATATTTACATTTGACAATATTTACGCTGATTCGAATAAAAAAAATTAAGCGCGTCATTATTGTAACACCACCTTATACGAATCCGCCTTGGTTAGGAGCTCTCAAGAAGTAAACGTTTTTATTTATTTCTTCAAGAACAAGAAGTAATTTTTCAAGCAACAGAAATAATAAAATATATTTCCTGTATTTATTCTTCAGAACTGAAAACTAATTTTTATGATATGCTTTTGATTGATGTTATGTTCCATCATCAATTTCGTGTTTTATTTAAAAACTAGTAATATCCGGAGCACGCTGCAGCGTCAAAGAAAAACACATCTATTTAGAGTTTTGAAATTGAAGAGCTAATATATAAATCAGAAATGCAGGTGAATAATTAACAACTTTTTCTTTGTCCACTGCTGTATCAAACAATTTATATTCGCACAGAGCGAAAATACTACCATAAATGCCCTATAAATCAGAACAAAATTTAGCGGATTTCTCTATGTTTTTTTTCAATCCGAATCCCTTCTTATTACTATTGGGTATATCTTTTCAATAAAATCAACAAGATAATTTGTAAAACTAATATGCAAACTTTTAATTGTAATTAAAAAGGTGACCCATTGAATTAAGAGGAAAACCTTTTCACTAAAAGATAAGCTGTAAAATTAAGATGAAGAAATTTTCAATAAATTTAAGCAGGGAATCTTGGTTTTCATTAAAATTTCCTCTGAATTTTAGTAAGCCGAAGATCTTATCAATTTAAAATTATTGCCGCATAAATTTTTTTAGTTTGATTATAGATAATTAGATTAATATTAAGAACTTATGTATTCTTATAAAAGGTTTAACATATTTGTTTATAAGATATATGAATTAAAAGAAGTATTTATAATAACTAGTGTAGTCAAATTACGCACGTATCACTTTTTGAACATTAATACAAGTTTAGACAGATAAAGATATTTATTTTTGACAACATTTATTCATAAATCATATGTTATTTCTGAAATCATATTTTATTTTTGAAATTTTTGAAACTCCATTCCAAGGCGAATCCATACAAGGTGGTGTTATAAATACAACTACAAAATTCCTATGTGTTTTGTTTTTGTTTCTGCGTAAGAGTTGTCAAAATTTAAATACATTTGGTTTTTGCTTTTACGGCTTTTGAAAGCTCATACGCAAAAGCAAAAACAAAATACATGTAGGTGAATAAAAAAAATCAAATCAGCTGCTCTTATGCCATCACCTTCTATAAATTCGCCTTGCTCCATTCATTGAAAACTTCTGGAACAATAAATAAGTAGATCAGAAATTTTTACTTTGAAAATACAGAAACCCAAAGAACAACATTCATAATTTTTTTCATTTCATTTCATTTTCATTTATTGATTAACACATTAGTACAGTAAGATCAAAGATGTATTTTGTGGTAAAATATTCAACTAAAAACAATATAAAGTAGATTACTCACAAAGTACATTCATATATATTTTAAGACGATAAAAGTACAATTTGAATTAAAAAGGTCTGCTTTAAAAGTAAAAAATGTTCTTTATTAATAAATTCAATACGATTCTAGCAAAACTGAGAGGCTATCTTTAATTTACTTTATATGATATTAAGGGGTTACGCCACCTTGGAATTTTTTAAAATTCGATTTTTTCCCCGAGATTACGGAGAATATTAAATCATACATAATTTTGATGGCTACAGTTGTTTTTTCTTTGTTTTAAGCCATGCGCGTCGAACAATTATCACCATGTATAGAAACTTTAAACGCGTTTTTAAAAATGGTACGCCTCATATTTCCTACAAATTTCAACCGATTCCAAAGATTTTTATATGCAAATACTCACGATACAATCCTCTTGGATCTATCGTAGGATTTTTGCAATATATAATTTTCTGTTTTTTATAACAATTAATGTAATGAAAAACTTGGGTAAACTAGCCATTTTTCCTTCATATAATTGTAATTTCGTAACAAGTGCATATAATAGCAAATCCCTACGATAGCTTATAGCCAGTATATTTCTAATGAAGACGAAAACTTGATTGTTGACTGCATGGAGGTTTTGGCAGCTACACGGTGTCCTGGAAAAATTTTCTAAGCAACTTCAATGTATGCACATTAAAACGTCAAAAGATTTCCTTACGGTGTATAATTTCTTTGCAAAAAAAAAATTTTATTTGGTCATCGATTTCGGGCTTACAAGGTGGCGTAACCCCTTAAACATAAAAACGAGGACATTTCTTCTTACAATTGCAAATTTTTGAAAAAAATTTCCTAAACATTAATGACATTACAGCCGTTTTCCTTTTCAATAAATTTGAGAAGAAATTCAAACCAATATTAAGAAGATTTTCTAGTGAAAACTTTATTCGATTTTGTCCCCTCTCAAATTTCTTGGCCATAAAGCATTTTTAGACGTGGATCTGTGCCATTGCTTTTTCTAGAATATTAAATTGTGCAACTAGTCTCAATGTAGGTATTATTTTCATGAATTTTGCAGCAGAGCCCCAAGATTTATTCACCTATAATTGAGGAAGCTTGGACAAAATATATACTCTTTCATATACAATAATTAACCTTCATCCACGGTTAGAGCAAAAAGTACGAAACGAAAATATAACAATTTAAAATGCAAAAATTCCTCCTTAAGTACCTAAAGCCTAAATGAATCCGTTTGTTGGCTATGATGTTAATTTTCAGTTTTTAAAGAGGTTGCAACTCTTTTTAAAATATTTGTTGATGAAAATGTTCTTAAAAATCTTCAATTTATACTATAATATTTTACTTGCACGTTTAAATAAAATTTATGTTTCAGATAGTTGGCAACTCTTTTGAAAAAATAGGCAGAGTTCACAGCAGCATTAATTTTTGAATAAATGGTTTGAAAAGTTAGGTAGAGTTTTGTATAGCATCAATGATCACAGAACATTGGTCTTATTTTTTTGGACCTATTTGTCTACTGTTATATGTTATATTGACATTTCAAAAGTAATTCAAAAGAAAGTCAGCTGCACGCCCTTCTTATTTAATAAATTTTTGTACTCGCATTGATCTATCGTAGTTGACCTTAGTTATTCACTGTTGTAAATACTACAAGTATATTGTTTTTTTTTTCAAATTTGACAATTTTTACGTTTTTCCCACATACATACAGTATGTCAAGAATGAGTTTACACATTGAAAATAAACACCACTTTTCCATTTCCGTAACAAAATATATTGCTTTTCACTTCAGTTTAACTAATTTTTTTAATTAATCATAGTTATATAGATACAGTATTTAAAGAGAATTGATACAAAACAAAGAACAAAAAAAACAAGTATCATTCAATTTTGTTAGTGTCAAGAAACTCTTTTCACAATTCGTTTTTTTTCATTTCTTTAGCATGTGTTAGACGATTAACAGTACTTTACCGTTAACTATTCTCCGCAATGATATGTAAAATGATTTTGTCAACTAGTTGGTGATTAATTTTTGCTTTGCTCAAATCTTAAATATTGTCTTTTTAAAATGCCGGGCAAAAGATTATCGTTTGAAGTGGTCCAACTGTTGTACTATAATCTCCAATTGGGTAAAAACGTCAGAGAGTTTCCAGAAATGTTTTCTGTAACACATAAAACAGTGTATTTTTCGTGCTTTTGCGCACTTCTTAGCCAATATCTTAGCTAATTAACAACCGATTTTCATTCTAAGAACGGAGAAAGAAAGAAGAAACTCAGACCTTTTGGAAGACATGATGAAGAGGAAGATGTCTCAATAAAGCTGAAGAAATTTACTGGTTTTTGCACAACAAACTTAAATTTTGCTACCCTTTTTCTTCTTTTTTGACTTTGGCGATATTTTCACACACTATTTTATAAAAACACAAAATGAGTTTTGATTAGATTCAAAGAGTACGTTTAATACCGAGTTCAACGAATGTTTCTTTTAAAAAATCGACCAAAAAGTGACTGAGTTATTTTACTTTTTATAAGAACGAAATTTTTGCAAAAATTTACAACGAACTTAATTTACTAATAAATATTATTAAATGAAAATATATAGAACAAAAGTGCTTTTTTGACCGTTTTTTCCTCAGGTCAACATCGTCAGTTTTGCGTTGTACTGACCAGTAATATTCTGCCATCATATTTATTTTGTTTTTTCCTTCGAAACGTTTTTCGATCGTAGCCATTTCTTGGTGGAAGTGTTCGCCTTGTTCATCACTGAACTGGCCCAGATTATGTGGGAAGAAGTCCAAATGCGAATGCAAGAAATGAATTTTTATCGACATGTTGCAACCCATTTCACCATATGCACTTAAAAATTCGTTTACAACCGTGCTATAGTCGTCGCTTCTGTTGTTCCCAAGGAAATTATCACATAGCGCTACAAAACTCTTCCATGCACGTTTCTCAACACAGCTTAACTTGTTCATAAAGGTAACGTCGCTCATAATTTTGCGAATTTGAGGTCCAATGAAAATACCTATATACACATACTTATTATAAAAAAAAATTTAAAAAAAGTAGGTATGAAAGCAAATTAATAAATACCGGCTTTTATTTTAGCTTCACTTAATTTTGGGAAGACAGTTTTAAGATGGAGAAAAGCTTCGCTATTAACATTCAATTTCTTTACAAATTGTTTCATGTATCCCAGCTTTAAGTGTAGTGGTGGTAAGATAACATCCCCAGATTTTACCAATGGGAGCCTTAAAACTTTTTTCCTGCCTATCTGATGTGACTCTCGAGATGGCCATGCTTTGCGATCATAGCGATTGGATGCCCGACTATCCCATTCACAAAGGTAGCAAGGATATTTTGTGTAGCCTCCTTGCATGCCAAATAAAATTGTCAACACTTTTAAGTCAGCGATTACTTTCCATTTATGCGTGGCATAGTCGATGAACCGTAAAATTTTTTCCATCATTTCATACGTTTCTTTCTTGTTAACCCCATAAGCGATTGGAACTGATGGTAAGAGATTTTCATTGTGTAATAACACAGCTTTTAAACCTAAGGGTGACATTACAGACTTCATAAAGGGAAGACGAATGTATTTTTTTTTTTTTAGGGTACATACTTTTACACTATCTATCAATGAAAAGTCGCCATTCATCTGCATTATAATTATAATTTAAAGCCGAAAATAATTTGGGTACATTTACACAATGTACTAGATCACAGTCATTGCCATCAGTTTTAAAACTTTCTCTAAGTATCAGGTCACAATTTTAAATCGCGGAAAAACGAAAAGTATGCGAATGTTGTTACGGTTACAAAACCAAAATACTTAAATGCCGAAGTGCCTACAAAAGATAAACAACACGTGCACTTCAGTATAACGGAAATTTATAAAGACTTCAAAATTGAGTAAAAACTCAAAAATTAAGTGATAATTTCCTTGGGAACAACAGAAGCAAATTTTTGCAAAAAAAAAAGTAAAATAACTCAGTCACTTTTTGGTCGATTTTTTAAAAGAAACATTCGTTGAACTCGGTATTAAACGTACTCTTTGAATCTAATCAAAACTCATTTTGTGTTTTTATAAAATAGTGTGTGAAAATATCGCCAAAGTCACAAAAAAGAAGAAAAAGGGTAGCAAAATTGAAGTTTGTTGTGCAAAAACAAGTAAATTTCTTCAGCTTTATTGAGACGTCTTTTTTCTGAGTTCCTTCTTTCTTTCTCCGTTCTTAGAATGAAAATCGGTTGTTAATTAGCTAAGATATTGGTTAAGAAGTGCGCAAAAGCACGAAAAATCGGTTTTTAAGGTTAAGTCGAGATTTTGGGGGTGTTTGACAAATTCCAAAATTGGATTCTCGTTCCACTCGATAAGACCTACAAGAAAAATAACATCACTTCCCAGGTATTTCGACTTCATTCTTTTTTGTATCACTGTGTAATTTCAAAAACTTACTTCCTTAATAAACTCGTTTTAAATTATGTCCTGGGAGCAATTCGACAAAATTTTATCAAGGCTATTTTACAAAATTCACAGTTGCTTCATTCGGATAATCCACCCACAAATTTAAAAGAAACCTCTCCAGTCCTTCAAATTTATTTTACTAATATTTTTTTCCTACTACTTCAAATTTTTTATCACTTTAACTTTATTATTATAAAGCTTCAAATCTTCAATTTTTTAAAATGGTGATAAGTTAGTCGTCTCCGGAACTTTTTTTATTTTTTATACATTTCAGATAATTTCAAACGAAAATTTATCCCTAGAGAATATTTGATTTGGTTTTTTCGGCACACTAGTTTTCCGTCTTGAATTATCTTATCTTTGGGCGCTGCCTTAATTCTTCTCCGTATGAAATATGTTTTTTCATTATAAAATGTGTTGATGCTAAAATTGGCGTTTCTTTTGCTCGCAAATAATTTTTGCATTTATTTCGATTCGCAGCACACAATTTTCTGTAACGGAAGAAAAAAGAAATTTTTCACGATAGGCCCCACTTTAGGCGCCAATTAAAGTATTTAAAAATTTTAATTACTGTTTGCGAACTTTCATCTATTAATTTCAAATTTATTCTGCTGCTACGTCAAAAAAACCGAAAATTTCAAGAACATTAGTATTGTTTGAAGAACAGTACAAAAAAAAAGAGCACACTACCCAAAAAAGCTCACAAGCTCATTCTTTCCTTAGAGTGTAGTTTTTTCTCACTCATTGAAAATCTGCAGTTATTCTTTCGTCCCTCAGTATTCCAACTAATTTTTACTAATAAAGCCAAACTCTTGAATGTTACATGTGTTGCAATGCAATTTGCAAATGAAATCGTTTTTATGACGCTAATTTCTGTGGTTACTTACGCTAAACAAAAATAAGTGGTAACAAAAAATGCAGCAATAGTGGCAATTAGATTTTCTTTTCTTCCCAACTGTACGTTTCTTTGTATGCAGCTCGCTTTAACTTTGTGGAAAATTTCATAATGGATATTGGATCTTTTTGTACATGAACAGCTGTAGCGCCCAATTGCACTATTTCTAATTGAAATTTCAAATACACATGCAAGATACTTACATACATGCATGTGTATGTAAATATTTGCATGTAATGCAAAAAAAACACCGAATGGCGCCATAAAGCCAATCAGTAATCAGCGAAATAGATTATTAATTTTTGGTGGTATGCAAATGGCATCAACGCAGATATCGTGAGATTTGAGACTGCAATAAAGACAAATAAAATTTTTAAGTGTTAGTGCACATTTACACTATTATCCGTTTGGACTAATTGCATTGAAATTCTTTGTGTATAGTGTGTTATCTGTGGCCTCAATATGTAAAGAGTTAAAGTGAGTAAATTCTCAATATTTGGCGTTTAAAGTTTAATTAATGATAATAATAAATAAGGTTTAGTAAAGCTAAGACTTTTGGGTAAACAGAAACATCTCCCTCATCAGATTCTGTAATTTTTAAAAGTGTGTGTTGCTCTTCCTCGCGGGAATCTAAAATCTGGGGCCGATGATATATCCATTTAACTCATTCTGAATAGCCCCAGACGTTTTTTTCTCTAGCGTCAATCGGAAACGTAACTCTCTCTTCCTCTGTCATCAGCAACGAATACAGCGTTGAATATTTTCCCATCTGCTTTAATTCACATAACACCAACTAGAATGTGTATACTCTTCTTTTTATTTGACACTACAATCGTTTGTCGGTTTAGGTCGAGAAAAAAGGCTTTACCAAACTCCACTCTCCTTTGCAAAATAGCGCCATTTATTCACTTCAAGTATAGAAAATTTCTTCTCCAGTTACACTCTCCATTGTGTCTGTGACCGCCTTTGTTCACCCATGGATGTCATGACCATGCGTACTGCAGGCCCAACTCAGCGCAATCGTCGCATTTTTGAATACCCGTCGCCCTCGAAGACAAGGCAATTGATCTGACGTACAATAGTTCTTTCGATGGTTCGCAAAGACCTTTCGTCTTTGTTCGACATGTCCACTTTTCTGTCAAATTAAAAAAAATATTGCGAGATTTGTAGGGCGATATTTTTGGCCGTCAAGAGAGGGCTCTGCTTTTTGAATGTTTACCGAGCCGAAAGTAGCAAGATTTATTTTTCGCTTAATTTCCAAGCTGCTATTATTGGTGGTGTTCATGCAGATGCTAGATTTACAAAGTCCTCCACTACTTCAAAATTATAAATCCGCCCGAGGTATTCTTCTTTTGTTATATACAGTCCCTTTGCAGTTCAGACACTTTCTATCGTATTAAAGTCGACCTGTTTAAAACCTCGTTTGCTGTCTAAAGGCTCGGGCACATCCTTCCAGGATTACGCACTGCGAATGGTGGATTTGTCAGGTATGAAGCCGCACTGAAAAGATTGATTCCTAAAATACTTCAGTTTTTTCAACCCTGCGATTATTGACGAAAGCAGCATGATCACCATTCTTATGGATTGGACAAAATGCACTGAGATTCAGTTCTTCGGGCATGGATTATAACAAATTTCTACGTCATTATTAATTAAATTACCCATTCAACTCTCCAGAGGGTGGGTTCTTGCTAACAATTTTCTGACAAGTATTACTGTTATAGAAAATCATACCCAAAAAAATAACTGATAGTAAAAAAAGTGTTTCGAAAATACTTCTTCCTAACCATTCGTGAACACTAATCTTCTTTCACCAATAAATATTATTTTAGGTCATTGTTAATTCAGATTAGCAACTTCATTTATTTTCTAATGAAAAGCTTAAGTTTTGCATTTCAAATAACAAAGGAAAATTTATATATATACAATCTTACTTTCATTCAGGTCTAATACATGCATAATTTGTGAATGAAATATTTAACGCATTCACTATGTACCGGCTACAATTGTCTGGGTGTTCTACAAGTGATCTCGTTCCGACATCTGTCATTAGCCTCTTTATGAAGCCTGTCGAAAGGAAGTAGTTTGCGAATTTGTAAAGGTATACCTATTTCATCATCCTTAGCAGGAAGTTGAGGGACTTCATCGGGCTTATAGTAACCCACTATGTCGCAAAACCTGAAACCCATATCACTTTTCGGTGAAATGACTCAGCCATCTCGTTGAGAGTCGTGCGGCATTTCATGCCTACTATAGAGGTTTTTGACTGTTTCTTGACTGATTTTATTGCCGCCTGGCTATCATTTAAAATGTATATATCAATCTTGAATATCGTATCACGCTTAACCAGTTGTACGGCCCTATCAATTGCCATCAGTTCCGCTTGAACGTTACATTAGTCGGGAAGACGGAAGCTGGTGGAGACTCCCAGGTGTTCTGCCTATACGGCTCCACCAACCCTACCCTTAAGCATTGAGCCAATTGTGTAAATTTCGATGGACTCGCCCTTTCCTACATCATCCCGTTTCCACTGTTCCCTTGAGGGTAGGGGGGTCGTGAATGATGTAGTGAGAGTAGAAGTCAGTAATGTATAGTCCACATCCCTAGGAAGCTCCGAGAAGTCCGTAGGTACCCTGCCATGGCTTTCCTTATGAGCATTCCGCCGTACCATTGTGCCGTAGTGGAGCCAGCATATTATTTGGGGTTTCATCCCACACCTTTTCCAATTGACTTGCTGCAGGATTATAAATGTAAGAGCGCGCATAAAGTTTTGCTAAGACTGCGTTCAGGCAAGGAATTGTTTTTGTATTCTTAGTTTACATTTACTTTTATGTGGCATTTTTTAGACGATTCGATAATTTCGATTGATAATTTCGTGGCTGCGAAATTAGTACTAGCTTTTACATGAAACTTTACCTCGGTTATTTAGTAATAAGAACATTTTAAAATAGTGAAATTTAAAATTGCAAGTAATAGACAAATTTTAGATTAGATTTTAGAACATATTAAATTTATGTTGGTAATTAGGAAAATTTATCTTATACTTGTATGTGAATTTTTTTGTATGTGAACTTTAACCATCAGGCTAAAAAAATTCTATTACCTTTGGTAGTGAAGGCGCGTGCGATACGATGATGATGTGTGTCCGAAAATGAGACCAAAACAAGTAGCAAAATGCACACAACCATCAGTGTCATTTGTGAAGAAGTGGGTTAAACGATTTGGAGAGAGCGGAAGTGCCACCAGTTAACCTGAAGAGAGCCAGAGAAAAATTATCGCAACAACGATTCGAAGTGTCAACAGCTACTATCCGATGCAGACTTCTCAAATCAAACATCCGTTACGAAAGTTCGACCTCAAAGCCGCTATTGGGCGAAAAGCATGTGGAAATCCATCTAGAATTTACTAAAAAGAATTTAGAGCGATATTGGAGTAACATCACCTTCAAAGATGAACTTCTAAAATACTTAACTTTTACAAGAGAGCTTGGTCAAAAGCAAGAGGAGGAGTAACTGCAATATACTGTAAAACCCCCAGCAAAGGTCCATGTGTATTCTTTAATCTGATTTACACCTAACGTTAATGCTGAAATCATGGTCAAATTATACCAAAGAGGTATATTGAAGTCAATGAAATACTCTATGGATCGCCAAATATTAACTAGATTTTACAAGAAGACAACGATCCGAAACACCCACATACATACATAAGTCGCCTCTGTATTGCATGGATACTGGAAATTTAAGTATAAACGTCTCAAGGTACAGATGCAGAATATCGAGTCCTTTGGTAGGCACTTCTGTGGCCGTGTGCTCTAATGAGTAACGCGTCGCTGAGGTGACGATTTCTTGCGAACTTTCTTTTTGGATTTTTGGCCTTCCTTTCAGTTAATCAACTGCGAAAATGATCTGAAACGATGCAAATGTCGTGGCGTGAGTACAAGGTTCGCTTTGAAAGCTAAGTTGAATACATACAATTGTACGAAGTTTTCCCACATAAGCAACAACTGAGCAACTGTCATATTTTAGCGCGCGGTTATCATCAGCTGATTGTCAAAAATATTTCTTTAATACCGCATATTCGCCTAGAAACAGACGTTGGGCTTTAATTTTCTACAAAAAAAAAACAAAGTAAATTAATAATTTAACCAAAGTAAACAAAGGTACCAGCAAAATCGTTTAGAAAGGATTTAGAATGCTTCTCTCCATTACTCAAGTGTACTGAGGAAATTTGTTGTTAGGTTTCCGGCTTTATGTTTCCTGGAAGTAGACGGGCTTCATTACACTGCAGCAGCTTAAAATCGTACGGGTTTCAGCATTAATTTTCAACAGATAATTTTCTTTAGAAAAAAAATGTAAATGTAATATTACCATAAGTGTTTATGTAAGTAAGGTTATTGCTAATTTTATTTTTTTTTATTTAAAATTGAGAAAAGTATTGGATTACAATCACAATTAATCTATATACATATATAAAAGAAAGTCGTGTTAGTTACACCACTTATAACTCAAGAACTGCTGAACCGATTTGGCTGAAAATTGGTGGGGAGGTAGCTTAGAACCAGGGGCAGGTTATAAGATACTTTTTATCCCGTTACCGTGGGACGACAAAAAAACGGTAAATTTGATTTTTTTTCTTCGCCCTTCATATATTTTGCTTTTGCTTTTTTGTATGAAAATCAAAATTTACATGTACTCTGGCGGCGAAAGGTAATATCGATGTAAATTGTAGTGACATCTAGCGGAGAAGGGCAATATCCATGTAATTGGTGTGAATTGCCAATATTAACATGTATTTTGTTTACTTTTACGAATTTTGTTGGGTGCAAAATTGACAGTTAGAAATTTTGAAGTTTACCGGTTTTTGTGTTTGTTTCGAGTGTCTATAAATATTGTGCCGATATTATTATCATTAAAATGCCGCGTCCAAGACGATCAAATCTTCCCCGAAAAAGCCGTAATGCAACTAGGATGCAAAACGTTGCGAATGAAAGGACTGAAGAAGTACAAGAAATTGCACGTGAAGAGCGCCGCTTTAGTATGGCTCGACTTCGTGCTTCTCAATCACAAGAGCAAAGCGAGGCAGTCCGTGCAAAGGCTCGGTTGGCTATGATAAATCATCGAGCAAACCTAAGAGATCAACATCTTGATAATTTTCGACGCACAAGGAGAAATTTATCAAGTACTGATTTGAATCGAGCAGCGTTTCGATATGATTGCAGCACTGATTACTGCTTGCATACTAGCGTTCGCATTGGGCCAATGGATGTGGTTTGCGAGTATTGAAGTTTTCCGGAGAAACGCCAAGATTGTGCTGCCTTAATGGGAAAGTGAAATTGCCATTATTGACTCCCCCACCTGAGCCATTACACTCATTGCTACTACATAATTCAGAATGAGGTCATTAGTACACTACATTCGTTCAAATCTATTGACTGTGCAACAAATGCAGATGATGCCACCAACTATCCAATTGAATTTTTAAACTCCTTGGATGTGCCTGGCTTACCACCGCATAATTTACGACTAAAGGTTGGCTCCGTAATAATCATGCTTCGAAACATAAACCCACCAAAACTGTGCAACGGAACGCGTTTGGTGGTAAGTAAATTGATGAACAATGTGATTTACGCGACGATACTCAAAGGAAAATTTGAAGGTGAGGAAGTTCTCATTCCGAGGATCCCGATGATCCCAACCGACATGCAGTTTGAGTTTAAACGACTTCAATTTCCGATCCGTCTTGCATTCGCTATGACCATTAACAAATCACAAGACCAATCCTTGAAAGTTTGTGGTCGAAATCTAGAAAATCCATGTTTTTCCCATGGTCAATTATATGCGGTATGTTCAAGGGTCGGAAGACCAGCTGCGTTATTTGTTCTTGCACATAGTAATAAAACTAAAAATATCGTCTATCACAAGGTGCTTCACTGAAGACTGCAGCCTATGCACTAAAATACATGGCCAATAAAGAATCATTACAATAATTGATTTTTGGTACTTGCTTATATTTATTATCCTAATAAAAAATTTAAACTCATAAAATCAAGAATCTGCTCATTTATTGCTTCTAAGGCGGAGCAATGTTCGCCGGGTCAGCTAGTATATATATAAAGCACTACCAATTCAGCCATTGTAGCAAAACTTTGAAACAAAATTAGTACTTCGATAATCTTTATAAAGCAGTTTTTCTCCACTGCTTATTATGTAATATTCCTTTGATATTCTAAATTTTTTAAAATAAATTGGCATACACCTCTCACCTTTATAAAGAAATTTTCACTACTCATTTTGTAATATTTTTTGATATTATCATTGTTGTTTTAATAAATTCATATTCACCTTCTGTAATCACCTAAGTTTCAATGAATGAAAATTGAGCACAAAATTAATTTCAAATTATGGCAACAATTTCTTTTTCTAATAAACTATAATGATACTCTTTGCGCGAACTCATATTTTGTATTCACCACAAACAAACGGCAGACTTTCTCGTTTTTTTTTTACGTACTGTTTAGGCCAGCGTATGTTTTTCTTTATTTTCACCCCTCTTCGCCGTCATTTCAAAATTTGATTACATTACAATGAACTTTTACATACATAAAGAAGTTTTCACCATCATTATCGGTGCGGTGGCAAGCGCAGATAATGGTAGCAAGCAATATGGCTGGAGAATGGCCTGTGAGCAAAAAATCGTAGCGATAGACAATGTCCACCCCAAAGTCATTCCGCCTATTGTATACTAATTTGATTTTGGTTAGAAATTTATGAAGCCAATTAAATGGGAATAACCGAAAAGTTGTTTAGTTTCTTAATTTTCATAAATTTGAATTAAATGCAAGCGTAGAAATTGACTGCTACTGTTTCGAAATTGCAATAATTTTAGTAGGTCAATTTTTTTTTTAGTTTATGATATTACAACGAGAATGAAGTTTTATGTTGATTAAAAATTGTATTCAAAATTGAAATTGATGGATCTGAAGAATACACTAGGAAAAAATTATTCCAAAACTAAATTTGCCAACAAATACCAAGTTCCTATTATCATTTTTTTATGATTATCCTTTAGAGTTGCTCAAAAATCACGTGGAATAACATATTGCTTTTTCATTATTTAGTAATTCGATTCTTTGTCTATAGGGAAGTATAAAAAAAAATTGTTCTACCTGTTAGTTTCTGTTTTTTATCTCGTTTTTTAATGCATTTCGCACACGAGTTGTATTGCTTTAGACGCGTATTAGGTTCGACGTACGATTGTCATACGAGGTAGGAGTACTTAAGGAAAGATTTAGCAAAATTTCTCCAACCATCCTCACACGAATGTCGTATAGCCTTGGTAGTTTCTTCCACAATTAATCCGATGATACTTTATATTTTCTTTTAATTTTATTTTTCTTCCGTCGTAAAAAATTTAGCAAAATTATTTCTTCATCGCTTGACATGTTTTCTTTTTGTGTATATACGCTTGATATTCGCTTTGTTTTCAGGACCTAAGGCGTAGAGGAAGCATAACTGCATGACGAAGTGGACCAGCAGGACACAGTGGACGAAGCTGCAGACCTGCCAGAATGCCGCACTCCGCACGGTGACGGGATGTCTTCTGATGTCGCCTGAGGAGCATCTCCACCAAGAGGTCAATGTGCTCCGAGTTAAGGAGCACAACCTCATGCTTGCAGTGGAGCTGCCCCCCAGGCACATTAGAAGACATCTTCTAGAACTAAAGGACGAGATCCAGCCACTCATCACACAACCGCTGGATCCGGAGGCGTACCGGCGGGTCCTAATCAACATCCACAGAGACACAGTCACGAACATCATTGACTCCCGCCAGGCAAATGCAGTCATCGGAGCCCAACCACCACCTGTAGCAGATAAGGAGTCCCTGCTGCCCCGCGAGTCCCGCGTCACTCTGGCACAACTACGATCTGGATACTGTAGCAGGCTCAACTCCTACTTATCCAGAATCAACCCCGACATACCCAACACATGTCCGGCATGTGGAGATTCTCCGCACGACACCAACCACCTATTCACATGCCCTCTCAAACCCACTCATCTAACCCCCCTCTCCCTCTGGTCCAACCCTGTCGAAACTGCACGTTTCCTGGGCCTCCCCCTAGATGAGTTCGACGACAACGACCATGGGTGAATCCGCTCTTTACGGGGCCCGACTAGCCGCTACAACAACAACAACAACGAATCTAATACGACTTAATGAAGTTTTCCTTAGCTAAAATATATACGCAATGTTTAAAATAAAAAAGTTTGACCACCAAAACCAACATACAGCTACTCAAGCAAATGACGTCATGGGGATTTTTTATCATATTCGCAATGCTTTTCTTTGTATTTTTTCGTTAATTTGTGATAAAAATAGATCTTTGTAAAAAATTATAAAAAATCAACAAATTTTCATGAAACATTCAAACTTTATACTCATAATTATTAGAAAAATTTGGTTATACCTATTCCATTTTAGTACTATAACAAGCTGACCCAGCGCGCTTCGCTACACCCTTCTAATTGAGAGATTGCGGTTATGACTTTATATATATATATATGTATATATATTGTAACTTGGATCCATCGATTCAATTTTCAAATATTTTTATTTTGGCAGCTAATATAAGATTTCGATTTGAATAAAATCGGACTATAAGTATAGCTTTAAGAAATATATCGACTACAGCGGCACATATTGCTTCAATTTTCAAATAAAATAATTATATTTATGTGGCTAATACATTCTGAGTTTGAATCAAATTAGTTCATAAATACGGCTATTAGAGATATTCGGCTTCAGCGGCAAATGAAAAAAATGTAAGTTTATATTTTTATATGGGCGTATATGTATGTATTTTTAACTTCAACCAAATTCAACGGACTTTGTTCTGCTTATATTAATTTATTAACTGGCATTTGCATGTATGACCAAAAATCGCATTTCGGTTTCTCTCAAATATGACTTGTGTACAATTTAATTAAATTTTTTATACAGGAGACAACCATCTCCAAAATATAGGCATCAACCTTGAACTCGCCAAAACGAAACTTTGACACTCATATTTTATACACTTTCGTATATATGTAGTTATGGACCTTCTCCTCTTCGCAACGAATCATTTGACACCCATATTATAAAATTTCATATAACTTGCGTATAATTTAATTTAATTCGTCATTGAACAGGAGTCAACCCTCTATCAAGAAAACAAAAGCATGCCTAAATTCGCGGCGTGGAACTAATATATTTTTCAGTTTTTAAACAGATGGGAACCATATACAAACTTATTTTTATTTTCGCATCGTGGTTATCATAATTACAAGATAAATCGCCCTGCTACTTCTGCCACTCCGAGATCAAACCTTTATAGCAAATACGTTTCTATCCATCACATAATAGAACTTTACCCGCGGGGTCGAATGATCGCCAGCTCCAAAGAACCGTCAAGTTTGGAGAACTTCTTCCTCTCGGAGACAGATTTCTAAGACGTTGCCAATAAACTACTGGCTTTTAAAGAGATAAGTTTAGTTTGTGAGGAGGCTGTTGTTTTACTTATTATATGCATATTCAATAAAAGCTTCTAGTACTTCGAAGTCATGAAGGTATATCAACGTTGTGGCGTTTGAGCCTTAATGCAATATTTCCTTGTAAATTATAATAATATTTTTAAACCTTTTTTAAGGCCCGATAAGTCAGATGTTCAGAAAATATAATGCTTGCATATATTAAAACCAATAACTCAGTACTCGCTGTATCCAAGACATAGCCCCTGAACTAAAACGTAGAATAAGTGATGTTGAAGAGCTCATTCATTTTGTTACTTTAAATTTTTTAAATTAATTATTAATTATATTATATAAAAGGCAAAACTCTATGTCTCTAACTAATTTGCCTTTTACCAATTAAAATTTTGCTAAAAACCACACACGATTTTATCATTGGATGATGATGTTAGATACTTTTAGATTAAAAAACAAGCTAAAACCCCGAAGTACTTTATGGTATTAGTCATAATTTAATTGTCATGTGGATCATGAAAGTCGTGTATGGCCTAATATTGTCCTGATGGATAGATGAAAATTGATCGTTTCAAAAGACTCTACACGCTTAGCATCACTTTGCCGTCAAATCGCACAAATTTTTCTGGATTTTTTTGCATCGGTTTTTTTTTATAGTAAAAACGTACCACTCAGCATATTTCCTACACAATTTTACCCATTTTCAAGCCAATATAAGTTTTTACTCGAATAAATAATTGTAAACTGTCCTCACAATGAATGTAATATATTCCGAAATATCATCTCTCAAACAATCGGATTAGTGGTACATACTAACTGGATATATGGCCAAAATAATAGATAATCCTGCTCAGAAACAACCAAATTCAAGATGTATGGGAAATATATATTTATATGAATATAGTAATAGTTCAATAAAACTGCATTAAAAACGTACCTTAAATTGCATATAAATCTAAATTAACTGAATATGTTGGAGTATATTTCAAAATTTGTAATGCACGCTTTTAAGTTTTTATTTTAACGTTTATCTCCATTTACTGTACAATTTAATTCAGGAAAAACGATTTTTACATGCATTAATAAGCAATGATGTTTAACATTAAAGTATCTATATCTAAATATATCGTATTTTGTATAAAGATTAACAATGTAGCTATACAACGGGATTTTATTCGCGGTCAGAAATCGTTTGCATGCCTCTGTAACTGCTTTAAAAATTTAAAAATTTTGATTCGTGCATTGTGTATCCATTTCGGGTATTAAAACTATGTTATACTTTTGCGTCTCTTATACTTCGCTATTATCATGTTGATAATGTTTTACATTGAGTCACTTAAAAAAAAAAACATTGCTCAATTATAAGTACTAAGGGATTATATTTTAAGTAAAATTGTTTGGACATCTCGTATAGATGATATTATGGTTATTCCTAATAATGTCAATAACTTTAGCGAAATTTTTATTTTTGGCCTTATTTTGTATGAATCATCTGTATAATTTATAGAGCTTGTGGCCAGGTTTATATCAGGAATAATATGAGAAAACAACAATTTTTCAAGTGGTAGAAGTGATAGCTGCTATTTCGGAGATCACCACATCTCCTCATCAGACTTCTTTCTTTTTAGACTTTACCTGGCTTTGAGCCATGGTACACGGGATTGCTAGGCGAGCGCAAAACAATTTTCACACGGTTAGCGTGGCTGAGTGATTGCGTGCTCGTCTAGAAGTCTAGAAAGAAAGAAGTCTGATTTAGTGAAATTTGTTTAATCAGGCTTATATTATATTCAATTAATTCAAATCAATCAATTTGTAAATGATATTAATAAGATTTTGGATTATTTCTTTTATTACTAATGATTTAAAGCTTACCGCTTACCTTAGAAGTGCACTTTAACTACCCTCGTTACAATTTAGAGCATGTAAATAATACAATTTCAAGTCAGAACTGGGAATCATTATTTTGGGGGCAAGGTCTTTCTGAATGGTTGGATATATTTAGAACTACAGTTTTTCAAATATGTTTGGAAAATATTCCACTTTATCCCAAAAACGTGCATAAACTACCGTGTTATAATAATAGGTAAAAGACATTTAAAAATTTTCGGAACAAATTTCACAAACTTTACAAAAATTTGGATAACTTACAGCATTCTATTTACAAAAATTATTCACTGAGATTTGATAATAACATAATGTCGAATCCCAAGTCATTTTGGATCTTTGTTAACTCTAAACGTTCCTCCTCAGTAAAAGCGGCGTCAATGTAAAGGTACGCTATTTAAATCAGTTAAAGAAACTTCTAGCCTTTTCGCGCACTTTTTTAAGTCAAATTTTGTAAGCGACTGTACATTGAGTAATGAATCTAATGAAATCAATAATACGTCTTCTTTTAACTTTAGATCTTTAGTCTTAACTGAGGAGGATATGATCGATGGAACCAGAAATTTGAAAGCTTCAGGGCACGTAAATGCTGAAAAAATCTCAGCCTTTTGTCAAAAATAATATTTCTTAACTAAAGGGTCTTGCAATAGGGACGCTACAGAAGTAGACCGATAGTGATAGCAAACGGCGCCATATTTTTTCCCGCTCTTTTGTCATTTCTCTTCAGTAAGGTTTGCCATTTTATCATGGAAAGATATAGGATCCAACAACGAGTCGAAATTATTAAAATTTACTACCGAAATTCGAAGTCAATGGCCTCAACTTTAAGAGCGCTACGTCCAGTTTATGGTCGTCGTCATTTCTGGCTGAATGGCTTCGGTAATAAGCAAAATATGCGTTATTGGACAGGCAGCAATCCACACGTACTCCATGAGTCAACATTGCATCCCGAAAAAATTACGGTTTGGTGCGGTTTATGGGCCAGCACGTTACTGTGAATGGGAATCGCTACCGCTCAATGATAACCGAATATTTTTGGCCCGAATTGGATGATATGGCCTTGGACAATATGTTGTTCCAACAGGACGTCGCCACAAGCCACAAAGCGAATGTCACAATCGATTTATTGAAAACCAAGTTTGGTGAATGTGTTATCTCACGAAATGGCCCTGTCAATTGGCCGCCTCGGTCGTGCGATTTGACGCCGTTAGACTATTTCCTGTGGGGCTACGTCCAGTCTATGGTCTATGCCAACAAGCCAGCGACGAACGAATATCGAACGAATATCGAACGTGAAATTGCAGCAGTATCGCCCGATTTGTGCTTGAAAACCGTCGAAAATTGGGTTCAGCGTCTGGACTTCTGCAAGCGTGCCCGTGGTGCCCATGCAAAAGAAATCGAGTTCCATACATAATGGCATCGAATGTACTTTCACAGGAATAAAAAATTTAATTCATATCCCAAACCGTTTTTGTTTTATTAAAAAAAACTTTTGTAGCGTTCCTATTGCAAGATCCGATATTTGTGAGCCTCCCTACTTATTTTTAACTTATCTACTAAACTCAATTCTAAGCTCAGATTATTATTTAGTGATAAACTGTCGTACCAGGCTACTCAACAAGTACTAACATTGCAGTTTTTTTTCAAATTATTACATTTAGACGGTTATTGATGGTTGTCAGGCGGATACTCTCTATATAGATATTTCAAAACCCTTTGCTATGGCTTCTCATAACTCACTACTGAGTAAATTGAACAAATTTGTTTTTCACTCAACATTTTTGTCTTGGATTAAATCTTATTTACAGTTAGTTCTTGAGTTTCTCAAACGAGTATCTTGGGTAAATAATGGCCCCATTTTCATAAATCGCTGCATCGACTGTTTTAAGCACTTTGGGTACCTTCTCTATGCAGATGATTTAAAAATATTTTACAAGTTAGAAAATCATTATGATATTTGCCTTATTCAAAACGAGCTTAGTGTTTTCTATCAACACTGAAAATTGTTTCACTTGTCTTCGAAAATAAAAAATATACATAAAATTCGAGCACTTACTCTCTTTCTAATTTCGTTCTCAGATCTTGTGATAAAATTGAAGACCTTGGTGTAGTTTTTGACTCTTCTTTCAGTTTTGTTGACCACCTAAACTACATCATTCCCAAAGCATTTTCGTCACTAGCTTTTATAAAACGAAATAGTCTTGAATTTAAATTTATACTAAAAAACTAAAAATAATGCTTTTGTTGTAATGTCGAGATTAGAATATGCCTTTTTAGTTACATATATTTAAAATGAGCCTATCTCAAGATTAATTAATTGATTAAGTAAAGTTAAGACTGTAGATGTTTTTGCTAACCGTGTAAAGTTTCAAAATGCATTGATTGCACACTATTCGTAATTCAACGATTTGTTATCTAGGTTTATAGACTACAGGTATAGTAAAACCATAAGCATGAATAAATAAATAGAAAATAAAAGTTTTAAAAAAATATAAATAAAAAATGCTGCTATGCCATTTCCCGTTCAGTGTAAAAAACGGAAAATATTTCGTGATTTTGATATTCAAAGGATAATCTAGATATAATTTAGGATAACATTGATCGACAATAAAATTTTAATCTACATTTCATTCATTTAAATTGCAATTTATTATTTATATATTTATGAGGCACTCTTTTAATCCATAAAGGTCAAAGGCTTTCTTATCTTGATAGGAATTAAGATGTCGCTAAACTTACAAAGTACACCCTTCACATGCTACGAAAGTATTAAGCATTCACTAAGTGCCAACCAAACAACCACATGTCTACACTTTATACCTTCATATATGTATATATATATATATATATATATAAGTACATATTTATACCTATACAAACTGGATATATGGATGTTCCTTTTTAAATAACAGACACACACACATCCGTTTTAATCCATCACACACACGCGTGCACTTCAACCCAACAACTCATAATCGCTAACACTTCCTGAAAACTTTGAGTCTGTGAGTCGGCAGCAGTTTGCATTAATAAATATAGCCAAAGTGAGATTTTGGTATAAAAGGGCAGTTGTAGATACGCTTTGGTTGTGTTGAAGTTTTCGGCAAAAACTTTTCAAAACCTGTTTCTTTGCCACTTCCCTTGTGCAGGATGTCTAAAATGATTTCCTTTAGAGAATTTACAAGAACTTTCATAGTAGGTGTTTAATAATTTCCCAAAACGAATTGAAAAAAAACACAAAAAATTAAATAAGATTCGATGACTGCATGTTAATAAATATTTTATATTGAATTAAGTTTATTGTATGTACATAAATATTTATGAAATATAGTAAATGAATGACTGCTACACCTTTCTCGTTTGATTTTTAGCAAGTTTAAGAGTAAAAAGTAATTATATTTCTTACAAAATATTAAATGATAAATAAAATTAATTGCTTCACTCGATTAAATCGAAAAGAGCCTTACTATAAAGTTGCTCATACGCCCTGTTGATTGACATAGTTGAACCATTTTGCGTGCTAGTAAAAAATATATTTAATTTCTGTCGGGTATATAAATGATACTATATAGTCAATTTATAATGTACTTCATGTGGCTGTCCATTATAAACATGTCTGCATCTAATAACCACATAAGTAAATCGATATCTGATATATACAAATGAAACGCTATTCAATTAAAAGCATTCAATAAAATAAAACATTGCAATATGGGTATCAAACGAAAGAAGCCAAAAACCCTTCATTTCCCAAATGTTTTAAAAGAAGGTTGCCACCTGTTTGAATAAAAATTAAGATAATTTAAGAAAATTAAAGGCAAAATATGAATGAAATACAATACGAGTGCCAAAAGAAAAGTTTTAAGAAAGCTTAATTTCAAAAATAATTTGAAGAGGGTTGCCACCTGTTTCAAAAATTAATCAAAATTATAATAAGTTAAATCAAATCCATTTAATGGTGTTTGCAAGGCTCAATAAAGCTTCGATTCCCTAATACGTTTATATGCAAATTAAGTTAAAGAAAAACATAAACGAAAAATTTAAAAAATGCGCAATTCCAAAAATAATTTTAGAGAGGGTTGCAACCTGTTTAAAAAATTAATCAAAAGTATAACAGTAAAATTAATTCCAACTAATATTATATGCAAGGCTCAATAAAGCTTCATTTCCCAAACACTTTTTTATATCCAAATTAAGTTAAATCAAGAATGTTGTTAAGCGTTTAAAAATATGCTATTTATAAGCTTACTGAATAATATGTAACTGTAAGGTTCCGAAAATTTTACTATACTGGTGTCAAACGAAAAACTTTTAAGGAGGCCTTTTAGACAAATATATTCGTAGAGTAGAAAAATTAATATTAGACTAAATTTATATAAATGAAGCATTGCAATACTGGCTGACAGGGGTTTAGGAAACCTTAGTATCGAACAAATTTGTAGGGGTTGCTCACTGTTTGAAAATTAAATACAAATAAGGGTATTTGAAGAATACATACATACATATATATATTTGCACAAACATTTTTGAAAGCTGTTCATAAAAGAGTTGTCATGTTTCCAAAACTAAAGCCATTGTTCTTAATATAAATCCTAACAAAGATTTATAGTAATGTGAAAGTTTGGGTGTGAGTATTTTCGATGGGTTTGTATAAAATTTGGCACATATGTATGTAGCTTATAATCTGGTTTAATATATAGCTTATAGTCAATTAAATTAATTAGCTAAATAACATATTGACGACGACTGGACAGATTTGGGTAAGATTTAAGAATAGAACCAGTTTCTTTAAGGAGTTGCCATCTTTCTAAAAGGACAAATTCATTTAAACAAATAGATGAAGTCAAATATTGCAATATGGGTATTCAACTAAAGAGGTTTTATGAAGCATCATTTCCAAAATGTTTTGAAAGAAGATTGCCATCTGCTTAAAACACAATTTAGTTAAATTAACAGACATTTTATAATATGAGTGTCGAACTAAAAAAAATATGTGAACACTAAATTTCACCAAAAAAATTTTGTAGAGGGTTTAAAAAATCAACTAAAATTATATAAGTTAAATCAAATAATGAAATATGGGGCTTATACGAAGGAGTTTGAAGAAAGTTTTACTTTGAAAATACCGTGGAGAGGGCTGTCACCTACTTCAAAAAGTAAATAAAAAAAGATAATCAAGTCAAAGAAAATATACGGTATGGAATTCAAAAGAAGTAGGCGTAAAAAACTTAATCATGAAAGTGCGACTTCTAAATAAATGTCACCACGGTTTGATTACGTTAGGCATTTTTAACAATAAATAACGTTTCACTAAACCTGAATTAGAAGTTATTACCTTTGGTAAAATTATTTATTTCCTTTACCGTTACAGTCGAATCCATAACGTTAAGCCGAATGTCATGCGAGCGAAGCCGAGGGTAAAAGCTAGTAAATATATAAAAAAAAATCCCAAATTCCTTATGAAAAGCCATAACTTAAAAACTAATAAACGGATTTTAACCAAATTTGGATGGTATATATCGTAGCCTCGTGGCGCGGACATAGGATATATTTTACTCCGTTAGATGGCGGAAAAAAATGAGTCGATTTTCATTAAATTAGAAACGTATATGATGGTGCAGGTGCGATTACAAATGTTTTTATAGTCCGATTTAGATTAAATTAAAATCATGCATGTTTGTGTTCCGTATATTTTGTGGAATTAAATGTTTGTTATCTGTATAGCCCGGTATAAATTCATCAAATCTACCTTTTTAGCTTCAATAATATGAAACCACGCTGAGGAAATCGCGAGTATCAGCTAGTTATATATTTAAAATAATTTTCGTTTATTCTATTTCCTAATAAAGTGAAGCACTTATGTATAAACAGTTCTTATTATTTTCATTTAGGATAAATAAATTTTTACACCTAACAAGGTGCCGGGAATATTTCCAGCACTTATCCAAAGGTGCATCGACATTATCCTCGACCCTCAGATCTGGCATTTTAGTGTTAGTTATAGCTGGGAATATACACCGAGTACTTGCAGGAAGGTAACCGTTATTCATATTCCCAAATACGCCATAGACCTCTTGGCTTGCATAAGTCACACAGACTGATGCATTGGATTTCGTACCTTTTGAAAACAGTCGAAAGACTTCTTGATGACTATGTCTGATATCTATGGAAGATTATTTATACATTGGTCCAAAGTGGAATATACCATTATACATACATTAATTATTATATTAATTTATGGACTATTTACGATATTACTTCTTCATTGTGCAATGTTGCAAGGAGTATTAGAGCCGTTAAAGACTGTCGGACGTTATGACAAATGCCTGGACATCGCGCTCGATAGAGGGCTTGGCTGGAGTTCCCATATTGACAAATCCACACCGCCCACATGGACTTGTAGAACAATATTTAGTGGCTGTACTGTACGATCGTTCGACCAATTTTAGCCTATACTTCCGTGATCTGGTGGCAAAAATGACTCCGAAAAAACCAGTATTGTGTTTGAGAAAATAGCAAGGATGATTTGTCACTCGCTCACTGGTTTTATGATATTCTTCTCCACATTTTTACGCAGGTAGAGGTTAAGAAAAGCTGCAACTCCTGAAGGGACTTTTCTTTATAACAAGTATCCTTCAGGAATGTTGGAAAAGGTATAAGAGTTGGAAATATCTAGAATTTTCCACTAATTTCCCACATGATGAGGCGCAAAAAGGTATGAAAGGCACACTCGCAACTATCTTTTCAGAGAGCCAAACGGCCTTTAGAGTCCTCTCAAAGGGGATGTTTACGTTAAAGCTGATTACAGATTGTTATGACACCCTTCAATTGCTGGCATCATGGAACGCAGTTGTGCTGTTCTGGATTTTTAGTTATCCTTTCTGTAGAAGGAACATCGCTCCGCTTAGTAGGTCTGATAATAATGGAATTTTAAGTCTCATGTCATTCACAAGGATTCAACTTTGAAAATAGTAACTTGATATTCTTTGGAATAACCAAGTTTTCAAGACTTTGGCATTTGGAATTTTAAGTCTCATGTCATTCACAAGGATTCAACTTTGAAAATAGTGACTTGATATTCTTTGGAATAACCAAGTTTTCAAGACTTTGACCAGCCTAAGCGCCAAAAGATGGTGTAGAAATGAAAAATTGGTAGGTAAAATATCTCACTTGCTTTGGCATCCAACAAGTGTAATCCATACGATCACTACAGTGGGTAACGATAGCTAATCCTTCGATAACAGGCCTTGCAACCCTCTTGAAAAGAGGAACTGAAACCGTTTCCATTCGATGAATCGTCAGAATTTGTTGCTTCTTTCAAGAAGGTACCTAGTATTCTACAAGAGATCGCAGATCCAGTTGAAAATTGAATCTTCGTTGATAATTTCAGTGAAAGTAAATGAATCCAAATTTGTTAAATCAAGAATTTTTAGACCAAATTGTACGTTACTGGAATCTTAGAGCCAGTGTATCATACTACTAAAAAAATATTGTCAGGAACCCCAGTTAAAGGAATTTTTCTTCTTCCAGACACAGTTATCACAATTGGCGATTAAGCCTCCGAGTAAGGTTATGGGAGTTCTGTTACAAATCCCTTTAACTTTACTTTCTTCTGTTCATAACAATTAAATTTAAAGTAAGATCCAACAAACATTAAAATGTTTTAAATACGATACTTAATAAGCCTGCAAAGATGCATATGAAATTCGATTATGTTACACTATTTTAACGTTAGTGAATTTTAACTTCGTAGAGTAAACCTAAACTCACTGAAGCAGTAACTTTTGAAAATGCATCAGTACTTACAAAAACAAAACCAAAGCTCGTATTTGTTGTTATTTAAACTATATATATGAGTATTAACATCTCACCTATACAAAAGCTCCACAAAACAAAGCATGTGTGGCATTCCCGTGTATGTAGAATCAAACTTTACTTGCATTGCTATAAGGGAAATATCAATTGTGGATGTGATGGTCAAAAGTCATTTCAACAGCACTAAATTATTATTATCTTCAAGAGGTTGCACACATAAGAACAAAAAAAAAATTGGAGGAACAAAACGTTAGCATCCAAATGCAGTTTGTCGATATGTTAATAAAAATGTATTATGTCTATATGAATATAGTACGCCTAAATATTCATATATGTTTGGCAAATGCGTTCAGTAAATGTATACACCAATATTTATGTACCTATACTGTGAAGTCATTAATTAAGGTTATGCGAATTATAAAATTCTGGCAGGTCTTTATTTTCGCTAGAATTCACAAAAAAAAAACATTCAAAAGATTTACCACATTTTATTCAAACATAATTTGGATATTCACGCCAACGAAGTTATCGGGTTATCTCAATCCATTTTTCGGTTTACAATAGGAAATTGAAAAAAAAAATGACTTAAGGTATGGTTTTTTACTTTTTTGCAGTTAACTTTGTTTTTGGAGTCTGTAAAAAATTTAAATTTGTTGTTTTAAACAGAAGAAACCAAGATCATATAACCAGATAACACGATAAAGTGAACAGCGTGAATACCCCAAATAATAAATAATAGGTTAGGTTTCAAAATTCGTTGGATCTGCAAATTTTGTGCAAATATATTTGGCTTAAAATTAACCACCCTAACAGTAGTGAATGAATGTAATGCTAGAAAGTTTAGACGCGTGCAAAGTTTACTGACTGTGAGAAATAGTTACACAATTATTTTAATGCACAATTCAGAATTAAAAAATAAAAAGTAAAGGAACATTAAAAGGAATGAGCATATCCAATTTAAAATTAATTTTAAAAAAAATTTATTTCATATGCGTTGATCGCTCGTGACAAATAAATTCTTGAGACTGTAACTCGGCCGAGTGCTCATTCCGTCTAAACAGTTTGGCGAGGCAGGCGGCATTGCAAAATTGTTGGCAAAAAAAAAGGAGGCTCTAAAGAGGAGGGTGAACTTATTTCTTTTATAGCAAGATTTTTTTTTACGGATGCAACATATTTTAAAACTAAGACCATCTTATGAACCCAAACTGCTAGCTTGAAAATGACTTTTCACAACACTGCTAAATAAAGAGTACAAAAAACACTTAAGGTCTGCGAAAGAAGATATTGATCCTCATTCCGTAATTCTTATTGATGAATGAAAGAATTCTGCTAGCAATACCCAAACGGTGGTTACTATGCTCCATAATGTTAATGGCATACAACATTTTTAAAAACTTTTGACGCATGGAATGAAAAGGAGACGGCAAATAAACTCTCTGAGATCGTAGAACTATCTATAACAAAGGACAAAGGACTTTATGACGCCAAGTGACTAAAACTATTGCGTTCCTCGATATCCTTTCTTGACTAGTAGTAATACACAATAGAGTTCTGAGAACAAACAAGAAAAAATGGTTGCAGTTAAAGTCTTTACTGACGAATAAAAAGGATTCTAATAAAATATATCATTTATGATACACTATGCAATCATCCTATTATACTATACACTATATGTAATCCTATTATTTTCGGCACTATGCTTCTGGTTCCCGCAGCATTGTACATGCAAATCATAAAAGCGTTTCTTATGCGGGAAGATGACAATATCAAGAAATACGAAAACTCCAACACACACACAGCAGATATAACTGGGAAGTACAAAATAAATAATAGTTTAAACAAATAAAGAAATACACGCTTTAATGGTATATGGAACTAAAAAGTAGAAAATAATGTTGAATAATCATTTTTAAAAACCGTGCGGTGCTCAAAATTAATTGTTCAAAAGATGTATGTATATATTTATTTTTTTTATTGTTTAATTTAGAAGAAAAATAATTATTCTACTTATAGAATAAAGCACTAGCTACAATGGCTTTCAGCTTATCTTATACCAAATAATTCATTAGATTTTAGTTTAAGTTCACTATTCGTTTTGGAATATTAACATTTTTAACTGTTTTATATCTAAAATATTGTAATGTTGTGTCAAAGAGAACATAAAATATACTAGACTATTATAAGCTTGCATGTTGAAATAAACTTCCACATTAGGTCTTTATTACCGTCATCTGTCTTCCGAAGGTATTCCGATGGTTTATTGTTGTTGAATATGGAGATCCTGATGAAATTTAGTACCACGCAGGCATCCAAAATATGAGAGACTGTTAGCACTACTGAATTTCAAAAAGGGCATGTTGGTTTATCAGTACCTTTCAGTAGATGAGAATGAGTGGATAACGTATGACCAATTCTCAGCCGAACAAAAGTTTTAATTTTGTGGTACGGTATGTGTGGCGAATAAAGGGGTTTACTTCGATAAGGGTTAATTCCTGTACTGGTGTTGATAGCTGAGCCATGCTAAAGAGAAATTTGAGGTCGTGAAATCGTTTACAAGCTTTTTGTAATTAAACACAGGAATGCTGACAATGGAATGACTTCAACTTTATTTGTTTCCTTTATATGTTGACAGGTGTCGCTGTGTATAGGCTGTGTTTAATACACAAGTATTTTGTTACAAATCTTAACACTACCCCTTAACAAAATAAAGTATAATTTATATCCATTCGTAACTTAAAACTATTTATTGAGACCAAATTTTTTCAAAAATTTATAATGCTTTACAGAGTTCAATCCTTTAGTAAGTAAATCGGCAGGCATATCTGCAGTTGGCATATATTCAATTTTTACAATTCCTTCGGATAATTTTTCTCTACAAAAATGAAAACGTACATCAATGTGTTTCGATCTTTTATGAAAAACAGGGTTGGCACATAGCTTTTGCGCAGATTGATTATCATTAAATATAGTTATAGTGTAAAATTCATTCGTAATCTCGAACTGCAAGTTTCTTAAATATACGGCCTCTTTACAACAATCAGATATGCCCATATATTCCGCTTCTGTACTAGATAACGCAACAGTACACTGCTTTTTAGTTTCCCATGAAACTGCGCAATCGGATAGTGTAAAGAAATATCCAGTGTAGGACTTTCGGTCTACCGAATTACTAGCCCAATCTGCATCTACAAAGCCTTCTAATTTACTATTACCATCCCCTGAATATTTTAAACAGAAGTCTTTAGTTTTCTTTAAATACTTTAAAATTCTTTTAGCATAAGCCCAATGTTCTTCATTAAAGCAATTGTTGAACTGACTTAAGTAGTTAACTGAAAATACAATATCTGGTCTGGTAAGCACTGCTAAATACATTATACTGCCAATTAATTGTTGATATGGTAAATTTTTCTTACAAGCTTCACTTTTACTTAAATTCAATTTTTGTTCAATAGGTGTATCAATTGGCTTACCATCCATAATTTTAAATTTTTGCAATAGTTGTTCAATATAGTTTTCTTGATCTAAAGTTATGATATTGTTATTCTTATCTATATTCACCCTCATACCCAGGCATTGCTTTAAATTACCTAAATCTTTAATTTCAAATATTGACGATAAATTCTGCTTTAATTTTTCAGTTTCGCTTGGATTATTAGAAAAAACAAAAAAATCATCTACATAGAGCGCAATTATAATTTTAACTTTTTCATTAATTTTAGTAAATAAGCAAGGTTCCAGAGCTGATTTCTTAAAGTTCAATTTGTTCAAAAAATCATCAACTCTCTCATACCACTTTCTTGATGATTGCTTCAGCCCATAAATAGCGCGTTTTAATTTTAATACTTGGTTAACATTATTACATTGTAGGCCTGGTGGTATTTTCATATAGACCGTTTCATCAAGGTTGCCATTTAAAAATGCTGTTTTTATGTCAAAATGCCTTATATCTAATTCTAGTTGAACTGCTAAGGCGATTAAGAGCCTCAACGTTGAATGCCGTAAAACTGGCGAAAAGGTCTCATCAAAATCAATACCTGGCCGTTGCGAAAACCCTTTAGCAACCAATCTAGCTCTATAACAAATGCTGTCGTCGCTATTTACCTTTTTTTTTAAGAACCCATTTACACTGCACTACGGTTCCGCTACTTGGGATGTCAACTATCTCCCACGCATCATTTTTCTCGAATGATTTAAGCTCATCATCCATAGCTCGCTTCCACTGCAAACTCTCTTGTCCATTTAGCACGTCTCCAAGCGATATTTCACAACAACTGTTGTCTTGCTCAATTGCACACATGTTGCCATAGCCATACCTTTCGGGCTGCTTACGAATGCGCTTCAATGTTGTGTGTGACGTCGTTCCTTCGCTGTCGCTACCTGCATCTAATGCATCAGCGAATTGCTCTCCTTGACTATTGCTGTCTTCATTCTCTTCTGAAACAATATTTTCTGGCTTTACTGGAATTTCGTTGTCTTTATCATCAAGTAACTCCTTTTTTTCGTTTTTCATATTCTCTAGTTCGCTATTATTTTCGCTTACATATTCACTTATATTTATTGGAACTGAATTTTTGTCGATTTCTTCTTCAAATACGATTACATCCCGGCTTGTCATTATTTTATTTTTTACTGGGTCATATACTCTATAACCTTTAATGTTGTCGGAATAGCCTAACAATATACATTGAATAGCCTTGTTGTCCCATTTCAATCGTTTAATTTTTGGCACGTGAACCATTATTTTGCTTCCAAAAATACGGATATGACTTACGTCTGGTTTTTTTTTATACCAAACTTCGAACGGTGTCATGTTGTTTAAACCAGATGCCATAGACCTGTTTCTCAAGTAAACAGCCGTGTTAACTGCTTCTGCCCAGAATTTTTTTGGTAGACCCGCATCAGCCAGCATACATTTAGCCCTTTCTACTACTGTGCGGTTAAGCCTTTCACATAAACCATTTTGTTCAGGAGAGTATGGGTTGGTTTTTTGATGAATAATACCGCATCTTTTTAAGTATTCCTCAAAATACTTACTACAAAACTCCAACCCGTTGTCAGTTCTGAGAACTTTTATTTTAAAATGTGTTTGGTTTTCAACCAACGATTTAAATGTTTTAAAACAATCAAAGGCTTCATTTTTCCCTTTTAAAAAATATACAAAGGCCATTCTACTATAATCATCTACAAACAGTAGATAATATCTCGAGCCACCAATAGATTTGGTTTCCCTAGGACCACAAAGTCTGCATGTACTACACCAAGTAACTTGTGGCTTCTGTTACCATTATGTGCGAAAGGCAATCGTGCTTGCTTTCCTTGACAGCACACCACACATTCACTCTTGCTGCCCTTGGGTTTGTCTGTGTATGATATTCCTATTACAGCTCCATTTTTCATTGTATTAAGATCACTGCTATTTAAGTGGCCGAAACGCCTGTGCCATACACTTCCAGAAATCGGTGCTAGTAAACAGCCAACCTTTTAAACATTGAGATTGTATACACCCTCTACTGAGTCTGCCTTTGCCACTAATATATTTTGTTGATTGCGTATATAACAATGATTATTTTTGAAGTACACTTTATTACCCTTTTTTATTAATTGGCTAACTGATAAAAGATTTGTAGCTAGACCTGGAACGTATAACACAACTGTTACCGGAACCACGAATTCGGCTTTATTCACCACCGTAGTTAGCTCTAGTTCACCGCAGCATTCCACATCAATCTTCGACTTGTCAGCGATGAGGATTTTCTGGATTCCCCCTTTGTTGGATATATTCTTCAGCCAGTTCTTATTTGCTGTCATATGCATGCTGGCACCCGAATCTATGTACCAATCGTTGTTGTTGTAATTTCCACTGAGAAATACTGCACTAAAAGCATTGAAGCTTTGCTTCTTCTGTGTAGATCTGCACTGAGATTTAAAGTGCCCATATTTGTTACATTTGTAACATTTAATACTCGACTTTATTTGCGTATTTTGTTGTTCCCTCTTGTTTTGTTGCTGCGTTTTCGATGCGAATGCACTTTGGCCGTAGTTGACGTCACTCTCGTCCTCCATATCAATTAATTTCGATTTGATCGAATCCGTAGTTATGTCTATACCCGAGTGCTCGATGGCCATTATCATTGGTGAATATTTTTCTGGAAGTCCGGCCAATAAAAGAGATCCTACCCATTCATCACTGATTTTAAGTCCTGTGTTGTTTAGTCTCTGACTTGTTTCTACTATCATGGTCACGTATTGGGACATAGATTCACACGTTTCTCTCCGTATTGAAATGAGGTTACGTAGAAGTCCAATTTTTCTGGAGAATCCAGTGTCGTCGTACATTCTTTTTAATTTTAACCACAAATTTTTCGCACTTGTTTCTGTTTTTATGTGCACGTATAAAGCCGGATCAATAGTTAAAACTATTTTAGCTTTTGCCTTGGCGTCGCCTTCTGTTCCTTCTGTACTGATGCATTTTAGCATCCCTTCCAGAATAAGGAAGTTCTCCACTGCGAACGCCCAATCTTCATAATTTTCTCTTCCCTTTAACTTTGGGATACTTGAAATTACGCTTGATGCCATTTTTATTTAAATAAAACTTTGCAAAAGTTAAAAAAACCGCGTGGGTCCCATAACCTGTAATTAAACACACGAATGCTGACAATGGAATGACTTCAACTTTATTTGTTTCCTTTATATGTTCACAGGTGTCGCTGTGTATAGGCTGTGTTTAATACACAAGTATTTTGTTACAAATCTTAACACTTTTTGATGTCCTTGGGGGAGAAATAATTAAACATCTTTAATGGTTCATTACCACCAGCCTTAGCTCTTTGATATGCATACGCATTGCCTTCTATACCGACGTTCCCAGGTACCCAAATGATTTTAATAAATTTTTTGTGTTGGTAGAGTACTTTGCGGATACTGGAAATTATATGCGAATAATTGAAACTTTTGAAAACGGCTTCAATGGTTTATTTACTGTCAGTACATATGACTGAATTCCGTTCGTTTTTTGAGGCAAAGTATACGGCTTCTAGCAATGCAGCTGATTCAGCTGTGAATACCGAGCAGTACATGGGTAGAGCACCGACGGAAATAGTAACACCTGACTCTTTTGTTACAGCAAAAGAAGTGCTTGTGTTGGATTTGGAACCGTCTGTAAATATAAATTCCCAATCCGTCCTTACAGGCTCAATGGCTTTGTAATAAAGTTGTCTGTATTCGCAGGCGCCAGTAGAAAGTTTAGGATGCTCAAGTAAATCGCTTATAAGTATGGAACTAGGTAAGCACCAGTTAGGCAGCATTTTGACTTTTCTAAACGTCGGCGTGGATATGATATTTAATTCTTTAATGAAGCATAAAATGCGGGAGATTGCTGATGGTTTAATCATCTGGGTTTTTGCTTGTTGGAAGCATTCTATGGTAGAGTATAGAATTTAATTTCCGCAGTGTAAAATTTTAGGAATTAACATCATAGTTTTGTAGTCAACTCTCTCCTGAATTTCCAGCAAACCGGCCTCAGCTAAGACTGCTTTTGTTGGCGAGGTGGGGAATGCACGAATGCTTCTTCTGGCTGCGGCATGATATGGAATTTGTAGTTGTTTTAGGTGCTGATTTGCGCAATATCCGTATATAGGGAGTCCGAAGTCAATTTTACTTAATATTAGAGCTTTTGTTACATTAACCAGCGTGGTTACGTGCACAAAAGAATGGTTGGAAGATAGGAACTTGATGATATTTAGTCTAGAAATTAAACTAAGTCTAACATAATTACAGTGCTGCTTATATGAAAGTTTTTTATCAAACAATATACCTAAAATTCTTAATGTGTCAGTATGGGGTATGATTGTGTTACACAAGGAAAGGGTTGTCTCCCCCAACCCAACATTTGTGTTTTCTGCAAACGTGAAATGAAGAACTTTTACTGGCCGAAATCTTTGCTCCAGATGAATTGGACCAATTGATTAAGTCCCTTAAGAAATTAGAAAAAATCAGTTTTACTTGCTTCAGGTCTTTGATTTTTGAGAAAATTAGAACATCGTCAGCGTAGACAAAATGATAAATATTGGTATAAGACGATATGATGGAACTAACTTTATTAAAGGCTACCGTAAATAATAGAACCGAATGAGGAGATCCTTGGGGGATACCATTAAAAAGGGGAACAATTTTCGAATGGCAATTATTCACTCGAACCAAGAATTTTCTGTTGCAGCTTTTGAGTTCTAAAAGAATAGCATGGGAGCCTATTCTGTCATAGGCTTTCTCGAAGTCCAAATTTATGACAGAAACGTGATTTCTTGTAGCGAGAGCCGAGGAGGAGAAATGATCAAAAATCAATAGAGAATCTACTCGTATCACACTAACTCCTTTATAAAAAGCGAATTGGTGTGGATTAGTTAAGTTATTATGTTCGGCAAAACACAAGAGTCGTGTGGAAATGATTTTTTCTAATATCTTAGATACACAGGGGAGCAAAGAAATAGGTCTATAGCTTGAAATAAATTCGTTGTTTTTATTTGGTTTAGCAATAGGAATGAGCTAGAATAGAATTATATAAGTTTATAATTCTGTATTTAACGGTGTAAAGGAGATTTTTTAGATGCAGGTAAGGAATTTTATGTACCTGCACCAGGTCTTTTGCCTGTTATTGAAGAGATGGAGGCTTCATACTCTTCAATTGAAATTGGAGCATCTGCGTTTAAGGCTTCAGGGTAAGGAAAAGGGTTTTGGTAGAAGAAAGAAGAGTTATTGCTGTTGAGCATATTGAAAGAATTTGAAATTCTTCTGACCAAGTAGAAGCGAATTTGTATGTATATAATTGAAAAGAAATGGAGGGGAATCGGTGCCAATTATTGTTAATTTTTTTACACTTATATTCAATATTATTTTCTACTTTTTAGTTCTATTTCCCACTAAAGCGAGTTTTTAAATTTTTGTAAACCATTATTTAACTTTTTGAAACTCAAAAATTTTGTTTTTATTTTTATTTATTTCTTTATTTTTTAATTTTTTTTTAATTTAGTTATTGATGTATCCTTACACAACAATTTCACAATTGTTTTATAATAGAATGGGAAATCGTATAAAGTTGGCGTAACGAAAAAACAGTATTTTACTGAAATAAAAATATTCGATATTTCAGAGCCTAATTTACCCAAATTTGAAATACAAGATTGGACTAGATAAAGAAGTTTGTGCGCTAATTTGGGTGTGCCATATAAACAATTACTGACAATATAAAAGAATCAAGCATTCCCTCCACATTTACTTGCCAAAAACAGTTACTAAAAACATTTCTGAACCAAATCAAAACATGTATTTAGTTCTGTTTATTAGTTTAGCATATTAGTAACTCACACACGCATGAATGGTAATTTAATTAAAGAAAAAAAAACTATTTTAAAGTAGTCAGTCGTGAAATTCAATTTGAAAAAAAAATAGAATCAGAGAACTAAAACTCGAAAATAATAATAAAACTCCATTAAAAATTGTGACAGTTTTAAAACTGTGTGACGAAACCTTTATTTGCAGTGCATCTTTTCAGCATAGATTCTACTAGGGTCTCACAGACCGAATTTGGTATGGAATACCAAGCATCCTGGATTCTTTGCCAAAGTTATTCCTTATTCTTTGATTCAGTGGGCCCAAGCTCTTCCTTTGCAATCTTCCACAAATTCTCTATCGGGTTTAAGTCTGGAGATTGCGATGGCCACGTCATCACATCGATTCCACGACTCTGTAACCACGTTTTTATAAGATCCGAAGTATGTTTCGACATAGGGAAGCATAAGGTCTTTTAATATTCTTAGGTAACGGAACCGGACCATGTTTTCTCGAATCCAAAATAGCGGTCCGACTCCATACCATGAAAAACATCCCAATATCATTATATTTCCTCTCCCATGCTTGAATGTTTTTGTTGTGTACCTGGGATTCATTTCTGCATCGGTCGTCCTTTCCACCATTGCCCACCATTTTTACTTTAGATTCGTCGGTCCATAAAATATTTGGCCACTTTTTTGAATTTTCTGGACCGGACCAAGTTATGTGAGTTCTCACAAACGTTTGTCGATTTCGTCGCTGTCTTTTTGTCAACATTGGAACTTTTCGTGGCAATCTGCCGTAGAGGTTCCTTTCTACAGGATGACGGGAAACAGTTGTTGAAGATATTTCCACGATTATTTCCTTCTGGACGACTGCAGCGGATTTAAAAGATTCGCGCTTTGATCGTCTCTCAATGAAATTGTCGTACTCGCGGTCGACCTCTCAGTTCGCATTCTTTTTGGGGCGAAAGAGCAGTAAACACAAATTTGTGTGATCTGTTAATAATTTTTGCAATTTCCCTTTGTCAAAACCATTTTTTTTTGCCAATTTTTTTATGTGTTTACTTGCATCAGCCGTACAGTGCTTTCCGCGACACATTTCTTCTAAATTAAAGCAAATTTCACTACATACGACAACTTATAACACAATGTTAACTTACAAAACAATTTACCCACCAGAAATCACTTTTTTGCTTTTTTCCTCCTTTGATTCTATTATATTGTCACTATAGTAAAAGCCCACCTTTTCAAGTTTTAAGCACAAAAGTAACAGTAAAACGAAAATGGATTTCCATTATGACTTTTTTTATGACAAATAGTGTGCAGATTCGATTACGGACAAAAGTTATCGGAAATATAACAGCAAATAGGAAAACCGCTGATTGTTTCGCAGCAACCGACTTGATTCTATTTTATTGTCCATAACTACATATACAGTTATACATAGATATAATTTCGAAATTGCCCTACCAAATGTGGTGTACACATTAGATTTCAAGCATAATTTTGAAATTTATTGAAATCGAACAAAAACCAAGCCTAACTCTCATATAACGGTAAGAGCTGGTTAACATCACGTTTAAAATATTATTTTCCGTGGCTCATTTTGATCAAAAACTTAACTTACTCTACAAGTGGCAAAATACGTTTAAACCCCTACTCACATTTATTCACCCACCCAACTCCCTCGGCCTAGTAAAAATCTTACTGTCTCGGCGTTATACTCGATACGCGTAATCGATAACACAAGTTTACATGAAAAAATTACTTCATAAAAATATTTTTTAGACTAAATTTGGGTCGCTGACCACGGAAATGAATTTTATTACTTTTTCCATAGAAGCGTTTTCGAGGCATAGGCAAAAACCCCGTTTTCTACGACCTTTTGGAGTAAATGCCAAAAAACTCCAGAATACAACTAACTTCTATGGATATCGTTTTAGAGATACATTCCTCTCTGCGTTATTGCTGCTATTTCGGAGATCAGCACATCTTCTCATCATTAACTTTCACAGGACTCGAACTGACGACCCATTTGGCAAGCACGCTACCACCTGTACCAAGCTAAATTTAGTAAACTTTCCAATAACTTCTAAAAAAAAACTGGCCTTAAGTAAAAAATATTAGTGTTGATATAAATATAATCTGTTACAAAAATATGTGTATGTATGACACATAAGTCCAATAGATATTAATCTCAATTTTTAGAAACTTTTCGGGTATGTAGATAGTTTTGTACTCACGAACAAAATATATTTCTCGCAAAAAAAAATTAAAAACAATCAATGGAAACTATTAGCCACCTCAGACTTTATTATACTAGAATTGAATTGGATACAGATATGATGGAAAACAGGCTGTGGTCCAAACTAGTTTCGCATTCGCTGCTCTTTTCGCTCGAACTACGAAAGCGGCAATTTTGTTATACCACAATCGGCAAGGCATATAAATGTAGTAAAAAAGGGACAAATTATTGATAATTAACCCTCTAGTTCCTAACTCCGCCTTTAGACGGGCTTAATTGATTGCACTGATATTTGCCATTTTCATTATAGTTAAATTTTTTTTTATTTCGGCGATTCACAAAATCGCATGTTCATTACGATCTGATGCCCCAGATACGTACCTCTAAAAGTTTGCGCTTAGATACAGTACTGAATTTTGCGGACCAGCTTCTGGTGTCGATATTTCTTTATCCGTTTGGAAAGACAATAAAGCAGTCAGGCTAGCATTCACTTACGTAGGCACGAAACCTTTCCAGAATGAAACATGTGTAAAGAACAAGATTTCACGTTTTCTACGTTCCGAAAGCAAATTTGTTGACGTCAATTGCCCCAATGTAATAAATGAATATAACAGTCAAATGGGCGGAGTAGATCTAATGGATGGACTTATTGGCCGATACAAAATTCCTTTGAAGACTATTAAGTACACAAATCGCGTTTTACACATTACTGCTGTTGAAAACAATAATTCAGGAAAAAGGACTTTTCTACCGCCCTTAGTTTTTGCCTCGTACTGGTGAAAAGACGTGTAAATTTCCCGGCTGCAGCTCCGGCACAAAATTATTTGCCGCAAATGCAATCTCAACCTTTGTTTTTCTCACCAAAATGATTGCTTTTACAATTTTCATCACAAAATGTAATAAAATAAACCTGGTTCTTTGTATGTATGTATGTATGTATTTTCCAATTTTTCATAGAAAAAAAAAGTTCAGTGTCGATATACATATATTATTTTACATTTATTTCTAATGAAATGTATCATTTTAATAAGTAATTAAAAAACCCATTCAGTGTCACTTAATAAACTGTGTTGGAATTTTTGTTGGCTACTTTTCCCAAAACCGGCTGTAGGCGGTGTAAGGTTCTGACTCCTGTAAAGCCGGTTCTCTTACCTAATTTAATTTTTTTTCTTTAATTCTTTAATTCTGACCCACAACTAACAATAAAATATTTTTGTAAAAAAAAAACAAAAATTGGGAACTAGAGGGTTAAGATGTAGGTAAATATGTATTCGACAAAATATTTTATTAAACCCACGTAAAAATAATAAGCATCCTTAATTAAGTTTTCATACATTGTCAATAGTTCCATAATTTAGTAATTATAGCACGATTTTTATATTATATTTTTCATTTGTAAAAGTATTGATACATTCGATACGACTAGCGAACATGTCATATGCACAGCTATAAATTATACAAATAACTTTAAAGAATATAAGTAATAAATTGAATTTTTGTTACACCTTAATTATTTGTATAATCCCAATCATGTCGCAGCTTCATGCCCCTGCCAAGATTTTTCCTATTTGTCTCGCGGGTCCCGTCGGTTCCCATATCCATTACTAAATAAAATTCACATGAAGTTGAAGTTGGTTTAAAATAATATAAATATTATATTCCATAAACTCTGCGTAATAAAACATTTAATTATTTTTCTGGAATAACACCCATACAGAGATGTAAAAATTTTGCTCTCCATAGAAACAAAGAAATATATGAACGTTCCTGGGAACGTGGAAATTACAAACAGAAAACATTTGACCGATGAATAATAAACGAACACCAACTCTGACGTAATATTTGAGCCTTTAAAACGTGTTTACAAACACGAAAATAAGATCTTATGCACTACCACAGACGTAGTATTCACACATAAGACAGAAACAGCGAAATAAAACCAAACTTTTTGGTTTCTTACGCGGACACAGCGACCAAACCAAGTTTGTTCCAAACCAAACTTGATAAGGTATGACGGATAATCTCTCCGGTATACATACATCATATTTTCATCCTGTCGGAAGAGCAAAAAGAAAGAAAAAAATTAACACTTAAAACCTAGTAGCCGTAAGTTCTTCCTTAAACTTGTACCTCAGTGAGGCTGAGGCAAGACCTCGTAGCATTCGTGTTGCAACGGAGAAATGAACAAAATTCACAAATCTATGGAAGAAAAACTCAATTAACATTTATTTATACATATTACAAATAAATTACCAAGATTCGCTGCTACTATTTTGAAAACTTCAAAATAATTTTATATATGCTAAGAAATTTTAAGCGCAAAAGCCAAAACAAAACAGAAACGTCAATGATGTTCACTTTTAATTTTCCAGCAAAATAGGTAAAAGGAGTGTTAAAGGCGAATTCTTATAAGGTGAAGTTGATCAAACAGATGATTGAATTCGCTTGGTGAACATTATGTCAAAATAGTGTGTTTTTTGTAAATCGTACTGTCATCGTGCGTATATTTTGTAAGTGTAAATTTTTGTTTTCGGGCTTATAACACCACCTGATATGAATTCGCCTTGGGAGTGCTTCAATCAAACTTTATATTTTGTTTTGTTCAAGAGAACATCACTACGAACAGCGCTACCGAACTTGTCAAAACTACAAATAACACTCTTCAACTAACAACACCTTATTTTTATTGCATCATGCGTAGAATTAAAAAAATGTTGCTCATAGTTTTTGCCATACCCTACTGTTTTCAAATGCTGTGTTTTCTATATATCTATTTAAGTATCTATAATGATAACACCAAACCCTTTAGACTCAATACATTTGTCTTAGTTGCATTTATTAGCCAAATCCAATTTATGTAATCAAATTTTTCACTCCATTTTATTTCAGTTTCTTTGAAGATATAAATGTTTGCATAAATTTTCAATATTTCTCCGTTAATTGCTTTATACAACTATGCACCGCATAAGTTTCGTTATCGTTCCAACCAAGATGCAGCACTTTTTCTTTTCAATAAACTTAAGCATTTTTCAAAGTTTTTTAAATGCCCACACCCCCCAGAATGTCCAACCATCGAGATGCCTTGAAATAAATATGCAAGACTTCGCGAATAATTAAAATCGCCACAGCTACTTGAACTCATTCCTTTCGCTCTACAGACATCTTTGGTAGTAATTTTCTTTGCCGCTAGCCTTTTTATCTTCCGCCGCATCCAAACATCCTCCGCTTCGGCGGTTGCATTGCCGATTGCCACTTTGGTGCGCTTTATTGCATTAATAGTTCGGTAGTAATCCGTGCTAAGATAAGCGCCGCACTTTATAGCCGACAATTAAACACTTCACTTTAATCTGTTTGCGATAATTATGGGAACAAGTACTCGCATCTAAGTATTTATCTACGCGCAATTAGCACCTCTTTTTGTGTGATCCTTTGGATAATTTATATGTACTATGTAACTACCTAGATAGATTCAAGTGTATGAATGTATGTATGTGCGCATATGAATTTAAATTGTATCTGCATAATAAGATCCTCAAAATCAGCTTTTACAAGTGAATATATGTACATACTTATTAATTTATACATTTTAATTTTAAACGTTAACAGCTTGAAACGACTACTATTTTCGTTGATAATCACTTTCCTTGTATTCTGCATATAATGCCAGATATATATAGGATGTTTTTGAGACTCCATTTTCCCGAAAGAATTAAACGGACACAAGTTGATCAGCTCTGGCAACGCTATAACATCAATTATGCTCAAGTTTTATTGCCATTTACTCATGTATACTATTTATTTCGAAAAGCACGGCTCAATTGGGACATGTTAAATCTGCATTAATTCATTCACTTATGAATGCACATATCCATTTTTTCGGTCACATGAAGCCATGTAGAGTTTGAAATGGTCCGAATGAATACATCCGGCGAAGTTGTTTGGCACTCTATCTAATGCTTTGAGCTTACCGAAGGCAAACCAGAGGATTTTAAGTTCTCTGGTTTAAATCAACATTGTATTAACTGTCTTTGGTATGAATAAGACCTGTGCTGACACAGAGTGGAATGGTGTCTGAGTTCGTTCATAAAATATTTCAATGCAATTCAATTCATTCTGAGCCGATTAGAATTTAAGTGTGATCTGCCCAATTCTGATCCCGCGATCTTAACATTTCGTATAAGGATCTATCGCGTGTATTGTGCGAAAGATTGAAGCCAGCCGTCAACGAAATGATTGGACCTTATCATTGTGGGTTTAGGCCTGGTAAATCTATCATCGATCAGATATTCACAATACGCTAAGTATTGGAAAAGACCCTTGAGAAGAAGATCGACACACACCATCTATTTGCCGACTTTAAATCAACTTTCGACAGCTCGAGAAAAATTTGCCTATATGTCGCGATATCTGAATTTCGTATCCTTGCAAAACTAATACGGCTATGTAAAATAACGCTGAGCAACACCACCAGCTCAGTTAGAATTGGGGAGGATCTCTCCGAGCCGTTTGATAACAAACAAGGTTTCAGACTGAGTGACTCTCTGTCGTGTGATTTCTGTAACATTTAGTTGGAAAAGATAATTTAAGCTGCAGAATTAAACCATATTTTATAAAAGTGTACGACTACTGGCGTATGCCGATGACATCAACATCGTTGCCCTCAACAACCGCGCTGTTAGTTCTGCCTTTTGAAAGCTGGATAAGAAAGCGAAGCGCATGGGTCTGGAGGTGAACTAGGGCAAAACCAAGTATCTCCTGTCATAAAATAAACAGTTATCGCATTCATGTCTTGGCTCCCGCGTCACTATTGGTAGTTACAATTTCGACAAAGTAGAGGACTTTGTTAATCTGGGGACCAGCATTAACACCAACAGTAATGTCACACTCGATATCCAGCGAAGAATTCCTTCCCAGCAAGTGCTACATTGGGCTGAGTAGGCAAATGAGCAGTAATACCGAAACACACGCTCTATAAGTCCCTCTTCATGCCCATGCTATTGTATTGCGCAGAAGCATGGACGCTGTCAACATCGGAAGAGATGGCCATTGGAGTGCTCGAGGGAAAGGTTTTTGGACCTTTACGTCTTTGCTACGTCAAATACTGCAGACGATGGAGTGATTAGTTATATGGATTTTGATATGATAGTGATGCCAGAGGAAGAGGAAAGCCTCACCTACGTTGAAAAGATCAGGTGCGGAAGGACTTTGCTATACTTGGGAGTCTCCTAGAAAGCAGAGGAGCGACTGGCTATGTTGGAATTAGCCAAAATCGCCTAGGCGATTATGGTGTTAATTAAGATGAGGAGTAGCGCAATTTAAGTTAGTAAAAATTAAATAAGTACCTACATACATATTTACGTAAGGATTTAATCTGTAAGTAAGTTGAGTATTTTAATGCGCTAAAAAAGATGAGAGGATAAGGCTTTTATTCCCTTATGGTTTTTACATTTTTATTAGTTGTTTCAAGAATCAAAAATACTAGATTTAGTTAAAAAAAATGGAAACTTGCGAAATAGTTCAAATATTTCTATTCAAACCATTTGTCATAAAAAATTAGATTTATTTTCATGCTTAAGCACATCCTCTAAACCCAATAGTCATAACTCAAAATCGAAACCAGAAACATATGTAACTGTAATTAGAACAAAAACAGTTATAGCGGTATTTTCTAATTATGTACTATGGGAATTGATTTTTAATTAAAAACAGGCCTACATTTTTTTTAATGTTTTGCAATCGAGTCCAATACAGATCAAAATGAGTGTTCGCATCCCGAACCTTTTACAGCTGAAAATCAACTTTTTTAGGGATTCCCTCAGTCGTTTAACACAAGCGATACCAAAGTCCAAATGAATGAATGTTATATGAAAACGTATATGAGCCCGTGCATAAAAATGTTGATGTGTTGCAGTGGTGAGAATTCAAAAAAAAATTTAATATCTCCTTTTACAAAAAACTGAGCTGCAAAATTTTTACAACTTCCGCAAGTAGCACCTCTTCAGAGCGGGTATTTTCAAACGCATAGCACATTTACTGTCTGAAAAACATTCCCTTACTGGTTCGAAATCAGATTCGGTAGGAACAATTACACTGTGCTACAATGATTTTACACTTTTCAATTGGCATTGATTCTGGTCGAAATATCTTCTTTAATTTATTATACACATATACATATAACAATTTATATATTGAGCCTGTTTCTTTGTAACCTAGTTGCAAAAGTACACGAACTGCAGGTAAAGCAACAACACTAGCTCGGAAAAATATGCGAGTTGAGCCAACTCGGTAAATTGATATCCGACCTCAGGTAGGGATGTTGGGAAGTGAAAAAAATGCGCTATTGTGAATTAACTCTAAGAAAATAGGTGAGAAATTTAGATTTAAACCCTAATTCGTTTTTATTTGCATAGTATTTGTAAATATATAACTACATAAACCAAAAAATTGCCGGCAGAATTATTTTCCGTTCCTAAATAGCACTAAACAAATCGCAACTTACTTACATGAACGATGCTGACAGGGTTGCTTTTGCAACTAAAGGAAATTTTATCCGAGTTGGAGCGTTCTTTTGCAACTCGGTTACATTAAAACGGGGCCATTATAAAAGCGCAATCTAACTTTTCCAAAGCCGTTTGAAAATTGTAAATCGGTTCAATAGACGTCAAATTAGAAATTTCCAAATGCTCGAAAGCACGAAAACTCAATTTTTAACATTTAATCGAAAATGTTTGGGTGTAAGAAGTTTCCCAAACACCGTTTTGTGATGTACTCGACCAGACCAACGACCTGCACTATGGCACTTGAAAAGTGTAGAATCACTGTAGCACGGCGTTATGTTTCTACATTCAAATATGAAATATGTACATAGCTTACATTTAATTAGCATAAATACACATACATATGTATATCACATAATGGAGTATAATTAATGTAAATATTTGAGTTTTTTTAATGTAGGTACATATTTGTTGCTAAATAATGAATAATATCAAGAAATTCGATACGTGGAAGCAGGTCATTTGGTAATGTCCGTGCGCCTTTGGTATTTTATAATCGAACTTAATTTTCAATGGCCGGGTTTTAGCAAATTTTAACATGCACCGAAAGGTACAAATGAAAAGTACATTTTCACCGGATTCTGATTGCCCTTATTTTGTATGTACTATATATGTATATGTAGTTTTTTTTCGCTGGAAAGAACTTAAACAAATTCATAAGTGACAACAAAAATTAAGTACAACTTTTACCTTCCCTTCATCTTTAATAAAAATTTCCTTTTTTTGTTTCCAAATAAGTATTATTTCATCTTATTGATGTGCGAATACAAAAAAGTTTGTGCAATTTAGAAAATTTGTGTAACGATATGACTCTAATCCATATTTTTGTATACTTTTCATTAATTACTCCTCAACAAGGATATAAATATTAAATTCCTTTCCAAATTTAGTTGATTCGAAAAACGCTCTAAATGTAATATATTTTCCGTTGCTTTACGATTCGGGGAAATTGCGAGAGCAAAATGATAATTCCTTTAGAGGGGAAGTTGCAAATTCTTCCTGGGAAATTTTTTACTTGCAACAATTTGCCAGTAAGAAAAACAGCGGATTGCAAAAATTTATGAACACAATAAACATAGAAAATTGTGTTTCTGAACTGATTTGCGAAATGCTGGCAACACTGATAAAAAAAGAATGCTTGCATTCCGTTATATAGCGGGGAATGAAAATTCAATTGAACCGCAATGTTCAGTATGTATGTATGTATGTATGTACGTCAAATTAGTCAAATTTTCTGATGCGATGCAACTTCTTCGTAACGTAGATTACAACTAAGAACGTACATAGATTACAAAGAAGTTGCATCACTTCCACCGTTCGTCTAACAAAGTCTCGCCCGATTTCAACATACCAGAACTCATTTGACTTTTTCTGATTGATATTAGAATCTGATTAGGTCCAATTGGTTTATGTGTATGATGAATCGGGCGAGAGCTCTTGCCATAGGAAACGAAATGTCATGCAACTTCTTTATAATCTACGTTCTTTGTTGCGGCGAAAATTGCTCATCCAAGTGGACAGAGTAGAATGACTAATAGCCCTGCCACTTAGAGTACGTTGCGTGCATTTCGGCGAAGCATGCGACTGACAGGGCGTACGCAGCGTAAAGGCAAGCCACAATGAAACGTTTTCGCAAGCAAACAAATCAGCTGTTTTGTATTGGCGGGAAATTTTTCTTTCTGTACAAAGTAATCGTATTTTGTTAATTTTGATATTTATTATTTTGTTTATTCCTTTCAAATATGTTTACCACTGACGCGTTGTCGCCACCAAAGACAATGTTGCCACAAACAAAATAAAACAATCAGCTGTCTTTAGCGACGGATTTGAATGCGCCAAAAGTAGAGAGTAGAGCGACTGTCGTACGTTGCGGTATTGCATGCGTTGCGAATGTGGCGATCTGCATACAGATACACATAATTTACTCAGCTGTCAGTCGAATGTTTCGTCGGAATGCACGCAACGTACTCTAAGTGGCAGGGCTATAAGGCACTCTGCACATGGGTCGTATTGCTTTAGACGCGTATTAGATTCGTCATGCAGTAACGCTTCCTCTACGCCTCAGGTTCGGCAAACGAAGCGAATGTCAAATATACATATACATACATACATATGAACAAAGAAATATTTAACTTATTACTTGTTATTGCCAAATTTTTATTTGCCGTGGCAGTGGAACTATTGTTTATAAACTACTTTTCTACAAGAATTCGCAAAGATATTTTATTTATACATATCTGGCAGAAATAAAAATGTGAACAGCGCATGCCCAACGAACAGCACTTCTGTCCGCTAGATGATTTCGAAGAACATAGAACTGTAACAAAAAACTTAAGTATGTCGAACTATAATTTATGTTCTTTGGTGATTTGAAGCTCGAATGCTTTAAGGGATTGTCGTAGGTGACGCCTCGTGTGCAGGTGTTCGTTTAAACCAAGAACCGCAAATAACGATTGAAAAAATCGTTTTGGTGTTTTATTAAAAAAAAAATCAAGTTCAATCGGTATTTTTTTAGTTCTATTTTTGACAGAAAATAATCGTTATTTTTAGAGTTAAATTTATTGCTTAAGAAATAATCGTTAATTCTTGAGTTTTATTTTTTGCTTGTAAACAAATTGTTTTTCTTGACTTTTATTTATCGGTCAATAACTATATTCTAATTTGTAATGTTTTTTCACAGAAATTAAGTTTTATTTTCTGAGCAAAATACCAATTATGTTCCAAGCAAAAAATAAAACTCAATAAAAATCGTATATTTTATGAGCAAAAAAACAAAACTCAACAAATAAAGATAATTGTATGAGGATATTAAGAAGCTAAAAAGTAATTGTTGTATAAAAAGTTATAACCGTTACGATCCCTGGTTTAAACGTCAAGTGTGCAGAGTGCCTAGCTTCCACTATTCAGTGAGAAACTTGTTTTAATTTAGCTAAAGGGTAAAAAAATACATGGGGGCTTATTCATTATCAAAATTAAGTGGGCGTTTAATGCTATTTGTCGTTTTGTTTACAGTTAATTTCTTAAAAAGTTATGTTAATGAATACTAGATTTGTCACTTCGCCCCATCTTGTATTCTATCATTCTTGCGTGCGATACGTTCTTCTATTTTTAGTCCTTTAAATCACCCTGTTCGAAATTCTCAATAGACTAATCGAACGAAGAAAATATCGCTAGTTTTTGCTCACGAAAACATTTTAATTTGCGTAACAAAAAGTCGGTAAAGAATCTTTGTCTCTTTGAAGACAAATCGATTTGAAAATTTGTTTAATTTCCATTCCGTGTTTTGCAAATCAAACATGACTAATATAATTAGATGATGTAATTGCGCTACTCGTGATTCCCCAGTACATGAAGCGGAAAATGGTTTTTATGCTTAACTGTTAGTTTGCCGTATGGCCGGTTCATTCTTAGACACTTCCATGAATTACTCTAGAAAGGTTTAGTAACACTTGTTATACATACATATGTATGTATGTATATCTATTATCCGCTGATGTTCATGCTACAAAAATCTCTACCACTGTGAATGAATACAAATAAACTCAATATGGCGGCGGCTAATATGAAATGTCACAAAAGCGTCATTATTAAATGTCAGATGTAGTAAGCTGCTTAGTGAATGACACAAGAATGGAAGAACTCAGGGACGTGAAGGTGAGAGAATGAAAGAAACGGAAGTAGCGAGCATCGATTTCAGTGAGTGCTTCTATCATAGTGAATAAATACAAGTGAAAAACCTTGTGTCATTCACTAAGCGAATTTCTATATTTGACAATTAATATTGGCTATTTGTGACATTTAATATCAGCCGATTACGTTTTTAATTTAGAACACTGCTTACTTGTGTTCATTCACAATGGTTTCTATATAAGGTGACTTAAGCTGTGGCGAATATTGACGTCTAGCCCGCTGGTATTTATTCATAATGATATCTACTAATTGACATAGTTACATATATGTTATTTGTGTTTGCTAAAATAACCGCTAACCACAAAAATGTTTGCAAACCGATTACAAATTTTCAAAACAACAACACCAACAACAAAAATATTTTTTTAACTCTTATGCTACTTACACCTTGTAGGAGGTTCCACTTTGGCTTAGGTATATCACAGTGTTAGAATTTTTACTGTAATGGCTTCAGCGAATTCTCGAAATGATGCTAACTGTGTGTTTAAAACATTGACGAAAAGCAGTACAGCCGCATACTATATACATAAGTACATATGTATGTATGACGCGTTTACGAACGAATCCTTCGTTTTTGATTTTAAAATTTTGATAGCGCCAAAAAGTTTGATACGGAAAACTCGAAGCCATATGCAAAATTCCAGAAAAAATTCATTAATCGAACTTTGAAAATAATAATATGTACATACATATATATGACAGGTATAATAAAAAAACACTTAATCGTAAATTGTTGTTTTATTTTTTGCTTAGAAAATAATCGTTATTGCTCGAGTTTTATATTTTCCTCAGAAAATAAAACTTCCATTTGTGTTTAAAACTTCTACAAAAAAAATTTTGTCAAGATGTTGCTTTAATCCTTATGGACGTAGCATTTCTTTCCGCATGATTTTTTGAGTTAAAATTTGGACTATAATACATATGTACATAGTTACTTGCGGTACCTGGTTATAATTTCAAAATACCGTGCAAACTTTATTTGCCTTCTGGGTCAACATGGTTTGATAGATTCAGATGAAATCAATATATGTACATATGTACATATGTATAGATTGTTTTCCTAAGTAATTAATATACATAACTCATCAGTATTTTATTTCTATACCAAATTAGAAAGAAAAGTCCACCGAGCGCAACGCCGACCCAACTTAACACCCATGAAACAGTTACTCCGAAAACCACGTGGTTTTTGTACATGAATGAATATGCATACATCCACAATTATATGTATGTATGTATGTATATAAAACTCCCCTAAGCCGGAAATCGCTATCATTGATTTCTGGAACTATCATCCTTTAAATGATTAACGAACAAAAACACCAAAAATGTTAGTTTCGACTTTCCACTGCAAGTCGAGTAGTTTATTGAATATTTGTTTGAATGTACAGGTTTAGCCTTTTTCTTGTTAAGAGGGATCGTTTGCCATCAATACTGGAAATAAAAAGCATCACATCCCTCTTAGATGTCAACTGTAAAGTTTAGTTGCTGCAGATTGTAGAAGTTTTTGTCAACCTCCCAAAAAAAAAACTGAACACACTTTCATAAAATCATACACATAAATTCTATGGGTGTACACTTTTCTGATTTTTTTTTGTTACTGAATATGTAGAATAGTTTAAATGTTATATTAAGATCTAAGTTAAGCCGCAACTTCTGATGCCTCGGAACCATTTTGGTTGTCTTCTTTAACTGGCTCGTCCAGCTTGGCTTTTTTCTCTGGTGTTGCTGCAGTGGATTCTTCTGGCTTAGTTTCGTCATCGGCGACTTTTCTCTTAACAGCCTCTGCGGGTGCTGAATCTAAAATAGGATCGAAGTTATTAGCTATGTATGCAACGTAAAAAAGGTATTAGATATATGTATATATTAAAACTAAGCATTCACATACCAGTTGCTTCGCTCTCCGCTTCTTCATCTTTGCCATTTTCTTCGGCAGGAGCGGTTGCTTCAGCCTCAGCAGATGCTTCTTTTGGTGTTTCAGTTGTAGATTCAGCAACTACTTCGGCAGCGTCACCATTCTCTTTGGCAGATGCACTGTCTGCACTTCCATTTTCAGCGGCTGGGGCTGCTTCTTCTACAACATCCTTTTCTTTTTGTGCTTCTACTTCTTCAGCAGCGACTTTTTCGACAATTGGGGTTTCACTAAAGCGCAAAGAATTGGAATAAATATACGTTATAAATTTAGAGGCATAATACAGTTGATTCAAATTAAATGATTCATAGCAATCCCATTAGTCGCGAAGCTAAAACGCGCACAATGACTTAATTTGAATTTCACATTTAAGCAAAACTCGTTATTTGTTTAGCTGTAGTGAAGCATTAAAAATAAAAATTGAAGTTGGTAACAAAAAAAAAATTGAAAAATGTATCAAGACCGTCCAGTGAAACGACACAGTGGTATTGGCTCAATCGCGTACTTTGTGCGCAGCAAAATATATGAAAAACGAATACATACGAAAACGACAAAATCAAACGAATGAAATACAAGCGAAGCGCCGATAAATGGTGTGAATAGAACTAGTTTAGCGCAATAAAAACACGCAAGAATATGCAAAAGCAAAGTAAGAAAAAAAATAACGAAAAAAAACTTAGCCGTAAAAGCGAACGTTGAAATGCGGTGCTTATACATAGCATTGCGTGGTGGAAAAGGTTTTGCTGTATGTATCACCTTTTCCGTTTACTTGATTTAAAAAGCCGACTGCGTTGAATATGTCGCGCCAAAAACGAATGCGACGTCTTATTGATGCGCGGTATTTACGCGAAAGAGATAGAAAATGACGCCGAATGCCGCTATTTGTTATATACACAAAAATTTCCATAATTCTCTTAGCACTTTCAATTTTAACACATTTCTTGAAACATTAATTCAACTATACTATACATACATGTATGTTATTTACATAAATAAAATTATAATTCCAGAAGTACATAGAAACTCACTTCTTTTCAACAACATCGGCCATTTTGTCAGTGGTTTTTCTTTTAAGAGCAGGAATAAATATTAAACTCAAACTCAATAGAACCGCAAATTGTACACGTTTTATGAATAAATCACACGAGTTTGGCAAATGATTCTGCTAAATTAATCTGCGATGCAAAAAAACTTGAAAATTTACCAACTCTTTTTTTATGAAAAGATGACTTTATTTGACGAACAAAATATTAGAAGACAAACACGTCCGAACCGCAGAAGCAACTAACGCCGAATGAGACGTTTCGCACTTTTCAGCGTTCACAGGTAGATACACGAAACACACGGTTGTATTTCCATAGAATATGATAATACAAATTTTCATATATAATATCTGGATGAAAACTATAATTCTGAACGAAAACTCTTCATTTACCGTTTATTTCCATGTTCAGAACAACTAAAACAAATAAGAAACCCGTATGAAATTTGATTTGAGCTGAAAAATAGAATTTAATCTCGATAATTGTCTGAAAATTATTGTAAAATTGTCGAAGCATACCTGTGGTCTGAGCAGGTGTTGATTTTTTAGTACAATTAGATATACACACTGCACGTGAAATAAATGAAACGGCCACACTGATTGTATATGGGAAACGGAACGAAGAAGAAAATTCTACGAATTGGAAACGCTGAAGGCCAGCGTGAAACGAAAGAATTGGATGTTGTGAAAGAGAGTGAATGAGATAGAAAAACTATGTAAATAGGTGGAATTTTCGGTACAACAAACCAAAAAGTAGCGTTACTTTAAGCTCCAAGTACACGACACAGAATTTGTTTATTGACGTCTATTATCTTTGATATACATAATGGGCCGTTTACATAGATTTCCTCGCTTTGCTTGGCAGTTCGAACTTTAATGGGCCGTTTACATAGAACTTTCCTCGCTTTGCTTGGCAGTTCGAACTTTAACAACAAAGCGTGAGGCGTAGAAGGTCAGCTACATAGAACGCTTTGACAGTTTCTGCGTTAGTAGTTTGTTTAGTTACGATTTGTGTTTGTTCAGAGTGTTTTGTTTAAAGATAGAATAAAAAAATTAATTTTACTGATATGCTGGAAGTAGCTATGCTACTAATGTTTGAAATTCGCGAGTGTCTGTAGTGTGTATACGCACGCCAAAATAAAAAATGAAATGGAAATGATAACAGCTGATTGCCAAAGCGTACAAAAGTTGAGAGTTGCCCATAATTTTGCTTCGCTTTGCTTTGCTCTGCTTTTCTCGCCTTGTATTTAGCAGGACTCATATAACATCATGTATTGAACTTATCTGTCAAAGCGAAACTCTGAAGCAAAGCAAAGCAAAAGTCCTATGTGAACGGGCCTTAAGTATTTATAATGGATTCGCACGAGATCTACAGTTTTACTACAAGAATGATCCAACCATTATTGGAATAAATATTAAATTTTAAGGTTGTAAAGGAATCTGGTTTATTTATATAGAAACTTTACACAACTTCTTCGTGTGCTAAAAGCCCTTAAATCAACCGCATATATAATAATTGCATTTGTATATCCAACAATATAATATGTTAATTAAGAATGATAGAATACAATATCCCACCGTCCCACGACGAAGTTATATGTATAATTCAAATTGAGTAAACAAAGGATATGTTACAAAAAAATATTAACTGCTCCTAATTTTTTAGTTGGATTTTTATTTTTTAAATGTGCTAAAGTTAAAAATCGCCATATATGGATATATGTATGTATATTTAATTCAATATTTGCATATAGCTTTATAAGATAATCCTCTTTGTCAAGCAAATACAGATTTATAACTCATTTACTGTTTAATAAATAAGTCTGCATTTGTAAAAAAACAGTTTGTTTACTTGAAATTGGGTACTGCCGAAATCGGCAAAACCAAAGTAGCGGCAACATTGACGGGGTCACCTTTTGTTTGAGTCTACTGCACGGTGTACTGAATACTGAAGGTGACGCCTTTAAAAGTACCGCTACTTTGGTTTTGCCGGGTTTGACAATTCTCAACTTCAACTAGACAAAGCTTTTTTCACAAATTAAGAAAAAGAGACACTTTTTTTAGCATTTTGCGAATTTATTTATTAAATGTCTGCCTATAAATTCATACTTTTACACTTTAGAACAATTAGAACACGTTTTTCAATGAAATATTGGAAGTTGTTCAATTTTCTCTCTCCCGTATTCTTGTTTACTAAAGGCGAGATCTGTCATTTCACCGCGGGAAGGCGCAATCTTGTATTCTATCATTCTTGAGTCTACTGTATATTTTAGTGATATTTCCATTGCGGCATATCGGACTTAAAAACTTAAGGGCAAATAACGAGCTAACACCCGATTTATGTATATGTATCACGTACACTTGGAATCATTTTTTGTTCATTCATGTTTGTGTTTTCTATTTGCTTTTGCACGCTTTACCCCACATCTCGACACGCAATTTTTTGATTGCGCGCAATTGTCATTTTTAATCAATTTGCCAATGGAGACAGCAAATTGAAAGCAATTGGCAATTTATGTTTTGAAATATTTCAAGTCATATATTGCCAACATTCAGCGTTACAATGAACTGTCATTTCGTTTGTTTGACAGCCATTTTGCATTTTTTTGTGACGCTCGCAGCGGCAGCATCTTTGATTAGTATACATAATTTTACCGCGTCTCATAAATTAATAAAAGAAAATTAAATGGAGTGGTCTACGTGGGATGTTTTAAAATTAATAAATCCCTCCTTTGTAAAAAAGGATTCACCCAGAATCTCGGCGTCCTTCTTCTTTCCACTTCATAGTATAAATCAAACAATTCTTTTAAAGAATCAAGAGCGCGTGAACAGCGTACTATCTTGCTAGGCGACATGGCAATGCCCACCACTAAAATATTGCCAACCTTTTCAATGAAACTTGACAGTTGTTATGACATCAAGAATTGCGTGTCGAGTTGTGGGGTTAATTTGGTTGAATTCAAGTTTTTGGCTTTATTTTGACATTTTCTATTGGCGAAATCGTCAAGAAACTTGAAACAAAAGTGAATTCAATACTTGAGCCTTGTAAAAGTCATATGATAAATTACATTTGCGCACGCGGAGTTCGATTTTTACATATGTAGAGAATAAATTTTGAATAATTTTCTTCATTATAACCATTAAATTGTCAGGAAGAAAGAGAGGAAATAATTATTTTGGATATTTAATTCAATATCTGTATATCGCTTGACTATTATCTTTGCCAAGCATTTACAGATTTACATCATTTACAATTCCGCAGTTATCAAGGTATATTTGGTGCTATTATTTTAAAGCGGATTTATTTGCATTTTTGTTCTTTTACATTCACTTTTTATTCTCCGTTCTTTATCACGTTCATACAGCATTCTGAATTTTTAGTGTCGTCAAGTTGGTCCTTATACAAAATGGCAGCACTGTCTGATTGTTTTAATCGAAACTACAAAACAAACGGAAAAGGAACAAAAAATTTTGACGAAGCGTTTAGAGAATAGAACGTTCGGTACACCAGAATTTAAAACAGGGATGAAATGCTGAAATAATATGGAAACGAATATAATGGTAAATACCACTGTTGAGCAAACATATACGAACAATCAAAGGGTCGGCTTTCCAATAATATAGCATTGGCTGTTTTAGCCAAATTACGTTTAATGAAATTCACAGGGGCTGTTATGTAGGTGCTCGTTGACCAATATTTATAACACTTTGGTCAAAAATTATAATAGTTTTAAAGTTATTTGTTGTTAAAGTTTATAGATTTACTTTACAACATTTTAATATAAACACTGCACTATTGACGTTTATTTTTACTTGTGCATAACCTTTCATGCGCATGCTACTTAATTCACACATATTTTTTTTACAAAATGTGTAAGAATTAATACTTTTAACACTATTTTCCAAATCTATCGCTATTTTCTTATAATTGTAAACTCACAAATCTTCAAAGATGGCTCCGATACTTCATTGCTGGTGATGCCAGATCCTTCAAAATTGAAATATGTTTTTGACTTTAAAACGTGAGTGGCGTAAGTAAATCGAACTCAGCAAAAATACAGAAAGGTGTTCTGCACAAAAATACTGTGGATGGCGTAACCGGAGTTGGACCGGCCAGGGTTATTTTTTATAAGCGCGGCCGAAGGCTGCCAACTCAGAAAGGTGTTCTGTACAAAAATACTGTTGGACATTTTTTTGTACTGTGTGGCCAACGCAGAATGGTGTTCTGTACAAAAATACTGTTGGACATTTTTTTGTACTGTGTGGCAGTACAACTTTCAGTTCAATTCAACTAAAAAGGAAAAAGTGAGGTTAAATTTGACTATTTTTGCAACTTTAACAATGAATAATTTAAAAACCATAAGCCTCCAGAGCCCGGGACTTACAGTTATATAATCAGGAGGACTCACTCTGCTCTCCTTATAAGTTCCTTTTTTCAAAGCGTGCTATATAATAATTAATCAATATAATTTTTATCAATATAATTTTTATCAATATAAAATAGAAAATTTTACTAAACTTTTCATTTTTTTGTTACTTTACCAGATTTTGCAAGCAAAAATTCTTCGGGTAAAATTTTGCAATTTTTGTGAAGAAGAATACGGTATTGCCGCGTTTTTCGTATTGCTAAAACATCTATTAAATGCACGGATATCAGTTCCTTGCTCGTCTTCGACAGCCTCAAAGCAACTTTTGAAACGTTTGAGAACTTCACACAGCATTTGAAAATTTAAGGTCGATTATGCTACACATAGTGCAAAGTTTATTAGCAATGCCACAATAATCGATACGCTGATACAAATTTTTAACAACTAGTAAAAAATTTAAAATAATCATGAATATCATCTTGAATGCACTTCCTTAATTTGTTTGAAAAATAATAATTTTCGCTTGTTTAAAATATTATTCATTCATAAACAAACAAAAAATTGATAATAGCGCTTGAACGACACATATCATGAATTGACCTTTCAGTAGGTGTTATAATTTTCAAATATATAAGTACGAAACCCGTACAGGAACCCTGAACTACACAGCTGTTGTAAGCGAATTTGTAAACAAATTCAACAGACTCTTAATTTTATTTCTTATCAAATATACACAAACTCATTTAACAGATGTGTATGTGAAAGTGAAACATTTCTGCGAAGTTGTGCGAAGTATGCATAATCAGCGCTTTACGAATTGCCAAAAAATTTTTACCCATATTAAAATTGAGACAGGTTAAATTAAAAAACGTAGATATATGTACATAATCTACGTTCTTTGGTTAAATCGATTCGAATTCTCAGTTGGAAAATACTAATATTTTTTGTCAACTTAAAAGTCTTGAAAGAACGGCCAATCGTTTTATATTAACTGGCTTAAAAAAGAAGCAGGCTGTGTCAGAGACACGGCCATTAAGTTTAACGTAGAATACGCCATCCGATAAGACAGAAAACATATGTAACAATAAATGATAAATAATACAAGCAAATGAATTTCTTTATTTGATAGTTACTTTGGATGATATACATAAGCTTATGACAGGAAAAATAGGATAAAAATGTTTTTAAATTATCAATTAAATTTCTCGCAAAAACGAAGTCAATGGCTGTTATCAATAGTAAAGATAAATGATAAATAACATACGCGAATCAATTTTATTATTTTTTTTGCAGTGCTTGGCAGCATTTTCTCTTCTTTTACTCTACTTTAACTTGCCCGCCTAAAATTATGCAATACAAATAAAGGGCTGCACGAGTACATTTAAATCGCCCAACAGCAAACACTCAACCAAACACCACACACATATTTGTGTGCATGTGTTTATACAATTTTCATTTGAGAAATTTAAATATTAGGAAGATATCAACCAACATGAAATGTATGTCAAACGAAAGCTAACATCTTCATTTGACTACAAAAAAAAAAAAAAAAAAATTAATCGAGCCGTTTCCTTATAATTAAAGAAATAGAGATTACAACAATAAAAACCTGACATTGGTGCCCATACCGTAAGGTAAGACGTATTCTACGCCAAAATGAGAAGTTTCTCAATTCGTCTTGTATACTTTTATGAAATAAAACATTTCTTTCAAGTAAAATTTGCGAGTGACGAAACCCGAACTGGAAACACAAAATTTTTAATACCAATTTCAGATGGATCAGGGTTTTTAATGCATTTCAAACTAACGAAAAATGTGTGTATTTTGTGTTTTTAACAACAGATGGAACTTTGAGTATCATTACAATTAATTGCTATAAAACTACTGTTAGAATTTTGATCAGTTAAGATGTAATGAAGTGTTTGGTCTTTTTGTAATTCGTCATACAATGTTTGAAAATTAATATCTTGAGCTAAAATTGCCCCTGCAAGAAATCTACTGGCTACTATATTTCTGGCCATATTCGTCAAAGAATGGGGAAATGTTTTGACGGTTTCTTTCCGTATGCCCGTTTATGGGTGATTGTTCTTTGCGAAAATTTTCACATGTATTGTGTTTTGTTGGAATTGAACAACTTTGAATATCGGTTATCGAATTTTTGCAGATAGGTATTTTCCGAATTAAATAAATTTAAAGTGTATATTTTATTGAAATTTAATTTTTATTTATATATATTTAAAATATAATATAAAGAAATTTAATATTTATTTCAATATTTTCGTTTTCTAGTAAGTGAAACAAATAAATTTAATTTGAATTAATTTATTCTTTTTTAATCTGTTTTTACTATTTAATAATAACGATTATAATAGTTTAATAAAATAAATTATTTAAAAAATGAAGTTTTCAACTATTTTGTATATTTATTTGTAACGAAATGAAATCGGAACAGAAATGTGAGTGAAAAAAGATTTCCAAAAAAAAAATCCATGGTGAATGTTTAATGCTGTCACAACTATTCTTGTATATTTTTTCTCATTCGTGTTTGTCACATCTACACAACTCTTTAATGGGTTTAATGTTTTTAAACCGTACCTTTGTATCTCTAATAATTTCCTTGCTAACAATTTGATACAATACGAGCAAAGGATGGACAAAAATTAAAGTGACACCCTTAATTACTTATTTTCAAAGAAACTGGATTTTGTTTATATCATTATTATTTTTGGACAAAAAAGCTTTTAACATTTATGCTCATATACATTTTGCTCTGAATAAATTAATCTAATATCTATTTATTTTTGCAGTGTGCTTGAAACGCTTAAAATTAAAATGCTTATTTGCATTAAATGCTTGCTACATTTTTTATCACTACTGGGCTGTAATGTAAAGCGCTAATTTGAGAAATTCCTATACATGTATGTATGTACATACGTAGGTGGTACATGTTAAAATTTTTTTTAGCTTCTAATGCTTATGCATTTGTTTGCATGCGTCCATTTATCGTCTATTTATCAGCTTCAGGTTTGACCTTCTCAATTTCAACAAACCGATCTCGTTTATATTGATCTATATAACCAGCAATGTATTTCAAACGACCTTCATACTGCATCTCCATTATGGTTTGCACCAAAGGTGGATGGTCCTCTCCCAATTCTAGCCACAATCTTCCACCAGGCCGCAAATGTTCACATGCCAAATTGAAAATCAGCCGGGCAATTCGTAGACCATCGGGACCACCATCCAGGGCATTAAAGTTTTCATATCTGTTGATAAAATAATTAATTGTTTTAAAATTGAAATAAATTAAAATTCTTGATTAACTTACACTACTACTTCCGGTTGCAGTAGTGGAAACTCGTGCGTCTTTACATAAGGCGGATTACCAATAATCAAATCGAATGTTTCGGTAACCAACTCTGGCGGTACATAACTATCCGTTTCCATAGTGTGATGATATACTGTGAAACGTTTTTCTAAGCCCAGCATCTTGGCATTTTCCCTAGCTAGCTCCGTGCCTGCTTTGCTACGTTCAATAGCCGTACTTCGCACGTTTGGTAAAGCATGCATAATAGCCAAGGACATAGCGCCTGACCCACAACCAATTTCGAACATATTGATTGGCTCCTTAATATCACGGTATGCTTCAATTACTTTTGAAACGAATTCCTCCGTTTCAGGTCGTGGAATGAATACAGAAGGCGAAGTTTTCAGAGTCAAGCCCATGAAGTCCCACTCTCCTATTATATGCTGAAGAGGCATACGTGCACAACGTGCTTCACATAGCCGTTCAAACTCTTGCAGTTGGCTTTCGGTGAAAAGTAAATCACTGTAGCCTTGAACCGTGTTCTGCAGTCGTAATTTTAAGCCAATTACATACAATATAAATACGATTTTTAAAAGTTACATAAACTTACAAATTTTCGACCCAACACATGCGCTACCAAACACTTTAGATTAAAATCAATATTACCAACACCATTCTTACGTAGCTTTTCTGGCCAACCTTCAAGAGCTTTGGTTACCATAATCAATGGCTGGTGCTTATGTTGTTGTTCCTGTGATTTCGTGGAACCGCCGGTGGCATGAGCTGTCGTCTTGGTGTAATTAATACTATTAGCACATGAAACTTGGCGCACTTGTTGACGTAATTGCTGCGCCACCAGTTTAAACATCCTTGAATAGTTTGAATGCAATTTTCTGTTATGAATATCTAATTAAAATATCAATACGACTAGCATGGAAATCACAGTATATAGGGAATAGCGATAAAACGATATGAGTAAATACTAGTAATGGACGATTTTGTAAAAACAATCGATTGCGTCTGTACCCTGCAAGAAGTTTGACCTATAACTATCGGTTATATTTGCGGGAAAGTACACTCCAACTAGTGGTCAGTTTGATGGATAGTTTTGTATGGTCATCGGGTATCAAATTACCACTTCTCTCCTTCCCTCTTTTGCATTTATACGCATAGTCCTTGTCTGTTGTGCTCCTCAGGTAATACTAAACTCAAATTTTCTTTGTTGTATACGTAGGCGCAGAAGCACAAACAGTATGCATTAACTTTTTCTCACCGTTTGCAGAAATGTGTGTATGTACAATCGGTAACTTATTTTCGATATGATCCGGTCGATATTCTATGTTTACTTGCTTTGGTATACTTTACTTGTTGTTGTTGTTGTTGTTGTTGTTGTAGTAACAGCATAAAACATTCCCCATAAAATTTTGGGGAATGCTGCTGAAGTGGCAGTCCGGGTCCTTCCGGTATCGTAGAACCGACTCGCCGCGGACGGTGTAATCTTGTATTCATTAATTTTTGTATGCTCAGCTATGTTATGTTTTATCTTTAAATTATGTTCATACCTTAAATTTGTGTCAGCTGCCGCAATAGCGGGGTCGATTGAAGGGCAACATGATGACTAAAATTTAACTATTTCTAAACATTTGTCGAAATTTTCGTTGGGCGTGTAATTGCAGATAACTTACATACATACTTATGTGCATGAGAAGCTACAACTCAAAGTGGAAAAACGTTTCCAAAATGGGTTGGCACCACCACAGAAGTTAAATGTATTCCAATTACATATAAGAAACGTAATTAAGATGTAGTTCTATGACATATTAATGTCAAATAAAATTTGTAAAATTTATCCCATGCAATGTTTTTCTGTTGTGCGTATGAAATAAGATAGTAGTGGTGTGTTAGTAGTTACCTCTTGGTAAAGCAGGTGATGATGGTAACGTAGTGCAATTTAGGGGGTTTAGTTTAGTTTAGTTTAGTTTAGTTTATTTAGCTCCTGCTATTTCAAATTCACACTAGTATTATTTTCCATAATTACATCGTGCTTTGCTTAACATTAAATGTGAGTTTAATTTTATACAATATTTTTCTTAATATAATCGATTAATAATCTTCTATATACAATGATATTTCTCTCTTTTTTAATACTATTTGGCAATTCGTTAAATAATTTTAATCCTTTATAAAGTAAAACGTTCTGTGATTTACTAGTTCTGTACAGATTAATCCTAAAGTCTTCGTTGTTCCTTAAGTTATATGGTTGTACATCTCCCACATACACTAACTGGCTTGATAAATATTTAGGTAACAAATTATGTTTCATTTTAAATATAAATAATAAGACATTCATAACAGTTCTTTGGTTAATATTTAGCCATTTTAAGGTATCGAGCATGCACGTTATTGGGGTCAGTATATTGCACAGTAAAATACAACGCATACCCTTATTTTGTAGTGTTTGTAGTCTATTTCTCATTTCCGCCGAACCTAGGAACAATATGGTAGAGCCGTACTCAAAATGAGGCTTGATCATCACATTATATAATCTTAAGGCACTATCAATATTCAGTCGCTTTCTAATTCTCCGAAAAAAACCTATTTTCTTTGCAATTTTCCTACAAACATAGTTCAAATGACTATCAAAATTCAAGTTTTTATCTATAACTATTCCTAAGTATTTAATTTCGTCAACTTTTTCAATCACTTCATTATCTATTATTATATCTCCATTTGAATTTCCGTTTATTATGATAGCCTTAGTTTTGTTAGCATTAAGCTTTAACTTATTCATTTTTAAATACTCCTCTATGTTTTTTAAGTTAGTGTTCATTCTGTCAATGCATTCGCTCGTTGAAATACCAGTCGTATACAGCAGGGTGTCATCAGCAAACTGGCAGATCTTGACTCCATGTAGTGTTTTTTGCATGTCGTTAATATATATGAGGAATAAAAGTGTTCCTAGCACTGCTCCTTGTGGTACCCCTAACGATATATTTTTCTTGTCGGACACCCACTCAGCTATCCGTGTGCATTGCATTCTGCGACATAAGTAGCTTTCGAACCATTTTCGTTCCACTCCTTGTATTCCATACTTTGTCATTTTTTGTATTAGTTTAACGCTGACTCACAGTTATGACGTTGCCTAAATCCTGATTGGTTTTCGGAAAGCAGTCCGTTATTCTCCATGTGGGCTTCTAGTTGTTTATGTACGATCTTCTCAAGAATCTTACTTTCGGTCATCAGCATATTAATTGGACGAAATTCCTCAGGTTTATCTGTGCTTTTTACTTTTTCCACAGGCACAACTTGTGATACTTTCCACATATCTGGAAACTCTCCGGTTTTCAACGAACGATTTAGGATATTCAAGAGGATTGGGCCAATTATGTCAAATGCACATAAAATCATTTTAGTAGATATCAGGTTGAAGTCTTTTTTGTTGTTCATACTTTTAATCACACTTTTTAAATAGTCAATGTTTAATGATGCGAACTGGAAGTTAACATTGCTTTGATGTATCTCATCCCTATATCTGACTAATGGAATTTTGCTGTTAATTTCTTCGACACTTTTTATAAAAAATACATTCAATTTGTTTGCTATTTCCCGTTTATTTGTTAATACTTCACCATTTATATTCACTTTCGTAATTTCAGTCCGTTCATCGTTCAGGACTAAATGTTTTATTGTTCTCCACATTGCTTTTTGATCCCGCGCTGCTTGAATTTGCTTTTGTACATAATTATTCCGAGCAAGTTGTAATTCATAGACATACCGATTTCGGTATTGTTTGTACTTTTGCCAATCACTTTGCTTTTTGCTCCACTTTGCCATCTCATACAGTTGAATTTTTTCATGTTTCATACCACTCAGATAGTTGTTAAACCATCCGTCAACATTTCTACAACCCGCGATTACCTTAGTTTTGGTCATAGTTTTTATTGAATTTTTTAGAAGATCACCCAAATTTATAGCCATTTCATTGAGGCTGTATTGCGCATCGAGGTCACTTGAATTATTTTTTAGTATTTCTCTAACGAATACTTCTTGGTTGAAAACAAATGACTTTATAGTTTTTTTGGCTTGATCTTTGTTTAATTTTCTGCCTTTCAAGTCCATCTCAATGACAATGGACTCATGATCACTCACTTTATACTTAGAATTAGTCTTAGCTTCAATATTAGACATATTTGTTAGTGCGTAGTCAATTAATGTTGCACTAGATTGGGTTACCCTCGTTGGTTCTGTCACTATTTGCCTGTATGTATTATCAGCTATTATTTGGCCAATTTGTCGCTTGTACGAATTATTCACAAGCCAATCAATATTGAAATCTCCCATTATCAACACTTCACCATTGGAATCGTCCATTTCATCCATTCGGCTTTTAAAAAATTCACAAAATATATTTTCAGGGGATTTCTGTTTATCTGGAGATCTATAAACTGCCACTAGTGTTAAATTTATATTTTCCTTCTGGACCTTTATAGCGAGCCACCATATCATTTTTCCCACAGCCGCTTTATTTATAACTTCCACACTCCATTCGGGATTTACATAGAATAGTACACCTCCAGTGTGATTGGAGATACTGTCACATCTTACTTTTTTATAGTCGCTTAACTTTACTTCACCATCACTTACTGCATCAGTTAAATGAGATTCTGTGACACAAATAAAATCAAATTTCGATTCAAAACTAACAACTTCTAGCTGGTTTATATTAGCTCTTAGACCCCCAGCGTTCAAATACAAGCACTTTATTAACGACTTTTGTTGCTAATATCCTAGCCTTTGTTTTTTTGCGTCAAGGTTTCTAATATATACTGGACACTGTCTGCTATTGCACGGGTGATTGTCATCTAATCCTAAATTCAGTTTTTCGTTCATCCTTATACAGTTGACACACTTGTTTTTTGATTGTTCGTTGCAAACTGTAGTTTTGTGCTTTCCTAAACATTTACCGCAAGATTCGTCGTTTTTGCATTCGGCCGCTTTGTGATTGTATCCTTTGCATTTAAAGCACATGGTCACATCAACTCCATCATATACTTTGCATCTTTCCCACCCAATGCTAAGCTTTTTCAATTTTAGAGCACTAGTAAACATTTCTTCGTCCACTTCAATTATTGCGTTGTAATAACTTTTATTGTTAGCCTTCACATTATATTGTTTAATGACTTTTATTTCACCATCCTCTAAGCATTTGTTTTGTTTTCTTAGACATTCAGTAATTTCATCGTTATTTTTTTCAAAGTTCATACCCGTTATAATGAGTTTTGGCTTATAATTGCGTGGAATCTTAATTTCGTATTCGTCACTTATTTTGCTCTCCGTAATTTTCTTCATCTTATCTCTTTCATCTTCATTTATACTATCAATCACCATAATTCCATTTTGTCCCGACTTAATGTCAGCTATTTTTAGCTCTTTAGGGTTAATTTTCTTGTTTAAGTCCTGTTTTGTTTTTTCACTCGTTTGTTTGTTTTTTGGTTTCACAATAATAGGCGCGCGTTTCTTTAGTTCTGGGACGTTCCTTGCCGTGTTTTTTCTTTCACTCAATTTTAGTATATTTGCATATGTATTTTGCTGTTGTATCCCGTTGGTTTTCTCCTTCACCAATGTTTTTATTTCGTTGCATAGCTTCTCACTCTCCTTCACAGACACTTCTGTTTGTTTTTTCATTTGCTCTGCCACTTCCCGCACTTTCGTTATTTCTGCTGTATTTTTTATGTACATTTCCTGCTGCATTTTTAAGCTCGCTATACGTTCGTTGTATTTTTCCTCCATCGCACTTAGCAACTGCTTCAGCTCTCTTTGGTTGGTTTTTAGCGCTTCTTCAAATTCGTTTTTATATTCTTTTAGGTATAAACTGTTTTTGTTGACACTCTCTTGTATGTCCCGTATTACAAGATCAACATTTTGTATGTACGTAACGCACTCCTCACAAATAAATTTCACCATTGGATGTGTTCCGATTACTGTAGCCTTATAATTGTCTATTCCGGAGCATTTTGTTGCTGAGTGGTACGCTTTTCCACACACACCCTCACACCGTATTCCCGTCTCTCCAATGATTACACTTTTACATTTCACACACTTGTCTCTATCAGACATTTTGGCAATCCCAACTCCAATAAGGATAAGTAGTGCCGGAATGGATTTTTTTTTTTTTTTTTTTTTTTTTTTTTTTTCAAATTGAAATAATAGCTTTATTTGTGGTAGGCGAATTAGATAGCAAGAGTCACTGTCTCAAGGTTTTGGCAACCATAATAAAAAAAATTTTCACAATTTAAAACGCGGCAGAATTTAATAAATATTTACGATTTGCTAGAGCGAGTGGAAAACACGTCTGCACTGTCGGAAAATTTTTCAATCAAATTCCGCCGTAGAAAAACACAGACGGGTGGGTTTGCGAGCCGCAAAGTAACTTCCATCTTGACTCTGCAAGTTTTCCGTTTTGATAACCCTGGAGTTCCGGCGTTTCACGTATTCGCTTTTTTCTTTGAACCGGTAATCTTCTGATTCTGTCTTCATTTTCATGCAACGCTTGAAAATATGTTGAAGTCTCTCTATTTTCCAAGCAAAAGAATACTGGCTTTCAACTGCATACCTACGGGACATACATATAACTTAGCCGCTGCTTATGGCCACATATCTGAATATGCATAGTAATTGCCTTTAGGAATTGAAGAAATTATGATTTTAGTTCTAGCTATTATTGTATTAACAATGTGATATGCTTTCCTATTATAATAAAGGTTTGAATTGCCTCCAGCGAGTTTTACAATTTATTTATAGTATGGTTCTTATGTTTATAATACAGTTCATGGTGAGTTATGCAGTGTCGTCGGTGTCAATAACAGCGTTTAATGAAAAAAGTGAGTCGAGTACGGATCGAGTTTATTCCCGCTGTAGCACATCCGACGTCTACCTTAATAGCCGTGACTGTCTCACTTTCCCCAGTTCGCCATTGGAGTGGTGAATCGGACGAGAGATATTCGTGGGATTTAAAAATTCAAATTTACGTTTTTGGATAACACTAGAAATTGTTTCTAAGTTTCTATGTAAGTCATGTCACGTATAAGTAAGCATAACGGAGCCATAACTTGAAACTTTTCTATTTAATATATGCACATACCAAATATGTATGTACGTCCTCTGTGTGGCAGAGCGAAGTAATTTGGACGAACATAAATAATTTAAGTTGTAATGTTAACATTAATTCGAGATCTATTCTACTGCCAATTGACATTCGATGTAGCCGCGTGAGACCCGCACTACACTGAATACTGTAAAACTCAATTCACACCTATCCTGATCGACCCCAACATCCCCAACACATGTCCGACATTTGGATATTCCACGCACGATACCAATCTCATATGTACATACATATGTATGTATGCACATAAGTAAGTCTACTCTTCTAATATCCCTTTCCCTTTAGTCTGACCAAACCGAAACAGCTACTCCCAATAATAACAACAACAATCAAAATTTACTATATTAAAAACAATACATATACTATGTACTTCGTATAATCACTGAGTTTAAATAAATACAAATGATTAAAAACTAGTTTAAAACGTAACTAATAAACTATTCAGAGAAGTGGAGACACATAAATTGTTGTTTGGTTGCTACGTGGGATTTACCACTCATACTCTATTTACTAGTATTTTATATGGAAATAAAATCATAGCTGTCATGTGAAATAGTTATATTTCTACCCGGCGAAGCTGTAACTGCACTCTCAATTTTTAAAATATCCGAATTACTTGTGTTAACATTGTGTATTATCTGCTGTTTATCGTTAACACAATTCTGTTTTAATTCATCCTCATCTTCGGTTTCCGACTCGTATTTCTGCAAAGAAAAACCAATCTGAAATTAGATGTGTGTATCTAGCCGAGCGAGATTCAAATTCCACTTAGCAAACAGGTCCATTAAGTGGTAATGTAATCGATTTTTATTTATTATATTGAAACTTAAATTCCATAATATTTCAACAAAAGCATCAATTTATGTACATTTCATGGAATTTTTCATTAAAAATTAACTTTCTCGCTTCCACGAGGTCAGTCTTTAATTAATCTCTTCCTGTAGTGGATCTCTTTAAATAGATGGAGCATATTTAAGGTAATCCTGTAATATGGAGGGGAAACACAATCATGCAAAATTAGGATCTCAGAAATTTAGCAAATTAAATCATACATAAGTATATACATATATATTGCGAACACTAAGCAAAAAATAAACTGTAAGCAAAGCAATGAAACGTTGCGATATTAGTTTTTACTAATGAGACTTTTTGTCAAAGTTATGATCAACAAGTAATCTTTAAATAGATCTCGAAAGTTCAAATCTTAGAACATACTCAAATATAATATAAATATGCTTGAACTTGATTTACCCTGCATACAGCAAACATGATGAATACAATAGAAATTACAATTGCAATAGTAAAATATTTTCACTCTTACTCCCAACGTACCTTCTGAATATATTGGCGTCGCGGTGGAATGATCAGATGTAAGATGCATGTGGAGGCATCGTCGAAGATACATGGTGTTGTTTCCTGACACACTACACCACTTTTTTCCACATCACAGGCACGGTAAAGTATCTGCCTTTTGTCCTCCAAAATATGCTTGCGACAGAATTTGCAACATGGCATAGCACGTTCACCGCACTTAACGCCGCCTTCAGTAAATACACATTTGTTAAAACTTGGCCCCTTAAATGCATAACCTTCGGTAGCTCGAGAACGCTTCTCTTTAAATTTCTTATACAGCACTGCTTCAACGCCATAGCGCCGATGATATGTATTTAAAGCTTTAAGTTGGTCGTAGAGCACTCGTTCACTCTGGGAGTCTTTTGTCTGATCGTGGATGCTGCCTGCATTGAAGATGAAAATGAAATATGTTAAAAGTTCATATTAAGAATATAGAAAGAGACTTACAATGCACTTCACGTTCCTTGCGTAAGGCAAGTAAATAGCGTCCTCGGCGTTCTTTAAGTAAGCAATGCAAGTCATTTACTTGGTCAATGTAAAGGGCCTGTAGTTTAGTTAGCTTTGCTTCCGAGATGCGTATAACCTCTTCACATGTATAAATGCCAGCGTGTCTTTACAAGATGAATGAAATATAGTAAATATTAAGAAAAAATAGATTTAGAGCCATCAAATTAAAACTTTTGCTTACTTAAGCAAATCTTCATTCTGTGAATTTACGCTGTCGTCGTCAGATTCATTGAATTCAAACTCGCGGGCCAAATTATTAATGCTGGGTGGTTCGTCAGCGCTGCTGGAACTATCTGAAGCGTAATCCAATATGCGTCGTCTTTTCTGTATGATTGAAGTTACTGCCTCAAGGCTATTTATCTGATCATGTGCAACTATAAGTATAAACAGGTATCAACATATATACATATTTTTGTATTATTGAAATATTTAACCTTCACCTACCAAATGGTGTCACATATGGTGACACTACGTCAATCTCCTCATCTTGTTCGCCCGAATGATCCCATTGATTATCCTCGACGTTGATGTGATGTACCAAACTATTCAATAATGCATCATTTGTATCAGCGCGCTTTAATTTGCCAGAAGAAGCATTTGTTTTCTGAAGCTGCCCTTGGCGATTATGCTCAAAACAAAGTGTAGTCATTGATGGATCTTTCTTGAGGTCATGCTTCTGAAGCGCCTTTGGGCATTTTCGACCATTTGAATAGATGTACGTGCATTGTCGGAAATTTCTGAGGGGATCCCGTAAAATGTGTCGCATACAATATTCACTGCCGTCTACTCGTGGTAGTGAACAATTGTATGTAGGATTAGAGCAACATTTTGCTTTGTTTTCAATTTCTTGATGCAATTGCTCACGCAGTTCTTGCAAGCTACCACCATATCGCAGGAATTGGCGCTGGCGCAAATGTGAGCAAGTAGTAGCCATACGGCAATGATTAGATCTTACAAAGTTGTTAGCTTTGGATACTCTTTTATTAACTTGCGATATATAGTTTTTAATACCAAATTGATTTAAATCCGTTTACACAGAATACAGGAATGCCGAAAAAACATTAATGAAACAAACATATGGATGGTTTGTTTATATACATCGAAAATTTTTAAATCGACGTTATCGATGTAAAAGTGTCGAAATATTTTTAAAAGGCACGTCTCTATCGTGGTAAAATGAATACAGAAGGCACAGTATAACCAAAGAACGTAAATTATTCATTCATTACCAATTGCCAATTGGATCTAATCAGATTCTAACATCAATCTGCAAAAGTCAAATGCGTTCTGTTATGGAAATTGGACGAAATTTTCTGATAGAGGAACGGTGGAAGTGATGCAACTTCTTTTTAATTTACTTTCTTTGGCATCGCTTTTACTGAATGGAAATGTGATGCGTGTTCCACATTCGGTAGCGTGGCTACATAAATATACTTACATATTTGCTCTTAAGTGACCGATGTCACCGAGTTTTATAATTTTCGAAATTTTGATTACCAAATTTGATAGAGTTTGACCAAGCAGTTTCGGAGATACACGTTTTGCTTCTAAAGTTGGCGGTACCCCGCACCAATGCGCTTGAGTGTAAAAATTGCTAAAAAAATCGGAATCGAATTATTTTAGCTAAAAGTTCTAAACCAAGAAAGCCAGAAAAAGGTTAAAGGTCAATACATGTATCAGCGTAAATAAGAAGAATGCACCCTAATGGTACCCACAGTCACCGACGCAAACGTACGTTACGTGTCAGCTGGCACGATCAAACTTATAAGAGCGCCAAGATTTTTGCGTGAAGCCGTGCCAGCTGAGTGCTCTCTCACCGCACAGTGTTGCCAAGCAGAACTTTTTAAAATCATTAACAAAATAAGCTTATAAAAATTTAAATTTTTATTAAATTAATTTAAAATCGATGTTTAATAATGTTAATTATAGATAAATCAACTATTTGCATTTGTTGGTTTTTGGCTTTGGTTTATTATACAATGAAAAATTGTAATTGACAACGCGGATGTGTGTAAAAGTATGTATGCAAACAAATGAATGGCAACATTGTGTTGATGCAAGCAAACACAGTTTTATGTACGCAAAGTTTGTTTACAAAACATACGTACGGGCACAAGTTTTGCTCAATTTTGTGTATCTCCCGTCAAACATACGTACAGGTCGATGACTGTGGGCACCATTAGAATGGTACCTATAGTTAGTTGGTTTTATTTGCTAATCTGAATTTTTTCGGCAATAAGTGCAAACGGATATCGAAAACAGGGGTTTCGGCAATATATCGAAGGCGTTTCTTTGGAAAAATAAATTAAAGTCATTTTCGTGTCCAGCGACCCTAAATAAAAGTCAGTCATAGTGTAAGAGTTAGCACAATTTCAGAGTTAAGTGTTGACCATGGGGGTCTACTCTGTAATGCAATATGAAAATCAAATGCCATGCGAAGAATTCGAATAGCGCCAAGGTCAGATTGATTTTCAAATTAAATATACGGGCTTGTACTGTTCGAAACTGCAATTATTTAATGCATTAAGCATTTAACTTCTCATTTTTCATTTCAGTTTTCCTCTTACTGTTACTCAAAAATGGCAGGAGTTGTTTCCCTTCTAACACACTCGCAATTATAATCGTTTCAGTTTAAATTACTAAATAAAGCGTCTGATGTGTATGTTCAAATTATATTTACTTTATTTAGTTCTCTTCTTCAATAGCTATCGATAACGACTATGGGAATACCGATTTTGACAAGTCGTCGTCGTTTAGTGTCCATGACGCCAACCGTATTCGGGTAGGTTCTGTATTTCACTTCCGAGTGAATTTGCGTATTGTGCCTATCTGAAACTGCCGGCGTGAAGTGAAAATATCCGAGGGAAAGTGAATTGCGGAACATGCCCGATTAGCTTCGAATATTTGTTTAGGGCCGTTTGCTCAAAGTCTGAAAATGCGTTTAATAAATAGTTTCGTTTCCACAAAGCGATTACCATCTGACCATGAATAAGGAAATTAACGCGTTAGAATCAAATGCTTTGTCTTATCAACAGAGCAACGCATTTATGGAATTTGGTAGTAATCGATAAAACTTAAAATCAAGCATAAGTAATCACAAAATGCCGATTACCTAAGAAAGATCGAAAAGTTTAATCTAAATAAGTATATAGTACGACCAATGGAATAAAAAAGGAAAAACAAAAATAATCGTTGTTGTCCTACTTCAAATAATTATTTGTGAAAGCTTTCCAGACTAGAGAAAAAATACAGCACCATAATTTAAATATTTATTTGTTAATTGTTTTTTTTTATTCATTTCATTTTGTTACATTCCACCTTCAAAAATCTACCTTAACACATTTTATTACACTTTTAGCATTCGTTTTCATAAATCTATAATCATTGTAATACTTAACGTGATGCAACATTTCGCTTATTTACTTTTTTCATATTATTACAAATCTAAACTAATAGTTACATACAGTTTATAAAAAGTGTGGGCGATATAGATTATGGAGACTAAGTAATTTATGTATCTTGGAAAAAATTCGCATTTGGTTATATATATAAGTTTGCATGTATTGGTATATATGTATAAATAAATTGGGATAACAAATTATGAATTAAAATATACTTAGAAAGTATATATGTATGTATTTCTGTGAACCTTAAACCAATCGATTTCAAACCTTCTACTTCTCAAGATTGAAAACTCTATTAAAAAAATTACCTAAGTTAAAATTGAATTGAACCATACAATTTTTTACAAGTGATTATTGATTTGAAATCATAGATAATAGATAAGAATAATATTTCTATAAAGTTTTTCTCTAGAAGCGTCTCAGCTAAACTTCCTTGCTTTAATCTAAACCAGTAATTAGTGGACTTAATTTGTCTTTTCTTTAAAGCAAAATAATGAGCCATAATATAGGTAAAAGTGATTAAAATGGACCAACTATTTTTTATAAAATTAAAATCACTAAACTGTGGCAATCCACTGATCATCAAGTAAAGAAATCAGATGATTTGCTAAAATGGACTAAGCATTTATCATAGATTTCTCTCATTCGCATGTTAATTGCTTCGTGGTTGTAAATTTTTCTGTGTATAAAATTTTTGAGCTGTTGGGGAACTTATGGATAATTGCAGCGGTTAGTTGTAGGGAACTAAAATTCATTTGTGTTAAAAAAACTAAAATCTGACACACATATTTATTTGGGTAATCATAAAACAATTTTTTGTTTAAACAATAAGGTTTAGGTGAATAGATATATGCTCCACTGTTTATTTGCTGTATATTTTTTTCGATAATTTACAACGCTAATATGATCTCTATGTGAATATTTTCTCCATATACGATAAAATGGTTCTACATATTACAAATTTTTACTTAATGTTTTTTGTGCTATATTTTTTTACACATGGGCTTATATATTAAAATGACTATTACAACATATTTTTATTTTTTATGTTAAGCTGTTTTAAATTTAATTATTTTTATGTATGTATACACTTACAAACTATAATAGATACATACATACATACATACATATTGTATAATCTATTTAAATTATTAAATACTAAAGCGTTATTGCACTTATACGGAACTAATGACTAAATTTATCTGTATGTTTATTTGTTTTATGTCCTATTTAACGTTTTTACATATGTATTATTTTGGCTTCAAAAACCTCCTTTTCCAACACTTTATCTACATTATATTATACATATGTATGTATGTATGTATATCTTGTTAGCCTATATATTTTATACTTAGCTTATTTTCTAGTATTTCAACGCTCAGACTTAGACTTTTGCAGTTGATATATGTTTGTATGTATTTATTTGATATATGTACTATTTATCTATGTATGTATGTGTATATATATATATTTTTTCGTTCGTTAACAGTTTCTGCCCTAGAAGCTGGGTTTTTAATTTCTATATCTCTTTGAAATTATTGAAAGAAAATTACCAAATTACTACAATATCTTAAAGTCGCCTCTTTTTTTATTTACTTACATTTTATATATACACGGAATGTGCTTTTTACATTTTACATTTACTACACTTTTTCTATAAACCTAATAACCTTAAATTCCGCTACATATTATAATATTGTAACTAATATAAGAATGTGCAGTATTTCTAATTTTTCGGCTAGACATTAAATTTCATAATTTCCCTTTGGGAATTAAGTAGTTGGCTGATATCCCGTAATCCCGGCCTTGAAATATATTTTTTGCCTTAACCTTTGCTTTCTTTTTACATTCTTAATCTAAACTTACATATGCATGTATATTTTATATAATTTTTATTAGATTAATTGTATAATTCTACATATTCTAAATCCTTCCCAATCACGCTTCAATCACTGCCAATAAACAACGCTGTTATATTACGAGTATCGCTTAAAATAACAGCTACTACATTTATTTTACTACTTAGTTTTCAAGTATATGTAGTTATCGAGTTATTTCCCCAAATAGTTTGCGTAAATTTTTGCTATATGTAGCTTCTGGTAAATTTCGGGATTTGAATACATATTTTCGACCGTGTTTTAATAATGTAGTAGAAACTGCAGGTAAATAAAAATGTTTAAAATATGCCATTTCGTTTGGAGATCTTTCACTATTATACATTGCTGAAAAAATGAAAATCGTTTTATTTTGAACTATCATCAACTATTTTTACATTTAAAAACTATGTATTTTTAAAGCTCTCCAGAAAATGTCCATATGCACATAAGAAATAAAATCATTTGAAATTAACACATTATGAATTTGAACTAACATCTTCAAAATATATTCCTAATATTAACAGTGTTATTAATATTTTTTTTATTATTTATTTAAATAGCATCCCTTCCACTGTAAATATTATTCTAGAAATTGAGTCATCTTTCTTTAAATCGTGCAATTGAATGTGCAAGAGCTGCATTTCGGCACTAATGCTACGTCAAATTCACTAAAAACTAGAGTTGGTTAGTTTACCAACTAAGTAGTTCGTTCATTGAGCTATGTAGGTCAATGAAAATAATAAAGATTTCAGTTCGAAATTAAAAATGAAGTAAAATGAATTATTTTTCAGACTTACTTCTGTAGCAAAATTTTAATTTATTTACGTGGCTATTCCAAATATTTACTTACTGAACTGAATAACTGGGGTAGCTCTTTTGTTATTGCGCCAGATCAAGTCGTTTGCCACTTTGATTCAATTTTTGCTGCTCTGTTCGAAAAGTAAATTTTTATATAAATAAATTAAGGCTCTAGCTCAATACATTTCTGATCCTTGTGAAAAACTAGCTCCGAAAAATGGTTTAAGAAACAGAAGTGCCCTTTCAATAGTATTCCAATAGCTGCTATACAGGATGAGATCCACAAAATCATAGTTGTGTTTAAAACAGCATATTGCGTTTTCACAAGGCGCAACAGCATGTCGTTTAGAGAATTCCATCTTGTGGGTATACTTTGCTCGTGCTTCAAAACTGTTCCCAAGACCAAAATTAAAAAAAAAGTTCAAACCTGCACTTTTTATAATAATTGAATGGACTGCAAAAAACGCATACACACAAATTTTCAAAACTCTTCTGAAAAAAGTTCGTAATTAAAACTTTTTAATTTTTCTTACGATGTTGGATACGAAGTTCGAATGCTTGGTTTACATGGTTTTAGTTATAGAATAAAATAGTGAATGAACAAAAAATGTTTGTTGGAATGTGAAAATGATAAGCGCTCATATGTGGTCTTAAAAAAATTCATTAACTTTAAAATGTTTAAAATATAAAAAAAAACTTAACAAACACAAATACTAGAAATGAAAATTCATGAAAGATTGAATATTATTATCAGTGTTCGCATTTTATTTAAAAGAAAAATACAGTTGGAAAATTTACATTTTTTACAAAGTAATATACACACATAAATTAACTGTAACTTAAAAAATGCATTAATTAAAAAATAAATTACAACGTAAAAACTAGATATAAAATTTTCGTTGGAGGACGGGTTGAAACCAGTTTAAACATTTATCAAGGCAAAATATCATATTTTATATTAGTGGTATTGATGTAAAATGATAAACTGCTGATAAACGTAAAAACCTCATAAATAAATCGATTTTCGATACAATTTTTTATATGTTTATCCTGTATACGATTATAAGGATCATTATACGGGAAATATAATTTCTTTAATTAAAAGCAATTTGTCTATAAAAACCGTTAAAAAAGATAAATTATATTTAAATTATTTTAATGAATTGCAAATATTTAAGGAAATAATTTTGTCTAAAAATGTTAAATAAAATTAAATATAATTTGCATACATAAGGCAATAAACGGCATTCAATCTCAATACAATTGAGTAAAAAATTGGAAGAAAAAACATTTGCCAATATGATGTGTTTTCCGTAAATACGGAATTTAACCGTAAAAATTCCAATTTAATTTCAGAAATTAAAAAGAAAGTAATGCTTAAAAAATCATATTTTTTACATAATTTTGCATTATCAATGCCTTGAATTTTTAAATTTGTACAACAACTTTGAAATTACTATTCAATAAAAAAACCCAATTGTTTAAGGCAAAAACATTGTAATTTAAAAAAAGACAAAATATACAATATGTATCTTAAAACTCAAATATAATTATTTATGTACATAAATATACACAATGTGTGACGAGTAGTTACAGTCAAAATAAAGTCGATTTAAAACTGTTTCAATTAAATCTGATTGATATCTGATTAAAATTTTGACAAAATGGCGGACCTAACTTTAAAATGGACCTTATTTTGACTACGCAAAAATTAATTTAAAAAAAATAAATTACAACTTAGACTAATTCGGTTAAGCATCACTAATTTTTAATGTCTATTTCTTATTGCATTTCCAATCAATTATTGTAAATATTTGATTTTGTTAAATTTCTATACTTCTGCTTTTTTCTATTAAAAAAAATCTTATCGGTATCATTTCAAGTCCTTACAAAGTGATTGTATCGGAAGAGCTGCCTGATCTGGTCGTGGTTTTCTAATATATGGATGAATTATGAGTTTTTTTAGAGTGGCTGTTGATAGAATAAAGAGTGATTAAGTTTGTGCGATCGCTTTTTTTTTTTAAAGAAATTGATAGTATTTTATTTTGTAATCATAAAAAATCTAATTGAAAACCCACAAAGTTAATTATTTTATTTTATTTGGTTAAAGTAAATTATTTCCTTAGTACTTTGAGTTCATTTAAAAAATTTACGTTAAAATTATTTATTCGCTTTAACGTTGTATTTAAATTTACATTCTTGAAGTAGTAGAAAATAAAATATATACTGAAACAAGCATTTTACCAAAACATATTTAAAATTACGTTAATCGTAATCTTGACTGACCATTTTTGTGATTATATTTGGCAGGAATTATCTTTTTGTAAAGAAAAAGAAAGTCTCAATCAGCATTGACCATTTAAAATATATTGACTTGTTGCCAAATCGTCTAATTTTATTCAAAAAAAAATAATGCACTTTCTTTTAAATATTATTACTGACTTGTCATGAGATTCAAAGATTGTTAAATAAGATTAATTGATGCCGAATTACTTATACATTCATCGCACGTAATTATTCAAAATCTAAATTAGTTATTCGTTTGAAAAATATTAAAAGGCGATTAAAGTCGTTTCGTTACTAAATGCTATGTATGTATGTAAGTACAAAAATTAAATTTAAATATTGAACACAAAAAATATGAACTTTTTTAATAATATGAATATCTAATAAGACAGCTTAACTCAAAATAATAAAAAAAAACTTAACAAACGTAATGCTAAAATCTTATTCCATAATGATTAAAATTTTAAAATAGGCAAATCAATTTTTCATTATTACTCTTTTAAACAAAATATTCCAATTTACTTCAGTATTTTACAATTGCCATTCAACATATATAGATATATATATATATAATTTTGATTGTTAGTATTTTTTTTTATTATTAGTCATACATAGTACATATGTCTTTCGCTTTTACAATTAATTTTTGTTTCCACAAAAATGTCAATATATTAAAAAATTAAATAATACTTTCATACATACTTAATTAATAATTAATTTAATCATTTAAATATATAGTATATTTCTAGTTTTAATGTTTCTTTCTGTTATTCATTAGTACAGCTAATGCATTGAATTAATTTCTTAGTAAATATTACTGATTAGTTAATCAATTTAACGGATAACAGTCTTTTTAGTTCACAAATAACTCAAAAGACAAATGTAGATGTATGGGTCAATCATTAACTGACCACTTTTAAGCTTTACAAAATATATAGCGGTTATATATGACATACTTACATCAATCATATCAATGCTGCAACTGCTCTCATTGTAACAATTTTACTTAACCTACCATAAATGCCACTAAACAATTAAATACCTTAAAATTTGCCTTTTCTTTTTCATTTCAAGAACTGTTCTTTTTTTTTGTTTTCTTTTCTTTGACTCTCTTTGTGCTTAAAAACTAAGGCATTTCTCTTAGCATTTAATGAATACAATTAGCGATACGTTTTGTTCTTTTTGATGTCCGATGGTTAATACGTTCGGTATGCCATTTTGATTTCAGTTGAAACAAATTTCCTTACAGGCCCGTAGAAATAATTTTTCAGCATGCATGGTTGCCTAGGCGTGATAGTAAACTAAGCTTGTCTCTTAACATAAATTCAGCAGAATTTTAATGTAAACTAAAATTGACTTTTGATTGCGGATTGTTTTAGTCGGTAAGCATACTTTGCGGCGTATTGAGGGTGAATACTAAGCTGCAAATGAATTGAAAAAAGCTGTCTACCAGCTTAATTAGTGTAGTTGTCGAATGAGCCGAGATACTCAAGAGCAGCGCGGTAGCAGAAGTGATATTGGTCCTGGAATAGAAATAATTTGGAGAGTTAGCTATACAAGTTATTTAATTCAGAATTTTATTTCATATTTCATATTTTCAAATTGGCCTATCAATTCTTTCTTTAACTACAATTGATTTCTGATTTGTATTACAATTTGTATTTATTTTCCACATAGAATAGCATTTTATTTTTGACACTAAATTATTATTTCAAAAACTCTAACAATGTTACTTTTTATTTTATTTTTTTATTGTTAAAAGCAGTAGAATAGCCTTCTTTGTTGTACTACATTAAAAGTTTTTTAATACCCGAATCAATTCTTTATTGTTTGTTTTTCCAAAGTGTATTGTGTTATTTTTATATCTAAAATTTGGAGGATTCGCGAGGTGTAATGTTTTAGAGCCATAAAATTATAAAATTTTGCAGCAGCTTGACATTATTTCTTGTTGTTGTCGTCAGCTGCATGGAAAACGGAATTAAGATACATCTTTGAAGTTGTATGGCTTTATGAGATTATCACGAATTCCTTAACTACATACTAATTTTTTAGTTTGAAGACCCTTTTCTTTGTAACGACTAATCTCGAGAACGGCTAAGGATATTTTCATGAAATTTTGTATTGAAATAGCTTTCGAAGTTGGATATTTAAGCCTTTCAAAATCTATACTTCGTCTTTCTTTGCAATGCCTAATCTTGAAAACGGCTAATGCCGTCAAATGACCTCCTATGGGGTAAATTAGGGTACTTCATTCCGACATTTGAAATTCAAGGACAACTCTACTACCGCATCGTAAATATGTCACGAACTGGAAATTCGAAAAATCAATCCATATTACGGTCATTAAATGACAAAACTAAAAATATGGTGTACTTGGAAGTTCTCCGAAATATGCAATTACAACTTATTTTGGGGTTTCTTAGAAAATGCGAACAACTTCGAATACCCCGCAGCCAGCATATTATATTTTATTTTTAATTAAAATTAAATTAATAAAATTTTTTTACTCACCTCAGTCTGCACCATGGCTGGCCGTTGGGCGCGTAGTATGCGCACTGTTTGGAATACATCCAATACACCTTCATATTGCATGCGCTCCAACACAATGCTGAGAGTTATAAAGACACCAGTGCGACCTACGCCAGCACTACAATGTACCGTAATTGGTCCATCTTGTCCGAACTGTTCTTTTGTCTTATGAACTTGACCGATGAAATCAATGAAGCCTTCTCCAGACTTAGGTACACCCTGTTCAGGCCAGTCGATAAATTGGAATTGGCGTACGGTACGCGAGGAGCCGTCGCGTGCATCGGTGACCTATAGTAGAAGAGAATTGGTTGTAGTCAAAATTTGATCACGTATTTAGTTTCTTCACTATCTTATCTTTAAAATTAAAATAAATGCCGATACTTGTTTTCACTAAAATTACTAAATATCGACCACTCTTTTGTAATATACATTCATTCAAAAAACAAACTTTTTAATTCTCCACTTGTGATTCAAAATCATGATCATAGTCTTCAGTGGCACATTATGAAAATTTAGATTGAGTAGCTACTCACGTAAAGCTCAACTCACCTTGAATTCGCGAAGTTTATATTGTGGCATATTGTATTCGGCGATCGGATCCACCACATAATACTGATAGCGTACAGAGCGCTCGTGAGGCCAGTACTGGTAGCATTTTTCCTGTATAAATTTGGGAATTTAGTTAATTTAAGGCTGTTTGGAGGTACTAATTAAATACTATTTAAAAAATTTCCACTATCTCCCTTTAACTATTCAATTCATTTTTCAACTTACTCTTCCCATTTCCTTGAGCTTAGTCAGCATTACCACAATTGTAGAATTATGTTCCCACAGCATTCGCCAGAAGTCTTCAGCTGTATCCTGTACTGGACCCTGAGCGGCAATATAAGCTGACCGATAGCGATAACCATCAATAAAGCTTGCATTAATGTAATCGCTACCCTCGATACCATGTATCGGTGTTAAGTAGACGCGACTCGATTCGTAAGGTAGTATGTGTACTAGGCGGTTTTTGTTTTTGTTGCATGGCAAATTAGCGGTAACAAATTTCGATGAATCTACTTTGACATTCGAAAGCTTTTTGAATTCCATTTCCATGCCAGTGATATTCTCACCCGGTTCGGTTACCAATAACTTTTGTAGGTGGGTATGTAGATTTCGTGCTGGCACCTCTGTTTGACCGCAAATAATTGCCTCCAGGATGGCATCATGTATGAAAATGTATTGATCCTCGGTTTGCACCATGTAGTTACGTTGGGCCCGCAAACAAGTTACATGTCCGTATATGTCAATAATCTTCTCGTGCTTCATGCGCTCCAACATCGAATCAATAACGATGTAGCAACCGGTACGTCCAACACCAGCCGAGCAATGCACTACAACTGGTCCCGAGTCTGGTGGGGTGAGTGCCCGACAGCGACGCAAGAACTGTAGGAATGGTGCTGGATGTTCGGGTACACCATGATCGGGCCAAGCAGTGAATTGCAATTGCTTGATTTCGCGGCGTTCGTTGAAGCCTTGGCGACAAATCTGGAAGGTGCGTATGCTATAGGTCGCTAGCTCCTGTGTCTCTGTGATGGTGACAAACATTTGACCGTAAGTCTCAGTGCCGCGCACCGGCCAATACTGATCACATTTGATGCGTGTGCGTTCCTCGAGGCGTGTCATCATGACAATAGTGGTCGTTTTTAGTTCCCAACACATGCGCCAGAAATCACTGAAGGTCTCTTGCAGTGGTCCCTGAGTTGCCACATAAGCATTGTGTTTACGATAGCCATCGCAGTAGTTGGCGTTAATGTAGTCTGACCCGATAATAGCGTCCATCAATGGTAATTGTACTCTTGAGTGGTCGTATGCGGTTACATTGGCGTATCGATTCTTCGATTTGTTGTAGTCATAGTTAGAGTTGTCCCATGTGAACTGTTGTCCTGGTTCAATGCTCTCATATTCTTGCGAAAATTTTTGATTGTCATTCGCTTTGAGGCGTTCAATGTGATTGGCAAATTCGGATATTGGAATGGGCGGATGAGAAATCATACCGGGTGTTTGGAAGTTTAGGCGGCGCATATCGACAGGATCACTAGGTGTTGGACCAGCACCAAGATCAGCGGCCATTAGCGGACGTGTGACGGCTGCCTGATCAGGTGTTTTACATGGTTGACGACGACGACGCACAATGCACCCAGTAATGAATATGGTGAAAATAAGTGCGGCAACAACTGGTAGTGCCACCCACCACATGCCTTGTTCGTCTTTGTTGCGATTGACAGAGACTTCTGGTTCGGAGGGCCAATTCGGATCAGGTCGGTGTGGACGTTCGCCAGGCGGCGCCTCACGCATATCCAATGAGAGGAACTCAGAAAAGGGACTGGACGTGTAAAGATGCTTTTGGGGTGTATCGACAACGGCGCGTACAAATATTCGGTAACGCTTGTCGCGCTCAAGCTTACGGTTCGTAAAGTTGTGATAATCGTCGCCAGAGCCGAGATGGAAGGTGAAGGGTATAGAACGTTGTGGAAACTTGGCGGCGATATAAGGCGAGTTCGGCCGTTCAGGTTTGTTACGTCCGGGCAGTAAGTCTTCGGTTAGAAATTGATCTGGATTCTTATGCAAGTTGGATTTATCTTCGGGCACCACAACAAGATAGTAATGTGAAATCGGACCATACTCCTCGGAAGCTTGCGGGAGTATTACTAGTATTTCTTCACCGTTCACCACACCGTAGAAGTCTGGCTTTACCATTGGTTGTGGCGCGGCCATTTGTGTAGTAACAGTAATTTTAGTAGGCGGGCGATAAGAGTAGTCTGATGGTATAGCGCTCACATTCACATTGTATGTGGTGAAGGGACTCAACTCATTAATTGTATGCGATTTCACATAATGTTTCAGAATAATATCACGTTTTTGTACGATTTGTGTTTGTGTGAAGCCTTGAGAGTCCACAAACACTTTCATTGCATCAAATGAGATCTTGTAGTTGATTGGATTGAGTCGGATAGGTGGTGACCAGCTGAGTGTCATCGAATGTGTGCTGACATCGTGTGCGCGCAAATTCAGTGGCACATCTTCAGGTTTTATCTTCACTGTAACTTTTTCACTTAACCGTCCAAGTCCATTTTTGAAGCGCGCTGCTATCGCTACTGCATATTGCGCAAACTTTTCTAGGTTAACAAGATCCGCTGACTCCGTCAGACCAACGGTTTTCGTTTGCCATTCATCTAAATCTTCAACTGCTGTCATTGTGTAGAAAATCTTGTAACCAAGTAGCTTGCCACGCGATGGCACTGGCTCCCACCATATTTCAGCCGTTTGTTCGGAAGTTGCTACCGCTTGCACAGACATCGGTGCTCGTCCCATGTCACGCTCCGTTTCGACAAATATCTTTTCACTGAATGGTCCCGCACCTTGTTTAGTGTAAGCGCGTACGCGGAAGATATACTCTGTGTTCTCCTCGAGATTTGTAAATACCGCTTTGCGCACGGTCATATTGCGCTCCGAACCTAAACCATGATCGATTTTCTTATGAAATTGCACATCATAACGTGTAATAATGCCATTGCGATGCTCTCGCGTGGGTGGATCCCACGTGACGCATACCACATCTGGCGTTTGGAAGCGCACTGTTATATTTGCTGGCGGTCCGCCAGGTGTGCCCTCGGGGGTTTGGAAGATTTTAACTGTCTCCTGACCGATGCCAATGTGATTGCTACCCGCCACACGGAATTCATATTCAACACCACGCTCCAGATCATTGAATCGTCGTTTTGTTATTTGCGGACCGGGTAATATTTCCTCTTTTAATGGCTGCTCTTTAATACCCCAACGTAGCCGATATCCACGCAGTTCGCCATAAGTTTGCGCTGGTCGTTCCCATTCGAGTTCGATGGAAACAATCGGATCGCGTTCCATTATCTTTAGGCTCACTGTAGGTCGCACAGGTACACCACCTGGGGTTTTTACGATCACTGCCGCACTTCGGTCTCCATCACCTTTACGCGTTAGCGCAGCAACTTGTATGGAGTATTTTGTGTCGGGTTGCAGGCCAGTTACATTGTACTCCAGTGCATCAACCACGTCAAACTTCAGTGGTTCATTCAGGAAGCCCTTGCCCTAGAAGAAAAAAGAATAAATTCTTATTTATCAGTACATATTCGTAGATTTGCTATATCACTGCAAACGTTTTCTAACGGAGAGTTTCGCTATGGTAATAGAACCGAATAATAAGTGGAGAAACAAGGAAAAGGGAGCTTACACGGCCATATTGACACTCGGTCTAGAGTATTTAAAATCAAATAGCACTATGTCTAGAACCTCTTCAAAAAGTATACCAGTAAAAGTCATGGAGGAAGATTAGTCTGAACGATATTCTACTGGACCTTAGCAAAGGTGGTTGCATTTGCAGATCATGTAGTGGTGAGAGTATCTGGTGCTGTCCCTCAATTATCAGCATAATTCTTGAGAGAGCTCTATTCCTTCTTAAAACGGAACGTAAAAGTCCGTCTAAGCGAAGTAATTGGGCGTCATACTCAATGCCAAACTAAGCTGGAAGACAAATGAAGCGAAGTCTTACATACAAACAGATCTTCAGCAGAAACTGGCGATTAAAACGAAAGCTTAGCCTGCGGATGTATACAACCATTATAAGGCTAATACTAACCTACGGTTTAGTTGTATGATGGTCGGCACTAGGAAATCAATACAACGCCAAGAAAGCAAGTAGTATTCAACGCACGGCTTCGGTAAGTTTTACAAGAACCATTAAGTCATGCTCCACATATGCGCTAAGTGTGATTCTGAACCAAATGTGAATTCTGCAATCTGACTGCTGGGGTCAAAGCAATGCGCGCATAATCGGTTTTTTGACTTTCCTTTTCCTTGCTTTCCTTTTAGACGGGACTAGAGTAGGGGGAGAGCTGCCGAGGAGAGCACCATGACCATCGATATGGGGGTCCAAAATGGACGGGGGTGGTTGCTGCGTTGTTTTCAAAGAAGCTAAAAGCCTCTCTCTCTCATTTCCAAGTGGAGGTACTAGGCATTGAGAAGGACTGTAGGATGCTGAGACGAAATAGCGAGGGGCTCTCTCTCTCATTTCCAAGTGGAGGTGCTAGGCATTGAGAAGGACTGTAGGATGCTGAGACGAAATAGCGAGGGGCCCGAAGGCATGCATATTAGAAGACAGTCAAACAGTACCCTTAGTATTAGCATCACTAAAGACAAACTCCAAGATGGTTGGGGACTGCCCAGCTCTGGCACGCTCTAGACAGGTAAGCGACCTAAAGAAGATCTCTAACTGCACAATAAATAACCAACAAAAGTATGATTACATATTTAAAAACATTTTTAAAATCGTATGTCAGCAGTCTTATTCCATTCAGACTTTGGATACCTGTTATATTAAATTTGACATAACATGTTTCAAATGTGCTGCATAACGGTAACATGGACTCAGCGTTCGCTTTCTTATGTAGCACCTCAGTAGGTTTCTATATCACAGAACACGGATTTTTAAAGTACATTTCCACAATTTGTAAACGTTGTTGTGGCGTCATTCTTTCCATGATGATTTGTCAATGCTTACTGAACAGAAATGTCAAAACGAAATGTCATTTACCAGCTGTCTAGTGACAGCTACCCCTATCGAAAGTTCTATCAGTCTAAAAAAACACCCTTTACTATTAAAAACACTGCGACAAAATCTAATAATTTTAGACCACACGAAGAAATCAATATACTAGAAAACCTTGGCGCAAAGGGCGTTGTGAAGGGTATAATGATGCCATTTAAAATTAAATTTCTTAGTTCAAGTGGTTTTACACCATACGTATTTGCTTCTGTAAATGTCAATTTGCAATTTGCATCTGTATGGCAAATTAAAATTATTGAAACATAAATCGAAACTAAAAAACAACTGAATCAATCTGTGGGTCGCAAAATAGGAACATTTCTAAATCTTATCGGCCAGTTTGTTCTGCACACACATGGTTCTATAACAACTATTTCATTATCTTTATTTTTATTGTTATTATCAATATTTCAATAACGAGAATAAAGCTAGCTTCTCTTTTCTATTTTTTTTGATGTTCTATACTGTACTGAATTTTTAAAATAATTTGCTGTCAGAGGAAAAACTAAAAAGTATATTTGGCGGCTTGCTTCGCGAGTACATTATACAAATTTGACTATCGCACGGTGAAGTCATTTAAAAATTTATATTAAAGTTTTTGAATTTATCTGCAAAACAAAAAGCCTTTAGCCCTTCGATTTGAATGTTTAAAACCTAGTCTTGACATTTTACTTACCTCGTCACGCATTTCTTGCACGTGTATATGATAGCCACGAATAATACCATTACGATCTTTTTCCAATGGTGGTTTCCAGGTAACATGAATTGAAGTTGAATTTAAAGGAGTTGCCTTCACATCTTGAGGATCTCCAGGCACTAAATGTGGTACAGTGGATGAATTTTTGTGTTAGTGAAGTGAATTTAATAAAAGTGAAATTTATATAGCTAGCGACTTAAATAGTGAGTTTTTAAATACTTAAAAGTTTTATGAATTCATAAAATATAAGAGCATATATACAATATATACATATATTTCGCATAGAAGTAGCTTATTTAATGAACTTATGAACTAGAAAATACATTGAGGTTTCTAAATGTAGGTTGACTTTTGTATGCGATGATTAAGTTATTAATACGACTTAAAGCAATAATTGCATACCTATAGTTGATACTTAGAATATTTTCACTACACTACTTGAGATAATTATGTCGAATTTATAGGACATAATTTTGATTTGAATAAACTACGGTAATTTAGATTTTTTTTATGTAACTATAACAAATTTTTAAATTGAGTGTGTTATTTGATTATCGATTTTTATTTTCGAACAACTTTAATGGTAGGGTACATCATCACATCACAGACATACATATACACTAAATATAATTTATATAAATTTTTAGGGTCAGTTATTTAATAAGAGTTGAACTCTGGTAAATTTTTAAACTAACTTTAACCCAACCAAAGTTAGTGTTTTGTATTGTAAATTTAGCCCAACGAAATCATAAAACTTATAAACACTTTGGAGTGCCAATAAATATAATTCATTGACAAATTAACAAAATAAAACACACACTTTTTTTTCTGGAAATGGGACAAGGGATTATATTTAAGTGATTGTTTCGTGTATTTTCGCAATATCTTTGGGGTGCGACGATTTCATTTTCAAAAATTTTTTAATTTCAGTTGAACTTTAAAAATCGGAGCCTTAAAAAACTACTTAATATAACATAAGCCGAAAAAATAACGTAGAATGCACTAAATTCATTAGAATTTTTGTTCGCATTCTTAAAAAAGGTAAATTTATTTGCATACACCATCAAATAAAAATGAAATTAAAAATCTTCAGTGCTTTCAAAAATTGTGCTTTTGATTTGTGCAAAAAAAGACATTTAGCATACTGAAGATGGTTTTAAAAATATATTTACAGAAAAAATGTGCAAATCAAAAATCTTAAACTAGTTATAAATATGTGCATCCATATACAAAACTCATTTGATCGCAAAAAAACTTTCACAAAAATGCAGTGAAAGCTGTTATTTGTGCAAAGAAAAAATATTAGTTTGCTAAATGCACTAAAATGGTTAAAATTCTTTTTTATCAAAAAAGAAAACATGAACAAAAATTTTATGATTTTCATAAAAGTGCGTTAGTTTTTGATTTTTTTTTTTCAAAAATAGTTTAAACAATTCAATTTCCTTTCTGCTTGCTTTGCCTAAGGGGCCTATTAAACCCCTTTTTTGTGGGGAAATAGAGAAGAAAAAACTTAACCAAAATACAAAAAAGAGAGATTTGTTTCCGTTAATTAACACATTCATTTATGCTGTTTTTTTTTATAAAAATGTTGATATTGAATTAATATTTACAGATGTTTTAAAATTTATTTGTATATAGCAATGTTCTTAAACATACCTACATACATAAATACATACATAAGTACTTACAAGTAACGTATGTAATCAAAAATCAATTACAACTTGCAGGTTAATTTTGGAGTGTAAATATATTGGAAAGTATTTTGGTACTGTGTGTAGCAAATGTAGAAGAGCGAGAGAACGAGCGAGCATGTAACTGCTCAGCTGTAAATCCTCTGCAGCTCATTCAGGAATATTTTTTATGTGTTAATAGAGTTTTTTTCAGGTACAGTGTGCAACTACGGTGAGTATAATTTTCTATATAAAAAAAAATGGTGCATATTAAAAGTCAAAAATTCATTCCTTAAAAATTGGAGTTTTTCATTAAAAAATTTATATAACTAGTATTTTTTGAAAAAAAAACTGCTTAACGATTATAAATACTCACTTTTCTTGACTAATTTTTTTTTGTATTTTTTTATATTCGAAAATTTTGTTAAATGTTTTTAAAACACCATCCATTGAAAAGTGCGTTGCGTACAAAAATTACAAAAATTGTGCATTTTTGGTGCGTTCAAAAAAGTAATTTCACACACACATACAGTAATACACCAAGAATGATTGATATATCATACAAAAACCAAAAAACGTTTGGACATTGCAAATTTTTTGTGCGATTTATTCCAAAAAATGTACCCAAGACAAAATGTGCGTATAATTATTTTTTGTTTTTGTTTTTTTTTCATCGGAAGTCAAAGACGTAGGTGGTGCATTGCAATTATAGGTGCCGTGTAACAAGCGAGTGACCAAAAAATATGAAAGAGAGGAAAAAGAGATATTTCGATTTGATTAATTCTACTACTATTAAGTTGTTGCAAATATTCACCGAATTAAAATCAATAAAAAAAGAATGGAATTGAAAACTTCAGCCCAGTTTTTTCTCATATTCGATTGCGCGATTTGAAGTGGAATTTGCAACGGAGCGTTAATATTTGTTGGCACACTCGCTTTAAATTTCATCAAGTAATTTTTATATAAAATAAAAAGAAATATGAAATTAAATACAATTAAAAATTCAAAGGTGGTAAGAGTAAATTTTTTGTATAAACAATTTGAGAAATGTAACGAAACATAAGAGAAAAATTTAATCGGCACTTATTTTAGGGCGATTTTATTTTGTAGTTACATAAGAAAATGCAACACTGTAAAGGAAGTTTCCAAGAATTAATTTTACCTTTATTTTTGGATAGGAGCGTTTTTAATTTAAGCATAACTCTTTTTATCTGTAAATAACTTCAATGTTTTCTTAGATTGCGTTTCCATTAAAAAATATGGCAGGAAGATAAATAAGACGATTGAGCTGGTTTTTTTTTAATCGGACCAGTTTTTGTTTTATTCTTTATATGGCGGGTTTATCTGTGTTCGTAGGGAAAATTAGCTTATGTGGAATTTGATAGTTTTGATATAAACATAGGTATTTTCTTTGAAATTTTTATGCTAGGTTGTAGCTATAAAAAAGAATGTTAGTTAAAAGTTTGGATAACAGTTAAAAAAGTATGAGAAATCTGCCACGTATGAATCTTTTTTGTTTACTGAGGGGCTTTATCAAAACTGAACTTTGCAATGTAAGAAGGTATGAAAATAATTGATTATATTGAAATGAAGAGTATGAATTGGGTAGCTTTATATAAGTGAACATAAGTTATTTTATTCAGATATACATACATGTATGTATTTGCTTTAAACGTGGGGGTACCAAAAGCTATTTTTAGCAGAATATATGAAGAAGGATATGTGCATACAAGTTATTTTATCTAATGTACATTTGTTTTCTTTAAATATTTAAGCCAAAAAGTAAACTCTATTAATTTTACTGCCAAATATAATTTGGAAAACGGACTTTACATAATTATGCGGCCTATGCGCCAAAATCGACTTAAGCTACTCTTTTATATGACCACAGATATGTATAGCAGACTTAGTAAAGACTAACAAAAAATACTTAATTTTTATTTTTGGTCTTATTTTTTATGAATCGTCTGTATAATTTTTAGAGCTTAAAAATACTTAATACTTTTATCACGAAAAGGCTTTTATCAGGCATCTTGATAAGCTTGAAAAATAATTCCTATTTCGGAGTAAAACTTTGTTTGGAGATAGGGCTCGATTCTATTTTAATGGCTATATGAATAAGCTAAATTTACTTATTTGGGCTGAACAAAAACTTGACAAAGCTCAAGAGCTGCCATTTCTAATACATCCAGGCAAAACAACGGGTTGGTGTGGTTTATGGTGGTTTATGGGTTGGTGGAATAATCGGTCCATATTTCCTCAAAAATGAGGAAACACCATCATAATGCTTTTTGAAGCCCGTATTCCTAATTGTGTTCCAAAAAGTCGTTAATTTAATTTATGGTTTAATTAATTTTTGTAAGAGTACTTTTAACTTAATCACACAATACGACACCCATCTATCCCATTTAAAATTATATCTAGATTGAGGCTTTACAAAATACCTTCCGTCTTATAACAGTATTTTTTGTTACTTAAATGTTTAATCTCTTTCGGAGACGTTAAACAATTTGTAAATCCTACAAAAGAGTTCGACTCTTGAGCAGTGCATTGGTTTCAAAAAAAAGGAGTCCTGATCGCTTTTAAGCTTTAAAAGTTTCCAGGCTAAGCTCCAAGACCAAAATTATCTCTCGAGTTTTTTTGCTTTATTTTAAGCTTTTTCTTAAATTACTTTTACTGACATAACACGAGCATCAATTACCTTAGTCAAAAACATTTTTGTAAAATTTTGCAAAAACTATGATACAAAAAAAATTACAATTTTTGTAGATGTCATGTTACATCTCTCAATGATTCGAATCTCATGAGCAAACTATTTGTAGTGCTGGTGTACCAATTTTTAAGACATTTTTTGGTTTTCTAATCAAATGTTTTATTTTCGATATCAGAAAATGATTTCTAAAAAAGCGAAATGTGTCATTTCTAATACCATGAATGATTCCATTCAGTTTTATATACAATAAGTACCTTGTTGTTCATTACGTTCGGGGGATGTATATATAGTAACTATGTTGAACTGCAGAAAAAGCAGAAAAATATGACCTTTTTATAATTATTTTTAAGGGCATTGACTTCATGGTTTTTACATAAGTTGCACAGAAAATGATTATAAGAATGACTTTATGTACCGAGATTAATTTTGAAAAAAATATTTATTCTAGCAAAATTGAAAGTCATGTAGCTTAAAAGGATATAGTTCGGCTGGGAACATAAATTTGGCTAATGCGTTTGGAATAGCGTTCTCCTTAGAGTACATTTAGCTTTTGGACTTACCTGACACAGTGTTGCATTTTTTGTCCATTTTGTTAAATTTTATTATTTATTGCTCTTTTTTTTTACATTATTGATACTGAAATATTAAACACATTCTATGTGCTAAAAGTATTAACTTTGGCATCATTTAAATGGTTAAATAAGTTTTAATATTTCCTTAAAATCTCTAAACTTTTTTATTATTAATAGAGTATAAATGTTTAACAAAATTTGATTATAGTAATAATATATATATATATATATATGTAATTAACCTATAATTATTGCAGAATAATTATAAATACCTTTTTTATAATTACTTCAAGAAATAAAAGTTTCTAAAAATATGTTTGTAAATTGTATGCAGCTAAATAGATTTCGGTATATAAAAATTACAAATAAATTTACACGTAGTATAATGAAATCCATAATATGATATACGTACATAAATATTGTACTGATTTAATTGATATAATACTGATATAATAATCTTAATCTTAACCAGAACTTATGACACTCTTCAAACCACAGCGGGAAGTAAAGCACAGTAATTTTGTAACTTCAGGTGCCAACACTACTTCAAATATGTTGACGGTATTTGTATAAAATTTAAAAAAAGAAATCTTACGTAAAGTATATTTTACACAACCGACATGGTTTCGCTTCGCAGATATATAATACTTTAAGAATGTTGAAAGGAAGAATAATCTATGAATGACATCCATGTATATTATTTTAGTAATTATCATTCAGAATTTTTTCAAATGCATACAATTAGTTTTGTATACATCTATGCATCAAAAATATATATAAAAAATTGTATACAAATTCATTTTTAATTGAAACATCTTCAATCACAAAAGCACTATGCATATGCGCATAGAACTACAAAATTATCAAAGTTATAAGAGCAGATGAGTTCAATGACTTAGACTTAGCAAGCTATACAAATTGTATATTCGTCACTTTTTCAATTTGTGTAGTCAAAAACATACATATTTGTAGTAGTTACAAGTACAGGTACTACATATATCTATATATATGTTTGTATTAACTTCCATGTCACACTAAAATTCATTTGCCTGCCTATTGAAACTTATGAATGCAAAACCAGAGAGAAATGATATTGTAGATAAATGAATTATGCGCCATGCTTTTTTAACCTCTCATTAACTTTGGACGACAACTGACTGACAAAACAATAATGACAGACAGCGGGTCATAGTATCATGCACTGCAGCCTTGTATTCATAGTCATACATTTGTGAGTTGCAACTCGAGGTATGGTGACATACGTCAACATGCCCTTTAAGAAAAACCTGAAGTTTATTTTCTTATTGTTGATGATTCACTTAAATTCCATTAATTTTTCCTGTAAAAAGCCGGTTGGGATGGTTTAGGAGCTTTTTGGACGGTACTAGTTTAAAAGTAAACAAAAAGTTTTTTTTCCCCCTACGCGTCTCAGCGTCTTTCGCGCCCTCATCAGGGAGTCTACAATTTTTAATCACATTAAAAACAGGAACAAAAAAAAAATAAACAAATATTAAACAATAAAACTCCACCATATTACACAATAATTTTGGTCCATCTGCTTGTTCTTGAATTAAATTCTAATTTATTTTATACAAATCAATTCAGTTCATTTGATTTAATGTGATTTCACTTGAATGAAATGAAATGAACTAAACTTAAAATAAATAAAAAAATAAAATAAAATACAATGTTAATTAAAACAATTGAATTCCATTTGAGTTCACTTAATTTCTTTTACAAGTAAAAGGTTTTAATAAAAAAAAAAGTAGTTTATCAAAACCATTGGTTTTTGTTTGTAACTAATTAATTATTTACGGAAAGATAAGACAGTTGATCATTAGGAATCCTCTCCAACGCCTCGAACGACTATTTAGAAAACTCAATCGATAATTTCTGGTATTTTTACTTATACAGATATCTCACAAAGTCGTAAATCACCTTTAGCATGTAAAATATGAGCAGTTTCATAAAGGATTCAAATCAAATTCGGACAACAATGTGGTAACGAGCAAAAGGAAGAAGAAATATAAGAACAGAAGATTGTTCGAGTTATAAATTTCTCGCATCATTTATATTCCGCGAACTGATATAAGCTAGGTATATATTTAACCAAAATAGCGGATACATTTTTTTGCGTATTACGTCTTATAATTAATGTTATTCTGGGTATAAATTAAATCGGGCCATTAATATAATATACTTTTAGTATAAAAAAGTTACCTATACCATGCTCGAAAAATTTCTGTTATGTGTCCGTCGTTTCGGACATTTCCATTAAAAATGTCTACTGCAAACAATGACTAAAAAGGTTTCGTCACTGAACGCGATTTTCGCCCATTTAAATTTTTATAATTTCAACACTCAGTTCAAATCTGACAGTTCACTTTTTTGTTGTTTTTAATTCTCTCTATAGTAACATTTTTCGTCCCATAAATGTTTGCTCTTTTTTGTATTCTCTAGTATTTTCATCTGTATATCAGTTTTGGAATAGGCAAGATGAAAGTCTAGAATTAGTATTGATATCGAATACCCTATAGGAACAGCAGTACGGACAACTGGGTTTTCCAATAGGGTACACGCATTCCTGCACCTCTACAAATGTGCAAGTGAGCAAACTTGTTACACCTCACTTTTGGCATTTGGTTGTCAGAAGTGCACCAATGTTGCGCAATTGACATGTCATTTAAATGTACTCAGCGTCTTTACTTACACACACACTCACACACACTATTCCAAAAACACACAACCACAAATGCTGAAATCATAAACTTACTCTACATGCTGCCACACACATAATTATACCGTTATTTTTTGTAACACGCATCAGTTAAGTTGCGAGTACTTGGATGCATCGGGCGCGTATTGAAATGCAAATACGAATAATGAATGTCAAACTGGTGAGCGTTTTTGAATGAGGGGGGAAATGTGCCCGCTATTGAAAGTAGTTGAAGGTGAACAGAGCATTACGCTGAGTTGATGGCCACGTGTGTATTTAGAAGCACACAAGCCCCTATGTACATGGAAAGATCACGAAATGATATAATAGATTTTTTTTTACTATGCATAATTTTAATTTACGATAGTTAGAATAGGTGTGTACTTGTCTCAAGGAGTAATCAGGAAGTAGCAGGGGAAAAATAAACGCATATAGTTTAATGTTATGGCCAAGAATTTAGCTTTATTATAAAAATAACGGTTTGCCAATATACTTTAAAAATTAATTTGGGCAAGTAACGCGCCGAACATTCTCTTCCAAGGCGCCAATCGTCGCGGACGTATGTATCTTCGTAGACAAACGACTTGACATAACTCCTCAAAAAATAGACCAGCGATGTTAAATCGCACGATCTTGGAGGCCACGCCACAGGCGCACGACGCGAGATAATGCGCTCACTAAAAGTTTTCTTCAATACATTTATTGTTTCGGGGGCTGTATGGCATGCCGTATTGTTGAAACCAAAGGTCGTCCATATCAACATCCTCCAATTCAGGCACGAAAAAGTCATTAATCATGGCTTTATAGCGTTCCCCATTGACTGTAACATTATGTCCGGCTGGATTTTTAAAGAAATATGGAACAAAGATTCTCTCTGCCCGTAAAGCACAGTGACTTTTTGAGGAAGTAACGGCATATCAACACTCCACTAACAATCCACTAGAGTAAGCGTGGTGCGAAACCGATCTATGGTTGCTCGAATTACCGACTCTGATGGGCGATTACCATTATTTTGGTAACACATTTGCACGATTTGCACGTTGTTCCGGAGTAAGTCTGTTCGTTATGAAATAGCAAACCAAACCGAATACAAATCAAGTAATAGCTGCCAAAAAGACTAACGGTCTTCTAGGTTTTTCAATATAGGGAAATCGGTTGACTGTTATTGCTATACTTAGATAGTTTGATTGATCATCGTTTTTGCTTCATTGACATTCTACGAGTATTAAGTACAACTTGACGGTTTTAACCAACGCAAGATTGGATTAGTTTGTTGAGAGACCGAGCATTTCGCTGCATAAATTTGAAGCAGTTTTAAATATTAATTTAAATATTTCAGAAATTTATGCTTAGTCGATGTCAAATTCCGGAGCACTTTAAAGCAACCGTTGATCTCATTGATCTCCTAATTAAATATGTATTGAAAACCCAATCCCTTTTAAAAAGAATTCCGTGAGTGTAAATTCTGAACTGAATTGGGAAAACGAAATATTCACGAACGTTTAGTATTGTTTCGTTTTATTTGCAAGCAGCGATACACTTTGGATTTCAGAAGAGACAGCGATCCCTACTCTAAAGTGAATTTACTAACTAGGAGCTCAAGTATTGAAGTAACATTCGCAGTCATCAGACTCTAGCAAAAAATTAGAGAAGCAAAAAATGGTATGAAGGCCTTTTTTTCAATAAGTCGAATTTGCCAAATGATTTTTTGAATTCTACATACAAATATACTGTATATTGGTTGCCAGTATAAATCAGGTTTTAACTCAAAGAATTCGTATTTTTATTAGATGTGATTTTTAATCGACAGGTTGCAAATCTTATCTAGACAGTTTTGCGAATCTGACTATTTGTGGGTATTTTTGATCCCTATTTAAAGGAATTAAATTGAAAGTTTATAAAAAAGAGCGTTAGAAGGTTAAAATGCCCACTTATCTAGGTTAGAAAAGAAGTTAAAATAGTGCCTTAGCAAAAGCATATTAAAGTAATTTTGCAACAAAAACTCTCTAATTCAATTTTATTACAAGGCTATAAAAACGGAAATTATATTTTATGCTTTGTCAAAAAGATTATAGAATTTCACGATTAAATGCAAATAGCTAGCCTACATTCAAAAACAAACGAACCTTTTACTTATTTTGATGTAATTTTTTCTTCATATTTTCTCCTAATAGAGTAAAAGTTCTTCAAAAATTAATAAAAATTTACATAAAATGAAATCTAGTCTCTTCCAAAGTAGTAAATTTCTCTTTCCATTGGCATTTGCAGATCACGAGGCAATGAAATAACAAAATATATAGCATCTACATCCATCAAATTTTTGCAAATGCCTCGAAAGATGCAAATACATTCCCATTTGCACTGGACTGCGAACGGAATTTTTAAATGTTTAATTTTTTTCAAAATAAATGAATATAACTGAATGAATGTATTTGCCACATCAAAACTGTACTATTAATCACAATAAAACTAGTTATAGTAAGGTCACAACAATTAACAATAAAATGTAATTAACTAACTAGTCAATTGATACAACATGGGTCTCAGCTTATGATTAAAAGATATTTTAACCGAAATTTTGCTTCTTCTTCCTTGTGAGGACTTAATTCAATTTAAGGTAAAAAATTATTTTAGATGATGAAAGTTTCATTTTGAGTAATTTTATATCACATAGTTAATTTTTAAAACTTGTTAGTTCTCTTTAATTAAAAAGTTAAATCTTTTCATTGAGTAAACAATTCGAAACAAAAATTTGTAACACACTATTAGTATAATTTTGAACACACGCTGTTATGAAAAGGATTTATCAACGTAAGTTTTGTCAAATTTAAGTTTTGTAAGCCTTAGCGTGTTCTTCTGTTTAAAGAACGTAAATATTCTATACTATAATAAAACTGCAGAAAAGTCGTGTCTGCACATAGAACATTTCTTCAAATGAATGACTGAAGGTGAAGCACATTTTGACCATTTTTTTGAATTTTTTGTGTCTGTCTGTCTGCTTGAACTCACTAATCTCCGAAACTATTGAATGAATTTTCATGGGGCTTTATCCTCTGATTAGACATTAACCTCGGCCATAGCATGGGGTATATTTTATAACAATATTGGGGGAAAAACAGGCTATATGTAGCTCATAAATATCCAAACAATTCTATAACTTACTACAATGGCGAACCTTCTTATTTTATTGTAATTAAATATTTATATGCCGTCTCCAAATGAGTGTCTTCCTATTTGACAAACCATAAATTATGCAATTTTCATTTGAAGTGCTGAACTGTGCATGCCAGCAATGACAAACAACATAGACGGTTAAAAAAAATGAGAAAATGCATATGATGCATATAACCATAAGAAAGCTTACGATAGCTACTGCATTTTCATATTTATTCTAAATACATATTGTGCATACATAGGTACATACATAATTGTATATTTGCTTGTTAGTGTTAGTTTGTGTTCATAACTTGTCACTTCGCGTATGAACTTATCGAATGCAGTTCTTTCGACAGCTGTCAGTCAATGGAATGCAAACTAAAATCTTTTTTTTTTTAAATACATACATCTACTAAGCCAGACGAAAAAAATTGCAATATGCATACATATGTACATATGTAACATCTTTATGTGTGTGTGTATAGAGTTCGCTATTCCATAGTGACTGGTTAGCATGGCTTTTTGTCCCGCCACTTTACTGCACACGCTAACTGTGTCCGTTGATGTCTTTCACTTGTTCAACTTGGTAGCCAACACAATCGAATGTACATATGTATGTACTACATACATACATATGTATATGTATGTAGATGTATCAATGCTCACATAAATAAGAATATGGTCGTACATATACATATATATTTGCTTCGCTTACCACCCGCAAATAGCATGAATTGAATTTCTGAAAATTGTCGCATTTGTTTACCATTCTCGCTACAGTCATTATTATCATTGTTATTTGTGCACCGCAGTATTAGCTTCGTTACACATGTATGTATGTATGTATGCACATATAAATGTGTATTGTAAAATCTTTTTCGATTATACATACACACTCGCAAACGTATGACGTTTAGGTTATTCCTCATTGGTTTCACATTACTCGCTCGTTAGTCGCCTTCGTATGCACTTGCGTTAGAAAAAAAAAAAACGAAAACAACAATGACAAAGAAAAGATAAAAGAAATGGCGGAGGAGTCAAGTGATAAAAGCATGGCAAGTCATCGACAGACTGATATCTCGAATAGCATATGCAATTTGGCATTTGTCATTTACCTGTTCCATATACATATAGACATATGTATGTACATATGTGAACCAATTTTCCTCGTATGCAATTGTGTAATCGTGCATAGCTGTCGGTGCATTTATCAATGTGACTGACTGACTGACTTCACAGACTGATTGACACCATAGCAGATGTCATTTGCCATCACAACGTTGTGCCATCTCAACTTTCATTATTCTGCAGCTTGGAATGGAACTTGGTGAAGCAAATTGGTAGCTCAAAAGTATTGGTCTAGTTATGCGAGTATTTGAACCATAATGAAAAGGATTAATTTGCAACTTTCATAATAAAGGCTTCTCTATGTTTTGGCAAGTTTGTTTATATACATATATTTGATTTTTCACCTTTGGTGGTGAATTATTAAACATTTATTAAAAGAAGTAAATAAATCGTGTTGGAAACAGAGACATAACTATTATAAGAGAAGAGAGTAAAAGTTAATCAATAATTATGATCGTAAGATTCGGGACTATTTTGAAGTAATTGCGGGACCAGTTCGGGATCACTAAAATAACTTGCCTTGCTCATAATTATAATTATTATGCAAAAACTTTTATAATATAAGTCTCAAAATAAAAGTCTTTGAAAGACGTAAAAAAATGTATCTCGCTGATAATTATTATGGATATATTTTATAATATAAATCTCAAAATAATAGTTATTTTTGATTTAAAAAATTACTCTTTTTCAGCATTATTATGAAAAGCCATTTATAATATAAGTTTCAAAATAATAACTAACGAAAAAGATTTGTCTGACTCATAATTATTATCAAGAGACTTGTATAATCTTATCAAAACTATGATGATTTTTTTTTAACTCAACGTTAAGCTAACGATGTATGTGAACACTACTTATGTATATGTGTCGGAATAATATACTCGTAGTATAACCTTTAAAGTTCGCCGTATATTATTACAAACATTATGGTTTTTTGAAAAGGTGGCTAAAATATGTAAACATATCTATGTTATTATTTCACCAATCGATCCACTTCGTCAAGGGTTTGAAAGATATTTGCACTAACTTACTATAAATACATGCTTGCACCACCTTCCACAAAAAAAGCTATTTCAAATATTCGAATATTATTATTATGCCTTAAATCAGAAGCTAAGTTTAGTATAATGGGAATATCTTTAACACTTCACTCGATGCAGGAATTGATTCCTTACAACTACTTCAACCGATATGATATTTTGGCAGATCTGGTTCTTTAAAGTGCAGGTTAATCGCGAAGAAAGTGTGGAATGGATATCACCTATTGATTTTTCATGAGAAGCCAAATGCTCTTTGTAAGTTTGGAAGTTTTCGTTCGCCTGTTGCAGCCAAAATGCTCGTGATTTACTGCAGCTTCCCATAGTGATATATTGACTCGTCATTTCCTGTATTGAGCATACTAGACCGATTTGCTATGTCCTACCTCAAGTGCTGCTGAGGACCTTGGAGATGTCTTTGACATTTTTAAACCCACTTTTATTACTGGTTTTACGGTTCTCGCTCGCGATTATAATGATTACAACGAAATAAATGTTCAAGAAGACAAGTCGATCATGTAGTAGAAAATTATAGCTGAAACACAATCGTTCTGAAACTATTTTGCGTAGATACATACATATATCGGTAAACTGAGATAAGGCTTTCAAGCTACATTAAAAAAACCCTGTCTCAAGGCTTAAATGATAGCTGATCCTACAACTACCAAAGTTAGTTTGGAAAGTACGCGACGTATGTAGTGTAGTACGCAATCCTGCTGAAAGCAACGGCTCATTTTAGTTATGCCAAATTTTTGTTAGCGTATACTGCCAACAGTTACCGCTAGTAAAGGACCTCAAAATATTGGGAAATCAGAACCTACTAAAAAAAAATATACTCGTATACAGCAAGTGGAGTTCTCGTAGATACTTTTTCATCTTGTTGTTTCTGACTTTTTATAACAAAAAAAAAAGCTTCTAGATCACTTCAAACAGTGAGTTAAAATAGCAGTAGTAAGATGGCTTCAAGACAAATTGAGTCTGGTTAAAAGCATATAGTTACGCCAAAAAACTTGTCATATAAATAAATCAAAAAAATCAAAGTGGAGAAGTACCTAGTTTAGAGTTAAATTTTAGACGAAAAGTACAATTTTATGGTGATAGTTTTTAGAACATTTTATTTTTCTATCCTCCTAGCGATCTAAAAGGGTATATATTATCGTTTATGGAGGCATTAATGGGTAAAATTATTCCACTTAAAAATCTATTCTAAATACTTCGCCAGGCTATGTAATTTAAAAAAAATTAATTTCGAATATCATGTACATAGAAATTAGAAATTTATAATTGTTTTTATATATAGCAATGTTCCGTTGTAGAACAATTTCGGACTAACCTCTGAGTGATTTGGTAAAATAGTCATCAACTCGACTCCAAGGAATATCCGGAATCACCTGCAAATATGCTATGGTTTTCGTTTTCAAAATACGCTCCATTACGAGTCTTGTTGTACATTAGGGTATTTAGGATTTACATGTATTTAAGTTTTTTTTATTAGAATGATTTAACTACATATGTATCAAAGCTAAACTATATTTCTCTTTTTATACTTGAATCCTTGATTAAAGTTTACTTTTACAATTTGCACATTACTTGCATGGTAGATATGGTGGTTGACACAAGCCTTCTCATGATTCTTTGAGCGCAAAAATTGATACATGAGTACAATCGACGGCCCCAATAGTGCCTCCCACAAAAGGTGACGACACTGAAACAAAAATTTCTTTAGCAGCTTGACGCTCCACTTGGGTCATAGGAAACCAGTCAAGCTGAGAAATTAGGTCTTCAGCCAAGTCAGGGGTTAACCGATACAGCTTCTAAAATTCTGTTGCATTAAAATGAAAGCAATTGTCCACATCCCGAAGCAAACGTCGATCCACTGTTGGAGCGCTTACTTCTTCGTCACCTCGTGATAAATCATATGCCAAATATTTAAATGACATTATTTAATGTTCCTTTTTTCATTTCAAGAAAATAAATCACCAAATTTTAAATTTATTTTTTATTTAAGTTGAAATCACGATTCCTTCCTTTCTCGATTGAGTTAACAACAACAAATTTGTTGTCGTTTAGTTTTCGATATTCAACTAGCTAATGACAACAGCTGATTCGGCGATAGCGAAAATCGTTAAAAAATGGCTGCTGAATAGCAATATCGATAAAATTTTCCATGCGAATATCGTTAAAATAAATTAGTGAATCGCACTAGAGATCTGACAATCTGAAGCGAGAGAAAAAAGTGATTTTCGGGCAGTGACGTAGCGCTTTTAGACGCCATGTTAGTTTGCTGCCAAATGAAGCTAAATTTAAAAAAGAGAAGAGAACAAAACAAAGTTCACTGAAAAAGTGCTGGGAGTGAATAATTGTGAATTGGAAATTAGCAAAAAGTATTTATGGAAAATGATTTTCGCATTGGAAAGCGTCGAATAACTAACAAATATATGGCTAGCTTATTACGTGGTCTGTAACGAGTAACTGGTTCATGGTAGGGACCGACGATATGTAATACTATAAATCCGGATTTGTTTTTTTTTAACATTTACCTATTTTAACAATTAAGACCTCTCTAGAAGATTCTCGTAAACATTTTCTTTTGACCTCACTCACTTCATTCTCGTATATACTCAGATGCAAAAGTAAAAGCGTAAAATCAATCGCGCAAAACGAAATTCTCACTTAATTCCGCTTTTGCTGCAAAAGTAATTCAATTAAATGTGAATAGATTTTATATCGATAACATTTTTCAATGGAAGAATTTGTTGCAGCAATAGGAGTATGTATTTCCATGGGTTATGTTGCATTTTATAAAAGTGCCCGTTGAATTTCAAAGAGCGTCTGACAGAGAATTTCATGAAAAGGATTTACACACGCACACAGTCGGTGATAGGGATGCATGCAAACACAATTAGTGTAATTATTGTATGTAAAATAAATTTAGTAAAATGTGCACTCCGTGCTTTTGATGCATGATTTCTTTTGCATTTCGTATATCACCCACCTACACATATGCATATACATTAGGGTTACACTTTTTAGTGCGCCAGTTTTATATTATTATTTTTTTTATTTTATTTTGGATATGCGGATAAAGAATGTAAGAGATGAATTTCGGTTATACAGGGTGCGCCACCGGCCAGACATGAGAATGTTGAATGGCTTTTGCAAGAAAAACTTGATTGCAAAGAATGGTTATTTTTTATATACATAGTTCAATCCTTTACAATTTATGTGGACTACTTTTTAAAAACAACATCGATTAAATGACGATTGCAAATTGTGCTCCATTTCGGACATTTTGGATCACTTCTTCGCACAACTCGGCCGGTATGGCAGCTATTTTGCTACGAATATTGGTATTGAGCTCGTCAATGGTCTTCGGTTTATTGGCGTAAACTTTTCTCTTTAAATAATCTCACAAAAAAATTCCAGAGGACCTTGGTGGCCAGTAACAATCGCCGCCCTTCGATATCACACGTCTAGGGGATTTTTTTTTTGGCAAAAAGCGCATTGTTTGGTTTGTTGTGTGGCATGGTGCCTCGTCTTGTTGAAGGCAGGAATCAGTCAGACCAACATCCACCGATATCGTATACCATCGGCTGTTTCGCTTTCATTGCAGAAAAATGGCCCAATGATAGTTTTTAGGCACTCGCGGGCTAAAACAGTCACTTTTTGGTCATGTAATGCTCTTTCATGAATCTCGTGAGGATTTTCTGCAGTTTTGTTTATTAACACCGCCAGAAAGAGTGAAATGCGCCTCGGCCGTCATTAAAACTTGCCCCCACAAAAGAACGACTATTTTCATTGTACATATATAAAAAGTCACGAATTTTACGCGTTATTTCAGTATGAAACCGTCCATGATTAAAATTGTACTAGTTTGAAGTTTCCGAAACGTGTCTAAGAAAATGGTGAAGTTAACCAATGCTTACACACCGGAGAAACAGATGGCCGACACTGTACTTTGCATTTGTGTTTTATGTGGTTCCCAAGAATATTTGAAAATCTATTGTATAATCTTGAGCACAATTTCCCTTAATTTAAAGGCATAAACTTACCGTTACCTGATGTTAAATTTTGAAACAAAAATGCACCGCTCAAATACCCATATTCTTACGAAAATAGTTTTTTCCTTTTCATAGCCATTCACATAAAATGTAATTAAAAATTCGACTATTATATTTCTCATACGCTTATGCTTGCTTACATAAGCACGTTTGTATGTTTGTGGGTGTATGAATGTATGTACATAGTTGCATAAAGTTACATGGGCTCAATTCATGTGCTTGTGCATCTCTACAATTTGTGCAGTATTTGGTGTCATATGAAAATAGTTATGTAGTTAGAGAGAATGATTTTGGAGCATTAAGCTCGTACGTGTTATGCTGCTAACGAATCTTACTTGTAGACATCCCCTTAATTTGATTTTGACTTTTAGTATTTTTTGTTTGTCATAGCATTTTTATACCCGAGCGCAATAGTGGCAGAGGGTATTATAACTTTGTTTACCTAACGATTATTTGTAAGCGTATAAATCAACCGAGATACATAGATATAAGGTGCCTTTGATTCGCCATTTCCCTGCTCGGGATGCCTGAGCTCTGCTCGCATTCGAACAAATACAAGCAACAACAAAGATAGGTATTTGATTCGGTGGTCGACGAGTACGATGATACCTCATTAAACTGGTCGAACTCGTTACATTCAATGCTGCAGGTATTATACCAGTTTTAAGCTGCACATAAACGACAATCATGTGCGCGGACGTGCTTGCAACTTTTGGTGCATATTCGTCGTTTGTTATACGCGAACATTATGTACATTGGAAACAAAAACAAACACTATGGTGACGTTAACTTATACCAGGTGATTCATCGAGTCGCCACTCGCTAACGGATGGCAAAACGAATAAGGCTATAGACATATATGTACCAAAACTTTTAGGAAAAAAATCGAAATTTATTAAACCATGTGTGTCTGTCCTTCCGTCCGTGGGTCGGATAATTCGATAAATATTGGATATTTCAACGAAATTTGGTATATGCATACATTGGTCTCGATCCAAGGTAGATTGGCATTGCAAATAGTATTTCAATAATTATTATAATGTAAATATAATTTTCTCAAATTTTATATATTGGATTGGGTTGGAAAAATAAATGCGTTGGTTTTTTTGTTTGGAAATATGGGAGCTGCCCACTTTGGTGGAAAAAGTATATCTCTGAATCTACCGTATTAAACTCTACCAAATTCGCTACACACGTTGCATTTTAAGTAAATAAGCAAATTTTTGAAACAAAAACGACAATAAATTACAAAACTAAAAAATCCGCTTTTTCCTAATTGTACAAGGTAATTTGCTTAAATTTGATATACAAGATTGGGCGTGAGAATTAAATACACGGAATCAACTTTGTTGGGAATGTGTTAATTTCTACCAAATTTCGTACACACTTTGCATTTCTAGTCAGAAAGTCCAATTTCGCACATTATACAAATCTTGCTAACACCACGCTCGCCTCTTATATGGCTGTAAGCCATATTTTACTAATAATACAATACTTAAATTTTATTAATTTAAATCATGTCGGGAATTATTTCAAATTTGGTATAAATACTCGTATAATACTAGAATCGTACTTATCAATTTTTGCCTTTATTTAAACCAATAAAAGTCGTTTAAGTTTTCAAAATATTATACTAAGTAGTACTCCTGGCTTGCTTTGCTGCACCTTTTTTTTCAAAAAATAAAGTAGAGCCTGATATAGAATATATTTATTAAATATTGTACATTTGTGTCAAATATTTGTGGAGTTAAAGGAATTTACATAGCCCTGTTCGTGTATAGGGCATGGAACAGCCTATTTTTGTTTTAACGAAGACGTATATACCCAAATATTATTAATCTGCATCGAATAATTGGTTTGATAAGGTAAATTCTACTGTGTTCCTAAAATCGTTTCAAAAACTGCAGGTTATGAATTAATGAGTGTTATATAACTTCAATCCGTGAAATGCGCCTGAGAGTGATCACAATACATACATATATATGTACATAGTTATACATATGTACGTACATATATTAAAATAAGGAGAAATGTAAATTTGCAGTTTGATAATGGTTTAAATAATAGAAAATCTAAACTTCGTTTAGGTAAAGCAGTTCTCGTTGTCATTGAGATTCTTTGTTGTAAACAAAATGTCCAGACACGTAGTGATAAACTTTAGAAGCTACTACATTTTCGCTCTGAATACTCGCCGATTAAGATTACATGCTCTGTAGACCGGACTGTCAGATAACACTATCATAACACTGACAGCCGTTTGGGGGTAGAACGAATTTTGGATGAAATTTCTAGGGGAATATATTATCCGCTGTTTAACTCCTCTAAAAAAGACCAGTTAGTTCGCAAAGACCAGTTACAACGCAGGGCAATGGCATAAGTTGTGCTCGGCGCTTTTGACTTCTTCTTTGCCTTGGTATTCACGCAAGAATTTGAAAAAACAAAGCAACTCATAACTAAAGGAGAGAATTTCTTCAAAAAAAAAAAGAAGAGGAAGAAGCGGAGTTTTCTTTTCATTGTTTTTGTAAAATGCTTTTATTTCGTCAGCCAATGGGTGGATGCTGTCTAGTCGACAAAGAGAGCACTAGTGATTCGCGGAAGGCGCAATTTTGTATTCTATCATTCATGGTATAAACGATGTCCCACTTTTATTTGCTTGTTCGCTAAATAGTGACCTGAGTCAGGTATTTTGTCTCCATTGAGTACAGGTTTCTTCAAATGTATAAAAACCTACATAAAATGAAATATAAGTTTTCCAAAAATAGTAACTATTTTTGCGCCAATTCATTCCCACTGTTCTTTCTTTTGATAGCTGTTTTTCCTTAATCAAGACAACTTTTTGTTTGATTATAAGATTGTCTGACAGTTTCTGTGAGTGAATTCCACAGCTCACTCTTGGGACTATTTTTGAGTTTTCAGTATAAATTCATAGGATGTGCGTGCTGTGGTGTCTATTGAGCATAGGACAAACAATTCCGATAGGTGGCGATTTTATTCAAATTCAGAACATGTATTAGCTATATAAATATAAATGTATTACTTTAAAACTAAACCGACAGTTGGCGCTGTGTCAACATATAAAAACTGTATTTACAGTTCAATTTGATTCGAAATCAAAATCAAAATATTTATGAGGTGTAGCGAAGCGCCCTAGATCAGTTATCACCATTAAAATTAAATGTAATCAAAATGTACACAATTTCTCTTATTTTTTTCCTTAATGAATCAACCAATCGTTAAGACAAATTACAAATTACAAATTACACATAGGAAGGATTGATTTATTTGAAGTAATTTTTATGAAATTAAGTAATTTATTGTATCTTCTGAAAGTAGTTTAACCTTAAATTCTCAAAATTTTATTTATTCAAAGGATTTGTATGAAATTTGGACATCTAATATAGATATGTATGTTAAAGACAATATATATTTACATTTATCTATGTATGTATAAGAAATTATAGACCCAACCTTATGTTCGTAGAGAGATGCGAATTTCTTGATTGTATATAAATTATTTTACTTCTTTTTATTTTTTGAATGGATCAGAAACTTGTATACATATAAAGCTTACGTATGCATGTATGTACATACATATGTATGTTTATTTCTGCACTTGTGAATGTACATACATACATACAAATGTAGATATTATAAAAGACCAGACAAATTCGCACAGACAATGAAGTGGAACTGCAGTGTAATTGAGTACAATTAAAATTATATTAAAATGTGTGCACCGCGCAAAGGCCAGAAACTGTAATAGGTGCACTCAAACATATTCACACACACACACACACACACACATACACATACACATAGATACACACACAGATGCTGGCATACTCATTTAAAGCGGAAACACTTAAAATGTGTTGCCATTGCTAACGCCACATACAAAAAGCTTAGCGGCGCCGCGTCGTCTTCTATCAAGCGTTACTGTTGGCTGAAGGTTTCTAAGGACCAAGCCATCTACAAATACAGACATATCAACCTTCTTGTACTTACCCTGTAAGACAGCTGAATATCAAATAGACAAAAAGACAACTCATCATTTTGATGCTTATAATTAACTTAGCACGGATAACTAAACTCAGTGTTATCATCACCACAATACAAAAATGAAGGCAGTTCCATTTAATGACATTCGTTGTTGTTGCTCACCATTTGACTTATAATAAGATTATGACATTTCATTAAATTCATGCTACCTGATTTAATGGAAGTAAGAATATTTTCTTTTGAAAGTAAACGAAAAAATTTGAAGTTTAGTGAAATTATCACAATAAATAAAATAGAAATAATGAAGAAAATGTAATGAATAATTTTGTGTATGTTCGCAAAAATAATAAGAAAATAAGCTGGGTCTTCCCTAAATTGTGAAATTTCATAGCATACATGTGAATTATTTGGACTAAAGTTTTCTTTAATTCAATTTTTTACATCAAGAAGAAGAAGAATGAAGAAGAACATGAATAGTGTGGAATATGAGGGACTTGGGGACATTTTTCGGTTACATAATTTCAAAAATGCACCAAGGAAGTGATCAAAATTATACGTACATATGTTAATTATTTAAAAACCGAATTGAAAATTTTGGCATAAATTGGAACAAAATTTATTGAAGTTAATGGTCATTTGCCAAATCTAGTGAGAAATTTAAAGTAAATTTAGACCAAAATGTACTGTGAGAACGTTTTTTTTAGAACCACATTTTTAAATCGTTAGAAGAAGCCAAAATTGTATATTGCTTTCATTCTACTATAAAAAGATTAATTATGATGCAGTCTCCTTTTATTGCTTAAATTTTATATAGATATAATAAATAAAGCACTGATAATCATTTTTGACATGCCATATTATAGAATTGGAATAAATATGGGAAATAAACTACTCGGAACTTTTCATTTCAAATAATCAATTTCTGAAACTTAAAAAAAATTTTATCTGTCAAAATTTGTTTATTGAAATTACCTTCTTTTATGTATCATGGTCATCACTAATAAATTACAAAATTACAAAAACAAATAATTTTGGAAATGCGTTTGCATTAAAAGTAACGTGCTAGAAGTTTTACCTAAACAGCTCAACAATGTCTGGCAGGGTATTATGCATCCATTGTAGTGGTGTGTGTTGTAATTGCATTGTGTGGGCGTAAAGCGGATATGTAGTTACATATTCATGCATGTGCATTTTGTCTGTGTGCAAGTATGGGTGTGTGCGTATTTATTCAAAAAAAAACTCAGTCTTTCTGGCTCCTCTCCCTATAGGTTGCTCTTTTTTATTTTACTTCGCAATAGACAGCGAAGGAAGTGCAGTGGTGGTTAAGTTAAGGATGCTACTGAGAAAAGTGCACTTCAGTTGCACACACTCGCACATGATGCATATTCAAAGGCATACATACACAAATGCAAAAATACTCACACACTCATACTACGACGGTATTCACTAGTATTCATACATATGTATATATGGACGTTTATATGTATGGGGGAGTATTATACAATTTCATTTAACTGGCAGGAACGCTTCAAGAAATTATTACATCGTAAATATGCTACACAATTATGAATGTGCAAGTGCTTAACCCTAAAACTATATCGCACACACACAGGCACACACACACCAATACACTCAATTTATATTCATTTATATGATCTCATCGTGAAAATTGCAATGCTGGCAATGTGAGGACATACCCACAAATAAAATTAGAAATAGAAAAAATGCTTCGTGGCGTGGTGCAATGAGTGCGCGACAACTTACATAAGAGCATACAGAGGAAGAAATAAAGAAAATCAAATTAAACCTTACGAAATTAACTTCATTACATTTGCTTGTGCTTTTAACTAAGTTTAAGTGGATTTCCATTGCAGCATTTTAGGCGTAAAGCTTAAAGCTGAGCACTACCTAAAATTATATGCTAATCTCCGGAGGAAATTATAGTTTCGTGCATTGCGGTTGTTAAAAATATCCTATTTATACAGAGCTTTTGAGCTTTCAAAACGAGAATAGTAAACTAGTTCTTACATGTGCGAATAGGTAGTATAGGGTTGTTGTTTTTTTGCTATCTAAACAGCGAAAAATGCGTCATAAAAATAAAAAAAAACCTTTGGAGCTAAATTGTAAAATAAAATTTTAGTTCTTGAAATAATTGAAGCCGTTGAGATTTATCATATTACATGAAAGCCTCATTTATTATATCACAGATTAGAACTATGTAAAATTAAAAAAAATTATTAGTTTTTATTCAACTTTAGTTTAGAATAAATTTGAGCTTTTTACAAAAAAACAAACATACACCTTTTAAAGCTCTATAAAAGCTTCTGAATTGTTACAGCTCCTAAGATTGAAAGTATTAGTAGCAATCCAAAGCTAGTCTAAAATGAATTAGAGCACGAAAGATTAAAGCTGTTTCTGACGAAATTCAAAATGTTCTAAAATTTTTCTATTTCTCCGACACGATATATGTATTACGATGCTAGAAATTATAGTTTTATTATACATTCACCTACAGCCTAAGAAATTTGGACTTTCTTAATGGAACTAAACTTCAAACCTTTAAGGCGCACGACTAGTGTAACTGTACAAAAAGGAGATTTCCGAGAAGATTTAACAATAAAAGCAATGCAATGAGGATACATTTATATATCTACAGTAGTAATGTACCCAGAAAAAAAAAATTGATTTTGACAAAAGTACATTAATTTCCAGATATTACTTCTCCCCTCGTTGGGAGTGCCAATGATCTACAGTATTTATTAAAATTGAAATATTAAAAAAGAAACACTAAACGCGTTTACTAAAAGCTGCTTCTAACCGATGACCAGCTGTAGTGCAAAGACGATTTGAGATATTTCTATGGAATTTTAGTAAATCTTAGTATGGACTGTCGCACAATCCACAGATTGATTTTGTTAAGTGCTATACTAGTTCTGCATCGTAAAAAAAGGTTAACGATACCAAGTGATACTACAGTGATGCAAGGGTGCCGATAAACTAAAAAAAGTCACAACAAAATAGCTGCGTTTTACGAATATACAGTTAGTGGCCCAAAAAGTTTTACAAAGTGATATTACGGTGCTGACAAGGTGCTTTAAGTGCCATTTACATTCTGATACAGAGTGCTGTTTTTTTTTTGAGGAACATACATAGATTTAATGTGCTTTTTGCTAAGAATAAACTCTCATAAAATAGCTTAATTAGCACACAACTTAGTGGTAAATAGTGAACCCACGCACATACATATTTTTTTTTAAATACCTAAATAAATAAGAGTGCTATATTATGCTAATAAATATTTAGCTTATTCTAGTGATTTAATTTTTTGCGTGGAAATAATAGTACATATTTGCTTTACGCAAAAAGTAATAAATATTTTAAAATAAAATTCAAATTAGTGCAATGTATAAATCTACTAAACCTATTCATACGTGTGTGTGTGTGTGTGCATACTCAACATGATTTTGCAATTGATTTATGCAGATCGGTGGAAATAAATAATTACTTATGTGCATATACTACATTTTGTATTTTGAACAGAAAGAAACATTTTGATTTGATTGTTATGTTTTTTTTTTTTGTTTTTTGCTTCAGTAAATACAAAATAAGTTTACACACAGTGCTTTAAAATTCATGAAAAACAAAAACAATGACAAATGTTTGTTAAACGAGAAATCCCAAATGAGAAAATTCAAGTAATACAAAAACAAAAAAAATTAAAAACTTCTGGCGATAAAAAATGATTTTACAAAAAATTTAGTGCTGTAAAAAATTTAATTGACAGCAAAAAAATGTGAAAGCTTTTCATTTCATGCAAAAAAAAGTTGCTTCCGGCGAAAACCGATAAAAAATATTGTTGTGCATTTTTATTTGTCAAAAAAGTTAATTTTAGGTTATGTTCGAGGTTAATTAATAGGTTTGTTATATACGGAGCGGGTTGCCCTTTTTTGTGTGTGTGTGTGTAAAAAATGCAGTGCAGCATGCGACTAAGCCATGCAGTAGGATATACATACATAAATGAATGTGAATAAAAATATGTGCATTGCAAAATAAAAAAAATTCAATCAAGAATGTGTAAAAAACATGCGTAAATAAGCCCAATTGTATATAGTAAATATAAGCAGTGTTTAAATACTTAATAAATATTGCACTTGTCTCTTGAAGAATAAATTTCAAAAACACATCATCTAATATGACGTTTAAAGATATAATGCGAACAAAAAATGTATAAGCAGTAAACTTTTTCTTCGGGTGGGATAACGTAACGAAAATAAATTTTATTTCAAGTCTTTCTACAAATAACACACCTATTTCTTTATATGGACATTGACGCCGCAAATAAAATTTTTTCTGAAAATTTGGTAAAAATTAGGAAAAGTTGGCAATAAACACCTGATTAGCTCCTTAATCAATAATCCGATTAGAAAATGTTCTTCACACAAATTATCGAAAATTTTATTAGCTTTACATAAAATAATAGAAATCGGTCAACTATATTCAGAGATATTTACAATTAATTGACTTATCTTTTTACAGACTTGAAACAGTCTAAATTTAGCTATATATATATGTAGGAAATCTCACCTGGCTTGCTCCAACAATAAATATAAAAACCAACTTTCGGTATTATACGTTTATTAACATTAAATAATTTGATTAAAAGGTAGACTTATAAAATTAGCAAACTTCTTTTACGCACTTTAGCGTCTGCTTGTTTCAACTGTCCGACTCGAAGTGTCCGTTCGTATTTTATTTGAAATAGCCTAAGCCATTCCTTCGTCGTTTTTTCGTTCAGTCATCGGTCAGTTTAAGGTGAGTACTCTGTCCTCGTCCGCAGCCAGTTTGTCAGTCCGTCACCGTACATCCAGCACTACATTCGGCCGTCCTGATCTCATTCGCCCTCGAATGAGTTTTTCCACTTTTTCATATATTCCGCAACTGTCGACGTCTTTCCCGGCCCCTCATGGTCCCCCACTTTTTCGACCTCATATCGACCATGGTTAAGTTTTTTCACTACCCTATATGGCCCCAAGAACTTCGGTCTCAATTTCAACCCAGTACCAAATTGAGTTCTCTTGATTGCAACTAAGTCATTTAGTTCATGGCCTGTTTCCCTTCTACGTCGTAAATTATAAGACCTACGATTCTCCTGCTGAATTTTTAAAATATTTTCCTTAACTTGTTTTCGTGCTATTTCGCGATCCTCATGTAATTCGTTCACAGCCTCATCTTCTAATATTTCTAGCAACTCTGGCATAGTGGCCATCCGCATTTCAAGCCCAGTTAAAATCTTGAATGGTGACTGCTTTGTGCTTCGTGGAGGTGTGGTATTTATGAACTGTTGAACGCGATCTATATGTTTGTACCAATTGGTAGGCGTCTCTGTACACAACTTGGACAACATGGGTACAACTACCCTATGCATCCTCTCCACTTGCCCATTCCCACGCGGCACTCCTGTCGTTATAAGTAAATGTTGAATACTCTCTCCTTGACAATATTCCCTAAACAAATTCGAGGTAAATGCAGCCCCCCTGTCAGTAATGATGCGCTTCGGGTTACCAAATATAGCTGCTTGCTTCTTCAGCCTCTCCACCACTGCTTCTGCACCTGTATTTTTAGTAGGGTACAACCACACGAATTTGCTAAATGCATCTACCACCACCAAAATGAAATTATACGACTTACTGGTCGTTTCAAGCGGTCCTACGTGGTCAATGTGGTATGTCCCTAAAGGTTTGTCTTCTTTACCTATGGTGTTGAGAAATCCCTCTTTCTTTCCGGATTTAGCTTCATTTGTAATGCATTCGATACAACTGCGTACTATCTGACCTACTTTGGCATTGATTCGTGGAATAAAAAATGTCTTTTCTAACAGGTCCTTGGTTTTATTTATCGAGAAATGTCCCTGTCTGTGTGCCATCGTAATGATTTCGTTTTCCATAAGCACTGGTACTACTAGCAACTCTTTCTCCGGGTTTTTAAAAAGAATATCATACTTGATATAAAAGTCTTCATACTGGCTTGTTTCTAAGATTTTACGAACTGCTCTTGTCCATTCGTCCTTGAGTTGGGCTTGCTTAAGTCGATACTTTAACGAATCTTCTAACAGTAAACAATACACCCTACTCAGCGCGTCAACATGTGTCATCCTAGTACCTGCCCGGTGCTCGATTTCATTACAATCCGTTATTATTTTAAATTTTATACCTAATAAGTATATCCTCCACTTTTTCAAAGCCTCGATGATTGCCAATACCTCTAGCTCATATGCCGGGTAATTCTCTTCTACCGGCTTCGTTTTCCGACTCATATATTGTACCGGATGTAGCTGCTGGTCATCCGGATCCTTCTGCAGTAACATAGCCCCATACCCGTACTTACTGGCATCTGTATGGACTTCTGTAACTGCTTTCTGGGAAAATAGGCGTAAAACTGGGGCTTTCTGTAAGTGGGCTTTCAGTTGCTGAAAAGCTGCTACCTGAACTTCACCTAATCTGAAGACTACGTCCTTCCTCAACATATCCGATAATGGCCTAGCAATAACAGCAAAGTTCGCTATAAACCGTCGAAAATAAGATGTCAACCCTAAGAACCTCTGTAAACTTTTCTTGTCTGTTGGTAAAGGAAAATTTTTAACGGCAGTCGTCTTCTCTTCTGAAATCTGAACTGTACCATTTTTAATAATGTACCCTAAAAATTCTACTTTACGCTTTAGGAACTGACATTTTGTCCACTTTATTTTCAATCCGTATTCTGCACTAACTTGCAAAACTTCTTTTAACTTCCTTATGCCCTCATTCTCGTCCCTTGAAGGAATAATCAAATCATCCATATACGTGATCACTGTTCCTTTCTGGATTAGTGACCGAAACACAGCGTTAACGTATCTACAGAATACAGCAGGTGAGTTTGAAATACCAAATGGGACGGCGCAAAATTCATATTGCCCATCACTAGTTACGAATGATGTGTATTTTCTGGATTGCGGCTCTACTGGTACATGGAAAAACCCATTGGACAAATCTAGCGTCGTAAAAACTCTTCCCACTTGAAGCCTATCTAATACATCATCCATTACAACCATCGGAAAATTGTCCCTTATAATTTTTTTATTTAGTTGCCTATAATCACAACAAAGTCGTTTCCCCCCATCTTTCTTTGGAACAATTACAATCGGGGATGCATAGTTGGAATTGCTGGTTTGTATTATGCCTTCTTTAAGCCATTCTTCAATTTGCTTATCTACAAAACTACGTTCTTCAAACGACATTCGCCTTGGCCGTTGATAAACAGGGACATCATCTGATAGTAGAATTTCCATTTTTACGGGTGAAACACAATTACCTGCTGGAGTATATCCATCGACTAAATTCTCTACTTCCCTAGCCAAACTTTTTTCTAAATGTTCAACGTCCAGTGTTTTATTTTCCTTCAACTCATTCAAGTTCATAACATCGAACTCTTTTATCCAATTTTGTGATGCAACTGCTTCGTCTTCCGATACCTGCTCTTTAATTTCGTCAATTTCAGATTTCGATTTAACTTCAACTGTTTGTGATTGATTGTTCTTAATATCTTTCTTATCTGACCAACTCTTCTTTTTGAAAACAACTTTCTCTTCAGTTAAAACAATATCAACGTACTTGAGAATGGCCTTTCCTATCATCCCTGCGAACTGAATGTCTTTTTCTTTGACTACATGGAAGGTGACATTTAACGATATCCCGTCTACATGCATCAAAGCTTCCAAGCTACCTATTGTCTCAATAACGTTTGCACAAGCACTGTATAATTTTCTTCTATCATTACTCAACTTAGTTTCACATCCACTTAGTAATAACGTGTCGTAGCGTATCAGATTTAGTGAGCAGCCGGAATCAATAAGGGCCTCAAACCTAAAACCGTTTATCATTACTGTCTTAAAATGTAATTCATCCCTAACGCTGTTAACAAAAGGTTGGAAAACCTCGTCTCCCAACGAATTCACTGTGCTGGGTTCTTTCTTTGTTTCCTTTGGTCCCTTAAATTTACTCTTGCACTCGAAAGAGCGATGCCCCATCTCATTGCACTTAAAACACTTGAACTGTTTCTGTGGGCACTGTGCTGCTATATGCGATTTATCTCCACACTTAAAACATCTTTTGACCGTTTCTTCTTTTGCATTCACTACGGATAAGTTACTCTCTCTCATTGCCTCATTTGGTCCTACTTTTCCTAGCCCTGAACTAGATTTGCGAATCTTTTCATAAACTTTCACATGCTCTTTTAAATCTTCCAGAGACTTTGCTTGGTACAATACAGCCTTATTATACTTAGAATCCGGAATCCCCTCAATGAAATAGTCTATGATGCTGGCTTCATCTAAATTTATTTGTTTGCCTATTTCCATAAGGCTATACAAATACTCACGAAAACTTTCATTTGCGTGTTTGCGTCGATTCTTCAATAGCTTATGAACATCTGATGAACAAAGCTTGGAACCAAACTCAGATATTAACGCACTTTTTAACGCACCCCAATTGTTCACATTATTTTGGCTTCTAACGAAAAGCTTAGCTGCTCCACGTAGAAGCTGCTTGCCATAAATAAATCTTTGCAAGTCGTTCCACTTTACAATATCTGCATTTAACTCAAACTCATTTACCCAAAACCGAATATCCACGGAATCTTCCCCAGTAAAGAAACTAACACAATCACCTAAGTCTTTGAGGGTAAACTGCTGCTGCCTTAGGAGGGACTGGGACGACTGCAGATGGTTGCTTTCTTGGACGTCATTGTAAACTGACACATTCGACTCGTCATCACTAGCCTCATTTCGCGACAAACCGTAGTGCTGAATTAGTCTGTCCTGAAGTTCTCGTTTCTGTCCTGAAGTCGATATCCCCAACTCCCTTAACTTTTCTTTTAGTCCGCTAACTGTCAAAGTCATCAATGTGTCTAAGTCCATCGTAAAATTGTTGATTATGTCGATATATGTTTAAACTTCAGTTGCTTATAAACTAACAAAGTTAAACAGAACTACAAATATTACTTATTTAAATTATATTACCTGCAAATTAAAATTATATCTATAAGTTACTTTATGAATCTTTTAAATATTTAGTTTATATTTATCTTTCAATAAGTTGTTTAAAATGTATATTTCTTTTTTACACCTTCAACTTTTTATTCATCCATTAATTCTTTCTTCTGATTGTACTTTTTCTTATCAGAATTTATTTTGGTTTGACTTGGTATACTTTTGACAGTCTTCACTTTTCGTCACTTCTTGAAAAACTATGTAGTCAACTTCATGTATTAACCTTCTTTAACAAAGCACATTTATTCTTATGTGATTCTATATTTCACTTTACTCTCTAATACATCAATTTGTATACTCTTAGTTTTATTTCATATACTAATTTCTTCTTCACGTTCTCTTTGCCTGGCACATTACTTTGACAATTTTATATTTTCTTTTTTACAACTTTTTTACGTCTTCTTACAACTTATTTTGGATAGTTCTTCTTTCAGGTTTCGCAACTTTACACTTTTTCATCTTCTTTTCAACATGACCTACTTTTGCTATTACGCTTTCAAATATTTTGTTTACATTTGATACTCTATTCTGTATTTTGCTTCGTTCTGTATGTATGTACTTACTTTCTGCTGGTACCTTCTTCTGCTTTTTCGTCTTCTTCCTATATTTTTTTTCCTGGTACTTCTGCTTTTGCGTCTCTTGCGTTACTTCTTTCTTCTGATACTTCTGCTATTTCGTCTTTCTATATTTTTTTTTCTGATACTTCTACTTTTCCGTCTTCTTTCTTAACTTCTTTCTTCTGGTATTTCTGCTTTTCAGTCTTCTTACTTTACTTCTTTTTCCTGGTATTTCTGCTTTTTCGTCTTCTTGCTTTACTTCTTTTTTCTGGTATTTCTGCTTTTCTTTCATCTGGTACTTTTTATTTCTTTCTTCTGGTACTTCTGCTTTTCCGTTACAATAAGTTTGAAAATTTTATGTCGCTGGTTCATTTCTGTTCGGCTTCTGCTGTTCTGCTTCGTTTGCTGGCACCGCCGGCTTCGCTGCTTTTTGGCGTCACTTGCACCGCTTTCAACCTACTCTGCTTACGTTGACTTCGCTGCTTTTTAGCGTCTTGTTGTAAGTCTCATACGGTGGCTTTACAAAAATTGCTTCGAAATATGCATTATTTGATGAATTATGCAACGATTTCGAAGTTTCTGCGTTTTACTACGTTCGCTGCTGTTTTCTACACCCACGTAGAAAGCTTACAGTTTTCAAAGCAATCTTCCGCTGCTGCTAGCTCACGTCTGGGTGAATTTCCTGGATGAGCCCCCAATTTTTGTAGGAAATCTCACCTGGCTTGCTCCAACAATAAATATAAAAACCAACTTTCGGTATTATACGTTTATTAACATTAAATAATTTGATTAAAAGGTAGACTTATAAAATTAGCAAACTTCTTTTACGCACTTTAGCGTCTGCTTGTTTCAACTGTCCGACTCGAAGTGTCCGTTCGTATTTTATTTGAAATAGCCTAAGCCATTCCTTCGTCGTTTTTTCGTTCAGTCATCGGTCAGTTTAAGGTGAGTACTCTGTCCTCGTCCGCAGCCAGTTTGTCAGTCCGTCACCGTACATCCAGCACTACATATATATCTATCTTTTTAAATTTGAATTTAAATCTGAACTTCAGTCTGAATCTGAATTATAAGAGAAGAAAAAAAAACGAAAAATGGCCGAAGTGGGCATATTTCAACGGCCACCTCTCATACAAACCGTCCATAGGTTCTGAATAATATTATATTCTAGCGTATCAAGAGAAAAACCTATATTACTTTTCATCTTAAGGAAAAAAACGTTGAAATTCACGAAAAAATGAAGAGGGATGGAACCTAAAACTCCCGAATTAAAAAGAGCACAGACATAGGTTTTTAAAAACCTCCTTTATACGTAGTCGGTCTTTGGCTGTACTTCAATAAAAAAACCTGGTTGGTCCTACTCGGGCAACGCCAACGAAGTATTTTTGGGAGGAACTCCCTTCTGTGTATTTATAAAAAGCGCACTTTCAAATGGAATTTATTAATATTAGGGTCCGGAAGTTTCAAAGTTTTGTTTTAAATTACCAAGATAATTTTCATAAATATAAAATACTGATTTCTACCACAATTCATTTCGCAACTTCAAACTTTCACTAGAGCTCATACATTAAACGAATTTTCAATATTCTATTTTATATAGCTAGTTAAAAATTACTTATTGCACTATTTTTCTCGAAATGATTTTGTTCTATTTGCTTTCTGCTTTTCTCAGCTCTTTCATAGGATTGTGTGCTCATTTCTCATTGCCCTCTGAACAATCAAAAGTGCAACATTTTCTACTAATATAGTTATTTTACAGGACAACAGGTAACCTAATTGAAATCTTTAACAGCTTAGCCTCCTAATTTTTTACTTATTTTTTTCAACAATAACGCCCAAAAATGCCTTGATTAGTTTGAACGACAACAAAATAAAACTAGTGTTAGTTCGAGTTCATATTTGGGTCAGATTTAATTTTTTCAACCAACTGCAAATTTGAGCTTTTGCAATATGTCTTAGTGGATATTAAAGAGATATTTGAATATTTAATTGGTGATTCTGAGCCCGTTTAATTTATCCCTCTTCGTATTCTGCTTTTATTGGTTAGAAATAGGAATTTCGAACACTGGGTTGATCTGGTAATAGGCCCAAATCAAGACTCCAATAATAATCTTTGTTTTATTTGAAGGTTTAGATAACAAGGTGTTGGAGGCTTTACCTCAGTTTCTGCATTTAGCACTCCTATGTTCTTTGTCATTATGGTCTCCTCAAGACTCCGCCTTGATGAGAATCTAAATAGCGACTCAAATTGGAGAATATAAATAGTGACTCAAATTAGGTGCAATATAAAATCGGTGATAACAGCTTTATTTAATTAATGCTTGTGTGGGACATATTAAAAATATAGCAAATTTTGTATATATGACTCTACAGTGATATAATACAGTCTTGAAAGCTTGGTAAAAAAAAAATAATATAATAAACACGCATATGTTCGCAAATATATTTAAAATAATTAGAATGAAAAAAATAAAAACATTCAAAAAAATGTTAATTAAATTTAACGAGTTAAGTTTTAAACAAAGGGACAATGGCTGTTACGAGTTGCAGGGGAAACAATAATTGCAATTACATAGAATTCTGTATATACGCACGTAAATTTCTTTACAAGTGTGTATGTATGATTCGACTATTGTATTGTATGTATTAATCATATTAAATGGGAAATAAAAAATGAGACAAGTGCTTGCAACAAATATATAGATATATATATTTAAACATTTACAATTAAAAATGGTGTATGACAAGGTGGTGGTGAGGGGAGAGCCGCAAAAATCACGTAAACAGAAATATGTGTACATACAACAAGTAAAGACAGTTAATAAAAATATATTGACACACGAGTACTTGAACGTAACGGAAAATTGTGCTTTGGGTTGCGTATAAAAATCGAATGAAAAATTTATATTTTTAATTATTGCTTGTTTTTTTTTAACTATAACTTAGTGCTATACCAATAACCACAAAAATATGAAGTGTCATTTATATGTATACAATAATACATACATAAAAAAAGTGCATTTCAAAAATCGTTTCCAATTAAATGGAAATGTTATGCGTCCTTTAATGAAATTTTCGTTTACTACACATAGTTCATATGTATATGCATTATTATTATTATTTTTAACATTTATTGCGTATTAATGCGTAAAATGCAAAAAATTCATTTGTTATGGCGCCAAAAAATATGCAATTTGTGCCAATGTAACGAGTAATTTATTTTGATTTTGTTTTTTGTGAAAAACATAAGCGAAATGTCAATAAAAAAATGAGAAAATAAAGGCAGAAAAAATTGTTTAAATCAAATATTAATATAACAGACAAAAGTATATAAGGATTTATATTCAATTTGTGCATTCCATCGCGTGGCCATCAAGCTTAGCATGGTTGCAACATAAAGATTTTTACATTAATAAATCAAAGAAAGTTAACAGATAGAGCTAGAGTTAATAAACAGATATTTTTTAGTTTTTTTTTCGCATTGACAAGACCAATTAAAAACGGTTTGTTAAAATGTTCTCACAAATTCCAATTCATTTCGCTGCAAGAATAATGCTGATCGTCAAAAATTTGATGTAATTTTGTTTTTCGATTTGTATTGCATGAAACGTGTAAATATTCATAAAGCATTCCTAGAAAAATGTTATATACCATAGGGTTTAATTTAAAGAAAATGACAAAAATAACGAAATAGAATTTAAAAAAGATTACAAAAAAAATAATAATAATAACGAACCAATAACATGAGTAAACGAATATTTTCTCAATGTGATGATGAAATTATCATCGAGATGGATGTACAAAATAGGACCAAATTTTCGAATGTTCTTTCGATGCTCTATTAGCTGCAATTTTTTTTATCTTTTGCATTTAAAGCTAAATATATACAACTTGAACTCGATCCGCTACAATTGAATATATCCGAAATTTTATTTATTGGCTTGGATACCTTCAATATCTATATGATCATATACATACATATAAGTTGGGTATTATCTGACTTTTTTGTGCGTGCAAAAGACATGCTTGAGATACGAGGATCTCTACTGGATAACGACCATTTATTTTGTTACAGGTAAGATAGTCTCTTCGGTCCGAGTCTGTCGACTGTTTGCAGGTCGGTGGGAACGAGCACTGTTTGCTGGGATAGTCTCTGTGAGACGGAGAGACTGATCAATTGATTCCAACACCACTCCCACCACTCCCACCGTTCGTCTAATAGAAAATGCGATATCACCATACCAGAACTAATTTGACTTTTGCTGATATATATTAGAATCTGATCCGATTGGTTTCGGGTGTGGTGAAATTGGACGAGAAATTTTGCCACAGGAAACAAAACGCGATGCAACTTCTTTGTAATCTACGTTCTTTGGTGATAGCACTGAGCAGATTTTGGTGGCCGATTAAATGTCACGCGTGCCGGTAACGTTACCGGTTATGTGACCAGAACTGTTCTTGCTGGAAAATGACGCTTCCGTAACCAGAGTAGCCACTTGAATCGCCCAAGCATCTAAAACTTATTTTTAAAATTTATTGCAACCATGCGTTACATGGCCGGCCTCAAGAATGATAGAATTCAAGTTTACCAGTTTAGAAAAATGAAAAAAAACATATTGTTATGCATGTTACAAAGAATACACACTATACACACGGTTGCGAGTATAGATACACTCCCGGTTTTTGTAAACAAAATCTTTTGTTACGTAGTAATTCTGTCCAAATTTTCAAGAGAGGGTTAGCGGTACCACAATCTTCGCCACCTTCTGTATTCCTTTCGCCATGGGGCGGTCCCATGTTTTTATGGGCTAGTGAGCATCAAACAATTTAATTTGAATCTAAGTGATTCTGTCCTTGAATTTTTTTTAAATATTGTGATCAAAATCTTAATAATCAAACTGAAGTTAGTAAGTAAAAAAAATGAATCGAATTCAAGTCAGTAATCAAAAAAGAAATGGAAATATAATTATAACAATAAACAAATTTAAACTACAGTAAAATAAAGATTCGGTTATTTTGTATATGATTATGTGCTTATATTAAATATGAATTGGGTTATAGATATATAGTCTATATATGTATGTAAATATTTTTCATGTTCACGACGTTGACATCAAAAATTCGGTTGTCAGCGTGCCATCCAAAACTGAACTGCCTATAAAAATACAATTAACAATAGAAAATTTGTTTTCTATTTTTTATCCAAAAAGGTATGCCGCATTTGGTATCGTCGAAACAAAATTCAAAAATATGTCATTATTTCATTAATAAATTAGAATACAGCAGTTAGAACGGAGCAGAAAAAACTAAAAATACTAAACTAATTCTTGAATACAAGAACAATTACAATTGTGTAATAGAAAATTAAAAAAATGTTGAAATAAATTATACTAATCACTTTTAAAGCTTTTATTCTTTAGTAGTGTAAAATTTCATAAATTATGATATAATGTTTCCGAATAAAAGTTTTCGATGAAACTAAAACAACAATTAAATTTGAGAAATTTATTTAAATCATCATCAAATCATTCTCATGAACTTGCATGCGAAACAACAACAATTTTAATTTTTTTTGTTTCGCTTGAAAATTTATGACAATGATTTGTTCAAATGAAATTGGTAAAAAATTTGTAAGCGAGAATTTAGAAATGATAAAAAACGTATTTATTTTATATAAAAATAAAATTTTTTGTTAAACGAATCTTTTGTTAAAAAAAGTGTATTCAACAATTTTAATAATTTAACCAAGATAAACAAATATTTAATTAAATTCTGTTCAATACAAACAAAATTTTTGTTTTCAAAATTAAAATTGCTTATACGAGCAACACTTGCTTACGATACATACCATCTTCATGTGTACGGATAATGATCGGATGCGAGCGCGGCCCATCGCCCACCGAGGTGCCGGCCAGCGTCCAGATCTTGTACTCCGTCCAACGTTTGAGCTCGTCCAATACGATGTGTGTCTTATTCAAGGTTGTTATCGTGGCCTCACTGTCGGCACGGCCCACCTCGACAAAGAAGACCTTGTAGTAGATGATGCGACCGTTAGCGCGCTCCACCGGCGGTGGCAACCAGGAGACAGATATGGTGGTGGGGCTGGTGGCGATGGCAGTGATATTTCGTGGCGGTGCACCTGGTACTAAGTGGAGGAAATTGGAACGGAATGGAATGGAACGTACAAGTTTGGTTTTCGTTTTTGTTTTTTAAATGCAGTTTGTGACATTTGTTTTGCGGTTTTTAGTTTTTATTATATTTTTTGTGGCAGAAAATTTAAAATTTTCGGTTTATTGTTGTTTTTTTTTTGGTGGGTGCGTTGTTGACGGTGGTGAATTAGAGTCGATGTTTATTTTCGATGTTTGTTTATTTTATGTGTTAGCAGCCAAATGTATATTTTGTTGTTGTTGTAGTTTATTTATGTAAATGAGTTTAACAATAGTTGTGAATAATATTTATATTTGGTTATGTTGTAATTTTCGTTGTTTTTTCCAGCATAAGATTAACGCAAACGCAAAAACATGGATCGCAAGAGCAACGCAAAAGCAATGAAAAGAAATAAAACAAGATAAAAAACACATAAAAATTAGCAAATAATATGGTAAGAAAACTATAATCAATACAAATTTATTGCATGGTAGTAAAAAATAAAAAAAAAATATCTTAAACAAAATTTACGTTACAATAATAAAAAAATTCACCAATGGTTTATGCAAGTTTCAATATTTGAAATTTTCTTATACGTTTTTTAGATTTTGCAAATTTTTGAGTACATGAAAATTTAGCGCATATTTTTTGGTTTCCTTCCGTTTAAAACACTTTGGTTTTCATTCTCATCAGTTTTTGTCGGGCTTCTGGTTTTCAAACTATAAAGCGTTTAATTGCATTTAAATTTTATTTTGTTATATTATAAAGTGCACATTTAATATTTTTCGTTAATACATTTCAAATAAAATCGGGATAAAAACTGTTGCGTCTAAGCTAAAAAATCAATAAAAAGCAAAGTGGGTGAGAATTTTTCACACGCTTGCTTGAGGGTTTGTTGTTTTTTGGGGTGCTAAAAACACACTTTCATTTCATTTTCCATATTAAAACATTCAGGATTTAGTAAAAAAAAAAAATAAAGCGTATTTGAAAAAAACATGCAGCACGCAAAAGAGAAAGAGAAAGACTGTGCAATTTTTAAGAAAATTAAATTATACGAAAGTAAGGTTGTGCGAGGCGAGGCGAGGCTAGGCAAGACATTTTAAAGCAGGGCTGAGAAACAAAAAAACATAGAAAAATTCAGTTAATTTTTGTTTTTCAATTTTATATAAAGCAATATAAAAGTTAAGAATTCTTTGGCATATAATCTGTACTGTACATTAGTTGGATTGTAGGACATTTTTAATATTTGGCATTTATTTTTTAATATTTTTGTTTTATATTTTTACGTTTTGCATAAACCATTTTAGAGAATTTAGAGAAAGGGTGTAAAATTTGGATAATAAATTAGCAAAACTTAGCTTAGAGGTTAGGTGGTAATATATTTTCAAGGTTTGGGAAGTGGGATTTAAAAAAAAATAGGTTATTTAAAAAGTAGTAATTAATCAAAGTGATATACAAATATTATAACTATACAAATAAATAGAATACTAAGCATATATTGCAAATAAGTACTCGATACATTGTCAAAATAATAAATACATATCTATACATAAATATTTAACAAATTAAACATGCTATATGGCATTAACGCCTGGATGCATAAGTTTATACAAAAAAATATGTCAAAACTGCTATCCTGTAAATATAATTTAATAATTTGTTTACTTTTGTGGGTTCAACGATCATATATATTTGGACAGTTTCATTTGAAAATTTATATTTATTTTTGGAAAAGTTCTTCGAAAAGGTAAAAGGATTTAACTTTTGCTTTGTATCCGATCTGTTCGGAGGATGCAAAATGGTATTATTTGGAATGGATGTTCAACTGCTACCAAAGGAGGACAGACCTGAGGAACATTTAGCTTCATATTAATTCGCAAGTAACTAATTTATGCTTTAAGTAATTGAGATGTCTACGGAACCATGGAACTCGACCAACAAAATGCTCATGTACTAATATAGGAATGGACAATGGATGCCCAAACTCTATTTGTTGGAAGAAAGCTCCTTAAATTAACCGGCGTCCTGTCTAGCTGTTTTCAGCAATGTCACTCCGACCGAACGCTTCAACAATTAGTCTTACATATATGCAGACAAAATGAGTTCCAATGCAATTAACGCTATGACAAGACTCGTCGTGATTTATTGATCTAACTTTTGTAAGAAATATATATGTATACCTAGAGGTCATGACCGATTTTTGGATTACTAAGAAACCTCAGCAATATTTACTTATGTGTTTCCTCGTAAACTGATTATTGAAAGCAATGCATAGAGCTAGAAGGAGCTTCAAAGTGACCCATTTATATGCTTTACTATTTTTTGTAATTGTATCCAAAATTTGACTCGAGATATGATCAGGAGATATTTTCATATTTTGAAACTGATGTATTTCAGAGGTTATTAAAAATACTATTATCGTTCGCAGTCAACTTAAAAAACCACAAAGTAAATCCTACCAAGTTAAACAAAAACTGAAATTAAATTTGATATCAGATTAGGAGGATTATTGCTTCCAACCCACAGATACTAAATCTATTATCCAACTGTCGTCGGCAAAGTTTTTGTCGCCCAGTCTAGCAGCAATTTAATGCTGGTTTTTTATTCATGCAAGCTTATCTCCTCAATTCTACGGAATTTCATCACAACCAATAAATGAGTTAATAATATGTTAAACAAGCTGTAAAACTTTTACCCTCCCTTTCGACATCAAAACGATCAAAAGGTCATGCAGCATACGAAAAATATATAATTTTATAAAAATAATTAAACAAGCAGTTAAGAGGCAAAAACCAACTGTAATATTTAGCGAATTAATTTTTAAATATGGAAAATGTGCTAATGCTCGCAGACAGCTAATGAACTCAGTTATTTGATGTAAAACAATGTAAAATATTTAAAAAATAAATAACAGCAGGCAGTGAAAGGTTTTTTCTTTTATGAAATTAACATTGAACTCTGAATGCTATAATTGCCTGCATGCATGAAAGCAAAAAAAAAGTAGCATTATTAAAAATTACGGCGAAAATAACAATTAAATTAATTAATCCATATCTACGCGACCTACAATTAATTAAAAAACAATTCAGTAATTGATGCAAAAAAAGCACAACACACAATGATGAACTGCTGAACTAGTGAGCTTTCCATATTGCGATGCAAAGAAGTTCAAAAAGGCAAAGAAAAAAATCAAAAACATCAGAATTAATGGAACATAGCAACAGTACGTAAAAGCAAAAAAAAAAAACAAGAAATAATTGTAATGAATTATTATTATTATTCTTTGTGCTTGCTCGACACCTTGTTATGTATTATGTGTATACAATATGAAAGTTTTTGTTTATCATTTTGCTTAAATGCGGGTTTTTCGATTAAGTAAGTAAGAGTCATTTAAATCCTTGCATCAATTGTTAAAAAAAAATTTCATTACATATCTGTGGCCGTATGGAACAGTAGATTAAGTCAACTTAAGCGACAAATGAGGCCACCGTAGCCGAGTGTGTAGCATAAGCGCGCTTCATTCGGAGGGTACCGGGCTCGAATTCTCGTACCTCAAAAATTATAGAAAAGTCTTTTCTAATGGTAAACCACCTCCTTGTGTGTTTCTGCCACGTAAAAACTTCTCACAAAAATCGTTTTCCGCTCGAAGTCGGCGTAAAATTGAAGACCCCTCAATTTGTTCAAGACGCATACCACAAATTTTGGAAGAAGTTCGGCCAAACATCCAGCTATGGTGTAAACCCCAAATTCTTACATTATAATTATTATTTTTAAGCGAGAAATGCGATATGTATTGACATCGTTCTTTACGCTAAATGTGTAAAATCTGTTTTGAAAAACTATACTATAACGGTTTGCTTTTTAACTTAAGTACTCAAAAAAATATTGCATACTGTTTCCAATCTATATAATCGCTTAAGTTAAGTTAAAGTTTAGTAAATTGCAAAGTTCAGTTTTGAAAAAAACGGTAAAGTAAAACAAGCTTCATATGCATCATACTTTTTATTTTTTTAAAACTATGACCTATTTAACTAACATTAATAACAATGCTTTCAGCCACAAGTTATTTACTAGTTATTTAAAGCTGACATAAAAATTTAACAAAATTGGCTACTTTTCCATATGGACCCAGATATGTAGATATTTTAAATTTTCCTGTTACACATTGTGTTATATTAATACGACTTGCATATGCAAAATATGTAAAACTTTAATTATCGCTCGGAGTTGGCGAATACTATATTGTTTAATCATAAAAAATAAAAAATAAATAAACATCTAAAACATCTTTGAAAGGCTGTAATTAAATAGAACCCGCAATAACGCATATAGATTTTCACGGATTACAAAATTTAAATACATAAAGGAATTGAAAAATACCGTAAAGACTAAATTTTAAAAGTTTGTGAAATGCGAACAAAACTGTTTTCTGCATACATTTTTCAAAATAGGAATTTATTTTCAGCAGTTTTACGCGCATAAAGTGGCTACTTATTTCGAGATATAGGCCGTCTAAAGAGCAGCTAAGAAAGAATAATTTATTTCGGCTCATAGGTACCTCAAGTTACTCTATGTATATGAATATGAAATCAGATTTGTAGTCTAAGAGCAGATTACTTTCTTAAAAGCCAGAAGTCATAAATCAAAATGAATTTTAAGCTGGACTAAAGTGCCAATAGCTAAAACCGAACAACTGAGGCGTACGAATGGACCTTGGAGTTTTTAGGCTTGGGCTAAATAAACTAAAAACACATGGAAAAGCAAATTAATTTAATACTGACGCTCAGATATCTTTAAGTAGGCTAGATAAAAGTTGGCTTGCACGTACACTACATAAAATATTTTGAAAACCATATGAATTTCAGTTAAAGTAATAGTAATAACAAAATAATTTGGCGCGTAGATCAATGTAGTCCGATGTAAGGTCGAGATTTTCCTACAATTTATGGTATAAGCCGCAATGCCATTTCGCATAAAGTTTTCATTTGAAATGTATGTATGAAATTAAACACAATCTTCTTGAAGCAAACTTATATCTAAAACTATTGCATGTGAAATAAATTATACTAAGCTTTAAAGAGTTTAACGACTATGTGCAATTTTTGTAATCGCATAACATACTTACAGGCGTAACATGCGGTTCATTATATGCAAGTAATATCAGCTTTTACTTCGATTGCCGTAAATCTCATGCTATTATCATTCAGGCATGCATGCATTTATGTATATACAAACATACATATGTACATACATAGTTATAATACGATGATAAATTTTCTTCAAATACATTTGCAAATACAAATATAAAAAAGTAAGAAAGAAATGACACACTGAATGAAAAAAAGATAGCATAAGTTGGTGCGAGTGGGTGCTGCTTTTTGGTGCTGGTGCAAGTGCTGGTGTTTATTAAAATTTGATTTCATTATTTTTCATATCAAAATATATATGTAAATATATGTGTATCTATATATATATAAGTTTTTTGTATAACTTACACTCATTTGGTGAAATGTTTTTTTTTCGAATAAAAGTTCTATATTTTCATTGTTTGTGCTATATCTTTTTTCTTTGTGCACAAGATATTTACATGCATGCAGTTATATTTTTATTTTTTTTATTTTGGGCAATCACTAGGTTTGTGGTTTGCTTTGCTAAGGTGTTTGTGCTGGAATAATTCTCTTTATTTTCACACAGTCGCACACACATACAATTTGTTCACTGAAAGTTTGTAAACTGAAAGTAAACAAATTTACTAATAAATTTTAAAAGGAAATTGTGTTCGAAACTAAGAATGAAAGTAATATTATTTAAAGAACTTAGATACAATGACTTGAATTTTACATAAAATTTTTTTGTGGGTCATGTGTAAATGCACGTGTTGAGCGGTGGCAGTATGTCTTGGGACGTTACGTCTGTTCAATGAATTTAGATGCATTGGAGAAGGAATTAATCAAATTAACTCAATGAATTTTTAAATATTAAAAACTTATTTCATGCAGGATTTTGTTTTTATAAGCTTTTGTACCACGCAAAGATAGTCCGAGACATTTGCTGGCAATATAAATACAAGTTTCCGATAAATCTTTAGGCAGTATGTCTTTCGGTTGTATGTTTAACTAGATCCAATGCATTTTCCGAAAAATTTAAAAAAGACAAGGTCTCCTATATAAAAATCAAGCTTCCAAGAGAAGCTATAGGGTCGGGGTATCATACGATGGTTAGGAGCTTTCGGCCTCCTTAGAAAGACCGGGCATGGGAGCATTGTTTTAAATATCTATTATTAGTACATGTCAAGGAAGAATATGGAAATCTTGCTGTAAAACCAGATTTTTGTACGAAAATATTTTCATTATAATTTAGACTTAACTGATTGATGCGGTGCCGCCAGGAGCTGCCAAAATGTTGTGACCATTCGATAGGGGTCATCCGAACATCATTTAGTATGAACACATAAATTAAAAAAGCCTTTTATATGTCGCTAGCTCACACGGGTTCCTCTATTTTTACGGCCGTTAGAAATTCGACGATTAAACGAGCTAGCAGCCAGATACATCACGTGCTTAGAACGAGTATCTGGCCATAGCGCCATACCAGGTAAATGCTTAGCAGACGAATTGACAAGAGCCCGTACATCGATGACGGGCATAAATAACTCTCAAAATGCGGGAATGCCCCTGTCTTCTTGTAGACTCTGGTAGAAGGCAAATATCCTCGAGCTGACAAACGGAAGATGGGCTAAAGAACCCACCTGAGGGATAGCCCGTCAGCTCTGGCCTAGAGTAGACAAAGATAGATATTTCGGTCTAATTAATATAGAACGATGCTTCCTAAGCATGGTAACAGGTATCATAACTGGTTACTGTCTTATGGGCACGCATCGAACACTATTGCCCTGCTTTAGTGAGTGATAGAAGGAGATGCCTACACAAACACTTCTTCGACTGTCGGACCTAGGCCTGGGATCTGCGGTTGTTAACGGTCTTCTTCAAGCAATCAAATTGGATACAACTGTACATTGATAATGTATAAATTATGTTTCGAAAAACTAAAATTTTATATATTTGTAAACAGTTTTATACAAAATGCCGTTTTAGAATTGTTTTTTTTTTTGATGTTCTTGCATATATTCCTATACAATTTATGTAGTTGTTGTTATGAATTTAATTTTTGTGTAAAAAATCATTACGATTTTCATTGACGTAACTGTGAGTACTAAGTAGGTGATTATGCAAAAATTTTTTTTATTATGCGTGGTTTTATTTATTTCCTCTAAAATGTTTTAGATGTAGATATGTATAAGTATAAGTATAATATGTTAAAAATGAACTAAGTAGCTTACATTTAAAATTTAATTAAATAAATTATAATGACAATAAATATATGCCGCATAAATAATACTCGTATCTAAAACTAAATTAAGAACTTAAGTAACAAAGATTTTGCATACAAGTATAGTATGTAATATGTTGTATGTATATTTTTGTAATTGTCTTATTTTAGGAAAAAATATTTTTAATACATATTGTTAATAAACACAAAAAATATATTCTAAAAACAACAGAAATTTTAAAAACACATGACTGTTTAATTTTTTTTCAGTACTTCCTTTGTATTTTCCAATTCATACATACATACACACACACTTTCATTTTTAAAACTTACAAACTCGAATTACACACAAAACTTTGCTTTTATTTTTACAGATTACCTTATTTTCCACGCGGGCTTTAGTTTTCAACTTAAGCTTTTTTGTTACTTCAGAAATGTTGTTATTTTCAGTTGGGAAAAATCTAGGGATGGGATTGGGTTTCTTACAATCTCTATGCACTACGGGAACTTAATCATATATATATAAGTTTTATGGAGTTCAGAGTTACTTAAACTAGTATGATCTAAAATGTGTTTATATCATCAGATAACTACATAAATGTCCATTGAGGAGAACACATTTATTTATTTATTTGTTAAGTGTAGTAGAATGTGTCTAATATAGCGCGATTCTTGTTTCTTCATACAAAAGCATCAATTTTGTATGCATAGTTATATTAATTAGTAGTATCATCTTAAATATTTTCAGTTTGCATAATATATTGCATACATATAGGGAATATATTTTTTAATATATATTAATGTGAAAATTATGAAATATCTACTTACCATATTGTTTCGTACGGACGGGTATGGGTGGTGTTGTTGCACCTTCGCCGCGCTGCGAACGCGCCGCCAACCATATATAATACAGGGTATCAGGATAGAGACCATCAAGCGTATATGATTCAGTGTTCGAAATGCGCCTTGGGGGAATTATGGAAAATTTTTATTTATATATTTTTTATTTTACATAAAGATTTACATAATATATATATTTATATAATATTATATTTTATTAATATTATATTTTTTTTATTTTTGGAAAATAGAGAAACGCTATTTCAAATTATGATCAATTATTATTTAAAATATGATACAAATACAGAATTCCAGAGCCCACTTTTTAATGACATATTACAGTATATTGTTTTTTATTAGAAAGCTTTATTAAGTTATCGATTGTGCTTACACACTTTCCTGCAAACGATGAGAAAAACCCAAAGCATACTATTTATGTTTCCGTTCATAGTATACATTATAGAAAATTTGAGTTTAATGTTATCTGTGAAGCCCAACGGACAAAGGGAACCAATAGTTATACGCCAGGGTTCTTGCAGGGGCAGGCAGCAACATCGAAATATGTAAGAGTTAATCACTGAATGATTATCAGCACCATCCACTCTTGTTGATTTTAAGATTAGGTAAAGCAGTGGGATTAACATTAGTCGTGCCTTCGTATTCTCCAGTAAAAAAACTATCCAGTAACTTATCAGTAACGAAATTTCTGAGCATAAGTAAAATTTGCTCTCAGTGAGCGAAACATGTAAGAAAGTAAGTAATCGCAATTGTTATAGCCGATTTTTGTGTTGGCGCGGAGTTCAAAAACTGCAAACTTAAAATAAAGAAATAGCTCCACAGTTCATAGTTTACGTTTTACGAGTGTTAATAGAAGCCACTCCGGATGAAGGTGGTGCAGGACTATCTTTGCAAACAAACAAATTCTAAGTCTGTTTATAAACTTATTGTACGCTTTTATATTTAATCAATTTTTCTATTTTTTAGATTTTTGGATGAAAATAGTTAGCATTTTTAATAATAGCTTTCTATTTCTGTCAACTGAGTACTGAGCTGTTTATCTTACTGGCATATTTTTCCTAGAAGAAATTTATCCAGTAAGGTTCAGCTGTCGTTTTCGCTCTCAATTGCCTCCCTTTGCTGATTTTTTGAAAGTTTTATCGCACGAAAATGCCTTTCACTAAAATTCCTGGTTTACATGTTTGCAAGGTACGATAAGATAATTTCTAGAAAATGACTTGTCCCATTTAGCGCAAAAATGGTACATACTGCTAAGTAAAAGCTAAAAAATAGCAGGATGAAAGCACAATACGTCTTGACTCGCTTTGTTGTGTTTATTAAGTACTATCAGTGAAAAAAAAAATACTGTATGTATTACTATACTTTTTTATCTGCAATGAAAAGATGTTACTCAATAAATTGTCTGTTTCAGCGTAATTTCTGTATCAAAGTAAAAATTTTCCCAGCAACTTAACGATCTTCAACCGATTAAGACAACTTTGAAACCATTTGGTTAATGCCGAAGTTGGGTCAAATCAGTCAATTGGCAAACTCTTTTAAATCATTTTATATTACAAGTCTTAAATTTAACCTGCATTTCTGGGCCTAACAATCCATAAACTTATAATATGCTTCTCAAAAATGGTGAAGAAATTCTTAAAAAATTGTTAAAAAATGCAAAGCGAGAATGAAGTGCGCAGTGTTTAACTAAGAACAAACGCATCAGCAAAAAATGTGTGAGTGTTGGTGACAAATATTTTCTTTAAAAAATATAAAACTACACAGAAGAGACCTGATATAATGTTACGGATGTAAAAATTTCGGATTTGTTTTAGCAATCGCAGCTTTAGTGTTTATATTATTGTAATTTGGACCACGCCTCTTCCATCTAATTTGTTCGACTTATCCTTGTGAGCGATATTTTGCATGTGCGACAAATTTTCTATTGCGTTTGTTGTTTTTTGTTTGTTGGTATTGGGTTTGAGCAAACATTTGCTCAGGCTCTTCAATTCCGAGGAACAAATGAGGACGGCGGGGGCCCCTGTAATTTGAAGAGCAAAAAAAAAAAAAAAAAAAGGTCATCTCCGAAATCAAAAAGAACAAGACCCAGACGCGTCTATAAATGTAGTACCACGCATTCCGACACTGTATTATCGATTTCATCACCCGTACTTCCTTGCCTTTGCTTCAATTCTATATTGTTTAATACGTCGGATACTTCTCTTTCACATTTCCTTTTTTCGTTCTTGATATCGCGCAGCTGATTCGTGTTGTTTACGTTCACAATAAACCGACAGGGCTTATTAATAATACTGTTCCAATTCAGCAAAATGCGCCGGACGAAGGGAAATAGTTGCAAGTGCACTGGCGAACATCATTCGCGAAAAATTTTTGATGACTTTTATTTTTTTTTTTTTTTTAGGTCGTCGCGGGGGCCCCGGGGCAGTGCCCCGGCTACCCCACCCTCGCTACGGTCCTGCGGTTAGGTAATTTTCAAGTTCAAATTTGAAATGAAAACATGAACCTTAAAACTGTTTTTACCAAAAGTTAAATAGATGCAAAATAAGCATTTAATAAACGAATATAAAAGATTTTCGAAAAAGATCTAGATTATAATTAAAATGTCCTTCAATCGCTCTTGCAATATAGGGAAAATCTGTAAGTAATCGGCTGAGTAAGCTTGTGCAGCTCAACTTCCAAGTCAAAGAAAGAAGCTTAAATAAACATTAACGTAATTAATTTTTTTTATTTTGTGTTTGTTTCGTAGAGTTCTTGTTATTCGACTGGTCGACTAATCGATTAATCGATTAGCAAAAGTTGTTTTAAAAAATAGTCGCCTTTACCTAATCGGCTAACCGTTTCCTTTCGACTTTTTCTACTAAGTTGACTATAAACCTTGAGTTCCTCCAACAACATTTTGACGTATTTTGTTTAAATTTCTTTGTCAGAGATCTTTTTATATCGATTAAAATTGCATTCACTAAATTGAGAAAAAAAGTATTCTACAAAATTTGCAGGTATTTCTCTTAATTTTTATTTGTAGAAACATTTCGCAAACACCATAGAAATTTCGCCCCCTCGCTCAATTGTCTGCAGAGAAAGATTATTTAATTTGGGAAAATTCTTTTATTCACTTTAAAGGTTTTGCTAAAGAAGATAATTATCAATCAATACATAAGCAGTTTGTAGTATCTGTACTCAACTTAGAACGAAAAATGATTTTGTAGGCACAGCCTCAAAAAAGGATTGCCCCGAAATCAAATTTAACAAGGGACGATAAAAAATCGCCGCATACATATGTAGTGTTTTTTTTCTATCAAATGTTATTTTGACAGTGTCAGCTAATCCCCGCTGGAAATCTTGACAGAAATACATTTTGTTAAGAAGCAAAACTGCCGCATTTGGTGATGGGAATATCCGCAGGTATTCGTCGAAAATCCAATGCTACTTCAAATAGTAAAAAATTGGTGCGGGTTTCGAAAATGTTGCTGGAAACGCCATTTCAGTCATCGGAAAGTGAAGTGAAGTAGACTTGAAGGATCTTTGGTTTCAGCAGGATGGCGCGCCATAACACAATCGATATTTTGCGCGTCAGATTCGGTAATCTTTGTTTTCAGCCATCTCGGTAATGTCAATTGGCTACCTCTCTCGGAGGTGCGATCTGACGCTCTTAGACTTTTTTAGGAAGTGCCGGAAAATACCGATGTTATGCATAGGATCCCTTAACGATTTAGGCAACAAGCTATTCGTGAGACAGAGCCAGAAACCGTCACCTAGGACTTGGAAAACAGCGTTAACAGAATGCGCTACTGCGCCATGAATGGAATTGTTTCAATATTTGCTCTTTCGAATAAACAAATAAGTAACAAATATATCAACCTTGCAATTTACTTTGTTATCTTCTTGTAATTATAAATCCCTAAATAGGTGTTTAAGAAACTTCGAACCTTTAAAATTCATCACTTTGTTTGCACAAAAACAACAAGGTTCTTCGTACTCGGTGGAAGATAACATGTTAGTTCGTGCGAAGAGCGCCTAACTATAAAGGCAGGCTTCTAACATTTTCTAGTTTGCTCTTCTATTCTACAACCATGTTCAGCTTCGCCTCAACTCTACTGCCGGTGGAATTAACCCTAATCACCTTTTCAACACATAAATTACATTTGCATTGCGCATAGTATACAATGTACAATCATGATTCGCAATTAATTCAATCTATTCTAGCTAGTAATTTACTCATATAAGTTTCATACCTACATACATTTTATCTCGTTTATTAATTTTTTTTAATTTTATAAATCCTTTTTTCTAGCAAAAAAATTTTAATTTCCCCTTTTCAAATAATTTTGAAGCAAAAGAAACCTGTTTCCCATGCAAACTATGTCTTTCCGGCAAATTAGTAGCCAATAGCAACTGATTTGATCAATATGGTACATACATACGCACAGTATGTAAGTATGTACATAGACATATTTCAATTTAACGCAAAGATTTCAATCAACAATTACTAAGTACAAATCGCGCTATATTCCTATGTAAGTATGTAAATAACTATGTTCAAAAGTACATCGTAAACGCATACATACATAAATATAGCAGCAAAAGTGGCAATATTGAATTCAATATTAACGTGCCAAATGTCGATATTAATTTCTATGTGATCTCGTATGTTTTTATGTACATACATATATACATATGTACATAGATAGTGTGCGAGTTTTGCATGTGGATATGTATGTACGTATGTACATATAATAGAATGTTCGCAATTTCGTTGCTCTATATTAGTGGCAATATTCTCTATGAATGCATGCGTGCATTTATTCATATACATAATACTCACTTGTGATGATCCTGATTTGCATATGTGTCATTCCAGTACAATTCGTAGTGTACGATATTCTCACTGGAATGTGTCGGTTTCGACCATTGCAATGTGACTGCGGTCTCGCCGATATCGGTGGCCCGGAAATTACTAGGCTGTGAAGGGACACCTGTCACAACAAATTCAAATGCACAAGCACACATGTAAGAATTTATGTAAGTAGGCAAACAGAATTGTTTAATGTTGATGGTATGCATGTAGTTTTGGATTCATTGTTGATAGAAGTGTGTAGGTGTTGATAGAGTTTGTAGTTTGTTGGTATCATCATTGCCATCATCAGCGTCATCAAGATTATCGGCGTTGGCAGCGACATTATTGCCGGTTCGTTGGTTGGTTGTTTGGTTGTTGATATCAGCGGTGCAAGCCGTCAATATTTACGCCAGCCAAACGGAAATTGCAGAGACAGCCATGAAAAAGGAAGCGTCGGCAAGGTGTATATGGAAGAGAAGGAGAGAACGAAAAAATGATATTGAATAATATATTTTATATTTCATTTTCCCTACAACATATTTACATATTTAAACTCATCGAAATAAATCCACATTTACATATTTATAACCCATTTTGTTACATACATATGTAAATATATATAACTAAAACAAATTTCCTTTTTCTACTCTTCTGATAAAAGAATAATTCGCACGCTGGGGAAATTATTTCTGTAGCAGCAATAGCAACAAAAATCATTCAAGCAACAAACAAAACTAAATATATCTAGTGAAACAAACAGCAAATTTAATCGAATCCCCGTTAGTTGGGAGGAAATTTAATAAATTAAAGGATTTCCGCAAGGGATTTTGCGGTATGGGATTATATTTTAATTTTTGATAGCGCTGTAATAAAATTGAAAATTTGTTGGCAGTTATTAATGCTGTACATGAAAAGCTTATTTTTTATTTTTTATATTTTATTTTTTGAAGAGTCCACAATCGATTCGTCAGTATTTATGGTTATTTGCTTGTCTTTTGACATTTGTATGGGTGCGTATCAATGCAGTGACAAATAAAAGGGAATATTTGTGAAAATTTTGGCACCATAATCCGCTTGCTTTAAATCAGCTCAATGCGGAACGAATGTATGCATATTGAGAATTTCGGCAGTGAAATAAAAAATGTATTCTAAGGCCATATGCTGGGTATATCAAAAAATTTCTCGGCATTTACATACAAAATATATACTTACAGCTGTGAAAATTGAAATAGTAGTTCAAGTTGACAAATTTAATTTTTAAAAATTTTCCCAAAAAAAAAATCTAAAAATTAAAGTTTAAAATTTTGAAAAAACATTAAAAAACCACAAAATTTCAAAATTTATAATAAGAATTTTGAAAAATTCTTCTAGTTCGCAGTTTTGCAGCCCATTTAAATTTAGTGCAATAAAATGCATTTTTCAGGTGACGTAAAATGTTCGTTGATTTTTATACTACGGGAAAGGGTCGAATTAAAGTACGATAACGTCAATTGAAAATGAGACTACTTAATTGAAATTGAAAAAGCGGCAATTGAAAATAGGAATAGTCAATTGTAACTGAGATTAGTAATTTTTAAATGGGAAAGCGTCAATTCTAAATCAGAAAGTATCAACTGTAAATTAGAATAGTAGGTTTTAAATACGAAAGCCTCAATTGAAAATGAGAATAGTCAGCTGTAAATGAGAAAGCGACAAATGAAAATACGAAATCAATTGAAAATGAGATACATATATGAACTTACATGTGTACGTACTATTTTTATGAAATAAAAAAAAGCAAATAATATGTACGTGTCGTATTAGGTAATTTTTCTCAGTGTAAAGTTTCAATGAATGCGCAAGTCTATACGAATTTGTCTTGTCCATGTGATGTTTCACTTTCTCATCTCTATTTGTGCTCGTTGGCTTTCTGTCCTTTATTTTCAAATGATATGGCAATGCCTTTCCAGTTGTGTGAGAACACGTTATACAGAGTTGCAAATAGAAAATTAAGAGAGTGCAACCCTACTGGGCTGCGGCTGAACGTAGTCCTGAGTGTTGCTGAATGTTGTCGAGTGAGTGAGATGGTAATACTTGCTCATGACGTCGGGTTGCATTTTACAAATGATTCCCGAAGAGGTAGAGACACTCGACACGGAACTGGGGTTAGTATCCAATCAGCGGTGAACGGAGGTACATAGACAGCAAGCTCAGGAATTCGTTATCTGGCCGAGGTTCAGGGAGACGCCAACAATCAAAATGGAGTCCGAGAATAATTCAACAGGAGGGAACCGAAATCCGTCATCAGAAGCGGGACCAGTACCAACTCCTACATTTTGTGAAGAGCAGTGGCGTATTTTTCTCGATATGCAAAATCGGAATTTGATTGAGCTTGCAAAAACTATGCAGGCCTCGACACAGGCGCAACAATATAACACGGTTGTCTCATTGCCGAAATTTAATCCGGATGTAATGGGTGTCGACGCATCGCAGTGGTGTATGACCGCTGATATAATCTTGTCAGAGAAACCGCTTGAGGGAAGTGGCCTTGTTATGGCATTAAGCAATTCCATGGAAGGTAGTGCTTCGCAGTGGTTAACACAAATTTCTTATCCTGGCATTAAATGGGAACAGTTTAAAGAACTGTTCATACAACGATATGAAAGCGAAGAGACGCCAGCGGCCATGTTTTTGAATTTGCTGAATAGTCGGCCATCGATTGGTGAATGTCATGCAGTTTTTGCGAGTCGTTTGGTGACGCCATTAACAACGAAGTGGCGCAATATGAGCATTGAGGAGATTGCTGTCTCAACTGTTCTTGCGCATATGGCAAATTTCGATAGCCGCTTGCAACGAATAATATTTACCACAAATGTTAGAACGAGAAGCAAGCTACAGCTGGAGTTAAAGGCTTTTACATTTGATAAGAAACGAAGTGCGGGTACTGCTGAAGGTGCTGGGCCTAACAATAAGAAAGCAAAGACGTCTGCTGTGGTGTGTCATTTTTGTAAAAAGCCTGGACATAAAATAGCTGAGTGCAGATCGAAGATGCGACAGAGCGGAGATATGAAGCAACAGAAGGAAAAGTTGAGCATGTCGTGTTATCGATGTGGGCAGTCTGGACATTTCGCTAACCAATGCAAAACAAACCCGAACACAGTCAAACAAGGGGTAATTCAACAAAAGAGCGTGAATCAGTGTTTTGCGGCAGAACCAAAAGGGAGTATGACACAACGAGGTGAGGTTTATCCAATTTGCTTTGACTCCGGCGCAGAGTGTTCATTAATAAGAGAAAGTATTGGCCATAAGTTGTCTGGCAAACGCATAAATAATGTTGTGATATTAAGGGGAATTGGTGATGGGGGAATATATAGTACATTGCAAATTTTATGTAGTGTTGCTATTAATGAAAATGTTATGGAAATATTATTTCACGTAGTGCAGGATAATCATTTGAAAAATGAAATTGTAATTGGTCGAGAGATTCTTAATCAAGGTTTTAATGTCATGTTGTCTTTTGATAAATTTGAAGTTCTTAAATCAAAATGTGTAAATATCTGTGAAGTGGCTGAGGCCTCGGGCAGTTTGCAAGATATTAGTACTGAATTAACTGGTAATGATAAAGATAAATTAATTAAAGTAGTTGAACAATATGCTAAGGCGTTTATTAATGGAACTCCTTGTACAAGGGTTAGTACGGGTGAGATGAAAATTCGGTTAATAGATTCTAATAAAACGGTGCAAAGGCGACCATATAGGCTTAGCCCTGATGAAAAAAAAATAGTTCGAGTTAAATTAAATGAATTAATGAAATGTAATATTATCCGACCTAGTTCATCTCCCTTTGCTAGCCCTATCTTACTTGTTAAAAAAAAGAACGGTACAGATCGACTCTGTGTTGATTATAGGGAACTTAACTCGAACACGGTTTCTGACAAATACCCCTTGCCTCTTATCAGTGATCAAATTGCAAGACTTTGTGGTGCAAATTATTTCACTTGCTTAGACATGGCTAGCGGTTACCATCAGATCCCAATCCATCCGGACTCTGTTGAATATACTGCATTTGTAACACCTGAAGGGCAGTACGAATTTTTAACAATGCCGTTTGGCCTAAAAAACGCGCCGTCTGTTTTCCAGCGTGCAGTGATGAACGCTCTCGGAGATCTTGCTCACTCGTATGTAATCGTTTACATGGACGATATAATGGTGGTGTCGCCAACAAAGGAGCTAGGTCTTGAAAGGCTTAAAATAGTTCTAGATGTGTTAACAAAGGCTGGATTTTCTTTCAATATCACTAAATGTAGTTTTCTAAAAACTGTTGTACAGTATTTAGGTTATGAAATACGAGCAGGCGAACTAAGACCGAATCCAGGAAAAATACTGGCTTTAAGTTCTCTGCCTCCGCCGCAATCTATTACTGGGGTGAGGCAATTCATTGGGTTGGCATCTTATTTTCGCAAATTTGTGCCTGAATTTTCTCAAATAATGAAACCACTATATTCTCTTACTTCACAAAAGAGTTGTTTTACATGGAATACAGAGTTGGAAGAAGTTCGAAAGAAAATTATCACCATTCTCACTAATGAACCAGTTCTTGTCATTTTTGACCCACAACATCCAATAGAATTACACACAGATGCGAGTTCCTGTGGTTATGGTGCTATGCTTTTGCATAGAATAAACAATAGCCCACATGTTATAGAATATTTTAGCAAAACAACTACCTCTGCCGAGTCTAGGTATCACTCTTATGAGTTGGAAACTTTGGCTGTCGTACAATCTGTTAAACATTTTCGTCATTATTTGCTGGGTCGTAGGTTCGTAGTTTATACTGACTGCAATTCTTTGAAGGCATCACGTACTAAAATTGATCTAACCCCAAGAGTACATCGCTGGTGGGCGTACTTACAATCGTTCAATTTTGATATTCAGTATCGTGAAGGGAAACGAATGGCACATGTTGACTTTTTGTCAAGAAATCCCATGCAAGAAAATTCTGTTTTGTTGGCAAGCAAAATTCCTGAGAGGCGAGTAAATCTAGCAGAAATCTCATGTGAGTGGCTTCTTGCTGAGCAGCGATTAGATTCGGAAATAGTTGATATTGTGAAGAAATTTAATTCGAATGAGCTTGCAGAAGATTTGGCCAAAACCTATGAATTGAGGAAAGGTATTTTGTTTCGCAAAGTTCAAAGAAATAATAGAACACACTGTTTACCTGTCGTTCCGCGCGCGTTTAAATGGTCGGTGATAAATCAGGTGCATGAATCAATTATGCATTTAGGGTGGAAGAAAACCCTTGACAAAGTTTATCAGTACTATTGGTTCGATAAAATGAATAAATATGTTCGAAAATTTGTTGACAATTGCATAACATGCAAAACTGTCAAGGGTTCGTCGGGAAAAACGCAGGCTGAGCTCCATTCTATTCCTAAAATAAATGTGCCCTGGCATACAGTACACGTTGACATTACGGGAAAATTAAGTGGCAAAAGTGACCTCAAAGAGTATGTCATTGTGCAAATTGATGCATTCACAAAATTCGTTTATTTATTCCACACTCTGAAGTTAGATACTGAGAGTTGCGTTAAAGCTTTTAAATCTTCTATTTCTCTGTTTGGGGTTCCCAATCGTATCATTGCTGACCAGGGTCGATGCTTCACTAGTTCTAGATTTTCTGAATTTTGCTCCTCACAAAATATAAAGCTTCATTTAATCGCTACCGGTGCAAGTCGCGGGAACGGCCAAGTTGAGCGTGTGATGAGCACCCTTAAGAACTTGCTCACGGCAGTGGAATCCAGTAACCGCTCGTGGCAAGACGCTCTGGGGGAAGTACAACTTGCCTTAAACTGTACAGTTAATCGTTCAACTGCAGCAAGTCCTCTGGAGTTGTTGATTGGAAAGGAGGCTCGTCCTCTGGGTTTAATACCACCATGTGATACTGAGATGGAAGTAAATGTAGGAAGCGTCAGGGATAAGGCATCTGAGACTATGAAAAATATCGCTTCGTATGATAAAGCCAGGTTTGATAAGGGTAAAGCAAAAGTTGTGAGGTACAAGGTCGGTGACTATGTGTTATTGAAAAACGAAGAGAGACATCAAACCAAATTAGATGCAAAGTTCAAAGGTCCATTTTTAGTGAATGAGGTTCTGGATGGGGATCGCTACATGTTAAAGTCTTTGCAAACTAAACGAACTTATAAGTACTGCCATGAGGACATCAGAAAAATGCCAAACGGTCAAGTTCCGAGTGAATTGGACATTGATAAGGAAGAATTGAATCCACCCAAGAGTCTAGGTGGGACCAGCGGTGAGTTGTCTAGTAAAGATAAAAAGTTATCTGTCTGTGAGAGACAATGAGTCCAAGTGAGACGAAGTGTTAGCCGTCCAAGTGAGACGATGTGTTAGCCGTCCAGGTGGGACGATGAGTTATCTGTCAATGTGACGACGATTGGTTAAATTTGGAATGATGAAATGTGTGGAATGGTATTTGTGAGAAACAGTGCTGGAGTTAATGTTGTTTAATGCTACTAACTGAAAATGAATGTAAAAGAAACAGTATATATACTGAAAGAATATGATAAAAACAAAATACAGAAATAGTTGTTCTCATTGTTGAAAAATAATAATAAAAAAAAAAAAAAAATTATAAAAATAAAAATCAAAAGGTGTCTTTTGGCAATAAAGAGAAAAATTACTATGTTGAACATGTTAGGTGATAATTTTTACAAAATGCACGAGGACGTGCACAAGTCAGAATGGCCGTGTCGTATTAGGTAATTTTTCTCAGTGTAAAGTTTCAATGAATGCGCAAGTCTATACGAATTTGTCTTGTCCATATGATGTTTCACTTTCTCATCTCTATTTGTGCTCGTTGGCTTTCTGTCCTTTATTTTCAAATGATATGGCAATGCCTTTCCAGTTGTGTGAGAACACGTTATACAGAGTTGCAAATAGAAAATTAAGAGAGTGCAACCCTACTGGGCTGCGGCTGAACGTAGTCCTGAGTGTTGCTGAATGTTGTCGAGTGAGTGAGATGGTAATACTTGCTCATGACGTCGGGTTGCATTTTACAAATGATTCCCGAAGAGGTAGAGACACTCGACACGGAACTGGGGTTAGTATCCAATCAGCGGTGAACGGAGGTACATAGACAGCAAGCTCAGGAATTCGTTATCTGGCCGAGGTTCAGGGAGACGCCAACAATCAAAATGGAGTCCGAGAATAATTCAACAGGAGGGAACCGAAATCCGTCATACGCATATATACTGGCTTCGCGTTAAACGGCTAAATATATGTTGTATTTGGGTAAATGTTCGAAATTGAGCTCAAAGATAATTATGCTATTTGTGTGACAAAAACGCAACGAAAATCTGTTGTACGTTTGTTATCTTGTGGACACTTATTTCATCGGCAGTGCATTCAATCAATTAGGGATAATGGTCAATGAGCGTGTCCAATTTGCCGCGGTTTTTTTCATAAAATGTATCCTTTTCACAGAAGTAGAATAATTGTAGCCTCTGCAACATGTGGAGAGGATTGGGTGGGTCTTGCTACTTAGATGTCGTCTACGAAACCGCATGGAGTTGAATAAAATCAGGACGCGCGAACATCGATCAAAAAGAGATTCCAAGCCGAAAAAATTGTCTGAAGAACAGATCGACATTATTATAACGTGGATAGAGGAATTTCTCTGACAAATACTCAAGCCCATATACAAAATGAGTTCTATAATATAATAACTTGCTCGACGGTAAGCAATCATTTTGGGGGCAGGATGTATGCACACACAAGTGTGGTAAATAAAGACATACACGCTGTTTTTGTTTTTGCTTTGAACGCCCATATAGAAGCAGGTAAAGCAATTAGTTTACATGGTTAAGCAAATTTTAATTAGTTCTGACTTCATAGCAGGAGACGCTCTAAAGTGGGTCATCGTGCAATACAATAACTTCCAGCTGCGAGAGGATCTAATATAGATCTAATTGGCGCAATTTCTTCTTCGGGAGTTGTATCCATCGACAGACAGCGGGGTTCCTTAAAAAAAAAAAGAATCATGTAGTGCGTGGATATCAGGGGTTCTGTAATGATGGGAGGAGCAAGGAAACAGTCAGAGTGATTTATTAATTATGTGCGATAAAGCTTCATGTCATTCTGTTATTGAAAATGCAGTAGCTAAAATTTTTGTGCACACAACTCCTACGCTTGGCGCCGTATTCCCCAGTGCTAAACCCCCACCATTACAGGACGAGACTGACCAAGAGCAGTTCAACATGTATCATCCTTCTATTCAGATGCAATCGGACCATCAAGATATGCTTATAAAAACTGTATTTATTGTAATTATTTGGAAAATATGTAATAAAAATGGTTTTCTCGTTTTCATTTGACACATTCGCATTTAAAACTGACCATTCTTATTTTCAATTGCTACTTTCTTATTTATGACTAATCTCATTTAGAATTGATTATCCTTTTTTTCAATTGTTGCTTTCTGAATTACAATTGACTATTCTCATTTTCAATTCACGTTTTCTCATTTAAAACTGACTATTCTCATTTTCAATTGTTCACCTAACGGTTGTTTGTTTTTAATTTCGAAAATTGTGAAAATCGGACAACTTATAACAGCTTACAAAAATTTCGATATCTTTATAACCTTAAAAGGCAATTTAATAAAATTTGATACACAGGATTGGGTCGGAGAAACGAATATGAGAATTAAATAAATTTGGAAAATAAGCGTGGCACCATTGAATTTAGAGCAATAAGGTATAACTCCGAAACTGCTGTATTAAACTCTATCAGATTTGGAATACATTTTACATTTCAATTGAGTATGCACAATATCGAAAGTTACAGAATTAGCGGGGAAACCACGCTCACCTCTTATATAATGGTAATTTACAAAAAATACTAGCTCAAATTCGGTACAAAGAATTACCTCGGTTTCATCCGAATTCATACTATTCTTTATTACGACTGCTCGAAACTTTTTTTGTGTTCATTACAATTTTATGAACAACTTGTGGAAATTGTAAAAAAGACTCTGCATACTTATTTATGTGAGTAACTGTATATAAATCACACAAATTATATTTATTACCTTAACCTCAATCGGCCTCTCGTAACAATTTGATGCGAATCTTGACCTTCAGATACTGTATTTTATTAATATATTTTTGTATTAACATTTTAGATAGATTTTTCACTAGGGGAGTTTTTTATGGAGTTTCTGAAAAAAATATGTCCAGTTGTTTTCTATTTATTACCTAATCACTACAACTAAAGAAGTTTCTTACATATTTCTATAAGGGCCATATATTTATTTTATATTTCCACACAAAGGGTTTTAAATGCTGCTTCCACAATTACGCAACGTTATTTTAAAACAAATTAAACATTAAATAAACATTTTGACGTTCAAATTTTGGTTAAATCGAGTAAATTTAAATGCTCCGTTTTAAGAAATAAACTTTTATGCAAAATTTGTAATTGTTTTTACCGAATGCTGCTATTGTTGTTTGGGATTAAAGCTATGTACAAACTTCTTTGCAATTCAATTTATCAATCAACGTTTGTGTTGCAAAGGCAGTAAAAAAATGAAAAAAAAAAATTTTAAAAAAATAATCGAAAAACTGTAATTCGCTCCAAATTGAGTTATTGTTTGCTACGATGAGTTTGACAATTTCATGATTTCCATCATTGAGCTATTGACTGTTGAGCACTGACGAATGCCTGCACGATATTTTTTGATACACAAAATATATTTACATACATATCTACTGACAAGTACTGACACATAATGGTGTTTATTTGTGTAATGGGCGTGTGTGCGATAATTGTTCATGTGTTAAATTAAATTCTAAAAAAACACTGAAATCCCCTTAAACCATCGGCAGATAATTTAGTGTCTTTTACAGACTTAAATTCGCTTGAGTTTTTTCTCATTTCAGATGATTTACAACATTCTTTTCTTCATTTATCACATTTATAGCTTTATACAAACACGAACTTCTGTATAAATATACCGTTTTAATAAAATAGCATTACGCTTTGCATAAATAGTTGAATTAAGTTGAGGAAGAGTACACGGATTCCCATACCAGCAAAGAAGATTTATGCATGTAGAAATATTTTTACTAGTCGACTATACTTTGAGGAGGCGTTGAAGAGGTAGCGGAAATACATCATCATCAATGTCATTGTCGGTGACAGCCTGGCAGGCGGTAACAGTGCGATATTGCTTACCGCCAACGGGTCGTGAGTGAGTGGCACAAGTGACGTAGCTGTGAGTTGATAGAACGCCTAAAATGCTGCTAGCACTGGGAATGTTGAAATTATTGCTACTGTGCAATAATTTGTTCCAAGAGAATGAGTTCGGAATTTAGGTCAATTTAGCTATGATGTACTATTATTTGAATTAACAAAAAATCACTGAAAATGTCGGCTGACCTTCGACTTTCAAAGTAAACGGGGGCAGCGTATTTCTTCTATTAAAAATGCATGCTAAAAGCTTTCGAAGTACGTGACAATTGTCTTTAAAACAACTTGTTTTAAATAACGACGCAATGTCCTACAAAAAATGTCTTGAAACATTTAGCTACAGATCCCTGAAGACGGAGTTTTTAGATTTACGTAAAATATTAAACAATAACATTTAATTACATGTTTGATCAAATCATTATAAAAATTGTGATGAGGTGGGTCTAAGACATAACAGATCGCTTAAAATATCTACAAATATTGTAAGAATTTGACTTTTTGACTCATCCCGAAAATGTCGTATTTTTTTATCAAAGAATTTCTCCCAGAAGAGTAAAGAAATAAATTGAATTCATAAATAAACCAGCTATTTAATTTCTCATTCGATCTTTGGGCCAATTTAACCCAAATTTGCATTTGAATTATTTATAATTCAATTTAATTGTACCGAGATTTCGGCTCAACGGGAAAATCGTATAGACTTATTAAAATTTTTGAAATTAGCGCCGAAATTTATGTCGGTAACGCTGTACAAAAAAAAAAAAACGATGTAGGGAATTCATAATAAAAATAGCATAGTATTCGAGATAGTATTCGATTTGATAAATGTTTAAATTATATGTGATCATTTTTTCCTCTACATTCTTGATTTTTCCGTCACTTTTTTAGGTGAACTATTTAAAGAAATATTTTTTTGTATAAATCATTTCGCGAAAATGAGGACAGAATGAAGGTTAAATCCACTTTATGTTCGAATGAAATTTTAAATTGTATTCAATGTGTATTAATGATGTTATCTTTCTAGGTTTTTACTTTTGAATAAATTAGCTCTGCCCGCAAGTTTCAGCCCACTTTTGTATATAAGTATAGAAATTTTGTATAGGACATTCCAAACACCATTTTCCAATTAATTCAACTTTCCTCAATGAGTATGGCTTTGGTTTCATATATCGCCATATCAAATTCCAATACTCTACCACAAATTCTTTTAGTGATATGGATTACGAAGAATTCAGTTTGCGATAAAACCGACTTCCAGTTACTTCATTTTCTCTATGAGTGTGGGATTGTTTTCATATATATCGATAAAAATTTTCAGTACTATGCCATAAAAAAATCTAGTTGACATGGAATGTGCCAGGCCGCCATTTCCCATCTAATTTTTCTCTAGGAGTGTGGGATTGGCTTTTATATATCTTCCCATCAAATTCAGTTACTGGATTTGTTAAAGAAGTTTTTACTCAAGATATGTATGCGCCTTAATTTTTTTCCTAAACATTCATAATGAACTAAGATAAAATTCCAGTTAATAGGTAATTTTTATGTTACGAACTGAAAAATAAATTAAAATGCTAAGATCTTATATATTCAAAGTATTTTGCAATGTTAGTGGCCATTTCCTATAGTGATTCGATCAAACTTTTTCTTAGACTACAGAAAATAGAAAACATTAAAGTAATAATTAAAAACCGAAACTCAAAGACGGTGCAAAAAAGCAGCAATGTGCCGCTTTGAACGAATTGTGCTGTAATTTATTGCACACCCCACACGTTCTCTTTACTGTCACTCATAAGTGGAAAATATACATAAAAAACGAAATTTTCTGCCTCTGTCAACTTATATAATTGGGAATAAAAGCACATACAAGAGGCTGAGAAGTGTTCATTGAGAGGCGAAATGATGAAAGGCAGAAAATTGCGAAAAAATATCGCACGCTATAAGAATTATAATTGGGTTGTGGCAGCAGTAAAGATGATGCAGGAAGAATGACAAGCAGCGAATAAAAAAATTAAAAATATTCAAAAAAATAGTTTTGAACGAACCATTGCAAATGAGTGACAGCAAAAATTACAAAAGAAGTTGGTGAAAATCGAAAGCAAACCGTGAAATGAAGAAATAATGCCAGGCCGAAAATAAGTGCCAGCAACATGCACACATACATATGTACAGTGGGAAGCAAACCCGCCAACATGTTTGCGACAACTATTTAATTAAAATTAAATGTTAAATCATTTCTTCTTCTTATTCGGTTTTGACCGATTCCAACATAACGCGCTAGTCGCTCCTCTGCTAACTGGCGTCAGCTAGAGATCTCAAGTAAAGCCAAGTTCTGCTCCAACTGGTTTTTCCAACGTAGAGGAGGCTGCAGCTGGGGAAGCACATTCGTCCTCGAATTAGGAAATTATGACTGTACTTAATAAGTAGAATATGTGAAACAACCCCAAACCATCAATCCTCTGCCACCATGTTTACCAGATGCAAATGCAAATATTTAAAATAGAAACATGGCATATAATATTCATCAATTGTAGCAATTACACTAGTTTACAGTACATTTGTTGCCGAAGAAATTTTAGCTGTTGCTGACTACATATAATATGCTATTTTCAAAAATGTAATTAGAATATTTTTATCAGCTCTAGTTTCTGAGTTTCAGCTATGTAGGTATTAGACAGAAAAAAACATGTATTTAATAAGAAAAACTTTATTTAAAGAAACAATTAATCATTGAGTTCTAAAAAACTTCGTTTTAAAGCTTTTCTCCGATGTGTCGACTTTGGAAAATGACGTATTAGAGACCAACAATAGTCAGACATCATATTTGTATCCCAGAAACCCTGATAGCGCTCTTCCATGACGCGTAAGTCTTGATGCATACGCTCTCCCTGCTCTTCGCTCATATCTCCTAAATTTTTCGGAAACCTGTCCAGGTGACTATGGAGAAAGTGGACTTTTATACTCATATTGCATCCCATATTTCTTAATTGTAGCAAAAGGTCTTCTACAAGTTCAACATAATTTTCAGATTTCCGATTTCCGAGAAAATTCTGCATCACAGATACGAAAGCTGTCCAAGCCTTTAGTTCTGACTCAGTCATAGAATTTCTAAATTGAGTATCATTCGTAAGTTGTCTAATTTGAGGGCCATCAAAGATACCGGCTTTAATCTTTTCCATAGTGAGCTGAGGAAATTTTTGGCAAATGTAAGAAAAGCAGTTCCCATTTTTATCTAGTGATTTTACGAACTGTTTCATGATGCCCAGTTTTATGTGTAATGGTGGAAGGATAATTTTGTCACGAGATACTAATGAATTGTGGACTATATTGTGCTTTCCAGGCTCCATATTTGCTCTCAAGGGCCAGTTTTTTCTTACCCAATGTTCTTGTTTAGCTCTACTGTCCCAAAGACATATAAAACAGGGAAACTTGGTGTAACCACTTTGTTGACCGAGAAGAATGTTGACCATTTTTAAATCGACACAAATTAGCCACTTATGGTCATTGTATTTTATTTTGTTCAAGACTAGCGAAATGTTACAATATTCCTCCTTTAACTTTGTACTGTGGGCAATAGGTACCCCAGCATATTTATTTCCATTATGTAATAGAATACATTTTAGGCTACGTTTTGAGCTGTCAATGAATAAACGCCAGTAATTTGGTTCGTATTGCTTCAAGCCCATTTTTATCAACAATTTTTTGATATCTGAACAAAAGGTAATGCCATCTGGTTCGGAAAAATAACACCGTAATTCTGTATCTCTTTCACGATAAAAACTTATTTTAGTATCCGAGGATAGCAAATTTTTTTCTTTTAGTCTTGATGCTAACAATTCTGAAGCTTGTTTAGAAAGATTTAAATCTCTTACATTTTTCGTCTGAAACAAAAACAAATTTGAATATTTTCCATTGTTTATTTTGTATTTTACTTTTGTTTGGAGTTTGCTTCATTCTCAATAATAACATATTATAATGTTGGCAAACTTTAAGAAAAAATCATGGCTGACGAATTCGAAATGGGACAGGGATTGTTTCAAATTAAGTCATATACCGCGGGCATGAAGAAATGTCACGGTCGTTTTTATTCCAAAAGCCGGAAGGGCCTCATATATTAATCTAAAGGATCTTAGGCCTCCTCCTTTCCTCTTAAAACACTTGAAAGGATTGTTAGCAGTTTCCTCTATCGACAGTCGATTACTGTCTAATGACCAACATTCCAACCGAAAAGGAAAATCTAAGGAGGCAGCACTCCATAGCATGGTCAGCTATATTAAGAAGTCTCTCAGCGTTAAGCATTTCTGTCACGTAGCCTTCGTGAACACTAAAAGCTCACTGATGGAGTTTATCCGTCAACTATTCTGCTGTAGAGTGGTATAGGCATGGCTGGAAGTGAGCTAGGTGTCGAGGGGGAGGCCCCAAAGAGCTGTTCTCTCTACACTTCTGTGCACCCTACCCTTCTGCTTCTGCGGGAAGAGCTTTCGCAACAACTATGCGAGCTGATGCAGCGAATGCTTCGGGATGTATCCAAGTGGTCAACCCGTTGGGGACTAAGGGTCAACTCAAGCAAGGTGGAGCTCGTCCTTTTTGTGGGAAGGTTTGAAATGCCTTCGATAACTCCACCAGAGCTAAATGATGTCCAGTGACAAATTTCTAGGCGTTGAAGTGGAAAAATAATATAATGCAACGTTATAAAAAAGCTTCTCACGAAGCCCTCCCTGGCGAATTTCCTTTATGTAACTAGGCTTCTTCTGCGTATCCCAAGCTGAGGACTCAGCTATTATGGACGGTGTTACGGATGTTCATTTTTAGTGATAGCCAGGCTGCAATCAAAGCACTGAATTCTACAGGAGATGGCCAAGCAGAACAGGGTCTCTGGCCTGAATGTAAACTGTACGACAGATGGAATTAGAAGGCAATGCCCGACCAAGCAGATTCTTAAGGACGCATTGGTATGATATATGTATGTATATCACTTGAAAAGTCCTACTTATAGTTTGTATATATAAACAAGGTGGTGAAAGATGAAGTCAAAATACGACTTGTCGCATCTCAAACAGTTTTTAGGGCCCTAACCAGGCATTGACTAATAGGAAAATATGCTGAGAAGCTAAGCGTGCGTATCAGGGATCACCGTTTCTGGATGACCTGAGCGAGGTTTCAAACACCGAGGTAAGATGCTTGATGATATTTTCCAACGCAACGAAATGGTTCAGTAAGAGATAATTTTTAGATTGTGTCAGTTTTGTGGTAACACAATGGGCAGGACGACCTAAGCTGCAGGCGGCAGCCACTAATACCTACCTATTTACCTACCTAATCAAAAAGTCAAAGTCAAAATATTAACTGTTAATTTTGACTGGAAAAACCAATTCAAATGCACACTGTTAAGAATATTTTTCACGGAAACATTGAAAGGGAAAACTTAACTATTTTTTTAACCAGAAAAATATCGTTAAAAAACATCGATTAAGGCTTTTGTGGATAAAAGGAAACATTTCAATAATTTAATATTAATATTACTTCGCTATCACGCATCACGCTGCTATGTCCAAATATCGAATGAACAAATTCTTTCCGCCTGATTTTTTGAATTTAAATGTCGAAAATAACTACTATTTTCCCTGTTTTACAGTCTTATTAAACTGTCCAATTTTTTTCTTCCTTACAAAATTTTAGTCTAGCTTTACAATTTCCCTTAGACAAGGACGTTTTTTTCTGTTTGACTGCAGCAACCTCACCTATTTTATTGAAGCACGTCTTACTGTCCACGTGCAATAGTTTCCTGAGGAGTTTGACGAGAGCATACACTAAGTTCGGGCATCTCCGTTGGGCGTTCTCCACCACTTAAAACTTCGACAATACTTTGTGTTTTTTCACATTTATTACAATTTGCTGACTTTTATTAAACTATCCTAGTCATAACTGTAGCGGAACTTTTTTGGAATAATATTAGTGTGGAGGAAAACTGTAAAAAAAACCGTCTCGTAATCAGAATTTGTCGTACAATTTTTGTTATGTACTGAACTACATTTATTTTAGAATAATAATGGTTTTAGCGACCTTTCCAATTTAAATTTGTAAAAATTTAAGTAAAAAAATATCCGCACCATTATTTTTGGTCTATAAATGTGTGAATAATAATCTGGGTAGAAGAAATACTATAACAATATATACCTAGTTTCCGCAAACACGTCGACGGGTTTTTTTTTACCACTGTATAAAGGCTTATGTTAAGAGAGACCCATCACACACCACTGACACGCACTCGAACTCATTTCGAATTTTAATCTCGCACATCGATTTTAACGCCAAATGCAGGAGGCACTTGAAGCCTTCTTTTTCATATACATATGTATGTATTGTATATGTATATGTATGTTTGTATATCGTATATGCTACTACTATTAACACTTTGAAGGCATACGCTGCAACTTCTGCACGCATCCACTTGAGCTTAATTAAACATTTTTATCCTAGAGGCGCTGTATGCTAACCAAATGCACATGCATTAAATGTGCGTGTGTGTGTAATTTCTCTTTATAGTTTTCTTTAGTGGCCTTTTTGCCCGCAAAGCTTATTTAATTTTTTTCACTCAAAGTGGGTGGGGAATGAAACCAATTCTTTGCATATATACATACCAATGGAAATCCATTTGCATCTGAGTACATATACTACATATAAAAAGAAAGTCATAATATCAATGGGAGCAATGTGGTACCACTTCGATATTCATTAACATTCAGAAAACAATTTTCATTGGTGTTAACAACATGTTAACGTGATACAATTAAAACTTTACTCCCGGTCAGCATATAAATGTATGCAGTTATGTATGAATGCAATTATTTACATATGTTGCTCTTAAAGCCACTTTGCAGAAAGATCAAAAATTGTTTCCAAATTGGAAGGAGAGAAAGAAAACGATTGATTATTTACACCGGTAAGTAGTAATCCTGTTGCCATAAGCAGATGTACAGATGTAGTTAATGTAAAATTCGTTCATTATTGTATTATGCAATGAATATCCGATCCGATCACTGAAGAATCTTTATGGCATCACTTTGTCTTGATACTGAAAACTTCACAATTAGTTTACTGTAAGCCCGTACAATCGCATACTACTCTATTGAAACCGGCTATGGGTTGGAGATCCCTGAACACGCTGGATGAGCATAGTGCGGTTTTCTGATCCCAGAGACATCCCCAAAAACTACCAAGCGAGTAAACGAAATAAATAGGCCAAATAAACTCTGGCGAATTATAAATAGAAGCTACAACCGTGGAGCTAATATACCATGAAGAGAAGATAAATATACCAAGACGGCGATACAAAATTGTATAAATACTAAAATATCCTACTTAAACGATGTTCTTTCTACTTATATTTTCGAATCGGTCAGTAGCAATAATAAACAACAATAAACAATGTGGGACGGGTATACATGACGAAAAGAACAATTTTGTCAGAGTCACACAGCAAAGGAAACAAGAGGGTCTGAGCAATTGTTGCAATTTCTCTCTTCTCGAATTCAAAGCCGCTCGTATTTTTTTCAACCTAACTTGCCTTATTATTCCAATGCATATATCTGCATGTACATGGAAATGCCCGTTTGTCTGGGTATTTCTTTGAAAAAAGCTAGATTGATATTAACGACTTTCATAGGCAAGTATAATAAAATTCCAATGCGGCACAATACCTATGTAATTTACAATAAGGGTTGTTATTGGGATTTATGAAACAAAAATGAAAAACGGAAAAACATTTAAAGACGGAAGGATTTATAACTATTTTCATAACAAAACTTGCCATGAGACCAAGGTAAATATGCAATGGTGGAAATATTGGTATTTAAAATATTACTAATACAAATTTAACATCATGAATGATTTTTGTGTCCTTTTTGAACTGAAAAAAAGAAGAAGAATTAAGGAAATTCCAACAGCGCCATCTAGCGTACTGCTAATCAAGAAATAAATCCAGAAATTAACCCCTTGCACCAAAAAAGCTCCTCTACATAAGTAAGTATGTTTACAGAAAGTAAAAAAAAAGTTAGACGAATTTAACAATGCATTCTCCAACAATAAATTTATGTCAACTGTATTTAACGTAAAATATTACAGTTCGACTAAATTTGTTTTCCGCTTGCACAAGGCGCAAGTTACTCTTACTACTTAAACTTTTTTCCATGCACTTCAAATCTACCAAAGAATTTACCCAAGTCTTCTCGTTATATGAAAAATGCATTCGATATTTTACGTTATATCTGCTAGGCGAGGAGGAATTGCTAAGAATTATTCGGTAAGCTAATTGCAAAAAACTTGCCAGATATCTCACATTTTTCATTTCATTATACCTTTCATTAAGATGAAATGGGAGTATAACTTGGCCCGATGTAGTACCTAGAGCTGATTCGATTTAGTCATGTTCGTCTGCCTGTCTCTCTAGTCCCTCAGTTTTTGGGATATCGGACTGAAACCTGGTAGCAGACGTAATTCTATAATGTTTTAATCATTTGTTCAGATCAGATATTAGCTGCTAGCAACTGATTGTTCAGATATGAAATTGTCGATAATAACTCCTGCACCAAGGTAGCTAAAGACATTAAATTTGACACTCCTGTCACTTATTATGAATAGAAAGTGTCCACTGAAAATTATTAAGATCGGGCCACTATAACTAATAGCTCTCATATGACTAATTGTTCAGAAATGAGGTTTTCAAGCTCCTATATTGAGATAGAAATTATGGAAACTATTTGCTTATAAATCATACGATGTTTACTGAGGAAATCATCAATAATATTTTTTGGTTGGAGACTTTGACATTCATAGCTCCCTAGCAAATTTTCATACTACAAAGCAACTAACTGTGATTGATTAGTCATTGATGATTGTTTCTGTATTTTTTTGTTCTCGCGCTTAATATTACATTTCCATATATATTTTATCATACTTTACTTTACACACTTTACTGAAATGTATTTTTTATATTAATGAAAGGAATAAAGGCATCGGCAAGGCCGAAGACATCACGTCTTTACTTGTTTTTAATTCAACAACTTTCGGTGATTTTGGTTGCCTTAAATTTTTCTTTTAAAATAGGATTCCGACTTTGCCAAAAAATGTACCCGTTGGGGTTGTAGGCTTAACTTCGAAATAATGTTCGCTCATATTAGCAGGCGTTTCTTCTAAATGCCTGAATCGATTTGCATTTACTGATACGGCGAGGATTTATGTGTGTGAGCATATTCATTTACTCTGAAATAGATTACCCGAAAGGTGGCGCTTGCGTGGACATTTTTTAAAAATCGTATTACTGCTCCAGCTCTTATTAAAATATATAATAAATATCAATATCGTTTGGATATCAAAATATTTCTCTACATATGTAATTTATTCTTCAAATATCAACTAATCGGAACGTAAAGACGATTTGATAGTAGCGCCACTTTTCGGGTAAAACGTTCAGAAAAAGTAGCCTTTAATAAGACAGAAAAATTCTTCTTTCTACTTGTGAAGCCTCATCAAAATCGATCCAATAATTTCAGAAGTTGGATGGGAAAAACAGACAGACATACAAATAAATATATATATTACTACATATCGATAGTTATATAGGCTTATGTGGAAATTAGCAGTTACTTGAACTCATAAAAAAAAATGATGTATTTTACTTGAGTGTCCACACAATATATACGAGTATCAGGCAATTTTAGCATGGACAGACACTTACAAAATGGAGTGTGACAACATTCCATTCCATTTCGTTGGTTAGTTTAGTAAGTTTAACATACGCCATTGTTGTTCGAGCATCATGTAGAAGAGAGCAAAGCAACATGGCAAATTTTGCTAAAACTTGACTAAAATTACATTGTACTTAAACTGGAAATATGCAAGTTAGTGGGGGTATAGCTACACTATGCAGATAGGAACTTTTGTCACATCACAACTGAGTGTATTTTGTTTTAATAAATTTGCCTGCATTTTGTAAATATTTCAACACAACCAACCCCTCCCCAGCTGGCTATGCACTCTCAACTGCCTTTCGCTTGAAATATTTTGCATGTATGCATACAAAATGAAAATATACATATGTACATACAAATGTACTTACTTTGTTTAGTAATCTGAAATGCGTTGTCTACAACGATTTAGCCCCAAATGCCATGAAGCTTTAAAAGCTTTTTGTCTGCCTAACAATTTACAAAATGTTCTCACATAATTGCTTAATAGTGTCACGTGTTTTCCATACAATTTTGCCATTTTAGCACGATGTATGCGTAAATTCACACACACACGCGCTCGAAGCTGCCTTGAAGGAAATAGCAATGCGGGAAGTTTGCCTAGCGGGTGAGCGCGGTTGAGTGGTGCGTGGCTGAATGTTGCCCACTTGTTCAGGTTCATGGAGGTGAAGTTTGGAAAATTAGAATATATGTACATACATACATCATATGATATGGCAAATACAAGACATCAAATGTTGCATGGCACAGTAGAAAAAAAATGACACGACTGCTATAAGGCGATGGTGTGGGAAAATTTGCTATAAGTCACGTAGTTGAATGTTGCACCAACATATTTGTTGTAATAAAAGTGAGAACATATGCTTAGATAGGAAGAGAGAGAGAGAGAGAGAGACAATGCGGTCATAAAGTTCATGCATATCTGGTTACATATGTAAAGATTTGCTCGAATAGCCAATAAAGAACGCCTACCCTGATACCCTGTCCTACCCTGATCCAGCGGATAAAATTTAGACCACAATTCGATATTGATTACCGCACGACTTTTAATTATTTATAATTTGAGAAAAATTGATACCGAACAATTACACGATTTTATTCAACCTTTTTATAATTATAATTATTCAACAATAACGCCACTTCCAAACCCGTGAAGCTTTCTAAGAGCAATTTGGTCATAGACATAATAAAGTCGGCTATATGATAGAATTTTTCATGTAAAATTCAACTGCAAAAAAAAGTTTTAAGTTTACTTTATTTTGACAATCGAACTTATTTGTGGATTTTTGTAAACGATTGATTGTTTTAAATGTTTTATTTTTATTAATAAAACTGATAGCTTACATAGTGCAACTGTTTGTTCGCCTCCCATGTTTATGTTTTAAACTTATCCTCAAAATTCTTCATTTCTTCGTAAGGAATTAGTGCCGGAATTTTTTAGCCGTGTAGTTTTCAATGAAGCAATACTTTTTTCGGAGTAGGTCTTTTTGACAGCTGCTACTTGATTTATACTCAGTTTGATTTGCCATTTGCAAGAACTTAAGCCGATCGACTATCAATCAAGCACGTCGTCTATTTTCACAATAAAATTTTGTGAAGCTCACTCTTGGTTGAATTGGTACGTTATGATTTGTCTACGCAGATAAGCCCAAGACGATTACTGATATACGGCCCCAATTGCTGCCTAAAGTGGTCGAAAATTAGGCATATTGGCTGGAATTTGTTTGAGACAGCGGTGACGGTCACTTCATCAGTTTTAAAATATAATGGCATACCCTTATCTTTATAATAAAGCTAAGTTCTAAAATTATAAGCGTTTTATTCCTTCTTGAACACCACATGGCTGATAAAAACACCCTTTATGTTTGGAAGCGAAAAATTTTCTTGCGAAATTTATGTTGAGGTAAAAATGGGATATTTCGGGTAAAAGTGAAAGTCATCATAAGACCGACTATTTATATGGGGCTTTCCTACCAGGGTATACACGGTTAAAGTTCATAGACTACTTCATGGGTTTATGCCTCCCGGCCTCATCCTAGCCTAATCGCATTTTACGTAGTAGTTTAAATGTGTAGAATATATCGTATGAATAGGCATATTGCATATTTGCTGCACAAATATATCAAATGTAAACTTGCATGATTTTCGCAGAGCATGTCACTTTTGCTCCCCATCAACTTCCAAAAATCAATTACGCACAGGCACGGCGCATGCACATCCCCATTCTATACAAAAGCCTCTTGTTTATCACTTTAAACTGTGACTTAAATAATAATAACAGCAAAAATATTGAAAGCCAACAAGAAACATTGCAATTGCATGTTTAGTAATATTACAACTATGCACAACAACAACAAAATCATACTTAACTACACGATGGTTGTCAACATTCTTGTTGATGTTAGGCATTTCGATGAGTGTTGTAGAGAGGGGCAGATGCCATTTAAGGGAGACAGTAAGTATGGCGCCCCAGGCTACGCTACATATTATTGTGCCAAATTTCATTTCATTCAAATATTTACATACATATGTATGTATATATTGTGTACTATACACATGCACGCACACGCGTTGAATTATTATGTGTTCCCAAATTTACAAATGCATGTAGTTAGATATATTTTTAGGCGTTCAGGCGAACGAAAACCACTGGCACTAAAATGTGTGCATTGCATGCAATTAGCCAGCACCCCTATCCATGCACACACTCACACATATACTGCATGGATATGTATACATGTAAATATGTATGAATGCAAGCCCAAATCTTATTACATTCACAAAACACGTATTAAAGCGTCATTATCGCTTTCTGACCCTAACTCCATAATGCCGCTCAACATATAATGCCTCAAAATAGGTTATGCACTTAAATGCGGTTGTAATGGAAATACAGCGTGGTTAAAAATTATAGATTTAAAAGTTATTAACTGCGTTTATTTAATAGGACCCAAAAAATGCTCCAATATTTATTTATTTATTTAAGTCTATGAATATCGATCCTTACAGACTATGGAAAAAAGTAACTTAGTACAAGCTATTGATATACATATTACATATTTTCAATAAAGCTACAATATAGAATTTAAAAGATTCAAAAAAGCGTTCCTTGAAAGTGAAAAGTCAAGATCAGCATTACTATTAAGGGAATTCAATTCACGTAAAGAGCGAGTAATGGGGGCATTACTGGCGTACTTAGTTTTAAAGTTACCCCCATGAAAAGGGTAAAAGTTCCGAAGAGATCGCTGGGGAACATTAAATCGAATCCGTTCCAACAAGTAAGGGCAATCAATGACTCCAGTTATAATACAATGTGTAAAGGACAGGCACAGTATAGACCTACGAGTTTCCAGGGACTTGAGATTTATAAGCATTAGACGAGCAGAATAGGATGGCATGGGATCTGTAAAATTCAGAGACCGAAGTGCAAACTTAAGAAAAATTTTTTGTACACGTTCTATTCTATTGATAGCTAGCTGGGTACTTGGTCTCCAAATAAAAGCAGCATATTCTAAGTGAGATCTAACAAATGATACATAGAGTAACTTGATGGTATAGGGATCAGTGAATTTAGAAGCATTCCGTCTTACGAAACCCAACATGGAGAAAGATTTGGAAGTGATATAATTTATATGGTTATTAAAAGAGAATTTACTATCAAAAACAACGCCAAGGTCCTTAATCTCACTAACACGCAGAAGGTCACATTTCGCTATATTGTACTTAGCAGGTATAATGTTAGAGATTTTGGAGTAAGTTATTTGGAAGCACTTAGATAAGTTCAGTGAGAGACGTGATTTCTGGCACCACAAGTAAAGCCGGTCAATATCAGTTTGAAGCTTAATGGCATCATCTGGGGTCTTAATCGCTGAGAAAATCTTTAAGTCATCAGCATAAAGCAAAAATTTAGCAAATGAAAAACAACTTTTGATGTCGTTAATAAATAGTACAAATAGGAGTGGTCCCAAGATACTTCCTTGCGGGACTCCAGAAAAGGCAACAAAAGGGTTAGACGAAATACCATCAAATGTAACAATACAACGTCTATTGCACAAGTAAGAGTTTATCCATTGCAGAAAGGCAGAATGAAAGCCAAGGCAAGCTAATTTTTCAATTAGGACTTTATGTGAGACTTTATCGAAAGCTTTCGAAAAGTCAGTGTAAATACAGTCAACTTGTAAACCAGCCGAGAAAGACTCAATGCAGTATTCACTAAAAACAGCTAGATTCGATACTGTAGATTTATTGGAGACAAACCCATGCTGATTTCGGCATATTAAAGATTTAACCGCAAAACTCAACTTTGCATTGACTGCGTGTTCAAAAATTTTTGAGATAGTCGAGAGCTTTGAAATAGGCCTATAATTTCTAACGTCATTTTTATTGCCACTCTTAAAGATTGGCGTTATGGAGGTGAGCTTCCATGCGTCAATGAAACTCCCCGAGGATAAAGATTTATTGAAAATTACTTTCAGAGGATAGACCAAAGCAGGGCAATTTTTTATTAAGACTGCTGAAAGTCCATCAACATCAGTTTGGGAGGAAGATTTCAATTTAAAAAAAGCTTTACTAATATCCTCAGATGAGAGGCATAGAGCACCGTAGTCCAAATAGTAGTCTAAGCTAGACGAAAAGTCACTCGGATGGTTTTGTTCTTCATTAACAAAATTTGATTTAAAAAAATCGGCAAATAAATTTGCCGCTTCACTCGAGGTTCGCGCATATTTATTATCAAAGAAGATACCAGTGGGAACACTAGCGCAGCTCCTTTTGGATTTTATGTAGTTCAAGAAGTTTTTAGGATATGATTTAATGTTCATCTCCATGTTTCCAATGTAGTTATTATAGAGAATTTTATTTAAGTAGTTGAATTCCATTAAAGATCGCTTATATTTAACGAAGAATAAATGGTTCTTCGTAGACTTAAACTTTTTAAAATAATTGTTTTTAATGTTTTTTAGCATTTTCAAATCCTTAGAATACCAGGGCAATTTATAAGATTTTTTCTTTCTAACTGGAATATTATCCAGGCATAGTTTAGACAAAATGGATTTAAAAGTAGAGAAACTGTTAAATGTATCAAGACCTGTAAATAAATTATCCCAATTAATATCGAGTAATAATTCATTAAAGCTAACAAAATCGCATAATGCATAATTAAATGATAACCTGTCATCAGAAGTAACTGAAGCAAAACAGTACAACTCGAATTTTACAACTAATGGTAAATGATGCTTATTCTTAGGAGTTATTGGATTCAAACATTCACTAACTTTGTAGCTCAGGTTATCACTTACAAATATGAGATCCAAGATTCTATTCAGAGAATTCACGAAATTATTAACTTGGCATAAATTAAGACTAAGAATATTATCAATAAAATATAATTCATGATTTGCAGAAACATTAGTAGGTGTGAGGCTATAGTTAGACATACTAGCAAACCAATTTATTTTGCATAAGTTGAAATCACCAAGCACGCATAAATGATCATCATTTAAGTTGTTTAAAACCAAAGATACCACGTTGTCAGCATGCGCTTTGTACAATTCGAAAGAACTTTCAGGCGGTATATACGAAGCGAGTAGGTATATAGAACCTTGTGAAGAGTGGCAGCTTATACAAACACAAATTTGATCCAACAGGGAGTCACCATTGTTGAGTGGAAACAGGAATGCACGGAATTGACGCTTGACAGCAATTAAAACACCACCACCACGGAAGCAACCAGTTTTTGCAGCATCCCTATCTTTGCGAAAGACATTGAACAGCTTCGGATCGAAGAACTCACTGTCGAAGAAACTTGCATTTAGCCAGGTTTCAACAAGAACGAAGATGTCGAAATCTAGTTGCGCACTAAGGGAATGCACAAGGTCAGCCTTTGTTCGCATGCCAGATAAGTTTTGGAAATACACCTTAAGGCAGCCTGTAGGAAGACCTGAAGGCTTTATTATGTCGGAGGCAGCTGTAGGAAGACCTGAAGACTTTATTATGTCGGAGGCAGCTGTTGTGGATCCTTTTGAAAAAAACGGAAAGGCCTTACGGTTACATTTGTCGGCCATATTTCTGAACTGAGCATTTTTTTATACGAAGGCTCCGGAACTCCCAACTTAAAGTTGACTCTCTTAATGTCTTTTAATGAAACATCCTTTCTAATCAATTTAAAACAGGATAGCATAGTTTTATTTAAACCTGTTTGCTTAGAGACGTAATCTTTAATATCAACTTCAGATACGAAAGGCGAGAAAGATGCCAAATGTAGCCATTTATATTTGACCGCAACATCTAAGTCCATACAAGTATTTGTACCTACCACTCGCACTTGTTTTTTGTTCCGTTTATTAGTGACCGTGGTCCACTGTGCATTATTAACCGCAACAGATGGTGAAATAAGAGAGCGAGAGATGCTAGTAGGCGAGAGAGCAACATTAGAGACAACATCAACTGGCGCCGGTATGCATTGTGTGCCGGTATGTTACTCATTTGAACATATCTGCTAACCGTAAGTACTCATCAATATAGCTTTACAAGCTTTCAAAATAATAAAATAATATAAAAAAAAGTTGGACCATGGTGATATCCTTTCAAAATATTCTGTATGCAAACACCATTTCCACTAGTAAGCGTGTGACGACGAAGATTTAATTAATTATGAAAATAGGTACTTTCCTATACATCCAAGCGCCACTAAAATTTTCAAAATATACGCAAATCGGCCATTAAGCTGTGGTTTCAGTGGCAGCGAATTTTACTCACACGATTTCCTAGACTTAAATTTATTTTTGTAACGCTCCTATTCGCAATGCTATGGTAAATGTGCATGAACTTTTACGTTGTCAGTGTGCACCTTCTGTATAAAAATCCGGAACAGCCACCTTATCTTTTAAAACTTAATTTCGCAACTAAACTTCGAGTGCTCTTAGTGATCCTATTAAAAGCCATTACGAACGATAATGGGTGTACTAAAAATTTCGATGTCCGAAAATTAAAATAAATTGTGAATGGAAAAAACATTGAGTTTTCAACTAATATTTTGTATCTTTATGTATGACAGTTAAAAACAAAAAGTAACATACAATAATCTTCTTTGACCAATTTAAAAATAAGCACATATATCTTCAGCGAAAATGCATAGTTAAAAAATAATTGCTCAGTGCCAATGGGCTCTAGCAGTATGCAAAATAAAATGTTACATTATATTTGTGCATTTATTAAAAATTTGTGCTCAAAATGAAAAAGACGAGAGAACTGCAAATAGTTAGTTCCTGTTTTTACATTCCTATTAGTGGGATCAGATTAGCCTTTTCGAGGTTAGATCTAGTTTATATTAAACATTTAATCGCACCGTAGGCCCTGGTAGCTAGTGTGTATTTTTACTTAAGTTAGTTTAATATTTCATATTACTCTAATAAATAATAATAATAATAATAATAATAATATTTTGGTTCTTTAGCCTCGACATTTGAGGTTTCTCACATTGAAAGAGAAAATTCTAATTATGCTCAAACATTAATAAACATTAATCGAACTACAGTGGCGAAAACTTATAACAAAACATTGGATATAGGAGAGGTCTATAGTTTTTGGTGGAAGTCCGAATATTCAAAGATTCATTATGCGAAACCTCTTATTCTTAACTCGTCCAATTCGTATTTAATTTTTAAAAATGGATTTAAAATAAAATCTTCCTACTTAATATTAAAATGTTTAAACAAATATTGTTGCAATTTCGAAATTTCTAATTCTCATCATTATCCCTAACAAACTTTATACACTGGTTCAAGAAGAATATGACCTTATTTAAATAAGTTATTTATGTTTCATTTTTATCTTTTATTTTTCCCGCATGGTGAAATGTTGATGTATATATTTTGGAACGATTTTATGTCATCCCTTGTACATTTTGCTGTACGAAGGATTCGGATCAAATGGATATTGCTAAAGGGTAAAGTACATAAGTATGCACGATTTCCGGTATTTGAATGATATGACATAGATATCGCATTTCAAGCGAGTATCCATTAATTGGGATTTAATTTGAAATACAATTTGACGCTAACGGCGTCAAAGTTCAACTTACCTTTTATTTAAAGTAATTAAAAATTTGAAAATTAAGACCATATTGATATCGTTATCGATATATTTATCTTCGTATTATTGTTATCGGTGTCACTGTCATTTTCGGTATCGATAGGGTCGTCGTATTCGTTTTCGTCGTCATAATTACATTTGCTTATATTGGTACTCGTTTTCCTATTAATGAACCAATACACATTGCTCTTATCGCTTATACAAGTTTCCCTTTGCATTTCACTCTAAATTTTATTTTTAAACCAAGTAATCGATTTGGGTGTACTTCTAAGCTTATTTAACTTACACTTAACAGCTGACGTTGTTTTGATTTTGTTTCCTTAAACTTGTATCTTTTTGTAAATTTGGTAAAAATGAAAAGAAATTCATCATTAGAAGTACAACGTCACTCTACACAGTCGTATTAGTTTTGCGGAGATGCCAGATTTCAACATGAGGTCGTAGAGGCAGCCTCTATTCGTGTGACTCTAATCAACGAAAATGTGGTGATGTCGATTTGTTTATCTAAGGTCTTTTGCAGGATTTGGTACACTGCGAGTATCTGATCAATGGCCGATTTGCTAGGACCTTTAATGCAATGTTAAGAAGGCTTATCTCGCGATAATTTGGGCCTTAATTTAAATTCGACGAAGCACTAATCGAGTAATTAAAGATATGCATTTTTATAGGGTAAATCGAGTCCATTAAACCTTAATCGAGAAAATTCGGTAATTACTTAACTAATGCGTGTATGAACTTAGTCTAAGCTATGTTAGCAGCAGACCTAATTTTTTCTCTACCTTTTTTAAATGCTATAATTTAGACAGATAGTTCATTTTTTCTAGTTATAAGAAAAATATTTCATTTCTTACATACCATTGCTCATTAAAACTTGACTCTCAAAAGTAAAGCGCACAGCCTAATGCAACCCTGTATACCCTACGAAGGAGGGAACTGGAGGTTTGTTACTATTTCCCACATAAATATAGTAGTGGCGTATTTTTAACACTAACCGCACTTGTGCTTTGCGAAATAGATAGCACTAGTTTACACAAAAAAAGAACTTCACTAAAAAGTATTTTTTAGACTAATTTTTGGTCGTTGAACATTCATTCATTTTTCCGAAGAAGCGTTTTAGAGATATACGGAAAATCCCGGTTTTCGAGGTCTTGTCAAAAAACTCCAGAAAGAGATCCTTTTTAAAGGTAGATTCCGATTCTTTACGCTGATATAGTTTTTGTGTGAATCCAAACTGTACTTTTTGAGCTACAGACGTTTAAATAAGGACATTTTCGAGCTTTTTCGAAAATTGTTAATTTATATTCATTATTTTTAGTTGATAAACTTTGTAAAAAATGTTTAAAAATGCCTTAATTTTATTATAAAAATGCGGGGCGCCCTTATCAGTAAGGAAATGTAAAAGTTTTACAAATTAAATAAAAGCGGAAAATTTAAATGTTAGCTACATTCACTTTTTCAGCTAAAAATTTTTCCAAATTCTTATTCATTTCACGATGCAACAACCAGAATGTACATGATGTAATATCGAGGTCATGGATTTGTGACCGCTGATTCTGAAAATTGCAACCAACTTTTTCTATCCCTTCTAGACTTTGACATACAGGATGCTGAATGTTTTCCATGATTTTTTCCCAAAATTTGGTATGGTATAGGTAGACTTTTTCTCAACACAATTGAATGAGTTGAAATTGTAAAAGTTACGCAAATTTTGATATTCGAAAACGTTACATTTGTACAAGTTTTTCACTGTTAGAGACAGTTTAATATTGTCTTTCATTCATTTAATTATTGCTGGCTTATCCATGCAGACTTTGGACTCGGATCATGATCTATTCGTTGACAGTTGCGTTCCGGAAATCTTCATTTTCGAAGAAATATGGACCGATTATTCCACCAAATTCATAAGTCATTCAAAAACGAGGGTTGAGTTATTCTTCAGCCAAAGCAAATCATAAATTTTAAGTTCAGAGTATTACTTCAGATAAAGGAATTTGCATAATTTAAAATTTTGGAAAATTGAAATGGTGCTGCTTATCACTAAAGAATTTTCTCAAACAATATAGAGTTTGTTACACTCATTACTTTTTTTCCATTGCTTTTAGTACTTCGTTGGTTTACTCATTTACCTTTTTTTTCGTCCATCTAATATAAGAATGTTGGCATGTTGAAACAATATTTAATAATTACTTACGAAAATATAAAGCATTATGCAAATTTTAACAAATGCATTACTGTATTTCCCAAAGGTTTCAACCGGAAAATACCTCTCGCTCTTGCTTTACGAATTCTGAATTCACATTCAGTGAACAATTTTTCGTAGAATAGAATATGTGGATCCAATGTATGTATGTAGGTACTGTAGCTAATTAAGCATAATTTTGTTAGTTAATATTATTAACTTTAAAAAAATCCATTTTCATTTAACGCGACCACAAAGTTATCGAATTCCAGTCCAGTTTCTGTTCAGAGCACGGGGGTACTACTATTATCACACATTTGTACACCTCTACAAACACAAGGGCTATCCAATTCTGTGAATCAAGTCAATAACCTTTGCAAGCATTCTCTTGCGCTAACTCACCTTGTTGTGTCTTCACTTGAACCGGCGTGGACATGGGACCGGCTCCCATTGAGGTATACGCCTGCACACGCACCGTGTAAATGGCATGGGGCGTTAATTCCGAAATGGTTGTCAATTCGCTATTGTCCACCATTTGTGAGTCCCAAGATGCCTCCGGCTGATTGGGATTTGTGGTGTAGTAGACTTTGTAGCCCTGTAAATAGAGGAAAAGCAAAACGTTTGTGTTATGAGTGAAAACTTCAAGAAAATATTGATATAATTGTAGATGTGTATGTAATGTAAGCTTACGCAAATATTCTACTAAATTTTAGTAATTCCTAAGACGATATATGTATATTGTTAGGTCATCTCAATTCTATTTGATTAATGAGACTGACCTACACTCAATATGCAATATAACATAGCCATATGAACAAACGTATGCGCATGTGTAGATATTTGTTTGTGTATATTTGTATGGCCATCAATTCAAGCACTCTATATGTGCAAGTGTTACTCTACATTTGCGCCTGTCGAAAAATCCAATCTCACAAACTGACATTCATACAGCGATACATACATACATTTATTCTCTAGGCAATTGAGTTCAATAGGTCAATTATTAAATGCTAGTTATTCTCTCAAACATCTCCGCATGCGAAAAGCTAAAGTTTAAGTGTCATATATACTATGGATATGTACATAACTATGTACCCAGCAAACATTTCAAAGCGACTTGAATTTATTTGTCTGAAATAATACTTATGGGGCATAGGTAGAGCTTACTTTACTTAGAGTAATACTAAAAAGATAAAGTGAACTTTATTTCTAAGTATACATATCATAGTTAGTTAAGCGCCATGAGCATACCAAGAGCCTACTTTATGCCAACTTCTATTAAAAAATCTATTACTCAATACTGTCAAAACACGAATTTTGTTTACTTTAAATTGTTGCGATTGGTGATTAAAAATGGAAAAAGTACTTGATAATAAATTATTTAAAACTTGTTAGATTAATGTAGCACAATACACGTGAACACATATCGGAATACCCGAGAAAACGATTGTCTCTGTCCACATACATAAAATTAAAAGTAAATTTATTTAAAATACAATATAGTATGTTTAAAAATTAAAATTAAAAATAAAAATCTGGACAACGACTTGGTCTAGCCTGCAGTGGTTATAGGAGCCTTCTTTCTCTAAATCGAAAGGATTACATTTTTCCTTATATATTTTTGGTATTCTTGTTAACCTTCGCTCTTCTTCACTTAGTTTTTTAAATCAGTATCACATGTCAAACGCTCTGAACACATATTAATTTTAATTTCGTTTAATTTGACAAATTTAGTAAAAGCTTTCCGTCACTCTAACTTTAGCGCTAGCTCTAACCGAAAAATCCGAATCTACCTTAACTATGAATAAGATAAAGTATACTTTTAAATAAAGTATGCTCTACCTTACTTAGCGCCGGCTTCTACTTGACTATGATTATGACTCTTTATGTATGTACATATATGCTCAATGAAGTATATATGAGTTTCTGGAAATCGCCTTTGATACAAATTATATGATTCTAAAACGAGCCGTATGTGAGACCGTTTTAAGAGTCTAAAAATGCAGAGTCGTATGATAGTCGTTCAAGATGCCAGTGGGAGTCAAAAGGTTCTTATTTAGGCAAATTTGGTACATGAATTGAAGGGCACTCACATCCAATAGAAAATCATCTTCAGTTTGAACTCTTGAATAAGGTCATTATGAGAGCACTACGACTTTAAATGTTTTCTGGGTATATAAATTAGTATGCATACCAAAACATAGTACATACATGTAGTAAATTAATACCTGCGATTGTGGATGTATTCGTCACATAGTCGTATTTGTATGAAAGGCATGCAAAAGGGGGAAATGACCAATGTGGCATACAATAGATTTGCTCGCAATTGCCTACACAAAATAGTTTTGTGTCAAAGGCTGCATTGTATGCAGAAATATAGTTATAATAAAAAGTAAAGATATGTAAGTTTCAGATTGCAGTTTTTTTATTTGGTGATAAGAAAGATGAAAAGAAAGCTTTTTACCACACATACATACATACATATAAAAAAATACTGTGGCAAGCAAATTGAAGTATGCCTTATAAAAAGGACAAAAAAAAATATGAGTCTCACCTTATACTATCCACTTTAAAATTCTCCGGAAAAGGGTAAAATATGTTGACATGTAAAAAAAAAAAAAAATAACGTGCAGCAGAAAAGGTCAATCTCTAATAAAAATGAATGTAGCTAAAATTATACCTTGTTATATAGTACGTATGTTCGTGTTGACATTTATTATTCTTATCTACATATATATATATATATATATATATAATATACATATATAAATGAATCGCGGTTTGTTCGGATGCTTAAAACTTGAAAACAATTAGCCAAATCAGATAACTACTTCCTTCTGAGGGTTTGTTCGTAATTGCTACGCAAAGGTTTAGGAATAAGAGAAGTCGAACATTTCTTAACAGGAGACGCTGAAGGCGCACAGCTCGTTTTTTAGTTGAATTCAATACATCTGAAGAAGTGGCGTTAAATCACATATTGCTAAATTACGACTGGACAGATTCGGATAAGATTTGCCACCATCATACATATTTATGTACATACTTAGTTCGTTGTATAATTTCCCATCTAAGCAAATTTTTAAGGGACTTGCCATCTTATTCAAAGCTTAAATTCAATTAAAGTAATATGTGAAATCAAATGCTCCAGTATAAATATCAAACGGATGCTTAATTTTCAAAATATTTTGAAAAAAAGGTTGCCACCTGTTAAAAAAATTAACTTAAATGCAATTGTACAATACGGGTTTCAAACTAAAAAGCTTGAGAGTGCTTATATTCCAAAAATATATTTGTAAATGGTTGCCAGCTGTTTAAAAACTGAAATTTTGCATGGTTATTTGTTTCTACCCCGGGAAAGTTTTATGAATTTTTTGCTTGGGAGAGGTTTGCCAACTGTTCGAAAAGCAAAATTTAATTAAAACACACACATTTAGTATTAGAAGCTGCATAGCTAACATTTATCGGTTTTCCCAACTGTTTGAAAAGTCGAATTTAATTAAATTATACACAAGTTATATAAAATCTTTAAATATGGATGTCACACGATCGTCTCTGTGAGGAGAAGTTTCATAACTATGTTTTGGAAAGGGCTGTCAACTGATTGAAAAGCCGAATTTAATAATAGTAATATATGGGTGTCAAATCATTCGATTCGCTTGAAGAAAGTTAAAGGCACTTTTGAAGAGGGGTGCCACCTTTTTGAAACTTAAAATTTAACTAAATTGCTCGCATATTAGTACATGAGAGCTACACGGTTCGTCTCGGTGAGGTCAAGGTTCATAGCTATATTTTAGATAAGGTTGTCACGTGTTTGAAAGTCAAATTTAATTACACTATATACTAGTTATCTGTGGGAAAACTGAAATACATTTTCAGGATACATATGCAAAGGGCATGATAACGCACGTGGCGGTGAAGTCGAAATATTTCTAAATCCCGTATTCACAGTTAAATTTAATTCTAATGCAAAATACGTATTTGCCACGTACATATGCATATAAATATAGACTTTACTTATTTTAGTTGGCGCTGGAGCCGTGATATCACTAAAAACCGTATTTTTGACGACCCTATTAGATTAAATTTCAGAACAGGTATTAACCTCATAAATATAACTATATTATTGGAAAACCGTATTTACAGTCCGATTTCATTCCATTAAAAAAATCCAATTATTTCTTTCTCTCAATTTGAAGGACGCAGCGAAGCGCGCCGGGTCAGCCGGTTAGAAAATAACTCCACATCAGTCCTTTCAGGTTATACTGCATACACCGCTTATGTAATGTAAGCGCAAAATTATAACAATATATTATTGTCCTTGACGAAGGTCTACAATACAATATACTAATTAAAATTGTTTGATATAAAAAGTTGTATTGTCATCGAATTCACATTCACAATCGATCTGAAAAAAATCTTCTTTACACTCTTCTAATGCATGCAACGCCAATAAAATCTGAACACCTTCGAAAATCACAATGCCTAAAATGACTTGTGTGGAGTTCCAGCTCAAGTTAACTTCTGGAACTCTCCGCGTGAACTACGACAATGTAAATGCTTCACTCATGAATCAAAGTTGTACAGTTAAAATTAAATAAATTATAAAATACTTACATATATGGATGAAAATAAAAAAAATGAAATAGATCACAAAAAATGATAAAAAAAAAAACTCCGGACATCTCCAATGCTGCGCCGCTGCGCTACTCAAAATCACAATTTCTTCCGCTTAGTAAAATTTCGAAGTTCGAAATTCAATGTGTTTATTTGATTTTAGATTGTCTTCTTATATGGCTATACTTCTATCGGTTTGTGCCGAGACCAGTGTTGCCACTGTTGGTAGAAACTACCAAATTTTGTAGATTGAAAACCATTAGGTAGGGTGGTAACTAGGTAGTGCTGTAAGTTTGATAGTTTTCTCCTATGTTGAGAAATTAAGTAACATAATGCCATGAAAAAAAACTGATCCATAAGGTAGGCAAAGAGTGACGTTTCATAATTTTTTTTTTTTTGGATTAACTCCTTGTATTTGCAATGGTGTTTAAATTTTACTAAGCGCGGAATGTAGATTAATTTTTTATTTATTGAAAACTAAAAGCATAGGGGTGTAATCATAATCAAAATGAATCAATGCTTAAAGTTACATTAGAGCTGTCTGTCAAAAAAGCAGCAGCTAAATTTAGGTATCAACTTAGTTTGATAATGATTATGCCCCCTAACTAGCTGCCAGAGCTGACGGTTCGGCTGATGAATTAATATTAAAAAAGATCTGTACTGTATTGTGATGCCATCTTAACTTTACTTTGCATAATAATAATACTAATTTGAGGCCTACATCAGAGATTCGATCTCGTGGTCTTCCGATAGGGAGTGCGTACACACTCGGCTACGGCGGCTACTAAAAAAGTAAAAATTTAAAAAATTTAATATTTAAAATATAACTTCGCAAGTTGGCTCTCACTTTTGCAGACAAGTCCTCCGCACTTGGTCCTTCCACTATGTTCGTTGGCCCCCTTACCTTCTTTGTCCATCCACGAGTGCTGAGTTATCGAAAGATCTTCATCCATACGTATGACAAGTCCGAGCGAGCGCATTACTGAATTTTTAAACATTTGACTATGACCATGTATAGTACGCACATCGCTATAGATTTTGTGAGCAATTTAAGATCGTTTTTAAAATGAGTAGTAAAAGTTAAATCTGGATTGAGAAATGTTAGATGGTTATGCAAAAGCGCATCAAGACCAAAAAAAATGCGCTTTTGGTCGTAAGTTCAGATTTTTGAGGTGTATTTGAAATTCTGATTTTTATTACCAGACGATACAAATTATTTGTGCTATACAGTGCTGTAATCTTCCAAATTAAAATAATAAATTAAATTTTATCTGATTGCAAGCTGTGATACTACTCATCTCTTTCGCTCGTGTACTATTTACACGCTTGAATAAATAAATATAAGTTCATACCTATACTTATCTTTATATGACATATTACGCACCCTTCTTCAAAGCCCTTTATTTAATCAATTCTTCCTCATGTTTACTTGACACCAACAGCGAAAATGTCGAAATTAATATGTTGTTTCCTAAGTAGTGTTAGTCCTTAAACAATGCATAACATTGTACATACATATATTGAGTACCGGTAGCAAGCAGTAGCCTCGCCTTATCAAACTAAATCCAGTCAAGTAACCACACGACGACAAATAGTCGAAATATGCAGTTGAATTTGCAACAAGCTCGCTAAAGTACACAAACAAGGAAACAACAAAAGCGAATGCCAATCAACGTTTTAATGTACATACATATACTTATAAATACAGTGGTGCCAGAAAAAGTAAGTAGTTACTTGGGGCTAAAACGGCCGAAAAAAAGGGATAAAAGTAGCGAAATAACACTCTTAGAACCAAATTTTTTTTATAGCTTATATATAGCAGACCACAGCTTAAATCGTGCAGCGCCTTTTTTTACAATACTGACAATATTTTTCGTGCGCATTTTTTCGTAAATTTTGTATAAAAACATAGTTCATTTCAATATTATAAAGTATAAACATCCAAATTTTTTCATTCTAAAAATTATACAACAATTTAACAAACTTGAAAAAAATGTCTTTAAAGTTTTCAATTTCTCTCTCAGAATTTCCCGAAACTTTTCGAGTAAGCAATTTTGTAGGCCATTAGATTTTAATAACAAGTTTCAAGTTCCTGAACAATTTCACTGCTTTTTGATAATTTTGCTTGCGGACGCACTTTTCCTACCATACAACTCATGCATGAAATGATAAGATAAATTATTAAAATTATCTGTATATTAGACCGAAATAAATGCATCGCTTACTAAATTTTTTAATTCTGTGACGATTGAAGTGATTTAAGGAAGGGTAGAAAATAAGCTATTTAAACTTAAAATACTAAAAGTGCCTTAAATACTATTTTGAACGAGATACTACACTTTGGAAACGGTTAATAAATAAAACAGTTGTGAAGTTTTGGCTGTTTCTAAGACTCTAAACTTCTCTCAAAATGGGGACCGACCCGTAATATTTCTGCCATAAAAATCTTCTCACAAAAATCATAAGCCGTTCGGAGTGGGCGTAAAACTGTGGTACAATAACAAGACGCACCTCAAATTGGAGTTCGGCAAACATCAAGCAATATCATTTGAGCACCAAATTATTATATTATTATATAAAGTAATTGCCTTTAAAATTAATTTAACAGCATCTAATTGGGTAATTTCTTCGTTTCCCATTTCTTCACGTCATTTGCGCTGAGAATGGACCTTTGGAAATAATAATCGAAACAGAATTATATAAAAGTATCAAAAATACTCTGAGTTATCATATTACCAAATCCACCAACAATTTTGCACAACATTTGTTATATCAATATTTTACCGTATAGAACTAAAAAGGTGCTAGATAGTTTTGAAGAAAACTAAAAGAAAGCTAGCGTACTAGATCGCCTAGATTTCTATGGCGATTTCTACCTAGAAGGTAGGTATCAAGAACTACATATATAGTGAGTGTCTTTTATCGCTTTTTCAATGCAAGGTACATTGCGCTATTTACTGGTGAATGCGGTAAGAGGAAGTGAGAGGTAATGGAAAATATTAAACAACTCTGCTATCACCTGTCTGTGGTCATAACACCTACTGAAACATCCAAAAATATTTGAGATACAAGGATTCAAGTTTAGAGAAAGGATAGAGGAGGGAGCCGCGAACTTTCATTTCAGTAGAGCCGGCATATAATAAATGTACACACATCATGCCAATCAAATCTAAACTATTAATAAAATATGCATTCCTCATACATAATAAAACTTTTATTATACAAAGGTGTTGTCAGTATTACCTTTTCGAGACAGGATTCGTTGAAAGTTAAAAAATCCCATCTAACACTGAAACAGTCATGTCTAAAAGCCAAAAACATTATCAGAACTACAGTATTGAAAACTTATAAATATAGTGCGGATAAATATGAACTTTCTCATCAAGTTTTGGGTGGAAGTCGAAAAATGTAAAATCGTTGAAGCCTGAACGAATCTGAATACACCTACTGCCCTCGACTCAAGCTAGGTTTGTATTGGAAATGGGTGAAATCGGATAATAACTACGGTGTTTTATTAAAATCGAAAGGATGCGATATTTCATATTTGCTTGGCACCACCCAATTTAAGCAAATAGGTATACCTCCGAAACTACTTTATCAAACTTTATCGAATTTGGTACATATTTTACATTTCAAATAAGTAAGTACAATTTCGAAAATTATCGGTATGTGTGTTTCAAGTAGACGTATGCCTCTATTTATGAGATGGTGTTTCATGCCTTTGAGGGCGACAGTGTAATGAAGCTGTTGCAGTTTGATTATGTGTGCTGTAACTTAAGGCACTAGCAGCTCAATTTCAAGTAAACATACTAGCGGTGCTATTTAAAGTGTGCATGCAAATATAACCTAGTAGCGAAAACAAAATTTACCTTAAAAGACAATGAGTACTGTTTTGCTTTCACCAAGAATTGATCTTAAGATTTTTAAAACTATGTGTCAATTTTGCTATCGACTACAGGTGCTGACCCCATGCACCCTTGATTTGGTCCCTTAATGATTTTGTTTGCTTGGAAAGCAACTGAAACCAAATATTAGCTTTAGCAGTTGCTGTCAATGCAAAGAGCTGAAAGTCTGTAAACTTAAAGACTGTTTGTTTCAATCTGTTCAAACTGTGTTTCAAAAAGTAGAGTAAGAGCGAAATTTAAAAACTTTTTATTATTTCCAATGAGTAAATTAATGTACCAAAACTTTCGTTTTCGACAACAGTTGCTACGCTTATGTCGTAGGCGCAAATAGTTTTATAAAATTTGTTATACTTTGCGCGATTTATCTGCCAAATAGAATTTTGCGCTATTCGAAAACAAGGCAAATTCATATAATGTAGTAGCAGTAGTACAAAAATAAAAATGTGTGTATTTTTTTTTTGCTTTTCTGGCTTCGACTGCCAGATTATTTCAAAAATTTATATCGCAAGGCAATGAGAACAAACAGAATATAAAAAAAAAGTTTACATATGAAACCGTAAGACGGAAACAGTAATCAAATCAGCTGTTCTAGTAACACTGATGCGCATTGTTCGAAACTTTGAAGCGCCTTACGCGTTATAGTTTTTTTTTTTATTAGAAAATTTTGTCGCTCACTTTAAAATGGCAATTCATGTATAAATCATTGATGAAGAAGTGAACATTTTTTCTATGAGAGTTAGCAATGGCTTCAATAGAGTTATTTAAGATCCAGTCTGGTGACCCTCAGGTGACACTCGGATGACTTTCGCTACTGGGAATCTTCTACCATTTCGTTTCTATATGAATCTATCTAATCATGTATGCGTAAATGTATCTATTTACTTCCATTGATGTATGCACATTTTACGCATACATACATATGTATACTACATATGTATATACATATTTATGTTACATAATAGGCTGCAGTTTAATTTAATTACTTATACATACATACATACATAGAAGTGGCGCTTACGTGGACAAACAAGTGAAAGGAAGCTAAACAGACAAGTTTTGTGCATGTGTTGCAACATAAACACGCTCCTTGCTGCTGCTGCTTCGTATACACACATACATACGTAATTGCGTGTTCCAATAGCTACTTGTGCGCAACGTACGCCTTTGTATTACGCCGCAAATTAATAGTGACATACGAGTCGCCTGCCAGTGCTTGCTCTTCCACTGCTAGCTCTTTACAGATTTTCATTTCAATCGTTTAAGTATAATCGATTTATGACTGCGTTGAGTACTCAACTCGACGAAAACGCCTTATAATAATTCCACCTACAACACCACCACCAACTTCCGATGGCACACAATTTCGCATTTTCTTGGCACTCACTGCACCACACCAACCCAATCGTGAGCCTTGTTTTATTTTTCTTACAATTCCACCTATTTAAATCATTCATATACATAGGCACATAAGTATGTAATATATTGTTCTGCTATTCATTGTTCGATTTGTTGTTTAGCTATATATTTCGTTGGGTTCTATTATTGTATGCGATGTTTATCGTTTGTTTATTGCTTTTGTGTATTTTTATTGTAGGGTTTTCAATTGAGAAGCATTGCATTGTTTGCTTTTAAAATTCTGATTATTTATATTAGAAATTGAGCTGAATTTGTATAAGAAAGCGCAATCTATTGTTTTTGGAAACTGAAATACATATGTACATATGCATATCTGTATATCGATTGACATAGCATGTACATACACTTAACAATAATAATAATCATTTGGCCCTTATATCATATACATAGTTCAATGTGTTGTCCCGTTAGAAGAAAAGTTCTAAACAAAGCAAATGTAAATTACGTGCATACACACCTGCTGAATATATAACTTACACAATAATTTTTCAAGTAAAGCATATAAAGATGAAGTTTTATTTAAAATTTTAAGAAAAACGCAAACGCATTTTTATTATCCAAATATTTCCAAATAAAATTAAATAAAATTCCCTTTTAAATAAAGCAAAGTAAACAAAATGTACATATGTAGATCCAAAAACATTATATAGCCGAAATCAACTTGGTTTACTTTACTTGTACTTCTGGATATACTACTAGTTAACGTCTGGCAGGTTTCTTTAGGTATCTCATATCAAATTTTTTGACTGCATTCCCCCCCATTGTTGGGAAAAGCTTGATTCGCCAATTTCTTTTTTAGTTCTCCCGATTCGAAAATTGACATGGCCACTTCAGCAGGATGACATTATTGCCTTCCAAATATTTCGTAATCAGTTTCGAGGTATGTTTTGGTTCGTCATCTTGCTGTTATAACCAAACAATGGTAAATTCTCTTCAGCATTGGGTATCATGCCATTTCCAAATCTATCCTTATGCTCCACCGCTGTCACTTTATTAGTTGTCCTGTATATGTGGCCTACTCCATTCCAAGAAAAGCATCCCCAACCCATAATGTTTCCACCTCCATGCATCACAGTTGGTTTTTGTGAACCGGACGCGAAACTCCTTTCCTTTTGGGTGACGCACATTTCTTTCGCAATTGTTCCCAAACATATTTATTTTCGTTTCGTCGCTTCATAGGATATTTCTCCACTTTTTTGCTCCCTCAGGTCCTGATCAATCTACATGATTTCATGCTAAGTTTAACCTCGTCCTGGTAGCTTGGCCTTTTGCAAGCGGCAGCGAATTGTTTGAACACTAACTACATTTCCAATTTCTGCTGCTATCGTCTAAGACGACTTGAAAGGATCCTGTTTCCAAATACATAATTACAACGTGACGATCAAGAACTGTACTTTTGGACTGGATTTTTAACAAAATTATTAGACTTTTTCCAATTAATTTCCCAATCTCCCGAAGCGATTTCCTTGCTTTCTGAGCTTCGAAACCAGCTGGGCTTCTTCAACGGTGCAGTGTGACTTGCGACTCATCTGATTAAAAAAATATTTTATTTATTTAGGTTTAATGAAGGAGAACGTACCACTTCAAAAATTCAAGTTTGAAATACTGGATAAACTTTACTTTGTTTTCACGAAAAACTAAGTGCCCTTAAAGAGTCCGACAAAACTAAAGCACGAAACTCTTCAAACTACTACCTAACCAACTGAGATTTTCAAACAATTATTGATACCAAATTTTTCTATATTATTTACAAGAAGGAACATTTTTTGCTGTGTTAAAAATGGCAAATACAATAAAACTTTATTTTAAACTGAAATATTAATTCGATGAAAGTAGTTTCAAATATGGTGCGATCTCCTTGATAGCAGCGTTAAAACCATAGCTGATTTACCCACGAAAATAAATCAAGAATTCAGGTACAACATACATACGTATTTATTATGTACATATGTATACATATATGTATATAGGTACTTTACGTACGGCCTTTAATCGACTTGCTTTTGGTCGCCTACGCAACAACATATTGATAAATTATCTGAATGCTTTCGGAAAAAAAGTATCAAGTTAGTGGATGCATTAACACGTTAAAAATGAGAATATACGATGTTCATATACATATAGATATATTTTTGAGTGACATTCCAACCCCCATGGTTATTATCCCATACATATAAATAAATATTCATCAATCATAGTGTTATAAATTATTGTGAGAATGAAGTAAAACGGCAATGAAGAGTATGAGTATAAATCATAAAAGAATTTTTCTGATGTTCAGTTTTTTAGCGACTTATTTGCCATTCTATGGATTATCAAGTAAGGGTGTATTAACTGACTCTGATAAGCTATTTTAAATATAATGCATATCAACTTACATATGTGTGGTGATAGTTATCTATGTACATGATAATTCCTTTTCACTTTTACAAAAATGTCATTTAGCCTTTTGAGAATACATATATGCAAAGCTAAGGGAAACCGAGCATTATATATTTTAATAATAATCATAATTGGGGCTTACATCATATACATACATATGTACATATTTATTTATGTAGCTCGATGCTTGTCCGAACTTCTCCTACTATTCGTGGTGTGTATTTTACGCCGACTCCCATCGGCATATGAATTTTTAAGAAGTTTTTTATGGCAGAAATTCAGTCGTAGTTTTGTAATTGCCGGTTTAGGGGCGATCGCTATTATTATTATATAATTTCTAATGTTCCTTGCCCCGCCAGAGGTTCGAACCCGGGGCACTCTGAGTGAAGGACACCTTCTTTATATATTTCTATTAAAAGTGGCATCTTGGTTGTTACGGGACGCAATCGTATGCAGCCAAATCCAATTATATCTTTCGCGAATTAAATCAGTGAATAAATCGTATATAATTTTTATATCTGACACCGTAGATAAATCTGCGATTATACGTTTGTATTAAAAGCTTTGTATGACCCTCAATTTATCTATATACAAATGTAAGTATGTCTGCATATTGGCAATTGATATTCATTAATTACTCCAATTTACATACATACATATGCATGTTTTAATTTCTATACATATATGTAGATAGTTCTGTTTGTCAGCGATTACAAATGCATATCATTTGCAGGTCAAGCTGATTTATTACATTCGCGATTTGTATGTATGTGCAATACCAACACCACTACAACTACGTATGCATGCACATACTCGTATGTAAGTATACTTAGTTGAAATTCAGATAATTGTTTTAACCATTGAACTGACGTTTTATCTTGTCTTCAAACATACTTATTTATGTTTGACTTTACAGATAATCGATTTAATTAAATTTTATGGACAATAATAACTATACATATGGCGTAAGAAGAAAGCAAAATTATGTGAAGGGATTATTTCAGAGCAAGATTTTTAAAATTAACATTACATCAAAAGGTAAATTTAACATTAATACATCTTCTTAAGGCTAAGATTATTTTAAAAGACCGAATATTAGAAGTCCATGGACTCATCCACTATTAGGGCATATGTTAGTTAGATGCACTAAATATTTGCTCTATTTCAGCATCAGAAAACTAAAAATTAAGTTGAAAAGATCAGGAAAAAGGTTTTCTCCTAGGATATTTCGATATACGTAGATACAAACCAGACCAAAATTTTACAGTTGAGTCTAAGCTCCGATGTCGTTAATCGTTGTGATTGTATATCTATGAAAGTTATGTGGTCGGCATTATATTTAGGGTTTCCTTGCTGCAAACATTTTGAGTTACAAAAAACTCAATTCTTTTTGTGGGGCAATATTTGTAGTTAAAGTTGGCGTAAATGTTCTATTAAACTGATATAAAAATTGCCAGAATTTTCGCGAATAATTTTCTAGACTTCGCGATCAAAAGCGTTTTCTTACAAACATACATATGTATGTAGATGCGAAAGGAAATTAAAGCATTTTACGTATTGCGTGCAGTGCGAATAATGTTTGTGGAGTTCCGCAAAAAGTTATTTGTAACAATGGGAAATGAGTTATGCCAATTTTAAGAAAATAAAGCAAATAGCAAAATTGGCTAAAAGAGACAAATTTTTTTTGAGAAACGGCTTACACATCGGCTGCCGGCTCAACCAAATTTTCAACTACTTTTTGTTATCGCAACCAGCTAAATTCCACCGAATAACGGCTAAACTGCCAACACTGATAGGGATTTATTTTGCCATTAAATGCTTAACGATTAAAAATGAGTCATATGATTTTAAAGTAACTACTGCATGTACAAATACCAATATTATTTGATGAACATTTAGTTTTGTATAATGATTCCGAAAACATGTAGAATATCGAGATGATATAAATGGATTGTTTGCATAAATTGGATACTCCATTTTCGGAATAAATATCTACTAGTAGCAATCGTGACTGCAAACCGGCTTCGAACCGAACCTAGAAATGTTAGAACTGAGCCGAAAACTGATCTAAAACAATCTGTCGGTTAGGTTCAAAATGAAAACACACTAAATAGTTTTCCAAGTTTTGCAGTACACAATTTTGTCAAAAAATGCAACCTCTGTGGGGAAACTTCAAAACAAACCAAGGGAAAATAGTCACAACAGGGCAAAATAGGTATGTATATTTTGGCCATAGGTATGTATGTATATTAAGGTCTAGTATTTACCTATCGAGCCCGAAGTCAAGATTTTGAGTGTAAATCAAAATCTGAGTATGCAGTTTTGGTCCGCTAGAGTTTATTCACATTTTTTAATTTCGCCTTACAATACATTTGAACAAAAAAATAGATAATAATTTATATAATTTATTATCAATCACTTTAGTAACAGTCACTCCTGGCTTCACTCCTTCAAATATGTGTCCTAGTTTCTCTTTGTAATTAACTAAGCAAAGTTTTGAAAAAATAGCATACATATACATATACGAATTATATTTTAATATGATCCCAATAAAACCCCTTTTTATTTTCATATATATTTATACATATTTATTTATTTATTTGTATGCCAATATGTTGAGGTCTTATATTTTTTCATTGGCGCCAAATATGTTTTCATTCAACTGGCAACATCTGACGCAATGAAAACAAGGCATTAGTATAAAAAAAAAAAAAAAAATTCCACCATTTGAACCGATCCCAACCAAAACGCGGTTCAGAGATATTCATGAAACGCTTTGCTAACCGATGCAACTATTTTTAAATTGGAACGAACCTCTGAACCGAATCTAATCAATATTTGAAGAGGTTTGCAGCCCTGATATATGCAGATATATTGCCTATGCAACTGATAAGGAAGAAAATCACACTAAACAAATTTTATGGATTGAACAAAAAAACAGTTATTAAAGAAAGGAAAAATGGTGCTAGAGAAATATGTACTACTTTTGGAGAAACTAGACTCTATTTGATGTAAGCTTTTTATTCATTTTGAAGAACTTTTACTCATCGCCATTTGAAGAAAAATAAGGGAAAACAAGAAAACCTCCTAATTTATTGTGAAATTAAAGTTTTTACTTGTGTTAAGAAAGTATTATATAGACTTGTTGTTTGCGCATTCGGGAATGCCATAAAGACGAATTTCATTGTACAAACTACAAATGGGATTCAGGTATTAATTTCAATTTGGACGAATTCACCACGTTCATTCGGTTCATGTTAACGATATTGAGTCCATGAAAAATAAAAGCGTGCAAGTTTATTTTATAATTTATTTATTTCAGTAGCGTATGCTTTTATCATTCTATTCGGGAAAATATATTTGACGCTCCGAAAAAAAAACGATTGGTGCATACAAATTTTTATGTTTGTTGAATTCTGAAGAAAAACATCCTGTTATGGGTGATTTTCAATGAAAAAAGATAGCAGAGAATCATAAAGAGATTGTTAATACAATTATTCCTGCATACCATAAAATGAATGTTAAAACTCATTTCACTAAAGAGCATAGTGAACATTCTTTTACCCGGTGAATAATGTTGGTCTGTTTGCTGTGAAATTAATCCTGAGCATACAATTGGAAAATAAGCGATCAATATTTTTGAGTAAAAGTAAGGTAGGAAACATTTTACGTACGAATATAATACACAATTATGTATTTCATTACTGATGTTTAAACTGACTAATTCTATACCTACTCTGCTTTCAAGTGTATCATCAAATCGTCGCTACCACTCAATATGTCGGAGCATCGGTGAAATTAGTCTCATTTCACCGGATTTTTCAGTCATTTATCATTTATTTCGTACCATCAACGCTAAACATAAACTTAAACATCAATTTAAAAAAAGTGCTGCGTGCTGGTTTCAGAGTCAGTTGGGTTTTCTCATGTGTACTCTAAAAAGTTAAAGTTTGCCAGGCGGTTTTACGAGACGATGCTAGAAAGAGACAAATTTAACAATATTTTTCCAAAGCTCTGCTAGAAAAATTGTACATTCATCGTTTAGATTTGCAAAGAAAATCTTCAGTCATGTTGCACGAAGAATTGAAACAACGACCGTCAAACGCTCTTTACGAAGAGTCCTAGATTCATCGATATGAGAAATTTAAATGTATAGTGCCAAATTGGTTTCCTGGTTTTACTATTCCTTAAATGAAAAACTGTTCGACGAAATTCTCCATCTGAATTGCATTTTTTTATATTAAAATACGGTACGTCATTGATAACATATGTATGTTAGAACTAGAAAGGCCTACCTACAAAAGTTTTTTTTTTAGTCATGTGGGAGAAAAAAGCCAATAAGCCATAAGTAGGGCGTTGCTATGAGGGAACAATAATGTAATGAGGGGCTCAATGTCACAATTCTAAATTGCACAGAAATATTGCTATTTAAGAAATTGGGAACCTGAGTAGCGTAACTGAAAAAATAAATAAATAAAGATAGTGCCTATTACTAATCTGATTTGATAAATTGATTTGTATGATTATAATTAGACTTTCAATTTTCATTTTTGTTATTTTCAATGTGCCCCTTAAATTTCTGTTTGTCCCGTATTGCTGGAAAATAAATCTGGCGACACTATTTAAATTAGGTATCGGAAGATGACACTCGCCACTAAATCTAACAGCCAAGCTTACTAACTCTGTCCTGCTATTACTTATGCATGTATGTGTGTATCTAGACGAATATTCTATAATGGGCCTCTAGCGCTATTTAGGAAATACATTTATATGACCGTTTAAATCAATTTGCTATTAATATCTCTATGCATACAACGCACTCATATACTTATATGTATATGTAAACCATGTCCATACATGTAAATATATATATAAATTTGCATACATACATACTACATACATATGGGAATGCATGTGAGCCTCCATACAACTGAAATAAGAATTGTACATTAATTACTACATGCAAATGTGTTTGCTCATTCGTGTATGCAATTGAAATGACAAATTATGTGCTGCCTGTCTGACATTGTCGACTTTTCGACATTTAAGGCAATTGGCTGAGAAAAGGCTACAACGAAATTCCTTCACATGTATGCATGTATGACACACACACACGTTAATATACATACATACATACATATGCGAATGGTTGTACGGAATTATGATTTACCAAAAATAAATCTTCAACTCATGCGTCTTCATCTACGACACCACCAGCTTCCCCATTCATCTTTTGCTCGTTGTCAGTGTGGGAGAGTGTACGTGTATGCGTGCGTGAATGTCTGGACTCGTTGAACACTGCAATCAGTGTCATGGCATGACGGTATGAGTGTCATAAATGTCAGTTGAACAATACTAAAACACTTAAATATGTACATTATAATCAACACACACGCACACCCAAACGAACATTAACTGTACTGTTGGAACACGCATTGGCGCATGGCAGCGTATGAGTTTGACATTTAAAATATTTGTATGACATAAGTGACATATCTACTCACACCCACACACACACACGCACACTACCACTAGGACATATGTTTTCAGTTGCCCCTGGTAATACCCCTAACCAAATTTGTTCGTATTTGTCGCTAACTAGTTAATGACAGTCATGCTGACAGCTGCCAAAGAGGCTAGATAGGGTGGCAGTGATTAAATGCTGAATAAGAGCACATACAAGAAATTGGCGAAATCTATATGTAGCAGAAGTAGCGCGTAGGAAAGAAAGGTGGTATCTAGATAGATGTGTAAAATTATTATATTATTTGGATTTCCTACACTTAAGAATTTAGAAAACTTTACATATAAAAATCCTGCAAACTCAAGGGACTATTTTGTGAAAGCAATATCTTTGTGACCCTGAAATTTGAATGAAAAATGTCGCTACGTATAACGGGTGGGTTGCTACTGTTATTGGAAAATTGTAGTTTCAATACAACTTCTTACCAACCAGCACTCATAAACAAGTATTTTTTAAAAGCGGGAGATTCTGAGTCTTCCGCAAGTACAAATAGTGTTTCATAGACATCGTTTGCCGTTCGTAGTCCAAATAAAGCAACGTGTTCTGCCGCAAGAGGGACATAAGTGTGGAGCCCAGGAAAAACATTTTAACGGCGAAATTGTTTCACAAACTATAACGTATTTGTTTTAATCTATATTTGGAATCCTCCAAGAGAAAGACACTTTTGCCGGTCAGTGAATAAGAAATAAATTGATAAACGTATTTGTGTACTCAATTTCAAAAACACATTTGGCACATTTCGTTTAGCTTTTTCCGGTTTTTGTATTTATGTTAGAATCTCTGTAGAGCATGAGAGAAGCGGGGAATAGTTTATACGTACTGCACTTAATTGCAAAGCATCCCTTCTTCGGTACTTGTTTCCATCGGAATGATAAAATTTATAATATTTTAGGCATCCATTAAAATATTTCGCAAAAATATTGGGATTTAGTTAAACTGGGCTGATTTAAAATTACACCCAAATTTTGGAGGGGATTTTTTATAAATAAAAAATAGTTCTTTTTTTTTTAATATTCTTTCAACCAGATTCTGCAATAAGATATTTACAAATTTATTCAACAAAATCATTATAATCAAACTCTGGATGTTGTCTTTAACCAGGAAGATTGGCATAAGAAAAACTTGAATAACTCAGCCAAAGCTTGACTGATTTAGACTTATAAGAAGTAATAAGTAAGAGCGCGTTGATTAAAGTAGACCTTTTCAGCATAAACTATTAAAGCAAACATATTCCAGACAACTGTTATGATTTAAATTGAACTCCATTTTGGTGAAATCTTAATAGTTTTCCGAAATATTTAGTCTTAATTCTTAATAAACTTTATAATTCAGGTAGAAAAACTGCAACTATTTTTTAGGGGGTCTCACCTAATGTACATATGCATTTTTTTTTAAGTTGAATCCAAGTTAATTTTAATTATTTTAATTAATTATTTAATACGTTGTACTTTTTGAGGCGTAACAAAGTACGGCGGACATTTGCTATGCGTGAAATTTCTATGAATTCGGAAGTGGATTTGCAAAAATTGATTTTGAACACAATGTTTCCATTCCAACTTTTTCTCAAAATATGGTTATAATCGTTAAAATGATATAGACTGAAGAGTAACATATCTACATCTTAACTGTAAAAGAGACAGGGGCCTGGTATCATCGGCCCAAGAATAAACACATTTATATCGATGGACTTTCATAATTCTATGTATGAAGATTTATTTATTCTAATGATAATATTTTCAGTCAGACTTTATTCGAGAAGATTTCTGGATATTTTGCATACCGAAATATGAATCAAAAGTTTGCCTAAATTGGACAGAAAATGTAAAAATTGAGTAAATTTATTCCTATTCAAATTTTAATATACAAATTGACATCGATATTAAATAAATTTTTGCATATATATATTTGTCTAAGCCTTCTGCGATATTTCCAAATCAATGTTTTCTCCTGATTATTGTTTTGGCCTACTAACACAAAGGAGTGAAACTAAGAACTCGTCAGAATTCCCAAAGCCACAAAATTATGTTCATAACGTAGCTATTCGTTATATTCTATTACTCGTACATAGTTTCCAAATATTAAGCTAAACATATTGTATAAACATTATATTTCTATTCATATTAGGTCATTATTAAATCCATTACAGCCATTAGATAAACCACAATTGTTCTCACAAATTTAATACAATTCAGTCATATAGATATTAATATATGTATACTCATTCATGTACAGATCTATGCATTTGAGCGACATTAATGAAGAGCAACATTTCAATCATAACCAAAGTACCGTATTACATTATGGCATAAATTGCATAAATTGACTATATCTTAATAACTTGACTTGAAATCAAGAAATATTAGATAATTTTTGCAAATAACTATGCAATTTACATTAACCAACATTAAATAGTACGCATTTAATTCAATATTTATAACACATTTCAACACCTCATTTTTCGAGTGCTTAGCTCTTAAGCTACTAATTTGGCCACTCTGAGCTAAGTTGGTTGTTACACGGTAAGTGTTAAAAGCATATACAATATGATAATATTTTGCATAAATGAATACAAGTGAAAATATATTTGGTAGCAAAATATAAGTATATTTATTGATGTAGATACATATGATGGTTAAATACATTATTGATGATTTTTGCATTTGGCTTTCCATTTTACCATTTGTTAATTTAATACCTTGCATAACAATATGTGGAAATTTCCGATAAACATACATTAATAGTAAATACTTAGCACATTCACATACAGATAGCAGCGCTATTGGAGTCGTAGAGCGAAATGTTTGTCACACAAGTGTTCTTTAATGATTTTCATATCTACTTTATACGATATGTTAATTAACCCTAAAAATGTGTTGCATATTGCAAATTCAAATAAAACCAGCATAAATCAAAGCGCTAACTTTTTTTTTGTAAATGATTTTTAAAAATCAGGAAAATGTTAGTAAGACCTGAGTATTTTTAATCGAACTTCAGAGAATAATCCTACCCTTAAAACTTTGATAAAAGACCTTTGCGAGTGTATTAAAAGTTTAAAACCTTGTAAATATTAAAAAAATAGAGAAAAAATGGAAATATTTATAGCAAAATGTCGTAAAAGAATATAGGGTGAATTAAAACTGCGACCACAAAGCTGAATTTTGGAATAAGGATTGTGCCAAGTTAGAGAAGCTTATAACTGACCAATTCCAATGGGGTCAGAATTCTCATTTAAACATTTTTTCAAATGAGGAGAAGGGTAAATTATTTTTGTGATAAACTTTTTATGACATAAAAACACTTCCTACCGACGTATGACCGGTACATACTTGGTTACGTCGGCCGCCTACTAGACACCTTAGTACTTAATAGAAATTGCATCCTATTCGGGTTCTCATCTTAGAAAGGTTATAGAAGTTAAGGCTTACCACTCTATTTTGTTTCGAAATTGAGCTTCTAGAATCACGCTAATTACATTTCTGTTGACGAGGTAGATCATGTTTTGGTTTAAATTCCGTAGTTCTTTAACAAAACTTTATATTGGTGCGATTTAGACTTAACACTCTTTACAAGTGGAAAGGTCACCAAAACCATTATGGTTCTTTTATTTGAATATCTTAAGGCGTGCTGAACGAATTCAAAATCCATTATCCATTCGCAGAATTTTAGAGATCCCTTCCCCGCTTATAAATCACATTGCCAAAATTCAGATATAAACTCATTGTAATGAATAAGGAATAGGTGCGTGAAATGTCCTTCGTCTTAGAAAAACGATATTTTAACAACTCTTTCTATAACCTCCAAATGCGTATCGCACAATAGGAAAAATTGCTTTATTTGTTAGCTTAACTGACTTGAGCAAAAGTTTGGAGAACAGTATAGATATAGAATACATTAAACGTATTGAGGCACCCTTTAAAGTTTTTAATTAAGTAAAATGGTGGTGGGAAAGGCATTGAGTTATAAAATTTCTCTATATTATATGGTGGCGGAGAGAATCTTTACCTTTTTCTGAAAAATCGACTTCATACGTAAGATCAGTTCCACTTATCCAGACGTGCACTACAATTTTATTATAGAATTAAGTAATGAACCCAACATCGTCAAGTTCCTTAAATAAACATCTAACGATAGCCTTATTCTGCGTCTAGTTCAGATTACTATGAAGGATTGTAATTTTTTGTTAGTTAACGTCATTTTCGTTTTTATTGGAACGAATAGTCTCTCTCGCGTCTACAGAGCATCTTTAAAGAATGGTTCGCGTTGAGTTATTTTCGTTTTTTAAACTATTTAGGTACACTGGTTTTGAATTAATATGGAATTTACAAATATAATTTTAATTTTTTGTATCGAAATATATTTTTCGATATATTATAATAATACTTTACTCCTTGCAAATTGGTTTATACAGTGTTATATCTAAGCGCCAAAATTCAATGGAATACCGTTTTTTAATTTATTTCTAACATTGTGTCCAAAGGTATTGTTCTAATGTCACCTTATACATATTCCTTATTTCCTTATACATATATCTAGTTTATTTATGTAATATATATTTTAATTTTTTCTATATGCTTTTCTTGTTTGATTTTAATTAAACGCCCCACAACATTTTACATTCAATCACATAAATTGAAGAAAATGGCATAAATATTTGTTCTGATTAATGAATGTTCAATACCGTTTGTTCCTATATATTATTAGTCAAGGACGTAAAGATTTTATAAGAAAAAAATACAAATAAACAAACAAAACATACCCCATTTCCTACCACCGCGCTGAACTCGGCAAAGTATTCAAAAATTGTCAAACTTAATGGCACAAAGAACAACTGCGCGTGATATCTATGGTAAATACCACGCGGAGTAGTTCAGGCGCGCGAGCTATTTACTCGCTTTCCGGTACACTTCCCAACAAAAAAATGCATAAACTTTCACAATAATGGAACGCAAGCGAAATGCCAACAAAATTTTTTTCCCTGAATGAATTAAGACCTCCAGAAAGCTAGAAACAAATTAAATTGTTTACAAAAATATTAACTAATACTAATGAACCAATCTTTTTTTCACAAACCACTATATCAATTACTATGTTACACTATTTTTATAAATTTGAGTACAAGACTCGTTTAATTATGTTCTAATACTCATTACGAGTAATAATAGAACGAAAAATGGCACTGAAGATGGCACAACGCCGAACCCGGCTTGTCTCCAAATCCAACTTGACAAGGGAAGAGGGAAAATCGTTCCAATAAACATCAACTTATTAATAACGTAGTTTTTAGTTAGAGCCTGCATACAAATAAAAATGTTTGTAAGTTGTGTAATAATTGATTCCAGGAAAAAAAATGTAGGGAGTTTTATAAGACCATAACAATAGTCCAAATGAAGCATTTCGATTTTAGGCGCCCGACTTGGGAAATTTTTACTCAATAACGGTGCATATCGTATATAAAACCATATCCCGCCCAGACACCAACAAATATGCGTATTCAAAACCCTTATGCGTTTATAATTTTGACATTGAATGCATATGTCGCACAATCGTTAGCTCATCATTTACATTATTGATTTTGTATTATCAATATCAAATATTACTCATCCTCTACAATCGAGTACATACATATGTATTTACATATAATGAAATAGTGGTATGAATTATTTGTATCTTCAAGATATGCATAATCTACTTCTAGCACGACTTTATTGTAGATATTGTTTATGTATGTACATTTTATCATCAAGTGATTACATCTATTTTATGCAAATTTAATAAACCTCAAATGTGTCTGCCCAAACCACAAAAATGTTGGCAATAACTATGCTATGATGCAACAATTATCTAAACTATCAAAACAATAGATATGACCAAATGCATGGCCCGTACCATTGCGATTATACCCAGCTAGCAAAACAACGTACCAATGCCATCAAAGTAGGGAACTTTAAAAATCCGAAAGCAAAGTGCAAACAAGAACTCTCCTCAGTCGCGATGATCGTGGTATCGTGAGAGGATACAAAGTTTATGATTAAGAGCGCACTGCTTCGAGTCTTCGTGGACGGCAATGTTGATTTTGAAATAAACTAAATTCAATATTCTGCAATGTACAAAGAAATAGCGGATATGAAAATTAATCGACTAGACCAAAAACTTCCTCAGTGCGATGATTGAAACATATCCGCAAGTGTTTGTTTCACACTACGGACATAAGTTCGCGTCGCACAGTTCAGTGGGAGAAATTATGTGCAAATGGATTGAAAATGGAATTCCGAAACTTGCTGGCTGGGTAGAGACGACAATTCGCATATCCGCACAATGAAGGCGATGCCAAGAACTGTGGAGGTTTCCGTAAATTACGATCAAAATTAACACGAGTGATTGAAAGTGAAGATGTTGGTGTTTGCTGTTCCAAAATTGTGCTCGCAAATATTGGAATATGAAAGTAGAAATTCCTTAACTGGATTTGTATGATAACTATTATAATAATTATGGTTTTATAACTTTTAGAATAAATTAGTTTATAAACGAGAAAATTTTAGAAGTGGTGGGTGGGGAAGATATCATTACGTCTGAAATTCAAGAAATAAGATTTTGATTTTGTGTTTTGTGACTTTTTAATTAAAACGTTTTATCATTTTCGTACCCTAATAAAAACTAAGGCTAACCAAGCCGTGTAGCTAGGTTTACAGTAAAAGATTTACAGAATAAGTAAAGATTATCACAATGTATTTTAAGTACATAAAATCCTGGCCTACTTACATTAAAAATTATAGGAAAGTTTTTTCCAATAGCGGTCGACCCTGGTCAGCCAATGGCAAATTTATGGAAAAAAACTTCTCACAAAAAAAGTATCCGCTGTCTGGAGTCGGCGTAAAACTGTAAGTACCTCAATTTGTGTTACAACATCAAGACGCACACCAAAAATTGTAGGATAAGTTCGGCAGAAATCCCTTAAGCGGTTTTAGCGCATACAATTCTTACAGTGCAGTTGTTACTAAATGGGTATAATCCTGTTCGGACTGCGAGACCTGTTCGGAAGGATAAGCCTTGAACTATATAGTACATTTTTCAGAGAAATTCTTTAACGAATTTCCAAACTTCTTTTAGTGTGGTTTCTTGAAGTAAAAGTCAAACGACATTTTTAGCTGGGAGCTAATGGGTTAAAATCTCTTACGAATATATTTTTCTTGAAATTTTACTGTATTTCTCTAGATCTTTCATTTTGCTGGGAAATATATTCTAACCATTTTCCCCTTTTTTGAACACAACTTTAGTAGGCCGTATAAAATTCGAGCTAACTTTTACGCACCCTTAAAGTGTTTTATTACTTTTGGAAAATATTAACAAAATCTAGGCTGCCTTGAGTTGTCATACAATTATAGCATAGTCTAACAGATTGCTTCGATTAAAAAAATTTCTGGTACTGAAGTCATAAAAATACTAGGTAAAAATTTTCAAAAGCCTTAACTTTTCTTAATGGATTATTTACGGCAGAACTTTAATTCCATTCACAAAATACGGAACGTTTTGTTTGTATGGTATATTTCTTCAAAACTGGAAAGCCACTGCCACTACAGTCATCTTAAATGCTGACAGATTTAATATACAATTCTATTTATAATGATACCAAGTATACAATGTAGTTACATATCGATTAGATAATGGCCAGAGAACTAGAACGTTAGAGAATGATTCGAAAAACTATGGAGATTCAAAGCGATCTCAACAAAAATGGAATGTAGTTCTCGACACAAGTAAATTGTTATTCTCTAATTGAATTTTAATGTAGTTCTTTAAAGTATGAATTCCAAACTGCTGTTTTGCTATGCTTAATAAAACGCTTTCATTTATACATTTTTATTTGATGTAGTTACTATAATAATAATACTGAATTTTCTAAATGTTTACCAAATTTATGACTAATTTATTTAAATTATTACTTATCTACATTAATTTCAAAAATATTAAAACTGTCTGTGGCCTGTGACAGTGCGCTGGCTCTCTAATTATTCCAACTGTAAATAATAGTTCGCAAACGTCGACGTTGACTCCAGAACATTTAGTCAATTACACTAGTTATCTAATGTGTAAATCAAAATTTCTCTAACGTTAGAGACTGTGTTTATTTACTGGGTAATTTTCTTCGGTTTTTTTCACTGAAACGGCTTATGCATGAAACCTACATACCAACATACATAATAAAAATTCAAGGAAACACTCTGATTAAATTTTTATTAGTACGCCAAAAAATTAAATTTCAAACTTTTTTTTTGCGACCCAGCCTAATGTATACGAATATACGTTGAAGACATGGTCTACAATAACATTTCGGCGGAAAACGGCAAACATTGACCGGTAGAATAATACATTTTTGGGGGTTTTCGATTCTCCTTTAACTGTAATTGTGTTCGATATATGTACAATACACTTTGACATACAAATCGATCTTTCAATTGATTTTGCTTGCTTGTATATTTTTTGTTGGACTCATGTAAATCAAAAAGCTAGAAGTCAAGTTAGTGTTACCATTATCCAAAATTCGAATGACTTCGCAACATTAGTAGCGGGTGTAGTTAATGCAACAACAATTTGTTATACTACAGAATCTGAATAAACTGAAAAAATTTAGGATTTTTATATCAGGAATATACGAAATCTACAGCTGGATTATCTGAATTTCATGACTTGCAAAAAATTATGCATTAACTATTAAAGTAGTGGAAATCAATTTCAATTTTTTGTTGTTTCAATGATCGTTGATGTTATTGCTACCAAGTTTTATTTGCTTTTGTATTTTGCAATAGTGCATTTTCGAATTTATACTAATATTTCAGAAGCAAGTTTCTGTTTATGCTTAGCACTTTACTACGCAACATTAATGTACTAGATACTTCCTTTAATAGCAGTTTGCTTTGATTTAATTAAAGACGTCAGCTGTACAAATTCATTCGATTTGTACCAACTATGGGAAGCTAAATTAAAAAAATAATCCTTAAGAAAATGGTAAGCAACGCGTTCAAGCCAAATATTTAAATAACCAAGAAACACGTTTTTGTTAAACTGATTTCTAAAAAAAACTCAATATTATTTGCATTTGTTTACTCACGGTCACTTGTCCATTTGGCGTCTCTGGCGGTTCCCATGTTATAACCATTGTTGAGGAACTCAGTGGTCGAACTTGTACATTGCGTGGAGCGCTTTCCATTTCTGCAAGTGAGAGTAAAGTTGAAATATGTACGTTAACGAGTGACAATAATTCTACTTGTAAAAAGAGTTTTTTTTTACTGGCAGTATAATTATTTTTCTTGTATACTCAAGCCTTATTTATACAAAACCAAAAAAATATATCATAAAAGATACATCAACTCAAATCATATACTTTTGCTGGTGTGTAAAATAACACTTTTCCTTTTGCATGTTTTTTCAGAACATACATACATATAACCTTTTGCGTCAATCCATCAATCATGCCATTAAAATTTAATTAAACGCTATACATTTTATCATCGGGGAAAACCTTCAAATTGTACGACGGCAGGACGCAAGAAATACATTTAAATCTCATTTCATCAATTATTTATTTGCCTTATTAACACAAATTTTTTTTTTTTCAATTATAAACACATTCATTGAGTTGCTACTGCTGCTACCGCCGCTACCCTCCGACTTATTGAAATGCCACTTCATTTCGGGTCGTGCGCTCATCTTCATTCAATGCATTCGGTCAGTTCTTATTTTAACTTCAATTAGTCATTATGCCACTACAGCGTAACCGCAGCATCAATTAGGTGCAATTAAAAATGGAGCGAAGCGGATACCCAAATCAATACTGGCACTCTCTCTCCCTCTCTCTCTCTCTCTCTGTTGATATCATTGTGTCAAGCAGCTGACAGGTAGAACGAGCGAATGAGCGAACAGTTAACCCATAAACCAACAGTCAAACAACCAAACCGTGAATTGTCAGCCATGTTGCAGTCAAGCCAAAACGAGAATCAACCAATCAGCCAAGCGAATAACCGCTTCCTCCACATCAAACGTGTAGGGCGACGGAAGAGGAAACATAAGGAACCGCAATGCAATTGAAGCGTATACAACTCTACACTCACACCCCTACACGCTCGTACTTCTATTCATAGATTCATCCTCACACGATATCGAGCGTTGGGGCTCACAGATGGGTAAATCAATTGATGGCAAAGGTGGTGACGATTGCTCGCTCGCCATTAATTGCTAATTAAAAATAAACGCAGACATACATTCGCACATTTATGAGTAGACTTTAAGATAACAATATAGTCGATCGAGAAAAAAAAGCAAGAAAAAGAAATCATTAGAAGTCAGTTTCACTCGCAGTGGCTTAAGAAATGCAGAAAATCGCATGGAAATACGATTGGAAATGCATTGATTCAATGAAGAGAATTTGAATTGAATAGAGTGAAATAAAGGGAAATAAAAATAAAAAAATTAAAAAATGGACCAATGAATATAATAAATCCATTCAAATATTGTATTAAAAAAACCGCGAAGTGAAAATTTTCCCAAAGAGAAGTTCCATTGATAGGCGTATACGGTTGGCAATAAATGAGTACAGAAAAATATAGCCATGACTAGTTAGTAAAGAATATCCCCAAGTGAATTGAAAGATTTTCCAAAATTGGCCAAAATCCATTGAACATATTTTTTATCGCTCTGTCCGAGGCTAACACCGACAGTTCACCGCAGTCAACCGACCATAGTATAGCAAAGTATATATATAACTTTTATATAGTATATAACTTTTTAAAGGATAATAAGCTACCAAAAAATAGGTCGTTAAGCCAGTGCTACATTAGAGATAATAATAATACTTGTTTTAATAAATTATTGTAAAACCACAATGTTATTTCTTGTTCAAAACCACATACCTAAATTTAACCCAATGAAGTAGAAGGATAATAAACAAGCTCGAAAATGGAGCTGAATTAACGATAAATTGAAACATTCAACAGTGAACTATTTGCTTATTAAGTGCATTCGATAATTAAAAAAAAGAAGATCTGAAAACTAGTCGATTAAGCTCCAGACCGTACAACAAATCATAACGAAAAAGCACATAAAATTGTGCTCTTAAAATTGCTATTGATACTCATAAAAACAATACCGATGATATCGATAACGATACAAAATTATATCAATTACTCTAATGATAACTATCAATTAATATCTATCCAGAACTGGAATGAACTTACCCAGTTGGAGCTATTCACTATTACTTTTACATCTTTTACAAAAGTGTTTCAACTTGTTCATGTCCCGCTATTTTATTTACACCAACATAGAAAACAATCTATTATTTTTTTTCATAAAGTGTAGTTTGCGTAATTTTTATGAAAATGTAAATATTGTGTATAAGAACGTCCCACCGATTGTGCTCAAATTCAAAGCCTGTGTTTGCAAAAATGTCCATTGTGTATAACTGGCACCAGAGATGACAAAAAAAAAGTGTAGCTCAATGTTTAGAAGAACTTCTCCATAAATTTTGGGAGTTACGTCTTGTTTACAACAACACTAATTGAAGGATTTACAGTTGTACGCCGATTCCGAATGGCAAATGATTTTTGTGAGGAGTTTTTTCATGGCAGAGATACACAACGATCCACGCGGAATCCGAAATCGGGAGACATCGAATGCCGCGCGCACATGCAACACACTCGGGTAGGGCCGCGCTGCCGTATTAGTAGGGATGGAAGTATTGATACTTGAAAAATATCTGGTCTAATGAATTGATACCTCCTTCTCGTACCGACGCTATGAAGTTATTCCGTATTCGCTATGCACAGAATACAAAGGTGGCGCATTCAACAGAATCTTCATCTTCAATGACGAGGTAATTTAAAATGCACACACACTCACTTTAGTGCATTCAATTGCACAATGTTGTGAAAGCTGGAGAACAAGTTGCTTAATCTTGCTTTGAGAGTTTCTACTTAGTTTCGTTGTATTCCTGTTATTTCAAATAAATAATCCAACATTATATAGCTAAAGTCTGTGTTTTATGATGAAAATTAAAATACTATGGATTTTTTATATTCTATTCAAATTGTTAATTATTTTTAATACAATTTCAATCATATTATTTAGAATAAAGACATTGTAAAGCAGTAGAATCCTATCAAGAGGGTATTGACTTTTTTGCGGTTTAAAATCACATTTGTCTAAAGCAAATCCAAAGTAAACTAAAATAAGCAATATAAACACATTGAGGATTCTTTTAAATTAAAGAGTTTAAAACAGTCAAATATCCGATAAATTTTTAATCAAATATGGCTATGCCGTGCATTTGCCTTTATCTACATATGCTGTTATATACTAATCGTCTTTTTCAGTTTTAATAAGTCTAGATTGTTTCTACATTGAAGAACATTGTGCATATTACAAAAAGAAATCATATTATTGTTATATAATTGTGTTGTAGTTTTTTAGTTCATATGCTGATAATGAAATAGCAAAAAAATCTACCACGGAATACTTATTCATTGGTGTGGCGTTTTGAGTTTTACGTTTTGCAAAAGAAAGAAAAATAAAACTCAGAAGCTAATATTTATTTCAGAAAAATAAATTAACACTTAAGAAATGAAATTTATTTTTAAGCAAAAAAATATAACTCGACATAATACTATTTCTTCAAGGCGATTAACAAAAATCTACCAGTAGTTTACACGAAAAAAGTACTCAATTAAAAAAAAATTTTGTTGGACTAATTTTGGGTAGCTGAACTCGAAAATGAGTTGAATTTAATTTTCGAAAGACGCATTTTCGAGATATAGGCAAAAACCCTGTCTTCGAGGTAAATTTGAAGTTATTTTCAGAGAACTCCAGAATAGCAAATGAACCTAACCTTTAATGCATATCATTTTAAAGGTACATTCAACCTCATTACGCTGATATATCTTTTGTGTAAAACGGAATAGTAGCTTTTGAGTTACTGGCATGAAAAAAATGAGGAGCTTTTCGAGAGTTGTTAATTTTTATTCATTAAATAAAAGAATACTTAAAAATGTCCGACCGAAAAAGCAGTAAGGCCCAAAAGAGTTTAAATTAAACGGAAAATGTAAAAGTTATTACAAATTAAATAAATGATTCATTTCACGGTGCAACAGCCAGAATGTTAATTTGATGTAATATCGGATTAATTATGGAATTTGGTTCGCTAATTCTGAATATGCCACCCGAATTTGTCTATCGCGTCTAGATTTTCAGATACAGGGTGTTGAATGGTTTTCATAGGTTTGTCCCAACATAGGTTAAGTTTTTCTCAACTTTTTCTAGCTTAATTTCATAAATCACAATCCTAAACACCGATCTGAGTTACGAACAAAACTATGCAAATTTTGATATAGGGCGAGTCGAAGTACTCCAGGAAAGCTATTATATATAATATAAACAAACAATTGGCATCATGGGTTTGCGTTTTAAGTATTCCTCAACTCTATTGCCTCAAAGGCAGCAGCTTGATTGAAATAATTATCTTTGACTTTTATTAAAATTATTTATACACTACCTTGTGAAACATAACAAGTACTACATCCAGTGGCGATATTTCATTTTATACATCCTAATCCGAAAATGCACGTATACAAAAATATAGCCATGTACATAGAGTGCTATAATAAAAATGATGTAATATACAAAGCAACTATCTTCGGTGCTAAGTCTAAGCAGAAAATCACTTCTCTTATTACTTTTCTTATCGAACGAGAATTGGTCACTAAATAAATATATATAGTTACATACTTAATAGCGTAAGAAAATATGCAAAGCGGCATGTAGAAATTTGCATTTATTGCATGTGGACAGTTAATTGCTTGGACAGTATTTGCATATCAGCACTATACCATAGTGGTTTGCTAAAGGATTTTGAATTTATTTAAGAATTCAGTTTGAGTACAATTTGTATTGAAATTTTCTTTTTTTTTGGTTTTTTATTTAAATTTATTTAATACAAATAAATTTTCTTTTCTCAATATTTCTTCGGCTTTCAGTATAATCTCCATTTTTTAAGCAATTTTATGCCATCATTGTTTTGTAGTCTATCAGGAGCTCAATTTTGTAGTGGTTAAGATCATTTATGCAAACTCTGATTCATTTTGTATACACTTCTGCAATTCAATTTAGCTTGACTCTTCGAAAGCACTGATGCGCAGTGCCATGGGTTTCCAGCAGACTTCATATTTAAATTTTATTCTCTGATTGATGAATAATTATTCGATACATTTTTTTTACGAAGCCTTCCCCTACAATTTTGTTCACTTGATGTGTTCACCAAACTTACTAATTCTAAATTGTTCAGCATTTATCGATAAATGATATTTAATCACTGACATCAAAAAAAAGTTATCAATTTTGAAAAGTTATTGACAATTTCTTACAAATTGGAATTCTTTTTAAATGAAATTGGTGTTATCAGATTTGGCACACAATAGGAAAGAAGGTTAAGTAAAGCAGCATTGTTTGGCCGAAAAGAATGTGACGTGTGATAAAAAATACGTCTATACTTGTATTTTTCGCTTACGTTTTATCAGTTCGTTGCAAAAAATAAACTGGGATTTTTTAAAGTGGTTTTAGACAACTGTGTACAGCTTTTTGACATTTATTTACTATTTTTTATTTTTTCTATAACGTATGCCTCTCATTAAGCTTAAATTTACTCGAAGCACGGTGGAATAAACCTAATTATGGCCTAATCTAATTATTTATATCAAACAATAATACTGGCCTTGAACTCATGAAATTATTCAGCTTTAACTTTATATTTACAATTTTTTAAATGAAAATTTACTTTACTTCAAATGCATGAAATTTACATTTTCTTTTGAAAGAGAAAGATTTATGGTAAATTGTTCGTTGAATCAAATATTTGAAATTTTAATTAAGGACGATTTTTTTATCGAATTTTATTTTTCACATGATTTTTAAAAATTGAAGCCATACAACTAAAATGACTTGGGTATGGAGATGCTATAATGACAAAGAATGCCATTATATGCCTTAGAAAAAAAATAAAGTAACTCTTATTTTGTGTTCTGAACATTTTAACTCGAAGCCTTTAATTTAAATTGTTACAATAAGTTTTTGAGATGTGTTTTTATTTTCAGGCAAGAATTAATTAAAAAGTAATCTTTAGATCATTCATGTTTGCACGCAATTATAAAAAAAAATAATGTAAAGATATTTTGTAAAGTGGGTCATATAGCGCACCGAAGATTATAAATACGAAAGTCTCTGTATCCATATCTTGTTCAAATTTATTTGAATTTTTTGAATCGTCAATTTGTTCATATTAGTTCTTGTAAACTTGGTTCACTTTCCTACTCACAGATTTCTTTTTGTCGTTGAAAAATCAAAAGTTCAAGTTATTGTTTTTATTTGGTATATGGAGTATTGGCTGATATCTTCTATGTATGCTTATTTTATTAAAATATATGGGCATAAGTGATTTTCCATACAAAATCAAATACAGGCCTTAATATTGCAAAATGTGGTAGCAAGGAACTTTGCTCAAACTATCGTCCAATAACAAAACTATTAATAAAATTTTTGAATGTGAAAGGTTAAAAGTTTTCCAGAGAGACAACAGCGTGATTGATAAAAACCAGTTTACGAAAATTTGAATAAAAAAGATACGTTGCCATGCCAGCAATTTGCCTGAGTAAAGCTTTGGATTCTATAAATTTGGATATAATGTTGTGAAAGCTCCATGAACTGAGATTTGATAAAACTGACATAAACTTCTTTCAAAGCTTTAAACTAAACAGAAAAAAAATTGTACAAATAGCAAACAAAAAAAGCTCAGTAAAAAAACTTGAAGTTAAATATCTCGGTATGGTTCGACGAGAATATGAATTGGAATGAACAGATTCATAAAATAAAAAAAATGAAACTGCTACCCTTTTACTTTTTCATATATCGAAACCAAAATATATTCATACCAAAAAAGCATTTATGGCTACTATACAACTGTTTCTTTCTATCTAAAATTGATTACTTAAATTCAATTTGGAACCGTTGTTCAAACCAAAAAGTAAATGAGTTACAAAGACTCCAAAACAAAGTAATAAAAAATATTTCCTTCCTGTAATTGAGAACAAACACATTTAATCATATGTAAAAAACCTCGATATACGAAAGTAGTCAATTCTCCAAACTCTAATAGCCACTTATAAGTAAAAAAAACAAATTAATAAAACACAATTTAAATTTCGGTGAAGCTGAAAATTCCCAAAACATCAGAACTCACTTTTTCGCACAGAAAGATACAGTAGATCTATTAGAAACTACGGGATAAGATTATTCAATAAATTGCCTGTAGAAACTAAAAGCATAAGTAATATCGTAAAATTTAAAAGAAATATCGTAAGCCTAATATTAGCAAATTTTGAATTAAGATTGAAGGTCAACAAAAATATGAATACCACCATAATTTATAACTATTAATTATTTTATAAGTATTCAGTCTCCTCCTATCACATCTGATGGTAAATATAAAAAAATTAAAAAAAGAAGATTAGCTATCTCCTCCCACAAAACAGCAGTAGGTATCTTATTGTCGTTATTATGTACATATTGTAGCCGATCAGAGTGTATCAGGATGACGAAAGTAAAACAACCGCTCACTTCGAATCGCACGAATGTAATGCATTTATTCGTTCTCTCTTATTACATCATTCTTCGTAAAACTTAAAACTGGTGATGCTACAATCGTATCGCTTAGTGATGTTACAGATACTTAAAGGCTAGTGCTTACTAAATAGTATATGTGGTATGCTATATAATGTATACTATATGTCTACAATATGTACAAACAAATCCTTCTGCTATATGCTGGTATATACTCGTCATATTTCAATTCGATAGTGAATGATAGTTGCGCTGGTCAAATCTTAACTCAGTGAATTAGTTATATGACAGCAATTGTAAAATATACTAATAACTGCATTTAATGTTCCTATTTTACTAAAGGCTTTGTATGTTTAAGTTTTAGTGGTTGTGGCTACGACACCGCGCGCATGCCATGACGAAGGAGCTGGATTGATGCTTTTAATTAAAAAAATCAAAAAATAATTCAGTAATTTTCCCTTATGTTTTTGTTTTTAATCCAAACGTCAACTCTCACGAGTTGAAAAAACCTTTTAAGCTTTCACAATATTGAATACTTTCCACTGCCTACATTTAAAGCGAAATTTCAAGCATAATTTCTATAGTTGTATTTCTCTCTAAGAATTGGCGCCAAACAATTTAACACATTTTACAACTTTTGAGTAGCATACAAAAATTTATTACGCTAATTTAAGTTTTCTTATTCTCTCAATAGTTTTGGATGCGAAGTTTCGAGTACCAATAGGAAGGCATACACTACACATAACTTCGAAAATAATTGTGTGTGTGTGTTTATACGCACACATTCACAAAGCGATTAACATGTGTGCTGTGTGTGTGTCATGTTATAGGCGTTTGCAGCTAAAGTTTGTCCATGAAGGAGTTTTGTCTTTGCAACGCTAGAGTTCCGATGCAACTTTCACGCTCTCCGAACAAACAAATAACGATTCGTCGCGCTTTGCAGAAAGTGCTAGACACAGAAAACACTGATATTCATGGTTGCCAAGCACAAAAGGTAGGTAAAACCTTTAAAATAAATACCCAAATCAGAAAAAAACTCTCCAAAACAATATTTGTGCATTTCGGTTTTCAAACATTATGACGAGACTAAAAACTGTGATATCGAGAAATAGTAATAAGATTTTTACTTTGGACTCCCGATATTTATAATTGGTAATAGCTTCCACTGTGTGCGGGCCGACGAATTGGCCAGAGCCGAAGAAATAAGCTGCCCTCTGGGTGTACTCAAGAGAAAACTGCACTTACAGTTCTCTCTCAAATGGCAGAAAAAAGATGAAACAGATTGACCACTTGCAAAACTGCGAGGGAAATTTGGCCAACGATAACGGGACTCTGGCCAATTGGCGAGCATGCGGCCAAAATGGCCGCCCTATTCAACACTCGATGTCGGAGGACAATAGAGAAACAGGGTGAAGAACCTCTGTGAATGTCCGGTCCTGGCTCATAGTAGACAGCATACACGAAGATTTTTCCTGGCGAGCGACCTGAAGAATTTTAGCTGCGCAATGAACAACATCAGTAGATTCATCAATAAATCCAAATGGTTTGAAGATTAGGAATCACAACAGCAGAAAAACTAGGTTTCAGAAGAACCAGCGTATCAAAATGATGCTCTAAGCGCTAATTAGGTTCTAGGTATTTCCTAGGCAACGCTACAACCATCCAACCAACCAACCACTTTGTGCTAATGGGACCTATGTACATAAAATTGAAGTAAATAACGAAACAATAACAACAAGTGTTAACTATTCACAATAAATACCGGTTGAACTGATAATGTCTAGTTTGGCATAATTATAACAACAGCTCTAAATATTAGAGGCCTTATGGCCCGAGCACATTTTTAGATAATTTATAAAAACTTATAGAAATGTGAAACGATGAAACTTCAATGGAATTTATAATTTTATAATTTATTGCAAATCAATTTCATGCTTATGAGGGGAAAAGTAAAGGAAATTGTGAAAATATAATCGAAGAGGAGAAACCTAGCAAATATCTAAATCAAGTTAAATAAAAATAACTAGTTTTGGTTAAAAGTAAGTAAAGTGGCAACCATGCTGACATTTACTTTGCACGCATGCCTGTATGGATATTTAGACTCGCTGCACTAGCATGCGACCACAAAGGTGCTAACACGGTTTTTTTCACTCGTACTTGTACTTGTAACAGTTTCAAAATTTCGCGATAATTTATTTACACATTTTACGCTATGTGTTTGCGCCTATGTGTTTGTGTTGTATTTTTGCGAGCGGATAATGCGAAAGTTTCACCTATCTCTCATGGTTTGTGAGCGTGCCAAACTTGGAAGTATAACTACAATAAATATTTGTGGCTTAAAATTGGCAAGAAGTTATTTTTAGCAAGCGAAATTAGTACGAAATAAGATTAAGCAAAATTCCTTGTGGCAATATGTGTCTACTATGTACATTCATGTGTGTGTGTTAGCGTGTGTGTTGATGCTGTAACATGAAGTTTTAACATCTGCATTGAAGTTTTGCAAATTATCAAATATTCGAGAGATTTCTGCTGAATGTTTCCTATGGTAAAAGTAAAGTGTATATACAAAATTGGTTTTTCATGTAAACTTTTGCAAATATATTCCAAAATTCTTTTAAATTTTACAAGCCATATGTAGCTGAATAGTCATACAAAAAAAGTTTTTTAAAAGAGACACGAAAGTATTTGTGTTTCACGATGATTGTATTTGAAAAATTAAATAAAAAGTTGTACTTTTGGGTCGTAGGTAACTTTTTACTCATATACTTACTTGCATGGATTTGCATTTTTTCTAGAATAGCGCAATTTTATTTAAAACCTTCAATATAAAAGATTTTTGTCCTTAAAACCCGGAAACTATAAAATCTAATAAAACAGAAAGATCCTACATCGTATAGCCTTAGCCGAGTGTGCAGCGTGCGCCTCTGGGTTCGAATCCTGGCCGGGACAAGCAACAAGAAAATTTTTTCTATTAGCGATCGCCCCTTCGGAGGCAATGGCAAACCTCCAAGTGCATTTCAGTCTTGAACAACTTCTTGAAAAATCATATCCTGTTAGCAGTAGGCGTAAAGCTGTAGGTCTCTCAATTTGTGTTACAAGGTGCACACCACAAATTGCAGGAGAAGTTCGACCAAGCAAAGCTATGATGCAAGCGTCAAATTATTTTAATATTATTGGCTGCATGGTAAAATTTATAAATGTATTGAATGAATTAGTAAGGTTCAAAACAATAACAAAACTGAACTTTGAATATTAAGTGGTTCGGATAAAAAATGCCCCACATAATAGTTACTAAGAACTAGGAAAATGTGATTTTTAAATACATCTTATAAACTAGTTATTTATCGAAGCAAAAAAAAATATAGTTCACTATTACTTCCGTTCCGATGACATAGTTATAATACATAGTTGTTTAAATTCTCGAGTCAAATGCCCCAGCAGTCACAATAGAATGCCGCATATAAAGAAGTGATAATAAAATAAAAGATGAGCCAAGCGCGCATATAGGACCGCCAGTGATTTTTAAATGTAAAACTTTATTATTTTGTCAAAATCATCACAAGAAAAATTTTGTATAAAAATTAACTAAACAAGTCATAGTAATAGTAAGCTTTGAAGCCGTTTTCCCGTTTCCTTGTTTTTGAATATGGCGCAAAAAGCGTGATATCTTTTCACAAAAGTCTTAGCTGACCCGGCGCACTTTGTTACGCATACTGTAATTCTTTTTATATAAAAATATAAAATGAAAAAAGAATTTGTTTAAATTTTTCTTCATTTGGCGAATTCCTTTTATTCGAAAATCGTTTTTCTATCTGGAGCATGAATGAACAAGGAACTTGGAATGCCAAATGTTGAACAGGCCTCGTATACCTCTCCATGCGAAAAACACGGTTCCGCATAATGCAATTCGCAAACTTGAAGCGTTTGTCGTATCGCTTTATTGATGGGCATGACAAATGATAAACGAACTGAAAATTGCAAACTCTGGAATTTCAATGACATATATGTTAGTATCATTGGAGATTAGAAAAAAAAAATTATATTTCGTTACGTTCGTTTACGAACTAAGTAGGACATCAAATATCTCAACACCATCCATCCTATCCATTAGTTTATCTCCGTTTCTCATTTGAGGCAAATCGAGACATAAACAAGATATTTGAGCCCCTCCTGCCGAGTATACGTTTTTCACTGCATAGTCAACCTAGATGTTAAAAATGAACGGAATCGATCCATTAATATGATGTTTAGAAATATCTCAACCACAACGCCACCTACCGGCAATTGTTTTTTCACAAAAACTACTCGGGTCACAGTAAACGTATGCAAAAAATTAGCCAAATCGGTTCGGCCTTTCTCACGTGACGGGATGACCAGCGTACCAAATTTTAAGCAAATCGAAATATAAAATAAGATTTTTTCGAATAGATCGGTCCCTGGTCCACTTCCCGGAAAAAAGAAAAATTCTAAAACCAACTATGTACTCGTATGCCCTACTAATATACAGTACAATTTTTATCGAAATCGGTTTGGCGACTCTTGAGTTCACGAAGATGAAATGGCATTATAATTTTGGGTTATCGTTTGTAGGCATAAGGAAGAAAGGTCAGCAAAGGGAAATTCGAAGAGAGAAAAACGGATGCCAGATGAGTAGTTAGTCAGGTGCCACATCATCATCATTAGTGGGCACGTGGAAGTTCTTACGCACCTGATAAGTGGAAGTCTATTTTCCCTACAAGAGATGGGCTCAGCTGATTCTTCAGGCAGTGTCTGCTCCTACATGTTTATAATTTTATGCTCAGATGCCCTCCAAACATTGCTTTCAAAGTAATCTAAATGGTAAAGAAAGCTTTAATCTATCTTAACGATGTGTATCAGTTTTACGAGAACCGTTTTTGAATACTTGCTGAATTTTCTGAGTTTTTCAATTTCTTTAAGAAATTTCGACAGTAAATACATAATGCTCAATATTGAACGCTCTTTGCGAATTCATGACAACCATTATATACTTATAAATTCACTTAAGAATTCGACTGAAATTATAAAACAATTTACAAAATATTTCCGAAACTCGCTAATGAGATTTTTAAGCTCCCGGTAAATTTAGTTTCCAGGGTATAAGAATCAAATTACTACAATTTATTCATATATTTCAAAGTTTTTAAGAGTAGAATAACGCCGATACAGCGCAATCGGCATCCTACCTTCCACAAATGGATTCATTTAGGCATTTCGTGTTTGTGTACTTCAAAAATTCTGTAGTTCAAATAATTATTATTCAAATATTCACCTACTCAGTTCAGGCGCATCAAATATGTTTTCCTTCCACTCATGAATGCATACTTTGTGATTTTGCAATCGTTCACAATGGTACTGGTGTCCTGCAGCAATGCTGCGTTCATATTTCCAAATAGTAGCGCTTTTGGTTAGTTTTGCAAATTTTATTGTTCATTTGTCTGCTTAGCTGTGCAGCTGTCCATAAATGCCTGTCTATTTGTCCAACATTCCGCTAAATACCGCCATGCTCCTGTCGCTATTGGGCGTTGTGTGTTTGTATGTGTGCGCATCTATTATTATTGCCATTCAAGCCAACCAACTTTCTACATTGGCACTCCATCATACTTCATATACATATGTATGTAGTTATGCTTCACACACACACTACTCTTTGTATAATGCAGCATTGTCTATTTGTCCTTTGGATTTTACATTCATAATAAGCGAAATTGATTTGTGAAAATGTTTGCATTTGCGAATTGCCATATTGACGCGCCGAACAAAGCTAACAAAAAGTAAGGAGAGAAATTCGAAAAAAAGTCGCCACAAATTTATTTGCACCATTCGGAATCATTACGATTATTGCAATGTACTTGGTGCCATACCAAAAATTTGTTGTATTTTTATACAGCCGCTTTGATAACTTTCCGCTTTTCAACAACCGTATCCCTTTGCCCATTCCATGCATTAATCCCATCCTCCTTGCTATGCGTCAGACAATATTTGCCTTCCTCATTTGCGTTTCCATTTCAAAATGATATCCACGCACTTTTTAGGCATTGCTGCTTGGTGGTGAAAAATTTGAACCATTGCAGTTATTGCAACACTAGCGCATGTGGCGGTATGCGGAGGTACATACGTAGAATTTCCCATATGCTAGACTGAATTCTCTTTGTTTTGCAAATTAATTGTTTGTGCATTTTTGGTTTGTTCATCAATTTCATTCAGCAACGCAAAACAATGCGTTAATATGAAGAAATATGTGAACACCAAATTAGCTAAGGCATACAGTGCGTATGAGTGATATTTTGAATGATGATGCCTTAATTTTGTAAACTTTGTAAATTTCTGTGCATTAGTTTTCGAGCGCAAGGCTGGGTTGAATAAAAGTACTCTTAAATTATTTTTATTTTTATTCGTCGATATTTCGACCAAAATGAGAAGTCGTCGTGAGGAATCCTTGACTGGGTCTGGTCGACAGTTTTATTATTCAACGCGACCTTTAGCTCGAAACCTATAAGAGTATCTATCTGAAGCGCAAATAATTATTTTTACTTTTTAAATTGTAACTATTTCATTTCAGAAAAAAGCCAAACGAACGCAATTGAATGCAACCTTGTATTTTTTGGCCAATTAAAAAAGGCAACTATGGCTTGGATTATTTCCTTGACTTTTTACTCAAATTTAAGTTAGTGAAATCAAAATATAAGTATATACCACTAAAGAATTGAGAAATTGAGACCTGATACCGAATCAAGGCTGTAGCCGTATTCGAGAATTTAAAAAAAAGCTTTCCAAATTGCGGCATAGGAGGTTACGATCGACCGTATCAAAAGCCTTAAAGTGGTCGAGAAGAGTTAAAAAAGTCACATTGTTCTCATCGATTACCGACCTAATGTTTCCCGATACGTCCAGAAGTGCCGTGGTGTAGCTTCGATTTGTTCTAAAACATTGTAAACATATTCACTGATTTGGTTATTCAGTATCCGCTCGACGACATTTGATATAAAGGACAGAATAGCTATAGGCCTGAACTGATTCTTCTTCTTTCTAACAGGAATAATATTATCATCTTTCCAGTAGTTTGGGATAACACAGGTAGCCGAAATAGAGTTGATTAAATAGGTCAAGCATGACAGGATCTTAGGTAAAATAATTTTTAGAAACACGGCATGTATCGCATTGTATCCGACTGCGTTTGACAACATCACATTCACCAACACAGACAAAATTAAAAGGACTGACACTGACATAATATTATTAATTACTATAATACTCATAGCATGTATTGGTTACGGAAATAGGAAATTTTACAAAAGTTTTATTTAGCTCATTTACGTCAGTGATAGGGGGAGCAATTTTGTCGGATTTCCCAACCCCGATCTCTCTAATGGTATTCCATGTTTGTTTAGACTTGACTGCATTACAAAATTTTTCCTCCTAACTTTTAAAAAACTTGTCTGATCATCGACAGAGATAATTGGCAAAGTGTGCGAAAAAACAGTAAACACATAATGGAAGAGTCTAAAAAGTATAACGTCTACGTCTGGTCCCCCATAGAGAACTGCCGTACTGAAAGGAATGATCATCCGTTGGAGCTACTGATGACTCTGTGTTTTGTAGGTCGTTCAGTGTGCACACCCTTCGTGGCCGATCGTTGCTCTGCCGTTTTATATGAACCAAACCCTTGCTTTTTATGAAGATAAAAATTTTCTTAGACATCTAAGCTGTAACTTTTTAAGGTTTTGTACTTGTGACACAAATACCCATTGTAACCTCCTTAAATAAGAAAAGCTTAGACGTGGTCCACTATAAGTTTCTTCAGCAAACACCATCTGAACGGGCACCAATTTCAGGAAAATACCATGGCTTTTCTGTTGCAAAAAAAAATATCTAAATCTGTTGCACTGTGTTATTTGACAAGTCTTGATTTAAAATGTTGAAAAATTTAAAATCAAAATTGTCCTTCACTGCATCGGCTAGCTATTGCGCCAAATGAAATATTTTTTGCTTAGTCCATCTATGTCTAACATTTATTTTCGGTAAAGATGCTTGCTATTTCTATTAAATTTTATTAATTTAATATACATTTAAATAAATCTTCCCTCAGTCATTTCGGGAAATCTTTGAGTACAGATCAAAATGAAAATAAACAAAACTGCAAGGTGTTTGATCCCAAATTGTGCAATTTAAGCTAAAATTGGTATTTTTCTGAATTTGTTCATGGAAAAAACTCTCAGCTGAAATTTCGTTTGACTTTCAATTTGGATGGAATTGAGTAAAAAATGGGAAAACTTCACGAATACGACTCCGAAATTGACTAGTTTTGAATGACTGATGCCAATTAAAACTTATATTTTCTTTTCAAAACAGCCGTCTGTTCAAGTCTCGCTTGATCTTGCCGAAAAGAACGACGATATTTGGTTTCTCTGCTTATCCAGCAAATATAGCTTAGCGTGATTTAAAGAAGTTGTCAAATGTTTCTTTTTGATTTTCTCTTTTTCCACCAGGGTGAAAAATGATGTACATATATTCGAACGAATTTTCGCTATACCCTGTCAAGTTTGGACAAACCGGTTTCGACGTTGACCCATCTTCAATATCATTTTTCTTGAGAACGACGGAAAATAGTTATAATATAAATTAAGCTGTAAAATCCGAGTTCTGAATTGAAAGACATGGTGCTAACTCTGTTCTCATACAGTGCGTATTCTGGATACATGCATTTATATTTATGAACATAAGTTACCAAAAATATTCGTATGTGGTTTTATGTCAAACATTTAGAAATTAGATATTATACCGCTTTCTCTAAGCCAGGCTTTTAAAGAAGGGTTGCTTATATCTTGTCTCAAGACTGCACCAGTTTGCTGTCTGTTTGCGAATTTCAGAAATTTAAATTCAGCAAATAAAATATTAGTTGCAAACGAATTAGAAAATGTTGCAGTTGCCAACGGTTTGGAATATTTCCTTGACTTTTCGCTGAAAACTAAAAAAGTGAAATTCCATGCTCACAGCTTGTTAAGTTAAAATATATCTTAAAAGATATTTGGCGACGCCGCACACAATCGAAGTCTCACTGAAAAATATTCAATTCAAGGGTTTCAGACTACTTGTCGGTTGCTTTTTGTATAAGTCCATCGAAAGCCGGACGGATATGCACTAAAAAAGACAAGCTTTCACGGATATACAACAGACCAGTTCTTGTCAAAATTGAAACAATGAGTGTAATAATCTGATGAGATTAAATGCTATGAATCTAATCATTGTCACAGAATCTTACTGTGGGAGCCGCTTTGATGAATAAAATGAACAGCCGTTAAATAATTAGGTTACAAGCTTCTGGATAACCTTCGAGGATAAAAACTTAGTTCTCTTTGCTTAACATTTTTTAGAAATCTATTCTTTAAGTGGACTCCTTTTTAAACATTTATCCTTACAATCTACTATAAAAATGATTTTATTCTATCATTTAGGAACGCTACACTTGATAATCAATATTTTCAACTTACAAGTAGAAAGGAATTCAGATGGAAAATTAAACAGAACATTTTACATTGGCCTGATATCTGCCACACGTGATTGTACCGAATAAAGATCTTCGAACTACTTTGTTCAAAAATCATCTTTTTGGCGGGTTAGCGTACATTTTTAGCCGCTACTCCGTAAAAAAATTTGCGACAGAGTAGCTTTTCAGACAAGTAAGCTGAAAAGTATATGGACGCTTTTCTCATCTTATCTACGTATGCGGGTTGACATCTCTACTATTTAAACTTTCGAGTTACCAAAGTAAAGAATTTTCGAAGAAAGTATGGATTTAAGCACAAAGATAATTGATGGAACTTGTAAAAATGCGAAACTAACTGTAATCTGGTAGTGGATGTATCCAGATTAGAGATCATTATCGTAAACAATTAATCAGATGCTTGGCTGGAAAATGTAAAGAAAAAGCTAAGTAGTTATAATTTCGAGTTCTCTTCGTCAAAAAAAAGGTAGGCACCTACATATAAACACACTTGCATCAACAAAAACCAAAACAATTTTTTTCAAACACACTCCATCGTCACATGAATTGAAAACACAGTATATTTAGATCTCAGTGTTTAACATACATTTTGAATGCACCTACAGTGCCATAAGTAAAGCTCATCGTCAAGCTAGAATATTTAGTGGCCACATGTAGGCAGGTACAATCATGGGATTGGCTCTGCATTTAGTCCAAGTAAGCACCGTTCATGCAGGCATATCGGACGCGTCCAAGTGTACAAATAGCACCCGCACTCAGGCCGCCTCAGCTGCTCGGCTGCTCGGCTCAGCAGAGTTTATAACTTTATGCTGAAACTACTGCTGTCAGTTGGTAAGTTGGTGCTTGCTAACCTGCATAATTCAAGACACCAGCACATGGAGAGTGCTATTACTGGTCGCCTTTTTCGACGGACGCACGTACGCCAGCCCTTGCCACCTGACCGACCAGTCGGATTAATTCACACACCAACATATGTGCATATGTATGTAGGTAGTCATGTATTTAGTATGGCAGAAGAGTTAAAAGGACCCTATTTGTGTATGTATGTGTATGCAATCTTTTTGCGTATGGCCCATTGCTGTATATAATGCTATCTGATTTGTGTTGGTTAGTGTGTGTGTGTATCTGCGAGTTTGCCCGTGTTACGAAATTGCAATTTTTAGACATTTTCTGTGGCATTGTGTTCAATCGGTGAAAATTTAGGTTGCAAAGCAAACAGTTCCTCAGTCTAGTGATTGCGTTAAGAGTTTAAAGCTCTTTTAGAAGATAAAGATTTCACTCATATTGATTTAAAACAGGAAAAGTGTGTGTGTGTAAGATTATGTATTAGGGGTTCTTTTAGCAAATATTACTTTCTATATTGAATTTTTAAAGCAAATAAAGTATCAAATATCGAAAGTTTCTTTAATAGAGCTATTTTGAATTCAAAAAAGCATGACAAAATCGGATTAACCATTTGCCAATTTTCACCAAATACCTCATAGAAATGTTTCGTATATTTTTCAATACTGTTTTATATATTCGAAAAGGGCTCGTTTGAAAAAAAGTAAACAAAAAATAACTAGATATGTACAAGAATTTATATGGAGGAATCCAAGGAAATATTTCATATGTCTTTTCAAATAAAGAGGAACTTATTTTAGTGGCATCCACACGAGTGATACGACTACAAAGCCATCCTCCTGCATGCCTTCAATATGATCTAAACCTCACTATAAAAGCATTTCTAATCTACATTTGCCACTTTTCGATAGTCACTGCCTCCACGAGTCCAGACTAGTAGTTCCACGAATGGCTGATTAGTTTCGAAACAAAATATGTAAACACAAGAGTATCAATTTAAACTACATATTCTGACGTACGAAAAGCGAGGTGTACCATCAGCACTGCAGAATAAAGTTTTGTACAGTTCGGAAGACTTTAAAGATACACTCTTTTTACGCATTCCCCTATCGTTGGTTATTTCCGCAACTAAATTTGAGTGATTTATGGATCATCCAATTTTAAGGCGTACTCGTATTATAAAATCACAAGATATTTGTCCGTAACTATAGAATTCTCAAAATTGTGCTTAAAATCCCAAATGCAATATTAGTGCCAGCTCATTATGTGCTTTGCAATGGGCGGAAGCACCAAATTTCGATATTCGCGTATAATTTACTAAATATACTGCGCCGTACCCGTAACCTCAAATTCTATCAAATTAGTTTGTGAGGTTATGTACAGAAATTCAGCATTTTTTGTATCTTAAATTTTTTTTTTTCATATTTATATGCATGACTATTTACTCCGATCCATTGCGATATTTTAATTTGGACTACTGTCCATGAAATAATCTTTTTTCCGATCCTCATTTGTTTTCACTAGCTTGCCATTCTCAAGTATTGCCACTTTGATGTTCGGTTCATAACCGATTACTGGATATCAAGTAAATGGTAGTAGTCATTTAAGGTTAAGGCATAAAAAGAGTGAAAATAATACAGGAGGCATTGAACTTTCAGTTAAGTTTCCTTAAATGCTAGCATAAAACTTTCGTAGACGAAATTTGTGGGGCAAATAGGAATTTATTGGTTGGCCTTTAGACAAAAACATTAAAAAAAATCCCATTGTGTTGCCCATGTATGTTACACTAAAAGCAGCAACAACATGTATAGTGGCATAGTGGGGTAGTAACAATGAAAACTGCACGGTCTATGTGAAAATGGAATTGGCATGTAACACTTAGCGCCACCATTTAACGCTTCGTTTCTACTAACCCTCATGATGCAACACAATTGATTGGAGGAGGTACATAGCATTCTTTGAGTTAACTGAAGGCCGCATCTATCTACAATACAGCGTTAAAATATTCAATGAACCATTTGCAAGCTCTATATTGGAATGATTGGACGGGCTATTAGGGAAATTTGTAGATATGTAAGATGCCAGAGGTAGATTTTGAGTATGTACCAACATAGATGGTAATCGGAAGATTTTTTAGGATGATGGCTATTCCTTTCCTTTGCAAACCAGCTTGCCGTGAAAAATTTGGCGCTGATAGTGATTTTTGCTAAATTTGTATGCCAATTTTAGTTTCCTGATATGACAATGGAGGTTGCTTCGATGCCGCCAGAACTGACGATAGTGATGATAATTGTAATTGGTGGCAGTCAAGCGCGAGACTACAAGTAAGCAAAGCATACAAAACGCATACAAAAAACAACAAAAACAACAAAGAGTAGGAAAATCAGGAAACCAACAACAAAGATGCCAAACATTACAACTACGTGCGAATGCCATTAAAACGCCAAGTGGGGGCGGGTGTGCGAAAATAGTCAAAGTAGAGAAACCAAAGCCACCAGCCACAACCGACGCGCCTTTTGTTGAACCTCTACTAGCGGAAATCAGTAACCGCTTACTCGATCTAAGGCAATCCGCAAAATGCTTGAGCTGCTAGCCGCCGCTTTGATCGTTCCAATGTTTGTTGGTTGGAGGACGTCTTTGTCGACGCTGATGTCGATGCGTAGCGACGCACAGTGATCGATTTGAAGTATTTAGGCGGCCAAAAGTCAAAATCTTAAATACGTAGTAGGCACAAAATATTGACGTCTACGTATAGTAAACATTTCCGCGAATTACCCCCACCCTTTTTTTCAACAACCATACGTCACCGCTTCCGTGCAGTTAGACGCAATTTGATCGTTGACTTGATACGTATTTCTATTTGGTTGCCCAAATTATATAAAATTTCGCAATACGCATGTATGTTTATTTTAAGTTGTGTAGTGAAGTGAAAGTGAAAGTGATTCCCATAGCTCAGGTAAGCTTCTATTAAATAAAGAATAGTTTTAACTTTTATTTTTAACTTTCGTTATATTTTTCGGTAGTTGAACATACCCTCTTTTTCACATAAAAAATGTAATTTTTTTAATTTCAAAAGCAATTTTGTTATGGATCAGGGTTCGTCCGGATCATATTTTTTTGTTTATTGAACACGTTACACATTCAGCTTTTCTATAAAAAAACAAGAGCCGCAGAATCCCGCTTATTCCTTAAAGACAGCAGTTCAAAGTATTTTGTTAAAAAAATTTAAAAAACCATTTTTTTAAATTTTATGTTTTTTTCAGTTATGGAGATACCTAGTTCGTCGGGGGTGAAAATAGTGACCCGTAAATGTATGTTTGAGCAAATGCAACTACAAAATTTGCTAAGTATGGATGAGAAATTGGAGTTTTTAGAAAACCACTTGCTATTGTCTTGCGGAGACACTGTGGAAAGAAAAAAGAGCCTTAAGCATAAATTTTCCTACATCAAACACGAATTTAAACAGAGATGGCTGAAAGCTCATAAAGTTGAAGAAGTTTTTATGAAAAACAACCAGAAGTGGCTGGAAGGCACTTTTGAAATACCAGTGCATTCGCTTGATCAACCAGGACGTCCGAGCAAATCATTTTCGGATTCGAGTGAACGAAGCAAGAGAAGAAAAACTAAGGAAATTCGATCAAATGTTGATGATGAAATGATTATACATGCCGCACAAGTCATATTGCAAACGAAGGGAAAAAGAAATGCCTCAAAAGTGCTCAAAGATATACGAAATTCACCAACAAAGGCTAGTAAATATAGAAAAGCCTATTCCAAGACCAATGGAACAATTGCTCCTTTGACCCCGTTCCAAGCACTCAAAATGTTCGTAGAAGCTGACCTAACAAGACGACAATATGAAATAATAAGGGCAACTAACCCAAAGCATTACCCTAGTTACGACCTTTTGTTGAAAGCAAAACAAGAATGCTACCCACCAAAGACGGCATTGCGAGTAACGGCTACCTGCGCAGAAATTAGTTTACAATGCCTAATGGATCATACTATTCAACGATTATCAATCTACCTGGAAGAAGTGTTATCAACCCTTAACGAAATTGAAAGAAAGTCATTAACGGTCATTTATAAATGGGGGTGTGACGGGTCACAACAAGCACGGTACAAACAAAAATTCTCGGAAGACGCCGAATCCGATGCTAGTATATTTTTGAGTTCTTTTGTCCCACTTCAAATTATTTGTGGTAAAGAAAACAATAAAGTGTTTTGGCAAAACCCAACACCATCATCACCACGATTTTGCCGCCCCATCAGATTTCGGTATGTGAAAGAAACTACAGATGTAACAAAAGAGGAAATAAGTTATGTGCAAAATGAAATTAAGAACCTCACTCCTACAAAAGTAAATATTGATGGAAAAGAATTTTCTTATAATCACATTTTAAAAATGACCATGATTGATGGTAAAGTTTGCAATGCTGTAACCAACACGACCTCTTCCAAAGATTTCAATAATTTAAGCAAAAAGAACGAGATAAGTCCCGATGCTCTTGAGTTTGGCATTTCGGTATTGCACGCAAAAATACGTATTTTTGAAAGCATTCTGCATTTGGCATATAAATTGCCCGTGAAGAAATATGGAAAGAAAAGGACTGAGGAAGAGAAAGCATTAGAAGAAGAAAGGAAAAAAGAAATCCAAGAAAGATTCCGCTTAGAAACTGGGCTGTTGGTGGACATGCCTAAAGCCAATTTTGGTAATACCAATGATGGCAATACGAGTAGGAGATTTTTTGAAAACACAGGATTAGCGGCGGACATAACAGGCATTAACCACGAATTAATACACAAATTTAAAATCTTATAAGAGGCGATTTCAAGTGGACACAAAATAAATACAACAAAATTCGAAGATACGCCTTCAACACCGCGCAAATGTATGTGGAATTATACGGATGGCATCCCATGACTCCAAAAATGCATAAATTATCTACTATTACATGGGGCGACCATCATAGATAATGCACTGTTGCCAATCGGCCAATTGTCGGAGGAGGCTGCAGAAGCACGAAATAAACATTTTCGGTCATACAGACAGAATTTTTCAAGAAAATTTTCAAGGGAAGAATGCAACCGTGATATTTATCAAAGATTGCTTCTTACTTCAGATCCACTCGTAAGTAGTGAAAGATCGTTAAAGAAAACTTCACACAACATTTTTTCCAGTGAAGTTATAGAACTATTAGAACCTGCCGAGCCCCACAGACAATCAAGTATTGAGCACGAAGAAGTCGAGATAGAAACATCTTTTAATAAGACAATTTAATCCATTTTTATTTATTTATGATTTATGAGAATAAAATGTGTTTTTATTATAAAATATATGTTTTTCTTATTTATTTTTTAAAATAAATAGATAGTTTTTTAAAATACAGTCTTTCGAAGCCATTAACGTCCAAAAATAGTTTTGGCCGCCTAAATATTTCAAATCGACCACTGTGCGACGATGGTCGGTCCTTTGGCAGTGATTAGTTACACTTGTGGCACTACACGTATATTTTGATGAAATGAAGTGGCATGCGGTCGTGTTGTGTTTGTACATTGTACGTATGCGTATGGAATAGTACTTTGAGGCTCTGAAAGCCGCACGACGTTACATCCTTTCTAATTCGTCAGCTTCAACGTATTGCACAATAAGCCACCAAAAAAGACTTTTTAATAGCTTTAATACCTTGGTGTGAGCATGTTGTTGATGCCATTGCAACATTCTGCAATCCTTTAAGTAGCCATTTGCGGTTACGTAAAGAAATTGGGTGGAAGGTTTGTGAAATTGTCCTACAAGTTGTGGGATATTAAGTGGGATCGGAGTTACCATGGTCAACACTTTCTTTTTCGGTTGAATCATTACGGCAAATTCAATAAATACTTACACAAACATTAAGTTAAATAGATGTTTTTCAAAAATTATTATCTCCTGCAGTCATTCCACATTTTCAATATGACTCTAGACTAAGTAATTTCCGAAGATTTTAGTATTTGCTCTGCTACTTCGGCGATAAATGAAGTCTAAGCATTGAGTAGATTTGAATTAGGTACCTAGAACTACGGTTGCCACTTGCCTCTAATTTAATGGACCAAAAACTTTGTACATATGTCACGGGAAACCGATTTATATGGATATTGCAAACCTCAGTTCCGGTGAAACGTAAGCAGAGTACTTGCTTAAGAGCCAAAATGTTTGAAGTTTATCTTTGGGACCGTGGAACAGTTTACGAGAAAATTATTAGGCGTTTCTATTTAAAACCCCTTATAACAGCAATCAGATTTAAGTTATGGAATTGCCACATCTCCTCAAGCTCAGTAGATACGTGGGTACCTTAAGGGTATCTATACCCAAACAGATTTCTGTTGAGCCTACGTCTTCGGGCTCCCGTCGCTACTACAAGTTCCGGCACTCGAAGTGCAACCATAAATTCGGTTTGGAAAATTACTTTTATTTACTTCAAATTCTGAATCAATTTACAATATGACCACTCTTTACCTTGACTATGACTTTCATACTATCGAAACCCGAATCGCAAGCTGCCCGAATATGGCTTGCCGGTAGTTTGGCCCACTCATTGACAATGGCGCTCTTCAGCGTCTCGAAGCTGGTGTATTTTTTATTTTGCACCTTGCTCTCCAAAATGGCACAGAGAGAGAATAATGCATTGGATTTGCGTCTGGTGAATTCGAGAGCCATTGTGTGGTCGTAATGAAGTTCGAAACGTTGGTTTTCAGTTATTCTTGGTCTACTCGCGCTTAGTGGGACGGTCCCGAGTCTTATTGAAACTTCCATGACCTGCCACCGAATTTTTGTCTGACCAAGACTTCAAAATAGCATTCAGAGCACTTTCCCGATATTATGTCGCATTTACTTTGATGCCAGGCTCAATGAAAACGATTGGAGAGCGCCCATCTGCGGCTACAGCGGTCCAAACCATTATTTGGTTTGATGATGCTGCCTGGTGGCCAACCAATGACCCAACTTCTCGTATAAACTATCGGCCAAGTAAATCCTATCGTTTTGCTCAATTGAAGAATTGTATCATCAGAAAACACGATGTTCGGAATTTGACCGCATTCGGTCAAGCGACGCAACTCCTACGCTTTCTCTCAAGTCTAACTTGTTGCTGCTGTGGTGTGAGATCGTGGGCCTTTTGCAACTTGTAGGGCATAACCTTGAGCTCATTTTTGAATATTTTCACTTATATAACCATTTTATTGACACTTTGCCGTGTGTTTCGCTTAAGTCCATTCTTCACTTTTCGAACCACCTCACGTGAGGTTGCAGTCTTTTGACGACCACCTCCATGGCGTTTTGCGATGCTACCAGTATTATTACAACGTGTTATAGTGCAATAAACAAAAACTTTATTCACATTAAGATGCTAAATATAAAGCAATCACACTATTACTTTTGAACTTCATCGCTGATCACTTTTTTACGTTCACCTTTCGCACGCTTGTAAATAATACTCCAAACTATCATTCAGCAAATTTAGAGACAGCTAATGCCAGTTCGATAGGTGCGCGAACGGCCTGAAGCTGATTACACTTCAAGTGCCGGACCCTGTAATTTCACTGTTAGACCGTTGGAATACTTGAAAGTTGGAAATATTATCGTTTTTTACCTGAGCTTGGGTGAATCTTATACAGCTTATCTAAAATTTATCGCAAATGAAACATTTTTTTTGCTGCATTTTCGCATTACTTTTGTTCTTTGAAAAAAATCTGTACCATTGCGCTCTAAACTTATTTCAAACCATTTTGGCTTCAACCACTATCCTAAAGTTCTTTTTATGAACGCCAATAAGTTTTAAAGCAAAGTTAATTACCTAATTTTCACTTTTCGCAAAATTCACCAAAAAAAAAAGCTCCGATAACTAACTTTTTAATTATCAAAAGCTTAACATAAATTCCATAAAAGGACGCACCAGCAAAGGTGACCAGAAAAAAATTTAATTAACTGCGTCAAACCGCTGTGTCACCGCAATGAAGAGCAGCAGAAAAAATTAGTTTTTGGCAAAAGAAAAAGGGGGGAAAGAAGCAGAAGATAGCAGCAACCACGGCACGAAAAGCCAAAAGAGCGAAGGAGTGAGACTGGGAGGGAGCTTTAAAAAAATTGCTGTATCACTGCCAATAAAATGTTACAATGGTAATCCCAGCGGTAAAGCGGTGAACCAGCGGGTAAAGGTGGTACAAATTATAGTATGTACATACGTAATAGCATGAAAAGCAAGTGCGGGATACCGCGTAGAGTTGCCAACTATAAGTAAGCGAAATGGAGCAAAAAAAAAGGAGTAAAAATGAGCCAACGGCTGACTGGTAACCGACGACGCGGTGGTTGGCATTGTTTATGACTATGTGCATATCAGATGACAGTACGAACATCGGCAGATTGCTTTGAAACGGACATTGAAAGCTGCGCAGAAACATATTAACTAAGCAAAATGGGCGACATCTTTCTCTCTCTCTCTCTTACTAGATGGTGGCAAAACTTGCGGACATTTGCTGCATAGTAATTGGTATAACCACATAAAACGACGAATTTAATTGGAAGCTGAAAATTTGCGAGTATTGAATATCGGATTGCATGCTAAAAGATAAGCGGCGATACAAGACCACAAAAGCAGTAACATCCATAAAACTCTATTCTGTTGCTGAACAAGCTGCCGAACATGAACAGACTACCAGCAAAAACTAAGAAGAAGTTAGGAAAAAGAGCAGAAATAAAAAAAAATAACCGGAAAAGAGGTTTTAAGCAAATTTATAGATTACAACGACAAAAAAGAGCACAAAATGATAAGCAGAACAAAGTAAGAATGAATTTCAATGAAAGTTTTAAGCACAAATGCAGTAAAGCAGGAAAAGTAGCTTATATTCGTATGCCTATCGATTGGGGAGGTAACGATTAGAGATGAAGAGCTAAGCGCAAATGGCTAGAACATGCTTGCGGAACATAAAGGAGCTCGAAAGCCAAGGCTGATGAAAACTGAGGATGTGTGTGTGTGTACGACAGTGAAAGCGTAAAAATGAGGGCGGCTGAATCAGAAAGCGATTGGAAATACATGTTTCACTACTGTTTCAAACGCCGTTGATTACTGCAGGTCGTTTTTAGCAGTGAATGTACAAGCAGAAAAGCAGCAAGCAAGAAATGCAAGGATGTCCCACATAAAGCGAATAGCCTATCTGATCGACAAACATTCTAGTTTATAAACTGGTATGCAATAGGGCTAGTCTGTTCGGTTGATGTATAGCACAACGTCAACTCTTTTCGAAATTTTGAAACTGTGAAGTCGAAATAAAAACGAAAATAAACACACATGGGGACTGTCGCTAAGAGTGCTAGTTCGAGACCCAGATGGGAGATTATTTGGATTTTTCATAACCGAAGAGTTTCACTAGAAAAATAGTGATAATCGATCAGATATAATTCCGATTTTCGAACAGGTACAAGAATTGTATGATGGTGCTGCAGAGGATGAGTAGTATGGAGTTGATGCATGGATTGGAAGTTAATATATAGTAGCAGGTCAAAAATACCAGTTGCTTACTTGGAAAAAGTATCGAAGATGAAGTAGCTGAGTTGCTTAGCAAAAGGGTGATAAGCTTTTTTATAACTAGTAAGTTGCACTATAGGGTAGTATACATAAATACACACACACACATGCATACATAAACATTGCTTTACATGCATTCCTAGTATGGAAGCTGTTGGCAGCTGGCAGAGATATTGGAACACCACTGAGCGATAAGGATAATTGTGGCAATAAAATTGTAAACTTCACGTCGGCTGGCGGTCGTTTCCATATAAAATTATATCCGCCTGTACATGTGTGCGTCTGTCTACTACGTGTGTGTGTGTGTAATTTGTTTGGTTGTACGTGCAGTAGCACTTTCAATGCATATATTGCTCGGTGCACTTTTGCGCAGTTCTATGCTTGTGTGCGGTACATGTGTGTGTGTGTGCCCTGCCTTGCTACATGGCTGGTGTTGCTTCAGCTGCTCAGCTCTCACAATTGTTTCGATTGCTGCTTCGAGCGTTTGTGTGTTTTTTGAGCTGATGTTTTTTTCTTTGTTTTCCTACAATTACGCACATAAATGTTTCAAGAAACACAAGTTTATGTGAACACATATACATACAGTGTAAAAATGTATGTAGAGGTATGCATTTGAATTTAGACGAGTAACTATGTGCGCATCCATGATTGTAATTCGCATAATAATGTAAAGTTTATGCTTTGTCTATGCCGGTCGGTGGCTGTTGCCGCTTGGAATACTTGGCAAAATCGCATGCAGTACTGTGGGTATGCACATACCTACATTTTTCTTGAAATTCCATAAAAATATTAATCGAAATTTGTGAGCAGGCCAATGTGTTTTTGGTGGCCGCGCATTTATTGCGGAATTATTCTTTTGTGGTGCAGAACAATAAAATAAAAATACAAATTAGGATATTTTTCGAAATTCCAACAATTTTGAAGCAGTTATTTTTGAAATTTTTGGATTTTATTTATTTTCTCGCGATTGGTAAAACCGGTTCTGCTCATTTTTTAAACAATTAAATTTTTGTTGTAAAAGTTACAATAAATTTTGAAATACCATTCATTTCTCAATCACGTGAAGATCGCCTTTTGTTCTAATATTGTTATATATTTTATTAACGATTATTTGCAGAAGAAAATTGCCAAATTGTTTTCCAACTCCACAAATATTGTCTCTATTCATTGGTAAATCTATATCTTTGACTTTACTATATATAATAAGGGTTTATCTTTTACTGCATTTAGCTTAATTTTATGGTTTCAGATAAACCCGAAAATGAGATAATACAAGGTGGCGCAAAAATAAACTTCCGATGTTTTTTGGCTGTAATTTAAAAAAAAAAAAGAAAAACTTTGATTCTTCTTGTGGGTTATTTTTATTTGGTCTTTTAATTGTTTTTACATCAAGTCGAGAATATGATGTCATGTAAATGGCCGCCGCCACAGTTGATTGTCATTTGAGCCCTTTTTATGGCATTTTCCATCACTTTGGCCAAAACTTCCGGCGATAGGTCCTCACATTCTTGACGGATATTCTCTTTAAGAGCTGCAGAGAGTTTGAGGCTTGTTGACATAAACCCGCGACTTCAAAAAGCCCCACAAAAAGAAGTCTGGAGCGGTCAAATCAGGCGATCTTGCTGGCCAGTGCAAATCGTCAAAACGAAAGATTAGGCGCCCGGGAAATGCATCCTTCAGCATATCGGTTGTGGCACGTGCAGTGTGTGCCGTTGCACCGTCCTATTGGAACCACATGCTTTCCAATCTCAATGCATCAAGTTGCAGCAAAAAGAACTCGTTGATCATTGCTCTGTAGCGCTCACCATTCACAGTAACCGTTTGGCATGCGACGTCTTCGAAGAAAAAAGGTCCGATGACTCCTCCAGCGAAAACAGCACACCATACAGTGAGTTTGAGCGGGTGTAATGGCTCTTCGTGGGTTACACGCGGATTTTCAGTGCCCCAGAAGCGTAAATTTTGCTCATTTACGTACCCGCTAAGATGGAAATGGGCCTCATAACTCATGATTATTTTTGATGAAAAATCATCTTCCTCTTGGTGGTGATTAAGGATGGCTTGAGCGTATGTTAGACGCGATTGGCGGTCAGCAGCTAACAGCTGATGCATCGTCTGGACTTTGTACGGAAACATCTTCAAATCTTGTACCAAAATTCGCTGTGAAGACCGTCGACTGATACCCATTTGCGTGGCACGTCGTCTGGTCGATGTCGACGGCGCTTCCATGACATCCTCGGCTACAGCAGCAATATTCTCTGCAGAACGGCTACTCCGGGGGCTGCCACGCCTGGCAGCATCTCGTGTTGTGCCAGTCTCTTCGAGGCGAGCGGCTAAACGTCGCAGTGTTTCACCAGTAGGCGTTGGACGGCCAGGAAATCTGCGACGAAATTCACGTTGTGTCAAAGTCACCGACCGATTATTGGTCAAATAAATAGTCAGCAATATTCCGCGTTCTGGAGCAGCGTAGCGTAACATTGTTTATTAACGTGTATTTCGCATGTGTTTACTACACAAATGTCAAAACAGAACTGACATTAGAGGCCAATCGCAAAATTTATAGCATTTTGATAGGAGGATTACTTTTGCGCCACCTTGTAGTTTTACAAAATGCAACCAATTTTTGTTTCAATTTTGTCTTTGACTATTATTTAAATGTATCGAGTAAGGGAGTTTCAATGGGGATCGTTTGAATTGAAATTCGTTAAAGCGAATTTGTGGAGTCAATACCGATTTTCCATTGGTCTCTCCAGTGATGCTTGTTGTTTGGACAATTTGCCTTTTCAATTCCAGGTTACTCATTAGTACGACTGGCACCCCCCATTTTTGGTTCCAACTTATGTGACGGTACCCCCTTTTAAAGAGTTTAGAAATTCCTTTATTAATTTGTACCAATATGATAAAATCTCAGTTAACGTATATATTAAATTCAATTAAAGTGGAAATCCTCCTTAAAAATAGTTTAGCGATTAAGCCTCCTTCGTTTGATTCCCATGCTGAAATATTCCATTTAACTGTACTTTGCTCTTGAAAAATATTTTCGAAATTTCCATTTCTTAAATCTTTTCGTGTTACACGCATGCTGTAATATTATCATTTAACTTTTTAATATGATTTAATTTATATTTTGAAAAATTTGGCAACGATTTAACTTAAGTGTAGTTAGTGTATCTTTAAACAGAAAATATTTTCGAACGGAAGCTCTTTCGCCTCACCCATAGTTTGTGATATGTATTTCAATTTCTTTATTTCAAGTTGAATTTGATTCTTTAATCAGGTCGCAACCTTCCTACAAGCATTTTAGAAATAAAGCCTTTTCAAACTCATTTCAAATGATACCCATGTTGTAATAATTTACTTAACTATAGTTAAATTAAAGCATTTAATGAGTGACAATTCTCGAAGCGGATATATATTGCGTACAAATTTCAGCTGAATCGGTTAAAAGTCGTTTGAGTTGTTGAGCGCCGAACAAGGTTAGGTCAGGTTGACGTATCTGCCGCTCTACAGGTAGTTAGATGCAATGGTTTGGATTAGAACTACTAACCCGATTTGTCTATTTTTCTAAAATGAGACGAAGTTCACTCTATAGATTTTTAGTCAAAATTCACATAGCGAAGCAATTTTTAGCAAAGGCAAAGCATGTAAGCTGATGTTACTAGAACAAAAAACAAATTTAAATTTATTTTATTCTTGTCTTTTTTCGTAGCGATCGTCAACGTCAATTGACTAATTCTATCAGAAAGTATGAAAAATCAGTCTTTTTGCAAAGAAAACAACCAGAATTAAAAAAAAAAATTTTTAAATTTGATAATTCATAAGCTGATACGAATAAAAATGAAATTACTTATTATAATAGCATCACCTTATATTAACTCGCCTTGATCAATAGAGTGTTTATTTTCTTTGACAAAAATATACTTTGAATTTGAATCAAAATATTTATCCTTTTTGACATTACAAATCGGACCATAAGTACGATTTTGTTCATAAATATCATAATCCCCTGCTACAAATAGCCGGCCGCTGCAACTATTTAATCAATTCTTTGCTACGCTTCCAAAGAAAGAAGTGGAGTAGATTTTGGGTTCGAAACTCGATAGACTAAGAATGAACTCTGATATTAAGAATTTATAATGATTAAAATTATCTTTTCGAGGATATATGTGATTTTGGAATCGAGTAAAGAATACAACTGTACGCACCTAATATCTCAAAGTAAGCTTTCAAATTAGAGGGTTAATTCCAAACTTTTTTTATTCGTATGGCAGCCGATCCTCTTTAATAGCCAATCAGGTGATCGTTTATAAAAATGATATGTCAGGGCCTACAATAGTTCATAAAAGAATTCAAAAAACTTTAATTTTAACATACCAGCAGCTCCGCATCCCACCAATTATCAAGAACTAACAAATTTGGTTAAAAAATACTTTTTTTGATGAAGTACTTTTTTCCCGTAAACAAGTGTAATTAAATATCTCGGATCTTAATACTTGTATGTTTACCTCTTCATAACATACGGAAATACTAAGGCCGCCAATAGTGACTTCTGCCAGACTTGCATGCGCGAAAAATTATGAAAAAGCAAGCTATTTATTTTACTCTAATACTTAAGAGAAAAATATAATGTTCAAGTTAAATTAGTTTCACTTCTTGTAGAAATGCTGAAATTTACATTTATCAGAATTGGATTTTGGGATCTTGAATAGAATTTGATAAGTTCCACTGACATTTCAATTTGATCAAATGTAAATGAAAATATTTGGTGATTTGAGTAATAGAATTCCCAATTCCCTTTTATGTTGCGTTATTTGATGTAAAGGGTCTTGCAATAGGGACGCTACAAAAGTAGGCCGATAGTGACAGCAAACGACGCCATATTTTTTCCCGCTCTTTTGACATTTCTCTTCAGTGAGGTTTTCCATTTCATCATGGAAAGATATACGACCCAACAACGAGTCGAAATTATTAAAATTTACTACCGAAATTCGGAGTCAATGGCCTCAACTTTAAGAGCGGTACGTCCAATTTATGGTCGTCGTCATTTCTGGCTGAATGGCTTCGTCAATAAGCAAAATATGCGTTATTGGACAGGCAGCAATCTACACGTACTCCATGAGTCAACTTTGCATCCCGAAAAAATTACGGTTTGGTGCGGTTAATGGGGCCGTACTTCTTCCGTGATGATCAAGACCGGCACGTCACTGTGAATGGGAATCGCTACCGCTCAATGATAACCGAATATTTTTGGCCCTTATCGGATGATATAGAATGGGACAATATGTGGTTTCAGCAGGACGGCACCACAAGCCACACAGCGAATGGACTTCTGCAAGCGTGCTCGTGGTGCCCATGCAAAAGAAATCGAGTTCCATACATAATGGCATCGAATGTACTTAGGAATGTACACAGGAATACAGAATTTAGTTCATATCCCAAACCGTTTTTGTTTTATTTAAAAAAACTTTTGTAGCTTTCCTATTGCAAGACCCGATATTTAAGAGTGACACGATTGGTAATTTGACAATCCTGCTGGCAGTTCAATTTGACAGTTTTTAATACTAGTTGGCAGTTTCCAAATCGATGAAATATGATAATACCTGCAGAGTTTAGATTTAAAAAAGATGTGACATTAATTGCCATATTAGCAAAAAAGCCAATTTTTATCTGGTAACAGAGTTGCCATTTTATTCATATCATATTTTTCAAAACTCGCTGAGTCAAATTTGACAACTTGAAAGAATTAGGCAATTTTGCTGAGATATTTGATGATTTGACAATCGTACTAGACTTCATAATAACCAAAATTTACAATCATATCGGACAATTTTACAAAAAGTTCCATATCCGATAATTTTACAAAAAGTTCCAGTTCCAGATAAAATCTGGCAATTAGACAATTGCACTTGGTTATCCTTCCGAACTAATTTGAAAACTTCACTTATATTTGAATTTGTGCCAATTTGAAATAACTCGGCTATTATTTTAGGCTCGTTTTTACAGTAGAGAGCTAACTCTCAGTTGGCAGATAACTATCGATTAGCTTTACAAAATAAAAGTCAACGCCTGCGGTGAAAATGATCATTAAATGGCAATTAAAAAAATATCTGCTAGGTTTCGGGCCATCGGCGGAGTTCTCAACTAGTTATACTCGTAATGATTGATTTAAAGTAGTGTTACTTAAGGTATTTTTCATGCACTGATTATATGAAGGCATAGATTGTGGCCTTAGCTTTGCTGCAGAAAAAAAATCCAGGTTTGTCGTTATATTTTGCCCCACAGTCCTTATGGTACACCAACCTTTACAACCCGTATACTTCCGGTTCTTGTCTGATTCTCGGATTCAAGTAAACGCAATGAAATATGAGTACCTTTGGCGATGAAAAATTTAAATAGCCAATTTATACGATACCGCCAGCATGGCGCCAATATTTTTCAGTGTTTTTGAAAATAATAGTTTTTTATTTGTAATATTTGCTGGTAAAGTTTTTGTTTTTTTTGCCTTTGATTTTCACCTGCTGCTTGCTTTTATAATTCCACAATGACATGCGCCAATAAAAAAGCAAAAAATATTGGTTGGGTGGTGGGGCTGGGTAAAAAAATGATTTGACGTCATGAATGCAGCAGCTGTCCAGCACGCTGACAGCATTGTGGAACGTAAAAGTGTACTATAAAAACACAAACTACAAATATTAAGGACTTGCTTTTTATGGTTGGCATGAGGCAGTGAATTCTTGCTATTTTTTAATTTCATTTTAGTTTTTTCAACATTTTTATTGAATTCTTTTTAATTTTTTGTACACAAAATTCTTTCGTATTTTTTTATCGAAAAACAGTTGTTAAACTTCACGTTTACCTTTCCGTTTGGCAGGTGTGGAAAACTTTCACATATGAGTACCGGAATGCATGGCTGTTTACATAACAAGAGGTGAGTGAGCATAAAAATCCAGCACACCATTCGTTTGTGTTAGTGCGTGTTTGGCATTTTATCTATGTGTATTTGTATTTGCAGTCGTAACGCCTGCAATTCGATTGTTATTGAAATTTTAACGTTTATACATTTTTATCTACATTTCTTTGTTGCAATTGTGGAGCTTTATAAAATTTCTCCCCGCCATATGATTCTACTTTCTGCACTCCGCCTATTAGACCAAAGAGTTTCTCTCTATATTTACCCCATCTGATTTCCTGCCATGAAAATTTCAACTTAAATTGCGCAATTGATATCGCTGAACGTTTTACTTTATTTTATTGCATGCTTTCAGGGGTAATGTTTTGCAAGTAGACACATTCGTACGGGCAAATATCACACATCCACACAATATCCGTACGTAAAGGGAATGGTACACATATTAAGTATATATGTATGTAAGTATATTTGCTTCACAGGAAGCTACACCGGATATGTACTCTCAATTTATTTCAATTTCAACGCCAATTGCGTGAGGTTTGTGTGAATCAGGCGAGTCATTACTTTAAAACTAACTCATGATAAACTAAAGCACTTAAGACTTTAACGAGCTTTCGTGCATTCCAAATTCTATTGAATACAAAAGTAAAAACGGGTTTAACTGCTCTTATTTAAATGCATGAAAATGTGTTTTTTTTTGGGTTTTTTTGTTTTTGGTTATTTTATGTTAGTATGGAAAATTACACTTACTTGCTCCTCCGAATGTGAAATCGCCTATGATTTTTCAGTTTTGTTTTAGTTATCATTTAAATTGAGTTGTTTGTTGTTAGTCCATGATAGCGAGCGATGAATGAAGAAAACACAAACAAAATGGGAACAGAGAAACAGAGAGAAATTGAATTGAGTAGCTTGAACATGAAAAAAGTCGCAAAGTTTGTAAAACTTTAAACGAAAACTTTACAAAAAAAGACCAACAGAAAAAAAATCCGCAATCAAATAACCAATAAAATTTTACTAAATATTAATAATATAAAATTGTTAGAAAAATCCTTTGAAAGACAGCATATTAAAAAGTTTTTAAGTAGAAAAGAGAAGAAGAAGAATAAACAAATGCATTCATTAATACCATTTCAAAGCAAATTGGGTCAATACAATAAATGAAAGAGCTAAGAAAGCTCTTTCAAGATACATACATACATACAATGTAAATATATAATATGATAAATGCTTATACATATATACAAATGATCGCGCGAAACCTTTCACACAGACTCATATAAAAAATTTGTTTTCTTAATTTTGAGTCTAACTTTTCTGATCACTTAACTAATGTATAGTACATATCATCATTAGCATCAAAAAATATCTTAATGGCATTTTATGGATATTAGCTGTGAGTTAATTCCACAACAAGTTTAGAGATACATATATCTTAAAAGAGCGCCGAAAAGCAAACTACCAATGAAAAACAAAATAAAATAATGCTAATGACCAAATATAGAGTTTTGAGATTGAAGTTTTGAATGAGTTTTTCTTATGTCCTCGACATTTCAAGACTTTTTTCTATCAAAAAGTTATAGCTGTAAGCTTTAATGTCCAAATCCATAATAAATAAAATAAATATAAAATCACTAGTAAAAAAAACTTAATGTAAATGTCAGTTCATAAAACACTTCAAATCATGTTCCCTAAAAGTGGTTTTACACGATGATTTCTATTTACATATGGAAATACCACATTTCAGTTACATATATGTATATGTAATTCCATCAGTCTGGCAGACTCACTGTATTGTTTCTTTTTATTTCAATTTCCAAACTCACATCTCACAGAGGTTTTTTGAAACATAAAACAAAACAAAAAGCAGTTGAGTCTATTTGTGTGCCAGATGATGCATAAAATGCAATTTTATTTATCTTAACACGATAGGTTTGTCTTTCCATATGTTAAAAGTGACATTTACAGATGCAAATATATAATGAGAATAAAAATATAAAAAGGAATAAAAATTAAACTATTATCTTACAGTTTAAGCTTATAAGGAATAAATAAGCTTTGCGTTCAGTAATTAATGTTTTAAACCAATTGTGAAGGCTTGTGAAAGTGATAACTTAAGTAAACTCGTTCGAAACTTTAGTGAAAAAATAGATTCAGGGCCGTTTTATCGACTAGCTGATAATGTGAGAATCAAGAAACTGAAAGTTAAATTTGTCGACTTGATAAATTCGATTTCATATTCTCAACAACTGGTTAAATATTCATTTACTTGGCAGCACCGGAGAAGATGACAAAGGAAAAACCTAAAATTAGCTTAAAAAAAATCCAGGAAGTTTTCTTCAGTTGCATATATTTTTAAACAAAAAACATGCATGTGCACATAGTCAACAAAATATACATTTGTAGGTATAAAGTAAACATTCGACGGGGGAATTATAGTCAAATACCTCAAACGAAAAATGTTAACAAGTCAATCAGCTAATTTATGTTTTGAAACAAAACGGACGGATTTGCCGAAACGACAAAGTTTTAACCGGAAAATTGACTACCTGAAAAACGGAAAACACTTTTAAAAAAGAGAAAAATTGTAGCACGCAGTCGAGAAGACGGCCCTCAATCTACAAAGATTTATATAACTTTAAATGATGAATGTGTTATCAATTTAAACCTTTGATTTTTACAAGCAGCGTGTTTTACAAGGCATTAGCTTTTTAATGAAAGCTTTCGCGAGCCTCATTCCTATTCAAAGCTTTCAGTTAGCTTTTTACATATCGTCATATTCTGGGCGATGATACTTAGTAAGTTTTTTAAAAATGGTATATTTGGATTTTCTTCAATAACTATTTAATTAGGGAAATATCATTAAACCAACTACAATTTTTTACTTACTTGTCTCACCAGTGGTACAAGTTTCTGGTTTCGATGGCGGTCCACGTCCAATCGTATTTACCGCTATCACATAGAATTCATATTCGGTGTAGGGGCTTAAAGCGCGTACAACGTAAAACATTGTAATGATGCCGCTGATTTCGCTAAAAGCCTGTGAGAACGAGATGAGAAGAAGACGTTGATTAATACAATATTTAACATAAATAATACATATATACTCCTACGTTCATATGCACAACTTTAACGGTATAAATATAAACCAATACGCTATCTTTTACATTTCAGAGAAATCTAGCAAACAGGGCATGCTCCACAAGTTAAAGCTCCACGTACTTAATTTTGCTACAACAATTTCTCTACTGAAAATAGTTTTGAAGCTCACATTTGTAACATCTAGAAGACTTTTTTTTTTAGAAAAAAATTGAATTCGAGTGAAAGCTCTCTCAGTAAGTGTTTACTTTTTAATGGAATGAAACCTTTTTTAATTAACCACGATTTTTTATTTTTATATAAAAGTAAAAGTAAAAAATAAAAGTTTTAAGTATAGTCAAACCTTATGTTCTATAAAACTTTCTAACTATTATGAAAAAATCTCAAAAAATAGATATTGGAAAACATATTAAACAACTTTATTTTAGAATAATTAATTTCTAACACACCTGGTTCGCATTTTTCGGTTTGTACTGTATCACATAGTATTGCAAATCTTCGGGTCCCTTGTATGACCACTCCAAACGCACTGAGGTGGCGGTTACTTCAGAGATTTGCACGTCTGTCGGAGCAGCTGGAAGTGCTGTTGGAATAAAAAATAAATACAAAAATTAAATTAAAATTACAATAAATTACAACTACAAAAAAGATTCACAACTTACATTGAACTTTCACCATCGCCGTCGCTTCAATTTGCCCCAAAGATGAGGCCGCAATGCAAGTGAAATTTGCGCTCTGCTGGATATTCATTAGAGGAAGTATATTACGGCCAATAGGTATATCATTTTCGGGTGTTAAATCTTGAGCGCCTAAGAATAAGCAAATAACATACATATGTAAGTGTTAAAGAAGATACAGAAGAGAAAGAATTGTGTGAACTAAATTAAATGTACTCTTCAAGAAAAAAGTCTTCTAAGAAAATTTGGTTTTCGGGCCTCCTACCTTTCATCCATTTGACATGCGGCATAGGAGAGCCTACTGCAATGCAAGATAAATTCAAATTCGCACCCAGCATCACTTCGTTGATGGGCTCTGGCGGGCGCGAAAATGTGGGCGGTACACGTCGTACTTTCACATATAAATTCGTTGCTTTCGAGTGCTCAGTACCAACCGAATTTTCGGCGACACATTCATATTTGCCTTGATCCTCCTCGCGACTGTTTTCGATTTGTAGTCCTCCTAAAAATAGACAAGTGCAATAAAATAAATAAATTAAAAAGTATTGGTATGTAAATAAATAAGTCTTGTTCCTTAGCTCGCCAAAAATTGCAATTGATTGACAGAATTTGCACAGCAATCCTACTCATACTCGATACTCTGGGAAATGAGGGGACAAATACGAGACTAAATGAGGGTACCTTTCTGTCAGATGTTCGATTTATAGCTTTAAAAATTGCAGGAAATTTCTGTAGAAGTAAGCTAGAAGTTCGAAATAACTTTAGCTAAAAAAAAATATAGACAGATTTCGATTTTTAGCGCACTACATTTTGGTGTTTCTTTCTTTCTCTGAAATTTATTTTGTTTTGCAAAACTATAATTTTTCTTCTGTTGTTTGACATACCCAACTTGGCATAATTGTTTTTATTTATAAACATTAGCACTTTCACTGTATTTCGTAGTTTTCACTTTCTAATTGTAAATTATTTTCATGCATTGGTATTTTTTCGAAGGCAAGAAATATTTGGAAAACAACTGATCTAACCGTTTTTTCTTAGTTTACAAATTATGTATATGTGACTTTTTGTAAGGTATATAATCGAATATCCGAGTAGCTACCAGGCAAAGAGGAGCAAACCTGGAATAAGTATTACTTTTCATATAATCCGGATAGGATGTGATAGGATGTATGACTGTATTGAGCTAAAAACGCATTAAAGCCTCTTACATATCTTACACAGTGGTTTGATTATAATGAACAAAGATAAGTAGATAACTGCTTTATTAACCGGTTGCAAACTGCAAACATATAGGACAAACGAAAGAAATCTATAATAAAACACAACTATAGATAAGTCGTGTCTGTATATTGAAAATGTCTTTACAAGATTGACCGAGAGTGATGCTGGGAATGGAGTGGAATATTTAATTTTTCAATCACATCAACGTAGAACATGAAATTAATATTAGCTGTAGCCATTTATGTAGATTGAAGGACAACTTTAAACAGGATTTTGACAAAAAAGGAAACTGGGTATAGCTAGAAACAAATAAAATTAAATAAAGCAGATTTAAAATTCTGAGAACATTTCAAACCAAAATTTAAGTTACAAAAAAAACTATCTTAAAGCTTCCTCTTAACCCATTCATTGAAAAATATGTTACCCTATAAAACTTTCTCCGCTCCATTACACTCCATTAACAGCTAATCGAAATTCTCAACAAAAATGGCATCATGTATGTGACTCCCATACATCTACATATATATGCATGCACGTGTGCGCGTATACGTTTATGAATTTCTTAGGAAGGAAAAGCATGAAAATTGATGACTGTTTTTGTTTTTTTTTTGTTTGCCACGCTTGAAACTTCTACAAAACCGCCTATTTGTTCCTCCGCTCATTCGTATTCACGCCAATACCGAACAAATAATAAATAACAAATTTTTATGTCTCAATTTTGACTCATGGGCGAGTCATAAATATGTTAAAAGAGAGAGAGAGAGAGAGAGAGAGGTGTGACCTTTTCATTTTTTAACGGCCTTAAAGCAACAATATGAAAAGCAGTCGAAGTATTATTTTTATGGACTTGCAGTGTGAAGGACAAGTTATTTATATGTGTTTGCTTGCTACCTTCTCAAATTACGACATTTGTATGTAGCGGCACGGCGCGTACGCGTCAGTGTAAACTTTTTAACGACATATAATATTTATGACATAATCATTATTTTATTAATGTAGTAACAAATAGATATTACATACAGATATACATGCGTACATTTTTACGGCATAACATAAGTCAACAGCCAAAAAAGGCAAAGAAGCCCGTCGTAATTCGGGAAAATTTTTCCCGCTGATTTTGAATATATAAGCTTCGTTCTTTCAATTGGCAATTTTTTTCGCCAATTATTGCTCTCATATCCAATATTAGCCATTAATTTTATTAAACAAATGAAGAATATTTTCTTTATCATTTGACTCTTAGGGAAGTGAACAAACTTGTTTTTTTTTTGCCAAAATTTTCAGGAAAATTATCTAATTGCCTAAGTATTCTGATCATAAATATTTTAGCAAAAATTTCACCAAAATTGAAAAGCACAGCGTTTACTAATAGCACATAGTTGGTTACTGTTTGGTCTATTTGCGTGAACTTTCGCCTCAACGGTTACTTCGTGTATATCGATGTATTCTGTTTTCTAATGGGATAGCTAAGAATGTAAAGGCTAAGATTTGCTCGAGAAACACTTCCACACATAAGCGGTATTCACGTTGTTTCTTCGTTTCTCTAGCGGTTCGTTAGTAGGCAGACCAGCAAAAATGTTTTCCTATCAATAACCTTGCCTCTCATATTTATGTTAGTCTTACGAAACGGGGTTTCTCACAGAGCAAAAATACCTCCTAAAATGGCCTTAAATAAGAACAAAATTTAGCGAATTTCTCTACCATTTTTTCCAATAAGAATCTTTTCTTATTATGACTGGGCATGCCTTTTCAATAAAATCAAGAAGATAATTTGTAAAAGTGAGATGAAAACCTCTTCAATAAAATTAAGAAGGTGACCCGTTGAATTAAGATGAAAACCTTTTTAATAAAATCTAGTAGATAACCTGTCAAATTAAGATGAAAACCTCATCAATATACATAATTAAGAATGGAATCTTGGAATGAGATTTATTTTCGTTATCAGTGACCCAGGATTATCTGAGAAGACTACCAGCTAGAAAGCAAGAGTCTACAATTGTTTTTTTTGTTGTTGTTTGTTTGTAGACCTGTGTAATTTAGGTATAGTCCAATGTGTATTGTGTTAAAAAATATTGACAAATTTATGAAGCGGGAATTGTTGTGTCAGCAAGCTACGTGCCTGAATAATAACACCTTCTCAGCCTATCCATCTAAGTGAAAGTTATTGATAATACAATATAATAACAAATAAATATCCTCTGTACTTTAAAAAATATGTTCTAATAAGAAACTCTTTGCCTGCCCAGCGGCGTTCTAATAATGCGGCATTATTTTGTGAATTGCAAACGGTATAAAATTTAACGCTACCACTTCAAGAGAACTATACCCACACACACACACAGCCATTTGCGATATAATTTGTGCGGCATGAAATATTTATTAAATACTGCCACACTTCTTGTAGCATCCTCCTCTGGCGCTCTATTAACTTTATTTTGTTTGTTTGAGTGTTTACGTTAAATATTTTGCTATTTTTGGTCATTTTTTGCTCATAAAGTGCGGTCAATATTGGTTGGGTCGACCGCAATATTGGCAATTTATGGCAAAAATATGTGATCAAATAACTTGAAAATGCCAACCAACGCACAGCTGGCAAGTGTGGCCGACTGCTGTTAACTGCTGCTGGTGGAAAAGTATACTATTCGCACACATAAACAATAATGAAGTAGAAGAGATTTTATTTTTGTAAGTGCAAAGCATATATTTTGGCGTAAAAGCATCTGCATGTAGCGTGGCAAATAAAGTGAGGTAATTATTTGCATGTGCACGTTACGTATGTGTGTATATCATTTAATGGTTTTAAGTATATTAAAAAGAGTTCAACCCACGTTTTGAACAATGAGTTGCGTAAGTGTTTGTGCGGTTGCCTAGTTCATTCAAAAGTTCAACTACGTTATCGTCAGTTACATACTAAAGTGTATTACGAGTATTAAATCAGAGATCAATAAAATGCAAAGGCTTGATTTTATATTTGTTAGATATCAGTTGATAAATTTTAATGTTTCAGTTCCGGTTATTTTATAACTAAAAAGAAGTTACATTTTTAATGTCACTTTATAATTCAAGAATCACCAAACCGATTTCGATTAACCTTACAGTATATTAGGGCATATATGTAGATGGATTTAGTAAAGTTTTCACGAAATGTGATGAGTGGTTTCTGAGATATGACGTTTTGAAGATCGATTTGCTTGGTAGCTTTTTGCCTAGATTAACATGCGGGGAATTTTTTTTTCGGGAAGTGGGCCAGCGACCGCTCTATTCGAAAAAATCATATTTATGTTTCCTAAAAATCATATTTGCCTCGGTTAAGATGCAAAGATTTGATAATAATTGTAGAATTCAACCATTTGAAGTCGTCGACAACTATTATTGTCATTTTTTAAGTCATCGTTAGTTAGTTTGAATTTTTCAAAATAGTTATGAGTGAGACAATTTTCATTCGAGTTTTCAAAAGACTTTTATATTTACAAGACAGGAAGGATTGCGGTTATGATTTATTATTTTATGTGCATATATCACATCCAATTACTTAATATATGTATGCTCCGGATTTGAATCAAATTAAACTGTGATAAATAAAATATCTACATTTTTGAGGCTAATATGACGCATCAGCGCCCCCAAAAGACGTTCTTAGAACTTTACGCCAAAGTGGCTATTTACCACTAACACAAACAAAATTTTGGAATGTACACTTGATGAAATATCACTTTTTATAATATAATATCAATTTAAAAAAAAAACGAAATTAATTTCAAGACAGTATTACAGTTTTCAGAATTTGGCTGGGGTTTGACCCCCAAAACACCCCTTTTGGGTGCGCCAATGATTTGGGGCTGCCGATTGCCAAATGTTTCCATCGCGTCCAGATTTTGAGATTTTGAGACAGAATGCTGAAGGGGTTTTATGACTGTGTTCCAATTGTACCTAGATCTCAAAATGTAGACGTGTTGGATTGATTTTTATATTCTCTCTTATAATAGTTCGATATGCCTCTGGCGTATACGTACAGTTTTAGCGAAAGAAAATTGCAAACATCTTTGCTTCTTTTAGTTATTTTCATTTATGGAAAATGAATTATTGTCTCACACCATTTTAGCAAACAGCATAGAAAACTTTCTTTGCTTTTTTCCCTCTAACCCGAAGGGAGCTTATAATGCGCTGGTTGAGTTCCATAAAGTAGTAGTATCTGCTCCAAGTACCTCACTTGCTCTTGCTCCTTAAGTCTCGATTAGCACCCTGCTTCACTATCCTTCAACTTATTTTGGGAAGATGCAGTTAGAGCTCTAAAATTTATAAAGCTTAATAATAATAATAGTTTGAAACGTACGGCGTACGGAACTGCTTTCAACATATGGCAGTGCTTTCCCTTAAATTTGGGGGTTTCGGTTGTCCTGTTCAAATCTTGCTTGCAATTTGTACAACTAGTAAAATTCTGAGAATCGCAAGCGATGGTACAATTTTTAAAAATTTCAAGAGGGGTCTGCAAAAGTTTTCTATTAGATGTCACACAAAAATAAAGTTTTTATAAATTTAGTCTAGTTGACAAGTCTGTTATCTGTTTCTAAAAGTTAAAAAGGAAAGTTAAAGGGTTAAATAAAATACCATCAATATAATTCAAAAATTTTTCAAAATGATGCTGATTGTTTTTGATGGAAATAAATCTCAATTCAATCGGCAGTGATTGATTTAATGTTTTTGACATTACATAGCAAAAAGAAATAATTTCTGGTAATATTTCTACTACCAGTATCAAAATGAATTCATCAGTGTGGGTGTGAGGACAATCAGTTTTTTTTAATTGGAAGAAGCCAATGTTGCAAATACATCCTTTTTCCGTCACATATGTATGTATATTTTCGGTATTATATTGTGTGTGCTTGTTAAAAAATTTTAAAATCTATATGTGCACACAGGCACTACTAGTATTTATTCATAGCAATTATTTAAATGTAGCTTGAATTTTTTAAAAATATGTTACAACTATTTATTTATACATCACTTGACTTTATTGCCTGTTTTTAGGCAATCAAGCGTAATGACGCGTACTTTATGTCACTCTTACACACATTCATATAAATAAATATATTCATGCCTACAAGTGTATAAAATAATAAAACTATCTGGCTACTGATTGCGCACACAGGCCAACTACAATTTCATTCAAATGTGCAAGCGAAGCTTGAGCGAAAATTGACGACGCCTGAAAGCAACGAACTTTTTTGCGCCAGCTTTAAAATATTTTGTTTTTCAACGCCAACTAAAAATGTTATAAAAAATTAATAGACCAATGACTATAGCGCTAAATCATTTTAATGGCAACTGCGGTAAGTGGTGACCTGAAAAATTGTACATGGTGAAAAAATTAGGGGGGGGGGGGGGGGGGGGGAGGCAGAAGAGCACGCAGCGAAGCAAGTCAACTGTGGTGTTGGAAAAATTAAGCGTTTTCTACATCAACAAAGTCGTACCGTACACATTTATATGTTCGTAGAACTATACTTAGTAAAAAATGGTGTTTGAAAAAATACCAACAACTGTTGGCCAGTCAGCGAGTCGGCACGTAAACGAGATGCATCAAATTGGATTGCTTAGAAATTTATAACGTATTTTTTTTAGGCGTTATAACAGTCTGCTTTATAACTACTACTATTACCGTTTGTGGCTGTTTGACGTTTCTACTGTTGCATGCTCGTTTATTTTGTTCTTTCATTCATTCATTCATTCACTCAGTCATTGTCGCTGCCAGTTGTTATTTATTTATGTTGCCTTTTTTGTCCGAATTCCCCAAACTTTTATTGCTACACAATTTTTGTGGAGAGTTCGAATTGGCCGTAAAGACAAGCCATCAAAATAAAATTGTTTACACTTTTGTTAACTGGTTCGTGTGTGTGTGTGTGTAAGTATGTATGTGTGTATAGAAGCATGCAATATATCAATAAAATGTTGCATACTTTGGGCAATTGTCGTAAATTTCGTCATCTATTTGTTTGGAGTGGAGTAGTTTTGGAAAAGTTGAAAATGAATAAAAAGAGCGTAGATTACAAAGCGGGCGCGTGTTCCGTTACAAAACTCCAGTAAGCAAATTCCCCACACCAAAACAAATATAAATATCATAGAACGTAGATTAAATATCATAGAACGTAGATTACAAAGAAGTTGCATGACGTTTCGTTAACTTTCGCCCAATTTCACCACACCAGAAACCAATTGCTTCTAATCAGGTGCTAATATCAATCAGCAAAAGTCAAATTAGTTGCTATGATGGAACTGGACGAGATTTTATGTTAGAGGAACGGCAACTTCTTTGTAATCCACGCTCTTTGCGAATATGACCGAATATGGTTTTCTAAGTAGAACCCCAAGAATTTGCATCGCATGGAACAAGAAATGTTAGCTTATTTCACCACACAAAAAATTCAATTGAATCAAATGAGATTCTCGTATCAATCATCAAGCACCCAATTTATTATGAGAAAGTGAAATAACCTAAGATATTCTGATAGGGGAACGGTGCGAGTGATGCAATTTCTTTGGTTGCAATGTTTTTTGATAGCTAAGTTGCGAAAAATTAAACAAAATTAACATTCGTTGTAATCTACGTTCTTTAATGCAGTTTATATCACCACGCCAAGAATCAATTGGTTCACAGATTCCAAGTATTAATCAGCGAAAGCCAAATTTCTATTGCTATGGTGAAATAAGCTAATATATTCTTTTAGGTGATGGGTGAGAGTGATGCAAATTATATCTTTTCTACTTTCTGTGAAGTACGATCGGGATCTCGAGTGGGACAAATGGGTTGCTATGTGGTTGGAAGAAGAAAAAGGCCAGCCTTGTCAAATGTTCGCCACACGAAACTTCCAATCTTTGTGTGACTATTAGCTGTGACTGGAGATCAAAATAAAAAGTGCCGAAATAAACGGTCAATAGTAGCTCAGCACGCTCTCCGACAAAAACTTGATGAGAATAAACAAAATGTTTTCCGGAAAAGAACGGCGAATCCGTTTTTTTGTAATTGCACAGGCTATAACATAGTGATATCGCCTTTTTTTAGTTTTGGAAATGAAATGCTTTGGCAGACTTGACCGCTTTTATTTAATTTGTAATAACTTTAACATTTTCTGTTAAAATTAAAGCACAAAGATTATTCACTAAAAAGAGTGAATAAAAATTAACAATTTTCGAAAAAGATCGAAACCGGCCTTATAATGTACTTTAAACCGATACTCATAAAAGGTTAGGTATATTTGCTATCCTAAAGTTCTTTTCTGTCGATAACTGTAAAGGACCTTAAAACAGGAGTTTTGCTTATGTGTTCAGCGAACCAAAATTTGTATAAAATACACTTTTTCTTCGAGGTACCACTCATTTAAATCTCAAATCAAATATTTGTAAACTAGTGTAAGTAACGTTGCCTGATCTCTACTTTACTACTTGTAAGTTGGATACACATTACCGTTTCCACGTCGCCATATGTAACTGGTAAAAGGGGATCTTTGTTTATTTTCCTTCACCAAGAAAATTCTTTTCTAACTTTAGAGGCAAACGTATTCGAAAATTTACCTTGCTTAACTACATATTCAATACTATGTATTTACCAATGGTCCAGTAAAGATGCATTAGTATTATCATCAACATAATAATCATAATCATTCATGCAATTTTCCTTCCTCTACAATTCCATTTTGCTACTTTCCTGATTTCACTTTCGAGTTACACTACCCTTTTTCTTATGCCACCACTACTGCCAGGGTAATATCTCGCTGTTCTTATTCTTTACTATTATTATTTTCACAGTTCTCATTTCGTCACATTTTATGACCTTAAGTAAATCATAAACTACACTTTGATATGTATGTATAATAATACATACTATATCGCAGTGCACATACTTTAAATATCCCAGCCAGCAAGAAAACGTACATTATTTTAGGAACATTATGTTTTGCGAAGAATTATCGCATCGCAAAAATGCAAGAATATAACACAAAAGACTTTTTGTAATTTGTCAATACAAGACAAAGCCTTCGTTTTCTCCTTGAAGCGCAATATAAATTGTATGAATGTGCTATATGTATTACACGTAAATACACAGCTTGATGATATAATAAAATTAATCACTAAATATGTCGTGTTGTTAATTTCTTGGTAGACTGTTGCACACTTAAATTTAAATATACAATTTTATTTAACAAATTTTGCATTTCTTTCACACGATTAGCAGAATAATACTGAGAAAAGATTTCAAAGTTTCTTTTCCTTTCGCGGAAGCTAGCTTACAAGAATTTGAGCCCATTAATAAGCATTATAGCAAAGAACATACACTTACGGTCAATAAAAACGAACCACCACATATAATTAAAATAAGATCACATGAGCATTTTGTTTAAAAAGATAGAATATCAGGACCATTTTTATTTGTTTGACACATAGTGTAAATTAGTTATCCACAAAAATTTTTTCGAAAATGGTTTTTATAAGGAATAGCCAATTAATTTAGAAAAAACATTAACAAAAATATACATTCGATGATATTCTTGATTAATTAAAAGAAAACAATAAGAAGTTAACTTAAAGCGACTAAATCATTTTCACCACTAACGGTAGAAATATAGACTTCACAATAGGCTTTCCTAATAACGAGTCGTTCCTCTTTTAGCTTCAATAACTGCCTTAATTCTTGAAGGCATGGAATTCACTAGGACTTCAATTGATTTCCTTATAACGGTATCTTACCAAACCAGTTCTAAAATCTTTGTCAATTGACTTTTATTTGTTAGCTTCTGTTTAGCAACTTCACACTTCATTATGTGCCATAAGTGCTCAATAGGGTTTAAATCTGGCGAGTTGAATCCCTAGATCGGTAAATGTATTGGCCAACTAAAAATAAAAATTCGAGCTGAATAGGATCATATACACCAGTATTGTATAGATGTTTTATACAAGATTTGTTTCCAATCAAAACTTACCCATTTTGCACGATGACATGGCGCTGAGTCATCCTGAAAGATTAGGCGATCCGTATAAGAATAATGCTCTTCAATTACGGGTACTAAAAAATTGTTAACCACTGTCGTATATTTTTGTGCATTCATTATTCCATCAACAAGGTGTAGAAGCGCCAAAACATGGTACGAAAGGCAGCCCCAAATCATTTGACATTGAGGAAACTTAATTTTTTTTACTATACAATTATCCTGAAACCTCTCACCACCTGCTCGGCGCACGTAAAGCAAATTTTGCGAGCTTAGCAAATTAAATTTGCTTTCGTCAGACCACATAATCTGTTGCCAACCATTCTGATATCAATTTTGGTACTTTTTAGCCCAAGAAATTTGTGCAGCCTTAATTTTTTGTGTTAATAGTGGCTTTTTTGCAGGGCGTCTACTATATAAACCCCCATCTCCAAGCCGTCGGCATTTTGCACAACTTTTCAAATACACAACTAAAATACGACTGTGTGCAACGCAATTTCATAAAAAATAATTTATTTCTCAGTGCTTACTAGATATAGTAGACATTTTTTCAAATTTACCTTTATATAGCTGAAGATAGTCTACCAAAATGGCCTGTGGCACGAACTCTCGGCCAATTCACCACACACAGAAAACAATTGGATCTAATCAGATGAAATCGGACGAGACTTTCAGTGAGAGGAACGGTGGGAGTGAATCAACTTCTTTGTAATTCACATTATTTGGCGGCGGCATCGATTTACAACGTTCGCCGAATAATTTCGCTTACGCGAACACAATTGAAGCGACAGCGGCCGATTGTGCCGCTTTTATCCGGATTGATAGAGTGATCGTATGTTAAAAAGGCATTCATATAAAAGAAATGCCAAATAATATCAAACAGATAAGCTAAAACAAAAAACAACCCCATACAGACGATTTGACTTTTCACCAGACTTTATATTTTATTTTATTTAGTAACATTGAAATAATCACGCAATGCATTCACACTGATTGGTTTTCGCCGTAGCAGCCGACGTCGGCTATAGAAATAAATCTATGGTAAATGAATCGTTTATAACCAAAAAACGGGTGTACTCGAAAACGTATCCTAAACAGCTATCATAAACGAAGTTTTTTAGGTTTTCTTCGAGAAAACATCAGTTATGAGCTCGTTTTCGATGAAATGCTTGCTGGGATATTTATATTACAATTTTGTGTCTGTATATATTTTTTAGGCATCTCCAAAATTTGTCATCCTGTTTTTTTTTGCTATTTCATCAGTTAAGTCTTTTATAGGTTTACTTTGCACCATTTATATTTTATGTGCCATATGCGGGCTTCCATTAACTCAAATTTATTACAAAGCCAAGCTTGCAAATTAAACATGCCTAATGTACTAACTCAGTCGCCCACATGTGCGTTTTAGTTCTAAGCTTGCTTATGTATAAACCAGTTAATATGCTTCACTTCTCATAGTACACACGCAGATGTGTGCGTCCGTCGTAGCTGAGTGTATAACGTGTGCGCGATTCATTCGGTGTGCCCCGAGTTCGAATCCAGGAAAATTATAGAAAAGGGCTTTCCCAATAGCGGTCGCCCCTAGGTAGATTACGGCGAATTTCTGAGTGTATTTGTACCATGGAAAAACTTCCCACCAAAATCGTTTTGTCGCTCGGAGTTGGCGCAAAACCGTGGGTATTTTAATTTGTGTAAGATTATAAAGCGCCAAATTATTATTATTATGTATGCGAGCGTTTAATGACATTTTATGCACGCTTTGGTATATGTAAAAATGTTACTAACGACTTGGTGTATTGCAGAAATAATTAAAGCGAGTTTTCACGTGTGTTTGTGGATTTAAAAGGACAAAATAAAAGGTAAATATAATCTATAGACAACTGTATGAAAGTTTATCATTGTTTTTTATTCAACTCGCAATTCAATAAAATTAACTGACAGAATCCTTTAGTTTAGGGTTTCCGCATTAACCCCGATTAATCTGAAGGCTCACAAGGCTCAAGCTTATTTTTTTTTTAAATATAAATTGGGAAAGTGGGAAATCTCTGTGGTCAGTAATTATGCGGCACAAGCAAAACTGATAGAAAATAAGGCTACGATAACTTTAAAACCGTATGTTTAGTGACAAAGTTGGTTCAAATCAAAGGGTTATATGATTACATATATCATATGTCTTAAACTTAACGTATACTTTTGGTTTCGACAAGCCATAAACTGGTAAGATATGTATATGTAAATAATTAATAATAATTTTTATCAACTGTTATGAAAGTTGTTAGAAATTTTTATTCTATTGTGATACAGTCCTTATTTTTAATTTACGATCACGAAAGAAAGCCTCAACAGAGGTCTTAAAACACGTAACAGTTAATTGAAATGCTAATATTTCACACCTAATAGTTATGGGAGAATCCGATTTTCGATTATTTTTACTATTGAGAGGCGATAAATAACCTCATTTCTTTTTAATTTATTAACATACTTTAAAAGCTGAAATCACTTAGTTTTTTTTTTCTTTATTGTAATGTTTTATTCCAATACTAAACGTCATTTATGAACGAACAAATTTTATTTCTATTAATTTGAATCTTAAAGAAAAGACTAGTTTTACATCATATAGAATGCTTCTTAGATATTGTAAATAGCTAAATTAACACAAAAATGCTTCTACAAAATTTCGAAGCGAGGGTGAATTGTGCAATGTTTACTTGTGAATAAACGTAGGAGCAAAAAACGTGAACGTGCTAGTGATTAATGTTAAAAAATCCTAATAGTAGGATTTTACCCGCGGCTAAACTCGCATGGATTTCCCTTTACAATTATGAATTAGAACATAGCGGAAAAGGAAATAAATAACGTTATCAAAGGTAATTATTTTAAATTTATTTTTATTTTTTGTTTTGTTTTGTTTTTTATCGAAAATAAAGTCTACCCCTTATTCATAATTTCCGTTTACGGTTGGTAGCTGGCACTTTTTTGTCATTGGCAACTGCACAGTTTGCCATTTGGGTTTAGTACAAATCAAATATATTGTTAGAAATGCACAACGTAATCAAATGTTAGTGCCATTTAGAAGTCTAATCAACCTGATATACAGAATGCTACAGGTATTTGTTGATCAGCATATTGCACTGCGCAGTCTTTCATAGCTACAGAAGGAAGTAGGTACCTGTATGAAATATAACTTGCATTTCGAGTCAGTCTTTCTATTCCATTCCATTCAAAAGTGTTTAGTGATAAATGCATCAACTATAACTGTTTTTCATAACATGTTAATTATATTATACTCTATTTAACTTAAAAAGCGTTTATTTAATTTTGGAAAAGTGTCCACTTTCTTTATTGATTTCATGATTTAATGGTTTCAATGATTTAACTTGCGTTATTAATAAATTTGCATCTATTTGCAAATTTTCAAACTTCTCACAATTTTTTCGTGACTAAGCTTTCTTGAACTTCAATCGGCCCAAGGCAGTAATATAACGATTAATTAATCTTACAAATTTAGGATAAAGTAATTTTTTAAACACACGACAACCATCCAAATAGATTTTTCGAATAAAGTTTCCTTAAACCTTTTTTCGTTAGACGCCAGTAAAGCATAATTTCAGTTGCCCTACCACCTTAATTGAATTGACGTTCCTTTAAATGTGGCAACCCTATTCAAAATTGTTTTCTTGCATTAGTGGCTTCATGGCGGTATGAAATTTATGTGCCACGTTTTATACAAATCCGACCAGTCGTTGTGAGTATAACTGTCGCAAAGTATGCCATAATTTTTTAACACACAAAGAACGTAGCCAACTGTGTTGGAATAACCACAAATTATATAGCCCACTGGAAGATTTAGCTATCAAACGCTGATTTCATGATTTCTAAATAATCTACATATAAATGAGAACACCAAAATATTGTTATGAAACCGTTCTTAGAAGCGGTTGCTTAACGAAGAAAAAACAAATTTCACGAATCAAAGCCTTTTTTTAAAGTTAAAGCAATTTCCAATTCGTTTACTTTAAGAAAAATTTTATACAAAAATAATTTGCTCGCCTTTTCAACTAACCAAAGTACAATATTAGCTGATCCTTTATGGGAAACCGCAGCAAAAGCACAAAGTTGCGTATACGCACAGTTGCATCTATCCCCGTCGTGTGTCTGCTGCGCTTCCGCTAGCTGATGGAGTAAATGCATTGATTGCTATTTTGCTTTAGAGTTGAGATATAACATCCTTGTGTAGAAGTGCAGTGACCTTGCAAAACTGCAGCATTTGGCGAAACCGTCGTGGTTCCGACTGCTAATTGAGCTTCCCCAGTTGGTCCTCACCTTGCAGCGAATTCGTAATTGCTTAATTGAAATTCACTACGCGTAAATGGGTACAAAAAGGAGCCCTATGACGAAGGCATGTGCATTACTGGGCAGCCACTTTAATATGGATCAAATTTAAAAAAAAAAGTTTATACTACTTTTGGAATTTCTTTTCAAGGTAAAAGTTGCTCATGAAATTTATAAGCAAATTTGAACTTACTTAGAATTTGTTGTTCAGTTATAAAAAAAAATCGAATTTCATAAAAATCCTGTAGCTCAAAGACAACTCTTTTAAGGTGTTTCTGAAATTTACCGGTACAGTAAAAGTACACACAATAGGGGTGCTCGGAATTCGCTCTATTTACATATATGTCCTTATATTCTGTATTTGTGGGTTTCATAGTTAAGTGCATTCAATTATATTCACAATTTCAAACTCCTATAGACACCTCAAACACAGACTCGCATTGTAAAGTCTAAAGTAATGAATTGATTTAGCTAGGCCAGCATAAGCAAATAAATTTTCCCAAACAAATTCATATTTTTGATACATTTCTTTAAAATCAAGTTACGAATTAAAAGTATGGTAATTGCAACAATGTTTATGTTGGGTTCAAACCTAATTATTTATTAATACAAATATTGAGTGAATTCAATAAGTGACAAATGTGCGAATGAAAAGGATGATATCTGAATCAAAGTTTAAAGTTATTCCAACTTAAAGCTATTCCACTTATGGCCCGGTTATGAAAGACTTAAACTTGACTTACAAACAACCTTGGAAACGATTACTCTGAAATTTTGCTTCTGTATAGCCATATGAATTGCATTTGTACAAAACAATCCATTTCGTATCGCTTGTTTGAAGTAATTTTTTTCAAAATAGGTGAACTACAAGTTTTTCAAGCCAAGAAAAGAACGTCTCGGTTACTGTGACGACCAAGAGTTCGACTTCTTTTACATACTCGTGAAATCTACTCAAAGAGCTTCGTAACATTCTAATACGCTTTTCCTATTCAGCTAAAAAACTTCAAAACTTACGATAGCTTTTTAAATAAATTGCGTAAGATTGCTTCCAAGTATTCCACGATCTACGATAAATGAAGGAAAGCTTAAAACATATAAAAATAGTTATGGTAATTATATATGGCGAACGCGTAAAAGAACTATGAGCTCATATAGAAATTAACCGATTACTAGCTCAGAGTATTCAATAATTATCTATTTTTGTTAAATTTGTTAATACATACCACTGCATTTTAAGCTACAATTATATATTTTTCGTAGCTTACGTCTATAGTTTAATGACATTGTTATTAGACTAAGATTTCTCAGAAAGCAGTAGAGAAACTTACAACATTGTCAAAGAGGATGTAAGCTAATTTTTAGCCACATGAGTTCTCAAGCTTTTTAAATGAAATATTTAGTTGAAGCAGACTCTGAAGCTATTGTATGCAGAGTATTAGGAGCAAAAATCGTTATCCAGAATTTTTGTGAGTCTATAAACAAGCTTGAAGACAAACTCGTTTACATTTTCCAAATGTTTTATAAAAAGAAAAAATAGGATTTCTCAATAAGCGCAAAGAGAGCCAATTTTATTGTAAACGTATTGTTAACTTTTGTTTTAATGCAAGGCCAATTTGTGCACTTTGAACATTTTTAGTGTATGATAAACCAAATTTGAATACTTGGACAGCTTGCAGTTTTGAAAATAGTATGTGATAAGTATGTGCATAGTGCAACATTGCTGATTGTCTACGATTAAGCTGTAAAAAAATTCTTTTTGTAGGGATATAATTAATAAATTTAACGGCTTTATCATGGATTTGTATGTGTAGGAGTTTCTCTTAACGTGCTTACTAGGCTCCTAGAGCTGCTGCAAGAGAAGCAAGTCAAACATGTACATAATACATACATATAAATGCATATAAATACCAATTATAATGTACACGCGTCTTGGTAACATTTGCCGTTAAAAAGTCAACCAAAATTTTTATATACAGGAGAAAGAGGTGCTTAATAGTCAAAATGCGTAGGACAAGAGGAAAGGTGCAAACCGCATGAGCAGGTGAAGGAAATTACGAAAATGAAAAACCGCAAGACAATATGCTGTGTGGTACTGGATATTCGTAAAATGTGTATTTCACACATACACACACAGTATGTACGCACCTACTTACATATGTATACTATTTGTGTTTTTTTCTAGCACGCCAAAGCCCTAAGGGGCGTATACGAGTAGTAGAAGATCAGAAAAAGTGCCAATCCTGTTTGTACGGCGTGACTGAGTAACTAAAAAAGGAATGAAAATAAATGGCGACTAAGAAAATGCACAACGACCACAAAGGACGTGCAGCAACAAGACAACGAAAGCGTTGACAAAGACAATAAAAATATTTTGCACGCGGGTGGAGTGAGATTGTCGACAGGGATATGACTATAAACAAACATTTAGTATTTTAGTTTGTATGCGTGCATTCATGGAATTATATATGTAAGCATATGTTTCACATAAATACTTGCGGTGTGCCTCAACTGCACTTCCGCTGCGTCAGACATTTTCATATGCGAATGAAGCTTTTTTCTGTCGCTTCTTGATTTCTCGGCTGACCCGCCTACCTTTTCTTACTTTCATTGCTATTACCGGTTGTTTTGTTGTGTAGGGTATGCATTTGTGTGCCTATTATATAAATCAATATACAATGTATGTATTAGCACAGGCATGAGTTTAGGGCGAGGTGTTAAGGAAAGGAAATGAGATGTCATAATGTGAAGGTAAAAATGTACGAAGATAAATGCGAAAACCTACACTGACAGTGCTCAAGGTAGAAATTATTCAATCCTACATAAAATCTCTATGTTGAGATAGATTTTGCTTATCACAATTCACTTTTTCGACTTCAAACACGTTTCCGTTATTTGAAAGTAAGAATTGTAACTTGGACTGTTTGAGCCAACCGAAGAAAATCCCATTTAGCCTTAGGATATGTCCAAATTGATAGAAAAGTTCTATGGTGAGATATCTTTTTACTATGGTGAGAAAATTTTACATTTCTGCTGTGCCAATTCGTAACTTTTTACTGCTGCAAATTTTTGACAGTTCGTTTGGCAGACGAAGACCAACGAGTTAAGGCAGTAATTAAATGCAGCAATTATGTATCAAAAATTTTACTTTGCTGATTTTAATGCCTTGGTAGACGTTCATGCATTTGACGTTAACAATATTAGAACAAACAACGTGTCAATACCGTCAATTTCTTGGTTATGCTTGCTGTCAAATTTTCCAGTAGGCCTGGCGGCTCGGAAATTTTTATTTACCTCATAGTTGTAAAAAATTGACTTACTGCACTCATTTACATTAAAACTAAATCCGAAACAGTTAAGGTTTTTGCAAGTTTTCATTAAATTTTGTTTTATAAAAATTCATGGCAGACTTTAAGTTTTGAGTACCATGTATTACGTTACAAATCGCTACTTAGGTCCTTTTTAGCTAATGAAAATGCAATACAAACATAAATATATTCATAAGGGTATTCGAATTTTATATTCACTCATAAGTAGAATAACATGCACATTAGGGCGCTTCAGAAGTATACAAATTAAAATTCAAATAACAACACAAACAAATTATACATGTTTAGAGGTCGCTCTACCTTTAGCCACAATTAAAAAAAATTAAAAAAAAACGTTACAAGTACAAGATATTAAAAAATCAAGTAATATATTTACGGATGTAATAATCTGAAACTGGTTTTTGAATCAAACCGGGCTTTCAACCGAACCACGAACCGAAACGTTTTTATTTTGAAATGTCAAAGCCGAACCGAAAAGCAATCTAAAAAATGGTTCGGTTCGGTGCCAAATGAAGAGGCTTCAACTCTAAGCCTAGATTTTGAGTGTCAATTGAAAATTCTGAGCACTTAGTGTTCCTCGACTCGAGTTTATTAACTTTTTTTTTCATTTTGTGAACAAGTGTATTTTGAAAAAAAAGATAATAATTTATATATCTAAAATTTTAACCAGTTCATTATCAAAATACCCTTTAAGCAATATCCCAAAGCAAGGTTTTGATAAATGTACATATTTCAGTTCGATTCTACAATAGTAAAACCTTTTATTTTTTATATGAAAGTATGTATTTTATGTCAATTTTTTGCGATATTGGTATTACATGGTATCAAAAAACTTAATCATTTGAACCGAACCGAACCTCGCTTCAGAGATACTCATGAACCAGTTCTTGGACGGTACATATTTTCTGAAACGAGATATGGCAAGTCTTTCTTGTTTTTTAAAGCCCCTTTTGTCACTTGTTTTTATTGTTCATTTTTACTGGATATACAGATCATAATTGGTGTATATTTTGTGAAGGTATTTGCGTAGAATTCGAAGAAAACATGCGAATTGTGAAAAAGGCAAGAAAGCAGAGGCAAAAAACGTAGATATCTAAGAAGTTGCATACTCTCTGGGGATATGCCAACAGAATATTTTAGCTTATTTCACCATTCCAGAACAAATTTGACGTTCACTGATTGATATAAGAATCTGATCGGATCCAATCGGTATGTGGTGTGGTGAAGAAAGCTAACATTTCTTACCACAGAATAATTTCACTAATGCAACGTCTTTGTAATCTAGGTTCTCTGGCAGAGGGGTTTCAACATTTTGCTTGAATCTTCTATGTGACGCGGGGTGGACATATTGAAACAATTTTATGTATGGTGTCACTTCGTGTTGTTTAGGTAAAAAGAAATATACCAAGAAATTTTTTGCCCACACACAAGACTAAAATTTTATTTTTTATACCTCAGATATTTATTTTATGATCGAAACGTTTTTAGAACCTTTTTCAAGTCGTTATGTTAAGAAAAAACTATACATTTTCGAAAACTATATTCTTATTTATTTTGGGTTAAATGCCTAATATTGTTTCGAATATTTGTAGTTATGTGCCTAATACGTATTAAGATCAGATAGGTTGCAAATTTTTGCATAATTTGACTAAACTTCTAAATTAATTGTAGCCCCAAAAACGACTGCAAACAAAATTTGTCCACACGTTTTTGAATCAACTTAATGCAGATGCGAACATTTGTATCGGATTCCCTATATCCTACTTACAATGAATGCTTGTTGCTCGTAGTCGTTTAAATATTCGTTTCGCTTTGCATTTCATTTCGTATTTAAATTCATACGCCCAATGGGATTATTAATGAAATTATACTGCAATTTTGGCATTGTAGCTAATTTACGATGAAAAGCAGTACGAACTCGGTGCCGCTTGGAGATACACATCATAAATATTCATAAACGTAAACATATGGGCACAACGTGTGATGGGAATTCGTGTATACTACATATGTGTAACTAAATTAATTCATTTGTGGTATAAAAGTAAGCATTAAATGCAAAAATATTAAAATACCTTCTAAAAAATGTCGCTTCCTCAAAGCCGTTTCCTTTGGCACTCTGTATGTACATATATTGTTGCATTTAGCTTGAAGTGGAAAGCTAAACAAACTTCTATTATAAGGCCAAGAGTGATATATATATATAACAATTGCGAAAGGACGAACACGCTTAAAAGCAAACTATAACTAGAAGAGAAATAATAAATTTGTTAACAACAATACAACAACAATTTTGACACGGGGTATTTGGTAGAGCCGTTGAATGTTCGCCTAGCAATCTCGTGTCCCAGTGTTTGAGTCCTGGTAAGTCTAGAAAGAACGAAGTCTGCTGAGGACATGTGGTGATCTTCGAAATAGCAGCTATCATATCTATCACTTTGAAAAATTTGTTGGTTTTTCATAATATTCCCCAATAAAAAAACTGGCCTCTAGCTCAATAAAATGGCACAAAAAAATGTATGTTTCGAATTTTATGAATTTTCCAGTATCCTATATCTTGTAATTATGACTGTCATTATCAAATATTTTTACAGTGCAAAGCTTAGTTAAGAAGTTATAGAACTCTATAAATTTATGAATAAAGTTCTGTATATAAAAGACTTTTAATTAAAAAAAGGAGACTAGTACATAAAGTATATAAAAAAGCATTGAATAATTAAATAACTGAGTGATAGAAAGTTCGACGATCACAATTTTTGATCTCTGCTTTTGACAAGCTGATGATATATTATAAATAATCCGTTCGGAAGCTTGGCCCTTTTGAGGGGTTGATAAATCAATTAAAATAAAGAAACAATTTTTTTCGATATTTTTATTTCCCGTACTATAATTATCTCAAAGAGATAAGTAACTCGCTCCACTATTTATTCAGATGTGACTTAGTGTGCCTTTATTCGGTTCAAATCCTGTCCGGGGCAAGTAACATCAATGGCAACCCTTCGAGTGTATTTCTGCCATGAAAAAACTTCTCACCAAAAAAAAAAATTTCGCCGTTCGGAGTCGGCGTAAAGCTGTAGGTTCCTCAATTTGTGTTACAACTTTCGTCTACATCTTCGAAATCAGCTAAAATATCAAAATAAAATGTATCCTTAAAAATGGCCCACTTGTTGAAGAATATTCGGTCAAGTTGTTATGGGGTTTAAGTAACATACAAACAAAATACATATATCTCAAAAACCTCCACTTTGATTTTTACCAACTCTTCATCTTACGTCGCAGAATATATCAAGAAGGTAGTACTCCTTCCAGAAAAATGCATTTATGCTGCTTACCATTCGATAGCCCTCAGCCAAGATATCCGGGACATGCGACATTCGCTCTGTAAACCTAATAGCGTGTGATTTTTGTCGTAAATGCTGAACATCCAAGGTAGGTGCAACAATAAATAAGAATAATAACAACTAACAGAATTTTTAAAGATAATCGTCGGGCGGATTCTCGTGCTATTGGCGTATTGCGCAGGGTTCCTATCACATGAGGTTTCCAAAAGCCTGTACATAACATTCGGCTACAATTACACAGTGTGACACTCAAAAATACCTGGAAAGTGATGTTATTTTTCTTGTAGGTCTTATCGAGTAGAACGAGAATCCAATTTTGGAATTTGTCAAACGCCCCAAAAATCTCGAGTTAACCTTAAAAAACCGATTTATCGAGCTTTTGCGCACTTCTTAGCCCATATCTTAGCTAATTACTATGCCACGCATAAATGGAAAGTCATCGCTGACTTAAAAGTGTTGACAATTTTATTTGGCATGCAAGGAGGCTACACAAAATATCCTTGCTACCTTTGAGAATGGGATAGTCGGGCATCCAATCGCTATGATCGCAAAGCATGGCCATCTCGAAAGTCACATCAGATAAGCAGGAAAAACATTTTAAGCCTCCCCTTCGTAAAATCTGAGAATGTTATCTTACCATCACTACACTTAAAGCTGGGATACATGAAACAATTTGTAAAGAAATTGGATGTTAATAGCGAAGCCTTTCTTCATCTTAAAACTGTCTTCCCAAAATTAAGTGAAGCTATTAAACGTACTCTTTGAATCTAATCAAAACTCATTTTGTGTTTTTATAAAATAGTGTGTGAAAATATCGCCAAAGTCAAAAAAAGAAGAAAAAGCGCAGCAAAATGTAAGTTTGTTGTGCAAAAACAAGTAAATTTCTTCAGCTTTATTAAGACGTCTATATATCTTTCGAAAGGTCTGAGTTTCTTCTTTCTTAAACCGTTCTTAGAATGAAAATCGGTTGTTAATTAGTTAAGATATGGGCTAAGAAGTGCGCAAAAGCACGAAAAATCGGGTTTTTAAAGGTTAAGTCGAGATTTTGGGGGTGTTTGACAATTCCAAAATTGGATTCTCGTTCTACTCGATAAGACCTACAAGGAAAATAACATCACTTCCGAGGTATTTCGACTTCATTCTTTTTTGTAGCACTGTGTTATTGATTATTATTTTAAATTAGCAGACGTGATTGCAAATAAACAGTATCTAAATAATACAATATGCTCTCCTTAAGCGGATACCTAGAACATTGACCAATTTTTGTTCGTTTATGAGAGAAAAGTATAAAACGAGTCAATAATATTTTTCAATAAATTTAGTTAAAAAATAAGGATACATAAATATTAGCCACAATTTTCATTAATATATATCTATCGAACTACACTAAAAAATCAATCATCGAATCAGACGCCAACCAAGCCGTTTTGTTTAATCGTTATGTATGTTACTGGTAAATTGCTCACATTAATGTTGTAAAACGTACGAGGCTTTGCAACTCTCTCAACAACAACAAGACATTATTTTTTTCCAGCCATACTAACCGAGTGCAAAATCAGGAGTCTATTATTAGCCATTTTCCCACCAGTGCATTTTTCACCAATTAATGCAAATTATCAACTGTTCGAATGCCATTGCACACATTTATATATACAAATGAATACTCTGTTTAAGTTTTCGAACTTAAGGCCGCATTGAATAAAATAACCGTTTAGTTACTTTAATTATTTAAGATGCATTATAAAAAGTCGGAACTTTTCTCTCTTTGTTAAATTCTTGAAGGCATGCTCAGATTTCTAGTTACGCAAACATAGTCGCACAAGTATTTTGAATCACTACCACTGCTCGCTTAACTATTCTAAATCTGGCGGACATTCAAAAATTTGCTAAGAAACATTAATTGAAATGTTCCTTTTTCGTAGTAAACATGTTTAAAATTTCATAAAAATGTCCATGAACTAAATTTCACTTTTGCCTCAATCCTGAGAAATATGAAAAAAATATATCGCAAACCACCGCCACTTATGCTAATTGAAAGTCGTTGGCATACCTTGGTGTACACCAGTCCCTTCTGAACATTTAGACATTTAAGAGTATAGAAGTAATTTAGTAAATGTTGCTCTCACTCAACTAAACTTTGATATTTTTCACCTTACCTTCAGTTAGTTGACTAACATCAACTTTACGTCACTACACTCGAGCTGAGATGTCGCCTCCTAGGTGCCATTTGCTTTTCGTCGAATGAGCCATGAAATGACTTGCTAATTAGATTTCTTAATATTTTTTTTTCTTTGTTTTTACAGTAAGTATGTACTGATTATATAACTGAGCACTTGCATACTTTCTTAGCTATTCACAATTACAGCGGAATTTCGTCGCGTGACAGTTGAAAGAAAACTTGGCAAACATAATAGCATACTCTACTCCAAAATGAGCTGAAGCAGCACCAACAACATTGAGTACATAAAGTGAAGCTAATAACATTTCGCAGTTGAAGTTGCGGCGAAAAAAAAGTGGCGCGTCTTACTGTCGACTTGTTATTGCACTTGAACTGTCAACCAACACTTACATGCAATTACAATTAAGAGTTGTCATCAAAATGGCAGCTGACATCAGCAAAAGGTAGCAAGTGCTGACTGCATTCGAGTTACATTGCAGCCGCCAAACTCGCCAACTCGCTTTGAAGCTTTTTAATTAGAAACAGTCACACTCTAGACACATTATTTACTTACATGCCAAAACAGAGAAAAGATTTCCCAACTCACTTGCTCTTTAATTCAACACATTGACCTTTTTCTGCGCGTACTTGCTGCTGCTATTAAAACTTTACACAAATACTCGTACCTATATTTGAACAAAATATCATTTATGAAGCCTTAAAATTAACTTCTTTTTTAAATGCTACGGAAATGTCACTTCAACTTAACGACTGAGGAAGTGATGCCTTCGAAGTAAGTGCTTGTCTGTCAAAGTACTCAGCCGCATTTCCGCTCGCCTAACAATTTACCAGAGCGTCCTGGCTGCTAGCAGAATCGACTTCAATCACTCAGTTACCAATTCACCTCACTTGCACCCATACAAGCATTGAAGTTAATTTTATAATCCTGCAGATTCTGCCATATAATAGTAAGTGCATATTTTTGTTTTTTTTTCTTTCGTAAGAGGATTTTTTGTAATAGTGGAGGTACTTTTTGCCGGGTGTTTTGCAGGGAAACAAGGTATACGAAATTTTTTTTCATACCAGTACTTACATGCATTATGATTAGTAAATAATATCGAAGATAAGTAATCTCGGGAATAGCAATCACACTGTCCATCGTCGGGCCAACAAAGAATGCCAATTATTTATACCCAAGCTACTGTCTGGTATTAGATAAAGTATAATGAACGATTTCTGCGTATAATGTTGAGTTTATTTCAGTTCAGCTCCAAGTAAATGTATATGATGTTTTGCTGGAAGTTTTAGGGACATTGCTGCTGCTTTACCTTTACAAGGTATTTGAATTGAGCATATAGTATATATTTTGAAGATACTCGGCTACGGAATGTGTACAAGGCCATGGTATATTTTTAAAGTAAAAAAAATTAGCTTACAATATGAAGGTATCAGATGATACAAGCAGGCGATCAAGACAGCAGTATCTGTTGAAATTTGATTAAATTTTCTTGAAAACCACAATCTATAATTTCCGAAGTCTTTATTACGTATTTGTTCAACTTCCTCGAATAGCATTTTTAGTAAAAAAAACCCATAGAATTATACAAAAATTTGTGTGAGCTTTGTCAGAAAGTTTATAAGTTTGTTCAGCTATCGGTGATATTAAGTTGCAGTCCGAGCAAAACCGATCCAACTTTTTTTTCTAAAAACTCTTTCTTTAAATACCATTTTGATTCGAGCATATCTGTTGAATTAATTACGTTAATAAAAAATCTTAATTTTATTAGGAAAAGGCTATATTTGAATAATAAAAATACCATTCGACTTATAGAAAGAAACTTTTCTAGCACATATCCGCTATTGAAGTGTATGAAAAATTGCTTCTGTTTTCGCCGTACAATTTTTAATTTATTTTGATAAATTACTCTAAGATACGATATTACTTTTCGGGGAAACATTGTGAACTTTTTTCAAACATTTGTTTTGAAAACTGCATCCAAATACACTGCCTTGTTGGACGTCACGACCATCAATTTCAGACATAAAGTCCCTTATCATGACCCGCTAACGTGTAGGTTCCCGTTGATTTCATGTGTGAAAAATATGGACCATCGGCACTCATATTTCTTTCACTATGTACTCAATTTGGTCAGCTAGGTCAAGCATTATCAAATAATCAAAATTTACTTGTCAGGCTTGTAGTCTTCATTCTTCAAAAATTGAGGTTAGAAGGTGATATAATTGAGATAATTACAATGCCCTTTAATGAGGCTGAATCAGAGTTTTATCGGCAGCTCGAAGACACTGTCTACACAATAATAAATACCACAATAAGGTTTGTTGGAAATGAATAAAAACGTATGTAAAATGAGATCTTTTCTCCCGAAAAGTAGTAAATATTTCTTAAGCGCTTTTTCATTCCCACTTTCACTAGATTTGATAGTTGGTTTTCTTCCATCCAAATAACTTTTTTTAGTGCACTTATCATTCATAATTCTATCACTGATCTTCGTAAATACACCAAGTTGCTAATCTTCTTATTTGTAATACATTAGATGTGTTTCGGGCGATAGAATACTGCAGCTGTATAATGTTTCTTTCTGCCGATTTCTGTGAGGTAATTCTAAAATTATCAATGAGTTTAAAGTGTTATCGTAATATTACCAATCAAAATATTAATTTGTTTAATAACACTAGTTGCTTCATTTGCATTGCTTACCGTGTTGCGTTGCTAACTGTACTTCCAGACATTTTTTTATAGTAAAGATGAAGGTGACTCCAAAGTTAGTAGCAATTTTTTGCCATAATTTTTAATTTGATATCTGACAAAAACAGCAGCAACTACCTTAAGGGCACACTGACTTCGACTATGACTAAGGTATTGGCATTGGCTTTAACTGCACAATGCTTATTCGATTTGCATTAAGTCGAACCATAAATATGGAGTTTGTGGAAAGCTCGACGAATGGATTTTTATACATTTTTGTATGTTTTCAATGTCATCTATGACGAACTATAATAGCATTTCTAATTACACTTGCAGTATATTCTTTAATATAATAATAATAACTTTCTATTCTTCCCGTCGCACCCATATTATACGTTTTTAATTTCATAAAAACCGAATCAAAAATGGTGATTTTCTGAATAACTCTAGCTTCATCTATCACATAATTTTTTTTCGCGAAAATGTCTTTTATTACACCAGTACTATACCTTTGTAATTTATTCGTTATCGGACCCCAAATACGGATTTTGTGAACAAATCGATTTTAGCACCACCTAATGGATCCATTTTCCATAGAAATATTTCGTACACATCCACTTCGACTATACTTTTCTAGTATCATCAGAATGACATCATAAATACACATATTATGCATAATTCGCCTCTAGCACCATCTAGCGCATAAAAATATTTTTTATTAATATTAGACCACAAATGCTGATTTTCTGAATATCTCGATTCATTAGCCACCTAACAGATTCAAATATAGCCTATGCCCGTGCCACGGGCCCAAGGAATAGACTATCCAAATTTGCTTGAAATTTGTGCCTCGGTTTGTGAGCCTAGTTGTAAAAAAGGAAACTGCAACATTCTTATATATTATAGGTATTTATATTTGCATACATTCAGTTATTTTTAAACTGGGCAAGGTGTCAAGGCAACAATAGGGTGTACATCATTTTAGGCGTTACAGTTAACCAAGAGATGACGTCGGCCGCCGTCATAAGTTATGCTCTTCTATGCAGATTAACACATAACGGCTGGTGATGTTGAAGAAAAAAACCTTTAGGTCGAACACTAACATTTTGAACTCAGCTGTGAATGAATTTCTTGGTACATAGTTCTAGCTCAGATTTGTCGATTTGTCTCCACTTACTGGTAGACACCTACCAAGCCAGTAAGGTACACTATTATTTCGGTTTATTTTGCTTGGCACTTGATTTTTCTATGTCTTACCACAAACTTATTTTATTTTACTTGATTTTTATTTTTCAACATCTTTTTGCACTTTCTCTGCCAAGAGCTTAGTGTACATATGCCGCCTGCTTGCGGCTGTCTGATGCTCTGCACCGTCCCTGTCCCAATCACTGCCTGTGTGTCTGCCTTTGTGTCTCTGGGTATTAAGATTTATATGCCTGGCACATTGTCGCCATTTATTTTAAAGGCAGATGGAACTTGTAGTAGCAAAAGCAGCAAATTGTAAGAGAGGTCAGGTGAGTGTGCAGAGAGCAGGGAGTAGTAGATTGCTTGGCTACAGTGCTTCATAGGTAGCAAAGGTTTGAGAATGGAACGACAGATGTCAGGATATTATTATTTTTCTTGCAGCTATATAGCTAGTTTCTTTTTCATGAATGTATTGTTGTTTTATTTGCACAAGCTGTCGACTACGTAAAAAATAGAGTGAAATAATATTTATTATGTTAAACAAAGGACAACTACAACAAAAAACTAAATAAGTAAGATTTCAATAGAATATGCGAAAGCATGAAAGGTGGAAATTGTAAGGAAAGAAGGTGAAAATATTGGCGGCAACCTTTGGGGGCCAAGCAATATTAGCAAAAAATATATATACATACATATATAACAAATGCATACATTCACATATAAAAAGCAAATATGTATATATGTGAGCGTGCATGTCGATAAAAGCACTTATATGCATTAAAAAAAGCGCACACACAAAAAGGGATATAGTGTGCGGCAAAAGTTAAGAATATTGATGGAGCTGGGTGTAGAATAATGGCAGACCAAGTTAAAGGTTCAATTTCCGGTATACTGTCAGACGTGTTTTAATAGATATGAAGGGGAATGTGGCAAGGATATTCATCACTACAAGAAAAATATGTAAATAAGTAAATAAGCAAACTGGCAGAAAAAAGTGTGCGGGAAATGAAGTGAAACTAATTTTTTTGTGTAAGATTCTTTTTTTGTTGTTATTTTTTTAGAGGAAGCAAGAAGATGGGTCAAAGCAAAACATAATATTAGTTTTCTATCGAATTTGAAAAGCTAATAGGCAGATCAAAACAGAGAAGTCATACAAATGACAGTGACTTCACGAGATTTATAGCTTAAGTCAAAGCGTGAGGAACTAAGAAAAAATATACAGAAAAGATAGATAAAAAAATTCAAATAGCAAATATACAATGCTACAATGCTAATACAAATGCCAGCTTTGCAGGAACAAATAAATAATAAAAATAAATTGCAAATGCCATAGCGTTTGTTCTCAAGTTAGTTGCAAGCTTATTGAGAAGCTGCCGCAATCAATCACAGCTACGTAAAGGCATTGAGCGAGCTAGTGAAGTGAACATAATAAGTAACGACATTGATATTGGATGATTTCGAAGAGGACATCGATTGGGGAAAACAAAAAGCAATTTTTTTCAAATGCCAAGGCAAAAGTTAGTAAACAATTCTACAGGGAAATTTAAATTTAATTTTAAACATTGACCAATAAGCAACATTTTTGCTGCTACTAGTTGCTACCTTCTTGAACTGCCCTTCTGCACCTGTCGATAGGCAACGATTTGCGCTTGTAAAACTTAAATTTTCATAAAAGTTAGATACACACATTGCATGGTGAAGAGAAAATTAAAAATATAAAAAAAAAAACCCGGAAAAAAAACTAAATGAAACCTTAAAAATTATATCTAGAAGACAACATGAAAATACCAACATTTCTGTAAACAAGCACGCGCAAAGTTACATGACTTGCAGTTCAAATTTTAATGCCGACCTGCTACCACGCAACCCAAAACCAAACCACGGCTTTTGGCCACTCCACCAATGCATAAACCCTTTTTCATAAACTTTATTGAACAATACCCAGAGGTGCAATATTTGCAATGGTCAAAAAGTTCTAGCCTATGAATTTTTTTGTTTTAATTCTTAATTTCGTTTTTAGGTCTACAGCGCATTCCCATGGGTTCTGTTTGCTGGCGTTTACTTCGTTTTTTATATTCATTCACAAGCAGGCAATTTAGTTGTTATGGTTGCGGCCAATTTCCTCATTTGTTCAAGGTGACAGCTTTGTAATGCACTGCACAAAACAAATGGTGCTTAAAGATACGAAAATTAGACATTTCATAGGAATGGGATAATCCACCAAAATATGTTTATTGTGTAGGTCTGGGAATATAAAGAAAATGAGGAGTTGAAAAATTTAATTTTCGTTAATAGCTTGGGTTAAACTAGTAGAAAATAACATGACTTAAGAATCTGAAATAAAGCCATAACACAATGAAAATTTCGAGGAGTATGTTTAACGCACATTATATCCGTTTATTGTTCTCAGGAATACACTTGGCCTGGAATTTTAAAGGAATGTTTGTGTACATTATGCCGATAAAAACAAAACAGGAAGGACCCGTACTTTGTGTTCTGAAATTGGTTAACCGCGCCGCATGTATTTTACTTTTTGAAGAATTGCTATAAAAGCGTCAAAAATAAAAGCTGTTTGATCGAATAAGAATATTTTGCTCCAGAAATTTTAATAAATGAATTCATAATAATTTTTAAAATTATATGGACGATGTTTCAAAACCAATAAACCATGAACAGGAAATATGGGGTACGTATCCTTCATATCATAATTTTTCTTTTAAATACATATGCTAGAAAATATGTATGTACCTTGACAATGTACAGTAGCAATTCAACAAATATTCATTGTAAATTTGGTTAAGAATTTTATACATACAAACTTTTCAGTTGTCATAAATTTTCATTCTCGTTTGTACTTTGTAAAATAAACATCATCATAAAGAACTTTAAACTTATTTCTTCAATCAAATCCTTGGATCTCTAATAACATATATGCCAAAGGTTTTACTTATAAGTTTGCATTTTTTTTCACGAAACCATGTTGCATTTCTCAGCATCTGGATTGTGTGCTTTTTTTTTGCTCTCAGGCCCGACAAAAGTACGACAAAAGCGCAATATTTCCTACCCGCTGCCAAATGTGATGGTGAGCATACTGCAGCTTAACTTAATTATGTAGTTTGTTATTTTTCACAACATTTTTGTTCGACAGTCGCAATTAATGACGAAGTGAAATTGACAGCCTAAAATTGTGTCCTGCTTTTTTCTCATATAAAGAGATCCAACATTTGAACTGACATTCAAAAAAAGTTCTTACTGGTATGCTTCCCTGTACTTTATCATCAGGACATGCTTCGCTATACTAACACATATCGAGAGAATGTGTCCATATTATTTTTCACGCAATTTCCTATTCAGCGACGTTCGATTCACCATATATGTATGTATTTTAGAATGATATCGCAACTATAATGAGTTAATAAAACTTTTCACAGCAAATTTATCAGAATAACTAAATACCATTTCAGATTACATCCTATCTTTATTTGGCTCTAACACATTTGTTGACTTGGGCCAAAGATTTTGCCAGTTGCCTATCCCCGATAGAATATACTCATACCAAACGCAGCTATGTATATACACTTGGCGCATGCATTGCCTTTCACGAAACTTTGGCTAGTTGTCGATCTATATGTCGTATATTTTTATCGAAAATATCTTTCAATACGACATATAGATCGACAACTAGCCAAAGTTTCGTGACAGCTACCACAGCGTTCAGATTTGTTGTCCATGCCACTAAAATACACATGCTCTTCTTCACCTGGATAGTTTTTTTCGAATACCCACACATTTCTGATCGTTATGGGGTTTGTCAATAATATTCGTCGTTTTATCTCTGACCTCGTCAGAGCCCTACTCGTCGCCCAGAGGATGTAGGAGTGAAGATTCTCTTTTCCACCCTTCGCCTGGAAAAAGATCGGATCCTCGGACGTTTCGACCAAACAAATATAAGAGTTCGTGATTACTTCTCCAACAGGCAGCGGCTCGGAAGTTCGTATCTCCCAACAGCTTTAGAATAATTGAAATGCCAATTCTTTCTTGACTAACTGCCCTAAAATCTTTAAGTATGAAGCTGTATACCAATTTTTAGTCAAGCTTTACTGTTTATTTTCAATAACTTCAAATTGTAGCTGGAAAAGTTGTGAGTATTCCCCTTTATGGTGAAAACCATATCTACTTACTTACTTAATGCAATTATTTTTATAAGGTTTCCATAATACCAACTAAATATGCTAAATTAAATGGCCTCTTATATCAAGTATGTAAATTTATCTTGATATAAGTATGTAAAACATCATCGTATTTCGAAATTGACACAGTGCCAAATGAAAGTAGGAGAAGGAGACAAAAAGGCCGGACAGGTATAATGTTTTTAATCATGAAAAGAAATTATGCAATTTTACAAAGTCGCCACATGCTACCAGCCGTCAATTGTAATAAAAGGAAAAGTTGGGAGGGGAAATTAATGGGAAGTGATATTGGACCGAAAAAAACGTGGAATGACAGGATAACAGGACGAAGAGGATCAGCGCGAAAACAGCGGGGACAATAAAAGGGATGAACGACATCATTAGTGTTGACAAGTGACCTGGCGAACATGAGAAACAAACAGCATATTTATACAAAAGTTTAGAATATAAAAATATGTAGATACCCAGACAGCAAAACGTACATTTTACGAGCAGTGACGTTTCTGATTATTCTTCGTATCTGAAAAACGCTCGGAAACCATCTTGTAGGTCGGTTTTCCAAGTAGGAAATTCAAAAGACGAAATAAAAATTCAAATTTAATTGAAATGAAGTTGAAATATCTTTTTACAAATTAATTATTGAACATACAGAAAACAACAACAACAAGTTTTTCTGAAAAATATCAATTTTATAATAATTAAAGAACAACTATATTTAAACAAGTTTTCTAGATCCGATGAGATTCGAACTTAGAACGTTTTGATTGGTACGGTTATGCTTTGATTTAAACTAGCTTTGTTTCGCATAGTGCAATGTGTCCGAGAATAGATTTTCAGATTACTGAAAAAGGGATACGATTGGTGTTCGGTCAATTTTGCGACTAGTAAGAAAAATAGGGTAATTTACTATTGCAAATAACTTTATGGTTTCCTTTCAAAGTAACTTCATAATGATGAACAGAAATGTAGAGATTCGTTACAACCATTTATTACACTAGTTTACAGGAAAAATCTACTTCACCTAAAAACTGTTTTTTCTACACTAATTTTGTCTAATTTTGGGCCGCTGAACATTTATTTTTCCAAATAAGTCTTTTCAAGGCGTATTGGAAAAAACTCTGTTTTGAGGTCTTTTTAAAGTTATTGCAAAACAACTTCAAAAATAACAAGAAAAAAATAAAAGAGAATTTTACTATGAAAATGTGTAGCATAAGTAATAGTTTATAAAAATTAAATAAAAGCGGTCAATTGAAATTTTTGCAATTCAGTTGAAAATCTGCCACAAATGTTTCATTTCACGGTTCAACAGCCAAAATATGCATTTGGTGTGATATCCCATTGTACATATATGGATTTGAGTTCGCTGATTCAGGTAATGGCATAGAATATTTTCCAACACGTCTAGATTTTGAGATACAGGGTGCTAAAGGTTTTTTTTTGTAGATTTGTCCTATCGCCCTCCCATTAAAGTGATATTTTGACTACGCAGTTTATTGTTGGGGTACCAAGTCACGACCATACAGTGGATGACAAATTATTTCCATATTTTCACCGGACGAATATGTAATTGTTGTCATATGTCATATGGCAAATATGTATGCTTTGTCTTAGTGATGAATGATTCTTCGCCTTGAGTTGCGTTTCCTTATTTAACCTAAAATTTGTAGCATACAAATAGCTGTGTCCCACTCAGAATTGATGATACTACGTTTATCTAGCTGCCTCCTAACCGGTTTTTTTTTTTTTTGAAAACATAAACATACATCTAATTCGAAGTGTTTTGGGCGCGAACAACTATTTTTAGGTTAGGCCCAACAAGATCCACACAGTCGACTGATGTTTAGTTTCCATTTTCGGACACATTCTCGTAAAGCTATGTTGTTGGTTGGGTTAAATGATAGATTGGGTGTATGCTTGTATTTACTTCCACAAGATTGAATTGAAATGGTAACGGCAACACAAATTACCAAAACGATAACAACACAAGACGGTTAACGGTAATGTTGATGACAGCGACTCTGAGCGATGTGAATAACAAAGCAACAAAAACAATAGCGTGAATAATATGAGATATGTAGCACCGAGAGCGGGCGCGCCACGCTACCAACAACAGGAAGCATAAAGAAGGCATTATAATAACAAGTCGTCGTCTGGTTGCGTGGTCATTAGAAGAGCAAATATTGACATTTCAAATACATGAAAATGAATGACCAACTACAATGCACTAACACACATACATAAACATGCTTATTAACTGCTGTCAAGCGCAAACATGCTAACTGCCACAATACGAGTATGTATGTACACAAACATATATGTACATGTGTGTGTGTGCGTGCACGACTACATACATACTACCAACAACGCAAGGCGAATTGAATTGAATGGACTGCGGTAAGCTAGGCTGAAACACTGAACAGAATGAAACGAGCTGAAGAAGAAGGGATAAAGCAGGGATAGTGATGGTACTAACATACAACAATAGTAACAACAACAAAAGTCACATTATATAACGACGACGAATAACAGACGATAATATTAACGATAATGACGCTAACGGCGGTTTTGCCAGTGGGTATGTATTCACTGCTATGCAGGAAGTGACAGAGTGACAATGATCGCCAGTTGATATAGTAGATAGTAGTCGCTAGTAGTCAGGTGTTGGTTGGAGAGACCAGCCAGTGGATTGAATGGCACTGTACCGCACTGCTATGACTCCATAACCGAATGCGTTAATGCACCGCAAGGTAAACAAGCCTCAATTTCAAACGTTGTTGACACAAAATACTTACCAGGTGGCAAAGTACGATATAAAAATGCATCAGGTGCAAGCAAGCAAAGCAAGAGGTGTACTACATGCCCGTGTGTGTATGTGTGTGTGTGTGTGTGTGTGTGTGTATGTGTGATGGTGTAAAAGAGTGTGAAGAGAAGAAGCCGCAACTGACAACAGCATATTAGGAAAATCAACTGTTACCGGAGTTGCCAACGTGCAATGCAACAAACAAAGCAACAATCCAGTAAGCAAACGAATAACCTGCAGCACAACAATAATCCAACTTATCAAACCCTACGAAAACCAACAGCTCAACAATGTCTTGACAATGCTGCGGAAGCGAGTAAATACTTACTAGTTGTTGTTATTGTTGTTATGGACTAGAAGTGGCCATGTTGTTAAGTATGAAAGGATTAGATTGAAAGTGGTTGGCTAAGGATTAGTGAGTGACTGAGAGCGGAGAGAAGAAGAAAGGACGATGAGAAATTAGGATTTGAAACAGATGGATAGTTAGATGGGTACTAAGCGAAAATTAAAATATACGTACGTAACTTTTCTTAGCTTGCTGATGTTATTGCAGGAGGAACAAAAGGACACCAGTTAGCACAATTGAAATATGTTTGTTGCGCTTTAATAAAAAAAAAATAGACTTCCTTTGAGAGCGGTTTTTGATGGGAAACATTGTCTGGTTCGTTTGGGTAAATTTAGCTTTTTGGAATTGATATTAAAATGGCAGTTACAGTTTTGACAACTGTTAAATTATGACAATGACAATAGTGATATCGATAACAGTAACAATATTAGTTATCAAGAACTATCAGGGTTTGCAGTTCGCTTACGCCAAAGTACAAAAAGCTAAGACAAATTGAGAGATCCAAATTGCATTGCATTTTGATGAAAAGCTGCCAGTAGTGATGCTTGATTCAAGTAGTGAGTACTTTTTGTACTAAACCTTAAGTACACATTTTGGCACCGAGTATGCGGTTAAAGTATTTACTCACTTTTACACCTTTTTAAGAAATTTTGTTTAGACAATAACATTACTATTTTTGTTTTTTTAATTTTAGTTTACAATTCCATAGCGGCCGCTGAGGATCTTATCCTACCTATAGAACAATAATCGTATTGATTGAATGAAACAAGGCTATTCTGGCCATACATGCTACAAACTACAAGGTGCTATTTTTTTATTCATTTGCGATTTTTTTGCAGTACTTTGACAGTGAAGCATCGTATATTGAAAATTAACATATAGATAATAATAATCTTTTGAACTATCTAGCGTTGAAAATGCCGCCAATTTCAAAAATAGTCCAATACAAATCGAATCGATTAAAAACTCCAATAGTTGTTCGAATATTTTCATAGTGCTGGTTTTAAATAAGTTTCTCTGAATTTCCGACACAAGTAAGCCTCGAATTCTTTTTTTATCGATTCCGTTAAAGAATACATGTATCGAGTACACGATTGTAAAGAAAAAACTAAACTGTTTTAGAATTTAAATGTTAAAAACATAAAATAACATTATTTGAACGCTCAAGAAGTAGGCAACTATTCGTTTAGTCGGTCAGATATCTCAGGAATGAACTCTAAGAACGCATTTGCCATATTTTCAATTTTGCGTTTTGGAAGATTTGTAAGTTTGACGTTTGCGTACTTAGAACACATTGGAATTAATTAGAAATTTTACTGCTGAAAGATTCCTGCTGGACGAGGAAGGGAATAACAATTTGGCTCGATGTTTGACTGAACTTTTCGTGAACGGGAGATGGTTTTTAAGAATAGGTTTTCATGGTAGAAATACGCCCGGAGGTTTGTTATTGCCTGCCAAGATCGGTTATCGATAATAATATCGGCAATAATATGGATAAAGATTCCGATAACAATGCCGACATTAATGCGAAAGAAAGAAGCTATACTTAGCGATAGTAATGGAATTGAAAAGAAATCAAAGTATATATCTGTTAACCGCCAACTTCCAAATTTAAGTTGGATCTATAGGCAAAATTGGATTCGAATTTTTGAAGCTATTTTGCTATAACCTTTTTCTACTTTCTTATGTATATCAAAAAAAGGTACCCACCTACGCCAATCACAATTTACAATCTCAATTTTTTCTTCATCTATCAACTGCGTCAAAACAAGTCGTGGTCGAGACTACTTCAAATATCATTACGCGAAGAGTACTTTGAGTACTTTGGTTGCCGTGTCAAATAATTTTTGTTGTTTGTTTATTATACGCTTTCAGTTATCTCATACCTATGCATATACATACATAGGTGTCTATAAAAATGTATTTAAAAAATATTTTAATTTAAAAAAACACGCGTGCAACTAAGTGCGCGAGCAAGAAGTAAAACTTCAGTGTCGGCTCTACAAAGCGATATAGAATTAAATATGGGTAGCACTAACAAAAATAGTACTAGAAAATAGTAGGAGTAATTGCAAGTACCATTGGTAAAAATAGTAGCAGAAATTAGTAAAAATAGTAGTGACTTTAGTCAAAATAGTGGTAGTAATTAGTAATAGCACAAGTAAAAATAGTAGTAGAAATTAGCAGAAGCATTAGTAAAAATAGTAGCAGTAGTAGTCGTAGAGTTCATTAGCAATTATTAGTAGTAGTAGTAATTAATAGTTGTTGTAGTATTTAGTAGTAGTAATAGTAATTATTATTATTATTATTATTGTAGTGGTAGTAACTAGATAGTAAAGAAGCAGTAGTAGTAGTTGTACTGGTGAACCAGCCCCGAACTACTGAAAGGTCTTGAAATGGTCTCGAAATATCTAGTCCGTACATTGTACATATGAACATACATGCTTGTTTTTATTTCTTATTCGTCATGTCGTGACTTCGTGACGCAAGTCTGACGCGACTTGGGAGACGCGATGTAAAAAATCACTGCCGCTAAAGAAAGTTAGCTTTAAAAATCTCTTTTATGTCTAATACTTTGCTCTACTTTCAAAAAGGGTGCGACTCCGACCGTCTGACACTTAGATATTGCCGCACTTTGGAAAAAAGTTGGAAGCGATTGGGCAGCAACTACTTAATGAAATACAAATTAAAAAAAAAAATTAATTATAAAAGGATTTAGAAGAGATTTTGCATTTCAACTCTTTTAGGTTACTCCGCACTTTACATTCAACATTTGATATCAAATTTTAAATATACATTTTAACACTTTGAAAGCGAACCCAACTTTTTCTTCATCTAATAAATATGCCCATCTAACCCTTTTTTAACAGTGTGCGATGAATGCATAATAAATTTGGGCTGAGCTAACCAACCAACCCAACAGTGGCCGTAGAACATAAAATACCAATAGCTAACTATGCATGTAGATATGGATGTAGAAAAGCCGCAGCTGCAAATTGAGTGCATATATTTATATATGTAGTACACTTCTCTGAAGAGCGACTTTGCTATGCCGTAAAATATGCTACAAACATTTTTGCTTCTATACTTACATATATCTTCTACATAGCCATTAATGTATATACATATTTATTTATTTACATAACCTTCACGTAATGGACGAAATTCATTAAAAATTCCTGTCGTGCTTTTTATTCAATTAGCCCTTTACGGTATTTTGTTGGCCCGTTAAGATTATAACCATAGCATTGGCATGCGGAAAATTTACGATTTCTATGTGTAAGCAACAACAACTGGATGGATATAGTGGTAGTAGTATTAGTAGTAGTAGTAGTATACTTTCAGGAGAAGCGCTCAGCAGCAATATAAACAAAAGAGAACGAATACGTTATAAAAATTTGTTTCCACGTGAATGGTGCCATATTTGCTGAGTTCAGAGGTGGCTGCTTGGGTTAATTAATATAACATGATTGGATCGAGTCAATATTGTTGCGGTGGGAACTAAAGCAATAGCCATGGCGCCATAAAGTAGACAAATGGGTAGCCAAAAAACAAAAAACAAAAGAAAGGAATACATTGTATGGAATGGCTGCAAATTAAGTGAAGTGCTTTAGCTGAAAAAATTGTAATTTTCGTTCAACGCGAAGGGCACGAAGTCGTTTTTGTAATTAAATTATGGTTTTATGGCTTTAATTGGAGGGCGTATAAAGGTGCAAATTCATGATAGTATATTGAGGAAGAGGTGAGTTTGCATATAATTTTTTTTTTTGCCGCAAACATCTGCTGAAGATGGCGGCACTCTGAAATATTTGACGAAATGTTGATAAAAAGATAAGCAAACATTTGCTTTCTGAACGGAAGTTCCAGTTGTTTTTAATAAACAAGTTCAGAATAGCCTGCTTTAAGAAGGTGTATTGAGAGATTCTGAGATTCAATACCGAATACAGTTAAGTCTTTGTATAAAAGTAGACAACGTTCCAACTGTTCAGCACTTCTATGTAACTTTTACTTTTTTCGTGTCCTTTAGATGAGTTCATAATAGCAGTGAAAAGATATAAGAAAGGCTAAAGGCCAAGTGCAAGAAGGAGAGATCGAATGAGCTGTAAAAAGAGATATTAGTGTAAGTTTTATTTTTTGAGAACATAGTTTATATTAGTTCTGAAAGCTCCAGTCGGTTCATGCTGTATAGAAGCAGCATAACCTGCAAACCTATTAAAACTGTTTGTTCACTTTCCGAATATGTGAAACCGTATGGTTTTTGTACATTTTAGAGAGACATTTGTATGAGTTTGTGGGTTAGATAATGAGTTATCAGCATACGGTACCCAAAAAGAAAAAAAATATTGACACAAGATTTTTTTAGTATTCTCAATATTTTTTTTTTTTTGATAAAACTTATTCATTTCATTTTCTACCCAAAAAAGAGCTTTTCAGATTTTCGTTCTGCAAAAAAAAAAATTCAAAACCATTTTTATTTCTGAAAGATATGTAGAGTAACGCTTAAGGATTGAATTTTAGATTTGAGCAAAAAAATAAAACTCAAAGAGTAATTATTATTTTTGATGAAGAAAAAAAAACAAAATATTACTAGTTTTTGTGACAAAGAAAAAATTAAATTAATAAAATGATGATTATTTTTGAATTAAGAAAAATCATTATTTCAGTGCGAAAAAACACTCGAGTTTTATTTGTATTATAATAAAAATAATATAACTCGGATTCATATGATTTTTTCTGAACATAAAAACAAAAATAGAAATGTTTTGACTAATATTGAGCGAAACACTTACAATCTTAAAATGATGATTAAAGATCAATTTTTTCGACAGACGTCACAACAATGATTACGGTCCCTCCAAAAACCATATTAGTCCATTGAACTTGTTTAACTGGTATAAACTTTGTACAAACTTCACAGAAATCCAGTAGATATGTATATAAAAATTGCCATCAAAATTTAAAATTTTTTAATCACAACATTTAAACTAATTATAAGTTGTAAGTTGCTAAAAATTCCCACAGACTTTTTACTATTTTTTCGCCAGTAGCGTTACCTGGATACCTCCGTTTAAAATAAAGTGGATCGTCAGCAAAAAAATTTTAAAACCCAAAACAAGGTAAATAGTTTCCGGCTCTGCACATACGCGTCAAATTATTATCATTGCTATTTTTATTATTACTCTAAAATTTAGTTATTAGTTTCAGTTCGAAAATTAATCCCACTTATTTTCCCAAAGAAGCGTTTTTGAGATATAGGTAACACGCCTGTTTTCGAGACCCTTTCGAAGTTATTGTCACAAAGCTCCAGATTAGCAAGCAAAGCTAACCTTCTTTGAATACCGTTCTTTAGGCTGATATATTCTTCGTGTAAATCGAAACTCATTTCCGGTAAAAATAAATCAGTTGCGGAAAAAATATATTTAAAAAGAAATTCTTTGGGAAGCTGTTTTAAACTGTTGAATTTAAACTATAAAAATAATATTAATAAACCCAAAAGTTACTCTCTTTCCCGCCCAACCGACACGGGGAGCGCAGTTCGCTGACGCACGGACCTTTTTTTTATCTTAATTTTTTGCTTCTTTTTTCTGCCGAATCGTCAAACGGGTAGAGTCTTTTAAACATCGAGATCTAAAACTGCTCAGCTACAGAGAAAAACTTCCCCATGGGAATATAATATGTAAGAATATTATACAGTCATTGATCATTTACTGAGAAAGGACAGCACATCATTTTTAAGGTGAAAAGTGAGGTTCATTTAATTCCTAATTAGTTTTACATTGTTTTAAATAAAGAGGTTTAATGTGCCTTGAAACCCGAGAAGAAAGATTAAGTTTAACTTCGGCAATAAGAAAAGTAATTTCAATAGATGCTGTGAATAGTTTAGCCTTAAGTAAAATGCCTAGCAGTTCTCTAAGAAGATTTATTACTTTCAAAATATTAGTACAACGGCGAAGATTAAACCGCGAATCACATCGAAAATCTCTTATGGCAAAAAGAAAGAATTGTTTTTGAATTGATTCCAGCCGATCTAGGTGAACTTGATAAGTATAGAAATTGACAAAAAATGCAAGATAAGGTAATTGTCTGCTGCCTGTAATATCGCAATTTTAAATAAATCAATTTGTTGTATGCATTTCCAATTAGTTGTCATTGAAAGAGAAGTAGTTTTAAATTACTTTGAAATTAATTTCATTTTCCACAGGGTACCCTCAAAGCTTCTTCAGCTTCCTTCAACTTTTTCGAAGAAGTAAATAAAAGCAAACCTTTCAACACACTTAACCTATAAATACTGCAAAACCATCCAGCAACTAGTCAACTTATTATGTTCTTAGTCCTGCTTGGCATGCAGACAAGTTTAATCCGTCAATATGTAATTAACAACTAAAAGTCTACTATGAAGTTCTAGGCAGAGCAGTTTTATTTTATAATTACCTGCGTCAAAAGATTAAATAACTTCTTCTTCTCAAAATTCGCTTATATTTGCTATACGCATCTAAAAATAGTCAACAACTTGTGAAAAACGAAAGGCGCCATTGGTAGAGTTGAAAAAATGCAGGTGGTTGCTATGAGGTTAAGGTGCGGCAACCCCTCTACAGTTTATGATTAACTGCACCTTAAGGAATATTGTTGCGTTGACACTTGCTATAAGATGAATGTAAAACAGCAACGGACCCATAGAAGTTCACAACGCTAGCAGCAGCAGCTTACGAGTGTTGAAAAGTGGTGAATGAGAAAATAAAAACTTTGACTAGTTAGCTCTTGGTACGTACAAAAAACAAAAAGCTTGTATTGTGGATGACAGCTGGGTACTGGGTAATCGAAGTAGCTTGTGCTTTTAGATTTCTTTGTTGGTTTTGTAAAATGTAAAATAAGTTATGAAAATACATAAGTTGTATAATAAGTGAAGTGGCATATAAGTATGTTTTGTTCAAAGGACAACGCCTGCAATTACAACTAGAAATGTAATTGGATTACAAAGTGAAGACAAACTTTGTCAGTTTGATAATTGAATTTTATATTTTAATTGCGAGTAAGAAATATAATTTCTTGCTTAACTGAGGTTACTTGCTCTTTATCAAGATAATTAGAGACAAGTGCTTTTATTAATGTAATGAGTTTGAAAAAAATGGCGTTATGTATGTAGCATATCTGAAATTTGATTTTTTGTGTATACTGTTATTTACCGTTCTTTTTTTTTTAATACTTATCACATTTTTGAAGCATAATTTTATACAAAAAAGTTTCCGTATTTAACCATAGAATCCTAAAATCAAAGTTTAATTTTGATACTTTAAAAAAATTGCTAAAGTTTTACAATTCAGCAAATGCATCTAAAATTAAAATTTCATAATCAGAGTTTTGAAAGTTCTGCGGGTATTTAATTTTAAAGCCCTCGAGCAAAAGTACACAAAAATTAATATTTGAAACTTTGCTTTTTGGTGTTTTTTTTTGCTGGCTGTTTGTATTTTTTTTTTTTCATTTACTCGTAAAGAATATTTCAAGCCGGGACTGTATAGAAGAAAACGGCAAAAAATTCGAGTTTCTAGCTAATGCAATATTGTGCTGCTATAAACTTGCATACCAGCAAACTTTGTAGAAAATTGATAAAACAGTTTTAAACTCAGATCATCACTTTTTTAAAATTTGTTGGATTTTCGAAATTTTTTCACGAATTTTGGAGTTTTGATTTATATGATTTAGGCCGAAGAACGAACTGTATTTTCTATTAAACTTAACGAAAATAATTTTTTATAAAACACTGTGAATATTGCACCACATTGCGCATTACGGAGCTAAAACGGATACGGCGACAACTCTACGCTGGTTGCTTGCGAAAATCGAGAGCCAAAAGCCTCTATCTATTATTACGCACAAAACGATAAGCCCCCAACTAATTTGAGGAATAATAAATAAAAAAATAAAAATTTTAACTGAAAAAGTTTATTAGTATGTGGGGAAATTTTCCGGTCATGGTAACCAGTAATCATAAATATCCATCATTCCTTATATGTAATGAGTGTAAATTGAAAGTACATCTAGCTCTAGGGTTGGCAAAAAGGGATATAATGTAACATAAATTTACTTAAGCTTAATTCTTAGAGGGATGTGCAAAAAGATGCAAATACTTGAAAAACAAAAGCGGTATATATCAAAGTCATGCGCCTGCAAATACGCCATAACCATATGCAAAATAATAGTGGCATAAGAAATGGTCGTATAATAAAATGAAATGTAGCTGGGCTTTGCCCCATTAAAAAAGAAAAGCGACATCACGCCAACAAAAGCCTTTTAACGCAGTCACACCAGTAACGATGTGCGTGTATATGTACGTATGTTTCTATATTTCAGATATAACCACTTTTGCAAGAGGTATTTTTTTTATAAGTTTATTTCACCACTCTTTATGTACTCACCATCTTTTATAGAGTAACGTGGATTGCTCATGTCGACCTTTGTCTGATTCTTAATCCAGTATATTGTGGGTGTTGGATTACCAATGGCTTTGCATTGCATCACCGCCGTATGGCCGACTTCGATTACTCGCGTGCTGGGACCCTGAGTTATAACCGGAAAACCTGGTGGCGTTTTATCACCTGTAAACATAAAAAGACGAGAAGATATAGAAATACATGAATGAATGAATATGTATAATTACGCATACATATAAAAAAGAGGGCATGGTAGAAAGTAGGTACGTTGCGAAAATATTTTACGCTAAAATATTATTGGTTAAGCCGCATGGACTTAAAAAATAAGCTTTAAAGATCTGCCAAAGTGAATTCATTAAAATGTAATACTCTCTTACACCCTCTCACACGTTCCACACAAAACACACGAAATGGACTTTCATTCGTTTACAATACGACGTCGCGTAACGTTAAAAGCGCTGTGTCGCTATTAAGGCTTTTGTATAAAGTACAAACGAGACGAGGTGAAAAAGTCAGCAAAAATGCAACTGTAAAAATGTGCGACCAAAAACGGATTGAGCGCAAAAAAACAGAATTCCATGCATTCGAATATGACTTTTGCGATGAACGGTCGTATGGGGTAATTAAATGAATTTCAGGCTCGTATAATGGCTGATTTTCACCGCACCTTCACACCCCCAATTGCTCACTCCGGTCCGGCGCGCATTGTGTCGCCTTCATACCACACTTTCTTCGACTTTTGTCCTGCCTTTGTCCGTCAACATATGCGCTGCGTTTGTAATCGTAATCGCCTTTGTCCGTGTTGGTTTGGTGCTTAGCTCTGTGAAAGTACTCGTAGCTCCAACAGCGCCAACGGAGGTAATTCTCATAGTTGCTGTCGTTTTTGGTATGCTCCTTTTTTAAGCGAATGGAATTTTTACTCATATGCATATTTTTACCGTATTTTTTGGCTGAGGTAAATAATGAAGTTTTTTAAATTTCTCAAATGTATACGTTTTATTTAAAAATATTTAATATAGAAATGTGCGATTGTAGCTGGAAAAGGTCAGCAAATTATAGCAAACAAATGGTTGGTTTTTCAATATATCCTATAAAACGCCCTTCTTTTCTAAATGTGTTGACGCCTGTAATAACTAACGGCAAAAAAAACTATTCTATATAATAAAAGTTCATTTGTTTATTTGATTGAGGAACATTGTTTGTTGCATTGTTGATGATGCATATACAAATATTGATGGAGATTTTTTAACGAAATGTTCAAGACGTATTATGGGAGGATTAGGTTAAGTTATGGGAGCATTAACCATTTCGTATCAATATGTTATAATTTCTTAAAAAACATTTTTTCAAGAAGTTAATATACTAATACCAGTGGTCCCCGGTGTGTTTACTGGTCGGCAAATAAAGACTCCCTGTATTCTATATAACAGCAATATGCCATATATGTGCATCTGGTGACCATATTCTTCAGTTCAAAGTAAATAAATTTTTTTTTCCTAATTTGTAACGATTTAGTTCTGGTTCGTACTAACTTGACTTAAACCCTTTACATAATCTCAATTTAAATTACATAATGGATTTGATTGAAATTGCCTTCTCTAGGGAAATTTCAGCAATATTACGTTGTAAATGTAATTGTTTAGAGCATTTCGAAAACTTATCAAACAATAAAGGAAATGAAAACGGACGTTCAAGGTTTTAACTTCTTGTCGATTAAAGAGGACATTCAATACAGTACCTGCAAGCAGTCTAATTAAAAATGGAGCTTGTTTCATCAATTTGTTTATGATCAATGTACATGGACATCAAAAATTAAAATATATATTTGCAAACACAGGGGAAAAATTACATTGATACCACTGCTAGGTAAACAATGTCGAAATCGGGGTTTCTCCAACCCAAAGGTATTCTAAAAAGAAGCAGGCTGTGTCAGAGACACGGCCATTAAGTTTAACGTAGAATACGCCATCCGATAAGACAGAAAACATATGTAACAATAAATGATAAATAATACAAGCAAATTAATTTCTTTATTTGATAGTTACTTTGGATGATATACATAAGCTTTGCAGTGCTTGGCAGCATTTTCTCTTCTTTTACTCTACTTTAACTTGCCCGCCTAAAATTATGCAATACAAATCGCCCAACAGCAAACACTCAACCAAACACCACACACATATTTGTGTGCATGTGTTTATACAATTTTCATTGAGAAATTTAAATATTAGGAAGATATCAACCAACATGAAATGTATGTCAAACGAAAGCTAACATCTTCATTTGACTACAAAAAAAAAAAAAAAAATTAATCGAGCCGTTTTCTTATAATTAAAGAAATAGAGATTACAACAATAAAACCCTTACATTGGTGTCCATACCGTAAGGTAAGACGTATTCTACGCCAAAAAAATTAATAAAAATATATTGATTATTAAAATTTTGCATCAATAACAAGTTTTAATCACTGGATTTATTTTTTTTAAATCCTTAAACTCCTTTTAATTTTAATATACATTGCTTTGTTAATAAAAACAGTTAAACTTCTCCATTCTTTAGATTTGTCGTTTACTAGATACTTGCAGATGTAGCAGTGGCTTGCATAATCGCAAGAATTGCTATCAATCTTCCTTTAATAAATGGGCATCTGCTTTTCCCTGGTTTTCGCATTCAATAACAAAAGCTGACGTTTAATAAAATTTACATTTTGTTACAACATTCGCTATTACGACTAAAATTGTTTTAATGCGAAAACAAGTTTTCAGTTGTTGGATTTCTGTCAGGTAAACAAAAGCTGAAATTATTTATTTTCAATATATTTTTATAATATTAGAGAAATTTCAAAGATAATTTCAAGAAAAGTTTAAGAAGTAAAGGATAAAGGCCGCAATTTGCTTGGTAAAAATTAGTAAAAGCAAAAAGAGCAAAATAAACAACTGTCATTCAAAAATTAAGGAGGGATGATCGCCGCACGCATGTGTAGATCGCTTGTGTTTGGTGTTGTTTTCTTTAATGGGAAACTTGTATTACTTTTTCTTATACTATTGAGAATTATAAGGGTAAAAGTAGTGTTCACAGATTTCACCATAAATTTGTTATTTGAGTTAGTATAGACACAAAATAGTCGACTACTTGATATATCGAAATATAAGTAAAAATTAACCTAATTAGGTTTTACAAACCATTTAAAGCGGTAAACGAACCTTAAATGCTGACACATCTGTACAAATCGTTATAATTATTACCACTGAAAAGTCTATATCTGTGGCGAAGATATTCCAATATAATATGCCATTTTTTTGTTATATACTAGCTACACCAAGCGTGGGGTGCTAAGTTACAAAAAAACAAATCAACAACTAAAATAAACAAAAAAATTAAGTTTTATTCAAAAGTAAATGATTCTAAAGTATTTCTAAGATAATATCTTGTTCTCATTTAATATTTTGATTATATAGGGTATTTTATGCTGGATATTAGCGACCAGTCACCAATTAAAGCCTCCGGAAACTCAATATTTTAAATAATTTTTCAATTTGCAGGAATGATTTTTGTATAGATTAACAGCTTCGTATTTCACTTGGAATGGCGGAAAATGTTTGTCTTTGGCTCTATGAAATTTTGGAAATCTGATTGTTTCAATGTGATTCGAGACTATTTCGTTGGAGCCTTCAACAATCCGAATTTTGGTTGCATGGACCCGATAGCAATACCAACAAACGATTATGAGAAAAATAACAAAACATGAAATAAATTAAATGGCGTACAAAACGGCAATGCTCCCAAAGCTAACAAAACATTAGCAACCATAACAACTGCAACATCATGCCATAACTATCATTTTGCTTAGCATCAATTGTCAGCTGAAAAATCAAAAACAGGACGTTTAAATTTACGAGTATGTAGTGTTATGTTTTAGTAAACGTGTGTACGTATGAATATTCAGATATGTTTATGTATGTATGTACATATTTTCGCTTTTTTTGCGCATTTCCATTTTTGCGGCTGAGCTTTTGGTTTGATATTTTTTCTCCCTAGCTCTTTAAGTGCGTTGACAAGCTCTTAGCTCTGTCTGTCAGTACGTCCGCTCTGCCTTCCTGTCTGCCATTTTCTCGGTTGGCCTGTTGTTGCGGGCGTGTTGCGCGCAAAATTTTAATTTCATGCCAGACACTGCTACGACACAAAAAGCGAGTTCAACGAAAAGCCAACAAAAACAACAATCACACATTTAAAATCTATGCATACGTATGTACGTATGTACATATGTATGTATATACATATATCTATTTGTTTATATGTACGTATGGGAACTTCGAAGAGATTGCTGTAATAATACAAACAAATGCGGCATTATTGTACTTGTTGCCGTATGGCATCATACTTGGCAACAGGCACTTGTATTTTAAATGAGTGTTTTTGAAAGAGTATGCACATACATTCAAAAAACCCAGAGCAAACCCCACCGACAACAACCTAACAACACTGAAGGATTTAATTGGAAAATGTAAATGAGCTGCATCGCTGCTGTCACCGTAGACGTCAGTCTACAGCTGTTACCACCATCGGCACTGGCACTGGCACCAGCACCGACACAATTTCTCACCACTATGGTTGCCAGCGTAGCTATTTTTCCCAATGCTTTGCGCTGAGCCTTGTCAAGTGGTTTAACATGAACGTTTTCGCCGTTAGCTGCTCGTTTTTCCTTCGTAACGCGCTGCATATATCCATTTAACTAAGGAGATGTTGGCATTAGAGTGTACGGGTGGAAAAACGTTTACTCTCGCGTGGATTTCAAAAAAGATAGTATTGTGAACGAAAATTTAGCTAAACATACCTATTCTAAAAAGCTCCGCAATGGATATTTGGTTTTCCCCTTCTAAAGCACTATCAGAAATCAAGGACTCATGGCTCAGTCTTGATTATCTAGTCCAATCTTCCGGTTCTCACTGGCAATATTATTCTAAATATAGTCACAACAGTGAGCTTTGTATCACGACCCCCTTTCCAAAACATACTTTTATACAAATGGCTCTTAGGAACATGTACAATATCACATGCTAGACATACGGCATTTCGTTCACAAATCAAATTTCAAAATATAGACATACGCACTGCCCAAGCTAATTCAGAAATTATTATTATTATTTTATTGTTATCAGTACAAAATACCAGGGTTATCGGTTTACATCATATGATTAAATACATAGGCACGTAGGGCATTTGCGCAAATATTCTTTTAAGATTTGACTCCCAACCGCATATAGAGATGGAGGCAAGCTCTTACTGCAAATCAGTTTTGTCTTTGCTGAAATAATTTGGAGATTTTGTTACATTGATGATAGCGCAGATCACATATTTATTGTTGGTATCTTCAGCGAATGTTAGCGCAGAAAGTAACCCCAGTAGCTCGGTATCGAATATACAACTTGCGTAGTGTGGAAGTAGGCCGAGAGATATTGTGGTACCATTGCCATCTGCAACTGCAAATGAGACACCATCTCCTTGTTTAGAACCATCTGTGAAAAGGAAATTCCAGCCATCTTGTCTCAGTCGTTCGGCTATGTTGTTATACAGTTATTGGAAAAAGGACTTGGTTGTGCTTTCTTTACGCCGAAGTGAGAGATCGCTGATAAAGATGTCGCTTTCATGTTTCCACGGTGGGATTTTATTTCCAGTAAAACTAGATGGAGTGAGATTCAAGCCGAGAGATTCTGCAAGTTCTTTGCCTTCGTAGAGCGCTGATCGTTTCTCTAGGCTGGTTTTTCTCTTGTTCAAAAGCCCGGATTTCGTGACTTAAAATATTTGACGATTTTGAAAACAGCTTATAAATGATTCGGCTTCTAAGATATTTCATTCATAAGTTGATTGGTTGGAAGCCTTCCTCGGCAAGTGAGTTCATTATAGGTGTTGTCCTGAAAGCTTTTAGGCTCCTCCTTATTGCAGCATGAAAAGTACAAGAACCATAAACCGTAGTCGACTTTACTTTGAATTGTTTGAATATTTTACTATATAAAACCTGATGGCTAGTTCTGTCCTTAAATTGGTACAGTGTTCATCGTCAAATATTTTGCCCAAAATTTTCATATTACTTACATGGGAAATTGTATAATTATTATCTTTAACATTGACTTTGTTGCAGTTATGTTTTCTGCTTGTATATCTCCAGTGAAATGCCTGCATCCGAAAGTTAGTGCCAACACATTGCATCACGTTCGAGTCTGATAGCTGAAACTGAGAATGATTTCCATACAGGAATAAACACGATATCTCACTCTTTTGGAAGTTTTGATAGAATAACATTTCTTTTGCGTTTTCCTAAACCGTTTTTATAAGAATTTTTTTGTTTTCCTTGAGAGAGAGCTAAGCATCCAGTCCCACTACAGGGAAATAAAGACCATTATAAAAATATCTGATTCATTCAAATATTCTCTAATTGTTTTGTATATGATTTTTTTTAATCTATTTCATTTTCCAAATTTAAAACACAAGCACGTTTCTACGTGATATATTTTTCGTCGAAAGTGAACAAATGTGATGTCAGTATAAAACAGAAGCGAATATTATTGTACGTATGAATAACTTAGGCTTATCATGGACGTATATCTCAATATGTAGCTATATCTTAAATTATTTTTTATAAAAAATACGTTTTACATCTACATTGATGTATATATGTATATACATATATACCCAAAATAAACTATTTGAATGAAATGCTTATGTATTCGGAACTACTCTATTTCACTTATACCATGAGTTGTATTTGAAAAAGTTGAAAAATCGATGTTTCGGTGTATTAGTTATGCTTAATCAGTTACAGCATTTTTTCCATAAAATATGACAAACAAAAAAATTATTTAACAAATAAACATTATTTATTCATTTATAAAAGGTATCAAAAACAGGTTTTGATTTTGTTGAAATGTTTTACTCAACTTTATAAACAACCTAATGATTCGGAATATCCTTATATTTAAAAACTTATCCAACACACTTAGCTAAGTGTCTTTGAACTGTAATGAATGTATGTAGTAATAGCCAACATTTATCGGTTATCGGAATCTATATTTATCTTTGTGATCATCGAAGTGGTTTTTATAATCTTTATCCTCTCCAAAGAAATCTTCCGCAACCGTTATTTTTTAACGCCTGTAAAAATAGTTATCGTAGTCGTTATAACTACAGATACTTTTACCTTATAACTATTAATGGTTATACGGGGCGGCAGAGGAAATATACCCGATACATAATATATTACAAAAATATTTTTTTATCTAATTACTTGAATATTTTTTCAAGATTGTCTATGTTGAATATGTTTTGAACCGGACAAGGTATGTAGGTTTATAGTTTAAACTGTATGCATGTATGTTGGTCTATAGTTTGAGTTTTCATTATATAATCCAGAAAAAAATTTCTACATTTTTAGTTCCAATCTGATTCATCATTCAAAAATCGCAATACAGAAATTGTCAAATGTATAGTATTATTCTAAAAATCCATTTAGTACCTAAAAGTTTGAGTATTCGTTTTACAAAATCGGACAAAAATATGGAGAAATATGATGATATCTATGCCCTTCGTCATCGTTACAAGCGTGCCCTTGGAGCTGTAACAGCGCAGCTGCTTGACGTAACTAACCACTATTAGGCAGGCGTCAAGGTCGATACATAAATCATCAAATTAAACACATTATTTGGCAAAGTCATGCGGCAACATTGCCCTCTAAGTCAGTTTGGCAAATTTTTTATGGTCGCTCTTTAACAGTGCTAAGCGCAATAGTTATATGCCATATGCCTGTAGTACAAAATTCCGATATAATCACAGCCTTATGTGAAATGCCGAATGAAAGTTGCTATTGCGTGAGCCACTCGAAGAGAATAATAACTCCCAACTTAAATTGAAATTTTTCGATGAAGAATATTCTCATCTAATAAAGAAAGGTCCGTACAATCAGCTCATCACTTAAACCTAAAGTTCGAAGCGCTGTATACGCTTTGATCCAATAAACTTGTGCACAATAGAGCAGAAAAAACGACCAAGGAGAAATAAGAAACACAAAGAAAAAAATTAACAAGATAGCAGCATCGACTTGAAGAGAATTTACACAAATGCTCATTTACAACTTTAATAATTCTCAATTTCAATTTTCATCACACGTCAAAATGGCGTTACCACCTATTTCGAGATATGTCGATGCATTAAGCTATATCTATGTTAATATGCTCATATAGTATAAGGAAACTGCAACTAGAATTCAGTGTTACAAGGCTGACTCAAAGCAGGCAGCTAACTTTAAATATAAAAATAGGAGAGACGATAACTAAATACGCTATACTTAAAGTGGGGAGGATTTGGTAAAAGGAGACTAGCGCAGCAATTTTGGCGCTCCAGCAAGGCGTACACATCCTGCATCCATTCGATTTTCCCTTCGCATTAATGCAATATTCATGCAATTTGAAATTTAATCTAGCATTCAGCATTATTGTAACATCAAACGCGAATAGTTGGTGTGCAGCACAGCGTAGCTAGCGTAGCACCGCTAAGTATAGCACGTCGGTATGTAAGCGAAAGTTGAGTGCCTAGTTACAAGTTAAAATGGCGACAGAAGAATACGAGTAGCAAAGCGGGAGAGGGTTTGACAGCAGAAACGAACAAGCACATGATAATAGTGTATGATAAAGGGGAGCAGGAAGAGAATATAAAGCTAGAAATGAAGATGAACGTAATACAAGCTGACAGGCAGCGCTTAGAAATACAACTAACTACTTCTAGGTAGTAGCGGCAATTCGGCAAATGTTTTATATGTTGTTTTTGGTTTTTCGAACAAATTGTCGACATGACAGTCCGCACACTCCTCCTATCGCTGGTAAATCGACCTTCGGTAACTTTGCGTGTTTTTTTACTCTTCTCACCAGTACGTTAGGGTATTTGAAGTTTGACCAAATATAAAAATTCTAAGCAAGTGGTCGGGTATTCATTTAGAATGTGTACTTCCCTATCTAGGGATAACTTGATCCCGCAAGCATATTTTCAAGGCTATTCATAAATTCGATTCGAGTAGTTTAGTAGAATAAGGATTTATTTCTATATTTGTCTTTAGCCAAGGGCTAAAGCCCACGCTACATTTTTTTTGTTGGCAAATTGATGAACCCAGAAACGTAAAAGAGAGTATTATCCACATAGGACCTTAGTGTTAATATGGAGCTTATAGATTTGCAGAACAACAATGCCAACCACGCTGTTAAGCACATAGTGGCGATTTCACACTTAATAGCGGTATGGTTGTAGATAGGGACAATGAAAAGTGGTTGCGTGCTCGCCTAGTAACTCTGTGTACCATGGTTCAAAGCCAGGTAAAGTCTAGAAAGAAAGAAGTCTGATGATGAGATGTGGTGATCTCTGAAATAGCAGCTATCACTTCTACCACTTTGAAAAATTGTTGTTTTCTCATATTATTCCCTAATACAAACCTGGCCTCAAGCTCTATAAATTATACAGACGATTCATAAATATAAGGCCAAAAATAATAATAGGAGTACAAAATCGTTAGTGATATCATATAGAGTCCAAAGCATACTCTAAAAAAAAAACAACAACAAAATAACCTAAGAAAAATGGTATTTTTTTTAATGAAATTTTTTTCCTCGGTAATTCCTCCCGATTAATATAAAATAAAAACGTTTTCTATTTCTTAAGTGTCATTTAATTCACATTTTCTTTATTTTGATCAGAGAACGCAAACAGATAAAAGCAAACGTTTCCCTACCATTTAGTTTCGTTCAAACAAAGAATCGGAATAGAGAAACATAGGAAAACAAAATAAACACAATACAACACAAAACGAAAGCTTTCGTTTAGTAATCATACTAATATTATAAATGCGAATGTAAGTTTGTTTGTTGCGCTTTCACGCAAAAACTACTTAACCGATCATCATGAAACTTTGCACACATACTCTTGAAGGTATTAGAAGTAACATAGGATACTTTTTATTAAAAAAAATAAAAATTGTTTGTCAAAATATCGTCAAATTTAGCTACTTCAACGCCATCTAGCATCACAGTAATGAAGTTTCAACCCTGAATACTGTAATACCGGCCGACTGTATTACCGACGGTGACGACAATATCCAATTCAATATCTAATTCAATTGAATATAGTTTCAACTGTTTCTAATTTTTCTATATTTATTGTTATTTTCTTCTGTCGTTACATGCAGTATAAAACTATTTAAATTTTTGAGGTTATCCGTAATTTTTGTGGTTAGCTGTTACATTATTATTTTAGATCTTACTCGCTGATGTTAATTCTTACTCTGCTTTTATTTGAAAAAATGCCTCGGAAGCGGAAATCTGGTCTTTCCAAAAATTCATCGCGGGCCCGTGCCGCAAAAGTTGCACGAAATCAAGAAACTTCGGCTCACGCAGAGCTGAGAAGACAACAACAAGCTGAGCGACAAAGAGTTTTGAGAGCAGCTGAAACGCCTCTTCAGGCCCGAGTTCGTTTAGAAAGACAAGCTGCACTGCAGACAACTAGAAGAGCGATAGAAACACCAGAACAATCGCAGGCTAGAAGAATTCATAATGCAGACATGCAGACCACGCGCCGCCGAAATGTCATGCGTAATGATTGGGCTGTATTTAATGGTACTGGGTTTAAATATGATCCTTCAATTGAATATCATAATAATCCATTGATTGTTATTGGCTCAATGAATAAAAAATGTCAGTACTGGGATGCTTTTAAGTGGAAAGATGAAACTGCTGGAATGTGCTGTTCCGGTGGTAAAGTTTCACTTCCATTACTTGGTGAACCAAAAGAGCCTTTGAAAACTTTATTATTAAATGTTACAGATGAGTCAAAGCAATTTCTAAGCAAAATAAGAAAGTATAACTCTTGCTTTCAAATGGCATCCTTTGGAGTTGATAAAGTGATAAGAATGCCCGGGTTTTCACCAACTTTTACTGTACAAGGACAAATATATCATCAAATTGGATCACTATTTCCAGAAGATGATGATCAGCATAAATTTCTGCAGGTCTACTTATAGGTGATGAGTAAAATGAAGTAAATCGTCGTTGCCAATATATTGAAGGAGTAGAAAGAGAAACGGTATTGAAAATTCAACGAATGTTACACAGTCACAATGTTTTGGTAAAAATCTTTAAAAGTGCGATAGACAACTGGCCTTCAGACAACTACAAAGTTATCATTCATGCTGATCGAACTCCACGTGGCGAACATGAAAGGCGTTATAATGCGCCGATGGTCAATGAAGTTGCTGTTTTGGTTACTGGTGATCCGAGCTCTCCACGAGACATAGTACTACGTGCACATGATAATACGCTAAAGCGTGTAGCTGATACTCATAGATTCTATGATGCTTTGCAGTACCCATTAATTTTCAGTAAAGGAGAATCTGGATATCATTTTAATATTCCAGTCATTAATCCAACAACGGGACAACCAATTCCAAATAAAAAAGTTTCCTGCATGGACTGTTATGCGTATTACATGATGCTTCGAGAGCATGACTTCAACCTTCTTCTGCGTACAAGTCAACTTTTTCATCAATTCTTGGTAGATATGTATATTAAAGTAGAGAGCGAACGTCTTCGTTACATTTCTCTAAACCAGAAACAATTACGAGCTGAAAATTACATATATTTACAAGATGCGATTAGCGCAGACAATAATATCAGACCTAACGAAATTGGAAAAATGGTTATTTTGCCGTCCACTTTTGTGAACAGTCCCCGTTATCTCCATGAGTACACGCAAGACGGATTTTCTTATGTACGAACTTACGGAAGGCCTGATCTCTTCGTAACTTTTACCTGTAATCCTCCGTGGCAGGATATAACTCAAGAGCTTATGTCTGGGCAAAAGGCCACTGATCGACATGACATAGTTGCCCGCGTATTTCGATTAAAGGTCCAAAAGTTAATGACCGTTGTAACAAAAGGAAACATATTTGGAGACGTCCTGTGCCATATGTACTCTATTGAATGGCAGAAACGAGGTCTACCACATGTGCACATATTAATTTGGCTAAAGCAGAAGCTACTTCCTAATCAAATTGACAACATAATTTGCGCTGAAATTCCAGATCCAGAAGAAGATAAAAATCTGTATGACACGGTTATTAAAAATATGATACACGGTCCCTGTGGAGCTCGCAATCCAGCGTCACCTTGCATGCAAAATGGCATGCATACTTATTTAATTGCTCCACTGCGGGCGAAGCCGCGGGTAAAAAGCTAGTCAAAATATAAAAATCGAAATTGTTGACAGAAAATTGCTGGTGCGTGTAAATGCTTGGTTGAGGAATGATTCTTTGGTTTGTGCTTTGTTTGGGGTTTGTTGCTCATGTTGATTTTTTTTACAACAAACGAAACTAAGCAAGTATGCATGAGAACAAACAATTCGTTTGGTTTGTACTCACCTGCTATTGAAAGGTTTCGTGAATTTTTATTGCTCGGGGGCAGTATGGCAAAAAGAGCAAACACTTTTCGTACTTGTTGTGGAAATTTGCAGTGATACGTTCTATTTGTGATCGTTCTTTGATTTTGATATCTGTTTTCTTTAATCTAGATAATATTTTTTTGTGAGTGTAAGTGATGTGAACTGAAGAAATAATAAACCTGCAACCACTCGTGCAACCCACTCATGGGCATGTTTTATCAATTGTCCCAATCAGTAGTTTTTTCTAAAATAAAATTATCCATGTGGACCGAACTTTGAAAAGGTGATAGCCAAGTTCCAATACCTACGGATAATTTCCAAGAGAATAAAACTACGAAACTTAAGTGCATCGCTGTTATTAGTGGTAATCACTAAACCATGAGAAACGTAGAGAACGATGTCGGTTTCCACCTTTTATATTTCATAAATTTACTTCTTTAGCAAATAATGCGGCCCAAAGTATGCACAATCAAATATATTAGGAACTTTCGCACGTTACTTATTATTATATAGCTTACAGCGAATTTAAAAATAAAATAAAAGTCCTCTGTCAGTATCGCAGATGGCTACACTCTGGTAATTTGTAGTGCTTTTTAAACTTTCATAAATCCGGTGGTATTTTTGCAAACAATGAACATATTTCTACTGACCTTGGCAACTAAAATACCACAAGTCAGAAAAAAGTTTCAAGATTTTGTAACTAAACAAAAAATTAGCATCCAGTTGATCACATGAAAGCACTTAGGTTCGACCACAGTGACAAGCTGCTATTGTGTAGATATTATTGAAAAAGAGAACAAATTTCGAACTTCTCATCTCGTCATCCCTGATACGACAACTAGCAAGCAAACACACAATATCCATTAAAGTTCGATTTTTGTCGAAAAGTCTTCTTTAAAAAGGATGAAAACAAAATTGAATTATATACATAAATCGGCATCGACATACAAACATAACTCAACTATTTAAGGGGCGGTAGACGGGATGCACTTATTTGGCAATCTGATTCTATAGAAAGTGAAGCGGGGGAAGTAAACGGATCCATGAGCTCATAGTTGCAGGAGGTATGTAACTCATACGCTTAGCATTGAAACTTATACCCACATTTGTAAAGCGACACGCGAGAGAAAGGGTGTGTGCGGTGATAGTTAGATGGGACAGGGACGCTAGCTGTTGGTGTCACACAAAAATCTATTTGTGGCGCTGACAATACAAATGGATTTTCAATGATTTATTATTGCATTAAATCTAAACACCAATAACAATACAAAATCAACAAAAAAGAAGAAGCAAAAACAATAACAACAAAAGCAACAGCAATGACACTACCAGCTGGTAGTGAGAATAACAATGCGCTATGGATGTGCTGCCAAATCGTACAACAACCTTAAAACCAACAACAGCAAGCTTTGTAACAACAACAGAAAAAACAAGGCACATTAGAGAGCAATACAGCTATACAGCATTAGAAATAATAGCAGCAGCATAACGGTAATAACAACGAAAACGGAAGCTACATTTGCCAGCTAGCGCACACATAGATACATACAAACATAAATATTGCTCGAGCTGCCATATCGTATCAAATGTGAACAAGTGCTAGTAGCAATGACATTGCTAGCTGGTAATCACATCGAATATATTGAACTGCTAGCGATGAAAAGGACATGTAACAAGGATAAACAAGATAATTCTACTGAAAATTGGAAAGCTTTCGATTGTAAAAATTTAAGCGAAAAAAAATAATAATTTGGTGACTTTGCAACAATTTGGCAGCATTGCCAATATATGTACATACACTGAGACTAAATGTGTGAATGAATGAAAAGCTAAGCTTTTTTAAATTAAATTATTATGGCCAACGAGTGTCAGATTGTCAGTTTGTCAGAGTGGCTGTGCAAGTGAAATTCATCAAAAAGGAAAAACTCAGTTAGATGGAAAATATAAAATGGACGCTTAGGAACAAGGACACCAGGTGAACACGGGCATTTGTAGCTGATAAGTGAAAAATGAAACGGTTATGGGTTTTCCGTAAGATTGATTTACAAAATTCATCAAACTTAGGGGAATGTAAAATTGCTTGCATTGAAAAGTTACAAAGAGATTGATTTGATTAATTTTGAGTGATTTTATTTGAAATGTTCATAAAGCTAAATGAAATGAATTTGTTGGGAAGTAAATTAGAAAAGCAATCAATATCAATAAAACAATAATATGGATAGTAGTGAATTTATTATGAATTAAAGCTAATTAAATATTTTTATTGTCGAAGGCCTTACCGTGCTTTTTTTGTTTTCGTTATAGTTATCACTCACCGTCGTAACAGGCTTCATAGTAAATACCGCCCAGGTGATATAAATGAACATTTCACGACGAATATTAATATTAGTGCCGTGGCATACAGCACCATATTGTTGAAAACAAGGGTCCTAGAGGCTACGCTCAAGCTATCTCTATCTCTATCTCTATCTCTATCTCTATCTCTATCTCTATCTCTATCTCTACCTCTATCTCTATCTCTATCTCTACCTCTATCTCTATCTCTATCTCTATCTCTATCTCTATCTCTATCTCTACCTCTATCTCTATCTCTATCTCTATCTCTACCTCTATCTCTATCTCTATCTCTATCTCTATCTCTATCTCTATCTCTATCTCTATCTCTATCTCTATCTCTATCTCTATCTCTATCTCTATCTCTATCTCTATCTCTATCTCTATCTCTATCTCTATCTCTATCTGTATCTCTATCTCTATCTCTATCTCTATCTCTATCTCTATCTCTATCTCTACCTCTATCTCTATCTCTATCTCTACCTCTATCTCTATCTCTATCTCTATCTCTATCTCTATCTCTATCTCTATCTCTATCTCTATCTCTATCTCTATCTCTATCTCTATCTCTATCTCTATCTCTATCTCTATCTCTATCTCTATCTCTATCTCTATCTCTATCTCTATCTCTATCTCTATCTCTATCTCTATCTCTATCTCTATCTCTATCTCTATCTCTATCTCTATCTCTATCTCTATCTCTATCTCTATCTCTATCTCTATCTCTATCTCTATCTCTATCTCTATCTCTATCTCTATCTCTATCTCTATCTCTATCTCTATCTCTATCTCTATCTCTATCTCTATCTCTATCTCTATCTCTATCTCTATCTCTATCTCTATCTCTATCTCTATCTCTATCTCTATCTCTATCTCTATCTCTATCCCTATTTCTATCTCTGCTTCTACTTTTATACATATCTCTCGCTATCTCCACCTCTGTATCTATCTCCATTGCCATTTGTATCTCTATCAGAAAATATGAGTAATACGAGATTCTAACAGTTTATAACGTTTTTTTTTCTTTCAATTAATTAAAAATTAATGCAATTGGACTTTGGATAGACTTCTGCATTATACTGCATTTACTTTCAAAGCGTATAAGAGCTTGATTCACAAAAAGAATAAGCGTTAAGCTGCTTAAAATTTAATATCCATAAAAGTTGCGGAAGGTATTACTACAAATAGAAAAGTAAGCAAAGGTGTCATTGTCATCAGCGTTCACTAAAGCCTATCGAATGGGTTTTTTAACTTTCTCTTTATTTACACCATGAACGCGTCAAGCTCCTAAACGAATGCAAAACGGGTATTTTCTTTCATCCCGTTTTTTATCACTTTCATCATTTAGCTAAATAAATTCGATATATTTACTTGACACATTAGTCGCATTTTTCGTTTGGTCAGGCAGGAAATTTTGGAGCTTTTGCTTTTTGCTTTTGATTTAGTTAGCAGACAAAAAAAATTTGTTGTAATTAGTTACGTAGATTGGGGAGGAAAACATTATCTTTTATGAATTACATATCAAATTTTTTGATGTATACATATATGTATTGTGCTTTAGAGATACTGTGAAAAGGTAAAAACAAAAACATGAAAAGCAGGACAGTGAATTTGTTTGGGTTTAAATACATTTAAAGGAAATAATATAGCTGAAATAACTATTTGAAAGGTTTAAAAAATATCTCGAGTGTGCGCCGCACAGTTTCAAAAATATGTACATCACTAACCAGAAACTCAGTGTAAATTCAGCAAACCCTAAAATATGTAGGTAGCACAGTCTTTTAATTTAAAAATTCACTTTAAATAAATTACATAAAATTAAATCAAATGTCTCATATCACATAAAAAATGTCAGAAAAACATGCACCACAGAAAACATTTCCTTAAAACATGCGGGCCAATGCTAACAGTTTTATTAAATTTATTTGACATTACTAGTTTTATATGGTGTCATTTTGAGTACCACTTCAGTTTTGTTCACACAATTACAGTGTCGTAAAAAGCGACCGCATTCATACAAATTCAGCCAACCAAACTCAAAAAAATGCCAGCAAAAACAATTCCAGTGGACAGTCGAGCTACAAAGCGAATCACTAAGCCAACAACAACAACCGGAAGAACAATGAAAATACTTGTTTTGTATATGTTATGATGGAGACATGAATGGAGACTAACAAATACAACAATAACCAAAGTGCTAACGACCCCATTGTGATAGAAAGAAATAAAAACGTGTAAATAAAATTGCACGTCAAGTGCCCGTGGGCCACTTTTTTGCGAAGAGTTTGGCCACTTAAAAAAGTAAAAAAAAACATTAAATAACATAAAAGAAATCATGGTAAGTTAAAAATACAGCACAAACAAAATGTAGGCGAAATGCCCTTAAAACATAATTTTGTCAGAATCAAAATATAAATAAATCAATTTTACTCAAATAACAGAGAAAAAAGGTGGCCACTAAGTTGAGGGTTTCGCCATGGATGACAAGCAGCAGGAGATGAAATACACACCCCAATAATAGAAAGCAGCTAAATAACAAAAAAATAGATTCAATTTTTTGAAATGCAGTAAGTTCTGTGGGCTGCAGTGTGTGAATAAGTGAGCAAAAGGTAACACACGTTATACAGCGTCAGAAAAGATTTACAATTGACTTGAAAATTGTGTATCTATCAAATAAGCAGCGCAAGTATGTATGTGGTTACCCAAAAAAAAATCTCTTTCAGAAACTTGGAGAACTACAAACTTTGGCTTATAAATGACGTACCATTTGTTTCTCCAAATATTCCATACAAAATTGATTTTTTCTATAAATGCAATAAAACGGCAATCGAAGAACAATCTATTCGAGTTATCGTTTCTAAGTTTATTTGTAAGTCAAGTGAAGTCAAGTTTAAGTCGTGCATATCTGGATCTTAAATCAAAGCTAGTCTAAATCTTACATAACCGAGCTTTTAGATCTGACTTATTTGGATTTACATAGAAACTTAGAAGCGATAACTTTGACTGCTTGTTTTTCGATTGTCATCTGATTGATTCTTCCCGAGGGCATGCCCCGAAAGAACAAGTGAGATCCCTTGTACATTTCCAAGGCTTCATAAAGAAGTAAATTTTTTAACGAATCTGAGTTGGGAAATAAATAAAATTTAAATCGTAAATTTTCTATACTTCTTATATTATACATAAATGTGAAAGTTTGTGTGTGAGTATGTTACTAACATTTCAGACCCAAACGGCTGAACAGAATTGTCCAAAATTTAGCACATAAATATAGCCTACCCCCTACGCTATAACATAGGCTATATTATATAGAGAGTTGCCACCAGTTAAAATTTATAGTAAATAAATAAGTTAAATCACATAATGCTATATAACGACTGGATAGATCTGGATAAGATTAGTACATAGCCTGTTATATAAGTTATCATAAAATCGATTTCATATAAGGAGTCGCCACCTGATTAAAAGGTTAAATTCAATTAAAGCAATGACCAAAATCAAATTTTACAATATGGGCATCAAATGAAATAGGCTTAAAAAAATTGCACTTCCTAAACGTTTTGAACGACGGTTGCTTACTGTTTAAATGCAAATTAAGTTAACTTAAACAAATAAATGGCATTTTACAACATGAGTGCTAAACTAAATGTTTGTAGAAAACTTAATTTCAAAAGTACTTTTGGAGAGAGTTGCCAATTGTTGCCAAGGCTCAATAAAGCTTCATATCCGAAATACATTTAAAGAAGGTTGCCACCTGGTTTTGTTAGGGTAAGATTTGGCACATAATATAGTCTGTTATATCCATTAGAATAGAACCAATTTTTAAGGGGTTGCCATCTATTTAAAAGGATAAATTCATTTAAACAAATAGATGAAGTCAAATATTGCAATACGGGTATTAAACGAAAGGAGTTTAATAAAGCTTTATTTCCAAAATGTTTTGAAAGAAGATTGTCATCTGCTTAAAGCTCAATTTAGTTAAATTAACTGATATTTTACAATATGAGTGTCAAACTAAACAAAATATCTAAACATTAAATTTCAAAAACTTTTCTGGTGAGGGTTTAAAAAATCTTTTAAAATGATACTAGGTTAAATCAAATATTGAAATATGGGCATTATACGAGAAGGTTGCTACCTACTTCAAAAAAAAAAAAAAAATTAAATTATTAAGTTAAAGGAAATATACGGCATGCGGTCGGAAGAAAGTAGGGTTAAGAAAACTTAATAAAAAAAAAATGAGACTTCTAACTGTAATCAGAAATTATGAAGTAGGGGTAGATTTTGTTGTAGATGGTAAAAAAATAAAAACCTAACAAAAATTGAATTCAAAGTTATTGCCTTTGGTGAAATTATTTATTTGCTTTTCCGTTAGATTCGAATCCATACCGTTAAGCCGAATGCCGTGAGAGCGAAGCTGCGAGTAAAATCTAGTTTTAAATAAAGGTCGTCTAAAGTATTCGTTGCGTGCGAGTAACAGCGCGAATATAAGAACGAAGACTTTGAACAAGTACCAGTACATGAGGGAAGAGGAATTAACAAATTCCATATATAAGTGGACATTCATAGGAAATCACTGAAATAGAAGCAGTATAAACGTGATATACTAGAAGTCGCTGACGAGCGAGTAGAGTGAGTAAAAAATTAAAAAAACGTACAGGAGAGTAACGACAACAAGATACCCAAAGTGCCATTGACAGCCATGCAACAAAGCAGTTGGAAGATGAATAAAAAATATAAACAAAATTGGAAAATGAAAGAACCCCGGGAATAAAATTGACAGCAACTAGCTTCAAATAAAACCTGAGTACCTTGGAAATGTGACTGCGTGCGTGACTCTGTACAGCGAAACGAACGCAGTTGAAGTACATATATTTTTAGGTGTTGCAACAGGCAGTCACACTCTAGCATATCTATTTAAACCTCAACGCAGTCACCGAAAACCCGGGCACTGTTGTATTCTAGTGTCGATTTGGAGGTGCTCCGTTGCGCGTGAATGCGCCTCGGCATGCCAACACACTTCCTGATTTACGACACTCGAGTGTGCCACTTTTCCTATTCTCTCACCATTCAATACTCGCCACGCACAATAGCAAACAATTTCTCGCCATTCCCTTCATACCATGGCACGGCACTGGGCAAGTATTTCATTGGAAACTTCAGTCACACTATTCAACACTCAGCACTTTAGTGCAATTTTCTATTTCTATGCGATTTGTTTTTCATTTTATCATTCACTATATTATATACATACATTACACATGCTCTATTGTCATACTTGAGTGTTTCATAGCGTCGTATAGCCTACATTGTGGCGCCATTTCACGGGAAATGCTTTATTAGAGGCATAAAAACACAATTTGTTGTTTGTTTGCTGTACATTTGTAGTGCGAATTGTCAATGTGTTGCTTTACGACTGTATGTCGTTCTCTTGAGTATAGTGTTGGGGGAGAATGGTGGGCGTGTTAGCGGAATGACGTATTTGTGCCTTCTTTTATGCGCTGATATTAGTAACATCCGCAACGCTCTTGAGGCGGTCAAGTATCACTTGAAGTGACACATTGTATGCACTTCTGAATGTTTTTTTTTTTTTTTTGTATTCCACTTTACAGTTGGATTTCTGTTTTTATTCCTTGTGGGCACGCCTATGCGATAATATAAATGTATGGATGTGTTTGTGTAATGTGCGCGTAATTAAGCATCATCATTGGTTTATTGATGACTGGCCAGTTGGCATTTGTCTTTAGGCCGAAATTTTACACTATGCGACATATAATTTTTTGGTTTTGAAAGAAAACTTTATTTTTTCTTCAGTTTCAGAAAAAAATATAAAGATAAACAAGAATTGGGTTGAAACTCGAAAAGTTTAATTCCCCTCCAAATTAGTACTACATATAGTAAGAGTATAATGTAGACATTTGCATGAATTTACTCACTCATGAATGCGCAACTACTTCATGCCATTTTTTTTCGGTCTACTTCTTTGCGCTTGCCGAAGACAAACTTTATTCATTTTATATGTATATTATATTTTTTGCATACTAATACCATTTTTACTAATTTCTTTTACTATTTTGACTATGTTTTACTACTATTTGTACTAATTTCTTCTACTATTTTACCTTGTGCTAGTACTAATTGCTGCTACTATTTTTACTAATTTTACTACTATTCTTTGTTTTACTAATTTCTACTATTATTTTTTTTTACCAACTTCTATTACTTTTTTATACTAATTTCTACTACTATTTTTACTAATTTTACTACTATTTTTTACTAATGGTACTACTATTTATTACTACTGTTTTTACTAATGATACTTCTAATTTCTACTACTATTTTTACTAATGCTACTACCAATTACTACTACTCTTGGTTTTACTAATTTCTACTTCTTTTTTCATACTAATTTCTACTTTTTTATACTGGTTTTTACTACTATTTTCTACAACTATTTTTTTTTACCAATTTCTACTACTTTTTGTATACTAATTTCTACTGCTATTTTACATTACTTACATAATTATATATCTCTTTGTAGAGTTAGCACAGCAGTTTTACTTCTGGCTCGCGCACTTAGGTGCACACCAGTTTTTTTTTATATACACCACTATTGAAACTCCAGTTCTGTTGTCATCCAACAGAACTCGATTAAATCCCTTCAGTTGGCCTGCATCTGCCTACAAAGAATCGTTGTTATGCCACTCAAACGATGAACTATTAAAAGTCGCATGATGTTTTTGCTGCTTGTTTGCAAGATATCCTAAGATCAGATTCTGCAGCACCCAACAGACGCAATACATTTTTGCTTCACACAGCTGAACCCAAACTAAAGGCATACGCGAATTTTCTTTACTCGTCATGTTATGAAGCGTTTGTTATTTTGTTTATCGTGCTTGTTATTACACTTGTTGTCAACTAACTGCTGAAGGTTCGCGCGCAAGACAAATGTTGGAGTACCCGTGACTCTTGGCTTTCTATGCACTTCATACCGGAAGTGAACATTGGCGATGCGGCACGTAAACAGAGCGCTATCGTAGAATTTTGCTTCGTTGGCTAGGTCGCAATCCTCGATATATGTACATACATGGCTTTTGTGAATTGCAGACAGTGTGGTTTTTCTTCAACCCGTTATCCGCTGCACTTGTGGCTATGTGTATCCGACGCATATCCTTTTATGCAATAGCTGTTTTTGCCTTGTTGCGCTGTTGATTTTTTCTTTTTCCTCTTTTTTTCATTTTTTGTTTTAACACTATAAAAGCCAACAGCTTGTAGGTGCAACCATATTCAATTGCTACACTTTGACTACGTTTGCGCCTAAAAAGTGACTATACAATTTAGTTTGTTTCTACTTTTTCTGATGCCTATTTATTCGCCGCCTGCTCGTTTGTTTGCTTTGACGTTGCGTGCGACAAAAATGCACCCCCTAGCACCGGCGAACTCACCCTCTCCACCATTACCGCTATTTTCACATTTCAAAGCTTTCGCCTCTAAAATCGTCCACCAAACATTACTGCGTCCTGTTTGTATGCTTTCAGGCGCTTTGACGTACACAAATGACAATCTTGACGCGTGCAAACAAGCTTTGTACTGGCATGTCGCTCCTATTTGCTTGTATATATTGTGTGTATAACTTATGGCATGTTTTTTTTTTTGTTTTGCTTTGCCTTTTTTTCATACACATTTGCCTTTTGTTGGTTGACGTGACTGACGTGACAACATTAATGATGTTTACCATGAATTTTATAGTAGACATTGCAAACGTTGCAGCTACGCACTATTTCAGAATGCTAGAGCGTACAAACGCGCATATTTTCCCATGGGAGGCTCGTTGAAGTGTAGAAATTATGTATACAAAGGCCAGTTTCCATTTTTCATTTTTTTTCTCTTTGTTTTACTTTCTTTCGTATGGGAATAGTTGTGAACTAGTCGGCTAAATAATTAAAGGCAAGTTTGTTGCTACATTTTTTAGTCTTTGCATAGTTTTTGGAAATGCTTCAGAATGTGCGTAATTGGCAATAGGTAGCATAATGATGCGTAGGCAGAATGTTGTTACGATTTCTTAATCAAAAGCGAATAGAAAGGTGCGTTGCAAGTTGATTATGACACTTCAACAGAGTAGTTTATGTAGAATATTTCTACTAAAAACTTGCAAGGAGTTTCTCAAAAGTATCCGACGACAGTTGTTAGAAAATGGAATGCCAGCGTTAATCTACATTATTAATGAAATGAGGTGAGTAACCTAGAAATAAGGATGGGTGAAGTTTTTTTCTAAAGTTTATTAATATGAAGTCTTGAAAAATATTCTAGTAAAAGGATGGAAGCTATAAACAATTATGAAAAAGTTTTAGTCTCGCATTTCCAGCTTCACATGGAATGACATTATAAATATAACTTTGATCCGATGCTTGTAAATATAAGAAGAAGAAGGCTCATAAAAATATTTACGAAAATTATAAGTCAATGCAGCTATGCCCGTCTTCTTGAACGCAAACTAGCACCCTAGTTCTAGAGATGTTGGATTAAAAGCTTTAGCAAAGCAAGTAAATCTTAAGTTTAAGCTTATTCATTATAGACAGGTTTTGAGTGCATGTGTAGCTATTTAGAGGTGGGGTGGTGTAAGTTTTGTGATTTTCAAAAACTTGGTCATCGCTGTTACTGATTTATTTGAATGAATGTTCAAGGATCCAAGTTATCAAATATTTGGTTTATTCTCTTTGCATATAGGGGACAGTCTTGAATTATACGACTACAAGAATTTCTAGCAAAGTTGTAGTGGCAAGAAGTATTCACTAAGTGTACGTATTATCTTGATGCGGCCTAATCGAATTTGATGATGTCGAAACGAATGGATTTATTTTTATTTTAAACAACAAGTTAATGATGTGGTTTTTAAGTTGATTTCCATTCTAAGTTTAGCAATGGGTGTTTCGTTATCAGAGTATTTTGAATTTTTTGCGATGTTTTAATTTATTTATTATTGATTATCATCCTCATCAGTGAATATATAGTTTCTTAATGACTACTCAAGAACTAAACTAATAGTTATTATTACAGCAATTACGGAGGGTATTATTGAATATCCCTCCCGAAAGGGAAATGTCAATATCAATAACTCAATTAATTTGATTTAATTCCTAAGAGCTCGACTGATAGGAGCATTGATGGCATAATTAGATTTAAGAATGTATAGATAGAATATGTCGGGATGACGTAAGTTCCCAGTAGGTATATTAATAGATTCCTCGATTCTTTATACGACTGAGAAAACCTTCAAGTTTTCCGAGTGGAGGAGAAATTTTGAGCATTGATAAAGATGATTATTATCCATAGTGTGAAATGGTTGCGACATACTACTCCAGACAAACAGTAGGATTATTGTGCAACCTAGCCTTACTTTCATTAAACTGACTGCTATGCAACTGAAATTCTGAAGCAAAATAGATCGTACGTAACAACTTTGTCATACTTTTTTACCCATTGTTTTCAAAATAGAAAATTTTTATTTTTAATTTTTTCTCAAATAATGCTAATTTATTTATTTCCGTTGGTTATTGGTTTGTACTTTAATATCCTTGCAAGTGCAACCCGACTAAACGCCACGTATAACTGACATGAATTTACATACATACACATTCTTATTACAACATATTTCGAAATATACAATAAAAGTATTGAAATTTAACCTGACTCTTAATTGCATGTAACTGAAAAGATAAAAGCAAATAAGTCGGGGCTAATTAAATTAAACACAGGCAAAATATAATAGCCTTTTATTATTTTATGAGCATTCTCCACTGCAGCACAATATATGAAAATGTAAACATTTAAAAATCTTTCGACGCAAATATCCCGAAGGTGGTTTATTTAATCATAAATTTGAAAAATTTGCACAAATCCTCAGATAGAGAACTTTACTTTGATATATTCCTTGTCTTTTTGCGATTAATATCCTCTTGTGCTATTCTAAGATATGAAAATAATAATATTATATTTTAATATAGAATATTTAGCGCAAAAAATTCATGAATGGAATTTGGTTTGACCTGTAACCCCTATAAATATGCATTTGTGTTCTTGATTCTAATATTCGCACGACACCATTAAACACTAAGCAAAGAACACATAATAAATGCTCAACGTTTTTTGCACTAGGTATATACATATATATCTAAATATGTGTGCATATATAATCGCTGCATATAAATGCAGCCGAAAGTTTGGGTAAAGTAAAGTACTGCCCGGCGAACAGTCAAATATTAAGAAATGGAGAAGAGTGTAGGCTATCTTAACAAAGTATGTAACGCTCAAATCGCTCACTGAAACCGCGGAAATTGGGAATAGTGGTGTCAGAACCAAATAAGAGCAATACGGAACCAAATAAATCTGGCAACACTATTCCCAATCTCCCCGGTTTAAGAGTAATCTACGTTCTACTCTACGTAATCTACGTCTTTGTACGGAACCAACTTGTAATTTCACGCATAATATCTGCTTTCGTTTTAACACAATTATAAAAATCAACACAATGTATAACGAAGTCAGAAGCAATTCCGCTCTTGTTAATGAATAGTGAAATTGTCGAATATTCAGAATGCCGTTGGCTAGGGAGTAGTTTTCAAACATAAAAAGGAAATATTTAAGCATATATACTTGATCTAGGAACAATCAAAATAAATAAAATATATACGAGCAGGAAAAAGTCAATAGATTATTAATAAAGCAATGAAAGGTTAATCCAAGGCTGAAAACTTAAACATCCAAACCACAGTAGTTTACAAATATTTAATAAATGAAAAGTGTTTCTTAGACTAATTTTTGGTCACTGAACACGAAAATTAGTTGCATTTGTTTTTCAAAAGAAGCGGTTTCGAGATATAGGCAACACCTAAGTATTTGAGGTCCTTTTTAAGTTATTGCTAAAAAACTTCAGAATACCAAATAAACACCACCTTTTTCGCTGATATATCGTTTGTGTAAATCGGAACAGTATTTTTTTAGTTACTGCCGTGTTAATGCAAAAAATAAGGACACTTTCGTGAACCCAATTTTGTAAAAAATAATTAAAAATGTTTTATTGAATGAGAATTTCAATACAAGAAAGTGAAGCATAAAAGCGAAAGAAAATGGAAAATTTTACGAATTAAAAAAAAGCGGCTAATTTAAATTTTAGACCTAATTTAAATTTTAGCTACACTCACTTTCTCAGTTCAGTTTTCAAATCTGCCAAAACGTTTAATTTCGGTCAGAATGTTTATTTGATGTAATATCACATTTTATATGGGTTTGGGTCCGCTGGTTGTCCCAACATTTTTTAGTGTAGTTTAATCAGATTTCTTTGATAAAATATCAAAAAATAAAAATTAGTAATAAACTTTCGCTGATCAATCTGCAGTCGATGTGAGTCAAAAAGTCACTGCACTCTCTGGAAGATCGGCAAATGAAAAACACCTTATGAAGAAGTTCTCGAGATGAAGAACAGGTTAAATTCTTAATCTTTCACTACCTTTATAACAACTATCCGATCTCCACAAATCATCTTATAATCTTTAATAAAATAAGAACTTGGTTTGAAAAAACATACAAAATATACGTATGTAGCTCCTCCCGGCTTACTTGCCTTCTGGGTTGTGCAAATTTATGAAATTCACTGTACTTTATGAAAAATACTAAAATTTTAAGTTTGTCTTTCGCAAGTGCAATAAAAGTAAGTTTCGTTACACATAAATTTATATACCTAAACCTATTTAGAATGTATTTACACCAGCCTGTGAATATAAATACATGTGGGTTGTGTGTAAGTGTACGTTCAAATGGTAAAGTTTCTCGCGAAAACTTCACTTCGCGCACAAACTAAGCTGCTTTACTTCATTAGCATTTGAATTTGAGTATTTGCCTGCGGTATCGTGGCACTTCTAAGTAGTTTTTGGCTGAAGTACAATGCGGAAACTTTGTGAAATTAATGGAGAATTTATTTTCAAGATGATATTGAAAATTTGAAAAAGGATAAAAACACTGACGAAAAGTTGTATAGGTGAATAGAGGTGATTAGTAGAGCGCCAAAATTATAAAAAAAAAAAATATATGCATATTTAATGACGCTGATAATGTGCTCAGTATTGTAGTGTTATACGTAGAAATTCAAAAATTTTGTTACAGCAGGAGTTCAGTTTCTGCGTCAAAGGTTTTACCATATTGTAAAAAGGGGCAACAAATGAGAAAATTACTAACGGTAAAAATTAAAATGCTATTATTATGCCTTAAAAATTAATTCGCTTTGGTTTAAAAGTAAAATATATTATTTTACAATACTAGAAAGGCTAAACATCTGGGTGAGGGATATATTTAGTAGAAAACGTGTAAATTATAATGGCTGGACGTTGTGAACAAACTTAACGGTAGAAACAGCGATAAAATAATCCAAAACGATAACCATATAAATATCAACAAAGAAAACGGTATCGATAGCAAAAAATATAATGGCGAGAGAAAGATAAAAATAGTATAAAATAATCGCCAACGATAACGATCACCATCAATAATGATAGCGATGACTATAGGGATAACGAAATGGATAAGGATAATGGTACAGTAATTTAAACCAAAACGAAAATTACAGCAACGGCAGTAACATATAATGGTTAATTATAATGTTAAGTAAAATGATAACGATTTAAGAAACGAAGGTGATAAGATCATCGCTATTAGAATGAAAACGAAAAAAAATATCAATATAAATAACGATGTCGGCAAAAATAATTGTTATGACATAGATAAGGACAGCGATAAGATACAGCGATAAGGGTGAAAACAATGGCAAATTTATAATGGTAAAAGGGTCGGAATCTAAACAGAAAAAAAGTCATAACAATAAACCATACTGGTGAATGTAATGATGAATTTAAATGACGGAAACGATAACATTAGCCTAATTTGCAGTGATAACGGTGTCGATAACACTAACACAAATTCTTACAATGGGTACAAAAATATTGACAACGAAAAATGCGATTATGCGCACCGATAAATACATCGATTACGGTGCTAAAGAAGAAAACACAATAAATAAGCGAATCTATTGAAAAATAAAAACGAATAGATACATTTAAAAATTTCATTCTATTTTGCCCTTTTTATGATAATCTCTAAACTATGGCATCGTGAGTTAAATGTTTTCAGACTTTTACATATTTACTACGCTTCATCTCTTTCCGTAAAATCGTAAAACTCACAAAGATTTTTTGCACAACGGTCATCAAAGCTTTGCTATGGTAATCGCGTTGATTCGTCATAACGCATTCATTCATTGTTCATTACGAGCTAGCACTTTGCCCAATCAAACGCCCATAGCAGAGTGCACAATTATAATTGGCCAAAAAAATGATTGAAAGATCAACAGCAATGGCAACGGCAATAACACTTTACCGGCCACTCAAAACAGAAGGATTGACCAAGTGTGCCTTTCGCGAAAACGCCACAGCGAGCAAGTCAGCAAGAAAAATTATTACTTGAATGTTCGCCAAAGCACACAGTCCATCATATTCGCACATCGATGGTAATCTAATACCTACGTTTATAAAACAACGCGCATAAATTTGTTGTTGTGTGGGCGAATAGCTGTGCTTTTTTCATACTGCTTCGCCTTCGTGGTTCGTTTAGTTTGGATGGAGCTTCTACATGAAAATGGTACAGTGAGTGGCACAGCCACGCGAGGTGAGTGCGCGGATGCGCATGACCATCTACTTTGGAGTATGTGATTGTTGCTAGCCTTCGATATGGTCAGCCAATTCTGCAAGCCTTGCAGCCATTTAGAGCACCACTGTTTGCTGCCAACCTCATCAGCATCTAGTTTATGGAAGTTCCCTAACCTCAGTGGACAAAGCACAACAAAAAAAAAAATAAGCAAAACAAAACAGAACAGAACAGAACAGAACGCATCAAACTGACTGAAAAAAACCAAAACATAAGTGGAGGTAAATGCAACTGTCAGCCTGTTTCCTCAATCGTTTCCGCAGTCATGCCACAATGGTGCGTCCACTGGACAACTGGCGAACTTTGGCAATTTTCCACTTTCTTCTCTGAATCATGGCGCGTCGTTGATAGGTAGTCCCTTGTCGGCTGTTAGTTAAGCGTTGCGCTTCATGCCAACTGACGAACTGACTAAATACCTAACCGCCTGCCTAACTGTAGTTTGACCAGCGCATGAATTTTACATTCCCCCAACCATATGCCACATATGTACATATGTAATTTTGTGTCCAAGCCGAAAGAGATGAGCCAGCTACCGGGCGTTGTGTGAAATGGTTGACTTTAGGGCTAAGCGAGCCTATGGATTGGCACCCTACTATACGAATGGAACGCACATACATATGTATGTGCTGATGTGTGAGTGTATAATAAAATCGTAAATTTCAACGTACAAAACTATGCTGCATTTGCCATACAATGCTGAATACTGAAGTCACTGCTGCTGGATTCGCCTATCGGACGACATGGGCTGTGTACACCAAATGGGTGTTGGCGGCTCCTAGTACGCTTATGAAGTCGTATCTCTACTTACTCCTGCCCTTTACCACCATTATTGCTCTGCCTAACAAAAAGGAGGAAGTCGGGTTTCCGCTTTCGTTTCGAAAATGCGCAGCGGAACAAGTTGACTAATCGTAATTGCATACGCGCACCATGGCGTCCTAAACCGGGAAAGCTTCCCGGTATACCAAGAGTTATTGTGTTGCTATGGACTGAGGTTTTGGCCTAGCTCATACATATGTACATACAAACATTTATACGTCATTATTCACATGTGTATCTACATATGTACACATCATTTAAGTAGGTTTGTGAATCGGATTGCAAAGGCGATGCCAAATTTTGTTCGAAGATACGCACTAACGGTTGGCCATTACTTTTGAATGTATGATATTTTTGCATTTTTGCCTTTTTACTTTAATGTATGCATGTGTGTTTGTGTGCGCGAGGAAGCAATAAATTGGTGATGAAGTGCTCGCCACATAAAGCCAATTGCAGTTGAAGATGTAGTATGATGGAACGTGAATTAATGGGCAAATCGAAAAAAAGGAAACAGATTGAACCGCTCGTGGTAGAAAAAGAGAGTTGATTTGAATTTCATGTAATTTGGATTACTAGAGAATTTTAGTGCTTGCCACAGAAAGTGACATTAGAAATGCACAACGTAATCAAAATATAGTGTCATTTAGATGGCTCATTATCGCTTTCAAGTATTGAGAACCTCAATCGGATACACTGGAATGGTACAGAAATTTGTTGATCATCCTCATGCGCTTAATCAGAGGGTTATCTATAGTAAACCAGTCTTTCAGTCTGAATAAAGTCTCAAAAATTATATTTCAGGATATTAACAATTTTAGTACCAGTATGCAAAAGTCTAGTCTTTTCATACAAATACTTTTTTTAAATAATAGATGGCAATTTCTTTTTAAATTGTGTCTTAATAACTCAAACTATTTTTCATAGCAATTTAGTGTTTTTTTTTAAATTAACTAATACAAAAATTTCTTTACTTTTAAAACAGCATGGTCTGCTTCCAAAAAAATTTCTTGCTAATATACGTGAGAATTATCTCCACCCAAATTATCATCGGCAAAAATGCCGGTTCCAATATAAACAAAGTCCCCCACTTTTTCGAAATACACAACTAACGCCGCGCTTGTAGAGGCCGATCATGTCGGTGTTACCAACCAGCACTTGAACACACTTATAAAAGATGGTGCCTGTCCGATTTAATTCTGCAATTCACTCGTATCTTTTCAAACATAATGTTTAAGGAGTCGCACGATAGAGAGACACCTTGTCGGAAACCTCAAATCATTTCATTAGGAAGAGAAGTTAGTAGCTTCGAACTTCATGGGGTACTTATTAGACACACGTTCTTTGTTGCGCATCTTGGCTGCGACAAGATAATCCGAGTTAATGTTCGGTCCTGAGTTTACATATGTACGTCTAATACACTGGAAACATGCTTTTCGTCTATCGCAGTATGATACTTTTGTTTTGGGAATCTCTCTTCCGTCGAGGCGTGGGCAGAAATCAAATCGAAGCGTTGAAGATTCGTTTTGAAACGAATAATGGGGAGATGCTCGCCACAGTACTTGGCAATGAAGTCTCTCTCCCACCACAAATCTTACACCGAACTTGCGCTCCTTTACATGTCACCTATAGTAGATGTCGCTAAGTCAAATCGTTTTTGTTCACCTTTTTTCGTTATTAGCCTTTATTTTCAGGAGGGCATCGATCAGCCGGGCAGGCATCAGCACCTAATTAATCCTAATCTTAATTAAGGGTTCGGACAGTCAAGATGCGTGTTCTCAAATCATGATCTCATCCGAGCCTTGTTGAAATTTTTCATTGGTGATATTTTTAACGTGGCGGGTGATAAGCTCAGCGCACGACCAGATAGTGGGGCATTTATGAACCGAGTAAATCGGAGTGGTCCCACTAACCCAATTTGGCTAAAACGTTCCGTTTTTTTAACCTAGAAATTGTTATCTGCAGTAGTGTTTGAGGAATAATTATACAATTTTAGCTTAATAGTTATTATATGTACATATGTATGCAAACTCCTATTTTTTATACAAAAGAAACCCAGCGCCAACTTAAGCTAATTTTGTAATGGTAAAATAAATGAGCTGATATTATATTTTTTCCTAAAGGCATTTCTCACAAATACGCTTACTTTGTTATACTGCTCACTTAGCCATATACACACATACATGCACAAATCCTACCTACAGCTAACTAAGTAAGTTACTCATTTTCGCAATGTTCATAAGCATTGCATAGAATCGTAGACCACATGGCACCTGTAATTAAATGCATTATTTGAACCCACTCTGGGACATTTCAAATGTACAACTACAACGACAACAAAAACAACAATAAGGCACTCACACAACTACAGGTGATATATATAAATACAAATGTTTATATTATATATGAATATACAGCTGAGTGTTTGTCTGTACATAAATAAACCATTTTCTATGTCCACACTCTGGTTGCTGCCCGAAGGCTGCGTGTAGGCAAGGCGACGGTGTTGAGCGGAAGAGGGAACCCTCCTTGCTTGTTTGTCCTCGCTTGGCTGCTTTGCGGCACTGGGTTTATTTTCACAATGGAATGCGTACAGTTAATTGAAATGCATGCGGTAAGGTGGCGAAACGCAGGTGGCACCCAATGCAAGAACAGCTGCGGGACAAGTGGCAGGGCAGTGGTTTACTCTTGTGCGCGTTGAAACTGGTAGCGTTGCATTTTGTTGCATTGCTGTTGCCGCTACTAAGGCTTATTGTTCTTGCAGTATTGCACTGTTGACCGGCGGTTGAGTGGTCGACCCTGCTCCATACAGACATGGTATCTATCCAATGTGTGCGTGCGTGTTCATGGCAATGGCCGTGACGTTAGCGAAAGAGGGTCGACGATCGGCTGCCATTGGAGAAATTAATAACTGGCGGTCTACACCTGCATGAACTTCTCGCTTGCTGTCTGCTTTATGTTCTCGCGAGCGAAAGGTAGTTTTCTTCACTGGCCACTTTGAAAGCATATTTTTTAATTTGCAATATATCGCCAGATCGTGCCCCGTGCGTTATTATGTGCCAGAATGAAAGATGCGACGAAATGAGAAATCACTGTCAAACTATAAAAATAACAGATGTGACTATAAAAGTCCGATCGCTATGCGAGTAAAAGCATACCTCCTACATTTTGCAGTCTTCAAGTGCGATATCGCGCTTTCTTCTTTAAGTAAGCGAGAATTTCACACAGGCGAAGGCCGCCCGCCCGTAACGGGTATAGGCAAAAAATATTTTTGATTAATATCGGATGCTAATAAAGCCTTCACCACAATTGGGACTGAGTCTTGACCTTTCCGTGCGTATTAAAAAAATATAACCTCAAAATTCTTGTTTTTTCAAGTTTTTTTCAGAAATTTTCTTTATCAAGAATTTTTAAATTTTGGATTCAGCCTAAATTGCCGACATAGGAGGGGTTGGCAGGTATATGCCGAAAATATTTTTGATTAATATTGCATGCTAATATGTTTTCAAAACAACTAGAATTGAGGTTTGATGATTCCATGCATGACCTGCATAAAAAATTGAAAAGAAACGATACTTTCAGAAATTTCCTTTACATAAATTTTGAAAAATAACTAGCTCAAATCGCTTTTGAATATTTTCATTTTCGAATGAAAAGTAGCGGACTAAAATGGTGAAATAAAGATTTAATTATTTATTTATGTGTTCAATCTAAAAAATCTAGGATACAGCTTAAATGGTTATTCTAAAACTTGCAATTTTTTTGTTGAAATTTTTTTATAATCAATTTGTTGGTGCTGTATACATATAAAATGTGCTGGATATACAAACATAATCTGATTCAGAAACAAAGTGCTAAAGCGATTAGCAAATATGCATAGCTCTGTGTGGTTCAGAAGTGAGTTCCAATTTGTTATGGAAATTTGTATAATAGTATCGATGTAACAATCAGGGTGGAATATAATAGCTCGATGTGAAGCCTAACAAATTTTTGAATATGAAACTATAGCATAAACTAATGAGAAGTCTTCAGGTTTGAAAGCTACTTCTGATGCGAAAAACCGATTAAAAAACAGATATGACTTCATAATAAACTATAAAAAACCGGATTTAAAAAATTAAAGTCTACTCACTGTTTTTAAAATTGTTTCTGCTTGTTTTAGTATGCAAATTAAAAAAAAATACTACTTTGAACAATCTAATATTTTGTCTGGTAAACGGCTTTTTTATTTTACAGTTCTGCTGGATATACATACATAATTTGCTGATCGCTGTTTGGTGTCTTAAAGCTTTCAATGTTTGAAATCGATTTTGTGTTCCCTAGTTGGAGTTTGGTACCATTTCACGACTGTTTACCAAATGATCTCGAACTAACTAGTACCGAAATGGCCCCGAAATAGTCTGAAAATGTTATGTAAATAGTTCCATGACTTAAAATATTTGTTCTCTCTTATTGAAAGACTTTTATAACATAATTCTTAAGATAAAGCTTTTTGAAAGCTTAAATAAATTTTCTCACTCACAAATATTACGAACATATTTTTGTATCATATACCTGCAAATAATGGTAATCGATCGTTTAGACACAATTTCTTTCTCATAGTTATTATCAAAACACTTTTATAATTCTTGCGAAAATTTGGCTGACTTTTTCAAAAAAACTCAACCATTAAATAATTATTATTTTGGGACTCTGATTAAAATCAGCCTTAGCAGGATCTAAAATAGCATCTGGAGCTCATTCTGCACTCCCCTAAAAAGTTTTTTCGGAGCTTAAGCTATTCCGTGGAAAAGGATGTTTATGTATATTCCAAATTATTGGCCAATGTGCTTCTACAGCGTTGCATTTTGCCGCTATTACCGCGCACGCTTTCGTGTTTGGGGTTTGTTGCTTCAGCTGACTTTGCCGTTGCTGTCGATGCTTTTGCTGTTTTTTCTGCCGATGCTGCTTTTATCTCACTCCTGCTGACATTGCTAATGTATGCCCTTGTTACAAAACTTGTTCTTGTTGCTGTTGTTTTCTATGCAAGCCTCAACTGCGATGTATGCAATTTTATGCAAACGAGTCACTGGCACTATCCGTCCTTTGCCTTTACCTACGAACCGCTTTTATGTTCCCATTCATTTCACGGTTTGTTTGTGGGTTTTTTTTTTGTTGCAGTGTTGCAATCGCCCCAATGCAGGGTAGTGTTGATGCAGCGAAAGTGCATTGGCGTTAGATGTGCCGCATTCACAACCGCTCTCCAGGTGGTATCAGCACAACATTTTTTTTCAACATTTCTTTCCTCATTCACTCATGCGGCCATCCGCCCACCTGCCCAAATGCCGATTATAGTAGTACAGCATATTTTCGATTAATTCAATGCCTAATAGTTGGTGGCATGTAAAATTTAATTTTTAACATATCAACTGTCACAAGTTCAGCGCTCGGCACGAGCATTACGGGCCAGTCATGACCACAACAAGTAAATGATTTTACTGGAAACCCATTCTCTTATCAATTAATTCATTTATTTTATTTTTATTCACCCACATAGTATTCTCCTTTTACTTTATTTGAAATCATTCCTCCTTTCCTCTGGCCCACCGCGTGGTGGTTGTTGTTTTTGTTGCCACTAAATGAAATTGTTGCGTCAATTTGTGTACAATAGCAAATAAAGTGGTGGCCTGGCTCCCGATCCGTTCCCATTGCCGCCATCCTTTTCTATGTAAGCAAGCGTGGAATTTGGCTGATTCTGTGTTTTTATTTGTGTGCGTGTGGTTTTTTGTTGATACAGTTGATTGGTTTTCATTGAATTTCCCTCTTGTTTATCTATTTTATCGCATTTGTGTATGTTCGTAAATTGTATGCGTCTAAATGTATTTATTGGCATTTACGGTTACGTAACGTATTTTAATTGGCTTAATTAATCAGGTTAATTTTAAAGGGATATAGTGCATGCGAAAATCCATATACAAATTTTAACTCCATTTCTAGTATACACATTTTGTGTTTTGTTAAATAACTTGTTTAATTAAAACAATATATTTTCACTTTGCTTTAAATGATAGCTGCCGTGATGTTTCCTTTTAAATGGCAACAAAAATGGGTTACGAGTATTATTAAACAAAAAAATAAAATGAAGTTAACATATCTATACCTGTCAGCACAGTAACATTGTAAAACGCAAGGCGAATTTATAGAAGGTGATGGCATAAGAGCAGCTGATTTGATTTTTTTTTTATTCACGTACATGTATTTTGTTTTTGCTTTTGCGTATGAGCTTTTGCAAAAACAAAATGTATTTAAATTTTGACAACTCTTACGCAGAAACAAAAACAAAATACATAGGAATTTTGTAGTTGTATTTATAACACCACCTTGTATGGATTCGCCATGGTAAAACGTATTTGAATTTTTAACAATTAAATGCTATGTATTTGGAGCGACATTTTTTTACTTTAAAGTGCAATATCCCAACAGTAAGATAAACTCAGATAAAATATAAGTATTTATCAAATTAAATCAAATGAAATGGGTGCCGGAGGTAACACTATTCACATCGTTAGATAGCTTGGTTTAAGGACTTTCTACTGAGCCCGCATGAATGACATGGCACGAGTGCTTAGGTTTCAGTGGCAGTTGGAAAAATTGTCTTTTTTTACGTTTGTCTTTTTTATTTTTTTGTGTACTTTAATTGCTGGAATGTAGAATAAACTGAAAGTAAGGCACATACAGACAGACAAACTTAGATACATTACGCCCACATACCAAACCCTGATGTGTCGGAGACACAAAGCAAAAACAATTTAACTCTATATCTGGCCGGAATTCAATATACATATAAGTTATCGTCAAAAAGGTGTTGAATAACTTCGAAAATTTGAATAAATTTTCTGAACACACTCTGCAATGATACCTCAAACATGGCGATCGTACGTCTGAATAAAAACTTCAAATCTCTCTCTCTCTCGCTAACTTTTTATTTGATGCCAATTCAAAATTATGAAATACCAATATGTTAACATTTCGAGTCAGATTTCGTATGCACAAATTTGACCAAATTACAATCAGGTATTAGCCACAAACTTCGTTAGTATCCTACGAAACGTTTTATGTGGTCTGGTGTCGCACAAGTTTGAATGATTGCATTAAGCATCTAATTTGTACCCGCTTGGAATTGAAACGTTTGGTATTAAATGTTTGAAGATTTGATCAGAACTTTTTAAAATTTGCTGCGTCTATGTGAACTTTGAATTTGTAGAAAATGTGAAAGTTTGATTTATATGGCTTACGTTTTAGAATGAACTATGTTTTTATAAAAAATAATGTTTTTTGTTTTTTACAAATACGAATAAATTTAAATGATTTAAGTATGTGAAGTGTATTGGTAATATTTTAGTGTCATTTGTATCATTTATGCCCTCTTATGTTCTAAAATTTGCCTTAGGTCATCTGTCGTCCTGTAAAATGACTTTATTAGTAGAAAATGTTGCGCTTTGCTGGGCCAGAGGGCAATATTTTGCGAACTGAACACGCAGCCCTGTGAAAGGGCTGAAAAAACGAAAAGGGCAACATTATATTTCGCGAAAATAAAACACCATTTGAACGGAACTGAACTGAGGGATCGGAGAGACTTATGCCCCAGCTCCTGTGCCAGCAAAAGTTCTTCTAAATAATTCGAACCATTGAGTCGAACCGCATCGATTTTTGGAGCAGGTTGCAGTCCTGGTCAGATAACGATTCATTTTATTTGCTCGCGACAACTTAACTTCAAAGTGCACGCATTTTGTTTTTGGGAGAATACGAAAAACGTAGTATTGGATTGAAAAAAATATATATGTACGTACTAGTGATATTAGAGTTTTAACACTACCTTAGAAAAGTTTTTTTCATCTAACAACATTAGACACTCTCATCAGCATTATCAAATATGCAATTTTAATCTTATCCAAAGTGAACATAGAAATTTTTGTTCTAAAAATTCAGCTTTTACTACCATTGGCACGAAATTTTGAAGATTTAGCAACACAACGTCATACTATATGAGCCGATTTTATCAAAAGGGAGCGAGGAAACTGTTTACTGAGTAAACCCATTATGACTATGAGAGATGCTTTGGAAAGACTTTTGCACAAATAGGAAAAATCCTCAATCAGCTTTTTTATTTATTTACTTCCATTTTGATTTGTGTTCTACGCTTTTCTAAAGAGACTATACTTTAAGCTAATCAAATTGAATAGAAATAGCAAACATCTAGGCCAAAAGCAAAGCGGCAACGTTTATATTGAAACATAGATGAACTGCGCAAGAAGCAGTCCTTTTGACGCACGAGAATTTTGAATTTAAATTGTTTAACTTTTCAAATTAAGACATGCCAAATAATTAACTATAAAATTATCCACATAAAAAACACTGCGAAAAATTGCCCGATTACCGATATCCTTAAAGCCCGGACACACTATTTTGATTTATGGTTCGTCCTTAGTTTATGAGCAAATTACGATGAATCTAAGTAATTTCGCCTTGTAAAATCAGTCAATAAATTAAGATGAAATGAGGTACAATATTTAATCACAAATCCAGAGCGAAATCACGAACTAATAGTGTCGGCTCTAAATTTTATCGAGAATAATCGAAAAATGTGTTCTCCCATAACCAAACTTGACAACACATTTTGAAATAGTAGAATTTCACTCAACTGTTGCTTGATTTTTACTGCTTTTAAAAGCACTATTTCATCATCGTTAATTTAAAAAAAAATAATATAATTACAATAAAATTTAAATATATTTAAAATGTACACATTCTCTCACATTTTTTCCTGTGATCAAAGGACTAAGCAACTCTGTGACTACAGAGCTGTTAATACGAATATGCCAAAACGCAGTTTCTTTGTTTTATGCTGATTATTTTGATGTACGTTGAAAATAATTTCCGTAACCATCTGTAAACTGATGTTCAAGTACCTAGGCTCGTACTTCTTTAGCACTCCAGAAGAGGTTTCTGGGGTGGGGATAGGTGATTTGCGAGACTGCATTCGGGGTACGCAACGTTTCTCCGGTTAATCATTCTTGGTTTTCCGATTTTAGTTACCGTTCATTTTAACGGGTGGTATCACAATATACTCTTCTATGTCTAAGTGAGTTCCTATTGAGGGAACTACCACATTAACCTAAGTACATTGAGAAATTTAAATTAATTATATCGTGTTCTTATTTGAATATACATACATACATACATACATACATAAGTATGTAGTTCGTTTTCATTTCTCACATCGAAGGCCCATGCGTGCTAAGGCACACGCACATTTTTTTATTTCCAATGTATTTCTTTTAAGATATTTTTGTGTTAATAGAAATGGATTTATAACATACGAGTATTATGCTGACATCAAATCCCTGCTTTTAATTGAATTTTATGTTTATTTCCCACTTAACAACATTAAAATCAACAGCTACTGCGGCAGACCGACACAACCTCCAACCAACCAATTTGAAGAAGCATTAAATATTGAAAGAAATGTGCAGCGCACACGCGATTTCAATGCTTCAAAGGAGCAAAGAAGCGTAGTGAAAGGCAAAATACTGTATGTATATAGAAAATAAATATCAATGAAATCATATTTTTACATGCAATTGCATATAGATATACAGTACTGGAGACAGAAATAGCGCAACGCTAATAAGGGCAGGTTTTATTTAAAAAAAATATGGTATTAATACGACTACTGATTTATATGCTCATATATATATTATCAAAAACTTCTTATGGAGAAAGGTATTGACGGTTTATTTTACTTAATTGGGGTCATTTCCCGTTCTGCAAAAATTTTGCACACGAATGTTTTTAATATCCGAAATAAACCAAAATCAAAAATTATTTTTGTATAATTTCCAGAGTTTGTGGCCAGGTTTGTATAAGGAATAATATGAGAAAACAACAATTTTTCAAAGTGGTAGAAGTGATAGCTGCTATTTCGGAGATCACCACATCTCCTCATCAGACTTCTTTTCTTTCTAGACTTTATCTGGCTTTGAACCATGGTACACGGAGTTGCTAGGCGAGCACGCAATCACTCATATTAATAATCCGGAATAGCAGCTATCACTTCTACCACTTTGAAAAATTGTTGTTTTCTCATATTATTCCTAATACAAACCTGGACACAAGCTCTATAAATTATACAGACGATTCATAAAAAATAAGGCAAAAAAAAAAAATACTTCTTTTTTTTTAATTTTGACTATATACCATTTATAATGTCTATTTTGTTTAGATACTTATTTAAAGCTTAAATAAGAAATAGTTTCGTGACGATAGTTTAATCCTCCATTTCCAAATATGAAAACATATTCCAGAATTGGTTTAAAACTGCCGGAGTTATTTACCAAAAAATACAGGTAAAATTAAGAAACAAATCAGAAAAACAAAAAATAAATTAAAGTGCTGTACAAACTATTTTTTGCATACAGCCATAGTCAAATATTACAACACATTACAAAAATTTTTTGTGTTTTGGTAAGACTGCTTGGATTGTTGTGGTTGTTGTTTTCAATATAAATAAAATTTGTTGTTGTTGGATGAAATGGAGTGTGTAGAAGAAACGAACAAAAATTCAAAGAAAATAACGGAATATTTCTCACAAAAACAACACATTTGCTTGATGCATATTGGCGTCAGAAGTTATTACACACATTTTATTCGTGTAAATATCATTAGTTTTTTGCTATCTTGTATGTTAAGTAGGCGCATTTTACATGATTATTGGAGAGGATTGCGGAAAATTTAAATATTGCTAATTTAATCCACGAAAATGATCAAAAGGAAGCATTTAAATATTGAAACACGATCCGAGATTGTAACCAAATTTAAAATGGGAACTTCGGTTTCGGATCTTGTGAAAATTTATGGAATTTCGCGTTAAACTGTTTACAATTTAGTAAAAAAGAAGGATACTTGTGATTATAATCACGATTCCTAACCTGTGCCCAAATTTTTAACTTGCACAGTGTAAATATTCATAGTTAACTGTAACCAGTTGAAAAATGTATAATCTTCGCAACCTAAAGAATTTTGAAAATATCGACGATTTACGTGACTCCAAACCAAAATAAGGATAACTACAGTTTTTAGAAATCTGTACCGCAGATGACATCATGTAACCAAAAATGATGAATATAGCACAAAATAATAGAAACGTTAGTTTTACTTTCACCTGAGATAAATTATGATATATAGGCGCGCTTGGATAAGGTTAAACTCAATGGTTCGTGCCCATCCAATTTCATTATATATTTCTATTCTAGAATCAAGTAATTTAAGCTAAAAACGGAAATAGTCCGTTTAGTAAACTGGGTATTTTTTGTGTTCAACTCCTATAACATATTTTGCACTAATTTTTTATGGTTCAGACCTTTCCGCTGTAAGAACTCCACTTTTCTGCTCGTAACTGTATACACTACTGGGTCTTTGTGTATGGCCATATGAGAGGAATAGGGTACAGTATGCGGTGCTGTTGAAGCCACACATTTCAATCGCTTTAACCACATAATAAACATAAAAGTGCGATTTCAATAAACCGCATAAACGTAAACAAACATAAACAAATATATGTACATATATAAATATATCTGTATGAACGCATAACGAATGTTATATTAAGGCTGTTAGTATAATGCGAGTTGGCATAATATTTGCTACAGAAATCGCACTCTTCTCAGCACTTTGTTACTTTTGCTGGTTAGCGTAGAGGTGAAACATAGATATTATGTATGGATATTTCTAACCAGCACACTTCACATCACACACACACACATACTCCTATTCTTGTCTACTGACTTGCGTTTATTTATTTGCCCTTATATGCCACAATGGTGTGGCTTTTCCTACGTGGATTGCGGCAGCTAATGGACACATACATCTAAAACTCTTACATACACACAAATGTAAGAAGAGTTCTATTAAAAACAAAAACCAAAAATGTTTGTTTATAATAGTTTCGCATAATTTTACAGTTAAACAACAGTAAGCAAATATTATTACAATAATACAAATAAAACAATAACAAGCAACCACAATGAGAGTGCGCCTCAAGCTAAACTGCACATGACTGTAGCAAGTGCATGGAAAATAAAGCGATGCAGTTGTAAATATTATGCTAAGCGCAATATGAATCAATAAACGAGCGTAAAAAAGAAAAAAAACGACGAGCCAAAATGAAGTAAATACGAGTAAGCGTATGCGCCTAAAAGTACACAGCGCTCACTAATATTCATTCATAGGCAAATCAAATCCTTTTAGCATCGCATTTGCGTTCATTAGTGGTAATTTAAAAGTAAATAAGTAAAGGCAAATGAATATAATAAAAATAAGCACAGTAAAGAGAACAAAACACGAGCGTAGGTGTATGCGAACGTGTGCAAAAAGTGCAAAAAAACAACAACAAAAAACAACACACAAACAGTGCAACGCATCAATTTAGTTTTGCACTGAATTGCGGTTGATTGATTGATTGCTGTGTACTCATTCGACGTGCGGCGTCGAACCTATCGGCTATTTTGATTGATGGCTCAGCGATATCTGCTATTGAAATGTATTGAAAAGGGACGCTGTGAGTGGCGGTGGTGATGGCCACAGGGTGTTACACAGCAAAGAACGTAATTGTAAACGAATAAATACAATAAATAAATATATTATAGGTAGAGCAAATGAAAATGCTTTATTGGTAAGTTGGTGTGCAAGAGCATTCAGCTACTCACTCAGCCAGGCAGGAAGCCAGTCAGTCACTTAGCGAAGAGTAATCAATAATAATTGAAATTATTATTAATAAAGGTAGCGTGCAAACAGATACATTAACCATAGGAAATGTTAAAGTAAACTTACGATTAGAATATGCAACTACTTAATGCCCGTTTATTAAATGCAAGTTTTATAAATTAAATCTTTCCTTGAAACTAATCGAAAAGCAAATTCTATAAAATAAACATACGTCAAACAGAAAACTAATTAATATAGTTATATATTTTTATTTATTTATTCATTACTTAAAGTACAACTCAAATAGATAACTAAATACTAAGGCTTACATTTAATATTTGCTATACAATACGGTGAGAAATGTCGAAATTATAACAAATTCAATTAGAATGGTTTATACAACGTGTGACCGGTTCACTAAGCCTAAAATTCGTCCTGTGATAAGGTAAATGGAACATATTTATGAGTCTAAGGATACGAGGAGGGCATTCAAAAAATATTAGCTACAGTAAGAAGTGGCATTTGATATGATTCGTCACTATGTCCCTTATAAATATTATTGAGGAAATTTTTCTTCACATTTCTAATGTTAGCAATGCTAACAAGAGGCATTTACTTTTAAATTTAGGCAAACTACAATGCCAATGAAAGGAATTAATGGCAAATCTAGTGAAACGTTTCTGAACTATCGCAATTCTCAAACAGGAACCCATTTAGAATGGATCCCAGATGATGTTGCAATACTCGAGCTTTGCTCTGACAAGAGAAACATATAAATCCTTTAGCGTAAAAAGGTCCCGGAATTCCTTTGAATTCCTCACTACGAAGCCCAACATAGATCTAGATTTCGCAATCATAAAATCTATATGTTTCGAAACCGATATTTTTGGGGTAAAAATAAAACCCCAAATTATTATTTTCATAAATTTTTGAGAGGCTAGCATTTTACTAGCATTAAGAGGTAAACCCTCTTGACGTCTGATGCAGTCAGTTACGTTGTCTATACCACTGTATATTCAAGTCATTTGAAATATCATTAATAAAGATTAAGAAACCTGAGGTACTTTAATGACATCCGATTTTATATTGTTGAAACGAGCAAATTGAGTCCTGTCAGTCAGATACGACGCAAACCACTTAAGTAAGCTTGAATGAAGTCAAATTGAGTTCCGAAAAGTCAGTGAATTTGACATCACACTGTTTGCCAGCTTCACATTGTTCTAAAGCAAAATTTGAGAATAAAACTCAGAGAGAATCAAATCATAAACCAGTTTTTCAAAAAGTTTAGATGTACAGGCTACGTAACGCTTCACACGATAAAGGCAGGTCAAATATTGGAATATTATGTACATATTAATACATTAAATAATAAATTATTATTTTATCAGAAGCATACCTTGCATTGATAGTTTGTGAAAAAAAACGATATGCAAAAAAGTAGCACTACGTAGGAGACAGGGTAGTTAACTGATCCACTCAAGAGGTTGGCAACAAAAGAGCAAGGTAGTTATGCTAAATAAATAAATATATAAAAAAATCTCGTTTCACGGTGTTTGCGGTCGCACTCGTCCGAAACGGCTCGACCGATTTTTATGAAATTTTGTATGTATTTATATTTTGTAGATATGAAAATAAGTAGCAAAGTATATTTTATGCTTTGGAGGGATAAACGTTACAAGAAATATAAAAATATTTGTGTCAAGCGGGTCGTCTCGGAAATAGGGTCATAGGTAACTTTTATGGGGGTTGGCACTTGCTTAAAAAGTCCAATTCAATTAAAATATGGGGTCAAACGAGTTGTTTCGCTTGGAGAATGTTTATGGGTATACTTTGAAGAGATTTTACCCCTTTTTTAAAAGCACATTTTAATTGAATTGTATAAAAGGATATAAAATATTAAAATATTAGTGTCCAAGTCTTAGACTGGGTGAGGAAAAGGTGTATATCTATATTTTTTTTACATGGTTCCTACCTGTTATAAGTGACGGAAATCAAAATGAATTTTTGCTACACGCAAAGCGGATATCTATTTAGTATAATGTAATAATTTGCCGCTTACATCATAGCTTGATATTTGGCCGAACTTCTCCTATCATTTGTAGTGTGCGTCTTGTACCTTTGTAAGTACAGACGCAATCTGATCCGCTGCTGCCATCGCAACCGATTGCCAGCTTCAGACATACGCTCCCACGCGCGCACCACTTCCCTAATCACATCACATTCCAGCTTATACCCAATCATGAAAACGCTAGCAGGAGAGATTCCTTCCGAATAAAATAATTACAAGAACATGGAAGCAAATTTTCTGAAAAAGAGTTATCCTTTATATAGGCCATTCAACGAACAAATTGATTCCCAATAGTTTCGGACTGCCGCCTGCTGAAGAGGAGGTGTTTGTGAAGCGATACGGCACGCTATATTTAAGATTGTTTGGGAGGCTAAAAATTAAGCCCGTAATTCATCGTTTTTCGAAAAATTATCCTTCAATACTATATCCCAATAATGTTTACTTTTAATTAAAGTGTGGATAGAAATGGCTGAAATCTAGCCTGCAAAGCCAGAAAATTTCACTTAAACAGAAAAAAACTAAATATGTGTAATTTATACAATCATCTAAAGATGAAGATTTTTTATTTGTTTGTATTCTCTAGGCAATCCCTGGAACTACTGAACCGATTCAGAAAACGCTTTTACTTATACAAAGCCTCTGCTATGTTTTAATATCAAAAAAAAAAAAAAAAAAATTAGAAATGAAACAGTGGAAAAAATCAATGATCAATGAAATCGATGATTTATAAAAATTTCATTGCATAAACATTTTCAGTGTTACTGCCTTACAGGGCTGGGCGCATTGTTGCAGCCAAGGAAGGTTTTGGGCTGAAACCACTCCTAAAATCTTAAAACTGTAGTACAATCTTGAAATTAATTTAATTTATTTTAAATTAAATAAGCGTAAATATAAAATATAGTCTATTCTATAATAAAACCATCTAAATCGAAGTCAAACTGTCTAGAAAATTCGAAAAATGAAAAAAAGATGTCATCAAAGTTTCTAAGTTCTTAATCGGAATTTTTTTTAGTCCTTACTTTTGTAGCCCAATAAATTTTAGTATAATAAAGTACAAGTTTGAAGCTAAAAATTCTAGTTTATTTTTGACAATTTTTTTAAAAAGGTAAATTTTCTTCATGCGTTATATGGCAGAAAATACGCAAAACATTTATCAATAATCAACAAGAGTTTTCAGCCTTTTGAAACTTGCATTTTATTATTCAAAAATTTAATGGGTCACAAAACCACATACTCTACAATTTACAAAAGTTTAAAATTTGAATGACTGACTACACTACTCGACAAAAAAAATCTCCAAGAATAAAATAGGCCTTTCCTAAAGTGAATTTTTCTCCTGATTCCGAATATGACTTTCATTTTCTTGTGGCAGATCTAGTTTCCGAGATATCGGCGAAAATATGAAAATTCCCATTTTTGCAGAACACTACTTCATATAGGTACGGCAAAAATTTGTATTTTTAATTTTTTCGTTTTAAACTGTTGAATTATGCATTATACTAATTCCCATAAAAATGTCTTGCCTTCACCTCCCTCAAGTATCTTCAGTAGTTTGGCCACTATGCCAAAAAACGTTCAAAAAATGTTGAAAAAAAAACGAAATTTTTTACACAATTTCAGATTTAACCACTTTAAAATCGGAAAAATTCTATTGACGAAAAAAAGTTAGCCCTCCTATGTTGTAGGTAATTTAACTACGAAAATTTTAAGCATAGCAGCTCAACAATCGGACGTGCCATTGAAACTATAGCCCCGTTAACTTGCAAGCGTCTATCCTACAATTTTTTTATAGAGAAAATTTTTATTCAAACTAGGTTTTTATTTTTTTATAACGTTTTATTATAGACATATGTTTGCACGTTAAACTGTATTCAATTGAGTAATATGAGTATAAATCAGCAATTCAGTAAAAAACAACAACGACAACAACATTAAATACATACATACATATCTACATCTAAAAAAGTCAAATTGAGCGATTTTACCGTGGTGGTCAATAGTGAGGGACGTGGGTACTTCTAACTACCCGTTTATAATTTTCTGGGTTTGTCTCCCGTATTATTGTCCAGCAATAATCTCCCATCATTTCTTCATTCCAAAAACCTTGGTAACGCTTTTCAAAAATCATGAGGTCTTGGTGAAACCTTTCACCCTGTTCATCACTTTCAGCACCTAGGTTTGCGGGAAAATTATCCAAATGTGAATGCAAAAAATGCATTTTGAGGGACATGTTGCATTTCATAGCACTGTAGTTTTTCAACAAGGCTTTGACCATCTCTCTATAGTTGGGATCTTTGTTGTTGCCAAGAAACCCACTAACGACTTGCTTAAAGCTGTCCCAAGCCGCTGCTTCTACTGATGATAAATGATTCGCAAAATTTTCGTCTTTCAGCAACTTTCTAATTTGCGGACCAACAAATATACCTTCTTTTAATTTGGCTTGAGTTATTTTAGGGAAAAATTTCGTTAGGTACTGGAAGGATGGCGCGTCCTTATTTAAAGCCTTTACAAAATTTTTCATTAATCCTAATTTGATGTGAAGTGCTGGCAAAATAACTCGTTCGGGATTTACTAAAGGCGGGTTTGCGATATTGAAGGCACCTGGTTCGTACTCAGCTCTTGGTGGCCAGTTTTCCTGAATATAATGGGTTTCTCTAGCACGGCTGTCCCAAAGACAGAGAAAACAGCAATATTTAGTGAAACCTCCTTGAAGTCCGAGAACTATAGCTACAACCTAGGATGTATTTCATATACTATTTATTTTAAACTGTACCACCGAAACTGCTTACCTTTAAGTCCGCACAAATTTTCCAATTAAATTGTTTATATTGAATGAGCTCAAGTAAATTTGATATGCTTAAATAAGTCTCTTTAGTATTCTCAGAATGTGCCACTGGTATTGACGGTAACGAATTTCCTTTATGGAGTAATGCTGCTTTTAAACTATGCTTTGAACTGTCTATAAACAAGCGCCAATCATCCACTTTATTTTCTAATTTTAGTGCTTCAAATAAACCTTGAACATCATTGCAGTAGCAAATATTTTCACTTTTAGTAAAAAAAGAAGAGAAAGTCTTGTGTCTATTTCGAAATTTGGAAGTACTTGTCGAAGGGCCCAGGCTGCCCCATTGCTGCAAACGAGATCCTAGAACTTCGCTATCAAATTTCGATAATTTCAAATCTCTGACCAAGTCATTAAGTTCGGCTTGTGAGACTCGATGTGGGATCTCTCCTTCTTGTCCACTTTCTGAATTATCTGCTTCGGAGTCACTTTCGCTTGAGGCTTCAAAACTTATAGGCGGTCTAGGTATGGGTAAGGTATGGTCATGTAGTTTTGGTTTTTTAGCTGATGCCACATTTGGATAACTTATTAATTTCCTCTTTTTTCTCGTTTTACCTTTAAGGTCTATCACGCAAAAATAGCACTGGTCGTGGTTAAAGGGTTCAGTCCACATCATTGGAACACCAAACTTCATGTTATGACCTTTACCCGATACCCATCTCATTAAAGTTAATCTACAGGAGGCGCAAATAAAATTAGGTGTCCAAGATTTATCGAGATTTTTTACACGGAAACCGAAATAATGAAAGTATGCATCTCTGACAGAATTAGTTATTTTCCGAGCTGAGTTTCCGAAAATATAATGTCCGCAAATAAAGCAAAAATCATCCGGATTATTTTTACATTTAAAATCTCTTTTGCAACAAGCCATTTCGTAAACACATCTACCGATATAGTATGTATAAATTTGCACTACAATTTGCAAAACAAAATTTACAACAAACAGTAGTGACAATTAAATACTTGATGTCTTTTTAAATTTATTAGACCCTAAGGTAGAGTGACCAAATGAAATGTCTCGCCAATTTTATCAGAGTAATACTAAAATTGTAGGATAGACGCTTGCAAGTTAACGGGGCTATAGTTTCAATGGCACGTCCGATTGTTGTGCTGGTATGCTTAAAATTTTCGTAGTTAAATTACCTACAACATAGGAGGGCTAACTTTTTTTCGTCAATAGAATTTTTCCGATTTTAAAGTGGTTAAATCTGAAATTGTGTAAAAAATTTCGTTTTTTTTTCAACATTTTTTGAACGTTTTTTGGCATAGTGGCCAAACTACTGAAGATACTTGAGGGAGGTGAAGGCAAGACATTTTTATGGGAATTAGTATAATGCATAATTCAACAGTTTAAAACGAAAAAATGAAAAATACAAATTTTTGCCGTACCTATATGAAGTAGTGTTCTGCAAAAATGGGAATTTTCATATTTTCGCCGATATCTCGGAAACTAGATCTGCCACAAGAAAATGAAAGTCATATTCGGAATCAGGAGAAAATTTCACTTTAGGAAAGGACTATTTTATTCTTGGAGACTAAAGTTGATCAAAATTTGTCGAGTAGTGCTATTGTTTTTAAATGTTTTGATTTTTTATAATTTTTCTAATGAGTAATGAACATCCATCATGATTTTTTTATAGAATTAAATACAGCAAATAATTCAATTTCAATGAGAAAAGACAAAATTATCAATACATTTTGCTACAATTTTCGTGACTATACTACATACATACATAGATATTATTCGCTGCCATTCACACACACATAAATATATACAATCATCAACCGTAACCATCGTCGCGTGGCGAGGTCATCCTGAAATGATTTGAATGGCTGAATAATGATGAATAAAAATCTATTTGTTATTCAAAATTATTTGAATGATAAATGAAAATCTATTCTTCATTTAAAAACACAAAAGTTGTGAATGCAAACTTTTTTACAGAAAATCAGCGATCGAATTGTTCAAGACTTAAATTACATAATATGGTTATAATTTAACAAGATATCTATTTTAATTTTAAACTTTCAAATATGAGATTCCTACGAAGGTTAATACCCTTTAAGGTCGATTTTAGAACAGTTAGGCATTAAATTAAAGTTAAAGCAATAAATCGAGTCAGTGTCAGTGGAATCAAAATTAATAAATAGGCAGAATTATATTTTCTTCGATGGTTATTATAATATTATAAATGCGCTCTTACCAACCCTCAAGAATTGTTCGAAGAGTGGTCTAAGCCCTCTGAGTATGTTTTCGTTACCGCGGATTTTTTTAACTCTGCTAACTGCGCGGAGTAAGTTGATTTGCTTTACACTTGCCCTTTCAGTTTCCGAGAACTGCAAACGCAATTACATGCACTTCAACTAAATACTCTTCTCCGTTTGCAACTAGCCTTCGATCGGTAGAGTACTGACTTTTTACAAAAACAAAAGTTGCTCCTAAGAACAACGCGAATAAACCAAGGGACAGTTTTTCAGTGTGATTTCAATAGTGGCTGAGTTTAGTCCTTTACGGATGGGCGTTTAAACTAGAGAGCTGCTTTGAGTGTGCTCGGGGATGTTTGATCACCCTCGCTAAAAATTGAGCACAAGCGAATGCCACACTCGGCAGCTATGTGTTCGATCGAGTTGTACACCCGAGAGCAGTTTTGAGTATCATCCAGTCTGTTTAATCACCATCGCCAAAAATTGATCACAAGCGAGTGCTACACTCGACACCCGCAGCTAACCCATAATTTGTGCATCTAACGAAACGGACACTCGAACGTGCTCGAGTTACATCTACAGACGGAATGTACGCGTCGTGAAGTCGCATTTTGTGTAAGCAAAAATATAAGAAATGGCAAAGTGAAAGTGTTGTATACACATAAACAATAGATAATATTGAAAGGATTTTTTACCATATGTGCACTGCACTGCCGATCACACTACGCAAAGCCATACAAGCAAATTATGTGCACACTCGAGTTGAAACTCGAACACTCGACTATATAGATCTGCAAAGCACCCGAACCCAATCAAATATGTCTGAAAAGCACTCGAGTGTTGTGAAAAATACTTCTGCTCGTTTAAAGAGATTGATGCAAAACGGATTTTGTTAGATGCTCGAGTGTACACGAAAATTATGTATCCGTTGCAGCTCTCTGGTTTAAACTTAGTTTGTCTGTTAAATTCGCTCTGAAAAACTTGCGCTTAGCGAACAAGCAATTTTCTCCATTAAATGAACTTTTTGCTTCATATGATAGTGACTGGATTGCAAAGATTTAGTTAAAAAGTACTTGATTTTGTTTTCAGTTCCTACTGATGTGGTCTAGGTAAGATAACTAAGGATTTTACTTAGATGAGCCCATTGGAAATGGCTTGGGTTATTTAAGTATAACCGAAAAAGTATTCTGTGAGAGCTAATGTATGTGCATTTTCAGCGCAATTAATGGGTTAGCCGTAACATCCTTCCTGTTGTTTTCCATATAGAAACAATAGGTAAATGAATTACCATATTCTTGGAGAACAATAAAATATTTATGGGTTTTTCCGCCACTATTCATGCAACTTATATAGCCTCATAACAATTTCATTCCTTTTTGTTTTTTTTTGTTCACCAAAGCCAATTAAAGTAAACTACTTTTGGACATCGTCTAACTTATCAGCTAGAAAATAATACAAGGTATCAATCAGATAAAAGTCATCAAAAAAAACCATAGAAATAAAATACGTTAATGACTTGCTCTCTATATCTACAAACAAATATAACCAATTAGTCAAAGCAACGCCTTAAATCAAGCCACCAATTTAACGAAACAATCAATAAACTAAAGGTGAACAGAAAAATATTTGGCAAAGGGAAGGGATGGACAAAAGTTTGATATTGGTAAGCCGTATTGAGCATAGAACTGGCTTCTATCGCGTGTACTAATATCTAACACGCTTGTGCTCAAATAATCGCTTACATAGATTTACTTCCTTTTACGCTGTTTTGTATGTAAACATATACACACGATATTTGTGTTGCATACATTAAGGCGTTTATTTCACTGATTGCTATTCTGCGGGCAAGATTTGATTGATTTTTGTAAATCAATGAAGAACATAGGGGATTGGGAAATTAAATTAAATAAAAACTACTTAAGAAGCTTTAGTCAGTAATGGAGAAAATTATGATAGAAAGAAAGCGAAAATTATATATTTATAAAGAGAGCGCCAACACTCATAGAATCATACATATATTCATATTATTTAATGTATATTTTGAAAATCGTATTTTTTGTTCGCAAATATCGAGAACGTCTGTACCGATAATTTGAAATGTTGGTTATAGATTCCCATTGCTATAGATTCTCATTGTTTTAGGCTAGCAAAAATCCGATAGCTGGCGTTGTAACTGAATTATGGACCAAAACTATAAATATAATTACGACCCGAAACCACTCATATTTACAAAATAGACAGTACCCGATAAATGGTGCTTTTGACAAATGCAACATTTATGAAATAAAGCGATTCGAATTCGAAGCGAGGATAGGCTTGGTTCCAAAACGAATACCACAATAATATGAACCAGTAGGTGGCGCAGTAGTCGAATTGTTGACAAATGATTCATATTCACAATAAATATAGCATTGTTCGCCTATGGCGCTATCTCTCGGCGTTCTCTGAACGAAATATGACATTCAACAAACCCAAAAAGCGGTTTGCTTCTAAACCAAATTTTCCGAAAGAAATGACATAAATTTGTTCCAAAATATATCTTATTACTGCGTTCAAATTGACGCATTAAACGAGTTAAATGGGCAAAATCAGTTTGTAAACGAGTTAGATCACATGCGGTTTGTTGTTACAAACCTACCCCCCTCTTTTGATGACCTAAAAGAATTGATCAGCTTGACAGTTGTCAGGTTTACTGAGCCTAAAACTATGCGGCAAAAATGGCTTGCCACCCTATAATGATGACAACACTAGCTGTAGTTATTACGTCATACAGAGTACGTGACAACGACGTTATATTCTGCAACATAATTTTAGGTGCAGTAAGCCTGACAACTGACATGTTGATAAATTTTGTCAGGTCATCAACATAGGGCGGTTAATTAGTTCAACCATTTAACACGTTTGAAAAACAGTTAGACGCGTTCGAGTAAGTTCTGATGTATACTTTTTGGCGCTCTGTCTCCAAATATGTAGGTATATAAAAATCAGTTGTCACAGCGCGAACTTATTCAATAAGTAAAGTTCTCTATGGTACCCACTTACCTTGTTCATTCACATCGCTCATTCTGTTAACTTAAATACGAAAACTGCAGTTTGAAATACCTGCACCAGTTCTCTATTTAATTTGTAAAAAGGTGGTAATTTGAGCCTTATCAGTAACTCCTTCGCTTACTTGGTATGTTTCCTTGCGTTTATCAGCTTTCGTTTTTTTGGTGTTCTTACTGCCTAATCTTTTAATTATTTTCCACCCACCTTGCTATTATTAATCTCATAGAAATTTTTGCGTGTTCCACATAACATTTATAAAGGTATGCGCCTACATATATGCGATGATAAATTATTTGCTATTTATTAATTCGACGGCAATATGTGAAATGGCGTGCATGCATTTATGTGATACCATTTGAGAGCATGTGTGTTAATATGTATTACCAAAGTACAGGGTATCGCAAATAAAATGTTTGCGAGAAATTTTAATAATCGTACTATTCATGCAAGCAGCCAGAGGCAGAATCCTTACCCATAAGAGACTGGACGTTGCAGCATAATAACAATGTGCCAAAAATAAATAGAATTAGATAAAATGAGACACACTGAAAATAAAGAAAAAGTCGTGTCCATTATGGCTAAAGACTAAACCGTAAATATATCAGAGTAAGAAAAATATCATAAAAATTCAAGAAATAACTAACGATATGCAAAATTCGGTCCTCACTTATTTCGATTCGGAATTTAAAACAATTTCATATTTTACCATGACAACGATCCCAAGCACAAATCGGAGATACCGGAACTTTGTACTTAAAAATATATATTTTTCTACATGTCTTGGATATGCCCGCTTTATTTCCAGATCTCAAAGAGAGAGAGTCTACCAAAGGAAATATTCCAATATTGGGGAATTAAAATCAGCTACTTTGGAAGGGTAAAATGCAAGACCATCTAAGTGTTGTCAAAATCTTGCCAATTCTATACCAAGGCGTATAAGAGCTATTATTTATGTCTTTTTAAAAAATCCACTTGGTCGAGCGGAACGAATTTTGTTATTTTATTTTGCACAGTGAATTATATTATTCTTACTTTTTATAAACAGGAATAAGAGCTGAGATTTTTCTTAAATTTGATGTATCGTATTTTTCATAACAGCTAGATGCATTCTATGTAGATGTTGCTTGTGAGTGGCTATAAATTGAAACTACTTTTTCGATTGAATTTTCGCGTGGTTGGTTTTGTTCAAATATACAGATAGAGGATAAATTAATTAAATAATTAAATAATATTAAACACTCTAATTTTTTGGGTTTCTATAGACTATGTTTAATGGCATGTGAGCTTGAATTTAATGTTTAGTAATTCCGATGCAAAGTGTGGAAAAAACTTAACCAAATACGATTAATTTATTTCGGAGAGATACCACATGTATAGATAGTAACTATAAACTATTTTTAATGGCAGGCCAGCCTGTATTTTACATTTGATGTGGAAAAACTTGACAAGGTTCGATTAACTAGATTGTAACTATTTTCATTACAACATAAATATCTTTGCGTGGTTCCAAACTTGGTAACCTGGTATTAGCTTTGCCTTGAAGTGCCCTTTATTGGTTTTTATAAATCACTGTACGCTTCCAATTGACTTTCCGTCGAGTATCGGCTAAAGTTACCACTTTTGCAGCCCAAACTTTTTGTAAGTTCAAAATGGAATCACTTTATTTCGGCTTTCCTAAAATCTAGCCATTACCTGGCATTCAGTATTCTTTATCTGGCTATGTACAGAGAAATCAGTCCAAGGAGTAAGCATGCCGATAAATCTCAAGATTTCAAAGTATTTTTTGTTTGTTTCAATATGCACCCTTTACTTTGTAGCATACCTCCGCTTTCCCCAGCACCCATCACATCCCCAAGGCAACCAATATGAATTGAGTTATTTGCTTCACTGCGTACATAGACATGAGATATTTGCAGCGAATTGAGAAATGAGTGTGAGTCAGCTGTCAAAATGCCAATATGTTATAAACGGCCGGTCAGTTGACGCGCCCAAATGTAGTACACATTCTTCATATACCAAAACTCATTTTTAGGCGCCAACGAATATCAACAACACACACGAAATCATATCACGTTGTTGTTTTCCTCCCATATTGGCCGTTAATAAAGCCAACTATATTTCATTAGTCTATGTTGGGTGGGCACACAAATACTTACACAGGCATATATACCTCATCCCAATATATTAACTACAACCGATCTATTAGCGCATATATGTACATACGGCGGCAAATGCCATAACTCATGACATACAATTAGGCGTGCAACGTGTTGTTTTCCTTTATTCATCCGGCTGTTACAAGCATTTTTGTGTTGTTTGTGGTCAGTCAGTTCATTTGTGGTGTCACCGCGTCGTTGTTGCTGCCAAGACCGCTGTATTTGTTTTTTTTTTGTGTTGTTAACAATTTTATAATGCATTTGCCTTTGTTACAACTCATACTCGTTATGTACAAATGTACGTGTGTTTGTTTATATTGATTTTTGTTGCCATGTTTTCCGAAAATTATTTGTCATTGTAGCGTGTTGCTGCTTAGCTAGTCAGCCTTGGTTGTTAGCCGCGGTTAGAGCATACGGTTAGGCGTGATAGCAATAAATTTGTGCTTTGTTTTATGTTTTCACAATTGTTTTGCTATTTTTTTTCGCTATTGTTTATTTCGCTTGGCGTTTAGTAATAAATTCGAAACTAATTAAAAGTTATTTATGACTGTGCGTTAGTAAGCAGAGATATTAAATAAAAATAATAAATTACAGCATATTTTGGGCAAAACTTAATTGCAACTGGGAGGCTTAGGTGTGAAAGAAAAAAAATTCATTTAAGGTAGTTAAAATGAATTTTACCAAAAAATGGCAAAGTCAGCAGGTGAGTTGTTTTTTTTTTGAATTTGCATTATTTTAGTTGCAAGATTCAATTATTATTAATTTAATTTATGAACTAAACATGGCAGCTTTTCAATGGCTGATTACGTTCATAAAAATTTCATTATATATAATACAATATTTGCCCAAATTTCGACTGAATTAGGAATAATTATTTGTATAGTTTTGGCATTTAGGGGTTGCTTGGTGTGACAGTATTTTATGAAAACAAATTAAAAATACGAATTTTTTTATGTAGTAACTAAAATTTGCCGCAAGGTATGAGGAAACAATGCAAATAGGAAAATAAATACAGATTGAATATCTTCGAACATAATTTATTATGTATATGATGTATTTAAATATCTTTATGGTGTGAGATAGCTCAACATATTTACCGATTGAAAATCACCGATTTTCGCGATAACGGATAAAAACTCTAGCACGAAGATCAAAAGAAGGAAAACAACTAGACTCAAATTCTTTCCCTAAGCACATACGCGTTCATATATCTGCATGGGGAAACATGTTGCAAATCATCACTCATTAACTTCTAGCGATAAATTTTAAAAAGTTGCCATAGTTTCACCTATAAAAAACCAAAAGAGAACATCTGTTCGATTTCAGATTGTCTAAAAGAAGAAATCGATCCTCGAATCCCTAAAGCGCAAGACATAAACGCCGAAAATGTTAAAAAAATAAAATTACAAAATTATTTCAACCTTATCAACGGGTTTCGTCAAAACTAATCAACGCCAAGGTAATTAATCCTCCAAAGACAATGTGAAAAAAAATGTAGGACTACTATAGTGATTGGAATCACGAGTGACCACAATAGCAATCTAACGTAATATTTCTATTCCAGGTTACTGATAATCTTCATGAAGTCAGCAGAAATAAGGTATTATAAAAGAAAAAGAGAAACAGATTAAAATAAACTCAAAGTTGCAGCTCACATCCATAAAACAAAGATAACCATAAACCAGTTTGTAGCTCACACTAAGTAAAGAGGCAGAAATTAATACGGCTAGTTAATTTAGTAAATCAGTAGAAGAAATTTAGCTGCGGTTACTGAGTTAAACAACATAGCTCTTCCCATCACGATAGAAAAACTCAACATTATAAATCCCGTCCTGTTTAGTCAGAAAGTCGAGACTATTATCAAGATAGTAAAGGGCTTTGCCATTAGCGTTCGAGATGTCATTATGAATTTTAAGCTTAAGGTACTACAAGACCATGAGATTGTACTTTTTATAAGTAAACTATGTATGCAAAAAAAAAAACGAGAATTTAACCAGTAGTGCATGACAATAAGCTTATAATATTAGACACAAATGAAGTGGTAAAATGTAATAAGCAGTAAAAGGTAGTTGAGAAATGTAAAAATGCCGTCGCATCGACATTCTGTCATGAAATTCTATTCAATTTCAATAAACCTGTGTTTACAGTAACTAACGGCCAAAGAAATAATTAACGACCGTTACTCCGTAAATATCGCAAACCTAAGGCCCGTTTCTTTGCTTTTCTTTGCGTTTGAGTTGGAAAAGAAAGCTCTAACTCGGACTAAAGTTTCCTATAGTTGCGATTTGTTTAGTGCTATTTAAGAACGGTTAGGTTTATGTAGTTATATAATTGAATATACTATGCAAATGAAAACGAATTAGGTCTTAAATCTAAATTTCCCATGTATTTTCTTAGGGTTAATTCACAACAGCACACTTTTTTCACTTCTCAACACTACATCTCAGGTCGGATATAATTTTACCAAGTTGGCTCAACTCGCATATTTTTCCGAGTTAGTGAATACCAACTGACTCCTATTGCTCAAAATATAAAGTTCACCTAGTACATTGCAAAGCTGTATGTACCAGAAGAGGAAGTCAACATAAAGAATTTAAGACAAATCACAACACTAAGGCACACAATAGAAATAAGTTCAATAATAATATTTATTGGAAGAAGAATCGACAGCATCATCATTCAAAATGATGGAAAGGAGTAATACCGAATATCCAGGGTAAAACAACGGCTCACCCGAGGACGGACACTCTTAAAGGTTGGGAAGTTAACACTCCTAACAGAATTCCTATCAAAAACGCTGACTGTGCAACTTAACTTCCAATTGCAGCAACAACAGGTAAAACAACATCAGCGACTGCGATGCATAGCTTAGCTTATGCGCAAGTAGTTTTTAGTCTAAAACCGATTCTATACAAGAACATAAGGTCCATCCTGCAAAGCAGGAGGAATAAATAAAGAAATCGTTAAAAACATAGTGGGTTCTTTAATTGTAGGAGTTTAATAATAATAAAGGAGTGTATTTAATAAACCAGATTTCAAAAATAATCACAACCACCAACATTTCACTTATTTTCATCTCTACTTCCGCTCACCAAGCGAAAGGGGTAGATATTTTTTGTGTTTTATAGTTGAAGCAATGACATTTATTACCGGATACGAGATAAGGAAAAATCGGATTCAACAAACAATGAAATATAAAACGGAATGGCAGACTCTATCCGCAATTTTAATCACAATTTCTGGTCCTCAAGCCAAGGAAGGCCACCAAATAATTGTGAGATGGAACATCTATCGGTAATTTTAACCAAATGTAGTGAAATGAACCCAAAAAATTTTATAGCAATATTTTATTTCATAAACCTGGTAAAAAAGCTTAGACGTGCAGCTTCTAAAATGGTGGCTGAGTTGCTGACGAAAGCTACATCAACTGCTGGTATTTATAGTCAGGCTTAAATGTATATTTAATAAATCAATTTAGTTAACAAAGCACAAAATTTTCAAAGGTGGAGGTTTTTTTCGGAAAGACGTACAAGTTTTTGCAAATGGCGACAAATGTCAATTCCTTTATGAAATTTGTAGGTAAACATAATTTGGATTTGTGTAAAGCAACAACGGAAGCTGGAAGTCCTTTCGAAGAGCATTCTGCGAGAAATGAAGAACTTATCGCAAAAACCCATGGAAAACGTGCTAAACCAAATGCCAAAATGGTGACAGATATGTGACTGTCAAAATTTTCTTGATTTAATAGAAAAAGTAAGACATAAAATTAATATAATTCAAAAGCAAAAACAAAGTTGTTATTCAATCATAAAAAATTACAGCCAAAGAACATTTGTTCTTCCAATCTTAGATGAAAGTGGCTTAGATGAATTAGATGAATTAGGCTTATCGGAATTTAAAATAAACAAGATAAATTATTTATTTTTTTCATGCGCTTTGCTTCATTCGTTGGGTCCCGGCTTTGAATCTTGCCCGTGCCAAGTAACATCAAAATTATAGACACGTTTGTTCTGATAGAGGTCGCCCTTCGGAAGGCAATGTAAAAACTCCGAGTATAGTTCTGCCATGAAAAAACTTCTCACAAATATCATTTGCTGTTCGGAGTTGGCATAAAACTGTAGGTCCCTTAATTTGTGTTACAACAAGAAGTCGCACACCATAAATTGTAGGAGAAGTTCGGCCAAAATCGCTTAAGCGGTTATAGCGCCAATTAATTAATTAAGTAAGGACCTGAAGCAGAAATATAAATTACAATTTCAATTTCATAACGTTTTTCATTTATAGAAATTTTTAAATATATAACTTTAATTAAATTGAGTAAAATGTGCATTTATATCGACACATTAATTAACTACTTCCTCGACACAGTTGCTTTGTGTATCAGTTCATCATCACGAGGAACTTTTCTGCTTTTTTGGCCCAACTTTTTGTATGGCAATTAACCTCAAAACTGGGCTTCTATTAAAAATGCTCTCGACTGATGTACAATAAGAAAAGGGCATAAAAAATACCAGAATAAACGAAAGAAGTGGATTACTTTACATACCCACACAATTAGTGAGGTAGCCTACACACCATGCAGAGAATTGCAATACACCATAAAAATCGAAGGAATAATTAATTTTTAGCCTATACAGGTTTCAAGCCACTGCTAAGGAGATACAGAAACACTGTCAAAAAAACAACCTAGATGCAACAAGCCTAGCATTAATGCAAAGAGTGTAACTGTACTCTCTTCTCTATTTGTTTGGAAAAATTCTGGGTCAGTTAGGGAATAGTAAAAATCTGGTACCATTTAATTGCTTTGCACCCGATATAGTACACATCATACACACGCTTTATACGGACATAAGACCAGAACAAATTGGCCACTTTTCAAGCTGGTTTTCCTTTCCCCCCGAATTATGCTAACGAGCCAAAAATAGCAAACAATTTTTACATATCGGATAGCAATTTCTCACTAAATATGGAATTTCTTTTGTTCAAGGTTTTAGAGCCGTCATAGGAGTTCGTTGAAAATTTTTTCTAATATACGATTTTTAAGTTTATTTTTATTATTATTCACCTGATCTTACCTCAAAAATCGTTTGCACCGATTGATACGAACTCAAAGCATCCCACGTATTAGCTTATTTGAATTAAGATACAATTTTGAAATACGTTTTATAAGATTTACGTTTAATTAAGATTTAAAACAAGCTTAACAAAAATTATAATTTTGAGGAACCTCTATTTTCCTACATTTATTATTTTATAAAATTCAAGGGGATTTGTACATATCGGATGGTCAAACAAATTTCCAGCTATACATTTTGAGCCAAAACGAAATTCGAATTCTAACTTTTTTGATCTGCTCTAATATATGTACATTTTATACATTTTCACATTTCTACAAAAAAATTCGGTTACATTTACAGATGCCTTTCTGTATACATTACCTATTTGCGGCAGGAAAAGCACTAAAATGGAAAAAGCAACAATAAACAGCAGAGAGGAGGGCATCACCATTTTATTGCTTGTGGCCGTTGGCTGTTGGCTGTTGGCTGTTGATGGAGAATAAGAATTCTACCATAACCACTTTGTTGTTGTCTTTGCTGTTGTTGATGTTGCTCTTGTGTGATTTTTAATTGTTGTTGCCCAGTATACGTCACCGCACATCACATCACATGTGAAGTGAACGACGACCAGCAGCCGACAGGGTGCGCGGTGGCTTTGGGTGCAGCAGTTTAGTGGCATATGACACAAGGGATGTAGTTCAGCAGTTTCCACGTAAAATAAAAAACAAACAAAAAAATTTCAACTGAAGCGCAACTGAAAGCGACTGCATGGAATTTCTCATCTTCCCTTTACTTATTGTCTCAACTATTTCTTCTTCTAAACTGCCCTTAAATATTACCATTACTACGTCTGTATGTATATCCTGTTCCCTGGATGCTGCTGCTGCTGCCTGCCACTGGCTGTTTGTATTGTGGTTAGGAAAATCTTGTATGCTGGAAATCTTAAATATTCACTACAACCCTGCTTGGACAGATTTGCGGCATCTAAAAGTATGCAGCATCCTTATTCAAATTGCACGTGCTTCAGACTACCTGTTCCTATAATGTTTTCTGTAATTTATGCATTTGCTTTCTTTCTATTTTCTATCTAAGTATGTATGTACACTATGATGCCGCTGGAGTGTCGCCACAAGATCGCTAGCAATTAAATTAAAAATGTTAATGAAAATTTTATGAGTCTACTTTTAGTCGGTTGGTTGAGATGCAATTTTACCTAACATTATGTACACCATTAAACATTTTATGTATAGAAAAATAAGCTTTGGTGGATATTCTTCCGCAGGATGTACATATTTTGCATTGTAACGTTTTTATTTTGCCGGTTTTTTTTTGCCGCAGCATCGTAAAATTATGCTTTTTAATTTGCACATTTTATGTTTAAAAACTGCTTTTGCTATGGGGTTTATGCAAGCTATTAAATAACGCCCAGCCGCCGCAAGTTATTACACACAAAGGCAGTTGAAAAAAAATATCAAATGTCAAATAATTTATCTAATGTTGCCTCGAAGACTAAATAAATTAAAGCTTAAGGTGATTTTGTATCTGACGAATTATAAAAAAAATTAACTTTAAATTACTTAAATTGCATAGTTCTTTAAAGACATTTCAAGTAATTTAATATGTAAACATATGCAAAACTGTTTAGTCATAAAGTCGAAACGGACCAATTGAATTTGAAAATCTAAATAATACGTAAAAGTCTTCACATAATAGTTTCTGATCAAAAAATTATTAATCTATATTCAAGTTTTAATTTAAAAAGAATAAAAATGGTGAATATTTGTGGCTTTCAACATTTCCCTACTCTAATGGATATTTTCGGTATCCAATACACTTCCATAAAAATGAAGTGTAATGCGAGTATTACGCGGAGCATGGTTCCATTCACCTGGGAGTCTTCAGAACGATTCTTCTTTACGTGAAGCAAGTAGCTCGCGACTTCCGGTAGGTGAACTACTAGGTGAATCGTTTTTGATGGCAATATGTTTAGGACTAAGATTTGCACCATTGCCTACCGAAGGGCGACCGCTATTAGAGAAAAGCTTTGCTATAATTTTGATGTTTCTTGCACCGGCACACAATTGGTAGGAAAAGAAATTGAAAAATATGCTATTAGTTCCATCCAAAATAGCTCTAAATATTACTTATACTTTATACGTTATTTTAAAACTACTTTTCTTAAACTAACTTCTGTTTTATATAACCAGGGTCCGTAACTGTTACAATTTTTAATATAAAAAACCCCCTCTTTAACAATTATTTTGCGACTTCTATTTAATTTCTCATTAAGTAACAGTTTTTCGATTTTTATTTTCTAAGTCTTAAATAATAATTACTTTTAAATTTTTATTTTATAAATAACTCAAAAATAACTCTATAAATCAAAAATAAGAGTTACTTATAAAAACCATTTTAGTTTTTCATTATTTTTCATTAATAACAAAAAATAGCTGTTATTTTAGATTTATAAAATAAAAGTGAAAAATTACTATTTTTTTTTGTTTTTGCTTTGCATAAAAATTGCAAACAAAATAAGTTTGATTGCAGAACATTTCCTTCATAGTGAATTTTTCAATGACAGTTTTCAGAAATAACTGTTATTTTCCCTGCAACAAACTGATTTATTTAATATGACGATGTCATAGGAAACATCCAATTATCCTATCTTGCATTGGTTGTCAATTACCATACATACATAGTACATATATTCTTGCAATTTAAATTCAACAACTTAAAAATTTATTAATTTCAAAACGGCATGGCGAATGAGAATACAAAAACAAATCTGTCTCACGCTACATTGTATTATTTTTTTTAAATAATAAAAGTAGTTCAAAAAAATTTAGTTTTTGTATATAAGTATTTACGTATGTATGTATATACAATATATTGTTTTATGAAAGTGACTTATTTTTCCATACAGAGTACATTCACAAATGGAAAAATTAATATGATTTTAATTTTGATATAAAAACCTTTACATTAAATGTATGTATGCAGTTTATATTAATTCAATGAATAGGTATGTGACTTTATAAATTAACTGATGTCGCAAAAAAAAAAAAAATTGGCAGCCCTGCCAAATGCGAAAAACCCAATAAGTCGACTGCAAGTAACAATGCTGACTTATTGCGAGTCTTGCAGAAAGTAAAAATACGCGATAGATAAAACGTGATCAGGACTTATAGCAATGAAAACTACATACAATTGTTTCGGTAGCCTAAACAGATGCAAAATGATCTTTTTTGAGAACGTTGCCCAAACTCGTGGTTTGGACTGGCAACAACGCCAAATCAAGGACCGTTGAACAGGTGACGCGCGAAATGATATCCACCACTTTTTATCTAGAAAGCATGAAGAGTTTCCATAAAAAAACTTAAAAACAGCGTTTAAAATCGAATAGAGTTGAATTATTAAAAATAACATGAAAAGCAGTAGGTGGCTTTTGAAATTATATCAGTTTAGATCTAGTGGGACTATTGACAAAAATGCACAATCTGTGAGCGCTCTCTCGAAGCAGAGGGTTTCATATAATATTATCTTCGGTCTTTCTTCAACTAAATTGTGGCAGCCGAGTACACTTTTCCTTAGCCTCTTCTTCAGTTGATGTACGCAAAATTATGCCCCAAAAGCCTGTATCAAATTTAGCTAAGTTATCTACTTTCAATGACCCGATTAATATCTGTACGCTTAAAAAGATTTTTTAACTGCTAAAAATCATGATTTCAATAAAAGTTATCGGATTGCCTTCGATTTTAGAAACTTAATTTAATTATAGGCACTCATGTCATCGTTTTGCTAGTTTTGAGAAAAAATTGCTATCGCAAAGGAGCAAAAATATCCAACAGAATTTATGCACATCTAAAATGATGAATGATGAAAAAATAAAAGTGTTTTGCAAAAGCATTTTAAACCAGTGCAAATAAATGCAACTGCATAAGTGTTACAAATTACCCATCCTCCAGTCACACCATATACGTAATGGCAATATCTGTATTCAGAACGGCGTGAAATGACACTCTGGTAATAAATATTGGCGTTTCGAAGCTAGAAGACAGTGAGTTCCTGTAAGTTAAGGTAAGGTAGAAATTAGCAGTGCAGGCCAACACTCCATTGCCAGGAATGAAAGTTCAGCTGCGCTATAATTTCACACTAAAAGAACAAAATGAAATATATAAAACCAAAATAGACCGGCGAAAGGCTAGCGCATTCAGACCATAAATTTGTAATTCCAACCAGAAATAACCGCAACGCTTATTAATTTAAAAATCAATTTGCCATTTGTATGCACATTCGTATGTACATACATATGTATGCATATATTTATATGTAAGAAAAATGTTTAAAATGCATTCACGAATATATGGCAGAGTAGTGATAATGGTTCTATATGCAAGGACGCTGAGAATGGAATGGCACACAACGTTCGAGAATTCAGTTTGTGGTATGAATAGGAAATGCATAAAAGCGGAATCAATAAATTGGCATTTTGTAAGCAAATGAACAAACACAGGACCATATTGAGCTACATATATGTACATATAATTGAAGATTTGCATTTACATATGGCTATATGTATGTATGTATGCATCTACGTGCATCGTAATGGCGATTTGCATATGTAGTATGTTCAGTGACGTGGCTCCAGGTACGAGGGGATAGATCCGACTTTGTAAGCGAACTACCAGTTTTTTTTTACTTTTAATCTAATCACACAATGTTTTTTTATCGTTATCTTTTCGGAGTGTGTAGCACAGTAGTGTGAAATTTTAACATGATGATATCGAACCAATGGCAGACGTTTCTTATAAGATTGGAGTCAATGTATCAACAAAATGGCCTTTTCGACGTTTGTGACTTCTAAGTAAAGAATGGCATGACTTGTGATTGCTTATTATCTTTATAGGACTCGCTTCAATTGCTACAAATGTCAGCTCCCATTACTCGATGGTAATACACAATTGGTTTCTTTTTTGCTGTTTTTGGGAACACTATTTATGCGGTATTCAAATAGAGTGTAAGTCTGAAAATATGTAAAGATACGCAGTGGATGCTAGAGATCATAGCGCGACAATTTTGAAGTGGGTTTTTCCGACTTCTCATTTTTACGATCTCTCTAATTGAAAATTATTTTCAGCGATTTGCAAGTCAAGTAGAAGTTATTCTTTTCCACAAAACACATTCTCTTTCAGTTTTTTATACTGCACTCAATAGAAAAACATATGACAATTTAAAACTCGCCCGATTCTATTATTTCATAAAAAAATTTGGATTAAGGTGATTCTCGAATGTAAGTTAACAAAAATATTTTTTGGCTCATCCTTGCCAAATTCCTGGATAGATACGCCACTGCATACGTATGTACGTGTGTATGTATGTGTGTGTATGTACAAACAAACGTTCGTTTGCCCTTAGACAAATCCTTAATTGTTTATGTGCGGTCATTTCGTGTTGCCATTTTTCTTTATAGCCAATTTCGCTTTATACACAATTTTTCAACCGAAGCGTTGCAAGAAAAATTACAATGAAAAAGAGTAAATGTTGTAACAATAAAAAATTGTTTAGCTTCACACGGTCCGACATTGGTTTTTGTTTTTCTTTTGCAATTTCCCAACCCACAAAACAAAGTATGAGGAAACAAGAGCAAAGAAAAAACAAAAGAGATGAATAGCGCAAACAAATTTGTCGTGTTGGTATATTGAAAATGTCGCGAGGATTATAAATGGTTCCATGTTGTTTTGCTACTGTCGATGTCCTGACAGTTTTTCACAAACATATTGCAAAAGTGCACATTTACATATATACATATCTATAAATTAGGGTGGGTAAATTTATTTCACCAACTCGAAGTTTTTTCTTATGTTTTCTGAAAAAATCTGGGTAGTATAAAGAATGTCTATAGCCCGGTTTTTGGCACCTTTTTCTAAACTTATTTTTATTTTACGGCGTTTTTTGCAGGTAATTCTCCAAAATGGATTTCATAAGTTGTGGTATTTTTTCCACTGTTATGCTGATCTTGGGTAAATTATTCCAAGTTATCATATTTATTTAATGACAATACTGACCAATTTGCCTATTACAGAACAATTAAAAGCAACAGGATCTTTTGCCGTCATGTGACTGAGGCTCCGAACGTTCTTTAAATTCAATAACACTCAGTACCCCCTAAAATCGGTCAAGATATACAAATTAAATTACAACAAAAAGTAATCATGAATAGTTAAAATAAGAATTAGATAAAATAATATATATGTAATCTCATTTCCATTTTAAGGATGTAGCCGAAATACTCGTAGGAGGAAAATTTTAAAAAGTTAAATTTCACGATTTTTTGGAAATTTTATGATGGCGTTAACAGCCAATTTTACATGAGGATCAGATGAGATGATATCAGAGTCCTTCAAAATAATTTTTATTTTCTTTCATATTAGGTCAACAAATTATCAGCAAACCACGATTTTACTTGGGCCACTACGGGGCATGGTTAATGTTGCTTCTACCCCCATGACTGACTGTAACATTCAAGCAAACATGGTAAATTAATCATTCTTGGGTGCAAACTAATACTGCTGCAGGATTTCATTTTTTGATATATCAGAAAAGAACACAAGTGGAAAACGGAAATATTGGAATTTTAAAATTGTTTGAAGATAAATAGAATGTATGATATGTAATTAATAAAAAATTAAAAAAAGATGGATATTTGTAAAAAGGCAACGGAACTAGCACCATCAGGAAAACAAGAATTTTAGGTAAGCTGCATTTTCTGATATAGCTTCTTTCTTGCTCCATCGGCCGCATGCCATATAATTCTACATAAATACAAGTAAATATTGTAGAATTTAAAAACATACCGATTAAATCCATATTAGTTATTATGATCAGAATTTTCAGATATTTGTACCTTTATGTTTTTGCAACGGATCAATTGTACCTTTACGAAGGTCGTCATAGATATACATACATATGCACATATTTAGTTCAACTAATTAAGACTCAGTGTATTGTTGTATGTTCGGAAGACCAGGTGCAGAAGGACTTGGCTTAATTTTGGGTATGTTGTAAAACTGGTCAAAACGGCAAAAGGCACAAAAACTAACTCGAAACAGATGTATCTTCCGTTCGAACGCTTCCTACTCTCGGCTGACACGTGTCATTTGCGTGGACATATACAAAAACCGATGCCACCTCGCAATCAATAAAGCTGTCAGAATGTTTTAGCGTTTTGCAACCATTCTATAAATTCATGTATATTTTAAATGCCACGAGTGTTTTGCAAAAGAAACACCAATAAGGGTTTTGGTCTATATAGTATAAGTATATGATCTATTTTTCTCGACGCAAAAAAACAAGGGTGTGGGAGAGAGTGAGACAAGTAGGATCAAGCAAGTAAATATGACCAGAAGGGGATGCATCAATTATAAAATTAAGTCAAAGGCGGCAAGAAGTGGTTTAAATTAAGTCAGATAGTGCCGCACTAAGTGAACCAATGTGTTTCTGATTATGTTATCACGTGATCAAGTGCCGATTAAGGCATAATCCTTCTCTTTTGTATTCTTTAATTTGCAGTTTAAGCAGAAAAGCCAGAGGCACGGGTAAAAGTTTGAGGCGAAATGAGATTCTTCTTTGCAGGGCAGGACGTATTGCTGAGGCTGACTGTTTTTGGTGTTGTTATTTTGCTGGCTTAAATAAGGTTACTAGAAGAGACCATGATAACTAGAAGTGTTGGCTTCAGCCGTTCGAATAATACGCTCGCAAAAACCATATATGAAATCGTAAGTATGGTAGTCCAACGGTATTTAGCGCATATAGCAGGATCACACTTAAATTTCAACCGGCGGGCATGCATTCGTCCTACCATATTCTGGAAATGAGCTGGTACATGCACTTTACCAGCTCTTTGGCACCAAGCTCGATAAGCTCAGTTGGTAAACCAACAGCGCTAGGGGCCAACCAAAATAACTCACTAAAAAGGCTTTTATATACTTTTTATTGAATCCAATATATTTTTAAATCATTTAAGGATATTTAGTTTCCAGTTTTATGAAAATAAAAGAGATACATTTTCCATCAATAGCATACAAATTATGCGGAATACCGAGTAAAAAAGCTTAATTATTTATGTCAGCAGTATGTTTTGGATCGTTATCCTGCTGAAAGTAGTAACCACTTCCTAGACTTAAATCCTCCGCGCTTTGCTTCAAATTTCGTTTCAAGATATACATATTTGTCCATAATGGAATCAATGAACTCCAATCGGCCAACACATTTAGCAGCCATGATAGCAGTATGACTGCTCCACCGCCATCATGCTTCACAGTACGCATCAAGTTGCTCTTATCGAGTGCCGAACCATTTTTTCGCTAAACAAGCTCTAGCCCTTTGATTCCAAAGACGGAAAACTTGCTCTCAACGGAGAAAATAACCTTCTCCCAAAACTCCTGGGGCTTATTTAAATGCTCGTTAACGAAAGCAATACACGTATTATCTGACGATATGATGGTAATTATGGTATGTTTTGATCACTCTTTGTATGGAAGTGTGTATTCTCCCAACAATCCGACCAATTTCACGGTATGGTTTTCCTTCTTTATTTTTATCATAATTTCCCTCTCAGAGGGGCTTGTTCCCTTTTCTTTGGGCGGCATGGTATATTTTAGATTTGAAATAAATTTACATAATGTAATAAAAAAGTTTGAAAATTTTTGCTTTTGCGAAAACGACTGAAAATATAGGTCTCAGACACTTTAACATAAGTTTATGATAAGGGGAATACCCGTTTTGCTAATTACACGCAGACTTTTTCTACGCTTCCGAAAGGGGCTTTGTTGTAAATTTATCGATAAAAAAAGTTGCCAGATTTGCATCGCTCTATATTCTGTGAGATTATGCAAGTGACTAGCACTAAAGCATGGAATGTGATTTTTCTCGAAATTTTTCAAAATATAGGTTATTTTTGGGCAAAAGGAAATAAGACATTAGCGTGTACGCAGACTTTTTTGGCCGAGTGTATGCAGCTATACATATACTAATCAGCTAAAACAAAGTTTCACAAAAAGATAAAGAGATAGTGAAAAGCATGCTAGTTCTGCACGAGTAAGGGGACCATTTAAAGCACATAAATTTTCTACCCTCATTTGAGAGCTTTCAGTTACACCTTATCCAAATACACTGTGTTCGGTATGTGTGTCATATCTGGCTAATAGATAATATAAAGATGTTAACCGAACTCAAAGTACCAATCGAAAAATTAATTTATTAATTTAATTTCTAACTTTTGTAATTAATACTTAATGGGGTTTAAACTGAATTGACACATTTCCTCCTCGCAACCGCATTAGGAACTCGTAAGTTTGATATTGATTTTAAGATTTATTAAATAACCAAACGTCAATCATCTGTCTTTTGTTGGTGTGTTAAGTGATAATAAAAAAGTGTTAATGCATTTTATTTCAAGCAGCTTTAGAAAGAAATGGGCTAGGAGCACAATTTGAAAGCAAATGGGCTGAAATACCATTTTGGGAAAATATAACATAGTACCGCTTTAAAAAAAACCGTTACAATTGTGAATGAAATTATCTTAGATAAAAAGAAATACAGTAGTACTCGATGCCTGACTTTTTCAACCAGCAGAGATAGCCGCTCAAGAATAGAACTTTTGCCGGCTGACTTTAAATATAATATGTTAATGAAATCTTTACGAGTTTGAGAATTTCCACCGATTGTTTTGGATTAAATGGAACTAGTAGCGATTAAGCAGCAGTGCAAGCAATAAAAAAAAATATTTTGTGGCCTGATTGTCTGATGAACTGATTTAGACGCTGTGTAGATGCAGCCACTCACCAAAGTTTTTTTGTACTTATTTTGCATTTGGTTTTAACTTGCGTGGAGCGAGAATTTCTGCTACGATTTTGTCATCTATTTACATTTGCTTTTACTTCTTTCCGTCGACCGCATATGCAATCAACGAATTAAAAATTATTTCAACTTTTCTGCTTTCTTTTTTTTTTTTGCTTTGATCTCTTCCTCCTGTCACGCTTTGCCATTGCATTGTCACTTTTCTAGATTTTAGATTTTTTTTCTTAATTTACTTATTTTTTGCTTTTCAAGCGCGGCTGAGTGCAGTTTCATTCCAGCAGCTCGCTGTTTCGTTCACGCTTATGCCCGCATTAATTGAAGTCGCCAGCAATGCAAAAGACTTATTCTCATTTAACTAGTAGTTGTTTTCGGACGAGGGTTTGGTGTCTCGCATAGCTGCGCAGGAAAGTAAGCAGTGAATAGTAAATGTAAGAATGCAAAAAGAATGTAAAATAGCAATGTAAATAATAAATAGCATAGCAACCGTGAGTGAGTGGAACAAGAAAGGAATAAAGTAAAAAAAAAAAAAAAAAAAATACACAATAAATAATTGAAAAAAGAAGAATGAGAAGCAGTTAAAAAGGAATGAAATAAAAGTGTGCTAAAATAAAAAAAAAATACTAAAATAAAGAATTGAGAAAAATAACTGCAAAACCACAACCGAAAGAAACCCTGCACCAACACTCAGAGCAAGAGCAAATAGTATTACAACCACAGTCAACACGCCCACAACACTTGATGATTTGTATGAATGCACATTTGCAATGGTGAGCACCTCTACCAAAAGCATTGCCCTGGCTGGCTTGTAGGAGCGCATACACCACTCGACTGTACGTGGTGTGGACTGACCGACCGACATTGGCGAATGCAATTAAAAATTCTTCACATTTCAATGTTGCGCTACGAATTCGTTCTTGCTGTTACATACATACAAATATACAGATGTATGTACAATATGTATGTATGCAGCTGATGTTGACACTGGCTGATTCTGATGCTGATGCTGATGCTGAAGCTGAAGTTGTCCTTCAAATGAAGTTCGGCCATGGTTCGTGACGCTGTCCGGCATGTTTAGTGCATGTTCACGCTGCTGCTTGCAACATTTCTATGTGGTTGCATAATTTTAGGTGCATCACCACAATCAGACAGTTTTACACAATTTTTCATTTAACTAACTTCCCTCCTCATCACGGACGTATGTATGTATGTATAGCTCCACACTACTACCCTCAATTATTTTTAGCTTCCGCACTACAATTTGTTGTGATTGTTTGCGTTCGCGGAAATTAATTGGCCAAATTCTTGTGTGTGATTTTGAGTGAGCATTGCAAGTGGACTCTATATTGACAGAGAGCTACGAATAGGCAGCTTCGCAGACGGACAACGATAGAAATAGGAATAGAATGCTACACACAAAATGTAGTAGAAAATGCGGCGTGAGTTAATTAAAAGTGCGCCCGAGTGCCTAAAAGTATGCTTCGGAGCTATATTAAAGCGTTTTAAGTGATTTACGTCGTGGCGTGGCGGTGGCGCTTGAAATTACTATTACTAGCTATTTCAGGCGTCACCGTGATTTGTCATTTCCATTAGTGGTAGCAGTAATTGCATACTTCAGGGGTGCCACCAATAGTAGCGTGGGAAATAGCACTTTCAGTTATGCTCAAATGTATTTGAAGTTCTTTTAATTTACTCCATCGCTATTACATTCCTTGTGCTAATCTGCTGCGAAGTAATAGCAGAGAGGCAGGGATTTAAATACTTTTCATTACAATTACGTTTTATTAAAGGTTATGGTCAGAGCGCGTTGATGAGTTAAAAGAATAGAGAGCACAGAAGGACACAACTTTACCTGAACTATGACTTGGTAAAGGAAAATTAGGTTATAAAAAAGTAAAATTCGTAACTAATTAGCTGTGTGGGTATTGGCCAGTCACATTAGATGAAAACCGGAAAATTATTTGCAATGGCGAGGTAAAAGTACGCAACAAAAGTCATGGAGCTCGGACCACTATACATATCTTATAGCTCCCATACAACTGATGATTCAGATATGAGGTTTTGCGTTGTAACTCCTACACTAAAGCAGCTGAGGTCTTGAAATTTGGCACTCCTTTCACTTATAATTAAAAAGAGTATTATACAATGAAAATCATTAGGATCGGATCTCTATAACTTATGGCTCCCATACAACTTTTTGTTCAGATGTGAGGTTTTGCTATATAGCTCCTATATTTAGACTTATATCTTCATCATACCAGGTCTACTGAGAAAATCAAGAATGGGGTTCGGTTGGAGACTTTAACATTTATACCATTCCTTGGAATCCAATTGAGCAAACTTGGACAACATGCAATGCTAGAAAATTTGATGGTGGATTTGTTATTGAGGACTTTTCTGCGGCTAGTACCAACAATAGCGATAACATATGAAACCTTCTACGGTGACCATGACGGGATATTTTTAAGTTCGAACTCCAAATATCATTAAATTTCCATATGAATCTAAATATTTTTAGTTTCATAGCTACTGTACTTTATTTAATTGTATTTCATTTTATATGGGACAAATAAACAGTATTTTAAAATTTAAAATTTTTTACGCTAAATTAAATTAAATTTTTATATATTTAGGTATGAAGGCTTCGGCAGGGCCAAAGACAGCACTTTTTTCCTTGCTTTGAACAAAACTTCGGTAAGAATGAAGCAGTAAGGAGTTTGTAAGAAAACTGCAGAGAGGTATTCACTCCGAAAAACAAATTGGACAGTTTGGTTACACAAAAATACACATTTCAAAGGGTTATCCGTCTTAGAAGGCACATCAATCTTTGAAGTATACAATTTTTGGAGCCGATAAAAATATAACATCTCTCATCTCTCGAAAGGGAAGATCGTGATTAAAGTGGTTTTATGAATTCCGTTGATACAGTAGAAAGTTCACAGGCTTCTAAATACAGTGACCGAATATCGCAAGCTCTTTGACCTTTGACCACAATTAGCTATGCTAAGTCAACGTAGAGTAATATGTTATTTGATGAAGAATTTAGATTGATCGTTGAAGAAGTACGAATAGTGTCGTCTCTTTAAACCAACTCCTATCAGCGCAAGGTCAATCTGAGAACCATATTTTTTATTGCAGATATCGTTTAAAGCCTTGATGTGTTGAACTTTACTAACTGTTGAAAAAATACTTTCACACAATAAAAAAATTCCTTAAAATATAGCAGTAATAGCTAGTAACGCAATGGAAAAAATTGGGAAGTAGGTATGTATATTCTTCAATAACGCAACCGCTGTTGTCAAAAACAAGGACAAGTTATCAACAATTAATCTGTAATTCTAGCGAATTTGTTTGCTAAGCGCTGGCGCCAAAGATTGTCTCTAGTCTGATGACGTTTAACACTCATCAGGAACTAAAAGTGGGGGTAAACCGGAATTATGAAACTCTAGGATGTAAATAAAAATTGTACCTTCATTTGAAGCAGGTCGGTGGCCTTAAGTAACACTCATTTGCTTTAAAGCTTTTACTTAACTCCACTTGTATGTGTGTCATGGAATTTTGTAATCAATATTTTACGCACTTCCACCGAAGCTATCGGGCTCAAATTTTGGTTCTCGTGGCAAAGGCGATTACTTAATTCTGTCATTTTGAATCCCAAATGGTGGACGCAACAATAGGACGATTTATCATTTCCGCTGCAAGGGAAAGGAAAGCGCTTGATAAGCAAAAAACAACAAGTAAAGTAACATGTTTGCTGGTAGAAATAGCGAGAGTCCATTTTCATCAGCCCAGAACCGAACTGAAAAGAGGAGGATGGCGAGCCTCAAAAAAGGGAAGTTCGACTGCATAGTCACCACCCAAAATTCTGATATTTCGTCTTAGAAGAGGGCTTGAAAAACAAGACTTAACCTTCAAAAATCATTATTTCTTTGATGGATAAAATGGCGCTCAAGTTTACAAATGCGCGGAACAAAGTAAGACAGATTGGGAATCTTTCTATCAAATTGTTCGCTCTCCAAAAAGCAGACACTCGCATGGAGGTGGTCTTTTCTGGCAGTTCTAGTGGGGCAACAATAGGTCGGCCACACTTGTCAGAAGGTAAACGTTCATTTAATATTTTCAAAACACCACCATTCATTGTGCTGACAATAGTTTCACTAGCAGTAGCGTGCTGAACACTCAATTAAACGATAGCTTGTTGGCAATTAACTCAATGCTAAAATTGTGAATACTTGCAGGCGCGACATGCCACTTGAATAGCCACCAAAATTGTCATATGCGATAAAATACAATACATAAATTGCTGATAGTTTAATATAACGCAATGTTGCTACTGCTTGCTATGCTATAGTTCAACCGAGTGGCGGCCCATTATCTGCTTAAAATGTCATTTACAACCGACACTTGTCCAGAGAGTTCAGTGATTTGTGTGCAAAAAAAAACAAAAACAAAGGAAAATGGCAGTACTGGAAAATGGTAAAAAAAAACACAATTCCTATTAGCGACAAGCTGACAATTTATACAAAACCCCACGCTCACACCTACAAAAATTAATCACCTGGTATTTGCCGCTATCCACAGTTCACTTGTTTGTTGTTGGCCACTTTATAATTGCATTTAATATCGCAATTTTGTTCATATTAAACTCGTATCGTGCTTGGCCGTTGGCTGATGACGGGTCAACTACCAATTGACAGTCATGTTGTTCATTACAAAAATTATATATGGGATATTGCTAATTAAAAATGCACTTATACTTAGTAAGAACTTTTTACCTGTAAACAGTTTATAATACAAAAGTTTTTAGCAATTAGGAATAACATTTTTAATAATTTAAATTTTAAAAAATTCAACATCTGCAACATCTTTCAACCCGAGCTTTAATTTTAAAATTAAAAAAAGGGGACAAATTTATGATGGTGATTTTTTTCTTTAATACAAGGTAGAAGCTTTTAGGTTATAAACATTACCTGCCCAATTATCGCCTCGAAATAAAAATTATTTTGATGCAACGTTTCATCATGCTCATAACTGCGGCTCCATTTTCAGAATAACAGCTCTGGTGTTGTCGTTTTGCAGTTGAATTGTTGCTGAAGCCCTTGCGTAAAATTTATATTTAATGTAGCCCTAACTGTTCAATTTTAAATTGAAGGACAGTTCATTGTATCTGGTCTAAATAGAGAAATGGTATGTGTAAAGGCTATTTTATTCTCGTTGCTGTTGTTGGGACAAATGATGCGCTATCTACTTTATTACTTTTTTAAGTTTCAATAAAAATAAAAGTAACCTTATTCAGAAATATTTATGTTGCACAGTGTGTCGGTTATGACCTTAATATGGCTAAAAACAATTTGAGATTTTTTTCATGGAAAGCAAAATTAATAATTCAGGTAACAAAAAGCCAAAAGTTGCGTCATCATGTGAAACTTTTACAAACTATTACTCCGAATTATCGATGATTTTTGAGATTTTTTCGAGCGGTGTTTGGCAATATTTTCATGCAACGCATGTACAAAACTTATTTCAAACATTTGTACGTGGAGGGCGTGCCTGAAGACCGACTAGCGAATGGGGGTGGCAGTAGTCCAATTTTCACCAAATTACAGATTTTTTCTTTCTAACTATTTTTGCCTGAAGCTTATATGGCATCGCCACATAGTTTTGGAGCACAAAAATGCAAGGATACTTCGCAAAATATGCAAGGAGTAAAAAAAATAGAGCTTTTTCCTTTACAAATGAGAGTCGCGATCTTTAACCTGAATTAAGATATGTATTTGGCGAAAAGAATTAAAATGACACCTACACTAATCCAACTGCCGTAACCGAGTGTGTGTGAGTTATACAACGCGTTCAAATCTCGACCCTTGTAAGTAATTTGTAGTGCTAATTTTCAGGCAATGGCAAATAGGCGTAAAATTGTAGGAGGCTTAATTTGAGGTATAACAGCGCATCTTGCTCTTGCCAGTTATGGAGGAAGTTCGCCCAACCATAGAGCTATAAGGTGAAATCGCCAAACTATTAGTATTTATTATTAATGACGGGATACAACTAGACATTCTTAGACCAACGCTCTGGGTTCGTTTCCTTTGGTTTCTTGGTTATCAAGTGGCTAAAATAAATTAATACTGCAACAATCGGCGCTTAACATTCAAACTTCATTATAGTGAGGAAACGAATATCCATACTTGATACAGAAATGACTCAGGATTGGTACTGCTAAATTGAAAACCCAAAGCATATTGTACTTACTATTTATATGCAGTTTCAACGAGAGTATTCGGCGGTTTCCAGCCAAAGTCAAATAAATGCAGCAGTTTCATACAGATTACACAATTGTACACAGATTTTTCAAGGTAATATGGGAAATACATATGTATCCCCATTTCTTAACGATAGTTACCTGGCTTGTCGTTTTTTTTTGTGGCTTAATTTAACTAGGTTTAGGAGCTATTATAGTATATGTTTGAAAGTATGTACCTGAAAATAAAAGACAAATTTATTAATATTGTAATATACGCTGGAACGCAGCTAAATATTATTCCTAATATAAAATGATATCAATATAAATGTGTAGTTGGTTGAGACGAAATTTCGGATTCAAAAACATGCAAAGTGATTACCAGGAAAAAGTCCATCATTGCAAAATAAATGTTATCCTTTGGTTTCCCTGTTGCATTTTTTGGACTAATACAATTGCTACCATTTTGTAATTTTCGGAGACGAAAGCGCAGTATAGTTCATTCGAGTGTGATACTGCTGCTCTCAGAATTCATTATCTGGATTTGTATTTTCTGAAATGCAATTGCTTTTCTCTGAAATACAGTTAGAAAATGTGTAGTTCGACAAATCGCTGTGTGCATTCTGCCGGCGCTCCGTTTTCAGATATGCAAACAAAAATCAGTTGGTACAGGGTGAACTTAATAAAATGGTCACAATTCTTCCCGGTGCTGAATAAATTTGTTCATTTCATATAGATAACTCTGTTAATTTGAACACGAATACTGCAATTTAAAAGGCTAGAACCAGTTCTCCATTTAATTAGTTCAATGGGGGCAATTCGAACGTGATATAAAAAATAAAGCTAAGTAAGCAACTTACAAAGCCTACTACTCTTCAAAAGAATTCTTCTAGAGATTTCCGACGATTGAATACCGGAGGATTTAAAGAAAAAGACTCGCGCCTACCGCATCGGATTGGTTTGTGCAGAATATTCGACATGTATATAACGACGGTTCTGTTGAGGTCTCCATTGTTAGGAATGGAACCACTATGCCAATAATTTCGCGTCCTGTCTCACTTTCATATATACATATTATATTTGCTTACTCATCACGTTTTTAAGTAAAAAAAATATTTAAGTGCAACAATACTAAAACGCTATTAACTTGCAAAGGCAGAATATGGCTTTATCAATTGTTTTCATTCAATAATTTATTAACAAGGTCTCTAAATTACTATATGTTTACAATTGCAGAATAGGCATATGCACAAAATATTTATGTACATGGGTGTGTGTGTGTAAGTGTATATGTATGCATTCGCTAAGTGTTAATATACAATTAATTCAATTTTAATGAAGCGTGACAAATAAATATGGGTATAAATATATAATGACGATGTATAATTATCAGCCTTAAAGGCAAAAAAAAACACAAAAATAATGGCAAATAACCAAACATAACTATCATTGCATATACATCCATATATATAAACCAAAGTAAATATATACATACAAAAGTGGAGGCATTCAAAACATTAAAGATAAGCAAAGCGTCATAATAATTTATTTTAAAATTTTGTTTCCACAAAAAACAATAGTGATGGGCATATAAAAACATAATTATAGAGTAGCAGGTAATTACGAAAGTAATAATATTAATAAATAGCGCAAGAATATAGGCATAAAGTGATAACATGTATTAAAACAATGCATCATGCCCTTAAATTATGCGTTAATAATAATTTACTTTTTGTGGGCGTTAAGTTGGAAAAACTGAGTTAAATAAAGCAGCAAATGGTATTTGCAAAAAAGGTGGTTTTATGTATATATTTATATAAATATTTAATGCCAATATACGCGACGAAATAAAAACACAAAACAAAATTATATATGTATGAAAAAGCGAAAAATTACATTTGCAACATTACATACGAGAGAAAAAAGTTCAGTTTGCGCCATGTTGCGGGTGACACCAAGTAGCATGTCGCTCTGAAGCTGTCTGATAGTTGCAGTGAAAAAGGAAGCAGCGACGTCATTTAAACTGGCAATTTTATTTAACAACAATATAAAGAAGGAATTAAACTAACATGCAATTACAAAATGCAGTACACCTGCAAGAAATTCTAGTGAAAAGATGTCCATTATGTCACGGATTTATTCGATAATTTTTATTTATTTTTCCAATAAAACTTTTATTTGACAATACACATACGCCTTTTGGCATCTACAATATATCAGCAAACTATAAATTTAGCTATACTGACCCATATATTCGGTTGGCTACTTATGTTGACTAATTTATTTTTAATAATCTTTTATAAACGTATAACTCATGGTGTATCATAAACTGTATAAATAAAGCTTTCAAACATTTTCAAATTCGAAAATCACAAAAATTCATCGAACTTCAAACAATTTTCATAAAATTTTAGAACTTTTAAATCAGAATTTTTAATAACTTATTAGGTATGCAGTATTGTAGCTCATTCAATTTCACTATAATAAAGTTCAGGTTTCAAGTGGCTACAAATTCTGGTTGGTTATTGAATATGAACCAAATATACTTTTGTATAGAGAAAAATGCTGAACACCGCCGTCGGGACAAAGAAGAAAGTCGCCCAATACTGAGTTTTCATCAACTTTCACTTTTCGATGAATGCTAAGTGAAGCCAATCCGTTTAGCCGATTTTCACTCATCGTAGACCGTTGCAGACATCAAGTGCTTCCATTGAATAGTGGATATTTATCTAAAATTCGTCTTCCCCAAAGTTTTACTTCGCCGACAAATACTACAGCACAAACGTCATGCAAAATCAAAGAGTATTTTTCAAATCATTGCTTGCAGGCTTCTTTAACTAGAGTTGTAGTTTTCGACGGAAAGACATACGAAACTCGAAAATATTTTACGATACTTTAAAAACGGTCTTGAAGATGATTTACGAATAAATTCTCTGAGGGAAAGCATTCGTGTGCGCACGACCCTTGCAACGACTCGCAATTAAAAAAGTTTTACTTATATGTACTTTAATTCTGAAGAGCTTGCAAAAAAAGATAAATTTGCCTAGACAAAATTGCTTATTTTATTAAATCAAAATTTCGTTTCTTTCTTTCTGACAAAGAAATACTTTAAAAAATCCGGTTATTCAAAAATTGGCAGATCAATCGCTGTAGCTGCTGAAGTCTCAAAATTCCCTTTTCAAATATATGTTTCTAATATTTATGAACTTGAGTTAGTTATTTTATCAAATATTAATTTTTGAACAAAAACTTTTACTTTTCGGCATAAAGCTAAAACATATCTAATTTTTTCTATAGTAATTATATCAACATACACGTAACTCATCCGAAACGAAATCATATTTTGTTTGTTAGGGGTTTTGTAAAAGCTTTGAAAAAGGTACACAAACTTTATAGAAAATGAAAATTTTTATAATAAAGACCTAGCACCTATTAGTCTCTCACTTTAGATAATTTCAATAAATGTGTCATTAATAGCAAACTTCATGTTGATGCTAATTTCTCAAAATTCAACTTCTCTTATTTCTCTTATTATCAACAGATTTTAGAAAAATTTTATATTTGTGTAACACTAAATATTATGAAAGCTTCGATGGTTTGCCCATTTTGCCACAAATTTTAGCAACTTCCAGCAGTTTTGAGATTTTTTTTTAACTTTCCAGTTGGACAGCTACGAGTAGGTACAAACAACATACACATTTAAGTTTTTTTTAATAAGTAAATATGTGCAGCAAATTGGCAGTTACAATTGCTCTGATGACTGCTGCTACTGCCAATTTGGCCGACAACTGTCGTACAACAAAATAATAATATTTTTTGCTTTTTCGCCTATTTTTTACTGTCGCATTTAGTCGTCGTTACTGGTATGTAGTATTTGGTATATATGTATATGTACACAAGCATGTGTGCAAATAGACAATGTGTTTAATTGTAGCTTTTTATTGCATGTTGCATTCTGTCTTCATTTTTTGTTTGCTTGATTGTTGTCACTTCGTTAAATGCCTGTTATTTTGGAGACTTTTGGACTCAAACATGAATTTTTACGCTTACTTCCCACAAATCAAAACCAAACAGCAGCATAAAACAAAAAAAATTCAAAACTCAGCGCGAGAATTTACTTAGGCACTAAATCATCTTATATTTACAAATATTTTATCATACTGAAATTTCATCACCTTACTACATACGCACACACAAGATTGCACGAAATGTTAATGCACCTAATTGTTTTGGGTTAAAATCGCTCACATATACATACATACATACATACATATATGTCACATGTATATTTCTTGCCATTAAAACCACACATTTTGCACTAATTGCCAGTTGCTGTGAATTGAAGCAAACTGTTATTTGTTGCTTGTTGAAATAGCCAGCTAATTGGTCAATCAAGTGTTAATTTAAGCATAAAATTGGTTCATTTAGAACAATATTCATTTCAAGTGATATTTGATTGTCCCAAATTTTGAAATGCGGCATTCGAGGATATATTTAAGTTTTAAAAAATACATTGATTTCTCAAAATCATTCAACCATATTTGGTCAAACATATTTATTTAGGTAATTACACAATTTTCAAATCCTCTGCATGAAATTTAGTTTCACTCAAATGATTTTCTAGAAGGTATTTGACAATTCTGCTTACTGATTGATAACTTAAATACTACTTAAAAAATAATTTTTGTTTACAGAATCATCAAAATATTTTGATGCATTTTTGTAGTTGGTGGTTGTGGTATTTCTATTGGATTAGTCTTATGGAAATATTTCTGCCAAACTACAGCTCACTGATAAATTGTCGTTCACTGTTAGCACGTCGCAAACTTCCTTGGAGGGATTTCACGTTTCACAATTCAGATTCGCACATGAAATAATATTAATTTTCATTCAAAAAAAATTATTAATCAAATTGTTTGCGATTTTGATTTAGAAGAATTTATAAGCAAGTAAAATATTGAAAATCCTGAAATTTGCTAGTGTAATATGAATTGTAAAAATTTTCGTATCTTAACAATCAGAAATGTGCTAGTCTAATACGGTTTATTGTATTTCCTTCTTTAAAAAAGAAACAAATCTGTTAACCACATTGTAAAGTCTGAACCACTAATTGCAAATATTTAAGAACTTTATAACTAAACCTATTTATTGGTCATATATATTTTTTTATTTTTTTATTAACAACTATATTTACCGCTAACTAATAACAACAATAAATTTAAGCTATGACTACTACGGTAGATATTTAGTTGTATTTTAATCATATGCAATTTAGGTTTTATATAATAAATTACAATATTTTAAGTATTTTATTTGTTTTATAATCTTGTATGTAGAGTCGTTCAAAAGTAGCTCTGCCCGTTTGGTGTGGTTTAGTGATTTTCTGTCATTGCAAAAGGGTGTGCAGTCCATGTAGAATATATTCAATAGTTGGGTTTAGTGTACGGCAACACTTACAGGTATTGGTGTCTTTTATTTCGGTACTCGTGGTTTAGTCTTCTATGTCCGAGCCTGTGTCTAATAATTTTAAAAGCTCACGACAAATCTGTTTTCGAAATTAGTGTGCTTGAACTCTATGCGAAAATATTTATATTTCTTTTTAGACTATAGCGGCTGTTCATTTGATTGGATGTGATTTTGCGATGTGAGTATAAACAACTGCAAAAAACACTTATTAAGCAAATATAAAGTAGGTTTATCCTCGAGGAAAACCAAAATATAGTTTCGCATAACAAAAGATACAAAGTAGTTAGAATTTGCATAGAATAAACTCAGTCTAAGGTTTGTCTAATAAATATAATTTTATGTTGTCTTTTTTTCTTCAGAAAATTACTAGATCAAAATTATAAGATATGTACTCTCGTATTGAAAAATCCCAGTTCTCACAGAACCAAAGGACTAAGCAATTATTGATTCTGAAATGCATTATTTCACAAAGACGGTATTCATTTCAAATATATGAGGCTTCATTTGGTGCGGGTAGATGATGGCGGCCAATGGCAGGAATGCTGTTTTGGCAGTATCCTGAAGCTGAAAATCTATGCTATTATGCAACTATCGACCGCGCCGTTGAAAGCCAACCTAGACCAGAGCATCGCTCAAATTCAGCTGGATTTATGCAGCAGATTCATTGAAAATTAGTCAAATAAGCTCCGTTCCAACGTCAGATAGCCTGGTGGACATTTGAGCAGTATTTTGAGTTCCACACATAATAGTACACTTATATGAGACTGTCAATTAAACAAAACTACAGCCCTTTAGATGAAAAGTGGGAAAGAAGAGAACAAGATGAGTAAAGTAAAACAAATACAACAAATTTCGCGAGAATGAGAATACTTCGCGGTTATCTGAGTACGACGCGCGCTGCCACTAGTTGGCGCTAGAAAACGCAACGCTTGACGCCGCAATTTAGGTATCACAACTATTTTTTTGGAAATTCCCCTTTTTTAAAACTAAACTCCAATCAAGTGCGGCGTACACAAGGTGGCGCAGATTGTGGTACCGCAAACCCCCTCTAGGAAATTTTGACAGAATTTCTACGTCACAACAGATTTTGTTTACAAAAACTGTGTATGTCTGTTTACTCGCAATCAGTGTGTATTCGTCCAACGTGTTTAAAAAATGTAGTGTGTATTCTTTCTGACATGTATATATATAACCGTGATTCCTCTCATTTATTTCTATCGAAAAATCTGGTGTGCCGTTACAGCCAAGTTACTCTCCGAATTTCATATCAATCAGCGCAATCTTGTATTCTATCAATCTTGTCTTTAATTATTACATATATACCTTTGAACAGAAAATTTATGAAAGTTTCTAATGGCTTATAACTTGCTGAAGTTCAGTAAAAAATAGCGTTGAGATCTCAAAAAACAATTATTCTAGAATTTGAAGGTGTAATTCGAATTTCTTGTATATAGTTCTTTATTACTCAGTAAAACCAACAATGCTTAAGAGTAATTGTTTCTCTTTCTCTTAATTTGTACATGATTTTTATTTATTCATAATTTTGTTAAATCATACTAGTATAATTATAAAACTGTACTATTTTTCTACAGGACAATTTCTGTTAGAAAAGTAAAGAAATAAACTAAACTAAAAACCAAATGCTATCTTGAGTTATACAAAAATTATTATAGGTATGTAATTTACCCTGCCTTTTCCTAACCACTATTTTAAGTTTGCGGATATTAGATTTCAAAACTCAAAGCTAGGCATATTTAAATTTAGTATATCTTTGATGCCCACTTATGAGTGGATGTCTACATTTTTTTTCTTACCACTGCATACTCGGCCAGTGAGTGCGGTCGAGTGCAGCAACTCATCGGCTAATCTGCCAACTTACTCAATGACGTTGAAGACTTATTTGCGATTATGTTGTCGATATTCTTACTTCAGTGCTCGTTTGCCTGTATTTTAGTATTTCAAGGAGTTTAACGTTTTGGTTTTTTTTTGTACTTGTCTGTCAATAGGCTTAGCAGCCCAAGTGAAAGCAAACTGGAAACTATAAGGAGAATGAAGATACAGATAACTTAAAAATGACTAATTAGCCCACGTAAGCGATTTAATTTTTTGCAATACTTTTTTGAAAACGACTGAGTGTACTCGATGACTTTGCACGACGCTAGAGAATTGCGCTATTTGAAAGACTAAGTAATAAGTCGACTAAAGAAGTTCAGCTTAAAGGATTGCGTTTTTCAGAAGCACATGGTCCACTCCTTGCACTCAGAATTAGTAATTATATAATCACGAATTTGCATAAAGAACAAGAAATTGAATAATTTTAAATAAAGTTTCCTATTTCCTGATAAAAATTTACTGCTCTATGTTGAAATCATTTATAATAGCGGCTGCATTTAATTGAAAGTTAACGTTAATTTTTTGATGCAAAATGAAGCGTTATTTTTCGGCTCGTATGCAAGCAAACCATTACGTCCATAAAGACGTACAAACGGAGGTCATAACTTGCGCAAACGTGGTTTGTGAAACAACAACTTTTAATAAAAAAAATCTACAGCAACATTGTGTTAAAAATGAGGTTAATAACAACAATCAAAAGTGTAACGGTAACTGAGCATAAAGTCGTTAAGCTGCGTTTCAATTAAAAACAGAAAATATTTTCTTTGACTCAATTTGTGTCGAGTGAGTGTGTGCTTTTAAGTAAGCATACATACATACACAGGTACAAAATGTAAATGATGTAATTCGAGCAGCAGGCAAATGGTAGAATACCGAGCTGACCAAAATGCCTGTGGGTTGGCAAAGTAAAAACATTTGCAAGATAAAAATTGGGGATGCCAAACGGTCAGATATACTTTTTATGGTTGTATGTGTGTTAGTATGAGTCCGAATGCATCCATGTGTTGCATATCAGATATTGCATGCCTAGTACCTGGTGTGACAGCAGGTCGGCTGGTACGATCATTCGAGTGTAGAAAAAAGTTCCGCAGGCAACAATTGACAAAAAAATTATCCAAAAGTAACGAGTTTTACAAAAAGCAAGCTATAAGAACAATAAATGCCTACGCAGTCAACATAATTCAACAAATATAAGCGGACAATAAAGACAACAAAGGTAGGTGGCAACACAGTAGCCCACCCACAAGCTCAACTTAATTATAAAATCGTTTATTACAAATATAATTACATTTTTCCGCATAAAAACGAGCAACAATAAACCAATGTAATGAACGCTATAATAACGAAAAAATAAATAAACGAAAACAAATTCCCTCATCGAGGAGGCGATTATAAATGACGATGGTGCGTGGGTGTTATGGTGCAAAGCAAAAAATTGCAAACATCAGTAAAATTTAAGCTTCGACACTTTGAAGGTTTAAGAGAGGGTAAATTTGCGAATTGTATTTATTACTGTTATTTTTATAAAAAAAAAAATTAAGCAAAAAACTCTCACTTAAAGCCCAATAAAATATTCGCTTAACAAATGATTAGTTAAAAACTTTAGGTAGCTAGGACTATAACGGAATACCAGCATAGATAATTTAGGAATATTGCTATCCACTTGAGCTTTTAGATAATATTAAATAAAATTAATGGAGGAAATTTATAAATTTGCACATTGTATTCCTTTATACCACTACTTTTTCTAATAAATAGGCGCTCATGAATTTGTGAGTTGCACAATATTTTTCGTATTTGCACATCTACACTTACGTAGCATTAAACCAATTTGAACATGAACCACTATTGTACTAAAAATGCATTAATTATATTTCACCAAATTACGCTTTATTTGCTTAAATTTTGGCCAGCAAACAGTTGACATATAAAATTACACAAAATTATGAAATATTTCATTGCTGAAACTCTACGAATTTCGATTTTACGTTCGTATTTACCAGTTTGAGTTCAGTGATAACACTTTTTTAAGTCAATTCGTCAATTCCTTAGTCACATTGCGAAAGACAATGAGGTCTAGTTGAACTTCACACAATAGTACAAATCTACTAATTTTCTATTAATTGGTTATCAGAAACCAATTCAAAAATTTATAGTCTTTAAATAATCGCAAAGAAAAAGGTGAAGATATTTGGCTTTCGATAAGCAAATAACTTGTTCGACTTATCATTTAAATAAAATAAAATAAGCAAAATAAATATGGAGTTACGTACCTTATTCACAAAACTTATGTATGGTAGTTCGAAAAATGTATGTAAGTGAAATGTGTAGGATCGTTGACTCATGACCGTCTTCGCTGAAACAATTGATACTCGACTCGACTTCTATCTTTATTGGTGAAAACTGTCAGGCAGTTGTAAGGATTATGCAAAACACATACGAAATTGAAATAAATTACACTAGTCAAAAAAATTTGTTCTCTCGAATACGCACTATTTTTTCTTATGTATGTATGTTATTCGATGTCAGAACCACGAAAATCAACGATTTTATTTTTAAAGTTGTGGGGTTTTTTTATTTTTCAGGATTTTTAAAAGAGGCAGTCCGATATATATGTATGTATATAACATAACAAATACGTCAACCGACAATCTTAAGTTCACTTTTTTTTTGTCACATCAATAGTTTAAGTGCAAATGGCAGAAGTTGGCAGAATTGTAAAATTTTTTGTCACAAAAATAAACTAAAAAAATCGGAGGAAGTCGAACGTGCACGCTGTTCTCATTTCTCATAAACATTGGCGTATGCAATGGGATGTTTTGGAGTTCAAACGTCTACCAAAATCTTAAAACTGCAGTGCTCCCATGAAATCAATTTCCTTTTTTCCTAATTAAATTAGCGTAAAACCCCCAACAAAATATTTTTCTGCGTGTGCCACTGCTCGTATAGAGTGAATAAGAATTAAAAAAATCCGTCCACCTATTATAATACAAAATAAAAGAGGTAAAAATTATGAGTTCTAGAGAGCTTTGTAAAGAGCAACTCTGAATTTAATGGCGAAGAGAACAAAACCAGCAAGTTGCAGCCCATTTCGCGAGTGTCGATACGTCGGTGTGCGAGCGTACTGCAATTTTTAGTATAGACATAACTGATATAAGGCATATGCAAAAAACTTTGTCTATAACTTTTAAATTGTTAGACAAAGTTTTGTTATTTTACGTAATAGTCATTTTTAACTAAAAACACTTTGCTCAATAACGTTGCTCATAACTTTTATTATAATTCTATATTTTTTCCATTGCGTAGTAAGAGTTAATTTTAAGACAATTTTCCCCCTTTGCGCGGAGCATTATAATTCGAGTTTTTTATTTTTACGATGGTCGGTAAGAGTTATTCTCAATGCTTATTTTTTCGTCACTCATAACTTTCATTTTTACTTTTTGTTTTTGTTTTTGTTGCTTACGAAGAGTTTTTTCGAAGACACATTTTTTCTGTTGATCAAAAGTGGACATATTTATCTATTTTTATCTGCTAACTCCCACCAGAATGAGCCTTTTAACCTATATTTTTCAAAATAGCAGTAGCAGTGGTATCACGACGTCCAGTCTCGAAAAATAAATTTGAAAATGTGCTCCACCGGTTTGAACAGTTATCTTGTCAGTATTTGAAAAAAAAAACGGAAAACATTTTTTTCCGCATTGGGTAAAAAGGCTAAATCGGGGTTTTGCTATAATTTCTCTATTTGATCTTCAATTTTTATGATTGGTATATATGTAGCTGTAGAGGTATTAATCAAGGGACTTTTGGCCTTTTGAGGCACATTGTTACAAAAATAAGCACCATGACAAATTATACATATACTTTTAAGCTTATATTAAATTATATGTATTTGTTAAATATATCATTCAATAAAACCGAGGGTAAAAGAGAGCGATTGTAGGAAAATATCTAATTTAGCTGTTTTTTCACAGAATGCCGAAGTTTATTTTTTCACTATTTATGAAATCCTCACAAGGTAAATGTTCAACTCCGAAGGGGACACTTTCCACTTTTTTTAACTGCATACATTGTGATGCGCTCTAATGTATACATATGTATGTTATAAATATATATTTCATTATTAGAACGCTTAACCCAAAAACTTAAAAATAAAAGTTTTAGTTAACGTAAATTTTTTTTTGTCTTGGAATTAACTCTTACCATGCAATGTAAAGACAAAAATTCGAAAACAAAGGCTATGATCAACGAAACAAAAAAAAACATTGGGAATAACAACAAATAACTTAAATCTAAAAAAGTCGAAAATGAACAGCTAAAAAAATTATATTGAGGATAACTCTTACCAGACACTATAAAAACAAAAACGCCGAAAATTATGACCAACGAAACACAAAAGTTTTGGTAATTGAAGTAACATACAATTTTTTTTTATTAACATACGGCAAATTTTTTCCATCCTCAAATAACAAAAACACCATAACAGTTACTAAGCATCTGATGCTAATCACTTGTAAGCTCCATTTTTCAATTTGAATTTTTTTGGAAAAATTCCCAATCATTAAAACTTTAAGCCTAATTAAATCTAATAACATAAATATAACCAAACTATGCAAGTTAACTAAGGGGGTTTCCATTGGGGCAGATAGATGATGGCGTCGTCTGTCTAATGCTTAGCATCCACCTCTTATTATTTCCCTGGCTTGTTCAAAACGCCGCAAAAATAGCATGGTCGCAAAACCTCCCAAACCTCGAAAATCGTAAATATATGCTCTCTAATTTATTAGCAGTAATTTTACTATTTATCTTAATCAGTTTTTGCATTAAAACTATGGCTACAAATTTCGAAACTTATTGCCTATTTTTAAGCTATTCGCCCCCTGCAAGCAGCTCATTTTCCAACATCAGCACAATATATTTGCAATATTTATAAATCGGCGCACATTAATCATACAAAATTTGCAATTAGATACGTATGGTAGTGAGAAATGCTGCATAGTTTTAGGCGTTAAAACCAAAGTACATAGCTAACACAATGGCAGTACATACATATACTGTGGATAAATGCGTGGCGGTAAATAAAATTAATGAGGAATTTCTAATAACACACATACATATGCCAATCCTGTGGCGACTATCATTTGAAGTGTGACACTAAATATTAGCCTTTTTGAGGCCAGTTTCGGCGTTTTATGAGATTAAGATCCTTTTTAAACTTAACACGCATGTACCCAGTTTTGAAGAAATCATAATTGCAATTATTTATTAATAATTTCTACACTCAAAAATAGTCAATATGTCGTTTATGAGGTAGTCCAAATTTGATCTAGAAAAACGGAAAACAGATCTGTAATCTACTACTCAAAACTAAGTTCACGTGACCCAGCGGTTTTTTGTGGATCTTAAGGATTTGCAGCGGTATAAAAATCTTGACCAGCAATATATTTGGATTTTCAAAGCAGTAGATTTCGTCGTGTATACAATGCATTTGCATTTTGTAATTTGTGATTTATACAGCTTCCGACTGCGGTATTTTCCCGTACGATTTTGCTTTGGGTCTCGATTTGGCGCTGTTTGAGCCTCGAATGAAATATCTAAATGAAGCTTGCCGTTTTACCGTCTGTACAAAAGACTGCGATTTTCGTACAGATTTTGCAACAGTACGCAACCTCACACCTACCTATCTTCCGATCTTCCGAAAAAAATTTTAATTCACAGCAATATTTAATAAATCTGCGTTTGAAATTTAAGAAATGTCTTTTCGGGAATAAACGCCGTACTTCTTGAGTCTAAGTGCACCATAACAGAAACTTTTCCAATACTTATCTTTACTACATGACTCCCTAATTATAAAGGAGTATAGCACAAATTATGTATATGCCCAACATTTGGCATGGTAAAAATGTTCACGGTTCTAGCTTTATATATTTATATAAATATTTGATAACTAAAACATGAGATTTAAATATTTCGAAAAAAATATAACTGGGCTCAAAAGTTGCGGATAAATAACATAAAATATATTTTGTGCTAAATTTTTTCTAATTTTATAGGAATATAATAGGTTTACATTTATGTAAATTTTATATTCTGAAAGCCTATTCAAAATCAAGAATTACAAAAAAAGATCCTAATCAGTAAGTTTTCGGCATTTAAAAAAGGAACATTGTTATTCAAGATACGGTATCTCGAAAAGGGCTAAATAAAAAAAAAAAAAATAAAAAATAATGGCGTCCGGTTTATAGAACATTTTAATCGTCTAACAACTTTCTAAAACAAACCTCATTAACCTATTGCTTAGGTCAATTTCAAAGACAAAGCTGTTTTTTTATTATCTGATCGCTCTGACTATATGTATTATAATTTCAATTTTTATAGCATAATTTCGGGCGCGGAAGCGTTTTTTTTTAACTATACACATATCAATTTAAATGCCATTTGCGCCAGTTTATGTAACTAAATTACTTAAAAACTAATTTAACCAGACACCTGACTGCATTATTCAAAAATAATTTACTTGTGTAATGGGTAGTGGATGGTGAATTTTCGATTAAGACCAATACCTGAACAAAATTGATGCGTTTACAACGGCAGTCTTTTTACATGTATTTTATTCAAAACTAACTAAATGATCGTAAATGCAGGCAGGAGTTATGTGTGCGACTATATGAAGGTGTACATGTCTGAACATCTGTACGTATAGATAATTATGTACATACATTACTTTATACACACTTTGTACCAGCTTTGTATGGGCGCATTAAATGCATAACGAAAAGAATTTAATTAATTTCACGCCATGACATATTGTAAACGTGGCAAATGCTTAATGAGGCTACGCATACATAAATAAATGCACCCACACACGTACAGACACACACACACACCAAGGCACACAATAAATAACGGTCATGTCATATACATATATTTTACATGCATACCTTTACTTCATATTGTAAGCTGCGGAACACTCTATAAATGTCATCATTATTATTGCATGCCGCTAAAGCCAGTGTTCCGGGCTGTGACAATACCTTCAGCTACATTTATGTAAAATCATTCCGCCTCTTTTTAATCCAATAAAATAAAGTTTATTCACAAAAAAGAGAAAAAATTCCCACAGGTATAATAACACCGGTTGCTCATTCGTTTAAAATGAGCGATTACTTTGAATAGTTTAATAACCCATCGATTGAAATTGTTTTTATGCTTTTTAACGCAGAGGTAAGAATACAAATATTCTTTAAAAAATTAACCATTAAAGTGAATACATATTAACTCGAATTGCACTGCAAGAAATCATATTTGGCACTCTTACGAAAAGCGAAAAGCTTTTTATATTTCCAATAAATATGGATACACTTACACAGCTATTAACATACATACATACTTATGTACATATATGTATTAACAGAGGTGCAAAAGTGCGCAACAAATGTGGTTTCAAAAAATAATAACTCGCTACAGATAATTCGAAATATTATTAACACTTACTATCCTACTTAATGTAACCAAATATTTCGAAGTGCAACGAAGTACCAGATATGAGAATCAAAAATGGTATGAAAGTATACATACGTAAAGAGAAAATTGAAATAAATATTTTATGAAACGAAAATTAAACTTTTCTTCATCAATGATCCAAAATTTTCATAGAAAAGGAGAAGAAAAATGAAATGAACTGTTTGATCCATAAATTATGTTTGACTAAAATCAATTTTAAATAATGAAAGCGCAATATCTATCTCTTTGGTAAGACCACACACCTTCAAAAGTGGAACTCGAAAAAAGGACGGTTGAGAAATTGAGAATGAATTGCCACTAAAGAAATATTTCGCTACCCAGAGGTACTAATTCCATTTTACGAAATTGTTCAGCAGAGACGAAAAATCGTGAAAATACTTTTTCTGTTAAAATTTTCAACACGTTTAAATACAATGTTGTTTTACGTTACCAGCTTCTGAAGTTAGTAAAAGATTCAACTTAAATATTCTAACAACATACTTATAATTAATTTTTGGACTTTGCACATTTTTGGCAAAATGGATTTTAGTTGTTCCTTGCCTTGGCACTTCTTATTTTTAAATGTATTCGAGAGAGTGCGATATGTGAAACCGAGGGCAGTTGAAAAGTTTGGAGGAGGACTGTACTGTCAATAACTTTGTTTGAAATTAAAATATAGGCTACTAGGTCACTGCACGTGTTTCAGGCGGAACTACCAAGAAAGAGACCGATTGGCTGTCTACTGACGCGACCTCTATTACTCTACTCTGATAGCCAAGCAGCAACTAGAGCGCTCGGTTCAACAGCGGTGTGATCGAAAGTTTTCATGGTTTGCCTGACTTGTCGCTTGGAAGTTTTGGAAAATTTCTTCAACAAAATGAAAAATTCGGAAGGCAGACGGAGGGACTCACCAAATACGAGCTCTGTCGGTGTACATCCTATATCGTCTTTAAATGATGAGCGTAGACCCAATAGTATGAGAGGCAGGTATGTTGTCCAACGATCAATTTGGTGGCACAAAATGGCCGATTTCAAAGTTCGGCGCCACCTCTCTATGACTCCATTTGCCTGCGGATGATATGGCGTTGTTCGTAAATGTGAAATTCCCAGGTAGTCCAGCAGTTGTTTAAAGACAGCGCTCTCGAATTGGCGTCCCAAATCGGATGTAATGTCTATTGGAACGCCGAATCTAGCAATCCAACCGGTCATCAAAGCTTTCGCTACAGTTAGAGCTGTCATATCTGCTATAGGTATGGCTTCTGGCCAGCGGGTAAAGCTGTCGATTATTGTGAGACAATAACGACTTCCTTCCGAAAGCGGAAACGGACCTACAATATCGATATGCAAATGCCCAAATCGTTGTGTTGGGCGATCGCGACGTTGCAGTAAGCTTCTGTTGTGTCGAATAATTTTGCTACGTTGGCATTGCAAGCAACCTCTAGCGAACTGCTTGCTATCGTGCTGGATACCAGGCCACACGAATCGCTCAGTCATAATCTTCTGCGTGCCACGAATACCTGGATGCGCCAAATTATGCGTTGCTTGTAGGAAGGTTGAGCGGAACTTCTTTGTTATGAAGGGACGCAAACGGCCTGTTGATACGTCACAGAAGAGTTTGTTGTCACTGCAAGGAAATGCAGAACTTTGTAACTTTAAGGAGTGAGCGTTATCTTTATTGAGGTACCAGTGCAGCTCCGCGTCATTTGCTTGGTCTGCGGCAAGCTCTTCGTAGTTAATTGCGGTTGCCGTTAGGGTCTGAACCCGCGAAAATAAGTCTGCTGTGACGTTGTTCTTGCCATCGACATGTCTTATGTCGGTTGTAATTTGTGCAATAAAGTCCAGTTGCCTGACCTGCCTGTCAGAGGCTTTAACAAAGCGTTGTTGAAAAGCGAAGATAAGCGGTTTATGGTCGGTGTATACGTGGCAGATGCGGCCTTCAAGCATGCAACGAAAGTATTTCAAGGCGCTATACAAAGCAGTCAGTTCACGATCATAAGTGCTGTAACGCGTTTCGGCTTTCGAAAATTTTCGTGAGAAAAAACCTAGTGGCTGGAGGCAGCCGTCCACAACTTGATTAAGTGCCGCGCCGGCTGCGTAGTCTGACGCGTCGACCCATAACGAGAGCTCGGTATCCGGCGTTGGGTGTGCAAGCATTGCGCACGAAGCTAGTTGTTTTTTGCACGCTTGGAAATGAGTTTTGTTTTCCTCAGACCGAATTAGCTTTGTATTGTCGTTCTTCCTGTTGCCAGGAATCATTGCAAAAAGAGGCGCTCCAATGCTTTTGGCAGAAATCTGCGGTAAAAGTTTATCATAGCAAGGAAGCGCTTTAACTGTTTTGCAACGAGTGGTAACGGAAAATCCATAAGGGCTTCTACGCGAGTGGGCAGCGGTCGTATTCCATCTTTTGTAATAGAATTGCCCAGGAAGTCGAGTTGAGTGACGCCGAATTGCGAATTTGCCACATTAATCGTAAGGTTGTAATTCCTCAGTCGATCGAACACCAGGCGAAGATGGTGCTTGTGCTCGTCCACAGAGCGTGATGCAATGCAAACGTCATCTAAGTATACGAATACGAAATCTATACCGCGAAAGACCTCATTGATGAGACGCTGAAACGTCTGGGCGGCGTTTCTTAACCCAAACGTCATATGGGTAAACTCGTACAACTCAAAGGGTGTAGTGATGGCAGTCTTGCAAATGTCATCAGGGTGTACCTGGTGGAAGGCTTTTTGTAGATCTATTTTTGAAAATACACATTTACCCGGCAATATTACTGAAAAGTCTTGCAGAAACGGTAGGGGATAGCGGTCCGGCACCGTAATGGAATTCAGTGCCCTATAATCCCCGCAAGGTCTCCAGGTATCATCAGCTTTGCGAACCATGTGCAAAGGACTAGCCCAATTGCTGCTGGAAGGGCGACATATGCCAAGATTAATTAGAAGATCGAACTCCGCCCGTGCAGCAACAAGTTTCTCCGGTGACAACCGTCGAGGCCGCGAGAATGTAGGCTGGCCAGAGGTGGTTATGTTATGAACGACCGATGTTTTTGTTCTGACACCCAGATGCGCAGGGTGTGTAATTTCGGCAAACTCCAAGAGGATGCTTGAAAACGCGTCATGAGTGTTAATGGTGGAAACATTCATTGTATTAATTCGTTTGATTCTACATGATGTATGGAGCAGTGTTGAGCGGTCGATAAGGCGTTGGCCTTTTAAATCTACCAAAAGGCCATGCTTGCTGAGAAAGTCCGCTCCGAGTATAGGTTGGGACACGTCTGCTATGATAAAGGTCCATAAGAATTCGCGTTGAAGATTTAAATTTAGTTTTATTAAGACTTGACCATAATTGATACGGGGGAACCATTTGCGGCAAACAATTTCATAGAGAAAGCTTTTGCTCGTGCTAATTTTGTTGACTTGGGTATGACTGGCACATCGGCCCCCGAGTCGATTAAAAATTTCATTTTAGCAGATGTGTCAAATATGCATAACCGATAGCTTTCAGAAATTTCGGAAAGTTTGCCGGCTTCCGAAATAGAATTAGCAGAGCAGACCTATTCAGTGCTGGTTGCCATGTGCGACTGGGTAAATGTGCATGGTTGCCTGCACCTAGTCGCATTTGCGCCGAATTTGGCACGATACCAGCAAAAACCGTTAGAAGTACTAGAACCTCCAGAAGCAGATTGCGAGATGCGACGAGCATTCTTTCGTTGGTCGCTGGATGCGGACTGTGTTAATGTGTCGAAGCGTTTGTTCAAAGCAGCAATGTCGGTTTTCAGGTTAGAAATTTAATTAGGCATATTATGCAACGCGCTAACCTCAAAACCGTTCTGTTTTTGTGTTTCATTTGCCTCCGCAATCGAGTCGGCGGTTTTTAGCTTTTGGGTGGTCGGAACGCTAGTAGCGATAATGGCTGCTTGCATAAACGAAGGAAGTTTGCTGATCCAGAAGCCTTCTAAAATTGCATCACTAAGCGCAGCCCCTGCTGTTGCGTTTTCAGCAGACGCTGAAGGCGGCTTTGGATGTTGCCATTAAAATGTTCAATAAATGTTTTGCGGATATATTGGTTTTTTGCAGCCGCTGGAGTCGCTTCGATCAGTGGTTGTAGCTCTAGCAGCTTAAGAGGCGGTACATTCGCGAGAACAATGTTAAACTTGTTTAAGTCCGCAGTAACACCGCATGCTTGAAACCAAAAATCTAAAGAGTAGAAATACGCCTCCACATTTTCGGTGGTCATTGCTGGTAGAGCTATACGTGGGTGTCTATCCAAAGGCATATCGTCCCAAGCTTGTCCACCTGTGATGGCTGCGCTGTCATTGAGTGACATTGTCTGGGGTCACCAATTTAGTATTCTTCTAAAATGTTGTGAGCACACGTCCGTGCAGCTTTAGTTTATTATCAAAAAAGGAAAGAAAAATGTACAAAATTCAGCTTATGCTACAAATGTCAAAAATGATCGCTCTCACTCTCCAACAAAGTACATTGGCAAGTCTATGAATTATCGCTCTCAGTGCTGAATAGGTTTGCATTGCCGAGTTCACAATTTTATCCAAAAGTGGTGATGCCACATGTACTTTAGTAATCGAATGTCTGCCACTTTTAGTTGACTTTACCACGACCAGGTCGAATGTCTTTAAAACTTTAACGTTTTTAAGAACGTGACATCATAATAAGTAATATCTAAAAGTTCCGGTTTATGCCAATCGCCTTACAAACATGAATACATCCAGCATTTACATCAATATTTATGTTCCTTCCCGGCCAGAAGCCGGACCTATAACTATTGGTTATATTAGCCGCAAAATTAACTCAAACTACAATCAATCTGGTATTAAATTTCCACTTCCTCTGCGATTTCTATATAATTTTTTACCAAATTTCGAATACACCTTGTTAAAAAAACATTTTTCGTTTTTTGAATTCCTATAAAGTAATAATCGGGTGTTATCAAACTTTTTAAACAGAAAAAAGTCAAAGTAGAAAGAAATCGTTACAACCCCAAAAGGAGAAAAAGGCGGAAAAGTGCGTACAAATATAACACAACTTGATACTAAATTTTTTTTTTTTAATTTAAGCCTTTATTAAAAGAATTTTAAAATAGATTTCATTAAATGAAGTCTGTTTGATGCAAATAAATGAAGTAGAGGATATTACCGTAAAGTTAAAAGTCTAGACACCTTTCCAAAATTTTGTTTTTTTGTTTGTGGGGTTTGCAACTTACCACAAAATTGACTTTACTATATTTATTATAAATAAAATAAGCGTTTTAGCACTTATTATTTTCACCGTCTTTATTTGTTTTATTGCTCAGCAATAGGAAAAAATAACACAAATTCGTTTTTTTTACACTTTCAATCCGAAAATACTAAACAGCTACAACCGAATCAATACTGCAGAACCTAGGCTCTCCTTTTACGTACAATATCCAACATAAATCCACTTTTAATGATGGGCATCATGAGTGGTTAAAATTACGTTGAGCTGATAAAGGTATAGCGGGTTTTCCAACCAAAATAACAACAATGCCAACTAACCTCATTAGAATTAGATTTAGAGTGGCTAAAATAAACACAACTTTTCACTCTTACAATATTTTACAATTTTAGATCGATTTTCGAAAACAATATGTCTCTGTCTTATGACAGACCTTTGTTCCGAAATCTTTCAACCCATCTATCTTGCCAGCAATTTCACAATTGCTCTTGGAAAGACCTTGAACTATTGCATATTTGACAAACTTTTTTTAACATAAATTTCAAATAAGTAATTTGTCCAAAACATTGTATTAAAACGATAAACATTAAATGAAGGAATTCAAGTATATCTGTAGTTGTATTAGCTTAATTATGGAAGTATGTCTGCGTGCATGAGAAAATCGAAAATTCACTTTTGAATAATTAATTTGATATTCATTACATTTCGTACTAGCAATGTACAACTGCAATAACAATGGATGTAAACATACTTGTAAATATAAAAAATTGAAAATTTATATGCCTACTATGTTATGTGTGTATATTATGTGTGTACATACATATATACATATATATATATATAATATAAAGTGTATAATATATACTATGTCTGTGCATATCTGAACAATGTAATAGCAACATTTAATTTATGCATTAATTGTTTACTTTTATTGTATACCTATTTATTTGTTTGTACTGTTGATTTTGCGTTTCTGTGCAAAGCACACACATACTCACGCGAACACACAATTAACACTTACATTATCCACACACACACATGTATACATTCGAGAACTATTCAAGTATTAAAATAATTGCAATGGAAATTCATTTAATGCTAGCGCAAGCATTTTCTAATATACTGTTGTTAAATTTAAACTACAATATAAGTTATTTTACGTTTAAATGGTTTGTGTCAGATCGCCATAATAAGCTGAACTAATGTTTTATTAGATATGTGCACCTAGGTGAATTAAAATACTAATATTTTTCTGGAAAAAATATATTTACGTGTAATAGGGAAATTTTTTCGCATCATTGCCTTTATGAAATTCGTCGGTAAGCAGATGCTAAATCGAATTTCTATTAATAAACTTATTTTGACTTAACTTAATTTATCATATCCGCACATATTGCAATTTGCACATGCCTTTAGTTAATTATAATTGCCCAGTAGGGAAATGCTCTGATTTTAAATATAGAAGTACATGAGTGTGCTGATACTCAGCTGGTATTCTAGCATTGAGCTACTCTTGATAACTTACAATTCAAGGTATCATCTAAAATTAAAACTGACAACATTGCAAGCTGAAAATATTACTACGAACATTAAATAAACATTTCTTCATAGTATAAAACTGATAAAGATTTGGAAAACTTCGACCTAATTTTAAGCAATTCATTTTGGCCGGCAGGGGATTTTGTTCGCGAATTCGAATATTTAAAAGGCCAATACAAATGATCGCAATGTTGCATAAATTCAATATCAGAGTTAAGTTGTTCTTTTATATGCACATTAGGGGTGTCCAAAAACAAACGAAAAATTTACAGGTTACTCAAAGCGTCCGAACTTTCGCACGTAGATATTTTTCGTTGCAAATCAATATTTTTACGGGAGACTTTAAATCATATTACCCCATTGCTTATGTAACCATTATTAAAACTAACTATTTTGCATGAGTCTCCCAAATTGTAATTTGGCCAACTTTCATACATTTTAGCACATTACTATTTATTTTTGATAGTTCTCAAAATAAAGCAATCGTTCAATTTATCTAGCAGCTGTGGATATTTAACGCTATCCATCTATTGGCAGCGCCGCAGAAGAGAAGAAAAGAACTCTCAAAATTGACAGTGTATAAGTAAACAAGACGTAAATATTTGTTGTCTATGCCCAATCTGTCGAAATTAAGAGCAAGATGACGTCGAAAGCTAGGTGATACGAAACTATCTCATTGGAACTAATCTTGTGTTTTAGGATGGGAACAAAGCCAAATGGATCCCTCAACGAACCGCTTAACTGTAAAATTTAATGTTGTATAATTTTTGATGTGGACGGTACAACCGTAAATTTTTAAGAAAACAAGAATAAATATTGAGTTTATGTACTTTTTCTCTTTTTCAACAGGTTTTTAATGCATAAACAAATTTAGCAAATCATTTAACTTTATCCAAGTCTAACATCTCTTGCGCACATTACACGGTGCTACAGTGATTCTAGCGCTGCCGGGGCGTGGTCATGGTGCAACTGACATGTTACAGTAAAATAGACGTCGGAATTAGTTTCAACTCCCTCGAAAGCTTGTAATAAATACGATCCACCCTACAGGTCACAAAGAAAGTTGTCTTCTAGGTTGTTATTTTCAGGCTCTAGGTATTGTACGGAAGTAGTCGTGATATCGTGAAATTTCTTTTTCAGCAAAAAAATTCCTAACTTCATCAATTTCCAACAGATTTGGATGAACGAATTATTCCTTCTATTTGTAATGGACTGGACTTCAAAAATATTAATACTTTAAAATTTATCATTTGTGGATAGTGGTAAAAAAATTGCATTGAATTTGCAAAAATCAAAAAAATTAGCAAACACTTTCTATTCTGGGCGAAAAATATTGTTTGATTTTTGATATACAAGTATAACCATTTCTATATTGTAAAAGCGCTATCATTGGCCTCTGCAAAGTCGTTTAAAAATTGTTAATCGATTCAATAGACGTCAAATTAAAAATATCCAAATGCTCGAAAATACGAAAACTCAGTTTTTTAACAATAAATCAAAAATAATTTGGTGTAAGAAATTTTTCAAACACCGTTTGGTGTTCTACTCTACGAGACCAATGTCCTGCACTATGCCACTTGAAAAGTGTATTTAATTTTTTGTCGTGGTACAGGGTTATCGCTCATATACATGCCAGGTCTAAATCAAATAGGTAATAAAAATGCCTCTAAGCTTACATTTGATAAAAAACATTAAGCAATCGGAAAAGGCCTGCAGCCATGTGCATATAAAAAGCATACTCACGCCCAAAACGATCTTGCAAACCGTTAACTGGAGCAATAAGTGACATAATCATATAAAAAATAATTAATAAACAATCTGACCTATGACAGCTAATTATCATTTCATATGTAAAATTTTCTGCCGAATCAGAAGTTTAAGTATAAAAAAGAATAACAGTTTCTGAGATACAGTTAAGTTAAGTTTGCACAAAAAAAGTTATATACAATTTGAAATAGAGGAAACAGCGAACGACGCCTATATTTTAACTTTTTTAGTTGTTTGCATATAATAATTAAAAATAATTTTTGAGCAAAGGTCCAATTCCCAACAGCGAACCAGCCAAATCGACTACCAAGAGAATTTCTAAGCTGGAGACATGCAAGAAGATAAAATCGGTTACTTACTACTATCCTAACTGATATTTGTTATATCCCTCATAATATCTTTTTTGTAAAATATTATGATACTTATAAGATAAAATGTCTATTCTGGTAGTTGTCATTCAACTCCCCACAGTAAGGCAAATGTCTATTCTGGTAATTATCTTCAAAGGTCTTTTCTGTCTTTGGAAAGATATGCTATGTAATTAATTTGTAATTTAAACATTATGCAATAGCAGAGTTAATATTTGAGGTATTACACATTTTCAATAAAATCTTAAGAATGCAAATTTTAAATAAAATGTACAAAACAAACGCCAGTTAGTTGAAAAAAAAAATAAATATATCCATAATTTGATCTGGCATGCTCAAGGCATCAAACCTTGGATTACCGGAATGGCAGTCACGGGCAAACCAACTCGACTGGAATGGACAGAACTTTTCGATTGCTCGTTGTGTATCATCAGAAGACTGTGGATGTTTATGAATTTTTAACTGACAACTATAAGAAAAACACTCTCATCATGAATGTCCAGGGAGGGCTTTTTGTGCAAGATATTTGTGCCAGAATACAAAAAGTCTTTCCAACTGTCTTTACAACTCTCTTTCGATAGACTGCAAACTATAACTATATGTAAACTATCTTTGCTAGAATATGCCTGTTAGTTTGTGATTTCACTAATTTATTTAATTAACTAGAAGTTATTTAAAGTCTGTCCAAAATTTTTTAAAAATCGATGAGCCTGAAAAAGTAACAACATACTCGCACACTCATTCACGCATAAACTTTCACATTTATAATATTAATCATTGAATTGTCGTACCCCAATCTGAAGAAGGTTACCTGAATCTTCTAGAAGCCTGGACTACAGATCCAACGATATAATTCAGAATTATTCGTCTTGGCGTAAGATAGTAAAATCGCCAAATGTGGTGAGTAGGCCAAAATTTTCTTAAATATTGAATATTCGCACCATCTTATTTAATTAAAACTGTACTTATTATTATTATCATGTTGTTCTCCTTTCAACTTTCAGTTGAAGGTGTGCCATTTGCGTGCCCATGACTGTACAACCAGGCAGGTCGTTTGTGGAAAATACAAATGCATATAAAAGCACTTTTGCAAATACATGTATGTATGTATTATTGTATGTATATTATGTATTTTTCCATAAATTTTACTGCATTAACAATTTTATTGCAAAAATACTTTTTAAGCTTTTACGCAAACACTCACATACTTAACGGGACATAAAATTGCTGATTTTTTTTATGAACACTTAAATGTATCATTTTCAAGCCTACAACCGTTTTAGTTGCTGCACACTTACAGGTGCGCTCAGATTTAAGTAGCGAAAGTGGCAAGAGCGGTAAAGCTTAAAATCTGCATAAAATGCTGGCTTACAAAATACGCGTGTAAATACAATTTCAGGCAAAAAAATAAAAATACAAAAAAATAATAATCATTTGGGCAAGCAGAATACGAGGAAAATATTTTATCGCGCTACGCAATATGCACAATTTACCTCAATAAATATGAGAGCACGTAATTTATACTGTATACAATATTTACGGATGGCGTCACAAAATACAAATGCAAAGAGCTGTGTGTGGAAATGTAAACACATGTACGTTTATTGCACTCTGCATGCTGTAGTTCATTGCGGCACTGTCTGCTGCTTTTCTCGCTTACTTTCTGGCCATTATACCGCCACGATATTAACTGCATATTTTGTAGCTGATAAAATTTTATGCTCATATTTTATGGGCATACATTTAGGCGCAGGGTCTCACAATGGAATTCATGAAAGCTCAAAACACCAACGAAATGGCAAATAAAAAAATGTGAAAAGGAAAAAAATAACCGTAAACGCAACATTTAATGGGTGACCAACATAAAAGAACCAGCAACACCAACAAAACCAACACCAGCATAATCAGCAATATCAGCATCAGCAACAACAATGAGCATAACAAGGCTTGCCACAAATGGCGTCGGTAAATGGGGGTGTTGATGAAGGCTCAATAACAGCTGCTGCTCAAATGCAACGCAACAACCACATTTAGTTGAGCATACAAATCGAACAGCAATAGCAACAAAACGTGCGATCGCATTATGGTTGGTTGTGTGTTAATTGTGCGCAATAAATCTGCACTTTGCTGGCCAATAGCTGAAGTCCGCTGATGTCGTTGATGTTGCTCATACGCCCTGTGCGACCGTTAGCCAGTCGATTTTTTCCCATTAAATATTTGCGTTTTTTCCTCAACATTAAACAAGGTTTTTGTTTTTTTTTGCTTCTGCTGGACTGGCTATTTAACTAGACTAGAGTTATGGTAAAAGAGAATATGATAAAAATGAAAAAAAGAAAACGAATAAAAAAGCATAATCAGCGATGGTGCGTTGCATCCAACAGAACGAACCGAACTGTGTACGAAACAAACAACACAAAAAGCGAAATATTTAATGCAAAACTAAGTGTTGGAAAAGTGCCGGAAAAGCTTTAGAAAAATGTGCAAATATATTAACGCTTTGCATCAACGCTTGCTCTGGCTCACTTCACTTGGGTTCGTAGTAGATACAAATAGATATACATGCACATGCGCATAAATATTTATAATTCGACAATTGCAGCTGCAAAAGGAAAAAAAACGCAAAATATTCACGTACAGATAACGCATAGATAAAAGCAGCATGTTACGTGCCATTAATTCCAAATTATTTATAGATAAACGCATTTGGAGCGCCAAGTAGCGCGCCGCTATTCATATGTATCTTTATGGATATAATTTTGAAATGTATATACATATGTACATATGGCAAATACATGTAAACATAAGCGCACTCTACCTGATATTGCTTCCGACTCTAGTCACTTTCGCAATGAGTTAATTGACTTTACGATTTTTGAGTATAGGCTTATTGATAAGGAAGGGGATTGAAAGATATAATTAAAGCAAATAGCCTAAGCTCAATGTTAATAATAAAACTGTTCAGGAGCCAATTGAAAAAAAGAAACGAATTTGACAAACGCTCTCCACCATCACCTCGTTTCAGGCAGAGATCCAGATTAACAATTATTTGGGCACTAAGTTCTGAAAAGTCATCCTAATTTTGATTGGAATCACGCAAGTCTTTTGATTATAATTATAATTATAAGCCAGACACATTTTTTAAGTTTTCTATATTTATTATTTTGAAACTAATATTTTTATAGACTTTTCATTAGAGCTCTTATTAAAAATCAGCTAACCGATTACTCGACTAATCGAATAGCAACTATTCAATTAATCGAGCACTTTCGGCTAACCGCCCACAATCGAGTAGTCTGAAAATCGACTAATTATTCGAATGGTGACAGCTACTCACAGTAAATTCATAAAAACTTGGTTATAGTGGAAAACGAGCTTTATAATTAAGCACAAACATTCAAACACATATAAAACTCACATTTATTTTTTGAAAAAAAAAAACAACTAGTCGAAAAATCGAAAACGAACGGTTAGTCGACTAGTTATTGAGTTATTCCAAAAAGTCGAAAGGAAACGATTAGTCGATTAAGTCAAGTCGACTGCTTTGTAAACTAATTTTTGCTAATCGATTAATCGATTAGCCGATTATCAAGAGCTCTACTTTTCATAATAATTATGAGTGAGGAAGTTTTTTTAAATCAACAATAACTATTATTTTGAGACTTATTTTATAAGATAAATTTTGCTACGTCTTTCGATGGTTTTTAGTTTGAGAATTATGTTACAAAAGTCTTTACGTAATAATTATGACTAAGACAACTTTTTTCAGTTTTCAAAGACGGAACTATGTCGAGACGGAAAATAGTACCGCACTAGTCCAGAAGTGATCGCGAACTGATACCGAAACTATTTCGAAGTAGTCCCGAATCAAACCCGAACTACTCCCGAAATGGTCCTAAAAAGCCCCATCCTTCAAGACTTAAAAAATGCTTCCGCACTTATAATTATTATGAGAAGACTTTTACTATATAAAACTCAAAATAAAAGTCTTTTAAAACTTAAAAATATTTCTCTCGTTCATAAGTATTATGAAAACACTTTTATAATATAAGTCTTTAAATAATATTTATAGATTACTATATATTATATATATTACTTATTAAATATTTATTGATTAACTTTTACTCTTTTCTCTTATAATAGTTATATATGTCTCTGGTTTCAGGCTCATCAAGACGTGGCTCTTCAAACATCTTCGTTTTCAACACGTTGTCTATTTATATTTAATTTTGCTTAGAAAGCATAACCATCGATAGCAAAATAAATGCAGTTGTCAGGTATGAAATTTTTAAGAATAAACAAGGTCCACGGACATTTTTAATGCACAATGATTATATATTTTTAAGAATTCATAAACAGAAAATTCATTGCAACGAGCAATCATAACGGCTAGTGTTTCTTCTTCGCCATGTACTCGTCTCGTCACGATTTTAAAACGCTGTTAATTAATGTTACTTTTTCAATTTACGACAACTTATGTTTCGATTTAAGTTCAATTTTAGATTGATACAGTTTGTTTTTTAACCAAATGGTCCAGTTATTATCAGCTCAAAGTGTTCCGTGGCCTAAAAAGATTAGACATACCAAGCAAATGATATTTCATATTTCATATTATACGTGTGATGCAAAAAATGTCCGCCACTGTTTGATGTAGACTGAATTAGAATTCAATACATATGACCTTACCGACGACGACGTTGTACGGGGCACTTTTTATCCATCTATCCTATACACCAAACGGCTGCACCGTCCTTGTCCAATTACCATAGGTAGCTTCAGCCTAGTACATGAGGTTCTCACACAATGCCAAATATTCCACAAAGAAATTAATACCACACCCAAGGAAATCAACCATCAGAATCATATAGAAGAGCACAAAGAAAGAGCTTAACACGATCTCTAAAAGTGAAAGCTGTTGGATGAAAAATGCCAACGGCAGCGAGCCTTGAGGAGAATTGATTTCATGAATTGTACAAATCTTCAAGAAAACTAACAGCAGTCTCTTGTAGAATCCAGGAATCCCATGTAGCGAGCGTTCGAGGCAGTCATGGCAGTCATTGCGGAATATCATGGCAATCTTCCGAAATTTTGGATCTAGTCAGACTGAGTAGTAAAGATTTTTGGAATAAGACTTCATCGGAGCAGGTAACAACACTCCCAATTTAGGGATAGCATACTTTAAAGTTCATCAGACTATTATAAGAAAAAATATTCTGATAGTTGAAGCAGAGAGCAGAACGACAGTTATGACAATTATTTTGATATGCGATAGCATCGAATAATAAATGCAAAGGAAAATCAAACCAACCGATTAGCAAATTACGAATAACGAAAACGGCAATATTAACAATAAATGCAACAACCGTTATCTGTAGCAACACCAATAACAAAAATTAAATTGATATCGATAATAATAATGATGACAAAATAGCCAGGCTAAAGATATATACGAGCAAGGCAATAGGAAAATCGGTGATGATATTTGTACATATACAGCAAAACTACTCTTATTTGTAAATTTGATATTAAATTCCTCCAATATCTTAAAATGATGAAATTTAATAGTCGGAAACTAATTAAATGCTTTTTATATTTTATGCGTATAAATCAAAACAAAAAGCAGTAGAAAATAATTGAAGAGTAAATTTCATGCGTTCAAAGTCAATATAGAAAGCTTTTATTATTAAATTTGACAAACAGCTATAAAATAAAAGCCATTAAAAATTAAATTGTAATTACTATAGCTCCCATTTAAATTACTATTTATTAATTAGTTTTTGCTAAAATTTACTTGAAATTTTTTTCTATATTAAATACTTAATACCAAATTAACATCAAATTCTAAACCTTATTTGCTTGCAAAGCATTTAATTGAATATTGTCGAGCAACAAAAAAAAGCTAAAATTATGCACAAAATAGCTGGAGTGAAATGTATAGATTTAAATACATACATACACTACAAATTATTATAAATTACAGGCTTTTTAGGAAGGATGGAGGCAATTTAATGTGTCTACAAATTAACTAATTTAATCAAATATGCTTTGTAAAATTTTATAATTTTTATGCCATTAAAAGCATAATGCGATGTAACAAGGCAAACAATTGGATCACACATTAATTAGTTAAATCTGCTTACTTTAGCATTTCATATAGTTAATAATATTTTTAGCCTATTAAAATTCAAACGTTTTGGATTGATGTATGATTTCCAAAAATAATAAAAATAGTAAAAAAAATTATGAAAAATAACATAGACAACGATAAGTAAGTACTGAATATGTGAAAATTAACCAAAAAGTTATAGCTTACTTTAAATACCAACATCTTTTGAATATATAACATTTAGAAGAAGAAATATCAATAAAAAATGGTTATTTAAAAGACAACTAGGAATACTTTCTTCTTTAACCTTCAACCTACTATTGCCAATTTATGGGATTTAAATGGTCAAAGCTAAAATTTTTAACGATTGTATAATAAAAAGTTTGCTACAATGTTTTTGTGGATTTTCGATTGGAATAAATGCAACCATTTTTTTGATAATTTTTTTTAGTAATAAACATAATAACTTCTACAACAATTTGTGGCGAGCATCATGTTGTTGGGTTGGGGAAGAAAGTGCGGGTTCAAAATTTTTTTTTGAAAATAGGCGTGGTATATAAGTATATATATATATACATATATACTTCTGAAACTACTTAACCAAATTCTATCTCATATTGCAATTTATAGACTATTGAGGTCGGTCAGAAAACTTTCAAAACTAAGATAACCTCTCATATAACAATATTTATCAAAAATTAAAAAAAAACGAAAACGACATATTTGAGATACCACTTAAGACAATCTGCTTAAATTTAATATGCAGACTGAGGTTGCAAAGCAAATGTTAGAAGTGAAAAAATATTGGAAATAGGCGTGGCACTGCTCACTTGAGCGCAAATAGTTATATCTCAAAAACTATGCTCTACAAAATTTTGTGTACACATTGCATGTGAAGTCAGAAGCATCTGAAATTATGCGTCCACAATTTCCTATAACGGTAATTTACAAAAATAAAAATATTATATTAACTATGAAAGACAGTTCGCTTGGCACCGCCCACTATACAACAAATAGGCACATAAGTCTCCTAAATTATGGTATCAAATACTACAAAATTTGGTATACCTCTTGGATTTTAAGTCAATAAGCTAAATTTCGAAAATTGTAAAAATCGTACAAAAACTGTGCCCACCTCTCATATAATGGTAGAATACTAAAATCTAAAAAAATCAATATTTATTGGTTATAGAGCAAATGGATATATCTCCGAAACTTCTTTGTCAAATTCTATCCCAGTAACGGTAATTTACAACAAATCAATATATTGAATAATTTAGAAATTTATATTGCGACTTCTTTAAACTTTGGTGTAAATAATTTAAATAGGAAGAGAAGTTTTGGAAAATGGGTGTGGTACATCTTAAATTGGGACGACCGTCCCCCTTATTCCCACATTATATGACCTACGGTGGTCGCCGTAGCGGAGTGTGTAGCGTAGGCGCGCTTCATTTGGTGGGTCCCGAGTTCAAATCCTGGCCGGGGCAAGTAACATCAAAAATTATAGAAAAGTTGTTTCTAATAGTCGTCGCCCCTCGGCAGGCAGTGACAAACCTCCGAGTGTATTTCAGCCATGAAAAAAATCAATTGCCGTTCGGAGTCGGTGTAGAAATGTAGGTCCCTTAATTTGTATTGCAACATCACGACGCAAACCACAAATTGTAGGAGAAATTCGGCCAAAAGCGCTTAAGCGGCTACAGCGCCAATTAAGTAAGTGAGTAAGCCTTAGATGCTTCTTACAAATAACGGACACCGTCACAGAGTTACAGAAAATTGATATCGATCTCGCAGCCCTAAAAGAAGACAATGTCTCCCTAGAACTTTCTCACATAACATCTTGTATTACGTTGTACGCCACACAAAGTTGCCTGTATATTTCTGGGAAGTGCTGATTTATGAATTTTTTTCACAATAAAAGGTCGACAAAAAAATAAGTTTTTATTTGTAGAGATTTCTTGGCCAGAATGATTGCATTCGCAATTTTGCAGCTAGAACCAAAAATGAAAAAGAATCTGGAAATCGATTCAAAAAGGAAGTGAACATCGTAGCCTTTTTGCTAAATATTGAATTTTAAAAAATGGCGACGATTTGGATAAAAAAAATGTTGTAATTGATGTATAATTCGTAGCAAAACAGACATAAATTTAGTAAATTTTCATTTATGGAAACGATTCTACGATGTTCACTAGCGAATGTAAATGAAAAATTTCAAATCAATCCATTGAGAATTGTAGGTGTAAGTGTTCCGGCCAGCTCAAAAAACATGGTTTTGTGTAAAACGCGTTTGAAGTTTCAAGAGCGCGTAAATACGAGAAGAATGGTGATGTGACTCTGAAAAATCACTCTGAAAATCGGCTATTCAGATGCCTTCTGAACTTTGCCCTTGCAAAGAGGTAATAAAATAAAAGAAATTGGTGAAAAAAAAGTTATGCGTGTGACATGCGCCTTAGGGACGAACATCAAAAAAGCATCAATGGTATTTTCAATGCAATACATCGTATGAGATTGATGTGCATTCGATATGTTCAGAAATAGTTAAAGGTGGATATGATATGCGGGCACCTCAACTCACAGCCATAAACTATTGAAAAAAAATATTAAGTCTATTTCAGCATGTTTTTTTAAGCGCAGTAGCAGGGGTATGTATTTCTCTATACGAAATGTGTTTTAAAAAAATTACTGACTTCTTTGCTTTTCAGACAAATTAAAGGCATATACAGAATATAGTTGTGCTTCCACGATATGATTCTAATAGGTGGAAATTTATAAGTCCATTCTGGCAAAGATAATTTATAGCTTTTCAAAATACCATTATAGAGACAGTTTAAAAGTCATCTTCTATTCTGGAACAAAAATCTTACACAAAAAGCTCTCCTTTGAACATTAGTGGTGAAAAGCCTTTTGTATTCCAAAAGTAATGAAAGACAAAAAGCAAAGGACGTAGATATAATCGGCAAATGAAAACCCCTACTTATTTGAGCCGAGGTGGATTGCGCGTGACTATCGTGCTATAATCCAAAATTCGATGCGCACTTTGGGCGTGCGAAATGAAATAAATTTTTTATTTAATTATTTCTTCTTACTTGAAATTGATAGACATACGATTAAAAACAATTGCTAAAACGAAGATAGTTCCATCGTAGCACCTGCTCATTCGCATATCTTTCAAATCATCGTGTGCCCACCTGCAAAAGATTTTAGATCAGTTGGATAATATCGCATCTGATGAAAATATATTGTTTACTTTTAAAGCAGTCCTTCTTTACCTTAACACCACATGTTTCCAATTCCTAATGACTTACAACCTGAAATTGCGTATATTCTAATTTACATCTTCCCTACCCTTCTGCATACTAACAATAAAATCTTAACAAGATAAGATAATTTGTTGATTAGTTCCAGATTGTATTGCGCCATTAAAACAAAAACGCCAACTTTCTTATAAGTTCTTTATTAACTGTCTTTCTCGCCTTCGGCACCCCTTCATTCCGTCCTGAACAGTATTTTGATTCAACATTTTATCGTCTTCCCTAATTTCGTGTTTAACCAGACACGAAATGGCATTAACACAAAAATACGCGGCAAGAAAATTTATTAATCTACTAACAGCAAAGCAATGGCAATCAATATGAAAATAAATAGACAAAACAAAAAGCAGTTAAAACAAAAAAAACAGCATTGATGGCATAATTAAGCGCCTAAAAGCAGACAACCAGATAAGGAACCTAGAAAAGCAAGCAGCAACTCAAGCGTAACATGGCCAGAGGGATGAGTAGTGTAAGTGGAGGGAGACAATGATGAAGCAAACAAAAAACATGAATAAAGTTGGCAAAAAACGGCATAGCGGACAAATAAAAGTAATTGGAATGTGTAGGAAGACAAAATGAAACACGCCAAAAACCAAATAATGTAGCTTAACATGTTCCAGATTTGCAGTCCGTTAGAATAAAAAATTCCAAAAAAATATACATTGCTAGACACTGAAATTTATCCAGCAATGCCTATTTTTAGGCGCAATGAAGTCAACCGAACAGGCATCCAAGCATTGAACCAACTGTAAGTGCATAAATAAACGTTTGTGGTTGAGCAAGCAGAGAAATAAAATGAAACCAAAAGTACAATAATTGACAAGCACCTAAAATATGGCAAAGTTTATGGGCATTGAAGCGTGTGAAATGCCAGCCAGCCAGCCAGCCAGCCAGTAAACTTGCAGTTGATGTGCTATATAATGGCCAATTAATGAAGAGAAGTTATGGTCTACTAATTGTATAAAATTATTGATTTGTGTTGCATATTTTAAGGGGCAGTAAAGAAAAGGAGTTAAATCAAATATGCGACTTATTAAATTATTAGGCAAAGGAATGCACACATACACATATACTAAATATATATTTTTTTATATAAAAGTGCACATACTTTTCAGCGTTTAAGCTTGTAAAACCCTAACGATGCGTACATATAGACGTAAATAAGTGTGTATACTCTTTAAGGCTCTGCAATTTTAATGCATTAAAAAATTGCGACAGTTAACTCCAAAACCACGCCCAACGACATAGCACATTCCATCCCCCACGCGGCCAGTGAAGTTTCAACTGCTCTCCCCAGCTATCCCATAACAACTCAAGGGTATTAACAGCATTATAAGGCATAATTGAATTTCGATAATAAATTTGAATTATGCCTCCAGGAGGTGGTGCGCCGAAAATTCGTTCTTGTTGCTATTTTTGCTGTTTTTACAAAATTTACGAAAGTGGAAACGTGCGTAGCAACTCATTGGGGAATTATCAAGGCGTTAATGTTGGTCAAAGCGTGCGCTGTAGATGCGGGAATTCGTTGGCATAGTACGGAAGCTGATATCCAACAGCTGAGTAGATAATTTCATAATTTTTCCCCAAGCGCTCATTTTCGCTTGGGTCTTAGAATTGTAGCGGCAAATACGGAAGGGAAGAGAATTGAGTAAATGGTATAGTAAAGAAATACGGCGGATGAAGCACCACAATGAAAATAATAATAATGAATAATAATATTTATGTATGTATATACATACGTAGGTGCATAAGTAGTAAGACAATAACGGAATCGTGTCTGTCTGCAACTGTACGTTTTATTTCGAAATAAAAATGCCACGGCGATGAACGTATAATATTTACAATATATTCCAATAGCCGTTTGGTCGGTAGAAAATATGCCGGATGAAATATATGTATAAAAAAATGTCTCTGTAAATTATGCACATTGGCATAAGTAATGAATTTTATTTTATGTGACGCACATGAATTATACTTTTGGGCGCGCTGCATATGCGTGTACGCCCTTTGCGCTTATCTTCCGCCGCTCATGTCGTTGCTTCCTGTTCGATATGTGGCATTTTGTCTGACTATGTTTTGTGCCACCCACTCCACTAGCAGCATGCCAGACACACCAAGCTACCCACCCAACCAGCCTGATGCATCTCCCGTTGCAGTCGCATACATCCACATTCTATGAATATCTTTATCGCTGCACACGTTGCACTCCTGTTACGTTTTATTTAAATAAATGAACGTTGAATTATGTAACTTGCATGTAAAATGGCAGCAAAAGCTGATTGTAGTTGAAAGGAGTAGGGAACATAGTTGGATTTCGGAAATGACCTCTACAATGTACTGTTCGCTCTTTTCTTTGCATAGGTAGGTGCTGCTGAAAAAGCTGACCATGGCACAATGCAGAAAATTTACACAATTTTGGTGCGAGAAGCACAAAATGGCGTGCTAAAAAGTGTTGATAGAAGGGCGAAACAAGGCAGATATCGGTAGGATGCGTAAAAGGCTGATCACGCTGACCGGCAAAGTTAATGAGTATTTGAATTTTCGTAAAAATGGATGAATAGGAGAATTCAGAGAATAAATAGAATGAATTCAGTACGGGCGTTAGGCAGTGCAAGAGATAGTGTGATGAGTAAACCCATAGAAAGTATTTTTTATCACAACAAAACTAGACGTTGAAGCAGTTTCGATCACTAGTGCATGGGACATGAAGCGCTCGTCGAAATATATAATATGTACCACCCTGAACGAGAGGATATGACATAATCATCATTTACCGTCAGAGGCACGGGTTCTCTGGTGCTAAATCGTCAATCTATCTCTAACATGAGAGGTTGTTAATAACCATGGTGAAAAGAATACAGAAGATGGGGCAGATTGTGGTATAGCTAACGTTCTCTTGGAAATTTTGACAGAATTTCCACGTCACAACAGATTTTGCTTACAAAAACAGCGTGTGTACGTACACTCGCAATCATGTGTATTCCTTTCAACGTGTTTTACAATTATACTGTGTATTCCTTCTAGCATCCATATCAACGTGTTTGCTCTTATTTCTCTTCACCGGTAAATCTGGTGTGATGATGTCACATCTAAGTTACGCTTCGAATTTCAGAGCAATCCGTGCAATCTTGTATTCTGTCATTTTTGACTAATAACCGCTCTCTCTGCCGATCTGTGGAAATGTTGTGTGTAGTTAGGATATGTTCTTAGGATATGTTTTAGCAAAACATCCAGTTCCATTGCGCCACTAGCCTCGAAGATTCGGGAATCGGCGGTAACTGCTACTGTCGGGGTAGTAACATTTACGATGGAAACCGTAACATCAGCAGTTTTTTCTAGCCGCTGGCAAGTAAGGCCATTATTGGAGAAGAATTTGGCTGTCGTCTGGAGTTGGCGAAAAATTATGAGTCCCTCTATTTTTTATCATGGTTATGACGTGGCTATAATACATCAGGTTTCGAAACGCAGACAGCAATATTTATCAGACCGCAACTTATCGACAACGCAAATATCCACTCACTAATACCTCGTTTTGCTTTTGAGGACTCTTTCGCTTTTAACGTGAGTACTGGCGTAGCCGGTGTTTGAGAAACAATGAATATTTACCTACCGGCCAAGAGCAGCGCCAGTAGAAAGCAGATACAGGTAAGCTGTTCTATTGTATCATAGTACCCTGTGCCCCCAATATAAGACACTTATAGAGCGAAAACAAATTTATTTACCCTCCTACCGGCTTGCATATTGTAAGGCTTGCATATAGCTCAAATAGAGGGCCGACCAAATGTCCACGGCTGAAATGCCATTGCTCCGACATGAGCACCATTGTCATGAAACATCCCACTCATGTTAACTGCGATTAAATAGGATAATAGTGATATAGAACATTACGAGGAAGAACAAAATATAACTGGTACGTAATTTCTAATAAAAATACAGTAAGCGGAAATGTAGAGAAATGGCTTTTATGAGATGAACTATAGCTTCGTGAGCATCTTCAATCTTAGGTTACTCAAAATAAAGAGGAAGGAAATAGACGATACCGCTAATTGACGTAAATCAGTGAAGATTTGTCTAAAAGAGTCTGCTCATTACATAGTGATAATAAAGTCCGGTTACGACGAAAATAACTTTCATGAGGAAGCTATATAGAAACATTGTTTTTGTTATTGAATTCGTACAATTCCCATTTTACACTCCACGACCGCTATTTTAATCTTCATCCGGTCTTTGTAGCAACAGAAGATAGTGATGATTCCGAGATCGAATATTGGTCTTAAGATTTGAGAGAGAGAGAGCTGTTTTATACTTATCGAAAGGCAGAACATTGCCTGTTGGTCGTCCATTTGTTTCTCGTGCTCTGGATTTGCAATCAAGTAAATTCCTTACGGTCTATTGAGTTTTTTTTTTAATTTTTTCAATACAATATATAAATTTTGGGCCCGGATTGGATGATATGGACTTGGACAATATATGGTTCCAACAGAATGGCGCCACAAGCCACACAGCGAATGTCACAATCGATTTATTAAAAACCAAGTTTGGCGAACGTGTTATCTCACGAAATGGCCCAGTCAATTGGCCGCCTCGGTCGTGCGATTTGACGCCATAAGATTTTTTCCGGTGGGGCTACGCGTCAAGTCTATGGTCTATGCCAACAAGCCAGCGACGATTGATGAACTTCGTACGAATATCGAACGTGAAATTGCAGCAGTATCGGCCGATTTATGCTTGAAAACCGTTGAAAATTGAGTTCAGCGTCTGGACTTCTGCAAGCGTGCCCGTGATGACCATGCAAAAGAAATCGAGTTCCATACATAATGGCATCGAATGTTCTTTCACAGAAATAAAGAATTTAATTCATATCCCAAACCGTTTATGTATTGGACAAGCTTGTTTCTACTTATTGTAGAAAAGTAAAGGTTAATCGTTGAACAGTAGGTGCTTTTTATAATATGCTCGATGTGTCAGCTGGCAAGGCATTTATAATCAATACAAAATTGGATTCGGTGTGAGACAACACATATCCGTATATTCAACGTTACCAACGTTACCAACGTTACCAAGGTATGCCACGTAGCCAAAATGTTCGCGCAGTTATTCATGATATTCGAAATTTACTAAAAGAACCAGAACCATAAACATCAACGTCACAGTCCACTTCGTTTGGTTTCACACAAGCACCAGATCAAAAAAAAAAAGGAAAAACTAGAATGCTGTTATATGTGCAAACTTGATTAAAAAAAACCGTAATAAGCAGAGTGATCGTTGTGATGAATGAGTGAATTTTATTCGTCCTAATCATAGATAACATTTGTGTCCAATTAAGCTGAAAACTTCGGATAAAAATGCGTTTTTTTTCATTATTTTCTTTTTAATTTATTCCCTTTTCATCGTTTTTCTACGATTTAAGTGCATTTTTGATCAAACCATCTTTTTCTTATTAAATCACTTAAAAAAAAACAATGGAAAAGTTTAATATTTACTTTTTGAAACGATTCACTTTTTAAAAACGAGATAAAAGTCGCTAAAATAAGTTGGGTCAATTTGAACAGATTCTGTCACGAAAATAAGCTCCGGATGAAAGATATTCTTGAAAATGTTAGTGCAAACGACTCAATTCATAGCACGGAGGACCCTGTTTGTGGGTTTGCTGACAATCCGCAGTATATATTTATTGAGTTCTGGAAGCGTTTGGAAATTAATGTTTCACCATTAGACCTCATATAAAAGTGTTCATTGCTTTAAGTAAGAAAACATGGCATAGAAAAAAGCACTGCACGTAAGTCGGCTTCCAGCTAAGAACAAGATTACACATGCGCATTTTTAAAAGGGCCTTTTTAACGACAAGTGAAACGAATTTCACTTCAGTTAATATCCTCAAAACTTATAGCATTTAAAACTTGTTTGGATACTAATTTCTGAGTACCAGCATTTTCGCTCACTTATACTATTTCTAAAACTTGAAAAGCTTCAATTAACCTTTTGACACCAAACAAAAAATTTACTCACAAAGTTAATTTTTATTTTTCCTACTTAAAATCCCAGGATAATGTGCTGGCTCTTTCCCCGTTTAAAACAACTAACAAAACAGCAGGTGGCTAAATTAATGAAAATTACGTGAAAAAACATTGAGGCGTAAAAGCTCAGGGTCATTTCATATAATATAAAAGCCATCAAAGGCATATCGATACGCATCTTTTTGGGCTTGCAAACACGAAAGTACACTTACGCCCACACACACAAAATCACTCAGCCAAATAAGAGTCTAACACAAAGTTACAAAGGCACAGCCGTGTTATCGCACGGCGACGTTGAAAGTAACTGCCTTCGTAGTTGTTAGTGCAAAAGAAACGAAAACAGAAACATAAAGAAAAACAGCAGAGTTTGAAAAGCGTGTTTTAAATGAGTTGAAATCATGAATGAAGGTGCATTTGGCGAGTTCATAGAACATACACAGTTTTGAGGACAGTGGATGACCATTAGATTGGCATCTTCTGACCAGATATGAGTAGAGTGGATACAAAGGGAGTGTAAAACAAAAGATTGTTGAAAGATGTAAAGAGATTTAATGATGAAGAGATAGAATGAAATGCGAAACTCATTTCTCTTATCTTTTGAACAATATTTTAACACCGGTGTTTGCTCGAATTGGTGTAAATTTAAGTTAATAAAAGGACTAAAGATTGGTTTAAATTACCGACTAGCAGGCAGACCAGTGAGTCCCATTGGTAAAAATCCATGTTTGTTAAACTAGTCATGACAATAACATCAAATTTATTTTGATGCCAGTTAGAAAGTAAGGTATGGACAAAAAATATGCTATTATAGACATCTTGAAAAAACTGTTCAACGCGAATTACATTATATTTTCTGAGCTTCTAATAGCCATGGTCAAGGAAAAAGGTGGTCACCTCGAGCTGAGGTAATTATATCATAATTCCCAGGCTATTTTCACATATTTTCAATAAAAATTTTATTTGATACCAAAAATATATGTATGGACTGTTGAACTTAACTTGCCGAAACTTGAAATACAAGAGCCTAAAATATAATTCAAGGGTTTATAGACGAGAATATAAAATATTACAATGTTACTCTAAACCCAAGCCCTTTACAAAGCGTCAAGAAAAATATACAAAGAATGAGAGAGAATCATGGAAAATTGCCATGTTAGGTTAGGTTGAACCGAGAAGGAGCATTGTGAACTGTCGCAAGAATCGAATGATTTAGAAATATTTAAATCAGCGCGCTTAGACCTACCACTTTTGTTGAATAAAATTCCATACAACGAGCACCCAATAAAGCAAAAGAGCATACAGAACCCTTGTGGCAAAGCATTAAAAATAATTCTTGCAAATTCATTAAGATTGAAGTTAAGCCGAGATTACAGCCATCAAGACAGATTCTCTCAACCATGAATGGATAATCCAAAATTGAGCAGAAAAGTTGGGTTAAAATACTTCTAAAAAGGATTGCCTCCATAATAGATGCTGGATATTTTTGTATAGAAATAATGAGAAAACAGCGTCAGCAAAAAAAAAATATATAGTATATAACACCAAATATTAAAATTTGAAAACAATTTTTCTGTGTTCGGTACAAACAATAAAGCGAAGAGAAAAAGGGAAGAAAGTCCTTGCATCGCCTTAGACCCAGGCCGTGGAGTTTAGAAATTTAAGCAAATCATTAGAATCCACTCTACTTATTTCTTTGCGGTTTCCAAAATAGGATTTTCTCAGACCTCAACAGCTGCAAAGTTATTTCCATTTCTTCTGCATCTGGCGAGTAGCAGCTCTGGCAGTAGACGTTATGTTCCAATTCCATTCGGGCAACATTACTAACCAATGTGCCTAGTGGCCTGCGAAAACAACGGCTAGTCTGGAATCGCCCGTCAAATTAATTTTAATGAGAGCATTCTAAGTTATTTCACTTACACTTTCCCTTATTCATTCTGTGTTCGGAGATGGGACCTTTCCGAGCCAGCCATCGGCCTTTTCGTTACCACCGTTAACGTTACGTTGCCCCGGCATCCATATCAGGGTGGCGCTGCGCCGACAATCTAAGTTTGCATCGTATTCCATGCACCGCTTCACCAGGCTCGATGTCACCATTTCGAAGCTGAGAACCCAGATCGCTGCCTGGATATTTTACAAAAAAAAAGCGACATCAGACCCAAGTCGCAGGAGTTATACAACCCTCCTGTACGGAAAAATCTGCAACTGAAAAACAATCATATAATCTGGAAGATACCGATATGCTTCTATTTGAAGGTCCGCTGAATAAATTCCCGCACCTATTCCACTAAGCAGTTTTGACCTATCCCCGAACACAGATTTAGAGGGTATATGTATAGTATGAGATACCTACAATATTTTTGTATAATAAAGAAATGGGCTAGATATTTCGTAAAAAAATTAAATCCACAAACAATGGAGGTGTGAAGAAATTTATTTTATGAAGTAAATATATAAAATATGATTAAGCAACATTCAAGAAGATCATATAATTAATATTCGAACTAGAACTGCGGTAAATTTGACAAATATTATTTGATGAAAAACGCGTTAAATATAAAAGCGATCTTTTTCTGACCGGCGAACAGCTCCTCGTTAAAAGACTGTAGTCGAAAAGCTTTTTGAGAATTGTCTAATAGATATTTTCATAATTCGTATTTTTGGTCACGGACTATACACTAAATCCAATAAACCAAAATAATTATATTTTTTCATTCACCTAGCGTATTTTTCAACACTATCAATACACTATGTACTGACTATGTAAATGTCAAATGACGCTTGTCGTTGAGGCCTATAAGATGTCAAAAGTTTAAACGGGCATAACAAAAAACTTGCGTCCTCTTTGACTAAAGCAATATGTACTATGTACTAAATCCATTTTGTTTATTTTGCAGATATTTTTGTTGCTATTTTATCACAAGTCATAACACGGCGCCAGTTTGCACCGACCAGCCTGATTGTTTGCATGGATCAAGTGCGTTGATTTACGACGTGTCAGATTTATCAACGAAAACAAAGGAGTGCATGGCCACATGTCAGTGCCAAAGCCGCCAGAGCGAGCAAGTCAACATATTGATTTCGAAAGTAAACAAAATGTTAATATAAAAAATCAACTAAACTGGCAGGCAAGTTATGCAAATGATTGCTTTGGGGTTTAAGCATTTTTATGCATAAAAAAACAATAAACGTTTTTCATGGTTTTTTGCCTTAAAACGTGTGAAATTTGGTAAACTTCTACTAAACTTATATACAATAATATTTACTTGACTTTAGAAAACTGAAAGTCCGAAAATCAAGGCCACACATGCAAAAGATAAGTTAGTAGGACACTTTAAAGTCTTAAAATTGAATTTGCGTAATTTATGTGACCGAAAATTTAATCATCACCTTCGAAAATGCATCTATGGTAACATTAGAATTTTATCTTGGAAATGCCGCAGTTTTTTTTTAACGAAATCGTTTTAGAACTTCACATTGCGTATTTCTAAAGCTCTAAAATTACAACGACAACAATCAGCAAACGGCATCGATACCGAAGGGTGGGACGTATTCTACGCCAAAACTCATTGTATGCTTATCTCATTTTTAATTAATTGCTGTTGTAAAATCCCTTCACCGTATCTATAACACAAATTTTCAAATTTTATTAGAATAAAAGAAAAAACATTTTCCTATTTCACCAACCGGGGTAGTCAAAGTATATGAAAAATTTCCCCTTTTTTCTGTAACGAATAATAAATCTAACCAAAAAGTCAATTTGATAAGAGGATTTGCTCAGCTCATAGTAATAGCTAGCGATAGCGGTGTCACGCATTCACCATAAACAAAACAAAAATAAAAATAAATCAAAAACAAAGTGAGAACATCACACATCTAACGCCCCCCACCATACCATCAATTTTTCAAAGCCTTATTGCATACACCTAGGCGTGCGACTGTGACATGTGGGACTGCACAAAATTGGCAAATATGAAAACAAAGTCAACTTTATTTTTGCTAACGTGGAGGGTTTTGTGTCAACTTTTTGTTCTGCCTATTTTTTATGGAAAAAAAACATACTTTTGGACTTACCGAATTGGGTTCTTTGTTAGTATGATATTTCTTATTTTATTTTATTTATCTCGTCAATTTTTTGGTACTCACTCGAACACAACAATGGGTTCATGATGCAAGTAACTGTTCCAGTTAGTTGATTTTCTATGCAGCACATCTATGATTTATGTGTATTTACACATACCACCGGCCAGTATTGTTTGGTGAGAAAGTGTGCGGGTATTGCAGAATGTGGCACAAATGCGCAATGAATGGATATGCACCGAAAAATATAGCAACAACAACAACGTTTGTAAAAACTTTGCATACATAGGCATCACATTGTGTTTTCTTTTGAATATAATATTTTATTTTTTTATTGGCCATCTAGTCACACAATTGAGTTGTTTGACGCTAAAAGAACAAAAATTGTGTGTAACTACATAAAAAGAAGCGTCAACATTTTTGTTAGCATTTATCCTTTTCCACAAGCATTCCAAAAGCCTACCACTGATAAGCCCCCTTTTTTGTATTCAGCAAATTTTTCCTATACTATATTTTCTGTACACAAATAGAACAATAAAAAAAGGAACGACTTGATAAGCCAATAGCAATATATCTGCATGCCGATATACTGTACATATTCATACATATGTACATTTGTACCTATTTAGTAAATATGAGCAAGGATCCCGATTTTTACAACTAAAAAAAAATGCTTTAAGCAACTCAGAAATATTTTGTAGGACAAAATAGAATCAATGACAGTTTCTAAACTCAGTTAAATCCATATTTATCTTTGTATTAGCTGACCCGGCGCGCTTCGCTACACCCTGCAAATTGAGATAACGGGATAAAGATTTTGTATGTTTATGTATATACATATATCACATCTCGGATCTGGCACCACCTATCGACTCAATTTTAAAATAAAATATTTATATTTTTGCAAAAAAAAAAAAAAAAAAAAAAAAAAAAAAAATTTAGATGACATTAGAATTCCTTTTGACAAAAACCAACTGACTTTGTTATGCCTACTTGACTTTTCTAAAGCTTTTGACTCTGTGAACCATGACTTACTTTGCATGAAGTTAAAAAACTACTTTGGTTTCGGGAATTCCGCAACGCGTTTTATGCGGAGCTACTTGACGGGTAGAACCCAGTGTGTCAGAGTTGGCTCTCAGACTGCTGGTCTAAAACCACTGCTAGCCGGTGTGCCCCAAGGATCTATCTTGGGACCGTTATTATTTAGTATATTCATAAATGACATATTTAATGCTTGCCAGCACGTGCATATGCATGCATATGCTGATGATATTCAGCTATATCTATCCGCAGCTCATAAGGAAACTGGTTATCTATGCACAAAGTTGAATAAAGATTTAAAATCCATCTCTGCATGGGCGAAGAGAAATGACCTATGTCTAAACAGTGATAAATCGTACGTGCTGCCCATAACTAAAAAACGAATAAATTTTTCAGACATCCCGCCTCTATATATTGTCGATAAGCGCCTTAAGCTCGTGTCTAAGGTGACTAATCTTGGGTTCGTTATTAATACCAGCCTAACGTGTGACGATCACGTGAACTCGACAATTACCAAAGTGTACAATATTTTAAGAAACCTAAGAATGTCTGCAACTTTTACACCGGCCCCCGTTCGTAGAAAGCTTGCTTTACAATTAATAATGCCGATCATCTACTACCCTGAACTTGTCTACAGTAAATTAAGTTCTCATTCTGCTCATAAAGTTGATGTGGCATTCATTCGTTACGTATTCGGGTTAGCAAAGTTCGATCATATATCTGGATGGAGATCGCGGTTGTTAGGCTGTGAAATTTCCGATTATTTGAAAGCAAGAAACTGTATTTTTCTGTGTCGACTTATTATGTATAAGGAACCGAGCTATCTTTATGACAAACTAATTTTCCCTAAGTCAGCTCGAATTAATGACTTGATTGTACCGACTTATAATTATCTGGCGTCTGCTCGGTTATTCTTTGTCAATGCCATACGTACATGGAACTCTGTTCCGGCGCACGTTCGCAGTAGTCTAAATAAAAGCAACTTTCAGAATGTTTTATATATGTACTTTCGTTAAAACAATAAAAACATATTGTATTATTATGAGTTTCGCTAACTAAGTTCCGTCTTTCTGGACAATGTGTGTATATGTCCATATCTTCGTTTATAAGTGTTCGGTATTTTAGTCTTTAAAACTTAGCTTTAACTACTATTTTATCATTATTTTTTTTTTTTTTTTTTTTATAATATGTGTTTCTAATTTCACTTTTTACATATGATGTGTTGTACTATAAAAGATCCTAGATCTTATTGTACTAATGATTTTTCTGGCAATAAGTGAAATGAAAATGAAAAATGAAAAAATAATACGACTTTTTTAGTTTGAATGAAATTGGGCTGTGAATATGGCTTTTAGAAATTTCACGACTACAGCGCCACCTATTGCTGAAACTTTTAAATTTATTTTATTTCATTTATTTGACTACTACACATCGAACCAAAATCCAGAAAACGCATTTCGGTTTCTCTCACGTATTACTTGTTTACGTTTAAACAAGTGGCAACCTATTCTCAAGATATTTTGAAAATGAAGATTTCGTTTGATACTCATATTGCAATATTTGATTCCAGTAATTACTTGAATTAATTTAACATTTTAAAAAAGTGGCAACTCCATTTAATAATCAGCAATATAAATTTTTGTAAGTCTTTTAAAGAATTTTTTTTCGAGACTTTTATTGAAAAAGCCTTTGCATAATAATTATGAGTAACACTAGTTTTTTTAAGGTCTTGAAGGACGGAACTATTTCGGACCGCAAAATAGTACCCGAACTAGTCTAGAAGCTATCCCGAACTGATCCCGAAGTTATTTAGAAGTACTCCCGAATCAGTCCCGAAAAGGTCTTAAAAATGTTCCATCCTTCAAGAGCTAAAAAAATTTCCCTCATTCATAATTATTATGACAAGACTTTTATAATATAAAACTCTAAATAAAAAAGTTCAAGTCGCTGATAATTATTATGAGAAAACCTTTATAACATAAAACCAAAATAAAAGTCATTGAAGACTTCAAAACATTTATCACGCTCATAACTATTATGAAAAGACTTTTATAATATAGGTCTTCGAATAATGTTTATAGATTACTCGACAAATTTTTATCTTACCATAATAATTATTGATTGACTTGTTTCTCTTATAATAGTTATGCCTCTGGAAATATGTAAGTGATTTTATAGCCTCACTAATTTTGACGTGAAAAAAATTACATTTTCACATTACTTTATCTACGGTTTCGAGAGATAATGCTTATTAAGAAATTAAAATTCTTGTAAACAAATTGGATTTTGAAATCATTTTTAATATTGCTCCGCTCTGCCTGTAAAATAAATACTAAATTTGCTTAATCAAATTATATATTTAAGGGAAACTGGAATGAAATGAAAAATGCATTCCTCATCGCCTTTTGTATTAGCAGCAGTCTGCCAATAAATTAAAACTACGTATTTAACAATTAATTTTAAAATTTAACAAGCTACTTATGTGTAATATGTATACAAAGATATTTATTTTGCGAAAAAAAGCCAAACATTTTTCTTGTGGTGATAAATTACCAAAAGCCTAGTTTTGTTGCATTTTTTTTTTGTATTATCGATTACGAGCTTTCCTCTAACTTTTTGCGATACGATAATTCCTCGTAAAACATAAAGTTTCTAAAATGTACATTCTCTTGCTGACTGGGTGGGTATTACTTAAAAAAGCAGAAAAAATGCGAATGTTAAATCTCAGATTGTTTTCATGAGTGCGATTTGTTTCTGTTGACATTTACAAAGCCAGATACCGATTAAATTATTCTGCACAAGAAGCTAAGCATCAGATTAGTAGTTGAAAAGTTACACATTTCACGAATTTGAATATGCTCCTCGCTCCTCTCCACAAGATCATAAAAACCAACGGGTCAAATAACTAATGCTCTTAGTTTGAGGAAAATAGACGCATTTATAGACATTTTGACGGCATTGTTCTTTGACATCGCCACCGGTTCATGAGATGAAAATTCAACGGTCGTCGGGTTTTATTTATGCCAAAATTAAGGTCGTATTCGTTTTACGTGAGGTCTTCAGTCGGACCAGCTAGCATAACTTGGCCTAATCTTGGTGTTGGGAGATATAACTGAAATTTTATCGAACTGCTGCCTCACATTTTTGAACTGATAGCAAGTCATAACTATGCCAAGGCGATTGATTGTTCAACGAAAATAGTAAGAGAAGCTTTCAGACATGCCACATGTAATAAGAATGAATTTGAATTTTATTGCAGGCTTGATTTTTATATAAATAGACAATTTTCTTCATTGAAAACCATATTAAATGATAACACAATATACTAAACAAGTATTCATCAATATTACATACATCCTTTTACCATATTTCGTATAGCTTCATAATTTCATCGGTGTAGAAATTCTGCGGCTAAATAATGCAAAGTTGCATACAATTTATAGTAATTTTCTTGGGAGTAAGAAATGCTAAGAAACGATAGTATCGAGCCCTAGTGTTTTTTCATCACTACATCACAATGTTGTTTACACTGGGTTGTATGTTTTATTTAATTAAGCCTTAAGAAACCTCGAAAATTTTCTAAGGAATCTTTACTCAGAAAATTGTAAAAGTACAATAGAAAACTTTTGACTTTCCAGCAAAAATGTGTGTAAAAATGTAAAAAATATGTATAAATACTGCTGGAAAACATTTTACACTTATTTTACTTGCACAAATACGAGTTGTATTATCTTAAACATTTTTTGTGTGCATTTAAATATTTTTTGAGTATATGAAATTCATAATTCAACAAAAGCTGTTTACCCTTACATAAGCCACACAATGTGTTTTTTTACACACACAAAATATTTCAAAACACAACGAAGCCACACATGATCGTGGAAGAAGCTATTGAAGGAGGTACAGCAAGTTTTGTGAATTTTTCGTGCATAGCTATTTCGAGATTATTAAGTATAACTTAAAGTATTATTTTGTAAATTTATAGCGATTTAGAATAAATAAAATGTTCGAGTGTAATATATGTGAAGCTAAATTAAGACATTTGCCAGTGTAGCGAAGGCATTTAGAATATGCACACCAAATTACAGCAATATGAGAATACGAGGACGCTCAAAAAGACTAGGAAACTATTGTTCGACTTTTTAATAAAGAAAATAAAAAAAATCAGAACTGAAGCTCTAAATCTAATCAACATAACATGTTGCATCCCAAAGTATTTTGATGAAGATACAAGTTATTTATATTCGAATTTTGCTTTAAATTTTAACAAAAGCTCATTTTAAATAAGTTATCAATGAAAATATTGAATTTTAAACAATGCACTTATTCCGACTAACACAGCATTTATTGCATTTCTTGGTAAGAAATTTAAATAATGTTAAATGATTGCGTAAGTATGTATATGGTTTATTCATTAATTAGTATAAATATATTTTTCTCAGAAAACGTGGCTTTTAAGGAATATCTTACGTGTATATTGATCGAAAAAACAATTGTTACAACTACTGATGACGCCAACGTTTTGGCAAATTTATAAAAAACTTGAAATTTGTACTTCACTGTCAATACTTTATATCCGAAACAGATTTAACAAACTGTGGAATTTTTGGTACGTTTGTTTTACAAGCACTATACTCCATCTTCTACATGAGGTAAATATTAACAGTTTACAGAAAGTTAATAACGTAATAATTAAGCTGGCAAAGTTTTGAATTGAAATCCTTTTTACTGGAAAAGCTAAAAACCAAAAATTTTTTATTATGTGTGCTTATGTATATACATAGTTATGTACATATGTATGTGCATTACATATACAAATATCTTTAAGTTTCCATGTTCGATTAAAACTTTAAAATAGTTAAAGTAAAAATGAAAAAAGAATGTAAAAGTATTAAAAAACAAACTGTTTTTTAAACAAACTGGATCTTTTATTTCAAAATACTTTTTTTTGTTTATTTTTATTGTTAAATGCTAACTTTTCTTATATACAATTTTATCATACAATACTCGTAATAGCTTTTTAATAATAATTACAAACGATTTCTGCTAACATTAATATTAGTTTATATCAAAATGAGTTTGAGTGGATTTTAATTGAATTAAAATTTTTGAAAAGAAAATTTACCATTTAATATGGGATATCTATTATAGTAGGTAAACAGGTGCTTACTTTAACTGGCGTAAATTTAATCAATTTCCTTTTAGCGTGTATCTAACAGCAACATGTATGTGCCGCTTTGTTGTTTTTTTAAAAGCCTTAAATATTTTAAAACTCCACTAAGAGTCAATCAACTATTGTATTTTACAATTGATATTTACCATTATCACTATAAAGGAATGGCAAATTGGATATTTATTTTTCTCAATCTATACATATTCGGTAATTAGAAATAATGATATTTTAAACTGCACATAATAAATAAAATTAAAATTAAAAATTTTAAAACTTAAGTAGTTGTTTTTTTACTTTATAAGATTGAACTTTCCAATACATTCCATTCATACATCAAACGTAGATTTGAGCGCAACTTAAACATTTTTAATTAAAAAAAAAAAGTGGCAAACTTATTAAGCGAACATGTGTTTATTAAGTAATGATTTGTACTATTGCCCAATGAAAATTATACTAAGTTTGAATTAACAATTAAAGGCATCTTTTCTTGCAACATAGTTGTAAAAGAACACTAGGTAGGATAACAAAATGCATGTAAAGTAACAACACTAACTCGGAAAAATATCCGAGTTGAGCCAACTCGGTAAAATGAAATCCGACCTGAGATGTAGTGTTGGGAAGTGAAAAAACTGCGCTATTGTGAATTAACCCTAAGCAAATATATGGAAAATTTAGATTTAAGACCTAATTCGTTTTTAGTTGCATGGTATTTTCAATTATATACACCTAAAACTTGCCGCCACGACTATTTTCCGTTCTAAAAAATAGCAACATTCATGAAAGAGGCTAACAGGGTTACTTTTGCAACTAAAGGAAATTTTATCCGAGTTGGAGCATTCTTTTGCAACTCCGCTGCAAAGAAACGTGCCTAATATTAAAAAAAGAAAGAAGTTCGTGATACTAATCCTTGTACAAAAACTACCTCTAGTGTTTCATTGAAGTTGTTAATTTATTTATGACTGCAACTAAGTGTGTACACTGTTTTCTTATCGAAATAAACTTACCACATTGATTAAACTACGAATTCAGCATATTTATGATGTTGACTTACCTAAAAAGAGAAAATGAAAAGAAAAGGAGGTTAGTAAAATATGTAAACAAATTTTATGCATACCAAATGGCAAAATGGTATGGGGAAATTTTTATTAAGATGCCATTGCCGCGTGACAAGTAACATTGTGGAATTTCTCATTTTCACGCGCACTTGCGAATAAATACAAACTCATACGAAAGCCGAACATAAGCAAATAGTAATTTAGGAAAGAATGCAAAAATAAAGCGTTGGAAACCATAGTCAGCGTTAAAAATTAACTGCTCTTGCGTATGTCCACACATACATACGCAAATATTTGATAATAACAACAACAACGTACATACATTTATAGGTACAACCACAGAATAAAGCCAACACAAATATTGCAACAACTGTCTAGAAGTCACTGCCTCCTGCTCAATGGCGTAAATCTTTGTCACTGTTATAATTTAATCTACTTCGGGGTGTTGACATAAAATAATAATAAATGATACGGAAATGCAGCACACACGCACAACATTTGTATGCATAGGAGCGTACGCAACAAATTTTTCTCGCGCACTCACGCGTTTATTTACTCATTACTCATATAATTTAATTTTATGGCCATTGTATGTATGTGGTGGTAGTTGCGGCCATATAAAAACAGAAATGGTGATGATGAGTTGTACATATACAGATTTATGTATGTGTATGTGTGTATGTATGTATATGCCTGCGTTCAAGAATGGTATCTGCATATCGTTACCTTAATATGAAAACGCCCTAAGTCGTGATCAAGGTAGTTTCATGAGAAAGAAAAACACGAAACATGTATATTATGCTAAAACACTCGATTTACTAGTTATATGGAGACAATTGGTTAAATCTCATTAATGAGCTCGATCTGGAACTCTATACTCATTGAAGATTTCAGACCCATGAAAACTCTAGTGTAGAAAGATTTTAAAATTTTTACATACAATGGGATATAACATTATTTTCTCTACCAAGAATATATAAAATGAAGTCAATTCAATCTCATAGTTTCTAAAAGATTATTGTTTTAGGCATAGTCATTCATACGTAACATTGAATCAAGTTAGATTTTCAAATTTATATGTTTTTAGAGAAACTACAAAACGACACTTATATACTTTGTAGGCTATAGTAAGTAAACTGCTTTAGAAAAAACTTTAGCTAAGTCTCTCTCATTGAAATACACGAACTATATTTTCGTTTTGTCCAGGTAAAAGTCAACTTTGAGTTAAGGCTCTTCTTTTATAACGCTTATTTTTGTCATACGATTTGTAAAAGGGTTCAATGTTATTGATATTTTGTAGAGTTCTATACTAATTTGCTAAAAGCTCTATTTTGAAAAAGTGTAGTTCGGATCTTTTCATATTAAAGCAACGATATGCACATACATACATATATGAACATGCTCAAACTTAGTTTATCAGAGTTATGCAACACAATCTTACGTACACATTTTCTTATTAGATTAAAAAAAAAGCTTGGCATTGCCGTTACACCTGTTGGTCTTATTTATGTAAGTATTTCTGCGGTAGCTGTGCTTTAAGAAAATTATGCTGAGTACAGAGGCAAATTGGGTTCTCTTCAGGAACAATCGCAATAAAAGTAATTGAAAAAATAAATGCTGTGTAAGAAATTTGGTACGTTGGAGATAAAGCGGAGAAATTCATATGAAGATTTGTGCTCATACAATAGTTTACTTACACGAAAAAAGTACTTGTCTAAAAAAATGTCTTTAGACTAATTTTGGGTCGCTCAACACGAAAAAGATTGTCATTTATTTGTCCAAAGGCGCGTTTTCGAGACATATACAAAAACACGGTTTTTGAGGCCCTTTTGCAGTTATTGTCAAAACACTACAGAACAGAAAATAAATCCAACCTTTTATGAGTACATATATTACACCTCCTTATACTAATATATCTTTTCTGTAAGTCGAAATAGTACTTTTTGATTTACTGGAGCCTAAATGCATGAAATAATCGAGAATTTCGAAAATTGTTAATTTTTATTCTGTTTAGTGAACAAATTAAGAATGCCTGGTTGAAAGAGAGCTTCATTACAAAAACGTCAGCCACAAAAAAGTTATAGCAAAAAATAACTCGAAAATGTCTGAAATTTGTTCGCGTTTTTGCCATTATTTGGAATAAACCGGTCCTAACAGATTGGAAATCGAAAAGAATGTAAACGTTTTGGATATTAAAATCTTCATAATTTTATGCTTAACTCAGGTCAGATTTCAGATATGTGATTCGTAAAACAGAGTTGGAAAACATTGAGCGAAGGTCACCCTATGTTAGGACAAACCTATGCAAAAACTTCACCACCCTGTATCTGAAAATCTATACGTGATGGATAAATTGTGATATTACATCAAAACATTTTTGATGTTCCACCGTGAAATGAAAACTTTTGGCAGATTTTCTACTGAAATTGTGAATGTAGCAAAAATTTGCATTAGCCGCTTTTATGTAATTTGTAATAACTTTAATATTTTCTAAAATAGTGAATAAAAATGAATAATTCAAATGTAGCAGCGTAAAGATTTTGAATGTACCTTTAAAACGCTACACATAAACGGTTGGGTTTATTTGCTATTCTGGAGTTTTTCGCCCATAACTGCAAAAGGCCCTGAGAAACAGGTTTTGCCTATATCGAAAACGCTTCCTTCGAAATATAAATGAAATACATTTTCGTGTTCAGCGACCCAAATTAACCAAGTACATGTGTATGAGTACAAATCTTCATACGAATTTCGCTCCTTTCTCTCCAATGTACCAAATTGTCTAGAGACTCGTAAAAAAAGTGGAAGAAACTAGTATAAATAGTGGTAGAAATTAGTAAAAAATATTGGTAGAAATTAGTGATTCTGGCCCGACTTTCGTTATGAGATATTTTGACGGGATCTCTTTATACGATTCTGACGTAATTTTTATTATACTTCAAAAGTTTTGTTTTCTTAATTTTTTTTTTGTATAAAGTGGCGAGCAAATAGCAAAATTTTTCAAGATACATTTGTTTGTTAATTTTATAATATAAATATTGTTCATATAATTGCAAAAACCATATAAATTAAGGCTTTAAACTTTATGCAAAATTTATGAAAAGTCAACAACTTTTCATTACGATTTTAAATTTTTTATAATGTTTAGACATTTCGCGGGTATGCAGTTAACTATACTGTTTATTGTGAACAAAAATATATATACTTAGAATGTATGAATTGACTATATTAGTAAAGTTTTTTAAGCTCCATCATACTGATAAAAACACGAGGATGTAAATAGGAGTACATGCGTTGTCTTTGGTTCCTCTGGACAGATATTAAGAACTATAGAAACTGAACTAAAGCTGTGCCTATCTCGGTTTCGCCTTGGCATGTATTTTAATTTATAAAATGAAAAGCATGTCCAAGTACCTATATAAAGTCACGCTGAAAATTTTCAATTTGTTAATCGACTTATATATTGAGTAAATTTGGATTATTTCTAAGATTCCATTTACTTTTCTTTTTTCCATTTCCATGTATGTCTGACTTAAAAGATTTATGTGATATAATTTTTAAAGTTGACCCAGTCGATAAATTTATTGTCAGTTGAAATACATGCTTTTTGTTTATGGGTTTTTAATGGAGAGTTAAAAATAAAGGTGTGTTGCCCTCAATAACCCAACCTTATTCATTATGAACAAAAGAAAATTTACAACCAGCTGCTAAATGGCTTTATATAACTCTAGGCATCGGTTGTAACCAAGCAAGACCGACACCTCCCATTGAGGACGCATTAAGCCTCCCATTTTAATTTTGGTAGAGTAGTTTGTATGCGTTCAGTAGGGTTTAATTAAACGATTAAAAAATCCTTCTATTTGATTTCAAATTTATTTCTGGATCATCATACGTGGGATGCCTTGGGTTTGAATTGCTGTATGTTGCTGCTTAAGCAGAAATGTGAAGGATACTGAGCCGAACAAGGGAGATAATATACTCCAGAATATTCAAACATGGGTCACACAGAATAAATACTTAGTATTGACAGTTTCCCCATAATGTACAGCCACTGCTATGTAGATTTACACCTTAGTTAGATGCGCTGGCTTTAAGGTATCTACGCGTATAAAAACAAAATGAATCCAGTTTTATTACAGTACTTAGATCAATGCTTTTTTGCTTTTAGATAAGTTCGATCTAAGAGGTATCTGAATTGATATTACACATAGTAGTAGGAGGAGACCTATGGATTGAAGCGCTGGAAGAAGACAATAATTGTAGTGTAGTCAAAAAAAACTTATAGCTAACTAAGATTTTTACTGACGCTTTGAACGTAGGCAGAAGTTTAAAATTAATTATATTGAGCACTGATTTCAGATTAGAATCAACTTTGTGTGTCATTAAGCAAGTAAACAAACTATGTATGTATCTGGTCTTTGGTCGAACCAAAGATATTTGTTTGGGGAAAATGATCTTCAGCGGAATGACGGTTTCATGAAGTTCAACCTAGTATACATATGTGATGTGGAATGACAAAATCGACCTTACGACTGAAATGCGTTAAGAGAGAAATAGCGATTAGCTGTAGTAGTGCGAGCGCAAAGTACGAAGCACGCCCAACTTTGAAATTCAATACAAAGCGTAATTTCATAGATACAAATTAGAGCATAATTTCAAACGATAGAGCATATCTTCTTTTATCAGAATCAATGAAAACCCGAAAATCGATTTTTCAGTCGTAAGGTCGATTTTGTCATTCCACATCACATATTTCATTTGATTCATTAGAGCAACTCTAGGTTTAGTGCAGTCCCTATGAAAGTAGAATTATTTGAGTTGAACTTGCAGTTACGTATGCAATATTGTATCGCATTACTAACAAAATGCATGCAATCAAGTTTAGATAACTTTTCATTACAAAATACGCAGAAAATCTTTTGGAAAAAAAATAAATCATAAGTCGGTGAGTATGAGGGAAATTTTAAAACCTCAACTCACACACTCAAAGCAAATAAACAATACTGAAACTAAAACAGGATGTGAAGGGAAGTGAAGGGAGGTAAAAGAAGAAGAAAGCAACGATTGTTATTTGTATTTTTAAACTTTACATACAACATTCAATATTGTTGATTTATAGCGTAGCACAAAATTCACACACACCCAGGGAATATACATATGTACATATTTACAAATTGAACTTACGTAGAAGCACTAAACGTATGAGAACAATAAAAATCGCGCCGTCTACCGACTATTGTAACATTTTTGGTTTTTAGAAATATGGCCATTGCATACTCAAATGCGCGCAAAGTCAAACTCATATATATATATAAAACACGCATACAGCGACTTTGACGTATTACCACGTGGAGCTACGCATGCAAAATCTAACATTTCTCCATATCTCAGCCTCCTCTACCACTCCTACGAAATTCTATTGCACTACATGAAAGTCTATTTGAATGCGAAGTTCCTTAACCGCCTCGTTAAAGTGTAAGCGCACTCTATTACTTTTATACGCTGCTTCACCTTCTTCTCCAGCAGCACCGCCTCGTTCCTATGACTTACTAGAAATTGTTACAACATTTTTCCGCCACCAACATTATTTTGCGTGAGTTATGACTTAAATGGGGTCATCATTTATATCTACATATGAGAATTGTATGTATGTATGTTGGTGCATGAGTTAGCCACAATAATGATGCCGGTCCGTCGGTCTGTCAGCCGGTTGGTTAGTTGGTAGGTTGGCTTAGCTCATTTGTATAAAGTCTACATTAAGGCGCAGTCGCAATAAAATGCCGCGCTCGTTTACGTTCTGTTTGGTTTTTTTTTGCAAACAATGTACAAACGCATTAGCTGAGTGTATATAGGTAAATATGTAGATGTACATATATAATATGCATATTAGGGATTGATATTTTTTTTTCAGTATTGAAGGTTTTATTTTGTTACATCAGAAACAACCTTCCGCACATAACATTGGTATTTTACTTTTTTTGCTAACTCTAACCAAATATTCTATGCTCAATGCCTTTCGTTCGGGTACAAAAATCAAGTGAGCTGCGAAATTATTGGACAATTGTAATATATCTAGCAAAAATGGTCAACAAGCCCTGCAATGAAAGAGCACAAATATTTCCTTCGAAGAACCTTGTTGAAGAGAGTTTTTTGTAGAATAATTCAATTATTTTATTATTGAAAAATTTTTAAGAACAATCTAAATTCGTAAAACAGATAGATAGTATTGTTAGCAAAAAATATAAAGGATAGGCTTGTGAAAATCGTGAAATATTACATGATTTGAATAAATACATTGTCTCTCAGATTTAAATATATTCACATACGTACAGGAAATTTGTACATTTAGTTTTTATAATACACTTACATATATTTAGAATAAAAATCTTTATATGCGGAAAGTTGCTTGTTGCTTAACTAACTAATTAGGTCTGACCACGGAACTTCAAAATTAAAGAAAAGTTAGAAAACGTACTATCCCTAATGTCTAAATCTACGAGTATACATTCATTTGCTTGCTTATATGCACCGTTTACATTGCCTAATAAATTTTCCATCTTATTATTGTGTCTAGTTGAGCTGATAATTTTCCATGTGTTTGAGGTAATTTTCGCTATTAATGTTGCACACTTCAAATGAAATATGTATCTACATTAACGTAAATATATAAATATTTAATCGCAGCCAAGTACACACCTATATTTACCTACGTATATCTTCTCTGAAATTTGCCGAAATAAATGAGTTGAAAACCCGTACTTTATTAGTATAGTTAAACGGCTATTCTTTGTTCAGTTATCTGCGCCTTTTAAGTAAACCTTACGAAAATATGCGCCTACATAAATACATCATTAAATAAAATATGTTGAAATCTGGCTATGTGCAGGACTGAGGAATCAGCAATGAAAATAAATACCAATCCTCGGTGAAATCCAATCCTCTATATAAAAGATGGTTTCACAAAATGGATGGGGATTTTTATTTGAAGGTATGCACATTGTCTCGTAATTTTAAAAGGCGTTACTGAGCGGCTAATTTATGTTCCCTCTTAAACTGAAATTAACATCTCCACCACCTAAATAGAAGCGAATTAAATCGAATAGTAGATCAACGACTCAAAACTCAAACATTTAAGTACAAGAGAACAGCGAGGAATGGACTCAGACTCATGCAAAACTTCAGTCATATTTTTCCTTCTGCCCTCTGTAGAAATTCAACTGTACTTAGAACAGTTAAAACGTTTTCGCCATCTTACTTTCCAAGAGGCCTCTCTACTTAGAAAGACCGGAACGAGCTAACGAGTTTTGATAGCTCCGGGTCATTCCTGAATTTCATATCTCTGCTGGAGTACGAAATATGAACCATTTTTTCAGAAAAAGTGTTTTTTCCTAATAGCGATGGCACCTCCCAATGCCTTTCTAACATGAAAAAGCTCACAAACTCTTCTATCTATCGCAGTCATCACAATATTTTACTTTTTAATAGATAACAACACTTTTTGAATTAGTTAAATTAGTTAAGATAGGTGACTATTTTATTTAAATATATTCTCTTTTATATCGAAAAGTATCTATGTATATACATTAGGGATGGGAATATCCGCATATTCGAATATCCATTGTACGGATAAAATCTGGATAGTGTGTATATTCGTATATATAAAAAACGAGTTGATGAACAATAATAATTATACCCAAACATTTTTTGTAAATAATTTTTCGATGTGTACCAATAAGCGCATATATCGTAATTGAAAGAATGAGATAAGGCTATTATCAATTCATTTATCCGCACAATGTTGTATTTCATTAATTTCTGATATCCGAATATTATATTGATATCCGGATAGCCGCAAGCATCACAGGCAGCACGCGAGGATTTGTTCGGTATATTATCCCATATCTTCTGTTAGCGTTATTTATATTGCTCCTTCTTTCAGGGTTTTATGCTCTTCATTTTGTTTTACATGCAACACCATATGCGGTTATCTAATGGATTCGAATGCGGGGAAGATGGCGGCCATTTATCTGACGAAACAAAGCCCGTAAAAATCGCTTTTGTACCAGCTCTGAACAATTCTTGCCTTGTGAGCTGGAGTAAAATTTTGCTGGAGACAAATTTGCCAAATAAATTCATGGCCCATGACTGCATACGGTTCTTTAAAAGCTCCTCCAGGTAATAATTTGTGTTAATTTTGACGTCATTCTCATTAAAAAGGAGAAATCGCTCCGCATCCCATAACGGATGCTACGTTTTAGTACAGGTCAAAAGTTTTTTTATGAGGGGGGAATTCAGGCACACTTTGTGCACACGCGTTGAGACTGTCCAGTAATACAAACAGTTTTTCGTAAGAAACACTGCGACGAAGCAACTAATCACTTCCATTTACTTTCATTTTCGTTTGCAGCGGCAAGGCCACTAGTTCGCTATTTCAAATGTTTTATTTTATGTTAGGTATAGTTTTGTAGCACGCATCTATGTCTCGAGAGATCTTTCTTGCCGAAATAAAACAATTGCGACGAATTCGCGTGAGTACTTTCTTCACCATATCTGGATTTCTAACGATAAGTTTTCAGCAAGACTTTTTGCAAATTAAAAGGAAGCACTTAACAGTTTCACTTCTCATGCAGTTTTTTCAGGAATTTTAGTTTGGCGTTCATCCTCGAGAATTTGTTTACACTAAACGATTATTTTAATTATTATGTTTGTTGTCAGTAATGGCAAAACCAACAAGAAGTTTAATACTACGCTGCTACGATGTATAACCATACATATACGTCCAAGTCATTGGGAACGTGTAACAGCTTTTGATTTGTTCGCTCTTTCATTTCATTTATTTAGATTTCACTAGAGAAGGAACAAACTTCGGCTTTGCCCAATAAAATACCGAGCTCTGGCCAAATGTAAATATAAACGATAAAAATCATTCGCCGTCCGGAATCGGCGTTACACTGTAAGCCCCTCGATTTGTGGTACAGCAACAACACGCACACCACAAATTGTAGATGAGGTCCGGCTAAACATCGAGCTACATACATACAATATGACGTAAGCACCAAATTATTATTATTATGACTGTTATATAAGGTACGTATTTATATTCCAATTTAAGTTGTATTGCAATTTGAATTCAAATAATTTACACTGTATTTGTCTGCATTTTGGCCCACTCATTGAATTTAATATCATATTTTATGCGATGCAATTGCATAGAAAATCATACATGGAGTGCAACCATTCGAATGAGCTAACCAAAATGACTGATTTAACTGACTGGGCAGACACAATACTTAACCATCAGCTCATAGTAATTTTATGAAACAAACAAACAATTGATAATACATGAAAATTAAGTGCTGCTAGTATTCATAAATTTGCGCAGAGTCGAATGTCCAATTGTATATGATGTGAATTTGTAACAAAGTGGCATGAATAAAATGCCATAAAATTAATTTAACCAATTTTCATTTCGAAGCACAAAATATTGCCACAATGTGTGCATTTTAAAGCATCATTAGAAACATACAAGCACACATTTACATATTTAAAATATCACAAATTGCAATTCAAATGCAATTGGTACTTGTTTTTTTTTTCAACAAATTAAATGTATCCAATCATGGAAATGTCATCCATGCGCTTAGCCTCCGACATGGAAATAGACCTCCGCAACATTTCATCTATTTTGAAGCAAAGTTAATAACGCGAAAGACACGTTGATTGGTGGCGCGCAATGTCACTAAGCGTATCAAATTTGTAGTAATTTTCATTTTGTACACCGCAAATTATGCAACAAAGCCGACAGTTATTGGTGGAGAGGCGCATTTGAGCGCTAAAAGCAATAATACGCATAGTAAAGTGGGTGTTGAACTGACTATCGGCCGGCGCGTTTAGCGTATAATAATTTGATGAAATTTAATTTTCTACTCAATAAACTGCAATTATACAATTTCATGCTCATCACCCAAGCACGTACACATACAACAATAAATATGTACATAATATATATATTTACCGATACTTGCGATTTTGTGCCGCTAGCGAAAACTAAGCAATGAAGTGAACTGTTCATCAACAAATAAGTTTTGGAAAATTAGAGTTGAAAAAAATGGTTTACATTACAAATAATCATTATTATCTTTTTGGTAAAGCGAGTTTAGAGATATTTCATAAAGTGTTGAAGAATACAGTGCTTCATTTTGTTTAATAAGCGGGCAAAAGCTTTTCTCACAGGTACTTCTTATTTGAAAAACACGTAACAAAAAATCTGAACTTGATTATGACATTTAAATTTTTTATAACCGCGCAGAAAATATAATCGACTAAAATACTTTTTTCTTTCATGAAAAGTATGAAATTTAAGACCTCTTTTAAATTTCACCTTTTTTGTGCAAGTATGAAAAAGTGCGTATTATTTAATTAAATATGTTTTGTATAATATTCGACCTATATTTGAATTTCTATCTATCAGATTCAAGTATCGGTATCAGTCAGCGAAGGTTGCACGCCAAATATTGAATTAATCTTAACGGCGTGCTTCCATTTCAGCCAACGACAAATCTTTTCTCTCAAAGTCTCCTCTTTTCAAGAACAACCAGCATACGTAGATGACTTAAATCCATTATAGTTCATTCTGCGAACTTTTCCTCGCTGTATGCAATGTAAATTTTGTAACATAATTTATGGCAAAACAAAGTTTTGTAGCGAGAATAGTCAACTGATAATTTTCGTACGAATTACAACAATACAACACAGCTGTTGTTTCTCCTCTTCGCTACGAAAATGGTGTCCATTCAGTGTATCGCTTTATACCAGTACTAGAGTTTTCGATTTCTCGAAATTGATCGAGAAGCAATTCCTCACGAATACCGCTTTCTCGCTATCTTCCTTGTGTCGAGCTCCTAAGGCTTGGGAGCTTCTTAATATTCAATTGGATAAGATATCCGGATTGCTTGTATCAATTTTGCAGTACTTATCGTATTCCACAATGCCCATGAGATTCTCGATACTCAATTTAATACCGCAAATATTGTTACTTTGCACTTATGCGTGCAGCCTTATTTTTAATTTTTACAAGAACGAGCTAACATAAAAAATTAAACGAAATTGCCTATATCTCCAAACTATCATATTCCGCATGAAATATTTTTTCATATGTACACAGGTACACATTTTCAAAAATTGTGAACTAGGTCAACATTTTTTCGAAGAAAGAGCTTATTTTTTTGTAGAATTAACAACCTAACTAATTATCTAACTCGAAGCGAACGTTAGCTTCATCTGCCACACGAATATATCGTGTGTTGGTAGTAGAGATGGGCAAATTGAAAAAAAAAAATCCCGATCCCTCCCGTTCCCGGTTAAAAAATAAATCTTCCCGCCCATTCCCGCCCGAAAATTAAAAAAAAAAAATCTTCCCGCCCGTTCCCGCCCGAAAATTAACAAAAAAAAACTTCCCGCCCGATCCCGCCCGAAAATTTTAACAAAAAAATCTTCCCGCCCGAAAATGTAAATAAGATTTTTTTTTATTTTTTGCTTATATATAACAAAAACAAATTCGCAGAAGTGCGTCGACAAGTGAACATATTGGATTTGTAGGTACATACATGTATGTACATTTGTGGCAGCCAGTAAATTCTGCAGTACGCTATGACAAATTCAAATGCAGAAGTTCGGGGTATTTACAATAACAAAATTTCATATGAAGAAGAAACAAGTAGGCAATTCAAAACGGTGAACGTACATATATACAAATGCGAACGACAATTTGAAATACATACAAACAAATATGCAAAAGCAAGCCCAATAAACATTTGCATTTGTAGTTGCCGTTTGTACAAAATATGAATTGCTTAATACAATGCAGTGGTGTCAATTCAAAAATTATCCCGCCCGATCCCGCCCGAAAAATACCGAACGCAAAATTATCCCGCCCACTCCCGAAATAAAATTAAATTTACTTCCCGATCCCGCCCGGTCCCGCGGGACCCGACGGGACCCGAGAAAAAACTTGCCCGATGCCCATCTCTAGTTGGTAGTTTGCTATTTTCTAACGCGAATGGAAGAAGAACGGGGGACTATAATCGTTTAAACCAGACAAAGGGTGATCGTTTAAATGAAGGGTTCTACCAAATAAGTAAATAAGTTCAAAGTATCACAGGATGGTAGAAAATATCAGTATATTTTTTTCTTGCAGGGATTAAAGGAACTGCAACCAATGAATTTAAAGTACTAATCAATGGAAGAAGATCCTGACTTAGCCAGGGGAGTGCCCGTATTGGGATCTGATCGAGGAAGAGTGAAGGAGCGATGGCAGATGCCATACGTTGCTAAAACACTTTAAAATCAAGTGATTCCTTCGAAAATTAATCTATGGGAAATATAAAGATTTTTCTTAAAAGCACCGAACTTTGGAGAGAAATCGCTTTGGTACTCAGCGTTTAGAAAGCGTTTTTGTAAAGCTCTGAAATTACAACTCAACAAAGATAGTGAGATCTATACTAATAAATAATATTAATACCCAAACTATAGGAAATACATACTGGTGATTGCGAGTTAATAATGAAACTTAGCTGTTCGTTGGTGAACTACAGTTTTAGTGTAGACTAGTAATTTTATATGTTAATTAAACTATTCCTGAGGGGTTTAACGGGAATTTAATGTTCCCGAGTAGATAGCGAAAATAATACTAGTAATATCTGCTGGGCAAGATCAGGTAATTGCAAATAGGCGATCGTCACGATATTCTTCCAAGAAAACCTTCTGTTTATGTTACGGTTCATGCGCTAATTAAGGATGTTATTTAATTTTTAAAGAAAATTTGTTTTCTGAGTTCTTTCATCTAGCACAACCCACTATGCAGAATCTCTTTTTCTTTTAAAAACAAAGCCACTTTGCAAAATTGCTTTGTCAGCGTGAATGAGCATAATAACAATAATAATTATGATTATTTGAGCTTAATGCAAACGAGCCGCCATGGTCACCATAATCTGCCTTCACATTTTCCAACCCCAATGAACATCATTTAAAAATTTACATGGCATAAACTTATTCAACGCATAACGCTACCAACAATAGACGCATCCGCATCTATGTATGTACATTCGCAAGTTGTCTTCAATTATTTTAATTGCACAAAGTTAGTAGTTTTCTCAAGAAGTAGCGCCAAGTCATCAATGTCGCCCTCCGTTCGTCTGATGCAGCGAGTAGGAAAGAGTACGCAATAAAATTAAGTGAAATTTCATCATAAAGTGGATGGCTTTTTTTTGTTTTTATTTTAACTATTATTTTTTCCTTTCATTCTAAAGACGTAGGCTTTAGCATTCTTGTAATTAGCTGCTTTGTGCCTTCTTACATTCGCCTCAACTAAAAACTAATTAATTAACGTTGTTGAGTACGCATCGTACCGTTACATGGCATTGAGCTTAAACGTTTTGAAGCAACGAAAACAATGCAATTAAATGTGGAGTGTAGTAAAAATAAATTGCATGGGCCTAAATGTGCGTAACACTTTTGAAAAGTGCTGAATTAGAAAGTGGGGACACTGCTGAGGTTTAGAAAACTAAACAATAGAATGAATAGAGAAAACAAAGCAGTATAGCGGTACCACCGAAAATGTGTCGCTACACACTTGGCATACTTTTAGGCGTTGAAACTTGTTTGCTAAAAATTTTCAACAGTTTTTGCATTCTAAATCTGAACAACCGAACTGTTCCTTACAAACAAAGCTGCAATTTGACATACGAGTTAAGCGACCATCTGCTATCGCTGGTATACGCTTGAAAATATGCAACAAAGTTTACGGCGTCTGCAACTGCACGTGACTTCAATAATTTGAAAGTTGCAACTTCGTTGTTTTGTATTATTATTAAAAAAAAAAACAGCCGTAAAGCTTTCAATTTTTCCTTCGCCTTCTTGTCATTTCACGCTTCTTTCTTTCTTTTCACCCACTTTTGGCTGCCAACTCTTTTCATTGCATTCATTAAGCCTCCCGTTTCATCGCAAGCGCTTACAATTATGCCGCCGCTTTATGCACAGAAAGAAAATTTAATAAGCTTCTGAAAAAATTAAGTGAAAAGAAGAGGAATAAATAGCCGTTAATAGAGCATCTCAGGCATTGCGGAGAAATCCATCGAAAGCTGTGTTAATTATTTCTTTATACTCTTCTCAGCACTTAAAATTTACACTATGCAATAAAGGAAACATTTTGGTTGCGAATAAGTTTGGGATTGCTGCAGAATTAAGCTAAATGTTGATAAAAAATTATGTGAATTCCAACGCTACTCTCTTGAATAAGAAAAATATTAATAAATTCTATGAGAACTTTGTGTTCCTCTTGACGTCAGACCATTTTAGCAGTCTATGTGATTTGGGGGTTTAGAGATTAATGATGGTGTTGTGTTCTTACTAGCTCGTCAACTGCAGGTAGATTTCTATAGAGAATAGCAGGGATTAGGTATATTTCTTGTCTCCAGTATTATAAATTTTTAAATTTACTTCATAATTAATTTAATTTCATTTACTTCAAAAAGCAGACAGACTGAAAAATTTACCACTCGAAAACGTAGTCGGAAGTCAACTGCTTTGAAACAAATTCAAAAAATGGTTAATTAATTATTTTGGCCTAACTTGCACCAAGTTTATATGTATTATTATAACTTATATGTATGTATGTATACCTTTTTAAAAATGTAAATATATACGAGCTATATGTATTTGTTTTAAAACATGCCGAGTTATAGCTGGTCGAAATAACACTTTCTTTTTTGATTTTGATTTAAAAATTATTTTTAGGATTTTTCAGTTTTTTAAGCTTTTTGTTTTAGCTATTTTTTTAGAATTAAAAATCTGAAAAAATATCGCACATATTCTGAAAAAAAAAACTTTAAAACCAATCTATAACTCATCATATTTTTAACCATTGCCGTGATACGCACTTAATAGTTAAGCAGTACAAAATTGTTAATGAAGTGAAAATACAGAAATACGAAAAAAATATAGAAAGCTATCATCATCTGAAAACCCTACAATTGAACAAGATATCGAATAAATAAGGGTCGTTCCGGTATCGTAGAACCGACTGTCGTGGGAACGTATATTTACATATGTATATCCGGCCAAGGACTCTCATTTCAGCAGCATTCCCCAACATTTTATGGGGAATGTTTTATGCTGTAACAACAACCACAACAAGGTAGCGACACTCACATTACTTGCGAGAATTGATGCTCGAAATAGTGATGTGATTAGCTAGCTCCTATTGGACATCGTTATGTTAATAAAGTTTATTGTTTACAAGAAAAAAAAATTTCAACCACTCCTAGTTGATAAAAACGTAATTTTTAAATGGCTTCTAAAGTAATTATATTTCCGACTGGGTTCAAAACGGATATCTCTGTCTTTTTTTTTATACCCGAGCGCACTACTGCTCAGGGTAACATAACTTTGCTCCTTAAACGATCCTTTGTAATAGATAGATATAGTAACAATTGGACATAGACATATACACCAAAATGTTTAATATTAAAATAGACATCGATTAAGCCATGTCGTCTGTCTGTCCCGCTGTTCTCAAAAAACTTAATATTTCGCGAATCTTTTCTTACCGCACTTTTGACCGTTTTTCCCAAATGTCTACAGACGCTGAAAGAAAGAGAAGTGGTCGTCCGCTCGTGGCTTGAACCAATTCAGCCCTACAAACTGTTCGCGAACGCATTCTCAGAAATCCCCTAATAAAACGGAAAATTATGTCAAGGCAAATGAATTTATCGCCCAGATCAATGTCAGAACTTATTCGAGATGATCTCCACATGAAAGCTTTCCGTTGGTCAACTGGTCGTCTTATGACAACGCGCTTGAAACAAATTAGGCTTAGCAGTTGCATTCGGCTTCTTCAGTGGCACGCGAACAACGGCCATGAATGTATCCTTTTTTACTGAGGATAAAATTTTCACTGTTAAAGAAGTTTTTAATAATCAAAACGACAAAATCTACGCAAAACCTTCCAAAAATGAAAAAAATGTATTCCAAGGGTTCAACGTGTCACCATCCAGCTGCTGTAATGGTATGGTGGGGAGTTTCCTGTAAAGGCGTAACACCTCTTCACTTCTGTGAGAAAGGTGTTAAAACTGGGGCAAAAGTGTACCTGTGGTAAAGCAGTTAAGCATACTCTCTTCAAAGGAGTGCATTGGATCTTCCAGCAAGATTCTGGTCCAGCACACAAGACCAAAACCACCCAGCAGTGGTTTAAAACCAATATGCCTGGTTTCATAGCTGCAGTTGATTGGCCATCTGGAAGTCCAGATTTGAATCCTTTGTACTACAGTTTGTGGTGAGAGTTGGAGAACATGGTCTATCGAATACCCCTCATAAATCGTCGTCGTCTATATCAACAGAAACTGTGCGTGCTGCTATTGATCAATATCCGAGTCGTTTGACGGGTTGTGTGAAATCAATAGGTAACCATTTCGAATAAAATTTTGTATATCGCTGCATCTGCATTATTAAATAAAATTAACTTTATTTAGAAATGTATTACAGTTTCATTTTTATAATGTAACAGTATTTTTGCGCTAAAATGCAATCAAGGATTATCCAATTCATATTTGTAAAAGTAGTTCTTATACAAAAAATATCTGTGAAATGTAGTTTTCCGTCGCGATTCAATAATAAAAGAGTGGGTAATTATTGACGTTTGTATTTTGCAACTGCCTTGTAGGGTTGCATTTGAGAAACAGAAATGTGTTATTTCCAACAAAATCTGAATTAAATATATAAAACAGCGTAAAAGATATCAGCATTTGGGAGAGAACATCCGTGTCAAAGGTACATTTTTAGTAGTTTCTACAAATTAAGAAATAAAGCTAAACATGGTAAAACAGTGAGCGACAGCGAGACAACTGATTTTTGTTAGACTGAAATCATTCTTGCCACCAAGCTAATGTGTTTTGATTAAAAATGTTTTGAGTTAAGCGTGCGATAACATATATGACGATCTCCCTCAAACTATTTGGTTAAATTACATTACCAATTTAAAATAACTAACTTATTCAACTTACTTATTTTAGTATACTTTTAAATAATATAAATTGTTTAAATAATACGGTGCCACTAATATTTCTCAAAATATGAGCGCGTTTTAATTACTACAAGGTCTGCAATAATCCGTTTCGGTATCTAGAAAGCAATTACTTTCACTCTTTTATCACACAATTATCATTATCGCCCCCTTCCCATTTTCTAACTTAAATTTGGGAGGAACTACGAAAAGTCAAGGCTTTCATATTTTTCCTACAAAATAATTGTGAATGTGTTAAAAATTTGTCTAACAAAAGCATCCCAACAGTTGGTGTGAAAGAAGGAAGTCAGATATATACACACACACACACACATATATGTATGAGTTTTCACACATGCACCGCCACATATGCGGCAAAGTGTCTACAACATTTCATAAAATCGCACAACCGCATTGCAGTAAAATGTCGAAAATATCACAGCTCCCAGCAGTAGGACAGGCAGCCGAGGCGGAATAAGCACCATGAAAAAAAACAGATAACATAGAAGCAAACGAAAATGAAGAAAAAACTTTAATGGAACGAGCAGTCAGTGCAACATCTTTATTGGCAAAGTGGAGTAAGAAAAGAAGAAATATAAAATAATGTTTCATTTAAAGGAGTTTGCAGGAAAGATAATTTGATCATACTGAGTTAATCAGCAACATATGTTGGATGCTTTCAAAACTCGCGTGGCAACAGACGTAATATAGTCGTTGTTCAATAGTAAAATACTAAATTGTATACTTACCACATGGCTTAGTGTACGGTTCTAAGTTACAAACAAATTAAGAGATTAACGGAGTGACGTTACATAAATGTAGGAGGTGTTACATTTACATATTAGGAAATTATTTTCAAAGATTTTGAGTAAAGAATATTGATCTGGCGAGAAACGAGGGGACGTTGGAAATATGGTAGTCAATTATCATTTAAAGACGGGTACCAAGACTTTTGCTTATGAGAAGAAATACACAGGTTCTAGCTTACGAGATTATATCCCACCTCAGTCGAACAAAAATTACAATATACAAGCATTTTGAGTTCTAGAACTTTAACTGGCTCAGAATAAACACACTAGAAGCATTACAGGGTGACAAGAAATAACGCAGACAACGATCTTTTGCATTTTTCCGCTATTTTGGCGAAATTTAATGAAAAAACTTATAATTACACTAGCATTAGGGATTACTACATAAAGCTTTCAACGTTTGGTAAAATTTGCAACCACACGCTTTAGCCGTTTTAGCAAAATTAGATCGCATGCACACGGTAAAGTGATTGTTTTAGTAATTTCAAACTTTTGTGAGGCTTAGCACCAGCCCTGGTCTTCAAAATTGGCCAAATGCTGTAATCCATGGGATTCAGATCTAATTAGTACGGTGGCTACCCTGCAGTTGTGATACCATTCGGACAATTTTAATTGCAGCAGTATTGAACTTTTGACATCCTATGTGCAGGAGTGGAGCCTTGGTGAAAAGTCCACAGCTGTTCACCAAAATGTTCTTTGGCCAACGGTAGTACCTCAGCGTTCAAAATCTTACGACGGTATATTTCCTTATTGTTTTTGACCTCCTAGTTTAGGAAAATCAGAGGTGTTTTGCTGGCTGGATGAACAAACTCCAGCCCAAACCATCTGCGTTTGGGGATTTTGGCGATGTCCGATGATGTGTAAGAGAAAAGTTTTTGAAAATATTTTTTCCCAATAAGCATTAGCAGCGCGACACCTACCCTTTTCACTTTTTTGTTTTCATTCGTACGCAACTGCGCTCGTGGAATCTTGTGTAAGGCTTAATGTGGCGCTCTTCTTTGCAATATGACCAACAGTACCAATATTAGCTCCGAGGGCAATTTTTCATATTGAAACCACAGGATTTGGGTAAATGCGCTTTTTGATTATCTAGCTGTTCCTTGGTGTGTTGGCATTTGGTTTTCTTTCACGTCCCGAGAATCATTGAGCAACCGAAAAATTCAGAAAAAATTCAGATTGTCTAATTCAACATTTCACAACGCTTATTTGTACAACGAAAGGAAAACTAAAGCACTGATAACTAGACTAAGAGCTCGTGGAAGTTTGTCCCCGTTATTTCCTGTCACCCTGTATATGGCTTTGTTCACATTTTAAATATGTAAGATGAATTGTTGTACTCTTCACACTGTTAAATGAGCTATTAAATATAGTTTCATTCAGCATACAATTTTTCATATTCATATTTGCCGTTAGAAACAATTATTGTTTATATTAGAGTCGCTTATATCCTGTAAACGTTAGATTTTCCGCTTATCAAAAAAAGGGAAATGTTTAGTTATTTGTGCAAATGTTTAGGGGTATTGCACAGAGGAGAAGGGCACCAGCCCCATTAGAAAGAGCATATTCACAGCTTTTGGCAACCCCTCCACAGACCCCTGAGGATCCTTTTAAAAATGGGGTAAAATTACAGTTTTTTTCAAAGAAATTGTAAAGTCCAAATAAATACTCAAGATACCGTTGCTCGCCCGAGAACTTGCGGCCTTGGGCCCACGAACACAATCAGGGTATTTACCCGAAACCTTTGTACAAATAACTGAACCGTGCCCAAAAAAGGTCAATAGTTGAAACGATGCAAATCTCTAACCTCAAAGCAATTATAGAAGAATACTGGCAATGCCTTAACAAACGACCAACTGCTAAGGAATACACATATTTAGACTTTTTTTTTCATAAAATCCGAACTCTTTTAATATTTACATTATTCTCCATGGCTTAGGTTTTTTGCAAAAAACATGAGTTTAAAAATATGAGAATTTAACATTCTTTAAACCTCATACACTCTGTGGGAGCTCTAAATGGTTACAGCCCAATCTGATAATGTTAACACTTGGCTCAGTGAAGTTAAAGTTAGGAAAAAATAGCGATTTTTGTTACAAAAAAAATCGAAACCATTTTCTTCAGGAACCTGATTTTAGTCTCATTGATAGGTAATTTTATTCTTGTTAATTTTGATCATAATAATGTTTTTTTTTGGTAAACTAATAGGTTCACTGGCATTTAAAACTAATCAGCACAAATCGTATTGGTCACATTAAACGCTTCAATCTATAACTTAGTAGTATACATTGGAAATAAAAAGGCGTAGACCATGTACTATTTACATTCTTTGTTGTCAAATATAATGGAGTCAAATTAATTTAGCACAGACCTGCAATTTTATTTAATATATGTAATTTATATAAAATTGTAAAATAGTGACAATTTGGAATCCTTTAAATTTCAAACTAACCCCCATTCGACAATTAACTCTTGCCACAGTACAAGCGTCTGTCTAATTGGTCATTTTCGTGCAGATAAAAAATTATAATTCGGCAAATCTCATTTTTATTTTTTATGAAACAACTCAGTAGCAAATTTCATGTTAGTTTTATTTTATCTGTTCGTGTTTCTGAACAGATTTTTTTTATAGCTGTATTTTTCGAGTAGGTTTAATGAGACATAAAGAGATATAGATCTTCTATCAACTTTCAGATTACCACTAAGATCAAGGTAAAAAAATACAAGTTTTTTATACGGTCACATGCCCAGTGAAATGCTACCAGTCAATGGCCAAGCAAATCTAATACAAAATTATTTATTATTTTGTCTCAACTGCCATTTATCCTTCAACCACGCAAAGAACCCTAATATTTAACAACCAAAGGTGATTTGAAACGTTATAAATCCTATTGTAGAAAATGTTAATGTAATCGTTAACTTTTTAAAAAATTTACAGATCCATCCCGCCGCCGTAGCCGAGTGTGTAGCGTGTTCGCTTCATTCGGTATGTCCAGGGTTGGAATTCTGGCCAGGCCAAGTAACATTAAAAATGATGGCAAAAGTTTTTTTTAATAGCGGTCGTCCCCGACAGCCAACGACAAACCTCCGAGTGTATTTCTGTACTCTTTTCTATTTTAGAAACCTTATCCGAGTGTACATCTGTGGTCTGATCTTGTCCGTCCCGACAAATCAATAACTCTAAAGATTCAAATAAATCCTTTTTTAGACACATCTAAACGATAAGAAGTTTGAATTTTTCCATAAAGACTTCAACTTACAAGTTTCATCTAGCCAATAGCTAAACACAATTGGGCGAATCACAGAGTGCCACAATGTGTCATAAATCATAAATTCATAAAATTTTAGATTTCAAAAGTCATTTTTTTGAATTGCTTTGAAACAAATAATTAAAACTAAGCAATTTTGTGCTTCTTAAACTTTATGACTTTATGACTTATAACACATTAGGACACCTTGTGAATCACCCAAATGCAAAATTGCGCTCCGATTTTTTAGAATGAAATAATCGGAAAGTATTCATGAAATCTGAAACGGATTTCAGAAAATGTATGAATTATTGCATTTTCAATATTGGCAAATGATTCTAGTCAACAGGATAACCACACTTTAAGAGAGTAAAATTCATTTAGTGTTTTGATTTCCAGCAAGCAAATCAGTCCAAATTATGGAGGCCGTCGGCCAAAATTTTATCGACGTTTTTGGATCGGTAAATTGTGCTTAAGATTTTAACCTGATAATTTTTAATTATTATTGAAATGCCAACGAATTTATGATTAGAGAAACCAAACACCAAAAATTTCAATACCACCACACTTTTAAATTAACGCATCTAAATTATGGAGGTCGTCGGGCAAACTTTTTTCGACGTGGACGTCGGAGCTATATATTGTGTTGAAGATCATTTTGACTTATTGTAGAAATGCCAACAAATATATGATAATAGAAACCGAAATTCAAAAATTTGAGCACAAAAATAACAATACCGCTAGAGTCTTAAATTACTGCAATAAATTCCCACAACATCAATATATTTATGCTCTTAAATGTTTCAATGACGTTGAAGTGTTGCCACAATAACTAAAGTCGCTGTGTCTAAGTTTACGTGAAAATATTTTTAATCAAAATTCTAAACGTGCTAGCTAAACACGAGCGCAACACCCACAACAAGAACTCAGGTGTACATAAACAAAGGAAAAAATAAAAATATCTACGAGTGTCATCCCAGCCAGTAACAGAAGAGAGTTTGAATGAATGCATGCGGGCTACTATGTATGTATGTAGTATAAGAAATCGTATTAACGCTAAAGTGCGATTGCAACACTGCAGGTGAACGACAACACCGAGCGAAGGTAACACTCTTGCACTCGAAACGTGACTATCAACGGTGCAAAATTAATCCTAACGCTAAAGCTAATGTCAAAGCTGAGATACAACAGGAATAAGTGTGAACAAAAAGACGATGTAAAATTGAGAACTGAAATAAAAAATTGTAATATACAGACAATAAACAAATGATAGAATGTAATACTAAGCAAAACTAGGGCACGGAAAGTGTAGCATCAGTGAAATGCAAAACATAAATTCATCTGTAACTGTTCTTTATAGAAGAAAGAAACTAATAGTGTCAAGGGAATAAAATATCATAGATGTGTACATAAACATTCTACCATTTTTATACTTTTACTGGATTATTGAAATACAGGAAAGAAATTTTGCATCACGCTTACTGTACACCTGCTTATGAGAATCGTGCCGCCTCTTATGATTGACTGTAGATGAAAAAAATAAGCCCCTTGGTTGGGGACGTTCTAGTCACAGCACCGATGCGAAACTATAGTTTTAATGTCGTTACAGGAAGTTTAAATATATTTTCGACATAAAAATTAGGGCAACCTTTTAAAAACTATTTGTGGTTTACTGCAGTTCAAAATACCTCCTAGTTTATATTTTTTCTGTTAAACTTTTGCTGATAAAAATAAGTGGCAACTCAATCTAATTATTCTATTAACTTGATAAATTTAGAAAATTATTTACGGTACTCCAACAGCCTAGCTCGTCAGCAGTTTTTTTTTTTACTTTTAAAGAGATATATTCAAAAAATATCAAACTATATACTAAACTGCAAAGTCTAGCTACCGGGCTACAAAATTCAAGCTTAAATTTTGGTCAATTTTGTTTATTGGTAAGACCATCTTCGCTTTACAATTTAAATTTGTAAACATGGCTTAATCGATTTCTAGTTTCATTCCGAACACGTTGATACAACCGTTATATGAATAAAGTTATATCATGGACTCGGCTAGGGGCTCGGCTTATTCGAACCTCAGTTCATGTTTTATTTGCGTTGAAAATTCGTGTAAAAACCATTTGAACCAAAAATTGTTAATGGAAATTTTGTAATCCAAGCGAAAACCAATTTCCTTTTTTTTTTCGTAACGTCACGCAGGAGTATATGCTTGTTTATAATTTCAAACATATTAATTCTACCAGTTGCTGTAATTAGGTTTTCCGAATAAAGTGCTTAGTTAATATACGCATATAACTATAACAACTTTTTTGAAATCTTGACATTACTTAAATATTGAAAACCGCTCACCACGCATTTTCGTCTTAACAAACGGAAACATGAAGAACTCGTGAGGTGATAAATCAGGAGAATATGAACAATGAGTGATTACTTTGCCTTCGCACTCCCTCAAATAATCAACTGTTTTACATGCCGTGTGACAACTGGCATCTCCCAGCTAGTTTTTCTGGTTTCGACGATTACTTCGGACAAGCAAATTATTGTATCTTATTCGAGCTTCAATGCCAATAGTAGCACCTGGCACTGTTCCGTGACCTGACCACTTTTGTTGGATTTGCACTTATTTTTAAATTTCCAGACAGTGAAACTCGTTTTGCTTCGGGCTCATACGCATAGATCATTACTTGCTATGATATTAGATTGAGTCAAAAGTATCCCAATGAAATTTGTTTAGCAACAACAATGGAGAACCGGCCGAATTTTGTGAAAACCAACGACTGCAGACTTCCTTCACTACTAAATTCCCATTCAAAATCAATTGTGTTTGACTTTTAGCAATGTGAAAGGATGCTATTGGATTGTCTTCCTGTATATCACATCTCGCCTCGATCCATTTAAATATCTTTTCCCACTGTAACGTCCACTTTACAGAGCGAAAATACCCTAAAATGCCCTATAAATCAGAACAAAATTTAGCCGCATTTTCCTATCATTTTTTTTCAATAAAGAATATAATCTGTAAAACTAAAATGAAAACTTTTCAATGCAATTAAGGAGGTGCCCCGTTGAATTAAAATGAAAACCTTTCCTATAAAATCTAGTAGATACCCTGTAAAATTAAGATGAAACACTTTTCTATAACATTAAGGCAGGAATCTTGGTTTTCATTTGAATCTCTTAGATTTAATAAGCCGAAGATCTTATTAATTTGAAATTATTGACACCTAAATTTTTTAAGTAAAAAATTTTATTTCTTAGATCACATTTTATGGTTAAATTTTTGAAACTTTATGCATTGAAAACTTCTGGAACAATAAATAAGTTAATCAAAATCTTTCATTTTGAAAATACAAAAATCCAAAGTACAATATTCATAATATTAAATTAACAACAATATAAAGTAGATTATTCACAAAGTACATATCTATGTTAAGACGTTAAGAGCAAAATTTTAATTAATATAGGCTATTTTTAAAACAAAAAGTTTTCTTTACTAATAAACTCAATAAGATTCTAGAAAAAATGAGAGAATATCCTTATTAATTTCTTTTATATGATTTTGAATATAGACCGAGGAGATTTCTTTTCATAATTTCATATTTTTGAACAAAATTCTATAAAAATGAATAAACAAGAAGTTATCTCTTTATGTCCAGGGGGTTAACTTTTCAATAAATTTGAGAAGAAATTTAAACAAACATTAAAAATATTTGCTAGTGAACATATCTTCGATTTTGTCCCCACTCGCACTCATTGGTCCTCAAGATTATTTAGAAGTCGATCTCTTTAATTATAAGTGAAATTTTAAGCTCTGTGTACAGGTTAGTCATAAACAGAGGGTTTCAATAGTACATCATTAACTAAAGTGGAATTTAAAAGCGTAAATAATCATCGCATGAAAATGTTCACTTGGAGAAATTTTTTACATGAAGTTAATTTTTTAACGCCTGGTTAATTTTAGAGTTAACATCGTAATAGTTGTTTGAATTAGATATATATTTAGAAAGCAGCTTATCACATTTCAAGGGTTTAAAGGCTGTAATAAAAAAGTAATAAATATATATATATAAACAGTAATAACAAGAATTGCACAACTGAAATTCTTAACACTAAAAAACAAAGCAATTACTTGATTGCAAAAAAAAAACAGTACTCTTCTAACAAACATTTCATACAGTAATATCGTATGCGGACTTGTGAAATGTGCAAAACATTGTGATTACACATAATTATTTAATTGCTTGTTTTTTGTTTCAATAAATATGTTCACACGCAAATGCAAGGACTATCGCAAACACTGAAAATAATAAAAACAAAATTGCTAAAATAATTAAAAATGCCTGTAAACTAAGGAAAATTGCAGCACAAAAACGAAATTTTGTTATTTTTCTATTAACAGCTTCCAGTTATAATTCGGTGTTGGGAAAAGTTCATAAAACTCTCACATGTGGGTGTGTTTGCCTGAAATTGGTACTGAGTGTGGTAGCGCGAGCTATTAGTATTGTCTAACAAGACTATTAAAAACATGCTATAATTTAACTATCGCTCCCACACACAAAAACGAAGCTTCGATTGCTCAACAATTCCCACAGTAAAATTTCTCATATTTAAAATCTTGTTCGACCGCCGGCAATAACTAAATACATACATATTTTTCGCACATTCGTTATTTAATTTATGATATTTGTGGCATTTCAGTTTGTGTTTTATGACTGTTTGTATGCAGTTTGGCAAAATTACCAGTTAAGGCGCCTGTAAGTAGACCAAATAATATGTTGCAAACATTTTCATAAGCGGCGTAAATTATTAGCTGCGCTTAATAAGCATGCAACATAGATCGGCGCCACAAACGGAAAAGAGGGAAATTGTAAAATGTGCAAAACACAAACTTTTAAACCAGTTACACATTATTGTTATTGCTTTTGTTTTAACAAGTGAATTTTGTATATAGTAAGTGAATGAGTTGCCGAAATATTTGTGGCGGCTGTTACTTAGTTCGTAAGCATAGCGGTTAGTTAGTAACGGTAAAATGCCTTAAAGTATGTAAAAAAAAATTAAAATTACCCACTACGCCTGCACACCAGTATATGCGCCTAAAAGTATGCAATGAAATGTGTGCATATACAGATCACGTGTGCCCTACTCGCAGGCAAACTATTACCTAACAAGCAATACTACACAGTTGCACCGAAAAGGACAAGCATACACACACACACATATTCGTGAATAGCTTTATATGAAGCCTAATATTTCTATGGCTTAGTGTTATTACAAAAACATTTTCTCACTTCTAAATCCGCTTTACCCTGCGGAAGACCGAAATTATCTTTGTTGCCGCCATAACCACCTATTTTGTAGTTTTTTTTCTTACTGTTTCATGCTTTTTAGCGCCACGCCAAATTGCTCGTTAGGCCTACTTAACAAACGTTCGTCTTGTCGATAGATACCGTTGTTACCGGCACGAATACAAACACATATAACCAACGAAACTGCTTCAGATACTTATCCCACTCATTTGGCACTTCCGCCATTCGTTTCGTGCCCTTTCTGTTCTGCAATTGCCTTTGTGCCATTAGAAAACCAAAAGATATGCTAAACAAACGAATACTCGAATACATAGAAGTCGATATTAATTCACACTTCCTTTTACAACTGACAGCTGCTGACGTTTGTAATTTGCATAGTTACACAGTTACATCGAAATACCATTGTAACATTCAGAGGAAGGTATCATAATTACAACCAAAGTTCAGTAGTTGGAAAATTACACACATATTTCTTAACAACTACTTACATACCCGATAGTGTAATACCGATTCGAGTATTCTAGAGGCAATTCAAAGTAACTATGCCATAAACGGAAAGTAAACTACCACACAAAGCCAATTAAATGACTTAGAATGTAAAAGATTCGAAAGTAGCTAGGTTGAAGATGCAAAGAGAATAGATAAAGATATAGCTTTAAAAGAAAGAATGGTTTATCAACCGACTTATGAAATAATTGGACTGCATTAGCCCTTTCACTAACCGGCCTATCAGGCAGTCGGTACAACTGAAAGAGGGATTTTTTTTAACAAATACGCAACTGTTATTAACTGTTGATATTGAGAAGTAATTTGTGTATAACGAGAGTTTTGAGAGTTGTTGATAAATATCGATGGTAACAGTTATACAATTTTAACGAAGTTGGTATAGATGTGTGGGCTCATTTAAAGTTATTTGAATAGCTGCGGAAACTCCCCTCCCCTACAGACACCAGAGACGTGATTGTTTCCAAGTCCATGATAAAGAGGGGAAACGACGTGTAATTAGTTTGCGGCTTTACCTTCAAAAGGTATGAAGAGCTAAAAAGTCCACCTATAATAAAAAAAACAAAGTCTAAAAGACCTTGAAGGCTAAGAAGATCGGGAAAAGATTTAAACAAGTTTTGTTACAAAATCTTTTTAATTTTATTTTGAATCTCTTCTTAAATTTACTGATAAGGAAAACGGCTGAAAATAATTGAATAGAAGGAGATAACTTCTTGTTTATTCAGTTTTGTGGAATTTTGTCCAAAAATCTGCAAAGAAAAGAAGAAATCTCTTCGCCTTGGTATTAAAAATAATATAAAGTAAATTAATATGAAGATCCTGTGAATTTCACTGCAATCTTATTGAATTTATTAATAAATAAAACTTTATTTTTTAAAAATAGCACTTTTTAATTCGAATTTTTTTTTTTAACGCCTTAACACAGATATGTACTGTGTGAATAATCTACTTTATATTATTTTTAGTTTAATATTATGAATATTGTACTTAGGATTTTTGTATTTTCAAAATGAAAATCTCTGATTTACTTATTTATACTTCCAGAAGTTTTCAATGATTACAGTTCAAATATTTCAAAAATTAACTATTGTTTCAGTAATGAAATCTGATTTAAGAATAAATGTTTGCAAAAATAAATATCTTTGTCTGTCGAAACTTGTATTAATGTTCAAGAAATTGCACGTGCCACACTACTTATTTTAATTGTTATATCTTATATCTTTTAGAAGTACTTAACACTATTATAAATATCTATAATATACTTAAGAAACTTCAGGTAACAATAGTTTGTAATATCATTGGCTTATTAAAATTAAGAGGAGATTCTATCTAAAACCAAGATTCCTTTCTTAATTTGACTGACGTTGTTTTCTTCTTAATTTTACTGGCCATCTAGATTTACGGATTATCTTCTGAACTTTATTTAAAAGCCATACTCAGTCGTAATAACAAGGGCTTCTTATTAGATAAAAACCATAGAGAAATCCGCCAAATTTTGTTCTGATTTATAAAGAATTTTAGGTCGTATTTTCGCTCTGTGTGAGGCCATTTTCACGTCAGTTAGACACAAACACTAGGCAATTACCTAAAGGTCGAAATTTTCGAAAGAATTTGGGTTGGTCTTTGAAACGCGAATACCAGACTTCTCTAAAGTCAAAAGTATGCGATGAATAAAAGGGACGACCCACAGGGCAACGAGTAATTTAGTAGATTGTTTTCCCGTTTTGCCGAGATTTACACACTGAGTCAAAGTATGTAAAGCGGTATCATTGTGGAACAATCATATAATCCGAAAGTTTTTTTATTTGAGTGGAAAAACATCACTTTCGGCTGTTTTCACAGTGGAAAATTAACTGCTGGTCGGGAGCTAACTATAGATTTTCATAAAAAAAAAACATTTGTATTGGTTGCGCAGCAAGAATCAACTACCACTATAAAAATGGATCATAACGAGGTAAAAATATTTTTCAGGATACTACTCTAGATAATTCTTTCTAACTTTTCAAATCGTAATTTATATGAAAATTCCCAGATACAATCAAAGTTAAATAAACCGAAGATACTCGCATGACAAAAATCTTCTACGTAACAAACGCAGCCTACCGAATTAGCACTCAATTTAAATAAACCGTGTAGCGGATTTACATACTTACTTACTTACTTATACAAGTGTGTGCGTGCGGGTGTAACAGTATTGGAGAACTAACTAAACTAAGCGAAGTTACTACACTACTGATGCACCCATTTAGGAAATATACAAACAAATGTCACATACATACATACATACATACGTTTGTAAGCAATTTAATGCAATGCCAAAGCCTTTTCTTACACAAATAAATATCATCCGATTCACTCACACAAACATACACGCGCTTCCGCTTTTGACAGCATCACACTTGAAAAGTTTTACACAAACTGTAGTTTTGGTAGCGCCTGATTAGCTATTGGGTAGCTAGCTGGAGTGTTTCAACTAAAATTTTGTGAACAGGATGGGGGCAGAGGCAAGCAAATTGATTTAGGAGTTCAGAGAAGGTTTAAGAAGTCTTCATGTTGTTACTGTTGTTGTTGTTGTTGTTGGTGTTGGTGTTATTGTTTAGTTTACTTAGCTGCTTGTTTGGTTTTTGGTAACGATCTAAGTTGATTAGGCTTTTGGTTTGGACTACCAAAAAACTTTATCCTTAAACGATTTACAGTTTGTAAAATAAACTAAATCAAGTGCTATGTCGAGATATTCTCACTCGCATGCATAGGTCTATACATATGTAGATATTATTCTATGGCTTGTGTGAACTTTATATGTAATATGTCTACGTATGTATTACTATATGAAAATATATATATTCAATACATGTACGCGTGTAATTAGCTTGGTTAAACACTGAGGGTCGGCGGAGTGAGCTAAGCAATCGAAGCGATACTCGTCTACTTTAAATAAAATGCATATGTATGTGCATATGTATGTATTTTTGAATATACTAGCACTTGCCATGCACTACATAGATGTGAATCTGTTAACGTAAATCTATATATGTCTGAATTTGCATGTATTTCCGTTTGCATTTCCGCTTTGCGTTAAATAGTTTGAGTTGAATTTCATTTTCGCTTTTTAAACTTATAGAATATGTGAGGAATGCTTTTGGTATTTATTATTTGCTGTGCTTACTCATTATCTTTTATATTTTAACTCTGTCGAGAATTTAATTTAAAATCAATGCACGAAATTGTTTAAAAGAGTAAGAAATACTTTTAGAGCTGAAAATTCCTAACAATCAACAGAACTTAGGCAAATAGTTCGAAATTATTTGGAGTAGTTGGAGGTGATGTTTTTGTTTGTCTGTTTTTTTTTAAAGCGTTTTAGTACTCTTATAGTCACTCAGAACCTCAGAATAAACATTTATTGTGAAAGTTTTTCTGACAGTTTGACACTCCTCTAAGGAAGTTCATCTTACTGAAAACTCTTCGGCTAATTTAAGATCATGGCTCTAATTCACCAAAGAAAATATGTCCAAACCAACCGCCTATTGGTCAAATTGGAGTTTTTTTTAAAGAGATATTGCATGAAAGGGACACAGTGGATTTTCCGCAGAAGGAGCGCTTTTAGATTCATTTAGTTAACTTCGAGTTTCCCTGGGTTATTAAGGTGAGAATATCTGGATCCATTTGAGGATGAACCAAGGTGCTTGAGATAGGGAATTGGACTAATCAAGATCTATCCACTTGATATAGAAAAAGATTAAAGAACAGGCAGTGCAAATTAATATGACATGAGATAGAAAAGTAATATGATAGGTAAGTAAAATAAGCACTTTGACTGACCAGTTTACGACGAAAATAGTATATGTGGTGACAAGTATGGAAAAAAAACCTCCATTTATTTTTTCCAAAATAATACTATTATTTTCCTAAACATTGCTTTATGTATCAGGTTTTTGTTGTTGTAAAACACGTAAAGCAAATAACGATCTTTGCGCTTGTTTGGGAATATTAAATCAAACAAAACTATTACAATGACAAAATGGTTTGAATTATGTTAAGAAATGCTTTCTAATTTTCCATTTTCTAAAATTTTGACCAAACTGATACTTTTTTGCATTTGTTTTTTTTTGTGTAGACTTTATAAGTAGCGTTACGCTAGCGCAGATCCGCTGTGGCTTTACAGCAGTTAGTTAAAGGGGTCGGGTCATTTACATCGGAAAAAAATCGATTTTTTTTTTTTGCTTAATCTCTTCTAAAAATATCTAAAAACATATGAGCAAAATATTAGCTTCGATTTCAAAGTGATTCAAGAGATATTTCAGGTAATATACAAGTGTGTCGACCACGTGTCAGTCGCTTTTCATATTTTGAAGCGCGTTTTCTAAAAACCATGTTTTTGCAATTGGCGTGCACGATTGGGAGAAAACTATCTCACCTATCAATCTGATTCAACTTTTATTTTGTAAAGTATAAAAAACTGTTCTATGTGAACCAAAGATATTGATAATTATTTTGATTTCTGTAATTTTATAAACAAAAAACTACACAAATTTCACGTTAAAAATCGATTTCAAAAAGCGACTTTTTTCTGGCCTCTAAATGACCCGACCACCTTAAGAAATTCTCTTTACATTGTCTACAGTCTTTATGTTTTGGTAAGTTTGGTACAAAATCCATACTCTATATATTTAATTCATGTGTTTTAAGTGTAGTTTTTGTTTTTTGCTAAGACCAGAGTGAATATATGTATATATGATAGAAATGATTAAATTATTCCTGAATAAATTTTACTTAATAGATGCCGCGAATGTGTAAAAACTCTGCAGATTGTTTTTGCCACATTTTTGGTGAATTTACTCTGAAAACACAACGAAGAAAATTCAATAACAGATCTTGCCAAATAAAGCTTATCAGCTTTATTTTGGATTTTCTATCGGTCGAAGGTGTTAGCCCGAAACTATTAATATCAAACACATAGAAGTACATGTGCATATGAAAACGAAATCTTGTATAAAGGTCCGATCAAATTCAAATAGCCTAGCATCATGGCATTTGCAAATTACCATGACAACGAAAAAACAAAGTATGTAGTATTTACATCCTTCAAATTCTTTCAAGTGCATCGATATACGTAAATGCAAGACCATTTGTACTGTATTGTGATTACCCTTACTATGTTTTTTGTTGTTGCGTTGTCATGATCATTTGCAAATGCTATAATGTCAGGCTATTTGCAATTATAGGTATATTTATTCTGCACCGGTAACCAAACTGTTGTTACCGGCAGAAAAGGCTCTGGCAATTTGTACACCCTTTTTGTATTCTGTGCACACTTACTAGCGATAAATTTTTTGGCGTAGAATACGTCTTACCTTACGGTATGGGCACCAATGTCAGGTTTTTATTGTTGTAATCTCTATTTCTTTAATTATAAGGAAACGGCTCGATTAATTTTTTTTTTTTTTTTGTAGTCAAATGAAGATGTTAGCTTTCGTTTGACATACATTTCATGTTGGTTGATATCTTCCTAATATTTAAATTTCTCAAATGAAAATTGCATAAACACATGCACACAAATATGTGTGTGGTGTTTGGTTGAGTGTTTGCTGTTGGGCGATTTAAATGTACTCGTGCAGCCCTTTATTTGTATTGCATAATTTTAGGCGGGCAAGTTAAAGTAGAGTAAAAGAAGAGAAAATGCTGCCAAGCACTGCAAAAAAAATAATAAAATGGATTCGCGTATGTTATTTATCATTTATCTTTACTATTGATAACAGCCATTGACTTCGTTTTTGCGAGAAATTTAATTGATAATTTAAAAACTTTTTTATCCTATTTTTCCTATCATAAGCTTATGTATATCATCCAAAGTAACTATCAAATAAAGAAATTCATTTGCTTGTATTATTTATCATTTATTGTTACATATGTTTTCTGTCTTATCGGATGGCGTATTCTACGTTAAACTTAATGGCCGTGTCTCTGACACAGCCTGCTTCTTTTTACTATCATATTGGGTGAGGGGTGGAGTTAAAAACGTGTGCGTCACACATATTTAGCATCGGTGTGGAAAAATTTACTACATAAAATTTTATATTAATTATAGTGGGCTTTATGCAAATAGTACGTAAAAGTGGCAACAGTGCTTCGAGAAGTAAGCAATATTTAGCCTTTTTATTGAAAAAACGGACGACAGCATTACCATTTACGCCAGAATTGCGATTCGTAGAAGTGGTAACAACTTTCGATAATAAAACTTACTGCTAAATTTTGGGTAACACGCAAAATATACCCGCTAATCGGGATGTGACCTATAATTTTTTTTCTTTGGTGCAAACTCAAAATATTAATTTAAGTTTAGGTATTGAATTTGTACGTTCGCTATCTTGAACCCAATATTTTTCATTTTAAAATTTTAAGCAATTCACAATACATTTAGGATACTTTAAATTTGGCTCTTACAACTGAAGATTTAGACTTTAAGTTGAGCCGAGTTAGTTAGTGTCCATCAATGTTTCAGAAAATCTCAACCTGTTTTTAGGGCAGATTCTTATTCAGCGACGAAAATCTATAACAAAAAAAATCATTTTTTACAGACCAGCGTAACCTTGTTTTTACTTAGAGGATGGCAGAAATTCTCCTTTAACTAAGAAAGATATTTCATAAGTTGGTTCAGTATTGCATATTTGTACATTTTTTTTCCTACGCCAGCGTCTAAGCCAATGAAATACTTATAACTGCTTCTTTGCTCGAAATAAATGTCACCTTATTGTATGACAACATTACGAAAATGTTGCCATGCATCTTGCGAAAATTTGACATTTTTCATATAAGAAAAGGATAAGACAAATTCCACCCTGCCAATTTCCTTGTATCACCAACTTAATTCTTCGAACATAATAAAGTTAGGTATATGACTTGCCTTTCGTGTCAAAATTTAGGCTTTCGAGGAAAACTATTGTGAGAAATAACAAACAGCAATTAAAACCAGCTCCAAAAATCTAACCCTCGCATTTGGTAGCGGGTAGAAACTGTCGCACTTTTGTCGAACCAGAGTCCAACATTTTGAGAAAAGAAAAAATAAATCAGGGAAAATGCTGAGAAAAGAACATGAAAATTGGACAGCTCGGGGCAGAATAAATGCAACATTATTTGAAGGAAAGAAAACGCTATTAGTGAACGTGCAAATTGCTTAAACACCGATTAAAATTTATTTGTCAGGTTTTATAATTAACAGTATACATTTTTTGCATTCACTTTTTCATTTTGTTCCATTTCTACACATTAATCAATTTCTTAGGGAATCTCTTTTCTTCATTAATTTATTTTTCCTTTTTTTTATTATGAACATTAAATTGACGCTTTTACTTACCTTCGTAAACAGTTAATGTCGCATCGGCTGATACCGCATCCCCAACACCATTCTCAGCTACACATTCGTAGGGTGCATCATCACGACCGGCACGTACCGGTTCAATACGCAATATAGATATACCGCCAGGTTGTTCTAGCACGGTGTAACGGGATTGAGTACCTGATATAGAAAAGATAGAAAAGTCAAATTGTAAACTATTTACTTGGACGAATATAAAATCGTGCTGGCGTTTAATCCAATGTTTCTGCTGATTATGCTTCCATATAAATTTCAAAACTAAAATTCAATGCCTAATATGTTAAACTCAGCTTAGCACAAAGCTTTGAAGAAGAATGTTTCTAATAACGCCCAAATCACCGCACGTCGAAAATTGCTGTTTAAGAATCCTTGTTTGCTCATCCCAAAAAATATCAAAATAGTGTAATCTAGAAAAACCTTTTATCCTAAATAAATCTCAATAGTATATAATCAGTTTAAAAGCTTTGCAAATTTAAAGGTTGTGAAAAACAATTTTTCTTAGATAAAATATAAAATATGTGAACGAAATATCCAGTTTGGTACATAAAGTACAATATCGAGAGGAATAATTTTAACTCATTAGCTCTCACACGAAACAATCGTTTTGAATATATTTTTTGAAAGGCTGAATAGAATGAATTTGGGATATCCCGAGAGCCTTAAAATGCTCCAGACAATTATTAGCTAGGAAATTTTTCCAGGAGTCTTCTCTAACAAAATCTTTGTATAAAGAACGTAAAAGCCTTATACTTACTTTATCGCAATTTACTTTGTGGACGAACTTAGCTGCTGCTTTATTTTTCCTACCAGAATCTTGTTAGTAAAAGGTTTGAATTTTAAGAAACTTGTTTCGACCCCTAGTTTGCCCTTTCAGTTTTTTGATTAAGTAAAATTTTTATATAGACCATAAACAATAAAAGTCACGAAACTTACCGGAAACTTTCTTTGCATTCTTTCGCCAAACTATCGATGGTGGTGGATCGCCACGAGCAGCACAGTAGAAACTAGCCACGCCTCCGACGCGAACACCCTGATTTTGCGGTTTTTTGATGATCTCCGGTGGATCTGTGGAAGATAACAAGATGATAGGATAATTAGCAATTGTATAAAAATTTAAAAGGTAGCAGAACAGTGACAAGAGAAACCAGATACCCAGCGAAGCACAAAGGAAAATTTCAACGTCGCGAAGAACAAACCCCTGTGACACTGACGCACCGTCAAAAGGTACGGTTATATAAAAAGTTTAGGCTATTTCGATCTCACACTAACTAAAATGGCATATGAACAACTTTTTTTCTTTTCTAACAAAAATCGGATTTTACCTTTCAAAGATCTAGCAATGAGTCCTGCATTGCTGGAAAAAAGCACGTAACAAGCTTTACCGCTAATACCCTAAGCAAATCAGCGAAGCGGGTATATTGCATGTGTAGGTGTAAAAAGATGAATACCATGAATGCATGAGAACACGTTAGATTTTAGTGTATATGTATGTTTGCTAAAGGCAAAGTGGATTGTAGTAGAATAGAGAAAAAATTCGAAAGAGATGCCACATGTTGCTATAAATATGTATGTATTGCATTTATGTATGTATTTGTGTGCATCGTCTAAAGCTAAGTTGGCTTAAGCGCTTAACGTTTCGTTGCCGGAACGTGACGGCAGAATCTTTGCGTTAGTTACATTCTCTTCTTTATTTAATAGCAAATCGATGTATTTATTTGTGTACATAAGTATGTGTGAATGATATACCTTGTGGGAAATGAAATTAGTTTTAAAGTAATTTAAAAATATTTTTTCTCAATGACAACTAATTGGAGTGGTAGAAATTATAGCTATTTCGGAGAACACCACATTTCCCCATCAGATTTCTTTCATGACTCAACCAACAGACTATCGTACTTGAATTTCATTAATAGGTTATAAGGAAAGTAGTAAAAAGCAGCTCACAAGTTGTCTGTGGTTCATTAGCTACGTAATTGTCCAGCAAGGCGTCGTAGATTGTGGGTTCACATACCGATGGAGTTATAAAAGAAATCTGATGAGGAGATGTAGTGATCTCCGAAATAGCTATAATTTCTAACACTCCTTAGTGCTGATGTTTTTTTTCCAAATACTTTCCTTATACTAGCCTTAAGCTCAAAAATTAATATTGTAAATTTAATAACTTAAAAATGTACTTGTATTATTTGAGAATATAAAAAAGAAAAAAAAGGAGTACACAAAAAACTAGTTTTTAAATATGTCTTTTTATGCAACTGACCAAGTTTTTTTCCGACAGGGTGGGTATGTATGTAGTATATCTCTAGCTGCGAGCACTGATGAACATTGGATGTGTTGCTGAATATCTCCTTAAGGTTATTTTGAATTAAAGTGTACACCATGCTGATTTTAATTTGAGAACGACGTGTGGTGGTTGTTTTTGTGGGTTATAATAATGATTTTATTTCATATACTTCAATTAATTCTTTCCTACACTTAACTAATTTAATAGACCTTATCGAAAGACCGATTGGGTTATGGTCTTTGCTCCTTAATGTATGCATATAAGTTAACATAACTGTAGTATCAAGTATAACTATGATAACTCCATTTCTTTCTATTTTCATTTTTTCAAAATGTCATTTATGCTTTTTAGGATATATTTAGAACTACCCTAAACCAAACTCTGGTGGCACTGAAAATGCAAATTCTATTGTTTAGGGATGCTTTTGGAGAGCTAAAATTTACAACCAAATTAATATAATATTTTTAGTAAATCTTACGTGTAAGAATCTCAAAAACACCGAAAACGAAGTTAGCATTTTCATATTTGACACTCCAGACATGCATTCATATGCGAGTTTCAACAAAAAAAAAAAAACAGTGCACAACAAAACCACAACGTCACTCATGAAATGCGTTCAATATGTTAACCGGTGGGCAACAGGAATTTGCACAGGATGTGAACACAGATTCATACACATTCTCCGTCGCCTGCATACGCGGCTGTGTATTTTGCGCGAAAATTTGCAAAAATCACAACAAAAAACAAACAAAGTAAACTCGCATAACGTGCTCGTAAATGCACAAAAATATATCGGAGCCCTTGTATGCACGCAGATATGTACAATTACATATATTTTCTATATTACTTTCCTAGTTTATTTTCTCCTTTTTTGCTGCTGCTCGTAGCAACATAGCAACAGAAATATTTTAAATTTTTATTTTCATTACATGTACGAGTACGATTTCTTTGTTTTCAAAAACAAAAGCGTTCGCCGTTTACAGCATATCCTGTTGCATATTCATGCCGTGTCAACATATGGCTATACAACTGCACATTACTACCTTTTTTGTTTACTTTAAATAAATTTTTAATTTTTCTCAGCATTATTAAAATTATCCTATGTATGTAATGTATAATGGAGTTCTCGTTTTATTGTTGCATGTACATAAGTGTGTGTGTGTGTGTATATGGAAAGCTATTGTTACATTTTATTATTCGCTTGAATCTTGCAATTAATTTTTCATGAACAAATGTTTATAACGGAAGTGAAAGTAATTTATTTACTTTGATGACTTCGCAAATGGTAACTGTACACACATACATACACGAAATAGAGTGTCAAATTTAATGTGAAATAAAAAAATTTGTAAAATGAGTGTATGTCTACTAAAGTGTTAAATTTAATTTGCAAAAAAAAAAATTGTAAAAAGAGTTGTTGTTTGGTACGTCTACATGATATAAAAGTATACGAGTATAAAGCGAGATGTAAATATTTAATGAAGTAGATAACAGGCTGTTGTACGCAATTATCGAGTTTTTGAATTTCCCAAGCAGTAAAGTATGTAAAAGATTAATTGTATTACAAACTTGGAAATAAAATAAAATATATTGAATGAAATAAAATAAATCGAGGGGTGGAAAGACGCAAAATTAAAAATATATTTGAAGTTAAACGAAATGAAAGTAAAACGAAGGAAATTAAAAATAAAGCCGAATAAATAAATGATACGAAAGGAAAAAATTAAATAGAACGAAGTGGAATGAAATGTAAATGTACGATATTGGAAGCAATGAATACGACTGTATGGGAATGAAATGGAACAAGAAAACTTAGTGAAATAAACTAATATCAGGAATCAAAGGAAACCCTTGGCTAGATGAAATGGAATGGAGCCATTTACGAAACTAAATTAAATAAAATTAAATGCAAGCCCCTTCAAGTGAACATAAGAACGTAGATTACAAAAGAGTTGCATTTCATCCCACCGTCCCTCCAAAAGAAAATCGCGTCCAACTCATCGTACTACCACAAATGTGACTTTTGCTTCTTGATACTAGAATCTAATTAGATCCCATTGGTTTCTGTGTGTGTTGAATTTGACGAGAGTTCTGGCCACAGTAAACGAAACGCCATGTAATTTCTTTGTAATCTATGTACGTTCTTTGGGTTAACTATTTTTAAATAAAATGAAAAAATGAAACGAAAAGGAATTAGAAAAAAATACGGTTAATTAAAACAAATAAGTTTAATAATAATAAGAAGTGAAACAATATGAAACGAGAAAATGAAAACGGGAAGATATAAAATACAAGTAGGTGCAATGAAAAGAAATAAAATTGAAGTTGGTGAAATGGAAAATGAACTTAGCTTGAATGAAATGCTTGAAATAATTTAAAAACATAAAATACAATTTAAAAATGGAATGAAATTAAATGAAGTTAAATATAACAAAAATGAATTACGAAAGTAAATAACACTATATGGTTTAAAACAAAAAAATGTTGAAATTTCAAAAACATTGATGAAATTTTATGATAAAATGTAGAAATAGTATAAAACTTAATGAACTGAGTTCTAATGAAACGATGAATTAATTGCATTTCAAATGAAAAGATAAATACTTTGATTTATATACATAACAGTGACCTTTTGAGAATTTCAACAAATTTTTATTAAATTTTGAGACTTTAACGTCAAACTACGATTTCTGAGTCAGCTCGGACTTATACTTTATTATACTAAAATTGAATGGACTGTAAAACTGCAATTCAAACATTTTTTATGAAATTTTGTTGAATTTCTTAAAAATTTTTACAGAGTAAGATGCATCGATTCATGTGGTTTTTGTTGTGTAATGAACGATATTTTCATAACAAATTAATTAAAAATAAGTAAAAAATATCAAAATAATTTGAAGCGAATTATAATTTATTTAAGTCTCAGAGAATCGCTCAAAAATGGAATGGAGTATAATGAAAGAAAAGCTAATACATTTAACAAAGAAGAAAAAAGAAAGAAAATTAAGGAGTTACATAACGTTGTGTTTCCTGTGACAACAACAAATTTAGCTCATTTCACTCCACTAGTACCTAGTTGAATCAAATTATATTCCAATGCCAAACAAGGATCGCCAAATTTATTCCAGTCTAGTGTAGTAACATAAGATTTTATGCTAAAGCAGGTTGAAGTTTCTTTGCTTTCTATGTTCTTACATTAAATCAAGGAGCTTATTGTTTTAAAAACCTTACTGAATCTGTTTTAACCAAGAAGCTATTAAAAATGAAAGACGCTTCGTGGTGAAAAACTTTATTTCACAAATCTAGAAATCGTTAAAATCTACTGACTTGAAAGCTCCACGTGATTGGCTGCATTGAACCTAGCTGGGGGAAACTACAAAAAAATGATTACAAATGCCAATGAAAAACTTTTGATATACCTACATCTAAAGCGAAACCTTTGCTTTGGGTATGAGAGTAAGAGCAGGATGTTCATATGATACTCATTGATAGTATGCGCCAGTTTTGCGGACACCTGAACTTTTACCTTAGGATAATATAACAATTTTACAATTCGACGATGAGAAATTAAACAACAACACAGTCTTTTTAAATTCACCACCCAATAAACTCAATCAAAACTTACGTGTTAGATAATGTATATATGGAAAATCCGAATAATTTGCATCTGCAACACACAGGAACATTAGATTCATATTTGTTTTGTTTTTGATTTGTAATTTAATTTGTTTTGTTAGTTTCAATTTAATTTTTAATGCATTACTTTTAATTTATAAACTAATTCATTTTATATGCCGGCTATTGTTTATAAATCTGATTATATTCACTAATACGACGTCATACATATGGTTTATTGTTTTGGTTTTGCATACCACAGTAAATTAGTTTTATTCATATTTTAATTAGCATTTTATGTGGCTACTTTTGTACGCATGCCCATTTAAAATACGATTCAGATATTGGGTTTGCAACAAGGCATATGCTTTTAATTTATTTTTTAATGCAATATTCCACACCAATATACAATAGCAGTTATAAATGTTTAAGTATATTAAATAGTAATTCCTGTATACAATTACTTTTTATAAGCTATAATATTGGGGTGAGGTGGTAAGTATATAATGATATTTTAGAATCTAATTTCTACGCTCAATTATATATCATAACAGTGAAATACTGAATATTTCGTACTTAATTTTTTATACTCTTAAATTCTTAATAGTTTTCAATATAGGTTAAATATAAATAAATAATTTTAGTATCAATACATTAAATTTCCGTACTTCCATTCTGGAGGCACATATATTTTTAATACAAATAAAAATACGCACATTGTATTACAAGAAGATAAACTAAACACACACATTTGCATGCATGCTCATCTTTAATAATACATGAAATTGTAAACTAAATATTACAAGGTATGCTGTTTTTTAAATACATCCCCACATTTTTAACGACATTTGGCTAAAAAGTTAACTTAGTACATTTTTCCTATCATGTACAAAAACGAATGGATTAATTTCACTTTTCAAGCAATCAAGGCTTCAATTTAGTAACCGATATCAATTTAAATATTTATGAATTAATTAAAATGTGGATAATGAAATTTTTAAAGGCAAAAAAGAAAACCAGTGGTCCTGTTGTTCTATTTTTGTATATTTTCATTTTCTGAGTTTCTCCTTATAAAACCCAACAACATTTTTTATCGTAGCCCAAATAAAAAAAAACACTTAAGAAATTCTCTTCCCTGCTCGATAATTAAGCACATTGCGGTAAACTTTTAAAGCTATAAGCGCTTTATGTTTTCTCGTTTTCTTTTTTGATGGGATAGTCGGTGTTTCTTAAACTTTCTGTTTTCTGTCATAGACTTTACAGCCAAAACGAGAATCATATAAAAACCGATTATGACAACAAGTGGCTGCTAATAGCCAAATGGGCGTTAATATTAGCATAGTGAGGATGGGAATTGCATGAGAAGCAAAGGTATATTGAGAAATGAAAATTAATCAAATAAAATCGAATTCAAACAGAAGTTGCTTAAGACCCACAACTATTTTTAAACTCAACTACTGAAAATGACTACAAATGTGATAATTTTTAAAAGCTACTCCTTAATTTTAAGGTATAAAGCTACATAGCCCTACATAGATTACTTTTGCACTTTTAGTTTCTATACCAATAATGCAAGAGCTACCTAGGACGGTCGTTTATTTCCATACTACATAATTATGAGTTAGGCCACTTCTGCACAAACGTGCAACGGCACTTTGCCACATGCCATAGTTGAAAGTTATTAAATTTAAACGACTGAAAGTTAAAGTGCTAATGAAAACTGCTCGAAACATTTAGCTTCGTTTGTGAGCTGCTAATTATCAATAATTAACACTAGTTTTTATTGCAAAGCGTTTCTTAACCCCAAAAACTAGCAGGGGGACAGAGAAAGAGCGCAAGTATTCCAAGCAAGAAACAGTTATTGGAAAAGAAAACAAAAGGCAAGTGTTTGTTCGCTCGCTTTATATATTTTTTTAGTATTAATGAAAGAAAAACAGTATGAGTGAATAAATTATGTTGAAATGTTGCAAAATTTAAGTGTTTTTGAATATTATTGCTAACAGCTGTTTATTGGCTGATTTCTGTAGTTTTTCGTTTCTGTACTTTTCAAAGTTACGCTCTTTGTGAGCGTAATTTTCTATGTGTCCTCTCTCTACTAATTTCCGCTGGAAAATAGCAGAAGCAAACCAACTATAAATAGGTATAGAGAATTGGCAAAAAAAAAAACAATTTATGCCGTTATTTGCATCCACACTCGCTTTCTTAACATTGTGCGAGCTAAATGTTGTAAGTTTTTGGATTAAAATTTATGGATGAAGTCATATATGTCACTATTTGCTTTGTTGTTTTTGTAATTAATTCTGACAAATACATAACATTTCCAGCTTGAAGAAATTACCAAATCTTGTATCAAAATCTTTGAGTTCTTAATATAAATTAATGTCGGGGTAGAAATTAAATAAGTAATTGGAATGCAATTTGAACCACTTTATAACTTGAAGCAACCGTATTTTTTTATTGTTTTATGTACATCCCCCACTGTAGCGCTGTCTATGAAAATGTACGGAGAAATGATTTGTTCAATGCGAAAATGCGGTACAATGAATCTTAAATATGTGAATCATGAAATGTCCAAAGTAAGACACCTCTGTACCTTTGACTGTTTCGATCATATTATTTGTGGCACTTGCGGGTTACTGAATCCTAAAATCGTTTAATCTGACAAGCAGTCTTCAATTTACAAAACAAAAAACAAGAACAAAAAAAAACAAATTTTGTGACTTGAGGTGATACTGAGGTACTCAATACCGGTATAAATGGAATAATATAAAAAATAAATTACTTTTCTCCTGTCTCCATTATCTTATACTAAGAATGTATTTTTTTTTGCCAGTTCCTATCTCCGCCGACCAAGCATTTGCACCGTTTAAGGATCAAACAACTTGCAAAAGACAAAAGCTGAAACCTTAATTTGTCGCCCCTTTGGCACGTGATTCGACACATTCACTCATCACCCCCCGTGTTCATATTAACAAGCATCCATATCACTCACATCCACGCAGCCAAGCGGAGTATTGATTGTAATCGAGTGGCATTTACTGCAAATACGGATTTCTGCTATCCGTTGTTTGTTTTTTTTTTTATATTTTTTTTTACTTTTACATAAATTCGTGCTGGTGACGGCTTTTTTCAATTTCTTCCTTCCTTTTCGATTAACGCAGCCTTTTCCAGAATCTTGTATTTGTATTTTCCGTTATGTAGATTTTTTCCGATTTTTCTCTTTTATTTATTTGCCATTGTCTGTGCGATTTTCAACGCTTTATCGCAACAATTGTGGAAAATCGGTTGTAGGAAAAGTGGATTGGGGAAATTTCAGGCGACGAGCGAATCAAAAGCGAAACGGGGAAAGAATGGGGGAAAAATCAACAATTTCGAATTCGTATAATTTAAATTGAAACTCGCATCAGTGCCGTTCATGCGTTAGGCTTTCAATTTTTTATTCTCGAATGCTATTTCGAAGGCTTTAACCAATTCTCTGTAGTAGTAAGGAAAACAGCGGCGCCTATGAGAGGGAATATTCATATATGCTATGTACTCGTATGAGAGATTTGCGAAAAGTGTGACAACGCTTTAAGGTTAAGGAAAAGGGATAAGTGAAATCAGATAAATATGATTGTGCTGATCTCATGCCAGATATTTAAAGTAAGTTTGTGAAATGTGATTTTCCCATCTTTTATTTCATTCCAAAATTAAAAAATTTCTTTCCCTTCAAATGCATAAATTGTTTTAGCCTTTTTTTAATAAGCACATTTTAGACGGCATTAAATGATAAAAGCAGATTTTTACAATTCAAAGCAGAAATCGCTAGTAATGTGAGTTATCGCACAATTTAGCGATACCGACGTTAATATGGCTGCTTTGAATTGAAAGTAAGGTAAATAGATTACAGTGTCAAAGTCAAGATAAAGATAAGTATTAGCAAAAATGAATATTAGACATTTGCATCATCGAAAGTGAATAAACATAATGGGATTTGTTGTGGCATTTAATATGAGGTTATATAGTCGTTACAAGACGATTTGATTATTTATATTTTCGTAGAAAACTCATGTAGTAATGAGAAAATATAATTGACGTGAGTAGTTTGGTTAGGTAAGGTTAAACTGGCTTGCACAACGAGATACCTCAAACATACCAAGTAGATCATTTGTGTTACCAAACAAAAAAAGCGAACGACCGATGAACCTTGTCTTATGAGCCTGCAGATCATGCAGCCGTGCTTCGTTCAGAATCTTAAATCGTCGCCTGTCCAATGCTGGACATTCACATATATTTCCAATTTAATTCCAAGAGGCAGTAGCTCCGCTAAGAGTCTGGTGCATAGTATCGTATGATTTGTACAGCTTTCGCGCCCATACCCTGTCTGCTTGTTTATATGTACATATATAGTTCGTGTGATCGTTTGATTATTTGCAGCGAGATTGCCACCCTATTTGGCAAGGTCGCTTACACTTTCATTTCCTTTTACACCCTATATCCTGGGACCCAATAAAGGTGCACGGTTTTGGACATAGCCAAACTGCCCAAAGCTTCTTTACACTCTACTATAGTTTTAGAGCAGGTACTGTGCGAAAGCAGGATCTTAACAGCTGCTGGGCTGTCGATTTAGATGTTAATCCGCCCGCTAGCTAGTTGAAAATCTGATATCTTCTCAGCCGCTTTCTTCACGTTCAGAATTTCAAATATTAAGGCACAGAAATAAAAAAAAAAATTCATAAGCATATTTGTCTTTGGTCCAAATACAATCATCTATCAATTTAAGAATTACTCTAGGTCTATTTCAAAATCCTGCAGGGGCATTACATTTCGGTATTGGTGTTGACATTTTCAGAATCGCAGTGGGTGGGAGCTCTAGAGTTCGATACCGAAATTTTTTTTCAATTTTAAACGTTTTGATTTTCAAGTAGTCGGAATACAACAATAATCCTTCGATACGCTGGCGTTCTATCGAAATAGTATGCTTGTAAGACAAATTTAACTCAAAACTGTTCGAGTTCCCTAATTCAGAAGTTTTGACCAATACGTTGTATCTCGGCCAAATCTTTTCATCATAATTTTTCACCATACCGAGAAATATTTATTGCTCTAAGTTTTATTCAATTATGTGATAAATTTGTATCATAAAATTGCTACTTAAAAACAATTTACACAAACAAAGCGAAATCGAAATTGGCATGTATCTTCAAATAAAATCGAACATGGTCATTGCTATGTTCGTGACATTTATAAGTAGTTTTACATTTATAGCCTTGCTTATATTTTTTTTGAGAACATTAAAAAGATACATTGGTGCTGTCAAATTAAGGCGCGTGTTGTGGAATCATTTTCTTTGAATCAGAGTTTTTGTACAGAATCTGCAACAGGCGGCAACTCTTCAAGACGAGGTCAGCTGCTTCTATTTGCAAACAAACTTCAATAATGAATTGGAAGTAAAAACAAAGGAAGAGTTAATTCTTATAACAGCAAATATGCTTGGATCCCAGCTTTTGTATTATAACGACATGTAATCTTAGCTGACGATTTTATTGCTTTGAACGCATTACCCCAGCTTTTTGCTTTAGAACTCCCAAAAATCAGTGTTGATGGAACCAATTTAATTCTAACTTAATCTATTTTCACGAATTATAAATAGCTCCTGCTGCTCCACATGATTATCGAATCGAAACGAAAACGATTCGGATATTATTCAGAATTGATGGAATCTTATTCAGAATTGTGATCATCACTTCGAAAACGAGGAGCACTTTGCCTCATTTTACTTTCTAATCCGAATCGAAATGTAAAACAGGTTTGATTATGTTATAGTTCCAACAATAATTGGAATAATATTTTATTTCGCTAATAAGATTACTAGATATTAGCTCGGTTAAAATTTTCTTATTTTAATTAGTCCTTACAATTTTCATAGAGAATATGTTGACTCCAATTTTTTTAACAGAGCTATAGCAGAGCAAAGCGGTCACTTCTGCGGTCTGAGAGACCAAGGATTTGAATGTTTTACAAAAATCAGCGAAAATTATTTTGATTATTATATTCCTTTGGCCTTATATGTTTGGAAAGCAGTGTAATTTATTGAGCTCGATATCAGATTTTTTATTTAGGGAATAATTGCGAAAACAACGATTTTTCAAAGTGGTGGAAGTGATAGCTGCTGGTTGGAGATATGGAGAATGAGAAAGCAAACAATTTTCCCACGGTTAGCGTGGCTGAGTGGCTGCGTGCTCGCCTATCAACTCTGGTTCAAACCTTGGTAAAGTCTAGAAAGGAAGAAGTCTGATGAGGAGATGTGGTGATCTCCAAAATTGCGGCTAACTCTTCTACCACTTTGAAAAATCGGTATTTTCTCGATTAATCCTTAAATAAAAAACATCTCGTCTCGAACTCGATAAATTACTCTGATAACTATTTTCATTTGAAACCTCATAAAACTCTTAATAATCAAAGGAAATACCAAAAACGTAAATGTACATATCCTAGCAGGGTTACATGCTGGAATACAATTCCTTTTTGTAATCAACCAGCAACAAATAGTAAGATAATAATCTGAATGTAAAGTATCAACATAAAATAGAAAAAATATACGAGTTACGCTCAGCGGACAAAATCATATTCGACCTGAGATGCAATGTTGTGAAGTAACCCTCGTAAAGTTACCTTCCCTATTGTGAATAAGCGCTAAGCAAATACACGGGAAATTTCAGTTTTAGTAATATTGTATTTTTAAACACATACCCAAATTTCCCAAAAATTTGCGGCACATCAATTTTAATGAAAGATAATAAATAACAAGAATACTTTTGCAATGAAGAGAAAATTATATTCCAGTTGTAGCGCTCTTTTGCTAGTCGGTTACAACAAAAAAAAGGAGCTAATATTTGGATTACGTAATACCAAATTTCCCTCTGAGCTACTAGCTCTCTCTTTAAAAACTTAACTCTGGATGTTCTTCACTTGGGCCTAAGTCAAATACTTAAGTTTTTTTTTGTTTTTATGGTCGAGTTGGCTAACTAATAGAATAGCTTTGTTTAAATTCATCGTTTTGCAGGAAGATGGTTTCTGCTTCAGTTAGCTAATAATTTTCATAAATTGTTACGTAAATTATGAAGGTTCCCAAAAAAAATAAAAGTTATGGACTATAATGATGCGTACATTAAAATTGATTTTAAATAAAATTCTGTTCAAAAATGTATACAAGGAAAGTGAAAATAATACATATATGTAGGTACATACATACATATCTCCCAATATTTGGCCTAGCTACATAATCACAAAGTTATGTTGGCCAAATCCATATTGCCTGCCATTAGATATTACAGAAGCAGACGCAAAAATTGCAGAAGAAAGCAAACAGCACAAACCCTGTTAAATCATACAAAATGGAAAATGAAATGTTAGAAGATGCCGGGCGAACATGATTTCCATACATAAATATTTTACAGGTGCTTCCGCAATCGGCGTTTGCTTGTGAGTTTGTGGGTGTGGTGGAATGATCATATAATAAATGAAAAACAAAAAATGGATGTACACAAATGCATATCTGGTACGTAAGTAGCCGTAGGTACATATGTACTTTTTGCATAATGCGAACTAAATAATGCGAAAAATAAAATCCACTATTTTCGGTGGAATTGAATTTTTGGTAAACGCAAGTTTCCTTCCGCTTACTGCTGGTTGCTGCGGTTTCGTAATCAATTCACCGCTTTTACGATATGCTTTTACCCCACACACACACAAACGCGTTCAAACAGTAGCACTCGCATATTTCATTCACTTTTCAATTACAAATGCGCCAAAGTCAGCAAGGCAGCCAGCCAACGAGTCGCTGAACAAACGAACTTTACCCGTTTTCTCCATTTCGGCCTCACTCGCTTGCACTTAAAGGTGGAGATGGCGCGCTCGTTCACATTTGCATAGCGCTATCTGCTCGTACACCTAAAAGTATGCTACCGAAATTAAACAAGATATTCAAAAGAAAACTAGCAGTAAAATCACGCACACACTTGCCATCATACACGGAAGCACAGATACATAAATATAACTGTAAAATACGCGTCCCTGGTGTGTTGCTCCGCACATTTTTCATTTATTTTGCATTTTTTCGCAGATAATTTTATGACCCGCAAAGGCAATGGCTTCATACTTCCGTAAAGATTCTAAATGTTTGCAATACCGGTGCGTTCACAGGTGCTGCCATACTTTCGTGCCACTCTATGTGTGCGTGTGCGTGTGTGTGTGTGAATCGAAGCGAATTCAGCAGCGCTGCCAAGCTGGCACTCATGATTGGCATTAGCAATGCTTCACGTGATTTTGCAGCTTCTATTTTTGTTTTATTTTTTTTAATTTTCTTTGAGTCGTCGAAAATTTATGCGACCGCAAATAAGTATGTTTGTGTGTGTGTGCCTCATTTGCATATGTATGCTAGCAGTGTGCAAGCAATGATAAATTCCGTTGCAGTGTCAAGAAATCGATATGCCGCTTCTGCTGCTGTCGGCTGTCGGTTGTCGGCTGCCAGTTGCTGTTGCAGTTTAGCACTTTTGGGAAATGTAAAAATTTGTAATGGCTCGTAGTAAAGTGTGTTAGCTTATTGGCAACTTAAGTGCAATTGTAAAGCAATTTAAGTTAACCGAGCAAGCAAACGAATTTGCAATTTTGAAAATTTAAAATTTTGTTACCAAAAAATTAATCATAATTGAAAAACATTTGTGCTATTGCGTACTCGCGGTTTTGAAGTTACTTGACCTTTTGATGCCTGTGACAAGAAAACTATGTTTATTCCACCACACCAACAAGGAAATTTGATTTTAACTTACTTAAAATTAATTGTTAGATGGACGGCGAGAGTTTTTCAACCTCTCTTTTTTTTATTTTTTTTTTGGTAGAATAAGAATTACATATCTCTCACTTTGCTCGTACCAAAAATAAAATCTATCGATAATAATCGAAAAATACGATATCCCATAACCAAACTGAACGACGCATTTTTAGGAAGGAAATTATCATAATAAAATTCAAATATATTATAAATGTACACAATCTCTCACATTTTCCCTTTGATCAAATAACTAAGCAACCCTTTGGTAATAGAGCAAATTCGGAATGACAAATTTGAACGTACTTGGTATATACGAAGTAATTGGGACGGAAATAAGTAACTTACGTTGTAGTGTGCCTGACAAATAAGGCCTATAACTATAAACATATATATAATACCGTTTAAGAAACGTTATACTATTATTACATAAATATACAACAACTAGTTAGTCTAATAGAAAATTCAGTTTCAACGCCAATTCCTAAATAATAGTGCGAAATATAGGCGCGGCTGGTGTGATCATTCGAACCCATTTTTCTTCAAATTCATTTTTCACAGTTATTGAAGCAAAATTTACATTAAGACTAATTGCAGAACACTTTTTTATCTTTACAAAAATGTTCAGTAAATTAAAAAATATTTTGTATCCAATAAAACTCAACTTATATAAGAAATATATAAGAATCGAAGGAGGATAATAAGGTGAGCCCAGCGCGCTTTATATGTGTACGTACGTAGTTATTAGAGAAGTCTATAAAAAAAAGTGCAATAAAAAGGCATAGATGTATCTAGACTACTTTTAAGTTGGTCATGGACTTTATTTTTAGTTTATTAAAATTTTGAATTTAGTGAACTTTTTATTTGCGGAAATTTACAACACTCAGTTTTCCATTACAGTTTAAAAAAAATTTATTTGTGGATTCCTCGAATTCACATTCTTAGTACGCTTATTGAAGATTCTTCGAAACAAGCTTACAGTTGAAATTAGCTTTTTACCTTATCCTAATTAAATGCTACAAAATGATGAGCTCGAAAATTCTTACTATCAACTATGTTTACGCGTGTTTCTTTGTCTTATTTTTTATACGCCTACATTCTACACTTGATTCCACTTTGGCCCGATTAACTGGGACCTGCAATTTTTTGAGCTCAAATATTTAAGAAAAAAACTCATTTTTCACATAAATCCACATACTTAGATAAATGTTCAAACATTAAGCAAAATTAATTACAATAAAATATGTGAAGAAAAAATTCAGTTTTTCAGATTCTTCTAACTATCACTTGTTTACAATAGAACGTTCTATTTTTTAGCCGAATTCAATTATATTTTGTCTTAACTATGTTTTTTAATGTCTACGTAAAATTATTTTGAAAGTCAGTTGCTTAAAATTAACTCGGAGAAATTCAAGAACTGCCAAGCAAAAAACTCGTTTATAAAACGGCAGCTTAAAAATAATATCGAATGTAATATACAAAATGTTAAAACTTTGGCGTAAATAATATTCAAGATATCAAAATTTATCAACTGCATTTACAATTATGCAATAAAATTTACAGAAACACATACATAGAGGTATACATGTATGACTAACTACATATGCACGAATTCACTGAATAGGTTTGATTATTTATGCATGCATTTTATTTTCAGCACAGTTTAAATCGTATAAGCTATGATTATTTTGTAAATCTTTAAGTCTTCAATCATCTAAAACCATGCTCGAGCTAATTCGGCTAGATTTAATTGAAAAATTGAAATGAAATGCTATTTTAATTGCAGACAGTGAAGCATAAACGAAAAATATAAAATATTTAAGTTTAATTACAGCATATTTCATTCATTTACTAAGTGCATATTTCAAGCTAAAATTATAAACACAGAAACATACATATGTATGTTTGTAGGATGCCTACAGTTAAAATGTGAACGTCTTCCATTTTGAAGGCTCATATAATTTTCAAAAACTATCAAAAGTACAAAATTTTACTAAAATAAAAGCCATATAATATGCTTCTATTAAATTTAATTGCATATGTTTGCTTAAGAAAAATAAGTTAATCAGAGAACGTACCTAAAAGCAAGATAAACTGACTTCTATTGTTCAATAAAGCTGCATAGAAATAAATATATAAATGCAGGCGATTGTTTATGCTGAGATTAGAGGAAAAAATGTATGATTTTTTGCCTTCACTATTGCCGAAAAGCAAGCAAATGTTAGAAAGAAAATATCTTAGTTGGATTTAAGTTTTGATTGAACTATAAAGAGCATGCTTTTTGCTGTAAAGATATTATAAAAACAATAATGAAAATGGGTTTGAAACATTAATGACTTTTATAGATCTTTACCGATTGTGTTCTTTTTCAGTTTTGAAATAGAAAAACCACTATAAGTGGCCAAGGTGTCGAAATTGTCTACAAAAAATCACAGGTATTCCCAATGTCGGTTCAGGCATTTGCGATTCGAAAAAAGCTTAACGGTAAATAGATGTGTCTAATCTAAGCAGCATCGAATACAATCATACAATTTCTAGAATTAACCGTTTTCATCAAATTTAATCAATATACATATGTTTGTAATTTCAACAGTTCCTAATCATCTTTTCCCGGTTTGGGAATGAAAATTACCCTAACTTTTCTCCAAAGCATTTGAAAATGACCAAAGCCCAAATAAGCTCCAAAGATTCTTATCAAGGGCCTAATCAAGGTCCCCCCACACTTTACCATTTTCGGATATGCGCCATAAGTGCCTGGTGACTTGCAAGTCGTCGATCGATATAAAAAACCTTACTGACTCCTCAGTCACCAAACGTGATGCAACTTACCAGCTTAGTCTAGTGGACCCCCTGCAAAACCCCACTCGTTTTCTGACCATTTATAAGCCATATTTGAGCAACATCGAGCTAAAGTGAATAAAGCTTAATTTTTTACTTATTTTCCCACACTTGTCATTCAAATTAATACAAAATAATTTCACGCAAGAACAAGAGATGAACTGTTAAAATATCTCTTCTAAAACGGTCTTCAGTCAGCGATGTTATAGTTTTGGAATGAATTGCCACAAATTATAATAAAAAAGCTTTGGTAAAAATGTCCTGCGGAGGGTTTCTTAAAGAGCATGATTTACCCTTGATACAATAGATTTTGCAAAGCCAGGACAGCAATGAATAAACTAAATTTAAATTTTCGAAATAAGAAAAGTTACCACCTAAAGCTTTCGGTTAATCTGTACACACATTGATAAAACTTAAAGTTTCATTCAGTGAGCACAGTTTTTCAATATTTGAACAGCACAGATGTTTAGATATTCAGATATTTTATTTGCCAAGAGCATTTGGCATCTTGATAATTTAAAGAGAAAACAGCTTTTCCTTTTTGACACATAATAACGAAACCTTGATAAATAGCAAATCTTCATAAATAAGTAGGATTGAGAATTTGTCAAGTGCATAGAATAGGAGTATTATTTTCAGCGAATTCACATTTTTTTAGTCGATAAATTACAAAACTGAATATACTTCTCTAAACTTTTAGGCTTGTTCGATGAATGCACTGAAAGTGTAGAGCAGAGCAGGAAAATATCGGATAGAACTCAAACCAGTTTAGTGTAAAAGCTCTAGCGAAAAAAACGATGCAATTCATCTATATCTCTTAGAAATGAAGAAAATCTCCCGTTTGGTGAGAAAAATTCCATACTTCTTAAATTTACTTCAGTTTTTCTTGCGTATTTCCATCTATCCAACAAGTGCATTTATGGGACAGACCTTTTGTGAAATCTAAACATTGGGAAGAAATATCATACCAAAAAAATTATCGTATGGAATTGCCAAATTCTAATACCTGAAACTCTTAGAAAACATGAACAACTTCGAAAATTACAGCACCTGCAAATAATGGTGTGGAGTTCTAGTTATTTTGCTTATGGGATAGAATTCACTGCATTCGCTTTGCACCAGCTTTAACAGTTAAATCTTACACTCATAATCTAGATCTCGTGAAAAGCGCTAACAATTTGTGAATTGGCAAAATTAACGTACATAAAAAATTATACGAAAAAAAAATACCCAATTGCCGATTCATTCATGTAAGAAAAGAGACGAGCACATCCATCCTGCATATTCTATGCCTACGTTGAACGAGACGAGAATTTATGGAAAATTTTTGAATTGATTTTCATATAAATGAGCTATAAACTGTGCTTTTGTTTGGGTGTGGGAATTGAGCATAATGGTCCTTATATATGAAAGACATCAGGCTGACTTTTCACAAACGCAATCGATACGCTAAAAATGTACCGGTATGTGTATGTGTTATCGATATTTCAATATTTTCTTTTACTTTATTTTCTTTAACGAAGTATAGCAAGAACTAACTTGCATAGAATATGAGTAGAGTTTGTTTAACATTTATTTCGACAGCAGTTGAATAAATATTTTCAGCAAAACTTTCCAGTTTAATATGTATGTATGTAGCTTGTGTGCTCTTCGACTCCCAAAACTGATACTCAATTTGCACATATCAACAACAAGATATAAAAAAATGTTCAAGGATAAAATTGAAATTTGAAACCCACAAATGTTGAAAATATATATATATATACACAAAACATATACAGATGTATGTTGTTGAACAAAAGTCATTCCCGTTTTAGGTGATTGGCATATCGCACGTGGTTGAGATTATTATGGAATAAAAAGCGTTGTTAGTGGCTTTTTGACGTGACAAGGGAGGAATTTGAAAATCGAAATCACATTTTCTGTTGGCTTATTTTTGCTGTTTCTCAATTTTTATTTTTTATTTTGCAGCGAGTATATTGATATGTAAATGCTTAGTCGCTCAGAAATATGCTACCATTTTGTTTGTTTTAAGTTTTCATTCCCAAAAAATATGTCACGATTTTGTTTGTTTTTCCTCCTCCCCCGTTTGCTTTTCAGCGAAATTATATGCAATGATTTTGCGTTTATTTTTCTAGCTTTTTTCACAAGACCTACCAAGTCATGCGAAATGAATATGAAAAGCATAACAACAGGCCAATAACCGAAAAGTGCACATGAGAAAGTGAACATGTGAGGGCAGAGCATAAGAAGACTGATAGGGTGCAATACATATAGTATACATATTTACCTACATATGAACGTTTGAGCACCAGGGTTACGGTTAAAGTGTATATGACTCTAGTATTTTATAATAAATGAAGAAATTTCTTAGAATATAAGTTGCCCAAAAGTATGCAATAACAAAAACCCATGTTACCACGAATTTTACTTACACATTCCCTTAAGCAAACATAAAAGCTGGCATCTCAGACAGAGCGACAGGCTGCCAGTCAGTCAGTCAGTCAGTCAGTTGTACATATTAAATAAGTATGTACATATCTACATATGTACAGTGTCAGTCACTCAATATGAGTGCGAAATAATCTTTCATACGATTGCTAAAATTACTCATATGTACATATGTAGATATGTATGCACATACAGTGGCGGCAAGAAGTATTGGAACAGTAATTTTTTTATAATATTCGCAAAGTTTATATTGCTAATTTTTTTCTGACGGTATTGTGTATTTTTTTCCAAATCGATTTTTATACATACATATGTAAGAAAAAATTAAAAAAATCATCGGGGATTTTAGCCAATTAAAACTTGCTAATTAAAATTGAATGTACTATTAAAATGGGTACTTGAAGTTTCTGTAAAAATTCTAATAAAAAGTTAGAAATTTTCATGAATTTTTGATTGTTTGTGAATTTTTGAAATCTAGATAGTATATGTATGTATATGGATTTTGTTATGCAGTGAGTTATATTTTGATAAAAAAATTAAGAAAACATTTTTGAGCACAAAAAACATTATAAATTATATGAAAAAAATTTACCGTGCCAATACTTTTTCCTCGCACTGTGCACTGTGCCCGCATTACCGGACGCACAAACTTCAGCACTACTTCACATCACTTCACATCACTTAGCTGCTACAAGTACATCTAAACCAAATTCAGCTTTTAAATTTACTAGCCTTAGCACAGTTTTCGGCTTTTGTGGTCATAACTTTTTGGTAAACAAAATTACTTGTTTACACTTTTAGACAAATATTGCCGAGTAGTCGGTTGGACGTGGCTTTCTATAGGTACATATGTTAGTTTGCTCAGTTGTATTGAAGTATTTTAAAATTGACAGTTCAATTAGAGCTTACATGCACACACTCGCATTTCCTTCAATGCACAAATTTATACCACTGCACATATTGCTCGGTATCATTTATCCTAGTACCATACCAAACAAAAAAAAAACAAAAGAAAGTTATATTTATCTATAAACTTCTCTATTAGTTTGACCAACTGTGTTATTAGTTTTCAATTATTTGTTTTAAGGTTATTGCTGTCGGCTATGATTTAATAAAATTATTTGCATAACTTTTCATCCATTGCTGGGAATCATATTTGATCAAGTTGAAGCCCAGTAAAGGCGAGTCTGTCAGAAACTAATTTAATTTAATTGATTTCATTGAATGTGTGCGAAAATATGGAAAGTTGAAAAATTTAAACAATTTTTGTTTAGTATTTATGTGCTTAATTTCTTTGATGCAGCACAGGATGAACATGGAATCGTGAGTGTATGTCTAGATGTATGTACATATAAATATGTACTTAATAAAATGCTAGTCGGTCACTTGGTTTGAATTCGAAAAGATTTTGGCATAAACAAATGTAAGCAACTTTTCCAATATTTTTTTGATTCGTAGAAAGTTCATGTATGTTTATCTGTATTTTTGGATACAAAAGTGTTGTAGTCGTTGCCAATTAAGTAAACAAATTTATTTTAACTGATATTTTCTCGTTTGCATCAGAATTAGTTTTATTAATAAATATGGAGACTGCTAGCAAAATTATTGAGGCGCCTGAAATATGTCATATTTCATGGCAAAGCATTTTATATAGATTATGATAGCTCATTTCATATGAAACGGGAACAGAGCTAAGCTTAATGAACAAAAACTCCCTAGTATTTCTAATTGGTGTTAGTTTCTCGTGGAAGAACTTGACTGTTGATTTAAAGTCAGCCTCAATATGCAGTGGTATCAGGTATAATAATAACTCCTTTTTATAAAAAAAAATTAAAAATAATTTATTAATGAACTAAATTAAGGCGCAAGTATTATTAATGTCGAAAATGAACATTTTGTTTCTATACTCGACCCCGCAGACTGATATAAAGAGAACGAGGTGAAGAAAATATCATTTTAAACCCAAAGTAATGCCTACGCGTACAACAGTGTGACTCTTGTAACTTGGTTATAAAGATCTGATCATTAAAACTTGGTATTGCAGGAAATGTTTATATTAGGCTTGATCACATAAAAATTTAAATTGTAAATCGCTGTAATTAGCAAAAATACAAAACTCACTTCTTCATTGATTTTGATTGATTTCATCGAGTTACAAGTAACATATCGGTTTTATTATATAATTAACGGGAAAAAATTATAGAAACGATTTTTATAATAGCGGTAGCCCTTCGGCATGCAATATAAAACCTCCGAGTGTATGTCTGCCATGAAAAAACTTCTTACACAAATCATTTGCCTTTCGGAGTCGGCGTTAAACAGTAGGTCCTTCAATTTGTGTTACAACGTCAAGGAGCACAACACAAGTTGTAATAGAAGTTCGGCCAAACATCAAAATATGATGTAAGCGCCAAATTATTATTATTATATTACCTATCTAAAATACTGTAAATTTTATAACGTTTCTCAGCTTCTCCTGTTAAAAAGAACATGTCTTCCACAAGCAGTCGAAATTTGGAACACCGGATTTTGTTCATATTCAAACACTAATGATAGAAAATGATCTTTCAATTCTCAATGTGAAATTATGCAATATATTGAAGGGAAACAGTTATCAAGAGAAAGAAAAATGGGAATAAAATCCAGCTTAGAAAATATTTATCACGCATAGAGATATTGCATTTATGTACTCAATCGAGAGAAAACATCACAACTTGAAGAAAAAACTAAGACATAAATAATAACAGGAACATTTTTATTAGGTTCTGTTTTTCACTGCTGTTTCCACAGCCTACATGCTATGCGAGTGTAATCATTATGGAAGGCAGAAAATGCAAATAGCGAACTTGATCGTCTGTCTCGTGGCTCCGACCTTTTGTTGGGAGGACGACATAGTAAGGTTCTACCATAACTCCACTCGAAATTACGGCATCACCTGCGCTTATTTTTTTTTAGGATTAAGAATCATAATTTCGTTGCCAATGCGACCAGGTAAGGAATCTCGGTTCTGGCCGTATCAAGTGTGGATAATAATTACATACACCATATGACAATTATATTGATATGTTCGCCTTTTTCATCATCAACCATCCTATACGTCTATCTAATTCGCAGAATTCTTCTCGGCCAGACAATTAATAATTTGATTCTGAGAAGCTGCAAAAAAAATATCCTGTAGCTACCCCAAAACATAGATTTATACGTTTTCTATTTTATATTTCTAAAAATATTCATATTCATACCAGAGTACACACTTTTTACTTGTATGATCTTTTCTCTAATGCTTATCCCCCTTACGGCCCGGTTTTTTTTTTACACATTTTCAATAAGTTTGAAAATATAAACTGACAAATACAACCGCAGTAGATGCGCAGTAAACTCTGCTTAGCTGTCTAGCTTTCAGTTGATTCAAAACTTAAAAAAAGGCACTTAAGCAAACATCATCGAAGTGGCATACATTGGAATTATGATGGTTGGCCATTTGAAACATAAGGAAATATATTAAAAAGCACTACAAACAAAAAACAACAGTTTGAAACAAGAAGAATCAAAATGGCTAAATGCCGCTCTGGGATAGGTTATATTTCACGATGGTAAACAAGAAAAAGAGTGTAAGTTCAAAGTGATCTTGCAAAGAAATTGTGCCACGCAAGCTGCTTAAAGAAACAATTCGATTTACACTCTTACCATATCTGGGCAGCGCTTTGCTATTGTTGTATTACAAAAATTAGAAAAAAAAACGAATATTAAAAAAATGATTGGCTCAAATCTGCACAAAATTGGTATAATCATACACATACACATACATATATCTGCACACATGCATACATACATATGACATGCCACATACTATGTCCTGTTTGTCCCGAATATGATGCGATCAAATAAACACCAGCTGGAGGCTGACGGTAGTCATAGCAAAGAGTTCATATAGCCAACGGCGACAGCAGCATATGCGGAAATGGCCTGACGCATTGCAGTGCTGCAGTATTATCCTTCACACACACGCACACACATATATATATATACTGGCACAATAACTCTCGCATGCATATTCGATCTCTTCAGTCTATCGCGCTGTCAGCTTTCATTTTTTGTTTGACTTTTTTATTTTTTTTTTTAATATGAAGCGCATACACCATAACATGTTTGTAAGTAAATGATATGTAGTTGTCTAAATGTCTGTTCATCTGACAGTTATACTCCAATGTCTGCCTGCTTGCCTGTCTCTCTGCCTATCAGCCACAGCATAGTGATATGCACTCACATATCTCTATATAAGTATCTACATATACACTATATATGTGTGTATAAAATGTTGTCCTTTACCATGTTCGCAGTTATCATATATTGTAGCATGCTTTGCGGCGCACAATTCACATTGAAATGGAATATCACATGTCTACTGCAATCATCTTATGCATCATTGCAATTTTATCATTTTATTGCGCTTTTTATGGCACAAGCGTAATTTTCCGGACAACCAAGTGCCGTAGAGCAGTGTACTGCTATAATAACAAAATACTCACACACACATGCACACAGCAAGCCTCCATTATATGTGGAGATAAATAACCATATGTATTTATGTCTTCTCCAGTGGCGAGTTTACTTTCAACTACAACTCTCGACTACTTCACTGTCAATGATTTCCTTCCTTTCCTTCTCAAACACAGCTACATACTATATATACATATATACATATATATACATATTCGTGGGATGAGTAAATAAATGAGCAGCTGCGGTTTTATGCGAAAAAAAAATACAATTTATGCATTGCATCATCTCCAGCACGTCAGCGTTTCATGTCTTTTTTGACATTTTCTCTCTCTCATAAATATAAAAATTAAAGCATTCCGCGTAAGGCTTTGTTATTCAACCATTGCATTCCTGTTAAAATCATTAAGCTGTTTGCACTAAAAAGAAATTGAATAATTTCAATTCCACTTCAAGGTAGTACAACTGAAAACCATTAGCTTTTATTCTCCATAAACAAAAGCGATATTTTTTTATCTTCCAATGACTTGATGTTGACATAAATAGTTTAGGAAAATACATTCATAAATACATACATATGTACACCGGGAGTAAAAAAAAATACATTTGAAACAAGTACTTGTAGCTCTGGTAAATTGGCAGTGAAGAAGTACTTGCGACAAGAATAAGATCTTTAAAACCAGAACATATTGTTTATTTCAAAAATTTTCTCATTATTGAGTTAACAGCGCCGCTTTTTGTACAACAGTTGATACCCTGTTAAAAATAAACCAAAGTAAAACCGTTGACAACAAATGTAAAGTGGTTGAATTAAATATTTTCGCTGTTCAATTCCAATTTCAATTGAAAAGTAAATCTTTGTCCCAACAACGAAATTTACTAGAAGTAAAGGTACTTCTTAAAATGCAATTCTTGGAACGACGGCAATCGTGTTTGAAATTAACGCAGAACTTTTTGAGAATAATTAAGACGCATCGCATCATTTCTGTTGCAAATATTTTACGAAGTAGACACTCATATGAAGTTGAAAAATAAGAATTGAAATATTAAAAATGCATGCGATAAATTTGTGAAAATTCATGCAATTTCGTATGTGGATCTTGAAAATAATGCATTAAGTTTATACTTGGAATGAGATTATCTAGCGACGCCATACAAATTTTGTCTGAGTGTTTAATTAAATCCGTGAGAATATAAAAATGATGCACTTTCCCGATTCAGATAAAATATTTAACGCTGGAACGGCATCACTAAAATGACCCGTAAACTATACGGTAGGTATAGAAAATTTTCTTATTTCCACCATTCGGTTTAATATAAGCTCCATGGCAACAACACTCGAAAGTATTGTCTTTAAATTTTAGTACGAACTGTTATCGTGCTGCGGAAATGTCAGAACATTGTCAAAGATTGTAACGGATTGGTTTTTTTCATCGTCGTCTTCATTACAGCAAAGGACAGGACATGCGAATTTTGATGTCGTATGTATTTGCTTTTTAATGATAGCATATTCTTTTCTAGATTCCAAAAGCTTTTATTTGTTCAATTACATATGTATATTACCTCCACGAATCAGTAGAATATCCGACCCAGCTGTAATCCGATGCTCAAAATGAGTTGACAATACATTTCATGAATTATATATTTAAATTCAAACAGAAAGAAGACGCAATGAAGGAGTGGGCCATCCAAGAAAAGTTGAAACTACCGCCCAATATCTTTCATGTTGGTGATTCAGTCGATAATCTGTCAGAGTCTAACGATTTTTTGGATGACTTTCGATACAAGGTACCAACCTTACATCATGCCATGGACTTGTTATTAAAAAAATATGCCTCATATTTAATTTTCAATATTCAGCAATTAGTAAATACGTGTGGTCGTTTGGAATTTATTTTTGAAATCTCTGCTATAAAAAGACCACTCCAAAATTACGAAACATATTTTCTGAGCTAACTAATGTCCAAAGTTCTTACCAGAAAATAATAGCTCATATTTGCTCAATTTGTAATACCTTCTTCTTGCTATTAAAACATTTATTTTTTTATCTCAATAAGGAGTAACGTTATTAAAATTGCAAGACTTACATACGTAAATATAAGAAACATTTCCAAAACTTTTATAAATTTAAGTGTCACATTAAAAAGTACGATAGCGTTGAAATAGCGATAGCGAATTCTAAGATTTTAGTAATTATGGGATGTCACAAAATATGATATAAGAGTAGTGAATCGTTGTAAGTACAGTAATTATTATCATTTTATTCTTTCATTTATACAAAAACAATTAGCATTTTTTAGTTTATTGAAAAAATCAGCACAACTTGTAAATAAAAGGTTAATTTTAACCAAAAACCAATCGACTGAGGTTATACTAAAAATTTTCTCGATGCATTGCAGCAATGTTGCACATATTTTTCCAACAATATACATTTTTCCCCCAACAAGTTAGTAGTTGAACCAAAACAGGTAACATCTTTAAGGCCCAGTACTTAATTCAACTACTTTATATTTTTTTAGCAAAGGCCTCTGCTGTTAATTCAAATAAGATGTATTTAAAGCAACAATTTATACTGTTTTAATTTAAATCCGAAAGTTGTTATGCTGAATACTAATTTAGTTTTATTCTCGGTGAAGGTATTATTGTTATGATTCTCGAATTTCACTTTTCATCTTATCGAAATGTGTGCAAGATTTCGAACGATATATATATTTCGGCGACTGTGGATTATTTATTTAAAAGCTAGTTCTGATATTATGATGAAAAACTAACGACGGTGAAAGTAAATCCTAGTGGAAAAATCAATGCAATGTGGACCATCCTCATTGAATTTAATTTGGGGCTTTTTTTATCTTGACAGTATAAAGTGCTCAAATAGGTGATCAGGAAGCACGCATGTTTGCGAAATATGTAAGCTCACATCATCAGGCATTCAAATGCTCCAGGTTTTTGTTAACCACTTCCATTGCAAAATCTCATTACGAATAGAAGTCCTTAAAGAAAATTGGACCGGCTGGAACGCATTATGAGACAATAATTATTTCAGACAATACATATATGTAAACTTCGTTTTGATGTTCACAAAATTGAAACAAACCTTTATGCTACTTGAAAAACACAGTAGAGTTATAAGTTTGCGATGAATTTTTTTTAGCAGAGCACGCAAAAAAAATATTGGTGTACACGGAAATTTAGGTTCAATTTTGCAGAGTTCCCATCCTTATGTGGAGTATGCTAATTTAGAATTTTGCTATGTACAAAGAAATATATTTTATTTTTTATGCTATCAGCGAATTGAAGTAATTTGATTAATTTACATTTATTTACTTTATCAGTCAGTAGGAATTGTTGTATTCCTCGACTTAGTATACACATGAAATATAAAATCAATATTTAAAAATAGTTTTGCTCAGCAGGTCGACATCGAATTTGTGAAGATTACATTTCTAATGAATTTAGCTTCCGCGCAAAGCCTGTGCATACCCACATAATAAAGCAATAGTTTTAGCGCAATTAAAAAAAATTGACTAAGGAAAAGCGCAAACCTGAGCCGAGTATATCCCAAACGCCAATCCAAACACTTCATCGCAAGTGCGTGAGCATTTGAGCGCAACATCTGGAAAGATGCTGCTCATTTACTTGCTAGACATCAAACATTGGGCCATTAGGTCGACATAGGATGTAGAATAATGAGTTGGTTGTCAAGCAATGTGTATATAGTATGGATGCGCACACTTGACAACAACAACCGTCCACTTTTTAAATTAAACGTTTAGGCGTTCGAATCAGCCAGCAGATGGCGAAAGTTTAGGAAATGAAAAAATCACAAACAAAAAAAACCAACGGCCACTAACATTAATTGCCACCTGAAATCTGTTTTGAACGCTTAAGTTCTAAATTCAGAACGTGAGTGAGCTATCGCTTTAAGCAGCAGTAGGAAAAGCAGCAGTTGCCTACAATGCTTGCCCAAATTTAGCCAAGCGTATAAATGATGGGCACAAATTGTTCATCATTAATCAAAATTAGTACGTGGTGGTCAAGCGTAAAAAGTGAGCCAGAGCGTCAAATGCAAAGCCAATGAGCGCGGAGAGAAGATTCTTACTCAGGTATATAGTAAATATCCAAGCATACACCTAGGCGCAGCTACCTTCTATTAAGTGTACATTTTGTATTAGATTAACATCAACGCCATGAAGTATGAAAATGCACGAATTAATAGCAATGGCAGCGAGTAAGGAAAGAAGAGTGGGTGAAAGTGCAAATGAAGCAGAGGGAAGTAAAAGCTATCAGTAAATACATGTAAGAATTTACGAGTATATGAAAAAGCTAAAGCCAAATGAAGTTCGGTCGACATTGTAACCGCGTTTAGTATAGTACTTACTACTGGGATTGGTTTCAGTAAATTTATGGTAGAACAAATTTGCTGTGGCAACTCATAAAAACAATAAGAAGTATCTTCATTTGCTTTCCTTACATACACACATTTGTGTGGATATAAAAAGCTGCTGGCATTTAGGTTGTTTGGGGTAAATATTTAGTAAATATACACACCTAGTGTACACATATATATGTACATAATGTACTCATGCATTGCTCTACCAGTGTTCATGCTAAATTACATATATTTCCCTCTAGCCACACTTACTGTTACTATAGTTGAGTTGCGAAACTCAGCCTTCTTTCTGTGCTGGCGATTAGCAGTAACATTCACGAAAAATTAATTGTTCTTTGAATTGAGATTATTTACTAACTGAATGGAATTAATTGGATTTTCACCTGGGGAACTACTAAATGCTTGATAGGGTGGCCAAAATGTTAAGAAGCTAAGCTTTCGATGATTATTTATCATGATTTGTGTATCAAATTTTTGTGCACTTAGTTATAATTACTGATTTTTTTGTATTCGTCTATACTGAATGGTGATTTCAGGTTGGGGTGTTCTGTGCAAAATCAATTCTTAGTATACTTATAATGCGGATTTCTTATTTAACGGATTTTAGCAGTAAATAATTTCATCACTTGTCAACTTTCAAAACTAATAAAAACTGACAGCTAGTTACATTCAATAATCTAGACAAAATTCGAAGAGCAAATTATATTATAATGGATGGTAGATTAACAAATAATAGATACCCAAATCAAGATAGTTTTATGTTAAAATAAGAAAATGGAGGAAATAAATATTATCCTTAAAAAATTCCACTAAAGAAGTGTATAAGCCCATTGTAGTATAATTCATAGAATAAATACTCTAAAATATGTTCTAGGCATATTTTCGATTTTTTCTCCGCTATAATAAATTCAATCAAAAATAAATTTTCTGACATTTCATGGCAAACTTGCGGTAACGAATGCCTAATGCTCTTCCTGCTGAGTTGTCGCTATACGCATACATCTTATGACCGCCACTGCCATAAACAGAAATGAGAATATAAACAAATAATTAAGTGTACAGTTGATGGAGAATGGGAGGAGGGAGAAGGCTAAATCCAAAATATAATGCAAATACTCACAAAGACCTTAATGTAAATAAAGTGCATGAGAATATTGGAAAGCTAAGACAAGTTACTTAGCACGATTAATGGACCACCCAAATGGACTAGCATGAGAACTCCTAAGCCAGAGATATACAAGAAGTATAAAAAGGAAAGGATTTCTCTGATATCACTTAATATTATCCTTACACATATTCGATATGTATATTACTTATAAATGATATCCTTTTTGTAAAACATTAATTGTGATAATTATATCCTTTATGTTTTCTTTAAAACCTTACCCAAAATCAAACAAAACAAAAGACATTCCCACTACAGTCGATTCTACGTACCGGAATGACCCGGGTTTCACCTGGCCCCAATAAAACAAAAGAAGAATTTTTATATATATTTAAAATTTAAATAATAATTATAGATGAGAATACTTGATGCAATGGCAGAGCATTCATTTTTGTGGATTAGGTTTTAAAATTTGTGTACTTGTTGTAAGTTCCTTTGGAAAGATTCAATCAATAAAAAATTGCGACAAACAAACAAATTTTGTTTTTTTAAATATTATATTATTATTCCAAAAGGAGGCACTTAGCTTGGTAAAACTACAACAACTAAAGATGTGAATTGCATTGATGATTAAATTTGCACAAAATGTAAAACTCATTCATTTAATAAATGCGTAGGAAAATGCTAAATTTTAATTTAAGGAAAATCATTTTTATTGGCTCTGTAAAGAAAAAACTACAAGTACATGGATACTGTAGTTGAATCCTCTCATAAAAAACATTACCTGATTTTAGGTGGTGTATTTTTATAAGTACTCTCAAATATGTACCTGTTATTTGAATAAGCTTAAAACATTCGCAACGTGTGGCTTAGTGGAGTTAACGAAGGATCGGAAGGGTCACTTTCAACTCAGCAAGCCTACCGTGAAAGCCGATACATAGAATTGGTATTGTAGTCTCTTTTAGGATTTATATGTAGAAAAGAAACTTTCACTGATGGTCAAACAACGAAGATTCAACTGTGGATTATTTTCTGTGTACGAAGTATTGCAGGTTTCGGAGTTGAGGGCCTATCGAGGTATAGTCCCAGATCAAAATAATTATGTTCAATATTTTGGGCTCGGACACTGTTAGTTTCGCCCAATCATACTTGCCCTACATGCTACTCATATCCAACTGAAGATCGATAATCTTTCAGGCTTGCTTTTAGGAACTAAAGTGTTGGTTCTCAAAATGGTATCTTTCTTTACCATAACCATAAAAAACTGAAGTGCACTTGGCGGTTCCAACCTTTTGAAAGCATGCTAATTTGATAAAGAAAAAACAGTTTAGAAGACTTGATTCAAAACATATCCATAAAAACAGGAAAAGTGCTCACCCTAAGTACTTAGCAAAAATTCTATGCAAACATTTGTACAGGCATATGCAAGGCATTACATGAAGCCCCACAGTACCACTGACTAAGCATCAATTTTAATGAGATTGCAACGACTACTGCAGCCGGCAAATGTAATTTAATTTTACTTCCCAATTTGTAGTCTGATGCTACTCTCTTGGGCAGCAATTGCTGTCGATAAGCACTTAGATTACAAAACCGCAACGCGTTCATCACAAGTCGAGGGTGCATTGCTATGCAAAACATCAAAACGAACCCTTCTACAATGTATTTGGCTAAATTCAAGAACATGAAGAAAATAAACAAATCAAGCAAGTAACTAAAGGGGAGCAAAGCAAGCAGCAAAGTGAAGTAGTCAAAATGCAAGTCTTAGCGCTAACTCCTCAGAACAGGTCGGGAAAATTTTACCAATTCCTTATGATTTAAGTGCCTCTGCAGAAAAGAAGCAGCGCACGGCAGAACTCATCGCTGTCATTAAAAGAAAAATACTAATACAGTATGTACCGAGAGTAAGAGTTTTCAAACAAAAATTCAACGTTGAGGTCAAAATGTTATCTATTTTGTGGTTTAATTTGTGTAACCGCAGTGAACTTGCAACTTACCAATATAAGTTTGTGGAGTAGGGAAATATAAAAATACACAGACAGACTATATACACAAATAAAATATTTCAGAGTAGGAAATTCATACGGCCAGTGGCAGCAGTAAAACACAGCCAATCTGCACCGAACACCAAGGGGCAACTTTCAAGTACAGCTCAATGAAGAAATCTTCCGATGAGGGAATGAACAAGGAAGTTAAGGGAATGAGTGCATGATGAGTAGGTTGTTAAGGCAATAAGCGTACAAATTGATTGAGAACATGCTAATGTGCAGACAATACACAAATTGCAAAACACAAATAGCAAAACATCTCTTGCTATGCAAAATAGCGTAGAAACCCGACTTACTCCGACATACTCGTTTGTAATTTTGAATAATACAGCTAGTAAGTAAAGCCTTCGCTACGCATACTTATAGAATAGAATATGACTTAAGAGCGGGTAGATAAAAATAAAGACTCAACACACTTCTATGTCATGCGCTGCTGTGTTTGGTAATAAGTTACCCGCAAAACCCATTGAACAGATTTTTTATGTGAATGATTTCAAGTTATGCCCCGTGCCCTTAAAGGTTGTGCGCTTTAGATAAAGTTTCGTATAGGGTAAATTTTAATAAACTAATTCAAATTAAGTTTTATTAATAGGTCTGGAGGTGAACGAGGGCCAAACGAGGTACCTCCAGTCATCAAACAAACCGTCAGCGCATTCGCGTTCTGGTCCCCGCTTTACTGTTGACAAATACGATTTTAACAAAAAGGACTTTGTTTATCTAGGAACCAGCATTAATACCAACAATAATTTTAACCTCGAAATCCATCGAAAAATCTGTCTTGTCAACAAGTGGTACTTTGAGCTGAGTACACAACTGCATAATAAAACCCTCCCAAAACGAATGAAAACCTCGATCTACATATATGTATAAGCATGACGAAGAAACATGGACGCTATCAACATCAGATGAGAAGACCCTTGTAGTCTTCGAGAGAAAGATTCGCCGAATAATTGAATTTTACGTCTTTGCGACGACGAATATCGCAATGTACTTATACAGCGAATTAAGATTCAGAGGTTGTAGCGCCATTTAAGAAGAAGCTGTGCAACAACATATGAACTTTGTTTAGTCATCTCGACACATAACATTGTTGTTCCAAAGTGTAAAACATTAGCTGTCTCTAGATTACTTTTTGTTAGTGTAGTTAAACTATGGAATCCCTACCAGTGTCAATTAAATCTATTAAATCTGCTAGATGCTTCAAAAAGGCAGTCACAACTCTTTTTGTGTAGAGATCCTTCCATCTTCTTCGCTTCGTCTCTGTTTTTCAAACTATCATTTTCTTTTCTCATTTTTGTATTTGTTCTTTATCTTTAAATTTAATATTTAATATATTGCTTATTTATTATTTTTAGCTTATGTTACACTAATTTAAGTTTCTTTTTGTAATTTAATTGTTAAATATGTACATCGAAAAGACTTCATGTTTTACTGTACTTCTAAAATAAATAAATAAACATGTATCCCATTCGTTTTTTATACTCAACATAGGAAATTTGAGTGGACTAACCCAGCAGATATAATGATATATTATAATATTTAAATATTCATCAAGGCGTAAATTTTGTTTTCGCTTCTTGACTTGTATGCAATTTAATGCTGAAACTCAAACCAAAAATATATAATGATATGAAACTAAGACATCTTGAAAATACTGTATTTATGTGTTGTAACAGCGCGGGCACCAATCACACCAAACACCTTATCAATTGCCATGGCAATGTACTAAGCTCTTTTTGCTGGCAAATTGTCATAAAATCGCACCCCAAACATTTAAAATATTCTACAAAAAAAAAAAAAAAAACAAACCTCCCACAGAATTACGCGTCATGCGCCATAAACAAAAACCTAGCTCTGAAACGTGTGCAGTGAAATGTATAAAGTCAACAAGTTTGTCATATAATACGGTTCAAATCATTGAAATCAACCAAAAAAAAAATAATACAAATATATGTATTTTTGAGCTTTTTTTTTGAAATTCCTTAACCAAAATTCTCTAGCAACACAAGGTGGAAGAACTTATGTTAAAGCAATGCGGATATTTATTTGTGTGCGTTTTTGAGTAGGTGAGTAAGCCAACAACGAAAGCAACACACATTTAGACACTCAGAAAATCCGCTACTTCCCCGACCTTCGTCACTTGTACAGGCTTACTGTAATATCTGCTACGTGTGCAGGAAAACGATCTGCCTGCCTCCATTGTTATTCGATTTCGCCGCATACGTGAAACGCTTGTTGATGGTAAGCTAAAAGAGGGGCGTCACATACTTTTCGGCGCTTAAAGAGCCAAAGTTTGAGATACTCAAAGCAAAAGTTTTTATTCATCATTTCTTCTTCTCATGCGCTGCATAATTTATTTCGTTATTACGCATGTAATGCGATACTTTCTAGACGGTTTCCAATTCCACATTTCGACAGCTACATTGGCATTGTTGCTGTCAAATTATGACAAACAATTTTCTTATGCCGAAAGTTTTCTACAAGCATGCGTTTGTTCGCACATTTTATTTACACCCACAATCGCTTTTTATTATCGCCATCGATATCTTATTGCTTTGTTGCTTTTATTGATTTGCTTTTCGTTTTCCTGCGTGTTACTTAATGCTTAATGGCTCTGCGCCTGCAAATAGGCAATGTATTGCCACACGTCGGTATGCTCATCAAAGCCGAAGATGGATTTACTGTTGCTGCCATTGCCGGAATTATATTTTATTTGGTTGGTTTGTTTAAGACGATTTTATTTTCTTCGATTTGCTTTGCCTTTTTCTTGCAATTTCCATGGCTAGCATCGTTTAGCAGTTTTAAATGCTTATTTGGAGTTTGTTCGATTACTGTGTTAATGACAAAAGTTTTTGATGGGATTTACTTGCTACTGATGCATAAATATGTAAATGATGATGGAGATTTATGTGAGTGAATAAATACGAGGAATAATTTCTGTATTTCCTAAAAAATATCCCATTCATACACATACATACATACATATCTTATTTCTTAGGAAGAAGCAAAATATTATAACATACAAGACAATTCGAACCGTAAATCCAATGAATTATTTTGAAAGGGTCAATTCTGTAAGTTCGCGCGTATATTATTATTTTATCACTAAGTTCAATAGAATAGCAAGAATATAAGAAAAATATGTCTGTTGAGTAATGTGGAGAAGTTTAGTCGTTCTCTCCTGACGATGATCGATCAATTTCAATATATATACATATACATACATATCAGTTCTTTTCAAATTCGTGAAACAAAAGATATCTGCAAAAATAAAAAGTTCTAAGTTTTTTTTTCAAAAATGTAACCTATCAAGAAAACGAATTTGCAGGAAACGACAGCAGAGCACTTGCAATTAAAAGTGTACCGAGTCAAGTCAACTCAAGTGATTTAGTTTTTTTGGTATACAAATAGCGATTTTGCGCTGCGAAGATAGAAATTAGCTTTAATTCAATTCAAGAGATATAGCAACTCTCCAAGTTCGTGTCAGGTGTAAATCGTCAGCAAACTTGGGAAAAAATTTTGGGATTTCATGAAAAAATTACGATTATTGCTTACAATCCGCTTAAAATAAAGAAAAATTTGTCGTGGGCACTTTAATTTTTTGTAGAAATAAAAAAGAAATTTATTTCACAAAATCATTCATTTTCGCAAAAAAATTAATAATTAAAATATGATAACTTTTTCGCGGGTAATAATTCGCCGGAACACCATTAAAACGAGGTATTGAAACCATCGATTGATAATCGATAGATTTCTCGAAACCATCAAACCTGGCGACCATCGATATTTCTCCAGCTCTAGAATGCATAGGTTGATTATTTCTGGACTTTCTTATTACAGTAAATATCAGAATTAATTCTGCATATCGCTTGCTGAAATTGCTCAATTTTGCATATATAAACCTCAATTGGCAAACGAGCGAATTAAACTAAAGCCTCAAAACTATCAGAATATTTCTTCCTGCCACTTTTGCCTCTTAGTCACAAATCGAAGTAAAATCACCTTTGCTTTGAAGCATTAAACCCACACATTTTCCTTTACATCATGCACCACGTTTACAGGTCGTCAAATGGAATTTATATTATCGTCACCCCCCGATTCAAGCATGTACCCTAAAACTAGGCCTATAACCTTCTTCACTTTAAGGGATTTCTTAAATAAATTTTAATTTAACTTTAAAAAATTTTCCTAATGCTCTCAAAATCGTTCAACTATCAAAATATAATACATATATAAACAGAAGTTCAAAATGGGCAGATAACATTCAAGTTACATTTTTGTCTAATCTGGTAGACTAATAGCTATCCATGAGGTTTCAAATCTGCTAGATAAATAAAAATTCAGTAAATAACTGACTAGCTTTATTAGTACTTTATAGCGGATTAGTGTAGCGAATTGTAAATATATAATGACACTGTCTTAACATTGATGGCCAAGTATATATTATTATAACTACTGTCTCGAGCTTAAAAAATCTGCGAAATGAAGTATTATCCTGTGTTTATTAAATTCTATGCAGTTCCCTACCACATTTGTCTCTACAATCGCTAGACAATGCTTATATTTTAATAGAGATAATACTACACAAAAATTTTGCATATTTTCAAACGCAGCACCATGAAATACGTCTCAGTCGTCGCCAAATAAAGAACAATTGCTTAGTAACAAAGCCGGAATAAATGCAATAGAGCAAAAACAGTATAGTAAGTACAGCCTCACGGCGGAAGTCAGCCTATACAAATCCCACAGCGCACACATGTTAAAAGGTATAACAGTGATTTGGTTTACTAACATTTGTTTAACAATTTCGCCACAAAAATGCTATGCGGGGGACCTGGGCTAAGCCAACAAAAACGGTATAAACTCATACAAGAAAAAAAAAACAAAAATAATAATATAGAAAATCTGTTTGACATTTATGTGTATGTAGTTATGGCAACTTATTGTCATTGTCAACTTGACTTAGACCATGGGTACAGCGCCTAAAAGCAGCCAACCGAGCAGCAGCCAAGAAACGAACACCAACAAGCTTACAAATATATAACAAAAACACAGCAGCCACAAATGCGCAACAACAACAAAAGAAAGTCAACAATGTGTAATACAAAAGTATGTTTACACACTCCACCAACACGCACACAAAAACACGCACGTAAATCACAACTCTAGCATACACTAACCGACTAAAGTGCACTACGTTGTTTTGCTGCTTCGTTGTCGTTGGTGTGGTTGGGTTTGGTTATTATTACTGCGGCAGCTGAGCTTTGAGCGGCACTGAGAGGGCGTTGTTGGCGCTTTTTGCCACTGTCATTGCCGCAAGCTAAGCCTATTCAAAAATATGCTATGTTTGTGTTCTTTTTTTGTGTTGGCGTGCGAATGGCATTTTTTTTTTTTGTAATATTGTTTGCTGTTTGTATTTCATGACGCGCTTTGCCACTAAGCTCACTCACGCCCAACCACCGCGCTCGCTGCATGCCTGCCAACCATCACTCCTACTTAATATGCAGCCGACGTACAGTTTATAACATAGCAATAGGCGGCGCACCAGTACAGCAACGATAAGATTAGCTTAAGTCCACCAACGTTTTGCTGGTTGTTAGCGAGTTTTGTGTTTGCAAAAAATATTTTCGCACAAAAAAAAAAACGAAAACAATAAGAGCACACCAGTGAATAGCAAATAACAGCGGACTGCGCGGTATTATTGCGTGTCTTTAGGCTCGTGGTAACTGTGCGCGAGTTTTGTTTTTCCTGTGCAGCTGAGTTTTTATTTATTTGTTAAATTTTCTTCTATTTTTTTTGTGTGCGTATGATGCTTTGGCATTCAGCCAGTTGTTAAGACACTTAGAGACTTTATATTTTGATTAATGTTTAGCTACAACGTAAGGTAGTTACAGAGCATAATTCGCGGAGCAGCGCCTTGTCAGTGGCGTTTACAGGTGTCTAAATATGCGGCATTTATTACATGTGTGTATGTGTGAGTGTGCAAAGAGAGATAGATTTATGAACATAATTAATCACTCGTTTGAATAAAACTTTGGAAAAAAAATAATATTTAGTAAGTCTTTATGGTTTGATATGAAGAATGAAATTTTTAAATCTTTTCAAAGTAAGTCAATTTTTGCTGAGGAACTTACTTTAACATTATATTACGTGCGTTGAAAACCAATCGTTTTTTGATGGATAGTAATAATAATTTAACTTCTCTAAAGATTTTCAATTATAAAACCTTCAGAATTTATTGCTACCCTTTACTTCGGTTTCCTTAGTTACTGACATATTCAAGTTTTATATTTTTCATAATATAGTATTTTTATAATTTACGTCCCATACACCCACTCTCTATTTTCTTTCCCCAATATATCGTTATACCAGTCACAGCTCAATAATGGCCGAACTCACGCATGTTTTTACGATAACCTACTAGTAGTGCAGATTGGACGCCGTTAGAAGAAGCGGAGCCATCCAAGCTTATACGGATGGGGAGAATTAGTGGCGAAGTCCTTTCGGACAATTGGGCATAACTTTCAACTTCCGTTTACCCAGATTATAGCATTTCAAATGCCTCTTCACATATATAGCGTGATAGGATTCTCGGTGATGAGAGACAGATCTCAAAGGAAAACGTCGCTGACCGGGACTCCCATACAATATGTGTTGGGAATGTCCCACCCATCTCGTTGAGAGGGTAGACATCCCGGTCATTGCGACACACGAGAAAACCGCGAAACTGATGATTAAATTGTAATTCCTACGCAGACATTGTAGCTATTGATTAACAAAAAATTTGCACTTGCCAAACTGGAAGGACACTCTGGTCATCGATGAGGCTCATTAGGAATATGAATTGGTGTTAGGGGAACAGGGGTTACTTAACAGTCCCAATACGGTACAGGGGCCGTGAGCCTAACTGAATCCCACTAGGGAGTGCCGCCTCATCTAACTTAGCCTATTTGCTCAAAAACACAAGCTATTTCACATGCCCTATTTTTGAAAAATAATAATTTGGCCCTTTCATCATATAGCTCGATGTTTGGCCGAACTTTTCCTAAAATTTGAGGTGTGCGTTTCGATGATGTAATACAAATGGAGGGGCCTACAGTTTTACTCCGATTCGGAAAGGCAAATGGTTTTTGTGAGAAGTTTTTTCATAGGAGAGGTTTGCCATTGCCTACCGTGGAGCGACCGGTCTTTGGCAAAATTTACTCACTCTTTATGGATTAACTTCGGTTACTACTAAGTTTCTTAACTGCCCTCAGCCACTCTGCTACTAACTTTAATTTTGATTTGCTTATAAAATCACCAAATCCTTAACCCCCACTAACTAACCCTTTGTTGTTCTCCTTCTGGCTTTCTAAATTCTTCACTGCTATTACATACTGACTTTCTTTACTCGTTCAGTACGTCCTTCCGTCTATACTCACCTGCTTTTTGACAACCAAAAAAAAATTAATTCCACTTTTGATGCTTGTCAACAGCGCTTTAGAGTACATTTCATTAAAATTGTACCTAGAGCTTTTTTCAAATTTGCAAAAAACTAGTGACATACACAATAATCGCTTTGGTGTGGAATACATTCCCTATGTGCGACAATGGTTGGATTAAAAAAATGAACAAGAACAAAATATTTGTTTCCCTTGTCAATTTAAGGCTTCAAACTTAAGCTGCTGGCAGGGATGTATTTATCCTTTGCCATCAGGAAGAAGAGTCTATAAAACACTTAGCTGCACTGAAAATGGAAACAACTTACACAATGAATGTAGTTGTAAAATAGAACGTCCTACAAATAAATGAACATCCACTTCTCATAGATCTGACTAAACGACACGATTTTGCAAAACATTACTTTTACGATAGATATATGGAACATCTTAATTCGATTTTTAACGAATTCATCAGACATTAAAAAAGGTATAAGAGCCGGCAAATAAAAAAAAAACGAAAATATAGGTAAATTTAAAACAAATTTATATTTCTATTCGGCATTCCAAGGAGAAATCTGATTGTAGATAATGTCGGAATTTTGTAGATAACAAGTTACGAAACCCCATTAACTGGTGTCAAAATAAGGGTACTGATCTTGGAGTTTAGGCCAATAATATTGCCGCTTCAATCCGCCAATCATCAGCTGACAAGCGAAATGACATGGTACACTAGAGCCAAATATACGAAAATAACTTGGGTTTTCTAATTGAATGAAAAGGATGAGTGAATGTTATTTTGAGAAAACATTCATATTGAAATACTAAAAAAACCACCTTAATTCAGAAATCTATTTGAAAGGAGTCGCAAAATTATTTTTGTATATTTGTGTTCGATCAAAAAAGTACCGGGAGTTGATCAATAAAATATACAATTTTTATTAGGCACCCAAACATATATTGGTTTCACAGTACGCGTCTTCCAACGAAACAATTTATGCAACCGAATAATTCAATCACCAAAATATTTTTCAAACTTATTTTCCGGAATCAATATCGTTTATCGACGAAAACAGATGCATCCAATTGGTAAGTTGAAACTTGAAAAGAGAACCTAAGGTTGATATAGGGCAATTATTAGATTTTGGTGTTTAAATTCAATTACTCTGATATCTTAATGAGATCCTACGTTATCATTTAGCATTTTCGACGAATGTGCTCTGTCAACTAACGCAAAGCTCTCAGATAATATTACTTATTTATCGTCTCAACTTTTGTGCAGAATTTCGAGTGAACAATCCGACGATCATTGTATTTTGGTAGATTTTAGATCACTTTTTATGCAGAAATCGTCACTCTGAGACTTGTTGACTGATTTACAAATAAAATTCCTTAACTAGTGTGCGCTCAGAATGGATTCATTCTGGCCTGTCTTCACTGAACTTTCCGCTATTGAAAACGCATTTGATAAACCCAAACCGCACTCGACATAAAGTGACCACGGCTAGATCTGTTAACAAACTATATGATAAATCGCTCTCTAACTCAGTGCGAGTAAATAGTTCGGCTGCAGAGATCTATCAGAAATAAATTTTTGTTAATCCTTTCAAGTCGGGCAGTTAAATGAAAAACTTTCGATACTTGGTTAACAGAGTTAAATAGTTTTGATCAAATTTTTTCAATGTGACTAATAAGCCCAAATTTCCGGAAACAATTTTCTGCTGGTGAAAATGCATTATTGTAATATTTTTAAATAACTGCAACAAATCAGTTCCTTAATTTCGTTTCATAAAATTTGTGTAACGTGCGTTCCCTTATGTACTCGTTATAGTCTCTAGAATTTTAATATTTTCGCAAATCTTTTCTACTGGACGTTTTTTAATAACTTGCACAAAGGCAGCGCAGGCTCTAATTACATTCAGCCATATTCATCTTCTGTACGCATTTTGCCAGAGTTTCGTGAATATTTCGGATATAGAAAGTTTCATGAAGAAGAATATAACAGCCGACGAGAGGTATTATGACGCAAACAACCATAAACTTTATACCAACCGTAAATAATATGATAATCAACACTATCAAAATCATGACAAAAATGATCTTCGCTAGTAGCAGAGCTATCAGTAGCGTCTTATGAGATATGACCTGCAAACTATTACTACGAGTAGCTATACGAAAAATATATTCAAACCACTAAATTGTACATCTTCATTATTATCTCGCACATGCACACAATGCTCTACATATGTGTTGTAGAAAATGGCAATGCATAAAAACAGAAATAGAGGAGCCCATACACTGACACTACACTACTAGTGAATTTGCCATCGGAGTGAGATAAATTTTCATAGCATATCTCATTATAGCACTTGATGACACTGTCGAAATATTACAAATAGCTAAGAAGACGCTTATACTTGTGGAAGTTTGTCGTTATGTATGTAAAGTAGATGTGCGAGTTAAGCGGCAAATGTGCAAGTGTTTTCAACATATTCGGTATATGTACGTGCCTTGTTTTTATGAGTTTGGTTGTTGGCGATTTCTACTTTACTTTTCTGCTTCTGTTTCTGCTTCATAATGATAGGTGAGGTGAGGCCAGATAAAATGGGGCCAACGTCGGCCTAGAACCAAAACAATCACCAAAAATACCAACAATTCCACCCCTCTAATGGAGGGATTAATAAAAAGCACTCAAGCAGCGCAATGTTATTCTTAGAGCGCTGGCCAGCCACGTCACGAGACATCGCCACTGCCCCCTAACGTCTAACTTGTAAGTGGTGAATCAGCCAACTGCGCGACCATCTGACAACCTACGACTACACAATCACCTGGCGGCGAGCTCATGAAATACACGTTTTGCGCGCGTTTGACATGCAAACCAGGCGTACGCTTAAAACACATAAAACTGAAATTAGAGGGTAGGTGAAAGTTATATTAAGCCTTCGCAGGCAGCTTGCTGCTGTTGATACATTTTCGGAAGTTGACCTAAAAATATGCTACATTTAACAAAGTCCATATGCGAGAGCGAGTTTTTTTTTGAAAATGGCGTAAGCAAAAGCGAAGGGTCTTTGCAATACATACTCTAAGTACATATGTATGGCTAAAATGTATAACGGGTATGAGCGCATCAGAGCAAATGTCAAGTTGTGCACTTAATTTTCTGTTGATGAGGTGGGTGGACGGCGGAGCGCGGGTTGCGAAGGGGCTTAAAGTGCTTTCTTTGTCAATTTTATGACAGGAGCAAACAAAAATTAGGGCGAAGAAAATTACAGCAGCATTACTGCCTAAAAGTGTGCAGTAAGTTGATATGTGTACCTAGCTTTAAATAGCCTCCTTTAAACGCTTTAATTTAGATGCGTCAGAAAAATTCTTAGGTTAGATTAACTTTAAATTTTTTGCAATAAATAGTGAATATATCTGCATTCTTCGACAACAACGAATCTACTTCGTCCTTTTCACAATCTGTTAGTTGGATAGCGTCAGTTTCCTGGAGCATTTTTAGCTCTCTGGAGTGAATATTTAAACAGCAGTTTTCATTAGTAATTGGCTTCTGTACTTTTATGGGTGGCGCAAAGCAAATAGTCGCGAAATACCTTCGGGAGTGCTTTCCCTTATGGGAAATGTATCCCTAAAAATGTTTTGTATTGAGTGTGGTTAATAGTCGTTGGTTCGGTTGGTTATACTCGTATTGGTTGCCTTAACACGTAATTCAATTTCTGGAATACGTAGTGCTTTGCCCATTCCATACCCTTTTTCCACAAACTGATTTTCTTGTTCATATCATCCTTACAAAAACCAGAATTTTTTGGTTTGTCTTCGAAATACCAAAATCATTGCGCCATGTTTAGCACAATACCTGCTTGCGCCATGAAATCGGCGCCAATGAGCGTGCGATTTTATGTTACACCCTTGTTAAGAAGGACGCTGATTTGAACGCGATTAAGCGTGTTAATTTCAAACTTGGAGTTCCAGAACCTTTTTTTGAAAATTTGATGTCCTCGGATATTTGGCCAACCAACGTTACCATCAGACCTTTTGATTTTTTTCAAAAAGTGCTCCAGCCTCAGCCCAAAAAGTAAACAATAGTGAACGTAAAATAAGAATTTATTATGAAAATTCTTCGGGACTCAGAACGAAAGGTGAAACCGTTTTTTTGTTCAGCTCGCAATTGGAATTTGACTGCTTTGTTCTAACTGAAACTTGGTTGAACGATAGCTTCTTCGATGCAGAGTATTTTGATCCAGTCCTATTTGATGTTTTTCGCAAGGACAGAGATTTTGCTAAAACTGGAGTTAGTAGAGGAGGTGGCGTTTTAATAGCTGCACGGAAACAACTTAGAGCTTCATTTTGTCCGTTTCAAGATGTCAACTCCGTTTTGGATCAGCTCTGTGTAAAATTGTATGGTGCTTGCGGCTTGCTCTACATTTGTGTCTCCTATATTCCACCAGGCATTTCAGAAGTCGTGTATAGAGCGCATGTTGACAACATACTAGCACTACATGAAAGTATTGGTGACAGCCAACTTTGTGTGTTAGGCGATTTTAATATGTCCAATATTTCTTGGAGCTTAATGAATAATAATAATTTCTTAACGCCTTCCAATGTTAATAGTATTTCAGAGTCGTACTTGATTGATAACCTGCTAGGTATTGAGTTGTTCCAGATTAATGGATTTCATAATGATTTAAATCGAATTTTAGATCTAGTTTTTGTTAGTTTTAATATAAACTTTAAAGTCTCGCATACAGCTAGTTACATCTCGTCTCCTAATATGCATCACAGTCCATTGTTGTTAGAGATTGAATTTTATGAATTTTTTGAACTACCATCTCTTAGCCATTCAGTTGCTTTTAATTTTTCGCATTGTAATTTTGTTGAATTAAATAATTTGTTTGATTTAGATTGGCCTCTGCTCTTTGGGAACGGTGATGTAACAGCATGTTATGATATTTTTAAGACTACATTAAAGGATATATGCATGAGTCATATCCCAATCCTTAGCTCTAAACCCGGTAAGCGTCCGTGGATTACGAAAGAACTAAAACGTCTAAGAAATTTGAGGAATAAGTTATACAAAAAGCAAAAACATTCTAGTGATGTACAGTTGCGTGAGCGTTACGTGTTTTATAGAGCTGAATTTAACAGGCTCAACAAATCTCTGTATCGTAATTATATTTCCAAAGTAGAAAGTAATATCAAATGTAACCCAAAGTTCTTCTGGAGTTACGTAAAATCAAAAAGAAACTGCTCAAGCATTCCGGCATCGGTACAGCTCAACGGAGTATCAGCGAACTCCTTCTCTGAAGCTGTTAATCTCTTCGCTGATTACTTTTCTTCTAATTTTTGCTCTGGTAACTTAGATACTGATTTTGTTCTGGAAGATAGTTTTTCTAATCTGGATAATCCTAACAATTTAGGAAAATTAAGCTTAACAGATGAGGATGTTGCCAACGGTATTAATCAGCTTAAGTCTTCGTCAAACACTGATGTGGATGGCATTTCGGTTATTTTATTTAAATGTTGTCCCGCACTGATTACGCCTTTGAGATATATCTTTAACAGCTCGCTATCTGCTGGTATTTTTCTAGATGACTGGAAACTTACGTTTATCACTCCTATCCTTAAATGTGGAAGCAAAAACGATATTAAAAATTATAGACCTATCTCCAAACTTACTTCTGTCTCTAAACTGTTTGAGTGCATAGTTAAGGATAAAATATACTATGCTGTTAAACATTTGTTATGCGCTAATCAGCATGGTTTCATTCCGGGTAGATCTACGTTAACAAATTTAGCAACTTTTACGGAGGATTGTTTCGAAACCTTTCAAAAGGGATTCCAAGTCGATGCAATTTATACAGATTTCTCCAAGGCTTTTGATAGAGTATCTCATCGCATACTGATAACTAAACTTGCAGGTTTTGGTTTTCATTCTGAGCTTTTGAAGTGGATTACTTCTTATTTGAATAATAGACGTTGTGCTGTTCGAGTTGATAATGTCTCGTCTTATTTTTTTGTTGCTTCTTCTGGTGTTCCTCAAGGTAGTATCTTAGGACCGTTATTGTTTGTCCTTTTCATAAATGATGTCTCCACCTGTTTTAATAATTGTAATTTCCTCATTTATGCAGATGATCTGAAAATTTATCATGAAATTAAGTGTCTGGAAGATTCGTTAATTCTCCAGTCTGAGCTTGAAAATTTATATCGCTGGTGTGTGCGAAATAATTTGTCACTAAATGCTAGTAAATGTCACTACACCACCTATTCAAAACTAGTAAACAATATTCCTACTTCCTATTCCATCTTAAATGTTCCGCTTAACTCAATCAGTGAATTTAAAGACTTGGGAGTATATTTTGATTCCAAGCTCAATTTTACGGCTCACATAAATTTCATTGTTCCTAAATCATTTGCTATGTTGGCCTTTATTCGTCGTAATTGCTCTTCTTTTTCAGATCCGTACACACTCAAACTGTTGTACTCAACTCTGGTGCGGTCGAGATTGGATTATGCAGCATTTATCTGGCGCCCCTTTCATGCTATCTATGTTAATAGAATAGAGTCTGTTCAAAAGTCTTTTTTACGCATTGCTCTGCGTTCGTTGAGATTTGAGGATCCTATCCCATCTTATCGTTCTCGCTGTTTATTGATTAATTTAATGTCGTTGGAGTCCAGGCATACTCTTTTATCGCTGTGCTTTGTTTTTGATATCATTGCAGGTGGCATCGATTGCCCGTACCTTCTAATGAAAATTTGTTTCAATGTTCCGGCACGTATTCTGCGCTGCAATGAATTGTTTTTTGTGGGTGTTGCTAAAACTCTCTATGGGATGAATGCCCCTTTACGGAGGGCACTTTCTCAATTCAATGCTTATTCTTCTGTCTTAGACGTTGATTTTTCTTTTTCAAAATTTACTTTTAAAAGTGTGCTCTTAAAACTCTTGTCTTAGAGTCTCTCTTATCAATTATCAATTAATATTTTGACTTTATTATAATATAAAATTTATATCCATATTCATATCACATAGTCATTAAGCACTTGGTTTGTTGTTGATTAATAAATAAATAAATAAATAAATAAATAAATAAATAAATAAATAAATAAAATTTTTGGGGTAATAAATGAGCATAGCCTTCGAAATGCATCTAAAGCGGTGAAGAAGCACGTGCATTCAATTATCGTTAACGTTATGAGTCATTGATACGATTTCTGGGACGATGCAGCTAAGGATCTAAATCGTTGGCACTAAATCTAATACTGGGAGCGAATGCTAGGGATTTTCAGCTGTTCAATAGAAGCCGTCGGTGTTAATAGAAACCTTTACTTTAACCAGTTAACTGCGATTATTACACGTCTAACTAATAATTTGCTTCTGTACGCTTAACGAGTCTACTCGTCGTGTAAAATACGATATACATATATTAAAACTACCAAATGTATTAATAAGTAACAAAACCTCAACCAATAATAGGTTTCACTTTTGCACAAAAAATGCGGCTTTCGCTCTGCTTTTGACTTGCCTACGAAAGCCTTCTAATCATTACTAGGTTTATTTACGTACTACAGTTTTTATGTTACAAAAATCAACCGCAAACTTTTAAGCTATGTGAAAGTTCCGACTTTTTAGAGATCTAACTGCTTGTTATTTCACAACTACAGGGCAATGCTTTCGATGCTACTAAGTTTAAGATAGTAGAAACATACAGAGCCCATTTTTATGCAATGTGACCCTTAAAGTTTTCGGAAAAACATAGAAAAATACACTTTTTGATAAAAACAATCCTTTATTGTTTTTCAATATATTTGCATTTTGCATTCAAAGGAACTAGTTGCCGACTTATTTATTCCAATCTGAAGTGATCAGCTCAGAAACATAGTTTCTTAATACATCAACGGCCCTAAAGATGTTTGACAAACGCTCCCAACTGCCATTAAGTTATGAATCAGGTTAGTATGGACTACAAGTCCTTATATCCACTTTTCGACTTCAAATAATCTAATGTGCTGTGTGAGAGCCGGAATTAAGGTGATGATTTCGACGATGACTTTAGACAAGTCAATTTTTCTGTACCCTTCACATTTGACTGCTCTTCGATACCAAGGAGCAACAGCAGACTTGGTCTACTTTTACATAAACAAAAACCTTTTTTAGCTCCGGTAAAATTCTGTGACATCCCCGACTGCAGCCTTTCTTCACTATCAAATGCTCATGCAATATCAGTATACCTAACTTTTGCCAATGTGCAAGTATGCCTCTATCTCTTGCCATGTCACATGCTGATTTATCTGAATTATTTCTCGCCCAGCATCGCTGTTTGGTGGCGCAAAAGCAGTTGATGAACGACCTCCGCGAAATTCATAACTCAAACTGATGTTAATGGTTAAATTCTGCAAATCTGTCATACCAATGGGTAAAATCGTAAAAAATTATCGCACGAATTTTTCACGGAAAATTTCCATTTTTTCACAAAATTCTTTTCATTGAAACGGTGTTAAACTTCAATATCCAAACACAGTCGTTTCCAATAACTTCCAGGGGTACCCTCGTATTACATGTATTTTTTAGCCAAGTAACTTTCAATCAACCTGCCAGGAAGAAAAACAAACTTGCAGGTCGTAACTTTTGACGGAGTTTACTTTAGTTTTCATAGGGAATTTAGGTTTGTTACAGTTTGAGTAATTTGTTAGTCTAGAGTTACAGGCCTATTTTGTACAAAATTTCATAAACATAATCAGTAAATCAGTAGAACTTTTGAAAATGCCTTAGCATTTCTTGCAAGCTTTTAAGTACAATTGAAAAAAATCTAATCAATGATTTCTCAGCTTTCGGCATAATTATGACAGTAAAAAAAGCTGATGAAACCGGCTTCGGTGAGATTTAAATTATAAATAAGCTACCCATTAATTTCATAAATGAGCTACCTAGACGCCTAAAAGCAGATATTATTTAAGCATAGAAGAGTGAATCCCTCAAAACAGGCAGAAATTTATAAGAAAGTGCATTAAGTAATAGCCAAATGGAAGAATTTAGTAGCCGTTTCGTCTTTGAATCGACATTCCGCTCTTGCTCCTTGAAGCACAGAACCACTAAAACCATAAACTTAATTACCACAAGTTCGCGCGTCTAGCCAAAGGGGTTTAACCGCATACGCAACTCAACCGGTCTACGCACACAAATACAAATAAACCTCAACAAACTCGATAATATAGCGAAGGGTAGTGACATCGATGTCTCCAAGATTGATGCGACGTTGACAGCGAATTTACGCTGTTAAAGCAACAATGCTTTCCTTGTTGTTGTTCTAGGAGTTGGGGCAGGCGTGAATTAACTTCGGTGACGATGGGAAGATATTTAGCTAGATATGCAAATCTCTGCTCATTCGAGTGTGTGTTGGTGTAAACTATGTTTCTATGTTCGGTTACGCACACCTACTTTATAAGCGCAATTATAACTCGATCGCACATTCAATCTTGTTATGTGACCACATTGAGTGGATTGCGTATTGCTCATTTGGACCAGCTACATAGATGGATGCGTGATTAATGGCAAACCTCGCACATCCTTTTCATTGTAATAACGATCATGAGCCATATCATACTGTTGCCATAACAACACTTATGGGTTTAGTATACTCAGTTGAGGTTTAAGAGTAGTGCGCTTTTAGGCTAATAAACAACAAGTTGTTAAAATCGTCGTTGCTAAACAGGATGGTAATGGAACCAATGACAATTTTCAAGTAGTTAAATAGCTTAATGGAATTGTATGATGTAGTCTTAGAATAGCTGAGCTTTATTGCTAATATTAACATGTAGATGTATGAGCACCAATATGAATAAAAGTCAGAATGTGAAGTCAGAATACGAAAAAGAAATCAATGAATATTTTCCATATATTTCAATTACAATTATGAATTATGTTGCGGAATTTTCGACGTAAAACTTTTTTAGTGGCAGCGATTTTTTCCATCGCGTCACGAAGTCACGACATGACGCCTACATGAGAAAAAAACAAACAAAAATACAGACATAACGATATATGAATGTGCATGTTTGTATGTATGTACATGCATCTATGTATAAATATATACATATAAGTATGTACTATGATCGAGTATCCCACGCAATTTTATTGCATAAACTCGAATGTTTTGGTTTCCACTCTGTTTTCTTGGCCTGGCTAAAATCTTATCTCTCAAACCGATTGTTATTTGTTGAAATAGAAAATTGCAAGTCGTTTTCTTTTGTGGCGACCTCGGGTGTTCCACAAGGTAGCATTCTTGGTCCAATTCTATTTATTCTTTTCATTAATGACATTGGTTCTTGCTTTAAAAACTCAAATTTTCTACTTTATGCTGATGATTTGAAGTTTTTTCGTATTATTACTTGCGAGAATGATTCTCATCTCCTGCAGCATGACCTACACAATCTGGTCGAGTGGAGTCGCAGTAATAAACTTTCATTGAATACTAGCAAATGTTTCCATACGTCATTTTCTAAATCTCCGGAGTTTCGGAAATCGTGCTATATTATTACAAATCACCAACTTATTTCAGTTAATGATTTTGTTGACCTTGGAGTTGTGTTCGATAACCGTTTTACTTTCCGAAATCACATATGTTATGTCCTTCCCAAGGTTTATAGAAATCTAGCTTTTTTACGCCGCTACTCTAAGGATTTTAAAGATCCGTATACTAGGAGACTTCTTTACAATACCTTAGTTCGCTCGAAACTCGAGTATGCTGCTGTTATTTGGAATCCGATTTATGATTGCCATGCTGCTAGGATTGAAAGGGTTCAGCGTAAGTTCATTCGCTTTGCAGTCCAATCGATCAGATTTGAGGAGCCGTTGCCCTCATACAATGCCCGATGTTTGTTAATAAGCTTAACATCACTTCAGAGCAGAAGAACAATTCAGTCTTTAATGTTTGTTTATGATGTAATTAATGGTTTCATTGACTGTTCCGAACTTCTAGGGATGGTTAGTTTTAATATACCTAGTAAAGCTCTTCGTTTTCAAAAATTGTTCTATCTCCAAGTTGTCAAAGTTAATTATTTTTCCCATGGACCAATTTTTAGAGCGCTTTTAGAGTTTAATAAAATCTCAAAAAAAGTAAATATTGATTTTTCGTCACCAAGACCTGTCTTTAAATCAGTCATAGACGATCTGTATGGGTAGTTTTTTATTTTTTATTTTTCGCATACATTTGGTTTTTAGTTTTAAGTTAATTTTGTATATTTAGTTTTAATTTGATTGTACCGCTAGTCTGTAAGACATATCATGTCATAGACCGAATAAATTGAAATTGAAATTGAAATTGAAACTATGTATGTTCATCAGTACCTACATACAATATGTTGCGTGGGACCATTTTTACTACTACATTACTACTGCTATTTTTTGTAATTTCTCTTACTATTTCTAATAATTTCGACTATCATTATTACTAAAGGTACCACAAATTACTACTGCTATTTTTATTAATTTCTGCTACTATTTTGACTAAAGGTACTATTTATTACTACTTCTATTTTGACTACGTACTACTACTATTTTTACACAATAATTTTACTTCTGCCAGTATTGGTTACTGCTCCTATTTATTACAAAGGTTGCTATTATTATTACAAATTCTACTAATAATTACTACTACTCTTTTTAATAATTTCTACTACTATTTTGACTAATTTCATCTACTATCTTACGTATGCTACTACTAAATACTACTATTACTTTTACTCATTTCTACTGTAATTTTTATTTATGCCACGACTAATTATTAATTACTATTGCACGACTAATTAATTACAACCATTCGCCTTAATAATTATTACTGCTTTTACTAATGTCTACTACTATTTGGACTAATGTACTACTTATTACTACTACTACTTTAGATGTGTTCTACTAATATTTTGATTAGTTTCTGTTACTAGTTTGACTTCTGCTACTACTAATTACTACTACTAGTTTTACAAATTTCAACTACTATTTTGATTAATGGTACTAGGTATTATTACAACTATTTGGACAATTTTCACTACGGTCTACCACTATTTTTACTGGTTTCTACTACTATTTTTATTTGGGCTAGTACTAATTACTACAACCATTTGTTTTGTTCGTAATTTAACTACTATATTTACTAATTTCTACTATTATTTTTACTAAATCCTACTACTTTTTTCACTCATGCTAAAACTAAAAACCAAAAAAACATGTCTAATAAAACTCGCTCCCATATTATATCTCTTTGCAGACTTAGGTGCACAGGTGTTTTGTTTTTTCTTCGTTTTAATAATAATATTTTATGTTCCTTTGTATATAATCAAAATATTTTTTCTAAAGAAAGAAGGGATAATATGATACATACAGAGTTATGTATACCGATTTTCATGTTTAGTTCATTTTCTGTTTGCAAGGGAAATATGTGAGTTTTCATATCTCTGTTTACAAGTTTTTCCATCTTTTTTGTTTGGTAGATATCTGACAGACACAAATTTTGCAAAAACATCGACAATTTGCCATCAAACTAATACAAACAACAAAGCAAACCCTCTATGATGGACGTGTTTACCATTTCTATTCTCTACAATTTATCGTATTGCATATTTTTACTATTTTAGCATTCTTATTTAATCTTATGTATTGCAATTATTGTTACGAACAACAATTGTGACATATTGACTTGCATACATTTGCTCAAATTTCGAAATGCCGTAGACTTTCTTTTTTACAGCGACACTTCCGTCGAAAGTCCATTTAACGTTTTCTTTATCGCCTCTGACAGCTGCTAGTACCCTTCCTTTCATCCGTTCATGTGAAGTAGCTTCCTTTGCTTATGATTATTATTAAAAAAGCAAATGTACCCAATACCCAGCTGCTGCCACTATGACCGTCATTGTGGTCCCAACGATTTGTGGCGGTCAATTGTTATTGACTTTGAAAGTGAAAGAAAACAAGACAAAGTGAATAAAGGGCAAAATAAAAAAAAAAAATTATGGAAAAATGTATTCGAATGCACGGAAAGAATACAAATACTAAGATGGAAAACAGCAAATTGGTTTTGGCATAATTTGTGGCACTTTTGGGTTTGCGACATTTGGCTATTTATCTATAACGTGGATATTGGGGGAATTACGAAGTGCAAGATTTGCAAACTTATAATCATTGGATGCTTAACTGAATTGAGTAAATTCAATAAAAGGGAACATATGATTAGTTATCGAGTGCTTTTAAGCCCATATGCTTGGTTGTTGGAGAACTCAGTTTCAGAGGATTCAACGAAACTATTTATTTCCAAAGTTGTCATCTGTCGAAATAAATAATTTTCAAAAGAATACATGAATAGTTTCAAATAATTTTAATGGAATCGAATATATTAGGCGAAAATATATAAAGTGTTTACCAAAGTTTGCAAAAAGTTAAATAATAACAGTTACATACAATTGCAAATATATGACAGCGTTGTTCGAAGCATAATTTTAGGTAAACTCAATTAATAGTAAAGTAAGCAAATTTCCACATAAAAGTTGGCGTTGAACCAAAAGCAAGATAAATTTAATTTTTTGATTTGATAGCCGTGAACTGGCAAATAAAGTACCACTAACGATTTTTGGAAGAGTATTGCCATTTAAATTTAAAGCGATTGGATGGATGTTTGTAATTTTCTTTGCACGATAATTATGCTACAAGTTTCCCTTTAAACAGATTTAACAAATATTTACTAGCATAAAAGTGGTAAAATCATAAATATAAAATATACATACATATATGTGTTTGCAAACGACTTATTAATTCAGGAAAATCAGCCCGCATTTGTGCACTGCCGCCAAATTTGTGTTGCGAGAGTGCTACGCAGTTTTTTTAACCAGCGAAGATAAAAAGCAGCCCTCATAAGATGAAACATGGCTTGAGAAGTATCCGTGATGTCGATAATTTGAAATGTTTAATTGTTTTACTTTTAATTGGTCCTCCGTTTTAATAGCTGAAGGTTTTTTTTCAATTTTAATACTCATCTTGTGATGCAATGCAACTTGCATATGTTGCCTTTTTAAATTAGTTTAAGTTTCAACTTAGTTTTAAATGGTTTACTCTCTGTAGAGCGATTTTCGCTATCGCCGAATCAGCTGTGGTCATTAGCTAGTCGATTATCGAAAACTAAACGACAAAAAATTTGAGGTTGTTAACGCAATCCAGAAAGGAAAAATTCGTGATTTAAACTTAAATAAAAGAAAAATTTAAAATTCGATGATATATTTTCTTGATTTTAAAAGACGAACATTATATAATGTCGTTTGAATAACTGGCATATGATTTATCATGAGGAGACGAAGAAGTAAGCGCTCCAACAGTGAATCGCCGTTTACTCCGGGATGTGGACAATCCCTTTCATTTGAATGCAACAGAATTTCAAATGCTGTATCGGATATGTAACTCCAGACTAGGCTAACGACCTAATTTCTCAGCTTGACAGATTTTCTATGACCCAAGTGGAACGTCAAGCTGTTAAAGAAATGTTTGCTTTAGTGCCGTCACCTTTTGTGGAAGAGACTAAAAAGTTTATATAAATGTTAATGCTAAATACACTGGAGCACAACACGACTTTTAATGAAGCGAACGTTGGGAATAAAAACCACGGTATATTTGGAGGTGATTCCGAATGTTCCTTAGAGGAGAGTCCGAAATTCTGCTACAATGAAACATTGCTATATATAAAAATAAATATAAATGTTTGTAGTTTTAAATAAACTAGCATCTTATTTTACTTTAATCAAATATAATATAAACGCGCTCAAATTTATATTCGGGAACATGCATTCATTTATTTTTTTCCATTTCTTTTTGTGTTGTTCAGCCATTTAGTTTGACCAAGATGCCACTCTTGAGTACAGCTGTTAGGTGTCTGTAAGAATAAGTTAGTGAATCGCACAATTAGTCCAAACGACAAAAAATGTCGACAAAAATTGCGATTGTCGGATTGTTAAAAGTTAATCAATCGCACTACTGGTCTGCGAAACAAAACATTGCCACATCACATAGAGCTGACAAGGCCCTGTTTGCGGTATCAAACTAGATGAACTGTACGAAGTCTATGATTACGCGATTGAGGATGTCGTACGTAAAAGCTACTTCCACTCATCACCTATGGGTGTACAATGAGAGCAATGAAGCACCGGTCTATACTTGATATGAGCAAAGCAGAGTGGTGAAGGTTTTTAAGCCAATCTAGAATCGCTGCAAACTAGAATTGGATCACTTCTGTAAAACCTGCGCTGCGAGACTATCACAAGAATAAAATCGTACTCTTCTTATAATAAATAAATAATCATTTTAGTTATATTTTAGTTATATTTTGTTTTCAGAATACAGCATGTGTTCGAGCCACGCCGGACCGTACTTTATATTTTATAATTTTCAATACACTTACAATATTTGTTAAACTCAAATACTATTATTTTTTGTGTAAGCAAATTTTTTTTGTTAGCTTTTGCTTTGTCTTGAGCTCAATCCGCAAGTTATTGGTTGAGAAAAGGCAATGGTTGGCTGTCAATTTATTGCCACACCAAATTGAATTATCTTTAAAATTGGAGCCAAAGTATGTGGGGGGCCATCAGCACCGGATACAATGACGACATGCCACAAACTAAAGGTTGAGTTAAGGACTAGAAGCTGGCAAAATCAATAAACCAATGTCTTTCCGATTTATTTTCATACAGAATTGTCAACAGGCAAACATACAGGAAGCCAGCAGCCAGGAAAGTACTTTTGCACACAAACAAAGTTAGATAAAAACACAAGTGATGAAAAAAAAAACTAAAATAAAATAAAAAATGTCGAATAAACTCAGTTGAAATGTCAACCAATCGCTCGCAGCGGCCACAGCGCTCCTCGGGGGTTATAGGAGCATGCTTGTAGCTTTGGTTTTCGCATAAAATGACAAACATGGCAAAATGGTTAGGTTAAAGTGAGGCGTGCTGTGCGGCGCCAGCATTCAAGTGTATATTTTGAGTGTTTTCCGGTGACAAGTTGACGAGGCCGGGCTGGCTGGACTGAGCTGGCTTGCGTAGCTGATGGTGGTAACTGGTGTGGAGGATAAGCAGCAAACCTAAGGATTGCCAACAGTGGCAGTGGTCATGGCCGACAGTTAAGCCAAACTACATTTACAAAGCATATGATATGATGTACATAGTTGAGAATGAGTTGAGAGTTACAAAAAAAGATTCTATTTGACAGGGTGGGGTGGGAGAAGAGAGTTAGTGGTTGAAGCCCTTCTTGCTGTGCGGTGTGGAGGCTACAGCTGCAGAGCAATTCAAGTCGTTGAAATGCTATTAAAATAGAGACATTCATGACTATTATAACATGCCACAGCATGCGGCAAAGTCAAATACGCTCACACAAATGCAATTCTATTGCATGGATATGTGTGCGGGTTTGTGAGACTGCAAAAGTATAAGTACATGTGTGTGTGTGTGTATGAATGTTTACACATTTATATATCTGTATTTGAGTTCAACATACTTTATAACACTTGAAGTGTATGTATTTTGAACTTAAATGAAAAATTAATTTATTTTTATAGCTATTTTACTGTTTACTCCGATAAGCATGAAATGTTCTAAACCCTAAAAATGCTTGCTTGTGATAAGACGGCAACTGCGGCTACGAATAGGAAGATTTTATAAAATCTAAAGGCTTAAATTCACCACTCTTCTCTGCTCAAACCTTGCTAACTGTAGAATTTTATGCCGACTATGGCAGTATTTCTTCAAATTATGATTACTAATATTCTTGTAATTTCTCGATAAGGATTTCACTGCTGCAAATTGTGAATTTTGGCAAGAAATCAAGTAACGCTCTGTCATTTTAGCGACTCAGCAAATTTACTTTGTTGTTTGCCTTTTTTTTTTTGTTGAGGGTTGGTGCGCTTTCCTCTTGGGAAATTGTGTGTACTTGTTTTGTGGTCTTGCTTGCGGCTATCATTGCAGTCATTTAGGCGCTTTGTGGCCAAGCATTTAGTTTTGTGAAATGCGGCGTGGCTAAAGGCGCAAAATGAGTTTGCGGCAGAGAAGGAAAATGGCAGAAATTGGTTTACTCAGCGATATCAGGCATTAAATTCGAAATATGGAAAGAATGTTTAATAGTAACTATAAGTTACTAATGGTACAAATTCATGCTGCGCATTTTTGAACACGAAATTACATTTTCACAAACTAGGGGTTATAAAAAATATTATAATACTATTTGTTGTTATAAAAGGTGTTCATATACTACATACATAAAATAATTATTGGAAAAATTTACAAAATTAGATAAAACAAGTAAAGAAGATTATAAGTTGGGCTTAAAACGAACTTTAAATACCCTGCGCTAGTTTTCGGCGCAGACTAATAATATTTAAGTTTATATGTATGTCCTATAGATCAAACGGTGTCTGGTTTTTGAAAAATGGACGATGCACAAGAAAAAATCCAAACTCCTTAATACTTCGCAACACAGATGCACAATATTTGGTATATAGAATATTCAATAACTCAGTTTGTACATTATATCTCGGAAAAAGGGCAGACAAACGCATCCTTAAAGGAAACTACTATTCACATTATCTTCCTAGGTTTTGACGAAGATATGTATATATAATATATATATAATGTATATGTACATACATATCTATTTAAAAAAAAAAAAATTTTTTGTTAGGATTATATTATTTTGAAAACTTCAACAACTTTTATTGATTTAAACAAAAACAAAACGATATTAGTATGATATTAACGTATCACGCCTACTTTCGAAAATTTTGATTGCTTAGCTATTTTTATCCCTTACTAATTTTTTTCTTATCAAATTTGAGAGAATTTGCTACATGATTTAGCAAAATATCGAAAATTTTGATTTGTGAAAATAACCGTTATGACACGTGGTTTTCCTCTGATTTCTGTAAATTTCGAAATTGTGCTTTTTGACTAGAAGTGGAGTGTGTACGGAATTCAAAAGATTTTGACAAAGAAGTTACGGAGATATACCATTTTATTTCCTCTAAGGTGGTGACGCCCATTCCCACCATTTTTGATTTCATGTATTCCATTCCAAAACACAATCTTGTCATTCAAATTTATGAAAATTACAAAGAAAAGTTAATAGATATTGAAATTTTTTTCTTCCTGTAAACTTTCGTTATGTGAGAAATGAGCGTGGTTTTCCGCTTTCTACAGATAAAGAAATTTGTTGTGCCAAATTTGTTAGAGTTTGGTGAGGCATTTTCGAAGATACACCGATTTATTTCATCAACAATGGGCGGTGCGACGCGGATTGTCACAGGAAAAAACTTAGCCGCGCATCCCTTTCTCCAGCCCAATCAAGTATGTTAAATATGCAAAAATTAGCTTTAATAGTTAATAAAATAGAACATTCTTTTAGTTTTCACAAAACACTGGTTATTATTATTATTATTAGTGTGATTATTATCAGCTTATGCCATAAATACCAAACTACTTTGGGTTAAGGGCATACATAATTTTGAACGCATAAATATAGGCAGGATAACGTCTGCCGGGATTTTCTAGTCTTATATTTACATGATATATTAATATGCTAGATTTAAAACACAATTTCTGAGTTTATAGAAAAACAACGAAAACGAAAACAGGAAAATTGGCACAAAATTTAGTACAGTTCAGCTGGATGACAAATAATATCTTTTATGTTTTTTTTTGGTTTCAGTAAAATATAGTCTTCAGAACTTTCTTTAAAAAATAAATTGGAACAATTTAAATAAAAATGTATTTCTGGAATGATAAATAGTTTTTCAGTAACTCATAAAACTAGCTGAATTACTTTTTCCTTAAAACTTATAAAAATTAATCTCAGGTGTAAAAAAATAAAATATTTGTATGTGCTTGCAAAACAGTTGAGAATAAATAAGTAAGTAGAAGGTTGCAAATAAAAATATCAGATAAATAAAAAATTACAGACAAGGAAAGAAACCAAAAAAAAAATTTTTTTTTTAATTGGCTCCATAACCACTTAAGCGTGGGGCCCACCGAATGAAGCGCGCACACGCTACACACTCGGCTACGGCGGTCGCCTAATATCTAACAAAATAACAACCAACCAAAAATATCATGGTTTCACCCGATAAAATCTTGTGTAGTTCTAAACTAAAATGTCAGTAAAAACAGTTTTTATTAAAAAAAAATTTTTATTTTTTATTTTAACACAATTTTGAGAAAAATTATTGTAAAATATATTTGCAGTTCCTACAAGTACTTAGAGATATCATCTAAATTGTGTATCCCCATTTCATATACAATACCAAATATTTCCCGAATCCTTCGATCACATTTGCCTCATATGCTGGCAACAAACTTCATTAACATCAATCGTATACGCATTTACGACTTTAACTAATCAACATTTTTCTCTCTCTCTCTCTCCACAGAAAATCTGTCACCTCAGCGCTTGAAGTCAGTCATCTGATGCAAACAACTTGATACACCCCAAAAACAGTGGAGCAACATATGTAGTCAGGAAATTCGAGATCTTAAAAAACAAAGCATCAAACGCGGGCATTCATTTCCTGTGCAAGAGAAACCGCGAAGCCACATGTGAACCATTAACAATTAAATTGAGCCAAAAAACCCAAATTCTACACAGCGCCAGCATCCCACCCTACAAGCGTGCTATTTACCATTTGGTGGCATGCTACTGAAACTAGTTTTCAATATATGTACTATGTATGTATGTATGTATGTGTGTGCATAAATGTTCATTTGCATGCTAAATGAAATTCTTCACCACTTAAGCGGGTAACCGGTGTAGCTTTCACAATGTACAGACAGACAGACAGACAGACAGACAGACATACATACATTTAGCTGTACGCCGTCCTAATAGGATGTAGGTATGTACATATGTACATAGATGATATATAGTAAAAATGAAAATTGAAATGTCTGCAGATGCTATGTGGCACAACAGTTTTCTCAGTGCGTGCCACAATTTGTTGCGCGCTTTCATCAACCGCATACAAAGTTTTTATCGCAGTAAACAAAAACAATATGAAGATGATGAGTGAATGAGTGGTTTTAGTGGTGTGCGGAAAGCGGATAGCTACGAAGAAGTGTATGAGCAATCTATAATTTACTACTTTGTTACACGCACACATGCAGAACAAATGACAACAAGTGATTGTGAGCGCTTTTCGCCAAAAGAGTTGTTGGTTATTAAAATATTTAATTACCATGCAAATCTGTATGCCACATCGTGTCGCGCTCATACTAAGCTAAATTCTCAGCTGTTGCGTACAGCTCTTTGTCGCTTAATGTCTGCATTTGTCGTACACTGTGTTTTTTTTTATACTGTTGTTTTTGCTTTTTCATTATGACAGTTGTAATAATAGTCTTTGCAGTTTTATATTACCAGTGGCTGTGTAATTGTTGCAAGTGGATTTATTTAGATTGTATCTGCTGGCAGCAAGCAACCCGCCACACAGAACTATGCTATTTTTTATTACACAATTGCATACGTAGAAACATATTTAGTAGTAAACAGAAAGCTGAAAGAGAAAGTTTGTGTAATACTGTTCCTCATTAAAGTGCTCTTGGCCTATCCCTTTTCTTCATTATATGTTAATTTTGCACATTTTGCTGCTGTGTCTAATTATTGTGTGAGCCTGTTCTTTTCCTTTTAATTTTTTACCGGTCGGTCATTTGCCTCTAAAAGTTCTCTATTTCGTAATTTTTATTTCAGCTCTCCTATATTTTGGCCTCCTCTTCGTTCAATACTAATTTTATTATTTTTACTAGAAAACTCCGGCAGAGGTTGTCCTAGCTTAATTTTTTTTTAGAATTGCCCTTTGTATATCTAACCAGAAAACGCGTTTCGGATTCTGTCACATATAACAGGTAGCAACCCTCTCAAAAGTATAGATATTCACCTTTTCCTCGCCGATACGAACAGTTTGACATTCTATCATGTTTAACTTGTATATACATATGTACTTTCATTAAATTCGAATTTTCAAGCAGGTTTCTATCTTCAATATGCTATAACCCTTCTCTTCAGCGAATCAAACTGTTTGACACCTGTATTTGAATATTTAATATAGCTCGTGAACAATTCAATTTAATTCGAAATTTGAAGCAGGTGGCAACCCTCTCAAAAGTATTGGCGTGGCCCTATCCCTCGCCGTGACGAACCGTGTGATATCTGAATTTAAATATTTTATATAAATTTTGTATAATTTAATTTGATTCAAATTATCGAAAAGGTGGCATCTCTCCCCAAAATATATGTTTGAACGCTCTTTTCGAGACAAACAGCTTAGCACCCTTGTTTTCATATTTGATATAACTTTTGCATATACTAATTAAATTTTACTTTTAAAACAGGGTGCAACCCTCTCTCAAGCATAAAATATATTTTACAACCTATTCTCATACCTACCAAGTACACACACCAAATTTTCATAAAAGTCGGTTGAGCCGTTTTGGAGGCGTTCGATCACACACACCGGGACACGCGATATTTATATATAAAATTTTATTATTTCTGATTTCACTTGATTCTCTTGATTATTTCAGTTTCAAGCATTATCTTCAGACTTTCCACTTGTTTCGTAGTGTTTTTATTTATTTTTTTTTTTCTCTCTCTTCCACATGCCCTGATACTTATCTGCCCATCGGCATACCGTCATTTTTGTATACCTTCCCTAATGGCTTTACTATTCCTATTCATTCTCATATACATACATATATCATCATTACTATATGTATCTTAATTCTTTGATGGTTGTCTTTTTCCTTGTCTTCTTATTTCTACTGATATTTCTACTCCTATTTTTAATTCTATTTCAATTATTATTCCCACTTTTACTCCGCATTAATCTAAACCTCATTCGTAAGCAGTTTACTATTTTTAATTACATTTCTGCTAACGTTCTTTATGAATAATTAATATTTTTGTAAGTAGCATTATTATTTGTAGTCGAATATATATATTATTTTCCACTATTCGAATTCATATTGTAGAATACCAACTCTTACCTCTAACTGTTCCCTAAAACTGTACTAAGCACATTTTGTAGTACAAGTTTATTCAAATAACCCCACGGCATATTTACGGTGTTTCCCTAAATAGTATTTAATAAATATTTTAAATATTTTATTTCTTAAATTATCAGAACTGATAAGGCGGTTAACTAAGTTTCTCTTAGTAACGACGGAAGCCATAGCCGAGTGTGTAGCGTGTGCGCGCATCATTCGGTGGGCCCCCAGGTTTGGATCCTGGCCGAAAAAACATCACACAAATTATTTGACGTTCGGAGTCGGAGTAAAACTGTACGGCGCTCAATTTGTGCTACAACATCAAGACGCACACCACAAATTTTAAGAGAAGTTCGGTCCAATATCAAGCTAGGTGTAGGCTCCAAATTATTATTATTATTATATTTCAGTTTAAAATCATTTTACCACGCTCCTGACGAACTGGCCTTACCCCAAATATAACCCAAACTATTCCCAATTACATCGTAGTTTTCATCTGTATATTTCAGGAATTTTGTATTCCAACCCAGCTACCATATCTTTTATGGAGCACCGCATACGTCTGGGTAATCGCCTGATTCCCCCCTTTTGTTTTTAGCTTATTTTTCACGCATACCTTAACATTTTATACATAAAACATAAGTACATGAAAACAAATATTCAACCATACCAGTTGCTTGAAAACCCGTATTTGAAAAAGTTACTTGAATTTTAATTGCAAAGTTTTACTGCATACTTTTGCGTCTGCGTAGATTTATTTTATGGCATACATTATTGTGAAAATGTCTATAGACATAAGTTTGTTGAAAGCCGAATGTGCATTTAATATACATACGTTATATGTATTCACGTACAAGGATATGTAGATTTGCATAAATATGTATATATGACGATTTAATTGAAAATGAGTTGGGACAAAGTTCCATTACATTTGGTGAAAATGGTGCTTGGTACTGCCGGTTGGCTGTCGGGTTGGGCAGGTTGGGTATTTTTGTCTGGTATGTAGATATGTTTGTACATATGTGAAATCAAGTGTGTGATTATCAACTCATAGCACACACTTGTATGGATTTGTGTGGTTAAAAGTAGCATCACTGTGTTTCCGTGAGTGTGTGGTTATCGTGGTTTCAATTAAAGATTTCAGAAAATGGCAACACTTTCATGATACTTTGCGGTTTTTGTTTATTGGAAAATTTTCTTCACATTCACATCCGCACATACACAAATGGCATGCGAAAAAGGAATAAAGAGCGAACATTAAAGCAGGCAGATTAGTGAAGAAAAATGTGGAGATAGAGAGAGAGAGAAGAGGCCAAACGAATCTTCACCGAGTGCTATCAGGTGGTTGTTGTGGCTTTGGTGAGTTTATTTAAGTATTAAGGCTGTCAAGTATGTAATTGCTCTACTCCAGCCTTGTATATCGCTGCAATGCTATAACTCGATTCAGACGTCTACATATCTACACTTACATACGTATATAGCAATGTCGATACATGCCAGTCAGTCAGCTGATTATGTGGCTCTTCATTTTTGTGCGCACAGCGATATGAGTAAATTGAAAAATTAAAATAAACCACTGATCTTTATTGGATTTTTAAAATTTTGTATTGCTAAGTTTGTTTAAATGAGTTATAGTTTCGACTATAGTTCTGTGATCGGAGTAAAAAAAGCAAAATTAAATGCACATAGACATTTTCGAACTGTAATAATATACCTATTGATCAGAGCTCTTGATTTTCGTCGCTGAAACTTTGTTTGGCATAAGCACAAGCCCTTCCAGATCGACCGTCGCCACGTGCCTATGGCCGTGGTATGTAATATGGGGGAAAGTTTTATAAGACATCCTTTTCAGTTTTTTTTGTTTCCGCATGAGTAAAAATAGTAGCAGAAATTAGTCAAAACAGTAATACAAACTAGTGAAAAGATAGCAGTAATTAGTGGTATCATTAACAAAACCAATAGTAGAAAATAGGAAAAATAGTAGGTGTAATTAGTAGTAGCATTAATAAAAATAGTAGTAGGAACAAGTAAAAACAGTAGTAGAACATAGTCAAAAGAGTAGTAGTAATAAGTGGTACCATTAGTCAAAATAGTAGTAGAAATTAGTAAAAAAAAAGTAGTAGAAATTATTGAAAAAGTAGTATTAATTAGTAGCATAAGCTAAACTAGTAGCAGTAGTAGTCGTAGTGATAATAGTGGTAATTAGTAGTAATAGTAATTAGTAGTTGTAGGAGTAGTAGTAGTACTAGTAATTATGGCATGTAGTGGTAGTAACTAGTAGAAGTAGTAGCAGTTGCAGTGGTAATCCAGTCCCGAACTACTGAAAGGTCTTGAAATGATCCCCAAATATCTACATAAATATGTACATACATATATATTTATACATACATATGTAGATGTATATACATACATAGATATCCATTAATATGTCGCTACCTCAGTACCTACATATGTTTGTTTTATTCTCATAAAAACGTCAGGTCGTGACTTCGTGACGTGATTCTGGCGTGACTTTCGTAATGCGATGTAAAAAATCACTGCCGCTAAAGAAGGCTTACTTGAAAACAAGTGTTGAGAAATAAAATTTGCAATAGAGCAGTTCAGCAATATAGGAAATTCGAGCCAGTGTAGAGCTATTCGCACTGCTCGATATCCGGGCACCTAAAGTTATACTACTGATATCACATATTTCATGTAGCTATAGAAATTTTTAATTAAGTTGTTACCATCGGATTGTTTTAGCTTTTATGAATCAGCTAGTTCTTTTCATTTCCCAATATTTCCATATTTCTCTAGCATTTTCCAGTTAACTTTGCCGCTCAGTACTTTTGATCGCAAATTGTTCTAATATAGAGCATGAAATGATATATAATAATTTAAATAAGAGTGTAAAACAAAGCAAGGACTGGCGTGCTTTATAAGAATCGGCCAAAATTGGCTATGCGATTATAGCGCCAGTTATTGATTGATTGAGGTGTGTACTATATATATCCTCAGAAAATTGTGAGACTTAAGAACTCTGCGATAAGAAGATGTAGCATAAAACCACGCAAAATTTTTGGAATATTTTTTCCCAGTAGCAATGTAGTAACTTTCGCATTCACTGCATCAATATTATTTGAGTGTTTTAAAATAATTGCATCATTCACTACACCAATATGCCCACATTTCAAGCACGCTTAACACTCGCACATACAACCACACTACTTTAATACAACACTGATACAAATTAATTGCAGTTCACCAAGAAAAACTAGACAGTCATCAATTATAAACAGTTTATTTGCTATATTTGCTATTGTTCGAAAGGAAAAAGGTATGCAAAATAAAAAAAGCGTATGAATATGAAATGTAAATTTATAAGCTGTGAAGTGAAATCAATAAAAATAAATAAACAAAGGACGAAAGAGAAAAAAAAACAAAATATATGTAGATCATTCGCATAGATTCACTCTAAAAGAAACAAAAATATTAAATAAATAGAAAATAAATGGGTATATGTACTGCAAAAGCTTTGAATTCTATGTACATATTTATCTATGTATATACGTTGTTAGGGGGTGAGAGATAGGATAGTTATGCAAGCTCAGAAAATTCAATTAAAAGGATTTGATTCAATTTTTTCAGTTATGTCTGTAATCTGTACGCATGCACAATTTTTTTAAAGTTTTTTTAAACTCTCGAACTTCACGTGTGTTTGCCAGAGCACTTCCACGCTGTGCGAGCACCATATATTCTGCATTCTATAAATAAATATTCCATAAAGTTCGAATTTATTTATGTTTACTCAATAGTTTTTGCGCGCTCAAGTGCGACAGAGAGCACGACTTGTATGGCTCGAACAAAAATAAAAGAAAAGCTACATATATAAAAAAAATATAATATCTAATAAATTGAATAGCACTAGCTATGACTTAGCATTAAAAAGGTTAAATTATGGCGCCTCCATATATGTATGTATTATTATTTGAGCTAAGTAGAAGGTAAATAACAAAACTTTATATGGTTTTAACGAACTACTACTTTATGCTTCATAAAAAATTATTAAGTAGCTATATTTATTAGCTTAGCTTAGTGTAGCTTATTCAGGAAAAAAGTGAAAATAGCTCACACTGGTCCATCAATTTTTAAAATTCATATTTCCGGCATAAAAGTGCCAATCATATCAAATAAATGAAGAGTGAAAAAAACAGCATAGATTAATGCGTTGAACTGTAAATGCGAACATTCACGTTGTTAAGAGAGCTCTAAACGCTAACTACTTTTAAGGAGATCTAGTTGATTGCACAACACAAAAAAATGCATACTAAAGTTAAGCTAAATTTATTGAACCTCTCAAAAAAATTACTCGAAATTTAAAATGACTTAACTACGCGCCTAGCAAGTATTTATCGGCGATACTCAATCAGCCTGCTACTTTTTTGATTAGAAAATGTGACCAGCACCAGGTATTTTGCTACTGAGCGGGTGTTTCATAAATTTTGTGTCTAGTAAGGAAAATAAAGTAATTTGCTGTTGAAAAGGGATCTACGGTTCAAAGAATTCTCAAGATTCTGCATTCACTCAAACCATTCATTACAGCATCCATGTCACTCCGAAATTTGTACCTCCAAAATGTGTGTGTGATTCAATGCATCAACCGCTTCTTCTAGCGTTGAAAATCGTAACTTTCTCATGAGGCTCGAAAACACAGAATCCATTTGGTGTCAAGCCAGAAGATGTTTCGATGTTTTCAACGATCAAATGGGCGGTTAGTTGAGCCAAAGTGACGCAATATCGTTTTGCAGAAGTTGTCAAATGGGCATGCAACATCGGTTGTATGCAATTCATATCAATGCCAAAAATATCAGAATATCCATAGCTCGCATTGCCAGCTCACGCAAATCATCGATTTTTTGTAGTCATGGCAGCTGACGTGGGACGACCTCTGCGAAGTCCTATAACTAGCGAATTCAGTCATTTCCAATACAGAGATTAAGTTGATTGATAATCCTCATTTCTTATCAATATTTTATTCCGTTCTCTACTTTTTCGGTAAGTGTACGTCATGTATGTATTACAGTTTAGATATCGAATTAATGCTCGATACTTTATTTAAAGTATTTTCTTGATATTACACCTTTCTAAGAATTTTCGTTTCGACAAATAGTGAATCCGTGGTGCCTTTGGCAAACAATTCTTCGAGATCGATGTTTGCAGCAGCTCAAGAATTTGGAACATATGAGCCTATGTTGAACAAATATCGTAAACTTTTTTGCAGTACTGAACGCGAAGTATCATGAGTCGACTGCATAATAAAATTAATAACAGATACAAATAATCTTCAAACTACTTCGCCTAAAGAATGCCGCCGATAAATACTTGGAAATAGTATACATCAAATCGATTAAAAATTCCGAGCGCTTTACGAATATTTCCATAGTCCTAGTTTTAAACAAATTTTCATGAGTTTTAGAAAGAGCGCAATAAAAGCGATAGTACCTCTTTCCGAAACTTTTGTAGTATCTATACTTTTTGTCTGTCGATGCTACTTAAGAGTACAGTAGTGCGATATACAAACTTATTTTAACGATATTCGCATGGTTGACTCATCTTAGCCTTTTTTTTAACGGTTTTCGCATTCGCTGAATCAGATGTTGTCGTTAGCTAGTCGATTGCCGTAAACTAAACGACAACAAATTTGATGTTGTTAACTCAATCGAGAAAGGAAATATTCGTGATTTAAACTTAAATAAAAGAAAAATTTAAAATTCGGTGATTTGTTTTCCCGAAATCAAAAAAGGAACATTAAATAATGTCGTTTGAATATTTGCCATATGATTTCTCACGAAGAAGTAAGAGTTCCAACAGTGGAACGACATTTACTTCGAGATGTGGACAATCCCCTTCATTTGAATGCAACAGGATTTCAAATGCTGTATCGGTTAAGTCCAGACTAGGCTGGAGACCTAATTTATCAGCTTGACAGGTTTTCTATGACCCAAGAGGAATGCCAAGCTAAAGAAATGTCTGCTTCAGTTTCGTCACTTTTGTGGGAGGCACTAAAAAATTTAAGTAGCACAACGCGATTCATAATGGAGCGAATTTTGAAAATGAAAAGTTTCATTGAAAACCATGGCATATTCGCAGGTAGTTCCGGATATTCCTTGAAGTCCTTTTCATGACTTTACTACCAAATCACTCAGAGGAGAGCCCGAAATTCTGCTACAATGGAACATTACAATATATAAAAACAATTATAAATGTTTGTAGTTTGAAATAAACTAGTATCTTATTTCACTCTAAGGAAGTATAATAAAAATACGCTCATATTTATATTCGACAGCACGCCTTAAGCACGACAAATATCGTCGTTAAAAATGTCGATTGTCGGATCGTTAGTGAATTGCACTACAGGTATCGAGTATATAGCGGTATTGGAATAACGCAACCAATTTATTTCGGAGTTCGCTACATGGAGTGATCGGGAAGATTACGTTGAATGATTTTAGTGAGCTAACCGATGATGTGCACTACATTGGACTTTTAACTACATTAAAAGTGCTAAGCCAAGCAAACATTTCCAGTAAGGGAAGGTTGCGCCTATTTACCTACCCCTTTCACCGATTTTTCATACTTCTTTTAGTCTCGTCCCAAACTCAATGCCACTGTCAGCCTTCAGCTTTCTTCTACCTTAGATACACACATACATACATTCGATAATCATTGAATGGCATTCACTCAAGTGCATAGTGTTAAAACAAACACTCAAATAGAGACACATAACATACACACGCAGACACACGTACAAAGCAAATGTAAGTAAATACAAATACGAATGCAAAAGCGTGATATATAAAATGCAAAGTACACGTAAAGCAAACAAAGCCAGGCTGAATGGACATTCTAAATCAATGCATGAATGAGTGAACGAATGAATTGAAATGAAAACGCTTGTATGTATAGATAGACGAGCTGTATGCTAAGCAAACAAGGTTAGTAAAAGTAATGGAGTAACGAAGGGAAAGATACACTTGATTCAGTCAAATGTGCATAGATTGCTTATTGTGTGCTTCGTATGCTACATGTAACGCTTTCGACGAACCTACCAGGCACAACAAGCAAGAAGAAACAAATCTGTAGAAATTTGTAAGGGCTGGGGAAAACTGAAAAAAAAAACAAAAACAGAATATATTCGAAGAGTTTTTAGAAATAGTATAACATGTTCATTTGTCACTGATCGCTTGTAGAATTTTTCTACCAATTGTAGCTTTTATTAATTCTTGCAGGTATTGACTGTCTCGCCTTGAATTTCGCCTAAACTTCTGCATAGTTATATCTGCTCCTGTTTCTTTATACTAAGGAACGTGCTCGCTATTTGAGTGATTGACTTTACAACAAAGGCAACAACGCTATCCCAGCACACGATGTGAATGTAAAAAAAGAAAAGCACACTATATTAGGTGATTCGAGAACAAAGCATATTTTGAAAAATATAAGAAAGTGTAGAAATCAAGCAAAGCATTTACAACATTTAGATCTATTTGCGAATTGGCATAGACGGGGCTTTTACACTGAATCATATCTTGTGTAGAGAGGAATCGAAAGGCTTAGGATTGAAGCGTGAAAAAAAGCGTAACCGAGGTGGATTTAGAAAAAAAAGTAATTTTTGCTGTCTATACTTAAGTCTTGTAAGCTTTCTGGGCAGTTGACCGATACGATTTATATGCTAACATAAAAACACCCACTCTTTTTATACAGATACGAGGCTAATTAAACGAATGCGCCAATTCTGATTTAATTTAGACAAAATAGTAGGTTAGTAAGTATTCTGTAAAATCTGACTTTAGCATAGTGACAACCCTCAAGAGGAATGCAGAATACTTACAAATTCTTTTCTACACCCTTTTCAGGTTTAGTTAAGAAACTTGCAATTCATATTCATAGTTGCCATTTCAAATTCAGAAAGTTACAATTGAAGTTCAGAATACTACACTTTAAATCCAGAATTCAGAGTTTCCAGATTGAATTGTAATTTTCTGAATTCAAATTGGAAATTCTGAACTAAAATTACAATTTTCTGAATTTGATATGGAAAATCTGAATTTGAAATGGAAATTCCGAATTTGAAATGGAAATTCTGAACTTGACTTGTGACTTTCTGAATTTGAATTGTGGCGTTCTGAAATAAAACTGAAAAAGGAGTAGAATCAAATTATGTACATACAATGTACATACGTAAGAATACCTCGTCCAATGTCGTAAAAGTCTACGAATACCACCCATAATTAGTATGCCTGGGTCGGAAATAGAGATTAAAAAAATTTGAACTTTGCATAGGCCTATCGAAAGCATTTCGATGAATCATTTAGTATGCGCATGCAGAGGTCAAGTTTCACCCATATTAAAAAATAAATCGGGATCAAAATACGTTACTCTGTATATATGTAAACATATAATAGGCGTTGCCAATCGTTTATAGCTCACTGTTTGCATATTAGATATACTTCCGAACTGCTCTGCCCATATTTAAGTTTAGCATCTGATCCATTCCATAGCTGATATACAGTGCAAGCCACTACTATGTCACCACTAAATACTGACATTTTTTATTTTTCTTTATTGAATTTTAATTATTTACTTTAATCGACAAACTCAGCTTAAATACACGTTTCAAACTTTGCTCAATTGGCGCAAAAATGCATCAAACTTTATTTAAGGTTTTAAAATTATTAACGAAAGTTTATAGAAAAAAAAAATTGTATCCAATTCAAGTTTGCTACTTATTATGGTAAAATTGAATGGACTACAAAACTGTTGTTGAAAATGTCAGGATAACATTTTATTTAACGTCGATTGCAACCAAAAGTTAATGGTTTGTGGCTTATCTAAGTTTCAAGCTTGGCTCAAATATGGCGACATTTTCAACAACAGTTTTGAATTTCAAAAGATCTTTTCAAAAAATTATACATATAACTTCTACAAGAAGTATTTTAACAAACTGCCATTTTAAGAACAATGCGGGTGGCGTCAGTGTTAGATTTAACTGGTTTTTGTTGTATAAATAAAGAAAAATAAATAGACAAAACTTGTCAATATGTGGTAGTGCTATAGTTATGGCATGCGCTGTATATTAAGTAGTACGTACATGGGTTTCAAATCTAGCTCTGTTAAGAGTTTAGAAAATGAGTAAAATTTCCAAAACAGGCAACAAGAAGAGTCTCGTCTAATTTATGATGGCATATTTTGCAAAATATAGATATAGAAAAAAATTGTTTGGAAATTCTATGGTTTTATGATAACCAAATTTTTGGTACTGGGAATACAAGTTGATCACAATCATTTCAAAATAAAATAAGTCAAATATAATCTAAGCTTTTGATTCAATTGTTAAAAATAGAAGTGGGCCAAAATTTGTTTCGTAGATAAAATGACGGTTAGATAAATGACCAAAGCAGTAACGCAACTTGATTTAGCAATCAAATAAAAATTTTCCTCGAAAATAGATGGTTTTTTTTTAACTCCATTACAAGGCGAGCGAAATTCCACCAATGCACATTTTATAATCTTAAAAATTAAAAATTATTAACTTTTCACAACATATATGTACATAAAAAAATCAGCAGTAAGGAGCAATTTGGTAGCAAACCGAAAGGCATTACATTCTTACTTTAAATATGTAGTATACCTTCCAAAGCTCCGAACTAACACATTGAATTATCTAATCTCCATGCTGAAATTAACAGACGCTCAACACATTATCATGGAGTTGGCGGTGAATGGTAAATCTTATAAATTCCACTCAATAACTTTCTTTCTCACATTTAGCTTGCTCTTTACTGCAAGTCAATATAATTTGTCCACGCTTTTGAGTCTAGAAGCTATATTACTGCTATAAGTTGGCTCCCTTCATTTTTCCTTTCGTTCAACCTATTTCTTACTTGTTTACTTTGTCTTTTTTTTTTGCATCCATTTTACCTTCATCATGGATCCATTTAAGGTGATTTGATTTGCTTAAGTGGCGCTGGCAGGTAGGTTGCAAGGTCTGAGTGGTTTAAAAATAAAAACCGTGTGGTCATTTTGCTATCAGCTTTTAGGCGCACAACGTTTATACCTTGGCATACTTATCATTGGCCCTTTAAATAATTTGCTTATTTCATTATGATTGGCAAAGAAGCAAGGATACCAAAAAAGGCAAAAAGAAACATAAAAGATTACAGAAGAAAAAAAGCAAAGTCGGCGAAAAGTTGTCGGCGAAAGTGAAATGTCATTGTGGGGGCAGAAGCCAGGGATTCTGTGCAAAATTTGTGCTGGTTGGTCCAAGGAGTGTCTAGCAGTAAGTGTACGCGCAAGGGAAATTTAATTAGCCTTCAACTAATGGCTGCTTGTTAAGATTCTCTGTGGCGTCTCGCGCAGATTTTTTCCACTTTATACCAATTTAAATTTTTTTCTTTTTTCGTTTTCTAGTTTTCTCGAGTTTTTTCTTATGCCACTTTTTTAATTCCCCACATTCTTTATAAGCGCACATGCCGCCTCTGCTAGCTTACCTTGGTTTGGTTTATTCGCGCCCAAGACAGTGTGAAATTGCTGCGTTAGAAGTTGAGCCTTTTTAGCTACGCTCGCATTACTTTTCACAATCTGTTCAAAGTTTTTTTTTCAGCTCACTTTCTTGAACTAATTAGATTGTTTAACGTTTTGAAAGGAACGGAAAGAGAAGGCGGTTCAAAATTGGCGAGAGAAAGTAGATATTAAAAAAAAAACCAGAAATTGAGCAAAGTAAGCCAATTGCCAGAGGGAAATATGGCGAATAAAACAAGAACAACAACAAATAAACCGCCTTTATTGACACTACACTCTATAAAACATTACACTGATTTCTTTTCGCTCCGAGCAGCTAGCGACTGGCCACACAAAGGAGCTCACTATCGATTTCGCCGCTTGTACGCTGCCCCTTTGGTAAGTTTTCAATTGACGAAATCTGGTGTCATTAGTATGCGTAACGCGCAAACTGCCGTGACAACAATAATAAATGCCTTATTGTGGGCAGAAACAAAAGCGCTACTATAGCTGGGGAGACTGTTGAGACTGCCTTATATACAAGGGTGCAGCCACTGTGTAGCTCTGGAAGGAACTGCCATTTACTTTAAATACTATCACAGTATTCAAATAGCTCAGTATACATTTTTATCATACTTTTGTTTGTATTAACACAATGAACAGTACGTATTTAGAAGATGTACGCAACAAAGAGCCATTCATGTATACCTCTCTTCACACAAACTCACAACGGTACAGATTTGCTCACTTGACAGGCTCCTTGCTTGTTGTCATTAATTTTATTTTTCTTACTAGCATACTTTTGTGCGTATTCAGGCACTGTGATTGCTTTTGAGCGTATACTCATTATATATGCGCCGCAGTCATTAAATAAGTTTATTATTTGCTTAAAGTTTGGTTTTTTCTCCATTTTTTAAGCTTTCCCCCGCCGCTCTTCACATTCGATATGAAACGCTGCCAGGTTGAGTAATGTGAGTGACCCATGCAGTACTCCGAAAAGTAGGCTAGTAGTTAACTTTTTCGAAGCGAAAATTAAAGCTCAACTTATTAATTTTGCGTACTATGTACTTTATATGTTATCATGCCGTATATCTATGATATATTATTTTATGCGGGTAAAAATATACTATGTAGGTTTAATAATCACTGACCAGCCTTCAAAATATAAGTTTTGAATCAGTTCCTCATCTTTATTGGTTAACTGTTTTATCACAAAAGCGCTGCACGATAACAGATATTATACGAGTAAGGGGTGTTTTTTTTTGCCAAAAAGAGATAAATTCTGAGTTTTAGTTTTTACGTTGTCTAAGAACTGTTACGCCGTGGTCAATAAGAGTTATGCAAACCGTTTGTATAGTATATTCTCAAATTATAGAGGTCTGCGTTAGGCATTTAAAAGCATCGAATAAATGGGGAACGACCTTCCGAAATCCACACGTGCGACTGGGCAAAATTTAAAATTTGCTATTTCTGGAGCTGTCAGTATAACAAAGTAGATGCCACTTTTAACTGTTATAAAAATATTATAACTATCAAAAATTATGAGGTACTGGGGAACGGTGGAATGACGGAAAATGGTTGCCAAACACATTATCGTTTTCTCTATCGAAAGAAACACCCAAAACCAAGATAGAATATTATCAGGCTTTGTAGTTCGCGTTCGCAAAAGACCAGCAAAGTAAGGCGAATTGAGAGCTGAAAATTACATTTAATTTTGATGAGAAGCCACTAGTTTCTGATGAAAAATTTCCCAGTGGTAAATGGTAAAAATGATAAAATAAGACTAATTACCTTCCAAGACGTAAGAAAATATTCGTTTAGTCAATAAACTGAGTCTGAGTAACAAACTCGATCGGATTTGGAATGTTTTCTATTTAACGCTTTGTACATAAATACCATGTCAGCTGTTCATACAACATTTCGAGAGAAAGCACAAACAATTCGTAAGAGTTCTGTTGTTGAGAGTTTCCGCAAATAGACGTAATGCTTTTTATATTACAGAAATATAGCAATTCTTCAATTATTTTGAAAAAAAAAACAAAACGTTTTTGGTCAGAGTCCCTTTTAATATATTTTTTTTTAATTCCACCTATCTATGGAGAAACTAATAGAGGTAATCAACTTATGACACTTAAAAACTGGGATACAAACCGCTTCAATATTCAATATGATTCCATTCCGTAGGTAGAGTTCGAAGCACTTAGCAAAAATTTGTACGGGTGCACGAAACGGTTAAAAAAGCCTGATTTATAAGAAATCAATAAATAGATTTAGAACAAAACGTATGAGCTCTAAATTTTATCCATAATAAGCGAAAAAACATATTCTCCTAAGCTGGGTGATCTATTTTGAAAACATATAATTTCACTGAACTACTCTCGGCTTTTAAATACCTCTAGAAGTCTTCTTTCACAATCAGATATTTATATGCTCTTTCTCAGTCATACCCCTTAGCTTTGGCGATCAAAGAGAGCGACAGAAATGAACTATACATCATATTAAATAGCTTACAGCGTAATTAAGCTAAAAATTATAAGATTTCAAATCAGTGGTCCAGGGGCAAAAATATAAGCATCAAATCTGTATTTCAGTAAGCGGCAGGAATAACTGAACAATAAATGCCATGAGTAAAACCGGGAAGATCGCCTTTTTTACGTGCTTAAAAAATGGAAGTCGAAAGACACCATTACTTGCAGGGATTGCAATAAACTATTACCGCAATTTGAAGCCATATTTTTGAAAGGTCGGATCCTTAACTGCATGTACATCATATGACCGAAACAATAGTAGTGCAACATTTTGACCAGTTTACCATTTTTCTTTCGTATTCTTAATATTATTATTTTTTTAGAAAGTTCTGTAAATTAAAAATAGCTCATTAAGTGCATACAATTGGTTTGTGTTCTTTTATTTTGGCGGCATCTCTGGTCGACATGGAAGGGCTCTTTCTATTAATAGGTATTACTTTCTTCTCCAAATGAACGTCTGCTGAATCCACTTGAGCGCCCACTTCTTGACTTATACTTTACTGACCAACCTTCCTTAATGGATAAAACCATCCTTCGTACAGTGTCATAAAATGATCATCTGAGTTTGTGTAACTAATATAAGGGTTATTCGTCTAAATGTCCAACATTCTTTTGTGGAGCCTTTCGTTCCTATTCATTTCCTTTCGCTGTTGATGCCTTGACTGCAAATACTAATAAAGTTTCAAAAATGTAATTCAACACCTATGTAAAAATAATATTGTCAAATACCCTATGTTATTGCTTAAAACTTTGCAGCGAGTTTAAAATTTCCACATTTTTCCTGTCGTCCTTAAGGATCAAGAGGATGACGAATGGGTGGAATTTTGTATGATGTTTTAATTATTTGGAGAGAAACTGTACAGATATGAGGAACTCAGCTCCTGATTACACTGAATTGTTCAAGAACTTTATGCACTTAAAAAAAATACCCACAACACAAGCATTTTCTGCTTTTTCTATGTAGTAATTGGAATAAAACGGTTTAAATAAATACAGTTACAAATAATGCGCATCTAGCAAAAATATTTACTAGAAATATTTTATAAAAGATTTATTCCATAGTTGTTCGCTTGCTTAAATTTGGCATCATAAAAATCTGCATGGAAATACACATTTGACAGCAAGAATTTAAAACTAAGCTACACGCGATGTATACCAAATGTTACCAAACTATTAACTGAATATATCCCTTTCCCTTCACACTCAAATGAGACTCTACAGCACGCCACAGAACACTTTCTCCACTACAATTTGTTTTTCATCATACTTACATATGTACATTTATATTGACATATGTACATATGTATGTGTGTGTGTGTGTATGTATAAAGTATACACAATATGTTATATTGTGAGCGAGCGCATAAATACCGTGTCGTATACGTGATTTTTCCAAATTGATTCACATGCAATTTTCCATGCCATTACGAAGAAATCCACTTAATACCAGTGTTGGCGCGTTTGCATGTGGCAAATGTGTTTTATGGGCAGTAGAAAAAAAAAAAAAAAAATGGAAACAAAAACCGAATGACGACTAAAAGGATGAACACTTTTGCACACACATACAAATATATGTGTGTGTGCTTACGCATGCAATAACCAATCAAAAAGGAAAAAAATCGATGTATAAAAACAGGCAACTTTTAAGTAGAATTACTATGTATGCGTGTGTTCCGCGTTTGGTTTACTAGAAAAAGTATCCAATGTACATATATTGCACATAAAATCAAAGTTGAATATTGGTCAAAGGAAAAAAATTATAATAAATTTCAATATAAACCAATAAGTATGGAAGTACTAAAAAACAAAACACGCCGCCATGAACGAAAAACTATTTGTTGTAATAAGCGCACGCACGCACACAAAAGTCGTTCCGTCCATCGAATCAACGAGCGGGTGTTGGTAGCGGAAAGCAGTAAAAAGAAATATAAAAAATAGTTGCAATATTTGTTCTTGTACTTATTTGTTTTCGTTTCGTTAATACCTAGCTTTATTATAGCTTCTGTTTGTACATAATATTCAGTTTGCTGTGCTTTCATTTGCTTTATTCGCCGTCAAGCACTACAATGTGCAAACAAGCGACTTGTTTGTCGGCATTATGGAAAAATATCAGTAAAATAGTGAACCGCTGAGATGGAAGAATTTGTGAAGAGCTTATGGTATGAGGTAATAAATGTGTAATGGCGGGCGGGCGAAGGAGATCCAACCAACAAATAGAAAAATAATAAGGAACACATACTATTTACATGTATACACACTTATTATACCAAGTATTGCTCCGTTCGTTACCGTCGACCAATAGTTTTACTGGGATGTTAACATTGAAATGCTCGTTAAGGTTTTCACAGCTGTGATTCTACCAACAATAATGTAAACACGAGTTGTGTGTATACGAGTACGAGAACAACACGATACCAATAATGATCGAACAATACATATCGAAAACGATATCGATAACGATAAGGAATTTAATTAACAAGAATGTTACTATTACGAATGTAAAATTATAAAAGAGAATGATGACGATAACGATATACAAGTACGAGCATCGATAAAAACCCGTTTATAAAATCTATAAATTAACTATATATAGTACAGAGCATATATAGAAGTTATATGAATGTGGGTAGGCATATGATGGTTAAGCTGATATATTTAATAAATAAATTGTGGATTTCATATCTTGTGAATATAATTAAATCGTTAAAACAAGTCTAAGGTATTCTTATACGTGAAGTTTTGACATATGCTAAGTATTAACCTAATAACTATATATAACGTATTTTAACCCTATGACATCGAATAAAAAAATTTATTTGATAATGATAATGATAATGATAATGATAATGATAATGATAATGATAACGATAATGATAATGATAATGATAATGATAATGATAATGATAATGATAATGATAATGATAATGATAATGATAATGATAATGATAATGATAATGATGGGGTTAATGATAACGGTATATGTACTTAAGCATTAAAAAATAATTTATCGCTTTTAATTTACGAGTGTCTTATTTTTGAACTTGTACAAGGGAAAGTCTAAACATAGTAGAGGGAGTGAGCACATCCGTTACTAAAACGGGTTTAGGATAGTATTTGGATTTTTTCATACAGACGCAGCGCTTAAGTAATTCAACACTAATACTTAACTGGTAGTTTTTAATAACATGCTAAATCAGTTTGTTGTATATATTATAAGAAAAATAACTCGTATTATAATTTTTTTATTCCTTACGGATGTACGAGTATTCATTGAACGGCGAGTCCACAATTTTTATATCTTACACCACTGGTTAAACCTAAATTCCAAGCTTAGTTTGTTATGAAAGAGTTTTTTTTATTAAAAGTATCTTTCTATCAAAGGTGGCATACAATTTTAACAGCTCTATTCTGGGGAGACTACAAAATAAATAGAGGAATGCGGTCTAATAGCCCAATGTGGGTCAACACCGTCTAATTGCACGATGAATGTGTTTATATAGAATCAAATACAACACTCACATCCTAATATTCGAGAAAACAAAATTCAATTCAATTTTGTAGTAGATATGTACACTTTATGAATCCCAAGTCTGTGGCGGTCGAATTGAATTCTTAGCTCAGCAGCAGCCGAAGCCCATTCCCTCGATTTGAATCACCTCGAACGAAAAGGTCTTATTTTTACTAGCACACAAAGTTGATGAGCATTTTACTGAAACCAATTTGTTATGTAAGATATCTGTGAATGCCGACCGCGCTCCTAGCTTTATGATTTGGTTTGAGTTTAAAATTCACGCGAACTTGTCTGCCTGTTTACTAACATTATATGGGATTTGTGATTGTTCTGGTTCTTTGTTTTGCAAAAGCATCTTTCTAATATGATTGACCCTCGTTCTTCACTTAACAATTACTTGATTTGTCTTTTGTTTTGAAAAGGGTTCAAATTGATTTCACTATGATCGAGAGATATTTCGGCAATAGTTTAATGTAAATATACACTGTATCTGGCACTTCATATACTTCATTTTTGCTTAATATGCCAACTGGTTTATTGATTTTTGGCACATGTCTTTGGAATACATGTAATCAAATATTTGTGACTAGAATATCAATGTATAAATGTGTATATGTATATGTACATACAGGCACTTCATATACTTCATTTTTGCTTAATATGCCAACTGGTTTATTGATTTTTGGCACATGTCTTTGGAATACATGTAATCAAATATTTGTGACTAGAATATCAATGTATAAATGTGTGTATGTATATGTAAATAACACAAAATATTCGGAAACTGAAATTTTATTTACTGTTCCGTCTTCACTTTCACTTCAAGTTTTTTCTCACCTCGACTGGCGAGCAGTATTACCAAATTGAGGTATCACTTCGTGTCAAATGTTTTCACATAGACACCAAATAGCTGAGATGGTATGTAGTAAATCCAAACGAAAAAGGGCAGAATGAAGATACAAATTCCACACCCATCTTACCCTCATTGACATATTTTCCTACCTTATGCAAATTTACTTTTTTGTCGGCGCTAACTTCGCCTTTCCTTTTTTTAAAGCTTTCACCAAGCTACGAGTTTCGCATTCACGAAATGTCTAACCCTTGTATGTAGTTTTTTAAAACTTTAGTCTTTGCGGACCCTTTTTTCTTGCCATCCCTCTACTTCCTTGTACCTATAAAATATTTTTTTAAAGTACCACCGTTTGTCTTCAAACATAGTACAGTATGGTTTTATGTTATATGTAAGTGCAAGACATAAAATTTTTACGAATGTGAGTATATTGTTTTAAATGGAAATTTATTTTTTTTCAGCGGCTGTTACACTTTCGCTATTGTTGTGGCATTACTTAACGCTTTCAAACCATATTGCACACAAGCGGCAGTAATATAAGATATTCCGCCACCAATGTAAATGAAAAGCAGAGTTACCATCGCGTAATCTTTCTTCAAATAAATAAATTTCTAATCCATCATATACATAAAAGAAATAAATCAGGGATTCTAGTGTAAAGCGCGCCTCAAGAATCAACTCCAGCTCTCCACGTAGTTGGTAAATATTTTCTGACAGCATTAACGTGGTGGGAAACAAGGAAAGTTTCACGAATTACCCCGAATGTTGCTTAAATATTTATACAAAATTTTACCTCTCTAGAAGAAATATCAATCTAAATTGTATTCTTAATAGGAAATATGGTATGCAGTGAGGAAAATTGAGTTAAGATGTTTACAATATAATGCACTTGGAGTAACTCGTAAAGAATTACCATAAACTCGAAACGACAAAAACAGTATAGGCAAACCACTTTGGCGTACTAACAGCATCAATCATAATAATAGATACGTAGTATTGAAAAACATAACGATATCCTTTATTTATACTAAATACATAGTTCATTTCAATTTTACAAGGCCCATGCTGCTTTCCAGCCGAGCCGTAGTTGGTGTATGATTATTTTGATATTCGCTTAAATCCTTCACTGATATTTCTTATAAATGTCTATTTTAATCTAAGAGAACTTTGCCGATGAGATGTGTGGACCGGGTGTACTAAATTTTCGTGAGGTTAGATAAATTAAGATTAACCTTAGGTTAAGATTAAGTGGCTCCCTTAATAACTGATTTCGAATCTTTTATATATTGCTTAATTACAAAAATTAGCAATGAGTCTCTTCAGATATTAGATATATACATAGATCACATTAACTCCGCTGTATGTCTTATTTCCATTATACTTGATTAAGTATGCAGTATTATAGTCTCCTATTTACTTTAAGCTCCAAGTCTGCTTTCCTAAAACTTTAGTCGGGAAGTTTTCTAGCTCTGTTGTGAAATTTATTCGAAGCATACTTCAATGAATAAAAAATGAATAAAAAATATTATGAGGAATTATTAGACAACACTCCAATATCGTGCTGATACCTAAACAGATGTTCCGCGCTGACCTCTAAAGGTCAGAGATATAACACTTTGGAGAGCACAATTTTCCATAAGTTTATTTTTGAAACTCATTCCAATCTCAGGTCGTTCTCGAAAGTGTATGAGCCTACAATTTGTAATACGTGGACAATCACACAATATATGCTTTCACGTTTCATCAGACAACAACCCACAAAACCTACAATTCCAGATTACGAATATGGCATCTTAAATCACAGATCCATCAAATGGATTTTAAGGCGAGTTCGCGTTATTTTTTTAATACAGTAGACGTATATAGTATATATATATCATATAGTATTTAATGTCGTTTAAATTAGACCTTAAAATCACGTCTATTTAGTTGCACCTCCACCAGTCTTTTCAATATCTTAAATGCCGGCCCATACATAAATGCGGACAAATAACTAAATTCAAGCACCATCTAGCGGATTAATTTTTCCCAAAGATATGTCTCGTCCCATCTCAACTACACTTTTCTTACAACATCAAAATCGAATCGTAAATACGGATTCTTTGAATAACCCAGCGGAGAAAAATATAGTCTATGCCCGTGCCATGGGCCTAACAAATATGCTGTCCAAATTTGGTTGAAACCAACTTATCGATTTTTGAGATTGCTTATAAACAATGGTTAGATTTCGATATTTTATAAAATTAAGAAAAATTCAAAAACAAAGAAGAATGCAAATACAAACAAGAATGCCACTTTATACATACGGTACATCTAGTTGCACTTTTTTAAGGTAAGATTTTGAAAATACAGTGTATAATAAAACAAGATGTTACGAAAAACAATATCTTGCTAAGGTGTTGAAATTGGCTAGAATGGATTGATTATAAATATATCATGTTTTAGGCTTAGGTCACATACAAATATTGGCAGGTATTGACTACAAATAGCCCCCGAAGCCTTATATATTTATTTATTTATTATCAGAAAAATAATAATACAATTATTATTTTACTTAAAAAAAGTAGGAGCACTAGCTGCCAAGGCCTTCGGCTCGCTTGCCAATAAATTTAAATTTTGTTTAACATATCAAGTTTGCAAAAGAATGAATAAAACATTTTTATGTGGTTTTTGTCAGCTATGTTAAGGAGATCGGAAGGAGTTGTTATAGGAAATATGGATTGGCGTATTGCATTCAGTTTAGTGCAGTCGTCGAGTAGATGATCAATGGAAAAGTGTATGCTACCGCAAAAGGGGCGCCTTATATAAATAATTAGGTATCACAGTAAAAAAGAGTTGGTTGAACCCATTCTCTACTACCAAAAGCAGACTTTGATGTAGACAAGCTGAGGTTACAACAGTTCAAAGCAGCTTCCAGTAGTCGTTCAATAAATTAAATTAACTCCTGTTACCACATTAAATGTAATAATAAATCAGTAGATATTTTCAGTGCTCTACAATTCAGATAACCTCTTGCCGTCTTTTTGCATTTATTTGTTTAGTGAAATTTTCAAAAGTCTATCTCAAAAGCAATACTCTTTATTAGTCTAACAATCATGATGAAATAGAAAAACGCAATGAAATTAAAAATTCTATCCTCCACACGATAACGTCAATTTATACTCCATTAAAAACACCGTTGATTAAATGACCAACTTGTCTCGATTTTTCACTTCAGTTTATTTCATAAGTCTACGAGATATTGAGTGGATTTTGTGCATTATGTGCAGTCCATTGGCAAGGCTAATGAAAATTTTCGAAACAAAAGCGGTATATGAATTTTATCGATGCATAACACAAGGCGTATAACAGATTATATAAACAGATAATCACACACACACACACACACACGCGCATACTGCTAAGCTTGAATAGAGAGTAGTGCAAGCTACACATCACTAACACATACACATCGGGACAACAACAATCAGTGAAAGTGGAATGAATAGCTGAGTGCAAAGCGGAGAGAGTTTTAATAGGCAGCAATGTCTTTGTGATAGTATTTAGCATATACAATATGGTTACTTTACATATATGTATGTACATATGTATGTGTGCTTGAACTGTTTAAGACTTACAGCATTCAAGCTTTTATAGATGTAAGTATGCGTGTGCTTGTGTTTCACTTGAGTGCCCTATACATGCAGATTTACTATTTAATCTGCTGCCATCCATCCAATTCTATCCATCCATGTACCCGTGTAAGCTGATTGTCATCAACCAAGTCAAGCCATCAGCATATGAACACAACTCATTGACTTTTACTGGGCAAAAGGCAAAAACAAAAATAAGCAAAATGAGAAACCATCACCACTGCACAGCTGGCAGCGCTCACCTATACGCACACAATAAGGAAGAGAGGGAGGAGGTGAAGGAGCTATCATTTACTACGGCACTTAGCCTAGCAATACACACACACATACATACACTAAAAAAAAAATTATAGCGATTCAAGGAAAACATCAACCAAAAGAAATAAAAGCGGATTGAATTGGCACTAAAGAAATTCATTTACTACTTTTGGAGAAACCAGATCTCATTTTATGAAGATTTTTATTCATTTTAAAAGGTACTTCGGACCTGGAGAAAATAACGCTATTTGAAGAAAAAATTACGACATCAATAGAGAGAAAATGTTGCTGTGGTTCTTTTTTCAGTGTAAATTTTTACAAAGGATGTGCACACACACACATACATACATATATATCTAAATATCTTGCCCTGCCTTTATTGTCAACGCAATACAGCAGCTCACTTATGCCGTGGTCTTTGTTGGTGGTATTGTCGTTGTTTCTGTTGTTGTCATTGCTGAATTTCTAATTTAACGCAAGAATAATTTTTGTGGTTGAATATTGTAAAACGACCACAGGTGCACAAGTGCTTTTAGGAAAACACACACAAACAATAGCATTTGCATTTGCATTTGCATGTGGGATTGTGTGTGTGAGTGTATATGGGTTTGAGGTGACTGGACAACTTAGTGGCTTATGAAGGATTTACTAGCAACCTATTTTTTTTTTTGGGTTATGCCGGTATTTTTCATTAGTTGCAGGTGCATAGATTGGATCGCTTTGCAAATGAATATATATGCACCTACATTTACTTACATATCTTTCCTGCATCAAAATTCGTCTACTGTCCTTCGCTTGCAATCTGACTTAGCTGACTTAGTCAAATTGTCAACAATCGAATAGCGGAAAAGAGCAATTGTGGCCGGAAAATTAGTTATTCAAAGTTAAATTGCCCAGCTGAGTTGGAAATATTAACGAAGAGATGGGAAATATAAAACAAAAAATACAAATAAGTAATAATAATAGGTTAAAAAGAATAAATAAAGAAAAAAACTAAATTAAAACATAGTAAGAACATATCAAATAAAGTTAACAAAAAAAAAATACATCAAATTAAAAAAATAAGGACAAGTTGTCCGTCCTTGACTCTGCCGAAGCTTTCATACCTTTCCTGAATGCATAAATTTAAACTACTGCATTGGTAGCACAAAAAATATTGAATTTTAAAATGGTAAGTAAAATGAGCGCGAAATTTCATGTTCATACCAGCTTTAGTGTAGGAGTTATAACGCAAAGACTCATATCTGAACAATCAGTCGATCGAAACTAGTTACAGTAATCCGATTGGTTGTCGTAGACACTTTTCATTAATAATATGGATTGCCAAATTTGATGTTGTTAGCTGCTTTGGTGTAGGAGTTATAATGAAAAATTTCATATCTGACCAATCAGTTGTATAATAGCTATATAATGTCCGATCCGGTAGGTTCCGACAAGTGATTAATACGTTTGAGAAATACATTTGCACCAAGATTCAGTTAGATAATTCTAAAACTGAGGGACTAAATTGCGTTCAAACAGACATACCGGCATGGTAAAATCGAATCAGCTCGTGGTCCTGCTCATTTTAGTATTCTTGGGTATGGGTCTATCTCTCCTTTTTCTTACATGCATCGAACCAAAGTTATAATACCATTTTATCTTCATGAAAGGTATAACAAAATCCCTATAAAATAACACAAAATACAATTGATTAAAAGAATACCAAGTTAAATTTGCGATGCCTCAAGCTATTGACCACATCTTTTTATTTCATAATATTTGCTATGTTTTTCATTATAGTTTGCGTAAATTTTCTTCCAAATTAAGTTAATATAATCAAAGGAATTACAAACTTTTTTAATATTAAAATTCAAAGGGTATTTACATATGTATGTTTCATTCGTTATATGAAAAAAGTGCCTAAGACCAAAGTGTAGAAAATTGTCAAAAATCAAACGGAATTTTCCATCATCGCATTAGGCGTTCACATTATTATGCTCAAAATGAATGAAAAAAAGTTTTCTAAAAATTCTTATTAAAAAATTTGAAATTTGGAAAAGATGTTTTTATTTCTTTTATTTTTTATAAATATTGTATACAGTTCGAATTTCTGCTTTATACGCATTTTGTTATATTTCGAACTAAAGCTCTTCGAAAAATTGATGCAAATAAATTATCAGTTAGTATTGCGAATATTATAAAAAAAATTACAATTATTTGAGTCAATGCAAGTGTAATAAATTTTTTAACATGGTATCCCGAAAATAAACAACTTTAGAGTCTAAAATTTACATTAAATAACCTAACCAAAGATAAAACCAAACAAAATTAAATTGGTTTGCGTCGGTATGAAATTCTACGAAAACTGTAGCTAAATATAACACTTGTGAACTGTTTGTCTTTTAATTTAAGATAACAAACTATTTGGAACGGAAATAGCTTAAATTTAACATTACATATTATGAAAAATCGATTCCTATTTGGTTTTACGCATATAAACCTAACCAAACACTCTAATTAAATTTGTGCGTTTGCTTTAAAGGTGGCATATTTGGAGAAAAAAATGTATAAAGTATCCCGAAATCAACGGAATCTCTTAATTTTTGTTTCATAAAAAATACATAGCTCATTAGAAAGAACTGTATGAAATATATTATTTACCAGCAAACGCACGATATTTACTTGAAAATTCGAATGCTTCGAAATCAACCTTTACGAATTCGCTATACTCCTCTAGGCGAATAACTATGAATGCACGTTTTTGTTATTATTTGTTTTTTTTTTTCATTTTGTTGAAATCACAATAAATACAAATATAGCGTCGAACAGAACAAATATTACCCGAACAAATTAATTATGTAAATATCCATAATTGCTTCACTTCACATACACACACACACAATTGCACATTTGTATGTTAGTAGTTAGATACGGCCGTAGGCTATTCGAGTTTACAAAATGCAGACAAATAAATGCATGTAAACGTATTAGCAAACCACATTTTATTTTCATCGCACAATTCAATCGAAAAATCTCATTTGTAACACTGGTATGCAAATATGAAATTTCAATTGGAAATAAAGTCACAGCGTCGTTATTGCACCTCGCCAAATATTTCATTTATGAGATGGGTCCTCGGTCAAAATGTGCTTTTTAGACTAAATTTGGGTCGCTGAAAATGGAAATGAGATTTTTATATTTTTTTTTTCCAAATAAGCGTTTTTGAGATAGGTTATAAAATCCTGTCTTCTAGGCGCTTTTGCAGTTAGTGCCACAAAAACTGCAGAAAGCAAATAAAACTAACCTTCAGCGTCTTTACGCTGCTATATTTTTTGTGCGAATCGAATTACAGGTGTTTAAATGCCAAAAATAGCGACATTTTCCAGCTTCTACGAACGTTATAAAAGTACAATATTTATTTTTAGTTGATAAACTTGGCAAAGATAATATTTAAAAATATTATTATGAAAATGTGCAGCTTTCAAAATGGACAGAAAATTAAAAAAAATATTACAAATTAAATAAAAGCAGCCACTTTTCACTTTTACAGTTGAAAATCACAAGGTTTTTCATGAGTTTGTCCCAACATAGGTTGAGTTTATCTCATTTTTTCCAAGGCAGTTTCAAGCTTGTTTTAGCTGTTGACATTTTAAGCATAACATTGGCACTGACATTGAAAGAAATCTATAGAAGTGGATATCAAGTTTTGTAATAATTGTATGCGAAATTCAGATCAGTTTTTAGAAATGCATTCCTAGAACAGTGTTGGAAAAAAACTGAGATAAAGTCAACCAAGGTTTGGACAAACCTTCAACACCATGTATCTAAAAATCTAGACGTGATGGAATTTGGATGCCGTAATAAAAAAATAGTCTTTAATAAATTTTTTTTTTACAACGTTCATCAACTAAAAATAAAAATAAAACTGAGCACCTTCTAAAAAAAGCTAGAAAATGTCCTTATTGGCCTGTTTCAAACACCAAACAAAAATATTATTGTTATTAACTCAAGAATTACACTTCAATCTACACAAGATATATAACAACACAAAAAGGCTGAAATTAGCATTAAAATTTAGTATTCATAGAATGCCTTGAAACTTATTTTCAGCGACCCTGAGCTGAGCGCGAAGCGTGTGCGGGTTCAAATCCTGCCCCGGGTAAGTAAAATCAAAAATTATAGACACGATTTTTCTGACAGAGGTCGCCCTTCGGTAGACAATGTAAAAACTCCGAGTGTATTTCTGCCATGAAAAAAGTTCTCCCAAAAATGATTTGCCATTCGGAGTCCGAGCAAAATTATAGGTCTCTTAATTTGTGTTATAACAACAAGCAGCACACTACAAATTGTAAGAGAAGTTTGGACAAACATCAAACTATTTTAGCGATGCAAGTTTTTCATGTAAACTAGTGTAATTGCTTACGTATTTAAATAGTTTAAAGAATTTAATGCATTTGTTATGTAAACAAAAATTTAATTATTAAGTTAAATATAATGATATTCTCACGTGCGAATTACATAAATAAGTAGTGTTTGTTCACACAACCACACATATTTAGTATATATTATAAATAGTCGAATTTGTTTTTGTTTTTTTTTTTCAGAAAAATAATGTTTTTTTTTTCGCAATTGCATTAAATTTTAGACTAACAGACTTTGATTGACAAACACATACATACATATGCTTGTAGTTACATTTTGAATGAATGGTAAAAACGTACACACTAAAACAAATTGCAACAAATGCACAGCAACTTCCATCGAATAGCTTTAGGCGATGCACACACTTATATTCCTACATATATTTAGTAGATTGCTATTAGTCGATGCAGGATGACAGTGGTATACCTGCCAGGAGCATTATTTCAACTAAAAGAAACTCCATTATTCTCGCAGAAACATCATCCAATGCTCAACCTCATTCACATTGCCGACTGTCATTTAAAAGATCGACAGAACTCGTGAAACTGAATAAATACTTAGCAAGCATTCCCAGTTTCAATTATAGATGTAAATTTTTGAACAAAGTTTACTTTTGTTTTGACAGCATAGCTGATGCCTTTCATAATAAGAGTACTAGCGTTACCAATTGCTCCTATTGTATATTTCGTTTTACATTCAACACAGATACTGAACTTACTCAGTATCATGTGTTTCCAAACTTGTATGCTGAGACATGCCCCGGTTAGTAATAAAGAGTTTATGCTGGAGATTTCATAAAGAAAAACAGCGAACACGGTGACGTTCTCACCCAGTGTAAAAAACGATATTTACAATGGTGCTGCATCTGCAATAGCGAAGTAGAAATGTCCAATAGACGACCAAATAGATCAATAATTGATGCTACGAAGATGAGTATAGATATCACTAAAAATACAGTCGTAAAATCTCTAAGGATTTTATAAAAAGTGCGCAATACGCTCGTACCATTCGACATAGAGAATGCGTTCAATTCAAATCAAAATAGACAATGCCTTCTATAACATTAGTTTGAGCTATTGGTGAAGATGTTAAAACATGCCATATTCGCCTTAAGGGCCACACTAAATACTTTGTCTACACAGCATTGGTCTTCCATGGCAGCCCACGCAAAAAAGTAGAACGCGCCAAATCGCAGCTCCGAGGTGGCCAATCGGCATCGCTGAAACGACTTATAACACGATTACTTTTGACATGCTGTTGAAGCCAAGTATCTGTGGTCACAATCAATAACCGCTTATGTAGAAAAACCTAAATTTGAGAAAAATAGTTGTATACATTTGGATTGTAATGGTAGTCTTATGGGAAAACCAAATCGTTTTAAATATATAGAGATTCACATACGCATGCAATATAAATTGCAGAACCCGATGGTATACATAACTCGCTTTCATCTTAACTCGACTTAGGTGGTTGTTTCACCCAAAACGAATCCTGTCATGCTTCTGCGCGCTCACCGTTGACCTAAATGCCGTTTCCTGTGGTATTTGCAAAGAAAATATCTGCACCAAACTGTCGAACTACGAATCAATTGGCTTTTCAATGATCACGTCCGCGTTTTCTGATCCGCAGACGCGCCGGATTTGCCCGTTAAACTACTAGCCATCAAGATAAAAATACGTTTTGTCAGAAAAGTTGGGTTTTCGAGCAAACTATTTGTGCATTTGGTTGGCATTATTTTCCAAAATTGTTCAAGCGGCCCACTTTGTTCCGCGGAGATAAGATATTGACTGCTTTTCAAGATTTTCAGCACAATAGAGCTTTCGCTGTTAAAGTATCATATGATTAAAAATAAATACTATGTGGACCACCATATATACGATTTTTAAAATATGGTGACCAGTTAAATTGTAAAGAACTCTCCGCTATTATATGCTGCATTAGTATGGATTCTAGCATTAAGTATTAGACAGTATATATGGTACATATGTAAATACTCCTATGCTAGTATTAAATACTCCTGTTGAGATTCAATCAAATGAAGCAGATTTCGGCAGGATGTTGGTACACATCTCCAGTAAGAGAGACGTGGAACATTACATGTTTATATACCCCATCTTCTCGCTTGTTACAGAGCGTCTGGAAGTAATACAAGAAACCAGGGTAACGGAGGAAAACTGCACCAGCTGTAATGAGAAATAACCTTCGAAAAGCGAATATTATTAGACCATAGCCCTCTTGTATCTCTGGATATTAACTATCTTATCACTCCTGAAAAGTTATACCCAATTAACAGCTCCACAGTACAGACGTGCATTGGGAGTAGGTTAGTATTAGCGTATTAAAATTCCACACTCAGGATTTCCATGATTCTCGTAGTAAAAAAGAGGTTGCCATTGCCTTACTTTTATCCAAAGATTTCATATACTTTTAACCTGAGTTTTTTGATCAGTCTTTACCAATTATTGGAGCTTGACGACATCTATTTAAGTAGTTTCTCTCCAAAGGTCAACTTGTGCTTGAATCTTGCAATTTTTTGTAGAACATCTGCCCTGAAGTAGACGTACTATATAAATCAAAAAATTTTTGGTGATCAAATATGGCACGAGAGGCAATCGTGTTTTACTTTCAGTATTCTGACAAGAGGTGACATCTAAATATCAGCTGCTTTCATAACAGTGGCGTGATTTTTGCCGAAAATGGTATAAAGAAAACCGGGTGTATGTATCTGCCCGTAACAGTGTGGCTATTATGTAGTATCAGCATCAGTGCCAGTATAGGCATAACTACTATTACTAGCGTTAGCAATAACACCTGATACCAGTACCAGTAATAGATCTGTATCGGTGCCAGTTTAGAGTATAAAAATCAGCGGTATCAATACCCATTTAAGTTTTTCTGCAAATGCCTCTGACAATTGCACTGTCTCTATCTTTATTCACCCCCCGCCCTTACTATGGTATCTTTATCGGGTTATAAAAATCGTTTGCCCGTGATACTAGTATTTACCGAGTTCATCATCATCATCAGATCATAGCCTCAATTTTCTTGCCGGTGTCCGAGCTCACCATGTCTTTTGCAATTATCCGGTCTAACAGAGCAAGTGCACTCTAGAACTCAGTTGCGATCTTCAATACTTTCCCTGATTTACTGAACACCTTTCTTTCACTACTCATCTTTATTTCTTTATCGATGCCTAAGTTTTTGTACTACGTTCTAGTTTTGTAACAGATGTGTACCCTTAGATTCAGAAACAGCTTGTGTTCAGCCACATCGCGAAATTTAGTTTCACCTATCAAGTAGTGCAAAATATTTACAAGTTTCAATATAACATCAAATGTGCAAACATACTACATACACATACATATGCAAATTTCTGCAGCTCTTCCCATTCCGAGCGCACACCTTTCATCTGAGCAAGCGCGTGTGCCTGCCATGTCATTTACTTCATGCCAAGCCAATTCAATGACTGCTTCAGCGTCAATGCGTCTACAGGGCGCTAACGCTCTCCAAAATCACTCCAAACTGCGCTAGCCCACAAGATACTCAAACTACCATCACACTCCCCTACAACCTTTCGCCAGCCATCCCATTTCAAACATCGTATTCATAGCGTAGCGGCATGTTACGTGCGCTCAAAACTTTCAATTGCCCTTACTTATGGTGGGTTTATTTATATATACAGATATACTATATCTATGTATGGGTTAGCGTGCGCTGGCAACAACCCATAATTCCTTCACAGCAGCAGAAGTGTTTGTGCAATTGTATGCACGTATTGGTATTGGTGTGTGTTGTGTGTGAGTGACTTCATTGCAGATATCAATGACTGTGCCTGCTGCATGAGCATGCAATTTATTTGCGCAAAATGACAGGATAATGTGATATCACATTCACAACGCTCTTCCCTTCTTCCTCCTCCTTTTACCACTTTTGCAAGGCACATTCATATCTCTCCCGCGTTCGCTGTCTTGGCATTTCAATCGTTGGCTCGTTAGTTCATTCAGCTGTGCAAATAGTACACTCGCGTGAAAATATGCATACATATTAAAGTTTTATTTTTTTTCCTTGCTACTGTTGTTATGACTTCTCGCAGTCATATTTTACGAACAGTGCTCGGAGATTGTTGCCCCATTGAAAGTGAGCGCACTGGGCGGCTATATAAGCAAGTTTATTTGCAATACCATAAGTCCGCGCCCATACAAACTTACAAAAGCCTTATGCCATACCCTGTGCGAAATGAAATTAATTTTATAATAATTTACAAACTGCTTTTTTTCAATGACAACTATTGGTATTTCCTACAAAAAACCGATTTATTTAAAATGGTGTTTTCAATTACTACATATTTGTAATTTAAGTTCAAGAAGAATAAAAACGAATCTTCCTCGCGCTGCATTTGTTTTTCATTAGTTTCAAGTAGTGCATAATATTAGTTTTCATATATATTTTTTCATCAAATGAGCTTGTTTCTTCCGACAGGGTATATACTATACTTGAATAGACGATCACACATGAATCTATTTGTATTTATTTGGAAATGTATTTCTGGCATCTCGTTCATTGCACTGCATAGTGATGACTGTCGCTTGCGATTTGAAGCATAGTTTTCAACGTAACATTGAAAAATAATCCCGTTGGCGTTGCGAACATCCTCAAAACAACAATAAAAAAAAAAACAAAAACTAGCAAATAAAGAATGAGGGGCAAACACGACGCGTGACAACACTCTTTGCAAGTTATAAAATGTGCTGTTGTAAAAATTGCACGCAAAGGGGCCTATCCGTTGTGTGTTTTTAGGCGCTGAAAGTTGCTGTTTTCGGTTTGGCAAGTTGTTTAATATATTTGCAGTGGATTTGTTTTCTTGTTTGTTTCAGATAGTATTTTTTGTGGCAACGGTTGCTATAATTTTAGTTGGAAAAATGATTTAATTTAATTTTTATATACTTCATATCCTGCTGAGATAATTACGCAAAGAATTTGCCAGCTTTTACAAAAAAAAATATTAAGAAAAGAAAGAATTAAAAATATTTGAATATTTTAAAGAGTAAAATATAAGCGAAATCTTTAATCGAGGGAATTCAAAATTTGAAATCCATCCCATTTGGTAAAAAAAAATGGTTGATGAGATGCGTAGTTTTAGTTAGGTTTGGATGACAACAGAATTGTGGAAACGATGGAATATTATTTTTACAACTGAGCTATTTACATTTTTCTGTGTCAACTTTCTACGCAGGGGTTTATAACTAACCCTCTTCAGAAACGTATGTTTTAAGGATTTCCGTTCCTTTAACCGAAAATACAAGACAGTCTTATGCGATCACCAAGTATCCACAATTACTTGCTCTCTAGAAGGTGTGAGTACAAGCATTGACCTCCGCAGAAAACCAATTTGAAAAAGAAGTAAATGTTCAGTACAAGAACGTGACTAAAATTAGTCTCATTTTAGCTAAGAAAGTTTCAACATTAGAAATCAAACGATTGACAGAAAGATACAAGTATTTTTAAAGCAAGCTCTTACTGGCAGAATCAAATCTACATATCTCCTCAAAGAAGAAGAAGAAGAAGAGATATATTGTAAAATTAGTATGATAGAAAATTCTTGAGTACAACTATTGAAACAAAATAAAATATAAATTTGTGTAATTTTTATGCGACATTTCAGTAAATATTTGCTCAAATTTGATAACCAGCATTGGTCAAGACAAGGGAGTACATGTGAACAATTGTTTTTTGGAAAAATGGGCGTGGCACCGTACACTTTAGAAAAAAAGTTATAACTCCGAAACTACTTGATCAAACTCTACTAAAATTGGTATACACATTGCATTTTATATCGGTTGCAAACTTTCGAAAATTATAACAGTCCGAAAAAACCACGAACCCCCTTCTCATAACGGTAATGGTAATGTATAAAAATCAAACCAAATGCAATATTTAAGTAATTATAGAAGTCAATTTGGTCAAGTTAATATGCAGAATGAGGTCGCATAACTCCATCGCTTTCTTCAGCATTCTCTCTTTTTTTACATTATATCTATGTTTTGTCTCAACTGTTTTATGTTCACTTTCCGTTTGCGAATAATTTGCGCGGCCTAAGATGTGCTAAAAATTTCAAATCTACATAAAAAGCTGTTCGAGTTGTTGTAAGTTTTTTAGAAATCTTAAAACTTTTATTTGTAAGGTATTTATTTTACTACTTCAAATCAATATTTATTTAACATATGAGTATCAAGAGTATCATAATAAAACATCTGAAAACTTGTCTCAAATTCCAACTCACAATTAAAATGGCTTCATTTTGTGTCTAATGTGGAAGGTAATAAATAGTTGCTACTAATTCTTGCTTCTAAGAGACCTACATATGTATGTATGCCCCTCTCCTGCACATTTATTTTATAAACAAATACATATGTATACTAAAACGTATAAATAGACAGAACTTGAGTCCGATCTCCAACACGACTTACATGATACTTTGACTTTAATCATGACGGCAATTCGTTATGCAATTAAATATCCACTTAAAAATAAAACAACAAACAGCGTTCGCAAAATAGATGAATGGAAAGTGAGCATTTAAGCATTTTAAATCTATACTAATATACAAAGATGTACCAATACCGACATATGTACATACATAAATAAAAATATAGCACTACTTGTTAGCAGCGCCTCAACACTTGCAACACTTAAGTGGAAGGCCAGTAGTGTCGCTGCTATCTAAAAAAAAAAACCGCACCAAGTAAATAGCACAGAACTGACAACATGTCTCAACAGTTAAAACAGTGTTGTAGGAACAACAACAACAAACAATAAACTATTGCAATAAAAACAACAGCAACAATCAGAGGGATTTGTGTAGCAACAAACTGAATAATTCGTGCCAGATTGGGGCGGCTCTGGCAGGCAAGCACACGCGCCAGCCTTTCAACAACGCGTCCGCAAATTGTGTTGAGCCGCGCAAATCAGCGTCGACTAAAGAGGGGTTGTAGTGGGGGTGGGGCTTGGGTAGAAAATAAGGGAAGTTTACAAAAAATAAGAGCAAAAGACAGAACATAAGAAGTGCAAAAAATATAGGAACAGAACTTGAAGTGTTGCGGAGAGAAAGTTTATTGGGTGTATGGGTATAAAAATAAAAGTAGGAGAAATGCTGACTTTGCATGCAAACGGTTACTGATACTAATATTCGTTGAAATGCTTCTTACTAGCACTAACGGGAAACAAGTGGTAATTATATGAATGCCTATAACGGAAATGACTGTCTGCCAAGCGAATCACAGATCCCCTCATCGATCCAAACCAACTGCCAACCAACCAACTGAGCTCAACTTAGAAGGAATTGAGGAAATGTGATTGAAACTGGTTGAAATTTAATTGTGTACGAAAGGAATGCAGAGAAATGAGACGGAAGAAAAAAGGCAGCAATTGGCACTAAACTTATAATGAGTAGAGAAGTAATTTTAACACTTGTTAACAAGGGGTTCATTTAAAATCAAAATTGGAAAAGAAAATCAATAATATTTAGATAATGGAGCAAACGAAACACTGAAATAAGTTTGCTCCCAGTTTAGAAGTCGTAATTTTTGAACGGATTCAACCATTTTCCAGTTCTCTCTGAAAATAGTTATTTTCAGAATGTTTAGAGTTTGTATCATGCACCAGTATTCGAAAGAACCTGCTGCACTTGATAGCTTAAGAAATAGCGCTTTTGACACTAGTAATGAATGTAAGATTACACGAATATTGGCAACTGAGAATGCACAGAGCGAAAATACCACCTAAAATGCTTTATAATACGGAACAAAATTTAGCGGACTTTTCAATGATATTTTCCTTTCTTATTAAGACTAGATATGTCTTTTCAATAAAATCAAGAAGATAATCTGTAAAACTAAGATGAAAACCTCTTAAATAAAATTAAGAAGGGAATCGTGGTTTTCATTAGCATCTCCTCTCAATTTCAATAATCCAATCTTATTAATTTGAAATTTTTGGCACCCAATTTTTTTTAGGTCGATTATTTTCTGAAAGTCAATTTTACCCTATGTTTCAACAGTTTTTTTTTTAATGATACAGGTAACTTAACATGTTTACATAAGAATAATTGAAATAAGTATATCATAAGTATAACATAAGTATAATATTTATGTTGCCAAATAATGCGTAGTATACCACGTGCCATTTCCTAATTTAAATCGGCATCTTTAATATAAATGCCCAGGAAAGACAACGTGGAGAAAAGAAGCGTTACTATCGAAATTTTTTTGAAAATAAATAAAACCTTATTCATTAAAAACTTTCGGAACGATAAATACGTAAATCAAAAATTTTAATTTCGAGGAAATTAAAAACCCCAGGAACAAAATTCATAATATTATATTAAACACAATATAAAGTAGATTATTATTCACAAAGTACATATGTATGTATGTTAAGTCGTTAAAATAAAGATTTGAATTAAAAGGGGCTTTAAAAAAAAAATTTGCCTAGTTTACTTTATACGATATTTGTTTTTTTCTGCACAGTTTTGGACAAAATTCCATAAGATGTAATAAATAAGAAGTTATCTTCTTGTTTTCCGCCGTTTTACTTTTCAATAGATTTTAAATCAAATTCAAAATAAAATTAAGAAGATATTCTAGCAAAAATTTCTTCAATATTGTCCCCTCTCGGTCTTCTTAGCCAACAAATGTTTTAAAATTTAAATCTCTTTAATTATAGGTGAACTTTTGTGCCCCGCATGAATGAAGGAATATGAAACAGTGTATACAATTCCCTTCGGAAAATGCGAGAAAGAGACTAGAAAAGTGAATACCGGAGAGAAAGATTGAAAAAGGTTTCAGTAATGAGCAAAACTGACTTAAGGAGAAACTTATATAGGGACTTGTTAGACCAGATCTGTTAAGAGAAGTGATATTATTAAAAAAAAATCAACTGAAAGAATACATTATTCCTAAAATGCATTGTATCAAAAATATTACATATCTTTCTCTACAGAGAAAATTGTTTTAAACGCTCACCGTAAGGGTATTTCGCTGATTTATATCGCATCAGATAGAGCAGTATCTCCTTTTCCAAACGTTTATTTTCGCTTCAATAATGTTGCGCTTCTTTTCCAGCTTCCCTTGTCACATAGCGATATTTGAGCTACGGATTTGTTTTTTTTTTTTGCTTTATTGTTTGGTTTATAACCTGTTAACTACATGTAACTGCGGTTCTGGGGAAATGTACTGAATTGTAATGCTCAACTTTTATTACATATTTGTAGGCGCAGACGAAGATATAAATTTGCAAACTGCAGCTAAACCCTATACCACCGCACACACACACATACATACACGAATGTAAATGCAATTTCTAGCTTCAGCGGTTGAACGTGTGAGGTTTACAACCGTTAACAGAACGCTCTTTCCGTGCTGGTTGGCACAGAAGATTGTGCAAATACAGACGTGTTTATAGTGAAGACGTGTTTATAAGTGCTCTGAAAAAAAGTGATAAAAAGCTAGGAAAATAGACCTTTGCAGTAATAAAAAGTGTGAAAGTGCATGTGCAAGCGGTACAGCAGCAATCGCGATCGCTACTAACAGGTATAGCATACACCTGATGGACTAAAAGTAAGTTTTTATAAACAATAGACTTAAGCCCCTGTGAAAATATCCGCGGATAACAACGAGAAAAGGCGCGAAGTTGTGCTGAGAAGGAGAGCAGTTGTCTATAATCAGCTGATTGTCTGATCAGGTCAGCCAGCAACCAACCTCATTACACAAACAACAGCAGGCTTAAAATTATCATAGAGAGCAGAGAACGGAGAAAGAGTAGGTGAATGACAACCGCTACACGCAACTACTCAGACTAGCTGACAATATGTCTGATAAATCTCCGAGTAGATGCGCTGAAGCAAAAGATGCGTTGAACCCATTTGGGAAAAGTGCGAGAACCGCACGTTCACCCGTGCGAAATGAATCGCTCTCACTAGGACAAGAGCGCATCATAGATAAGCAGCGACACGAGCTTACGACTCCAAGCAGCGAAGAGAGCAGCACGTTACGTGCGAGAGAATGTGAAAATGCTCCAGCGGCACAGAGAAAATCAGATGGTGAGCCCCTATACTTGTTGGGAGAAAAGATAAGAGAGCTTATCAGCATGATGGAGATACAGAGGCACATTAATATGCCTATGAGAGATTTGGTGAGCGCCATAAGCAAGCAGCACCAGAGAGCACTGGCTATGCAGAGTATAGCAAAGCCGCCTATCGAGTACACTACCAAGTACACGCAAACTGTGCCAGCTAACAGCGATATCAGCAAGCCAAAGAGAGCCCGTGCAGCCCGTGATAACATGCGGGATGCATCCAATTCGCCGCAGCAGAAATCAAAGCGCACTCGTTTGGCCTCACCAAAAGGGCCAATAAGTGCGAAAGATAAACTGCAACAACGAGGCCACAGCCAATCAAAAGGTGAGAGGGAGGCTACTATAAGCAAACAAGGCGCGGAGGCTGCCGGTTCGAGCGTGCCTATAGGTGCTGTCGCCACCCAATCGCGTGAAAGCTGGACGAAAGTCGTCAATCGGAAGGGCAAAATCAAGCCAACGAAACCAGATGCGCTAGTTCTAAAAAGAGTTGGTGAGCTTTCATATGCGGACATTTTAAAAAAGATGAAAGCGCAACCCGAGCTAAAGGAACTCAGCGAAAATATAAAGAGCATTAGAAAAACTGCTAAGGACGAGCTCTTGTTTGAGCTGAAGCAGACGAGTGATCCTGCCACTGAAAAACTCAAGGCAGCTGTAGAAACTGTTCTCGGCGAAAATGCGACAGTGCGTTCCTTAACTCAAGAAGCTATAATTGAGATAAAAGACATGGACGAGGTCACTACCAGAGAGGAAATCATAGATGCTATACGGATTAGCATTCCCGATTGTAAAGTGTCGCTAGCAGCAATTCGCTCAATACGCGCTGCATATGGAGGCACACAGACCTGTATAATTAGCCTGCCGCCAGCGTCTGCACAAAGGCTGATAAACATGTCCAAAATCCGCATTGGATGGGTTAGTTGCCGGATAAGGGAGAAAATAGCCATAACACGGTGCTACAAATGCCACGATTTCGGCCACCTGGCTAGGAGGTGTCCGAACGAAGAAGATCGCACAGCGCATTGCTTCAGATGTGGCGGGCAAGACCATAAGGCAAAAGGCTGCACAAATGCGCCGAGGTGCGAGGTATGTGCAAAGAATGGCGAGCGCGATCCCAACCATATACCAGGCGGGCGAATGTGTCCAGCATTCCAGAGGGCAAATGCGAAATACGCGACCAAACCTGGATATCGAAAATGAAGCTACTGCAACTCAACCTCAACCACTGCGAAGCAGCACAAAGCCTGCTTAACCAAACGGTTTACGAGCTGGGTGTAGATGTAGCAATACTAAGTGAGCAGTATAAAAATAGGACAGAAGCGTCATGGGTAAGCGATGCAACAGAAAAATGCGCCATATGGAGCTGCGGAAGAGATCCAATCCATTTGGGGAAAGCCGTATCTGCAAATGGCTTCGTGGGTATTGAAATAAACAGCGTGTACATCTACAGCTGCTATATTCCACCCAGTGCTGACTTGCCTAGGTTTACTGGCATTGTCGACAACCTAATTAGGGATGCTAAACAAAGAGGTGCGGCAATCATAGCGGGCGATTTCAATGCGTGGGCATTAGAGTGGGGATGCAAAAGAACAAACCCCAAGGGAAGGGAACTTCTTAATGCACTCGCAGCGCTGGATCTGGTATTACTAAATAGCGGAAGCCAAAATACCTACAGCAAAAACGGTGCTGGCTCCGTCATTGACCTCTCCTTCATATCCAGGGGACTAAGTAGAGCAACAAGTTGGTACATAAGCGATTGCTATACACATAGCGACCACCGAGCGATAGTTATCAGTATTGACAAAATACGAGGAGGCGGCCCAAACTCTACAAGACCAAATGGCTGGAATATAAAATCTTTCGACGAGAAACTCTTCGAAGTAGCCTTTGAGGACATCGAAGTATCGCTCACGGTGGAAACTGCTGCCCCTAAGCTTATGACAGCAATAGTCAAGGCATGTGACATGGCCATGGCTCGGCAAGGAGGGCGCAAAGCCCGTAAGCCAGCGTACTGGTGGAATAGCATGATCGCGGAGCTGCGAGTGCAATGCAATGGGGCCAGAAGACTGTGCCAGCGATCACGAAACGCAGAAAATGCCACGGAGCTTAGACTGAGGTACAAAGAAAAGCGGAGATTATTTAAAAATGCCATTCGTGACAGTAAACGCAGCATGTTTAAGGAACTATGCGAGGATGCTAACAACAACCCTTGGGGCTCGGCCTATAGAATAGTTCGTAAAAAGCTAAAGAAAACGGTGCAGCCAACATGCCCAATTCTTTTAGCACAAACCGTAAAAGATCTTTTCCCTGCAAATCCCGACTTCGGTAGGAGCCTGCCTAATGAAAACCTTGGCAACATACCAACGGTTACAGTGGACGAAGTACTACAAGCCAGCTGTAAACTATTGCCTCAAAAGGCGCCAGGACCAGATGGCATACCAAATATTGCGCTGAAGAAAGCGGTGTCACAAAACCCGGGTATCTTTGCAAGCGTATTTAACGTTTACCTGCAGGAGGGTGTCTTCCCAAGAAGCTGGAAGCTACAAAAGTTGGTACTCATACCAAAAAGTACAGGTGCTGGTCTTCCCACTGGATATCGACCGCTATGTATGTTGGACTCCACCGGAAAGCTGTTCGAGCAAATTATCAAAAACCGGCTGGAGGCGCATGTAGATGAGCTCCTATCAGAAAATCAGTTCGGGTTCAGGAAAAAACGGTCAACCATCGATGCCCTAGAAGCCGTAAAGGAATTGGCCGAAAAGTCCATCAGTGGCAAGCGATGGCTAGGGGGCACTAAAGAGTACTGCCTAATGGTCACGTTAGATGTAAAAAATGCGTTCAACAGTGCCAGCTGGAAGGAAATACTTCACGCTCTCCGCACTCTGCATGTCCCTGGGTATCTTGAACGCATCATTTCCAGCTATCTGTCAGATAGGGTATTGCGGTATGATAGCGACTTCGGAGCCAGCGACTATGAAGTCACAGCCGGTGTACCACAAGGATCCGTACTAGGACCACTATTGTGGAACGTCATGTACGATGGCATTTTACGGCTTAAAGTACACGAGAAGGCTACCTTCATTGGCTTTGCGGACGACGTTTCAATCGTTGCGACCTCAAAAACGCTCAAGGAGGTGGCAAACATTGCGGAAAAGGCGGTAGCAGCAGCACAAGAATGGCTCAGCGCAAGAAACTTAAGCTTAGCAGCCCATAAGACGGAAGCCGTACTTATCAGCAGTCGCAAGAAAGTAGAAAAGGTGGTGCTTAAAGTTGGCGATATCGCCATAGAATCCAAACCGCATGTGAAGTACCTAGGGGTATTGGTGGATCACCGACTTAACTTCCGGGACCACTTGGAGCACGCTAGCAAAAAAGCTGCGATTGCAACGGTTGCCCTGTCCAGAATAATGGCAAACATCGGCGGACCAAGGCAGCAGGCCAGACAACTTCTTGCTGGGGTAGTGAAGTCTATCCTCCTTTACGGCGCGGCAGTCTGGCATGACGCATTTAAATATATCTCATACACACGAAGTGCAAACTCCACATACCGCTTGTGTGCTCTCAGAGTGTGTTCTGCGTTCAGAACGGTATCGGAAGACGCGGCGCTCATCATAGCTGGACTCTTCCCATTGAACCTGGAAGTCCAGCAGATATGCGAAGCGCGAAACATTACGCGCAACCATCGTCAAAGCAATCCCAATTTGCAACGAAAAACGCTTGAGCATCGCAGCATAGCCCAGTGGCAGGCACGTTGGGACACGACAACAAAAGGACGGTGGACGTACCGGCTTATTCCCAAAGTTGAAATATGGCTCCGGAGAAAGCATTGAGAAGTGGACTTCTACCTGACGCAAATACTTAGTGGGCACGGTTGCTTTAAAGCTTATCTACACCGTTTTGGGCATGAGGATTCCCCATATTGTGAGCATTGCGAATCTAAAGTAATCGAAGATGCGGAACATGTGTTCTTCGTATGCCACCGCTTCAGAAATTTAAAGAAGAGAGTGGAAGCAAGACACAGCTGTGTCATTACGCCAGAAAGCCTAGTGGCACTGATGCTGAAGAGCACCGAGGCGTGGAACGATGTGCAGCGTATGGCTGCCGAAGTGATGCAACAGCTAAGAAATAGCGAACAGGCAAGGCGCAGACTTCAGAGGCAGGCTAGACTTTAAGCATCCTGCTCGGTAAGTAATTCAGAGGGTGGGCTAGAAAATACCAACAGTGGGTGGTGCCAAGCGGGTGCAGCTTTTGACGAACTGTACCAGGACAGAAACAGACGATAGAGCTTAGTGCTCAAAACCGCCTCCCGACGAAATACCTGACGGTAGTACCGGGGGGATATATATACGGTACAGGACACACAAGGAGTTTTAGTTTGGGTTAAAGTCCTACTCTACGGGGATCAGGCTTTCGATGCGTTCTCCTTGTATACAAAAAAAAAAAAAAAAAAAAAAAAAAAAAAAAAAAAAAAACACACTCTCATATGCACAAATACTCGTATGCTTGCATTTGTAGAATACTTGTGTGTGTAAAGTCATTTGAAAAACGCTAGTGAACCATAAATCTTGTTTAGGCGAAATTGTAAAAATGTAAAGTGCTGACGTGCCCACTGCCATCCCGGGTACGAAGCCAAACTGAGCCTGCTGCGTTTATGATTTCACATACCCACACAAGAATATACGTTTTTTTTCTATAAAAAAAAATTAAACAAAGTATATATGTACGTCCATGAATCGCAGGCAGGTGGCCTTTCCCTCGCCATCAATTGCCCGGAAGGCAGTAGTGCTGATGAATGATGTTTGCCATGCAACCGCTTATTATGGGGTTTGGGGGTTTGGGGGTTTGGGGGTTTGGGGGTTTGGGGGTTTGGGGGTTTGTGGTAATGTTGGTATGCTAACAATATCATGAACGTTGATGAGACTTGGAACCTGCTAACGTTAGCAATGCCAGCAGCCAGTCGGGTCGAACAGCTCGACGGCATTCATTGTAATTTACTGTGAAAAGACAAAAGCGCGACTGTGAAGGTGGTAATGATGGCGGTTAAACTCTTCGCTGGTATTTACCCCGCTAACAAAAGACAAACACATTTACTCATATACGAGAGCACATGATTCCCATTCTAGAGATGGCACGTTGTTTGTGGTAAGCTTGTAAAAAACACAGAGCCATGATAATCATAAAACAAAACTTACGACAAAACTTACTTGCAACCAAATGAGGCATTAAGTCCTGAAATGAACTCTCAGAAAACATTTTGTTTGACGTAGCTTAAATGAGCAGAACTGAAGTAAACTGTAGTTCTACAGCAAACTTTAAGTTGAAGGTGCTACGCAAGAAAGCTTGTAATGAACGTAGAATGAGCAACACAGTTCGCAATATTAGTAGAAAAGAAATGTTTTTATAAATTTAAACAAAATAAACCACGACATATGTATGTGCGCATGTATCAAATTTTATGCATTTGAGTACAACAATTTATTTAAAAAAAACTTGGGCTCAACTTAAAGCAATATGTACATAAGTATATATGTAGGACCTCTGGTTGGTCGCTGCCTTCTCTTAAGGCTCCACACCCAATAAATGAATATAGCTCCGTGTATGTTACTCGCAAATTACATACATTTTATTGCAAAAACATGTGTTTAATATGGGTACAGAAATATGAAAGTAAAAATGAAATTATGTTTGGTAAGTTTAAGGTGAGTACTCTGTCTTCGTCCGCAATCCGTTACCCTACATCCAGCACTACATATATGTACATATATCTAATATAAGATGCCTCAACAAAACATTTAGAGATTTTTCCACCGGAGTTAAAAAATGTTTTATATCTTAAAACTTTTGTCACGAGAGCTAGATTGATTTAAAGGTACCTTTAAAAATGGATGAGTTTTTAAACAAAAATATTTTTTTTTTCCAAAAATCCGCTTCAGATGAAAAAACAGTTTAAGCTACCTTATAAGCATAAAAAAACAAAAAAATTTACGAAAAAATGGGACGTGATTCAGTTTATTTGCAAAGAATAAAAATACATTAAAAAACTAACTTGTTCAAGTTTCTCTTAAACCAAACTTAAAAAAAATGTGAAAAAGCGTCGAAAATGTTATTATTATGATCCCCATTGAAACAATTTCTAAATACTGTTATGCAGCCCTTTTTAACTTAAACTTTTCTATTATAGAAGGCGATTTTAGATATATTATATGCTTTTAAAAACTATTTTTATTTTTAAAAGACTCCATTCGTGGAAGTAATATCTTAATAAATAAATCCTAATATTATTCCTGGGGCAGCCGTCGTAGCCGAGTGTGTAGCGTGTGCGCGCATCATTCGGTGGGTCCCAGGTTCGAATCCAGCTCGGGGCAAGTAACATCCAAAAAATATAGAAACAGTTTTTTCTATTAGCGGTCGCCCCTCGGCAGGCAACGGCAAACCTCCGAGTGAATTTCTGTCATGAAAAAACTTCTCACAAAAACATTCGCCGTTCGGATTCGGCGTAAAACTGTAGGTCCCTCAATTTGTGTGACAACATCAAGACGCACACCACAAATTCTAGGAGAAGTTCGGCCAAAATCGCTTAAGCGGTTATAGCGCCAATTAAGTAGTAAGTAAGTAAGTAATATTATTCTTAAATGTTTTGGCCCATGCCATAAAATATAATGAATTTTATAACTCCGCCCGTATTTCCATATTTCTATTAAATCATAAGATAAGTATTACACATCCATACCGTTTTTCTGACCACAAAAATATTAAACTCGGCTCAGTACTTTGAGAGTCTAATCGGCACAAATATTCTCCATATAATAAATATTATCTAATAATAAGATATATGTATGCATATTAAAAAGTTAGAATAAATCACACTTAACAATAAATATTACAATGCAGAAATTAAAATTAAATTAACGAAATAAAACTAAACCTAAAATATAATAAACTCAAATCAACACAAAGTAAAATGTAATAAACTCAAATTATGTTATGTTATAAAAAAAATTCTCAAAACGAGGCCAAAATCGATTAGAAGCTGAATGAAATAGATGAATGAAATTACAAAATACTAACATCTACCCGACGTATGTTGTTACGCCTTAAACAGTAAAGTGTTTGGGATGCTCATATTGAAATGTTTAGTTTTAAACCCTGATTTAATTTCTCACATTTAACTTAGGCAGCAACCCAGATACTATTAAATATAGGCATCCTGATGAATGTTAATCGCGCTTTAGCTACAGAATCATTCGATGGGGTGTGTCAATCAGATTGATTGTATAAAAAAGTGACACACCTGGGGATATTTATACTATGAAGTATTTTAAAGTGACTTGTTATTAACATCCATAACACATGCTGCTTTCTGCCAAAAATTATCGATTTCAGTATTCTCACAACCATTTTTCTCGTTATATCTCCGTAATTTTTTGTCATATCAAAACAAAGTATAGCCGGGATTACTGCAGTTTTGTATAAGCGAAATAATTTTCAGAATCGGTTCAATATTTCTGGATATTATTCGGAAAATACAAAGAAATAAATCCTCCTATTGACATGCATATATAATAACAAAATTACATAAATATAAAAATCAATTCAGTGCAATTCTTGTGAAATGATTTAAATGTGCAATTATTGTCGATTGCAACATCTTTTTTTTTTGTTGAAATATTTTTTTATATGTTTAGCTGCTATTCGTAAAATTGTTGAATTACTAATTGTTTACTAATGATACCTCAAAAAAATTTAAATGAATTGCCACAGCGCAGGATCGTTGCAATTTTGCATAACAAACATTATTTATTTTTATCGTATTTCTCACAAATATGCGAATATGTATGAATGAAACCTCTTGAGTTTGTTTAGACTTTAATGCAAATAATATTTGTAAAGTAATTATTATTAGGTTTAAAGTCATAAGAATCTACATACAATATTAAAATAACATTAACTGAAAACGATAAGATTCCAGAGCTTTTTCAACAATATTTTAGCTCATCAGTTGTTTCAAGCAAACAAAAGTATTTTGTAAACAAATATGTGGTTGAATTTAGTTAATCGTTTATTCGAAACATTAAGAAGACACGAGCTATGATGCCTCATTTGCTTTCTTCTCACTTTAAGGCAAGCAATTGCTAAAACAAATTGAATTTCGCGGTATTTATAAGTTAATGAATTCAATCATATCAAATTATACATTAATATAAGGTGACAGCATTTTACCAAATACAAGAACTAGAGGATTTGTTTTGTTTTTGAGTTGAGTGAATGACAGTAGTACTAAAAACGACAACCATGAAGAAACGGAAGGAATCTTAAACGAAGTAAACCATGCATTTTCCAATTCGAACGTAAATATAAAATGGAAGCTGCAACAAACAATTTTGAAATTTTCACCACAAAACGGAAAGGTGATAGAACAAGCTTTCAGCACATGGCACGCTGCCGTTTTATATGAATTAACCTTGGTTTGTTTAGCTTTGTCGTTTTTGGGTTGTACCGAGGATTAATTGTTGATTAAGTCCTTATTTTATTGGTGAACAAAAAATTCCAGGTCACATTTTTGTATGGCGGAATCTTGCCAAATCGAGTAGATTGACCAGATAGTTACGATTAGAATTAGAATTATTGTTTAGAATTAGGGGCATTATCGATTTTCAAATTTAGTCGATCAGTAAATTTCTGAAATCGGGAACACACTAATTTGCTTTCACCGGAAATTTTTAAAATCACATAGTGTAGTTGAAATGTTAAAAACGGAGCACGGATTCCTTCCTATTATAAACAAATTGTCTATAAAATACAACACACTTTTTTTAACTTTTGAGGTAAATAAAAATAATTAGTTGAACTTATAAATTTAATTAATTTTTAGCGTATATTGCATGACTATGGTAGATGTGTATTTATATAAATAGCTTTTGAGTTTAGGACCAGATTTTTAATTGAAAGGTATTGCAGTTAAGCAGTGTTTGGATCAAGGAAGGCAGAAAAGCAACAACAGTTCACATGTTCGCTAATTTATTAATTAATGGCTGCGTTTGCTTGGGAATTATGAGTTTGGCAGGGTATAGAAAGAAATGGGAAAAGGTAATGTGATGATCTTAGAAATAGAAGCTATAATATCTACTATTTAGACTGTTATTGCCTTTTTCCTAATAAAAACTGGCTGGAGCTAAAAAATGATAAATATATAAAAAAAAATTTCGTCAATTGATAAATTATAAAATTGATAGATCTTCAAAATGATGATAAAATTGATAAATATAAAAAAATTGGATCATTAATAGAAAACTATCCAATTCATTTAAATTCCACGCTCTTACGTTTTGCTTAAGGGTAGAATTTAAGCTACACCCAAACCCCCTGCTTAAATAAAACAGCATTCCTAAAGCTATTTAGATGCTTCACTATTTTCTGCCTACTTAAAACAGTGTGTGGATTTCGCACATGCCGACACTAAACAGTGAATTTGAAGCATTTAAGAGTGCTTTAAATTTACAATTATTTACTTGCCGCATTTGCGCATTTTACGCCTCCTTTTTCGCGCCCTCAAAACGCACTCATTGGTGTGTGTGCGTGTGTGTGAGTTCAGGGAGGAGAAAACATTTTTGTTTGACGGCCAGATAGATGTTCGTATGGAACGTTGCATATTTATAAGCTGGCATGCATAATTTAGCAATTTCGTTGCAAATACAACAGTTGCCATGGTTGATTGTTTTCGCAGCGGAAGTATGGCACACACAAACTTGCACTCTCTTGCACACACACATACACACACACGCATGCACAACGTCATTTTCAAATACATATACATATGCAAACCTTAAATTATGCCACATACAAACCGTTGCACACTGCCGTTGCACGATGGCTGAAGGAAGAACTTTGGTATTTTTGCTTTTGCAACATAAACTCATAAACTAAAGACTACAACAGTTGCGGCAACCTGCGGCGGTAACATCTAAACAAGAAGCGGAAATGCAAGGCATACTCAGCCATTTCCGCAACAACAGCAACAGCAACAACAACAACAAAACATACCAGCAAACGCATAGAACTAAACACTACATAGCTATGTAAGTGCGAAGGCCAGCAGTTGTTTGTATGTTTGAAAGGAATGCGCGCGACTTCTGAAGAACGTAGCTTCTCTAGACAGGCGTTTGAGCTGTGCGGTGGACGGGTATTCTTTGCGAAATTAAATCAACTCGCCTAACAAGCAAACTAAGGTTGTGTAGTAGTGATTTGTTATTCTTTGCATTATTGCTGTTCTTGTTTTGGTGTTGTAGTTGTTGTCGCCATTGTAGTTTGTATCTGTAGTAGCTGTAGTAATGGCAAACGAGGCTTAACGACGTACCTTAGCTTCCTCCACGTACTTAGTTTTTCTTTTTCTAGCAGGTTTATGTGAATATATCAGAGAAATCGCTTGCCTCGTCGTTGCATACTTTAAAGATGTATGCCCATGATTTTCTTTCATTTCAACAAGACAGTTAGAGATAAAATCATGTTGAAAAAAATTTGCAAGAACAGTTGAAGCAAATCGAATAAAAAAAAACATCCTTTTCCTAACCACTGGCGTAAGGAAATGTATGTATGTAAAATAAAATTAAAGAAATTCAATTGGATAAAAATTTGTATCTACCATAATAATAAAGAAAACATTATCAATGCTAGAGTGAAATTTATGAGCCGAAACACGAAATAGAAGAAAGTGCAACTAAAGCTAAGGGTATAAATAGATAAATGCTGGACGACTTGGCTTATTGAAGATATATTTTTGAGTAACAGATTCTAGAAATTTAAAAAAAGTGGGCGATAGCTAAATTATAAATTATGGTATAAAATGGGGACTTTTAGTATTAAATCGGTAGGGCTCTAATTTATGAAAATGTTTTATATACAAATGTATACAATATATGTAAATAAAGTGATTGGAGTAAAATAAGGGGGCAGAATGAAAAGTAGCGGAACCAGTATGTAAAAGAGAAAGATATTCAAAATGAGAAGATGTGTAGAATAAGCAAGACGAGAAAATAGACACAACTAAGAATAACAAATAACTGAGAAAGATATTTATAACAAAAAGAAGTCAAATGATAACCTAAAATGCACTGAGTAAAACTAAAGAATAATCAATTTTTAAATTTTTTACAGAATTATGTTAACTAGATACGCCAAATACCTATAAGTGCAATTGAGAAGTTTTAAACAAATGAATAGCCAAAACTAAAGAAATTTTAAGTAGCGTGACGACGCTGCGGTGAGAGGAGATAAAATCAAACATGCTGTGGAACAACTGAAGTATTTTCACAACTCAGTGGCTAGATACATAAGGAAAATTAAGAGCAGACTTTTTAGTTGGCCAATTATTTAGTTGGGTTGGGTTGTCGGTGCGCGAACTGACCCAACTAAATAGCCGGGCAATTGCTGTAGATATTTTACATCGAGCGTTGACGTTTGACTACAATTGTAATGAAAGTGCTGCATTTAATATGAAAAGCACTAATGCTATATTTGCATAGCCTTAGCAATCAATAAGGCATTAACACAATTTATCTCTACACGAAAGACTGGAAATTTCTAGCCACTTTAAATTTGCACTTTTTAACATTGAAATTGAATTTACAAAACTGTGTGCACTGAAAATTTCGACTTGAAAAATTTTAAATTTTTATTTAGAATGCCTTGAACAACTGACCACAATTTATAATATTTAAAACGTTTTTCAAAATGTCTAATATTGTTCAAAATTTAAAAATACTCCCAAACTTTTACTCGAAATTTCAATTTGAATTTTTAGAAAACTTTTAGATACGCAGTTTTGTAGCTCATTCAGTTTTAGTCTCAAGAGCCAAAAATTCTGCGTATTCTTGAAGTTTTTTTAAAACTTATGTTTAGGAATATCTTTTTTTTTACTGCTGCGAACCTAAAAGAGTACTAAACATTAAAATTAAGTAGCTTAAAACTTATTTGCAAATTACTTAATTTTCAAAAAAAGTTGGGTATAGTTTATTTCTAGTAGTTTTGCCACTCACTAAATTATCTTTGTAGGAAAAATATAGCAAATCTGACTGAAATGTAGTCCCATGTTTTAAACGTGTACATTAAACTATAATTAGAAGTTGCTCTTTGTTTTAATTTTCTAATTTCAGCAAAACGTGTATTTGAAAAATATATTTTTTAGCAAATGTTTTTAATATTGGTCAGTGATTTTTTGTAACAATGCCCGATGTTTCTGCTCATGCTTTTTAGTTGTATTTCAAAAGTGGGTTTGCTAAAAAAAATAATATCAGCACTCAAATCATAACAGAAAAAAATATCAACATGTCGATAGACAGTTAACCCAGTACGAGAAGAGGACGAGCGACAGTTATTAGATTTAAATTAGAGACATACAAAATTTAAGTTTAACTCAACTGAATTGAATAAGAAATAATATTGAGGTGAATGAAATCAGATTCATTTTTCCCTAACACTGGCAGATATTTGTGTCTCCTGCCAGCTTTCTTCCTAACTCCTCTATATATTTCTTTTATCGATATTGACCAGCAATTCTAAAGTCTTCGGCCTTGTTTGCTGAAGAGTCTGATCGACATCTAACAGATGTTTGGCAATTTCACTACCTGGGAATATACAACACAATTCTTACACGCCTACTGCTAAACGTGCGTGGAGTGCCATGGAATTGTAGTTTGGTAAAAGAACACAACTGTCGCGCCGCCATGCCCTTATTGGCGTTCTTTGCTTAGACCCGAAGCGTAGACATTCAACGTCAAAATTTTAAATTTACGTTTTGCATTCTTGTTTTTTTTTTTTGTATTATTTTATGAGCTATTCTATTATTGCTATTGTGTTTATTTTGTGCTTGGCTTCGTTGTGATAATTTTTCAATTACTACCGTGTATTACTCGTGACACTTCCTTTTAATTATAGCTTGACATGCCACAACTCATGGCAAAACAACTTCAAACTACTGCGTATAGCGTAGAAAAAACTTCATTGGGCGGGTCTACTTTTTCACACCTTTGCATTTACTTAAAAAAGTATACCCCTCGACATTATTATAAATACAAATATATGGGACGTAAATTAGTATTAATCATTTGGCTGCCAAAATCAAATAAAAAAGTGTTTCTCCTAAAGTTGAAGTATGCCGCCCACAAATGGCGTTCATCTGTTTATGCAAAGGTTCTACATATTTTCCGCCATCGTCTGACCCTTTACCAAAACGAATTGCTACCTTGCTTTAAGTAGAAATTTTTTCAAGCCTTTTTCGCACCTTTTGTACAAAATCACCTGCTACGCCTTTAGCGTTTACTCCAACCATGCTGTTATTTCTCGAAAACCATTATTAATATCTTCTGGCCTACATCCAGACATAGATATTTATTTGCCCTGCCAGGAGCAACGCTGCGTCAACATTTATTTTTAATGGTTCGCATGAAATGTCCACAGTACGGTACTGAATATAATTTTTATTTCCCACACCCGTGCACTCTTGTCCATATATACATATTTGGCGCCTCATTTCCGCCTACTGCCTACCATGAAAACATAATTTTGTCGCACTCAAGTTTTGTTTTCCCAGGTGTTTCTTTTTATTTTCAGTTACATTTTCATTTCACTTTATTGTACTCGTATTTTTGCGCGTGGGACTTAATTCACATATACAATACATGTACATTTTACTTTCCTTTTAATTTACTAATTACCGTTATTATACGCAATTGTTGTATCAACCAGCTTCAGCACGCTGTCTTTGTGAGAAGCTGAAATTAAACGCCTTTGCCCTGTTTTGCCCCTGTGAATAAGAAAGAAGCAAAAAAAACATAAAACAATACCGCAAAGTAAGCTTCAAAATTGTTCGTCAGCGAGCTTGTGCATTTGGGCAACCATAATATTGCTTTGAAAAATTTCTTAGAATTTTTTTCGCAATGTTCGTGCGCTCAAAAAGTAAAATGAAATGTAGCCGATTTTCGGGCGCCACTGCAAGCAAACGGATACTATTATTGCGTTAGCAGATAATTCTTTGCGCTATACTGTAGTATAGTTTAGTCAAATTAGGGATACATTTCTGATATCTTTGTGGTAAATAATGCCTGCCGCCGTCTTCCAAATAAATCAAATCTTCCTCACCACTCCTATCGCAATTCGCATTCATATTATCTTACTTCCTCCACTTTCACCTCCTTTCCTTTTTGTATTAAGTATCTTCATTTTCTTCAAAAAATATTCCACGCATTTTCTCGTTTGTCAGTTTGTCGACGCATACTCTATTAAATACTACGATTTAATTTTGCATCTTCATGTACCCCGTCTCTGAGTCTGAGCAATATAATTAAGTCGTCCATTCGACTGGCTTTCATTATTACACATAAAACACATAATAAATAGATTTGATTTCCTTTACGCTTCTAAATGTACGCTGTTTATTTCAACACAGCCGAGTTTGTTAATTAAAACTCTGGTATATGGGACTAAATAATGCCAAGATGTGTGTGTAAATCATTTAAGGATTTTATGCTGATTTTGGAATAAAATTAACTAACGTGAGATTTGCTGCAACAATTTCGAGGAAATAAATTTCAAAGATTTAAATTAAGACGAATATATTGCGTTTCGCCTAAACTTAAGTTAGCAAATTTCGTATTGTTTTTCAACCGCCATTGAGCAATAAAAATTACCCAAATAAAACTTTTTTATAATAAAATTTAAAGTTTTTATACGAGTTTAACCCTTTGATTTGAAATAGAAAATTTATGCAAAATAAAAATGAGAAGTCATCGGGCTAACCCAACGTTAAGTGAACCCCATGACAGTCGAGTGAAAATTCGGGCTCAGGGGAAAAATCTACAGTCCTCCTTATAATATAAAATATATTCAGTATTTTGATTATAAATATGGGCATGTGCTTAATAAATGCGCATTGTGCTTTCCACATACAATTTTTTTTAAATCAACTTTCTTGATTTGTCTGATGCCCGTCAATTCTCTTGGAAGTTCAATATTTTGTCTAATTGTGCTTTCAGCCACATAGTAGCAGGGTTTAATATACTCCGAGGATTAAGTAGGATGGCTGAAAATTTTTAATTCCTGCCAAAACACTGCATGAATATTTACCACTGGCAAATGAAAGTGGATTAGTTTAAAAAAATGCAAAATTTTTGAACACTTTCCTCCCACTAAAAAATTTTTCTATTAATTGCAAGGCAGTACATCTAGAATGCCTTTTTATAGGGTTGACAGGTTTGAGGAACTAGTCGAATTATTTTAGCAAGTCGTGAGTAAATTTTTCAGATGCATGTTTATTGTAACTTCCCCGTTTTGCTGGATTTCGATTTTTGCTGTTTTAGCCTAAATATTGATTTTGTTCCTAAAAACATTTCATAGATCGCATTCAAATTAAGTTTATGCTTTCCAAACCCAGTAATTCTACAAACGTATGAATATTGAAAACTTCGTTTATCATCCTCAGTTTATACTCATCCCTCCTTCCTATTATTGGTATTATTAAGTACCACTATTATTTATTAATGTACATTTATGGTGCGTCCGCTAATAGATTTAAAATTTAGGAACCTATTCAAACGAAAAAAAAATATTGTTTTATTACCCCCTATTTTTTGGCAGAACAAATAGATATTTGCAGCTACATTTATTGAAGTTTCCTGATGAATTAATTACGAAAAGATCTATAGGTTCTTAGGTCGGCAAGGCAAAACCAAAATGCATTCAAAGATATCATGGATAGTTTCTGGAAAAAAGAATAACGGCCAGGAATATCAGAATTATGTTAAAGGTTTTCGGAAACCAAGATCTTGTGGTCAAAGTTCCTTGCGCTACCTGTGTTCCGAACATCAGAAGAACACTAAATTGACGACGAAAAACAGGAGCCATAATATACCTATAGGCATGTGAAAAAAGAGACATGCAGCTTCTATTGTTTAATTTTTGTTTCTTTTTTTAAAACTTCGTAGAGAAAGTAGAAAAAATAAACAAATTTTTACAACAAAATTTTTCTTCAGAACTTCGAGGGAATTCTGAAGTATGCAGATTTATAGCTCAAAAGCACCCACGTGTTATAATTTTCTAACGCTTTGAATTATGCAGATAAGTACATTAGAATTCTAACGTAAAAAACTTGTTTTAACTAACATAAGAGATAGTTTTTGATGTGTAAAGTTTAAGAACACGATTTTTGTTGTTGAAAATTTCGAGGTTTGCACTTTATAAATATATGAATCTAAGAGATTTCATAAATTGATGGCCTTCGGTCACTTGAGGCAAATGTTAACCTCTAGTTGTGATCGAAAAATTAAGAGACAAACTTTAGCTGCTATTATGTATTAAAAATATTTAAATAATTTAAGGTTAATATTCCTTAGCTCATAATCATTTCATGCAAAATTTACAATGCGAAGTTTTAAAAAAGCAACACTCTTTCATTTAACGCCAGATCCCCAAAAAAGAAAGATGAGATTTTATTCGTTTTTGTGTTGACAATAATTAATTTTAAGTTGCAACATCTTCTACGTATCAAAACTCTTGCATAAACGTAATAAACTACTTTAAATCTTGCAATATTTCAAGCTTGAATTTTGTGCAAGTAACCGACAAAAAATTACGCATTCGCGTAAAACCACAGCTGAGTATTTATGCGGAACAATTAATCTTGTGCCAGAAGCAGGCAACTTTTCACAGTTGAAATTATTGATTTCCTGCTCACGGAAATGAAGCAAAGTAAGGGATAGATAGATAGAGCAAAGTGGAAAGCGAGGGTAGCGAGGGTAGAGAAAAAAAAAGTAGTTTGTCAAAGCGAGATCACTGCATCTAATGTAAGCTTCGACGAAGATATAGGAATTCAGATTATTTTCTTATTTCTATACTGAGTTAAGAAGTATGTAGATAGTGGAAAAAATAAAGTAAGTGTAGAATTTAGACGACGTACAGGATATATTTTAATTTCCAAGAAATAGTGAAGTCGGGACATACAAAGAATATGTAAATATTTTTCTAGCTATCTTTCCTTAAATCTACGCCTGGCTTTACACAAAACAAGCATACTTATAAAACATTCTAGAACTTTAAGTTCCTCTTACTTGAAAAGCGCTTACTACAATCAACTTGAGCTATTCAGTTAATTAGGCGCGAATTGACAAAAATTCAACTCAGATTCTCTTCGACTTGTGCAATGAATGGATGAAGCGCTCGATTTGTACAAAAACTAAAAAGGGTTTCTTACTAAGGAGCAGAAACTTGCAATTGTTGCAATGCTACACACACACGTGGATAGCTAGATACATACAGCCAAACCAACAACCAAGAATATACTTTCTTGATTTCTATTTAATTTCCCTAATTTATTACTGTGTCAACAGTAATGCAAGAAACATTCTGCAGCTCACTGGCTTGACTGCTTTAGCTCCTGGCATCACTTTTGGCTCGTTGCATACAGCGCGACACATAAAAGTTGACTACTGCATTTCTTGAATTCTGTAGTTCATCGCCAAAAGCAACGTAATCATCACCGTCATTAGCGCCACTGCCCCTTTAACACCATGCTACCATATCAGACTGCTTATAAGAGCTTGCAATTTTTAACAGCACCCAATTTTTTAGTTCTTCCATTTTATTTATTTATTTTTTTTCAATTCGTTGTTGACTTTTTATTTGCGCGGCATTCATTTTGCGCTCCGTCTCATCTTTCAATTTTTTCTTCATCTCAGCTAAATTCTCGCCAATTTTTTCTACTGTGTGCACTCAAATTTTAAATTAAAATCCGAGCAGCGTGTCACTTTGTCATTTATACATTTCTTACTTTATTCATTTTTTGTGATATATTTTTTCACATTTATATTCTCAACTTTTTTTACGTTGAATTTCCTATCCTTCTTCATATTCAACTCACTTTCTTTTATTACTACTTACATATATATATATACATATCTCATGTTTTATATCTCCTTTTAGTGTATTTTGGATTTTTTATTTCAGTTTTTACTTTTACCCGCTGACGTGGAAAGTCTTGCACTTCAAATGAAAGAAAAGAAAATGTACGAAATTATCGCTGTCTTGCTAACACTATAACAAATACAAATAAAACTAGTGCTCTTGTCATTGTATGTTTAGCATATCTCCAGGGTTGGTTGCAGGAAAAACAAAATCAGCCAAGCAGTGAAGCAGCGAAGCAATGGCAAATCACTACTCTAAGGATCTCTCTCACTTCTTGCCACCCGCCTACATTTCGTAGTAATCAAAGCGTTTAGGAAAAATGCAAGAAAATTTGCAAGAAGCTTGTATTTCTTATATAGTATGATAGAATGTTGAAAAAATATTCTGAAAGTGTTGCGTAGTTTTAAGTGCTTGGCGGCCAGTAGCATACTGCAAGTGTCTTATTGCTATCGGGAACGACGAAATATACATAGTGCAAATGAAATCGTATGTTAGCATTTTTCTAATGCTTTTCTGTTGCATTATAAATTAGTCCATTAAGTGTCTAAGTAAAACTAACGATGTAAAGATGGCGGGCCAAAAATATTTACACAATTCACATTACTACTCTTTAAGAGTTTAACAACAAAATCGAGCGGACTTACAACGCGTAAAAGTATGCAATATTTTAAATATAATTAAAAGGCGTAGTAACAATGTTGACAAAGTTTCAGTTTAAAAGTACCCCTTTTATAATATTTTATTTGACTCAAAAACTGTTAAGCAGTAAATCGCAAAGAGAGCGTAAATTTTTTAAAGCTGATTTCCTCACATGCAGGAGACGAAAGATATAACACAGAAAAAGAGGGAATGACAAAAGAAGCATAGATCCCTAAGTTATTTGATATATGTATATTGAAGTATGGGGAAATTTTGCATTTAAATCATTATTTTTTAAATAATTTTTACATTTAGCAAAGCAACCATTTCGTTAGTATCATCAGCGGGAAGATTGGTACACGATAATCAACAACTGGCTCTTTTATTCGTTCTCGTCTGGTGTTCTTGTTATTTTCTTATTTCCATACTCAAAAAGCATTGCTACGTTCATTTTTATAGGCAGCGCCAAAAATATAGAAAACAAAGAAGTAGTATAAGTTCAATGTTCCAATAAGGTAATACTTTAGATTGAATCTTTGATTGATATTATAATCTAATTTAATTCAATTCAGGTTTGGTGTGGCGAAATGGGAAAATTTTTCAATAAGGAAGCACATATTGGAGGGGGGGGGGGGGGGGGGGGAGTAGGTGGGTAAAGCGGATCCCTCTGATTATAGGAGTGAAACTCTTTGCCTCCAGCTTATAGGTTTTAAGTTATTCGATATTAAAATTACAAAAATTGGCGAATTTAACCTCACTTTTTCTTTTATTGTTGAATTGAACTGAAATTTTGTGCTGCCACACAGACCGAAAAAAAGTCGAAAATAAATTTATGAAGACAAGAACAAATAAACCTATCCGCATTGTCAGTCTTCGGCCGCGCTTAAAAAAAATAACCCTGTTCGGTCCAACTCCAGCTACACCATCTACAGTATTTTTGTATTTTTTTGTATTTTTAGAGAATTGCTCATAAACCAATCGCAATTTCTTTATATATAAATTTTCGGAAATTACAAAAGTCGATTTCCTTACGCCTCCCAACATGTTTTAGAGTAAAATGAGAGTGTTTAGATTTTTTAGGATCTGACATCACCAGTAATGAATACTTCACATCTTTCAGCAATTGTATGTTTCCGATTATTGGAGAATAGCAATAGGTTTAAAAAAAAGGTAAAATAATGACTTCTTACACATTTTGTAAGAAATTACATGTGAATTAATTAAATTTATTAATAAACGGTCATATATTAGACAAAATAAACGTCAATAGTGCAGTGTTTATATTAAAATTTTGGGAAGTAAATCAAGAAATTTTAACAACAAATAACTTAAAACTTTAAAAATATTTGTGCCCAACATTTTTTTAATATCGGCCAGTGAGGCCATCTAATTTCATTAAAAAATTCTACATAGTTTGGGTAAAACAGGCAATGCTTCTTTATTGGAAAGCGCCGACCCGGTAAAATAATCTAACTTTTCTTGTCACAAGAAACGAAACGTCATGCAACTTCTTTGTAATCTTTGGACAGCGGTACAATGTAATAAGTTTAATCCAAAAAATAAAAAAAATTTTCTAGAAAAAAAAATCCTGAGGTAGTCACATTACTCAATTATCTGGGCAAATCTAGAATGTTGTATTGATGGTGCCTGTAAAATCTAGTTTTTGTAACTTAAGATAATTTTATGGAAAGGTGTCGATATGTTACAAGTCAATTACAATTAGCTTATTTCTCGAACTCTCAAATAATTTGATTATGTACGTATGTATATATTGTATATCTGGGGACGCATGCATAGACTATCAAAAAAAACCGATCCACATCTTATAGATCACTTCACACGAAAAAAATAGCAAGGAGCAAGATTTTCTGCAAAATGTAAGGTAGTTCAGCCTCTATTATAAAATACCCATATTAAATGGCCGGTGGTAGAAATACCACCGTAAGAATCTCATTTCGGTCCTCTCAGATCGTAAGAAACAAAAAACGGAGACAAAGACAACAACGTTGCGAGATATGCATAACTTCTAAAGAAAAAAAAAAACCGAACGTTTTGGGCGATTTTATAAACAATACCACGCAATATTAAAAGCTGCTACGCAATAAAAAAAATTCACTTAGTTGATTAAAAAAAATCTGCGAAATCTTCACATTTCTCAGCTTGCTTTTCATATTCTGAAAAATGTTAATAATTGAGCAACATTTAAAAACACGTAATGGCTAATAAATCTGCAATCTCTTAAAAGGTATTTGATAAATTAATTTCCACATTACTTAGTTGCGTCTTTTATGACAACACTCAACAGCAAACAAAAGCAAAAATAAATATTAGCGAAATAATTTTCAAAGCATGATTCTAAATAAATAAATACCATACCTATGTATATAATGCAAATATCGTATTCACAATCACAAGCGTAACAAATAAACAAAAATGTTAAAGGAGAAAAGTAACGGAAAATATGTAATTTCTCGCATCGCTACCAAGCTTTCAACTCGCTTAACGCTATTCCTATTGCTTGACAAGTTAACCGATTTACCAGTTAGTGTTTCATCCTTCATGGATCTTAAAACATAACTGCCACCCTCTATTTAAATTTACATTTCCACAAGTATTCCCCTCTCAAATAATAAAATATAGCTTCTTTTATTTGCTCTTCATTTTCCATTCGTTATATTGACAACTGACATTAAGACATCGAAGCGGCGTCTTGGCCACTTAACGTTTCGTTTGCACACAAGCCTACACACATAGTTCAAACTTGCTATAAAGCTCAACAACTCAATACACACTGATTTTGAAGACATACCAATGCCCGTCATTGCTTCGCTACAAGATGGCGGGAAAAAGTTTCTGTGGGCAGCAGCATCGTATAAATAATTAAATATTTAACGCACAGTTTTTCCAGCACTTTGCTTGCTTACAGTACCTCCCCCCCCAAAGCAACGCGGCATCAATTTCTACCATTACCGAGCCAGACTCATTACTCAGTCACTCCACTTCTATACCAACAAGGTAAGTAGTATGGTTTGTTTTGCTTTTCTAGTCATTCTCACTGGCCACCATAACCAACCGAACAATCAGCCGCACAACAGTCAACCAACCAGTCAAGCACTCAACAACTCCTAGCTGCTTCAACTTACAATTTAACTGCCTGTATGTATGTATGCAATGGAAATTTTAAGTAAAGCTTACTTTAGCTCAGCAATAAATAATGAGCTAGCTCTTGACAACTTAAAGGGTTGCAGGTTCGATGCCACTTACGTTTATTCAGTTTTTTCCGTTCACATTCTCTTTACCCATTTCTGCCATGTCGATTCCCTGGTATGTCAAATCCAAAAAATATTTGTTAGTTATGTGTAGCATACTCGAAAGTGCTATCATTACTTTCACTTATCTTGCGTACATTTGTTGCTTTTGCTTTTAAGATGGCTTTGATGTTTTACTTCTCCTGATTCCAAATTTTGTTACTAAGATTTTTCTTTGCTCGTTTGCTAATTAATATGTAGCTGATGTTTGTATTATGGCGTGGTTACTTTTGGGAGCACACGGGAAGGAAGCTAATTAACAAAATTTAAAATGCATCTGGAATAAATATTTACTCAGTTTTTATTTAAACTACGAGTACCATTAACAATGATTGCGGATAGAAGAGTTATTTCCTGGTAGAATTTTTTTTATAACATTAAGCTTATACCAAATACCTCCCATCTTCAATTAGTTATCCCCGAAGTTCTCCCAGAAAAGTGAAAATGTGAGAGCTAATAAAAAAGTCAGTGCGGCATTGTGCGAGGCCTACGGCCACGCACGGGCTGTCGTGTTATTCCGAGGTATCGTAACGTTGAACGTTGAATGACGACTATTGTATTGGTCGTCGCTGAGAATAAGTGAGTAGCAAACATTGAGCAACCAGCTGACATGATACATACATACATAGCTATCACTGGCGTTAATGAATGTGGTCACTGAGCGCTCTGTCAGTATGTATGTATGCATTAAAGCAACTAATGGTGCCCACAGTCACCGACGTGTCCGTTTGCCGTGTCTGTTTGTCGGGAGATACACAAAATTGAGCAAAACTTGTGCCCGCGCGTATGTTTTGTAAACAAACTTTGCGTACATAAAACTGTGTTTGTATGCATCAACACAATGTTGCCATTCCTTTGTTTGCATACATACTTTTACACACATACGCGTTGTCAATCACAATTTTTCATTGTATAATAAACCAAAGCCAAAAACCAACAAATGCAAATAGTTCATTTATCTATAATTAACATTATTAAACATCGATTTTAAATTAATTTAGTAAAAATTTAAATTTTTATAAGGTTATTTTGTTAATGATTTTAAAAAGGTCTGCTTGGCAACACTGTGCGGTGAGAGAGCACTCAGCTGACACGGCTTCACGGGAAAAATCTAAATTTCTCAGTTTACACACGTACACGCCGCGCGTACCCGTCACACGAACACGTTGATGAGTTTGCATTTACATGGCGCTCTCATAAGTTTGATCGTGTCAGCTGACACGTAGCGTACGTTTGCGTCGGTGACTGTGGGCACCATAATGCAAATTTTATTCTCTACAAGCAAGAGAATAGAAAAGTTCGCTCACAAGCACGACCACTATTATATTGGTCGTCGCTGAGAATAAGTGAGTAGCAAACATTGAGCAAACAGCTGCCCCAGAAATGCCCCCCACCCCACTACACTTCTGTTCCTCACTTTTTTACTTCAGCATACCCGCATCTATCTCTTTACCCTCACTTTTTTTTACAAATTTCTCTCTGGTTTCAATTCTGCCTGAAAACCCTACCGTATAGCGTCATTCAACGCTAAAAAATCAAAGCTTAGAAGTGTCGATGACCACACTGGTTTGATGCTATCCTCAGAGAAATGAATTGCCTTAGGCCAACTGATGAACGGAATAATCAAAAAATATAAACTAACATAAATCTCTACAGATACTTACACTACGTTATTTCATACTACAGAGATCTAATTAGGCATAAAACAAGTTTATAAACAGTAACGCTTTAATGGTTTTGCTTTACGGGGGTCCTACATCTTTTGTGCCATTTTTGGAGCTGATTTTTGGGAATTTACAGTGGCAGTTCTAATGCAGATATTGAAACGAGACTTTCACCTCTCCGCAGTGCTTTGATTAAACTTTACTTGTAAATTGTTTAACATGTCAAAGTTATAACTGAATTACTTTATTTAGTGAAGTCAACAAAACAAAACTCTTACTGACTACTTACAGCGAATAATTATGAGCTTGATGTTTTTTACCTATTAATAAATAATACGTATACTTAATCAATACTTATAATTCGACCATAACAGAGAATGAAATGCGTCTCTCGATAAAGAGAAATCTAAAATGACAGAATTCGAGACCTCGTTAAATTCAGGCAGAGCGCGCGCCTATGGAGCATTTTTCGCATAACTAGTCTTAACCTTTCCCGGGTATAAAGGATAAAATGTACGTAAGCCATCAAAGGGACAAGAAAATGAATTCTTCATAGCAAATACGGACTATCAATTCCATCCTGTTAAAAACGAAAGAAAGCGAGAGAATCGATCTTCTCGATTCAAGTGAATGAAGGTTGATTAAGAGGATGGGTGAATGATAGGAAGGGATAGGATCCGAAAAGTTTAAAGATCGCAGGGCAACCTTCACGAACACTTTCTGAGCAATTTTAATCCTATTGATAGCAAATTAGAAATAAGACATCTAAACAAAAGTGGCCTATTCCAACCTAGAACGGACAAAAGTTGTAAAAGGCAGTTTAAGGGTATAAGGATCCGTTATATATATTACCCGTTTCTTCGTACAAAACCTAGAAATGAATATGACTTTGCTAAAATAAAATTTATATGACTATTAAATAAAAAATGCGTATCAAAAATTACTCTTAGATCTTTAATCAAAATGTCAAACAAATTTTCAATTATTGTTACGTCAGCTAGGAAATGATCGTTTCTATTTTTTCTAAATTTTATTTTTCGCGAAATGGCGGATATTTTTCTGGAAAAATTAATTTTACATTTGATTACAGCTCTTAAAATTCAGCAATTTTATATTGGATTAAAAGCAACGAACATTACCGCGCCTAGGGCTTGCTGAACATGTACAAACACAATATCTTTATACATTTTTGAGGAATCGTGTACACTGTACTAAAAAGTGAAACTTTTAGAAAGACGTGCTTAAAGTTTTAGAACTTAGCGCGGATCAGAAATGCAATGCCATGTTTCACGAGCTATAACTATTAAACCAGTAAAAATTCCGCTAAAGCCGTTAAGGGGGCTCAATAGACCGTCCTCTAGAAAAAAAAAAATTCCATACAAAAGTAAATTTTTTTTAAATTTACAAAGTGTAGGACTCCTTAAGAAGCTAGTTATAGAGAAAAATTGGAAGGTAGCATATACGAACGTCAAAACATATATCAAACTACAATTATTGCACATAATTTGTGCTATCAGTTAGATCACAAGGTTGAGCGATTCTAACTGTTGTAACAGCATAAACAATACCCACACATTTTTAAGGGTGTTCCTGTAGTAACAATGCTTGACCAGATATGTGCAAACATATTCCGGCTGGGATTGGAAATATAACCACTACTTATATGAATACAGTTTGCGCGTTTTTGCTGGATTCAAAGTCTGAATAAATACTTTTGAATTCGCTTGGTTTCATGCTAGAGAGATAGTTGACGTTCTTTAGGAATCGGCAGATGCCTGCTTCTAGGCGCACTGCATAGCACCAAAACAAACAATCAGGAATAATTGTGTATGAGTTGAGCTATGCGAAACTATTCCTTAGAAAGTACTTTAGTATTTATAATAAGTCGACCGCTATAGGTGTGATCACGAAAAAAATTGCCAAAATATACCCATATCTCTTTTAGAATATTTATATATTGCTTCGTGGCGCTTATATTAATATACGCAATTATATAAATACATAGTACACTTTCGTATATAATTCAGTAAACAATGAAGAGTGTGTCCAATAGATTAGAAATCAATTAAATTTCAAGTACTTAATGCAACAAAACGCTCTTACAATTACCTAAATAAATAATTTTTCATAGAATTACTACACCACCAAAACACGTCTTACGGATATTATTTACATTTACTTAAACAATTGTTGTTGTATCCGCTTTGCCGATAGATATACAAACTAAATACCGGTTGGGAATAATCTAAGAAATGAAAAGCGGAAATATGAATTGTAATCAACAAACTACTTGAGACAGCGTGAGCTTGAGAGGTGAAAATTGACAGAATAGCAATAGAGGGAATGAATGGGTGAAAACGACAAAGATAACCACTGGATAAACACGAAGACATCGACATTTCGAAAATAAATAAACACAAACGTTTACTGAAAATAACAAATAAACAAAACTGAAGAGAAAGCAAATCAAAGCAAGCACAGTAGCGTGGTGGTAGAATAATCGTAATTAACAGGCGCAAGTGAAGGAGAATGAAGAAAATAAATATTCTATTGTAGAAATAGTGGAAGCGGGAATAGTAAAAGTGACACTGTAGGACTACGATAATTCAGCAAAATGGGAATATCACACCACTTTTAAACACTTTTGCTTAAGCAATTTTTTTATAAAAACATTTCAGTACAGGGATAATAATATTTTTAAAGACATCAGATAAGTCGTAACAAGTCTAGCCAAATTGGTTGCAGAATTTATAACGTAAAGTGGGTCAGTAAAAGATAAGCCAGGAAGTGGCTCAAAAAATGGATCAGCAGGCGTCCAGTTGTTGGGGAAGAGAGCAATAATCATAATTAGGAAGAACCGCGCCATTTCGACAATACTAGATGTCACCAAATCAGCTAAAACCTCGCATGTTCAAGTCATTCGAATTAAGAAGAGAAACGGTATAAAAACTTATAAAACCAAGCGAAAACAAAAAAAAAAAAAATATTTTCTTTGCGTCTAAGTTGTACATACATATAAGACACAAATGAGAAATAAAAATTTGTGTGTTGTTATGGATGAGAAAACTGATTTGAAAATGGACTTGACGGCATTGCCGAATAACCAATTTCCCAGCTTGGAGTCTGGATAAGACATTTCTGAATCGGAAAATAACATCCACATGGAAAAGTTTGGTAGAAAAGTACTGATTTGGCATACCATTTGTGAAAGTTGGCATAAATCTACGCCGTTTTCACTATGGGAATCATCAACACTGAAATTTACGTGAAGGAGTCTCTTCAAAAATGTCTCCTGCCCTTAGTACGTCCTCATAAAGGCCCATTTATATTTTGGCAACATTTGGCTACATCACATTACGTAAAGTGAAAAGACCCCAGCCTTTAGAAATCTTAACAGGCTTATGAAATATCTTATTGAGGTATGCAGCGTCTCAGGCATACATATTTTGCTGATTTTAAGATTGGTGTGAGAATTGTACTATTTTCCAGCCCTACTCTAACCAAATAGTATTTTCGGTACACTCAGTTCAGTTTAGGTAGAAGAAATTTCTAAAAGTCTGAGTAATAATTTGAAAACTTTTTAAAATTCACTATCGTTGACACACATAGCTCTTGAGAGAGAAATGAACCTCATCGCCGAACAAAATTTTAGTCGGAAACAATGAATCTTCTTCCAAGCTTTTTAAGAGGCCAAAGGCTCAAAAGGTCCCGGACTAAATCAATGATGAAATATTTAACAAAACCGAATAAAAACCCCATGTCAGCTTGATAGACGCTAAGTGATCCTGCCGATAGTATAGAAGACTGGAAAAGCCGCAGACGCTGTCCTATCTGTGTCTGTCTATTTATTCAAATTCAGCGCCGAGGCACTTTGCCTCTCTATATGTCGCAAAGGTTAATGGTAAAAAAAATTATCTGAAACCTCTCCTAGTTTTTTTAAATGAAAATGTTTAACTTTAATTTTGATTTAATTTTTCACATTGCATTTAGGTGGAAAATCTGATAAAATTAAACAAAAATATTCATCTAAATGTTAATCAAATTGGTTAATTTAAAAAAGGTGGCTAGGCTAACATACAAAAAGTTTTACGATGAAGTTTTTCAAAATATCTTTTATACTCGGACTAATTTCCATTCAAAGTGCATCAATGTAGTAAAGAATTAGCGTTAATTGCAACGGAATAGAACTGAGCCCAAAGCTTGTGCATTTCGGTATATTTTCGTTACTATGCTATCAAATATTGCGAGGATTGAGGAACTTCGTATGGGAAAGTATCGGGCCACAAAACCATTGCAGATGATGAGAAAGCTGACTACGGGCGCTAGTCCGAGAACACCCATAGGACTAACCCGAAATACTCTAAGAATTATAACGTCGTGAAATCACAATACGCAAAGCCTTTGCAGAGTTCGCGAAACGATTTGGGAAACTCGGGCTGTGCGTAAATCCGATTCGATTTTTGTTTGACTTCACAGTTGGTATTGCCAACCATTCGATTAAAATATGAATAAGAACATTTTAGGACAAATCTGGAACTTATATTGTTAAAAATATTTCGGATTCGAATAGTTTCATTACTTCTAACTCTGCGGCCATATGTTCATATGTTTTCGCACAATCATTTTGATTTCAGATTGGTTAAATTGCTTAAGATATGATTCAAAGATCTAACGACAAGTCATCAGAATGCTAGGCAAGGCTGTCATCAAGTTGCTAACTGGTGGAATAATCAGGCAAGCTCTGTGTAACAGAGTCGATGCTGGGCTATGTTTCGAAGGACCGGTTTTGATCAGAAAGTAAATGATAAGGTCATTTAAGATTCTACGAATTCGAACCCTTACAGTGTTCGTTTATCAACGCCGCTCCAGCAATCTTAGGGGCTATTAAAGGTATTTTAGATAATAAGATTTAAGGACTTCGGGCCAATGACGATGGAATTAAAAATACCTCAATAATCTGCCGTATCATAATTTTTTTTTTTTTCATATCGACTAATTTTTGAGCCGTCTGCCAGTAATAAGATTGGATTGCTGTAAAATATTCTCTTTTCGCTTCTGGTAGGATTGTTGAGTTTTCGCCTACTTGACAACTGCAGGTGATCACAAAAGCAAATGTGTATAGGTAGATACGAGTAGTAGCAGCGAGTTCTGAGAAATATGCCTGTACTTTGTATGAATATGTGGCAAAGTTCCCTAATGCCCGATCGAACTAGCCGTAACATGTTTTCGAAGTGATTTTCTACTAGCGGTAGTAAGTGGTTACAGATTATAATGTAACTCAACTCTGCTTAGTAGCAGTGCGGCTTTAAAGGTATTTAAAATCTTTTTAACCTATAAACCAATTCTTTAGGAATTGGAACTTTAAAATATACCTTTTTTCACCAGTCCACATTCCAATCCATCCGGGCGGTGGACATAATCAGTTGCTTTGCATTTTCCATAGGCAACTTGTTAAAATAGAGTTTTCTAATTGCATTTTCCTACAGGGTACATACAACAAATACAAAATTTCAATGTAGCGCTATTATACGAAAGACAACAAAATTCAGCAATACATTTTCAGTTTTGTACCACCACATAGCAAAACATAAAGAAGCTGTGATGGAATAAATGATATTATCTAGGTGGAGGTGGTGGAATTGAAGCAACACGTATGTACATATGTATGTGAATCAATGTGGTGAAATATGTAGGTCGGGAAGGTGAGATGAGATTAAAGCAAGGGTATGAAAGATATGAATGAGAAATGAAAGTAGACGAAAGTAAAGAAGAAATATGCAACAAATTGAATTGAGAAAGTAAATAGCTTGGTTTTTCAATGTATACGAACAAAACAAGAAATAGCATGAAATGAGGCGTGTTAAAGCGACAACAACATAAATAACAGCAACAAAAGTAAGAACAATAGGAATGACTACAATAGCAAAGTAACAAGAACTCGAATATTCTGCAGCAAACGGCACAGAAGTTGATAGACTAAATGGCAACGCTGAAAATAGGGAATTCTTCAAAATAGCAGATTTTTTGCAACTGATGGAAGTAAAATGCAACAAGAAATACGATACAAATATACGCAGAATTACCGTAGCGGTGGACGGGGTGAAGCGATGGAAATAAGCGCTAAGAAAAGCGTGAATCAGAGCATAAACGCCAACGCGACGCAAATCCCTGTTTAAGCGTCTTAATAGATTGAAGGCGGATTAGAAAATGAATGAGAAAAAACGAGGGAGACTCCATGGAAAAAAAAAAGAAAAATAGCGGCGCAGATCAAGGCGAAGGACGAGAAAGGCATTGCCTATAGATATATCCCCTAAAAGCAGCACTCGCTGATTCGTAGAAAGAGAAAAGCAAAGTACGGAAACAGATTAGCTATCGCCGCAGTGGCTTGCGAGAAAACAATAAACAATTGTTGAAAATTTAAGAAGAAGACGTTAATGTAGACAACAGCGCTGACGAGTTAGAGTTAGTGGCGCCAAGGCATGACGCAGCAACAGGAAGACAAAACAAAAGTAACAGCAACACTTTCAGAAACAACGAAAAGCAAATTTAGCAATGAGCTTAAAATTTGTGGTGTTTAAAGTATATAAACTTTCAACACGTTGTATACGAGCTTTCAGCTTTAACAGACAAATAATAAAAACAAAAAGAAGCGAAAATAATGGATATATGTAAGTGCAAAATCAGTCAGAAAGTGTTAAGTGAAGTGGCTCGCTGTTGTGTGTGTTTATTCTTGCGAAAACTTACAATGTTTGCATTTTATTTAAATGGCTTGCCAGGGATTTGCACTCAAGTGTTTTTCTTCAGTTTTGAGTTTTTGTATTTGCGTTCTGCGCGCTTGTGTGCCTCTGGGTAAACAGAGCCATAATAGGAGCACGTCGAAGCGAAGTGAGGTCTTGTTTTTAATTGAGAAATAGGAAATCGTTGAAAATGATATTGCTTGAACGTACTATTTAAATCACTTTTTGTGATCAAAAATCAATGAATGCAGTTACGGGCTTTAAATCTGATACACGTGCTTCTGAGATTTGAAAATCAGCGAAATCGGTCCATAAATATCAAAATTGTATCATTGCATAACATCAAAACTGATTCATCATTTTCAACGAAGTTCGGTAAAGTTGGTTAGAAGAAAATATAATAAATTATTGAAAATAATAGATAAATATATCAAAATTTAAATAATAATGATTAGTTGCTCTTTTTTGACTTTGATGACACCTAAACACAGTACTTTTTATTAAACAGGGGCATGTTGGGGCAGAGAAGTCATATATCATATTAAAGTTATAAGTATATATATACCATATCGGACGAGATCGGACTGAAAAAGGTATACTCCACGAAACAAACACAATATGTTTAAATTTGTACAATCATAACATATTCTTTGAAGCAGTAGGAAGTTTAGGTGTTTCGCCAAAATTATAAAAATTTGGCATAAATATTTCTTCAGCTGTTTTTTTTTTATTTTTAGATAAATACGAAGAAACATAAAAAAACTGTCAAAGAAACAAGAACGCGGAAAATTTCAGCAATTTTTTAAAGCTATACCAAAAAGCTCACGTCAGCATTAATCATTTGAAGAGGTCTATACAGCCACACAGCGCTTGAAAGCATCACTTTATTGAGACGAATATTTGGTATACTGACTGAATCATATCAAGAAATGGGCAAGTCAATTGGCCAAGATATTTTTATTATTTAGAGAAATTTTTCGGAAAGCAACATCCGACCCGTTATTGGCAAGGCATAAGCACATCTATGCCGGAAAACGTGGCACAAAACTGGCTCTACAGAATGGATATTAAAAGACACAGCAGCGGTGGCCAAATGACATAAAATTTGCGAACTGGAAAAACGAAACTATTGGCAATTTCTTTGTTTTATTAGAAATAAAGTTCTATACCTATAAAACAAACAAAAAAAACACCCTTTACTTATATTATAGAAAATCCAATTTAAGCGAAGTGTGCATCCCTATAGTTGAGTACTTTATAGGAACTTTACAACTCTTAGAAAAGATAGAATGAATCCGCTTCTGCAAAAATTGACCGAAACCAGAAATAATTAATCATCTATCCAACGCAAGAAAATTAATACAGCAAAACGTGTAAGGTTGGAGACACGCAAAAAATTCCTACACTTGCTGAACAGAAACCAAATGAACGTTGTAGCTATTTGAATTTAATAAAAGCAACTTCGTAAATTCAACAAAAATCGTGGTTTGACGTACTCACAGAATAAAATACAATTTCCAAGCAAACACAGCCTTGCTAACTGACTTTGAAATTATTACATTTACGAAAGCTGTGGATGGAAATAATAAGCATAACATATACGCTTGGCCACATTAATGTGAATACGCAAAATCTGGCATTGTCATCGGAAAGCTAAATATCAAGCTTACTGCACTCTACTGGTAATTATATTGTTTACAGATTCTTGAAAACTCCATCGTGGTTAAAAAGTGGAATTAAAACGTAAACATTTATCGGTGTGAATTAAACGAACAGCAGGGTACCAATCAACCAGGACTTTTGGTGAGGACGCACCTCCGTGAGCCTCAGTGCCGCTGATTTTCCGAATTCAATCGGGGCGATACTTCGCTATTGGGTGAATTTCGAGAAGGCCGTTCAGTAACGGCTGTTGTGCCATAAAACATCGATCCTGCGCATTAACTGAAATTCCAATATCATCAGATAGCATACCGTTAAATCGAGCATGAGTTTCGCTCCCATAAATCTAATATTGCATGCACATTTCAAGATGAGAGACTAAAAGTAATTTGCACTAAAATCCCATCAAACATAAACCACAAGGTAGACGTTATCCAACGCCTGAATACATTTTTTGTGGGAAACACAATCAGAATCGCAAAATTTTTCGAAAATTGATTCAAGCGCATGCAAAGGTATTTTGATCTTTATGATGAATATTTTGAAAATTAAACATTTGTTTTTATTTCTCTATCTCAAGACATAAGTAGCATGTGTAATATGTATATATGTATCTATAACATTTTTAATGATTTGACTTTTCAAACGACAAAGAAATCTAAGATAAGAGAAAAACTTAGCACCGGAACAACGTCTAGCACATGGGTTCCTCGAGAGTTTTTTTTTTTTAGTAATTATTTAAAAATATTTAGGACAATCATTCAACGACATTTTTTTAGATGCCGTGTTATAAGGTCACAGAAAATAAAGCCATAACCAAAAACTGTACATGTGAGAAATAAAGCCATACGATCTTATTCCAACAAAAAAAAGTAATATTTGTAAACAGAATTTGCAAAGCCCGCCTCCGTTTTACTGTTTTCTAGACTTTATTTCACTTTTACAGTGAGAAATAAGACCAAACGCAAAAATATGGCCTTACTTCTCAATGTGAAGTGAAATAAAGCCATATGGTGTTTATGTATAACTTTTGCGGCCAATTGAGATTTTTTCTATACACTTATATTACATTCAACTGTGAAAAAACTGCAAATAGTTTGCATGGCACTGAGAAAACATTTAAAAAGTATCTGTATCTACGTTAAGACATTTATGTGGGTAAAGCCCATCTAAAATTAATTGTCTGTATCCTCTACTCTCCCTCAAGCTATTTGATATTTTGTTGCTTTCAGATTCTAATTCATTTTTAGTTCTTAACTCAGCTTAACCAGGTTAGAGGTGCGATATTTGACTTTCTGATACTTTGTTTTTTTAATTTATCAACTCAATATGAACAAAACCAACATGTGTTACATATGTATGTAAGTTAGTAAATATTAGTACACACGTACCCAACTCACAAACAAGAAAGGCTAAGCAAGTTGACAGCTAGAAGACTGACTTACCAAGGTTGCCCGCCCGCATTGTTTACGTTTCGGTTGGCTCCAAATGGATTTAGGTATTAGGTTTTATATTTCTTTCATTTGTAATGAATTCGCATACATGCAAATATATAAAGGAATATATGTACATAGGTATTAGTATATATATCAACTTTCACTGAAACTGTAGTCAGTACGTGCGTGCGGCAACCAATTCATCAGGTGACTTAGTTAGAAGGCGCAGATGTTGCCATAGCTAATCCGAGTATCCAAAATGAGAAGGTGCTGGGGTGTTGGAGTGTCTAATGCATTATTATCTGTATACATCGGAAAACCTCTATTGCTTGCTCTTACCTTACGTATACCTGAAGCTGGCATATAACAAAAGTTTTTTCAGACAAGGCAGACAAGAAAAAAAGAAGTCCTCGCGGTATATAAAAATTTGCGTTTTACGATATATCATTACTATGATCAGATACGCTTTTCCAATGTATGATCTAACATTTTTTTCTCCACTACCTTTCAGTAAAATGCCATTGGTTTTTTCGGACCTTTTTACTCATTATTGTGATATTAATTTAGTATAAACGATATCTTAGCCATAACTTAAAAACTAATGAATGAAGTTTAACTATTAATACTACAGTGGTTAAATATGACCTCTGCCGCAGAGTATCGGGTGGTAGTCATAGAGTTAAAAAATTTATTCAGTGAGAATACTTTTTCAGCAATTGCAGAAAAGCACGAGATTTAAAAAAAAAGAAGAAAACTTGACGAAAAATCTTTGCATACCTACACACTTAGCCTAAGCAAACGTAATCAATATTGTTAATGAACAAAACATTTTTTTGTCGTTTTAGGCGAATTTTCAGCTTTAAGGTACATAAATTTTGCCCAGTAAGATGAACGACAACTTTCGTTTTTAAGAGGAACAGTGGTTCATTCGGTGGATTCTGGACTAAACTATGACCAGCAGAAAGAATAGACTATAATAACCAACCCAAAGTAGTACTCCTGAGTTCTCTGTATAAAAATAAGTCTAGAAACTAAATAGGATAGCAACTAAAAGTATGTTTTAAGACTAAAAAGATATCACAGCGCCACGTCGAAAACTTTTCAAATATGTACCTTCCTAAATGATTAACTTCAAACAAAAGGTCATACTCCTACTGGTCACTTTCTGCGTTATGTAGTTTGCGCAAATTGGCCCTATTTCTATTGCTGTTAATTTATCGTTCGCTTCGCATTTATGCCATACAAGCGCATACATTTAATTTACCCACAAATACACAAATGTACAATAATGAGCAAAATTACCATTAAGTCAACGTAGACTAGGCGTGGTTATGTCACATTGGCATGCAAGCATGTCTCGTAAGCCGTATGCCCTGGACACGCGTGAGCGAGTAAGGTGACCTATAGTCGGAAAAGTGAGCAAATTAACAGATATGAAAATAAAAAAAAAGAGCGATGATGTTAGTAATATGATATGTCATTTGCAAATTACACGCAAAGGCCAATATACAGAAAATAATTTATTTTTACTTTTGCACATATTACATGCACATGAACAATTTATGTATGTATGTATGCATAGGAGAATACATTTAAAATGGTTTTCGTTGAGCATTCTAAAGGGACCTATATTAAAGTCGTCAAAGCAAAGTCTATAAATGTATAGTATACGAATACTTGATATACAATTATGTCTAAATTAAAAAAAACTTAAAACATATTATAAAGGTATAAAAGACTCGGCGGGATACTCAAACAAGTTATGGCATGGCAACATTCTCGAACTATACCATGACTTTCGAAATAAATTTATATACAAAAATCTCGTGTATCGGGTGTTTGTGATCGAACTCCTCCAAAACCGCTAGCCCAATTTTCGTGCAATTTTGTTTGTATAATTTTTAGGTATGAGAGTAGGCCGTAAAGCATATTTTATACTTGGGAAACAGTTGGCACCTGTTTGAAAAGTAAAATTTAATTAACATATACAAAAGCTAGATGAAATATGAAAGCAAGAGTGCTAGGCTGTTCGTCTCGAAAATAATGGGTGCCAAACTGTTTGATTCGCTGAAAAGAAGGGTTATGGCATATTGAAGGTTGCCAACTGATTTAAAAGTCGAATTTAATTAAATTATGCACAACTTATATGAAAGAGTGAAACTGTTCGCAAGTAAATAAAAGCAAGACAACGTCTGCCGGGGTTTTCTAGAAAATTTATATAAACGCAAATTGTTCTGGCGCTAGTCTATTGATGATGAATTGGCATACCAAACTGAGCACAATCGATAATATCGTTTACCAGACATGACCGATTTGTGACCAATCGTTAATCGTTGTCGGATAGTGCTGCAATTATGATAAGGGATAAGGTCTTGATTCTTCAAACCAGTGCTTCGTTGGAAGCATACGCCAGACTTAGGACGTACACAGACGTGGTAAATAAAATAGACAATAAAGTAGACAATAGATAAATTTACATTGTATGTACATTGCAATCTATGACTCTAACTTGGCATGTGTTGTCAAAAAATGCGTTAGATGAAAAATCAACAAAAACGGACTTTCCTTTGAACAATAATACATGTCTTTAAATAAGACGGGGACTGTGGCCCAAATTTAGCTAAACTGGCCTGATTATAATAACATCCATTCTTTCCACCAACCCCTTCTCAAACAAAATTCTAGATGTACATCTGGTCAAACGTAAGTGAAAAAATTCTAATCAGTTTAATATGTTTTTTTTTTATTATTTCAAATGTATGGATAGATTTTATTATATGCAAGACATTAAGCGATTTAAAATTCATAATAGCTTTGAAATATCAGCAGATGAAAGGAACTATTTATCCCTGGGCAGCGTTGGCTGTCCTATAACAAAGTTTGATCTAATCATTTCCAAAAGCTTATATGAAATACTTTATAATAACCTCTAAAATTCAATCTCTCATGGCATTTTCGATTTTTTGTGAACCATATGATAGCTTGGAGTATACCAAAGTATAGGAAATCCACTTGATTCCCTTAATTGCTTGGTTAGCAGACAATGAGGAAACATCTGGCGTTAGATATTTAATATGAACAATAAATATAAACACCGAGCAATTTATTCAAGTTTGGAAACAGATAACAGTCGCATAGAGCCAGAGCTGGAGAATACGGAGGACGAGGAAGCAACTCGTAGTCTTAATCATTCAGTTTGGCAATTGCTTTCATTGAAGTGTGAGTCGGTGCATTGTCTTGCGGAGTTGTGCACAAGTTCTGTTGAGATCTTCACCATATCTGTCTCGCTCACTTTCACTCTTTGATCGTTCAAAACGATAATATTTGCCTCGAATGTCTGCCAAAAAACTATTTGGCAGATCTTCTTGAAATTTCGTATTTAATGGTTTGAAGATTGGTACTCTTATATGGTATCACCAATTTTTTTTTTAGTGGAGACGCCTGATACATTTTGCAAGGAATTTTCAAATTGCCCTCGTCTAAAAAATAATAAATTAATAATTGAAAACTTCTCTGCTAAAAGCTTTTTTTTAATGTATTATTTTTGTCATCATTTATAATTTTCGGTTTCCACGAGTTATGTTAGATTTCCTCTTAGGCAGTGAAATTTTTGTAACTTACAAAATGGCATGTGAAGACAAACTTAGTGAGTAGTAATCGTCATTTAATATGTAATTATTATTGAGCATAAAAATTTTGCCCATTGCGATGTTTATTGCAAATTTGTCATAACGAAGAACTTTTCCTTCCAATAACTATGATGCAGTAGTATACAAAGTAATCTGCCAACGAATCATTCACCTTGCGAAAATATTATTATCAATTTCGCTTTAAGCCGGCTTTAAGGCGGTATTTTCGAATAAGAATATTTCAATAAAAATAGCCACCCAACCACTTTGAATTTTGCAAAATTTATTATCTCGGCCTTTTCGTTTTCATCTACGAAATTAATACTCTTTATTCGAGTAGCATCAACTCCGTCACAAAAGTAAAGAGAAAGAGAAGAAAATAGGAAACTATCGTATTACTTTTATACTTAGCTGTCAAAATCGAAACGAACAGCTGTCACTGTCTATCGCCGTTCATGTCGAGTTCAATGTATAGCTCAATCAATGATTGGCATTGACATTGGCAAGCACACAAAAAAAAAACAGTTTGAATACAACGAGAATATCTGCTAAGTAGTGAATGCATTAAATACCTTTAGTAGAATATTGTAGAGAATAAAGCGTAGCGTAGAAATATTCTCAATACGCATTAGCGTCAATACCGTCTCGTCAATTTCGAATTATTACGCGCTTAAGTATTGTATTACTCAGAATCGATGTTATAAATGTTTACAAACATATGTATGTAGGTGAAATGATAGATAAACAGGAAAAGTAATAATATGTAAATATGTATATAATGTATTGACAGCTTGTGAATTGATGAGTAATAAAGGCGGCAGTTCAGTACAGGGTACGCGCTAGGTACTTGAGGACAATCACAAAAACTTAAATATGAGTGTGGAAAAATTATTAAAGTTTCGTTTCCTCCGATCATAAATGAAAGAAAATAACTTAACCCGAATGCCAAATTTTCGAATCATCACATCAACCTTCCGAATACGCAATTCTGCAAGTTGTCCATACATGTATCCTATACATACCCTACGAGATGAGAAGAGTTCGATTAATGTCGAGCATCCTTCAATCTGGATCAGAATTCTTTGAGTTACTAAATATGGAACGTTGTTGGTCGATGAGAGAGCAGAAATTACAGAAGAGACGAGGAACATTTGATGAAGGCATGTGGACGTTTTAGGCAAAGTAATACTTATAGCTGTTATTGGTGAGAAGGCGGTTTCATTGGATGAAGTTCACTGAACTCTAAAAATTTCCACAAAATATGTATGTATACCAATTCTAGTTTTAAAGCAACACCCTTTACAACAAACCATACAAAGGAGATGGCTGGATAAGTCGCTTTATGTGAAGAACGAATGTTTATTGCTGATTGAAGTAGCGATTTATCTAAGCACTAATACCTACCCAATGAATCCCAACGATGATGGGAAAATAAATTCACGCAGCATATTTGAAGGCGCTAGTTTTCTTTGAAATATTCGACCGTATAAAAATATAAGCGCGAGAATGCCGGAGTGAAGGTAAAGCAAACATACATTTTCTGAAAATCACATAGCATTTCGCACTTTTCATAAGTGCAGCCTAGCTTTTGGATTTTGAGCAATGTCTGTTATTTGTTTTTATTGTTGTGCAACATCTGCCACCAAATTGTCCACACTACGGCCAATGCAAGTTAATATGTAGCATGTTTATAGGCGCTTAAGCCCTTTTTTTATATAGATTCTTCAAATATAGTTTCAATTTTTGTATATGTATACTTTTTGCCCTAATGCATCTTTCCATCACTGGCTGTGTGTTTACTTTGTGACATGAATAATTTATAGGTTAAATTAAAAGGACACAATTTGATGGCGTACAGTACAAGCTGAGGGGGTATATGTGAAGCGTGGATAAATAAGATTTAATGTACTAAACATAGAAAACGCAATTTGAGTTAGATAATATCAATAGGGTGGAGGAAAACCCTGTTGTGTCGCAAATAAAATAGAATGACAGAAAATCAATTTGTGCAAATTAAACGACAATAAAATTATAGGTATAATGAAACCGCGAAACTCGAGAACAGCTTGACTACTTTCTTTGGACGCTTCTTCGCTTGTTTTGCTCGTGTCGATATTGAATCGAAAACACACAAAAGTAAAAACCACAAAAAAATCGGAGTAAGAATCAAAATTTCGTAAAAATAAATGCAGAATTTAACAAATATAAAATTTTTATTTCATCAAGAACGCCGCTATCTAATTCCAATGCACAAATATTAACTCGATTGTTTTCTCTAACGCAGGGTTTGACAAATATCGGCACAAAATGCAGTTACAAAAGTGAATTTAGAAAAATAAAACAAATTATAAAATTTTCTAAACTACTTCTAAACAATGAGGTTTTGCGATATGTACCTTAAAAAATTGTTCAAAAACCCTCTGTTATTGTATGCACATAAGAACAAATCCCAACGTGTTCTGCAAACCAAATTAGAGAACATATTTCAAAATATTGAAATAATTTTGTTTGTGAACACGCATACGAAGATATGGTGGTAAAGCATATTACTTATACTTAACGAAACATTTTGGATTTGCCTAAGCTAAAAACTGCAATAAACCACAATTGAGAATACTATAAAAATATATGTACATATTATACATAATATTTTTTATATTATTCTCAATTCTGGGTTATTGCAGTTTTTAGGTTAAGTCCTTTCTAATGCCGTCAGACAATTTCGTCATCACTTGCCAAGTCTGGTTTGGAAGCAACCCGGTTTCGGAGTTTTACCTTCTTCAGTGCAATATTTCGTCGAGTGAAAATATACCCAAAAAACAAAACTAATTCCATAAGTGGAATAATTATCATAAGAACAAAATAAATAAAGAAATAAATAGATTTCATAATAAAAAAATGTATATTAAGTACATACAATGAAATAAAGTAAAGTAATGTAAACAAAATAAAGTAAAATCATCCAGAATACGAAAAAAAACTTAGACAATCAAATATAAGAATATATATATAAACAATTACGTATGTGCTACTGTGCGCTGTTACGTCCTAAAACGTTTGACCGTTCATTCTGACTACTTCAAATATTTCAGTATTTAAAAGGGGCGCGGCACGTACTATACAAACAGAATATATCTGTGGAAGAAATTGTGGTGGAGCACTGGAACTTGGTATAGAAATATATGGAATCAGCCGCATACTCATAGACAAAAGTCAGGAGTTATTGAAAAATGGGACGTACCTCTTCCGATCCAATTGAAAGCTTCACACGGCATATTTTAGAAGTATTTGTGGTAAGGTATATGGTCGGAAGATTTATATTACCAATATGCGAACTAAAGGAAAAAAACTAAAGTTATTTTTGTATATTTTCATAAAAAAAGTTGTGTGAACCTCACCCACGATAGCACAATAAAAACAAATGCACATACATACATGTGTAATCATTGTAGTAGTATACACATACATATGTTAATTAAAAAATATACCTAAAATTAAATTAAATTTAAAAAACCTCATATCATAAGATTAAATAAAATAACATTAAATTAAACTACTGAAAATAAAATACGAAAACATAAAATATACCATAATCAAAATAAATAATACACAAAATTAAATTAAATAATATTAAATAAAATAAACTTAAACCAAATGAAACCAAATATAATGAAGCAAATTAAAACAAAGTATAATACAATAAAAGTAAATAAATAAAATAAATTAATAAATAAGAATAAAATAATCATAATGCAATATAATATTAAATAAAAATAATTGCAATCTAATTGAATGGAGTGAAATAAAATATTATAAAATATTGTAAATAAGCTAAAAGAAAACAAAACTAGGATTTGAAAGAAAATAAAATGAAAAATAAATAGAATAAGATTAGAAAATATTAAAAAAATAAAATAAAAAACCTAAGTAAAAATATGCAACTAATCAATAAAACAAATGGAAACTCTCTGAAACCCCTACTAAATATAGTTTAACTTAATTCCCTACTCAAACTTACATAAGCTAATTATATCAGTTACATAAGCTAATCATATCGGTATTAATAAAGTCAGCATGAGAAATACAAAAAGTATTGCGACAACAACCTTTAACACACGCTAGGATTTACCAATAAAGATTACGTGAATTTTTCTACCTCATTAAAAATCATAATTCCGATATGCATAAGTTTTTGCGAAAAGTTTAATACAAAGACAAACGCTACGAAACGTATAGATAAAGGAAAATGCAATATGTAAAATAAGCCCAAAACTTTCGATAGAAAGCTGAAATCATCAAACGATATTAAACTAATAAGGTGAGATTACGCTTAAGAAGCGCACTAAATCCAAAATGGAGAATTTAAACAACTTCAATCCTATACTTGTGGTTAGTCAGAGCCAGACTTATCAGTTTGGTAGCAAATATCGCTGATTTTAATAATTAATCACAACGAAATTAATAATCAATCTCACTGAAATTTTCTTCACTCCTAGATCTGGGAGCAAGCGATTTAAAGCATAACACATTGCACGACCATAACCACCCAAGCGGGCCAAAAGCCAATCAAGAAAACCAGAACGGTGGATAAGGTGATCTAACGCAAAACAGAATGCTAACAAGTACACGAGAACTTTCCTAACTCCATCGTCATACCAAACCACTGGCGCGTCTGCTCTGTCACTGCTGACAAAAACCAGACTACTGGTAAATAAAAAATATGTCGGTCTGTAAATCGACGTTAAAAATTTTATCGCAAGTTATGTTAATTGTTTTAACATTTCGTGTTGCCGTGCAACTTTGTCGTATATTTTAGCATTCTTTCGTGTTTTTTTTTCGTTTTTTATTTTTTCCAGTTCCATAACTTTTGAGCTTATTAATGCCGTCAGCGCCAAAGCATGTTTGGCGCGCAAAAGTATGCACGAACAATTTCTGACAATGTCTATCACCTGCGCACACGTCTGTGAATGTTTTTGTCTATTTTAATTTTATTCTTTCCCAATTACGTACTAGTATAATACATACATAGGTATAGGTATGTGCTGTAAAATTTAATCGAAATATGCGTGCATACATGCGGTTTGGACGTCCAAAATTATGCAGCTAGCTAAAAGCACCAACACGTAAAGAATTATGCATCAAATACAACATTTTGTTGCCAACAGCAGCGAAGCAGGACTGCCGCTTCCCTAGTCACACAACTGGCAATCATATTGCCACCGCCAACCACATGCTCATAGCATATTACGTTATATGCAAAAGTTGACTGGTGTATACTTTCAGGCGCCACATAACATGACCGCCACGTAATGAAACCAATTTTGAAGCTAATTAAATTTGGCTTTTAGCTGCATTAACACCTTGTCACCGTGTCGGCGACGACAAAAACAGCTGACGCGAACGCAACCGCGCAGTTACGCTGTTAGTCTGTCCGCGTTCGACACTTGTTATTTTATTGGTATTCTATAAAATATTTGTTGTTATTATGTTATTGACTACGATGGGGTTTGTTGTTAATAATGCTGGCATGCGACAAATGAAATTTACACGATCCCAATATACGTGAGCTAAATATGTACTATACGTGAAAGTTTAAAATATTTGACTTTCAATGGCTGACTGGCTGGCTGGCAAGGTGATTCGATGTTAATGTTGACATTTTTGTCGTTTTGCACTTCGCACTAGTGGTAGTAGTGTAATTCGCTTAGTGTGTAAGATAATATGAGATGCATATTTCAGGGTACAAGTTGCATACGAAGCATATAACTTTAGAATGTGAAAAAATTAAGGAAAAATGTAGACTTACATATATATAATCCAAAACACGAGCGAACTTTGCCAAACAGAATAAAAAAACGCAGAAAACTAAGAAGGTCTGCTAGTTTCTCATAACATAACAAGTTTAACGTTTGCCAACTTATACTTATGTATATACCTGGGTTTCTTTACAACATAAATTGATATAAAAAAATTGAGCCTGACGAAACTTTGCAATTGGAATTTGACTTTCTGAATTCTTTTTATAGATGTTTTCGAAGAAGAGAAATAGGATAGCGCAAATAATATTACTAAATCAAAAAAAATATAATAATAGCAAGACTGGTGAGAGTTTTAGACGAATGAAAAGGAACTGATACGAAATGAAACGCTGATAAACTGACAAAACTATGACACAGAATCTAACGATATTGTCGCGTTATCACTAGGATACAACAACCACTTATTTAATGGGTATTGCCATCATTACCGGATTTTTAGGCGCAGTAAACCTGACAACTATCAGATTGGTGATTTTTGTAAATGTATCCGCATACTGGGGATAGTTTACACAGAAGTTGCATGAAATTTCGTTTCCTGTGAAAAGAAATGGTAGCTCATATTTATATTACCATTCCAGAAACCATTTGGATCAAAGAACGAAGAAGACAAAGAAGTTGTCATCTTATTTCACCATACTAGAACAAATTAGATTTTTTCTGATTGATATTACAATCTGCTGTGATCCAATTGGTGTCTGGTGTGGTTAGATAAGGCAACAACATTTCTTGCCATAGAAAACTAAACGTCATGCTACTTCTTTGTAATCTAATAACATTCTTTGGTTAGGTCATTTCAGATTTTAATATAAATCATCGAAAGTCAAATTTTTTGTGGTATGGTGAATTAAGCTAAAATATTATGTTATCCTAATGGTGAAAAATATTATCTCTTGCAATCAACGTTCTTTGATATTACTTCCCACTATTAATACTATATACCGCGGTGCGATCAAAAGAGTTGTGTTTATTGCCAGAAAGTAAAAGTACAAAAAACGCAATAAGTTTGCAGACTCAAAGTGGGTTGCATTTGTGGTATTTAAAACAACCACTTAGGGGATACGAGTAAATGGTGTGCGAAAAAGATAATACTTAGATGCTTCATATATGTTCCAATACTATAATTATAAATATAATTCCATTGCATGCCGAGGACACAAGCGATGCGGCAGTGCAAGAATGCTGTAAAACCAGCTGGGCCATCTTAACTTCACATTTTCAATCTGAAAAAATTCCCTAGGATTAATTTAGACTTGAGTTGGAAACTTAACTAGCTTTACTCTAACTGGTTATCATATGGGAGAACTTCCTTCCTTATGGCGTTTGTGAGCTTAGGGATTTGTTGTTACTTTCGAAACCCAAGGGAACTGTGCTTTAAAGTTCACCATATTGTTGTTTCCCTCTCCTCTTTTAACAACTATGGCTTAGTTACACTGTCTTCCTCATAAATATAGTTCCCTATAAAAGGATTCTCCTCATCTGGTTAATTGTTTCGAATGTAGAAGAAACATATCATTGTGAAACGTTCTTTACGTTAAGAGAAGTGCTGTTTACGAGATTACATATACTAATGGAAGATAAAAGGTTTGAATATTTTTAAATCATTTTGTGTATGGATTTGTAAATCTCTATTAAGACCCATGATACCTCATTCTGGCTTTAAATTGAATGCGCTGATTGAACCTAATATGGGCTTCATTTTGAGATTAACTTTACTGTGATTTCGACTGAACTAATTTCGTTTTTGGCATGACTAACAAAATGTACTATCACTATAGAAATAATTAAGCTTATTAATCTACACTGCAAATTTAAAAGCGCCAATCATAGTATACGACAATTACGTGTCTAACCAAGAGAGTAGCTTTAGGATTGTCAACAATAATTTTTCGTGCGTCATAATTTAAACGAATTTTAATTCAAAATGCTAAGAGGAAGGATACAGATACAATTGTGTTGCCACATTGCACGATTTACGCATGTATTTCATTTGAAGTCGTAGAGAAAATGAGCAAAATAGAAGGGAACAGTGCAAGCTCGACTCAGGTAGTCTCGCTCAGTAAATGTAGCTGCGTATTCACAAAATTCAAACACCGACAGACGCAGCTATAATTATTCGTATGAGTTGCTATGAACGCGTGCATGAAAAGCAATTTATGCCAATTCTGCGTAATTTCACATTAGAGCAGTCGAATGTGTCTTCCGTGCTAAATCAATGATGCTACATACACACACTAACACATACATACATATGTACATAAGTATGGACTACTGAATGGCAAATACTAAAGGTAACCAGGCAGAAATTGGTTGTCGAGTTTTATTGGAAATGTACACGCTTAAATGCATGGACCAAAAATTTTGCTGAAATCAAAACGCTGCCCAAAACCAAAACCAGCCACATCTACGCCGGAGTGAAATTGCAACCAACGACAAACGATTGTATGTAGATTGGCGTTCAAATAACGCTCCAACATTAGTTGCCATTTTAAATGCTGAAATTGCGCGTATACCTCCTACGTGAAAAGCTAGACCATCTGGATGGATATGGATGCAGGTAGTGTGGAATGCAATGCGTTTGATATTTTTAACTGCACAAGCAGCGTGTTTGCACCTAGCTCTATATCCGGGCTGAAGGTTTTGTTTAGTAAAATTATTACTATTTGCAGTGGACTCACGAAATGGCAGTAAAAAAAGAACAACAAACACAACTGACACCCACAAATGTGCCTTTGCAGTTCAGTCAGTCCATTGCCAAATTGTTCAATGTAGTGAAAGTGTATGAACACGATTCACATAATTCGGTGGATATGGTAGTGGTTTTGTGAGTACTATGAAACGAATGGTGATGCTGCAGACATATTTCAAAATACTTAATATTTGGATCAGTGCAGTAGAAGAGAATAAGCTAAAATTAGTATAGCTTTGACTACTTTTACAAAAGACTCTTTGTTTTTGACTCTGACTTTATTCTATAAGTTTAGATTATCATCAGATTGACTATGGCTTGACTTTACTTTTGACTCCAACATTAGTTAAGTTAATTTTCCTTCATCTTCCTGACTTTAATGTATAAGTAAAGTTTAGAATGCTTTGAACTTCTCTCTAAGTAATTTTGCCGTGCTTAGATTTTGTATAGATGTGATCAAAACTCAGCCTTAGTTTTGCTCTGACTTGCTTGTGTTTTGAATGAATTCTGAAAATAGTTTGAATTTGGCTTTACTCAGAGCCCGGGGATGGTTGAGTTTTAAAATTCATCCAAATTTTCGTACAATTTAAAAAACCTTTTGATATAATAATGTGGCGGAATATTTTTTTAGGTCTCCGATGTATATTCCTTTGAGACTTATACAAAAACTATTCATCTCGCCGATTTTTGTAAGTCACGTTAGTCTTCTCATAATAACTTAAAAAAATGCCTGGCCGCTGATTATTATGAAACAAGTTTATAGTTTTTGATGACCTTACAAAAAATGTCACTCAATATTAAGACCAAAAGACTTGTATAATTTCAGTCTCAAAATAAATTCAGTGTTTGTTTTTTTATCTTACTACAATAATTGTTGAATGATTTTTATTCTTCTCGCTTAAAACACTTGTGTCTCTAAATTTATTTGATCTACTATTTGGTTTGAATTCGATTGAATTTCACTCAGACCACAACATACAGTTCGTCGATTTATACCATTTTTTTGAATTTTGTCTGATTTTATATTGGCATTGACTGAGCCGTTGACTTTAACTTCGAATTGTCTACGATATTCTTTCTGCCTTGGCAAAAGCCTTTAACAGTTTCCATTAATTGTCTTCCCGATGGCATCACTTCGATCTTACTCTAGCTAAAACTTTATCTCTGTGATAGAGTTGGGTTTCGATGTTGATGCTGCTTTACTTTAACTTCAACTTCAACGTAGACATTGACCATGACTTCGACTTTACTTTTAACGTTGAATTTGCGATGATTTTAAATTTCAACTGGCTTTAACTTTAATTTAAAATTGACCAAACCGTATTTCGATTTTTCATGCCCTCTGGAAAATTTTTGTTTTTATTTTATTAAACTTTGGTTTAACACTGATTTGATTTTTAATTGAATAAAGTTCTACTTTTGCTCAGACTCAAACTAATTTAAGCAAATTAAATACAACCTTAAGAATGTCCTTGCTTGGTTTGCGCAATATTATCCATTGCCAATTCGCTTAAAATAGAGAAATCCCTTCAAAGGGTTGCCGTGTTTTTATTAGCTCGCAACAATACAAAACTATCAACAGCACATTTAAAACCAATCGACAAATATTTGCTAAATATTAGCATTCCGCGAAAAGAAAAAATTAAAAGGAATGAGGCAAATCAACAAAGGAAAAATGGCAGAAGGAAAAAAAAACAAATTTGCATAAAAGCAAAAGAATCTGAAGCCAATGTAGCACTGAGGAGCTGCTTCTTTTCTTTTATACTAATTTGTTTCTTGTCTACGTAAATGGCGGCGAAACTTGGAAGGCTTTCTCAACTAGCCATCTACAAGTATACTACAAGCGCACATACAAAACTGAAGCATTGTAAAGAAAGAAAGCCAAAGGCTCTCCAAACAAAATAGACAAAAAAAAAACAAAAACAAAAAAAGCCAGAGCAGTCGGTAGTTACTATCTAGGAAATCCAACAACAAAGCAAGTGGCTGCTGGCATTCAATGAATAGCCGGATGGCTTGCTAGCCCACGAACGGACAATTGACACACACAATAAAAACGGCATGATACAACACGACAGGCAGCAGCCTAGGGCTGCATATGCGAGTAATCATGAGACAACAGAAAGAGGTATGAAAAGGTAAACAAAAAAAAAAAAAAAAGAAGAGAAGACTTGAGAAGACAAAAAGCAACAATGCCAGTAGACAAAAGTGTCAACCACAAGGAGTGGTGAATAAACATGCAACACGCTAATATACAAAGGAACCCACTCACTCACACACAAACACATCTACAAAGAATTGAAATCAAAGGCAGACAAAGGAATGAAGTAGGGAATGTAAAGAGAGAGAAAAACACCAGCCACGATATGAAACCAAGTCACGAGAAACGTAAAGCAAAAAAAAACACACCAAAAAGTTAGGTAAAATGTTGTTCGCTCGTAGCCAAAAGAATTGAAAACAAAAATGACTATGTAAAATGGCACCCAAACAAAACAAAAACAAAAAAAAAAGAAATATAAAAAATAAAAATTTAAATAGACCAAACTCAGCGCCGACTAAAAGCGAAGGAAACACATGCAACAACTTGGCATGAAAATGAGCATGCTAAGTCTCATGTGGAAAGGAAAAGCGCCCGTCTTCCTTCCACGTCTGAAATTACCACGCCTAAAAGCTGCACAGCTCACCCGATAAACATTTAATATTGACAATCAAAATGGTAAATGACAAAAGAAGCGAAGGAGTGGCAAAACTGTCATACTCGGATTTGATGGCATCATAGTTCTTCGTAAAACCTTGAAGGTAGAAGTTTAAAAACACAAAAGTTTACGAAACATAGGCATAAATCATATGTATGAATCTCTGCTAGCTGGGAAAAATAAAATCAAAAATTTTATAATTAGAGCTACTCATGCCTATACCTCATTAGATAATCACACTTATTCTAAGTCCCGCCCGAAGAAAAATTCGCCCGTAATTTTTTTCATCCGCCCGAAGTGAATACGCTTTTTATGAGTTCCGCCCGAAATAAATTCCACTTCGAAACAGCTAGTGAAATTCGAAAATTGAAATTACAACTCTGTGTTTTCGTTGCAAAGTTTAAAATTGAGGAAAACCAAAAACAATAATTTTAACATTTAGCTCCCAGTGTTTTAAATCAAATTTAATAAAAAGGCACATTTAGGTAATTGATTAATAATACGTTTTTACGATATTAAAGACAAGACAAAGAAGCGTTTGCATACTTATTGGACTTGCTAACCAATGCATTACTAAATTCAAGATAGAAGTTTGGTTTTCCGCTAATCGATAAACTCAGCGCTTCTTTTTGTTTTGTTTTTTGCTGAGGGCAGCTATCAAAGTGATATTGATAAAGACTTTGAAGTTAGTCTTGCCACATTCTCTCAATTCTCCCTTACAAAACCCCTGGCAATGTCCAGTTTTTCCTTATTTTTCATTTTTCTCCTAGAATAGAAGTAAATTCAATTGCTTTTTACTTACATTTTGAATTTGTTTGTTCGCCTCTCGAATTTAAGTGAAAAAATCCAGCAAAAATGCCAACACTTTTCGCCCGAAATTAGTTTTGCCGATAAGCGAAAAGTATGTTTGAAAGTGAAAAATTTCCAAAAATTTATGAGGGAAAAGTGAAAAATTTCGGGCGAAAGTGAAACACAGGATAAGGCTGATTATTTTTCGGCTATATTATTATAAATAAGTGTGCTATAAAAATTATAACATATTTAATTCCATTACTTAAGCATGACGTATATGGCATTTTGTTTTATTTAACTTTTTTTATATTTTTGTATTTTATGATTTCGATTACACCTATTGCAAATCATTTCATTATATTTTGTTTTATTTGTTTTAATTTTACAATAGTTTATTTTAAGACATTTTGTTTGCTTTACTTTATCTCATTTTAATTTCATTTAGTTAATTTTTATTTATTCATTTCGTTTAGTCTTATTTTTTTAAATTTAATTTATATTATTATACTCTGCTTAATTAATTCATATGATTGAACTTTGTTTTATTAAAATTTATTTTACTCTAGTTTATATTAATTTATTTTGTTGTATTTTATTGTTTTATGTTTTTCTTCACTATTTTATCGAATTTATTTTATCTATTATTGTAACTACACTTTGCTTTCCTGTTTTTGTAATTTATTTCAATTTCATTCATTTTACTAAACTTAACTTAATTCTTATTTATTTATATCAATTTACTTTGAGTTAAGTTAGGTGAATTGAGCGCAATTCCATCAGAGCCCGAGAATAACCGTTATTTATTAATAACAAATTTAAATTGTTATATCATAGCAATTTTTGTTTTTTGGTGTAGAACATTGAAATATACGAATATAAAACTGGTCACATTTCTGTTTTGACCAAATGCGTAAGGGATTGAATAAAAAGAGAAGCAGATGCCCTGGAGATAAACGGCAAAATTCAAATGTAATGAGTTATTCGTTCTTACATTATATTTTCTTTGGATACACACCATGGCGTATACGTAACCTTGGTATGTTTGGTGTTCAATCTGTTATATTTCTGAAATAATAGTCATATGACACGTAACTCAACATGTTCCCAATTTGTATTAATTTCTGTTCCCGTTATATCGAAAAAGCCAGTGATTAGGGTTCACATCCATTTGTGAAAAACACAACATTATATTACCACAATCAAATTGTTGTGGTAATGATTAGGAAATTTCAGCAGAACAAAAAATTTTATCGGGCTTTAAGTTATGACATAAAATCGACTCGATACGCATTATAATACTAAGCCAAACAACACAAATAAAACCTTGCGTTGGCCTTCAAACTTGATGGGCTTAAAGGATTGTATATGCCGCATATTTATCTAAAATATTAACGATTTCCTTCCAATTTAAGCACACTGAATGGTTGATGGAAAAAAACCCGATACAAAAATGTAAGTGCTTAGGTGTTACAACAGCTGAGTGTTTGCTAAGAGAACATTGACAGCTTGGGAGTGTCTGCTGTTGGAAATTTCCACATCATTAAATATTTAAAGTAAAAAATGGAAAATATAAACGCACAGCCAGAACTCGTAGTTATGTTTTTATTGTTATGGAGTGAATATAAAAAAAAACTAACACAAATATGAAACAAAAAAGTGCACAAAATGCACAATTTTCGTACTTTTATTATTGTATAGCAACAGTTGATTGCGAAAGTAGTTTCGCAAACTTATCTTTTTTAAGGTTTTTAGTGCGCCCACGCCAACGCTTAGCGTAAGCAGTTAACCGACTGACTGGGAGAAAGACCGCACATGGTACTTGACACCTAGCGGGAGACAATGTACAGGCACATTCAAAGAAGAGTGAGACATTTTTGGAGAAGACAAAAGAAAAAATTCAGTAAAAATTTAAAGAGTATACATGAAAGTTTTATGGGTATGAAAAGATTTCAAGCTAAAATATTTAAGAATATAAAACACACTTTTAATGCGAAATATAATGAAAAAATGTACATTAGAAAAATTTCTAACAAATACATTTAAAGTTACTAGCAGCTGACGATACTCCACTTGGAGTCATTCAAGCACAAGCATTGGCAAAAGTTCGACAGACGAGCTTCAATTACGGCTGCACAAACATATACACATTCGTATACGCGCCTAAAAATATTCCTATGTTCACATAATGCGACCACAAGTTCCTTGCCATCGAACTAACAGAGAGCACAGCAAAGTCAAACGACACGCTGTCGCTGCGTACCATCACCATTACCGTCAACGGAAAACTTTTCGATTGTGCACAAGTTTTTCAATTCAACAATTCTGCTTGCATATTTTTAAGCAACAAACAAAGGCGCACATGCGAACGCAAGCAGAGAAATCCTAGAACGATATATATATATATATAGAAAATAATGAACGAAACTTTACAGAACAATGGCACGTTCCGAAAGAAAGTAAGGAAGAAATACTGACTGTACAAATCATAGAAAATTATGGCATACTTTTGTGGGTAGTGCGGGGCATGTACGCTTGTGGGTAAGTGCATAAATAATAGCAAAGACAACGTGTGAGCTTACAGCAAACAGATAGCTTAACGGCATAAAACTGTAAGTTCGTAACGAAAAATATAAAAATATTGAAATAAATAAAAGCGAACGAAAATATGCGATACAGGCCCAAGAAAAACAATAGCAAATGAAGTGTAAACTTATGTGACTAGAAAAATATTAGGTTGGATATTAGGTGTGATTTTCACCTCTTAATAACCTCAGGGGTTGAACTTTTGCTTCGCGAAAGTTGTGCAAGTGAGGAGAAGACGAAGTGATTACATCCCATTAATCTCCAAATAGTTGCACCTACAACATATAGAGAGTTGACGGTTTGTTAGCATGAGAAGTTCGCATGCATTGCAACGCCGCTTTCCTTCAATCACCAGCTTGAAACCCAATTGCAATATAGGTTAGGACGTTCCTCTTCGTTCTATATGATGTACCCCTCCAAATCATCCCTTAACGAAATCTGGCCAGATAAGCAACCATTTGGTCTAATATGGTGCATAGATGTTCCGTTATGTTCACCACCAATGCTCGAGTAGGGGGCATTGCAGCGGGACTTCTCGAAATCGTCGATACTGAATTCAACCTAACAAGTAAAAGGTAACAAGCTATTCTGAAAATGCCTAGAGTGTGCACATCGTTGCAGACAAAAAAAAAGTGTGCAGTACAGGCGAATGAAAATACGGGCTTAAAAATTGCGAAACGATTTTTTTTATTTGATGCGTTTGCGGCGAAAGAAGCAAAGTGTTTTCAACCATGCGAGCACACCATAAACTCGAAATATATGTATGTATATTAAAGAATGCTAGAAAAATGTTTCTTATAGTTCTTAACGAATAATATATTTTTGGTATACTTTTGACGAAACTATGTAGGTTAGGTTAGGTTGCGCGAATATTCCTCACTTGACACGCTCAGGGTACAGGCTTAAGTGATACAGAGGATGGACCTTAAAAGGATAAGATATTTCTGCACTAACTCCAAGAATCACTTGGTATTAAAAATTGTCTACCGAAAACGTGTACTCTGCTGCGTCCAGTAGGAGCAGGGATGTTTTGAGTGGTTTTGACTTTTTTCTAATCTACTAAAGTTCGTTGCAGATTACACCCAACCTTTGCAGCATGTAGGCTAATAACGCGCTCTCCAGTCAGAATGATGATGCAAGGCCAGCTTCTTTTTGCAGATCTGTATAGAAATGTACAGCAAAGAGTTTATATGCAAAAAAATGTGGAGCGTTGATACATCTTTTGTGAATATCAGGTACAGACAGTGGAATGCAAAAAAAAAGGTTAATTTTTATTCGTAATATTTTTTAGTGGATATATTTTCGGAAAAATAATTAAAACACTCTTTATCAAAACCTAATTTTTGTACAAAAATGTTGTGTGTAAGAGCACCGAGAAATTAAAAGTTTGGCAAGTAAACGCAGGTAAAATTTATATTGGCCGTTTTTATTTAATTTGTAATAATTGTTACACTTTCTCTCCGATTACGGCGTTCTTTCACACCACATTATCATAATGAAACGCTTTGTCAATAAAACATTTTTAATTACTTTTTTTTTACAAAGTTAATCCATTGGCATTTAAACGCCTGCAAAGCAAAATACACTATTCCGATTTATACAAAAGATATATCAGAGGAAATAACCAGAACGTACGTTTAGAATGGAAGAAAAAGTATGTTTTATTTACTACTCTTGAATTTTTTTCGGCAATAACTGCAAAAAAACCTCGAAAACAGTGCCTAATTTTAAAAACGCGTCTTTCGAATAATAAATGAAACTCATTTTCGTCCACAGCGACCCAAAGTGTGTCTAAAAAAAACATAAATTAAATACAGTAAAATCAAATTAATGAAACCAAAGTAATAATAGTAATATTACCGCTAATGTAATTATTGATGGAGAACCCATTGAGAAAGTACTTATGTGAAATTAAATATTAAGGTATATTAATAGACAACAAATTACGGTTTGCTAATGATGTTAAATGCATTACAAGAAAAACTGCAAATAGGATTTTTCAAAAGGTTTAGAAAATTTGTAAATTTCAGCAAGGCTATAAATAAAAATTATATCATATTGATACACCCACATTTAAAATGCATTTCCACAATTTTGTTTCTAGCGGGCCAAGGTCCAACAGATTCTCTAACAAGGATACTAACTCAGGATATGCGCCTAAAATTAAAATGAAATTTTTTTGACCCCAATAAGGGTATGTTAAATCCGTTGATGTCGATGAGTGAGAAACGAAACGAAGAATATATTTTAATGTATTATTTTTAATGCTTAAAAAAAATAATAATATTTTATCTTCTGATTTATCCACGAATAATAAGGGATACCCTGTAATTAAAGAAATAGTGAGGATTTGAAATTGGCATCAGCGAGACGAACTCGCACTAGTTTAATTTTTAAGAGTTTTGCATTGTTCAATACACTAGCAAATATTTTAAAAGCATATCTTTAAGGAGCATTGTAAATATTTGTATAAGAAAAAAGCTTAATGCTAGATTAAACATCATAAAGAACCTAACCTCTAAGCACAGTAAAATACACCCGGGCACTCTTATAAATATAACAAAATCTTTGCTATTGTCAGTGATTGACTACGGTCTACCTATTTGTGGACAGTGCGCTAAAAGTACAATATCGGCTTTATTTGCACCCTATCACAACACGATTCGCAGGAGTCTTCGTGCCTTTCCCACAACACTAATAAAAAACCTGATGGCAGAGTCTGGTCTCCCTTTCATTGGCGAATGTTATAAGCAAAACCTTCTCCGCTTAATAAGTAAACTATACTTCACAAATAACGCGTTTCTGCACAAAGACGTACCAAATGCAGCCCAAAGAAGACGTCGGATGCAGAACCCTTCAGCTATATATAATGCATTACTGAACGCGAAGGAAGTCAACATCCTTTACAATCCTACGCTTACTAAATCAACAAAATTTCCTCAGTGGATGCTCCCTCCATCCGTTTTTATCTCGAAACTTTTAGACTACCCTAAACAATCAACGAGCCCACAATATATCAAAAAACTTTTTTGGAATTTAAAAGCAGCTCAGAGAGAAAAGGCTGGAATTAGCTGGCAGTTAGGAAACTAACTGCGACTAACTGGCAAACGTACCAACATGGATACAAAGTTTACAATCAAAATCGCGTCAAGCCAACACTCCCGGTCTCAGCGACGGCAGATCAACTACGAATTATCACCAGACTACGCATGGGTCACACAAAGTTAACGCACGAATATTTGTTAAAAGGTGAATCGCCTCCTTATTGTGCAGCGTGCAACTGCGCACTGTCCATAAAACATATCCTCGATGAGAGTATAAAATATAAAAATGCGCGAGTCAATATATTTGGAAATGAATTGCCCACAAATGTGCTAAAGACCTTAGATATTGAAAACATAAAAAAAATATTTAACTTAATATACCAAAATAACCTTTTGTACTCAGTGTATTCATTTATTTACTTCTGTACATATTTTTAATATTATCTTATTCTGGAGTATTTTATAATAGATTATACAATCTTTTAATAATAAGTCAGGCCGATAGTCTTAGTTACTAGCTGCCTTGCCAAATGTAATGTAATTATTTATAATTATATTTCGTAAAAATAAATAAATAAATAAAAAAAAATAAAAGCATAATTAAATATCAGTTAATTGAAGCATACTTTAAATTTGCAAAGATTTTTAAATTTTTTTTTAACTCATTTTTTCAACTGCAGTGCAAACACAAAAAAGCATGAATTTAAAAAGAATATGTTAGAGAAATATAATAAAAATGTTGAATTAATAGAGATATTGAACTACAACATTGAATTAAATGTCTGGTGTGTGCCTGATTTTTGAATTAGGAAAATATAATGCAATTTCTGTTGCATGGTGCTGATGTGAACAGTGATATCGTTTTCAATGCGTCCTTGTAAAATTTTCTGATATTTACATTATTTTTTAAACCAGAAGTAGAATTTTTCAATAGCGCAAGTACAAGAGTATATAAAACTATGTAGCGGATTTTCTTTTACTTTCGTCGTTGAGAACTCTATTTACTTATTTTTAGAAGATTAGCCATGCGCTATATTGACTGATCTGTCAACATAAACGGCACTCCATTTAGAGCGGTTTTTTCTGTACGTGGATACCTCAGACTCCTGACGAAAAGACACTGTAAGGATTTGGCGGGGTTTATCACAAATTCTGCAATGTATGTGAGAATATTTTGAATTATCTTTGTAGTTCATAAGTATATACATATGAGACAGTGTCTGAAACGGGTTTGCTCGGCTTGAAAAAACTACAGTACACACAAAAGGCTATGTAACCAAAAATCTTTGAACAGTATTTTGTAGCATTGCTTTTCCAAGTTATCAGCCTTTCAAAATACATCAAGAACACCTTTTAACCTTTGCCCATCCTTAATCCCAAGAACATACAGTCCTTTCTCAACTTTCAGCAGCATCGTATATAAAATTATTTGCAAATGAAATGCATAAAACTTTTACGAGTTTAAATTTAAAATGCAAAAAACCGAGCATGCGAATCCTTTTCTTTTCAGTTTTTTGTTTTCTTTTTGTTCCACACACGCGTTTGCCTCTGCTAACTCATTCCGCTACAGCAACACTGTTTACAAAAACAAACAATGCCTCTAGCGCGGCCCACAAATGGATGCTACATATGGATATGGTTGAATAAACATCAAAGGCAGGGGGTGCGGAAGGGTATTAGAGAGAGGTTGACTGGATGAATGTGTATATGTATGTATTTAATATGCTTTCAATAAGATAAGTGAGCAGCTGACACTGTTGGTATTTTCTCTACTCTGAAAAGGAACTGATTATGCTTAGCGATTTCTACTTAGTTTTCCATTTGCTGTGCATTATTCTTTGAATGGAAAAATATGTTTAGTTTTTTTTTTTTTTTGATTTTCTTCATTTTTATATATACAATACATATATTATTTTATTTTCTATTTTATTTCGCAAGCAACTTTTGTGCCAAAGAAACTATAAACAAGTTAAACTTTATGTAAGTCAGCGAGGCAAAGCGCCACATACGAATGCACACCCCAACCCCCACATCCCCTTCTTGTTGCTACTTGCGATGCTATCAGCGCTAGCAGACATAAATTTATGATCAGCATACACAAGCTTGCAATTCTGTATTTGTATGTATGTATGTGTATATGCATGTGGCGGCTGCTCTGTTTGTGACACGCGTATTGAGGATAAAGTTCCTATATTTCCCTTACAATTTACCACCGTCGGCGTATGCTCTAAATACCTCTACTGCTCTGCAGCAGCTAAACTTTTAGAAGAAATCTTTAGTTTTTCTTTGAAAAAAAAAAAAATGAAAAAAGAAACCAAGAAATATATCCCTATGTCTGTTTGTGTGTGTCGTCGTGCAAAAAATGCATAAGCTGCTCTTCATATATTCTTCGACTTTCTCTCCGCCAGTCTTGTAAAGCAATAGCTTTCTCCTCCATCGTCTGCCGTCAGCAAGTGCCGTATTGGTCGTAGTAGTTAGTGTCTGTCTGCATGCATGCCAACGCAACAGCACAGTAAAGTAAACTCAAATGTTTTGTATGTGCACTCAAGCCAAACTAACATACATACATACATACAACATACATGCACTCACAGTGAGTCGGTCGTACAGGCAGAAATGTGCAGAGAAAACTTAGTTTAAGGGTTGTTGCTTGCTTTCGGCTTTCTTGATTTCTCATCATGTGCATGTTTTATCCAAGAATTATTGTTATTATTTCTGTGTGTGTGTGTGTGTGCATTTGGTTGCGCTTTGCCTTTTAGTTTTTTGTTTTCGGTTTGCATGTTGGCTTGCGTATTGATAAGTAGTTTTAAGTACTTGTAGCTGTCTTTCACTGCCACTGACCTGCTTGCTTGACTTGTACCTCACCAGTCGTTCAATACAAATTGTGCTTTAAGTTGTTCGAAGAAATTCACTTCATCTTTGAACTCTCTGCCACCAGTTTGCTATGTGTGCCTGTGCTCTTGGTAAGTTTCGAGACAGACATAGCATACATATAGGCGCAATGACCAGATTGCAATCTGAATTTGGGATTTATGGTATTTTAAAAATATAAGACTTCATAAGCGCTTTATTTAAATAAGAATTTTTGCATTTCGATAAATTCCGATTGAGTGCACAAAAGTATGCAACATTAATATTTATAATCCAGAGAAATGATACAATAGTTTTGTGGGTTTAAAAAAAGTTCTGTTACTTATTTTTGCGTTCATGTGCCAAGTGAGAAAAATAAAATTAATGTACTTAATAAAAAAAAGTACATTAATTTTATTTTTCTCAGGACCAAAAAAACGCCGAATTTCGGACAAAGGTTTGTCAATTTCATTTAAAAATTGTATAAAGTAGTACTTCTAATATGATCCTTTTTGAAAAAAAGTGAAAGCAGTCTTTCGGAGTTATATGAAAGCAATAAATTTTAATTTTTTTAACACTGATTTGTTTGAAAAAAATTGCTTTATAGTGCATGAGCTGCTCCTCAATCGGGTGTGAGCAATTATTCAGTGCTGCAGGTCAGATTTATACCGATATAGGGAATCGGCAAACTAGCTAGAAAAACCAACGCAGACGCAGTCTTGTATACATTTCATATGTAACCAGATGGCAACTTTTATTTCAATTTTTTTTATCCTTGCGTGCAATTTAATAGAATTTGAATTTTAAAGTAATTACCAGCACAAGCATAGAAAACTATATATAAGAACATTGGTATATCCGATATCCAATAATCAATTATTATTTATGAACGAAAACTTCAAGCAACAAAAATAGTAAAAGCTACTTCTTTTTGCGATCTTCTGTTTCTCCAATAGGGTGAAAAGTTTATGTACATACATACTTCTGTTATCCCTCGCCAAGTTTGGTTTGGAGACAAAGCTTCAGTGATGAAATAGATAGCAAGAAATGGCGGAAAATCGTTCCACTAAGTACAATTTTGATGCGAATCAATTAAAAATGATATCTAAAAGAATACGAACATTTTGAAGACAACTCACTTTCGAATAAATGCCTAGTAACCCCGCTACAAAAAGGTGCAAGAAATTACCATACCAAAATTTTTATTAGTACCAAAAGCTTGACTAAGCTTCATAAAAATTACCAGCGCGATAACGAAATTAAACAAAAACCTTTATCACCACATTAAAAGTGCATACTTTCAGGGGTGTAAGTGCGATACTGGTAACCAGCCGCATTATGCAACAGTGTAGGCGTGTGGAGCATGACGTAAATAATAGCTCTTGCTTTTTATTTGTATTACACAATTTTTTCATTATTGCTTTTATTTATGTTAGATTGCTCCATAGAACAGCTAGACGCATAGTACGGCACTCCGGCAACTCCATGACCTTTTAGCGAGTATTGTACAAAACATTGGCTCGTTCCAACCTACATGTTAAATCGTCTTTGACGTAATTATTTCATTACAAACGAATAAATCAGCGCCTGCGTCTGAAACTCCGCTACTCAAATATACAGGGTTTCTCAATAGGAACGCTACAAAAGTTTTTTTAAATAAAAAAAAAACGGTTTGGGATATGAATTAAATTTTTTATTCCTGTGAAAGTACATTCGATGCCAATATGTATGGAACTCGATTTCTTTTGCATGGGCACCACGGGCACGCTTGCAGAAGTCCAGCCGCTGGACCCGAATTTCGACGGTTTTCAAGTATAAATCTGCCAATACTGCTGCAATTTCACGTTCGATATTCGTACGAAGTTCATCAATCGTCGCTGGCTTGTTGGCATAGACCATAGACTAGACAAGGCCGCACAGGAAATAGTCTAATGGCGTCAAATAGCACGACCGAGGCGGCCATTTCGTGAGATAAAACGTTCACCAAACTTGGTTTTCAATAAATCGATTGTGACATTCGCTGTGTGGCTTGTGGCGCCGTCCTGTTGGAACCACAAATTAAACTCGCGGTGTGTACTTGTGAGTTCTAACTCCAAATTGAGTCTAACTTTATTTTATTATTCAATTCTTAACCTAACCTAAGCTGCTGTCGGTTGCTGCCGTCGCTGCTGCAGCTGCTGTCGGTTGTTGCCGTCGCTGCTGCAATTCCAGGAATCTGTTCCAAAATGCTCGCTGGTGTGAAACCAAAATCTTTCGCTTGTACATATGTGCATATTTATTTGTCATAGTCATCTCTTGCATATGTACTAATTTGTGCTGTTGTGAGTATGTAGTGTTGATTGTTTGAGTGAAACATTTATGCAGGTGCATCCGATGTCACATATCGGAACAGTTGATATTATGGTTATCAGCAGTTTTGGTGGGAAAGCGGTTGCATTCCTTAACTCTGTATGTGCTTCAGTTGTTTTATAATTTGAATAGTTGACTTTATTGTTGTCAGCAGTTTTGGTGGGAAAGCGGTTGCATTCCTTAACTCCCCCCTTTGTTGGATGAATCGTCCCGATTCAATGATGAGTAGTAGTTAATTCTTTCCATCATCTGGTCGAAGGACATTACTGGTTCTTTCACTGGTGTCTGATTGATGTTTACTTTGACTCCGTTTTTCTTGTGTTTCCAAATTATTAGTATTATTATTATAAAACTTATAATTATTATTAGGGTGTAACTCATTATGTTGCTTTTCTTAGCTTCATATTTTAGTTCTTCTATTTCATGAATATTTTCAACGTTTCTAAAATGCAACTCTTCCATTGTTAAATTTCTCATGATTGTTACATTGATTAATCTGACTGGGTTTGGTAATAATTGAATTACAAGAGGTTTACGATGTTTATAGATTATGTTATTAATTTCGACATTACAGTTTTCAAAGCGTATTAAATAGTTTCCATTAATAGTAAAATTGTTTGAGTTACAATTGTGATATATAGTTTGATTTTTTGCGTTAATTACATAAACATGATTTGTATCTACTTCTATTACTTTTGATTGATTATTATTTATATATTGGCAGTGCATTTTTTGTTTGAATAGATTTCTAATACATTCGTCCTTATATTCTTTTAGTTCTTCCTTAAGGGAAGTCTTTTTATATGTAACATCATTTAGAGATAATATTTCATTTTCTTTAATATAAATTTCTGCCTGGTTAACATTAGGGATAGGTTGTATATATGTTAATTGATATATTTCTTTAGTAAAACAGGGAATTTTAACTAATATTACAATATTTCCATTCTGAGTGACAATTACAATTTTTATCTTACTTAATTTATCAAAAGTTATATTAAAATTCACAATATCGTCATCCGTAATTATATCTCTACTTAAAAGGCCATTCTGACTCGTCATTAAGATTTCTTTAATTCTAATAGTATTGGTTTCAATATACATTAGGTTTTCCAAAAGCTTATTGGTCCATTTTTCTTTTGATACTTCCTCAAATTCTACATTTATTTTATTCATGTTTTGAATCAACTTTTTGTAATGATGGTTTAAGTTAGTGGTAATAATTTCAATTTCGCGGTTAAATTTTTCATTAATATTTTTCTGTAAATTTATTTGCTCAATTGCATTATGTGCATTTACCGTATTTACTTGTAATTTTCCTTCTATTTCTTCGCGATCTTCATCATCCATTGTGCCGTAAATATATTTTAATCCTGTTCCTAAAAAGTTAAATAGTCCCCTTTTCTGAATTCTATGATGTGGGGTTAATGTATCTATCTGAATTCTAATATGCTTTATTTTAGCTATCAAAAGTGAGTCAGGTTCTGTTTCATTAAGTACTAGTGCTTCTAGATTGTTAACTTGGTCTTTATACAACGTTGTGTTAATTAAGTAGGTAATTCTGTCATATCTTTCAATTAATCTTATTTCATCTAGTTTTAGGGGTGAATATCCGTTTCCGTAATTGAGATCTATGATTTCTATCTGCGCTGTAATCAACGGGATCGCCATGCCAATTATGATGAAGTGCAACATTGCGAACCTAAAAATTTTAAGATTTAATATTATCCTTATGTATTATTCTATTTCTATTTTGGATCATTATCTTATTTCCTAAGTCTGATTTAACTACTTGTTTTTTATACCTAGGTTTTAGTTTACTTTGATATTGATTATCTCTTTCAAATATTATTTCATTTTCATTAAATGTCCGCGTTTGTCTGTTTTTGTTTCTACTAGTTAACGTCGTTACTTGGGCATCCCTAAGTTTTTTGGATAAATCATTATGTTTAATTTTATTATAAAGAACTTCGAATGGCTTTTTATCTGTTACCGTATGTATTGTTTGATTATAGGATTGAGCTGCTCTAATTATAACTTCTATATCGCTAACTATTTCGAATTCTTCCTTAATACATTTAGCAATTTCTATTAGTGTTGAATGTACTCTTTCTATTTGTCCATTAGTTGTTGAATGTTTAGGGTCGCAATATTTAATTTGAATTTTCATCCTTTCTGCAAAAGATTTAAATTGTGCTGAGCTGAATCCTGGTTCGTTATCGCAAGTTATTCTTTTTACTTCTGGGAAGCATTGTATTGCTTCTAATACTTTATCCTGTAATTTAGTTTTATCGTCGATATGTTTAATTACTAAAAATTTGGAGTATGCATCTATTAGTGTTAAGAATTTTAAGTTTAGAGCAAAGAATATATCAATATGAATCTGCTCTCCCTCCTTTGTTGGAATTGGTGCCTCGCCAATTGGTATTTTTTTGGGGTGTCTGTCGTATTTATTTTTATTACAGATATCGCAGTTTCTAATAAATTGTTTAAATTGTTTTTTCATTTCAGGCCAGTAATAATCCTGAAAAATTTGTTTGATATTTTCCTTATAATTTCTGTGTGCTCTAGTGTGTGTTTGTCTAATAATTTTCTCTTTATCTTCTTCGTTGATTACATCTATTACTACTATGTCTGTGTGAAAAATTTTCTTTGATATTCTATTCCGTAATATTTGTTTTACTTCATTCAAATCCTTTAAATTACAATTTATTCCAGTTAATAGATTTTTATTTAGTCGTTTTGTTATTATTTCTTTCAAAAATTCCAAGTCGTTGTATTTTATATGATGCCTAAATGAATGAAAACTTTTCGTTCTAAGATGGTCATTGGTGTTATCCCTACTCAATATTATTTGTTGGGGAAATGAATTTAGGGGCTTGTTGATTGTTTTAATGTGAAAAATATCTAAGCTTTCTACTGAATGTGCGGTATCTGTTAAGTCGTCATTTTCCTTTTCTAAATTACTGTTATTTAACATCTGTCTAGAAAGGGCATCTGCTATATGATTTGTGTTCCCTGGTTTATATATAATTTTGGGTGCGTATTCTTCTATTAATGCGTGCCACCTCTTCATTTTCGCATTGGGGTTCCTGGTAGATACTGCAAAGGTTAAAGGTTGGTGATCTGTATGAATTTCTAGATTTGCTACTCCGTATAAATAATTCCTAAGATTTTTTAGGGCCCATACAATTGCATATAGCTCCTTCTCGTTAGTTGCGTAATTCTGTTCTGTTTTAGTCAGGGTTTTGGATATAAAGGTAATAGGTTTGTTATCCTGCGAAAGTACTGCTCCCATAGCTTCATTTGACGCGTCAGTTGTTAGAATAAATTTCTTATTGAAATTAGGTTGTGTTAATTCTACCTGTTGAACTAATTCATTTTTTAATCGATCTACTGCGTTTAACGCTTCTTCATCTAATTCAATTATAACTTTTTTTGATTGGTTTTGAGAAATTCTTCCGTTTTCTCCCGCTAAATATTTTGTTAATGGTTTTGCTATATGTGCATAGTTGTGCACAAACTTCCGATAATACCCTGTCATTCCTAAGAAACTTCTCAATTGCCTCAGTGTTTTCGGTACAGGGTAGTTTTTTATTGTTTCAATTTTCTTTTCATCAGTTCTAATAACATTATGGGCTACTTTGTAGCCTAAAAACTCCACGTTTGACCTGAAAAATTCTGATTTCTCAAGCGATATTTTCATATGTGCTTTTTGCAGTGTATTTATTATCTTAATTAAATGTTCATAGTGCTCTTCAGCGTTGCTAGAGTAAACTATGATATCGTCTATGTAGACGTGACAAAACTTTCCTACGTATTGTCGAAGGATGTTATCCATGGCCCTTTGGAATATTGAAGGAGCATTTCTTAAACCGAATGGCATTCGAACGAACTCGTACTTGCCATTGTTTACCGAGAATGCTGTTTTTTCAATATCCTCTGGTTTCATTAGTATTTGGTGAAAACCCGATTCCAAATCGATTGTAGAAAAAAGACTTGCTTTTCCTAAATTTGAGAGTATTACGTTGCAATCTGGGATAGGATATTTATCCGCTATCGCGTTCTCATTCAATTTCTTGTAATCAATAACCATTCTCATTTTTTGAGTACCATCTTCGTTGGCTCCTTTTTTAGGCACTACCCATATTGGAGAATTATATGGGCTTTTGCTTTCTCTTATAATATTTTCTTTTAACATTTTCTTTATCTCTTTATTTATGAATTCATTAGCTGATAGAGGGTAAGGATATTGTTTACTCCAAACAGGAGTGTCTGTAATGGTTCTAATTTCTGCGCTAACGTCTGTTCTAAAAGGGAGAGACGTATCTATATTTCCATGTTCTTTTGAAATTATGTTTTTTATTTTCTCTATCTTATCCTCATTTTTAGTACTTAAATGATTTATTTGACCTAATTCAATTTCGTCAAGTGCATACAATTTTTCCTTATGATTATTAGTTACGAGTGTATTATCCTCAAAATTCAATCGTATTTTGGCTTTGCTTAATAAATTCACTCCTATTAGCATATCGCTTTGTAAATTATTAATTTCATAGAATCGTGTTAAATGATTAAAAATATGTGCATTATAGAAATGGGTAATAATTGTATAGCCATTTACCGTTTTGACACGTTTGGCTATTTCTAAATGTTGTCTGTTGGGTAAAATATCAGGTTTACAGTAGCAATTTGTTGCTCCTGTATCTATCAAAACTTTCAGTTTTCTGTTTGTTCCCCGTAGTTGTCTGAATATGTATGGTAAGGGGTTGCTTCGTCTAAAAAAGCATTTTCTTGTATATTATTTATTCTTTGTTGTTTCGGTTGGGGCTGATGGCTATTACTTGAATCGAAGGTTCTTTTTGGCATTCGCCCTTGCGTAATATAGTTAAATTGGGTAGGTTGCCTAAAAATGTTCTGTTTAGATTGGGGACAAGTTTGCTGTCTAAAATTAGCTGAGCTATCAACTTCCATAGGTATTGGTTTAGGCTGAGTTTGCCATCCAAAATTTCTATAGTTGTTTTTTTGTTGATCGGGACGTTGATTAAAACGTAAATAATTTGAATATTGCTGATAATTATTTTGTCTTGGGAAATTCCCATTATTGTTACTAAAATTTCTATTATCATTCACTTGTCTTCGAGCTTGATGGAATTCACTAGCAAATTTGATCCTAATTTGGTTTGACTCCATTTCTTGGGCTTTAGCCAACGCATTTGGCAAATCTATCGGGTTAAGAGACATTAAAATATTGTTTAAAGGATGATTTAGTCCTGTTATAAAAACCCTAAGTGCATCTGAACGATGTCTTTTATTGTATTCTTTAGTTATTTCCGAATTATTCCCGTAAGTCATTATTGTTTTGTTAATCATTAGTGTTAATTGGGAATTCACTTTGTTATAATAATCGATCAAATTCAAATTTGTTTGCCTAATTAAATTCAATTCTTGTTCTAATATATGCAGAGGGCGCTTGTCTGCATAGGCAAAATCTAGACGGCTGATGATCGCGTCGAAATTAAGGGTGGTGCCATGATTTGTTAAAGTATCGTTGGCTTCTTGAGTGATTTTATTCCTTAAAATAGTTAATGCGGCAAAATACTTTCTACTTCCTTTAGCGTATAAGGACATTGTATTATTAGCTGCCTCTCTCCAGCTTACGTATCCCGATCCGTTAAATTCTGGTAGGGATTTTATAATGTCTAAAGTTTCATTACAATGAATTGATTCGGTAATAGTTTGTTTTTCAAAATCTGTAACCTTATGGGTATCTGTTAAATTTCGTAATTGAATTTTCAACTGATCTATCTCAATTTTTAAATCTTGCGTCTGCGCTGAAATCAGTCGTGCTAACACTTCATCACTACTTTCTGTGGCCATATTTTTTAGTTGTATTCACTTATTTATTCACTTATTTATTCAATGTTCTATATAAATATGTATATATAAATTAAATATAATATATATATATTTCACTTGTTATAATTAATTTTAATTTTATTCTTAATACACTTTTTTAAATTTTTAAAATTTCTTAAACTTTCTTAAAATTTAAATATTTACTGTTCTCCTTTTGCTTCAGGATACTTGTTTGTGTTGATTTCTGGGGATACTCTTTTGTTCCTCGGAGGTCCTTGTTATCCAGATATCTTGGCTTACTTGATTGATGTGTCTGGAACTAGTAGTCACAATTCAATTTTTGTAAGTTGATTGAAGAATTTTGTTGGGCACAGTAAAAAAAGTTCAAACTGATTGCTTTATTTCTCCTTATTTTTATCAAGGATACTTTTTAGAGCAATATTAAACTTTGATCTTAAGGATTGTTAAAGAAAGTCCTTTTCCGATCAATTCACTTCACTTTTAATTACTCTGCCCCACGTTGGGCGCCAATTAAACTCGCGGTGTGTACTTGTGAGTTCTAACTCCAAATTGAGTCTAACTTTATTTTATTATTCAATTCTTAACCTAACCTAAGCTGCTGTCGGTTGCTGCCGTCGCTGCTGCAGCTGCTGTCGGTTGTTGCCGTCGCTGCTGCAATTCCAGGAATCTGTTCCAAAATGCTCGCTGGTGTGAAACCAAAATCTTTCGCTTGTACATATGTGCATATTTATTTGTCATAGTCATCTCTTGCATATGTACTAATTTGTGCTGTTGTGAGTATGTAGTGTTGATTGTTTGAGTGAAACATTTATGCAGGTGCATCCGATGTCACATATCGGAACAGTTGATATTATGGTTATCAGCAGTTTTGGTGGGAAAGCGGTTGCATTCCTTAACTCTGTATGTGCTTCAGTTGTTTTATAATTTGAATAGTTGACTTTATTGTTGTCAGCAGTTTTGGTGGGAAAGCGGTTGCATTCCTTAACTCCACATATTGTCCAAGTCCATATCATCCAATTCGGGCCAATAATATTCGGTTATTATTGAGCGGTAGCAATTCCCATTCACAGTAACGTGCCGGTCTTGATCATCACGGAAGAAGTACGGCCCCATTAACCGCACCAAACCGTAATTTTTTCGGGATGCAATGTTGACTCATGGAGTACGGGTAGATTGCTGCCTGCCAATGACGCTTATTGACGAAGCCATTCAGCCAGAAATGACGACGACCATAAATTGGACGTGGCGCTCTTAAAGTTGAGGCCATTGACTCCGAATTTCGTTAGTAAATTTTAATAATTTCGACTCGTTGTTGGATCTTATATCTTTCCATGATAAAATGGCAAACCTTACTGAAGAGAAATGACAAAAGAGCGGGAAAAAATATGGCATCGTTTGCTATCACTATCGGTCTACTTTTGTGCGTCCCTATTACAATACCCTTTATAAAGCATTAACGGCACAAGAATTAACAGGATAAAAGAAAAAAATGAACAATAAAGAAATAAGAGCAATAAAGACGAGAGATTAATAAAAAGAGGAGATCGTAAAGATAAATAAATATCATTAATTCCGCAACTTTGGAGCCTGTTCTGATAATGGGTTGGTAATGCGTTTCATTTTTTTCGAATGTTTAATATTTCCATGTTTTCAATCTTTGAATCACTTACTAAAAATCCTTTGTATTTCTTTCCCACTCTCTTTTAATCTTCTTTAGGACTTTATTTTGTAAATAAGATTGATCATTAATATTTTTTTAAATTGTGATTGAACTCCTCGCTCGAATCTTCCGATGGTAAAAGCAGTAAGATTGATCTTTTATTTTAACAAACCCCATTGTTTTATTGCAAAAGTAAAACATAATTCACCGCAAAATGTAATTATTTTTACCAGTCGCTGTGCTGGAAAACAGGAATATTCAGCAACAAATTCAGTATTTCTGTACCCCCTGTGCTTTCTACGCGATGTGCAGAGAAATTTATCATTACTTAAATCTATATTTATTTAAATGTAGCCGTTTTCTCATAACTTAGCTCGAAAAGCGATGACGGATTTCAACCAAATTCAGGCACTCTATTCCTTTGACACGTGGCGCGGCCATATACCACATTTTAATCCGGTAGGTGGCGCATGAGTTGAGATATACAGAAAATTTGTAATTACGGTTCGATTTTGATGATATTGGAAAGATATGCTGCTGGTGTGATAAGAAATACTTTTATAAAAAATGAATACGCTAGGTGGGGCAGGACGTGAGTTCTTCAGAAATTCTTTGTTTTCGATCCGATTTTGATGAAATTTGAAACACAGAGGAGAAATACTTTTACGTATGCTGCAGGCACGATTAAAAATGTTTTTATAATCCGACTGGTATGACATTGAAAACATACATAATATACTACAATCATATGTATAAAAATCCATTGGATGGGCAACAGTTGGAATCAATGTCTCTTAGTTATAAATTTAGTAGACGTTTAAATTAGTTGCAGATATATTTGACAGATTCCCCATTGAAATATTGCTACTAGCTTACTGTCAATTTGATCTCAACTGTTACTACAGAACATTGTTTTTAAATTCATTAGCTTTAAAAAATCTTCTGTAAGTATATAGGCAATTAGTAAGCAACGCAGACGAAGTCGCGGATATCAACTAGTTATTTCTATAAGTTTTGTTGAGCAAGTGAAGCTATTGAAGACTTTTCTTTACTCTATGTGTTTCCAGTTGCATAAAATTACGGGCCAAATTATATATCCCTGAATTTGGCATGGTATAAATATTCACTGCTCTAGCTTTAAATATTTATATAAATACTTGATAAGTTCATAATGTTTTTTGAATGAATTTGTATATTAACTTTCAAATTTTATAGAAATACTAGAATTGCAAAAAATGGTCCAAATCAAACAACTTTTTGAAAATTTGTAGGTATTTAAGAAACAGGGACCTTGGTATGTCAAAAATGGCTGAACAAAAAAAAGTAATCATACAAATACATAAAAATTATAAAAAAGATCGCAAATACAAAAGCCAAATGGTGCCGAATGCCCCCATATACTTATGTACTTGCAAAAATTTATTAGAATGTGAAAATGTATATAAATCTAAATCGAATTTTCAGTACTATTTGGTGATTTATCTTTGGAAGCGTAAGACCCAAACCAAAATTTTGTTCGGCGTGCGCCACTGTATGTATCTATTTGAGGGACAGTTAGTGCTTCCCTTGAATTTCTTCATGAGATTTGTAAGACTTCAGCCCATGTGTTTAAAAAAAATTCTCCGATTAGAAAACCCTTTTCACACACTTTGATCAGTTTTTGTTTTTAAATTTTTATAGTAGGTAATTACAACAAGCACACTTTCATACAAGTTTTATTTCACATGGACTTTGCGTGCATATGCGTAGAAAACTTTTAGGCACTAAATATTTACTTACTCGAGTTTACACGAAACATTTGCTCACAACAGAGATTTATAAAGCTACAAGCTGCGCATTAGTTCAGGAGTGGAAGGTGGCTTGGGTGGCTTTAATGTAGAAAATATCAAAAAGACGTAATTTGCCCAAATGTATTCAAATAAATACAAGAAAAGTCAAAATTGTAGCAACACTCTTTTTAACCACCTACTGGTCGCTAACCCTTTTTCCAGAAGACCAAAATATGTTGGGTACAAGCAAACAGTTATATTTGATTTCCATTACGAAATTATGAATAAATTATATGAAGAATAGAAGAACAAACTTTGCTGCATATATATCTACATACATCACTAGTATTGCCTTAAATTTTGCCTGTTAAATAATCAAAGCATTACGAATTGCGCTTACAATGTTAGGACTGCCTTAAAGTATAATATCCTAAAGTGCTTGTTATCGCGATTTTCACATTACAAGTCTATAACCCCGTGTATTACTTACGATACGCATGTTTGTAGGTTTTTGCAACCAGCGTCGCTTATTAAGCAATAAAAAAGAGTGATTTATTGCGTACATTTCATAGGAAATTATTGTTGCGTTGCGACTAGTAAATTTAGCATCGATTTAACGCAGCGCCCACTGCAAAAGATCTGCTTCTGCCACTCGATGTGAATGGTGTAATAAATTTTCAAGTTTTGTCGTAATAAACTTGCAGCAGTATCTTAAGGGTTAATTTAGAAATGTGGGTCAGTTGGGAAATGAATATTAAAAGTTTTATCTGGAATAGCAAAAGCTGCGTTCACAAGTGCCACAAATGTTTGCTAAGTAAGGGGTGTGTTTTTAGTACCTAGGTTCATATTCCGATAACAACCGCTTAAATTCGTTTCAAAATTGTTAACTATATTTCGAAACTCATAGCTCAGTTTGGCGTTAAATTTTTTCAGTGAATACCGCTTATTTTAAGCTGAATAGGCAAAAGTGCCATGTTGGGTGTGAAGAGAATACCCGAAAGCGTTGAGAGAATACGTTCAATACACAAAAATTCACAGTTTGGTGTGCTTTATATGGAATCATCGGTTCTTACTTCTTTGCAATGTGAACGGCCAGATTGTTATCATCAACGACGAACGCTGTAGATCTATAATTGCCGATTCAATGGAATGTTGAGTAAAGACGTGCTTTTGAAAAATGACAGCACCGCCTGCGCCAAACATTCGAATTAATGCAGGCCACGTTTGGGTCAAGCGCTATTTCTCGAAATGTGTCATTTGACTGGACAACGAGATCGTTCGACTTGGCGCCTGTCGATTATTTTCCCTTGGATTACGTGAATTCAGTTGTTCATGCTAACAGTTCCGACACTTTGTACGTCTTGCAAGACAAGTAGGAATCGTTACCGAGACATTGCTCACATAGCTTGCTCAAGTAGTTGAAAATTTAATCTCCGGATTATGCCATGTACGTGTCAGCTATAGTGGTCGCATGAACGAACTTATATTCCAACACTAATGAAATCAGTATTCCATTTATATTTCTCTAAAAAAGTACCCCAAAAAAAGAACAGCTGCGATTAGAATGGAGGAATGATTTCAATAGTTTAATTTGCGTGTTCCTTTGAGATTGGATATATTAAACACACCTTTTTTTTCTTAAACAACGCATAACAATTTAGCGAGGTGTATTTACGCAGAACTTTTTACATTCATTTATTTCACAGATGTTTCGTTGATACCCAGTGTTCCATAAATACAATATGAAAACATGCAATTTTGGAGCCTGTTAGAAGGTTAAGTCAATCACATATTAATAATTATTGAGTTTTGGTGTATTTACCTAAGTTCGGTTTTTTTTTTTGAAAAGTAATAAAGCAATACAAATTCGAATCTGGTCAAAAATGTATGCTTTGTTTGATTCATCCCAAAAGAGTAGAATTTTCTCTTTTGTTTTGAAAGACTTCAAAAATATTAGTTAAGGAAATTTCTATAGGATTAAGATCTCTGAAAAATTGTCGGAAAACATTACCAAGGTTGTCTCACACAAAATCTGTTGCCACTTTATCGCTATCATATTAAACCCGGGCGAACCAGAGGCTTCATTTTCAATATGTTTCCAATCAACAGCGGAACGTGATGTTGCTTCCATTAAATTTGAATGCAGACTAATTCAGAATTATATATGTATATGATATGCTCGCAAGCAGGTTTTGCGCATCTCTTACTTATACCTAAACTTCCCAACAGATAGCCGCGAGTAGACAGCTTAGTTCTGATTCTCGAATGGCTAATAGCGTGATATAGGAAAAACGCTCCCAGGTTAACAAAAAGGATGCAAAGGTATACCCCATAAATCAGAATGTTGTTTGGAAAAAAACCCCCTAACCAAGCCAATTTCGCACATGTTAAATCAAATGCGACAAAAACAATAGTTCGCCTCGAGAGTGGATACAGTCAGAAATAGTAGTGAATGAATACTTGAAAGACAGGTGACACATTAGGTACGGGTCCTGTACTCTGCTCCCTTTTCAGGTTAAATAAGCTGGCAAGGTAAAGTGGTTTGCCGTGAAATGTGGCCATCTTTTAGGCGCTTTAAGAGCTTTGGAAACCGACATATTTTCGAATGATGTTACCGGCGAAAATTTACAGCCAGAACAGATTACCAGAAGCTGTAGACAAAAATGGCAAACATTTTCCAAGTTTAGTTCACTATTTTGATCTATTTCATTTCAAGTATTCTTTATAAATCTCCATTATTGGCAGTTTTTTTTAAAATATTTATGAAAACTATGATTTTATATGCGGGGAATTTTGTTTAATTTGATTTTTAAGTTAATAGGTTTGTAAAGCGTAATCTAGTTACATGTGTCGCACCAACTCTCACTGGCACTTTTATACAAATTCAACGGGCCACGGCTCTTTAAATAACCTTCTCATGTTCTCTACAAAAAGAATCACATATCATTAACATTAAAGTGACAAATATTTAGCGCCCACATAAAAGCCTCGTTCAGCAAGTTTTGCGGCAGCAATATGTACAGCGATACATTCTCAGTGACGCACACTGGTATGGAAGGCAAATAATGTGTAAACCACTCCTTACATTATATGACACATTGTTGATGTGATTAAAACCTGTCATGAAACCCAATAAAATTTTAATATGCTTATTAATATTACTTAGAATTTACCCCCACACCAACACATTACTTTGACAAAAGTCAGCAGAGAAATTTTGTAACACAAAACTAGAAAGTAAGGCCACAATTCTGTTTGTGAACCCTCTGACTAAATGTCTAGTCATGATCGCAATCCACGCCACATTTATTTATCCACAACAAAATGGTTCGGCGCCTAAAAATATGCCGCAAATATCGTTAGGTCTGTACGAATTAAATAAGTAACAGAAAAAAACTGGTTGAGTAAAGGTCTTATATTACATTCCTGTGGCCAACTTAATGTCATCGGCCCTTAACGGCATTTTAATGCTTGCTTTAAGGCGTTTGCTAGTAAATACATATAACATTACATTCCCCCTTTGTCGTATATTAATTATATTGTTCCACGCTACTAGCGAAAATAACATGTTTTCCTCAAACCAAAACAGAACGAACGACATTTTACACAGAAGTGAAGGGGTGCGTGTGGTAAAAATAGTTTTTTAATGTAAAGCATATTTTCGTGAGATATCTCATACATTTGGGAGTTTCCTGTAAAAAGCGTAACAAAATTTTTGAGGTGACGTGCGATGAACTTAAAAGGAACTTCAACACTAAAGGCATTTATGATGACGGAACGTGGTATGGAACAGTAAGTGAAGGTGGGTTATGGATGTTACATGCGCGTTATAGGAGGGTGTGTATTAACGTTTATATTATTCTCCCGGTCTTTCGAAGTTATTCTCATATATATATTCCTACTTGCAGAGTGCCGTAACCCAAGCCCGAATAGTTAAATAAAATTAAAATAATTGTCGAAAAGTTCAGCAGCATTTTATGCCGTGGATAGGCTACTTAAGAGAAAGACCAGTAAAATAATGAATATTTTCATTAAAAACTAGGATCACAGCTCTGTTTCCTCGAAATTTGATTGCTAATGAAAGAAAATAAATATACATAATACATACCGCATATTTTAGGTATTCATATGGATTTCTAAAACGAGGCAAAATAGATCTTTTTATGAGAGCGTTAGCAGATTAAAGGGCTCTACAAAAGAATTATTCGCGAAATTTCATATGAAAATAAGTGAATCTAAATTACGTAATTCGTTCATTGGCAAACGTTTGGCTAATAAAATAATCTATCATAAATATAAATCATCACAAAAACGTATTAACTTAACCGGCACAGAAAGTTATTTTTAAAAGTAAACGTGAATTACAGGTGTCGAAAAAACAGAAATATTTATTTAAAATTTGCCATGAACTTTGAAATATTGAGGTATTTTATTTTCAAACATCAGTGAGTAATTGACTGTTCAACAGTTCACACGTACTTACTGCGTCTCCCTAGCTACCGTCTCTTCGCTGTCGAAAGTAGTGTTGTTGTGCGGTGTTAATTCTCCAAAGATAGTGACTTTCTGCCAAGGGCATTTGATACTTTTCATAAACGTGCAAAAAGAGAGTGAGTGACTGAAGTGAAAAAATAAAAAAGTTTCCCACCAATCATGGCCTCCGATCCTGGAGATAGAGACCAAAATTATTTTGCTATACTCGGAGCAGAACCATCCCCAAAACGTAAAATGCCTAACCTAAATAACCCTCATGACTTTCCGTACCTTAAAAAAACCAATAAACCTTCCAACCTCTTCCCCACCTCCTGCCCAAAATTTCTCATTATCAAAAACAAAGACACTCAGAAACCACTTAAATCATACAACATATTTTTGCTACAAAAAGCTCTAGAATCAATAACATCCGAACCACCCAGTTCCATTTCATTTACCCGTGATGGTGATCTTCTAGTTCTCACAAAAAGCAAACAACAAACAACCAAATTCCTAAAAGCAACAAAACTCTCAAACGTCTGCGAAATCTCTGTATGCTTACACCCAACTCTAAACACCGTCAAAGGCGTTATTTACTCAACCTGTCTCACCAGTTTGAGCGAAAGTGAAATCGTGGAGGGTCTGCTTCAACAGGGAGCAACAGAGTGCAAAAAAATCACTAAATTAAAAGATGGCAAAATCGTGAACACTCCTCTCCACATCATTTCTTTTAGTGCATATGAGTTACCCAAAGAAGTAAACGTTGCATGGCTCAAAGTCAAGGTGGAGCCCTACATCCCATCCCCAATGCAATGTAAAAACTGCTTCATCATAGGCCATACAGCAAAACATTGCAAGTCTCTCTCCAAATGCAACGTTTGTTCAATTTCTACTCACGATCCCTCTCCATGCACAAAAGTCGAATGCATTAATTGCAGGCAAAATCACAGATCCGATAACAAAAACTGCCCAACATTACAAAAAAGAAAAGACATACTCACATTCAAAACCTTAAACAAATGCAGTTTCAGAGAAGCAACCGAAAAAATAAACAACAACAACAAAGAATACGTCTCACCAACAGAAGAATTAGAAGAAGCAATTGAAAAAAAGACAACAAAATCCAAAGAACAGAAAACAAACTATCACCCTAACCACGTCGCCAACCATCTTCCCACTCCTTACCCTTCCCTCTACCAACCTAGCAATAACAATATAAGCGACATAATTACCGAAACCCATGCAATGATCAACAACATCACTAAGCAACAAAGCACACAAAAAAATGACTCCACAAATATACTAAATAACCCAACAGAAAGCATCTACTCCACAAATCACTCAATAACATACAACAACAATAGCCCAATCTCCCTTCGCAATGCACACACTCTCTTGAACCAACTTCTAAATGATACATCAGCACAACACACCACCGATGACAGCACCGCAATCCAAAATGCACTCCTCTCACTTCCCACCGACTCTTTTAGCTCTGAAACGCATGTTGATATGGACTCATAAGTAACTCTTACTTCCGAAATTCTCTTTCGACAGTAGAGTTTCTCTTCTTACACCACTCATTGTCTCACTATGGTACTTAAGATTCTACAGTGGAATCTTAATGGCTACTGCAACAATTACAATGAGCTCTCTTTACTTTTAAAAGAACATAAATTCCACATCGTAGCACTTCAAGAAACACACCTCTTCTCCAACCCACCAACTAGCATGATTCCAACAAACTTCTCCATTTACACTAATAATGACATTGAGCGCAACTCAACTGCCAAAAGGGGAGTTGCTCTATTAATTCATAACTCACTGGAACATTCCCGTCTCAACATAAATACAACCACCTTAGCAATAGCAGCAAATATCAAATCCGAAATTCCTTTCACAATAATCAGCACTTACATATCTCCAACAGATAACGTGTCAGAAAGTGACCTACAAAATTTAACTAATAATTCAAACCATCCCACTTTACTTCTAGGGGATTTCAATGGGTGGAGCCCTTTATGGGGCTCACCAAACTTTAACAAAAGAGGCAAAATAGTCACCGATTTTATACAAAACAATAATCTCATTATACTCAACGATAAATCCCCGACTCACTTTTCTACGCGTTCAACACATACACACTTAGATCTAAGCATATGTAACCCACCGCTTAACATCGCTGCTACATGGAAAACCTTAGACGAACCACACGGTAGTGACCATTTACCCATTTTCTTATCCCTATTTAGGTACAATCAAAGACGAGATATCAACTATCGCCCTAGATATAACCTAACGTTAGCTGATTGGGAGGTCTATGAAAAATCTATAGAAAAGCTACTAGACGGGCTTACTTTAAATGCTAACAACAGCAACCAATCAGCAGCATTGTTCCTGCGAAAAATCAAACAAGCCGCGAATTTGGCTATACCTCTAACTAAACCTCACTTTCATGCTCATACAACCTACTGGTGGAACGAACGTCTAGCTTCCCTTCGACATGATAAGGCCAGCTCCTGGAAAGTTGCTAAATGTAGTCCCACAAAAGAAAACATTTTGCAATATAAAAAGGCTAATGCAAAGTTTAAAAGAGAGGCGAAAATCTCAAAACGGGCTGCATTTGTAGACTTCACTAGAGACATAAACCATCAAACACCATCTAAAACTCTCTGGAATAAAGTAAACATCCTTCACGGCAATTTCTCCACAAACAACATCCACGTTATTCAAAATTCCGATAACATTGCAGTCTCAACCCCAGCAGAAATTGGGAAGGTATTGTCCAAAGCCTGGTCTGAATACTCAAGTAATAATAATTTTAGCACTGAATTTCTAGACAGCAAAATCCGCTATAGTAACCCAACTGTTACACACTACAGGCTAAATAAACAATCAGAACAAATAGAAGTGCCTTTCTCTCCGCTAGAGCTCAATGCCTGTCTGTCCACACTCAGAGGTAAAACTCCAGGCTTGGACAATATCCCCTACCTCCTTCTTAAAAAACTTCCCACAATTGGCAAATCTAAACTATGTGAGCTGTATAACATAATTTTTACCACCAGCATAATTCCACAACAGTGGAAAACAAGCTTAACGATTCCCATACCAAAGCCCAATAAACCGAAAAACACTACCGAAGGGTATCGACCAATATCCCTCATATCCTGTATTTCGAAAGTCATGGAGAAGATGATATCTAGAAGACTTATGTGGTATCTTTTAAATAAAAACCTCTTATCAAGCCAACAAACTGCTTTCAAACCAAGTCGCGGTACTATAGATGCTCTTCTCACCCTCGACGAACATATTGTCAACTCCATATCCTGTAAAAACCACTTCTCCATACTGTCGTTAGATATGGAAAAAGCTTTCGATCGAGTTGGTCTACATACCATTATAGAACAATTAACTTCATGGAAATTAGGTCCAAAGATCATTAATTACATACGACATTATCTTCAAAATCGAAAATTCCACGTAAAAGTAAATGGTACTATTTTATCTCAGGAATGGCCCCTAGAAAATGGCATCCCTCAAGGGTCACCCTTATCCGTAACTCTTTTTCTCATAGCGTACGATCACTTAAGCCGTATCATAAATGAACAAAAATATTTCAAGCACTTATTGTATGCCGATGATCTCTATGTCTTCGGTACGGTCCGCGACTCAAACAACTTTTCAACTCAAGCCAACACTTTACTAAACACTATCTTAAATTGGTGCCACACCAGTGGTACTAAAATATCTATAAATAAGTCTAAGCATCTACATATATGCAATAAACGCAATTGCAATAACCTATCATTAAGTATTACTAATAATGACATTGTAAATGTAAATAAACTTAAAATACTAGGTCTAGTCTTTAATCATAATTACACCTGGAATGATCATGTTACACATCTCTGTTCATCGCTGCAAAATAGATTAAACGTCGTTAAGTGCCTCAGCAGTAAAAAATTAGAAAGTAACTCCAACACACTCATACAAATTGTAAAATCAACAATTTTATCAAAAATTGATTATGGCTTCCCCATTTTCGGCACAACCTCGAAAAGAAATTTGGCGAGAATAGCATCGATATACCACACAGCAGCTCGACTGGCAATAGGAGCCTTCCGTACCACTCCCATAATGAATATACTAGCCGAAGCGGGACTACCTTCCTTAAAATGCAGGCTACTTTATATTACGAAAAGTATGATAACGAAATTGGCATACACCGAAGGTTCTCCTTTACAAGCCGCACTAAAAAACAGGCTGGGCAGAAAACGTAACACGAAGAAAACTACAGTACTGCAAACGTTGTTAGACATGGCAAAAGAAATGGATATCTCTATCACCGCTGCCCCAGGTCAACGCCTCCGCGCACCTCCTTGGACTCTCCAAAAAAGCTCCATCATTCTAGATCTGGCCAAACATAAAAAAGAAAACACAGCACCAAACGTTTACATACAAAACTTCCTACATATATGTAACACACACGCAAATTGGAAAACTCTCTACACGGATGGTTCCAAGCACGACAACATCGTTGCCTGCAGCGTTGTGAACAACCAATCCACAATAATGGCTTCATTACTACCAGGATTCGCCTCGGTATTTACTGCAGAAGCAACAGCAATTCTCCACGCTTGTCAAGTAGCAAATGAAAGTAGACTCAAACACATTATCTGCAGTGATTCCCTTTCATCACTTGAAGCCATTTTAAATATCAACATTGTTGACCCAACCATATGCCAAATAAGAGATATACTCATCGCCAACATTGGTAAAATAAAACTTCTATGGCTACCCAGCCACATCGGTATACAAGGCAATACACTAGCTGACTCAGAAGCTAAACTTGCAACTAGATCACCGTTGAAACTCATTAATACTATTAATAAAAACGACATTAAAAACCTAGCTTATAAACATTATCTCAAATCTGAAAACCAGTGTTGGACTGAATACTCACATTATTATAAAACCATAAACCCTAATCGCCGACCATCGATCTTACCCACAACAATACCTAGGATGCAAACCGTTATTTACACCCGCTTTCGACTTGGGCATACCAGACTAACGAACAAACATCTTTTGGAAAATACTCAATCGCCTACATGCCCTTATTGCAACGCGGCGAACCTTACAATTCAGCATCTAATACAAATCTGCCCAGCATTAGAACACGTACGCCGAGAATTAAGTAATTCAAACTTAAAAGAACTACTTACCGATGTAACACATACAAACATAAAAGAAATTATAAAATTTACCCATAAACTAAACATATTTTTTGAACTATAATATTTTAGATCTTTAATTTTAATGAATAGATTACTAAATAACCTATGAAGCTGATGGCCTCAGTCGCTAAAGCTGATCTCTAGTTTGTTAAGGCATAATTGTATTATCCTTTTACAATAAAATAAATAAAAAATAAAATATTTTCAAACATACTACGTGTGAGTATGGTGGTCTAAGCAATGGTTAAATCTACGGTTTCTGCGCTTAACGAGCTTGAGCAACGGCTCTGACTTGCCATGTCTGTGTTTGCTAAAGAGGAAGGCAATGAAAACGGTGCGGCGACTACGTTATTTTGGATTGTGACACGAAGCTAAATGCTTCGGGCGCAGAGAGTTGATTTGAAGGCTGCCAGAGGTATACCCTGTACCTTTGACCAAAATAATAAACTTACACGGAGACTTGCTTTTGGTAGAAAATATATCGCCAGATTTCCAGCAAGAGAGCAATGGACAGACCCATGCACACTCTTGCGAGATTTGGTGTAAACTTTTTTCACTGAAATGGAATTGAAGCAGGTTGACACCTGGATGGCGATTTCAGTTGCTTTTCTGCCTTAGGTGCCTGTGGTGTTCAAGGTAAAGTACTGACAGACGAACTGGCGAACTGCAGGGCTTTGGAATGTATCATAGGACCGCAGCTTATTGTAGGACCACGTAAACCACGATCGGTTAGGTTACCAACACCTGATAAACAACCAAGTGCTTCCTGAAAACACATGACAGGGTGGTGGCAAAATTTCTTCATGTACAGAAAAGGAAAGAATTACGATGTCTGATTGGGTTGATTGCACAACTCAATCCATAAAGGCAGGGGCATATGGTCATCAGAGGCATCATCGGCGATCCGATTCCCACATTTGTAGCACAGACGATTTCATCTGTATATGTCCTGTTTTCGATACATTGCAATGGAGTATAGTTGGATCAAATATATTGAGAATGATAAACATTCGTTGTCTATCTCTCCACCAGCTTAAAGCAGAACAATCAAAGAGTCTGGCAGATATGTTGATGAGAAATTGAATCCTATTCCCACCTTTTCCCTATCCTTATTCCATTTATCCTTCCCAGGAATTAAGAGCAGAGGGCAACTATACCTGAACGCTTGGAAAGTCTGGTTTGGGTTTCCGACCTACCTCAGTTCTATTGAATTTCATGCTAAAAAAAAATAGTAATAGTACATACAATACTTAATATACATTAAGCGATTTAATCAAGCCTCTGAAGCATAGTTAAGGGCGTAGACGTTATGAAAATTGTGAAGCGATTGGTTTCGTGTTCGCGTAAATACAGGGCCAGTTACAACAAACAATAATCTTGCCACAAAAATAAATAAAAAACAATAATTAAAGCACAAGATGGGACAAGAGCCAAAAAACCTGTTAGCGCGTTCTCATTGACTTCATTTTTGCCTCCCACTTTTATTAAGATCGCTTGAAAAGAGATAGAGTGAAACTAATTAGTTAAAACATCGTTTTAGTAATTCGTTCTTTTATTTCGTCCAAAAAAAAAGTTGAAACTTTCCCTTGAAATGAAATGTATTTTCCAATTCCCCATACTTTGCGAGTTATTTTTTAAATACCTGTAACAGAAATAATATTAACATCATACCAACAACAACAACAACAACAAAAATACCTTCCTCCTTAACAATGCATAATCACAGGTACCGTTAAAGTATGCAATCAAATGTCATTTAACACGCACTGCACTCATGCACTACAAAAACATATTTGAGCTTTCGAAAGCAGATACCTTGCTTAACTCAACGCAGTATTGCGACAGTAGAATATTCGACTATATTCGCATGCCACCACAAAAGTTGCAACCGAAAAAGAAAATAAAAAACCAGAAAGCGTGCGCATTCTTTGACAGCTGCTTCTACTCATAAACATTAATTAAAATTTTTGTTTGTCATACTACACGCACCCACACATACATACTCGAATTTGTTCACATCTACCTCTTAAATGTGCGCGAGGCGAACTTTATTATTACGACGATAAGTATGCAATATTTAAATAATGAGATTACTCTCCGAGACACGTGAATTTGTATGAATCCATGAATGTTTAGTTTGAAGCAGCTGATGATTACTTTGCCAACATGCTGCAGAAGAGCCTGCTGAAAATTTTCAAATATCAAAAAAAAAGAAGAAAATTCCTCATTGTTTATTTTAGAAGCTAACACAGAATTTTTGGGAGCGGACGGCATCACATGCACAAGAGCCTGCAAGCTCAGATAAGCAGCGAGTATAAAGAAAGACGCATGCAAAAATACACGACAAGACATTCACAAAAAACAGCAGCAATGTTTGGTTGGCTGGCAAGCAGAATCATCTTGTTTGTTGCGCACGTTAGTTATAAAAAAAAACTATATGCAGCTAAAAATTATGCAACACTGCAGCGCACTTTTTGTCAGTGCATCGTCAGGCGTCATGTTCAACAACTCTCTGGTTTTTATTGAAGCTACCAGCATCAAAATTTCTTTTGCTGCTTTTTGTAGCTCGATTTAGCTGTTTCGTTTTTTTTTGTTTTTTTTTGTAGGTCGCGTTTGCTTGTTTGCTCTCTGCTGTTGCTGAAATAGTTATGGTGTATATATGTGAAGGCGTAGGTGGTACGTACGTACATTTGTACATACATATGTTATATGTGGTGTTTTTATTTGGTATGCGATATATTTATGTTTCGGTGACCTCATTATCGTGTATGGGTTTGTAGGTAATATCGGCTTGATGGGCAAATGAGTTTTGGTTATGTTACTTTTTCTGTGTGTGCTTGGTGTTTTTTTTTTTACTTTCCAGCGAACGAGCTTAAAAAATGAACCAAATGGCAAAGTTTTTAACGGAAATTAGTTAGTGAAAGTTGAGATGTTTTATGTGGCTTGCGAATGTATGTCAAAGATAAATATACATATGCATGTATGTGAGTAGGAGATTTTATTATACTTAAAAAAAATGTGTAAGGAAATTCACGCTAGACAGTTAAAGCTGTTGCATTAAAGGACCTTCAGCAAATAAATGTACTACATATAGAGCACACTAAAATATGGAGGTTGATATTAAAGAGATTTCTGAATATCGAAGAATTTGCCATATAATATATTATAGATTATAAACTCTATCAGCCAGTTTTACCACCAATTTAAATATAAACTTTTTTTGTAAGTCTTCATATAAGGTTCAAAAAATTAAAACGCTTTCTCATTTAAATTGCATTCGTGAAATTGGCTGCAGTAGTGAAGATAATAAAAGATATCCAGCATGACTAAAGTTGAAATAATTTACAGAAGTTAGGGAGACGACCCGAAGCAGATCTCAGTGATCAGTGCCTTTCCCTCCTAAATTTGTTCATCTGGATTTTTCACAATACATTTACAAGCTTTTTATTTTTGAGATGCCCTACAAATAATGAATATCCTGTTCCGGGTAGACGAACATTCGAACTATAACGCTACTTTTCCAAAACATCGCACGCCTACTTTAGAAGAACTAATAAAAGTATGCCAAAAAAAAAACCTCCTGCAGCTTCTCTGCCAAACGACAGTAAAATTGAAACATTCTAAACACATACTTTTACTTCGCTTCGCTTAATCGCAAAAATATCGACTTTAGTCCCTACAACCCCTCGCTAAACGCCTACAGTACACGAAATCCTTGTATTGCATACTTTTAGCCAAACGATCCAACGACAAAAATTATTGTGCTCCACACACAACTCAAGCCATGGACTTAAATACAAGCAAATTCTTTACATAAATCTCTCTATCTCTTCATCACACTTGAGCTGCACAAGTGGACACCGCGTCAAAGTGGACAACGATGACGTCGGAGACGACGAACATGACCGCCCGTCTTTCAATGCTTTTTAGCTAGGAGATTGCTTGCTGGCGTCTGCATTCTATCACTTTTTGCGTGCTGCGCGAGTGGGTTGTGAGACGGCGGCATACTCTTTACTCTCATTACATGCTTCAAAAAGTTTTTAATTATGAAACAAGCACTACTCTAAGCAACACGCTGCCGAGTGCTGGTAGAGTGGCAGTACTAGAGTGCTTGAGAATTTCTTCCACTTGCTTTTACAAACATACGACTGCATAGTGATGGCTTACGAACGAATGGAATGGATTGGCAGCGCAAAATGCTACAATTTTCTCAGGCAGCTAGCTAACTGTTGTTTAAGAAAAAATGGCGTAAATTGTTTAGTACTTACGAGCGATGGCTCGCTTTGAAAGCTCAACTGAGAATGTCTGCACTTTGTTTTATTCTCAGCTGTTTTTTTTTTGTGTCTATTTTGTTGCGCATTCTTCATTGCTACATTTTATTTGTCATTTTTTGTTCTACCGCTCTTCCCAGCTGTTTATTGCTAGCGTAAAAGCACAAATTCACTTAAAATAAATCACATAACACCACTTAAAAATCCACTTGAGCATGCCTAAGTATTCGTGATATCCTGTTTCTAACACGCCTTCCGAGTGAGTGTTTCGCTTTTGTTTTTTTTTTTGTTTTTTCTGTTTCGTTGAAGCTAGTGCGCTCACATCTGTAGCTTCTTTGAGTACACACATTAAATATCTTCTGATAGTCAACTACTACTGAACCAACTCTAGCTATGCCAAGGAATTGAGCAGAAAAAATTATCCTCTTTCGCTTCGAACGCCAGCGCGCCAAACAACGGAAATTCAATGCATTTTTCGTTTAAGCAGCACAATGTTACTAATTTATAGCATGGGAATTGGGGAGAGGGGGAAAGTCAGGCAGTGAGTGAGAGTGTAGCTCAAGCAAGCTTGATTTGAGCTGCATTAGCAAATGAGGTGCTTTCGTGAGTGTGTGAATTCTAAGAAGCTGGCGCGTAAGTAGCACGCCAAGCAAGGAGCTTGGAACATTGCTCAGTGACTAAGTGGTAAATGCACTTAAAATTGTATAAATATAACGAAGTACGACACTTACTATAGCTTCACTGCTACACCAAGCCATTTCGAAAAACCACACTCACACACCCACATAGTTAATTGCATGTCAAGATGATCGCACAACTTCCACGTTTCATTGAGCAATGACGTTTAAACATTCGGTCTGCCGCATAACGCAACTCTAGGTTGCCGTTAAACTTGTTCATTTGTAAATACATATGTACTTACATATTTGAAAAAGTGTAACACGCATTTGTGGTTTTACTTGCACTGTTGTACGAATTGAAATCAGTGCAAATGGAATTGAAACAATAAATGTTGGCACGCAATTCTACATTCGCTCTGTGAACTAAGCGCAGAGAAAGGTTTGATGAGGATAGGCGAATGACTACATATAGCTACTTGTGCTTTAGAGAAATGAAACCGAGACAATTTTACTCGGTTCATCATTTATTGCTGCTGAGGGTAATTTGAAGTAAGCGCCGAACTAAGTGTGGCAGATAATAGGACTATGAAGAATAAGTAGGTGTGTAGACATATGTAAATATAGAAGAAATTTCACAACTGTTTGAAGCAAAACAAATTTGTTGCGCTGCTATTAAATATCCATACGCATATCTAATTTCTTATATTCCTACAATGTTTCACTTTCTTATGAAGAACAGTTGAGTAAAAAATATTTTATGCATACCACTCCATAAATGCGTTTTCCCTGCCGCTGGCGGAAGTCATTACATGCGCCCATTTAACCGATTAAATTGTGAAATTGAATGGAAAAATTGCGGAAGTGATAAGTCATTACTGGGATGATAAAAGCGCATGGCTATATCATGCGCGCTTAATTAAGTAACCAAGGGATGAGGTTAGAAACACAGATTGGAAGGAAAGCAGAGGCAAAAGAGTTAAGTGCTCTTTCAACTACAAATATGACACTTACGTAGTTTCAAAAAGACAAATATTGAGTTTCGGAATGATTTCAAGTTTTTAAAATGTAGTAGAACGATATGGAATAATCGGAACACTCGAAGGAAATAGTGTAGTTTCACATGAAATTCGCTTATTATTAAGTAAAAACAGTTATTAACTTAAGCCAAAGGAAATGTAATATTCGAAACATGACACAAATTAATAAATGTGTGCAAAAAATACGTGTACTTAAAACCTGGTTAAGTTTTCGAACTCAAGTTGAGATAAATATAATATTCAAAATCGAATATATACTATGTAGATACTTATACAGTTGCATCCTAACCGCTTGACCGATCACAACCAAGTCTACCACACCTAGCGTAGGCTTCAAAGGGACGGTTATAGGATACCAACTGAATGTTCATACTTCATGTCTCTGGAAGTATTTGTCGCAGAGCACTGTAACTTGGTATATAAATTCAATATTCCTAAAGAAAATATGTAGTTATTACAAAAAGCGGCGTGGTGGTTCCCATAAACGTGGAAGTCTCACACAGCATACAAAGAACGTAGATTACAAAGAAGTTGCAAGGCGTTTCGTTTTCTGTGGCAAGAATTCTCGTCTACTTCACGAGATTTTCTTTTAGAGGAACGGAGGGGACGAATGCAAGTTCTTTGTGATCTACGTTCTTGTGGATATCTCTGGATCGGTATGTATGTAAATATATATATAGATTAGATTATAGATATATACATAAATATATATATAGATTAAATATTACAAAAGGCGACGTGGTCATACCCATAGAAGTAAAAGTTTCACACAGCATATCTCTCGAAGCCTTTGAGGTAGGGAACGAGAGTTTTGTGCGAAAGCTGATGGAACGGGGTCGTCGTGGCGGTTGTCATGTCATACAAACTCAAATTTCATTAGAATGTTTGTATTACAACAAGAACATAAAAATATTTGTTAGTACATGCCCAACTAAACCATAAAACACTCGTCTTAATTTCAGGGTTGCAATTATGTAACATTTAGTAACATTTCAGCATGTCTTGTATGGCTTATCGCCTTCATGGAACGTGATTACAATAGTAGTGCACTCAATTTTACTACAACCTCAACCAGCCATTTACATGATTCGCCATTAAAGTAAACAAACACACACAGATAATACGAATACCTCGACATTTAATTACATTTCGGAATGAAAAGTCGCTTTTTAATGCATGGCATGGCAACAAGAGGAGCAGCAATGCGATCTGAGAGCAATTCACCATGTAGTAAATGCATGCAACGCACATACATACAACGTACGTGGTTACGTACTATTGTGTGTTTCGGAGTGAGTCCTTTGTACCACCGGTACATGCGGCTGCTGTCCATTGCAATGCTTATCTACTACTTCATCATGCTTGACGTTGATAAATTTTATCACAAACAATACAAACGTATATAGTATACCTGTATGTATACTTATATGACAGCAAAAGCAAAAGCAAAACAAATATATAGGTGTAGTACACGGTGTCGTCTGTGTACATACATTTATTGCGAAATAAAACATAAAGTAAAGCACCGTAAAATACATACACTCACGTTCGGGCATCATCCCTGTATGCTTATCGTAAAAAAGCCAATGTTATTTCAACAATCATTGCAAAGTGAAAGTGGGCCAGCTGGTCAGTTGGGAGAACCAGCAGATGTCAGTTGAAGTGACACAACGGTGACAGAAACACTTGCTTACTTGTTTTGTTCATTTATATTTACATACATACATATAAAGGTATATGCGTGTGTATGTATGCGTTTAAGTATGCAACAAACGCCATGGCAAAAACGTCAACTACCTTCAGATAAAATAATAATAACGCTTTCTTTTTATTACCATAACTATGAGTACTGTTGGCCGTTTTTACTGGGATGGGCTGCAAAAAAAAAAACCAATAAAGAGACCAGCTAGCTACCAAAAAGATACTAATTTCCACCATAATGGGCAGCATGTCAGCTGCCTATTACAAGAAAGTGAGAGAAAGGTAAGCTACCCAGGCAGCATTTCAGAGATAATTGTAAAAACATTTCTCAAGAAGAGGAAGGTAGCGGTTTTCTGAAGCAGCGCTGCCTTGACTCTACCAACTGATAATATTTTCTCAATTTTTTTTATTCGCAAGGAGTTTAGCAAAATTTTCATTATTTTTGGAAGTGTAACGAGAAGAGCACTAAGAAAAATAATTAAGAGTTTTGGAAGACCCGTCGCAAGGTGGCCAGCTTCTTACAACTGACAGCTCCTATACGATCAGAATAAAACATTATCCTGCGATGAAAGCTATAGTAATGCGAATGACGGAAGATCATTTTACAATTATTTGCAGTCAAGTCGAAGTTTTGAATATATTTTTGAATTTTCTAGAGCAGCATTTGTAGATTATTACGACAAATCTAAGAATAAAATAGATACATACATGCATAGATAAAAAAAAATATTGTATGGTTTTTTCGATCAACAAATCGATGAAACGGTTTAGATGAATTGAGTAAATCTTTTCAAAGAGCCTTTTGTTCCAGTGTTGAATATTGTCTGCTCGATATAACAAGGGTTGCTTCTTCGTGAGAAAATACTATTAAAATTATTTTAACTAATGGCGGCCGTGTGTCGTTTATCGGTATTTTGGGCAGAGCCCATAAAAAAGAAAACTCTTGCATATAAACAGCTGCAGAAGCTGGCAATTAGTCGACTAAAGGGGCAACGTCTAAGGTATTAGAGATACCATACCAGACATGTCGTTTCTTCAGCGAAGCTACGGGGCGGCTGAGTAAAACAATACAAAATAAAATCCATGTGGGATCATAATGTGCGTAGACATTCCGGAGAAATTTTCGTTGGTAGGTGAAAAATATAATTCTGAGTGTTGGCTTAAAATAAAATGTATACGGTGCAGGCCAAACAGGACCACCATAAAAAATATTAGTTCATGAACAAGTATCAAATATTTTCAATTCCCTTAAAATGCAAATTCACTTTGCAACTATATTAAACATTCAGCTCAACAAAGCTTCAGCTTTGATTGGCTTGCAGTATTACTTCCGCCATTTTTTTCAGAAAAATCTAAGTTCCAACATAATCAAATCGAAAAAGTTAAGAATTCGCCAATTCAGGTCCAATTGATTGACTGCATACAAGGATGAATGCGAACAAATTCGGAAGATTTGATTTGGTGGGTTATGTAGAAAGTGTAGCAATTTTGCCCTACATTAAGTCTTCTGTGCAACAATAAGAACAAAAACCAAAAACGAAATGACAGTAGCATAGCATGGAAAAAAGAGAAAAAGAAGAAAAGCAAAATATTACATATATAAAGTACCTACATATCTTGGCATATCGCATAAATATCTTAATAGTTTGCGTTGAAGGCAATTACTTTGATAAAGCTTTGGCGGCTTTCTCTTCAACGCCGCAGCATTGGAGGTGGCGAACATTCTTGTTTACCACACTGGCGTTCCATATTGCGAGAGCCCGGCATTCATGGCTATCAACAGCGTCATATTTCAGAGAGTGACTTCATTTTAAACGCGCCGCAGAGACACCCACAGCACCATCCCACCCCCCCATCGATGTCATTGCTGCACCCGCTCCTCAAAGTATGCCTCAGTTTTTTGTTTTACTTGCTGTCCACGTACTACGTGAGTGCCTCGCTGTTGGGAACCACAACAACAATAACCAAAAAAAAAAGAACTTAAGCCACAGGAACAGGAAGACAACAAACCACACGGTTCATCAGTAATTTTGTCATCTGCACAAATGTGTGTTGAACAAATGTACTGTTGTAATTTACCTTATAAGGCACATTGTCTATGGCCATAGCAATAAGTTAAGTGCCAAACACACATTTACACTCAAACTGCATAGATGTAGGAGCCATGCTTTCGGAAAATTGCGCTGCTATGCGACTCTTTGTTTTGAGATTGCGTCATTATTTAAATATGACCGCAGAGAGTTTTATTTGCGTGCATGTGTGTGTGTGTGTGTGTTGGAGTTATTTTTTCTGTAATAATACGATGCGAAAGAATCTTGCAGGGCGGTTGTAGACAATAGTAGCATTGACCGACCATCGCTTTTGCTATCTCGTCGTTAGCTAGTAATAATTTCTCATTTAAGCAGCAATAACGTAGTGAGTATAAAGAAGACTCAAGGGAACTTGAAGAGAACTTATTGATGGTAAGTGGCTGGGTCAAGGTGTGAATAATACGCAGTAAAGGCTGCTAATCAGCCAATGACTTGCAAAGTCATCGTCGTCGTCATAACATTGAGTTAAATTTAAAGTTTGGGTTTTAGTAATGTATTAAAAAAAAAACAAGTGTAACAAATGTTTCATACGAATTTTTGCTTTGGGTTTAAACAAAGTTTGTCAGATGAAATGTTTCGGAATTTTCGTAACGAATCGGGGTTTCCACTTACGAGCCCTGTTTGATCAGCGGAACGATCTGAGATTCTGATACAAATGACAACCGAAAATTCTCCATCAATAATATAGATATACAAGGCAAAAGCTTGAAATATGAAAGCATTAGGGATTATCAATACACTCGGCTGTTTTAAATTGAACTACCTTCGAAGACAACACCATGCGTTTAACATGATAGAGGCTTGAAATTTTCGAAATATATTTTGCCGTTTTACTGGCTTAAAACCATGGAACTCATAGGGGACAAATTAGAAATCCGGTTCCAGTAAAAACGTATTACAAGCATTCGGACTTGTTTTGTGGTTGTATTTTCTGTAAAATGAGTGCATTGGGAGAAACAGTTTTTGTGAGTGAATGCAAGGCGAAACAAAGAAAGTGAAAATTATAAATACAAATTTGGTATTGTGCGAAAAGTCTCCGTGGGTATTGTCACAATATGAAGGAGGTATTTTCAAAATTTTTAAGAACTTATATGTCAAAAACTGTTAAACGATTTCAATTATTTTGCGCAAAAAAAATTGTACATCATAAGATTCAGTAGAAGAAGGCGGACCGCGCCCAGTTTTTTATTTATATTTTTTCTAGCTCAGAGGACCCTATTTTTTTTACTTATGCCCTGAGATTTCTTTCCGATGACGTAATTTTAAAGAAACCACAACAACAACCACAGAACAGTATTCGGCTCGATTTTCGAGCAACAATATGAATGGAAATTATCGAAACGCAATAGAACGAAAGAGAATCGAAATGAAACAGTGACCATAAATTAATATAAAGTACCTTAAACTAGAACAAAATTACTCTCAGCAATCGCATCAATTTCCCACTTGAAATGATATCAATCTCCAACAACAAATATACAACGATGCACGTGGTTTTCGTTCCATGCGATTACGAGAGTATCAAAAATTTACTAGAAACACATTTATCATCGAGTTGAGTTTCAAAGCCAGTAGAATCCCCCCCTGTGGGAAACCCTCGGTGCCAACATTTTTTTAACCGAGTTGCACATACTGCTAGATTGAGTGAAATTTAAATTTAGTTGAAATGCATTTTTCATGGCGTATACTCTACCTATGTACTATTTATTTATGTATGTATGGATATCCAAATGTAGCGATTCGACCAACAATCATTTGCGGTAAATGCAGTTGCGCAACAATCAAAACAACAGGCAGCAATTTTAAATTGGCTCCAATTTTTTAGAGTAAAAGTAATTTAGTCAAGCCGAATGCGCATACATCAAAAGTTTAAATTTTTATTAACTTTTCACGTTCTTCATTTTGTTTGTGGGTCTATGATCGAAAATGGAAAATGGATTTAGGGTTTACATAACAAACACAACGTGCTTGTCCTCTTCCCACAGGACTTGCCAGCCATGCAATAGTCGCACTAACAGTTCGTTTATTTTTTTTTTCAATTTTTGCACTTTGTTGTTTTCTAACCGCAAATCCAATTCACTTTTCATGCCAATTTTACTTTATTTGTTCCCTATAAAACAACAACAATTGCAATATTTCAAACAAATATTAGGTACCTCAAACAACAGAGTGCACCAAAAGTATCAACGGACCGAGGGAGCGAGGGAAAGGGCGCACATGAGTAAGTTAGAAAGCTGTCGATATGAAGTCGATACTGAAGCATTTCAATAGCTTCGTTAGTTAACGATTTGATTGATTATTTTCCAAAGGAGCAAACGAAAATGCGGCGAGTGGTTTGGACTGAACGCAGAAAGGAGTAAAAGTAAAATTTTGCTTTGCTCTGTGTGTCACTTTGCACGCAACATTTGTTGTAAACATTTTGTGCGCAAAAGAAAAATTACACAAAATAGAAAATCGACAAATACCATGCCAAAACTACAATTGAGAGCCCTTTTCAAAGCAGTGAATAAACAAGATGACCGACATTTCTGAACGCCACCGAACGAGCATCCTGTTTGTTTGTTGTGAAGCAAACTTTGCGGTTAGTTGCGATTTTTTGAAAATGATGGCAGTTGTTTTTCATTTTATTTCAAACTAACCCATTGTTATTTCACTCTTTTTGTTGCCTTTGTAATAGTTTAAATAAGCAAGCCAAAGGGATTTGATTGTTTGGTTGATGTTTTGTCGTGTGTAGCGGCGCGACGTCTCGACGCAGCCCGACGCAAAGTGTAAGTAAAATCAGAAAAAGTTTCGGTTGTGTTCCCAACAAGCAAACGAACATAAATATGTATGGGGATTAAAAAATAAGGCCATATATGCAATCATACACACACTTGTGCAAACTAACCTCTGGCTTAGCCAAAGACTATTGAAAACCCCGAACAATTACTTTTGTTATAGTTTTGGCTATGCTATAAGCAAAATAGCCTGGATCCTGGGATTAAAGTATATTGAATGTCATTTAATTGTGTGGGTGTGCACTATGTGTGTGTAAACAAAAAGCGAAACTTGTTTTAATTATACCCGAATTTGGGTAATTTGCACCTTTTACTAAGTTGTTGTTTGACAGCTGACAAAATAAGTGTCCAAATAGAAGAGTTGATATCTTTTTAAGCCAATTGGATGCCCAATAAATAAAACATTTAATCGGGATTACATGCAAGTTAGAAGTGTGGCTGATGAAAAACTTCAAATATTGGTAAGGTGAAATTAATGGAAAAGTAATGTTTTCTTAATTAGCTGTTACTGAAAAGTTAATACGGTGATATGAAAAGACGCTGAGCAACATTACCAACAATAACTGGAAATCATCTCTCTGAGCTGTTTTATACCAACGGAAGTTATCATGTGATTTCTTTTAATTCCTGTTGGAAAAGAAAACCCAATAAGCAGAACTAAACAATGAGGCGTTAATTGTTATAAGAGCATAGAATTACTGGCGTATGGCGATGACATTGGTATAACGGCATTATCGATCGCAATATTCGTTCTGATATGTCTGGGTTTTCTGAAGTAGATGAAGCGAAGCGAATGGGTCCAGTGGTCAAGAATGTCAAAACGATATATGTATATCCAGTTATCGAATATTGACACCTACACCACTGTTGACAGCTATAATAAATATTTAATTGTGAATAAGTAAAGCAACTCGTCTTTTAAAAGAGAACTAATATTATACCTTTTATCAAACCGGGGTTAATATTTTGTTTTCGTGGCAAGAACAGCCTTGTAGGAATATTTTATAAAAAGTGCGATTTGTTTGTGGCTATGTAAAAAGAGAAATAGTTGGGCTGTCCAATTTTGGGTAAATTTCGTTATTTAAAAATAATATACCAATAAAAACGGCATTGATTTTAAAAATAATTTCCTCATATATTTTCCTAAGGTTCATTCCAACTAGAACAGTTTTTTTTGCCAGAATGCCAGAATGGTAACCAATCTGAGTGCAGAATTGTCCCAACTCGTATAATTTTCCAATTTTTTGTTGTGACTTTGCAGGCAATTCGTTATTAATGAGTTGACTTAATAAGTAGCTGAAAAGTGACAATTACACACACTCCATACTTTAGTCATCATAGCCGTTTTATTGCAAGAATTATGAACAATTTATACATCTATGTAAGTAATGACGCCCTGTTAGAGTATTAAAAATAAAGATACTCTGGTTACTCGTTAGCGTCGGTAACTATCGCAGATATACATAGGAACTATACGAGGGTTAAAAATTCTTAGGCGCAGTGAAGCGAATAAAGTCCAGCTCTGAAAGTATTCGCTGAGATACCCGCAAATGGCACATAGCCTCAACATTGAAAATACCACGCGGCCTTATTTGCATTTTTTACTTGATGCTAGTTGGGATGAGAAAAAAACGGCTGGTATGCTTTGAAGAATATAGCCAAAATCACCTGGGCGGTCACAGTACCAATTAAGAAAAATAAAAAATTTAGTTTTAGGCGTTTTTGATGCAAAACCACTGTTTCTGATTTAAAAAAAATATGCCAAAAATAGTATCTAAACCGGGTTCCAAAACAATTAACCGGCATTAGTTTCCACTGAAGAATAACCAAGTGGTGTACTCATTTGAACCATATTGATTAGAAATCTTAGATGTTTTAGAGGACATGGTATGCCACATCATATACCCAATATTGATTCTCTTAAGAAGGCTTCGATTCGTGCTTTGGCTAATATATATATTTATAAACAAATCCAGAAAAAAATTGGTCCGCCATATATACTTATTTTATTTTTAGTTTTATAGCATAAAATGTGTGAAGCAATATGTACATATGCCCCTACTAAGGAGTGATTATTGATTGGGACTGAATGTGTTAATGCATCAAAACACAACATTGTATCGTGGATAGAACCACTAAAGAGGGAGCCATTATAGCGCTTAGCAAGCTACAGAGACTGGCCTGCGTCTGCATAACAGGAGCTATGAGAACTTAAAAAAAGACCCCCACAAGTTGCAAAGTATACAAAAACTTCAGTTTGAGAACCTAGTATAACGCATCGTAAAATACCCTGCCAATGTTCATGTGCGCGGATGTGTCACATCAAGAGAATTCGGAAAGCTGATTAATTGCCTTTACGCCTACCCTCAATGTTACAAAGATGGTCAAACTATACAAAAGGCGTTTATCGTAATCTGGTTAAAGAAGACAACGCTCCAAGCACCGAAGTCCACTCTGCACGGCATGTAAACTCGAAAATGAAGAGAAAACCTTATATTGACCGTTTCAAAGCCCATATACAAATCTGATCGAAAATGTAGGGTCATTAAAGAAGCTAAAGCTTAGGGTTAGAAATATAGCGACAATACTGGACAAAAAAACACCAAATACCGCGAAAAATATATTTGTATTCCCTTCAAAAAAATATACGTCAAATATGCGCCGCAGGTGCTTAGATTCTGAATATTTCTAAATACAGCTTTAGAGCAACATAGATTTCAAGGATTTTATTTTAATCTGTTAACCTCGTTCGATTTCTTTTATGCCCATGGTATTCATTTTAATTAGCTAATAACTTTCAATGCTAATTAGAAACACATAAAAACGCAATTATATCATTAACCTAAAAGTTAAGCCGCAACTGAAATAATACGTGTGTACATAGATATGTATGTATACATGCCTTTGAAATATTACACATGTAAACAAGCGCGCATACAAGCCTATAAATGGGCGCTAACGCTTATAGCAAAATCAACTTGAACATAACAAGTGCAACCATTTTGCGTTCAACCGAAATGTGCAAACAAATATGTGTGTGATTTTTTCCTCGTAGAAAACACTAGATATACATATGTACATCGCCTTTTATTGGTACGCCTAAATGTATGCAAAATAAATACACACGTTTTGTGACTATTTTATTTGTTGTATTACCATGTTTTAGTACTGCCAAAGCAAATGGCAAAAAACAACAAACGATATCTGAGGACATGTGTGAGGCCTAAGTACAATGCGAGAATCGTTGGCATGCTTTTAGGCGTGCATGCATGTAAATAACCGCGAGTCACCACGTGATTGCGCATATTGTTGTTATGCAACAATTGCAAACAACAGTGGAAAAGGCAATTAACTTTTTTCTACTTGCAAGTTTGTTGTATTGTAACGGATTGTACAAGTGAACTGCAGCGCCTATAGTTATGCAATTGTTTAGCAAAAGTGGCGGAAAGTGCTTCGAGGCAACGCGATAGGAACAAAGAATTGGAGACAGCGAGCATGAGAAAGGTCGAATTAGATAGTTTCACACTTCATGTAACGGGAATTTTTTACAATTCTCTATCGTAAGGTCGACAAAGTTGCTGCCACCTGCTGGGGGAACAGCAAGCTCTGCAAGTATACATGACACGCAGTTATGTACTACATCTTAACTATCGCAACCATGACCGCAAGCTATTGTAAATATTTTCACACTCGAAATACAATGGAAACAAAATCACGGCTATTTGAAAAGTTACTAGCCGTAAAATCCAGCTCAAATTCGCCTAAATGTAGGTTATCGGAAGAACTGTTCGAAAACGCCCCAGCAATGCGAACAGTTAAAAAATCATTTGCTTTATTTTTCCAACTCTCGCAGTTAGACTGTTTGGAAAAAGTTACTGTCTGACATCTAAATCATTTATTTGTTACCAGTCGAGGCCAGTGGAATTCAGTCAAGTAAATGAGTAACTGAGTTGGGTATTTTTTCACCTTTCTTAAGCGTTTTCAGTGGTTTTTTTTTTTTGGTATGATATGTTCTAGGAGCAAATATGTTCGAAATCATATTCATATTAATATTTGATTTCTAGCGCTTTTCAAGGTTTTTCGATAGCATAAATTCAAAAAAAAATATTTTCTAAAACTCTACTGAAAGTTAAATTCACATCAACGAAGCCATTAATTAACCTTAAGCTTTCAATAAAGTACATTAACTGAGTTCAACTAATTTCTCTTATTTTATTAGTTAACTTTCAGTGAAAACAGGTTTTAAAAAACTTCACCAGTTTTACTAAAATAAAAGTTAAAGCAACAACCAGCCATTAGCGAAAGTAATGGAACAGCAAAATGTCGCACAACATGCAAAATTTTCGATTTCTCCCCAGACATTTCGTACGACCGACACATTTCTTTTAGTCAAATACGTTCTCATCGCTCTTTTTTGGCTCAACTCGACGGTTCATGGTTCGAATTAAGTTTTACATTTTAGTTTGTTTCGTGTTTCACTACCTGTGTATCTACATACATACATAGATTATATGTATATTTCTGTATACTACATAAATTATAAAGTTAAAATATATAACAAAATCGTTCTCGCTACAGCTTGCAAATGTGAAGTTTAAGTTTGCCGGTGTTTTCGCCATTTGACCTGCTTTTCGGCAACAGATTTCATAACTTTTACTTCTTTAATATTCAACGCGACACACATAGCATGCATATTTCCTTCGTGCCCCCTTCATTCGCTCTCCTATACGCTACATTTTGAAGTAAAGGCGTGTGACACGCAATTTTTACTCCTCTCAAGTGGTAAATTTCAAACTTTTTATTTTAAATTGATATGCAGAGTGGATTGTGGGCGTTTTAGGTTGGCGCCCAAAAGCAGGCATGTAGAGGTAGGTCGAACCGTGAAATCAATACTGCCGCAGTTGGGTGAAATTGTTTTTTTATTTTTTTTTTGAATATATTTAAATGGCATAAGTAGAGAATACTATGTTAAGAAACTGAGTATTAGGTTAGGTTATGTTGATGAGGCTCCTTACACTCTTATCCAAGAGTAAGGCAAATTTACGCCTGTTGGCCTGTTATGATATCATTGTCGAGAATCCGTATTCGCATATTCGCTCTTCTAAGACTGAAAGCACTGAATCATTGACGAACCTAGGTTCGACAGACAAGGAAAAAAGTGCTCGAAAACTCGAAAAGCCTTTTGAGGTTGTTGACGCTAGATGACCCAGATGACGTCAGGAAATACCTTGCCTTGCAATCTCGTGTGCTACACAGTTACCTGCTATATCACTGTGACCAGGCACCCACAATATAAACCCAAATCCATTAGAAACATTCAGTGAACCTGAGTTAGTTAAATTATTGATGTGAGCTTCGTTTGCTGATCCGACTGATGAAGACTAAGGTTGAGTGACAGTTCTGGCGAGATAATGCCACATCTTTTTTTTTTTTTTTTGAACTATCAATATAAATGGCAGCTGCTATGCAGATCCAAGACTACACATTCTTCCCACCCGGTACATGCAGATTCGCGTAACGAAACCGTTTTAAAAGGCAATAGGCGGGGTTAGCACTGGGCAATACCTTGAGAAATTCATGCAGCAATTGGCAATAACACTATGCCGCTAATTATCGAAATAGACAATAAAGGACACAAGATGAGGTTTTTGGGCATATGTAAACATATGTTAGTTTTTGAGGAAGAAAGCAGCAGGGACTTCAAAATGAGGTTTACGCACGTTATAATCTAGTTCAGGTAGAATTATAACCTATTGAAAGTTTAAAGCCATTTAAATCGATATATTCTAATATTATTGTATAAACTCTCGGTAAAATTTTTAATAGTAATCAAACTTTAGTGTATAACGCTTGTTTAATTAGAAATAAAAGGATATGTACCTAACAGCAGATTTGAACTTTCAAAAATCTATTAGCAGAAAATTTCAACGATTTAAATGACACAAAATAAAATTATTTAAGCGAATTACAATATGCAACAAAAGGATACTAGATCCTAAAAAACACTAAGAAAATCTATTAAAGCGGCCTAAAGTATTCAACAAATATATCCAAGTATCTATATAAAAATTATTACACAACTTAATTAGCTTTTATAAGAAATAAAGTGTGATTTTTTTAAGCTATTTTCTGTTTGGCAACACTGCGTTTGACAGCCTAAAATGGAAGAGGTGCCACATGCCACACAGGACGCGACAAAATGGGCCTATTGAGAGGCGAGTTCCGTGCTCTCTATATCGTTATTTGTAAGATACCGACCGAAATCTTGCAAAAAGTATACCGAAATCGGACTAAGCCGATGGATTCAAACATTAAATGTTAACGACCGTACTATTTATTCAAATAAAGATTTCATTCATTTTGTATAAGTTTTTTTTTTAAATTTCCTATAGCTCTTAAAAAATCAACCAAAATCTAATAAAAATTTGACAGAAATTTAAGTTTAAGTAACATCTTATTTCCACTCACTTTCTTTCGGCGCTAGGAAATTTACAACTCTATTACATATTATTATTATTGCATGACAATCTGAGGCTACACGAAATAAATGCCAATAACAGTAAGGCACACCAATTTCATATACATATAGTGCATACATAGTCTATTATTTATATTTCTTGATAACTCAAATCAGGGTCATTTTAAAAATTTGAGTTAACTCTACGCTGCCGTTTTTTTGTTTCAATATAAAAAATGGTGTAACTGCCGTTCAAGAGTTCAATAGTAGGAGAATCTCTAAAACATACAAAAAAATCATATTTTTAAAATAGAGAAGAAAGATTGTTGTGTGCTTATATAACCACCACATTATCATTAGAGCCTTATTTGATTGGCGCCTATATAATTTTTTTTTATATAAATACTATATTCATACTACATAGAACATTTTAAACAAATGTACTACAATCTATCTCACTTTACTTATGACACACTACAACATTCCTCCTCCTCCTACCTCCTGGTTGTTCCGAACATTTACAATGGATGTTGGCTATCTGCCGGCGTTAGACACAGCAAACAAAATATATATACTATCATTTTATTGTCAGTTTCATAGCCACTTGCTTGTATGCACATATGAATGTGTGTGTGCGTGTGTGTGTGTGTGAATATTAGTTATAAAACGCTTGAGCGAGTGTAGGTCAAAGTAGCAGCAGCATCAATAAATTTAAATAACAAATTCTACTACATCACAACAGCTAGTACTGAAATAACCATAAATTAAATGGAAGCTAGCGTTTTTTGTTGTTACTCACTCTCTGTTGTTAAACCACGGCTTGCTGCTGTTGAATTTCTGTTAATATTATTTTATTACTTTTCATTGCACGACTGAAGAGTACTAAATCTGGGCTAGCTACAAAAGTATTAAAATAGTTACAAGAAAAAGCCGGATACCAAAAGCAAACAAACACAGAAATATCCACAATGGAAATCTAAATATCTTGCGCTTGACTCGTATTCGTGCTGCTACCCTTCTCACTCCCACTGTCTGTTACTTAAGTAGGCAATTTTCTCTTCCTACTTGTTTTTTTCGCTATTCGGTGAGATTTGTTTTTCCTCGCTATTGATTGCCAGTTTTACATTTACTACAACTATAACTAATGTTTGCGCCTAAGAAATATGTTACGAAATAAATCAGCATATTTCATTTCGAACATATTTCAACACATATAAGCAGATGTACTGTGCTGGGTAAGAGTGAAGATTACCATTTTATTATCGCTGAATGCAAGAAGCTCCCATGCCGACGAAAGTGTAGAACTGTGAGCCGTTAAGAATGGTGCAATAAAATTTGTGACGCCAAATTTCACAAGGGAGTTTTATAAAAAAAATATGGTTAGTATAGCAAGTAGCTAGAAATGAGGAGGAAATTACGTAAAGTGCAAGGACAATTTCTTAATGTCAATTAACGAATTTGCACTATATGCAAAATTAATATATAACTACATATACTTTATAAGGAAAAAATAGGTGATGATCTGAGGACATATCAGAGTGGTTACCAAATCTAACAAAAACAACGAGGTGAATTACAATAAAAAAATAAAATAAATTTTATATTAAGTCATAAAGCGTCAAGAGCAAAATAATGAAGACAATTCTGGTTATGCGAAAAGTTCTGTTATTCTTCTATTTTGTTGTTTTTGACACATCTACCAAGTATCATAAAAACGTTTTAATTCAAAAATTCTACTTAGTATGTAAACTATAATTTTAAGCAAATTTGAAGGATGAAACACAAATATAGAAACTACATAAATGTTTCGAATAATCCACCCTTATTTCGTGATTGTAGGAGTGCTAATATCATCATCATCATCATCACGATCAATAATTTTCACGATTTTATTTTTAACTTAAGAGTGTTCCCATACTCAATTTTGTCTCCGTATTAAAAAAACGAGCACGTGCGCGCATATGGAAGTTTGCGTTTTTCTTTAAATACCTATCTCTAAATATGTAGAGAATTATTTAAATCCCTTAAAGGAACTCAGATTATATTTAAATATTTAAAGCATTAGAAAACAATTTCAAACAATAAAAGCTCTTACAAATTCCATATTTCGAGCCAAGGCGAATTTATAGAAGGTGATGGCATAAGAGCAGCTGATTTCATTTTTTTTATTCACCTACATGTATTTTGTTTTTGCTTTTGCGTATGCGCTTCCAAAAGCCGTAAAAGCAAAAACAAAATGTATTTAAATTTTGACAACCCTTACGCAGAAACAAAAACAAAATACATTGGAATTTTGTAGTTGTATTTATAACCCCACCTTGTATGAATTCGCCTTGATTTCGAGCACAGAAAATAAATATGAGAAATAAGCTTTACATAAAGCCAGTACATTTTGTTTTTAGAAGATATAGAGAAAAAACAATCCATAAATTGTTGCAGAATAATTTTAATTCAAAGCTCATATAAGAATAATTCCTGGTGCTGGTAGAATATCGTTATTTGAAATTTTTTGGTTAATACTTTCCATTTCCACTCCTGGCCAAGGAACCGCTAGTTAAATAAAATTTGTTTGCACAAATGTCCAGAAAATGAAACAAAATATAAATACGTGATTTATTCCTAATCTGCAAGCATAAGTGGCGAACATTTCGAAAATTCCATTTCGTTCCTAATTTCATTTCGATATTTAGAATACAAAGAAGCATAAACAAAGTCAAAATTATCAATCTAACCAGAGAGTGTGCATCTATCCGCATCTACCACTATTAATTCATAAGTAGCTTTGGAGTGAAAATTTTATTCAACTAAAGTTATTCTACATCTTCTAATAAAATTTAGCGATTCAAAAATGGGATTCCTTTGCATTACTTCTATATGAAACTGTCTTCTCTATTCCAATAAAAAGTCTAACTTTAAAAATTTCAGTTAATACCCCACCAACATTTCTCTCCAAAATATTTATTTTCCTCTTAACTTAAATTTCAATTTAAAATCATTGCATGACATCTCAGGTGCACAAAGCTCATTCACTAACTTTTGTTTGCATAAGCTCATTTAAGCTGGCGCTTTGGTTGAACTCGCAATATTGCAGTTAGATAAAAATGGCATACATACAAAACGCAAAATGAAAATTGCAGCTACTTTAATTGCTAATTTTTTGCAATGCCTCTTCTTGTGTACCCAACTACCAACACCAACGTAAGCTTCTCAAAGTACTAAAGTAGCTAAGTATTATGCTCGTGGTACGTTTCGAACACACCATCTACTAGGCCGATGATTCTTGTCGTTCATATTTTTTTTTGTTGCTGTTGGCAACATTGGTGGCGCCAAAGGCTTACACAAAAGTTTTCCTATATGTTAATTACGGCTTTGGAAAATTTACTTTTTATACGAATAAATTTGGATTAGAGAGTATGAGTGCGCATTCGTTCGTTTTCGTCTTCACATTCGCTTACACATGCCGAGTGTGCACATGTGTAGCTGTAGCTGTGTGCGTGTGTGCGTTTGAGTAAGCAAACTTTGTGCATGAAATAGAAAAATTGTAAGTTTGCCGGTTAATAATTCAATAGGTGGATGAGGCATAAACGCCTAGTTGTAGGCAATGGATAGTTTTCCTACTCTTATTATTAATCGTCTTGTACAAAAAGTTTGCTCGCAATTAAATTTGCGCAAATATCGTAGCAACTGGAGGCTATACGTGCATAGTAAGCATTAATTTGGTAGATAGTAATTAATTACAAAATTCTTCCCATATTTGCCTTAGATAAGCTAAGTTGTGAGAAAATTCTGTGTTCATGTCGTAGACAAAATTTTAGCTTTCCTAAACTTCTTTAAGCAATAAAATTGATAATAAGGTCTTATAAATGATTAGCGCAAACTTTAGTGATTTAAGTAAGTGGTGATAAAATTTTGATGAAAATATGCCTCCCCTTGTTTGTATAAATTTATATTCGTAATTAATAGAAACAAAAGCTCGCCCCAGCTTTATTCAGGGTCAAGGAAGCGAGCACGGAATTTGGTTAATTACAGTCTGCCCGCAGCGCAAAAGTTTTAACATCTTCAAAATATTGTTTTCATGGGGATTCGAAACAACAGTTGCAGTTTTCACACAAACATAGGTTGAGTATAAATAAGAGAATATACTGAAATTTTCGAAGCATTACTTGGTTATAGAAATTAATATAAGCCCGATGCAATTTTCATCAATAAACCTTGTGATGGCAAATTAAGGAATATATGAAATTTTATTTAGTGGATTGTTTTTTATTGTGAAATACAGTATTTTACAATAGCTTAGTTTTGCTTACTTTCATTCCTAATACTCTTCCCATAATTTCTTATAAGTACAGAAATTTACTTATATCGGGTGTTTTTTTACAGGTTTGTTTTTCGAATAGAGATAAAACTGGCATTTTGTGGTCAAATCTGGCAACTCTAATGTCATTTATGTTCAGTTTGGTTTGCCATTTCATCATGAACAGGTTGACAAAAGAACAACGCTTGCAAATCGTGCAAATTTATTTCGAAAATAATGGTTCAGTTCGCGAAGTTTACCGCGAGCTCCGTCAATTTTATGGTCGACATAATCGTCCATCAGAGCAATTAATTCGGTTAACCATGGATCGTTTTCGCACTACGTTTACTCTATGTGATAATACGCATCCGCAGAGACGTCGAACAGTGCGCACCGAAGAAACAATTGCCGCTGTAGAGCAAAGTGTTGAAGAGGACCCGAATGAATCGATTCGCCACCGTGCACAGCAATTGGAGCTTTGTCCATCAACTTTATGGAAGATTTTGCGCAAAGATCTTGGCTTGCGACCTTACAAGATCCAGCTTGTGCAAGAATTAAAGCCGCGAGACCATGCAATGCGTCGTGATTTTGGTGTATGGGCCGAAAATGAGATTGATCTCGATGCTGATTTTCATCGCAAAATTTTGTTCAGTGATGAGGCTCATTTTTGGTTGAATTGCTACGTCAACAAGCAAAATTGCCGCATTTGGAGTGAAGAGAATCCACATGAGACCCTTGAAACGCCATTACATCCACAAAAACTGACTGTTTGGTGTGCTCTATGGGCTGGTGGAGTCATTGGGCCATACTTCTTCCGCAATAATGCTGGAGAGGCAGTTACCGTTAATGGAGACCGGTATAGAGCCATGATAACCGACTATTTTGTTCCCGAATGGGATGGCATGAATGTGGATGAGTTGTGGTTCCAACAAGACGGCGCTACATGCCACACAGCGCACGTCACAATCGATTTATTGAAGGAAACATTCGATGAGCGCATAATTTCGCGGAATGGACCTGTAAATTGGCCACCAAGATCGTGTGATTTGACACCATTGGATTATTTTCTTTGGGGATATGTGAAGTCGCTCGTCTACGCCAACAAACCAGAAACGTTAGGGGAATTGGAAGCCAACATTCGTGGCGTTATTGCCGACATACGGCCCCATATGCTCGAAAAAGTGGTTGAAAATTGGACCTGTATAATTGGCTTTATTCGAGCCAGCCGCGGCGGCCACATGCCCGAAATCATATTTAAACATTAATGGCATAAAATTATCCTTCCAATAAAGCCAAATTGATGGACCTTAAAACGATTTTCTTGTGTTTTATTTCAATTCGAAGTTCTATACCCCTAAAAAAAACACCCGATAGAGTTTTATAAAAACTAACCTTACTTGATGTTCACACGAATGCTGTTAAACTTTTGACGTGGGAAGTGTAGAGCGATAGCCAATTCGATATGAAACTTCTGTATCAAAAAAGTTGTACTGAAATCTAAATGTAAAGTTGATACCCATTTGAAAGCCTGCATGCAGTTTTTATTTAGAAACTTAGACACACCTAATTTTTGTTAAAAAACAAGCATTTTTATTTTGTAGGCTTGCGAAATTTTGAATAAATCTGGATTCGTTAGCTAAATTATTTTCAACAAGAGCAGTAACTTAAGGAAATATAAAAGTTCTCACTTGAGTTAAAAAACTTTTATAGAGCACTTAAAATAGAATTCTCGTTAAACGTAACTAAAAAACCGATTTGTGTTATTTTATAAATATAAGTAAAACGAAGATAAAGTTCAAGTTCTTTTTGAAAAATTTGGCTAAGTTCGGTACTTTTCGTTTCTATTTTCATTTTGAATGAAATTGACTTCTACAGCTACGATGATTCCTTCCGCGCAATTGAAAGAAAGTAATTTCCTAAGCCCATCTTGATGTAAGCTGTCACGAATCCAATCAATTTTGAATAAGGAACGAAATGGAATTTTCGAAACATAGCATAAATACCAGCATATAACAAGCCATTATATAAAATAGGAATTTTTTACTTCTGTATACTACATTTACTTTCGCTTTTTTTTTCAAAGTTCGAGATGTCTTTGCACTAAATTAAATGAAAATCTCTTAGTACATCTCGGTTGGAATAGTTTGAGATGCTTACTGACAGTATAAGTTAGAAATTTTAACCAAACATAAAAATTGCAAATCTCGTAAATACACAGATAGCGAGAATTCACATCCAGCAACTTGCGTCAGAAGTTTGACTAAGCGACACACCTCAAGGCTGCTTATTTTCAATTTATGTTGAATAAACGCCCCAATGTAGGCAAAAACAATGAACAAAGCAAAAGAAGCTGACAACAGAAGCAGCTATATAATTTTATTACAAAGCAACGAGCGTTTGGAACTCTATGAACTGCAAACGAATTTCACATGTTTTCAAGTTTACTAAGCTAATCTAAGCAGATCCAAGCAGACGCTTTATTACTTTCAGCACATGCTTTTGCCCTTGTGTTTACTTCGGGACGTTCGTATAGATCTAGAGATGTATTTGTTTATTTGCACTATGCCACACACTAAGCCTACGCATACATTTAGGCGCTTTTGCTTGTTTTTGGTTTAGTGAAAATATAAACAATTATCATGGGAATTTGCTGCAACAGACTTTCATCTTCGTTTACATCATCTTCACACTTTCTTCACAGCCAGTTTTACACTTTATGAGATTTTCCATTAAATCTCATTTTTAGGCAACAATATGAAACAACAAATATAACAATACCCCAAACGGCTTAAGAGTGCAAAGACAATTCACAGGCGGTGTTTGTAGACTAGCAGAGAATAAAACTTTAAGGTCTCAGAGCAACAACGTAACGATTTTGTCTGGATTTTATATCCCAACATAATTGTTATAGTTTTTGTAGCGGCGCATGTGAAAATTATGTGGATGTGTGTGGGAAAGTGCTGCCACTGCCATATACGATGTCTTACTTCATCAAGGATGTCAGTTTTTTCACTTCCCTCTATCCACCGCCATCATTCTCTGCCACAACAGCTGTACGTGCGGCAGGCACTCGGGGGAACACGATAACATAAAGTGCCAAAATTCTTCGCCTTTGCATACTTTTAGGCAGTTAAACCGCAACAAGAGCGAGAAAAAATTTATAAAGCGCTTACTCAACAAAAAATAAGTGTGCACGTTTGAGCACTGACTTTATTTAGGTCGAAAAAGCGGCGGAAGAAAATAGGCGCGCGTACCGTAAAAAATTCCATGTATAAAGCGTAACTCTAGGCTAAAAAAGCAAGCAAAATATTTCGCCTATATTGAGGTTTACTAGCAGCAGCTAAAGTAATTTTTGTACTGATGTTTGTTGCGATTATATGCTCTTGTTTTCCACTTAATAAAAGTCGAAAAATATGAAGTGTAAAATGTGGCAAATATATGTTTGGGGCAAAACAATGAATGAGTGAACTCGAAAATGGAAAAACAAATGCGCCCAAAAGTATGCTAAATAGCTGAGAAACTGCAAAGTAACTGTGAAACTTGTTGGGTTGGTTTTATGTTGTTTTTCTTTCTTTACATTTTTTATATTACTCTTCTTGAACTGCTATTGTGAAAATTTGTGGCTGCCTAGAATTCTTCATAATTTCGTGTTTATACGTTATTTTGCTGGCTCTGGATTTTGTTTCTCAAGGGTTTATTGCGGTATATGTTTGTGTGACGGAGAAATATCTTTGAAATTCATGTGGTTCACTTTATTGGGTAAATATTTAATATTTGAAGCGAATTTTAGTATAATCAGAAAGGTTTGAAAGCGTGAATTCAAAACAGAGGACTTTCGAAAGGTGTAAAGTTAAAGTAAGATTGTAATAAAAATTTATGTGTTTTTGTATATGCGCTTCTATCAAAAACTTGCAAAAAAAACAGACTTATTTTCGAGGTATTTACGCGTTGAGATGAATATTCTCTATATTTTCAAAAAGCATGGGGTGGTTTGTACTATTAAATCTACTTTCCATTATATTATCAAATTTACTTTTAAAAAAATTAATAAGGGGTTTTAAATAATACTTCGCTCTTTTACACAATATAAGTTTTTTAAGCAATTATTTATTACAAATGTTATAGATTTTTTTTTTTTTTTAATTGCTTGTATTAAATATTAACATTAACATGAAATCATGTTGGTTTTGGTTTTTAAACTATTATTTATTTTTTAGTTAAATCTGCTATTAAAACTTCTAATGCAGTTGTCGTATTTTTATAGATCTCGATCTGGCCGCAATGTTGCGCTGACTATTTTTTATAGACTTTTTTCAGTTGCATAACATTGGGCTTATGTACTCATCAAGCTATTTCATTTTTTGAAATATGTATATATATTTGTCTAGTCAAAGGATACCCAGGTTTTACTATTTTAGCATACGTAGTGCGCATGATCCGATTTAGGTCAAATAGGCATCGTTTTCTTTCGATAGCTTGTTGCCATTTTGAAGATAATGTCATAATGGCATTCTCATAGAAACCCTTTTGGTAAAAAACTAGAACAGTCGATTTTGTCAAACTTCTCCTGAGACGAATTTTTCACCAGCAAAATCGTTTGCCATAGAGAGGAGGACCAATTGTCCTTTCAGCGTGGTGTATCGTTGATTGATATTTATCAAAATTACCCGAACGGAATCGACGAAGCTAAAATTGCGCATGATTGGCTGTTACAGTATCAGGACCATAAACACTATTCACATTTTTGCTTGCTTGGGTTGCGTTTCCCTTAGCGAAGAAAAATTGTAAAATAAGGCGGCTTTTCATTTTGCTGGTATCCATTTCTCACGCATGCTCAAGCAATACTGAGTCAAGTAATCGCAAAACTGTCTGAGAAGTTTTTTACGAGTAGTACGGAATCTTATCTTTCTAACGCCATATAGCGAAAATTATACCGATTATTTATTGGAAAAATAATGGATAGACATAGTATTTCCACTCTGTAGCTATTGCAGTGTAAGCTAGCTAAGAAGAATACATACATACATGCATGCAGGTGAAAGTATTATAAGCATGTGACGGTATTATTTATATTCCGCTGATTACTCTCAGTACTGCTGTACATGGTTCCGCACTGGCTAGTTTGGTTATGCCGATCCCCAAAATTTTAAAAAATTTAATTAAAAATTAAATTTTTCATGACTACATCTTTTGAAGAGATTTTTGGTTCATTTTTCTGAGACATAACTTTACAAAAAGTAAATAGAGTGTACATATTTTAACAAGATTTGGTGACATAGTTGAGATTAAATATATAACATAGAGAGAAAAAGAACCAGAAAGAAAGCGACGAAACACAACGATACAAAGCTTTATTTAAAAAAAATACTACATATATTTTAAATGTATCTAAATAGAAAAATGTTTCTTTGAATTAGAGCATCACAAAATTTAAAAAAATCCCTAAAATAGTATCTTATCGATTGGTTTAAGAAATTTCGAAACTTGGTTCAAACGAATGCAAAAATGTATTGACCATTAAGGAGAATATTTAAAAAAAAAAAAAATTAAGTTGAAAAAAGTTAACACTCTTGAAATGACTGTGTAAATAGTGAGTGTGAATAAACGGAATATTTTAATGAAATTTTGTATTATTGTAAACATCATAAAAATATTTATATGGAAACCCCGCTGTGAAACAGGCTGAATATTTTTCATTTTTGATAGCAATATAAAAATTTTCTAGATTCACATTCCTTCACATACAACTATATTTTTCGTCTGAAACAAAAACAAATTTGGAAATTTTCAATTGTTTATTTTGTATTTTACTTTGGTTTGGCGTTTGCTTCGCTCTCAATAACAGCACTTTATAATGTGGGTCAAAAAAAATCATGTCCGACGAATAGAGCGAACGGTTTTATCTTACAATGTTTGTATCATGATTGCACCGATATCTGTTGAAATGTTCGCTCTTTCTCAGCCACGCACAATAAATCTACATATCTTCTTTTTACATTTTTATGTAAAATATTAAGGATTATCAAGATACTTAAATTTGTTGCACTAAAAGCTCTACAAAACTTTTAGTATAGCAAAATTATTATGTATGGAAAAACTTATGATCGTCATAATGCAACCGATTTATATTTAATGATTTGTAAACCAGCTGACAGTTTTTTTCTGCATGATTCCATGAATTCTGACCCTATGGGATTGTTTGTCTAATAAGAGCTGCAAACTGACTTAAGAAAATTGGTTCTTATTACTTGAAAGTATTTTTAAATGAATTTTTTGTATTTTTTCTGGAGCTGGAAACTAACATTTGGTGTACACGACCTTGCACCAAAAATGTTCTCTTAATTTAGCCGATCATTGCCGAGCATGGTTAACGGGCTGTTCTGGCTAAGGACAGACAATAATGTCGGGTTTAAACGGCCGATGAAAGTTTATTTGCTAAATTTTGAAATTTAGCTACAAAAATAGCTTGCACATACTTTGTGAGCTTACTAGCATACGAACGCAATGAGATCTTTAAGATATATCGTTCAATTAGAATTAGAAAATATGTTGGTTGGCTATTTCTACAACGTTATATTTTATTTCCTTGTTCACATTTTATTATTTTTGAGGAAAATTTCAAATCATAGGAATATTCCTTTCAACAATTCACAGTTAAACAGCATACCTCGTAATTTATATATACATAACAATGTGTTACATGTACTATAAATATGTATGATAAAAATTAAATAAATATACAGACAATGTCGCTTTTCCAATGATAACTTATTTTTCTACCTTACAGTAGCATTCCAAAATTCAATTAAAATCACTTATTCAAGCACATAAAGTGCAATTAGTTCTTTAAAAAATACAAACCTACAAAGATCTGCAGATACGTATATAACCTACATATACGAGTATATGCAAATATACTATACATATACGATATCTACATAATACATATAATTAATACAAGAAAGTCAAATTGTAATTGTACTCACGGACTGCATCAACGCCAATTGTTGCTGGATTCCAGGTCAGCAATACCAATAGCAACAATGTGGCTATGCTGGACGTAGCAATGGCGCTGGTAAACTTTCTCACGGTGGTGGCTATTGTGGCTGTGGTTGAGGCTGTTTGTGTGGGAGTGAATGTGATTGCAACATGATTGTTGACTGCTGGCAATGCTGCCACTTGCAGCCCCATATTATTGGATTTTAAGTTGAGTTGCTGTGTGGGCGATATCGGCAGCAGCAACAACAACAATTAAATTATTAACAACGTCAATATGGCAATTGGAAGCTGTGCGTTACGGGTGTTTGATTGCGATTGACTTTTCGCAATTTGATTTCTGTTTATATTAAATATCAAAAATTGTTACTTTTCGAACTTTTAAAGCTTTTTAATTGCCGCCCAACTAGACTTACTCTCTTCGCTAGTCGCTTTGAATTTCTTTCATTTGGTAAGGAATAATAAATGCGTTTTAAGTGGTTGCGGAAATTTCCAGCTTGTTCAGTCAGATTGGTAAACTGCTTATTCCCAATGCGATTGCCAACTTTTTTTAAAGCTTCCTTTAATAAATCAATACAACTTCGTTTTTACCTCTTGGTCTTCAAATTTGAGAGCTGTTTATTGTTTTATACTTCTCTCTTTATTGGTTGATTTACAATAATTTCTTACACGGCCCGGTCGTTTTGCCAGGTTATAAAGGCCTTCTATCATTTCTATTCTCTCGATACAGATTTTAAGTTTGCCTTTCGTCCCTTTAGATATGCCAAGATGTCTTTTCTTTAACTTCTTTGTGAAATTGCTGGATTTTATTTTTCTTAATATAAATTTTCCGACTTTCTCAGCTGTCTTCTTTCGTTTTGGTCTTATTTAACCCAGTTTTCCACTCACTTTTCATGTTTGAATTTTTTATTGAATTGTATTTTGCTTCACGCTGCACTTGTCAATTTAGCTTGTCTCTTTTATATTACAAAGTTTCAACTCTTCTATTTAACTTGTCGTTTCGTTTACTGCCCTCTCTTTCTCTCTCATGCTCTCCTTCTCTTGTGCTTTGCACTCATTTCACTTGTCAGGTAGCTACTAGCATGTGGACTACAATGTCACATCAATAATTTGACAGTTGAAATTTGCCAGCATTTGACAGTTGTATTTACCGTAACAATTTGCAGCCGTTAGCAGTACATTTAACGAGCAACATTGTTGTTGCGCATGTTGAGTGGCAGCGGTGACGCCAGAATGCAAGTCAACAAGAGCCAAATTCGTAATAATAAATGGAAGTTGAAGTGCATACAGACAGACAAGTGCAATAACATTTCCGGCAAATAGTAGCAGAAACAATTTAGTCAGTAGAAAATGTCGAGAGGGTACCGTTTGAATGATGTTATTGTCGGATTGTGATTTTACGTCGTTTGCAGTTTTTTTTTTTAATATTAATTTCGTGCGCTCATTTGACAGTACAATTCATTCGATTTTATATTTTGTTAATTTTTGTTTTTAAATTATATTTATTTTAAAATTTGTAAATGCAGTTTTGTTACCAGGACCATTAGTTTAATTTATATTTCATTTCATTTCATATAGTTTTATGCCATAGCATTTTTTTATATTCCGCAAGCAATTTTTTTGCATTTCAGTCATTCGTGGATGACATGACATGTCGCGTGAGCCGAAAATCATCGGAGATAACGAGATGTGTCAGTAGGTGCGATGTCATCATCATCATTATTGGCATGCAGCGCATTGAACGATATGTCAAAATTGGTAGTCGTAGAAAGAGTAGAAGCAACAGCAGCGGCGTTAATAAATGCGATTGCAATGACCACCGCGAGCGTTTCGCAGTTGGTTGTCAAATTCATTCAGCAATCACAGTGCGGGTGTGGATGGGGATTGATAGTAGAGATGCGGTCACGCGCATACACCCGCATACAGATTAACAACAACATTGGCATTGGGCATAGGCAGCGCATCGAGACGCAGCATGTTGTCAGGCCGACAGCAGTAGACAGTTTTGCGAATTGACATTTTAATTATTGGCCGCACAAAAAAAGTATGCGTTTACGTTTTCATGACATATTCCATTGTTATTGTTAAGAGGGGAGAATAATTATTGGTACGTCGTTTTGTTGTTGGTGTTCGAAGGGCATAAATATCGATGTATTTGAAGCCGTTGCCACACAATGCCACACGCACGCGCACACAATCGTAAGAATATGCACGCGTTTTTCGACGGTGCCGTTGATTTGGGGACGAAAAGGAGGAAAATTTGTTGTTAGCTAAATATACTTTTACCTGGTTTGTATACTTAATGTGTTTATGTATGTAATGCTTTCTCCCAAAAATAAAAAAAAAAGAAAGAAACAACTGTGGTTTGCTCAGTGATTCCCTAATTGTTGAACGTAGCCGTAGTTAAACCAAGTGATTGCTTTTTCGCTTATATTTTTTTGGACGATTATTTTATGCAAATATTATTTCAAACATTTTTAAGCGGCATTCTAAAATTTTAGTAGCCGGTTTGTTATTTTTAAGAGCTTTTGTAATTGATATATTTCGCTGAAATGAGAGTAGAAATAAATATAGATAGGTTAAGTGGTTTATACAATATTCACATTTGGCCTCGCGTGGAAATATCAAAGCTTTTCAAAACTCGTATTCAATTTTTTATTACTTAGATTGTAGCAGCAACTTTCCGTAACAGAGAGCAAAATAAAAACGTTGATGACTACGAGAACAATTAAAAAGGACGTAAACTCAGTGGTCAGATGAAACTCCTCGATGCATTTGTTTTACCTTTTAGTACAGAGAAAAAAACAAGTAGAGCTCATATTTCCCCACAGTACGAATTTAAGTATGTCAAATCGAGCCGTGGTTGGAGTTAACCATTTCTTTTTTGGGCGAGTTTCGGCCAGAATTATCTCTTTATCGAATTAAGAAGTTCCGTATTCTTAGGTTTATTGTTCGAAAATGATAAAAACTATTACAGTGATTAGCTCTACGTTTTCATATCTTAGATTTTACAGTTATAGCTCTAAACGTTTATTTTTTGTTAACATTGTTCACAGTTTGCAAATTTAGAGCAGCATTTTGTTTTGAAGTTCCTCGAAAGTGTCAGAATCTTTTATGATCAGATAAAGGTATATTAAAAAATAATTGAGCCAACAAATTCTCAAATTTAAAAAATATTGCACTATTTCTATTCTTGGTTTTTGTAATAAGTTATTTACAACGCAAAATATCACATTTTAAACCGACTACAAACCAATTTTTTTTCAAGATATTTAAAAACTTTAGCTGGAAAAGTTTGAGAGTTGGTATAATTTCAAATTTTTCATTACTTTTGAAAAATAGTCTGAATTTTGAAGTAACGCTTCTTTAGCGGGATGAGAGAAATTTTGCAACGTCGCATCACAGAGTCGCGCGACGAAGTCTCGACACACCGGTTTTGAGAGATAGAACCAACTCACATGTATGCACCCAACCAACAACAACGACTATAAAACCAAGTTTGCATTTCCATTGCGTACAAATTTTTTTAGTTAAATATCAAGCTCTCGCATTTGTCTTACATGAAGTTGAAGTATCTATCTACAGTGTATTTTGAAATAAGAGGACAACTACCAGAAGGCCCCATGGGCCTGCAGAAAATGAGTTTCAAAAACCTGTTTTTGCTAACAAACTCCAGCCTATCAAATTAAAATAACTTTTTATGAGTAGGTACCCTTTTTTAGGTATGGCCAGCAGTTTTATTCTGATAGTCATTTTGTGCAAATCGGAACAGTGCTTTTTGAGACGTTTAAATGCAAACAATAAGGGTATATTCAAGTTTACTCGAAAATAGTTACTTTATATTCATTATCTTTAGTTGTTAGCTTTGTAAAAAAAAATAATAAAAAATGTTTCTTTCAAAAACAATTTTATTACGAAAATGTGGACGATAAAAGCGCCTAAATTGGAAAAAAATGTTCCATATATTACTAACTAAATAAAAGCGAAAATTTAAAGTTTTGAAAATCTGCTAAAACTTTGTTAGTTTTACCGTACAACAGCCAGAATATACATTTGATAATATCATATTCCATAAGGATCTTACATTACAAATTTTTTTAATAAAATTGTCTTTGCAACAAAACATTGTTGATACATTTTTTTTACAAAGTGCAACATCTAAAACTAATAAATATAAAATAACAATTTTCGAGACAGCTCGAATATTACAAAAGTTTTTTACTTTGCCCAAGCCTTTCTCTCAGAACACTTAACACGCTTTTGAATCCGTCTTTGAGAAGGCGAAAATTTTACACAACTCGTCAATTGTTTAAACCATTATGCGTAAATATATTAGTGAAATTTATTAAGCAACTAACATTTTGTCAATAAACATAAAGCGATTAGACGCATTACGTAACCTAATCCTTTGCAGATTCATGCAGTTTTTGGCTGAATGATGTTTTTCCTCATAATAACATATTTGAAATAGTATTTGTTTAACTATATCTGGCAAATAACCTAATTGATTGAGCTTCGAAATCCCTGCTTTTGGTGAAGATTTACGCATGGATTCCGGCATACTGTTGTAGTGGAGCTAGGAATTCGGAGTGGTTTAGCCATAACTGCAAAAATTCCCCTATATCTACAAAACACTTCTTTAGAAAAATAAATGAAACCAATTTTCGTTTTCAGCTGGCGTCTAGTCTGTTAGTTTTCTTTTATAACAACATACTTTATTTTATACGTATAACAAATTTATATACACTCGATTTTGACGCAATGAATTTTTAAACTTACATTTACGTAGACTTTATTACAGAATGAAATATATGTTTTATAAAATAAAAAATTTAAATTAAATAAGAAAAAATTAACTGTCAAAATTTTGTCAAAATATAATATTGCTGTTATTTTGTTCAAATGTACATGCATACTATGTAGATGGATATGTAGTTTTTGTAATTTACATCGGCAGGTCGGGAAATTTTTTGTGAAACTAACTCATTCTAATCCAGCGCCTCTAATATGTCAATTCTATGTCTAGAATTGTTCTACCCCTCGCTAAATGAACATTTTAGATTAATTTTTTCAAAATTGATTTCATTAATCATAAACTCCCCCACCGCTTTCTGTAGCTGTGCTGGCCTACAACTAAACTCAATAATGAATAAAACGAACAGCATGAACGCCCGTTATTTACTACTAGTTGCTATAATTGATTTCTCTTAATAGTTTTTATCCTCCTACCCGTAACTACTCAGTCGCCACACAATATTTCCAACATACCAATTTCAGCCCATATCGTTCATTAAACCCTAACAATATTTCTATCGATTGGATCGCAGATCAAATACCTTCATATACTTAGATTGCGCTTCCTTAACTGCCAAAAAATAAAATGATTAATAAACAATAATAACAATAATAACAGTAATAAAAAGAACATCTAAAAGCATTAGTAAAGTAAAATCCAACAAATATACATACATATATACACTATGTATTAGAAGTATATGCCGCGTGAGTAGCTTAATGGTGGAAATGAATGTTGCAAGAAAATGTCAATTAAATTTTATCACAAACATTAAATCGGCTCATTGCTTGCCCTTCGTTCTACTGTCGTGTGAACGGAAAATGTTAAACGTAGGGAGGAAGCGAGCCAAACGGAAGTTAACGAAATGAACAGCAGTATCGAAAAGAGCGCAGAGCAAGGAGGAGTAGCAGGGAGGAGACAACATAGAAGTTATAGTTAAGCAATATTTTTTGTTTTGAAGGAATCAATTTTATTCTAGTACTGCCAGAAACAGGATTGTAAAATTTGTATATGATAACACAAAAACAATAGTAGGAGCACTTCGATAGTGTTATCGATAACGGCGATGATGTAAATAGCGGTAATAGCGATGAAAGTGATATCGACAAAATTAACAACGGTATTAAAATCTATAGCAAATGTGAATATGAATGCGATCACACAATTCTTCTAAAACGGCAGCGATTAGCCGGTAAAGATATCGATAATTCCAAACGACATATAGTTGTTTCCACTTTCATATGATATTTTTTAAGTGCTTTTTTTTTTTAAATTTATATTTATCGTATTTTAGTCACGTTTTTATGTTGATTTTCAAACGAAATTATACAATCTATTTTATTTTATTTTATTTTCTATCTATTTTTATTATTATCTTTTTTTTAAATCTACCAACATATTTCGGAAAGTTATTAAGATTTACATTACCTGGACCGACGTGAAAACAGCATACAAAATATTTTTATGCAGATATTTAAAGCTTAAATTGTTTTTTCAGATGATCAATTGTAAATAATAAATCTTCATTTTTGGGGATATCAAAAAATCGGGCCACCTTACGTTACTCTAAAAATGTTTTCGAATTATTTTGTCGGCAGTCCGAATATATAATATATTTTAAATATCGCAAAATTGTTTTTGTGAGGCGCCCTAGTACTTTGAAGTAATCAAAATCCGCTTTCGACAATTTTATTTGACATAGAAAAAACATAGTAAAGGAAAAACTCCGAAAATTACCAAAGTTAAATGGGTGCAATGGGATTGCAGAAGCTCAGAAAAAAATTTAAAAGAAAACTTGAATAAATCGCCGAAATTGCAGACGAAACCGGAAATGTTGCCGGCAATACATACAATATAGACAAGGGTGAAAAAGACGAGTAACAACAACAAAAAAATGCACTAAGATTGGCTAAGATTTACGCTATCATACAATATAGTGAAAGCGGTAGAATTTTACTCTTATTTTATTGCAATGATCACCCATTTTCTACCACTACCCATTACCACCAACAGGCAGTCAAGCAACAAATAATCCCAACAACCAACCAGCAATTAAATGGCTAAATGCCAAATGTAAAAATTGGAGAATGGAGAATGGAGAGCAAAAGGGAATAAGGCACAACGTAAAAGTGTAAAAATCGAATGGGAAGTAATGTAAAAAAAGAAAAGCACAACTTACGGAAATTAGTTGAAAAAGAAGCATGTCGAGCATAGCAAATCGCTTTTGGCTTAAGCTGAAGGCCAAAGGACAGGCAAATCGCTTTGGCCAAAAGTCAAGCGTGACAAAACAAATACCGCTCTAATGCCGTACTATGTCGATAAACAGCGTCACACATATATACTGATAAAAACTATACATACTTATTGCTTCTCAAAATACAAAAACTATCAGTATATAGTTAATGTAACCTGTAACGTGTTGGCCGACAATTTTTTCAAACACCTACCTATCTACCTAAAAAGGATGTGCCTCCAACAGACAAACAGTAAAAGCTCTATCAAAAGGGAGTAATCATTTGCAATGGCAACCCACCTATTTCGAGGCAACAATTGCTTGCACGACGGTAGGTAGTGGAGTGAGGATTTTTGAGCGCGCTAGCGTGTTTGGCGACAGAATCGATTCGATTAACGAAATGAAATTTGCGCCATAGTAAATTACAAATTGAATGCCAAAATGTATGTTGTGAAGTTCCTTTTTTACACTTTTTGCTTGCACACACAAAATTTTTTCGACGGCAGCGGGAATATGCCATATATGTACTTATTTATCATGTGCATGGTGTTTGGGGTAATATGCTATCGTATATAGAGTCTTGAGCAAGGTTTTTGCTTTTGCAACAAAAGGATTGGTGGAAAAACACATACACACTTCTAACCTCCAACCTCCTTTGTTATCAATTCTTCAAAAAACTGTATCTTCCTACGGTTGACTCGCAATCTTTATTTTATTTTTCTTTTCGTTTTTATTTGCTCATTTACGCTAGTGCAGTTGTTTTGATAATTTCTATTCTTGTTCATGCACATATAAATTTTCTTGAGGATATCTTTTTGACTGCATTGTAGTGGTTTCTCTTTTCAACAATGTCACTGTAACGTGCAATCAATTTAATTGCAATTGATATTTGAGACATCGTGCCAACCAGAGTCCGTGTTTGTGCATGCATCTACTCCTTCTTACAGTCTCACTTTTTTCTATTTACCCACTTTATATTTTTCTTTTACCCTTTTTCAATTTCTTTTATTTTTTCTATTGCCACAATCACCACATTCGCGCGCTGCCAAAGCAAATTTGCTATTTCATCGTGTCATTCACTTATTCGATGACAACAAGCAGCAATACTCGTATAACGAGCTTTATACTCGCGCAGGTCGTTTAGTTAGTTGAGCATTAAATCGAATTTTGTGTTAGGGTTCTTAAGACAGATTGTTGTTTTTCTAATATCGAAAATTTATAAAGTTAAAATTGTCAGTGGGTTAGCAGTAGCGTAAATTTCATGGTAAAGGAAATGGTTGTGTTTAAAACAAGTTATTGTTAAATTTTTTTTTTAATTAACATAGATTTACTCACGACGCTCTATATTGATTCTCATGTGAGTGGAATACTTTGGGAAATGCAGGAGGCAGTTGGATCATATGGCGTATAAACGCACCTCAAGTCAGAGTTTTGTTTTGTAAGCTTGAAAGAGGCCTTGAGATATTGTGGTAAGTTTACAAGTGGCGTAAAACTGCAGGCTCCCCAATTTGTGGTACAGCATCAAGAGCCACACCACGGCCAAAGATCGACCCATACGCGCCAAATTATTATTATTATTTATTATTAGTGTACATGGATCTTAGCGTAATTTAGGATGTGCCTCGTAATTTCGAAACACGGAAGAAATGCCTCCAAAATTATACCACAATCTGTGGTGTGGCATCAAAACGTTGAAACCACATTTGTAGCTTATAGGATATTATAGTACTAAGAAATGTATCCTTAAACTTAGCTTTGAAAGTGCTGAAACTCTGACGTTGTCGGGTGCTTTACATTTTATTGAAGAAAGAGCAGAAGAGTTGGAGATTGGTCGTAGTTTACTATACTTCTTGCGTTTAAATTCAGGCATGTGTAGACAAATTGATTTTACTTTATACAGTGCATTCTACTTTATACTAAAACGTAAAAGCCACAAAACAGTTAGCCGCTCAGCATGGCAGAAAAGAAGAAAGAAATAAACACAATCACACTGCTGAGCTAATTTTGAAGGGATTTTTTCAATATAATATATGTTTACAGGATTAAAATCATTTGCGGAAAGTTCGATTCAATTGTGAAAAGCTATACTTACTATAGCGTTTTATTTTGTTTCGTTTACATACTCGTATAACTATCATCCAGTCTTTTTTAGTGTCATTGTTGGTTTCTAAGTCAAGACAATAAATCTCATTTCATTTTAACTGCTTAGTCAATCTGCTTCTGTAAGATTTCATAAAGTTTGTATGGATTTGAAAGAAGAATCGGCTGGTTGTATGCTTAGAATCTTCAGAAAGAGAGAATAATGACACCAAAAACGAGAATTATCTAACGGCGTTCTTTTTCTTGAAAGTGATCGTTTCTTAATATATTGCACTCTGATTAAAAAAAAGCTCAAAATTTTTAATTAATATAAATATTTTTCATGACGACAGGTAACCTAAAGAAAATGTTACGACATAAGAAGGTTCAAAGAACTGAAAGCAGTAATGATTCCACCTAGTTATTCCTTGAATATATGAAGCTATTTTGCTTTGGTAATAGCCTGAGTTTCTCGATGCCAAATACGCCCCTTAGTTCTGACGATTAGTTTTATGCTCGGTGGTTTGTTTAAGGATCAACTTCCATTTCAAATAGTTATTGTTATCAAAACTTTGCATACTTCGCAGTAATTGAGATTTTAGTTCCTTCCATAACTTTCTTGAGTAGAAAAAACAAAACAGATTAAAAGACTCATTGTCAACTTATTTCACGACAACTTCTTTTTTACTAAGCGAGTTTGATTAAATCTTGTAAAAAATGTACAAAAGCGTCTATAACATTCGGCAGTGAAAATTTTTTTTACAATCTTACTGTGGGCAAAGCAAAGTTTCCTGCTAGTTATTTTTGATATAAAATTTCTGCTAAGCCGTCTCGTCTAATGGTAAAAGTTAGAAGTAAAAAAAGAAGTGATATCTTAAAAAACATTGGTGTATTCAATTTTAAAACTTAGAGATTACCTAATAAATAAAAAGAAATACTCCATTGGTAATATGTAATTTTAAATAAAAAGTATAAACCAATAATAATGTATAAAACCAAGACGTTTTGCGGAAATCGAGAAAATCCAAACCTTGACTAACCATATCTCCGAAGAAATATAAATTTAAAAACACAAGTAAGGAAAGGCATGTATTTGGTCCTGCCTTGCGAATATTATCAGCAGACTTACAAAATTTCACTGCCACTGTTTTAATGAAACCATTTTAAAACAAAACCAAAGCGATAGTCAGCCGATATTTCGATAATATGCTTGTATATTTCCAATTCCTGATAAATGAAAGGAATGTTTAGTTTAGTGTAGAAATTAGAACGCACAACATTATATCTGAACAACTAGAGTTATAGGAGATATAAGTTACATTGAGAAGATTATTTTCATTGTACACTTTCTTGTCATGGCGCTCAATGTCTTAGGAAGGTATTTTGGTACCTTGTGTGAACTAATCCAAGAAAATCTTAGTGTAGTTAGCAGTTGATCGTGGAACTATGCACTAACTGTAAACCCAGGAAAACTGGAGTTCGTTCTATTTAACAGTAAGGGTGGCGCACGGGTCGTGCTTTCGTATAGCATTAATTATCCGGCTTAAATCCTGGATAAGAAACATTCCTGGAAATGAAACTTTGAGAACAGAACAAACAAGGTACTGGTTTCCTAGTACTGTTATTAGGAAGTCATCGCCAATTGCTGGGGTATCTCGTCTAGAGCTTTCATGTGGTCATAAATGTGTACAACTAGTAGAACCGATACTGCTGCACGGGGTTCTTTTGCCAGGCGGGATGCCCTGGATAAGACAACGGTAGTAAGCAAGCAAGAAAGGGTCCAAAGATCGCCTCTTACTGGAATCAGTGGGGCTTTTCGCACCTCGCCGGCGCTGAACGTCTTGTAGGATATACTTACAATAAATACTGAGAGAAAAACCTGGCAACCTAGACCGCTGTCAAGCTGCAGGGTATTGAATATAAATTGTGGTCATTGCACGCCACGCTTTACGGAGTATAAATAAGAAGTTGCCGTTCTTTTTTTTTAATTTAATGTGGTTTCATACGAACCCTAGAGGACAAATTTGAGCTAATGCGAGCAACAAGGTACAACGTAAACTAACCAATTCCTTCAACAGCGTCCCTACTGGCGTGGTTACTAATAGCGCTTTTTATGGTACTCATCACATGAGTCAAGGCGGCAACTACTTGGAATATATATTAAGTATTTTTAAATTGAATTTCTTTAAACTTTCAATGCAGCTAAAAATTAAAGCCTGTCATAAATCACTTTTTTAATATAGAGTAATACTCTGTAAAAATATTTACCTCTGTAGACTAATTGAATTTAATAAACAAACAAATAAATAAATAAATTAACAATAATAATGTTATAAAGTTATAAAGCTCAAATGTGAAGAATCAGTTGTATGACATATGTGGTTCGATCATGTCGGTTCCGAAAAAGGTTAATAGTATGTACATTATAAAAATACATCTGTCAAATATCTGTAAAACTAAGGGATTAGTTTTCGTTCAAACAGATATGACGGACACCCAGGCGGACTTCAATAAATCGAGTTATACCCATCAAACCCAATTCACCAAGTTGGAGGTGTGAGTGAAAATGCGGTGCCCAGGTTGAAAAGGAGTGCCCCATTATGTGCACATAGGCTGCTTTTTTGATGGTTATAGGTCAAGCTAAAAGTCCATAATAAAAACTGAGGTAACACTGTTGCGATTTTGTACGTTGCCATGCTGGTGCTGCCACCTAATTGTATTCATTTACTACGTCTATCAAACCAATGCAAGCTATGAAGTTCTTGCTTTATCCTAATATAGTCTAAGTGTAAATTTTTTATTTCGCCATAACTATCTTAACTTTATATACAGCAAACGTTTCGATTATTTAGCTATATAAAATTCATATATTAATTAAAATCAAAATAAAAACTACTAACTAAGTTCAGGAACCATGTACTCCGGCTACAAGCTAAACAAGCAATTGAGGAGCCAAGAGATACTTCTCCCACACAAAGAGCTTTTCAGTCAATCGCAGTCATAATAAAAGTTACTCACTCATTCACTTAAAGTTTTTGTTGCTGCTACTAATATTGTTGATGCCGGTGGAGAAGTGCTTGGAAAACAATAATCAATGTCAAAAACCCACTTAAGCGCAACTGTCAAACTATGGACACAACCGCCACGTTGCTAACTAAATGCATGGGCGAGCGATTGTGTGTGAGTAAGAAAAGCACTCAGTATATTTCACTTTGGCTGAAATAAGGGATAATGCTGATGGCAAGTGGAAAAGCAGCAAACAAACAAGTTAACCAGGCAATCTCAATTGTAAGGATTTACTACCCACATACAATAGCGTACGTAAGTAGTATTGCTGATTATTTATATGTGTGTGTGTGTGTGTGGTTATTTATACGCATTATGCAATCTATACTGCTTACTACAGACTACACGACCAATAAAAATATTAGCAAATAAGTGCACCAATGAATGACGGACGGAGTGCCATGAATGGTAAAAGGCGGAGAATAATAGCGAAATGAAATCAGAAAACATAATAAGAATGTGAATAACAACAACAAAGTCAATTTAGTGGGTGGTGGCATAAGAGTTCATAAAAATGAAGAAGAGTAGTTAGGAATACAACAGTTGATGGCCTTCTGAATATATGTACTTATGTGTGTGTGTGTGTGTGCTACGGTGGCGGACATTACCGGGTGGTCAACTTTTGCCAATTTCGCGTTCGGTAATCCTGACCAAAATCTTATCGCAATCTTTTCTGACGATCCCGGGAGAATAAACCCGGGCCCTAAATGGCCATTTACATAATTTTTTTGGTTACCCAAAGTGTTTGCGGGAGAAGAGCAATGGACAGACCGAATTCTTAAAACCGCAGTGGAGGAATTTACTAAATTTTAATTGTTATTGTTAATTGCTTAGCTGACAACCGAAATGGGATGAGAGAATATTTCAGAAAATGCTGTCAGAACTAAGCAACCGGAAGTTTATGTTAAATATTATAAGTTTCGCAATGTATCAACTCAAATTTTTTTCAAGTTTAGCAAATTTTATTTACTATTGTTTCAGTGCTATTTCACTAGCTGGCTGATTTTTGTAAATAATACAAACCGATTTTCGCGCACAGAAAAATAACTTACTTGAAACCACAGTTTTCGAAGCGTGTACACATTCCCCCTCATAGAGGCTTTAAACACCAAGTAGAATAAACCGTACACAATGCCAACAAATTTAGGCCTATTTTTACGAGCATAACGGTTGTTATTTAGCGTTTTAGAATTTTAAATCGAAAGTAAATTTCAATGTTACATAATTTTCAACTGAAAATTTACCTTATTAGACAGATAATTTTAAGTCAATGAGAGGTCTACAGCTTTACGCCGACATACGCTCGTGCCTTTTGACCTTGCCCGCTAATAGCCCTAGAATATCATTTCGAGCATGTGGCTGCCGCAGCTGCGGCGTACAGAAATCCAATTTACCAAGCAATTGGGTTCATATCTTGGCAATAATTTACACAACGTTATCTCCCAAGACACGGAAAGTTTCTGGGTTGTTCACATAAACAAATAATAAACCAAGAGAAAACAATATCTGTTCTTTCTCGAACAGTTCTTTTTTGTGGATGTTACGCCGTCTGGTGATGAAATGGGAAACCAAACTGAACACAATAGATTAGTGTTGCCAAAACTGACCAATTGATGACCGATTAATCCTTATCTAATAGTACCCTTTGTAAGAGAAAAAGGATCTTAAATATACCACATAATGAATGAATATTGTATGTTAACTAATCAAAAGGTATGAAAGGTGAAATCGGATTCGATTGAAAGAGTCGGACTTATTTAAAAAAAAAAAAGTACCCAAATAAGAGAAAAGTTGGAAAATAAGGCAAATATTAAAAGTACAAAAATGAATTTCAGCGATTAGTAGGCTATTACGAAAAATCAGTTAGATCAAGCCCTCTTAGCATTATAAATAACTAATTAGGGATTATAAATAACTAATTAGGGTTTGTCGTCAAAAATTCAAATTTTGAACCCTCTCTCACAATTCTACTTTTTCATGAAAGAACACAAATTTTTCTATTAAGTTCTACACCTTGGAACGCTCAACAATTTTTGATTTCTGAATTTAGGTTGAATTCGCCATACCTATTACTTAAAATACATTAAATTTATGTTGCTTAAGATTTCAAAAACTCTACCATTTGGAACTCATTTTTTGCTTCTTTGTCTAAAATATGATTCAAAGTTTTTCCGTTGCACTGAAGTCTTATTTACATATCATTCTTAGCGCCTTGCTAATCGTGATATATAAAATTGGTAGGCTCGATCTGAAATTTACACTCACTTTTAATATTTAAGATCCATTAAACCATTTTCGAAAATTAGTTTTTTATATGGGCCAAAAATATTTGCACCCACATATTTTTTAATTTTTTAACTATTATTATTTAGCTGCTTTCATTTTCATTAGAAAAAAGTGGGGCATTCATGAAAACTGATTCTTTCCTATTTTGTAGACAATGGGCCGCCCAGATTTATGGAAGTCATTATAAAAGTTCAGAAGTCTTATATAAATCGGCTATTAACAAGGAATTCTTTCGGGCAAAGCTATTACCGGATAACACCTACGACGGTATGTACGAGTACTCACAAGCATAGGTATTATTTTCGTAGGTGTCGTGAGAAGTATAAGGATATTACGGATGAAGGATCCCCATCTGGCATATGACGAAATGGCAATTCAAAGCCACCCACATAAAACCGCTGAGATATATGATCCGAAGAGATCAACGCATTTGAAGATATATGTTTTTATATATTATTAACACAAGATCTACATTAACCAATGCAGTTTCGAGACATTGCATTACAAAAATACTTATAAATACAATAAACAAATATTTGTAGCCAATTTTTAGGGGAACTTGCATAAAAAACCCAACAATTCGCAAGCGCTCTCGCACATACCAATCAAAGTAGGAATACATGAAGTATCTTACGTAAAACGCGTTTAAACAAAAATCAAGTATATTAACCTAACCTTTACTTGAGCTTTCACACCAAAACCATCAAAATCAACAACTGCCAACTGTTGGATAAATTCATTGGTAAAAACGCATACGTGCGTACGTGGCTGAAGTTTGTGTGCGAGTTGCCGTTGATTGCATTTGTAAGTGAAACGGTGGTTAAGTGAGTGAGTGAGCTGTCATGCAATCATCAACAGTAGCGGGAGCAACAACAACAAACAAGTATTGCTTCTAGGTAGCATAAAACCTTTTCAACTTGGAACTGTCAGAGGTTTTCCGTATTCACTGTTTCTTTTCAATTTGTTTTTGATATACATATGTAAGAGTGTGGGTGCGTGATTTTTTGTTTTGCAAATAAATAAATTTAGGGCGGCCTGCAGGAAAAATGCACCAGCTCAGAACACTACCTTAATTTTAAGTAATCTTTGAAGTCAAACAGCGTTTTGTGTTATGAAATTGAAAATAAATATTAATGCATAGTAATTAGGGGTCTAGATGTTTAGTCGACGTTCCTTCACAATTTGTGGTGTGCGTCTGGATCTTGCAACACAAATTGAGTGACTTCCAGTTATACGCCGACTCCGAACGGCACTGATTTTTGCGAGAAACACTCGTCATTGTCTGACGCGGAGCGACCGCTATTAGAAAAAAACCTTTTCCATAATTTTTAAGGTTACTTAACCCAGTTAAGATTTGAACCCGGGATGCACCGAACGGAGCGCGTACACGCTACACACCCTGCGGCTGCCCAATAATTATACATACCTTTTTTAATTTCGATTTTAATAGAATAAATCGTTTTGTAGTAATCATTTTCATTGAAGTAATTGTTATCGCTATCAAATTAATTATCGGTATAGGAATCGAAAAATATTATCGTTATACTTTTTAATTTTTTTACACTATGGTCATTGTAGCGTTATCGGTATTAATTACTATTATCAATGCAAACTGTTTCAATACTCGTATCAAGTATAGAACAAAACAAGATTGCACCTTCCGAGCTGATAGCAACTAAAAGTAACGAGAAGGCAAGATAATGAGGAAGCGAAGAAAAAATTGTAAACAAGAAGAGGGAGGAGCGCGCAAACGACAGAAGTTTTGTTATTACTGTTTGTCTAAATTGAAAGAAAAATGCTTTTATACAAAGAGAGGTAGTGGGGACCGCGGAAGGCACAATTTTGTATCATTTGCATCACTCTTGTTCCAATATAATATTCGATGACCGCGTGGGTTCGATGAGGTTTCTGTATCATCTATCGAGAGAATAAAAATTAGCCTATACTTTTCTAAAATTTGCAGGCGGTTATTTGTCTAACTGCATCGGATTTGGTCCTTCTTCGTTATCTGTATCTGTATCTGTATAAAGATGAAAACGATTTTAAAAAACTTACTAAAAAATGTCTTCAAAATTAAAAAAAACGAAATGAGAAAAGTTGTTTGGTATTTTACATTGAAAAGAATCAAAAGGAATCAAATATAATCAAAAAGAATCCGTTAAAGAATCAATTATTTATTTTGATTCTTTTTGATTCTTTCTGATTCTTTTCAGTAATCTAGAGTAATCGTGATTATTTTTTGATTATTTGTAATCGTAATCATTACGGAATCCCAATATTTGAAAGGCACAATTATATAATGATTACAATTCTTTTTAGAAAATAATCTAACCGATTACTAATCGTAATCATAATTTAACAGGTTTGCTGCATCCACAACTATGCCCTGCGATTAACAACTGCAAAGCATTTATATTAAATTGTTTAAATGGCTTTTATAAATAATCCGTATATTTCTTAATACAATCGGCGAAATTATCGCATTAATTTTTAATGCGTACATATATCAAAGGAATTACACATGTGGCCACAATTTTTAAGAGGTATCTTTGAAATGTAATTTTCATTTCCTATAGAGTACTTAAGATTGTTTTTGTTATTGTCATCGCTCTGAGCGTGTGCAGCCACATACACATACATATGTACTATTTGTCCAATTGCATTGATGCCATAGTTGTTACGTGTTGTTGACGTTTACAATTGGTGTTGATAACCCAAAAAGATTTTCCAATCCAAAACGTCAGTGAACTGCTGAACTTTGTACCAGCTCAACTTCATTCAATTCAATTGAAGGCAATGCAATGGATAGCTGAGTTGGAGGAGTTATTTTAATAGGTCGAAAATTGGGAGTACGAAGATGGAAAGGGGGGAAAATTGCGAACGAAGTATGAGTAGAAGTATAAATACGTAAGTGTTGGCAAATCGTTCAACGGCAAATGTAACTCAACTGTAACCAATGAGGAGGAACTGAAGGGTTGAAAAGGAGTTGCAAATGCAGTTGGCAGGTGATTGCTGGTAGAACAAAAGCTAACAGACTTCCCTTACCTCACATTTGAATCAATCACATCCTCATACATATGAGTTTTATTATTATTATTATTTTTTATGCGATTTGTGGAAAGGAACACGCAAGTGTTAAACAAAAGTAAACAATGGTAAAAACGAAGTGGAAATGAATTCACCGTAGAGTGGCACATAAAGAGATTGGCAGTCAGTCATACAACTTATGTACAAAGTTATAGCAGTTATACCCCAACCACTCCAAGGTGACAGCCGTAACTTACGTATTTAACAGCAGTGGTTGCCACAAGGAAGGGAAGGTAAAAAATGTGGCGAGTCGAAGAAAATTTTCAATTATTTTAAAGATTTTGTTTGGAAATGCGAGACTGTAGATCAGAAATAAAATAGAGGCGTACGCAGAGTGCGCAGGCAGAAAGCACTTAAAGTTAAAAGTCTGTAGGCTAACACAAGTTAGAGAGAAACGCAAGTATTGGACAAACTTAAATTGGGGAAAACGCACAAGTGTCTGCAAAAGCCTGACCAGTTGTATGAGGATTTATGTATATTACAGATAAAATTCGTAGTGGGAACATTAGTGCTCAATATAATTTAAAAACATTCACATTCGTTTATAACGTAGCTGGCCAGACTATTCCTGACCTAAGCACTGCTGGCGAAGTGCCTCTGCAAAAACTTGAAAAAGGAAGTGATATTTCCGAGATGACTTTGTTTGTTTGCAACTCATTAGGAGCCTACGTAAAGTGCCTAAGAATTAAGGATTTTTATTTCAAAACACACACAGTAGATCCATAATACAATTAATCTATAAATACGATACCTAAATTTAATAAGAGTGCTATGGGGTATGGACGACTTTCTAGGTATGTGGTTACAGTTTAGCGGCAAGATCTAATCTCGTGCACTCCGGCCAAAGCGTGCTACCCATTTGCAAGATGCGGTAACCAACCCGTGTGTAACATTGGGTCACGACTGAAAGAGAGGCCTTTAGTGAGGCCACTCCGACCTACTCGGTTTAAAGGTCCACTAAGGTCAGCATTGGTCCTTCTGCATCCGGATGTTTCTGATACCTTTAAAAAAATGCACCAGAGTCCGCCGCCAAAGGTCACCTTTATGAGCGATGAACTGATGTGGTGAGATAAGACAACATTTCTTGCCACGGGAAGGTATAGAGACAAATGGATTACAACTTTGTTAAATCGCAATGTTAAAGTAAGTAATAAGAAATCTTAAATAAATTGAACATACTCCGTATTAAGCGACTTTTACTCTTTTAGTTACTTTAAATTTATAAGATGTATCTTTGACGACCTTTCTGAGAATTTTTTTTTTTTACAGACGTCATCAATAGGTTAAAATGGCTTGCCAAAATATTCAGTCACATTGGTTGACTTTTCATATATTTTTGTATTTCTACATCATAACAATCCCTTTGCTAGTCTCTCTAGAAGAAGTACACAACAGTCTTGACTGCACAAATCCAACTATCACACTACACTGCGCACTGAATATTCGTACACATTTATGTATTACTTTTTTATTATGAAAACCACTCAAAGAATTATTATATTTTTCTCGTTGGTTTGACGCGATGAGATATTACAAAAAAAAAAAAGCAAATGTTACAAAGCTTCAATGAGGGAGTACGTGCACGTACGCACCTTTTTGGCTTACAAAATGTTCACATATCGAAATTTTCATTTTGGAGCTCTGTGAGTAGCATACCCACAGGCGCGCCGAGAGTCAGTAGCACTGAATACCACGGAAAATATATGGCAAAATAATACAATTAAAGCTGAATGGCAATCACACTCTTATCTACAATTATATAAACTGGCGTATTTGTAGAGTGCGTGTCAAGTGGATGTGCAAGTAGCTAGAAGTGTGAACGCGAATTGATTGTGAGTGTCGAAATGTTAACTTATTGTGTGTGAGCATGAAGCAAGCTAAGAAGAACGCAGATATTTCAGCGGCAAGTTTAAATCAACAGCAACAACAAGCAAACTAGTGTAGTACAAGACAAACGAACAGAGGCGCTAGCAATAAGGCAACTCGAATTTACCTTTATACTATAAAGAAATATTACATAAGAGAAAAGGAAAGAGCGGTAGCAATGCGTTTTCGATTATCGATGAAAGCCAAAAGCGTTTCGTGTCTTGGCACAACCTTGGCTATGCGATTTAAATTGCGTTGAGTTTTGAGACGGCTGCCACAAGGTCTTTACTATCGAGACCCTCCTTACATGACTAAACTGATACATATAATTTGAACAATACTTATTCCTGCTGCGTGGGTGACTGACTAACCTTTTACGTATTATGCGCTTTAATATAGGCAACAAATTATTAATGTAATGCTTTATATCAGCTCTATGTACACACACACATACACATCTACATATATTACAGCGAAATGAAAAAAAAATTTAAGAAAAGTGTTATAGTAAATTCAGCAGGTGCTACGCCTTTCGATATGCGCAGGCTGCAAATAAATTACTCAAGGGAAATATAGCACATATTTATGTACAGCTGCGAGCAGCGAAGTAAAAGCGCAACGTAATGACAAGTTTTGTTAATAAAATATATATAAATACCGAAATCAAAATCTAAAATTTGTTGATTAAATTTGGAAAATATCTACAATTTTTCACTCGAATTTAAAAAATTTTAATCGGAGTTTTGAAAAAATTGTATAGTATGGATTTAATTGTATTAAAAAATTACACAAAATTCCCGTTGATTTGTCATAATGTTTTATTTTTGCTGACATTTTTGCATATAACGAACGCTCGAAATTGGCAACACAAAAAACATAAACCAAAATTAAAGACTATTTTGAGTTACTTCAGATATTTTATTATACCAAAATTCAATGAGCTACGAAACATCAACGAAAAGTGAAAAACGTCAACAGAAAAATGTTTAAAAAATCCGGAAAATTATAATAATAATTATTTTACCGTTGAGTTTTCAAAAAGTCATCCTAATTTCGATAAGATAAGTCTTTTGATAATAATTATGAGTCAGAAAAATGTATTGTTTCGAAAATTCCACAATCAGTCCCGAACTAATCGCGGAATGGCTTAAAAAATGTCCCTCCTTCAAGACTTACGATTTGTTTTTTACTTTATTTATAAATCTAATTATATAAATCTCAAAGAATTAGAGTATTTGAAAACTTAAAAAAATGTATCTCGCTGATAGCTATAATGAAAATTATTTATAATATAGGTCTCTGAATAATAATTATAGATTATTCAAAAAATTCGTAACTTATAATAATAATTATTAATTAACTTTTGCTCTTTTATCTTATAATAGTCATGTCTTTGAAAAATTCAAATTAAAAAATTTGAAATCTAGACACAAATTTGTGGATTTCTTCTAAATTTTCATCAGTGACTTGCGCTACTATTTCAATGCTCGCAGCTGTAGCAATATAAGATAACACAAATACTAATGCATGGTATTATAAACGCAACGTTTTAAGAATTTCAGACGCTCATTCCATTTGATTTGAATATGTTCGTGTGTGAAAAAGGCGAATGCTCTCAATGCAAACATAACAACATGCATATATGTAGGTACATATAATATATTACATATTATATCGGAGTGCTGCTAAATGCCCAAATGTGTGCCTGGTTTTCATTATGGCGATTACATCGTATTAATATTTATATATTACACGCTTTATATCCCGACATATGGGCTTATCATTAAGTCAAAAGTGTGTTGAACACATTAACCGTAAAGCCTCTGTGCACGCCCCCAACAAATGTATTTGACGCCCAGAATAGCTCTCCATTTTCCGCTTTTCACGTTTTTCACCACCAATGTTATCGAATTTCTTAAACGTACGTTGGTATTTACGCGTGTATTGGAGCTTATTTGATTCTGTGTTATGCTTATATAAATACATCAATTTTCGTTGGATTATATTTTGATACGCCTTGATATATTTCGAACTAAAAATATGCTACACCGTATTCAAGATTTTCCTATCATCTGTTTGAGTAACTAATTCTTTTTCTTCGCATATTCCTCTTCTTTGCTTTATGTTTGTCGCAGATTACAAAAATGCGAGCGAGTTAATTCCTCTTAAGTCGCACATTTTGGTTATGTCACTGTTTGGCATTGATTGCTTCGGAAATGATAATTTAAGGCACGTTAAGCGGAACATTTCCCAGCAAGACGTCATTACCCGAAACTCCAATATATCTGAAATTACATTACAAGAATGCTTTTCGAAACCAGCACATACACACATATATTACACTGGACAAAATGTGTACATGGAGATGTACATATCATAAGAAAGAAAGGGATGAAAGATCAAAAGTTTCAAGTAGTTTTGCCATCTTTGACCTCAACAAATTCATACAAACTTTACCAGATATCAGATGTAACCGATATTTGATTTGCTGAGTAACAAGAGAGAGAGCGCAGTAGGGATTAAACGATGCGGGTGAGTATAAGAATATACTCGATACTTTTTGTTCACTACCACCCCAGCAAAAAACCAACCTGACCATATAGAGGAAAAGTTATCGATAGTACACTAATTTCTCCAGCACGTTGATAGAAAAAGCCGATACATATTTTTTATTTAATTTTAGTTTAATCTTAGCTGAGGTAGGTGTGTCACAAGAAAATATTAAAAAATTCTGTGAATTTGTTTTCATTAATTCAAAAAAGCGAACTAGAGGAGTGGTAGTTTTATTCCCGCCCCCCATACAAAACTACCCTTAACTGCTAGTGGTCAGTCCAATTTTTTTTGTAGCGAAGTATATTTAATATCGACCCTTTTTAACCACCCCGCCAAAAAATGCCTCATCAAATCGAAAATAAGCTATCGATTGTACACATACATACACTTTCCAACCAACAACGAGAAAAGGCCAATTCATACTGTTTATGATTTCGCCCGTACCAACACCATGAAGAAAATCTAAGTGAAACACAACAGGTATTACAAGAAAATAAAGAATTCTGTGAATTCATTTTCATAAAAGCAAAAAGCGAAAAAGAAATGTGATCACTTGAAATCCGATGACCAAACAAAACTAACCGCGAAACTGACCAATAGTTTCAGTTAATTCTCTCGCTAATTTAACCGCTAGTTGTAGGTTGTTGTTGTAACAGCAAAAAAAATTCTCCATAAACATTTGGAAAATATTGCAGAAGTGACAGTCAATATTAATAAAAATTAATGTCTATGAAATACGATTGAAAAAAGTGATATACTGAGTTCTCATATTTTTGTATAGTCTCAGACATTATTTGCATAATTAGAAATGTGATTGTCGTTGGTTCGCTTTAGTAGTTAAAAGCCACGTAGAAAGGGCTTTTAGCGGCTCATGAATTTTTTCGGGTTCGGTTTAAAGGGATCAAATATTTTGCTTATTATATAATACAAATATGACAAATATTATACATAAAAATAAAATGGTTTATTATTTAGATAAAATTAATTACAAAATCTATTATTTTAAAGAGCTGGAAGCCATGCCTGAAGAAGTGCATCAGAAGACGCTATTATATTAATCGGTCATAATAAAATATTATCTAATTTTGTTCAAATACATTGTGGGGAGAACTTAAAAAAAAAAAAACCAAAATCTCTTCGGGTTAACAAAAACTACATACTCACATTTTAAATTGAAACTTAAAACTTTGGCTAAGGGTTGAAAGCCCAATTTCCGATAGGTTGAAGCATACGCTGGGTCTTAACTTTATACGTATACTTCTAGTCCAACTTAAAGGAGTGCGACATTTTGACAAGTTTGACTATTTTTCTTTAGTTTCTTTAACAGCCTAAGCATAAAAGTTGTATTTTTAGGCAAAGTTCTGTATTACAAAACTTGAAAAAATTTGAACAGAAAAAAAATCTTCTATTCGAAGCCCGAAAAAGTGGGTGGTTCAGTTTAAACTCATTGACCGGGTATTCACGATACGCTAAGTCTGGAAAAGAGGCTTTGCACACATCATATTTTTGATATCATAAGAGTTTTCAGACAGGGTGACTTCATATCGTGCGAAGTTTTAAACATTAGCTCTACCTTTTCAAAGCTGGATAAAGAAGCACAGCAAATGGGTCCGAATGTGAAACGAAGTACCTTCTGTGATCAAATAAACAGTCAGCACAATCGCGTCTTGGCTCCCATGTCACTGTTGACAGTTACAAAAATATGGAAAAAATGGGCAACACCCTTAACAAAACAAAAAAATATCAATTATTATCAAAATTAATTATTTAAGCTGCATGAAACTTGGATAGGCTACAAAACTACATACCAGAAAAGTTTCCAAAAATTGTGGTTATAAAATTTGAAAATCTTATGACAAGTGTTTGAAATTCGTTGAATAGTTGTGAATTTTCTATAAGGTGTGATAATTTGGTCTATGTATATATGGATTCAGTTATAAAATGAATTATATTTTTATTAAAAAAAAAGTTGCTGCAAAAATTTAATATGAAAACCCTGTGAATTTTGTTTATTGCAAGAGTATGTGAGCTTTAAATAGAAGTCACGCAAATAAACCAAGTGCTTACCCGAAAAACTACAATACAATAGTAACACAATATAAAAAGAATAAAGGAAACGAATAAGTTGTGAGCAATGCAATCAAAAGTACAACTTTCAAACAAAGAAGAGTTTCGCTTTTATTCCTAAACAAATCTAACAATGAAAGAAAGCAAAAGGCTAGCGCGCTTTTAAGCAAAAGACTATAGCGGAAATGAAAGTGATGAGTGTACAAATAAATTGAAATATGTAGATATGTAGGTATAGTTATATTCGTACATAGTAGTAGTGGATAGTTAAGTTAATATGTAAATATTTAGAGCCGAGTCAGCGGATGCATATCTGATGGAGAAAATGAAAGTTTCTTTATTAACCTAAGCATCTAAAGTTTATTACACTACTCATTTCCCAAATTACGGTGGTGTGTGTACATTGCATTTTGCTTCTGCTCTGCGATCTGCCAGATTTCATTGTATGCTGTGAAAGAGAATCACGCAAAGCCAACAGCACAAAAATTTAACGCCATACAAAGAAGTAAGATCAGTGTAAGAGAAGTGAGCATTTAAGCCAATAGGAACTGTGTTATATATACAAGTAAATATTTATTTTTTGGCAACGAACTGTTGATGTTTTGAAATCCGAAAACAGCTCATGAAACAGAAGCAAAGCAGTTTTGCATTTTCAAAAGCAACAATTGTTTGCACAATAAGTGGGTCAGATTTGGGGTTTTCAGATACATATTATTAAAACTTTTACAGATTCTTGGATATTTTCGGAATATTAGGAAATTCGTTCGCAATAAAAACTTTCCAATTTTCAAGAAAATCATTTTAATTTACTTAAGCAATATGGTGCAAACTGATGTGAACTCCAAAGCTTTACAAATTCATATAAAGATATACTATGAGTAGGGCTTTCCTTTCCGCAGACGATCCATCATGGGATTAGCTAGGCCGGCTTACTGCTTTTTACTAAGTTGACGGCTACTCCGCCTCGTGATGGACCTGTACGACGAGAGTCGCACGCAGAGAGGGTGTACAAAAAAAAATACACAAGTTAATGCTTAAGTTAAACGGTATTGATCAGAGCTGTCCAAATTAGTAATGGTCGATCTCAACCAAATCCTGCACGAAACGAACTGTTGCAATGGTTTGTATGGACAGTTAAAGCGGTCACAAAGCAGGTGATTGTCAGTGATTCATTTCGTAGTACTAATACATATGTACCTCGCAGGATTGCATTTTACAAGACATTATAATGTGTGTATGCGTACAGCTATGAACAACTGTTATATAGAATGGCTATTTAGAATGAATAATCTAATCTATGATAGAATTGCAACCTTCAATTAGCTTATAAATCGGTATCCGCTGTTCAAGGGTAGCATTTACTGGAATATAAAACATTTTTGCAACATTTTCAATTTAAAAACCATGAAAATGAACTTGACCAACACCACCAGCCCCCTCTGAATTTGAAAGGACCTCTCCGACCCTTTTGATACCTAGCGAGGCTTCTGAAAACGAAGTACGTCCTGTAATAAAATAAACAGTTAGCTTATTCTCGTTTTGGTCTGTCGTTGTTGTTGCTGTAGTGGCTAGTCACGCCCTGTGAAGAGCGGATTCACCCGTGGTCGTTGTCGTCAAACTCATCTAGGGGAGGCCCAGGAAACGTGCTGTTTCGACAGGGTTGAACCAGAGGGAGAGGGAGGTTAGATGAGTGGGCTATATGAATAAGTTATTGGTATCGTGCGGAGAATCTCCATATGCCGGACATGCATTTATTAGGTATGTCAGGGTTGATTCTGGATAGGTAGGAGTTGAACCTACTACAATATCCAGATCTCAATTGCCCCAGAGTGACGCGGGACTCGCGAGGCAGCAGGGACTCCTCATCTGTTACTGGTGGTGGTTGGCCCTAATAGGAGCATTTGACTGGCGAGAGTCGATGGTGGTTGTGACTGTCTCTCTGTGGATGTTACTTAGGGCCCGCCGATACGCATCGGGATCCCGCGGTTGCGTTATATATGGCTGGATCTCGTCCTTTAGTTCTAGGAGATGCCTTCTGATGTGCCTGGGGGTGGCTCAACTGCAAGCAGATGCCTGTTTGGTGCCCCGAATGGTGACACCAAGCAAGGAACTGCTTTCTGACCGTGAGGTTGTGCTCCTTAACGCGGAGCACATTGCACGCTTAATGGAGATGTTCCTCAGGCGACATCAGCAGGCATTCCGTCACCGTGCTGGTTCCCGGCGAACACACTGGTTTAGCATAGTTAATTACCAGCCGGCCAATCGCCTTGTGGCTTCAACATCACTCCTGACATTTATAATTTTGACAAAGAACAGGGCTTTGTTTACGGCATTAACACGAACACAAATTTCAGCCTCGAAATGCAACGAAGAATCTCTCATGCCGACAAGAGCAACTTTGCGCTGAGTAGGTAACTGCTTAGTACAGCCCTCTCTCGGTTAAACAAAATCATACCTATAAGTCTCTCATCATGTACGTGCTATTGATTTGAGCAGGAGTATGGGTACTCTTATCTCTCTTAAAAGTTTTTTAATCTTACAGTTGCAACAACAACAAGGGCAACGACGACAACAAAGCAGCATTTCATTGTAAACAAAAATTGTCGGTATATTGTTCGTAACATTTGAAATTATTAGCTCCGAAAGAACTTGTTCTTCAATGATATTCAATGAAATTGTATTTGCTGCATATTTCACTATTAACTGTAATGAATGGTGTATATATGTGGAATTCGGATACTGAACTACCGCAGCTTTTTCCTCGATTCCGAATAAGGGATCCTTCAATGTAATTTCAATGTAATTTAAGACGGCCTGAAACTTCCACTGAAAAACAGCTACATATGTAGTTTAAACTAAGTTTAAATTTAAATCGAGTTAAGGTTTACATTGCGAACAGTTGCCATTTGTCGATAGCGAAAAACAAAAAAAAAAAAAATCCAGTCATTGTGATTTTATGAAAGTTGTAGGCGTGACAGCCACATATTCGCAAAGATTTTTTTTGCTTCAGCTTTATTTCGCATAATTCCCAATTCAGCTGCCTTTCATTTCACATCTGCTATATCATTATAGCGCTATAGTTTCCCTTTAACCAAATTATTTTAAACAATAGCACAAAGCATCTATTGTCGGTTATGTGTAAATGGGCATCTATATATTTGGCAAGAATATTGTCCCTTTTTTATTATATTTGATCTTTTTCAATTAGATGTTTTCCCCCCTTCTTGTACTAATTTATGCCAACAACTGTGTTCAGCTCACTCAGACAGTGAAGAGTTCACACATAAGATTTTCAACCAATTCTCTTGCCATTGTGCGTTTTTATGCCGGCATATTCTTATGACTACAAAGGAAATACCCATGAAAGCACGTGCAGCGCAATGAGTGCGGAGCCAACAAACCAGTGCCCATTGACATTGTAGTAAACCGTTTGTTCGGCTGTGATTGTATCGGATGGTGGGATGCGTGGGATAAATGTGTGATATACAACTACTAGAACGTTGTGCCCTTTTTATTGTTCTTTTCGTTTTTATACCGCGACTGTAAAAAGCTTTATGTTGGAGCGTGCCCGCTTGTGAGCTTGCTCAATCGCCTTCACATATGCAACGAAATGACGCGCTGTAACTACGAATGAGTGTGTGTTTGTACTTTGGTTTGTGTGCGTAAGTGAATGCGTAAAATGTTTTCTTACGCCATTTACTATCGCCTTACGTCCCTATTGCGAAATTTCTTCACATTTTTCTTCCATTTATATTATTGTCGCGCCCTTTCCTTTGTATAAGAAAGTTTTTATTTTCTCGGGGTTTTCGCTCTTTATCAGCATAGTTTTCTTTACTTGCCTGCATGTGATGGCAATGTGTGTGTGTGTGTGGATTTCAACTAGTGCGTGCCTTTGCACGACATCATGCTTTTCTTTGGTAGTTCTCTTGTTAGCGAAAGTTCACAGATAAGAAAAAAGGTTGTAAAAAGAGTTGAACGCAACTACAGTAAAAGGGGATCGCTTGGTAGTTTGGTCGGTTGGTTACGAGCACAATTATGATATGTCAAAGATGGAACATATTAATAAGGAGTAGTGTATTCGTATACATGGGAGTAGTACGCACGTCCGAGCAAATACTGTAGGAAAAATCTCTAGGTGGGTGTCGTCTTTCTTACCCGGAATCAAGCAAAGAAAATTAAATGTTTATATTGAGTGTTTATTCAACACGTTGCTTTAAATAAAGTCCAGCTTTCGACCAGCAGATTACAGACTATATTATAGGCCCTAACGAATTGAAGGCTGTTAGTTAACACCAAACAAATTCAAGGTTTATTAACCCCGCAATCAAAGGAGCTTAGTAAACGGCAAGGACAGTCGTTTGAGCATAAAGCCGGAATCCACCCACAGCTTTGGTCGTCAAAACATAACCTGTGTTACGAGCTTTAATCAACACAAATCCGAGCCTGAAACTATGAAATTTAATGCAAATAATAGTAATAATATAATAATTTGGCGATTTTATCTAATAGCTGAATGTTTAACCAAACTTCTTCTATAATTTACGGTGTGTATCTTGATGTTGAAACTCAGATTGAGAGGTCTACAGTTTTACGCCGACTCCGAAGAGCAAATGATTTTTGTAAAAAAAAATCATGACAGAAATGCGCGGGACGGTTTATTGTTAGGTGGCTTTAAAATCGATTTATTCAGAAAATCCGTATATATGATCTGATATTGATGATATTAGAAAAGTATGGATATGGTACAATAAGAAATACTTTACTTTATGAAAAAAGAAGTACTTTTACTAAATATGGATGTTTATAATGGGTAATGGTACTGGAATAGATTCGTCGGTGCGATTAGGAATGATTTTATAGTCCGACTGAGACGGCATTAAAAACATAAATTAGTGTATATACTGTATACGTGCACTGTATTAGAGATTCGAAATTCGACCGTATTTGTAACCTCTCTGAAGAAAAGTATTCTTATATATTGGTCCCACACAGATACATACATATGTAGTAAAAAATTAAATAAGTATCGAAAACGAAGCTATATGGAGAGGTAATTACTTCAGATTATTTAGTTACTATCTTTTAACCGCGGCTTCGTTCGCATGGCATTCGGCTTAATGTTATGGATTCGAATGCAACGGAAAAGCAAATAAATAATTTCACTAAACGTAATAACTTTTAAATCACTTTTAGTTTAGGTATTTTATTTTGTTGCTATGTAAAACAAAATGTACCACTACTTCATAATTTTTGATTACGGTTAATTGCTGAAACTTTTTTTTTTCATTGGCAGCCGCGCTTAAATTATTGCTAAACACGCCCAAGGAAACCAAACGATGGTGACATTTATTTAGAAGTCTCATTTTAAGGTTTCTAAAGCCTACATCCTTTGAAACCCATTCCGTATATTTCCTTTACCTGTATAATCTATTTTTTTTTACTTTTTGAAATAGGTGACAACTCTTCCCAAAGTATTTTCAAATAATACTTTCTTAAAACTCCTTGGTATTAGACCCATATTCTAATATTTGATTGAACTTATTATAATTTTGATTAATTGGTAACCTTCACCAAAATACTTTTGTAATTAAGTTTTCTTACAACTTTTATTTTGTCGCTCATATTATGAAATGTAATATATTTTTTAAATTAATTTAATTTGCATTTGAAATCATTGAAATCATTTGGGAAATGAAGCTTCATTAAGCCTCTTCGTTTGATACCCATATTGCAATATTTTATTTCATTCGTTGCTTTAATTTAATGTAACCTTTGAAACAGGTGGCAACTCTCTATCAAACATAAATTTATACTTGTGCCAAATCTTATCCAGATCTATCTTGTCGTTATATAGCAATATGTGATTTAATTGACTATAACTTTTTTAACAGGTGGCAACTCTCCATATAATATGGCCTATGTTATAACGTACCGGGTAAGCTATTTGTGTGCAAAATTTTGTACAGTTCTGCCCACGTCCAGCCATTTGGGTCAGAAAAGGTAACAACATACTCACACACACACAAACTTATACATTTATAATGTAAGTAAGATAATAAAGATCTCAAATAGTTTATTTGTCGAGTTGACACCTCATTGACTCAAGTCATACAGGAAAATCGTATGTAGTCGAAAGTGAATTTACTATAAAGCAAAATTCTATACATATTATTGATCACACACTTTTGCCAATAGTATGCGTGCCGTTTAGATAAGATATCCATGACCTTTGCCGTATTGTACACATATATTAATTTTTCTTCAAATTAAGAATATTAAAGAGGATGATCTCAAAATATTCACCATACATGAAGAAACTGCTCATAGCGCAATACAACACTTTAGAAATACTTAATACTTAAATGAACTATCGCCGTATGTTAATGCCCGATTACTTCAATAACGGTATTAGCAAGATTAAGCGTTCACAGAACCTTTGTTTTCATTATTTTGATATTTTTGCAAACATGGTTTTTGCCGTAGTCTTGATACAAGAATTTCTGTGTTTCTTGTCTATTGATCTCTGTGGCCCAACCCTGTATTTTCTGCAACTCCAATTCAAGTGCTGTAAAATTGTAGTCAAACTTGAACAAAAACCATCGATTAATTTCCCGAAAATTTCGAACGATAACCGCCAGCTGCCAAAGTGATTAAATATCTTTGTATTTTTTGTGTTCTGTTTTAATTATTTAGTTTTTAGGTAGCCGAACTCGGTTTTGCTTGAGTCGAGTGAGACAAAAATTATATTAAAATTGCTTTTGGCATTCGAAGAAAGTTTGTATTTTCGCGGTGTCCTACAATGACAACAAGTTGCAAAAACCTCGTCACTTGAAATAAATTACCAACCGACCTTCAGTCCACCGCACTCGCTTCAAACTTGGTGTTTGGTTGGAACCTCAGCACAACAAACTTGTATTTAGTCACCACAAGCGTTTGTTCTGTAGCCGGCTGCTATGTCTCTACTTTCTGCTTTCTGCTTACTGCGAAAATTGCAATTTCGCAATTATTTATTTTCGTATTTGCCTTGCCATACAACCATCCCTTCACACACCACCACCACCCACCCACCAAATTCAAGCAAAGCAATGTTTAATTTCCAGCAAAGCAGATTGCTCACCAAAGAAACAAAAAATTACTTTAAAATTATCCAAAACTGTAAATTGGACCCCAGCCCGCTCCTTTTGCTACACTCATGCCACTTGCTGCATCCAGAAGTTACTCCGCGAACGCGAATTTCCGAAATTTTCACTTCCGCCAAAAATTTCATTAACGGCGATGACGCAGAGGCAACAATAGCAATAACAAGAACTGCTGCTCATAAACTGGGTATTCGATGGAGTTTAGTACACAGCAGACAGCGTTGGCGCACGTTTCGAAAATGATTTTGTGTTAGTTTTACCAGTGCAATGTCATCTCGCAAAAACTGCAACAACTCAATATATATGAGTTTATGGTTTTGTACTTTGTTGTTTTGGTTATGCTTTATTTTTTTTTGTAGTTTAGTTACTGCTGTTCGCTTTTGTTATGCGCGCAACTTTTCGTTCAAAGAAAAGCGCAATTTTATGTGCAGTAAAAAAGTTTGAAATTTTTTTGTTCCTTTGCGCTAGAGGCTACTACTCAATTGCTGCGACCGGTTGAAGTTTCAAACCATGTTCGGTAGCACTTGAATTTTTGTTGAAGCACTGCTACCGGATTTCAGTTACTTCTATTGCTGAATTTATTTTCAGTTAATAACAATTGGCTTGAGGCATGTTTTGTAGTTTTATTTAGTTTACAAGTTTTTGGAAAATAATCTATGTCTTCTTGATTCACAAGCAGGTATATACATATATGCACTGCCGATTTTTCGATTTTGAACATGACTTTAATAGCATTTAATTTTTTCTTTTATACTTAACTTTTTTTATACACAGATTGCAAGATATTGTAAATTTACCCACAATTACCGAATAGGAGAGGCACTAGTGGAAAAATATGTCTTAAATTGGTTTGCGACGTAAAATAATCCTAATAAAAATATTATAGTTGACGTGATTTTTCTTCATTAAATAGTCTAAACTACCTATTGTGCGTAGATGATAAAGGAGCATTTTACGAAGAAAAAAATAAAAATAACGCTTACGATTTCTCCGCATATATGGCTCCATGTGCCTTTGTTCCACATAGATATTTACAACTGAAGGTCTGCACTAGACAAAAATCAAAATGTATTTATCTAATTAAATAATTATTGACCATTTGCAGAATATTAAAAATCTGCTTGAGTTGCACAGGAAATGTTTTTGTTTTTTTATGTTTGTTAAGATTTAACTCGTTAGTTAGGACAGCTTACAGTGATGTAATTGGAACAACTTTTCGTCATTCCTTGTCAAGTTTGGCTTGAAGACAAACCGTTTTCGGTGTTTTGCCATCTTCAGTGTTATTTTGAAACAACTTATTTATACTCTGATTTATATGTCAAAAAAAAGCAAAAACATAAATCGACCATATCTTGACTTTGAGCTTTAGTGTAACTACTCCGAGTTCAGTATCTGGGGTTACAAGCAGGAGTCTGTCTTGGAACAAGCAATGCTTCTAGTGTCTTGGACGTCCCCATTATTATTAGGACCTAACATCGACGACGAGAAAAGAATAGACTTCGAGTTCAATCGCACGAGAAAAAGCTGCTTATAGGCCGCGATATCAGAATTTGGTATACATGCAGAATTAACACAGCTATGTAAAACGGCGTTAAGCTACACCATCATCTCCATCAGGATTGAGAAGGTCCGGTCCTCTGCGAGGTGTTTGATATAAAAAAAAGGTCTCCTCACCCAGAGTGACTTCCTAACGTACGACATTTTTAACTTTTTGTTGCAAAAAAAAAATTCTAGCTGCAGTATTAAACGAGGCAAGTACCATCTTTTATACGAGTGTTCAATTGCTGGGATATGTTGATGACATCAACATCATCGGCCTCACCAACCGCGCTGTTAGTTCTGCCTTTTACAAGTTGGATAAGGAATTGAAGCGAATGGGTCTGGAATGGGTGAGGGAGGGCATAATGAGGTCACTACTGCCAATTACAATTTTGAAAAAAGCCTCGAAATTCAACGGATTTCCAACAGATGCTACTTTCGGCTGAATTATTGCGTAGTAAAGCCCCCTCACGACGAGTCAAAACCACACTCTGACAACATAAATATAGTTCTGTGAATTAAAATCCAGCGGCAACGTTGGCTAGGTCAAGTAGAGCGAGTGAATGCGGACCCCCCTGGCGGTAGCAGAGGAAGGGGAAAACTCCTCAGCAGAGGAAAGTCTAGGTTCAATTAACTAAGTCAGTGTGATATAAAAGGAAGATGGCTCCAAATTACGCAGAGTGTGAAGTCACATATTCTCCATCACTGAGGAAACTTCTGATAAATTTGTCTCCGGATTACCACAGAATAGTATCCATGCCCCTGGACCTCGACTTTATATTATCCTGTGTTTAGCAACTCCAATAGGTGACACTACAATGTAAATTACTTATTTTCATCCAAATTACTTCATATACCAAGTGCGTCCACACTTATCATTCCTAATTTATCTTGACAGCTCTGTATCCACAGGGTTGCTTAGTTCTTTGACCAAAGGAAAAAATGTGGGAGATCGTAAACACTTTTAATATATTTAAATTTAATAATATCTTTTTTTTAGAGGCACTAAAATAAACAGTTGAGTGAAATGTTAATATTTCAAAATGCATCGCCCAGCTTTGTTATGCGAGAACACATTTTTCGTTTATTATCGATCAAATTTAGAGCAGACACTAATTTGCTCGTGGTTTGGTGCTTGATTTATGATAAAATAGTTCACTTCATCTTAATTTACTCAGAGATTTTCTAAGACGAAATTACTTAGATTCATTGTAAATTACGATAGTCTGTCCCGGCTCTTGCTTTACTTTCATAATGAATTAATTCAGTTTTGATAACTACTCGTTGGCAAAATCGTCTTAAGGAATGTCTGATTTCAGCCGCTCTCTCTTAATTCGACCTATTTCGGCCCACAGTCTAGTAAAAAATATTTTTTAATAATCGTCCTACCGGGACGGTATCATCTTTTGGAAGCTTTTAGAGTCGTTGCAGAGATTTTTAAAGCATGAGTTCCAGGTCGATCCATACATTCTCATCTTAACAAGAAATTTTTCCTATTTCTCATTTTTTCTAAATTTTACATCCATTTTGAAAACCGAAAAAACAAAGCCAATTATACAAATTGTATTTGTGCGGGAAAGGTGAGTTCACAAAACTTTTCCAACCATAGCTATATTTACACTGCCTGTTTCTGAGTTGTTCTCCCTTAAAACTAATTCACTTTCAAGAAACAAAAATTCAGTGTATCAAATAGCAAAATCTTCAAAACTTAAGTACAAGTATGTTAATGACACTACTCGACAAATTTTGATCAACTTTAGTCTCCAAGAATAAAATAGTCCTTTCCTAAAGTGAAATTTTCTCCTGATTCCGAATATGACTTCCATTTTCTTGTGGCAGATCTAGTTTCCGAGATATCGGCGAAAATATGAAAATTCCCATTTTTGCAGAACACTACTTCATATAGGTACGGCAAAAATTTGCATTTTTCATTTTTTCGTTTTTAACTGTTGAATTATGCATTATACTAATTCCCATAAAAATTTCCTGCCTTCTTCGCCCTCAAGTATCTTCAGTAGTTTGGCCACTATGCCAAAAAACGTTCAAAAAATGTTGAAAAAAAAAACGAAATTTTTTACACAATTTCAGATTTAACCACTTTAAAATCGGAAAAATTCTATTGACGAAAAAAAGTTAGCCCTCCTATGTTGTAGGTAATTTAACTACGAAAATTTTAAGCATACCAGTACAACAATCGGACGTGCCATTGAAACTATATCCCCGTTAACTTGCAAGCGTCTATCCTACAATTTTTTTATAGAGAAAATTTTTATTCAAACTAGGTTTTTATTTTTTTATAACGTTTTATTATAGACATATGTTTGCACGTTAAACTGTATTCAATTGAGTAATATGAGTATAAATCAGCAATTCAGTAAAAAACAACAACGACAACAACATTAAATACATACATATCTACATCTAAAAAAGTCAAATTGAGCGATTTTACCGTGGTGGTCAATAGTGAGGGACGTGGGTACTTCTAACTACCCGTTTATAATTTTCTGGGTTTGTCTCCCGTATTATTGTCCAGCAATAATCTCCCATCATTTCTTCATTCCAAAAACCTTGGTAACGCTTTTCAAAAATCATGAGGTCTTGGTGAAACCTTTCACCCTGTTCATCACTTTCAGCACCTAGGTTTGCGGGAAAATTATCCAAATGTGAATGCAAAAAATGCATTTTGAGGGACATGTTGCATTTCATAGCACTGTAGTTTTTCAACAAGGCTTTGACCATCTCTCTATAGTTGGGATCTTTGTTGTTGCCAAGAAACCCACTAACGACTTGCTTAAAGCTGTCTATAAACAAGCGCCAATCATCCACTTTATTTTCTAATTTTAGTGCTTCAAATAAACCTTGAACATCATTGCAGTAGCAAATATTTTCACTTTTAGTAAAAAAAGAAGAGAAAGTCTTGTGTCTATTTCGAAATTTGGAAGTACTTGTCGAAGGGCCCAGGCTGCCCCATTGCTGCAAACGAGATCCTAGAACTTCGCTATCAAATTTCGATAATTTCAAATCTCTGACCAAGTCATTAAGTTCGGCTTGTGAGACTCGATGTGGGATCTCTCCTTCTTGTCCACTTTCTGAATTATCTGCTTCGGAGTCACTTTCGCTTGAGGCTTCAAAACTTATAGGCGGTCTAGGTATGGGTAAGGTATGGTCATGTAGTTTTGGTTTTTTAGCTGATGCCACATTTGGATAACTTATTAATTTCCTCTTTTTTCTCGTTTTACCTTTAAGGTCTATCACGCAAAAATAGCACTGGTCGTGGTTAAAGGGTTCAGTCCACATCATTGGAACACCAAACTTCATGTTATGACCTTTACCCGATACCCATCTCATTAAAGTTAATCTACAGGAGGCGCAAATAAAATTAGGTGTCCAAGATTTATCGAGATTTTTTACACGGAAACCGAAATAATGAAAGTATGCATCTCTGACAGAATTAGTTATTTTCCGAGCTGAGTTTCCGAAAATTTAATGTCCGCAAATAAAGCAAAAATCATCCGGATTATTTTTACATTTAAAATCTCTTTTGCAACAAGCCATTTCGTAAACACATCTACCGATATAGTATGTATAAATTTGCACTACAATTTGCAAAACAAAATTTACAACAAACAGTAGTGACAATTAAATACTTGATGTCTTTTTAAATTTATTAGACCCTAAGGTAGAGTGACCAAATGAAATGTCTCGCCAATTTTATCAGAGTAATACTAAAATTGTAGGATAGACGCTTGCAAGTTAACGGGGCTATAGTTTCAATGGCACGTCCGATTGTTGTACTGGTATGCTTAAAATTTTCGTAGTTAAATTACCTACAACATAGGAGGGCTAACTTTTTTTCGTCAATAGAATTTTTCCGATTTTAAAGTGGTTAAATCTGAAATTGTGTAAAAAATTTCGTTTTTTTTTCAACATTTTTTGAACGTTTTTTGGCATAGTGGCCAAACTACTGAAGATACTTGAGGGAGTGAAGGCAAGACATTTTTATGGGAATTAGTATAATGCATAATTCAACAGTTTAAAACGAAAAAATGAAAAATACAAATTTTTGCCGTACCTATATGAAGTAGTGTTCTGCAAAAATGGGAATTTTCATATTTTCGCCGATATCTCGGAAACTAGATCTGCCACAAGAAAATGAAAGTCATATTCGGAATCAGGAGAAAATTTCACTTTAGGAAAGGCCTATTTTATTCTTGGAGATTTTTTTTGTCGAGTAGTGTGATTTAAAACAACACTTGACTGGAGAAAGAAAAAATATAATACTTCAGGTAAATGCTTTCAGAGTCAAGCAGACTTGTATGAACTGAAGATGCAAAACATTTCATACATGCTACTACTAAAACATTACTACAACAAGTATTACGTGGAACTATATATGTATGTATGTATGTAATCATATTTACCTAGTTGTGATGACTGTAAGAGCAAACATGTTAAGTAGAAAATTATTAACTTTAGCTATTTTTATTTATACCCTCTACATGAACATACATTTGTATGTATGCGAAGTGTACGTACACAATAAATGTGGAAGGTTAGGTTAGGGCAGGCTCATGTCGAGCACATAAAACTAAAAAAAACAAAAAAGAGGAAGCAGTATTACATATTTACTTCTAGGCGTTTTGCCTGTTTCTGCCACAGCTCTTCTTTGCGCTTACACTCTCTCCTGCAGTTTTGCTATAAGAAATCACAAAGTTTTTGAATTAAAAGCAACGGGAAAGTAAACGTAGTTAATTCTTGGCACCGCATGGCAAACTTTATTACTTTTTAATAAATATTTACATTAGTAGTAGTAGTAGTAGAAGCAGCAGTAGGAGCAGCAGCAGTAGCATCAGTAGGGCTAGTGGTTCGCAACAACGGCATTCTTTGAAGCAAGCCGCGTGCTTGTTGGCATCGAAAAGCATCGCCTACTCTCTCAACTCATCCACTACAGTTCGGTCGCTCGGATACGCTTACCGGTTTGGCGTTGGCGTAAATTTTCAACTGCATTTGACATTAAGATTTCCCCGCCACTCGGCTCGACTACGGCGGGAGAGGGCAAAAAGTTAGAGTGAAACCAATTTTATGACTCTTATACTAGCGACAGCAACTCAAGCTTTCGAGCACTTAAGCCAACTTCGGTAATTACTTCAATGGTCACACGACAAATGCGACTTGAATTGAAAGTTTGTTGCTGGCGGCCATGGACGGGCAAACGGTAGCCCCGTTGGCTTTCATTTTTGGTATAGTTGTGCGTGTGTGGTAACTCGAAACAATGAAATTCGAAACCTGGTCATATTTGTGTTGTTTTTTTTGTACGCTTTTGTTTCGATTATTTCAGCGACACTTTCCACAATACTCATTCTTTTTAATTCCGTTCGCTTTATTTTCTGCGTTAATTTTCTTAGCGAATGTTTTGTGAATTGGTTTTTCAGTGCTTGCACTTAATTTCTTCTAACAACGCAAACCGATTTGGCGCCAATGTTAGTTTTAGGATTGAAAAGAAAAGAAAAAAAATTATCGAAGATTGCCACTTCACTTCTGATTGCTTCGATTTGCAGTTTGAATTTCGTATTAATTGCTACCAACTTTTTGTTTTAAAGTTTGGTTTGGAATTCATTAGCAGATGGAAAATGTATCAAAACATTAATTTCAAAAATTTCACATCGCATATTTAATGTGATATTTTGTAATATGTTGTGCTTAGTTGCGAAAGTTCAAAAGGCAAGGAAGAGCGACACTTAGTAAAAAATGTAGTCAGAGGTCTCGCAAGAGAAAAATATAGTGAAAATCGAAAAAAAAAATGGAAGGTCTCCGCCAAGAGCAAAACTATACAATAATTCAACCAGAAAATACGGGGGTTAAAAAGTATTGCACAACTAAGCCAAATTCTAATAATTACACGACGTAACGGCGGCTGCCGTAGTCGATGGATCCCGGGTTCAAATCCTCGCCGGGCAAGAACATCAAAAAATTATAGAAAAGTTGTTTTCTAATAGCCAATATCCTAGTGTATTTCTGCTATGAAGAAACTTCTCACAAAAATAATTTGCCTTTCAGAGTCGGCATCAGCGTACCACAATTTGTAAGAGAAGTTCGGCCAAACATCAAGCTATGGTGCAAGCGCCAAATTATTATTATATATTATTATTATAACAGCTTTCAAATAAGTTGTGTATCTTAAATACATTACAGACGAAGAATTAATTCCCATTATTAAGCACACATGCATATTTAGATTAGGCATGACAGACGACAGCCTACTGCATTTATACCAGTTGAGAATGGAGTTAATTTATGAATTAATGTGAATTAATGCTGCTGAGCCATATTAGACTGTCACTTACGATGCCGCCACATACCACCTATGGTGGATATCGTTATGTTAATTAACAATTCTATAATCTAAATTTATTATCCACTTCCAAATCTCCCCAATAAAAACTCCACTCTCCCCAACTATTTTTCTGTGTGCGCCACTGCCCACCCCTGATCTGTAGAATGCATGTACGAGTTCGTCGGCAAACGGGTATTTTTTAAGTGTTAAAATCGATGCTTTCACAATATTGACATTGCTTTTCCTGTTCCTTTCCGCATACTTACAGAAGACTTTTTAAAGCTTCAATTGCAGCTTTGATAAATTTAAAACCAACGCACCACAAACACAGGAATCATGAAGTCGGCTTTTTTATTCCAGCGCCATCTACCGGATCCATTTTTCGTTAAAATATTTATTTGTCCCACCCTCACTACACATTTCATCAAAATCGGATCAATAACAGAGATTTTATAAATAACTCGCCTTTAGCGGTACCTAGCGCATTCATTATTTATTACACCAGCAATATAACTTTCTAATATCGTCAATATCGGATCATAAATATAGATTTTCTGAATAACTCGATTCTAGCGCCACTTTGCGGATCAAGCGCCACCTTGCGGATATACCTTTCTAATTTCATCAACATCGGATCACAACTACAGCTTTTCTGAATTTATTTTTCAGAATTATAGTTTTCATTCCACCAGAAATGTATCACCATACACCATATCTAATATCGTTAATTTCGGACCATAAATACGGATTTTCTGAATAGCTCGACTCTTGCGCAACTTTAGGGATGAAAATATAGCTTATGGACGGGCCTCGTTCGTTGTAATAAAAACTCAGAATTTTTGTATATAGATAGTTCATTTTGTAACATAACCCATACAAATCAAAGTATTAACTTTTTACAGTGTTTTAAGGGAAACTTCTAGGTATGTCCGTTGATTATTTATACTATTTTTTTACTGATACTGCGGCGCATCACCCTACCCGAAAATCAAAAAAAAAATTGTATTACAAACAATGTGAAGTTAATCATTGCTTTCGGGCTTGCTCTTAGAAATAAGTTCCAAACAGGCTACTATGAAATGGTTCTGAGTATTACTTGTATTTAGATCTGATTAGTGTTGATTACAATCTTCCCGATTGTGGACTAGTTTGGTAATTTTTCTCCTTCTCCATAGTTTACTCCTACATTAACTATAAGGCTCAACATAAAAGGAAAAATATATGTAAACATTTATTTTGAACAAAATTCGGTAAATCGTAGAAGCCAGCTGAAACCTTCTTTGTAAATTGCACTTGAAAACAAAAAGAAAAATTCGCAAGCTGATATTGAAAACACCAAAAGGACTTTGTCAGCGAACTTAACTAAAGACTTTCTTTACTGGAAAGGAAGTTCGGCAAATAGTTTCGCCTTACTTTGTTGCGCGCAGTAATAGTTGTTCACTCTTTTCGGTGAGCATCAAAAGCAGCAACAAATCAGAAGAAAATTTTGTTGAAATGGCAAAATCTACAAAGCAGACCAACAGCTACCACAGCTAGAGGCTTAAGCGGGAAAAGTAACTTAACATAGAAGTAAAAATTGCACAACAATGAGGCAACAAAAAAAATAAAATAACTAAATATAATAGAATGGGAATTTTTAAATAAAGCACCTTGCAGCTAGTAAGCGTTAAGGAACTGCAGAGACTAGTGGGAGTGGCAAAAACCATCGTCCTTACAGTTTAGGAAAACAATATTTCAACGAAATCGAAAAACATAGGCGTGGTGGTGGTGGGTGATGCGTTTGAAGTAAACTATACACACACATGCACACACACACATACACACACACACACACATTCGCCAAAAGGCACAACGACCATGCATACATAGGTAGTATACATTTGAGATTACAAAAACAAACAAGCGCTTAGTTTTCAAATCAGCGCTCCAACGCTGTCCAAACACAGGCACGCAAACAAGCAAACATACATAAGTAAATAGAGTAGTATATGCTAGAAGGTAAACGAGTTTGCAAAATTTGACTAGATTTTCCAACGGCTAGCAACGAGCAGAGAGCTTTAGGCCACCAACGGCAGCTAAACTAAATTTACACCCTGCGTACGTATGTTGTATGAATATAACGAGGCTTGTATGATGGGAAAATATTTTTGAATGCTGATAAAATTAGCTGTTGCTGTTACTGTGGCTCGCTGGGTCATATGCCCAAAAATTTCACTATACTCACTCGCACTTGTTGGCCGCCAAATGCAAAATGTTTGCTGTTCTTAGCGCTGCCACTGCATTTGAGCGTCTTTTGTGGACTTTTTTTGCTGGGAATTTTTCAATGTTTGGAAATACAGGGGACTATAGATTAGAACGCGAAGAGATTGTATTTCTTAGTTTGCTCATTGAAATACCTTAAACTTTTCGAAAGGTAATGGCCAGCGTGTTATATCCGCCAAAAAAAAAGCATCATAACCATCGGCCGATAAAGTCGATCATGTAACATTGTTATTCTATTTCAATTTATATATTTAACCAGCATAGTTGAAATGAGAAAGAAAATGCTGTACAACGAGCTCAATAGAATGAGCAAGTACACACAAAAATAAGTATGCAGTGATTTCTTACAATATTCACACTGTTTTTGTTTTTATATAAAATTCGTGTTATTTAATAAGAATACGGTGTTAATTTGGAGCCGAAGGAAGTCAACCCTTCGAATCGCCCTGAGTTACGGCTCTTCGAATTTTTTTGGGCTCAAAAGAAAAGAGAGATGAAGAAGGCAAACCCCGAAGGTTATGTAATCGCGAAATTTTAAAATAAATGTCATAATCAGGCTAAGAAACTGTTAAAGGATGATGTCAAAAAATTGATGAATGGGGTATCGCCCAAGGCGCCGTAGATTTGGAGAGGGGAATAATTTCATTGTTTCTTTCATGGTTTAATTAAAAAACATGTTTCTTGAAAGTGATGCATTTTCATGTGGTTTTGTTAACTATCCTTATGTACAAATACAAAAAATATAAGGTAACTTACTTAACCAAATTTCAACCGAAACAATATTTAGCTGTACTATTCAGTGCGGTTCAAAGAATTCGGGAAATTAAATTAATTTCTGTGGCTAAAGATTAGACATTCTCCAGATCTTGCATCCTCAACAAATCCAATCGTCTCCATTCTGCTAGGGTTCAGTATTCATTAATTACTTCAGAATTCTTTAATTAATTGGAATAAGTATTTTATATATTAAAGCGATAATAAGAAACACAAAAAACACACGATCCGTGAGAAGAGACGTTATCATCTTAGTCTAGGAAAGGGAGGAATCAGTGGCCGAAAGCAGATAGAAGTTAGTCGGAGTATTTGGGAAAAGTTATGTATCCAATTGATTACTGAGATTCCAAATGCAAAACAGTATAATGCAGGCCACTAAGAAGCTAATCTATCGTACTACGCCATCGTACTACAAACATCTACATACGTTCGATTTATAATCAAATATTATATATACCGACGTTTGAACTCATTTTCAGCTAATTGGTGCGATGCTTTCACTCCAATGATACAAATATAATGAAGACTGTCAAACACAACCACAAACATTGAAATCTGTTGTTAAATACGACCAAATATCAAAATCTTTCGAATTTCATAAAACCTTTTGCCGAACTTAAATTTGCTTGCCACTAACGTGTCAGGCTATTGTGCAACGAACCTAGGATGTACGGCGGATTACCTCGTTAATGGTCTGCATTAGGAGGCTAAATTGCAGCAACAGGTTGCATAAAAGGATCCAGGTTTTGCAAACATACCTTATAACTACTATTCGTTCTATAAGCCTGCTGAGAATTCCAGCCAACTCTAGCAGGGGGGTAAAAACCTTAACCCGTTCCCTGCATTTCGTCAATATATTGTACAAAACAAAGTCTACCATTCGTTGGCCTGAAAATTTTGAACTATTATAACTTTGGATTAAAGCGTTGCGATATGCACGCAACTCTAGTGTACAATATATTGCACAAATTGAATTTGGTCAATATCATGCACAAATCTTATGAAAGGTTGTTAATTTACATTCGGCATAGTAGGCTTTGCTGCATGCGCGAAATTTGAAGCACATGAATATTAGAGTATTTTTCCCGTAGAAATATTTTGTGTGCACAAATACGTGTAAAAAATTAGCTTACGCATTGTAATTTTTAGTCGGGCAAGAGTATTTTTATTTGTAGACTTTACAACTAATAAAGGTTTTTAATATGAGTTGAGTGTAAAAAAAGGTTTATCTAAAAGCGAAATAGTTGATATATTAGATAGTATACATAGATGCACAATTATCTGAGTTAGAGGAAGGAAATGAGTATGTGGACGAAGATGCAAACGATGCTGAGGATAATGGTGTGCTAGCAGAAATAGATATCGATATTGTTGATGATATTTTTATAGAGTCATTTATAAGGCCCAAATTTACCCAAGAAAACGTTCTTGAACTAAGTTTCTTCGAATTTCGAGAGGAGGTTTTTTGAAGTGATCGAATCGGAATATTAAGTTGAAACTTCAAACAGTACAGACAAGAAAAGCATCAAATTGAAGAAAATAAAATGTGAACCAGATTCAGAAGACACAAATTCTGAGAACCCATTTTATAACGTCCAACAGTTTTTTTACCCCCGAAATATCGAATATCACTACATTTTATACAAATTTGCAACGCAACACGGAGCGAACGCTAAAAAAATTCTACCATGGAGGAAAATCAGGTTCTAATAGGCCTGCAAATCGCAAATGGGAAGTATGGAGTTACGGAGAATGTCAATGTTTTGGGTTCTGATCTTAGGCACGCACTTATATTATATAAATAGGTGGTTAGGTATGTATGTATGTTTTCATTTATTTTGTTAATTTTTGACCGCAGTTTGAATTATAAACATATTTGAATTTATTTCATATTTTACTTGCTTTCATTGAAGTTATATTAGGTTCTTAAAGTCGTATTCGTAAATATAATAAAATATTTCACAAAGCACATCAATTTCAATGTAAACTACGTTAATTTTGGAAATAAAAACAAATAGAATATTAAAAATATCTGCATTTTTTACTCCTTTCATGGAAATTGGTTAATATATTGATCAACTTTTTCAAAGGCCTGCAGCCTCTACAAAAGCAGCTTTTTAATTGTTTTCGGATTTTCATGTCTATTTAAATCGAAATCTCTGATTTAAAAACAACAAAAGTTTTTTTTTTGGCTCAGTACTTCAAAATTTGTTTGGAAAGGGTTCAACGCATGATGCAGTGTGGGGAGAATGTTTTCGTGACGCCACACAAAGACCACCTCTTGGGCAAACTAAAATCTTAATACGAGTTCTTAATATTCTGAAAACTGGAAAGTTTCTTGTATGAAATTATCAGTGTGCATTTTTGTTTATTACAACTCAGGTCTTCTTCTCTTGTCTCACTTTATTTTATAAATCTAGAACCTTAAGTTAATCACGATTCGCCCACTTCAACACGCAACTCGTCAACTGAACATAGCACTATAACTATTTTTACATCATTTAAGTTCTCAAATCGGCATCGACATTGGAGCTTTACGAGCTTCCCAGCACTCCCCGGCGAACGATATCTATCAGTTCGTTAGGAAAATTCCAAAAATTGGGTGATATATGAAAATACTACACATGTGTGCGTTGGTGGCTTTTGAAAGTGTATACATACTATGTATCCGTGCGGAAACCCAAAAACTCCCACAGCTGTGTCAGTTGGCGCAATTGAAAATTGGATTGATTGACAAATATCCAGCAACTAAACTACAAGGAAAATCACAAACTGCCAGTGCAGGTTGCGGGAATAACAACTAAAATGTTGGAAGGAAAGATGAGAAATGTTAGGAATATAGAGAAAAGTAAGAAGGAAGTCTTACAACGGATATGTATAGCGTTTTGACTACCCACAACTGCAAGCGAGTTATTTGACAATAGTTTCTCGACCAAGAAAAATAAGTAAGTTCGAAAAAAAAAATAGAAAAAAATGTTTAGAAAAGAAATCTGTCGGTTCCTTGAAGCTACCGTAATGCAACTTCCTCCCCAGCGTTTTAAATAGATATGTACGCTGTCTGCAGCTAAAGCCTCTCAGGCGATGAGGCAGGGATTGCAAAAGCGCACCTGCATGTGATTCCTTCCTACTTTCGCACTCTTGCCTACGACTTTTGTAACTCAATGCTTTGTTTTGTCTACTCTACATATATCTTTCCAGTTTTTGTCTTGCTTCATGTTTGTCACATGCGACGTTTTCTTTACAGCGATGGTTTGAAAAATTCTAGTGTTGCTTCTATAGCACAACACAAAATGTCGCCCAATTGCTCCCACAGCAAAAAAAAAATATTGAAAAAAAAGATGAAGCACTAAAACGAACCCCGAGTGTAAAAAAATACTTTCAAGCAATTTCACTTTTGGAGCTTTACAATGTGAAATTTACCTTCACCGCAATCGACTTTTCTTTTGCCACACCAACACCACATAACAAGCTGCGAGGTTGAAGAAAGAATACCGAAAACAGAGAGAGAAATCATTGTATACTTACAGCCAGGTAAGCAGTGTGCGGTCGAAAATAATACGCGCACACACACACACACACAGTACATTGCAACTCTCACACATGTAAAAAATTTCTTATATGCAGTTTGATTATGCGTTTGAAAATCTACAGCCATCTCTTTGCCAGAGCTCACCTCCTTTCCTTTATTCTTCTATGCTCTATTTGCATGGCTTACTTTATTTTTTTTTTCGTTCATATATGTAACACAGATTTGTTGTCATTTTACGTCTTTGTTATTTTTCTTTGCTTATTGAGTTCGACACTGCGTGTGTTGCTTGGGTACATTCTCCAATGATTTGAATGCTTTTCGTATACATTCAGGCGCACCGCAGGAAATATTACACGGATATCACCAAATACTAAGGATATGTATATGTGTAAAAAGGCTATGTATATATGTATGTATGTATTACATTGCCATTGTACTCGTATTAGCGTTGTTGTTGGTTACTATTGCACAAATTTGCGGTTGATTCTTTCATTTTGAGAGTTTGTACTATTTGCATGTGCAATTTGTGCATTCGGCTTCGCCAAAAGGAAACTAGCTGAATTAGAGAACAGTTGGTGGGAATTTGGAGAAGAAAAAAATCAAAGATAGCTTTGATAACCTAAAGCAAATCTGATAATAAAAGTTGTATTTAAGGGGGTGGTTGGGTGGAGTTTATGTAAATTTAACATGAAGTGATTTAAAGTGGATACGAAATAAAAAACAGATGGAGACCAAACTGGCGGTTAGTTAGAGGCGAGTTTTTGAATTGTATAACTGGCATTCACGCACTATAATAACGTAGTGAAAAAGATTTTAAAGGTTTGGAACCTGACATCAGAATGAGTAGAGTTTTACAATTTTTGAGGAACTTTAATTAACAAATTATTATTTTACTTCCTCAAGTTCTCCTCTCAGGCTGAGGGTAGTTTTTCTTAGTTCGATTTTTACACCATTATTGACTGGACACAAGGACGTATACACTGCAAAATTCCGCTACTGTAAGGAGATGACCGACCTAAATTTCTGGGTAGTAAATTTTGCTTTTTTGAATTGCATGGGTTTTCACTGCCCTCATTATTATACACAGCTAAAATGGAGATTATTTATTGTCAGTACTTTAAGGAGAGCGGCTGGTGTAAAGTGCTCAAATCTCGGTGTTTGAAACTTTACTAAGCTCATACAGAAACGGCGAGCTCAGATACCGCAGCCGGCTGTTGCATAATGCGGGACACTTACACAATAGATCTAAGGCCGTTTCCTCCTCTTCATAATTCTTGCAGCTCTTGCAGCATCTTCGGAAATGTATGCCTAGCATTTCACTATGTTTTCCAATTAGACGGCCTCCGGTTAGAGCCCAAACCATGTTAGAAATATCTGTTCTTTTTAGAGAATATACACTTCCTGACTGTTTCCGATGCCATTTAAGCCACGTCTGCATTTTGGTTCGGCAGGTCGTATTTTGCCTCCATCTATTGTCAGCTTGTTTATATGTACAATCTCTGAGTAGCAGTTTGCAAGTGGCAAATAGCACACCAGTGCGTTCTTTATCCTGAAGAATCTGCTTGGCCGTACCTTGTCTTGTAGGTTCGTCTGCCATGTAGTTCCCCTCCAATTGAGGTACAATCTGTTCTGCCATCCCCTGTAGAGATAGACGGCAGTCCAGGGCGATGTTTGAGTTAACCGTGAAATAAATCAGAGCTTTGATTACAACCTGACTAAAATTCCGATTCCAAGCTTCTCCATCGGTTCCATAATAGCTGACACCTCAACCAGGAAAACGCTGCAGCGGTCTGGTAACAAATAGGTTTTTTGTTGAAGTTTCAACCGAATGCATCTATAGTTCTGAAATTCCGCATCGCCGGGCTCTACTCGATCCTTAGTTTAAAAAGCAATGAAGTACAGAGCAACTTCGATTTGAAATTTTAATCAGAAGTATATTAGGGAACATTACAGTCTAATATACTCTAAAAAAAAAGCCTTGTTCAAAATATTCGGATTCTTTCTGAAGATTCTTCGGTATATACATAAACCAATATGGTCGTTTAGGAAAACTTATGAAGGTCGGTAATGGGATTGATCTAGAAATGTGTATTATGCCCCCTCGATAGTTTGCCGAGTACATCTAAAAAAAAAAAACAATACGAACGAGTTCTTCTGTTGTGTAATTTATGTTTATTATTATTTTATAAAAGTTAAGCTGACTTTATAGCAAACACCATATTAGTCCATATTACAAACGAAAATGTAGAATACTTCAAAAAAGTTAACACCAACAATCTTTTTATTTACAATTTTTAGAGTTATTCTAAGTATCGACTCGTATAGCCCAAATCCAGTGCAGTAAAGTATGCGGATTCTCTAAACTGGATAGGAAAGCGAAATGTAAGCGCCTGAAGTTGAAGAATGGTAAATTAAAGTGTATATTGTCATCAAGCACACTGTTGTTGAAATTAAAATCCCGTTGCTAAGGTATCAATCACTTGAAGTACCAAAGGAAAAAGAACTTCGGAAAGAAACGCTTGACTAAAACCACTGTACTATGTATGTTTCAAAATTGAAATATTGAAGAATAAAGGCGAATTTTCGATTATTATTTTTTTTTTTTTTTGGCTAAAAAGTTATTACGTAGTTCAAAAACAATTAGATATTGCCGGGTGGCAGCCACTTGTTTTTTAGAAAGCGTCCAAAGTCTTAGTTTTAATTTCAGTATGTGTAAGTTTTTGCTGTTCAAAAGTTAACGATTACAAATATAGTGTGCTTATAAAATGGAATATATTAATGAATTTATGCAAAATCTAGAATAGTTCACTTTATTGTAAAACACACGTCTCGTTAAGATATTTTTGTGTTTAAATAAATAATGTTTTCATTGTGTTTAGTAGAATATAAATAATGGGTATCAGTTAATTTTCAATTCAATTTTGAGCCATAGTACACTGGAAGGGGAAAGGAGCCAGTAAGTAAGACTTTTTTATTATAACTATTATGTTTCGAATTGAGAAACCAACTGGTGATGAACGTTGAAAACTTTAATGATAATAACGGCTTATTTCTTTAATTTATCAAATTAAAGCATTACTTGTTCTTAACTTAACAAACAAAGACTCTAAAACTGATTTTCAATAGTATTTTTAGTAGATTAGCTAACTGAGGTTGCCCCTCCCTCGGCAAGCAACGACCAACCGTCGAAAATATTTCTGCGTTGAAAAAGTTTCTATATGTTTGTGGTTCATCAACAGATTGAGGGAAAACTTGCTCTAACTGCCTCACGACTTGATAAGTTTGAAGTAATTTTAATTTCTCCTTATTAAAGTAGAATATTTTCTGATATATGTTCGGTTTCTTATTAATTCTGTAACAACGAATCTGGTATTGCATATTTACTAGGATAAACAAAAACAAAAATGTCATTAACTACCAACCAGCAATACGGCCAGAGTTTTTTCACGAGCGAATGAAGCTTAATATCAATCATCAATAGTGCCACAAGTGGCGAAAAGCTTTTTAAATAAATAGTTTGGAAATTACTATATCTCGACAGCTTAAAAAAAGTACTGTGGCCTTTCTCCAATAATTTTTTTTTATCCGCTGTTAGTGTTGAACCTGTAGAAAAGTCTCACGGAATCTCGGTGGCCCCGCTGACCATCCTTTGTTTTAAACATCCATGCGATCCTAGCGCGTTTTTGCTCTCACACCAGCTGTGCGTTCGTCAATCGACTTTATTAGCGTTTTTCTCGAAACCGCATCGGCGTCGACGTTCTATTTAAAACAACTTTGATTTTAAGTGCGGGCCATTTTTTTCTCAACGAGAAACGCTTCGGAAAGAGAAGAAGCATCAGTAAATTTTTTTCCAAATCGATACAAGGCGTAGAAGACGATTGTTTTTGAATTTGTTATAAACAAACTAATGAAAAATTCATTTATTCATAACTTTTTCGATCGAAAAAAATCTCTGTCAATGTCAATGACGTTTCCATTTCCGGTGGAATTGTTCGAATCGTTCGATTTCATTAGCGGTAATAAATTTTTGAAAAAAAAATTTCAAAAAAGTATAATTGTCAATAATATTGGTAAACATTTTTTTCGAAAAATCCTTCAAAGTACATTTTTTGAATCGGAAATACTATCAAGAAAAGTAGGTATCAATTGAAAATGAATTTTGAACGATTGTGAGTAACCCGTTTGAGAAATTCTAACTCACATACAATCCAAAATTTTTTCTAAAATTATCACTCAGAAAAAGTAAGCTGAATGAACTTAAATTTTTTAGTTAACAATGCTATTTCTATATTTGTATGTATGTATGTGTATATATCTAAAAGCAATTTAGCTCTCACAAAGCCAACGTTTAACCACTTCAATCGTAGTCATTTTCAACACAATAAAATTTTATTAAATATAACATGAAGTGACTGTTGATAACATTTATGACCATTTGAGTGCTTTAGAAGTACAATAATATGACACTTTTTATTAATATTGCAATATGTAAACACTTGTCAGGAAATACACACACTCGAATAAATATACAAATGTTTTCATTACCAAAACTTAGTTAGATGATGGCACAAACCGTTTATGACATTTTGAAGTGCACCTCAGGTGGGTTTGAAATTTCAGCATAATATAACACAAACGTACGAGATGTATGTAAATGCGCATGGGAGAAAAACAAATAATATGATCTTTCAATATTCACACGAGAGCGATTGAGTGGGCGGAGGAGCAAAATAATGGCAATGGAAATAAGGGATGGAATGGTGCTGAAAAAAGGTATCAAAAGAGGAATGACACAAGCTTGGTAAGAGAGGAGATGCCATTTTACAAGCTTTTGAGCATACTTTTTTTATGTTTGTATTGTCTCGAGTATAGTACTGTTTCATTGCATTTAATATGAAAAGTGTATAAAACAATGTCTGGGGCTACTTTCAGTGGCAAAATCAAGCAAATAAGTTTAATACAATTAAAGCACAGAAAAAAATCATATTAGTTTAGCACTTTAAAAACTTTGTTTATAAGAAAAAACCATAGATATTCATCAAACTAGAAACTCAATGTGAATGCCATAGTGTACGTTTTCGTTCAAACGCTATTCGTATATTGTTAAAATTATCAATACTCTTCGGAATCGTTAAGCCCCTTCACACCTGCTTTCATTATCGCTTACTAGGTTTCCACAGGTTATTATTAACCTGAACCAAAACCTATGCCACTGAAAACATAAAAAACGCTCACATCAGCGCACGCTAATAACTTTACATAGGCTTAGATACCTAAAAATCTCAACAAAAAAAAAATAAATAAAAAATAAACGAAACATAGTTTCTAGCCACATGTTGCAGAAAAAGGCCCGGTATATAAAATTGTCATGACCATTCCCTCGACTACCTCCATACCACATAAACTGAAGGGACAATAATGCCGCATCAATAAAAAGCACAATAAAAACGTTCACAAAAACAACTTAAACAACAATTACGTGTGCCATTAACATGAGCGTGTCACAGTTTAAAAATCCCAAAATAAAGCTATACAAAAAAAAAAAACAAAAACACTGATCAAGCAAAATAACGCATCGAGGGAACAATTGAAGCAAGGAAAAGACAACGAGACGATTTTAAGAGCACGCACGCACACATTCAACTTTTAAATTATATGTTGAATTGCAAAAGAGTTGCGTATATCGTACGCAACGGTACCGACTGCCGGCGCCTAAAACAATGTGCTGCCATGTGTAAGAAATTTGGATTTGAATGTACAGAAATTTCAAAAAAAAAACCATAAAACATTAAGCAGCAAAGGGACGCAAAGAAAGATATGAGCACATGTCAAATGTATACACACATTCATGGAATGATGGCATGAGTTAGGATGAAACACTTCAAACAGTCATATTGATTCGATGAAGCGTGAGTACTACTAAAGAAATTCTCAAAACTTTTGTATATTCCCTTTAGATAATTTTTTCTCGGTACACACAATAATATTTGAAGTAAGAGGCTGCAACTTCAGCAGAATATTCGCATGAAAAATGTCGTGAAGCTCAGTTGAGAATCAATAACTGAAAAATTTACCAAACAAGCAGTGAAGCTTTCACGGCAACAAAAATTTTTGCTTAGTGCGTAGTGAAGATTTCAGAGAAATTGAACATTGCAGTGAAGTTTTCAGTTGCTTTTAGAAATAAATTGTGAATCTCTCCGGAAACATTGAGCAAAATAATTAAGTAATTAAATAATAAATGCTAAATTACAGTGTGAAATGAAAATACAGAAGACAATTTGAATTTTTTCATACCGAAGTTTTGCCTGAGTTCTCAGAATTTTATCATGTGAATATGCTCGCTTTCCGTTTGCCTGCTTTTCCTATGGAAGTACAAAAACTAATGGGAATATTATAAATTTCTACCTACGGTCTTACTGAATATTAAGTAAGAAGGAAATGCAGTTTTCCTGCTGCAAAATTCTGTTGGGTAGTCGATCTGTTTCCCCCTTGGGAAATGGAATTAATTTTAAAGTAATTAACAAATTATTATTTTGTCACTTGTCATTGATTGATTGTCAATCCCTTCCCCAAGCTGATTTATTTAAGATGTTAAGATGGCGATGAAAAACATATTTATTTGAAATTAACACTGCAAGTGAGAAAATAAAAAACGAAGAGACTCACGCTGCAGTTCTATTAATTTCGTTTAAAAGATTTTTTTATAAAGGTTTTTTCATGTAACAGACTTAGCTTTTCCGACACGGTAAATTCTTAACCTTATTTAAATTCCGAATAATACATTGAAACATTTGAAAAAAGATTCGGATCCACAATATTTGTATTTAAGTAGCTAAGTACACATGGCATGGAAAATAGCCAATATTTTGGAAAAAATTTCGGTTTTAATCACTCAATAGAGATATAATCAAAAAAATTTGTACGCAACCTATGTAGGGGTTTTTAAAGCGAGATTTTTCTTCCGTATGCTTATCAGATAGCATTAAAAATCGGTTAAATGTGGCAATGATATTCATTTACTCTGATGAGCCAGATTAACACATAAGTTGTACATAATTGTTCTATTTGTTTGCTGTTCAGAGAAATACAAAAACTTGTAGAATCATTTGAGGTAACCGTCTGATAGATCGGAAAGTTGTTGCCATAAGTATAATTATAACTTAAGTTTTTTTTTTTTAAACCGCAACTGGATATATTTTTCCATGGATTTCAAATGAACTCCAACAAAAAAATGTACAAATACAAATTTGTCTTACGAAAAATAACACATTTTGTTTCTTGCGCCTAAGGTAGCCGCGAAAAGTTGCATTTTTCAACATAACATATTTAATGACTCGTCAGGTTTAAATAACTATATTTTATTCATACTATTAGTTTGAAGATTTTTCAAAAATTTTGAAAAACGCTTTTTAAACAATTCATGCTACTCTTTGCAGGGAGCGTCGATATATGGTCCTTCTTCCCAGACTTATTTATGACAAGTCGACATAATATTTGGCGTGGCAAATACAGTAATAACTATACAGAGATGTGAAATTTTATATCTACACATAAATTAGTTTAAAAATGGGGCTAAAATGAATTGGCGCAAAGAAAACATTTCAAACTCCGACTTGTGCCATCCGACATGCCGATAGGCGTTTCTACATTGATCGAAGGGTAATATTTCAGAACCGAAATCGAATACGTATGTATGTGCATGTCTATTTTTAATAATATTTTTCAGTAACCATCAAAATATGTATGGCAAAATGATGCATAGTATAAATTTGAGCCACAATTTCTTCGAGGGTCAACCCTTTTTTGTGAAATTAATTTTTACTGGTTCACAATGATAAAAAAATATACAAGGTTGGAAAATAAAATTGTTGGCGCAATGCAATCAGTGTTCAAGTTTTTCTCTTGACTCGCAACGTATTCTGTATGAATATATATGTAAGTATATAGCTTGTAGTCACATTGATCACACAGATACACAACACCAAGAGTGGGAACTAAGTCAGCCTGAGGCATACGAAACACCGTTATCTTTCACTTTTTTATTTGAATTTTGATTGACTATTGAAACTCAATAGATAGTAGAATGAATTCGAGTATTATGCTTCAAATAGCAGGAGATCTGCATGTATTTTGAAAGGTATAACTTGTATAGGTAAATAAATTGCGAAGACTGATGGAGAAAAATAAAAACGCAATTAGTTACAGTTTCTTTTATTATAACTCGCTCCATACTTGTAATTTCCTCGGTGCAATAGGGTGGTTGCCATATGGAGGAAATACATCTTTTTAAGTCGCGCTCATGAAGGATATCTGATGAGTAAATGTCACGATCTCAAAATAACGGCTATAATTTCTACCGCTGCGACTGTTGTTGTTTTTCAAACCACTTTTCCTTATAACTGGCCTTCAGTTTAAAAATTATCGTTGACTTAAATAGCCAAACAAATTAATTAATTTTCAGTTAACTTTCAAAATTTTTATAGTTTATTTACCACTTCACTTAAACTTAATCAGTTGAAACTACGAAAATTCCACCTTTTTTTAAATGAATAATAGAAAAAATCAGCAACGCTACAAGAAGTACTACAACAAGTACATACTATGCTAGTTTAAGATGAGTTGGGTGATAACCGAACCACTTTACTCAAATTGGGAATGTGCCACAAATTGCCCGGACATCGACTACTTTAAATAAAAAAGAATAAAGTATAAATAGAACAGAAATCACAGAATTTCAGTTTCCCATCATTAAATTTTGGTTAAAGTATTAACCAACAACGTGCGCAGACATTTCTATTTTTTAGTATAAAAAAACAATTTAAGTGAAACTCACTCTTAATTGGCATTACTTGTTGCAGAATAACAGGTGACTAAAAGAAAAAGAAACAAAAAGTAGGAATTAAGCAAAAACGTGCAAATACTTACTTACTACTTGTCAAAACAAGAGGCTTATTTAGAAATCTGACCAGCCGAAAAGTATGCCAAACTACTACAACTGAAGCTATTCAACAATGCAGTGGAGTAGTGTAGAATGAAAATAGCCTTTAGGTATGGACATTGTGGCTTTGCGGAGTACAATTGAAAAAGAGGAGTTAATGTAACTGAGAATGGAAGTGGGCTCGAGATTTTATTTCTGTAAGATTATTTACCATTGAAATGCAAATGTGTAAGTAAAGTTCTGGCAGCATAAAGCTATTGGACAGGTGGACAAGTGGGTCGACGTTTTGATAATGGACTTTCAGGAGGCGGGATAGATCAAAAATAGGGAAAAGAAAAGCTTTAAGTGTTAAAATTAGGAAACATCACATCAGAATTTTTAGAAATTTTTAAAAATTCTATAGGGTCTAACAATAATTTACCGAATTTTTAAAGCCTGTCAAACTCGCAAAAATAGAGCGCGCTTTCGTTTCCGATGAGATTTGCTAATTAACGTGCAGAAATTGTTTTTTGCGCAGTTTTCTAGTGCAATGCAACAAATATAAAAATCAACAACCCAAAGACCTGTACAAGCACGTACGGTGTCAAAGTTAACTAAAAACACAGTCAATAAAACCGCTATCTAAAACATACAACTGCGAAGCTAGCGCGCCTAAAAATATACTTTAACATAGATATAGAAAGCTACATACTACTACATACAGCAAGGACGTTGAAGCTGTGAGCCCGCAAATTGGCAGGTCTTATGCTCTTTTGTGTCGTTAGTCTTGTGTTATTGCTCTTAATTTTGGTTTTGTGTACTTTTCTAGGTTTTTCGTAATGCTTACAAGGAGTTTGAAAATTAGAAGAAATGCAAACAAGGTCTGGCCGAAAAAAAGAGGGTTATATAAAATACACAGTAACACAACGAAATGAAACGAACAAATTAGGAACTAAACTTTAGTTTTCATGCACTCATTTGCTCTCATTCTCTTTTTACGCATCCTCATCTCATTCATTTATTTATAAGCTAATATTTGTATCCTTTTTCGGAAACTAGCAACAACGCAGGCAGACAACTTATTTTGTATGGCCAGTAAAAAGATGTAAATTACATTTAGCGTTTTTTCATTCAGCAAGTAATCATCGATTTTTAATATAAAAAAATGCAGTTAGATTTGAGCATGCATTGTCGGAGGAAATAAACGGCGCAGAAAAGGAGAAGGTAAGTTAAATTATGGCGGTTGCCGTCGGCGACACACATGGACTCAAGGCACGTTAGGATAGCGCATGAGGATCAACAGTTCCCAATTCCCCCTCAAACCACTTTGAATTATACAATATTTTATGTGTTTATTTTAATTGATGATGTGACAAACGCAAAGCTTTATCTAAAGCAACTCCCCGGTCAAGAATTGTATGCTACAAAAAGCGTGGTGATTGCGAAGATTAAATATAAAAAGGTTGACAAATTTGCACAGAACACAATGATTTGATAGCTGTAGATTCCGTTACTTCTACCCCAATGGCGTCCGAAAAATATAGACGAACGAGTGTTTATTGCCTTTGATGCGGCACCACCGTTCTCCAGTAAAATTTTGACTAGATTTGGCAAGTGTTTACTATTCGAGGGAAACTTTAAATTGGTAATTGGTATTAAACCAACAGCGTGGTTAAAATGCAAAAGGAATTGAATACACAAAACTGTCCCCAGAAGCGGCCAAAAGAGAAATTGTGGACAGTCGTTAAAAATAATTTAAAGAGACATGGATCTGTAATAAAAACAATTCCATCAATGGAGATTAATAATCATAACGATGTAATAATAATTTGGTGATAGCTGATAGATGTTTGTGCTGTGCGTCTTGATGTTGTACACAAATTGAGGGACCTACAGTTTTATACCAACTCCGAACGCCAAACGATTTTTGTGAGACGTTTCTCATGACAGAAATACACCAGGAGGTTTGCATTGCCTGCCGAGAATTGATCGCTACTAGAAACAACTTTTCTATCAGGTTTGATGGTATTTTCCGCAGACAGGATTCGAAGCCAGGTTACACCGTATGACTTACTCTAATTTTAAATTTATTGGATCTTTTATTTGATTACAGTTTTTAGGTCAAATTTGAGTTAATTTATTTGTATTACACTAATTATTGGTTATATATAGTAAATTGAGTAATCTTATTTTATTTTGTGTCTCATCTAAAGTATTTGAGCGAATAAAACTAAAAGATTCTATGAAGCAACAATTACCCAACAATTACTTAATACAGGAACTAATAAACCAAGAAATAAAAAATATAATCCACGAAAAATACAATACAAAACACGGACGCAGCAAAAACTACAAGGAAATTCGACATCGTAATATATATTCCCAACTCAGTTGACAATTTTGATCATAACATAACAAAAAAACAAAGAAAACACCGCACTGGCTTACAAATTAAATTATTTGTTTAAAGAAAAGAAAATACAATAAAATAAGAAGGTGCAGACGAATTGAGCCAACTCTGTAAAATGGGATGTAGTGTTGGGAAGCGAAAAAACTCTGCTTTCGGGAATGAGCCATCGAAAATTCATTGGAGATGTCAGCTAAAGACCAAATTCGTTTTTATTTACAAAGCATTTTTAAATATATGTATAACTGCATAAACTTAAAAAGTTTCGGCTATTAACTATTTTCCGCTCTTAAATAACAAATCGAATCTTTCATGAACGACGCCAACAGGGTTGCTTTTGCAACTAAAGGTAATTTTACCCTAGTTGGAGCGTTCTTTTGCAACTCGGCTACAAAGAAACGAATCTTATGCTTGTATTTTTGAGTAAATATTTATGCTTATAATGTGATTTATGTTTTTCATTGTTTGTGACAGAATATAAAAAGGTCCCCTGAATTCAGTCATTTTATTTTAGTTTCATTTTAGGAGGCTGTTCCGCTTTTTGGATTCACTGCACATTATTTTTTTGCTTATTTACACTCTACAACTATCACAAAAATCGTGGGAAAAATTTCGATGCAGATCTATTGCACTTCTGGAAGTAAATCCATTTTGGCACAACTGTATACCGTACACAAGTCGTCCGGAACTTAAATTCCGTTTATCTCACATTTTTAAAGCTTCTTGGTAACTTCTCTCAAAAACTGTATGATATAATTCAATAAATAAGTATCTAACTTGCTCGTATAATCGTGGGATAAAATGAATCACAATACCGAAAAAATAGCCAAGAAAATTACTTATCAATAATTTATTACTGTCACTGGGTTCAACGTCAGATTTGTGTGATTGTCGTTCATCTTTTACATCTCTATTACAAAAATGTTTCATTTGTGCATTTCAAATTCATACAAAATTACCAAGAAACAGGAGGTGTCGTTTATACAAGGTCCACTTTGAACCCATCCTGGTGCCTTATTTTTTCATATTTATTGATGAATAGACCATTTTCGTTAAGGATAAATATTGTAGCAAAAGAAAAATTGAAACTAGCAATTTGTACTTTGAGTTTTCGAGTTTTAAAATACAAAAAAGAAACAAAAATTTTGCAAAACTAACGGTATAACTAACGAAAAAATCGGCGTGCCGCCCTTAGTCAAACCTATTGAGTAAGTTTCTTTGTCCACGCAAAATTAAGAAATAGCGAAAAATATATCATAAGGCTTACGTTCAACTAATACCATGCTTATCCATCTCAAATACAATAATATCGGCTTGCAGTGACTTGTGGAATTTTCGAAGCACACACTGAGGTAGATGAATTGCATACAAGGAATAGTGAAAACGGCTCATAAGCATAGATTGATTTTCAAGTTAAATTTAAACCAGATTATGACGTACATACTAACTTACAAAACACACAAAGGAAACAACTGAACATTCGTAAGTGCTTATAGAAAGCATTGAAAATTTTAAAACATGCTTTTAAGCGATTAAAATGTATATGCACTCACAAGCTTTGTATGAGAGTGCGTGCTTTTGTGTGGGTGTACGTATGTGTGCGTTTAAAAGACAACGTGTGTGTGCATTTGTGCGAGGCTGTCAGTAAAGTCATGTGTAGTCAACATCAAAAGGGAGAGATCGCTAGCTTTCAACAGATAATTTAATTTGATAACGTGGTAAAGCTCATTTATTTATTTCAATACTTGCACTCTATGCTGCTCTATGGACAATTTTATCCATAATCATTTCCAAGCTTTTACTTTGTTTTTGTTTTTAGTAGGGAATCTCATTCGCAAAAAAATACGGCACTGAGTTTATACATCGACCGCCCTCCTCTTCGTTCGCCTCCAGCTCACATAAAGTATAAGTGTATAGAATTTCTGAGAAGAAAATACTGCTTGTATTTCTTTCGACTCAAACTAAATATTAAATTCATAATATTTCGAAATCGCAGTAATGTATGGGAAAAGAAAATAAAGCAGTGTCTAAAACAACTTACGAGTGGCCAGTGTTGGGTCGCAGCACACAAAAAGAAAATAGCATCGAAGTCAAAGGCAAATAATATCAGACTTTAGTTGAAATAGCAGCAAGCAGACAAAGCACACATAGCACGCACTCTGTGAATAAGTAGCAGCGTAGTGTGCTTTAAGGCGCAACAACTCGCAAGCGTAGAGGTTTATCGCAAGAGAAAAAACACAGCTTTGGTACCTTTTGTTGTATTAAAGAATGAAAAATAAATAAAATGGAAAGGGGCGTGAAATAAAAGCACAAAAGATGAGCTAAAAAAAAACACATTTACTCGTAGTGGTTATAAGAATAATATAAAAATACATATAAAGTATGTAAGTAGAAATAAAAATAAAAAACACAATTAAAATATTAGATGGAATATAATAATAAGCCTACTCTTGTCACGAAAATGAGCAAACACAATGATGGAAGAGTAGCTAGAACAGAACTTTTGTAGGTACACTAAATTTCTCTATGAAAGCCAGTTTAAAGATGATATGTACATACATATATGATTGAAGCCATGGGACCAAGTAAGATCGCAAGGAACAATAAAATCTCTGATGAGTTAAGAAGATATAAATCGTTAAAAAGATCAAAACAGTTCAAAATAGTTCACTACCAAGTGGAAAATACCGCAATAATTGGACTATTAGAGCTCAAACTCAGGACCATAGATTTGTACATTGAACAAATAAGGGATGGGCATTTAAATAGAGAACGATTTAACTTCGGCTGCGACTTTTTTCATGTTTGGCCACTAAAGTTCAGTTCGGCTTCGATTCGACTTCGTCCAAAAACAGCCGAATTTCGGCCGAACATGTGCCATTTTTTATTAATTTAAACAATGTATTAAGATTTATTTTTAATATGTCCCTATTTGGAAGAAAGCCAAATAAGCCTTTTGGATTTGGATCATAACGATATGATTGACAGTACTGATACAATAAAGTGTCCATTACATAACGCATCGAATCAAATGTGTCCAGTGAGTAATTGTTTAGCGCTCCAGGTAAGATTTATATTGAAATATGGAATCGAATTTTACAAAAATATGTATAGGCTTATGCGATGAATTGAAATGGATGTGATATAATGTTTTTGATAGCAATAAAAAATCTGTAATTTTCAAAATCATTGACTATTCAATATTTAAGATTTTGAAAATGTTCGGTTCTGCTTTGATGGATATGGGTTCGGTTGGGTCCTAAAATTCTGTGTTCGGTCGCATTTAACCTTCTGTATTTTAGGCTGAGAGTCTGGCATCGTCGATATTCGTCAGTATAAGCTTTGAGGTATGAATGCATGGTGTTTTGGAAACGCAAAATCAATTAATTCATTTTTTTCTTTCTTTTTTTTTAAGAGGGTTTGAAAATCTTCGTACCGAGTGTAATGTTTTTAAAAACCGTGATTCGAGAAAAACGCGTTTTAAGTTTCTAAACAAAAATAAAATAACGTCAACCATCAAAACTATGTATCTTATATTTTCCGTAAGAATCATTTTAGCATTTTATCTAAGAAAAAACAAAGAATTTTAGAAATCTTAAGGTAACCCCTAAGGTTCTTTTAAGTAGAATTTTCTTTTCAATGTTGGCGTAAAAAGGGTGCAACACGGTGGGAGCTAGGTTGGGGGTGGTTTTTGACCGATTTAAGTCATTTTTGAAATTATATTAATAAATTAATGAGTTCATGTGCACCGTGTTCTTTTTTTTTACTAAAGTTGGCTGAGCCCATACTCATTTATCCAAATGTGTAACACACTGTATCAAATTTAAGCATTTTTTGCAGTTGCTGCATTAATGGAATTTTGTAGTTTTGAAAATGATTTGTTATAGCCATCCCTTTTGGAAAAATGCAAATCTCCACGACATGGCTTTCTTATTAATTTTCAATGAAATGCTTATAAAAATTTAGTTAATTCTACGTCAAAAACCATTCATAAAATTGTCAAAATTTTTAAGCAGAATTTCAAAAACATTTTTCGGTACACGATTCTATATCTTTCTTCGTTTTTAGTATTATTAAGGGTAAGCGTTGGCAACTTTTGGAGCGCTTCAAATCTTCGATCATCAAAGTCAATTAAAATTATGCTCCAAGATGGCAATGGAAGCACACCAGGGCGATACCCCAGTCTTTCGCTCCTTTTCAGTATACCCATTAAATTTTTAATTATCTAGCAATAATATAATATCTAAGTTTGTTGCCAGGAAAACAATTAAATTCACGAAAAGCACAGTGCTGTCATTGTTTTTACATTTCATCATGCTTGCCATTTTTCCTCCACTTTCGTATGCCACTTAAGCTCATCAACCTTTTTAATACTGTGACCTGAATGAATAAATAATTCAATCACCTGCTGTCAGTTACAAATCTACAGAAAAACAACAACTACTACACAACTACAACACATAAACGGCAATAGCGTAAGTAGACAATATTTCGACTGCCAAGTGAAGTGACGTCGAATCAAAATACAAACGTGCGCACATTTCGACTTTCTTTGCCACAAGCTCTGCGAATGGCTAAAAGCCCATTGCCCTCTCGGTATGCTACAAAAACCAAAATGTTCAACATTCAACATACAACATAACCCCGAAATACACAAGTCGATAGCTGTAAGCTCTACGAGGCGAAGCGGTCAAAACGCCAACTTGCCGTGTGGCCAAAAATGACGATGGAGCGGTGGCTGCCGGTTGGAGCGACGATCTATTTATGTAAAAGTTGTTGTTTAGTTGGTGTAAAATAGACACTACCGGTTATCCGGTAGCCGAAGCCGATGCTTCCTCCACCTTGGTATTTACTTAAAATATGTATGCACACGTTAGTTTGTGTGTACAATCAAAATATTTCCGCATTCCGGTAAACCTTTTCACACTTTGGCCTCTAAAAACGATTTTGATGCAACTTGAATTTGAACGATTTGTATGTATGTATATTAGCTCTTCCCAGAAAATGGTTAAAAAATTGTACCGTTATATCCTTCAACTCAAAGCAGATGTATGTAAATGGCTGGCAGATATTCATACCCTATGTGTGCGTGGTACATGCAATCTGAAGTATATAACCGTTTGCGAATGGTATGTATGTATGTATGTAGAAGAGCGATTCTAGAACCCCTTTTTACCGAGTTAAATACCCATGGCATCCTCAAACTTAACAACACATACATACATGCCTTGTCAAACATTTTTGTACATACGTTAGCATTTAATGCATCAAATGATCCGTTCATTTTAAAAGTGGGACAAACATAAGTTTGCCAAAAATGGAGATACTGAAGCTTAATTTATGTATATATGTACCTAAAGTTTAAATCAATAATTACACTGTACAACAACAATTTTGTAACAGAGTAACTGTGGTGTTTTTCTTAAAGGGACCACCACGCATCAGTTCTTTTTTAATAGCACTTAAAGGTTAAGCTTGTCCCACTAGTTCTTTGTTGTACCGCCCCTTTATTTTTTAATGTTTTTTTTTCGAAATTAATACGAAGTCCCCCGTAGCCGAGTGTGGAGCTTGTGCGCGCTTCTTACGGTGGGTCAACAATGGCAAACCGCCGAGTGTATTTCTGCTATGAAAAAAACTTCTCACAAAAAAAACATTCGCCGTTCGGAGTCGGCGGAAAATTGTAGGTCCCTAAATTTGTGTTACAACATCAAGACGCATACCAAAAATTGTCGGAGAATTTCGGCCAAAATCGCTGCAAGACGTCCGCTTTCAACAAAAAAAAAAAAAAAAAAACAAAAAAAAAAAAAAAAAAAAAAATCCATGGTTGCTCTATTGGAAACCAAATATCTAAATTTTTTGCACTGTGAGAGGGTTAAGAATTTGCCTAGTCATCGATAACTATTATTTTAAGACTGAAATCATAAGTCAGTTTCGCCAACAAATCTCAATATGAGTTTAAATTCTAGTTGAGAAAAAAAACTTTTTTTTTTTGACTAGTTTAAGCTTTTTGGTGCAGGTCACTTGTGCGTTTCACAATACTTAATACAATACAATATTTCATTCAATAATGTGATTCTTTGTCATCATGTAGCGCAAAAATAGTCGGCCGCAATGCAAAAAAGTAGCCAGGAATTTTATTCAATATTTTACAATGATATCGTTTCGTTGTCTCCCGTAGTGATTTTGAATTTCACAAAAATCTGTTTGCTCTAATCAGCTGCTAGCAAATAACAAAAAAAAAAAAAACCATTGGTAATTCTACCACAAGTACAAAAATGTGAAGCGTTACAGCTTTGAAGGCTGGGAAAACGTTAGTCGTAATTTTATAACCCTTGTCGACTTTGGTTTGTAGACAAAACTGTTTCGGCGTTGTGCAATCTTCAGTCTAATTTTTCAACGGAAGTCGTTCCAATATACATCATCTTTTCACCCTGTAGGAAAAACAGAAAATCAGAAAGAAGTAGTGCACAACCATTTCAAGAGTGGTTCTTGAATAATCCCGAACCTGAAACCGTCAGTTTTTCCTAAGATGAAGCTCAGCACTGCAAATGTTTTGGCAATAACGAAGTCAATGAGCTTAGACTCAAAAATAGCATCGATTAAGGTTACGTTACTTCGGTGTCATTTGTAATTTAACATTAAAACTTTTGCTGTTACGGTGCGTACCTCTAGGAGGAGTCTAAGAGGTGTCTACAAGTATTGTCAAATTTAAAATAGTCGACCAACTCACTTACAGAAATATATATATACAAGAATGGGTCCCAGCGAGTTCCTTGCGGAATGCCAAACCTCGCGTTGACTAAGGTCTTAGATTCAAGCTGGAAAAAAACCGCTACCAAAAAAAGAAAAGAGGAATGACTTAGCGCTAAGAAATACTTACAGCTTTTGGACACAACAGATTTTATTTTATGAGTTTTATTTATTTAGAAGGAACTTTTAATTTACGATATTTTAAGAAGTTCTAAATAAAAAAAAAACTTAGAAGATGAGTTTTTTTTTGTGCAAAATTTGTTTTCCAGTGAAATATTTTTATTATTTTTACAAAAACGAAATGTAAGTTTTTCCATTTGTGATAACTGAAGGGAAATAACACATTTCTATTACTTAAGCAAATTCAAATTATAGAAAAACTTCCTTATTTGTTATGCACAAAATCGCTTAGTATTCATATTTTGTTACTTGATTTAACTTTTTTCTTGCAACATACTAGTATCATTCATTTGATGTAAAATATATTCTAAGAACTTTCCTGTAAAATTCTTTCTTTCTTACAGAGAACACAGAAAAGTTATTGTTAGAAGACAGTGCAATTCGCCCTATCAGGCGAATAGTTGAGTCTTCCAAAATGAATATAAAGCAAATTGTTATTTTACTACATTAGTTATACTTCATCAGCCTTAGTAAAATGAAAAACATTAGAAATAAATTTTAGCAAACACATTGGCCACCTAAAAATGCTGTGTCTAAAGGTATTTGTTAACAAAAAACTCATTTTAGTTTCCGAGATTCTCGCAAAAAAATATACTAAATTACAGTATTAAATTGTCAGTGACTGTATTACCTATGGAGAACTGAAAAAAAAATTTCACTGAGCATTAAGTGAACTAAGTGAACCTATAAACTGATGCTTATTTTTTTATTTACTTTCATTTATCACATTTCATCTCAACTGGATTATATTAAATTAAAGTGCATCAAACCAATTAAATTTCTCTCTTATGTAATTTGATCTAGTACCTTATCCATTTTCTTCTTTACATTCCTTTATTTAATTCAGTTCAATTTATTTCATTTCAAATCAATTTAGTTCAATTTAACTCAATCGAGTCCAGTTCAGTTCAACTCAAGACAACTCAATTCACCTCCACTCAATTCAATTGAAATTCTAACTAATTCAATTAACTTAATCTTATTCGATTTGGATTGATTGCGATGTTTCACTTTCAGCATATTTTACTTAATATAATTGCATATTGTTAATTTCGCGTTAATCTAAATTAACATTTCTTAACATTTTTATATGGTGTCAATATTTCGACTATAACTTTTTAAGTTTTAAGCATTATATTATATTGTTCCTAAAATTATGTAATCACACTTTATTTTATTAAATTTTTAACACAACAACCAAGTTTATTTCAAAAGATTCACATTTAAAAGCTTTTTACCTATTTATTTTATTTGATATTATTTTATTTCTTCACAAGTTCAATGATGTACTTTATTTAATTTTCATTTCTGTATTCGTATCATAATAATTATATCACTATTTGAAAATTTGGTGAAGCTCTTATACCAAAATATACGTCCTATAAAAAATCAAACTTTTTAAAGCATTTCAAAAACTGCCAAAAATCTTTTCCACGCGAGACCTTGATATTATATTTTTTTTTAGAAAACTAGGCACTTAAAGTGCTTTCAAAATAAAAAACCATTAGTGTGAAATTTTGGCTTACCATTTAAATTAGTTGATTACGTTGGATAGACGTTGATATGGATTTATCTTCAGAACACCTGCGTAGGTATGTAAATGCATCAGACTAGAGGTTTAAAATTTTTGTGCGATTGATTTTTAGAGTAGGTTTAAATTTTATTATTTCAACTCAACTTTCATAACTCATTAAATAGGCAATGCACTTGCCTTTTAACTCAATTTTCGTATTTCATTAGATAATTTCATAAATCATTCTAATTAAACTGGCATTTTATTACATATTTCAATTTTTTTTTTATTTTGTTATACAATCATTTGCAGAATTTGTGGCGAAAACCGTAAGCTAAATTTGATAACGGTAAATTAAAAATGATGAGTAGGAAACGTGATACAAGCAATTTAACATGAGTAGCGCGACGAATTACTGACAACAAAAACCGCAGCTTAATGAGCCAGGAGTCAGACGGCGGCGTCGGCGGCGTCGGCGGCGTTTTGACGAGAGGAATTCCGCGCTTATTTCTATTTTTTTATATGTTTCGTAACCACAAAAATTGAAAAAATGCCGCTATCCAACTGAAATTATGAAAAATGAAAATATTAAAAAAAAAAAAACAAAGCTACTCGCGTTTGATAGCTTTGGTTAGCTAGCTGTGCGGTGCCTCGAATGCCGATTTTCGCGTTGTAATGCACAAAGTGGGGGCGCCCGCAGAGCGGAAGGCTACTTAGTGTAGGTCAGGAAGGATTTCGTGTGCGTGCACGAAGTGGAAAATTTTATTCGTGAAATTATATTCTTAATAGGTAGCCCTATTTGTATGCTGCGCTGTATTTTCAAACACTTGCCTTTAATTTTATTACACACAATAACACTTTTAAAATTTATTTTAAATATAAGTGAGAAGATTAGTCTTCTTCTTCGTAGCTATGTATTTCTTAATTTTGGGTATTCTACTTTCTTCACTCAAAAAAAAAAAGTATACGACGTGCGCGTTTCGTTAACTCGCGTTATTATCCTTTACATCCTGGCCAAACCCGAAATGCTACTAAACGTGTTCAAAAAACCAACACGATGCTTACACGGTGGCTAATGGCACAACTTGGCACAATAGGGGCAACGAGCGTGCTTCGTATTGAGATTCAACAACACGAACCAGAACACCGTTGAGTGAGGGTTTGAGTGAGCGCACTCACGACTGGTAAATGATGGTGAAATTTGTAATTCTAAACACAGAAAAAAGAGACGGTTAGAGTGTATGTGTTCAACACGGTGAGTGAGTCGGAGAGAAAATCCGTTGAAATTGTGGTGAAAGGATACTAGTTGAGTTTCATAATTCAGCAAGTCAGAGCGATGGTGAAAACTAACAAAGAGTAAAATTAAAGAGCACGATGCGAAAGCTTTTAGTTTCTGTTTTTTGGGGAAACTTAAATGGTGAATTTGGATAGAGGTGAATTGTATTTCGAAAATATAACATAACCATTATTTTTTAAAAGGTTTCAAGATAAGTATTCATTCCGCCAAAGGGCACCGCTATTGCTAGCGAACTAGCAGCCTACCAGGCCTAGTAATGTCTTAATTGTTGTATGCAGATAAGAAAAAAATAGGAATACGAAATGAAAAGCCTGAAGTCATAATGTGTCATAAATCATAAAGTCATAAAATTGCAAATTCCAAGAGTTATATCGTTGGATTGAACAAAGAATTAAAATTTGTTATTTAATGAATGGTATCTTCCCGTATTATTACAGAAAATCTTATCACTATCATGTAAATCCGTGTTGTTTTTTTCTCAAAGAGAAACGTATTAAAATTAACATCCTATGCAAATTTTTTCATAAATAAAAATTTTTAAATGTTAGGTAAAATTTATTTTTCTTTTCGAGGATAAACCGAACTTTAGTAGCCGAACATGGCCGAGCCAGAGTTTCTTTTTCGTTTTCTAGTCTTCTCATTTCTCACTTTCTGACGATTCTTGTTAACTTAATCCAAACTTAAAAAGCGGGCTAATGTGTTGCCGAAGTCCCATTACACTTTCAATCGATTCGTTTCAGCTTAACTTCAATACCAAATGTAGACTTATGCATTGGAGTTTGGATGTCCGAGCGCATGGCATTGCATCTACGAGTAATATCGAAGAAATAAACTTATTTTATATCTTCGAGTACCGTGAGCGAACCTGCCTACTGGCTGTAAATTCAATGGATGAGATTGTTGAAAAATTAACCTTACAAAATGTTCTATTCAACTTCTAAAAGAGGATGACATTACATCACTATTATACCAGTAACAGAAGAAAAAATTAAAGATATTATGTGTTTGCTACCAGACATAGGAGGTTTTGCAGAAACATTTTAAGAATCTTATATTAACGTTTACAATAATTATTACTGCATTTTATGTGAATCGCTTATTTAAAAAATCTCTTAAAGTTAGAGCTATTAACAATTCTCATCTATAAGCACATTCAATGAAAATGGCAGAACAATTTTGTTTTATTATGCTTATGGAAAATTAAGTGTATTTTTTACAGACTTAAGCAAAATATAGCCATTGACCAAGGGGCAGGATACAGAGCTACTTCGCTTTTGCGTTTGTTCAATACTTTTCTCTTATTTTGTTCTGTGACCTGCTCAGAACCAGCTGACAAATTTGTGACTTTATTTCGAGACTAGAAACTTGAGACCGAATACTCTCAAAATCAATCGCACCACCGAAAAGTCTCAATTAGTGACACTAGACTGCTTACAGAATACCGGCACAAGAAATTTCATGCTTTAAATGCTTTTCGTATGAAAGTCAGATATAATTCCATATTCATAATAAATTACCATTAATCAAAACCAAAGAAATTATAAATTAAAATGTCGAACAATGTTTAAATATTTTTTAATTCGTTCAAATGGAATTCATTAAATCAACACAAGAAATATATGACTCAGACCACTGTCATACGACTAATGCGAATGCGTGTATGTAAGTGTGATGGCACAGACAATTTTCTTAATTAATTAATCAAAAATCTGCACTCATCTATTCTATCGCCAACCAGAATTCTACTTTCTATAAACTGATAAAAGTCCTTCCTAAGCGATAACCCTATTCTATTGGCGACTTTGTTGTCTAGGGCAGACTGGCCCTAGGGCTGATAAATTAAAGAGTATAAACACATTGACGGCGACAAGCGACAGACAGCGTTTGTCAAATTATAAATATGGACGGACGTGGGGTTCATAACCAATTATTTAGACGACAGCGCACATTGGCTGCATAACTCCAATTGTCATCGCCGTCAAATTAAATATATTTATAATTTGGAAGGAAGAGATGTAATGGTGCTACTAAAATAAGAAATTTGAGAATTTTCAAAGTTTTAATAATTCTAACTATATTTAATAGAAAACATCCTAAAATAATTGTGCTCTTTTCAATGCAATAAAACTAAATGCTTGTGACAGCTTCTTCTGCTTCTTTTTCTAAAGTCTAAATAACTGATTTAACATTTCATAAACTGTTAGTCCATTTTAGAGATGCATTAATATCAACTGCCGGTATCACAAATTACATACTGGAATCATAGTCTTTAAATGAGGCCGGAAATTTCGAATTCGAAATTATTGTAAATGCTTTAATCAAAGTGCAATTAAAACTGCATTTATTACTCATCCAATCATCCGAACTTTCGACATGTGGCATACGCACGCCTCCACACCCTCTTGCGCTCCATTGCAATAGCTCACTCGACATTTGAGTACGCTGTAAAGTTATTATGCGACTTATTTAAGGCCTCTATAAATTCACCACAGATTACGATTACAGTTATTTCCGTATGCGGCCAGGAGTCATTTGAATGGTTATTAAGAAAGTAAGGACTAACGGGATGTAGAAGAGGAAACTTATAGCATGGTGAGATAAAAAATATTTGAGGTGAGTTTAAATAGGCTCATCGAGGAAAAAATAAATTGAAAAGGATGTGAAAAAGGGCCAAGAAGAGAAGAGCGAATGACTGCGGAAACGAGCAAAATAAATTCACCAGGCTGGCTGATAAACAATTTTGAAGATGCGCAATTATAGGTTGAAATAGTCCACAACGAACGCAAGGCTGCGTTTATCTACAACACAGCTCCCATTTGCACTGAGCTACCACAGACATACAGGTGCGAAACTTCTTCGTGTACCCACCACACATTCAGACAACAATCTTTGAGTTTCCGAACTCTGTGATGAAACCACCCCAACAATTGAGAGATTTGCACAATTACCAAGTATCAAACTCACCACGGCGCTGAATCTTTCTCGCATTAACTTCAACCACACCAGAGACCCAATCTCTCGGTAATCACAACTCAACATCGTGTTGGGAAGAGCTTGAGTGCGAAATTTGCCAGTCACTAATAAACGCTTCAAACGATGCCAAGTAGCATTGACTTTGACCGTGTTCAGTATGTCGTCGCTAACAAATCCAAATTTAGTTTCAACTCGTACAGCAACGAGTGCAGAACGAAGTGGTGGTGATGGCCGAGTGTGCCCAGCCGAGCGCGACAAATCGTAAGCGACGTGAATCGTGCGCAAGTATGTGTGTGGGTGCGTGTGCGGGTTAGTAAATGTACTTTAGCCAACGGAAAGACGTAGCGTATCATAATTTTTGGCGCGCTGGTAAGAAATTATCACAAACAAAACGAAATGACAATGTCGCCATAGCTAACAAAATAAACAGCAAGCGTGAAAGTGAAGTATATTTTGAGGCGGTCGAGCCAAATTAGTTTGTTATCAAGGCTTAACATGTAATCGCATTAGTGCCAGTGTTTTTTTTTTCAAAGGTTAGATATGTATGTATGTATGTATGTAAATATATGTGTATAGTTTCGTTTGCGAGTTGGACTTTTATGCGTGCCGACAGTGAAAGCGTCGCGCTCGTTGCTTGTTGACACTGACATGCAGTGGCAGTTAACATTTGTTTGAAAAGCAACATGAAATGGGGAAAATAAACAAAAGCAAAAAGGAGTACACTCATTCACTACCATCAGCCCCACGCTACATTAAAAAGGGCAAACGCATGTGTAAATTGTTGTTGCCTACATTCAGACGCATAGCCCCGCGAGACATTTAACATTATGTGTACATGTTAGCCGTTTATGCTGGTTAGGGGACCAAATAGAAAACAATACGATAAAAACAACAAAAAATATGATGTGACAGTTCGGTGCGGGTTGTCCAAAAGCAATTGGCATAGGCAAAAGAATAGCTACCTATTTGTGCGACGCAGTAAAAATTGATGTTTTTAACGTGTTTGCCGCGTTCACCTTTAACCACTGCCGCACGCTGTTGTAACATATTGTCAGGCGTTAAACGCGAATTAGCAGCGGTGAGGCACAGGAAATATACAGCAGGTGAGTACTACAATATTAAAATTAAGCAATTATATTTTTCTACTAAACAACAGTATCGAGAGCTATGATGTGCATGTGTTGATTTTGATAGATATGCGCATATCTACTTCTGATATTCAAAGTCCCATTGGTGTGCTTCAAATGTATCCAATTAGTTGAGTATTTTGCTTGATGAGTAATTTGAGTAATCTCACTGGGACGACGAATTTGGCGCGCATTTTTTTAATGTAAAATATGGCAATAATTTTCGTTTTCATTCTCGAGTGTAAAATAATTTCTTTTGAGGTAGCAAAAACTTCCACAAGTATATATGTATTGTAAAATGATTTTTTTAAATTTGTTGTCTTAAACTCGTATATGCTATTTAGAAAGAGTTTGTCATAGAAACGCGCTCACAGGCTTTCAATACTATCGCGGTTTCCAAACACACAGCTTAAAAAAGCCTGTCAAATATTTATTTATTCACATTCATAAATATTTTTTTAATTTTGGAAAGGTGGCAACATTTTTTTAACTTCTCTCAAAAAATGTTTGTGTAAATATATGTGAAATATTTTTATTTGTATTTAATTTTCAAACAGCTAGCAACTCCTAAAGATTGTTTCGAGTATAAGTTTCCCTAAACCTCTGTCAGTTCAAACCATTATTTTAATGCTTTATTATAAATTTTGTTGAATTTAACTTTTCTATTTTACGAAAATATTTCTCTAAACGAGCTTCCTTGAAGATTTGTTTTGACAACAGTATAGTAGAATTGCCGTTACCTTACCAAGTTATTAACTTCAAGAGGCGGCCACCCTCATCAGACAAGTTTTTGTATAAACACTTTCGTTTCAGAGTAATACTGATACATTTCATTAAGCTAACAAATAGCTTTCAATTTTTATTTACACACTCGCACAAACACAAATTTTCATTGGATAACAGCGCTTGTATCATATAATTCGATGCTTGACCAAACTTCTCCTATAATTGTGGTGTGCGTCTTGTTGTTGTCAGCAACGTCAACTCTGAACGGCGGATGATTTTTGTGAGAAGATACCCGGAGCTTTGCCATGTCTGCCGAGGAGCGACCGTTATTAGAAAAATGATTTCTATAATTTTGGATGTTACGATACATATATAAATGCACTTTTGAGTTAAAAATATCTAATATCGATTTCAAAACGAGATTTAAAATAATTTTATATAGGCAATTGCTAATGTCTCAAATTCATTTGTACTTGTGGTAAAAATACTGAAGACATAAATTTATATGACTTTCGGTTTGCTTTTACTGTTTATAAATAAGATTAATTTGGTGTCTTTATAAATATGTATGTATATGTATCACTAAAAATTATATTCCTTTAATATGATGTTTGTATTTAAAAATATATAATAGACTGAGCACATATACGTTGTACTATATGTATAACAATACATGTCAACAAGATCAAAAACCTCCTAATTTCGGTGCGGCTCGAGAATCCTGGAGTAACAAACTAAGATCCCGAATATTTGGGGATAAGTAAAATCCCGAAAATGAGTACATGATGAGCAAGACTTCTGCACAATTGTGGGCATGACCGTTCGTGGCATTGAACTTCACGCAAAATAAATTAAATTTCATATCAAACGTGATATCATCATAATCGTCCAGCGAAGGCGAGAATTTGCTAATGATCATTACAATTCATATAATGCCAGAAAACGTCTTTATATTGCTGCACCAGAACTTTTAGAAAATCATTGCAACTCCTACGTTTTTATCCTTTGCATTAAATTTGGGTCCAAATATTCACTAACAAAATCTAATGCCAAATGTATATTCAATTCTTTAAAATATATTTACACATCGTGGGGTTCATCAGTTAATTTCTATTTTCCACCTTCCGCAAAAAACGTTTATAGGATTAAAATATTATAGAAACTTGTTTTCCTGAAGATTTTAATACGGTTAGTTTCATACAAAATCTTTACAGAAAGACCGTAAACACCACAGCATATAAACAAACAGAAATGCGCCTTCTTAAAATGAAACTTTATATTTTACTTTAGATTTCAGCTTTAATTGAATTTTCCGGCGAATAATAATCTAGAGCATTTTAACCCCAAGCCACTTTCCAAATTTGTTTTTGAGAGGTTTCATGAAGTAGGGTTCAAAACGACACGACAAGAAGTTTTACTGTACACTTGCTATCCATAAGCCTACTGTTCCCACTTAACGATAAAAAAGATAAATAAATAAGTTTCGGCTATTCATCATTTCACTTTCATTTGGGGTCCTTAGATAAATATTCATAGTTATTTGAAATTATTACATTTGGCACTGCATCTGCAGACGTGTTCACAATAATGAGATTGACTTTTAGAAAACTTTGTTATAAATTTTTATGAAAATTTTAATATTTCAGTTAAGTTTGAAACGATTTTCGTTTAAAAGGCATAGTGTTTCATAAATTAATCAAATCAATTTATTTAAAATTGTTGCACATATATTTGCCTAATAATACTCGTAAACTCATGAAAGTGTTAACTGATTGTACAAAATCCTTGACACGAGCGTGAGCCTCTAGATGGAAAGACACACGTAGAATAGATTACTCCATTGCTTTTAAAAAGTTCAAATGAAAGACAGACGTGAAACTATACAATGTTCAGTTTATTGTACAAATATCTATAAGAAAAACAAGTTTATCGTATCATTCTGCACAATTTAGTATTTGCGGCATAATTTTGCGAGAAATGAAAAAAATGAGATTTGTAAAATTATCGTAAGACAATGGTAAAAAGTGTGTTGGGGAAATGTTGCATATTGCTAAGTATATGAATATATAAATCTGTTTTTCACAATAAACACCTCAAAATTTAAGCACCCCAATAACAAGTTATGAAAGAAATCATAAAACACACGTGTCTAAAATTTTTGTTTTGCTTGAAAACGTTCATTATATTTGAAGTATGGAGAATATGTTCTACAGGCGCTAGCATAAAGTTCACATATAATCGACCTGGTTGTTTCCGTTACAAAAAAGTTTGTACATAATTGCAAACTTGTTTTTGGCATAGTTTCTACCAAGCAAGAAATTTTTTTCGATTTGTTAACGAATTCTTTAACGAAAAATTCAAATTATTTTCAATTTGAATATAGTAGTGACGAGGTTAAGATATTTGGAAAAACAGTATTTTTTAGCTCACTATCCACAATTTTAGAAATGTACATATATCATTTTTTTAAATTAGTGAATTTTGGTCATATTTCTCAAAGAGTTTTCTTTCCTCGTATTATCAGAGGTAAATTTTATGTATAAAAATCTCGTATGACGGTGTTTGTGTTCGAAGTCCTATATTTGGTAGGTACTCGTATGAGAATAGGTCGTAAAATATGTTTTATGCTTGGGAAAAGGTTGCCACTTATTTTAAAAGTCAAGTTTAAAGAATATATACATAAGTTATATGAAATATTAAAATATATGTGTTAAACGGTTCGTCTCGGAGAGAAAGTTTATGGCTAATTTTTATGAGGGTTGCCACCTGTTTAAAAGATCGAATTAAATTCAATTTACACACGATAAATGAAATATTGAAATATGGGTATCAAGCGGTTCGTATCGGCAAGGAGACACTTCATCCATACATTTTTTGAGAGGGATGTCACCTGATTGAAATTTTATTAAATTATACAAAAGTATATAGAATATTAAAATATTAGTATCAAAGGGTTCCTTGCGCTGAGGAGAAGGTTTATAGCTAACTATATATTGAAGAGGGTTGCCACCTTATTCAAAAGTCGAATTTAATAAAATTATACAGGAGTCATATAAAAAATATTACAATACAGGTGCCAAACCGTTCGTCTTGGCAACAAGGTTAATGGCCAAGTTTTGAGGGTTGCCAACTGTTTAAAAAGTAGATTTAAATTGAGTTATACACAACTTTTACGAAACATGAAAATATTGTTGCCAAGCTATTCGATTCGCTGAGGAGAAGGCTTTTGCATATAGAGGGTAGTTTCCGGCTTCAAATGTCGAATTTAATAGAATTATTGTAACACTACATAATTTATCCCGTGAATTACAGATATTAGATGAAGACTTTATTCCCAGATACAATTGATACAGAAATTACACATAGACCGTGCCCCAATTTTTTACCAATTTATAAATGAATAATATGGGGCTTTTCCAAGAAACAAGCTATCGTTTCTTATTGAATGCGCAGAGACCCTTGCCACCAGTAGGTTAAGGAATTTTTTTTTTGGTTATATGGAGCTGGTTTGGATTAGCAGATAGCATATTATCAGCCACATAATTTTATTCGGCTCTATGAATTTCATAATTAATTTTTTTGGAGGTCGAGGTATTCATCTTCATTAAGATTTTCGTTACTGCCACCATTCCATCATATTAGGGGTAAACCTCTTCAGTTTGTCTATAAGTATGAAAGCTTTCTGCAGGACCCCCATGTTAAAGTGCCTAAATATGAGTACTTTTTAGTGAATGTTTCAAACATTTTTGAAAAGAAATAGCAGTGGGATCTAAATATATATTGCATATCAGCGTTAAAATAAAAACATCGCAAAAACACGGTTAGGCTTGAAGAGAAAAAGCCAAAGCTTTTCGAAAAAAGCGAATTAATAAAAGCATATGTTATTTGAAAAAAAAAATTAACAAATTCAATAGTTCAGAACAGAGTGGTAAAGGAAATTGCGGTTTACTCAATACTTCGAAACAAAAAAACTACATCCATGACATAAAAATGCATGCTTTTCATATCGCAAAAGCTACAATTTTAATTCCACCAATTTTCGGCAATCAGTAGCACCAAATTTTCCACCAAAAATGAATGCATTTATTTATAAGTGAGGTGTTAGTCTCTTTTCTGTTGACGGCTAAAAAGTGAGGGTTTTTTACCATTCAATTTCAATGTTAATTCGTGTGACAATTTCCGTCTGAATTTATGTTGGCCTAGAGAATTTTTTCTATCGATCGCGAATATGTAAGTATGCAGGCATTTGTATTGTTTTTATAAATGAAATGTAACAATGATTTCCCCCCTAACCACTGCTTGTTGCTCGGTATTACACGTCAATGTGCAATGAATGAATGGCGATATAGATGGATAGCTGAGAAACCGGCGGACCGGCTGCATGAGCGACGACCTGCAGTAACAGTTGGAGAGGTACGTAGAGGAGTGGGCGCGTAAATGTTGGACATGACACAAAAGTTCTGACATTGTACCAAAACACAAAAAACAATGATAAATCAAGCTAAAAACGAAAAATCATGCTAGCATTTCGAAGCAGGAAAACAGAGATTGCACATAGTAGCTGCCATTGTACTGTAGTTGTACTTTAAAAATAATAAAATAATATAAAAATGTAGCAAGTGGGAGTTGATGCAAACGTAGTTATATAACATAAATTTGTTGTTACAAGTACGCAATGACCGAATAAAATTTTTTGACAAACTATCAGCCCAGCGATGGAACGAGGGAACGAGGCAGCTAACCGGAAAAAGTAATGCAATAAAAGGATACAAAAAAGTTAAATTTTCAGCGCCAATAGCACCAATTTTTGATAAACAAAACACCGGCTGAGCGAGGGTTAATGTCTACCACTACGAGTGGGGCGAATTAAGCCAATTTTCGCTAGACAAATACACTGTCTTTGCTTTTATGTTAACAGTTATAAAGAATGCAAAGAATGTAAAAAATTATATTGACTTTAAAAACTGTGTCAAATATTTTTCTTCGTAACACGTCGCCATTAAATTGAGTGCTCCCTTCATGCTTTTACGTTTGCGAGATAAGTGAATTTGTGTGTTAAGCATTTTTGTGCATCAAAAGTCAAAGAGATTTGACAAATTTTGCTTTGAATAAGTTATGCGTAAGTCTGCGTGTGCGCCAGACTTTGCGCTTTGCGAAATAATATCTGATAAGGTGTTTTTAATCACTTAAAGAAATATTCTGCCCTGCACTTTTTTACTTTCCTAAGCAAATATCTATTTTACTGAATTTTAAATACGCTTAAATCACATACCTCAGCTTTGCTCATTAGTTATCTTATTTTACTTTTTATATATTTTAACTTTTTCTATTTGATTCTTTAAATTTCTGTTTCATATTATTTGTTAGTTTCATGGCCCTGATAGTTTTTTATTTCAAAACTTTCCAGTACACTATGTATTTAGTTTGCGTTGCTGTTTTTTAATCGGAAAAATTGGAAAAAACAACAAATTTTAATGCGGTAGAAGTTATAGCTCCTAATTCGAATATCACATTTCTCACCACACTTATTTTTTATGGATTCAGTGACTATCATGAAAATAGCCAAAACCTCTACACGTTGAAATAAATCATACCGGGTAACTTTCTGCCAGGACTGGTTTGATAAATCAAGTTCATATGGTTTTTGTAGTTTTGAGTTTAATATCTTTAATATCAGCTGAATAACAACAGACGTTAAAACGGCAAAAGATACAGCTACTACTTCAGAGATCAACTTTTAGATAATGTTCGATAAACTCACAAAAAAATAATTCTGATTAGTGAGGCAAAACCTAATTTCAAGCCTTTATAACGACTGCCTTAATTAAATCGAATTAGTTAAATAAAACTTTTTTACTTTCAATTCACTCCATTTGATTTTAACTTTTTTAATTCAATACGTTTCAATTAAATTCATCTTAGTTCATGTAAATTAAACTAAAGTAAAGTCAATGCGAATTGGGATGCTTTAGTAGCTTTTCGGTCTGTGATATCTTCAAAGCAAACAAAAAGTTTCTTCTTTCCTCCTACGCGTTTCGGCATCTTCCGCGCCTTCCTCAGGGAGTATTTTTAGTCACATTAAAAACAGTAACAACATCAAAATAAACAAAAATATAACAATAAAACTCCACATATTGAAATAACACACTAATTTTTTGTCCTTCTGTTTGACCATCACTTAAATTCAGTTTAAGTCAATTGAATTCGTTTTATTTATTTTATACCAATTCAAATTGAATTAAATTCAGTTCAATTGAATTCAATTCAATTCCTCAGTCAACTCCTTAATTCAATTAACATCAAAATAATCAAACCGAATTCATTAAATTAAATCTTATTTAATTCAATTCAATTTAGTTGAAGTCAATTCAATTCACTTTAATTCACCTTAATTATATTCAATTCAAATTCAATTCAATTTCAATTTAATGTAATTCGATTGAATTGAAGGCAATTCAATATATTCAATACAATTACAATGTAAATTTAATTCAACTAAAATCAAATTGAATAGAATTCATTAAATTAAATTCCATTTAATTCGACTTGAGTAAACTAAACTAAAGTCAATTTTATTATTAAAATCATTAAATTAAATTCCATAATTTGACTTAAGTAAAATAAAATAAAGTCAATTTAATTCGGGTTTATTACTTAAATGTGTTTTTTTTTTTGGTTTTTTCGTTAAATATTAATTTAAGAATTTATTAATTTACTGTGTTTTTTCAGCCTTTTTTCAAATTAATTCGTTTCAAAATAAGTCAGAATTGTTTAGTGCTATCCGATTAACTTTAGTTTGGTTTTAATTCATTAAGTTTTACACTATTTAATATAACTTTATTTTACATTTCTTTATTTTGTGTTTGCAGTTAACTACCAGTTAAAATTCAATCCAATGTTACCAATTTGCCTAATTTACCTGCATACACATATTAATTTTTTTGTTTATATAATTTAGTTGAGTTTATTGAATTTTATTTTAATTAAAATAATATTACTTTCTTCTAGTTTCTTAAAATTTAACAGAACTTGCAATGCCTATATTTCTTCACAAATTTCTTAAAATAAGCTTAACGCACATAAAATATTCAGTATTTATATATAGTTTTGTCGACTACACTGATTCAGGCAATTAATTGCACTTAGACATTCCGACACACATGCGAACGCATACGGGTATTTATGTATTTATGTACATTTGTGCACTCAAATGAGAAAATGTAGAAAATTATGCGATAGGACACATTTTTGAGCATGCTAAATATCTATGCATTTTTTAGCAACTAAATAAATTGTCTGCCAAGAAATTTTCGCACTTGAGTGCCAATAACAAAGCATTTCAAATTACTTTAACCTCTATACCACATTTAGAAACTCCTGAATGGCGTTTCACACACTGGACACTTGCCAGGAATCACAGCAGGATTGTGGCTGACCGCAAAGCAATGTTGTAAGTGCCATGGAGCAGCATAAAAAACATACTCGTACTCGAATCTGTTTGGATTGTTTTGCTTTTTTCTTCTAAGAATGAGAGAATTTTTGTTTACGTCTCTATTGCTTGTTTGGCATAAATGAAGATTATTTTTGTTATATAACAAGTACATTAAACTTGTATACTTCAAGAGGCGGGAAGTTATATAAATTAAAGAAATAAATACTGCACATCCTCAGCGCATACAATTTAAGACGAAGATGTTTTTTGTTAGGATATATATCCTGTCTTTGTTATTTGTTGGTTGAAGGATAAACTTCCAGGGAACATTATCGAGAATCTCTGCAGAGCTCTCATGTTATCTCGGAACATTCGGCAAACTACCGGAGATACTTTACTGGCCTTTAGCTTCATGTACTCAGCAGACTGAAAGTCGGGGTTTTAAACAAACCGAAAACTTATCGAATCTGAACAAAAGTAATGAAACATTTTCAGTAAAATCCAACTGACTTACATTAAATAAAATAAGTGTTTTTGAAGTGAAACTTCTTGCGCTCGTTGGGCTGTAATTCTAATACCGAATGAAACGATGGTGGGGCAGTCGGACGGAAGGAGACATGGGAGAGAAACGAAAACGCGACAGATTCGGAGTAGGAAAAAACGAGAGGGGTAGCAAAGCGGACACAGTGTGGCAATGATTGTTCTCCAAGGAGAAGATTTGCACACTATGCCAACTATTTTAAGCGGTGACTTTAATGGCAAATGCTCAACCACACTTGTACAATTTTTAGAAAGTAAATTTAATTTAAAAATGAATAATAATCCCAAAGACTCAACAACCAGATCAGGCACGACAATATATGCAATTTTCTCAAGATATTTAAATAATTTACAATTGTAATTACGAGTTTTCATTTCATATTTTTTCATACCACAAACCAATTGTATATTTTCTTGAGCATGAAAGTATGGAAGTGAATGAAAAGATTTTTTATAGATGGAGGCGAAAACATCAACTATCTTTTTTCATTAACCTAACACCCTTAAAAATTCCAGAATAATGAATAGTGGCTTCTGTTATCGGGGAAATATTTCTATCTCATAAAACTTGCTGGCTAGGGTGAGTATTTTCATTTCAAGTGGCAATCGAGATCCATGAAGTTTCTCTTCTATCGCCTAGCTTTCTAGACTGACAATTGTTTTTTTAATTCCCCACAAGTAAAGTGTGCACTCGAGAGATTCTTTAACGGTTCCAAAATCCTTGCACGTTGCTCGGATTGAAACCCTTCTTCATGTGTATAAAGACACAACTTAAACATACGTAATAGCGGTCACCCCTCGATAGGCAATGGCAAACCTCCGAGTGTATTTCTGCCATGAAAAAAAAGCTTCTCACAAAAAAACATTCGCCGCTCGGAGTCGGCGTAATACTGTAGGTCCCTCAATTTGTGTTACAACATCAAGACGCATACCATAAATTGTCGGCGAATCTCAGCCAAACATCAAGCTATGTTGTAAGCGCCAAATTATTATTATTATTATTATAAACAAAATACAAGTACAGCGTTCAGTGAAATACAATTCCGAAAAATTTTCACCTCACGTCTAATTTCCATACAAAAATTCTAGACCAATATGCCACTTTTGGGAGGGTGAAACATAAATATTTTGCATTTTTTTCTATTTTCTCTATCGGAACAACATTTACCGCGATTACTAAAAAACAAAACAAAACAGGGGGAAACATTTGTTTCGACAATATTATACATTTTCGAAATTTCTTTTAATTTTTGAAAAAGCTTATGTGACGGCGTAGAGAAGGAAATAAATAATGACAATTTAGCTCATGTGTTTGCGATTATCCCAACTCTAAAAACCCTTCACCACAGGAACCCTTTTATTTTTTGGCAATGGCAGAGTCAAGGCCACATTCCTACAATGTGGAAATATTTTGAAAACCAAAAAAATCCAGCGGGAAAATCTTCAGTACTTTTTCTGCAATTAGTTTGCAAAAATAGGGTTCGCAAAGGGGCCGCTACACTAGAACTCCCCCTTAACTGGCGGTCTTCACCTGCGTAAAAATTTCGCTTACTTTATAAAGCAAGCGAGATGTTGCACGTGTAGAACGCAAAAAGTAGAAATGCAAAAAAACCCTCGTTTCTCGAAAATGTCTCTCAAATTTTCATTCACTATTAATAAAATCGCCGTTCGAAGCCCCAAATATTGAAATTTTAAAATGGAACTTTTTGTTGCAAGATCCTTCATTTCATAAATATTCTGAAAATGCGTTACAGGTAATACCAATTTATATACTTACACATTTAAATATGTTTTTGTAAGTATATATGGACCGTATTTATTCATTTTTTTTTATGTTATAGTGCCAATTGAGAGACATCTCCTAATTTTTTTCAATTGGAATTGTTAAGTCGTTTTTTAGGCATCGAGTTTTGAAAAAAGACGTTCCTTTTTCAATTTTGCGAAAAATATACCGATTTGGATCATTTTCTTTTTTAAAATTTTTGTTTTTCAAAAGACTTTGGGAATATGAAATTAAAAACAAATAGAGCAGAATGTGGATTTCCAAAAAATACATACTGATTAATTTGCTTGAAATTATATTCCAAAAAGCTTTCATTCATTCCGCAACTTTTGAGGCTATCCTGGATGCAAGAGTAGGAGTATTGTTTTTAGGCACAAGTTGACAGTGTATTTTATTTTCGAAAAATTATCAAATATTTATATAAATATATAAAGTCAGAGCCGTGAACATTTATACGTTGTCAAATGTCGGGAATATAATTTGTGCTATAGTCCTTTACAATTGGAGAGTCATAGAGCAAAGAAAGGCCTTCGACCAGATTCGGTTAATCACAAAAATTAACATAACTTAAGTAAAGATGACTTTCACCGCTTATCGTACAAGACGCATTACCTACTTATTTACTTACGAATTGGGCTCAATAAATACGGCATCTATTGCTGAAAAGCTTTCTTCATGAAATTTCAAACAAAAAATTAATTAAAAATTGTTGTGAATTTTAATGTTTCTTATTTTAATAAAATATTAGGTCATGTCTAACTAAATGAGCAATCTTACTACGTTTTAGAGTAAGAAGATAGGAATTAGGAGTCTCAATTCAGATTTGAAACTGTTTTGCTTGTAGCTAATGATGCAATCCCATAATTAAATCCATCTGCAATTGTTAAAACAAAACATGTTGAAAACGGAAGTCCAAAAAGGATGCGATAAATTAAATTCCTCACTAAGAGTTATTATTACAGAATTAAAATTATAGAATTATAAAATTGAAAAAAAAAATATCCCATTTCTATCACATCATCCGACTCAAAAGTTGCGGAATGAATGAGTTAAAAAAAAATCAAGAAACCCGATCAGTAGGTATTGTTTTTGTTAGGAAATCATCTATTTGTATAATTTTTATTTTAATTTAGTTGGTATACTAGTTAATTTATTTCACTTTTATTTTCCGAAAGACTTTTGAAACCTAAGAATTACACAAAAAAAAACCGAAAATGGATAAACAAACAAATAGTAAAGATTATGAAAAAAATTGGAGATGCAAAACACAATTGTAATCCGATTTGACACATAATAACTAAATATACTTTTTAAATTTCCATAACGGGCCCTGGGAGAATTTTTATAGTAGGGGTTTGAAAACATTGTATAAAAACAGTGACAACAGTTTTTCATTTTTTTTTCGTACGCAGTGCGAAATGACTTAATAAATATGTAAATATATTAAGGTGTATCACTCCCCTATACAAAAAAAAATGGGCACTGCTTTTCCATCGGAATTATGAAAGTCGTTATATTTTGAGACATCAACCAAAATATTTCGGAAAAATATTATGTTTTAATAGTTTTTTACCTCAAGTCCATTTATATATTAGTAAATTAGTGAAAATAGCAACATTTTTAGATGCTCATCAGACTTCTTCCGCGGATCGAACCCACGGCGAATTCGTACTTGTACTAGTTAAGTTAATCGCAATGTACAAAAAAAAAAGCCAAAACATTATGATTCCGCCGACAAATTTTTAATGTATTTTTTTCAGATCCTTTAAGCTTAAACTGTATCATTTTCTAAGGTGAGTTTTGTGGAAACCTATTTTTAAAAAACTATTCTTACTTATAAAAAAACTCCATTTTTGGGACTACTCGCAAAAAATCTTAAAATCTTTCCCATAACAGAAGTTTCAAAAAATAATAAATTTTGCAATTCGTCGGAAAAATTGCAACTTTTTTGATGAGGCACTCTAATGTGCATTTTATGTTTTGAGCATAATGATGAATCTTCCAGTATTTAATTTGGAATTTTCCAGAACTGAGGAGCTACATATGTAGGTTATTCTTATAAGAAGCTAAGTTTTACACTTGAATGCGAAAAATGTACTGCTAAAGTCTTATGGTATATAAGCTCATATGTATGTATATACTATACATATCTATTTCGGTCTATGTATACATATGTGCACATTTAAGTTCTACGCTACTATCTGTTCAGAGTCATTACAGTTACCGAAAACCCCGCATCAAATTACATCTTCTTTGAAGTACATACAAACATACATACACATATATATTACAACCAACCAAATGCAGACTTATTCATATAACACTAACCCGCATACAATGGTGAAATTGACAATTCTTCCGAATCTTTTAAAAATCTTCAAAAAGCGTGCACGTAACGGGGATTATCGACAGCTAAATCTGGTTAAACTTAAAACGAAAAAAAAACGAAAAAAATAAAAGACATAATTATTTAGGCGGAAAGAAAAATAATATTTCGAAAAATATTAACTCACATTATTCTTTCTATCGGTTTTGCTTTAAAAAAAATTACAGCTTCAAGAAAATGCGCTACAAATTTCCAATGCCATTTAAACGGGCATCTACTGGAATATACAGAAATATCAAATGATGTACAAACACCCAAATACAATACAAACAACATAGCTAAAAACTTTTTTACTTTTATGCGTGAACACAGACACACACACACACCCACAGTAATACCTACGAGTATGTGAATTTAGAAAGTTACATACGAATGTGCATTTGAACTTCTATGCTTTTCACGCTTTGCATGCTGGTTGCCACTTTATTTCAGCTGTCACCAATTCTCTATTTACCCTCTTTTGTATGTATGTATGTATGTGTGTCTATGGATGATGACCCTTTCTTTAACCAAGTTTCAATTGCTCTCCTTTTATTTTGCTTATTGGTGTGTGTGTGTGTGTGCGAGGGTATGTGTGCAAATCTACTACATACATCAGTCATATCATTTCCTGCCACAACCTTCCTGACAGACGTGAAATTTTCTAATTCTTTTTCGTTTTTTAAGGAAAACCAACAAATTAAATTGCCACAGTGTTCAATTGGCTTTCATTTCATTGCGGAGAAAGGACGTAGTGGCATAAAAGAGAAGCTAAACTGTTTGCTAAAGGAAAATACAGGGTATAACTTGTAGGAAACAAGAAAAACTAAATGATTTGAAGCATGCTATATAAATTCTGCCATTTGAGAGGCAACACCAACACCCAACACCAAACGTTCTTATTCAGGCGCGGTATATCTGCTCTAAGGTAGTTAAAGTTTCAATGTTTCCTTCAAACACATAACTTCTAACTCTGAAATATTCGAGTCTTTAGGTAGCTAAATTCTGCGGGTTAAAACAGATTAAATCGTGTTTACTTTCAACTTTATAAATACCTTAATAATACTGGGATAGCTAATTCAAAAAGTAATGATAGTTTTTCAAATTGGACTTTGGTTGAAAACAATAAATTATCTATTCATATAGTAGTTCATTTATTACACATTTGTCAGTGCAGATTAATCTGCGCCAAGTGAAAATAACTTATGATTCTAAACTGGAGGATTCAACACAGCATTTTACTATACCCTTAGAAAATAGTCTGAATTTTTTTCAAAAAACTGTGCCAAAATAGTTGCATTCCCTCCATCATTAGTGTAATTTTTTTTCTCGCAATTCTCATTTCAATTTACTGAATAAATAATAGAAAGGTGGGATTTTAAGGGGGACGGTTGAGCTCAATGAAACCATAGTCCTTATAGTTATGGAGCAACAATCTTCAAGACATTTTTTCTCGGCGTTTTTCTTTAACCCCAAAATTGGTGTAGCTAGAAAGCATAGTAGTCGTCCATTATTATTGTCTTGTAATCTTCAGAAAACACCCATTCCAAACTTTATTTAATTTCCGCCGGTATCTTCCTTTTCATCAAAAATTTGTGTGCGTCCACGTGAAAAGGGCCCACTTTGTCGCATCTAATTTCCGAGATATATAGATTTTTCGATACATGGATCGAATTTCGTAATTTTTTATTATGGTTTATTATGAATCTATATACATTTACGCGTCGAATGACACCAAATCTAGGTATAATAGGAGTAATTAATTTTACCTTTTGAAAAAAAAAGAAAAGGGCCCACTTCGTCGCATTAGAGAAATATGAAGCATTTCCGTGTTCTATGGACTTTTTTTGAAAGAGAATGTGATAATTTTGGACTTTTAACTCATAAGTGCCAGCGAAATAGTTCTTGCCGCATTTTCGAGGCAATGACCTACTAGAGCGACCGGAAAGAAATTCTTACTTAAATGACTGTAATGAATGAATTACTGCAAATTTGTTGCATTTGTTTCATCTTTAATCATAATAAAATATTCACTGTTGAGTCCATTTAAATTTTTTTACTTCCCCATCTTCCTGATTCATTGGTCAAACGTTAACTCATTCATAATTTTCTGTGATCATCGGTTGAATTAGTTGAAAAAGCAAATATTTAGAAAAGGGCCCACTTTGTCGAGTTGATGTTAATTAGTTGTTTCACATATAATAATGATTGAAAAATGATCTAATAGTATTTTTTTTTTCACGCTGACTATGTACCTGTTCGATTCAAACGAACACCCATTTAACGTCCAAGTAGAAATGAAAAAAATCGAGCTTTCAACTTCAAATTGATTTTTATCAATTAGTAATTTTTCGGAGTTCAAAGTTCTATATTTCCCTCAATTCTTCAGTTAGGATGGTCTAATTTGTCTCAAAATGTTCGGAAATCAACCAGGAAGACGTCTATATGCATAACTCCAATACTGCCGAAGTGGGCCCTTTTCACGTGGACGCACACATTTCCTCTCAACTCGATACTCAATTTTGTTCATTTAGAATTTTTAATAGAAAGTCTGAATCACACTATACACAAACTCCGATGGACTATTTAGATGCCGCTAGGAAATACAATTACCGAGGATCCTTTGCCGTTTTCTAATTAGCACTTGTATTCCTAACTGGCTGTTTTTTCACTACATCAATAATCACGCTAGGGCATACCTTCGTAATGTACCATTAAACAAATGAAATGAAAGCATGCGTATTTTTTATTAAATGCCGGGGCTGTTAAAAGGAAAAAGAATTTGGGAAGCGAAAAAGTGTTTATATACTAACTTTTAATGCTATCAGTGTATTCGGGGAAGTTGATTTTATAAAATTATCAAAAATCAATTTTTATGATAAATAAATTAGTTTTCCGCAGACCAGCAGGTACATTTTCAATCTTCGCACAGGCTGGTATTCGTCACCATATTTTGCATCATTTGCTTCATATCGTAATCGTCAAATGATTCTCGCTGTGAAAGCAAAAACTCTATAAGCGATTTGAAAAGATCGACTGTCCTTCGAAGTTCAATAGTTGGTTTTTGAAAAGATATTCTAATCTTGTAATGGAAGCCCAGAATATTGCAATCACAATCGTTTTTTTTTCTCAGACTTCTAATATATAAGTACATCTGGTATCGTGAATCACTTGAGACGTCTCGTGGAAAGTCAGATTGCAAAGCTTTCTGGAAATCCTTGTAATCTTTTGTCGGAATCTCTCTTCGGAACTAATGAAGAGGATAGCATTAATTGAGCAACTTCTTCAAGACCTTTGATGAGTTGATGAAAAAAAAAAGTTGTATAATGTCGGTACAAATCCGAAGCATGAGGCGAAATAAGTCCGAAATAAGTTCGGCTTCGATAATTTTATTTCCAATTATTATGTGGCATAGTGCGAATTGAGGAACGCATCCAGGATAAGCATTATTTAGGAAACCAAGCATGCCAGTATCACTACGAAATGCTAATCCAGGTGGTGATAAAACTTGATTCACTGAGACCACTCTTTCTAATAGTTTTAAAATGTACTTCACTTGATTAGTAGATGTCGTATTCGCGGCCGAATCGTCCGTCACCTCTATGAAAATTACATTGAACAAAGCAAACTAACATTTCACGCAAGTTTTGAAAAGAATGGTTTCAGTGAATCAATTTTTATCCAGAAATTGATTTACAATATCTACTTAAATTGCTCATCTGAAATTAGGTCAGGGGATTAAATTTTCACGCGTTGAAACACTTTAAAACCTTTTTGTCTTAAATTTTGTATCGTACTAATCAAATCTCTGAACAGACAAGAAGCTTTGGACCTTACTAGTTATATATGACATTTCTTGGACTTTCCTCAAATGTAAGCTCTTTGAATCAACAATATCTCGAAGTCAAATTCATTTACACATCCTCTCTCTTCCCCGCTCACGTAGTATTTTTTGCTAACAGCTATGTCTAACCCCTAAAAGCCCTTCTGAGTAACTATTATATACATTTATTTTAATTGTCAAAGGAACCCATTAAGATGGGAGTTAAAGGGTCAATATATTTAGAGCAAATAAACATAGCTAAATTTTATTGTGAATTCTGAATTAGTTTAAATTGTAAACAAAACATAAAGTAGCTAAGAAGTTTATTGGATTTTTTATCGTTGTCAATATCTTTAATGGCATTGTCATCGCTATAGGTAACGGTACAGATATCGCTATTATTACAGTCTTCGCTAATGATATTTATTGATGTCGCTATCGGATTCATTTATTTAATTATTTAATTATTTAATTATTTAATTCAATGTGTCTACAGAGCTATAATATTTTCTTACAGTATATTACTTTATATTATAAAAATATCTATTATAGCAGTTTTTAATTTTTAGCTAAATTTCCTAGTTTAAAGAGATTCAATTTAAAATTACATACTGCCATTAAAAAAGGAGAGCGAGAGTTACTTAAACGGGTACCTCTCGCAATTGGCTGGTTTTATGCATATGAGGTCTTACATGAAGTCTCTGCAAAAAGCTTACTGCTGCGAAGTTTTACAGATGGTTTACTGGCAAACAAGAGGTTGAGAGTCTCTAGCCAGTATATCCCATCGCACAAAATGTTATAAGCGAACATGATGGGTAGATATGATCTGTTGTTCGCCAGAGCTTGTATACCAAATAGTTTTCGACTTGACTCATATAATGGAGTTTACTTAGCTTACTTTTCTTAGGCCCACTTGCGGAAAATCCAGAGTTAAATTGATAAATAAAGAGATAAGAAACTCAGCGCTATATTTTTAATTTTGTAACCACGACATTGTTTTGTATCTTTTCTTTTTAAAAATCAAGAGAATTTTCGGGGGTTCTAGTACAACATCGAAATCTTTGGAATGCTTCATCTCTAATATCTTTTAAGTGATTGCTTCGTTTTGCCAAAGCTCTGTTAAAGGAATTGGAGCCAACATAGTCGATGGCTTCCTCATTATTGTCGAAAAAAAGTGATTCCTTTTAAATTTATTCGTTTATTTCAAAAAAATATTTTAACAAATTTATTTTATATTTATTTATGACGACATTCTGTCACAAGCTTAAAAGATGAACCCTGAACAATTGCTAGGTTAAATATTTAAGTTTTTAACTCTGATTTGATGCCTATCATTCTGCTGTGCAAGCAAATTTATCAATTTAACCGGTAAACTCTGAGTTAAATAAATAACCTGCTTTCTCGCCAGTTAAGCCCCCTGGCAAACCCAAGATGCTTCGCTAAACATAAAAGGCCGAAGAGTTGCCATACCTTAAATCATAATTCCTAGTTCTATCGAGCACAACAAAAAAACTTTCACTAACATTACGGTGTATGGGAGCACTTAAACGGATGGGGTACAATGGGCCATATATTGCACCACGCTGAGGACCGAGTTTACAGCATGATTAAAAGTCATTAGCAGATAGGCCAACCAGTTGTGCAAACCAATAACTCGCTGTCTAAAACAAAGTACAGTGTATATGAACTTATATTTTATTCAAATAAATAATTGACTTGCAACACCATGCAAAAGCACCCTGTATTGCAACCGTTGATAAGACCCTCAAGATTCTTTCTCATCATTTCTGTGTAATTTGTAAAAAGTTCCAAATGATACGTGAGTAATTCGTAGCTCGCTTTGCTATGAGCGTGGTCGGTTGCCATGAAGTCTCACATTACCTCATTCGTAAGTGAATAGCAAATTCGGTATTGTTAGGCTCCACACCCCCTCAATATAGTTAATACACCTTTTTGTGCTTTTAACATATACTGGCGCTGAACGCAGGCTACATACATACATAAATTCATATAAAGTATTACTGCTGCAGCTTCAAGTACCGCCCGCACCGTTAGTTTCATCGTGTAACTACTTCAAATGCCTTCGAGTTCTTTTAGACTTCCGCTCGATGAATTTTCTTTTGATATTTTCCAGCATGTGGCTGGTGGTTCGGCATTCGGCATGCGCGTCTGCTTGTGGCCATCTAACACGGCAGCCGTATCGTCGTATACTTGACTTGCAATTGACGATTGCACTATATTTGTGTGGTATGTATGTATGTGTGTATTTGTTGCTGCTGTTGTGCAGCTCATAGAATTGCTTTGAATTAGTTGTGGCTATGCTGGTGGTGTACGCTACGGTTACGGGTTTGGTTTTGCTGTTCGGGTGCGGGTGCGGGTGATGGTGATGGTATTGATGGTGGTCTATGTGCGTGCTGTGGTCGAATGTCAATTGAATGAAATTGGTCAAAAGTTGTGAAAAGAAATGAAACCGTACAAACGAACAGCAAGTGCGTGAGAATATGCCAGGCAAAAAGGATATATGCGCACATGCATACATAATGAGAAACGCGCAAAAGTTAAGCTAAGCTAAGCAGTTAGTACATATAGTAAACGGGAAGGTGCTTTCCTTGAAGAAGAAAGAAACTATTTTAAATTAACAACAAAAAAAAGTCAAATGAAAATAGTGAACAAAGAAAACGTTTGGGTTGCAAACATTCAAGCGATTTCGAGGAGCAAAATAGTTATACAAAATAATACAATAGAAAATATCGCTAAATCCGTCCCTAAGGCGCTAAACATTGTAAACATTGCACAAATGTTTGCCTTTACTTTTCTTATGCAATACAAAGAAATTGAGGAGCGTGAAATAGTGGCATGTTAATATAACTGATGCGTGTGAGATTTAAAAGAAAATGAAAATAATAACTTGGAATCAGATGTAACTATTTTGAGCAGAATTTATGTAAATTGAAAATGAAGTTATAGTAAAATACATTAGTTGATATATTTTTTTTTATAAAGCGCGTTAAAAACAAAAAAAAAAGAAAGTTGCTGGGTTCTTTTTTAGCTATCGTCATAAGACGTTTTTGATAATTTTAGTCCACAATACGCAAGTTTAAAGAAGTATCTACAATGTCAGCGTAGGAATGTGGTTTGTTAAGTTTTCTTCTCCCTTAGCTGTAAATTAGCAACGGTTGATTCTAGTCCACAACAATTTAATCCACGAAAGTCTCAATTTCAGCCACCGACGAGGTGTTTCTAAGCTATTTCTAATTACATGAAGCTATATACATATGTACAAGGGCTGCTGTTTATATTTCTGGCCTAACTTAGGAAACATGTAAATGTTTATTTCAAAATATTTTCAAAGACGATCAATACACTTTTGCATTTGTTTGAACAAATTTTCGAAGGACTTTGTTCAGTCCGGCATAAGCCTCCTTCATGGGGTTTAATTTTAAAAACTTAAGGTGGTCACACAAAACATACACCTCTGACGAAATGTTAATATTTTTGCACCAAATTGGTGTGAGATGGTTTTCAACCATAACGAAAGCTAAAATAAATCATGAGCCTCAAAAAAATTTGAATTCAAATTTGTTCTGCTCATTTAAATTTTGTATATAGTTGGCATATTTTTATTAAATCTGATATATTATTTCCGCTTTTCACAACAGCGCGACATTTTTTATAAAATTTCTTCTGATTATATGGTTTAATATCTACTCCGATTAAACAAATATGAACTTTTTGTCGGGCTCCTTTACCTATTTTAGCTCACGGAAGGTAGTTACCACTTGCCAAACTATACAACATTTTTTGAAAATATATTTGAAAACTCCCTAAACTAATTCATATATGATTGTTTTTCAAAACATGATTTAAAAAACAATTAAATAGCGATCGCCGATTTTTTCCCCTATGCGTAGAAGCAAACTGGATACAGAGCAAACCAGAAAAAACAATTTTCGATCATTATTGCGCTGTGTCTTGCATATTGCTGTAAAAGAGTTACCCTGCGGTTCAATGTTACACCGAAGTATATGCGGGCATACCCGCTAAAAACTGAAGGAAGAAAATATGATAAGCTTCAATTAGCCTGTCATTTGATTTGGAAGTATGTAGGTGTGTAATAATAAAGTATTTATTGGAAAAAGGCAACAACATTCAAAGCGGTATAAATTATTGTCACATCTCCTCATCAGATTTCTTTCATGGCTCCACCACGATATGAACTCACAACCTACGACTTGCTGGGCAAATACGTAAGCCAAAGATCCAAAGCCGTCTTAAGAACTGCTGATGCTTTTTCACTTTTCTTTCCTTATAACCTACCAACACAATTCAAGTACGACAGCCTGCCGCTATTACAATGAATGTGTGGTTGTTTCTATTTAATTTTATTTTATTGTGTTATTTTACTGTTAGAATTTACTATGGTTAATGTGCTCACATAATTACCTAATTTGTTGTCTTTTTTCCAATAAATATTTTCCTTGGTCTCAAAAATTAATATTTTTGATTTAAGTAAGTTAAGCCAAAAAATAAAATACATGTACATATGTGTTTAAATTATATAATACAAAGCTAAGCACAGTGTCCGAAGTTCTGGAGGAAATCGGACAAAATTTATTATCTAGTTTACTTTTTTTATGTAATCTGATTTCTTTAAAACTTCTTTTTTGGTGATGTGGGTGTTGCTGGTTACGAGTTTGAAAGCAAATTTCATAAATTTAATATAGCAGACACTTCCAAGATTTTGGTAATAATACTCACTCTGTGGCAATACAAAAATACGTTGTATGCTCATTAAGGCAGTACTTTATCAAATATGAAACAGGAAACTTTTTAGAAAATAAAAGCAAAATTAAACGCTTGTGTTTATTTTTTGATCTTCTGTTTTCCGCCAGGGTGTAAAGTTAATGTATATTGGAACCATTTACCGTCATTCCTTGTCAAGTGGGGTATGGAGACAACACAGTTTTGGTGTTGTGCCATCTTCAGTGTCACTTTTCGATATTGTTATTGTTGCATAACGATAAGTTACAATATCTTGTGAATCATTCAATTAAGTATTAAACTACATCTGCTTATTAAATTTTTATCAGATATTCCTAAAACTGAGTTCGCGTTAAACTTAATCATTTCATCTTAATCGAAGGTTCGTAGTCATATATAAATACATACATATGTACGTACATATGTACATACATATCCAGCATTCGTTAATTAAAATTGTATAAAACTAAATAATTTAAAGTTGCCGATGTTATCTACTATATCGTTTTGCGACTGCTACTAATAATATTAATCGATAAGCTGTATATTTCTCGCAAACGTGCTATTAGCATTAAGTAGATTAAACGAAGTTGAATGGATCCCAATATATGTTGGTAAAAATGTTTTAATTACGAAAATATTTGAACAACTTCTTATCTCACGAATAAAAACAATTCGCAAGCCCTGGAATTAGAAAAAAATACCGCCCAATTTCAAAAACATAACTGGAATTTTGTAGATGAATTTTTTAATATTAAAACGCAAACGGGGAGGTCACATAATAGTTCCTCTACCATTTGCAAGCTCTAGCTGGTCGTTGAAGCACTTTGTTTTACTGTATTTAAGAAATTTCATAAATCCGGTAGTTTGCAAAGGTGATAAAATTTCTACTAAGCTAAGACATCTTGTTTGGGAATACTCGAAAGTTTCGCCGCTGTAATAAAAAGGATTTGAAGTCCAGTGAGAGTCTTTTAATAGTGAAGACCTTAACCAAAGTTTTCTTTCGAAAACTAAGTTTATTCAATGGTTGTGCGGTTTTGGAACTTCGAACAATAGCATAGTTTCCCCATATACTTATCAGTTTTAGTCTTAGTATTTCCAGGTCATAGTTATAAATTGTATTAGTAATTATCATTGGCTTCATAACTTCGATATGTGCATTTGTAAAAGTATTCGTACTCATTTTCTTGAAAAAGACTATCTATTATTTTGTTTTGAATGTTGGTGAAGTATTTTTGACTTACGCGCTCGGCGCGCGATTTTCAACAGATATTGTATTTAAGTCATGTTGGCAATTAATCTCATATCAAATTCATATCAAGTCACACACGCACACATTTACGCAAAACTTACACAATACTAGTCACGCACACATATGGCATCACTTGAATGACTTGATGTCACTTACAACGTTTGTTGTATTTTACAAAATCCAACGTAAATTCCGCAACAATTTAATCAACACTTGAGTAGTGCCTGCCGTGACTTCGCTTATGCCAATCATTTGCCAAGGAAAACGCGGCTTCTTTTGCTGCACATTTTTTATTTTTTTCTTCATCCGCTAGTTATTTCCAGTTTTTCAAACCGCGAAAATTAATAAAATTCATAAGCGCCGCAATATATGCAATGCCGGCGCTACTGAACCAAAAAAATAAAGCAAAAACAAAAAAAAAACAAAACAGTTTCAGCGCAACTAGAAGAAGAGCTATTGTGTATTGGTTTTACTCGCTGCTGCTAAATCAAAATTCTTGTTGATGTTTATGTGCTGAGTGCTGGTTAGTGTGTGTGTGTTGCTGTGGGATATTAAAAAAAGTCTTCTGCAACTAAATGAAATTAATAGATTTTCATGCTAACAAGCGGCGCGCTGAAATCCACTCCTCATTACAGTATTTCTTCATAATGGCACTTTTTGTTGTTGTAGTTCTGACGAGACGGCTTACGAGGCAGGCTTGTGGCAAATTTGGTATGGCAGCGCAAAAACTCAGCAGCAAAAATTATTAATTGAAGTTGCGAAAAAGGCAAATGAGACCATCTGTTAATAGTAAAAATACTCAACGATACTCAACGAAAGCCACCTACTTCCAACTCATCGGCTGCCATGGGCCTGTAACACTTGCAATTTCAACCGCCTCATTTGTCTATTGGCGCTATTTTCATTACGCTCATAATTATTAGTGGCACGTTCATGCTTAAAATTAACAAATCGTTATTGCTATTCTTTTTGCAGGGGTGGAGTAACACCCTAAAAATAGTGATTTTAACAAATTTTACGAAAATTTCAACAACTCATCAGCAGCGTCCACCTCATAGCCGCCCACATACAACATTACTATCTGCCTTTATTCAGTTATATAGCTACGCAACTATCTCTCTCCCACTTGTGTGTGTATATTTTTACCCTCATTGCCCCTGGCAGCAACCATTTTTGCAACAGTTTTGCGGCTATTTATGGTGTTGCATGCCTCATTATTTTTTGGCAAGTAGTAGAGTTGCACTTATGTAATAGTTCCTCACTTTGTCCTTTGTTTGCTCGCACTCACCCTCTGCAGTTGCCACATACCATGTTTAATTCATAAATGCAGTTTTGTGCTCATTTGTAACTTGTTAAGCATATTTTTATGTTACGTACAGTTTTACGTTTTGTTCTTGTTTTTTTTTTGTTTTTGGCAACATTTTTTGTTTTTCTGTGAGTTCTGTTTCGAAACTACAACTCGTTGGCAACACTGTCAAACTATGTAGGTAACTGAAATGGGTTTTTAATCTGTCACAGTGTAAGCTCTGAGCGTGTTGCTTGATATAATTGAGGTAATTTACATGCCTCTGGACTTTATTTAGTGAGTGTAGGTTAAAAGAATTTGTTGCTTTATTGCGAAATGCAAACAAAAAACTACATACCAAAATTTTCTACACTCATAAGGTTTTTTTTCATTTGCTATTAAATACCAAGCTTAGATAACACTATTTTTCAAATGTTTGATAAATGAGTGATACCTCATTAAAACAAAAGTTGTTTAGCCTAATTTTTTGGTCGCCGATTACGAAAAGGAGTTTCATTAATTTTTCCGAAGCAGGGTTTTCGAGATATAGACAAAAACCCTATTTTCGAGGTCTTTTTGCAGTTATTGCCAAAAACCTCCAGAATGGCAGGCAAACCCAACCTTCTAAATGTTTAAAGGTTTTAAGGGTGCACTTAGCCTCTTTACGTTGATATAGCATTTGTGTCAATCGTGATAGCACTTTTTGAGTTACTGGTATCTAAATGCAAAAAAAAAGGAAATTTTCGAACTTCTTAAAAAAATTTCACTCACACTGTTTACTGAATAAACTTTGCAAAGAAAAAACAATTACATATGCTCTCTCATCTAAATTGGACAGAAAACGTAAAAGTCATTTAGAATTAAATAAAAGCGTCTAATTTAGATTCACTTTTTCAGTTGAAAATCGACCAAAAACTTTTCATTTTACGGTGCAACAATAAGAATTTTCATTTGAAGTAATATTAAATTTTATACATTTGCCTTCCCCGATTTCGAAAATGGCACCCAAATTTTTTCAAATAAATTTAACTTATTTTCGTGTTCAGCGACCCAAAATTAGGCTAAACCCGCTTTCTTAATGAAATACCTATTTCGTGTAAACTACGAGTATAATTTAGCGTGCAACGAATTCCAGCGAAAAATGTATGGAGTATTCCGACAGAGTTGGCAAGACCTACCCTTCAGGTAAAAACTGGCAATGAGTTCTTATGAATGTCTTTTACTCTAACTTGCCAAAAGAATAATCAAAAAACAAAATTTTTTGGAATGCCACAAATTTAAAACCTTTGTTCATTACTGAGAGCACACGAATTACTTCACAAAGATGAACACATCATTATAAAATTGACACCTGTTATATCCAAAGAAATTGACATCCTCCAAGGCAGGATAAGAGTCCACACATGGCTAGCCACACTTGCAAAATAGCTTAAATTCTGCTACGAATTGCTACCTAGTGCGTGTTTAATGTTTCCAAACCTAAAATAATGTTCCGTGAAACGATTCCTGTCCAAACAAATTAAAATATAGGTGTAACTTTATCAGCGGGTTTGAAAGAGGTGCCGAACTTGGCGGTGTCGACTACGTAAGGACTCATAACAAACAGTCGAGAACCGTTGGGTTAGAATTAAGCGCGCCCGCAATCACTGCAGAAATCAGTAAACAATTAACAAACAATTCAATTCCAAAATATCTAATAAGTATAAAATAATAATGTGCTTACGGGTGTCATTTATTTACAGTCATTTATATTATGATATACAATAACAATACAATACATTAATTGTATGCTTGCGAACAAAAAATTTACGGTACTTTTTCAACCAATATTAACCGAAGAGCCAAGAATTAGAAAAAACTAGGCACGATATACATATGACGAAACGCTAAGGAGAATACCGTAAACCTTGTGTGCACTTTAAAACCGCACCGACCGAAATGCTCCTAAAGCTTCCCAATAGAAAATTAAAGATTGATCGTAAAAAAAAATATAAAATATTTATCAAAAAAATAACTACAAATATTATTATTATGATTTGCCAAAAAGGATACCCTTTATCAAATACCAAATTCTTTAGTCTTCATGTTCAGTTACTATTGCCCTAACATAGAAGTATAGTTTAAAAATATAAAAAAAAACGGTTTTATGATAATATAAAAAATAATACTTGAATATAAAGTTTATAACTTAAGCGGCTGACAATAAAATTAAGTTACTTTTTAGTTTATGTTGTCATAAAAACGTGTTTTTAAGTTTTTAAACCATAATTTTACTTTTATATTTGTAGTTTTATAAATAAATTAAGCTCTTAAAGTTTTTTGGAAATGCGAGTGATGGCGTTTTGCATGCATCGTAATCTAGCCGTATAATCCAAAAACGGATTTCGCGTAACGAAATTGCAGTTCGTTGATTTCCATCCGATAGCTGAAACCCAAGAGATACGTCTCACAAGCTTTCTTGAGTTTGAATGTACAAGCCAAGTCAACAGGAAACAAATAGCCTGCAATCAAAATCCGGAGTAACTTAAAATTGCCGCCTGTTGTAATTATGTGGGTGCAAAATGTTCCTATATATTTTTGAATAGGGTTGTCGTATTAAAATATATTAGGTCAATATTTCCATTCGCGATTTGTAGTAATCCAAAAACTGTCACATCATTGAACAACAAAAAAAAAAGTTATGAACCCGAATTTTATTTACATAAATTTTCAATGAAATTCTTGACAAACGTGTTTCGTACAAGACTTAACAAACTAGCTGCAAAATAAGTACCAAAATCGAACAATTATATATTACCCGGGTATAAAATAGAATGTGTTTTGAAATTATTCCATCCCCTCTCTCTCACCATCTTCATTGACCAAATACTATATTTTTCATGGGTTTTGTGAACAATGAAATTTTAAAACTTTAAAATATTTTGATTAAGTTATTTTGTCTACAACGGAAAGATGGTAAAAATTGGTAACAGACTCCGTTTTCCAGCTGCTCAACAAAACTTAGATATATAGTGAGGACAAGCAAATCCATAAAGTTTAGTGACGGTAAATTCCAAAACTATATTTATTTAAAACTTACAATACAGTAACTTCATTGCGTGTCAAGTTCGATTTTCAGGAATTCACTAAAAAAATATCCAAAAAATGAGACGTGAACAAATGTGGGAAAGGGGGGAGCCAGGAAATGGCCTAAGTTAGGATAAAGTATGGATTTCAAATACCAATAAATAACTTACGTAATGTAATGGCGTCCACAAAACAACACCGCAGCTTAACTTTGCGAGTATTGTCGAATTCTGCTACACTAGAAAGATGTTCTAGAAACTAAAATTGAATTCTAAAAGCCTCAACACTTACTCTCTCCAGCAAAATTTTCAAGCACTTTTTGTGACATTTCTTTCAGCACACCATCCCTCTTATTGTTTTATTTTCGTACTATTTCAACGCATTATTTTCCGCTTTTGGTGTTCGTTTTTTGCCACTTCAAGGCAAACATACTCTCTTTCCTATCAATAATAATATTATACTTATATTTTCATGGAAAAGGTTGCTGCATTGAAATTCAGACCATTAAAGTCGCAGCGTTTACAAATATTAAATATTTACACTTTCATCATATCTGAGTGCATTTCGTTGTAGGTGACAAAATTTTAAAACAAACCGACATGGAAACCAAACATAACTGAACTACACATATGTAGGTATATACTCAAACTTATTTATGAACGTCCCAGTTGATTTGGCCGCAGGATTATATGCCTGATTTATACTCAATTCTTCAACTCAAGGGTAATTCAAGGTTTGAAGGTTCGACTTCGTTTGCGCTAAGGCATGACCTCAAAATCAGCAGTAATTTTTTTAACTTTCCAGCTGCCTCGTTCCCGCTGTATTTTGTTTCAAATGCACCGAAAACTACTAAACGGGGAGTCCTGCTTTTAGGATCCACTGGTTTGTAAGATTAAACACTCTCGGAAATGCAATCGTTTTATCTTTACTGATTTTATGCATTGCCTTGGTGTTCAAAAAGGTACTGATAATTTTTATATGACCAATTTAATTTTAAAAGAGCCTTTTTTTGTGTCAAGTATATTTGAATGTATATAGTGTATACTAATACAACTGCTAGAAGTTGAAACATCGCACACATATCATTACATACATATAAATATGTATATGTGTTAGTCAATAACTGTGCATTATATCTACAACTGCGTATGGGTTACGGATTGTCAAAACTGCTTTCTGCATTGCAGCGAACTTATTGAAAATTTGTTTACTATATCAAAAGACAATGCCCCGAATGAAGTCATAATGCCATGCTGCGTAAAGTGAAAGCATAATTTCACTTTATGCATAATTTGGTGTTTTCTGGGATATAGAAAGAGCACCGCAATGAAATAAAAACTACAATAAAAACAAAGAAGGAAAACGAAATACATATAACACAATACATGAAATCAGCTAAAATAAAACAGAATAAAACAAAATAAAAATACATAATAAAATAATCTAAAATAAACCCACACGAAATCAAATAAACTAAAGAAACATATCTCAAAATATACTGAAATACATAAAATAAAAGTGAATAACTTAAAATAAAAGGAATACAAAATACAGAAAACTAAAATAAAGCATACCAAAAACTAATTAAATTAATGTAAAACAAAACTTAAAAAATAACATAAAACCAAATAAAAGCATCTTTGCGAAAGAGTTTACTGATTCCATTTGCCGCAAGTTTGTAGACACTTTATTCTAATCAAATTTGCAGCGATCCCATGTCAATAATGTGTAATAGCATGGTCGTAATGCTGATTGCTTCGGCTTTCTTGATGTATGTAACAGTATGGTTTGTGGGTCTGGTTTGTATGTATAAAATCAAAAAAAAAAAAAAAACAATGCAGAACTCAAGTTGCGCCGCTAGGGAAAACATAGCTAGAACTTTAAACATTAACCCTTAATTAATCCTAGGGATTTCATAGAGCGAAACATGTCCTCTCCTTTTCTTTTGCCTACTGTTTCTCTTAGCTTTGTTGGCCACAATTTTTTTTTTTTTTTGCAGTCCCTGTTTTTTTCACTGGCCCAGTTTTGGTGCAGCTTTAGCTTTGAATAATGCATAATGTACTTGATAATTATGGATAGTTATCAAAAGCTATCAAGTAGAGGTTTTGTTAATCGACTAACTGGTTAATCGATTGGCAAAAGTTGTTTAAAAAAAGTAGTCGACTTCACATAAATCAACTAACCATTTCCGTTCGATTTTTTCGACTAAACGACCAGAAACAACTAGTCGATTTTTCGATTAGTTATCCTCTTTCAATAAATTATTGTTTTTATACATATGTATGTGTGTGAATGTATTCGAATAATTTTGAGCAGTCTCGATGGTGAGCGGTTAGTCGAATACTTGGTATCAAAAAAGTTGCTAATCGGCTAGTTGAATGGTCGGATAGTCGATTTTAAGCAAGAGCTTTACTATCAAGTAGAGGGCATTGAGAAAACAAAGGGACATTTCATTTTGAAAAGAAGCTACAAAGCTCTGTTGGGCACATTTCGACTTGCAGCAAATTGTTACCAAGAAGAGTAGACTATGGATAGCTGTGTGTAATTTAAACACTGCGTGTAGTACCAAACACGTGATAGAAGTGAAACTTCTTAAAAAAATTAAGAATAATCGAGATTCAGTGTGCGTAGCATAGAAATATATTGTTTATTAAATATTAGCACAAATATTAATGGTTTGTTGTGATAATTAAAATATGAAATGTATACCCGTGATATGATATTTTTGAGATAATTTAGATTTTGTTGTTGATTCTTTGGGTTTATTATTTATGTGCCGATAAACTTTATCACGAAGAAAGTTAGATGTAGGTAAAGAATATATTGCGAGAATCAAGGGGAATTTGTTTCCGCCCCAACTAAGAGCATTCGAATTTTTATACAACTATAAATACTGAAACAAAACCACGATTACCATGCCTAAAAGTTTGACAGCGATGAACAAATGTTGACCAGATTTTACTTACAAGCAGTCCCGCACTCAAAAAAACTAGTAAAACTACTCGCCCAGAAAAGGAAATTATCTTTTGTCGGAAGTTACTATATTTAGTCGGTAGAATTTTTCTGGTAAATTTAACCATTAGTTGTGGTTTGTTTGACAATATAAATTGTAAAGGAAGCTAAAGCACATTTTAAAACATATTAATTTACTTGAATAAATAGAGTAATAAATATAAATATATACAAGCACTTTAATTTAGTATATATGTACTGATCTCTGTACAGAAAGTCATTTTCTATGAGAAACATATGTATGTACTTACAAAAACTGATTTGTATGTAGTTAGAAAAAACTCAAACAATAATTTTATGAGTTCAAGGCCAGTTTTTAATAGGTAGGATAATAGAAAAAACCGCAGTTGTAGAAGTTACAGCTATTTCGGAGATTACCACATCTCCTCATCAGACTTCTTGCAGGGATTCGAACTCACGTTTCCTAACTTATACTCATTAAGGCAAAACCTACGCGAGATGACCCAAGTAAGCTGTGTATGCTGCTATTGCTTTTCCTTCTTCCTATTTTTGCAAACACATTTTCAAGTACGGCAGTCTGCCGCTATTATATGAATGTATGGTTGTTGTTGATTACAACAAATTCTGTTTGTACTACTGTTGTTGTTACAGAAATTGTTATGGTTAGATGAGCTCATCCATTACATATACCCTACGTGTCGTGCAGAAATGAGTACATTTCATTTCTTTACTTTTCTGAACGATAAAATAAGTAATAACAAAGAAAATAAAAACAAATATTTTTTCGTTTGTTCGTTGTTCCATTCTGAATAGAACAACAAAAAATTCAAAACATAAAGCAACAAATTTATAGAGATAAAAAACGATAACAAAAATAACTCGCATGTACTCAATTTTGCACTTTTCAATAAAGTTGTTAGTGTAGCACTTTTTTAGTACTTGGTCCATAACCCTTTATTTTTTAGTACCATATTAATACGCTTTGGCATGCTTTCAACCAGTTCCTGTATTATTTCTTTTGGTACATTCTGCCACTCTAGCTGTACTCGTGCCCACAGCTCTTCTAGGTTTGATGGAGCTGATTGGTACAACCTCAGCCGTCTTCCCACGATTGACCATAAATTCTCAATCGGGTTGAGGTCGGGGCTTTGGGCTGGCCAATTCATCAGTTGAAAATTTTGCTCACTCAACCATTTTTTCACTATTTTCGCCGTATGCTTTGGGTCACCATCCTGCTGAAACACGACTTCTTCTTCAGGATAGGCACACTTGTCAACGAACTCGAGAAGATGAGTCTTCAAAATGGTGAGGTAGTCTTCCTTCTTCATTATACCTTCAATTCTGTGTAATGGCCCAATATGCCACCAAGTAAAGCATCCCCAAACCATGATGTTTCCACCACCATGCTTCACAGTTTGCTTGACGTGGTGGCGTTGAATGGTATCACCAGGGCGACGCCAGCAGTACTGCTTACCGTCCGATTGGAAACGATTAAATTTTGATTCATCTGACCAAATAACTCGTTGCCAGTCATTTATCGTCCAATTTTTATGCTCTCTTGCAAATTTCATTCGCGCCTTTTGGTTATTTTCGGACAATGCTGGTTTATTTTTTTTAACGGCTGAAATATAGCCAATGTTGTGGAGCGCTCGTCGTGCTGTCCATTCACTAACGTGCTTATTTTTGGCAACTAAAGTATTTTTCGGTGTTATGGTCTTGTTCTGCCTCATTTCTGCCATCATAAGACGTGCATCCGCGTCGGTCAACAGTTTGCGGGGCCTTTGGTTTGCTCTTTAGGAGCAGTATGTCGTCTTTTTTGAACGCGAATGACCACAGATTGACTAATATTTAACTCCTTGGCTATTTCCCGAGATGAAGCACCATTATTTGTTAAGGAAACTACATTATTCTCCACAACCCGCGATAACTTTTTCATTTTTTTTAAATACAGAATATTATTGCGGTACACTTGATATAACATTTTAGTTATTACTAATCACACGTTTTTACACATAAATTTGCATTACTGGTCGTAGACAATAGCAAACAATTCAAAACTAACGGTATAAACTGGCTTTATGCTGAGTACATACAAAAGTGCAAAATTGAGTACATGCGAGTTATTTTTGTTGTCGTTTTTTATCTCTATAAATTTGTTGCTTTATGTTTTGAATTTTTTGTTGTTTTATTCAGAATGGAACAACGAACAAACGAAAAAATATTTGTTTTTATTTTCTTTGTTATTACTTATTTTATCGTTCAGAAAAGTAAAGAAATGAATTATGTACTCATTTCTGCACGCCACTGTATATTAATATCTTCTTCTTTTTTTTTAGCTCATAAAATTGTTGTTTGATATAAAAATAAATAGAAAAAATATCAATATTTATATATATTAGATACATATTAGACAAAACCTTTATTCTAATACTTCATATCACTGTATATACGTCGATTTCTTTTTGATTGTCTTCATTTCTACGTTCTATCTTTTGCCGCGAATGTGTAACGAAATGAACTTACTGACCATTTTCTCTTCGCAGGCTAAAGTTATAGTTTAATACTCAAATAAGAAAAATTAAACCTGCGAAAGCTAAGCAAGTACAGTATAACCGTGGAAAAGTTACCCGCTCTAGAAAGTTAGATTTTGATTATTAAATGATTTTAGTTTACGAATTTTTCAAATTAATTATGTTTATTGAATTATGACGATACACTTCGAAAAGTTTAATTATTGATTTCGAATGTGGGTCATGATGACACTAAAAATTGAAATAACCCGTACAAATTAATATTCAGTTACTACTTACATTAAATATCTAAAGAGTGGCTCTCTATTTTAAACCAGTCGGTACCAATTATATCTAAGTTAATAAATAAATTATAATAAAAAAAAAGGTTTCACTGAAAGAAATGTAGCGTGTTATGTGAGAAAAATTTATACTCATGGTATTTGTCCATTTTGAAAACAGCTTGAAAAAGTTAATTACCGTTTGGAAAATAAACTTTTTCAAGATTCATTAAATTGCCTTAGAATCTCCACATTCGAGAAGAATTCTTGTGTTGTCCGTTTAACACCTATTATTTCTCTAGCACTAGTGAAGGACTACTACTGCATTACAAGAACTGACTTGATGTAGCTCTAAAAGGAAAAAAGAAGATGTGTAGGGAAACTTGTTTTTGGTATCAAAATGATTACCTAAGGTCTCTAAATACACTACCTTAGAGGAGCTTATCTCACCTAACCTAAACCAAATTTAGTTCGTAACCTATCACTCATGTAACGAAGATCGGAATGCTCAGTTTTTTAGCACAGCTGCTGATTTGATTGCCTTGCTTGTCATCACTAGCTTTTCGCTTTCTTTACGAATTTCCTTAATCCCGCTTAAGGCATGCTCAAAGATATTTATTACATTCTCTACTCAAACAATATTCCTTAGCAAACTTGTTTACAATTCTGTAATATACAATACTCGTATAAGTTGAAGCTGTGATTGTGCTTCTTGCAAATAACAAAGATTTTATGGAAACTTCGCGTTCGTATGAGCAGCCTACGTTGCCATTTTCAATACAAGTCTAGGAATTTCTCAGGTAATCTGACGAAACGGTACAAGCGTCGCATATTTTTCTTACTACGTGCATACTTCTAAGAGTTTCGTGCAATTCGTTCTTATGCCGTTTTGTTCTTTGCTCGCGTAAATCCATTTTGAATTGAAAGTTTTATTTGTTAATTCGCTTACAGCAGCTATTCGACGTTCGACATTCCAGTTATGACTATACGACTTACAGCAATTCAGTTTGCAGAATGGTTGACGGCCTGTTTGTACTTCACTTATGGCTCAGTATTTTAGGCACACAACAGTCGGGTGCAGTTCTGCTGCATGCAGAGTTTTTCATACAAACATCAATACATACATACTCGTACATCCTTATATCTTGCCAATAGCACTTCAGTGTGCCACAAAGAAGTAACTGCTTTTCTCAGCGCAATAGTTCTTGATGTTGCATGAATGTATGACGTTATATAGCAGATCTGAGGCCTACTTGTAAACATCGTAAAATTTCAATTTTCCTATGTGTATACATAGCTATGGATGTGTGTGTGTGTGTGTGGCAAACGTCAAATTTTGCTTACAGCTTACTGTAGAATACAAAAATGTGAAATACAAAATGCAAAAATGGCAATACAGGTTCTCAGTGATTCCAATTGATGGTACTACTCGGGGCGAAGTATGAAAGGTATCTTTGCAGTAATGTCAACATTTTGAGTGCAATTGCATAAATAAATGCGCGACCTACTTTAAGTCGACCTGTCTTTCCCTCTCTCTCTCTCACGCATACATGCACACACACATTAACATTTTATCACTGCATTTACGAGTGCATTTCTGTTTTTTTAATTTTACGAAATGTGTGCAATTCCCATTGGAGGATTAAGTGATGGCAGGCAAGGTAAATTTCGGATAAATATTTCTGTTTTCCTCTTCTTAATTTTTTATGAGTCATGACAAAAGTACTCGTGGTTGCTGTTTTGCTATTTTATGTCAGTTTGTCAAGGAGTTCATTTGAAATTCAAACATCGCCTACAATTATGCTACACATATTTTATGAGAGCATCGCTTGAGTTACGGATGTAGTGAAATTTTAAAGTTTAAAATTAAAATTTTAGGCTCCAATTTATGCTAAAAGTGTTTATACAAAACATGTTTTATATTTTACTTATAGGAAGCATAGATGGGGCAGGTAATTGAAATGGACAAAAAGGAATTCTCGGGAAACAAATAACTGTCATACGTTTATATGACAAAGAGTTCTGGAACAATAGCACCGCTTATAATTAAGGTAATTACAATCATTATAAATTTGAGTGAAATAAATAAGTATAAAGCGTAACGGGAATATTTTTAAAGTTATCGGCGCAATGAGCTGTGGCGGTTTTTTCTAGGCTTGCAAAAATATTACGGGCGGACTGCAGTAAATATAAATCGTACTCCGTAATTTTTAAAACAAACACCTTAACCACTTGCACTAAGTAAGTTGTTGTTGTTGCTTTTTGATCTTCCTATTTTGCAAACACAATTTTCTAATAGATAAATGACATTGAGCTTTGTATAAAAACATAAAAAATATTATTAAGCACTTCCTTGCAAATTTTTATTTTTTTTATATTGAACTTTTAAGAAATTTCATATCTTTTAGGCAAAGCGATACAGTAAAGAACTAAACCAAATATCAGAAGCGCTATTGACTTCCAAATAACTTTGGCCCCGATATTTAAAATCACCAATAATTTAAGACTTTCAGTATTAGAGAAATTTGAACTGTTCTGCGTTGTTTTCAGCACTGCATTTGTTTATTAATTACGCTTTTCACACTATCCATGTTATCAGCTTATTTGGTAACTTGCTGTTTTATTCAGAACCCGTTATTATGGTTTTTTTCTCAACAATTTTTATTTGTTTTTCTTTTTTCGATCACCAAAAAACTAAAAATCGTAAAATAACGATTAAAACTGATCGTAAAATTTTATATATATGACATAAATATCATAAATGTTCCAACAAAATATTGAACAGAACAACCATATAATCAGAGAGCAGTGTAATTTCCTGGGCGTGTACAACCTAAATAAAAATATTTTCATAGCCGTCAATACCTCTTCATATTCCTCATTTTATAGCAGAATGATTCAGTAAGGTCTTGAATTTTGAAATATTCGCCAAAATTCGCGTTATTTTTCTGGTTGGTTTCAAGTGTGTTGTGCTCTATGTTTCGTCCATGGAACTAAATGTGTTCGATTTTTGGACAAATACGCTTATACTTGTCAAGCGAGTGAATTTTGTTTTGGGGTTTGCTTGTATATGGGCATACCTGTTATGTCATGAGTACTACTCGTACTAAGTAGCAATTTAAAGACTTTGGATTTCCAGAGAAGTACTCAATACTTTTCAAGTACATTACATTTGTATCAATTACTACTCGAGTACAAGTACTTGTAATTGGAAAATATTTGGAAATACCATCAAGTACTGAAAATACTCGAAAGTACTCGAAAATACTCGCTAAAAGAATTGCAATCCTTTTCCAAGTACTTCAAAGTAATTGAAAGTACTTGTACTCGAGTCCTAATTTCAATTCAGCTAGAAAACAATTACGTATTCATTATAAGTACTTTAAAAAGTATTTGTATTGAGTACTAATTGTACTTGAAATTTAACAGGTACAGTATATGGGACAGTTTCTTCATATCCAAATAACATTTACTCAAAACTAAAATCCCGGATCCATCGAATATATTTAGTATAGTATTCTCAGCTGAGCTTATGCTGGTACAACGGCTTCGAATATGAGGAGTTAAATAGTTTCAATCGATGGCGAAGTTTTCATTATGCGTTTGAAGCCTTTATTTTCCTCTCTCCTTTCCTCCTTATTTTATTTTTTTTTTAAAGAGGGCCTGTTCACGGGAGAAGTAAGAACTATCAGTGTGTTCTTTTAGAATATACTTATTAATGAATCAAACGGGCGATGGCGAACTTCCGAAACTTCTGCCTTCGAAAAATATCTCGTTAATCATCGGCCTAAAACTGTAGGTCCCTCAATTAGTGGTGCAACATCAAGACCACAAAACAAATTGTAGAACAAGATCAGCCAAACATCGAGCTATATAATATACTATCACTATTAATAGGTCCATTTTGAAAGATAAAGCGATTTACCTGCTTTAGTCAGGGGCGGGTGATTGCATAAGACTTGTTTAGATGAGGTATAAAAAATAATTTATCTTCAATTTACAAATAGAAACCGTTGTGCAAATTTTGAAATCTAATGAAATTATAATTTTATAACAGTTACTAGATGAGAAATACTAGTTATTTTGCTTCTAAAGGTTATTTGTGAAACTTTAATATTAGCGTAGCCTATTAACTTTCATACAGGAGAAATGATTTTATACGTTCTGGGCAACAATTTAAGCTAGCAATCATATCACCTCTATGCTAGAATTAGAATTTTCGCAAATTCGCTCCGCAAAATACAAACACAAAAGCTGGCGATTCAAAGTACTTTATTAGGTGTTTTTCGAGATATAAAAAAAAAAACAAATATTATTTTAAACGACGAATGATATTTAAAACCATACTTATTGGAAATTTTTAATAGTTAAAGTGTTATGGGGAAAGAACTTGGTCTAAGTGAAAAATATTCTAAATACGCCTTAATATACCGCTTTTTCTATGAGCAATTTAAGTTTCATTTTTTATTCAGTTGTTATTGCGTTTACAAACGTTACTTTATTATTATTTTTGTAAAACTCGTTCAGCTCCGACACCAACTGCTCCTCGTACAAATTGTCCGTCAATTGACTGCTACGTCGGATTTAAGCATACCGATTCTACGATTCGAACATACGACAGATTCTAGCATAGGGGTGATATATATTAATCGATACACCTTATATATATTTTGAACATTTGGGTTGTGTGATAGGCACATAAATACGCGGGCCACGCCTATTCTTCGTCCATTTTTTGGCTTATATTCAAAATGGTTTTCTACGAAAAATTGAATAGTTCCCTATTTTAAATGCATTCATTTCTCCATATGTGTATGCATAAACAAAAACTAACATTTATCCAAAGCACAATTATTTATCCTCGGCAAAAATAACAACACTGTCTGTTACAATGACAGTAACTATCAAAGTGCATCACTATCGATACTATCGACTATATTTCATTCAAAAAGTCATTTTAGTCAAAACGATGCAATAAAATATAGCAGCGACCGTAGCGGCTATCATTTTTATTAAAAAAATCATACTTTAACAGTTATTTTGCTATCTTTATTTTTTCGAACAAATAAATTTGTTCTTTTATTGTTATTTTTCCCAGCAAAAATAATCGTTACCACATTATCGATATTGCCGGCAAATTCATTTTGATCGAAAATTCGTAGATTCGAGAATTACGATTATTTTCAATCGAAAACATAAACATAAAAATATAAAATAACATCAAACTTGATCGAAGAAATAAAAATCCAAGAATAGATATTATTCGTGATCGGAAAAAAACACAAAATAACGATTCTGCTATGATTTGAAACAAAAAAAAATTATAAATGAAAATAAGGGCAGATTTGTATAGAATAAGGATTAGATCGATATATTTGGGTTATATTTGTTGCGAACGAATTTGGTGCCAAATTAAGTTTTCAAAATTGGCGTTTTTTCAGTGATTCAAATATAAAGTTGGCCAGAGGTTTTTTGGAATGCGTATTGAAAACACTTTAAAAATAGCGACAGACTTGTATACTATAAGGATTAGATCGATATATTTGGGTTTTGTTGCGAACGTATCTTTGGCAATGAATTTTTTATCGGAAAAAATCAAAGTAACGATTATTTTCGTTCCTCAAAAATTGTTTTAAATTAATTTGTCAATTTTTAAATGTTTAACATCATACGTAATTTTTTATGTGTTTTATTTAATTTATATGTAATTGTTAATATATAGAGACATAGTTGCGCTTGATAGACATCTTACGTTTGAATTTTTGAGGTTGAGATACAGTAGGGGAAGGCTAGGGGTGTTAAAGGTGGGCTGGAGAAATTTTTTGGAACTGGAAATGTATATACTATGTACATGTTTACTTTAGATGATTGGGGATAAAAAATCCGTAATTTGGGTAAGGGCAGAAGCGTTTGTCCGAGCCGTTAAAATGATAGAGGTGTGCAGTTAACGCGCGCCCCCTATCTTGAGGCGCGTGAACCTTTTTATACTATGCCACATGAAATTCACTGCAGTGTTAAGATGGTCCCGAAATGCATATGATTTTGACGGTGTATACTTGAGATCTTTATTACCTACAAGAAACGACTCTTTTAGATCTATACCCTTACACTTCACCACGTCTCTATGAACAGATCAGCACAATAAATAAAAAAAAATCGATGGTACGCCTTTTATACCTACATACATATGTACATATGTATGTTTTACTTTAATAAACTCATTTTCGAGTAACATGTGCGAGAGCTATCATAAAACAAATTTAGCGCCGTCTAAGAAAAAAGTAGGCAACAAGAAATGTAATTAAAACAAAATCAGCAAATGTCAAACCACTTGCTTCTCAGTATCTCTGCAACAAACAGCGCTCCAACTTATTGCACTAAAATCAACAGCATGCACGCCTAAAAATATTGCACGCTCCGCGCAATCTCACATTGTGTTAAACACACACCACATATAAATGTAAATGGGAGTATGCAATAAATGCAGAAATTAATATTTTCATTAGCGGCAAGCAGCAAGCGACTTATAATAAAACTGAAAAGAAGGTATAAAAACTATACGAGCGTGCAAACGCCTTTAAATAAGTGCATGTGTTGTTGTCTTACCACGTTGCAGTTGGCAGAGGGAAGTGGATGTGGTGCAGAACTTGCAAAGCAGTAAGAACAAGAATTGGCAATGAAGACTAGAGATCTTTCAAGCGCATGCTATTTACTACAAAATACACTTGCAGTCGCAAATTACTACAAAACATTCGAATCTACATACCTACATGCATAGTAGGTACTAATATACTAAATATATAGTTTTACACTTTTTGTTAGGTATGTGTGCCGTTATTTTATTACCATGTGGCAGCTATAAAATGCGGCAAAACATTTGTAGGCGGCGCGGAGCAAATGTACATATGCATCTATGGCTTAATCGAGCTTTTGCACCTAAAAGTATGCATCGCATGGAGGTCCATTGCTTTCCGTCTTTTAGCCATTCTTCGCATTCGCCAAATAAAATGCTGCGGCAAAAACACTTTGCAACCTTATGAAATTTTTGCGCTTCGGATGCTTAATTAAAAAAGTTTCATATGCAACAACTTTCACCGTACAACCAACTCAATAAATACTGCGCTATAATACTTAGATACACCTATATATATTATAAATATAGTATATATCTATATATACATATATACAAAGATAGAATATAAGTGCAGGAAAATAAAAATAAACCCATATGTTTGTAGGTAATACAAGTACCGAACATTAAAATTGCGTGGTAGCTCCTACAAGTGCAGCGGAAAAGTGGCGAGTGAAAATGTAGAACGAAAAAAGTAAAAATTATTACGAAGCGTTCTTTCGTTGTGTTGTTGGCTTCTAATTGTGTAGATATATTTGAGCATATGTTTGTTAATGCGTTTTGGAGTTCGCCTCTCTATCCTGTTATTGTTTTTGCATGTTTGTACTTTTTCGTAAGCAATTTTATTTGCTTCATTTGTTTGCGAAAGCGTGCGTACTCGTAGGTGATGTAAAGTGACCACACCAAACAAATATTAGGCTTGAGAACACATACTGACCAATCCACTCTCTTTCAACAAATTTTCAACTAGTAAGAAAGCTACCTGTTGCGTACTTGTTCGAAAATTAGAGGTAGTAGTGTAATAAACAACAGTTCTGCCCAATTTGTGGATACTCCCCCTATATATGAAAGAATCCTTTAAAATACAATGTGAACTAGTCGATGCTGAATTCATTAGGGTTTCCAAGATAACAAGTAAAACTTTAAGTTTGTTTATATAAATTTTTGCAAAGATTATATAAGAGACTGAGAGAATTATGCGAGGTACTGTTCAAATTCAAATAAAATGCATTATCAGTTTTGTTCTATCATGCCATATTTTCGAGATACTCGCTACTAAGTTTTTCGTTTTTACAGTTACAAGAAATATTTTCGACATAAAATGCATTTTGTCTTTAATTTTTGCAACTTCATTTGTTCGAGAGTTCTCTTACAATTTGCTATTATTTACAGTTGTACCCCGCCTCTGATATTTGAACTGGTGACACTTTTAATCAAACAAATTGTGTTGAAATTTTAATATCACATTTTTAAGGAGAAGCTTAGCCGAAAAATTCATCGGCATAGGATCGTAGAGGTGATAGAAATGAACCCTCTAAAAAAAATTAACAATAATAGGAACTTAGGGCGCGCGGCAGAGACAGAGAGCGAGAGAGAGATACCATCTGATCATGTGCCACCTGGAATATAGCCTATGTTGTTGTCATGGATTTAAGAAATAGCTCTCCAAATTTGATTCACCAGGTTTTGAGTTATGAGGACTTTATCTTATATATAAGAATAGATTGTAGGAAAGGAAGCATATATGTATTTTGAAGTCTTGCTTCATAGCTAATCGGACTTAGCGATGCCATTTTCGTAAAATCTTCGAAACTATGGTTACGATGGATTCAGCGATTTCTTATATGCGCTCACTAATTTAGCGCTGCCCGAAGAACATAACTTATAAAGAAGTAGAATGCCGTTTCGTTTTTTTATTGTATGGACTTAGATTTTAATATCAAACAGATAAGCCTAATTTTTATTTGGCATGTTTTCTAAGCTCCTTGCTCTACATGTGGGAACGCACATAGGAATGCTTTTCTCAGTACACAAATAGAAAACAACAACAAAAACAAACCAAAGCGATTAAGCACAACAATTGTTCATTGTCATATGTCCATATCCCCTTTAAAATGTTTTAACACAGATATTTTGCAAGTGGTTTAAGGAATCATAATTCTGAAAATTCTTTGAATAACTTCACACCTTGCACTTTAATTTCGTACATAAATTGCCTCTGTAGGTTAAGTTCTCTATGAAGTAGGTAGTTACAAAAACAAATTTGTATGTGTTCAGAAAAATGCTTAATCTATCGCTTAGTTTCGTTGTGTATTTGTACGTTCTTCGCTTTCTTTCTCATTCCCTCTTTCGCTAGCAGGACTCATCTATCAGTATAGCTATGTATTGCTCTAGAAAAATTATTATAAACTTCTCCCTCAACCTGCGCTTAGTATTTGAGACAGTAATATCGAAGTTATTGAGATACAGCAAAGATATCTACCAGATTTTATATAAAATGATACATCTAGGTGCTATATTTAACTCCAAGTTATCCTTCTCCCCTCATATTGACTTCATTGAGTCCAAATCATTTGCGATGGTATCTTTCATTAGAAGAAACACTGTCAGTTTTAAAGGCCCTAAAGTTTTAAATCCCCTTTATCTCGTTGTAGTAAAAAGTCGCTTCGAATACTCTTTTTTAACATGAAACTTCATATGAGATTCATTCCATATAAGTTAAGATGTATTTACTATTTTCGCCTTGTATGAAGTGCAATGGTCCAACGGTCCTAGACCTACAGCAATTGTACGATAGTCGAGTATATATTGCCCACCAACTTTGGTTTACAATGTTATTCAAAGTCATATTCCTTCTCCGCGTTTAAGAAAAAATTGCACCTTTGGTCATCCAGCTTATATAATTAATTATTTGTTGAATTTACCTCTTTGTAAGATGTGCAAACTAAAGTCACATTATCGATTTCACTGTTAATGTTGTAGAATTTGAAGCCTGTAAGATAGTTTTCTGTTGACTGAAATGGATAAAAAATATGAGTGAACTTTACAAAGCATACAGCATCCAGTCCTTTGGTAAACCGAGACCGAGATGCCCGTCATTGCATGTACGCTTTTATTTGGCTCATATAATTTTCGACTCGGAACGTTCAAGAGGCTTTTTGTCGCACCCTCTCAGTTCAATTCCCTTTATAGCTTCACCTAGTGCGGCTTCTTCTGACTCAGTTATGCATACTTACCTTAACTTGAATTGACTTGAGAAGTGTCACATGACGATTATGTTTAATGAAGTTTGTGTAAAGTGATGAGCCAACACGTAATCGAACATAACTTTGCTTGGAAGTCTGTTGAATTTTGATTTCTAATTTAAGTCTAAGTGCAAAGAGAGCTGATGCCTTCCATTTCCAGACAACCGGTCAGGTACGAGCATGATTTTTAATTTCGACCAAACTCAAATACATTGTTTGTTGGTCCAAATAATGAGACACGTATTTTTTCTTTTGGCTCGGAAAAATTTTTCGCCCGAATTAAACGCGATTTTGTTTTTCATACAAAAGTCAATTATTCAAGTTGACAGTGAGAATTTTTTTTTTAAATGCCCATAACTTTGTCAAAATTCAATGGATTCTAGCAATGTTTTTACTAAAATGTCAGTTATTCTTGGTACTTTATGATAGAATGATATAATGATTGATTTCCATTATTTGAAATTTTTTATTTAACAATAAAAAAAAGTGAAAATTTTTTTTTACATTTATTTTCTCAAAAAGTGTATTTTTTTTTCTCTGAAACTTTTTCACCGGGAAATAGACACTTTGAACTACCATCAGTATAAATCACCAATAGCAAAGATTTTTTTTTCGAAGTTAAGATTTTTTGTAGCTATAATTCGTTTTTGTGGTATATACTGTAATATTCTTATATTGTTTAACTTAATGGAGCATTATTATATAATATATCAGCAAGAAGTAGTGCTGTGATCGTTTTTTTTGTATCAAATAGATATTAAAACACACTGTCTACCGCACAGTTTACGAAATAAATAATAACAGTTACGAAATAAAGACATTTTACTTCTTTTAGTGCATAAAGCGATCTACACATAAAATTTTATTTTAGGAAGCTTGCAATTATTCAGCACTTTGATTATTATTCATCATTTCAATTTTTTAAGTGAAAATTACTGATTACATTTTAGCATGTACCACAAAAACGAATTATATCTACAAAAAATCATAACTCCGAAAAAAAAAAATCTTTGCTATTGGTGATTAATACTGATTGTAGTTCCAGGTATCTATTTCCCGGTGAAAAAGTTTCAGAGAAAAAAAAATACACTTTTTGAGAAAATAAAAGTTAAAAAAAATTTTCACTTTTTTTTTTATTATGGGCATTTAAAAAGAAATTCTCACTGTCAATTTGAATAATCGATTTTTGTATGAAAAACAAAATCGCGTTTAATTCGGGCGAAAAATTTTTCCGAGCCAATAGAAAAAATACGTGTCTCATTATTTGGACCAACAAACAATGTATTTGAGTTTGGTCGAAATTAAAAATCATGCTCGTACGTGACCGGTTGTCTGCAAATGGAAAGCATCAGCTGTGAGAGAGCCGTGAGAGAATCAGGCTATGCCATATAATTTTTCCAGCTATTTTGAAAGAAAATCCTTAAAGTATGCGATACAAAGTATAATTTTTTGTATAATTTGTATAAATGCAACTCATATGACAAAATAAATCGTTTCTAAGCTTCTATTTAAGTTAAGTCAAGTAAAAGTATGATTAACGGAGCCATTATACTGTACCAATCAACGAGGAGGTTATTCCAGTTCCCGTGTGGTCACTTTTAAGAACTATTTGTTAGTAAAGAGCCCATCCATTTGCACTGCTGCTTTACCCAAAACCATTATATTTATTTACTACTGCAGAACGCTAGATATTTTAGACGGACTAAGGCAAAATGCTAACCAAAGACTTTATTTGTGTTTTGGTTATATTAGCAGAAGGGTATGAGTGTCAAATCTGGCTACCACGTCGAATGTTTCTCATTGAACAGATTTACCTTTGATATGTCTTCCTTGATATAGCGTCAGTTGAGGAAGACATTTGAATTCTATTTCCCGCACTGCCGACAGAAATCACCTTCGACAAACTGCCAGTATTAGACAAAGCCATCTCCTTCTAACGTTTTCAAGACAGTCGGGAATACGATACCTGAACTTTCTCTTTTTTGGCTCTACAGCCGTTCCTCGGTCTGGGGCGAGACCGGAAAAAACGCAAATCGCGTATCTTCTGTGCAAAGTTGCGCCAGTTATTCACACCAAGTGTATTAGAATTACTATGGGTATTCATCTAAACGCGCAAATGCCTTGCAAATGAGTAAACCTTGTAAACTCTATAAATTTTGTATGAGAAATCGGTTTATTTACGAGGTTTGCGCATTTGCGAGGCATTTGCGCGTTTAGATGAATACCCATACTATCATTTTAGTAACATTCCCAAACCGTATATGGACGGTAAAGATTCAAAAAAAAAAAAAAGTATATTCAGAATGTATTGAAAACATATGCCAAAGAACCTCTGGCCAACTCTATATATGATTCACTGTAAAAATGCAAATTTTCAAAACTAAATTTTACACCAAATTCTCTTACTTTAGCAACATTCTTTGTTAATAATTTTAGAACAAAATATTTATTTTGACCCTTATGAGGAATAATCGAATAATTCTGAATAAAAACAATTTACATTTCCTTAAAATCATTTAATTAAATTTCATAGAAATTGCTAACGAGTTTCGACGCAAACGCAAATTATTTTCTTTTTCCGAAAAGCTGGTCACTCAATCTAAATACATTTAGCATTCAATTGTCAGCGTTGTTGTGTTCATTGTTAGCAAATAGTTTCACATGCTACACACACACACACACATCTACCCACTTTCGGAGTAAAATACATGCATACAAAATGTATAACCAAACATTGCATTGTCTTTATAGCGCCGGTTGTTATGCAATAAAAATGTTTAAGGAAATCATAAAAAACACGAATGAAAGTTGCAAACAGTTTGGAATAGGTGTTTATTTTTATGTTTGAAGGGCCACATGTACATGTATTACACATACAAAAGTATTTATAAAGCGTGTGCCGTTTAGAACCCAGGCAGCAAGAAGAAATTGACTTGGTTTGTGAGCAGCGCTTTTTCAGATACGAAAAATTTTAATACTCGCGTTCCCTATGCATGATGCGTTTTATGAAGGTTCCAGTCGCTGCTTGTGAAAATCCATGTAGCTTTTTGAAATGAAATAAATAAGTTATATAATGTCTGAACAAAATATCTATGTATATTGGAATCAATAAATTTGCAATTGAAATAAAAATAAAACATTTAGATTCTTTTTAGACCCCTACTAATTAACAAATAATATAACAAAAACATAAAACTTGTTCCGCCCGATGGAACCTTCTAATTGTTATGCTCATGCTCCGGATAAGCGGTTTAAAAAATATGGAACAGAAAACATGCCCAAAATAATACAAAACGGCTGAAAAAGCGTGTTTGTACGCTCGAACGAAAATCGAATTAGTAAACAAGTGAAATTTTAACTTTTACGCCATGTTTTTTGCTCGCTGGGAATACGTTCCACACCCAAAGTGTTCGCACAGCCGCCTTCACCACTTCCTACAACTCCAATGCAATCGCGTATTAAACAGTTTCACTAACATAAATAAATACATACGTGTGCATATACTGTACATTCAAATACATTCATAGACATTTTGTTATTTTACTTCACTGCTTTGTTACATCGAAATTGTATGATTTTATTTTATTTCAAAAACTTTTTTTGTAACATCACTGCTAACTATCCCCCAGTTAAATAACAGTTGTACGATTCTTTGTATTCAGTGTGCATGCGTGTGTGTGCATGCATGTGGGTGTGAAAAATTGTGCATTGGAATTGCCGTTATTGCAGCTAGAGCCGCTTGTACGCCTTAAAGTGCACAACAATAAAAATGGTAGCAAGTTAACTCAGATTTCTCTTTCTTTTTGCAGCTTCACAACTCTTTCATTGCCTTTATATGGCACTCTATAGCTTACGCAACTATAAGTGTGTGTATGCATGTGTGTGTATGTGATGCTATTTCTATGTTTGTTTTATGGCATTTCAAAGAGTGCATGTTGACTTTAAATAATACGGCTGAGAGAGAGAGAGAGAGAGAGTAATGTATAAAAAATAGAAGTGCGACTTCTAGCGAAAAATACAGAAGAAATATTTGCACGAGTTAACACTTTCGGTAATTTTCCACAGTCAAGTTTGTACCTCAAAAATACGGGGTTATCCGCTTATTTTGGCTATAAAAATCATTATTCTTCAGTTTATACCAGATGTTTAGAAACAACAAGAACTCATTGCGTATCAAGTGAGAACTAATTCGAGAACTATTTCACCGTTCAAATGGGTTTGCTGAATAAGTCGATGTGTGAGCGCTCAGTGATAATTCGTCGTACTGAATTTCCTTATTCCCTTATTTTACCGCAGACGTTTAGCAAAAAAATTGATATGTGCCTTTCAGAATTGAATGTTGTGCGGCTCTCCAGTGGTACTTTTAACACGTGATCAGTTTTTCCTAAAAAACTGCCGACCATTGGCTTCTTGCGTGGACAACTTTTATTTAGTTATGATTACATTGAAACCCTCATACAGTTGTTGACTGTTTTAAATATAGGTGGCATTCGGTGCAGCTCGCTAAAATTTCTCCAGCATTTTTTGCATCAATTCACATAATAATTATTTTTTTACAACGCAATGTACGTATGGTAGAAGTGTCAATGCCTAGGGCCGCCTCATTCGCAATATATGCCATATGACGACTTTTAATTAACAAATGTGCACAGTGTCGATGTTTTCCGCGTACCAACCAATATGGGGCAACCTTCTCGAAATTCACCGCTGAACTCATAACGTCAATGCTTGAATGCAATACATCAATAGCAAACACTTTTCTCTGATTATTCTTAATTATCAAAAGTCGAAATAACCGCATAGTCTAAAACGTTTCGAGGGAGTACGTGTGTGTTCAAAATGTGAAATATACGATCCAAATGAACATGTCACAAATTACATTAAGGCTATGCTAGATAGGAAGCTTGCTTCTATTTACGTGACAGTTTCGCTTTGACAACTAAGATGGACGCCGCTGCCGACACCTCTTTGCGCGCTTTGACAATCAGCTGATTTTCATATTTCCTTTACTACTCATATTCGCACAGACGGTACACTTCAGTTTTCAACGAAATAACGACGTAAATTTAAAGATTAATCAAAATAAATGATCAGGTCTATAGTTGTTCTCCTTTCACAATAAATAAATGAGTGTTGTCAAAGCTTTTATTGTGGCATCCCTTTTGCCGTTTTCGCTTTTCGAGCAAAGTTACAAGTGCGAAGCACTTTAGACTAAAAACTTGTTTAACGTCCTTCGTATTCGAAGTGTTCACCGGCAGAGTTCGAAATCTCGCTCAAAGAAGTGATATTTTCATATAGTCAGAAGAGTTTCCATACGACCTGTAAACCTTTTCGTTATCTTTTTGGATCGATTTAGGCAAACAACTCACCGGCGAACAAGTCCGTGCACTAGTAAAATGCATGAGGCACGTCAGCGGTTCCCAAATATGGTTTTCGCGTAACAATGTAAATCAATCGTGTACAATTGGACTAAAAAAACAATTTTTTTTTGGCTCTTTTATAGCTACAAACAATAACATACTAGATAAGAAATATTGTTAAAAACGGATAGCTATTTATGTATATAAAGCATGCAATTTTATTAAAGCACAAGAAATAGATATAGCTGGTGAAATGTAAAGTCATAGAAAATATGGTTGCAATAAAAGAATAGATACGTCCAATTTTGTTCAATTTCATACATAAGTTCAAGCCCAAATAAAGCCCAATCTTCATGTAAAATTCGCAATATATTTAATTATTTTATTTGTATTTTTACATACATTTAATGGACGAGCACAGCACATAGCACAAATTTTAATATTGGACATGATCTGCAATTCACTTTCACTCTAAAACTTTCACTTCACACGGCAGTTTCAGATAGACACAAAACGCGAATTCTTTCGGGAGTGAATTGCAGAGCATGCCCGAATAATAAAGAAACTTGTCATAACCAACAACAACAACCATACATTTATTGAGGAACAACAAAAGTTCACAAGCCGATTTGAGTCAGAGGCTGTGTACTGGACTTACAAGTATGAGGTTCTTGGTTCAAGTCCGGGTAGCGTCTAGAAAGATAACTGATGATGTGGGGATCTACAAAATAAACTTCTCCCACAATATGTGGTGTGCGTCTTGATGTTGTAACACAAATTGAGGGGCGTCCATCTTATCTTTTTACAAAAATAAACTTTTCTTAGTAAAAGCCATACCTCATTACAACAAAAAAACCAAAAAACTATGGTGGTGTGTCGTAGTACATAGATCGGCAAAACATGATCGCAAGCACCCGCCTGGTGGGCAAATCTTTTACGTATACAGAAACGACGCAGATAATTCTGATTCAGTATGTAGTTAGATATGATGAATTTTTCAAACTTACGACTTGGCCATGCGGCGCCTATAGTTTTTGTGGATATATGAAAATAATATGTAAACAACTTGAGAATATGAAGGTTACGGGTAGCCCAGAAACCTTGCTTTATAAAAGTTCCTTCACTTAAAGCACCAGCATTTACTTTGGTAAAACAATAAAAATATATATAGAAATTAAAACAATAAATTCAGCTACATAACTCTTAACACGTTAAATTCTTTCGTCTTTTCCATGATATCGATCGCACTCAACATTCATCCACGGACGCCTTACATTGACGTATATTTCTTGTTCAAAACGAAATGGAAAATCGCCTTTAAATTTAGATCCATTAAAAAAGTATTTCGCAGAAATTTTTTAAAGTGGCCATTTAAATGGAAGCGAAGGAAAAATATAATTAGCACTTCATGGAGTTGTTAAACGTCGAATTAAAAAAATTCCTACAAATAATAAATTAATATACATACATCAAAGCTATTTATTTAAGAAAAGGTGCGTAAAACAAAAAAAAAAACAAAAATATTTACGTTTTTTATTACTTTGTTGTTAGCTAATTTTTATGATATTTATAGCTCCTTCATTTCTGGGGTTTACTTAATTTTTCATTTTCTTTATCGAAGCAATCACTTGGTACGTATTGGGTATTTTGTAATCTTTGCTATGAGCAAACACACAGTTATTATTATTTTTTTTTTGTTTGAAATATGTAAATTTTTTAGGTGAAAGCATTACGGTCACTATTAATGTTTATAAAAATTAATTAAGAAAAGATACTCACGCAAGGCACGGGATCAAAATGCTATACCTGCCGCCGCAGCTGCTGCTGTCAGATTTTTACCGAACCACTCTGTGACGAGAAATATAAGAGAAATTATTAAAAACTGTTACAATTTGGGGAGGCTTTTTCAAGCATTTTAATATCTGTATAATTGGAAATATTTTTAGCTTAGCAGTATTTTTTAAATATTTCTGACTGACTATTGTGAGAGTTTTTCAATAATATGTGATATGTTTATGCGTTGGTCATTTAATGAATTCAAGTTGAAACTGGCCGCACAAAAACTATCTTATAAATCCAATTCCGGAATTTGAAAAATGATTCAGTGAAATGATCAACGTATAACCATAGTATAAGTTGTGCACATTAATATTACCAGTAATTGGTAGATTCGCGATACCTAACATTTTACCAATATCCAGAAATGAAAAATTGCGCTGCCACCTTGTAATGAGTAGAAAATTAAAAAAAAAACTGGTGTAAATTTTAGATTGATTGCAAATTTTTGCCACAGGTTGAAACTATTTTCGCAAAATTCATTATTGATCTAAAAGGTGCCAACAATTTTTATTTGAAAAATATATCAAAACCTAAAATAGGTAAAAAATTAAAAGAAAGAAAGTTTGTTTCGCAGACAGGTCATGCCAAATTGGTTTTTATGTATAAGTTGAGAATTTAAGGGCCTTTGGAAATTTCCAAACACATTTTTGTGTGCATTTTTTTCGTTTTGTAGCACTGTGTAATTCACGTTTCTGTCAAATTTATTAAATGTAATAAACTCATTATATTATTATAAATTTCCACATCAATCCTTGATGCATCAAAAACAAATATTATTAAAAATATGTACTTTAAATTTTCTTCTATAAAATTCATTGTTTATTATAATTTTATACATGTAGATAGTTTAATTGAATAATGTTTCTTATCTTTACAGTTCAACTTTTCAAAGTGACGTCGCTGCTCCGCTTTCGCAAAACCCTTTTTCATAACTGAGCTGCCAAAAAAGTTAAACCATCCACTAACGGTAATCAACTCTGCAAATAAATTTATAAACAGCAAAGTGAATGGCTGCCAGGACCATGTTGGACATTAACGCGCTTCAAAAGTCAACTTAAAAACTCTACTTTGAATAATTAAACGAGCAATTAAGTAAAAACAGCTTCATATTTTAGCAAACTTTTCCGTAGATACAGAACATATACTCATACACCCGGCCAAATTTTGCTAAGGCTGATTAATGGGAATAATTAGTGAGGGGAATAAAGTAAAAAAGGAATATTAAACGAGTTATATTATGAAGCAAATTTTGAAATTAATTTAACTGTTAAAATTTCACCAATCTTATACGTACATTTTTATGTAATCGTGGTAGAGTAAAAGCGATTATAAATTGTAATTAAGTAAACATTTAAAACATGTGATAAGGAAAAAGAAAAAATAGAATTATATAAAAACTAAACTAAACTGAAATAAGACAAACCACAAAATAAGATTAAGTAAATTATATAAAAAGAACTTGGAAATATACTTCATAAGAAAATTAAAGTAACCAAAATAATTTGAGGCAAACTAAAATAAAGTAAGATAAAATATATAGTTCCAAATAAATCTCACTAAATAAGTTAAACTTTAATTAATTAAAACAAAGTAAACTGAAAGAAACTGAAATAAAATAAACTAAAGTAAAATAAGAAAAAATCGAATCAAAACAAATAAACAATGGAATTCAAGTTACATCAATCAAAATAAATGAAAGCACACTAAAAGTAAAACAAAAAAATAATATTATAAATTACGACTTAATAAATCAAACCCCATTAAACTGAAGCAAAATACAATAAAATAAATTAAACTAAAATAAATTCAATTAAAGTAAAATAAAATAAATTAAAATAAAATAAAAAAAAAATTTAAACAAGTATACAATTGATATCAAATTACATCAATCAAACTAAATCTTAAAAAAATATTATAAATTAAAGTTTAATAAATCAAACCAAATTAAACTGAAGGAAACTACAATACAAAAAATTAAACTACAGTAAATTAAGTCAATGAAAAATAAAATAAATTAAACTAAAATAAAATAAATTAAAGTAAAATAAAAAATTAATAAATAAAAACAAATTAAAACCAATAAACAAACGTCAATCGAAATAAAGTAAAACAAACTAAATTTAAAAAAAATATTATGAATTAAAATTTTATAAATCAAACTAAAGTAAAATGAAAAAAAAAATAATAATAACAAATAAACAAGTGAAATCAAATTACATCAATCACAATAAATCCAAACAAACTAAAATTTAAAAAAAAATATTATAAATTAAAATTTAATCAAACCAAATTAAACGGAAAAAATACATTATAATAAATTAAACTAAAATAAATTTAAGTAAAATAAAAAAATAAGTTAAATCAAAGTACATCAATCAAAATAAATCCAAACAAACTAAAATTTAAAAAAATAATAATTGATAAATAACCCCGAAGGAAATAAAATTAACTAATAATATAACAAAATACACCAAATTAAAACAAAGTCACACAGCATCACGAAATCGAAATATTGAATAAGATTTAAAAAAAAAATTATATAAACAAAATGTGAAAAATATACTCGAAAAAATAAAACAAAAAACTTGAATGCAAAGCAATATTTTCGTCCCTATGTATATTGAAAAGTAATTTAATAAAGTAATAAATATTCCTATTACTTTATAGTTGTTAAAAAAAAATGCCAAGTAAAATTAAAGTAAATGTTTTAATTTTTATTATATTTTTATTTAGGCCCACAAACTATCAAAATGGTTTAAATTGTAGATGATTTTAGAAAATAAACATATATTTGGAACTAACAGGAACTGAAGTTTTATTATATTTTTAATAACATGCGCCGATTCATAACGCCCCATTAGTAATGTTGATTTATGCGCGCAGTGCTAAAATTAAGATGGGAAACGTTATTATTATATGATGTAAACAAACCAACGTTTGTCGTTAGCAATTACAGTTTCATTTGTCTAAATAATAATTTCCATGGCTAGGAGAGTGCTAGAAACTTGAAATGTTTAACTTTAAAAAATTTTGTATTGGGAATCAAGACAACAATAAAATAGTAGAAAAGCACTGTCTGCATAATGAAAAGTTCATTTAAAGAATAACGGACAGTGCCGCAGGCATATAATTTAATACATTTGGACCATTTTTTAAATTTATATCTGTCTGTTTGTCCATTTGGTGTTGGAATTCACTAGTTCACAAAACTACTGAATGGATTTTCATAGTGCTTTAACTGATAACTGTCAGTAAAATGCGACATAACATAGGGAATATTCTATCAGTTTTCGTAGAATCACTTTCTTTTGATTTAAATAAAAAACGGCATCGACGCATACCGGTGTTTATTTTTTGTAGTATTTAAAACATCTGAAGCAACCAATTAACATGTTTTAACAAGTTTTACCACCTTATGATACGTCCATATATGTATGTAGTTTCAAAATAAATTGAATTCAACCTAGAACTGGAGAACACAGCACAAGACCTAATGGCGCTTTCTTTTTTCGAAATAATGTTACCCTGTTTCTTTTTTTCAGCTCTTTCATAGGGTGGTGTGTTCATCTATCAAAATATTGCTCTCTGGCAAAGCAAAACTCGAAAATCTTCTACTAATTTAACCATTTTGTAAGACGACAAAAAACCTGATATAAATGTTACAATCTAAGATGCAACTTTTTTGCGAGAATCGAAAACGATATACTACTTTAACACTTAATTTTCAAAGGTTTTTAAAAACGATAATATAACGGCAACCCTGCAAATTATTGTTAGAAAACCAGTTCGGCATTTCACTATATATATCGGGTCTTGCAATAGGAACGCTACAAACAAAAGTTTTTTTTTGGAACCACATATTGTCCAAGTCCATCTCATCCAATTCGGGCCAAAAATATTCCGTTATTATTGAGCGGTAGCGATTCCCATTCACAGTAACGTGCCGGTCTTGATCATCACGGATGAAATACGGCCCAATGACGCCGCCGACCCATAAACCGCACCAAACCGTAATTTTTTCGGGATGCAATGTTGACTTATAACGCATATTTTGCTTATTGACGAAGCCATTCAGCCAGAAATTACGACGACCATAAATTGGACGTAGCACTCTTAAAGTTGAGACCATTGACTCCGAATTTCGGTAGTAAATTTTAATAATTTCGACTCGTTGGATCGTATATCTTTCCATGATGACATGGCAAACCTTACTGAAGAGAAATGTCAAAAGAGCGGGAAAAAATATGGCGTCGTTTGCTGTCACTATCGGTCTACTTTTGTAGCGTCCCTATTGCAAGACCTTTTATTTCGCTGCATACATTGTGGCGCATCGCTTAGAAATATGGAAAAAATCAGCTAGAACGAATAAAAATCCTTCCATTTTCCTCCCGGTACTGATTTAATTCATTCATTTCATATCCTTCTGTTACAGCCTGTTAATCTATTCATTTTATATGGGTCATTCTGTTAACTTAAATACAGAAACTTCAATTTGAGCGACCTGAACCAGTACCCCAGTTAATAAGTTGAATAGTGGCAATTTGAACGTAGTATAAGTTGATTGATTTTTTTTGATATGGCATGACATGTAGGATCACGACCGTGATCGATATACATACGTACGAATGTTTTGTTCCCTGAATACTAGGGGCATTGCTACAAACATTATGAATTTTAAACAAATTCGGTCATAAAGAAGATTTCTCTGTATTCAGGCACTGCGTAAGTCTTCTTATCATATAACTAACATTTGTTCTAATTCCAAACAAAAACTAACCACGAAGGCGGCTTAACTGAATGTTGTGTCTCAAACGGTGGCTAGAAGCAGGTTTGATTTTAAAATAAAAAAATCAGCAATTTTGGTATTTTTTACTTTAAGACTTTACTTGACGTTTGTAATGAAGAACAACATCGGTCGGTCAATTGGCCACCTCGGCTTTTCTTACAGGTTGTTACGCATTTGCTGGAGAATTTGCTTAGTGTACCCGTTATCTTTAATATAGCCTCACTTTCGTCAAGGTTTCTGGGTGAAGACTCAAACTATGCTCCATCATTATTTTTTTTCATAACTAACTAGATTAAATTTGAATCTAGTTTAATCTCAAACGAGGAGGAAGTGTCGCCGGGGAGTTTTGGAATTAAATATCCAGCCTATTTTTTGGAATATTGACAACATTTTCTATGTTACATTTTTATACCCGATAGCTCTAGAGCCTGCATAAAACAACCCAACATAAAACAACCTGGATGATAAATTCATATACACCAAAATATCCATAATGAAAAGATTAATCTATAAGTCATGCCTCCATCTATCGGATAACTCGAGTATATTTATGTTAAGATATCTCAACTACACATATTTTTTAGCTCCAAGGTAAGTTGGCATTGAAAATTGGGTAAATATCGGATTATAACCATGCCTACATAACGGTGCTTTGTGAAAATCAAAAGAATGCGATATTCTAGTAACCATAAAATATAATTTGCTCAAATTCGACATATAGGATTGGGTGGGAGAAGAAAACACTGGAGTACATTTTTTTTAATTTCAATGTATGTACCAAATTTTATATTTGAAATAGTAATTTCTGAGATGTACCTACGGCTGTATACCACGGCTATTTCCAAAAAAAAAAAAAACACTGTTCCCATCTACATATTTTCTGATACACCCCCATTCTCTATATTAAATTTGAACAAATTATCAGTGATACTTACCAAGTATAGTTTTTTTTTGTTGGGTTAAAATGCAAAGTATGTACTAAATTTCGTAGAGTTCGGGTAAGCAAAATTTCGAAAATTTTAAAAATCAGATAAAAACCACGCCCACCTCTCACATAACAGTAATCTACAAAAATCAAAGAATGCCATAATTTAGTAAGAAAAATTTACTAAAATTAGGCTCGAGTTGGCGAAAAAAATACACGGAATCAAACATTTTCAAATTCTACCAAATTTGGTACACCCGTTGCATTTCAAGTCAATTAGCAAAATTTAAAAAATCAGATAACACCCACGCATACATCCCATAAGACGTCAATTTACGAAAAATCAAACGGCGTTTCAGTAACTAACAGTTGCAAATAGGATTGAATTGAAGAAAGGAATACGTGTATTAAAAAATTTTGATTTTTGAAAAGGATTAAGTTCATTCAATGGCATCAATACCAAAATTTTAAGCTTTTTAAAGATTTTACGAAAATGAAAATTATTTCATTTAATGTTACCTGAGTAAAAGTAACAAGGACAAAACTTGAATTAAGTTTTTGTTATAAGAAATTAGCACCTCGAAAAAGATATAAACTGTAAACATCCATATTGAGAAAAATTGTGTCTATCTACGAAAAATTTAGAATTGAGAATGTTATGAATATTCAAAAAATTTAAAAATGCTTATTCAGCACATTTAGTAAATAAACTTCAAACACTTTGCCAGCTTGCTTTCGAGCTAGTTATTTGTTTTGTCTCGGCATGTGATTGGCCAACTTTCAAATGATTATGGCATAATTATGAACATTTGTGTCACAGCGAAGTAAATTAAAACAATATTACGCTTATATGCAAATATGTGTTCAGAGATGTATGTATGTATTTAAATTTGAAAGCATAAAGGGTATACCAATGACGTCGGGCAAACGAAAAAGCCGAGATTTTAAAAGGCGAATTGTTGCTCGGAAAGGGTGGAAAATAAATGTGGATAAACTTTTTTATGGCCTCCGAATTTTGCACGCCTTATTGTAAGCATTAAAAATTTATAACGCTCTGGCATATGAAAGACACCGAACATTTTTAGCAAACGCGCTTGAAAACAAAGAGTTTTATTCTCAAGCACATACATACATACATATTCCTACCCCGCACACACATATGCGTATCTATATGTACAGTTAGTTCAAACCTTTGCTTATAAGTAAATAATTCTGAATTTTATAAATACTATGGCGCATGTTAATAATTTCGTCGAGCTACTTAGACTTTATTTACAGCTGTTGTGCAAAGAATGCAATAAATTCCTTTATATCGGTAAATTCCGACAAGATGTTTCGCACTGTATGTTCTCCTCTTGTTGACATTTACTTCAATTTAAACATCAGGCCCATTTATAAATTCTAGTCGGATACTTTTTTTCTAGTGTGATTCGATTTCTAATTACTTAAGATATAAGAAGTTATAGGAGGCAATCAATACTAACTATATAGGAAATAATACAAAAAAAAAAAATATTAAGCGGATTTTGGAGCCCCAATTTGAGAATGTCAGAGACAAATATATGAGCTATTGCCTTAATGACTTTAGTATTTCTTCTACCTTTGCGGCAACTGCTATTGACATATATGAGAAGCGATTTATGTACCACGATCTCATATATATTGTATTTACATAAGGAGTTGGAAGTCAACACAGTGCATTCTTAGAGGGAGAGTTTCACTCAGAGTAAATAAATAATGAAATTGTTCGTTCAATTTTTCGAAATTTGCAGAACGGCCCGCAACTCCCTGTGACCATCGTCGTACTAACGAAATATGCTTTTAGAGGGTATCATCACAAATGACAAAAAAAATGTTTACAAAGTTATTTCTCATTTGTAGTTTTTTGCACAATAGCCCCAAAATTGCAGAATTTGTCAACGGTTTCGTAAAATTTAATTCCACTTGCCTTAGAACTTAAAATTTTGGTAGCAGTTTGGAGAGTTTTTCTCATAGCTTTAGCACAGTTTACTATTCCAGCTTTTTTAAAGCAGAACATACTTTTTGGAGATCTAGAGTATGAAAAAACGAAGGGTAGCAATTCATATAAAGCCAGTCTGCGAATTGGCCTTCTGATTCCAATAAAATACCAGAGACACCGAATCAGTAGAAGATTTATTTGATTTATTTTCAGGCCAGCCATTCCCTTGTCATTATCCCATAATTCTCCAGACACCAAGCGTGTTGATATTGATACTGCAGATGAAAAAAAAACCCAAATAATTACTAAACTTGCTCACATTTAAACCCTATACAAACCCTATAACTAAAACTTCCTAACGTAATCCCCGCAGGCAAACCCGGATGTTCTTAGCTTAATAAATGCAATGAGTAACTTCAAATCGGTTTAATATGAAAGAGTTGAAAGACACATATTCAGAAAAATAACAACCTGATATATAAGCCGGGAAACGGTCTAACTATACTAAATTCTTAAAGATCCATGAGGCTATAAGCAAGCTTGCATTTGATAAATTTTAGTTAGAAGGTTTCATATTTAAATTACCAACGACACTTGCCGCGACAAATCGTGACCCTGTTAAAGTTATTTGTTTGGAGGGGAATTTCGACTCAGACATAATTAATTGATAATGGAAAGCCACACCGTTCTGTATACCAGTTGTCAACCAATAGATAACACTTTGATCATTTAATAGTGTGGTGGTGATGCTACTGCAATTCCTTGTAAGATCCAAAACAGGTTACGCGGTTTGTACAGGAATGTCTAAATTGAGTCTAGAAAACAAGGTGCTACTTTTTACTAAGTGATAAAGCCAATTACGGAATAAATGGGTATTTGAAGTGCGGCTTGTAGCTCAAATATAGACCAGTTTTCAACCAATAGATAACACTTTGATCATTTAATAGTGTGGTGGTGATGCTACTGCAATTCCTTGTAAGATCCAAAACAGGCTACGCGGTTTCTACAGGAATGTCTAAATTGAGTCTAGAAAACAAGGTGTTACTTTTTACTAAGTGATAAAGCCAATTACCAATCACGAGGGTGTGAAAAATCTACTCAGTACAATAAATTAACCACTCAAATAGCCTTGTCAGATGCCTTTTAAGATAAGAGTTCCCTAGAAGGTTATATAATACAATTTTGCCGACCTAATCACATGATGTCATTACCAAATAAAAACCTTGATAGTGTTACATTAAACGTGTTAAAATTTTTTTGATCTGCTCTACCAAGCAACCAAAAACAGCCAATATTTAATTGCGAAAGTAAAGATTTATTTCATGCCAGCGGGACAGTTAAAAAAATAATTCAATATACATAATAACAAGAGAGTGCAAATTTATGGTATCCCTTATTATTTGCCATATCAGCCGCGTTGGTTTATCCTAACAAATTCCTCAAGAATGCGGACTATAATAAATGATAGACAATATCTATCCTTAAGAGAAAATAGTGCCTCTGGATACGTTCGCGCATGCAAAAAAAATATAAAAAATTTCTAGAGGTGGTTTTATAAACAGGGGGAAAAATTAAATATAAATAACCAAACTACGTGCAGCAATGATGCCAACACGTGACAAAATATTTAACAAAGCAAAGGCATTGAAAGAATACAAAGCTTATCAAAATCCACACATCTATATTTGTACATATGACTATCTACATACACATCTGCATATGTAAGAATATGCAAATTTTATTTCAAAGAAATGGTAGCCCACTGTTAAAAGATGCAAACAAAACGCGCAATTTCGCCACCATGAAACGAGAATATAAATGGAACGGTTTTTTAAGGTAAGAAATGCGAAGCTTCTTTGCGCGTTCTTCTTGGTGAGATTAAAAACAACGCTAGTAGAATGGAGTAAAGAAACAACCGCCGGAAGTCAAATACAATAGAACGCAAATTGCCTGCCAAGTAGCCAACCAAAACGAAATATGTAAGTAACTGAAACGGAAGCAGCAAATGAGCGTTGTACATATGAAATTGGAAGAGCGGGGTGGACCTCATTTTACTTGCACTCGCTATGAACATGCATGGGAATTTGTGATCTGCGGTGCGCAAAACTGACATATTTTGTGTGTAATTTTTGACGAAATGTAATATGCGTTAAATGGCAGCTAGATATGGAGGCGTCTGGAAGTGAAAAAAGGGGAGTTGAAGGAAAGCAACGGACGAACCGTAGGTGATTTTGTGAATTTTTTTTAAATATTTTTGTTTAAGATTCCAGGAAGTTTTTCTTGAAAAGTTTTGAAATTCTGTGTATATTAAAACCAATTTTTCTTTTTCAAATGATGTAGTTTTCAGTAGAATAATAAATGATTAAATAAATAACGCATAGGTACATACATATTTACTTACGAAAGTCATATTGACAATTACAGTACGGACCACTTGCAAGAAATCCAGATTTAAATTTAAAAAAAAAAGAGATAAGTAACTCAGAGTTAATTTTGTAAATCCAGTAAATCTAGTAACCCGGGGTACGCATATTTCTTTTTTGACAATTTCTTGAAATTTTTTTGATTTATTGAAATTGAAAATTAAAATAATTTATGGAGGTTCTAGTACAACAACGAAATGTTTGGGGAGTTTTGTATCTAATCTCGTGAGAGTGATCACTTTCTTTTGCCAAAGCTCTGTTAAAGGAGTTGAAGTCTTCCCATCCGATGGCATCCCCATTATTGCCGAAAAAAGCGATTAATTTCAAATCATACACAAACTTAAAAATTTAACCCTGAGTAATTGCTGTGCAAGCAAATTTATAAATTTAACCGGTAAACTCTATGCTAAATAAATAACCTGCTTCTCGCAAGTGGGCCTAACTAAGTCTGTAAATCAATAACTATTTTTACAATTTAGCTTTCAGTTTTGCCGAAACTTCTCCAAAACAGCTGAGGAAAAAGGAATTCCACGTGCATATATGTATATCAGAAAAAATAGTTTCGGTTTTCTTCACTGAATAATATGAAAAGAATTTAGTTGTATTCATACCTATGTATTTTAAATAATTTTTTCACTACAAAGCTATGGCTATATTAAATATTCTAGGTATGCAGTCGTCTGCTGCAACTTTCAATGGATCAGTTCGTACTTTTTCATAAAAAGCCAAGACGATCAAAAATGTAATGTGAAACCCTTGGAGAGAGATTGCATAAAGCTATAGCAGCCCATTGTATGGCTAAGAATTTGCATGCCCTAACCTCTGACCAGCAAGCCGTACCGATCGATTATGTTTTCAAAATACTCCTGAATCCACGAAACGTCCTAGCAGCGTAATGACGTAAATGGATAAGAAACATTTGATCCGAGCTTGGAAATGTATCAGGAGGACGTCTGGTGATGTTATTACTACCGAAGGCGATTTTATTGAATACTTAACTTTATGATACTAACTTAACTCTAAAATTCTCAAATAATACGAATTCAAGTTTTAAAGGCAATATGTTCGGATACTAAACCACAGTGCGACGGTGGATTTAGGTTGTGTGGGCGCTACGTAATTTTCAGGCGCTACGTAATTTTCAGGCGCATACGTGACAGATTAGATTATGATAATACACACACACATATATGTACATACACACTCTCAGGCCCAGTGTGTATATCAGCTACTACAATTTAAAAAATGTCACTCAGTATGTAAACACATGTGACATATTTTAATATTAGGATACATTCTTGTAATGTTTTCGGCGGCGACAAAACTCATGTAGACAATGAGGATAAACATACTTATCTAGTGCACACACATTAATGTACATATGTTCATATACTCTCTCACATCCTCTACTGATTATCGCCCCAATAATAATTTTCTTCTTTGATTTCTACAAACAAGACATATTTAACAAGGTGGCTTAGACAACTAAATATATTTTTCTGATGGCAGAAAACGAAGAGACCCTTTTAAACAAATTTCTTTATAAAATATTTCAGCAGGTTTCGTGGTGTTTCCGGGATCTTTTGTTTTGAGTGTAAATGTAACTTTTCTTTTAAGTTCTTTATTCTAAAAAGATTCGGGATTTTTTATTTATAAAAGCACTCTATTAAAATATGTTAATATTTAATAGTCTTTGGAGTTCTAGTAGCAGTACAAAAGAGAAAACTTTCAATTTCACTTCTACTTTGCTAAATATACGCTGAGTCGAACTGACAGACCGAATAAAAAAGTTTCCACGACCACAAAAAAAAAATCGCAAAAATCAACCAGCATTTCTAGCCACTTCAGACTGGCTCGTTATTGTAGTAAAATGAAACAGGCTACAAAACTGCATACCCAAAAGTTTTCTAAAAATTATAATTGAAAAGCTGGAAATTTTGTACACATGTGCGTTTTGTTAACGAGCAATATTTATCATGAATAGATCATTATTATTTATCATTATAAGAACATAACCATTATTCTTTAGAAGTCTAATATACCTCCATTGATCGATATCCTTAATGACACAAAATAAAGGACGGTTTTCATTTATCCCGACTTCAGCGGTACGACCCAAAAAGTTTATAAATAGTGAAATAGAAATTGTGAAACGCTTACAACGTAAATTCCACCAAAGTGGAAATAAGAATTTAGTAGGATAGTGGCAAAATTAAGACATACTTTTTTGGTTTTCTCTCTAGTTTTATCATAGTGTGGCTTAAAGAATTGGGTCCTTCCCTCGTAGATATTTACCATCATGCCGAAATTTCTAGTTTTTAAATTTAACGGATAGGTGTAAACTCTATGTTGATAACTTTTTGCTACCAGCTAAAATATTAACCCTCATATACAAAAACTTATCATATAACTGCCTATGTATGAAACTATCCTAGCACAAGAACCAATAATCAATACCAAAATATTTTACCACATAGGTTGTCCAAAACTTTAATATATATTCGATATAGGGAAATGTATTTTAGATAACTGACTATTGTTTTTGGAAATATTCCGTGATTATCGTGATCAGAAATAGTTTGCCCTGATATCGACTGGCAATAATTTACTCAGCTTATGCATTCCACCAGCACAATTCAAAAATAGGGTTAAAAGCGTCTTTTTTGTTGATTTCAATGTTGTATATATTTTACATTTATTATCCAGACCTGGTATTTCGCTTTGCCATCTTCAGAAGCAATTCAATTTGAAGTCAATGCAACATTGGTAAAATACATTCAGTTCCTCGGGAGTTCTCCGCATTGAACATTATACTGAACAGGGAACTATAACGCATGCCTTCAGCCTTTCTACCACTCTAGTTTTAAGGACGTTACCGCGAGAAATCCTTCCAAGACAACACCATATTTCGTGGATTAGAATTATTTGGCAGTTTTTATGCAACTTAGCATGCCTACAGCATAGGAGAGTAGTAGAGGATTTGCGGCATAGTAATTTGCGTAAAAATAATCTCAATGGCACCTATAAAAAGTAAAGCCTTGAATTATTTATAACATTTTTCTTTCTCTTTATCCTGGAAATAAATCAGTTCCATGTGTGGATGGGGCATTATGCGTATCTTGTTCGAAGAACTTCCAATGAATCCACGTCTATACCAAATACTAGAAAATCATTCTCTTTAATGCCTGAAGTTGCCACTTTCCTGGTAAACGAATACACTCGCTATTGGCTTGTATTCGTTCCGGCCACCGATTCGTTTCCGGGGTGGACCCGGCATCTAAGCAGAGGCTCTTACAAACCTGCGAATGCTTCCATCTTTTGGGGCGAACTAGCATTTTTCGCAGGATGGCATATTTGCTACCTCTTTTTTCAACCATTCTCTGAAATATGTATGTTAATTAAATTAATTAAACCACCGTCCACGCGTACCCCTCTATGTGTGGTTTCTCCTTTGACTGTCCAATAGCCTTCTATAGATCTCAACCGGCATAGTCTTGGCATAGCCTTTCTCCGACGCACTTAATGACATTCGGGTTCCTCCAGCCTGGCAGTGTCAAGTCAGCGCTTCCACCTGTTGATAAGGTCTGATTAGTGATTCGGCTAAGCCCTCGCACTACTACGAGGTGGCTGCCGTCGCGAGGGTCTTGAAACCTTACCGTTGAACAAATAATCACTAGCGTACGTAGGAGTAACAATCATTTCAACAAAACCCTTACCAAGCATCTAATTTATTTAAACTAAGCAATTTGAACACAAACCAAACAACAGACAATACCAGAAACCAAAAGTTTTAATTAAGCAAAAGACAGCCCTTTCCATGACTGTGACCGTAACTTAAGTAACCAATAAAATAATTATTTATTTATGAAATACTGAAATCAAGAAATGTTGAATAGGCTTCGTACAGCATACAGTTATTGGGCTTTTTTTTTAAATTTTATTCCATTTCCTGATTGCCTGCTAAGTAGGGCCAAATGTACTTTTTATATAACGAAGTCTAAAAGTAATCACTCATAATTTAATCTTTTAACGTATGCCCTCATAAATACACACATACGAGTATATAATTTTAAAATATTTTCAATAATTTTTTAGCCATCAGCAAAATCGTCTGCACTCCGTCAGCATCAATCACTTAGAAAAGTGCTTGACAGCAGCAATGCGGGTATCAATAAGAGCACTCGCTTATTTTTGCACGAGTACTAAATATTCATTCAGCGAAAGTAGGTAGGGGGTCGCGCTTTCACAAATATTTATAGATTTTTGACTTTTATCATATATGCGGAGCAGTCTGCAGCAAAATATGCAACGTAAAAAAATGGCATATAAAAGAAAGAAACTCCTACCGATAAAAACATAAAAGCGCAGCCAATTAAAATGAGGAAATTTTACTGTATTTCATTTATTACAGTGGCATACATACATATATACATGTGTGTGTGTGCGCAGCTATAAGTAAGCGCATTAAATGTGTGAAGCAAAAAATGTATCAAACTTAATCAAGTGACAGCGCTGCCATCTGTTGACTTGGTGCAAATGCGCGACAATTTTTGACTCGTATCCCGAGGCGCTTTAACGCCAAGTCTTTGTCAGTTATGAGAGTGTTGTTGCTGACAGCGTCCTGCTGCGTTGCAGCTCAAAAAGTCACATGTGGTAGAAGGTAAAGTTTGATGAAAATTAAAAAAGGAAATAACTCAATGTTGATCGATGTAATTTAAGAAGCTCAGCTGGTATGGCCTTTAGCTTGCTTGCTTGAAGCAAAAGCTTATATTGTAGTTAAATAAAATAAAAGAATTTTGCTGCACGACTTTGGCCTCATTAAAGAAAACATGCAATTAATGCGATGAAACCTCAAAAAAGGAAGCGGGGAGACTTCGAAACGGAGTAGTGACAAACATATAACATTTCGTTTAATATTGGCAGCAACTCAAAATGCATTACATAATTTTGCATTAGCATTTTTTGTTCCAACATACGAACACTTTTCAAATAAAACCCATGCTTTCTTCTTTTCCGCGTAGTACGAACTTTTAACTCCAACTCTATACAAATACATTGTTAAAAAATTATATGTGTTATATTTCTCTGAGCTGCTTTCCAATAATTTACCCAACGTCAATTGTTGCCAGTTTGTATGCCAATTCCACAATTAAATGCTCAACCATTGATGTGCCATCTTCCCAACGGGAGCTCCTCTGCACATCTCTTGTGGCTCGTGCATTTTCGACACTAGCATTTCCGTTTCAGTCTGTCCGTCTATTGCTGGCATTTGATTGCGCTTAGGCGCTCACTCTTTGTGTTGATTGTGTTTCAGATGGGCGTGCCATTTTGTTTGCCTGTGTATGCGCTTGAAATAGCTTTTTTTGTTTTAACATAAAACAACAATTAGTTAGTTGCCATGCAATTGTTATTATGCTCAAGCAAATATTTCTACATATACCGTTGGCAGTCGAACTAGATAATAAGTGCATACACTTGTACATTTGTAAGTGCAAAGTATGGCAATTGAACGAACCAGTGATTTCCTTGGTCATGGCGCTGTATGGAATGTATGCAGTGGCAATTTCATACAACAATATCAACCTATTTTTTGTCCTTTCATTCGGTATACAGTTGCGTGCGAAATTTTGTAAGTAAATGGTTTGTTTATGGATATAACAAATAATCGGATCGGAAGGAGCCGTTCTATATCGGGGGCAACTATGCATGTATGCACATTAGAGTGACCAAAAAATGGCAGTGCTTCTTTTTTTGAGGCTCAAGACTTTTTAGCTTCCATTGTGAATAAAAACCATCTTCTGAAAGTGTGGTGCAAAAATATTAACATTTGGAGGTCTCGCGTGGACGATTTGTGCCTCCACCCCAAGTGCTTAAAATTGCTCGTCCTTCAAACCCGATATCCCTTAAACTTTAGGATCTTAGAACATGTTTTCAAGGTCTCTGAACACTCTTGGCAGGTTAATTTTTAGATCTGGCGCTTATATTTTGATATATTAAAAAAAAAAAACCGGAAAAATAATAACAAACTCGAAAATTGCATCATAGTACTTGATTGTTTAGAAAACAAAAAATGTTTTCAATTTGCTGTCATTAATGCATTTTATACAAACAAATTGAGCTATTATCGAGAATATTAAGTTGCTTACTTTTCAAAATATCTGTAAATTACTTACCCTTGATATGGGCCTGTATTTATAGTAGAAGCTAAAAAGTCATGAGCTTCAAAAACAAGAAGCACTTTCATTTTTTTGGTCAGTCTAATGTGCATATACATATATGGCATGACTAGTTGATACCCGTTGTTGTTGTAGGGCTAGCGTATACCCGTGACATCGTCTGTGTTGCTTCCTACGTTTGCATATACTTAGAAGATTTTTCATATAATTTGAACTAAGTCGAACTATAAATATGGATTTTCTGGAACGGCCACAGAGGCGCCTTATAGATTAGTATAAGTATACAGTATTCATATTTGTGTATATTTTTGGTGTCATCTAAGTCGGATTATATCGCAATGAAAATATGGATTTTCTATTTTAGCGCCATCTAGCGCATCCATGTTTTGTAAAAGTACTTTTTGTCACAACGCCATTATCCCTTTCTTATTTCATCAAAATCGGATCAAAAACAGAGAGTTGCTGAATAACTCGCTTCGAGCGCCCCTAGCGTATTTTTCATAAAAGTATTTTTTTATCGCACCAACCCCTTACTTTTCTAATATCGTCTATGTATATCGGGCTATAAATACCGATTTTCTGAATATCTCGACTCAGATAAGGAATACATTGTTAAAATTTTATAAAAATCTGTGTATCAATCTTTGAGCCAAATTGTAACAAAGAAAACGGCAATACCTCAAATTTATTATGTTTGAGCTACAATTTATTTGGTATTGTTAGGATACGACTAGCTCAGAGGCATCCAGCTCATTATCGCTAGCTAACCCCACGCCAGAAAAATACACACGATTTCCTGATGGTTAACAACAGGATGGAAAGTATACTTGTCGAATTGTATATGAATAACGTTGTAAACCATGAACTTAATTTCTTAACTTCAACGAAACTCGCATATGTGTTTTAGCATAGGAAATTTGGATTAGATGAATAAAATAAAATGCAACTGTTTTTTTTTTTTTTTTTTTTTTTTTTTTTTTTTTTGTTTTTGTTTGAGGTAAAACTTCATTAGCGGCAGTTATTTTTGGCATCGAGGAGTAACGAAAGACACGCTTTACTAATTTGAACCACTATTTCGACTAATATCTTCAACTATTTTTTTTAGTTTATACCACTATTCTTACTAATTTCTTCCACTATTTTTACTAGTTTCTACTACTATTTTACTAATTTCTGAAACTATTTTGACTAATTTCTTCCACTATTTTTTCTAGTTCATACCACTATTTTTAATAATTTCTTCCACTATTTTTACTAATTTCTACTACTATTTTACTAATTTCTAAAGCTATTTTTACTAATGGTACTACTTATTTCAACCACTACTTTTACTTATTTCTTCCACTATTTTTACCAATTTCTTCCACTGTTTTGAGTACCATTTTCACTACTTTCTTCCAAAATTTGACTAATTTCTACCACTATTTACACTACTGGAACTACTAATTTCTAACACTATTTACACTACTGGTACTACTAATTTCTACCACTATTTTAATTAATCTTACTACTAATTACAACCACTGTTTTTACTAATTACTACCACTACTTTCACTATTTTCTACCACTATTTTTACTAATTACTACCACTATTTTTACTAATGCTACTACTAATTACTACGCCTACTTGTATTAATTTCTACTACCACAGAATAACTTCTTCTGGCTCGCGCACTTAGGTGAACGCGTGTTTTTTTGTATTTATGAAAATGTCATAAATTTTGACCAAACGTTGCTCAATAGGTTTTGAGCTGAGTTTAGCGGTTGTCTACACAGCTTTTAAACTATTTGCTCCCTTTCGCATCATTTTAGTAATATTGTATAAATATAGTTACAAACTTCTACCTGCATAGGCATGACATTTGGCTTTAAATATATGTAAATAAAGCAAATATAACAAATCTTAGTTTTATTTTTCCCCTTAATTCAGGATGAATTTTATTTTCCTCTTACATGTAAATAAAGCCCTTCCAAAACAATTTTGATTGATACCCATATGGTAATAATTAATTTAACTTATTATATATTATTGTTTCTTTAAACTCCTCAAAAATATTATATACATATGTCTGTTCAAACTAAAGATTTCTTATTATTCTCGCGTTTGACACCCATAATAATGCTCGTAATATTTCCTATTTTGAGGTGGCAGTTCTCTTAAAAATATTTTCAAACTGCAAACTTCTGAAACCTACCACGGATATTGTGATACTTATTTAAATGACCTAATTTGCTTATTTCAAGTTAAATTTGAGTGGTTAGAAATGGAGCCTTTCATGTTCTAACCTAGGTACAAAGTTTTTCCTCGCTTCCGCAATGGATCACGGCAAGATAAAGTCTATCAATGTCAGGAAATTTCATTAGCCCAGTGTTAGTTTCAATTTGCGATAGCACGCTAAGGGCATTTGCATTTATTCAGGTCGCATATGCAGAGAGAGTACATACAGCATTTCACTTAGACGAAGATGGTTAACCAACTCTGGTCCAAACAACGTAGATTACAAAGAAGTTGCATCAGTGAAATTATTTTGTGATAAGAAATGTTAGCTTACCTCACCAAACCGCAAACCAATCGGATCTAATTAGATTCTAATATCAATCAGCATGTTCACAAATTTGTTATCGTATGTTAAAATAAGCCAAAATATTCTGTTGGCACATCCGGTGAAAGTATGCAAGTTCTTTGTAATTTACATTCCTTGCTCTGGTCTTTTCGAATGTTTTTGACAAATATCAAATGCAAACAAACGGACATATTTGGAAAATCTTTTACAATTTTAAACATTTCTTGAAATGCGGTGATATGACCAGATAGCATTAATTTGTTACATTAAACATAAAAAGGTGAAATGATGACCTTTCAGAGGCAGCCCGGCATACACTTTTTGAAAGCGCTCTATTTAGAAGTTGTGTTCTTATTTACCTACATAAAAAGGTATTTTACATTTGCAGAGAATTTCATAGCTAATTCCTTTTATGGTTCAATTTGAAACTTTCGAACTTTTTTCAACGTTGCACTTATTTTTGACTACACTGTAGATCACTTCAACAACTTCATAGCGCCTAGGGGCAGAGCAGATATTCAAGAGACATCTATTCAACAATAATAACAAACTGAAATTTTAATTGCCTTGTAACTAGTGTTTTGGCAGTCAATTGTAAAATTGGACTCTCATCTCGTCACACTCTCTTTGCAAATTATATTAAAAGTGCAACATTTGTGGCTACAAAATTAGAAGACTACTTTCGGGCAATCGATGATGCTACTCGTCGTAAAGTTCATTTTGAACAAAGTATGGGCGGATACATATGTATGTTGAAAATATTAGAAATTTGAAATACCGGTGAGTTGAAGTAGCCATTTACCCAACCAAAGTATAAAGAAATGCGCATTTCTACCGTAGTGATGATACGTCTAATAATAATCGATATTTTAACGGAGGTAATGTTTTTAACAATTTACAAAATGTTTTTAAAAATTATTTTTCCCTGCTAGTTTTTATAGATAAGTCAAGCGCCATTGCTGATCGAAATCTGTTACTAACAAGCCTTTATATTCCTGCCCCTAAAAATCACTCATACAAAATTTATGTAGCACGACACTTCATGTAACCCACACATAGTCATGTACATATAAATATATTATTTTAATTACTCACATGGTGCCCGTTTATTTTTCACTTCCGGCAACATTTTGTTTTGACGACGTCAACAGGCATGTCAACTAATTTGCGCCACAAATTAGCGTTCGCCTCTGGATTGAATATAATTAATAGTTTTTGCAAATTAAATGGCGCACCACTTTTTGTAAGTGGTGTTGCCGTCTGAAGCTTTTGGCTCAAGATTTGAGCGAAAATATTCACATGAACATCATACATTAAACAGAAAATACATTAACTAATTTTTTCTCTAAGACGATTTTTCTTTGAGTATGCAAAAGTCAGTAGTGCACCTGCTGTTCGAATCCTACACAGATAGGATGATAAATACGAAAGTAATGAAACCCAAAAGGCGCAATTTCTACTAAATGAACAACTGACAAAGTAGACATACACATTTTTTCGAACCACTGCTTCACACCTACGGGGAATTAACTCGATTAACTTCCCGCACACAGAGGTTGGAATGACTTCCCACTCCATCTGGACCTTTGCCATTAGAACGGCGAAATTTCCTATTTTGTGCAATCGAACTTTTTTTAAGTGCTCCCAGAGATTCTCAATGGGTTTAAATTTTATCATATTTTGTTCCATCTACTGTTTTCTTGCTCGTGCGGTATGTTTCATGTAACGGGCATGCTTTGATCGCAAAAAGGAAGCATTACATCATTCAATATTGAAATATATTGTTGCTGATCCATACGGCCTTCAATTTTTCTAATGGGCGCAACTCCACACCATGACATAGCATGCCAGATGGTCTGATGATGTTACTACCTCCGTGCTAAAGCGAAGGCCGGGTATATTGCGGTCATAAGCTATAAGTTGGGCACGCCGAACGTAAGATTTTCCATCGGGCGAAAGCCGATTTATTTTTGTTTAATTGAAAAGAACCACTCTTTCCCATTCCTTAATAAACCAATCACGATGTTTGATCGCAAACTCCAATTATTTCTTGTGATTTAGTTCCGATAACAAGGGTCTCTTCCGATAAATTCTCACAAATAAACCTATTTCTCTCAAACACCTCTTAACTGTTTCTACCGATGAAGAAGCGTTGTTTTCATTAAAAACACTAACGAATTGATTGGGGGAATTTTTTAGATTCCCGCACTATGAGTTCGTCTTCCTTAGTCAACGTTATTCGGGAGCTTTGCTTTCGTGGAACTTTTTTGACGGTTTGCAGAATTTACATATTATGGGTCTCATAGTTTCGTGGCAGGATATATATTTACCCATTATGTTCAAACACTAAAATACGCTAGAATATAGCAAATTTATTGTACTTTTATATAAAATGCATAATCGTAACAAAATTATGCAATATATGACAATAAATGCAAATAAAATGAAATAAAAGCTTCCGTTGCTAATTATGTAATATCCTGTTTGTTAAAGAAATGCGAAAATTTCCCGAACTAACGGAAGTAAATAAAAAAAATTCACATTTAAATCAATGTACATTTTCAATAATTGAATCCTTTATAAAAGGTGATTGCTCGCGTATTTCAATGAGTACGACTAAGTCTAATGCGATTATATTACTTGTGGTTTTACTACGCCCTTTCCTCTAACTTAAAACTGCGTTGATGGTGAGTTGGGGCCTTTTCATATTAAGGTAGCGATATGTATGTAGATTTCTAGACAGCCATTATATACGACTATATATGTATGTCTGTATGTACATAAGTAAATATAAAAGCAGACTACCCTGGGCAGTACTAAGCATAATTAGTTACCTGGTCACTCGGTTTTGCTTCTAGTTGATATATGTACGTATGTATGTAAGTATGTGAGAGGTGTGCTAATTTACATATTTAGGGTTGGTGGTTTATTTCGCTGTTTGCTTTGACCGCATATTAATCGATTGTATCAGCCAGTATGTTGGTTGACAAAACGGATTATTAGATCAACCCGCTCCTGACAAGCCTTTCTTCGATGGATTGTAAAAAAAAGAAGATATTTTCAGAGGTAAAAGTTCTTTTTTCGCGACTATTCAAAAATAAAAGCCATAAGTAATAAAGGGGTCAAAAATAAAATAGAATTGTATAACAAAGCAGAGACCGAAAACACACCAAATGTATCATTTCCCATTCCCACAGCAATTGCGAAAAGTTTGTGCTCGTGACTTCGAAGAAAACGTATTGCTTGTTCCCTTGCATACTTGCTTAGTTTCGTTTATTGGAACAATGCGCATCATGAACAACTCAAAAAAAAAAACAACTAACATGATACACAAAATAAAAAACCATTCATCAACCAAATATTACCATAAATTGAAATTATTGTCGAAAAAAGCGATTCGTTTAAATTTTTTTTTTGGTTTTTTTTTTCAAAGAAATTTGTTTGACAAATTAATTTTTTCTTTATTTTCGACAGAATGTCACACACTTAACAATTTAACCAAGAATATTGCTAGATTAAAATTTATGTTTTTAACTTTGAGTTGATGCTTAACCTACTGCTGAGCAACAAAATTTGTCAATTTAACCGGTAAACCACGGTGTACTGAATACTGAAGGTGACGCCTTTAGAAGTACCGCTACTTTGGTTTTGCCGGGTTTGACAATTCTCAACTTCAACTAGACAAAGATTTTTTCACAAATTAAGAAAAAGAGACACTTTTTTTAGTATTTTGCGAATTTATTTATTAAATGTCTGCCTATAAATTCATACTTTTACACCTTAGAACAATTAGAACACGTTTTTCAATGAAATATTGGAAGTTGTTCAATTTTCTCTCTCCCGTATTCTTGTTTACCAAAGGCGAGATCTGTCATTTCACCGCGGGAAGGCGCAATCTTGTATTCTATCATTCTTGCGGTAAACTTTAATTTAAATGTAGAAAGTGTACCTTTTTTGAAAGTTTGAGAGGCCTGAGGGGAGGAAATGGATGTTTTCAGACCAGTTTTGTACAAAATTTTGTACAGATTTTGGTTTAGTGAACTTGAGTTCAATAGTTAAAAGTCGGTTAGTCAGGTTAATTTATATGTATTCTACGCTTAGTAAAAAGTATTTATTTATTTATATAATAATAACAGATTTGTTTGTATTGGTCTATTTCAAATATATTACTAAAACATTATACTTAAATCATTTATAAATAAAGTCATTTTCGTTCGTTTAATCTACTAAAAACTAATTAAAAATGTTCAAATATGAATCCATAATCCCTTCTAACTGGCAAATAATCTTAAAACCCCCCAAATTCATCGCATTTCGAAATTTTTGGATTCATTGCATAGACTCGTTTCACTCGCGTATTATATTCAAAGTATATATGAGGCAAATCGATGAGGCAGAGTGCCCACGTTTTTAACTTCACACAAGTTTTATGTTTACCTTAATGTTTAAAGTTTACATTATTTTCTTAACTTTTTCCATGCTTCCTCGTAAAATTTGTACGCACGTTCTACAGAAAAAATGTTCAGCTGATAAACAAACAGGCCACACTAAATATTATAATGCCAGGGAATAAATTTGCAGACCATTTTATTTTAGCTGTTAAAAACTTAACAAAAAATATAACGAATATGGAATGGAATGGAATGGAATTAAGGCAGGCCGAAAATCCGAAATCGAGTTTCCAAGCACCCAGAAATAGTTGCCCATTGTGCTTAAGGCCTGGGAAGGATGAAAAACGTGGAAATGGGACTTTATTTATCCTCGACAAATCTTCCACACTCTTTTATAAATCTAAAAAGCTTGCCTAGGGATATAGAATGGACGTTTTCCATTCTCAATACATCTGATCCAAATATACATCATCTCAGCATAGCAAAAGCAGAACAGACACAGAGAAAATGTCCTGTCCTATCCTCATCCTCCAGGCAAGATGTGCACATCGGGTCGTCGATGATGCCTATGGTGACCATTTGTTGTCCCCATGGATTGTGTCCTGTAATCAACCCAAGCAGGGCTCGCAACTCATTCCTTCTCTCTATAAGAAGGAATTTCGCTATCATCCTGTTTTTCAGGAAGCACTGGTTGTATTTCAACGGTCCTCATGCATCTTATGCATGACATCCCTGATGCACTTAACCGTCGCTGCTATGCTTGACCCTATAATTGGCTGCGTTGCAATGGGAAATGCCAATTACCCGCAATTTGAAAATGCGTCAGCCAATTCATTACTATGAACACCGCTGTGTCCCGGCACCCATATGAGTTCAAACTTTTCCATTTTCCAGAGTTTAGCCTCAACTTAATTTCTTGGGCAATTTTGGAAGAGGCGCGAGCAGTGCCCAAACCCTTTAGTGCAGCTTGGCTGTCACTGCAGACTCTGATTTGGAATCCACGCCGCCTTTCGCCAATTATCCAATCCGCTACTTTAAGTATAGCAAATATCTCCAATTGGTAAACCGTTGTCATTGTACCTAAGGCGGAAAAGCATCTTAAATCGCCGTTCAGGTGTCAACCAGTTCCAGTCCCATTTTTTGTTTTGGAGATGTCAGTGTAAAAAGTTTTTACCGTGTCTCCCAACAGTGTACATGGATCTCTCCATTGTTCGCTTGTAGGAAAGCTTTCGGTATACTTTCTCACAAAAGACCACCAAACTACATCAGAATACGTCATGATTGGCCTGATTAGGGCTGTGTATACCCAAAGCACCACAGTTGGTCTCAGATCCCAAGTCTTACTAAAGGTTATCCGGCATTGTGCGTCACATGGGCTTTCCAAGTAATAATATTAAGAAAAATCCTAAGGAAATTTTACTGCATACTTACAAATCTCCGATGAGTATATGTATTTAGCCCAGATTCATAGTTTAAGCATTATTTCTAATTTTTCGAAACAATCTCGGCAACATGTATGCAAACTTAATTTGATCTAAAAATATGTTGACCTCTACATGTGGAATCCTCACACAAAGTGGCTTTGCATTTTGCACCGGCTAAAAACAGTGGCTCACAGGGTTGTTTGCTTGGATTTTCAAGAGTTGCCCAGAAACCACCACTATGCGTTTTGAAAATTGGAAAATTCCAAATTTATTTAAAGTAGGGTTCTTCCAAACCTCGCTGAGAATTCTATTTTATGTCTTCTAGGGGTTGAAAACAAATGGCTGGGAGTGCTGGTTTGACTAGGCGGAGCCTTATCAGGTGAATAAAAGGATTAAAACTACAAAACTATTGCAATTTGCGTACAGAATTTCAGAGTAAGAACCAATTATTCCTTTAGGAGCTTTTCAAACCTTGTTGCATACTTTGTGGCAACGAATATGTATGTTGCAAACTTACTACACACCACAAATTCCACTCAAACAAAAATATGCACTTTAAATTGCAAATAATTCACGGAAAATGTTGCTCCTAACAGCGCTTTACGCAAAAACCGCCTAAAAATATGTAAATACCATTTTGAGAAACAAATTTCTAAGTAACACCTTTTCAATGCCGTTCACAAGTACTTGGACAAGGCGAACACATACAAAAGCGGTAAAAAGAGAGCAAAGCAAGACAGGCAGCAAAGAATTGCTCGAGTAAAGTGCAGCATAAAATACGCGGACACGAAACAATCACATCAACACAATAAGAATAAAACTTAGCAACTCAACAACCAAGAGAACAACTGGCAGAAGAATGGAGATCAAATGCAAAGGCTGCAACGGAGCCAAGGAAGGGAGCCAGTGAATGAAATTGCGAATAGTGCGTACATTTAGTGGAGCGTAGAAGTATTAAATCAGCTAAGGAACCCACCGAAAAAGTTAGCCGGGACTCGGGAAAACATTTTTAGTTTGGTATAAGGTAGCATGCGAATTTTGCCGGCTGTTGATGCCGATGTGGAATACCTAGGAATACGAGTACAATAAAGCTGCTGCCTGCAGTAGCGCGTTTTTGATGTTGTTGTCCTTTGAGAACTTTATATTTCTTCATTTTCATTTTGTATATTTCGTTGTTAATATTATCGTTATTGCTTTATTCTTCCTTCAATAGTATTTTGAAATTTTAATGCGCTTTTGCGCGTAACCAATAGGAAGAAAAAGTTGAAAAAAAACCTTAAACTGTTACTGCTATGGAGTGTTAATTGAGCGCAAAGAATTACAGAAAGTAGCTGGTTAAATAAAAAATTAAAAGGATACTATTTACTAGATACAATCTCCCTTGCACCAAAAAATTACCCTCATTATGAATTTATAACACAATCATTTTTTTACTTGAATATGCCTGAGATACTTCAACCGAAATTACAAAAGCGAACTTTAAGTTCAAAACATTTGTTTAATGACCAAAGCGAATTCCATCAAGATAGCAGAAGCAAAAACCCAAGAAGTTGCTCGTTAATGCCAAACACAGGGAACAAATAGGTCTATAACAGGATTTGAGCAATGGTTTGAAACCGAAAATTTGCCGTTAAAGTTAATTTCGAAAATAATGAAAAAAAATTACACCCTTCCACAACTCTAAGCATGACGATAAGAGCAGAAGTTGTATATCAACAAATTATCGCAAATCAGCTTAGCGCTACCTAATTCCCCAAAAGCATTTCTAGCGAACTGTCAATACTATTTGGATGTAAGCTCTTAACTTGAAATGAGTTAAGACTATTTTCAAAGGTCTCACAGTATTTTTAAGCCAAGTAGTTAAATTGTGAACTGATTAACTGTGGAGTGAAACTTTTGGGTCGAATTTCTCTGCAAAAAGCGAGTAATATGATAGCATACTTTTTGCCGTCAATCTTAATGAGAATCAATTTAGCCGTTTTTATTGGGATGGAGCATTGATTTATTTTTCAATGGAAATCTTCTCCGCTTTGGTGTCGGTAAAATAGCATTTTGCTTTAACAGGTGCCGCAGAGTGATGTCAATTGGCCATCACCAATATATGTATGTAAATAAATATCTGTAAGTATATTAGAATGCTACTCAAAGTGCATACATGCATTGAATCGAAATGGACGATTTCAAAAACATATCGATAAATATCAATGGAACTAGCAAGACGATTATGCCCCCTTCGTATTTTAATTGTTGCTCAAATACGAGCTACATATATAAAACTACAGAAACTACAATTTCTTTCAATTATTAATTTGTCGGAAGTTTTATAAGCACCATATTTTAGTTGTCCACTATAAATAGACAAAAATAAATAGAGTTTTAGTAAGGAGACTAAAAAATGATGTCAGCAAGTTTAGAAGTTATTTTAAACCAGTAAGGAAGTGCTCATTTCGTACTTCTATCTTTTCAAGTTAGATTAAAATAAAATAAAAAATTACAAATATAAGGCCATTTAATGAAATCAAGCGCTAGAACTCAAAAATATATAGCCATGTTAGTTGTTATCTCGCCCCTGGAATGTCTGCAGAAAAATCCGCAAATCACTAATCAATCACAGTTGTTGTGTTGTAATAGGAAAATTTTATAGGAATAAATGTAGTCTAATTTGGCTCAATCGCATTCCAAGGAAAAAGCTATTCTTGATGATTTTCTCAGTAGAGCTGGTATGATTTGATAAGTAAATGGATCGCATAATTTAACGGTTATAACTTTCTAAATATAGGAGCTTTACAGTAAACCCGATCTCATTGGATCCTCTCTAATCATTATAAGTGAAAGAAGAGTCAAATTTATTCCTCTGAGCTGTTTTAATGCTAGAGCTGTACCGTATAACTTCATATGCGAACAATCACCTATACAAGGTCCGATCAGGTCGGTTCAAATAAATCGGTCTATTAAGTTTCAGTGAAAACTAAGGAATTAGTTCCCGTTCAGCGGATCAATGCTATAAAACCACTTCATCTGTGTGAAAGGTGTAAAAATAATACCTATACTTTTCCGATATAGTCTTGTGATAGATATGTTTTACCACATACAAAATATATTAGGCGCGAATAATTTGGCAACTCCAAATTCTCTGAGCGGTTGCAATTCGTTTTGCAAAGTCTGGTTTGTCTGTTCCACGTGCGTCACTTTTTTAATTTGTGGGTCTACTTTTTGGGTTTATTTACAATTTTTAAAAGAGCTTTAAATTTTTTTTTATTCACAGCAGAGAGTCTTTTTTTCAAGTACTCTGGGCGTGAATGTAAACGTTAACGGATATTCTCAGTGAATGTCCAGGCTAGACGCAAACTTACCAACCTCTATGACATGACCCCTAATTGCTCCGAAATATGGAATAACAGATTCATGGAAGGACTGCAAGCAACATATACATATATACATGTAGGAATTAAAAGTTCAATTGGATTAATAATTCAATAGTAACGTTTATTCAAAAATCTTAACCATATCCGGCTTTAATTTTAACATTTTTCTATTTCAAAATCTTATAATTACTTATCCGGCTACAATACGTGCGTCGCGCGTCGGTTTCAAAACCGTCCGTTCGTCCCGAACGAAGGTTCCCATCTTTTTAGGTTATCGGCGACAGTGGTTGTGCGCCCAGGTCCTTCACATTCACCCACCTTTTCAGCTTCGTACCTATCGTGAGCCAACACCCTCACAACTCTGTAGGGACCAAAGTATTTAGGCCTTAATCTAAGCCCGCTACCAAACTGAGTACGCTTAATGGCGACTAACTCATTCGGTCTATACTTCGTCGGCTCCTTTCTTCCTTTGTTTATTTTTCCTCTGTATCACTGCGATATTTTCTTTTGCTTGCTGGCAGATCGTTTGGCGTTCTAAGTCTAACTCATCTACAGCCGTAGCTTCCACTAACTCACTAAGCTCTGACAAACCTGATACTCTCATATCTAATCCGGTTAAAATCCTGAAAGGTGATAACTTAGTACTACGCGTTGGAGTATTATTGATAACCTGTTGTACCCTATCCACATGTTTATACCAAATCCCAGGCTCTTCCCCGAAATCAAACGTCGCATCCTTTCGTAGCAAGTCTGACAATGGTTTGGCGACCACTGCGTACTCCTCAATAAATCGTCGAAAATATGAAGTAAGACCCAAAAATTCGCTGAACCGATTTCTTATCTGAAGGTCTCGGGATGCTCTTGACGGCTTGTGTTTCTGCATCTAACGGTCTTATGATGCCGTTCTCTATTACTTCACCTAAAAAAATTAACCCTAGTATTCAGAAACTAGCATTTCTCCCACTTAGTGCGTAGGTTATACTCAGCCGCCTTGTCTAACACGGCTTTCAATTTGTTTATACCTTGGTCAATGTTCACAGAAGGCATTATTAGGTCGTCCATACAAGTTACTACAACATCGTTCCTTACTAAGTGCTTAAACACTGCAAAAATGTACCGCGTAAAGACCGCCAGAGAATTCAAAATCCCGAAAGGAACATACACAAATTCATACTGACCTTGGTGAGTTACGAATGAGGTATATTTCCGGGAACCTGCACATGAAAGTATCCATTCCTTAAGTCCAGTGTTGTAAATTCCCGCGCTTCCTGCAATCTTTCAATAACGTCATCCATTAGCGGCATGGGAAAATTATTCTTCATAATTTTCTCGTTAAGCCGACGGTAGTCGCAACATAACCTTTTTCTACCATCCTTCTTCGCAACCAATACAACTGGCGATGCATATTCCGAAGAACTGGGCTGAATAATACCCTCCTTCAACCATTCCGAAATTTGTTTGTCGACAATGCACTTATCTGAGTACGACATCGAGATTTTCATGACAACTGGAGAGTCGAGTTGTTTCTTAGGCGAATAACTCTGAAGAACAGTCTCTGTGTTCTGTGTTCAGTTCTCTATTTAAATGTGACAAGTCTGCTCTAACCACTTTGTGAGATGTTGACTCTGTCGCCATATATAAATCGCTGAATTCCTTTACGAGATCCGCAGTTTGCTCCTGTTTTAGAGGTACACAACCCGGAAGGGGTTTATCCTTGTTTTTCTCTTTGAACTCGACCAAGCCTCCTGTTATGACAAAATCTACCTGTTTTAAAACATTATTGCCAACCATCACTTGATAGACAATATCACACTCGCGTACGACATGGAAAGTGATGTTTAAATCAATTCCATCCACGGTAACGCTAACATCAAAGCTACCTATTGTAGTCAGAATACTATTTCCTATTCCCCTCAACTGATGTACTTCGCTAAAAAGCTCGATTTCACCTAACATCATCAAAACGTCGTATCTCATGATACATAGGTCACATCCGGTATCAATTAATTCTCTTGTTTTACCTGCGCCTTCTTAGGGCACTCAGCAACGCAATGCCCAGACTGATTACATCCGAAACATGTGGTTTGTTGAGGCCGTTCACACTTATTGGCTAAATGACCTACATACTTCACCACACCTATAACAACGTTTCGTCTCAGTTCCCGGTACTTTATTACCTGTCTTATCTTCACGTTTATTTTGGGTTGATGCCCTGCACGTATCTTTTCATAAACAAGAATCAGAGCCTTCAACTTCTGTATAGTATTAGCCTGGTATAAATTGGCTTTGTTTACAACATACAACTGCTTGACGTATGCGCGTAGGCGACAAGTTACCGTTTGTTTCAAACTGGGTGCGTCGGATTCGGCGATTCGAACGGTTTTGAGTAACGGGTCTTCCAAACTGACGCCACCAACTTTTCCACAGAGCAATCTAGTACAGTCGCTAGTATGTTAAAAATTTAAAGTTTTTGTCCCTTTTCACTTCTAGCTACCAGATTCACAATGAGCACTATAAGAACAAATATTCCAAGTTCCACCAAAACCTTTTCTTTAACTTCTAAGTTCAGTTCACTGGCACAACAATTTTCATATGCGCTTACACTAAGCTTGTGGCACTTAACATTTCATGCGCCTATTCAACGCAATTTACTTTTAAAACGTTTATTTTGGAATATTGTTAATATCAGTGGTTATTGCACCGCTCACTTTATTGAGTGAAACCTCCAAATTGCACATTCACACTTAAACCGATCACGCACAATTGGCTGGAATTGTTCGATCCACGCCAGACACCATTTGTAGGAATTAAAAGTTCAAAATGATTATTGTAATGTTTATTTAAAAATATTAGACTTATCGGGCTATAATTTTAACATTTTTCTATTTCAAAATCTTATAATGACTTATCCGGCTATAATACGTAAGTCGCGCGTCGGTTTCAAAAACGTCTGTCTCTCTGATATTTTCCCCGCTGTTCGTTTCTTTTCCGCTTTCGTCAAAGTTCCGTTATTTTGGTGTATGTAAGTATGCAGGGTTGCCAGCTGAAGTAGGGCGATCCTACATAAGTATATAAAATTAGCGATATAAGAGTTCGCGATATAGTATGACCCCATAATATTAACAATAACAATCTTAACTAAGAGACTAATTTGGAGATTACATGGTCATACAAAGAGTTTTCTGTGTTTAGTTATTTTAAAATAGCCTTCGTTATTTCCTTCAGCGATTCAGTCACCTATTCACTGAAGCTAAACATTTAACAATGCATTAAAAAAGGCAATCGAATACATCGCACTCACAAACAAATACAATTCCTGCAGAACATTCCCATTAACAGAAGGGCAGCAAATCTATTTTACAGTAAATGAAGAACACAAGAACTCTTATTACTTTTATTGCGAATAAACTAATATGTTTTCACTTTTCAATCGCAGATAACTACAAAACCTACAGTTTGAAATCTGAAGAAGCGTACATGCATACATACTTATATACATACATTGGAAAATCACTTGGTTTTCGTGCGTTGCGAAAGTTTCATTTACAAAAACTCATTCATTACGAACATTAGCTATCCATTTGACTGAATACCCTGTAATACAACAACAGTTTGATTAATTCACAACCCTTGAGCTCAAAATGACGAAAATAAAATTAAATAACCATTTAAACACCACTCTACAAAAGCGAAGTCAGTCATAGAATTAACACAAAATTTCAGCCTTTCACTTGCGCGACAATTGAATAGCCTCCAAATCTGTGTCATCTATTATTTTGGGTCATTTTTTACCCAAGAAAAAACAAAAATGGAGACTTCATTTTAATCTAAAATTTCGCTTTCAATTAAAACATTCCCCGCCAGCCACAATGCCACAACAATAAAAACATGCCGGTTGAAAATTTAATCAGCGCATAATTAATTTAATTTAATCAAGATATGCATGCTAGCTCTCCATGGCAAAATGCAAAATGGTCTACAATTAAGTCGGCGAAAATGGGCCGCGTCGATGGTTGTTTGTTTTCGGTATTTTTGCGCAAAATATACATATATAGATTTCGCTTTAAATATTGTATGTACATATGTAGTAAATAAGTTTTAAAATAAATTGTTCAGAAATAATAGCTAGCAATTAACGTATACTGCTTTTCTAAACCCCTCAACTTGTATTAGAATCTCATAAAAGTTCAAAATTAACTCACAATTGGAAAAGTGATGCGCCCTGAAAGAAATCATTGGCCACTATCAGTTTATACGCTTTCGATAATATACATACATACATGTTTGTATGTTTGTATAAATACACAGTCAGCGTTAGTTTTTCATACTCGTAGCATTTCCTACCTTTGCAAAATGCTCCGCCGGTTATTTCATTTCATGGCAATTATGTGCATTTACTCGCAGCTCAACTATTCAGCAGAAATTTTATACTTTGCAGTTTTGGTTTTTTGTTTTTTATTTTTTTATTTTTCTGATTACGCCTTCGAACTATGTACCACCGTTTAATCCAATAGCCGCATTCTATCGGCGAAGCAGCGGATCGTATCAGAGCCCAGTAGCAACAAGCAAATGTTCAAAAGCAAATTGGCTATAAATGCTGTGGAGAATCCACATACTCGTACATATGGGCATACATACATATATGGATCTGTGATGGAACATTAAAATTTCCAAATGTATCTAATTGTTTATTTAAAATGTACATATGTATATACCTAATTACTAACATAACAATGTACTGAAAAATGTTGGAATTAAACAAAAATTATAGGAATATGAAGCCAATTCTTTGTGATTCCACAGCATTTCAAATATTTTGCTGGTTTTCGAAGTGGCTCATTTAAGGGGAATGGCGATAAATTTGTCGCAAACGGTCGATATGAATCTTAAATAGAAAAAATGAAAGTATAACGGAACGAATTTCTTACACTTATGGGCTCCACAATTTCTATCTAATCATGATCGGATAGTGCATATATATTCATGCACAGAGTGCTTCATCACCTTCAATATTTTTTTTATTTAATACGTTTATTTGCAATCTATTTTAAAATAATAAGCAAATTATATAATTAATTAACAAAATTACTTACATATATTATTGAACTCCATTATACATGTGTACTTACATATATGCAACTCCGACTCTTTTGTTACATTTTAATACATTTTAATTTTATATTTAGCTATTAAGTTCTAAATGGAAGGTCTAATACATGATGTCTTTTAAGTCTAATAATTTCATTAGATATACCCAGATATATGGAGCTTAGAAAAATTCAGACGATTGGGCTATTTCTTCATTTCTCTATATTCGTCAGTGCCCAGGTTGCAAGCACCCAGGATATGGCTGCTAGGATTGATTGCATTTTCTTGTAAAGGGGCTGAACGGAGACTTGGCGCAAATTGAATTCGCTGGTGCCTAAAAACCGAAAGACTTGCCCATTGTGATAATTTGGCGCAAATGTCATTAAATTATTGCAATTGTCGTTACCTATTCCAAACAAAAAATATTTCATTATTTCATTTTGTTACAAAGGTATAGTGTAATAAATTCGGACTGTCGATTAAAATTCCGAAATGCTTAAAACAGAGTAATAAGCTGTGATTCAATTTTTAAGAAAAGAGACGAAGATACCGAAGGAAATCAAACAACGCTGGGATGCTGTGTATGGGAATTCTCAGTAAAAAGTTATGGAGTTTGAGGTTCCGAAGGAATCTAACTGACGTATTTTAAAGATCGCAAAACAACAGTAGGGGGCAGTTACTGTACCTCCTTCCAACCTTCATTGCTAAAAATGAAGACTATTTTTGAATTATATACGAATATTAGAAAGGTGTATTGAAATAAAGGGAAATTATATTGAAAAATAATAATGGTGGTTATTATATATACCAGCGCCAGTTCACTCAGCGGTTTTTGAAAAAATGTTTTCAAGCATTGTAAGTTCAATTTCTAGAGATTCTCATTGATTTCATAATCGAGTTTGGGTTTGTTTTTTGTTAAGCTAGTGGTTTTAGGAATGTCACTTCCGTAGATGAACCAAAGTTTAACTTTGTCAAGCCACTTTTTTAACGTACACTTTAGGTCCTATCTGCATGCAAAAATTCTGACTATTTGATTCACGAACTGTCGAAGTACTTTGCACCTAACATTATTTGCAACGAAAAGATATTTTAAGTATTTGGGCAAAGGATTTTAAAACTTTACTTAGTATGCGTTAGCTTAGTTAATATACCTAAAATAAGCCGAGTGTATCGAATACAGTTTATGGTTGGAAGAAGATAAAAACAACACTTTTCCAACACTGTTATGGACTGCATCGGAATTGAGGATATGAAATGAGGAAACTGGGAGCAATATTACCCACATATACAATCGTATCGAAAACTAATAGTGAAGCGGCGCAGTGAGTGAAATGCATTCTATGAATTCTTACATTTCACTTCTACTGATTGTGTTTGCTTTTCTTCGGAACTTGCTTATTCGGTTGTACGTACATTTACACATATGCTATTGCTGCACTGTTTCCGCTTCCGTTTGCAGTTTTGATTCGCATTACTTTTGCCTCATCGAAATTTATGGAATTGCAGGCTGTTTCGAAGAATTTTTTTTTTGAAGCTCCCAAACACACACATACATATGTATGTAAATACATGCATTCAATATTACAAATTCTGCGAACATTTGTTTTCTGCTAGAAAGTAAAGGTACAAACTAGTTAAATATTTTTTTTTTGTTATGCTCATATTTTTTTTCTTTTTTGTATGGTTTGGTTAACTTAACTTACTTATTAGCTGATTTTATGATTGGCTTTTTTGAGCGAGTAACGACCAGTTGGAGAAGGACATCACTTCATTTAGTGACTCCAGAAGACGACAGTTAGCAAAACAAGACTGACGGGCAGGCAGGCATTCTATGATGAACTGCATTGACGGTTGTAGCGCCAAAAAAAAAAAACAAAATTTCTTTTTAAACTACACAAAAAAAACGAAATACACAAATAATATTACAACAAAAAAACAATAAAGTTAATCAGAAAAAATTACACTTTAAGTAAATTTTAGTAGCCGATTGAATTTTCCCGATGCTTTAATACTTCTACCAGTTCTGTTGGAGTGGATAGAAATAGCCTTAATACATTGTTCCGTTCCTCCAAATATTATCGCTTTACTGGTATTCAATCATAGGTGTACAGTAAACTGGGTACTCGAAATTATATTTTCAAGGACACGCATGAAGAAAATTCGATATTTATAAAGAAAATTTTATTTGACTGCCTTTAGGAGATAACACAAGCAACCAATAGTAAACGTGTCCCTTTCGTTTAGTTTCGCTCATGTGAGGTAACGTAACACAACCGATTCAAATCACCCGTAAACATTTTGTGAGCACACAGAGCTAAAAAGTTCACCTAAAATTTAAGAGATCGACGTCAAAAAAAGCTTGAAGGGCAAGGAGGGCGAGAGAGCACAAAATCGAAGAAATTTTCGCTAGAAAATCTTCTTAATTATGGTTTGAATTTCTTCTTAAATTAATTTAAAAGAAAAACGGCTAGAAACAATAAGGAGATGACTTCTTCTTTTGTTTTTTTTTAGGGAATTTTTTTTCAAAAATATGATCGTTTTCATGTTAAAAATCACATAAAGGAAATCACTAAGGAGATCCTCTCATTGTGACTAGAATCTCATTGAATTTATAAATAAGGTAAACTTTTTATTTTTAAAAGAGCCCTTTTTAATTCAAATTTTGTTTTAACGTCTTAATATACCTATGGACGTTGTGAATACTCTACTTTATATTGTTTTTAGTTTAATATTATGAATCATGTTATTCGGATTTTTGTATTTTCAAAATAAAAATTTTTGATTTACACATTTATTGTTCCAGAAGTGTTCAATGAAAAGACTTTCGTAAATAAATTATGATTTATGAATAAATGCTTTCAAAAATATATATCTTTCTCTGTCTAAACTTGTGTTAATGTTCAAGAAATGGCACTTAATTTGGCACCACTAGTTGTTATAAATACTTACATATCTTAATAGTTCCTAAATATCTTATAAATTAATATGTAAAACGTTTAATAATAATACAGATGTAAGTAATTAAAATTATTACACTAACTTATAATCTGCTTAAAAAAAATTTAAGTGCCACTGATTTTAAGTTAATAACATCTTCGTTTTTTTTTTTAATATGAGGAGATTCTAATGAAAACCAAGATTCCGTTCTTAATTTTATTGAAAAGGTTTTCATCTTAATTGTACATGTTATCTACTAAATTTTATTCAAATTTCTTTTTTAAAAGAGCCGCCTTTTAAATTACATTGAAAAGTTTTCAGATTATCTTCTTGATTTTATTGAAAAGACATACCCTGTCGTAAGAAGAAGGGTTTCTTATTGGAAAAAAGTCATAGAGAAATCCGCTAAATTTAGCCTTTGATTTATAGGGAATTTCATTCTGTGCTGTAACTTTACACTGCTAGCGTTCGAGATACATAGCTATCGAAATCAATCGAAACAATTGAATACAGTAAAAAAGGGAAATAAACGAAACATAAAGTTAGTGCTTACAATACAAAACGAAACAATTTAGTAATCTAACTATATAAATGAGAATTTTCATTGTTTTGTGTATCGTGTATTTTTTAGATTTCGCTAATGCTGAGTACTTTTACTATAAACGAAACAAACCAAGTATGCAAGGGAACAAACAATACGTTTGGTTTGTACTCACCTACATTGAAACGTTTCGTGCATTTGTAATGCTCGGAGGGAGTATGACAAACCAAAGGTTTTCATACTTGTTGTATAAATGGGTCTTCAGAAGACTCCAAGACAAAAATCGTTCCCACACACACGCGGAATCTCAGAACTCTGGGAACAAAGCAACAAGAAGCGTAGCATACAGTTGCTGTAGCGACGAGCTCCACCTTGCTAGTTCAGTTTATTCCTGGCTTCAAACTGATTCAAGGTGAGGCCCCGGAGACACGCTACTTGACTGGGTCAGGCCATAAGGAAAGGGGTTCTAGATGAGTGGATTTAATGGGACTCTACATATGTTGCACATGAGTTGGGAATATCAAAATTTGTTTAAGTTTTCATTACGAACCTCACGATTTCTCCTACTGGAGAAATAATTAGATCTGCCAGCCATTTTTGTTTTTGGTAGCCAGCCCCTGTGCTCGTTAACTGTACATCAGTGCACGATTCTGCTTTGTGGCCAAATAAAAGTTCACGGGATATTCTCAGCCGATATAAACAAAAAAGGTTGCATATATTTTTATATTTGCCACAAATCGAAGAATCGAGGTTATACATGCTATCTTTGCTGGATGTTTTTATGTTATCTATAAAAACTAAACAATGACTTTCTGACAACGTTATAAGCAATATTTCCATTAACCGTAATAAGTTCGAAAAATTATGTCGAATTAAAAAAAAAACTCCTTACTAAATTATAATATTTTCTACTTTGGTACGTATTAATTTCTCGCTTTATTGACCTCTATCGATCTTTTCGTTTCACAGTCAACTTTAGCCGGAAATGGAATGCAACTTTCTATTAACTACAATCTCGAAACTAAGGCGTAACCAACAAAAAACGAAGTTAACTAGAGAAATTACGAGTACTTGGCATACATTTAGTCACTTTCACGACAATCCATATTCAACTATGTACACCAAAAATAGAATTAAAATTGCCATAATTCAAATAGTTGCTGAACAACTATGAGGCGTATGTATAAGTTGGCAATTGGAAAGTTTTGCTATGGACCACACCCCTTTCACATGCACATACTACATATGTGTGTATGTACATATAGTATGTATGTATGTAATATTGTATCACCATTTTCGGACAAAAATTTCTACTCACGCCCTTACAACTTAGGAATGCTTTCTATTTTTATTATCGCTGGGTTCGCTTGGTTAGGCCGACAAGTAATGGGCATTAGCTTAGATAGAAAGAGCATTCCCATACTCAGCCACTTTACGCTCAGTTGGCTAGTTGTGAATTTGGGCATTTTTCCACTCTTGTTATTTTAACCGCCTAAAACTATGCTACAATTTACGTAAATTAGTCAAACTTAATTATGTTCAGCGCCAGAAATGAAGTAAAAGTTTTTGGCAAATGTCAAGAGCGGCAATTCTGAGGGTGGTGAATGTCCAATATCCAGGTCATTGTTTTTTTGGGTGTGGGCGATGTGGTAGTGCGGAGCTATTCCCTAAAAGTGGGCAGCATTACAATAACAAATTCACGCACGCATGCGGATACGCGCGCTTACACATTTTTAGGCTTAAATGCGCACTAACGATATTTTCATCTCTCTAAGGGCGCGGGAAGAGTTCCAACTAATTGTGCCTCTTTTTCCCTACGCTACAAAAGTAATGCAATCATTTGTCCATTGTCGCACATGTTTTCAGGGTATACGAGTATTGTAGTTTTATATTTATTGCTGTTGCTACTGTCAAAATATTTTATATGTGCTGAAACGATATGTACATATGTACATACATAGGCGCGCCTAACAGTTGGTATTCTTATTTTTGTTGTTCAAGTTTTATGTTCACATTGCTTGTTGCATGTAGGCATTGTTTTTATAGTTGTTTTGTGTTGTACTCAACGAGGGCAACACATGCAGACACAAAACAAATAAAATGTCACAAAATTAGCCACAATATTCATTTGTATTGTAGGTACATGTCTCCATCGGTTCTCCACAGAATTCACACCCCACTCATAGCCTCCAATGTCTGTACATGCAATCAATAATTTGCCACACGGGTTAATTGTGTACACCACATGCGTGCGGTGCATGTTTTATATAGTTAATTCGCGCGTGCTATATTCGATTTGTCTCACGCCGTTATTTCGAAATTTCGAAACCACTTGAGCTTTAACTCAGAATTAATTGTGTGGGTAATGAGTTCAGCTGCACTCAGAACATCTTCAGCAATTCAGATAAAACGCAAGGTGCAAAAGAAGTATTTTTTTTACGTAATCGTTTATAAAAGTTCGTAAAAATTGCTACCAATTATCATGTTCTGGCATTTTCAAATCACAAAATCTGACAAGAAACTTGCAAAGTAGTGGAAATCGGGAGAGCAAAAAATTCAACTGTTTTGAAGGGAAGCTGCTAGTTTTCATTAGGCAAAATACATTTTCTCATCTTCTTAATTGGCGATATAACCGTCCATGCGATTTCAACACAGTACGTCAGTTGCTCTTCTGCAGGATGAATTATCTTTTCCAACATAATGTTAAAGAAGTCACAGAAAGGGAGTCAACCTGTTAGAAGCGGCTCGGAGAGGTCGTTCCCAAATCTGACTGAACTGGTGGTGTACTCAGTGTCATTTGACATAGCCGGGCTAGTTTTACAGGGATACCAAATTCAGACATCGCGGCTTATAGGAAACTTCTTCTCGTGTATCGAAAGTTAATTTAAAGTCGACAAATAGATGGTGTGTATAGATCCTCTTCTCACGGGTCTTTTCCAATATTTGGCGTATCGTAAATATCTGGTCGATGTTAGATTTACCAGGTCTGAAGTCACACTGATAAGATCCAATCAGTTCGTTGATGGTTGCTCTCAGTCTTTCAGACAATACGCTCGATAGAACCTTGTATGAAATGTTAAGTAGTCTGATTCCGCGGTAGTTGACGCCAATTGTGGGATCACCCTTCTTGTGAATTAGGCAGAGCACACATAAATTCCAATCGGCGGGCATGCATTCGTTCGACCACGTTCTAAAAATAAGCCCGTGCATACACCTTACCAGCTTTTTGCCATCATGATTGAATAGCTGAGCTGGTAGCCTATCAGCTCCAGCGGCTTTGTTTTTCGATATCATCACTGATTTGGGGCTTACAGTATTCCTTATACCTTGTTCTAACATAAATATGTATATATCTAATTTCTCATATCAACATCAAATAGCTGGGAAATATGATGAATAGTATATCCGTCTTTTTTCCCAAAAAATAGTTTATAGTCTCATATATAGAATCTGTATACCAATTAATGTGCGTATGCATCAAATAGTTGCGGAGTCATAAAGTAATTAGGCGTTTTTATTGTAAAAGTCGTGACACCGCCAATTTCTTCAAAATGATGCACAGTTTGTTCTATAGGGCATACGTACTTGGTCCAGTCATAAGCTTCTGTTACAAGTTCAAGCCGTTACAAAAATTAAACTATGATAAATTTTTAATAACATTAGTTTTATTTCATAATTCATATTCTCAGTGAGCGATGTACAAAATTGTATTTGAAATGGTCATGATGATCATGTTGAACTCTTGGAATAACATGAAAATTTTCTATAAAAAGGATACTTATCATGGCCGTTGACCGCGTGAAACTGAAGAAGTCGCTTTCATCTTTTGCGCCTAATTTGCTTCGAGCACGTAGACCAGTTGGCCAGTTGACCGACGGTAGGCTTTCATGTGGAGGTCATCTCGAACGCGAGGACGAACACTTCTCTTTCTGTCATCAACTGTAGACCTTTGGGAAAAAGGATCAATAGTACGGTAAACAAACCTTCTCGAAATATTAGGTTTTTTGAGAAGCCCTTAAATTTCACTTGCGCTTTTTCCACACTTATGTAAAGTAATAACCGCAATAGGATTTACTTTAGCTCTCCACTCCATTGTTAATAAGCGAAAGCGAACATTGAGCGAATTACCATATAAGTAAGAGTAGACACTGCATACAAAATATAATTCCTGGATATTTTTCCCCCTTGGGTGTACGTGTGCGGACCTAATGTGTAGGAAAAAGCAAATTATAGGTAGCTTCCCTAAGAGCACAGAAGTTTGCTGATAAGTTTTTCCTAAATGTAATGAGATAAATATTCCTTTTTAAATGACACGAAAACAGATTTAATCCTAGTAAAGAAACATAAGTTGCATTGGTCACATAATACTACTAGCTTTTTAAATGTCTGGAGGCTAAGATAATGATTTGGCTTTGTAAAAAAACACCTGAAAATTAAGATATATTGGATTATGCCCGCTCAACGCTTTGTTATATACAAATTTTAAGTCAATATTTAAAATTTTTACGTATAATCAATTACCACCAACTATAGCAGAATCAATTGTCAAATAGACGATTGAATTTATTTTATGGTCTCCTTATCAAGAACCCATGTGTTTACCATATGAGGCCAACACTTAAAGTAACCACTAACAACTATTAGGCGGTGTTTATTTTTAGTTTGAATGACACACTATGATTTTCGAAAATTTGGCATTGAAAACCTTCGAATGTATTTCTGCCATGAAGAAAAAAATGTCTCACACCAAGGCGCAGGAGAAGTTCGGCCAAACGTCAAGCTATGATGTAAGCGCCAAATCATTATTGTTATATTCAATTCTGCAATCATTAGATGTCATAGGGAGCTCAAAAATGATTCGTGTGTATTGGTGCTCATAAAATGAAATAAGTTTCTAAAAAAAAAGTTTATAGTAACGCTGAGGAAACTTGGATATAGAAACAAAGCATCTATGCATTGGCCGGTTGTTTCAAAATACGCCAAATCCCACAAAAGCAATTCGTTCACGTTGCAGTTCGAAAAAAATTATCGCTTTCTTGTACCACTAAGAATGGCAAAAAAGTGGTACAAATGGTTGCTACTGCTGCTTTGCATGAACGAAGAGTAGGCAATTCTTTATGTTATGCATTAATTTGCTTAAATAACAGGAAATGCCACATCGACCTTCACCGAAAAGTCGAAATAATGACTCATTACCCATATTCACCCAATTTATCACCTAAAATGTTATCCCTATTCGATTTGTTAAAAACACAATGCAAGTTTTTCAACATCTAAAGAAGCTGATGTATATTAGACCGATTTCATTCAACCGAAAAATTACACTGAAGATAGCACAACGCCGAAACCGGTTTGTCTCTACACCAAACTTGACAAGGGATGACGGAAAATCATTCGGAGGGTATACAACATTGGTCACCTTTGTTTATAACTGCCCAACAAAATCGAAATAGATGCAAAATGTTCAGAAAAAATGACAAATTTCATGACGGTAGTTTTCAATATTACGAAAATGTGATAGTCAAGAAACTACGAGATAATTTGCATAACTTCTATATCGAGTAAATTAGGGATGGACGTTATCAGAAAACTTAATAACTGAATTACGGAAAACCACATTTATTCTTATTCGTTTAGCAAATAGTTTTGCATGATGAATAAATTTGCGTTCGGTATTTAGGTAATTTTTAATAACGAATGAATATAATAAGTTTGAATAACGAATAGATTTTGGTTCCTCATTCAACTTGGTACCCTTAATGTAGCAACTGATTTATTAAGCACAATGTTAAAAGATATAAAAAATCGAATAGAAAAAACGTCCATCTTCCATACAACGGAATATATATGAAAATACCAATGATGGTACATATATATCAGTATCTGAAAAACTGATTACTCAAAATATTTTGATTGTATTATTATACATTTTTCAGATAACCATGGTACTACTCATTTTAGGTTGAAATCGCGAAAGTTTTACGAAAACACGCTTCGGGTATATACAGTTGTGTGCAAAATAATAACAGTGTACTGTGGAACATACTGTTTACCACTGTAGTTTTGATACTTATAAGTTTTTAAAATTTTTCTTTTTGCCAAAGCGTTTGCCAAAACTAATATTCGGAAACTACAACGCTTGAATAACGGTAAGTTGGATTTATATTTTGTCATTTGAATTTCTGTGACGAAAGGTTGTTTGCAAGGCGAGCACAATAATAGCAGAGTGTAAGTTTTCTTTCAACATCTTCGAAAATTTGATAAACACGGTTTTCAAAAGTAAGTAATATTATTAACTAAAGCATAATAACAACTTATCGCATGTATGCGCGTAATTAATTTTTTTGAAGTGAGTCGTGGAAAACATTGCACAACAGAGAAGCGTAATTTGATTACAAAAAATCTGATAAATGAAGGTAAAACGTATAAAGTATAAAAATTACTTAGTTGCTCTGCAAAAATTATATACAATGCATTAAAGTCCAAAAACTCGTCTGAAACACGTGGCCGTACAAAAATTTTATCGGCATTCCTTGTCGAGCGATAGCTACGCAAATCAAAGAGGAGTTTAATGGAGCACATACAGTCAGAAGATGTTTACGAGATAGTAAATTGTTTGATCGGAGTCCTCGTAATAAAGTTCCTCTTTTGAAAAAAAAAATCATGTTGACAAAAGACTCAAGTTTGCAAACGAGCACATATTATGGCCACTCCAAAAGTGCAGATATATATTATGGACTGATGAGAGCAAAATTTTTCTCTACGGTGGAAAATGCTCAAGGGAATATGTTAGATGTTCACTGGTATACAAGAAAAACACTTAAGCATGACGGGTGTGTGCATGCTTTTCCTATCAAGGAGTTGGCCGGATGCGGCAAATAGAAAAGGCTATGGATCAATATCTGTGTGTGAATATTTTACAAACCAACATGCTACCTTATGCCGAAGACGAAATGCCACTGAAATAGATTATGCAACAAGACAACGATCCAAACCATACTAGTAAAGTGTCGAAGGACTGGCTTCGGAAAAGTGGTATTGAAGTTATGGAGGCGGCCAGCGCAATCACCAGATCTTACTCCTATTGAGAACTTGTAAACGTTTGGGAAGGAAAACCAACAAAAAATAAACATTTGTGGGAAGTAGTACAAAAAGCGTGGTATAACATTCCATTGGAAAGATGTCGCCGCCTTGTCGACTCCATGAGGGTCAGATGTGTTACAGTCATAAATAATGAAGACAATACAACAAGTAAATATTAATGTAGTTAATAAAATCAAATGTGAATTAACTTTTATTTTGCTTGTAATTGTCTCTAAATTGGAATAAACTGAAATACTGTCATTTTTTGCTTCACCATTTTATCTAACTTGTTAAGAAAAAAAGTTTTCAACAATAAGATATCAGCTTAACTAGATTAATTTGTGTACAGAAATTTCGCTTTAGGGTGTGATAAAAAACGTATGAATATAAATGCATCAACACCTAACGAAATATAGGGAGCGTACTGCTATTAAAAAACTCGCAGCTGTACATGCATACGAGTACCGTCCGAACTGATACGCCTTACTTTGCTTCTTTTATAATTCTTTTGTATATACGAACGTGTGCCCGGATCGAATTAAATAAAATATTAAATTTCAATGCGCTTGTTATTACAGTAAATTATGTAAAATATCGATGAAGGATATCGAGTGAGCAGTTGGACGCGGCAAACAGCTCATATCAATTTGCTTTTATACATATTTTTGACTTGGCTTATTTGTGTTTTTGGTTTTGCAAGAAAGTGGAAATAAATATTGCATTATTGATGTTGAGATATTGTATATTTGATATATTACTTGATGTGAAGAAGACGCCGCGTGACGGAGGTGTGACAAGGAGGCTGAAAGTATGCTTTCCATTTTGTGGGAGAAATAGGGGATGGGGATCGCCGCGGATATGTTGTTGCAAAGGAATTAAGTAAAAGTTGACAACAAAGTAAAAAAAAAAAATGTTCACAATTTACTGAAATTAAATTGGATAGGCGTAAGAAGATATTGATTGATGTGGTGTTACAAATTGTAAAGTTTTTCAACCCCTGAAGCTTAGAATGCGTTGGCGCACTGAAGTTCATAAAATGGATTAGAAAAAACAAATGAGTATAAAAAATGTTGTGTTTATGGTAGTATAAATAACTGTAAACTTCCACCTTAGTTATATGTACATAGGTAGGTAGTATTTTGTTTTGGAAATCACCAACAGTTGCAAGTGAATCGTATCACCTTCACAATAATAATAACTTTACGCTTACATTATATGGCTCGGTGTTTGGTCAAACTTCTCGTACAATTTGTGATGTGCGTCCTGATGTCAAAACAAAGGGCACCAACTACCAAGGGTAAATAATTTTTGTGGGAAATTTATACATGACATTAATACACTCGAAGGTTTGTCATTGCCTGCCGAGAGGCGACTGAGATTATTTGAAAAAAAACTTTTCTATAAATTTTGATGTTACTTATCTTAACTAATTTTCGATTTTTTGTTTTCTCATTGTTTACAATCTGTCTTTGACAATGAGAAAATACACTTATATTCATACTCGTATAAGATTGGCGCTGACGTTGTAATTGAGTGAGACGCATTTTTTTTAATATTCCAAAAACTTTTATCTTGAGACTTAAAGGGTGAACACAATAAAACTGCGACACTTAGAAATTACTACCAGAAGAAAAAAACTAGAAGGCTTTGAAATCAAATAAGCTTTAATTATAATTTATTCTAAATTTAATTACATACGAGTGGTCGAACTTTTTGTCGCATACGCAACATAATCTTTTGCACGAGTGAGTCGCGATGCCCACAAATCAAAATTCTGTCTTCTTCAAAATTGCTTTCATAATTGGCTAATATTCCTCAATAGGACGCAGCTCTGGGCTTTTCGGTGGGTTGCAGTCGCGAGGTACAAAATCGATGTTATTTGCCTTGTATCACTGCAATGCGTCCTTGGCATAGTGTCAGCTTGCCAGATCCGACCAGAACAATGGTCTACTACAAGGACTTAATAAATGGCAGAAGACGCTTTTTGAGACATTCATCTCGATAAACTTGGGCGTCAATCGTTCCGCCTGTGATAAAAGGCCTGCTTTTACGGGAATAGGAAAAAAAGATTACCAAACCATGTATTTTTTTTTTTTTTTTTTTTTGGGAACTTGCTTCATTTTCAATTTACAGCTTTCAGGAGCATCTTGGCGACAGTATAAAAAGTATAAAAATATTGACGAGCAATATATTTGAAAATTTTGAAAGCAGTAGGTTTCGTCATCCATAACAATGCATTTGTATTTTGTGATTCATACAGCTTCCGGCTGTGGGATTTTATTGTATGAATTTCTGTCCGAGCATTCAAACTTTTCAATGAAGCTTTGCACAACAGACTGCGATTTACGTACAGATTTTGCGACAGCACGCGACGAAACCTTCGGATTTTGCGAAACCACCCTGACAACCTTCCGATCACTGCTTTGATCGCTTTGACCATGCTCACCTCCGCTGCCGGGCTTTCTAGTAGCTGCCAATCCTTCTATATATCGATTTAAAATTCTGGAAACTGTCGAGTGGTATAATTTAAAATTTTTAGCAGTTTTACGCGCACTTATAAATCAAATTCAAATTAATTTTCTCTTACGTGAACCTAATATTATGGTCTACTCATAGTATTTTGAATTTCAAAAATATTAAATATTTTTGGGTAAGTTATAAGTTTTCTAAAGTGTCGCAATTTTTGTGTTTTCCCCTTTATATTCGGCGACTAAACCATTTGACCACAACATGGTGATTTTTTGCAATACTTACAATTTTTTAACAATAAGTCGTTTTGTTTTTAATTACTTATAAAAGCTATCCAAAGCGAAAATTCAGCAGTGCAATCAAAGTTCAGGCCGTATCATTGTAGAACTTTTAATAAGCGAGAATTGAATTTGAGTTATCTTCTAAAGACGAAATTCGTACAAACACAAACCAAGTAGTAGGCTTCCTAATATTGCACAGCAAAAAGGGTTTGAATCATTACAAAAATGCCTGCTTAGTCAATTTAAAAAAAATGAACCGTCTTTAGTCATACATCTACAAAAAGTAATATAAGCCCTAAATATATGCAAAAATTTGTAGAAATCTGCGTACACTGGCAAACAATTATTTTTTGACAGCAACTACAATACACACAGAAGCGAAAATAAATATTTGTTTGTTTAGCGCGGAGAGTGGTTGTGATTTTTAACACGGTTTGTAAAAGCAACAAAACATTCACTTCAAACATATGCGACAAACGCCCAATGACTTGTTAAGAAGTGTAATTTTTCCGAAAAAAACTTTGTATTGCTGTTCAGCAAATTTCCTTACACTCTCACCCAATGCAAACAACATTTTTTGGAAATTGCGAAGTTTTTCGCATAACAGCTGTTTAGGCTGTCTAACAAACTGCGTTAACTTTTCTTTCAAACACATCTGCGTTCAACTCACATCAAAATATACAATGTAAATACCTTTAGGCCATAAAAAAAAGTACAAACCGCAATTTAGTTTGCCTTCAATTTTGGTGAAACGAAAATTGGTTCGTAAGTACATCCACCGCTTGTTTATTTTTGCATTGCCGCATTTTAGACACAATTCCGCACAAATATGTAGTGCTTTTGTTATTTTTGATGTTATCGCTTGTGGCATTTTTACGCTATAACTATCATAGAATGCTACTTGTAAATGCTGAACAGGCACACGGGATATGTGAATGAAATGAACGCGTTGTAAACACCAAAAATTGCATATCTCGCGGCTATTGGCAATGCAAAGGTGCAGATACATACGAACATATTTTAGTTAACATGTACTCGCGAATGTATTGAGGTAACATGTGTCCTTTCATTATAGTGCAGCGGATTAGTGAGTGTCAAAAAGTGGCATTGTGTGTAACAAATTCATTTGTACAAACAAAATACATATCTGGGGGAAAATTTACAACAATAATGGCGCAGTTAATAATGTATGTTATGCGAAAGATATAATGAAGATAAAATTAAACAAATATAATATGTATGTACATTAGGAAACATCACTGCCATACAATAACAAACGGCAGTGTGTTTTATCGGAATTGAAAAATGTATTATATTCTAAGACCTCCAACAAAATAATTTTGAAAACTTTGAAGATTTATGTGAACTGGAACTGTTGGAAAATACCTCTAAAAATGGAGTTATTTCTATAAATAAAACCAGTATAAAAAATTTCAAATAATTACCTTCGATCCTAAATCATTTTAAGCTTCAAAAGACCCGGATAAAAATATTTCAGAATTGTTTAAGGTAAATAAAATTAATCGACAAATATTAATTTTTGAGTTCGAGGCCAGCATAAGGAAAGTATTTTGGAAAAAAACAAATAAAATAAAATAATTTTTTGGAAGATTAGATTAAGACTTGACCGATGACTTAAGTTATTTTCTCACACAGTTTTTATTTTATTTTTCGCAATATTTTGATTTCATTTCATTTAATTTATTAACTTTAAAAGTACAGAAAAACACGTGGTATTTTCAGTTTACAAAAAATCCAAATAAATTAACCTAATAACTTTATCAAAAAATAAATTAAGTAAAGTTAGAATAATACTATAGTTATAATAATAATTAATAATTAGATCTAATAGTAATAAGTAAAAAATAAAAATAAAAAGATAAATTAGACAGCTACTCATAATGTTTTAGGAAAGAGGATTTGTAGATTGGTTAGAGAAATATTACTTAACAAGATTTTAAACTGTATTTTTGAAGTATCCAAACATTTTTATACATTTAATTGAGGTCGCTAAAGAATTCCAGATTCTAAAATATTATGAGAGCGAGACGATTAGACTAGTTTTATTTTTCGGTAAAGATATAATGGTTAGCGGTTTTTTATTAACTGAAATAAGAATGTCATGTGCGAACATATCAAACGTTTTAGAAAAATCTATGAGCACTAAAATAATAAATCATCGAAAGCAGGACGGATATCTTCCAAATATTTTCACACGGCCGTAGAACGATTATGATCAGATCGAAAGCCAGATTGGAAATCGCTTAAGAGGTTGTGCTTGTTAAGGTGGTCGACAATTTGGGTGGTCGTTAATTTTTCAAAAGCTTTTGCTAAAGCTGGTAGAAAAGTAATAAGTCTAAAGTCTTTTGGAGAGTCAAGAGTCCATAGATTAGGAAAGGTAGAGGAGGTTAGGGCAAAAATGAATATATTTGTTATAGTGGGTAGTACATAAACGAGAATTAGTTTAAAAAAAAAAATATATATATTAACTTCATCTACGCCAATAGCATTTGATTTTATTGCCAAAACGCATTTTGCGACATCATCTTCCGTAGCTACATCGAATGAGAATTCCCAGGTCGGCTTATACGTTAAGGTTTCCTTATTAGGAAATGGATGAGGGTTTGGCAACTTAGTACTCCTAAGTAAGGAAATATGAGTTCATTTCATCGGCATCAACCAAATAAGTTTTCGAAGGCTTTGCACATATCCGCAACTCGTTGGGGGACAAGGCTGTGTTGAGCTTAGTTTGCAAGTAATTCGTCTTATTATTACGTTACTGTCATTGTTACTTTATTTCGCTGATTTTATAGGTATTCCAATGCTCAGTTGTAGTTTTTGGTGTTTTTTTTTTGGTTTGTTGAATTTTTATAAATTTTGTATAGAATTTGAAACTTTGATTGATGTTTATCTGCCTCCTCGGAGAAATTGTGGAATGGCAGCCACATCAACCTTACCTAAGCTCATAATTTATATGGTATAATCCTACATACATACTTATATTATAAATGTGAAAGTTTGTGTATTTGGATGCTTCTTACGCAATCGGGCAAAAACGGATCTAAGGAATATACTGTTCGAATCTGGTTGAAAGTTATTTATCGGTTTTGGAGGGAAAAACGGTAAAATTTTTATATACGTAGATATAGGAATGTACCACTCCATTTGAAAAAAGTTATCAAAAATCAACATGAATGTTTAGCCACTTGAAGCTTACCCTATATTATACTTAAATAAAACAGGATCCAACCTGCATACTCATAAATCTTTGGCAACCCCGTTTAAATTTGGGAATATGTATGACGTTTTTCTTGGAATTTCAACATTTTTTTGTAATTCCCTAGAAAGTATGGAACTTTGACTTACATGGTTTCCGATATACATAGACTAAACTTTATTTTTAAAAATAAAATTAAAACTTAATAAGGAAAGACCGAATTGTCAATACATTTGGCAACTATTTTCTAGAATTCAATGAGTTATAATAAAACGGCATACCTAGAATTTTGTAAATATTCTAAATAAAAAAGTATTGTAAAAACTTGTTGCTTTTTTGTAGATTATTATAAAAAAAATTTTTTTCCAAAAGGTCATCGCCACTCAGCAGGCAATGGCAAACCTCCGAGTGTATTTCTCACAAAACTCATTTGCTATTCGGAGTCGGGTGAAAACTGTAGGGCCCCCAGTTTGTGGCACAACATCCACGACGAACACCTCAAATTGAGGGAGAAGTTCGACCAGACATCAAGCTAAGATATGAGCGCCAAATTGCATTTTATTTTATAAAAAGTTAAAGAACAAATATATTTCACATGAACTATATTGTAAGTAAATATTGTAAAAACAAAAGTCAATGTGTCAACAGTATATATATAGTATGTTCCAAAAGGAAATTTAGTGAATGACAACACGGAATGAGACGCTCACTGGATTGAACGAAAGTACTTGGCAAATGAAATGTCTATCCTACCGAATTTTATTTAACCCTCCACATGGCAGCTAGTCGCTTTCCTTTCCCATTGAGCTCCAGATGGTCGGGTTTCCGGGTTTCAGGTCAGTAAGTAAGTAAAGTATATTTGAATATTTTGTTTGAGAAAAAACGTAAGGTCCACAAATAGGTCCACAAATAAGTACAAACCTAAAAAATTACTTAAGCGCCTGTTACTAATCCGACGGAAAACTATTAAGACTTCATTAAATTCAACTCGGAACAGATGGGTAAATGTCAATAAAATTTAAAGTCGATGCAACTAAACATACATGCACGCACATAGTTGTATATACGTGCGTGGAAATCGTAGAGAATCAATAGGTAGCAGGGCATCGGGAAAGAATTGTCTATGAGGCTATTGAAAGCGTCACACACAGACGGTAATATATGGGTATGGCTTTTTATGTACGTACGTACGTAGATAAACCCATACGTATACCTGAATGTTGAAAGATTGCACAAAGAAAAAAAAACCAACAAATACAAGGGTAATAAATGTAGTTATATATTGTTATGCACACACACACCCACACACACACGAATATATAACACAGCTATCCTTCTCCATTACTTTTTGCTTTGGGGAAGAAGGGAGAGAAGTTACAAGTGTGTTGCGGCGATAATAGCAATTGAATTGAGCGAAAAATAGCAGGGTTGTGAATGCAAGGACAACGAAGTCGCAGCGTCGCATATGAAGTGCAGGTGTAAGGTAGTCATAGTCAAAGGAATGCGAGCACACTTTCCCAGCAAACATTTAATTGTAAAATGTATCTGAGAAACAAATTATAGTCAAAGTACTTTGATGTTTTAATACTGATTTAAAAATTTCAGTTTCCTCAACAAAATGGGTAGTTTGGAATTCACCATTCTTTATGGTATTTAATTTCATTAGCTAAATCTTATAATAATAATAAGCCCAACGGTTACCCTCTTTCCCGCCCAACCGACACGAGGGGCACAGTCCGCATGACGTACGGATCTTTTTTTTATTTTATTTTTTTATAATTTTTTTTTTGTGCGTCGAGATCCAAAACTGCTCAGCTACAGAAAAAAAACTTCATCAGCTGAATCAAATATATATTATACCGCCGTTAATCATTTATTGAGAAAGGACAGTACAGCTCTTTTTATGGTGAAAAGTGAGTCCGAAATATCAAAAGTTCTGGAAATCTTGACATAAACATCGGAAAGGTTCATTTAATTCATAATTGGTTTTACACTGTTCTAAATAAAGAAGTTTAAAGTGTCTTGAAATCCGAGAAGGAACATTAAGTTTAACTTCGGCAATAAGAAATGTACTTGCGATTGACCCTGTGAGTAGTTTAGTAATGAATATTATGCCTAGCATTTCTCTACGGCTGGAAAGAGAGAAAGATTTATTAGCTTCAAACGATCAGTATAATGAGGAAGATTAAGCCGAGAATCCCATCTAAAGTCTCTTAGGGTAAAAAGTAAGAACTGTTTTTGAATTGATTCCAGCCGATCAATGTGAACTTGATAACGTGGGTTCCAAACTATCGAACCGTATTCTAGCATAGGTCTTACTAAAGTTGTAAAAAGAGCCTTTGTTACATATGGGTCCTTGAATTATTTTGACCATCGTTTTATAAAGGCAAAAATCCCTCTAGCCTTATAAGCTATAGCATTAACATGACTATTGAAATTAAGTTTGGAATCCATTGTAACTCCCAAGTCAACAAAGTCAAACACTTGATCCAGAGTATAGTTATTTATTATGTAAGAAGCTGACTGAATAGTTCTTCGTGAAAAACTCATAAATTTACATTTTTTAAGGTTAAGTGGCATATAATTTATGTTGCACCAATCAACTAAGCTGTTAATATCTATTTGTAATAAATTTCTTTCTTCAATCGAAGCGTATGATTTACATTTACATTAGTATATTCGAATATCTTATTGCAGTAGTAATATCATTTATGGATAATAAAAACAGAATTGGTCCTAGATGGCTGCCTTGGGGAACTCCCGAAGTAACATTAATGACGTTGGAAAAAGCATTTTTGAATATAACGATTTGAGATCTATCATGCAGATAAGAAGAAATCTAGCGGAGGAGAGAGGGTGGAAAGCCCAGCAGATCAAGGTTGTGGATGAGTAAGGGGTGACAAACTTTGTCAAAAGCTTTACTGAAGTCGGTGTATATAACATCTGTTGGAATATTTTCTCTAAAACCATTTGAAACATGAGTTGTGAATTCCAGTAAATTGGTAATAGTTGATTTGCCCTTACAAAATCCGTGCTGAGAGTTTGCGATTGATGAAGAGATCGTATATTTTAACTGATTAGTAATAATTGCTTCAAATAGTTTTGGAATTGCCGATAGCTTTGCTGTTCCACGGTAATTTTCAATCGAAGACCTATTGCCGCTTTTATGAAGAGGGATTATAAAAGACTTTTTCCAAACACCTTTGTTTATGAAATTTTTTTTGTTTAAAAAAAAATTGCAATATTTTGTTTTTTCCAACGCAACTCAAGTATATCGCATAAATTGTTTTTTAAGTAAATATTTGATATCAGGCAAGGTGGAGTAGACGTTGTAGACCCCGCAGAGGGACCTTAGGGCTTAAAGGAGTCCATTGTGATACCACTTACCAACGGTAACATACTTAGAATCTAAATGACGGTTAACTGGAGAAACGCTCTGTCTAGCAAAGGCCGGACATCTGAGTAGAAAACGAAAAGATGATTCCACCTCGTCATTTTGCATACAGCTGCGGCAAAAAGGGTCAGAGACTATATTAAACGGTCAGAACTTCTGCGAAAATCGAGAGTTGCCGCTTTGTTGATGACGTGAGCTCCTTCGAACGCCAACGGTTCACCACCGGCCAGAGAATCCGTGCAAGTGAGCATGTCGTAGTAGTTGCCGAAAGCTCGCTGAGCTGACATAGAGCCTATCTGTCCAACAGAAGTTCGTAAGCGGCTAGAGGAGCTCCCACCCTTTCCCTGTTTGGAGTAATGACTTCGGGGGTACCCTGCTGAGACAGCTCATTAACCATGCAGTTTCCTGCAATGTCCCTGTGGCCCGGCACCGTCTGATATCAAAGTGTTCAGAGGCGGCTGAGAGAGAAGTCAATACATTCACTGACCAGTTACGACCTGTCTAACAGAATAGATGTTAGCCTGTCTAAAGGGAAATACCTCCGTAGTTCATAAGCCTAAATTTCTGGCTGAGGGAGAGCTCCTGGCAGAAGGCAGTCCCTCCAACTTTCCATTCAGCAACGACCCATTCGTGAAGAAGTTCACAGGCTCCTCACCCCAAATTCGACCCTCCTCTCATTCCTTCCTTTGAGGAATGTGAGTGAAGAAGGATCCATCTGGAGCCAGAACCGGCAGACAGCAAACCGTTTCTAGGAGAACAAAATTGAAATTTCCTCAAACGTTTTATACTGTGCATGTTGGGCTCGCAAACGCATGCCATTGGGATAAACACTTAAAGGTCGCTTTTATTGCAAATTTCTGTAGAGACTGCATTGACTTTTTAACCCAGATGTGGCAACAAGCTTGCCGCCCACTTCACCTCGTACTCACTCCGCTGACACTCCTCGTTAATTTACTTTATTTCTGCTTTATCAACACTCAAAATGTATTTTTAGTTGAGTGGGGAAAACTGTGCAAAAATATCTCTTGACGAAGGTACTTGCTTCCCACACTTATGTAACTTCACTCATGACTATCATTGATACTATGCTGCGGGGTATCTTTACAAAACACATAGCGAAGTGAATAAGCACAGCTGCATACATACAAATAAATCTACTCTACAAAGCGCCGCACATTCATTTAAAGGACTAAAGGACAGTAATTTCCAGTCAGTATTAGGATAATTGCTTGCTTTTATTTTAGGTAAAAGATAATCAAATCATGCAGACAAAAGCGAAGACAAAGCACATGTGCTTTGTTTTTTTTTACATGTATTTAAATGTTGTGCGACACAGGTTTGTAGGATTTTATAAATGAACACAAATACATATGTAGATAAATATTCTTGTGTTTGTTTAAAAGAAAGCCAGTACTCAGCTGTTGCACAAGACTTCAAATGTAGAAGGTGGCGGTGGTCGCATTTTACAGGTGGTGGCATTTATAGCAGTGTCCTTGTGTTAATATGTATTTCCTTATCTCTCTGGGTTTCACTATAAAATTCGCATAATTCGCAAACAAATGTATATAGTTTATATGTACATACATAAATTTGCATCCCGTATACCATACACTACATACTCGTATAAATAAATGCAGACAGTGGAGCACTGAAGCGTATAACTGGTGTAGTGAGATTACTTGTGAGAAAAAAATGTGAGTAAAAAAGGCACAACATACGAACACATGTGCATAACTAAATATTTGTTTATATAAGTATAGTGTATGTACGAGTATGTATGTATGTGCACAAAAGAGTGTTACGCACCTTCAGGTCGTAAGTAGTTTAACATGAAGCAGATGCAACAGCTCGAGCGTGGCGGCAAACGCATTTGTGAAAACAATGAAACCCCGAGCATACTTTCAGGCGTGGGACATTGTACATAATGGGCATAGGTACACCGTGTTTGTGGAAATACTAATTGTAATATAATGAAGGTAGATAGGAGATACAATGGACTTTGCAATTAATTTTGTGCAGTTAGGTGTAAAAGAATAAAATAAAGCGGATGATTATTTTCAAGCTAAAATTATAAAAATCAAAAAATTTTACAAAATGTTAACGCGTAATATTTCTTTATTTTAGTTGTAGACTGTAACTGCCACTAACATGATCGATTTTGAATTTCCAATTCGATGACGCGTTCTTGAACTCTATGGTGAATGACGCAAGTAATGTAGCCTTCCGATTTGCATATCCCCAAAGGAAAAAGTTTAGAGATGCAACATCATTGGGTATCTGCGCCGAACTCATCGGTCCGTTGCTCAAAGGTAGCGCCATTCTGTTGGAACCAAATGTCGCACAGTGGGAAGTTTTCGACTAATTTTATTCTAAAATGGAAATCAAATCATTTGTTTAATAAACAGAAAGAATTATGGATAAGATCCTTTAAGTTCGAAATAAAAATAAAATACTAGTATCAGCATTTGTTGAAAAGTCCGATTCATTTTTTAAATCATTAAACTACAATGGGCAGTGAATGTGTTCTGATGAAAGTGTTGTGAAATTCAAAATAGCTGATCCGATATACAAACCCCATTTGGCGGCTGCCATCCGAAATTCTTACGCCACTCATTTTTGTGGATGAAATATGTGTAAGGTGGGCCTGAAATTCACAACTTTATTACCATAATCGTTTTCAGCGATCTAGAAACCCTGTTTTCTTACTTCAAAATCTGAAATTTGAAAATACCCCGTCTACAATCAAATAGCCTCTATGTTAATCCTGATATGGCTAGATTTTGTTTTATTAATTCAACATGAAATATATTCAATGCGGTGTTATTTTATTAATAGAAAGTAGATGCGATTTTAAAACCAAGGGATCAAAATTTAAACTACACGGAAGTACTTAATATAAATTCTAAAATATAAATAAGCTCGCTTTACTTTACGAGGTAATACAAAATTTTTTTGTTTGTTGCCGAGTGGGGCGTTTTGGTTTCTAAACATTAGACCCAAAATTAATGGAAAATATTCTGAAATATTTACAACTTTATTTTCTAACATTACATTTCATACGAACTCCAAAGTAAACCGCGGTGTGAGGGTTTTTTTTTTAATAAAATCCAAGGTATAAGCAAACGCAACACCTTGCGCTGCTAACATACAGACGGGAAATCCAACACCCCACACGCGCAACCCAAAATTGGCTAACGCAACAGACCAGCGACTGGCTTTTCCGTGGGAAATGCCAATTCAGCAAAACCAGCACGTCACCGAGACACGGGCTGAGAAGTAAGAATAGAAGTAAGTAATATTGTATAATTCAGCCTTAAGTTGAAACTCAAATAATAAAGACCGGTCTCGTCCGGAAAACATTTTTTTAAAAACTCTTCGCGATCGATTAGTTTAACTTACACATATGGGCATTTCTATGTTAGTAATATTAGTCTCATAAGCCTCATAAGAGCCAGGCGATCTAAAGTAGAGTATTTAAAATACCAACTTAGATATTAACATATTATACGAGCATTATCGCTACGTTTTCAATTATTTCAGAATCCCCTTAAGAAATGCTTGTACATACATATGTATCTGTTTTAGGCAACCGAAATCAGCACGCATTGTGAAAGCAACTATTTCATGTCGAAATAGAGAAACTTCTCTAGCAATGCTGATTATATGCACTTTGTTGCGACACTGTTGCAGAGAGAAAAAAAAACAAAGATAAGATAAGATGAACTTCAAAATATCTCCAACATACACCTGGGACATAGAATGTTTACTAATACACAGTAGAATTTTGTCATACGAATGTTGGACTCTCTTCCATTAAAACTATGTTATAATGTACCACGTTTCTAGTCCTAATTAATATATCGGCTATATAAATTCAAATTTTAAATGGTAGAAGATTCACAAGACTATCGGCATATAAAATTATTAAAAATCAACGAGATTTTTTATAAAATGCATAAGTTATATGAAAAAAGTTGCCAAGCCCTAAAAAAAATGTTTTCAAAACGCAGCAGTAGCTTCTAGCCACTTCAAACTTTGTTGTACCACTATTAATTAGGATCAAAACAGCCCACCCAAAAAAGTTCTATACGTTCGAATAAAACATTGTAAAATTTTTATGAAAAGTTGTTGAAATTCAACACATTTTGTATAAAGTTTCATTTATTAATTTGGATAGTTTTCTTTATAGTAGGATCAAGATTTATATATAAAATTTAGAAAAAATGTATCATGTAACAACTTTGAAAATATTGTTAACAAAAATCACAATTCGACCGGTTTTGCTCTTCAGTGTATATAATATAAAATTAAATTTGTTTTAGATTTTTGGTCATAGGCGTACTTTGACCCTTTTCAACCGAAACGAAAGTGTGTCGATAATTGGCCCAATATGGTCACACTAAGGTGCGTAGTTGGGAAAATTTAAGCATATATGACTACTTGTTTACAAATTACAAAGTGTTTTTATTTCAAATTGGATATGTAAGTAACAAAAACAGAATGTCGGTTTGACATTTTTTTAACGCGTAAAAATATGCAGATAAATTATCACACTCTCAATAAACTTATATCTTTATATTTAACAGCTCCTTGTCGTCCTGATAAGTGTTCACACTGTCGATGCATCGTTAGCACAATTTCGGAACAGATTGGTTACGCTCACACTCTCGGTACAGGAAATACGCCGCAAATCGGTAGATAGCGCCGATAGTGAGATCATAACTTTAGTGATCCACGTCCAAAAATCTATGATCACTTAGTTAACAACTTTTCAAATCACTTATATTTTAATAGCGTGCATAATAAATTTCCTCAATTATTTAGATGTCAAACTAAAAGGTTTAAAAATATCATAATTTTAAAAGAGAGACGGTTGCCACCCGTCTACAAAGTTAAATATAGTCATAATATTAAGGTAAATATGCAGGCGCCCAAACCGAGTGTGTAGCGTATGCGGGCTCCATTTGGTGGGTTCTGGGCTCGAATCCTGCTATTAAAGATTTTTTTAATAGCGGTCATCCCTCGGCAGGCAATACCAAACCTCCAAAAATCGTTTGCCATTCGGATTCGGCGTAAAACTGTAGACTCTTAAATTTGTGTTACAACACGAAGACGTACACCACAAATTTTAGGAGAAATTCGGCCAGACATCAAGTTACGATGAAAGCGCCAAATTGTTATTACTATTAATAAGTTAAATATAGCATACTATTAAATTGATTTTTTAAAAGATCTACATACATATGTATATAGGTTTCTATAAAAAAGTGCAACAATGTTTGATTACGTTGTGGATTTCAAACAATAACAAAAAAAATTTAAACGACAAACAATAGTTAGTAACCAAGCCATCCGGAAATAAAGGTATGTTTACGGTTTTTTGAAAACAAAAAAATGTAAACGAAAAATTAAAATTCAGGGGTTATGTATGTTGAGGTGTGGGAAAATGGGGAAAATTTTGAGTTTTTTTAGAGGTTTGTAGCCATATTTTTATTAAATACTTGTTATAGGTATTGCGTAGTACAATGTCTAATTTGTAAAATCAGCTCAAAGCGGCTTGCCGTGACTACGATTCCAGTCCAGCGGCTCAACTGAAAGCATAAAACCAAACAAATTTCGTTAGTATGGGGATTGTGGTGCCCTTGGCCGTTTAGTAGGTAGTTTTAAAGACACATAATGGTTAGCATTCCATTTAAGTCGTGAATCAAACTCTTTACTTTGTAAAAGAAAAGACAAATCGAGATAAAAAACAGAAAGATATGAGTTTACAATAAGTATAAATATAAATACTAATAACAATGTCTAATAGCGTTTTCTTTTCTTTTTCTGCCCAGTGCAAGGGCCTGTCAAATTTTCGTGTTCCTTTCTCAGCATTTTTTTGGGTCGTTTGTTCCCAATATAGCAATCTACTCCGGCAAAAGTGCAAAAAGTGCCGCATGTTATATTAGTTGTATAAATTGTTTGTTCGTACAATAGTTTTGCTCGAAAGTCTGAATATTGACACTAAATGCAAGTTATTTGTCTAATTTAATTGTAATCGATGAATTAAAGATGATGCAAGTGAAATTGATAGCATTCTTTTTTTCTGGTTTTTTTTTTACGAAAAATTGGATAATTTCGCAGGATCAATGGCAACATTTTCGTAATGTTGCTCTTGAATTTTATTTATTTCTAGAAAACGCTATAGAGTATGATAGCTTCGAATACGAATAAAAATATAAAAAAATAATATCAATACGAAAACAAATACGACCACCAACAACAATGTGAATATGAGGGCTTATAAATACAATAACAACATGATGATGATTATATAGATTATGAAAATAATAGCAATAAGGATATTAGTAATGAACCCAAGGGCATTCAGCACTGGAACGATAGCAAACTATTCTTCAAAAATGTTCCATACTAACAAAATATGACAAACGAGTGCGAATAGGGATTTAAATGCGTAAAAGTTTATTTATTAGCGAAAGTGAAGACAAATACGACTGTTTACATTTTCTAATTCAATCTGACCTTTGCGAACTTAAAAAATAGACATCATATTTTCTACAATAGTGAACCACTAAATTAAATTATAGCAAACTCGATCATGGATATCTATTTAAAAACCAATAAACATCAAATCGAAGAGCCATTAACCCTCAAGCGATTAATAACTTCTAAAAAAATAAATAAAGGTGGTTTTGCTGAAAACAAATACGCAATAACAAGATTTCATTGACAATACGAAATTAAATTTTTTATAGCTTTTATGAATGTAAACAGATTAAATCGAAAGCATAAAAGCAATCATTGGAAACTGAGAGCGAATCAAAAAAATACTGTAAATGCAGTGAGGGAAGAACTGAATGAGAGCGTCAAAGCTAAATGGGTGAGCGTGTGAAAAGCTGACTGTGTATGAGTGTTTTATTTAGCCAATGCCCAGAGGGTGGCCAAATAGCAAAGTTATTACTGGATCATAATCATGATTTTTCAAGAGGAAAACGACAAAACGACTTTTAAAATCAGTCATAAAAACAAGTCAAACAAACGACAGAAAATGGGGGCCAGGTAAGAGGTGTGGTGAGGTCAAGTATTGTGCACAGCACACGCTCGTATGTAGGTTTATATATCTTGTTTAAAGCGGATATAAAACTAGTAGCCATGTGGGTAATCCATCAAGACAGCTGCAGACACAAAAGGAAGGTAACAATGACACCGCCCAGTGAGTGAGGGAGTGAGTTGACGACAAGCGTACTCTAAGAGTGGTGATTTGTGGGAAATGCAATAACATATATTGAATGAAAATATAAGGCATGTCAAAAATAAAATCAATTCAGCGAGGATGCGGAGGTATATAAAAAATAATATTGCTATTAATGTTGATTTTGTGTGACGCAGTTCCAGGCAGGATACGCGCAAAGCAAGCAGGCGCGTACTTGATGAATTTTATGGGCAAATGTTTGCTTAAGTGTGTATGTGTGTACATGTGTGCCATTTCATAGACCTCACTTTGATTCTAAGTTATGTTCGTTAGCGCATCATAAACGTTTCAAAAACTCAAAAGCGCTCATAAATTGCATTAAGCGGCCATTTATAAGGCGGATTGTTAGGGCAACGATGTGATTGAAAAAAAATGAATACGAATTACGAGAAAATTAAATGAAAAGCAACCTTCGTCTATAGAAAACTCAAAGAAGCATAAAAACACATAAACTTGTAAAATAAATATTTAAAAAATACACACGCACACATACCCAAAAGCTATACACATATGAATCATATATGTTTACCATTTCATATGCGTAGTCACATCTGTATTTACCTACACATCATCAACTTGCGCTTGACGCACATTAATCAAAAATAATGACATCGTAGCGGCACCACTTAGCAGCGAAGCAAAAACAAAAGAAAAAAACATACATATGTAAATTAAAAAGCTGCAAAGCAGTAACAACTGAAACTCAGCAAATCCTTCAAAAAGCACTGAATGTCTAGGAACTCCTTTACCGCTACTAAATCATAATAAATTTATGCCAATATAAAAATTAATGAAATATATGATTTTTATTCACTCGGAGTTTACTTAGCGGTTAACAGCAGCAGTCGTGTTGAAGTGCATACTTGGCGGCGCAGAAGCTAAGAGAATTGATACTTAAATGTGCACATTTTATTTAATTAAGTACAACGTTAGACTTTACTGTGTAAAGTACCGAAAAGTGCACACTGGAATTAGATATTAACTTAGAGGAGATTAGCAATTAGTTGGATAAGAGTTCAGGAGGAAATCGGAATCGGATGTCCAAATTCAGTGTTCTAGCAAACAGACTTTACGCAAGCTACTGAATCTGGCATAGTCGTGCAGAAACTCTCATGGAAGCTGCAACTTGTATGCATACATACTTGCAGATTTCTGAACTCCGTTTTAAGGCTGAAAATTTGCACGAAGAGAATCTAACAAGTCACCTCTACCAGGTTTGCTCTGTTGTAAAAAAAACTGCATTCGGTAATAGCTATTAGCGAAATCAAGCAAGGTAAGGTCTCTTATTAAGTCCCGTTTGGGACTTGCGCATTCAGGTGTGATCATCATAGAAAACGAGGCGGGATTCTGGTGACAGCTTAGCCGTAGCTAAGCAAATCAAAAACCAAATCCAAAGAACATAACAGCTTATGGATCATACAGCATCCACAAAGTTAGGGTTAAAGAGTATAATCACGTAGAGAAAAATATTACAATTAATTAGGAATGTGCCAATTGATTTATGAGGAAACTTCGAGCTAAAGTTTGCCGGAGTTGTGGTGCTTTTGCGTGTAATCTGCAATATGTTCCCTGATTTTTCCTGTTCTTTGCCTCAAAACATGCACTTGTGAAGATGTGGTTTCAATTTTGCCATGTGTTTCATTACTTTGAAGCTACCACTGATAAACCATGTGATTGCTCTAATGCACAGATGGGCACAGTAACCCTATCACATTTTCTCATAGTATTAGTGTGTCATGCTGGGTTATAGTTGTCACTTTGTCGCAATTGAATTAAATCTGTTAAAAAATAGGACTTGCATTTGAATTGTAGCAAAGTGAATAACAGCAGGCTGTTTTTTGTTTAGGATATTTTTAGTAAATTTTCAGCACAAAAAGTGGAAAAACAAATTAAGAGCCGAGCGTGGTGTTACTCTCATCAAACCTGAATGCAAACTGTGGTAAAATTCCTACGTCGCTTCTGTATAACCCACGGTACCCACGGTGAAAATAATACAGAATGTGACGCATCATCTATGCTCTAATGTAATGCCTGTTAAAACGAGCTCGAACAATTTCGCTCTTTATGTTTTGTTCACAGCGGCTACCTGCACAGGTAGATTGTTCCGGACACCCTCCGAAGAAGAAGTGGAATCGATTCGGCCCTATCTGTGCGGTTGTGTTACGTTTGGAAAAGTGTCGTTTAGATTTCCAAGAGAAATTCCGATCAACACAAACGAGATACATAGATGCTCACACTCAGAATATATGTATATAAAACTTGAAACAGCGAAATTTAAATTCAGCTTGTTCGGAAAAAGCGAACTTCTGTAGCCCATCGTAAATATTTTTGGTCACATTTGTAATGTTTTTGTTTATTGGATGAAACACAAACCAATCAAATACCTTCTTGATAAGTCTGTCAGGCGACAACAACAACAACTGATAAATTCTAGTTCCAGTTAATAGTCCACAATGTGAAATTAATGGATCAACGGATGTTTCGATGCCACACTGAAATAGAAATCAGTATTAAAAACGGCAAGGGTTTCAGTTCTGTAAAGTTATCGGTAACGGAATATTGACAGATCAGCTGTTATAACTTTAAAAAACGATTTTGAGTGAAGTTGACATGTCACGACAACGACCTTATAAGTTATCCCATTAATTAGTAGAAAAGATGTAAATAATGGATTATTATGGATAAGTATAAAAGTGCGGAAGAAAAAACTAACTTCTTCTAAATTGTTGAGATATATAAATAAAGACAAGTATTTATAATGGGAAATGACTTTATTGTTTTTCAAAATATTTTCGAAGAAGATCAACACAGTCTAGCATGCGTTCAAACACAACGAAATACTTTTTGCTTTCCGATTGAAGTATCTAGAAAATATGTAATTTAAATGCATCAATTCAGGCATCTCAAAACGTTGAGTTCAAGTGAACTTTTTTGCGGAATTGTGACTATTTGCTTGAAAGTGCTTCGTACGCGATACAGTCGATTGTTATTTAAATTCGGATTCATATGCATTCGTTCATGATTCGTCGACCAAAAAGCAGTTCATGCACCCATGTAGATAGACGCTTAAAATCGTGTACATGTGCTTCTTAGAATCTGATATAACGTTGATTTCAATTTACATATATAACACACTCTGAAGCAGTGGATTTTTCAAAAACCAGTGTTACACTCAGTAGTACATATCATTCACATATTTTCCATCGCCAAAATAATGACACATCGAACTTCTTATATGCATATGTATTTAAGCGTACTAAAATTTTGCACAAGCTAGAAACAAAACAACAAACTTTTGGTTATCTTACGGTCATAAATTTATTATTGCTTTTCTAATTAGTGTATCTTTTCTAATTAGAGTAGCCGATTGGTAAATATTTTGAAAGCAAATATTTGAAATTGACCTTTGAGCCACAATAACAGCTTATTTCAGTTTTAGTTAGCTGTCACAATCTAATAAACGTCTTTTGAAACACCGCGATGGGATTTATGTTTGGTGGCGAAATCTGCAACAAATATTAATATTAAACCTGAGTGTATTTATAAAAACTTGTAAGGTTAACAAAAAATATATATACATTCAATCACATAGTTCCCTTTAATATATATTTTATAAATATTACATTAAAAATAGGAATTTAAAGAATCACGTCGTTTATATTCATATAAATTCAGAATATTATGTAATACATTGATACAACATTGATATATGCATTTAAATAAATGTATATACGGTATATACACATGTTTAATGAAATCAATAAAAGTTCAGTAGTCTTGGATTTCAATGAACGACGTTTCGATAAAAAAAAATCATTGAAACAACTTAACAAACCCGTTACATTAAAATGAGTCTTAGATAATCTAAACTGCCGCTATTCGGCAAGGAATACGTATGCAAATGCAAAGAAAAACTCCAAAATGTTAGTTGGTATATGTAGGTGGAAATACCGCCTAGTGCAGTTAAACTAAAATTTTATTTCAATAGATTTTATATTCATTCTTATTAATGACACTTCTTTAAAGGTAAAAATTAGGTAATTTTTAAGTAAATAAAAACCACCAAACCAGAAAAAACTACCCAACAAGCAGGTTCGAAAAAATTAACATAAAGCAACCAAGTTCGGATAGAAACAACGAACAGAGGCAATAGTGCTTGTCATATCTCAGCACTTGAGTAGGAACACTTGTATTATATATTTAAAATTTTGATAATAACAAATTCTAATAATTTCACATGTGCATATCATAATCACTGTGAAAATGTGCAAAGCAACCTTAAAAGTTTTTGCTAACATAAACAACATCCAAGCAAAAAACACGCGTTCATCAGATTCGTTTCTTTTCTGAGGTCAACATGCCAACCAAAGAAGCGATTCCAGATTTTTTTCTTGGATGTTCAGCAACTAACGTTGTCAGGTCCTTTTCATCCTATAATTGCTTACTAATAGCCATACTGGTATTTTCAATTAAGTGTATTACTTTCTAAAAAGTGACTTAGAATGCAATTTTTTAATGCTGCCCTTGCATACCTGATCAAAAAAACATAAAAATCAATTCTGCTTTAAATTTATTAAATTGATATTTATAAAGAACTAGCTGATTTATTTTATTTTATTTAATCGGACCATAAATAAAATTTTCATAGATATTTATATCCATATATACATACATATGTACGTACAGAATACGTATTTCGTAAATCAACCAAATTCAATTGCAAACAGGTTTTTAGAAATATTCGACTACATTTATTTATTAATTGCCTTTTGCCTATGTATTCAGAAAACGCATTTCGGTTTCGCTCACGTACAACTAGTGTATAATTTAATTGAATTTCACCTTTTAAAAAGTGGCAACCCTCTTCAAAATAAGCATATAAACTAAGTCCTAGCGAAACGAATGGTTTGACACCCATACTTTAACATTTTATATAACTAGTGTATAATTTTATCAAATTTTACTTTTCAAACAGGTGGCAACCCTCTCCCAATAAAATCAATAAAACAATGTCGTGCCTAAAACCTTGCCGGAGCAGAAACTAATAAATATGCCAAACTTCAGTTTTAAAACCGGTGGCGAGCGACCCTGTGCAAAAAATAATGTTTTGTAACTTATTGGTTTTACTCAATTTACGTTTAAACAGGTGGCAACCTACTTTCAAGATATTTTGCAAATGAAGCTTTCGTTTGATACCCATGTTACAATATTTGATTTCACTAATTACTTTAATTAATTTAAGATTACCATTTTGGTTCAGTCAGTTTCAAGTTTTAAGCATCCGAACAATCCACGATTCATTTTTATATATGTATATAAATATTCTCACCTAAAAACGCAAAAACAGCGCATTTCCAATTTACTCTCGCTAATCCGACTTTACTTAATAATTGAAAGAATTTATAAAAATTGTAAGAACAAACACTATTCAGACCATACAATCCAATCAATTGCGTTTGTAAACTCTGTGTCTACTTTTTCCACCTACCTCATATACTCCTACACACATATGTACATATGTACATATGTAGATATGAAAATGATATCAAAAAGAGAAAACTCCAAACACTCAAAGTAGAGTTAAAAAGTCTGAGAGTAAACCACCGTGAACAAATTCTATGAATGGATAAAGGGGTTAAACAAAGACAAGATGTAGTAGGAGGATTATGGTGCGCATGTATGTACATTAGGGGTATGCCATTTTTCCAGCACCTATTTTACATGGCACCACATGATGACAAATAGTGAAAAAATCATAAGGCGTTTTTATTTTTTCATTTTATTGCAAAAACTTCACGCACAAATCAAATTGAAAAGTTAAAATGTTGAGTTCATACAAATCATACATTGTTCAGATTCTTATACACATACATATGTAAGTATATACATATGTACCTGTGAAACACACTTAATCAACTGTTTTTTTAGTTGATAAAATGAATTTAAGGTTTAGAGTACGCTCATTTTTACAGTAACAATTAATTTCTTGTATAACTTTAATTGCTCTCTCAGCGCAGATTTTAGTTTGCTTTAAATTTGAAATAAGCGAATCTTCTCTAACCCAAAAGTTTAAGTAAACATTTGTGCGCTTTCACAAATGGTCTAACCGACATTTCCAAAGTTATAAAGTCATTGCATCGAAAAAGTTGGTCAGAAAACCAAACGTCATACCAAGCACTGCATATGAATGTACAAATAGGCAAAAGTTCTTCTCTATGCGCCGGAATAAGTATAAACGTTAAAATCGTATATCGTATATCCTTAAAGTTCCAGCGGGCGTAACGATGCTAACCCCCTGAATTTTATGTAGGGAAATATTTTGTGTTGTTTGTAATAATTAAAAACCTGTCCCAGCTCGTATAAATACTGCATGTCATCCCGCCATTTCATGTTTTTCATTTTCAATTTTTCATCATTTCAAAAGTCCTCTGTAGTAAGCTTACAGCTCCAGCCTTCTTCCCTGTGTTAACATTTGTTGTATCGCACACAATCATTTTAATGGAGTTCCATAGCTGAAATTTGTTGAGAACTTCCACAATACCTTCAAAACGCATAATCAAAATAAATTTAAAACAAAATGAAGCTTTAAAATCTTTGTTTTTAGTTGGCATCTTCATATATTGTCGAACTTTTTCCATTATACAGAACCATCACTGCCACCCTCACTTCTTTGAACTCATTGGTTAACACAACGACCTGCACTTCTTTCTTCCCAATTTTCTTTCCATCAAAATGGAGACACCAAATTTCATCTTTCAATGATTTCTTGTAATTCCCTTTCAATATCTTTGCTGCTTTTATTGTTGCTTTATAAACACCAGATTGTGACGGTGTTGCAATATCTACTCCAGTTTTTGCCAGCTCCTTGCATATTTCACTCGTATTTTTCGTACTTACTTTGGAAGTGGTAACCATCGCCACTGCTGACTTTGTTGAACACTTCGCCGCTTGTTTAACTCCTTTAGGTGCTTCATATTCATCAGCATTTGGGACATATAATTGCTCGCCATCTTCGATTGATGATACTGATGTGTTGCATATGTTCTCATTTGTAGGAAAGGTAGCTTTGGATGGATGAATATTAACCTCCTTTGCTGTCGTAGTATATCCAACTGCTGCATTCGAATTTTTTTGAAGACGGTATAATGTTTTGTCTTGAGTGCTAAGCCAAAGCACTTTCTCATTGGTAACACCAAATAATTGGTTGAATGTATGTAGTTATATTATATTTTCCATTTGGTTTTTTCAAACATTTTGAATATATGTACTTGCAAAACTTTTTCTATTTTCCGCTTAATAGATGTTCTTGCAATGCTAGGGAAGTTGAGCTTTGTCCACAAGTTATACAATTACTTTGCAATAGTCTGGATTATTTTCTTTTTACATTTTTCCGCCTTCGCCAATGCATACCTTCCTATTATGACCGACTTATTTGGAATTTTGCACATTTCACTTAAATCTTTTTCAATATTATTTATTTCTCGTCTTTTCGTCGTACTTCTTTCAAAGCGAGTTAAATTGTTTGTCCATGTTTTTGAATTTTTTATAACATTTGTGCTACTATTTATAAAATACATTATTATTTCTGATATCACAATAAACCACACAGAACCAACAAGTCTCAGTGAACAACTAGAATTTGCTTTACATGAAATTGAGCGGTTACAATGTACCGTTAATTTGTCGAAGTAGTATAATACGACTATGAGAAAGCGAAAACAAAGCAACCAGAAGCAGAATATAGTCAAGAGAGATCAGAAACAGCGCAAACAAGTGACAACAGACGTAGAAGAGATAATATTTATTTTGCGAACTTGGAAATATATGGAATTTGCATTCAAAGTTACTTTTTTATTTGTGCGTAAAGTTTTTGCAATAAAATGAAAAAATAGAAACGCAGTTATCATTTTTTCGTCATTCCTCATCATGTTTGGCCAGGTAAAATTGTTTTTTCGAAAAAATTGGAAAAAGTCATACCCCTAATGTACATACATATGCACTATGTATATGCACATATCTCGCTAAGCATTTAAACATCAGTCATAATTATCCCGCGCATTGTTTCATATAAACAGTTAAGAGGTATACATAGCTATGCTCATTAACACGAAATAAGGAAAACAAACGGTTGGCTAATTGTCACTTAATATCAAAGTAAACTTTGTAATGAATCGCAGGCGCACCTCCAATGCACTCTGATGAAGTAAAGTGGTTAGCTCAAAGATAGTATCTTACAGTCAGCACGCGACCTGGAATGGTTGCTTTGTAATGGAATGAGGATCACTGGGTATTAAATAATACCAATTTCGGCTGATAGACCAGCAGCAAAAAATTTTTCGGTACTACGTCTAAAGCGTATACATTAGAATCATAACCCCACGTCTCTATTTGTGTTCAGACATCTTAATAGAATTGTCAATTTGATATCATGCGAACAGTTACGACAGCGGAATTTTTTTACGTCGACATAATATTTCATTAAAAAAGTTACCGAAAAAGCTTTCTCTTGTAAAAATAAAAATTTTAACTAGAAAAACTTTGAAAAATATGTCGATTTCTCTTCGCAATGAATTTGCCACCTCAAAGCTTTCGTATAAATGGAAATATTTATTTATTTCAATTCAGTCAAAAGAACGCAATCCCTGCTGACTATTAACAAAAGTGCTTAATACTATTTAAAGTAATTATACATATAATACACTACGCATGTGAAGAGATGGATCACGGATAATTATAAGATTCATTTCCGAAAAAGTTCGCATCAGAGGAGCATTTTTAGCATAATTAGTACTAGAAAATCCAATATAAAACGTTGAGAACTGACTCAAATTGCGAAAAGGGACATTAAAGGCTAACCTAGCCAAGAGGTCAGAACAGTCTATTGATCGGCTTAAGATATTTGCAACGAAGGTGCAGGCGAGTGAGATTCATAAGCATGTAAAGAGTCCATAAATTTAACGAGCGAAGAGCGAATTTAAAAAAACTATTTGGATGCGTTCTATACGATTGATATGCGAGACTTGATGAGGCCTCTATATAAAGGAAGCGTAATCTAGACCTCACACAAATTGCAAACAAAAGTTTTAGTGTATATGGATCAGAAAACGCTATGTTATTACGTCGGATAAAAGCTAACATGATATAGCTGTCAAAACGGAAAAGCGGCAGTTCATTGCATGCAATATTTTATTTTATTATTTATTGCATGAGATCGGTGTTCGCATGTCGAAACAGTGGGTAAGGGGAACTCATTTTCAACTATTTTTTAGCAAGAGAAATTTGCTGCACAGTATGCAGATTCACGTCGTGTTTCGAGAGTAAATGCGATTGACTGGTGGGCACCAGATTGAAATAGGGGTCGAATTATGATTTAAACTAATAGGAAAATCATCTGTTGTCATAAAATTGAGCAGCACTCTCAAGACGCTACAAATTGTAGGTGAAGCTCGGTCAAGCGCTGTATGATATACGAGCTAAATTGATATTAATAGAGCAAGGCAAAAAATGCAAATGCATGTCTTTCTACTTTTCCTAAGTTTTATGAGTGCATATTTCGGGATATTCTGCGATAGTGGTATAATTTCGATTTTTGAGGATATTTATTTGGCATAATTCCATTTTTCATTTTTTTTTTCACATTTCTTAGCTAAATTTATGAAACCAAATACTTAAAATAGTCTGGCAAAATTTTGTTCAGCAAATTAAATTTCCAATGAATAAATCGTTCGATATTAGCGCAGCTTTTAAAGTTCTCGTTACCCTTTGTTAGTAACAGTTACTTACTCGTAGCAGAGGTTAAGCAATTTATGTTTTTAATTCGCCATCGACAATGAAGCTATTAAAGATACAAATGAGCAATTTTCCTAGGATAGTATAGCTTGTAATTATTATGCTAGTATTTTTGAGAAAACTGCGCAATATCTTTAGAAAACGACAGCCTGAACGACAAATAAATTACGGTTATATGCTAAAATTCATTAAAATAAAAAACTAGAAATACCAGGTCTCTCATTAAAAGCATTTTTAAAAGTTGTAAGTGAAGCTAAAATACAGGTCGTACTCTGTTTTTTTGGAAACATAGAGTAAAACATTACAAACATGTTATATTTTCTGATTTATTTTACGAAAAGAATTGTATATTTCTCTTTCTTTTGCAGCATTTTATATTTTTTTTTTAATTTAAAACCGCTTTTGTAAGCGCTTAAAATTTGAGTTTTAATGCATATTTTGCCTTGCCCTGGTTAAATTTATTGCAATCAAGATTAACATTTTTAAAGTAGAAGCTATGTTTTAATATATTTAAGGAACCATAATGACGATAAAAAAGTGTCATAAACAAAAAATTAAATAAAACTAGCTTCGGAGCTGCTACATTTTACACAAAATTAATGTGCCTGCTAAGTAAGAAACTTTTATTGCAATCTCTGCCATCAAAGAAATTTGGTGGCCGCCATATTGTCCGGACCGGCCGACGTGCGATCTCTGGATATTTCGAAAAATTAAGAAAAATTTTAGAGGAAAGTCTTCGGTAGCTATGCAGAGATAACTAATGTGGTTAATGTAGTGTAATGGTGTAATGAAGACGCTACAAAACATGCGATTTTGAGGACTGTTTTGAAAAATGTATCTATAGCTGAAATAAATATATTGAGCTAAGCATTTCAAAAAAAGATATGGTATTCACCTTCATCGAATATCAGCAGATTTTCAATTTGCTCAGTACGTAATTATTATTAACTAGCTTTTACCTGCAGCAAGGGAATTAAGTAATTTTACCAAAGGTAATAACTTTCAATTCGTTTTTAGTTTTGGCTTTTAACTTTTTATTATCTAAAACAAAATCCATCCTTCCTTCATAATTGCCGATAAGGGTTGATTACTGAAACTTTTTTATCATTTGCGTTCGTGAGACCTAATTTATTCTTAGAAATCCACAACGTAATCGAACGATGCTGACATTAAGAATAATCGTTTCCATGATTAAGTTTTTTTAAGCCTACTTCCCTTGAATCCCACGCCGTATATTTTTACTTTTCAGCCAGATGGCGACCCTTTATATCCTATAAGTCTTTTCGTCACCGAATCGAACAGTTTGGCACCCATATTTTTATATTTTTTGTATACTTTTTATATATTTTAATTTAATAATTCGACTTTTCAAACAGGTGGCAACCCTCTCCAAAATTAAGGCGCGAACCTTCTTGTCACCGAATCGAACCGTTGGGCACCCATATTTTAATATTTCATATAACTTGTGTATAATTTAATTGAATTTGCTTTTTCAGAGATCGGAACCCTCTCCCAAGCATAAAATATACTTTATGGCCTATTCTCACACCAACCAAATACACATACAAAATTTAATAAAAATCGGTCGAGCCGTTTCGAAACATTTTGACCACAAACATCATGACACGACATTTTTATATATCGAATTTTCAGTGGATATCCCTATTACAAAATGTGAACAATTTGTGTAAGTTTTACGCGAGTGCACTGAAAATATAAACTTAACGAAAAATCAACAATATTTTTGACACATATGCGACACTAAAAACAACGTTCCAGTCAAACTAAAGTTGGGCCAAAAATAGCAGCACTGTTGGGGTACAATGACGCTTTATTCTTCGTACGCTTTCTATTTGGTTTTTGAGGAAGAATTATATGAGAATGGGCATCCGCTAAAGGAAAAACATACCTACCGCTTTCGCTATATACTTACATATATTTTTTAGTTTTGTAGTTTAATTAAGATGGAACTTAAACAAATCGAAATTATTACTTTACAACCATTATTTTATTTAATAGAAATACACCCTTAACTATAACTTTTAATCTTTAAGTATCATGATGTTTCGCTTAAAATCCTTACAAATACTTCGATGTTTACTATATCAACCTAGCCACATTGAAACCACCATTATTGCGTTACACTTAGCTGTGTACTGCCGGCGACTGAGCCAATCAGACGACCAAGGAGGAACACCGACGAAGTAATCCGTCAGATGCCCAAGTTGCAATTCATTTTCCGCACACTTCAACAGTGCCATCGCATCTAAAAGCCACACATTTTAAAAGATTCTCAATACTGTTGTTGGCCAGACACCCAGCCAAACTGTCAAGGAATTCACACTGTTGTTTATGGAGCGCCAGAGGGTTGCAGGAAGTAACCGCATGCAAGCTTTTATGGATTTTATTTCTCTGGCTTCTTAATGTTTTTATATTGTACGTATGTGTTAGTATGTATGAAGGTGTTATTTGCAATCCTGTTTTCTTATTGTACGTATGCTTTTACTGCCTTGACTTTCCACCTGCCGCCGTCGGCAATGAGTGATTGTTGCGGTGTCGCTGGCTTTTAAAAGCGTCACCCCTCGTCATGCGTTATTGTTGTTCTATGCTATTATGAACATATTTGTTTATAAACATTGGCGCGTATAGTGTATACCTACTTTGCATTGGTTATGAAGGTAATAGTCAAAATGGCGGTTTGCATATTTTATTACCAATCACATCGACATGGAGGTATGAGCTCACAAAAGCTAGTCAACAGATCCACGGGCGCCAAGACAATCGAGAACAAATCCACCTGCATGACAATGGAGTTGCGCGGCAATAAGAGTGGGCATGCTCAGTATATGAAAAACTGCTAACCCCGGAATTGGGTTTTATTGAGATCCCATCTCTATAAATAACAACGGCGATAAGTGGCCACTCAGCGAGCACTCTGTCTGATGAGGGATGTGGTATTGCAATCGAATCGATCTAAACATTAACTCGAGCTTCCTTCTAGTTGCGGACAGCAGAGTAGTTTTCTTTCGGCATTCACTCTTACTATGATTATGTGAATACGATACCTTACGAGTAGTCTATTAACCAGGCATGCGGATTTTAGACCTCAGATGCCATTTAAGTGCCTTTCTGTCAAACAAGCACGGTGGGAATTTTGAAGCCAGAAGAATTTGAATTCTTGTTAGTGTGGTTGCCAGATAACTAGGCACGAGCTCTAAAAAATTATGGATAACCAGTGCAATTCGGTTTTTGTTAAAGCCATCAAGCTGTCAGTACTATCCTCTGCGATCTCATGGAAGCTACTCTTACTTCACACCCAGCAAAAAATTAACTACTCTTCTTTACTTAATGGTACAACACCCTAAACTCGATCATTCAAACCTTAAATTTAAATGCGCACCACAACGAAACGTATTAAGAAATTAAGAAAGCCATAACAGCGCACCACGAAGAAGTGCGCAGTAATTAACCAGCGAAGCTTTATTCTCTTCACCTACAGAAGCTTTGAATGTGAGAGAGAGAGGGTGACTGTTGGGCTAATTTGCAGGATTGCAAAGTCAGGCTTCATCATATACCCAACGCAATAAACATGTATACTGATGGCTCGAAACACGACGGGAAGGTCGCACCTCCTCCGACCTATTCTTACCAGAGCAGGACCTAGACATATTCCCGGCTTCCTGCCTACCCTAGTGAATATGCACATACAACACAAAGGCTCCAACTAGAAGCTTCAGATCAGATCGAGATGGCAGCACTATAGAATTCTAATCATATGGATGCCTGAATACCGCAATATTGATGGTAACTAGCAAACCTCCCTTGCTGGGAAACCGCTAGGCCTACCCCCTATAAGGGGTGATATATATAAAAAACGCATATCCATACTTCTGGAGCTAAATCGAGTCGAATTATCTATTCTCACAAGAATTCTTAGAGGTCACTGTCTATTTGGCGTATATGTATTGACATTAGGGCTGAACGTTTATAGCACTCTATTTACCGGCACTTAACAGAAGATGCCTACATACATATGCTTGAAAACCATAGCTACCAACCCTTGTGGAGATTTTCTATAAACCAATGTCACAATTCATTAGGCTAAGGAAATTATTTGATCCCGGGTGAGCGTCACAACAACGTAGGCGAACGTAGTACACATCACAATGTATCTTTCCCTGCCCTAACTATGGGGGGATTCACTATCTCTAGCCATTCCAACCTATCCTAACCTGGCTGGGACTACCAGCACAATAAGAAGAAGAAATCTGCAGTTCATAAAAAGCTCTGTTTTTAGTAGTAACTTTGATAAGAGAGGAACAATTGACAGATACGACACATTTTTTAATCTAGTGACTAACAATTGACACCTAAGGCTTTAATCTTGGAAATATGTCTGACAAGGAGAACGTGGTGATCTCCGGAAAAGCTACTTTAGTTCTACTGTTATGACTATGCTGAATTTTTTAGACATAAACAACTTCCATCAACCTCAAGCTTGTACATAAATTAAATACTGTAAGAATTGTTTGTTAGCTACAGAGTTGCATTCGAAGGCACTTTACTTAAGAAATACGTATACCATTAATTGTTGGTTCAATATAATTTTAGATCTTCCTTTATCCTGTATACAAAAGATGGGCTAAATGTTTCGCGAGCAACGTCGGCGTCGCACAGTGGCATTTCGGCGGAAAAAATAGGATTTTTCAACATTCCAATTTCCAAATTTTAATGATTTGGTTTTGTAAAGAAATATTTGGATACAAAAAATTCAACAAGGTTTTTTATGAAAAGTGAAATTTTGTAGTTAAAAAACAAACAGAAGTCAACGGAAATTTATTCAATGAAATTAGATTAAAATTATTTTTCAAAATGAAGAACTTTTTTTGTGTGTAAGTTTATAGCTAAGGCTTTTGTTTCATTTTTTAGTGAAAATATAGCAGTTACTTTTTTATAAAAAAAAAATTATTGGAATTGGAAAGTAAACTAATTACACTACTCGACAAAAAAAATCTCCAAGAATAAAATAGGCCTTTCCTAAAGTGAAATTTTCTCCTGATTCCGAATATGGCTTTCATTTTCTTGTGGCAGATCTAGTTTCCGAGATATCGGCGAAAATATGAAAATTCCCATTTTTGCAGAACACTACTTCATATAGGTACGGCAAAAATTTGCATTTTTCATTTTTTCGTTTTTAACTGTTGAATTATGCATTATACTAATTCCCATAAAAATTTCTTGCCTTCTTCGCCCTCAAGTATCTTCAGTAGTTTGGCCACTATGCCAAAAAACGTTCAAAAAAGGTTGAAAAAAAAACGAAATTTTTTACACAATTTCAGATTTAACCACTTTAAAATCGGAAAAATTCTATTGACGAAAAAAAGTTAGCCCTCCTATGTTGTAGGTAATTTAACTACGAAAATTTTAAGCATACCAGCACAACAATCGGACGTGCCATTGAAACTATAGCCCCGTTAACTTGCAAGCGTCTATCCTACAATTTTTTTATAGAGAAAATTTTTATTCAAACTAGGTTTTTATTTTTTTATAATGTTTTATTATAGACATATGTTTGCACGTTAAACTGTATTCAATTGAGTAATATGAGTATAAATCAGCAATTCAGTAAAAAACAACAACGACAACAACATTAAATACATACATATCTACATCTAAAAAAGTCAAATTGAGCGATTTTACCGTGGTGGTCAATAGTGAGGGACGTGGGTACTTCTAACTACCCGTTTATAATTTTCTGGGTTTGTCTCCCGTATTATTGTCCAGCAATAATCTGCCATCATTTCTTCATTCCAAAAACCTTGGTAACGCTTTTCAAAAATCATGAGGTCTTGGTGAAACCTTTCACCCTGTTCATCACTTTCAGCACCTAGGTTTGCGGGAAAATTATCCAAATGTGAATGCAAAAAATGCATTTTGAGGGACATGTTGCATTTCATAGCACTGTAGTTTTTCAACAAGGCTTTGACCATCTCTCTATAGTTGGGATCTTTGTTGTTGCCAAGAAACCCACTAACGACTTGCTTAAAGCTGTCCCAAGCCTCCGCTTCTACTGATGATAAATGATTCGCAAAATTTTCGTCTTTCAGCAACTTTCTAATTTGCGGACCAACAAATATACCTTCTTTTAATTTGGCTTGAGTTATTTTAGGGAAAAATTTCGTTAGGTACTGGAAGGATGGCGCGTCCTTATTTAAAGCCTTTACAAAATTTTTCATTAATCCTAATTTGATGTGAAGTGCTGGCAAAATAACTCGTTCGGGATTTACTAAAGGCGGGTTTGCGATATTGAAGGCACCTGGTTCGTACTCAGCTCTTGGTGGCCAGTTTTCCTGAATATAATGGGTTTCTCTAGCACGGCTGTCCCAAAGACAGAGAAAACAGCAATATTTAGTGAAACCTCCTTGAAGTCCGAGAACTATAGCTACAACCTAGGATGTATTTCATATACTATTTATTTTAAACTGTACCACCGAAACTGCTTACCTTTAAGTCCGCACAAATTTTCCAATTAAATTGTTTATATTGAATGAGCTCAAGTAAATTTGATATGCTTAAATAAGTTTCTTTAGTATTCTCAGAATGTGCCACTGGTATTGACGGTAACGAATTTCCTTTATGGAGTAATGCTGCTTTTAAACTATGCTTTGAACTGTCTATAAACAAGCGCCAATCATCCACTTTATTTTCTAATTTTAGTGCTTCAAATAAACCTTGAACATCATTGCAGTAGCAAATATTTTCACTTTTAGTAAAAAAAGAAGAGAAAGTCTTGTGTCTATTTCGAAATTTGGAAGTACTTGTCGAAGGGCCCAGGCTGCCCCATTGCTGCAAACGAGATCCTAGAACTTCGCTATCAAATTTCGATAGTTTCAAATCTCTGACCAAGTCATTAAGTTCGGCTTGTGAGACTCGATGTGGGATCTCTCCTTCTTGTCCACTTTCTGAATTATCTGATTCGGAGTCACTTTCGCTTGAGGCTTCAAAACTTATAGGCGGTCTAGGTATGGGTAAGGTATGGTCATGTAGTTTTGGTTTTTTAGCTGATGCCACATTTGGATAACTTATTAATTTCCTCTTTTTTCTCGTTTTACCTTTAAGGTCTATCACGCAAAAATAGCACTGGTCGTGGTTAAAGGGTTCAGTCCACATCATTGGAACACCAAACTTCATGTTATGACCTTTACCCGATACCCATCTCATTAAAGTTAATCTACAGGAGGCGCAAATAAAATTAGGTGTCCAAGATTTATCGAGATTTTTTACACGGAAACCGAAATAATGAAAGTATGCATCTCTGACAGAATTAGTTATTTTCCGAGCTGAGTTTCCGAAAATATAATGTCCGCAAATAAAGCAAAAATCATCCGGATTATTTTTACATTTAAAATCTCTTTTGCAACAAGCCATTTCGTAAACACATCTACCGATATAGTATGTATAAATTTGCACTACAATTTGCAAAACAAAATTTACAACAAACAGTAGTGACAATTAAATACTTGATGTCTTTTTAAATTTATTAGACCCTAAGGTAGAGTGACCAAATGAAATGTCTCGCCAATTTTATCAGAGTAATACTAAAATTGTAGGATAGACGCTTGCAAGTTAACGGGGCTATAGTTTCAATGGCACGTCCGATTGTTGTGCTGGTATGCTTAAAATTTTCGTAGTTAAATTACCTACAACATAGGAGGGCTAACTTTTTTTCGTCAATAGAATTTTTCCGATTTTAAAGTGGTTAAATCTGAAATTGTGTAAAAAATTTCGTTTTTTTTTCAACCTTTTTTGAACGTTTTTTGGCATAGTGGCCAAACTACTGAAGATACTTGAGGGCGAAGAAGGCAAGAAATTTTTATGGGAATTAGTATAATGCATAATTCAACAGTTAAAAACGAAAAAATGAAAAATGCAAATTTTTGCCGTACCTATATGAAGTAGTGTTCTGCAAAAATGGGAATTTTCATATTTTCGCCGATATCTCGGAAACTAGATCTGCCACAAGAAAATGGAAGTCATATTCGGAATCAGGAGAAAATTTCACTTTAGGAAAGGACTATTTTATTCTTGGAGACTAAAGTTGATCAAAATTTGTCGAGTAGTGTTATTATAATTTATCAAAAGTTATACTAAAAAATATCAACTTTTCACTTTTTGATGGAAAAAAACTTTATGTGCTTTGCCTTGCTTAGCCCTCTAACTATAAAAAAATTAAAGGTCGGACTCGGGGTCTGTACTTTCAATTAAGAAAAAAAAAACCGCCAAATGCCGCCCCTTTTAGTAACATCGATTTTAATTTCAAAAGTCACTTCCAATATTTCATACCAATGGTCAATAAGACAAAAAATTGGGTATACACTTTCAGGCTTTCGGGAATTAAAGCTTGAAACGATTTATAAGTGAAACATTATTTTTGTTTACGAATATGTAGGCGTAACGAAATTGAATGACATTTCAATCGAAATTAAAACATAGTTTTCACGGCTTAATATATATTAAGTGTCATTCATATACTTATATAGTTCATATTAATAAAAGTACTTTTTCGTTTTTATACAAAGAATTAAGCGAGGAGCTTATTAACAGTGCTTGCAATGTTGATTCATTGACTGAATATATAAAATCGAGAAATTCAGGTGTAACTGATGAAGATGTTGCATATGTGAAAAGAAATATATCGGAGCGGTTTTTACCTTTATTTAATAAAAGGTTGTTTGCCGCAACTCAAAACATTGCTCGTTTTTTGCAAGCAATTCAGTTTGGCTTACAAGTGAGTTTTCGGGTAACAAGTGTAATAAACTATCTTATTATGTTTTTGTTATTTTTAAGATGCATTTGAACTAGCATTGCCATGCACCTCCTCATGTGAAAGTATAGCGAAGGGGAGAAAACCAAAAGCTTTTGAGGAATGTAGTGATCGCGCGAAACGGTATAAAGCTGCAGCCGTGGTGTCACAGTTCCCACAACAGCAACTTTCACTGGCAAGTGAAATGATTAAAAAGAAAAAACCCGCATTATTCAATTGTATTAGCATTAATAATGGATGCTGATTTAACAAAGATGCAATACAATACCATAAGAAACGTTTTGCAATCTGAAGGGTTTAATATTCTTGCACCTTATAACAAGCTATCGACTGAAAAAGAAAAATGTTATCCAGAAAACATTAATGTAACGGAAACAAGCACTTCAGTCAATCTTCAAAGTTTGCTGGACCACACAACAAACCGAATTTTTGAAACTTTTTCAACAGAAACATTGGAGTCGCTGTCGCCGTGCAACTACACTCTTACAAGTAAGTGGGGCTGCGATGGGTCATCTGGGCATGCAGAATACAAACAAAATTTACCCAAAGATGTGAATGATGGCAGTATGTATTTACTCTCTATGGTCCCATTAATGCTGCAATCAGATAACAATATTGAGTATTGGCGTAATTCCAGACCTTCTTCAACTAGATATTGTCGACCAATTTCATTTGAATTTGCAAGGGAAACAAAAGAGAAAGTAATGGAAGTTAACGAAAATATGAAGTCAGATATTGCTGCATTGAATAGTACAAAAGTTGTTGTAACGGGCAAGGGAATTAATGTATTACACAAGCTCCTTTTTACAATGCTGGATGATAAAACCGCTCAGATAGTGACACATACTACTGCAGCAGCAGTATGTTACATTTGTGGAGCGAAACCTATTGAAATGAACAACTTAGAGTTAGTTTCAATTAAAACAATTAAACCTGAGGCATGTGAATTGGGAATTTCATCCTTACATGCTAGAATCAAATTTATGGAATGCATTCTCCATATAGCATATAATTTACCATTTCAGAAATGGGCCGCAACGTTTAAAAGACAAAATAAATTCAAAATACAAGCGGCTTTTAAAGATAAAATGCGGTTGCGATTTGATTTTGTTCAATAAGGTACAGGAACTTCTAACGTCAAGGCTTTTTTTTCATACCCACAAATTGTTGCGAATGTTACTGGCGTCAATGAAGAACTTATCGATCGATTCAGGATATTTCTACAAATAATTACATGTGACGAAAAAATTGATAGTGGTAAATTTAAATTGCATGCGTCGGACACTGCGAAACTGTTCCTACAAAAATATAGTTGGTTTTATATGCCTGCTACTGTGCACAAAGTACTAATGCATGGTAAGGATATAATGGATGCTGCTGTATTACCAATAGGAATGCTTTCAGAGGAAGCCAGAAACAAAGATTACTGATGTATTCAACAGACTTCTTATAACTTCGGATCCTTACATAAGTAGCATAAAGCGTCATTCGAACAAAATTTCCTTAGAACTAGATCCCATTGTTAAAGATATGATGCTTGAATAATATTACAAATAAAAAAATTTTCATATGATTCTACACAGGGAAGAAAAACACCTAAAATCTACAACTTTCAATGGGCGTAAATTCTAAAGTAGGCGTGGCATCCCCAATACGCTTAATTTTTTTTCATAAGGAGAACTCAATTAAGAAGTGTCCCGATAATTCAAGTCCCTAGGTCCAAAAATAAAAATTTTGGCAAGTGCAGTTATATGGGAGGTGGGTGTGGCAGTGGACGGTTTTCAAAGATTTTTTCAAAATTTATCAATTTAGCAAAATTTCATTGTAGTAAGACCACTCCTTCTATTTTTTTCCAAGAAAAAGCCACAATATGCTATGCGGTTGATTGTATTTTCTTCAAATTTCAGAGCACGATAAAATACTTTTCATTTAGCAAATTTCCAAAAAAAAAAAGTTTCATGTTTTTTCTTATTCACTTTGCTTATAGATTTATTTTTGCCACGAATCAAACACAAAATGCACGCAATTAATCGTTTTTTGAATATAAAGACATTTAGATAGTTTTAATTTTAAGTGAAATTTTAACAAAAGGCAAAGATCAGAACGATCTAAAAAATATTTTCATACCGAAATTTTCAATTTGACTCAGATTTAATACAATTTTTACAAAGCGGCAGCCCTAACAAAGGATATCGCACTAATAGCACGACAAAATGTGATGTTGTTGGACTGCCCATCTATGCTGTATATCAATAAGTTAATGAAATTAGAATTACATTACCTTCTCTAATTCGGTGTGCATTTTAAATGTTACGTAAATATACACACACACATATGTGTTATTGGCAGTCAGTCGGTGTGCAATTTTATTTTCGTAATACGTTGGGTTAAATCCAATAACTGAAATCCGCCTTGTCTATTTCGTTATTATGATTCAATTATTAAGGGGTTTCTTCTCTAGTGACATTATAGTTTTGACACTCCCTTATCAAAGGTTGAATTCATGTTATCTAAGCATAAACTATTACGAATTTCATCCAATAAATTTATATTCAAAAAGTGCATAGAAATATTTGTTCTACAAATGTAGCTTTTACTCTAATTCGCACGTAAATTTGAAGATTTAGTACCACGATGTCTGGCTAAGGGAGCCGATTTTGTCAAGAGTGAGCGAGAAAACTGTTTAGTGAGCAAACTTTTAATAATGGAAATATGTCCCGTTATAATAAAAATAAGATACATTTGATGAAATAATTAACACACAAAATGTACACTGCAGTTTGAACGTCATTAACAAAATAAAAAATATAACTATTTGCATGACTCAAAAACGAGTAAATATCTTTCACTAATTTACGGTTTAATATAGATTTTTTTTATTTAAACTGACGCTCACAGAAAATAGTTTTAGAATAAAAGGAAATTTAGACGTTAAACAATATCCACAGTTGCAAACTAATGCGCTCAGAATGGACAGTTTGAGAGGGTTGGGCAATTTATTGAGAAATAAGTTCTGGCTAAGGGAGCTAGGCAGTAATATTGCAGTATCAAGAATAAGATTATATAGAGGAAGTGATTTTGAGTCGAAAGCTCATCCTCAATATTGTTGGGCCAAGCTCTCTTCCCGAGTTAATCAAGTTAAAGCTTATATACAATATACTCCGTGCAACTATAGTATATTTATACCTAATAGCGTACTTTCCTGCAGGGCATCCATTTGAGTAAAATTCATATGTTCATTTACAATTTACTACCTTTACAGGAAAAACTTTCAGTATGAATTGTTTTTTAATTTATTAACTTCTTTGTAGCCACAGTCTCGCTACACCTCCGCTGATTTCATGCACAGCCAAGAGAATGAGCACACAAAAGCAAACACGTACATCCTTTCACACATTCGAAGTTTCATCACTAATTCCTTCATTTGCCTTTTCGTTCATATCCTCCACAAATATTTGCTGACTAGCACATGACCAGTCAAACTTTTTCCATGAAACAAACGTCACTTGGCAGTTAGTACTTTTTTCGCTGCAATGGTCAACCAGAAGTGGTATTAAATGTCAGTTGTCTGAAAATAAAAAAATAAACTAAAGAGAATCAACAGAAAAGGTGTGCAATTTGCGGTGTAATTAAAATCAACACTATTGCGGCGTATTGTATGAATAAGGTAGAGTTGTCGTACAACTTATTTTTCTCGGACACTGTCATATTTCTTAGGAATCTGTCCACGACAAAAAATAACGATCCGAAAAAAAATTTGTTTAAAACAAAGGTTCTTGAAATGCTCAGTTTTCAGATTTGACAAACTTTATGTTCTATAAAAACTCGGGCTCATAATATTTTATTCTGGAGTAAATTACAGAAATAAACGGAGTAGAAGCAAAAGAAGAATTTTCCTCAAAATCTAATCTGTCAAAATTAAAAAAAATTATTTATACAATTTTAAAATAAATTTTTGAAGTCTACGATAGTCGATCGCCGATTCAGATTTATAAATTAAGATACAACAACCCTAATATGTATACGATGACATGAATGTATGGATAACCTGTGGTGAATGAAATTAATTTTAAAGTAATTTGAAACTTTTTTTTTTTTTTCAAACGAAAACTAATTGCCATTCCCTAAAATAAACTGATTTATTTAACATGGCGATTTAATAGAAAGCAGTAATTACCCGTTTTAATTTACTATACTTTTAATTTAACGAAACATTGCAAACAAATTAATTTAAAAGTAGTTCACACACTATTTTTTTTTTTACATAAATATGATTTTTTCGAGCAGCTCATGTATCTTTTTCCGACAGGACACATACATATGTAATTATGTAATTTTTAGGAAGCACTTTTAATGCAAATGCAACGTGCGCCAGTTTCGCTTTGCCGCGCTAAGATGGAGTGAATTAATTTTTAATTTGTTGAATTTAAATAACAAGTACAGTATTTTAAAAACTATGCACGTTTGGATAATTGACTGCTTCCTATGGCATCACCGTGTTCAATACATCAGTTCATTTTGTAGGGAATGACAATTGGTTGTCATTGGAGAAAAAGAAAATTCCAAACTTATTTCATTTCCGGCAGGGTATCTACATACATACATACATGTGTGCTTGAAACAGCAGTTGGAGAAGAAGCAAATATGTGCACTGGCGGATGGACCTTAAATAAACGTTGACAAAACTTACACACACACAACTCACTACTAAGTAGCCAAAATGTCAATAAAAGTATTCAATTAAAGTCAATTGAGGACTGCCACCTAGCTCATTACCCCCTTGCTATGTACATACTTATTTCCTGTTCTTAGCGCATTATGAATAAAGTTTAGGAGTGGTTGAATGATATTGACACTTGAATGGGTAATTTCGTCCAGGAATTGAATGTTTGAATAATAGGTAATTTTCGTTGTAAGAAGACGAGCCATACTAGTAATGAGCACAAATATTATGCTGAGCTAACGTCATATGAGTTGGATGAAAACAAATGTGTTTATCTGAGATAAGTAAACAAAGTTTTGGAAGTTTTCGGCACGCATTCGAGAAAATATTGTGATGTGGATTATATAGAATTTCTAACTAGATAAAACAAATAGTTTTTTACTAACTTTTGTTAGTAATTTTGCGAGAGTATTTCAGTTACATAGTTAGCTAGCGAAGATTGGGTCGTGGTCATAGGATAAACGGTACAATACTCTACATCTACGTTTTTTCGAGAAATTTTTGCTTTGAGACCAACTTTACTTATCTAAACACCACAGTGCCCTGAATATACATACAAGGTGACGCCGATGCAATTATAACAGGTGATGTACGTAGACAGCTTCTTGCTTAGAGAAACCGTGTGATCTCTTTTCTAATTTTGGGGGAGGTACGGTTTTTGGCTTTAGACCCTTAGTTTTAAGTTTGAACTGATCCATTTTAGGAAATTTTTCTGATGCATTCGCGTTAAGTGTTAAGCTGTACATATTTTTGTTAATAAAATGACATTAGCCCATATAAATACATTAACTATAAGTGAACTACATATGATGTTGAAAGCATATCTGCTTGCTTACCTCAGTGAGACTGTTATTCGTCAATATTTTTCCCATTTGGAGATATATATCTGGTTACGTAAGAGACTAGTAAAAAAAAAATCAGGCAATATGTATACCCGTTTTTAAATTACAAACGTTAAAGGAGTGCAATTAGTTATAAATTAATTTTTAATATACTAAAAAATTTAATGCGTACAGTTATTTATATACTTATACTATTGCATTACTAGTATACTAAAATTATGCATATTTTGTTAATAAATTATCAAATTAGGTGCTTGACTAAAACTTTTTCCCCAAAATGGCCGTTTAATATCACTTATTTCGTTTTGATTACTTATATAGTATTACTATGTGACACTGATTTTTAAAAGCTTGGTGCATTCAAATTTATTATCTACATATTTGTATCATATACTCAGAAAAAACATTCCTTTGCGCTGGGAAAACATATCTTATTCTACGTAAAAATTTCCTCGAATTGGCTCCATGGACAGTTTTGAGGAAAAAACATTTCCTTAATATGCAGTACTATTTTCTTAGTTCTAAGGAAAAATTAATTCGCCGGAGGATTTTTTATAAAATGTTGAGGAAATTGACAGTTTACTTGTCCAGAGTGAATGAAAATTTGCTCAGTTTGAAGGAAACTAAATTAAGGGTTAAGGGTTTTTTTTTCAAAATGAAATGAAAAATTTGACTTTTTATTTCATTTTTATTTATCCCGATTTATATTTCGTTTTTATTGTTTTAAAATGTTATGCATATGTTTTAATAAAAATGTTTTTGTTTAACTAGGATCAAAGGGGTTTGATATCCATATGAACAGGAGGATATTAATATTATATTAAAAAGTTTCAATTGTATAGTGTTTTTTTTTATATACATATATTTGTATGACAAAGGAGAGCGCCGCAACGATATTTTGATTTAAAAGCACAAAATTCAAAATTATTAAAGGAAATTATCACTAATATTAAGCAAATTTACGTCCTCAAATTAATGACACAATCTTTTCAGCATGAACCTGAATTAAAGGAAAACTTCTCATATTGAGGTAATTTTTCCTTTAATTCAGTAAAAAAAAACAGTAACTCTAAAATAAGGAAATTGATTTCTTGTTTTCAAGAAATACTTTTTTCTTAGTTGATTATTCTAAAAAGCTTAGCTTGGCTAAACTACAAAAGAGAGGTGAAAATGTAAATATAAAATGAAAGGTATTGATAATTAGCACAAACTTATCAAATTGAAAGTTCGGCGATTGCAGGAGGAAAGAATCTTAAACAAAACCTGGGTTCCAATTTCCTAGTAGCTGGCGAAACAATCTAGACACCTTCAAAGTATTGCGTATTCAGTGAGCTATATTCGGTCAATGAAAATTAAAGAACTTTTTCAGCTCTGAATAAATTAAAACACAACTCATCGGCGGAATATTATGGCGCTACTGTACGTACTTCATGTAATATCAGCTACTGTAGAGATGAAGAAAGAAAGAGGTGAGATGCAACCTTAACTTGGTCTGCGCTGCGAAAAAAATGCACTTTTCTTCTTTGGTACCACTTTTACAAGAACTTCTAGACATGCAAGGTATGGTATCTGCAGAAGAGCTTACTGAACTCACGAACGATCGGGGTAATTTTTATATGAATATGTGAGCACCACAAAGCGTTGATGTGGCTTCCCAGGAAACATTTTGGGATTGACACAGTCAATGCAACTTAACTCATGATATTAATTAGTTTATTTGCTAATTGCCCTAGTACATAAGTATTACTATAAAAAGTGGTGCCTCGTTAATTGTTTGGACAAATTTTAGGTCGCTTGATACGAAGCGCTTTCGAGATATAGGCAAACAAACTCTGTATTCTAGAAAATCTCCAGTAACGCGAATAAATCTAAATTCCTTTGAACAAACGTAGGGAAGGTACATTCAGCCTTCTTTTTCTACTTAATCGACGCTATAACCGCCTAAGCGAATTTGCCTAATACCAATATAGTGCGCCAGCGCCTCCTCTGCTCTTCTAACTATCGCCAGCTAGACACGCTAACTGAAGGTAAGTCCTTCTTCCGCTGAGCTTTCAGTGACCCAGAATTAGTCGAACAAACCCTTTTTTAAGGAAGCAGTTTTTTTCGTGTTAGTCAGTAACACTAATAAAATTACATCTAGCGTCCTGCCGTCACTTACATTTCAAAACGTGGCGTTTCATCACATATTTCTAAATGACGACTGGGCAGATTCGGATAAGATTTGGGGCACATATAGGCGCTAACGTATAAACAGTTTCTAAAGAAAGTTCCCACCTATTTAAACGCTTAAACCCTATTTTCATTGGATTTCAGTGAAATTAAATATTGCATTATCGGTATGAAAGGAAAGCTTAAATCTCAAAAACTTTTGAAACAAGGTTGTCACTTGCTTAAAGGAAAAAATATGGGTGTCAGACAAAAACGCTTTAGAAAGGTTAATTTCAAAAATATGTTTGTAGACGGTTGCTACCTGTTTAAAAACTTAATTAAAAGTATACAATGTAAATCAAAATTGCGATATGGGTTTCAACCGAAGAACGGTATAGGATTCAAAGCGTTGTCGCCTTTTTTCGAACGTTGATTTAAATCTCCCATACTGGTGTCAAAGCTAAAATGTTGAAAAAGCTTTGTTTACGAAATATTTTTCGAGAAGGTTTCGCCATGAATAAAGCGAGGTGAGTGCCGGAAGAGGTTTGGGAGGCTTTACTTCCAAAAAATTTTTAGCGGTTGCCAACTCTTTGAAAAATTAAATACAAATTAATAAGTACGTAAATAAATAATAAATAAGTAACTAAGTAAAGTCAAGATATCTCACAAATATACAGATTTACAAAAAAAAAACATTTTTAAAAGCAGGTGACAAAAAAAATCATTCGGCAATGACAAAAAGGCGGTGATTTTTTTAAAACTAAAATTAAATAAAAGCTGTTGCATTTAATCACATCGCTAAGCCAAATGTTGGACGTGCGAAGCGGCGGGTAAAAGTTAATTATCGTATAAAATTGAGTTATTAGTCAACATTTAATATACCCGTATGTAATAATAAGTGTGCTTTATTGGACAAAAAAGTGTTTAACTAAAAGTGTAGGCAGGTGGTGTAGTTTAGATTAAAACATCATTGGCAGCATTTGTCAAATGTTAGGAAATGGAATACCAAATATTTTAACGAATGAACAAAATTTATTTTAACAGTAAGCAAAACAAAAAACAATCATCAAAAATTAAGAAAATTTTTAGTCACTTGAAACTTGCACTCTAGCGTACGGAAATTGAGTTGTATACTCTGATTAAAAAGTTTGAAAATTGTATGGCAATTTTATCTGAGATTCTCCGAGGTATAGCATGAACCCGGTACACACTCAGTCACGGTGGCTCTAAATATATTAGGGTGAAAACCTATCGTAAAGTAATATAATAAATAATAATGCGAACCGAATTTGCTTAATTTTGCAAACCAAGTTCGAAATTACATTCACAATATATAATTGATATTTTTTTCTTACATTGGTGATTTTTGTTCCTCCGCTAAGCCACGAACCAAATTTGTTATTTTATTGATTAGCTGCAAAGAAATAGGAGTGAAGATAATGAATTAGTGCAGATTCGAATCTCAGTAAATAAAAAAAAAACAATAGCAAAATTTAGGAATACACAGATAAGTGAGGCTCGAAAAGAGATTTAGTAAGATAAAGATTTCAAATTTCAATTCATTACTTTAACTAAATTAAAGAAATTAAATAAAATGAATAGTAAGCCAAAAAGGTACAAATTGTGTTATGTGTTATAAAAATTACAAAAAAAGGGTACTAATGTCACTGTTCAACAATTTTACAGAAATGGTATTTAATATCAACAAATAAATAATTATGAAGGAGAGTATAACCCGTTTTCGAAATAACTTTTTCAAAGCACTCTCGCGTTATAAAATCGTGAAAGAATAGTATTTTTTTTAGAATTTTAACATTTTTAATACAAAATGTTGGGTTACATTCCGTAAGTTTTTAGTTTACTCCAATAATGGCTGGGTTGAAAAATAATTGCAATACTATACAAAGAACTCCTATTAAGAAAACTAAAAGGTTTTCAGAAATAGATCGATATACGTTTGTCCTATTCGCTGGGGCTACAAGAGAGGCATTCCTTACGAAATGCTTTAGCAAAGATTCAAGTGACTATAGAAAACAATGGAGTTGGTATTCTCGAAATGATTATGCGATAATGTGATGAAAATTTGCATTTAGGGAATCAAAGCATGTTATAAAATCAGGGTGGGCATTTCGCCAAAATTGTACTTCACTGATAACGTTTTGCGCTTTCTATGTTCTAAATAAAAAAAAAGAAGCACACCCCAATTTGGGGAAGTGCGGCCAAAATCTCTTAAGCGGTCCTAGCGCCAATTAAGTAAGTAAGTAAGTCAGTAAAAATAAAATATTATGTTGGAAGATAATATAAAAAAATTACTCGTTAATAACGTTTACATAACTATTCGGAAAACTTGCTAAAAATTTACTCAAACGATATAAGATTAAATTGTGATTATATATGTATATAATTCATGGCAATATCTTTCAAGATATGACTAAAATGCATTCGGTACCGCTGAGCAAACGACAAATAAAAAACAGTTCGAGGCAACTTCTCTAACAGGCAGCGGCTCGCAAACTTGGTCTCGTCGCGGGGAGACCTGGCCTTTTCACTCTATGCAAGGAAATGGACCGGATTCTTGAACATTTCGACTATTCCGCCAGCCAAACGCCACAGAACAAATGTGAGGAAACTTGGCCTTTCGACAGTAAGGTTCGGTTCATTCTAAAATCAGGCGCAGCCGAAAACACAATGGCCGATCCTATTCGGAATCTCGTTATTTCAGACCGTTTCAGCAATACGAGCACAGGAAAATCTTTGAATCATGTTAGCCGACATCACAGCGCACAGCGTATTGTAAATTGGTTCAACAATTTCTTGAAATCCTTCCCTATCCAAACGAACAAATGGTCTGCCATCTTTTGTGACTATTTTTAAAATTGAGGAAATAAAGTCCCCTTTGCTATTTGAGGTAATGGTAGCACAGAGCTTATATGTATTTTAGATTTAAGAAAAACTGTTGTTAGTTTCCTGGAAGAAAAATACAATAGAAAAATTTATAGAAAAAAAATGTTGAAAGACCTATATAATGACTCTTGGGTTATTCCCAACTTGTCGGCGTGACGTCACTTTTCAGTGATGGACAGTATGCTCATTTTTGTTTAATGCCATGTTTCATTCCCTTTTCGTATTAGCACAATATTTATTCACCTAATATTATTTTATGTGAGTTTATTGGTGAATTGTTGTTGTCAAGTCGGTATTATGGTTCACCAGTTAATAATTTTATTTTACGCAATCTTTCGCAAGAGAATGCAGAACAAGTAAAACGGGAAACGGTAATTTTGTTAACAAATTATGAAAACTGACAAGCGCAGATTTACATTATAAACCATCGTCTATTTTGTTTTTAGAATACTCCTGGAAAAATGTTTCTATGCCGCACCAGTTAATCAATAAAAACTACTAAATTATCAAAACGAAGTTTGATTTAGTTCATACATCACAATATATTTTTTTAGGGCAAGTAAACAGATGTTTTCGACAATATTTTGTTAGTCAGTCAATTCGATAAATAATCACTTACATATGTTCATATGATGTATATCATTGCATATCAGACAACTAATGTTATTTTAATTGACATATCGAATCGACATGCCTGACCATTAAGGTTTGCTTAAGTGATTTGCTTTTAAAACAAATAAATACATAATTACAACAAAGTACATAAATAGCGCACGCTTTTTATGTAGGCAACAAACTAATTTGAAAATTGTGAGTTTGACATCAATAACTTTTGAAAATGTATACCAGTCCGAGCGTGAGTGGAAGCACCCACAATGAATATTCTTATATGCAGAGAAGTAGGTGAGAATAAGAGCCCTAAAACATTAACCTTCCAAGTGCTTCAATATTCTTAAGCCTCCAACTACGCTTGAATTGCTAATTTATCAGAAAATAACTAGTAAATTATAATTTCTGTGATAGTGGTGCGGAAAAAGTACATCTATGGTCATCTATACATATATACTTGTATAAAAATTAATAGTGGTTTGTTCGACTGCTTAAGACTTGAAAACGACTGGACCAAACCGGATTTGTTGGTAATTGTTCCGCAAAGATTTAGGAAAAAAAGAAACGTCGAAGAATTCTCAACAGGTGTCGCTCTAGGCACACATTTCGTTTTTCAGTTCAATTCAATTACAGTTCAAGACGTGGCTTAAAATAACATATTGCTAAATGACGACTGGACAGATTTGGATCAGATTTGCCACATGCATACGTATGTATATAGTTCGATCCATGACTTCCCATATGAGCAGTTTGTAAATGGAGTTACCACCTTTTTAAAATGATAAACTAATTAAAGTAATTAAGAAATCAAATATTGCTATATGGGTATCAACCGAAGGTATCATCTTCCAAATTTCTTGAAAGTAGGTTGCCACCTGTTTAAACCTAAATTATGTGAAACCAATAAGTTAAATGATGTTTTAAAACTGAGACTATGCATATTTATTAGTTTCTGCTATCGGAAGGTTTTAGACAGTGCTTTGTTTAGTTGGAAGATGGTTGCCATCTATTTTATAAGTCAAATGTAATCAAAGTGTACGCCAGTTATATGAAATATTAAATATTAAAATATGTGTACCAAATGGTTAAAGTATGAGTTTCAAACGGTTCGTTCATACCTATATTTTAAAAAGGGTTGCCAACTGTTTGAAAAAATTCAATTAAATTTTACACAAGTTCTACGTACAAATATGCAGAGGGCAATCAATAAAAGAATATAGGCAGGACAACGTCTGTGGCGGTAAAGTCGAAAATTTTTAGAAACCGTATTTACAGTTAAATTTGTTTCAAATATACAGTACGTATTCGCCACATCCATAACTAGATATAAATTTAAGATATCTAAGAAAACCGCATTTATGATCCGATTTGATTTAAATTCAGATCATGTATTAGCCAAATAAATAAAATAAAATAAATTTGAAAGTTGGAACAATAGGTGGCGCTGTAGTCCCGATATTTCTAAAAGCCGCATTTACAGCGCGCCGAATCAGCTTGTTCTGTTACAAACCCCAAACAAATCCAAATTTCATACATTAGTTATTACTGTACTTTGTTGTCCGGCTATGATATGTTTTTTGTACCTAACAATTTTAGTCGTGTTTCGTAGACAATAACTATTGAATAGCAAACTGTTGAATATAAAAAGTGAAATATTATAACTTATTAAGAAAAATGTGTAGATCGCATTTGTTTAGAAACATCTTTATCTTGTAATCGTTTTTTTTTTAATGCAGGATCCATCATTCCAAGAACTTTTACAGTTCTTGAAACCAAATACTAAATATACGATGCATGTTTTTATTTCAAATAAATAGTACTTGTGATATGCAATAAATCCATTTGTATTAACAAGCTTCTGTTTCAAAGTTTGAAGGCTTATATTTACTTAAATATAACGAAAAGAAATTATAATTTTATTAACGTACCACGCCCATTCTACATGATTTTTTTGCATTCCTTTCTTTAATTAAATTTTTTGTATCATATTTGACCGCATTTGCTTTGTGATTAAATAAAATATACGAAATTCTTATTGTGAATTGCCGCCATAAACAGATGGTGCTAGTTCGCCATATAAAGATTTTATTTCATCTATGCATTCTTGTTGTCCCGCACCGAAAATTGCGAAAAATAATCGCACGAAAATGTTCACAGATTAATTCCATTTTTTTTTTAATTTGGAAAGCCACTGTAAACCGCACTAATATAGCTCCCACACCAAAAAGTTGATTTTTTTATGGTCAAATGGATGAATCTTTCCAAAGTAAATGCTCATGGCTATAAATAAAAATAGATTTCCAAAACACATCAACTATTTAGGTTTAAAGTTCTGCATAAAAACATTTTTTTTTTTAAATTTCAGCGGAATCACAATAATGAATTTTTTTTGCTACCTTCGACCTTTTGGAAAGATTGAGTAACTCGGCCAAAACTTTACCTAAATTTACGTAAATCGCATTATTCTGTTCAACAAAGTTTTAAATAAGTAGATAGACCCGAGGTAAAGTTTAAAAAAATTTTAAGCAGAACTTTTAAGCTTGTTTTATCAAATCAAGTGATTTTCTTTTTGAAAAATATTAAATAATTATAAAAAATCCATTTTTGGATATATTTCACCAAACGCTCCATCTAACGTACATAAATCTTAATGTTTTTCGAAATATTCTGCCGTAAGTCTTAAAATAAAGTAAATTATATAATTCCAGTGAAATATCCGTAACTTTGTTCTGGTGCGATCCCCTAAAATATAAACATAAATACGTAATGTATATATTTTAAGTTGAACCCAAGTGTTTTTAAATAAATTGTCTCAGTACACAAATACTTAAAATTTAATACGTTGACATTGTAGCGTATCAAAGCACGCCGAGTATTTGCCGGTATAAAATAAATTAAATAAATAATACAAAACAAAATTGTATACTACATTTATAATTTAATATTAGTACGCATATTTCATTCGACGTAAATATATTTATATGTATGTGTGCGTAACTATACATATGTAAATTTCCACTACTTTCACATTTATTGCTACTTTAAATTATTCTCAGCAGCTCACAGCCGACTGCGGCTAACATACTATAAGCATATATGTATGGGCATACATACATACGTAGTAAATACATATGTGCTGTATTCAACAAGCCACTTACAACGCTAGTTCAGCTTTTAAAGTTAATTATGATTATTGAAATTTGTGCGACTTCGATAATTTATTGCCTTATTTAAAGGATTAAAATCGACGCCACGCAGACGAAGCATTCAATTTGAACACCTGTAACGGTATGTTCATAAATATGTATGCATGTATATACGAATGGATGGCTTTAGGTGTGTGTATGTACTACAATGAGAACAACACCAACACTTAATGACGTTGAAACAATCAACTGATAAATTTGTGTGGCATGAACCGTAAATACTGCAATATAAAACAAAAACAGTAAAGGTAGGTTTTGGTTCAGAGAAACCTTGGAACCAAAATCGGATTTAACTATGGATAATAACATGAATCGATCAACAATCGAGAAGTTATTTAATGGATATGGATGGCTGTAGAAGGGAACGCAAGTAATAGAGCAGGGCGCACGAGGCAAAGGAGTCGAGAAGTGTAGTTGTTTTTGATTGTAATGAATGAAGAAGGGCAAATTAGGAAAGGGTGGCGAGAACAAGTAGTTTTCGTATGTCGACATTTAATTGCAATATAATGATTTAATTAATTAATTAGTAGGCACTAGAGCAATAGACTACGTTTCAAATATCCTATTACAGGATAATACATTGATGTACAATTACTCAAAGGGCATCATATCAATTGTTCTGATTGCAAGTGAAATCAGCAAATGTGAAGATTAGTTTCTTTGCGATTGAACACTGACTAGCGGCTATGAATTTGGAGTATTTTGAAAGGATGATGGGTAGGAGGAGCACGTGTTATTACTTAAAGTTTAGTAGATTAATTGCAGCATACTTTAAGGACTATAAACTTCGCGAAGAGGGCAAACTATTTTATACGTTAAAATCGAATTTCTTACATTTAGTTGATAACATGAGGGAAAATACTAAAAAGGTGTAAACAGTTTGCTCGGAAATAATCTTACAATTGCCTTTAAGACTCTTTCGATATTACACTGGGTAATTCTAACTAAAAATAAAGATCCCTGTATTGGTACTCGTGTTATTGTCGCCGATTTGGCTTGAAAACCCATACAGAGGGTAAATAGAACAACCGATTTGATTAGCAGTTTAGAGACATACTTTTAAAATCGAAGAGATTCCATTGAATCGGCAATTATTCCGGTCCATAATTATCTATGCACAGTGAGTATAAAAATCAAAAATCGAAACAACAACACAACCACGATATCCTTCCAAGATTGTATTGTGTTGCCTGCAATTTATGATATTCCGAGAAATAATGTATTGCCTGAGCGAAATAATAATGGTACACTCTTCGATTAGGAAAACAGTTATATATTTAGAGAACAACTTCTTAAATATTGAAACTCACTAAGCTACGAAAAGCTACGAAAGAAATGAATATAATCGGTAGTTTATCGTTTAATTTTTAAGCGTACACATTGAATTAATATATCACATACTAAAGGGTGATTTTTTAAAAGCTGCCTGAGATTCTAAATAAAAACACACACAAAATTCGGAAAAATGCATGATACTTTTATTTGAATCGATCGGTGGATATAATTTAACGTTTCCAACATTTCGGCATTTCGGCCGGTATCACACGAATAAATGGTTCAATGTTGGTTTGCAGTGCGTCAATCGAAGCAGGCTTGTCGCTATAGACGTGAGCCTTTACATAGCCTTACAGAAAATAGTATAGCGGCATTATATCGCACGATCTATGCGGGCAATTGGCAGGCCCCAAACGTGAAATAAACTGTTCACGAAACTCGCCTCTCAATAGGTCTGTTGTTTCAAGTGATCTGTGGCATGTGGCACCATCTTGCTGAAACTACATGTCATGCAAGTGAAGCTCTTCCATTTTGTGCAAAAAAAATTTCTTATCATATCACGACGATGCCGGTCACCATTCACAGTAATGTTGCGATTCGCATCTTCTTGGAAGAAATATGGATCAATGAAGCCGCCTGTCCATAATCCACACCAAACAGTGACTTTTGCTGGATGCATTGGTAGCTCTTGCAATGCTTCTGGCTGGTCTTCACTCCAGTAGTGGCAGTTTTGCTTGTTCACGTATTCATACAACCAGAAATGGGCTTCGTCGTAAAATGGAAGAAGCGCGCGATGAACATTCTCAACAGAGCACACATTTTGCTAAGAAAATTCAATAATTTGCAAGTGTTGCTCGTTTGTAAAACGAAATTATAGGCTAAACTGAAGATGTGAAGACGCATGTGAGCTGTCAAAATCACTGTTGACAAAAAGAAAATAGCTAAAAAATCACCCTTTATTTACAAAACTCCGAAAAAGTCGAATTCACGAAGATAATCGTAGAAGGTTAAGCATGCTGGGCTTTAAAGTATGTCGAAGTGGACAAGGAGCTCGAGATTTTGGCCCAAATTAATAACTCCTAGGCTACCATAAACTATCAGCTTTTAATTACGGTATATATTAGGTGTGGGGTCAAATTTCTGCATAATAACAACATTTTAATAGGAATAATAGTATATACATATATTATTTTTTAGCGTCAGGCTGTCGTACTTGAATTGCGTTGGTAGGAAGTGGTAAAATAAAAATCAGCAGCTCCACAAGCCGACTGGTATTATTTTTTTTTAAGTTTTTTTGGCCAAAATCCAGAGCTTCTGTCCTGCAGTTCGTATTAGTGATTTAAATAATGGAAATAAAATGAGGAAGTTAGCTCCGAAGGTGAAAATCGAATAGCTTTTAAAAAAATACTTATGCTTTTACGATTGGTCTCAAAAAGTATTCACACAGATATAAATAAATTCAAGGTTGTAACCCACATACACATGTTCGATTGACTCTAGTAAATGTATGTTCGCGCTTTGCAAAATCTGTACAGAAAATAATTTTGTGAATAATTCAAAATTTATCAAAGGCGAACATATGTATGTTTTAAATATCGTTTGAATAAATTTCTTCGTTTTGTAATAATTGGTATGTTCAGTATATATTTTTTCTATATCTGCATTAATATAAGTTTTATCAATACCAATTAAAGAACCAATTTTACGTATAAGGTATGCATTGATTGCTTATAACTTATTGCCAAAGGTCATCCACATAACTGTTCAATTGCCATGCGATTATTGAATAGCCTAATTCAAAATCCAAAGAGCATATCATTTCAGTTAGAAAAATCAATCAGATGCAAATGATTTGACGAAAAACAAAAATTCATCATAATAATACAATTATGCCTCCGTTATGGTTGATCACATTCTACCACTCTTATCGAAATCTTTGACCAGGCTGTGATCTTTGCTCCAAATTTATCTTTTATAGTCAATTAGTCAGAATAGGCACAATTATGTACATTTAACTTTAGGCAATATGAAGATTATTAAATAGAATTTAAGTAGAAGGATAGCCCTAGGTATGGCGAGCGTTATCGGAGATAGAGGCAGTAGAAATGTAATAGGGAAAAACTTGAAAAGAAAACTTTATGAAAATAATCATTCCGTTGATGATTTGTTTGTCAAATTATAAATATTTTGATTTTGAAAAGTCGTCCTTTGGCAAAGTGTATGAAGAAAGTGTTTAGATAGAGACAGCGTTGTCATTCGACGGTCATGTTATTTATTATTATTATATTATTATATTTATTTTCAAATTGTTAACACTTAAAGGAAATATTGATTTTGAAATTTCAAACTCTAGGATTTTGTAAAAAAAAAAAAACAACAACGCAATCAAACAAAATCAAAAAAACCAAAATAAAGCCAGCTAATTGGGTTCCATTTACAGAGCAACATTGAATATCAAAATATGTACACTTGATTTTGAGGATTCACCATTTATTTATGGAAGCTGTAGAAGATTGCAGTCTCATCTTAGCTAAAATTCTACTTTAAACCAAAGAACGTAGATTCAAGACAATTTGAAAATAGTCTTGGATTTCCATATTTCGGCGTAGTTACAAAAACTGTATGCACTACAAATTTCTTTTGTCGTGCTGCGTTGTCATGGTATTTTACAAATGTCATGATACAGATCTATTTGCATAAAATGGATTCACGTTAAGCAGCTGGATTCGTCCTAAACAAATTTAAAGAGGAAAGTTGGAAATTAAACTACTCGCATGGAAACCCCAAAATCAGAATTTCTGTCCAATATAATATGCTTTAGAAATAAGCTTTAAATTAGTTAATAGGGAAGCTAAAAACATCATTAGTAATTTAATCGAATATTCTTTAGCGAAAAGCAAGCAAATAAAAAACGATTCTTAAAATTTGCAATACTATTTTAATTTGATTTCGAAAAAAACACGTAAATAACTATTACAAAACAAACAAAAAGTACAGTTATTACCTATATGCCAATTTCGATTTATATCGGGCCTTATTGTTTCAGTCATCATTTATACGTTAAGGCCCATCTGTTTGACTTAATAAGGGTGGCATCGGCATCTGGCACACATTGTTTCATTCACATTGGTCGGTTGTAGCAGTGGAGTAAAAAAAAACTTGTTATTGGATTCTCACCTGATTATAAGGAAACACATAACAACTTAAAAAACTTATTTAGCGTTATTAACATAAATGATGCACTCAAATGGTATTTTCGCCATCGATTTAAAATTTGCGAACTTGTTATCTGGGATTGGAACTAGTTATTTTGCACATAAAAATAATTTAAATAATCGATATGATAATAAATGGAAAAAAGCTGCTGAAAATGTGAAATTGTCTAAAACAAGATAACATACTACATACATACATTCAAATTTCTAAAAAAGGGATGCATAACAATTTTAATTCTAGTTGATAATATTTCCTATTTTGTCCAATAAGTAATAAACTTCGTGGGAGAATTTCGTGATTATTTTTCTATATTTAATAATTGTTTGGCTCATCCCTACAGTTTTGCAACTTTAGCTATGACATGAGAAAAATGCGGGCAGACAATCAGCTTTGGAGGGTATTCGGCAAATTGAATTTTTATTATTATAAAGTAACGTCTCTTTAAAGAGTATCGTATTCCACTATTTGTTTATATTAAAAAAATTTAGCATTTTAGCGGAAGGCATTTTCCAGATTTTAGATGGAGATGATAACACAGTGCTACAAAACGAACAAAATATGCACACTCTTTACAAGTGACCTAGTACAGATCGTAGATCTGGTCGAGTGGTTCACAAAAATGTGTTCGAAAATTTCCAAACACCCTCAAATTCTCAACTAATTCATAAAAACCTAATTTGGCATGAGCTCGACTACAAAACAAACTTTCTTTCTTTTAAATTTTAGCTATTTTCGGTTTTGAAATATCTTAATATCATATCAAAAGAAAAATGTTGGCACTTTTTAGATCAATAATGACTTTCGCGAAAATAGTTTGAATCTGCGGAAAAAAATTTGCAATCAATCTGAATTTTACACAATTTTCGTGTAAATTTTTAATTTTGGTTGCTCTTTTTTCTACAATTTTACAAGAAAACAATTATATTTAAGTCATTTTCTCCCAAGAACGTTCTATTCTAAGAAGAATAAGGTATCATTGTTCAGAATTAACTGAAGGGTTATGAAATTAGAAGATTTACTTCAAAGAGGGAAAATAAAAATAAATCGAAACTGCAATGGAAATTCTCGGTTTCATCGAAAACTTTGAAAAAAACAGAAGGAGAGATATACTTACTTATGGACAAACTTAAACACAATTAAATAAAATACTTAAAACATTATTTGATACTTTTCATTGCCATAATCTCTTAATGAAAGTATTCGCCTTGATTTACCAAGTTTTTCACACCATAAGCACACCATTACTGCATGTGCTTTAAGAAATTCTCCAAGTCTGTGACTTTTGGCAAATGGGAATCTAGCAGTCCCACCTTGTGCAGGTGGAATCCTAGAAAGCAGTGACCTGCTAGGTAGCAAGTAATCCTGATTCGAACAACTTTACTCAGCTGGATCTCAGAATTCCATTTTTTCTAAAAATATTCCAGTCGATAAACTATTTTACAAATCATATTAATACAACAAGTTTTTATTAGCTTATTATCCAACCAATTTATTGTTAAAACTCGTGTTTGATATTGAGTAAAATATTTTTTTTATAAAGAAAGTAAGTAAGTTGTGGGTTTTTTTTGTTGGTGTTCCATGTTTCTATGACGACTTACGAATTACAGAGCTAAGATCAGAACTTTTTCACAGCTATTTTCTGAAAGAATTATTATTTAGAAATTCGATTCGAAAAAAAGGTATAACAATCTTAGGGAAATGCATTTTTTTCAATTGATAACCTTATTTTTACCTCTGCTATCTGCCAAAGCATGCTGCTTTTAAATCCTTCATCCGCAGTATCATCCCATTCTTCACTTCGTCGCATTCCACGCTTATGCTCGAAACAAGCAACTTCATTAAGCATCCTGACTTTTACTCTTTTCGCTTCCAGTGTTTCGTATTTAAAATCTACTTAACGAAGCTTGAAGCATGAAAAAAATAAATCGCTAAGTATAATTTCAAGTACACTGAAGTACATAAATAAACGCACCCGCAGGATATTTAATCACTTTAGCTTGCCGTGCGAACCACGCTTGCCCTGTGTCCTTGCTGACCTCAAGTGCAAAACATCGGTTACAACACTAAAACAACACGTTTCTTATGAGGGGAGAAATAAATAAGTCAGTTGCTAAACTGCTTTAAAAAAGAGTGGAGGGCGAGTGATTTTTTCGACTGTTTGTGTTTTTATTGCTTCGCTAAAGGCAAAAGGGGTGGAAAAATAAATTCAATTAACTTGATTTTTCACTTAAGCTCTTAATAATAAGCAGTTAAGTATGCTCGTTTTTGCTTTTAGTTGCGCGCTGCTCTTGGCCTTAAAATTTTTGCAATTTTTTTTTTACCTTGCGCTTAATTGTTGCTTTATATGGTTCTAATTTCTTTGAAATGAAAATCGCCACAATGTTTTACTTACTACTGAAAATTGAAATGATGTTAAGAGATTTTGTATTTGGGAAAAGGTTTAGTTGGAATAGAGCGATAGATAGTGTAAAATATGGAAGCGATTTACCGTACCTTTTTTGTTTGAAGTGAAAGCTTTTTGCTTTGTTTGGAAAGGATGGAGAAATAACAAATTGCTTGTGCAAGTAGACTTTTTGCTTAATTTAAAATATCATTTAGCGCGCTACTATTCAATATTCCAGTTCGAAATTGAATGAATTAAGCTCTAAGCTAGCTGCACAAGAGATCGATCTTGCCGGCCGATTCGCCGATAGCAGCGGCTGGAAATTGATTGCGGCAAAAAAAAAAGGATATTGTTAGGTGATCAAATCTCTATGAAATTAACCTTAAAATTTGCAGGACTAGGAAGTGGTTTTCAACTTACGATCTAAGCAATTGACTTTATTATGGCGAATATGGCGGGAGTTGTATTTGAGTAAGAACTTGAGAAATACACAATTTATAAGCGGTCACTTTTGGCACATAGATGGCGCTGTTGGCAGGTTAATTATACTTTATTAATGCTACCACATACTATTTTATATTTTATATTTATTATTTTCAGTTTTTTTTTAAATCAGATGACGGCCACAGATGGAGTGGTACTGAACCGTGTTAAGCTTGTGGAACGACCGTTCGGTAGAAAATGTTATTTCAGGCTAATTTTTTTGTAGACAGTATCGCCCAACTTCGTTCGCTTTATGTGCTCTGGATATTTCGATGTGAAAAATGTTCCTCGCTGTGGTCGGCCAGTCACGTTCGTTAAACCAGGGCGTAGGCTGAGGCCGGAGGCCTTAACATCAACCACATGACTGTTTGAAAACATTAAAAAAAAACCGGCTACCCAAGAAACTTGATGTGAAATTTAACTAGTTCCGAATCGAATAATAACTATTATCAAGGTGATGGTGTGTATATGGTAAGATTATGAGGAAATTGTCTGTTGTGAGCCGATACAACCAGATGCAGTGATCAACTCTAATCTCTACTGGATTTAGTGAAGCAATAGAGGGAAAGCACCTAGAATTGGAAGACTGAAAAGGTGTTGCATTCCATAATGACAATGTCATACCTACCACATATGTATCTTTAATTATTTTCCAAAATTGAGTGAAATTGGGTGGGAAGTTTTTATGTACCCACCGTATAGGTTACACGTTGGGCCGTCTGGTTACCAGTTCTTTCAGTTGCTCCGAAACGTTCTTGATGGAATTGAATTGAGAATACCAAAGTTTTCGCCGATATATTATACAACTTCTGCACTGGTGGATTTATAGAACCACCCGAAAAATGGCCAGAGGGTGGCTGTTGCAAAAGTACTCCCTATACCGACCGCCCCCTCTGCAACCCCAGCATCATTTCTTCACAAGAAATAAGAAGAAGGATGGGCTACAACACGGCCAAGGTCCTGAGAAACATATAAGAACAGTGATAAATGTTCGTTAGGATGAGGCGGGAGCTGCATAACGTAGGAAACCCGATAAAAGGGGTTAGAAGTAAGCTAATATATAGCGTATGCGGATTCCACATTAAATTCGTTCCTAAAGTTATATCAATAACTTTTATTGATGAAAGGATACACTAATCGGGTAGTCACCACTCTTGAATTTGAAAAATTTATATATGTTTTATATTTTAAATTCTACATTAAAACGGAAAGCGTTTGAAGGGTTTTAGAATATATGTGGGAAGGGGGTTGCCACATAATAAAACTACACCACATTAGGATTATAAAATATGACAAGCGGGAGGTATTTAAATGAGCTTTAGTGACGATAATTTCACGCCCCTTTAAAAACTAAGATGAGATAAACCAGTAAGTTAAGCGAAATGCTACAATTTACATATGCCCAACGAAATATTTGTTTGCTTGAGAGTTACTCCTTTATTCTTCGTTAGATAAGAGATTTAAAAAGCTTCAAACGGTACATGTTTGGGATAGGGTTGTCTAGCTGACATAAATAAGTTTAAAACGTACTTTAAACAGGTCACCGACAATCGAGAGGAAATGTTTAAACTCTGAATTACAAATCAACAAAAAATATTTATTACTCTTAGTTCTTTCATTGTATTATCCAGGATGTATATAATTTGATCAGCATTACATTATCAATAGTTGATTGATTTTACAACTTTTTTTAATAGCCACGACTTGGAGTATTTGTGTTTGATAGCATTGACTAAGAAAGTGCAGTTTTATAGTCGAACTGGGGTTACTTTTATTGAGCCACTGCACTAAATTATAAATTCCAACTTATCTCCTTCTTCTTCCCGATGTCACAATGAACTGGAGCAGCAAACCTCTTCACCTGACATAACGTGAAGGAAATTGGTGTTGATTTGAACACTCGGCGACCAAATGTGATGCACAACTATTATTATCAACTGTAACAAATGTGAAACTAGAATTGTATATATATTTTTGGATTTTGCTTTCGCTCTTTTAATCCACTAAGAAATTCTTAAAAGATGGCAAATTATCTAATTCATTTAATAGTTTTCAATTTCCTATGCCTTTACTGGTCTAATGGACAGTATAAACCAAGTATTTTAGTGCAAAGGCTAAAATTGTAATTGACTTTTGTTTAACTGCCAAGCCACTATCTAACCTGTCACCCTCGTCTGCACTAGTCACTCAAAATTCGTTCATCATTTTGCAACAGTATAAGTACATTTCTACACACGCATTTACTATTTGTATTTATGTAATTGCATGTACGAGTAGCTTGTCTGTGTGCTTGTCGATTTTCAATACAAACCTGCTGGTCATCACCATAAATTCTAAAGGACAAGTGCAATAATGTAACCAGATAGCTCTTCTGGCTTATACTCGTACTGATGTTGCTTGGCTTTCCTATTGTCTTCCTTAACCTGTTTAGTCTGTCTTCTTGGAGCTCGAAGTGTGTGTGTTTTGTATTTTGGGGCATAAAGGCACACAGTCAATGTAGCAAGTAATTGTTTACTCTGTCCAAGGTGTACATAGTTTACTGAGATTCCTGTCCTGTTTCATATATTTGTTTATATTTTCCATGCTCAGTTTGCAGTGTAGAGTTAGAAAATTTGTGTGTCTTGTAATTCTTGTTACAACAGAAATGTTGTTAATTTTACAACAACTAATAACTTTGTTACAATAATTGGGCTAATGTATTTGAATTTTGAATTAATATGCTAAAGTACATTCATGTCCGAATTGAGATGTGAAGAGAAAGTGATATGCTGGTGCTTTCAATCTAGTGTGGTAACTGCTTCAGGCGAGTATCGTGCCAATAGAAATTGTTATTTAAACGGAAATTTCTTTTAGAATTTTATTTAATTGGCAGACGTATGTACGTATTTATGCAAAAAATAGTCTCATATACAAGACGTTTCCATATTTTTTTTGCATTTAATTTTTATTCCTTTTATGTTAATACAAAAAATAGTTTATTCTACAACAAAAACCATAGATGCAGACATTTTACAGAACATAAAAAGCGAAAAAAAAAATTCATTAAGATTCAGAACTTTTTTACCAGGATAATGTATGTATGTAGTTTTGTACGTGCACGTTTGAAGTAGCTAAAATCTACTGTTTATCTTTTAGCATTTTTTTGCACATTTTCTTTTGTATTTCGAGCATTGGAAATTGCGGAAGAGCGTCAGTGAAAATAATTAATTAGACAACTATATATACGGAGCTAAAAAGCTCACCTATAATTAAAAATATCGACATTTAAAAAAGCTTGAAGGGCAAGGAGTGCGAGAGAGCACAAAATCGAAGAAATTTCCGCTAGAAAATTTTCTTAATATTGGTTTGAATTTTTTCTCAAATTAATTCAAAAGGAAAACGGCTAGAAATAAAATGGAGATAGCTTTTTGTTTCTCTTTTAATATATGGAATTTTTTTCAAAAATATGATCGTTTCTATGTTAAAAATTACATAAACGAAATTAAAAGAGCATTTCTTAATTCAAACTTTGCTTTTAATGTCTTAACATACATATGTACTTTGTAAATAATCTACTGTGTTGTTGTTTTTAGTTTAATATTATGAATATTGATATCTGGCTCTTTGTATTTTCAAAATGCAAATTTTTGATTTACTCATTTATTGATCCAGAAGTTTTGAATGAATAATATTGTATTTAAAAATAAATATATTTACTCCGTAGTGATGCTCCCTTTTTCTCCAATGTGCTAGCTGTACAATAAAGGTCTGAACATGTATGAAATTTTAAGAAATTTGGTCACAATAATTATTATATAAATTATAAAAAAATCTGTAAAACCTGTAATAATAATATGTAAATACTCAAACTTATCATAATTATAAGTAAATCTTGCATAATTAAATAATACAAATTTAGGTGTCAATATTTTCGGCTTATTAAAATTAAGAGGAGATGCCAATGAAAACCAAGATTCCCTTCTTAATTTGATTGAAAAGGTTTTCATCTTAGGACTTCTTATTCGAAATAAATCATAGAGAAATCCGCCAAACTTTTTTCTGATTTATGGATCTTTTTAGGCGGTATTTTCGCTCTGTGCATAAAGGAACTAATGATGTATGGGTGTGAATATTTGAAGAACTGGTTCTTTCGAGTCCGGCTCCAAGGAGAACCAGGTATTCGGACCGGTTCAGGTTCCCAAAAAACGACAGTGGAAATAGGTCTTATAGAAATAGTTAAGTCAACTGTTTTAAAAAGATTATATTAAAGAATTTTAAGTAATTTTATATAAATTAAAGAAAATAAATAAATATATTACATTCAATCCTTTGATGAGACTCGTATTTGTGTGACACAAATTTAATAAACATGAAATTAAATTTAAGTATCTACGCGATTTCTAGTATCGTATTTCACATAGGTTAGGTTAGGTTAGGCTAGGTCGATGTCGCAGCCCCCACGTAGGGGCTTGCGAGCTCATCGGTCAATGCTGCTATGGCACGAGACCCAAACCAGTCCGCTATTAAATTATTCAGAGGCAGTTGAGAGAGAAGTAAGACACTCCTCGACAAGTTTCCACCTGACCATTAGACCTTAATAGCACCCTGACTGTCAGAATAGATGTTAACTCATCTAAAGGGCATTACATTGGTGTGTAGCTAATCGGCTGCTCCCTTGATTGCGGCGACCTGCGCCTTAACTACACTACAGTTGTTAGGAAGCCTAAGTTTCCGGCTATGGGAGAGCTGCTTGCGGAAGTCACCCCTCAACCTTTTCCGTCCAGCTGCGACCCATTCGTGAAGAAGTTAACCGCCCTCTCGCCCCCATTCATCCCTTCGCGGGATGTGACCGAAGAAGGGTTCACCTGGAGTAGGAACCGCAGACAGCGATCTATTTTTAGAGGGACAAAGTCGAGACTGGCTAGAATTTAAGAATGTCAGGTTTCATTTAAAACAAAATGAATCGATTTTTGATTCTTTCGGGGCCAATTTTGGGTTCTATATGAACCGTTTTCGGCTCTATTAACTTATTTCTCAGACACAATTTTTACATTAGCTGAAAACAATAGTGTTTTTGCTTTTAAATTGTTACAGGTCGTTTCTGTAACGTTATCAACACTCTCGATGCCGGTAACACAAGCCTCTGGGCTTTTTCGTGTTCTCTTAACATTTTTACCACTGAAGTTTGTTAAGGTAGTATTAAGGGTATTATTTACATCTGACTTATAAAAAATTGCACGCAAAAGTGGCTACAAAAACAATTTGAAATAATACTAACTTAACGGTATTGAGTTTACACTTTCCCCAATATTTTATTGTAGTTATTGTTGCTCCATAACATTTTGAGGAATGTTGCTGAAGCGCAAGTCCTTGGCAGGATATAAATTAGGGTCATTTGGGCCCTACCGTCACGTGACAACAAGTATTTTCCCGACCGAAGAGCTCCTAATCCTAAAGCATCCCAATCGGAAATTCAACTTTGGTCCTAAGAAAAAATAAAAAATAAGTATTTTCGTTTACTATTAATACAATCATGACTAATTTTTCTGATTTAAACGCAAGCATCAATTTTACATATTTGTTGCAATTTCAAACACGAAAACAAATTCTATATTTCATCTCCACTCTTCCTTGCATGCCTACTCTTTAACACATGTGCATTAACTTCGTTTCATTTTTTATTTTTATTGTCTTTGAAATGGAAGGGGGGGAGGGGGAGTATTCTAACCCTCACCATTCCTCGCCATCATTTTCGATCTTCCCACGACTTATCAATTACCACGAACAGTTTTGAATTGCCATCATTTGTAATGCCAATTCAAAAGACATTTGTAACATATTGCAGCATTCAGTGAGTGAGCTCCAGCAAACTGCGGGGGCCAATTTGGATCGTTTAGCATTGCCATTCATTTCAGTTTGCATTGCAACGCTGTGAATACGCACCCATCCAGAGCTCTGCCATAACTTTACCAACCCCAAAGGATTCTTCACAGTTTAAAATCATTTTTCAATAGCAAAAAGGTTTCCACCTTCAAATGCTTCTGTTTCGTAGTCTATTAGGCAGCAGCGGCAACAGCCGTTAGCAGCATCCTCCGAAGAAATCACTGCTAAGGTGTTGACATCTGCTACCTGACACCAGAAAATGTTGGAATGCTAGGGTTCTTATTTGCTTATTTTGTTTTCTGTTAAAGAGAAATGAAGTCAAGGTCTGTCACTTCATAATAGTGACTCAACTTTTCCCCTTTTCAAAACTTGGGTAGCATTCACTAACTCTTTTCATCGACTAAGTATATAAATTAGTTCGGTAGCAGTAGAAGAGTGCAAATTGGCTGCAGCTTTGCTGGTGTCATTGAATTTGGTTGTTGTTTTTCGGTTGTCTGTTTGTGTAGCCAAGGATAGAAGTTGGCTTTGGCACTCACTCGCATTTTCTGGCCAAACATGCTGAGATTTTTATTTTATTGCATCTTTCCATTTCATTGTCGACACTTTGTTGCAGCTGTTGCTAAAATATGGCAACTCTCCCCTTTCACTCCCACACCTACATTATCCAAATTCTTGGCAGTTTCTGCTTTTTTTTCAATAATAATGATGCAAATTTTTCAGAATAATTCAGTTTTGAATTGGCCCGAAGCCAAAAATTGGAATTTTAACTTCTATATCAGCTGATATAGCATTGCCAATATCGCATACCCGATTTTCGAGTGTAAAATTAAAAAGTAGAAGATCGATAATAATTTAAAATTTTTTCGGTGTCATTATAGTCATCGGCATCATTATCGTTATTGTATTATTATCGATACTGATATAGTCACCGACAAATTTATGGAAACAAAAATTGATATCAATTATGAGACGGAAGTATTTGTATTCATGCGAATCTTTGTTCCGTTATTTGTTTTGTGCTTCTAAATAAAGGAACAGAACTATAAAAAATAAAACTAGTTGGTAGGAAGACTATTATATGATATTTACTGCATGGGATTTTTTTTCTTTTGCGACGGGTGTATTGGGATCAGAGCTTTATTTTAATTCGAAACAATAAAATTTCGATTGCTTCTTGATTTTGATTACAACTGGTTTTTGAGTCATGTTTGGTCAGAAGGCACTAAGTATGATTACGACCGATGCGAACTTTTTTGAAAACTCTAATTTTATACTCCTTAATTTGCGTCAGTCTCAGAGTAGATATTACAAAATTTCAAGAACCCTTTTATTTGGTTTAACAAATTCATTCCAATTATCAAATAAAACTAGAACTCAACTTCATAGCGGCTCCCCTCGTACCATTGCATGGGCTGACACCTGTGCCTAATAAAACTTAGGAGACCGTTTACGTCATAAGTTCTCAACATATTCACTACGCACTCGGCTTGGACCGAGTTAATTATGATCTCATATCCTACCTACATACATATATTACAAACGTGAAAGTTTGTGTGTTTGTGAGTGAGTGTGTGAGTAACAACATACCTTTTCAGGCCCAAACGGCCGGACGGAATTGTACAAAACTTAGCACACACATATAGGCTATATCATGGGAGAGTTTCGACCTGTTAAAAAAGTTATAGTCAATTAAATAAATCAGTTAAATCATATATTGCTATATAACGACAAGATAGAACTGGATAAGGTTCGTTACAAATATAGTCCCCTCTGTGGGCCACCATAGAATCGATTTTTTAAACCTACTTAAAAGATTTAATCGAACTAAAGCAATGAATGAAATAATATATTGCAATACAAGTATTACAAGAGGTTTAAAAGGCGCAATCTCCCAAATGTCTCGTAAAAAGGTTGCCACCTATTAAAATGCAAATTAATTTAAATTACAAAACTAAATGACATTTAATTTCAAAAATACTTTTCGAGAGGGTTGCCACCTGTTTAAAAACTAATTAAAATTATAATAATTTAAATCATATTCCGTAACTAACAGTAATCGAAAATTATGAAGTAGCGCTAGATTTTGTTTTAGATAGTAAAAAATATAAACTTAAACAAAAAATGAATTAAAAGCAATCTCCTTTGGTGAGATTATTTATTTCTTTTTCCGTTACATTCGAAGCCGCGGATAAAAGCTAGTAAGGAATATGTATGTATGTACATATTTTTGTAAAGATTTGTTTATCTACATATTTGGTGGTGAGGTCAATGTATAAAATAAAGAAACAGTATTTGCGGTCAGTTGAATTCGGTGGCAAAGCTTACTTGTGAGCAGTCGTTGTCATAAATGAATTACGGGAGCGCGGTAATATAGTTTTAGCATATACATATATTCCGGACAATAAAAATTGGGACACGACATTTTTATAAGTTTTGAATATTTTTCATTTGTTTGTGCATTGTTTATTAACTTTTTATAAAAGTATAGCTGTATTCACATTTCAAATGTAGCAAAAATAGGAAAAGTCAATAAAATTTCAAATTTGATAATTCGAATTTTTATAAAAATTCTAAGTATGCACTTTTATTGTTCAATATATTTTAGTATGATAATGTGCAATTTCCAATTAGTAGTAGAGTTCACAATAAAAGAACTTGCTAGAACGTAAAATTTTGGAGCGATCTGTCTCTAAATTATGCTAGAAAACTATGCGAAAGTTGTGAAAGACTATTCAAAGCTATTACTATTATTTTTTTACACACTTTTTCTTTAAAAATTTGCTAATCCGCTTTTTATTAGAAGCCAAGACTGAAAGACATAAATATTAGTGATATTTCCATTACAGTCAGGTACTTAGAACAATGTTCTTAGAATGCTTTGTAATAGAAAACTCATATTTGTTTGATAAAATGGTATTATTGGTAAGTACAGCAAAATGCCTTCATTGAATAATTGTGGTTTGTATAACGGCTTTTATCTTTTCAGGCATGGATTCAACTAAAAATTCGAAAGGCTGGTACACCGTTATACCAAATATTTTCAACTATTTCATCAAGGTCTGCGTTTTCTACCACAGGGTTTCAATGGGGGTTGTATCAGGACTGCTCCCAGGTCAGTTCAGTGATAAAACGCACAAGTCTGCTGAAAAGTTTTTTATCAAAACAAAAACATTGAGTAAATAATTAACTTTTTTGTTGTAAATAAATGCAAACCATTTAAGTTATTAAATGCTGGTAGGATAAAGTTATAGATAAGGTAGCTCCTCTTACAAAGAGCAGACTAGAGAGACCCGAGAATCTTCCGTAGCTTGCAACAATTTCTGAAAATGGAATATGCTATACGACAGAGAAATAGGTGCGAAGGCCATCAACAACGTTTCTAACGAGCGAATGCACCAAAATTTGAACCATATCTGAAAGTATGCGCTAAGCAGACAAAAGCTTTTGTAATATTGGCCATTCAGGAAAGTTTTAGCCTGCTAAGGTGCCCCTGAAAAGGAAAATAGCAAGCCTCCATTGCACAACTTTCCTGTTTTTAACTAGGTTAGGTTAGGTTACTGTGGTAGTTCCCGCAAAGGGAACTCGCTTAGACATAGTAGGAGTCCATTGTGATACCACCTGATTTATGAACGGTAACGTGAATCGGAAAGTCAGGAAAGATTAACCTGAGAAACGTTGCGTGTCCCGAATGAAGTCACGCAAATTACCAATCTCCACCCCAGAAAGCTCCTCTGGAGTCCTAAAGAAGTACGAGTCTAGGTACTTGAACCTCAGGCTCGCAAATGCAGGGCAGCTGAGCAGAAAATGACAAGATGAATCCACCTCATCCTCCTCCATACAACTACGGCAGAAAGGGTCAGAGACTATCTTCAGCCTAACCGCATGAATACCCAACGGACAATGCCCACTCAAAACACCAACCAGGGTCGAGAGTTGCCGCTTAGCGCCCACGATCCCCTCTCGGCCAGAGGGACCTTGCAATTCGGCATGTCGTGGCAATTTCCCAGCGCTCGCTGAGACGACAGGAGAAGCACGTAGGCAGTCAAAGGAGCCCCCACCCCCTCCCTGCAAGGAGAAATGACTTCCAGGATGCCTCGCCGAGCTCATCAGCCATGCAGGTCCTGCAATGTGGCCCGGTACCCAAATTAGTCTAACGCCGAGATACTCTGAGGCGGCTGCGAGGGAAGTCAGGCATTCCCTGACCAGTTTTGATCTCACCAGTATCGATCCTAAGGCCTTAATAGCGGCCTGACTATCCGAATAAATGTTAGCCCGTCTAGAGGGCATTACCTTGGTAAGTAGCCAATCGGCTGCCTCCTTGATTGCGGCCACCTCTGCTCGAAATACACTGCAATAGTCCGGAAGCCTAAATTTACGGCTGAGGGAAAGCTCCTCGCAGAAGACCCCTCCCCCAACCTTACCATCCAGCTTCGAGCCATCCGTGAAAAAGTTCACCGTCCTACCGCCCCACAAGCCACCATCCTTCCACTCCTCCCTATGCGGGATGTGAGTGGAGAAGGAGCAACTCCGAGCTGGAGCAGACCGACAGCAATCTGTTTCCGGAGGGACAAAGTTGAAGCTGGCAAGAATCCTAGAATGCCCAAAGGCCGAGCTGAATCTGTATCCATTGCAATCTAGCCGGGCTGCGGCATGGGCTGCTGCAACCCTGCCTGCAATGTCCACAGGTAGCACGTTAAGCATAACGTTGAGCGCGAGAGTGGGTGTGGTCCTAAGCGCCCCACTGGTTTTTAACTAAATCTTTGTAGTTATTTGTGACAAAGTGGCAAAACAGAAACTATATCCGACAAATCCCCACGACTGCGTGTTTCGAAATTCATTCAAAGAAATTTTAATGTTACCTTAGATAAAAATCGCGTGAGCTTAAACTCAAAAAGAAAAAATTACTGTATTTACTTAATATCGTTTTATAAAGCGCTCATTGAAAACAACAATCATTAACATTCATAGAATCAGCGATGCGGTAAATAATATTACTTACATATACATACATATACTCAAGAAGTTGCGCAGAGAAGCATGCTTTTAATAATGGCGTTTTAATCTCAACATAGATTTGTATTTGAATTATCCCGAACGGTAGTGGTGTCTGCCACAGTGCGACACGCAGAGTTTATGGTGGCGAAGGCAGTGGTTGACGGCAGGCATTAAGAAATGAAGATGCAAATCTGCATACTTTTTCATCATCACTCATTTTCTAGCTTGCAACACCGCCTCACCACCGCCTGCTCGCCTTTAGCGACTCTTCGTAAACTCTGCAGCTGAATGACAATGAAAGAAATACATGATTTATTTGTCGTTAAAGCTAAACCACATTTCACACTCACTCGCTGACGCCCGTACATAAGCGAACATCAGTACACATGGAAAAAAACAAACACACACACACACATACATACATGGGCGCAGAAATAGCTTGCAATAAAATCTGCATAGCCATGGTTCTAGCCACAACTGCGAGGCGAAAGCTTTCTGGTGCTACGGCTGCAGGCACTTACAATGCCAACAGGCAAACTTGTCGTCTGTCTGCCGTTGCTGGCATTGTGAAGCAACAACGTCAATAGCTCCACTGACTGCCTGGCTAGTAGCGTTCCTGTCTGCTTCCCTGGTGTCGGCAGCTCCCTGCCAAATATGCATGATGCACATCTATACAAGATTTGCTTGCTTGTTTGTATATACTGGCCACAGCTGGCATTTTCCACATCGCAATCCTTTTATTAATCCCACAGCTAGGCGTAATCCTTTGCTGTTGCTCTCCAACTGCTCCGCAAGCCTCGAGCATCAAGCATTTCGAGCTATCCACACCAGCTTGGCCTGATTCTGCTGTCACTTTGCTGGCAGTGTAGTATCATTGCTTGTTGTTGGTGTGCTACTTTTCACTTTTATTGCTTCCATTCCCTCTACCCCCCTCCCCCCGTGCACTCTTTCTATTTCTTCCAATTCACCTTCCTTCCTTGCCACCATACACACCTTGGCGTGTGCTGGCTGCCAAGGCATTGTGTATATCTATCTACAGGCGTTCCATTTAAGGACTTGCTGTGCTGGTTTTATGCAGGCATGGCGGACATTTGCTGACAGTTTAGGGCATGAGTGTTTGGGTGTGCGTGTATGTGGCGGGAGGTAAGTAAGCGAACAACCGAGTTAATGTTGCTGATAATCTCATCGTGGTAACGTTGTAGTTATTGACAGATTGCTTGGGGTTTACCTTGCCTTATTTTGGTTTATTTAATATTTTTACGCTAGCCTTAGGGGAATTTATAAGTATTAGCTAGTCACGTTGATAAATGTTGTACTAATATTTGTGTGGAAAATTTTTAAATATTGGATATTACTGAAATTATTTTCGCGATTTCTAACAACTGCTTCAAAATGGAATGTTTTCGGTGCGATGAATTAACTCTAGATTAAACGATTATTTTCAGTTTATATCCAGAAAAATTGGTCGGTTAAATTGTGTAGCTAACTTCTTCAGTCACTGTTCCCATGTAGGGGTTTAAAAAGAGATACTCGCGAGAACAATCTGTACGAGAGGAACTGCTTACACCAAAAATTACAAAACCTTTATATTTTGATTGGGGCCAAACTCAGTTGTTAGTGAAGTAATGTGACTTAGTTAGTATACGAGTTACTTTACCTTCTACATCTTTTTCATTTTCGTAGTATCGAAAGTGCATTATTGCCTTTAATGGAAACCTTAGATTTATTAAAATCAATTTATCGGGTTTTGAAGTTAAATCGAGTATAGGCATTCTTATAAGATGTATTCTCCTGTGTCAATACTGAGGGCATAAAATACTTAAACCTGGTTTTATGTACAACTAATGAAATTACGCCATTACAAAAGGAACATGTATGACGGGAATGCTATATTGGGAGTCGAAACAGTGTTTAAATCGAGTGAAATGAGTAGGACCTTCCGTCCTTCCATGTAGTAATTAATGTCTGGCAAGAACTTAGCTGATGCTGCCAGAATCTAAGTACTTAAAACCCATCTAAAAATTAATCAGAAAAGTGTCAACTTTGTCTTTACCGAAGGATGCTTTTGGATCGCTTCTAACTGAAGTGAAAGCTTGGCATGTGAGTAGTACAACATATCACCATTGATATTTTGTTATAAAAATTCTAGATAATATCTAAGTACATAAATATTTAAAAATGGGTGAGATTGTGTCATTCAAATCTAAAATATTTTAATTTTGGTGGTACCAATATTTCTCAACACTATTATATTTGCGTCATTATTTTTCGGTTGTCGCAAAGCCGAACCAAAGGTACGTGCTGGAGGTTAAAAATATCGGAACTCCTAAATGAAGCTTAAAGGTAAGACAGATAGATGGCAGCCTTAATTAATTTGCAATAACCACCTTAACTTGCATTAATTCACGCATTAGACTCTACTAATGCGCATTAGTTCGTCACAGACCGACTTTCTTCCTGGATTTTTTGCCAAAGTTCTTCCTTATTCTTTGATTTATCGGATCCAAGCTTTTCCTTTACAATCTTTTACGTGTTCTCCATCAGGTTTAAATCCGGAGATTGCGGCGAAGGCCCCGACTCCATACCCCATATAGTTATATTTCCTCCCCCATGCTTGAAAATTTTTGTTGTGTACCTGGGATTCATTTATGAATTTTTCGGTCGTCGGTCCCAGACCTTACCATCATTGCCACGTTTTAGAATATTCTGGACCAGACTAAGTTATGTGAGTTTTCGAAAACGTTTGTCGACTTCGTCACTGTCTACTTTGTCAACATTGGAACTTTTCGCGACAATCTGCCGAAGAGGTTCCTTTCTACAAAACGACGCTTATTTCCTTCTGGATGACTGCAGCGGATTTAAAAGGGCCGCGCTTTGATAGCCTCTCAATGAAATTGTGAAATTGTCGTACTCTGGTGTCGTTTTTCTCAGTCGACCTCTCAGTTCGCATTCTTTTTAAGCGCAAATGTAACAGTTAAACGAAAACGGTCCTCCATTATGACGTTTTAAACGACAAATAGTGTACAGATTCGAGTACAGAAAAAAGCAAAGAGGAACAACAGCTGATTATTTCGCAACAACCGACTTGATTATATTTTATTAGAGATGTTGATCATTTGATCGAGATCATTTTCCATTGCGAAATCATGACAACACTTTTCCTTCGTATACATGCCGTATCTAATACTTAAAATTGCACTTAACGTTTTAACACTAATTCCATTTCATTGTTTTATTTTGACAATGCGTTCGAAACAAAATTGCAAATAATAGCAAAAAGCTACCTCTGCACAAAACTCTACAGTAGATTTCTGATTTTTCTACTGATATAAGTGTAATTTTTTCTATTGCTAGGCTAGAGGCTAAATTAAGAACTTCCGGCTAAAAGAAAATAAAAAGGCTAGATCTAGCCGGAAAAAGGCTAAGGCTGTGATATGTAAAACTGTAAAGACAAGATGTGAGTACGTTCTAGTATACTTTCTCTTCATTCCGCTTTTTATTGGTATAATTCTTTTCAATTCCATATTTTTCTATAAGCTTAATAACACCGGAAAAGCATAAATTCGTTATTACCTGAAACTCCAGCTATTTTGATGAAGATTCTTTATAATGAAAATATAATAAAATTTTTTGACCTCCTTACAGATACTGTATTTTTTTTAGTTTTCAAGCTCAAAGCTAGGTTGAATAAAACAACTATTAGCTATTCTAATTTTTATTCGTCGATATTCCGATCTCAATTCGAGGTAATCTTCAGGAACTCTTGATTGATCCTGAAAAAGTCAAATTAACCCACCATCACCCTCCCAATCCTTTGGAGAGGACTACGACGCGTCGCACTTCATCTGAACTTTGAATGATATACATCGCGCCGTACCATAACTGGCTACAATTGGAAACAAAATTTAAATCTGATAATGTGGACTACGCAAATATCGACTCTGGGTATTACATTTAAAACAAAATGTTTTAAGTTTTTAGTCTTCATAGAGGATATTTACTTGTGCACACGCCCTGAATGTCTCTAATCGGAATAAAATTGTATGCCTTCTTTTATAGACGTAAGGGTTGAAGTTAAGGAAATCTTATTTAAAAATTGTCTTCCGACATTTAAGGACCAACCTAATGTAAATATCCAGCAATGCATGAATTGCAGTTAAAAATTCTAGAGGTACATTTTATATTTGATTGGTGTTTATGAATTAATATAAAACTGCATCCCTAAATGTACAATATATTTATATGCACACTAATTTAAGTTTTTCAACTCCGTAGTGGTCAACTTCTGAACGCACGGAAGCCAGTTTATTCGAGTGATTTAGAGTTCAATCACTGGCCTCTAAAAAGATATAAAAGTCGGAGACTTGAATTAATGAAACTTGGTTTGTCCTTAGCTGCCTCTAAATTCACAAGCGTATGAGTACATTTTTAATAAATTATTTTATAGGCCTGTTGATAATTTCAGATATCAAAACTAAAAGATAACTTTCTGTGAAACTAATAACACTAATATTTAACATTGTATTCTCTGATTTTGCATTCAATATCTAAGTTATCCTAAGGCAAAATTATTTAAAAATTATTTTTTTTTAAATCTCTAAAGTAGCTAACATAAAGTTCTTGTAAAAAGGATAACATAAGGGATGTCGAACAAATATTTGCCACGAGATTTGATTATGTCTTGGGCGATGTCGGTGGTTAGTAGCCGTGTTCAGTAGCTGATGCTTAGCTTTTTTATGTTCTCGTAAACTGGATTTATATTGAGGTCTCTTGTATGTTTGCATTTTTCATACATATATCACGGCACTCTACATTAATTTCATAGTCGTTTTGTTTGCATTCTTTATATTTTTTTATATTTTAGCTAAATGCCGTACTACAAAGACCTATTCCGTACAACCAGCTTGGTTTTATTACTTAGTAAAAAGTAACACCTAGGTGGAAACTGGAATCTTTTTGAGGGATTGATTTACGATTTATGTTCAGGGGTGGGGCATGTATGTATGTATATTTCTTTAATGTGCAGGTTGTTTGGATACACTTACATACATACTTTCGTAAACATTTATTCTCCAGTGACCAAGAAGTCATTATTTTGTAAATATTTTTTTAAAAACCTTCAAGATCTGAGTCATTACAAGGGATTGCAGTATTATCAGCAACCGTTGATATGGTAAAAACATTATCTATTGACAGATCGCTGATATACACAACATATAGTAGCTTTCAAGAATGAGATGTGTATTTGCAGGAAGAATCGTTTTAAACTTATATTTAACTTTAACCAAACCTTATCAAATGCTTGAGTAACATCTAAACCATACCTGTACAGTATATTTCCCCCTTCGTGTTTAGGTTCAAAAGCTATTCAAATGATTTCTATTAATGTAGAATTTTTTAGAAAAAAAAGTTTTGAGCGAATAAATCAATTAGAAACCTATTTAATAAAGCTCAAGAAAAAAATAAGCGTCATTCTTTTTTCATTCAAATTAAACAAAATCACGAAAACCAAAACTGCCAACTTTTTGAAAATTTTAAGTTTCTGATACAACTTTACAGTACAAAATCGCTACAATTTATATATATGACTATAAATTATTACAAATACTTTACGTGAGTTTGTAAGTTCGTCAAAACATAATTTTAAAATTTTCCAAATTCTCTGAACTAAGTTTAACTATATCAAAACTAGTATTTGTACAAATGTAATTTTTCTTTGAAGCCAATGAAGCTTCAGCGAGTTTCAGTTTGGTCCAAGTTTTGAAGCGGTGGCATTATTGACTAATTTTCGTTGAAAATGTTGAAGGAAATGCCATTACGGTCAACGGTGAATACAACAGAGGCATGATAAACGATTTTTTGTGGCTGGACATTGAAGACATGGAGTTGGACGCTCTTAAGGGCCGTTTACATAGAACTTTCCTCGCTTTGCTTGACAGTTCGAACTTTAACAACAAAGCGTGAGGCGTAGAAGGTCAGCTACATAGAACGCTTTGACAGTTTCTGCGTTAGTAGTTTGTTATGAGTTGCGATTTGTGTTTGTTCAGAGTGTTTTGTTTAAAGATAGAATAATAAAGTGAATTTTGCTGATATGATGGAAGTAGTAGTAGTTATGCTACTAATGTTTGAAATTCGCGAGTGTCTGTAGTGTGTATACGCACGCCAAAATAAAAATAAAATGGAAATGATAACAGCTGATTGCCAAAGCCACTGGACTATTTTTTTGTGTAGTGCCGTAAAATGCCGATGCTATAGGCTAATATCGAGATAGAGCCGGAAAACTGGGATAACAGCTAAGCCTTCCGAGGCCGTCACATGCGGGTATGATTTCCCTTTGGAACAAACCGATAATATACTCGTCAAAATTGATTTTTATGTTTCGTTTATTACCAGAAAAAAAAAACTATGGCTAACATGTATATTTTGATATCATGTACTATTTTGATATAATATCATTTAAAGTTATTCTTATTTAAACTCCTCAATTTTTGAACAAAATGATTAATAAGAAAAACAGAAAAGCTGTTCAACGTCAACAGTGGCAAACAAAAGGAATTCTTCACATTTTGTTTTAGATTTTTTTTTAGTAATGCTTAAAACGCAATACGGACGAACGGCGAATTTTCGCTCAGTAGAGCGACGACGTCTGCAGCGTTCGTCCAAAAATTTCACACAATAAAACACAACCAAGGCGACAATGAAAATAGCTGAAATAGCTTTTACTGAGGGACCGCAAATAACGGTTATTGTCCAAATCGCAACTCAAAAAAGTTTGCGGGAAGAGAAGGTTTAAAGATTAGAGCAACTTACTCGCAATGACTACCTTACGAGACAATTATTATTTATTATTGGAAAATAATGAATATTTCTTGGGTTTTATTTATCGCCCAGGAAATATGTAGATCTTACTTTGTTGGGGTTTTTTACCAAAAATAAAACTCAATAAATAACGATTATTTTCTTATAAAAAATTAAAACTTAGAAAAAGCAATAATTTTATGAGCAAGAAATAAATTTTGCGAAAAAACGATTATTTTCTGTTCAAAAAAATAAAGCTCAAGAAATAGCGATTAAAAAGTATTTTTTTAATACAAGTATTATGCTTTCACTATGGAAAATTTTACAAATGACAAAATTAATAACTTTCACAAAAACGTAATATACCATTTTTTAATTACGATTTCAGAACATCTAGTCACAATGGATTGTGATTGTATTTTGTGGAAACAACAGAAATAAACCAATCGCCGCGAATGGTAGTCGAGCGAAATTCATTGGTCGCCTTGGTTGTGCGCATTCTCATAGATATCAGTGTGTTCTATATTTGATAGCGAACATTCGCAATGAAAAATTCGCCATATTGTGTTTCAAGCATAAGGTGCATTTATATCAGGTGGTGTTAAACAATACAAGAAGCGAATCTAATCAGCTGCTTGGCCATCAATCCTTTTGTGAATCCCACTTGGTACATATTGCATATAGCATATTAGTAAATATTGTCAACATGACTGTGAGGAAGCTTCGCATTATTGTAAAACGTAAGTATTTATTAAACTTGAGTCACAGCAAAAAATTATAAATGAATATTAAACGAAAATATATGTGTAGTATACTGCTACTTCATCGAGCAACTGTATTAGAGATAAGAAAGCTCAGTATGCCTCATAAACTATGGCAAAATGAAACATTCAAAATTGTATTGCACAACATATGCTTGTAAATATTTATGTTTAACAGCACACTCATATATACATAATCATTTTGTTATACAGCTTTGACAAAAGGATTTAGAAAAATTGTCGAATAGAGCCAGTGAAGAAAAATGCACATCAATTGTGTAGGCTCGTCAACATATATACGTGTATACATTCATACACCGCATACGCATCTATATTATGAAACAAACCAACAGACTTGCATATTTATAGGCGCACGGGCATATTAAATTGTCAGATTTGTTTGTAATTTGTTGTATATACTTACACTCCTTGTGTTTGAATGACTGTTCGCCGTTCACTGTTCTTAATATTCCTTTTATTACTAAGCTCCAATGCAAATTTCTCGATATCTGAGCTAAATTTTATGTATTACTCTCCACAATCGCCTTAACGCATGCAACAAATTATGCTCATTTCTTACAACAGCTTAATATGCGGCAGCTGCTTCGCAAGCCTTCGTTTTGATATTTATTATGTCTTATGTATTTTCGTTTTTTTTTTTTACATATTTCCCCTTTATGCATTTTATGTCTTGCTTTACGCTCCCTTCTTCTTCTTTACATATTTTTACGATGTAGCGAAATTTATTAGTATATTTTTTCGACTCACTGCCCTTTATGTCATTGACTCTTTGGTTGATGTTTGTTTCCGATGACCTTAATAAAAATGTACATCCTTATGGGAATATTTACCCTGAATGATTTTTACGATAATTCGTTGCTGATGTATCATTTTAGAAAACTTTTTTTAAGAAATCGTATAAATAAATATAAAATCTTGGAATATGGGCGGCATCGCATGTGTTTTGTTATAGATAAAAAGTAAGCATATTTGAAATCTCTTTAAACAATTCATTACGTGGCATAGGTATTCAATCAGGGTAAATTTTGTTTATTGTATTAGATGTTTTACTGCATAACTGGTTATTATAAATACTTATTTTAATTGTTATTATATCTTATAAATAAATATGTAAATCCTTTTTTAATAATAGTACTTAATTAATTTTTTTTTTTAAATATTACCTATAACCTATTTAAAAAACTTTCGGTTCCAATAATTTTAAATTGATAAGCTCTTCGACATATTAAAATTAAAATGGAAACAAAGATTCCCTTCTTAGTTTGATTGAAAAGGTGTTCATCTTATTTTAAAGGTTATCTACACGATTTTATTGAAAAGCCTTTCGTCTTAATTCATACCTTCTTAATTACATTGAAAAGTTTTCATCCTAGTTTTACAGACTATCTTCCAGAGTCGTAAAAATCATAGAGAAATCAGCTAAACTTTTTTCTCATCTATAGGGCACTTTTCGGAGATCACCACATGTCATGTGGTATGGGTCTAAGGAATATACTGTCCAAATATGGTTGAAATGCGTTGATCCAAGCTTTTACATTCTTATAAATATTGAAATAGCTCGCTTAAACTATTTATACTGCTTTATGCAACCTCCGAACGCGAAGAGAGCTAAAAAGCAAATTTTGGATATCTCACTAATAATTAACTTTGTTACATACTCGTATTTATGTATGTTCTTATTCTCCATAAGATCCCAGTTCCTTATCCACAATAGTTGATTATCAGTGTTAAAGGTACATGCTTACCTAAAATAGAAAATAATGAAGAAAATGTATTAACTTATTTATATAGTAATGTAAAGGGCGCTAAAAAATGCTTGCAAAGTATATTTGTACAGAATAAAAAAGCATACAAACCGTAAAGCAGATTTGTCATTAACATTATGTCCATTTTTATTAAAGTGCCCACAATTTCGCATGCAAACCACCGCTACTCAATTGGTATTCAAAAGCAAAGCGCATCAGAACGCCATTGTTTTCAAATCATACGTAAAGTCAACAACGAAAAGGTCGTACCATTAGTTTTTGTTCGATTACAAAATTGTCATAGCACACGCCATCGACTGACTATACTCGGTAGCAAAATCAACTTAAGAGCAGCGGCGAGCGCCTCGCAATCCAAGCTAAAAGTGTGAGTAACTCTAACCGGCAGCCAGAGTAGAAAATATTGAGTGAGGAATGAGTGAACAACTGATGGCAGGACGAAGGTTCAGTCTAACCGACTGCCTGAGGAAGACGAAAGAGTTGATGGAAAAAAAAACAAAACAGCGGTGATGCGCTCAGCCGCAGTAAATGGCCAAAAGTGGAAATCAAGTCAGACGCCAACAGTCAAGCAGCCAACAAGGCAGGACACAAAGTCTAGAGCACCACCGTCCAAAAACCATACGGCGCCCAAAAAAAAACAAGGTGGCTGCCACACAAGACAAATGAATGCAGAATATGATATGCAGAAGAGAAAAACCATTGCCTGCCTTAGTCGGAAGGTGTGAAACGAAAACAGTGGGAAAATAATCAACAAAAACTCCGGAAAGCTTGTCTCGTTACGCAACGGGGTATTGGCCGTTTCGGAAGCGGAAATGAATTGAAAAGATGGCTAGCATAGCGCGGCGATGGACTCAAAAAACAGTTTTACATACAAATTGAAAGTAGAAAAAACGAATTCAAAGCAGGTGACCAACCTGTCACGAATCGACTCAAGTGACAGCCAGAGACAAAGTGTCACATATGTTTGTATCAGTGAAAGCGTCAAATTTTTTTCGGTAGCATATTTCAAATATGTAGATATGTATGTACATAGGCTGATATAGCGCGTTAGTAGCTGCTATCAGATGGTATGGAATTTTAATTGAATTTGCCGCTTCCCTAACGCGCTAGAGTTGAAAATGAAAAAAAAAACACAAGAATATCTACACAGAAGAAGTAGTAAAAAGTGGCAGTTAAATGGAATGACACAACAAAGGGAGCGGCATTGTTTTAAAAGGCATATGAATAGAATGAGTCAAAATTTCGTGCAAAAAGTGCACTTCTTACATTTTATAGTCCACTTTATAGGCAGCTGAAAGAGATTCTCAGCTCTTTGTTGCCTACGGACTATGAAAGAAGAAATCCTAAGAAAATATTTACTTTTTGCTTATCTGATATTGCAGTTGATTCGTTGTTACAACCAATTTAAGTGTCCGTTTTGATAGAGCAGTGAAGCTATACAGCGACACGATAATACCAATTACGATTGAAAAGCGAAACTCAAAAGGAAACAGTGCATATCCCACTCATAATCCCACTCTTCCGCTATCAATTTTTCTATAAAAAAAAATGACTCTACACATTATTGGCACTTCAAATTCAGAAGAGTCAGCAGCATATTTTGTTGGCGTTTGCTCTATTTGATTCTCCTTTTAGTCCAATAAGCGGACAGTTGATGTGATGTGGGAAAGAAGTCCAAATCATTGTCGTAATATAGATCCCAATATCGCCACTGGTTTAGCCGAAGTATCGCCTAGAACTTGCAATCGCAGGGAAATACAATCGATGGGACTTCACCCCTTGATGATAAGGCCAATATGCCCAAACTGAAGAGCTCCATCTTGGAACAGTCTATAGCCGCTGTCATGCATTTGTATGGTATAGATTTGGCTGCGGAAGGGAACGGTGTGTAGTGGTCTGCCGGAATAACGAATTTTGTAATTGTTTCCATTGTTCCTCCTTTTGATCGTCACCTACCAACTATACACAAATCGAAGACGTCAAGCGATCCGTAGCCGTCAACACTTCAGATCGAGCTCGCATAGCAAGGGCCTGTCTAGCAGTCTCTGCAACTAGACCCTGTCTACCATCTTCTCTGATGGGGCTATTGTATATGTAATAGTAGACTAAAAAGTGGATTTCATGGAAATGGTTGTTACGTATGCTCTCAGAAGTTCATCGAGTACTCATTGTGTTGTTTCAGATTTTGAAATATATTAGGACTCTCAAACTGTTGTAGCTACCGCTAAATTATATCTGTTTAGACCAGTGACAGGGAGAATTCTTCCGCTTTTTAGGAGCAATGTAAGCGTCACCAATTCAAGCTAATTATTAAAGGTTGTAAGTATTGAGAAATTTTGAGGTTTGATTTTCACATTTTTTACTATTAGAAAGTATGTATGTATAAAAAATAAATAAATTTAGTATCTTTTACTTTATGAGAGATTGCGTACTCCTAAAGCACCTTCAGAGTTTCGCGGGAAACCGCGCAACATGGCTAAACTAAAATTTCCTTAATTTCACATTTTTTTTCGCATTTATAATCAAGAGCAGAGACTTCTTGTTATTTCTGTTATTATTTTGTAAGAAAACAATTAATAAATTTCGTTCGTTGTGAAGTGTATTGTAAAAAAAAAATTTTTTTTTTTTTTTTTATAATAAAATAATCCGTCTATTCTGGCCACTTGCGGAAAATGCAGAGATAAATTTATAAATAAAGAGATAATTAACTTAGAGTTGCATATTTAATTTCACAACCCAGACATTGTCTTGCATCAAATAAATCCAGTCACCTGGGTATTTCGTTCTTGACATTTTCTTTCAATTTTATGAGTTTATTGAAATTTAACATCAAAATAATTTTTACAACAACGAAATACTTGGTATGCTTGGCCTATAATCTCGTGGAGGTGATCGCTTCGCTTTGCCAAAACTCTTTTAAAGGAGTTGGAGCAGTTTCAAATTGTTTCATTTATTTCAAAAAAAATTGTTTGATTAATTTTTTTTTTTCTTTATTTAAGACAAAATATTACAAACTTAAAAACGCAACCCTGAATAATTGCTAGGTTAATTATTTATCTGTTTAACTCTGAGTTTTTAGGCCACGCCAGGAACGAAAATGTATTGGTCCATAAAACCTTCTTAAGGTATAATTTGAACCTAGAAGGTAATTGCTAACTTCTTTTACGACGCATATAGGTATTTTTTTTTTTGATTTTGTAAAATATTTTTAAGCCGCATTGTTATAACTTTATTTACGACAACAACAAACGTCTGTAGAGTTAAGGTTGCGGCAGAAGCTTTAACTAACTTGACTTTTTTTTTTATAAAAACTTTCTTTTAAAATAGTATATCATCTCTTAAAAAAATTAATTATATTCACATTTATAAAACTTGTTAGATTATGTTTTGCCACAAAGCATTGATAATAACCATTTTCGTAGTTAAATAAAATATTCCAATGGTTTTTTTCATCTCTTTTAAAATCAATCCTAACTCACTAAATGCGAATTAACTATTTACGGACACATATACATACTTACACATACATTATACATATTTACTACATACGCGCATATGTATGTATATGTAATTGTGCAAAGTTTATTTTGTCTGAATAGTAGCTGGCTTATGTGGAGCGTTTATTGTTCAGAGTAAAATCATTTTTCACCAGTCCACGAGACAACGGAATAGAAGACATACGTAAGTCAATAGCCAGCACTAATAGCTTTATGCACTTTCACATACATACATACATACATACATAGAAAGTGTTTGCCATCGCACATATTTGCCCGCGCATGAGTCGATTAGTTTATGCTCGTTGAATTCATTATGGAGATGTGCTTGCATGAGTCTGTGTCTATGGCTGTGTCGCATTGTACTTTCGAGCGGGAATAATGACTTAATTACTTGTGAATATGGACGTTTCAAATATTTGCAATGGACTGCTGGATGCAGAGGCAGCGCGTGCACATTGTCTGGCTGTCAAAGAACTATTTGGCTTGGGTAAATGAGAAGAAGTCGAGGATGTGTTATATGTACTACTGCAAGATCACTTAATAAATGGATTACGTTGAATCCTGACTGAGGTTCGGTAAAGATTTTAAGTAGATTTCGAAAATAGTTAAGGTCCTGGCTCATAAGTGTAATGCCAGGCCCCTGGAAGTGTTTGGGTGTAAAATCCGAACTATTAGTAAGAGTGTGATTTACACCTTTTCCAATAGTATTTCAGAAAAACTCAAATGTATTTCAGAAAGGGGGAAATGAATTTCAGAAAAATACAAATGAATTTCGGAAAAACACAATTGTATTTCAGAAAGCACAAATGTATTTCAGAAAAACACAAAAGAATTTGAGAAAAATATAATTGTATTTCAGAAACGTCCAAATGCATTTCAGATAAATGTTTTCAGAATATTTTTGGCTAAGTAAACTTTTGTATATGTCCGATTACTAAATCCGTACAAAAATTAAGCCCCATTTCAAAAAAAAAAAAATGTATTGCAGAAAAGCACACGCGTATTTCAGAAAAATGTGTTTAGCAAATTATTATCGGAGTCCAAAGTAGCACTTGCTGACAAGAGAGATTCACGGTTCGATATCGATGCCGACATTATTGTTGATGCTAACACTGACTCTCAGATAAACAAACTCTGCTACTTTTACAAAATTATAATTGTAAACAGTGATATTGGAACCAAGGCGCGAATGCGCTTTTTGTTTATCTGATAACGGGAGGTTTGCCCTCGTTCCCCACTAGACCATTTCGTTTCGCTCTTTTATCCAGTTTGGAGAAGGCAGGAGTAAAGGTGCGGTTGTTGACGTACAACTTTATTGCGCTGGCAAGTCTCGCAGTGTTGTTTCGCTTTTAAAGACTCGCTAAAATAAATCAGTAAGCTCTTATTCATGACGCGCTCCCATGGTAGACCGTTCGTGATAATACGGTGGACGACTGTCTATTTATTGTAGAATACAGAGTAGGTAGTCGAGTGATGTCACTTAATTCTCGCAGCTATTTTGAAAACGCCATGGCTCAACTTATGGTTAAAATTATTGCTTCGTTGCTCCGCGCTACTGTGCAAAATGATTTAATTATCGTTTTGCGGTCGAGCAGACATCTTACGTCGAGATCAGGTAGGAGATTGTAATGTGATAAAAATAATCAGCGCCTATGATTGCCTGCATATCCGATTGGGTTGCTGATCCAATACCGAACACCGCGGAAGAGCCGATACTTCAGCGCCGGAATCAATAAGGAATGTTTTGTTTGCGTGTCGAATTTACGTAGGCGGCGGTTCAGAGCGTTTGCCTATATCTGAAATGCTATGCGGCACGCTGTCGGATTTAGCGCTTGAGGCTTCACACCAAACTCCGAGCGCGTAAAAATAATTATAATTTCACAGGGGAAAAAAAAACACTTAAATCATAAGACACATATGGAGAGCACATTTTTGTTTTAATGAGTTTAATTATATCAGCCTTTATTTAAATTTAAATTTTACATATACAGTGTAGTCTGGCTAGAGTGAACATCAAAACTTTTATATTGACTAGTGTGAACAATTCTGAGTATCTAAGAACAAGTTGGTTTTAATGCCAGTTGTGGATGGTTAGTTAGATTTAAATCCCGTTACGGAACAAAAATTTAGTAGTATGATGTGATTCGTGAAATATAACTTCGTTAAAGGCAAATTTACAACACGGATGAGACTGGCCTATTTTGGAAGATGGTACCCGAAAAAGAGCCTATGTAACCAGTACAGAGAAACAGCAGATAAATATTTATATTTACATACAGAAATAACTGCGTAGTGGTACATCAAGTTTTATACGATTTTTTTTCGAAAATATTGGTTAACCTGCAACCAATATTTTCGAAAAGAATTTTCAGGAGGAAAGATTACCAATAAAATATATTCTTCTGCTGGACAACGCCCCACATCATCATTCAGATAATGAATTGAAAACCACTGATACGAGTAATTCAATAATCATTATTTATAAGCCATCTAGAGGGAATATCTGTTGGCACTAGCTGTTGGAAAAGAAGATATTTCAGAGCTGTTTCAAGTTCTTTTTGGAGATATAAGTTTATAAGAAAAATAAGAATTAAGTACACATATAGAGTATTATTTTATTTTTTTATTTTTTTTCCATTTTGTAAGGTGGCTTTACCGATGACGACATTGAAAAATCGAATTCTGTTGAGGTCAATAAAACAATTTGTAATGAAGATAATGTCGAAACGATTGTCTCATCAGACGAAGATATCGATGGCATAAACAATGAGACAGTCGAGAATCCAATGAGAACTTCTGAAACTAGTACAGTTTTTGACAAATGTATCCAATGGGGTGAAGTAAATACTACAGATTTTCCAAGTATTTGGGCATTGCAAAACAAAGAAGTACAAAAATCGCTCTCTGAACGTTGAAATAGACCGCTTTAGATTTTTTTTTCTTAAGAGCTTAATTTTTATTCAAAAATAAAATAAATAAACGAATGTGAATGTTAACGAACAGAAACCTCAACCTGTATAAAGTGAACGATTTGGGTTTATGCACAGGGCATGCATTAATTAGTTCACTCCATCCAGATTGCGCTGTACTATCCAGTGACAGACAATTTCACAAAATTTAAGTTAAAACATCATTGCTGGCAAATAATTCGCAAGAAAAATTAATGCAGAAGTAACAGATAATTGAATGGACAATCTACATAACCAAATTTATTCGAAAGCATTTCAAATTTATTTTTCTCAATTTAAATCCACAGAATTTAAACTCCTGTATATTTCTGAAATAAAATGACCGTTTTGTTAAATGAAAATTTTTCAAGAATATATCAAATTAAAATTTAACATAAACCAGCAAGCAATACAATAAAAAAATATAAGCATTTAATCCCTAAGTATTTTTTAAACAAATGCTAAGCGAATGGGGCATTTAAATTTTGCCAAAAGTAACTGACACACCAATTGCGAGTGCACTAAAGCAGAAGCATACACAACAAACCAAAGCAGCAGCAACAAATGACATTTGCAACAAAGCGTTCAGCAGTTAAGAGAAGCTAAATGCCCAAGGGAGCCACACAATGTTGCACCACCAAAGCGCTGCATCGCCGACTGGCAGTACCTTTGTTGGGCTGCTGTGTTAGAACAAATCTCACTAGTAGTGCCCAGTGGCGGCAGGCAGTGCATATGTTGCAACTGAAGCGCAAAGTGGACATTCAATGTTAAACTGCTGTAGCTGCCGCTGCCGCTGCCGCTGCCGGTTATGTGTGGCTCAGCAACGGATTGTTTCGGCGGGCTCACGCTGTACTGCTCCGTTACAAAAGTCGCTCGCAATGCAAATGGAGGAAGCAAAGAAGCCGCAGATGAACAATTCCAACGCTTATCAAACCAACCCTTTGGCAGCTGGCAGCTACAAAACAAAAAAAAAAAAAAATGAAATGGAAAAATGCACGAGTACATAGAACAAAATGTGAAATGAAATTCGCTGAGCAGCTCATTGTCATTGTTTTAAGTTGCAAAGCAGCGGAGCGGTAAATGCATAGCGCAAAATGAAAATAGACAAAAATGCAAAAGAAGCTCGGAGTTTTCCGTACAGCTTGGTGGATTTTATTTTGCATTCCCATGTGAAAGAATGACTTTAGGCATTAAGGAAGAAACGCTTTCATGCACAGTTATAAACAGTATTTTGGGGATTTTACCTGTTTTTATTATAGTATTATTATCATCTATTATTTTGCAATGCAGAGCAATCAGTAAGTTATAGTCTGAACATTCCTTATTTCTTTCGCCACTTAGAATTCGAGGAGGTAAGTTCTTTATCGTGATGGAACTCAGTTTGTGATTGAGATTGTTCTAATTGGAAGCAAGGCAATTTTGGCTCAATCCATTTTTGTCGACTGCGGTTGGTTGAATTGTCGTTTAATATAATGATAATACTAATTCGGCTCTTACATCCTACATATCTGTGGCTCGATGTTTCGCCGGCCTTCTCCAAAAATTTCTAGTGTGCGTCTTGATGTTGTACCAGAATTGAGTTGACTCCGAACGGCAAATGATTTTTGCGGGAAGTTTTACGATGGCAGAACTACAACGGGATGAAGTGCCGCTTGATCTATACAACTATGAGGAAATAGTAATCTGAAGTGCTGGCGCTTGTCTTAATAGGATATCGCTCAAATAATTATAATATCGTAAAAGGGTCAAAACCACCGCAGTTTGCCACTGAAAACAATTACCATTCAGCTGAAAAAAAAACTACTACAAATTTCCATTGAATTTCATTTATTAACGTACATTAATTTAAATGTGTTCGGCTAAGCTAAGAAATACACTTTTAGCTAAATATTTTTAAAATGTCAAACATAAATCTAACACAGGGAATAAAAAAGTGGAACAAGAATACAATATTAAAAAAAATTTGGAGGCCAACAACAATATGCGGTGTTCCTAAGCGGCCCCATCTAAGTACTATGGTATGTTCGTTGGCAATATTTGTTTGAATAAAGCCTCTACACGATGACTATGTATTCACGATGTTGAAGAAAATATTGTATTAAAGCAACAACAAAAACAGCATAATGGCTATTTACAACACATACAATGTCGCTTCATAAAATGTTTGGCAAAAAAAAAATAGGAGTTGCCCAATGATAGCGAAATTTTTTATGCATATTAAGTTTAAGCTAGTTAATGATTCTTATCGGTCACTCCATAAGAATACCTCCCTATCTATGTACATATACTTCCGGCCAATATAGGAAAAATGTATAAATACATTTTTTAATTGAAGCATATTAAGAAGAAGATATCGTAACTCGGGAGTTAAGGAACTCCGAACCGAACCGAACCGAAGGTATTAAAAATTTATGAAATCGGGCAACAATCGCGCCTATCGCTCTTATAGCGCTGATTTACAAAAATCAATGAAATTCGATATTTTTGTACCTGTAGATGATAATTTGAAGCGCATTAACTATTATTTATTTAACATTATCCACTTTCAAAATCTGTTTACGAGATTGGCATCTTATACTTTTAATGAAAGAATCAGATGATACAAGCATGTGATTAAAACCATGGTCGGCCGTTATCGCCGAGTGTGTAGCGTGTACGCGCTCGCATTCAGTCGGGGCAATTGACATCAAAAATTAAAGAATAGGTTTTTCTAATAGCGATCACCTCTCGGCAGGCAATGTCAAACGAGTGTATTCCTGTCATGAAAAATATTTCTCACAAAATTATTATTCGCTCGGAGTTGGCGTAAATCTGTAGATTCCTCAATTTGTGTTGTAACCCAACATCAAAACGCACACCAGAAATTGAAGGAGAGGTTCGGCCAAACATCGAACTATATGATGTAAATGCCAAATTATTATTTGTTAAATTTCTATTGAATCTCCTTAAAACTACAACATATGATTTCTGTACTAGTCCCATTACGTGGGTCTTCAACCTTCCCGGTGAGGCTCCAAGTGTACGCAACATATTAAAAAAAAATTGCGTGGGTCTTCAAATGGTTAAGAAAAATATATTTTTAAATAAAACTAAAAACTATCAAAGTTATGGTAAAAAAATATATTGCATATAGGCGCCATTGAAATTTATGCAAAATGTGAACTTAACTTAGTCCAGACACTTTGCTTTAAAACTGCATCATTCGATTTTTGAAATTCGATTATATGCGTTGTGTTGCTCTTATATTTTCAAACGCCTCGAAGGGTCCTGTTTGATCCAGATCTGCAACCGTTCAAGTAATAAATAAATCAGTTATGTACAAAAATCGATTTCGTCTGTTTTAAAGGACGAATCCGCCAACGAGCCTCAGCCCTCAGTAAATACTAAAGAGCTACAATTCACCACGCCCCAATATTATCATTTGCTTTTCTCCACAGACCTCAGACCTCCTCTTCTCCTTGAGCTCCGAACCAAATTTTTAACAACATAATCTTAGGCAGGTGAGAAATATCAAAAATAAATTCCGTTTTTCTTGCCGGGCCAATAAATTGATTCACTTTAAAGGGGCGACCGCTGTAGCCGAATGTGTAGCGTGTGCGCGCTTCATTCGGTGGGACCCGGGTTCAAATTCTGACCGGGGCAAGTAACACCAAAAATCATAGAAAAGTTTTTTTCTAACAGCGGCCGCCCCTCGGCAGGCAATGGCAAACCTCTGAGTGTATTTCTGCCATGAAAAAACTTCTCAAAAATATTCGGCGTTTGGAGTGGGTGTAAAACTGTTACAACATCAAGACGCACACCGCTTAAGCGGTTATAGCTCCAATTAAGTATGTAAGTATGCTAAAGTGCCTCTAACCTTTCGTTTGCTCAAAAATTAATTGCATTCAATCTGACTGTTTATTCTTTTAACTATACAAAATGCTGTGTTGGAGAAAATATTTTGTATTTGCTCGTCCATCTGGTCGTCGGTAGCCCGAACTACTTCCAACTCAAAAGCACCATGATAAGTAACCCAGGTAAATATATTTTTCGTGCACTTCTAACATTTCTCAGTCTCAAAAATCTAGTCCTGCTATTAGCGGTGCAACCACTACAACGTAGAGTCCCACATATGTGGCAAATTAGAACCACCTCGCTGGTTATATCATCACAGAGTCATCTATGATGCCGGTGAAGTGGCAAGTCAACCATCAGTTGGAAAATTCCAACTCACGCCGTTACTTAATTAGCATAAAAGCCATATTCACATATGAGTACGTGTTAGATACTAAATGGTTAACACAGCTACTGTCAAATGCTTTGCTCTGAATGTATCTACAAACACCTGATCAAATAGCGCGCGAGTGCAACCATATTACACTTGACTTAGTCGTCACCACACCTGGCGCACTTCGAATACGCTAAGCACACACACAAAAGACACTTTTGCGTGGCATAAAGAAAAATGTACCAGTCAGGGGAATCGGTAACACTAATTTATAAACCCATGCCTGGAGCAAATACATACTACGTAAATGCGCGAGCAATACTAGTGCCTGCATACCTACATACATACATACTTATTATTTAAAGCGTTAGCCACATTATAGTCGTCCTCTCTGGCTGTTGTGGTTGCTCTTATTTCAGCCGACGACGACGACGCTTTTGTGATTTTTTACCTATGCCTCAAAAGGCATGAGCAAAAGACGCAAGCCGAATTCTACTGTATGCACATCGGTATGTATGAATGTAACTATATATACATAGAAAATACAACAACGGAGCGCTGTTAGTCCCTTGAGATGCAGTCGTGTTGCTGTGTTTTGCAAAGCCGTCGCAACCAGGGTTGCTTTACTAACTAACTACTGATGATAAAGGTCGGTCGGTCGGAGGAGGAAAAATGTTTAGATATATGTATGTATGTATGTGCATGTGCATATAAAAACGTATTCAAATCCCAAAACACAACAACAAAAAACACATAATTTTAAAATCACAGTAACAACATTTAAGTTGCAACATTCACATATGCAAATTTTGCATTTACCACAGTTTGTGCGATAGTTTAGTGTTAGGAATGCATTTTTTCGTATTTACAAAAAACTACGAGCAAAAGGCAAACATTTCACAGTGACAAACTATGGCCCAGAGGGTTATATATGTATAAGTGAGTTTTTCCGACTACAACGCAAATGGGATTCGATGAAAAAATTAAAATAAGTATGAAAATAACAAATAGTAAAATTTTATGTAGCAGAACAGCGTTAAAAAAGGAAGCTAGAGAGAACTTTAAATAGAGGCAAGAGATCATAGTAAATAGGAGTATAATAGGAGCAAACAAGTTTGTTCAAAATGTGCATAAGATACTAAAGAAATTGAGTAAGAAACAAATACGATGAAGCGTTCTCTCTCTATGAAGGGAAAACATTTCTAACGTGATCGGGGCTCTACCAGGGCACTGTCTGATATGAAAACACGATGAAAGGTTGGGAGTACCCTTCCGAAGATGCTGCAGGAGCTGCAAGAATGACGAGGAGGAGGAAACGATCTCGCATTTACTGTGTAAGTGTCCTGCACTGTGTAGAAGCAGAATGCGATATTTGGGATCACCGTTTTTGGATGACCTTAGTGCGGTTTCAAGCACCGACGTAAATCGCCTGTTGCGGTCTATCAGCGAGGCAAAATGGTTTGGTGAGGAGTAATTTTCTTCTTTGGATGGTACAAATTTTTCTTTGTGATAACACAATGGGCCTCCTATTACTAGCCGAAGTGAGACGCCACAGGCGGCAGCCACTCCAACCTAACGTAACCTAAAACACTATTTATTTTTATCATACCAAATGATATACACTAAAATAAAGTCAAGTAACTGTGATAAAATAAATTGTATTTTTCTAGAAGAACTAACAGATTAAGATACATATGGAAAAGTAGTTATATTAATCGTTAGAAGTAAAAAAATATCTCGTCATGGTCAATGTAGGAGGTTTTCATATGCTTTTGCCCTTATACTGTATTAATCGTGTTCCAAAGAAATTATTTGACGTAATGCGATATACGTTAACAGCTCATTTAAATCTGCTTATAAATACTGATAATGAAAACGATCTATTCCGTTATACTAATTCAATTGCTAATTTTGTTTTTGATATCGCCAAAAACTGATCAACTTTTTCGGCTACCTGGCGATATTTAATGGATTTTTTTTCAATTATCAGTTAAAGGAGTGTCAAAATGGCCTTAGCTGCTTTGGTGTAGGAGAATAATGGAAGACCTCATATCTGAAAATGGCGGCCGCCGTAACCCAGTATGTAGCGTGTGCACGCTTCATTCTGTGGGTCCTGGGTTCGAATCCTGACCGGAGCAACTAACATTAAAAATTATAGAAACAATGGCAAACCTCCTAGTGTATTTCTGCCATGCAAAAACTTCGCACAAAAATTATTTGCCGTTTGGAGTCCGCGTAGAAGTGAAGGTCCCTCAATTTGTGTTACAACATTAAGATGCACATCACAAATTTTAGGAGAAGTTCGTACAAAATCAATTAAGCGGTTATAGCGTCAATTAAGTAAGTATGTACTACTATATATAAACCCGATCTGGTCAGTTACGACCAATTATTAATACATTATAGTATTACATCTGCCTTCATTAAGATATCTCAAAAACTGAGGGACTAGTTTGCATTCACAGACTGACAGACCGGCAGACGGACGGGCATGGCTAAATAGAATCAGCTCGTGGTCCTGATGATTAAGTATGGGTCTATATATCATCTTCTTCTTATATTCAGTCAAGTCAACTCGCTACGTACGGACGTGTTTCACTCGAGCTCTGTGTTTATTTTTGTTTATTTTGATTCTCGTTTTTATTCTATGTACTTTATAATTTGTGCAATACTAACATAGTTTTGTGACAATAAATAAAGAACTTAAAGTGGAAATATTACATTTAAATTAAACAAATAAATAAATATAAATACATATACAAATTAAATAAACAATTTGTGCGCTACAAGAATTCATAATCAATTAGGCGCATATTCATATTTTGTCTGTACACCCATATCTCGTATCTTAATTTACACAAACAATATGCCTTGTTTCTGTGGACAAAGAGTTGAACGCGCTCAAAGCAGTACGCAGTGCGAAGAGTGTAAAGAGGTGTTTCACCTGCAGTGTGTTGTTGGCACCTTGGCTGCTGACTCGAACTATTTTAAAAATGCCGATCAAATTTATATTTGTGGCGAGTGTGCTGTCGCTCATCGTGAAGTTGATATGTCTTCACAAAATGCTGTCGCTGAGCAACAACAAAAACAACAGCATGTTAATGATAAAGAGCATGATTGTTTGTTATCATCTATTCTTGCTGAATTGAGAAGTTTGCGAACAGAGCACGCAAGTGCAGTTGCGGATTTACACTCTCTGCAATCTGGCAAAAACAGGTTATTGGGCGAAATGGAGCTTGTGCGCTCAGAGCTTACAAACTTACATAAGCTATATGACGAAGTAGTTGCTGGTGCGCTTACCTCGCTCACATCAGAGGTCAAGGAACTGCTTTGCAGCGCTGGCATGAAAAAGGGAAAGATGGGTAAAGCTAAAAACACCAAGCAAACGGCCGGAAAACTGAATAAAAACCCACAACATCCTATTGAGCTTAGTAATAACAATGCTAAGAATACCGCAGTAACAGCTGTTATTGACTTTGTTGATGAAGATGAAAATGTTAGCATTGATAATAGTAATGATGTCTTGCCTGCAAATGCAGCTGAAGCTCACGGCGCTGCTGATCTCTCTCAAGCCGTTGTCAACACCTCCAGAGAGAGATCTGCTACAAATTTAACAACACCTACGCCATCATCACAACCGAATGTCGCTGCTACTGCTATGCTACCATCATATGCTAACGTCACTACTGCTTTTGTGCCATTGCCACCGTCACATGATAAAATTGCTGCCGCTGCTCATAGCGACTCTGAAATTGCAGTTGATGTTAATAATGCTGTATATGTTAATAATGCACCCAGTAAGAAACATTCTACTGGTGGACTTTTAGTAATTGGAAGCAATACATCGGATGAACTGGAAGTTGCTAGTCACACTAAATGGATACATTTGTCGTCTTTCAACACATCGGTAACTGCTGAAAATATTATCGCCTACGTAGCCAAGCATGCATCTATTGACCCGAACTTCCTGTTCTGCTTCGCTCTTGTGAAAAAAGGAGTGAATGTCGAGTCGCTAAGACGAGTTAGTTATAAACTCGGAGTGTCGTCGACTTATTACAATAATCTGCTTGATCACTCACTTTGGCCAGCGGGTATCAAGGTGCGATCATTTCAAAATTTTCACTAAACAGGGGAGGTAGCGTAGGCAGTCAAGTGGCGTCCTCCCGAGCTACAAATCTATGCAACGGGCTAACCAGCCCAACGTCACTTAAATCATTTTCAATATACTACCAAAATGCAAGTGGTATACGAACAAAATCAAATAAATTTAATATTGCTTCAGCGTTACATGAATATGATATTGTTGCTATCACCGAAACCTGGCTATGTGAGCAAATTTCCAGCTCTGAGTTCTTTGACAACCATTACACTGTCTATCGCCATGATAGGTGCCCTATTGCTAGTGGCTGCGCTAGAGGTGGAGGAGTGTTATTAGCAGCTAAATCAAGCCTAAATAGCAGTTTAGTAGCTTTGCCCTTTGCTGATAAATTAATCGAACAAGTCTGTATAAATGTATCAACTTCAAATGCCAAACATATTTTCATTTTTATATCTTATATTCCGCCTAACTCTTGCTTTAATGTTTATGAACAGCATATAAATAACATAAAATTTGTCAGTGAATCTGTTGCATTCAATGGGCAGATAATTGTTATGGGTGATTTTAACTTACCTGACATAATTTGGTCATTTGACAACGGCTGGCTACTACCCTTTAATATTAAATCCGATATTGAATCTTCTGTCACTAGTTTTTTCTTATCTAACAATTTTCAACAATTGAACCTGTTTGCAAATTCCAATGACAAAATACTGGATTTGGTATTTGCAACAGAGGATCTCAAGTTAGCATGTGAGTTGAACTTGTCACCCATATCACGAAACACAACTCATCATAAAGCTTTGTCTATTAATTTCGAATTTCTAAGTTATCAGTGTCTTAATAAGAACCCGGAGCCTCTATTATGTTTTAGAAAAGCCAACTTCGATGCTTTGAACACCTTTCTTAACTGTACTAACTGGGATTTTTTAGATTTCATAGAAGATCCAGACTTAATTTATACGAATATTTGCGATATTTTGTCCGATGCTGTCAATAAGTTTGTGCCTTTGAAATCCTCCAAGTCCAAAAATAAACCACCTTGGTTCAACGCGGAATTAAGCCATCTGAAAAACATTAAAAGTAAAGCTCTAAAAAAATACAGAAGATCGAAGTCTCCCGTGGATCTTCAGAACTTCAACCACTATAAAAGCGAATTTGACAGACTTCATAAATATCTCTTTAATCAATATATAACTAAAATTGAAGAAAGCCTGAAACTCAATCCGTCTTCGTTCTGGAAATACGTAAATTCTAGGCGTAAATCTTCCGGCGTACCTGATAGAATGGAATACAAAGGCTGTGTATCCAATGCTACGCAAGAAACTTGCAATCTATTTGCCTCATTTTTTCAAGAAGTTTATGAAAGCTACCAGCCCTCAGACAGTCCTGCAAATTCGAGACAAACAAATCTTAATTTTATTGACGCATTTATTATCACTGAAGATGATGTGGCAGATGCAATCTCTGACCTCAAACCAAGCTTCAACTGCACTAATGGTTTTCCCCCAATATTTTTCATTCGGTGCGTGGATTCCCTTGTTAAACCAATCACCAAACTCTTTATGACATGTTTACGTTTAGGAATATTTTTAGACCGTTGGAAGACATGTTCAATTGAACCCATATTCAAATCTGGAGACAAATGTCTCATCTCCAACTATCGAGCTATTGTGAAGCAGGGGGTCTTTCCTAAAATTTTCGATCACATACTTAACAAAAAGCTACTCGAACATGTTCAGCATGCCTTAACCAGCTGCCAACATGGGTTTTTGCCAGGGAAATCAACAGTAACCAATCTGTCTCTTATTTCAAACCACATTATCACTACAATGGAACAACATTCGCAACTCGATGTCATATATACCGACTTTTCAAAAGCCTTTGATAAAGTTGATCATAGCATTCTTTTACTGAAGCTCAACAAGTTTGGTGTCTCCGGCACTTTATTGAAATTTTTCAGAAGTTTTCTTCTTGGTAGAAAATTATCGGTGATAATAAACTCAATTAGATCCAACACTGAGGTCTATGCCACATCAGGCATTCCTCAAGGAACTCACATTGGCCCTCTGTTGTTTTTACTCTTTATAAATGATTTACCGTCGCATATCATATTGTCCAAGTGCTTAATGTTCGCAGATGATGTCAAAATATTCCTCAATATTAATAATCTTCTTGATTGTCATAAACTCCAGCAAGATTTAAACATATTCTTAAACTGGTGTACTGTCAACAACCTAAGCCTAAACATTAGCAAGTGTTGCGTTGTCTCTTATAGCCACCGCGCATATGTACATACTTTCAACTATTCTTTGGATGGCGTTGATTTATTGCGTAAATCCGAAATTAAGGACCTAGGAATTATCTTTGACACCAAATTAACTTTTTCAAAACATATTGATCTGGTCTCATCTAAAGCGTATTCGATGGTAGGTTTCATAATCAGGAACACCAAAGATTTTAAGGACCCTATGACTCTGAAAACACTCTATGTTGCCTTGGTAAGGAGTATTTTAGAATATGGGGCGATTATATGGAACCCATACTACACAAAGTACTCTGATAAAATAGAGATGATTCAAAGAAAATTTACTAGATTTGCAATGAAAAGAGTGTTTATTGTAAATGAAGTTCCTAGTTACGTATCAAGGAGGAAACTCCTTGGCTTACAATCTCTAGCGGACAGAAGGTCTTATTTGTCGCTGTTATTTGCTTACAACATTTTATCTGGCAATACTGATTGCCCAGAAATATTTGCTCTTTTTCGAGTAAAGGAATCTAATATAAATCTTAGAAATCCCAGAAAGTTTGTTGAGGGTTCACATAAGTCGCTTTACTCTTATAACGAGCCGATAGTCAGAATCATTCGCCTTTGTAACACATTCGCTCCGCAAATTAATTTTAATGATAACCTTCCTAGCTTTAAGTTAAGCCTATTTGTACTGTTTAACTAAATATCATAATATGATCATAGTCTGTAAGAAATTCTGTTTCGATGACTGAAATAAATAAATAAAAAAAAAAAAAAAAAAAAATAAATAATTATTTTTTATGTGAAATCAAGCATTCCCTCTTTCGTCAGAACAGCTCATACATAGAAAGAGTTATTTTTATATGTAACTGACATTATTTGTTTAGCACGTTGCCTTATTCCAACTAGATAGGAATCATTGGAAGTACGAGTATTCTGTATGTGGAGCTTTTTTGTAATACCTTATGAAGGGAAGGCCTTGCAAAATTTGCTTCTGGGATGTGTTTGAATTTTCATTTTTTTTTTTTTTTTGATTGGTTGAGTATTTTTTTTTAGGCATTGTGATTTTTCTGATTGAAAATTTAAGTGACTTTTGATAACTTTATACTTTCACTTAAGTATAAAATGAGCTACCGAGCCTCATTTTCAGTTATTTTAAAGCTAACTATACGGTCAGCTTTCACCATTTTAGGTGGTTAGTTAAGCTTTCCAGAAATTTAGTACAATTTCTTTTCTTATATGAATAATGTTTACATATTGGCCAGCTTTCTTCCTAGCAAATCTCACGGGGACAAAGAAATATTTTGAAAGAGTAAGACTACGGCTTGACGTTTTGTTGAGTTTCTATTTTAATTTGCAGTGAGTGCATAAATAAAGGCACCTTCAGTTTAACGCCTACTCCAAACAGCAGAATTGTTTACTGAGGGGCAATCGCATTTCTACTATTCGGAGATTTGACGCGGCACACCGCCGATTGTAACATTCTAAATAAAAAATGAACTGTTACTGTGAACCTATTTATGTATGTAAGTAAATGAGTATACGGATCAAGTTTACTGATGGCTGTATTAATTTTTAAAATGCATACCCGAAGTTTTTTGTTAAATGTTAAGAAATTATCAAATGTATATTTGAGCGAAAGAAAGAAAAACAAAGTTTAGTTGTACGCCAAATTTCATTTAAAGAACAATTCTGCCTCTTAACAGGACTATTTACCGAAATAATAAGGATTAGTAGAATTAACCAGATACTAAAATAATAGATTTATACAATCACTGTCAGTAAATCAGCTATTTTTGAAGAAAACTATTTGGTATATTATTTTCTCTCCAATTCTTCGAAAAACATTTCATCCTTCTTATGATTATTTACATATATAGTTGCTGCGAACTTTTGCAGGACCGTTAACGGGTTGAATATTCTACATAAATTTTGCAATGTTAGCTCGCTTCATACCAATATTTCACAAGAATAAAAATGTAAAAGCTACGAAGGCTTTACTATAAATATAAAGTAAATATGTGCGTTTAATTGGGCACCAAAAAATTGAGAAAAATAATGAGCAGGCGAACATAAATTCAATTTTCTTTTTCTATATACTACTCTTTTCATAGATTTGTAAAAACAAACCAGCATCTTTTGTCAATCCACATACCCTAGCTTACATTTTTATGTGGAAGGTTATTTCCACTGCTAACAGAATACTAATCGAATAATATTCGGAAATACAATTCTGAACTAACCTAGTTGGTATGAACTAAATGGTTTCATCTCTTCCATTTTCGAGATTAATGGCTTTTACGAATTTATAAACAAAAACTTCACTCATTCAAAAGCTCAAGCCATGGTCAAGAGAAAAATTATTCTTTCAATATTCTCAGGAATACCTTAGTACGTCAGTCGATATTCAGACCAAAGAATTAGATTAATCTATGTACGTTCTTTGTTCAGACAGTGGACGCCGTAATCAAATTCGAAATTCACCTTCGTTCAGCATTAATTATAAATCAACATTTCCAGCATCCCTCCGATTGGAATATGCCCTGCCCAATCCACGAAACGGGTGATCCTACAATTGGCGTCCCCATTTCATACAAGGTTATATCGAGCGGATTGTGTGAAAAACTTAAGCCAGCCGTCAACGAAGTAATTGGGACTTTCGACTGGTAAATCTACCATCAACCACATATTTACAATATACCAAATATTGGAAAAGACCCGTGAGAGGAAGATCGATACACGCCACCTGTTTGTCGAATTTAAATCAGCTTTCAACAGCACAAGAAGTTGCCTAAGATGCCTGAATTTGGCAGCCCTGAAAAACCAATACGGCTATGTAAAATGACGCTGAGTAACACCACCAGCTTCGCCAAAATTGGGAAGGATCTTTAACATTGGAGGAGATAATTCGAGCAGCAAAGTTAAAGCGGTCAGGCACAATCTTTTCTAAGAGTGTTTTACAGCTGGCGTGGCCCCTATGACATCGAATTCATCGGGCTCAATAACCAACTACTAATCGGTCAAAATGATACACAGTTTGGCACCGCTTACTTTTCCAAATTTATTTACATTATTTAGACCACATGAACCTATTATAATGATCCGTTAAGTACTGTGGATGCTTCTAAAGGACTCACATAAATTTTTATATATAAGACTAGTTAATACCCGCAACTTCGACTGACTACGTTTCCATTTACTAACAGAAGATTTTTAAAGCCTAAAATGCGGCTTCGATGAATTTAAAAACTATGTCCCGTAGTCACAGTAAATTTGAAGTCAACTCTAAAATTATCAGCATTTTTTTTTTCAAGGACCGTAACAGTTAATACTTTTATTTAAAAAAAAAAAATACTTTTTAACTCAAAAAATAAAAAATGTATGTCGCTGAATGCACTCCTTGTTACAAGGAGTAAGTTGCTTTAATATTTACATACACAGCGTTTCTCTTTTCGTTTGGTTGTTTGAGTTGAAATTTGCACAATAACCGTTATTTGCGTTTCCTGGGTTTTTTTAAATAAAATTTTCAATGTGGTATCGCCAAAAATATGCGTAACTACTGGAAGAGCCAACTTTATGACCACTATCATTAGCATCCACACATATTATATGTAGAGTACCATCTAGCGGATTCATTCTTCGTAAAAATATTTCTCGTTGCACTTTCATTAGACATAAGTCTGTTTCTAATTTGAACAAAATCGGATATTTATGAATAAATTGAAATTTTATGAATAAGTCATCTCTAGCGCCATCTAGCGAATCCAAAGGCTGATTTTCTGGATATATCGGCTCATGCGCTACCGATCGGATTAAATTATTTCTTATGTCACATATTTTTGACAGCTGCAAGTTACTTAGCTCTCTCGTACAACTAAAGCAAGTCAAGTAAAACGTTAAAAAAAACCGCTTCAACTTCTCCACATATGAAGGTGTTTTAAAAAATTTGGATTATCTGACTTTTTTCTTGAAAAAGTAACAATGAACTGTCGTCCTCAACTTCAACGTGACTATTGTGAACGTGCAGTTTAACGGAGTGCAGGTAAGAAACGAGATGCCTTGTCAATACCGAAACAAACCAGATGAGCAATTATTTTTAAACGTGCGCTTAAGCACAAAGGCAGCCAATACAGTATAATATACTTATCATAGGATATTTTCCACTTTAAATATTCTCTGTTTTTTTATATGCAAAACTAACTTCAGTCAAACTCTCCAAATCAATTTGGTCTAAACTAAGTGGAATACTTATTTATATTTGTCTATTCACCGAGCGACTTGGTAATCGCAGGCATAAACCGGAATCTATGCAAAATAATTTATATATTAAAGTCTACAACCTATCGACTGCAAATATTTTACGGTAAGAAGTTACTACCATAATACAATTTACCCAAGACACAAACCCGTGGAAAATCAACGCAAGAGCGCATTTATCGAGTTCTTGCTAAAGGTTCACTAATGCACAATTTTTTCGAACTTGTGTACTAAAAACGGTTTTGAGTATAAGAGTTGTATTTAGACGTCACTGTGAAGTGGTTCACAGCAATGTTTTAAAAGCTTTTAAAGGATTCCATCAGAGAACTTGTCTGCTATTACCAGAGCAAATGTTAAATGAGCTTTTTCGACAACAAAATCTGCGCGGGAAGTTGAAAGAATCCCCAGAATTTGACAACCACACCACTACACCAATAAATGCCGCTTTCACCATGTTTTCCTGTGTTTGGATATATTCGCGGAGGCAGGCGGCTGAATGTGTGCGAAAAAAAGAAAAGCCAATAATGAATCAAAATAAAGATAAATGAAGAAAAAGGAGTAAACCACAAAAAAAACCAGAGTTTTTCATTAATGTTTCCATACAAATATTATCCTAATAACCGGCCGCGGATACTATAAAAGATCAAAAATGCATTCATGTCTTATGTGTCAAATGGAGGTTAGTGAAGTCAGAGCGTCTTAAATATTAGCTAAAGAAACACAAGCAGAAATCAATAAAAATAAAGAAATGGGCAATCTGGAGTTGATGTTCATCAATAGCGATATTTCTTATGAATTTATACATATTTTTTGTGAACTTTTATCGAGCCGGTTGATTTTTAAAAGTTTTTTTTTCAATTTGACAGTCGAAACTTTTTTTATTTAACCATGCAGTTTATGTGACTCAAAAGGTACACGACAGTACGCTCATTAATATATTAAAAATCAACGGGAGTTTTTATAAAACTCATACGTTCTATTGAAAAACAAAATGTAAGACCGTAATTTCAAAATATTGTCAAAAACCAACCAACTGGATACAAATTCTTCAATTCGACATGGGTCGTTGAGTGCAAAACACCAAATGTGAGACACACAACAGGAACTTCCACATTCAGTTGAAATCCAATGAGCTATAAACTGCATACCTAGCAACTTTCTGAAAATTTTAATAAAAAAGTTTGAAAGTTAAATAAAGGTTTTTTGCATTTCTATAAATTTTGCAAAAAATTTGAAATTTTGTTTTATATAGATTTTTATTTTACGTATTTACGTTGTATAAAAAATTAACAAAAAAAAATAACCATGAATAACGTTTAGAATTTCGATCAATTTATTTTTTTGCTACGATTTATTATTTTTGACTACGATTTCTCTGAGCCTTTGCTACGAAATTTGTTTCGCGAGTTGTCAACTCTGCTATTTAGCTTTCTGAGCAAAAGCTGAGCAAAGTTCACCAAGTGTAGATACTAACGTATTGAACTTCCAAAACTAAATATAATCATAACCCTATAAAGCTTAGTTATAACGTAAAAGCTGTTGAAAGTATTTGAAAGTGTTATAGCAATTTCACTACATATGATGTGGAAACCAACCGAACTCGCCGGTTATGAAGCCAAAGCAGCAATTTCGGAAAATTTCAAAAATGCGTGCAATGATAGTGGAATTTTCCTGATATTAAAATAACGAGCAATTATATAAAAACAAGCTACATTTATTTATATTTGCCCTCATTGAGGTTTGCATTGCAAGAGCTGTAATTTATAAAATTATGGCAGAAAACCGACTGAAACTTTTCAGAAAATCTCATACATATGTGTATAAATATCTCGCGTGTGGTAGAAATCCTCCGAACCTGCTCAGCCGCTGTTTATAAAATTTTGTATGTATATTTGGTAGGTATGAGAATAGGTCGTATAGTTTATGCTTTAAAATATACGCCAATTGTATGAAGTATTAAAATATGGACGTCAAGCTATTCGCCTCGAAAATACGCCATCTGTTTAAAAAGTCGAATTTAATTTAAAAATTAAAATATGGGTGCCAAATAGTTCGATTAGCTGAGGAGAAGACTTACGGCACAAAGAGCCATCTGCTTGAAAAATCGAATACGGGTTTCAAATCATTCGTTCCGCTGGGAGAAGGTTTGTAGGTATCTTTTGAAGAGAGTTGCCATCTTTGAAAAAAACACAAATTGAATGAAATCATACATGAAAATGTAAAATATTAAAATATGAATTCCAAACAGTTCCGTCCGTTCCGCGGCGAAGAATAGTTGCATACCTATATTTTTGGGAGAGTTGCCACCTGTTTAATGTGACAAAAACTGAGTTGCGTTCTCTGGTTACATATGTAAAGGACAATCATTAGATAAAAATGTGTGCGGCCGCTGTAGCCAGGTATCATTCGGTAGGTCTCGAGTTCAAATCCTGGCAGAGGCAAGTAACATCAAAAATTATAGAAAACGTTTTTTTTTTTAATAGCGGTCGCCCCTCGGCAGACAATGGCAATGCCAGGCAAAAACTTCTCAATTAAATAAAAATATAAAAAATAGGCAGGACAAAGTTTTTCGGAGTTTTCAAATAATTTTTAGCCTATCAGCATCATCCCAAAATCGAATTTCTTTGTAAGACCTAAGTCAAGTATTTCGCAGACATTTGCAATGTTTCTTAAAAAGTTGCGGTTTTATTATACAATATTTCCTGCTTAATTGGCCCCCGGATAATTGGCGCAATTGAACTTAAATTTGTGCAATTTTGATAGATTTTCGCATTTGCCTCAGCTCCAACAGCTTGGCAACAACTTTGGTATTGGCGTGGTGATATTTGCTATAAGCTGAATTCGTGAGATGTTTCAATGAAATCGGAAGAACATTTTTTTCTGTGCTTTCGTTTGCTAGTTAAAACTATGCTTCTGACTTTAAAGTATCGATCATCGCAATATTTAACCAAAGGAAATATAAAATTTTAATAAGTGAAAAGGAGAAAAAATAAGTGTAGCAACGGACAAAAACTAAATTATATTTCCTAATACAACGCGAACGCTAAATACGATGCAAATTTTCCTAGAATCGCGCAACACTTTAAACGGCTGCCACATTTTTCTATGAAATGTTGTATATTTTGCGTGACCCAAAATCCAACACGAGGAAAAGTTAAAATAAGAAGTAAAGTACAAACAACATGACGTACAAAGTTCTGTCTAAAACCGACTTTTGAGAGAGCGCGTGCAGTCAAAAAGGCGATTGTAGCGAACTCCAATAATGGCCAACTGAATGGAATGAAAAAATACGAATGAATGAACGAACAAAAAATTAAGATAAAAGTTTTTAGTCATCCAACAACTACAAAAATACACACACGCACACACATAAATACATGCATATGTATGCATGTGTATGTGTGCAGATTTTCTTCACCCACAACGATGGAAGCAGAGAATATAGAACGACAAAAATATTGCTCTCTTTATTGCTAGTGCTTTGTTTTTTTTTTTTGTTTTTTTTTCTTTAGTCAAACTAATTGAGTTGATGCCATTTTGTGAAAACTTTGACAAGGACATATGAATGCCATAGTTTATAAAAAATGTATTTACTATTTTCGATGTGAATGCAGGAAGCGCGAGAATGAAGAAAAATATTAGTACGGAATGGGAAAAGTGGATTCACTGTGCCCGGAATTAGCACAGGTTAAGGTAACTTCACATACTCACTTCTTTCGATCTCGGAAGCAGATTATTCGCATGCAAGTCGTGTGAGTTGGAAAGTGGGTAGCCTTCTAATGTAGCTTTGCAAGATTCCTTCTAGGCTCTAAAATCACTTTCTGCAACAGAGCCTACAATGCAAGGGGCGATCAAAAAATTCGCTAAATGAAAAGAAATGTGAAGTAAAATATCAAATTTTTCATTATTATTATTTTTCATTATCGATTTACTGTGTTTCGAGTTGCTAGTAGAGGTGGGTACGGAGCGCCTCCTACATGATATCGCTAGGCACAAGAAGTACATACAGTGTCGGACAATAAAATCGGGTCAGACCTACGACAATAAAATTTTTGTAAATCATGGCCAGACTTCTGTTAAAATATTATTTTTTTTTAATTCATTCATTTATAACATTTTGTTTATACAAAGTGAAGGAAATAAAAACATTTGTAAAGGGTGGTTAAATTTTAAGGGCTGATGTTGAATGTGAACCACAACCTAAACGTCAAGTTTTTTTCTGCATTTCATTTGACATTTTTCAATTTCAGACTAACATGGAAAGATACACAATCGAGCAACGTTGGCATTGGCAAGAAATGGCAACAGCGGATGATCAATTTTCGAAGAAAATCATATTCAGTGATGAGGCAGAGTGATTGTCGAAAAACCAATGCACCCACAAAGAGTGACTGTTTGGTGCGGTTTGTGGGCTGGCGGCATCATCGGGCCGTATTTTTTCCAAAATGAGGCCGGTCAGACAGTTACTGTGAATGGTGTTCGCTATCGAGAGATGATAACGAACTTTTTATTGCCCGAATTGGAACATATGGATTTGGACGATATGTGGTTCCAACAGGATGGTGCCACTTGCCACACAGCCAACGAAACAATGGCTCTTTTGCGAGACAAATTCAATGACCGTGTTATCTCACGTGGTGGCGATGTCAATTGGCCACCAAGATCATGTGATTTGAAACCGTTGGACTACTTTTTTTGGGGTTATTTGAAAGAAAAGGTATACGTCGATAAGCCAGCAACAATTCAAGAGCTAAAGGATGAGATAATTCGGCACATTAACGGCATAGAACCTCAATTATGCCTCAGCGCCATCGAAAATTTGGACCATCGGATGGAGGTGTGCCGCCGAGGTCGCGGCGGACATTTGGCCGATATTTTGTTCCATACATAATTGAACCACGCCATATTATCATAATAAAAAGAAATTACAATAATTTCCAAAATAATTTGTGTTTTATTCAAAATCAACATCGGCCCTTAAAATTTAACCACCCTTTAGTAACGAAAAAAATCTTTAAATGTATTCCTTGGGGCGGTCCAGATTTAAAAAAAAAATTGCAAGTAGAATTAATATAAACTAATTTATGGCTAATATTTTGTTTAAAACCCTTTATTCTCGAGTACAGTCATGCATCTTTTTGGCATCAAATCAACAAGATTCTCAAATGGATTTAAGTCGAGGCACTGTGATGGCCAGGTCATGTCATTCACACTATTGTGCTTCGGACCGTTGTCCTGCTGGAACTGTCAATTTAGGGTAATTTCTCATTTCGCATACGCCATCATTATATAATTCGCAGACCTACTTTTTTGTTTTTTTTTTGTTGATTTTTTTGAAAAGTGTGTCGTATCAACGCCAACTTATTACTTTCTTATGATCAATTGCGATTCCCTTTTTCTACTAATCATCCACCTGCTCTTCAAAATTATACTGAGTGTTGAAATGATGAGCTTGACCTTCTTTTTTAGCTGACACTGTAGTATATAGAGACACAAAGGTCGGTTGATTTAGAGATGGTAAAATATTTTGGCAACAAGCAAATGAATTATAATTTGCAAGCTAAGGATGCATAAACGTCTAGTGGGGCATACCACGTAAGAGTAATTGTTTTATCAGAATTTTGTAAAAGTTTTCGTCTATGCGGTTTCACTTCAAATAATGAAAACACAGTCAAATATTAAGGCAAATAGTTTTATTGTTTTTCAAAATATTCTCCATCCTATTCAATACGCTTCTGCATTCGCTTGAACCAATTTTCATAGCACTTTTGCCACTCAGAAGAGGATACCTCTAAAACGAGCTGTTTGAAGGTTTCTACAGCTCCTTGAGGCGTTGAAAAACGTTGACCTCGCTTTTTTTTTGATGTTCGGGAATAAAAATAAATCATTAGGTGCCAAATCAGGGCTGTAAGGCGGATGACCCATCAATTCGACCTTTTGAGTCCTCGAAAACTCTCTTATGTGAATCGATACGTGAGAGCTCGCAGAATTGACCGTTTTAAGTTTATCTAGTGGAACAGTTGCGACATGACCAGATTTTCCGAAAAAACAGGCGACCATTTGCTTTGAGGTGCTTCTTACGCGAACAACTTTTGTTGGATTAGGCTCGTTTTGGAACACCCATACAGTCGATTGCTGCTTTGTTTCCGGCTCATATGCATAGATCCAAGATTCGTCACCTGTTACGATGTCATAGATGTGCTTTGATCCACCGCGGCTAAATTTCTTCAACATTTCTTTACACCAATCGACGATATGTCACATGACGATCTTGTATTATCAATTGACGCACGTAGGAACTCGTTGTACCATCTTTTTACAGTGGCTAAGTGTGGTGATTCAATACCAAAAGTAGAAGTAAGTTGATTGATGCACTCCTGTCTCGATAATCCACGTCGAAAATCATAGTAAATCATCGCACGAAAATGTTCACGGGTTAATTCCATTTTTAGGCAATATGAATTTTTAAACTCACTATAAATAAACAGAAATAAAACTCGTAAGTGAAAACGTTATATGCAAGTTTATGCCAAAAAATACCAAACTTTACGATAAACATATCTAATTGCAGCTAATCACATGTAGTGTTGCGAAGACGCAAACTATAAAAGGCAACCCTCGTACATATGTAATAAAGTACAAGTGAAAATAAACTCGCGCTGATTTTGACAATTCTTTTCTGCTGGCTGTCACGAAAGTTACACAAAAATTTGCTTTACAAAATTCTTGTCACGATAGGTCTTAACTCTTTTTAAGTGCATTGACGAGTGTTTTCGAAACTGTTTTCTTCGCATGTGCATATGGATCAATTTTGCTCAATACCTAATAAACTAGTCGGCGGAGTTCAATGTATAGAGTGTCATTTCAGAAACTTGAATACCTTTTCTGGGCCCACTCTGCAAGTCCTTTCCAATAATACCTCAATCAAGTTGATTGTATAGAAACTTGCATATTTCGTTTGTGTAATATATAAACGAGGCAAGTCTCAGCACGTTCCTACTCAAAATTCTTGCTTGCCTTCTGTTTTTTTTTTTTTCTAGCAAGCGAGATAGGGGTTTGTTCAGTAGGAACTTTGAAAGCGTACTTTGCAACAGGTCGTCAAGGGATGAGTGAATCTCTCCAAGGAATTAATTTGAAAACATCTGAAACGCGGCACTCCACTTTATTATTTTAACTAAGGGAATGTCTTTTATTTCATGCGTGAGAACCCTCCGATGTTGCCACAATGAAAGGCGCTACGCAATGAGAAAATTACTGTCAAACTACAAAAATAACAATTGAAGGCAAACGAAAAAGCTCGCTTTCCGATCGGTCTGCGAAAAAAGCATATTTTTTTATTTTCAACGGTCCTCACGAGTGTCATCAGGCTTGTCTCCTCAAGTAAGTAAGAATTTGAAGCTAGTGAAGACCGCCGACTATGCTGATTTAAAATCTCAAGCGCATTGTCATGCACTGTGTTAATAACTTAACCTACAATTTGTGGTGTGCGTCTTGATGTTATATCACAAATTGAGGGTCTACAGTTCTGCGCCGATTCCGAACGGCAAATGATTTTAGTGAGAAGTTTTTGTGATGGCAGAAATACATTTGGATGACTGCCATTGTCTGCCGAGGGACGACCGCTATTAGAAAAAACTTTTTCTATAACTTTTGGTGTTACTTGGCCTGGCTGGAATTCAAACCCAGGTGTGTAAAAAATCCCTCCTCTCTGCTCCATTCTACGAATTTTCGAGGGCTTCCATCTTGCTATACATCCCATACCCTATGAACGTGCCGATTGGTTTAGTCTCGAAAAGTGCTTCTGATGGGACCTTCCAATGATCTTCATCTACGGCTAGGCTAAGCCCCACTTTTCGGGTCGATTGAGCGGCAGTGGGGTGTAAAATAAGTGTTTGGTTTCGCCGAGAAAAAGCAAGTTAGTAATTTTATCTTGTTGGGTAGGCACTGGACAATAAATTGTAGACCAAGGATTTGTAATAATTGTAGCTTGAAATACTTCGCAATAGTTTAGATCCCCCAACGACGTCCACTCCGTACAGTACAAGGTTTTATTTGTATTTACTAACCATTTTTCGCTAGTGTGCAGAAACAAAGATCAAGCAAAATACTATTGGAAATTATGAAGAACTCAAATCTAAACTTTGCTAACAGATATCCACACACTCTTCTTACATGGCCGCACAACTGAGCCACAACTTTCATTCAATTGCACTTTCCACTAATTATCATTACTTCCGTCGCCTACATTTAGTCACTTTGTTCTGCGTCATTTTTCTCCCATTTTTCTTCAGCACATTCTCTTATTACACATCACCAAATGTACGTACGTACCTACGATATGAAGCCACATAGTAAAAAAAAAAATACCAGCTCCTCAGTGATAGTTGGTTGCAGTGGCACATATAATGCAATTACTCATGTCAACTTCTTATTTTCGTCTTGTTCTACCTACAACGAGTACGACGAATATTGTTGAACAAAGTAGCGTTTTAAGCCACTGAAGAAGCAGAGAACTTACTTGTAAGTTCTCTGGAAGAAGTTGGTCGGATATCTACATATGTACAGACATATATACATATATGCGTGCGGATGGATATAGTGAGGATAACATAAAGAGAAAATCAATGAAATATGAAAGACTTGCAACTTATAGTAATAATAAAACTTTGAGTACTTCAAAAGTTTTCGAAGCGTTAAAGCAGAGAACATAGTTCGAATCCCAGATTTTTTTTCGTGTCATGTCTATTTTTATGCATTTTTTTTTTTAAATTAAATACGATATATTTATTAGCTTTCATAAATTTTTGGAAATCTTTTTTCATTCACATTCCTATTCTGATTTCATTTCGTTACGAATGAATATACAAAATTATTGAAAAGTTTTCATTGTTTTAAATATTTTAAGATGTGTAATACATATAAAGAAATTGGAATAAAATATTTTATTAAACTGTTATGTTTAATATTATTTAATATTAAAAAAAAAAGATTTAAAAAAAATATATTAAATAAAATTAAATTTGAATTATTTCACTGCATCAGTTACTAGAAAAAGAAAATATTGAAATAAATTTTAATAAAAAGATCCATTATGTATATTAAATTCCTTTTTATTACATTATATATAAAAATTAAATTTTCAATAAATTATTTACTTTTTTAAAGTTATTTAATTCGGAAAATACCTATCAACCCGAAAATGTTCCCGCAACATTGATATTGTGTATTTTTTCGCTTTTGCAACATGCATTTTAACATTTGGCAGCATTTTAACATTGCCAGAAAATGTTAGTTAGCGTTCCTCTGCCCAATCCTTTCAACTCTGTTAAGAAATAAATAAAAATGTTCGACCTGAGTCGTTTGCACCTTCTCATTGTTTGATGTTCTCTGCTAATGGCTGCGGGGTAGAGGTTAAGAGCTGATTGTATTTTTTCTTACAGTTATATGAGATGCATATTCAAATGAGTATTACGAAAAAAAATCCTTGCGGCTGGAATGATCTTATTTGCATACATAAGTGTTTTAATTAGAACGAGCTGACTGCGAATAAAAGGTGAATGGAGTAATGCATGGCTTTGTATTGGTCGGGAATGGCAAGGCTGAAGCCATAGAAGTGATTTAAATATAAGAAAACTGGCAAGCGGAGAGCTTCTGCCTAATTTATTTCTAGTCGAATTTTCTTTACATTGCAAATGGCAGAGAATTATCTCGACACCTCATGTGACTGAAAAGTGAGCCACCCTAGTCTGTAACTTCACTGCAGACAGGAGACATATTAAGTTGTCAAATATGGCTACCCTAGAAAATCGTTTCACTTGTGGTTGCTTTACTAGAAATAGTAACTCCATGTTCTTCACGTCGGTAGAGAATTTCGATATAGCATGCCCAGCTTCTTCGGAAAACACTTTGTTGTACGAGTACTGCAGGTATTCAAACCACACCACCAAGGTCGGGTTATATTCTCTATAAATTCACCACCAATATTTCCTTGAAACAAGTTTCGAAATTGTCGAAAACCAGATCTCACTGTAGAATATCGTCAGTTTATTTATCTGAGGTAATGACTTCGTAATCGCATTTTTTCGGATCTTGCGCTTTTCGGAATTCGTAATTCAACGTGTCGCTAAATAATTGAGGCATATTGTTGGGTGGGCTCGTAACGAAATCATAAAGGTAATTATTAACCAAAACGTGTGAACACTTATAAGCAAAAGTATTGACGAGTTTGTAATGAAATCAATTTCGAGGTTGAAACCGATTGTGTACGTGATGTTAAGAAATTGTTAACACATTGAAAGCAAATAATAGTATGGGGCAATTGGTTGAAGGTGAAAAATAATGTTTTTTTTTCTTAAATTCACAAATATTAGTTTTCAATGATTTTTCTATGATGTGAAAATTAAAAATAGAAAAAATATAGTTTTGGAACGACCAAACATGATCAATAAGTTAAAATCCAGGTATAAAAATGAAACGATCGAAAAATTACAGAAAAAGTAACCACAGCATATAATATATAATATATAATCGAAAGCTATTCAATTCACTCATTTCGTTCAATCTTGACTTTTAGCATAAGAACGCAAACCGCTGATATCTAAAATAGGTACCGCTCGCTTTTTCGTTCTCCTTCCTCTACCGCAAGGTCATGGTAACATACTGCGACTCTTTATAGATCAAAGAAAAAATTCAGAAAGAAAGCAAATTTCCCAATTAATTTAAATAAATAACAGGTAATAAATTTGTTTGCAATATCGTATTACACAACACACATTGTTCTCTTTAGAAGAGTTTCGCAAACATAATTTACTGAAGAAAACATTGCCTGCAGCACTTAAACCATTTCCATTCATTCACGTGGTACCCTTTCTGCTATCCTTCAATTCAATGTAATGATACAAAAACATAGTAAACGTGCATAAGTAAGTTGTTAATAATAATCCGATTATTGCCATAGATACGAGATGAAGTCAGAGAAAATAGTATGCGTATTTTAATGGAATAAAATAATTTTCTGAAGAGAATGGAAAACTTGTAGGTGATTGTGGTCGTAGCGCAACCACAAATAGAAAAAATTAAATCAGAAACATTAAACAGTAGACAAATATAAATACGTAGTTGTGACACAGTACTTATAGTCTAGATTTCGTATAAAGAGCCAGTGGTTTTTTCTAGTTTTACGAAATTCAAATTGTATAGTCTTGCTGGATGGAAATTCCGTGTTCTTCAATCGAAAAACGCAAAAGAAATTGTGGCAGTTTAGCTAATTGGACTTTTGAAGACTAATTTTTTCACTATAGTGAAAATGAGGATAAGGTAATCTATGAACTCAGCAAATGGGCTTGCCTTCCAGAAGTGATTCCTCGGTTAATTTTGGATCATTGTGGTTATCTGTTACTGACGCCATCAATGGCATTAGAAAGCTCAAACCTTCGCCTAAAGCTGACGCGGATGGTCTTTCTTCTATTTTGCTGAAGAATTTTGTATGCCTTGCATTGCCTCTGTAAACTATTTTTACTAAATCATTGGCTTCTGGTATTTTTGTGGATGATCGGAAGTTGGTATTTCTTTGCCTCTATATTTAAGAGTGGAAACTAAAACGATTTTCGTAATTATAGGCCGATTTCAAAGTTCTCATCTTTCTCAAAACTTTTTGAGATAATGGTTAATGAAAAATTATATTTTGCGGTTAAAAACAGATCTCAAGTTGACACAATTTACATTGATTTTTCAAAGGCATTTGACAAAGTTTCCCATCGAACACTCTCGTCGAAGCTTGCGTCAATGGAGTTTCACTCCTCGTGGATCAAGTTATATTTATCCAATAGACGCTGCGTTGTTGCCGTTGATAATGGCACATCCCGTCCGTTTGTTGCATCCTCTGGTGTTCCGAAGGGGAGCATCCCTGGCCCTTCTTTTTTATTCTATTTATCAATGATATTGATTCATGCTTTTCGGTTGCTAAATACTTGTTGTAGGCCGATGACTTTAAAATATTCGCAGTCATTAAAAATATTCGTAATTCTGAAAGGTTGGAATCCGACCTACACAATGTACAAAATTGGTGCTATTTGAATCGTTTGTAGCTACATAAATATAAGCAAATCCTTCCACGTAACTTTTGGTAAATCGGCTTCTACATACATCATATAGTACTGCTGTCTCTCATTTAAAATCCCTTGATGAAATTAAAGACTTAGGCATTATTTTCGATTCTAAGTTAAATTTCACTAGCCATGTTAACCATGTCATAATTTTATTCGATGCTTGCATTCGTGCGTCGAAATTGTTCTGCATTCATTAACCCGTATATTATTAAAACACAATGTTGCCCTTTTGTTAGATCGAGGTTAGAGTGTGCCACTGTCATCCGGAGACCATACCAAATAGGTGCCTCCGTCCATCTTGAGAGAGTACAGAAAGCTTTTTTTACGATTTGCGCTCCGATCTTTAAACTTTTCAGAACGCTTACCATCGTACGGATATCGATGTTTGTTAATTGACTTAAATACATGTGGGATTAATAGTTGACAGGCGGTAACCTGGAAAGTAGGAGTAACAGGATAGATAGACGGCAACCTTGGAAGGGAACGAAAAAAGAACGAAGCGTCCATCATAGCTTTAAGTATAGAGAATAAGAAGATAGTTTTTAAGGAGTAATGTAAGAGCAGCAAGACGGTTCGGTCGTAATTTTTGAATAAACGTTGAAGTAAAAGCCCATGTGTTTTATTGCAATATTGAACATTACTACATACAATTGAAAGCAGACGATTTAATTTATGCTGCTCATTTGTTATTAGACCCATTACTATTGACTTTTGATTGCCCTTCCTTCTAGGTAAAATTCAGTTTAATATTCCATACAAGAACCTTCGACAGTTTGAATCCTTTACAATTGGTTTCTTGAAAACTAATTATGATATGAATGCTCCTATTTATAGGGCATGTGCTGAGTTAAATTCGTTTTTCAGTTCTGCAGTGCTGATTTTGCGTGACCTTATGCCATCTAAATCAACCATCTCAGATCCTTTTCATGTTAGGGATTACTATTGTGCATTAGATTAATATAGCCTGAGAGAATTTGTTAATTCAATGACTTCACAAATAATTAAATAAATAATGGAAATATTATAGGGCTGCGTAAATTTTGGTGAACAGACTTCACTAGTGTGCAGTATCGAGTTGTAATTGACATGCAACTGCATTTAGACTCTCATCAGCAAAACACTGGTTAAACCACCATAAACACCATTTGTTATCCTCGATCAATGACTGGTTGATTTGTTGTGTATTTATACTCAAATGAGTAAAGCAAATTAAAATTAATGAAGTAGAACATTTGGAAAACGCCATATCATAGTTTTTTTTCATATTATTATTATTTTTATTAACTTTGGAAATACATACATACATAAAGAACATGTACATATATTGTAGAGTGCAAAATGTTACGGCGGGTCAATTTGTATGGGAGATTTGTTCAACTATATGAGTATGGCATATGAATATTATGCAAATCAGTTTCAAACTTTCCAAATTACGAAAATGTGGTTTATTTCTAAGGATTCTAAATAACTTCTTGTAGAAAACTTCTATGTTATGCCCGAATAGATAACAAAAAATGAGAATTATGACGGAATTCTGTAACTCAGTGAGACTTTCAGACATAGACATTATTTGTGACTTGAGACGATTTCGGTATTCAGAAAGCAACAGTCTACAAATTACACCAAAGACTGTGGTGAAAAGCAGTAGAGACAATCAGCTAGAGATGCCCAATTAACTTCAATGAATATGTGTTCAATGTAGGGCACAATATATTGTTTTTCAATTCATTGTCAATATCATTATAGCTCTTTAAAAATTAAAACAATATGGTGATCGTAAAATGAACATTGAAATTAATCGTTCAAAATTCTTATTCCAATTATTTGAAAAAAGTCTAAAAATCAGAAAAGAATGCAGCTTCTCATCCATCAAAATCAAAATATCCGAACAAGGTACATAAGCAAATGTAAACAAATAGTTTTCTTATGCGTTATAAAAATGAATTGTTATTTTTTACATATTTAAGCAAAATATAACTTATGACCAAGTGACAGATCGAGTGCTACTTAATTTTCTCGTTTGTTCGATACTTTTCTCAATTTCTTTGTTTTGTGAGCTACTCAGGACCAGCTGACAAATTAGTAACTCTATTTTAGACTTGAGGACTTGAGGCTTACTGAACACCGAATAGTTTCAAAATTAATCTCACTACCGAATACCGACATTAGTATAACAAGTTAGAGTGAATGCTTTAATAGGGCTTTCAATTAAATGCCTACTGTTCTAACCACAAAGTTTCCAGAACCAGCGGTAAAAATTAGGAGAATCACGAAAATAGAGTACTGTCACGTTAAAAGGGTTGACTCGACTAGCTGAGATCAGAATCGCTTGAAGAAACCGTTTTTTCAGCAATATTGTATAAGTTTGACTGATTCGTTGCAATGGCATCAAAGCTTTGCCAAAATCTATCATGTTATATATAAATTTTGTTTGTCCCTTTTTTATTATAACAGTTACCGACCATGGTTTTAAGATAAAATCTTGTATCCGAACAATCTGTTGTATGGGAGCCATTTATGGTCCGATCAATGATTAATACATTATAAAAACATATTCCTACCAACTTTCAGCCAGATATATCAACATCTGATTGGGAACAAACAGACTGGTTAACAGACGGGCATGGCTAAATCGATTTAGCTTGTCGTCTGATAATTTCGGTCAACTTTTTTTTAATGATTTGAGAACTTACTTCGAGAAGATTTTAGCTTCATAAAAATGTCCGGCCTAATTCGCTCTCCTGATTTTGATATCCCAAACTGTTGTCGATACACAACTTAATGCACAGTCCTCTCCTATATTTGTCTCTCACACAGAGCATTAAGAGTTTTTTCATGCCAAAAATAACACCTTCTTATAACAATGGAACCTTCAAATCCCGATTTTAAACTTATGGCACAACTATTAACAACAAGCACGTGCCATCAAAATCGAATTGCTACAGTGGCATCATCTAATTCACGCCCAGGAGCAAGAAAAGCTGAAATTTCATTAAATCTGCAATTAGTTCAACAAAGTAAAACTAACTTTAATACACGTACTACTAATTAAAAATTAGTGTTATAAAAAGTAACAAAGTGTACTCAAAAAGATTAATATCATGGGCGCCAAGCCAACTTCAACACCTTGCCATACCGCCGGCTTAGAAGCAACAACAACTGACCAATGAACGCTATCGCCAACGCTGTAGCCTGGACCTTTATATTCCGCGTACGTGCCCATGCATAAAATATTAATTGTAATTAAGTGCAGGTAATTTGTATTAAAATAGTCGTACAGTATATGCACAATTTGACTAACCAAGCGAAAACTAGCAAGCAGTTAACAGTGGGCAGCCAGGATCGCGTAGCAGCGTCGCCAAAATGCCAATGTCAAAACTGGGATGGCAATGTGTTGCGTCCTCAACTATCTACAGCAGTAGCACTTTCAAGTAGAGTGGAATAATTTTGTACGTCAATTAGGTCAACATATTAAAAAATTTGGAATTTTCGATATTTTTATTTTTTGTTTTAGTAAGAATTATGGAGCGTGAGTAGCAAAATAAAATTTCTATAACAGCATGGTGATTTGGAAGTAGTAGTAGTATCGTGAATAAGAAATCAGTAATTAATATGGCTCTTACATTTTTGAAATTTAGTATGTACAGATGGTAGGTGTTGCATAATAAAAGAAGTTGCATGCTGCTCCTTGAATTTCTAGTTGATTAATGCAGTATAAATACTGCTGTGACATAAGAGGTACAATGACAACGAAATTAGTTGAAGTTCTGAATATTTTATGTGGGTCACTGTAATGGCCTTAGACCATAGTAGAGTTCAACTTTGATTGCTGAAACTTTCAGATGCCAATGAAATGCTGGAATTCTATATGTACAATCTTCAAGACGAAATAATAATAATAATATTAATAGTAATAATAATAACACCATTCTATTGATGCTTATCCGAACTTCTGCTATAATTTAAGATGAACGTTTTGATGTTGTAATCAAATTGAGAAGCCTGCAGTTTTACACCTACTACGAAGGGCAAATGATTTTTGAGAGAAGTTTTGTTCATTGAAGAAATATACTCGGAGTTAGCCTTTGACTCCCAGATCCTTATAAATTAAAAAAAAATAGGTATGCGTTTAGCCGAGCAGGCTTAGGCCAAAAGTCTGCTTTTCGGGAGTGCAAAATAGATATTTATAGATGGAAAAATATGTACAATTTCAGTATAAAACAGGGTTTGTCTAAATAATCCCATTTAATTCTTAGGTTTTAGTTTTTATGCGAATGGCTTGTTATATTACTTACTTAATTAGCGCTATAACCTCCTAAGAGATTTTGGCTTGTTATATGAAATGCTTAAAAAACAGTTTCGATCTTAAATTCAATTTCACCTATTCTTTCATGCGTCATATAATACATAAAATAAAAGGGAAATTAAATATTGCCCTTATAAAAGAGTTCATAAATATAAGAAAAAGTAAGGAAACCGTTTACTTTATTATGGCGATTGATAATTACAAACTTTATTTGTGCTCTATTTTAATGTTTTTATATTCGTATTGACGTTAAACGAAAGGTTTCCTATTTAAAATGGTGAGGTTGCCAGCTATCTAAGCAAATAAAGAAGATTAACTAAATAAAGTTCCAGCACTAAAATTTCAAAGAGGGATACTAAGCGACAGGTAGTTCGAATTAAATTAATATAAAATATTTTTGAGCAGAGTAGCCATCATCCAAAATAGTCGAAATACCCAAGTAAAGAAATGTTACTAAGATGAAAACTTGACCAAAAAACAAAAGCAACTCAGCGATCCAAAACTATTATCAAATGTTACAGAAAATGTATTAAGAAGGGCGCTTCGAGTTGAGTAGTGCCTAAAGCAATAAAACAACTAAAAACAGATGGAACCATTTCGGACTGCTTTCGGATATTCTTAAAGTACAAGTAGACTGCCCACGTATTGTTGGAGCTCCCCACAAAGTCGAAAATTGGTGCCGCTTAGCATCATCCTTCGGCATTCAATACAAGACTGCGTACACTCGGGTGCAGACCAGAAAGCCGATTAAGAGGAGGAGGGAATGAAAAGAAATTGTCGGGAGATGAGATCGACAGCATGATGTGATGAGTGGAAGAGGAACCCACCATAACGCTCAGAAATATATCTCTAAAAGTGCAAGTAGAGTTGCACAAAGTAATTTGTAAGTCTACCGTGGCAAATTTTTAGATGGTTGGATGTAAACAGTTAAAAGCTTCATCGCCTGCTAGAATGAATTTCGTTATGCCAAAGTTTACTTAGCCAAAAATATTCTAAAAGCATTTTTCTGATATACATTTGTACTTTTCTGAAATAAAATTGAATTTTTCTGAAATACATTTATACTTTTCGAAAATACATTTCTAGTTTTCTGAAATGCTGTTGGACAAAGTGTAGATTAAAAGCTCCATCCACTTTGTGTTACAAATTTTTTATGCGTGCTTTCAGGTTGAAGGCAACCGGACAGGCTAAGTGGCACGGATTTAGGAGCAGTGTTGCCATAAGCGATATTTTTTCATATTTTTCCAAAAATCGCATAAAAACCGCCAGATAATGGTTATTACTCAACAAATGTGTTGTTCATGTCGTGTATGATTATTAGGTTAAAATTTTAATTACAACGTAATTTATCCAATAATTACAATTAGGAGAAATTAAACAATACAAATCTGGCTCTCAATTATTAATCTTCTTTCACGACTTGGTGGTGTTTCTTGTGAACTATTGAAGGTTTTTAGATGAGTTATTTACTCTACAGTGTGACCACAGAACATGGAAGCCATATTAGAATTGAAATTAGAATATTAGAAGCTGATTTGATCTAATCAGGTTTTGGTGTGGTGAAATAAGACAACATTTGTTGCCACAAGAAAAAAAAACGACATGGAACTTCTTTATAATCTACAGCATTCGGTGTGACTGTCGATCTTTCACGGTGTTCGCAGCAATATGTAAAAACGAGTAACTAGGCTAAAGATAAACAAGTTCCTCTGGCAATTTCCTATTGAATGTTCAAAAGCATTAATTACACTATAGTGCTAATCTACACTAACAAAAAAAATCATTAAAACTTTAATTGGGCGATTTTGGGAGATATAACTTTGTGACTTAAAACAAAAACCGTGCAACACTGGTGAGCATGATGCAAGTCTCTTACATATCAGATGGACATTTAGTCCTTTTTATTTTTAATATCGTAATAACTTCAAATGAAAACAGAAATGACACCTCTAAAGTGACTGAAAGCAAAATATCTTTTTGTTCACCTTACGAACTGAGAACACTTTCGCGGCTAGCCACGTTAATTGATCCTCGTTATAAAAAAGAGGAGTGTAAATCATATTTTGGCACTGAACAAAGTGATATGCTTTTAGAACAAGTTGAATCAATGTGCGCGAAATTGGATATGCCAATGTCATTACTGTCTCATAAATGGATTTCAGTATGTTTCCAGATCCAGCACATACAAATGTAGAGAGAAGTATTAAATGTATTTTTTATTGCAGATGAAGCCTTAAAGCATCATACTGTATGCATGCGAGCAGGATTACCTTTTTTGGAGTATAAAAAAGCGGACTTAATTTTCAAATATTCTTTAATCGTTTATTCATCGATCATCTTTTAAAACCTTCACTATTGATAGTCCCCCATTTTCGATCCTCTATGAGGAAAGATTTCCTTGGAGCAACACAAAGTGTTTCTATAGTTTTTCCGATTAGTGCTTATCCTTGCGGGCATCAAAGACAAGACACAATTTAGGGAAACAATTTGTGGCAACCCTACCTAGATAAAGATAACATGCTAATCTAGAAACAGAATAAAAAAATTAAGTTGATCACGTAATATAAGTATGCTATCAAGTGTCTTGTGGTGATGTAGTATAAGGACCGGCACAGAAGGTTCTGGTTTGTTTTTATTAATATAGAAATACAAATTTGTAGTAATGATAGAAAAAGAAATTATATCAATATATTCTTTGCTGTCCGTACAGGCGAACTTTTATTGAGAGGCCCGTCAGTTTTGTCCACTTTGAGCGATGGTGTAATTGTTTTGGTTGATTCCCAACGTCTGGCTTTCATCACAGCCCAATATCACTCAATTGGTCGCAATTCTGATACATTAGTAGGATTCAAGTATTTCCTTAAGTAATACATATTGTTATCGGTGAACCTAATCCGGCCAAAATATATGTAGTTAGACCATTATGATGACGTAGGAAGGATAGGATACATTTTTGGAGTACCTTCACGTAAATTTTAGTGTTGATGGTTCCCATAACGATGAACGGTGTGGATTTATGCAGCCATTCACAAATGGCTTGCCGAATTAGTACTCTCCTATCTGGCTGGTTTTTCCGATTCAGTAATGTCTTTTCCAGACTGTAAGCAGTAAAATTGGTTACCCGGCAAACTCTTCAAGTCCATTTTCAAATAAGTTTCGTCGTCCATACTCGTAACCACACAAAATGTCTTATTTGCTGGTTGTGACTCATACAACTTACACGCAAGGGAAATGCTTTTTTAGTTTCTTTCTTGCTTCGTTTTGGAACATCTTTCTGTTTATAAATTTTTATACCATTTCTCTTCTTAATTCGCGTGTCTTGCACATGTGTGGTTTTAGCTTTTATGGTGGCATCTCTTGTCGACAATTCCTAATTATGACTATTACTTTCTTCTCTACCTGGACGACGGGTGAATTATTTTGGCAGCCACTTCTTGGCTTATCTTTTACTGATTAACCTTCCTTAATGCGCAAACCCGTCTATCGTGCTGTATCATAAGATGATCCACAGAGATTCGCCAACGTTTTGTAACTAAAATTGGTGTTATTCGTTCAAATGCATAACATTTTTGTGAAGAACTTTTCGTTCATAGTAATTTTTATCGTTGTTGATGTCTTGAATGCAGAAACTAATTAAGTTTCAAAAATGTAACTAACCACCAATTTGAAAACAATATTTTCAGCGATCTTAAAATTTGCAGAATTTTCTATACCAGTTCTTAGTCCAAGGGGGTCTGGTTGCAATCAAAAATTAAAATTTATGAAAATTGCAAGACGCTTTTATGTGGGTGCCAAATTAAAGGTACTTCAAAAAAATTTGAAACAGACCCATTTCAAATAAACATTTTGATTAAAAACGGATCAAATGTACTATATTTTGAATAAATTTACCTTCCAAAACGCCTAACTAACTCCATTGAACAGTTTTCAGAGCAATTTTCGAAGGACAGGCCTCGTTCACAAAAAGTAGGTCTTAAATGAAACATTAACATGAACACGGGACACAAAATCAAACCTGTACGAAAAATCACGCACCGTCGCTTAAGAGCCACATTCATCACTCAGCATGTAAGCCGTCAAGCAAATATGTGGCATTGTGCTATTAAATTGCAATTGCAATTGAAAAATGTTAAGTACATACAATGCATCAGTCAGTCGGACCAACCGCTACGCACAGCGACCACCAAACCTACCACTAATTCAATCAACGCCAAAATTGATGGAAGGGTAATTGTTGTAGCGGGGCAGAATGTTGGTTTTGCTACTGCTATGGGTCAATTCTAGAACAGCGACATCTGCTGCATTGCTGCTGGCAGTGCTGTTGCAGCTGTTGTTCAGTCGCATGTTGCATTTTGCTGTAATTCATTAATTTTTGTGCGGCGTTCGAGAAGTAAATTCATTAGCATTTCTGTGGCAGCAACAACTGGTAAAAACATACAGTAGATTCGCTGAACTACCAAATGGACTATGTGGGCAAGTGGCAAGTGGCAAGTAGTGGCTTTGCAATGGCAAGTAAACAATTTTTGCAACATTTCACTTCATTTCCATTTTTGAAATTTCAATTTGCAATGCGATTTATGAGGCGGTAATAGCGGTTAACTTTTAATACTACCACCATCGTACGACGAGCTACCAGCTGAGTGAGGGTAGGCATTTATGAAAGCATTCATCAGACATTTACGCATAAAACTGAAGAGGAAATTATGTAAAAATTACGCGAAAAGACACAAACACGAGTGTGCATATGAAATAGGGCAAGACACAAATCTACATACGAACTAATATACATACATACTTGCACACAGCCATACATATGAGCATAAAGTTACACAAGCCGCACGCACGCGAATCAGGCGATGGATTATCATCGCATATCTGCATAAATTCGCTTGCCAACATGCACGAATGTATTACACAAATTCAGACGCACGGTGTGTAGATGTGTGTGTGTGTGAGAGAGTCCTTGAGCGCGCTTTTATGTGACACATTGCTGCCAGTTCACACTTTTATGCGGTTCATTTGCCCTGGGTCTGTCAACTAAAATTTTGAAATCGCATGTACAATGCGTTCGTGGTATAAGTACATACATACATACAAATCTATGTATGTGGTTGGGTGTTTAAATCCGCTTTCAACGAGTGTTACAGTTACGCAAGGACTATTACTCTTACAGGCTGAAGCATACAGGGGCCGCGAAGTTTACATAAGGACAATTATAACAGTTTATACGCAAACATGATTGCAATTGTAGGTTTTGGCAGTAGTAGCTGCAATACAACAAAAGAAGCACTTATGTAAGACATGAATTTGGTGGTTAGGAACAAGCAAATAGTGCGAGCGTAGGGATGTGTCGGTAGGAATTAGGATACCTTCACAACATCCTATTTCCCAAAAACCAAAAATGCTTAGGGGAATGGTTAAGCATGTTTGGTATTCACACATTTACTATTTTCAACTTGGTACTTCTCTGCTTTGCGAAAAATTGGAATGGGTAAGCAGCAATGAATTAAGCGAGATATGCAGCCGTCCGTTTGTATCTACAGATCTCGCAGCCGTAAGCTTAAGCCAACTGAACATAGTACGTGTCAGTGACGCGTAGACCCAGAAATTCCATGCGAAAAACAGGGACCTCTTAAGAACCGAAGAACTGGCCAGTTCAGGACATACAATAACCGAAATACGAGACGTCTAAAAGAACCGAAACGCGATTCCAAACGATACGAAAAGCACTTCCGTAAGAACCAAAGGATGGCTCCAATAGACGCAAAAAACGGTTAAGAATAACCGAATAATGGCTTCACAAAAACTGAAAGATATTTAAATTGAAAGAACCGAAAACATCTTTTATAAAATCTGCTCCGAAAAAATCAAAACTTGGTTTTAAAGGAACAGACGAAAAATTTATAAGTCGCCGATTTACTCAGAAACGTCGTACGCTAAAGTTCGCAAGGATCCGCGGTAGCTTTAAACTTTCTGTTCTGTGGTTTAGTTTGAGGTAACAACATTGTGTAAAGTATTTTCGATCTCATTGTGTCGTATTGAAATAGAATTCCTGAAAAGAAGGAAATGTTTTGTGTTACGATCTTTCAAGATTTTAAGTGTGGCTTCATTCAAAAACAAAGCTTGGAACGGCTTCATTCGTCTTTTTGAAGGGACATTAAATCAAAATATTTAATCGGGGTGCTACTAAACACGGTGATTGCATCGTAACAAGTGATGAAACTAGAATCCGTACACATGATGGTCTGATAGGATGGTGTTTCAAAATAAGCCAAATCCAACAAAAATGGTTCGTTCACGGAACAGTTCGAAAAAAAATTATTGTTGCTCTTGTCGAGGATCGAGATTGCAAGCTTTCACACAGCACATGAATCAGTTAATTATTTGAAGGAGGAAAAATAACGCATTGCCCATATTCATCTGCTTCATTACGTACTGACTTCTTTCTGTTCCGGTTTGTTAGAAAGAAAATGCGTTGTAAGCGTTTTGCAGCATCTGAAGAGACCGTTGAGACAGTCAGAAACCACGTTTCTTAGTTATCCACTTCAGAACATTTTTCCACAAATGGTTTCAACGAATGCAAACTGAAAACTTTTTTATATAATGTGTTCTTTTTTATGATTTTTTCGCAAACTTTCAGGGTTATCCTCGCACAATTATTTTATTGGATAAATGTAAAATTCTTAAGCCGTAAACCTGACTTCACATCAAGTATGAACGAACACCTTCAAACTGTTCATGCCTCTAGTCCAAAATCTATGGATCCGTGGCAAAATGATCTGTGGTTTGGGGTGACTGACTGGGAGGAAAAGGCAAGAACGGACAGTCAAAAGTACGAGTTTAAATTCGGGATTTTACTGATTCCTGGATATTGATTTTGTTCAAATTTATTGTTCACTTTTATATCATTTTAAATGGAAACGTTGTTACAAAGAAATATACATAACTTTTAGAAATTCATGTACTTATTGAGATAATAACTTGAGCTTATTTATAAACAAACAAAAAAAAAACAAACATCTACAAACTAGAGTCTTCGGCATTTTACAGTGACTGCAAATAACGTTAAAACACAAATTTCAACTGAAAAAATCGTCTGTAAAGAGAAATGCTACATATAAAAGGAGTAAAACAACTTACTGCTTTTACCGATGACTTCCTCACGCGACATTGGTTTTTATTTTTTGAGTTTTATCTATTGTTCACAATATAGGTAATAGCTATTTCTTAAATTCTTTTTTGTTGCTCAACGTCATTTTACATAGCCGTATAGTTTTGCAGGGATACCAAACTCAGATATCGCGGCATAAAGGCAACTTCTCGTGCTGCCGAAAGCTGATGTAAGGTCGGCAAATAGATAGTGTGTGTCGATCTTCTTCTCACGGGTCTATTCCAATATTTGGCGTTGTTGTTACGCAGCCGCGTTATTGCTATTCGAGCTTAATCGAAGTCGGGTGACGGATTTGGAGTTCAGGATCTTCATCTTCTCCGGCGACGCTTTCGCAGTCACCATTTAGGAAAGTGAATAAATCTCCCCTCCACAATTTGAGTATGCTTTGTACATCAGTCATCAGTTCGCCGTTCTTGTTCTTGCAGGAATTTGAAATTTCAGAGAAAAGAGAGTAAATTTAACAGCTTGATACTGTCACATATAGCAGAGTGATCATTAACATATGGCTTGTAATAGAAGCAAATGTGAGATCAGGGCCAAGACTTAACAATCGTATGAAGTTAAGTTAGTAAGTTAGTAAGGTAGTAAAATGTTAGTAAAATGAATAAGTTCTGCTTTACGGAGTCATAGTTTCCTCTTATCTGGTGTTTATCCCACCCCGCAAGGTGGTGTTTGATAGGCCCTTATTACCGAAGCTTTTTCATCAATGTTTTGTTTAGGAGAGCGAAGAGTGCGGTAATTCGAGGGCGCAGGATTTGGACTATAGGGTGGATGGATAAAATTTGTATTATTATTTTTTATTTATTAAGTAGTAAAACGTTATTTATTTATTTATTCATCAATTAAAGTACAACTCAAATAGATAACTAAATACTAAGGCTTACATTAAATATGGGGCATACAATACGATGAGACCCATTACTCATAATTCAAAAAGCGTATCACTATATTCAGTTTTGACTTAAAAGTTTCTTGTGACTTAGAGAATATGTCGTGTAAGCGGTTCTTAGAGACTAAAATTCGTTCTGTGATAAGGTAAATGGAATATATTTCTGAGTCTATGGGTAAGAGGAGGGCAATTAAAAATCATTAGATCAAGTAAGAAGTGGCATTTGATATGGTTCGTCACTATGTCCTTTATAAACATTACTGCGGTTCTATTAGTCAGATAAGATGCAAACCACTTAAGTCAGCTTCGATGAAATCTAATTGATTTCCTGAAGCAAAAAGCAGATCAGTAAGCCTACTAAAGTACAGACTAAGCAACAACACAGTAATTTCATTTAGTTTTAATTCACAAAAATAAGCAGGAACCTTTAAATAAGAACAACAAAAAGTTAAAACAAAATGTTGTTTGGAACTTTAATTACACTTACACATTTCTTGACTAGCATAATCCAATTAAGTAAATATGCAATAATATCTTTCTAATTAAATATTTTAGAATAGAGAATACAAATTCAGCTATTAAATAGCCATATATTACGAGTAGTTATCGCTACTCTTGTTTATCTATAGCTGCAACAATATTTCCACAAAGGCTTTTAATGTGGGCACACATAAATTTACTTGAACAATTCTCGAAATTACGTTTTGGTCAAAATAATCAAAAATTTCATTATATTTTACCAAAAAGTTGAATTCCGTTTTTTTTTTTTGTTGTTGTAATAAAAGCAGATAGAACTTTATACTTCTGACCATGATGGAGCATTTTCCAATTGTTTGCAATAGAAAAATATCCACCACACAGTTTTTGCATTAACAACATTCATCTTCAGAATGCTTTTGAATGTTACAATTGAACATTACGAAAGGTGATGGAATGTGAAAATCACATGATTTACATATATTTCTTAAATTGCATAAACTTTTCTTACACATTTAAGCAGAATACTATACAAACTACACTCTAGAATTTAATAAAATGTATGACCTCAATCGTAGAACAGATTTAGTTTAACTCCCTACAGGTATTGCATGTCAATAGTTTTCTTTGATAGGGAAAAAATAGATTTACCAAAAGCGAGATTTTAGCGGGACAGAAATGCAAAAGTAGAGCAAACCAATGGCTCGATTTTTCATGAAAACTTAGCGGGACATTTTGGTAAAAATGTTTGGTAGAAATGTGTGGTCACCGGACGTATATTTTTAAAACATACGTTTTCCAACGAAATACAGGAAAACTGAATTAATTTGGTTGTTCTTAATGCAGATTAGCAGTTGGCCATAAATATTTACACATGCGTACAATGAGAAATATGTGACGATAAATATAGTACAGTAACTTCTACCACAAAAAAAACGCTTCAACTTTTTGATAAGCCAATTTTATTTATATACTTACGTAATTATTACAAGTATAAAATACAACCTACATACTACATATGTATATACAAGAAAAAATTCCTTACGAGTAATTGTTTCGCCCAATAATTGAGAGCAGAACCCAACTACAACCCTCCGCCTGCTTGATTCTGACAGCAATTTGAAATTATTTTATAGCCACATTATGAGCTTGCTGTTCGCGATTCTACTGTGAAAAACGCGCTGCTATCAAGGCTTTTTATAATTTGGGCATTGCAAGGCTATGATGCAGATAGCTTTTTTGTCACTTAAGCTTTTAAATGAAAATGCGAAGGGTGCTTGACAGAATTTTTGGTTACATTTTGATTATATTTTGTATCATTTGCATTGTTTGTGGAATATGGACTAACTTGGCGTTTTAATTTTCGCTTGCATGAGTTTTCAAGGATAATGGTGGGATGGCGAAAAAATTTAATTGTAAACAAAAATGTAGGCCAAAAATTAATGGAATTTAATTTTCAATCAAGGGTGTAGAGTAAATAAATAGTTCGTAATATATTTTTCACTTTAGACTGTAGGATGTCTAATAGCTACATAAATATAAACTTTATTAACTATAAAAATAATGAAAAGCATTACATCAAATTTCTGGTATTTTCTGCAAATTAAAAATCAATTGTTGCCTTAGTTGACAGGAAAAAATTACACTTCAACCAAAAAACTAAATTTACATTTTGAAATTCATAAAATTTAAAAAATTTTAGAGCTTACCAATGATTTACATAGAAGGCAGAAAAGTTATTTGCACTCAGACCAAAATATTGAAATATTACCTGAAAAGAGAAAATATTTATTGTTATTTGAGTTTTTCTAGCATTATACATATATTAAAAATTAATAACATATAATAAATTATTTTGAAATATAGGGCATTAAAAATATGATTTCTTAGAATCATGTATTTTTGACACAACTACTTTTCTTTAGTGAGATTCCAAAAGTTGTCACCAAAAATTTTGGTTCTGATATAAAATGATTCGAATAGTTTTAATATTGGAACGATCGATTGATAACCGAATGTTGCTATTCGAATAGTTGGAGCACTTCGGTTATTCGAAAAATCGATGAACTACGTTTATTCGATTCGACCAATCGATCGTAGTGTTAATTGTGAAATTTTTGAGCCACTACACAAGAGGAATAGTGTTATCCCTATCGTTGAATCTATAGTAGCTCGATTTTCGGAGTCCAAATTGGTACGAACGAATACATTCCAAAACATTATTTAAAATCCTGCTTTTCAAGCTTATCAAGATTAGCATTAACCGCGTCATAAGATCATTCCTATAATTTTTGGAAATAACCAAGCATTACAAGGTGCTAGATCCGCGTTACCATGATCAAAGGACGCAGATTGCAAAGAAGCTGCATATGTTTTAAAAGTGAAATTAGTTTTCGCTATTCTTAATTCATATGCTTTTAAGATATTTATTCATTTATTGGTAGTAGTATCATATATTTCACTGAAATTGTCTCTTTTGTGCTATATCATTTTACATACATGAAAAGTTTTAATTTTTTATGTTGTTAATTATTTAATTTAATAAATATTGTATATTTGAAGCGTCGACGCGATTAACGTTGTAACCCACAATTTTTTCAAAACCTGTTTTTTTTTTGCAGATTCCCGTTAGAATTACTCTATTCTATTGCCAAAAGAAAAATGAGGCAAAATTATGCTTGCGTTATCTATTAAAATAGAGTTTAGTTTAGCAGTCAGTGGAACAACGTTATACGTACAAGTGAAAATGTTTGAACAAGAAGCGTCGAAAGTTATTTTTAAATGCAATAGAGACAAAAAAAGGACAATTAATTAGGAAAATTGGAAGGATTTAAATAATAAAAAGTTGGGAAATAGTGGCAAAGTATATTTTAATAGAAAAAAAAAAAATACATTCCAAAAAAGCTCCTGAAGAGGTAGAGTGGAAGAAAGTTATATGTGCAAAATATGTTCTATTATTAATTTTAATTATTTTATATAGTCAAAGAGCGCATTTCACGAAGAATGATCACTGTGCATTATTTTTTGTTGTGCCAAAACGGTGAAAGAAAGAGAGTGTGCAAAAAAAGGATTTGTCACACATTCAGGTAAATATTTTATAAAAAACTTGAGTTCTCTTTTTTTCTTCTAATACTTCATAATATTTTCAACACTAGATAACGCAACGCAGAATGCAAATTTTGACTGAAAAACTAAAGAATGGAAAAGATATTGATGATCAGCGTGACAAGCATGAGAATCGTGCTCACAAAATAATAGACGATGAGAAAAAAGCGTTAATGAACACATAATTAGCTTTCCTAGCCAAGAAAGTCACTACGGTCGTTCAACGTCGAAAAATAATTGCTTCAATCCTGATTTGAGCATTAAGATGATGTTTGGTTTATACAAAAACAAATACCTAGATACTTTGCTATGTTATAATACATATAGACATATTTTTAATACAGAACATAAATTGCGCTTTGGGTTTCCAAGAAGTGATACCTGCAAAGTTTGTGATCGATTTTTTATTGAAATGGTAGCAGCTGGGGATCCTGAAAAGTTTGACCAAATTGAAGAATCCGCAAGAGTTCATCATGAAAAAGCGGCAAAAGCATATTCGCAACTTAGAGATGATACGAATGCTGACAGAATTAACCATGGTATCGTTGTTATTTGTGTGGATATGCAACAAGTAATTTTGACGCCAAATTTGGCTCACTCTGATGTTTTTATCAGCGTCAATATTCCAACTATAACTTCGCGGTTCATAATCTTCTACAGAATATAGTGGATATGTATACATGGTACGAAACTGTGGAAAAAAGAGGAGCTAACGAGATAGCTTCATGCATATTGAAATATATAACAACTCACTACAATATTCTTCAACAAGGGGAAATAAGGAAACTAATAATATGGTCCGACAGATGTGTAGGTCAGAATAATAATTGGACGATGATTGCATTGTGTCATAGCGTAAAAAATAAATTTCTGAAGATAACCAAAAATTTTTAACCTCTGGACACAGTTTCCTTCCATGCGATCGCGATTTTGCGCTCATAGAGAAACAAAAAAAAAAACATCACAACTTTATACTCCGGAAGATGTATGTCGTTTAATTACATCAGCAAGAACATTAAATCCATTTAATGTATATCAAATGCTTCCAAACGATTTCAAAATTTTGATATCTTAAAAACTTATATGAACAAAGATATTAAGTGCAAAATAACGCATGCACGGTGGATACAAATGGTTAATGATAACCCAAATATATTGAGATTGAGAGAAAATCATACCAAAGAAGAAACCTGGGCATGCTTTAATTTGAAATCAAAAAAAAAAACATTATTTGCCAGAAGAATACGCCGCTTTTTATATAGATATTTGTACTTAAATTTTCAAATATGTTGATCAAATTTGTTATTCTCATTATTGAAAAACTAAAATTTCGTTTCTTATTGTTTTATGATTTTTGAAAAATTATAATTTCGTTTTGTTGAAAACTTTAACAATGTATTTTTATTTATTACATTGTCACGCTTAGGTTTCTAATAACAACTGCTTACATATTAATAATTAAATATCGTTGCAATCGCTACTCGCATCATTGATTTGCTTAGTGGAAAAACGTGTTATCAAACATTCATTTGTGTATATGTATATAACATTTTTCCGCTGAAGGAATACTGCAATAGTTTTCATTCATATTATTAGAGACATTTATAATATTTTTTTAAATTAAAATATTTTATATGAAGTCCTTTTACTATAAATCGAAAAAAAAAAAACTTCAAAATTCAATTTGCAAGTTTTTAAACGTTTTTTTTTTCACTTCCTGAACAATTTGAAATTTGTGGGTTACAACGTTATTCGCGTCGACGCTTTATTTATTGTATGTTGTGTTTCGTGTTATCTTATTTTTTTCTCTTTATTTCGATTGGGCAACTTTTCCTTCGAATTTTTATTGATGCATTATTATAACTTTATATTTATGTACATATGTACATATATTTATTATTTATATAGGTGTTATAAGGGGGAGTCGTGCCGCCGAAACTTACTTCGGCAACGCGTCTATTAGATATCTCAACGGTTCTGTGGAAAGTGAAAAATACCCAATAATAGTTTCAAGAAATCCCCAGTGTTCATTTTACAGTGGAAAATGTTATAAAAAAATGCACTTTTTGACAGCGCTCTCACGAAACAAAGAGTTTCGCATCTAGTCGTCTTTGATATTGGCCTTCACCGGAGCCACAGTAACATCATCAGTAGAAGATGTTGGTCGACCTTCACCACCTGTAAATAGTCTATAGAAACGGTGCAGTTGTCCCAAATGTCAATTGGCATGCATTAGATATTTATGGTGGCTTTAGTTTACGCGCAAAAACCGGCATACAAGGTGAATTTCTGTTTGCGTTGTGGGTGGAATTTCATTTAATACATACTCACCTATTTTGCGTTTTCTGGTCTCGATTTTAACCTATACTTTCGAAATTTAGAAAGATGCAAAGGGTTTGGTATTTTTTGTTTTTGTTTTAAGTATTTAAGAGTCACCAAGTATGCGAACTTTTGTTAGTACCCTTGTATGACACGTTCGAACTACGGATTCAACGATAGTTTAGTCGTACATTTCACGAATATGAATTCAGTGACAGCGCTGATCAATAATATGAAATACGAATAATTGTATGCAACGCAAACATTTGAATAATCAATTGCTCATGTTCGACCGCTAGCGATTGTTCGGATGCTCGACTGAGATTGATTATTCAAATACCATCATTCGATTTGTGCTATTCGAATAGTTCGAATATTCGTTTAATTAAATATCAAGGGCCCTACTAAAAATATAAAATATTTGCAGATGATATTACCTCCCATTCATACTTCCAGAAATGGTTGACTTTTGGTGTAAGTTTTTGACTTTTTAGTGCATATATTAGGACAACCTGCTACTGTTATACCAACTTCAGAATCTTCATATCGAAATTGTGGCTTTTTAATACGACGAAAAATTAAACCTGAGTTGCCTTTTCATTGCATTCATTGAATATTCGGTTGCGGTTAAGGTAGTTCCTAGACTGTCTCGCCCGCCTGGGAGGCACACTTAGGTAATTAGACTCATGGTGATGCCACTCACCTTCCCTCAGCTTCCTGGGTAATAGAACCATCTTGTTTCCTTGGCGAAGCGTTGCAGGTGGCTAACAGCCATTTCATTTTTGTCAAAACTGGGCAGTAGCATGTCTACACTATCTACCGCCTCCTTACCCATACAGCTACGGCAAAAACGGTTGCAGCATATCCATTTCGTGTACCGTGCGCTCGCATTACGAGTCCAGTAATAATATAGACCACTGCACTAGGTTTGGGACGACCGATCGGAATAAGAGTTTTGGATCCCTTCTCATTGATATTTGGCCAAAGTTGCGTGGTGGGTTCCCCTCTCCATTTTCCGTTGGCCAATTTAATGGAATTAATTTAAGTTCGTGCTTGCAAGGAGACAAGTGAACGCCAGTGTCACGCGCAGGGTTAACTTGCGAGCACGTCTAGCGCGCATTTTTCTGGAATGTTTTGTGCCCTGATACTTAAATCACGTTAGTGGTTACTTACGCTAAAGTCTTTCTATATTCGGCCGCTATCTTCGAGGAAGTGCTGCCGCGCTATAGAGATCGGGTCGCTGTTTGGCTCTCAGAGTGAGTACAGTAAAGGAAATAAGGCCCAAAGTAGTCGAGAGTGTGGATTCTGTTACCAACCTTGTTGTGGAGCTTTGATCGAACCATAAAGAGAGCAGTATATTCTGGATTTATATATAAAAAACTTAAAAACCAATGGACAGAGTTTAATCAAATTTGGACGGTTTATTTCTTAGACCCGTGGCTAGGAAGCACATCTATATTTATAATTTGATTTTGATGGCATTAGACGGGGTTGCGACGAGAAATACATATATTTATTTATTTATATAGTCTATGAGCGCATGTTTCTTACAGACTATCTATTTACATAGTAAGGTAACTAGTAACTAAGATTATAAAAACCCAGAAAATTCATTTCTTGAAGATGAAAAATCAAGTTAAATACATCTTGAGATTAAACTAAATTCAATTAAGGCCGAGGAAGAGTGTTATTACGCGAATATACTGTTTTACAATTATCCCCATAGAAAGGTAAAAAACTACCAAGATTACGCTGTGGTGTGTTGAAATTAATTTTTTTTTTTTTTCAAAAGAAAGGAGTAGTCAATGCCGCCACATATGATATTAAAAGCAAAAGAAAGCGGGAGGACTTTAAGCTAGTCAAAAGCTAACGAGAATTATATGAACGAGCGTAAAGCATATTTTAGTAAAAAAATTTAGACGCGTTCAAACCTACTTATATAATCCAGATGACAGTAGCGTATTTCAAAGTGGAACGAACGAATGTCGTATATAATAACTTAAGAGTATATGCCTTCACCTCACAGACTCTATTGCCTTATTACCTGGTAAGATTTCGATATTATATGACTAATATGTTTATTAAAAGAAAAATTACGTCAAAAAAACTGAAGCGGATGTTAAAATCGAGCTATTCATAAAATCCATACTTTGGATATATTTATTTCAGCTCGATACTACCAGCTTTTGGCTTGACTATAGCTTTTAGAAGTCAGAAAACGAGTTGCATTCTGCACGAATGTGATTTTGAAGGAATCTTGGCAGATTCCCGTTGAATATATTGGCGCAGGGCTTACGTATGTACATATTTTTTATTTCTTTATTTCGCCTTACTCTTTAACTGTCATCAGAATAAATTTGATGTAATTGACATGAGTAGTTTAACAAATATGGCCGCTGTAAGATTGGTAACACTTTTCTTTGCCGCACCCTGTATTTAGCTACCTGAGATAGCCTGTACAAATTCGTTAAAGCAGCATTTTTAACTTCAGATCTCTGCTCCGCTGACGAAGTTGCTTTGTATTTTTATGTCTTAAAACAGCATTTGATTGTAAAAAAGCAAACAGATATTGCAGTGATGCCCATCAAGCCCTGGCTTGGGTTGATATTAGCTTGATTGTAAGACAAACGAAAAGATGTCACCCGTTCTTTTTAGGCTGTAATTCTTATATTAATAACTGAAAACTTTGGTTCTGGTTTTGAATGGTGTCTATTTGATGTCTTAATATTTTCGATAAAATTATAAGAGCTAAGCGACCGCCGCGATTTGTGTCCGTTTTATGGTACTTTCAATTATTCCCGATAGGTTTCAGATTTCTTAGCGGATGTTCTTCTCAAAGCTCTCCAGAGTTGGTTGACGGTTAAAGCTGATGACCTTACCGGCCATGGAACGCGATGTCAAAAGTTCCAGAAGAGTATAGGGTTCCGTGGTTACTTCCCACGAATAACAATTAATGAAATAATATTTCTATTTATCATTCATTGGAAGACTCATATGTTTTTCCCGACAATCTGGATGAACACCTGAGCGAAATCTTCAAAGTCTGATTAAAGATTATCTGGTTATAACCAGCAGGCGGAGGACTTTGGTTGGATTGTTTTTATATTTTGAATAAAACGTTAGGAAGAACATTCTATTGACATTTTTACTGAATTCAAACTATATGCCATGCGATAAAATAAGGAAACACAAAAATTAAAAAACAAATTTAAAAAAATATTTCTACCAAAATTTTGCCACACAAAAGTCTATAAAATATCAACTCATTCACATTGAGGCCGTTATTCATTTTAAAATTTACATATGTATGCAGCACGCCCAAAAATGGGTCATTTTGATTGAATAGAAAAAATGGTAGCGAATAGGCGTGTTGAAATCACATAGCGTGACGAACGTTTGATATATTTTACTGTGTATGTGCAGACATACAAATGGCCCCAAAAAATACCGCAAAACTGAGGAAAAATTCCCATAATAAAATGCAAAACAAATAAAATCTAATAAAAAAAATAGCACAGAATCAAATTCTGTGAAAAAGAAAAAAGCTGAAAGCACGTTTTTAGGCACTACACAGCATAAAAGGATTTAATGATAAAGCAAAATTTATGCAAGCTGCCAGTAAATTTTATATCGGTTGTATAGTCTTAGCGCTGTCTACGTACACACACACACACACAAACACTCATATATGATATTTGGTTGGCGCTTTAAGCTCATCTTTTATTCTTTAATTTGCTTTTGTTTTATTTTTATTTGCTTACTATTTTTTCATCTAGAATCAAAATATATTGTATTATATAAGTATGTATGTAGTTAGATGTGTATAGGCCGCTGCCTTTGCAAGCATCTAGACAAACCGAGAGACCTGTGCCTAAGGATAACGAATTTTTAAAGCCTCAAATATATCACACAAATTTGCATATGTAATTTGTTTTTGTTATGTATTTTGTTATACGAGTACGAGTATATGCCATTTTTTTTTTCTTTTTTTGCGTAAACTTTCTTTCTCACAACACATTTGGGCAATTATTATACTTGGTGTTGCATAACGAATTTCAAATTAGCAATATTCACACAACGGAGATACGAGAACGACCGAGATATTGAAGGTATGAGGTTGTCAAATTTTTTTTTAGTCGATTCTAATATACATATGTACCTAGTATCGGGTCTTGCAATAGGAGCGCACAAAAGTTTTTTTAAATAAAACAAAAACGGTTTGGGATATGAATTAAATTCTTTATTCCTGCGAAAGTACATTCGATGCCATTATGTATGGAACTCGATTTATTTTGTATGGGCACCACGGGCATGCTTGCAGAAGTCCAGACGCTTAAACCAATTTTCGACGGTTTTCAAGCATAAATTTGCCGATACTGCTGCAATTTCACGTTCGATATTCGTACGAAGTTCATCAATACCATAGACTTGACGTAGCCTCACAGGAAATAGTGTAACGACGTCAAATCGCACGACCGAGGCGGCCAATTGACTGGGCCATTTCGTGAGATAACACGTTCACCAAACTTGGTTTTCAATAAATCGATTGTGACATTCGCTGTGTGACTTGTGGCTCCGTCCTGTTGCAACCACATATTGTCCAAGTCCATATCATCCAATTCGGGCCAAAAATATTCGGTTATTATTGAGCGGTAGCGATTCCCATTCACAGTAACGTGCCGGTCTTGATCATCACGGAAGAAGTACGGCCCAAAGACGCCGCCGGCCCATAAACCCCACCAAACCGTAATTTTTTCGGGATGCAATGTTGACTCATGGAGTACGTGTGGATTGCTGCCTGCCCAATAACGCATAATTTGCTTATTGACGAAGCCATTCAGCCAGAAATGATGACGACCCTAAAATGGATGTAGCGCTCTTAAAGTTGAGGCCATTGACTCCGAATTTCGGTAGTAAATTTTAATAATTTCGACTCGTTGTTGGATCGTATATTTTTCCATGATGAAATAGCAAATCTTACTGAAGAGAAATGTCAAAAGAGTGGGAAAAAATATGGCGTCGTTTGCTGTCACTATCGGGCTACTTGTGTAGCGTCCCTATTGAAAACCCCGTTACTTAATGACTGTAATTCCTATTTATGGTTTTCATTATGTCAATTTCCATGACGCATCGTGCCATTGTAATGAAAACGACCGAAACCAAGTTGCATTTTTATTTCTAATGTCAAATAATAAAATTTCGATAAGCTTGTATTTCGAATCGATAAGTATTTTCCTGCCAAATACTTTACCTAATGGGAACCTGGCATTTAAACTAGAAATGTTCGCGAGCTTAAAATGGATCAACGGGATCGTAAACTTATGTATTTTAAGCGCAATTTTAATAATTTTCGATTTTTAATATTCACATACAAATCTGTAGTGGCAGGTAAATAAATGACAACTCTATTTTTGGCATGTTTGTGATTGGTTCCCTATTTCTATTTACATAAGTATTTACTGAAATTTTAAGAAAATAATGCAAACATTCTGTCGAGAGTGAGCATACTTTTATAATTTAAACAGACCTTCAAGATTTAAACAGATAATTTTATAATGCCAGTCTCAAAATAATAGTCATATATGACTCAGCAAATCTGTATCACCCATAATTATTATAAATAAGTGTTACTAAAATTACGATGTCTTTTTTAAATAACTATTAGTCTGGGTATCTGAAACGAATATAAATTCGTAGTGAAAATAAACATCATTTTTATTATCACATGAAGTCCTTAAGGTATTACACCTGGTTCAGAATGGTTTTATGAACTGATCCAAGTTTGGCTTTTGTGTGAGTAAGAGGTCTGCAAACAGTAGATTCCCGGGGAATACAGGTAAGATATGACTTGTATTAATCACTAAACAATTTGCAGAATATACGCTAAGCGTCGCCTTGCGCTTTCTGACACTTGGGGTAGATTTTAGATATAAAGCCGCCGTGAAAGCGAAATGATCGAAGCTTAATGGAAGGATTATTTTCCGGTTGATATAATTGGCAGGCAAAGACAAATTTCATAATTCATCATAGTCCATCCATCATCCATAGTCAGACCAAAGAACGTAGATTCAGGATATTTTAGCCTATTTCACCATACGAGAACAAATTTGACGTTCACTGATTGATATTAGAATCTGATTGGATCCAATTGGTTTGTGGTGTGGTGAAGTCTGCTAACATTTCTTACCACAGGGTAATTTCACTGATCCAATATGATGATTCTTTATAATCTACGTTCTTTGGTCAGACGAGCTTCAAATTTCTCTAAAATGCTTGGAAAACAATAACACAGATTTAACTTTGAATTTCTTACAAGATTTTTTATTCACTTAGTACTTTGAATAAAGATTTTATTGTAAATTATTTAAACATTGTTTTTCAGAACAAAAAACAAAAAAAAAATGTCATCAGGTATCTTACACAGATCGTTTTCACCTTAAAAAATTAATTAGCAGTTCGGGCAGATATTTGGCACTGAACGGAAAAAAACGAAAATTTCCATCACGTAAGTTTTCTGAGAAAATGCCCTTTTCATTTTGTTCATTGTACCGCGTATTACTGTAGTTAACTTTGAAAATATCATGAATACAATGGGAAATAATTAATGATTAATTTTTTAGGAAAAAAGACCAGATTATAAAAATATAGTAAGTAATGTGCTCAGAAATCTCAATAAGCTGAGTTTGTAGATAAAGCTGCATATTCTGCATTATAATATTGACTTATTCGTGAAAAGCTTGGTGTAGTAAGTGAGCAATAAGGTGAGCGCTTCTACTAAGAAATAAAGATAATAGAAAGCAGAGATCAATACAGAAGGGACGCAAATATGACGGCAGTCTGCTGGTCGATATTAGAAAGACAAGGACTGAATAGGAGTGTCGTGCGAAAAAGATACTATAAGTCGTTCCCATTTCATGTATTTTTAGCTAATGCTGTTAATTTTTTAAGCAAAAGTTTAATTTTAAATGAGAAAAGTTTATTTTTTTTACAATAAGAAAATCGATAACAATTCTAAAACAAGAGTTTCCACAATAAAAAAAAATGTCAACGTTTTGGAAAAAACTGCATTTGAATTTAAAACACGTAGATTGGATGGGGAAAGAGTTAAATTTCGCAGGCCTGTGTAATGAGTGAATTTGTGAGTGAATAAGTTCAGCTGGCAATCGGCGTCAAGAGTTGACCAACAGTCAATGAAACTTCAGCTCTGCAAGCAGTAAATCGGAAAGCAAGCATGAAAACTATCGTAAAGTCGACAATTAAGTTCAAAAACCACAAAAGCGAAAGTAGCTGAAAAAACAGATAATCGAACAATCAGAAAGCCAGCGCGTGACAAGGCGAATATACGGAAGGTAAAGCAACGAAAGTAGTAAAATATGCACACAAATAAAGTTAAACCACACAAGGCGAGAAAACCAGGCAAAACAAGAAGAACAATGTAGGTAAAATTCATAAAAGGAAAAAATAAATATATTAACACGAAATAAGAACTTAATGACCACAAATGAAAACCAAAATAAGAAGAGCTGGAGAAACAAAAATCGAAATTGAAGCATATGCACGGGCGCGTGTCAGTTTGAATATGTTTTAAAATAAAAAAACACTTTCTGAAATAAAGAAATATGTTTGCGTAAGGCAAATAAAGACAAAAGTGTGTGAATTTGCTTTTATTGTACGATAAAGTTAACATGAGAAAATTATATTTATATAGTTTTGCTTAAATGCCTGGCACACACATACCCTCGCTCAATTGTACATATTTGTACACACTTTATCAAGATTGTAAGGAATACTTGTCAATATATGAAAAATTAACGTTAAAAACTCAATAAAAAGTCAGAAACGCCGCAAACAGTATTTCCGTATTAACAGAATTAAGAAAAATGTAAATACGAATAAATTTGGTAAAATTAATTGAAGTGATTAAGTGAAATACTTTTTGAATTATTTATTAAAGGATAAGAATGGAAATACGTACGACAGTGTGCAAAATATGATTATTTATTTTCCGTGAATAAAATAAACTGTCAGCACTATTTCACGATTAACCACGAAAAATTGTAACCTGTTTTACCGAGAAATGCAACGCAAACTTCTAGGTTTCCTCTCAACAGATAAGATGAAATGAGAAAAGGCTTGAATCTCGATAGTGAGGGAAACGTGGAGTCATTGATATATACGAGCAAACCGCAAACTTTGTTGAAAATTGCATTGCTGGGGTCTCCTCATATTGAAAATACAGAAACCTTTTATTAGAAATGCAATTATCAGTTTGCGAAAACTCTAAACATTTCAAAAAGGATGCTTTTCAACACTCTGCACTATTTCTGGAGAAATAGAACCTTCAACAAAGTTCCACGAAAGCAAAGATACCGAATAACAACGCATCTCCATCGGTAGTAACAATTAAGAATTTCAGAGAAAAAAGGTTTATTTGGAAGGATTTATCGGAAGATACCCTTGGAGTTCGCTATCACACATTCGCTATCACGATTGGTCTATTAGACAATGGAAAAGAGTAGTTTTTTCCGATGAAACAAAAATAAATCGACTTTTACCCGATGGAAAATCTTACGCTCGGCGTTCCTTATTGATAGCGTATGACCCGAAATATACCCGGCCTACGCTTAAGCACGGAAGCTCTAACATCATCAGACCATCTGTGGTGCTATGTCATGGCGTTGAGGTGCGCCCATTAGAAAAATTGAAGGCCGTATGGATCAGCATCAATTTATTTCAATATTGAATGATGTAAAACTTTTTGCGATGAAAGTAATGATCCGAAACATACCGCACGAGCAATAAAATAGTGGATGTAACAAAATATGATAAAATTGTTAGACTGGCCTTCATGCAGCCCTGATCTGAACCCCATTGAGAATCTCTGGGAGCGCTTAAAGAATAATGTTCGAAAAAAGGTACACATGGAGTGGGAAGGCATTCCAACCTCTGTGTGCGAGAAGTTAATCGAGTCAATGCTCCGTAGCTGTGAAGCTGTGGTTCGAAATAAGGAGTTTGCAACAAAATATTAATTTCGCTACAATAAGAAACATATTTTCTTAAATTAAAACGGAATGTTGTAAATTATATGTTAGGAGTTGTTTTATGTAATTATTATAAAAACGCAACATATTTTAAGTATCTTAAAAAATTAAGTTGTATTGAAGAAACATTACTCTCAGCGAAGTATGTACCGTGAAATAATTAATAGCCTTGAGAGATCCTTGGAGTTTTTAATAAAACAAATTTCGTTATCGGTGCGTTGTTAATTAGTTGACCGGAGCTGTATATCCAAAATCGAATGGCGACGGCGTAGCAATATCACCTGATAGTGTAAAGTTTTCACGACTATCTATAAGGGTCTTATCGTGGGCAGTATCATTGCACGTAAAAACAAATAATTTTTGTGCTATAAATATTACTCTCGACCCCGAGTGGCTCGCGAGCGTTAAAATATAGTCTAGTTTTAGAGGAAACATGAAAAGTTGCTGATAAATTCCATCGTTCTTTCTGAGAAACGAACGATATTGAAATTAAAGTTGACCAACAACTGAAACGCTACTCTCTTGGCACTAATGCTAGAGAAGTTGCAGAAGAAATCCAAGAACTTATTGAATTGAAAAATTATAGAAACAACAACGACGCATTTGAGTTCAATTCAACTCTGTGGACACTCTAAACCGATAGCTCTCTATTGCATACCTTGGTATAAAGAATGGTTTACACGGTAAGGGAATGATGTTTCAATCTAACGTCGGTTGTCACAACCTCAAAGGCGAAAATATAATGAAGAGACAACTTTAACCCCTCAGTCATCCTCCGCTCGTTTAAAATACGTTTTGTTATTATTGGCAGAGCTATATAGACTAATTGGGTAGACTTAAGTAAGTATGTGCAAAATGTAAAAAATTTCCTTGGCTTTGTACTCTATGTATATGCCTTGGCGCCGGTTAATAAAAATAGCTTTATTCAACCGTTTGCCAGACCCATATTTAAGCAAAAGATCGATGTCTTATGGATTTAACATGACCCACGTAAAATAGCGATATAATAAAATATATAACACACACCGTGGCGTCAAATAACTGTTACATTTTTTCAAAGCCCAATCGGGCCAATCGCAGCAAACGTAGTATTAAAATTTGTGTGTCCTTTGTTTTTTAAAAAATGTCATACTGTGAACAACAAATCGCCTGATTAAAATAGTCGCTTAGTTTAAACAAATTCACGAGAATGAACACCAAACTAGAACTGGTGAAAAAACTTCATCAACCAAGTGAAATTGCAAGAAAGTCCCCGAAAACGTATCGTCAGAGCTCCAAATATGGCGAGCAAAGTGCGCGAGCGAATTCGTCGAAATATTTCTATTTCGGCAAGAAAGATCGCTAGAGGCATGGGTGTGTGCCACAGAACTATACAAATCATAATTAAAAAACATTGGAAGATGCAGGCTTTAAAGAAAAAGCGAATTAAAGGCCTTGCAGCGCGTCAAACGAAAATGAGAGCGAATGGAAGTGATGAGCTACTTCTTCGGCTAACGTGCGTAAAGCATTTCTGTTTTTGACGAAAAACAATTTTTATTACAGGACAGCCTCAACGCGCAAAATGCTCGAATGCTTGCAACAAGTATAGCTGATATCTGGAGGAGTTTTTACAGAAGTATGTGCTGTCTGTCATAGGTCATGCATTTATTTGGCAAAGCGCAATTTTTTTAAAGCAAATTCTGCTCCAGCTCACAAGGCTAGAATTGTTCAGAGCTGGTACAGAAGCGGGTTTTTCGGATTTCATTTCGTCACATATGTACACTTGCGGTCCACTTTGGTAGACTATCTTCTGCTATATAACTGTAAATTTGAAAAAATTTCTACTAGATCTAGTAAGCACTGAAAAATAAATTATTTTTTTTATGAAATTGGGTTGCACACTGTTCAGTTATAGTCGTGTTTTGGTTGTGTATTTGAAAAGTTGTGCAAAATGCCAAATAATCGGAAGAAATTAACGCGTGATCAAACAATTTCCATATTTGCATTAGATAAAGAACAGTTATCTTCTCGGCAAATAACAGCTAGAATTGGTTGTAGCCATTCAACTATTGTGTGTCTTTTACAAAACAAAAAAAAAAAGAGAATAGTGATGTGTTGGAGCGTAAAAAGGGATCAGGTCGTCCTCGAAAGTCAACTGAGAGAACAGACAACATACTATGGCGGCTAAGTTTAAGCGACCGCTTTAAAAGTGCACTTTCTATAAGGACGTAGATGCAAAATTTTCACCAAGTGGTTTTGTGTGGCGAAACCATACGCCGACGGCTTAGAGATGTGGGTTTATATGGAAGACGCCCTGCCAAAAAGCCACCATTAACACAAAAAATGAGGGATGCACGAATTTCTTGGGCTAAAAAATACCAAAATTGGGATCAAAATGATTGGCAACAGATTATGTAGTCTAACGAAAGCAAATTTAATTTGCTAAGCTCACAAAATTTGTTTTACGTACGCCGTTCAGGTGGTGAAAGGTTCCAGGATAATTGTGTAGTAAAGAAAGTTAAGTCTCCTCAAAGTCAAATGATTTGGGGCTGCTTTTCATTCCATGTTTTGTTGATGAAATAATGAATGCACAAAAATATGCGACAGTGGTTAACAATTTTTTAGTACCCGCAATTGAAGAGCATTATTCTTATACGGATCGCCTAATCTTACAGGATGACTCAGCGCCATGCCATCCTGCAAAATGGGTAAGTTTTGATTGGAAACAAATCTTGTACAAAACATCTATACAATATTGTTGTATATGATCCTATTCAGCTCGAATTTTTATTTTTAGTTGGCCAGTACATTTACCGATCTAGGGATTGAACGCTTGGATTGGCCTGGAAGCTCGCCAGATTTAACCCCTATAGAGCACTTATGGCACATAATGAAGTTTGAAGTCGCTAAACAGAAGCAAACAAATAAAAGTCAATTGATAAAGATTTTAGAACTGGTTTGGTATGGTCCCGCTATAAGGAAATCAATTGAGGTCCAAGTGAATTCCATGCCTTCAAGAATTAAGGCAGTTATTGAGGCTAAAGGAGGAACGACTCGTTATTAGGAAAGCCTAATTTGAAGTCTATATTTCTATCGATAGTTTCACATTGTTTTTATAGACCTCTAGTGTATATGGGATATGAGATAAAATACGGGACGAATCCGTGCGTGCCGCCGATGCTGCTTTTTCGAAACCTTTGGAGCTGACAAAAAAGAACAAAAGTGGAAGATTCGAAATTAAACTGAACATAAGATGGAATTAGTGACCAAATAAGGATACTATATTTTATTTTCAAAATCGTAATCTGCCTTTTATTTTCGAACAAAAAATTGTGTAACAGTTATTCGTCGACAATCTGTATACATAAACTATATACATAATAAACAACCATCATTGGTATAACAAGGAAAAGTGGTGGATCCCCGAAATGTCATATTTTCCTATTATTCCTATTATTGTCTCTGTTAGTGTTAGAGCATTAGTTCAATATTACTCTTTGCAGTTCCTACATAACCACCACTATGCAGTAGCAAGTGATATAAAAAATGGTTTCCGTGGCAGAACCTCCTCGCGATATTGAGGATTTGCCGTTTCATGGAAAAAAAATTGGCAGACATCCATGTCGAACCAATTTTAAATTCAATAGATGATTCTCAGCAATTCATCTGTTACAAAATTTTTGATACTCATTCAACAAATCGTAAAACGGTTCGTTCTACTGCCCACTTCCTGTATAAGGGATCTTCAAGACGTAACGCGCTGTCAAAATAGAAAATGCCATTTGCTCCACGCTATTTGGGAATGAGAAATTTTGACAATTCGTTGGCGCTTGACGCGCCTTTTTAGGTATGCCTCTACGATTAAGTATACTCGTAGGCAAACAGTGAAAATAAACTACGTGTTTCATTCACCTAGCGAAATTATTTGTTATTTTCTGCTAGCTGAAAAACAAACTTACTCCCGATCCTAATTAGCCACATTTTAGTATTCAACTTTCAATCTCCAGTTACGAATTCTACAACGCTCAACAAACTTATAAGCTAACTGATCGCCTGTATTACTCAGTTTAAAAGTTATAGCAACCAGCGAATGCTTTAAGTTGAAAGCTTCTGTCATCCTACTATGGAGTTAAAATGTACCACGTAATTTTTTAAATGAATAGCATTTCCTCCTTCCTTAACTCAATTAAACCATTCATTTTATTTTACTGATATTTAATACAAAAGTTTATTTGCGTTGAATAATTACTGCCTTAATGATGAACAAGGACATTTTGAATGTGTAAATAAATTGTGCAGATAATTTTCCAGCGAAATCATACGAATATAATTGTAGAAACGAAATGAAGGTTATTAAAAAGTTTGTATCGGACAATTACGCATATAATGAATGTGCCATAATAAAACGATATTCGTGTGAGTAGTCATTCACTACTACAGGAGCGTTATGAGAGCCAGCAGGAAGTTGCGATGGGCGGTAAGCTTACTGGTGTGAAATTGTAGGCATATGTGAGAATTTTATAAAACGTTAAACAATTACAGGAAGTGGGAGATAAATGAAATTTGAGGAAATATATACATATGTAATTGATAGAATATTTTTTTTAACAGTACTTAGTAAAAATTTGTGCAGTTGTTAAGGCTCTGTACGGGACTAATTCAGTAAAATTTCGGGATTAGTTGGGAGAACGAGTTCAGGACTGGTTTTTAACTTCTTTTTGTGTAGTTTGGAACTAGTTTTGATTACGGAGAAACGAAAATTGCTATAACTAAAATATATGCACATAGTACGTATCTACAGTGTCGCACATAGAAAAATGGTTTTGGGAGTTTTTACGCTAATTTAATTTAAAAAAAAGTTTATTAATTTCAAGATAGTACTACAGCTTGATGATTTTGGTAGGGGTTTGAACCGCAAATGAACCAACCACCACTCTACCTCTATTTTCACTAATGATACTACTAATTTCAATCACTATTTTTTACTTATTTGTACTGCTATTTTTATTAGTGTTACTTCTAATTTATACCACTATTTTCACTACTTTACTAATTTCTACCACTATTTTTACTAATTGTACTAATAACTCTCACCACAATTTTTACTAATGCTACTACTAATTGCAACGACTACTTTTATTAATTTCTATTACTACAAGGAAGTTTTATTTCTGGTTCGCGCACTTAAAATATTATTGGCTTTTCAATCGCAGTATTATTGCCATTTTGCTTAATATTGAGGTACATATATTATATTAAGGATCATTTGCGAAAAAAAAATTTGAGAACTTGAATATGATTTTATAAAATAAAAAAATATTTTGTGTTGTTGCACTTTAATTTCTACAATCCATCCTTTATCCCAAACTTGTGCATCAATTTTGAACAAATTACTTTTATAGTTATTGAATTACCGCATTTTTTTTTGATTTTCGCAAAGTACCGTGATGTGGACGGGGTTATTTTCCGATTTCGCCCAGTTTCAAACACAATGTGTACCAAGTTTCGTTTTTACTCGAGTTAGCGGGTGCACGAACGGACGGACAGACAGACATTACTTAATCGATTCCTCTCTTCATTCCGAACATTTCGGTATATACAGCCTTGGTCAAAACCATCAGGCACATCACTAAAATATATGATTAAAATAAATAAATATGTAATTTGAGATTTAGGTAACGAAGTTATCACTGCTTTTTGCACATGTGCCACTTTTAGTACAACCATAAATTGCTATCTATATAAAAAGTTTAGTTTTTCGGGAAGACTTAAAATATGATTGCAGCAGTGAGTTGCTAATCGATGTGTGAGGCACCTTTTGGGTGAAATTATAAGGGAAGTCTCAAGTTGAGATTACCAAATTGGTTGGATGTTCGCAGTGCGAAGTCCTTACTATAACCGCCAGGTTTGCCATTGCCTGCCGGGAAGCGACCGCTATTAGAAAAAACTTTTCATAATTTTTGATGTTACTTGCCTACTTCGGCCGCAGTCCATTCGGTTTGAAAAGGCAAAATTTCGCCATCATAAAAATAAAAAGTGGAATATTTTCTCCTTTCCTACAGGTATACGGAACAGCTGGTGTGACGTACGCGAGCCACGAATTGGTGGTTAATAACATCCAGATTGTGCGGAAACTACTGTAAAGTAAGAGGGCTGTATAGCTGGTGATGGTGTCGGCGAAATGTTAATATACCGCCGTAAACAATTAAAATACTATAAATGCATTAGAAACTACACTGCTGCCGATGTTAGCGAGGATTTTTGGGGGGACTGAATTAGATGGAGTCCGATTCCAAGCAGACAATACTCAGTCTCATTAGATTGACCTGCAGTGTCTCCAGGTGTAAACCCTACCGAGTACATGCCTGCTATTTTAAAGCATAAAGTAAAGGGGAAAAATATCAAATCAAACACAACTTCGAAACATGATTTCATTCATGAGTGGGGGCCTAAACAGGGTGGACTTAATTTCTAATATTGCATTAAATTATTAATGAAAAACCTTCAGCACGATTTGAATATATGTCTATATCTATTCCAGTTGTTTTGCGCTGTTACAAACAACAGTAATGTGAACAAAGTTATAATATCCTTGGCAGTCGCGCGTTCGGTCATAAAAAAGGGGATACTTTAAAAAATAATACAATGCTCCAAAAATACTCGTTTCCTGATGTCGACTGTAAGAATTCGGTTTCATAAAGCAGAATATACAATTACTGCATTCTTAAGAAAACAAATGCTTCTGCCCGGTTTGCCGATAAAAACCATTTTGTGCATTGTACATAATACGAACTTAAGAAGTGACTGGTTTAAAGCGAAATAAAACAAAACCTTGCGAGCGGCGATACCGAAGAAGAATGGAAACACGGTGATTATCTGTGTAAGGAAAGAGACACACTTACTTCAAAAAAAGTGTATGAGCAATTAGGTTAATATCCTGGCGCTTGTAGTGAGGCAGACATTCGTGAATAAAGAGCCTATCGTTTTTTCACTTTGCTAATATTGATGATAAATGGAAGTAAGCTATTGATGGGAGTAACCCAAAATCTAGTTTCGTTATCTAGTTATCTGTTTTGTATTTGTTCAAAAATAAAAATGTGTGACAAAATCTGAACTTCAAATGTCCCAGAACGTTGTTTGTCAACATATTTGGCATATTTGATATTTCATTCAAATATTTATCTCTAGTTTGATATACTCCAAATCACACGATTTCTCGAGTCTATCTACACAATATGGTGTATGAGTTTATACAGTTTTGCCATATACAATGCTGATTTACTTTCTTTGTTCTGGTCCAAGATTTTTTTTAAATTTCCTTTGAATAAGGTACCCTGACATTTGATGGTTCCAATCGATAGTGAAAAGTGCCAACAAAGATTTTCAAGCTTTTAATGTGATGACTTTTATGCACAAAAAAGTTGTGTTCAAATAGAAAACGATTTTTTCCTTTTCAGCGCGGTGGCTCGTCGGCTCCAAATTTTTATATATTACAATAAGTACGAGAATTTCTTCCAAAAAATTAAGCTGCGGTTGTTGGGAAAAAGCTAAAGAAAATTTTGAATTTCAAGTGCGCCTTAACGCAACCAGATTTTTTTCTGTCGAGATAAATATCAGTAGAGCCGGGGACACTGCGACTGCTGCACTACATAAGGGATGTATGGCTCGAGGTCGAGAACATACACCCAGGGTCCATGGCCACCAAGAATTATAGAAACCAGATTACGACAACGCCAGCACTAGGACTTTATTTTTCGCTGCAACTGCTACAATACAAAGCTCGGCATTTCACATTTATTATTCTGTGTTTAAATTTTTGTAAAAATCACTCAAAACTCAGAAACATCAAGCTTTTAAGAGCCATTTATGACGTCAATCCTTCAAACGAGCCGAGTACGAAGTATCCGAAGTGCTTTTCTCGTCACCTTATTTTCTCTGCATCGTGTATGGTCACACTCTAAACTAGACGGTAAATGCGGCCCAGAAGGAAAACATTCCCCTATCTTCATGCAGCGGTTAAGATCGGCTTTTGTTGAAAACGCAAACATCCGGAGCGCACTAAATATCGACCACTAATTCATCAGTTCAGTGATCAGCACCATGACTGGGCACTCCCTGATGTGGGGTTACACGGTAATAGAATTAGTTTTTCATGCAATGATGTTTGCCGCTATTGCAACAAGGCGACCCTTTCGATATGTAAAGTCTTTGGTTTATGAGAACAAACCGGGAACTTTGAACGCCTTGGAGGAGGACAATATTGTGCGAACCATTGTCGAGACACGGCTTAATTAGGTAATGCTATGCTTTGTATATCTCTAAAACTAAAACACTCCCCTTATTGGTAATATGCATATAGCAATTTTTTATGGCATTCAATATGTAAACTCCTCTAAATTTCTTTCAATTTATTTGATTTAAAATCTCAAACAATCACTTCTGGTCAAATGCTTTTTTGACTAATTTCAATTTGCCAAAGACATATTCGACAATAATCCGACGCCACTCAGCATTATTATAAATGCAAAATTCAACGAATGGACAAGAGATATGCTAATGAAGGATACCAAAACGGATTAAGAGTGTTTAACGACAAACAAAGTGCGAAACGCAAGGGACTAATCAAAAGTGCTAGCTATTGGTGGTGGGTTCAGCAGACAATTTTGGTAGCTGCTAAAGCGAACGAAGCATTACACTATTTCAACTTAAAGTAGGTATATAAAGGGAGTTTTAGAGATGGAGGTAACCAGAAGTGGGAATTTTAGAAAAACGTGACAGCTAGTTAGTTGCTATGTGAGTATGTAAATTTTTATTTGCGGAAATGAAATAACGGGCATTAAAGCAAATACGATAATATTGCACACATTAGCCGAAAAATAAAGAGCATGGATAGAAATTAGCTTGCAATAGTTAGATATAAAAGGGCGGCTTATGTGACAGTGGGGTGTATGGAAAGAATTTTCGCGCTCAAGCGAAAATCTAGTGACAGTGTCACATATGCTTTCCGTCAAGCTAAATTGCAGATAAGGCAAGTACTGCGATGGAAATTACCAAGGGCATGCCATTCCATTTCACAAATTTACTCAACCGCACACAGTAGAAGAATTGTTTCCCAGCCATTCCCTATGAAATTCTCCATAAATACTGCAAACACATTTCCTGTCCTCATTTCATGCTTTCCCTTCTATCAATTTTACTAGGACTCCGAAGCTTACTGCAGCTAGGAAGGAAATTTTCATTTTTGATTGTTTGTGCAAAATCGTTTAAGTGCACTTGCAACGGGGCATATGAATGTTTGTAACATATTAGAGTATCTCCCGATGATTTGAAAATTAAATATGTTTGGCAATCACACTTAAGCAATTATGGATGCAAACACATGAAGTGCCAGGAAGGGATGTAAGAGCTTGCTATTTTTTTGGCAGGATATCCTTTTACTTGAAGTAAGCGCTTTGTAGATTAGCAAATTTTGATAATTAAAAGGCGGCTGGATGAATGCAGTATTTGTGGAAGCTTATTTAAATATTTGTTTTAATGCGCTTCCTTGATATAAGAACTGCGTTGTCTACCGGCTATCAGCATTCACTGTGCTACTTTATGTAACACGACTGTTATGGGTTGTATTTGGCTATCCAACTGGTATTTACTGTTAATGAAACATTTGCATGCATGTGGAGCTTTTGAAATCTTAAATCATTTTAATTCAATATATATGTATGTATGTTGAAAGTGCAACCTCCTAATTAAGTTTCTTTTTTGTATTGTCGCATCACTGTTTTCTTACTTGTCATTAATTTCTGTTTTGTGGTTGCATTTGTTTGTTAAGTTAAGAATCATTGTATAGTATTTTAAATTCTTGAATATTCCTAGTAAAAGCGATGCAAACCATTTTTAATTCCACTGGGTTTTCTGATAAGAGGCCGTACAAATAAATCGTAGTGGTAAATTGAAACTCTCGTCTTTTAATACTTTGCAATCGAAATTGTTTATTATTCTCTATCTGTAAATTCGTTCTATTCAATTTGAACCGTTAATATAATAAATCTTGGTTAGTAAATAATTATTTCGTAGATGATTATTTAGCAGCCCTTTGGCTTCTACAAACGCTGCCTGTCCAACGAGAATATTATAAAACCTAATTTTAACTAGCATAAAAACGAAAACGAATGTATTGTACTCGTATTTAAAAAGAGCGCTATTTATTTTCATAGGAATTAGATTTACTGAATAAATCTTACAAGGCTCTTATTCTTTTTAGTATAACTCAGATGAAATTTTTAATTACACTCGCTACAGTGAAAATGAACTTTCCAAATGAATTAAAATTTACAAACATCCTTAAATTCTCAAGTTGTTCATAAAAAAAAAAAATCTTGTATGAATCCGCCTTGGTTTTATCTAAATGAAAAGAAGGAATCATTCTTAAAATTCAGTGAAGAATTTTATATGTTACTAGAAAACCGCGACAGAAGATGTCCTATCAATATATATTTATTAATTGTTCTTTGCATTTGTAACCAGAAAACTCATTTTGATTTCTGTTGGATATAAAAGGTGGGGACCTTCTCAAAAATATAGGTATGCACCTTATTATCTCCGAGACGAACAGTTTGATACTCATATTTTAATATCATATATCCTTGTGTTAAATTTAAAAAAAATTCGGCAATTCTCTCCAAAATTAAGGCGCGAACCTTCTTGTCGCCGAAACGAACTACTTGGCACCCATATTTTAATATTTCATATAACTAAATTAAATTGAACTTTTAAAACAGGTGGCAACCCTTATAAAAGCTATTTATGAATCTTCTTTCCTGAATTAAAACTGTATAAAACTAATAACTGAATTAAATTTTACTTTGCATACAGGTGGCAGCCCCAGCCCAAGCAAAAAATATACTTTACCACCCATTCTCATATCTACCAAATATATGTATGTACATACAGAATTTCATAAAAATCGGTCCATCCATTTCAGAGGAGTTCGAACATAAACACCGTGACACGAGATTTTTATATATTAGATGATGTTTTATCAACAAGTTACTTCGAGTCAAATTATAGTGAGATATCGTACAAAATTTCAATTAATATTAAGTTTTTAATTATTGATTTAATTAAGGGCAAATAATGTCTAATAAGCGTAATCTGTTTTGCTTTGTCTGTGGTTTTCAATGAACAACTTTTGCTAAAACCCAAGGACTTTACTACTGTCAGACGGTGGCGAGGAGTTTTGCAAAAATTTAAGACATGTAGAGAAAAACCATGGAAAAGTTGGATCTCTTTATGTAAAAATTGTTTGGGAAATTAGCGGAGTTCTGATTACGTTACTATATGTTACCCTAATATTCATAGCAGTTAAAATATTTTTTATTTCCCATCTTTGAATTAAATGTCATAATTTCATAACACTTTCAGAAGGAACTAACAGTGATACCTTATTTTCCTCAGAATAGAATGCTTTTGGCTGAAGCTACCAAAGTTGATAATGTAAAAAAATGGTGTAAATCAATATGAAGATTACAAATTTTTTTCAGATTCTAATTATTTTCGCAAAAGTCATTATTGATCTACAAAGTGCCAATATTTTCTTTTCGGAATATGTAACGAAACCAAAAAATGCTAAAAACAAAAATACGAGAAACAAAGTTTGGTTTGTAGAAGGAGGTCATGCCAAATGTTTTGTTTTGTAATTATTTTGAAAGTTTTCATGTAATTTATGCTTCATGGCTGTTTTTTTTTCAATTTTACGTACTTTTGCACATCAAACTGAAATTTATTTGCCATAGTTTCATGAAATTGATTTTAGATTTTGTATTCAATACATACAAACCTGTTAAATTATGATTACGATTAGTAATCGGTTAGATTATTTTCTAAAAAGAATTGTAATCATTATTTAATTGTGCCTTTCAAATATTGGGATTCCGTAATGATTACGATTACAAATAATCAAAAAATAATCACGATTACTCTAGATTACTGAAAAGAATCAGAAAGAATCAAAAAGAATCAAAATAAATAATTGATTCTTTAACGGGTTCTTTTTGATTATTTTTGATTCTTTTTGATTCTTTTCAATGTAAAATACCAAACAACTTTTCTCATTTCGTTTTTTTTTAATTTTGAAGACATTTTTTAGTAAGTTTTTTAAAATCGTTTTCATCTTTATACAGATACAGATACAGATAACGAAGAAGGACCAAATGCTACTCCTGAGCCAAGTGCTTCTGATCGTCGGGCTTTTTTAACCCATCACTTCTTCTGTTACACTTGGGAAAAATATAGCAGTCTAAAAGAAGCTTTTGTTGCTTTTAACACCCCCCTGACATCCTCAGCACCAGTAGAGAGGCTATTTTCCTTTGCGGGGATAGTGAACAGTCCAAGGCGTCAGTCAATGTCGGATTTATCATTTGAGAAATTGGTTTTATTGAAAGCAAATTCCAAATGGGGTTAGTGTATTTTTTTGTTGTTATTTTGTTATAAATGATTTTTGTTAATTTTTTGTTGTTATTTTGTTATCAATGAATTTGGTTAATTTTTTGTTATTATATTTCTTTATTTTGTCTTTAATATATTTATTTGTTAGAAATAAAATAATTACAAAAAAATGTCTTAAAAATTAAAAAAAGCAAAAAGAAGAAAGTTGTTTGGTATTTTGAAAAGAAAATAATCAAAAAGAATCTGTGAAAGAATGAATTATTTATTTTGATTCTTTCTGATTCTTTTTGATTCTTTTTAGTAATCTGGAGTAATCGTGATAATTTTTTGATTATTTGTAATCGTAATCATTACGTAATCTAGTTGGGAACAAGATAATCGTATTGTAATCAATTATTTCACTCTCAAATACAAAGTAATCAGATTACTAATGATTACGATTAGTAATCAATTCTTAACAGCTATGAATACATATACTATGTATCTGGCCAGATCACTATTACAAAGTTAGGATAAATGAAAGCACGTCCGTTAGTTAAATTGAATTTGGTTTACAAAAAAATATTTTTTTTGCTTATGAATTAAAAAAAGCTTTTTCTTTTCTTTTGAATAAAAAAAAAACTATTTATGGAATAATTTTACGTGAGTAAATAACGTGTTTAATCGTTAATTGCAATTAATGATTAAAATTAATTAAGAGAAACCGCAATCGCAAAATAGTTATAGTAGCAAACGGCCACAAATATGCGGCTATACGCAAAATAGCGTTGGACGTTCTGCTTTGAAAACCGTCAAAAATCAAGCATCAAAGTTTCGGAAAGCACAAAATTCGATTTGACAGTAGTTCTCTTTTTGTATGCACTATCCAGTAAAACCCAGCAAGTACCTGTAATAATTTTACTGGATTGCGTTTTCGTACGTTCCAAAACTAACAAGAAACTATCAAAGTAGGGAAAATTGAGAGAGCGAAAATGACAGCTGAACTTGCAAGTTGTACTGGATTTTTATTGGATAAATTTCTACCAGCAAGAATTTGCTAGCCAGATAAACAGTTGATTGAAAGTATTCAGTTGATTACAAGTAGAAAACAATTATTAAAAATGTTTATTATTTCCATAAAAAAGGGTGAAAATTGGAAAGTGATTAAATATTTAAATACATGTACAACGAAATAGAAACAACTTGCAACTTCTTACTGGTTTGGCGTTTTCTTACATTCTTGCAAGTTTCTTTCATTGATCGCAAACTTTATAGTTTTTCACAGGAGAATACAAAAACATAACTAGTGCTTTATTGGCTTTGACAAGTCGAGGTGTGTTTGTTGCTTCGGGCATAAAGAAAAAACATGATGTGTAGTCAAAAAATAACACAATCATATTTAATCTCTATAAATTCATGCGAGCCCACAATTATCTTTTATTTCATTATCTTTTTATTCTATTTTCTATACCTGACCGTAATAAAAACTTATTCCAAACTTCGGTCGCCGTAGCCGAATGTGTGGTGTGTGCGCGCTTCATTCGGTGGGTTGCGGGTTCGAATCCTGGTCGTGGCAAGTAACATTCAAAATTATAGAAAAGTTTTTTTCTAATAGCGTTCGGCTAAAACATTCGCCGTTCGGAGTCGGCGTAAAACTGTAGGTCCCTCAATTTGTGTTACAACATCAAGACGCACTTCATAAATTGTAGAAGTTTGGCCAAAATCGCTTTAGCCGTTATAGCGCCAATTAAGCAAGTAACGTTTTTTTCTTGTTTTGAGCAGATAAAATTAAACTGATTTTGCATGGACATCATTTCAAGCTACCATTTGAAACAATATTACCTTCCAAATAAAGGAAAGCAATGCAAAGTAAGTAAACCTGCATAATCCATGACCCAACTATGCTAGATCTGGCAATAAGAAGATAGAGAAAAACGTAATTTTCTGAAAGTGACGTAGCGCTTTTAGACGAAATGTTTGTTCGCTTAGAATTAAAGCAAAATGTGATAGAGGTGAAACAAACAAGAATACTGAAAAAACCGATGTGATTGAATGCAGTGAATAATTATAATTAATGGAAGATTTTTGGAGTAAAATTTATTGGAAATTAGCAAAAACTAGTTATGGAATATGGGTTTCGCATTAAAAAGTGTTTTACACGCCTCGAATTTCTTTAAAAAAAAAAAAACAACAACACGGATATGTAAACAAAAAATGGAGTGCAAACAAAACCAAAAATTTCGAAAGCGCTACGTCATTCCTCAATTGAGAGAAATGAGAGGAAATACGTTGGTACGCGTGCTAGAAAGAATGCACACTAAAATTGTTAATCGCGTTGAAAAGAATACACATGACTGCGAGTGTAAATTTATACGCGATTTTTGTAAACAAAATCTATTGTGACGGAGAAATTCTTTCAAAAGTTTCAAGAGAGTGTTAGCGGTACCACAATCTGCGCCACGTTTTGTATTTTTATGACCATGATCAAAGTAATAGTGACTGTGGTTTGAATTAAACCGACTGAAGCTGTGGAAACACGTAGTATGTGATGAAAATTACAGTTTGTGATCTCGAAGAAAATTTTACTTTTGAAGCAGAACGATTACGTTTTTTTTTCGAGATCAGGGATCGATAGCTTCCTAATTGACCGACCTTTTTCTACAAATAATTTTGTACGCTTTGATGGTGTACTACAAATTAAGGGTTTTATAGCTTTACGACGACTCCGAAAAGCAGATAAATTGTGTGAGAAGTTTTTTCATCGTAGAAATACATTCAGGGATTTCCCATAGCCTGCCATGGGGTGGCCGCTATTCGAAAAAAGCCTTTCTATATTTTTTTATGTTACTCCCCGGTAGAGATTTAAACCAGAAGCGTTTCGGGTGAAGCCTTCACACGCTACATTCTCGATTAGGGCGGCCTTCAGACGTTAAACTTAGATCAGTCATTTGCGATAAATAGTTGTAGCGCTGGAGTAGAACCTCACATAATCATTAGTCACGGTTCATAAAACAGTGGTCATAAGCTAAATCGTACAGGTTTTACTCTATTTTTTAATACAGTTCCTCTCCTTTTGCCTTTTTATCTTTTGCTGTTCCTCTAAAGGCAACTCGATTCGTTCCGAACTGATTCTGTTCTATTATATTTAGAGGCCTGAGGAGTTTAAATTCTGATACACTAGGAATTGGCAATTAGCGCCCGCTGCGTACTTTTATCGCCAGTTATGAATTCACATTTATGCCAAACAAAGTAGTGATATTGTGTAAACTTTCGATCATGCACAAATTTTTAGTTTTGACATATTTTTGGATTTTACTTATCTGAAAGACAGAGAAGTGATTTATTTTTACTCGCTGGAACATCTTTATCAGTGGTTTTGAAATATTAAATTTTATAAAAAATCACTGAAAAAATAAACTCGAAGGATGGCTGATAAGTGCAAAAATGGAGACGACGATAAGAGTACCTTGGCCGAATAACTAGAATTCTCAACCACGACCATGCATCGTTGCCGGGATTACATTCGAAAAATCTTGTTAGCCCAGCTGAAAACCTATAACGCATATTGTCTGCCTGTGGGAGTTTTTATTTAATTGGTTGGAGATCTTTGTACTCCTTTCTTCACCACATTTCTTATACTCGTAGCTGAAAAAAATAAACTTGATTTCAGCTATAGGACGATAGCATACTCCATTTAAGCTTATTATGTGAAAAACAAATCTTAACTAGTATTTAATATTTTGATTAGTATTTTTTTATGAAAACTTCAATAACTTCTATCAAGTGTTAAATATTTTACAGCTATTTAAGTAAGAGCATTCAACTAGTATTTTCGGTAACACTTTATTTAACAAAAACAAAATGCACCACAAAAGTTGTAAGAGTTATGGCTGCACATCAGTTATAAACAAATGTTGCGTGAACTACGAAATAATTTCCAATGCTCAAACTAACTACGCAGACACTATGAATGGAATGAATTCAAGTAAGCTGTCCATATACAGAGAAAGAGATAACTCGCTTATGAGTGGAAATAAACTTGAAGCAATGCAATAAACTTGGTGAGAAAAAAGCTTAACAATACATACATATGTACATACATAGATACACATCACATATTTATTTATGTATGTAGTAGCTGTAAACAAATTGCAGCAGTAGCTGGGAGTTACAGAGTTTATAAGTTCAACTATGTATATGTGCGTAAAATTTGTATGCGAAAAGGACTTCCATGAACTTTGCCGGCGACAGGATATTGCGACTGCATACGCTAATCTGCACATACGAGCGGGCATAGACCTACATATATACATTTACATGTAACTACATATGTATATGCTATGTATGCAAGCTATACTATGCTATGTAAGCGTGTAGTTTTCACTTACATGGTGAGCATTCGAGTGTTTCTATGGAAAAGGAAGCAATTAAAGTCAAATGTAAACTTAATTGAAAAGGTTGTGCTTTATAGATCGCATAAACCAAGTGTTAGAAATAGAAATACATATGTATATGTATGTAGATATGTATGTATATGTGAATATTTTTATAAATATGAGCCGATATGTGGGGTCGAAAGTACTCACGCTTTCTTTAGTATGATTTATTTCCGTTTACACTCGTAAGTATTTGAATGTATGAATGGAATATTGAAAGCGTGTCAGTAAGTTTTAGAAATGTATTGGAACCAGGTGTTTAGATGTACTATAAATACCTTTTATAATAGACCGCCGAAAACATAATTTTTTTAAGCTCAGCATTGAAGCTCTACTTTTTCAAATTGTACTTCAAACAGATCTTTCCTTTGGTGAATGAAAACTATCAGTCTCTCAGCCTCGTGTTTGAAGCGAGTTGCTTGTATTTAATATGATTAGTAATTGTTAAAACTCACTATGAAAAAGCCAAATTATATTTTAAGTTAAGCTTTAAAGCTTCATATTTTCAAATAATACTTCAAATGGCTAATTTCACAGTGACGGCTGTGAGACAAACTTTAAACCCTAGAAATATACCCCGATGGCATACAGGTCACTTTCAAAGCAGTATGTTAAGTCATTACATCAATACAGCAGAATTCAAGGTACATAGAGGTGGACACAGCGAGAATTGAGCAGCAGCGCTGAATATGTCGGGTAACCTAGTCCGTTCAAATCGACCTGTTAGTGCGGTGTTGAAATTAGTCCTCTTAGGTCGCCGTCTAACACGAAATGTAGCGACCGGGCGGTTTAGAATTCCGCTTATTTTATGCTATGTTTCATTGCTACGAGTATTCAATGTCTAGAATAAAATCTTAACTTTCAATCGAAATCAGTTATATCAATTTTAGCCACTATGGCTGCGAATCGGAGTTTTCTGTTAATTATGTCTTCTGTTTATATAAACTAGGTTTAAGGAACTCTAAAAAGTGGCATTTTCGTAATCATTTTCGATTTATAAAGCAGTTGAAGTAATTTTTATTTTTTATAAATTTGGGGGTATATATTTCAAATGAGATGAGTGTTGAGTATGAATAAAGGGGTTGTATTTCTTATTACAGTAGGTATGTTTTTTTTTATAACCGACTAAGAAAATAATGTTCCAACTCGGATAAAATTTTATTTTCGCTGCAAAGTAAAGCCTGAAGGAATTTTCCATGAAACCAGTGATTTGTTTGGTGTAATTTAAAAACGGAAAATATGTAGTTATGCTTGTAAATAATTGTTTATTTGGATATATGTATATTTAAAAATACTATAACAATAAAAATGGATTTGGTGTTAAGCTGGAATTTCTCATAGATTTTTCTCATGGCTCATTCACAATAGCGCAGTTAGTTTATTTAAAGACACCGCGTCTCGGGTATGAAATTGATTTTCCAAGTTGGGGCAACGAGTTTATATTGGTGCTTTGCAGGCAGTTCGTTATCTTACCTAGTATTCCTTAGCCAGTCCGTTACAAAAAATGGGTCTACTAACTAACTTGATTTAAAAAAAATCTTATTTTACAACTAAGAGAAAATAATACGATAATCAGTATTGTCAATATTAAAGAAATTGAACACATCATATCAGTTTGTAAATGGTACATCTTAAAGTAAAAATATATTTGATAGTAGGATCAATTGCGAAATCTTGGCTTTCAGTCTTGGAACGTGGAATGAGGCAATAATTACTGTATTTCAGGGAAATGCGGTGGAGTCACAAGACATCTTTCTGAAAGATGGAAATGGTTAAAAAAAATTTATCTCACATTTCTGGCCGATTTTACGAAAATTGGTGCGTTCCTAGCGAGGAGAATCAATTGAGGGTTGTCACATTTTCTTTGTTTGGAACAATCGTTCACTATATATGTAGTAGTTGCAATATTCAAGTATTCGGTTATTTTAGTAGCAATATTTTAATTATTGTTTACCTTTAATAACACAGTGCTATAAGATTTTACGTTTTAACTAAGTGTGAAAGCACTTCCCATAGCAAAATCCCAAAACAATTTTTAGCTTTTCAATTTGGATTTTTGAGATACGTATCTAAAGCTGTTTTTTATAGAGGCAAAATTTTGTAAAATTTGATGAAATAATGTTTTTTTTTGTGGAATTCTTTTAAAATGTTTTGTAATGGTGCAGTTTTTCGTGTCCAGACAAGTGATGTTTATTTTTACCTAGCTCTTACCCTAGATATTGTTGCAGAATTGTTGCTATTTTTTAAGATATGACATTGGACGAATGGTATTTTCACCGTTTTCAAGGCTGAAAAATTCATTTTTGATGCCTGTTATATTGTTAAACTATTGCTAGGCGACGTTACAAAAATAAAAAATTGTATATTAAATGTTCAAAATAATTTTTTTTTTTAATCTTTCCAGAAAAATTATGGTATGAAATCGCAGAAGTAAGGCAAAAACTATTATGAAAACCGAAATGAACTTAGAAACTATATTTTTGGCCAATAAATTTACACCGTCACTACGATCATCGTCATCCTTAAAGGATTTCTAAGACATTGTTTCAATAAAATCCCATAAAACATAGCGAAGGATTTTATGGCAGTGCCCTGACGTAAATTTTAGGTACAAATCAACAACAAGATCATTACGAACATCCCAGATCTATAGTCTAAAAATACTCTTTTTAAAAATATGACGTTGCCAATTTGACATTCATGATTGGATTAGAGGAAGAAATACGCAGGTTACATTTTGATTGGAAAATTGGCGTGAACAAGGCTATATTTTCGAAACTACTTGCCCACTTTACATGCAGAAGTTTTATATAGAATATAGATTGGGTTAAAGAAGGGAAAAGGTGGATTAAAAATTGTTTTAAATTATCGTGGCACCGCCCGCTTGAAATTCGGTGCAAACCTTGCGTTTCATCAGCCTAGTTGCGAAAGTTATTGCAATCGGACAAAACCACCTCAAATACAAAGGTAATTTACAAAAAAAAAACAGCAAAATATGGATTATTTTGATAAATCATGTAGCAAATTCACTCAAATTTGGTACGAAGAATTTCATTAGAAAGAGAAATCCAAAAAAAAAATATTTTAATAAAAACAAAAGTTCGGTACGTTAAATAAATACTACTGTATTATTGTTTTAATTGAGATAATTATATCAACTGGTTCTTTTGCATACCGCTGTTTATGTGAAATAAGAATGTGCTCCAGGTATTTAAAGTTCGGTTTCACCCTATCCGAGATTCGTATTTACTTGCTTCGAACTTGTTTTCAGGGCGAAGCTAGATTTTTATTTTAATTTACACTATTTTTTATCTTTTAATTTGGCAGACAAAATAATGAGGATACAGTGGCAGAATAGGATTGCGGTACTTTTTCTTAGTCAGGACGACAGCAAGTAGTTTAATATTTTAAATAGAAAGAAGTGTATACTGAAAATCAAAAAAATATAATCAAACCTACTCACGTGATGAGCTTAAAGATACAGAAAGAAAAAGAAAAATATTTTATTGAAAATAAAAATATTTATCAAATCTTGTACTGTATCACGAAAGCCTGGTTTATTTCCATATTATTAATTGCAATTCAATATACAAATACGAAATTTAATAATGCACATTGGATATTAAATTTTCACCACTTTGGCAATTTCTTTTTCATGGAAACATTAGCGCTTTAAAATTTTTAATGTGTCAGAATTTTGTAACCGCTCTGCGCACGAAGAAATTTCCTTTTATTGGTTACAAATTTCAGAGCATGCTCAACACACCATAATTTTGTGGGTTAGACTTGTTAGAGCCAATTAACATTTTCCTCAAAGTACATTTTTTGCTAGTTTCCCTTTATTTTACAATATTTTTTTAACGTCATATAAAACATAGGGCATACTTGCCATGCCACATGCAACCTGCCACTTCACAAAATAGCACACACACACACACATACATACATAAATAAATATTCACCAATACAACACACACACCTGCCAACAATATGTCAAATAAACGAATAACACTAGAAAGCTGAAACGAAAAGGAACAAGAGGAGTAGGGAGAGTAGGAGAATGTGAGTGAAGTTTGACAGCGTGATCCAAAGCACTGCAAAATATTAAAATATATTTCAGCACATATAATTCTGCACACGTTAGTATACATTTGTACTTACATACACACATACATACATACATACATACATATTCATACGTTGTGTAGCGAGTAAATGCGAAAATGCACTTCATGTGATGAGGCTTGGAAAAATATGAGAGTACGAGACGCATAAGGCAGTGAAGTGGAGACAAGCACACACACACATACAAACAGTGATGGAGGAGGTGAAGTTGAGTGTGACAGCTGAGTGAAGTGGCGCGTTGTAAACGTCACACGCGATTAAAATGATGATGCAGGTGATTGCAGCAGAGGTGGGAATGAGGGGGCAGAGGGAGAGCATTTCAACGATGGTGAGCTGTAGGAAATAATGGGAGCGAAAGGAGTTGAACACGTTTATTTGTTTATACAGCTGTTGGCCTGCATGTAGCTGTTTATAGTATAAACAAATTTTCAACACTTGTCAGTATGGCGCAATTGAGCTAGAAAGCAGGAGCCGGAGGTGTTACGTAAAGGGGAGTGAAATCAAAACGCTTTAAAAATTGTGAAAGCTTAAAAAGAAAGAAGAGAACGTAAGTAGCACTGTAAAGTAGCCTGCAAAGCGACTCTACTTTAGCAGCAACAATTGGTGCCTAAAGATAAGTAAGCTATCGTTGAAAGCACATGTTTTTATATTTATAATTTTTGCATAACAATTTACAATGTAGTACAAAATCCCCAGCAAACAGAAAACGACAGTAGCGAGACGGCAACTTATGTGTATGCTGTCATTCGCAATTCAGTTCCATTAAATTATTTCACAGCATACATTTAGGCGGCAAGCCCATTATTTTCTGTTGTTCCTTTAATTTTTTTGTTGAAAATATTAACTGACAGCACGCCCAAAGTTATAAATGTATATTTAAAATCGACTGTCAGTCAGTTAAGACGGACACTTTGTCATATTAAAATTTTTCAAAGCCCCAAGCATACACTCTCACAGCATGTTGTATACTTATAGGCGCACAGCAGTCACTTATGTACATATAAGCACCTCACACATACTAATTTGTCTCACTGCAGTCACTTATGTATAAGCACCTCACACATACTAATTTGTCTCACCATTCATTGTCCGTATGTAACTTACCGGAAGCATGTACGCACTTTTGTATATATTGTTTAAACCTCAGTCCCTCTGTGAGGCTTGTTTTTAGGCGCTTTGCCGTTGGCGTAGCAAAAAATACAAAATACAACAAAAGTATATTACAACAACGGCGTCCAGCAGCGGCGCATCAGAAAGAACACAAAGACCGCAGCATCGCGCGCACACAAAAGACAAAGTTTCAACAACTTCGTTTCACAAAGAAAAAACAAAAAACAAATAAGCTCATAGCCAGATAAAAATTAAAAAATCTGAGTGCTGAAAGTGTGGATGTGGGCGTGAATGAGTTTGAGTATGGAGTAAATAAAAAGCGCATGACGTTATATTGTGTAGCATATGCACAGGCGTATACGTGGGCGGGCATGCGTGTGTGTGTGTGTGCATACGCATACTTTTCCACTCAGCAAAAATGCAGCGTTGCAAACAATTTAAAAAGTTAGTTTGTCAGAAACAAACGGTAGTGTACATATGTACATACATACATACATACATACACATCTGTACATAAAAGGCAAAGAAAGAAAAACAACGACAGCAACTGTTATTAAACAGACTTTCACGATATTACTTTCCGTTTTTTTTTCCGTGAGTTTTTCATTTTGTGTTTTATGAGGACCTCAAAAGTAGACTTCATATGATGAGGAAACTCCACCTATTTCATGCATTATTTTTTGCCTTTGGTTAATACAATTTTTATTGCTAACGCTCTTGTAAAACAATGCACCAAACATTTCAACGCCGATTTTTACTTTTTTGGCGACCCTTTACGCTACTCTCAAAAGCATACCAATGCTAAATAAACGCGTAAATAATCCAGTATGTAAATAATGTTATTTTTTACCACAAACAAAGGGAGAACACTTAAATGTTAGCAAACAATGTATAAAAATACAAAACTGATTTTGTGAATAAGTGCAGCCACATGGCACAAACATTTATTAAGCGAATCAAAGCATGGTAAAAAATATTACACAACATTCCTCAGAAAAATTGGTATTGCGAAAATATACGAAGTGTATATATCCTAATGTGATGTGAATATAATTTAGCATCAAAAACTAAACGATTCCATTTCAAATAGCTTTGAAGAGAAATTATTCCACAAAAAATGTCTGGTATTGAACGCTTAAAAATTACTACTTTAAAATGGTATTCGCTAAGAAAATTTTAAACTGACAAACAGGCGACTCAAAACGGCATAGATAGGTACAGTCATATTCGATTCTAGGACTATTGCGTATGCGCCCAGCATTTTTCAAACAAGCTCCTCGTGAGGGACAATCTATTTATTGAACACAAAGTTTCTTACTGACTATGCCTAAAAAATACTATTTAGCTTTTTAATAACTTAAAATTAAGGTAGTTCAAGATTATTCTCCTTAGAACTACTCCAGAAAGTGAAAGACCAATATCAACCAATTGATTGATTTCATTAATTCCCTGAGGGCTCGTCCAGTTGGGCATTCATAGGATAGTTCGGCTTTGCGAAATGTACGTAAAATAGGTGGGAACGCCTCAAATTTCTTAGAGGAGTATTAAGCGGTATTATTAGCAAAATTTCGGCACTATCAACAACATTAGAAAGAACATTGAAGACAGAAGAGTAGGATAGAAATTTCCTCCTATCCAGAAGCAATTCTAGATTTAGACGTGACTTATATGAAGGTATGGGTCCCGTAAAGTTAAGATATCTTAGTGCAGACTTGATCAAAGATTTCTGCAAACTCTCAATTCTTTTACTTGCGTAGAATGAAAAGGTTGCCAACTAATTGAGGCAGATTCCAACTGAGTAAAATCGGCATTATTACGACGAACAAATGTTCCATGCTCGTGGAACAATGAAACTAATATGGCCAGTAAATGTGAGTTTAGAGTCAAAATACGCTGCTAAATTTTTAACCTGATCAACGAATTACAAATTAGTAGCAGCAATGCAATAAGTTGAGTTTAATTCATTCAGCTTTCTAGAAGAAATCATATGAAAACATTTACCAATCTTTAAGAAAAAATGATTTCTTTCACCACATAAATTAGATTGAAGCGACAACTAATCTTCTTAATCTCCTTATAATCGAATAAACTTTGAGATCATCAGCATACAAAAGAACAAGAACAAGAAGTACGAGCTTATGTAAGTATAAATGATTATAAATAACATAGGTACAAGTATTCTATCTTTATAATGCCTTTAGATAGGATTTTATCTATTTCAGGAACGTGGAGTGAAAGCCCGTAACTTTTCATTTATTAAGTAAGAATTTATGGGGCACCCTATCAAACGCCTTGGCATAATCCTCTAAATATACTCTATTGATTTGATACCCAGCCTCAAAACCTTTAATGCAATCATCTGTAAAAACAAAAAACGAGATTTGAAATAATAGATATCCCTTTAGCAAACCCTTGCTGATTCTGACAAACTACATTTTAAAATCCAAAAATCATTTTATTCTCGGCAATGCTTTCGAAGAATTTAGCAACCGTTATCAATTTGGCAATCGGTCTGTAATTCGAGACATATTTTTTATTAATTTTTTTTTTTTAATTGGGGTAATATGTGCAATAAAATCAAAATAAGAGCAGAATAGTTCTTGAAGATAATAGGAGATAGACCATCTACATCAATTTGAGTGGATGATTTTAGATTTAAAATCCCCCTTAGCACATCTTCCTCCGTGAGCAACAGTGAGCCAAAAGACAAACATGTAACAGAAACTCTAGGTTTGCCAGGTTCAGTAACATCGTCAACAAAATTTGCATTAAAAAAGTCTGCTGACAGATTTTGCATTATTTTTATAAAACATGGAGGTAGGAACGTGGGTTTTTTTTAAGATTTAATAAACGACCAAAAGGCTTTAGGGATGACCTTTATATTATTCTAAAATTACTGATATATTTTTTACCATGCACTTTATCAACCTTTTTTTTTATCAAGCATGAAATAATTTTCATAAAATGTATCGAAATGGGTACTCCCTATGAAGTAGAATACCTGTCTGGTATTTCCAATGAGTTACAGATGAATCCCTAATGATTTTTTAAATAGTGTGCCTCAACTTAGCCTCACTCGTATTTAAAATGCATCTAAAACGATTTACTATTTCTTGCTAGATGAATATATGTAGTCCTTTAAAGTGGGAGGATCCGTACCAAAGTTCCTTAAAAAATGTAACAAAAATTTCAAAGCAAAAGGTAGTGCGATGCCCTCAGACTACTACTTTAAGGGTTGTCATCGCCCGGTTACCGTAGTCGAGTGTACGTGGTTCATAGCAAATACCGCGAGTTCAAATCTCAGCCGCGTTAAGAAAAGTGGGCGGTGTTGCGCTTCCTTGGGCTATATTTGTCCTATAGATCAAATTGTGTATAATTGATGTCATACCCTATACAAGAAAAATCCACATTAGTTATAACACCAAAAATATTTGGCACTGGCTACATATAAGGTGAAGTAAAAGGAAATCCATTATTTGCATTAAATTGAAGGTTTTTTTTAGCATAGTTAGAATGATCCGGTTTAGTTCAAAAATGCATCGCTTTGAAAGTAGTTACATAATGCCACTCTCATAGTAACCCTTGTCCATATTGTCAAAAAAACTGGGGCAGTCGTATTTCACAAGCTTCTGTTGAGACGAATTTTTCACCAGCAAAATCATTCGGCATACACGAGAACAGATAGTAATGACTTAATTCCAGGTCCGGACTATTAGGTGGATACAGAAGAAACTCCCAACCAGCTTCTGGCGAGTCACTATCGATGTGTGGGCCCTGGCGTTTCCTGATGGAAAGCTTGCTGCTTCTGAACGATTGATTCCTTCAGACGGTCCAATTTTTTACAGTGCAAATGTTCATCCCACCAAACACATAACAAAACCTTCCAGGCCGCCATTACAAAATTGGCCACTGTTTGCGGCGGATCACCGCGATTCGACCACGACCGGTTTTGCTTGACGTTGTCGTAAGCATCCCACTTTTTATAACCAGTAACCCCCGGCTTAAGAAATGGATCGATTTTAGTGCGATTCAACAGAACGTTGGAGCAATGCTCCATAAGTTAGCCGACTATCCAAATATATGTATTTTAATATTTAATAATAGTATTGTATTTTCTTCTTATGTACTGTAAGAAAAAGTTTAAAACTTCGTTAGTAGCAGAAGCAATAGGTAGCCACTAGGAGAAAATGGATATTTTTGGCCAGCAAATGCAAGTCGATCGGAAGTTATTTAAAACCCGAAACTGGGCACTAAAAGTAATTATACATACCATTGACTTGGCCTACTGTACCGATTGGATGGACTGCCAAAATAGTTGTCGGGAAATGAGATAGAAGCCAAAAAATATGCAAAATTGGCAAAGTTTTCGAATTGCGCTAGCTAACATCTAACAACGAGGAATGGTGCTCTGAATCAGAATCAGAATCAGCCGATGGTGATGCTGTTTCACCTTTAAAATACCCAGCCGGACAACCGTGTACTGAAAACCGACTGAATAGCTTTAATCACTACCCAGAGGAAATCGCAGGTATTTATTGTTTCAGTAAGAAAAAAATTGCTTGAATAATGTAAAGGGTGTTTTTTTAGACGTGCGGTTTTCAATGCGGCAATACTTTTTCGGAGTTGGTATTTTAGACAACTGTTACTTGATTTATACTCAGTTTGGTTTGCCATTTTATAATGCACAGACTTACTCCGGAACAACGTTTGAAAATCGTGCAAAATTATGACCAAATTAATGGTTTGGTTCACGCGATGCTTCCAATATTCGATGAAGCTCCCTTTTGGCTGAATGAGTACGTTAATAAACAAAATTGTCGCATTTGGAGTATTGATAATCTATAAAACATTGATGAGAAACCGTTACATCCTCAAAAAGTCCCTGCTTGGTATGCGTGGGCGCCAAGATCGTACAATTTAACACCGCTGGACTATTGTTTGTGTGGTTATGTGAAGTCACTTGTCTACACAGATGAGCCCGAGGACCCAGATGACGCCTTGGAAGAGAATATTCAGCGCGTTTTTGCTGGCATACGGCCCCAATTGCTGCAAAAAGTCGTCGAAAATTAGGCCTCTCGGATGGAATTTATTCGAGCCAGCTGCAGCGGTCTCTTGCCCGAAATTACTTTTGAAACATAATGGCAAACTAAACTAGTATCTTTATAATAAAGCCATAAGATTAACTTATATGCGTTTTATTTTATCTTAAAATCCAAATGTTAAAAAATGTAATAGAAAAAAATATCATATGCAGCCATATCTTTTAAAATGATTTTAAGGGTTCTGAAAGTTTTACTATCGCATAAAGATGCTGTACATATACCAAGAAACACATAATTCTCAGCAGTTTAGTATGAGGTCTGGAAGAGATGGAATGATTTTAGACCACTCAAAGGTGCATATCCTTATACTCATTCCAATAAATACGTTATCCTACAAATGTGTGGTTTTGAATAGCGCCAAAAATATTCTCGAAAGTTCAGTCTAACGACGTATAAAATAAATAGCAAATGTTTAGTGTAAATGCAGAAAAATCGGAGAGAAAATCTAAAAGTTGTTAGAAGTTAATAAAAAGCGGTTAATTTAACTTTCAGCTACATTTCCCTACTTAGTAGTTCGTTCAGAGGTTTTCACATTTTCAAAAGAATTAAAAAATTGAGTATCCATTACCAATTACGAGTAAAAAATAATTATACTTGGTATTTGTTTTTTTTTTTTTTTGTAATTACTTGGCATTTCACTTGTACTGTTTTTTGTATTTGAAATTAACAACATTGATTTAAACAAGTCTCATATAAAATACTTTTTATTTAAATAATAATTTTACACTAATTAAAGCTATTGACATTTAAAGCGCTATCAATTGACATAAATTTAATGCCGTTATTTGCTATAATTTTTAAAATTAAAGAGCATAAATCATTAAATGATTTTACCGCAATAGCCGATAGTTTAATGCGTGGTGGAAAGATACAAAACATTAAACGAAAAACTTAATTTGTATCAACCGCAGAACTTATAGCAAGCAAATGCGAAAATATCACACCAACTAAGTACGTATTGTCCCTTTAATTGGTCACACTGAATTATATGCAATCAGAAAACCACAGCTTTATTTTCATTTGTGTCAATGAAAGCAAATATTCACAAATTCACAAATAAACCAACAGCTAGATATTCGCCCCATTAATTTTGAGGAGCGTCAAAGGTGTAAATGAATCTGTGAGTTGAAAATATAAATACATACGCTGTGATATATTTACATATGTTCATGTGCAGATATACGGAGTATATTAATCGTTTTTTTCTGACAGAAAAGTGAACATTAGCAATTAACTTTAACTGAGAAGTGAGCATTAAGTTGTCCACTTTTAGGCGCATTAATACACCTGAACGCACAGTGGGCGATCACTGATACATTTTTATTCCGTTTACACATTTGGCAAGGCTAGTAATGATTGGTTAATGAAGATGAGGTAGGAGATGCATGTACATACAATAAATACCAATTGTATTCATTTAGGCGGACAAGCACGCGCTATTTGCACACAGTTTAATTTACATGGATACATTTAATGAAGTATTGTAACTACTTACTATATGTATGTTGTGTATTGTATTGCTACTGTTTCGGTTGTGGTTTGCGGCAGCAACTATGTACATATCTACTCACGCATGTAAAACGTAATTGTTGGTGTATGGGTGTGCATTATTAGTACAGCAGTCAAATGGGCGGGACGTAGGTGGACATTGTAGGCTTTGACGTTGGTTTGTATTTCGCCGTAGGCGTGCACAAATCGATTTTATTTGCACGTTAATATTTGTAATTAAGTGTTTTAATTGCACTAAGTACTATTTAATTAAAATGTAAATTAGTTTTATATGTATGTAGCAGTTGTTGGCGTGGGCATGAGAATCCTCCGGAAAACGCCTAAAAGCTACTGGGAATACTTTAGAAAGTTTTAGTGCCGCTTAAAAGTTATGAAAATTGTCGTTAGAACCTTTATCAAAAGCAGATGGCATTTAATATTTACTATATCGGCTTTCTTCGTAAGTTAAAAATGACTAATAAAAGTTGTTCAAAGAACTTCCACGGTCCATTGAAGTTCGCCCATATCCCGTGTATGTAGAGATGTCAAGCACCCTACCTACCGTTCCGTAGACCTCCCGTATTCTGCTTAAGGTATGGTGGAAAACTTCGTATAAAAAAAGTGGTAGGTTTGGTAGCCAAGGATGCTTGTCTGCCACATGGAGGCCAGGGCGCAATATAGATTCGCGTTTGGTACGAAAGAGTATGAACCAACGAAATATTCTAATATTTTAGCTTATTTCACCAAATCAGAACAAATTTGATGTTCACTGATTAATATTAGAATCTAATCAAGTGGGACAGAAACCCAGATTACGACAACGCCGGCAGCGCAAACGTCACAGCGGTCCCTGCCACAGGAATAGCTAGAAGAAAAGTAAGGTAATAACTGCACTTGGACTTTTTATTTTCGCTGCAACTGCTACAATACAAAGCTAGGGACTTCACATTTATTATTATGTGTTCAATTTTTTGTAAAAATCACTCAAAATTCAGAAAAATATACTTTTTAACACGCATTAATGACGTCATTCCTTCAAACGAGGCAAGTACGTAGTATCGGAAATGCTTTTGTCATCACCTTCTTTTCTCTGCTTCGTGAGAATCTAGAATTGGTTTGTGGTCTGTTGAAGTAAGCTAATATTTCTTACCACAAACAAATTTCACTGATGCAACTTCTTTGTAATCTACGTTCTTTGGTTACTGTGGAAAAGTTGAAAAATGTAGAATTAGACACTGACATAATTATTTGCAGATCTATACTACGATGTTGAGTATAGACGCTATATTACCAATTAAAATTGCACATGTTTCAACGGGGGAAAAACAGTCCATGGTACAGTATCATAACCTAAACGCGAATCGTGCCACAGGTACCGGTGGTTGCTTTCATAAATCTGATGCTCGCCTTAATAGGTGTTAAATAAGAACGTTGCTCGAATCTTAGAGATTCTGCATGGTTCCTGCGATCGGCGCAAATTTGCCAACTGTATCGATTCCTGCGTTTCGAAAATAGGTTCAACTGATCACCAGACTCGTTCCTATGTCTAAGGCATCCATTGATAGTTCTACAAAGTGGGAACAACGCATGAAGGAGGATAGCACAGAGCATTTCCTCTGTATCTGTCTGCTTTTGCTAGGCTGAGATCGAGCATATTTAGATCAGATATATTCAGAATGGAAATCTATCCCTCAGAAACACTTGTAAGGGAGTCTGGGAGATTTATCGAGGGTATAGTAAATAACATCCTTACGCTTTTCCGTATCCTTTTCCCCTACCCCTCATTCCCTTCATCCTGCTCAGGCCTTAAGTGTACTGGGCAACTATCTCAATTCCATTACATTACCTTGCAACTGCAGGGTTGCAAAATTAAGCAATACTTTTTTCTTAATGTGTTCGCTAGTGGTCTATATTGTAAATATTTGTTTATTTAAATCTTGTGTTGTTTTGACAGTCACAGTCCTTTTCCCTGGAAATATTGACAGAAAGTATCATATTTCCGCGAAGTGAAACGAAACGAGATGGACAACGATTTTCTGACGAAGCGCATTTTCATCGCGGGATATGGTAAAAGCAAAACTGTAGCATCTGGTCATCAGAAAAGCTGCACGCGATCGTCCAGAAGCCCAAGTATCAACAAAGAGGTGACATTTGGTGTGGATTTTGGAACAGTGGCATCATTGGTCCAAGTTTCTATTGGAAACGCCATTTAGGTCAACGGTAAGCGCTATAGAGGTATGATAATGCCCGGAAATTGAAGACATGTACCTAGACGTCTTCAGCAGGATAGATATTTTTTGCGAAAAGTTCGGCAATCGTGTAATGAGCCAACTCGGCGATGTCAATTGGTTACCTCGGAGCTGCGATTTGACACCATTACACGTTTTTTTGATCTACCTGTGAAGGACCTCCGTTACACAAACAATCCATTAAAGGCGAATATCGAGCAAGCCATTTTATGTTGAATAATTTTACCAAACTTTTGATTTGTTGAGATTATTTTCTTTGAACCCCCTTTGTTTTGGCTGCTGTATATATAGATACACGATATCAAATACTCCTTACAGATTCCGAAAAAAGTATACATGTTTTTAATCTAAAATCTAACCTGATTGGTGTCTGATGACTGGTAAATGTGTCCGAGATTTAATAGCAGAATTGATGAAATTTTGAAACATATAGAAGATCATTCTTCCCACAGTCCAGTAAAGGATTATTAATATATTATATATTCGTTTGTAATACAAAACGCCTTTCAAAATGTTTGAACTATTTGAATAACTATCCAGACAAAGAATTTTCTGGATTGGCTCAAACTATTTTTTGGTGTTCCAGCAACCCCGGTTTCGGTATGTAAACATCGAAAATATTACGAGATGGTTAGAGGAGGAACTGTCGGATGTGGAGCAAACCCTGGATGAGAGTTACAGTGATATAGACCCTGAGGATTTGGAAGTTCCTGTGGTTTTAGATGACTGTGAATCTGATGGCTGCCTGCAAGTGTCGTCTTCTGATGAGCAAAGTGCCGATGGACAGCCGGAGGGAGGTATATTTGAGGAATTTTCTTCAGAAGACGACTTACCCTTGTCACAACTCCAGACTAGAAATCGGAACTATTTTGGAAAAAATCGTTTTCGGTGGTCTTCTGTGCCAATTGCTAGTCGTACTAGAACTCAGCGGCATAACATTGTATCGCAAGGACAAGGACTTAAATCGGCCTATCATGAAGTTCTCAATGATTCTACAACACCTCTTGACCTTTGGAGCATTTTATTTACAGATGAGATGCTGGAAAACATAGTGATACATACCAACGACAAAATAAGGCAGTTACGACCAAGATATAAAAACCAAGGCTGTGTTCATGATGTTGATCTCATAGAGTTAAAAGCATTTATTGGTTTTTTATTCTATACAGCTATTTTTAAAGACAATCGGGAACATTATACGTCGTGGTATAGTTCTGATGGCTCAGGAAGAGAAATATATCGTTGCATTCTAAGTAAAAATAGATTCGAGATTTTGATGAAAGCAATTCGTTTCGATGATGCAGAAACAAGAGCGCAACGGCGGGAGACTGACATTTCTGCTCCAATCGCCGAGCTATTCAGCTCTTTCATTCAAAATTGCCAAAAGGTTTACAGCATCGGAACCTGTGCCTGTATTGATGAGATGCTGGTAGCTTTTCGAGGTCGGTGTCGTTTTAGGATGTTTATGCCAAAGAAGCCCGCTAAATATGGCTTAAAAATTATGTGCCTTACAGATGCCCGAAATGGTTATTTACTCAATGCTTACATATATTTAGGTAAAGACTCGGACGGGACCAATTTGACATCAGAACAAACTCGATTTTCAAAACCTACTCAAGCAGTTTTACGACTCATATCTCCAATTGAAGGGTCGAATAGAAACATCACTGCTGATAATTGGTTTTGTTCAGTTGAACTAGTCGATGTTTTGAAAGATAAAAAGTTATCTCTTGTGGGTACTTTAAAAAAAAATAAAACAGAAATTCCGCCAGAATTCAAACCAAATCGGCGACGAGAAATTGGAACCTCGCTTTTCGGTTTTACTAAAAATATTACTTTGGCATCTTTTGTGCCGAGAAAAAACCGTGCTGTGGTGTTAATTTCCAGCATGCACCATACAGCAAACGTAGACGATAATACAAAAAAGCCCGAAATAATATTATACTACAATGAAACTAAAATTGGCGTTGATTTATTGGATCAAAGGTGTGCGAACTATACCACGGCGCGACGAACGCAAAGATGGCCTTTGTGCATTTTTTATCGTCTGTTAGATATATCAGCTTCCAATACTTATGTCATGAGCGTACAAAATCAGGCCAAGAAAACTAGAAGTAGATTTAAATTTATGAAGCAGCTAGCAGAAGATCTGACCATGCCACACATGAATCGTCGAGAAAATAACAAACACACTCCTCGTGACATCAAAACTTCTATTCGCCGGATCTTGAAAATAGAAGAAAAATTGCCTTCTGTTTCTGAAGCTGATCATCTTGAAACCCGTAAAACGTGTTCAACTTGTGATCCCAAGAAGAAACGAAAAACATTTCATTTGTGTTTTATATGTAAAAATCCAATCTGTGTGGAATGTTCTAACAAAATGTGCAAAAATTGTCGTGAAAAATTGTAAGAATTTACCCCCTGTAATTTTCTCGAAGTTTTGATTTTTTTTTAACTTTTATTTTTTTATGTCATTAGAATATTATTATATTCTTTAAAGAAAGTCAGAATTTTATATAGCATTTTGTTCCTATGTGGATAGATCTCAATATGTAAACTAGTATGTAATTTTAGTTAAAATGTGCTAGCAATTCAATTGTTCACATTTATGAGAAAAATATGTTTTGTTTTTGTTCCTTTTTCAGTTAAATAAATAATTTAATATATATTAAAGAGTTTTATTAATGTATTCTTCTAATAAAACCTTAAAATCCTAAGAAAATTCAAGTGTATCCGATGCGGTCACTGTGACCGTGCTCAGGTGGTTACGTAACTGATATAGGGCTCAGGTGGTTAAGGGTTAAATATATCAGCTGTGTTCCGAAATTCGAAAAATTCGAAATCGACTAGATTTAGAAAATCGTTTTCAAGATTTTTAACTAATGTGCTAAAAGTTTGGTTTTAAAACTACTTACTATATTACATATCAGCTGCTTAGTTTACTGTTTAGTTTCAAGAGATATAGTTAAAAATATTTAGATTGATCTCGCCTACAATAAATAGGGGGATATTTGCACTTTACTTACTTCAGAGATCCAATGTCAATGCTGGGAAATTCCGTAACGGAAACTTTTCACCCAACCATAGGTTTACGATTTTAAAACAATTAGTTTATAAAACGTTTTTCGTTTGTTAATCTAGTATATATGCTTTGCGAATTTTCGGGAATTACACTTTGCAGATATTCACCTAAAAATGTTTCAAATATGCAGAATACGCGTAACATTGTCGAAGCCGCTTATTATATTTTAATAATATGCAAAACTTTTACATCGCTTAAAGCCACTTTTCGTTCATAAAACAAATTCCAGTGACCCAACAAAACTTAGGCAGGAGAAGTTTTATTTTAACTGCTGTTTTATTTTAACTGCTCGTTTCAAATTTTTAGCTTGTTTGCGCATTTCTACCTCGCCTAAAACCGTCAACTCTGCAAGCGTATCCCCATTTAAATTCAGTCAAACGAGCTTAGTTGTCTTGAAGTTGAAATAAGAAAATGTTCTAATATTTATTTAGGAATTGCAGAGACACTGCGGTTGGTTGACAGAAGGTATAGTCAAAGGGCATAAAACTATAAAATGAAGCACACCAAAAGGCGCACAAAATGACGAATGAATTGAGGAGCACTGAACGGCTAGACAAGAGACAAATGATTTATTTTATTTCTTTGTCGAGTAGTTTGGAAGTATTTAATTTGGAAATTAAAATAAAATTTGCATTGAAATTAAAATAGAAAGCAAAGAGAATAAAAAATTATGGGAATACGAGTAGTTAAATAAAAAAGGGTACGCAGATATGGAACAAGGAATATATAAGACGAGGAGAAGAAAGGAGAGCAGATGCGACTACGAATAAATGGCTATAGCTGTAGGGTATAATAGTTAGAAAAGTAAAAGCATAGTCTATAAAGGATAGTACTAAGACCATTTGTAGAAAAATAAAAAAAAGAGAGCGTGCAAGTTGCAGTCCGCTCAAGTTCAAGCAAAGTGGAACAGGACGATTATACTCGCGGCTATAATTTGCCATAAACAAATTGTAAAAGTTCCAAGCTCAGTTATGTAAACGCACAAAAGAACACGCACAGCTACATACATACATACATACATACACAGATATGTACTCGTATGTATTCATAACAATAAGCACAACACACTTACCGTCGGGCTTATACTCGTAAGGCAATAAAAATATATGTGAAAGTGAGCGTAAACCGCTTAAATATTAATTTTTCTTCTTTTCACTTCTTACTGTTTCTCAATTACCTCCTCAAAACTGACGCTAGCGCAGCTAGCAAACATTAACTTTAACTATAACTAAATACTTACTTGTACAAGTCTTCGAGCTGAAGTTTTTCACTTTGCATAGATGTTGAAAACTTTTGTTTATTCGATGCAATATTTATGGATGGTAGTAGAACAGAAAGATTTTTTCAAAGCAAATTTATAGAATTTTGAAGAGTTAAATGCATTTACCTGAAAATATAGAAATAAAATGTTTAATTATGTAATTAAGGTGAGGGAAAAATTTATAATATTTGAAACAAACTTAAAGGAAAGAACACCAGCGTAATGGATGGGATATTAGAACTGTAGTTATTTTTGTAAGTGCGCTAGTGTTGTCATATTTGTTATATGTCCATGGCCCTTATAGCATGTTTCGTTTTTTTTGTTTTTTTTTTTTGTTTTGCGTTAAAATTAATTATTCTAGGTTAATACTTTATAAAAAGTAAAAAAAAAATTTCAAATTTTATTCAAAGAAAGCACAAACGGGAAAAGATTGAACGACCAAACTTCTACTTCGGCTTCCATCACGTTCGGCCACCCAAAGTTCGGTTCGGCTTCGACAAAAAAAAAACGGTCTTATGTTTGTTAATTTTTATTAATTATTTCACTGAGATATTGTAGCATATTTGAAGACTAATATCAAATCCCATATTTTCTCTTTAAAAAAACTAAAGGGGCAGTTTTCCAGTGCAGTTCAACTATAGTGAATTCCTTGAACTGAGTTTTAATCTCCAATATAAAGTGCTTCAATTAAGTACTGTTAATGTCGCACTGAGAAACTTCTGACGATTGTAAATAATTATTAGAAGAAAATTAAAATTTTGAAATTTTAAACAAATTTTTTTTATTTAAATAAAACAAATCGAAATTATTTTGTATGATTTTAACGTGTCACGCCCATTTTCTAAAATTTTTCTTCCTACGAATTTCTTTTCTTAATTGAATTATTCGCACTAAATTTTAATGAACTCGCTACATGATTTAGAAATATATTTCGATTTTTTATAAACTACCGATATATGAGAGTGGCGTCGGCTTTGTCTCATTAGCATAAATTTAAGCATATTTTTGTTAATTTTTTCATATGCAAACTGTGTACCAACTTTATTTGGTAGACATCCATTATTGCTCTAAAGTAGGCAGCGTCACACCCAGTTACCAAAACTTTGTTTGGACGTAGTTTTCTGCTGAATTAAATTATTTTAATCAAATTTTTGTAAATTAATTTTCTATGATAAATACGCGTGGTTTTTCTCTCGTTTCTATAATTTTCCCTTGCTTACTGTGTTTACCAAATTTGGTAGAGTTGGATAAAATGCCGCAGAAATATAAATTAACTCAAAAATGGGCGGTGTCACTACCAATTTCGATTTATTGTATGTACTTCTCCAACCCAACCCTGCATTTACCGAAATAATTTCTATCTTTGTAAATTACTGATATGTGAGAGATCTATGTGGTTTGTCCAATTGCTATCATTTTCAAAAATGCAATGTGTGAACGAAAGTTTCCAGATTTTAATATGGTAGTTTTTGAGGCATACCTATTTGCCACTCCCATTTTCCAGAAAAAGTGTAAACCGAATATTCCCTTTCGCAATCTAATTCTGTAAACAAATCTAAGCAAATTATCTTTTTTAGCTACCGAATGATAAGCTCTTTTATTTTCGTATAACACCGTTATGTGGGCGTAGGTATTATCCAATGTCGAATATTCTTAATGCCAACCAAAATGGGATCAAGGGTAATGAGTATAACAAATTCGGTTATCATAATAATTACTCTACTTATCCTATGCACGGCCACCGTAGCCGGGTGTGTAGCGAGGGCGCGCTTCATTCGGTGGGTCCGGGGTTCAAATCCTGATCGAGGCAAGTAACATCAGAAATTATGAAAAGGTGTTTTTCTAATAGCGGTCGCCCCTCGTTAGGCAATGGCAAAACTCCGAGTGTATTTCTGTGAAGAAACAACTGCTCACAAAACTCATTTGCAGTTCGGAGTCGGCGCAAAACTTTAGCCCCTTAGTTTGCGTTACAACAAGATTAGTTATGTATGAGATATGTTCAGTGAGAGAAAAGTGTAAATTGCATAAATTTTAGTTAGTAACCAATTCGGCTTAACGAGTTCCGTTTTCACTAGGGCAAATCTGACACTCAGTAGATATCGAATTGAGTTAGTTTCATCCTAACTGAAGAGATAAGAAGACTATCTCATCATAGAGCCATCATATGTGATTTTGTGTTAATAGTGTAAGTATTGATTGAAAAAACGCGAATGATGCTATTGCAAAAGGGAAAGAAAGCACAAACCAAATGCAAAACGCTGAGAAGTAAGAATTGGCGAAAGGTTGACTAAAAAGAAAAGGTATACAAATTAAAACTAATAGAACGTCACACAAAATGAAAATTGTTTCTGTTTTCAATGTCGACAATACCACATGAGCTGGAGCCGTTCGCTGAAAATCAAAATCGATGCCTCTTTGTATTTTTATCCTCTACTATCTTTTTGTGTTTCTCTTTCTCATTTTTATCTTCGTAGTTGTTAAATCTTATCTTGCTGTGCCTTTCACTCGTTTCACTCCGTATTTTTCGTTTTCTGCCATCCTATTTCGATTCCACTCTATTTCTCTGTCAGAATGGAGAAACTCATTTGACTCATTCCACGATAATCGATATCAAAGAAATGAAATTAGTATAAGCCTTATATTCTATGGAATTAAGATCCACCCCTTGTGGTAATAGTAAACATGTACAAAGCTCAATGCCAAAATTTAATAATTGTATCAATATGTTTTTGCTCGCAGCCTGCGTCACTTCAGGATTCATATATATTTACATATTCTTTTTTTATTATTTCCGACAATTATTTCCGGATTCCACTGACTTTGACATTATTTATCTTTTCGGCTAGGAAATCTATTCGCTAATTTTCTTCTAGGGTAAATACCGAGAATTTTATTATTTACCAGTTCGTTAGATCACAACGATCACAGAATATTCTAAAAACAAAAGTCATTTCATAAAGGAAAGCAAAGAATGTAAAGCTCCTAATGTTAATGGCATATATTAAGGTTGGTTTCCGGATGAATCTGTTCTTAGTAATAGGTTCTATGTATTACTCTAGTTTCTAAGCAAAAAAGGATTTCGATTATATTGTATTAGTCACGCCCCTCGTAGCTTTCACTTGTAGATCGTCGATCTTTAATTTTTCACACACCGATCAAAGTGCAACTCTGAATATAGAAACAAACATAGCCTTTCATATTTAGGTAAACAAGCTACATAATTAGAAATCTAGAGAACTATACAAATTAGAAGAAAAGTTCAGATACGGGTAGGCTGTAGCATTCATCAAGCCCATCATAGCGAATAAAATTGATAGCACCCAAATTAAATATAATAACACATTAAAAGCAATTAAACTCATTTTTTCAGACCTACTTGAAAGTGATTGCAACTGTTGTTTAAGTTACATTATAAAATACAGATTTAAATTTCACACCCGCCCTGTGAAATGAGCCATTTGAAATAATTTGAAAATAATAAACATATTCAATATTTTCGATTCGAACTTCTATGATTGCCATTGAGAAAATGTTAAAGGTGCATGTGTACATTTTGTATGTTCTTACAGCTAGGATTTCTCAATAGTTAGTTACAATACACAATACATAAGTGGTTGTTGTATAGGAATTAGTCGTAAGTCCACTTCTAATATAGAAACCAATAACAAATAATCAATAATTGTATTCATGTGCACTTATTTAGTATGTCTACGAGTGTAACCCCTCTCTCCAGGTTGCTTGGCAGCATACTTGGTTTGCTAGGCATTCTAAACTTAAATTTACTTGAGAAATGGTGTCAGAGAGATTATGTAATATGCACGCAATAACTAGATTTATACATATGTATGTACATAGCGGAAGTAACCATGCGATAAGTAGGTTGCGAAATCTGACACATAACTAGGTCATTTTGAGACTACGAGTATACGAAAATCTAGTAAACGGTCCTACAATTGTTTGAAGCAGAAGAGAATGATGATGTCATCAGACTGTAGGGATATTAAGACTTATCGTAAGAACGCATTCCTACCAACGCCGTTTGAAGAAACTAAAAATATCGAAAAATGACCTAAGGCCTGGCCAGTTTTTATGATTTGGTATTCGTACAGCACTCACTAATCCGACATAATTCTAAACTGGCAAAGACCAAAGATCGCTAAGCATTTTAAGACACCGCTCCAAAAATTAAGTATGATGACGTAGCATATCAACTGATTCTGGCAAATTCACTGAGAACGATTAACCGTCTGCGGAATTCGAAGCTTTCTGTAGTATTCCCTCAACCGTACAGTACTGGTATTATGACCCCATTATTCACTACAGGGTTGGTAGTGAATTATTATACGCCTACTAATATACATGTATAGATATATGTTTATACATATACATACGTATATATATATATATTATGTTTTTCCTGTAAGCATTCTTGGGTGTATAAGCTCTCTTCAGTTGGCATCGATGTGTAAATAATCCTGTTAATTTTGTGAGGCTCAAATGTCTTTACATGCTGGCAAATGAGCTTCTTGGATAGGTGGAAGTGAGGTGTTCACATATCCAACTGAAATGTTTACTAGAATAAATACTGACCTTGCGCAGACAGAATGAAACGCTCAGATACCCTTTAGTTAGCGTGATTCAACTATGTGTTTATGGTTTATAGGAAAAACGTACATGGAAGTCTAAAAATTTTTTATCCAACATATTTCTAATGGGCTCTAAAACTGAATACTTAGGAATTTTTAGAAGAGTTCTGAGTTGAAAAGTTTAAAAAAAAATTCGAAATTTTGTTGAAGTATTCTCTTTCTTCTACAATGTTTGAAATGTGGATCTGTACGATGTTTATTATATAATGAGGTAGCAATCCATTTATACGAAAAATTAATAAACATTATAAAACCCAGAAAAAAAATTGTCAAAACTTGTCAAAATGTCGCAACATTATTAATTCATTCTACGCTGTAAATAAAAATGAAACTTGGTTTGTTTTAATGTTTAAAACTTGAATACGACGGTACCAAATTGGATATTTCCTTTGGCGGGATTATTCGTAATTGCTTCGGCTCAGGAAAAAATAAAAGTCGAAAACATCTCAACAGGTGACGCTTTATACCCACATTTAGTTTTTTAGTTCAATTCAATTAAAATTAAGCACGTGGCGTTAAATCACATATTGCTAAATGACCTCTGGACAAATTTAGATAATATTACGCACATACATATATAGTCCATTGTATGGGTTTACTTATAAAAGTTGTTAAAGAAATTTGCTACCTTTTTAAATGCTTAAATTCAAATAAAGTAATCAATGAAATCAAATATTGCCATAGTCTCATTTTCAAACTAAAATTCAAGAATCTTTTAAGAGAGAGTTTCCGACTCTTTAAAGAATTAATTATAATTATAATGACTTAAGTAACTCTTATTTTGAAAATATGTACCGTTGATAGGATTGCCGCCTAAAATGTAGATTAAGCTAAATTAATTAAGTTAAAGGAAATATACGGCATGGGATTCAAAGGAAGTAGGCTTAAGAAAATTTAATCATTAAAATGAGAGTCCTAAATTTCACCATTGTTTGATTACGTTGTGCATTTTAACAATAAATTGGGTTGTACTAAACCCTAATGGCAGACTGCACAGTTGCCGATGACAAAAAAGTTCAAGCAACTAACCGTAATCGGCAATTTTTAATCTTAAAACTTTAGTACTATCTAGAAATTAATTTAATTACAGTGAGTAAATAAAATGATTTTTTAAATACCTTTCTTAGGAATATCATAATCATACAACTTAATATACATACATAGATATAATGTTAAATAAATCATAAAGTCTTAAAGTTTAGATTTCAAAAGTTATGTTTTTGGATTGCATTGAAACAAATAATTAAAACTAAGCAATTTTTTATTTTTTTTTTTTTAATTTTATGACTTTATGACTTATGACACATTATGACACCTTGTGAATCACCCAATTGTATACAGCGCATCAACTCTTAGACTACTCATCATCCGAAACTTTCGCCTCGTGGATTCCGTTCCAGTAATTTTGATATAAAAGATGCACCACTATATGAGGGTCAATTGTCGAAAATGTCGATAAAATAGTCGATTACCCAGGAGCTAAACATTGCACACAAAACCGTCTGGAACCAATGGAGGGCATTGCTTTGGAGAGGAATTGTGTTCCATCAGGACAACACCAGGCCACACACATCAATAACGACTCGCCAGAAGCTTCAAGAAGCTTCGGGGGTTTTGTTGGGAGGTTCTTATGCATCCACCTTATAGTCCGAACCTGCCACTAAGTGATAACTACCTGTCCCTGTCTATAGCGAATGATTTTGTTGGTGAAAAATTCGTCTCAACAGAAGCTTGTAAAAATCGACTGTCCCAGCTTTTTACCAATAGGGACGAGGGCTTCTATGAGAGCGGCATTATGAGACTACCTTCAAAATGGCAACAAGCTATCGAAAAAACGTTGCATATTTGTCCTGATGCGGGTCATTTTAACTATGGTAAATAAAATCTTCAATTTCGTGCAAAAATAATGGTTTTATTTTTACTAGGCCTAATATTTTCCAAATAGGTACCAAAAATCAGCAGAGAAATTTATGCAGCGCCAAGGTTTTTTTAATATTATTTTCCTATGATTTGGATCACAGTGATTTATATTAGCTGCGGAGATTATTACAGCTAGGTGATCATTGCGTTGACGCTATAACGTCGCGGAGTGCACACTCATCTACAGAGTATCCTACATATATAGTGACTTTTACATAAATATCTAGCTTGTCTCAATATACATATACGAGTAGATGCAAAAAGTTAAAGTAAGTCACGTGAAGTAGCAAATCACCCAGTTTCACAATGCAAACAAAATTTCTTCCTGAATGGCATATCTCGCAGATTATACAGATATATTTGAGTAATAAAGAACATTTTCAATGCGCGTATCTATCAAACATTACACCATTAAATGGAACACTAATGGATTTTGCAATAAAAAACAATGAAAGAAAACACAATGAATAAAAAGCAGGTAAATCACAAAGAAATATGTTGTGGCGCATTGACTTGGTGTAGTCAAGACAGTAAGTAGTCTTAACAAAAAATGCTTAAATGGTTCTCTGTATATGCCGCTATTAAAGCCTACCTTAGCGCGACCATTTTGCAAAACCATTAACGCTGTTGTCCTGTTGTCCCTTTGATGGGCGCAGGAAGCCTACAAGCGCAAAACCAAGTGAAATGTAAATGAAAGTTACATGTCGACATACTAGATATACGAGTGAGGATATGTATTTACAATATGTAAATTGAAAGGGAAATAGCGCGGTTACAGAAAATGATGACATTCTACATAAATGAACACATCATCAGCCGACCAACAAATGACAGACGTGCGCAAAGGGACAGTTTATATAGACAGTCAGTTTATCGGCAGTACGTAATGGCGAAACAAAAGAATAACAAGACAATGGGAGCAATGTGAATATGCATACTTACATAATGATAATGATATGGGCAATCCCATTGGGGTATGCAAAATAAAATGGGAAATGAATGTGAGAAATTAAGTGAAATGAAGTGAATAAGAAAATTAATAGTTAATGCCTATGAATATGTATTCATATTTCCATGCATAAAAATTATTGTTTTACCATTTGGTTGGCGGCAGTGTATGCGTAACCTTTTGGTGTGGAGTGTGGAGCCTAGAAATTAACAAACGTTTACTTTTAAATATTGTATATCAGCGAATTCGAAGACGAAATCCTACAACTACAAAATTCCCATGTATTTTGTTTTTACTTCTGTTTTGTAAGAGTAGTCAAAATTTACATTTTATTTTTGGTTTTACGGCTTTTGAAAGCTCATGTGCAAATGCAAAAACAAAATACATGTATGTAGGTGAATAAAGAAAATTAACACGGCTGCTATAGTAACTACACCAAGGCGAATTTATAGAAGATGCTGTCAAAAGAATAGCTGATTTGATTTATTTCCAAACCAGTCGAACGGTGATATATTTATAATACAAGGTTTTTCGTTAATTTTATATAAAACTATAGTTCATAGTATAACAAAAACCATATAAATTAATGTTTCAAACTTTATACACAATTTATAAGCTATACAGCAGCATACTCGAACATTATCTAAAAGCTATCCTAAACAATTTTATCATTTTTTATTAAGATTCAAACATTAATTTTCAGGGTTATAGTATGAACAATTGTTTTATATAAAATTACCGAATCGAAATAAAATTAACAAAAAACCTTGTATTATAAATAGATCACTTTCGACCGGTTTGGATCGCAAGAAACCGCTTTCAAGATCTTGTTCATATGCAACAACAGAAGATGAGTTTTGTACAAATATGTTCGGAAAATTCAAATATTATTTACATCGAACTGAACTAACGGGACGCTTACATTCCCACGACAGTCGGTTCTACGTACCGGAATGACCCGGGTTTCACCCGGCCAAGGACTGTTGTTTCGGCGATCTAACCCTGTTTAGATCGGCCTACCCCATAAGTTGTCTGTCTCTCCTGGAGCAACTCCTTGCAGCAGGGTTGCTTCACCTCCTTCTGGTCAGAGCTGGCATCGAGTCAAACCCTGGTCCAGAAACCTATTTTTGCTGCGTTTGCCAGAAAAAGCTCCATCCGAACTCCACTTCGGTAAGGTGTAATTCGTGCGACGGATGGAGCCATCTTAAGGTCTGCTCAGGCCTTAAGACCCACAAGGAGTGGTCCACAAACTATGTGGCCCCATGTTGTTCGCGCCCTATGGCGCCCACAGCCTCTACGGCTCCCTTAGTTGCACCTAGTGCACCGGTGCCTAGCACCGGCAGAACTTCTACGGTTCGCAGGAGCACACAACAACATGGTCGCTCCCCCCCCAACCTAGCTCCTGGTACCCCACACAGTCTGTTCCGTGTGTCAGGCTAGGATATACCGGAATGCGGCATCAGTCAGGTGCAATTCGTGCCAAGGCTGGTGTCACTTTCGAGTGTGTTCTGGCCTGCGCACCACACGTGAATGGTCGGGTGACTACCTGGCTCCCTGTTGTAGAGCCTTGCAACCGCACGCGCCAGTGGCGGGTCTGCCAAACAACACCATAAGGCAGCCCAACGTGCCAATGCATGTGCAGCAGGGTCCAGGTGGGCAACATCACCCTTCCCTCACACCCCTCTCCGCGACGACTCTACCGAGGCAAACGAGACTCCTTCAGCTGAACTGCAATGGGCTGCAGGGCAAGATTGAGGAGATAACCGACTTTATGAGTCGGCATAATCTGTCAATAGCTGCGATCCAAGAAACGAAACTGCACAGCAACTCAACTCTGTTGAGTTGCAACGGCTACAATGTGCATCGTAAGGATCGCGAGCGAGGTAATGGTGGTGGCTTAGCATTCATCACCCATCACACAGTGCAGTATCGTCTTATTGAAGAAGACATCGACCGCAGGGACACTACCTTAGAATGTCAAGGAATAGCTGTCCGGTCAGGCGATGTCGAGCTCGAATTATTTAACATTTATATACCCCCTGTCACCTGCTGCCCGGCAGGATATCACCCTGACATAGGTGCGCTCCTCAGAAGTGAAAACCGATTGGTAGTAGGTGACTTTAATGCGCACCACGATCTCTGGCATTCAAGCCTACCAGCTGATCGTAGGGGAAATGATTTGGCAGAGCAGATAGACGATTCGACATTCTGCACGATGAATGATGATGCCCCCACCAGGATTATGGGTAGTTGCAGCAGCTCGCCTGACCTAACGATAAATAGCATAACGTGGCGACCTATGCTATCGCTTGCATCAGACCACCTACCTATAATCATCTCGATTGACAGACCTGCTGACTTTGTCTCCGCGGACCATCGGACCTATATCAACTTTAAAAAGGCTGACTGGGTCAGGATCGCGGAGTTCACCGAAAATGCCTTCAGGTCTCTTCCCGCTCCCACCGACGTTCGAAAAGGCGAACATAAGTTCCGCAAGGTGGTTGCGTCAGCTGCGGCCCGCTTCATTCCGGCAGGGAGGATCCCTGAGATCCGTCCCAACTTCCCGGCTGAAGCGGCCGCTCTAGCGAACGAACGCGACCACCTTCGCCGCTCCGATCCCCGTAATCCTAATATTCAGGATTTAAACGTGGCGATTCGGAGGCTGGTGGACCAACACAAGCGGAACAAGTGGGAGGAGCATCTGAAGTCCTATAATCTGGTCACGGGTGTTGGTAAGCTTTGATCTACCGTGAAGTCCTTATCCAACCTGACGAAGCACGACGACCGAGTGGAAATTTCATTCGGGGATCGTGCCTCGTCGGACCCGAAGAGATGCGCGAGCTATTTTAGCCGACAGTTTATACTGCATCCTTCGGGGGATAGGACCAAGCGGAAGGTGACCAGGAGGCTGCGCAAATTACCGAACAACAGCGCGCCCCTTACCTTCACTTGTGGCGAGGTAAAGGAGGTCATCGGGAAGGCGAAAGCCTCCAAGGCCATTGGCCCTGACGGGCTAAGCGTGTTGATGCTGAAAAATTTAGGCCCCGCGGGAGTTGAGTTCCTCACCGGGATCCTCAATTTGTCTATGGCCACCCTCATCATTCCAGACATCTGGAAGGTTGGGAGGGTGGTCCCACTACTGAAACCAGGGAAACCGGCCGACAAGGGTGATTCCTATCGGCCGATTTCTCTGGTTTCACCTGTGGTAAAGACACTTGAGGCCCTACTCCTCCCGTACTATACATACCACCTTGGGTCAGCTAAGCATCAACATGGCTTCCGGAAAGTGCACAGCACAACAACAGCACTTAATGCCATAAACACGCAGGTGAACCGTGGTCTTAACCAAAACCGCCCCTGCGAGAGAACCGTCCTAGTAGCGTTGGACCTGTCGAAAGCTTTCGACACAGTTAGCCACTCCACGCTACTAGCTGACGTGGAATCATCAACTCTCCCGCAGGGACTGAAACGGTGGACCGCGAATTACCTGTGTGGTCGTCAATCATCGGTATGGTTTAGAGACACAACATCGAAACCAAGGAGGATTAAACAAGGGGTACCGCAGGGTGGCGTCCTGTCCCCATTACTGTTTAATCACTACATCTCCAAGCTCCCTCAACCGCCAGAGGGAGTCACGATTGTCTCCTATGCTGATGATTGCTCGATAATGGCAACCGGCAATGCAATTGATGATCTGTGTTTGAAAGTGAACGGATATCTCTCGGATCTTGCCCACTTTTTCACTAGCAGAAACCTGGCGCTGTCCCCTGCCAAGTCCTCGGCGACCCTTTTTACCACCTGGACGAAGGAGGTCAGGCTGGATCTTAACATCCACATCGATGGCACCCCCATTCCGACGGTTAACCACCCGAAGATTCTGGGGGTGACTTTCGACAGCCTGCTCTCCTTCTCCGCGCACACTACCGCAATCGCCAATAGAGTACAGAGCCGCAACAATGTCCTCAAGTCGCTCGCCGGCAGCTCTTGGGGCAAAGACAAAGAAACGTTGTTGGCAACATACAAGGCGATTGGCCGGCCGGTAATAAACTATGCTGCGCTAGTTTGGTCGCCGGGAACCAGCAGGACACAATGGACGAAGCTGCAGACCTGCCAGAACGCCGCACTCCGCACGGTGACGGGATGTCTTCTGATGTCGCCTGAGGAGCATCTCCACCAAGAGGTAAATGTGCTCCGAGTTAAGGAGCACAACCTCTTGCTCAGCAAGCAGTTCCTTGCTGGATGTCACCGCTCGGGGCATCCAAACGGGCACCTGCTTGCAGTGGAACTGCCCCCCAGGCACATTAGAAGACATCTACTAGAACTAAAGGACGAGATCCAGCCACTCATCACACAACCGCTGGATCCGGAGGCGTACCGGCGGGTCCTAAGCAACATCCACAGAGACACAGTCACGAACATCATTGACTCCCGCCAGGCAAATGCAGTCATCGGAGCCCAACCACCACCTGTAGCAGATGAGGAGTCCCTGCTGCCCCGCGAGTCCCGCGTCACTCTGGCACAACTACGATCTGGATACTGTAGCAGGCTCAACTCCTACTTATCCAGAATCAACCCTGACATACCCAACACATGTCCGGCATGTGGAGATTCTCCGCACGACACCAACCACCTATTCACATGCCCTCTCAAACCCACTCATCTAACCCCCCTCTCCCTCTGGTCCAACCCTGTCGAAACTGCACGTTTCCTGGGCCTCCCCCTAGATGAGTTTGACGACAACGACCATGGGTGAATCCGCTCTTTACGGGGCGCGACTAGCCGCTACAACAACAACAACAACAACTGGATGCTTAAAACATAAATAATAAATGTGAAATAATAAATTTGCTTTTCTATGTTTGACTTTGATTCTGACCAAAAATATATATATTGTTTTTCACTTATATGTACTTGCCAAGGCGATTTCATATAAGGCGAAGTTGATCAAGCAGCTAATTGAATTCGCTTGGACAACGTAATGTCAAAATGATGTGTTTGTTTGTCAATCATACAGTCACTGTGCGTATAATTTGTTAGTGTAAGTTTTTGTTTTTGTACGTAAAACACCACCTGATATGAAACCAAAACAAAATACATGTAAGTTTTGTGAATGAATTCGCTGGTGCTATTGCCTCCACCTTACTGAATATGCCTTAAGCTACACCTTATATGAATTCGCCTTGCCTACCTACGTTTATAATAATAATAGCAAAATGTATTGAGATGATATAGATAATTCTATAACAAAAACTATATTAAAATTTCCTGAATCCAAATTGCGAATAAATTAAAATAGTCAATTTAAATTCAAAAAGCGACAATTGAAAAGATAAGCCATTTTAAATTCCGAAAGCGTCAAATGAATAAGATAATAGTGAATAGTGATAATAGCGAAACACATAGCGACTTCAGTATTTAGCTCGTGGATGAAGTAAAGGCTGATGTTACAGGAGGAGAAACGGCAAGAGCATTTCCATTCGGATGCAATCACCCATCAAGATACGCTGATGGATATGTGTACATATGTATATAATATATATGTATATTGTAATTGTAATTTGAAAAATATGTATTACAAATAAGTTTCTCATTCCCATTTGACGCATTCTCAGTTTCGTTTGACGCTTTCTCATTTGCAATTGATACTTTCTCATTTAATTTGGCTCTTTGTCATTTGCAACTGACTATTTTAATTTTCAATTGACGCTTTCATATTTACAATTGGAAATGGTGTAGGTAATTTTCGAGGATGCAGTTTTTTAGCCAACTCAATTTTTATTTTCTTAAAATTCAGATTGAAATGCGAGAATTTTTAAAAGAGGACAGTATAGGAATATTTAAAATTGAGCCGACCTAATAGTAAACTAAACAATATTTTTTTCTGACCGGGCTCTCGTTATATAGTGTGGCGAATTGAAGGTCAAGATGGTTGTGGTGGGTGAGAAATTCCGCAACGATGGTGTCTGGTGAGTATATCAAAACCTGGAAAGAGTTCGGCCCAAGGTGTTTGGTGATCAAATTATTGCTTCAAATTTGTCAGTAAAGTGGTTTCAAAAAATTTGAAACAACGTTCAAAGTGTCAATCCCAGCTAAGTATAATGTTTGGGCATATGATATAAAATATTTGGAGTAATTTTTTAGTAAAACTTCAATATAGTATCTGGAAGTGTTTTTTACCCTTTATTTGACAACTACTTAAAATGCCCGGTTAATAAAGGAGTTAGAGTGTTAAAACTTTGACAAACATATTTTCTCACAAAAACTGTATCCAATTATTAAAGACTTACCAGGGTACGTACCAGGGTTGTAACTACAGATAAAAATAAAACACAGTGGCATTTTTCTACAGAAAACTACGGGCCCTGCAGGAACACCAATCCTCATAAAAAATCTCTAAACCGAAAAACGTCTCAGTGTTCAATAAATAAACACAAAGAAAAAAAGTATTACACCATTTTTATACGCATGTATGACGTTAAAATTTACTCTTCGATTGGAATTAAAAGCTGTTCTCCATTTTCACTCTCTTTGAGAAAATGTGTTTAATGAAAAAGCTCACGGGGCATACCAAAACAATTAGATTATTTAGCAATACATAGGCATAGGCTGGATCTTACATTCTTTGAAAACGCCTAAGACAAACTTCTCCAATTTGACAAGATGATGGTATCATAGTGGCCCCCAGTGACTTCTGTCTCTTTAACTAGTTGAGACTTGAGTCAATCCTACCCAAGATTTTATAAACAAAATACAAGTGAGCACAAGCATCAAAACAAGCGACGTGTTTGGTTTGATAAAGAACGGATTTATTTAATTGAATAAATGAAAGAAAGATCTGAACAGAAATGATGTGTTAGCCAGAGTTGCATTGAATTTTATAACTCGAATCGAAAATCTATGCTTGTTACCTCTACCCGGGTTGATTATAATCGACTAGAAAAGGAACCATAGCACACATTTGAATATACACGAATTTTGGAGGCGAACGGTAACAAAGTTTTTGCTCCATCTTTCTTTTTATCATCAACAAAAAAAAAAGGACATCAACCAAAACCTGCCAGCTACATATATAAAAAAAAATATTCGTATACAAACGCTTTTCATTTTAGTTTATTTGGAACATTTTTTTATGCAAATAGCCAACAAAACAATTTAATTCTATTTCAATTCCATTAACTGGCCATTTCTATTTTAGAAACATTTTTGATCGCATGCCAAATGATTTTTATCGTTGAGAATTTTTTTTTTTGTATTGAGTTCGAAGGGATGAAATTAGCTAAAAAATCACAATAAATGCTTGCAAGTGCAAAAAGTGCATGAATAGCAATATCAAAACAAGGGTAGCACTTAAAACAAGTAAAGCAATACGAACGCGAAAAGCTTAAGAGAAAGAAGGAAAGGAAGCGTAAGTTAAAATATACTATTAGGTTCCTACTACCAACTAGAAAATGCAAAAAACGTTAGAGGACTTTTTATAGAAGCTCTTCAATAAATAGTATAAAACCCATTGTATGTCTCCCCTTGTTTGTTAAGTGTTGCAAGCGCGATGTAAAACCTACTTTTCATACCCTTCGAATGCCTTGTAGCAGTTTTGAATGTTTATGTAGCACATACTTATGTAGATAGATAAGGTCATTCAGTATATACACTTCCATCATTGGCGAATAGCGGCTGAGATTATGTTCGATTGTGATTTCGAATTGTTTCACATTAAAGTGTACTTGTTGGTCATTTGAAATAGTTGCTTACAAAAAACCAAAAAAAATACAAAATCCCTGTGCCTGTTTTCGACAAATAAATAAAAACCGTTTGGAACAACAGCTATAAAAAGTTGAGTATTGTGAATATTAGTGTTTGTGTGTGTGTGTGTGCATGTAGATGAAAGCAAATGGGCGAAATAAGCTCTTAAAAGTCGATTTAACTGGCTACTTCATAGATGTTGCTAAATCTACGATTTCTCTTAAAATATGCTCCTTCTCTCATTGTATTTTTTTTTTTCTTCATTTGTTAGACGCACTTAAGAGCTTAAATGCTGTATTGATATTGTATTTTGAATGTTTTAAGGGTTTTAAAGTTGTGGTCATTTGAAGACGGATGATGATGATGTGGATTTACGATTTTTTAAATGTTTTAAGAAAAAATTCGAATCCAGTGTCGAGGGAATTTATAGTCACAGTTATTTGAATTTTATGATGCGAACTAAGGCTTTAAGACGGTAAAATTAATAGATGGTTCCGAACGTTATATGAAAAGTGGAGAAAATAAGAGAGAATGTGTAGGAGCACAATAATGTAAAAGAAAAAACAATGAAAAAATAAGGCAGGGTTACTTATGAATAAAAATACAGACGAATATAGAGAGGAGGCAAATAGTAAATAAATATGCAGATAAAAGAAGAGATAAGTCAAAACAAAGTGAAGGACATCATGTATCCAACGAAAATGATGAGTAACGAAAAAAGAAAAGGGAGCATAAAGCGGTAAGCAAACAACCAATTTAAGGAGAGGGCTAGAAAGTGAGAAGGAAGGAAAAGTGAAACTGAAGTGACATTGAAGTGGTCGAAAAATTTAGAAGGCTTCACATTCAGTATGTTCAGCAATATAATATGGATATGGCAAGACCCAGAGCGGGAGCAGAAAAATATTTTTTTTTCTTCAAATTTTCACACTACTTAACATCGGCTGCTGCCTATTGACGAGAGAGATTCAGGTAGCAATTCTTGCTTGAACCATACAAATTAAACTGATTTTAAATTCTCATTTTGCTTGAACTAAAAAGACCGGGAGGGGAAAATGATTTTTACTTTTTTACTGAATAAAAAGTAGTATTGAAAAAAATATTAACTTCAATTTATTATAAAACAGTGTCAAATCTTTTAGTCCAAATAGTTTCATATTAATATTAATTAATAGTTGTTAATAATATCAATACGTTGTTTAGCTTTTCTGCAATCATATTGTCCAGTTGAATGAAACGGTAAAAATGTAAAGTATGTAAATAAAAACGCAATGAAAAGAATAGTCAACTAACTGTCGATTACCTCCTCTCTGCTTTTAGCTTTGTATCCTTGGAAATATTCAAAAATTGAATACCTCAAGAAGGTTTAACATACTACCTTAGAGGCTTTACATGGATTGGACCATGGATCTACCTAAAAATTCAACAGTTCATTCGCTAAAATTTGTTAAGGCAATGTTAGTTATTTTTACAGTTCTCAATTCATTTCATGCGAAATAAAACACATTTGTATCGTTCCATGATACTTAATACTAACACAAAACATCAGCAACCCTCCATGAAAGTTTCACTTGGAGATTTATGAAGGAGGTTTTACTCCAAACTTTTAGACAGTGTTAAATACTATTTTAAGCGACTTTGAATTTGTAAAAGAATTGCGATGCAAAACTACTCGATCGAAAACTGCGTAAGGATTTCAAGAGTAAATTATGGGTAACGCAATTTACGTTTTCTCCGACTTATCTCAGCTTTTCCCCTGGCAGATCACTTTGGACCAAAGCCTGTTGTCATGCTGCATGTGGAGTCAGCAACTCCCAGTATCTTCTAAATCCACTTTGAACTTTGCCTTAATATGAGAATCTTCATCCGGATAAAGCGGGGAACTGACATAGAAGGTGCAGAATCGTTTCCTACTCTGCATAGTCCCGGAAAATATTTAAAATACAAGTTTTCGATTGGCACCCGATTTGCAATTGGGATAAAAGCTCCCGAAATTTCACGAAACAGTGAAATCTACATTAAACAATGCTTGCGAGGTTTCGATGATTCTAAGAAATAATGAGGTTCCTCCTTCTCGTGTTACAAAAAAAAACTATTTAGTGGTGCCAGGCAACTGTTATGAATTTTGTTCCCATAGAAGAGCACCCACCCAATTACGGCACGCTGAGACCAATCTGAATATATTGTGCTCTAGTGAAATGAGCATTAAATACAGCAAAAGGGGCATACAAAGACATAACAGACTAGGGACCCAAGTATAGTGGTAGAAGCCAATAATTCCAAGAAGGTGACATCTCTGATGAGATCTGTTCCAGTGAAAGTAAAAAATTATACGTTCAAAAGTTAGTACTTTATTTTTACTAGTATTTACTTAATTTAAGTTAAAACTTTAAATACTTTATCCTTTACTTTTTGAATATTGATTCGATAGTTTCTAATTTCTAAGGGTCCTCCCTGATGGGGAAGGTGGATGCCGACAAGTCGTTCACCTTTTAGGTCATGATTTTAAGATCAAACGCGTAGGAAAGGAATTACCCCTACAATAAATACTCTAATAGGGGATGATGAAGCTCGAAACATATAAACCTGCAGTACCAGATTTCACCCTTAGAAAAGTCAAGAGGCTATATGAGGCCTGCGACAATTCGAAAAAGGAAAAATTAAGTATAGTATATTTCAATAAACGGAAACCTTTCTTATATATATGTTTATGGAATCCGCATGAGGACAGACTGATAAGCAGGAGAAAACAAATGGAAATCTAACTTGCCCAGAACTTGGAAGGCTTATCGGATAACATTGCTGACATTTTCGAAAACGAAAAGTTTGGAGAAGAGAAAAATTTCAATAGCAGGAATCAAAAAGACATTGAAATGGATTCCAGTGTACCTGGTATATCAACCGTCGCTAACCTTGCGATTTTTACGGAAATTTGTCAGTCTGCTTTTATTAATCCTGTACACCGATTTCTCTAAGGCTTTCGATAAAGTCACAATCATTTATTGCCTCATATCATATCGGTACTTCTCGATTAAGCATTTTGGATAAAATATCTGATCTTGGAGTGATTTTTGATACTAGATTCTTGTTTCATAACCATGTCATCTACGTAATCCACAAACCACTATACTTTAAAATTATTATTTACAGCTCTGGTACGCTCAAAGCTTGAATATGCTTTATTCATCTGGAGACCTTACTATGAGTGTCATACGACTTGAACTGAGCGCATACAAAAAACATTTGCACGGTTCGTGTTCCATTCTTTGCATTTCATCAACCCGATACCCTCCTATACTGTCAGGTGTATGTTAATTCACTAACTTTAAACGATCCGACAATCGCAATTTTCGACAATATTTGTCGTTTGCAGTAACGATTGTGCGATTCACTAACTTATTCTCAACGACACTTAACAGCTGTCTCGCTGTATTTATTAAAAGTACTAAAGAATGGCATCTTGGTCAAACTAAATGCGAAAATGGGAGAAAAACACAAAAGCAATGGAAAAAAAAATAAATGAATGCGCTCTGTCGAATATAAACTTAAGAGCGGTTTTATTATAAATATTGATTAAAATTAAAAAAGACACTATTTTATTTCAAACTACAAATATTCATAATTGTTTTTTTTTTTTTGTTTATTGCAATATTTCCTTGTTGCGGAATTTCGGGCTCTCCTCTGAGTGATTTGTCATCAACTGGAATATCTGGAATCACCTGCTAACATACCATGGTTTTCCTTTCCAAAATTCACTATATTATGAATCGTGTTGTGCTCCAAGGTACATAAATTTAACATTTTTTAAAAAAGGATCATTTATCTATATATTAGCAAACTAATATTTCTGTTTTTATACTATAATCCTTGATAAAAGTTTGCTTTTACAATTTGCCCATTAATTGAATGGTGAATATGGTGGTTGACATAAGCCGAGGAGGATGATTATTTGGCTCCAAAATTTATACATGAGTACAATCAACGGTCACAATGATGCCCGCCACAAAAGGTGAAGACGCTAAAGCAAACATTTCCTTATCCGCTTGAGAGACTAGGTATTCAGCCAAGTCTGGAGTTAACCGATACAGCTTCTGAAATTCTGTTGCATACAAATAAAAGGCATTGTCCACAATTTTCCTTCCTTTTTCAATTTCAAGGAAACAAATCACCGAATTTATCCTTTATTCAAGTTGAAATCAGTTGAAATTTTTAATTTCTCGATTGAGTAACATCATCAAATTTCTTGTCGTTTAGTTTTCGATAATCGACTAGCTAACGACAACAGCTGATTCGGAATAGCGAAAATCATAAAAAAAGGGTTACTAAATAGAAATATGCGGGCATGTGCTGCAAATCGTTTTCGCATGAAAGTGCCACCGAAACAATACGACAAATACGTGTTTGTGTGACACTTTCATGCGAAAACGATTTGCAGCACATGCCTGATGATGTCTTTAAATGACAGAAGAATTATTCTTTCGCTGACATTCGTTTTCGATATTACACGAGTCGCAATTAACTCGCAATTTTTACTCAAGCGTATTTGTTTTAATATCCCGTCCAAAAGTCTGTGCAATCATGATACCGTTATTTTAAACCGAGTTAGAACCATATATGCCTCTAATTCTCTAATGTAAAAGAACATAATTTGCTTCAGAACTCTACAGATATAGACTTTTTCTTGTCTAAAACTAAGATCAAGTTATTGCGGTCTGAATTGTTTAATTAATTTTTTATATTTTTCTTTGTTAATTCGAAGTTGTCTGTAAGAAAAATGTTATATTTTGTAGATTATAAATGAAATGAAATGTTAAGCTACTATACTGTACTGAGTCGTATTAGTGTAATCAGATTTTATATTCCGGAAAAGAGTTGAGTACAATCGCTGGTCTTATGAGAAACGGGAAATAGCCAAGTGGATTGTGCACTAATTATTAGGAAACTGTAAGACTTACGTTATTCATATCAAAGATGTTCAGCATAAACTTAAATAATGGCTCCCCTTTCTTTTGCAATCTTGTTACTTAGTGCCAAACTATTATGTACATTTATTATTAAATACATTTTTCGACCCCCTTTGACTACTTAAACATAGCTACTTCAAATACCACTGACTTCACTAGTAGCAATACCATCAAATTAAAATGTAATTTCATCATTTGGAAAATTTTTAATTAAAAAGACGACAGCGAGACAGCGAGACACGAATAAAAATGCCAAGTCATGCTTGGAAAATAAGAAAATTGCAATTACTAACACATTTCTGTTAGAAATCCAGTATAGCGAGAGAGTAGGCGGTTATATTCACACGAGATGATGGACAAAATAAATAGATACAGTGAAGAAAATAGCAATAATAAAAAACAGAAGTTATAAGCTAAAAAAAAGAAAAAAAGTAAGTAAAAAGACCCGGCGGAGCGGTGCTACAAAAAATAAGAGCGCGTAACTTAAAAGAAAACAATAAGGATACAGCAGGAAACTCTCAAAGCATATAATATGAAAATGAAGAGACAAACAGCCAAAGAAATCGAATGGCGGAAGAGCAATGTGATTCAAAAAGTAAAAGCAAACAAAACGCATAATTCAAGTGAGTGAGGTATGAGGGAAAAAAATTTAGACAAGAACAAAAATAATCAAAATGGGAATATCTTTAAAGACAATACACAAATGAAATGGCTGCCTGTCCTAGTACAATAATAATGCAGCACCGGCTTAATTTGAAAGCTAGTTGATAAACTGACATTGTTGCGCGCCTAAAACTCTACTATCATGTCGTTCCGCCTTATTAAGTAAATACCCGCACCAAAACGCGAATAACAGCACATTTATGCGCACAAATACACACATAGAAGAATATACTACATAGGTCTGAGTTTGATGGCCACGATCTAAATATATTGCAAACGGAAGTAGAGAATATGTGCATATCTATGTCAGTATGTTCAGAGCATACACGACTGTGTAGAAAACCGCAACACGCGCCTGAAATTGAGATAAATGAATTGAGATAATACAACCAAAGCCAACGTTGTCTGGAGCTAATGTCCATCAGCGTAGTGTCATCCGATGTGGTGTGCGTATGTTTGGTCGCATTTGAAGGCAGCAATGCAGCAACCACCTCGAACGCAAAGACAACTCTACAAAGCAAGATGTGGATTAGCTGGTGAGTGCGGTAAGGAGGTTCTGATTGTGGTTATGGTTGCAGTGGTGGCTCTGTCTGTGTATATAAATCCACTTCTGTATGGTGCGGTGGCACAGATAATAAAGTCAAATAGAATGTCCACCCAAAACTAAGATAACCGTTGGCATTTCAATTGTTAAGCGAGAGTGTAGAATGTAGAAAGTAAAAGGGCAATAAAGGAAGGCGTAGCGTAGAGAGCAACAAATGAATGCAGCATGCGAATTGCGCATTGTTTTGACAACAATCGAGTAGAATGCTGAACAACACATAGCCACAAATTTTACTCTAGCAGCACTGACGCTGACACTTCTACTACTAGCCCGACTAGCGCTATAGACAATGACGCTTGAAATTGCTAAACTCTGCGCTAAACCAATTTCTTGTTGCGCCCATTATGGTTGTTTTCTTTTTGCGTGTTCGTGTATTCTTTTATTACTTCCTTCGTCGTGTAAGTTCGCTGTCTCTTTTCATTAAACATTTACTCTCGAATTTGGTGACATTTTGAATGCATTTGCTAGCGCGCTATAAACGAAATGCTTTTTAAGTAAAAGATTACAAATTCTATTAGCCTTAGACTTGCTATGGTGAGGTTTAACATGAAATTAGGCGTGTAAATTGAAAATTTCATCGTTGTCGTTGAACCGAAATGACTTTAGCTTTTTGACGAATGTAAGGAAGCATGCGCGCAATACCCTGTAGGGCAAAGTGTAATCGAGTAGTACTCTAGTCTGCACATTGACTTCATTTGTTGTTAAAATGTATATGCGTTTTACTACAATTTTGTTAAAGACCGTGCGACGAAGATTATTTAGCCATTATGCGGAATGGTAAAAAATGGCAGCTAGCTAAGCTTTAAATATCTGTTTTAACTTTAGCCAATGATGTTCAAGAGAAAAATATGTAAATTTGACTGCAAATGCTAAGTAGTCTTGTGGAACTTTAAAGAGTTATATTAAAAATTGGAATTATATTTATATTAAATCGTAAAATAAGTTTTTCCTTATTTTAAATATGTAACTACAAATTGGTGGTAATGGGGAGTTAATTTAGGTTAGATCCTGTTGCAAATTGGGCGATATATTTTCTATTTTTCCGACTTTTGGTGTCAATTTGGGTTTAATGAAAACCAAATTTAATCGAGTACAATTTTAATTATTATTGACTATAGCCGTTTGCCATTTTTGCGGACAATTTGACTTTCGCATCTGTGTGGAAGCTCGGCAGATTATAGGCAAAAAGCTTGGCGTGATTTTCGGCGGCTCTTCTATTGGTTAATTTCATCTATTAAATACAGTTTTACAAAGGTCAAAACCGAATAACTGTCGGACGGCATAATGTCTAAGCTATATGGTTGCATTGAAGTTTCTCATCCTAGTGCAGTGAAATTTCCCTATGGAACCCAATAAAGTTTATCTTGGCGAATATCTCTTGATTTCTTCGCGCAATCGGACGAGTTGTGAACAATACGGAACTGAATTACACAATTCCTTTCCAATCACCCTATGCGCTCAAAATCACTTAGCTGCTGATGATAATTTGGTCAATCAAATTATTTAGTTAATTCGCGTGGTACCCAAATGTTTCGGGTTATCATCACTTACCTATATCATACCTATATCATGGCCATGTTGAGAATTATGGGGAATAAGGAGGAATCTTCCAAAAAAAATTAAATATCATGCACCACCAACAGATCGAGCTCGTTTTGCATTTATCGCAGACAAACTACATTCAGCCCCTTTACGCTGATATATCTTTTGAGTAAATCGGATAGAAAGATTTTCATAGTTCAACATAGAATATATGTATGCATACGATTTTTATGTATTTTGTCTAATATTAAATCATCTTTAACGACTGTCCCAAATCGCTAACGACAAGGAAGGAAGGACACGTTCGACTCTTAGTTGCGCTGTTAGTAAACTGGAGCCAACTCGATTCAAATGATTCTATGGTTTTAAGACAACTTGCCAGCAATATTCTAGATTAGATATTATTCATCGAAAATTATTGAAAAATATAAAAAATTCATCAATTTTTTTCTTGGAATTTTTCTTCGCTCCAGCTCCGCTCCGGCTAAACACTTTCGCTCCTTAGCTCCGTCCTGCTTCTCATGTTAGAAAACCATTAAAACCTACTTGCAAAATACAAAAGGTCAGGGAAAGGATTAACGTACTAGCATCAATTGATATTCACAAAGAAATAAATTGGTCAGTTGACGAAGTTCTAGAAGAAATTTTCAAAACACCAAGGAAAATAATTAATACCTCATTGATATTTCAAAAGTCGCTATAATTATCAAGATGTTTAATAAATGTTTAATAATTAATGAGAAAAAGTTGATGTATGTAATGGATTTACAAGTAGAACACAGTGCATTGCGGATCATAGAGTTTAGGAAGTCTATGCTTTAAAATTTCAATCTGCGGTATGAAACCGGCTATAATAATTTCGTACACTTAGAATCAGAATCTAAGCATGGTGCTCCCCTCCAAGGAAATATTTCATATCGTGTCAACACTTTATGACGTCAGGTTGGCTAAAATGATACGTCATTAGCGGTGCACCTCCCAAGTTAAGGTAAAAAGTCAAGGAGTGCCGAGTAAGATAGATTAACATGGCGTGTTGTCAGTGTTTTCCCCGCAAAGACCTGTTTTACAAGAGCCTCATCACTTGGGGTGCTTCGACAATTATTGCATCGATTACTCGTGCGAGCCAAATGGTAGCAAATAATGAAATGAAATAAAAACAAATAGAATAAGGAAAATTAGGTAAAAAAATAACATTTAAAAACTCAAAAATAAAATCGAATTATTTTTAATTCAATTATCCACGTCATTATTATATTTTTTTTAAATAAAACCGTTTGCTTTAAATTTTTTTATTTTATTATTTAGTCGGTATTCTATAAACCGAGTACTAGAATGATGCCCAGAATTTCTGTTACTAGCTCTCCCCTTCTTAAATCCTAATACCGAAGTTACACTTGCGGTCAATAAAAACGCACCACCACTTTGGTAGACTATCTTCAGCTATATAACTATAAATATGAGAATCTAGTAAGCACTGAGAAATAAATTTTTTTTTATGAAATTGGGTTGCACACTGTATAACTGTTTTGGTTGTGTATTTGAAAAGTTGTGCAAAATGCCAAATAATCGGAAGAAATTAACGCGTGATCAAAAAATTCGCATATTGACATTAGATAAAGAACAGTTATCTTCTCGGCAAATAGCAGCTAGAATTGGTCGTAGCCATTCAACTATTATTCGTCTTTTACAAAACAAAAAAAAAAGAGAATAGTGATGTGTTGAAGCGTAAAAAGGGATCAGGTCGTCCTCGACAGTCAACTGAGAGAACAGACAACATACTGCGGCGGATAAGTTTAAGCGACCGCTTTAAAAGTGCACTTTCTATAAGGGCGTAGATGCAAAATTTTCACCAAGTGGATTTAAGTGTCGAAACCACACGCCGACGGCTTAGAGATGTGGGTTTATATGGAAGACGCCCTGCCAAAAAGCCACTATTAACACAAAAAATGAAGACTGCACGAATTTATTGGGCTAAAAAGTACCAAAATTGGGATCAAAATGATTGGCAGCAGATTATGTAAGCTCACAAAATTTGTTTTACGTACGCCGTTCAGGTGGTGAAAGGTTCCAGGATAATTGTGTAGTAAAGAAAGTTAAATCTCCTCAAAGTCAAATGATTTAGGGCTGCTTTTCATTCCATGTTTTGTTGATGGAATAATGAATGCACAAAAATATGCGACAGTGGTTAAAAATTTTTTAGTATTCGCAATTGAAGAATTGAATTCTTATACGGATCGCCTAATCTTTCAGGATGACTCAGCGCCATGCCATCGTGCAAAATGGGTAAGTTTTGATTGGAAAGAAGTCTTGTATAAAGCATCTATACAATATTGTTGTATATGATCCTATTCAGCTCGAATTTTTATTTTTGGTTGGCCAGTACATTTACCGATCTAGGGATTGAACGCTTGGATTGGCCTGGAAGCTCGCCAGATTTAACCCCTACAGAGCACTTATGGCACATAATGAAGTTTGAAGTTGCTAAACAGAAGCCAACAAATAAAAGTCAATTGATAAAGATTTTAGAACTGGTTTGGTATGGTCCCGTTATAAGGAAATCAATTGAGATCCTAGTGAATTCCATGCCTTCAAGAATTAAGGCAGTTATTGAGGCTAACGGAGGAATGACTCGTTATTAGGATAGCCTATTGTGAAGTCTATATTTCTTCCGTAAGTGGTGAAAATGATTAAGTCGCTTTAAGTTAACTTCACATTGTTTTTTACTAATTAATCATGAATATCATCGAATGTACAGTTTTGTTAATTTTATTTAATTAAGTGGCTATTCCTTATAAAAACCATTTTCGAGAAAAATTTTTTGTACATAACTAATTTACACTATGTTGCCAAACAAATAAAAATTACCCTAATATTCTAACTTTATAAACAAATTGCTCATGTGATCTTATTTCATTTATATTTGGTGGTGTTTTTTTATTGACCGCAAGTATATATGTATGCTTAGTTTTCGTAAATGACATCCTTAAAGTTTAGCACCAACTTAATATTACCCATTGCGAGTTCTCACCATGACTTAAGTAATTAAAGTGATACCCCTAAAACAGAAAAAAAAATTAAGTTGCTCTCAAATTAAAAACTCAGACACTATGGCATATTTACATCCATGCTCAGAAGTCAGTCTGCAACGTATGAACAGAGTGTATGGAAAAAAGTTTGTGTGATACATCACCTTCAACTTACTGAATCAAAAACTATGCGCATTCGTTTGTTCTGAAGCTTGCTATTAATTTTTCTGTCTGCGATTTCGCGCAAAAAACCCAAAACAATAAACATATGGCCTGCCCCGTCATAATTTTCACACATCACAGCGATAGACAGATGACAGCGTGAAAAAAATAACCAAATGTAAAGCGACATGGAACAGAGAGGATACATGAACTCATTTTCATAAGGACGCATATAAGTAAAAAGCAGATGTCTACGTAAGTTTGTGTGTGCATTCAGGTTATGTGCACATATTTGGCATGGCTGCTAAAGGATACACAAATTTTCTTTTTCTTTGTCCAAATGCATTAACGGAGAATGTTATCACAAAAGCAGACGAGCCAGATTAAAAAGAAACTTTCGACAACTAAGGAAGAAAAGCCATGAACTTTAGTCAAAGTGGAACGAGCATTTAAAATAATAAGAGTTTTGCTATTTATATCTAAATTTTTCTTCCGTTTTTTTTTTTTGGTTATTCGGAAGAAGCACTCTGTGATTATCGGTAGAATGCTTTGAGAAGTTTGCAAACAAAAATTTTGCACGTAAGCAAACAGCTTTTCATTGCATTTTTTTTCTCGCTGCTACGAGTATTTCGCGTAAGTGCAAAGTGCAATGCCCTTGCTCAAGTTCACTCGCTAAAAATCACCGTTTCATAGTGGCACAATGGAAATGTTGGAGCTGGTTGCCGAGACACATGCTCAAGGACTTTAAAGCTATAAGAACAAAAGAGGGAAGCGTCAGGCTGAAGAGGTGAAGTCTGTTGTTCGCAACTTTTTCACCTTTCAGCTTATGATGTTTTTATTTTCCACCGCTTTGTCTTGGTGTTTGCGCGCGCAGAAAAGTATTGTTGATGAATTATGTTTTTTAAGTTTTATTACTTTTCTTTTATTATTCAAGTTGCACTTGAACAAAGCATAACTGTTCGAAGACTAGCCGCCACATACGTCCTGGTAGTGGCTGTGACGGCGAGTAGCACTTCCGCTAGCGATGGCTAAATATGGAAAGACAAATTTTATCAAGCATAAAATAAAAAGGTTTATAATAAAAAAAAGAAATTGTGACTACCACATTCCATTAGACGAAACTACAAACCTTTATTGCATTCATCTACATATTTCTTTAATGTCATTAAAACATTGCAGAAGATTAATATGAGTGTGAATATTTTAATATAGTAATTCCTTTGTGAATCAGACTATCTCAAACTTCAGGTAAGGCTTTGTGAGACAAACGAAGAATTCATTTGTATTCAAATTAAACAGCTAATTTATTTATTCAAATCGGCAAGCTTTAAATGTCGAAATTTGAAGTGCGCACTAATAAAATAACATCGTCAAAAAAAATCAAAGAAAAAAGAAATTCCACATATACGGGGAAAATGCTTTTTTCACTGCAGATATATTTGTTGATGGTTTAATTGAAAAAAAGCTTAACTTTTATTTGTTATACAGAGACGTAGCACATTTTATTTATGAGGAAAACAAAAAAATAGCAAGTTCATCAAACCAACATAACTATGGTACTTCACTAATTTATAGTACACTAGTTCACACCCACTTGCAGCACAGCGCCTAATGGTATAATTATGGAGTTGCATTTAGGAATGAAATGATACGAGTAAAATGAGAGTGCATATTCGATATTTTTCGTGCGATACCAAGTAATTTGGGTATCGCTACTTTTTGATCAGGCACTGAGTATGTATCAAAAAAAAAAAAAAAATATTCCTATCGAAACTCGATACTAAGGCAAATTTTCCTTCTTTAAAAATTTTCACTTCATTAAAAAAAAATCACATTTTTCCTATTTATGTGGTTCCTCTTTTGTGCTCTATTTCACTTATCTTTAAAATTAGCAATCTTAATACAAATATTTTTTATGAAATAAGACAAGTTACTGTTTTTTAATATTCTCTGACTATACATACATATATTCGTCTGACTTAGAAATTCTTGACTACTTTTAGTGATAGTTATGAGTAGTTAATCATATTGGACTAGTGTTGTTGACTAAAAACTGATAAATGCAATTCGGATATTATCCGATTGATTGTTCGCTCTAATTTTAGAAAATGCTAGCATGGTTTCTAATGTTTATTTTACTGTATTCCAAAAATTTGATAAATGAATATAATTCTTCTTCTTTATACTAAAACAAAAATATTGTTCCTGTTGTATTAAAAATGATTAAACATTGAAATAAAAGCTAAAAAATACAAGGGATCCGCTATTCATTAATCACTTATTCCCAGATTTCTGTTAAGCTTTTTGAAATTACCAATTTTAATTTAATTTTAAAATTTTTTCTACCAATTATACACGCAAAATGTTTAAGATTGTTGCAATTTTATTATGTTGAATTTATTGATGTTGCAATTGGATACGGAATGTCTTCATAGCAGGAAGTGTCGATAAGAGTAGGTATCGATACTTTACATCCGATATTTTACAGGTATCGATACTTTATTTCGATACTACAGCAAAATACAAGTACGATACTTGGATGGTATCGTTTCTGCCCTAGTTATATTCCCATAGGCATTTTTGCAAACATAAATTAATGTCTAACATTCCCCTCCGACTATGTCGATATACAAGATTTTGGAGGGTTCATAACAACTATTCCTCATTTCTGTCAGGTCTTTACTTCCTTTTCATTGGTATGGCCAAATGCGCCGCAATAACTTCTTATTTTAGTCAGATGTCACGCTCTAGTATAAATACGTTTAGGAAAACGCCTTTACCCTACCTTACGTAAGATGTATTATGTAGAATGGTTTAAAACTACAAAGGAAAATCAACTTTTTAAAATCTTCATTCGGCAGCAACTCAACAAAAAATGATAGTTTACCGATGTAGCCGATTTCTCTGCCTTCCATTTTTTTTCGTTACTGTACGGTGGCTTGAACATTTTTTCTTGGATCTACCGTAATGCATTTGTGTATAATTTTATAAATTCTCTGGTTATAAACCCAAATGACGTATATTCACAAAAAATTTAGGTTTGGTTCCAAAAACACGAATCCAATACAGAGTACACAGTACGTGTTTAAGTTTTGTTTAATTCAACTTTAGCGCCACCTACCAGGCCGACATTTTTTAATTCACTTTTTTGGCACCAAACATATCTTGGTTTATGAATATAGAATTTGTCAATAACTCGACTACTGCACCACCTACAGGCTTTTTATTTTATATTCTGGTATCAAACCGTCCCGAAAAATTTAGTAATTTTGGTTTAAAAGTATAGAATTGATCAATAACTCGACCAAGGCGCCACCCACTGGCTCGACAATTTTTGATTTTCCTCTCATATTCTATTTAAGTTGTGAATATAAGTAGTTTTTTCCTATGTTTAAAGCATTATATTCCAATAAAATGCCTGGGGGCCACCTATCGAAATATTTGTATGCCAAAAGCAATGTGGAGCCCACGCAAAACCCATAAAAAATTTTCAAGAAAACCAGAATAGGTATAGTCCTTCTTGAATTTTGCGAATAGAAAAGACGTTTTCAAAATATATATTAGTGTAGATATTATAATGCGTGCTCGAATTTTTATAAGCAAACTGAATTTGACTGAAAAATAACTGTAAATAAAGGTTTAAGAGATATCCGGGATCCAGTGCCGCCTATTGGATTTTTTTTTGTCCATACTCTCTCAAGCCAAAAACAAAAATGAACAAGTTTGTGGGTTTAAGTTTAATACATAAAACAAGATCAGAGGGGCACCGAGCAGTTAGGTCATACTCTCCCAGACGAAATTTTACGTAATCTTTGCCTACTTTTTATATGCCTGATATTTTCAACGAATTTGAAAAGAATTTAGTATTTTGTTGAATCTACATCTCAAGCCAAAAATAAAATATAATTAAATCGGTTAAGCATAAGCATTCAAAGATTAAAAGCCAGTCGAGTAGTGTTGTAGAGTCCATTGATGACTAGTTACACTGGGTTATGTGTGGCCGTTTCTTTCACCTCGCCGATTCGTTTCACCTCTCATCTCCTCTAGTCACCTTATTTCATTTTTAATGCCAAAGTCGCGTTGCATATTTAGCTAAAAAACGGAAGTGCCTACGCTAAGAGCGACTACGACTAAAGGTAAAACTAACTGGTGGGCTTAGCACGACGCACACAAAAAGCAGTGAAAATTTGGTATAAAGGCAAAGGTGATTACAAAGCAAGGGTGGCGGCCACGACTGTGATTTATGGCCGCTCAAATTTGCAGACATTTTGCGCTGATTTTGCTGGTTTAAAAAATGTGGAGCGCGAGAGCTATGTAGTGAAAAGAGACGATAGCGAAGTGAAGCATAGTTAAAGGCGTATAAAGTTAGACAGTTAGTATAAAAGGTAAGAGGAAAATTTCGGCTTTCGTAAGTAAATAGTTAGATTTTTTTAGGTGTAGAGGAAACAGAATGTGTGCAATGGAACCAATTTTGTTTTTGGTTAAATTAAAGCAGTGAAGACGGATGTGGTTTGATTTGATAAAGGTTTAGGTTGAAGTAAATGAAGCAAAAGCGAAAGGCGAAATTATGATTTTATTTGAATTCTTACTTACACAAGCTGGTAATTAACACAGATGGTTTTAACTAATTGAAGAATTTTTCACAAATGTAATAATACTCAAATAAACAGTATTCATAAATTAGTTAAAAAGAACTCAGAGAACTAAGAAGACAAAAAAAGTTGCTATTCTTTTGGCTATTGCTTTCATTTCCTCAAGATTATTCGCTTGTGAGCACCTCCACTGAAAATGCTTATAAACCGCAAATGTCTAAAGAACAAAAAAAAAACAAATATTGTTGGTCCTTTGAAAGCGCACAACGACGCAGTATAGTAAAGTTTAATAATTTTAAGAAGATAAAACCATTCGTGAAAACCCCTCTACTCTAAAGCGATGATGATGTGACTGCACAATGGACATTTTGACTTTCATTTTCAGAGTGACCACAAAAAACTTGGGGTTCACACTTTTTCATATCGTGAATTTTGATGCCATTGTCAGTGATGGATTTGCCAAAAACAAAAACAATCAAACGAAAGCAAACACACAACATAAACAAAAACATTAAACACTGCATGTGACCGCAACTAAAGCGGCTTAAAATGGTGCGCGTTAGTCAAAAAAAAACAGATACACGTGATGTGACTTTGATAGTTTTTCTTTTTTAAATTTTGCGAAACATTGTTTTAATTAAAAAAGTAATAGCAAGCGTTTTTTATGTGCATGGGTTTGCATATTTAAAGTTTGGTAAGCAAAGTTAACAAAATAACGAAAAAATTATGTTTCGAAATGGCTTTTGGAGGCTGAATTTTATTTAAAAATTTCGGCAAAAAATCAATGGGGCAGTTTTAAATAGGATTTGCTAGACAACTTAACATGCGCATGTTACATACATAAGACTGTACTTAATGCCTTTATATTTTCAGCCTCGTATACTATATTTTAACTTGTTTGAACCAAAGTTATTGCCAGTGAGTTTTTGATTTTTTTTTTTTAATCGGTGTTTTCCCCCGAATCCTCTATTTTTACAAATTGAAATATAAGGTGTGCAGAAAATTTGTTAAAGTTTGAAGGCGGTTACTTGTCATATAACGGTAACTTAGTTAGTTAGTCACAAAAAAATGTTTTGTTTTTGTTTTCTAATATTCACAATGTTTTCCACGATACATTTTTTTGGTAATTTTTTGACAAATAAAGATAGTTCGTTCTATAACACAAAACATATGAATCAAACTTTCAAGCGTCTTACAAAATTTATAAAAATTCAACGGAACAAACAGAATACTTTAGGGTATGCAGTTGTGAAGATTTGGTTAGGTTAGGTTAGGTTAGGTTGATGTTGTGGCCCGCAGTCTATTGTGATATCACTTATTTTTTTAACTGTAACGTACACCGCTACCAAAATGGTTAACTGGAGAAACATTACGTACCCAAAATGAAGCACAGCAAACTGCTGTTTCCACCCCAGAGAGCTATTTTGGGGTGTTAATGAAATAAACCCTTACCTACGCAGCTCGCACATGTAGGCAGCAACAAACGATAAAACACCTACCAAGACTTTTATAGCTGAGCGGGGATGATGTCGTCAGGCCCCGTTGACTTGAACGGCGTCCTCGCAAGCAGATGTCTAGGCCTGGAGGACTCGCGATGGCCTTCAATGTTTTCGCAGAAGCATCTCCGCAAATCCCGCTTAGCTTTCCTTATCTCGGATTTATAAATTCGCAACCCATTCCTATACAGTTCCTCGCTTAGTAATAAGACGTCGTCTAGTCGAAGCTCAGAGCTCCGAGGATTCTAACGTCCACCTGGGCGGTTTAGAATTGCCCGTGGGCTTCCTCGATTGGCGCGAGATCTCGATCGCTTTATTACAAGCTAAGGTGAATTCATCCAAAAACCTTTCGATTGCCCCCGTCAAATGGAGCCTAATTTCCTGCAGTACAGATCTCAATCTGTGTTTCTCTACAGGAAGATATGTATTAGAGACGAGTATCGTTGTAGACTATTTCGGAATTTTCCCGAGAAAAGTCCGGGATCATTTGGAAATTAGTCCCATGGAAAACTTTTATGCCTGCAGTAGTGAGAGGGAACCGAAATTGAATGAATGTGACATCAGAAATGGGTGCACAACTCAAAATCATCTTTTGACTGAAGCGCATCTTCAAACGATTAAGATGGGGAAAGGAAATAATTGGAGCAAAGAGATATTTACAGAGGGATCATCATTCGTGATTTGGAACTACTGGACTGAAGAAAACTTGGGTAAGTAAAGGTTCGGCCGTCTATTAAACACTCGATTTTTCTGAAAAGGCGTTCGGTAATTTGACTGTATTTACAAAACATTTCGACACAAAGTCTGCGTTCAAATTGTATGAAAAATGTGTGCTAAAGTCTGCGGCAAAATTGTATGTAGCGAATATAAATGATTGGGTACCTTCAAGAAGACAAAAACGTAAAACACTGGAGTCGACTTTGCACGTCTTGGAAAAGAGAGTCCGGATGCAAATACATCTGAAAATGTGTAGGCTCTAATGAAAGCGAAGATTCGTCGGAAAATTGGCCTATAACAAACCAACTTGCTAGGGCGATAAACAAAATTTGAAGGAGCATGTCTCAAAAGTTGTTCAAGATGATATCAAACTATGGTGAGTGGTTGGCATATTATTGGAATATGTAACACAAATAGAGTGTAATAACTTTCGCACAGTTTTCTTTAAAATTTTACAGTCTAATATGTTTTGTGAATGTGCGAGTCATTGATTGCGTATATGTATGTATGTGTCAAATTATTTATGAGTGCCAACACATAAAGGCATCGATACATAGAGCTCTGCCGGTATTTTGAATATTGATCGGCCATTTCAAAGAAGGGAGTTGTTTCTTTGCCATGTTTGCAAAGTGACTTTATTTTCCGATTGAGTGAGCACAGCCACTTCTCAAGTTTAAGAAGGGATGTTTCCACACGTGCAGCTGAAAAGATTCTCATTCATTGATTTTTCAACTTTTTCATATTTCAATTTTCAAACTTTTGTTTATTATCAGTTGTTCTTTACAAATAAAATAAAATGTTTTTTGTTTGTAAACACATCATACGTTTTATTATTAATTTTCGTCTGGTTGTATTTTTTATACATGTTCACATATATTTTCTTTTGTCGATGCGCATGCGTTTATTTCCTTTTTCATTTGGCTTGTAGAAATGAGCGTCAGTGTTTTGTACAGGAAATTAGAAAAGCTGTATCTAGTTTAAGGCAATCAATTATTGTGTGGTTAAAAATGGAAAAAGGAACAAAGATTGAAAATTTAAATTTTATGCTGCATTTGCTAAGGAATACAAATACGTCGTACTGGAACTTGCGTGGCTTAATTTGCTATTTAAGTTTTGGACTAAAAAGGAGTAGAAAGTAGGAATGCTACGTTAAATTGAACATAATCGCTGAATTCCGAACCGTTCTTTACTTGGCGAACGTCAGAAAGCTGTATCGTCGACACAGAAAAATATGTTTTGCACTGTAGCTCAATTAGGCCCAAAACACATTAATTTGTTTAACAATCAGTAGCACTACTAACAAGTTGAATCAAATATTATGAAATTGAGTCTAAGCAATATAAATGGGAATATAATAACGGACGGCATGTCCAGTTATAGCTGTCAGCCAGAACCGTTCACACAACCATCTGCAAGAGATCGACTGAGGAAAATCTTCCCGAAGAAAAAGTAAACGGCGTTGCAGTAAAATTGGATTCTTAAAGAAGTCGCTAGGCGGTTTATAATACCTAAGAAAGTAGAAGACGTGCGATAAAGTAATAATTTGATAGATCAAAATTGGGATCTGGTTTGGTAATCAAGAAATGTATGCCCAAAATCTCCACTCCATCTAAGTATGTCCTTCGGTTAGCAATTACGTAGAACTAAATATTGGAGGCAGACTAAGAGCTTGGCAGGAATTATTACTATAGATTTTGTAGGTATGTAGGAAATCAGAGGAGCTTTTCCATATCCAACACCAACTATATGAAATGCTACGAGTATCTACGATATTTGGCGTCTCCAGCGACGTAGTTATTTGAAACCTGAGTGCCACGTAGCTTTAGGTTGTAAAACAAAAGGAACAGAGGCTGGGCGAACTCTACTAAGGACTCTCGCCTAATATGGTATGGTTTGGGCACTACCAGCCGAGCTTTATCTAAAACTCCAAAAATAAATCAAAAAAATATAAAAATTTTCCACCCAGGATGAAAACTTAAATAAGCGATATTTATATTTGGCCATAAATAGTATAACCTAATCACGTTTGTTAGCTTTGGTCTAAATCCTCTGGGTTTAGGTTTGATCTTGAGGAATGAAAGTCATCTCAAAATGTATACATTTATCTGCAGCTAACTTATTATTTTCATGAATTTATTTATTTTCGTGAGCGATCTTCTTCTTAACTAATAATGTGAAACTCTAGTTTGGTTCTAGTTTTTGGTTCAAACTTGGCATGTTCTCTAAATACATAAATCTGGCATATTGCAAAGTATTATAAAATTGTCTTTGAGAAGACGAACTGTTTGGGACACTGTTGTGTGGTTTTTGCTCATTAAATAACTAAATTACTACTATAACTCAATAATCGTATCGGCAAAATTTCTTTAAATTTAAAATGCCACAATTTTGCTTTCACAAACAAATTGGAGGCTAGTTTTAAAGTTCTACTGTTTTTTCTTTTGTTGGTTCGAAATTATTTTCTCCATCTAGTCTTCCCATTCCTCTCCATATCTAGAGATAACAGCTGCAGCTTGAAAAGGCAAAGAGAAATATTGCCATTTGACTAGCTGCCAGGCGCAACCCCATCTGCGTACGCACACGCACATAAATACATACATCCATCGATGTATGGATGTATTGGTTTTTGCGTGCGCGCCAGCTGTACGCTTCAAGGTTAAGGGTGATGCCAAAATAATTGTGGCAGCTCGGACTGATATCGCTTCGCATCGCGCGCTGCCTAGCTAGAGGGGTAACATCCTCGCCCGCTGCAGGGCTATCTAGCAATTTTTGGTTGTTTTTTTTTTTGCTTTTTTCACAGCAACGGCAATCGCGTTAGCATTCAGTGTCACAGATAAAGTAATTTTGTAGCATTTTCTTCCCCCTAGCAGCCTCTGCAGTTGTCATTGACATTTTCCGCTGTCTTTTTCATGATTTCTATTTGCAATTTTCATTTTCACACAACTGACTTTGTACGCATTCGTCGGCGAATGATGTAATTGTTGAATTGGAAATAGATGTACGTAGAATGAAATGTTATGATAAGAATTTTTTAATACCAACGAATGGTTTGAGAAATTTCGTATTTCTTATTGGCAGCTACCATAAAAGCTAAGGGCATTGATAGCAGCTTATATTTTGTATAAACTTTTGGTTGGAAGCAGAAAAGGAATGAAATGAAATATTATTTGATTCGTTTTTAAATGCTCATGTAGAAAAGAAAATTTAGGTGATAAAAATACAAACATCATTCAGAAGTTGATGTCACAATTGTAACAGGCTTGCCTAGAAATTAGGCAAGTCTGCATTTAGGCAGATATTATGTTTTTGAGTGAACTGTATTAAAAAAAAAGCAATAAAATTGTATTTACAAATATTCTGCTAATTAAATGAAGTTAATCACATTTTTTCTATTTTTAAAAGAAGAATACATTTGCTTTTATAATACAGATAATGTTGAATAACGAATAGATTTTTATTCACTATAGAAATACAAATTTATTCGTCATTCAAAATTACTCGAATACCGAATGAAAATTAAATTTTGCTTTCCCGTCATTTAATTATTAAATTTTCTGATAACGTTCATGACAATTTCTCATTACCGTTTTTGGAGGAAAGCACTTCAAAATCTTTTGTGGTATGTTTCGATTTACAATTTTAGTGCTGTTTTAATAGTTCGCCCAATACGCTTTAATTTTTATTTTAGTTAAAAATTTTCAAAAGAGAAATCAACAAAAAGTAAGCACCGGGACAATTTAATGTTGCTGAAAAAATAAAATTGATCATCTTAAATATCTTTTAAATATACAGACAGAACTTTTCTACAGTTGCATTACAGTATAGATATGTACGTATTTAATATGTATGTGCTATATTTTTGTGATATTTGTATCACTTAGTGTAAACTACTGAGCCGAACCTCATTGATTTTTGGAGGATTCGCAAATTAAATTTTTGAAACTACCCAAAGGCAAAATTTTTCATTATATTTGCCGGAATCATGTGGAAGGCATGAATTTGACATAATTGTTTCCCATGTGTTTAAGAGGCGTTGTTTAATGGTGCTGCAGCGAAAGAGACGACACTTCTCCAAAACTCATAAATTTGCTTAACTTTTTTCGTCTAGACAAATAGCGTATAACCTGAATATAATGAATTCAGTCAAAATTTGTATTCGATAGCAAGACTTAATTAGTATGGAAAAAAATTATTGTTGCTGTGTTATTATTCATAAGCAAACTTGTACGACATATTTACATATATATTGCATTAGTGTTGGCCAGGTGGATGAAATTCCACCACTAGTACAACGACCAGAATCCTTTTACGTGACAAAATTTTGAAATCTGCTCCATACTTTCCTTAGTAATTAAAATTACTATTTTATAATTTATCTGAATTAGAACTGTGCGAGTCACTTTAGACGTGATTTGTATTTGTGTACTTTCTTCAATTTTAGTTTAGAATTCCCTGTTATTTAATTAAACTTTTTTATTTTATATAATAATAACAATTTGGCGTTTATTTCATATATGAAGTACCTACAGTTGTACGCCGACTCCGAACACGGAGATTTATCCTTGTTAGTCAAGAGGCGCGCTATTAGAAAAAGATTTTTTGTAATTTTTGATGCTACTTGCCTCGGCCGAGGTTTGAGACCGAGCCACTCCGGTTAAAGCACGCACATGCTACACACGCGGTTACTCTTTATTTATTTATTTATTATTATTATTCATCTACAGAAAATCTTACAGACTACTAGATTAATTAAATACTTTAAAGAGATTTAATTTAAAAGTATACACACTTAAATTGAAGTTAATAGCCTCAGAATATGTATTGCATAACCGAATGCATCTCGATATTGGCTCATTATATCCGTACGTAGACCTATGCGCAGGAACAGTGAACATACGAACTTGTCTGAGATCGCGTGTTGGATGGTTGAAATTTATTGATTCATAGATATGCGTACAATTAACTCTACCATTGATAACGTTATATATAAATAATATAGAAAAGTAACTTCTTCTGTCTGATAAGCTTGTCAGCCCTAACAGTTTGCGCCTGCCCAGATAATTAGGCATTCCATCAGGCCAGTGAAGTTTAGATAAAGCAAACCTAGTAAAAATTTTCTGTACGAGGTGTAAAGTGACTTTATAGTCATTGGATCAGAGAAGTCAGTGGAGTTACGGCGTATAAAACCTACCATTGAACAAGCTTTAGATACTATGTGATCTATATGCTTCGTAAATGTTAATTTTGAATCAAAAATAACACCCAAGTCCTTAAATAACGTATTCCTTCCCAAAGAATTGTGATCCAATGAGTAGGCGAAGTTAAAGAATGAAACAACGCAACACTTTTGGATTATCTAGATCGGATTGAAGATCGACGCAATCTGAAATATTCCGTATTTTCATAAAGAGCTTCACATCATCAGCAAACATCAAACATTCCGCTTTAGAAAATAGATTTGGCAAATCATTAATAAAGATTAAGAATAATAGTGGACCGCAATGCGTTCCTTGAGGTATTCCTGACCATGCATTTACGGCTGTAGATGAGCAGGTGGTGCCCATTTTGACATATAGTCGTCTTCCTGTTAAAAAGCTATAAAAAAATTTTAAAACTTTTTCTTTGAAACCGAATGCCCAGAGTTTGTTGATCAATATTGCATGATCCACTTTATCAAAGGCTTTCGAAAAGTCAGTATAAATTACATCAAGCTGTGCTTGATCTTCAAAAGCATTAATAATTTTATTTGTTAACAGCAATAGATTAGTGCAAGTCGATTTCTGTGGCATAAAGCCATGTTGAAATTTCGATAATGCGGGAAAGACGTGATCCATTAGTTTTATTCGAAGTACGAAATCAAAATGCTTTGAAATCGTGCTTGGCTTAACAATGGGTCTGTAATTACAAATGTTATTGCGATCACCCGACTTGTAAATAGGGATTATTGAACCTACTTTCCAGCAATCTAGAAAGATTGAATTATCAAGACACATATTAAAAAGATTTGCTATGGGAGTTGATACGAACGCTGAATGCAGCTTAAAGAATATTGGGGCAAAGCCCTCATGGTCTACACAGGTACTTTTGTCCATATTGGAAATTGCAAGCTCTACTTCAACCGAGGAAATCGTAAAGCTGTCAATGTTCTCTAATGGCAAGGGTGGGATTGCATGATTGCTAATAGCATCATATTTATGATATACTTTTTGAAAGAAATTTGCAAATAAATTGCAGGAACCGACAGAATTCTCAGACACTGAATTCTCAAAGAAAAAGTTAGTCGGATAACCATTCGTTTTGCGTTTAGAATTAATGTATTGCCAAAACCTTTTGGGCTTAGATCTTAACATTGATTCAACTTTTAACAAATGTCGCTTATACAGAAATTTATGTAGACTGTCAAATTGCTTTCTTACACGAGCGAAATTTTGATAATCTGAAACTTGCTTCGATTTTCTATATCTTTTGTACGCTTTACTTTTTGTGTTTTTTAATTTGCATAGCCTAGCATTGAACCAGGGTGGTTTATTTCTAGGTGACAATTTCCTGATCGGAATGAAACTGGAAATTATATCAGACATTCGCAAACAAAAAGAGTTGTACGAAGTTACAGGGTCACTCTGGGTGTTCAAGAATGACCAATCTATTTGTTCAATACATGCGTTAACTTCATCCACATTGTAATTACTTTCATATATGTAAACTTATCCAACAATAAAGAGGGTTACGTTTTCGAGATTAATTATTTCGCTTTGTTGTTGTTATTAAATATTTGTATTTTTTCATTTTATTTTATTATGCCGTATTACATTTTGTTTAACTTTAATTGAATTCGATTTTGAGGCAGATGGTAACTATCATAAAGTAAGTTCTGAACCTTCTTTTTGAGACTAAAATCAAAAAAACGCAATATTTAAGTCAGCATTTAAGACAATTCGCTCAAATTTAACATGAAGGATGCGGCAAATACACCGAATCAAAAAACTTTGGAAATGGACGGGGCAATTCCCACTGTAGAGCAAATAAGTATATCTCCAACACCATAATACCAAAGTCTATCAAATTTGGTACACACTTCACATTTTAAGTCAATACGCAAAATTGTAAAAAACGGACCACGTTCTGCTCTTATATAGCGGTAATTGCCAAAAAGCGAAAAAACGCGATATTTAATAGGGAAATAAAATTTAATATGTAAAATGAGGTTGCATAACCAAATACACGCAATAAAAAAAATTTTCGTAATAGGCGTGGCACCGTCCACTTTCGATCAAACAGGTACATATATCTCAAAAACTATGCCACCAAACTTCCCCACATTTGTTGCACACACTACATTTCAAGTCAATAAGCTTAATTTCGAAAATTGTAAAAATCATACAAAAACCATGCCCACCTCTCACTCATATAACGGTAAAATACCTGAACGAAAATTATAAACAACAAGTAAGGAAGAGTATAAGTTCGGGCTCAACCGAACTTTAAATACAAATCCCAATTGTATGGTAGAATTCGACTATTAAGTTCGGAGACATGCCAATTTGCAGGCTGCCTCGCCTATTCCCAACATTTTTTATTACATGTAGCTATTTCATTCTTAGACCCAATCTCTTACATCAAATGTGAGCAAATTATCTTGTATAGTTACAAATTTTTTAATTTTTCTTATTTACCGTCTTATAAGAGGAGGGTGTGGTTTTTGTCTGACTTATATAATTTTCAAAAGTGTTCGTACTGAGTTGAAATGCAAAGCGGGTAACAAGTTTAGTACAATTTAATGAAGTGGATGCGGAGAAAACATATTTGCATTTAAGTGGGCCCTAGCCTATTTGCACAATTTTATTTAATCCTAGCCTTTCTCACCCCAACAAATTTTTGTGTGTTTGAGTAAATTACATTTTATAGTTCCAGCAATATCGAACGTAGGTTTTTTATTTTCTGAAATTTTGAATTCATATATGCCGTCTTGCATCGCCAACCTACATATGTATGTATAAAATTTTAGAAAATTATCATCAAGCTACTGAGATATCGCATTTTTTATTTTCGCACAAGATCGTTATGTGGGCGTGGTTATTATCCGATTTTGTCGATTTGCAATAGTAAAGTACCTTGGATCCAGGGTAATTGAGATAGCTTAATATTTACCATATACATACATACATATATCCGACTCATAGACAGACAGACGGGCATACAGGCATGGCTTAATCGATTTCATGATTTATGCTTTTGCAAACAACCGTTAGGTGAACAAAGTTATAATACACTGGGCACCACCAGTGCACTCGGTATAAAATTTACGAAGTGATCTAGCTGGAGTGTTAAAATGAATCTGTCTAAGAAGTGAGGGGCAATCCTCAATTCCGCATATAATATCAAATACGAAAGAAAAAAACAAAAAATAGATCTTCTAAATCGAAAGGGTTTTAAATTAATAAGAAGGCATCTCGAGTAGTTTGAGTGTTGGTAGTGTATTTAGAAATTGCGTCTCTCATTTATGCTATAGTATGGATGCATGTTTTGGTTTTTAAATACACCAATAGTTATTTCTACGGAATGACCCATCTTCGACCATATTCGGTCACCAACGGTTGGTTAGGCTAAAATTATTTGTTAAACAACGAATTGAACACTTTTCTTTATCTTAAGGTCTGCTCTCAATGAAATAGATATGATTTTACTTGTCTGCTTTTTATTTATTCTATTTTTTTAATAACAATAATAGTAATCTAGAATTTTGAGAAATTCATGGATTGTTTATTATTTTAGACCTTTAGTTTCGGCTTTACCCGAAATTGGTCGAAGTTCAGTTCAGTTAGGCTCGGCCCTAAAAATCCGTGTTCGGTTGTTCTCTAGGTATTTCCATCACACTTCTCAGCAGAACTTGCTAAATAAAATTATGTTATGTAAAATGTTTATATTACAATTCTTGTACAATCTGGAACATCCTGCAATAGATTTCGATAAAGCAGTAAACGGATGTCGTAATTCCAATTTTCTCGTGCATACGATCAGTCACGTTAACAATTTTATGGCTGTTTCGTTTACGGAATACGTCATTCAGTCCCTGGATTAACATATAGGTTGTCTTTAAAGAGAGTTCCCACCAAATTTAATGAAATAAATAAGTTCATATCAGGTATTCCAATATGGCGGTTGGACAGATTTGTGTCAAATTTGGGCACATAAGCATATACATATTTAATAATCTGGATTCGCATACATACAAGATATTTTTGAAAAGAGTTAAGGGAAACCTTTTAGAATTGTTAAATATAAAGCAATTACATAATTAAATAAATCAAATATTGCAACACGGCTATCAAACAAAGGAAGCTTAAAAATATGTTCCAACTGGGTTGCCACCAGTTAAAAAAGGCATATAAGTGAAACTAATAATACTAATGACATATTACAATACTTGATGAGAAACGAATAAAAGTTTATATGAAAATATTTATAAAGAAAGTTGACACCTGTTTAAAACGATCAATTATATTTTATGAATAAGGAAAAAAGTTTAAGAAAGCTTCATTTCGGAAATGTGTTTAAAGGGGGTTGTAAGTTTCTAAAATTTAAATCTAGTGGTCTTGTTAATCCAAAAATCGTTTGCCGTGCGGAGTCGGTGTAAAACTGGAGACCCCTCAATTTGTGTTACAATATCAAGTTGGAGAAGTTCGGTCAAACATCAAGATAAGGTGTAAGTGTCAAATTACTATTATTATTATTAAACGCCAATGAGGTTATCGGATTATCTAGTCAAACCGTGCTCAGTTGAACTGTAAAAACAAGTTATACTTGGGTTTTTATTTTTTGTAAGTCACTTTGTTATTGGAAACTGTAGAAAATTAAGATTTGCTTTTGTAAACAAAAAACTTAAAATCACATAACCAAATAACCCGATAATTATTTTGTGACTATTAAATTGAAATTATGTAGTTGCTTTTATGCTGCATTTCAATTCATAACGGTAAAATTCATAAAGGCTAGCTGTTGTAATGTATGTACGCTGTTGTTATTGGAAAATTTAGCTATTTTTAGCATAAACTGGCATATTCACTTACGAGATTTATTTGATCTGTTTTCAGTCAGTGGAAAAATTCATCTTGCTCAAAAGATTTTCAAAGTAGATTATTGAGATGGGAGTGCATTGGGCAAGTTATTTCGACTTTTGAACCACCGCAGTTAGGCGCTATGAAACGCTGGTAAAAAGAGTTCCAATGTGCCCGTCGATCTTGCAGGATTTTTTCTCATTGAATACGTAATAATTTGACGTATCAAGTACTTTGACATATAGGGAGCATATTTTGAAAAACAATAAAGCCATTTTCATCATTTCTTTACTGTGTTTTTTAATTTTTAGGTGCAAAATATACAAGACAACATTCATATTAAATGTAAACGATCTGTATAGACGAATTGAAGAAATGTAAGAACAAATCCAGGATGAATCACGTGATGTATGTATAGCATACAATAATATTGGATTGCAGAAAATTATTATACGAGTATTACTTATAGCAAAATATGTATTTTTATTTTACACAAGTTTTCAGCAACAAAAAGTAATAGCGCAACGCTAGCAAGCTCAAAGTAACCTTCGCAAGAAATTCATTTACGGAAATTTCATTCAGACAAAGAAAGTTTCATTTCCGTAATGGGTTGTCAAAATTACCGAAATCACTTTCCGAGTGTTCACACAAGATGGTGACAGTTTTCTACAGCAAAACGAGATGTAAAAAGACTTCACTGGCCCCTCTACACGTGACTTTAGAAAAGCGCGTTGTCTGATCCATTATTTCAAAACAGCTAAATTAGTACTTTAAAGAAATTTAGTGAACTTAGGAGTTAGGAATTTGTTTAGAGATGCAAGCCTTTTTTCGCCCAACATTTGAACTTTATGTAAGCATAGTTCCGTTCCGTTCAATGAAAAAAATTAAACAACTTTAAAGTTACATCAACATAATTACTGCTATTTAATCAAGCTGTCAACGCCAGAGTGCTTTATTATTCCACACTCAATCCTCCTCCACCGCAACAACTCCCTAAGCCCCTAGCAAATAGCAACTGTTGCTACCCATTTACACTGGGATTGTTATTGTTGTATGTAGTTCATATGTTGTTGTAAAATTTTAAATTGCTACATGGCGTATTGCTCCATCTGCAACAACACAGAAGTAACAGAAATTAGCGGCATGCGTGCCACTCCACAAGCGCACAGCTGGACCACAACTTTAGCAAAAACAACAATCGCAACTACACCCACAACAAATTTTTTTTTGTTGCTGATCTTTTATGTGATTGTCGCTGACTGACTGGAAATAGTTGGTGGATGGATGGTTGATGTGTACGAGTAGTTGGTGGTCGGTGGTCGGTGGTCGGTGGTCAGTGGCAGCAATAAGCGCGTTAGCAATTAATTTGCATGCTGCTACTGTCCTATGCATAGCAGCAACAACAACAAAAAACAAATGTAGTTTGTGCTTAGACGGCAACAAATGAATCGGACAAAAATTGCCACAAACAATGTTTTGCCCCACATTGAATTAGATTTGTAAAGAAGGCAGAGTTCGAAGGGTAAGAAAAAAGAAGGGATGTGTCTCTATTAGGGTTGAGAAGAAAAATGAAGCATTTCAATTACGAGTCAGTGTGCACTATTTGTGCTCATTTGGAAATATCATTTGGGTGGTGGTGTGCCAGTGGAACAATTCAAGTAATTCGCAAGCAATTGAAATAAATTAGTGCTTTTAGAAAATGTTGTAAATTCATTTATACAAAAATAAGACCGCGAGCGTAAGGAGGTTAGATAATGTAAGGTGGGATACGCCGCTATAGGGTAAATCGACGAAACAAACCGTAATTCAGTTAATACTATTTTTTCAACATCTTACCCAGGCATCCCTAAAGAAATAATTAACATCGAGTAGGTAGGCTCAATTATGTAAGTCGAAAAGTTCAACGCTCAGATACCAACAAAGACCTCATTAATACCACAGTTGTCGTCCTCAAATCATTAAACTCAAACCAGAGGATTTGTACTTCCCATGCATGTTTTTGAAAGAAAGGCTACTGTATATCAATCTGATTGAGGCTGTACTACAAAAAATATACAACGATGGTTACAGATCAACATAGAATCCCACTGGCAAACTAATCAGTAACCAGAGATATTTTAATTTACATATGATCTTTTGACGAGAGTTTGATTGTGAAATCTATTCAATAGAGTTAAACGAAAAATTTAGATGCGCTCGTTGCTTTAAATATTGCGTGAGTTGTCACGCTCTGCTTTGTTCTCATAAAGTGAGGCAAATGGAAAAATCGTAGTGCATCAGTTTTGTACTTTAATTGTATTTTTTTTTCTCATCAAAATTAAAAACAACAAGTGCTGTAAAAAAAACAACTACAAAACTGAACCACTACAAAGATCTTCGTTCTCGTGGGAAATACAGAGTTCAGACTTTACTTGAATAAACGGATGAAGTTAAAAACTTAGATATTTATTATGCGTGCTGGAAAACCTAGTTGGAACTCCCATCGTAGAGAACTCTAACTAATAACGCGGTTACTCATCGAAGTTAATATTTTGAGCGTATTTTAAATATTTATAGATTACAAGTGCGCTATGGCAACCATTTTAGTAAGGTGAGAGAGATTGAAAATCACAACCGCGCGAATATCCCATGTCTACTCCCCATGAACGCAAAAATTCTACGTTGGTTAATTGTCAATTCCATGGGATTCTCGAAAGATACTGCGTGCCAACTGACGCGTAGTGTTGCCATAAGTGAAGATTTTTTTTTCAAAATTATGACTTTAAATCTAAAAAAATTCTACGGAAAAAATGTTAGAAATGAAAATTTGTATATATGATTAACCTCAACATTTCTTATCGGCTGCTTTGCGTTCATAAAAGTAGTATTGTAACTTGCTCCGTGTATTCTGAACTAAATATTTCATGTAAGCTACGGATGACTTGTCCTGCAGAATTGGAGATTTTGCTTTAGGCTGAACCAGTATTCATACAGACAGCAGCGACTTCCTGAAAGCTGGAACTACAAATATTTACCAAGTACCTAATGGGAAACCTAGAAGATATACGAGAGTTGGAAAGATGTAGGATTTTTGATTCCATGCTAAAGAATTCTGCTTCAGCAAAAAGTGTAAAGTCGAAATTCTTAGCCGAGAAAATTATCAAAGGGGTTCGCGCGCATTTACTCTAGATTATTCTGATAAATCTGAGACAGTTGAAGGAACGTGTGGAGGAATGAATATAAGGAATTGACTTTACATCGCAATGAACAAATGAGCTATCATGTTTCAGACAGATGTGCTCGAGCAGCGCTGGCGCTTTTCTGATGGCATCAGGCTATTCAAGAACTCTTTGCTGTTAGGTCGATTAAAACTAATGGTTTACCTAGGATTTGACTTAGGAACCCCACGGCAGCATTCTTGCTCTCAAAAAGAAAAATCAGTTCTCTATCCTATGTTGACAGCTGCGTGAGCTATGAGAATCATGAGAAAAACTTTTCCAAATTACTGAAGTTAAATTTAAAAGTTCATCTTTCGCAATGTGACGGAAATAGCTTCTGATATTCGAAAGATTATCATAGCGGTTTATGACTCACTTTAAGTCGGAAACAACTCTTCTATTAGATATAGCGCAAGTGGCCTGCGGATTTGTATCAGAAAATATAGCAAATTAAATTTAAGCTTGATGAATTAAAATTACAAGCAGTTTAATGTTTTTCGATCACTAGGATCGTTTACCTTTTTTAAATAGTATTTAAAAACAAGGAGAACTGCGTGAGAGTAGAACTGTTGGCTTCTTTAAAAAAAATAGATTCGCTCTAAAGTTTTTTTGCTCAAGACTCCATTTATGCCACAGTTTAAGAACTTCGAAGTTGGTGAGGGGAATTGTTTCGACAGCAAAATTCCTATTTTCATAGTGGATTGAAGTTGGAGAAGGTTTCCGCATTTTGCTAGTAGTACCCTGTTTGGTAATACCTATTCTGTTTACTTAACTCTATTATCCTACTCCCCACCATTGCATTATCAACATTATTCTTTTGAACGGTAAGAAAAATATTTTGAAAGGTGTTTTTGTATTCGTCCGCCTTAATATTTACTTTCCTCTTTCTTGCAAATGTATGTAAGTCGAGAAGTTCGAGTCCGCAGTAAAATACGGCGATATAGCAAGTGCAATACCACCACCAACAACAACACAAGGAACAACACAATTACCAACCAAACTGACTGGGAAATATGAACAGCTGTACAATGAGTTTGCCGCATTTTAATTCACTTGCCTCAGTCTCTCGCTGCCTCTGTGTCATTCACGACTACTTACTTATATAATATTTTCCAACTCATTGTATTGTTGCATATTTATATGTAAATAAATATACATATATGGATGTACATAAGTGCATGTTTATTTATATATTTGTATCTGTATTATTATTGTTATTTGTCTTGCACTGTTCGCATATTTATTAAGCTACTCCTTTTGTTGCTTCATGTCCTTTTTTGATTTTTTCTCCCCAGTTCCTTCTTTTTGAAGTGGGTTTGTGTGTGTCCTTAATGATGTTTATATTTTCATCGTATTTCGATTTTTCGCTCAATTGATTTGTGCAACTAATTGCCGGAGCGGATTCTTATCGAATATTTTTTTCTCTCAAAGAGTTTATTTACAGAGATAACAATGCTAGTCGAACATAGTAAATTTGTTCGCTTTGTCAAGTAGTCGAAAGAAGCTGTAATTTATGCGTATATCAAATTCAGCGGTTGATGGTTAATTAGAGGTTACGTATGCCACCGCGTTGTTAATTTTATAACTGACTCCTTTGAAAGAAAGGAGTACTGTTCAGCTGCATTTTTGGACGTACAGCAAGCATTTGACAAAGTATGGCATAAAGGCCTGTTATATAAATTTAAAAAAAATACTCCCTACTCCATTTTATTTAACACTAAAGTCTTACCTTAGCAAAAGATCATTTTATGTAAAGGTAAACGAAGAAATATCTGAGATAAGATACATCAAAGCTGGAGTGCCACAGGGTAGCGTACTTGGCCCTATACTTTATACGATTTTTCATCTGACATACCCGAAATCGAAAATGTACTAATTGCTACATACGCTGATGACACTGCTATATTAGCATCAAGTCAGTCCCCAGTTGATGCAAGCAATCTAGTTCAGAGAGAACTAAATGAGATACAGATGTGGCTTGACCGATGGAAAATAAGAGTAAACAATACCAAATCGGTGCACGTTTTGTTTTCATTGAGACGGGAAGAATGCCCTTCACTGCAACTAAATGGTAATATAATTCCCAAACATGATAGTGTCAAATATCTTGGCATACATTTGGACAAACGGTTAACCTGGAAATGTCATATACAAGCCAAAAGTAAACATCTGAAGATTAAAACCAGCAAACTTTACTGGTTACTAGGCCCAAAATCGCCTTTAGATCTTAATAATAAGATTTTAATATACAAGGTTATACTAAAGCCAGTATGGACCTACGGAGTTCAACTGTGGGGCACTGCTTCCAATTCGAACATAGAAATCTTACAAAGATATCAGTCAAAAACTTTAAGACTTATTACGAGTGCACCCTGGTTCATCACTAATAAAGCCATTCATTCTGATCTAAAAGTTCCTTTTATAAAAAATGAAATTAAAAAAATTAGTACAAAATATTTACATAGAATAAGTAATCATGAAAATCCGCTAGCAATTGCATTACTTGATGAATCTAATGAAATTATTAGACTTAAAAGACATCATGTATTAGACCTTCCATTTAGAACTTAATAGCTAAATATAAAATTAAAATGTATTAAAATGTAACAAAAGAGTCGGAGTTGCTTATATGTAGTACATAAGTATATTATTATTGACCTCAGTGGAGTTCAATAATATAAGTAATTTTGTTAATTAATTATATAATTTGCTTATTATTTTAAAATAGATTGCAAATAAACGTATTAAATAAAAAAAAAAAACGTATGAACATTGATATGTATGTATGTATGTAGGTTATTTTGCAAAAGGTATGAATTTATTTGTCGCATGCGCTGCGGTAAAACATAGATAGAAGCGCGTTTGACTTTTGGATTGAAGTTCTAAAAATCACTTCTTCTATGATTTTATGCAGTAAGGTGGTTTCTGATTATTTACTCAGAAAAGAACCGTCCCGGAAATCCATTTTTTTATCCTTTTTACGAAGTTGGTCTTTTAAATAGCGGTTACTCGATTTATACTCAGTTTTGTTTGTCACTTCATAATGAACAGACTTACTCCGGAACAACGTTTGCAAATCGTGCAAATTTATTACCAAAATAATGGATCCATTCGCGCGAGGTTCACAGGAAAATTTTCTTCAGCGATGAAGCTCACTTTTGGTTGAGTGGGTACGTTAATTAACAAAACTCTCACATTTGGATTGTTGATAATCTACAAGCCATTGTTGAGAAGCCGTTTCACCCTCAAAAAGTCACTGTTTAGTGCGCTCTACGGACAGAGTGAATCATTGGTTCATATTTCTTCAAAAATCAAGCCGGCGATAATGTTACAACCAATGGGGAACGCTATAGGGCCATGATTAATGACTTTTGCGTGCCAGAATTGGAGGTTGTGGATGTGGACGACCTTTGGTTCCAACCAGACGACGCTAAATGCCATAAAACCAAAGAAACAATAAATTTATTGAAGGAAACTTTTGGTAAGCGCATTAACTCGAGTCCTGGGTATGTGGCGTGGTCGCCAAGATCGTGCGATTTACCACCGCTGGACTATTTTTTTGTGGAGTTATTTGAGGTCGCTTGTCTACCCAGATAAGCCCGAGACGATTGACCCCTTAGAAGAGAATATTCGGCGCGTTATTGCTGACATAGGTGCTGCAAAAAGTGGTCGAAGATTGGGCCTCTCGGCTGGAATTTATTCGAGCCAGCCGGGGCGGTCACTTGCCCGAAATTATTTTAAAATAATGGTAAACCCTTATTTTTATAATACAGCTAAATTCTTGAACATAACATTAAATTATATGCGTTTGATTTCTTCGTGATAACGACACATCTAAACAGCCTTCACGTAGATATACTATTAACTATTAGAATTTGCAATTATGTATGTAACTGAATTTTTTTTATTATTTTCCATTAAGTCGTCCAAAAAAAAAGAAAAGGTTTGGAGCTGTGTGGCTGTCACTGCTGTAAATCATGTTATCTATATGGGCAGGGCAGGAAGGGAACAATCCCCTTTTCGGCCTACGAACCCAACCATTTTTATTTGAAATTACATAATCGAACCGAACCCCATTCCATAAAATAACTCAGTTCGGTTCAAACGAAAAGTGCAGGAGCGAGTAGTTAGTAAAATGCATGCACAAGCTAATTTTGAAAAATTTGCTCAAACGAACGCATGACTGTTGATTGGAATAAAGTATAATCTGTCCAATCCATAAAAATAGCGATCATCTAATATATGTTTACTATCGCGGGATCAGTATTCTTAGCATCGCATATAAGGTTCTATCGAGCATATTGTGTGAAAGACTAAGCCCCATCGTAAACGAACTTATTAGACATTATCAGTGTGACTTTACGTCTGGCAAGTCTACTTCGACCAGATATTAACAATACGCCAAATCTTGAAAGAGGTTGATGAGAAAAGAATCGACCCATACACACCCCATCTCTTTAACGACTTTAAATCAACGACGAGAAGAACTTGTATGAATCCTCTAGAACTAATATTGCTTTTTAAAATGACGTTGAGCAACACCACAAGCTCACTGCGTAGAACCTCTGCGAACCAATTGATAGTAAAGACCCTAAATCACATCAAGTATGGGCTATTGTGTGGCTCAGAAGCTGTCAACATCAGATAAAAAGACCCTTCGAGTGTTCGAGAAAAAATTCTGCGAAGGATTGGTTGGTCTTTTACGTCTCTGTGACGGTGGCTATCGGAGATGGTGGAACGATAGACAATAGACATATTTTAACGAATTAAGATTCAGCGGCTGCGCTGGGTAGGTCATGAAGTGCTTCTGGTAACTGATGAAGAGGAAGGCTACTCTTTGGAATGACTAAATGGTCTTACATATGTACTTAATATTTCCAATTGGCGCCAGTTAGCAGGGAGATGGAATGACTGGCATATGTTGAGTAGTGGTAAGATAACGGCACTTTTCATTGCTGTCTGCACTGTAAACTTTGTAACAGAATTTATGGCAATGTATGTTATCTAGCATATCTAAATCGGACTATACAAATATTTTTAGTCGGACTTGTAGCGTACTTTTATAATATCATTAATATCGGACCATAAATACGTTTTTTTAATAACTTAATTCTAGCGCCATCTAGCGGATACATTTAGCGTAAAACTACGCCTTGTTGCACGCTCTTTATTATCCATTTCTAAATTCATCAAAAGCGGTTCAAAAACAGATTCACTGAGTAACTTGCCTTCGGCGATGCCTAGCGTATCCATTTTTCGTAATAGTAATTTTTATTACTCCAACACAATACCCAAAGAATTCATACATATTACAAAGAAGTTTCATGGCGTTTCGTTACCTGTGGCAAGAACTCTCGTCCGATTTCACCATACCAGAAATTAATTGGATCTAATATCAATCAGTAAAAGTCAAATGGTGAAATCGGACGAGACTTTATGTCAAAGGCACGGTGGGCGTGATATGACTTCTTTTTAATATATGTACGTTCTTTGCTATACCTCTATAATATCATCAATAATAATAACTCTGACATCTTAACTTAATGTTTGGCTAAACTTCTCCTAGAATTTATGGTGTGCGTCTTGTAGTTGTAACACAAATTGAAGAACCTACAGTTTTGAGTCGACTCTAAAGGGCAAATGATTTTTGTAAGAAGTTTTTTCATGGCAGAAATGCAATCGGATGTTTGGCATTGCTTGTCGAGGGGTATTTGATATAAAAAAAATATTTTCCGGATCCATTTTTCATCAAATTATATGTTCATGTTTAATTATTATTATTATTTTTTATTAATAGCGGTAGCTAGTGAGCATTTTTAATTTTTTATTGCCCCAGCATTATATCTTTCTAATATCATCTATATCGTGTATATCTATATATACCATAAATCAGGATTTTCTAGATATGATGACTCATGAAAAGAAAAAGGGGATTTTTTCTATATGTAGATAATAATTTGGCGGAAATATCATATAGCTCGCTGTTTTGTTTAACTTCCACTACTAGGCTTGATATTGTCCCATAATGCGTATGCACCTACAGTTTTATGTTGGCTCTGAACTGCAGACGGTACACACTCGATTGTAGTGGTCGTCAGGACTCTGGAGATAAAATTAAGCTTAGGCAATTCATGTCCAAGCAAATCTAGTCTGCCATTCTCACCATATTCTAGGTATATAGTCAATCTGATGGTTACTCCCGAGGCATGTGTGAAGTGAAACATCAGCAAATGAGTTTTAACTTTGTTAAGAGAATTTTCGCCATTGTAAAATAATTATTTGTTGAACTTTAAATATTGGCGAAATTTCTAACAGATTTTTTATTTAAACTTTTTTCACATAATTTACCGAATTTTATTGAGCTCGGCACAAAGTGGAACGCAAATATTTAAATTCAATACTAAACACTGACTTTTCTTCTCGCAAATTCTATATATTCAATATTTTCTGAGCATGTAATTGTTGCTCTTTTTTCTCCTTTCTGCCTGGCACACTAAAATCTGACCGAATAAATGTAATTGTAGTTGAGAGTAAAATTTTAAAATTGAATTTAATGCAAATAATATTATGCTGCACTGCATTAAATTGATTTGAATTGAATTGTCGATTTTACTACTTAAATTTAAGCATTGTGGTTAGTTTTGAATAAAATTAAGCTGGATTAAAATTTAATAGGTTTGATAGTTTTATTTGGTGACATGAACTCACATACACACTTACATACATCATGTGCAATTACTTTATGTATGTGTGTGAAAAAATTGTGTCAGCTTCAATTGTAATACCTGTAGATTTGCATGCATTAGTTAAATAGTTTTGGAATATCTAAATAGTAAATTGAAATATTATTTTTTATTTACAAAAAAAAAAAAAAACAATCATGTTTGCTTTTTCTCTGTTTAAGTTTACGTGGTCGTTATTTAAATTTTAAACGAAAATGAAATTAATAAGAAGATAAAAAATTAAGTTATTCAAAAAATACAGTGAAACCGTAAATTAAAAAATTAATGTAATTAAATTAAAATAAATACAAAAATTAAAATGAAATAAAATAAAACAAAGTAATATATTAGCTAAAACTTTTGTTCGTTTGTTCAGTATAGCTCAATCTTTGGCATAAAACATACACTTGCGGTCAATAAAAACGCAACACCACTTTGTTAGACTATCTTCAGCTATATAACTGTAAATTTGAAAAAATTTCTACTATATCTAGTATGCACTGAGAAATAAATTATTTTTTATGAAATTGGGTTGGACACTGTTCAGTTATAGTCGTGTTTTGGTTGTGTATTTGAGTTGCGCAAAATGCCAAATAATCGGAACAAATTAACTCGTGATCAAAAAATTTGCATATTTGCATTAGATAAAGAACAGTTATCTTCTCGGCAAATAACAGCTAGAATTGGTTGTAGCCATTCAACTATTGTGTGTCTTTTACAAAACAAAAAAAAATAGTGATGTGTTGGAGCGTAAAAAGGGATGAGGTCGTCCTCGAAAGTCAACTGAGAGAACAGACAACATACTGTGGCGGCTAAGTTTAAGCGACCGCTTTAAAAGTGCACTTTCTATAAGGGCGGAGATGCAGAATTTTCACCAAGTGGATTTAAGTGTCGAAACCATACGCCGATGGCTAAGTGGGTTTATATGGACGACGCAATGCCAAAAAGCCACTATTAACACAAAAAATGAAGGCTGCACGAATTTGTTTGGCCAATTTCTTGGTACCAAAATTGCGCCGTTCATGTGGTGAGAAGTTCCAGGATAATTGTGTAGTAAAGAAAGTTAAGTTTCTTCGAAGTCAAAGGATATGGTGCTGCTTTTCATATCATGTTTTGGGGCCTCTACACCTTGTTGATGGAATAATGAATGCACAAAAATATGCGACAGTGGTTAAAAACTTTTTAGTATTCGGAATTGAAGAATTGAATTCTTATACGGATCGCCTAATCTTCCAGGATGACTCAGCGCCATGCCATCCTGCAAAATGGGTAAGTTTTGATTGGAAACAAATTTTGTATAAAACATCTATACAATATTGTTGTATATGATCCTATTCAGCTCGAATTTTTATTTTTAGTTGGCCAATACATTTAACGATCTAGGGATTCAACGCAGATTTAAACCCTATTAAGCACTTATGGTACATAATGAAGTGTGAAGTTGCTAAACAGAAGCCAACCAACAAAAGTCAATTGAAAAAGATTTTAGAACTGGTTTGGTATGGTCCCGTTATAAGGAAATCAATTGAGATCCTAGTGAATTTCATGCCTGCAAGAATTAAGGCAGTTATTGAGGCTAACGGAGGAATGGCTCGTTATTGGGATAACCTATTGTCAAGTCTATATTTCTATCGTTAGTGGTGGAAATGATTTAGTCGCTTTAAGTTAACTTCACATTGTTTTCTATTAATTAATCATGAATATCATCGAATGTACAGTTTTGTTAATTATATTTAATTAATTGGCTATTCCTTATAAAAACCATTTTCAAGAAAAATTTTTGTGGATAACTAATTTACAGTATGTTGTCAAACAAGTAAAAATTACCCTAATATTCTAACTTTATAAACAAGTTGCTCATGTTATCTTATTTCAATTATATTTGGTGGTGTGTTTTTATTGACCGCAAGTGTATGTACATATATTCACACAAATTCAATACACTTAAAAAAAAATTGCTATCCAAATTAAATTTTTTTTATTCAGAGTTTAAAAAAATTTTTTGAGTGTTCAGTTATGCAATAAATGAGCAGATTCTTGATTTTAAGAGTTTAAATTTTTTATTAGGATAATAAATATAAGTAAGTACCAAAAATCAAGTATTGTAATGATTCTTTATTGGCCATGTATTTTAGTGCATAGGCTGCACTCTTCAGTGAAGCACCTTGTGATAGACGATATTTTTAGTTTTATTACTATGTGCAAGAACAAATAACGCAGCTGGTCTTCCGACCCTTGAACATGCCGCATATAATTGACCATGGGAAAAACATGGATTTTCTATATTTCGACCACAAACTTTCAAGGATTGGCCTTGTGATTTGTTAATGGTCATGGCGAATGCAAGACGGATCGGAAATTGAAGTCGTTTAAACTCAAACGGCATGTCGGTTGGGATCATCGGGATCCTCGGAATGAGAACTTCCTCACCTTCAAATTTTCCTTTGAGTATCGTCGCGTAAATCACATTGTTCATCAATTTACTTACCACCAAACGCGTTCCGTTGCACAGTTTACAGTTCACCTTTAGTCGTAAATTATGCGGTGGTAAGCCAGGTTTAAAAATTCAATTGGATAGTTGGTGGCATCATCTGCATTTGTTGCACAGTCAATAGATTTGAACGAATGTAGTGTACTAATGACCTCATTCTGAATTATGTAGTAGCAATGAGTGCAATGGCTCAGGTGGGGGAGTCAATAATGGCAATTTCACTTTCCCATTAAGGCAGCACAATCTTGGCGTTTCTCCGGAAAACTTCAATACTCGCAAACCACATCCATTGGCCCAATGCGAACGCTAGTATGCAAGCAGTAATCAGTGCTGCAATCATATCGAAACGCTGCTCGATTCAAATCAGTACTTGATAAATTTCTCCTTGTGCGTCGAAAATTATCAAGATGTTGATCTCTTAGGTTTGCTCGATGATTTCTCATAGCCAATCGAGCCTTTGCACGGACTGCCTCGCTTTGCTCTTGTGATTGAGAAGCACGAAGTCGAGCCATACTAAAGCGGCGCTCTTCACGTGCAATTTCTTGTACTTCTTCAGTCCTTTCATTCGCAACGTTTTGCATCCTAGTTGCATTACGGCTTTTTCGGGGAAGATTTGATCGTCTTGGACGCGGCATTTTAATGATAATAATATCGGCACAATATTTATAGACACTCGAAACAAACACAAAAACCGGTAAACTTCAAAATTTCTAACTGTCAATTTTTCACCCAACAAAATTCGTAAAAGTAAACAAAATACATGTTAATATTGGCAATTCACACCAATTACATGGATATTGCCCTTCTCCGCTAGATGTCACTACAATTTACATCGATATTACCTTTCGCCGCCAGAGTACATGTAAATTTTAGTTTTCATACAAAAAAGCAAAAGCAAAATATATGAAGGGCGAAGAAAAAAAATCAAATTTACCGTTTTTTTTGTCGTCCGACGGTAACGGTATAACCTTATAACCTGCCCCTGCTTCTAAGCTACCTCCCCACCAATTTTCAGCCAAATCGGTTCAGCCGTTCTTGAGTTATAAGTGGTGTAACTAACACGACTTTCTTTTATATACAGTGTCGGACAAAACATATTGGACTAGATATTAATATAAGCCTAATACCATATAACTTTAAAAAAAATCTAAATACAATTAAGCGTAGGCCCTTAAAACAATGTTTAATAATTATTTCTTATAATCAAATACGAATTGAATTATTATACAATTTTTTTTTACAAATTTGAAGCAATTGAACAGACCAATTCAAAGAATTGCGCGACAAAACACATTGGACGCTTTGCAATTTAACAAAGCAAGCGACGAAAATACCGTTATTTGTTGATGAATTTGCATATAATGCGTAGTTTAAGCATTACTTGTAACAGTTCAATAGAATCAAGATCGATTTTATTTAGTGAAACTCATTTCAGTGCAGAAGTTGTGACGCATTTCTAATTTTTATAAAATTCGAATAAAAAGTGGTTATGGCTGGAAATAAACATTCAAATCAATTGAAAAAATTAATTATAAATGACTACAAGAAAGGCTTATCTCAAAAAGATATTTGCAAAAAATTTTCAATTAATAAATCAACAGTAAGCTTCATAATAAACAAGTTCAAAGTTGCTGGAACCGTGGAAACTAAACATCGAGGAGGGCGCCCTAAAGCTACAACCCGACAAGAAGACTCACGGATACTCATAGAACTGAAGAAGTATCCAGACAAATCGGCAGCAAGCGTAGTTAAAGCTCTAAACTTAAAAGTAAGCGGCAGAACTGTCCAAAGAAGAGCATGTGCAAGTGGTCTAAGAAGTTATAGGGCAGCTAAGAAGCCATTTATTTCGCGGAAAAATAGACTTAAACGACTCCAATTTGCTCGAGAGCACGTCAACTGGTCAGTAAAGCGTTGGAAAACTGTACTTTTTTCGGATGAATCGAAATTCAATTTAAAATATTCGGACGGAATCAGAAGAGTTCGCCGACCACGAAATAAGCGATTAGATCCTCGATATTGCAAAGGCACTGTTAAGCATGGCGGAGGGAGTATAATGGTGTGGGGATGTTTTTCTGGATTTGGGATTGGACCCCTGCACCGAATAAATGGCATAATGGATCGATTTGTGTATAAAGAAATCCTTGAAAGCGTAATGCTTCCCTATGCCGAGTGGAATATGCCGCTTTCATGGTCGTTTCAACATGATAACGACCCGAAGCACACCTCGAAACTTGTGGCAAATTGGATCGTGGCTGAAAAAATCAATGCCCTCAAATGGACGGCTCAGTCGCCCGACCTTAATCCTATAGAAAACCTCTGGGAAATAGTGAACCGAAGGGTTGATAGAGAGGGCGTCAATATGGGCAAAAATAAATTATTTGAAACTGCAAAACAAGCCTGGTTAAGCATTCCTACAGAAATTATTAACAATCTTATTTCTTCTATGCCAAAGAGATGCAGTGATGTCATTAAAAATAATGGTTATGCTATAAAATATTAAATAATAATAAGAAGTCCAATATGTTTTGTCGCGCTGAATATTGAATATGTTTAATTTTTTTCGTATAAAATTATATGAAGTGAAATAAATTATAAAATTGTTTATGCTTTCTCCAAACAACTAATCATTCTTTACTTTTACGTAGTGATATTGTATTCAGAATAGGAATTGCGAGTGCAAGACATGATAGTGTCAACAATAGACACTAGTCCAATATGTTTTGTCCGACACTGTATATAGAAGAAGAAATGGTTGGGCATTTTCCTCGATAGGACGAATCCTTATATTTGTTTTTATACATATAAAAACCGGATACTAATGATATCCGGATAATAGAGCCAACGAATGTTAACCGGATATCCGGATTAACGTCCGGTTAATATTCAAATATTCGGATATCGAAGCAAACCAAGGAACAATAATAATACTGCGGAACAAAATTTTGCGGTCGAAGATTTTTAAGTCGATTTAGGATAATTTGGGGGCGCTGATTGCGAAAATAATATCAGTTTTGTCGAATTGGCTCTAGTTTTTCAGATAAAGACTTTTAAATATTTCACGAAAAAACCTAATTAAAAATATCAATATGGATTTAAATTATATTTTTCTTGCGCGCCTGTATAAAAATAATACAAAAATAAAAAACAATATATTCTTTTCATTAATTAATTTTAAAAAAATTACAAAAAACTTTTTCTGTAGGACCTCCTGTGATGTCGTTGCTCAGGACAATCCCGTATTAAGTTCCAGCAGTAGTCTGCCATCATGTGGTCGTCCCATCGACCTTGGTATCTTTCTTCCATTATTTTTATGTCCTGGTGGAACCGTTCACCTTGTTCCTCACTGTAATCGCCTAGGTGGTCCGGGAATTTGTCCAAATTCAAAAATGTCAAAATTTTTTACTACATTAACAAAGCTTAGCCAGGCTTCAGATTCAATTTGTGACATATGGTTTAAGAATTCAGTGTCTTTTAGAAAGGTACGAGTTTGAGGACTATCGAAGACTCATGCTTTTAATTTTTCCATACTAAGGACTGGCAATTTTTTGCACACATATTCGAAGCAGTCACCTGTCTTATCAAGAACTTTGATGAACTGTTTTATTAGCTCAAGCTTGATATGAAGTGGTGGAAGAATGATTTTTTCTCGGCTTATCAGTTGGTCATGAACCACATTTGTTGTTCCTACCTCCATATTTTCTATCACCGGCCAGTCCTTTTTTATCCAATGTTCATTTCTTGCACGGCTGTCCCATAAACATATAAAACAGGGGTATTTAGTATACTCACTTTGTTGGCCCAATAAAAAATTCACCATCTTCAAGTCCACGCATACTTATCACCTTTTTTGTGCATACAAAATCTTTGCTAAAACAATTTTTACATTTTCGTATTCTTCTTTTAGTTTGGTACTATGCTCTCTTGCAAGGGAAATAAAATATTTAAACCAACGAACTAAGTAAATTAATAATTTTAATTAGAGAACGACAGAACATCGTCTGAAACTTTGTGGTGTACCACTATTGAAGCCAGGGAACCCCGCGGACATGGGTGATTCCTATCGGCAGATCTCCTTCTTTCACCAGTGGTAAAAACGATGTAGGCTCTGCTGGTCCCGTACCACCTCAGCCCTGCGAATCGACAGCAGGATTTGCGGAAAATGCACAGCTCAACAACAGCTCAACAACAGCCCTTAACACCATAAACACGAAGGTGAACTAAAGCCTAACTGCAACCGTTCCAGTGAGAGTACCGTCCTAGTTGCGTTAGATTTGTCCAAGGCCTTAGACGCAGTCAGGTATCTAACGGTACCAGGGTGGCGTCCTTTTCCCGATGGATGTCAGGCCGGAACTCAATATTAACGTTGATGTTTTCCCTATTCTAACGGCTAACCACCCGAGAATCCTGAGAGTTGCCTTCCATAGCCTGTTCTCGTTTTCAGAGCACACAACCGCACTCGTCAACAAAGCACAGTGCCGCAAAGACAAAGAAACACAGCCGTGAAATTTCGCTAGCAACTAAAATTATGGAAGCGCCTTGAAGATGCCTCTTAAAAGTAAATAAAAACAAAAAAAAAGCAAAACAATTCCTTAAATGTTGCGGATTTTACGCGCATTTCGCGGCAAACGATTTTATAAGAATTTTGGCAACTTATTTTACATGAACGGGAACAATGTACTATGCTTAATGAAAACAAGCCTCATCACATTGTGGACTGATGATTAAACAACAAATATAGTAACGAAGATAGATATTTAATATGAAAACAAATCGTTTCAATAATTACAATACAAAAGATTGGAAAAATCATCATAAGCAAGCGAAAGCGAAAGGTCTAACTTTTGATTGCATTACATTTTCGAAACTTAGATTAGAACACGAAATTATGTTGACTTAATTTTATATACATACATATGTATGTACGTATGTACATACATATTTGGAATTTAGGTTACGGTAAAATATGTCATATTGGTAGGCTTTGCCGCTTGTGGCACACGTTTTGTTATTCAACTGAAATGTATACAAACTGATAAGATAATGAAAGTCAACTTAAAGCAACCGTTAATAATTGTGTTCTGCGATCAATTGGAGCATAACAATATTTAAGCCTTTTGCTGCAGCAGCAATAATTCTAAGCATTCGATAAAGTACCAATAACTAAAAAATTAACCAGAATTTATAACATTACAACATATTTATCGACTAAACAAAGGAACATACCTTTTTAATAAACAAAATATTTTAACAGCTGAAGAAACCGGCACGGATAGGCGCAATTGTATCAGCACAATGAATATAATCCACGAAAAATGTTACCGGGCTTTTGTTGCACCTCTCAATAAGCTACATATGTGTGGGCGGCTCGTGTTTATTTACCTGGTATTAATTCGTGGATTTTGTTTACTTAACACACTAAAATGCTGTGAACCACGGCTTGTGCGCCAAGCAAACGCAAATACATTTTACTGGATGTATTGAATTGAGTATTATTTTCAACTCGTCAATCTTGTACAACACAAATATGCAGCATCGTTTACTTCTTGGTTGTACGCCCACGCAAAACAACAACCGGACTGCTTGCCACACAAGTATTTTTTATATTAGCTTTGGAATAAGGCGTTAACGCGACAAATTAGTAGCTGAAACTCGTTTTTGCGCTATGCAATAATTTAATAAATTGCACTAAAATTTAGCAGAATTCTCGCAAGTATTAACTGCCTATGCAGTAAAGATTTTTCAGCCTGCACTTGGACAATTGAGCATAGCAAAATATCCAGAAGCCAAAATTTAATGAGCCAGCGTCGCAGCAAACGTCAACGTCGTTGAATGACTCCGCAGTGCCGGCTGGTCACACACAATTAAAAAACGGCACAATGGTGATCAGGGCATTAGTCGCTTTTAGTTTTTCTAGAAAACTAGATTCGCCTCAGGCTTTTTTACTTTTATTCACAGGAATCGTAGTGCAATTTACTTTAATTAATTATTTCAACGGGAATTGCTTACATTCTTTTAATATTTCGCATGTAAACAAATCGATTTTGTTAGCTGTCAAAAACAGGCGCTAGTGCGCAAACATTCACACGCACCAGTAATAGCGGACTATACCAATTGGAAAAGCCGCCTCACTCCAATAAGAGAGACTTGATTTTCCTGTTTTTTACTCCCACGTGGGTAGTTTTTCGCGATTTTCCACTCTTTAGCACAATTTTCACATTAGCTTTGCACTGGATACACTTTTAAACAATTTTAAAAACACAATTTTACAGAAAACACGATAATTTAGCGGAGAACAAACGAAAACCACATAAAACTTCACGTCGCGCTTGTCAACTGAAAAAAACAGACAGTAGCTGAGAACACTTTGCCCTTATCTGCTTAGTGTGACATTTCGTGGTGGTTTCTCAAACGTAGTTAGCATAAGTGCGAGCGAGATGCTTAGAGGTGACTTGCAGTGTGCAGCGACGACTGCTAAAAGTGTTCAATGTAGACAGTTGCTCTCAAACTGTTGCTAGTAGCAAATTCACAGCAGTACGCGTTAACATAAACAATTGAGAAAAATAAATCGTTATTATATTTTTATTAGTTAAATAATTATATGCCGCTGGAATTAAGCTGATTTGTAATGGCGTACAGCAACTTGTTACCTTAGGATATATTTATTATTGTATATATTTACAAGTGTTTAACTACCCGCTAAGCGGTGCTGCCACCTTGATTAAAGGCCTGCGCAAACAGACGAGCTGCGATATAGAACGATATAATCCCGTACGGTATGTTTTCTTCAATTTCTGCATAGAAAGACGACTAAAGGGCATTTATCTTGTTTTCTTTATGCTTTTCTGTTGATGTTTGCCATAAGCACATCCATTCTAATATTCACCAAAAATATTAGTGTTTTTAAAAATATTTTTAACGGAAGAAGATTTAAAATTTAATTTTATTTATTTTGTTATAATATAATTGGGTAGAACTCTAGCTCCAAATTACAACTCTGCTTACGATGTATTGTGTTTGAGTGCACCCATATACAGTAGTGTTATTTGAGACCGTATATGGTACGGGATTATACCGCTCTCTACCGTACCACGTCTATTTGCGTTGGCATTAATACAAAATATTTTAGTTACGTCAGTATGTTTTTTTACGTGCTCGTTTATGATAGTTCGTTACGAATTATTTTCTTTTGGCGTTTTCCTACGCAAAAACTTGCAAGAAACTTGCAAAGTTGAGGAAATTGAGAGGGCGAAAATAGCAGTTGTTTTGAGGGGAAGTTGCAACTGAATGATTTTTACTCGCAACAATTTGCCTGCTGATTGAAAGTACTCAGTGGATCATAAATATAAAACAAATATTAAAAATGTTAAATATTTGAATTGAAAAAGGAGAACAATGAATGGATTAAGGGTTTGAATATATACATACATATATGTATGTATGTACAATCGTACAGCAATTTGAGGAAGTTTTTGTATACTCTTTTCAGAAGAAAATTGTGAATTTTGGACTTATTTTCGTGTTTATGTCTGCATTTTTTGAATTGCGCGCAAATAAAATCAGCTGTACCAAACAATTTGCAATTTCTTAGTGCTTTTGCGTTTTCGTACTTTCTTGCATATTTCTCTCACTGAGAGCAAATGCCAGAAGCTTGGTTACTGGCAAGTTACTGTATTTTTTTTTTTTACTGGCGAGTTCGTTTAAGATTAAAATTTGTTCCTAGCTTCTTCACTGCGAGAAATCTCTCGCTCTCTTCCGCAAAATCTTCATCGATTATTTTTACCACAAAGGCACTGGAGATCAAGCTGGGGCTGGGCACGCAGGTCGATGACGTCAAAATTGGAGTGTTCTTGTAAAAATCCAGTAAAAATTATCTAGTAACATTACTTATAACACTGCGGAACGAAATTTTGTGGTCGGAGATTTTTAAGTCGATTTAGGATAATTTGGGGGCGCTGATTACGAAAATAATATCAGTTTTGTCGAATTGGCTCTAATTTTTCAGGTAAAGACTTTTAAATATTTCACGAAAAAACCTAATTAAAAATACCAATATGGATTCATATTATATTTTTATTGCGCGCCTGTATAAATATAATACACAAATAAAAACAATATATTCTTTTCATTAATTAATTTTAAAAAAATTACAAAAAACTTTTTCTGTAGGACCTTCTATGATGTTGTTGCTCAGGACAATCCCGTATTAAGTTCCAGCAGTAGTCTGCCATAATGTGGTCGTCCCATCGATCTTGGTATCTTTCTTCCATTATTTTTACGTCCTGGTGGAACCGTTCACCTTGTTCCTCACTGTAATCCCCTAGGTTGTCCGGGAATTTGTCCAAATGACTATGTAAATAATGTAATTTAATGCTCATTTTAGCTCCTAGTTTGCGAAAATTGAGAAGCATATCAGCAACTAGTTTTGTATAGTCTGGTGATTTATGATTTCCCAAAAATATTTTGCCTATATTAACAAAGCTTAGCCAGGCTTCAGATTCAATTTGTGACATATGGTTTAAGAATTCAGTGTCTTTTAGAAGGTTACTGATTTGAGTACCATCGAAGACTCCTGCTTTTACTTTTCCCATACTAAGGACTGGAAATTTTTTGCACTCATATTCGAAACAGTCGCCTGTCTTATCAAGTGCTTTGATGAACTGTTTCATTAGCCTAAGCTTGATGTGAAGTGGTGGAAGAATGATAACGTGCAGCGGCTTTCAGGGACTGTTAGAGTTTTCAGGTATTTAGGCGAAGTCGTCGAATTAATGTTTAGTTGTACTAACTCACCCGACTTAACCGGCTGCCCTTGCTCTCTGGAACTGGGTCGTATAATTTTTTTCCATTAATTTCTTAAGTTTCGTTTATCTGAAGATCTAGAGCCAATCCAAAAAAAGGAAAAAAAACAGTTCGTAAGCCTGCTACTAATGTTAATAAAAACTATTAACAAAATCATGACCGCAGGTTTTTTTTAAATTTTTGTTACACAGTGTAATTTGACAGGATTTGCTCTTAAAGAGAAAACTATCCAAAAAAGTACAAGAACGCAAAACTTATAGCAACTTGCAAATTTGAGCTTTCATCCGTATAAATATGTAAAAAGGTCGTTGCCGAAAAAAGTGAGAAAAGAAATTTTCATATTTAGATAACGATACATACATATGTATGTACATTATGGTGTCCCAAAGTTGTATGGAGGAAAATATTTTAACGAATTTCAAAACGCATACCCCCCCTAAAGTTTTGTTTTGATGTGAAAAGTATCCTCCGAGAATTTCAAGCCCCTAGGACCACGCCTTCCCGTGCCGAAATTCATTTGAAGTTGCGATTTTTCCTCTCTGATCAGCGCAATCTTGTATTATATCATTCTTGGCTGCAACTCTATCTTGTATATAAGTATGTATGTATGTATATTAGAGCAATAAGGCTTCTCAAGTAACGGTGTTTTTATTTATGAGCGCGTGAGAAAAAGAGAACAAGCAAGAGCATGAAAACATTATTATTTTGAATTACTTGATTGGATCAGTTGTCAATTAAGCACTGTTGTGCGATATTATTAAAATAGCAAGTGTGTTTCTCATCATTCACCATGTCTCGGAATTTACGGAGTTCTAATACAGAAATATATTTAATAGGAGGCCTATAACATCAAATAACGGGTTCGAAGCCTCCATCTAATGAACAAGTTCTTGCGGTTTTGTTCTATAACATACGAGTAGTTAATTAACTGTCAATGAAAGCGCAAATCTCACTATTCGCGAGTGCAATATTTTTTGGAATAAAGCGCGTATACCTACAAAATCGTTACCGAATTCAGTAAAAAAACTTGTGAATTTACATCAAACTTGGAGGACATTGCAAAAAGATGCAAGAAAAACAGAGCAAAGACATAAGCAGCGTGGGCAAGAATTCATCGCCATACTGGACAACTTATTTGATACAGCACATGTTGATGCACCTCAAATAATAAAAATAGAGGAGGACTGAATATTTCTGCAGCGTCAGAGAGAACCACATCGACCTGGACATTTTGCTGGAGTGGATAAACAACTGACTCAAAAAGAGAATAGAGCCCAACTTAGAGCTATTGAAGAAGAAAATCGTAAAATTAAAAATACTTTAGCATCAACTTCCTATGGATCATACGAACATTTACAGGATAGTTCTTTTTCTGATAGTTTATCAGACACTGTTGAGGACACCCAAGTTGGCTTATGCAAAAAAATCAGGAAGAGAGATTTCATCACCCCCAAATTAGTAGCTGCATTAGACAGATGCCAGTTAAGTATGAGAGAATCTACATATGTTTATTCTTGAAGCTACAATTGACGCACTAGGCCATCATTTAGATGAATTTACTATAAGCAAATCGTCTATACAAAGAATCCGGATTGAAAAACGTAAACAGCGTGCTGAAGCCATAAAATTTAATTTCCAAAACGAAGTACCAGAAGTTGTGACTGCCCATTGGGATGGTAAGCTGTTGCCTGCTTTGAATGCCAGAAAATCTAAAGAAGAACGCCTCTCTATTGTAATTTCGTATAGCGATAAATACCAACTTATTGCTGTGCCCAAACTGGATCATTCAACCGGCAAAGAACAAGCGCAAGCTGTTTGGCAAGCTATTACAGACTGGAATCTGGAAGATGAAGGTGCAGATTTTGTGTTGTGACACTACAGCATCAAATACAGGGCACATCAATGGTGCCTTTGCGCTGATTGAGCAAAAGCTTGACAGAGAATTGGTTGTTTTTGCTTGCCGTCATCACGTTCTCGAGCTTATATTAAAAAACGCATTTGCAGTGAAAATCAGCCAATTAACAACTAGCCCTGATATCCCAATGTTTAAAAAGTTCAAAAATGAGTGGAACAGCGTTGATCCTAAAAAAATCAGTGCTATGGAGAAAAGGTGGAATCATTCTTTGCACTTTCGGAAATTAAAAGTCTCATTGAATTTTACCGCACTGAACTCTCTGAAACAATAATCCGAGATGACTATCGAGAGCTGATAGAGCTGTGTATCATATTTTTAAGTGGAGATATTGGAAATGAAATCAAGATAAAACCTCCAGTTGCCTTGCACCAAGCTCGTTGAATGGCGCGAGCGATATATGTATGCCCTGAAAATATGTTTACTTTGTTCTCAGCTGAAAATAACAGTTGAAGACAAGACAGTACTTTTAGATGTATGCTTATTTATTGCGTCGACCTACATATGTCAAGCCGTGGCTTCAATGTATTTTAGCAGTAAAATCACCTTACAATGATTTGTGCTTCTTGAAGTCAATAAAGGCGTACGAAAAAATTGATGAAAGTATCTCCAAAGCAGCTTTACAGAAGCTCAGCCAGCTTTTGTGGTATTTGACTGAAGAATTAGCAATATTGTCTCTATTTGACAATAATGTGAGTGAGGACGAAATATTGAAAATGGTGGCCAATTTACAAAAGGAAAGTTCATCGTGCCCTGGGAAGCGCTTTATTCTATCAAAGACAGAACTTTGTGATTCATTTTATGGTAAGTTTCAAAGGAATTATTAACTTCTGTTTATGTTAAAAAAAAATTAAACTTTGGTTTAGAGAAAAATATTGAAATATCTTATCACGGCTTTGCTATATTTTATCTTGTATTTTAATGTTATCAGTATATATTTTGAAATCAAAGTTTATATTTTGAAATCAAAGTTTATAGTTTGACATCGAAAGGGTAAAGTGTGGAATTTGATAGTTTTCTGCATTCATAAAAGTTCAATATTTTGTGTAAACTTTTATATAAGGTCATAAAAGATCCTTAACATAAACTTTGAACCCAATTCGGCAAGTGTTAAAGTTGAGCAAAAGGGTTAATATTTTCCACAGCTCTAGTTTTGACTAATTCGCAAAAAAAAATCCATATGCATGTTCAAATTCAATATTTAGAAATTTTGGGACACCCTAGTGCACAAGAACATAGGCAAATGTATCCTGATTGTACAATAAACATTTAAAAAAGAAAATATTCTGATTAAATTAAAATGTTACTAAAATAACTTGTGATTTATCATTATATAGTACTAAGAGATCAGCATGTCGTATGAGTGATGTTAAATAAAATTTCAAATTGAATTCGGCACGGCAAGGCGTGGTCCTAGGGGCGTGGAATTTTTTGAGGTTCCTTTTCTCATCCAAAGTAAACTTTTAGGGGGGTATGCGTTATTATATTTGACAATTTATAAATTTGGGACACCCTAATGTACATACATACATGCATACGTATTTCACGACAAAATTAAAAAAGGAAAGCCTCGAATGAGAATGCCCTTTTTGATAACAACCACGGTAAACAAATTAAATTAACATTTTAAGAAACAGGAATTGAGGGCACGACTCTCACCTATGGTAGAACAGAGAAACGATATTAATGACAACTAGGGATGGTAATTTAAATTTACTAATTGAGTATCAAATAATTAAATACCAGACTAAAAAAATAATTGCAATTAATTAAAAGATATTAATCTGAGTTTTCGATTCCTTATGTTTTCAACGTTGTATTTTGGAAAAGGGGACAAAAAAATGGGAGGAAATTAAGGCCGTTGTGGGAATAAAGTTCTAATCAAAATATTCTTATTTTGAGTATAATCCTAATGCAATAGTAGTAGTACTCGTAGTAATTCCGAATGAAAACATAAGTAGACAGATTATCCTAGGTTGTCTTATTGAACCCAAACATTACACAAATATAGAACTCCGAATGGGATTAATATCAAGGAATTAATATTAAGAAGTTGATGTTATTAAAACTTATGAACATTATAACACATTAAAAAATGTATTAAGTAATTTAAACTATAGTTCTCTAATTTTGAAAAATTATAATTCTGTATACTCATTTTTAGTTTATTTTATGCTTTATAAAGTAGCAATTTTCATTTTATGTAAAATTTGTTTTTAATGGTAATTACAGTGGTTGTCCAGTATAACGAACTTTCGAAATAACTAAATGTTGGTCTAACGAGTCATCAAAATTATCTCATCTTATTGAGCCTAAATTTCGATTCATTGTAAAAACAAAGATCTTGCCAACCTGGGTAGTATTAAACCATATTGAAAAACTTTTGTTACCAAGGGAGCCAAGAGAAGTTTTTTCGATGTAGAAATACACTCGGAGGTTTGCCATCCCCTACCGAGGGACGACCGCTATTAGAAATAAAGCCTTTATATAATTTTTGATGTAATTTGCCACGACCAAGACTCGAACTCGGAACACACCGCAAGAAGCCAGAACGATGCACTCTGAACGTTGAATATCCATACGTAGAAATTTTTACAGTTATAATATTAGTGAGATCACATGCCTGTTTAGATTTTAACAAAAAATATTTAGGTTTTTGGGTCTTACATTCAACAACTAATTACCTACTTTATGTACTTTTTTGCCACCATTTCGTAAAGGGAGATTATATTTTGTCCCATTTCTACTTCCACCGCAAATCCATACATTTTATCTGAGTATCGCGATGTATGTGCTAAAAATACCAAGTGGAGAAGGACTTGGTTTCATATGAAGTTTATAATTGGCTTACGGCTAGGTTGGTTACCTCACAGTCATTTTGACCATCTCTGAAACCCGATGCCTTTGAGGCAATAGCCGCTTTCCAAAATGTTCTGAACATATGAACCTCTGAACGGGAACGAAAAAAATACTTCAAAGAACTCGGTAACTTTTGCAGAATGTTGTTTGCAAATTTGCAAGGTAGGTTGTGAAATTACATTGAATGTTCCTATTTACCTATTTACCTATGTCTTCTTGTTCAAACTATTGACAGCTTCGTTTTTGGTTCAAATGCAAAATTCCTATACATTTTTAAATACTAAGTTATTAAATGTAAAAAGAATTTGAACATGTTACCATTACCTTGGCAAAGCCTCATCTGGGTAATGTACATATGTTGATGGTTAGAGGTCCACTTCTGGGCTTTATGCCTTGAGTGGGCTAGCAGCGAAATTGGATTTTATTAATTTATACGAGGATAAGCTCAGATCACCAGATCACCTTAAACTGGAAATACAATGGAAGATAATAAATGTTGAAGCTAAAAGAAAGAAGAAAAAGCTTTCAACTCAATTTGTTTATCGAAACATAATTTCACAGATAACAACAAATACCAGGAAGTTATAAAATTTGCCAGCGTATTTTATATTACGGTTATTCCATTGGGAAAAACTCTGTCTAAAATTTGTATATTCTTGCCATTTTATTTCATTTTAAATACTTCCCCGTAAGTATATTAATGGTAAGCTATTAAAAACAATAATAATAATTTGGCGCTTATACCATAGCTTGATGTTTGGCTGAACTTCTCCCACAATTTATGGTAGGCGTCTTGGTTTTGTAACACAAATTGTAGGATCTTCAGTTTTACGCCGACCCTGAAAGGCAAATAATATTTGTGAGCAGTTTTTTCATGACAGGAATACCCTCGGTGGATTGTCATTGCCTGCAGAGTTGCAACCGATATTAAAAAAAACTTTTCTATAATTTTTGATGTTACTTGCCCCGGCCAGTATTGGAACCCGGAATACACCGAAATAAGCGCGCACACGCTACACTGAGATTTAAATTTCAGCTAATTTATTTGTATTACACTCATAATTGGTTATTTACATTCTCTTTACCGAAATATCGCGGTCTTTTGATTTTCAAAAAACACTGTGATGTGGGCATGGTTATTGTCCGATTTTAGCCAATTGCTTACCAAAGTACCTTGGATCTAGGCCAATGTGTATACCGAGTTTCGTTAAGATAGCTCAATATTTACTCGAGTTGCGCTCAGGTAAAGAAACTAAAAAGCAAATTGTTATCCATAGAAAAAAATCAGTGGAAGCTTACCTTTATATGGTTCCACCACAGGAACTGTAGAAATCCTGTAAAAGATTAAAAGAAAAATCGTTAGTGCCACAATATAAAATGTTTGCATTGACTATAGCGTAGTAGCTAAAGCCGCGGTTTCGCTAAGAACTGAAACAGAAAAAGGAACAGGATCTAAGTGATTATGTTGCCGATTTTTCAGATGCTATTGTCGGGTTGGTGCATTTTTTGTACATTCGTTGGTTGCGCTGATTATTCTTTAGAATATGAATGATAAATAGTGGATATATGCTTCTATCATGCCTTAAAATATTGGTTTCGTAAAGATTTAGTTAAATATTAGATATTCCTACTGCTACCAGCAACAGAAACAAGTCGAAAGTACTTCTTTCTTTTTCTGTTGCTGATGTACAGAATTCTGTTCCTGAATCGCAAAATCTGTTGCCGTTTCTGTCGCTCTCGAAAATTTCCTGAATTCTGTTCCTGTTTCTATTTGCGTTCTATATTAGTGGCACTTGATTACCACTTGATTGAGTTAGTCAATTTACAGGATTTTTATAAGTTGTGGTACAACTCTTGGAGTTCGAAGGTTGCTATGGAAAATATATGTGGGAACGAGACGAAATCTTTTTTTTTGAAGAAGACAAGGCGCACAATGAAATATGTAAATCTGTAGATCAATTTTCGTGAAGCAGAAAATAAGTATTTGAAATTTCTCAAGGTAGGGATGCGTCAAATTTCTATACAATAAGCATACGATAGACGCAATCTTTCATATCAAAAATTAATCAAATTATTTTCAACAAGTCTTCAATGTGATAATGTACAGTTTTTTTAATTTCATGAGATTTAAGTGGAGTAGGGGAAGACGGGGTACATTTGACACTTTCACTTAAAAGTCCTATATTTTCTACAAAATATAACATAATTTTAAATGAGGTACAGCTTTAAAAGCACTTGGTTTTGGATACTTAGTAATGAAAGTAAAAAGTTAGAAAAAACTCTTATCTCTTTTTTATTTAAAATTAAAAAATAATACAAAATTTGTCAAATGTTCCCCATTAGGGGGCACATTTGACTTATTCGGGGGCACATTTGACAAGCAGATTTTCCGTGAAATTTTTTTTTGTCTCTAATGTAATTTGGTTTTCATTTAAATTAAACTCATCTTTTATGATTTGCTTATGAACATTTTATTTAAATAACCGTAAATGTATTCACATAGTTATACCATTTTTTTTACAAAAACATCAACGATAATAGTTTTGAAAAAAAGAAGACAAAATTCGATAGCTCAGAAAATTTATTTAATATAGTATAAGCTTCCAAAGTTAACATCAAATAAATATTTGGCGCGGCTGCGAGAAGTTGAAGCTGGGTTATTAGGAGTAGGAAGTTTAAACTCAATTTCGCTTCTAAGAGTTATAGAGATGTCTTCCACAACTGGTTTTACAAAAACCCAGTTGTCTGGAGAGAGTCTGCGCAAATAATTAATGTTGTAGGTAGAATCGCAAAATATCTCTACAATTTCGCCAATGTAATAAAAAGGCTTCATACCATTTTCCCCAAAGTTTACCAAAACGTATTCTCCAACCTTTAAATCCTCATCATCCAATAACGAGAATTTTAACAAACAATTTTCTTTGTTGATACATTTTTCTTTGCTCTCTGATCTTAGACTGAGAATACTTTCGTCAGATGATGTAAGGGTTTCATTTAATGAAAGCTTATATTTACTTGATTTTTCTTTTAATTGCTTTATCTTGCTTTCGATTGAAAATTTTAGAGAACGTTTTGAAAACTGAGTAGTTCTCTTAGTTTGGAAATCCAAAGCTCGTTTTTTTTCTGGTGAGCTAGTGAGGATCCGCGAAGATCCACTTCTATGTGTAATGTTTGGCGCCAAGCGCCCAATAGGCCTCAAATCTTCTGGTGCTAAAGTTTGTGTTGGAGTTATTATTTAGTGTGTTTGGTGGAAAGATAACTGGTAAACTATCTTGCTCTTGCTCCAGGCTTACTAAGAAATCACTATCCATGAATATCTGTGAAATCAAAGGATAAATACCCGTAGCTTTGAAGCCACTCAATATATTACTCGGAGTAAAAGCCATTTCAAATGGATGATGGGTCAATTTCGCTACATCGTAAATGCTTAATTGCTTTCCATGATGAGTTATCATAAAATCACTGAAGGACTTTTGCAAAATCTTTTGAAAGGCCCGAATACTGAAACGTCTAGTGGTTGAAGACGGTGAGAGGTATGCGGTGGAAATGACAATAAAGTAATGCCGTTATCACGGCAATATATTATGCTTTCAAGACTGCAATGTGAAGCATGATTATCAAGTAAAATTAAAATCGGTTGCTCTTTACAGCAGTTGCTGTTCTTTTGAATATGTTTCAATACGTCTGTGAAAAGTTCGGAAACCATCCACCTAGATTTGGAGTTCAAAATGAGAGATCCTGGGAAACATCCGTGTGAAAACCTGGCGTTTGCACGTATTCTTGGAAATACATACACAGGTGGCAGATGGTTTCCACATGCGTTCATTATACCCACCATGGTCACCAAACTTCCGCGCTCTGCAGATACAACCTGTGCAACCGAACGTTGTCCTTTAGCAGTAAGGACTTATAATGAAAAATAAAATAATTCAGTGCAAATAAAACAAAAATTTATAAGTTGTTTGCCTTAGGAGTGTCCATGACAGTGGTAATGCCAGTTTCATCTAAATTGTAAATGTCTTTGGGCTCAAAATAATACTTTGCATATATCTGACTCAAGTTTTGGAAAAATTCCTCCACCGCTGCTTTTGTAAATCCTCTGAGCCTAGCCATGCTTGTTTTTTCATGCTTTCGTAGTGTGAGTGAAGGATTTCGCTTCAAAAAGCCGTAAAGCCAACTTTCTCCAGCTGCCTTGTTAGTTTCCCAACTAGATGGGCATGGTATGTTATTAGCGGCAACGAATTCGTAAACAAATCTTTTGAATATATCATACGACAAGCCATATGCAAAAAACGCACACATCTTAGCATATTCGACTAATTGCTCTTCTTGAACTCTCGTTAGCGTTTGATGGCTTGTGTATTTAGAGTGATAAATAAAATTTTCATCGCACCTACTCTCATTTCCAGAATCTGAATCGTTTCTCAAAGGATCTAGTTTTTTCAATCGCATGATCAAAGTTGTTCTTTTCAATCCGTACTTTTCCGCTGCTGACGTAGCTGTTTCGCGATGATGCTTTATGTCTGCAAGGGCTTTTTTCATATCATCCTCATTTATTTGGCATCGGTTGGACTTTTTCTTATAGTTGCGAACCATTGCTAAAGTAATACTTAGAATTAGAAAACTCCATATTTTATTTTACATCAACAAATTTTAAGTGGGGTACATTTGACATTTGTCAAATCTGCCCCTTTTACAAAAGTCAAAGGTACCCATTCTACTCACCGTCTCTTTTTTTTATATTTTGCAAATTGTATTACGCTTCAGATAAACTCACTATTTGATTTCAGAACACACATAAACGGAGTAACTAATTCCGTAAGATGCTTTAAAAAATGTAATTTATTATTCACGTAAGAGTCTACTTCCGATCTACAGAAAATTACGATTACGTTCGCGAAAATAGAAAAACACGTGTAACTCCATTACGCGTCGGAATATAATTGTGAAACTTTTTGACGTTTCGTTTAGTTCAGTTATGGTGGTGGCCACGTTTTTACATTTTCGATTAAAGCCCCCATTAACGCCAAAGATAGTGAAGTCAAATGTGCCCCAGTGTCACATGCACCCCGTCTTACCCTACATGTCTGTCAGTGTAAGCCGGTTGATGGTTTCACAAGAGAAACACAAGCAGACTGCCCTTTAAATTTATTACGAATTTTTTTAATAATGAATATTCTTTTCATACTTAAAAGTAGACAAATACATTTACAATGGCCTCGTTTTAATGCAACCGAATTGCAAAGGAACGCTCCAACTCGGATGAAATTTCCTTTAGTTGCGAAAGCAACCCTGTTATCCGCTTTCATGAATTTGCGATTTGTTTAGTGCTATTTAATAACGGAAAATAGTTGTGCCGGCATTTTTTAGGTTTACGTAGTTATATATTTACAAATACTATGCAAATAAAATCGAATTAGGTCTAAAACCTAAATTTCCCATGTATCTTCTTAGGGCTAATTAACAATAGCGCATTTTTTCACTTCCCAACACTACATCTCAGGTCGGATATCATTTAACCGAGTTGGCTTAACTCGCATATTTTTCCGAGTTAGTGTTGTTGTTTTACATGCAATTCGTTATCCTAGCTAGTGTTCTTTTGCAACTAGGTTACAAAGAAACGGGCCCAATGTAGAACTTGCCAAGTGTGACACGCGTCAAGGCTACAAAAATCATTGCATTTCAGTCACGAAACGCAACATAACAAACAAATATCACTGCAATATCTATATCTATAAGTACTAAATAGCGTCTACATGTATGTATATATAAAAAATATGTCTGTATGTATGTACATACAAACAGTGTGATTACAAAATTAATTAAAAGTGTAATTTGCAATGTAAACATAAATTTTCGTTTTATGTTAAAATTAATCTGCTGCTACAGTCGTAACAAAATTACATCTAAATTCCCTAGTCACGACAGACACTCCGGTGTAAATTGTTCTCTGAAGACAAAAACGTGGGCGCCAAAGGAATGTGGAAGAACAATGATACATTTTGAGAAACCCGAGTTTGTTCATATTTACTCTACATATATTCAATCATAGGCAGGAAAGTAAAAACGGCAGTAAAAAGGGAAAATTTTAATAAAAGAGCCTTTGCTCATATCCAGTGATTGGTGACACCTTTAAAAAAAAATTTCCTGCTTGGATATGTACATATGTATCGCTTAATTCGCGGGTATTTAACCCCAGAGAATTCGCGCGTTGAAAAATTGCACCGATCGATGGTCGCGCGTGAGCATTTTGCTATAACAATGCAATTTTTTGATACATTTATATTGTTACGTATTTAGTTGTTTATGTAATAATATTACCAAGTTGCTAGTATTGCAATTGTGTATTTATTTAAAGAATTCAAATGGAAAAAATATATCAATATACTGAAATAAAACATAATCAAAAAAATCGGGTTCATATTTCAACAAACTTAACAAATTAAATTCGAAAATAACCATTTGCTAAGAGTGTTACTTTCGAAACAAGAGACATTTGTCACATGAATTGCATCATTTCTCAAACGCTTGCTTTTGTTGTATCGATAACTGTTGCAAAGAGTTTCTTAGCATCGTTTAAAATATTTGGTAAAATTTCTATGGACTGCCGTTTTAAAATATGTTGCTTTCTTAATTTACGAGCAATTTCCTTCTGAAAGGTCCTCTTTATCAAATTACCGATATTTGTTTTAAAATCCAACAATATTAGGAAATCCTAGTACAAGTATTGTAAAAATAACCAATATTGGAGTTAAATTGAAAGTGATCTACATAAAAGATAAAACAACAAATACTCACTTCGTTTATCGCGCAATGAGCAAAATGCCGCTCTTAATATATAACCACCTGCCTAAAGCTACGATCGTGGATTGGCCGAAGCAATTGTTCGGTAAAGCGAAAAGCCCAACTACTACTCAATGCAAAAATACCACAAAACATAGAAATTTGGGGAAATAAAAAAAATACTTGAGTAAAATGGTCATATCGTGTGTTATCGAGGGTCAACAAAGATGTTTCAGGTAAAATTTCCATGAATGGCATAAAGCCGAGTTGACAAAACTACCCTATACTCTTGTGTACGTGTGAGATCTTCCATCCCTCTCTTACTCGTACTGGGGTTCTAATAAGAGTGTGCGTGTTATTGGCAGTAAGAGCTAGTATCGTTCGAATATATTAAATTTTTTATTGTTTTTGCGAATGTGGTCCCCGGTGGGCGTATTCACTGAGCTATCCCAACGTCCGTAAAAAAACATACACATATTGTGTTTAGAACGAAGCCGGTATACACACTTATTTCCGTAGTAACTTATAAAGTTACAGTGTGTTTAAATGATCAAAAAAATTCCAACGGAAAATAGTCTAGAATTTATGTTGAATTTTATCTTTAATTTACTATTTTCATTTACACGCACTACAAGGAAAGTTAAAAGTGTGTAGTGTGTAGTGTGGAGGAAGAGGAATGAACTTCATGCTATACATTTCAGTTTACACTACTTTCTTTTTAAAATTTAATGAACCATATTTACAAATTAGATTTACAAAAAAATATGTTTTTTTTACCAGCGATGGCGAGGAATGTGCAATAGAGTTTGAAAAATTATTTGACTATTTGGTTATCCGATTATTCGATTCGTAAACGTTCGCATGCCCATTAGTCGGTTAGTGTTATTCGAAAGTTCAATGGCGGGCGTTGATTTTAGCAAGTCAAATTTCAGTAACCGAACCGTCATTGCAATTTCTTCGAGTAATAAAAAGTTATAAAATGCATACTTATGTAGATATCAAACCCTAACCGCAAAAAATATGTAATGTAATGTTTTTATTTTATTTTATTTTTGGAGTATTTCTATTAATGTCTGAATGTTTTATTCTGTCCAAACTCTAGTACACTGCTTTTATTTAGAGACCATGTACTATGTTCAAATTGACGCCTTACATTTTCGTTAAATGGCATTTTATTGATTAAATGGACAAAATCAGTTCGTAAACGAGTTAAATCACGTGCAAATTGTTGTTGGAAATTTAACTAGTTCAACCATTTAACACGTTTGAAGACTAGTTTGGCAAATCTCTGTACGCATTCTGCTGCATACAGGGCGAACTTATTAAGATACTCCTATTTCCTCCCACGGCTGGCTTAATTTGGTCATTTCTGATTTATCCTTCTGTTACATTATGTTAATATATTATTTTCATATAGGATCACTCTGTCAACTTAAAAATGAAAACTGAAATTTGAAGGGCCTGAACCAGTTCTCCATTTAATTAGTTAAACGGTCCGTCAAAAGTGGGGCTCGCTGTTAACTGATTATTGTTGATATAATTGCTGTTAGTTTTAAAATTAATAAACAAAAATTTTCACAATTCTCGCAAATTTCTGCTTTTTCGCAATGCTTTATAAATAATATAAAATAATAGCTAATAAAAGGTTTTAATAAAAATTGTTAACAATTCACTTTACAAGATGACTGTGCGCTCAAAGGGGAATCGTTGCGTAATTCTGTATGGAGACATAAACAAAGCGGACGCCAAGATATGTATGTAAGTAGTTGGGTATATATTTCTACTTATGCTCTTTGTTTGTATGTGCTCATTTGTGTAGGCGATATTTTTCCTATTAATGCTATTTACAATGTAAAAGGAGCAACTTAGTTACATTCTTCATAAATAGCAGGTGTGACACTGAATTCAAAATTGTGACAAATTTAAGAGGTAAAAAAAAATGTAAGACATAATGGCAAATAGAATAAAGCGATTTGCAATGCGAATATATTCTGCACCGGTAACAAAACGTTACGGTAACAACAGGCTCTGGCAATTATTACACCCTGTTTGTATTTTGCGCACACTTATTACCGTGAATGTTACTATCGTATTTTCTAAATACATTTTATTATAATAATGGTCAAATAACCGCTTATCAGGCTTACAGTTAAAGCAAGATCATTTATTGAATTTATGAGGTCCTGAGTAAATAAAAAACAAATATTTATTAAAATATATTAAATATTTTTCTGCCTGGAGAAAATTTAATGGAATTGTAAACAATAACATTTAAACGGCAACAGGGTACAAAAAACGTCTAAATGGCGTTAAAAACGTCAACCTGGCATTGCCCAAAATGAATATAGACAATTGGTAGCTCTTCAAATATTAAATTCATTAAGTCCATGTTTGGAGTAAGACATAAGGAAGGTATTTGGGTGTATCCTTCGCTGCTGATATAATTTATATTAAAATCTGAAACACAAATATATTTTACTGCTGTTGGTTTATTTAGCTAAATTTCTATTTCCTGCAGTTTGTTTCATATTTGAAAAATATTTAATATATAAATTAACTTGGTAGCAGTCCACCCGAAGTGCCACATCATACCAAAAGTTAATATTAAATTGAAAATATAAATACGTATATGAATAGCATTTTATTGATTTGCGTATGAATCAACATTTAAGCGAGCATTCTATCCAAACCGTGTAATCATGCAATAGAATGCGGCTTATGTTATTAACTCTATGCTCTAAAAAAATTCATCATTTGTTGCACAAAAAAAAAACAAAAAAAACTCTTCCTAACTTAAGCCAGATTGTAAATATTTAAATTTATGTGCTACATACATATACATACAGATATAGATATGTGTGTAATATATGTATGCTTGTACTACAGACCACTTTCCTTTGTTAGCTTATCGCAAAAGTAATTAAATTCTATCCGCAATTGTGGTAAAAAGTAGGCCTTAATACTAAAGTTATATAGGATTTTTGCTTACAAAATGGCAGGTGGAAATTATTTTATTTAACATTTGACTGTCAAATGACCTGTCAAATACGCAGCTCCAAGCCACAAAACGTTTACAGTTAAATGGCGCATATTTTATATTGTCTTGATTGTGAAAATTTAAGTACTTGTGTTTAAAAATAAATTTAACCTTTTTCTGACCAATTGTTGAGCGCATTAGCACATAGCCATACATGCATATTAAAGCAGAGTTCGTACTAAATTGTTTTCAATTCGAAGTAGATTGTAGGAAAATATGGAGTGAAACAAATACCTGTGCTCTATAGAAGTACATTAGGGTGCCTACAGGTGTGGGATTCCTACTGGAATATTTCAGAAAAATTCTAAGTTTTATATGAGCTGTGACAATTTGAAAATACCTCCAAATCTGGAGAATATTATAAATACAAATTTAAAAAAAAATTCTGCTAAAAATAATCACCAGTGAGGATAAAACAGTTTGCGCGAAAAACTTTTGTCATGTGAAAGGGTTTATTTGCAAAATGGTGAGAAAAAAGCACTCAAATGATACCTTTTAAGTCTAAATTTTAGTTAAGTTGTTCAAGTTTTTCGTAACCCAATCTTTTTCTTATATTATAAATTCTTATTATAAATTCTCTGGGTAGACTGCTCGTTTTATTCAAAATTAAACCAAACCGATCTGCAGTGACTACGCTTTCGTCAAATTGTCAACTCGTAAGGGTTGTATTAAATAGTAGTGTAACATAGTAGTTTCGTCCAGTTCGTGTAGTTTTGTCATAGTCCAAACTGATTCCCACATTCATTTCAAAGCGTAGTTCACAAAAAATTTAGTTTTAAATCTATTTTTCCATGAAACTGACTTGGTTGTTCCGACAGGGCATCTAGAGGCAGGTCTCGGAAAGATAATTTTTCCGAGTTTCCATTTCCTGGATTTCGTGTTGCGCTGGCGGTATGAAAGACCAAAGCCCAGAGCTTTTTATTAAATAGGCAGTGATAAAAAAGAGGAGTCTCCTGCAACTGATAATGTTATCACCATTTTTTTTTTAATGCGATATTTTATTGAAGTACATTAATCCTTTGTAGAATATATTTTTTATTCACTTATACCCTGTATGACGACAATCGAAAGCTATTATTTTCTCTGAGTATGTACGAATAGTGGCCTCCGTAGCTGAGTGTGTAGCAAGTGCGCGCTATCATCAAGAGCGTACTGGATTCAAATAGCGGTCGTCCCACAACAGGCAATGGCAGCGGCTATACAAAATTATCTGTGACCTATGTACATCCATGGTTTCATATCTCCTTCACAAGTACTTGGCAGATCTTTTCATGAAACTAAATTTTTGCGCAATTTTGCAACCATTTATTGAATATGTTCATTATATTTTAGTAGGCGTTTTTTTAAGGTATAATGAGAGAGCTAACATTAGTTGTCTTTGATGAGATCATAAAGTGTAACTTTTTCACACGACAGGATCGTTTCATTCGGTAAACTTTTATTAGGAAAGTACTGTATGCATCGTATAAATAATAGATCGAAACTGCTTCCTTGATTTTTTTGTACAGATTGTGAATGATTGGCCGTATTATACTCGTAAATTTAAACTAACCGATTAACGTGCTATTCATCAAAGTTGATGCTCCTTCGCTCAGATTTTATACGGTATATGCAAGGGTTTTTTGCGAATGTACTTAGAAATAAAAATTTGGCGTTTCCTATTTTTTATAGTTCTAGTAGAAAGTTAATCGGTGAGCGAGAGATAAATCGACACAACGTACTCTTTTATCACTGGTTGAGAACTTGGTGACACGCATTTGTAACGACACTTTTTGCTGAAGTATAACCAACATATTTCTACATATGTTGGTTTGTCTTAAATTCATTTGAAAAATATAATTCCTGTCGCATTGCTGAAAACAAGAAGACAAATTTAACATACATTCAGTCAAACGTTTGATCAAGGTCATATCATATAAGGTGGCGTTAAAACGAAACCGCGTTAATTGTTTTTAATGGCCTCAGATGTCAAACCCCTGTTTGCGTTATGACAGAAGCAGCCAGCTGATTTTGACAATCGCTACGCCAAATTTAATCAAATATCCTTGAGCTTTCATTTGTTATTTTATTGGAGGAATAAAGAAGGTAGCGACACTAAAAAAATATGTGGATTAAAGAAGAACAGCTATCAAAAGAAAGGCATATGTAAATAAAATAGCGCTTAAGAAATACTTTTGGAGAATACAGGCTATATTCAATGAAGGCTTTTATTCATTCTGAAGAACTAACATTCATTTCTTTACGGAAATACTAGTGCTGACTATTAACTATATATTTTCTTTGAGAAAAGCTAACTAATTTTGTGCGGCGATGGCGGAAAAAAGTCAGGTCTGGTTACCTCTGCATTAGTTGACAGATAACTACTATCTAACTATTATTTGGTATAAATTAGCCTTTGGTAGCTACCCTTTTTACTAAAGGTAAACTTATTATTTATTAACTATTTGTATGCCTATTAGTAGTTAACCAAAATTGGTCGAAATAAAGCTAGTTACCTTTTATCACATCTACCTACTTATGTATTGCTTGGTTTAAAGTAAATTGCAGTTAGATAAAAGTTAAGTGCCAGTATTTATTTATTCAGATATTTCATAAAAATTCGTTTTCCATAAATTATTATACTACTAACTAAATATGTGTTTCTAGGTGCTTGATATAAAGGATTTTAAATCACAAAATAGTTAGTAAAAAGTCATCTGGTTTTAGCAATTGATAGTTTTTTACTGCAGGGATGTATAGATAAATTGTAGTAGAACGATCGTTTTCTAATTGGCTGTATACGTTTCTTTTCGACCCAAAAATTCAATAAAGTCCGAACACTGCATTCAACTATAAATCTGCAAATATTTACTCATGGTGATTTGTTGTTAATAAATTTTAAGGGGTGGATGAAGTTAATATTACATTGTTGTTTTCCATTTCATTTGTAGCCTATTGACAAATTGTTTTTAATTGTTTCTGTCAGTTGGTGTGCGATATATTTAAGTGGGTGTTGTTAGTGAGTAAACTTGTTTTCAATTTATGTTTGAATGACCTAAAATACAATATGTATATTCAATAAGTATAGGTATTTGTTTTTCATGTGTTTTGCGCATTTGTTTGTTGTATTTCCCAGGTGGAAATCTTTACAGAAAACAATATTGCATTAAATAATTTTGAAAGGAATAAAAGAGAATTTCTAAAAACATCACAGTTTCAAGCGGTACGTTGCTCTGGCACAATGACCGTGGGTATGAAGGTGTTCGCTTTTACAAACTTAAATAAGCATTTTATTTTAACTAAATTAGTAAGGAAAGCACAAACTTAAGAAAAAAGAGATTAATTTTTATAAATTAATAATTTTTATAACTACCTGTAGGCTAGGTTTATACATACATACATATGTACTTATGTAAATATGTCTACTGACACTTATTTCGTTTGATTTATATCTGTTTAACTAATATTTGCTCATTTTGTTTTGTGCACACGCGAAATAGTGGATTTTGAGCTTTAACGTTTTCATTCAAAAATTAAATAAATTGTTTTTCATCATAAATATAACTTATATAATACACATCCAAGTGTAAAAAAAATCGCTGCAGTTTCCGTGATGGCTAAAAAATACATATGTATCTGCATTTATATTTGTGGCAAAATAATAATATATTGCTTAATTGTGCAGATTAAGTTATTTAAATACGAAATAAAAAATGTATACCTTTTTATATTATTTACTTGCACACATACATATACGTAAATGTATAATAAAGTATCATTTCGGGACAATATTTGAAATAAAATAATTCTAAAATCAAAGATGAATTATTATTTGATTTTGTATTATTATTGCATATATAAGGAGTTGTTTGTTAATACACGATAAGTTAAAAATTGGGTATTATTGGTTTTAACCCACAACTTGCCAGTGTTGAGGCTTTGGTTTCTTTTTACCAAAATCGCTTAATTGAGCAGATGATTAGTTTCCCTAGAGCTGCTTCGCTCACACTGGATTTAACTTAAAGTTATGGTTTCGAATGGGGCAGAAAAGAAAGTATCACCAAGTTAAACAGGTTTAATCAATTATTTTTTCTAAAAAAAAAATAAATTCACATCGGCTTAATAACCGCTTGGTTTCTGAAATTTTTTTGTCATTGGCAAGTTTGGTGGAAACCAATTTATTGTTAGGAATGCACAACGTAATCAAACGCCATTCAGAAATCTCATTAATGCCCCCTAGCGATGCAATCATTAATGTCCCTAGTTTGAATCTCAATCTGATATACAGAATGCTTAAGGGTTTTATTAATCATTCTGATTCAGATCAAACTAGTATTCCAGTGTTAAGAAAGTCTAAAAAAAATATTTTCCAGGCCATAAACAATGTTTGTGCTAGTATGGAAAACACTTAACTAGTATTTTTATATACATTCGTACATGTAAGGTTCGGTTCGGCATAAGCAGAAAAAGAAGTATTGAAGTATTGAACTGAAATGGATCCGATTGAAGCTAACGTATGAACCTGTTTAATATGAATTAAAGAATCTATAAGTTTTAATTCATTATTATTCATTACTTTAGATCTTGAGAATGTTAAGTTTGGCCCTAAAAATCGATATTGGGTCATTTTCTATTAAGCGCTTAAATTCTGTTTTTTTGTGTGGTTGAAAGTACGACGTTATCCGTCAACCGAAATAGATGGCATAAACGGTTTCACCCTTCATATCCAGACGACTGACATTAAGTTTTGTTTCAGTTGAAAATTAAAAAAAAAACCATTAACAACCAATTAAATTTTACTTAAAATAAAATGAATCTAAACAATTTCTACAAAAATGTTTATTTTTTTCATTTAAGTTCATAATAACCTTATGCTACGGTTACGATTAGTTGAATATAAAAAAAATTGTATATAAATACTGCATTGTTAGCTTAAATATATTAAATTTTAAAATACTATTTATTTTTTATCGTACAAAATAAAATACAATAAAGTAAAGTAAAGTATGAAAATTATAGAAATATTAGACAACCCCGGCAGACTTTGGCCTGCCTATATTAATTTATTAATTGGTTTCAAAGCCGCAGAAGTCCAGATTTGAATTCATTGGACTACAATTTGTGGTCAGAGTTGGAGAACATGGCCTGTCGAATACCATACAGTAATTTGCAGAGTCTCAAAATCTTTGGTTCGAGCAGCGTAAACCAATAGAAACTGTATTTTATTATTTAATATATCTTAAAGCTTGCTATTATTTTAGTTAACTGTGCTAACACGCCTCTAGAACTTGCCCCCCCATAATGAGAAACACCGACATTTAGTGTCCCATTCTTAGCCCATTTATCGGCCTATAAACGTACTACATATGTTATTGTCGAACATAAGGTAGTTTAGTCGCGTTTAGGCAAGTATCGGCAGGTGAAGGTACATATGTACGTTCATGATCTGCTATTATGCGGCTAATCTCTAAAGAGAGTGTTCCGAGATTAGTCTCAATCGTGTACAATTGTGCGTCAATTATTCACATGTAGTCTCAAACTGCTATTATTGGAGATCAATTAGTCTTGACTCTTCCCTTAAGGCTACGATTGAAATTAAAGTTATTTATTTTAAATTTATCTAATTTACAATGAATTTTTATAAAGTATTTACATGAAGTAAACTATTACAAAGTTCATACATATGCGTAGAAAACGTTTAAACGTTTTTTTAATTTAACTTTTAAAAATGGTGTAGACCAATCTGTAATTTTGATACATAAAATGCACTCTACATTCATATCCATACGGGGACAAAAGGGTACTGTTGGTCTCTTCGTAGGACATGCTCGAACAAAAGGGAATAGTTCAGTATATATAAACGGATGCAAAGTGGGAATAGTCACGTGTTCCTTTGCGACTCATTTCGGCCACATTGTTGCATGGTGTATTCAGCTACTCAACCAAATAAAGCGAGAACAACTACAACCACAGAACAATTTTAACCAACACCGCACACTTTCTAATTCTGCTCCTGCTGCCCTTGGGATGTGGTGTTCAACAGCGATGGCATGCAATAAAGCACCTGCTGAAAACTCTTCACGTTGAAGGTAAAAATGTGAAAATATTCCAGTTGACAACTTTTCAGTGTTGATAAAAACCAAAAAAAAGTACTACATTATGTATAGAAAATGCATTAGAAACATGGACAGGGAGTTCCGCGTCCAGGACAAACAGCTACATAAATGTAACACAAAGGCTTAAGTGTGTACGTGTGAATAAGTTTGCGCGTCTCTACAAAATTCTTTTTCAAATATTTTAATTCATAAAACACGTACGGGTTTGTGTGTGCGTGTGTGCGAAAATAAGGATACTTCTCAAAACAGCATTCCAATTACATACATTCATGCATATTTTTATGGCACATTGCAAGTTTCTATATTAGTTTGTGGTATTTCGCCAATTTAACTTACATAAACTTGCATCTGGGCATTTCCTAAAAGAGCTAAGATTTGTTTAGGTTATATTGACCAGTTAAAAGCTAAAAGTTGATTGGCATGTATGATTTCTCTTCAAATAATAAATAATTTTCGGTTTTGTTTTAAGAAAACACCGCTTTTAGAATTCGGAGTACATTATGGGTAAAGGATTGGAAATATACTTGAAATTTAGTAGTAATTCATAAGCTAAACTAAAAATCGGTGTTCGAGCGAAAACTATCTACAAAAATAATTTCAATTGCTTTTGCCGATCGAGCAAACAGTATGCGAAATGCTATTGAAGGTTAATTGAAAATCTGAGAGTTCGACACCACAAATCCAATTTCATCTTTTGTTCTTTTTCATGGATTATTCGTTGAAATAGGACGGCATTGAGAATATTTGAGGCAAGGTTGAAAATAGTTGCTCCTAAAAGCTCACTTAGACTACTGAAATCCATTGTGATACCACATACCACCGCATTCTTGCAATGAAGCTACGAATCATTCTAATCTCCACTCCCACTATGTCCGCCGGAGAGTGAAGAAGATGCGAACTCTGATATCTTATTCTTAGTCTCGCGAAGGCGGCCTACAAGTCAGAAAGTCGTAATATGATTCCACCTCTTCTAAACAGTTGCCGTAGAAAGGATCAATACTGATATTGAGGTGTACCGCGTGGATTCCCATTGGGCAGAGCCATTTCAGCATCCCTATAATTAATGAGGTGAAACGGCCTCACGAATTGATAAAAAAAATTTTTGCTTCTATGAATAGTTACACTAAAATTTGTATGCTTAAGAAAACTGATCTGTTCTGTGTTGCAAGTTTATTCTCTTACGATTAAATTTGCACTATGAGTTCAAACTCAATCTGGATTTAGCTAAGGTAATTCCATCGACGAAAAAATTAAAATTTTTCGAAAAATGATTTTCGTCCAACGAAATTATCAAGGCTTATCGACGCATACCACAAATTGCAGCAGTAGTTCGGCCAAACATATTATTATTATTCGGCAAATTATTATTATTATTATATCGTCGATTGTTAGGGAATGTTATTTTCCGTTAACTAACTGGCATGCAATCGAAAATATGAAACTAAATAACTAAAATTAAAGAGAAACCACCTAATCATACAGAAATCATTTCTTGAACTGGTAAATCCAAAAGCCTGCAGGTTTTAGTTTGGCGAATTCAAAATCAATCAAATTATCTTATTACGCTAATCACATTAGGCCTAGAAGCCTAACCTTCGTCGAATCGACGAGTACGCGACGGCAAATTTACCGTCTCTTTTCGATCAGCTTCGCGTCGATCATCACAACGTCGCTTGTCAAATAATTGTTGTAAAATAAACTAATTCATGAAATTAAAACATCCTTAAAGTGTTCGTCGAATCGACGAATGGTTAGGGTTTATAGGGGGAAAGCGAGATTTAGGTTTCTAGGTTTTATTATCACACTAAACAATGGACATTTTAATAAAACACAATAAATTTTCGACCAGATGTACGAACTCTACTTTTACAGTCCATATGCCCTGATGCACCCTGTAGTATAGAAAAGTTTTTTTTAATAGCGGTCGACCCTCGGCAACCGATCCCGAACGCCAAATGATTTTTGTGAGAAATTTGTTAATGGCAGAAATACACTCGGAGGTCCTTTTGGGGGCGACCACTATTAGTTAATTTACTTAATTGCTTAATTTTTCGATGTCCCGCACCCTAGCTGAGGTTTGAACCCACGGTCACACATTGACATATAGCAGAGAATTTCTAGAACTAGCCGGGTATGTTCAAAATTAAATTTAAATTTTGGGAACGTCTACACTTGAAACTTTAATAATATTTTGTTTAGTTTCATATAAAACATGATTGATAGCTATGTACATGGGGGCAACCAATGAAACGGACATAACGCGGGAAACGCCCACAAGTAAGTGTAATTGTATGAACTTACCTATCTATGTACATGCGTACATACATGCGTACATACATGCAGATAAGAGTATGGACTTAGAAATGTACCTTCCTGGTAGAAAAAACTTAAATAGATCTCAATGTTGTGAGGTTTTTACTGAATGAAGAAATATAGCTGTATAGACAATACTGGTGGCTTAACGATTTTTGCTCTCCCTTCTATGCCAAATTAACCCTAAAAGATGCCATGAGCCAATAATTTCAAAGCTCTAAATATTCCCTGAATTTCAAAGTTTAATTACAATGAGAATTATGCAAATTATGGCTATTGCAAAATACTAATTAACTTGTTACCGCATGGCTTCTAAATGTTGTCATTTAAGGCTACTAAAGCATCAGTGTTACGCAGTTCAAATTAAAACCAGCTGATTTGCCTGTCCCATCGAGGATTTGACTACTAATCGGTTATGAGTTCACCAGTTAAGAATTCGGGCTGAATTTCTCCTCAAAACAAAATTATTTGAACAGTATTTTTTTAATAACCTGAAGCTAGTTAACAACTGGTGGCTAACTCCACCGTTCACCTGGTTGCTGGTTAATATTCTAAACTGAGTTAAACATCTTGCAACTAAATTTCAATCATTAGGTTACGATTTATTTCCTCCTGGGTACGTGTCCTCTACATACAAGTAAGTGTAATGGCCATTTTTTATCTGATTTAAAACTTTCTAGAGGCATTCAAAGAAGGAGTTGCAACTTTATGTTTTAATTGGAATGCTTATCTAAAATTTGTTTACTTTAGCGATGATATTTCTACAAGAAGTGACAAATTGTTGCCAAAGAAAAGTAAAGTAGCTTCAATTATAAACAAGCACAGATAAAACTTTAAAAATATTTATACTGACTTTTGGAAAGATAATATTAAACATAAATTTAAATGTCAGCAGAACATTTATTGCCTGCTGAAGAAAACAGTAGTCTATATCAGCCATTTACAGTGTTCAATGTCCATATTATTAAACTTGTATATATATGTATATAGAAAGTATTACGCCCTTTTCTTTATATTATACGATTATTTTTCGAGTGTCTCACTCGAGAACATGTCGCAAACATTACGCCGTATGAAAAACATAGATTTTTTAGATTTAGTCCACAAACTTTAAGTAATTGCACTTGTGCTTAATTAAATCATTAAAAATGGCTTGGCGAGATGATATTGACCGTCAAATTTGTACAGAAAATCACTTATCATGTTGTTAACATTTTTGCTAAGTTTGAGCCTTTACCAATGTTACTTGAAGGAGTATTGATGAATTGCATATTTAATGTATATACATAATTGCATATATATACATATATACTCAAAATCATTAATATGCACCAAGAGAAATGCCAAATTCAAATCATCTATTTCGTGGGATCACGGCATCGCCAATTTTTTCAAAAATGATGTGCAGCTTGATCTATAGGACAAATATACCCAAATATTATTACTGTGCACTAAAGCTGGGAATTCCATCCGGATACTTCAATGAAAAATTCGCAGATATTCGAATTCAAATATAATAGTCGGATATCTGGATATTAGACATTAGTGTAATCCGACGTAGGGCAAATAAATAAATGGGTAATAGAGAACGTAAAAAGGTTTCGGTATTAATCGCAGGGCGGTAAAATAGTCCGCGGCATCATTTCTAGCGAAGATTAGTACTTTTGTGAGTATAGGTGAATGCAATAATATGGCACGAAAATATTAAAGTACCCAGAATCCTACCTACACTTGCGGTCAATAAAAACGCACCACCAAATATAATTGAAATAAGATCACATGAGCAATTTGTCTATAAAGTTAGAATATTATGGTCATTTTTATTTGTTTGGCCACATAGTGTAAATTAGTTATCCACAAAAATTTTTCTCGAAAATAGTTTTTCTAAATAAAATTAACAAAAATGTACATTCGATGGTATTCAAGATTAATTAAAAGAAAACAATATGAAGTTAACTTAAAGCGACTAAATCATTTTCACCACTAACGGTAGAAATATAGGCTTCACAATAGGCTATCCTAATAACGAGTCGTTCCTCCGTTAGCCTCAATAACTGCCTTAATTCTTGAAGGCATGGAATTCACTTCGACCTCAAGTTATTTTCTTATAACGGGACCATACCAAACCAGTTCTAAAATCTTTATCAATTGACTTTTACTTGCCTGCTTCTGTTTAGCAACTTCACCCTTCATTATGTGCCATAAGTGCTCAAAATGGTTTGAATCTGCGTTGAATCCCTAGATCGTTAAATGTATTGGCCCACTAAAAATAAAAGTTCCAGCTGAATAGGATCATATACACCAATATTGTATAGATGTTTTGTACAAGATTTGTTTCCAATCAAAATTTACCCATTTTGCAATAATATGGCATGAAAATATTAAATATTATTAATATTCAAGTAGCAAGAATTCTATAAGACGCTATCCCAAAGATCACTCACGAATTGACTTATTCCATTCGTCCACTAGTAATATGTGCGCTAATTGATAGTAGTGGAATAGCAGACATCGCAAAATTTTTACAAAAATTAATTATTATTATTGTTTATCAATGATTTTTTTGGGTATCCGAATACACGAATATTAACCGGATCTTCGTAAATCCAGATATCCGGATAATTTCACAAACAAATATTAACCGGATATATGTAGATACTGCCCGGATTTTATCCGTGTGAATGGATATCGAATATGCGTATAGTCCAGCCCAAATCTGCACCAAATAGTTGAGGAGATATGCCGAATTGAAATTTTCTTTGCCCTGGGGGTGTGATACCGCAATATTTCCATAATCTATATTGATCTATAGATACGGTAACCATATTTTTAAATTAAAATACAGTACGCCGGAAATTTCATACAAATTTGGTTGATCTAAACAGAATCCAAGGCAACCTTGTGTAGTTATTTTTATACTCTTTCAGTAACAGCGTTTGAACCTGGAAAATATAAAGCGGATTCATCAATTTTTAAAATATATGTTTTTATTTCCTACATCCTACTAAGCTAAAATGTTTAAGAATACCCACCGATATCTAAACTGCCAACATCTGGTTATCTGACTACTCTGTAATCCTCACATTTGATACAGTTCGATAGGCGTGTTCATGTTTCGCCATGATTTACCATTATTTCATTTCTCTTTTCTATAATATAGGAACTGTTCGGAGGATAACCCAGCCCTTAATTCAAACAATCAATACAACCGTTATAAAAATTACGCGAATGTCCTTACCAAATTCTAGTATTCCATGGGAAAGACTTTCAAAGATGCGCCTTATTAAAAATTCAATGGGCATGGTCCACTTTTCCAGTTATCTTTAAACCATATCTATAACCTTCCCTGGATATATGTAAATTAGTAACTGATATGAAGCTGATAGCTGGACTATTGTTTCGCTTATTTGTTTTTAGGCGTCCAGTTTCGTTGCTCTTTTTGGTCTGTCCTTGAAAGTAGATACAAATTTGTGAATATTTTTGCTTTCTGGATTTTGCGGTATGCACTATTTACATCACATCATATCACATCAGTGCCTATGTTTTTATTTCTGTATAGTAGATTTGGTTAGAACATTACATCGGATACATTTTTAGCGTGTGTGTGCTTCATTCGGTGCATCCCCGGGTCGAATCCAGGCCGGGACAAGTTACATCAAATAATAGCGGCAGGCAACGGCAAACCTCCGAGTGCATTTCGGCTATGAAAAAACTTCTCACAAACTACATTCGCCGTGAGGAGTGTCGGAGTAAATTTGTATTTATTATTTGCTATTTTGGAGTTTTTTTGGCAATAAATTCAATAGAACCCCAAAAGCAGGGTTCTTGCCTATAAACGCTTCTTTGGGAAAATAAATAAAGCTTATTTTCGTGATTAGCGACCTAAAATTAGTTTAAAAAATAAGTTTTAATTAAGTATTTTTTTCAAGTAAACTATTGTTATTGAAAATATTGTGAGTGTTGATTTCTTGTTCAATTGCATTACAATACAGTGAAAATTCAGGTTTGACGGAGGTTAGTATGCACCTTCTGAGTTCAAACACACATTTTTTTTTAATTTTTTTATGGATGATTTTTTTTTTTTGGCATCAATTCAATAACAATTTTTGCTTAACTGTTGTATTGTTTAAAAGTATGCTAAGTTATAGCTGGTCGAAGTGAACAATTTTTTAGTTTTGATTTCAGAAATATTTTTGTTTTAGAAATTTTGCGATTTGTTTCTTTTAGAATATGAAATAAACTGTTATTCACTGGAACATTATTCATCTTTATACACATAACGTCAGTAAGCTAGTGATTATTCTTGAACTTGCGGTAGTTGAAAAATTCGTTGACTTGCAAAAGAGTGTAAGTCCCGAAATAACACGACCGCCAATTTTATTCGACAGGAGCATATGCAAGTTGTGGGTGATTTGTTTCGTGTAACGGTAACAGGGATGAATTTCGATTGATATGTTTTTAATTTTTTATACAAATATGGTGTTGTCAAATATACATAGCTAGTATTTTTCTACAAAATAATAATTAATAAAAGTAATTAAATTTTAATAAATATGAACATTTGTACTTTAATTTATTAAAAAATATTTTACCACAGAAAAATATCATAACACATATAGTTACATAAATGTATACTAGGTGCAAGTTAGATGAACATAATTAATTTAACATGCATTCGTTACAAAGCAGTTTACTTTCCACTACTTTTTAAATTAATTTTTAAATTGTCTGTTTGTTTTCCGATAGGGAACATACTCACACACACACGCAAGCCTTCACATTTATAATATATTTAAATAGGATTGTATCAAAATAACTACAAACTACTTACAGCCACTTTCCCTAATGCATTTTTTTTTTTTGGCGCATACGAATATTTGCAGGTCATACACTTTTTAACTAACCCCCCATGCCAGAGCTCTTGTCGTTGCAAACTACATTGATATCATATATTTTAATACTTTTAGGTATTAAACTATGCACATTGAGTTACCGTAAAATGGTTTAATTGTGCAAAAATAATATTCCCACACATATGTATGTATATACTTAAGTATTTATGTACCACAGTATGCCCTATAGATAAGACTAAATAGTTTCGTTCACTCAGCTGCATGGCATTGAATGAGCTTGAATGCAGCTACTGAATTAAACTAAAGTGCTTTGTGCCATTGCTGCTACTTGACTGCTGTGCAACTGCAACCACCGATGTTGCATTCAAGGTAACCTCACGATTTAATCTTTCTTTCAAAACACCACCTACCAGTTTGCATAAGCGTACAGTAGGTTACCAAAATAATAGGTAGACGAGCATTATGCCAACTAGAGGGCCATTTAATTTCAGATCATTTTATTCTGCAACTCAGCCAAATAAATGCATACAACTACGTTTATCTAAAGTTCACATTCGATTTGTTTTAAATCCGGTCGCAGTTGTCCCTGCAAGCTTCACCTGATCATGTTGGGTCTTTGAGGTCTTTCAGTCGAAACCGCAATACCTGCCTAGTTCAAGCATGGCTTTAATTAGGTCTTAGACCTTTCATCATCTGAATTCTGTAAACTTTTTATCTGCTCAAAACACGTAGTTCATTTCTGTAGATAGTTCTTCTAAGCCTAAAGAGCCATGATTTCAGTCCTCTAGACCTGTCCTAAAATCTTAAACTTTCTAGGTTTAATTTATTTTTCTTTTTGATTAAATTAGAGTAAAACCTTCTTGAAGATATTTTACTGCGTGCGCCTCTGCATTTACCTATAAATTTGTTTCTACCAACAGCTGAAGTCACGGATTCTTGAAATGATTTAAAGCTGATATTCGTTGTATTCTAAAATAACTTTGAATATAAAGCTATAAAGTTCTTTTATTTACTGTTTCGAGATTTGTAAAAAAAAACAAAACTGAGCAAAACCTCCAAATATCGTTTTATGTTCAGTAAATAAAGTATCAATTTCCATTATTATGTGATTTAATTAAGTAAGTGAAGGGTTGTAATCTCGAGTTTGCCTCCAAAATTAATTAATATTTTCTTAATATTATTTAAAGAAATAAAAATTGCATACAAAAGAATTAAAAAAAAACGAAGAAATTTTTATGATATTCGTTGTATTCTAAAATAACTTTGAATATAAAGCTATAAAGTTCTTTTATTTACTGTTTCGAGATTTGTAAAAAAAAACAAAACTGAGCAAAACCTCCAAATATCGTTTTATGTTCAGTAAATAAAGTATCAATTTCCATTATTATGTGATTTAATTAAGTAAGTGAAGGGTTGTAATCTCGATTTTGCCTCCAAAATTAATTAATATTTTCTTAATATTATTTAAAGAAATAAAAATTGCATACAAAAGAATTAAAAAAAAACGAAGAAATTTTTATTGCGTTAAGCCAAAAATAAATTTACTAGTCTTTAACGCTTCGCCATTGCTTCTTCCCTCGGTGTTTCGACAGTCACACGCGGAACATGCCGATAGGAAGTATCGTACTCACTATCCAAATCTGCGTTATCAGCTGCTACTTCTTGGTAAAAAACAAGACGTAATGATATTTTGATCAACTGCATGTAACGAATTTCTATAACAGTTAGTGTTCTGAATTTTCTTAAAAAATATTTTTCTACATTACTGCTGAAAAAACTAATTGTCCCACTAAGTATGTTGCCTAGGGGATAAGCTGCAGCCGAAACTGTAGCCTGAAGAATACAATACAAAAAAAACAACAATAAATAAGTAATTAATTCCGCATAAAATACAGTTACATATCAGGACAATTAGTGAATGTGCCTCTTCTGATTATAATAGCTAATGATGCCCCCGGAAGACTGCAAAATTTTAACATGGGCCCCATAAATACTTTGTAAAAGTTTTGAAGATGAACCTGAAAGACATGACTCAATGGCTTCAATGGCTAAAATGCCCGAAGGAGATGTCGTTTGGTTTTCAGAAATGTTTGTTTCGGAATTCTGTTCTGAACACATTTCATTTTATTTATATAGCCGCGATGGATTTTGCCACAAATCAAATTCAAATTCTGCCAGCCATTTTTTGTTTTACCTATAGAGATGCACCTAGTTGCAATAGTGATGCGAAATTTGCTTATGTAAAGCTTCAATTTGTGCAGAGTTGCAATGCTCGATGCATTTAGTATTTAGGAAGTTAACAGCCTCAATTTGCAATGTGCATTACTTCGTCGTAAATCCGCGAAATTTTAGTGCATTTAGACGAGCACATAGCCTCGCGAGGCCGGTAGTAATCATATTTTTCACACAGACACGATCGGCTTTTTACACGTGTGCGAAAAAAACCCCTTCATTACACAAACATAGTTCAAGATGAGTTCCTTTTTCAAAAATACAATACCAGTCTCCGCTCAACTCCCAACAACTGCTTTAACAGTCGACCTTAATATGGAAACCGTCACTCACACAAGGTTCCGAGAAATTTGTCAGCAGTAATTTGCATTTTTCAATATCCTGCTCGTCTGTACAGCAAGATGCGATTAAAATGCGTTCTTTGATTTATTTAATTCAAGTATTTGAATTCAAACCTTAGAAAAGATGGTTTGTTAAAAATAATCTATACAAATTAAAGTTAAATAAAACTAGCATAAAAGTAAAATAGAACATGGGAACAACAAATTACTATTATTGTAAATTGGAAAAGATTTAATGTAAATAGTTGATTGATGAGGCACTTGGTTGCATGAAAACAATATCAATGCTAACATTGATTGTTGTTAGATTAGAATCAAATGCAGCAACAAGGTTTTTCATTTCAGCCACGGATTGTAAAACCGTACAAACACCAACCATGAAGTCTGTTCAAGGCAATACCACTTATAAATAGAAAAAAATGTGGCCCTGAGGTACACCAGAAGAACCAATGAAAGGCTGAGAAGCGGAGTTATCAATAACAACAAAACATATCCCCGATTAGCTAAATATGATTTAATCCAGGATAGACATAACGAATGAAAATCAAGTCTGGCCAACTTCAACTGATACTTTGTCGAAAGCCTTTGAAAAATTAGTGTTGATCGCAATTACCTCGAGTTCATTTCGAAATAAATGTATTACTGAAATCACTGAAAATAATCAGATTGGTGACTGTGGTGCGGTTGGAAACGAAGTCATGTGGATTAATGGAAATCCGAATTTTTACAGTAAGAGATATGTTGTTTATTGTAATATTAAGTAATTTGGACACGTAAGACAAGGTGGAGATGGGTCGGTAATTACGGACATTAATTGTATTCCCACTTTTAAAAATTCAAAATTCAAAATTCAAAATAGAAGTCTTCCCCAAATGTTCCAGAGGATAAAGAGAAATTAAATCCCGGATAGATACTTATTGCATTTCAGTTAGGATCTCAATCTTCTGAAATAACAATTCAATCCAGAGAAAATTTCGAAAGCACGCTCTTGCTCTGTTTTCTTTTAAGTGTGCAATATTTTTGGTAACATACCACCGATTTGTACTGGATACCGAGATTAACCAGATCAACTTTTCTTACCGACCCATGGCAGGCTAGATGGAGGCCCATTGGGCCGACTAGATTCGCAAAAGGATCTGGATTTCGAATGAACTCTTTAACTATTTAACATAATCTAACCTAAGGTACATTCATTATAATGCAACTTATTTATAGAAATGTCTTCAGTGCTTCTTATTTATGTCAGTATACTGTACATGCGTACGAAGCGAGTCCCTCTTGCAATCGTCGTGTGCCAAGATGTTATGGTTGTGAATGAATGCGACTTAATGATGCTGCGATTGCAATGAGCTCTGGTTGTTGCTGTTATTTTCATAGTTGCTGTACATGAGCTTACCTTCTATGGTACTCTTGTGGGTCTATATTATAAAATCACATGATGGTATTATTAAGGTTGTTAGCAGATAAGTATGTGTGCAAATGAATGCGCACACGTTCACACAAACGTCCGGATACCTTCAAGTGCATATTTTAATAGCGCACGGATGCAAATGTGCCACACAACAACGCATTAGAAAACAGGAACAAAAATTGCAAAAAAATAAATAAAAGTAAAAAGTTACAGTAGATAGATACACGCAACAAGACGACTGCAAGATTTTCTACACAACTGCACACAGTGCAAAAGGAAAAGGTCATGCGTGCATATGTAAATTACATACTCATAACTCCCCTGTGAGCATCTGTGCAAAAGCATGGCTTTAGTGAGCTGAAGAAAAATCTAGAAAAGCAAAAATTGTAAATATTTCATGGGAAAAGTTTTTATGGTTCTCGTCACTCACGTATAAACATATTTTAAACATACTTAGCTAGTTGCTAGCATACCTTGGCAAATAGAGTAGAAGATTTAGAAAATGCAGCATAAATATGTACATAGTACATATGATATTTAACTTTGCAACGCCATCCCAATGGCAGGAGACGAGAGGTAGTGGCAATCACCTTCTTCATTGCTGCTTTGATGCTATCGCCATGGGCTTTGGCAATAAGATTGAGAAAATGCTTTTTGAAATATTTATAATGCGGTAAGCTGCGTAACCAGAGTAACAACTATAAACAACAAATACAACAAAAAATGTTCAGAAATGTTGCATACTGCAGCTGCAATAACCTTTGTGCCCAATGTTGTTTAGTGTCCTTGTTGGTTTGCCACCAGAAAGTGTTTGTATTTTTCGGCTTTACTTTCAAGTCAGTTATAAAATCTATGTACGTACATACTTAAGGTTTTGGTTTGGGTTTTTGGGCATTTTTTATGAAAACCCAATGCAAAAATGGTATCTTGGAATGAAAGCAAGGATTTAAAGGGTTTAAAGTTGTAATGGTAGATCAAAAACTCTATCTATGAGCGCCATTAGAAAATAAGCGTACTAAACTCAACTCCAACTGAGCTATGGACATCTACATACATATACCCTATTTGATTATGAAGTTAAAGAACAAAAATAGAAAAATAGAAAGCTCATCAGCATTTGGCCCGCAAAAACTTCAGTGAAGTGACCTAGCCATCTTAAAGTTTGTAGCTCTGAGTGCTTACATCATATAGGACCACTTTAAGTAAATAAGAAAGATTTTATTTAATTTGTTCGACAATCTCGGTTTGGTACCGCCACATAAAAATAGCTACCAATGAAAATATACAAAAAGCGTCGAATAACACCCTCTTATTCTGAGGACGACCATGACAAATGTTTGAAGGAGTATGATTTAAGCGCATGCTTCTTGAATGACCACGGCTGGGTGATCTCCTCGTAAAACCAAACGCTTACATCACCGCTAGCCAAGAGATGACAAGAAATACACTTGCGACGGGTACTACACCTACCATGGAAAGTGCTAATTTAAGTTTGGTTTTGTTGTGGGAGAATGACTACGTTGGCGCGTACACTTGTTCATCTCAGTGGGCAAACGCCTCACCGTAATACATTATCCACTATATTCTGAATGGAGCCACGCCACGTTGGCGAAAGACTTCGGATAAATCAAATTGATAAGAAGTAGACGGAAGTCGTTGGAAGAGCGAAAAATGGCTTGTCGTACTCCCATCTGTGCAACAAAAGACGCGCACCCATTGACACAAGGCAATCTTGACGTTGAAAAGATGCAGTCACAACAGATAGCCAACTACTTCGATTAATTTTTAGCTTACATGAAAGAACGACTAGTATGATAAGAAATGCCATGTCGTTACGAAAAGAAAGGATGCTGCTTACAGAGATGCCGATATGGCCGAGACCGTTGAGCTTGAGATGCTAGCCAACAGAAAGAACGATGTGCGGCGTCTTACAAAAGATTTAAACAGCGGGGAAACTTCTTGTAAGAAGATGACCGACAGCCTAGTATATTTAACATCGGAAATGATGTCCCGAACTGGCAGTCAACAAAGACGGAACCGAAGTCCTGTTACCCGTCATGGACAAACTCGAATAGCAAGGATGCGTTTAAAAAACAGTCCTTTAAACATAGCATGTAAGGGGTTATATGTGGAAGACATGCATATTTATTTATATATGGGTTTGAAAGTCAAGGAGGCTAAAAGGAAGTTCGCCTTGTCATATAAAAAACAGTCAGCCCATTCGTGTCAATTGGCGACAGTTAGCAGACTTTGGAACCAGAAATGTAAAAGTCGAGGAAGAGCTTTTAAAGTCTCATGTTGTCTTGGTGCCAAATACAGTTCCCGCAAGCAAAACGGTCTCACCCAGTACAAAGCGATAATAAAAATTTATTTGGGCCTACGAAGTATTGCCTCTCTACCACAGAAGTCTTTCGGAATTTTCTGTATTAGATATAAAATTGAGGCATTTCTTATAACCAATATGTGATAAAGTTACATCAAGGTACATAACTTTGCAAAGGGCAACAATAATCAAAATGTAGATCTGATCGTTTTTTGTCAGTTCGTTTGAATGTGAGTTAAAACAGTTTTCCTTGAAGCAAATGACGGTGTACAAGGAACCAGCAGCTGCTTAATGGTTTCGAAATATTGTTACTGTGTGAGAACAGCCGCATAGCTGAGTCATGCTCACGAACTAGTATTCTTAACTAAACGCTTTGAAAATCCATCTGTTACATTGTCATGGCCAGGCAATCGTACATGCTAAGCCACTATTAATGTACTGTATTCCTCCTCTGTATAATCAAGGCCTTAAATGTATGAAATTCTCTGCTTACGATTATAAGCGCATGGTGGTTGTACGAAGATCTCACTTCACTGCTTTAGCTAAATATAAAATAAGAAAATAGGGATATGTATCCATTAAATTTGATGCGTAATACCGAGGACCTTTCAATGAATGTCAATAACTTTTTAATTTGGCAATTGAGAATATGTGGTGGTTTAACATTGAAAAAACGAAAAATTGGAAAAGGAAATGCTTACAGCCGGGATGCTTATAACCGATAAATACTGTACTGAAAACATACGCCTTTAACCGCAGCAAGAATCTGTCATACTCAATACAAGAATGTTAATAGTCTTGTTCCATAACAATCAGCTAGTGTTATTTTAGCTTTCATTGTCTCCTTAAGTTCATTTGCGTATTGGCATATCTATAGCACATACAAGCATATCTATTTTCTCACACATCTACAGGTATTTGTGTGCGTACATACTATATGTAAATATACAGGTCATAACGTAACTATATGACCATTTGAAATTTCCAATTATGCTATAATAAGTACATGTAAAAATTGTTCGAACAAAATACCAAAGGACTTGACAATTACATGACCCAAGGTTACGTTTAATGTTTTGACTACTGAATTCGAAACCGGAAAACTTACCCTTAGTCAGCCCCAGTAATGGCTTAATTTTTTCGTTTTAACATACTATTTAATTGAATGAGAAAACAATGGAATTGGAAATAGCCATTGACATTGCTGTTGTGGTAACAATTTATCTTCGAGCCGTTTTCATGCTATAAGTTTCTGGTTTTTTTGTTTTAGTTAGTCACAATCTTGCCACCAATTTCTTCGGATGCCAAATATTTTACTCGTGACATCCTAAGACTGTTTTTATAAAACACAATCGGGGTCAAACCCCTCCGAGAGAAATTTTAAATTGAAGTTTACTACATTGTAACTGAAGTTACAGTCTATTGCAGAACATGCATATCGAAAACTTTATTCCGACCTTTCAAAACCCGTATAAACCGTAGTTTTTGAAAAGTTAAATCGAAAACTATATTCATTTGAAAATAACGCGTGAGTTGTTTTATAAGTGGCCGTAAGGTGACTCTCTTTCGTGCGACTCTTCAACCTTATGTTAGAAATGATAATAATGATATCGATATCATCGGCCTCAACAACCGCGCCGTTACTACTGCCTTTTCCAAACTGGATAAAGAAGCGAAACGTATGGGTCTGGAAGTGAACGAGGGCAAAACATCATCAAATAAACAGTCAGCGCACTCGCGTCTCGGCTCCCACATCGCTGTTGACAATTACAATTTCGACAAAGTGGAGAACTTTGTTTTTCTGGGAACCAGCATTAACACCTACAATAATGTCAGCCTGAAAATCCAACGTAGAATCTCTCTTGCCAACAAGTGCTACTTTGGGCTGAGTAGGCAATTGCGCAGTAAAGCCCTCTCTCGACGAACCAAAACCACACTCTACAAGTCTCTCATCATGCCCGTTCTATTGGACACAAATGTAGCAAAACTTATTACGCTAGTCGCACATTTTAGTTTTACTTTACCACGATTTTTATCCAATTTAACAGCAAACACAGCAAAAGATAAACAATACGTGCACTTCAGTATAACGGAAATTTATAAAGACTTCAAAATTGAGTAAAAACTCAAAAATTAAGTGATAATTTCCTTGGGAACAACAGAAGCAAATTTTTGCAAAGATTTCGTTCTCGGTATTAAACGTACTCTTTGAATCTAATCAAAACTCATTTTGTGTTTTTATAAAATAGTGTGTGAAAATATCGCCAAAGTCAAAAAAAGAAGAAAAAGGGTAGCAAAATTTAAGTTTGTTGTGCAAAAACAAGTAAATTTCTTCAGCTTTATTAAGACGTCTAAATATCTTTCAAAAGGTCTAAGTTTCTTCTTTCTTATGTAAACCGTTCTTAGAATGAAAATCGGTTGTTAATTAGCTAAGATATGGGCTAAGAAGTGCGCAAAAGCACGAAAAATCGGGTTTTTAAGGTTAAGTCGAGATTTTGGGGGTGTTTGACAAATCCCAAAATTGGATTCTCGTTCTACTCGCTAAGACCTACAAGGAAAATAACATCACTTCCCAGGTATTTTGACTTCAATCTTTTTTGTAGCACTGTGTAATTAAATAGATCGATGGCTTAAAATGCTTAATGGCTAAAGAGTGCGAGAGCGGACAAACTAGAAGAATTTTCCACTAAAAGAAGTTCTTAATATTGGTTCCAATTTCTTCACAAATTTATGGAAAATGAGAACGGCTGAAAATAAGGAGACAGCGTCTTGTTTATTAATTTTTATTGAATTTTGTTCAAAAATAATCAGGTGTAAGAAGAAATCTTCTCGTTTTTATGTTAAAAATCATATAAAGGAAATTAATAAGGGGTTCCTTTTACTATAATCTTATAAAATTTATTAATAAGGTAAACTTTTTATTTTTAAAAGAGCCCTTTTTAATTCAAATTTTGCTTTTAACGTTCTAGTATACCTATGGACTTTTTGAATAATCTACTTTATATTGTTTTTAGTTTAATATTATGAATATTGCTCTTGGGGTTTTTGTATTTGCAAAAAGAAAATTTTGTATATACTTATTTATTGTTCCAGAAGTGTTCAATGAATAGAGTTTAAAAAATTTCAAAAATAAAATAAGAATTATGAATAAATATTTTCAAAAATAAATATATTTATCTGTCTTAACTTGTATTAATAGTAAAGAAATGGCACGTGTCATAATTTGGCATTTGGCATCAAATAGTGACTAGAAACTGCTTACAGAATACCGGCATAAGCTTCTGTCTTTTTCTGCTGCTTACCATAATCACTAAGATTTCCAGGTATACATTGCTTCTTTAACAATTGTATTCAACGATAAAAAAGGCATATGAATGATAAGAAATATATGTCTTGGTAATTGAAACTAAAACTCTCAGCATGCGCGCGGTTAACGCAACTTTAGGGTGTCAAGAAAATGTGGATGAATTGATGTAAGGAATTCATTAAACGTGCACTCTTTGGTAATCGGCTGCTAAATTTGCGTTGCACGTACATACGTGAAGTACATATGTAGTACATTTATGTCAATAGAAGTGTTGCGCTTCTAGTCAAGTTTGACATTGGAAAATATTTACACTGTCAGCCATTCAACCAAAAGTCGAGCCATATACTATCATATTGTACAAGGTACTACATATTTATAATAGGGAGGCAAAACCAGTGTCAAGCAAGCAACAGCAATTAAGAGTCCAGAACACGTTTTATAGCGACTGCAATGATGGTTTGGGCGCAAATGGACTATGCTCACGATTTGTCACTTGGTAAAGCTGTTGACGGACGTACAAACAAACACCAAGATTCAAATGCATACACATAAGTTTCTGCCCAGGTTATTTAGATGTATTTTTGAGGGTTGTGGCTAAGCTAATTGTTTTCATTTTTAAATATTGCCGAGTTTATAGGGAAGAAAATAGCAAAGTATGGTAAGTGTGAAATTAAATATTTCTTTTCATGATTTTTGTCGTTATGATTAGAAAGACTTGGGAGAGCCTAACCAGAGGAGTATGTGTTAGCAAATCTTTAAGAGTAATACAAAATTATAACAGATAACATAGTGAAAAGCAAATTACTTATGACTACGGATACGAGCAGGAAAGCGATGAATAATATCGATTTTAAATATACTATAATTTCACAATTACGTTGATAAAAAAAAGCAATTTCTAACTTTTTTATTGGTCACGAAGAACAGTGCTAGTTTTGTTTAATCAGTTGCAATTAAGTACCAATTTTTGGTAATACTACAATAAATAAAATTGAAAATTTGAAATTGATATTAGTCTTTGTCTTATTTGTTTTTACTTCAGAAATTTATTTTTTAAATCAGGAATAACACTAATTGATTGTATTTTTCCATACCTTTCATTTTTTTTGTCAGAAATAAAAAAATTGTTTTTGATTTAATTTTTTTGGCAAAGCGAAAAATTTTAAATATTTTATTAGTATTGCTTTAAACTCATTGCCTAATTTCAACTATAAATATGTAATGTCAAAACTGAACGAATTTTATAAATTTAACTTTAATTTTTGCATATAAATTTTTGTTTATTCAGACTCTTCAAACTTGGGTCATTGGGAAAATTAACTCTCCTAATTTTAAGGAGTCTGTAGTTCACACTAATCAATTATGGCTCAAAAATTGTAATCGAATTGAATCAAGTTAGATCTTTCCGAGCAGAGAAGAATTTCGCTCAAAAAAATGCTATCCATTAAAGAAAGGGGTTTATAGGGTCTGCCAATATATCTCGCTAATAAAGATTTGCTTAAGCTTTATTTTTTTTTTCGCAAAAATGCAGATAAGAGCTTTTTTTATTATGAGAAAAAGTCACACAGTTGTTCTTAGTCAAAAATGTTTTCTACCTTCAAACATTTTTATTACTATTTGTAATAAGTTTTGTACAAATTTTTCTCTACCCTATAACCGATGGAACATTTTTATTTTGCTCCCTTAAGCAACAAATAATTTTTATCCAATCACAACTATTCCGATTAACTCCAAATACCTTTTCAAGAATTCAGGAACATACTTACATATATATATCTATATATATATAAATATATATCATACCAATACATATTTATTTGTTACGGTTCATAGAGTGTTTACATAATAAATACAACACAACACAATACCAGTAGCAGAAAGACAAATTTCGAGGGTAAGTAAAATAAAAATAAAAAATGAAAGCTTGCAAACAAAGAATGAACAAATGAATGTCGAAAAAACCCCACATAAAAATTCTCTCTTTTGTCTGCAGTGCAAAGGTGCAAAAAAGCTGAGAGTAAATAAGTGCAGAATACGAATGAAAAAAAGTAAACAATTCTTAGAATACATATATGTACAACGCGTGTACAAATTTGTATGGTGGTATAAAAAACATGTACATTCACAGTGAAAGTACAAATGGATATGACTTCGTTGCTCATTTCGTTTGTTACCAGCAATTTTCAGTTTACAAGTAATTCAAGTAAGTTATTGTTTTAACAAAATTACTGTGAAGCACTCAATTCGTATTGTACATATCTATTATGCGTTTCTTTGGAATATACCATTGCATCCCATCCTTTCAGATGGATCAGGGATGGGAAGAATAAGATGCATGAGAGCCGTGACCACCGTGCCAATACCAGCAAAATAGCCAGCTGTTTCCTGAAAAAACTTGGCAGGATGGTGGTGGAACTCCTTATTTGGAAGAGAATGAAGGAGTTACGTACCCTGGTGGGATTGATCGATGTGCAACCCCTGTCTGGAGGGTGTAAATAGCGCAGATCATTTCCTCTGTACGTGTCCTGCTTTTCCTAGGCTGAGGTGGATCATATGTTGATCACATATGTTGAGAATGTAAAAATTTCATTCTCTATCACTCATCTCCGCCTTTTTTCCTTTATCCCTCCAACGCCTTAAGTTTAATGGGCAACTATTCCTCCGGTTACGGATTTCTCGCCTAATTCAATTCTATACCTACTCTGCATCTATTTTTATAAGTTGTATTAATCGTGCTGCTGAATCACAATATAAATTCTTGTTGAACTAGCTTTTCAGGGCGATATTTGTGCAACATTTCAAATAATGCAACGAAGGCGCTAATGTTGACCGTTTACTAAGAAACGACTGAATGACAAATTTAAGTTCGAATTGCCTTGCAGGCTTGCCTTGTAGATAATTGTGAACATTTTTGGTCCAACGCGGAATCCATAAAAAAACAACTTTGGGTTCCAGGGAATCAAAACAGAGAAACATAAGTTTGACTGCTTTGCAAAACTTGGGGCTTGTATAAGCTCAAGTTTTTCTTTGGTTTCTTCGAGGAATATACATCAGCAGGAAAAAGTAATCTCAGATAATACCCACTGACGAATCCTCATCCTCTGCAAGATAACACACTTACACAATAGTTGATTAGATGTGAAAGGGCTTTACAGCTAAGTATAGCATGTTGTTAAGATATTCAGTTCTTTTTCGAATTTAAACTGGAAACTCAGATCACTCCAAAGTTCATCAATCAATCAATCAATAGCGCTATTACCGCCTAGGAGATTTTGGATGATCCCAATGCTACACCAGTCGCTCCTTTTCTTTGCTCACTGGCGCCAACTGAAGCTAAGTCCTTCGGCACCGGTTCTTTCTGATGTAGATGATGCCTACATCTTGCCAGAGCGGCAAAACTTTTGATGGTACTTTTCGGAAAAAATTGATTATTTTTGGAGATATTCAATAGTGTCGATAGTGTCGGTGCATTGAAATTATGTGATCTTTACTTCAGTGGCGTTGGGAATTAAAGTAAGGAAAACGTTTTTAATTTTACGATTAAGATGCAATATATATGTACATATATATTTTTTTACTTATTTAGGTATATTAGCTGGTGTTGGCGGTTCTGGCTATTCAGGATATTTCTTTTGACAATTTATATACAAAGAGTAAGTATTAATCCCTTTTGTGAACATTTGTACATGAGTAAGAATTGTAAATGTGTTTGGTATTTTTTTATTGTATGCAGATACAGACAAGGGAAATATAATTGTCGAAAGTAACAGTGAATCAGATTCTTGGTTTCTATGGACACTCCGACACTTGGACCTTTTTTGATAAATGTCAAAATGGAAGGGACGATATAAAATAAGCGGAAATACCAGTACTCTTTTTGACCATCTAGAAAGTTTTCATGAAAATGAAGGCGAAACTGATAAATCTGTAGTGACAATTGATAAGTTTTTTTTACAAATGAATTTCTGATAAAAGGGCCTCTCTGAAATCAAAGAATATAGATATGGTCCTATTTATGAATAAGAACTTTTGCGTTAATAGTAATATAAAACTGGTCTCTGCAGGATATAAATCGCACGATAGGGAGTCGGCCTGTCTGAAATATCGGAGAGGTACTTGTGAATTTTGACGGAGCTGATGGTGTTGCTCAGCATCAGTTTGCATATGAATAATTACTCGTGCTGTCGAAAATTGATTTAAAGTCGGCAAAGAGATGGAGTCTTTCGATCTTCCTCTTACGGGTCTTACTCACCAAAGTTCTTACGTGATCAAATATTTAACTTAAAGGGATAGCACTTCGCTGATATAGTGGGTTGTCAAACTATTCTTGCATTAGGGCTAACTTTTGAACTTAAATTGACTGCAATAATCATTTGTAATGCCTTTTTTTTTTGCCTACAAGGTGTTAAGTAAAAAACATCGGGAAGTTCTAAATTACTTTTCCCACGCCAACTCACATACGAGTATCTACACTACCTATTTTAGTTTTATCAGTTAAAAAATTCCAAAAATGTTGAAAATTTAAAGGATATCCCTTAAAAAAAAGAAATGCGCTTGCACTAAAAGCGTTTATATTAATTTTATTAAAACCCTTAGGATTATCTCATTGCTTATAATTTTATTTTGTTTTACTTTTTTGTATGTACCCATATATTTTGTCCTTGCACAAATTACTCTGTAGTTACTATACATTGCGTGTATACATAAAAACGCACTATAAATAAATACGTGCCCATTCACTGTACGGACACATATCCATGTAAGTATGTATGTACAAGCTGGAAGCATTTGCTTATCCAAAGCTCCATGTTTGTTTACCCGCACGCTAAAAAGTAAAAAAATAAATAAATAAATTTACGGAAATGTTTGCTTGTAAAAATTTTTCCACAACGACCACACGGTCGGTTGAACAATCAGCCAGTCGAGCGGTTCAGCTCAGCTCAGCTCGGCTTGGCTCGGCTCGACTAACAACAGGAAGGTGAAATAAAATGATTTATTATGTCCTCCTTTCCGGGCGCTGCCATTTTGCCTTTTCATTACCTTTATGTTTTTTCACAACTACCTTCCAATTGTAGTTTGGTGACAGCTGCAATGGTCGCTTAGGACAAATGAAAATACAATTTTGCGCCAATAAAATAACTAACCACAAATGGCAAACTCTAGCTGTATAACGCTACAAAAATACTCTAAGTAAGCTTTGGTCAAGAATGCAATAAAACCATTAACTAAAATGGTGAAGGGTGTGGAGGTCTTTTGCGAAAGAGTAAATCATATTTTGGTTAATTCAAAAGGGTTATTTGCAGCTAAGTAATTTTGTTTTAAGATATTTGATCCTTTTACTGATGGTTACAGTGACATATGAAGGAGTTCCTCGTCAACATGTGAGCCCTATGTGCTTTTGCTTCTGAAAAATCGGTCTTGTATATTTCGAAAAGAATGAACCTTCGGTAGAATCGTAGTCGTTTTAAGAGTTCAGGATTATCTTGGAGGGTAAAAACCTAGGATTCTGGGCTCGGAATCTGCCACGTACAAATTAAAAGTTATGACCTATGATATTTATCCAAGGACCTAACCATTTGTGAACTTTACATTAAAAGTCTCGAAATAACTTTTTATTTTATTTGAAGTGAACTTCCTTGTTTTTTGAACGAACTCATAAGCTCGAAATTTACATTGAATATTCACAAACCAGATATTTATGTTCATTATGTTTTCGTATTAATCGAACATTTTTAGATTTTCATAAAATAAGTGTCTGCATACATTGTACCTTGAACAGATGAGTAGTGTCAGTATTTAAGCTAATTTGATTTTTTTCGTTTTTTTGAATTTTAAAAAGACGGAGAATATTCGGATTTACTTATATTTCATGCTCATTAATTCTAATCTGCCAAAGAGTTAACATTTATTTGTGCGATTTGATTGGTTAAAGTACGAACAAAATGCAAGCGATTGTTATAACTATTTGCTTTACTACTACTATTTGTTCAATATGCTTTGAGAGCACACATTTGTTAAAAATTTTTAATTATTACAAAAACAAGAACCTAACTGATTTGAGTGCGAAGGGAAATGAAACAAATTTTACTCTGCGAGCATATTTTGCGCTGCCTCTTTTATTTTTGAAAAATACCATAATCATTTTCTTAGGCCCTTATATATATTATCTATATATAGTGCAATAACGTCGGGTAGAAGAATAAAACTCCTCCGGCCAATTTTTACTTCATTATAGATTTTGAATTTCCAGAATTGCTGTAAATAATACCCACTGCTGGAGTGAAAAAATGCAAAATGCGTAGCAATGAAAAAATTAAACTAGTAAATTTATGATTTTTTTATCAAAAAATAGCACTACAAAAAGTAATCATTATTTCTGAGCAAAGAAATAACACTCCCAAAACCAAGTTTTATTTTTGATCAAAACTCGATATATGTATAATTATTTTTCTGAATATAAAAATGAAACTCAGAATTATTTCTTTTATTACAATTGATCGAAAATTTTAAAACCATAAAATAACGGCTATTCCTTCGATGAGTGAGAAATTACTTTTATTTCGGCCAGGACAAGGTACCCCAAAAGTTCAAGGCGATAAGACCAATAGTTTAGATTTTTTTGAGGTTCAAAGGTAATTAGTACGGGAACGTTTGAAAAGGTTTTTAGAGACCTTGCACTGAAATTTCAAGAAATCGCTAATAAGTGCACATTCTTTTGGGTTCTTTATACTTGTTTTATTGTTTGAATATTCGTTCCTTTTTGCATTACTTTTGTTTGTGTTTTTTCAGATAATATCAAGAAAAACAAACAGACGGTCTTTTCGCCTATGCCGTTCTCAGTAGACACGGAACACTCTTCATAATAATAGTTTTTAAGATTTTTTTATATTAAAAATTATTAAAAAGTAATTATTAAATTTGATAAAAAACTTTAAAATTTATTATACATTTTTTTTTTTAGCAATAAACAAAAAAAATTCTTTCATACAAACCATACAATATTAAATATTAACTTTTTTGATAGAACTAATAATGATTACCGTCTCTGAACTAAACGATTACGAAAATACCAATGACCAAAAAGGAATCACAATTGTATGAAGAATATAACTATAGCGATAAAAATAACGATCACATTCAGGAATGCAAATCTATACACTCGGCAATCTGATGAAAACTCAGATTAATTTGTGCTGCTATTATAGTAGACAAAGGCAAATAAAGAGCGCTTTGCCAAAAAAAAACACACTTTTATATCACCCTGTCGCAACAGAAGTTATGCTATGCTATTTGTAGGTGGCATAGATAGCTACTTTGTAGTACCAGTAAAAATGCAGTTAATATAATTTCTAACTTATAATGCAATTTAGTTTAAATCACCAGTCAACTTTTACTGGTCCTGAATCCAATAAAAATTTTTTTTTACTGCTTTAAAAATATGAAATTTTTTTTTACAGATTACAGAACATAAATATAATATTTTACTGATAACTGCAAATAATTGCTGTACAAATATTTTTTTACTGATTGTTGTAAGATATTACGGTAAAAATACTGACATAAAAATTTAATTTGCATTATAATTTAAACGCTTGGAGTGTAATTGAATTGAGGTAGGCTAAAAATACGACATTGGGTTTCCAAACACTCAGGCATATTTGGCCATTGAGGGATAGATTAAAATGGTAAGGAAGACGGTGGGGATGGGACTTCATTTCTCTTCCACAAGTTTTCCAAACTCTTTGATGAATCTGAGGAGCTTGACGAGGACTAGAGAATGAACGTTTTCTATTCTGACCCACAAATGTTCCATCTCAAGCTTAGTAAAAGTGGGGCGGATACAGAGGAAATGCTCTATGTTTTGTCGTAATAATAATAATAATAACAATAATAGTTTGATGTTTGGGCAAACTTCTCCTACAATTTGTAGTGTTAGTATTGATGTTGAAATACAAATTGTTGGGCCGGTTTTGAGCCGAGTCCGAATGGCAAATAATTTTTGTGAGAAGTTTTTTAAGGCAGAAATACACCCGAAGGTTTGTATTTGATGTTACTTGTCCCAGCCAGGGTTTGAACCCGGGACCCACCGAGTGAAACGAGCACATGCTGGACACTCGGCTACGACGTCAGCCCAAGTGTATAAGTTAAATAAGTTTCAAGTCCATATTTTAATATTTCATACAACTTGTGTGTATTTAAATTATATTTGACTTTTCAAACAGTTGCCACCTGTCTCACCTAAGCATAAAACATACTTTACACCTTTCTTTATCCGCTTCGGAGGAGTTCGACCACAAACAACTCCACGCGAGATTTTTATATAGAAAATAGATATGTATTTATATTAACATTTGTGTTGTTATTAATTTTGTACTACCTAAAATTATGGCAAAGTCTCCCCAATCTGTGGGCTACGTATTGGTTTGTGTAAGCAGCGCAAATAAATAAATATTGTTCAAAATAATCAAGAAGTATCAATATTGGCACAACTTGGGAATCGCCACATTTTAATCGCACTGCAAATATTTTCTCGAAACATAGAAGAAGTATAGAACAAACAACCTGCGAAATTAAATACGCAGCAGAGCTACAAACGAATGCAAACGTTGGATCTAAGGCAGCGAAAGAAAGCGTGCGCTTGAATGTGCGTGTCCGCCAATCCGCGAACTCCTTGCAGGAAGTGCCCTCGACCGCTACACAAAAAGCTATAAAATTAAACAATCCAATTCAATTTCGTTAGTTTCGTTGCTTATTTTCTCTTACTACATTGTATTTGCTAAGAAGAAGCGAGGAGCGTAGAAATGAATTGTAAATTTCAAAGCAAAAATAAGTAAGACCAAGTAGATGACAGCACCAGCAACAAGAAAATAAAAGCAAAATTAAATTCATATTTTGCAATATTATTTCCACTTGTATTGGAAATACTTTTTCAAGAAAACATTTGAAGCTAAAGAACTTTTTGAAGAACTAATAAGACAATTTTTGAATTGAAATCGTAACTTTCAGTACTTATACAATATAATTTGCGAACGGTTAAAAAAAGTGTTCTATCAATTTTCGTTTAAAAGAAACTTCTAAGAAAAGCAATTAAAAAATAATTTGCTACATATGACCACTTTGGTCTGAGTTAAAAAATATCGCTCTAGTTCCTTTTCCGCGGTAACATTGTGTAAATGTTGTAATTTGTATTTAGTATGTTTCAACAAAGCTTAATTTGTATTTAAAAATATTCACCCCACTGCTGGTAACATTAATTAATTTGCAGGAATAATTTAATGAAAGCACACTGTCAATAAATTGTGTTATACTTTTTATGTTATTGAGCATTATATCGTTTTATATTACATTTTCACATACGTGGCAACTCGCTCCAGAAATATTACTTAAATTTAACTAACCCATTAAACAGGCGGCCACCCTTTTTACAAGTATTTTATTATAAACATCTTTCGTTTTTCACAGGGATTCAGAACAAAAATTATTTGACCTTAGACTTTTAAAGATGTCATCCTAATTTTGATAAGAATTATACAGGTCTTTTGATAATAATAGCGTGTGGGACAAATTTTTAAAATTCTCGATATTTATTATTTTGAAACTTATATTATAAACGGCTTTTCATAATAGAGTGAGAACAATTTTATAAATCAACAATAACTATTATTTTGAAACTTACATTATAAGTCTCTCCACAACAATTATCAGCGAAATACATTTTTCTACGCCTTTCAAAGACTTTTATTTTTAGACATATAATATATAAGTCTTTGCATTATAATTATGACTACGACAACTTTATTTAAGTTTTGAAAGATGAAACTCAGGACCCAAAATAGTACCGAACTAGTCCGGATGTGACCCCAAACTGATCTTCAAATTATTTCGAAGTAGTCCCGAATCAGTCCCGAACTAATTTCGAAATGGTCCTAAAAAGTTCCGTTCTTCTAGTCCTACAAAATTTTTTCTTACTCATAATTAATGTGAGAAGGCTTTTATTATATAAATCTCAAAATAAACATCTTTGAAGACTTAAAAAACTTTATCTCGCTGATAATTATTACGAGAAGACTTTTATAAAATAAGTCCGAAGACTTATTGTCTTTGAATACTTAATAATATTATGTCAATTATTAAAAGACTTAATATACATTTATAGATTACTCGAAAAATTTGAATCAAACTATAACAATTATTGATTGTCTTTTAATCTTTTCTCTTATAATAGTTAAGTCTCTGGTTTAACACTATCATTGTAATATTTGGTTTAACTTCTCAATTGAATTGAAATATACTTTTTAAACATATTGCACCTTTTAAATATATACAACTTCTTTGTTTGACACCCATATTGTAATTCTCATTCATACCAATTATTTAATTTAATTTAATTTAATTTATTTTTTCGAATTAGTGGCAACCCTGTTCAAATACCATTTTCGAATTTGGATGCTATTAAAACTGCTTCATTTGAGATCATGTAGTAGTACACAGACGCTAATTAAATTAAATTAACCAATTTCAATAGCTGGCAATAGCTGGCAGCCTTAAAAAAGTATTATATTCGTATTGTAAGTAAGGTTCTTTCTTTTCACACCAGTGTTGCAATATTTCATTTATTTAATTAATTTATTTTTGTTTAACTATTTATATGGTGGCAACAATTCTGAAATATATTTTTTATTTTTAAATCAATCTTTCGGTTTTCAACCACATTTGAATATATTATGTAAATTGTTAATTTAATTTAATTTAACTTAGCAACATACTTTACCAAATATCGTATATTCATGTATGTATGTTAATCCATGTGTAAAAGGCTAATCAGCTGTTCGACGTGAAAGATAATAAACCGTCGCGTTAAAGCCCAACTTCCATAGGAAGCTTAACTTCCAGAAAATAATATATGCTCCTTGTTGAAAAACTCAATACACTTATTAAGTAATCTGAATAATTGATAATGTTTATGAAAGCAATGATTCGGTTTCATCCAAACTTAGACACTTCTTTTCTTGTTCTACCTACATTAAGTTTCACGCCTCAATTATTCCGATTGGCAGTTTCATTTATCGAACCTTCAAAACAAATGCATTACCAATTTTGTTATTTTTCCATTTTACACCGACAAAATAAAATCTATTAAGTTTTATTTTTCTTTGTACCTTAATTTTCTTGCCCACTGCACCAATGCCTTACAATGATTTACGAATTTTCCTTGTTTTCCTATCTTTTAATTTACACTCTATTCTTTTCATTCCATTCGCTGTTTGATTAACTTCATTCTCGCTTGGTTGCATTTGAGACCAAATTAACACCTCCGAGACTAATGGCATTGCAGTCAATCATTAGCAGTAATTAAAATAATTGCAGTTCGTGCAAATATTTATTTGTTTTGTTTTTTCTTCTGAGAAAGAAAGAAATTAATGAAAGTAATTTTTAAATTGAAGCTAGTTAATGAATAAACTTGAAGTAAAAAGTAAATGGTTTCCGTACAGTTCGTTTGTCACATCAATTGCAAAACAAATATTCAATATGTTGGATATATTGTAAGAATATTGTAGTGGAATATAGTAGTGGCTCAGGATATCGGGTTATCTGGTTTTATGATGTTCATTTTTTCGACTTACATCTAAAAGCTTTAATTTTCGCAGTTTTTTTATTGTTATCGACTGAAAAATTCAAAGCCAAATAAACTGACAACCCAATAATCTCATTGGCGTGAACAATATATGTACATAATTTATTTGAGTAAGTGAATGTTTCAATGTTTTCTCACGAAACCCTTTCCTGCAAATTTCCTTTAGGTTACCAGATCACTGTAGCGTCTTCCAAGCTGAGGTCTCGGCTGTCATGGAGGGGTAGAAAAGATTGGGACCGGGATTATAAGAAGAGACATATTCATTTTTAGTGACAGCCAGGTTGCAATCAGAGCTCTGAGCTCTTTCACGTTTAACTCGAACATCGCGCTGGACTGCCGAATATCTCTGCAGGAGATGGCCAAGCAGAACAGACTGTACCTCACTTGGGCCCCTGGTCACCGGTACATAGAGGGAAATTGCATGGCAGACGAACATGCACGACAAGTACGACCAATCAAATTCTTCAGGATAAAGAACGCATTTGTATGCCGTTTGCCACTTGCAAACTGCAACTCAGAGATTGTACATATAAACAAGCTGACAATAGATGGAGGCAAAATACGACCTGTCGAGCCTCAAGCCAGGTGTGGCCTAAATGGAAACGGAAACGGTCGCGCAGCGTTCTCTCTCTAAGAAGGGAAAACATTTCTAACGCGATCGGGGCTCTAAGAGGGCACTGTCTGATAAGGAAACTCGCTGAAAGGTTGGGAGTACCCTTCCAAAGATGCTGTAGGATCTGCAAGAATGACGAGGAGGAGGAAACGTCCTGCACTGTGTAAAAGCAGAATGCGATATCTGGGATCACCGTTTTTGGATGACCTTAGTGAGATTTCAAGCACCGAGGTAAATTGCCTGTTGAGATCCATCAGTGAGACAAAATGGTTTGGTGAGGGGTAATTCTTCTTCTTGGTTGGTAGAAAAATTTTTCTTTGTGGTAACACAATGGGCCTCCTAATACTGGCCTAAGTGAGCCGCTGCAGGCGGCTGCCACTCCAACCTAACCTAAGTAAATGTGTCGCATTCAAGATGGCAGGACTGGTACCAAATGGGGGAAAATAATTAAAGCTTAGGGTGATAACCTGTCTTGGCTTGACAACTTTGTCATAAACTAGAAAAATGTAAAGCACAAACCGACTACCATTCGGGAATTGGGAGGCAATTTTCGCATTGTTCTAATTTTATTTGTTTTATGTTATGCTATGCTAATTACGCCTTGTTGTTATTTTAAGTTTCAATAGATATGTAATGCTCTTCCATTTCACAGTATTTAAAGTTGATTTTTTTTGTTATACACTCGAATGTACACTGTAGGACTTGTAGCGTTAGCGAAAACGACTTTGCCAAAATCAATAAATACATTAAGAAGTTCAGAAGTGTGTAAAGATCTAAACATAAGTTGCTAACTTTTTGCTAAAATGCTGACAGATTTGGCTATGTTGGAAATGTTTTTAATTAGTCATATATATTTGTAAGAGTATTGTGTGCATATTAGTTTTATTGGTTGGCAGAGTAACACCTTGGCTGTAAATAACTATAACCTATTGTTTACTAATAAAAAGTGCAAAATAAGTCGCTTAATTGCAATCTATTGTAGATGTTAGTAACTCATATCTAATTCAGGTGTAAAGCCCTACACCTCCAGACGTCTTGGCAATTACCGTTATGAGAAAATTTGGCAGCACTGTTTATAACGAAATCACTTCGGCACTTAGTTCGATTGCTTGTTGGTGCGCGAAAATGAAATCTCAGCATTGTTTATGAGAAGATATAAATCGAGCTCTGTTTTGACTACTCCGGAGCGACAATATCTGAATATACTGACGAGGTCATATAATTGGGTGTGACCCTCGATAAAGGACTTAGTTGGCGTCCCACCTTGGCAAAAGGCCGTACTCACAGTTGATATGGCGGTTCTAAAGGATGACCGTTAGCTCGAACATAACTTATTCATTTTTAGTTTGGTTCAAAACCCCTTTCAAAGATTGTCTTAAAGTATTGTTGAATATATCACACAGGCGTGGTACATTACAAGGGGCTAGTAATTGCTAATGGCTGAGCAGATCTCTTGCATGACCAAAATAATGGTCCCTTGTCTTCTCAACAATAAGGATTCAGGAAAAATCAGAGATGTAGTATTGCCATATAAGAGACCAGTCAACATTCGGATGCAGCACTACTTATGCCGACCAATATAACAGGATGATCGGATATTTAATAAAGTAATACTAAGCTATCATAAATTCTATACCCTCGGCATTCTGTACAATTCCAATTATTTACTGTAGGATAGTAAAACTATGCAAACATTTTTTCCAAATTTAATTTTTTAATATTATTAATTTGATATTGCTAACTCAACTTTTGTAAACAGATGGCTTAGAAGATTTTATAAAAAATTCAATACATTTAACAAACTTTTAATAGTAAGTTGAATAGAAACTCGTAGTTTAATGGCCTTACAGCTAGATGGCTTTGGCTGTTTTCTTTTTAAAGATTTAAAAAATTTATTTTAGACACAATCGTTTTTCGACCTCCAAGTCCATTAGCGCCTTAAATTCATCTGCCATGCTCCATTTGTGATACAATATCAAGACAAATTGAATAGGCTAGAATATGACATGCCACATTAAAATGACTTTTCCGAAACATTTGCTCCTTTACTTTAGGTTTGACGTTTTTGTTTTCTGCCAGGGGCCAAAAAAATGTCTATCCCTCTGAACACCAGACTTGTCATCTTGAAAAATCTAAAAATTATTTATATTTTGGACAAGGACAAAGTTTTCTTTCGACAGCACTATAAACTTTCTTCCCTTTTACCTGGCAAAACTGTTGTATCGGAGATATTAACCTTGGTATCGAAAAAATTAACAACTTTGCCTTATTTTTTAACTTTGGCCAACATACATAAAACAGTCCATATTGAAAGCTTATGAACTAAGTGTCGAATCCATTCAAGTTTTCATATCATACAAATTTCTATAAAATCTGAAAACGCCTTACAAAAAAATTGAGGACAAGGAAAGCTCAATTTCTCTATGCGTCATAATTGTAATTTTATATACGGTAATTGTTTACATAAATCTATTTTTACTTCGTTGTCTATGTTTTTGTTTTGTCTATCACTGCGTATCGATTACTCAAATTTCGCAAAAACAATACTAAAATTAAATATTTGCCTCAATTCTCAAGGCTAATCCACACTTTTTGACTGTCAAGGCACAAGGCAACATCCAAGCTGATACATACATATATGTATATATGTACATACTTAATTACATATACATACGCGTGTTCAAATGCTTTCATTTATGTATGTATTTTTGTTTCAGACATTATGAACATCGCTTCAACGTTTGTACAGTGGAATCTCGATAGTTCGAAATCCAAAGGTGTACGAAAATATTACGATTTATCACGATTTCCGAGTTAATGGAAATTTTATATTGACATATAACGAAATATTGGCAGATAAAAACTTCTGTGCCGACTCTACAAAGAGATATAGAATTAAATATGGGGAGAGTTTTATAAAACGTCCTTTTTAGTTTTTTCAGTTTTAGCATGAGCGGAAATACCAGTATAAATTAGTAAAAATAGTTACTACTACTACTTAGTACTAGCATTAAGCAAAAAAGAAGTGGAAATTAGTAAAAATAGTAGTACATTAGTAAAAATAATAGTAAAATTAAAAAGAATAGTAGTATTAATTATTAGTGGCACGAGTAAAAATAGTTGCAGAAATTAGTAAAAATAGTAGTAAAACATATTCACCATAGTAGTAGTAATAAGTAGTACCATTAGTCAAAACAGTTGTAGAAATTTATAAAAATAGTATTAGTAATAAGTGATAGCATTAGTAAAAATCAAAGTAGAAATTAATAAAACTAGTAGTAAAAATTATTAAAAGAGTGGTGAGAGCATAAATGAAAATAGCAGTAGTAATGTGTAGTAGCATTAGTAAAAATAGTAGCAAAACATATTCACCATAGTAGTAGTAATAAGTAGTACCATTTGTCAAAACAGTTGTAGAAATTTATAAAAATAGTATTAGTAATAAGTGATAGCATTAGTAAAAATAAAAGTAGAAATTAATAAAACTAGTAGTAAAAATTATTAAAAGAGTGGTGAGAGCATAAATGAAAATAGCAGTAGTAATGTGTAGTAGCATTACCTAGTAAAAATAGTAGCAGTACTAGTCATGATAGTAGTAGCAATAAGTAGTAATAGTAATTAGTAGTTGTAGAAGTAGTTAGTTAGTAGTAGTAGTAGTAGTTGAAATGGTCCCGAAATATCTTGTCCGAAAATAGCGCCGAAACGATCCAGAACTTGTCCTCAAATGGTCCTGACCTAATGCCGAAATGGTTCCAAGCTGCATATGTAGTTATGTAGGTACTGATGGACATACATAGTATATACATGCATATTTATTATAAATGCATGTACTTACATACATACACACACATTTACATGTCGCTACCTCAGTATGTATGTTAGTTTTTTTCTCATACATTCGTCAAGTCGTGACTTCGTGACGCGACTTTCGTGACGCGATGTAAAAACTCTCTGCCGCTAAAGAAGTTTTACTTCAAAAAGTAATTGTAACTCTGGGAAAGCGGCCAAAATGCCGATTAAGTATTTTATTTTCATTTTACTAATTACGAGTTGGAAACACATTAGCAAACTCAAAAGCAAAATTAGCTGTTAAAGGCGATTTGCGATTTTTACTATTTCGGCAATTACACAGGGTGGGCCAAAAGAAACCAAGGGGTGTAAGAGTTTAATAACTTTTTCGTTTATTAAATTTTTTTTTATTTTATTTATTTTATCAAAACCCGCAGATCACCGGCTACGTCTAAATTTTGCAGTTAAATTTCAAGAGTTGGCCAGAAATGAAATCAACTTTATTAAAAATTTGATTATGAGTGATGAAGCTCATTTTCATTTGAATGGCTTTGTTAATAAGCAGAACTGTAGGTTCTGGGGTTCTCAAAATCCAAGAGCCATTCATCAACGCCAATTGCACCCCATCAGGTGTACAGTATGGCGTCGGATCAAATCTGAAAATGTCATTGGGCCTTACTTCTTCGAGAATGAAGATGGAAGTGCTGTAACCGTAAATGGAGAGAGGTATCGGTTTATGATAGAAAATTTTTTACGTCCTGCTCTTGAAAACAGACCTGGTATGTGGTTTCAGCAGGACGGAGCCACTGCCCATACTGCCCGAGACACAATGGCACTTTTAAGTCAAATTTTTGAAGGGCGAATAATTTCCAGAAATTCGGAAATTATTTGGCCAGCGCGATCGTCAGATTTGACAGCACCCGACTATTTTCTTCGGGGTTATTTGAAGGAGCGAGTGTATGTGAACAAGCCAGAGACAATCCTTGAACAAAATAAAAAAAAAATTAATAAACGAAAAAGTTATTAAACTCTTACACCCCTTGGTTTCTTTTGGCCCACCCTGTAGGTCAAAATGAATAATGAATACGAACTACATACATTAGTAATCACATAAATTCATTATCATATATGAACGAAAAAAAAATTGATGAAGGAGAACAAATTAAATTCATTCTGTACGAGTTATCCGGTGGACCGAACTTTGTTAAGAATTATCGCGATATATTTATCACCTAGTGAGCTTGCTACTTACTTTTGCTGTTGCGTGTGTAACGATAATCTGTTTATAGACACATATTTACTGTAAAAAATCACTGTATCGCAAAGAAGTTTATTCGAATGCTTATATTTATATATACACAGAATACCAACTAGACGCAGATATGTATGTAGGTGCAACAAGCTTATGACATTGAATTCCCTCTCAATAATAATGGAAGAAATATTTACATATGTAAAGTTTTCGTAGTTTTGCCAGTTCTCGAATTTTTTTCACTGAATAACGATGTGATTCCACAAGCCAAAGTTAGGTCTTTAGATTACCATATGGAATTTGTCGGGTCAGTTTTGAAAAACGATGCCATCATTTCATTTTTATTTGACTAATTTGGCACTTTTGTGTATCCAAAATGGCACTGCAAGCCTACGAAAAGTTGACAAAAGAAGCCACACCTCACCAAAAATTGGAAATAGATTAGCTTTAGACTTTGGTGCAGACCTGATTCCCCCTGATCATCATATCCATATATTTTTTCCGCAAATTCGATACGATTCGAGAGTCAAGCTCCCGATTCCTAAAAGTATCGCGGTAAAAGTTGCAAGTAAAAACTATCGGTATCAAATGCCATAAGTATTGATATGACATAGTATCGTACCGAAATTTGTGTTCCTAGGTTAATATCTGGAGTCTGCATAGGAGATAACGGGGATAAGCTTCACGTTCTTCTTGAGGAATATGGCTCTTTGTCGTAAGGCGTCCTATGCCGTGGGAAATAGAACCAGAAGTTTACCGGTCTGAGGTAACTGTCAAACTACAGATCACAAATACGCACTCAGATTTAACCTTTACAGACCAGTGTTAAGTGAAACCGAACGCACCCAAATAAATATCGTGTTTGTGTGAAATGAAAAATTCCATTGCTGTCGGCCTCCCGCGGCTAAGTGCTGATCAAAATTCACTAGCATTTCGTGGGTTTACGGTAAGCTAAGGATGAGGATAATTCATGAGTTAATGCAAATCAAAGCTGTTAATACAAAACATTCAACATTGACCAGCCCTCTAACTACCTCCAACCTTATTCGGCAATAAACGTCGAGACTTAACTATGTAGATTTTCCTTGCCATGAAATGAGGTCCTCTATTGATCCATCGACTGATGGTATGTATTTAGTATCATATGCACCAAAATTGTAGCGTATCGATTGTGAAATACAAACCATAGCAGCAAAGAAATAAAAAGGGTTGTAGGAATTAATGAATCCACAATAGAAGAAACTCATTAATGTGTTAAGATATTTTAAAAAGTTTTGTGTTAAACACGAGTATCGCCAAAAGTCTTCAAGAAAATTAAAACTTGTTTAAGAATTCGAAGACCCAATTGTTTTCTTTCGAAATGTAAATATACTTCAACTGAATGCAAGTAAGTAGCAAATTTTCTGCTACTCAGCCATTTATTTGACAAGACATTCGTTTGGTATATTTTTTTGTTGTAATTTTTGGTTTTTCTTTTCCTTTTTGTTATTTTCTCCCATCTGGCAAAAAAAAGTGTGTCAACGTTGGAAAAAATGGTAGCGCAACACATTTGCACGTTCCTTATTTGTGTATGTCACAGCTGTGGTTTGCCTTATTACTCATTGCTGTCACATTTCTTGGAATGGAAGTGTAGCTATTTTTATTTTAGACACGTTCACACATAAACATATACGATTACATGCATCGCTGCGCAGATCTCTACTGGAAAATCTTGTAAGTTCTACCAGATGTTGCTGGGGCAATGCAGATTTGTGCAATGCAGAGCGAAGAATAGTTAAATGAAGTAAAAAGAGAGGACTGCATAAAATAAAATGTGTAACAGCTAATGGCTACAAACACATACATACTATACATGTGTGTGTGTATGTGTATGTAATAGGGAGAAAATCAAAAACGTGAAATTGCAACGAAATTTGTCACAGAACAACATAAGCCAACATTTTCTACGTACACATTATTTCATTGTTTCGTTTTCCAGCAATACTCGTACCGTTGCATTGCAATTGGTATGCCACTATTCTCTGCCAAATGACACATTGTAGTTCAAGGTATAACAGAGAAACGTATGAAGGTCTTCGCAATAAGAAAAATACTTAGATTTCATTCATTTAATATATTTTTGATTGCTAGAACTGGATGTGTGATAAAGAAGAACAATAGATCTGGAAGGTGTAACATTTGATTCTTCCCTGTGGAATACCCATACAACTGGGGAAAATTTCTAGATAGGACTATCCCTACATAAAGCACGAACCTATATACCCCACCACCTGCAGTTCCCCCGAAATAAAAGCTTTCGTCCGACTACGTATATGGCATTCCACATTAACACACCAACACATTCTTCAACCTATCCCATTCACTGGGTACCGCTTCTGCAATAGCTCAACTACATCTACAGAACACATTTTAGACCAATGCTCTGCCTTCCGCGACATCAGAGGAGACACCTCTGCCCACCCTCTCTCCGAACTTCTTAGAGAGCCAACAACGGATAATATAAAGAAAATATACAAATTTATATCCAAAGCCCATTTAATGCATCTTATCTGACGTATACAAAAACAAATAAATAAATATACTTATATATTAATGCCAATTAATATTAACCCTCAGCCGAAGGCCTTGTCGCTAGAGCTGATTACTTTCTCGTAGTATAATTATTTATAATTATATTTCACTTTAATAAATAAATAAATAAATATTTTGATGAACTAAAGTTGGTTTCAGTTAAGAAAGGCAGATGAGAGATGCAATTTTGATAAGAATTATCCCAGATATTGGACAGCTTTAACGGCTTTCAGGTGGATAACGTTATGGATCATCTACGTAGCTGGTGTTCTAAAAAAGATAGTATGATAGTGCTAACACCATCAGTGGCTTTATAGTTGACACAATATTTTAAGGAAGTTGAGCATTATCAATAAAAAGGCAAGATATTTAAGATACTTCGATTATAATATACACTTCTCGCAAGTTGCTAACATTTTCTTACCAAACCCATTTGGCTTCTTTTCTCTTAGTGGATGACTCTTTGCGAAGTACTCTGACCACAATATCAAAGACAATCACATCGTTTTCTACTATTCATAACCTCACATCAGTATCTTTAAACAAGCTTATGAAAATATAAATCTACTATCACGATAACAAATATGACCTTAGACCTCGCTCTAACTCGCAACGTTTATTCTTTTTATGTATGCCCTAAACTCGAACCCATTCCCCAGAAGCTTATCACATGCTGAAACTTTTGCCAGCCGTTGGAAAAAATGTGGGTTAGGTAAAATTACCATGTACTCAGATCCAGCCACAGTAGCCGAAGTTTAGCGCATCAGTAGGATTATTGCATTTTCTTTAGAGCTAGTGTTGTGCTTGATACAATCAGACTACATTAACGGCAGTGACTTCAGTTGCAGTTAAACAAGGGAAATTTAAGTTGCAAATACCTAGAAAATATATATAGATGTTTGATAGAACGGGAGGTTGTTTTAGTTGTCGTTAGCTATTTGAACCATGATACGTATTATTTACTTAGTTTAGATTTCCATTGTTATATTTACGATTTGAACTACTTTATTTTTAGCTGGTGGAAACTATTTTTTTATTCATAAATTTATTTCTAACATTAATCTAATATTTAAATAATAAAAGCAGCTTTCCAATACCCTTCGGGTTGCTATACCAAACCGTGCAAATTTTTTTATTATTTAAAGCGGTAGCACAATACTCTCAAATAAGTTGATAAAACCTTAATCGACTTATTATATGAATGAGGCTTCACAGCATGAACAATATTTATGTACATAGCATGACGTTTTTATCACCATGTCTCATTGGTTTTATACAGTTTCATGCTAGTTGCTTTAGTATTGAATTTAAATTCATAAGAAATGAAAATATCGCCCTATTTTTTTTTAAATGAAAATTAAAATTAAAAATTTTCTAAGGCATGTGATAACTTAATGGCGGAGAAAGCTGGCTTCAGATCAAGACATAGTATTCGACAACAATGGTTAAAATATTGGATGATATTCGAATAAGTTTTTAAAATGGGGACTTAACACTTCTTTGTTTAATGGATTTCTCTAAGTTGACCATAACCTGCTGTGTATGAAACTAAAATACTAGTTCGGTGAAGCTTATAGCCAGATATCTTGAGGATAGAAAACAAAAGTGAAATCAAGTAAACTAATATCCCAGCCTGAGTCTGTGTACGTTGGTATTCCGCAAGGGTCTGTCCTTGGTTCACTTTTATTTAGTATCTTTATCAATGATGATTTTTCAGTTTGTCAGTATGTGAGTATTCATGCGTATGCCGACCGACATACAACTGTACTTTTCCAGTCGTATATATTTGAAAAAAAAAAAACACTGACCTGTCTGCTATTTCTGTTTGGGCTGGTGATAATTCTTTATGTTAAAATGCGCCTATGTATTACCTCTAGTTCCCTTAACTTTGTAGACAATGAAAAAAAATTAGGTTTCCATCTTGAACTCTAAGAGTTTCAACTCCATTTACACAAGCTGGGACGAGAAGTAAACTAGTACTCCAGCTAATTGTGCCAATTATGACCTATTCTGAGTTAGTATACAGTAATTGGTTGTAACCTTGAAAATTGTCTGTCTGCCAGGAATTGTATTTTCATGTGCAAACCTCTTCCGTGGAAGACACCTATTTATTTGAGAGGTTGATATACCTGTAAGATCACTGAGATACCATAGTCTAGTTGTGCCAAAATATAAATACTTAAACTCTTCTAGGCTATTTTTTATTAACGCCGTTAGAGTCTGGAATTTGCTCCCTGAGCCAGTAACGGTTGGACAGATTCCACTACAAGGCACAAATATCCAAATACTTCACGTCAGTCTGATTATAGAATATCAAGGCACTACACTTTTCTCCTTCATACTATCCTCATTCATATTTAATCCTTTACTGTTTTCTCTACTATTGTTATTACTTTAATAGCATTAAGATTAAGATTTAGATTTAAGTTAATTATTATTGTAAATGTAAGGCAAATTTGTATCTGCGTTTGCGAGAATTCAGTTCTCCCCCGTACCGTTCTATATAAATGTCTTTTTACTATAAGTTAAAATGTTAAGATTTAGCAACTACGCTGGCTAGGTCATGCTGTGTGTATTAAAAAATGCTCCAACCAATGCCCTCCCCGCTAGTGGTGCCTCCACTAAGTTGGAAAGACTAGGTAGAGAAGGATTTGGCTTCACTTGAGGTCTCTAGTTGGGGCCACCAGTTAGCAAGGCAATGACACAAATGGAATCGCCTAAGCTGCTATTTCGCCAATTAAGAAGAAGAATATAAGTTTGAAAATTTAAATAACTTTTATTTATTAAAATACAAACCAAAATAAATTATTATGTTTTTAACGTACCATGTCCATTTTCCACAATTTTTATGTTTATACATTTCTCTCACTAATAAGATTCTACATCCCAAACTTGCAGGAATTTTTGACATGATATGATAAAATATTGAATATTTTAGGTTTTTTAATATGAAAACTACGAGGGGGTTTTCTGAATTGCATAATTTTCAAAAACATGCTTACTAAAGGGTGAACACACTAAAATTGCGACACTTAAAAATTACTATCAGAGAAATAAGAAGGCTTTGATCCAATTTGTTTTAATTATAATACGTTGGGGTTTAAACAAAATTAACTGGTAAAATATTTGCTTTTACTTTCTCCAGTTGCAAGTCATCGAACTTTTCGTCGCACACGCGCCATATCTTTTTGCACGAGTGCACCGTCGACTTAACGCGATAAAAGGCCTGCGCTTACGCCCACAGGGACAAATTGCTTGCCAGAGAATGAACTTTTTTTTTGGGAACTTGGACTTCATTTGCAATTTACAGCTTTCAGGAGCATCTTGGAGACTTGCAGCAGTATACAAATCTTGAACAGCAAGGGATTGCGGGATTTCGCTTTGCGACTTAATCTGACGCTGTTTGAGCTCTGAAACTTCTCAATGAAGCTTGCCGCTTTACTATTTGTAAAAAAGACTGCAATTTACGTACAGATTTTGCAATAGTACGACGAGAGACCTTCGGATTTTACGCAACCCCCCTATTAATTTTCCGAGCACTGCTTTGATCTCTATGCCCGTGCTCACCTCTGCAGTCAGGCTTTCTAGTAACTTCCAGCCCTTCCTTGTATCCTTTCAAAACTCTGGAAACTGTTGAGTGGTGAAATTTAAAATTTTTGGCAATTGTTTAAGTTATAAGTTTTTCATTGTCGCAATTTTGGTGTGTTCACCCTTTAGGGTATACTTAATAGGTATACACGATTTTTCCAAAAATTTTGATATTTTGTATTCTAACCGCATCCTGTATTCTAAACTTGAGCAAATTATCGGTAACATTTACTTAAATGTATCAAGTGACTGGTATTTATGACCTATGTATCTACTGTTTTTAAGCTTTTAGTACATTATCTCTTCCTTTTTAAAGAAAATACTTAACATAAATTTTTTTACTCATTCTATTTTAAAGTTTTAGTTCATATTTTGTCACTTAGTTTTTATCATTCTACTTAGTTAGTTTAGTGCCTCAATATTACAAGGTACGAAATGTTGGCTTGAGTGTAAGATCGATTCGTCCTTGAGACCGGATTCTTAATTGAAGGAATTCTTAATTCAGTCTCTAGATTTTCACATGTCTAGATTTCAGTTGTAATATAAAGAGAGCCCAAACTCCATGTACTACCATGCATTGTGTTCTACTTGTAAAGCCTTTACACTTAATACCCGCTACTCATATTTAGATGGTTGAAACAACTATACTTTTTTCATGATGTAATGCATTCGGGTAGTCAGCCCCCTTCAATTGATACCAAAATATAAGGGGTTGTGAAAAAATACCATGCAATCCATGCGGATAGCGAATGATGCCGAATATATTAAAATTTAACATTAACAAACATGGTAAGTTAAATAAAATCATTTAAAATCACAGTGTGGAAAATGAGTTTTCACCCATTCACCCGCGTTGGTTCCACTTTAAATGACAACTAAAAACTACTAATCACAAAAGCGTTGCTCTAACGATCTTAGTGTGTGTATTATTGGGATAACCATTTCAAAACTAACAACGTATAATTCTTACCGAACATATATACTATTGGTAATCTAAAATAATTCAAGCGTATACATATAAATAAATGTAGATATGTAGGGGTACCACTTCCACATAAAATTTGTATAATTTATAACATTCAAATTTTCAGCTGTTTATTTTCACAAAAATTTTCGGTAGCCCATGTGCTACGCCATTTATCCTGCTTCCCACTTCATTTTATTTCAGTGAATGGCGCACATACATACGAACATATACATATAGTACTTATATTAATAATTCATAATTGAGGTATTGAAGCAAATTAATGGATCACCAGCTGGAGTGCCATACAAATGAAATCCAATAAAAATCACAGTGCCGAAAGCTGAAATGTCAAATGTGAAGCTTAATTATTTCATAAAGGCAATGGTCGTATGAGTAGTACACTCATATTAACAATAACTATTCATAAAACACATACATACATACATATATTTATTTATTTATTTATTTATTTATTTATTTAGTACAAAAATTAGTCAACAAAAACAAAGTGTCTTACAGACTAATGCAGATATTTCACAAACATTGTGTTACTAACTACAGAAAATTTAAGTTTATAAACATCGTACGGAATATCATAATTACTTAAAGGCTAAGTTAAGGTTTATAATGAAAGACTGTTTTGGGGATGCAAAATCTATCCCGTAAGACTTGTAGATTGTATTGAATTCTATGAGAGCTCTAGTGATAGGCGCATTTGTTGCAAATAGAGTTCTTATGAAGCCAATACTAAAAAAATCAAAATTACGTAGCGTTCTAATCGGGGTGTTAAAAGAAATTCTGTTAAGAAGATTAGGACAATCAACAACACCACGAATAATATCGAATACGAATGATAGCGCCAAAATAGACCTTCTAGACTGCAGGGATTTTAAGTTAATAAGAAGGCATCTTGAGTAGTATGATGGTATGGGATCATAAAAACGAAGGGAACTTAGAGCATAGCGCATGAAAACTTTCTGGATGCGTTCAATTCTATCAATATGACAGGCGTGATAAGGTCTCCAAATGAAAGATGCGTATTCTAGCTTAGAACGGACAAATGACATATAGAGTAACTTACGAGTGTAGGGACTTGAAAACTCTGTACTATTGCGCCTTACAAATGCTAACATAGCATAGGATTTAGAAATTATATGATTAATATGCTTAGTAAAACTAAACTTTGCATCGAAAATAACACCTAAGTCCATAGCTTCATTGACGGATTTCAAACGACAATTAGGGATAAGATAAGATGTTCGTAATGGTGAAAAACACTTGGCGAAAGTGATATGAAAGCATTTCCCTATATTCAAAGACAAGCGATTATTATATAAACATATGTAAATAATTTGATTGAGCACTTCGATCGATTTATATGACTACTTGCTATTTGCACGGCCCATGCGTATTTACAAGGAATTCATTAGGGCACTAAATGCGGTGCTTAAAAATAAATTTGCGAATGCGCGTGCATGAAAACACACACATCCATATACACATAAAGTAAGTAAATAAAAATAAATAGTTGTGCATTTGAATGTATGTGGGTTTTTATGTAGGGATCTGATTAATAAATAAATATGCATGCGCGCCAGGGGAAGCATTCGTTAAATTCATGTCATCATTGGCTCCATGGCAATCAGCTTGTAGTGTAGTTTTTTGGTTTCAGTCCAATACAATCAACAGGCACTTAATTTACTTACCATATGTACATATGTATGTATTTCGCAATGTTCGCACTTCCCCCCCTCCCAACCGTTCAGCGACAAATGCTCGGTGTGCCAGTTAACTGTATTTTGGACGAGAGTGTTCACTTGTGCGGATTTTCACCTTTTCATCAGGTGCAATGCAGGCTTACTAATAATTGCATTCTGTGCGTTGAGTACGAATGAGTATGTAGTTATTCTATATATGTATGTATGTATGTACATATGTACATACATGGATGTGGATATGTACGAGTATATGGATATACTCTGCTTATGTTCATACGCGCCTGCATTTCGAGCGGAACCTCCCACTGCATTGCGGTTGAACGATCTTAATAGGCATATTGGCAATGTGAATTTACATCCAGCGAACGCATTCTATAAGTACAATGTGTGTGGGTTTTGGAATGAAGAGCCCTTTAGGAATTAAAGATTGAACTTTATGAATAATCAGAAATTTAATCATAGCCAACTACACAATGTTAGAGATAAGAAATCTGGCAGGGAACACTTAAAAAATGAAAGCCCTCAGATTGATTCTACGATCGAATATAATTTCTTAAGGGCATCTAGTAAGAAAGCCCGTCCTACCTAGTAGTTGCATGAATGCCTAATTTTTGCATTTTACGGCTAAAAAACCCCGACACAATATCTTAATTTATGAGCAAATTACGATGACACTAACTAATTTTGGCTTACGAAATCTGTCAATAAATTAATCATGATCCTAATCAAGAACAAATCAACGGTGTCTCAAAATTTTTTCGATGATAATCGAAAATCTGTTCTCCCATAACTAAATTGGACGATTCGTTTGGAAATAATCGCATTTCACCTAAAATTCACTCTTTTATGATCGTAAATTTAAGATATGATATTACCATAATAAAATTTAAATATATTAAAACTTTTGTTCTTTGATGAAAGGACTAAAAATCCGTATGGTTAGAGAGCTCTCGAGATAAATTAGAAATGACACGTGTGAACGCACTTGTTTTATGCTAAGTAATTTGGACGAAAATACTTTATTTACGTTGTAATGTGAATGGTCTAGATTCAGCATGCTAGGTTTTTGAAGTGATACTTCTTAGGCGGAGAGTAACATTTTGAAAGCAAATTTCGCTACTTAGTTGAGACAAAAGATATAAATCAAACAATCAATAACCGGCGCCTTGGCGATTTAGGCCGAATCTAATAAAGCACGCCAGTTGTTCTTTTGTTTTGCTAACTGGCGCTAAGTAGATACACCAAGTGAAGCTAAATCTTTCTCCACCTGGTCTTTCCAACGTAGAGGAAGCCTTCCTTTCCTCTGCTGCCACCCACGGGTACTACTTAGAATACTTTCTGAGCTGGAGGATTTTCTTCTCATTAGCTTACTCAGCCCAAAGTAGCAATTGTTGTTCAGAGAGATTGATTCTCCGTTGGATTTCGAGATTGGCATTATTGTTGGTGTTAATGCTGGTTCCAAGGTAAACAAAGTCCTTTCCTCTGTCAAAATTGTAACTGTCAATAGTGACGCCTTCACCTCCAGACCCATTCGCTTCTTATCCAGCTTCGATAAGGCGGAACTAACGGGGCGGCTATTTAGGCCAATGATGTCGATGTCATGGGCCATACGCCCGAAGTTGCTCGCCCTTATAAAAAGTAGTGCCTGACCGATTTCATTCTGCAGCATAATGTTAAAGAAGTCACACGACTTTAGCATTAAATCGCTTGGATTAGTGCTTCCCAATTCTGACGGAGCTAATATTGTTGTCACCGTCATTTTACATAGCCATCTTAGTTTTACAGGGATACCAAAATGAGACATCGCGGCTTATGGACAACTTCTTTTTGTGCTGACGAAAGCTGAGTAAAAGTCGGCAAATAGATGGTGTGTATAGGTCCTCTTCTCACGGAATTTACCAATATTTGGCCTATTGAGAATACTTGGTCCATGGAAGATTTACCAGGTCTAAAGGTCTATTCAGTTCGTTGACGGCTGGATTCAGTGTTTCGCACAATCCGCTCGCTGGAACCTTATAAGAAATGCTAAGCAGCTGAGTTTCTCCAGATATGCTTTCACTGTATCCAATCAGCACAGTTCAGAAATGGTCTCGTCGTTGCACCTTCTGATAAAATTGTTAGGTGCTTTTGCTGTCGGGTAGTGTCTCAAGTTTTTTCCACGCACGTATTTCGGCCTATCCTTTCCCTCTTCAAATAATACGCAGCTGTGCCTCTCTCAACTCCCGATGGTAGCGTGGTCCTGTACGCAGCGTTCTGCGGAGGCGCGACATCCTTCAACGTACCAGCTGTTCTTTCGGGCTCGCTAGTATCCAAGAACTTCCTTGGCGGTGATACGTAACGAATGAGATATGTGCTATCAATGCTCGCATATTCCGATTTGCTGATCAATGCTCTTGGTAACCAGATGTGAGAGTCGAGTGGTGAAGTTTGTAGGTGTTTGTGGCGAGTTCAGCTTTCTGACGTTGAGTTTTCTCTGATTATTTATACACACGTTCTTTTCTGCAAAGAGGCGTATGAGGCTCTTGCGACATGATCCGAGTCAATGTTCGGTCCTCGTAGTTTACGTACGTCTAATACACTGGGAACATGCCCTCCGTTTTTTGCAATACGATTGATTTGGTTCTAAGTTTTTCAATCTGGAGACATCCAAGTCGCTAGGTGGATCTTCTTGTGTTGAAACCTGGTGCTACAGACTACTCTGTTTCTAGCTTCTGCAAACTCGATCAGTCTCGTGGGAGTGGCCCCACCTGGTTCGCCTTCTCATTTTAGCTCACTCCCAAATGGATGTAATCAGAGGGCACTTGTGTGAAATGATCTAGAAGCCGTGAGCCGCTTGTACCGCCTGCAGAAGGATCCCTCCGGCCCCTCTCAGGTGAATGGCAGACAGAGCCTTTCCCCACTTGATTGAACTTCCATAGGGGAAACCATCCTCAAATATATATCTAATGTGCGCAAAAAAATGCTTAACACACAATGGTTATGGTTACTTGCTGTTAATTCATAAATATTCTTGATGTATTTTATGAACATTTGTCTTCAAGACATTGCGGTAATTATGAGCAAAATCCAATAATACGAAAACTCCGGTATGCTATCTGGAAAGTTGAAAATGCTAAAATTGACGAATGACGCATTTTGATGTTACGACAAACACCTTTACATATTGAATGAACAACACTTATAGTCAGACCGAAAATAGTCTCCAAACCAAGCTTGGCAAAGGATGACGGAAAATCGGTCCAATATACACTTATAGTCAATCTAATTACATGCTGTAATCTGCAAATCAAGCAACTATGTACCATTTTTGAATGGAAATTTGCATGTTTGAGGAAATTACACGAGGCTATGCAGAAAGGCAATTTTCGGTTCGTGTAGAGAGTAGAATCGGTATGATAACTCGCTACATTCTCGGCGTTACCTACATAAATACGTCGCAAGTAAAATTTCAACGCGAGATAATTTTTATTTTATTTTTATTATTCCTGTTCAGCCTACCGGCAAATCCATTACATATTTAATTAGTATAATATATATTAACAATAATAACTATAAATGAAAGAAATTCATTGATTTTTTCTTCTGGTCGTAAAACCCCCTAGGTTCAGTATTCCAGCCGAGTTAATATTGTCCCGAAGCACAATTTTTTTGTTCCTTTCAAACTTTCATAGAAAAATTAATTAAAATTATTTGCTTTGTTTCAAACGTTTAATTTGAAAATTATAAAATAATGCTAAATGTTGACTCTTTGGGAAGAATTAACCAACTATACATAGCTTTAATTATTCCATAACCCACAGAGATCAATTGCTATCGATATTCGATACATAAAGGACGTATTATGAAACTCAATGACAGATGAAAACCTGAAAACTGAAACTGAAAACATGAAGAAAGGTTCGGCGGCGTGCCTTCCCGAAGCTTCTGCTGCCATATTTAGTGTCGACATTTCTAGCTGATCTAAATACGCCACACTGGTTCAGTATACTTGTGTAACTGTGGTAGCATAATGAGCCTTTTAGCCTAAAGGCTATGCTACACAGAAAGCTTGCTTCGCTTTACGTGAAAGTTTCGCTTTGACAACTAAGATGAATACATACAATAATACGAAGTTTTCAAGATTACCATCGCCGATGACGAAGGGAAGCTGAAAGTTCGCCAATTCTCATTGTTTTGCGCGCTTTGACAATCAACTGATTTTCATATTTCTTTTATTACTCACATAGTTTAACCAAAAAATGTTCAGCATTATAGTTTTTTAACCTTTCACAGTAAATAAATGACTGTTGTCGCATCATTAATGGTGTCATTCTTTTTGCGTTTTTCGCTTTTCGGACAAAGTTACAAAAGTTGCAGAGCCAAAGCTTTTTATGTGACATCGCTTTAAAGGTCTGCATACTTCGCACATGTTTGCAGTCATTTTGATTGTGACATGAAAATCTGTTATATTCGTTTTGTACTAATATATGCATGTAAACATATGTTAGTTTCATAATTGAAATTTGAAATACAGTGCTACCAATAGCATTGTGTCAACAAATGTGCGGGCAATTCACAATTTTTTTGTATTTTACACTTCGATATTGCTAGTCATGGTCGTTATTTGTTTTGCAAACGAAAGTAGAAGTATTGTAAGTTTTTTATTTTCAAAACATATACATAAAAGAGCACAGTTTGCCATTTTTATTATTTTATTTTAGTTATTTTAAAAATTTCTTTACATTTATTTTGAACAACTTCGGTATTACCATCGTAATCATACCAGCATATCCGTTATTACAGTGTAACTCGGTGTAAGAAATTAGCACCGCATTATTGAAAGACACCCCATCAAGCAGATGTGATAATAAAGTGAATAGTATTTGCACACTCATCCATACATTTTTTTAAGACCTTGCCATTTACGAGATCTTTAATTTAACGAAAAATTGTGTAATAGTTAATTTTAAAAAGATTGAATGATATTAAAATTTCATTTTATTATCCTTATTTACTATTAGACACCCACTGTGCGATTGTATTCATACTAAAATTTATTAGGTACGTAGCAAAATATTTTTTTGGAGATCATATGCCATATGAGTAACTTGATTCGAGTATTATTTGATATCGTAGAAAGTGTGTGCGTTTTTCTTTCTGGAAGCACCAAATGAACCAATACTTGCTGAGGAACTTAGGGGCTGTCTTAACCCTTTTGTAATTGAAAAAATTACCGGAAAACGTAGCGGACAGCAAGAACTGAAACTGTGGAATTCTTTTGGTTTGCTTTTAAGCACGTTCAATGCGTGTTAGAAAAATTAAATTTACTTAGAGTTTTGATATTATCTTTTTATTTCTAAAGTAGCGTTCAAAATCAAAAGTCTAATAACTATATTGGAAAATCGTATATCTTTGATGCATTGTTGCTGATCATTGAATTAATAGATTTTGGGCTTATTTGCGAAACACTTTTACGAGTTCAAAAGTGAACTTTATCAGGACTAATGATAACTGAGAAACTGCGGCTCAAGTCCATTTTCAACAATTTTATTGAAAAAATTCAGAGTAGTCTTAGGTTGACGACAGAGTACACGCTATAAGCGGAGCGAAGATTGAAGCGATAATATTTCTTGCTATAATCAAAGCATATATAATTTAAGTGCGAAACAGCTGTTAAATTGACAAAAAATAAGAAGAATAGCAAAAATTCAAGCGAATTCATGCTATAAAGCAGTTCACAACATACTTTGTAGCTTCACGCTTCATTTATAGCATGAATACACTTTGCTCTTCGCTTACACTCTGACATGCATCAAGCAAACACATAAGAAAATACAAGATGCTATTTATAGCACGATATAGCTTTACTGCTTCGCTCCGCTTATAGCGTGTACTCTGTCGTCAACCTTAGATATGTGGATCTCATCTATGGGAGAAAATTTGAAAAAAACCCGTTTTTCCCCTTAAATTGTTCTGCTGAATTTTCCAAATTGCGGCCAATCGACAGAACTGCGCGATTAAATTAGTGGAATCATATTTTGAAGTAATCAAAGACGAATAATAACGTTCCAAAAACTGAGCTAGCCGAGTGGAAAGTATTTGATATGCAGGAGTTTTCAAGTATATTGTAATTATTTTCGGCAACGTGTTTCGCCAAGTCGTCTTTAATCAAGATTTGCACCCTCCTGACTTATTAATCTTTATAAGACCCTTAACATAGTCTTTTGTGAATGATTGAGAAATCGGCTTACTACCAGCATAACTAAACTATTTTATGTTCTTTCTACAGCTCGGACAAATGTAATATTTTGCCTGCGATTTGAGAAATTGGTAGCTAAAACTAATGTAAAGCACCGGCCTCTCTCCAACACGGCGTAACTCTCTACATTTGCGGACAGAAGCTGAAGCGCTAACTGCAACATCTGAGTATTTTGCTAAACGGACAATTTTCTTATATCATTTTCCCCAGAAATAAACCTCGTATGACTTGCTATCGTTTGGTAAAAGTACAAATTAATGGTATTCTATGCGAAACTTAAAAACTTAGAGATTCGAATTTAGTAAAGATCAAACTATGGTTTATCCAGATGCCTTAATCCATGATAAATACACTTGACTGACAATCCTTTTTGAAATCAATCAAAACCCATAATTAACGTATTACAAACCATAACAACATCTTTATTAGTATAGCCTCGCTGGGTTGGAAGTTTCGTGAGCCGCTTGTGGTTACTGCTACATTTAGCTGCCTTTGTGGCCTTGACCACTCAATAGAATGAAGCATTAGATGCTTAGATTAATCGCTTTGTGGCATAAGGCTTTCGCAAAATTAACACCACTTATGTGGGTGTGATGCTATTGGCGGCACAGAAATGGGGAAGAAATATGAATTTGTAGGCGAAATTGTTGACATGGTGGATAAACTTTAGAATCTCCCACATTTGTTAAATAATTCAGGCGAGAATTTTAAGGGTAATATAAATCAATTGACTAGGTATAGGTGTACGTTGCATTTTGGCTGCTGAAAGTGACAGAAAAAAATTTCTTTTCTTTCATGTTCACACGATGGTTGAAACAACATTAGCTGTAAATATGAGTTTCGCAAAGAAAATCCGAAATGTAGCCTGCTAGCCTTTTTGATTGCCGGAAGCCTTGAATATTGCAGGTAGCCAAAATCAGTGTAGCATGTTGGAAAAGTGCCAACAAGCAATCATATTGGGAAATGCGCGAAATGCGAATGTAAACTTCAAACTGTTGTATTTTTTCAACGCCCATTCCCTTCATCTTTCAATCGCCTTTCCTCCAAACTAACCATATCCTGTGTTGCGACCAAGTTTTTTACACCCTCCGCACGACGTACATTTATCGTTTGCCCTGTTGATTGAAGTGCGTCAATGCAAACAATAACTCGATGCACAGCATTGTAGGAAGCGTCAATTCGCAAAAGCGCGAGCCACCTGTGCGTATGTGTAACCTGTGAAACAATCAATAGTAGTGCAAGAGGCAAATTTTACATTTGCACTATTTTTGCTCTGTGCGATTCCATTTAATTTCAATGTGCTTTAGGTATTAACTTAACGTATGTATGCATTTGGTCTGTATTATTGGAATTTTGACACAGGCTTTTTCACGTTACGCACACGCCATGGAGTGGGAGATTAATATCAAAAAGAAATAACTCCATGGCGAACACCAAATAAATAAATACAATAATGCCTAGTCATAATCAAAATTAAGTCGAATTAAAAAGATAGTATCAACTTTATGAAAGAATTTTTAATGGGATATGAGAATGCCAAATTAAGCTGCAACTGAAATAATTTGACTTTATTATAACTGTCATAGTTACGCACCGATAATTTTAGTAATGCAGGAAATATTTTCAAGAAATCAGTTTTAAACATTATAAATACGAGAGAACTAAGAAAAGTCCGCTTATATGACAAGAAAAAAACAAAACAAAATCTTTTCATATCTATTCTTAATCTTCGTCTTTTTTATCTCGACATAATCGTTACTGAATTCAAGGCATATCTAAGGCATATTTCAAGGCAGATCTAACTTAACCAAAAAACAGTTTTCAAAATCGTGATTTTTAATTCTTCAAGTTCAGCACAACCCACATCAATTAACTCCGCGTTGCTGTTACACCCGTTTTCCTCAACTTTCTTTTAGTTTTTGGAAATAACAAGAAATCAGAAGACGCTAGATCAGGGGAATATGGCGCTGGTCGTATTTCTTCGATGCCAGAGATCGCAATAAAGTTAATCGTTATTTTAGCAGTGTGAGCTGGCTAGTTATGACTCAGACAAATTGTTTAAGTTATTGATATATATTATTTTGAAACTTATATTATAAATATAATAGTTTTGAGTAATTCGGGGCCCGGAATTCTCGAAGGGCCCGTATTTTTCAAGAAATTGAGTGAATAGTTAAATTAGAATGCTTTTGATAGTCGATTAATTCAAACATAAAAAGGGGGCCGCACCGTTTTACCCCTGGCCCGGATTTCCTCTCGGAGGCCATGATTATACCATAGACTAAAAGTAAATACTTAGATAGATGCACAGAAAATATCATTCTATAACTTAATTTGAGTAAAAGAACCAGTTTATAAAACTTATTTGTATACAAAATTTGATGTAGTAGTAATGGGAACATAAACAAGTAAATTATCTGCTTCACTCGCCCGTGAGAGAGCCAACTCACGCTAAGGTCAACGCCCAGAACACTTACCGTCGTCTATCCGTGATCTTTATTTATAGTCATAGCATAACCTAAGCTCACCGGGAATTGTATCTGATTAAATCGAAATGAGAAATTGTTAGGTGTAAGCGATAGCCAAGGTATAAAAATACGATTGCCTCTACCACTATCCATCAAAATTGCCACTTCCCTGCGTTATGGTGGATAGCATTAACTATAAAGCTCGTTCCATTACACAATATTTGAGGGGTTGAATTTCGCAAAAGATTAATTGGTACACCGGCTTTCAGAGTGGTTTTATGTAATGATAGACCATGTGCGCTAAGGGTGATTAAACTATTAGGCAGAATAATAATATCCTATTCTTCGGGATATGTATTATTTCTGTTACTTACAATGCCACAATTCCGCAAATTGAATGGCATACTTGAAGTTCTCATCTCATCTTATTTTGTATTTCTCGGTATAACCGGTAGTAACAACCTCTAATTTTTCCAGCACGTCTAGATTTTGTGTTATGATTTTTCCCCAAAATATTTGATATTAATGATTTTCCCAATTTGTTTTCTTTTTTGCGTAAATATTATGAATTGTATATTATTTATAAACGTTATTGAAAACACAACAATGGTAGAATTTATAGCTATTTCGGAGATCGAACCAGCGACATTCTCCACGCCTTACTAGTACTCATATTCCTTAAGGCAGCGCCTTAACCGCTTGTACTAAGTAAGCTGTGTACACTGTTGTTGTTTTTTCATCTACCTATTTTACAAATACAATTTCAAGTACGGCAGTCTGTCGCTATTATATGAATGTGTGGTTGTTGTTGGTTATAACATTTCTATTTTTGTACAATTCTTGTTAGAAAAAGTGTTATGGTTAGTGTGTTTATCCATTACATACGTATATAATTTATTAAGTGTGATTTTTAGATAGTAAACAGTGATTTTTATGGTAGTACGTATACGCTTGCGCAATTTTAACTAAAGCTTTACAACATTTAGTTGAGAACTTCTCTTTTAATGGTCTATATTCTATACCAAATATTTTGGTAAGTCTTAAACAAATTCCATATTCGATGTATTTAATTGATGTATTTTATGTGTAGTTAAAATATTTTTCTAAGAGCAAAGTCAATAACTATTTGATGGAAATTATGCTTTATAGACGTCGTGTCCCGACTTTGTGACGGGACCTTAAAAAATCACTCCCTTGCCGCTAGAAAAGTTTTACTTCAAAACATTGTTACCAGCAATGAAGTTCACTTTCTTCAATTTGTTATTCAGTAAGTAGTGATGTGGTCGTTATTGCTTTTGACTAAAATCATAACGTGAATCGGAAAAAGAAATTATTTATAGCGAATAACGTTGTTAGCGACAAAACTCCAAGGAGCAGGCACACCCCATTTCTAATGAGGCACGTAAAGTCATTTGGTTTGGTTTTTAAATATTTGGAGACTTCAAGACTTTTTAAACCATACATAAATCATTATATATTTCAAGTTGAAATATGGCTTATAAATTTTAATAATAGAAACACGTTTCATACCCAAAACTCAATAGCTTGTTTCTCTACTATTCGTAGCATCCGCGCTAATGGCGCTTTCGACGATTTAATAAAACAAAGAATATGGTTTAGATCAGATCAGTAGTGCGATTCACTAACTTATTTTAGAGATATTCGTTTGGTTAACTCAACTTAACCAAAATTTTAGCGACCCTGCTATTCAGTAGCCATTTTTTAACGATTTTCGCATTCGCCGAATCAGCTGTTGATGTTAGCTAGTCGATGACCGACTACTAAACGACAACAAATTTTATCTTGTTAACTCAATCGAGAAAAGTGAAATTCGTGATTTCAATTTAAATAAAAGAAAAATTTTAAATTCAGTGATTTGTTTTCTTGTAATTAAAAAAGGAACATTAAATAATGTCGTTTAAATATTTGGCATATGATTTATCACGAGGTGATGAAGAAGTAAGCGCTCCAACAGTGGATCGACGTTTACTCCGAGATGTGGACAATCCCTTTCATTTAAATGCAACAGACTTTCAAAAACTGTATCGGTTAACTCCAGACTTGGCTGAATACCTAATTTATCAGCTTGATAACCAAATAAGAGGATCCAGAATAACAGCAATATCAACTGAGAAACAGGTAGCTCGTGTAATCTTTAAGCCTGTATGCAATTTTAAATTTTACTTTTATATTGGTAGGTTCTAGCGGCGTTAAGGTTCTTCGCAACTGGTTGCTATCAACGACTCGTAGGTGAACAATGGGGAATAGCCATGAGCCAGTTTTCCGTTAGACGGCATTCATCGGGTAACGGATGCAGTCAATGATTCGTTGTTTCACCAGAAAGTGAGGTTTCCTATGACCCAAGTGGAACGCCATTCTGCTAAAGAAATGTTTGCTTCGCCTCGTCTCCCTTTGTGGGAGGCTGTATTGGAGCCGTCGATTCCACGCACATATCAATTTTTCCACCAAGGAATCATGAGGAGGCTTATGCCAACCACCACATCTACTATTCAATTAATATGCAAATGGTAAAAGCACACTTTTACAAGGATCCATGTATAAAAACAGAAATATAGTTTAGTTTTAATATATAGATAAATGATTATAATTAAAAAAAATTAATATATGTATGTAAATCCTAAATACGCTGGAGCACAACGCGAAGTTTGAAAACGATAACCATGGCATATTTGCAGGTTATTCCGCATATTCCTTAGAGTCGAGTTGATGACTATTCTAACAAAACACTCATAGAAGATTCCGGAATTCTGCTACAATGGATCATTGCAATATACATATATAAAGAATTTTAAGTGTTTGTAGTTTGAAACAAACTAATATCTATTTCACTTTAATGAAATATAACAACATCGCTCAAATTTTTATTTGGCAGCAGGCATTCGTTTGTTTTTTTTCTATTCCTCTTTGTGCTTTTCGCTTATTTTGGCATTTAGTTTGACTGAGATGCCACTCTTTATCACTTTGAATAAATACAACGAAACAGCTGTTAAGTGTCGTTAAGAATAAGTTAGTGAATCGCACAATCGTTAGTGCAAACGGCAAATATTGCCGCTAAAAATAAGAATTGTCGTATCGTTTAAAGTTAGTGAATCGCACTACATGGCAAACCAATACATAGTTACAAATGCTAGTGTGTTTTTCGAGAGAGCGACGCGTCGATGTTATTATTTACACTGTGAAGAAATGCATGAATTTTTTTTGTTTGCTTTGGCGAGAAAATAGAAAATATTATTTCGAATATATTCGAATTCCATAATATTTTCTATATTTATTTCGAAATCATAACTTTTTATCCCAATTAAATCTTGAATGTGTTGATCATTCAGAGTATTTCTCAATTTGGTTTGAATAATTTTCATCGTTGAAAAACTAACTTCACAATCATATGAGGAACCAAACATGGCATATAATTTGAAAATTTCTGTTTTAATTTTTGGATGCTTTTCTTCTTTTACATGCTTTCAAAAACTTGTACCCATTTCCAAGGGCAGGCTTATATCGTTTCTCCTCATGTAATTGTGAAGGTTGTTCATTAATTTCACATATTAATGGATAATTATGTAACTCTATTTGACTTTTAACAATATTGAAATCTTTTTTTGTAATTATTTAATAAATTTTCAACAATTTCACTGAAATATTGTAGTTTTTGGGTATTTTCATGTTCTTTAAATATTTCTTTTGTTTTTTCTAAGTTTGATATATTATTATTTTTTAGCTGCTCTATCAAAATTTGCAATTTACGGTCAAAATGTTTGATGATAGGCACGAGCTCAAAGATTTGTTTATTTTTGCCTTGTAATGATAGGTTAAGCTGATTTAATATACAAGTTAAATCGCATAAAAATGCCAAGTCCAAAAGAAAATCTGTGTTTGATAAATTGGAAACTATTTCAGATGATTCGGGAAATGAATTTTGTTCAAAATTTTTTGCCAAGGCCAACGCAACAGCAAAAGAGGCTTTTTTAAATTTTGAGTTTTCTTGATCATTATCATCATTAGTAATATCATTATCATCATTAGTATTGGTATTATCATCATTATCAAAAATATATTTCAAAAAATATTTTTCTTTCAACTCATACAATATTAGTATTCCTTCATAAGCTGAAACTAATTCAAAATTATTGTGATGACCAACGTAGTATCTATTCGCATATTAAACATTGAACTTCATCATTTATATTTTGAACGACAAAAAATTCGTACTCCCAAATTGCTTCAAACATTTTCTCCTTGTGTATTTATCTTAAGTTGCGAAATGCAGACCGACTTGCTTGACTGTTGTAGTGCAACTGGTATGATTTATTTTAAGAATGTGCTCTCAAGCTACTGCCCAAAGTCATTTGAATGGCAGTGTCGTGCATTGATCGTATGCTTAACGAAGAAGCTTATTGTGTACGTGTTATAGCGTTGACGTCGGCAGCGAATGCTGTTCAATAACTCTTAATTATAGCATATTTCCACTTTTCAAAACTTACTTTACGTTTTTTTTTTTTGCTATTATTAGTTCCAAATTGGCCACCATCACCAGCACTTAAAACGGTGTTCCAGCGTAAACCGAAAACTGATGAAAATTGACATCTTTTGTTATCTCATAATATGCTAGATAATTTTTACGCCAATGTGCAAAAGGACTGGCTTTGAGAAAATTTGCCACTTACAACGTTATTCGCGTCGACGATTAATTATCTTTAGTTCTCCGTTTGGAACACCTTTCAAAATCGCCAAAGCTGCGACTACAACCCTGGAGCTTCACATATAGAAATGTAGGTGAATGAGAAAATCATCGCAATAACATAGTTAGCGTAACGTAAAGAGAATTAACAACAACAACCACTTATATTTGTCCTACGGTCCGCTTCTCTTTTCAAAACCGTAAGCTGCTAGCGCGAAGTACTCGGCTCATAAATAACTGTCGTATGTTTGCATACCGTGCTTTGGTCGTAGGATTTAAGTAAATATTATAATTAATTGTAATTGGATAGGTTCGAAGAAATTTCCCTACTAACTATATCTAATTTAACTGTCCTGGGGCGACATGGAGAGATGAAAGCGTAGGAGAAGTGTGGTTTGTTGCAACTCACTGCAAATGATTATGGTTGGGAAGGGTAAAGAACACAAGGGTCATTGTCAACTAGTCACCAATAAGACGTGTCACAGAATGAGAGCCTCGAAATTTGTTTCCTAAAATTTAGTATGTTAGCCTCGTTTGGCTTAGTGCGTTGTCGAATGTCAGAATGTCGAACAACCTGGAGTAATTGTGGTGTAATTTATTGCTATTAATAAGAATGAAGTTTGTATTCATAATATAATAACAATAGATTATATTTTGTTTTTTTTTTCGTTTTTTTTTTAAGAATGAAATATTTTCATTTAACACTCTTTTGTAGAAAATGTGCATTGACTGCAATCAATTATAATAACAGGTTGTGATACTATAAAAAAAAATCCCAGTGATCTAGTACAATTTTCTTATGCTAAATTCATGATACGAGAAAATGTAAATCAGTGTTAAACAAGACAAATATAAATTGGATTTTGGTGGGTACGATAAGTGCTCTCAGAAATTGTAATCAAACAGGAAGTAAACATTTTATGTACTTCGCAACTATATTAAAAACAGTATAATTTTTATTACGAACCACCCTCGTAACCAGACAGCTTCAATAGCCGGACAAATTTCATGCACACAGACTTTTCATTGAGTTTTCCGTACAAATTTCTCCCAAACGGACAAGGTTCAAAAAAAGGCCTAGCAAACTTTGTGGTATTTTGATAAACGCAAAATTTGTGATTCCTTTTTAAACATGTATGCCAAGGTGTCAAATAGAGGGTAGTAAAGTTTAATGCGCATGAAAAATTAAGCCGTACAAAATTTTTTGAATTAATATTGGAATAAAAATTTGCAAAACACAAGCTGCAGAAATCAATAAAAATAAATCAACAGTTCGTTCTATCAAAAGCGATATTTCTAATAAATGTATACATATTTTTTGGGATCCCGGTCTCCCCATAAATAAGCAGTTTTCCAAGTTTCTTATCATCGCATGGTAGCGCTCGCCATTCACAGTAACGTTGCGATTCGCATCATATTTGAAGAAATACGGCCCAATGATGCCGTTGCCCATAATACACACCAAACTGTGTGTTCACTCCAAAAACGGCAACCAGAAATGAGCTTTGTCGCTAAATATGTATAACTTTTCGATTGAAAATTAGATCTTCGTAAATGTAAATTTGGTGCGAAATTTAGTCACAATAGCCCGAATAGCCGCTGTAGGTTGAAAACTGACCATAAAATGGGAGAAGTGCGCGATGAACATTCTTAACAGAGAACGCATTTTTATAATAAAGTTCAATAATTTGCAAGCGTTGTTTGTTTATAAGACGTTTCATGATTAAATTTAACACCAAACTGAAGTTGTTTCACAGTAACAGAAGCCATGAAACGTGGGTGAGCTGTCAAAACCGGTGTTACCAAAAAGAAAGTAGCTAAAAAAAATCGCCCTTTACATTTCTGCCTATATGTATGTTTAACGATCAATTCATCTTGCCTAAATTCGTTACAAAAGAAACTAGTTCTTATAATTTCCCTTTCGTTTTTACTTCGTGTGAGTTGTTTAATGTCATACTGCTTTTGGGCAAGATTACATTCATGCTCATCACCTATAAATTTTAATATTCGGTAATCTATGCGACTACTCAGCTTAAACCAACACAAACACTTTAATTCACACGAGTATGCACGTGAATTTGTTCAAATATACATATGTATGTACGTAAATGTGACAGATCGGAAATCATTATCGAATTTCAAATATGACCGAACCCTAAAAATATATTTTCTGACAGTGACACACCTAAATCGAAAACAAAAAATTAAGAAGTAAAATCAGAATAGCAAAAGCAATACCACAAAGGAGCGTCAAAGCCATGCAGACAAAAGGATATAAATACTATATAAAAAGGAAATGGCAAAAAATACTGGTTGGATGTTGACATAAACCCCACCTTTAATCAAAGCAGCTAACAATGACAGCTCCAGCGATGAAAAATATTTGTGGACAGGTAATTTGCGAGAGAAGAAAATGCAAAAAAAAATAAAAGCTGTTTGTTTTTGTCTGTGTTTGACAATTAGATGCGCAGAGTTTAATTTCAGTATGACAAGAAGCCACAAAAACAGTTGAGGAGAACGTAATAAAGAATAGATATGAAACGTGTCTAAGAATATACCGTATGGAAATATGAGAAAAATTGGAAAACAGGCCATAAGCGGAAAATAAATTAAGTAAGAAAAATGATACTCTGTAAACAATTGCTAATCTATTGCATTTAAGACTGGTGCATACGCTTTTGATAAATTTGAGAATTTCTTTAGACTCTTGAACTAAAAAAACAGCATGTGTTTATACGTATGTATATTCATTGACACACTCAAAGGGGCAGGGGTTTGGGGTTAAAACTCCTACCGAAGTTTTAAAATTGTAGTGCTATTTTAAAATTAATTTCTTTTTTAATTTAAATTAAATTAGCTTAAACCACCTTCCCCATTAATTTTAGTGTGCGCTAATACATACATGTATAAACTAAAGGACATAACGCCGCGAGATCACTGGTCAGAAATTTTCAACCAATTAAGTTGGTTTTTTAAACATAGATAATACGGTACGAAGGAAGTAAAATTTCAAAATTGCCATCTGTATACAAAGTTAAATTCAAATGAATAAAAAAGTTAAATCACATATTGCAATGTACATATATTTACAGTCTGGATTACCATATGAGCTAATACTGACGGAAGTTACCTCCAGATTTAAAGGGTTAAATTCAATTAAATTTATAAATTAAATCAAACACTCCAATATGGGCGAAAGGAATGAAATAAGAATGAAAGAGGTTTAATAGAACTTAATTTCCATAATATTTTAAAAGGTCTCCTGCTAAAAAGAAATTTAACTAATTAGTAAGTAAAAATAAATTAATGTGTTAATTGAAATGTGGCATTATAGGATTATACGTAAAGGTTGAAGAAAGCTTAATATCAAATATATTATTTTAGAGGGTCACAAATTAAATACAATTATGTATATCAAAAAAATATTAAAATAAAAACCCATCGGTTACCCACCTCCCGCCCTAGTGACACAAGGAGCGCAGTCCGCATTACACGCGAACCTTTGTTTTTTGTTTATTTTTTTTGTGACGAGTCGTCGATATAAAGGTTTTTTTGGAAAATAATAACTTTAATTCAACCAAACTTCATCCTACTTTGATCACGATCGTTTCATTACTTTCGACGCCTATAAATGACACATTCATTTATGTACATACATATGTAAGCTTAACTTTTTTGATTGCATACCGCATGTAAAGATTATTCGAAATAGAAGCTTTCGCCATGTTTTTATTTCGAAGTTTTTTTTATATATAACAAATAAGGATGTTTCATTTTTGGAATTGCTCGACTAGCATAACAACCTGAAGAAGCGTATTAGGATGATCACCAAAGTTCTTTGTATTTTGTATACCGTATTGAGATCCAGCTTTTCAACACTAGATGGCATTAATGAGACTTCAACCGTTAAACTACACTACTTACGATCGTGAAATGAAATAATTAATAATGTGCTAATAATATTCATTATTCGCTATTATGCTAATAATATTCATTACAAATATGGGCTATTTATTGCACTTTTTAGCTTTTGTAGTAACTGGAATATAGAGGGTGGGCGATTTCACCGTTAATGTACTTTAATTTTTACTCAAGTTATCGTGTGTTCATACAGACGGATAGCCAGAGAGGAACGGCTTAACCGATTTCTAATCATTTTCAAAAGAGGCTCGTGTGAATTGGTGTACAAAATTCCAAAAGCTGGGAAAAATGCATGAGAAAGCATCATCACGGAGAATATTTTGAAAAACAATGAAACTCTTTTCAATTACCCATGTTAAATTTTCCATTGTTAGACCCGAAATACTCGTACTATAAACAGTAGCTCTATTCTTCTCTTCTCATAAAGCTGTACATGTCATAATGCTCTTTAAGGGGACGAAAATAAAATACCCATGATTACCGTTCCGCTTAAACTTTCATTGAATTCGATGGTTGGATTACTGAAGCTGTACAACTGTACTTATATACTAATACTTAATCTCCAATAACTTTCGTTGTTCAGAAACTTCTGGCATCTCGCATTCATTTTTGCTTATTTTGCTTTTGTCACACATATTATTTCATAAGTAAATTTCTGTTTTTATTTTGAACCTTACCACACAACTTAAACGCAGTAGATTCTTTGCTTGATGGTTTGTTAAGTACCAATTTTAGTATTACGGTACATATTCACTGGCTTTTTGCCCAATATTGCTATTGAACTATTATACGTCTCAACGCGTAAATTAATAACACTGGTCAACATTTTCAGGTTCATTGTTTAAAGGCGGAATGATTTAATGTCTAAATTAAAATTGAAATTATTTACTCGAGCGCTTATGGAAAAAGTGAAAAAAAGGTAAAAAATAATTTCTGAGCGAAGTAACTTTTTTGTACTTTTATGTAGGAGTTTTCACATTTTGTAGAGGTAAGTATGGAAAAGTGGTTTGGAAGGTTTTCTTGGTTTTTAATTTACTCTACAAAATTATACCTCAGAAAATTTCACTAGATTCAATAATCTGTATGCAGCAAATTATTTTGCCATGGATAACTATGGCTTTCGTCCATTTTTCTAAGTGAATATAACTACAATAACAACTATTATTACTATTATTATTTTTGGCCTTATATTTATGAGACTTCGTTTTTTCTAGACTTTACCTGGCTAAGCCATTATTATTCATGAGAATAAATAATCAGATAACTAAATAATATGAAAAACTTAATGTACACGTAAATTGAAACTGTAATTCTAATAAATAATATCATAAAATGATTGAATTGAAATCTGTATCTGGGTTTCCAGTGAATTCCTTCACAAGCAGCAAAACTTTTTAATAAAACTGTTGTTTGTACTACGCTCTCAAATTTCCCACATAAAAATGTGTGATTATCAAAATTTAACCGAAAATATTTTTTAACTTCACTAATGTTGTAATTTGATTCAATTTATTAAGCACTTTTATACCCGTTACAATTCAAATGCACATATACCTATGACCTCAAATCCAATTTTCGACAATTCAAAAGTTAACAAATGCAAATATTATTAATAATGTACTCGTAATCTAAATGCCAATGATGATTTACTTATTATGTAAATTTTATACACGCTCATTTGCGTACATAAAATGCAAAATTAAAATAGCGTCAAATTAAAATAATGGCGTAATATCCATACGGGCACTTTGCCGGAAGCGCATACTTTTACATAATTTGTTAGACCAGCAGGAGAAGCTGCGGAACGGCCATTAGCTACTACTTTTAATAGTCTGCAAATGGATGGAAAATTCAATCAGGCAAACGTAGTGGTGCAACCCAAAACATTTTACCAAATTCCGCTGAATACTCTCTCAGGGGTGGATGGCAAAAGAGCGAGTATAGCAGGCATGACGCCGCGAGGCAAGAGCTCATCAATTTTAATGCGTTGACGGCTATCATTAAAATCGCATTTGAAATGTAACTATTTACAATACATATGTATGTATATAGTATATATAGTTTGTATGATTGTACATATTGTATAGGTTAGTCTCACCGGAAAGTTGGAAATTTTATTGCGCTCGCGATTTGAATTGCATTGCGAATGTAGTTTGTTTTTTCACTGTTTCGTTGTTGCCTTTAGTCATTCTTGTTTGGTTTTATTCTTGCCCATATTTTGGTTTGCTATTCTCTGCTGAATGTTATAATTTTCACGTTGTACGACTGAGAGTATGCAAAGTTTTTGTCTAACCAAAATTGTAATCAACGATTTGACAAAGCATGATTAATGTCACAACAACTGTGGCAAGTAGTAGCAGCAGCAGCAAGAACAAAAGCTGCTGGCTGCCAAAAGGCTTAAATACATTTCGAATACAATTTAGGCACACGCATAGATGATATGCCAATGCGTGTTTCGCATTTGTATATTTTATAGTAAAATCTCGATTTGGCCTATTGACTGCAATGATGCTTTACGGGCGGCTAAATATATGAGATATGAAATATGGAAAAAACTTAACACAAAACAACCCCTTGCCTAATTCTAGCAGCCTGGGCGCCATAAAATCAGTGCGGCGCTTGCCACACTTCGGTAACCCCATGCTTATGTGCGTATGATGAGTTTGTGCGGCTATATTTGAAGAGAATTCATGTGTATTTTATTTACGTTCGTTATTTTATTGCCCACATATTCAACAACAAAAGGCAACACACTGCCATTGCGAACGCCTAAAAATAAATTATGACAACGAGTGAGATTTTCTGAATTTTCGAAATAACATTTTCGACAAATTATTAAAATCTAGTGCAAATGGGTTTCGCCACGTAAAATTGATGGAGTGGTAACTATAGCTGGGCTCTATCTGTAGTCTACGGTAATAGCCCTGGTACGGCTCGAATAAGCACGAAACAAATAAAAAATATCCCCAATGCGTATTAATTTATGTTATGCTTCAAAATATCCGAATTCAATGCAAATGAAATACCTATGGGGTTGGCCATTCCCTTCTGCTATTTTGTTGAGAGCTTTTATTTGTTGGATTATTTCCCCTTAAGATCGATGAAAATTATACCCTTAGAGGATGTGAAATTTTCTTGCACGCTGTAAATTCTATCTAATGATCAGAGAAAACGAAATAGCCTTAGGTATGTCCTAAAATCTGTACTACCACATATCAATATCTTGCTGCATTTGTTGGTCTATTGGGCTATTTTTATTTCTGAAATATTTTCATAGGTTACAACAGTGGCAATGCCCAAAATGTTTTTATTCAATGTTTATTGAACTCGTGTTACCAGATGGAGGACAGCGATTTCAGAGGTGGTTCAAAGAAAAAGTTTGCGCAAACCTTACCTATACATATTGTATTTTGAAGTTGTGCTTATTCGCTAAACATCTTTCAATAGTGATAATAGAAAATAAACGGATTTTAACTAGATTATTACAGAATTATTTAACAAATTTTTTAACGTTTTTATGTCAAAATTAACTCACACTAGCGACTTCGTCAGCCTAGGTTCATAATTTTGCATATACTTGCAGCAGATTTTTAAATCTAAACAGGCAGCTTTCGTGACTACATTGGATTCATTTTGCGTAAAAATATTTCGCGTCGCACCTCTATCTCACGTTTATAATTTCAGCAAAATTGGTACATAAATAGTGATTTTCCGCTTGTTTGCAGGTTAAAATGTAGCTTATTTCCATTCCACGGATCTCAGAAATATGCCGCTGAAATTTTATTGAAATCGGATATATTTTTATCCCAAGCTGTCATAAAGAAAACGTAACATTTTTATATACATAAATGGGCTAGCTGACTCGGCGCGCCTCGCTACTCTGAAAAAAAAAACTAGTAAAACCAAAGTATTCTGCATTTGCCACAAATACTTTTTGCATTAGAAACGTGCCCAAATACTTTGAGCATTTGTTTTAAGTTTGTTTTGTTGAAGTAAATGCGTCAAGTATTTAAATTAACAGTGGAACACTTTCGATCGAAATACGGGGCACTGTTGTAGCAAATACTTATACATTTATGTTAACAGTAGAAGTATTTGAGATTAACAGTAATTGCTCTTGATTCAAATGTAATCGTATTTGTTTTATTGTTGTGTTTAACACAAAATATATTTTAAATATATAAAATATTACCATCCACTTGGTTTTGATCACAAGGTAATGTGTATATTTGTTAAAAAAATCGTACAACTTTTTTGCCGTCATTTAAAGTATACAATTTTGTAGGTACTGATTTGAGATCGATTTTTTTTAAATAATATGCGTTATTGGTACCTAAAACTTCGTGAGACTGAAATTTTTCCAAAAAAGAAGTTTTACATTCCTGACAAATCAAAAAAATTTCATTATGTAAATCAAAAAATATTTTTAAAATAAGCAGTATTGTATTCTTTGATTTAACTAATTCTTTTTATACAATACCCCTTTGTATCTCATACTTAAAACTTCATTTCCGATTGTAAATTTGGTACATAAATTCTGATAAAATTCAAGTTTTGAAAGATCTATTGGTGAAAAATTTTTGCAATCCACAAGATCATTTTGGAAAAAACTATTTTCAAATAAATAAGAACAGAATTGGAAACAGTACTTAGTAGCTAAAGTAAGGGGAATATTTTTTCGGGATGTTATATTATTTGCGTATTTTTTGAATTCAGTGTGTTTTCCTTCGAATCTAAAACACCATAAAAATTTAAGTGGACCCAGTTCTTTGATACAATTGACATAATGGACCATAAAGTGGTGTTTTGGTTTTAATTTTTCTTTAAAGCCTGTTGTATAAAATGTATGGTGATCGGCAATTAAAGCACGTAGCTCATTCAAAATATTGTCACTGAACTCCTCATCCAGAACAATATCAACAATTTTAATAAACGTTATTAAAAATTTATATACTGAATCAAATTCATCTATTAAGTCCCCAATCATTAACAAAATAGTATTCAAAAAAAGTTTCATTTCAGAAGCGTTCATTTTAATATTATTAGTCTTAATTTGAGCCTTCGTTAAAGGATTACTTAAACTTTTGACGTGAGATGGATCATAAGCAAATAATTGTTTTCTATAGTTAAACGCTTCCAAAGAAAAATATTTCTTCTGATATATGAAATAATCTAGAACTTTTGGAATATTATATCGAGCGACTCCTAAAAATATGTCGTGCATTAAATCACAAGCCCTATTGTCTGTGACTTGAAAAAAAGATAGGCTGTTCCAAATAGAATTTTCTTTGACCGAATTTAGTTCTTTGCTACATTTCAATTCCTTTGAATAACTATCTTTATTACGTACACTTTGCGAATCTTCGAGTAATGCCGATTGACACTCTTCTTTGGAAAACGAACAAAGTCGACAAAAATATTTGCTGTTGAAACTAGTGCGATAGCCTAAGACTTCATTTAGGCCCAAGTTATCACCCAATATCTGGCCGAGATTAAAATAAATAATATATTCGGTATTCTCAACGACAACATGTATGCCATTTATAGACATATCTTCAAGAACCTCAACAAGTCTGTTTAGTGTTAATTCATTGCCAAAATAGTTCATATCTTTTGCGTTAATAAACCCTGCTACAAAAATATTTCTCAAATGAGATATTTGGTGTTGCGGTAGCACAGGTATTGTAAAATATATGCCACAAACAGAATGCTGATGTGGTCCCAAGGGGTTATTAATTTGAAATGCATCAAAGTACAAAAAAATGGGAAAAACTATTTTATTACCGAAACTACCTGTTTTCTTCTTCCAAAGATTGCCCATTATAAAATGGTTAAGAGTATCTGAAGACTTTATTTTATTAATATTTTCAAAAGTTTGGTGTAAAATGTTTGGCTCTTCAAAAAATTTCTTTAATTGATGCTTTATGTCACAGAGGCAGCCTTCAATTATATTTTCTTTTAAAGTTGGGTAACCGGAAGCAAACACTTCATCCAGCTGCCTGGATATTGTAAATAACTGTGGTGGCTTATGAAGACCAATCTGTTCGAGTTTTTGAAGTAGTTTATATTCTGAGGAAATATTTTCAAAAGGTTGCTTTGCATAGGCAATTAATTTTTTAAAATCGTTTTTCTTCTCAGGATCAACGAACTCTGTGAATTTTTCAAAAGACTTTACAATTGGAGCAATTATCAATTTAGTAATAGATTTCTGAGCGACGGGTATATCTTTCCTAAAAGTATTCGGTTTGCAGTGAAGTTGTAAAGCATGACTTGTTACATTATAATCTATTAATTTTTTAACATGTGAAATATTTACTTCATTACTTTTTTCAACGCAGTCTTGACTTGGCGATTCTGCTTGAACCTCTAAGTACTCTTGGCTTGGAGTCAGTTCATTTACATTTTGAGGGAAATTTGTATTAGTTTTTGGTACTTTGGTTTGTGAACCATTTTTGCTTTCATTAAGATTACAATTAAAATCATGCTTGCTTGCGTGATTTCGAAACTTATACAAGTTTTGAAAATATCTATTGCATTTCTGATAAAGGCATAAATACTTAAAAGTAATTGGAGTTCGATGTAAAATCTTAAGATGGTTAAAAAGATTTTCAAATAATATAAATTCATTTCCGCATATAGAGCAAGTATGTGTGGGTCTTTCTTCAATTGCATTTTTATTGAACATTATTTAGCTTGTTTAAAGTATTTTCAATTTTGGGAAATTTTTCCTTAGAGGAAATATCATAAATATATCGTTGAAGGAAAACCCACACATATTTGCTCTTTGCGGAATATTCAATGTTGAATACAAAAGACATTTTTACAACTAAATCTATAGCCCTAATTAAGCTACCTACTTTATATTTAATGTTGTCAACACCGACATAGAATTCCTTCAAGTTTTGAGGACTCTCACCAACAACAAAAACTCTAGGTTGCAGTGTTAATCCCTCGTTGTGAGCGCTTTCATTTAGCTCGTCAAGTTTTTGTTGGAAGTTATTAATATCTATAAGATGCACCATCATATCCATTTGTGCATCTGTAATGGAGGGCTTTATGTTTTTATTTACTCTCGGCGGTGTTATTACTGCATGTAGTAAGTTTATAAGATAATAATGCCTGCAATCTAAATAAAAAACCTAAAATTAATAACAAAAATCACACAATGGAAGAAATCGGCATTACTTGCATCAGGTGCTCCAAGCATGGCGTCGTAATACGTCAGGTTCAGTTTATCTTTTATTAATGAATGGAAAAGCTCTTTCGTTATTGCTTCCTCAACGCTTTCAATTTTGTTAAACATTAGATCTGATTTTCCAGGAAACATAGTGTCAAAATCAATATCAATCAACTGGTACCCATTGGAATCGAAATATCGTGGCCATTCCTTAAAAATATCTTGAATACCACATTTAGCAAGTTCTTTAATTCTATCTTCTGAAGTTTCTTTCCACGACACGCATATATCTTCAGGAATATTGTGCTGTAACCACTGTTTTATTTCATTAAGTTTAGCGTGGCTCTCATCATTTACACCGGCAACTTTGAAAATTTTTGATGGAGCTTCATTTTTCAACTGAGCTTTTCGCTTATGCAAGCTGTTAAAGTATCTATCATATAATTTCCCAGTTGCGTTTTTTTTGTTTGTCCTGGGTACGTAATACACCGATTCTTGTTCTTTAGAAAACAGTTTGACAATCTGTTCGGCAACAGTTTTCATGGTGATCGGGGTCATTTTAATATCACGTATTAAGTAATTATCCACAATGATGCGAACTATTGCAGATTGGTCACTTTCTTGGAGGCAACCACAGTTTTCGTACTTCTTTATTATGTCGTTACCTGCTACTGTTTCTTTTAAAACCTCTTCGACGTTGGGTTCGTTGTTTGGGGATGTTGAAGGTGTGCTTGCAGAGCTCAGCCAGCTTCGAATGGATGAAAGGTTTGTTATAGTTCTATCACCACTACAGCACGTGAGCATATCAAACTAGAAAGACATTAATATAAATAATTTATAAGCGTGTTATAAATGTGTGCGAAACCCTCAATGTGAAAATTTAAAATTTAAATTAGTTCTCTGGCATTAAAAATTTCGTCAATGTCGTGGGAATGGATCATCTGCAAAATTGATACACTCTTTAAACCACACCTATTGAACTGTATCAATGCATTTGACGACAAATCCCACGAACACAATAAATTAATTAACTGTTCATCACTATCCAAAATTACTACGGACTCATTGTCGACATTTTTCGTTGTAGGGGACTCATCTCCCAACGGACGTTGCTCGGCAAATAACGACAGCTCAGTTGATGGTATCAACTCCTCACTCATAGTGTAAACTAAAATGCACAAAAATTGTTTTTAAACACATATTTTTGTTGAAATAAATGTGTATATAAACCATGACATACCTGCAGAGTAGGCTTTTCGCAAATGTCGTCTTTTATATAAAAAAAAACACTGGGGAAGTCCCTTTTAAACAGCCTCCGTAAGCAGCGGGCGATGCGGCAGGCACACTAATGCAAATGCAAACTATGTAAGCTCCTTTTGCGCAGCTTCACTAAACGCGAAATGTCTTGAAGTAATCACTTTCACTTAAATTAATACTTTCAGCACATATATTTACCTATAAAACCCAAATTAAAGTATTTGCGCACGCAACACGTGTTTCTGTTAGAATGATCGATGGTAAAATGTAAGCGTCAACTTCCCTGTCATCGTATGGAGAAACAGTAAAATTAAATGCGAAATGGTTGTGACAAATACTTTTACATTTAAAAAACTGTAATCAAAAGAAAATTAAATACGAAACCTTTAAAACAACTATTTTTATATTAGATTTTAATAAGATGATTTTTAAAAGCACAGCCGCTTTTGATTCAAAAGTGCCGCATTTAAAAAAAGTATTTGAATCAAGAGCAAAGTATTTTCGTCAAGAGTTTTGCTGTTGAAACAAATACTTTTGTTTTACTGTACTTTAACTGCAAAAAGTATTTGATTTAACTGCGGGGTTTTTTTTCAGTGTACTTTCTACAAATACATGTTCCGAAGCTAAATAAAATTGAACTGTTAATGTGGGTTTTAGAGATAATTCGGTCCAATTTGCAACTAAAGATTTTGTTTGCATGAAAATGTTCTTAGTGCATTTTATTTAAAAACTTGCGTTAGCTACCCTGAACGACGCATACAAGAAATCGTATGTTTTTTACGGGTATTTTTCAAGATGCATTCCTAAGTATTTGACATTATCACTAGTAGGAATCTGATTATTGTTGAGAAATACAGCAGGACATTGATCTCTTCTTAATGTAAAAGTGACATGTGTGGACTTTTCTGGGTTAACTTTAATTTTCCATTTTATAAGCCAAGATTCTAAAAGGTCAAGTTCATTTTGAAGATTAGAAGAAGCTTCTGCAGGGGACTCGCTACAAGCGATAAAAGCAGTATCATCAGCAAAAGTCGCCACTTCTACTTCTTCTGATGTTGGCATATCCGATGTAAATATAGTATATAGGACGGGACCTAAAACACTACCCTGAGGTGCACCAGCATTAATTCCATAAATTTCTGATGTCGCATCCTGGTGCCTTACGTAAAAGTGTCTAAAACTTAAATAGGATTTGAGTACTAAGTAGAAATGTGCTGGCAAAAGCTTTTTTATTTCAAAAAGAAGTCCCAGGTGCCATACTTTGTCAAAGGCTTGTTGAATATCTAGAAAAGCTGCAGAACAGTATTTTTCCCCCTCAAGTGCATCTGCAATAACATTTGTAATCCAATGGCATTGCTCCGGTGTACCATGCTTCACTCGAAACCCAAACTGATGTTCAGGTATGATGTTGTGATCCTCAATTACTGGCAACATTCTTTCAAAAATATTCTTTCGAATATTTTCGAAAATGTTGCCAGCACACTAATAGACTAATAGGACGGTATGACTTGACACAGTTTTTGGGTTTATTCGGTATATAACACCAGCACAATTCCACTGAGTTGGGTAGTGGTTTGTATTAAGAATAGCATTGTAAATATTAGTTAGAAATTCGATAGCTTTCTCAGGAAGAGCCTTCACAACTTCGCTATGAGATATTTCATATGCGTCGAAAGTGACACGTGAGGAGTAGATGAAGGCTAAATAAATTTTAAATTTATATACACGAGTATATAGATAGATAGTATTGAAAGCACTCTATGTACAACACAAAACTTATCATACCGGCCGACGAGTTTAAAGTTTTGGCTTCGCGCACAAAAGAATGGAAATGTTCATGAAAGTAATCGAAGACTGTTCGAAATTTACACGCTTAGCTCTATTTCTCCTCAAAATTATATTTCCTAAGAAAGTCAAAATTGTTAAAACTTAACTACTTCTAAATGCTATCTGGAAACGTATATATTTTTAAAAGATGCTTTTGCAACATATAAAAATGGATGAATTATAGTATATTTATTTAATTTAAATATGTACATATATATGCAAAGTTTTAAAAGCTAAATTATTTTTTTAATACATTAGAAAACCATTCCCAATTCAAAACAAAGCTATAATTACATAAATTAATACAAATTTGAATTTATATTCAATGTCATTTGTAAGCTTTTTAATATACTTAACATATTTTTATAGGATGCAAATAAAACATGTGTGTTTTTTTATCAGCATATTTATAGATCTTGTTGTTTTCTCAAAATGTTATACTCTGCCCCGATAAATCTGCAACACTCTCTACTCGCTACCAAACCACCCGTACGGTTGAGCTCATCCTCCATTGTGGAATTTGTTGTTTCTCGCACAAGTATTTTTTAGAAAATCTCGAGTTGTTTTTTCGTAATATTGCATTGAGTCATGTGAGATTTTTGTGAGAAAAGAAAACGAAATTAAAGATCTTTGTTAACGGCTTCACATGCCGACTGCAACGTAACTTGAGAGCCTTTGATGTAATAGTTGCACAAAATGTTTTCAATAAGAAAGAGTTGTTATTTGTTAGAACTTTTCATCTTGCGAGAAGTCTACAAAAATTATCACATGCAATTTATCATCATCAGTCATCTGCGAGTCTTCGAGCAGATTAGTGGAAGCCAACGCCTTTAAAACCTATCTGAAAAAGTCTTGACCGATAGTCGATAAAAATAGTTGTTTGATTCCTTTTATGGTATATCTTAGACAACGAATGCCAAATGCTTTTCTAAATAAGTGGTGAGTTGACCACAAATGCTAGCTAGGCGTAAAAAGGTAAACTTAAATTCCGTGTTGTATGAATCATCTTTTCCCAAAAGAAAATTATAAAAACTTCAACGGGCCGGAAATCGCACCATATATATTCGTTTATTTGCCTGCGTATACTTAGAATACGGTTGAGGGCAACCAGTGACATCTGTGCAAACATATTTCACTAAAGAAGATTAAAACATTGAGTTGAAAACAGAAAATTGAAAGGAAAGTATCTGAATTAAATTTAAATAAATATGTAGTACTTAGGTCTACACGCCAGAAGATATACTACAAACATTATTCTATAAAGGGATAAAAAAGGTGCACAAATGACCACCAATTTTCGACACACAAACATATAACCATTTACATCTACTATTTACACACACACGTAAAGTATATATGTAAGTATGTAGATGCAAAAGTACAGAAGATCAGACAAAACCCAAAAATTACGCTTTAAAATACAGGAGCATAAAAACGGTAAAAGCCACACACAAAATTGAGAACTCTCATCAAACACAACTTCATCGCTTTGTGTTTGTATCAACATAATTACATATATATATGTATATATGTATATGTATATATGTGGTATAAATAGGCGGAATGTCTGCCAACGCAGTACACCTGCTCAGCTTACCACACCGAGATGAGATAAGCCTAATTGGATAGGGAGTCAGTCGAAAAATGAGAAAAAAAAACACGCACAAAGACAAAAAAGGTATCAGAAAAAGGTACTCGCAGTTGCAGTAAAAGTGTATGAAACAAGAGAAATGTCTGCCGTGACCTGACAGCAGAAGAATTTTCAGCAACAAAGATAAATTACCTGATGCCTAGATTTATCCGGTTAAAAGTTCAACGACGTTGTTTAGGACATGAATGGCAGAACGAACATTCATACACACCGGTAAGTAAATATGAGAAGAGCAAATTACAAGACAGGCGCGCAGCAATGATTACAGAATTTCTTTGAGGTAGGAAAGTGGACTGTTATGATGGCGGCAAGATTACAGAATCGGAAAGAGAATGAAAACTGTATAAAGAATGTAAACTGATTGCTGAGAAATTGGATTCAAGAATTAAATTGTATACAATACGATGCTTATTGTTATAAAGACATTTTCAGGAGTTTCTGTAAAGAAATGCTAAAAGCAATCTCCTTAAATTCGCTTAGTCATGAAAACCTTTTTCATTATATAAATGCAGTTAATAATTAGTAAATACCTCCTTTCCATATTAGCATTACTAAATATAAATGAATTGTTGTGTTTACCGCTTATCGGTTGACGATACATGTTGAATGTCGAGGGCTTTGTTAACTTTGAGCGGGAAATGAAAATTTCATTAAATGTTTAGTGCATAGTTTTAGGTAGGTACTGCATACATTAATTTATAGGCAATGAAACAAATGCCCTTAAAATTCAACTCCAACTTAATATTAAAGAGAACGTTTTTTGGAATCTTGAAGCTAATTCAAGTTAGCTGGTATTAAGATGTAATATATCCAAACTGGAGAACTTAACAGATGCATGCGATGTTTGAAAGAATGGGGTACCGCGCGAATAAGTTGTAACTTTTACAGTATTCCCAGTAGTATTAAAAAACAAATTTTTATAAGCTACTGTTGCTAACAATATAAAATAACTAGCTGGCCAAGCACGCTTCGCTACACACTTCAAATGGAGAGAATGTGATTATCATTTTATATGTTTATGTGCATATAATAATAGCGGCTCCAGCGCCGACTATTAATTCAATTTTCTAATAAAATACATATTTATAATTTTGCAGTTCATAACTGTTCTGAATTTGAGTGTAATCGGGCTATATCGCGACTACAGCGGCACCTACCGCTTCAATTTTCAAAGAAAGTAAACATAACTACTTTCTGGCTAATACTTGTATTAGATTTCAATCAAATCGGACTACAAATATGGTTTTTGGCAATATTTCGGCTCCAGCGCCAATTAACGAAAACGTGGTTTGAATTTGAATCAAGTTGAACTGCAAATACGGTTTTTAGTAATATCTCTACTCCACCGCCTGCTTGTATTTATTTATTAATGTTCCTTTGTAGAAAACATTTTTTATATTTAATTAATTATTATTTGTTTTACTGTAAAATAATAATTGCATTATTTTTCATTTAATAAATAAATAAATAAAAATATTCAATTAAATCCGGATTTCCAAGCAGCTAACAACCCTCATAAAAGTTAGATATGAACCTCTTTGCAGAGACGAACTCTTCGACGTCCATATTTTAATATTTGTTTACTTATATATTTGGATTAAATTTTACTTTCCAAACAAGCGACAATCCTCCACCAATTAAATAAAACCAACATATTTTTGAAATTAAGCTTTCTTAACCCGTTTAAGTTGACATCCATATTGTAAAATTTCATTCAACTGATTGATTTAAGATCATTTTCGTTTAAATCGGTGGCAACCATATTTCAAAATATGTTGAAAATTAAATATTTGTTTGATAACTATATTGCAATATTTGGTTTCACTGATTACCTTAGTTGAATTTAGGCTTTTAAACTCGCTTTATAAACTTCTTATATGGAAACCCAATCTTATCCAAATCTGTCCAGTCGTCATGTAGAAATATGCCATTTAACGTCATGTATTGAACTAAACCAAAATTGAACTGAAAACCGATATGAGTGTCTACAGCGCCATCTGTTCAGAATTTTACAATTTTTCTATTTTCCTAAACCTTCGCATATCAATTACGAACAAACTCCAAGGGCCATTCTCATCTGATGTTGTTGGCGTCCATCCATCTGCTTTGCTCCTGTACCTACTACAGGCTGATATCGTTGTTGACGTTAATGTTGGTTCCCAGATAAACAAAATTCTCTACTGTGTCAAAATTGTAACTGTCAATAGTGACGCGAGAGCCAAGACGCGAAGCCGCAGACTATTTATTTGATGGCAGGAGGTACTTCGTTTTGTCTTCGTTAAACTCCTGCGTAACGGCGCAGTTGTTGAGGCCAGTGATATCGATATCATTAGCATTTGCCAGCAGTTACACATCTTTATAAAATATATATTTACTTATGTACATATATGTACATATAATATGGTGTCTGACTGGTTTAATTGCATATATAGACATTTCCGTGTCACACATACCGAGACCTAACCACAGAAAAAAACTTAAGCGGCATTATTTTCAAAATTTCGTTTTATGCAGAAATGTTCGTAGATAATCTAATCACATTTTTTTCTCGACCGGCAATGACAAACTTTCGAGTGTATTTCTGCTATAATGAAACTTCTCACAGAAATTATCTATCATACGGAATCGATGCAAAACTTATACCTCCAGGGTTGTGGGAAAACATCCTGACGCATAACATAAATTGTCGGAGAAGTTTGGAAATATCAAAATATATAGATAGAGACCTCAAATGAGTATTACTATGTTTTATTTTTACAGCTATACTCATATAAAAAATGGCACGGTGGCGCGAGAGTCGAATTATTAAATTAGTTTGAGCTCTGTTTGGCAGATATTCAATTGAAAAAAACTGCTACTTCACCGTTACTGTGACTACGGACATTGCTTTTAAATTGAATAAAGCAGAATTTTTAGCCGGAAAAGTAGTAACAGGCGAAAACGAAGTCGCGGAAATCAATAAATTTGTACTAAAGATCTTAAAATCACCTTACATTCTCTGCCAAAATAATACTTCACTTCAGAATTTACGTTAGTATTCGAAGAGGGTTATGATGTGATTGTAGTAGAGTTGGGGCGGGTATTTAATAATTCCTATAAATATTGTACTTACGTTACTGTACCACTGTGGAATGCGACACTGGAAACGCTTTTCGAAAAATCAAATTTCCTAAACGCTAAATGCACACATAACACACGGTATTAGATTGCACTACTTATTTGCTTCTTAAGCTAAGTAAATAGCTCTCAAGAAAAATAAAAGATGCATATAAAAATACGATAAGAATAAATTTTCATTTATCAAACTTCTTAAATCAGCTTGCAGCTCTGTCCGTTTATTTATTTCTTCAAGAAAATTTATAGCAACAGAATTAATGAGAAATCTTTCTTGAGAGGTGGATACTTGCATATGTAGTTTTAAACTATTCCAATTATTGTATTTGCTTGTTTTTATTTAAATAGTAACCCCGCCATTTTCTCATAAATCTGAAAATCATGTAAACTTTACACACGTTACACAACTACATTTCGGTTAAGGTGGGCAAATATGCATCAATCATATTTCAAGTGGTTACAGCTTAAAACTGAATCGCCAACTATCATTCACGGCATATGATGATGGCCACCCTTCATTTTTCCAAAACGCTTCTACATATATGTACTATGTAGATATAACAAAATAATTTGAAACAAGAGACTTTTCTCCCATTTCGCACGTGCTATACAGCAATGAAGACTAGCAGCGTAAAAATTCAAAACGTACGTGAACATCATTCATCGTCATCAACGCCAAAAAACAATTTTGTAAGTCTAAATTTTGTGTGTGAATGTAGCAACAATAATTGTGTGCGTTGTTGGTGTAGAAAGTGTGAAAAGTTTACATTAATGGGGCACGACTTACATAGTTGGCAGGATTAAGCGCAAATAAGAAGGGAAAATAGTAAAATTGTTTTTGCGTTACGTTTTATGCTCTTAAATTTGATGAACGCTGCTTTTGCCATGTTTGTTATTTTTTTGCTTGTTTTTATTTGTTTTTTTTTTGTTTGTTTTGCACAGCCGTTAATCATTTCAACACTAATTACCACTCATTAAGTTGTCTTAGCCCCAAATGCTTAGCTGCAAGTCTCTTTCCATTACACACTTAACACCCCACTTTTGTTTTTAAGTATATACATATGTAATTATTTTCCATCAACCCCTTTAAAAATGTTTGAAGACAAAATTCATCGCACACAGGGGCTACCGCTGCTCGACGCTCTCAGTTCTCACTTTTCAACTCGTTAACGAAAAGTAGTTGATAGTATTTGCGTAGTTTTGTTTTGATCTGTGTGAAAGTTTATTTGTTTATTTATTCTAGAAAGTTCTATTCAATTTTCAAAATTAAATATTTTCATTAAGAAACAATGCGCTAAACAACATACAAATAACTCTGTACATAATTTTTTTAATCAGGGTAAATATTTCAAGATAAAAATATAACTCTAATATAGATAGCATTGTGAGCAATTTTTGATATTATTTCTGATAAAAATATGCACTTAAAAATAATAATATACTAATGTGACGCTTACATCATAAGAGCTCGATGTTTGGCCCAACTTCTGCAATTTGTGCGTCTTGATGTTGTACCACAGATTGATTTTTGTCGACCAATCGTTCTTTTCTTTTACGAAGTGAACGAGTCAAAATGTCGTGGACGGCTATTTTTAAGAGATTTCGCTCAATTCAATGAAGTTCTGCTTGAATTGAGGGCAGTGAAAAGCAAGGCATACGACACAATAAACTCAAACCGTGTAAAGTGCTGCTCACAAAATTAAAAGAAGTAGAACCCGACCAACACAAAAATAAACTAAATTGTACTTGTGCCAGCTGCAGATAGGTGCACGATATAGGGTCGAAAGTATCGATATGGTACTCATTCAAAGTATCGCTCGGAAAGAATTGGCTTTCCCATAAGTATAGCATTAAAAAGACTCTACACCCAAAATATCGATACTTAAAATGAAGTTTGCTTACAATTTCTCTTAACACGTTATTTCCTTTCGCTTATGAAGGATCTTGCCAATTAGATCATTAGATTACCACTTCGAATTTCAAGATTCCAGTCTTGAAAAATTTGCAACCCTTGCTACTAATTTGGCACTTCCAACCAGAGCAAGGTTGACAGCGCAGTACACGGCTTACCTAAGATTGGTAAATAACTAGCTTTCGGTGTGACCTTTGCCTTCCTTCATGATGTTTTCATTCCGCCTGATTATCATATATAAATATTCTTCTAGAAATAATTTTTGTACGAAAACTCGATATGATACTGGGGTTTATGTAATCGATCCCAAAAAATAACGTGTGGAATTCTCTAGGAATAGTTGACATGAACTCGTTCAGAAATCTTACAGGATCCCAATTTTTGTGAGATCTTCCAAAAAAAACTATCAACAAATCTATCGTAGAACGTACTTTGTAGCATATACTTTGAATATATTCATTCGTAGCTACGGTATATTCAGAGATTGGGTTGATTACTTCTTTAAAAAGTTTGCAAAGGATCCTCGTAAATATTTTGAATAATTACGAGAGAAATATCTTAGCCAATAGACGTTAAAATTCGCCACAGTTGAGATCATCTGATGTCTTTCTCCATGTTCTCCATGTAAATCAAATAAAAGGTATTTAAAAGCCCTGGAATACCCGAACAAATTGTTTAAGAGTTAAAGCGACGTATATAGATATCATTTAATAGGATGCATATATTTAATTTAAAAGGTTACATATCACGTTGCGAAGTGTAACACCGTGTGGCAAAATTAGTTCAAATATAACAAATTTGTGTTTTTAGTTTCTTCACACAATCTGCACTTTTTTTAAAGCACATTAAGAAAATCATATGCAGTACTTTCCGCCTATACCGTGCTCCGGTTAAGATGAACTAAGATTACATGTAATCTCGATATTTCATTTGGCTAAGACGAGCCGAATATGTTAATTTCACTAACAAAAGTTGTGGCAACATTTTAGTTGTTTGTTTTTTTTTTAAGTCTCGGTGATGAAAGCTGCGCCTTGAAATTCAAAACCCAAAACTTTGTATGCCATGTGTCGTATTAATCCCAAATTTGTTTTCGTGAGTTATCTTGTGAAAACACTTCAAAAATGCCTAAGTTGTTAGATAAAGTAAAATTCGGGCAAATTTTTGCAAACCTATCCAGAGTTTTATTACAGCATAGGTAAATTTCAGAAAGTATTACCAATGGCCGGGCTAGTTTGAGTTGTCTTAAAATTGTCGCACAGTGTTATTCAATCATACGGCAAGAAACAAGAACAAAAATTTACAGGTAGTATTACTTCAGAAGAATTAGTGAATCGTCGTAAACGAGGTTTTAATGTATGTGAGTTTTATAACATAAAAGTTTAACTTTGTGATAATTAAATCTGACTAGTCATGAATATCACACACAGAGCGAAAATACCATCTCAAAATGCTTAATAAATCAGAAAACCATTTCTATTATGACTCGATACGTATTTTAAATAACATCAAAAAGATAATCTTCAGAACTAAGATGAAAATTTTTCAATGTAACTAAGAAGGTAATCCGTAGAATAAAGATGAAAACTTGTTCAATCAAATCTAGTAAAACTAAGATGAAATCCTCTTTAATATAATTAAAAAGGAAATCTTGGTTTCCATAGGAATATCCACTTAAAATCAATAAGCGGAAGACCTTATCAATTTGAAATTATTGTCACCTCAATTTATTTAAATAGATTATTCTCCAAAAATAATTAACACACTGGTTTTTTAGCTGTTGATTATAATAGTTTTACTTATAATTATAATAAATTTGAGTATTTATATATTATTATAACAGGTTTTATATACATATTTGCTTATAATATAAGAACAATTAAATTAAGTATAAAAATTGGTGTTGTCATTTATTGAACTTCAATAAACATACAAACAGGACCTTTAAGTACTGGCATCTTTAGTATGAGTCCACAAGAAAGACAACGAGAGCAAAAATAGACCGTCGCTATTGTGTAAAGATATTTTTTTAAAACAAAAATAATTTTACCTTTATTCATTGCAAACTTCTACACCTATTTTAGTTTTAGTTCAGCAAATTACAATTTAAATTCAGAATTTCCATTTCAAATTCAGAAAACTATAATTAAAATTCAGAAAGTTCTAATTTAATAATTTCATATTCGCTGTACGATTTGGAGATTTTATTTTGCTTAGAGCAATTGGGTCATAGTTTTTAAATTTTTTAAATTTTATTCAGTATACATATATACATATGTACATACATAAATGTACTGCCATATTCTACACGAATGGCAACAAAAACTGCTATTTTATATATTCACACATATGTATATAAATAAATTTCTGCTTTTTGTTTGTGATATTATTGTTACATTATTAATACATATGTATATATAATGTATATATATATATATATATATACCATGTACTACAATTGTTGTATTGTTACTCTTAATTATATGAAAATAAATAAGTACATTTGTGTTTGTGGAGGATAAGTATTACAATTATTCTCCAATGCAAATTGCTTAATATATACATATGTATGTACTTATCATAACTATTTAACAAATTAACAAATTTTCGGAACTTAAGTTGTAAATTTCTAAATTTGAAATGAAAATTTCTGAATTAGAATTGTAAGTTTCGGGATTTGAACTAAAAATATCTCAATTTGAATTGATAATTCTGAATATAAATAGTAACACGCTGAATTTCAATTGTAATTTTCTGCATTAAAAATGGAAATTCTGAATTAGAATTGCAACTTTCTGAATTTGAAATGGAAATTCTGAAGTTAAATTGTAATTTTCTAAACTTCAAGTGAAAATTCTGAATTTGAATTGTAACTTTCTGAATTTTAATTGAGGTTTTCTGAATTTAAAATTGAAATCCCCAATTTAAATTGTAACTTTCTGAACTTAAATTGGAAATTCTGAATTTGAATTGTAATTTGCGGAGTTTGAAATGAAAACTAAAAATCAAAAAATTGACTTTGAAAATACGAAATTCCAAAGGACCATATTAGTAATATTGCACGAAAAACAATATAAAGTAGATTATTCACAAAGTATGTACATATGTTAAGATAGAATTGACAATAAAAAGTTTTCGTTATTAATAAATTCAATAGGATTCTAATACAAATGAGAGGACATCCTTATTATTTTACTTTATATGATTTTTAGCACCAAAGCAATGCGATTTATTCTTACCCCTGCATATTTTTGAACAAAACTCCATAAAAACGAATAAACAAGGTTTTTTAAACGTCGTGCTTTTTTATTGTAGGTGAACTTTTTAGCTCTGTGAATTTTAATTTTTGAAGGTGTTTAGTAGGTAAGCTGCTTTTGATTCAACGTCAGTTGCATTTACCTTTATGAAAATAAATTCAACGCCACCAATTTTTGTTAATCCATTTTCAAAGAAATCCCGTTCGCTGATCGATTTGCATCCTTAATTTGTATGAAGCACTCACTGTACGCCGCTTCCTAAATAAAATGCAGTTCGATGGTAACGCGAGCTTCTCATCTGATGTTTAGTGTGCAACATGCTATTGTACCACAAACGGAGACACCGAGCATTTTTTTTTTGCCGACTACGAATGACAGACGATTTTCTGTGCAAAAATGCACGCCAATGTTTGCCATTACCTGCCGAGGGGTGAAAAAATGATTGTATAATTTTGCTTACCTCTAGGCGAGATTTGAACTCGGACGTTGCGGATATCTAATAATATACAATAAGTATACAATTTTATTTCTTCACCCGCCAGCATTTATTCAGTTCTAAACGTAGTAACTTTAGGCCAAAAGTTTAAACACAATTTAGACTTTAATATCAACAGAAAATGGCACTTTAGCTAACTTTTCAAATTTTCTTCCATGTGAGAGTGTGAGTGTGCACTCGAAAGTTCAACAGGAAGTGCACAGAAAGCATTGGCTTTACACAATCCACTTGTAAACATTCACATATTTATGTATTTATGTATGTATGTATGTAGGTACAGGGGTATATACATATGGATGCGAGTATTTTCTTAATAAAACAAGCACTTTTGGCGCTATTCTTGCTGCTTGTTCTTATATTTATGCGATCTTTAGTTGTTGTTATGCACATCTCTTTGCAATTTGAACACAAACAAAGAAAACAAAAGAAAACAGGCGAGAAGCTGAACCAGCAGCAGCAGTAAACAATGAAAATTATTGAACTCAAGCAAACAAGTGGAAGTAACATAGACCATAGACATGAACATCCACCCACACCCTCACACATACACGCAAGCATATTTCAAAACAATCATAGATATGTACATATGCACATATTTATGTCTCAACGCGTGTACTCATTGCATATGTGCGCTTTGTCGCATCGAATGTACAGAGAAACGTGATGAAAGCAAGTCAAGTCAACGAGGTGGCTTTTAAAGACTTGGAAGTCTGGGAAGCGAAAATCTCGAAGCGTCAAAAAGTTTAACAAGATTTCGAATCTTGACTGCTCTGGAAGCACATCGCGGAAGGCAAAAGGAGCAAAAACATTGCCAAGCATTGAAAAAAAAAGTGCTAGCTAAGGGAGTTAGCCATTTCAGAATAACAATAAAATCCAATGTGCGTGAGCATGACTGCAAGTAAGTAACAACAATAAGTACAATATGAACAAGACGAAATTGCAGCTACAATGTAAGCACATACAATGGTGAAGTTCTTCCTCTGCGCTCCTATTTGTATTTGATCCAGCAAAAGCCATTCTTTGTACGAGATTTTTCATGGTAACATTTATACACATAAATACTTAGTATTCGTATATGTAAATTCATAAATAATATACAATGTACACTTTTGTACTAATTTTCGTAACTTATATATATGCTTAGGTATACGGGAATTTAGATAGTCAAGTAGACGAATCCACTTAGAAAATTACTTGAACTCGGATCTGTTGGTAAATATTGCCTATTTGCAGTTTCAAGAAAGTTGCTGCGACAACGAAAGGTGTGATTAAAGCAACTAAGATATTGTTGGCAGAACATAGTGCTAGATAGTGCTAGAGATTCAGAGCAGAACGGAGCCATGAGTAGACTTAAATAACCTAAATTTTTCTTGTTGGATTATCGGCAGTATCGTTGCTGTTAAATACCTTTTACCCTTACATATATATCATACATATATATACATACAATGTGGAACTTGATGCCTAGAACATTAGATGAATATGTGAATGCTTCGCACCAGACTCTCGCTCTATGCCTAGCTATTGACTTCACTCCCTCTGTAAATGTCATTCCTATTTAGTACCACTTTTTAATATTATTTTGACTCCTAATAGGTATAGTTTTGGTTTAGTTTTTGTGTTTTCCTCTCATGTTGTCATTCTAATTTCATTACTTCTGATTAAATATCGGTCAACTCAGTTTCGGCTCAAATGTAGAATAATTTAAGCCTCTTAAATACATCACGTTCTATTGAAACTGCTTCCATAGTTTGAATGTAATAGATTTCAAATCGCACAAAATATTATACGAATCTCAGTAAGACTATATGAAAAATCCTTCCGAAGATTATGTGAAGTTCTTCTAAACTTTATGTATGCGGAATTACAAGAATAAAATTCTGGATGTAAAAAACTGTTACTAAAAGAAACAATATATGTATATAAATATTTACTACGCTTGGAGAAAACAGATTGCATTTCATGTAGGTATTTATTTTAAAGTAAACCTTATTCAATGGAAAGAACAAACGCAATTTGAAGAAAAATTACGACTTCAAATAAAGGCAATTTTTCCTTGCACTTTTTTTTTTTGAGTGAGCTTAATGTGAGTGAGAGAACTCAATCAACAGTTTCTCAAAGAAGAGCTTTCACAGATCGGAACCAGAACACTCGCATAGATAGTATTGCCTCATACTCATCTCTTCAGATTATTGACTCTATTCCGTCGAACACTTTTTAAGGACGCCCGATATTTTTAAGAGATTAAGAGTCACTACCGATCTAAGAAACATGGAGTCAGCCGGCTTACATGTCCCTAGGAGTGACTCATATAGACGTGCATATGTATATTTGTAAGATTAGTCGATTGTTATTCTGCAAATTGTTTTGAGGGGCTACTTACAGAAGAATCAAAAGTCAGTAATGAAAATGGTGCGTCCTAGTTTAAGAGCGTAATGCTACATTGTTTAAATAAGGTGCATGAGATTTGGCCTCGCAAAAGGTGGGAAGGCCTCTAATTTGGTTTTATTTGTTGTATGTGCTATAGTTTCAATCCCGTTGTACCGGCACTGTTGATGTTTTATATGTAAAGTTTGAGTAAAACCAATACTTCAGCTCCGTAACTCTGTTTATTGAGTGGCATATTTCATCAGTAAAAAATACATAACACTCCACTTAGGCAGAAAGTTCACAAGGTTCTCATTTTCATACAACTTTCTGCTACAATATACAACAGACCACGTCCCTGCGAATTGCCCAAAAATAATAATACTTTTACATATACTTCATATAAATCGATATTTTCCCAAACTTCTTCTAGAATTACTGTAGTACGTATCGATTCTGTATCAAAAATTGAGGGGCATACAATTATATGGCAGAAATACGCTCAGATATTTGTCATTGCCTGCTGAAGAGGGGCCGTTGGTAGAAAAAGTTGTATTTAGCATTTATCTCCACTACATTTGGAAATCGAGAGTAATTCCTTCCAAAACTCATTGTGAATATTCGATTTGTATTAATTCGAAATCTTTGTTCTACATGCACCCCACTTTGTGTACCTTAGAATATCTTTTCAGTCGATTTTGATCTTAAAATAAAATGGTGTTAGTTTCTACAAATTTAAAAACTATCGAGACACTATATTCAATACTATCCGTCCGCACTTTTGTTCAAAAGTAGTTTCTGATATTTGAAGTCATCAGTTAACTGTTAACTTTGATGTTAATTGTAAGTTTTACAAACAAACATTAACATCGGCCATGAGATTGATTTATATATCAATAAATATAAGCCGTCGATACTCGTATACGGTTTATTAAAAATTCTTGTGTATGGACGTCTGAATATTTGGGGCTGGTATTTAAAAACGCAAATTGGTTTATTGATGTTATGCAAATAACTATCTCTGCCTAACGACAATTTTAGAGCCGAAGCAATGGATGAATCGATCTTTTGTAAATCTTTATTTTAACTTAACAGAATGACACATTTGTAATGGAAGCAGGATTTTTACGTCGTTTGAACAACGACGTATCATCTGGGATATTTTTCCTCCTAGGGAAATAAATGCGTATTCCTTTAAAAAATAAATACCTCAAATGCAACCCTTTGTGTTTTTAGATAAAAATCAGCTAGGTTCAAAAAGGAAATTAATTTCAAGATAGTGCTACAGTTTTAAGATTTTGGGAGGGTTTTGAACCCCTAAACACCCCCTTGGGTGCGGCAATGGTTTCAACAAATTAAGATTTAGCGGCTACAGTGGCTATGTTGCGATGGTGGTGGCAGAGGATGAAGCTCATCTACGTCGGCGCCTAGGCGGTTACAGCACCAATTAAGAAGAAGAAGAATATTTAAAATATCATACAAATAATTACCTTCATTTGGAAAAACCGAATGATTTCGCCAACCAGATTTTTAAAGTCGGATGAGGTTAGCATAGTAATGATACGATTTCTGATTTCTTTTGTCGGAATCCAAAAACGATTTGACCTTTAATTTTTCTTTAAGCTTGTTAAATTCTGCAGATTTTAATGATGTTATATGCTGTGCTATAATAAAACTGTACAGTAATCGTATATGTACAATACATTGAAAATTTCTTGAAAATAATAACCGAGTTTTTGTCTGTTTGGATGTTTGAACTCACTTATCTTCAAAACTTGTGAATGGACTTTTATGAGACTTTCACTGATAACTAGACAGTAACCTCGTGCATAGCATAGGGTATATTTTATCAAAATATTAAATAATAATAAAAAACCAAATTCTGTATAAGTGAATAGTCTAGAGGAATTTTCATTTTAATAAAATTGTATGTTTTCAAGGGCATCAACGTATGCTGGTGTTTTTTTAAAATGAGAAAAATTAGTTTGACAAAAAAAATTTAAGCGCACGCTAGGTATTGCTTGCATATAATATTTGTAAGTTTAATTAAAATTGACAATTTTTCGTGTGATATTTTAATACCATAAAGCTTTCCTTATATGATGATTGACTGGTCATACGAGCATGAGAATGATATAGTTGCATTGTCGATTGTAATACTTGAGGTTTTTATATGGTACGTGTTCGAACAGAATTTTGAACATTTTTGATAGCGATAGAAACGGCAACAGTTTTTTTTTGATTCTGGTGCTGTTAGCAAAAGGAACAGAATTCAGTACATCAGCAACAGAAACAGAAAGAAGTGAATGACTTGCGCAACAAACGAAAACACAAGATACTAGATACAAGATATGTTTCCATTTCTGTTTCCCTTTCGACCAACCCCAAAAACAGCAGCGAAAGAAAAACGGTAACAAAATCGGAAAGATTCTGCTTTTGTTCTTTGCGACACCGCGCCTTTATTGAAATTAACTGTGCCAATTTCAATCCAAGGTATCCTTGTAGTTAAAACAAGATTGTTTCATTAAAAGTTGAGGTTTGTATGATTAACAATGATAGTTTCTTTTTTATCTAAGTATCCGCTTGACTTGAAACTACTGCTGTGGTTTGAAAATATTGTATGTAAACTTTTTATGCAAGAGTTGCTGAAAACAGATCCCCATTTTGAATCTTTTTGTAAAAATTAGAATATCTTCATCACTTTGATCAAAGTGAACTGACGGTAATTTTTACGTTCAACTTCGAGCCAGGGTGTTCGAAATAGTTTCTATAATTTTTTTTTCTTATTTTAGTTCGAAGATTCATTTGCAATTCTTAGTTAATGTCAATGACATCGAAAATTATGAATGCATCAACTGTGCCAATGAAGTTGACAGTCATTGTCAGCTTTCATGAATGTCAGTGACTTTCAATCTAGAGTAAGTGCTAATGGCGGTAAAGACACTACAACACTACAGAAAAAGCTGCAATGCGAGCAAACAAAGGAAACAACACTACAACAGAAATGTAGAAAAATATAAATATTATATGATGTACATATGTGCATATATACATATATGTATGTATATATATATATCGGTGAACTGTGTATACGTATGAGCATTTAGTTACTTTAACGATTTCGCCAAAAAAGTATAGAAATATGTATTAAGGAGGTTTCAACAGAGCCGTCATAATTTTTTATTCAGTATGGAATTATGTTTAAGATGTTATGTGAATATTGGAATGTTTAAACATACATTTTTTACATACAAAAAATTTACTTGAAATGTGTACATATGTACATATATGTATGTATAAAAAAAAATATGTCTACGAGTCTTAACAACGCACGCATTGTATTTTCATGTTTGCAATTATGCTTTTACATCTGCATGTATGAACAAATTCATAACAAAGTTGTGGCATGAACTGAGCCAAATATGCTGAACGATTTCTGTAAGTATACATATTCTTTGTATGTACTAAGTAGATGGAACTACGGTACATACATATGTACGTCTAAAAAAGTATCTTACCAAACCATGAGTTCAGCGCGCCGATAACAAATTTTATTTGAAACTTTAACAGAAAAAGTCTTAGTCCTACCACAATACTGTGAAGAAGGCAGAAAGAGCAAATGTACCCTTACGATATAAGATCAACAAATTACAGTCTAAATATATGAACAACAGGGTGTGTACGAAGAGAAATGGTAGAAGGCGCAACCATAAGAAGGGCTATGAAGAGGTTAACGGGTACGAAGCTTTCGAATCAATTGTGGGTCGATGTAATTGTTTGACTTTGTCATTCAAGATTATCAAAGCTACCTAAGTTGTGAGCGTCTGTTAAATATCGCGTACAGTTATTAAGGTAGCTTGGAAGTAGTATTTTGAGTTTGGACACTCACTGAAGAAAAGATTTAAGGCTTAAGGACTCACCATGGTCTTCGCGGCATTTTCTTTTTATTATACAAGCGTGTAAATATTACAGTAAGATAATCGTTATATCAAGGCATATTCGAAATAAAAATATGTACTTCAAAATTGGTTGTGCTCAGAAAAAACAACGCCACGGATATGGGTTTTTGTTTGTAGCGCTACCCAAATTGACCCTCAAGGCTCAATTAGCGCATAGTAGCCTCGTTTTTCTGCGCTCCTCGTGGGCAATGATTTCGTATTCTACCGTAGCCTATCTGTCAAAACTACCAATTTAAATAGAGTATTTGGAGCTGATTAAGAATATATACGTATATTCTGCACAAAAAGTTGAAGCAAAACAAAGTAACAGCTGATCATAATATCATGTAGCTTTTGTCAAATCTGAATGCAGATGAAGACAGAATTCGCTGCGTCGCTTTGCCACAGCTGCAGCATATTCTGTTTTATGGTAATCTTATTCTATATACATGATTCCCCAGCAGTCAATGACCGGTGATACGGAGTTGCTACAATTTTAAATACTTCTACCCTTGACCTACCTAGCAGTTCTGCTGTTCATTTCCTGCTATTGTCAGGCCAAAGTTCACGTGCTATCTTACTCGGCTGGGACTCAACTTACCTACATCTTGCCAGCTACAGAAATTACAAATGGATTTCCGTTTGTACAGCAGAATCGCGGATAAGTGAACTCGCTCAGCAGTTAATTGCACGGTTGAGTTAATTTTGCCGCGCTTATGAATGTTCCAAATCAACCAATTGTTTGGCAACAAAAAACAAGCGCTATAAAAAGCTATACAACTTTTCCTCAGCGTAACGAACTGTAGGACACCCATATTTTATATTTTAATATTTCACATAATTGGTGAATAATTTAATTAAATAGGTAGTAACCCTCTCCAAAAAATAGTAATAAACTTTCCCCACGCCAATGTGAAGTGCTTGACACCCATATTTTAATGGTATATAATTTAATTTAATTCGGCTTTCCAAACAGGTGGCAACCATCGTGAAAGTTAGCTATGAAGCTCCCTGCCGAGGCAAAGAGTTTGCCATCCATATTTTAGTATTTCTCTAACTTCTGCCCGCCGAGACTAACCATTTGACAACCATATTTAAACAGGTGGCAGCCCTCTTCCAAAGAGAAGTACGAACCCTCTCTGCGCCAAGGCTGGGCACCTTTACTTTAATACTTCACATAACTTGTGTATAATTTTATCAAACACGACTGTCCAAACAGGCGGCAACCCTTTCCAACCAAAAACATTCCTAAAACCCTCCCAGTGTAGAAAGTAACCAAACTTCAGCTAATGCCCCGCTGAGGAGAAACAAACAAACAGATTTTCGCATATATATATACGTATATATAGATGTAAAAATAATGACATATCTGCATTTCTACCTTGCATCTGATTCCTGCAGCAGTGAATATTTGCGCACTAGATACACTCGATGGAGGAGAAGAAAGATATTTATTTTAAAGTATTTTTTTAACAGAAAGGATGCGCTGCAATATTGCCCCAATTTCTTGTCATTATATGTTTATTGAGAAAAGTATCCAAGTGCATAAATTCGAATATAGTGTCGTTGTCACATAATCAATAGGGCATAACAACTGCAACGAGTGACAATTGTCAGGTTGGTGAGTTTTGTCAGCTCATGAGCATACGGGGGTTACTTTGAAATCCAATAAATTTGAGAGCATGCTAACAGCCGCTTTATATGCCAACATTTTTAAACTTCGCAGCCGTGAAATTTCATTAGCCATCAAAATTATCGAAGCGCTTAAAAGATACTTTTAAAATTAAATAAGAACAAGTAATGTAGAACAATTTTTTAAATGATGGCGAATTGTAAGTTTTCACGCAATTTAAAATATTAAATCCGTTTTAAAAACTGTGAAAAAACCAAAAGTGAGTTTCTCGGAAGCAATTAAAAGCATCAAAACCTTAATAAAGTGGCATGAACACAATGACGATGCAAATCTGGTAGCAGACCTTACCAATATGCTCCAGAAAATGGTCAAAAGTCGGTCCGCAAACATTGGCATTCGAAACTGTAGGACAAATAAAAAAATTCTAAAAAGTTAATTACCCTTGGGACTATGCGGTTAACTGTTTCGAGATTCTATTGTATCACAGCTACAGAGTTATCCAACCCACCAAGCTCCATCCTATGGCCGCCAACCCAGGCAATAGAGATTGAGATTGACTGAAACACCAAGCGTAGCTCCATCTTATATTCTTTGGCTGGCTTAAACTTTTTTCAGCAGATAATATAAGCAGGAGAACCACCTGACTACATCTGTTCTCAACATATGTACATCCTGTATTACTTCCCAAAACTCTACGTATTAATTTTGGTAGACATGAAGAAGACGTGATCTGATTTCATTGAAATTGTACACATGATTGGCTCACTGCCAATCCTACCACCCTTTTGGCGTAAATTACAAATGTGATACAATTTTGATAACATTTGGCTTGGACTCGAATGCAGAGTTTTATGATCACTGATCCACAATCATATGCACCGCTCATAGAAAACGTAGGAACAAATGCAATAAATGTTTTAATCGCTAAATGGAAACCTAAAATCGGTAGTCTTCCACAGTTTGAATACTGAAATACACTTGGCGAAGACACTTCATTCGAACTCGACTTTTGTGCCGGAGTGATATTCTATAAGAGTACAAAAGAATGGAAAGTAACTAAATTGCTCACTCTTAACGTAGAGGCACTGTATAAATTTAAAAAATCACTGAAATCCGAACTGGTCCGAGTACGAAAAGAATAATCTTGAAAATTTAAAAGAGCATCTTTGCTCAACCTCAATACTTTAGCAATTCTCAGTTCAAGTTTTACATGCTAAATTAATATTGCAACAAGTAACTCAGCTCATAAATAACGATAGCTTAATTTTATAAAAATCTTTAAAGGTGTGTAAAAAGTCATCTGAAAATAATTGTATATAATTTTGCAGATGTTCGAATCTCTTGAATGATACATAGTGTTCTTCCAGCCATAAACAAAATTAAATCATGACAAAACTCATCATCATTATTTCTTCTCACTATTGAAAAAATAAAAACAAACACAACAGCCAGCTATGAATTTTGTATTGAAACAAAAAAATCGCTGTTGGACAAGAATGACATTTACTAATTAACACCCACACAGGGAATTGCGCCCTAAACACTTTATTATTATTTATGCATTAATTTAGAACGATTCAACTATTCGTATACTTCATTATGTACTGCGTCAGATGTAATTGAGTTTTATGGTCATTGCTTTTCATGATGCTCAATATATTTAGCAATGGAACAATAGAGTGGTGACCTCGTGGCAACACTAAAATCCGATGCTGGCACAATGTAATGACTTTCGTAATTACAACAAACACAAGAAGTAAGTGATAACAAAAGGAAATTCCAACAACCATGCAATAAGTAAGAAAAGTATTGTAATAAAGGCAAGCTAACCATGACGTTGCACTGTCTGCGAAATCATTGGCCATCATCGCTTGAGAGATAGCAGAGAGCACATTTCAAAAATTGGGAAAGAGCCGGGACAATGTCATAGTTAAAGTGAACGCATCTGTGACAAAAAATGAATTTGGTGAATATTGTGGAAATGTAGCAATGCCAGGATTATCAGTAAAGATCTGACCACTGCTGTACCATTTTAATCCTCCTTTGTGCATCAAAAGTGCGGTTTCAAAGTAGATAACAATTTGCGTACCATGGCCACGGTGGTGATATATTTGGCGATGACAACCTAAACCACCGATAAGGACACACTGTCAGAAATAAGTTTGCAAATAAAATAGGGCATTGCGGCAAGTGGTAGGTGTCAAATAATGGATGTGGTGACTGCACGTCAAGCAGTTATTTAATTTGTTTCGTAATTTTTTTCATTAACTTGCTTGAATTGAAGAATGATTTTTAAATCAATGAGTTTACAGTTCTTCCCAGAGAAGCGTTGGACGATCCTTGTTTCAAATCCATTCACAAAATATAACGGAACAAATGAAGCATTGTATTACTCATTTATATATATCATACTAATAATATTATAAATGCGAATGTAAGTTTGTTTGTTGCGCTTTCACGCAAAAACTACTTAACCGATCATCATAAAACTTTGCACATATACTCTTGAAGGTATTAGATAGGATACTTTTTATTAAAAAAAAATAAAAATTGTTTGTCAAAATATCGTCAAATTTAGCTACTTCAACGCCATCTAGCATCACAGTAATGAAGTTTCAACCCTGAATACTGTAATACCGGCCGACTGTATTACCGACGGTGACGACAATATCTAATTCAATATCTAATTCAATTGAATATAGTTTCAACTGTTTCTAATTTTTCTATATTTATTGTTATTTTCTTCTGTCATTACATGCAGTATAAAACTATTTAAATTTTTGAGGTTATCCGTAATTTTTGTGGTTAGCTGTTACATTATTATTTTAGATCTTACTCGCTGATGTTAATTCTTACTCTGCTTTTATTTGAAAAAATGCCTCGGAAGCGGAAATCTGGTCTACCCAAAAATTCATCGCGGGCCCGTGCCGCAAAAGTTGCACGAAATCAAGAAACTTCGGCTCACGCAGAGCTGAGAAGACAACAACAAGCTGAGCGACAAAGAGTTTTGAGAGCAGCTGAAACGCCTCTTCAGGCACGAGTTCGTTTAGAAAGACAAGCTGCACTGCAGACAACTAGAAGAGCGATAGAAACACCAGAACAATCGCAGGCGAGAAGAATTTATAATGCAGACATGCAGACCACGCGCCGCCGAAATGTCATGCGTAATGATTGGGCTGTATTTAATGGTACTGGGTTTCAATATGATCCTTCAATTGAATATCATAATAATCCATTGATTGTTATTGGCTCAATGAATAAAAAATGTCAGTACTGGGATGCTTTTAAGTGGAAAGTGAAACTGCTGGAATGTGCTGTTCCGGTGGTAAAGTTTCACTTCCATTACTTGGTGAACCAAAAGAGCCTTTGAAAACTTTATTATTAAATGTTACAGATGAGTCAAAGCAATTTCTAAGCAAAATAAGAAAGTATAACTCTTGCTTTCAAATGGCATCCTTTGGAGTTGATAAAGTGATAAGAATGCCCGGGTTTTCACCAACTTTTACTGTACAAGGACAGATATATCATCAAATTGGATCACTATTTCCAGAAGATGATGATCAGCATAAATTTCTGCAGGTCTACTTTATAGGTGATGAGCAAAATGAAGTAAATCGTCGTTGCCAATATATTGAAGGAGTAGAAAGAGAAACGGTATTGAAAATTCAACGAATGTTACACAGTCACAATGTTTTGGTAAAAATCTTTAAAAGTGCGATAGACAACTGGCCTGCAGACAACTACAAAGTTATCATTCATGCTGATCGAACTCCACGTGGCGAACATGAAAGGCGTTATAATGCGCCGATGGTCAATGAAGTTGCTGTTTTGGTTACTGGTGACCCGAGCTCTCCACGAGACATAGTACTACGTGCACATGATAATACGCTAAAGCGTGTAGCTGATACTCATAGATTCTATGATGCTTTGCAGTACCCATTAATTTTCAGTAAAGGAGAATCTGGATATCATTTTAATATTCCAGTCATTAATCCAACAACGGGACAACCAATTCCAAATAAAAAAGTTTCCTGCATGGACTTTTATGCGTATTACATGATGCTTCGAGAGCATGACTTCAACCTTCTTCTGCGTACAAGTCAACTTTTTCATCAATTCTTGGTAGATATGTATATTAAAGTAGAGAGCGAACGTCTTCGTTACATTTCTCTAAACCAGAAAAAATTACGAGCTGAAAATTACATACATTTACAAGATGCGATTAGCGCAGACAATAATATCAGACCTAACGACATTGGAAAAATGGTTATTTTGCCGTCCACTTTTGTGAACAGTCCCCGTTATCTCCATGAGTACACGCAAGACGGATTTTCTTATGTACGAACTTACGGAAGGCCTGATCTCTTCGTAACTTTTACCTGTAATCCTCCGTGGCATGATATAACTCAAGAGCTTATGTCTGGGCAAAAGGCCACTGATCGACATGACATAGTTGCCCGCGTATTTCGATTAAAGGTCCAAAAGTTAATGACCGTTGTAACAAAAGGAAAAATATTTGGAGACGTCCTGTGCCATATGTACTCTATTGAATGGCAGAAACGAGGTCTACCACATGTGCACATATTAATTTCGCTAAAGCAGAAGCTACTTCCTAATCAAATTGACAACATAATTTGCGCTGAAATTCCAGATCCAGAAGAAGATAAAAATCTGTATGACACGGTTATTAAAAATATGATACACGGTCCCTGTGGAGCTCGCAATCCAGCGTTGCCTTGCTTGCAAAATGGCATGCATACTTATTTAATTGCTCCACTGCGGGCGAAGCCGCTGGTAAAAAGCTAGTATATATATATATATATATATATATTTTAATGTACGTGATGAACGCTACCAATTTTAGGGCCATTGCTCAAATTATAAAATATTCACTCAAATAAAAACACTTACCATAACTGAATTCTACGGACTCAATCAAGGCGAATTCATATAAGGTGATGCCAAGGCGAATTCATAAGGCACACACAGCCATTTTTCAATTTTAGTATGTCACGATAAAAGAGAATAGAAGGATGGGCGCCACTATTTTTCGTTTTTGGGATGTCATGGGTAAAGCAAAAATACTAATATAGTGGAAGAAAATAACTTAATAACTTCACCTTAATGGACTCAGTCATATGGATTTTCGTTAAACATTTATACCTTATGTTATTCGAGCGAAATATAGATGGCAAAGTCTCTCAATTTGAGTTATAAAATCAAGACGCTCAACACGAATTGTAAAGGAAGTTCGGCCAAAACATCAAGCTATGTTATGAAAGGCAATTTACAAGGTTTGGCAACGCAAATATTACCGAATCAACTGTCCATATATTTTAATATGTAATCATTTTTTATTTACTTGAAAGTCAACAATATTTAAAAAACCAAGAAATTTGGATTTATTTGCTTCCGCTCGATGTAGCCGACATTTGTCTTGACTATGGCTTTTAGGTTATCAGAAGACAAGAATGATAGAAACCCAGATTACGATAACGCCGGCAGCGTACACGTCACAGATGTTCATACCATAGAAATACCGCGAAGAAAAGGAAGGTGATAACTGCACTTGGACATTTTATTTTCGCTGCAACTGCTACAACACAAAGGTCACATTTATTATTCTGTGTTTAACTTTTTGTAAAAATCAATCAAAACTCAGAAAAATCAACTTTTTAAGAGCCACTGGTGACATCCATCCTTCAAACGTGGCAAGTACGAAGTAAGGGAAGTGCTTTTGTAGTCACCTTCTTTTCTCTGCATCGTGATCAGAAGACGTGTTGAATGCTGCTCGAATGTGTATTTGCGCCCATTCGCAGTTTGTTTTTTTAACTTAATCAGTATAGTATAATAAATGTTACCGCTCTAAAGTTGGTATCACTTAGCTTGCCAAACGCTGTATTATTATTATTATCTTGGAGAGGTTTTTATACACCTTCCGTAATAATCTCTCACTGGAATGGTTATCTTTAAAATATTATTTAATTTCTTATTTTGTCTTTAAATAACCAGCGCAAGTTTTTATTTGAAGTACGCAATCAAAAAAGTTAATCATACATATAATAATTAATGCGCGTCCTTTACAGGCGTCCAAAATTCTCATCCAATCTTTATAATTCACAGCAGGTGCATACGGTCCCTGGGCCCAACTAAAGGTATACATATATAAATTTGAAATTTGTACATATGTACACACATATGCCCTATAGTTCAAACTGTGAATCGTTTTGGAAAAAATTTGCGGTGCCACGCCCTGTAAATAAGAAAATGTCTAATTCTTTAAAGCGCCGAAACTATTTCATTCAATTATATGAGGTTATATGTATGTATATCTTTGTTTCGGGAAAAAATTGTACTCACACCCCATTTAAGGTGTAAATACATTCATTGGTATGTTTTTAATATACCACACTCATTTTCCAAAAATTTGATCTTTTAATTATTTTTCTCCCTCATTAAATTCTTTATACCCAATTTCAGGTCCGTGTGCAGGGGACTGTCTTTGGGGGGCGTTTTAAACTTTTGGATGCTCAGATAATATTATGATTTTTGATAACGAATTCTTTTGACATGGTATATGCAAAATTGAAACTGAAGATGAACATTGATTGTATAAAGCATTCGTTATCGAAAAGTCTTGCTTTGTGAATATAATTTATGATATTTGCCAATAAAAATTATAATAGTAACGGAAAACAAATAACGAAAGACTTTCAATAGTGAAAAATTGCATATTTATTAACCGTTGAGTCAAAAGAAAAATAGCGAATAATACCATAGTTATTGGCTTTCCGTCAACAAACGGACTTTTCGAGATACCGAAAAAAAATCATCCAAAACCCTTTGAACATCAATCTTGTCATCCCGATCTTTAGTCATATTTGATAGAAGATACGTCTTCAGACAACGTAACGTTGAAAAGGAGCGTTTATTCGTCGCCGTAGTTACGGCCAAAACTGCCATTATTCGAAGAATTTGCTGAACATTTGGAAAAGCCTCTGCGTTGTAAATAAATGCCAAGTGCTTCAAGGGGAGTGGTTGATTTCCTCCATAGCAATGCGTCGTCGCCAAAGTTGAACTTCAGCAATCCATATTTCACTGGAATTGTCGTGTAGAATCGCAGAGTATGATTTGAATAATTCAACACATGAGTTTTCATCAAAAATTTTCATCTTGTTTGGCAATAGGCAGCCGAAATTCGATAAAATATTCCGATGATCCAAAAATCGATCTTGTAAATTTGTGATAAAAGTATAGAGGTAAGGTATGTAAATGGTGATTCGATAGTAATCTTCGACTGAATCAGCTGGTGCGTTGTACGCTGAGATTGTTTCGAAGCAAGTCTTGGCTTCCACAACTCAAAGTCATGTTCTTCGCTAATTTTTCTCACATTTTCAAAGATTTCTCTGAATCTCTGTACAGCACATTCTCTTCTTTTGATCAATTCCTTGGTGGTTTGAACCCCCAAAACCCCCCGTGCGCACGGGCCAGCCCAATTTGAAAGAACTCGCGACAAATTTGGGTAATATATTGAATATTTTGATTTGTTTTAAGTTACCTTTATATGAGAGGTGAACGTGGTTTTAGTCTGATTTCTATAACTTTCGAAATTGTGCTTTCTGACTAAAAATCCAAAGTGTGTAGAGCTTAACAAAGAAGTTTTGCCTCGTTTGTACAATTTTTAAAATTTTCGAAAATTTGCTTATGTCTTAAAATCCAATATGTGTACCAAATGGAGTTTGGTGGCATAGTTTTTGCTCTTTTTGACGGTGCCATGCCTATTACGAAATTTTTTTATTCCGTGTGTTTGCTTGTGCAACTTCATCGCAATTTGAGCGAACTGCCTTTAATGGTCCTTTAAATATCTCGTTTTTTTTTTGATTTTTGAAAATTACCTTTTTAAGAGTTTTGGAACCATTTTGTTAAATTTTGCTTACTGACTTTAAATGTAATGTGTATTCCAAATTTTTTAGACTTCAGTAGTTGTTGAGATATACTTATTTGCTCTTAAGAGAGCCGTTGAGATATATATGTATTTACATATATCCCAGACATTTTCCGAGGTTATAAGTAAAGAGTTTTCAGATTCGGTTTTGTAGTTCCATATATTACCCGGAACATACAAGCAAACATGCCTTCCTCTTTATATAATTGTATAACCTGATTTTCATGATTCAAGCACATTGCATTCTCTCTTTAGGTTCCTATTTGCTTTGACTTGCTTTAATTTTGTTGAATGCAAAGGAGAAATTAAAAATCTCGAAACCACTTGTCGGTGCAGACGTATGTGAACTCTTCACTTTTCCTCTTACACCGTCTTTGCCACATGTGAGCGAAATTGAATTCAATACGTCAGCTATGTAAAAGCTGTATATAGATTTCGCCACAAAAAACAGTAATAGTTGATTTTCCTTTTACAAAACTTTTGGTTTTCAAGAAGGACACAGAAAAATAAATGAAATGTCCAATATTTGTATTAGGTTTGTTCGTAAATCTTCTGGCATTTCGTGTTTGAAAACAATATCGTGCATATGACCAATGTGACTGCATCTATGAAGACCATGCTGCCCAATTTTGCGCCACTTTTCTCATGTTGGTTTCCAATTGACCAGTCGTAGCTGGTATGTCAACATAGATCATGGCCTAGTTAAATCTCATTACGTAGGTGTCAATTGATCACCGATCACCAACTGTTCGTCTCAATAAATTGATCACGCACTGTATGACATGCTGCACTATTCTGTTCACATATGTATGTAGATATCTTACTACTCAGCAGTTGTGAAATACAGCTGACTTCATACATAGAACACACGGTGAAGTATATTTTCTCTTAACCCAATTTTTAACTGGGCGCGGGTGCTTTCAATAGTACTTATACCGGTTTCAACAGGAATCTAATACCATTTGCAATATCTGCGGAAGAGGTGCTTTAGAAGATGTAAGCCACATATTTTTTTTTGAAAGCGCGAGTTTCATAATTCAAGACGGAGGCTTTTCAGCGTATTTGGAGGGTATTTAACACCTCTATCAATCGACCGCCACATGCTGGACAGCAGTAAAAATTGGAAACAGGCATGCGACGGAGTTGCAGATATGAAAGGATTGAGGACTCTTGAAAGGCTAAGGCAAAGAAGCGGCGACTAATCGCCTTCCCATCAACGAATTTATGATTGGTGGCAGTCCTGTAGGAAACTTCAAGGAAACGTAAGCGCGGCTTGAAATCAAGTCAATTTCAACAGCCTAGGCAGCGCGACTTTGAAACTAGTTTTTGCGGACCGCCTGCTTAACAGGAAATTTAGCGATCGGGGCTCTCGGAATCCCGTTCATTCCGACTGTCTCAGAAGTTTCTTGGAATGATGAGGATAAGCTTGTCTGACGGACAATTTAGTGTGCGTGAGGCTCTCTCTTCTAGGGAGAGCGTAAGAGTGCTGCGTGAATTTGCGTGTGAAGTGTTTAAAAGGCGGAGACTTTTGGCGTAAGTTGGATTGTGTTGCATGTGTGTGTGTGTGGGTGATTATGGTCGTGAATGGTGGTGATAGGCTGAGTGAATTGGTACGAGGTGTATGGGGTTCAGCCCCAGGCCACCAGTCCGGAGCTGTATGGAAGCTCAACTGGTAGTGGTTTCGGCCACGAGGTCCGACCGGAGACTTAAATCTGGTACCACGGGGAACAGGAGCCCCCAGAGCATGCTCTGGCCTGTTCGTTGGGTACGGCCCCTAGGGGAGTATCGTGGTGGCTGTGGTTTAATACCCAAATGCGGGTAGAGCTTGACCTTGTGTCAACTTCAATGTGGAGTTGCATCGCAACCGGGTGCCGGACCCATAGTACGGCAGAGGTGTTAGATAGGCCTCGAACCTTACCAAGGTGGGTTAGTGTGTCCATTCGACACTGCCAATTTGGTACCGATGTATGCTTTGCATCTCGGGGCGCTGATCAACGCATTCATTTGATCCGCTGTGCTTTAGAGCGCCGTGGGGTAAGGCCGTCGTCGGCAGGTACTCACGTAAAAATCACCGGATTCTGTCTCAGAAGTTTATAATATGCTCAGAAAACCATATTGGCAAGGGGTATGTTGCTTTAGATGCAAACGGAGCAGAATTGCTGCCAATACGAAAAACAGATGATGATGCAACTTCCTACGGACTGCATCAGACTGTAACGGGCGTACGCCTTAGCGCTCAAACCAACTACCGACGAAATACTTGACGGTAGTACTGGGGATATTGGACTTCGGCAGTAAGAGTGAGACGGTTCGGGTTCAAGGCTCACACAGATGGTTTTTGGGTGGTGTGGTTTCCGATGCAACAACAATGATACAAACGATGATACAACAACAAGAAGAAAAAAACAAATTAAAAACCTAGGAGTTTTGAAATAAAATTTTAATACTCCATCAGCACTTTTCAGTTTGTACTTATGTATAAAAGTAAACATAGTCAAACAAGGGGTATAAGCACCGCAGACTTAAATAATTTTTTTCAAATCAATTTTTAAGTGCTACTATGAGTATGCCAAACTACTGATGTCCTTGTAACATATATTCATAGATCCCAATGCATGTGAAACCTGCGCATGCACAGAATGTACATTTGTTCTAAACTATCTCCCTTTGATTACTGAATCTTAACACATTGCCCAAATATGTTACACAGTTAATATAAAAGTACCACATATACCATATATGTATATAAAATAATGTATTTGTTGTAATTGATACTGTCAGTGGGCGTATAATTTGTTATTTACATTTTTATTATTGTACCTGGTATGAATTCGCTCCATATACAGTTTTAAAAAAGTATTGGCCAATGATTACGACAGCATGCAACTCGCAACCGACAGTAACTTTATGTAGATGTGTGGGAGCCGGAAGAGTCTGCTCAGGATTTTTTCGCCATGCAAATACGCAAATTTCGTAACTGTTAAGTCATAAATGTGTATCAACGCTGAAGGTGTGAAGTGTTCTGTTGCATGGAAATTTGCCAAAGTATACTGAACATATGTAAGTATCAAACACATTATTGGACAGCAGTTTTCATCAACTGTGGTTAACTAATTATCATATAATAAATTTTATCGATAACCCAACCCTCGGGTCTTTTGGAAGAGCTACAGAAGAGGCATAAAAACCGGACGTAAAATTATGGGAAGGTTTTTGGCAAAGTATACGAATTGTTATAATGTACTGCTCTTCAGCGTGTGTAATAGCGAAATAACCTTATGTAAAAGAGCCTTTTTTTAATTCCAATCAAAAATCTGTTTTCTTTATTTTGGGGTACAAAGCCTTTTTCATACTTTTTTTGTCTCTCATAGTTCGTCGTTTTCAAAACAAGCCTGATAAAACCAAATTAACCTGCTTCCTTATTTGGGTTTACTAGTAAATTCAATATCTATATTATATTATACGACAAACTGTGTATAATGAAGATTTTTTAATTCCCATTCACTCCACATTCAACGATATTCACAATGTTCTTGTGTAAAATCATTTTCATTAGGTATGTCTTATCAAAGTCCATCATTCTCCTTCTTTTTTAATAAAAAGATTTGGCTTTTATTTTTTTCTTTACTATCAAAACTAACCCACTAGGCCGGCCTTTTTTGCGAATATATCGTTGAATTAATGAACTTCTCTAATGAACTTTCAGAACCGCAATCAGTCTTAAAAAGTCTATTGATCGTAATATTGTCTGTAGAGAAAACACAATCGAAATTTTATAAAGAAGTACAAAGTTGATCCATCCTGATGAGGAATCCTGATTGAAACTTAAACTGGAAAGATACGGGCAGATACACACGGCGAAGATCAGCCATAGATACAAACAGGAAAATACTTGTAGAAAGACCATTGTAGTACCACAATTGGAGGGCATTCAATACAAACCCTTGCTGTATTATTTCACTCATGATTCTCTTCAGGTACTAAACTAAACGAGCCAATGCGAATCTAGATGCCGTAACTTGTTTCTAACCAGTTCGAGACCCTTTCAGAGAAGATGAATAACCGTTTCCTCCTCTTGATAGTTCCTTCGAATTCTAGAGTACACAAATTTATAAGTAGCAGTTTGCAAGTAACTTATGTTATACCAATAAGTTCTTTATCACAAAAAATACATATGTTTGAAGTGACTTCCGACCGAAGTTAGCATAATTGATTCAAGTCGCCAATTATGTGAAACTTATATACCGGACACACTGCAACTTTATTACTTATTTTCGTCCAAGTTACTTCGCATAAAGCAAGTGCGTCCACACTAGCTTAATTCTTATCAATGTAAAAAATATGAGAGATTGTGCACATTTTTAATATATTTAAATTTTGTTATGATAATATATGTAATTTTTTAAATTTACAATCATGAATGAAAGCTTCCAGCGGCAATAAAAATCAAGGAAGAGGAGTGAAATGTTAATATTTCAAAATGCGACGTCCAGTTTGCTTATGGGAGTACACATTTTTCGATTATCATTGATAAAATTTAGAGTCGACACTATTTATTTGTGGTTTGGATCTAGGTTTATGATAAAATATCTCATTTCATCTTAATTTATTTACAGATTTTACAAGATGAAACAACTTACTCTTATCGCAATTTACTCATAAATTATGAATGAGCTATAAATTACGATAGTGTTTCCGAGCTTTTAGAACTGAATGCTTAGTGACCGCTTATACTGCAAATGATTTCAACGCTTAATACAGTCACCGAATGGTAGATGATATTTAAAGAATCATCTTGAAGAAATAGTTTCCGTCGGATTTTTAATATACCTAACGAATGTCATTTGCTTTGAGCAGGAAAACAATACGGAAAATGTAATCTCATTTTTAAACAAATTTATTTATTTACACATTGCGTTATCGTCAGTGGCTCCGACCCAGTTTGTTTCCCACTAAATTTGCCAAAGGCTGACGTAAAAAAACTACCTGTTTTTTACCCTAGTAGAAGAATACACAACCAAAAAACATAAAATATAATCCCATACCAACTAGAATCTGCTGATTTGTAATTAAAATATCTAATGCTAACTCCCTACTGGCTTCCGCAAATCTCGCCAGCTACTGAGGTAAAGTGTCAAGAGCACAAAACTTGATTAACTCACAATATTGCCGTTCACTTCCTTTCCTCTTCCTCCGCTGCTCTTCACATTCCTGTACAACAACAACCACAATTTCTTTTGTCGCTCCTGTCTTCCCGCCCGTTTATTAACTTTCGGATGTCGAGTGTCTCCTTCCAACAAGTTTAGTACTTTTAAATGGCTTTAAAACATTACTAACGCGTTCGTTATAACTTTTGAAATTTAATTTGCACCATTAAAATGGTTTAGTTGCAAAGAAATTTATGTAGTTAGAGTGTACTTTTGTTGTTGCTGTCAAATGTGTTCTGTTGTGATGAGTTGCGTTTTGTCGTTTAGCAACACTGGTCTCGTCGTCATGGCTGATATGACATTTGCCAAGTTAGAGTGCAGACATTACATATTTAAACACACTCCGCAATCCTCTACTGACATTAATACATACGTACATATGCATACACACATACCTTATACATATACTTATATATGTTTGCCCATAAGTTAGTATACATTCTGGACGTAAGTATATTTATATGTACAATACGTAACGATTTTCCATATATGTGGCACAGATTTTGTGGTGGCATGAATTTTATACCAGTTCATATACATACATTAGTATATATGTGAACACTTCTGTTAGGTTGAATAAATTTGCGGATTCATAGATGAGAATTCTTTGTTAAAAATTACATGTTTCTTGTTTTTTACGTCACTTTTAATATAAGCAAAAAAAATTAGTTTTTTTCGGTCGTTCAGTGCTAAAAGTTGACGAAACAGTTGCACATAAAAATAAATTGGGTATTATATGTACATACATATTTGTCCGGTTTTCAGAGGCTGACAATCTTCTAGAATTTAAAAAAAAACTACTTAGTAAGTTCATCAGCCGGTAAAGCAAAGTATATACAGTTCATGCGATGCGACCAAGATTTACTTAAACCCCATGCTTTGAACATTGCCAGTAATGACTCAACACAGACTAATACGATTTCTTTATTCAATCGTTGAAGAAATTGGCATACGAAATTTTACAAAGCACATTTATAAACAAATTAAATAATTTTAACTTCATTTTTTACTGCGGCCTTATGTGTCATTTCGTTTCCCCCCCAAAATTTATTGTTGGGATTTATAGAGATACCACTTTTAAATATAAATAAGTTGTATAAAAGATGGGTTTAATCCAAAATATCTATTTACTCTATGCTTTTTAGTCATGATTTAAAAACATGCAGCTCCAACAGTAAATTCCATAATTTTCTTGAATCTTCTTTAATTTTTTTTATTGTAGATTTAATTTTAAATATCTTTATTCTTTTCATGAGACTAGAAACAGGAGATGACCTCAATTACCAGCATAATCAGAATTCCGAGCCGTTTGATACCAAACGAAGTTTCATGGCATCGGCATTATTGGCCTCAACAATCGTGCCGTCAGATCTTCCTTTTTTAAGCAGAATAAAGAAGCGAATCGAATGTGTCCGGCGTGACTGTTAACAGTTACAAGTTTGACAAAGTAGATGATTTTGTTTATACTGGAACCAGCAATTGATACCAACAATATTGTCAGTTGGTGCTTCCATTTTGCGCGAGTTAGCAAAGCAAAACAACGAATGAAACGCTATGTTGAAATCGACTAAAACCGCCTAGGCTATAATCGCCAACTAAGAAGAAGAATAAGGCCGGTTGACACATAGGGGTCATGGACACTATATCGATTTTGCTTTAATGGGCTAAACGTAGTTGTTCATTATTTTTGATTCAATAAGGTTCAACGCAGTAATTGACATGACTCTAGAAGTAGGTCAAAAATGAGTTAAAATGCTGTCATATCCGAAATAAATTTATTTTCCGAATGTGAATTTACAGCTGAAGGATTTCCAATATGATAAATCTGCAAGTCTTTTGATTATATTCAGCAATGAAAAATCGAACTAGGCCACAAATATCCTTAGTTACTGCGAAAATCGGTATTTAAATAGGGTGGTCGTTTTCAGAGGAGCTCACAGAAACTATTTTCGAGGAGTTTCACGCACACAAGATGAGCTCAATGTTCAAAAGTAATAGAAAAAAATGTTAAGTGTTAGGCGATTAGAGACATTAACTCTCGATATGTAAAACTAAAGATACTAAATAGGATGGCAAGTTTTTACCATCTAATATTCGCAATCATAAACTGATTGAATATTTATAGACACTTTTGGGTATTATTGCTGAATTAACAAAAACTATCGGTTTATGCAAAACTTGGGTCGTTACGTTACCGTATACCCTACTGAGGGAGATAATTTACAAGTAAAATGTATGGTAAAATTTTTATTACACTTCACATGATATATCAAGCTTCAGTATTAGTGAGCAGACGAGTACTACTTTCTACGCGCCTAAGTTTTTCTATTTAAATTACACAAGAATTTATTTATCTATTTCAACTTCAAAAATTTCGGTAAAAATGGCATAACTAGATGGATGTGTATTACGAAGAAATTATTTTATATCCATGTTTTAGTTCGTAGTAAAGCATTTGAATTTAATAAATATTTGAATAACACTGGTAGAAAAAAAATTATATCGGGTGCAAAGTTTCAAGAGCCAAGTTAATGAATGAGAGTGATTTTTAGAAGCAGCGGGCCCAAAATGCCCCAAAAAATGCCCCAAAGCGAAAATAACTCATAAAAAGATTGTACGCGAAAACAGCTATTTTTATTTTCCACACAATTTCTAAGCTTATTTTAACTAGGGAATTCCATAAATTCCGTGTCCTTGTTATACATATGTTTTTTGTTTGGGTTTGATCCAGGTTTTTTCTATTTAAAATAAAAGTAAAGTTGAATAGTTTGGTTTAATTACCTTTTTTTTTGAATTATTCCTTTTAAGTATTAACGCCTTCTCTCGTTTTCTATCGTCTTATTTTAAATATTTTTTTAAGTAACTTAAGATTATCTTAGATATTCGTCATTATTCTTATACATATATGCATGTACATATATATTTTGTTTACCTTTTACTGATATGTCGATTAATTAACATGATTTATTATTAAGACTCTGAACCACACTTAGTGATACTGACTTTGATTCAAATTCTTTTTTGAGCAAGAAGCTTAAATTAATTTTTTTATATTTTCTTTGAAGCTCTGTTTGATTTTATGTATTAATTTTCCTAGATTGCGTTTTTTCGAAGACTTTTAGTTGCGAGTTTTGTTGTTTCTTTGTGAGTTGTTGCTAAACTTTTTGCTGTGCTCATTTATTTTTATCGTACCTGCTTGGACGTTGTTTGTATGGTTTTGAAATTAAATTTCGAATTTACTTATATAGTTACTTTTGATTTTATTTTGAATTTAGGTACTGATACACTTTTGATATTGAAAATGGTGTTTTATATTTTTGATTTTCGAGCCCTTTTTATCTATTTTGAATAAGTATATTTCAATTATAGTTTATTTGAGCGAAGTTATTCTTTTTTAAACGTTTATTTTCGACACTTTCTTTGTAAAATTAGCTTTCACTAAGTTTGTTAAATTAATTTCAAAATTTTCTTTATTTTTACTTTAGGTCTCCTTGTTCCTTTACTTTTCTTCTTCTTTTATTCTCTTTAGCTCGGGTATTTTTAATCACTTTCCAATCATTGTTTAGAGTTGTAGATTTTGTACAGCATTTTTGCATGGAATTTTCCTTTTTTTAAGATCTGCATCAATATTTTAACATTTTTGGATGGTTTTGATGTTTGCATTTTTTCGTTATCTGATCTCTTTATGAGCTTTTCCTGCGTCTCAATTTAAGTATTTTTATTATATAAATCTATTATTTAAATCTTTGTTATTTTAGCTAATTGAATTTGCATGAGTTAAATTAAAGCTTGTTTTATTAATTGCCCACTGAAATCCCTTTAAACTTTCTTGCTTGTTCTTAAGCAAAACATCGTGATTATAATATTTTTATTCAGTCAATCATTTTACTAAATATTCTGGGATTGTAATTGCAAAACAATTGCTGATTTCTTCCTTATTTAGATTCAGCCCAAATTATGTGTTAATTTTTTTCCAAATTTAGGCCAATGCGGGTTGTTAACGATTTTGGCACTTGTAGTGCTTATTTCAATTTTTTCTAGTAAGTAAATTGTTTTTTTTTTTTGTATTTAGCGCTCAATTGATTTATTTTTATTTGTCTATTTCTTAGTTAATGTTTTTTGAAATGTTTTTTTTCCAATGTGAAATCAGTCTGTAAAGCAGTCTTATTAAAAACTTTCATTTTTATTCTGATTTCACTCGTATTATTTGGGTTTTATTCAGATTATTTTAAACATTTCTTAAATTTCTACTTAAAATGTAACTGCAACTTTTCTTTTAACTACAATTTTCCATATGTTAATTTTTTTAAAGAAATTTTTTGCAGTTTTGTTTTGTTTTTTTGTGTTTTTCCCTTGCGTTTTCTACTTTAATTTTTTAGCGCAGCTGCTTAAATGCATATTCAATAAATTTTGATACTTTGCTTTGTATTTTAATTACATTGCCATAGGACATTGAACTTTTTCATTTACTTTACTCACTTTCTCACTTTAAACGAACTTAAGACCACATTTATGTAAAATCTCATACCATAATTTTGTTCCAAATATGTCGCTTAAATTTGCAAGATAATATTTCCCTTCTTTCCCCCACTTTTGAACTTTGCTCAATTTTTAATTTGGGTTTAAATCAGTTTTACTTTTTCTTTTACCACCCAGAAATTATTCTCTCTCTTCAATTGCAGATTTAAAATTTACCGTAATTATATTCATTTAACCTTTACCTGCTTATATTCGCCCACATTTTATACTTCAATCACTTTGTGTACTCAAAATTTATTCGCACGAATTTTATATTTTCGCTAGTAATATTTTTTTATTTTCACTTTGGGCGATAATTAACGCAAAAACTCTTTTCACATTTCAGGAGCGCAGGGCGATTTTGTATTCACCCATATAAATACATACATACGTAATATGTACATATGTATGTGTGTACGCACGAATACACAAACACACACCAAAAATGTATATCCAGCTGTTGTAAGACCACAAATAACGCGTCAAAATCTCTAACGCTGCACGACGTAAAATTACGTCGCCGGCAGGCACTAGCACGCTTGGCTAGGTGAGGTACACCGGGTGGTATGCGTAACACGATTTGAAGCTCCACTGCTGTGGGTGCGATTAGTTGCGGCAAACCATTTGCCCTTTTTCGGTTTCGTTGATTTACTGCTGTACAGCGAACATGGGGTTTTTTAACCTAAGATTGTGAGCGCGAAAACATAATACCACTAAGCGCTTTATGGCATTCCAAAAACGAAATTAAATATAACAAATTTATTTTTAAAAATTTCTAGTTTTGAATGTTGAAGAATTTATTATTATTTATTTTAAATTTGTTTTCAAATTGTCACAGTAACTTAACAAGTAAAATACTTGCGTGTTTTTATGATTTTGGGTACTTAAATGAAATTCCTCTTTTTAAGACTTATTTTCTTTTAATATCTTAAAACGCACGTTTTTTTTTGTTGGTTCAACCAGAAGGCAGTAAACTGCCAGTTGTATGGTGCAGACTTAAGCTTGCCCACAAAAATTTAACTGCTACGCGCGCTATTAAATTTAAATTGCTCTAGCACGAACACACAAACACACCGAAAATGAGTCCATACGTATACATAGAAGCACGAAAACACTTACACATGATACGCGTGCCAATATAGTGAAATTGCCGACTTAAAAACAAAATTATTGCCACACACAGCAAACTTGGTTTTCAGTGCGAGCGTTGAAATCGATTTTTTACGCACGAAATTTCATAAATTTTATTGCAAATTCGACACTTAAAATTGTTGTGCATTTAAATAAATATTTTTGGGTTTAGACTCGTAATTTTTCCTTTTTTTCTGCACGTGCTTTAAATATACATATAATGCTTACTGTTTTGGTTAACAATATTTGATTTTCTGCTGTACACAAATTTAACGTGCATTTCCGCTGCAGCGCTTTAATTCTATCAGAACGGCACGAGAGAGAAGGTACCCAATGATGAACTGAATTCTATGAAGTAGGCAAGTCATAAGCAATGCCACTGACTGTCTGCTTTTAGGCGCATAATAGAGGGAAATTCTACTTTGTTCGCTCATAACTCAACTCAAGTGAGTACTGCTAAGAATTTGGGCTCAAATTTGTGAGCGCCAATGTGAAATGAGAAAATTCTTCAATAGGTAAACTGATGTTCAAACCGTAAATTTATGTATATGCACAGCCATTTTGCCATTTACTTACGTTCTATTACAAAAGAATTTAAGAAAAATTAAGGCTTTCGGTTATTCAAAAACAATATTTAAATATGTAGTAAATTTTTTTCGTCGACGTCTGCTACTTTCAAAAACAACGTACTTCGATAAATTCCCCAGCGCAAGGGAAATTCTTTCTCACGTTGTTAACAAACAGAAAATCATTAAAAGTATTTTATCTGCACACTGCAAACGCTTTGCAGACAAAACCAAAACGTGCCGTTGCGCGCGCTTTGTTATGGTTTTGTTGACTTTTTGTGTTTCTATTCGTTTTGTTTGTTTTTTTTTTTTGGTTTTTTTATTCCTCTGTGCCGTAATGTGGGTTAAGCATGTGTTTATTAGCTGCGACACCGTCGCCGCTGACACAGCTGTTTGGCTTGTGCAGCGTTGATTTGATTCTGTTTGTAAGCGTATGATTGCGTCTTGCTTGTCTACATAAATATATTATATATATATATGTATATATATAAAACAGCGCGTTTATCGAGAGATCGTTGCACAAAGCTACATACACATAAACACCAACTTACATTCACACATAGTTTGTTTGTCAAGAGTGTGGCTGCTGGGTTTTTGTTCTGTGACCAAATCCACACTCATTCACTGTTGTTGCAGCGCATAAGGAAATATTTTTACTTATTTATATTTTTACATTAATGTGTGCATATTTATTTATGTGCCTGTGTGTCTGCTATAATGTAAGCATGTAAATATCCCCTTGAAGTTAGCCCACGACGATTCGAGACAGTTTTCATATTCATATTTGTCGCTTTCATACTTTCACGCTTTGTCATTGTCTAATGTGTTATTGTAATTTTTTTTTCGGACTTAGTAAGTCTATCCTCCGTTGCAAACAGGTGTTTCACCTCTATAGTGGGGGCACGTGTGAAAGAGAATTCTTTTCACGTTCAAATCGACTTTGTTTTGGTTAAATTGCTACTAAACGTAACCAAACGTTCATATTAACTGAATTTATTCGTACACCAATTTAAGCGATCAATGCATAGTTTATGGGTATATTTGGGTAAGCTGTGCATAAATATACACATTTTAACTTTTAATCTACCTTTTTGACAGTCTCGTTTAGTTTTTGCTATTATGTACACCAGACATATCTCCCAGGTGAAATCTCAACCAGAGCACGATCCGAGAACTAACTCTTTTCTCAAAATTTAAACATTAGTAAACATTTCGAGGAACATAATAACATACTAAGCAAATGGATTTTAGCTGTGGACTTTTATTATCATAGTTATTATCTATTATAAATAAATTTACAATTTATATTTAAATTGCACAAGCGGCTAAGGCTATCGGCTTTCTTATATATATGTGGATTGTATCATATTTTAAATAATACACTATATAAAGCTTATGGAATAATTATGTATGTAGATTTGAGCAACTGATTAACTACGTTTTCTTAAATTCAGGCTGCTAATAACATTATAAATAATATTTACATGGTAGTCACTAGGGAGGCTAAGTATGACCCAAACCAAAAAACTGAGTGATAGGTTTCACTTAGGTTTGGACACTCTGAGAGGATCTATACATATTATAAAACAAAGTCTAAAATTTTGGAAAGAGCTAATCTCGGGCACTACAGAACGGATTGGGATGCAACTTTTTTTAAATTAATGTTTGCAGTTAGCACTACAATGATAGCTACTTAAATTAAAAATTAGCCTATTCATTTCTGAAATATTTAAGTGTAAAGTTTTAAAAAATTTTACACTAAGTACAGCATTGCTACAACCGAATGTAAAATCAGTGTCGTAGCGGGAAGATGTGTAGTTGTGTGAGTAGTAAATCAACTGCTCTTCATTACTACTTCGTTCGGCTATGCGCAGAGGGCTGTGCTGTTGACTTCGTTGATAAACCGATGCAAGGCGAAATGATAACTTTGATCCACACTGTAATGGTGCCCACAGTCACCGACGTGTACGTATACCGTGTCTGTTTGTCGGGAGATACACAAAATTGAGCAAAACTTGTGCCCGTGCGAATGTTTTGTAAACAAACTTTGCGTACATAAAACTGTGTTTGCTTGCATCAACATAATGTTGCCATTCATTTGTTTTCATACATACTTTTACACACATCCGCGTTGTCAATTACAATTTTTCATTGTATAATAAACCAAAGCCAAAAACCAACAAATGCAAATAGTTCATTTATCTATAATGAACATTATTAAACATCGATTTTAAATTAATTTAATAAAAATTTAAATTTTTATAAGGTTATTTTGTTAATGATTTTAAAAAGTTCTGCTTGGCAACACTGTGCGGTGAGAGAGCACTCAGCTGACACGGCTTCACGGCAAAAATCTAAATTTCTCAGATTACACACGTACACGTCGCGCGTAACCGTCACACGTACACGTTGATGAGTTTTCATTTACATGGCGCTCTCATAAGTTTGATCGTGGCAGCTGACACGTAACGTACGTTTGCGTCGGTGACTGTGGGCACCATTAGATATGTTTGTTTTTCAGATGCTTTGTGATCATACAAGAAACTAGAAACTACAGCTGAATTTTTAAAAGTTTTTTAGTGTTTTGCTTACGGTGTTGCGCATTTTCTTCCATACAAAAATTAGTTTTGTTTATGTGTTTACTAGCTGGAAACGGTTGCGCGAGGCTTCGCCATATGTTTTCTGGTTATGTATGTATATGTATAAGAAATTACTTACTATTAGTTACTTTGGTTCTGAAATAGTTTGATTATGCATTTACCTGAATTCCTAAATATACAAACTCATAAAAATAACAATTTTATGTTGCATACAATTGCAATTAAAACTTTTTATTGGACAAACATCAAAAAATTTCTTTGTATACAATACAAGGACGGAAAGATATTTTTCCTTGATGCTCCTGGCCGCACGAGAAAAACATTTTTAATAAATTTACTTTCTTCCCTTGCGTCTTCTGGGATCGCAGCTAACCTTTTAGAAGGTGGAGGAACGGCGCATACTACATTTAAACTTCCTCTAAATATTTCTGACGATTGTGCCAGCGTATGCAACATTTCTAAGCAAAGTAATACTTCTAAGCTTATCCAGATGTGCTCACTGATAGTTTGGGATGAAGCCACAATGTCACATAAAGCGTCAGTTGAAACCCTAGATAGGACCATGCGCAATTTAAGAAGTATGAACCCACCTATGGGTGGTTGTACGGTATTATTTTCAGGAGATTTCCGTCAAATTTTGCCAGTTATATCTAGAGAAACCAGGGCTGATGAGGTGAATGCGTCATTAAAACGATCATACCTTTGGTCCCATGTAACAAAATTAGCACTCAATTAACATGAGAGTGCTTAAAGCCTCAGAAGATAACAGGATATTTGCTGACATGTTACTGAAAGTTGGTAACGGTGATCAAAAGAAAAAAGAGTAAAAGAAACCTTTTTGTCCTTGCAGAGGGAGGTACGCATAATATTGTATACAAAGAAATTTTTTGATGTTTGTCCAATAAAAAGTTTTAATTGCAATTGTATGCAACATAAAATTGTTATTTTTATGAGTGTGTATATTTAGAAATTAAAGTAAATGCAAAATCAAACTATTTCAGAACCAACGTTACTAATAGTAAGTAATTTCTTATACATGTCCATAAACAGAAAATGCGTGGCGAAGCCTCGCGCAACCGTTGCCAGCTAGTATAATATAAAGGTGAGTGGCAGTTGTGTGGCAGAGACGAATTCTTGTATATATTTAATTTTGTTTTGTTTTGGTTGTTATTAGTAGGCTTAGAGGATTTCCACTGGAGTCTATCTGTCTGTAATTGTGGTTGTAGTTGGTCCAGTTGGACGAAATTACATGATGAGGATGTAGTGAAGCTAAGGACTGGAAACAGGTGCACAGATTTGGCAGCGCTGTCTGTGTTTTCGTTTCCTCTGATATTAGCATGGCTAGGAAACCACATTAGTTTGGTTCACAAAGTTTTAGCTATGAGTTCTTATTTTATATCTTATATTGTTTCGTGCGCTTTGGTCATGTTTTGGACAGCTGCAAATACCGATTTACTATTTATCCAGACAAGATTTAGCAAGCCATGGGATACTATAGGCCCTTCCTTTGCACCCGAGTTGCAAAAGAACGCTACAACTCGGATAAAATTTCCATTTGTTGCAAAAGGAGCCCTGTTAGCCTCTTTCATGAATGTTGCGATTTGTTTAGTGCTATTTAAGAACGGAAAATAGTTGTGCCGGCAATTTTTAGATTTATGTAGTTGTATATTTACAAAAACGATGCAAATAATAACGAGATAGGTCTTAAATCTAAATTCTTCTTCAATTTTCTAAGGTCCTATTCACAATAGGGCTGTTTTTCACTTCCAAACACTACATATCAGGTCGGATATAAATAACAATACAACATAATACACTACAGTCCACTCTATCAAGTTTCGCGATTTTCAAGCTTTCTCCAATGACGCCAGAAAGTGAGAGCAGACTCTATTTGAATGTTTGATTTTTTTACGTCGACAATGTGCACCAATAAGTACTGCGTCTAGTTCAAAAAAAGGCGGCATGATTAAATTTTACGTAAAAATATATCTTGAGGTTCTCGTCATTTTATTAAACATAAATTGTATCGTAAATTTATTCTAAAAATATTAAATCAATATCAAATAATACGATTTTTAATGCTCTTTTTCCGAAAATGAAGTTTTATGTATAAAAAATTGTAACTTTGATACAAAAAATTTTGGCTTCTTGGAAATTGGCCAGATTGAGGTCATAACTATCAAAAATCGGATAAAAAAATTTGAAGCAAAAAAAAATTATGCATTTCGAAAAATTGTGGTTAAAAAAAATTTCGCGTTTTTTGTTTATTGCTAAGTATATAAATAACTAAATAAAATATTTAAAGAATTCTCCGTAGCCTTATATGGAAGCGTCGACTATTACGAGCATTTGAAAAAAAAATTAGCTCAATCTGTGTATTCTTACTAAAGTTATACCTGTTTAAATATAATTTGCGTATAATTGATGAAAAAAGCCGACTTGGACCAAAAAACGGAATCACGAAAATCTCGGATACAAAATTTTTTCTGGGGGGGAAAAAATAGGTATCTCATGAAATTGACCAGTAAACAAAATGTCAAGGTTTCGTTGAAATTCAAAATTACGTCCCGACACGACCGGTCTATTTAAAATGGAAAGGGCCCATTATATGTTGCATGGATTTTTGCAAGGACTTTTTATGGCTTGAAATTTGCTACAACAAAACTGTTTATAAAATTAATTAACTTTTCTTTAATCATTTGCAACACAAGACACTAATAAAATTCTTGAAGACCATTTAGTAGAAAACAGTGGGTTCCAATGGTGTGCCGATCATTCAGATGTTTGTCCTTGCTTGAATGGCAGAATGAGATAGACAATTTTTCAAATGCCTGCGAAAACAAACGTTCTTCTGGGGGTAAGAGCAGTGCATCCATTGTTCATCGGTTTGGAAAGATAAACAGTCTTCGATATCAATAGCTGAGCTGAGTTCACGGGGCCAGAAGTAACTACGCGCATTCCAAAATTATTCATCTCTAGAGAGAGTCAAAATGGAGTCGTTATATTCTCGTGGGTGCCGTCGTGTGGCTTGTAGAGCTTCTTTCCTTGGACCGATGAATATGAGAGTTTTTTCAATTCAATGCACATGGATTCTAAGTGCAATGGAACCTTTGGTGATGATGCTAACGATGAAGCCAAACAAATTAATATCGATTCCACTATGCAAAAGCCATCATACCTGAAGTTTGGCTTAGTTTCTTACACCTCAGAGATATTCTCTTCAATAAATGCCAGCCATCTCCTCACTTCTTTTTATAGAAAATAAAGTTCTAATTTTTTAAGCTATCATTTCTATCATGTCAGTGTTGATAAGAGATTAATTTATAGCTATCTCAGATATCGATAGTTTTTAGCTCATATCACAATCGACAGTGCATTATTTTCGTTTGTTGCGTATTTCTCAGAAAATGAGGAATATTTTCCTGTTCTTTTATATGTATGTACGTATGTCGGAATTTGATAATTAGTGCAGCTTCATGGACGCTCGAAAATCTTGTAAACAAATGACACTAAATTTACCCACTCGTCATGTCCAATTCTTTTTCATTATTAAATTGTATTCGAAACGTTTTGTTTAAGCAAATAACTATAAATTATAGAAATGCATGCAATTAGCGGAATTATTTGCCTGACTAACAACAATTTGTCACGCTTGAAATGCCAAAGCAATAATATGAAAGTCCATTAAAGTACCAACTAAAATGTATAAACCAACTTAATCCAGTGAAATGTCTCAATGCATGGCCTAGTCACCTAGTATAGTCCAAAGCTATTACTGTATGTATCTACGTATGTATGTACACAGTTAAGCTGAAAGTCAATCGGTATTAATAAAATGTCAGATACGAAGCAAAAACAAATACTCAAAGTATAATGAAAGTGAGCGTGCCGACGAAAATCCAATCAAATCGTATGCTTAATTCGCACATACATACGTACATACTTACTATGCATGTATGCGCGTAGGTAAAAACGCTGTCAATGATTTCCCGTAACAAATCCCAACATTTAAATAACACCAGCTTTGTTATGTCCAATTCATTGTTCTTGCTTTTTTTTTTTGCATTTTAAATTGAATACATATTTGAACTAAAGACAGGTAAAAGCAAACAAAAACAACTGGCAACGCTAAGTGAGCATCAAAAGATCAACTAGAATGCGTTTAACTATGCTGAAACCAAAATGGATTTGGGAAATGTCGGCAATTGACTAAAATAAGTACAGGAAAAACAATTTACAAAAAATTGCCTTTTGAGTGACAGTTGAGAGATAGGCAACATAGCAAAAAAAAAACAACAACACACACATACAATTTTTTATCAAAATCACGAGGGATGGTCACAAGCTACTAGAGTTTTGAAAATTTTACTTTGCCAAATTGCTTGAACTGATACCAAAGCGAATTTATGGAAGGTGGTATCAAAATAACAGCTGATTCAATTTTTTCATTTAAATTCGCCCTACATTTGTGAAGGGATTGTCAAAATGAATATCTGAGAACAAAAAACTTTCGATTTTGTAATAATAAACCGGCAAACCGGTCGAATGGTGACCGTTTTCCAATATCAGCAAACTTATACATAGTTCATTCTTTAACTAAAACTATGTAAATTAATGTTTCAAACTTTATACAGAATTTATAAAAACTCAAAAAGCTTTCAACAAGTATAGCCTATTTAAGTTTAGTATAATAAAGTGCAAGATTGAAGTGGGTAGAAACGATCGTTGATTTTTTATATAATTTTTTAAATTTTGGTCTTAGAACTTTGATTCGCCTATGTGGTGGAAAAGGCAGAGCACTATCGAGATATAAAATCAACGAGAATAATTATAAAACGCATGCGTTTTATGAAGAAAAAAAGTTCGCAAGACCAAAATAATCAGCTGCAGGTTTTAAAATTAAATAAGCTATAAAACTGCGTACTCCAAAAATTTCTGAAAAAAAGTTAAAATTTTGAGGTAAATTTTTTGAGTCTCAAAAACTTTGTATTAAGCTTGAAACAATAATTTGAAGTGTTTTTGTTATAAAGTGTGCTTTTTTAATGAGGGAGAACTTTTTTCAGAATTGATCTTTTGACGGCTGTTACTTGATTTATACTCAGTTTGCTTTGCCATTTTAAAATGAACAAACTTACTCAGGAACAACGTTTGCAATTATTGCAAATATATCACCAAAATAATGGTTCGATTGGCGCGACGCATCGCGTCCAACATTCGGTGGGTTCGGATGATGCTCACTTTTGGTTGAATGCGTACGTTAATAAACAAAATTGTCGCGTTTGGAGTGTTGCTAATCCACAAGCTATTGTTGCGACGCCGTTATATCCTCAAAAAGTCTCTTTTTGGTGGGCTCTATAGGCAGAGGGAATCATTGGTTCATATTTCTTCAAAAATCACGCCTGCCATAATGTTACAGTCAATGGAGAACGCTATATAGCCATGATTAATGCATTTTTTCCAGAATTGAGGACCGAATATGTAAAGAAAGCAATACAAAAAGTTCAAGTATTTAATAAAATACTAAATTGATTAACTACGTACATATGTACATACATTTATATATATTCTTTCGAACTAGCCTTCGAAAAACTACTTTAATTTCAACTTTCTCCTTCGGCTATGAAAACGGTAACCGTGAAATTTACATCTCTCGCTCTGCAAGCCTTTTGGCAATGCCCCTTTATTCTCACTCAATTGCTTGCTGAATAAAAATTTTCCGGTTCTTCCATTTGCATTTTTTCGGAATGACTTATTATTCACTCTTATCCGTTCATTCAGTGTATAATTTTGTTGTTCTTTACATCTTCACGCATTGTACGCGCCTTATGCGTACCCACCAAACCAACGCTTTAAAACTAGTGGCTATCTCACTAATCGGTTTTAACGACATTCGCATGGTTAACTCATCCTAACGAGTATTTTATAGATTTTGGTATTCACTAGCCATTTTTTACCGATATTCGCCATCGCCGGATCAGCTGTTGTCGTTAGCTAGTCGATTATCAAAAACTAAACGACAACAAATTTGATGCTGTTAACTAAAGCGGGGAAAAATTCGCGATGTCAACTTAAGTAATAGATAAATTTAAGATTAGATGATTTGTTTTCTTGAATTAAAAAATTAACATTCAACAATGTCGTTTGAATATTTGGCATATGATTTATTACAAGGCGACGAAGAAGTAAGCGCTCCACCAATGGATCGACGATTAGTTCGGGATGTGGGCAATCCCTTTCATTAGAATTTCAGAAGCTGTGTCGGTTAACTCCAGACTTGGCTGAAGACCTAATTTCTCAGTTTGACGACCAAATAAAAGGATCCAGAATAACAGCAATATCGACTGAGAAGCCGGTGGGTCGTGCAATCTTTAGGCCTGTATAACGACCCGTGGATGAACAATGGAGAATATCCATGAGCTAGTCAACCGCAAGCCGTAGCATACATCGGGTAACGAATGCAATCAATGATTCATTGTTTCACGTAAAAGTGAGGTTTCCTATGACCCAAGTGGAGCGTCAACCTGCTAAAGAAATGTTTGTTTCAGCGGTTGCACTTTTGTGGGAGGCTCTATTGGGCCCGTCGATTGTACTAATATATCAATTTTGGCCCAAAATAATCATGAGGAGGCTTATGTTAACCACCTATCATTCAATTAATGTGCAAATGGTAAAAGCAAATTTCTATCTAGGATTCAAGTTTAAAAACAGAAATATAGTTTATTTTTAATATAAAGAAAAATTAACCTGTTTTTGATTGATATGTTTCATTAATTCATTGGAAATTACTAAATAAAAAATTTTAAAACTATTCCAAAAACTTGCAGGTGATTCCGAATATTCCTTGGAGTCGAGTTGATGACTTTTCTACCAAATCATTAAGAGGAGAAAAATATAAAAACTATTATAAATATTTATAGTTAGAAATAACCTAGTATATGAAATTTAATCAAATATAATAAAAACGCTTTAAAATTTTATATTCGGCCGCTCGCATTCGTTAGTTTTTTTCATTTATATTTCTGTTTTTCGCCCATTTTGGCATTTAGTTTGACCAAGATGGCACTCTTTAGTACTTTCAATAAATATAGAGAGACAGCTGTTAAGTGACGTTAAGAATATTTAGTGAATCGCACAAACGTTACTGCAAACGACAAATGGCAATAATACAAAATTTTCGATTGTCGCATAGTTTAAAGTTAGTGAATGGCTCTACAGATCGTTCTGCGAATTATTGAAAGCGTATAGATCTGGCTTTACAAATCCATTACTAAATTTTTGTATTCAAATTTGTGAGACCTTAGACTTTCCCTGCTCGCGTCTAAATGGCAGCAGACGAGTTGCCAAGGAAAATACCCTAAACCAATTCTTCAATAAGTACTTTCTCGACTGTTTGGCCGACAAGATTTCGGCGAGTATTCCCGATTTTCTGTGCTACGTAGTGCGCACTCGATGGTACACCTTCTAAGGGATGGAAGAAAGGAAATACAAGCCTTTCGTCAGCGGTATCAAAACCGGCTTCATTAGCCTATGTGTGCATCCATGGTCTTGCACGGGGGCACGCGCTCTAACCAAACCTAAGTTGACTTTTATGAACTAAGTGGAAATACTTTTAAGATTTTGCAAGGTAAGTATAAAAATTTGAAGCAAATTATTTTGTGGATTTATAACGAAATGGTAATGGTAATTATTATCAAAATCATATTAGCATTATCATAAAAAAATAATACAAACTGTTTAGTGGGTACTTTTTTTTACTCATTCATCGATTTCATTTTATTCCTTTCACTACCTGCTATTTCTGGCCCATCCGCTCGTCCTTATCTTTGGCCAGTTACTCATATTCTTTACGTTCGTGAAAATTTGTTCTACAGCAATTGTTTTCCATTCTACTTGTATGCAAATTAAGTTTCGCATTCTCTCTTTGTGAGCATTTTGCATATATTGAGTTCACTTCTGGATATTTTTATTTTCATTTGTTGCCTTCCATTCTTCTTTTTCATACATGGTATTTAAAATTGTATTCTTCTTAACCACTTCTTGTTGGTAAGGAAATTCCACTTCGTTCTCTTCTCTGTTCATTCATACGTGGCTTTATTTCACTTTAACTATATGCAGTGGTAATTTGAAGAACTTCAACTTCACTTTAGATGTATGGTACTTCGGCTATCCAATATACGATTTATTTTCTGCGTGGCACATTTTCACGCGTATTCTCACAAGACAATTATAATTGCATTTTAATTTAAATTTATATTTTTTTAATTTCATTGTTATCACTTTTTGACTTGAAAAAATTGTATTTACATATATTTCTTAATTGATTCACGTTATATACGTATCACAATATTTGAAGTAATTTTTACTCCGATTAAATAGTAGTTACTTCAGATACTTAGGAGCTGAAACTTCCGTTCGTCCTTTGTATATCAAAATATAACATATAATTGGAAAAGCCGCACATTGTACCTTTGGAATTTGCTATGCTGGAACTTAAGAAAAAATAATACATTTTGAGAATAATGGTTTGCTTCGCGTCAGCAATATTAGATTCGTTTGTTTCAATTAAAAACAGTTACTTAAGATACGACTCTAAGCTATTCCATTTCGAAAAAAATAGTTCAAGCATTTTTGACCTGCGCTTCACGTCTTATCAATCCAAATGGTTGCCAGTTGCATAAGCCTCAGTTAAGACCTCCCTACCTTGATGGCGTCCATGGCAACGTCGATTGCCCAGTCCCTTAATTGGGAAAATTTGTTTGCTCGTCTTATTGATATCTGCGCAAGAGCAAAGACTAACATCACCGTCGTCCAAGAAATGTAATGGACGGGACAAGGTGCGAATAACAAGACCTTGGGACATTTACGGCCTTATAAATTAGCGCGAATTCAGTGTCGTATGTATGAAAGAACTGACATGCACCCTAGTGAACGAACATCTCGCCGCATTCCACACTAAAGTGAAATTCTTTAATATTTTGATTTTCATGGAGTCCTAAAGAGTTACTAGTTCAATGCGTTCTATTGTGCGGAATGCGAAGTGTGCGGCAAATTCTTGAAAGATTAGCAACGGTGACATGTTTAATGGCTTTATGTTATGGAAGGAGAGAAAACGTGTAGATGATTAACGCAAACATCCGATTATGACGGAGTCTGAGTCCTGTTATACCATTTTGTCGAAATTCGAATAGCAATAGTGCGACTAAAAATACCAAGGCCGCTGGTGCTGACGTACTGCCAGCAGAGCTTTTCAAGTGCGGCGGGTAGGAGTTGGTAAAGTGCAAGAATTAGCTAAAAAAAGGCGATCCTGTAATTTCCACAAACCTTAATTAATTAACGTGAAAAAGCTAATAGACGCTGTTGGTAAAAAAATAAAGTTAAATAACCAGAAATAATGCATACATCGTTTTAAATTAAATAAAATTTTTTTCTGGAATCGATTCAATACTTAAATTTTTTTTAATTTATGTGAATAACGTCCCATACAAAAAGTGATATCGGTTGTATATATTTTGTTTTAGTTTCGCAAGTTTGCTGCCATTTTGAGTAACGTTACCCAAATAGCGATATTTTGTTATGAATAGAGGTTGACACGAAGAACTTTACGAAAGCAAATGTTTATATTACCTCGCTTTTACTTTGGGATCCAACAATATTTTATGGCAATTTATACTTTTTCCGTTCATCCGAATAATTGAAATTATTTCAGATTGAGCTAAGCAATTTGTACTTTCAAAGATTGAAGTTATTGTTGTGCATACATACAAAAATAATTGGGTAGAGGCGAACCAACTTGAGAAAATTCATTTAAAAATAAATCTCAAAGAAAGTAAATGCAATTTTCATATTTTCAATTCTTTTTGTGGTCTTAGTATACAATATAGATACATACATACGTATTTTGTAGCAAACTGAGAGGCGAAATCAAAACACGAAGAAAATTGCAAGCAAAAAAATAATCAAAAGTTAAAAGATAGCAGCAATTTTATTTTTTCTCTGCACTAAACCGCTTTTCGCTTTATCAACCCGTTTTCATTCTACTATGAGTAGGCCAAGAGAGCATTTAGCAAATGCATTTAAAGGGTCATCGAAAACAGCTAGACGTTGAAAGTATACAAAAGTGGTACCAACCTATACAAATGCCATGGAAATAGAAAAGGAAACTTTTAGCAGTTAAGTAAAAGCTTTGATTTACTTGCAGAACAAAATGTAGGAAGCTAAGAAGAAACAAATGCATATATAAAACTGTAGGAGAAGGTAGCACTGAACCAATTTCGAGCTAAATGTTTTTTTTGTGTTGAGGTCAACGAGTCGTATAATTAATTAAAAAGGCAATGTTTTGTAGAATATTGCAATGCTTGAATAGCATTTAAAAGGGCATCGAAGAAATTCAGGTGAAGTAGGGAAATTCCAATCGAAGCACACAAAGGACTGTTGAATTTTAATTTTATTTTAAAGCAAATGTATTGGCTAACAGAAACATTGATTTTTGCAGTCATCCACAAGGCCTTTAGGGTACCATAACCGCCAGACATAATATGAATTTTTACCTTTCCTTTGCGTAAACCTCCTCTTGGATGGTGGTTTAGTAAATGACTATTACAAGACTTTTGGTCCGAATGTTCCATCGCCAGTACTCCCATCCTCCATAGAGTTGAAAAACAAAATTATGTATATAAGGTTGAAATTGTTTTTGTTTCAAATCTAATTTTATTTTCGATGAAGCATCTGGTATAAATTGGCATCAACACAGTTTTTGTTTTTGTTTCAAATGTAATTTTCGCGCAGCACAAACTACGAATATACACCAAAGGTGCAAGCACGTGATCGTTGTTTATGCGTATCTTAAAACTGGTATAATATCTGCAGTATTGAATATAATGAGTTCGACTAGTTTAATGAGGTATCATCGTTTTCGCGATCGGCGAATCTAGCTATCTATCGTTGTTGTTGCTTGTACGCGTAAATTTGTTCGAGTTCAGACATCGCGAGTGGAGAAGTGGCGAGCAGATATTAGACCAGTTCTAAGCTACGTATAAACGACGATCATTGTGCGCGCACGTGCTTATACTTGTAATGCATATTCGCCGTTAATGAAAATTTATGCCAGATGCTTCATCGATTCGCCACTCGCTAACGGATGGCGAAACGAATTTAGCTATAAGAGGCCAAGATAATGGTGTTTTTGTTTGTATAAGGAATGCTTGCTGCATATGCAAGTCATCGTATGTTACTGCATTTTATGTGCAGTCAATCTTATAAATATGTATGAGCATTTAAATAAATTTTTTATTTATTTAGTACACTGTAAACATTACAAATTTATGTTCAAAGATATTTGAACAATGTGTTTATCGGCAACACCTTTTCAGCATACTAGTTTACAGATAGATTTAGCGCAGATTTCAATCTTGAACTCATGATGTCTTCCTACAAATCTACGATAATCGTTAAATCTTTGAACATGTAGCTTTTCCAGGAGTTCGTCCACAATCAGCGTCCATAGTTGGCAAGATAGTACCCCCGATTGAGGACAACGACGTGTGTCTGTTTTTGATTTTTTACTCCCTCCAACATCTGCTGTAATGATCCCAACCAGTAGTTTTCCTAACCATAGTTGCTGATATTGCTTCATATGACGTATTGTCGAAAGCATCTGAAACATCAAGAAATGCACATAAGGCAATCTGATTGTGCTCAAATGTATTTTCAATGTCGTAAGTGAACAGTATATTTCAGTTACAGTAGATTTACCTGGATGATATGTATATTGACTCTCACATAAAGGGTTTTCCCTAAGATTACCGTATTAAGAGCAATCTGTATTCTCTAGTGGCACAGAAAACCTGAATTTCCTTCTATGCATATCCTTGTGATATGATCAATAAAAAAGTGGTTAAAAAATCCGTCAGAGGAAATACCCTTCTATCCTTTTCTATAGTTCGATAGTTTGGTCTGGGTCACACAAAATATACGAACTAAAGTTTACTTTGTTACAAAGAGATAATAAGTTCATCTATTAAGATATCGTAGAAAAGAAGTGAGAGAATTAGTCAACTAAACTAAATAATTTAAATTTAATATTTACACTAATCCCCCCAAAAAAAATATAACAACCAAACCAATTCAGTGTATTTACTGGAAACACATGATACAAATTGTACCCTGACAGCATTCGTCTGTAAGATTTATTTAAGTGTCGTTATTAACGCTGTTGTAATTTTTTGTATTAAAGCTCTCCGCTATAATACCACACAATAATATCGAGTGTGTTGACCCCCGACACCATTTCTTGTACGATTTTCTTAAATAGTAAAATTTATTGCCTACTTATGGGCGTTTTATTACATTTATTTAGAGATACGAGCTGCCAAGTGTTTTCGGTTCAGTAGCGTCTCATGATTTTATGACAGATTTTTATTGTCACGCCAGGAGATAAGCCAGTATGGGTGCTTGTGTGTGTATGAATTTACATTTATGTATATTTATGCACATATTTGGATGTAAATATGTATGTATGAAGTCTTCGAGCGATAGAATTTATACGTGTAAGTAAATATATATAACTTTATTTGTTTGTACATCTTTAAGAATGCCGTCGGAAATATATATATATATACATACATAAGTACGCATGTGCATAATTGAGCTTTATGAGCGATATTTACCAACAAAATATTATACTAAGAAAGCTTATTCAATTGGTGCATAAAATAGTTTTATGAGGCGTCAACGTCTTTATTATTTTATGGGAATCAATGTTTTGCGTAATTTCGGCAAAAAAAAACTAAATTCAAATTTGCAAAGTTTTCAGGCTAGCAAACTAATTGGTTCACGATAACTAGTTTGCCAAATTAATCTGTTTCTCTGTTTCTCCTTAAAACTGAGCTATTTAAATTTGAAAGCTTCATTTCCACTTTGAGAAAATAAAATTTAAAATTACAAAGTCGCTAAGTAAGCTCCTTTGGTAAAACGATTTTAGTTTTGGTATTTTCAATTTTTAAAATGTTTCCAATTTATCTCATACTCGTATACGTTGTTTTATGGTAGTATGTAGTTTGAAAAATTAAAATATTAAGAACTTCTTAAATCCAAATGGTAGAGTCCTCAATTGCTCTTTTTGGTAATATTACTCACCATCTCTCTTATTTCCATTAGTGATAGGCTCCGAAATACGAGTATGTAAGGTTGAGTTAGTTTTAGTATAATGTGCCGCTAATCTACCGGAGATATTCTTTAACGGGAGCTTGGGATGTGTATGAGTGCCACTAAGAATTCAGGAAAAATATTATCAAGACTAATACCGCTACTGGTTATGGAGTGCCTTAAAAACCTTAACCCACTTGGTCTGACTAATCATGTGTGGGTTCTCTGCAGTCCGAAGCGTCAATTCCCTTTTATTGGCCCAGAGCCCTTCTGCGGCAAGGAAATGGGGCAATATCTACTTTGGCCAAAGAAGAAGAGGAAGCCTGCAGGGATCTATAATGTCAAAATCTACCAGGTCTGAATTACTGCAAAACGCTTTTATGCTCCTACAAACTAAAACACTTTAGATATTGCATGGGCTTATCAAAGAATAATATAAGAATTATTACAAAAATTCTTACTGTGCACTGCAGCCTGAACTACCACCTGACTAAACAGAGAAATTCTTCGGATGAGGCTGTAGATTCTGCAGAGTAGAAAGGGAAATTGCAAGACACATTATGGAGCAGTGTCCCAAACAAATGCATAACGCAAAAGTAATCTGGGTGAATACCTTATTACGGATGATAGTACATATGCATTCCAGAAATTTAGGATCAGTACAAAGTTTTATCTCGAATACTTGGATGAAAGGATATTCTTTAATTCGCCAAAGGGGGCACAATAGATCTCAAGGTTGCAGTGCCTTATACCCAATAATAATAATAACAATAATACCGCTATTTCCTAAGACTAACCCAGCCGAACTTAAACCAATATTGGACTTTTGTTACTGTTATTAAAAAAGGTACATAAGTGTCAAGTGTCAAGTTTGTAAAAACATTAATAAAAAAATTATATTTCTAATAATCAAAATTTTCAAATTTTACATTGTAATATAAAAATAATATCCTAACGATATTTTCACTTTGCAGCCGATTTCAACTATCGATATAACGCTGACCTGCCGCACTTCAAAACCTGGAACAGTATTCTGGATTCTTTTTATTTTTTCAACTTTTTGGAAAAAATTCCAATAATAACAGAAAACCGCGGACTAATATAAGGTTTTTGGTCCAATAATAGCGGTTAAACTTGGTCAAACATGTGCCGAAACAAAAGTCCTTTCATAATAATAAAGAAACCGCTTATTCAAATTTAAAAAAATTTAGTATCAAATGAAAGAGGATGAAATAGCTAAAATATCAAATCACAAAAATGTCATGTTTCAAAATTAAATTACTTCATTGAGTTTGAGGTTAGCGATTTCTTTGTACAATCGATCAACCAATTCTATTAGGGTGTTCGATCCCCCATTTTTGTTTTAATCACTTTATCGACTTTTTCTTAGTGAAGCTTCATAAAATAAAAATCCGAATGATTTGATGTATACGAGTATTCTCGTATTTTGCAAGACTTCATTTCTAATATTCATTTTTGAATCTATGGGTAATTGAAAGCATTGCTGTGCACTTCTCGTCACTGAGCTTTCATTGAAACTTCTTTCAGTAACTTTTTGGAGTGGCGGATTCACCGTAGATGGTGAGGTGTCCCCATGAAGAGGTATTCACCTTCGTTTCAGTTTTATACATCTTTCATCCAATCTAACACACCAATACGAAACAGTTGCGCTACAGTTTTTTTTTCTGAGCATTCGAATAAATATGCTGAAACATTTAATTGAGTTGAGAGTACAAAATAGTAATCAAATTCACGCAATATAGCCGCCAATAAAGACATCAGGTACAAATTGGTTGAATAAGTCCATAATTTTTATATGGAAATTGCAGAAAAACTTCGCAAACGTTAATCGTAAAATTTTATTATAGAAATTGAACGGAACAACTTCGAGCGCACGCTTAAAATTTTTATCAAATATGAGCATACTTATGTATGTATGTGTCTAAAAGAGAGGAAGCTATGCAAATTTCCCACATATGTAAATATATATAGATACATATATGAATCTCTATATGAAAACATGGCAGTATGTTTGCTCACTACCAACATACAGACTTACTAATGATGCTCGTAAAAATCCATTGACGGTTGCCATAAAATAAAAGGAATTTATAGGTTATGCACATAAAAATTGATGCTACTAAATACATACATGTGCATATATATATATAAATATTTTTATGTCCACATGTGTACATTTATTGATGAATGTTTGTGCTCCAATTTTTCTGCATAACTCGACCACAGTAGACTCAACACTGAAATGCGGGTCCAAGTGTGTATGTATTGTGTGTATACATTTTTGATTCTACATAAGCGCTGGTCCTCATTTGTATATAGATACATATGTAGAATGTGTTATGATAGAGAAAATATTTGCAAAATTTTGTAAGTGTGTGCCAATTTTCACACCCATACTTATTTCTAGCGACATGTCCAGTCACATGTCCTTGCACTTCTGAGTATTCATACCCACACATACATACATATGTATGTATATTAATAACACTTTTTGTACATAGAAATTCTAAACGTACATATGTATGTACATATGTAAGTAACTATGAATATGCGTTGAATGAAAAATAAATTCTTGCGTTGAAGGCAAATAATTTTATCAAAGTAACCTAGTTTATCTTGCCTCCAGAAAATAGTATGTGAAAAAATTGCACAGAGCGATATGAGATGCTTGAAGCCGCTGGGCAAATAGCCATGAAACTGAGTTCGCACATTGACAGGGCATAAATATTTTTTATATCATATATTCACACAAATTGTATGTATAAAGCTTGCTGCTGTTAGTCTGTGAACTAATACATCCTAAGGCAGCCAATTATATTGAAATTGGCTACTTCTCTTACTTTCGGTCCTCTTTTGCAAAATGCGAAAAGCACAAAATTGCTTTTCAGTTGCAGCAAAAAATAACTTGTGGCTGCCTTGAATCTGAACATTTTTGTTGATATTTGCTAGCATTTAGGAAATGATTTTACAAAATTTGCCCCGATTGTGGTTTTTTATGCTAAATATTTCGATTTCGTTGCCATGTCAAGCAATTAAGAAGGTGACGTGCTCTAATGTGAAATAATTTCATTGATTGAAAATCAAAAACTAATAATAATAAAAATAATGGATTGAAAATTTAATAATTGTGGGTGTAAGAAGCGGATTGTATATTTATGTTCACATAGTTTTCTCTTTTGGAATTTGAAAGCTGGCACTTTTTGCTTAACTTGCAAGTCAGCTTTTAATTGCAGTGCTGCAGCTACCTTGGAAGCGAAAATTATCCAAAATTTATTTAAAATTTGTTTTTATTAGTTAGGTTTGGAAGCAAACCATTTAGGCGTTGTGGCACCTTCAGTAACAGCGTTCGAACGAACGAAAATAGTCGTCACCTTCTACTCTTTGCATCGTCAGTGGGTTAATATTCTAACGGCGGGTGATAAAGGTCAGAATTACGCAGTAGCGGAATGATATCCCCTCAACAGCGCTGAACACCGAACCGTCCTTTGCTGCCTGGCTGTGATGCGATATAGAAATCGGGGAGAGAAAAAAGCTTGAAACCCGTTGGATCATCGCTTAATGCATATAGTGGTTATGAGTTAAAAATATTTTGAAATGCACATGCCCCAAACACGAGTTTCAAACCGGAAAGTGGTCCTACGTTGACTTCACAGCTGCTTCATATCCACCACCCTGACATGGCGCAGCCAGACTAATGAAATGCCATTCAGTTCCCTTAAATATTAGCTTACTAAATAAGCAAAAGCTCTCCAGCTCCTTCTAGAGATTTGCACACTTTTTCGAGGCACCTACAAAGGATGTTTCAATACATTCGTTCCTTAAAACATACTATTAGTAATCTAACACCTAGGCCAGTGATCATATCACTATGCATAGTAGACTGGTTCGCAAAACTTGTTTTAATCACAAATATAGCGACCCAGCTTTTAACTTTTACTACACATTGCTCATTTGTATATAATTGTCTTATCTCAAAAGAGGCCGCATAATCCACACCTGCATATAAAAACATCTTCCCAACTTGCAAGCGATTTACCAGTAAATCACCCATCAGCTTTTCACCTATATAGTCGAATAGGTATCAAAAAGCGAATTGCACCTTTGCTATAACTATTTCGTTTAAGTCGGAGATAGACGGAATAATAACTGCTTGTTTCATATAATAATGAACTTCTGGCCTGTCGATTCTTTTACAAACATGGAAAAAGCCACTTTCCTCTGGATCTGCCTTTAATTAATCAATTTTCCTCCCATCAAGTATGGACGTCTTCATACACGAACTTCTTTATAATATCCCAGCTATAGGTGCTTCATTGAAGCTTAGCTCTAAAGCCGTCACTTTCTACAACAGTGGGCACCAAAATACTGCTAACTACATATTTTTTGAAGCTTCAAAACGAATGTCGCTCGTCATAAATAATAATAATAGCATATAAGTATACTTATATGATGAGAACTCCAAATTATTACTATTATTAGAATGCAGCGGTGCACAACCTTAACATCAAAGATTTTGATAACTTGGGAGATTTTTGTGTTAACGACTTAAAAATTGTGCGTTGGCGAAAAATTGAAATTAATCCGACAATACTTTCATGCGATGGTTTTTTACAACTTTCGACGTGGATTATCGAGAAAAGAATGCATTGATTTGCTTCCACTTTTGGTAATGAAGCACCACACAATACGTTGTGTATTTGTTGCGGAATTAATGGATTTTTTAAATTTTATTTTATAAAAGGCAATATTAATTATTATATAAACTATATAGCACAGGCCTGCGACTGGAAATAATGTCTAACCCATTCGTCGTAGTTCACTCAGCGACGAACCTCCCACAGCTTTCTTTTCGCTTCCAAACATCATCAACGATGTCAGAAAATGTATAAAACAAGCGTTTTGTGATTCCACTTTCGGAATGGCATGGATGAGTTTGTTAAGTATTAAATACGAATTTAATTAGTTGTGCCAAATATGAAGATATGGCAACCTGCGTGTGGCAACAATAGTATTTTAGAAAGAAAAGCTTGTTGGCAACACTGAAATAAATTGGCGGATAGATAAAGAATATTTGAAGAGAAGAAGAGGATGTCTTGGGTTTTCGGAGGTGTGTGTGTGACTAATGGTAACAGTTTTCATGGCAGTTTCCATGCGGGATGGACCTGGATGGTTTTGTCCAGGAAATAAATAGAGCTGTAAAAGTGTGTCGATTATCATGGATAATACTTTAAAAAAGTATAAGGCATTTTTCAATGAAAAATATACACGTTCTCCTAACTAATTCAGGAAAGATATACTAAGTGCCACAAGTGTCAAACTTGTAAAGTGCATTTCTTAGTTTTTTGAGACTACAATTAAAATTTTAAGTGGGCTTGGAAACGTAGTGACAAAGTAATAATTACTACATTATATTTGTTTAGAAAAAGATCAGAATGGGTATGTTTTTTTGTTGAAACATAACATAATCGAGGAAACAGTCAGTCGGGTTGGTGATTTTTGCTTTTGTTAATTTTTTTTAATCATGATTTTTAGATGTCATTGTTTGTATGGTGATTTTATTTCTAAAGTGATTTTGATAGCGATTGTTAAAAAAAACAAAGCACGAAAAATTTGTCATTTCTTCTAAAGTTCTTTCAAATATTCTGAACAAAGAAAAACTTTCGCAAAATCGTGTTGATTTTAATTTTTTTCTGACGATGTTACGCATTTTCTTCATATGAAGAATATTTCAGTTTTTTTTAATAACTTCTATTATTAAGCCTTAAATAAAGTGACAAAACTTGTCAATATGTTCCTGACGTAAAGCTAGCGATTTAGGGTTCGGGATCTTCGTCGCTTTGGCTGTCACCATTTAACAAAGTGAAGAAGTGTTCCCTTCACAATTTAAGGATGTTTTGGACGTCACCAGGTCTCCGTTGTCGTTCTTACAGGAATTTGCTATGATTTTAAAAACTTTCGTAAGTCGCCGTACCTTTTGGTAAAATTTGCAGGCGCTTTTCCTTTTCTTCGCACTTACTTATTACTGTCTCGCTCTTCTTTCTGCGAATAATACGATAGGTACTATAGCATTAAGAATCAATATTATTAAAAATAATTTACGTATAAGTTTGAAAACAACTAGAATGATTTCAACTGTGTTCTTTTGTCTTACCTAATTCGTAACAACTATGCTTATATATACTTACTGCTTTATATATTATTTATGATAAGTCCAAATATCTATTAAAGGGAGTTACCAATATGTCCAAATTTCGCTTTTTCGGCTTTCAGTTTCATGACTGAAAAACTTTTATAACATGTCTCTCTTTATATTTTGCCTATGTATTTTTAATGAGGGGTTTGCTTAACAATAGACACAAAAATTATACATTCAGAGCTGGGTAACATTATACTATATATGGAACAGATGTACGCACGAGTTTAAGTAACTCAATCTGTGCCAAGGCCAAACATGTGCAAGAGATATGTATGTACTCGTATAAGACAGCCAACAGTTCCCCAGTTCTTATGTACATCGCTCTGGGTTTACGCATTCATTAAATAATGTTTTGAGGATGACCAGGCCGCACTAAGGCAGTTTCCTCGTCAACGATCTCGTTATGTTCGACCCCAGCTTGACCAGGTACCCAGCACTGCACAGTGTCATAACACTTCGTAACCAGCTACGACGTGAACTTCGACTAGTTGAGGTCGTTGGTGTCCGTTTTGCTGACAGAAAAAATGGTTATAAATGCGGTTTTCATAACTTTTCTTTTAGGTTTCGACTGCCACCGGCTCGGCATAAAAGACTGTGAGCTATTTGCCCACCACGATGAAAAGCTTAGCGCCTGCACCTACCTAGTTTTTCATATATATTTGGCCCTTGGTGTACCAAGGTATAGATCTGGAGTCAAGACAGTATTGGCCAAGCCCAGTTCCCTATTCTTGGGGTCAAAATTCTACATTATTCCATTCTTTGGGTCCTTCCCAGGATGCCAGGTCGAGGCTTGTTTTAGAGAAAAGCTTCTTCAGATATACGGAGTGACAGTTGAGGCCACTGCTACTTGTATAAAAATGCAGAAAGGAGTCCAACTTAAAAAATATATCATGGAGGGCAAGTTATCATAGATCTAGTGACCGAAAAACAGGCCAACCCTTGCAGTTCGCTTAAAATACAAAGAATTTTTGTTTTAAATGGAAAAATCAGCTATGCTCATCGCAATATAATACATCTCCTCAAAACTAGCTAAGTTACAAATCGTTCATAAAATACACAATATTGTACATTGGGGCTGCTTCCTAAGCTAAAATTCAATAATTAAATTGTCGGCCCTGTAGAATACCTTTGAAGTTAATTAGCAGGTTTACATTCTAAAGCAGTAATAAAATATTGAAATTCCTTCGTCTCTAATCTTTCAGTCAGTACTTTCGATTTTGTTGTCTAAAATTACAGTTTTTTTCTCCTCTGGAAATACTGTAAGGTGCTCATCGAACTATTAAATTCTTGCTTTGTCTAATTTCTTTTTGAAAAAAGGAAGAAACTCTTACTCCTGACAGACAGTTTTCCTTTGCTTGCACGCATATATGAAATTTTGCTTTCATTATCGAGAAATTCGAATAAAATTAATGACTTTCGAACCATCGGTAGACATATACTGCCCACGCACACTCAACTATAGTGGTACATCATTCCCAACATGCTTGCGATTTACTTTCCCTTTGCTACTTTATCAATTTACGTCTCAAACACATTTTTTATAACACTCCTCACCTGAAAACAATGCCCTTTTACTGCTCAATAAATCACTTGCTATGCTCGTCACGTTATTACCTTCCCTATCCTAGGAGTTTGCGAATATAATGAAAAAATAAAAGCATGTTTGCAATATAAATTTATAAAACAAACATATTATGTAAGTAGACACCTAGCGCAAGCACGCGAAACAACAGAACCACACATCAAATACATATGTATATAGTACATATCTGTTCTCGTATATGGAAAGTACATGCAGGAGATACAATACAACCAATTTCCTAGTACAAACACCTAGCAGATGGCAGGATCAAGTTTGTGTGGATGTGTGCGCGATATCGATGAGACGTGCCATGCTCGTTACAAGCTGCTTGGCATCAGCTAAAGCCACTTGATATCCTATCAATATTTATCCCCTTTCAAGCGAAACGCATATACTCACATAATCACACATACAAATTTAAATATATTTAGAAATACATAAACTTGTATGTATAGTCACAAACCCTACCTGCAGAGAAACTTACTAACTAGTTCTGAACTAGCCTTACAACCAGTTTGCTTATTCAGTTTACTTACTACTTCATCTTCTATTTTGTTTCAATTTCCAGACTCTGCATCAACGTCATATCATAAATTTTACTATCGCCGCTCTAACATATTTATTTGATTAAAATATCTACAGACAGGGCTGATGAGGGTGAGCGTATGGGCGATTCCTGCCGGTGCTCTCAGGGGGCCCGGTGTTTGACGAAAATTTCAAAAAATATTTGTTTTTAATTATTGCATAAACAACGTTTATTTTGTAAACATATTCAGTTGAAGTATAATTGTTTGGAAATATGTTCCACATAATTTTAAGGGTTAGTTGCTTCAAGAAGAGTAAAAGCAGAACTCGGAATGCAACATTATTTTTTACCGACGTTTACTTCACTTTCCAATTGTGTTATCGCTCCATACAAGAATTTAGCCACTGTCTCGAACGTAGAACAGTTATCGTAATTAACTGTTTTTGAAAAAAAGAGTGATTAGATTAATATATCGATGTCGTGATCTATAACACTTACTTAGTTAGAAATAACCTAAAACTAAACTCTTTCGGACCGTATTCTAGAAGCGTTCTTCGATCGCTTAAGCCAGCTATACAAACTGCTTCAAACTCTGATTTCATTTTGACCAGAAATTGGGTTGTGATATCATTTTTTTTATTGCTGATTTTGAGAGTCTAAGAAAAATAAATTGAAAAGTATTATTTTTATTATTATTTTTGGCCTTATATTTATGACTCGTCTGTATAATTTATAGAGCTTAAGGCCAGGTTTGTAATAGGAATAATATGAGAAAACAACAATTTTTCAAAGTGGTAGAAGTGATAGCTGATATTTCGAAGATCACCACATCTCCTCATCAGCCTTCTTTCTTTCTAGCTCTTAAAATTATATAAGTATTATTTTTGTAGTCTATTGAAATTTGTCAGTGATACTAGGGTTTAAAAAGTGCAGCATTATGACTTTACACCAGCATCTTGCCGTCAGTATATATAAAACTCCAAATTTGCGATAACTTTCAAAGTAATAAGTTTGAAGTGAATAAATAAACGCAGTAAAAGAATATCCAAGTTACAACCCAGTTTATGAAACTCGATTCTTGTTTACTTTTCGACAAATGGCTTTTCTGTTTCCGATTTGGCTAAGAGAGTATTTCAAATAAAATCTGCCAGGACTGCTTTTGAAGAAGTGAAAAAACTCCATCTTACTGCAGATACCACACGAGATGTCGATGGAATTTTGAAATACACGAGAAAACTTGAATGTGTTCTGATGTCATCAATATGGTTCTTATTCTCAAAGCAATCAATGATGTGAGTTTAATTTTACAGAAGACAAACGCTACAATCGACATCGAAGGGAAAAATTTCCAAAGTCCATTCATTGATTTGCAACTTTAACGGTGCCAGTGGGATACAAATTTTAAGTAGTGTAAAACCGTTGCTGAAGTTTTGACAGTTACATCGTCAACATTAGCCTTCAGTCGAAGAACGAGATATATTAATGCCCACAACTTCAGAAGAAATGTATACTGATGAAGAACTCGATGTCAATAGAAACACGTTTCTTGTTATCGTGGACTCAATTATTGCTGAAATAAGAAACAGATTTTCCAAAATCAGAGAAATTAACAAAATATCTTCATTCTTGTGGCATTTTCCGAAAATGGAGCTAGAAGACCTTAAAACAGCGGCACTCAATTTTGCTGAAAAATATCCTGCTGATATCTTAAACGAAATATCATCCGTCCAGATTTTCCAAAATCAGGGAAATTAACAAAATATCTTCATTCTTGTGGCATTTTCCGAAAATGGAGCTAGAAGACCTTAAAACAGCGGCACTCAATTTTGCTGAAAAATGTCCTGCTGATATCTTAAACGAAATATCATCCGTCCACTTAAAAAACGTGTATTGTGCCAATTTTTCTGAAGATTTTACTTGAACGCTGTCACTGAAGAGAATTTGGATACACTGTTTCCAAACAACTACATTTCTTTTCGGAATTTTTGCACATTGCTAGTGTCAGTTGCTAGGGCCGAGCGATCGTTCAGTTTTCTTATCGAGGATAAAGAACTAGCAACACAGAGAAGAGTTAAAGTACTAGCACCTCTATGCTTGAAATCTAAGGTAAATACCAAGTGACGTCAACCACCATCTGCTGGTACCGCGTTGAATACTTTCTGGGCTGGATCATTTTCGTTCAATCGCACTTTATTACTTCTTTATATTAATGACCATCTCTCAATTATCATCCAGCTATCATTTATATTCTAATGGGGGACTCTTTCTCTACTGTTAATTATTATTAATTTCTTATAGTGTGTGCTAGTAGAGCATTTTGCTGTCCAAAAAGCTAGGAGCAGAGAGTAAAACGTAAAGTTGAAATTAGCTGATATCATATTGTAGTTTGAATGCATTTTATTTGCTAATCACATATGTTGGTAAATTTTGAAATAAAAATGAGTGAATCATCAATTATTGATGCCATTTCGCAAAATATATAGTATGTATTTATAAATATAATAAATTTAAAAAATTGATTACATTAACCGGTTATACCTGTTCTTCCTAATTTCGACTGGTTTTATTCGTCTCTTTACTTTGTGTATAGTTTCGTTTAGCTTCAATTTGCCAAAAAAGTAAATAAAAAATTCAGCGATAATGAATGCCAAGTGCAATCTGTTGATATATATCTAAGTTTAGTGTAGGTGGTTCCGACACAATACGAAGGCACTGCACTGATCCCTTTCGATTTCAATTATGTTTTCATTAGCTTCAGCTGTAAGTCTCTATGATTCTTCTTAACTTGATTGAGCTACAACAGCTACAGTGGGCTTAATGAGTGCATTGCCCCTAAATTGTGATATTGCGCATGAAAAGTACAAAAGCATTGCTTAAGCGGGAAGATTTTCACTTTTTAGTTCTAGCTGACATTAAAGCCATTTAAACTATATAGTAATAATAATAATTTAGAGCTTTTATCATATAGCTCGTTGTATGGGCGAATTTCTCCAAATTGTGTGGCGTGAGCTTGATGTTGTATAAACACTGAAGCGTTTGATTTTTGTGAGAAGTTTTTTTTTCTATTACTACAATTATTTTCTATGATTTCAATGTTTTCAATTTAAGTATTACAGAAAAAAATATTTATAATTAATTCGAAAAATATTTTTGCTTGACAACTTCCGAATTACAAAGGGAGATGACGCTGAGTTCCGATCGATATGGAATTGATAAGACTTCCCATATTAATTACCTGTTCATGAACTGAAATATTGTTTGGCCAGATTTGCTTATCACTGCTGGGTAACTAAGTACGCACACTTATTCGCACATGATAAAGAGTTAGGGTGCATTTTTTATTGCCCCTATAGAAATATACAGTAGAACATTGCATAGATAAAGCCGCAAACGCATTAGTTTGCATGCATTAAAAGCTCGTAATTTCATGCATATGCGGTTGTTACTACTTCGCACTACATACGAGTACATCTACATATATATTTACATATTTATATCTTTTGAGTGATATTTATGTGCATATATTTTCAGATATTATACATCTGCACACATATTTAGCATGCACAAACAAATAAATGTTTTCACACAATGTCTCAATTTATTATAAATATGTTTAACATTTAACCACCATTGTTGAAAGCAACTCCCGCTGGTACAGTAGATAAATATTCGTTTATTTATAGAAATACTCGCTTTTAGTAGCGGCTTCAACCGCTCGGGATTCAGTTTAATGTTATGCTTTCAAATGCAACAGTGCAAGAAATAAGTAAGTTTGCCAAATGTAATATGAAAAAAAAAAAATTTTCTAAACCAATCTCTCTGCAAACAATGTTTCTCAACTAATTATTTTATATGTTATTGTGTCATTGCGTAATTTCGTTGCGTCTAGACTACTTTCAGTATGCCCCATTTAAAAGTTGTTATATTCAAAAATTGCGAACAAATGGAGTGGAGTTATGAAAACGGATGCGATATTTGGGTTTATTGAGTATTTTTATAAAATAATTACCTGAGATTTTTTGAAATTTAACTTCCAAAAAAACGGTAATGGTGGCAGAAAACGGATAAGGTGGCATTTCATCAGGGCTGATTTCCTTGTCTGGTATTATCGAACCTAGTCTTACTATGCAGATCCTCTTTCTCATTTACAAAATTTGAACCCAAATTTGATAAGACTTTTTCCCAAAAATAAAGGTATTGTTTTCTAATATTTGTCCTATAATTATAATACTGTTTATTAAATTACATTTTGATTCTTTCAAGGTTTACATTTTTCGGCATCGAATTCTCTCTTAACAAAAAATTAGCTTTTTATAAATCTACTGAAACATATATTTATAGAGATTATCGTAAGAAAATGCATTTGCCTTAAAATATGAGAAACATTTGTGCATTACAATTATATCAATTCATCCGTCTAAATATTGTTTAAATTTAGATATTTTACAAACAAAAGCGAAAAATACATATTTCATACGTGCAGTCATTAGCGCACCCAAAGAAGAGGCCAGTGGGTTTTGTAATTCATCCCCCTACCAAAACCTTAAAACTACAGTACTATCTTGAAATTTATTTACTTCTTTTAAATGAAATTAGCATAAAACCTTCATGATTTTAAGTAGTAAATGAAAAATATTCAGTTTTCATTGTTTAAGTCTACATAGAGGAATCTGAATTTAGCCCCCTATGTGTACTTTCTACATTTAAGGACCACCCTAGTCCACATATGTACATCTTCCCGAGCCACTCAGAGAAAATCAAAATTTTCACAAAACAAGCGGTTCGTCAACAAGTTGGAAAGAAGAAAACCGCAACAAAATCATTAAATCAATCAACAGCAGTATTTCCGCTGAATTAACAACCAAAGTATCCACAAAAACTGTAAAAACTCGGAAAAATAAGATGTATCGGGTTTTAGAAGCATTTGCATAGCTGTTAAAATACATTAACGAATTTGAACGAAAGCTTTAAAATAAGCTAGGAAGGGCAGAGCTTAGAAAATTAAATATTGGAAATGTGGTTATTATTTGGTTGCGAAGTTCTATTTAAAAATGTTTGCTATTTTATGTTTCAGTTAGAGAGTCGAGCTATTTGAGCCAATGTTTTAAATAAGTTTAGGTACTGCCCCAAAATGTGGGTAAACTTTATAGTAGGCCTGAAATCTTTTGTGATATCAAAAATGTATCCAATTTTTATCTGGCAACACTGCTTTTAAAACTTTACTTGAATTCTATGTATGATCTGTGACTTCCTATAATTTACTTTGGTAAGCTTTTTTTTGCTTTGATTTAAATGGAAAGCTTCTATGGCCCAATGGTAGCTATAAATGCTTAAAGTCTTAATTTTGAAAACTGTTTATTATTTCAAAGTGTAAAAATAAAACATAAAAAAAATGTGAGATAAGATGTATTGGCAAATATCAAATATGCCTTGTGTTTTTTTTTATTTGCCTATGGTTACAATATATTTGGCGTTGGCGAAAACATTTTTACAAAATTTTTGACTTTTTTTTTGGAGTTTGGAGCAATGAAGACACGCCTCCTTGTCAAAGTAAATAAAGCGCTGTATTCTTTGAGCGCCAAAATTCGTAAATTTTAGTACGGCTCTATTAATTTTTTATAATTCTCAAAACCAATCAAGTGTGGATTGGGCCAGCATCTTAAACATTCGACAGTTTAACACACTTAAAAAAAATAACACATTTATATATGGCTGCATAGGGGAGCGGCTGACAAAGTGAAGAAAACTAAAATAAAATCCCTTCAACTTGATTTCATCACTTCATTTGAATTCCATGCACTGTGATACATATCTACGCACTTAGAAGCACATAAACATACAACACATATTGACCTCATTTTTTTCATCGAACCAAATCTCTTCCGCCTCTGGAGAAGTTTATGCAAAATTAATATCATTAATGTGCCAGCTTACAACGAAGTGTCGTGTCATATTCTTTTACACAAATGCATACATATTTACTCTAATCAAACAATTGTTCTTCAACGTTCTAGTCCTAGTTCTTTGACAAAATATGGAATGCCAAATGGAGCTTGTTAGTAATCAGATTACGGTTAGCAATTTTTTTTTTAAATAATTGAAAAATACTAACAAGTTATGAACCCGTTTGCAGTTTAATACATAGCCTCAATGTGCAGTGATTTATGATTCGAGAATTTCATTGAAACACGAGCTTTGATTTCATCCTTATAATTCAGTTAAAATTGTAGTCTTTGCTACATTAAGAACCTTGTAAATCTCCTCTTGCTCAGTGAGTTCGCAGCATTGGTGCAATTTTAGATACTGTTCACTTGCTATTATCAACCACACATTTAGTGGATGGTCTTTTGAAAGGCCCCGTTACACTCAGCCAACCGCAGCTGCCAAGATTATGATTTCAAGCTTAGAGTTTTATTTCACTTTCGAATTGTAATTTCCTTTCAATCACTATATTCTCAACTACTCTTTCATTTGCAGCGTTTCAATCATTTTCCCTACCTCTGGTGATTGCTTTGAATGCATTCCCTTCATTCGGTCCAACGCCACACGATCCCAGGGATATTTTGCATTGATACCATAAATATAATGTCCCATCATTTGAAAATTCCTTCGACACTTGCCGCCCTAACAACTGACATGCACGCTTCCCTCATAGCCTTGCACACATCAACACCCCCATGCATCCCCCACTCACATTCAAATTTCGCGCACTTCAGTTCGGTTGAAGTGATACTTTGAGGATATGGCAGCTCGCTCTGTGGGTGAATATTTCCACCAATTGCTGCAGTGGTCGCCCTAAAGTATGCCAACAAGCGTTGCACACTACACTTTATTAGTTTGACACTTGGCACCCTTTAGCATAGACGGGTTTGTGGCTAGTGTGTCAATGTGGCGCCTGACTAACTGCCTGATAGGCAAATACCAGTGTATGTGTTTAGAAATGTTTATGTGTTTGACTCAGTTGGCTTGATTATTGGGGAATGCCACAAGGCAACATCCACACAAAGATATGCGTAGAGTATCTAAAATCAATGATGTAATCCACACATAGCACAATGAAGCAACAGGCTCTATGACCCTAAAGCAGGCAATGTAGACAGTGATTATTCTCGCTGCCTTGTCAGTGGGCGTTCGGATGGAAAGAAGTGGTCGACGATACTCATCAATGTTTCATGATTTTAGTGGAGAAAAATTATTTACAAAAGTTATTACATGGTATAAAATACTTCATGCATGTACCCCGTACTACACAAATTGAGTTAAATTGGATTTTCTTCAAAAATATATACAAGAAAATTGGTATTTGTATTTTAAGGCAAACAAAAATTTTAGTTTTAATTAATTTCAAATTTAAACGCTTAGAGCCGGGCACGTTTATTAGAATTAGTTTTTAGATGATATAAAATGCTAATCAGAAATAGTAAATCTGTGAATTGTTAAAAACTTCTGTTTAAAGATTCGAAGCGAGAATGAAGTGTGCAGTGTTTAATTTTGAACAAACGCTGGGGAAAATTCGTGTGAGTGTTGGTGAGAAATGTTTTCTTTAAAAATGTAATACCTTCCGCTTTCAAAAATTTACAAACACAACTGATAGATTCTTTGGTGTGAGCTAAAGTTTGTACGTGCGACTAATTATCTATTGTGTATTGTCATATACGCATAGATATTTGCAGAAGAAAGCTTTGCGAAATTGGGGTTAAAATTAGCTCCAAACATTTAAAAAGTACTGATTTTAAAGAAGATATGTTACCCAAAATTGGTAAGGTTTGTTACGATGTATTGCATCAAAGCCAAACGCGTGTTTTTTTTTATCATGATTCATTAATAGTTATCTTTACTTTTTTACTTGCTCATAAATAAAGTAAATAGAAACAAGTAAATATGTGTTACCTTCGGCCCTGCCCAAGCCTTCATACCTTTCATGAATATTTAAAAATTTAATTTGAAATACTGCATTATTCGCGTACAAAAATAATAAATTTTAAAACACTATTTATTTTTCACATACAAAATGAAATACACTAAAGTAAAGTAACGTAACTGTCATGAAATAAATTGTAGTTTTTTAGAAAAATTAAAAGATTAAGGTACATAGGGAAATGTACAGATATTAAGCGTAAGAACTAAAAAATATCCCGTCATGCCTACCAAGTTTCATTTAGATATCTCTAAAATTGAGAGACTAGTTTGCGTTCAAACAGACAGACAGACAGATGGACAGGCAAACGGAAATGGCTAAATCGAATCAGATCGTCGATCATTTGGGTTAGGCTCTATCTCTTCTTCTTCTTATACTTACAAACATCGGACCAAAGTTATAATACTTTTTTAGTATTTTGTTTTAAATTCGAAAAGAAAACACGAACCTTGAAACTGTTAAAAAAAAACTAAATAGTTGCGAAATGAGCTAGTATTGTTTAATATTTTCGCAAAATATCCATATATTTCATATATTTTACAATCAAGGCAAAAATTATCACTGAGCACTGAGCAGCTCAACTTCCAAGTCAAAGAAAGAATCAGCTGAACAAAAGAAAAAGTTTTTAAATATACTTGAACAGTTTAAAACCTTTTAAAGAAACCTGGGATGGTTTTCCAAATTAGATCTCTTATTAGGGATATAATGAAGATTTACTAAAAACGAAGACGCAAAAATTAAAAAAGGAGTAACGTTGGTACTTTTTATTTATTTTTATTTTGAAGCTGCTGAAATTCAGTCCACTGTATTCTATAAACCTCAAATCCCTTTTTGGTTTTTTCTTTGTATAGTTTCCCTACATTTGATAGCTGACAAACATGGTATCAAAAGCGTGATGTAGCGGCCAAAAATTTACTTTTTTCTTTTTTCTTTGAATACGTGATCGTGCGGCCATTATTGTTGGTATTAATGCTTGTTCAAAATAAACAAAATCCTCGACTTTGTTAAAATTGTAACTGCCAGCTATAGGCTGACTGATGGCAGGAGGTCCATCGTTTTGCCTTCGTTCACCTTCATCGCTTCGCTACTTTATCTATCTTGGAAAATGCAGCACTGACGGTACGGTGATGAGCGTCAGGTGCTGTGGAATGCTGACTTAAAATTGAAGGAGAGATGGAGTGTGCCACGGGTATTTTCCAATATTTGGCATTTAGTGAATATCTGGCCGATTCTAGACTTGCCAGTAGTACTACTCACTAACTTTAGACAATCTGACAATCGCAATTTCTGTCGGCAGTATTTTTCGCTTATAGTAACGATTGTGGGATTCACTAAATATTCTTCACGGCACTTAATAGCTGATTTTTTATATTTATTCAAAGCACTAAAGAGTAGCATCTTTGTCAAATTAAATCTCAAAATGGGCGAAAAGCACAAAACCAAAATAGAAAAAAATCATTAATAGGTGCTGCCGATTTTAAACTTGAACGCGTTTTCATTATTATTGTTCATCGTTCTTCTCTTTCGTCAAAACGGGGTACAAATTAGCGAGATGTTGAAGAATCTCGCTTTGATGTGAATCGTGGCGAGACGTTCGTCGAAGTTAACGCCAGTACTTGGCGACGTAGTCACTCTCCCACTAGAAGTATGTATCAAACGTCGAAAGGTCATCTTTCATCTTTCACACAATTTTATTTTTACAATACTGAAAAGTTGAACATCAACAAAACTTTTATATATCGCATAACTAGAGAAAGACCAAAACATTTTTTGAGCGGCATGTTTCATACAATTTTAGTTATCGAAGGAGATCAAAATACAAATTATTTTCTGTTCGTTTCACCAGTTAATGCAACTGTTACTCGGCCCAAAATATGTAGTTGATTATAGTATGTTAAATGGCTATAACGAATAAGTTACTTACACAGCAGGAGCTTTAGGATGTATTGAAGACTTAGTGAAATGCAATGAAACAACAGAAAATGCACACGAAAAATGTTTACAATGCGCAGTGGTAGCTGTCATAGGCAAAGAATTTTTAAAAAAATTTGAGTCAACAAGCGATGTAATAAAACAAAGTGTACAACCCCTTATAAAAACAAGCTTTCTATAAAACCGTCTACAGAATGGAAAAGTTATATTTTAATTTCTAGTAAATTTAGTGTTTTTTTAAGTCAATATTTATACTATTTACTTACCCCTTTTTGTTTGCTTATTTCTTTCTAAATGAAAATATCGAGTACTCTCACTGTTTTTGTTCACAGTTTATATTGTCATCGACCACTATGCAATGCTTAATTAGTTTCACACAACTTAAAACACACAAATTATATAGAAAATATTTGTATTATATAAAAAGGATTTTATTTACTCGTGCACCCTTCAATTTGACATTAAATAACACAAGGTAAGTTATTATGTTATATTTATAATTCTTCAATTAATTCCAATTTTACATTTTAGTGTAGGACTTCACCATTTTACCCTTTTTCGTGGTAATAATAGCCTTAGCAAATAACGCAAAAGCAGTCTAAATGATTTACATATATAAAAATACTAAATTTATTAATGTTTTGTTTTGTGTCTTATTCAAAATATTAGCTCAGTACCCACGGTAAATAATAGCTTAAGAAACTATGATTTTGTAATTTTATACTAAAAAAAATTAGGATATTCCTGCTTTCATATATGAAGATGTTCCTTAGAGATTTTATAAAGTTTTATTCTAAAATAAATTTTATTACAAATATATATTTCAAGTTATTATAAATATATATTTCTAGTTATTGCTTAAAATTTCTTGAGGATACTACTATATATTTTTTGTACTAGATTCCTTAACCTACATTTGCATTACTAATTTATCGTGTAAACTAGAATAAAAACTTATCAGTAAATCGATACTAAAAAAAGGTCCAAAGCCATCTATGGGTTTAATTTTTGGACATCAGCAAAAGATGGTTTCCCGTCAATGTTCCTTTCTTAATCGTTACGCCTCCAACTTTATTTAATTCTGAAAAAATTAAGAAGTTAAATACACTACATTATATGTTGTAAATGAATTCGGTTTTAAAAGTGAATATTAATAATATCTTTAATTACTGGTTTTCATTACTTTTATTTGAGTATTTATTTATTATTTTTAATAAACACAAATTAAATATGTAGGTTGGTTATAACAAATCCTTAGTTCTGGGTTGTATACCAACTTTAGTTTTAAGGTTCTTTAGTTGTATCTGTTAAATTATTTTTAGGTAGTTTAGGTAATTTTATTTCAAGCATGTAGCAAATTACTTCCCTCTCGGTTCTGTCGCGGTCACCTCTTGACGCTTGCCATTGTCGCCGATTGCCCTTATGTATCTACTTATATATATTTATAAGTATTTATATTTGCGCGTCCCTATGCAACTATTTATATGCTACTTTGTTTCCTACATAAATGCTTCATATCAAAGTGGAAAGAATCAAAACTAAACTTACCAGAAAATTTAGAAAACAAAACATATGTGTTACAAACGAAAACTTTTAATGAAGCAACAACTAAAATTTATTTTATTTAAAACAACTAACGATACAATCTAAGTATTGCATGTCACTCGCCTGTCCTGACAACGAGCCTTTATGAACTTATAACTATGAAGTTGTCGATGTAAATTACTTACTTAAACAAAGTCCGAAATGTAGCTTTAGATATGAGTAAAATTAATGCCCAAAAAATATAAAAAGTAACAAAGCAGGCTTTCTACATTAACAGTCTGTTCTTATTTAATTGGCAAACACACGACATTGAAAATAGTTATTAATTATTGACAGAAACTCGATTTTATAATATTAATTTAATGGCCAGTTAATTGAATATTAGCAAGAAAGCTTACACCACATGTAAAAAAACTTTTGCTTTGTTCAGTTTGCATAAGAATAATATAGTTCATCAATATGTTACCTATTAAACTTACTTAATATACAATCAATTCAAAGTTTCACGTTAACAAAAAAAATTTTTATTTGAAAAGGGATTCGTTGGATGATTCTTACAGCTTTCTATTTGGATTAACAACAGACATAAAGAGCTCTCACCCAACATCAGGACTGCAAACCGCTTAGAAAAAACGTGATCGGGCAAGAACTGACTCATGAGCTTCCCTGGCTCGATTCAAAGGTTTCCATATGCATACCTTTTATATAGAAGAAATAATATTTTATTTGGCTTTAGTTCTATATATGTAAGTATAAGATGAAGAAGAGATATACCAACACCAAAGCCCACAAAAATTACTCATTGATCATACAAGGCATACGGAGAAAATCATCCAGAAGAGGTTTTGGTTGGATAATTTAACATTTATAGCATTCCTTAAAATGTGATTTAGCTAACTTGTACTACAATCATTTCCAGAACATTTTTCTACTAGACAACTACGAACTGGATTGATTAGTTGTTGCCGAATTCTTCTGCAGATAGTGCATACATTCATAGCGCTTCGTATCAATGCATTATCATGTACATCTTTTTATTTGTAATTTTTTCCTCAATAAAAACTAAATTTATTTTATCATACTTTACTTTATTTCGTTATATTTTATTTGAAATGCGAAAAATAATAGAATATTTCTACGCTAACAATGCCGTAATTTAAACTAACTTTTAGCATAAATGGGATGAAGGTTTCGCTATAACTTCTTTACTTATTTTATACTAAATGTTACAAATAACACATAAATATGACAGATAGTATTATATATGCATATTTTAATAAAAAGGTTTGTTATTCAGATACAAGTGGTCTGAACAATCGCTTCCAAATCGCAGGAAAACCCAATCAAAAAATTTTGAAAGAACCTTCTCTGACAATTTGTTGGGCTCCACACACCAAATAAGCTCAGAGCAACAACTAAACGAATCCGTTGACGGCTTTACTAAGACTTTTCAACGGGCGTTAAAAGTTGCCTTTCCGAACACTGTGGCGTATAGCAAGCCAAACCCTTCATGGTGGTCGATTGAAATCACATCCCTTAGAACGGAATGCAGATCAGAATTCAACCTAGCTAACAGTTCAAATTCTTGGAGCGTATACAAAGACCGACAGTGCCGTTTAAAATATGCAGTAAGAGGCGTTAAGCGCTCTTCACTTAGCTTCTAAAACAGACGAACTTTCCGGATTGCCGCTGCAAAACACTAAGCAATCGAGTCGGAGGCAATAACGACCGCCCAGCGGATATTATTACCGCAGACTGGGAGTAAATCCTGTAAAGACGGACCTGGTACTGTTCACGGGGAAACAGAAGACAACGGATCTCGAACATCTGGGGGGAGACCCTAGTATTCATGGGAGAGGGCAAATATGTATATAGGCCTCATACTGGGTAGGAAACTAAATTGGTAGCCCAATATTGTAGATAGAGTGTGTAAAGCAACAGTAGCAATATGCTCCTGCTGCAGATCAAATGCAAAATGGTAGGGGATAGAACCCAAAATAATAAACTGGCTCTACACCGCGGTAGTTAGGCCAATTTTCTTCTACGGCATAGTGGTATGGTGTAATGATTTTGATGGGTAAAGTCCAAATGTTTGCGTCCATACTCATAACGGGTGCGATAAGTACAACAACATTCAAGGCTCTGTGCGCCCTACTGAACTTACTTCGGGTAGACCTAAATGATAAAGCGGGTCGCAATCGGTGCCGCAATTAGGCGAAACGCTCTAAACACTAATTACGTTGATGGCAAGATACTTACGGAGCTTCCAGAGCTTCCTAGATATACAGACTATGCAATGCCGACTTCTACTCTCACTGCAGGAAAGTGTGGAAACAGGATGATGTTGAGGGTGAGTCCATCCAATAAAAACACTCAAGCAAGAGTCGACAATATCTATGGTAGTAATGAAATGCCGTACATCTGTCAACGATATGAGTGCAGAGGATATAATTGATGAATGAGGTACGAAGATGGAATACCTTAGATGTGTGAAAACCAGGGATCTTCTAAAATTCTTGCAAAGTTCAGAATGGAAAACTGCATACTTTATTTAACCTAACCTAACCCTCTATGCTACACATTCAAATAAACTCATATAACATATATAATATATATATATATAGTATATAGTATATATATATGTATATATAGTATAAAAATATGATTTGAAGGTATTTATAGCATCATACGTATACTTAGTGTTCAGTTTCTCAGTTTCCCTTATTTTCTCTCTTGTTTGCTTAACAGTTTTGCCATAAAGGTTGTATTTTTAGGTAAAGTAGTGTGTTATAAAACCTGAGAAATGCTTTAGTGGGTTTTCTTTTTGAACCGACGGGATCATTTTTTGTGGTACTTTTCATTACGGTTTTAGCATTTCAAAATAAAACCTGTTCGAAGCCCAAAAAACATTTGTCCGGTTCAAAACCGGCCAGAATCCTTTGCTCGAAACATCGAAAAGAAATGCAGTTATTAAAATAAAAGGCAAATATATACCTAAGGTCAAAGATTTAATAATCACTTCTTCCACCAGTACTTGGAAATTTCACAGATCGATCACTCAGCTTCCGTTTTGACTAACGAGGGCATTTGTTTTTTGTACAAATACGTTAAACCTTTCTGTTTTACTTTCAGAAGGTAAAGATAATCTCAGAGGTCATTTTTCACATATGCACATATTTAAATTTTTCGTAATATTCAGTTTTGGGCGAAATTATTTCAGTCTGTTTGAATGTTTATAATAATACTTGTACAAATTATTTCCGTCCTGTTTATCCTAGATGCCCAGAATACTCAATTAATAACAAACATTTTTTGACCTAGCCTGTTCTATGAGCATATTCGCTTGCTATTACATAAAGCACTTCACATAAACTATACTAACTAGCTTTCGCTTTTTAATATTATTTTTAAGCATACTCGTCTCGTATTACTTTGCTTTCTGTGCTCATTCCCTTTCTTTACATTAAATAGTACGAAAAAAGCGTTTGAAGGTAAGATACTGTAAAGCCAATTAGCACTTTAATTTACAATTTAGAATCTTAATTCTACCAATTGGTGTTTGCGCGTGGCAGCCGTTGAAAATGAAGTAGTAATTAGTTGATATTAAATAACTAACTTATCGGCAATGCTGACAACAACTATGCTGTCGGTTGAGTTGTATTTTATGTGTTCTACATGCCGGTTACCTTGACACACCCCATATCATTTCAATGGCAACAACACTCTTGGCGGTTTATAGGTAAATAAATACCTATGTATATTTGCATAACTGCAAACATATGTATATGAACTTTATCCACGTCTAATGAATATTTTGTACATGTATACATTTAGTTGTTTTGGAATCGGTTTTGAAATTCTTTGGCTTCTTTGTCGCTTCAACTTCAATTAGCTCAATGTTGTTTTCCAAATAAAAATCGATTTGGCCTTTAAATATAAACGTATGTAATAGAACGTGTTGCATAGATATTGTGTACATCAAAACAAAGTGTACAATTAAAATTAAATACTGGTGCTAACATCGACTTTAGATATTCTTGAAATCTTCTCTGATGTTTTCAGTATATTAGTAGCTACATTTTGGGTAACTGCTTTTACAAAAGAGCGAATTTTCTTTCCAACGAACCGCTTCGGGTTGCCAGCACGGGATCAATTTTCTAATTTGCTACATGGCTTGAACTTGTCGATAATTTTTTTTAACTTTGGTATGGATTCAACCAATTACACATCACAATAAATTTAGACCATTTGTTTCTGCAAGTGATCATTCATGGTACTAGGTCAGCCATAGTACAGATAATTTTTGCTGAACGAAGTTATGGTCCATCACGTCTGAGCTTTTTTCGAACTTGCATTTAAAGTTTAAGGGGGTCACAATGGAAATTTGCATAAGTATAAAAAAAATTGTTAGCCTAGAAAGCTAGGCGATAGAAGTGAAACTTCATGGATCTCGATGGGCACTTGAAATGAAAATACTCTCCCTAGCCAGCAAGTTTTATGAGATAGAAATATTTCCTCGATAACAGAAGCTACTATTGATTATTCTGGAATTTTTAAGGGTGTTAGGTTAATGAAAAAAGATAGTTGATGTTTTCGCCTCCATTTATAAAAAATCTATTCATTCACTTCCATATTTTCATGTTCAAGAAAAGATACAATTGGTTTGTGGTATGAAAAATATTAAATGAAAACTCGTGATTGTAAATTATTTAAATATCTTGAGAAAATTTCATCAATTGTCGTGCCTGATCTGGCTGTTGAGTCTTTGGAATTATTATTCATTTTTAAATTAAATTTACTTTTTAAAAATTGTACAAGTGGTTGAGCTTCTTCCAAGGCAAAATTGACATTAAAATCACCGCTTAAAATTAATGGATAAGAGAGATTTAGTGTGTAAGGCTGTAACTAAATAAAATACTTATTAACTGTAATTGCGTATACTACAATATTGGCAATTGGCAATTGGCGATATAAGCTAATTAAAGAAAATCGATTCTTAACTTAACTGAAATACAAAAATTGGAAAATTTGTAATAAACGTGGTGTTCAAAACGAATAGATACACGTAGAGACAAGAGAGGACTGTTTTACAGTATCATATGTGCATCCACCGCTGTAACGCTGCCTAAAGAAGTTGCATGCCGTTTTTTTTCATATGGCAAGATATGTATGTTGAGGTTTGTAACTCCACTAAGGCCGGCATTCTCATTATGAAATTATAAATTTATAATAGGCGTGCGAAAAGACAAAATTTTACGAAAAATTTTTCCTCTTGGTGACGCTCTTTATGATCTGATTGTGATGATTTTAAAAAAGAATGCAGAAGGTGCGGTTGAAATTTTTTTTATTATTCGTATATGTACTGTATACGTATACTTTGTATATTTGCAGAAGAATGTTAAAAATATATACAAATACCCATTAGATGGCTCTGTAGATAATACTTCCAAAAATTGAAAAGTAATATGCAACGCAAACAAATCCGCAGTTATCAACTAGATACGCACTCGATCTAAATTGTTTTGATGCTTCGTGGCCCGCGAGTCAAACTGAGTATGCTAAGTCTATTTTCATACTTACCGCTATGCGATGCAGGGTTTGATATTTCAAAACCACGCATGTTTAGTCCACTCTAGCTTACACCAAATTGGTTTTAGTATGGTAAAATAACCTAAAATATTATGTTAGTGGAATGGTGAAAGTATGAAATTAACAACCAAAGCAAAGACCAAAGCGATTAAGCAGAACACTTGTTCATTATCTTAAGTGAATCTTCCCGCTGATACGCTGCCAATCGATGCAATGCTTTGCTCAATGAACAATTTTACAATAATAAAAAAAGTGGTTGAAGGAATCCTAAAACTGAAATCAGACTACACACTTTAACTTGATATATCACTTGCATCTGTGCGGTAAGTAGTTTCCCATGAACTAGGTCCTTACAAAAAAGGATTTGTATGTTATCAGCAACCTTTTTATTCTGTCGCTTTGCATATGCGTCTTTCTTTCTGATCCTCTCTTTCTCTACGTTATATCTTTTCACTTCAAAAAACTCACACCTTATGGGCTATAGGTTTATTCCGCAAAAATTACCTGTACGATGTCTCCTTTCAGAAAAATACCATGATTACTCTATAAAAATTATAAATAACGTACTTTTGAGCTCAAACTGTTCGCCAAGATTATGGTTGAGAAATAAACTCAATAGTAGTTTTAGATGAAAGTTTTAGAGTGTACCTCCAGAAAAAACAAGTTAAAAAAAATCAAAGTAATGCCATAGTATTACAGTTTTGTTTTTTAGGTTACGTAATTTAAACGATTTTTTAATTTTTTTTTTGTTTTGGTTATAGGATTGATGATGTTAGGACACAGTCTTATAAAGAGGGGTATTCAAAAACTTATCTGCTTTGTTTTCTTCTTTTTCGGATTTGTGTTTTTTGATTCTGTTCCCTCCTCAACCTTCATATTGGTTATGCAATGGCGCCGTTCAGTTGATCTTGCGATAGCTTGAATATATGATCTTTTACCAGGTTCAGGGTATTTATTTTTAAAACGATCTCAAAGATTTAGCGACAAGATTAATTTTGTTCTCTTGAGCGTGAAACATAAAACTTTGGCAAAGTAAGTTGCTCCATTACAGAAGGGCATATGAGACAAGGTGTAGCACCGTACACGTGATAGAAGTCAAACTTCCTTAAAGATTAAAAATAATAGGGTTTCGTGAGTGAGGCAGAGAGAGAGAGAGAGCATCTTAAATGAAGTTCAATAAATTTGCATAAGAATATTCCGTTTATTCAATATTTACACGTAATTGGTTAGTATTTCAATTGCTAACTAAATAAAATAAGTGAACCACATTTTTCGGAAAAAAATTGGTTAGCGGTAAAAAAATCATCGGATCCAAAATTTACCGTCAACAACAACAAAAATAGTCTAAAGCGATTAAACAGAACAAGTGTTCTATTTCTTATGCTCATCTTCAAATATCTCACAAGTTAATTTAATACATATATCATTTGTCTCTATGCGGTAGTGCTCCATGAAGTAGGTACCTAAGTAAATATGCACTTCAAAAATAAATATGCAAATCTTATCAGTGGATTAAGAAATAAGTAAGCAAAGTTTTCAATAAGGCTTAATGTACAGTTTTAGTTAGTAGTTCATCAAACGTGTGCGATTAAAGTCATAAGTTGATGTAGCTTCATTTAAAAAATCGCATAGTTCCTTCGGAGTTGCAATGTCATGGCATTTAAAAAGTTCGTTAAAGTGAAAACTAAAATTTTCTCAAGGTAGTCCTGTACAGCTATATCGATGGCCTTCGCAAGGGCCCACAATTCACTAAAACATGAAGACGTTCTAAAATTGATACTAAAAATAAACTTTGGCTTGTGCATAGCGTTGTACACTCCACACCCCATGGAGTTTATAGTCCCCGATGCATGATGACTCTCTATAATTTTCAGCTGTTTACTTTTTGTGTAGCAGGTACCAGAACTAACTTTGTCTAGTATTTCTTTGAATTCATAGTATGGCGAAGAAAAAATTGATTTTAGTTGTTTATGGTTTTTAATTATATTTTACAACGTTTAGTTTGATCAATTCATGGCATATTAATTGCTTTTCCCTGCTTCAAACTCATTTTCCGTGATGAATCTAACAATGGGGATTCCATTTACCAGCTCATCACATTTCTCTGTAAACGCCTTCAGTAATCATCCACAAAATATCAGTCGACTGGTTCTCTATTGGTCAATTATTTACAATCACCAAATTTCTTCCCATTTTCGGGAAGATCCTTTTATCTAGAAATGAACTTATCCAGAGATCAATTTTTGCTTCTAGCATTATTTTGGTGCGCGCCGACGTTGTAACACATTTATTGGCATTCCTTATGCCCACCACCGTGGCCACCACTAAATCTTTATGATAGCTAATGTTATGGAGCATGTCATGGAGACACATTGACGCAGATCTACCCTCACTGGGGAGAAAATGATTTTGGCTAAATGGGTATCGATTCTAGCTTTAATCATCAAGTTAGCCATTGTGAGGAGAACACGAATAAAAAATATAAGCTTATAATTTTTGTAGTTATTGTGGTCGCTATCCGGTTTGGAAATGGGTATGGTTGTAAATATCCGCAATTTGTTCCGAAAGAATTCAACAATCCCTTTCGATTCTACTGACATGACCACCTTTCGACTTTTTTTAGGACAAGACTAAGTTCATCTCTTGCAAACTTTAAGTGTTATTATCAAATTTGGTCACTTCCATTTGATTCTTAAGATGTTGAAGAAACGACTAATTATCATCTTCTGACCATTTGGTTGTTTGTTAAGCATGGCGACAATGGCCTTGAATTTGTTTTTTGTCTTTTTATCCAGTCTTTCAAAATTTACGATAGTGAAGAAGCATTATTTATATTATCAACCGTTGGCTACTTATTGTGTTTTGTTTAGCCGCTAAAAATAATTTAAAAAGCTTATCAAGGTCATTATGCCACTATGATTTTGGTGTTCTGTTGATGAGAGGGACTGTCGCTCTATTTATCTACTTCTCCTTTTTGACATCAAAGAACACAGGGTTTTCGTAAAATCAAATTTGATGCCAATCGTGTAGTAATGACTACCACCAGGGTTAATTTGTGTGCCAACTGTGTCCTACCATTTGATCGAGCGCGCTTTTAAGTCAACCATAACAATTACATTTTTATAGGCTTCTAGGGTATAAAAGAAATCGGCTACTTATATTCATGGACAGTTCAAAATAAATGGAGCAAATTACAAAAATTTTTGGAAGGTTTTTAGTTTGTACTGAATAGATATCGTGGTTAGAAATGAAATTTATTACTTTATAACCGACGAATTTCCGGAGCGCGATAGCGACTCCTCCATATTCATCTGGTCGTTTTTCTCTATTAAAGTGAAGTATGTCAATTTTCTGTTTTTCCCTGTGTCGTCATGGGAGAAAGCCTCACTATTGTGATTTTCTTTGTCTTACAGAGATTTCATGGGGACCTTTCCGTTCATATCCCTTAGGACAACTTTTTTTAAACTATGTTTGCAAAAGAGTTAGGTATTAGTATCCTATATACCGTATTTTGAATTCCCTTATAAGGAGTATTCCATCGTAATGACTCTTATGTTTCAAGAAAGTTTCTTAGAATTAACGTCATAGTGTTCTCGTTAATCACGCACCTATTCGCATATGCTTCGTTTTCAGAAAATACTTTGTATAAAGTTATACCTATAATCTTCGATATTGAAGTCTTTTATTTTAGTCATTCAAGTACAACAGCTTTATTCTTGTGGTTTCCTGCTGAGTAACGCAAAATGCCTTTTCCTGTTTCTTCATTTTCTATACTGTCTTTATATTTTTCTCACTTCTTATTAATTTGATCCTCCTACCCGCTCCATTTCCACTTGGTACTTTATTTACCTGTACTGCAGTACTTGTAACTGTACCAGTGTATCTAAAAAGCCGAATTTTTCTTCCGTTATTTGTCCCCCCGTTATCCCACGCTTACGCCAAATTTCGTCTTCTTCATCCATTTTTGTTTTCACATTTGGACTTCTTTTTTCTTTTGTTTGCCGTTTCTCACTATTCCAAAAATTTAAAAATCAAAAAATACATAAGTACAGCGCGGCTTACCTTTAGGTATCCGCAAAATTGCAAAACTGCCTCCTCTGACTCTGCACATTCTATCGCTTGCCCAAATATTTAATTTAATTTCACCCAAATGTAGCTATGGACACACTTTTATTGGCTTTAAACAAATTCCAGAATTCTTTTAAACAGCACAGAGACATAAAACTATCCACCTTCCTTGCTGGCTCAACTGAATGTGACGGTAAAACTTTTTTAGCGGCATGAGAGTGATCTTTCAGCGTCACGAAGTCACTACACAACACTTTTGTGAGATAAAACAAACACACATGTGAACTCGATTGCATAAGCTCCTAAAACAAATACAAGAACAGCAAAAACAAGGCCGCTTATGTTGATGTGACCAGGAACCCATACGATATGTGTTGGAAATATTTCCGCCATCTGGTTAAGAGATCGACAGCATCAGCAGCTACTCTTGAAGTCAGCTACGTTTTCCTTTGCCGACTGGCTGTCAGTGAATATATAGATTTCAACACCGAAAATCATATCACACTGTACTAGTGGTGCGGCCTTTAAAATTCCATTAGCTGAAGGTTATGCACAGTTGATCCTGTAATAGAGTAGTGTGTACTTAGCGTAAGCACTAGATTAAGTATACCATTACAATAGAGTAGTCTATATAGAGTAAGCACTAGATTAAGTATACTATGTTGTAGCCCTAAGCATCAAGTAGATATTAAGAGTAGTCTGTTTACACCTTAAAGGTTTAAGTTAAGGAACCATTTTAGAAAAAGAATAAAGGCATCATTCGATTTCAACAGTGAGACAGCAGAGACGTGTTTTAAGTATTTCGATATATTTTGAGGTTAAGTCCTGTGTTTTTGCATCAGAGGTGGTCCTCGAGACCACCATCCTAAAAATTAAATACATAATGAATCGGGAATTAATAAATGCGGAGAAATATTCGCTCCTCCAACTAAAAGCGTGGTGCACGATGGTTGGACTAAACGCTAGCGGAGCCAAGGCCTCCCTAGTCGCACGACTGAGCGAGTTGTCGGCTGAGGCACGTGGCCTTTGTCCAGGTGTACAAGAAGCTGGAGCTGAGAATATTGAGGCGCACAGGGAGAGTCGCTCCAAAAAGGGTGCGAACAACGGCAGCCCCACAGACAACAGTGGTGGCGCAGACAACGTTAGTGGCGCAGACAACGATAGTGGCGCAGACAACGGCAGTGGCGCAAACAACGGCAGAGGCGCAGACAACGGCAGTGGCGCATACAAAGGCAGCGGCGCAGACAACGGTATGGGCGCAAGCAACGGTAAAGGTTCAGGCAACGGTGATAGCGGAAGCAACTGTAACGGCGAAAACAATGGTAGTGGCGCAAACGAAGGCAACGGAGCGAACAACAACAACGGCGGGTACAATGGCGGTAGTAATAATGACAATGGTGCGAGTTTTAATGCGGAGCCTCCAAATACTAGTAGATCGGCGTGTGAAGCAAATTTTAAAATGCAGCTACTAGAGAAGGAAGTGGAGCTACTCAAACTTAGACTAGAGTTGGAACGAGAGAAAATGGCAGCAGCTCCGACAGAAAAGTTAAAGTCAGATGTTCCGTTTGAGACAATAAAAGAGCTTATGGTCGAGTACAACGGAGGCGAAAATTTTGAGATGTGGCGTTCGCAACTGCTACATTTCCAGCGAGTTCTAGGGGTGAGTGAAGAAGCGTTGGTACTTGTGATTCGCCTAAAATTAAAGGGAGTAGCTCTTACATGGTACGATTCTAATGCCATGTTCACACGCAACGTTGGTGAAATACTGGGTGAGATGGCAAAAATGTTTACCAACAGAGACAACATTTTGGCAGCACGACGCAAATTCGAGAGACGCGTTTGGAACGCTGAAGAGCCTTTCGGAAGCTACATAAACGAAAAACGTACATATTTTAAGCAGCACCCTTAACCTTAGCGACGCCGAACTTGTAGAATATATTATATACGGCATTACAGACCGACAACTGCAAACTCAGGCAAACATGCAGAGTTTCAAAACGTCTAACGATATAGCATTGGCCTTTCGCAACATCGAACTACCGCGACGAGCTACAACAAAACTGAGTCCACGCACAGGTGAAGATAGACTTAGGTGTTTCAACTGCAACTGCTCAGGTCACATATCCAGAGACTGAAGAAAGCCCAAGCGCGAGCCAGGAACATGTTTTGCGTGCGGTGAATTAGGACACTACGCTGCGAGCTGCAAAGGATACAAGAAGGCGGCATACAATAACAAATTTGTAAGTTATTTTAATATTGATGTAGTAGCTAACCCTTATATAAATATGTTTGTAGAATGCCTGATAGATTCGGGAAGTCCGGTTAGTTTAGTGAAGAGGAATATTATACCAGGAAGAGTACAGTTAATTGAAGTGAAGAACACTTATTTTGGTTTAAATCAATCAAGATTAATAATTTGTGGAAAAACAAAATGTTTTGTAAAAGTTATGAATAAATGCATATTAATAGAACTACTAGTGGTTCCCAACGAGTCAATTAGTTATCCGGTTATATTAGGTAGAGACTTTATTCAAGCAAGTGAAGCAAAGTTGAAAATTGGTGATGTAGAGTTTATAGGTGAAACTACAGGTTTGGATTTTAGAAGCAGCGTATCAAAGGTTTGTGACAATGACAAAGATAAGATGATTGTTGATGGCTCTAAGCATGAAACTTTAAGTGAAGCAATAAGTGAAATATTTGCAATAGACATAAGTGATACCAACGAATGTGAATACCTAGTTGGAAATAGAGTTAGTCAAGCGGAAAAAATATCGTTTCAAGAGTTATTTCGTAAAGAATACTTGTGTGCTGAGAGGCCTCGTGAGCCTAGAGTTAGAAAAGAAATGCGTTTAGTTTTGAAAAATAACAAACCTTTCGGTTGCGCTCCGGGAAGGTTATCATACAATGAAAAGGTAGAGTTGCAAAAGATAATAGACGATTATTTGGTAAAAGGGTACATACGGCCAAGTGACTCTGAATATGTTTCACCGATAGTGTTGGTAAAAAAGAAAACGGGTGAACTACGGATGTGCATTGACTACAGAAAGCTTAATAAGTTCACGGCAAAAGACAACTACCCCATACCATTAATTGATGACTTGTTAGATGGTGAACAAAAAATGGTTTACGAAGTTAGATTTAAAAAACGGATTTTTCCATGTTTATGTCGACGAAGAGTCGATAAAATATACGTCCTTCACTACACCGCTAGGGCAATTTGAATTTTTGAGGATTCCGTTTGGGTTAAGAAACGCTCCCGCCACTTTCCAGAAATTCATCAATAAAATCTTTGAAGAAATGATACGTACCGGTGAAGTTATCGTATACCTCGACGATATTATGGTTGCGACAAAGACCTGGGACGAACACATACACATACTAAAGAAAGCTTTTCAATGTTTAGTCCAAAATAAATTAGAGCTACGGCTAGATAAATGCGAATTCCTTAGATCGGAAATTACATACCTAGGTTACGCAATTACAGGCGAGGGCATACGGGCAGACCAAAAAGGGTTAAAAGCAGTTCAAAATTTTTCAGTGCCAACTAAAGTACAGGAAGTACAGAGTTTTTTAGGCCTCTGTTCGTATTTTCGCAGATTCATTAAAGATTTTTCAATCATAGCCAAGCCACTTTATGATCTTCTAAAAAAAGAAGAAAAGTTCCGTTTTAGTCAACTAGAGATGGAAACGTTCGATATACTTAAGGAGAAATTATTAGCCGCCCCTGCACTAGCAATTTATGACCCTAAGGATGCGACAGAGCTGCACTGCGATGCAAGTGCATTAGGTTTCGGTGCAATACTGTTTCAAAGAAAAGGAGACAAAAGACTACACCCGATTTTCTATTTCTCCAAACGAACAACCGTTACTGAGTCTAGGTACCACAGCTTTGAGCTGAAAACCCTAGCAATAATTTACGCCTTAAAGCGATTTAGAATATACTTACAAGGAACTAAGTTTAAAATTGTCACCGACTGCAACTCTTTGACACTAACACTCAACAAAAAAGACATGAATCCAAGGATTGCTAGGTGGGCACTCGAGCTCCAAAATTATGACTACGAACTGGAACACAGAATAGGCAAGCGGATGCAACATGTAGACGCACTAAGCAGAGCTAACAACATTTTAGTAGTCCAAACAAACACGTTCGAAGAGAACCTGATAATATGCCAAAATAGAGATGCACGGATAGGCGAAATTAGGAAAATACTAGAGTTTACGGAGAGCAAAGACTTCGAAATGCGAAATGGAATAATTTATAAAAAAAAAGGGGCGAAAATTTGTTATTCTACGTACCTGAGCCTATGGAGTCACATGTGCTTTACAAGTATCATGACGAAATGGGTCATATGGGCATAGACAAAGTTACAGAGACAATAGGCAAAAGTTACTGGTTTCCAAGTATAAGAAAAAAAACAGCCACTCATATCGAAAATTGTTTAAAATGCATAGCTTTTTCTAACAAAAGCGGGGAAAAAGACGGTTTCCTGCATATGATCCCGAAGGGGAATAAGCCGTTCGAAATGGTACATATAGATCACTACGGACCGGTTCATAGTAAACATACAAAATACAAGCACGTACTAGCAATAGTGGATTCTTTCACAAAGTATGTCCGGTTGTATCCGGCAAAATCTACAGCGGCGAAAGAAGTTGTTACAGCAATGAAAGACTACTTTCGAGCGTACAGTCGACCTAAAGTTATAGTCTCAGACCGGGGGAGTTGTTTTACGTCTAAAGAGTTCGAAGAGTTCCTAGAAAGCAACAACGTACGACATGTTAAAGTAGCCACAAACTCACCTCAGGCAAACGGCCAAGTGGAAATCATAAATAAGAGCTTAGGACCCATGATAGCAAAGTTGGCAGATTCGGAAGAAGATATGGGGTGGGAAAAAGTTCTAGAGTCCGCAGAGTACGTACTGAATAATACCGTACACAGAGCAATCAGGGAGCAACCGAGCGTAATGTTGTTTGGGGTTAAACAAAGAGGAAAAGTTATAGATAGCGTTCAAGAAAATGTATTGGATGCCACACAGTCGCCCAACATTAAACCGTTAGAAATTACCAGGCAAAAAGCACAGTTAATACAGGAACAAGCGCAAAATTACAATAAACAATATGCAGACGCCAAAAGACGAGCGCCTCGCAAGTTTAATATAGATGATTACGTAGTTATTTTAAACGTACATTCGCAAGCAGGGGCATCAACCAAGTTGATTCCAAAGTTCAAGGGACCATATAAGGTATCTAAAATTCTAGAAAATGATAGGTACTTAGTGGAAGATGTAGAAGGCTTCCAACAAACCCAAATCCCTTACAAAGGCGTTTGGTCAGTCACAAATCTTAAACCTTGGTACGAATACAGAAAAACAAATGATAGTAAAACAGAAGAGGAGATAAAGGAAAGTTAGGCAGAAGTTCTAAAATATATTAGTGCGAAACGGCGTAGAATCAGGCGATTATATTTCGTCAGGACGGCCGAGTTGTAATAGAGTAGTGTGTACTTAGCGTAAGCACTAGATTAAGTATACCATTACAATAGAGCAGTCTATATAGAGTAAGCACTAGATTAAGTATACTATGTTGTAGCCCTAAGCATCAAGTAGATATTAAGAGTAGTATGTTTACACCTTAAAGGTTTAAGTTAAGGAACCATTTTAGAAAAAGAATAAAGGCATCATTCGATTTCAACAGTGAGACAGCAGAGACGTGTTTTAAGTATTTCGATATATTTTGAGGTTAAGTCCTGTGTTTTTGCAATCCAAACAGACCTCACCACCAACTCTGCCGCACAGCTTGGATCCATCCGATTGAAATGGATGATTTTGCTTCGCCTAACAGCGCCCAATCCCCATTCCTCCTTTTCGGGCAACTGACCAAAGAATTTAGTAATGTTGAGCCGTACCATAAAAAAAAAATTTGTGTCACAGCCGCCATGTAGATGTATGCAACAATCATGACCCTAACCTCCAGTGTTGGCATATTTCCCCGATGCTTGAGTAACCAGTTATTGCTTAGATCATTCTATTTAGATCGCATGGGTTATTATTGGTTTCATAAGACCGCTTTTTGACAGGGCTTATGAGTAGCATATTGATGGTTGTTCAGTTTTTCGACTAATACAGTATTATTTATACGACTTTTGTAAGTATATAATTTAGTTTTATTTATTTATTGAATTCAGTCTACAGTACAAAGTACCTTACAGACTAGCAGTATACATATGCTTATGTATGTATATACAATGAAAAACTTGTAAAGTAATTGAGTATAAAGTATTTATAGAGCACGAGCAATAGGTGCATTACTTCCATATTTAGTTTTGTGATTTTCCCAGTAAAAAGGGGAAAACTTCTTTGCGGAACATTGAAACTTATCCGCTTAAGTAAAATTGGACAGTCAGCGATGCCATTAATTATGTTGTAGATAAATGACAAAGAAAGGACAGTTCTCCTCTTTTCCAAAGATCTCAAACTAATTAACAAAAGCCGAGAATCGTAAGATGGAATAGGAGTCTCGAATTTTAGCGAACGCAATGCATATTTCAGAAAAACTTTTTGAACTCGTTCAAGCCTATTAACTGAAAATTGGTCCTATTATCTCCAAATTATGACAGCGTATTCCAAATGCGAACGCACGAGAGCTGAGTATAGGAGCTTAAATGTATACGGATCAGAGAATTCGGAGGTATTACGACGGATAAAGCCTAGAACTGAGTATGATTTGGACAGAATGAAATTGATATGGCCATTGAAAGAAAACTTGGAATCAAAAACCACTCCAAGATCCTTAGTTTCAAAAACATTATGTAGCACATGATTGTCGAGAGAGTACATCATATTCACAAGATTCTGACGCCTCGAAAATGTAATATGAAAGCATTTACTTAAGTTTAGGTAAAGCCGAGACTTCGAACACCATAAATGGAGATTATTTAAGTCGCACTGAAGTTTAGCCGCGTCATCTGCGTCCTTAACGGTAGGGAAAACTTTCAAATCATCGGCATAAAGCAAATAATTCGAAAAAGAAAAGCAGTTGCTAATGTCGTTTATAAAAAGAATAAATAAAAGTGGCCCTAAAACGCTACCTTGGGGAACACCTGATGTAGCAACAAAATGGTTTGACAATGCATCATCAATTGTAACCACGCAGCGCCTATCTGAGACAAAGCCATACTGATTTGGGCAAATTAAAGATTTGACCGCAAAATAAATTTTATCCTTAACAACTATTTCAAAAAGTTTAAAGATGGTCGAAAGTTTCGAAATCGGTCTATAGTTCCGAACATCATTCTTTTTCCACTTTTAAAGATTGGTGTGATTGTGGTTAACTTCCAGTCATTGAGAAACATACCTGACGAAATTGATTTTTTAAAAATTGTCGCTAGGGGAACTGCCAACGCTGGACAACCTTTAATTAAAATTGCAGACAGTCCGTCTACATCAGTCTGCAAAGAAGGTTTAAAAGAAAAAATGCCCTTCACAATGTCTTCCAACGAGATTTGTAGACTACCTAGATTGAGAACAGATGATATTTCTGAAGAAAAATCAGGAGAACGCATACCATCGCTAACGTAATTCGATATACATACGTAAATATGTTTATAGTTTCTTAATCTATTTGCTTAAAAATATCACCCCAGAAGTCGGGACATGAAAATATGCTCAGCGTTTAGACTCACTTCCAATGTTTTATATGTCAATCAATGTTTTCTGTTTATAAGCAATGAGAAAGAAACGAGTAGTTCACTGAAAATTGTTACTTTCTGCTCGATCTTGGACACAAAATTTCCTCCATCCCATTATTTTATTGATTTATTTTTTTCTGAAAAATTATGAAAACAGTGTGGTCATTCCTTCATTTTAATATAAACAAACCTTTGAAAACCATTAAAGGGTGACAATCAAATATTGACACTGTTTCAGAGTTGACTAAATTTTATCTATCGAAATACCTGCTACTCTCTTCTGTGTCTTACATAGTCACATAGATCTTGTATTTCAATATATTTTGTAACCAAAACTTTAATTCAATGAAATTGTATGCACTAGCTTCTCGAGAAATGATTACAATGTGCTCAAAAAGAGGATAACTTCATTGTAAAGGGCATAAAACAGACTTAAATACGCCGGGCGGTAAATATCCATGCGATAATTGTTTCATTACGAGAATAAAACCCAGTCACGAGTTTAGTCAAGAAATTATATTTTCTAACCTTTCGAACAGCCTTTCTTTTTTTTGTTGTTATAGGAAATGGAGCACTAAGTGCAATAGTAAGCGTTTTATTGAAATCACAAACATTAAGCCACAATTTATGATTCTTTGTATGTATTAGAAGAAAAAGCCGCAATAGGTTCGACCAATACTGTATGTTCACTTCAAATGTGTATATAAGTAAATACATAGTATATTTCTAGTTATTGCTGTAGTAAAAAATGCTTAAATAGTAAGCATTGCTTATCATGGAAAGAACGGAAGTAAAATTAAGAAAAAGGTGATTAAAAATTATGTATGTATGTATTAAAGTGGTAATTCAACGACATCATACTGCGCATTAGAAATAAAATGTTTGTAACTAAAGGGTGTTTTTTTGACGTGTGGGTTTCAATGAGGCAATACATTTTTCGAAGTTAGTATCTTTGACAGCTGTTCCATCATTTATATTCAGTTTGGTTTGCCATTTCGCAGTTGAGAGACCTACACCGGAACAACGTTTGCAAATCGTAAAATTGTATTACCAAAATAATAGTTTGGTTCGTGCGACGCATCACGCCCTCCGTCCAATATTCGGTCGACCTAATCGCCCAGCAGAGTCGGTAATTCACCATGTTTACTCTAGTGGAAACTCGCATCCTCAGAGATACCGAACAGTACGCAGCGCCATCGCGCGCTCAATTGCAGCTCTGCTCATCCACTTTATGGAAGATTTTTCAGAAGGATCTTGGTTTGCGGGCTTACAAAATCCAACTTGTGAAAGAATTGAAGCCCATCGGCCATTAACCGCATCGCTCGTTCGGTAATTGGGCCCAAAACGAGATGGCCACCGAAACAATAAACAACAAATTTATTGAAGAAAACTTTTGGTGAGCGCATTAACTCAAGTCGTAGGTATGTGGCGTGGCCTCCAAGATCGTGCGATTTAACACCGCTGGACTATTTTTTGTGGGGTTAAGTGAAGTCGTTTGTCTACGCAGGTAAGCCCGAGACGATTGACGCTTTCGAAGAGAATATTCAGCGCATTATTGCTCAAAAGTGGCTGTAATTTATACGAGGCGGTCATTTGCACGAAATCATTTTAAAAAATAATGGCAAACCCTTATCCTTATAATAAACCTACATTCTTGGTCATAACATTAAATTATATCCATTTTCGTTCTTCTTGAAAACCACATATCTAAACAAAACACCCTTTACAAATTCCACGTGTACAAATAATAGTTTCTATTTGCAGTTCCGCAAAATATTAAAACCCTTCTACATAAAAGTTTGGTGGTACTCTGGCATTTTAGCTCAAAATTATGCTAGTGTGCCAGTCTACAAACAGCTATCCGAACTGAAATTTTCATCATACGAATATTTTCCCCTAAACAAAAGTTACTCGCAAGTTATTTAACGGGTCTTTGCAATTCTCCTTTGTACCCCGCTCTCTTTCACACTGAATTTCTTACTTCATTTCAGCTTCATCCTTGTATTTATGTTTAAATTAGTGTGCATAGTGTGCGGGAAAGTAATAATACCTTGAGCTGACGACAGCTAAGCCAAGCAGAAATGAGATGATAACTCGCATAGAAATATACAATGGAATACGCATACATATGTACATGCATGCGAAAGCAACAACAATCTAGCACATAAATATATGTGATGACTTATTAGTTGCACCATGGCCGTAAAGTATAAAGGACACAGTTGAACTAAATCAACACTATAAAGGGATAACTCTGAATGCATTCCGAATGCAAGCATATTCGTACATGCGTTCTAAGCGAAAGGATCATAACCCTTAATGGAGTACAGTTACGATGTCACTTTCCACATTTGTGCGCATGTGAGTGTGTGTGTGGGCAATGGAAGCAATTAAATTCAAATGCAAAGTTAATTGAAAAGGATTTATTGGATGAAGGAAGCGTTTTGGCCAAGCAAAGGAAGCTGATTGCTAGCAATGACTAACATTTATGCCGATTAAAGTTACAATATGATTGCATTCTTCTAAGAACAAAATTCGAGCCGTAGTAGTGTATTAAAGTTTAGTAGAGGCACTCAAGAATATCGAAATATTTTTGTATAGAAAATGTTCTTGTTTTTCCAACAAAGATACCGATAACCATGCGGATCGTTTAGTTATAGGGTATGGGTAATAGAAAATTGCCGCGTTATTTAACTGTGTTTAGCCCTATTCGTTTCGTCATCCGTTTGCGAATGGCGAATCGATGAAGCTTCTGCCCAGAGCTAAAAGATTCATCTATAATTAAAGAGATCGACGTCTAAAAAAGCTTGATGGCCAAGCAGTGGACAGGGGACAAAATCGAAGAAATGTTCGCTTGAAAACCGTCCTAATATTGGTTTGAATTTCTTGTCAAATTTATTGAAATGAAAAACGGCTGGGAATAAGAAGATAATCTCACATTTTTAATACAATCTTGAATTTATTAATAAGGAAAACTTTTTATTTTTAATTCAAATTTTGCTTTTAACATACATGCTTTGTGAATAATCTTCTTTTTATTGTTTTTAGTTTAATATTATCAATATTGTTCTTTGGAGCTTAAAACTGGTATAATGTCTGCAGCATTGAATGTAACGAGTTCGACCAATTTAATGAGCTATCACCGTGATCGCTCTCAATTTTGCTAGATATCGTGTTTTTTTTTGCTTTTACAAATTAGTGAGAAGTGGCGCATCGAATGCACCTTATGTTTCGTTAACCCTGGTTGAATCGACGAGAGGTTTTCACTTACACACACTTTTCCATATAACGAATAAACACGAAGGTATGCGATTAAATAATATCGTATTATAACTCAGTTGTTCGTAACAGTCTTCCGAAATCGAAACCATGTGCATTTCACAACTATAACCCCATCACAATTTACATGTATTTACTTAATTTGAATTATTTTTGTGTAACACTTCATTCTATAAAAAACTCCGTGCTACGTGGGTGTCCCCAGATCGAAACACGCGAAACCAAATCGGTCATATTGCGATAGGCGGTGGGCACATTTGCAGTATATTAGACAGCCAGCATTAGTAATAATAATATATAATAATAAGTTGACGGTCACGCCATAAGTTGATGCTTGGCCGAACTTTTCCTATAATTATGGTTGGAGTGTGCGTCTTGATGTTGTAACACGAATTGAGGGGCCTACAGTTTTACGCCAACTCCGAACGGTAATTGATTTTTGTGAAAAGTTTTTTCCTGGCAGAAATAGACTCCGATAAAAAACACTTTTCTATCATTTCTGATGTTACTTGCCGCCGATAAAGCCCGCACACGTTCCATACTTGGCTGCGGCGGGCGCATGAACACCAACAAAAATGTCAGCTTCGAAATCTTATGAATAATCTTTGTTGCCATCAAGTGCTGCTTTGAGCTGAGTAGGCAACTGCGTAGTAAAGGTCTCTCCCGACGAACCAAAACCACCCTATATAAGTGTATGGCTTAGAAGTATGGACGCTGTCAACAATGGAGATGAGATGGGCATTCTAGTACTCGAGAGAAAGTTTCTCCGAAAGATTTTTGAGCCCTTACGTCTGTCCGAAGGCGAGCTAGGTTGTATTGTGTTTATAGAAGAATAACTCCAGCCCTGAAAGAATTCAACGCGGTACCCGCTGGTGGTGGCAGACCTGGTGGAGGAGGACTCGGCTACACTTGAGATCGCTAGTTAGCAAACAAAAGGAGCGACTGGCACGTTATGTTGAAATTGGCCAAAATCGCCTAGGCGCTAAATAAAAAGAAGAAAATAAGCGAACTCAGTGGTATCTTCACGTCGTTGTGTTTTCCAGTTTCTTCCAATTCTCCTGCTTTTATCTTTTCAATTCATTGATAATTGAAACTGATATTGATTTCAGTCCATATTAGTGCAGTTTAGTAAATTCAAAGATGTTTAAAAAGCCTTTTAAATAGCTTAGCAATAGCTATCAGCTTAATTTATTTAGCACTCCTTAACACTAAAGTTTTTTATTTAAGAGAACCTCATCATGATAAATGTTTGAAATTTACCGCTATCACCCTTTGAAAAATGGTTGTTGCTTTATTTCCCCCTTTCGCTTTCTTTCTTTTGCTAAAACTCTTAAAACGTGTATATACTTGTCCGTCGCGATTCAAATTCGAAAGCTTCTCTTTTTTTAGCCTTTTACTTACTTTCTCATTAGCGTTTGTGTTGCCACAACCAGGTTTAGAACTTTTTAGAGGCGGTAAAAAATGTTTGCTGATACAATCGGTTGGCATACGACCAAAAATAATAGTTACATGAAACTAAAATTGGGCAGTTAATTTAATTGAAATGGGAAGCAATTTGTTTTGTTTGCCATTTACCAAAGAAATAGAAATGCTAGATATGTTTATTTAGTAAGGCAAAGTATGTTGGAAGTGCTCTTTTGTAGATATGTACATATATAAAAAAATAAGTAAAATGCTTATTTATTTTTTGACTGAAATCTCAGAAAGTGTTTTAAAAGTCATCGATTTAATTTTACGAAGGTTGCTACGCCCCATAAATAATCTACCAACACTACAAAGTTCCACTACATTTTTGGACAGATAACAGGAAATTAGTACAAGAGTTATACAATCAGTACTGTGCTGGTCAAGTCAGGCATGTTTGGCAAACTTAATATTAGTGAGAAATTTAATCTTACAACTAGAATATTGATGTAACATTGTGAGAAGCTGTTGTTGATAATTTTATGGGTTTAAAAATTATTGCTTTGCGAACCTCAACTGCTTCTTATATTTCTTCTGGATCTGGCAAAAATGTGAGAAAAAGATTTAGTCAAGTACTTTCTGCATCACTGGCCTTCATTACCCCGCGTCTTCATTCGGGATCAGCCATCTCATGAGAGCTGTCAATTTGATTTCATGGCAACAGTTATCGCAGAGACAATTTTTTACGTGGGCATTTAGTCGCATAAGATTTGATTTCAAAAAAAGTTATCGAACGTAGAATTCTTTGCTTTCTTTTGCAAAAAATAAAAATTCGAGCAAGGAAAACTTTGAGGAATAGTATCGATTTCTTTGCGCAATAATGTTGTCACGTCAGGGATTTCATTTATATGAAAATATAGCTGTCAAAGCGGGAAAGTAAGTAAGTAGCTCTGAGATTTATTGCACGAGATCTACGATAAGCGGTCGTCAATTACAATATATCTTATGAGCATGTCGATACACGGGGTTACCAATGTCAAAATGGCTCTCTGTTTAGCAATAATAAAATCATAAGTTGATTACACGAAATCAGCCGTGCGGTGCGTACCATACATCACACTACTTTAATTGTATGTACTATTTCCTGTCTGCGTTTCACTTGCATCGGTTTATTTTCTACTGTACTGTTTTGTAACCTACATATGATGATTTGTTAAATTTTTTAAGAGTTAAAATTAATTTTTTTCACCACAAGATGGCTTGGCTAAATATGTGTAACGTAGAAGTGCGGGAACAAATTACATATTCGATTGTATTGTATAACGAAAATCCAAATAGGGCTTTCAAAGCAATCGCTAAAAAACGGAAACGCTGAGTAAAGTTAGGAATGTTGTTTAAACGTTTTGCGAGTTACTGATTGTTAATAGGAAATAAGGAAGTCGCAAAGAAGCTAATGACGCTTTTAAGAATAAAAAAAAGTTGCATATATGGCACTGTACACGTGATAGAATTGAAAATGGTTAAAAAATTCACAATAAGATAATTTTTTCAGAGTTTAAGGGGGGAGGTAGATTATCACAAAGGATATACAATAATCAAAAAATGTGCATAAAAATACCCTGGTTATTCCAATTTACACAGTCAATTGATACAACGGATATTAAAGGTTGGTGGTAACAAAATAAAATATGTGTCGGTCACATTTTTCGCAAAAAAAGTTATTTGGCGGTAGAGAATCATCTGATGCAAAATTTACATTAAAACCACCCTCGAGAATCAAAGGTGTTTTATCTTCACTTCTGTCGAGAGAAATGCTTTCAATATTTACAAGTTTGATTATGATGACGTAACGATATAACTTTTGATTTTCCAATTTTTTTACAGATGCCTATCAATTGTAACTCGGAATACTACAATATTGAGAATTGGCGACTTAAACTAATTGAATCAAATCGATTCTTAATTTAAATTAAGTCGAAAAATTTTAAAATTTCTGACCACCATAAAAACACGGATAAAACGGATAAAAACAAAAAATGACGAAATTTGACTCTCCATTTGTGATTTTTCGCCTAAAAAATATTTAAAACCAAAATAGTGGGTTTATCCAAAATTAAAATAAATACCCGGAAGTTAAAACAGTCTCAACAAAAATTCCACCAGCTCTAAGTCTAACTGGAGAAAGGTGCGGCGGTCACAATCAACTTAAGTTAATATAAAGTTCACTTTGTTTTTTAGAAATCACTATAACAATTTTTAAGTTCGGACATAAGTTGCATTGAATGCAAATATTTAATATACCAAAATAGAAATTGTAGAGGTTCTATCAAAATTTAATTTTTAAATTTGAGATCCACTCTATTTACAATACTTCATATTTTTTGCTGGCATTACATCTAAAAAATATTTTTTATGTATGTCAGTTTATGGTGAAATATATGTACTTGCATATGTTTACAACTAACAGAACAAATATTTATTCAATTCAGTACACAATGGTTAACCAATCAAGTAGCCAACCACTGAATCACTAACAGAATTACAAAACCGACTGACCAAATGACCAAAGCATCTATCGGTCGAATAAATGCATTTATTTCAGGGGTGTTCTCATAACATCATTAAGGAGGGTTTACGTTTTTTTTTTTTAATTTAATTAAACTTTGAATATTAAGTAGTTGAGAAGAAGAATCTTTTAATTAATTAATTACAATCGCCTCTTTCTTCGTGATGTTTTCCCCTCCCTCACACTTTCAACTCAGCCGCAAAGATTCCAACCGAACCTTCTAAATCGTTAGACCATTGCACTTTGGTTCAGAAATTAATTTTTTTTAACCTTTTTTCTTAGAATATTTTTATAATAACACCAAATATTATGAGCTCTTTAAAAACTCTGATCTGAAATCATTGCCTTCAATTTATTGTAATCATGTTTGACACTTTGTCGCCGTCCTCTCAAACTTTTTTGATTTCAAGTTTCTTATAATATGTACAAAGATGAAAAAAGGTAGTATTAATGAATATTAATTAAAAAAGTAATAGCTATCGATTTTTTTTAAATCGATTTGACAATCTAACAGTATAATATGAATTCTCTAAGAAATATTAATTTATACACACTGTTGACATTAAATATGTGTACAGCATTTTGAAACCATACAATCAATCTCATTTAAAGAAAAGTTAGCTTCAAATTGAAATCAGCACTATGAGAGTATTTCCTTGCCTTTTTGAGAGTCGAAAACTATTTACTGGAAACAATTATATTAAGTAAGTCAATCTATTCGATATATATTTAAATCTTAAGGAAACGACATCTCAGTAATCACTTAATATATATGTATGTATATTATTTTATGATGAATAAGAAACAATTCACAAACTATGATATGCGACTAATTGCGATTTTGTAATTCCTTTTTCTTAAAACCACCACCGTCCCACATTGAAACTTTGTTTGGAAGTAAAGTGAAATTTGAATTCAAAAACAGGAAATGCACATATACAACATACTCATTCATTGTTTCTAATCGTTAAAACAATTTTTTTACCAATAAACTTACCAAATTTTCGAACGTGGTTCCCGTGATACCTCCACCCCTCCTTGCCAACGCCCAATGTATGTGTATTTATTAGATGTGCACACACAATGTACCGGTCTATAGTTATACTCGTCCAACCAACTCTACAGCCGACCAATTGACTATGCCAAGGAAACCGCAAATTCGCTGTACAGATGGCTATTCTCGCATATATGTAAGTGCGTATATCTGGAGTGATGGGGGACTTCATTTTAGCTAGGGCATACTCGTACATTTGTACATATTTAAAATACTCAACTGGGCATTTGAGTTAACTGACTTTCAATAGGAGGAAACAGTTTAATAAATCGGTAAGGAAAATATGTATACTCGTATCATACCATATTAAGTATTAAGCAAAATACTTAAAGGCCGAATTTATATTTTAAAGTATATTTAGACTTTTTCATTTGTATGGGTATGTCTATTTTTCGAATTTTTAACCAGTATAGATTGAGTCAGGTCTTTTTGTTTTTCTTTCGTATTTATCTGCCAATCTGTTCCTGTTCAGATTAAGATTCAGATTCAGATTGCGTTTCACGAAGCCTAGCTGAGAGAAATTAGATGTAATAAAGAATAATATAGAAGCGGAGTGTAGAACAAGGTACAATTCATGGTTGAATAGAATAGTCAGGAATCTGATCTTCTCGGTATCGGTTTGTGTAGCGGTTTTAGGTGTCGTAAAATCCGAGTTTGTCAGTTTCTTTTCGGTTTAAACCGGTCACTCAAACTCAACCGCTTTTGCTTATTTGTGATTTTTTATGTGCTGTAGCAGGTATTTTTCATTAAATGTTGGTATACTTTGTACCAAATGCCATTCTTTTTTCAGTATAAACATGATTCGTTTAAAGGAGAAAACATACAAAATTTATCAAAAATTAAAAACAATTTTTTGATACTTGAAATTTGGTCCTTATTATAGTTAAATTGAATGAGCTACAAAACTGCATACCCGAAAATTTTCTACAAAGTTTGGATTGAAATAATTGAATACCTCAAATCTGGAGTAAGTGTTATTCGGAATGATAGTCGGTGTGAAGTTCAATCGAAAGCAGAAAAAATACACAATACCCATTTTTCCCCTACTTCCCAGAAACATGTTTCTTACAAAAAAATTTTGGTACTAAATGGCACTAAAAAATGCAACTAAAATTACAATTTTCATTTTAGTGACATTTTTATATGGCTTATTCCTGAGTGATTCCAAAGCAATCTTCTGAATTCGATTTATCTCAAATACAGTATTTTTACGGTATGCAAGGAATCTATCAGACTTCGAGCTCTTGGGGATAAATGCCCCCCATTTCCCCCAGCTGGATCCGCCCCTGCATGTATTTGTATATTGTGTGCCTAAACATATGCTAATAAATAAACGAAAAATAAGTTTAAATATCATTTCGTATGCAATTTCGAATTATTTGGCACCCATTTTGAATTCTGACATGTGATAAAAAATCAGGATTTTCAGAATTAGAACAGCTTAATCGAATATCGGTTTTGCTCATGTTCGAAAAGCAAATTACGATAGACACCAAATGAAGCAGATATCGATTTACATTTCCGATAAAACCCAATTTCGTGTCGGATTCTGCGGCATGCCCGAATATTACAATATTAGTAGAAATGCACAATGGTAGTCAAACCTACTTCGTTGCGTCAACAGTTCCATCCGAATACGTAAAGAACTCGTATCCAAAAAAATTGAATTATTATGTATTTCATTAACATCACTTATAGTAAAGTACAAACTTCAAATGGATTAGCCTTCATTTTTGGAACTTTGGTATAACGGACTTTTTTTACATGCAACGCATACATTATATAAAAATTACCGTTGATTTGTAATTCTTTTTCCCATTTCCCTGGGTCCGGGCACGGGCTTTAAGGGAAGTGGTAGGGAAGGGAAGTGCCAGGTGATAGTAGTAAGTTTTGTATACCAGGAGTTGAACAAAATAAGCAGTTAGGATAGGTTATCAGAAAACGCTTGAGGTAAGAAGAAAATTGATGGTTCTCGGCCCAGTTGAGGAAAAGTAGCTCTATACCATACGATAGATATTCAGTTTATCACTTGGTTTCGATACATTTAATCAAATGCAATTTCATATCAATGCGGGTAAAAAAGTCGATAGTTAACAACAAATATTCATAGGCAGAACACCAAGAAATTCCAGAACAGGACTTTTATATTACCCATACAACTGGTATAAACTAGAAATAAAATAGGAATAATACACCTTCAGCAGGTCGAACAGAACAATTGAGTGACAATTTAGATATCTTCAATTACATCCCAGCGGATATTTGCTTTTATAAATTTTATGATCGTTGCTGCTTCTAAATACGTCACGATCTTTGTAATATATAGTCTACTCATAAGCAAAACTATCAAAAAAGAACAAAGTATTAAGTAATGGCGAAATCAGCTGGTCACACTTTGCACTGCACTTTGCACAATGTAAATCAATGTGAAGATACCACAACTAGCAGCTCCAGGACTAGGGTAACAGGCCAATTCTGACAAAAATAGTTTATTGTCATTCGAAAGACCATTGCAAAGCTAGTGTGAAAAACTTTTTGTATTCTGGAACAAACTCCTTAAACAAAAAGCTGTCCTTTGAGCATTTATGGTGAAAAGCTTTTTTGATAAGAAACAAAAGTTTTATTTTCAAAAAGAAATAAAAGACAATAAGCAAATGGAAAGCTCTGTTCATTTTGGAAGAGTTGGTTTGTGCCTGCCTATCATTCCGGTAATCTAAGGTTCGATGATCAATTTGGGCATGCGAATTCAAATTTTATTTTATTTTCTTTATCTCTTCTTTTTCAACTACATACCTGGGGCTTTTATTTTACACATTTTACTTAAAATTTGCATTGACAAAATTTTATTGCAAACTTTTATACATCAGCCTCACTATTTTTAGCAGTTATTTTAATATTTTTTGTAAAAATATTAATTCTGATAAAGCATAATATTAAAATTACAAATTTATCATACATATATACTCACATACATATATGTATACGATCCAAAACAATTGCTTAAATGAAAACAATACGACAATAAGATAATGACAACAAGATAGTTACCAGAGAGAATTCTGTCTTTCGAAAGACTTTGGGGACTTTCCTAGGATTGCCCGGTAAAACACAACTGTGGTGGCATTCATCATGCGATGGTGGTACCTAATGTAGATTAATTTTCAATACTCTAGATCCGCTACTACCTCTAAAGTAGATAACTAACTAAGAGTATACTTTATATACAACTCCTTATAGGCTATGTTACTCAAGTCCATTTAGAGTGTTTAAGTTAGTTATAGAACGGTAGACATGCGTTATGTCTAATTCAAGTACATATTTAGAGACTGAGAGCTTCAAAGTTGACATTTGTTATCTATGGACCCCATTTTTTATGAAACGGTATATTATGCTCTCTGGTTGGTTTGATTGAAGAGCTTTAAATGTCTGCTTCTCTTTCACGAGACTAAGATTTAAGCATCTTGTTTCTCACTACTTTCACTCTTCCAATGAAAACTGGGTATCTAACCCTATCCAACCTATAGTAGTTTGAACTCTTGTTTTCACCCCTGTTAAAGAACCAACTGTCGTACATTCTTTGAAGGAAAGCTAAAGTACAAGTAAGTAAGTACTCTAGCAAATTGAGTACATAAAATATATTTATGTATATATCACACTTGAAGTACACAAGATCCACATTCCACAGCTAAAACGATTGCCCCAATTGTATCGATATTAATTACCTTATTCTAAGCAATTTCTTAATTAACTCACTGAATGGGTAATGCAGAACTCTAACGCATTGGCAACAATTATACATTTTCTATGCTCCTTTGTGTGCCCAACTTTCTCTCCAACAAACATACACACTTTTATACAACAATACTCATATATCAAAGTTTAGTGCATTCTTAGAGGATAGCGGACACCACTTTGGTAACCAAGCAGTGGCATTCCTCAACATTTCACAATGAAAACATTAATTCAAGTGCATCGAATTTATTTGATTGTTGCTGCAGTTTACTGTCGATAAGCACCGACCGAGTGTGTGCAAGAAAGTATTTATATTAATGTGAGTGTAATTTTGCCAAAAGTGAATTGCAATAAACCAAATACAATTCAATTGCATTCTGATGCTTATTGTTCAGCACTTGCGAACGTTATACATTTTCCTTTGCTGTTGCTTCTATTCTCGGCATTCCAACTGGGAATTTTTGTAAAACTTGCACTGCTCAATAAAAATATATGTATGTTATAAGTAGCGGCAGAGTAGGTAAGTGTAAATACATATTTATTAGTAAGCAGTGGATGAGTGCAACTAAGTGTATACATGTGAAATACAGTGAAATGCCTCATAGCTGGCCGCTTCAATAGCCTGAAAAATTTCGTGCACACAGACTATTCATAAATTTTTCTATATAAATAACATCCTAATAGTGCGCGCTTCATTCGGTGGGTCCCGGGTTCAAACCCTGGTTAGGGCAAGTGACATCAAAAATTGTAGAATTTGTTTTTACTAATAGCGGTCCCCCTCGGCAGGGAATGGAAAATCTCCGTGTATATCTTGACCTTGAAAAAACTTCTCACAAAAAAATATACGCCGTTCGTAACAATATCAAGACGAACAGAACACATATTGTTGGAGAAGTTCGGCCAAAATCGCTTAAGCGGTTATAGCGCTAACTAAGTAAGTAAGTAATAACCAGCTGCGGACGCTATATTTCAAACCATTTTGACCAAACAATTTCTCATAAACGAAAAAAATTAAAAAAAATAACTATTCAAACTTTTTAGTAGTTTTGATAAAAACGAATTTGGCGATTCCGTTTTGAACATCTTTACACAAATGCATGCCGTATGTGCCAAATAGAAGTTTAAGGTTTAATGTGCATAAAAAATTAAACAGTGCACAATTTCTTGTTTTCAAAGGTTCAAAACTGGTAAAAGGTCAGCTTCAGAAATAAAAAAAATTAAGAAACATAAAGGGTCATCTCCCATAACCGCACAAAAAACACTGCGACGTTGAGTGTCCGATCGTGAGAAACTTCACTGTACTTTATTTATTTATGTAGGTATGTTTGTAGTTGCATTCATTCATTCCAATACAATGCACCTATAACGGTAAAAGGAACGGATGTGCACATACAGATGTACATATATAACGTTAGATGTGGAGTAAAATGAGGGGATGGTTTTTGTTTGTCGTAAAACTGCAATATTAAAACAGTAACAACTATGGTTGCATTTGGTGGTAAAATTATGTGTTACGAATTCTCTTGCGGTGTAGCGGAAACGGAAGTTTACATTGCACAATTTAGTGGTTTCAATACGTGAACTTCCCTGACATAACATACATACATACAATGTAGAAGCATTACGATGGAGCATACTTTTCACTGAAATTGGGGCTGAAATTTTTGTCCTGACAGGTCTGAATAAATAAAGCATATCAATGTACTATGAATACTCGCATATGCAGTAAGCCAACATTGTTGTCACCATATTGCTAACGTTTCATATTCATTTTTATGATAATTTAATTCCCACCATAAAAACCCATACGGATTCAAACTTGTATAAAATTCGGAAAGTGTTGTTCGCTTGGTGTACGCTATTTACATTTTTATTTGGGCGCTCTTAAAATTTCCAATAAATATGTCGGAGGAAGCTATTAAATTTGTGCAATTAATAGAAAATTATCCTTGTCGGAGAAAATTTATCATAATTATTTCTTAATTGATTGACATATTTTTTTTTGTGTATATACGCTTGACAGTCGCTTCGTCTGCAAAACATGAAGCGTAGAGGAAATGTTTCAGCATGACGAATCTAATACGCGTCTAAAGCAATACGATCCGTGTGCAGAATGCTTAATGTTAATATGAATATACAAATTTGGGGGCACCTAACGAGGGAGCATTGCAACATTAAAGGAGGCTTGTATCTGCCTATCCAACGAATTATTGATTTATTTGTAGGCGAACACTTAGATATGTGAATAATTGTACGTTAAGGTACCCATTTCATTTTCTATCTGCTCTAAACTGAATATTCACACATACATATTTTCTGTCCACGTCTTTTTTTCTCCAGCGCTATCCTGTTTATAAAATCGTCCCGTTTTTTAAATTCTTATAAAAATGTTGGCGAGATGTTTGTTTATTATCCCCGTTTTACGAAATTATACCTGTTAAACTAAAATTTATAGTGCGTGTAAAATTTGGACCGGAACGGTCCCATGGCACGTGTCGCCCCACGGAGGGGCCTTAATCCCCGGATCTGTCGGTGGTTATTTACAGCAGTTGTTAGAGGAACTCTCTTATTTGGTGTGATCGAATGGTGGCCTGCATTAGAATGATGGGTGAGATGATATATTTCAGTGGATTTCTATAACTTAGGAGCACTATGGCATATTAAATCATTTTTAATTTATACCGACTAGCAGGGATCGATGTGCTTCGACGTCGGTTGCTGAAAGAAATTTTTTTAGAAAAAATTCAAGTAGGAGAGGAAAAGCTGATGGCATTGTCATCTAAACAGATGGCTAGAAACTCGATTGCAAGGTGAGAAGAGGCATTTTTCTAAGAAATCCTCCCCTGCAAATTTCCCTTAGGTTACCAGACCACTTCACCGTATTCCAGGCTGAGATCTCAGGTATTATGGAAGCTTTGGAGAAGCTTGGAACTGGAATTCTAGGAAGATACTTCTTCATTTTTAGTGATAGCCAGGCTACAATCTACAGGAACATAGAAGAAAACTGCACGTAAGATAGACATATGTATGCCTATGGCTATTTCGATTGCTTATGCTGTTACAAACACACGTTAAGTGAACAATGGGTACTAATGGGACCGAGTATAAATCATATAAGGGACCATTTCAATTTTATATAAAGACTTCCAAAAAATAATAAAATACGCTGTAGTATGTGACCATGTATCTATTGTAAAATTTATTTGATTGCTTCAGCTTTTTCTTAATTTGCTGTAAATTTTGTGTATCGATTATGTGAACAAATAGATATAGTAAACAGCTCTTGTCTGTATTACTTTACATAATTGATACGCAATGGCAATTTGTATGTATACATACCTAAGTATATATGTATGTAGGGTGATCCAATAAGACCACGTTCTTTCTTTAATAAGTAAACCGCACCAAAATATGTACTAAGTGTTAGCTTCCTGTTTACTTCGATACCGCTGCAGCCGAGTATGTAGGGATGCGAGGTATCACAGTGAGGTGTTTCGGTTTAAGTCTCAAAGCAAATTGAAAGAGAGGTTCATTCAAATATAGAGTTAAACAATATACATACACGCCACATTATAGCAATTATTATTTATTTGCGATTTTGTCGCTTCGAAACTTTAACCCGACCTAATGTGTGTCCATATGTATTTAAATACTTGCACTACAATTGAATTGAAATAAATTGAACAGTTTGAGCATAGCCATGTGTGAGAGTGTTCGAACATACATACATTGTTTGTTGATTGCCTTTGGCCCATTGGTAGCAAACAAATGCACGCGGAAAACTATCAAAAAGCCAGCGAAAAACAGCTTATGCCATATGCGTTGTGAAATTGTGGCAAATGTCTTTAAAAACTTAAATTGTTTGATTTTCTTTTTTCGCCACGCACACACAGTTGTAGCGGATAGAGGTTTTGATCATTTTAATGAAAAAAATGTATGGTTTTAGTTTTTTATATAATATAAATTTGTTTACAATAGTTTTAATAAAAAATTGTTTAAGTCATCTAGGTATAAACATATTGGAAATTAAATCTCATACTTTCCTAATGAAATTTAAGTAGGCATATCCTTATACGTAGTTATGTGAACAAAGGGGCGCGACATTTTTCGCTACTCTTATTTTCTTTATTTAGTGCTTGCTATTTTTTCATAAATGTTTAGCTCAGTATATAACAAACATCGTAGAAAAATAGGAAAATTCAACAAAATTTCATAAAATTTTCAAACTTTTTAATTCAAATTCTCGTCCGTATAAAAAAAAAGTTATGAGAAATCAATAGAAATTTTGTAGTTATTTGGGACTTAAATTTAAACAATGATACACAGTATTTTTATAAAAATTTAAATTAAAAAGTTTGAAAATTTTAAGAAATTCGGTTGAATTTTTCTGTTTTTGCTACAAAGTTTGAAATGTTGTTTTATGTATACGGCTTTTTTTATATAGTGAGCTATATATAAAATATATAAGAAAATAAAAAAACAAGCGAAGAATAGTTAAAACTGGTAAAAAAAAACCGCAAGTAAAAAAACTCGTTTAATTTGCCAAATTGGCTACTAAAAAACTAATTCAATTTCATACCTACTTTTGGGCACATATGCAGGTAAATGAAACATAGGCATTTTATCAAAATTGTTGAGAAACATTTTTTGACCCCAAATGTTGTGTAAAATGGTGTTTAATAAAAAAAATTATTTTATAAACCATTTGATAACAACTCATGTCAAAGAGTTAAAACTGTTAGATCAAATTATTTTTACCTGTATCAGATAAAAAACAAATTTTGTGTAGCGTGGCGTATAAGTAACGCCCTGGAAAATAAAAATTAGCAAGAGTATCAGTTGCTGAATTTGTTAATATACTTAATTACTAAAGACATATTAATACTTATAACATTAGATAGATATTTATTTAGGCATTCTAAAAACATAATCATATATTTATGTTGAAGTTGGAAAGGGTCAGTGTAAGCACGACTTGCATGTAAACTATTTATTATGCTTTACGTTGTAGATGGCCACACTATTTATACCGATATATTTTGTACACAGAGCTTGAACGCTCAAGTTCTGAATTAGATTTCTCACAAAAAAATTCACCTTATTATAGGGCAGCACCAAATATACTTTTGGGGCACTAAATTCCCCACGCACGGGTTTAGGGTGGAAATCTGAAAAGTGTACCGCATAATAATAACCTAGAGACCTATGGAAATTTGTTTAAATTTATAAACCATAAATTCCTTTTGGATATTTACGCATTAGATATTTGTGAAGAGATGGCACGGTTCTATTTTGTGTGTGTATGTATATTTATGGATTTTTTGTAGTTTCCGTTGAACTTTTTTATATCCAAGCGCACTGGTGTCCAAGGTTTTATAACTTTTTCACATAACGGTTGTTTGTAAGAGCATATAGTGTGGCATCGCTCACTTAAGATTTGTTTCTTTCGCCGACGCCAGTAACTTTATTATTTCATTGTTACTAAATAAAATAAAATGTAATCAATTTGATGTTATTTAAAACTAATAACTACATTATGTATAAACTCTGGTATAAAGTCAAATCATTTGTATGGGGCTATGTTTTGTTGTAGTTTATCTGTTTGACATTATTTTGCACAACGTTATTCGAAAAACTCGTATACGAGAAGATATTATTTCTGGTACTCCACATACATATCACCAACCAGTATGGTTTTTATGGGGTAGGTCCACAACTACAAAGTAACATTGCTCTCCAACTTCGTTCTAAAATAATTTGAGTATGGCAACCAAGGCTCAATATCTTACTTTATAAGCTCAACAATATGGGTTTACATATTAGATATTAGACCTCAAGTGGTTTGCTTCTTATCTGACTGATAGAACTCAGTTCGTTCGCATAAATAACACCAGCATGGATATTACAGAGTATCAGGAGCACCTCAAGACAGCCTATTTTAAATATTTTTCAATAATATTCCGGAATTCAACTTGTCTAATGTACACGGATGACCTGAATATATTTCATAGCGTAAAATCGTCAGAAGATTGCGTAAAACTGCAGGATAATTTATATATTTATTTATGGACTTAGTAGACTCTCAATATAGTAGGTCCGTTTCTTTGTCACCGAGTTGTAAAAGAACATTAGGTAGGATAACAAATTGCATGCAAAGCAACAACACTAACTCGGAAAAATATGCGAGTTGAATCAACTCGATAAAATGGTATCCGACCTGAGATGTAGTGTTAGGAAATGAAAACACTGCGCTATTGTGAATGATCCAGAAAAAAAAATACATGGGAAATTTCAGGTTAAGTCCTAATTCATTCTTATTTCCATATTATTTTTAAATATATAACTACAGCAACCTAAAATTTCTTTGCACAACTATTTTCCGTTCCTAAATAGTACTAAACAAATCGCAACTTACATGAAGGATGCCCACAGGGCTGCTTTTGCAAATAAAAAAAAATTTATCCGAGCTGGAGCGTTCTTTTGCATGTCGGTTACAATGAAACGGGCCCAGTATTGGTAATTCGGCTCTATCGTATATTTACGAAGAAAAGAAAAGATTTTGGTGCTATACTCAATTGCGAAATGCCTTTCTCTAAGCACGTTGACTTCGTGGTTGCCAAATCTAGGTCGATGCTTTGATTTAAAATAAGCAACTCAACCGAATTCCGTGATTTATTTTGCCCTAAAGAGCTTTAACATTTCGTTTGTCAGGTCAAACTTCGAAAGCTGCAGCACTATTTGGGATCCTCTCTATTCTGGGTAGTTTTTTCGGACAAAGAAAATACGTTTTACCAAATCTATTATTTTCCGCATGCAGTGGAATGGCAACATGCGTACGTATACAGTAGATGTCTCCCACTTGGAATACCAACTCTAGAAATGGTCAGAAATTTTATTCCATAAGAAACATTTAGAAACATTTGACCATTCCAACGAAACTTTCATACGGCAATTTTACAAATTACCTACGTATGTAGAAACATTACTCATTTATTGTCCCAAGTTCTATTCTACTCCTAAATTTAACTCTACAAATTTTCATTCATTCAATTAAACAGAAAAATATTTCACGATTTAGTCAGCGAAATCTCCACAGTTTAGCTGTTACAATCAAATAATCAATTTACAAGCCCAATTTCTTTTCGAATCGCATTAGTTCGTTTACTCATCTCTCTATTATGGCATTTTGCTTGGAGCGCCAAAATTTATGCAACTAAGTGGCATTTGAACCGTGAAAGACACGGAAAAAAAACATCGAAGCAAAAGCGGAAGCGAAATTCAATGAAGCAAAACTAGGATATTTAATTTCCATAGTTAAACGAATTTTCGCACTGCTTTACCACTCTCCACTCAACTCGCCCCCCAGCTCTTTGTTTTCCCTCTCTGCGGTCAGATGTTGGCATTTGCAGATGAAGCAAAAGCTTGAGGCATCACTGCGGCCAACGTTGTGGCATTCGCGCGGGTAAAAGTTGAAACGACGCAATGTTAATTTGGAAACTAACAGAGATAGCTTTATTATTATTTTCAATTTTCTTGCATTGGCTGTGGTTTTGCATTCCTCTTCGCTTTATTCTACTTAACTCTGTGTTGTTTAAATTACTTTGGCGATCGTACAGACTTACATATACACACACACACACACACATACAAACAAATAACAATTACATATATATGGATATATGTGTGCGTCCACGTGAAAAGGGCCCACTTGGACGGTATTGGAGTTATGCATATAGGCGTCTTCCTGGTTGATTTCCGAACATTTTGAGACAAATTAGACCATCCTAACTGAAGAATTGAGGGAAATATAGAACTTTGAAGGTGAATATCCGAAAAATTACTAATTGAGAAAAATCAATTTGAAGTTGAAAGTTGTCCCTTGTGGGCCCTTTTCCTTTTTTTCAAAAAATAAATTAATTCTTCTATTATACCTAGGAAGCTAAATTTGGTGTCATTCGACGCGTAAATGTATATAGTTTCATAATAAACCATAATAAAAATTACGAAATTCGATCCATGTATCGAAAAATCTATATATCTCGGAAATTAGATACGACAAAGTGGGCCCTTTTCACGTGGGCGCACACATATATTGAACATATATATATGTACATATGAGTATAACAATTTACATATGTGTTTATATACATAATTATGTTATGCGCATTAATCGCATTAAAAATAAAATTTTCATCCTTTCACGTGGTTTCCTTTTTTGTGTTGACAACAGTGAAGTCAAGTCACTATTTTCCCTGCCCATGTCAACAGAGCTAGGTCAACTGAGTTTACCTATCTGACAGCACTGATATTCAGATCTTCATTCGTTCTTTCTTGTAAGGTTGGCCTTTTCGCCACAAAGATTCACAAACCTTTTGGATAGCATTTCTCTCAACTATTTCAAAGAACTCTTTATCGACCAGGCATCTCCGAAAGATAAGTGGCAAAGCAAAGTGTTACTTCAGAGTTATTATTGTCAATAAATATAAGAATATTCGCGTAGATTATCATAGGACAAACTCCAGTGTCGCAGGCCTTCACACTCATTGATCGGAGGCTTGATATCAAAGATCCAATCATCCTAGTCAGCTTACCAGCCATTAAATTTCCTGTACTTTATATCATCTATAAGTAATATGAAATTTAATGCCGTTTTATCCTTTTCGTACTCATAAATAAAAAAAATACATCATTTTGGGGTGTTTTGAACTTAAACCAAATTTTAAGGTGTGAATAAATATTATCTCAAGTGTTTTTGGTTTTGTAATTTACATATTTATTTTTACCGCAGCTACAGGAAAATGTATCTCTTCTGAAACGAAATAACCGCTAAAGTGTACTTGGAACAATGACGAAGTATAACATTAAATGAGGATCCAAAAGGACTTTTTGTTAATCTACTAATTCTCCTGAAACCTCAAAGTTAAGAACTATATAGAATTCGCTATTGGTAAATATCTATCTGCGTATACATATATTCTTATTTTTATTTCATTTCATCAATTGACCACAAGGACTTTTTTAATAATTTGCTTTTGGTCTTGTATTAACTAAAACGGAACATGACGGCGGAAAGAGATCTGCTATAGCTATAGGCAGTTTCATTTGCTCAATAAAGTTGATAACACCCGCCAAGATTATGTCGAAATACTATTTGCTATGCAAAAAACCTTTGCAATCACCCAAAGGATGGCGAAAATAATTTATGGTCTAAATTGAAAAACAATTTACCATTTCGTGAGAGATGGAATTAGATAGCTTTGTAAAAAAACTGCTTACACATATTTCATCTGCTGTTGCTTTGCGTTTTTTTTCATATGAACCTAACTTATTTTAGAATGTAAAACAACTGAATTCTAAAAATTGTTTTTTTTTTGCTTTACGCATATTGCAACTGCTAGAATTTCAATTTTCATGATTTTATCCAAAATACGCTAATTTTTTTAATTTTTTTCCATTACAGTTTAACGAGTAGAAATTGATCTGAATTGTACATCCGTATAGATTTTCGTTATATGCCAATGTGCATAATGTGTGCAACTTAACACTTCGTAGTAAATTACACATTAAATATGTATTTGAAATGCATGAATGTGTACACTGCGACGTTTTACAAAAAATGTTTTAAATTGTTTAAGAAGAGAATATATTTTTGTATTCAAAATTCTGGTTGGGAAATAAACACTTCCTAACATATGAATTACATATGTATATGTATATATTGATTTGAAATATACGAGTATATTATTGTGAATCAAAGAAATGCTAATATTAATATGTATACTTTGATAACACAGCATTATATTAACAAAAATCTAATTTTGATCTTCAAATTTCTGTTATGTTCTTTCGATGTATGTAAGTACATATATTGGAACGATTTCCCGTCATCCTTTGCCAAGTTTGGTTTGCAGACAAACCGGTTTCAGCTTTGTGCCATCTTCAGTATAATTTTTCATTCTGTTCAGTTAGCGTCTACTGTTTCGTATTTATTCGCGTATGCATTATATAAATTTGGGTTATTTCGCGGTCGGGTATGTGGTGTGTTTCAGCAGGTAGAAGCAAAGAACTTAGATTACAAAGAAGTTGCGTGACGTTCCGTTTCCTGTGGCGAGAACTCTCGTTCAATTCACCCCACCAGGAAACCAATTGGATCTAATCAGATTCTAATATCGATCAGCAAAAGTAAAATTAGTTCTGGTATGGTGAATTGGACGATATTTTCTGTTAGAGGAACGATGGGATGGAGGCAACTTCTTTGCAATCTACGTTATTTGGTAGAAGTCAGTAATTTTGGTATTGTGGGATATTTTGTGTTGGTTCCGTATGTTGATACCTGTTGTTCTACATAAGTTCGGGTTTTCTTTTAAGGGTTCAAATATTACGTCTGAGTTTGTGTTCGTCTGTTCGTTTATTACTCATCCGTAAAATGTTTTCTGTTTGTATATTTTCATATTCTCAAGGACGTCCACCTTTCTGTTGCACATGCAGAATTTTAGCTGTTTTCTTAATGTTTGATGATGAACATTTATTGTTGTACATATGTATGGTTTGCAAAGTTAAACTCAGTAATTGCAGTGGGTTTCTGTACCTTTTTGCTATAGTCCCGTATCTGTTCGCGAAACCTTGCTCTTATTTTACGTTCTGTCTGTCCTATTACACATTACTGCTCTACTGGAACTCGCCAGTCAATTTATATACGCCTTGCCTGTATTCCGTGCTGGTCCGTATGACTTGCCCTAAGTTATTTAATTCTATACACCAGGCCCTTTTTGTATCCATTGTATTATAAAAAGTGTACAATTTTTTGTTGTACTATCGTGTATGTACCTTTAAATTTCATAAATAATCTTTCCTAGTCGCTGGTCTACCTTAGTTTATTCCTTCTTCGTTTTTTGTTTCCATTGTAGAATTATGTATATGTTTTTTGTTATTTGTTGATTTCTCCTTCGGTGCTGTTAGTTACTACTACATAGATAATATCATTAACGTATCTCACCAAATTTTGTTTTTATTACCTCAATATATTGCCCTTCTATGGTTTGCATGAACACCTCCATGTATGTACATATATCCTATTATTAAATTTAGGGAAGTTTTGGCGTAGCGTTGTTTTAAATATAGTTGTTTTCTATGGAGCCTTTATTTTATTTTTCATGCTTTCCAATAGTGTTTTGTGCACCATGCCTACTATCTCTGGTAGAGTTATGGACGGATATAAGTCCTTTATGTCCTATTGTGTTCGTTATTGTATGTTCATTGCCCAGCTCTGGCTAATATTGGAGAATAGTCTTTATATGTTCTGATAATCTATAAGCAGGTCCAGATTTCTAGTTTACTATGGGCCTCATTGGAACATCCGATTTGTGTATCTTTGGTAGCGCTATCAGCGCTGGAACTGTCGGGTTCATCTGACATCTGTGCAATACCCAAGTTTCTATGTACGCTCCTTTAGAAATGAGTACTGCCGTATTGCCTTTGTCCACTTTCGTTGGAATGTTATGATCTTTCCCTTTACCGAAAATTAGGTTTTGTAGGCCTGCGATAAAAAATGTCAACCACCGCAATCAGCAACAAACAGGAATGAAAATGACTCCATGTGCTCTAAATTCTTTTTCTGCTCGAATTTCCAGGTGGGTAATTACCCACTATGGGAAATTTCAGGTGGGTAGTACTACCCACCAAACCCACGTCTTCCGCCGCCCCTGTATGCAACCAATTGCACTAAACATGTTCTTTTCTTTCTTTCTGCGTACCCTATTTATTATCCTCAAGCTACCCGTTAATGTGTGTATAAAAAATAAAAGATTTCAAAGCTGCTGCAGACGTCAATGTTGTAACGGTACTTATTAAATTTGAATCAATTCGTTGCTCCACGACTCCAAGTTGTCAGTTCTATTATCAACAGCGCAGTAATAAGTGCAAATATTTATTTGGCATTAGTGTATGGAGAATTTTAATCAGTTCGGAATCCCACTGAATGAACGAGCAAGACTTCTGCGGATTTCTTTGATTATGATTTTAGCTACGCGGTATGCATGCAGCTGATTGAGAGTTCCTATGTACTATGTACTTAGGCATAAACTAATATTATCAATAACACTTTTTTAATATGCGCTTTCACTCGTGCAATTTTCGACTATACGTAATAAATTAAACAAATGATATCAACCAATGAAGCTAGACTCAATAAATGCCATTTTGACAAAATCTTATGTGGAATTAATTTACTTTTTTTATAAATTAAATTAGTGTAAATCCCTTCTATCGCTCCCCTCGAAATATTTTTTTGTGTGCGCCACTGGAAATATGTGCATGTTCTCTTCGTCCATATTTGCTGGAATTGTGTTTTATGTTACTATTAGATTGACTAATCTCACACAAAATAGTTTTGTAAGTTGGAAATGTGTTTATTGTTTATAGTAAATGCAAAGTTTGTAAATAATAAAAAATAATATTTCATCACAGCTCACCCACTACATTACTAAATGGTTTCAAGCTCTTGTAAGCAAATGGCACCTCGTAAAAAGTGAATTTTGCAGATTTGGTTAAGAGAAACCATAATTCGTTTTTTTGTAGAAACAAGAATAAAGAACAAAAGCTGAAAGGGCCTTAGCGAAAAAAAATCGTATGTATGTGTATGTACATAGTACATATGTAAATAACATTTTAAGCACATGAGTCTGAAGAATGCTGAATATGCTAAATGACTACGACAAAAGAAATGGCATTTAAGGCAAAATGGTTTAGCGCGCGGTGCCTTTTGTTTTCACAGTTGACATACCACGCTTTAACGCCTTCATGAATATGGAAAATGGTGGAAGTCATAAATTTAGAAAAAAAATTATGAGACGAATAAGTATTTTTGGAAATTTATTGTAGGAAAATGAAATATTTACGAGCTTCTGTTTCAAATTTTTGGCTTTTCCTTAGGAGAAGTTGAATTTTAAATGGAGAAAATTTATAAAGCATTTCGAAGAAAAAACTTCGTGAACTTAGATATCGTAAGGATTTTCCGTTATTGATGCTGCATGAGCGAAATTACATAACACTTATTTGTAGATTTAGATAAACTAATATTTATATTTATTTTTAATAATGTGTGTTTTGTTATATTGCTACCAAGCATTTCTACAATGGGTCCGTTTCTTTGTAACCTAGTTGCAAAAGAACACTAGGAAGGATAAGAAGTAGCGGTTAAAGCAACAACACTAACTCGGAAAAATATGCGAGTAGAGCCAGCTACCAAACTGCGCTAATGTGAATGAGCCGGAAGGAAAGGCATGGGAAATTTTAGTTCAAGACCTAATGCGTTTTTATTATTTGAATAGTATTTTTAAATACATACATATATAACTAAATCAAAAAAAATTTGGCATCACAGCCATTTTCTGTTCCTAAATAGCACTAAATAAATGGCATGTTTCATGAAAAAAGCTAACAGGATTGCTTTTCCAACTAAAAAAAATTTGGCCCGAGCTGGAGCGTTCTTTTGCAAGTCGGTTACATTAAAACGGGCCCGATATACATACATATGTATATGATAAGTTATTATCTAGTGGAGCAGGTCGTGTGCTTAACAACTAATGCCGATTTACTAAAACGCCTTCTTCTCTACTGACAAGTAATGCTGGTCTCCCCCCTCAATTTACGTCAAGTACTTACTTTCACACAAACATTTGAAACAGCATTCCTAAATAGCAATAAACGCAATTTCCGTGCCATTGATTGCTGTGGCAATTATCTTGAAATTCAACCTTAAGCTGTGGTGGGTTCGTGTCATCAGGCAAATACAACTGTTTATTATGTATGTACATATAGGCATACACATATGTATACATACATACATACATATGTACATATGTGTGAATTTAATAGCAATGCGCCACGAATAAACGCAAAAAATGAAATATTTCAAATATGAACCTGAACTCGGCAGAATTTGTTTAATATAGTTTTCGAGGGTACTAAGAGGAGCAAGGCCAAATATATATTAAAATTTAAAGACTTATCTAATTTGCTTTCAAATCTTTCAAAACCATATCAACCAATTCTCCCTTTCCTGATATTATATTCGTGATACCTATGTACTTTATTCAACTTCGAAGTTCTAATCTGAAAGATGGGCAGGGAGCAGGTATCCACAAATTTGTATTCATAATATGAGAAATGCGAAAACGTAGAAAAAATCCTGGAAGTTTTCATTAAGAATCGGAGTGGTATTCTTTAGTTTTTGTTTATCGGATTCTTTATTTTCTATTTTATCAATGTCTGGACTCATATTTAGTCATTTTTACGTTGGAATTTTGCAATCACTAATAAAAAGTGCGAATGTTGTAATGTTGTAAAACCAAAACGTAATGCCATTTTCATCCAATTTAGTTTAAGTTTGTGCAAAGTTAACAAAATATAAGTTTCTCAAACATGTTCCAAAATTCGATTCATTTCAAATTGACTCGATTTTGTAAATCTTTTCTTTTATTTTCAAAGGATGGCGTAACAAAAAGCAAAACTTAATATAAACAACATTACATACCATACAAATTGTACCAAAAAATCACATATGTAGCAACTGTATCATCACTGAATCAAATATCTTAGGTCTTACAACGTAAATGTCAAACAGGATTTGTGCGCACGTGAATTGAGTGTAGTAATTCTTAATATATGAGCCTTTCTCTACTATGTAAATTTGAGTACCTCACCAAAAAGTTGGTTTTTCCACCAGATATATAAAATGTATTATGTTTTAAGAAATGTATTATGTATTTCGGAAAACTATTGAGTTTTATTTTTATATAAATCAAAATATTTTTTTATTATGAGAAAGCAACAAAGTGGTTGAAGAGATAGCTTCTTTTTCGAAGGTCACCACATCTTATCTTCCTTCTTTCTTTCTAGACTTTACCAATGTTTGAACCCAGGCCCACGAATTTCTGGGCCAGAGTTCAACTACTGAGTCACTCTAACTGTGTGAAAATCATTTGCTTTCTCATTGTCCCTTTGTCCCAAGATAATCATATCTTCAACCATACCAATATTTCCTAATAAAAACTGACCTCGAGCTCAATTACAAAATTACAATAGTTCTAAACTTTCTTACTTAGTTGGCGCTATACCCGCTTCAGCGATTTTGGCCGAACTTCTCCTACAATTTGTGCTGTGCATCTTGATGTAGCAACACAAATTGAGGAACCTACAGTTTTACTCCGACTCCGAACGGCGAATGTTTTTTGTGAAGTTTTTTTTTTCATGGCAGAAATACATTCGGAGGTTAGAAATTGCCTGCCGAGGGTCGAACGATATTAGAAAAAACGTTTATATAATTTACTTTACTTTACTTGCTGTTCGATGGTTTTTATGTTACAATGCATCGAGCAACATCGATGGTCGTGGCTTTAAACATCGATGTCTGTCGATGTTTGTGTGAATTCGATTTTAAGTCAAAACATCGATGTTTTCAAAAACATCGGAAATGTTTCTTCACTTATTCTGACTATTCCATTTTGTGCGCGCTTTTAAATTTTGTGCGATCGTTTGATAAATTAGTATTTTCGTGGAATCATGCCCAAGTAAGTTCATTTAATATATTCGCAAATTGCAGTTAATAAATGTACCTACACATATACATAAGTAAGAAATAATTTAATTGGTTTAAAAGTAGTGCAATTGTAAAATTGCCTAGCATCACCAGCGTCATTTCATTTGCCTATGTATGTATATACAAATGTACATATGCATATAGGTGCGTATACTTTGCCAGAGATTCTAATTTATGTTAATTTTTTAGAGCAATATACGAACGAAGCTTGTGCTGGAAGCATTTTGATAAATTGAGCGCAGGCTCAGTGAAATGTAAAATTTGCGGCAAAATCCTGAAGGCCGGCGGAAACACAACGAATAGGCAAGGACATATAAAAGCAAAGCACAAATTTGTAAAATTTGAAATTGAATCTGATACAATAATAACTGAAAACGAAAACAATAATGAAAGTCGTGATAGACAAACAAAGACAACTCGGCAAATTTCAATTCAAAGTAGTTTTAGTCATGTTCTTGAGTGTGCGCCATTTGGGGAAAAAATCAAGAAAATTGATGAAGCTATTATTTATTTAATTGCGAAAGACTGTCAGCCATATTCCATTGTAGAAAATGAAGGTTTCGTTAATTTAATGAAAACTGTTGCACCGCGCTACGATATGCCCTCGCGTTATAAGGTCACTGGCTGGGTCGATGACAAATATAACGATTTATCGGAAATTCGGAAATCAAATTTGAAAGGAAGAATGATTACACTGCGAAGCTTCCCATGGCTTACTGCTCACTTTCAAATGGAGTCGGAGCTGGTGTCTTTAAGCATCGGTGTTTCGGAATTGAACGAGAGACATACTGCAGTATATTTGGGCGAATCTATATTGAAATGCTGTGAAGATTTTAACATTGCAATGCATTTGGTCACAGCTGTTGTGACAGATAATGCTAGTAATATAGTTAAAGCCGTCGAAGTAGCATATGGGAAAAAAGTACATATACCATGCTTTGCACACACGCTAAATTTGATTGCTAGATCAACTCTCCAAATTCCATCAATCAACAACGTTATTGGAAAAATAAAGTCCATTGTAACATTTTTTAAACAGAGTTGTGTAGCCAGTGACTTACTTCGAAAACATACAGATAAGATGCTTATTCAAGATGTTGTATCACGATGGAACAGCACCTTTTATATGGTCGAGCGGTTTATGGAGGAAAAAGATGTTGTCAATCAAGTGCTTGGTAACGTCCGTACAGAGGTGAATCTGCTAAATGGGTGCGAACTGGAGACAGCATCAAATATTTTGCTCGTTTTGAAACCGCTCGAAGAAGCAACAAAAGTTTTAAGTGGTCAAAAGTACTGTACTGCAAGTATGATAATACCAATGGTAAATATCTTAGTTGCCAAATTGAAAGCCCTTTCATTGAGTAATGTTGAATCACAGGAATGCAAAAATGTTGTTCTTTCTGAAATCGGAAAAAGGATGGGCGCAATAGAACAGGTTTGTTGTTTTTCAATCATACATATAAACATAAAATATAAACAGTAATAAATATTTTTTTAAAGGTCTCCATTCTCTCTATGTCGACCATTTTAGACCCGCGCTTCAAAAAAATCCACTTCAGAGAACCTCTAGCATGCGCAAACGCCATTTCGAAAATCAAGTGCCTTATAAAGCCTACTGTAAATAATACAGAGGTTGAAGAAAATTTGAGACCTAAAAATGATTCGTTTTGGGAACACCATCACACACTTGCGCAGCAATACAAGCCTAATGATGACTTGGATGAAGAATGCCTTTGGCCTTGTGGGAAGGCATGCGAAATACGTTTCCACACCTTTTTGAAATTGCTAAAAAGTTCGTACCGGTGGTTGGAACGTCAGTTCCTTCAGAGCGCTTATTTTCGCAAGCAGCATCAACTCTTAATTACCAAAGAAACAGGATTAAGCCTGAAGGACTGAACAAACTGCTGTTCTTACACGGTATTGAAAGAAAATTTTGGTAGTAACCCAACAAAAAGCACCAATTGATCTCAAAAAGTTGTGGGGATGTCAGCATATTAACAAAAAGCTTAGCAAGCTTACGTTCGTACCTTTCTTGAAGAAGCTAATTTTATTTAACTGTACTTACAGTATTTGTGAAATGTAAAAGAAACAAGTATGTGATTAAATTGCATTTTAATATATTTTTGTAAGCCACCTCTGTGAGTCAATATGTTAATAATAAAAAAACAGTATTCTTTTCGTTAGTTCAACTTTTTGAATCAGCATACTGGTTAAGCAAAAATTAGAAAAATCGATAAAAACATCGATGTTTTAATTCGATAGATCGAACTGCCATCGATGTAATTTTTCAAAACATCGATTCTTCAAACATCGATGGTCTCACCATGATTTACAACCCTAGCTGTTACACGACAATTGCTTCGCGATTTAACGATCGTAACTATTACACGACGTTTGTTTGGTTGTGTTGCCATGAAGCAAAAATTAAATTATTTCTTTTAATAAACTCGATTCGAGTTTAAAGCAGTGAAGTCACTGTGCTAAACTTGTGTTTATCTTACTCCTCGTGTTTATTTAAACTATGCGCGCGTTTCATGTTGTAATTAAGCTTGTTCTGTCTTGTAATATAAGTTTTATTAAAATTATTGTGAAGATAACTCATTTGATTTTATAGAGAACCGATGAAAGTGGAAGTTTAGTTATCGAGAAGACAGCGAGTAGATATGTACATACATATGTCGAATATGCGTTGCTAATGGACTTTTGTCGTTTTACTCTGATTAAAGGAAACAAAAATTTGAATAAAAATGGATCTATTTTAATTCTGTTTACTTATCTCGATGTATGTATGTAGTATGTATTTTGTTGTGGCTTTTTATTTCACAAGTTTATATCGGAAGTCAATGGGAACAATCAGAATATGAATAAAAATTTTAATTTGGCGTTTTAAGCCGTAAGATGGATTAATCAATGGAACACGTAAGGAATAGGGTCCACTGACATAGAAAAAAGTGGAGGTGATCAGTTACTTTTTACTGATTCTTACAAATGTAATTTGCGAAATTTACAATAGTTATAATAGCTTATAGTTTGAAAAGGGTTGGGTACAATATGATTTTGGTTCAAAATTCTGTATTTAAAATTCTGTATTCAATATTCTGTATTCAAAAATCTGTAATTCAAAATTCTGTACTGTTAAAATTCTGTATTGCGGAACACTGTAATTTTAAATTCTGTAAATCAAAATTATGTATTGGCAGTATTTTGTTTTGCAAAACTCTGTATTGAAAAACCGGAAGAGCATATGGATAAATAAAAAAGTGCGCACTTTTTTTATTTATCCATATGCTCTTCCGGTTTTTCAATACAGAGTTTTGCAAAACAAAATACTGCCAATACATGACTTGTCTTGACCCATATGGTTTCCTATATTATCAAAACAGATTTACATAAAGCAAATGTACATATGTTTGTATGTATTTATAGCTTCAGAAATTTCAAAATGGTCACAAAATTAGTCAAATGAAGAAGGCTGTAAAAGCAAACAACAGAATTAAAAGAATAAAAAAAAAAGGCTTATATTAAGGCATGTTTCTTTTCTAAAGCGAATTGCTAAAAATTTAATAATATAATACTTGTTTGGCCATTATAATGTAATAACTTTTGTTTTGAATGAATTTTTGAATTTTTCTTTAATTGACGTACATATGTATATATACCATTGATTCTATAAAATCGGAATTCCATTATTCATAAAATAAATGTGCTATTCAGGTAAGCGTGCTTATCAGGTTATCTGCTTATTTGGTTATATTTTTACAGCATTTTGATTCCAGAATTTTAATATACAGAATTTCAGTTCTCCATCATTTTGATCATACAGAATTTTAAATACAGAATTTTGAACCAAAAGAATTTAGGCTGGACAGAATTTTTTTTTTGATTTTTACAGAATTTTCATCCAAAAGAATTTTGAAAAGCAGAATTTAGTACCTCTCCCGTTTGAAAACTATTGAACCGATTTTCCGTTGCAAACGAAATTAGAAGACCTTTATATATATTTTTCGAGGAACTCTACAAAAATTAAATAATTCCCATTTTTCATAAAAACTATTTTTTTCTTTCAAAAATATATGTATTGTTGACTATGTATACGTACATATGTAAAAATATTGTTGTCAAATAGTCCCTAAACTTTCGTTTGATCTAGTATGTACATATGTATATGTAACTTTTTCCAACAAAATCTTCGAATTTATCAGTTCTTAAATTCCCCGAACATAACTGTAAATAATGACGCCACGCCGTCTGCTTTGATTTAATGCGATTTGTAAAAGAACAATAAACACATACACTTTATAAATTGTTTAATTGCAGTGAAGAAATATACAACTAAATGGAGACATTTTAAATCAATTGGTAGATTGGAAATTGATTCTGAAAGAAGGAGAGTATTTGTGTTCAAATGGACAAATTTTACACCTAATAAAGGGGCCCGAAAAGATAGATGGATTTACACACGATGCAGAGAAAAGGTGACGACAAAAGAACTTCCATTACTTCGTACTTGCCGCGTTTGAAGGATTGACATCACAACTTGCTCTTAAAAAGTTGATTTTTAAACACAGAATAATAAATGTTTTATATTTTAGCAGTTGCAGTGCAAATAGAACTCCCAAGTTCAGTTATCACCTTCCTTTTCGTCTCGCTATTCCTGTAGCAGTAGCCTGCATTGTCGTAATCTTGTTTTCTATCATTCTTGGGATATACGTACCTACATACATACAAACGATATGGAGGTAAGGTACCCAATAGACCATCCGAAAAGCGAACTGCAATTGTACTTGAGAATAAGCTTATATCAACAGTTGATTTTAAACTTATCAAAATATCACTTATAATGAGCTTATTAAAATGCCAATTCATAAGCAAATTTTTAACATGCTTGAGAAACACTTGTTATGATTAATATATTTTAAAGTATGCTTAAAAAACACTTGCACTTAACAAAAGGGTTTTAACAATAATTGAGAAACACTTATTTTATGCAAGGGAATATCAATACACATTAAGTCAAACAACTTGCGAACAATATTATAACAAGCTTACCAATCAGCAGAAAATAACTGATATGTTATCCCGTTATGTTTATGAAATTTTGTCAACGTTTGTCTGGCGTTCTTCAGTCAGCAGTGGAATTTTGAAGTGTGTACATTAAAATTATTACAGTAAAGATATATTTTGCAGTGAATCGAAATATAAAATGTATTAATAATTTATAATATGCTATTATTTATAGCTCATTGTGTGCTTCGTTAAGTAGTTGAGTTTTGAAGTTCGTGTAATAACATTTGTGTTGAAAAATATGCATATTTCGAATTCTAGTGAATCAATTATAAAATATATGCATATGTATTAAAAATATTGAAAAGATTGTCATTTTATTATGCCAAATAAGTACAAAAAAAGTGTAAGAAAAGAATCAAAAGAAATCTTTGAGCTTCTTTTTAATAAAAGAAAGAAAAATAGTGAGATAGAAGAAAGTTCCAGAGCTGGTGCTATTGATAATGGAATTGAAGAAAATGATATTGTTGATGCTGTTAATAATGATATTGAACAAAGCGAAATTGCACATGATGTTCAATGCTCAAGTTCAAGTTGTGAAGAAAACGATGACTTTAGTGACGAAATTGTTGAACATTTTAATACTAGAGATGAATTGGCTAAATGGAGTGTTAAGTACTCAATTTCTCATTGTGCGTTAAATGAACTATTGACAATTTTAAGAAGACGCCAACCCACTTTACTAAAAGACGCAAGAACATTGAAAAAAACACCTAGAGATGCACCAATAGCTTTAATTAAAGGTGGTGAATATGTGCACTATGGACTGAACGACTGCTTGACGGATTTTTTTCATTTTACTTCAAACGAGAGCGATGCTATTGAATTAAATATAAATGTTGACGTACTACCAATAGCTAAAAGTTCTTTAGCTCAATCATGGCCGATCCTCATCAATGTACATGGTACAAAGTCGGTATATACCGTGGGAGTTTATACTGGAAGTAGTAAGCCTAAAGACGTTAATGAATTCTTAAAACCATTTATTGACGAGCTTATTGAGCTTATTGACGAAACCTTTTTTTTCAACGGTAATACTTATAAAGTTAGTTGCCGATCATTTATATGTGATGCGCCAGCAAGATCCCTAGTAATGGGTATCAAAAGTCATACTGGTTACAAATGTTGCCATGAATGCCAGCAAAATGGAAGGTATGTAGACCGGCGCATGATTTTCAAGCTCGAAAATAATACTCTGCGGTCGAATGAAAACTTCAGAGCACGGCAAGATGCAAATCACCATACAACAAATACCGTTATGGAAATTGAAAGGCTGCCAATAGACCTAGTGAAATCATTTCCTTTCGACTACATGCACGTAGTATGCCTTGGAGTTGTTAAAACCTTGATGACAGCATGGATAAAAAAAAAATCTTTTTCACTGCAACCGGTGCAAATTGAATTGTTAGATAAACAACTGCAGCAGCTTAGAAGCCAAATGCCGCGAGAGTTTTGCAGAAAACCACGAGGTTTAAAAGAATTCGATCGGTACAAGGCCACTGAATTTCGGCACTTCCTTCTTTATACCGGACCATTTGTTTTAAATGATATTTTGGATGAAAAACTGTACACACATTTCTTGCATCTAAGTTTAGCGATACGAATTTTATTAGGAGAAAATACATCTAAAACACATAATCACTGTGCAGACGCGATGTTAAAAAATCTTGTTGAGAATATTCCTGTAAATTACGACGAAACCATGTTAACATACAACTTCCACTGCCTAACTCACTTAGCAAGTGATGCTTTATTGTGTGGCTCATTTTAGGTATATAGTGCTTTTAAATTTGAAAACAAGTTGGGAAAATTGAAAAGGTTGTTAAGAAAAAAACACAGGATATCAGCACAGTTATATAACCGATTAGTGGAACAAAGTAATTTTCCTATACAAGAGCCTAGAAAGTTGGAAAAAAACTCCAAAACTTTTGTGCAGAATGAAAATATATATTTATCAATCTCAGCTCCAAATAATTTCTATACTGTTGGAAAAGAAGTATCCCAAGTCTCATCATTTGATTGTCAAGGAATGGTACAAGTACAAGGAAGAAGAGTACTTAATTTGCAACCAATGTTCCATTACCCGCTGGAGTCGTCGCTCCTTAATATATGGCAATCATTGAACTTTTCTCTTTCAGAAACAACTCATAGGCATCGCTTAAACGAAATTACTAAAATAGTTTCTCTCTCTGAAAATAACAAAATAAGTTTTTTCCCCGCTATACACCATGAATAACAACTTTAACGACATATTTAATAGCACATTTGACAACCAAGAAAACATAGTAACGTTGGAGTCCGCGGCACATGTAGTATCCAAGGAATTACCTAATTCGACAGGTAGAAAAAAAAATTTATGAAAAACGTTTATGATGTGGAATGATACTTGAATGATTTCCCGTCATCCCTTGTTAAATTTGGTTTGGTGAAAAATCGTTCCAATATACATAAGTACATCGACAAAAACAAAATAACAAAGAAACTGTTTTCATTTAAAAAAAAAATCTTTTATATTTTATTTCAGAAATAGCAAATGAAGTAATCAAAGCAATAGAGCCATTACTTTTGAGGTTGACTAATGAAGTACAAAGCTTGCGCAAGGAGGTGCAGGAGCTGAGAAAAGAAAAAACGAAAACAAAGCGTCTCATAACGCCTGCAGAACCCTTTAAGCAAATGGAAGACTTCTTGACTTTTAAAAAATCTCTGCAAGAAAATTATGAAATTTTTGCCACATTTGTAAGTACTTAGTTATATGTGCAATAGTTTCTTGTAGATATACATATGTATTTATATAATTATTTATGTATGATTTCTTTTTATTTTTTGATTCAGGAGACGGAATTGTCAGTGGTTGCTAAAGCACCAAACTATGTCAGAAACTGTTGAAGAAAGATTTTACTAGATGAAGTGGCAGAACAGTTGTGCTGGAAAGGGACTGAAGCAAAAAAAAGTGTACGCAATCTTAGTACAACAAAAGCAATTCGAAGTAAAAATAATGAAAATATGTTAATATATAAAAATAATAATTAAAATGTAATATTTTACAGATGCGGCTATTTTATGCGGTATCGGTGAAGATCAACTCATAAAAGATACTAGAACTTTCTTCCAATTTGCAAAAAAACGCATCAAACTACGTGCAAGCTACACAGGGCACGAAAAAAATGTAAAATAAACATGCTTCAATCAATAGTTTATAATACATAAATATTTTGTATTGTAATGTAAAATTTTTATTTTGTAATGTTATTTTCAGTTATGGTAGCCAGTTGCGCTTGCCCTGTCAGTACATGTGCTGAATAATTTCTTGTGTGAAGAATTAATAAGAAAAATATTGAATTGATAATATCATATTTTACATTAAAATATCATTTCGTATCGTTATAAATACATTAAAATGTGTTCGTTCAATTACCTTTCTTATACACTTTCATCATTAAAAAGAGGCATATTATTTATAATATACAAATTAAATTTCGATGAACATTAAAAAAAAAATGAAGATTTAAAAAATGTTTGAAAAAAATGAATTAAAACTTACGTTATGAAATCGGCAATGAAAATGTTTTTGGAAATTTTTGACATCATATAATTTCTATATTATAACTGTCAATAAGACTTTATTCCTATGTAATTTTTTTATATTCCAACATTAAATTAAAATTATCTTAATATAAAAATTTTAATTTGTTTCATTTTTAATGTAAAAACTGGACGACTTTTGTAAAAATGTTATTTTTACGGCTGTTTATTGCAATATTTTCTTTTAGTGTACAATTATTTGTAAAAGCTTACAAATAAATTGCAAACGTAATATTATCCTACAGTTGTTGGTAAAAGTTTACAAATATATTGCAAACGTAATATTATCCTACAGTTGTCGGTAAAAGCTTACAAATATATTGCACAAGTAATATTATAATACAATTGTTTTTTAAAGCTTAAGGAAATCTTGCACGAGTAATATTATTACAAGGGTTCCGTTTCGATTTTTCTACAATTACTGGGGTAGTATTTTTTAATAGATTCTCAAGTATTTTTCAAGCTTAACGCTTATATAAGTAAGCTTTTTATAATATTGTTCTCAAGTCATTTGGTCTATTGGGTATACGAATTCCTAATATGAAAATCAAGTGGAAAACACACGGTCATTATTGATTGTATGTATGTACATACATACATATATAGATGCCGTCAAAAAATAGGCAAAAGACAGAGTCGTTGCGACGTTACAATATTCATACGCAAAGGAACTTTTTTAAATAAGTCGAAGTGGTGTACAGCGGGTTTATATAAAAAAAGAAGAAAATTGGAAGTGTTGGTACCACGGCTGAAATAGACGAAAGTAAATTCGGAAGGAGAAAATACCACAGGGGATATGTTTTTTGGTTCCAGAGGAAAGCAAGGACAAAAATACATTATTGACAATAATAAAGGAGCGGATTATTCCATGTGCAATTATAGTATCCGACTTCTGGAAGGTGAAGATGGAAATAAAAAACAATGTTCACAATTTAATAAATTTATTAATTATAATTTTCACTCGTATGATTTTGAGTAAGTTCCAATTAATACAGTGTACAGTGTATAGTGTATAGTGTACAGTGAGTGATAATTGTAATTCTCTCTTAGTGGTAGTGAGAAAATATGGCTCGTACCAAGCAAACAGCCCGTAAATCGACTGGTGGTAAGGTGCCCTGCAAACAATTGCACGTAAAAGTCCCAGTAACTGGTGGTGTTAAGAAGCCACATCAAGAAAATTGGAAGTGTTGGTACCACGGCTGAAATAGACGAAAGTAAATTCGGGAGGAGAAAATACCACAGGGGACATGTTTTTTGGTTCCAGAGGAAAGCAAGGACAAAAATACATTATTGACAATAATAAAGGAGCGGATTATTCCAGGTACAATTATAGTATCCGACTTCTGGAAAGTAAAGATGGAAATAAAAAACAATGTTCACAATTTAATAAATTTATTAATTATACTTTTCACTCGTATGATTGCCTGAAGGATGAAGGATACACGCGCAGGGGGCATGCTCTCGAAGGCCTGCGGGTTTTAGGAGGAGTTGAACGAGGAACAAAGAAATGTTTTTGGGTCCAGGGGAAAGCAGAGACAAAAATACATAATTTAATAATAAGCCCAACGGTTACCCTCTTTCCCGCCCAACCGACACGAGGGGCACAGTCCGCATGACGTACGGATCTTGTTTTTTTTTTAATATTTTTTTTTTTGTGCCGATATGTTAAAATAAAAAGTTTGTTAAGCGTCGAGATCCAAAACTGCTCAGCTACAGAAAAAAACTTCATCAGCTGAATCAAATATATATTATACCTCCGTTAATCATTTATTGAGAAAGGACAGTATAGCTCTTTTTATGGTGAAAAGTGAGTCCGAAATATCAAAAGTGCTGGAAAGACAGTTGAAATCTTGACATAAACATCGGAAAGGTTCATTTAATTCATAATTGGTTTTACACTGTTTTAAATAAAGAGGTTTAAAGTGTCTTGAGATCCGAGAAGGAACATTAAGTTTAACTTCGGTAATAAGAAATGTGCTTGCGATAGACCCTGTGAGTAGTTTAGTAATGAATATTATGCCTAGCATTTCTCTACGGCTGGAAAGAGTAGGAAGATTTATTAGCTTCAAACGATCAGTATAATGAGGAAGATTAAGCCGAGAATCACATCTAAAGTCTCTTAGGGCAAAAAGTAAGAAATGTTTTTGAATTGATTCCAGCCGATCAATGTGAACTTGATAACGTGGGTTCCAAACTATCGAACCGCATTCTAGCATAGATCTTACTAAAGTTGTAAAAAGAGCTTTTGTTACATATGGGTCCTTGCATTCTTTTGACCATCGTTTTATAAAGGCAAACATCCCTCTAGCCTTATTAGCTATAGCATTAACATGACTATTGAAATTAAGTTTGGAATCCATTGTAACTCCCAAGTCCACAAAGTCAAACACTTGATCCAGAGTATAGTTATTTATTATGTAAGAAGCTGGCTGAATAGTTCTTCGTGAAAAACACATAAATTTACATTTTTTAAGGTTAAGTGGCATATAATTTATGTTGCACCAATCAACTAAGCTGTTAATATCTATTTGTAATAAATTTCTTTCTTCAATCGAAGCGTATGATTTAAAAAGTTTTACATCATCAGCATACATTAGTATATTCGAATATCTTATTGGAGTAGTAATATCATTTATGAATAACAAAAACAGAATCGGGCCTAGATGGCTGCCTTGGGGAACTCCCGAAGTAACATTAATGACATTGGAAAAAGCATTTTTGAATATAACGATTTGAGATCTATCATGTAGATAAGAAGAAATCCAGCGGAGGAGAGAGGGTGGAAAGCCCAGCAGATCAAGTTTGTGGATGAGTAAGGGGTGACAAACTTTGTCAAAAGCTTTACTGAAGTCGGTGTATACAACATCTGTTGGAATATTTTCGCTAAAACCATTTGAAACATGAGTTGTGAATTCCAGTAAATTGGTAATAGTTGATTTGCCCTTACAAAATCCGTGTTGAGAGTTTGCGATTGATGAAGATATCGTATATTTTAACTGATTAGTAATAATTGCTTCAAATAGTTTTGGAATTGCCGATAGCTTTGCTATTCCACGGTAATTTTCAATCGAAGACCTATTGCCGCTTTTATAAAGAGGGATTATAAAAGACTTTTTCCAAACAGACGGGAAATTACCTTGTTTTAGCGACAAGTTAAACAAGTTCGATAAAGGCAAATATAGATAATCAGCAAATTGGTTAAGAATACATGTAAGAATCATATCAGGACCGTACTTGCATGATTCTTTTAAAGATTTCAGATAAAATAATACATCTTCAGAAGATATTACTGGAACATTAATCGAATTATTAGTATATAGATAATATGGATATTTATAAGGGGGAAGATTGACTTTAGTGGAATAGTTAGACTCAAAGAATTGTGCAAATAGGTTAGCAATGTCTTCATTGTCGCTGGCCACAGTGTTCTGATACCTCATATTTGAAGGAAAACCATTTACCTTACGCTTTGAGTTTACGAAACCATAAAATGATTTAGGGTTACAAATAATATTCTTTTTCATTTTATTTAGGTATTCTTGGTAAGATTTCTTATTTAATTTGAAATATTTATGTCGCAGGACTGAGTACTTTAAGTAATCTGTAAGTAAACCTGTTTTTTTATATTGTTTGAAGATACGCGATTTTTTATTTTTCAACATTCTCAGTTCCTTATTAAACCATAACTGTATTGGTTCGTCTTGAACGCATACACGTTTAGGTACGTATTTTAGAAATAAACTATACAAAGTGGTATTAAAATGCATTACGTTTTCTTCAACATCACCACTATAATTGGGCCATGTTAAATTGGAAAGTTCATTTCTAATTTTTTTTAATTCGGCCTTAGCAAAATCAAAGCGAGTACTAGAACCGACTGCTGTCGTATCATACCCCCGAGCAACACCCATGATTTCGAAAGTTATCTCAATTGCAGGATGGTAAACGTCTTCTGGCAAAACTAGAGGATCACATCGATTTAGAGAAGATCTGGAAATATCATCAACGAAAACCAAATCCAAAACCTTCCCAAACTTATTTGGAAGAACATTAATCTGACTTAGGCACAGTTCAGCCATCTCATCCAAAAAGTCGCAGCTACCCAATCGCGTAGAAACTGGTACAATGTTATAGTCAATCATCTTCCAGGATATGTGCGGGAGGTTAAAGTCACCCAGGACAATCATAGAGTCAGAAGATTCAGTCATTGAACTAACGATTTTAAGAAGAGAAATATGTTGGGTATATACAGACAAATCAGACTGAGGAGGTATATGTATAACAGAGAGCTAAGTAGATATAACCAAGCTGCACTCGGAGGCACATAAATTCAATGGATTCCATAGCAGGGACACAGATTTCTTCTGAAGGAATAGAAGAATGAACAGCGAGTAGAACACCACCCCCAACTCTGCACAGGCGATCATTTCTGTAGACCTGATATTCACTGCAAAAGATTTCCGAATTAAAAACGTGAGGCTTAAGCCATGTTTCGGTAAATGAAATAATATTATAATTGCACTGAAGGCTTGTCAAATACAAGTCAGTTAATTTAGTGTTCAAACCTCTTACATTTTGATAATAAATACTCAAATCAGACTTAACAATCAGTTTTTTGGCTCAGTGTTTTGACGCGAAATCTTTACAACATTTTGGTCATTTATATTAGTTTTGTACTCGAATTCGCGGACTAACGCCCCGATCGGCCAGAATGAATTGTTTAGAAGAGCATCGAACTTTTCTAAAGCAACATCAATTTTAAAAGAGGAAATACTCCTTTCATATTTGAAATTAAATTTCCTGATTGTTAAGTTGTCAATTTTAATTTTTGATGCGATGTAAAACTCAATGTCCTCGACAGTAGTGTCTTTGGCGAATCTTGACACAAAAATTGATTTTCTTTGTGGAACCACAACCAGCTTCTTAGTAGTTGTTTCAACAACTTTAGGCGGTATAGAAAGTTCGCGGTTTTTACTGGCAATTGACCTTGCTGAAGAGGATTTGGATGTGGAAGGCTCCACTTTCTGCGGAATTGGTGAAGCTAAATTAATTAGTTGTAATGAGGGAGTTGGAATAACGACCGGAGTTGGATTTAAAATCACTGAATCAGACGGACTCTCAACTCGCTTACGTTTATTCTCACGATTAGAGTTATTGACAGGAGGTGAATCATTTAAGCATTTAAACGACTTAAACAAATTCTCATAAAAAGTAAATTTTACCAATTTCAGAAAACCCGTTCCTAGCATGTTTAAAGCATTTAAAAAGATCAACTTCGGTCGATCTACAATTTAAGCATGACCAGCGTAAGCCTTTGCCATCATTAATTGAGTCTAAAACTCTACCTGTCTATAAAACGAACAGTTTTGGATACACTGTATTGTGACACTTAATAAATTGATAATTGACATTAACGGGTCTATTCTGCACCGGTAACAACATTTTTATTACCGGTAATAAAAACGTCCGGCAACTTTTAAACCCTTTTGGTATTCTGCGCGTTCTTATTACCGGAAAATTTTATTACCACCGCACTAGGTGGTAACTATTAGAAAACATCTGACGTTTGTTTACATTTTTGTAATAAATTAAAGAGTAGTGAAGTATTAAACGTTGATTTTTTTATTAAACTAATTGCAATACGAGTTTTCAATATTAAAAACATAATGGCGACTTCTTTGGTAATGTTACTGCTGATTGATGAGGAGGATGATGAAATATCCCTACGTAGACAGCAACTGAAAAGTCTTCGGAACAACAGCGATCCATTTAGTTTACCAAACGAAATTTTTGAACAGAATTTTCGAATGCCGAAAGAAGCATGCAATTTCGGTGCCTTCGGGGTGTTCTTGCCTTGGAGCAGCTCCGAACGGTCCTTTACGAAGGCTACATACCAGCGTAATTGCTGCTGGGTTGTCCTTGCGTATTTTCTGCAATTAAAAATTAATGATATTATAATAATTTATTAAATTTACTTTAGTAAATCACTCACTTATTCATCTCCATTGTGATTCGCTTGTAAAATTTGTGTTCAAATTCACACCACACCAAAGCAAACACCGTATGGTGAGTTTTACACTGTTGACAGCGTTACCAGTGTGCAAGAATGCCGGTTACAAGCAGTGGTAACATTTTTCGGTAATAAAATTTGCCGGTTACAAAATTTCCGGTAACGTGCAGAATAGACGTGTAATAAAGGAGCGGATTATTCCAGGTACAATTATAGTATCCGACTTCTGGAAGGTAACGATGGAAATAAAAAACAATGTTCACAATTTAATAAATTTATTAATTATACTTTTCACTCGTATGATTGCCTGAAGGATGAAGGCGTGGATACACGCACTTTAAAGTGAATCATTCAATTCACTTCAAGGACCCCGAAACGGAGCAACACACCATTACCATCGAAAGTTTGTGGAGGCATGTGAAGCATTCTATGCCACAATATCATCGAAACAAGAAATATTTTAGTGGCTATTTAGCTAAACTTATTTTGATTAGATTTTGCAAATTTAGTGATTTAGACCCATTTGAAATTTTTATAAATTACGCTGGAAATGTACATATCGTCGCTGCGCCAACAAATTGAGTTATATGTTTTTTTCGATTTTTTTTTATTACATATTTATTTAGCACTATCTGCTAGCCACATTTCTGCATTTGCCGTTTTCTGATATCTTTCTTTGGTTAGAAGTTATCAAAAACAGCTATATGCTCTCAGTAGTAGAAATGCTCTGTAAAATCAGTTATACATCTACTTGCGTATAATTGTTTTTGATTGCAGGCGAACCTGCTTTTATTTTTATGTAAAAAAATTATTTAAAAAAAGCTGTGTACATGTAGTTCAGGTGTCCCGAAGACTATACATAGATATTAATCATCCTATTATTGAAATCCAAGCTTTAAAACGGGTAAAAAGTCATAGACTTAAAATAACGCTTTAAATTACCATAATTGTACATTTTTGGACAGTTGAAATATGGAAAAAATGGGATGCAATCTCAATGAAGAAACCGGCTTCTTCGAGGACCTCAACAGTGATAGCGGTCAAAATATGGAAGCAACGGGATGCTTCCTTAACGAAGAGACTGGATTATTTTATATACCAGAGGATAACCCGAAAGATAGCGAAGAAATTGAGTCAGAAGGTAAAATAGGGAAGGGGAAACGAATACAAAAAAATCGGAGATTGAGACTTTTAGGAAAAAATATGAAGGATTGAAATTGGTAAAAAATTAAAAGAATTTAAACGATGTTGTATTTATTCAAAAAAAGGGAAGGGAAATCAGGAAACAAACATGTAAGCACCTGGCAGAAAAAAAAACCGAACGAAGTTTTGTTTGTTCGGCAATGGACGAAGATGCACGAGTTAAGTATGTTAATTATTTTTGGAGTTTACCTTCATGGGCTGCAAAGAGGGCATACATATCTTAATGGATTAGTACAAACTCGCAAAATAATCAAGCGAAACCCTTCCCATAAAAAACAAAGAAAAATATTTGGATTTGATTGCATTTTGACAGCATCTAATGGAAACAAGCTTCGTGTATGTAAAGAGTTTTTTCTAGCTACATTTGATTTAGACAAAAATGTATTTACTCATTGGGTGGGAACAAATAATAATAATAATAAAAGAAGTCAAGACCTTCATCATCTGTATCCGTATCCTTGCCAAAGGAGCCAAGACCAACAAGGTCTGATTCTGTTTTAAAGTGGCTGGATATACTACCAAAGGTACCTAGTCACTATTGCAGAGCAACGTCTAATCGCATTTATGTGGAGGATATATTTATGTAAATCTAAAACGCATATGCATAAAATATACACTGAATGGTGTAGCAGCAATAAAGAGGTTCCTGTTATGCGAAAAAAGTTTTGTGAAGTTCTAAACTCCAATAAAATATCTATATTCAAGCCCAGGAAGGACCAGTGCGACACTTGTGTTGGATATAAAGAGGACAATGTTACCGTTTCCAATTATGAATTACATATTGCCAAAAAAATTAAGCTAGGGAAGCAACAAATGTGGCTTTAGAAAAGATGTCAGCTGAAACTTTAGTATTGACAATGGACATGCAGAGTGTGTTGCTCTGTCCGAAACTCCTTGTTTCAGAACAATACTATAAAATGAAGCTAGCAGAACATAACTTTTCGATTGATTTAAAAACTACCAAAGATGTATATTTGTACGTATGGCATGAATGCGACAGCGGTGTAACAGCTAACAATATAACGAGTTGTATTGTACACTTTTTAAAGGAATATTGCACTTCATATAAAAAATTGATCAAGATATCCGATGGATGCATGTACCAGAACAAAAATAGAATACTTAGCAATGCCTTAGCAAACCTATCATCAGGAGGTGGCTTGGAAATAGAGCAAATAATTTTAGAAAAAGGGCATACTATGATGGAGGTTGACAGCGTCCACTCTACATTAGACAGCATGTTTAAGCCACCCATTTATTCACCAATGGACTATGTAAGTCGTATGAGGCAGGCAAGGCCTTCACAACCTTATATTGTTAATTATTTAGATTACACTTTTTTTTTAATTATGAAAAAGTTCCAAGTAAGCTTTCAACTATAAGACCAGGTAAAAAATCTGGGGAAGCCACTGTCAGCGATATCGGAGGATTACTTTATATAAATGGCGAAGTTAAGTTTAAGTTGCGTCATACCGACTGCTGGACATCGTTTCCCCAAAAACCACCTGCCTTGCAGACTCAAGATAAACCTAAGTCGTTGTATGATGGTCCAATAAAAATTGACCAATCTAAATACAGTAGCCTACAATCGTTAAAACAATACATGCACAAAGACTTCCATTCATTTTATGATAGTTTGTCGATAAAAACTTTGTATTAATATTTTATGCAATTGACTATGTTACGCATCTGTTATTAAACAATAAATCAATGTTAAGACTCGTATGCATATACGTGCATACATATGTATCTAATAAAAACTGAATTATTTGCTTATTAAAATTATAACCTTAATATTTTTAATTACATTTACAAAAAAAATATCTTGTGGTCAAGCTATTGTGCTGACCAAAGTGTTATTGCATCCCAAACCGTTTTAGGTTAATCTTGGTTCGTACAAAATGTGCCCAGCAGACATGTTTTTCTTAAAGTAAAATCAGCGCATCTGACCACTTTTCAATAGGAGGGGCACTGGTCAATTAAATAATGCAGTTCCAAGCTATCGCTAATTGCATCGGACCCTAGCGAAGAATTGTATACACATCTTTCACGATTTCTTACCCCCACTACCAAATTGAAATAATTTGTAAAAAGAGCTATGTGCTGTAAAACGGCGCAAATGCTTCATGCGAAGTGGTTGGTCAAAAAAAGTAAAAAAAAATTGCACAAGTCTATTACATATGTGTAGTATCATTAGTTAACAATGCAAATAGAAAAAATATTCGCTAGGATCACCAGGAAACGGTTTTTTTGCTCTCCTGAAAAGTTGCTGAAAAACGTATAGCTCTTTTTCTTGGCGCAGCGACGATATGCAATACCTTTAAATCTGAACAAGACGACGCAAGTGATGATGATAAATTTATTTTCATGATATTTTGCGAATCTAATAATTTACATTGGCGCATCTGAAACTTTTCTAAATTGCGGTGGAAATGTATACAATCCCCTTAAGCCTGAAAAAGACGAAGAAAGTGATGATTACGAAAAAGAAATAAATGAATAAAATATAATAACAATAAAGTTGTTTTATTTCACTTTTTCCAGTTGTCCTTCGTATTATTGCGTCCAACTCCTTTACGCTGGCCAGTCTTTTTACGTACAACACCTTTCGGCATAGACGCGCTTCAAAATATGTATAAGCTATTAAAAATATTGACACTCTGCTTTTACCATCCATAATTGTCTGCTTTTATTAAAGTTGCATCAAATTTGAAGTTATAATGAAATATTTGTTTAACAATTGTAATATACTTATAAACTTAAGCAATTTTAAAATATTCGTATGCATACTACCCAGATGCACTTGCCTTCCATTCTACAATTTTCCGTTTTTGCCTCTTCGGCTACAAACTAGAAAGACGTTGCTACGTCCGTGGAGCTTCTCTTGGAACATAATTCATTAAGTTGCTTATAGTATAATGATTTCTTCAATTAAATAAGGAACCCTTCCTCTAACAACATTAGCACAGCATTTGTATTTCCATGATGCCATCTTCTCTAAGGAAATTTTGGTATCCAAATAAAGATAGTCATCCATCAGCGATTGCTTCTCTCACACAAACTGATTCATATTTGATTATCTTATACAGGTTTAAACTATTTTAATTTTTATCCCAACTGTCGTTTGTAATAATCCACAATTCTCTATACTTTTGCTGTCGGCTAAAATTATCGCGTCTGCTTTATGCGTCTGCCGCTTAGCTATCAGCTGACAGATGACAGTTTATATATGTCTGTATATGTTCATATGTATGTATGTATGTATATTTGCCAGTTTTTATGGTGGTTGATAATAGAAAAAAAAGTTGCTGAATGCTTGTGAGCGAGTGAGATGGCTAGAAACTATAATGTATGGGAAAATGCTGTGACTTTCAAATGTTTATCTGCTGGAATATATTCGCAGTTTTAGAGATAATGGATGCAAGGCTAATAACAGTTATATGTATGTATCTGTACCTTTTTGTACTTTTCTCTATAACTTTATTTAGGCTTTCAACGACTTTTGCGTCGATGGTTCCATTCTGGAATTTTATAGACACTGCATTCAAGCATTTAGATAAGTTTTGTGAAAATTATTGTTTTGTTTTACTTTCTTTCTTTTCTGTAAACAAATGTATGTATGTACATACATATGTACATTCATATGTACTTACATAAATCGTAACTGAGAACTAAAGTTGTTGCTGTATGTACATATATCCTCGTATCTTTTTGGAAGACATTTAGTTAAAGATTGGGGTAAAAGCATGGCATCTCTTGTTTCAGCGTACATTTTTTTGATGGTGATCCTGGGGATTTGGAGGAGTATGTTATAGACTCCAATAAATCCTTTGAGGAGGATGATAATGGAGAACCCAAAAGGCGTAAGCAGAGAAAGGAACCTAATAACAAAAGTAAAAGTCGTGATTCCAAGCCTGGAAACATGCCTGCGTTTCAGAGATTACTAAAACCTTGAGATATGTTAGGGCGTGTAAAAGATGAGAAGAATGGTATGTGGGAAGTTTATCTGACAATTGGCGAATCCGTAGAAGATGCAAGTGGCAGCAAAGGGGTACAGTCAAACATAATATCGACGGTAAGTAGTGTAATATGTGACTATGAATCAAAATCTTGATGGTTTGAATGGCGAAGTGGGTCAGAAAGGGCACGTTAGTTAAATGTTCTCATTTTTCTGGTAGTTTGTAGTTGTAGCTGTGCATCGTAATAAAGCAAAATTTCACCTGGAGGTTAATAAACATATGAATTTTGGTATTGTTGATATTTAGGAAGTCCAGGCAAGGAGAAGAACGTTGTATAAAATAATTTTTCACACGGTTAGCGTGGCTGAGTGGTTGCGTGCTCGCCTAACAACTGCGTGTACTATGGTTAAAAGCCTGGTAAAGTCTAGAAAGAAAGAAGTCTGATGAGGAGATGTGTTGATCTCCGTTAAGAAGATTTTGTAGCCCTGAAAAGGGTTTTTTATTATTAATTCCCCATCGATTTTGGAGCTCATCACAAATTGAAGAATTTACTTTTTAGCTGATGCTTTTTTTGCTGCTGGTTTTTTACTAGCTGTAGCCTTCTTTGGTTTGGCAGCTGCTGGCTTTGCTTTTGTGGGCTTAGGTTTAACGGCAGCTGATTTAGCTTTGGCTGGTTTCGCTTTTACGGCACCAGTCTTTTTTGCTTCTTTAGCCTTAGACTTTTCTTCTTTTCTGCTGTTTTCTTGCTAGCAACAGCCTTCTTCACTTTTTTCTCACCACTTGCCTTCTTTGCACCACCACTGGCAGACTTTTTCTTTGAAGCTGCACCATCTACCTTCTTCTTGGGTTTGGCCTTATCTGTCGATTTGACCGATTTTGGTTTGGATTTGTCCTCACTTGATTTAGTGGCTTCGGGAGATAGCTTGAATGAACCAGAAGCACCTTTTCCTTTGGTCTGAATCAATTTGCCGATTTCAAATAGCGTTTAATGAATGGTGCCAATTTTTGGGCATCACATTTATATGTATGTAGCACTAAGGTATTTCTTAATTGCCAAAAGTGAAGAACCGCCACGTTCCTTTAAATTCTTAATTGAAACATCCACCATTTGTTGAGTTGGTGGATGAGTAGGAGCTACCGATGGCTTTTTGGGCTTTGCAGCCTTTTTGGCAGCAACTTTCTTCTCAGCGACAGCAGCAGAAGCGGCTACCGGAGAACTAACACTAGCAACAGCAATTGTATCAGCCATTTTCACTTATTTAACACTTGAATATCTTTTGTATACACTGAGTAAAAAAAACGTTTTGCTTATAAAGATTATTGCACAGTCTTAATGCGTTTAAAATGTGAGAAGCGAAGCGAAGATATGAGTGAAAAATGTTGAGGATCCAGTAGTATTTGGTAGTTGCATATGAGAAACTTTGGAATGAAATAAATTGATTAAAATTCGTATTGTCATGTGATAGAAATTTTATGGAAACGAGTCGAGAATGTAAATTTGTCGGTTGAATATTAGTAAAGATCAAGAATGATAGAATACAAGATTGCGCCTTCCCGCGGTGAAATGACAGATCTCGCCTTTAGTAAACAAGAATACGGGAGAGAGAAAATTGAACAACTTCCAATATTTCATTGAAAAACGTGATCTAATTGTTCTAAAGTGTAAAAGTATGAATTTATAGGCAGACATTTAATAAATAAATTCGCAAAATACTAAAAAAGTGTCTCTTTTTCTTAATTTGTGAAAAAAGCTTTGTCTAGTTGAAGTTGAGAATTGTCAAACCCGGCAAAACCAAAGTAGCGGTACTTCTAAAGGCGTCACCTTCAGTATTCAGTACACCGTGAGTAAAGATCCATTTGAATAAACTATGTAAGTATTTTGGTTTCAGCAAGTTTTTTATTCCAAAGTTTGTACTGAAAAAATTAAATTTTTGTGGAAAAAAGGAAGTTTTCTCAAAAGTTCTGCAACGATATGTATTAATTTTATTGAAAACTTAATATTTATCAAATTATGAATTAACTAAACATTTCATATTAGGTGTGGGTAGAATATTTATGTTTTAAGAAAATATATAATTATCTCAATGATATCGCTCTACCAATCCTATGCCCTTTACTTGACTACATGAAATATCGAATGCATTGGATCATAAAAAGTATTAAAATGTTATAGAATTTATATTTAATCCTATAAAATAAATTTAAAAGCAAATAAGTATTCGGTGAGCTTAAATTTCTTAAATATAATTATATTTCGTACATCAATTTCGCAAACTTCGGTATTAATATGTACTTATATTTTTTGCGTTGGGAAGCGATTGCGAAAATATACAAATGCTTAGTTTTAAAATTACTTCAAATATGTATATACATTATGCATATGTATGTACATATTATTCAATTTTTTTTTTTAGTAAATTAAATTAAATTAGCATCTTATTTGGAACAAAGGTTCAAACTTTTTTCGATGTTAACAAATAAATGCAGATCATGTCTCATGACTAATATATGTACATAACTAAGAAAGATTACTGTGTTAAAGTACACAATATGTATGTACATATGTAGTACAAATGAATCAAAAGTGCAAACACGCATACGCATATACATACATATGTGCATACATAACACGGAATCCAATGAGTAACCAAACGAAAGTGCAAAAAGAAATAATTAGTTTCTAAACATTCCCTTTATACTTATGTATATATGTATGTATAAAAAATTAAATATGCATTTGAATTGGTCGAAAATATTATTCTTTGTTGAAAAAATTTCGTGGTCCTGAAAATGACCGTTTTGTTTGTTTATTGTATCCATAAAAAATAATTTAACCGCCGAAACCGTACAAAGTACATACGTCCTTGTCTCTTCAAAGCATATACAACATCCATTGCTGTAACTGTCTTCCTTTTGGCATGTTCGGTATATGTGACTGCATCACGGATAACATTCTCCAAAAATACTTTTAATACTCCTCGAGTCTCTTCATATATCAAACCAGATATAAGTTTTACACCACCACGACGAGCCAAACGTCTGATAGCTGGTTTAGTAATTCCCTGGATGTTATCACGTAACACTTTGCGATGACGCTTGGCACCACCTTTTCCCAAACCTTTACCACCTTTGCCACGACCAGTCATTTTTTCGCAATTCACTACGAGAGCACACTTAATAATTCACTTCACCGAAATCGGTAACAACTAATATTCTAACCGGCAAATGGCCATGTATTTATACAAAAATTCACAATGCTGCATGAAATACTTATGGTGCCCACAGTCACCGACGCAAACGTACGTTACGTGTCAGCTGACACGATCAAACTTATGAGAGGGTCATGTAAATGAAAACTCATCAACGTGTACGTGTGACGGTTACGCGCGACGTGTACGTGTGTAATCAGAGAAATTTAGATTTTTGCCGTGAAGCCGTGTCAGCTGAGTGCTCTCTCACCGCACAGTGTTGCCAAGCAGAACTTTTTACAATCATTAACAAAATAACCTTATACAAATTTAAATTTTTATTAAATTAATTTAAAATCGATCTTTAATAATGTTAATTATACATAGATAAATGAACTATTTGCATTTGTTGGTTTTTGGCTTTGGTTTATTATACAATGAAAAATTGTAATTGACAACGCGGATGTGTGTAAAAGTATGTATGCAAACAAATGAATGGCAACATTATGTTGATGCAAGCAAACACAGTTTTATGTACGCAAAGTTTGTTTACAAAACATACGGACGGGCACAAGTTTTGCTAAATTTTGTGTATCTCCCGTCAAACAGACTCGGCATACGTACACGTCGGTGACTGTGGGCACCATAAGCCAAAAACCAACAAATGCAAATAGTTGATTTATCTATAATTAACATTATTAAACATCGATTTTAAATTAATTTAATAAAAATTTAAATTTTTATAAGGTTATTTTATTAATGATTTTAAAAAGTTCTGCTTGGCAACACTGTGCGGTGAGAGAGCACTCAGCTGACACGGCTTCACGGCAAAAATCTAAATTTCTCTGATTACACACGTACACGTCGCGCGTAACCGTCACACGTACACGTTGATGAGTTTTCATTTACATGGCGCTCTCATAAGTTTGATCGTGTCAGCTGACACGTAACGTACGTTTGCGTCGGTGACTGTGGGCACCATTAGCTACACAAGAAATGTGAAAGCTATATTTCTATCTCCCTTTAACACAGGTACCCAAAGCAACCCTAAAATAACATTTAGGAAATGAACAAGAGAAACGTTTTTGGATATTTCATTACTTGTACAATGATTTTGAGTAAGTTTTCAATTAATGCAGTGTACAGTGTATAGTGTATAGTGGCAGCACGTAAGAGTGCCCCAGCAACTGGTGGTGTTAAGAAGCCACATCGTTATCGGCCCGGTACTGTGGCATTACGTGAAATTTGTCGCTATCAAAAAAGCACCGAATTTTTGATCCGTAAATTGTCATTCCAACGTTTGGTACGTGAAATTGCGCAAGATTTCAAAACAGATTTAAGTTTCCAGAGTTCCGCTGTTGTGGCTCTGCAAGAAGCAAGCGAAGCATATTTGGTTGGTTTGTTTGAGGATACAAATTTGTGTGCCATCCAAGCCAAGCGTGTTACAATAATGCCAAAAGACATTCAATTGGCCTAAGCACGTTCTCCACGAATACGTCTAGTTAATTTGGAAGGTGAATTATGAAATTAATAACAAAACGGTCCTTTTCAGGACCACAATTCCATGAACAAAAGATCGAAAATTTTATTAATGTATGGAATTAAATATTTTATTATAATATTATCAGTACGTAGACATACATGTATAGGTATATTTTATATATCGTGTAGGAAAATGTATATGAATACACTTAATAAATAGATGAATAGGAAAAATTATATATGTATGTATGTATGTACATACATATATGCATCATTAAGATTTTTTTTTTAAGTTAAATTTTATTTTTACGCTAAAAGTCTTTTAATAACAATATTTGTATAACCCATTCGCTGGTATTCGTATGCACGGGTTCGTCAATCGTTTTTGTTATTGATTTCATATTGGAAAAAAGCATTTATATTTTCACTGGGTAGCATATTTTACATACATACATACGGTTATACGTATGTACATACATACATAGGTATACCTACATTCGTTTCTCCATTTAAGTGCTCCAGCTTTAGGCAACGAAGTAGAACAATTTCTTTGGAAGAAAAGTCATCCGGAAACCATACGAAGAGTGCTCAGGGAAGCTGATGTCAATGGCTGCACAGTCCGAAATAAACCATACGCCAATGCTAAAATCGAAATGCAAGGTTGAAGTTTACAAACGAACATTTATATAAGAGTGAAAGTATCTGGAATACCGTAATTTTTGCGGATGAGAGCAAATTCAACCTGTTTAGATCGGATGGAAAGAGCTATGTATAGAGAAAAGGAAATGCTGGTGTGGGGATGCATGTCGTCTTCTGGAGTCGGAAATTTGGAATTCATCGATTTTACTATGGATAAGAGTGTGTATCTAGATATTTTGAAACGAAATTTGCTACAACGTGCCTCTAAATTAAATATTTCCGACAACTTTCGGTACTATCAAGATAATGATCCGAAACACAAATCCGGAGTTGTGCAAAGTTGGTTTATTTGGAACTGCCCGTACATAATGGGGATTTCAATAGGAACGCTACAAAAGTATTTAAAAAAAAAAAAAAAAGGTTTGGGATATGAATTAAATTCTTTATTCCTGTGAAAGTACATTCGATGCCATTATGTATGGAACTCGATTTCTTTTGCATGGGCACCACGGGCACGCTTGCAGAAGTCCAGACTCTGAACCCAATTTTCGACGGTTTTCAAGCATAAATCGGCCGATACTGCTGCAATTTCACGTTCGATATTCGTACGAAGTTCATCAATCGTCGCTTGCTCGTTGGCATAGAGCATAGACTTGACGTAGCCCCACAGGAAATAGTCTAACGGCGTCAAATCGCACGATCGAGGCGGCCAATTGACTGGGCCATTTCGTGAGATAACACGTTCACCAAACTTGGTTTTCAATAAATCGATTGTGACATTCGCTGTGTGGCTTGTGGCGCCGTCCTGTTGGAACCTCATATTGTCCAAGTCCATATCATCCAATTCGGGCCAAAAATATTCGGTTATTATTGAGCGGTAGCGATTCCCATTCACAATAATGTGCCGGTCTTGATCATCACGGAAGAAGTACGGCCCCAGGACGCCGCCGGCCCATAAACCGCACCAAACCGTAATTTTTTCGGGATGCAATGTTGACTCATGGATTACGTGTGGATTGCTGACTGTCCTATAACGCATATTTTGCTTATTGACGAAGCCATTCAGCCAGAAATGACGACGACCATAAATTGAACGTAGCGCTCTTAAAGTTGAGGCCATCGATTCCGAATTTCGGTAGTAAATTTTAATAATTTCGATTCGTTGTTTAATTGTATATCTTTCCATGATCAAATGGCAAACCTTACTGAAGAGAAATGTCAAACGAGCGGGAAAAAATATGGCGTCGTTTGCTGTCACTATCGGTCTACTTTTCTAGCGTCCCGATTGAAAAACCGGTTATATACTTATGTATGTAAGTAAAAACGAATTAAGTAGGGCTTAAACCCAAATTTTCCGTGTATTTTATTCCGGCAATACCGCAGTTTTTTCACTTCCGAACACTAAATTTCATGTCGATATTATTTTACCGAGTTGGCTCAACTCGCATATTTTTGGAAGTTAGTGTTGTTGCTTTGCAGGCATTTTGTCATTCTGCCTAGTGTTCTTTTGCGACTAGGTTACAAAGATACGGGCATATGTAACTACATACATATGTATGTACATATATCTGTACATAAATACTTATGCATGTGTTGAGCTACCATTTCTCTCTGCATCGCAAAATAAATCTAGCTTATTTGTAGATTTGTAAGAAGTTTCACTTCTATCACGTGTACGGTATAAAAATTTTGCTCAAAAGAAAGCATTTTAAAATGGGTAGGTATGCACATATGTACATATTTCATGTTAAGTCCACGAAAATGGGTAAACAAACTAGGCCAATTGAATATATTAATTTCAGAATCTAATGTTTAAGATTTGTCTGTCATTAGTTAGACATCATGAAGTTGCTCAAATTCGAATGATAACAAACGTCTTACACGAGTGTAAATTAAAAGTAACAAAATTTCTGTTCGCTGACCTCACATTCTTTCTACCGGCGCCACTGCCCATAGTGGCCAAGAATGATAAATACAAAATTGCCCTGAGTGATCTGAAATTCGGAAAATAACTTGACTGTGACGTTACGCCAGATTTACCGTTAGAGATGAGAGGAAAAATGTTGATATATGTACATATTAGAAAGAATACACACTAAAATTGTTAAACACGTTGGAAAGAATACACATGATTGCAAGAATACACATGATTGCGACTATGTACATATGTACTTACACGGTTTTCGCAAACAAAATCTGTTGTTCTGACGTATGTATAAATTCACCACATTCTGTATTCTTTTCACCATGCGTAGTGCCAAGGACGAAGAACGTAGATAACGATCAGAGAACTTGTAAGTAATGAGAAGGCGCAAATGTTAAAACAGCTTTTTCATCAACAAAATTTCTACGTGCCGTCGGGAGAATTCAACAATTCTAACACACCAATAAAAACCATTTTCACCATATTTTGCTATATTTAGAGCAGAGAGGCTATTGCGGAGGCGAGCGGCTGCATGTGTTCAAAAGGAAGAAGATAAGTAATAAATCAAAACAAAAACCATGTATGTATGTATGTAAATATGAATAAAGAATTAAAATTAAGATTATTAAAATATCTACATAGTATGTACATATGTACATAAGTATGTAATATTACCATAATATCTATCCATATCTAATAATCATAATTTGCTGAAAAAGCAAGCAATTTGCGCTGATGGCGATTTACACAAATATTCTAAATTAATAATATGCATCAATAAGCATGCATTTATTCAGTAATTCATGCGCGCATCAACTCATTTGCCTACAAGTGCACGCGCTGATGGCGATTGACACAAAAATTGCCGAAAACTCGAAAGAATATACTTTTGACGATTCCCCCTATCCCTTTCAACCCATCTCTTATCCTCAACTATTGCATAACTAATCTGCCGTCTCAACTTGCGTTTCGCTATCCAGAAACTGGTTTTTTTGTTTACTTATTTTTCTTCTATGGTTTTTGTTTTGATTTATTACTTATCTTCTTCCTTTTGAACACATGCAGCCGCTCGCCTCCGCAATAGCCTCTCTGCTCTAAATATAGCAAAATATGGCGAAAATGGTTTTTATTGGTGTGGTAGAATTGTTGAATTCTCCCGACGGCACGTACAAATTTTGTTGATGAAAAAGCTGTTTTAACATTTGCGCCTTCTCATTACTTACAAGTTCTCTGCTAATACTAAACGACATTTATGGCAAACAACAGACGCACACAAATGAAACAAAGTTTTTATTTGAATTAACTCAAAGGTTATAAACGTTATGTGAATCGGTTCGTCGTAATTTGTACGTCAAGTAAGATGCTTTTCAGAAATTGTTAAAAAATTCTGTTTAAAAATTCGAGGTATGCGGTGTTTGATTGTGATTTGAAATTTAAATTAACCCCAACTAATGCAGAGTTGAGAAATGAACAACTTCATTGAATGTACCCTCAACATTATTCAAAGTTTTCGTAAAACACCCAGATTACCATTAACATGAGGTGCGTGCCGTTCAGAATCTTACAATTAAGGAACAAATCACTGAATTTGAGCACCTCAACTTTCAAATTAAAGAAAGAAGCGCTACTGAACAAAACAATAAAGGCTTAAAAAAATCTTGGGGTATTCAAACCTGTTTTTAGAAACTTTAGATATTTTTCCAAATAAGATTTATGAATAGATATATAATTGACCAAAATCTCTTAAGAGGTTATAGCGCCAATTAAGTGAATAGAGATATAATGAAAAATTATGTGGAATGGAAATTTTTAAAATGTTAAACTGTGAGTATGACGATGCTGGTTCTAACAAGTCACCTCTTGTCATAACCACATACTTCTATAAACCAGAAATTTGAAATTTGATGGTTTATAGCAAGGCACACTCATAATCTATTTGTATAAAATGTACACGAACAAAAACGTAAACAAAGTTTGACAGTTCCGGGCCACATAAAATTACAAAAAAATCAAATCAGCTGCTCTCCTTCTGCTACCTATTTGATGTGCCTTGAATATAATGAAACGCTTTAAAGTGAAATAAGTTAAACAATAATATATTTGTTAGAATAATATTTTTCTAGAAAACCAAAAGAAGCATTCACAAAGTATGTCATCGCCTTAAAATAAAAGAACTGTAAAGGCGGAATCACCGTTCTTGTCTGGACATTTTTTTGTTGGTATTTCATACGTTCTTTGATCATTCTGTGTCGCTGAGAACGCAACAAAAACGGTCCGAACACTTTTAATTCTGATCGATTTGAATCCATCAACTAAATTTTATGTACACCTGTGCAAATTCTATTTGTAATAAGAATCATAATTTCGTATGTAGAAAAAATATTTTAACTTTCAACGGTTTTAGGAAATATGAATAAAATGGCACGTAGATGGGTCTTAAACTAAGATTTCTTCACCAATGTTGCCCATTTTTTAATAAATTTTATAATTTTGCGGAGACATCAAATAGATATACGAACCCAGGAATTGCGCGAACATAAAATAAAACAATATTTTAATTTGTATTATAGTTTTGTCCAAAATTATGTTTTGTAGCGCCTCATTAAATTACCAAAAAGGTGAGCTCAATCTTGCTTTTACATTATGATTTTCAAATTTGCCATTTAAACGCCGAAAACTATTTAAAGTTGCCAAATATCCACCATTTTTATCATTTTACCAGAGAAACCCAAAACAAGTACCATCTTATCTGGCGAACAAAGAATTTCAGCACTTTCCCACTTCTACTGACCCACAAAAAATCTGTCGCAGATCAATTTTCACCGCACATTATTTAACTCTTCAGTGGTCAAAACCGCAAGAAAAAGCTGCAAGGGATTTGTATTACATGCCAGCGTTAGTTGTGTAAGTCCTCAATCGACAAAAGTGCAGAACAACTACAGTAAAGTGCCAATGCAACATGAACTTGACCGTTTTAACAACAATTTGTAGAATTTTCTTAATACTAACAATAATAATAATAATAATAAGTACAGCATATACATAGCTTGTTGTTTGGTCGAACTTCTCCTAAAATGTGTGGTGTGCGTCCTGAAATTAAGGGAACTACTCCGAAGGCAAATAATTTTTGTGGACAATTTTCTCGTTGCAAAAATACATTCAGAGGGTTGCCATTTTTTGCCCGGGGGCGACCACTAATTGGTAAAGCTTTTCAGCAATTTTCGATGTTAATTACATGGACCGGGATTCGAACCTTTAACCCGACGGATTAAAGCTGAATACATAGCAACTTGCAAACGCAGTGTGCCCATCTAATCGAAGGAGCAAAACTGGATGGACAAATACTAAAAAAAATTATACAAATATTAACTTAGAGTATAGACAAATAATAATTGTGTAAATGCAGTTTAAAGGTTGGTTTTTGTTTTTGTGTTCATAATTTATTGTCACTGCACTGTAGGTAATTCAAGCACATTTACTCGGGCATGTATGTACATACTTACATATGTATGCATGCATGTACATACATATATATAAGTAGACGTATGTACGATGTATACAAACAGCCAACAAACACTCTTTGCTATTTAAAGCCATTCGAAATCTACTCATGCCACTTCGCCGGCTGCTAGGTCCTCAAGTTCACACTCAACACACCGTTGGAGATGATGATAAGGATTAGAGAATGCAAGGAAAATGTCGACATTGAAGGACGCCAAGTGACGAAATGCAGCATAGAGGCTTAGATAAGTTTGAGGTAAGAAATATCTAATATCGTGTTGCAGGTAAATACAAATGTTAAAGCGAAATGGGCGAAACCAAAAACAAAAACTCGAAAGCCAATCGTAGTAAAAATGATGAAAGCCGAGAAGATGAACAGCAGCTGTTGGTGCTGTTTGTATTCTCGCAAACGTGGCAAACAAGCAAAATTTCGGTTTGTCATTTTCAACGAAAAACGTAAAGGGTAAAGGAAAATAAAGTTTGGCAAGTAAACAAGTAGTTTGTTTTTGTTTTCACTTACCAATATATCCGTGTCACGTTTTACAAACAGAAATCACGTGTCGCACTTATAGAGTATGTGCGACATGACCGAAAGTAAAAAGGGAAGTTTAAAAACTTGCAACTAAAAGCATGTACTTTAATTTTTTTTTTTTTTTTCGTTCACAAAAGTTATTTTTTATTTGGCGTTAAATGCCTATATTTTCCTCAAAGTTCTTAAAAACGATGAAACTTCGTGCAACATGTTGCCTGACATGCTTCTATGGCGCGAAACCTAAGTCATTCTGTGTTGACGTCGGCAGGATTTTGAGAACCTGTTGTCATACGTTTCTATTTTTTTTATGCAAAATGTGGAAGCTTTCGCAAACTATACGAACTTCACAAACACAATTTTTTGGCATATAGTAAATAAAAATATTGTGATAATGTAACGTTTAACGCACGCAACTTCTTTGTTTTGTAAATGCTTTGCGCGGCCTATGTAAACGAACTTAACAATGCAAATACAACAAAAATAGTGACGAAGCGAATAAAAGGGGCAGTTTTTCATTCTCTTGTCAATCTTCCTCCTCATGGGCTGTCTATCGAAATGATAGAAGCAATGATTTGCCCGATGTAAAATTTTTAAATCCTTCAACGGATTTATCTCGAAAATGATTCTAGGAATCCTAAATCTGAAAAATGTATACAAAAATTCGCACCACATACTTTAATTTTATATACTACATACGTATGTATAATTTACTTTTTTCGGTTAGTAGCTTTAAAACTTGTACCTATGTATGTGTATATTTTTTTATAAATTACAGTCATTCCGCTTTAAATTGTCATTTTGTAAAGGCCCTGTTGCTCTGGTAGTGCGCTATTTGGTGGTAAAGCATTTTTTGTTAAGTTTCGGTAGTCTGGTAAATTGCTTCACAGCTAATACACCTTGATTGAAAGTCTGCTTTAAATACCGTAGCAACAAACAACAAACAAATAAAAACCATTTTGAACAACTGATCGCTGCGTTGCGCAAATTATATAGTTTGCTTTGTTAAGCTTTATGGCTCAGTTCAAGGCGAATTCATATAATGTGATGTTATAAGTACAACTACAAAATTCTCATGGATTTTGTTTTTGCTTTTGCGTAAGAGTTGCCAAAATGTACATACATTTTGTCAAGGAGAATCCATAGAAGGTGAAAGCAAGATAATCAAGGCGAATCCGTTGTGTATTTTGTTTGCATATTTTGCGAGACAAATTTCAAAATCTGAATCCGCCCAGTTTGCTCATGTATTTTGTTGTGTAAGCAAAATAACCCAGCAAACTAGGAAAGAAGAACAAGCATTCGCCCCATGCATATTGTTTTTGCTTTTACGGCTTTTGAAAGCTAATATGCAAAAGCAAAAACAAAATACATGTACATATCAAATCGGCTGCTTTAGTAACTGCACCTTATGTGAATTCGCCCTGGTTCAGTTATCCATCTTAACTTAGATTTTCCAGACTTGTGGGGGATTCATTTAAACGTATTACGACCCTTATAATGGTATAAAAGTATAAAAATATAAAGTATACATATGTATGCACATACATACATATATGGTTTTTTATTGAAAGCCGGCAATTTTTGTAAGTAACTTGATCTTGTCTCATATGCATTTTTAATAGATTAAAATATAAAATCGTTGTTTTGTCCAAGTATTATATTCTCAATATCATGCAGATCAAACCATAAGTGTGAAGTTAGTTCTTTCTGAATCGGAAAGATAGTTAACCAATTAGAATCTTTAAAAAAAACGAATCAATCTGTAGGAAGATTCTGCAGGTTCTGCAGGACACAATTACTTGGTTTATTGCAGAAAGTCGGCATCAAAATTGGACTAATTTCAGTATGATCGTTGTCGAAATCTAACTATAAAATTTCCTGTGAAGAGTTGATGATGGAAGGCGAATGTGGCACAAGAGCCACTCCGAAGAGAGAACATACTTTTGCAAACTACAATAATACTCGCATAGATCAGTAGTGTGATTCACTAACTTTAAACGGTGCGACAATCGCAATTTTTTTATGACATTGCCGTTGTGCTCCAGCGTATTTAGGATTTATATATATTGATTTAAATTTATTTTAACTAGAATCATATATCTATATATTCAAACTAAACTATATTTCTGTTTTTGTACTTGGATCCGTGATAAAATCTTACTCTCACCATTTTCACATTAATTGAATGGTATATATGGTGGTTGGCATAAGCCTCCTCATGATTTTTTGATGCCAAACTTGAAACATGAGTACAATCGACGGCCCCAATAGTGTCTCTCACAAAGGGAGACGACGCTGAAGCAAACATTTCTTTAGCAGCTTGGCCTTCCACTTGGGCCATAGGAAACTTTGGATGATAGGAACTAGTTGCGAAGAATCCCAAAGCCCCTAGAATCTACCAATATAATAGTAAAATTTAAAATTGCATATAGGCTTAAAGGTTATACGAGCTACTTGTTGTTATACGAGCAGTCGATTTTGCTGTTATTCTCGAGCCTCTTATTTGGTTCAAATGAAAGGGATTGTCCACATCGCGGAGTAAACGTCGATCCACGTTGATCACCTCGTACTAATTCATATACCAAATATTCAAACGACATTATGTAATGCTCCTTTTGTAATTTCAAGAAAACAAATCACCGAGTTTTAAATTTATCTTTTATTTAAGTTGAAAACGCGAATTTTTCTTTTCTCGATTGTTGTCGTTTAGTTTTCGGTAATCGACTAGCTAACGACAACAGCTGATTCGGCAAATGCGAAAGTCGTTAAAAAATGACTGCTGAATAGCCGCATTGTTAACATTTTCGTTATGATGAGTTAACCATGCGAATATCGTTAAAATAACTTAATAAATCGCACTACACAGCAACGTTCACAAGACAATCAGACTAAGTATTTTGCGTAATTGCATATTTTCTCTCATTTCGGAACACACATCTTGCATCATAAATCCTTAGCAGTTTCAATTGCTCCAATTTAAAATCCAATTCACACTCAATACACAATAATTACATTGTCACTTCAATCAATAACTAACAATAAATTGCAACTGACAACAACAATAATTTCAGCCACATAGACATCCAAAATTTAAAAAACAAGTTGTTTACCAAGAATTCACACAAAATTTGTGGCCTGTATACATCCGTACATACATATGTATTTATGTATGTAGGTATATACATAGTTCAACGTAGTTCGAAACTAGAAAATGTAATTGAAATCCATTTGAAGAAGAATGACAATCATTTATTGTTATTTATTGTTTACAGTGTCTCCTGTATCTGACAGATTGCACTTTGCATATTGAATGAACGAAAAATTTCACAAAGTTCTGGTATGCATGTGATGCTGTACCATTGGTCACATGATAATTGCTTCAAAACTATTTTGTTTGTTTGTTGGTAAAGCGATTGCCATTGAAAAGTTTAGCCTACGTTTAATTTTGTAGGAGAAAATAAGTGAATGAAAATGAGCATTTATTTAGTGATTTCACTTGTAGAACGATTTACAACTGCAAGTTCATAATTGCTTGGGAATGGATTACAGGTTGTAAACTATTAAAATTTATTTTGAAAATGTCTTATTAATTGTTACATTGTTATAAATATTAGTTGGAAGTATTTTCCAATATTGTACAACATTAAAATTGAAATATTCTATTTGTATTTTTTCTTGAACAAATTGAATTGCTCTCAATGTTATATATTTCCCCAACAACAAAGGGAAATTATTTCAAGAATTAATGATTCTAATTATATTTAGCATTCATTTTCATGCATTCCTTCGCACGCAAAACAAATTTTCTCTTCAAACCAATATAGCTGAATTAAAATATGACGTTAAATTACAAGATCTGTACTTTTTAATTTAATTTTATTTTGTGTAGTTGCATTTAATCTAATTTTGTATATTACCAGCAGTACGCGGTGAACTTTGTACAGTAATTTAATCCAACTCTAATTCTTTGAGGTCGTTTCGTTTATTATTAAATAAAACACCTTCGTGCTCTAAATGGTATAAGTTTTTTAGAATAAAAATTGCAATGATATTCAATAAAAAGCTTTGTGATAAACTATTTTTTCGTTAGTGGTTTCCGGAGCATAAACAAAAGACATGCGACACGGAAAGTCCAAGTTGATCTCGCAAATTTCGAAAGACCGGCCGAAGTTGATGAAGATTTATTGATGGTCTTTGCAAAGGCCAGATGGCTTGCGCGGATTCAAAACATCATTTCATTTGTGGTTTCCCATGATACTTCCTCACACCATTGCACATTGCAGGTTGAGCTTAGTCGTCACTCCGAATGCACTCAGCTGTAGTTGAACTCGGAATAATTGGATGAAGGCTCAAGGCTAATTTGAATACAGAATGTGCAGTTCTTCCGTCTTGATGTTTTAGGATGCACTGTTAAGGTTGGATATCAGCGGAACCGAGAAATTAAAGCAAACCTATTATTTTTAACCATTTTGCCACGCTATTCCAGATGAATTCAATGCCAGGGAAACTTCATGTTGTGATCGAGTTCGTGCCAAAAGAACTTATATTCGTTTTCCAAGAGAGTCTAGGAAATAAATACTACCAGCTACCAAATACATCGTTCACAGCTTCGGTCAAAGAATCGCACTAGGTATTTTGTTGTTTGTTGATTGAAGCGCAGACTCAAACTCCTTTGGTTGATGCTTTGGTGATGTATGGCTGTCCTCTTTGACACTTGTGGTTGAATGCATCGAATGTTAGATTAATTAATAAAAGTTTATGCCCAAATATGAAAGCATTGTATTCAGGCGTCCAACCGAGCTATACCTATTCTCATGGTCAGACATATGAAAAGGAATGTGATGGTTTCGACCCGTAGCCGAAGAGAACTATCGGAATTGGCTATATAAATAAATGCTCTTTATCGAAGTACAATTTCATTTGTCACTTAATTTTCCCCTATTTTTATTTTTTTCTAAGCCATTCCGGAACTTTTGTTTATTTTCCTTTGTTTATTTATTAACACTAAAAATCTTTTTTGTTGGTTTTACAAACTTTCTACATATATTAAAATAAACACAAGTATACTTACTGAACTTTATTTTTGGCCACGTCTTTAATCCAGCTTTCTAGACCTTTTCAAATACAATACATATTTAGATTTCGCTTTCTGAAGTATAGGGTTGTATTATAGTAAAAAAAAAACAAACAAAATATATACAAATCGGTCGAGCCGTAATCGAGTTTTTACAATACCAAGGCACTGCAATAAATTTTAATATGTAAAATTATTGTATTTATTTACATTTTTCAATTTAATTTGTTTTATTTTACAGTGCGATTCCCATTTATTTTATTTTAATTTAAATATATACATATATATTATATAAGCAACAAAGTATTATTATTTTTAGATTCATTCCATTTAATTGAATAAAGTGTTGATCTGTCTTTTATATATAAACACATTTTCTGCACAACGTCGTCACTACTATCTGTGAGATTATCAACATAAGGCTCGACAAAAAATCTTTCTAGAGAGATTTTCTGGATTTCTGGAAATCGACGATTTAAGCGGGAGTTTGGGGAAAAGAAGTTTTGTCCGTCCCGCATGTTAAATTTTTGAAGACCTTAAAAAATTTCAGAAAAAGGTAAAATTTGGCATATTTTCGAAACTCCACCAAATTTGGTACACACTTTGGAATCAGTGAGCACAACTACCGACATTATAGACATTGGACAAAAGCCAGGTCAACGTCTCATATTACGACAATGTACACAAATCAAAAATTGCCATATCTTAGTAACCATAAAAGCTAATTTGATGTACAGAATTGGGTTAGAAGTGGAACTACGTGGACTTCAAATGAGCTTGGCACCACCCTCTTTAAAGCAAATAGGTATATCTTCACAACTGCTCTACCAAATTTGGTATGCACTCATTTCAAGTCAATAAGCATAATTTCGAAAATTATAAAAATCGTACAAAAACCATTCATATGATAGAAATTTACAAAAATTTAAAAAAGCGATATTTCAGTGGCCTAAAAAATAATCAAACAAAATAAACAGGATTGGGTTGCATAGATATATAAGAGCCGTTTAATTATTCAAAATTAAGAGTAATGTTTCAACTGAATTTATGGGGTAAAATATAATAGAGAAAAAGAAATAAACTGTTATTAAAAAAATAGGAAAAATAAGCAAGTAAAGATACTTGTTTATTTTATAATATTTAATTAAATTTAATTTTACTTCTATTCTATTTTATTTTATCCTATTTCAGTTTATTTTCCATGTTTTTTTATTTAATATTATTTGGTTAATTTTTTTCTGTTTTATTTCGTGATATGGCTTTTTTTTGTTTGTTTTATTTTATTCCTTTTTATTTTGCCTCTGCCCAATTTTCCATTCTGAGTGCAATGCAGCAGTGCGTATGAGCCACACGTAGTTTTGAAATTTGTAACAATATTTCATTGCAACTGCAAAATATTCACACACGTTTGCCATTGCATTTGTATTCATGGAGTGCATTTAATACTAATTTTGTGCATCAAAAACTTTGTCGTTGATTTTTACTAACAACGTGCGCATAGAATACTAATGAGTGCCTTCATATCTGCAAGTGAAGCGAGTAAATCTTAAATTTTCACTGACTAATTAGAGATTTATGTATAAGCTCCCCTAGCTAATTTCAACAAAGAATAATGATAACAAAATAAGAAAGCAACATATCTGCTACAACAGGGTCGCATTATGTTCCACGCTTGCTCATAGCAGTCAGGCAATAAGAACTCGCACAGCTAGAAAAAATGAAAATTAACCAAACTTAACCGAAAGGAGAACCCAAACTCTAAGCTCTTAAGATTTTCAGGGAAAACGAAAAACAATGCTAAGCAAAACATAATAAGCATTGCATAAACTGCGTCTAGCTAAGTGCACTAAGTCAAACCCAGTCAACGAAGTTGCTCAGAGTCATGGCAGCGTGAATTGCATGCGTTGAAAACTTTCTCAAGATTTTGACTTTTGCTCGGTGAATTGTTTACACTGATTGTCAAATATCTTAAATCATATAAGAACACGAACATTTTCATATGTATATACTCACATTTATGTGGGAGTTTATGTTGCTGTTCACATGTGCACTTTTGCTTAAAGCATATGTGTGTGGATTAGGGACGTCGATTTGAGAGCAGAGCGCCTCGATGCATCAGAATAAATGCATCGATACATAGAGTAATTTTTTTTATTAGTAATGTGCCTATCAGAAGAGTCAAATGCCATGTGTTACCTCGATGTGTTGCGGACTGAGTTGGCCTTTTCCTTTCTTTGCGTTTTCAAAGAGGCGCTAAACAATACTTTTGAAGACGTTGCTTTAAACTATCCCACTGTCAAATTGATAGCTACTATTATATAATTCTATAAAAATGTAAATTTATTAGAAATAAACATTTACGTGAAAACTTCACTAAACTAAATGGAGGGTATTTATGTAAGTTATGCGGGGGTCATAATCGAGTGTTAAGCGATCGCCCCTCGGCAGGCAATGGCAAACTTCCGTTTGTATTTTTGACATGAAAAAAACTTCTCCCAAAAATTATTTGCCATTTGGAGTCGGCGTAAAACTTTAGGTCCTCAATTTATGTTACAGCATTAAGAAGCCAATACGACAAATTGTGGGAGAAGTTCTGGCCAAACACCAATTATTTTCGATGTATCAATACAAATAATCGATATTTTCGATGCCCTGATGTTTTTTCGATATCCCTAATGTATTTTAGATACAAGCATCTTAAGCATTATCAAAAGTCATTCAAGTCATAACGCATTACTGCACACAGACTTCTAATGAGATGCGCATGCAGACAGGCAGACGGCAGTCACGTAAAGAAAATTTCAAATTTGGTATCCTTGCACACATACATATGTACATTTCTATATGCACATAACCATACAACCATACACGCATTAAATGTGCTTTAGTATTCTTTGCTTGTGGCATTCATGGAGCTTCGTATTTTACTTTTTGCATAAACTGAAATACTGTATAATTTTAAGCTTTTTAAGCAAATACAGTTCACAGTGTGATTCTTTATAATACTCACAATGTTTATCGCGTTAAATCCTTTTCATACATTTTTTTTATACAAGATTGCAAGTACTACTCGTACAACAAAATTGTACAAATAATGAAAATATTCTGGTTATTTTTAGAAACTTGTCTGATATGAAATTTCAACGCTATAGTTTTCGTGCTATCAACTGGAGTTCTTCATCAACAAATTATACAAAAATTGTGAATTTTTGGCATAAAAAAGTTGTTTATAAAAAATTTTTCACAATTTGCAGTCGAAATAAAACAACAAGGCCATCAACTAGTGACACAAATTGTGGGAGATGCTCGACCAAACTTGGAACTATACGACGTAAGGTATATACCGAGATATTATTGTTGTTCGTTTTGTGGCTTATCGAAATGGTAAAATAAAGTGCAAGATCGAAGTATCTTAAAGTTATTGCTGATTTTTGTTAATTTTTTTCTGATGGTGGCTATCATTTCTTCCATATAACCATTACTATAATTTTCATGATCCTTCGTAGATCTTGAATGGGAATTAAGTTGGAATGTTCGCTATTCAATAGGTGTAATTTTTTCCTAGCTTAGCTGCGTTCAATTTTGATCTATCGTTCCAAACGACCAATTTTCAAAAGTTGTGCGGGCGACGACTATTTCGCATGCCCATTATTTGTGGCCAGCCGTATTCTCATTGCTCTTTGTGATATTTTGGCCTTGTGCTACTACACAATTCATATTATTTGGGCGAATCTCTGGAAGGGTCTGAATTACGCTATCATATTTCATGGATTTTTTTAAGCGAATTTCGCTGCAACATAACATAGGCCGAGCATTGGAATACGTGTGGGCATTTCAAAAACAAAAAAAGGATATGAGTTTGGCATCCTTGCATTAGAAAAAAATATATTTTTTGCAGTTACTTACATGAAAAATGTGGTAGAGAGGACATTTGCTGAATGTTTCGATATTTAATTTATTGGATTTTAACTTTATTGTCCTCAAGGGCAAGTTTTTTTGACAATAAATAAAGTGTCAGATGGTTCGTTCTAATTCCCCCAACAATTTTTTCGGTAAAATAACTAGATAGTTTTAAATTTTTTTTACAAAATATTTACCTAGTAAAAAAGCACTCAATATGTGTGTGGTTGAATATTAATATTGCGAGATATATAGCTGGAGTTCTTCGTCTAAAACGAGTCTTAGTTTGTCTCTTGATGAATGCTGCTTATGCCCGGTTTTTATGCTGTCAACTACAGCACCACCTTGGCCAAACATTTGTAAACTTTTTATTAATTAAAAAATTATATAAAGTTTAAGTTTTAAAATGTTTCTCTTTGAGAAAAAGTCAAAGTGGCTTTTCTGATTTACATGATGAACTTCTGTTGCCAAGAAATTGTAACAAATTTGAATACTGGTATCGAAGTCCACAGTTTACGTTAAAAAAATTGCTACGATATACAAGGGAAATGCTGATATAAAATTCTTGTAAATTGTTGCCCACCATTTCAGTCTCTCCAGGTGAGTTATTAATAGGGGTGTTAGTTTTGGACGATTTGCTCTTCGTCCTGGTCACTCTACGCTCAAGAAAGGATGCAAAGTGAAATTAGCGGCTAATGTGGCATTTTTTTCGGGTCCGATAAAGTCCAGTTCCCGATGGAAATAATTATGGGTCGGTGGAATGATAGCGATAGAATAGATCGTCATACAAATTGCAGCAACTGCCTATAATCCTAGTGAGTGCAACTTTGTTCCTTGTTCAAAATATCTGTTCCGTCAATTTAATTCCACTAACCATCACATCGTAGGAGTGACCACTGCTACCAAAGTGGTTTGACCTCTGACGATCGCACCTATATCGAATCGATATGCTGTCGGGGAGCATGCAATCAAGAGTATACATATGTATATATTAAGTATTTAAGCTATGCCCTGTCATCCAAGGATGGTATCCTTGCGGACGATGTCTTATGCGATAAGACGAAATGGCCTATCCCGCCTTTGAAGCGCTTGCCGATGGGCAGGTGATGGGAATTAGCACAGGAAATCCTGTTTTTTAATACGGCTGCCCACTCACGTATTCGATTTGATCAAACACATTCCCAAGGCAATAAAGTGGAAAACAAAAACCAATGTTGCCATCAATTAAAACGCAAGTATACTATTGTTTATTTCATGATACTTAATCTTAATTAATGTCCAACAAATAAAAATAGTATATTTTTCTAATGTTTATACTTTTCGATAGCAATTTTTAGTTATTCTCCGGTAATTTTTTTTGAAACTTTCAGAATTTGAAAACTGGCAACTTTGTTAAAAAATGGGATGGGGTCTGCTGAAAAAATCACCTTACTACCAAGGTGAATTCGTAAAAGGTGGTGTTATAAGTACAACTACAAAATTCCCGTGTATTTTGTTTTTGCTTTTGCGTAAGAGTTGTCAAAATTTACATACATTTTGTTTTTGCTGTTACGGCTTTTGAAAGCGAAACTAATATTTTGAGAGGTATGTACATATATTATAGGTAGGTAGAGATATATTAGAGGTACAATATATTATAGTAAGACTTACAGATATGTATGATAAAAGTCTTTCCATAGAAATTATGAGTGGGTCCATTTCGCGATAACTTTGTCACTTCTTCGGTATCATTTCGAAACCAGTCCCGAAATATTCCTAGTCGCGTCTAATGCCAAACAATGATCGAAATGCACGCGAAATAGATTCAATTTTTTTTTTTTTATTCTTTCTCTCATAATTATTATTCAAAGATTTGTATAATGTATGTCTCAAAATAAAAGTCTAGAAGAAATTGTATCACATACAACTTTTTTTAAAATCAGCCATTACTATGGGTCTCTTTGCTCATGAGCCGTATACGAACGAATCTTTTCCAGCTTTCCCGCGTAAAGGATTAATTAAACCTGTTCCCTACTTTGTGGCCTTCTACAAACAAAACCCTTCTTCATAGTAACATTTACAGCAATCTATTTTGCTTAGCTCAATGGAATATGAAGATCTTAATTGGAAAGATTGTTAACATTGGTGTTGCTCTCCAACATTTAGGTCTACGCCGATTACTCAAGTAAAATGCGGAAAGTACCCCAGCTCTTTCAAATTCCTAACACCTGCAACACATTCCAGTCTCTCTCTCTTTTATAACATTTGATAAAATGGTGCATAAAATTTCGATTTAGCAAACAAAAGTTTAATTTTCCAGTACTTTGCAGGTGCAAAAACAATATTTGTAAATAATTATAAATTAAAGAATAGTCCGGTTTTTTAAATAGTTTCAGTGCTACTTACCACTACAAAATACCGCCACTAGCCAATTCCATCACCGAGACGGATGGTATGAGAGACCTTTAATGCGATTAGAATGTGCATTCACTTTTTTTTACTAGTTCGCTTTTAACTTCATTTGTCTGCCGTTTTAGCTTGTTGTTATAGTTCATTGACTTCAACTACGTACACCACAAAAGTAACTCAATTACTACTCGTGTAATATAAATTAAAAGGATGTACAGGGGGAGCAGTTCCTAGTAAACAATTTCTGTATTTTGAATATACATAATTTGAGTTACTTAACATGTGGTCGGAAAATAGTTTTTTATTTCACTAGTTACACCTTCTTAACCACTTATGCCGTCTTTTTTAATATCATAAGAAAATTGAGTTTAGTCGTCCCATTGTTGTAATGAGTGAGCGGACACCACTTCGTTAACTAAATGTTGCAGCAAACGAGATTCGACAAAAGCAATGTGCAGTCTTCTTCCAGGCGCAAAATACTGGGAAATCTCAATAAACACTTAGCACAGCAATTTTTAATTGACTTTGTGTGTATTTGCGTTTAAGTAAAAGCAAAAAAAAAAGTTTTAAGTTCTCTGGTGCGGATATTTTGTTGCCCCTTTTTCAGCTTTCTTTCATTTCTGTTGTTTGTTCGTATATTTGATACATTAAGCGCAAACAGGTGATCAATCGTAGCAATAATTAAACAGGGTACCGTATGGTATAATTTTACGGGTTTTTGTCAAGAAACCAACTTTTGAAGCCCTCAAAGAGAGCCATCACCTCAGAAAGTCAGAACTTAACGTCAGAAGTTTTGGAAAATGCTATAAAATGGTGCCAAATGGCAATTAAATGAAGGCCGCTACTGAACTGGTATTATTATTCAAAACATTATGCAAGAATTTCAAAAATGTATAGCCAAATAACAGTGCGTTTCTTATTTTGGGTCAACTTGACTTTGATCGCGTAAATGAAACGACAGAGCTTTGCTTGTACCTATAATTATATTGATAGCCATACAATTGTTTGCGTGTTTAATCTATCCTATGTTTGTTATCTTTTATATTCCGCGCAAAGTGCAAGGCATCCATCCCAAACTTGGTGCTGGGTAATTGCAATAATTTTTGTGCAACTTCGTACAATAAGTAAATATCAAAACAGATATTACATATTACAGATATCCAAAATATATTACCTATATTTATTTGTATTCAGTATTCCAAACTCAAGTTGCTCGTAAGAAAGGGGTTCTTCACCAGATGTTGGAATGGATTGTTGGAATGGAATGAAATGGAACTAGGCATAGTTGCTCAACGCGCTTAGAACCTGGGGAGGAACCTGGATTGAACTTCATTTCTCCTTCACACATCTTTCAGACTATTTGATGTATCTGAGGAACTTGACGAATGATATAGAATGTTCAATATATCTGACTCAAATAAGCTCCATCTCAGCCTAACAAAAGCAGGGCATATACCGAAGAAATATTCTGTACTGTCCTCATCCTCAAGGCAAAATGTGCACATCGGGTAATCGATGATGCCTATGGTGACCATGTGCTGTCGCCACGGATTTTGTCCTGTAATTAAGTAATCAAGGCAAGACAACTCCATCCTTTTCTCTCTAAGAAGGAATTTCGCTATCGCCTTGTTCGGTATTTTCAGTAAGCACTTGGTTATTTTGGAGGTATCAGCACTGACATCCCTAATGTACCTGACCGTCCCTACTATGATTGCTGCTGTCTAATGGAATCTTCAAAAAGCCCACAGTTATACATCTCGTCAGTTAGTTCGATACTTTGAATAAGTCAATGTCCCGCCATCGACATGAGTTACAGCTCATTTTGCAACAAGAGATCTCCATTATCATTTATCACCTACCCTCTTAGGAGAGTACATAGATATCTCCATTGCCCTCTTGTAGGAAATATTTTACCAAAATATACTCTCGGTATAAATTTATTATTTAGGGTCCTGACAAAATTGAATTCCTTTCAAACACCTCTCAGTGTCCGTCGTGCCATAACCAAATAAATATAGTCGTCACACAGTTTTCCGTGGATCGTTAAATCCTTGAGTAGTACGTTTAACAAAATATTCAGCGACGCTCCTGGTGTCATGCTCATGGCGCCTGTAATGACTACACATACACACCTCTGCAGCCTGTTTATCACAGAAACCGTGGATTTAACCATAGTTCTCGGCCCCCACACTACAGTAGAATACGTGACGATTGGTTTGACAATTCTTTTTTCGTAACTGTTGCAGCGTGTGCAAGAACTTTATATAGAGTTGGAGTCTTAGGTTGCCAAGATCAGTGTAATGTCTAGGTGGTTCAATCCCACAGTCTGCTAAATTTTTTAAATCAATCTTTTGACCGCTTGACTTCTTAGGTCGATAAATGAGGTCAAAATCAATTCCCGTTATTTCAGCTGATATTGCCATCATTGGTATTTCCGAAACCAGCTTTTGGTATATCTTAAATCAGGCTCATCTGAATGCCCCATAAATTTGAATTTTTCTGTTTTACAATTTTTTTGCGTTACAACATCAACGCGCATCGCACAAATTGTAGGAGAAGTTCGGTCAAACATCAAGCTATGGCTTAAGCGCCAATTATTAATGTTATTAAAGGCAATGATTGGGCTACACTAACAAATATATCTCCGAAACCATGGTATTTTGGTGCACCCATTGCTTTTCAAGCCAATAAGCAAAATTTCGAAAATTGTAAATATCGTATGAAAATCATGCCCTCCGCCCATAAAACGGTAAAATTCAAAAATCAAAAAACAAGCGATATTTATTAACTAAAGAAAGTAATTGCTCAAATTTGCTAGTCAATACAAGGTTTGAGTTGAAATGCATGGAACCGTAAATGTTGGGAATTGCCAATGTTATCACCTACCTTATAGCAAATAGGTATATCTCTAAAATTCTTGGTAAAATTTTACCAGCTTAGTACAAAGTTTCGAAAATTATAGAAACAAGGCTTTTTCTATTATATATAAGGTTAACTTTTTTTATTCCATACCATAAGTGATGTTTATTTGAAAAAAAACTTGGCATTAAAAATTCGGTTGTTCCCTAACTTATATTCTTTCTTACTTGTGTAGTTATTTGTTTATCTAATTTTTCTTTCATGTGAAAACCCATCGAATGAAAATTCTCGTGGTGAATACAAATGTACAATATGTTCATCAGCATAGTGTCGTGATTGATATTACTAAGTGGCAAATGTATCATTTCATGTGAATTTTGATACTAGCTTGATATCACAAAATATGTAACGTTGAACATTATTGGAGTATGAAGCAAACACATGGTATAACTGTTGTTCCTTCTATATTTTTCCCCCTAAAATAGAATATTCTTAAAGTCTGATTTTAAGTAATGTAAATTTGTAAGTTTTTTAATGTGGTGGATATGGATGGAAAACGTTTATTTCCATCTGAGCGGCACAACATGACACATATCAGGTTAAACAATAGCTCTATTGGATAGAAAACTGCCCCTCAATCGACCCCAGAGATAGTGCAATTTACTCTGTCTGAGGTCACTCTGAGGTTACATTAAAGACAAAGCTTAACAAAATGATCCAACAACATCAAGAGTTTAAATCGGAATAAAATCGTTCGTCAAAAAGATCCCAGAGGCTGTGGGCACTACCTGGAAGATATTGCTTTTTATTCAATATTAACCTGCAAAGTTGGAAAAAATCACCACATTTCACAAAATTCAAATTTTTTTATTTTAAAATGAAACCTCTTGTTGAAACCCCCTGTCGTTCAGCAGCCTTCATTTTTATTTGATAATTTGGTATATAAGTAGATGTTTACGAAGAATACCAAACTGTTTCTACATTGGTAATCTCTCTATCGGTGAGATATAATATTTAATTCTAAAATATGAATTTGGTAACAAATAAGCATTAAAATAAAAATACGGATTTAATTTGTTATAGTTTTTCTGAAAACCGATATTTAATAGTTTTAACTCATAACTTAACCACTTCGTATACAACTTCGCTGACAAGCTCCAAGTGAACAGTAGCGATTCGTATTACCTCCACATCCATTATAGAAGAAGCTAATACAAGTCCTAGTTCCCACATTATAATACCACCTTGTACCAGATATGCACCGAATGCCACTAAATCCGCTATGAGGTGGCCCACTACAGCTTGGCCGTTCTATAATTCGTAATATTCGTAATTATGTTTATAACGATTGCTTTTGGCGTGAAAATGTTTTTATATACTCACGTGGTGCATTCGGACACTGGGCCAGAGTTTGTCCGAAGAAAACGCTGACAGACAATATCAAAAAATAGGCAAGAAACTTCATATTGAGAACAAAAAACAGCACTTGGTGTTGGATTGACGTTATATCTGTTAATAATATTTTTGTGCGTGGAAAGGTCGCTTTTATAACAAAAATTTATATGCATAAATACAATACGTAATAATATGTTTACAAACACTAGGCTCACAATTTTTTTTGTAGCATTATTGCAATTGTACTATAAATAGTGCTTTTATATTTAATGCTTACACATCCGTTTTTTGATAATTGAAAGAAGTGTGGTAAGATACATATGTATGTAACTTTATATTTATATTTAGCTCATATTTTTAATTTCATTATTTTGTTTTTTTTTTTAGTATAATGCTTTTCTTTAATCAGAAGTTAATAAAAATACTTCAATTACTAAATAAAGAACTCATTGACTCAAATTTTTATTATCCTGGCCTAGGAAGGCAACTTAAAATTTTTCTATTGTGAGCCTCAGTTTTGCAAGGGATTAACGATAAGTTTTTAGAGATGTTAATGTGAAATATGTGCATACATACATAGATCAACATACCTCGAATATTGAAAGTGCAGACAATTTATGAGAGGTTGGAGTGTCACTCTCTTACAGTGAAAGTATACTTTCCGCGAGATATAGCTAAAGTTGTAGGCCTAATCAAGTAAAAACAAATCTGCATACTTAGAATTTGGAAGTAATCCACAAAATCTTGACCTAGGGCCCAATAACTAATTTTTGATAGGTTGAAACCATAATCGGTATATATCATTCAAGGTAAAAATCGAACGAAATTTAAATTGTGAATTTTTCTTAAGACGGGCTTTAGAAAGAGTTCAGAATATGCAAAAAATTTAAGCTTTTTTATTTTAAATAATGTTTTGATAGGCTATTTTTTTGACTAGTATTTACATATATATGTATAAGCATGTTTGAAAATAAATGACTTCGCACACTATAAATAAAATATTCAATAAAAATTTGGAAGTATGCAGATTTTATCTGCTTGCGGATTTTGGGTAAATGATATTTTTGGGAGTTTCAATTTCAACTCTTCCACGCCAATGAAATAAATTTATAAAATCTAATATTCTTCTACAGGAACGGGTAATACGATTAATCAATCAATGGGATGCTATATTTGTCATTGCATTTTAAAAGTTGCCAAACAATTTTCCTCTACGACTTTCGTAGCTCCAAAGATGGCGTTTAAAATTATATATGCGTATAAGTTGCGGATATTTTTTGAATCAGTCAAAGAAAATCTCATTTAGCACCTCATTTTTCGCGAAGAAAGTTAGCGGTAAATAATCATCTGATACAAAATTAACTTTAAAATCTTCCCCGAGCACCATTTGGAGTTTTCTGGACATCTTGACTGCAGTACCATCTAATAGATTTTTATACATATTTTCAATATATTCTTTTGCAAATATAGTATATGCATAAAGAAGTACATGTTTTTTAACTTAATCTAAATCGGGATATAAAATCATTTCAAATCACACATGCAGCATACTTTTTGAATATAATCAATATCGGACTATAATTCTACTATAATAAAGGGTCTTGCAATAGGGACGCTACAAAAGTGGACCGATAGTGGCAGCAAATGACGCCATCTTTTTTCCCGCTGTCATTTCACCATGGAAAGATATACGATCCAACAACGAGTCGAAATTATTAAAATTTACTACCGAAGTTCGGAGTCAATGGCCTCAACTTTAAGAACGCTACGTCCAATTTATGGTCGTCGTCATTTCTGGCTGAATGGCTTCGTCAATAAGCAAAATATGCGTTATTGGACAGCCAGGAATCCACACGTAATCCATGAGTCAACATTGCATCCCGAAAAAATTACGGTTTGGTGCGGTTTATGGGCCAGCGGCGTCATTGGACCGTACTTCTTCCGTGATGATCAAGACCGGTACGTTACTGTGAATGGGAATCGCTACTGCTCAATGATAACCGAATATTTTTGGCCCGAATTGGATGATATGGACTTGAACAATATGTGGTTCCAATAGGACGGCGCCACAACCCACACAGCGAATGTCACAATCGATTTATTGAAAACCAAGTTTGGTGAACGTGTTATCTTACAAAATTGCCCAGTCAATTGGCCGCCTCGGTCGTGCGTTTTGACGCCGTTAGACTATTTCCTATGGGGCTACGTCAAGTCTATGGTCTATGCCAACAAGCCAGCGACGATTGATGAACTTCGAACGAATATCGACGTCTGGACTTCTGCAAGCATGCCCCGTGGTGCCCATGCAAAAGAAATCGAGCTCCATACATAATGACATCGAATGTACTTTCACAGGAATAAAGAATTTAACTCATATCCCAAACAGGTTTTGTTTTATTTAAAAAAAACTTTTGTAGCGTTCCTATTGCAAGACCTGATATAAGCTAAGTAAAGAAAATCGATCTTTTTTTGAAGATGCATGTAAACAAAAACCAAAATTTTAAAAACGGAAAAATGTGAATTTCATAGGAAAATATCGGTAACAAATTTTTTCGGTCAAAAGAAGAAATACGTATTAGGAAACAAGAAACAGCATAATGGAGATTCATGGGAAAAGAAAAAGATGACCCTATAGGACTGGCTCTATAATAATGGAGAAAGTATGGAACTTGTATGGTTCCTAACTTCTTTGCGCTATCTATGGAAATGAACGTAGCAATGCTTGCTTTTCTCAGTATGGATATAAAAAAAACAACAACCAAAACAGACCAAAGCGATAAAGATAAAGTTTTCTTATGTTCATCTTCTGGCTGATATTCTGCCTATTGAAGCGATCAAATGAACCTAACCTTTTTTAGTTCTTTGGTTCAAAAGTTATACCAAAAAGTCACTCGAAAAAATATGAATTTTTTGTAAATTTTTTAGCCTCTAACAGTTAGAAAGTCTATAATACTATGAACGCTTTAGATATCAAAATTTGCAAAATTTTATTTTAAACTCAGATCAGTTTGTCGGATTGCGATTCGTGAAACAGTGTTGGGATTGAGTAAAAGTCAACCTATATTGGGACAAACCTATGCAAAAACTTCAGCACACTGTATCGCAAATCCTCGATGTGGTGGAAAAGTTAGGTGTCGTTTTCAGAATCAGCGATATCCAAATCCATATAAAATAGGACATTGACATTTCAACCAGCTTTGCGTTGCCAGTCTAAAAATTTGCTAAAGAGACCATCACACATTCATACGAATATCTCTACGGAATCTATTACTGGTAGATAATGAGTTAAAATGAAGTCAGAAATTTTACGTGAAGGGTTACTCAAATATAATCTCTAAATTTTTCTCTTTCTTTGATTCCCTTTCATAATTTCCTTAAATTATGTTTAACTGCATATTTCGCATTACTTATATATACCTCACACTTATATCTAAAGAGTGCTAATTTAAAAATAAATATTTTTTCCAAGAAACTGATTACCACTAGCAATTCTCTTGTTTTGTAGGACAGGATCGGAGCTTGTTGTTCGTTTAACAAAAGGGACTTATAGTATTACCTAGCGTTGCGTAATGAAGCTATTATTGAATCTGCTATATTGTTCGACGGGTGGTGAGTTAAGAATGTCGAAGGATGCGTTTGCATTTTTGAGTGACTTCTCTTTAGATCTAATTTACTTAAATACTTAAATGGCGCTGTAACCGTTTAAGCGATTTTGGCCGAACTTCTCCTACAATTTGTTTTGTGCGTCTTAATGTTGTACCACAAATTGAGGGACCTACAGTTTTACTCTCCGAATTTCAGATCAATTAGCGCAATCTTGTATCATATCATTCTTGAATGTGAATATTACTATGAATATACTAAATATAAATATGAATATTAATATGAATATGATTTTAGATAACTGTTTATTTAACGTATACCAACATTTTAATGGTTTTGCATTTGTATTACAAATATTTGTCAGGATTCTCCATAAGCGAAACATAAAAAAATATGAAAAATGCTAACCTCGGTAATCCACATTCGCAAACTTTTGTCAATAAAACGCAATTTCTAATCCAAGTGCGTAGCCAGAAAAATTGTTTTGTTTCTAATCAACGAGCAAGGTGAGGTTTGTGAATAAAAATCTGCGATACAAGTTTTTATAAATCCCCAACATTGAAATATTTAATTGATGCTGAGCAGCCAAGTATTTGCATTGCCTTCAATTTTGTTTGAATATTTGAATTTCGGAAAACCAATACGAGCAACTGGCGGCGCAAAGGCAAACGAAAAACAGCAACAAAATGTGGCAATAACACCAATAAAAACATTGGCGCACAACAAACCTCCATTGAAAATTGTGATTTTTGCAATGGGATGAAGTAGTTGAGGGGGAAAACTGCAATAAGCGGTTGGGCATATAAAAACATTGCCAATTTTCAGTTTCAATTAAATATCAAGTTGATGACGATGGAGGCAATTGGGATTTTAGTGAGTGAAAATCGTTACAATAAATCTGGTGCCAATGGGAATTCCTTTACGGGTTTAAAAAGTGGAAATAAATTTGTCATTCGTTTGATTGAATTTCCATGTGCCGAAAATGAAAAAGTAGAAAAGGAGGACAGTAAAATTAGGAGAAATAAGTAAAAAAAAACAGTAACAAGGTCATGCAGTTATTATATTTATTAAATCTTAAATCGAATTATATAATAATCATAACTAGTTTCTACATATTTTTGGAGTTTATTTATCTCAAAGGCAGATAAGTGGTTAGTTTATACTCGCTAAAAAATATCAGTGTTTTTTTAACATAAGGCGATATTTGTTTTAAATTTTATAATTGATTTATTCTGAATATCTTTTGTTTGAGCGATTTTTGGGACTGTAAAGGACGATTTATCAATCCAACAACTTAGTAGCACTACTTAGTTCCATTCTATACTGCTTTTCAAATCTAAATAACTCAATGTAATACTACCATATCAAATTTTCCTAGGTGGCTTGCTATTCGAAATTTCTTAATAGAGCAAAATGTAGAGTGCCTATACATATCAGTGCTGTGGCATATGTATGTACATACATATGTATAATTTGCATCTACATTTTACACAATACATATATGTATTTTGAAATTTTTGTATAAATAGTTTTTATTCTACGCTATTAATTTGTAGTCAGAAACAGTTATGGAATTATTTAAATCTGGCCTTGAGCTCAATAAATTAATACATATATAATTAAACTATTGAAGGCCATTAACACCAACTAATTTTTTGTATTTCGTGTGGTTCGTAATGGTCTCTTGCTAGCCAACTCCTTTTATATGCTATAAGTGCAAAAATCAAATTTAAATCTCAAAATTTAAAATCCCTCCAGAAACTTTGTTTTACGGCTTCTTGAACATTGTATTTAACTCATCCGACCTCTTTTACTCTTTTCCACAAACTAATCCAATTGTTTCCTTTTGTGTCGTCGGTCAATTTCTCATTTTTTTCATTAAACTTCAAATGCATTTAGTAAACGTTCAGATAACCAGAAACATCAAAACTGGAATGCAGCTGTAGCAAGTAAGGGAATACACAATTGCATTGTTAATCGACTCTTCTACTTCAATTTCATTCTTCCTTCAATTTTTCAATTTTTTCAAATTTTTCACGTCTCTCACTTTCAACCTTTTGAACGGCAATTCGGGTGGTTCAACCGCATTCCTGTATGGCTCAACTCCACTACTCTATCCAGTTGTTCAATAAATGCTCTGATAGTCATTTTGGTGGTCTGTTACTTCCCCTTCATTTTCACTTAAATTCAAAGGTTCACAAGTATAAAAAGAAGTCTTACCTATCATTTGCATAACTTAAAGATGTCGACGAGCACATAGTTGTAGTTAACCATGCCCATTTTTGCAAATGTAAGTACATTTGTACCAGCTCGTACTATGGTACACACAAAATTCAAATGCTGGCAAGCATCTAGAATGTTTTGCTGAAGGACACCCGTATAACGATGGAGGGGACCTACGTAAAATGGCTGGGAGTTGCCTACACAAGCAAATAATAATATTTCTTTGTGATATCTCGAAAGTTGAGTAAATGTTAAAATTACTATTTCATTGTTTTTCGGACTCCCTCAGCATGGGCTGTTATCGAATATATTACCGAAACTAGCTGTTGAGTTACCCTTAAAAGTTTTCCCCGAGCAAACCGAGTTACTCTGGCAATAATGCTATTACCAAATTGAATATCCTACTATTTGTTGAGCATTCTTAATCCTGTGCCGTTTTTTTCCAGAAACTCTAAAAGCAAATGAGAATTAGTCTAGTAGAATACGGTATTTCCTTTACCTTATAGCTTATAAACTTACACATACTCGTACATATGTACATACATATATGTATGTATAAAAACATCACAATGTTGTATTCTAGAACAGAAATCACGATTTATAAGACGAAATGATAGTATCGTCAGTTTTGTTAAAGTTAGAGCCAAGACTTTCTAATTTTAGCTGAGGAGAATATTTCTAAATGTTTCCACTCTAACATATTATATTCCAACCAGTTAATGCAATAGAATTTTCGATGTTATTGAGATTCACCGCATATCCTACTTATATTACGAGTATAAATGGGAAAGTTTGTGTGTGTGAGTATGTTGTTACCTTTTCAAGCCCAAACGTCTGAACGGAATTGTAAAAAATTAGCACACAAATAGCCTACCCGCTATCCTATAAAGTAGGCTATATTATATGGAGGGTTGCCACCTGTTAAAAAAGTTATAGTTATTATTAAATAAATAAGTTAAATCACATATTGAAATATAAAGACTGCCGAGATCAGAATAAGATTTGGCACATATGTATGTACATATACATATAGTCCATTATATAGGCTACCATAAAATCGATTTCTTATAGGGAGTTGTCATTTGTTTAAAAGGTTTCATTCAATTAAAGCAATGTACGAAATAAAATATTACTATACGGTTATCAAACGAAAGAGGCTTCATTTCCCGAATGTTTTCAAAGAAGGTAGCCACCTGTTTAAATGCATGAGAGATTTTACAATATGAGTGCCAAAATAGAAGTTTAAAAAAAAACTTAAATTCAAAAATAAATTTGGTGCGGGTTGGTTAAATTAAATCTACTTGATATGGTATTGCATTTCTCAAACACTTTTACTTTATATGCAAATTAAGTTAACTCTAAATCGACAGTTTACACATGAGTGTCAAGCTACAAAGTAAAAAGATGCATTATTAAAAAACAATAAAAATTGGTGAGCGTTGCCGCCTGTTTAAAAAACAACTTAAAATTATGATATGTTAAATTAAATATTGAAATATGGGTCACAAGTAAAAACGTTTTGAGCAAGCTATATTTTAAAAATACCTTGGAGAAGGTTGCCACCTGCTTAAAATACTAAATGAAATTAAATTATTAAGCTAACGGGAGTATCACGTAATAAGATTCAAAGAATGTAGGCTTAAAACTCTTCATTATGAAAATATATTTAGGCATTGTTGTCATGTGTTCAAAAACATGAATTTAATGATATTTGTAAGATTACTGAGATATAACAGTTTTACTTTGAAACGAAGGAGTTTATACGAAAACATGTTTGATGACAGTTGCCAAATGAAAAATGTTCCTCCGTTTTTTCTCGAAATTTCTTCTTCGAGTTTTCTTCAAAATTAAAGAAAAAAATGCTTAAAATGATTTCTAATTCATTCCTGTTTTTATTTCTTTTGGTAGGTGTTTTTCTTTAATCCAAATAATTGTTTTTGTTTTTTAGTGAGGCAGACAGTCTGGTAACAATTATATTGCAAACCAAGTTGCCCTACTATTTGTTTGGCATTCGTCGTTTTTTCCAGAAACTCTAATGTGAATTCGTTTAAGGTAGCTCATAAACTTGTACATACATCACAGCGGCGTTTCTCCCGGTGATTTAGTTAATATTTGTTCATTTCAGATGATATACCGTATGGAATTGTAATATCTTCTAGTCTGTTCACAACCACAAAAAAGTCAAGCTCGGAGATAAGGGTTTCACCTTATTTTGGGTATGGGGAATCGTACTGCATAATTAGTTTTTTAATATTCTATTTTTTCTTCTAATAGTCACATAAAGTTTTTTATTTCTAAATCTTACGCGGTCGCCAGCACGGATTGATCTGGTAGCGTAGAGTGTTCCTGATCTTCTACGCTTTTAAGTTTCTAGGACACAATCATGATTGGCCCTTCCAACGATTACAATTAACTTCAAATACCCATATGAATTCTGCAACTAAACGGCGCGATCAAAAATTTTCTAAAGGTTCAGGCTAAAAAGTTTACATTTTTGATGAATATCTGTTGAATCTTTTTATAATTTGCACAAAGTTTGAAGATTTAATTGATATCATTTTTGTTGTAAAATTAAAAAAATTAAAAAAAAAATTTGATCAAAAAAATTATAAAAAATAGTGAGTAACAACAAAGCGGCGTGTAGTTATGATAGGAACTATAGTCGTAGGAATTAATTCGTTTTAGTTAAAGCTAAAGGATTTATTTTGTTTGGACTAATGCATAAAAGAAGAATATATGTATATATACTTGTAAGTACATAAAAAGTCAACATATACATACATAGTTGATTCTGCCTAAACTCGCGAGGTTTACTGCGTACCAATCCAAAAATTGTTAAGTGATTTGTAATACCTAAAAAGCCTGTCAATTGCATTCACATATGCAAACTGTCACTTTAAGTTTCTGCAGCTCATCAATAAATGCACATTGAACAGTTGGCAGGCCATCCATCTCCCAAAAGTTATATGAAAGAGAGAGTACGAGAGAAAAAAAGAGATAGAAAACGAAATATGATATTTGACAACGCACTTTAGGGGGCCACACACACATAGTAGGAATAGGACAGACAGCGATGCGAAAATGCACTTTATGTGTCAAGGCGGCGAACACTCGGGAAGGGATAAGATGAAATACAAATGGAAGCGTGTGAAAAACTGAGAAGAGTATGTAAAGGCAACATCAAGAAGTGATGCATTGAAAATGTCATAAGCGCTTATAAGCGATGATGTTGATGGTTTATGATGGCTATGGAAAAGTGAATAATATGATGCGGCATTTTTGCACTGAGCCTCGCTGAATGGCACAATCAAATTTTCAACACCTGCCTGGCACAACACTCACAGTGGCACATATAGACAACGGTGGTGAGATAAAAATGAAATGGCAAGTAAACAACGTCGTACCTGTCATATTAACGTCAGCATATGTGAACACAAGTAATGAAAGATGAGCAAAATTTTGTTTAAAGTTATAACTTTTTCGAAGATGTTTATATATGTAGATAGCAGCATGAGTATGATTTATTTTTAATGCGCATAAACAAGGTAATGACTGTTTGTTTTGATACATATTTATTGCATTTTTTTTTTTAATTATTCATCAAGAATAATACAAAATTATTCAATTATTCAATAGTTAAGTAACTTTTGTTTTTAATTTTGAATGTAAAAACCTCGAATGAGGCTAAATAAATTTTACGTTGATTCTACAACAATTCAGACTTCAGCAATTTTTAATACATATAACTTATTCAGTGATAACCGTGTTTGTTTTTAGAAAGGCAAGAACAAGTACCTACTACAACAGCAAATATAAAGAATATGTATCAATGCTTTTACGAAGCAGAAATCTACATACATATGTACATACGTATTAAACAAAGCAAACAAAGTGTCGCTTAAAAAAATATAAAGGAAACAGATGTTGGGTAAATTTTTGAAAAAGTTGGAGCTCTGTTCCTCCAAAAGAAAAAAAAATACGATTAATGACTGTACTGGAAAGTAACTCCACATATCTTACAACGGGTTATTCTTGTTAAACGCTATTTAATTGCGCATAATTTCCACACACATGTCCGTCCGCTTAAAAGGTAATAAGTATAGGTGAAACTGAACTTTAAACACCTGGCGCAAGTTTTTTATTTGAGATAAACAGTCCTTTGTTTTTTTAACTGGTGCTTGCTACAGATCTCGATTGAAGCCAAGTCTTTCCTCTGCCACCACCAGCGGGTGCCGCGTTGATTAGTCTCAAGGCAGGAACATTTTCTTTCATACATACAGCATTGCCATATAGCTCATACAGCCATCGCGTAGACGGAAACGTCCCAAAATCTTTCGGACAACCTTTCTCTCGAACACTCTTAGGGTGCACATATTGCACTGGACCAAAATAACCACGCCTATATAACGGTGTTTTGAGAAAATCAGTAACTATTACAGCTAATTTTCTCAAATTTGACACATAGGATTGGGTTTGGGAAAGAAAACGTTTTTTTTTTGGAAAATGGACGTGACTCCGACCATTTTATAAGAAAAACTTATGTCTACGAAACTACTTCACTAAACCTTACCAAATTTGGCATACACATTGCCTTTTCAGTCAGTAAGCAAACTTTCAAAAATTGTAAAAACAATCACTGAACCAAAAAAATTTGAAATGGGCGTGGCACCACCCACTTTAGATCAAATAAGTATATCTCAGAAACCATGCTACCATACTCTACCAAATTTGGTATACATAATGCATTGCATTGCATCCACAAACTTGATCTGCTGGGCTTTCCACCCTCTCTCCTCCGCTGGATTTCTTCTTATCTACATGATAGATCTCAAATCGTTATATTCAAAAATGCTTTTTCCAATGGCATTAATGTTACTTCGGGAGTTCCCCAAGGCAGCCATCTAGGGTCGATTCTGTTTTTGTTATTCATAAATGATATTACTACTGCATTAAGATATTCGAATAAACTAATGTATGCTGATGATGTAAAACTTTTTAAATCATACGCTTCGATTGAAGAAAGAAATTTATTACAAATAGATATTAACAGCTTAGTTGATTGGTGCAACATAAATTATATGCCACTTAACCTTAAAAAATGTAAATTTATGAGTTTTTCACGAACAACTATTCAGCCAACTTTTTACATAATAAATAACTATACTCTGGATCAAGTGTTTGACTTTGTTGACTTGGAAGTTACAATGGATTCCAAACTTAATTTCAATAGTCATGTTAATTCTATAGCTAATAAGGCTAGAGGGATGTTTGCCTTTATAAAACGATGGTCAAAAGAATGCAAGGACCCATATGTAACAAAAGCTTTTTTTACAACTTTAGTAAGACCTATGCTAGAATGCGGTTCGATAGTTTGGAACCCACGTTATCAAGTTCACATTGATCGGCTGGAATCAATTCAAAAACATTTCTTACTTTTTGCCCTAAGAGACTTTAGATGTGATTCTCGGCTTAATCTTCCTCATTATACTGATCGTTTGAAGCTAATAAATCTTCCTACTCTTTCCAGCCGTATAGAAATGCTAGGCATAATATTCATTACTAAACTACTCACAGGGTCTATCGCTAGCACATTTCTTATTGCCGAAGTTAAACTTAATGTTCCTTCTCGGATTTCAAGACACTTTAAACCTCTTTATTTAAAACAGTGTAAAACCAATTATGAATTAAATGAACCTTTCCGATGTTTATGTCAAGATTTCAACTGTCTTTCCAGCACTTTTGATATTTCGGACTCACTTTTCACCATAAAAAGAGCTGTACTGTCCTTTCTCAATAAATGATTAACGGCGGTATAATATATATTTGATTCAGCTGATGAAGTTTTTTTCTGTAGCTGAGCAGTTTTGGATCTCGACGCTTAACATAAAAAAAAAAAATTTAAAAAAATCAATAAGTAAAATTTCGAAAATTGTTATGATTATGAAATACATGGACTCATAAATGTTGGGAATGGCCATGGTATCGCCCACCTTAGATCAAAAAAGTATATCTCCGAAACCTCTTTGTTAAATTCTACTATATTAAGTTCACTTTGCATTTTTAGTCAGAAATCACTATTTCAAAAATTAAAGACTTCTTTTTCTTTCTAGACTTTACCAGGGATCGGACCATGGTACACGGATTTGCTAGCCAAGCATTCAACCACTGAGCCACGCTTATGAGAAAGCAAGCGATTTCACACATCTGAATATATATTATTTAACAAAAAAAGGCGATACCACTCCCCATTTACTAGGAAACAACTATTCGGCATATCTTCCCAGTCGTTTGAATCACATACATGATATTTGACATATATGTCCTTTGGACCAGGTTATAAATCCGTAATTATATATACATCTTATATATCAGGCATTGCATAATGTGCTGGGCTTAAATTGTCATCCTTCTTGGCTCCCACATAATCATGTGGTGAACAATGGAATAATATTGTAGCAAAACAGTTAGATGAAACATTGTTACGGTGCTAGATCAGTGATGCATAGAAGTTCTGCGCCATCTTAAGAATAACACTCCCAAGCATAAATAATATATCTCGAAAATAAAAGTAGAAGTGTAGAAGTTTATTAGAAGTGTGGCAATTTAATGGAAAATAAAGAGTTACACCACTGTCTAATGAACAATGCCTCTTAAACGAAAACAAATTTGTAAGGTTGAAAAAAAGGACAGAACGAGCTTTATAAACGAAGGAGGGCATGACAGTCGCGTAATTAAAGGTTTGATACATAATGACAAGTAAGTTTTGGCTCTCCCTGCCAAACTGCCAAGTTGTTCTTCTTTAATTCTAAAAGAATTGAAGTTAGTTAACGTAAGTATTTACTGTATACTTATTTGCTGCATTTTACTTTTATGAATATGTTTTTTTTCAGCAACTGCATAGCTGTCAAAATATAAAAAGTTACCGATTGGCATAGCAGAAAAGTAAAATTTCCTCACCATAGTAAAAAGATACCTCAACATAGAACTTTGCAACCGTTTCGTACAGGCTCTTAGCAAGTACGCAAATTATGTAATTAATGGTGGAATGTAAATTGCACAAAATCGAAAATCATTCGTTAGACGCCAAATACACGATAAAAATTTACTTGCGCCAATTACCTATTTGTACAAGGGTTTGTGGTGTGTGTGGGCTGGTTGTGCTATTTGAACAAAGGGTTGTTCTAAAATCAAAACGATTTTGATTTTAACGTTGAAGTTCCATAGATTTAGTGGTAAAAATATGAAAATGGGCTGCCAAAATGTAGCTCACAATTAATAAAAAACGATTATTTTTTCCTAATAAATGTCGATGAAGTCGGCTCGTGATCGGAAGAGAAGTTATTAGCAACCTACAAAGCAACAACGATCGCAGTTAATATTTCGTATAGACTTTTTTATTTTTAGTAAAATTTTTTATACAAGTACCTACACTTGGCAAAGGGTGACGCTGTACTTTTACAAGGAAATGGTCACACACGGGTGGAGATGAACTTAAGAAGGGAAACGCTTCTTAATGAACTGATATACAGGGAAAGGGTCATTCAGTGTACCAGCGTATGCAGAAATTGCCTACTGATATGAGGTTTTATTATAAAAAATATATTTAACTTTTTATAAAGGACTCAAATCTTTTCAGAATGAATGCCGGCCCATTAGAACAAGAATTGAAAATGACCATTTGCTTTTTTTTAATTTCACTACCATTTACAATAATTTTATAAGATTCACATATAAAACTCGAAATAAGTAACATGGTTTTAGCTAAAGAAGTCGGCATGTGAAGAGTGAGAAGGAAAGCTGCTCATGTATCAAATCTTTAATTATTGAATCATGTCAATGAACTAGATTCGACCACCCCATACAGATTTAAAACCTCAAGCACTTCATAGCGATGCCAATTGGGAATATGGCTTGCAACCAAACGTGAGCGTTGGAAAAATTAACTCGCCACGTGTACATTATGGTGCCTTAAAATTTAAAAATGACTATTTTGGTATATGTTGTTCAAAAGGAAACTAAAACTTCCTCCACTGCGTCATCCTATTGAGGCATTCTTTTCATTATTTTCAGGGCATTTTACTGATTCAAACATATTCGGAAATATAATTTCTAATTACCTCTTTTGGAATTACGAAAGTCGAGGAGGGAAATTATCTGCCAACTTTTGAAAAGTATATGATCGCATTGGTTGATTATTTATTGTCCGTGCCTGTAGACGAATGTAAGTTTTTCAAAATTTATTTCATTGGCGAGGAAGAGTTGAAAGTGAAACTGTCGTAGAGTGACACTCCAAATTCTCATAAACTCTCAGCACTTTCAATATTCGCATTATATTGATCTATGCAATAAAAAAAAGCTTACGTTACCTTCCCTAGGCCGGGATAATGAAAAATTAAGTATGTCGTCGATGAGTCTTGTAGTAATTGCAGAATTTTTATTAACAGACAATAAAAGAAACGAATTGTACTCAAAAACACGAAAGAACAAAACTCCAAGCAGATTAAGTACAAAGCATAATTTTACTAAATGAAAGGTAAATACATATATATGTATCTTTTCCCGTTTCTTTTAATCATTAATATAAAATACTTTAATTTTTTCCACGGATCTGTAGGCCTGAAATATAAAAGCACTATTTATAGTACAATTGCAATAATGCTACAAAAAAAATTGTGAGCCTACTGTTTGTAAACATATTATTACGTATTGTATGTACGTATGTGTGTATATAAATTTTTGTTATAAAAGCGCCTTTTCTACGCGCAAAAATATTATTAACTGATATAACGTCAATCCAACACCAAGTGCTGTTTTTTAATGTCAATATGAAGTTTCTTGCCTATTTTTTGATATTGTCTGTCAGCGTTTTCTTCGGACAAACTCTGGCCCAGTGTCCGAATGCACCACGTGAGTATATAAAAACATTTTCACGTCAAAAGCAATCGTTATAAACATAATTACGAATATTACGAATTATAGCACGACCAAGCTGTAGTGGGCCACGTCATAGCGGATTTGGGGGCATTCGGTGCATATCTGGTACAAGGTGGTATTACAATGTGGGAACTAGGACTTGTATTAGCTTCTTCTATAATGGATGTGGAGGTAATACAAACCGCTACTGTTCACTTGGAGCTTGTCAGCGAAATTGTATACGAAGTGGTTAAGTTATGAGTTAAAACTATTAAATTAATATACGAGCACACATCGGAAAAATAATAAAAAAAAATTCATTTCAATACTAATTAAAAAATCTTATAACTAGAGCGTTTATTTATGTAGAAGCTGTGTGGTACTCTTAGTAAACATCTACTTAGATAATACTTAGATTATCAAACTACAGGGATTTCATATATAATGATAGCCAAAGTCTAAATAATAATAATATATAAATTCTCGTTAATTTTTAATATATTTTTGTGCGTACCGTTTCGTACATTTTATGTCACATGAACTAGACTAGAAACTAGAACTAGAACTAGACTAGAAAAGAATACGTAGCTGGAGTAGTCAATTTTAAAATTTATGAAATATCTTAGGGGGAGAGAACTGTGCGAAAATGCGTTGTTGTACGTGTTAGATAAATAGAATAAAAACTAATATTATACATCCACGGGTTGTATAAACAAAATCGGTTGTTATGTAGAACAGCTGATTTCGTCAAAAGAGGATTAGTGGTACCACAATCTGCGCCACCTGCTATATTTATCTGCCATTCGTTGATAGTTGGTGTTCCACATCTGAATCACTGCTGAACTTTCTGTAGGTCGCGCCTTATCTACCATTGAGATTTACTGCAGATCAGGATCGAAAAATTGTTAGGCATTGTGCATACATACATTAATCTAATCATTATAAATACCGTCTAAGATCATTCCTCCATACCAACTTTTTGCAATACTGGAGACCAGTTTTGGTCTGCGTGAGGAACTTTCGTGGGATTTCGGTGAAATTAATCAAGCTTAGATATCAATGAACATAGACTAGCATAGTTGCAGAGATTTCCGCTCTCTGTAGATACTTAGTGCTCTAAACTTTGCAATATATTTTCCTTTTAGTAGTATTCCAATCACTTGTCTACACCGTTCAGTAATAATACCCAACACCGTGTGACGGGCGCATAAGAAGGGAGATTGGAGCTTAAATTAATTTTCGTTAATGTTTAGATCAGTAGCAGCAAATCTATATATACACAAGAATCTGAGTGTGCTTATCTGGTGGACCAGGAATGTACTCTTTTTGTGTGTTTTCATACGAATTGTCTTAAAATACGCCCGAATGCGGTTTTTCGTTCGTTCGCTTATAGTATACGTGTGAAGGCAGAGACGTTGCAAAAAAGGCAAAAAAGTTAAAAATAGGGACACGAATTTCAATACGGTACGATACTATTCGGTACTTTTGCCATTCAATACTCAATCGAATTTGCGAAGGAAAATTATTTACAGAAGTACATATATTTGGATAGGAAAACAGCATATAGGACACGAGGTCCATATCAAGGTAACGCCTTTCCATGCCCGTCAATTGGAATACAAGTGCGCTCTACCCGATCCACATGAAGGGTGCTCCTGCAATATGCACCAACTACCTCGGGATCCTGAATATTTCATATAACCCATTAGAGTGACTCCCTATCGTGCGACCTTCTGTACATTGTGTTTGAAAGCATAATTCGGGCTGCAGAATTAAACTGGGCAGGCACCACTTTTTATAAAAATTTAGAAATTTAGAAAATAACAATCTATCTTATATATCGGGCCTTGCAATAGGAACGCTACAAAAGTTTTTTTTAAATAAAACAAAAACGGTTTGGGATATGAATTAAATTCTTTATTCCTGTGAAAGTACATTCGATGCCATTATGTATGGAACTCGATTTCTTTTGCTTGGGCACCACGGGCACGCTTGCAAAAGTCCAGACGGCATAAATCGGCCGATACTGCTGCATTTTCACGTTCGATATTCGTACGAAGTTCATCAATCGTCGCTTGCTCGTTGGCATAGACCATAGACTTGACGTAGTCCCACAGGAAATAGTCTAACGGCGTCAAATCGCACGACCGAGGCGGCCAATTGACTGGGCCATTTCGTGAGATAACACGTTCACCAAACTTGGTGTTCAATAAATCGATTGCGACATTCGCTGTGTGGCTTGTGGCGCCGTTCTGTTGGAACCACATATTGTCCAAGTCCATATCATCCAATTCGGGCCAAAAATATTCGGTTATCATTGAGCGGTAGCGATTCCCATTCACAGTAACGTGCCGGCCTTGATCATCACGGAAGAAGTACGGTCCAATGACGCGGCCGGCCCATAAACCGCACCAAACCGTAATTTTTTCGGGATGCAATGTTGACTCATGGATTACGTGTGGATTGCTGCCTGCCCAATAACGCATATTTTGCTTATTGACGAAGCCATTCAGCCAGAAATGACGTCGACCATAAATTGGACGTAACGCTCTTAAAGTTGAGGCCATTGACTCCGAATTTCGGTAGTAAATTTTAATAATTTCGACTCGTTGTTGGATCGTATATCTTTCCATGATGACATGGCAAACCTTTTTGAAGAGAAATGTCAAAAGAGCGGGAAAAAAATATGGCGCCGTTTGCTGTCACTATCGGTCTATCTTTCCTACAATGTCAAAATTTCTATCGTAGTCATTTTTAATGAAATAATAGCATAAAAATATTTGGTTGTTTGTACGATAATAATGATAAGTTATTTCAAAACTAAGGGGTTTCCATGAATTTAAGAATGAATAAAATATCAGTCCAGATGCAGTGCTGCCAGATTCAACGAGATAATGCTATAATGGATACTGCTCTCTGTCTGACAATGTCCGCTCATCACTGTACACTTTGACAACCAAGGTGCTATTAAATCTCTAAATTCCCACGAAACAACGCCCAGTGTTGCTATAGAATCCAAAAGTTCTCTCAATCTGGTCGCGTCTAATGTTCCGTGATAGTTGCATGACTTTATGGGCATAGTGGCATTCCCGGCAACTGCACTGCAAACGTGTTGTTAGGGAAAGGAATTATCTGTTGTAAATTTTGCCATCGACGCCGACATGCGTCATGCGAACACAGTTCGAAGACAAAACTCATCGACGAGGTGAATACTAGATGGGCCATGGAACCTAATAATCCGAGAGATTATCAGACAAGTTTGTTCAAAGGTTGACGAAGAGCGATCCAAAGCTCACATCGGTTTGATTCCCCTTCTATCAGACTAATGGTTGGGATAATAACCGGGCAGTGCCTCATGGGCATACACAGAAAGATATTGGAATGCTTAACCAGCGATTTCTGTCGAAGCTGCAGGGACGAAGAGGCAGTGGAGAGCATCAAACGCTATCTCTACCACTGCCCCGCCCTATCCAATACCCGCACTGTTTGGCGCAAGTGTCATTAGTAAGGTGACCACCTTTATTTTTGTAAAATCCGGTACATTAAAAATAATTTTGTTCATTTTGATTTTTTTTTCATATATGCGGTTATTATTATAAAGTCCATTACAAATTTTATTTTTAGCAAATTATAAAAGTAAAATAATGCGGAAAATCAAGTGCTACGTATTTTTTTATTATTTACATTTTTTAAATGTATATTTTGCGTTAGAGCCTATCGCTTGTAGCATTTGTGGTTGATTTTTGAGAAAGTTATAGAATTCCAGGCATGTCATTTTAATATTGTACCTTACGTACAAAATGCATATCAATGTTTCAATTTGTAATTGTGACTTATCATCGGACCAGATATCTTTGATCAAAGGAAAAATTCTCTCGACCGTAGCTGATGTGCCAGGCAAACAGAGAATATAGGAAACAATAGTTAGTATGTGCTGGTGTGGTATATGATTTTTTGCAAAATATTGAAAGATTTCCACCCAACGTTGGTCGGTTGCAGTTTTGTTTTCTTTCCAAGACTGGATCTTTTCTGCAATAACGTATCTTTTTAGAAAAGTGATTTGATCAAATAATTTAGTGTCGTTCGATTCAATATTGAAACGATGTTTTGATGCAATGAATTTGGCAGAAGTTTGAATAGACTCCCAATCTGGAATCCTCTCAAGTGCAGACCAAGCGAATATCTTTAAGTGCTCAAAGTGAACGGTCCACTTTTGGATGTAGTCAATACATTCCGCTAAAAATAAAAATAAAATAAACAATTGCCATTAGAAAATAGATGGATTATAAAAACCATAAAACGGACGGGTCGTCATCAAAACTAGTTCTTTTGTAATGTTTTCTTCGTCGACTGCTTTATCAATTTCATTTTGAACGACAGTAGACAAAAAATCATTGTCTTTTCGTGATTCAAGCGATTCTACGAGCGTTGTAAGGGTTTGTGCAACTTCCATGGCTGAGACGGAATCGGATTCAATTAGTTTAACCGTTCGATTAAAGAGTGCTGCCTAAATAAATTGTGTAAAAATGTATATAATATATAAAAGTGTTATGAAACAAGTTAAATCTACCTGATCCCGCAAAAAAAGAAGCCAAATTTTGGCCATCGGATCTTTAAAAAACGTTTTCAAAATGTTTGGGCTACACTCTTCTTGAAGAAAATATTCTTTTAAACCGTCAAAAATTCTCAAAATTCCATCTATAGCTGAGTTTTAGAGTAGCCCAAAATTTTTTGGTACTCAACATCGACGGAATCGCAAAATGCTTTAAGTTTCGAAACTCTCACAGTGAACAAATAAAAATGTGAGTATATTTTTACAATAATGCATTCTACGTCAATCGGCATTTTATCGCAAGCTTTTTTTAAAGCATTGTGTACTATATGTGCACAACACCCAGCGCCAATTATTCCAGGGTAGAGCACATTCAATTTGTAAAATGCGTTATCAGATCCACTGCGCTGACGATTTCCAAAACTATTTGGTGCGTTATCTGCACAGAAAGCAGCAATTTTGCTTTTTAGATTGAACTTTTCGATTGCATTATTCAACATATTTACTATAATATCTGAACTTTCACCGCCTTCAGATGACAATTCGATAATTTTAATTTCCACTCCTTTATTTACCGAAAAATATCGGATAAGAACGGGAAACATTTTAATGTTACCATGATTAAACGCGTCTGTAATTAAAGTGACGAAATTGATGTCCGGCAAGTCGTTTTGTAATTCTTGGCAAACATACAGTGCAATCACATTAGTAACGATGCTCTCACATTTGGTGCGAGCGCAATGAAACTTTACCATAGAAAAACAGCTTCGAATAATTTTGGACGAACAATCGGTGGAACGAAAACTGAGATTAGATTGTATTACGTGGTATGCCCAGACGCCTTCACAAGCTGCAATTTCTAAATCAGACTTAGCCAATGTAGCACTTTTAAAGTATTCCGTCATTGAATGAGAGGACGATGCTAATTTTAATGCATTTTGGTGATGCATTGACTTTATATGCGATTCAATATCTGATTTGCCACCGTGAGCAATATTGAAGTATTTTGTACACACATCGCATCGCACATCACTATCACCTATTGTTTTTTTAATAAATAAATATTTTTCTTTTAAGTTTTCGTTGAAAACATTCACTCCACGCTTTCTTGACATGTTGCACTTTTTCATTTGAGCTAGTGATGGGGAAGTCATCGATATTTTCGATAAAATAAAGAAACAAAGCTTTGAAAATTTAACGTTACAAATAGTGCTACCAAGTTCTTGAAAAGCCAGTGTTGTAAAAATTCTTAATAACAATTAAATGTAAAATTAAAACAAATTTGTTTTTTGTTTCCTAAAAATTTTCATACATCTGAATATTTCGGTACATTTGATTGTACCCAAAGCTTCATTTCGGTACACGGTACTGAACCAAAAATTTAGGTATCGTACCGGTTATTTAGGTACAGGTGGTCACCTTAGTCATTAGTAATGTAATCCATATTGGCCAATTTTCCTTAGCTGGAGTGTCTGACCACGAATTAATGTTTTTATGTTATAATATAGAATTTTGTGAAATTAAATCAATCAAAATTAAATTAACTGGTGAAATATTTGTATGATAAATATGTCCCAATACGAAATATTAAAATTTCTAACAATAGAAAACCATGGTTCACTAAATCCATTTTAAGCCTTATTAAAAAGCGAAATATGGCCTATAAATACTGGAAACGAAACCCTACTAATAAAATAATACAAGTTTGCGTCAGACAAAAAAAGCGTATCTTGAATCTAAATTCAATGCCAACGTTACGTCCAAAGTTTTCTGGAAGAATATAAATTCATTAGGAATCTGCGCCAAGGAGATGAAAATCTCTGTGTGTATACCTATATTTTCAAAAGGGCCAAGTTATAAACGAATATAGGCAGGACAACGCCTGCCGGGGTCTTCTAGTGAAAATATAAAGATTAACCAAAATAAATACTCAGTATTATATGTAGTTTTTTTAACCTTTCACAATAAATAAATGAGTGTCGTCAAAGCGTTTATTGTGGCATCCCTTTTGCGTTTTGGCTTTTCGGACAAAACTACAAATGTTATATTATGTTATGTTATTGTTAAAATTCGGCATAGTAAACTAACGACCTTCCATGGAACATTTTGCAAGAAATTGTGACCGAATTTCATTTTTAATTTAGCATCGATATTTTGCGTATTGAATCTTTTTAACAGGATATCTATGGGTACCACATTCTTCCAAAGGGATTGAATGATCGTTAATTTCGATCCGCAAAAGTCACTCTATCGGAAGATGCTATACATTTTAGAATTTTTGTAAACGAAACCCCACATTCTACTGGCTATGCCCAGGCCTCTTTTAGTGAGATAGTTTGAAGTCACGGGATTATGTTAATAAAACTCAGACTCTGGAAGCTCTTAAGGAAACCATCCGACAAGATCAAATCTTATCTCATTTAGGCCATATCTGCCGCGATGTCTAACACGTGGGTATAACAGCACACTTTCTTTTATTTTTGTGCTCGGTAAAGCTCAACCTGAGCCTGAGTTCGGAGGATAATATCGGGATTCCTTAGATAAGAAGGTATGATCATTCCCAGTCCTCTGCCACACAGTTGGCCGGTATATCACTATTACCATCTATCCTCACTTTAAATGTAATGCATGTGGCGGTCAAATCCATTAGAACTTGCCTACACTCGGTTACTATTATGATCTACGATAATAATTGTCTGACTATATGCGCTTTTTCTAGTGCTACCCCATTTCATGACCAAATTACGTCAATTACGAAATAAGTACGTCCGGCATCTTATCTCTAAATTCTATAACCATAAAATTGTTTCACAGTAAAATCTATAGACCGTGAGATAGATTGTATTGTGAGAACGGACCTTAATGCGTACAAGAAAGTTTGCACTGAAAGATCCACCAATATATAAAAAATATATTAAAGATCCCTCCTTCTTTTTAAGAAACACACCTTTTGTTATTTATTGAAATGATTACCTTTGTTTGAAATATAAAATTTAGTAGTGAATTATTTATTTGTTATATATACATATATTTTAAAATATAACAATGGACATTAAATTTCGCGCTATAAAAGCCCTTTTCACGTGCTGAAAAAATGTAAAAAAAAAATGGTAGTAAACTTCTGCGTAATGCCAAGCACAATTTTTACATCTCCCGATATGAAGTTTTTTTCTGCCTGCCTTTTATTGTTGGCTATTTGCGAGTGCTTTATTCAAACTGAGACTCAGTGCTGGAATGTGCCAGGTAAGTGTTGAATTTAATAACCGTTAAAATGAAAATGTCCAAACTCACCGAAGAAGTAGTTTTCAGGATAAGAAAAAACCCGACAAAAATGACACAATTCAAATTTTAAACTTAATCATTGAGATGATCGAAATATAATATAAATTGATAAGCAAATTCAAAGTCTACTAATATGGTTTTTATTATAAAAAATTATATTTGGATTTAGTCCAAATGTAAGCTCACTTTGTAACACTTAAAAAAGTAGTTAATCAGAGAGGGTAATGTGTTACGTAACACACGTAAATTACTCCAAAAAATGCAGCGTAAGGCTTTTTTATATTAAGATAACGATACGTAAATTTATAAAAGAGATTTTTAAACATTTATAGAAAATCCCATATGTATTTTGGGGCCTGACGGCGGAGGTCGTGGTAAGCAGTGTCAATTGGGTATAAGATGGTGGTACAATGCGGAAACTAGAAGTTGTGGCAGCTTCTTATATAATGGATGTGGGGGCAATGCCAACCGTTATTGTTCCCTAGCAGCCTGTCAGCAAAGATGTGTACCACGTGGTTATGTTACAAGCAAAGTTATTTAACATTCAAACTTTATCGACCGGAGAAGTAATAATAAAATAATCAGTTTACAGTTTAATAACTACTTTTATTTTTACATCTTTTAATTAATTGCTGTTGCTTTTTGATATTTCAAATCGGTCCGAAGTATTCCGTTTTATACGCGTTCACATTACTATTGCCGTCAGATTCCCTGCCTCTGAGGGATAGAAGCCGCTAGAATCTAGATCTGGAGATTAGGAGGGCATCCGAGCAATTTATAATCCATTTCCAGGACGGCAGTCATTGCAATTTTCTGGTTTATCGTCTGGGTAGACAGAACCAATCAACAGTGCGCTATTATAGCGCGTTATTATAACAGGAGCCATGAGGACCGTATGGTTCACTAACTGATAAAGGTACGGGGCGGGTGTATATGGCCGGATGCTTAGTTACTCCGAAGACTTGAGAAAGCAAATGTATATCTTTCATGCTTTTTATAGGCATGGAAAAAAAGAAGTCTGTTGAGCAGATATGGTGATCTTCGAAATAGCAACTATACGAGTACTATTTATTCAGTGTTGTAAGTGTTCAGCTGTTCTTGTTTACATGTCTCATCTTAATTTTTGAACAATTGTTTTTCCATATTTCCAAAAAATAAAAACTGGCCTCTTCCCATGTCTGAATTTCCATATTTAATGGAGATGAGTATCTCTGAAAAGATTAAATGATAAATGTGTCGAGATTTATGGTAAAAGGATTTAAGTTAAATCTTCAATAATAATTATCAATAAATGCAAAATTTTTGGTATGGCAACATCGAATTCACATGGAAAATGAAATATTTTATTTACATTTTTTTTCTCACAATATAAATAAAAAATATACGTAAATATATTGGTATGGCGTCGGGAAAAATGGTAGTCGGCAGATGTCTGTCCCTAAGTGGTCGATACCAAGTACGATTATTCTTCCCAGTAATTTCTGTATATTTTTTGCCGTTAATTTATAACCTCTCTCCAGCCCCTCCTATCAACTTAAGAATGAGTTTAATTTACTTGGCTACTTATTTTCTTTAAATTCGATGATGTTTTTGTTTGGTAATAGGATGTGGTAACTTCTGAAGCCTTTGAGACTCCATCTCGGAAATAACTTATTTTCAATGTAATTTTTCAATATTTTTAATGAGTATAGATACTTCGAGCGAAAAAAATTTGGGAACATCAAAAATTTTGGAAAATTGGCAATCGGGAAAAGCCACGAGGAACTACCTCTAATTTCTATAACACAAAAAACTTAATATTGCAATAATTAATAAAGCCACTTCGAAGAATTTAATTAGACAGAGGTTCCGTAGGTAGCCATTCTGCTGGTACGTTAGATTCATATCATACATTTTCTTTACAAATAATAATAATAATAATAATTAGACGGAGATATAGACATAAATCACAATTTGGGAAAATGGGCGTGGCTTTCTTTATCAAACTCTATCACATTTGATGCTCATTTTTACAATTGATAACAGAGAGTTACTAAATTCGTATCACCGAAACTAATTTTTCAAACTTTACCAAATTTGGAACGGGGAACTGGAACATTTTACTGCAGTTGCTATTATTTTGTGACAGTTATATGTAAGCGATTGGTTAAGTAAATTATACTAACAATTCGTAGTAATGAGTTACGTTATAACTAACTTTATTCTTTATTAAATTAAAATTAAATGATATGGGGTGAATTGAGCTCGTTTGACAAATGTATGCTTTGGTCAAATTTAAAAATAACAACAACCCCCCAATTTTATGTGTAGGTGAATTACTTAGAGGATATATTTTTATCGAGTAGGTCTGGTTGTAACTTGTAAATTTTATAATCCTTAGTTTTCATATAATATAAAAGCACACAGGTATGTACTTTAATTCACTTTCGAATGAGTATGGTGTTCAGTATTTCACTTTGCCGTTTCATTTCCAAATTTTTTCTAAAATGAATTCGGGGTGAAATTGTTAGTGCTGGAAAATGGATTCCATATGAAAAATGTCGGTTATCATTCAATTCGGTTCAAACTTGTGGAATTGCTGCGACCAAATATACATACACATAAGTAAATAAAAATGCTTAATTATTGGAATAAATAAAAGAGGCCCAAAATGACTTATGATTTTTTTGAGGTAGAAAAAGTTGACCATAGGTCAATAGCAAAAAACAGTGCAGCTCTAATCTTGTTGGTCCAATGAGCTTTTGTTATATTTTATTATTAATAAAATTTTAAATAGTAGCCAAAATGTTAACAGTTTTCGCATTTTTCCAAACACTATATTTTGGCACTAAATCCGTGAGAAAAGTTTGTATAGTTCGGAACATTTCTATTAAAAATTGTACAAAATTTTAGATTTAATACGTTTTTCTTTGGATGTTTAATCCAATGTTTTGTTGTCATTTTGAAAACTGCAGCGTCATATAAAATTTGTATAGAAAATAATTGTTTTAGAATATGTCAGTGATAATGTATTAAAAGCTTTTTTTTTGACACATAATACCAAAACCTCGATAAACTGTAAATACTTACAAATAAGCAAGATGGCGAATTTGTCCCTCGCTCTCATCTGAAAATGAGAGAGCTCGCATCATATGTTTGGGTTTATACAATACCAATAGAGGATTTCGGTTGCAAGGTTAAAGTGTTCTTTTTTACAACAATAATACAAACCTAGAATTTTATAAAATTCTTTGATTACAAACCGCAAAAAAATGCATGAACTTTTTAAATGACTTAGAGGTCGTAGATCTGGCCGAGTGGTTCATAGAATTGTGTTTGAAAATTTCTGGAAAACAATCTCAAGCTAATTTAGCAATGAAAGTTCTGGGTTTAACTAAAAACTTTGAAACAATTCATCATGATATAAAAACTAAAGGGCGGCCCACATCAGACTTTCGCGTTGTTGGCTGGGCAGGACGCGAGTTAGAAGTGTGCTTGATATAATGAACACTTTGGTAACTATTGTTTTCGTTGTCATCATCTAAGCGAAAATTTTGTAATTAAAATAGGCTTTAAAATATGTTTGTTTAGATTTGTAATAAAAAAAGTTGTTACATGTTTTCTTAGGTATGTTAAGTGAAAATGCAGTAAATTAATCTTCGTTCATATTAAATTTCGTTTATAACCATCAGCTGATTATCAACGAGCGCAAAAAGATGAGAGTTACCCATTTTTTCGCGTGCGGTAACTTTGGCGTTGTCATTGATATGTGGACATGGCCATACATGTAATTGTGTGTATTCATAGTCAGCTGTTAATCAATGCCTATGTCAACGAGAAAGTGCTATGTGGACGGACTTTAAAGGTTTTGTACGATGTTACAGCGCTTAAGAATAATAGAATACCAAATTACGACAACGCTGACACAAATCCCAGTTGTCACAGAAATAATGAGAAGAAAAGAAAAGTAATAACTGTACTTGGGGGGTTTATTTTCGCTGAAACTACTATAATACAAGGATATACCATTCACGCTTATTATTCTATTGTTTAACTAAATGTAAAAATCCCTCAAAACTTAGACAAATCAACATTTTAAGTGTCTTTAATGACGACATCCCTTCAATCGGGACAAATACGAAGTAACGAAAATGCTTTTGTAGCCACCTTCTATTCTCCACATCGTTAGCTTTAACGGCATTAGCAACTATGGAAAAGTAAAAAATTTGTATATGCATTTACACATACATATATAGAAAAATATAATTTGTTGCACTTTTTTTGACTTACTCGATTAATCTAATGCTTCAACAGTTCTTTCAGTGCGACGATCTTTGTGCAAAGGTCACGCTCGCGTTAGGAGCATGTTTTATATTTTTAAAATTGTTTTAGCGAATCATAAGTTACAATATATAATTCCTATCTATTTATGTACATAGATGTACACAATTTATATTCAGTCTGCACGGAAATACGATTATGTTGTTGGTGTGCATACATATAAGTTATTTTCATATATTCCACTTGCACTTACAACTGAACTGTGTATGTATGAAGGGATGCAGATGATCCATCGATGTTCGGAATCTAAAAATATTGATACATCGATGTGACTCGGACCGATGGTTTTTTGTCGATTTTCTTACAATTTACTCCAATCCTTTTAATTCCATTCCGCGCTAGCAACTATATTAGACCCAAGATTAAATTACTGCATTAAAAGGATGGCTAGGTTAAAAGTAAAACAGTTTTCAATTTAAATAGTTTTATAATATCTTTTGATATTAGCTCATTAGAATATAAAATATAAATAGTTATCTTAATCGACTATCACAACAATGGAGGATGAAGTGCAAATGTATCTTGGAATAGCTGTTGCTCCTATTAATCAAAATCCAATCAAAGTTTTTGATGATATGAAAAATGTGCTTCTACATATTTATCCATCGTGGCAACTTCAATACCGAGTTAACGGCTTTTTGTTTTTACTGTCGATATGGTTCGATGTATCGAAAAAAACATCGATGGTTTATTTTGCGATGTTTCCAAACCCTATACGAACGCAAAATCCAGCTTCAATCTGCACGAAATGTTGCACCACTAATATGTAGCATATGTGAAAAAATGATTTCACTTAATGACCTAACGTGTTATTTATTTCATTCGTATTTACAATATATAAACGAGGATTGCTGTTGGTATTAATATGCGATATTGTTCGATTGGGATAATTGCAAGTTAACTTTCAAAATTGATAATTAATTTCATCACTACAAACACCCAAAACCAACTTTGTTTTTCGCGGTATATGTAGAATTTTTAGTACCTTTCTGTTAAATTCGCTTTAAAAAAGAACAGTTTTTGGAAAACGCAGTTTGGTTTTCAGAGGTTCAGAGTATGGTTTTTTCAAGAAAGTGATCCATATAAGAATACAAGAAATGAATTCAGATTCGTATTTTCAAGGACTTCTTCCACCGGTACGTAATCAGAACACCACTTATTTTCAAAAAATGTTTGCTTAAAAAGAAAATACTTTTCAATTCTGTTTTTTCTATACACTTTTAGCAAAACTCTTCGACCCGTATAAGTTTTTTTTTCATTTGTGGTCCGACGAAAATCCCTAGAAATTATGAAATTATACAAATGTAAATATATTTTTAAATGCGGCAAGACGTATAGTGTTTCCTTTATCTTCTTTAATTTTGGTATCACTATGTCTTGTACAACTCATATTAAAATAAATTTTCATACATAAGATTGCCAATAATTGAAATCAATTTTCGAAATTTCTTTAAAATAAATTTGTTTGCATTAAAGTCATTAAATATAACAATCAATTTTGGGTCATCCATTAAGTTTGTGTTTTTTCCATCGCCGTGTTTTAAAGCCAGCCGCATTGCTTTTAACTGAACAAAACTCACCAAAAATTTAATTTAATTTCCTGAAGTTGAAATTGAACATTATATTCACATTTCCTCCTGGGGGATACTTTCCGCATTACTTACAGAACTTCAATTCAAGTAATTAACATTAAGAGTTTCAAATATAAAGTACTTTCCTATTATTATGGTATACTTTTATTTTTTAAATGTTTAGTTCCTAAATAAAGTCAATACACAAGCTTGATTTAATTTTCAGAAATTCATTTTAGATGTTCAATCAGAAAACTTGACACTCCCCCCTGGGGTTAAATAAAATATGTGGCGAGAGAGGTCAGCTTACATTTCGGCCTCGATCGTAGAGCGGATTTCGTGTTGTTCCCAGTAGGTTTTGCATATGCCGATCTTTCATTCAAGAGGAGAAACCAAATTTGTAAATTTTACCGGAGTAGATCAGCGTTCATAAAAAATGTTTAGGATATGTTCAGATTTTGAAGCAAATTACAATTGTGTAAATAAATATAAGGCTCAACAAAAAAAAATCAGTAAGAATAAGAAAATTTCATATTTTCATTTATTTTTATTTTATTTATCCAACAATTACCCTCTAAGATAAAATACAACGTCGTTCACATACAACCCTCGAACAATAGCGATTCGTATTTCCACCACAACCTTGATAAGTGAAGGCTGTACATTGATTGGTGCTCGGATTGTAGGCCCATCGAGTGCGGGACAAACAGCCTGGGCCAGTTTTACCTGCATCAACTTTTTCTGTGCACGTTGGATTAGCTATTAAATAAATTTGCGTGAAACATAATAAATTGCATCTCATGCATTCGAAAGGTTCTCATGTTAGTACTCATTCAAAATCGCTACAAAACCGTTTTTTTTTTAATTTTTAATTTGAAGATTTATAATAGAAAAAATGTTTATTTAGTATCAGCAAATTTTCTCTGCAAACATACATTTCGTCGCTAGCATTACCAAAGTTTAAAATAAATATTTTGGAATACAGTTTTTTAAATATTCCATACAACAATTTAATAAAGGCTATCTTCTTTTGCTTTTTTGCAAAGGAATGTAAAAACATTTAATTTTCATTTAGGGTCTTGGATACTGTTAATGACGTGTGTGTTTAATTACTCACCAAGCGGAATGCAACGCTGTGCGCTAGCAGTAACGCCGATTATAATTGAGATGTATAACAATTTTATAATGAGTGGTAACATACTGAATTCTTCGGGTTGTGAAAGGCAACTGTCACTCCAGAATAGTATGAATGTGATTTTATGCATTAAAATTTTTTAATTCTCCCTGAAACAATGGTTTATATTGGTATTGGGTCTAAAAATACGATATTTCACAAGGGTTATTGACTTGAGCTTTAAAAATGTAGGTCGCCACTCGAACACATGTTTTCATTATAAATATTTGCGTTAATTATATGTTCATAGTTACTTCTATACAAACACAGATATTGCCGTTGAAAATGCAAAAACTCGTACGTGTGATTTTGCAAACATAATTTTTTTATACATACATATGTACATAGATACATATATATATATACATAATATCTTCAGTTAAAATGGCATTCCATTGGGGCACGAAATAAACGACGAAAGTAACGATGTCTGGTAAGGTGCATGCACCAGTTCATTTCCAGAATATGGTCGGTCGAATGCATGCCCGCCGATTGGAATTTCAGAGTTCTGTTTAAGTACTATGTCCAAAGAAGGGTGATCCTGCCATATGCGCCAACTACCGCAGGATTAGCCTCCTTAATATACATAAAAGGTTCTATCGAACGTATTGTGTGAAAGATTGAATCCAACCACCAACGAACTGATTTGACCTTATCAGTGTGGTTTTAGACCTGGTAAATCTACCATGGACCAGATATTCACGATACCCCAAATATTGGAAAAAACCCGTGTGAAGAGGATTGACACACACCGTCTATTAGTCGGCAATAAATCAGATTTGGACAGCACGAGAAGAAGTTACCTATAAGCCGCGATATCTGAATTTGGTATCACTGCAAAACTAATACGGCTATGTTAAATGACGCTGAGCAACACCGCCACCTCAGTCAGAATTAGTAAGGATCTCCGTGCCGTTTCGTACCAAACGAGGTTTTTGACAGGGCCATTCACTGTCGTGTGACTTCCTTAGCATTACGTTGGAAAAAATAATGCAAGCTGCAGAATTAAAACGGTCAGGCACAATCTTTTATAAGAGTGAGCAACTACTGGTCGATGATATCGACATCATTAGCCTCAACAACCGAGCCGTTAGTTCTGCTTTTTCCAAGCCAGATAGAGAAGTGAAGGGAGTCTGGAGGTGAACTAGGGCAAAACGAAGTATCTTCTGCCATGAAATAAACAGTTAGCTCATTCGAGCCTTGGCTCCCACGTCACTGTTGACAGTTACAATTTTGACAATGTAGAGGACTTTGTTTTATCTAGGAACCAGCATTAACATCAACAACAATGTCAACCTCGAAATCCAACGAAGAATCTCTCTTTCTAACAATTACTGCTTTGGGTTGAGTAGGCAAATGCCCAATAAATCGGTCTGTCGACGAACGAAACCCCCGCTCTATAAGTTCCTCATCATGCCCGTGCTATTGTATGTATGTGTTGTATGGCGTTTGCCAACAACATCGGATGAGGGCCCTTGGAATTTTTGAGATAAATATTTTACGAAAGATTTGTGAACCTTTACGTCTTTGCGACGCCGAATATCACAGACCGTGGTACAATGAGCTGTCTGAGCTTTATAACGACAGTGGCATAGTACAGCGAATTAAGATTCGGTGGCTACGTTGGCTAGGGCACGTTGTGCGTATGGAAGAAAATGCTGCAGCCCTGAAAGTATTTAACGCAGTACCCGCTCGTGGTGGCAGAGAAAGAAAAAGGGCACCTCTACGTTGGAAATACCATGTGGAGAAGAACGTGTCTTCACTTGGTGTCTGAACCTGGCGCCAATTAGCAAAGGAGAGGAGCAACTGGCGCGCTACGTTGAAATCGGCCAAAATCGCCTAGGCGGTTATAGCGCCAATTAAATAGAAAAAGAACGATGCCTTGCATATCTCTAGTGAATTCTCCAATTTAAATACGGCAAATTTTTTTTTGTCATGCCCTTTGAGCCAAAAATTACTCTCATCACTGAACAGACTCACCGCGAAGTAACATTTCCAAACAGAACAAGCGTTGTTCTGATGCTAGCCTATTCATAATGAAATGGCAAACCATAGTGAGTTTCATTGATCTTAGCTTTATGAAATCTGGCGAATGTTTTTTTTATGAGAAGTTTTTTCACAGCAGAAAGACACTCAGAGGTTTGCTATAGCCTACCGAGGGGCCATCGCTATTAGAAAAACTTTTCTACCGAATGAATCGCGCACACGGTACACGGTCGGCTACGGCAACCGCCGTTGATCAATGGGTAGAAAAAATACACAATGAAAAGTGTGTTTGAATAATTTCTACTAAGGAATTTTTAACTAGGCATATAAATATGAGTCCTGAACATAATAGTAACAAATAAACAGAACTATAAAAAGGCTCCACTATACTCCCAGCAAACCCTATTAATGTTTTCTATATTCCTTGTGGAACGAGATAAAAGTAGTCCCATTTGCCATTGCTTGCCTATTGGACTGCTAAGTCATTATTAATTTGTACAAGGTTAAAATTTAATATGTTATATATGTACATATGTACTTATAAAATTTGATAACGTTTGTCCTCTCCCCTCACCGCTTTGGTAAAAGAGGGGGTTTGAAAATATTTTCTCTCGAATTTCATCATTTTTATCCTTACGAAACAAATCTAAAATCAATCATGCATTAATTGGAACGGCTTTTATGGTATTTTTGGCATTTGATTTATATGAGAGGTGGGCGTTAAAATATGACGACTACACCCATTTTTCATGGTTTTCTTGGTTTGAATGCAAAATTGCTATATACGAACAACTGTATGAAGCCGCGCTGTAGCGTCGTCGTCGAGAATGTAAACAAATTGTTTCAATTTGACAATCCTTACACTGATTCGAATAAAAAAAGCAAATCAGTAACACCACCTTGTATGAATTCGGCTTGGATGAGCACGTAATTATTTCAACAGTTTCAAATTTATCTTTTTGAATGGGCTTACAATATTAATGAAACGCTGATCCAAATCTTTATATTTGTTTTTGTGTTCTCGATCTGGCTTACCTCCAGTGAAAATTGCTGTAGTTTTGTTTCTATGAATGCATGTTCGTATTGTGTTTTATTTATAAATTTAAATATGGTAGTACCACAGCCGAATTCATATAAGGCGAAGTTGATCAAGCAGCCGATTGAATTCGCTCGGTGAACGTTAAGTGAAAATTATGTGTTTGTTGTAAATCATATTGTCATTGTGCGTATATTTTGTTAGTGTAAAATATTGTTTTTGTACTTATAACACCACCTGTTATGAATTCGCCTTAGTATACAATAGCCCAGATAGGTAAAACAAAGAATGTAAATATGCTTACTTGCCAATTGTTTTATTTATATTCGTTGATATTTGTTCACAAGTAGCTTGTTAACTTGATTGAATATGTATAATATTATAATATTTTCTTATAATATCAAGAAAACCAAAATTCCAATTACCTAGTAAATTTAGATCGAATCGCCACTGGGAGAAATCAAACTGTATGTCGGAACTTTTGATGCAGTCTTGTCTTGATCTGATGAAAATAAGTGGCTATTTAAATGGCAAAATTATAAAGAACTTCATTCCCCAAATCTTGTATTCGAATAATTCCTTTGCCCGCCGCCATAGGTCAAAAAAATTATATCTATCAATTGTTAAAATACATTCTGAAAACAGGTACGGAGCCGGTTATTTACGTAATCGATGTTAATTACCTAAGTTGAATTTTGGATTAAAAAAATATTTTATATGCAGTAGGTACTAGCGCATTGTATGCATATTTATTTCAAATATAAATTGGTGGCATCTAGTAGCAACTTAAATAAATATATTTGTTCATACTTTTTTTCATGTGGTAATAAAAGTGATTTTATTTTTTTATTAGGACGTATAAGAAAAGGAGGAACTAGTGTTGAACAGATCCAATAAACTCAAAACGAATGAGTAAACGAAATTGCATCGAAATTTGTTCACGGTTATCCGCATATCCGCCTACGAGGTGAGTGGGCTCAGTAGTACATTCACGATGTTTCATTTTCAGTACTGAAAAAAAACATTGATGAAATAGCTCGTCTTGTTTCATTCCATCAATATGATTATTGTTCAACAAGAGGAATTATACCCTTAGTGGTCGATCCGGACTTGCAGCCTTGATTCACTCATGGTTCATAAAAATTTTTTAAAAAGGTGTGAAAGCCAGTAAGTAATATAAGCACTACGTGTTATTTCCATTATATTTATGTAAAAACAAGTACCAGAATCAGGTAGTAGAGTCTCCTATTTAAACTAAGTTTAAAGCTAATCGCGTATTCGACATCCCTGAGGAATTCGCCTGAAGGATCCGAGTACAAAAAGGACTCAATACTTAAACAAGATATAGAGTATGAACAAAGTAGTTAGTGCTTACTATCGGTCGCAGATAAATAGTAGCTCAACGGCAATTGGTGTTAACGCAATGGGATAATCCTTCATATTACTACGGCTGGTAGTGGCAAAGGTAATGGAAACTGACAGGAGCAACGTTCGTTCTAATTTAAAACAAATATATATTTTCCATTTTGAAAATACAGTGAAAATACTCATTACGCGTTACCTAATAGAGATTATAGATTTGGTCGACTTGTTCACAAAAATGTTTTTGAAAATTTCCAAACACCCTCAAATTCTCAACTTATTTATAAAAAAAAACAATTTGGCATGACCTCTTCTACAAAACAAACTTTCTTTCTTTTAATTTTTTAGATTTTTTTAGGTTTGGATATATCTTTCAAAAGAAACACGTCGGCACTTTAAGATCAATAAAGACTTTCGTGAAATCAGTTTGAATCTGTGAAAAAATTTTAAATTTACACAATTTTTTTTTTTTAATTTTCTTTTTTCTTCAATTTTACAAGACATTGGACATTTCCTGCCAATACCGTTTAATTCTGAATGAAAAAAGGAATCATTCTTAAAATTCAGCTAAGAATTTTAGATGTTATGATGTTATATCAAAGGTCATAATATTATGGGCCATCGTACATAATTTCAATCAACATTAAGTTTTCATTTACTATCCAGTTTTGCTTTTTCTGCGATTTATTCGTGGATAAGCGTTTGAATTAACAAGTAATGGAAAGTGTTTAGTGTGAATCCGAATGTATGTGTGCAATGTGATTCACAATTGTCAAACAATTAAACTAAGAAAAATGTGGTGAGCAGTGATTATCCTTTTTAAGCTCTATGGTTTGATTTCGCCAACTTTTGCTAAAATCCGAAGACTTTTACTTCTTCAAACGGTACCTGTTAGCCATCTTTAGAAGCCATGTAGAGAAAAAGGCATGAAAAAGTTATATCTCGTATGCAAAAGTTTTTTGCGAAATAAGCGGAGTTCTGATTACGTTGGAAGAATTTCTTGAAGCATATGAAATAATGGCTTGCAAAATGTCAATATCGTTTAGATAATTTTCCTGAAATTCTTGGGAAGTGTAGTAGCGATCAAGGTGAGCATTTTCATTAAGAGATTATGGCTATGCAAAGTTGCTTTTAGAAAAAAATCCGATATATATGCTCGCAAATTACAGCTGGTTCCTCATCCGTGAAATAACGACAATTTATTGAATAATGTTTGAAGTCCTCGTTGGTTCTTGCAGAGACTTTTGCAAACTAACTGATCGCGGAATATAACCTAAACTCGCATTTGTTTGCATTAAGTTTATTCCACGTGTTTCTTTTATTCGTTAAACTTAGTCACAACTCATTCGATCTTGCATAATAGTAGAATAACGTTTCGCAATGCCCTCAGGGGCCTATAATCTTGGCGCTAATAGGTTTGCCCTATTAGCCCCATCAAACAATAAAAAATGGAAAAAACCTGAACAATCTACGCTTGATCCTTTCCCGGAATTGCTTCTGACGAAGGCAGATGACCCAAAATACCTAACTATTAAGTCGACGGATACCAACAAATCAATTGCTTCAGTATCCTGCTTTGCTGTTTATAAACGGATCCAATCAATCAGTAAAGATGTAAACAAGATCACATCTCTTCGTGATGGGAGTCTCCTCCTCCTCGTAAAAAATCAGAAGGTTGCTGACAGATTCCGGAATACAAAATCACTACCCGGAGCAGGTGCAGTAGAAATTTCTCTTCATAACACTCTCAACTCTGTTAAGGGCACGATTTATGCCCCGTTCATTTGCCAACTTCCTGATAGTGAAATAATTGATGGTCTTATGGACCAGGGTGTCACTGAAGTCCACAAATTCGGTAGAATGGATGGAAAAAAACTCATACACACGCTATATTGCTAACATTCGTAAAAATACACACTCAATAGTTGAATTGATGTCGCCTGGTGTACGCTTGACGTCCGTCCTTATTACCCTAATCCCATGCGCTGCAAAAATTGTCAACTATTAGGACACACAACCAATGTGGCAATAATACACCCTCTTGTGGCATTTGCAACCTCCCTCCCAACCACTCCTCCCCTGTCGATTGTACAAGAGTATATTGCGCCAATTGCGCTGGTGACCATCCCTCCTCTTCGAACTCTTGTCCCAAAATTGTCAACTATTAGAACACACAACCAAACGTTGCAATAATACACCCTCTTGGGGCATTTGCAACCTCCCTCCCAACCACTCCTCCCCTGCCGATTGTACAAGAGTATATTGCGCCAATTGCGCTGGTGACCATCCCTCCTCTTCGAACTCTTTTCCCAAATTTGTTCAGTCGAAAGAAATTCTTAAGATAAAAGTCATCCACAAATGTACTATGCGTGAAGCAATTACGTTCTACAAAAATCAACTCCCCAGCACACCTTCTTCCTTCTCTTTTGCCAGTGTAGTAAATACCTCATCCAACAAAGACAATAGTACAAATACAAAACAACATAACCACAAAAATAATTCTTCTAACAATTCAAACCCAAAAGATATCGCAACATCATATATTATTAACCATTCCCCACCCACAAATCATTCAATTCCTAAATAACTTCCTGTGAATTCCAGGAATCCCCCATTCACTCCACTCCTTACTCTAACTCTTCTCCTTCTCCATCATTTTCTCCCCTTTCAACCAACTCCTCTCACTCACCCCTCTCCTCCTCCCCACTTGCATTATTCACCATTTCTCCCTCCTCACAAAATCCCGTTTCTCCCTCTGTAGCCTCTTCCTCACCACAACCTCCATTAATGGAACATTAAATACTATATTATTCAACTATACTCATATTTTATAATTTCTGTTTTTGTTGCATAAATAATAATATAGAACTTGAATTATTAATAAAAAACACTCAATCCCTCAGTTATTCTTTTAAATGAAGCACATATTCCTTTCAATATCTCAGCTTACACCCCTAAATCTTATATTGGTCATTTTTATAACCTCCCTTGCAATTCCACCAGCAAACAAAGCGTTGCCATTCTTGTGAAAAGGAACATACTCCATAACCCCCTTCCCCCATCTCCTTCAACTATCTCTTCCCTTTCCATTGAAATTTTGTCCCCCAATAAAATCATAATGACCTGTACATATTCCTTCCTAATCATAACTTTAATTCTTCCAACATCTTTAATCTCTTGCCACTTAATTCTACCCCCTTCTTGCTGGCTGGTAACTTTAATGCCTGGAGCCCGCTTTGGCGTTCTTCCTCAGCTAATCCCAAAGGTCGAATAATTGAAGAAGTTATGCTTAGCTCTAACTCCGTTATTTTGACTAACGGCTCCCCCACCCACTATTCCACCCACTCTTCTTTTACACATATTGACATTTCTATTTCTTCTGCTTCTCCTTACCTAATGCGGAATGGCACTGCGTTGATGACCTCCATGGGAGTGATCATTTCCCTATCTTAATAAAAATTTCCTCACATATTTCGCCACCCCTCTTTAAACGTAGAATATTCTTTAAAACAGACCTAGCTGACTGGGACAAATTCGTTAAATGCTACCTCACCCTCTCTGAATCTTTCCTTTATCACAAAATGTTAACCAAGAAACCTCCAGAATACAAAAAACCATACGTTCTGCAGCCAACCAAACCATTCCCCAATCTTCTTCTAATCCAGGCAAATCAGCCCCTCTTTGGTGGAACAGCGAACTCTCATCACTTAGATTGCATAAGCAACAAACATGGCATCAGTGTAAGCGAAATCGCTCTCCTATTAATCTTGTCAATTTCAAAAAAGCAAACCCTATATTTAGACGCAAAGCTAGAATAGCCAAAACTGACTGTTTCCAAAAATTCACAAGTACCATCAATTCCTCTTCCGATCCCAAAAGAATTTGGAACAACTTTAAAAGGCTGTCTGGTTTACCCTCCCTCTCTCCCATTTCTTACCTCAATAGCCCTCAGGGCATCTACTATATCTTCAAAATATAGCCTTAGAATTCGCTAATCATTACTGCCACTCCTCTGCTGACACCAATTTCCCATCATATTTTCTCTCCAGCAAGCACTCCTTTAACTCCTTTGTTTACTCTTCCTCTATTCCCCTTTCCTTCTCGTCATTGTGGCTTGATTCTGATCTTTCCTTACTTGAACTACTCTCTCTTCGGTCAAAGGCAAATCGCCTGGTACAGATAAAATATCCTACCCAATAATCAAACACCTTCCTCCTTCCCTACTCTCCCGCCTCACCTCCCACTATAACAATATCTTCCGTACCGGCTTCTTTCCCCAACTTTGGAAAACGAGTGTCATTATTCCTATATTAAAACATGGCAAACCTGCTGGCAAAGTCACCAGCTACCGCCCAATTTCCCTAATCCCTTGCTTGGGCAAATTGATGGAAAAAGTCATTGCTACTAGGCTTTCCTGGTATCTTTGCTTTAATAAACATATCCATGCAAACCAAGTTGCATTCAAAAAAGGCCAAAGCACCATTGACGCTCTCTTGTTTCTTGACCACTTTATATCAGACACATTATCCAATAAAAACCATGTTTCGCTTCGCTCACTTGACTTTGAAAAAGCCTTTGATCGCATTGGCATACATGTTGTTCTTCGACAACTCATCAAGTGGAATGTTGTCCCTCGCATTTTTAAGTTTGTTAAATCTTTCCTTTCCCAACGTAAAATTTAAGTACTCATCTCGAACATTTCTTCTCCTACTCTCCCTCTTGAAAATGGAACTCCTCAGGGTTCTCCCCTTTCGGTCATACTCTTCACCATAGCATTTGACGAAATAAGCTCCATCCAATCTAACTTCCCTAATATCCACCATCAACTCTATGCTGATGACATCCTTCTGTTTTCAAAATCTTCTGATCTACCCTTAACTTCCTCCACTATTGAAGAAATCCTTTCCTCCTTATCCTCGCGGCCCCGCTCCCTCTGGCGCTTCAATTTCATACACAAAATCTAAATTACTTCATATTTGTAAAAATCATAATTGTAATTTCCCTATACTCACTTTCAACAATGTAAATATTCCATGTTCACCTAGTCTTAAGTTTCTTGGAATTGTATTAGATAGTAAGTACTCATTTAGACAACATTGTCAGTACATTAGAGATAAACTTTTTGTTAATTTGAATATTGTAAAATACTTGTCATGCAAGCGTTCGCTCATTGGTCCTGCTCTTCTGATTAATGTGGTCATTAACTACGGTCTTGTTATATACGATGATCATGCTTAAAGTAATTTTAAAATCCTATCGGCCCCATATCACACTGCGATACGAAGGCCTCTTCGGGCATTTCCTACCTTACCCATCAAAAACATATTGGCCGAATCCGGATTTCCGTTCCTCAAAGACAACTTGGAGGATAACACCTGCAAACTTTATCCCAAGCTCATCCTTAGCTCCAACTCAACTCTTCTTAACGCTTTCTACTCAGCTTTAACACGAAAACGTCCTCCAAAAATGCAATCTGCTATATATAAATGCGCCATGTTTGCCAAAGTAAATGACTTGCCCATAAAATACTACAGCTTCGCAAGCCTCGTCACCCCCCGTCGTGTGTTTCAAAGTCATCATTTATAGATCGCTTAGCGCGTTTGCCTAAATCAAATATCCCAAACGCGGTATACAACTCCGTGTTTCGCGAAACTTTAGCCCGATTGAAAGCTGATAGCTGGCGGTTTGTACTTATAGCCTTTCATGTTTCCAAGCGATACGTAACTGCAACAACTCTAACGACATTATCAGCTGTATCAGAGACTTCCTCATTTCCTACCCAACTAAACTGATGATAATGTGGGTACCCAGCCACACAGGTATCAACGGTAATACCTATGCAGACAAATTGGCCAAAGATGCAACTGACATTCCCACTTTTACATCCTGCTTCTTCATTAAAAATGACATATAAGTCGCCTTATTAACCAGAATAGCCGCAGCGAATTAGCAATTGATTGGTTGGAATACAACCACGATTACAACTGACTATCTTTTATCCATACCTACAAACATGCTTACTCCATTTATACGTCTTCGAATTGGGCACACCATAGCAACACACGCTCACCTTCTCGATAGGAGCCAAAATAGCATATGCCCCTTCTGTGACTCACCATCAACCGTTTTACATACATACATACATCTCATTACATTTTGCCCTTATCTCGATACCATAAGGCAACGGAATTTCAATGGCACCGACCCTATACCTCTTCTAATGGAACCTTCCGAAGGAAACATAAGAAAAATATATGGATTTCTAAAAGATGCTGATCTTCTCCGAAGGATTTAAAACTTTGTATTACTTGCCGGACAGCCGATAGCCTCTGAAGCTAGTGCTGCATGACAATTTAGTTTGTACAGTTGTTGTATACTTTGTATAAGCTTATAAAATAATTAAATAAATGTTTGAAGTATTTTATGTAATCGTTTATAAGTTTGTGCATATGTATGTATGTATGTATGTATATCTATGCTTCGGTTTTTCTTTCAAATTTTTCAATGAACCCCAGAATTTTCCATACAATAACGATTTTTTTATTTTTCCCCTTTGAAGTAAATGTCATGATTTCAGTTAATTCTGAACAATAATACCTTATTTTTCTCAGAACAAAACGTTCTTGGCAGAAAATGACTTAAATGCAAATACTTTCTCGTAAAATTGAAGAAAAAGGAGCCACCAAAGTAAAAATTAAAAAAAAAATTGTCTAAATTTTAGATTGATTGCAAATTTTTTTCTCAAATTCAAACTATTTTCGCGAAAGTGATTATTGATCTGAAAAGTTCTTTTGAAAGATATGTCAAAACCTAAAATAGCTAAAAATTAAAAGAAAAAAAGTTTGTTTTGTAGACGTGGTCAACATTGGGTTTTTATGAATAAGTTGACAATTTGAGGGTGTTTGGAAATTTGCAAGCACATTTTTGTGAACAACTCGACCAAATCTACTGCATATATTGCGTGCATTTTTTTCGTTTTGTAGCACTGTGTAATTTTTTTTGTTTATAACCGTAGTCATTGCTGTGCATACTTTAAACTCCAAATAATATTTATGAAAAGCGTTTTGCGGAAGAAATTCACTCGACGATTTGCATTGCCTTCCGAGGAGGGACAGAAAGAAAAAAAGGTTTTTTTATGTATTTTTTTTAACTTAATGTATGTACAGTCTGTCTAGTAGAAGCGTGATCGCCATAACTTGGAAACTATTTGTCCGATTCGTTTCAAATAAACAACATTTTACATGTTTATAATATTTATTGTACGCAATACTTTTAATAACATGTATAGTCACCGCCATTCGCTATTATGGCCTCACACCTCCGCCTCATACTTTGCACTAAGTTCTGAGCAAGTTGCCGAGGCAATCGTTTCCAAATCAGCCGAATTTGTCTTGACAACTGTTTTGCTGTCCATATCGTTTTTCCTCTGACACCAATCTAACACCTCAACACCATTTTGCTGTTTCCACTCTGCACACATTCGACTCCGATGTTTGGGGTCATTGTCTTCTTGCAAAATCCAAGAGTGTCCTCTTCTCCCGAACATATTCGCAGCTGCTGGTAATAAAGCTGTTTGATAAATTTTGTTCGTCAAAACCTCATTCAAGTTGCTGGTAAACACGAAAAGGCGTCCAAATCCTTTTTCTGAGAAACATCCCCAAACATGGACCTTCACTGGGTGTTTAACAGTTCGTTGGAGCAATCGATTGTTAGCGGTACACCAAGATCGATTTATGTTACTATTTATTTGCCTACAATGAAGATTCATCCGTGAATATTACATTACTCCAATTCCGTTCTCGTTTTCGAATTGTCTCTACCGATATTTGAACAACACTTTTCTCTACAACTTCTTTAGCTTTACGCAACGATAAGCCCGGCTTCGTCGCAAACAAATCAAGGATATTCTTGTCCTGCTTTGGTGAGGTCTTTTTATCAAGGCCCCGCCCAGGCAAATCGTCGACATTTTTTACTTCTAAATACCGATTCGTCCACTTCGTTACGAATGACTTCGACTTCTTCATATATTTTGCTGCAGCAAAACGTGACATTTTCGGCCCTCTAGGGTGTAGACAAAGAAATACAGCTTCAAATCGCTTCTCGTACGCGGAACTCATTTTTTAAAACAACGTGCACTTTGTAATAGTTTCACGAAACTGACAGTTTTTGCAATGCGTACTACAAAAATGATGTCGCTACCAAGGTGCATTCAAATTATTTTGATAACGGCACTCTATGTGCAAATTTTGCCGATCACGCTTCTACTAGACAGACTGTATGTACATATATTGGAACGATTTGCCGTCATCCCTCGTTAGTTAGGTTTTATTTAAGCCAGCTCTGATTTACAATAACTTAACTTTTTCGAAATATTTTAATAATTATTTACTTTTATCTATTTTCATAATAATACAATAATAATTTCGTTTCTACTACAACCCAAAGGAAAGCAAATAAAAAATCAATAACTTTCCGTTTTCCCTAAAAATTGAGCAGCAAAAATGTTGTTCGAGCGTAACGGAACTTTAAATGTCAAGCGAGTGTTTTTACTTGAAATAAACCTTACTTGCCCACACCCCCATGGAAGAGAAAGTTTGAATTCGTCCTATGTACTATTTGATGCAGAGGTACAATATTTGGTCAAAATATGCTATATATGAGGCTATATATTATTTGTTGGGAGGAAAAGACGAGCTCACGCTCCCATTTAAGACGAAAATACTAATAACCATATCTTCCCAGCTTTGAGGTAGATATATGATATTCGATATATACGTATTTTGTTTAGATCAAGGTATAAAGAATATTGTAACCCAAAACTAGTGTTCAATAATTAAAAAAAGTCTTTGTTGGCGCATCATGCAACCTTAAACCTTAAACCAAGGCGAATTCATATGAGGTGATGTTACTAAAACAGCTTATTCGATTGCTTTTTCCATCTTACGGCTTAAAATGCCAAACTCAAACTTTTATTTATATTCTTAATGTTTTTCATCTGCTGCTACTACCTTATATGAATTTGCCCTGCCTTAAACGACGCTTATTGATTTAAATAAAAACAGATCGAAATTAGTATGATTGTAACGCACCACACGGATTACCCAAAATTTAGATTTTTTAATTATTTCTTTTCCTAATTAAAGTATTTATACCAAATTTGAAAGATTTCCCGACATATTTTGATTTGTTGTAAAATACTGTTAAATAAGAGGTGAGCGTGGTTTAAATCTGACTTTCACATAGTTTTTGAGATATACACATTTGCTCGAAAGTGGGCGGTGCCACGTTTATTACCTACATTTTTTTTTTATTCCGTGCATTTGCTTATGCAACTTAATTCTGCATATTGAATTGTCTCTAATGCTGACTTAAATATCGCGTTTCTTTTTATTTTTGAAAATTACGCTTGTAAGAGAGGTGAGCAGGGTTTTGGCCCGATTTTTTTAAATTTTGCTTACTTACTTCAATTCTGATGTGCGTATCAAATAGTTTTCGAGTTATACTTATTTTGCAATCACCGAATTAAAATGCAATCTGTGTACCAAGTTTGGTAGAATTGGTCTAGTAGTACAGTATAGTACATATAGTCAAGTATATATGTATGTATGTTTTTCTTAAAAAGTGGACGGTGCCACGGCCATTTTCCAAAAACAAATTTGCGCACGTATTCCTTTTCCCAACCAAATCATATGTTTCATTCATACATATATATATGTATACATATATACCTATCTCCATCATCTCTGCTTGTAAACGAATTTATGGGTGCCGCACACACACCACATATTGTAGAAGTTCGGGCAAAATCGTTGAGTTTGGTCATGAGACTTTTGTATTGTTTATAGGATATTACCTCGAAAACTGTTAAAACGCCAATACCATCATGTTAGTCCAAATTTGTTTTCTTTTACCTCGGTTATTCGAATGCATAACATCATTAATATTAAACAAGTTAAAAAAGTCTAAGTTTGCGTGAAACCAACTACAAATACCCGGCGGATGTTTTTGTTTTAAATAAATAGCGCATGTTGTATGCAATAATTCCAGTAATCATTAATTTTGGAGATCTAGATCACTTTTATAAATTTAAATAAAAACAAAAATTTTCCACAATTTGATGTTTTGCGCATTTAGGGGTGAACCCTAATAAAATTTATTTGAGCGAATTGGCATGATTTAATCAAGTAGTGAATACTTTGATTAAACGTAAGTCACTGTTATATGAAAGGCGCGTATGTACATTCCCACAACAGTCGGTTCTACGTACCGGAAGGCCCCAGGTTTTACCCGGCCAAGGACTGTTGTTTCGGCGATCTAACCCTGTTTAGATCGGCCTACCCCATAAGTCGTCTGTCTCCCCTGGAGCAACTCCTTGCAGCAGGGTTGCTTCACCTCCTTCTGCTCAGAGCTGGCATCGAGCCAAACCCTGGTCCAGAAACCTATTTTTGCTGCGTTTGCCAGAAAAAGCTCTATCCGAATTCCACTTCGGTAAGGTGTAATTCCTGCGACGGATGGAGCCATCTTAAGGTCTGCTCAGGCCTTAAGACTCATAAGGAGTGGTCCACAAACTATGTGGCCCATGTTGTTCGCGCCCTACGGCGCCCATAGCCTCTACGGCCCCCTTAGTTGCACCAAGTGCACCGGTGCCTTGCACCGGCAGAACCTCTACGATTCACAGGAGCACACAACAACATGGACGCTCCCCTCCCCCACCCCCACCTAGCTCCGCCCCTTATGTGGGGAGTAGCCAGCAGCTCCTGGTGCCCCACATAGTCTGTTCCGTGTGTCAGGCCAGGATATACCGGAATGCGACATCAGTCAGGTGCAATTCGTGCCAAGGCTGGTGTCACTTTCGTGTATGTTCTGGCATGCGCACCACACGTGAATGGTCGGGTGACTACCTGGCTCCCTGCTGTAGAGCCTTGCAACCGCACACGCCCGTCGGCGCTGCCGAACAACACCTTAAGGCAGCCAAATGTGCCAGTGCATGTGCAGCCGGGACCAGGTGGGCAACATCACCCTTCCCTCACACCTCTCTCTGCGACGACTCTTCCGAGGCAAACGAGACTCCTTCAACTGAACTGCAATGGGCTGCAGGGCAAGATTGAGGAGATAACCGACTTTACGAGTCGGCATAACCTGTCAATAGCTGCGATCCAGGAAATGAAACTGCACAGCAACTCAACTCGCGAGTGAGGTAATGGTGGTGGCTTAGCATTCATCACCCATCACACTGTGCAGTATCGTCTTATTGAAGAAGACATCGACCGCAGGGACACTACCTTAGAATGTCAAGGAATAGCTGTCCGGTCAGGCGATGTCGAGCTCGAAATATTTAATATTTATATACACCCCGTCACCTGCTGCCCGGCAGGATATCACCCTGACATAGGTGCGCTCCTCAGAGGTGAAAACCAACTGGTAGTTGGTGACTTCAACGCGCACCACGATCTCTGGCACTCAAGCCTACCAACTGGTCGTAGGTGAAACGATTTGGCAGAGCAGATAGACGATTCGACATTCTGCACAATGAATGATGATGCCCCCACCAGGATTATGGGTAGTTGCAGCAGCTCTCCTGACCTAACAATAGCTATCGCAGGTCTGATAAATAGCATAACGTAGCGACCTACATATGCTATCGCTTGCATCAGACCACCTACCCATAATCATCTCGATTGACAGACCTGCCGGTTTTGTCTCCGCGGACCACCGGACCTATACCAACTTTAAAAAGGCTGACTGGATCAGGTTCGCGAGTTCACCGAAAATGCCTTCAGATCTCTTCCCACACCCCCTGACGTTCGCAAAGGCGAACAGAAGTTCCGCAAGGTGGTTGCGTCAGCTGCGGCTCGCTTCATCCCGCCATGGAGGATCCCTGAGATCCGTCCCAACTTCCCGGCCGAAGCGGCCGCTCTAGCGAACGAACGCGACCACCTTCGCCGCTCCGATCCCCGTAATCCGAACATAAGGGATTTAAATGTGGAGATTCGGAGGCTGGTGGACCAAAATAAGCGGAACAAGTGGGAGGAACATCTGAAGTCCTGTAACCTAGTCACGGGTGTTGGTAAGCTCTGGTCCACCGTAAAGTTCTTATCCAACCCGACGAAGCGCGACGACCGAGTGGAAATTTCATTCGGGGATCGTGCCTCGTCGGACCTGAAGAGATGCGCGAGCTATTTTAGCCGACAATTCATACTGCATCCTTCGGGGGATAGGGCCCAGCGGAAGGTGACCAGAAGGCTGCGCAAACTACCGAACAACAGCGCGCCTCTTACCTTCACTTGTGGCGAGGTGAAGGAGGTCATCGGGAAGGCGAAAGCCTCTAAGGCCATTGGCCCTGACGGGCTAAGCATGTTGATGCTGAAAAATTTAGACCCCGCGGGAGTTGAGTTTCTCACAGTCTCACAGGGATCCTCAACCTGTCAATGGCCACCCTCATCATTCCTGACATCTGGAAGGTTGGGAGGGTGGTCCCACTGCTGCAGGGAAGCCGGCCAACAAGGGTGATTCCTATCGACCGATTTCCCTGCTTTCGCCTGTGGTAAAGACACTTGAGGCCCTACTCCACCCACATTACACATACCACCTTGGGTCGGCTAAGCATCAACATGGCTTCCGGAAAGTGCACAGCACAACAACAGCACTTAATGCCATAAACACACAGGTGAACCGCGGTCTTAACCAAAACCGCCCCTGCGAGAGAACCGTCCTAGTAGCTTTGGACCTGTCTAAAGCTTTTGACACAGTCAGAAACTCCACGCTACTAGCTGACGTGGAAGCATCGACTCTCCCGCAGGGACTGAAACGGTGGACCGCGAATAACCTGTGTGGTCGTCAATCATTAGTATGGTTTAGAGATAAAACATCCAAACCAAGGAGGATTAAACAAGGGGTACCGCAGGGTGGCGTCCTGTCCCCACTCTTGTTTAATCATTATATCTCCAATCTCCCTCAACCGCCACAGGGAGTCACAATTGTCACCTATGCTGATGGCTGCTCGATAATGGCAACCGGCAATGTAATTGACGACCTGTGTTTGAAGGTGAACGAATATCTCTCCGACCTTGCCACTTCTTTACTAGCAGAAACCTGGCGCTGTCCCCTGCTAAGTCCTCGGCGGCCCTCTTTACCACCTGGACGAAGGAGGTCAGGCTGGATCTCAACATCCATATAGATGGGACCCCCATTCCGACGGTTAATCACCCGAAGATCCTGGGGGTGACTTTCGACAGCCTGCTCTCCTTCTCCGCGCACACTACCGCAATCGCCAATAGAGTACAGAGCCGCAACAATGTCCTCAAGTCGCTCGCCGGCAGCTCTTGGGGCAAAGACAAAGAAACGTTGTTGGCAACATACAAGGCGATTAGCCGTCCAGTAATAAAATATGCTGCGCCAGTATGGTCGCCGGGAACCAGCAGGACACAGTGGATGAAGCTGCAGACCTGCCAGAACGCCGCACTCCGCACGGTGACAGGATGTCTTCTGATGTCACTTGAGGAACATCTCCACCAAGAGGTCAATGAGCTCCGCGTTAAGGAGCACACCCCCTCATGCTCAGCAAGCAGTTCCTTGTTGGATGTCACCGTTTGGGGCACCCAAATAGGCATCTGCTTGCAGTGGAGCTACCCCCCTGGCACATCAGAAGGCATCTCCTAGAACTAAAGGATGAGATCTAGCCACTCGGGGGATAGGACCAAGCGGAAGGTGACCAGGAGGCTGCGCAAAATACCGAACAACAGCGCGCCTCTTACCTTCACTTGTGGCGAGGTAAAGGAGGTCATCGGGAAGGCGAAAGCCTCCAAGGCCATTGGCCCTGACGGGCTAAGCGTGTTGATGCTGAAGAATTTAGGCCCCGCGGGAGTTGAGTACCTCACCGGGATCCTCAATTTGTCTATGGCCACCCTCATCATTCCAGACATCTGGAAGGTTGGGAAGGTGGTCCCACTACTGAAACCAGGGAAACCGGCCGACAAGGGTGATTCCTATCGGCCGATTTCCCTGCTTTCACCTGTGGTAAAGACACTTGAGGCCCTACTCCTCCCGTACTATACATACCACCTTGGGTCAGCTAAGCATCAACATGGCTTCCGGAAAGTGCACAGCACAACAACAGCACTTAATGCCATAAACACACAGGTGAACCGTGGTCTTAACCAAAACCGCCCCTGCGAGAGAACCGTCCTAGTAGCGTTGGATCTGTCGAAAGCTTTCGACACAGTTAGCCACTCCACGCTACTAGCTGACGTGGAATCATCAACTCTCCCGCAGGGACTGAAACGGTGGACCGCGAATTACCTGTGTGGTCGTCAATCATCGGTATGGTTTAGAGATACAACATCGAAACCAAGGAGGATTAAACAAGGGGTACCGCAGGGTGGCGTCCTATCCCCATTACTGTTTAATCACTACATCTCCAAGCTCCCTCAACCGCCAGAGGGAGTCACGATTGTCTCCTATGCTGATGATTGCTCGATAATGGCAACCGGCAATGCAATTGATGACCTGTGTTTGAAAGTGAACGGATATCTCTCAGATCTTGCCCAATTTTTCACTAGCAGAAACCTGGCGCTGTCCCCTGCCAAGTCCTCGGCGACCCTTTTTACCACCTGGACGAAGGAGGTCAGGCTGGATCTTAACATCCACATCGATGGCACCCCCATTCCGACGGTTAACCACCCGAAGATTCTGGGGGTGACTTTCGACAGCCTGCTCTCCTTCTCCGCGCACACTACCGCAATCGCCAATAGAGTACAGAGCCGCAACAATGTCCTCAAGTCGCTCGCCGGCAGCTCTTGGGGCAAAGACAAAGAAACGTTGTTGGCAACATACAAGGCGATTGGCCGGCCGGTAATAAACTATGCTGCGCCAGTCTGGTCGCCGGGAACCAGCAGGACACAATGGACGAAGCTGCAGACCTGCCAGAACGCCGCACTCCGCACGGTGACGGGATGTCTTCTGATGTCGCCTGAGGAGCATCTCCACCAAGAGGTCAATGTGCTCCGAGTTAAGGAGCACAACCTCATGCTCAGCAAGCAGTTCCTTGCTGGATGTCACCGCTCGGGGCATCCAAACGGGCACCTGCTTGCCGTGGGACTGCCCCCCAGGCACATTAGAAGACATCTACTGGAACTAAAGGACGAGATCCAGCCACTCATCACACAACCGCTGGATCCGGAGGCGTACCGGCGGGTCCTAAGCAACATCCACAGAGACACAGTCACGAACATCATTGACTCCCGCCAGGCGAATGCAGTCATCGGAGCCCAACCACCACCTGTAGCAGATGAGGAGTCCCTGCTGCCCCGCGAGTCCCGCGTCACTCTGGCACAACTACGATCTGGATACTGTAGCAGGCTCAACTCCTACTTATCCAGAATCAACCCCGACATACCCAACACATGTCCGGCATGTGGAGATTCTCCGCACGACACCAACCACCTATTCACATGCCCTCTCAAACCCACTCATCTAACCCCCCTCTCCCTCTGGTCCAACCCTGTCGAAACTGCACGTTTCCTGGGCCTCCCCCTAGATGAGTTTGACGACAACGACCATGGGTGAATCCGCTCTTTACGGGGCGCGACTAGCCGCTACAACAACAACAACATCTAGCCACTCATCACGCAACCGCTGGATCTGGAGGCGTGCCGGTGAGTCCTAAGCAACATCCACAGAGACACTCACTACCACCATTGACTCTCGCCAGGCAAATGCAGTTATCGGAGCCCAACCACCACCTGTAGCATATGAGGAGTCCCTGCTGCCCCGCGAGTCCTGCGTCACTCTGGCACAATTACGATCTGGATACTGTAGCAGGCTCAACTCCTACCTATCCAGAATCAACCCATACATACCCAATGTATGTCCGGCATGTGATAACTCCCCGCACGATACCGCTCACCTTTTCACATGCCCCTTAAAACCCACTCATCTAACCCCCCTCTCCCTCTGGTCCAACCCTGTCGAATCTGCACGTTTCCTGGGCCTCCCCCTAGATGAGTTCGACGACAACGACCATGGGTGAATCCGCTCTTTACGGGGCTCGACTAGCCGCTACAACAAATGTAGCTGCTCTAAAATGGGGGTTGAACGTTTTCAAAATTCCCCCTATCGCCTTCTTCTACACAGTACTGTGCGTCAATTTGTGCAAATTATCTATTGCAGTTGCGCATGTTTTTGATTTGCGCGAAACTCAGTTAGGTGTGCAATTTGCAATTTCACCAATTTCCAATACCAACCTACCTTGGGTGCATTGCTTTATCGATTTGTCCATTCATTTTGAACATTTTGTCTATATCCACATATCTCGGTTGCTTTATGCTGATACAAAAAACAAATTCACAATACTGCCTAGTAGTGAACTCGGTTATAAAAATTTGCCACTGTATGCTCTCCTAAAACAAAATTAAGTAGTACACAATCCAAAGCGCAAATAATAGTCATGCACCTTTTTATAATCCCTACTACCAGTTTCTTTTTGGATTTCTTACGTGTGCCTATTGAATTCACAACCCACTGAACTTATTTAATAGTAATTCGAGTTTTAGCCTAATTTGTATTGCTTAAAGTGTTACATACCTTTGAATGTTAAATGTTGATTAATTTTTGTGTGAGTGTGTATCATAATACATATAAATTGTTCCCTCTAATATCCCTTTGCACAATTTCTCATTCACTTCATTGCACTTTACATACTTACATACATACATACACATGCGCATCTACACATGTGAAAGTAGTCAGACTGTAACTTCTCCGAAATTTTTCCTAACAAATGTTAATTCGAAAATCTCTACATTGCCTGCGCTTTGATCTAAAAATAGCATCACAACTATATAAAGATATATAATTACATTAACACAAACATATTTATAAAATGTAAACTCGACTATGAGAAGCTGGGAATGGAATTTAATGCTGCTACAACAACCACAAACTGATTAATTTAAGTCTGTATACGAGCATGTAACTACTCAACTAGAAAATAAATAGCTAGACTGAGTTTTTGATAGTTTGTGATGTGTGTTGTAATTTTTTTGTTTAAATCTGATGGGGAATGTTTTATACTTTTCAGCAAAAGCAACAAATCTACCACTGTTTCCGTTTTCTCTTTTTTTTACCTTAAAAACGTATGTTAACTATAATTATTATGATATTTTTTTCATGTGTAGAATTGAATAATTTTTAATACTTATGCCTACTAATATGTTTGGAAAAATTCCATAAATCGTGAATAAAGCGAATTTTTTGTTAGCGAAGATACTTTTTATTGTTGACTAATTGAATTACACTTTCTACCTTTTTGCCAAATAAATTTACTTGTTTTTTCTTGCATAGCAAACACTTCTTTGTATATACTCTCCTCCATTACATACGCCAATTCTGTATACTAGATATACTAAATATTGTATTCAAAAATTCTTTTGACTTACGCTAAAAAAAATCACCTTCCACTTTTACATTCTGGACTGCTACAAATAACAACATACATTTTGATCTCATTTTGGTTTTGAGAGGCGAAACAAGCTGATCTCTAATTTTGGTTCCTTTATTTTGCTTTATCATTTTTGAAAGTATTAATGCTTTTATTGTTCTTATATTTTATATACATTAAGAGTTGCTCAGAAGCATTAGTATGCCATGCCTAATTAATTCAGGGTCTACCGCGTAGTATTAACGGGCGCATTGGTGTTGTGTGCCTCATAATCCATAACTTCTTCGTATATAAGTCGCTTCCACTGTTCGACGGTGTGTTCCCTTTCATCGACACTATGGTCATACGGTTCGGGTGCTGGAGCATTTACCTCCTCAGCATCATACCAAACATTTATATAACTATGCAATAGTGCTTGCTCAACCGAAATACGTTGTTCGGGATCAATCACCAACATACGGCTAAGTAGATCACGTGCTTCAGATGCCTTCCGTCGACTTTGCTCGTTATTATCATTTGGAAAGAGTACATCTGGGAAAAGTCGATCGAATGAATAACCGGAATAACGTGGCCGATTTTCAACATAATTACGGACAGTTGGTTGCAAACGTTGCATAAATGATGTAGACGGAGTACCCAATTGTTCAATAATCTTATTCCATTGATCAATATGATCAGTGCCGGGAAATAGAACACCACCCCTTATCATTTCACCCATAATACAGCCAACAGACCAAATATCTACATTCTCTGTATAGCCCATGCCCAAAATAACTTCGGGTGCCCGATAATAACGTGTGACCACATATGGTGTCATCATGAACGTCGTACCAGCTGTGCGTGCCAAACCGAAATCTAATATCTTAAGTGTGCAATCTGCTTTTACGACAATATTTGATGGTTTTAAATCTCTATGTATTATGCCGGCTAGGTGTAAGTGCTTTATGCCGCACAACATCTGATACAGCAAATACGACATACGATCATGATCCAAATCCATTTGTATGACTTGACATAGATTTGCATCCATGAGCTCCATAACAAGGTAAACATCTTGAAATTCTTCCAAGCTACGCTGAGGTGTAAATGCATTAAGTAATCCAATAATATTCTTATGGTTTACTAATTTCATTAACTTAAACTCTCTATAAGCCCGTTTAGCGTGTGTTACATTTTGGAATGGTCGTGATAACTTTTTAATGGCAACATTTTGCTCGGTCACCGTATCATAAGCAGCACATACAATGCCCTGAGCGCCCGAACCAATCGGTTTCAAATTGGTATACCGATTGAGAATCGTAAAATTCGTATCCCCTACCTCGATGGTGTAATGCCGGGTACTCATTGCTTTTTTTTTGGTTTGTTTCTACCTGCAGATGTGAGGCTTTTGGTGTTTTTTTTTTGTAATTTTCAATTCACACGTTCATTTTTCGTTGCAAATAAATAATTGTTGATTGATGGGAATTACAATGTCCAATTTGAGAGATGCTGCGGAAAGAAAGTAAATGAATTTAATATTGTGTTTTGCCATTCATCATTATTAGTAAATGAATTTAGTAAATAGTAAAATGAGTTTGTTTATATCTCCATTTTTAATCTATTGTTTTCTATGGTAGATGATTGAAGAAAAATTAAGAACAAAATGTATTTGATATTGTTGCTGCGTAAGCTACCAAGGTACATGGTTTTAAATAGTTTAACTATTTTACAACAGGACCAGACAGTTTGTGCCAAAAGAAATAACATAAAAGGGATACCTTTTTTAATACTTTCGGTGCATTAAACAATATCATTAAACGATAAGTTATGAATTCCAATTAGCGCACAAAATTATTTGTTTTGACACTATTTACATGTTACATCATCAAAAATACAAATTAACTTTTGAAAAATTTAAAACTATCCTTGGTCGGATATAAATTTAGTGCCCCTCCGGTATCGTTGACTCACTGGGTAGGCAACGTTTTTTACCTATTTAAAAATTACAATTATATGTAAATTAGATTACCTATAATTTATATAAAGTTTGAGTGCATGCGGCATCTGAACAAAATCAGTGAATTTTTTTTTTTATTTCTCATACGGCTATTTTTGATAGCCAAAAATTGAATTGGGGATGGGGGAAATTTAACGCTCTCTACACTCGGTGCCGGCTCGTCGTGTGTCTTCACGACTATTTCGTTTTCGTACCCGTCATTGTATGTATTGTGTACATCAAGTGACAAACCATTGATTTTTTTTTTGTCAATTTGAGGGCAATGCGGCATGTCCTTTTGGTGCATTTTCCCCTTATGACCCTTTTATAAAAAAAAAAGACACTTCTTACCTTTGTAATACCAATGGGTCTTTTTTTTCAAAAATATGCAACTGCAACGATTTACTGCCTCGACTGACTCGATTTGTTGTTATGCGTGGCTCGGGATGATGGGTTATTGATTTAGCTGCTAATATCCAAACGTAATTGCCTGCAGCGAAACTGTGATTTTAGCCAAATGTGTAGTTGTATCTTGGACGTGATTATGATGAGTGCGCACTCTGTATGGCCCGATTGTTTTATTTATTTTTGTGAACTTTTTACTTAACGCTAATTCTTAATTATACGCCGGGCGCAGACAAATTCTTATACTGAGCTGGAATGGAAAGGGCGTTAACAACAATGGTAAAGGAAAAGCAATAGCCAAAAATGCAACTTAACTTGAAAAAATTTATTTTCAAATATTCGCATAAAAAACATTAAAGTTCTACGAACCACTATTATCGCAGACGTCCAGGAGAGCACCAAAGAAATTTCTATGAACTTTTCATGGAAAAAATCGATTTTCTATACTTTGCGATTTTCTATCTGTCACCAAAGACTGTCTGCCGCCTGTGTTGCCGTGCCTTTTTCCGGTCGGAATATTCTAATATTTCGTTCAGCGTGGAAATCCTTTACATTTTTAACACGTATGCCATCGTGATTTTGCGTTTATTAAACTTTTTTTTAGAAATCGTTAAAGAAAATCTTATAAAAATCACAATTTCTTCGAGCGAGAATACACAAAACTTAGACAGAAATTGGCACGGCGCTTGTCAATTGGAAAATCTGACAGCAGCTAAATATTCTTTGACCACAACGAGCTTCTGCTCACATTTCGCGAATAGCTGAACATTGTAGTGCGAAAGAGAGGTAACTAGTGGCCATGCGCAATAACAGTAAATTTGACCAGTGACAGTCAAACTGTGTTTTATGTCACACTGTTACTCAAATGCTTGTGCATTTTCTAATCCAATTGGACTCATTGGATTTTTATTATCCTATGTATGTATGAATATATGTATGTACATACTATATGCTAAAATATTGCTTAAAAGTTTACAATATTATTAGATTTTCTTATACAGTACTTGTCAGTTAAGCTATAAAACTGTTCTGAAATATTTTTATTTACAAAAACCCTATTATGTTTGCATACATATGTATGTACATACATACATATGTACATACATATCTATATAATTTTTTTTGTAAAATTCCAACTAACATTCTATGAAAACTTAACTGAAAGAATTTAACAAAATCATGATGACGATACGACATCTCAAAACAAATGTAACAAGTTGACCAATTTTATATTTACATATATTTTCTTTGGTAGGGCGCAGTGATAACGCCACCCTGCGGTACCCCTTGTAGATGTAGATAAGTATGTATGTAGTTTGTTTTTTTACGTACTAGTTTATGATAGTTCGTAACGATTGTTACAAATTATCATGTTTTGTCGTTTTCGTACGCAAAAACTTGCAAGAAACTTGCAAAGTTGGGGAAATTGAGAAAGCGAAAATAACAGTTGTTTTGAGGGGTAGTTGCAAGTTTTTACTGGATAAATTTTTACTCCTAACAATTTGCCTGATAACACCTGATTACAAGTGCATATGTAGTATGTTGATCACAAATATAAAAGAATTATTAGAAATGTTTATATTATTATAAAAAAGGGGGAAAATTGGAAAAAGTGATTAAATGTTAATATAAACAACACAAAATTAAAAACTTGCAACTTCTTACTGGTTTTGCGTTTTCTTACTTTCTTCCAAGTTTCTTTCACTGAGAGCAAATTTTGCTTACGCTCTGAAATTTAGTTACTGGCAAGTACTTTTATTTTTTTTGAATGGCGAGTACGGACCTATAGATACAAAAGTTTGCACTTCGACCTTTGAGATCCATTATGCCCTTTGCTCAATAAATATGATTAAATAGGAAATAAATACTTTTAAAGCCGTTTCTCTTTTTTATTTTCTGTTTTTCCGAGAGAGTGAAAGTTCATAGGTATATATTGGAATGATTTTCCGTTATCCCTTGCCAAGTTTAGTTTGAAGACAAGCCAGCCATTTATTACCAATAAAATTGTGTACCAATATACATATGTACATATGTATGTACGTATGTATGTATGCATGTATGTACATACATACTTATATTTAATCGTAAATACATACATAGCTTGTCAGCTTCAAACTCTATAATAATAATAATAATAATATGATTTGCTCCAAACTCCATACAGCAGAGTAAATACATATAATGAAATCTTCGGTGAAAGATATGATTTTGATGGTCTAATTTTTCATTTATTTCATTAATACTTACATATGACTTATAAACCAGGCTAGTTTTTTTTTTGTGGAAAGTTCTCGAAATTGCCCAATTCACATGTAAAATCAACAATTTTGCAATAAAACCTTTTGAACTTTTTTGCAGTATTTGAAGAATTCGTAGCAATTTTTTTATTCAAATTCGCAGTAAAATAAAAAGTAGTTTTTCAAAGAAGCAAGTCGGTGGTGGCGCAGGTTGTGGTATCGATAATCCTCTTTTGAACAACAGATTTTGGTTTACCAAATCCGTGTATGTATGTGTACTCGAAATCTTGTGTATGCTTTCCAACGTTTTTAACAATTTTAATGTGTATTCTTTCTAACTTGCATACCAAAGTGTTTCCTCTCATTTCTCTTCACCAGTAAATCTGGTGTGACGTCACAGCCGAACTCCAGATCAATCAGCCCCATCTGTGTTTTATCATTTTTGGCATAAGCCTGTATATTTACGAGTAATTTGCTTGAACAATTCCCTTGAAATAAACTTAAGTTAATCAATATAAAATTACGACTGTGGATGCGGCGTGCAATCGTACCACTTCGACCCATATTATTAGCACTCGCACGAAACGCATACATATAATTATTCCATCCAAAACATAGCAAAAACAAATGTGATTTGACACTCCAAATATCAATTTGGCAATTCGGATAAGTGATTGGAATCAATATTTATTTCTCGGCTAGAAAATTATTCGTTGCTTTGATATAGTGAAAAGTTGACACAAGTGCGCATTGATATTGTGTGCACCAAAGTGCATGTAACATGTAAGTTGTTGTTCAGTTAACCCTTTGTAGCATTGGTTATTTTTCAATCAGAGTGTTCAATTTTAAAATTGAAAAATACAAAAATTTTAAAACCAGAAACGCAAATACTAGAAAAAACTTAAAAATTATGCTGAACATTTGTTGTGTGTGCAATGCCACTCAGGGAAATAATGTGGCAATATTTTGTGTCTCATCCGACAAGTCACAATGAGTGGAATGAGTGAGTGTGGCGGAAACTAGCTTCGTCGTCAAAAATATGTACACAAAAGTTTGTGCCAACCGACTCTAAAGTTTTGGAACATTTCCAAATAGTTTTATGTGATTCGCCATTGGTAATGTATAAACAATAATAATATATTTATTTAAAAAATAATATTTTTTGGTATATTAATTTTAATCTTAGCTATTTAGAGGAGGTTTCAAATAGTCTTTTAGGAAACTGGGAAAATTACGAAAGCTGTTTGGTGCAAATTTTAATTAATGCTAGTGGCGGATCTAATCTAAAGCTCTATTTTATTCGATTTTTTAAAGCTGCTGCCAGTGGACGCCACCGAAAGAAAGCAATCTTTCAAAAATCTGTCGATTGTTTTATTTAATTAACACAAATAAGAGATTTTTATCCTCATAGATCAAAACCCCTATTGCTGACAAGACAGAGCCACAATTTGCCAATATTTTACATCTTTTTCTATCTACAAGAAAGTAACTGTTCCCTCCAATTCAGCCAAGTATGTATGTATGTATTTAAAGCATTTTATGTATTTAAGACACAATTTTAAGTAGCTTTGAAGATTTACTTTGAAGTATCCAATACTCTTTTTCTAAAATATTTTATAGTAATGAAACACCACAAATATTGAGTACAAAACGATTCGATTGGGATGTAAATATGAATATTTTTATAAGCCAGAATTTGTGTTTCATTTAAAAACATAAAACGAACTTCTTACATTTGGAAAAATCCAAGAAATTTATGTTATCGATAATGACTTTAATTTAGAAGTTTTTGTCAGCAAAGAATTTACAAATTACTTTAACAGATTTTTCAAAAGTAATTTATTTTTCTAGCTTAAAAAATGTTAAGACGATTGAAAGTTGAATTAATATAATCAAATCTAATATCTGTTAGATGGTATGACGTATGGTTCATTATTTATTGGATATAGTTCAATCAAATGATCAAATTTTATTAAAATTTTTATTAAATTTCTCTTTAATTTTACATGAAATGTGCTATTTTTTATTAGTGGGCTTATAAACTCGTTGAGCTCTGTACGCACTGAAAACCCATTTAAGGGTTTACTTTTAATACCAACAAAATATGAAATCTAATCCAATTTTGGTTTAGATTTAATTCCTTAAGATTATAAAATCTATTCCAACTTGCATAAAAGTAGATCTTAAACAATTCAGTTTTCTTTTGAACTCCCAAAAAATATACAATTTTGTTACATGGGTTGTTTCCCCTTCTCAGTTTTCTCTCTCTTTATGTTTGCCTGAACCTGAATAATACTTTCCACATTGTTATATATTAATATCAAAATGGTATTAAAATTAAACTAAATTTTTTACTCTGGAGGAATTCTTTAAACATTAAATAGTATTTAATAAAATTAAAAAAAATATGGTCTGAATAATTTCAAATCTTTCGCACTCTTTTTATCGCATCAGTCTGAAATATGCACAGCTGCATATTTTTCAATCCTATACAAAACAGCCGGATTCGAATGTAGTAAATCATTTAACACAATGTTTAGAATGCTTTCTATTGGCAAATCAAACACCTTACAATGTTAGTAGCTATTCTTAAAATGTATTTTAAAGCCGTTTTTTTGTAAACTCTGCTACCGAAACGAACTTTATTTATTAATATTTTACATTCTGCCGCAATTTCCAAATATTTTGGCTTAAAGTTTGCTAATAATTTACTGTGTTATGAATTTTGCGAAGAATTCTGTACGCGGTTGGTTTGTTGTCCTTCAACTTGCAAAGGTATTTAATGTCTCTGGCATTAAAGTATGTATTATATTTCTATGTCATGTATGCGAGAGAAATTATGCTGACATGCTGACAAGGACATGACAAAAATTTTAAGAATTTTCGCTTTTAATGCTTCTGGAGTGGAAATAAAACCGAAAATGCGGATAAAAGAAATTGGAGCACCTAGCGAAAATGTACACATATATGTCATACGAGTATTATATTAGTGAAAAAATGTAACTCATTTGGGGGCGTATTTTAATTAAATTCTTATGGTTAAAAAGTGGTAGGGTTTGTAGTGCGCCCTAAACATTTAGACTTATCAGAATACTGTTGAGGATTACTGACCTACTTACTGTCAGAGTTGGGAAATAAAGAAGCTTTGGCAAACGTACTAAGGGGCTCTAATTACTCGTAGATGGATGGCAGGTTGCCTACACTATCCAAGTGATTTGCTTCTTATATATTATATTGACATTTTTATTTCCTTGGTAAAATTTTGTTGACCTGTTGAACAATGTAGTCAGTAGGCCTGGTGACGTCTATTATTTATTATTTAGTTACTAAAGAATAAATAAAATGACATCAACGTCAATAAAAATGGCAACCCTAAGTTATGAGTCGAAGCGAGCCAACTGACTTACTAGGTGCGCAGCTCTGGTTTAAATGAAAGTTGTTGTTATATACTTTGATAAAATGGAATAGTAGGTAATAGGAAGTATTATATTTTTATGAATCTATCAACGTGGAAAACTCTTCTATTTGAAATGCTTTGCCGGTCCCAACGATGGAAAAGAAGAAGAAATTGGCTTCCTCTTATGCCTCCAGTGGGCCCACTTAGCAAGGTAAATAAAATATTAAATAGTCAGTGAATTTTTAAAAAATCCTAATTTTTAATATTATTAGAATAAAATAAACGAGTGAAAATGCCCACGCTACGGCGGCCGCTTATTATATGAATTAGCGACTTAAAGAATCTAAATGTCAAAACAAAACAAGTCTACAAGACCGTTTGATCTTTCTCGCTGTTTTAATTAATTTTGGTGTTTCAAAAACATGTGATATGTAATAGCTGAGCAGTTCCGTTCAATTCTGTGCTAACCAGTTTTTCAAACATTTTTTATTTTGCAAGATATTCACGATTGAAAATTTTACAAATAAGCAATGCCTTTTTTAAATAATTTTATCTCGAAAACTATTAAGACCACAAGAAAAAGCCACTTATGTACATAAGATTTTAAGAAAAATATTATAAAAAATAAATTAAAACTTTTCTTTATTTTTTATATTCACACTAATCTTGAATTGTTCAAAATTCAGTTTAAACAAAAAAATAATGGCTAACTAATCAGCACTGATTTCTCAAAGAGGAAAGAGTTCAATAATGTATTCGTAGTACATCAGGAAATTAACCCTTATGTCATATTGCCCTAGTTCAACACCAGCCCCAATTTATATAACGTCTGTGTATTGTATTGAACTGTTACTGAAGGAGGGTTATATCGAGGCTGACTATGCCAGAATTTGTATGCCCTTTCAAAGTATATTAGCTATTATAAGTAGTATTATTTTGCTGAACATATTAAGATTAAGGATATTCAGCAAGCGGACATTAGTGATCAACTTTACATAGATGGCAATGAACTTTTAGTGGGAAAAATTATGGGAACAAGTAAAGAATAGGGTCCACTGAGCTAGAAAAAATAAAAAATGGGCGTGGTCCGCCTTTTTCTATTCATTCTTATAAGGGTGTTATGGAGGGGTAAAGGGGGAATTTTTCATAAATATATTTTTACATGTAGTTAATTACGTATTTTTTAAAGAAAAAAATAGTTTTCTGAAAAAATGGGCATTATTTTTTTGTTTCTTGATTTTCTCGAAATATATATAAATAATATTTGCAAATATACACATTAGATGAAAGGTCTATTAATTACCTATACAACGATGCCAATATTTTTGATATCGGTTATATATTTTTTGAAATATAAGCTATTAAAAATATTGAAAATACCACCTTTACCCCTCCATAACACCCCCCTATTCGTTTGCTGAAACCAAGTTGTACACCATAAGATTCAGTAGAAAAAGGCGGACCACGCCCACTTTTTTTTATTTTTTTCTAGCTCAGTGGACTCTGTTCTTTACTTATGCCAAATTATTTTTCTCTATTCAAATATTGATGAACAGCTTATAAATAATGTGTTATGAATAGAAATGTATACTGAAAATAACTTATTTTTATTAAAACAATTTAGGTTTCAGCTGTTCATAATTCGGATTAGTTGTCGTTTTTATGTGTCGGGACTAGTTGAGGAATTTTCATGATTTTACTCATTCCTACTGAACACGAAAAATTTATAAAATTTACGTACATACTCGTATAACACATACACACATACATATGTATTACTTTAGTATTGTTATTTGTCAGATTTACTAATAAAATGGTTTTAATTTCAAAAACTGTCCTTAAGTTAGTTTTTATGATGATGGCACAACATTCGGGATAAAAGTGGCTCAGTTTCCGCGTGTCAACTGTTCATCGGCCTCGTTATTGGGGTTTGTTGCCAGCTCAAACCACGAGTGTATGCCCTCGGCAGACAAATTGGAGAGTTTCGTATCATATTGTCTTTGGCGTTGGCTCTATTCACAGTCATTTCGCATAGTGAATCGATCACTTCCACGATTTTATAGACCAAGTATACTAAACATTTCGTTGTTGTACAAGAATACGAAACAATTTTCGATTTGAAATCATAATTATATGAAATGTAAATAGCCTCGGTTGCTGAATTTTTTTTTTGCATGACAATGTCTGGTTTATGAAATAAAAAATGTCTATATGTATTTATAAATTAAACTCTGGAAGTAGGTCTTAAAGTAATAATAAAATTCGTTACATCTATTTCCAAGATAACTGTAATTATTACTATTCTTTGTTCCGTAAAACGCAAAGTTAATTACAGCAGCATAGTAAAAAAGTGAAAGCATAAAGAATTTAAGGCTATGCTACACAGAAAGCTTGCTTCGCTTTACGTGACAGTTTCACTTTGACAACTAAGTTGAATACAAATAATTATAGGAAGTTTCGCACAAAAGCAGCGCTGATGCCAAAGCGACGCTGAAAGTTCGCCAAATCTCATCTTTTTACACGCGTTGAGCGTCAGTTGATTTTCATATCTCTTTTATTCCTCACATTCGCTTAGAACCAGACCAAAGAACGTAGATTACGTTCTACGTTCTTTGACCAGACGCCACACTTCATTTCCTTCAAAAATGCAGATTAGTGACGAAGTGTGACATATGATTTCCCTTTGCCTAATATATGTATAACATATGTATATCAATTAACATTGTATTTTATTCTACGATTAATAAAAACAATTTTTCTGAAAGTGTGGCATGGGGGGATGTGGAGTTCTAAAATGATCAAAAATCACGTTTCTTAATATGTGCACGATCCCTTACAAAGCTTCGAGCGGAGGCAAATTTAGTTTTTGGAATCCAAGTGGTCCTAAATATTATTTTTCAATATACATATTTTTATTATTATTATGTTATCTATTATTTTCTTGTTCTGCAAGTGCCCAGCGTCGGCATCAAAGATCCCAGTAAGTTTTTAAATTGTGTGTAAATATATGCACATACATATGTATGTACAAAAGCCGATAAAGTTACTACCCATTACATTCCCGTTCAATACAAAAAAGATTTGTCGCCAAATCTTTTGGAAAGAAGAATCTACGAACGCTCGTCCAAAACTTGTAAAGTCATCGATTATTTCAAGTGATTTTATTCAATCACAAAAACCTAAAGCGAAAAAATTAACGATTTACATGGGTCAAGTATCAGCTAACGAAAAAAATGTTGAACTTGATTACGGAATGCGCAGATTTAAATTTCAGTTGAAAGACGCATGGGCAACACAAAATCCTCAATATTTCCACAAGCACAAAAAAAAGAAAGAAATCGAGGAAAATAATACTGCAGCGCGGGCCATTGAAGTGACACATGGGACCACTAATGACGGTGCACCGCAAATCTCTCTACCACCGTCTGCCACTGCGCCATATTGCCAGCCAACATTCACAACCCGAGACACACTCTACCTCGCATAAGCGCTGGTTGGTTTGGCTAGTTGATTCCTAGTTGCGAGTTTTTCGCATAGACAAAGTTATCATCTTCGCTGTTAGTTTGTGTGGAATAAAACCCAATTGGATTTCGATTCGTTGTAATTTTTCTCAAATAACATTTTTCCTTTTTTGTATTTGCTCATATCTGGTAGCGCCAACCCGAACAGCTCACCACTCAAGTGTCAACTGAGACTGCGGTGCACGATTAATTTCAACTAAAACAAATGGCCAAGATGCAAACAGACACAACCTACATATATACATACATATACACCGTACACAAAGCAACTACGGGACGTAAAAAATGGCAGAAAAAATTAAAAATAAAATGAAAATAAATACAAATGTTTGTGCGTAAGCTCCAAAAAAAAACAAAAAAAAAACTCCAGCACATTTGAAGCTGTTCAATGATTTGCAGAAATATGCGTTAGCCTAGTGAAGTTTGCTTTCGCTGGCCATATATTTTCGCAGCTGTCTTTCTTTTTTGCTTTCCAGATTTATTTTTTCATTCTTCGGTTTGCGCTCTTTTCAATGGAAAATCTAGAGCTGATTTTATTGGCAAAAATTCAAACAATTTGACATTTAAACTGACAGCCAGTCATTTTGATAAGGGTTTTTTGTCTACTGTTTTCCACATTTAAGCATTAAGAGTACAATCAAAAATGGCTTTAAAAAATATTGATGAATTTCGATTTGCTTGTTGGGCAGACTATTGGTGACTTTGTAAACAATTTATTGCATTTGTTTGAAATGCTTTTATGCCCAACTAATTTAATAACAAAATACATATGTAATTGCCCCCATGAGTGAAATGCGTTTACCTAGTGTGTTTAACTATTGGATAATGAATTTAAGTAAATGGCTATTGTTACCCTGATCCATTCGATAGAATTTGGTTATGGCCAAAATCTATCTTTGTAAAGTTTTAAATAAAACCATAATAATGAAAATGACATTTTTAAAAACGGCCGGAAAACTTACTGCTTTAATGTTAGTGAGCCCAGAGGAATTTAATTAGCTGAAACTTTCAGGTAAACTTAGATACATATTTAAATTTTCCAATTAACGTTTTCAAGTTTATTAAATAATATTAATAATTTGGCGCTTATATCTTATATCTACACGTTTGTCCAAAAATTGAGTGATTTTATGAATCTAAATATGATCGACTTCTTTTCGCCACCCACCTTAAGTTGAAAAAAAAAAAAAAAAAAAAAAAAAAAAAATTTTTTGCATATCAGAAGCATAAACGCGACTTACCGCGATGACGTGACATTCCCCAAATCTAGTAAAAAAGAATATGGGAGAAATAAGAACGAATTGTTCAGTGAGAATCGTGTTTTGATTTTGCTAAAGTGTTAAAATATGATTTATTGGCATTGATTTAATAAATAAATCGGAAAAATATTTAAAAATACGCGACTATTTGCTACTTATTTGAAAATAAATATGCATCTGCTTGAACTTGAGAGCTGTCAAAATCGGCAAAACCAAAGCGGCGGTACCACTGACGGCGTCCCTGTTATATTCAGTCCAGCGAACGGAGGGGTATCGTTGTTCAACATTCGCCGGATAATTTCACTTCGTTTAACATATGTAGGGCCCGTTTTATTGTAAAATTTCCTATAGTTGCAAAAGCAACCATTTTCGCATCTTTCATGAGAGAAGCGATTTGTTTAGTGCTATTTAAGAACGGAAAATAGTAGTGCAAACAAATTTTAGGTTGACGTATTTATATATTTAAAAATACTATGCAAATAAAAAGGTATTAGGTCTTACATCTAAATTTCCCATGTTTCACAATAGCACAGTTTTTGTTTTCTCAACACTACATCGCAGGTCGTACCTATGTATATCAGTTTCTGAGTTGGCTCAACTCGCATATTTTTCCGAGTTGGTTTTGTTGCTTTACACGCAACTCGTTATCCTACCTTGTGTTCTTTTGCAACTCGGTTACAAAGAAACGGGCCCATAATAAGACCCACAGCGATAGAAATATTCAAGCTTATTGTGCCGCTCATATCCACAATTAAAGTTAAAGTGGTGGTGAAAAAGCATTCATATTAAAGAATTGGAAAATAATTTTCGATAAACCAAAATGGAGAAACACAACCATACAAATTGTTCGACTTTTAACCAGACGTTGCATATAATGTAATTATTATTTTTAAACAACAATAAAGTTGATTACCTCTTATTTATTTTGGTAACATTTTTAAGTAGATAATAAAGCAATCCGATCACCCAGATTTAATTTCCCTGTAAACTTCGTCGTTCGTCAGTATTGTACGTAAGCTATAAGCAGTAAAATAAATTTCTTCAATCGTTTGATAATAATAGTTGCCATCTTTTGTAAGAGAGCTGCAAAAGAACGCCCGACTCGCTTATTTTCAAGTAGGTTATATTTAACATTCACTTTACAACACTATTGTTATCTGTCAAAATAAATTGTATGTTTGTGAAATTTGTGAACAAAAAACAAAACAAAATGAGTAATTCAGAAGAATCGTTGGTAAATATATTAATTTAATCAAAAATAATAATAAATAATACATTATCGTGTATTTATTGCTTAGATTGTGTCAATGTGTGCTGAGCAGAGTGAATTAGGCCAGGCTGGGGCATGGGAAACAGTCAATGAAATATTGGACACCATTTTTGCGAGTTCCAGTTCATCCTCTGAAGACTCAGAAAGCGAAGTTGAGCATCATGAGAAGTGTTCCAACTTTGAAGGTACTATCGATGCAATGAGTGAGATGGACTTCAAAATTAACATGAGGCTGAAACGTGAAACAGTGGAGTATCTAACAAGTAATATGCAAATGCAAGCATTTAACATTCAGCAACTTGAAAGTATTTATTTCCCCAATTTTAGCAAAATACTCGCCATCTACATTTTGTCCTGACCAATGTGGTGGTGGTAGGTCACGTATTACACCAAAGAAGGCTGTTTATATGTATATTTGGTACATAAGCAACACCGTGACATTTAGGCAACTGGCGAATTTGTTTGGGATGGCCTCATCCGCCGCATGGACAACAGTGCAACGAGTTACCTTATTCTTGGTAGCTATTGGCCATGAATACATTAAATGGCCGGAAGGTGCTTCTTTGCAGAATACAGCAGAAAAGTTTTACTTGAAAAAACGTATTCCTGGCGTAATAGGAGCTATAGATTGCACACATATTGTTATAAAAGGTCCGAAAGATCAAAAAGAGATGTATTTTAATCGGGAAAAAGCGTACAGCATAGTGCTTCAAGCTGTAGTGGATGCCGATAAAAAGTTCACTGACATAACTTGTGGTGAACCTGGGTCGCTCCATGATTTCAGAGTTTTGAGAAGATCTCAACTCTTTCACGATGCTGAAAGTAATTATGAGGAAGTGTTCTCAAGTTCCTACTTTATTGTCGGAGATTCGGCATATCCATTGACGAAGTGGCTGGTGCCGCCATATAAAGACTACGGCAATTTAACCCAAAGCCAGCGAAAATTCAACGAAATACACTCTTCAACAAGAATGGTGGTTGAAAATGCGTTTGGACTGTTAAAAGGCCGTTTTCGAAGACTCATGAAATTTACAGAGCAAACGGATATAAAAATGATAACCAGCATCGTAGTCAGTGCATGTGTGGTACATAATATTTGCATAACTTTTGACGATTTGTGCGAAGTCAATGAAGAAGATGACACCAACGAAACGAGTCCATTTCTATTGGAAGATGATATCGAGGAGTCAAATGTAGATGCCAACCTTGATAGGAGGCAAAACCTTTTTAATTATTTAAGACAACAAAATCTAATTTAAAATATGTAGAACTTAGATTTATTTGTATCTCCTTTTTTATTCTTAAATAAAAAAATTTCAAAACTACCTAAAAATTAAAACGAATCCATATCAACATTGTTTCATTTCTCACAAAAATAATCTCATATATTTCCTAAGAGCTAATAAACATTTTTTAAACTAATTTTTAAGGTTCATTCGCATACACAAAAATATCACAAGTGTGCCATATATTTTCTAAGAGCTATTAAAATAAATATTTTTTGAATTCATTCGTATACACAGAAATATCACAAGTATGTCATATAGTTCCTAAGAACTAATAAAATAAATAAATATTTTTTAAATTCATTGACATATACAGAAATATTACAAGTATGTTATATATTTTCTAAGAGCTATTAAAATAAATATTTTTTGAATTCATTCGTATACACAGAAATATCACAAGTATGTCATATAGTTCCTAAGATCTAATAAAATAAATAAATATTTTTTAAACTCATTGACATATACAGAAATATCACAAGTATGTTCAAAAGCTAATATAAAAAAGTATCAAAGTAAATAAAATTCAAATAGGTTAAATCCAAAAAGAAAACAAGAACTTCATACTAAGGTACTTAAAAAAATAAGGGTGAAATTCAGAAAAATAAAAAATTAAATTCAAATTTGTTTCAAAATATTGGTTACTTATTAGCTAGTTTTTCTAACAAGTCCAATCTTTTTTTTCCATCTCGGCATCTCTTTCGAACTTTACCTTCAACAAAGTGTTGAATTGCTGGATGGATTCAGCCTCCAATCGCAGTTTTTCCTGTGCCTGCCACTTCCTGATTTCCAATTTTTTGCTATAATATATTTCCCGAGCAGACCGTCTTTTTCGCACCGATGCAGCCGGAGTTGGTAGTGGCGATAGTGGCGAAGGTGTCGGCGGTGATGGTAATGGTGGCGATGGTGTCAGTGGTGATGGTGTCGGTGGTGATGGTGTCAGTGGTGATGGTGTCGATGGTGGTGGTGGTGATGGTGTCAGTGGTGATGCTGTCGGTGGTGATGGTGTCGGTGGTGATGGTGTCAGTGGTGATAGTGTCGTTGGCAGCAGAGTCGTTTTTGCCCTGGAGCTCAGGTGTATCGTGTGGCTATTGCTTATGATTGGACTCCTTCCAAAGATTTCGTCCATTTGCTCCATAAATGGAGCAAAACATGGGCTGGCCCCCGTACTGCGGTTGTTGTCGCGCGCCGCTTTGTACGCCTGAAGCAGCGTCCACATCTTCGACTCCAAGCAGAGTGGTGTTCTCTCCGAATCCTGAAAGCATTGGTAATTATTTTCATTCAGCATTTTTTACTTATTATACGCACCGTAATGCCGAATGACAACATGTCTTCCAATACGTTGGTAAACGCCAGCCTCTTCTTTTTCGGGTGCTGGAACTCCTCCTTCCGTGCAATGTAGCACCTCAAAAACCCATGCGTTTCTTCGCGAGTCCATCTTCTTCTTTTTTTTTCTTGGTTTCTGAAAAATAAATGGTATTTTATATGTTTTTTAATTAAAATCTTATGTGGAGCGATTTTACTTACGCCTGCTCCATTTTGTTTATTTGTTTGTTTTGATGTTTAGCGAAAATTTCCCAACAGTTTGACGTTTATTGGAAATTTTCCGTAGCACTTTCCAGCAACTCATTCACAATAGTACCATTTTTTTACTTTGCAACACTGTGAATCAGGTCGGGTATTTTTTAAGACAGTTCAGCTCAAACCGCTTATTCAGCTCAACCCGCTTATTTTGTGTTGTTGTTTACCATGTAATTCGATAAGCTACCTAGTGTTCTTTTTCAGGTCGCTTACAAAAGATGACAACTAATGATAATAATAATTTGGTGCTTACGCCCTAGCTTGATGTTTGACCGAACTCTCCTACACTTTGTGGTGTGCGTCTTGATATTGCAACATAAATTGAGGGACTTACAGTGTTACGCCGACTCCGAACGGCAAATGACTTTTGAGAAAATTTTTTCATAACAGAAATACGTACATACATACAGAGGTTTGCCATTGCCTGCCGATGGGCGACCATCATTAGAAAAAACTTTTCTATAATTTTTAGCTTGGCCAGGATTCGAACCCGAGACACGCCGAATGAAGCACGACATTATTAGTAGGCATAATTCATATCAATACTAATAGCAAGGCGAATTTATACAAGGTGGTGTTATCCAATCAGCTGATTGCTTGTTCTTCTTTCCCAATTCGCTTCTGTTGTTTGTTTATATTTTTAATTTCTATTTATACGATCAAAGTAAAAGTGAAATTTGTGTGAATTTTGTGAGCTGAAAAATTATATTTATTGAAGTAAAGCTAATAAAAATTTAAAAATAAAATGGGAAAGTGTGCCTTGTGCAAAAAAAGTGAAACGCGAAACTGGACCGTTTTTCCAGGTTCCAAAAGAGGAATCGATTCGTTTGGTGTGGTCCAGGTCGTGCCAACTGCAGTTAGAGAGTAAGGACCTTATATGCAGAGACCATTTCTTGGATGCGGATAAGGTGTGCGGTGGAAAGATGGCTAGATTACTACCAAAAGCTGTTCCATATGTAGAATCCGTGTGTGGTTCCAGCTCTAACTGCATGTTGGCATCTGGTTCTGGATTCAACTCACAAAGGATGTTAGGCTACTTTTATTTTAAATTCAGAATGGCCGTCGATGTAACAAACTTCCAAATGCCAAATATTGATTGGGAAGCACATAAAATACCAGACCCACAACCTGAGTGCATGAGTTTCACAATGGAGCACTCAGAGTATGCGCAGTTTGAGTAATACCTACACCTCCTACAGTGGAAAGTGGCCCAATTGGTCCGCTGGTATTGTCAACCATGGAAGGCCCTCGCTGCATAGAGCCACCGACTCCCATTGGTACACATGCCGGTCCGACCATTCAACACAAAAACACGATTTTTCATTAATTTTTTTGATTTGTTTTCAAATTTTGTCAATGTTTTCTTTTCAATTTCTACATTTGCTATGCCAGATTTTGACATGACACTCCAGGGCGAATACAGATTTTTGACATTTTGCTCGCAAAATTACACAAACAAAATACATAAGTATACTGGGCGAATTCTGATTTTGACATTGTGCTCACAAAATTACACCAACAAAATACACAGCGGATTCGCTTAGGTTATCTTGCTATCACCTTCTATGGATACACCTTGACTAATAGCGTAAAATAACAGATGTAATGAAAAACAAGGCGAATTCATATAAGGTGGTGTTGATTCTTCAAATACAAAAATTGCAAGAATTTTGGTTTTGCTTTTGGCGATTGTAAAATATCCTTCCTGAAGGAAGAAGAGGAGAAGAAAATACAAGTATATTTACTTTTCACTCACTCGCTAAGGCGATTTAAAAAAAAATCATACTAAAAAACTATACACATTATGATAGTTAGTGGCCCAGCAAATGTATAGCAAACACATAATTTTGGCATTTGCTTTACCACGGTGAGATAAACCAGCTGCTTAACCATATTGCCATATTTGTAAAGGATTGACAGAAAGATCCCATTAAGGTATTCTATTCAAGAAAAGTAACTAACAATTCCTCAATACCTAAGTTGTACTTAGCAAGAGCAACTACATATGGTATGTATGTATCTATGTATGTACTCGTATCTCCTATCTTTTATCGCAGGGCATTCGGTTCAACGTTGTGAATTCGAATGCAATGGAAATGGAAATAAACAATTTCACCATTTCCATACTTTTAATTCAATTTCTACTCATAACTGCCGATTACGGTTGGTTGCTGAAATTATTTTGTCATTAGCAACTGCGCAGTGTCAGTGGTGGAAAACACCAGCTTGCGGAACTCACTTTTGGGTAAGCAGCGTTTCTTCTGTTAACTTTTCAGTTACAGTGTAAGTTTGGTGATCATTCTAGAGTGCTTACTCAGGTGGTAATGTAAGTCAAGTCAGTCTTCCAGTGTTGAGAAAGTCTCAAAATTATATTACAGGATATTGACAATATCTGTAACAGTATGAAGATGAACTTACATTTCATGCTAGACTTTTTATACCCGCACACTGGAGCCCAGGCAGTTCTAACTTTGTCCACCGTAACAGCAGAAAACAACCGAGATATATAAATATATACATATACATATATACCAAAGTTTTCAGAATGAGTAGCGAAATCGATCAAACAATGCCTGTCTGTTCCTCCATCTGTCAGTGGTTCGGATAATTTTAGAAAATATTGAGCAATCCCAACGAAACATTGCCCTGGACCCAAGGTACTTTTGTATTGAAAATGAAAAATCGGATAATAATCACGCCCACATAACGGTGTTTTGTGAAAGTCAAAATATTTCGACAATCAGTAAAGATAATTTGCTCAAATTTGATAGCTAGGATTGGGTTGGAAAACGGAATACGGCAATGTTCTTTTTTAATAGGCGTGACACCACCCACTTTTGAAGAAAAAGGTATGTACATATATCTCCGAAACTATAATCGACGAATTCAAATCTGCTCTTCCACGAAACACCGCCCACTTTACAAAAATTATATATTTATCATAAGTTGGTTCCGAATACCATAAGAACCTACTGTAAAAATTTCATAACAATCGATTGAGGGGTTCGAAAGCCTATATAGGACACAATTTATTTTTAAATAAGATTAAGTGATTTAATATTTAATATTTAAAATCCGGTTCCACTCAAACTTTGACTCTTCTTCACTTGTTTTTTTAAGATTGTTTTTTAAAAACATAGAATTTATATATTTACATGTACCCTCGATAAAATGAATATAATCAGCTAAAATTGAATGATATCCTGGTAAATCGGTTACACGGGACGTTTCTCTTGTATCGATTTTCCCATATCCAAATCTAGTTCTATGTTCGTGCTCTACATATTCAGCATAGCAAATTCACATACACTTACAGTGGCTCACATAAGTATAATGCATATGAATAAAATAAACCAAACGATAATATTTTTGAATTTCTTCCAGTTTTATTTATAAATAATGTATTCAATTCAATAACATATCCACTATTTACTTCGCTGAGACTTCATTAACACATAAACAATCATTGTACATACGAAACAATTCAGAAATTGTAACTCAGAAAGTATTTTGCATCATTAGACAGCGTTCAGACAGGGAAACTTTTGTCGCAGCAACTCGTTACTTGTAAGAGAGAGAGGGACGGGGAAAGGGGAAGGGCACCGAGTTGCTAGTGCTCGGGCGACACGCTTTGTGTTCTTATTCGTCTCAGTCGGCAGCTAAGAAATTTGACATTCTTTTTCATTTATAAATTCTTTCAGTGGTTGCAGTTTTGTTGAGTTGGGAAATGAAATTTTGTTCTTATTTTTTTGCGATTAAATATACACATGTGTATGCATATACTATACATATTAACGTAAATTATGTTAAAACTTCATTTTTCAACTCACCTTTTACTTGTAATCACAAAATTTATCAGAATGTGTAAATGCCGCTTAAGCGAAGCGTACAGAAATGTGCGAAAATGATATAAAATGAAATGCCAGAAAATTGCCTGAACAGAGTTGATCTGTGTGAACGCGACGAGCAACACCAAAAGGGAAATCGATGATAATAAGCAACAAAAGTTTCCCCGTCTGAACCCAGTCTGAGGCAACTCACAAAAAAATTTTGCTTATTATTAAAATCCGTTATTTGGTGCAGATTTGTTTACTTGTTGCAAATTTCAGTTGAATTTATGGTACTGGTGCGTGTTTCTGAAATTGTCATAATTAGAATAATTTCGTTTATAATTGTGATAAGGCGTGCATAAAAAATGCCAAAGGGTAAAGAAAAGACAATATCGAAAAATAATAATTTTGTTCCACCCTAAAGCCCTGACATAAACCCTACAAAAAACCTTTCGGCATACCTTGAAGATAAAGTGCGTGAACACAAAATTTCATCAAAAAATAGTCTCAAGGAGGTTTTGCAAAGGGAATGGGAAAAAATACCACATGAATTTAGTCGAAAGTTGGTAAAATCGATGCCAAAACGCTTGGAAGCTGTCTCCAAAAGTAGCGGTTATCATACGAAATACATAGTTTTTACAATTTATTTATACATAAGTATATCACTTTTAGTCAAGTGCAAAATAATTTTGTGAGTTACAAATACCTTTATTTTTTTTTGTGTTAAAGAAGCCCCAGTGAAGTTATGAGTTGATATGTTATTGAATTTAATACGTACTTAATTTATCAATTAACCTGAAAAAAATTAAAAATAAATTGTTTGTTTTATTTTCTTCATATGCAAAATACTTTTGTGAGCTACTGTGTGTACATTTATAATAGCAGATATATGTTATCTCTCATTGGCATTTGTTACATTATTGGCAATAGCAGAAGTTGAAAGTCAGGGTATTTTACAAAATCTTTGAATGTATTTATAGAAACAACATCACTAACAATGCGAGTAAAGCCATGTTTGAAGTTCAACGCCTTCGTTTGTTTGTTTCCAAACGAGAAATCTCTGAGTAAAGCTAAATTGTTTTTGTGCAAACTGCCTATCTATTTATATATTTTACAATGCACTTATTTATACATGCATACATATTTATGTCTCTGAAAAATATCGGCGACATATATCTAGAGAGAGTATCCCAGGATTAGTATCAATCGGATATAATTGGGCGTAAATTAGTCTAGACTCAAACCTTATGAATACGATTAAAACTAAAATTATTAAATCGACAATATTAATTTTTGAGCCCAAGGCCAGTAAAAGGAAAGTGTTTTGGAAAAAAGACAACAACAATCAGAAGTGGTAGAAATTATAGCTATTTCATAGATCACCACATTTTCTCATCAGATTTCTTTCATGACTCCACCGGCATTTGAACCCACAACCTACGACTTGCTAGGCAAGTACGTTGCCAGTTATTTATTAAATATTCTGTATATTAGCATAAAGTAAACTCATAAAAAGTGCAGGTATACGTTAAATATTTGTGTCAAATATGATTTAAAAAAGGTATAAAATGCACCTAAAAAAATGGCTAGTCTACATAATATTGTGTAAAGCAATCTGCAATTTTGATGCATAAAATTCAGAAATTGCAATGGGTATATGTAAAAGGCACCACTCTACATTGATACTCATTCTGGTCCAAAAGGGTACACGTAGTCTTTTCTTAGGACATTATCGAACAAAAAGGAACAGTTCAGTCCATACAAATGAATGTAAAGTGCCATTAGTCACATCTTCCTTTATAATATTTGTTTGCATAAAAGTAAGAAAGTGTGTGGCATTTTGCCTCTGTCTCTATGCGACGGTGATTTGCAAAAGTTTTTTCCTTTTTCAACTTTCTCCTTATTTACGATACTGAAATATAACAATGCATTGTTGCATATATCTTACGACCATTTTTATAAAGGGTGTTTGAATAGATACGTCTGAGAAACATTACAATGTGGGACAGAGGATCCAGAATCTTCAGTGTATTATGTTAAATTTGGAAATTGTGCGTTAATGGTTGCTATTTGTGACATATTTAGAATGTATAAAACGGGAAGTTGTGAAGACTGTATTCAGGAAGTTCCTCCAGATATTTTTATTGAAACACTTTCAGTTCTATTTACTTTATAAATCAGAAATCTGCTTAAAAGTGTTATCCACGTATCTTAAAATTAATATTTTTAAATTCACCTTTTCTTTCCACAGAAATCTGCAGTAGGAATTGAAATTAGTCACCTTCTATTCTCAGTCTGACTTTGAATGAATTCTACAGCGATCACAATGTGGCTCAACTATTTTAATTTTACATACTTAAGTTGCATAGGATGTATAAAAGTTTTGCTAAAATAGTACTTTGTGAAAGTGAAATGAATTTAATTTTCCATTGCAGCCTAGACAAATAGAAAAGTTGGTCACAAGTATACTAAAAGTTCGTAAGAAGCGGTTGAGTGGCTTTTATTACATATTTTAAAAAATTTAGTTACTGGCTGTGAAATTCAAAAGTGGCTTACCCCTTTGGAATTTCAAATTGATAAATTTTATTATGGCGTGATGATGCCGGTTTGTACCAAGTTAACCGGTGTCGAGGGAATATTACAGCTGAAGGTGTTATAGAAATACTTGAGTAAAATATAAAATACAGAATAAAAATAAAAAATAATAACACTATTTTTCAATACCGAGGTGTTCATGAACAACCCCGGTTAGAAAGAGCGCATTAGTCGTTAATTTCTGTTAACTGTCATCACTTGCTCTTTCCAACCCCTTCCTCTTCCTTTGCCACCGCCAGGTGGTAACGCGTTATATATTTTCAAGACTTGAACGATCTACATATAAGTATGTACATATACAGTTATGTGAAAAAATAGAAACACGACATTTTGAACAGTTTTGGCTATTTTTCTTTCGTTTATTTTATATTTGTTGGTTTTTTTTATTTAGAAGTCTAGCTCATTATGTAACAACCACCGTATAAATCCAAATTTCACAAAGTTTCATAAAATTTCCAAACTTTCAGATTAGAGATTTTATGAAAATTTTAAATATGCAGTTTTATAGCCTATAAAATTTGTTTTAATATAGTGCAAATGCCACATTCTTTCCCATGGAAAAAAATTGTCCAGCGTTCTTTGATGGAAGGAATAAAAAAGACCAAACATTAACGACAATTTGTAGCTACTTGGGACTTGCACTTTATAACAAACTTAATGGGCTATAAAACTGGATATGTTCTTAGAATCTATGTATATAAGAATTCGAATTAAAAAGTTTGAAAATGTTTTGAAGTTCTGTTGAATTTTCATATTTTTTCACACATCAATTCCTTATTATTGCTTTCAGTTAGTGTAGCTCACTTACGCCAGATGACTTATTTTACTAATGATGTGGATTGGCAATTATAGTCATAGTTCAAGACGCGGATAATTTCGGACACACAGATTGTCAGTAAAGTATTCAAAAATGCCGTTGCCGACTTATTTAAAATACAGGGAACGAACACTGAAGCAGCACTGACGTTGAAAAACGAATCTGGGCTGGCTGTTTCTGAACAACCCTATTTGAAACTGTGAGCTTAAAATGAAAAGTATTGCGCTTAACAAGTAATAACGAAAAATTGGTAATACGTTATTATTTACATATGTATCTATAAAACAGCTTGATGTTTGGCCGAACTTTTCTACAATTTGTGGTGTGTGGCAAATGATTTTTTTGAATAGTTTTTAATGACAGATCGGAGGTCTGCCATTGCCTGCCGAGAGGCGACCACTAATAAATAAAGCTATTTAGTTAATATTTGATGTTATTTGTCCGGCGAGGAGTTGAACCCGAAACCCACCGATTGAAGCAACGCACTCGCACCAAGCATACATTTTTCTGAAATAAATTTCAGTATCAATATTTATTGGATATTTTATACATTTGCTTATGAACAGCTGATTGAAATTTGAGTTGTAAACGATAATATGAATTTGGCAATTTGGGAAATATGTGAACGTGATCAGTATTTAATGAAGATCAGATATTTGTATCTATATCTACCCTGGTTGCTTTAAGTTATTACAAACAACCGTTATCTGAAAAAAGTTATAATACTCCAATCTTCTCTCAGCTAATTGGTGCCCTAGCCATGTAGATTGATTAGTAAAAAACTGATTACTAAAAGACAATGGAATGAAGCTAAAGCTCATTAGCTCATCACCTTAATCCTCATAGTTTTAAATGCAATATAAGTACATACATATATGCTCCCATTTTTTTCTTTTAATAGTAATGAAAACCGAATAATCTGTAATCGCCTCATAGAAGGTCTATCCTCCTGCGCTTTTGAGCAATCATATTTATTTACATAACAGCATAATAAACAGTACATCGTTAAAGTTGTCGTTATCTTATCATATTAAAGATCCTAGCGCTACTGACTTTGATATTAGCGTACTACAGGTGGTGTACGGTATGAAATATTTACTTATTTTGGTATATGTTTTACTGTTTTAAATTGTGTTATGATGATGCGATAGATTTATGAATAATACTCGTTTTTTAACTAAAATTAGTGTGAAAGTGCAGCTAAGAGGGCTAATAAAAAATTCCAAAATATTTAGGCTACTTGCTGCCAAATAAGTTAAAGGCCTTTGGTGACATTTCTCATAGATTTTCCATTACGATTTCGCTTCAATTTTTTGCAGCATTAAAGAGTTCTCATTTGTTTAGTGTTCGGTTGTAACCCTAAACAATTGCACATTTTGCTATGCAGATGGATAAATTTTCTCAATTCAAGACGACATTATTTCTATTTTTAAAACAATCACTAGCTGAATAGAAGGTCGGCCAAATGTGAAATGCAAAGTTAAACTGACTTGTGAGACTTTGGCAAAACACAGTCAATACATGTTACGAGCGCTAGTGCTAAAATATCGGGAAAATTGACTTTGCATTTTAATAAATTTATACAATTCTGCTCTCATATCAACTTGGAGAGCTACAGCTTGCGATTGCGCTTAACGGCACGCAATTTATCTCTCGATAAGGGATGTTTTCCCGCTCACTTCAAATATACATATGTACGAAAAATTTATTTGCAGATATTTTCTTTATAACCAAACGTTACTTGCAAACGAAGAGTAAATTTATAAACTCTATGTACTCGGATGAGTGTGTTTGGCTTTTGTTTGCAGTTGTTTGACTTCCTTTTAGGTGTTGTTGTTGCGCTAGTGCAATGTGGGTTAAGAATGTGTTTATTAACAGCATGATGGCGGCCGCGTGGTAAGGGTTTCACTTACATAACTTATATTTTTCACCACAAAATGTTAGGTGTGTGTATATTTGTGTACATTTGCAAGTTAGTTGCAACATTCCAATCGTTTTTCTTCCTCTGGTCTTACCATTAAATGTTTGCGCTTGCATTAATACATCAGAAGACGGGTGTTCATAGTGACATCTCATTTCCTGCTTTGACTTACTATCATTCCACCTCATGAGAATTTCCCATATCACTTGGATCATCAAAGTGCTGATTTTTTTGTGGGAAAAGAGCACTAAGTACAATTTTTTTACCACATGACAATAAGAACACATCTTATATTTACAATGTTTCGATTTTTTATCACCACGCTTCGCTGGTTACGCACCTCCTTATTCTCATATACTCGTACAACCCCTCGCATCATCACAATCAGGTTTATTAAAGTTGCCATCTTTTAACAACTGATGCTGTTACTGCCTCGTTTTACTGATTGATGTCCCAATGTTTTATCCACCATCTATTTGGCGCTCACCGGTCTTTTACTCTACTACTGCATCTGTTTTCCTAACACAGTTTTGTTATTTATTTTGCGTTCCGTTTTGGCTTTCATCGTCGTGTTGTGACACTTAGCGTTGCCGAAGTTCTTGTGGATAGGTCATGTTTACTTTAATACATATACATATACTTCTACGTATGTATGCATAACTATGTGCATACATAAATATGTACATACATATTTACCTAATAATATATATTTACTCATAAGTAGGTACTTATTTGTTTGCCTTTTGGTGTGTAAATGTTGCAGAATCATTTTTAAATTAAAGATATTTAAAAAAAAATAATGTTTCTTATGTTTATTATGGCGGCAATCAACCCCTTTTTCAAGTACACAGAGCTAATTAAAGTCATCGGCGTTTAAAAGAGCTTGGTGGCTAAGGAGAGCGAGAGGGGACAATATTAAAGAAATGTTTGCCAGAACATCTTCTTAATTTTATTTTCAATTTCTTTTAAATACTATTGAAAAGTAAAACGTCTGAAAACTAGGCGATAACTTCTTGTTTATTAATTTTTATGGAGTTTTGTCCAATAATCCAAAAAAGAGTTCCTCTGATTTTCAATAGAGTTCCTCTGATTTTTAATAGAATCTAATTGAATTATTAATAAGGAATACTTTTTATTTTTAAGCCGCTTTAGCTTTTAACGTCTTTGTGAATAATTTACCTTATATTGCTTTTAGTTTAATCAAATCGAATTCATATAAGGTGAAGTTGATCAAGCCATTGATTGAATTCGCTTGGTAAACGTTAAGCCAAAATGATGTGTTTGTTGTAAATCATACTGTCATTGTGCGTATATTTTGTTAGTGTACATTTTTGGGTTTGTACTTATAATATCACCTGATATAAAGTTGCCTTGAGTTTAATTTTATGAATATTGTTATTTGGATTTTTGTATTTTCAAAATGAAAATTTTTGATTTACACACATATTTATTGTTCCAGAAGTTTTCAATCCATAAAGTTATAATAACATATTTCTCTTTTTCTCTCAATGCATTTCTTGTGCATTTTGTTAAAGATGCCGGTTGTACACTAAAGGTCCTGTCTAAACTTGAATTAAAGTTGAAAAAATGGCACTTGCGATACTGCGTATAATTTGGCAACATATTATACTTATAATACTTATGTTAAAGTTATTTCAATTGTTCTTATATTAAAAACAGATTTGTAAAACCTGTATAATAATATATACATATGTATGTAAATATTTTAACCTATTGAGTAAAACTTATTATTTAAATAAAACTTTGCTAAAAAAATTAATGTTTATTTTTAGAAAATAATGTACATACTTCAACGAATGTAGGAAGCAATAATTTCAAAGTGATAAAATCATCGGCTTATTAAAGTTAAGAGGAGATTCTAAAGAAAACCACGATTTCCTTCGTAATTATATTGAAGAGGTTTTAACCTTAGATTTACAGGCTGTCTACTGGATTTTATTGAAAATGTTTTCATCTTAATTCTACAGGTCATCTTCTTAATTATATTAAAAGGTTTTCATCTTAGTTTTATAGGCAATCTACTAGGTTTGGATCGTAATTCTATGGGATACCTTCTTAATTACATTGAAAAATTTGAATCTTCTTGATTTTATTGAAAAGACATATCCAGTCGTAATAAGAAGCACTTCTTATTCTGATTTATAGAATATCTTAGCTGGTATTTTCACTCTCCAGTCGCTGGTCGAAGGTAGGTGAAATTGCAAGCGCACGTTTATTTTGTCTTGACCAGAAGCGAACATTTGGATATCGAAGTATAATTCTAGGATTTCCGATAACGATAAAACAAATCCATTAGATATTAGATTTAGTAACGTTATTATCATATGTTTTTAATTTGGTTTGCTATTTAATTTTGAATATACTAACGCCAGAACATTGCTTGAAAATTGTGCAAACTTATTTCAAACATTTCAATATGCAAAATGGAGAGCATCACTGGGCTGTGACAGTTCTTATAGGCTGGTGGAGTCGTTGGTCCTGACGAGAGTTGCAAAAATCGATGCAATTCAGTGGTTCAAAAGAAAAAAACTTGTATCGGTATATGAACCGGTTCATGAGTATATCTGAACTGCGGTACGGTACTGTTCAAATGGTTTACTTCTTTTAGAGTAAGTGATACAAATATCACACAAATATGACAAATACTGTAATATGAGGTTTGGTATTGAAATAATATATATATTTATTTTATTTATATATATATTATAATAGTTTATCAGAACTTTGATTTGTTAATTACAAAGATGATTATAGTAAGGAACTTTTGAAAATGAACTGTTTTCCATACTTAAAGAAATGGAATCAGAATTAATTATTATTTAAGTGGTTTGTAATTAATTATATAAATTCTATCGAGCTGTTTCGAATATACAGTAAGGGGAAATTAAATTAAATTAACGAGCATATACTAAGCCATAACTTCATATGATTGCCTTCGATCAAAAAGGTAGGCTAATTGCCTTTTGTTTGTGTAATGCGCATTAATGTTTTTTTAATCAAATGCGCAAGCAGAGATGCGTATTAAAAACTTAAAAAATGTTTTATTGCCAGAGAAAGGAAGAGCTCAATTTAGGAGTATTTCTATAGTGTTAATTACCTGAATTAACAAATCGAATATATTTTAAAGAAAACTGCAAATTGTTTAAAAGTTTAATACCTTTTAAATAAACAAGCTAAATCAGTTATTGCAATTTGGAAAGCGTTACAAAAAATTAGTTTCGAGAGTTACAACCCGGATAAAAAGGTAAATTATACGAAATTTATAAGATAAATTAAATATTATTAATGGCATTTTCGTAAAATTTTCTAAATTTTTCAAAACTTAAAGTTAAAATAATTTGCCAGACTCTTTATGATTGGCCTATAAGACCTTGAAAGTGACCGCGGCGCTTTGCGAAAGCACCATTGTCGGAAAAAATGATTAGTTTTTAATTTTTTGGTTTATTTCAAAAATATTTGTTAACAAAATTTTATTTATTTATTTATAACAGAATATCACAAACATAATCATTTAACCCGAAATAATTGATAGGTTAAATATTTATTTTTTTAACTCTGAGTCAATGACTAACCTAATGCAAATTTATCAATTTAACCGCATGTGGGGGCCTAAGGGTGTTAAATTAATAAGTTGTATGAAACTTGCGGCTTTGCTTTTTTCTCCTAAATTTTTTATCTGATAATTCTGATGAGCATACTCAGGTGGTTATATAAATCAAACCAGTCTTTCGATGTAAAGGAAATCTCAAAAGTTATATCCTAGACTCAAACTCAAAACTCAGAACTCAAAAAAACTTCACAAATCGCATGTGTGGATGCGATGACGAGAGAATTTCTGGCTACGAAACTATCGCAGGTTCAGTTTTGAATGTTGATTATTAACCAAATAAATAGTAATCGAAAATATCGTCAACAGAACGAGCGCAAGCGATATAAATGTAAGCAAAGAATTACGTACTAATCCGAACGAACCATGACACCAGAGCTGTTAATAATCGATTAATAATCTTAATCATTAATAATTTGATTAAAGTATTTTCACAACTTGATTAACTGATTAAATCAAAATTAAATGTTATTTCCTTTTTAATTAATGATTGAAATTAAATTTAATCAAAATTTAATCATGATTAAAGGGAATTAATTTAGTTTTAAAAATTATTTTACAGATTGAAAAAATTTAATCAAAAATTTAGTTTGATTAAAAATTTTGATTAATTTGGATTAAATGGCAATTAATATTGCATTAGTTAAAAATAACTAAATTTATTGTTCCAACAAAGCAGAGTTGTCCTAACAATAACGATGAAATCGTATTTTTTGATTTGGAAGAGAATAGTAATTATAAGTTAGTTACTTTCGTTAAAAAATTACTAGTTTCTATTATTACAGATGCTGACGAGGAAACGACAACTTCACAGAGCTTGGGTTATAGTAAAGTAGAGCTTGAAAGCATTATCAGTTAGCAGTTATATTCATATCTTGCGAACCCAATAAAAAATTGAGCAATATGACTTGTTAAAACAAGCTTCGCTCTATTTTAATACGCCTCTGACATCCTAAGCGCCTGTGGAGAGATTGTTCTCTTTCGCAGGAATTATCAATGGCGCCAGAAGAAATGCTCTGAACGATTTTTCATTTGAAAAATTAGTATTGCTAAAAGCAAATAATTGAATTCGTCATCTTTATGGTTGAAATTATTGAAATATGGTTGAATTTGTTTGTTTAAATTTTTGTTGAATTATTGTACTGACTATATTTTGTTATTATTTATTTATTTATTATTGAATTCACCATATGATTTATAGTAACCATTTTCATTATCATTGCTGACGCTCATGAAATAAGAATAAATTATGATTTTTTAACTAATGAACCATTTAATTCACTTTAATCTAAATTAATCAAAATTTTTAATCAAACAAAATTTTTGATTAAATTTTTGTAATCTGTAAATAAATTTTTCAAACCAAATTAATTCCCTTTAATCATGATTAAATATTGATTAAATTAAATGTCAATCATTAAATAATCAACGAATTGCGAAAAGAAATTAATAATCGAATTAATTAAAAAAATATATTAATTCAATTGATTATTAATTTTAATCCACTTTTAACAGCTCTGCATGACACTGATGGCGGAAAATCCTTCCCAAATTTACTAAAAGCATGGTAAAAAGTATTCGGAATTTCGCAATACATTATAGAAACAGTAAATTACACCACACTTTCTAGTTATCCAAAAAAAGTAATTTAAGAATTATATATGTACTTACAAATGTAAATATATGTATAAAGTAGTTCCCAAAGGAAGCTTGTTTTTCATTATATTTTATTGCCTATATACTTTCATGGAAATCATGAATATTTGATATACTATACTTATAGAAATGAAATCTATACGATGAATAGCCCTCGAGATATATGTGTGTATGTACATATTTGAATCTGTTTATGTTTTATGAAAATCACGACAAAAATTCCTAGAAAATGAAATTCAATAATACTCGTAGAAGGTTGGATAACTAGGCAGTGTACCCGCTCCCGCTCGCTGCGTTACTCTGTTGTAGAAACAACTAATAACATAAATTTTGGAAGGGCTTTGATCTCCCTACTAATGGTCAATCGCATTATTTTTAAAGCTGCTTTATATACGAGTATTTAATTCAGAGTTTATTCGAAATAACAAATATCTGCTTCTCAAATGCAACGTTACAAGACAGTCGAACAACGAAAACCACAATAATTATCCAATCTTTACCAATTTAATCATAATTCCATATATACGTAGTTAGATCCATCTAGCATCGCAGCCCCAAATTATGAATCTATTTATTTGAGTGATGAATGAAAAGCTATTCTCTATTCAAAATTGTTTGTGTCATGAATTAAAATTACTCTTCATTTAAAAATATAAAATTTGTAATCCTTATCGGCCAGCTCTGGTCCTAAATAAGTCATTGTCTACATACACTCATCAGATTTTTTGAAAATCTGGGTACTTAAAAATCGGCTGTTATATACATACATACATACATACTTAAAGTTAAACTTACTTACTGTGTTAATTGGCGTTATAACCGCTTAAGCGATTTTGGATAAACTTCTTCCACAATTTGTCGCATGCGTTTTGATGTTGCAACACAAATTGAGGGGTCCCGACTCCGAACGAAGAATGTATTTTTGTGAGAAGTTTTTTTTCATCGCAGAAGTACACCCAGAGGTTTGCCATTGCCTGACGAAGGGCGACCGCTATTAGAAACAACTTTTTCTATAATTTTTGGTGTTACTTGTCCCGGCCAGGATTCGAACCCGGGACCCACCGAATGAACCGCGCACACGCTACACACTCGGCTAAGGTCGCCACCTAAAGTTAAACTACTTTTCTATATTTTAACTACTAGGTCAAAGATAGTGTAATGTACCGATTAAGGAAATAAATGACGATGTATGTAATCCAAAGGTAGCATAAAAATTAATTATATTTATTAAGCATAAACATACATATGTACGTATGATGATTAATGATTAATGTATATTAGATATAAGAAATGGAAATCAAAATAGCAAAATGATAATCAATTACAAAGGTTGTATAACACTTAAGAGTATGGAATATTATAAATACAATACAGGTTGTATGACTCGTTATAATATATAATACTCTGCAGATAGAATCCTAGAACCACAGATGGTTGTCATGCACCTACCACTCTGGTATCTGGAAAGCAGTATAAGTATAAAGAATGGTATGAACATTGCAACATTTTAATATACAAGCAGGTTGCACTCCTGCCCATTTTTTTATCAATATCCGACTCCCATAAGCAATTCTCCGAGGAATTAAGTATTAATATTAATTCTTACACATACTGTACGATTTTGTAATAAGAATTCCAGCTACAGCCAGTTGATAATTCTCCCTTTAGCAGAATTTTCAAAAATCTTATGGGACATCTCATACTTAAAAAAACAACAACAACATTTTTTCTCACACTCCAGGCCATTGAGTTAAAATTACTTGGCTCAACTCTTTCATTTGTATATGTATGACCACACTTATTCCATTTCAACTATGAAAAATTACTTTACACTGAATAGCTGTATAATTCGCGATTCTCTTATGCTTTAATTATAAATTGTTACATATGTACATACATATGTACACTTTAATTGTATGGAATATGGAGTTTTAATTTGATATATACTGCACTTTTACGAAGAGACCATAAGTTATATTCTTCAAACATATACATACATACAATAAAATAAAATAAATGGATTATCCAATCTGAAAAGCAATCCAAAAGTACCTACGGTGAATGGAAACAAATCACAGTAACTTGTTAACAAACGAAGCAATATTAAAGAAATAACATAAAAGCATACAATTACAAAACACCGTTACAAAGTGCAGTTAAAAATATTTACTAATTACATGATTGTATAAACAAACATAAAAATGTGTGTATGTATGTAGGTAGAAAAAATATGGAAACATAGCAATAATAATAATCAGAACAATAACGATGAAAAAGCGCGCAATTCCCTTTAAAATAATGCACAACCATCGGGTCAAGCACAGTAGGGTGGCCAGCGCGCCAATAAAAAATGGGAAAATATCCTATATTACAACAAAATGAAAAAGGCGGGAAAAAATGTGTGTGAAAATAAAGCGAAAGAAATAAAAAACATTTGTATAAAACAACACTTTGCTAGGGTGGCGGGTACGCGCAGCAGATTGGTGTATGAGGTGTTAAACTCAATTTGCATAAATGAAGAACGGAAAACAATTGTTGTGGAACGAATTAAATTGTTGTAGGAGGGATGCGGAATAGAGTGCGATGGCTTTCGTGGGATTTAAAAGCAAACGTTAAATAAGAAACATGTAGAAGAGAAAATAAAAAGGAGGTAAATGTTATAAAATCTTGTAATTTATATATAATATATGAATGTAACGAGGACAATTGAAAGAAATTCCAATTGATTGAATGGAGAGCGATAGTGAAGATGAAAAAGTAAAAGTGGAACACACTACGACTGGAGGGATAATAAACGCGAATATGTACATATATAAAAGTAGGTTACTACATATCCTCATAAGTATGTACTATATAAGTAATAAACTTTTTAAAGATGAAGAACTTAATATAATCCAAAAATAATTCCTTTAGCCTTTGCGACTTGTAAAATTCTAAACTCCAAGTCTTAGCAAGATATCCACGAATCGCCCTATACAATAAAATTTTTGTAATGTGTTTTAGTTGAGCCCTGGAAAGTAGTTTTTGTTCAACGGCATTTTCGGCAATAAATCCTGTTTGCATGGTAAGGTATAAAAGATTGTGGTCTGAACAGTAAAATACGGATAAACCTCGAACCATTGTTATTATTTTCAATATAATCTCCTCTTTTTTTCAATACACTTTTCACCGCGATTTAAAAACATTTGTATATGCTTCAAAAATAGTCTGAATATTTACCTTCAAATTGTTCTAAAATAGCAGACTTCATTGTAAGTGTTGCCCTTGTGTGGACGGTGTGGTTTCATCGAGAACAAAACTTCTCACAATAGTTTTCCGCGACATTTTTTCCTTACTAGATAGGGTCAGGCATTGATGTAAGAAGAAAGTATAGTAATCGCCCCATACTCTTGTGCTGAGCCGTTTGATATGAGACGAGGTTTCAGATAGGGTGACTTACTATCGTGTGACTTCTTTAACATTATGTTGGAAAAGATAATTCGAGCTGCAGAATTAAACCGGTCAGGCACCATCTATTATATGAGCGTGCATCTTCTGGCGTATGCTCATGATATCGATGGGACTGGAGGTAAACGAAGGCAAAACGAAGTACCTTCTGTTGTCAAATAAGTAAACAGTCAGCGCATTCGCGTCTTGGCTTCCGAGTCAGTACTGATAGTTACAATTTTGACAAGTATGTGACTTTTTTATCTTGGAACCAGCATTAACAACAACAGCAATACCAGCCTCGAAATCCAACGAATAATCTCTATTGCCAACAAATGCTACTTTGGGCTGAGTAGGCAAATAAGCAGTACAGCCCTCTCTCGACGAACAAAAACCACGCTCTATAAGTCTGCCATCATACCTAGGCTATTGTATGGCGCGGAAGCATGGTCACTGTCAACATCAGATGAAATGGCTCTTGGAGTGAAACTTTACATCTTTGCGACGGAGACTACCGCAGACTATGGAATGTTGAGCTTTATGACAACAGTGACATAGTACACCCCATTAAAATTCAGTGGCTAGGCTGTCTAGGTCATGTTGTACGTATGAAAGAAAATGCTCCAGCCCTGAAATGGTCCGGTACCCGCAGATGGTATCAGAGGAAGAGATAAGCGTCCTCTACGTTGGAACGATCCGGTGAAGAAGATGCCTTCAGTTGGCGCTAGTTAATATGGCAAAGGAACGCCTAAACGACGTAACACTAAAGTCCACGTCAATCAACTGATTTAGTTTTAGAAGTGCTACTTAAGATCCGAAAACCCGATAATTACGTGAAGTACCTTAGAAAAGGCCTGTGAAGAAAATAATTATAATAATAAAACACTACCTACGAATTCACCACTCACTGGGCTTATAAAGTTAAATTTATATAATATATTTATATAACGTTACGGCAATGCCAAAATGCCATTAATTGTTGGTGGTTTGTAAATAAAATATTTCGTCATTAGCTTTAGCTGACATTCTCATACACAAGGCGTATTAAGAAGAAGCAATCAGCTGTTCTACTAACGTCACCGCCTCGGCTCGTAGATTTATTTATTGAAGAAAGTTTACAGCGACGCCAAAGTAGTTTTCCTCAAAAAGATAAAAACTGAGTACAGCACTTTACTTGTTCTAGTTTTTGCCTTTCAGTGTTGTCTCCTCCACAGATATGTACTTATGTTGTTTCATCAGTAATAGCCTTGGATGGTCATCTTAATCGGGCTTCATCATTAATTCATTCCCTTCCAAATCGAAGTTGTTTCACCCATTCTTTTACCATGTAATACGAAGGGGAAGAATTCACAGCATCCTAGTATTGTTTGATTTCCGCCGGTGTCTTCAACTCCTTTGTCCAAAATTTAATCATAGCACAATTCTCAATTTAATGCTTTCGAAATTTATAATTGACCGGCAGGACTAATAGATAGATAAAAAATATAGCGATTTAACGGCATTAAAGTGGGTAAATCAAAAACGTTTGCATCTTACGGCATATTTAGGTTATGATGCAACTTAAAATTAAAATACAGTGGCTCACAGCCAAAGGGATTTATGTTTCGGATCATTATAATATTTAATTTCGAGGCACTTTGTAGCAAATTTCGTTTCAAAATATCCATAGTACAATCGATGAATTCCAAATTACCGACTCCAGAAGACGACATGCATCCCCTCACCAGCATTTCCTTTTCTCCATGCATAGCTCTTTCCATCCGATCTAAACAGGTTGAATTTACTCTCATCAGCAAAAATTACGGTATTCCAGATACTTTCACTCTTATATAAATGTTCGTTTGCATTTCGATTTTAGCACTGACGTATGGTTTATTTCGGGCTGTGCAGCCATTGAAATCAGCTTCTCTGAGAACTCTTCGTATGGTTCCCGGGTGACTTTTCTTCCCAAGAAATTTTTCCACTTCGTTGCCTAAAGCTGGAGCACTTAAATGGGGATTTTCGTGTACAATTCAACGGGAATCATTTTCGTTAAATATTTTATTAAGAGGCAATTTCCTTTTATTTGCGACACGATTTTCATGAACATAAATTCCTTGATTCAGTTTCACCATTTTGGCGACTTTGCGTCTTTATAATGCTTTAGTATTAATTCGCGTACTTCAATACTTGTTTGGAGAACTACACTTTATGAATGACAATACTAAAATGTCAAAACTGTCAAATACTCTTCCAGGATTTCTCACATTAATAACAGTATTTACTTTGCATTCGAAAATCGACGCCAGGGTGTTGTCGCTAACGGTAAACATTTGTGCATCATTTTGGTTGTGAGCTTGTATTTCGGTATACGAACATGTTTTTACTTTACGTTTGTAAATAAGGAATAATTTTGGCGTTTTTTTTAATTTACAAGAATTAACATACATATGTATATGTACCAAATTAATAAATTAGTACAATTTTTTTTATTTCGCAATATGAACATGATTTTTTACTAAGCGCTTTTTAATTTCGCTGCTTCATCATTTTGGCTGTGAGCCACTGTACGTTGTTTGAAATGTTAGGACTATGGGAAGTGCTTTGAAGTCCGCTTCACCTCGTTAAGTACATAAACGCGTGCTATTATCATTATTGAAAAAGGTTAATATTCACCTCAATCAATTGAATATCTACATATGTATATGTACATACACATGTACAACGATAATATTAATTTTTGAGCTCAATGCCAGTATAAGGAAAAGTATATTGGGAAAAAGACAACAACAGTCAGGAGTGGTAGAAATTATAGCTATTTCGGAGATCACCACATTTCCTCATTGGATTTCTTTCATGACTCCACCGGCACTCGAACCCACAACTTACGACTTACTGGGCAAGTGCGTAGCCAATGGAACACAGTCGGCCGTCCATTATACTTTTCCTTATACTGGCCTTGAGCTCAAAAATTAATATAATCGTTTAATAAAAATCAGGCCGAAAAATAATATACTTATGTATACACAAGTACATATATAACGAAAAAAGGCACTGAAGGTGGCACAGAGATTAGGGCTGCAAACGGGCTTAAATCGAACCGCCGTTTTTTGTGCTTCGAACCGAACCGTTTTATTTTGAAATGCCAAAACCGCACTGATACCACTCTAAAAATTCAGTTCGGTTCAAAATAAAAATGTACTAAAAAATTTTTCCAGACTTATAACACACAGTTTTGCCTAAAAATCCAGTCCTTATGGTAAAATATTAGCTTCCCATTAATAGTAACTTCTAACATTACTCCTTCAAGCATGGACCCTTGGATTATAATTTTTGTATTGCAGCCCTACTAGGGAATAAAGAGCACATATTTGTCTACAATTGTAAGAGGGTTTCACTGCAAAATTTTTTAAATGCCACTTTATGATGTTTCGAAAATTAGTTGTGAGCTCAGTTAAACAACATTGCCAAACAAAAACTTGACCAAGTACTTTTGATTTAACAGCATCTCAAAGCAAAAAATGTTGCGAACTAAATCTAATTTTTGTGTGATGAATTTTATAATTTTAAGTGCAGCTTAACTCAAACACAAAGCAGACAAAACTATTATTTATTACTGGTTTGCAGAATTGAAACTTGGACGCATCAGTCTCAGTTATGAATTTCGTTAAGGTCGTTCATCAATTGCTGTTATTACAGCAATCATCTCTGCTGGGGGGAAATGATGGATTGACATGTGATATACCGGGAGATAGAGGAATTCTTGCTCATTGGCAAATGTCAAATGTAAACGATTTTGTATTTGCATTTAGTAGTGAAGAAAATCTGCAGTCGATGTTCTAAATCTAAAATTTTGATATTAACATATAAGTAAATTAAATAAATAAAGTATATTGGCCCGTTTCTTTGTAACCTAGTTGCAAAAGAACACTAGGTAGGATTAAAAAATGCATGTAAAGCAACAACACTAACTCGGAAAAATATCCGAGTTGAACCAACTCCGTAAAATGATACCCGACCTGAGATGTAGTGTTGGGAAGTGAAAAACAGTGCTATTGTGAATTAGCCCTAAGAAAATGCATGGGAAATTTAGATTTAACACCTAATTCGTTTTTATTTGCCTAGTATTTATAAATATATAAGTAACATAAACCTAAAAATTTCCGGCACAACTATTTTCCGTTCCTAATTAGCACTAAATAAATCGCAACTTACTTAAAAGAAGCTAACAGGGTTGCTTTTGCAACTAAAGAAAATTTTATCCGAGTTAGAGCGTTCTTTTACAACTCGGTTAAATTTAAAACCACCATTCCACACAAATTGACCGGACCTCGAAAAATGCAGCACGAGCAACGAAGTAGTCCAAAAATTTAATCCGGATGTTTTTAAAAATGTGTACATGTGACGAAACTTACACCTATGCATATGTAGCTCTTGAGGATCGAAAAATAGTCAATGGTGAATAGTATACAGTAATTTGTTTGCTTGAAGTCATCGACGAAATTAGAAAAAATAACAGAAAACGTCGCATCATCCTTCACCACCACATTTCCAGCTCTCATACAGCACTTGGAAAGTTCGATTAAATAGATCAGCAAAAGTTTTGCCAGAACCCAGACTATACTTTTGTCAAAAGTGTTCGATGCGCCAAATATTAATCTGGCAGCATTGCTCTATCACGCAAAATTTTTGTCAATAAATGGACAATCATGGAAATGATACTTCACTTCACTTTTTAGATTAGAAAATATATGAAAACCTCTAAAATCTTAGTTCTCGTATGTGTTAAAAAGCATATTTCATCAAAATTTGAGAATTTGTTTCCGTTTAATAGCTCTAATTCATAATTGTCGATTACGGGTTTCTGCTGAAACGGTTTTGTCATTGGCAACTGCGCAGTCTGCCGTTCGGGTATTCGTGTCATATTTTGTCGTTAAAAATGTCATCTAGATTGCTACAGGTATTCTAAGGCGCACATTCAGGTGGTTATATAAATTAATCCAGTCTTTCGGTGTAAAAGAAGTATACAGATTACAAAAAAATTTATTAATGGCAATTCTATTAAAAAATGTGGTCTAAAAATGCATATACTAAAACTAATCATTTAATTTTATTAAACGTTATTTAACTTGAACAAAAATACCTTTACTTTTGGAAAAGTGGCAACTCTTTTAAGAATTGCTTTCGAACAGCTTTTGTAAGTTATTCAATTTCCACACAAATTTTCCTGAACATCCATTAGTTGAAATCAATATTATAATGCCTAATTTGGCTGATAAATTTGGTAGAATTTAAAATGTTTTTTAACAACTGGCAACTTTCTTCAAATATATTTCTCGAATAGAGCTCCTTAAACCTTTCTCGTTTATCAGTACCTTACGAAGAGTATCAGTTACCTTACCAATTAAGTTGAATCAAAAATGTTTTTGTATAAATGCATTCGTTTCACACCAATATGACTTACTCACTCCCTATAGCTTTCAGTTGGTAACTCTATATGCTAGTCCAGATTATGGGATTACCCTATGTTACATTTTATACAATACGTTCAGCTGTTTTAGCGTGAAAAGGTAAGAAGCATACTCACTTATTCACTCACTCACACACAAACTTTTGTATTTAAAAAAAATATGTGAACAAACGCGACACTATTTGAAAGGGAGGACTTTAATATTTGGAGCGTACTTTTTGGAAAACGAAACTGTCGTGCAAAGGTACATATATATATATGCATAACTTCAAACATGAAAAAACGGTGTTTTTGAGGTTAGGTTACCTTAAAGTCTTGACATGAGGAAAACTTTCGTATATTAGCTTCGTATGGTGTTGTTGTTGTAACAGCATTTGGGGAATGATGTTGAAGTGACAGTCCTTGGCCGGATATAAATCCGAGCCGTTCCGACTGTCGAGAGAACGAGTAGCATCGTATCGTATTGTCTGGTTTCTGGTAACGGTGGTCAGTTTCATTTTGTTGGACCATGTTATTTGAAGGAGAAATAACGTCTTATTGTCTATATACACCTGATTTATTTTTACCAGCAGGTATTTTCAAATAAGCAGCCACAGTTGATCCAAAATATTTGTGTATGAAATAAGAATTCAAATATTGTTTGATGACCTACTTTAATAAAACCAAATACAGAAAAACAAATTGGGATGGATAAGGTGAGTAAACTTAAGCAAATATTTTTCAGCTACATATTCGTAAAACTTACAAGGTAGTAAATTCTTAGCAATTAGTTATCGGCAGATTTGTACTGGGAGAGTAAATAAACACTTGAAATGTCAGCCTCGAGATCAGACAAAGCGTAACTTTTATCCACTGGTCCTACTTTGGATGAATTATACGAGCTCATTCCAAAGTTAAACGCAGAAATAATCAACGATTGCGCATGTCGTATGTTTGGTGAAAAGATTCTCTAACTAAGGCTGCGCAACGAAAATAAGGTCGCCTGCGATCACAGTGGAAGTGCAGAAGAGCCTGCTTCCGTGTAGAGTAAATAACTGTCCGAACTTCGCGCTTGCTCGGCTAGTTAGGCCATCTGAAAGCACTAAAAACCTAGGTTCCAAATCAGTATAAGTATGATAAGTATACTGTATACCATCCTCATTGGATACTGCTCGAATGTCCTGCACAAATTGAGACTTTAAATATTTCAGACTATGAGGTATTCACGCGAGGTATAAAGTTAAGTGTAATTCATGTTTCCACGTGAGATCTATTTTAGTTTACCAAATTTTCACTAGATGGGCTATAGTTGAAGTTTTAAAAATTAGTTTTTATACACCGAGTTGGTGCTTCCTTGGATTGAAGATGTTTCTGCTATTTGTTGTTGTTGTTGCCTACATACTGACCGACAAATGTGAAAAACTAAGACTGGGACAGCCCTAAGAGCTAATACTAAAATTGCATGCATTTTTTTTGCCTTATGGCATTGAATTAATCCCACCAAATTATATATTTTTCTTATAGTTATGATAGTAGATATTTTTGGCCTTATTTTTTAGTATACAAGTCCGAACTATAGTAATAAATAAATACTTTCTGCTGGGGTTAAACTTTCAAAAGAAAATAGAAGATGAATGATAATTATTTTGATGCTTCTAACACCTTTCACTCTTAGTACGATAGAATGATTGAAAAAGCTCAAACTGATCTAACAATGCGTACAATGTGCAGTTTGGCCCAGCAGAGCTCATCTACCTGCGTTGCTCTTCGCTCGGAGTGAAAATAGTGGAGGCACAAACTGAATGTAATACCCATTGTTATTACTGAGATTCTGGTGCACTGCTATCGCTAAGTCGCTTGTAATGGTATTATATCTGTCTGTTTGTCTGTATGTATTTATGTATGTATGCATGTTTAAAAGTATGCATATAATGGATAGTTTGAGGTGCTGGTTAGTTACTTCCTGTACTTTCGAGTTTGCCATTGAAAGCCAGCACAAGTGACAAGTGCCACGGAAAATGTAATCGAGTGTCGGTCACTGATAACAAGACCAGCAAGGCGCGGCCAATGCGAACGAGAATTGGTGTAGGAGGTAAAAGAAAGAAAGGTAGGTGGCCTGCTGATGTCGACCAACCAACAGGATAGCAGTTAAGATAAGTTGGCCAACTAGCAGGATATCTACGTGCACTAACTACAACTGCTGGCTACATTGCATTTTTATATTGTTAACGAGAAGATGGAAAATTTGAGCAAAAAAAAAAATGGAAATAGAGAAAAAAATGCAAAACTGTAATAAAAGTGCCCAAGGTTGTCACAATAACAAACTGCGCAAGAGAAAAAAGATAGGAACTATATAAAAAGTTAGTACCTAAAGGACATTGAGAAGGACATTAATGTAGAGCATACCACCAGCACGGGATCATTTTTCAAGACGCCAAGGAAGTTGGAAAAATATGCCGCCATATAAATCACTGCACTGATTTGTGGCCGGTAAGTATGAGTTAGAGCATTTGGAGTATTCGTACACAGAAGTTGCCGCACTCATATCTATATTCTTCTATACATACAAGTGTTAGTTATGTAAGCACTTACCATATTGCAATATATTTCAGAGTAAACGCGCACTGCAGCGACTCTTCATCTTCGATCCATCTGCATAACAAGTAAAGTATAGGGCAGTGTATCTCGAAGATGCCAGTTCAGCTATCAAAAGAAATGGTAGAAGCCAAGCAGCCAAAAACTAAATGGCCGCAGGACATTTGCATCAACAGCGCAGCGTCGGTAAGGAAAACAGCTCGACGGAATGCATTGCAATTTGCACAATTTTCACTCGTTTTGTGGTTCAACCTCAACTGCATTTTACCATGCAAAATGGCAAGAAAAGAAAAGGAATGAGCATAACAAGTTGAAAAAAATTAAGTGGAAAATGACAGAAAGATAGACAGATAGCATGCAATTTTCTATTCTTCTCTGACACACTTTGACTTGCTGCCGGCATTTTTAGCTTCCGTCATTTTCGTTGTTATGTCGTCGACTTCTTTTGTCAAGGGAGTATTTAACCAACAAATTTAAAGGGTCAACGAAAAAGTGTACAATGCGCTGGTAGTAAAGAGAAGTGTAAGACGTATATCTAAAATGGAAATGAAAATGGGTAAGAAAGCAAAAGCGAATGTTGAAGCTTTAAATGTTTTAGACATCCTGGCCACCCTAAAAATTGTATTGGTGAAGCAAGCTAACATTTTTTATCTACTGAAGTTTTTTTTAGAGAAAGACACGGGAAATGCATCTCCTTTAAATTCAATGTTCTTTGTAGTGGTGCCGCTAATTCTTTTACTCTTTACGAGCTTAAGCCTCTAGATATTAGGCTAAAATATTACAAATTAACCGAACTATTCATAATAATAATCACTACCGCTTATGAAAGCGTTAGTGATTATTCTCCTTTATCGTACTCCCACAAAGCATTTACTAACATAATAAGGTGGTCTAAAAGTACACAGTAAAATCAGGTTTTTGAAATTTTCATTTTCCCAGTGGTTTGTTAGCGACCAAAATTAAAAATATAATCCGACTTACAGTTATTCTACGAAAAAGTGTATTTTCCCGGGGCAAGTAACATCTCAAATTTGTTATGATGCATACACCTTAATATCTGTTCAATTAAGAAAGAATTTAATATAGTATTCCCCGCTCAATTGCACTTATTTTTAACCAATTATGCGGGGAAACCAATTAACCGGAGTTCACTCTGTACTGATATATGTAGTTTGTAATAAACATATGTATGTATGCCTGTTCTTTAAACAGGGAGTTTCAATTATGTTTATTTTCTATGAAAACAAACCGGTTAAATTTTTTTTGTTCAATTGAAATGGAAAGTCTATCAAGTGAGATTCTTTGAAGCGGCGATTACTGTGTTTTAAAAGCCATTCTCCATACCCTCTAAAATGAGCCAACATAAGGAAGGACAGGCCTATTTTTGGCAAGCTATGCCCTCCTCGGAAAAGTTGAAAGAGCTTTTTCAATTGCAAATGATTTTTGGACTAGTGATAAGTCTGGATTCCATATTGATACTCTTGCTAGGCTTTCACCGAAATATTGTTAGAAGATGATGCATTGATAAGCATTCATTTAAATTATAATTAATCCGTATAAAAATTTTAAAATTTGTATTTTATTTACATTAATCGGGTTTTATACCAAAGCGTACTGATGCCTAATGGTTTTTGTAACAGCAGTAGAAATAATAGCGAAACTGATTAAGCCACTTTTGTCTGTTCATCCGTGCAACGGATAACTCGAGTAAATATTGATCTACCTCAACGAAGCTTTCCCTAAACACATGCTAGCGCACCTCATTCGGTGCGTCCAGGGTACAAACCCTAGCCGGGACGAATAACATCAAATTATGACCTCCGAGTGAGTTTCTGCTATGAACAAAAAACTTCTCACAAAGCTCATTTGCCATTCGAAGTCGGTGTAAACTGTAGGCCCGTCAATTTGTGCAGCAATATCAAGACGAAAGCGACAAATTGTAGGAGAAGTTCGGCGCCAAATTATTATTATTTTTATTAAAGATAATTTGCTCAAATTTGATTGAAGGAATGGGCTGGATAGAGAAATAAGCGGGTATTTCTCCGAAGCTATGCTAGCAAACTCTACCAAGTTTTCGAAAATTGTAAAAAGCAGACAAAAATCACGCACACCTCTCATATATCCGTAGTTTCCTAAAATCATAAATAATATAATTAGAGAAAGTAATACTTAAAAAATAAAAATTTTAGAAAATGGGTGTGATGCGTTTAAACCACACTTATTTCTGTTTGTTTATTTTTTAATCAATGAAAGTGTTTCAAGGTTTAAAAATGATGTTATACTAGAGCACCCGGACTGCTTTGCTGCGCTAACAAAGCCATATTGATTTTAGATAATGAACAGGTATTTTATGACAGTTCTTTTGGGTTTAAAATATTCTTTATTCCTTGACCAAATGTAAATATGTGCTTTTATACAATAATATGTTAGGCGGCTGCCGTAGCCGAGTGTGTAGCGTGTGCGCGCTTCATTCGGTGGGTCCCGGGTTCAAATTCTCTCCGGAGCAACTAACAATACAAATTATAGAAAAAGTTTTTTCTAATAGCGGTCACCTCTCGGCAGGCAACGGCAAACCTCCGAGTTAATTTCCGCCATATTTAAGGTTTTGTGTTTATGAACAAGTAACTGTCAAAAGTTCTCCCTGCTGTGTTTAAGAAACTTGGAGTTCAATTCGACATTTATTTGCATATCTTTAACTGTTTTTCAACAATGCAACCAAAAATTTCGAAAATTATCTACAGTGCAGGCGAATTTAATCAAAAACTGGAATGTCCATAAACACCAAATAACAAAGGTATCGTATATTCTATGGGAAACTCAGTGTTTAAGGTTCAACACCAAAATGGCCAATAAATTTAAAGTTTTTTTTTTATAAGTAACTGTAATTCAGTTATTGTAAATAACAACTGAAACAAATTAAGCTTGCCAAATAAACAGAAAATGTATAATTTAAACTGACTGACAGACGTACTTTCCTAATAATAAAACTAGCCTTGGGCTTAAAAATAATTATTATTATATAAAAAATCAGGACAAAATGTATATAAAAAGTGGAATACTCTTATTGAAGGCCTGGTGGAAATTCAAATTTTTTAGATCCACCACTAGAGCGGTGAAAGTCCACTACTTGTTCTTTACTAGGGTCAACAGCTTGCGATTACTGGGTAATGGATCATAACTGTCTACTTATTTTTTATATGCAAACTCGAACCGTTTAACTTATATAAAAAATTAAGTGGGCAATTATTAAATGGATTAATTTAAAGCAAGTAAATGCGAGTACTGCATGTGTATGTTTGTATCTAAGTTACAATAAATTTCCGCGAACGATAAAATATGTACTTATTTATATGTAAGTCAAAGTAAGCTAAATTTTTCTCAGACTTAATATACACCCATACATATGTACTCAATACAATTCGGCGAAACTTTTTTTGGTACAAAATACTGATATAAACTCATCATTTGAAAAAAGTCTGTTATTTGCCGCAAAAATTCATTTGATGCAAATTAGAATGATAGCCGCTAATGAGCAGACTACACGAGAACACAAAAAGTAAATAAATAAAAGTATTAGTCATTAACGAAATGACTGCCCGTCTGACCAGATTTGAGTGAGCGAGAGTGCTTTGGCCTCTCAGACAAACAATGAGGCACACGTGTGTCTCGCACAACCCACATGCTCTGGTAACGGCTACTGTGATGGAGAACAAGCAAAAGTTTAATATTTTGCGGTCGCTAACTCAAAAAAACCAGTTCTTGCTAATTGTCAGTACAAATGGTTGCTTACACCTTAATATATTTTATAGAGGGGGTTTCATTTTGATTAATGTAAAAAAAACCCATTTTATCGACATAAATGCATATCAAATTTATTAAATAAACAATTGAAGAAAATATGTTTGAATGTTTGAGCAATTTCTATATATGAAAAATAAAAAGGGAATAGAAATATACTTACATACATACATATGTACATATATGAATTTCAATTAGGCTGTTTACGCCAACGATGTTCAGTGTTGCAGTTTACAATAACAATCTGAACTGACAAAATGAGTTTTTACTCTTTTGCAGTCCACCTTGTGGTTGGAAACTGTAAGAAACTGCCAAATATTTATTTCACTAGGATTTTAATTTCATTTGCTTTAGATCGATCGTTTCAAAACATTAGCTGTTTTTTTTTAATTTGAGGATTTCCGATCACGTTTCAAAATTATAATGGAGTTTTAATTTTTTCGAGCATATTTGGTTCTTACTGTTATAATATTAATAATTTGGCCCGTACTCCAAATAACTTGATGTTTGCCCGAACTTCTTCTACAATATGTCGTTTGCGTAATGAGGTTCTAACACAAATTGAGGGGTCTATAATTTTACGTCGAATCCGAACGGCAAACGATTTTTGTTTGCGGTTTTTGCATTAAAGAAATACATTCGCAGTTTTATCAATGCCTGCCGAGGGCCGTCCGAATGTAGCGGGCCCACGCAACACACTCAGGTACAACCGGCATATGTAGTAGACTTTTAGTTTGGAACACAAATATCATTCAAATGCCTTCTGTATCCGAAAAATTTAAAACACGGGTGTCCCTCGGTAGGCAAAATGCATGTATTTCTGACTGCATTTCTGGCATAAAAATGCTTTTCATAATATGTGCCTTTCGGGGTCGGCGTGAAACTACAGTCCCTTCAATTTGTGGCACAACAGAAAGTCGCGTGCGACAAATTATAATAGAAGTTCGGCCAGATATCAAGCTATAAGCGCCAAATTTTATTATTATTATTATTATCAACTACTAGTCTCATTTATATCCTATTGTAAATACTAATCAAATAAATAAAAAGTTAGGCCGCTTAGTGAAAGCATTTTTGCACAGGCGCGGTATTTTAGTGCAACATTTTGTGTTGGGAAAGCTCCATTTGCGTGCAGATTGAAGAAGCTGCCATTTGCGTGTTTTCATCACATATACTGTCACGTTGTTAGATTTAGAAATGAAATATATGAAAGTAACTTATATTTAACTTATATTAACGGTGTTTTTTCCTTAGTTCTTGTATACACCAACCAGACTGAGTATAAATTATGTATGTAGGTACATGTGAAAAATAAAAGTAATAATAATAATAAAAATTTGGCGCTCCCACCATTTAATTTGGTGTTTGACCGAACGCAAATTGAGGAACAGAGAGACAGTTGTACGCCGACTTCGAACATGAAAAGCATTATGCAAATTTTTTAAGTACGTTTCGAATTAATGAATACATGACGTTACCTGACGTCAACGACCAGGAAATGTTCAAAAAATGGATTATATATATTCAACAATTATATTATGCAGAAACTTCTGTACCTTGTTCCCCTCACAAAAAAAAAGTGACAGTTTATTTTTTTCCAGCGCGCTTCGGAGTGTCAGTTTTCATGGATGGCTCGAAAATGAGCAGTAGGTGCGTGAATCTATTCAATAGACCTTCAAATAGAGATGTATTTGTGCCATTTGAATTATACGATTGCTTTTTTGTTGGAGGTCTTGGTCATCTACTTGTAGAACTCTTCTGGCATCGGTGCTACCTATATTTTGCATCGGTTTTTTTCAGATAGTAATGCAGTCGTCTGGGCTCTCAACTCAGAAATCATTGGTACAGCGTCTCCTTGATTTGGATGTTGGGGCAACGTAACATTCACTGATTCAAAGTAACAAAAAGGTTGATTCGACGACCAGTGCGTGGGCTTATTACCCGTCATGGCAACCAACCAAACAACTGTTTACCACAAACTCTCCTTTTTTGTAGAAACTTGCCAAGCAACATTTCCAGATGATTCAAAAAGTCGGTTCGAAAATTAGTATAAACAAATGGAGATTTGGTACGTGCGCACGGTGCTGTTCATCTGGAATGTATTAATTATACCAGGTTGATAACATTAAGCGATACACATATTCTTCTGTGTATCCAACTTTTACAAGCTGCAGTTCATTACTCCCAGCAGTAATTTTCGGAAATTTCACTTTTTTATTTACTTACTTGGTATTATAAAACACAATAGGAATCTGTTGACCGAAGGCAGGTGAAGTGATTGATAAATACAGTTGGCATTATTTATTAAATTCGTTTGAGGGTAGTCAAGGCTTAAGGTGGTGGCCCAATGAAAAGAAATGCACTAAATTTTATGAGTGTCGTCCGAAAGACAGCTTTTCGAATAGCGTGAAACTCTATTTGACAGCACTTTAGTTGGATGTGTACGTTGCTTCAAACGACCGGTATGAAATGTCACAAACTTTGTAAAACTACTTTCACCAGCGCCAAAAATGTTGCAACCGTAGTTAAAAAAAGACAGTCGAAGCAAATCCATGCGATCTTAAAATTATGTTTATTTTTACTTTTTCCTAATTTCGTTGCTTAATATTTAATATGAACAGATAGAAGTACACAGACTTTCATTTTCTATACTCACAGCTGGTTGCGTTGACAGCATTTAAAGCTACCATTTAGCAATCGAAGTTTTCAGAGTAAAGCTAAGCAAAGCAAAGACAGTAAGGCGAGCGGAACTAGCCTGCATTGGGCCACCATATTATGGCCGAATACGGAAAAATAAAAAGAAATACTTTAAAAAATGTAAGTGCTAAAATTCACATACATATATTTTATTGTTAAACCAAACATTTATAAATGCACATAATTTTACAAAAAAAAAAAACATTTGACATGTGTACATATACATACATAAATATGTGCACGTATTTAAATGAAAAAAAATAATTACGTACTTTAAGATTATTTACAACAAGTACATATGTATTTGAAATAAATCATTACTTTAAATATATTTTAAGGCAAATGTGAATGGCACTGCAACCAACAACCATTGTAGTGAGTTTGTAAATCCACTATTGGCAACTGCGTTCAAAGAATAGCCATTGTCAGATGCTCCAGGTGATCCTGGTGCGCCTCCATTATTGCCACCTCCGGGGGCGCCAGGTGCACCGGGAGCACCAGAGTCGCCTCCCCAACCGCCAGGAGCTCCTGGTGAACCACCATTACTACCACCACCTGGGGCACCAGGTGCACCAGGTACACCGCCGTTACCGCCACTTTGAGCTACAATCAAATGAAAATCGAAATCGTTTACAAATTCTGCTCACACAACACAAACTCCACATATGTACATAAGTCACGCATGTCACGTGCAAATATTGCTAAACAATAATTTAATTTTCATTCTCATTTAAGTATGTACCTGCGCAATATAGTACGCAATTCAGTGCGATCAGCAGCATAACTGCATGTTTAAGATTTAAAGTCGATTGCATCTTGACACCAACGCTGACAAAAGTTAACTGAGTAAGCTTGGCTTGAACTGGGTAGTTTTTACCTGACATTTTCCAGTTTGTTGGTTTGAGTATTAGTCATCACTTGCATTGCAACTGTTTGATTGACTCAATTCCTTAAGTCGCTTCCTTACGAAAATACAGTAGCGAGCAATAAAAATTCGACGCGATGCGCATATTTGTAAATTGTCATTTGGAGTATTGATTATCGTCAGGGAATTATGTTATCAACTGAGCTGTAGACGGCTATACCAAGGATAGTTTCATTGTTCTACAGTGTGTGTTAGGTTGTTTTTTAATAAAGAGCACCGCCACAATTTTTATAGTTAATTTTGGGAGTTCATAATGCCGTGATATGCACTGCCCAATGATTTTGACTCTTCATTTGATATGGAACTTTTCAAAAGATTGTGAATATTGTTATTCGTAGCTATACTTCATGTTTGTATTTAGTTAAAGAAAAATCGCTGCTGAATACACTTATGTATCTTACGAACATGTTTTAATACTTAAATGTTTTTTTTTTTTTAATTTTTTAAACTCAATAAAAGCTTATGAACTGTACACAGTATACCTATGTATATATTATAAATACGCCGTCTATGCCAGATGCATTCAGGCATATGTATGTCGATAGATTTTTTCACAGAACAAAAATAAATTGAAACTAAAATAGTGAGTGTACAGAATATATTGAGCAGATTGCGAATAGTGAAGAGGTATCAATGAAAAAAATAAGATTTCGACAATGCCACCTTTGGGACCAAAAATTCTATGTTTGAAGTAGTTTTAAATGTTAATCAAAAAAACATTAAAGAAACAATTTTTTATAAAAGCCAAAATATTTAGAAATTTCGTAACAGTGAATTTTCGGAAAATAGTAGAGTAGAGTAGATTTCGGATATGAAAAAGTTAAGGTGAAAAATAAATAAGGTCTCGACAATGGCGCCACCACCCGGGTCCAAATTTATATCTTAGATGTAGTTACTAATAAGTATTTTAAAAAATTGAAGAAAAATATGTTTGAGAAAAGATTGAAATCGCGTTTCAAAATAAATTAGATCTTGACAACGCGCCACCTATCGAACCGAAAATTCTATGTTGCAAATAGTTTTAAATGAGAAATTAAAAAAAAAGTAATTAAAGAAACAATGTTTGATATGGGCACTTTAAAATTATGTCAAGCAGCAGAATCAGACGTTATTATCGATTTAAGTCAGCTTGTCAATTTATGGAAATATGTTAACTAAACAAGCAGGTCCCTGAATTTGTGTTATAACATCAAGACGCACATCACAACTCATACAACATCGCTTTAGCGGTTATAGCGCCAATTAACTAAGTAAGTAGTATGATGAGTTGCATTACTATTTCACGCTACTGTATATAAATATACATACATATGTACATACGTGTGTAGACATATCACACACATCACGCCCAACGCTTCTCTTTGCAAAGTTCATTGCTTTGCTATAAAATTAATAAATACAAGCACTTTTACATACATATGTATGTACGTATATATATCACTAAATAAGTGCATACATTAAAGTATTTACATATAATATCTGTATTAAATATGCCTAATTGCTATTTAACTCAATCACAATTTGCACATTTTTGTTTTGTTAGCAATCACTTGTTTTGATGAAAGCTGGGAATTTACATAAAGATAGCAGTTATTTTCTAAGTAAACCTTAAACAGACATGTGTTTCTCACCTTTAAGTGATTTAATCTTTGCTCACATACAAACGTACATAGCACATATAGAATTAAAATTAAAATGCTAAGCTGAAGGAATAGTAGGAACTTAATACAATGATTGAATGTCATGGATGCAAGATTTATAGAATAACAGATTACGCTTTGCGCAGGTCCGTTACTCTTTGCTTTACGATATTGTCGAGTGATGACGTCGCATACTCAAAGTTTATTTAACATTGCAACGCAAGTGAATTGTTTACATTGAGTAACAAAAATTTATAAAAAACCTGCGGCCATGATTTTGTTAATAGTTTTTATTAACATTAGTAGCAGTCTTACGAACTGTGTTTTTACTTTTTTTGGATTGGCTCTAGTTCTTGAGATAAACGAAACTTAAGAAATTAATGAAAAAAAATTATATGACCCAGTTTCAGTTGTATTAATTTAATTATTCCTCAATAAGTTTTGTTATATAAATTAATAAAACAAGTAGTTCGTTGGTTTAAATATTTTATTTCCCTTGCAAGAGAGCAAGGGCAGCCGGTTAAGTCGGGTGAGTTAATACAACTAAACAAGATTTTGTATGCACAACATAAGTGGTCAGTATGCGTGGACTTGAAGATGGTGAATTTTTTATTGGGCCAACAAAGTGGGTATACTAAATACCCCTGTGAAATGAACATTGGATTAGAAAGGACTGGCCGGTGAGAGAAAATATGGAGGTAGGAACAGCAAATGTGATTCATGACCAACTGATAAGCCGAGAAAAAATCATTCTTCCACCACTTCCCATCAAGCTTGGGCTAATGAAACAGTTCATCAAAGCCCTTGATAAGACAGGTGACTGTTTCGAATATGTGTGCAAAAAATTTCCAGTCCTTAGTATGGAAAAATTAAAAGGAGGAGTCTTCGATGGTCCTCAAATTCGTACCCTTCTAAAAGACACTGAATTCTTAAACCATATGTCACAAATTGAATCTGAAGCTTGGCTAAGCTTTTTTAATGTAGTCAAAATTTTTTTGGGAAATCATAAATCGCCAGACTATACAAAACTAGTTGCTAATATGCTTCTCAATTTTCGCAAACTAGGAGCTAAAATGAGCATTAAATTACATTATTTACATAGTCTTTTGGACAAATTCCCGGACGAACTAGGCGATTACAGTGAGGAACAAGGTGAACGGTTCCACCAGGACATAAAAATAATGGAAGAAAGATACCAATGTCGATGGCAGACTACTGCTGGAACTTAATACGGGATTGTCCTGAGCAACGACATTATAGAAGGTCCTACAGAAAAAGTTTTTTGTAATTTTTTTTTAAATTAATTAATGAAAAGAATATATTTTTTTTATTTTTGTATTATTTTTATACAGGCGCGCAATAAAAATATAATTTAAATCCATATTGGTATTTGTAATTATGTAGGTCTTTTCGTGAAATATTTAAAAGTCTTTATCTGAAAACCAGAGCCAATTCGACAAAACTGATATTATTTTCGTAATCAGCGCCCCCAAATTACCCTAAATCGACTTAAAAATCTCCGGCCGCAAAATTTTGTTCCGCAGTGTTATTTTGGTTTTTTTATTTATTTAATAGTTTCCAATACTAGGAGCATCATACGAATTCCAATTGTATGAATTAAATTTGTCCAATATTATTCAATAATTATACGGAATATTGCCGTTTCCTCCGCATCAGTTCCCTAGTTTTTTTTTATAGTTATAGCTTTTGTAGTGTATTTGGGCTGACTTAATAACCTCAACTTTTTCTCAAATATTCCTTTAAATCTTTTAAACCTTTTAACTTTTAAATATTTTTATTTATATAAACAGAAATGATTGTCTGTTTACATATTTTCTTTCCAAATCATATAGGAATTTCAAATATCATAATATTTGCTTACATTGAAACAAAGGAAGCGTACTGAAAAGTCTACTATTTTTAAGTTTCGAATACTTTTTTTTGCAGTAAAAAAGAAATCAATAACTTTTTGAATGTATTGCACTTGATATTGTTTCATAAATTGAGAGACCCTCACTCATAAGCTTCCTTCCGAATCGCAAAAATTTGTGAAAAGTGATTTCTTAGCAGAAATACACCCGAGGGTTTGTCATTGCTGAGCGCCAATCGCTATTAGAAAATGGCTTTTCGTGATTGTTTGATGTCACGTACCACGGTCGAGATTTGAACCCAGGGTACTCTGTGATTTTCGTACTTTCGACTTTTACATATGGAATTCATTTGGAACAACTGCACTTTGCAGTCAGTAAGATTTTGTAGGCCGTTAAAAACAGGAAGCGTAACGGCTATAATTTTTATAAAAAATCATGATCTTATCGACATTTTGTGAATTTTATTTTTCGGTCAAAAATAGTCCCTATTCTTAGATTTAAATTTTTCCGATCATATTTGAACGATACTTTATAATTTTTCTTTTTCAATATTTAATAAATATAAGCAAGTGACTTTTTCATGGTTTTGAACTTTTGGCCAAAAAATAATAATTCGATCCGTAAGTAGTGGGAGTGTAGTGTAGACTGTGAGTTGAGGGGACGGTATACATACATACATAAAAAAAGAAACGCTATATTTCCATTGTGGTTAAAAAAACTTTCGATGACTTGAAAACTTCGATGTATTTCCAAAATGATGTATATCCCTAAATCGTAGCTTTAGTTTTTTAGTTTCCATTACTTTCGACACAAATTGTAAGTAGTAATAATAATTTTATTCGTTTAATTTATAAACATATTCATATTTATAATAATAATAATAATTAAATAAATATCAACTGTTTCCTATTACTAAATTCTATATTAATAACAAAAATAATATGAATGAGAATACAAACATTAATACATATGCTAAATTCATTTTTGAGTGTTAAAACTGCATTGCTTTTGTAATAGCTCAAAAAAGTTTTAAATTTTGGAGTAAGAACATTCTAAAATGTGCAGCAAATAAGCATTATGCTCGTCTGGAGAAATATGTATGTTAAAAAAATAATATCGGAAATCGGGCAACACTAGATTTCATTTACTAAATTATAAACCTTAAGGTCATATAAAGACGAACATATTTGGGCATGCAATGTATATACTCGTACACGAATGCATACATACATACATACATATGTAGATATTGTTGGCCTTGTTTTACTCAATTCTGAGAAAAAATCGGTCAGCTGTTGATTTACTTGTTTGTTTGTTTATTTATCATTCTCTTTGGTCATTTACTGCGATTTTGTTCTTTGATAATTTCGTACTCGAAAAAGTATGTTTTGTGCTCGCGCTGTTTGTGGCAACGAAAATATATGAACAGTTGTGTCCGTCCGCTTGTGTAACTTTGTTTGCAAATCATTTTAGTTTAAACTTTAAAGCATAAAAAGGCTTATTTAATGCTTAACCTAAGATTATTTATTATAAAATAAATAAAATAAAAACTTTGCTTAATTTATGTATTAAAAGTAAGAAATAAAAATTCATAGATGCATATGGGGCATTTCATTGTCATGGGTGGAAAGAGTTTGAACAAAATTTTAATAGTGTTAAAGTATTTCTATGAAGTCATTATAATATTCCACATGTACCAGTGATACGGAAAAAATATTTAAATTAAATAAATTACCTCCATAAATTCGCAATGCTTTAGCAATACATTAAGATAAGTTGTTTTTAAATGGGAACATTAATTGGATGTTAAATCTGCCTATCTCTTTATCACACCCAGAAATCGTTAGTTGATTTCATTAAAATGCTTAAATAATGTTCAAATTTTGTGCGAAATTGTCCCAACCGATTTCCATAAAACTATTTCTCGTCGTACTCCCATTGTACCTGTAATTTTTTATAAAAATCGAATTGTAAATACAAACTTTCAGTACTATACTTTTCTAATACCATCAACATCGGACCAGAACTGTACTGATTTTCTGCATATCTCGATTCAAGCGTCACCTAACGGACTAAAATTTAGCCTATGTCCGTGACACAGGCCTAAAGAATTTTCTATCTTGTAAATATCTGTAAATTTTTTTCAAATTCATCCGGCGTATTGGATCCGCCAGAAATAAATGAAATGAAATAAATGAAATGAAATAAATTAATCTAGAAAAAGTGGGAAACACTAATTGTTTGTCTCTACTTTCCAAAAATACTTGAGTTTTTTCACGGGTTAACCATGATGTCGGTTTTTTTTGGAAGGTGTAATCGGTTGGAATAGTCGGTGAGGCGAAACCAAATGCGGAATTGAAGCCAGATGATAAAACATTGCGAGAAAATTAAATTTGGAAAAAATCAAAAAATAATTTAGCATCGTGATGCGAAAGCGCGCATATTTTTAATTTATTTCATAATAGCAGTGTGCTAGTATTGTGATGATATTTGTACCCTTAAATTGTAGAAAGATATCATAAAATAGCGGAAGGTATATTTGAATAATGATTTAATGCCTTATTTAACCTACAAGTAATCGGCAGCGCGAAGAGAAAGTTTTTTAATTGACCGCCAAATAAATATCACATTGGAAGAATGTCATATACCGAAAAATCGAAATAGGGGTACACGATATTTGTTGTATATACTTTGCTACAAGAACCCATGCCAGTGATACGAGAAAACAGGAAACCTCGAACTGAAACTTTTCGAACAAGGTGAATTCATACAAGGTGTAGTTACTATAGCAGCCGATTTGATTTTTTTATTCACCTATATGTATTTTGTTTTCGCTTTTGGGTGTGAGCTTTCAAAAGTCTGAAAAGCAAAAACAAAATGTATGTAAATTTTGACAACTCTTACGCAGAAGCAAAATCAAAATACATAGGAATTTTGTAGTTGTATTTATAACACCACCTTATATGAATTCCCCTTGTTTTCGAAGTATAAAAAACTTTTTATAAAAAGCAAGGTGTATCCATAGAAGGTGATAGCAAGATAAACAAAGCGAATCTGCTGTGTATTTTGTTTGTGTAATTTTGCGTGTGAAATGTCAAAATCTGAATTCGCTCAGTTTGCTCTTATATTTTGTTAGTGTAATTTTGCGAGTGAAATGTCAAAAACTGAATTTTGAACAGTTTGCTTATGTATTTTATTTGTGTATACAAAATAACCTAGCGAATTCGGAGAGAAGAACAAGCATTCAGCTCATGGGATGCTATCACCTTGTATGAATTCGCCTTGATAAATAGTTTATTGAGTGTAAATTTCTAACGATAACTCAAATTCATTCCTGGAAAAATTCGTATGCCAGATACATTCCTTTGGTTCTGTAATTATTTACCGTGACATGCTGAAATCTTTAACGTTTTTCCCAAAAATAGATTTTTGGAAGGTCTTATTTTGATGCTGAATTCCGTTTCGCAGCTTCAAACAATTTTTCAAATACCTCAGAATAGCTCAAATCACAAATAGCATACAAAAATTGCATGGTTACCTTACAAAATAGTACAATTTATATTTTTATCTCCACTCAATAGCCAATGCTATATCCACTTTTTGCCAATCCATGCCGGCCACTTTAACCAATTTAATTTCCTCTTTTTATATGAAGAATGCTTATGAGTATTTGATATTTTCGATGAATTTTGCAAAGTGCAGCTGACGACATATAAGCACAATTGGAAATGTAGATGCAGGCATGTATGTTTGCTTAAGTGTGTGTGTGTGTGTGCTTGTGTGGGTTGGAAGCACATTTGAGTGAATAATCTGCACAGTACGTTAACATATCATAGTGTCGTTGTATACGTTCAGAAGCAAATACCGTTAGATACATACATACTTAAATCGAAAAGCGAGAGTATTTTCCATTTGTGAATTACGAAGCCACAAGAAAATTCGACTTTTCCACATTCTTTTACTTTTGCATTTGTTCAACTCCCCAAAAGCATTTTGTAAGGAAAATCAAAAATATATTTCAAATGGGAAATCGAGCTGGAGCAGCAGCAACAGGCCACTGACAAGCTGACAATCGGAAATGAACGGTATGTTGTAAACGCAAAGAAATTTACCATTTTTATTTATTTAATTTATTTTTTTCTCCTATATGATCGTTCATTCTTTTGCTAAAATTTCACTTAAAATGTGTACTAGTAGATCGATTTATGAAATTGTTTGGTTGCTTTGGTGCTGCAGTGTGGTACAATTATTTTTGATTGAGTTAGTTGGTTGATTTATGCAAAAATCTACATTTTATTTATCGAATAGGAAGTTATGTTCTTTCAGAAAAAGGACAAATTAAATCAAATTGAAGCTGTGCGGCTCATGAACATTTCTTAGTTCTTTCTTCTACAGTAATATTTTTTGAATAAAAGAGAAACTGCATTTAGTATTTTCTTCCTCGAAAAACAAGTCAAATTTGAAAATTTCTGCGGGGAAGGTCTGAAATAGACGTTCACAAAATGTGACAAGACAATTAAGATAATAACTTCAAACTCCCCATGGTGGAGTTTCTGTGAAAATACATAAACTCTCTAAAATTATTACGCTTTCTATCGCGAAATTCAAGAACCAAGATTGCATTGTGCTTACAGTAATCCAAATTAGTTGAGGTCGTCTTGTACTTACATAGGTAAGAAATTGGCGAAGTTAAAAAGTGAGTGTGTAAGGGTTTCGCAATTGTTGCTTGAGTTGATATTGACCCAAAACAAACGGCAGAATTCTGGATAAGTTAGTATCAAAATAGCTTTAATGAGATTCACTTAACGACAGAATTTCATTATTCGAGCAATGGCAAGAGTGGGGCGTCTCACTTTAGCCCTTGTTAACGAAGTTTTGGAGAAACTGGCGAGTGCAGACTGTTTGGTGGTTGTATATATTTAAATTAGATGTGGAATTTCTTATTCTTATGACAAGAAGGTTACTAGAAATCACATGTGATCTGATCGGAAGGTGGCTAAATTTCACTATTAAATGGTCGTTTATTGCCCGACTTTCTTCAGCATTTGGCATTTCACTTTTAGCTCAAAATATGATACAGTGCTTGTTTTTGAAATTCAGCACAACAGCAAAACTGTATTAGTTGTATTCGATTAGTGGCTGGAGCTCATTGTTACAGATGAAACACATATGTATATTTGTACAAAAAATGCTCAGGCAGATGTCTAAAACTTTGGGAAAAGCTGTAACGTCTTATTTTAGCCCCAAGCCTATCCGAGGATTTAGGCTGCCTGTTGAACCCTGCGATGGCCGATTACTATTGAATTGAGTAGGTGTCAAACCGATCAAGGTTAGCAGAGAAGGATTTTGGTGAAGCTAAATCAGCATAGATCATCTTGTAAGTCTACGCAACTTCTACTGCCACAGATTAGCTAAAGACCCGCAAGTGACCAGTCTAACGATTTTCAGGGGAAAAGTACGTCGTGATGTTTGTGAAAAATGACAAATTGCTAATTACTTGGACTTGCTTTGCCAATTAGCCCCTCCGATAAACGAAGCTTAAGTCGTGCTACAATAAATAAAGGAGTTTGGTATTTCTGTATTGTGTTGTAGTTATTTATAATACTAATTGTTGTTCGCGCGCTGCCCATCTATTTATTGGAAGGGACATGAAGACATTTAATTTAGATTTTAAACCTCAGGTGATCATGGATATTTTAGTAAAAATTTGAGATTAGTCCAGGCAAACCCCCATTATGCAAAGAAATAAACTATCCTCACGGTTTAGTAAATTCAAAACCTTTGCACATAATCTTGAGGTTCATTAAATAACTTAAAATTTGTATTTGTTTATTTTATTGCGATATAACTTTACGAAACTTTTCGAGATAGCCATATTGCAATATCTACTAAATCTTTACTTTTTTATTTTTTTTTTTTGGATAGGTACCAATCCTATTCGAAATATGCCGGGAACTCGGCTTACTCCAGTACTTTCAGTTTATCGTTACGTTTTGTTTCACTTGTAAACTTTCCAGGTGAAATAATTTATGTTCCTAATGAGTGTTTTGAATTTGAGTCGAATCGAACTCTACTGATGTATGCAACGTTGAAAAGTATATTCAATGATAAAAACAAAATGTAAAAAAATAACGAAATGGCATTCACATCTATTATTCAACCAAACAAGGTTATATAAAAGCTGAGTCTGATGCTTCGCAATCTACAGTTGCATTTCGGCAGTTGGAAAAAGTTCTGAAATAATATGAGATATTTATGTACTCTGTATAAGTAAAAAGTAGTATATAATACTAATTAAGTAATTTGATATAATATATGTATGTATGAACGCATTGGTGAATATAAAAAATTTACTCTTATTAATTACTGAATTTTCAGCGAAAAAAAATTGAATTTGAAACCTTTTTTTCTCGTATAAAATAAAATACCATAAACTAAATAGTTTTAAAGTAAAACCTCATGTGTAAACAATCAGTGGTATCAGTGCTACACCTTGCCATGCTCCGATATTGATGCTATTTCTATTGTGTCTTGTATAATTGATAAGTAAATCGCTCACACAATTTCACGGGTTTAGATGGCTAAATGAAGGAGCTTACAAATAAAGCCTTATATTTGAGCAGCTGTGTGGGTGATATAAATTATAGTGATATAATCTTCATTTCAAGTTCATAGCTGCATAGGTATAGGAGTTATAACGTAAAACTTCAAAACTGAGAAATCAGTTGTATTTCAGCTATATACATAATAATGTAGATTAGACCGAAAAATGCTTAATACATTATGGAAATCCCAAAGCTGGAGGATTAGTTTTGCGTTCAAACAGACGGACATACAGAGATGGCTAAATCGAAACAGCTCGTGGTTCTGATCATTTCGGTATATTTGTTATAATACCATTTCATCTTAATGAAAGCTATAGTTATACCAATCATACGAAATCCACCCGACTTTTCTTACAACGGTAATTTACAAAAGATTTTAATATTTGATATTTTACTAAATCATGATGTACGTAAAAATCTAAATTGTGGAAAATGAGCGTGGTATGGTAAAATCATACACATTTGTTTACTTACTTAAATAAATAAGAATGGGTCCGTTTTCAAAGTGAAAATTATTATGTTAACTGGTTTTGCTGAATACAACAAGTACTGTTTATTTGAAATAAATGCATGCGCCGATTATTTTAGGCTCGGTTTCACTCGAGGTTAAACTCTACATTACTTTTTTATTTCCATGATCGCATTCAGTATCCTCGAAATCGACATTACATACTAATTAATTGTCTAAGATATTATATCTGAGCTTTCCGTAATCAAAAAGTTAGGTGCACTTTATGTCAGATTAAACTTTGTCTTTGTTAGCTTAAATTTGAACTTTGTTAGCAAAGTTGTTTACTTGTTAAAAATCTAGTCTGAATTTTGTAATATTTAATTTTCTTAATAAAAATATGTTAAAAAGAGTTTTTGATAACATATTAGAATTGTTGTCTACGTAAATCGAATATTCGTATAGAAATAAAATGAGCTAACAGGTAACGCCGGCAAAAAGATGAGACTTGTGTTGAAGTTAAAGCATGCTATGTGACATCTTGCAATCAAATTGTTATGTTTTAACGCTAAGTGTGCGAAGGAAGTGTGTTAGATAGAGACAGCGTTGTTATTCGGCAGTCTTGTTATGTCAATTCGTAATTGTAAGGGTTGTACATGATTTTGAATTTTTGTCATTCGCTTTTGTGAAAAGAACAACGCAATCGAGCTCAGCTCAAGGAATATGAAATTATGAATAAGAAAATATGAATTTAAAAAATCAAAATGCCACACAAATTAGATGTCATATACAGAGCAACAATGATGTATGAAAACTCTCAGTTGTGCTTTTCAAAGAAAGAGTCGAGCACAAACAATATAATCTTTATAGACTGTTAAAAAATTTGAGAATGAAGGGTTTATGTATGAAAAGTTAAGAAGACTTTATACAAAATTCTAATATAAATAATATTTATGAAATGAATTCACATCAAGAGCCAAGGTTCCTTTTAAAAAATTTAGGTTTACAAGGGAAAATTTTGAAAGAAGCTACTTGAACTTCCGTTATTCCTACTATTTTAGTTAATAGGTATAAAGAATATTCCATAAAGCGAGGAAATAAAAAAAATCTTACAATTTAGAAAACTTTACTGTACTAAAGTTTGTAACAAAAAACGTAAACACCAGCTAATACGTACTAAACTATTTCAAAACAAAAAGAATTAAAATTTATGAGTTAAAAGCTAATATATATAAGTAACCCAACGAACATCGAAAAAATATTTCTCTAACCGTTGAGAAATTGATAATTTTCAAGTTGATATCCAACAGCATTCTCCAATTGATTTCTAACCTTTGAGAACATATAGTTCTCAAGTTGATATCCGACATCATTCTCGAATCGTTCTCCAACATTTGAGAAAGCATATTTCTTCTATATTAGATAGCAAATTGAGATGAAGTTAATATCAAAATTTGCTCCAATACCAATTTGCCGTATAAAATAGTATCTCAGTAAAATCTTAAGTACTGAAGGAAAAATATCAGTTCAAAAAAAAAAAGAAAACCGGAAGTTAATCAAGTGATACATTTACTATCGGCATTCAACCGAATGCCTAGAGTGTGAGCCATATTTGCTCGGCGTTTTACTCATTTATTTTATTAACGGCATTTTATCCATATTTTATTTTATTTTCATTATTGCAATCATACATTTGAGACACAATAGAGAATCATGTGATTTTGGTGCCGCGAGGACGGCGGGGGCCCTGTAATTTGAAGATCAAAAAAAAAAAAAAAAAAAAAAAAAGGTCATCTCCGAAATCAAAAAGAACAAGACCCAGACGCGTCTATAAATGTAGTACCACGTCAATCCGACACTGTATTATCGATTTCATCAGCCGTACTTCCTTGCCTTTGCTTCAATTCTATATTGTTTAATACGTCGGATACTTCTCTTTCACATTTCCTTCTTTCGTTCACATCCTTCCTCGCGCAATTATCAACTTTGAAATTGCCTATCCCATGCAAATGTTTATTATCAACCACACTATATCATTGCACGTCATGTTTATGTGGCGGAAAGAAAAAGATTTTTAGGACTGGTTCATACTAAATGCGGCAAATTATCGTTCAAGTATTAGAACTCTGTCGGCATTGCCTGAAGTTTATAGAGAAAACTACCGACGGCCCTGACGCTGTGATTCTCAAGGTGAGGTACAGTTGAGAAATAACTTTGGGGATTTGAGAAGTACGTTAGTTCTCAACTTGAGCTCTAATGTGACTCAAGCCTATATGTTTATTGGGAAGACTTTTATGAGTAGGCAAGGATGTGCGTTTGTGAACAGAAAAGTTCACCCTAAGATCATTCAAATATTTGGCACATAATTTTGTTTATGTTAATACCAAGTTAACACTGGCCAATTTCTGCTTACAAAATTTTCGACAAGGTATTGGCGCAAGTTTTGGGGTCAATCATTTCAGTTAATTTCGCTTAGCTCTTTTAACATGCGACATCAAATAACGGGATTTTTATTTAACCGTGGTAACAAACAACGGTAATACTGTTATTTTCTTCTAACTATCTGCTTTTCGATTGCTGAGTTTGAGCTGCTCCGGCTAACTATTTTAACATTTCAAAAACATATCACTTTTATTTGTTCCGTCCGATTGTTATTTTATTCTTTCATGTTTCTTTTTATTTAATCAGTGGTAGTTCAAATACGAATTTTATTACCACTGAAAATTTAATGATCATGAAAAAAATTTCAATAATCTGAACAAAACTGCACTATGACAAAACTTTTAGTGAAAGCTTCTCTTTTACTAGGTAAATTTCATTTTATATTTCAACTCCATTTCTAGTTACCAACTAATTTGCTTTCAAAAATATTTCGTAGTATCTAGGAGGTTCACAAAAATAATTAAAAATCCGTGACTCAAGCACTCAATAACTGATTACTTTTGCGGTTGAAAAAAATAACCACATAGTTCAGCTGTCTGATAATATTTAAAAAATTTTTTTGACTGCTTAATTTCTAAAATACTAAATAATTGTTATTTTGCAATTTACAATTTTTCTTAACAATAGATGTTGCTGGTATTAAACTATTTTTGCAGCAGTTCATTGCCAGGTGTGAACGTTCGTTTTGGTCAGCGGGGTTTTGAACACCAATTTACACTCTCATAGATAATGATACTCTCACATAACTTATCTCTCTCTGAAAGCTCAAATTGCAAAAAATTTGCGATTGAAAAGAAAAAAAAACTATTGTTTAACAGTTGTTGCGATTCATTGACTGGGTCAACTTTCGGGTACACACCTAGTACGAGTAACCCAATTCGAGTCAATGGAATGCTCAAAATTATAAGGTGTGTACGTAGTATCAGTGGTAATACTGAGGAATATTATCAAAATAAACTTCCGGACGTAGATTAAATTACTTTTGATGGAGAGTATTATAAAGTAGTAGAGAAGTTATATATTTATTTTATTCGAAACCTTTATATTCAAAATTTATATTTTAGATTCAGTATTTATTTTACAAAGATCTTCACTACAAACAAAAATGATGGCTAGTTTTCAAAAAACTTAAAGGTTCACTTCGCGTAACCTTTAATTTTATGCATCACGAACGCGAAAACATCCAAGAATATTTCAACATCTTTAAAAGAAAAATGTGAAATCAAACAAAATGGGCATACTAGATTTAATCGAGATCTTTTTAATTTTTCCTATGAAACATGCTCTCTATTACACATAGTAAAGTATTCGAGTTTCTAAAAAATTTTTCTAGAAAAAAAAACTGCTCCAAGAGACGCGCAATAACCATAATACTTTTCGAGAGCCACCCGGAATTCAAAAAAAAAGTTGCCAACAGATTTAACACAGTACATCCTTTGAAATAATACCAATTTCGTTATACTTAGCAGAATATTTATTTCATAAGTTGTACATAAGGTGTATACCAACGTGATCCTGGTTATATGGACAAATAATAGCTGTATTCGTTTTTATTTTTTATTCAGTTAAATTAAAAAGAACTAATATTATTGTTGAGTCTTATTTGACAAACGTTCTGCTCTTTAATTACTATTATTTTTAATTTTTATTTTTATTTTTATTATAATTACATTTTATTTTCTAAGCAATAAATACAACTCACCTCATGCTGTGACAAGTGATTTTTGAAATACATCTTATATAACCCATACGACCCCTGGTAAATAAGTATGTATCGTATTGTTCGTATCTTAAGCAACAAAATTCAATATGATACAGGTGGGTACTTATGTTTACTAATTTATTTTTATTAATTTTTTATAAAACTATAACTCATTATAAATGAAATTTTCAAACATTTTACGAAATTCACAAAACTTTATTGATTTTCAACAAATTTCTATAAAATTTTGAAAAATTTAAATCAGAATTTTTAAAAACTTTTTGGGTATGAGTTTTGCATTGCAGTTCGTTTAATTTCACTATAATAAAGTTCAAGTTTCAAGTGCCTAAAAATTCTGGTTGATTTTTGATATTTTTTTACAGACGGTGCTGTGCATTTTCCTCCAAATAACGCATGAAAAAAATTTACTTTTGTATGGAGAAAAATGCCCAACAACGTCTGCAACAAAAAATATCAAAAATCAACTAGAATTTTTAAGCACTCGAAACTTGAACTTTATTATAGTGAAAGTAGCGGGCTAAAACACTGCCTACCCAAAAAGTTCTTAAAAATTCTGATTTATATGTTTGAAAATTGTATGCAAATTTGTTGAAATTCGTAAAATGTTTGAAAGTTTTATTTAAACAGTTTATGTTACGCAATGAGTTATAATTTTATAAAAAGTTATTAAAAATAAATAAGTGAACAAACATAAGTAGCCACCTGTATTATATCGAATTTTGTTTCTTAAGATACGAACAATGCGGTATATGTTCCTATTTCTTATGAACAAAAACCTTGATGAACTCGTATGAAAATCGGAAAAGTCTTTAGACATGTCGCAATGAATTTAAAAATAAAATTGATTAAAGTTGTTTAGTGGGCAAGCTGCATATATGTACGGTTTAATTTTCTATTCAGTATATTTGACATGTATGTGTGTACATATGTACATATATATATATATAAACGTAGAAACGCTTCAAAACGTGATTGCGCAAACAAATTTATATATTCAATTACGAATATTTTGCCAGTAGTTTGGCGGCTTTTAAAATTGTTGTTTTCAATTAAACAACAGGCAATACAATTTTCAACTCACTCTACATTCGCATTATTGCCAAACAGTTTATTTTCATTTCGTTACTTTTTTCTTGTTTTTTTTATGTCCAACTGCTTTTTTTCGCTTTTGCTTCGCATTATTAAATTTTGTCGGCATTGCATATAATATTTTGCTGCTATATTTTCTGGTATTTTCCAACAACTATTGGGTTGGTATGTTATGTTTCTGCCTTTTGAATATTAATTTTTTATTTTTTTATTTTATGAGTTCCCGCTGTAAATATGGCCATTTTCTTTATTTCTGTTGTTGTATTTGCTATACATTTTTTTCAGGTTGCTAGTAGTTAAATTGTTTTTTGCTTTCCGTTCACTTGTTTTTTTCGAGGTTTGGTTGCTTGTTTGCTTTTTCTGCTGTTGTTGAAGCTGTGGTCGCTGCTAGCATTTCGGGCTTGCCACATTCACACTAGAGCAGCAAACATCAAGTACTCGTAGAGCGGCGGCCGCAGGAACACTCATACGACCTGTTGTACTGCTGAAAGCTAGTGGTTGCTGTTGCTCTTCTGTACATATGTATGTATGTGCAAGTGTGTGAAAGAATTGCCACTTAACATATGTGCATGAGAGTATATGTTCAGGATTTTGAATGATCTTATTTACATCTACGTAATCGTAAGTTAAACTGCCAAAATTCTGAGATTATGCACTGCACTCCTTATCAAATTGTTCAAATGATATTTGTATTGAAATTACACTTTTCTGCTACTCTCAAGAAAAATTAAAAATCGATGTGGTGTTTTAATCTTTACTGCACCTGAGTTGATGTTAAGAAAATGTATCGTATTGTACATTTCAAAACTAATTCAGTTGTTGTTATGTCTCCAATCTTTCCGGTTAATAATCTTTCCCACCTGACTCCTCCCGATATCGATCAGCTTTCCTTGTTTGGGTAGAGCAGCGAAAGAAGAGAAAATACAATAAACAGAAAAGAAGACACGGACATTGCGGTCGCCTATATTTCATATTTATGATAATAAATTATGTTTTCAGTATTGAAAAAACTACCTATAAATGGGGCATTGAGATGTATTTTAAGTTTTTACGGTTTTAACAATTGTAGGGGCTTAATATAAAAATAATGGAAGTTTCTAATTGAATCTCTGGTTTTTTGCCCATGTTAATTCACAAATGTATATTCATATATGTGTGAATGTTCGACTTCGTATTTCTGAAAATGCTAAAAATGTTTTAGCGAAGCTGAAGTCAAAAAGTGTTATAATCTAGTTTTATTCGCACAAATAATTTAGATCAGACCAGCCTGTTTACATAAAACTAAATTATTTTTCCGAAGTAATGATTATTGGAGTTTTATTTTTTTGATACAAATTTTTCGAAGCTTTTTGAGTTCTTTATCTCTCAGAAAAAAAATTAATTTTTGAGTTTTCTGTTTGTTTTTTGGAGATATGACTTCTCCGAATGTGGAAGCTTTTGATTTTTTTTAATGAAACTTTTAAAATAATCATTGTTTTCGTTTCCTGGTATAGAGAACTCTAACACCGATAACAATGAAGATATCAATACCTAAAATGATATCGATAACGGTGACTTCAGAAAACTATAATTAACCACATGTAGTAATAATGGCCGGCCAATTGCATAGTCGCGCACTCTTTTCTACCCATCAATTTCCGGCCAAGATATTCACATTTTTTTGTTTTTTTTTTTGTGTGCAACTCCATTCTGCGTAGGACCCCTTCCTGCGCATCAAAAAACAAAAAAAAAATCCTGTCCAAGCGACCTTCAACCGCTCAGAATCACAACCTTCAGTGCACGATTAAATCAAAATTTCTTCCAATTCCTTGACCTAAATATATATCTTGTAAATATTATATATCAAATTTTAATAAAACACTTATAACGATTTGCTTTTTTTGTTTGATCTTTGTATATATTATATTTATATATTGTATAAAAAAAATATTCACAGTTTTCCGAATATAAACTTTAAAAAATATTGAAAACATCTCCTCTACTAATTTGCTACCATGGGAATCAGTGGAAAAAGACACACCACTCCCACCTTTTCGTTTTTCTAGCACGACGGATCCTAATTTTTACTTATGTATGTCAATATATTTCTGTAGCCCATTTAAACTCGTTAGTTAGCTGTTTTATTTTTCCTCAAAAGAGACAATTTTCCTTTATTGAAGCAATAAAGGGTTAAAATGTTGCTTATAAATGTTCTTCGTCAAAATCTATATAGAACTGCTGAGCCCATTTTATATATACATATATAAAATTAAAAGATCACATGTTTGCCTATAGTGATTTACAAACTTCCGAACTTCAACATTTTGTGTTGCAGAAATAAATAAGTTGCGGTTTAGCGACTTGAAATATCAAAAGCAGCCGATAAACTGTATCCGAGTGATGATAATGAAAAAGCGCCTATTTGATATTTTTGAGTATGATGAGAAATCGCAAAATAATCACCTTACTCTAATACAAATACTCAGTCGTCATCAAATCAAGTAAATAATATTTTAACTATATACTTAGAAAGAAATAATACTTCACTGAATAATATGTCAATCTCTGGATGAAATCTTACTAATAGTATTAAACCAGATAGCTCGATGTTTGGTGGAATTTCTCCTACAATTTTTTAATTTTTATTTCATTAATCAATAAGGTTGTGAGCAATTTCTTACAGACTATTGAACAATCCAATTTAAAACAGGGCATCAAAATTAAAAATGTTAGTAAACGTTAGGTTAGCTAAAGATAAATCAAAGTCGATATCAGTTGAGATCTGGTTAAACTCCCAAATGGCCGGGCAATGGGTGCATTACTGGCATAAATTGTCATAAAGTTTTTAGCATAAAAAGGCAGGAAAACCGAATTATTTTAACTAATTTCCGATTGACCAGGGATAAGGGCGCATTAATAAAGGTATGGGATCAGAGAAGCTTTGTGAATGTTAGGCCCATTTGAGAAACACTTCCTAAATTTATTCAGATCTCTCAATAGAACTGATGGAAAAGGCGCCAGATTATTATTGCATACTTTACACGAGAGCGTACGAAAGAGGTATATATCAGTTTTTAAGTGTATGAGTCGGAAAATTCAGCGATATTCCGTCGCAGAAAACCAAGTTTAGCTTTCATTAACTGAATGCAAACTACACTCCCATAAACTATACCAAGTTTTTAATATTCAAACGAAGATGAAAACTCAAGCTCCACAAATAAAAGTTATCCAGCTCGGATCGGAGTCCCACCATGTCAGGGGAGTTTTTAACAACTGAATGAATCGTCGAATCATCCGCATATAAAAGAAATTTAGAAAAAGAATTGGTTCTGTGCGTCTGGTTAGGGTACTGCAATTTGAGGAACCTATAGTTTTACACCGACTCCGATCGGCAATTGATTTTGTGCGAACGTTATTCGTAGGAGAGGTTTGATCATTGCTTAACGAGAGGGATCGCTATTATAAAGCCTTTTACAACCCCGGCCGGGATTCAAGCCCAGGATACTCCGGTAGATAGAACGCACACGCTACACATTCGGCTACGGCGGTCGCATCATTATACAAAATGTTATATCTGATTGATATAACAAGAATCCATTGAAAAGAAGCAACAGCTGAAATCCTCACAAAATGTATTTCAAGCACAAATAATACTAACTGAACTTTTAAAGAAAAATGTTACCCAAAGCGCATATGGGAGTTAAATAAACCCCATTTTTATTTTAGTTTTCATGTCAGGTATACAAAAAGCATTTCAAATCACCCACCATCACAGCAGTCCGCTGAATATTCACTAAGCCCACTGATTTGAATAATCATGTAATTGAAAATATATGCAACCAGTGTCAGTGTACTAGGCACACGGCGCACGGCACACTTGCCATACCTGCACAGACAAATCAAAACGTTTAGTAGTGCTAAGTGTCAAAAGCAGAAGGAATGTGTGACCAGCCATTTCAAATGTCAGTTGGTAACAGTTGCAGCAAGAATTGCAGGAACAAAATTTAACAACGTCACGTTGCAGTTGCTGTACATTTTATAGAATTTTATTAAATTTCGAGTGCAGATACTTCGTCATTGCGACGTGCATCTGACGAATGTGTATAATGAAAATGTGTTGAGGGAACGAATGTTGTTACAAGCGAGATACACACATCAAAGATTTTACATTTAGGTTGAAAAAAAGAGTACATAAAATGCTTATCAAAACTTTCGACGTGGAAATCTCTTCAGAAACGTATTGCTACATTTGCCTAAATAAGCCACTCAAAAAGTTTACCTGTCAATATTTTTATATAAAATTAAAGTCTTCATGTGGAAGTGACAGAAAATATATATGAACAAAAATGTAGTAAATGTAGCAGTAAAGCTTTCAGGGCAATTGAAATTTTCGCTGCACGTTTCTGGAATCAATTGAGGTGGCGTCATATTTTGTGTTACTAATAATAATAAAGATTTGGCGCTTATATCATAGCTCGATGCTTGGCCGAACTTCTCCTACAATTTGTGGTGGGTCCTTTCTATGTTGTAAAATAAACTGAGGGATCTACGCCGACTCCGAACGGCAAATGATTTTTGTGAAAAGTTTTTTTCATAGCAAAAACACATTCAGAGATTTGTCATTACCTGTCGAGGGGAGAGCGCTATTAGGTAAAACCTTTCTATAATTTTTGAATGAAACGCGCACACTCGGCAATGACGGACCCCACACACTCTTCTATTTTGTGTTAATCGGCATAAAAAGTGTAATCAAACGAAATATCCCCGGTAAAATATAATTAAATAAATATATAAAAAATGCACGCACAAATGCTCCCTTCTCCGCTTAAAGATAGTTTGCAGGTAGTTCTTTTTTAGCGCCATCTCAATATAGAAACCAATATTCAGATTTCGCAACCACATCCCTATTAAAAATTCACTGGAAAAAAGTGTGGTATTCCTGCTATAAAATACCGTTGGGAAAGCCCTCACATCATCAAATATTTGTGCTCTAACGAAAATACATTGAGCAAAGCCAGAAAGTTTTTTAAGTTAATTTTAGAAAGCATCAAAAAGTTCTTGTTTAACAAAAATTCGTAACGCCTTCCAAAATCGCCTACCAATTGCCAATTGAACTTTTTATTGTACATACATACATAAATATATACAAACATGCATGCAAGTGAGCATTTTACTCACACAAGTGTTACACACACGCCATGCAACCAAATACCAAGTACTTGTAATTGGAAATTTAATTTTACATTTTTGATTTGTACGAACGCTCGTGCTTGCCGATGCGCTACGCATTGGAAATTGAGTCGCTGGTTGTGATAGTAATAAAAACAAGATACGAAACTCTATTTGAAAAATGTCTTAAAATGTGCAGTTCGGTTGCATGCAATTAAAATAATTACTTGTACTCTCTTTTACAAGAAAAATAAGGTATTTTAAAATAACGCTTACTTTAAATTATATTAAAAAATTTATTTGAATGGAGCTCGAAGTTATGCGTATAACACTGTAGAGCATACAAAAAAAAGTTCCCGCAAAGGATTCTGAAACCTTTGCTCTGGGCTCTGAGTGTTTGTTCAAATTGTTTTTTTTTATAAAAGCTCAAGATTTATTGGTCCGAATATAAAAAGTGTAAGGGGAAATAAGTTATCCACGGATATACATATGTGCATACAAACATGCATATATGTATGGACTTATGAATGTTTGCCAAAAATACTATGTTAATACATTTTCAGTAGGAGTTTCAATGAAATTTGCATAAAAACCATTTTGTAAGATAATCCGGACTTACCGGGCTAAAAATATCCTACAAAAAGTACTCATTGGTAATTTTTGACCAGTCTTATTAAAATTCAACTAGAGCCACACTTAAGTAGGGGTTTCCGGAGTAAAATTTCACGCCTGACTGTCATACTGTTAGTAAATTTGACTTAAGTAAGTTTCAAAAAGACTCATTTGTATGCGAACTAAAAGGTCCAAATAGTGTACAAAAAATATTACGTAAAATTTTGCTAAAGATTTATCTAATCTAAAATTGTTTTTGAAGTCCATTTGAAAAAAATATTTCAAAAATATCGATAGCCTCTAAACCAAAATTTCAAAATAAAATCTACTCTAAAAATATTTTGTTTGTACACAGCAAAATCGTACACAGCAATACGTATGGAAATGGGGTCGTTAAGGCCTTAAATTAGTTCTTTCACAGCTTAGTTTAGAGATTGATAAAGCCACAAACAAATTTTGACCTTAGAATGCAAAAAGATAAAACCTAAACGAGTAAACCTCTCATATATCGTAAACGTTTTTCAAGCGAATGTAACGCCAACATATCTCATTCGTCAGAACAACAAATGGCGTAGAGGTAATAGTTATAAATGGCGATATAGAGACAATATATTGTTACTGGCCATGCGTTTCAGTAATGTTAGCATGTACTACATATTTACATATGTAAGTAAAACTTGTAACAATTTCCCGATAAACATCATATCTAAATTTTGTTTTTTTAGTTAACACCTTTCGCGTTTTAAATAAGAACATTTGTTTGACAATGCTATTCAAATACGGCTTTTAATTACTTTTAGGGAACTACTTACTAAAGTTAAGTTTTATTTAATTTGGAAAGTTACTCGAAACTCTAAAATGTGGCCAATAAATTAAAAATAAAGCCATTTTTCCCATCACTTTTAGACAAGGGGAACAAGAGTTCATTTTGTTGTTGGCGTAGTCGGCGTAGTCGGCGCTGTCGTTATAGTCTCGCGTGTAGCGCATTTAAAGATTGAAATGACCATATAGCTAACAACGTCCATTTCATAGTATCAGGTGAGTACACTCGGCACCTTCTAACCTCTTCTATGAAAATTACAACAACAAAAATAACAAAAAAAAATTCTTGGCCGGGGACTTCAAGTACCATTGCAATGATTGAGCACTTGGATGGCATTAAAGAGTTCAAAACGACATCCATAAAATAACTAGGATTTTGATGACGAAGACAAACTCGGAATGGTAGGAAGAAGCGTGCAAGCATGCATACATATGTACATACATATACAGCTGTTGTAGCTGGAAGCATACAATATTTCAGGAGTTTGCATATTTAGGTCAACATATGGCGGAAAACTAACTCGCTGCACTTGTTAAGCAATTGAAATATTTGATTTTACGATTCACTGCATTGATTGAGCTAAACTGTAAAATAACAATGTGATTTGAAGTTATTGAATGAAGTGATGTTATTAATTCGAACAGTTGTTGCATGGAACGTTTAACGAATCCAATATTTTATATGCAGCTTTCAATAAATGGATTATATTTATACCACGCACTGTATAAGTATATAGATATATAAATATGTATTTATATGTACAAGTGTATTAACATATACAATATTTGTATTGGAAAACCGGTTTATTTATGTAGTTTATACCTTTATCAGCAATTTACCATTTTAGATGAATACACTTATTACTTTTAAATAAAAATATTAACCATAGATATCATGTAATTGAACGATCTCTTAATGCTTTCGCATCCCCTTCAATGTTATCTACTCTATTTTTTCACTTAACGGTTGTTTGTAACAGCATAAACCAACCGATATAGACATAAGCATAAATGTACCGAGATTCTGAAAATTAATAGCGAATTTGATTAAGTCATGTCTGTCTGTCCGTCAGCCCGTTACCTGAATAGCTCGAGCATATATTGAGCTATCTCAATGAAACTTGGCACCCACATTGCTGAACACAAGGTACTTTGGTATTACAAATGGTCGAAACCGGATAGTAACAATGCTCACATAATGGTGTGAAAATCAAAAGAATGTGATATTTTGATAACCTTTAAAAATAATTTTCTGAAATTTTATACATAGGATTGAATTGGAAAAAGGAATACGTGTGTAATTTTTTTTTTTTGAATATGGACGTGGCCTCGCCCACTGTAGTCAAAAAGCTATATCTCTAAAACTATATCACCAAACTCTACCAAATTTAGTACACCGAACGAATTTCAAGTCAAGAAACACAATTTGCAAAACTTTAAAAATCGGACAAAAACTATCTCCTCATATAATGGTAATTTACAAAACAAAAGAATACGATCTTTAAGTAAAATATAGGTAGAATATAGGGGACATGAAGGATGGGTCTGCACTGGCAAGTATACCAAATAAAAAAATTAGGAAATGGGTGTGGTGTAACCCATTTTAAATCAAATAAGTATATCTCCGAAACAATGCTACCTAAGGCTATCAAATTTAATACACACATCACATTTAAAGTCAGTAAGCAAAATTTAAAAAATCGGGCCAAAACTACGCCCACCTCTCACATAACGGTAATTTTCAACCAAAACCAAAAAGTAACTATTAAAGATAATTTGCGAATGCGCGGAATAAAAAAATGTTCATAATTGGCCTGGCACCGCCTACTTCCACAAATAGGTATGCATATCTCAAAAACTAAGCCGCTCTCTCATATACATATATTCCATCCATCGATACATATTTTGCATATGTACATACTTCCAGTTTAAATAGTAAGCATTGAGAAAACTCGGAACCAACGCTGCGAAGATGCGCTCTCATATTTATCCGCAAATGCAACTTCGATTGTCATCTACAAGGTCGCTGTTTTAAGGCGCCATTCATCGCGAGTATAAGGCTCTTGTCAGTTTCGGTAAAAATTTATTTTTTATAGAGATACACCTGTTTACTAAGTTTCAATCACATATTCATTAAACTGAGGGGCTAGTTTTGCATTCAAACAGAGAGGCAGGCATCGCTATATCGAATCTACTCGTGATCCTGATTATTTTAGTAAACTTGGGCGTGTGTATATCTCTTCTTCTTCAACGTAGTTTTAATTAGTTATCCACATAAATTTTTCTCGAAAATGGTTTTCCCTTCAAATATGAGGTATCAGAACACTGTGTCTAGCGACAATGAAGACATTGCTAACCTATTTGCACAATTCTTTGAGTCTAACTATTCCACTAAAGTCAATCTTCCCCCTTATAAATATCCATATTATCTATATACTAATAATTCGATTAACGTTCCAGTAATATCTTCTGAAGATGTATTATTTTACCTGAAATCTTTAAAAGAATCATTCAGGTACGGTCCTGATATGATTCCGACATGTATTCTTAAACAATTTGCTGATTATCTATATCTGCCTTTATCAAACTTGTTTAACATGTCGCTAAAACAAGGTAATTTCCCGTCTGTTTGGAAAAAGTCTTTTATAATCCCTCTTCATAAAACCGGCAATAGGTCTTCGATTGAAAATTACCGTGGAATAGCAAAGGTATCGGCAATTCCAAAACTATTTGAAGCAATTATTACTAATCAGTTAAAATATTCGATCTCTTCATCAATCGCAAACTCTCAGCACGGATTTTGTAAGGGCAAATCAACTATTACCAATTTACTGGAATTCACAACTCATGTTTCAAATGGTTTTAGAGAAAATATTCCAACAGATGTTATATACACCGACTTCAGTAAAGCTTTTGACAAAGTCTGTCACCCCTTATTCATCCACAAACTTGATCTCCTGGGCTTTCCACCCTCTCTCCTCCGCTGGATTTCTACTTATCTATGTACATGATAGATCTCAACTCGTTATATTCAAAAATGCTTTTTCTAATGTCATTAATGTTACTTCGGGAGTTCCCCAAGGCAGTCATCTAGGCCCGATTCTGTTTTTGTTATTCATAAATGATATTACTACTGCAATAAGATATTCGAATATACTAATGTATGCCGATGATGTAAAACTTTTTAAATCATACGCTTCGATTGAAGAAAGAAATTTATTACAAATAGATATTAACAGCTTAGTTGATTGGTGCAACATAAATTATATGCCACTTAACCTTAAAAAATGTTATGAGTTATGAGTTTTTCACGAAGAACTATTCAGCCAGCTTCTTACATAATAAATAACTATACTCTGGATCAAGTGTTTGACTTTGTTGACTTGGGAGTTACAATGGATTCCAAACTTAATTATAATAGTCATGTTAATGCTATAGCTAATAAGGCTAGAGGGATATTTGCCTTTATATAACGATGGTCAAAAGAATTCAAGGACCCATATGTAACAAAGGCTCTTTTTACAACTTTAGTAAGACCTATGCTAGAATACGGTTCGATAGTTTGGAACCCACGTTATCAAGTTCACATTGATCGGCTGGAATCAATTCAAAAACAGTTCTTACTTTTTACCCTAAGAGACTTTAGATGGGATTCTCGGCTTAATCTTCCTCATTATACTGATCGTTTGCAGCTAATAAATCTTCCTACTCTTTCCAGCCGTAGAGAAATGCTAGGCATAATATTCATTACTAAACTACTCACAGGGTCTATCGCAAGCACATTTCTTATTGCCGAAGTTAAACTTAATGTTCCTTCTCGGATTTGAAGACACTTAAAACCTCTTTATTTAAAACAGTGTAAAACCAATTATGAATTAAATGAACCTTTCCGATGTTTATGTCAAGATTTCAACTGTCTTTCCAGCACTTTTGATATTTCGGACTCACTTTTCACCATAAAAAGAGCTGTGCTGTCCTTTCTCAGTAAATGATTAACGGCGGTATAATATATATTTGATTCAGCTGATGAAGTTTTTTTCGGTACCTGAGCAGTTTTGGATCTCGACGCTTAACAAACTTTTTCCTTTTAACAACTCGGCACAAAAAAAATTATAAAAATAAAAAAAATAAAAGAAAGATCCGTACGTCATGCGGACTGTGCCCCTCGTGTCGGTTGGGCGGGAAAGATTGTAACCGTTGTGCTTATTATTATTAAGGAATAGCCAATTAATTAAAAAAAAAAATAACAAAAATATACATTCGATGATATTCATGATTAATTAAAAGAAAACAAAGTGAAATTAACTTAAAGCAATTAAATCATATTCACCACTAACGGTAGATATATAAACTTCACAATAGGCTTTCCTAATAACGGGTCGTTCCTAAATAACTGCCTTAATTCTTGAAGGCATAGAATTCACTAGGACCTCGATCGATTTCCTTATAACGGGACCATACCAAACCAGTTCTAAAATCTTTATCAATTGACTTTTATTTGTTGGCTTCTGTTTAGCAACTTCACACTTCATTATGTGCCATAAGTGCTCAATCCCTAGATCGTTTAATCTATTGGCCAACTAAAAATAAAAACTCGAGCTGAATGGGATCATATACACCATTATTGTATAGATGTTTTATACAAGATTTGTTTCCAATTAAAACTTACCAATTTTGCACGATGGCATGGCGCAGCGTCATCCTGGAAGATTAGGCGATCCGTATAAGTATAATGCTCTTCAATTGCGAGTACTTAAAAATTGTTAGCTACTGTCGCATTATTTTGTGCATTCATTATTCCATCAACAAGGTGTAGGGGCCCCAAAACATGGTATGAAAAGCAGCCCCAAATCATTTGACTTTGAGGAAACTTAATTTTTTTCACTATACAATTATCCTGGAACCTCTCACCACCTGAACGGCGCACGTAAAGCAAATTTTGTGAGCTTAGCAAATTAAATTTGCTTTCGTCAGACTACATAATCTGTTGCCAATCATTTTGATCCCAATTTTGGTAATTTTTAGCCCAAGAAATTCGTGCAGCCTTCGTTCTTTGTGTGAATAGTGGCTTTTGGGCATTGCGTCTTCTATATAAACCCACATCTCTAAGCTCTCGGCGTATGGTTTCGACACTTAAATCCACTTGGTGAAAATTTTGCATCTCCGCTCTTATAGAAAGTGCGATTTTAAAGCGATCGCTTAAACTTATCCGCCGCAGTATATTGTCTGTTCTCTCAGTTGACTTTCGAGGACGACCTGATCCCTTTTTACGCTTCAACACATCACTATTCTCTTTTTTTTTGTAAAAGACGAACAATAATTGAATGGTTACAACCAATTCTAGCTGCTATTTGCCGATAAGACAACCAAAACACGACTATAACTGAACAGTTTGCAACCCAATTTCATAAAAAATAATTTATTTATCAGTGCTAACTAGATCTAGTAGACATTTTTTCAAATTTACAGTTATATAGCTGAAGATAGTCTTCCAAAGTGGTGGTGCGTTTTTTTTTGACCGCAAGTGTATATAGTTATCAGTGAAAGGACCAGAATCTGTAGGGTTGCAAGTATAGTACTACATCTTCGGCCAGAGTGGCAGCTATTAACTCTTGTGAGACGTAAATTATAAATTGTGGAGCTATTTCCTCAAACCTTATTTTTTAGCTTGCGCCAACAAACATCAGCGTTCTCGTACTTTTTTGTACGTTTTTCCCACTGATAGCAAATTTTGCTTATGCTCAGAAACTTCTTTACTGGCAAGTTACTGGAGAATACGAAAACACAACTATACTTACATAAATACGCACATACTTATGTGCCAAATCTTATCCAAATCTATCCAGTAGTCAAACAACAATATTGACTTATTTAGCTTAACAAAACAAAAACAGGTGGAAATTCTCTTATTTTTTAATCTTCTTGTTATATCATTTCCTTATTACCTTGGTATTGTAATTAGCTGCATTTAAAAAAAGAAAAAAATTGGTTAAAAATTACAACCGGCAAAGGGAAACCGACGCTTTTTGCCACTTTGTTTCATTGCAAATATAGATATGAATGAATGCGGAAATTGAGGTATCTGAACTATTTTAGGTTGCAGTATTATTTGATAGTTAGATAAAAATGAAAAAATAGGTACATATGTATGTATGTACATAAGTATATTTATATTCATGTTTTTGCCTGAGCAGGCGAGCACTATCTTACTGTGCTAATTTTCATGTTACCATCCATGCATTTCCACAAACACATATGCATAATTTACATTTACATACATATATTGCAACTAGGACCACACATTTATACATACATTTATGCTCGAACCTAACTGGGCATATTGCAGAGTTCAATAACACATTTTTCTTCAATAGTTACAAACCCATCTTGTCATCTCAATTGACATGCTTTTGTACAACTGTCAAAGCAATTTCTACTGATTCATGGATTTTCGATTTATTCATTTCATACATACACACATCATATGAATATGCTCACACTTTTAGAATGATTACGTATGGTTGAATATGTCTAGAACAAATGCAAAATCAATTCTCTATTATTAACGCTTTAAAGTCAAATTTCAATCATTTCCTTTTTGCCGCTTTCAAATCAGCATCCTTTTCTAAAATATAACCCTTCTTCAACTTCTGTCCTACGCCATTTTCCTACTTGTTTACGAGCGCACACATACATATGTATGTACTTATGTCTACATACACAGCCGCTCATTATTCTTCGCTCAACAGGCAGACGAAATACAACAGCCAGTTTGAAAGCGAGTATAGAGTGTCTCCTTTGTAAGAAGGCTCAGTTTGGCATACACGGTGGTATTGCTGTATAATATATAACATACATAACTCTGTGGGCTAGTCAAGTGATCTCAGTCAGTGATTGTCGTACATTTTCCATTTTTGTTGCTTCAACTCGTTCATCACCATTATTCAGCTGCCTTTCTTTGCATTGTCGGCCTTTAGAGCTCTTTATCGTTTCTGCTTTTATGTGTGTGTGTGTGTGTGTGTATCTCGGCTTTCTCATGAGTCGACTAGCCTACTGGCAGCTGCCATTCGTATTATCAAACTAGCTCGTATTTACAATGCTGATGTTTGTTGGCCTGATAGCATTCTATCGCATTCTTTTTCGGGTCGTTCTTTGGTTACCATTCTTTATTTCTCCTTTTATATGTCACCTCTTTTTAAGTGGACATTTTGATTTGATTTTGCCCGTTTTATGGCACCATACACACGCACACACACCCACTCAGTATTCTCAGTTATCCTTGCATACTCATTTAAAAAGTCCTTTTCCCAGAGCTGTCATATATCTGTGATAACGTTTGTGTGTGGCTTTCATGCACCACACTTTGATGACTTTAAATTGATGTCGTGTGAACGTTCGATATGTGTCGTTCCATGTCGAAGCTCTTGCTTTTTCTTTTCTCCTACATATCGCTAGCAGCTTCAACGACTCACTGCCTAAATAGGAAAAATAGCAGATAGCTATTGTTCTGATTTGTCCTTTTTGCGGTTGACTAGTCCATCCCAGTCCAGGATATGCCAGTGCGTATGAATGAGTTTCTAACAACTAGTTTGCCGACAAGTCGTCGGTTTATTAGTTTGACAGCTGACACTGACCGGTGAGGTCTGTTAATATTTGTTTCATTGGCAGATGTAAGCTATCCTGAGAGAAAGTTTTTATATATACGGTTATATATCGACCGGAAGAAAGTTTTTTCTATTATTCTGTTATAAAATGCAATTCGGAGTCGTCGTTAAAGTGGAGGTCTTTCAATTTTTGATGCAACTTCAACAAACACACCACAAGTTGCAGGAAAAACTTGGTCAAACACTTTGCATATAATGTGGTAATCAAAATCGTCGACGATAATATCGAAAGATCGGGAAATTTTGTATTCCAGTAAATTTTAGATACATATACATATGACAATTTATTAACGCTTTGGAGTTAATTATAAAAAAATGTATGACACAAGGCGAATTTATAGAAGGTGATGGCATAAGAGCAGCTGATTTGATTTTTTTATTCACCTACATACATGTTTTTTGTTTTTGCTTTTGCGTATGAGCTTTCAAAAGCCGTAAAAGCAAAAACAAAATGTATTTAAATTTTGACAACTCTTATGTTTCGTCGAGATACGGAAAGTTGCGGGCAGTCAACAAGAAGATGGCTAATGGGGATAGTTTCAGAGTTGCAGAAACGGCATTTTGGTGCATTTTCTCCTTTTAAGAGATATCCGTGGGTTAACCTGGTGTGGCCGATACGTAATCGAAGAAAAGATTGCGCTTTGAGGCAATTAATATCGACGGGATACTCTGGTTTTGATCCACTTCGGTTGAGTGTGGCATAATGGTGTTGCACGGAGGCCCATTCTGACTCTTTGGTGTTTCGGATATGCTCATATATAATGTGATAAATATCGGATTTCATGAGTGTGCTATCGAGGTGCAGCGGCTCGTGGAGAGCAAGCTTGGCTCTTGCATCTGCGGCTTCGTTTCCGGATATATGCATACTTATTTACTCTGGACGTTTAAAAAGTTTTGAAAATGAGCCTTATGAAGAGCTCTGCGGTCCTTTGTATCCATCATGCAATAATGTACTGAAGTGGTTTTTCTGTTTTTAACTTCTATTCTCTTGACTGCATTCCTGTTTGATTCTAGGTAAGTATGTATGTACATAAATATGTTTGTTTGCATAGCAGTTTCATATCACCAATGGTGTCTGATAGCGCTGACTGGCATTATATGTGTCAGCGTGTGAATATTTAACAAAATTTAGTTTACATACATACTTATTCACAGATATGCATGACAGGTGTCTGCCTGCTGGGTAAATACTCGTTTCACTCAGTAAGTCCGAAAGCTTAGCATTGTCGTCGTTTTCCAAGAGAATGCATCTTATACCCATATGGAGGTATGTAGATTCGCAGGCACATATGTAAATTTATGTATACGTATGTATGTATGTGTTTGTATACGAAGTCATGCAAATATCCAATCGCATTTGTAGTGCATGTGTACATTCAAATGCGTATAAAATCACTAAAGACTCCATAATCAAAGTCATGTGCTGGCATATCTGTATCCACATGCATTCTGAAAATCATCGGTCCATTTCGCCGTAAAATAGGCAATGAGGCAATAAAGCCATTCAGATGGACAACAAACACTCAACCGGGCAAACGGGTAAACAGGCAAACAGGCCGACGATCCATAAGCTTCTTGCATTGAAAAATGTCATTGACGGCAAAATGGCTGTGCTTCGACAGTTCTGAGTTCACATATTGTACATTAAGACTTATGATTGTGCGTGAATGTGAATATGCAAATACAAAAATAAGCAGGGACCGTAACGATTATAAATTTTATAAAAAATATTACTTCTTAATCGTTCTTACTATTTCTTGTGTTATATTTTTTACTGAAGAAATAACCGTTATTTCTTCCGTTTTATTTTTGTTCAGAAAATAGCCGTTATTTCTTTCGTTTTATATTTTGTTCAGAAAATATATCTTACTATTTCTTGTGTTATATTTTTTACTGAAGAAATAACCGTTATTTCTTCCGTTTTATTTTTGTTCAGAAAATAGCCGTTATTTCTTTCGTTTTATATTTTGTTCAGAAAATAGTCGTTATTTCTTGAGTTTTATTTATCGCTCAGTAAATAATCTTGCGTTTACCTGAACGTTAAATAACCAGCGCAAGTTGTTATTGCAAATGAAAAGTAATTGTTTTATGCAAAGTACTCAACCGATCTTTATGAACAGAAGAGTCTTGTCGTCTCCGGCACAAACATAGGATAAATATAAAATTATAAAGGTGGGTGGGGATACATATAAATCATACTAATTTATTTTTGGGTTTATTTAAATCAATAAACGTCGTTTAAGGTTTCAAAATGATATTCTAAGAGGTGTTTTTTTATACATGTGGTTTTCAGCAAGAAATAAAACGCATTTAGTTTAATGCTATGGTCAAGAATTTAGCTTTATAAATTATAAAGACAAGCCATTATGAGGTTTTGCGTTATAACTTCAACACGAATGCACCTAATCATGAATAGAAAGTGTGCATACAAGGAAAAAATTAATATAATTAAAATAACCCTTAAAACTAATTATTCATATCTGAGGATTCGCTTTAAAATCCTTGCATCTTAAACCGTGCATTTTGTGATATATTTATTATGCAAAGTCTACTGTTGATATCATATGTTGTAAGGAATTCCTCCCATAGCTATAAGAAGATGTCACTTCGAATTATTTTACCTTATTTTATTTAATATGGGAAAAACAATTTTATATTTTTACGATAAATATCCAGTAATAAATTTAAGAACAATTTTTGTACATCAGGGGGCTACTCTGTAATGCGATACGTGAAACAATGCGATTAGAAAATCAAATGCGATCCCCATCAATGTTGCCTACTTTATTTCTTCATTTTTTTCTTTCTTAAGTTGGTATTACTGACATAAATATCAACGAAGGACAGAACAAAACAAACCAAATTATAACATTTGAAAGTGCAAAAGATTTAATTTTTATTAAAATATGGATTAAGTGTCTTTGTGGAATGATTTTCAAGATGAGGAGAGGATTGAAAGAATAATAATCCGAGATAATTCCAATATAATGACATGATGAAGGTGAGTTGAGTTGTTAGTGTTGATAAATTTCTCCACGTCTAAATTTATATTTTGTATCCTCAGTTTTGTGCAAAATTTTCGGCTGAGCAAAGACGCATTTATATACGTACGTACTGAATAATATACGGAGCGAATTAAAAGACCCTGGCGGATCTACCAGCATGCCTGAGATATTGAAGCTGTCGACAACTTTAAAGTTCTTTGCCCATGGCGGATACCAACATCGAATTGGTCAAGATCGGCATACGGGGCTTGCACAACAAACTGTTTATAGTTGAATTGTGGAAGTCTGCAACGCTATTGAGAAAGTGTTATGTCCAAAGCACATAATTTTTAAAATGACATACGAAGAGAAGGTTGATGCCAACAGCAGCTCCTACAAAATGTGTGGAACTCCGAGTGTAATTGGTGCAGTGGATGGGACACACATATAAATTATTAGACCGGCAAGAAATGAACATTTGTTTTTAATAGAAAATTAAAGCACAGCATAAACGCATTGTTGGTCATGTGACGATTTTTTCCACAAGTTTGTGGAAGTGCCATTTGCGTCCGCCGTTTTGAGAAGCCCCTTTGATAAGTCCGGGAGACTTGTTATAAAATTCACCAAAATTTGAAACTGTTTTTGGTTGGTTTGCTTAAGCGTAAGCCATTTTTCCCTTTCTGAAATAAATATCTTTGATGGAACTAAAATTCGTATTTTTTGTATTAAACTTACAGCATTGGCTCATTTGCCTGAATATTTATTTATGTTTACGCGGTTTTCCCCCCGAAAATTTGTTGTTTTCAATAAACCACGTAAAAAGAGGAACAGGTGTATGCATATTCATGACGCATATACTGGCTTCGGCTGAGGCGAAGACAGCACACAAGAATCATTTGGTATGATGAATATCATTAAAAATACAAACTGCGCGAGTGGGAAAACATACTTTTATTATTTGGATCACAAAGCTTGATGTTTTTGTTTACGACTTACGCTGACGTTGCGTCGCACACTGTCCCGAGCTCCTCAGTAGGGTGGACAAAAATAGTTATCGTGCTTCAATTTCGGAATAATTCATTATAGGTGCCTCATTTGTCGTACAAAGAAGAAATTCAAAATATGGTGCAAATTGCTCAACTAGCACACTAGTGGGAGGAAAAAGTAAAAGTGCTCCAATTTTAAAGAAATTCAGTTTGTAGCTTTACGTTATCTTAAAAAGTAAAAATATGAGATTTAGTTGAAATCGGACACACCCACCACACGTAAGAATATTTGATTTTAATATAACGTACTTGTATTTTTTTATTTATGGTAAATTTTTTCCGAGGTTTTGCGGAAATACCAGAACTTTTGCTGCTCTTTGAAATTTTACAATCGCTTACTTTGCATTAATTTAATTAAATTTACAAATGAAAGATTTACTTGTAAACAATTCGGTTTATTCCATATAATACAGTAATAAAGTTAAGCTACATATTTAAAAGTTGATTGGATGACAAAACCATTAAGATTGGAACTATTTATAACTGAAATTTTTTTTATTCAGAGTATTCATCATCGTAAAATAATGCAAGTGTTCTGTTATTAATACTTATAGCTTCGTTTGATTTGTTTAAAGCGTGGGCAGCACGTCGTATTCCTATTTGCCATAAGCTCGTTAACTCTACGTTTTTTTGTACGCTCACAATCTTCCTCGTATTCTAATTTTCTCTTCCTTTCCTTGTGCTTGGTACCTACATACATATGTATGTTAATTATAAAATAACTGTTGTTACTATTTTAATTTTTTTAGCTAAGTAATGTGAACTCACGCATTCTTGTTCTTGCATGGACTCATTTTCCTCACAAAGTATAAAATTAGTTTGAAGCCATGTAAAATCTTTTTTTTTTTTCAAAATATATTTTCGAACGATGGCACTTTTTCCACTGTTTTTGAAAATTAGAACAAATGTTTTGAGTTTTGTTCAATTCATCATTACTCAATTCCCTCATTACAAAACCAACGAGAAAAATTAAATTGCAGAAAGTTGCAGGAAAATTTTATTGATTTTGATTGTACATACTTTTTCCAATATATTTTTATTAAAAATTCTGTAATGATTTGCAGCGACAACTTTTCACACTCTTCCAAACTTTAGAATCGCTAATTTTGGTTATTTTTCTTTAATGTTTTGTTCTTTATAACGGTATTTTGTAAATGTCAAACGCAGTGAAACAACACAAAAAGTACCCTGCAAGAAATATGTTAAGCTTGCAGAAAACTTATCGATCAATGAAATACGTGAAAACTACCTAAAATACGACAGTTTATAATCTAAATAAAACTAGTATATTTTTTGGCAAAATTACCATCTGTTTTGAAGTTTGCACCTTGAGCACTCCATACCACAAGTAAACAATCATATTTTTTAAAAATATTTTAGACTTGGCCAAGTGTGGGTATCCGCTGCACATTGCCATTAAAAATTTTTTGAAAATCCAACATCAACTTTTTTCTATTTTGTCCAGCTCGCGACACTGTGCGTCGCATCCCGATTCGCATCAAATCCGTATTCTTCAACATCTCGCTGATTTCGCGGAAAATTCAGTCTCCATGATGAAACGGATTGAGACTGAACGAAGTATAAACGTACGTGCACTCCGAGGACCGAACATCGACTCGCAGCATAGCACGTGTAATCGCAACAGATAGTTACTAACTTCGCCACTCGACTCTTAAACCTCCTCACTAAGAGCACTTCTCAGCAAACCGGAATTTCGAAAAGCCACAGAAAAGTTCTTGAATTCTAGCGAGCTCAGGAAAGAAAAACTCTGTGTACAGAGCTTCGAAGAATGAAAATGGAGACCGAAATACGTAAATGCGAAGAACTTGTGATGCTGGTGAATGATTTTCAAATCATACTTAAATTGCGGAGGGAACATTTCTCCACTTTACTAAATAGCGACAGCGAAACCGCAGAAGACGAGTGGTTTCCAACCGGGAGCCCCCCATTGTTAGACGACTTCTTTAACATTATGCTGGGAAAGATAATTTGACCAGCAGCATTAAACTGGTAAGGGATTATAATTTATAAGATATCATTGGCCTCAGCAACCGCGTCGTTAGTTTTGCCTTTTCTAAGCTGGATAATGAAGCGAAGTGAATGAATTGTCTTACAACATCAAAGCGTATTCCAAAAATTTTAAGAGAATTTCAGGAAATATCAAAGTACATATATTATAGGAGTCAAATTATTATTAAATATAATTAGTTTGAAATATTATGATGTAAATTATAATTTATGTTTATAAAAAGATATCTCTCTATGCTGCTGGTACAAATGCACGTTTTGATAAAAGTAATTCAAGCATTATGCTGAGAGTGTGTTACACTCTCTCACAATTTGAAAAATAAAACCTCGTTTTACGTTGCAAGTTATTTGTTTTAAAAATTTGCCATCCGAAATTATAACTTTTCAGTTTGAATTTTTAATAAGTTTTCGGGTATCCAGTTTTGCAGCTAATTAAATTTTTTTTAAGCTTCTCCTTGAATTTTGCAAATTTTTTTTTTGAATAAGGTATGAACAAAATTTACTTTTGTAAGAAAGAAAATTTCCAAAAAATTATAAAGAATCAACAAGAGCTTCTGGTCATTCGAGACTTACACTCAGTAATCAAATTAAATGGGCTACAATCCTGCATACTTGAAAATTTTGTAGAAATTTTGATGAAAATGTTAGAAAATTAGAAAATTAGATGGAAGGTTTTTCAATTTACTCATTCCAAGTGGAATATCACGTATATATATTTAAATATACCAAAATACATATACATATGTATAATGAGGTGGATTATAGCAACCAATAACCATAAAATCGCATGCGACGTTTTTATATTTACTCCATTTTTGTAAGCAATAAATTTTACGATATTAAATAAACTCTTGCTTTACCTGTGTGCTTGGAAATTGTACGAGTATACAAGCTTTACTTATTGGCGAAAGCAGAGAACTTATAATCCATATCCCATATCTGCTTTTAAATTGCAAATTCGGGCTTTCTGTTATAAATAGCTTTTATAAGTGAGCTTGTATTAACAGCGTTTAAGGACAATGTTAGACAATGTACTAATATTTTAAACTCTGCACCAGGTTACTTAGTGCAGGAAACAAAACTCGACCGAATTCGAAAACAAAACTTGGTATAAGAGTTTTATTTTCGATATTTTCTAAATTATGCTATAAACAAGTCAAGGTCTGAGAAATATTCTTCTCAACAACCGGAATCGGAATGCGAGTATGCTATTTAAAGTGTATATACAAAAAATTTATATGTGCATTGTATTACACATCAAGGAAAAGGCCTTGAACATCTACAACAACTATCCTTTTCTTATTAATACACGTAGATAGTAAAATCTAATTTACAACACGAAATTTGCACTATTGTTTCATAAAACTAATGTAACACTACTTATTAAAGGTGACGAATGTGAAGGTGCCGATAGGCGGAAAGCTCCAACTACAATAAGGTACTTACGTTTGTCTAGACGGGACTGTACACTATTTGAAATCTATCTTCTCAATTGACAGAATAATCCATTTTAACTGTCGTGCTCCAATATGACATTTGGGCAATTCACAAGATCACCAATATAATTATGTACCCATGTTTTTCAAGTGTAACAACATAACACTTTGGAGGATGTTATTTTCATACAACTCTCTATTATAGCATAACGGGTGTTTTTTTTAGACTAATAAAACTTTCGATAGGGATAGCTGTCACTTGACAGCTGGTAAATGACATTTCGTTTTGACATTTCTGTTCAATAAGCATTGACAAATCATCATGGAAAGAATAACTCCGGAACAACGTTTACAAATTGTGGAGATTTACTTTATCAAATCAGTGTTCTGTTCGCCAAACTTATAGAGCACTTCGTGAATTTTATGGTCTACATAATCGAGCATCAGAGCAGCTTATTCGTCGAACTGTTGATAAATTTCGAACAACATTTACTCTACTCGATGAAAACCAAACAACAAGACAAAGAACTGTACGTACAGAAGAAAATATTGGTGCTAAAAGGGATAGTGTTGGGGAAGATCCGAATTTGTCTATTCGTGGCCATGCTCAATATGTTGGACTTCGTCCATCTACAATATGGAAATTTTGCAGTGGTTTAAAATTGTACCGATCGTATCCGATTCACCAAAGATAGTCGTGGCAGACATATCCCAGAAATCGTTTGTAAATATTAAATGTCATGAAAATATCTTTCAATATCTTTTCATACTTCATTTTTTATGTGTTTTATTTCAATTTAAAATTCTATCAGTCTAAAGAAACACCATTTACAACGTAGCGCGACCTTGTGAATTCCCCAATCCACTTCAAATTTAAGTTCGTGGAGTTAAAGCCTTCCTTCGAACGTAACTGATTCACTCCTTTCTTCTTTATGGAAAGTTTTTAATATAATCGAATACCAATTGTACAATTGATCCATTACTGCCACTCTTTCAAATCTTGCTTAATATATTATCCAGGTTATACCACAGCTTATTCGAATGTCTTAAAAAAATATCAAACGAACTTAAAATTATAACCAAAACGGATGCGTGGTTATAAGATACATGCAAAGTCTGAAAAGAAACTTGATGATAATGTTCAAAAATAGACAGATGTATTTCACGCTCAGTCTAAAAGTAAAATACGAATCTAGCAACGAACAATAAACGATCTAAACTGTATTTACCTAAACATAAATAGTATCGTCGCTAACAAGTGTGAACTAGAGCGTCTAATAGAAATAAAGAAACCACACTTGGTTCTTTGCTCAGAGAGCTGTTCGACTGAAGACATAACAAATCAAGAGTTACAGATTAACACATACAAACTTATACGATGCAATTCTCACAGTAGACACACGGGTGGTGTGTTAATATATGTACAGGACTCTATTGAATATAAAACAAGCTATAACTATGCCACTAATAAAAATGTCTGGTGTATAATACTAAAAATGAAAAACATATTTCCGCAATACCAGATTGGTCTAATCTATCATTCGCCTAGTTCGAGTGATGCCGATTTTATTTCATATTTACACGAAATTTTAAATAATAATTGTATAACCAACGATAATGTAGTCTTCATTGGAGATTTCAATATAAATTTATATAGGAATACGACATACAGTAAGCAGTTAGTTGATGTGTTTCGATCTTTCGCAATGAATCAAAAAATTGATTTTTATACACGAAAAGGGGATAATACAGAAACAATGATTGATCTCTTATTTACAAACAGTGAAGCCATTTCTTGTGAAAGATTGCATGACCATCGCATTTCGGATCATGAAACTATTTTGTTTAAAATTAAGTTGAAAAAAATATTTCAAATGAGAGCAAGACAAATTATAACCTCTTGGGAACACTACACAAGTGATAATCTCGTTAACTTATTAAGACAATTTAACTTTTGCGATTTTCAAAACCTTTCTATCGAAAATAAAGTTGCATTCTTGTATAATGCCATATCTAATGCTATGAGTACTCTGACATATCCGAAAGAAATTAGCGTGAAGTTGATGAATAAATGGTACGATTTTGAGCTATCAAATCTTAACAAATGTAAACTCAATCTCTACAATATTGCTCTACACACAGGGAATTGGAATGAATATAACATTACCAGGCGTATATATAAACGATTAATTAAGGTTAAAAAAGCCAAATACATGGAGCATAAAATTACCCGTAATATTGGGGACAACAAGGCTATGTGGAAACACCTTAAAAATTGTATATCTATGTCTAACGAAAATAATATCATTGATAAAGTAATGATAAACGACCGATTATTCATAAAAGATACGGAAATAGCGCAGTCGTTAAATAACTATTTTATTGAGAGTGTTATGGAAATTAGCACAAATATTAAAGCTCCTTCTAGGGACATTGCGGTAATTGGAAATAGTACATTTTCCTTTAAATTTCAAAAAATCTCTACTGAGGACATACTTAATATAGTTAGAGTTTTTAAAAATAAAATTGGTGGTAAAAAACTCCTATCCGAAGGTGTCATCAAAGATTCCATAACCTATACCGGATACTTTTATGCTCAAATTGTAAATGAAAGCTTAGAGAAAGGCGTTGTCCCCAATCTATGGAAAACTTCCGTTGTAGTTCCATTAGAGAAAATAAAAAATACCATCAGGGCTGATGAGATAAGGCCTATTAATACGTTACCGTGTGATGAAAAGATACTCGAAACAGTGGTAAAAAACCAGCTTGTACAATATCTAGAAGATAATAAAATTATTATACCTCAGCAATCTGGGTTTCGTAAAAGACATTCTTGTGAAAGTGCTTTAAACTTAGTCATTGCAAACTGGAAAGAAGACTTAAGTAGAAATAAACATATAGTAGCTGTTTTCTTAGATTTGAAACGCGCTTTTGAGACAATTGACCAAAAGCTGCTCCTAAAAAAGTTATTCAATACAGGCATCACTGGTATTGAACTAAAATGGTTTGAAAACTTTATAACGAATCGGAATCAAAAAACAGCAATTGGATCAGCACTATCCGATAAAAGAGATGTTTCAGTTGGGCTTCCACAAGGATCGGTATTAGCTCCGATTTTGTTCAATATTTATATCAATGATATAAACAATTGCATTAAATATTGCGATATCAAATTATTCGCTGATGATACGTTGCTCATGCTAAGTGGAGATAAAATCAGTGATATATCAACTAAACTGCAAGACGACCTAAATAAAGTCTACGATTGGCTATGCTTGAACAGACTTAAACTGAACGTCAATAAAACAAAATACATGGTCATATCAAGGCGAAATTTTGACGAAAGCGAACTGCAAAATCTAAATATAAACAACGAAATTATTGAAAAAGTTAGTACCTTGAAATATCTAGGAATAAAAATTGATGATAAACTGATCTTTAATGATCACATTGATTATACGGTGGGGAAGATAGCTAAAAAATTATACTTCACACAACGAACGTGTAAATACTTAAGTAGAAGATACAAGACTATGGTATACAGATCTATAATTGAACCTCATTTTATTTACTGTCCCACAATATTCTTCATAATGAGAGATAGTCAAATCTACAAGTTACAAAAGCAACAGAACCGAGCAATGAGATTCATTCTTAGTAAACGCTTTGACACACCTATCAGAGATATGCTGGCCACCCTAAATTGGTTGAGCGTTAAACAACAGCTTTTTTACTATACAATGAAGTTTATTAAGAATATTATAGAGGGAAACTTGCCCGATTACTTGAAGAGTAACATAAAATATGTCAATAATGTACACTCAAAAAATACTCGGAACAAAAATGATTTTAATCTCCCGTCTTATAAAACAGAAGCAGATAAATGTAACTTATATTACAAAGGATTAAAATGTTTTAATGAATTGCCAAATGATATTAAATGTAACAATATGAATGAGTTCAAAAGAAAATTGTTCAATTATTGTAGGACCCTTCCAATTTAGTGTAACATGGGCGGTCTTTCGAACTATCAACCACAATGCATTCGTACATAGCATACTTCAGGGTCTTGCCAGAATGCTGTATCGGTCCCACATGCAACCATTAAGTAGCCGAAGCTCATCCCAAAACGCATCACTAGATCAAATCAGTGCATCGCCGTATGGATGCTTGCTTCGCACTTTATTTGCACAAATGGCCGATACACGGCAACCGAGTGATGCCTACAATCATTGTTTTAATATGCTTTGGAAGTCTGCTAGTTTGTTATTCACTGATACTTGGTGGTCCTTATAAGTAGCTTTTACTTTATTTTTTAGTATAGGCTATAAATTGTAGATTTTAAGAACTATGTATAAGCTAGGCTTAATAAAGCTGTAAGAAATAAATAAATAAAATAAATATAATATATGAATCATTTATCGGAACCGACTAGATCGGACATTATATAGCTACTATACAACTAATTGTTCAGATATGAGGTTTTCCATTATAACTTCTACACTAAAAAAGCTAAGAACATGAAATTTGGCAATCCTCTCCCATATTACTAATGAAAAGTGCGAAATGAAAATTATTAAGATAAGGTTTTGCGTAATAACTCCTTCACTTAACCAGCTAAGAACATGAAATTTGGCATTCCTTTCATTTATCCTTATTTAAAAGTACACATCAATAATCTTCGAGATCAGACCACTATGACTTAAAAACAAATTGCTTACACTGGCGAGCAAAACCAATCGAATGGTCACCTTTTTACAATATTAGCAAGGCTTTTCATCACAAACTCTTTTTTAATTTTATGTGGTAGAAAATGCAGAATAATATCGGTATATAAAATTATTAAAAATCAACGGCAATTTTTATAAAATGCACGCGTTCTATGAAAAAAATTTCGCAGACCAAAATTCGGAAAAATATAAAAAATCTGCTGCAGGTTTTATAATTAAATAAGCTATAAAACTGTGTACTCGACAAAATTTCTAAAAAGTATTTTTTAATTTAATTTAATTTTTTTTTAAATTTTGATTACAAAAGCTTTGCTTAAGAAATATTTGAATGGCGAAAGAGAAAAGATACGCAAAAGACACGTTAGAACTTCATACGTATATGAAGAAAAATGGTGATTTTGAACCACGAAAAGCAGCGAGTCAATAAATTCTAAGCTCCTTTCGTCTTGGGATCTATAACACCATATATAAGGTTGGCCTTCGACATACTAGAAGGGGCTACACTCCTAGACAAACGGCTCGAATATCTCTCTTGAGATGAACATATTTGCACTGACGAACTTGTTGTAGAATAGGTCAATAGATGTCCAATGTCTTTGGTGATCTTGGCTGTCTAGTATAGGCTGAGTATTCCGGCCGAAAATAAGTCATGCTGCTAGTGATGGGGGCGTGCCGTGAAACGTCACGAATCAGTAAAAATGTATCTCTACTTACAACAAGCAGTTATACGCGCCTTGGAACCCATCTCAAATACAAGAACAGATTCAAAACCAACTGCTGCAGTGTTTCAGCTTCTAGCAATTATTAAAACCTTAAATTTTAATTTTGAAGACCTTTTTTTTTAAGGCACCGTGAAGCATTTCGGAATTTGCTATGTATTTTGCCATCGAAACTCTAATTAAAGATGAAGAAGCCTGGAAGAAATTATTTGAGAAATACTCTGCGATGTTGCACGACAGTTGTGCTGAAGTGTTTGCCGACGAAGTAAAACCAATCGACTAAACGGATTGGCTGCACTTAAAATTCATCGAGTTGTAAAAGTAGATGTGAACGCAATATAGGGCGACTTTTTTTCTTGGCCCGATGTATTAATTTATTAAATGAATAATTCTTTCTTATAATACTTATAATACTATTTATTATTTAAATTCAATGTTTTTCATTAAAGAAAACAAATAATAATTTTTTTTTAGTTTAAAGTTGTTGTTCAAAAGCATTTACATGAATATATTCGTACCAGTAAGGTATTTTTACTAAAAAGAAATGCAATAAACTTCGGAATATAGTTGCAAGCTTACCAACGCCCTTGCCCTGATTCGAAAACATGGCTTAAGAAAAATTAAATGCATTTTTTTCTCTTTAAATATGTATGTATATTTATTTATTTTATTACATTGTTACAGAAGTCAGTATGTACCTTGGTAAATACTCGTATATTATATTTATTATTTATAATATATTTTACATATTTATTCTTGTTGAATATAAGTAATTTAACTTATAACTACATTACGTTACTTTAAGTAAAACCTAGGCATATAAAGCCTTGCATATTTATAGGCGCTTAGACGAGCAAAACATGACATTGTTGAAGTTTTCGAATATACATATAAAGCATGTTATGCAGAAATTACATAAAATGTATTCTTATGTATGTATATGGAACTTCCATATTACAAATGTGTGTATCTATGCGCTTATCACTACACGGTATAAAATATAGGTGAAAGTGAATGTGTTGACAAATCTAATTTTTACACAAACTGCGGAAAAAAATTGACCAAATTCGTTTCTGTTTATGAATAGTTCTTTTCTTTTTACGTATCTATGTTTTCCATATTTATCATAATTTATTATACTGAAATTTTTAACCTAACTAAATGGTTAGATTCTCCAATCAAGTACATACTATTTTTATACAATACAATATTATTTTTAGAGGGCTATAAGCTTTGCTTAAACTCGTGATTTAGATTTTTTATTTTTATATAATTTTTAAACGTCAATATTTTGATGTTCTTATATCCATAATACATAAGCATTGGAGCTTTCTCAAATAAGCTTCAGTTTTTATTTAATTAAGTATAAATAATTAGCTCATCCGTAGTATTTGTGTTTAATGGAATTCAATTTGATTCTAGTTCATATATTGTAAACTTTTTAATTTGTTTTATATTTGCTGCTGATGGTAATGCGGAAGTCATTAATGGCATTGGCCTGTAAAAATTAGTTATCAACATCTTGTAACTTATATAGCTCTCTAAAGAGCATACTTGAGATTATAGCTTATTTTAGACTGTTTTTAAGAAACTAATATAAAATCGTCTCCTTTCCTTGAGAGACCGTATCTGAAGATTCGGACATGCCACTTTTCCTATTCTTCCGGTTTCTCAGAATAAATGTTTCTCACAGACACATGGTAATAAAATAAGGGTTAAAAAGAGATGTCTTGCGCAAAGCAGAGTGAGGTTATATTTCGAAATCGAGGTACCTGAATTTGTTCTAACAAGGGCAAAGACGCCATGCAGTATAATTCTGAACGAGAACGGAAATTGCGAACAATGGGATATTCAAGTAAATATCGGTTGTAGAAATTTTGTCGGGACAGTTGAGCAAAAAGTAAGCTTGAGAGTAACACAAATCAGTTTATATTAAGCTCTCAATTGTATGCTCTTTTTTCTATAATAATGGACCTGTAAACTGAATTTAATAAAAATACATCATTTAATGTATGTTTCTTAGAGCAATATAAATTTTCACATCATCCCTTTTGTTTTGCTAAAACATTATATAACCAAAGTTCGATGTTTGCATATATATTATAATTTAGTTTATTAATACATGTGTACATACATATTGTCGTTATTGTTATCAAAGGCCCTAAATGATAATTTTTAGGATGAAAATTTCAGAAGATTCCCTTGTAAAAAAAATATAGAATTTAGGTCATTTGGTAATATTGCCATCTATGTATATGTAGTTTTTTCAAGTTATTGAAATCAACTTAAATGATTTTTCTTAGAAGCTTAATTTAGGAGTTTACCTTTAGACGGATCGTTTAGCTATTAATCAAATATTTTATTTATTTAGCTTTATTTTTAATTAGCAGACAGTGCAGTTGATCTCGTAAAAGGAAACCAAATTTTAAATCTAGGTAAATAAAAGTAAAATGTATAAATTTTCATAAAAAACATTTAAGCATATTTCTTAAGTGAACACAATTAATTGTGACTTAAATTTAGTTATTTTTATTTTCAATTTTTTAGCGGTATTGCACTACAGACATGTAAATTACTGATTAACAATAAGTTTTATAGGATCACAAATGATAAGTGGCAGGCTGAACCCACTTGCCAAATCGACACACCCATCTGGTTGTCAAGCAGTGGCCAACGAACGACATCTTTCCTCAACCTAAAGAGAGGAAGACTGCGGTCCTAACCAGACATTGTTTAATAAGGGTACATACAGCAAGATTAGAGGAGCTGACATGATGTTTAAGAGAATTAGCTAGAATGAGAGATCTGGAGCACTCGGTAGTTATTTTTTTAATGAGCTAGACGCTTTCAGGTCAACCGAGGTTAGAGACTCGACGAAGTTTCTTCGGAGTACGAAGTGGTTTTAAGGCAACAAGAGCCACATATCATCCCAATGCGGTATCACAAAGGGCCATGCCTCTAAGTGAGTCACATTAGGGTTTGCCGTCTAAACTAACCTAACTAAGAGAGCATATGAAGAATGTCGGATTCCTGTCTGTTTTACCATAAAGCTTTTGGCAAAGAAAGAATAGATGAATGTGGAGGTATATAAGGTTTAGGTTAAAATATTACAATTGGATTTTACGAATAGTACGATTCTCACCTCTTTGATCATATTATAATTAATTCGCAAGTTTTTCACTCTTATGATTAACTTGAAGAGTTTATGATTGAGCGTCTAATCAAGGTCTGTTAAATTTTTGTGGTTTACAAAACTCTTGATACTCATACATAATTTCATTAAAGTGTTTGGGTACAATTTTCTGTTATCGCTTATTTCTTATTTACACATGTAGCTGCAGTTTTGAAAGTGCTTAAACGATAGGTTTCTAAAACATTGTATTTTTTATATTATCAATTTGGACCGCTGTCCGGTTCTAGCCTTAGTAGTCATCTGATAAAACTAGCATAGTATAAAAAAAAATTATTATAATTTAGTAATAAATTTATAACTCACAAATATAGTTTAAAAGGGTTTATTGTATTCTTTATATGCCAAAAACGTATCTAACTAATTAAGAATTTTTTCTTAAGGAACTTAATTTTTCTTCTGTCAAAAACAAGAAAATATTATTTTCTAAATTCTCACAAGGTTAAGTAAGGAACTATTAATTTTGAGTTTTTCGCAGTCTCCTTTTCGTGGATAATTTCGTGTTAATTTTTAAAGCTCTATTTTGATTGTAGGAAATTTTTTTGTTAAGTTTATAGCAACTGCACTGTTTGTTAAGGATTTGTTTAAATTTTTACTGCTTAAAATCTATGCTAGCGACAAATACTTAGCAACTGAAGGAAGATTAAAGTCCGTGATGTTGAGCAACTTGACAATACTTTTTTTTAGAATTAGACAGTGTAGTTTGTTTTGAGTATTTTTCCTTACTTTCTATCTAATTGTATATGCTCGTATGGCTATACAAATTTATACTGTATGTATGTTTGAAGCTGGTTAGAAGCAATATTTTTATGACACACCTTCGTTTTTGTTGCATATTTTGATATGTTAGCATATGTTTTTACAATTTTGTAATGACTGTTTATACTATATATGTATATTAAATTATTTGAGCTTTGGTTGTTCGTTAAAGTTTTGCATGGTTCACATGGAAAAAATTTGTACTAAAACAAAAAATAATTAATTTTTCTTATAAGTTTCTGAGGAATGGAAATAAAAATAAAACAGTCATTGTGATTATAATACAAAGAATTAAAAAGTTTATGTTAGAGTAAGAAAAAAGTTCTTTAACTTGTATCAATTAAAATTTGTAAGATAAATGAAATTTTTATGTAATTTTTGCTCACAAAAAATGATTTTAAATCACAAGAAAAAATAAACGTAAAAAAAATTATACAAAATTATAAGATATTGTTAAGTTTAGAAATATGCGAGATTGAAAAATTATCGGAAATAAATTCGCAAATTCTGTTAGCACGGAATTGAAAAAAGATGGTTGTTCTCATGAAATTTTTTAAAAACTTTAATTTGCATTTCTCCATTCCTTCGAATTTTATTTGCTTTGCTCGAAATAAAATTTAATTTGAATTTCATAGTGAAGTTAAAAGTTTAAATTATGATAGTATAATTAAAAAAAGGCTTATTAAGCGTACTAAATTAAGCCCGTATTGAGCACGCTCGTTGGAAAAAACTTAATACTAAATACACCTCGCGTAGAAGCTCTACAAAAGTCCACAAAAGCTTCTACTGTTTTTATAACTTGGCACAATTAAATTTTACATAATATATTTATGTATGTATATCCTTAAATTATTAAACTGACCTTAGTTAATGCCTTTAACTATAAAACTTAAATATCCACATACTCGACACGCGCTATTTGCAATCCCTCCTCGTCCTGTTCAAATACAACCACTTTGCGTTTCTTTCGCTTGGCGTATTCCGAATGTACAGAACTGGTCTTTTGAACGATGTTGTTACCGTTATTTTCCATTGTCGTTTTATTTATCGTCGTTGCACTATTCCTAGAATTACTGTTATTCTCACGATCGTTGTCTCGTTTCGATTTGACGTTCGCTATTGTTTTTATTCGCTCATCATCACTTACTGAGGCTCCGCGTTTCTTATTCACGCCATTACTGTCATTATTATTATTATTGTTCGTTTTATTATCTATACCTTTTTCCCTTTCGCTTTCCCTCAACAACTCACCTGTGTTTTGTGATTTCTGCTTTTGTTGCTGTTGTTGTTGGGCTTGCGGTGGCTCATTTGGTAGCGCTGGCAGATTACAACGTTTTTTCAAATGTTTATAAACAAGTTCAACCCGTTCCACCAAACGATTCACATACTTCGTGGCTGTTCGATCGACCACCGAGGGAGCTTTAATGCAATCGTTGCCACCGAATTCACAAACCTATGAAAAAATTGTTGATTTTATAGAAATTATTGTTTGATATTAAGTTGGAAATGGCAAAATAGAGGTGTTTTTCGGTCCGAACCATTAGCTAAATATTTTTGCTCTCACCTGGTTGATTGCTATATGATTTTTTTCTTAAACTATCTTCAAAATCAAATACATAAATGGTACTTATGCGATTCCCAGGAGTACCTAAGTTTTCAATGAATCAATAATATTTCAGTTTCTACTGTCAATCACTTACCAAACAAAAACACGGGAGCCTGATGAAATAAAAAAGCTGATTTCAGAAGTGTGTTCTGAACGCTTTTCCGAAATTTTCCCCAAAAATTAAGGTCTACCAGAAAACGAAATTCCGTCTAGGGGATGGTTAATAGTCAGACAAAATTTACAATAAATGATAATTGTGGAGCGCTTTACTGGAACTCCTCGGATGCGTTTACAGTAGAAATGATTTGAATATCATATGCTACTTAGTTTGAAAGAATAGACTTTACAAGATTATCATGCTTAATGCAGATTTAACTAATTAAATACTGAACTACCTCCCATAATTTAATGGCTTAACTAGTAACGTCGCGCAAGAATATGTAAATTGGTCACAAGTATGTATTCTTTCTTACAGAAAAGTGTCGCTGCATATGAATTGTCGAAAGCTTAAAGGCATTGCTTTACTCGATTTTTGGTCACTTCAACTTCCTAAATAAACTTTAGCGTATGTAGAATGAAGTAACAAATTTGGACTAGAAACAAGAAAAAGAAATATACGATATGTGGGTACGCATATCTAAGTACAAATATAGTTGCATAAAGACTCAGATTATGTTACCTAACTATTTCGTGAAACTACATTATATTGATATAAACTTCAAAGATTTGTACTATCTATCAATGTTCTGTTATCAGCAGAAATTCACTCAGAGATAGTTAAACATTTTTTGGGAACACTTTTTAATCATTCATCAATAAAATATTGATATTTACCCTATAATGTTGCAGTATTCCGTCCGTCGGCGGTACATTTAATGATCCCTTTGCCGGTGAAAATTCCCAAACGAAATGATTCCCAGCTTCGATAACAGATTCTGGCTTACAAATGTATTTAGAACGTTGCTTCTGGGGATGGAGCTTAAGCCGTCTGGAAGTAAATAAAGGAGGTAAATGAAAAACAGGGTAATAAGTAAGAGCCAAGTCAGTAATGTCGGAATTGTTTATTTTAATTTTAATTTTTTGTAATAATTGATTGTAATATATGAGCAGGGTATCACTCCTCTAGTGACATTTTGCGGATGTTAAAGTATTTATCGATGCAGCTTAATATGCTTTTCTAATTTCTTCCAAATCGCATCATAAATACAGATTTACTGAATATTTCGTCTCATGAGCGAACTACATAGAGGGTTAAAATATTCGTGTCTTCAGTCTAAGGAATATACTACATAAATTTCATTGGAGTCAAGTTATTAGTTTTTGAGTCAAGTTTTAGCAAAGAAAGATTTTGCCTGCGGCTTTGCACTCATGGTATTCGGTTCGGTTATTAGACGCTGTAGAATTGGGCGACACCGGACACAATGCACAGAGGATCATACAATCTGACGTGCTACATGTCTCGCATTAACGACCCCGTTTAAGCAGGTGACAATCCTCTTTAAAAATATTATTGAAGTCAGGCTTTGTTATAAAAATGTTAATTTTTATTTAACTTATTAGCTTAAATTAATTTACTTTCAAACAGGTGGCAACATTTGGAAATAGAGCTTTATTAATAAATAAAATTTTAAAGACAGACAAATATGATGTTTATAGCACAGTTAAAACCGCCGAAAAAGTCTGAAAAATTTTTTTTCGGTCACAACAAAAAATAGTTTGAAAAAAAAACAAAAACAACATATTCGAGTTTTATGGAAAAAACATGACCCGAATGGACCCGTTGTCTTGAATGGAAAGGCATAATATATGTATTAATTACGCTATTTCGTTTACTTACTAAGTACATGGTGCCCTTTTTGTTGTGAAGTGCTCTGAAATCTTAGCAACTTCATTCAAGTGGGTTTTACAAACCTGGGCAGGCTCAAATTTTAAGGTCATTAGTTAAATTTTCATCGTTTCTAAGATCATAGCTGATCGTATAATAGTTTGAAAACTTAATTTCGATTTCACCGTGGTCTGATCAGCTGCTATCCTTTGAAAATATTTTATTAAACGATAACAAATCTGCGTATGGAATATGAATGATTGCTGCTGATTTTTGTTTTTACTATTTTCACTTTGGCAGCTAATCACCATGCTATTCTCTGATAAACTTAATCAGAAGAGTACTAATGGAATTGCACTAATCGAACATTAAGAACCGTTTGTGCAATGCCTCAGTAAGTAACTTAATCAAAGGTTTCATTTCCAACAAGTTCGGCTAGTCTCATCTGTCAAATCTTTGCCATCACAAATTCTGTCAGTTAAGCTTACGATAGGTCCCAACTCTAATTAGCATCTATCCACCGGTAATCTTAACCAAACATTTAAGTTTAAAGTCTAGTTAACCGATTAACCGATCACACATCGATCAAATGGCCCTAATGTAGTATACGGGAGAGGGATTGTTGTGGTTTAAAATTTCGATCTCCTGCCGCCCTTTGATGTCTACTTAGTTACCTACCCTATTAAGAGCACTTTTATAGATTTTATTACTTTTGAGGGCTCACTCGATAGATAACAACTGGTTATTTCAGTATAAAAATCAGCTAATTTCTGAACGAGAGTTACACATCGCACCCAATGTGTAGACAGCCCTTAGTCGAAGTACAGTTAAATTAATCACCAACACTGAGTAACAGGAAACTCTTCGATTTAAATTAACGCTCGCCGCTTATCTCTTTATCGAGCCAATAATTTTACTTTAGATTGATGTTAAGCTTCTCACTCAGATTGCAATTGCGGAAACCATCATTTCCTCCACATAATGCAGTTATCTATCGTCTTCCAGAATTCTCGACTAAATTAACCAAGACCCATGCGTCAATGTTTAATAATATTGTAACTATGAATATAAAATTCGTACTGAATTTATTTGCTCACTCACCTGCGTGTCTTTCGTTGTGTCACTAAGGAGGCGCGTAGTCCCGGGTTTCTGTGAGCATATGGATGTTGTTGTAATTGCTCCAACGTTGACTGAGAGTAGGTATGTGTCGCCAGTGGATCATCGGGGAATTGTAGATAGAAGAAGGCATTTTGAAATGAGTAAGCGCCCAGACTGCGATAACGGAAGCGATGATTTAGCGAGCTAAGCAAAGTAAATAAGACAAAACATGACAAGATACAAAATGATGAGCATAAAATACAAGCAACTGAGCAAACGATTAAATTGAGGTTAAGCTACAAGTTAAGAGCTAAAAGCAATTAGTGACAATATTATGTTAATGTTAATTGTATGTATATGCATTGGATGATAGGCGGAAAGCAGGGCGAAGTACCCAGAACTATCGGTTAAAGCAGCTCGACTCCAGGTAGGGAGAGTACCACGCATACACACAAATAGGCACCCCATTCGGCAGGATATTTTCAGCGCGTGACATCAGCTGTCTGATACGCAACAAATAAAATATATAAACAAATACCAAGTTGTTCCTGCCTGTCTGTCTGCATGCGTGTCGACCTCCTGGTGTTTGTGCGTTTCGTTGTTACTTACTTAATTAATTCGTTGAGCGTGTCGTTGTGGCGTGGAACAATGAATTCATCCAAATCCACCATCGCTAAATATCGGTAGCGATGCATTGTGCGGTAGAGGCAATCATTTAGTGCCGCGAACAGTCCCTCTGTGCGAATTTCTTTTTGTGAGCGCATACGCAAATTCCACGGTAGGATATTAATCGTTGGCCTAGCATAGTTTGTACTTTTGTAACGCTTCACTGGTGGCAATGTTGCTTCTAAAGGTGGTTTTGGTGGTGGTGGTGGTGGAGGTGGCGTCTGTATCGCACCGGTTACTTCTCGTTCACGGGTTGTTGTTGACGTTGATGGTGCACGTTTAGTTAAGACTGAACTTCCAACAGCTGCAGTCTGATTGCCATTTACACTGTTACTTTTGTGGTGCAAGCTGCTACCATCGTTGTCTTTGATATATTTGCTGCTGTTGTTATTATCTTTAAGATTGTAGTAACCACTAAGCACAGCTGGGTCGATTATAATTAAGGAACGCGACATAAACAAATGGAAAAGAGTTGAATTAAATGGGGAGTTTAGGATTGTAGTTTTGTTTTGAATATATGCATATATATATATATATATATATTGTTTATTAGTACTCTATATTCACATAATCTTAGTCAGTGTAATCCTATTTTATATAGTAATGGCAAAATTCTGGACCTTGCTTTCACCTCGAATGATTTAAGAAACTCTTGTGAACAATGTGAAGCGCCTATTTTAAGAAATACTTTACACCATAAAGCAATACAAATTAATTTTAGATTTTACCATTACGTTACTTTGCCCACTAAGAAATTGAGATAATATAATTACTCACTAGGAAATAAGGCGGCAATTAACGAATTTTTCAGAGAAACTGGCTGGGAGTTTTTGAGTTCATCAGATGAGGCTTGTTATGAGACTTTTTGTCGGAAGCTCTCACATGTAATCTCTAGATTCGTGTCGTTAAAAGTAGTAAAAATGCGCAATAAACCACCACTGTTTAATTCTAAGATATGCAAGTTAAAATATATACAAAGAAAAAATTTTCAAAAAATACAAATCGAACAGATCTGAGGTAGATCACCAGCATCATCTTGTTTAAAGAATATATGATTTCTGTTGAAATAGGTTATAAATCTAACCGAAAAAGCTTTTGGAATTTCATTAATTATAAGAGAAATGGTTTCAAATCAAGTTTGTTGTATGATGAGGTTGTTTCCAACAGTACTCAGGGCACATGTTATCTATTTGCCAGATTTTTTCAAAATGTTTATGAAAAATATACCGCTACAACTTACACAGATTCAGTTATTCAGTTCTTCAAAACTTGCTCAGATACTATATCCTATACTCATACAATCTTATTCAAAAAATGTTTAGATAATGGCACTTTTATTGAGACATTATGGTGTCAGGGGGATACTTACTTTTACTTTACAACAGAAAAGTATTATCTAAGAAGTTTTCCACGAAGCAAATGAGTTATATATACATATATTTTGTCTTAACTATGTAACGAAATCAGCTTTAAAAATATTACTCTCCATTTGCGATTCCCCGCCTAAGAAGTTTCACTCCAAAAATTTTAGGTAGTGTCTTATTCTTTTAAAACACTTCTAAACATTACCTTTAGGAAATGTAACATTAGAATAAATATTCCTTTTGACAACCGAGACATTCAATGCAAAGCAAAGAGTATAATGATAAATATTAGTTTCACCAAGAGAGATGCAATAAATAAAAATGGACTGATATAAACAAAAAAACTGGAAATAGTTGATGTTTTGTAGTTTCCATTTTTTGATATGTACATTAGACCGTATTTCTTACTCGCATATGTGAATATATATGAATTTATTGATTATACTACCATACTTAAAATTTCCAAAAATATGGCATAAATATATAATATGCCAAAATTATACTTTTTTAAAACATTTATATACTTAAAAAAAAACTCACCATCTACTTTAGCGGCATCCTGGCCCTTTAATGATACACCTCTTCCCATCATCTCCGCCAAATCCACATCCCAAGCAGAAGTAGTATTGGGTACATCACCATCGATGTAGTGTTGCAATACGCAAGTGGCATGCGGTCCCAAAGTATGATTATAGAATGTGAAGTGAGCAATGCCCATTAGAGCGTAAAACTCCAGAAATTCCATTAAGTACAATGCTTGATCATAATTGAAATGGAAAGGTTTTACACAAACGGCGATTTTATCTGGTATCTGTTCCTCGGTGGGTAAGCCAAATGGCAAATATTGTGCACCCAATGGTGACATTGTAGCAAGTGTTGGGTGTTGGTGTTGCCACGCCGATTGCTGACGGCTGGTAGTTGCATTAGTCTGCGCGACATTACTGTTATTCGCATGCACCGGTGGCGTGCGGAGATGCGCAAAGTCGGGATCCCAATCGGTGTTACGCAATAGTAGGAGATTACCAGGTGGGGCGCGTAAACGTGCCACTATGCTCACATAATGCGGCACTTCTAGCTCGGCGGGTCGCACTGGACAGAGCACAAAAACTGCGCTGTATTTGAGATTCCAATTTTCGCGTATAACCTGGAAGGGATAAGGGCGTGCGATTAAAAAAGATGGTGTTAAGGAAGGAAACTCCAAACCAAAACCAACCTTAACGCGCGCCATTACAGTCGCGGATGTGTAGGCCGGCATATGTTGCTGCTGTTGATGTTGTTTCGATTGCCGTGGATACCAGAAGCGACACCACACCCTCTCCGGTGTACGTGTCTTAGTCGCGCCTATGACGCGTACCAATTTCGCGCCATCACGTCGATCATAATAGGCCGAAAAGACGAAGAACTTGAAACGTGTGCCATTGACAACTTGCCAATCGCCATCATTTGGCTGCACGCCAAGCGGAAAGTGTGGCAATGTCTCCTCCACTTTTGCGGGCAATATTTTGCCCCAAGGTATGAGTGGTGTACCCATACCGCCAGAGCGTACAACATTTGCTCCCGATGCACCGCCATCAACGTTAACACCTCCTCGTGGTGGGACCAGGGAAATGCCGCCGGAATTAAGTAGAACACCCGCCACACGTCCGTTTGCATCACCATCGGCATCTGTGCACATGATTGAATGAAGAAATAAATTGAATAACCAAATAGACGAGCAAACGAAGGGGTGGATGGCGATGGGGTATGCATTTATTGAATTGAGCAAAGACTGAATTTTATCTGCAGTCATGCATCGATTTCTAAACCTGCTGGCCGTCGGAGCCAATTAGAAATGTGACCGAAATGCACAATTTCCGCTTTCACAATAGGATAATTTCAATTATTCACATGCACACTCTCATACTTACAATATACCTATAGTTAAATATGCACATATTCTTCGCCACAGCTTTGGCAATTACAAAGCTTAAAAATTATTGGAAGTATTTATGTGGCTACCTTTTTTTAATTTCTTACCGTATTAACCACTTTTTCGTATTTGATTGCTCTTTCTTGGTTCAAACACTCATAATTAATGGACTAAAACAAAAAACTCTTAGTTTTCGATTACTTACTCACCTTGAATTTTTAATGTATTATCTCGAAATTGTACAAATCCTAATTTACTATCACTCAGCAGGCTTTCATCCAATAAATCGTAGTCATCCTGCAAAGGAAAAAAAGACATAATACGTTTTGGAAGATAATATTTCTTAAATAAATTATTTCGAAAGCTTATAATCCATAAGCCTGGGTAGCTTAGTGAGGTCACGCTTTTTGGATCTTTCCAACATGTATAAAAATTATGGCGAAAATAACTTCTGTGGCGCAGATTCTGATATCGCTATCCCTTTCTTGAAAATTATCACAGAATTTCTTCGTAACAACTGATTCTCGCAATCGTGTGTATTCTTTCAAACGTGTATAGCAACATTTGTGAGTATTCGTTATAACAATGTGTATCCTCTCAATTCTCTCCACAGGTAATTCTGGTGTGACGTCACACCTAAGTTACTTTCCTGAATTTCATATAAATCGGCGCAATCGTGTATTCTATCATTATTGTATGAAAGCATGTTTCCTATCAATTCACTCCACCGGTAAACCTGTTACTACGTCATATTTGAACCGAGGCTTCAGGTAATGGCACGTACATTCAATATTCAGGCTGCCATGAAGTAACTTAATTTGAAGTGAATTCGTACAAAATTTTCTCGATAGCACATAATTAATTTTTACTGAGCCCATGTGAATCGTGTTGTTCCGAAACGAAGAAGTATACAAGTTCGTTAGAAAATGGTGCATAGAACCCTTTGAGGTTTCAGTACTTAAAACACGAAAATGACTTAGCATACTACAAATGTCAGGCGAACTAATCTGGGCGCGTTAATTTTATTGCTTACTCTTCGATCCACAAAGAAAAATTAATATGTTAAATTGAGCATGCGTCTTATAACGAAATTACTAATGCATACGCTTACTAACAGGGCACGAGGCCATATAAACCTCGCAGCCTAGGATACTCGAAATGATTTCTGCAGAAGTGGTAATACTTTGTTTTAGGTCTGGAAAATATCTTGTTAGAGTTAGTCCCTTCTATGGATTCGGCAACGAATAAATTTAACTTTAGAATGAATAAGCAAAAGGCTGGAGAATTTTCTGGCAGGTATTGCCAGGGATTGAAAAAGCGATTACCACAATCGAATCTTCTGCCTACTTAGTTATTCTCTAACTGAATGTGGTATTCCAAGACTACCTTGATTTTAAAAATTAGTATATATTTCGAATAAGGTATTTTGCATAGAATTCCAATTTTGATGTAGATTCAACATTAGAGTGCAATGCAAAGAATTTCGGCGTTATAATATATAATCCCTTTTTTGCGAATTATCGAACAATTTTTTTTAATTGTATGGGTTTATCAGAATACCAAAGGGAAACTCTTTAGATTATCCCAAAAATATCCAACCATAAGGAGGTTTTATCAAATCAGTGAAGAATTGGAAGATCAGATGCAATCGTGCACTCTTTTTTTTTTAAAAAAAAGGTGAAAATTATGAAGAAAAAGGTCCACCAATCAAAACCTAAATATGCGACAAACAAATAAGATTAAAAAACACACCACTAATATTTTTTTAAATCCGCTCAAATAAAGGATAAGTCGGATCTTCCAGTAATAACCAGGCATATTAGACACAGTTTATGTTATTCGGAATGCGTAAAATGAAAAAAAAGTTGAACAAGCAAGCATATGTTGAATATCCATCACAAGCAATCGCGCTTAGACTTCGCACAAAAACACATGTAGTGAACAACTGAAAAAGGAGTGATCTTAGATGACCCAGACTCGTAAAGTTATTATACAAATAATTTGCATAACAGCGATGGCAGTAGTCGTAATGCTACCACATTTTTATCAAGAGGAAAATCACATATGGATTGAAAAATATCATTTACAGATGATATAATGAATGAATATATAATTTTCTAACAGAATGACGCTGTCATTCGCGCCTATAAAGAGCTATTGAAATGATTTGAAGATCACATCAACCAGCTTATGGCGTGCATTGAATGCAGTTCCAGTTTGAATTCGGATTTTCCACCGGGGTTGGCAGTGCATATCGCGCAAAATCTAAATGAGATTTGGGCCGAACGTTGCTGCAAAATTTTGTCACATGGCTGATAGGCGGCCACCGTAGCGGAGTGTGTAGCGTGTGCGCTCTTCATTTGGTTGGTCCCGGATTCAAATCCTGGCCGGGGCAAGTAACATCAAAAATTATAGAAAAAGTTGTTTCTAATAGCGGTCGCCCCTCGGAAGACAATGTATTTCTGCCATACAAAAACTTCTCACAAAAAACTTTCGCCGTTCGGGGTCGGCGTAATACTGTAGGTTCCTCAATTTGTGTTACAACATCAAGACACACATCACAAATTGTAGGATAAGTTCGGCGAAAGTCGCTTATGCGGTTATAGCATCAATTAAGTAAGTAAGTAAGGATAACAGATCGTAAGTTTGAAGTCATTAATAAAAAATTAAGTTTATGCATTTAAGCGAATATGCACTTATTTTTAGTATTATATTTAAAATTCAATGAGTTATATATAACAACAACAATGCAAAGAGGTTTTTGTATGCTATATAAATTTCCGTTGCTTTGACAAAAAATATGAGTTAATTTGTTGTGAATGATGTATAGAGAAAAGAGAAAGAAAATAGTAAAGTTTAAAATAAGAGTGCGTTTATATAAATATGTGGCCCTGTGGCTTCATACCATAAATCAAAGTTTTTTGGAAAGTCTTGAGTAGGTTAAAATCTGAGTACGCTAATAGATCCCATCTCAAATTTATAATACCAGCTCATATTGACAAGATTTGACTATTTATTTTACTTTCTTTAATTTTGAGAATTTTTTTCCAAAATATAGTTTATACTATAAACCGAACGTTTTTAACCACTTACAACTTGAACTCTGTTATAAATTTGAATGATCTATACAATTGCACACCCATTTTTTTAATACTAATCAATAATTGCGAAACTTGGAGTAATTAAAAAAATTAAATTTGACGCAAACTGTACAGAGCTGAAAAGTTCACATGTATTGAAAGAGATCTACATATAAACAAATCTTGGTGGCCCAGGACAGCGATAAGGGTCAAGATTGAAGGAATTTTCGCTAGAAAATCTTCTTAATTTTGTTTTTAATTTCCTTTAAAATCTATTGAATAGTAAAGCGGTGAAAACAAGGAGACAACTTCTTGCTTATTCATTTTTTTATGGAATTTTGTTTGTTGGAATATGCAACTCTAACACGAAATATCCTCGTATTTATAATAAAAATTTTACTTACTAACTTAATTAGCGCTATAAACGCTTAAGCGATTTTGGCTGAACTTCTCCTACGATTTGTGATGTTTTTGGAAAGTTTTTTGTGAGAAGTTTTTTCAGATCAGATATATGTATGTACATTTGGAGGTTGGCATTGCCTGCCGAGGGGCGACCGCTATTAGAAAAAACTTTTCTATAATTTCTGATTTTACTTGCCCCAGCTAGGATTTGAACCTGGGACCCATCGAATGAAGCGCGGACAAGCTACACACTCGGATACGGTGGCCGCCTGTTAAAAATCATGTAAAGTAAATTTATAATGAGATCCTTTATTTTTTACTAGAATCTTATTGAATTCAGATTTTAATGAAAACTAAGATTCCCTTCTTAACTATATTGAAGAGGTTTTCATCTTAGTTTTACAGGTTATCTTCTTGATTTTATTTGAAAGACATATCCTCTCATAATAAGAAGAGCTTATTATTAGAAAATATTCTTAGAGAAATCCGGTAAATTTTTACTGATTTATAGCAATTAAGTGAACTCAGGCAAACACTTAATTACTGCCCCTGAGTAGACTTTTGTGGATTGGGGCATCCAGTGCTGAAAGCTTTTAAAAGAATTAATTAAAATTTTGCTGGAAAATGGTAGTTTAACAAAAAAATTCTTTGCTTAGCCTGAACACCAAATGTCAAATAAATTCATGCAACCCCCTCTGTTGTCGTCGGAATGCGCACACCTCACCACGCCTAAAGTACACTTATTTTGCACTTATTACTAATTTTAATACAATCTGCAACATTCACATTGTTTCGAGTTAAGTACACGAAATGTGATGAACGATAAACGAAGACGAACTTTCCAATCTACTCGTCCATATACAGTACGTTCATACTTATACGAATATATGAGTATATACCAATATTTGTATGCATGTACATATATAATGTATGTAGGTATGTATAAGATTTTTAAAGTGTAAAAGGAAAAATTTAAATATTTCAAAGGGTTAAAAGGAAATCAGATTTTGTAAAAGACATTTACTTTGCTCAACATTTTACCAATCGCAAGCTTTATTAATATATGCAAATCCATTTTTCTCAGCCGATGCGAAGAGAAGTCACATGCGTATATGTATATACATATCTACTTACACAGCGCAGAAAAAAAACCAAGCTAGAGCAAAATGAAAAATTAAGTGAAATTAATGCAACAAAAAGTTTTGCCTTCCCACAGACTTATACAAACATAGAAACATAGCATACTGACAATATTACAAATACACCTACCTACTTACATAAAGTATATACTACCTTGACTGGTCAGACAGTTCGTTTTGCGCAGGTGAGCTGAATGCAAAAGGTAGGCGGAGGTTGTGCAAAGGATGAAAACAAAAAACAAACAAAAAAATAAGCCCATCAGCGAAAAACAATAAAATCATAAAAGCAGCAACTACAAAAACGCATTGCGAAAGTCTGCAACTGCTGTTGAATTATGATTTTGCATAATTTTCAACGCCGTTATGGAGCTTTGGCGCAATTGTACAGTGTTGTTTTTCCATTTTGAATATCTGTACTTTTTATTTAACTTAAAACCCCTACCACAGAAAGAACGCTCACAAACTCACAACGCTGCAACTCTGCAGAGCTTAACTTTTGCTTTTGTTGTACCGAATTTTAATACGAGTATGGTTCAACCGCACCGCGCGTTCTTAAGCCTTGCTTACACACTTACACATACATACATACATATGAAGTTTTGCTTGTGAATGTATATATATATGTATGTATGTATGTATATGTTCTTACTTCTACCTGTGGACAATATTTGCATTGCATTGCCAGTTTGCTTTTCTAATATGTATTGGCTGTTTTACTCTTAGCCTCTGGTTGTGTGCCCTTACAGATTTTTTAATATTTATTTTTCGCTTCCCCTTTGCAAAATGGCAAAAACTTACCTTCACATTATCATAATCCGGCATTGAATCACCTGAACGTGAACCATAGTTGTTGGCATGGCGCACCGCCATCATCCCACCGTGTACACGGTCGTCGATCATGAACAGCTTTTGGAGCAAAAAAAGTCGTCAGCAGCAGTCGAGTGGTTGAAAATGTTTCGAAAAAAAGAAAGAACATATTATGGCATTATTTCACAATTAAAGCGTAATATTGTGGGAGTTTTTTTTGGTCAAAGTGTAACATGCTAATGCTTTATCAAGTTATAATTAAATAAAAATATCAAACATGTAAAAAAGCGGATACAAAACTGTAACCGTTAAAATAACATTATGAAATGGCAAGTAGTTAGCGTAAGTTACTTAAAAATGAATTATTATGCAAAAAAAGGGGGGGAAAAAATGTTCCCTTAATTTTTACGTCGCATTTTTGTCTTCAAATTACGACATTTCCTTCAAAATGAATAAAAACCTGCTTAGAACTACACATGTTTTCTCCAAAAGTAGTAAATATATCTTTAGCGTCAATTAATTCCCATTTTTTCCCTATTCTGATAGCTGTTTTTTTTTAACCGGACAATTTGGTTTTGAGTGTAGACAATTGTTTCTTGAAAAATTAGAACAGATGTCATCATCACCATAATTATGTAATCAAATAAATGCTTCAAAAGTAAAGGAGGTTTTTTAGACTAATAGAACTTTAAATTGAAATAAAACACATACAAAATGAAGTATGAAAAGATATTGAAAGATATTTTCATGACATTTAATAATTAAAAACGATTGCTGGCATACATATGTCCGCCACGACTAGATTTGGTGAATCGGATGCGATCAGTCCAATTTTGAACCATCAACCATTTTCCATGTTGTGGATGGACAAAGCCCAACTTGTTGAGCACGGCGACGAATAGACAAATTCAGATCTTCTCCACCACTATCACTTTTAGCACCAATATTTTCTTCTGTACGTACAGTTCTTTGTCTTGTTGTTTGGTTTTCATCGAGTAGAGTAAATGTTGTTCGAAATTTATCAACACTTCGACGATTAAGCTGCTCAGGTGCTCGATTATGTGGACCATAAAATTCAAGAAGTGCTCTATAAGAACACTGATTTTTAAAGTAAATTTCCTCAATTTGTAAACGTTGTTGCGGCGTCATTCTTTACATGATGATTTGTCAATGCTTATTGATCATAAATGTCAAAACGAAATGTCATTTACCAGATGTCAAGTGACAGCTATCCCTCTCGAAAGTTCTATCAGTCTAAAAAAAAAACACTCGTTATTATGACCACTATACTAGCGCCCAATATTTAACGTTTCTACAAAATAAGCCCGCTCTCGTCGGAGTGAAGCAGATAACTTATTTATTCATGGGCACAATACTACCGGCCGCCGTACCCGAGAAGTAACATCAGAAATGATAGATTATTTTTTTCTAATAGCGGTCGCTCCTCGGCAGGCAATGGCAAACCTCCGAGTGTATTTCTGCCATGAGAAAACTTCTCACAAAAAAAAAAAGAAGCAGGCTGTGTCAGAGACACGGCCATTAAGTTTAACGTAGAATACGCCATCCGATAAGACAGAAAACATATGTAACAATAAATGATAAATAATACAAGAAAATTAATTTCTTTATTTGATAGTTACTTTGGATGATATACATAAGCTTTGCAGTGCTTGGCAGCATTTTCTCTTCTTTTACTCTACTTTAATTTGCCCGCCTAAAATTATGCAATACAAATCGCCCAACAGCAAACACTCAACCAAACACCACACACATATTTGTGTGCATGTGTTTATACAATTTTCATTGAGAAATTTAAATATTAGGAAGATATCAACCAACATGAAATGTATGTCAAACGAAAGCTAACATCTTCATTTGACTACAAAAAAAAAAAAAAAAAAAATTAATTGAGCCGTTTTCTTATAATTAAAGAAATAGAGATTACAACAATAAAAACCTGACATTGGTGCCCATACCGTAAGGTAAGACGTATTCTACGCCAAAATCAATTCGCCGTTCAGAGTCGGCGTAAAACTGTAGGCCCCTCGATTTGCGTTACAACATCAAGACGCACACTACAAACTGTAGGAGAAGTTTGGCCAAAATCGCTTAAGCGACTTTATAAACTAATTCTTTTACTGCAATAAAGTTGAAGAATGACGTTTTATGTGCATCTATCTAAGTATTTATTTTTATTATATGATATATCATCTGCCTAAGTATAATTATTACATTTCCTATTTCATTAATGTAAAAATTTACTATTTATATATATGGGTTGAAAGATAGCATCAAGAATTTTTTTTTTTAATTAAAGCGTACCGGCACAACATAAGTTATGCGATCTTCTATTTATCTATCTTCTTAATGCCGTGTCTGTATAAAGAAATTTATTTACAAAAATTACCAGCCAGGGAATGTAATGTAATACATTTGGGCCATTATTGTTCTATCTGTTTGAACCCACTAATATCCAACCCTACTGAATGGATTTTTATGGAGCTTTAAAGTCGGGTATATTCTAATAATATATTAAATGAAAATAAAAAACAATTTTTAATAGAAACGGTTTCGAATCATTTTCTTTTGAATAAAATTTAATGTTTATTTCTTGTTATTGGATGTCAAAATCCTTTTATACCATTTATGTAGGTTGAAACACCAAAGAAATTGGGTGTAGCGGAGCACGCGGTATATAGCTACTAATATAATATTTCAAATTTTTATTTTATATAATTTTATTGTTACTCACCTCCATTAATACGATTAGTCCGAATACAGCAAAGAATGCAATAACAATCAGGAAACTCATGCCAGCTCTTTCACGTGATCCCCAATTCGGTTTCTTGCCGCCGCGTTTCGATAATGCACCACTTATTCTACCGCCACCGCCACTATCACTTCCATTTGCATTACCAAACCCACCTCCTCTACCGATCACATGTGAATGCATATGATGCGCATGATGGTGATGATGATACCCATATTTATGATATAGCCCATAAGCATCATCATCTTCAACTCTACTCGTCAGCAATGCATTCATTGAATTTGCGGAGTATATAGATGCCATTGAACTGCTGGTACTTTCATTTGTAGCAGATCGTTTGATTGAACTTTTTGCGTTGCTTAGTTTCAGTGGTGCTGAAGAGTGTTGCTGTTTTAGTGTTTGATGTTGTTGTTGATGTAGTAGTAGATTCTTATCGTCATGGCCATGTGGGACGTTACTAGATGCGGTGGTGGCTTTTATTGCGGTGGCAGAGGCGGAGCCGCCCATTGCGTCAGCTACAAAACGATTCGATGAACTTGAGGAGAGTAAAGCGTTGGAGCCCCCCTTGGTAAGTGATTTCTTACGTTGTGGGGGGCTCCAATTGAACGACATGTTTTATGTTTGATCCCACTCTTATAGGATATAGTAAGGAACCTTTTGCAGGCTTGGCTACACTTTTTTTGTTTGCTTTTATGTTTTCCACGTTTATGTTTTCCTCGCGATTTCTCTTGTTTGTTTGAGTATTTTTGTTTTTGTTTTGTTTTGGTTAGATGTAAGAATTTACACGAAAATAATTCTGGATTTCGAAACATGAAAACAAATTGTGAACGAACCCGAAAGAGAGAGAAAAGTTTGTGAAATGTGGAAACTGAAAACCAACAAGAAGCTGGCTTTTAACAAAATCGTGTGAGAACTTCTACCTCCAGAGACGATGAAACGGTAAAACTACGAGAATCTCGCAACTACCAAATTGGGTGAGAGCTTCAACATCCGGAGATTCTAAAAATCCCCAACGAACGGCTTCGCAGTAATCTATCTCGATTGACACATTAAAGAGAAAGTACACACCTAATGTTGGCGGCATCCCGATATCACCATTGGGCCAATGTAATAACTGGTTTTAAGTTCCCAAAGTAATCACCAGTCATGTATTGCAAATAGTTTTGCCATCATTAATTGAGCCACCTGAACCATTTATTAGTTACAATTATCGCTTTCAAATGACTTTGTTTGGAGCAACACAATTTATATCTTACGATGGTTAGATGTCCACATTGAAAGTTCAAGACCAAATATCCCACTTGCTTCCTATTCCACAAAAATATACAAAATTTCTGCAAATTTGTTTCACTGGAAATGATTAACTGGAGCAACGTTGAGCAACTAGTTTTGGGGTCCGACGCGAAATCATTTCAAGCATGCAGGCAATGTTCCACGAACCAAACAGTTTAATTCGTCTTTCTAAAACAGCTATAGGTTAAATGCCTTCAGAAAACTATACTCTTGTAATTAGACTAGACGAAACTCCTGCTGGTGAACATGAAAGACACTTCGACACCGACATCTGATGAGCAGAGATTTTCGGAAACACATCGATCGTATGATGCACTCTAATATTCAGTGCTGTTTCCACATGGAGAAGATGGCTATAATTTCACCATTAGGAAAGTCAACACCAGCACACAAGAAGATACGTCAAAGAAAGTGCTCTGCATGAATTACCATGCAACTGACATCGACAATCGGAATTTGGGATGATATGATAGATATGTTTGCTGGACTTACACCATCACATTTGTCATTGTATCAGTGTGTCAAGTTGAACTATGGTTGCCACTTTGTCGCAGTTGTATTAAGGTTTGGCCCAACAGAGGATTTCGGAATGAAACTATTCTAATTTTGTTTTAGATTATTATGATCATTGCCTTTTGTTCAAATTTCAAATTGTAAGCTAACTAATATATTCTTATTTAGAGGAGCAACTACTACGCAGCAGCGAAACCGTTTGACATAGCAAAGATTTTTAAAATGGTTTTTAAATTTTGCGCTAAATAAATAAATTATTTTATTTCGAAATCCTTGTATTTCTGTTATTTATAGATTACCAGGAAAATTAGCTGCCCGAGCTCATGTATGAATTTTCATTAAAAAATTAAAAAAAACACCGATATTTATACTGCCGAAGCATGTGTGATACTATTGATGCTTGCGCACATAAATGAACGTCATCACGACGAATTTTATTTTTGGTGAAACCCGATGCTGGGTGTAGTTAATTGAATGGTAAAGAAGAGGCTTACCAGTCGAACATATTTTGATTAAGTTACAAAAAAATCATTCTCACACAAATTGACAACGTTAAATCAGCCGAACTCTTAAATCAAGCCGAATATCCCACTCTTTTTGAAATAATTCGGCGTGAATTCAAAATGGCAAATGCACAAAGCGATACCCGTACTCGCAGGTACTTTCTCGAATTAATTTTTGAAGCTAAGTATTGATATTTAGTAAAGTCCATATTTGTAAATATGTTAACAAGGGCAGTATTAGCAAATCGAGGTAATGAGATCACAGAATATCTAAATAATGTAGCTCCCAGGAGGAACGAAGCAGTGCGGCGGATATTTGCATTCAATATTCACGAACCATTCAATATCCAACGCTTCAACATCTCGCTGTTCATTTGGAAAAAGGTTAGCGAGTTTACCTCACCGATGAAAATGCGCAAAATAGAGCAGAGGAACCACAAAACACAACACTGCCCGCTTTTCCCAATTGTGTTAAAATGATGTTGCAACAAAATGCACCTAAATATTTTACTGGGCAAGAAAGTTAAATAGAAGAAAAAGAGGTATAACTTTTCTAGAGCATCCTGGTATATATTCGTCCGATGCATGGCGACTTGTGTATATTGTTCATCCAATTACTTGCGGGTGTTGTTGGATACAATCAAAGGGCCAACATCATTTCTTGCTATTGATCCATCGATGGAGTAGAATGCCAAATGATTAGAGAGCATGATATATGTAAATTGGGCTTACTTCAGAATGATCAGCATTGAAACACAACTCTGGCTGAAGCATCACTCACGTGCCATCCAAAGCAAATGCAAACTTTGTTCGCGATAATCTTAACACCATAAAAGTCTTTGTGAATGTATTCTAAGGCAAGCACGTGCAATTGGTCCACATCAGGAATATTCGTTTGACTTTTTAATGAAAGCTTTTATATTGATAGCGGACTTATGCATAGTAATCAACAACAAAGCGCTTTTTATCAACTCGGTATGACAGCATCGACACGAGATAGAAATGGTGCACAAGACAGATACTTAATTCGAGAACAGCAGTTTTATGCAAGTCATCTTCAACGATTTTTGCAAACGCATAAACAGCTTTTAGTTGCTGATCAGGGGAACCAAGGGAGATGGCGGAATTATTTTCATAGATGCTTCAGAAGGTACGGGGAAAACATTCCCCATCAATTCGAATACGAAATGGGATAGCAGTAGCCGTAGCTTCATCGGGGATTGCCCCAAGAATACTAGATAGTGGACGTATATCGTATTCAGCCCTTAAGCCTCCATTGAATTTCAACCAGACCGAAAAACCAACATGCAACTTGCTTAAGACGCACCACATTATAATTGGGACCAATGCGTCATGGCACATAAGAAATCGCTCGAAGGAGTTGATCGAACTCTACGAGATTTTCGCGGTACGTCGATCAACGTCTGCTGATGGGTATCGCATTTGTGGAACTATGTCGAAAAAATTACGCTCACAACAAATATACGATTTCATTTGCTACGTGTGCCCAAGTATTTGCAAAGCATATTTTGGATATCGGAAACGCTAAAATTAAAATTGATCTCACAACAAATGAGATATAATTTCCGTCCAACAGAGAATTTCCGAACTTACCGATCAACTACCGAAATCGGAAATGGAGCCTCCTGGAATGCCTCCACATTTATTGACGTTAAAAGTTGGATCATCATGGTGCTTATTTGGAACTTGGAAACTGTGCAACAGAACAAAATTAATTTACGCCGAATTTGATCGCGGCTTCAGTGATGAATTCAAAGGGGAAGGTTCCACGTACACCGATGATTTCAAACGATTTACCGTTCGAATTCAAGAGACTTCAATTCAGTTTGCGTCTTGCCTTTGCAATTATTATTGGGTTGAATTTGGAAAATTCGTGTTTTTCACACGGTTAATTATATGTCACCTGTTCACAGGTTGAAACAAAAAACTGTATATATTTACACACCAAATGAAAAATCCAAAAATATTGTTTATAGATTAGCATTAATTTTTGAAATTGAAGTAAAGGGTCTTCAATTTCAAAAATTTAAATACATGTATTTATACAAATAATGTTACAAATGTAATCTCAATTCAATACAAATAATAATACAAATGCAATCTTAAGTCAAGAAGACGCCTCAACTTGAAATGACAAAAATAACGCTAAACAAAGAATATACGTCAACCCGATTTAAGCCACAACCTAAGTAACTACATACAATTGAGCAGTGACCTTACAGCAGAGGTCGCATACTTGATAAAGGAATTGCACAACCGAATTACGTCTGAAAATCAATATTAAGTCTTAGTATCAATCTCGCACCATCTTCTGAGTTCAGTAGTCAGACTTAGAACCGAAAACTTAGAAGTAGGCATATCTTCAGACTAAACCAAAGTCTGCCTCCGCTGCTCCAGGGATAAAGTAACTTTCCGAATTGTGTCAAATGTCAGAACAAAATGTACCAAATAAAACCAAATCATACCAGATTTTTTTTTACTATTTCAAATATATTTTTAAATTGGCTAATAAATCAATATTAATAAAAAATTTGAATAAAAAATACAATAAATTTTTTAAGCTTATTTTTCCAGAGGAAACGATGATTCAACTAAACATTTTTGGTAAATTTTTCGGATAAATTTCGAAGATTTATTCAGAGGTGTTAAAAATTATGAATATAGTTATTGTGATATCGTGATACCTGCTTTCTTCAACTTCGAAGTTCGAATGTGAAAGAAGGAGACATGATTCAACCATAGCAATAGCAGCCATCCTTCTTCTTTTGAATGCCAATTTTTTGACATTTCGCTGTTTCATTTATTAATTGTAAATGTAGTTTTTGTCTGATCGCAATAATCATAGACAGAAGAAAAGGTTATATCTCAAATGAGTGCTCAGTATATATATATAGTATATAGTAAATTCCATGGAAGTTTTTGTTTTTTATTTTTTCTTATCAATTTGTGGAATCACAAATAAGAAGTGAGAAGGTTGTAATGCTATAAAACCAAATTGTGAAACCTTGTCATTCAATTCAGTTTCATAATTATCTAAAGTTGGCAGAATATATGTATATATATATATATATGACACATGTTCAGAAAAACCAAGATGGTAAAAAATTCCAAAGTGGAAGATAGCAAGAGCAAAATATGAGTACAAATGCAGACGCGTTGTAAGCTGTTTCGGCGAATTTATGAGGTAAGACCGGCTAGACGCAGGGACGTAAAATAACTGTTTTTTGCAATTATTTTGTACATGTAGAAAAGTAATTTGTAAAGTGTGTCTTGACGTTTTTTATTTTCCCTGACAGGGTAAGGTTATGAGATATTTCGGAACGAATCTCCGTCATCTCTTATCAGATAAGCTTGGAAATAAATGAGTTTCGGTGTTACATGATCTTCAGAGTCTTTCAAACATCATTTTCAATTGGCTATCATGCAACTTCTTAGATGAAAACCAAGTGTTTTAAATTTTACATAATACGTACTTTGTTTTGTTACACTATTTGCTATAGGCTTCTGAGAAAGAATATAATGATCGAAGTCGAATTTTACATAATATTTCCAACAAACCCTATTCAATATTTTAGTACATTGATAAGTACATTGAGTACATTGATAAAATTCAAATACAAATTTTCCGATGTTGAATTGTTTGCCTTTATTACGAAAAAAAAATTATAGCTATGAAAACAAATAAAGTATTTTATAAACTAAAAATAAATAAAAAGAAAAAATTATTGTTTGTCGAAAGGATAAATATCACAAAATAATAAAAACAGAGATAAAATACGATGGAAAAAATAAAATATTTCTTATGATAAAAAAGTGTGGCAACGCCAACACATCGATCAATCACGGATCTAAAATGCAACCCTGATCTAAGTTTGGATGGTATAGAGACACAAAATCCTTTTTTCTCTTCGGATCTCGCAACGTGCAAACACATTTCTGGATACTGCGTAAATCTTTATAAACTTTATACATATATAGTATATATTTAAGGTTAAATATTAAATCGACCGTATTAGACGTAGAAAACAAAAGTTTTATTTAACGAAGAGAGCGGATAGCATCCTAAGGATATTGGCCACTACCAAAATTGGTGACCCCAGTTAAGAACGCGACAAAGAAGTTTCTGGAACTGAAGGCGTTCCGCAAATTTCGTACAAAAAGCAATTGGAGACGACAAGAAGTAGAGAAACTTGTGCGCAATATTTTTTTGGGTAGGCCAAAATGTCCGAAAACGAAGATCACAACGACACGATCCTAGAGAATTCTCCTGCACCTCAGCCAAAGGTACAAACAACGGAACATGCTGACATAAATAGCTTTGCCGCTCGGGTGCAAGTGCCTCAGCTCAACGGGTTCTCCTTGCAAAGTATCGAATCTTGGTTCACGCGGCTCGAAGCATTTTTTCGAATCAACAACTTTGGAAAAATGAACCTTGATCAACGCGACAACGCAAAGTTCAACATAGCTGTCATGTATATGGACGAACGCCTTCACGAGCAAGCATTTGACATCGTAAGGAACCCTCCAGCAAAAGATAAATACGAGACCTTACGCACAACGGTGCTAAGCAAATTTTCAGTGTCACCAATAGCCCGCCTTGAGCAGCTAACATCTGGCATACAACTTGGTGACAATAAACCCAGTCACATGCTGACCCAACTCCAACGAACTGGTGTCACAACAGACAAGCAGCTCATCAAGGACTTCTGGCTGCAAAAGTTACCAGTTTCTGCACGTGCGGTCATCACTGGCGTCGACAAGGGTAACCCTAACATGTCATTAGAGCAACTAGCATCAATTGCTGATGAAATTATTGACGTCGTAAGAATCAACTCAGTAGACGTCGTCAGCACGCATGATGCACACAAACCCCACAAGCAGAGCTTCGATGATAAACCTAACAACAATAATCATTCAATTGAAGATCGAATTAAACGCATCGAACAATCTCTTTCTCGTATCGAGGCAAGATAGTAATCGTAGACCTCGATCGAGAAGCCGCAACAACAGTACTCCGCGCAGATCTTCCAGCTTCCGTCAAGGGGACTGTTGGTACCACAAACGATTTGGCGATAAAGCTAAGAGATGCGACACCCCTTGCAATTTTAGCGCAACAAAAAACTTAAAAAGTCGCCGTAGTAAACGACGATTTCTAATAGACACGGGCGCAGATATTTCGATAATTGGTGCTACAGGCGTTAATCGTAAATCGATGACAGCACCAACACCACACTTGTTTGCAGCCAATAACACTAAGATAACAACATTTGGTCTCGTTCGTCTAAACTTGGATCTCGGACTTCGCAGAGATTTTGAATGGACGTTTATTGCAGCTGGCACTAAACACAGTATAATAGGAGCCGATTTCCTTACACATTTTAACATACTGATAGACATGCGTAATTCCACCATCATCGATGGACTGACGAAAATAAAAAGCAAAGCAGTGCACGCAACGGGTATGCAGCAGTATTCTATAAGAACGTATGACACCAACTGTACCTACGCAGACTTACTACGAGAATTTAAGGTAATTACACAAATCAATAAATCATTTGATATAGTAAACAATACAAATATCGTCAAGCATATCATTGAAACAGAAGGCCAACCTGCGTTTGCAAAATCTAGAAGGCTAACGCCGGACAAGTACCAAGCAATCAAGGAAGAATTTCAACATCTCATGAAGATTGGCGTAAGTAGGCCATCTAAAAGTCCGTACGCTTCCCCATTGCATGTTGTTCGAAAAGCTGGCAATACCTGGAAACCCTGTGGTGATTACAGGGCACTCAACGCACAAACTCTTCCTGACAGGTACCCTCTGCCTCATGTCCAGGACTTTACATGCTTCCTATACGGCAAAAGATGTTTTTCTAAAGTCGATTTGTATCGAGGGTACTATCAAATCCCAGTCGCTGACGAAGACATACCGAAGACAGCAGTCACCACACCTTTCGAACTTTTCGAGTTCTTGCGTATGCCATTCGGTTTGCGAAATGCCTCGCAGACATTTCAAAGGTATATACATGAAGCACTCCGAGGACTCGACTTTGTTTTTTGTTATGTTGATGACATTTGCATAGCATCTACAACTGAAACAGAACACAATGCGCATCTACGTTTAGTTTTCGAACGTTTACGGCAACACCGCTTAACGATCAATACTTCAAAATGTGTTTTCGGGGCACCACAAATCGAATTTTTAGGCCATTTGGTAACAGCAGAAGGCATCAGCCCTTTACCAGAAAAAATTAAGGCCATTCGGGAGTTCCCCCTACCAAAATTCGCATTTGAGCTAAAACGTTTTTTGGCTATGATAAATTTTTATCGGCGGTTCATACCACACGCAATGAATCACCAGCAACATCTCAACGCACTCATAGCGGGCAATAAGAAAAAAGACAAAACACCCCTTATTTGGGACGACGGGTCCATATATCACTTTCAAAAGTGTAAAGACGATCTAGCCAACGCCACGTTGTTAGCGCATCCAGCCCCACTAGCTAGCATTATGCTATGCACAGATGCCAGCGACAGCGCAATGGGTGCAGTAATCCACCAAATAGTTGACGGCGAGCCACAACCGATCGCCTTCTTCTCCAGGAAATTTTCGCCAGCGCAACGCAAGTACAGCACTTATGATCGCGAGCTCCTTGCAATTTACACCGCCATCAAGTATTTCAGGCACTCGTTGGAAGGCAGGGAATTTACTATTGCAACAGATCATAAGCCCCTCACGTTCGCATTTACCCAGAACAAAGACAACGCATCTCCTCGACAGATCCGACACTTGGATTTCATAGGACAATTTTCAACACATATGTATAGTACAGGTCGCGGGAGCAACTAACATCACCGCAGATACGCTATCACGCATCAATGCTCTCGATATTACCGCGGTTGAGGCAATAGACTACGCAGAAATGGCCAAACAACAAAGAACATGTGAGGAACTACAGGAGCTGTTAAAATCAAACAAAACTTCGCTTACGATAAAAAGAGTAACGTTGCCTTCGACAGACACATCCATCATGTGCGACGTTTCCGGAGAGCAGGCACGCCCCTACGTACCCCAGCAGCAACGAAGATTAGTGATCGCGAAATTTCATAACATGGCTCACCCAGGTAAAAAAGCAACAGCCCAACTAGTAAAACAGCACTTCGTTTGGGGAAGCATGGATGCAGATGTTGGTAAATTTGTCACGCATTGCATACCATGTCAACGCTCGAAGGTGGGTAGACACGTAGTTTCGCCATTGGAAAAATACAGCTTACCATCGCAGCGCTTCGATCACATAAATATCGATCTCATCGGTCCGCTTCCACCATCGAATGGTTACAAATATTGCTTAACCATAATAGATCGCTTTTCTCGTTGGCCTGAAGCGATTCCCTTAATGAACATAAACGCAGATACAGTAGCTCTCGCACTTCTTAATGGATGGATTAAACACTTTGGTGTACCCTTGAGAATTACGACGGACCAGGGCAGGCAGTTCGAGTCGACGCTCTTCCGAGAACTGTCGCGTGCGTTGGGCATAACGCACTTACGGACAACAGCCTACCATCCTCAATCAAACGGCCTGATCGAAAGGTTCCACCGCACACTTCAAGCCTCATTAATGTGTTCCAACTCATCCAACTGGTCATATCAACTGCCATTAGTTCTGCTTGGTCTACGATCAGTATACAAGCCAGATATTAAGGCCACACCTGCGCAATTAGTTTATGGTTCTTCGCTTAGACTACCTGGTGACATGTGCGAAAGACGCAAAAACACATCACCCTCAGAATTCGTTCAGAAATTAATCGATAACATGCAGGAAATCCAGCCAGTGAATACCGCAAATCACGACAAATGCAAACCTTTTGTATTTAAATCCTTGGAAACCGCAACGCTCGTTTTTGTTCGAAATGACACAGTAAAGCCTTCGTTAACACCGCCATATACTGGCCCTTACGAAATAATAGAAAGGGCGACCAAAAGCTTGAAACTTAGAATCCACAATAAATCCGTAGTGGTTTCAATAGATCGCGTTAAACCTGCTCTGATCTCTCGGGAATTTGAGGAACCACTCGATGCAGCTCAGTCGCTACCAACGCAGCCTGTGCCAACAACCAACGACGATTCCCAAAAGGATCCACTGGATACTACACCAACATCTAAGCTGTCAAAAGAGGGGCAGAAAACAAGACTGGGTAGGTCAGTAAGACTTCCACTACGCTACGCTTCCTAGGAGTCTTGGGGGAGTATTGTGGCAACGCCAACACATCGATCTAAAATGCAACCCTGATCTAAGTTTGGATGGTATAGAGATACAAAATTCTTTTTTCTCTTCGGATCTCGCAACGTGCAAACACATTTCTGGATACTACGTAAATCTTTATAAACTAGTCATACATATATATATTTAAGGTTAAATATTAAATCGACCGTATTAGACGTAGAAAACAATAGTTTTATTTAACGAAGAGAGCGGATAGCATCCTAAGGATATTGGCCACTACCAAAAAAGAAAATTCATAATTATTGTCTTTATAATCTTAGCTATTAAAGTTTTCCGTATACGGTGTCCGGCTAGTGAACCTTCATCTGACAAGATATTTTATAGGTATTATTGCACTACACCAAAAACCAAATGAATCAAATAGATCAACTAACATTCAGAAAACGTCCGATTTGTTCTGGTATTGTGAAATAAGTAAGTTATTATGTTATAGGTGTGATGAGAGTAATGTAAAATCCTTATATTCTTCGTTCTTTTCACGGCAATAGGTGATACATTCGAAGTTATAATAGAAACATAGTGATAATTTAGATACATGCACTAATAATTCTTGAAATCGCTCCAACCCGCAAACGCAGCTTGTATAGCCATATCATATGTGTATAGTATAGTCATAGCTCAGCAAATGTTTAAAGTTGCATTACATTATCGAACTAATTGCCAGACATTCATCCCCAATTTCACTAGTTTCCTACCCCTACCTCTGAGTATCAAACCTTTCACAGGTAAATTAGCCAATTGTTACCTTTCTAACCTTCATAAAAAAGTATCAAGTTTTCTAGGCGTAAGTAGAGAAAAACTCCCCAAAGTAAGCAAATACAGCAGACTTCGTAGTTTTGTAGGCAAATTCTAACTAAATAAGTACCCGGCTTTCTCATAGTGAAATGTCCTAAAAATGGACGCTTGTAAATGAAATCGTTTAAGGCTGAACACAAAAACACATACAAAATAAAACGACTGAAAAACTACAGGTGTAAACAAAAATATCGTGTTGCTTCTCTGCAAGAGAAAAAAAACCGCAACAATGTTAACAAGAATGAAAAGAGAATGCAATAACAACCACAACAAACCTCAACAATAAAGTGTCAAAGTCAACTGTTGTCTTCAAAGAAAATCTGGCTGAGGGGACTGTAGAGGTTGGTAAGCGGGTCGGCTTTGTTTTGAATGGCAAAATGCCGCGCCGTGCCGCATGTTAGGAGTATACCGCCCAGAGAGAGTGAAAGTGCGCATGAGAGTAATAGCGGCATACAGCTGTGCGAGAGCGTCGCGCCGTGTCAAAGGATCTGTTGTCTGACTGCTTGGAGTCAAAAAATTTCACATGGCTTGCTAAAATTTGCTGGGAAAAATCAATAGGCGGCGCCTGGCGCGAATAAAAAGGAACTTATTTGAGCGTATTATATAAATCAAAGCACTGATAAAATTGATATTTTGTGTTGCCTAACTAAAGATATCACTTGTTACTATAGAAAAGGATTTTAATTTGGTTTTAGCCAGAATTGATTCACTTAACATCATGTAGCTGCGTGTCCTTGGAGCACCTCTCAGTCTAATAGAGGTTTCATAGCACTGTATACCTTTTTCACAAAATTTTCTTATTTACACATTCACTTCATTCAGTTTCTCCACTTTTGTTTTCGTTTCTGTAACAATTTGTAATTTATGAATATCTTTTAAATTCTACTTTTCACTTCCGCGTTGTGTTTCCTTGAGCTCTGTATATTTGCAATTTTCATTTGTCTATGTCGCTTGCATCTGATTTCATTCATATGTAGCTATCAAACTGTCAAGTGGTCCTCGCTCAGTGGCGGCAATAACAATCGGATTAAGGGCATGCGCTATATCAATTCGTGAGGCATTGCCAGTTAGAAGTATTAAGAATATTTTCTTTTTATTGGGAGGTTATTAGATCCCAAGATGTGCCACTGGGCGAATTTTCTCATTGTGCTTCGATATTGTTGGCAATTTCTTATGCATATTCTTAGCTATGTATATCTGACGTTTCTTAATTTACACTACATAAAACGAATGCATATATTTACAATTGACTATCCTCGCCGTAGCAAGTAACATCAAAAAAATAGAAAAGTTTTTCCTAATAGCGGTCGCGCCTCGGCAGATGAAGGCGAACCTCCGTATGTATTTCTGTCATGAAAAACTTCGAACAAAAACTATTTGCCGTTCGGAGTCGGCGTAAAACTGTACGTTCCTCAATTTGTGTTACAATATCAAGACGCACACTGCAAATTGTAGGAAAAATTCGGCCAAACATCAAGCTATGATGTAAGCGCCAAATTATTATTATTATTATTCGTAGAGAGAATGTTACAATTCAAATAAATGAATCATTTAACCACTCCAGCTTAGTTAAAATTGAGTGTCAAAAATCAAAATTATGAGCCAGAGAATTAAAAGGACTAGATTAATGATTAATGAAACTCGCTAGGACGGGCACCCCGTGCTGGCTTCGCCGAATAGAGTAAGGGTAAGCGGTGCGACCACTAATTGCGAGTTTTTTGGTTTGCATCCATCACCATCGTCCTTCAGAGTAGTAGAGGATCGAAGTCGCAAATTTATATACTGTTAGAAGGCGCAGATGGATGACGATAAGGCGAAATATGGTCTAATTCTTATGTTTAATTGCCCACCTTGTGCAACGGTTATGTGCAAGCTCCTTGTAGTGAAATGCGATTTTTCTTTATCAGTTATTCGTTATTTGCGAACGATTTTTAATCATCGGTATTGTTTTACTGCTATTGTGATGAATCGAGAAACCGAGGTGTCGATACAATCTCGGGTATAGCCGTTCTCGCGAGAAATGTCGAGTACTTACAATGACGAATACTGTACAAATTAAACAAAATACGTGCACGAGAAGTTCGTGAGATGGTGATCCTCGCCATAAATTGCTTCTAGAGCAGTATCGAGAAATATAAGGCTCTATAACTTATTACTTTGTCTGCTCGGTTCACTGCATACATAATGGGTCAGCAAATGTAGTGCAAAATTACTGAAACTAATCCAGTTGTCTTGTCGAATTGAATACTGAAAGATTCGCAAGTCTTACTAGCTTTATGATGCACGAGATATGCGAGAGAGCGATCCTCGCTAGAAATTGCTTCTCGACCAATCTCGAGAAATTGAAGGCTCTAATATACATATATCAAGTCAGTCTTTCGGCATTAAGAAAGTCTCAAATATTATATTTCAGGATATAGACAATGTGTGTACCAGTAAGCAGAAATGCCGTGCTGGTCTTTTCATACATACCCATAAAGATTTTTTTTTAAATTTTATGGCAGGCAATTTTTTTTTAATGATTCTCTTAACAGTTTAGTGGTTTCTTTTTAATATAACTTAAACAAAAATTTCTTTACTTTTGGAAAATATGCAACTCTTTTATGACCTGCTGTCAAAAAACTTTTGAGTTGAGATTCCGCTTACAAACTTTGCATTTCATTTTCAAAAAGTTGACAACTCCCTCCACGGACTAAGCGGTCGCCGTAGCCAAGTGCATAGCGTGTAAGCGCTTCATTTGGTGTGTACCCTGGCCTGGGCAAATGACACCGAAAATTATAGAAAATAGCCTACGGAAGTCAATGGGAAACCTCCGAGTGTATTTCTGTCATCTAAACAAATCAACGGGTTTTAAAAGGTGGCAACCCTCTTGAAAAATATTTTTGTAAAAGCGCTTTCGTTTCAGGGTAATACTAGAATTTCAGTAAGCTCAGAAATTGCATTTGATTCATATTTTAAACATGTGACAACACCCTCTTAAACACAATTTTATGATTAATTTTTTTAAGCCTACTTCTTTTGAATCCCATGCCGTGATACTTCCTTAAATTTAATAATTCAATTTACTCTTTCAAGTGCCAACTATTAAATTAAGCTTTCTTAAAACTTTTAGTTTATAGCCGCAAGGAATCGTCTATGGACACAACGATAGCAAGGTTTGCCTCTCTTTATTAACAAACCAGGCCCGTGCGCACGGGTGGGTTGTGGGGGTTCAAACTCCAAATATGACTGAAGATCAACTAAACGGTTTACTCGTAGCTTCCCTGAATATATATCGGGATGTCAAGATTGATGTTCAAGGGGTTTTGGATGAATTTTTTTCGGTATCTCGAAGAGTCCGTTTGTTGACTGAAAGCCAATAACTATGGTATTATTCGCTATTTTTCTTTTCACTTAACGGTTAATAAATATGCGATTTTTCACTATTGAAAGTCTTTCCTTATTTGCAAATATCATAAATTGTATTCAGAAAGCAAGACTTTTCGATAACGAATGCTTTATACAATCAATGTTCATCTTCAGTTTCAATTTTGCATACACCATGTCAAAAGAATTCGTTATCAAAAATCATAATATTCTCTGAGCATCCAAAAGTTTAAAACACCCTCCCCCCCCAAAGACAGTCCCCTGCGCACGGGCCTGTAACAAACGTACGTTTTAGACTAAATTGGGCTATTCTAAAAATTCTTATCTGAGCCCTTACTGAACAGTAAACCATTATTACAGGCATTTGCAAAATAAAGAAAATAAAGAGGGGATCCTTAACCATACTGTCAAATATAGCGCGGGAAGAAATATGAGTATAACGTTTCAACTTCCTTTACTTTATCTGGGAAAGCAAGGGATTTTGTACAATAGCATCGATATATTTAAGTAACGTCATTTAAAGATAGTTCTCCGATCACGGCACTGACAGCCATATGCAGTTCTATAACCACAATAAATTACGAGAGAACCCCACTCGCGCTGCTTTTTTTAGCAAGTTTGTGCTTGACTTGAATAGTTAAAACCAAAAATGTTCTTCTATGCACCCATCATCAGGCAAAAGCAAGCTCCCAATTCCAATAAGCTGGTATGAATATCTCCTTCAAGGACAATGACAAAGTTCTTTCTTTTTAAATGCGCACGTTTTTTCTAACTGGAGTATTTTGAATTATTTTAAGTAAATAGGGCTCTCAATAGTTCACTGTATAAAAAAGAGTATTTGCACTTGAAACTCACTTTCACTATCAACTTCCTTGTTTACTAGCGCTAAAACATAGAAAAAAGATTATTCATATTTACACCACGTGCGACAAATCATCATAACAACGTGACAGTAGCACAAAACTTTCCACCTGAAGAATAGCAATTGCAGTGGTAGGGTTTAGTTAAGTGTGTCAGCAACAAAGAAAAAATAGCAACAAACAAATAGTGCTTATGAGCACAACACATACACACTTTGATGTGATATGTTGACAATACGTGCTAAGCATGCATACGACCAATAAGTGAAGCTACATATATGTTTGTAGATATGTATGTATGTAAGTTTGTAAGCATCATGCAGCGATTTACAATTTATTGCAACACTTGTTTGCCCAGCTAACTTGGCATGCCACACTTTGCCTGTCCTCGAGCATATCCTGTTTCGGAGCGGCAATGCATACCTTTATGGTGTACTCCATTGCTTATTTTTTCTTCTTATTGTACATTTTTATATGCACATACATATGTACATACATATGTTTGTATTAAGTAGTAACAAAGCAATTTTTGGGCTTTTGATGGATTATGCAGAACATAAAGCTAAATTCATAACGTTTAAGCGATGGTATCAAGATTTTAATGTGATTACTTTTTAATATTTTCACCTAACATGTTTTTCGTAACTACTTTTTAAGATTGGATTAAAATACATAAGCTTACTTATATAAAATATGGAAAGAATTCGTGAGTTACACATATTAAATACTTAATTAAGTCGTTTGAAATTTTTCTCTCACGGAATTGAAATACTTTGTTTGCATTTTATTCTCGGTAGTGCAAACTTAAGTTAACATAAATTCTAAATTCGGCATTCCCCACGAATATCTGATGGTTAAAAATAGGTGAAATACGAGATTGTAAACGAAAAGAAATCCAAATTTTAAGATATGTATCTAAAATAGAATGAATTAAAAAATGTGAACTTGGCTTTAGGCCTTTTTGGAATTCTGTGTATATTTTTAGTATAACAATAAGCAGAATAGAAGTTATGTAGATTGTTTAAATTTAGTACGAGATGAAAGGAAATTTTGTTTTTTTATACCATTTTATTTCGTTTTCCCCGATTCATGAAGTATTTTAGAATATATGTAAATTAGATTTTAATTTTAAGCGGCTACAACCTACTCGTATAAAATTGAATATAAATAAGAAGATTGGTTATGTGTATCCCAAAATTCATATGCTCCAAATATTTAAACTGCATTTAGAATAAACTGAAATGAGATGAGGTAGAGCGAAATTTGAAATAAATGTCATATCAAAAAAACTGGACTGACAACATTGTACATTGACGGGAGACTTCGTCATTCACATTACATATTCCATTCTTTATTACTGATACCTAATATTAGGCGAGGCAAGGTAACTCTTCATTATCCTAGTTAATCGACCATGTTTTTGATTTTGGCAACACAAAAACAGAATGGCCAACCGCTTATCTACTTTGTGTAGTTGCATGTTTTAATTCCAAGTGGAAGCAGGTCCTTCTGAACTGATTTGGTGAAAATAATTCTTTCCACTAAATCGTTTCCATTTTCGATAATCTCGCCGATTTTTGTGAGACTGAAATAATTAAGCTTCGTTGAGAAACGATATTATTTTTTACTATCAATCCCAACGAAGCACATGTTGGGAAAAGTATTTTCGCTTACTTACCAGGTAACATTGTTGGTTTCTAAGTAAACGTGGTCTATTATTATTTCAAAATTATAGCTAACCATTTTGAATTTTTTCATTATCAGGAGTTTTGCCCTAGTTTACCGTTTACCTGCTTACTTTGCGTACATATTTATATATAAAAAGGGCAAGATGCCGACTTCGGTTCAATTACTCTGAGCATGAATATATATAATGGATATTCTCAGTGGAATACGCAAGATACCTGCTACATCTCCGTGGTTAGTGAAGTAATGGCTGTATTAGAAGCCATGAAAATCAAAATAGAAAGCGTTGAGTCCTCATTCTGTAGTGCAATTCTTAGTAATCGCAGTGACAATCAAAATTTTATTGTTGTTGGAGATTTCAGCCTCCCTAATGTTAAATGGAATTATGATGATGATGTTAAACAAATGACACCTTATCATGTTTCGAGTGCAAGTGAATGTGAGGTTATTGCCATTTAGCCTCTTTCGTGAATGTTGCGATTTGTTTAGTGCTATTTAAGAATGGAAAATAGTTGTGCCGACAATTTTTAGTTTTATATAGTTATATATTTACAAATACTAAGCATATGAAAACGAATTAGGTCTTAAATCTAACTTTCCCATGTATTTTTTTTGGGCTCATTCACAATACCGCAGTTTTTTCACTTTCCAATACTACATCTCAGGTAGGATATCATTTTACCGAGTTGGCTCAACTAGCATATTTTTCCGATTTAGTGTTGTTGCGTTACATGCAATTTGTTATCCTACCTAGTGTTCTTTGGCAACTAGTCTATAAAGAAACGGAAAAAAAACGAAAGCATATGAACGATACCGCATGTCAAATTATGGCCAGGGCTTTTATGAGTCCTACCGTGAGTTGAAAAATGAGTTTGATGTTTTAAATAAGTTTTTATATCAGATTATATTCTTAATATTGAGAACGAAGTAAAGTAAAATAGAAAATATTTCTGACAATTTATAAAGAACAAAAAGAAGAATACGAGAATTCCTGATATAATGCAATACTTAGACGAATCTGCTTCTGTCGCTAAACAAATTTGTAATTTATTCTCAAATTTTTCTCCATCTGCGGCCACAACATCAAGCAATGCAGAGTCGCATGTGATGTTGAATATCGCAAGTCCAAAATTTTCTGCTGAGGAGGTGTATCAAGCTCTTTTGTCATTGCCTAATGACCGTTTTTTAGGTGAGGACGGATTTCCTCCCATATTGTTGATGAACTGTACCTCGGCGCTTTCGTTTACACTGTCAAAAAGTTTTAAACAATCACTGGTCGAAGGAGAATTTCTGCAAGAATAGAAAATACACTTTATTTTGCCCATTTTAAAGTCGGGGAACAAGTCTGACGTTCAGCACTACCGTCCAATCCACAAACTATCACGCATACACAAATTGTTTGAAAAACTCGTATGCAATAAGCTATTTTTTCTTTTAAAAGAGTACATATCTCCATATTAGCATGGTTTTATAAAAAGTAGATCCAAATCTACGAAAGCGTTTGACAGGGTTAATCACAATGCATTACTTGATAAACTAGATCAGAGGGGAATCCATTCGAAGTTTCTCAAATGGTTCACCTCTTATCTGACCGATAGAACTCAATTCGTTCACGTAAATAGCGCAAAGCCTGATTTTATATGTGCTACTTCAGCAGTGCCTTAAGTCCCTGAATTCATTAAAGGATTTAACGTTTTTTCAAAGCACATTGACATTATTATTGCCAAATCTAGGTCGATGCTTGGATTTGTAACAAATTTCGTGATCTGTTTGCCCTCAAAAGCCTATATTTCTCCTTTATTAGATCCAACCTTGAGTACTGTAGTATAATCTGAGAGGATCGAAAAAATTCAGAAACGGTTACCAGGTATGACATTCACCTGGACTGAACTGGAATGGTAACATGCCCGAGTATAGAAGCAGACTGCCAACATTTGAAACGCGTAGCAAATTTTATACCATAATTTTTACAATAGACATAGTGGCAGACCATATTAACATCCAATTTTTACTCGAGTTAATTATTTTTAATTGGCCCAACCGTGATCCAAGGTCCTCTTATACATTTCGGATACCTCATCGTAGGACCAACTACTCTTTAAATGAACCGCTCAATCGCTGTCTTAGGTACTCGAATGAGATAGGTAGTCAGTTGGACTTTTTCTCGGAAAGTAGGGATAGTTTTAAGAATAAATTAACTGCACTACTTCAGAACCATTATTGCTTATAATTAAAACTAAGTTAAAATTCGAGCATAGTTACAGTAATCTATACGTGTACAAGTAATTGATGAAATAAATAAATAAATAAAAAATTATGACCATGGCCGATGATAGCCTCTTTCTTGGACTTGCTTATTCGCATTTATTGTCACCGGAGAAGTTTTGTGCATGTTGCAATGTTGCTGGCTGAATTTTTAGCGCATATTTATCTTAAAAAGTTTTTATTGTAGAAGTGAATCTTAATAAATATATTTTAAGGTTGTAATTGAATAATTGAAGGATTCGTATATTTGTGAAATATAAACATGGTTGGTTTTACAATAGCCAAATCACATCAGTGAATGTCGCGTTGTCCGTGTACCAAACGACTCGAATTCGGAAATATAATCTGAAAACTTAGAAGATGATCAGCGAAGCTGTCGAGAGCTGAGGCATTCCCATAATAAGGGGGTTCAAATGTTGAGTTCTATTTGGATTTTAATGTGGTTTTTTAATTGAAGTAAGTAAATTCTAAAAGGTAAAATGATTCTTCATTTAAATTGCTTTTGTGCAAATATCTGTTAGAGACTTATATTAGAATTCTAAAGTAAATCATTTAACTGTACTTTTGTTGTTGTTGTTCACCGAGCAGAATATGTTTGAATATTTATTAATATTTTTGTGCATATCTGGGAGCTCAAAATGGCCTTTTCTTGTTTAGTTTCTCGGTCCTTATTATGAATGCGTTTCCCCAAAATAATACCTGATACCTGTTTGATGATTCTGAGATGTTGTTGTTGTAGCGGTAGCCTAAGCCTTGTCGAGATCAACTAAGTAGAAAATATGTCGTGACCATCGAACTGTAGGCCCAGGAAATTTGTATGTATGCATGTCGTTCAGATTTGACGCTCTTTAGAACTGCGCCGAAACGTCATATCCTAAAAGATGTAAAAAATTTTACGTTTCATCACTAGCCGAGGTGTGTTGTATGAATTGACGCAGCCAAGGGGGGCTTTTGGGGTTCAGAAGCTTTTACAAGACTTCTTTTTTATTTGTGACTCTCCAATTGTAAAGAATTGCTATACAAATTGTATCCCCCTAACATTTGACAAGTATTTTCAAAAATGGATATCTTGAAAATGGCTAAACAAGAAAAATTTAAAAGAGGTATTTCTCAATCGATACAAAATATGAAAACATTCAGTAATGCAAATGTCAAATGGTGCCCGATTTAACACGGAATATCCCATATATAAGTACTATCAAAAATGTATTTAATTGTGTAAATATGTATATGTATACATTTAAAAGTGGGTATTATCTGCAGTAGCATTGGCAGTGTAAATTGATAAGCGCCCTCTCTTTCTCTTCTAAAAGGCATAACCTAAACATGGACATGTCATTGGCGGTAATGGCTAGTGGGTGGTTAAAGAAGTACAAGATAAATTAGATATTCTAAATGTCTTTCTTTAACCCATTATAGGGAATGCAAAGCGAAAGAGGAATAGCTTACCAATTTTCATATGATTCTACATTCGTTTATGAGCTAATCGTCTTTTTTGCTGGGTTGACAAAGCCTGGTTTAAATCCAGGTATGTTGCTTTCATTTTCTCTACGAACAAACAACGGCAAATAGAACATACAAACATGTACGTAAATATTTACACTTAATAGATGTATCTTGATGATAAAGAGATTGGAACAGTGTTTAACAATTCACTAAACCGGCTATGTTCAATCAAAATAGGTAGGCTACCATTACTCATGTTACCTCAACAACTCTACATTTCACTTGACCTCCCAAGAAGGAATTCCGCCCTCTAGAATAAGAGCTACACTCTCCTTAAGCTAATAAAATACTTTCAACCAAATTCACACCCTGAATAAAACGTCATTTGAACGAATTTTTAGTAGTTAATCGCTATGTTACTTTCTACTTCGGTAAAGTTGTTGGGCCTTATTAATTTTTGGCCCTAATCCCCAAATGCTTCAATATTCAATAGCTTTATACTATTGATAAGTTTAAAAATATTAACCTATCTATGAACATTTCTTAAAGTATGAAAACTTTTGAACCAGCTAATCGAATATTACTTATCCTAGGAAAAAAGTTATTAAACTCGAATAAAATCAATTGATTGTAAAATGATGCAGTCTAAACTTTTACAGAATATTCAATGGATATCCGCTGCTTGCAAAAGTACATATACATACACAGTTGAAAACTAACGAAACGCCGCCTGTGTGCATGCAATACAATCGAAGAGAAATCATTTCAATCGGCGCATTGTAATTCGAAACTTTTGCTTAAAATTATGACAACTTTTCGATAACAAAGGGGTAGAAGAAGGAGGGCACAAAATGCAGCAAAAATGCGCATTGGACTCGGAAGACAACAGGACAACGGCGACAAAAGGTATGCAACGAATTGGAATGCAAACGGAAAACGATTAAATGTAAGGCATGGTGGTCGTGAGTGGACAAAGGGTTACGTCTTAATGCTATTTTATTTCAGCTCATATGTATCCATGTCATTGGCGCGTACTTCGAAAGAGTCGCCTCAATTTCATGGGTGGAGGCATTCAATGCTGGGCGCCTTCGGTGCAATTCAGCTGACAAAAGAAATTAGTAATGACAACAAATGGCAAAAGTTGCGAGCGAAAACAAATGCAACATTCCGCATAGCGCAAACAAAAACGTTACCACCACAATAGCAACAACAGTAGCCAAAGTAACTTGAGTGAAAACAAAAACATGTGGCTTTGAATTTTATTGCGCTTGTTGTTGCATCTAAATCAAATTCAATTGCAATTGCAACAAGATGTGTGTGACGGTCAAAGCAGTTCTCAAATGAACGCATTGAAAAAGCAGAAGAAGTGGCAGCGAGAGAAGCACGAAAGCGACAACAAATACTCGTAGGGACACGAGCAAAAACAAAAACAAGAAACTTTGTTGACTTTTGTTTCCCAAACTCTATTTCTATTAGTCCCATTTCACTTTTGCTATTAGTTTTGCAAAGAAAGTTCTAGCATCTATGCTTTATTGCAGTTTGAAAGTCTGCGAACACACGCACACACCCACACACAAGGGAAAATTGCGCCTACATACAAACACTTACATTTAAATGCTTACATTCTAAGCTGGAACACCAATGGCAAAAAGCGCGACACTGTCCAACGCTCGAGCGGCAACTCCGCCACAGGCTGAATTAAATAACGGAATGGAAGTTCCGTTATTTGGCTGAAGGCCACTGGCGGCGGCGGCGGCGACACTGACGCGAAACCATTCGAAATCAATTGGCATTTCACGCGTCGCAACTCAATGCGCTTCTGCTGCATTTGTAACGCCTCGCCCATCTAAAATTTAAAACTAAAAAAAGGGGTTAGAATAACTCTGATACCAGGTGCGGATCCAGGAAAATATTTCGCGGGGGTTTTTTTTAAATGTACATATGTTTATTATATTGATAAGTCCTACTTTCATTTGGCGAGTATTTAGCGTCTATACAGTACAAATGGATCTATTATAATTTTTGACGAATAATTCAGCGTATAAAATAATATCCATTCTCCTTGGCACCTTCGACATAATATCAATTACATTCTCATTCGTTACCTCCACGTCTCGATGCACGTTCAACAACGCCAACCCATTCAATCGGTCTTTACTTGTTTTGTTTCGTAAATAAATTTTCAATCTACGCAGAGATGAAAAAGAGCGTTCGCTTGAATCCACGGAAACCGGAAGAGTTGCGCAAATTAGTAAAAGCGTATTTCCTTTGCATTGAATTCTGTACATTTGTCTGTGTACCTCGATTAAAATGCACTAACATTTATTTCCCTTGTGCGACTCCTCCAGTGTAGCGCCGTAGCGACACACGGTGGCAGGCTGACGAATCAATTTTCAACCTCACCATGCAGAACATGTGAGGAGCAAATTTGCACCCCCATACCCCCCTCTGGATCTGCCCCTGTCCTATACTAATTTTATAGTCTGCTTTAATGTTTGAAAGTATGCGTATAGAGTGAATTGCTTAAAAAGGTATTTTTGCTGGGTTTTGATAGTGAGAGTATAGGCACGTAAGTTTGGGGGTTTAGTGAATAATTTACTATTAAAATAATTGTGGATGCATTTGGGGCGCTTACCGTGCTATATTAAAATAAGTGGTTCATTTTCAACTTTCTACGAAATATGTATACTGAATAAGAACGAACTAGGACATCTTTCCAAAAGTAAGAAGGTAAATAAGTTCATTTTATAATATTTTCATAATACTTTACGTTTTACTTCCATTACAAATTTAAATTAATATTATCTTATTCTACACAATAATGCTTGATTTGTTAATGTTTTGGCTCATTACAAGTTTTTAATGACTCTATAGAATTTTTATAAAATCAATTCGTATTATAATCAATTTTTAAGCATTCAAGCAAGCTGTTAAATAATTGAAGTTCCCTATAAAAAAAGCGAATTATGTGCCGCTGTGGCGCCCTGGTATTTCATTCTAAAATCATTTTGGTTTCTGAGCATTGTTGGTCTTTATTTATCATCAACAATGTATAGAGTTGAAGCCTTTGCGAAATATTTAGCCGTTTAAACATTTCGTGGATTATTTTAACTGATAAGTAGATTCTACTTTTCAATATACACTTCATTCTTTTATTGTGCAATTTGTATAGTGTATTTAGTTGTATTTGATTGCAATATGCAATTGTATCTAATTTACTACGTATTCTTTTGAAGAAATCAATCTTTTTTCACTTATGTTATTAATATACTCTAAATGTTGATTGAACCTTACATTTTTGTCAAAAAAATCAAAAAAATAGATTCGTTTTTTTAAGGTTGTGTCCAAACTTGGCGTGATGGCGCAAAACAGATTTAGATTCAGCGACCCCGAAAACATATAATAAACATGGTCGGCTCGAATGAAGCAATTTTTTTTTTTTTTTGTGGAGCTGTGTTATAATATCTGAAATTTTGTTATCCATCCTCTGTAAAGCTGTGCCATTTATTTTTAATTCAAGTTAAGTACTTATATTAATTCCCATCATTTTCGTTTTCTGTTCATTTAACTATAGTTAACTTGTAGTAACCAATATAGGTAGGTTTGGTTTCACATTTAATTCCATTTTTTTATTCTTTCAGCTAGATGGGAATCCACTTCAGTTCTTATTCCCTATATTTTAAATTCGTTTGCCAATACTTCTCTATATATTAAATCAAGAAATTCATCATTAGATGCGCAAGACCTTATTGCATTCGAAAGTCGGTTATGCAATGTTGTGTGCTCGGATGATAGTTTAATAAGAGAGGTTTTTCCAAATTTGCAACAAACCCGAAGCAACAGAAAACGGCTATCCCAAAAATCAAACAGCGGGAAACAGCAATAAAAATAATTGTCAAATACCATGTCCGTTGACACTGCTAAAGAGGGTGTGCGAGTTATGCGGATGTCTTATTTGGATGATGTTAACTGAAACTGAAAATGCACATTGAGCAAGCCCGTCATCAATGCAAAATGACTATAATATTTAACAATGTACTGTTTAATTTTAAACGCCTCCAGTACCCGTTGCAACTAACTTTCACGATCATCTTTAGAAAGAGTGAAGGGCAAACTCTGAAAATTGTAGTTATATTTACATTTAGGCACTTTTCCTTGCAGACAACTCGACGTTGCATGCTCGCAAGTATAGAGAGCCAGAAATCTTTATATATTTTTGCCGGGACGTTCTATACAGAGCTTTACTGGTGGCTGAGAACAAAAAATGTACATTTGTTGAAATAGTGAAAGAGTTTGTGTACTTAGGATCCAACATAAATACCACCTACCATGTCAGATTGGAGATTAAGCGAATAATAACTCTTTCCAACTGGTGACATGGTTCTATAAATTTGTCATCATTCCAAATTAATTGTGTGGTTCCCGCGCCGCATCGCTACGAAGATCACTTTTGGTTGAATGGGTACGTTAATAAACAAAATTGTCACATTTGGATTGTTGATAATCCACAAGCCATTGTTGCGACGCCGTTATATCTTAAAAACGTCTCTGTTTGGTGTGCTCCATGGGCAGGGGGAATCATTGGTCCATATTTCTTCAAAAATCAAACCTGCCATACTGTTAGAGTAGGAACGCTATAGAGCCATGATGTATGAATTTTTCGCATCTGAATTGGAGGATGTTAATGTGGATGACTTTTGGTTCCAACAAGACGGCGTTACTTGCCATACAACCAACGAAACAATAAATTTATTGAAGGAAACTTTTGGTCCGCGCAGTATATCGCGTCGTAGGCCTGTGGCGTCTAAAAAAACACTCTTTACTTGATACAAATGAACATTTAATTGACAACCAAATTAACAACGAAATTCAGTTATGTGAAATGCCATTTTGAAATAGAGAAACTTTTCTAAGTCTACTAAGGTCCACTTATATAAATATAATGCCCTAATATATATTTTTGAAATATATCCTTCCAAAATAAGCTTAGCTTTGAATACTTCTACATATATCATATCATACGTATTTAATTTTTGAAATTCATTTTTTTAAAGGTTTTAAAACAAATTTGTCGGGACAGTCTGCAGTCATTCGAGATTTTTAGCATTTACCCATTATTAATGAATAACAGAGACAAAATTTTAATTCGAAATTTAGTTTAGAAATGGTCGATGTAGAAAACTAAACTTGTTGGAAATATACGCATGCAAAGAAATATGATATTCCACTCGCTACAAATTTCACTTCAAAATAATTTCGTAAAAGCACCTGCCATTGCTATAGTCACACGTAAATTCGTAATTACATAGTACAGGAAAACCTGAATATAATATTTCTCCTATCCTCGTTATTATTGCGATATTTTTCTTATAAATTCTGAATTAAAGACTCTACATATTTTTAATGGTTAAAACTTCGTTAGCAAAAATGCTATATACAGCAAATTCTAAATGTCTATGTGGCTAATTGGAGGACCATTGATAAAAGCAAAACTAACTAAATTTAACATGGACGGCAAATAATGATTACTTTTGAAATTTCAACTAAATCAAGACATATGTTGATGAATCAGCCACAGTATATTATTTTGTAGTGAAAAAGTATTCGAATTGGCCTGCAGGTAGGCTTAATCGAATTCCAAAGAATGCTATAAATGTTAAAGTCTCCAACTAAAACGATTTCTTGATATTTTCTAGGTTTAGCTGGCCAAATATATAAGTAGGAGCTGTAAAGTAAAACCTCATATCTGAACTATCAGTGGTAGTATCGAACAAAATGATTAATGCATTATAGAAATATATCTGAGGGACTAGTTTGTGTTCTAACAGACAGACGAATCTATTCATCATTTTGGTATATTTGGGTATGAGTTTATCTCTACTTCTTCTTATATTTACAAACATCAGACCAAAGTTATAATATTATTTCATCTTCACGAAAATAACAAAACTCATCGTAAGAAGTACGCCAACATTATCTTTGTTACACGGACTAACCTTAGTTTCATTTATTTTTATTTGTATGAGTTATATAATTAAGACGAAAATGCCGTTCACCATATCTTTCTAGCATGCCTGTTAAATCATGAGTACTACTCGTACTAAGTAGCAATTTAAGGACTTTTGCTTTCCAGAGAAGTACTCAATACTTTTCAAGTACATTACATTTGTATCCATTAAGACTCGAGTACAAGCACTTGTAATTGAAAAATATTTGGAAATACCATCAAGTACTGAAAGTACTCGAAAGTACACGAAAATACTCGCTAAAAGAATTGCAATGCTTTTCCAAGTACTTTCAATTACTTTCAATTACTTTGAAGTACTTGGAAAAGGATTGCAATTCTTTAGCGAGTATTTTCGAGTACTTTCGAGTACTTTCAGTACTTGATGGTATTTCCAAATATTTTCCAATTACAAGTACTTGTACATACTCGAGTCCTAATTCCAATTCAGCTAGAAAACAATTACGTATTCATTATAAGTACTTTAAAAAGTATTTGTATTGAGTACTAATTGTACTTGAAATTTAACAGGCCTGCTTTCTAGCTATTCGACGTTTTTGTATTATACCCTTAAATGAGAGGTGGGCATGGTTTTTGTACGATTTTAACAATTTTCGAAATTTAGCTTATTGACTTGAAATGCAATGTGTACGTAGTTGTTGAGATATATTTATTTGTTCTAGTTAAGGTGGGCGGTGCCACGTCCATTTCCATTTGCACACGTACTACTTTCCCCAACCCAATCCTATGTCTCAAATTTAAGCAAATTATCTGCTATAGTTATTGAAATATCGCTGCTTTTTGATTTTCACAAAATACCGTTATGTGGGCGTGGTTATTATACTTTGCGTCCAGGACAATGTGTGTGTGTGTTGAGATAGCCAATATTTACTCGAGTTATCCGACTGATGGCTTAATCAATTTCGCTATTAATTCTAAGACTTTTGGTGCATAGATATGTCTATATTTATCTCGGCTGCTTTATGCTATTTCAAACAACAGTTAGGTGAATAAGGTTATTAAGTATATCCACCAGTGCAGTATTAGAATGGATATATAGATTTTTGTTTCTCCCAATATTTCATTATATCCGCATTTATGTCAATTAACTTCGGATTGTTATTATCGGTTTCGCTTATTGCTAAAAAGCAATATTTGTTTACTAATCAATAAATAAATCTCAAAATATAATTTTCATTTTCTAAGCAAAAAAATAGAGCTCATCCGTTGTCAGAGAACGAAAAATGGCACTGAAGATGGCACTTTTGCTCCAAACCAAACTTGACAAGGGATCACGAAAATTTTTTCCAATATTAATCAACTTCTCACTCTGTCGAAAAATGAGAAGATACAACAGAAGCAAAAGTAATTTTTTTATCTTAAGCAAAAAATAAGATAAAAAATAACTATTATTTCCTAAGCGATAAATACAACTGAAAAAAAGAACTATTGGAAATAGTTTTCTAAATAAAATGTACAACCATTAAGGGCCCTAAAAATAGCAGAATATATTAGTTGAGATTGAAAACCATGCTTTCATTAATACAAAAATTAAAACTTATGTGTTTTTCTATATTGTTTAATCGATTACAAAAGCTGTTAACAATATTATAAATTTCTCCCAAATTTAGAGTTCCTCGCTGTATCGAGATTGTGATATTTAAAAACAACTAGGCAACTTCAGTATATAAAGGTTTCACTGCACTCAAATGTGTTTATGTAAATGTACATACATAAATATGTGAGTGCACAAACTCTCGATTAACTTTATACCCATATAGCTATAGATATTTATTTACATGCAAAGGTAAACAGGCGGTTATTGAAAATAGTTGAAACTACTTTGAATTTTGGTACCAGGAGGAAGATATTAAGGTTCCAGGTGACAAAGGACGTACTCGTAGGCAAATATATACGTTCGTATATTCATAGGCATAGCATTGCATGAAATAACTCATGCAAAACAAATGGGCATCAAACAACCAAATCCTGCCAGCAATCACTGCTGTCATCAGCACAGCAAGGACCTCAAGTCAAACCAAACCAATAGGGAAAATCTGTACGCTGTTGAAGTTCTACTAAATAAATAAAACTAAATGTATATGCCAAAATTGCAAATGAAATAGAAATGCCTTCATTAAACCATGCGCTCAGTTGCTTGGTGTGTGTGTGTTTAGGGTTGACGCAATCATTTGCCCGCAGCATATTATACAATTCGACAAATCGAAAAGTGCCAAACAAACATTTGTTGACTAGCAGTTATAATCAAAATAGTTTCGCGTATACGCCTTGTATGCCAAATATGAGAAAGCGGAATTTAACTATATATTACATACCTAGATACGAAAAATCCAAGTGATGATAGGTATATGCCATTCAAATTAGTAGGGTAACTAACAAAATCAATTATCAAGTAAGAGAACGCGTTGTGCTTGATAAAGCAAGACAAACAAAAACAGTTAAGAAAAGGTAAACGGTAATCAAAAAAAAAATTGAAATAAAGAATTGGCTTAATTTCAGTAACTAACCGTAGCGTAATAAAATCCAGTTAGTGAGTGTACGTGTGCGTGTTTGTACATACGTATGAAAATTAATTCAGTTTAAGTAGGTATCTATGTATGTCCATAGGTATGTCCATATGTACATATATCTATGAAGTCTATCTTGCAATGGTATCACAATTTCAACACTCTCACGAAGGTTTCGTTACGTACCTGAACGTGAGTAGCATGGGCGATGGCTTTCCTTTGGTGTTAGCTTGGCAATTGAGTTTGATGAAAATGATAGTTACTCTACTTAGGTGCATGTAGTATGTAAATACAAAAGCATTCCTTGATAAATAAAAAAAAGTTGTTGAAGAAAAATTTATTTTTTCTGTTTTAGCAAGGACGAAAATTTTAATGACCCTAAGGTCTCTCGAAATAAGCTTTCAAACAAGCAAGGAGGGGTAATTGCACAGTTTTGTCTTTCATATGGGGTACGACCCGGTCTAATATACAATTTTTCTACAAATTTCTTAGATGGGGAACCTAAGAGGAAAATAAAAAGACTGACTTACCCATGTAAAACGAAAGTACTTAGTTATTAACATGGTTAGAAGACTTAAAATTAAATTAAATTCAAGTCCGGCTGTACCGGGCAAATCTACTGATGCTCGATGTTTTGCCAATTTTCTCCTACAGTTAGCGGTGTGTGTCTTGATGTTGTAACAGAAATTGAGGAGCTTTTAAGGCCATACCCATAACCAAAATTCAATTGATAGGTATGGTTATGGTTATGACCATGGCGTTATGGTAAGACACCACTAATTGGAAACAGTGTTGCCCATAATGTTGGTTCGATCAGCTGTTTTATATGGTTTTGGTTATGGCACCTAAAATTGAACCTTTACTCCGAACGTCAAATGCTTTTTGTGAAGAAGTTATTTCATGGCAGTAAAGGCCCGTACACATAGGACTTTTGCTTTGCTTTGCTTCAGAGTTTCGCTTTGACAGATAAGTTCAATACATGATGTTATATGAGTCCTGTGTGCGTATACACACTACAGACACTCGCGAATTTCAAACATTAGTAGCATAACTACTACTACTTCCATCATATCAGTAAAAATTCATTTTTTTTATTCTATCTTTAAACAAAATACTCTGAACAAACACAAATCGCAACTCAACAAACTACTAACGCAGAAACTGTCAAAGCGTTCTATGTAGAAGACCTTCTACGCCTCACGCTTTGTTGTTAAAGTTCGAACTGCCAAGCAAAGCGAGGAAAGTTCTATGTAAACGGCCCATAATACATTCGGAGGTTTGGCATTGCCTGTCGAGTAGCGACCGCTATTAAGCATAGTACTAAGTGCACTGCCGTGAAATTTCGCCAGCAACATGCATTTGGATTGCCGTGAAATGTTGTTAGCAACATTGAATGTCAAATGAGAAGAAACGTCAAAATAAAAATTGAAAACCTGTAAACAAGCAAATTTATAAGCATCGCCCCAGTAGCAATTGGCAAATTTTGGTAAGAAAAGTGTATTTAAACATAATTATATAACTAATTGTATTCTTTTCAACAGGTTTTACTACATTTAGCGGCATTTGAAGAGTTTTCCAAGCGTCCGGCGCAGCCACCAGCATCCAGCAGAGTAGGTACATCGCCCCAGAAGCAATTAGCGAATTTTGGTAAGAAATCCATACTTTCGTCGAAGGTGGTAGCTGCTCCGGACTGTCCATGCTTGAATATGTTCGATAATATTTAAATTAACACACGTATACATATATTGACACAAAAACAATATAAAGATGAGTTCCTCACACTCTTTGTGAAGATGTTTCATTTAAAAATGCCATGTCTTCGGAGTATTCAAGCTCAGCCACTTCACTCGCAAAAGTAAGGTCCTCCAAATCGCACGCACTTCCCGATTTCTTTGTTTTGTTTGCATAATATCGCTTGCTGTCTCTGAGGCTCTTCCACGCTGCTTTGCAAGATTCCTCTGAAATGTTGTCAATGAATAAATTAATTGCACTATACTATAATTACTCAGATATTAGATTTTACCAGGTTTGCCGACAATTTGGGCGATTTTGTACCATGCGCTGGATAGTACGTTCCGGTTGCTGTGGTCTTTTCGCTGCTTGTCCCAAATACATGGAAATCCTTTCATTGCCGCCAGTAATTTCTTCCTCTCTTCATCATTCAATTGAATTTTCACCCTTTTTGTGATAGCTGCTGCGTTCTCCACTGTTTTTCAAAAAAGAAGGAAACGGTTGAATAGAGTTTTAAACTTATTATTTTAAGTACATATATTTACTTTTTCAATCTTCTGTTAATTTTAAACTTTTCATCGGCTTGTCAATTTTAACGAACGTCACTTTTCGCTCAATTTTAAATGACATGAGCATTTTAAATAGGAGTGAAAGATTGTTGCTGGCATCATGTTGCTAGCATGTTGCGAGGTGTTTCCGTGGCGAAAACTGAGTACTACTTTGCCGTGAGATGCATATGAAATTACACGCATATTTCACGGCAATGCAATTAGTATGTATTTTGACAGCCATTTCACATGAAACGCAAACTCAGTACCAGGCTTTAGAAAAAACTTCTTCTATAATATTTGATGTTATTCTTCCGGGCAGGATTTGACAAAGACGAGGTCCGGGTGAAGCGCGCACATGCTACACACTCGGCTAGGAAGTCCGTATGCAAAAAAGGATCAAACAGAAAGTACTTTTCAGCAACCACCGTTTTGGGATTCTTTGTGAAAAATGAGGCAAGTTACTATGTATAGATGAAGCTTCCAAGGGTATGGATGAAGTTATTTAGTTAAATCTCTTATAGCATTTACGAAATATATTCGTAAAACCGTGCTACTGCTAGAGCTCAATTATAATAAATTTGAGTTTTTAGTTTTTTCGCAGAACGTCTATTTTTAAGGACTTTACAGTTTCAACAAAAATACCGGCTTACAAAAATTACATGCATCTAAAATTACACAAGGTATGAAAATAAGGGTATCAAGTTAGGGATTTTGAATAAAAGTCGCCAAGGATATTAAGGAAAACAATTTTAAAAGACATTAACTATGAAAAAGCTTCTTAGGATTGTGTGCACTATTCTCTTTCATATGATATTTTCATACCTTGTACAATTTTACATTTATACGATTTCTTGCAACCACTATACTTTTGTTGAAACTTGAATGTCCCTTAAAAAAAATCAGACACTCTGTAAAAAACTAAAACCGCCAGTTGAGCTCTAGTTTCGCGCCTATATCGATTATAGCACGATGTAACGGGTAATAAAAATAAATATAAAATAAATCCAGAGGAGATATATTGTATTACAAATACTTAAACATATACATATACATACATATGTATATGTATACCTGTTTTACAAGTTAGGATACTTCAGACGCCAACTGAGCATTGCAGCATTTGGTAATAATCGTTATTTGCTGTCAAACTACATCTGTCATTCTAGCTCCTAAAATTACCTTATGATATTGGAGGATTACTATGGAAAAAAGCAAGCCTTAAACAGACATATTAAGCACATGTGTTATTCAACCTAGACGTTTAGTCCTGTATTAGTCGAATTATGTTCTGATATCGCCACTTGGGCCGTTATAGTTGCCATTTGAAATACTATTGCATTCAGGAATGTAACTTCTGTACTACTTTGAAACACTCCGCGTGTCAGTGACAAAGTGACCTTGAATACCAATATAAGAGAGCTTATTCTGGCTGGCTAAGAAATATGATGCGAGGTGTTTAGCCCGAAGCTCGCGAAGGCTGGGCGGCATAGAAGGGAAGTTGAGATAATTCCACCACTTCATCCTGCAAAAAGTTGCGGCATCATTGATCAGAAATAACTTTTAGTCTAACAGCGAAGCTTCCAATCAAATAATGTCCAGTAAAAACCCTTACTAAAATGGATGGTTGCGGTTTTTTAAGTTAGAGGAGCTTTGCTATTTTCTGCGATATCGCTGTGGGCAGACACCATAAGATGCCGCTCACCTATAGTAGTAAATATATGTCATCGATGGATTGTAAGTCTAATTGTTAGCTTATTTAATAGTCAGGTATATTCATAGGATTTGCTTAATCAAATTCAAATAAAAGTACTTTCAAGATACATTAATCCGCTTATCTTTTTTCACGCCGGTGGGGAGCATTAACATCCAGCGAATCTAGTTGATTTTGCTACATAAATTTACTGCATACTTTAATAACTGGCTCGCCAAATACTTTGCAATAGTTCGCAAATTCTATTATGGAATGTCAGGTTAGGTTAGGTTGGAGTCGCTGCCGCCTACGGCGGCTCACTTAGGCCAGTAACAGGAGGCCCATTGTGTTACCACAAAGAATTATGGAATGTAAAAAGACAGAAATTTAGCGAAGCAAATTTCCGATTTTTCTCTAGTTTTTGGAAGTATTTCAGATAAGACTTGGCTCTTTTCTGGGTAGTTACAAAGATAATTGACTAAATATAAGTCCATATCTAAATCATGCAAATTTCGTTCAGAAGAAAAAATTAATTTTACTAGACATTTCAACATAAATTAACTTCCGATTTTAAAAGCGATTATTTTCCAATGACACTGCACAGCGCAATGCATAAACTTCAACCTCAATTAAAGCCAATTTTTCACGCTCTATTAACTGAATTTGCAATTTGTCGCCGGATTCACTAGTCATAAGTATTGTACCCATATACAATTTTCCGTTCTCTCAACTGCATTATGTCTCATTGCTGATGGCAGGCTTAACAAACGCTATCGCAACGCCATTGCCCACTCAGACGACACATTATTAATACGATTTTGTAGCATCGAACTTTTTATACAACATTTTTGAATTTCGATCACATTTTTTTCACTTCTATGCTGATATGCAAAGCGATGAATTATGTCGGAGGAGGTAGTGCTTGCCATACCCGCCGAGCGATTCGACGCTTTCGAACGGAGTTAATACCAAAATATGGCAGAACGTGTACTGACATTTATGTACACATATGTATGTATGTATATGTACATAGATATTACTTAGTTTGTATATGAGTATGAGTATGTGTTCAGCGGTGCTTTTGTCAGTGGCCTGCTTGAAAGGCTTATGCGCGCTCACTCATTCTCTGCAGTCGCTCAGACTGCCGAATAACCCTGCATCCTTTGAGTAGTCGATTCGCAGCTGTTACTATGACGATATAAATGAAAGCATCTGCATGCTAACCACATGCTAAAAGTGCAAGTGTAAGTGCCTTTGTCTGACTGTGGGTCGGTGTGAGTTGTATGTCACGAAATGAAAATTGAAAAGCACTTACCAACATTGCTTTGCCAGCAGGGAGTATGGGTTAAAGCTGATAGGCAATTTCACATTTTCCATACTTTCTATATGTTTACCTAGCCACCTGTGGGGCATACCATGCAAGAAATACTCTTTTTATTAATGATTTATATTATTGATAAAAAATACAAAAAAAAATATTTGTTTCAAGCTTCCTCAATTTAATCCTAAGGACTACTTGGTTTCACTCCCTGATAAAGTGAATGGGCACTGTTTTTGAGGGTAATTCCACTAAATGACTATTTGGCTCACAGCAAATATCCTATGACATAACTCCGATAAATCCTTTTGTATTTGATTACGGCTTTTGACATTAATTTTGTTGAAATTTGTATATAAAAAAAATTGTAGCTTATCGATGATTGCACTGATACAAAAACAATTATCTTGTTTTCACATACCTGATAGCAGTATCCAATTATTTTTTATTAATTTCCTTTTAGTCTTCTGTTTTACCGTCAAGGTGAAAAGATGATGTATATTGAAAAGATTTTCCGTCATCCCTTTCGTTCTCCGTAAAATGACACTGAAGATGGCACAACGCTGAAACCGGTTTGTTTCCAAACCACTCACAGATTCCGAAAGACAAATCACGTAGCTCTTACGAACCAGTTGGGCAATCTTAATACAAGATACAAAAAAATAGGCAACATCAATTTCTACACCCAAAATGTAAATATTGTAAAATTTAATTGATTTAAATTGTTTAATTTCACAAGAGCTCTAGCGAATTGCATTTCCAATCTGATATTAATATGCGCACTTGACCAAATTAGGGAAAACTAAGTGGACATACTTTCGATATTATCTTTATTATAAATAAGTACCGAATATATACTATATCACAAAATGCCTATTATAGGCGTATAAACTTTTTGTGTTTAGCCATAGATTTTTTCGTTTGTAATCTAACGTTGTTGTTTAAAAACACGCTTTAATAAAAATAAAAATGCACAAAGGATATATGCGCAGAAACGACAATTAATACATAGTATATCAAGAATGATAGATACAAGATTGCGCCTTCCCGCGGCGAAGTGGCAGATCTCGCCTTTAGTAAACAGAAGATGGGAGAGCGAAAATTGAACAAGTTCAAATATTTCAGTGAAAAACTTGTTTTATTTGTTCAAAAGTGTAAAATTATGGATTTATAGGCAGAGGTTTAATAAATAAATTTCCTAATTACTAAAAAAAGTGACTCTTTTTCCTACTTTGAGAAAAAAGCTGTGCGCAGTTGAAGTTGAGAATTGTCAAACTCGGCAAAACCAGAGCAGCGGTACCTCTGAAGGCGTCACCTTCTGCATTTAGTTTACCGTGATAGTATATCGCAATGAGTGCAATACAGGTGGTCCATAAAGGATTGATTTTTAATCATTTGTTATTTTGACAGTGATAGCTCTTCCCGCTAAACTTTGCTCGAAAAATAATATTTTCTGGCGTAGCGCATTTTCATTTCCCCGGCTATATTAACAAGTAAAACTGCCGCATGTATGGATTGGAACACATGCCATAATCGATCTTTTGCGAGCCAAGTTTGGCAATCGCGTTATCTGCCGTCTCGGCGATGTCAGTTGACCACCTCTGATCCGCCATTTGACGCCGTTAGACTTTTTTGTGGCGTGCTGCGAAAGAACCATCTTATGCAAACAATCCAATAGAAATTCAGGAACTCAATGCGAATATCAAGATAGAGATATATATTCCTTTCACGTCGCGTGACACCTTTAAGACGAACAACTGCTCACATAGTGCTTGCAAATTTTCGTGTTTTGTTGTACAAAGAATCCTCCGCAATTAAAAAATGAATAATTTTGACCAAAAATGCGAAGTATTGCGATTCATAGAACTTTACAAATAGCCTGCAGATCTGTGGAACATGGATATTTCATCGTAACGATGGACTGTTATAAAAATAAGAGCTTATGAATCAATTTCTGCTGAAACGAAAATGTAGAAGATGTGTGAGTTATTTATTTCTTGCAAGACTTTCAAAGAAGCAATAAATTTAAGTTGTTTCCTTGATGACGTCAACTTAAATGTAAAATGTAAGTTGCTTACAGCCTGCGTCACACCTTTCAAGCCAAGCCATTTTGACAAGGAATATCTAGATCATGTAACTGTATGGTATGAAACTGATATTAACTTTGCTCCAAGTGCTGACAAAATAATTTTTTCAGCATTGACTATCAGTTGCACTATCAATTGCCTACCACTGTTCTTGCGGGAATAATAAGCGATGTTGTCCATGAACTCCAACAAGAAGACCATTGGCTCCTTCAGTAAACCGAAATTATTTTTGGTATTACGCAGCATATGACTAAGACTTTTAAAATAATGAATACACTCAGAATATGAGTGTTTCTTTTATAGTAAGAATTACGCAAACTGCTTTTGCAGGTTGAAGATAAATTATGCTCGCACATTAACTCAGCACCCAAAATCGAATGTGTTCGTACCGTAAACATTACTTACTATACATATATTGGGAGGACAATGAAATACAGTTTTTGTCAGTATTTTGACCTGAAGAAACCTTTATTATTTTTCTCTTTGTATAATATGAAAAGTTTCGAGTACAGGTACATCTCAAGATCTTCCGGCAAAAAGAGTCCTTCTGGTTTTTTGTGGTCATCATTAACTTATCCTATAATACACTGATTCCCTCAGGAATATGAGGCTTAATATTTTGCAGCCATATATAAAAGGAATATTGAAATGACTTGTGGCATGTTTAAGTTGAATATTTTATTACAACGACTTGCCTTTTAAGACTTCAATTCAGTACTAAAGTTAATTTTAATTTAGAAGGTTATTTTCATTTGAGTGTGAGATATGTTGAGGGCTTTGGTGATTTTAAAAGAGAGCAGCTGACTCCACTTAATATCTGGAGCTGTAGCAATGTCGCAATTAGAGGATGCCACCAGCTGGCGTTTTAAGCAAAAGGTGCTTTCAAAGTTTATTAGCTGAATTTTCACCAAACTTAATGATTTGGTCGACCAACTTTATTAAAAATCCCTTTTACTTTTTTAGCACATTTCCAACAATTTTTGATAGTTGGAAATTTTTGTTTGGTGTAAAATGATTAAAGGATTAAGAACTATATTTGTTTTGCGTGATATTCACTTCACGCTAAACATTACGTACACACCAGAGAGCTGCAACGGATACACAATTTTCGTGTATACTCGAGTATCTAACAAAATCCGTTTTGCATCAATCTCTTTAAACGAGCAGAAGTATTTTTCTTTAGCGACTGAGCTCAAGGCGAACATGTTGGTCACAACACTCGAGTGCTTTTCATACATACTATTTGATACAGTTCGGGTGCTTTGCAGATCTATATAGTCGAGTGTTCGAATTTCAACTCGAGTGTGCACATAATTTGCTTGTATGGCTTTGCTTAGTGTGATCGACAGTGCAGTGCACATATGGTAAAAAATCCTTTCAATATTATCTATTGTTTATGTGTATACAGCACTTACACTTTGCCATTTCTTATATTTTTGCTTACACAAAATGCGACATCACGACGCCTACATTCCGTCTGTAGATTTAACTCGAGCACGTTCGAGTATCCGTTTCATTAGTTGCACAAATTATGGGTTAGCCGCGGGTGTCGAGTGTGGCATTCGCTTGTGCTCGATTTTTGGCGAGGGTGATTAAACAGACTGGACCATACTCAAAACTGCTCTCGGGTGTACAACTCGATCGAACACATACATATGTAGCTGCCGAGTGTGGCATTCGCGTGTGCTCAATTTTTAGCGAGGGTGATCAAACAGGCCCGAGCACACTCAAAGCAGCTCTCTGGTACACACATTGTCAAATGAATAAACTGAGGTAAGCAATCCCAGAACCAAAATTTTACCGCCTATCCGAATGAGTGGCAAATACTGTTTTAATTTTATATATTTTGTTTTTGTGACAATTTGGTCTACCAAAAACATTTTTGGTCATTCAAGGCCCGTGTCTTGTAATTACTCATTCTCCACCTATTATTTTATTCACGACTTTTTCTCCATTTATACCCTTTTATCACTTAACCGTCTGACACTTGCCCATTGGTGGCGGTCAGTTCACGGTTTTTTTTTTGGCTATCAGTGACACTGGCTGACACTGGTTTGTACATTTTTCTAGCTTAGTTGCATATTTTCGCTTCCACAAACCTACAGTTGCTGAGCTATCCAACTCTGCTCAATGCTTGCTCATGTTATTGCTCTTTTACCGCGTGCGGCCTCCATTGACTGCTCTACTACCAGGTATATAAAATACATATTTGCAAAGTCTATTTCACTGCCAGCTATTTGCTGCGAATGCGAATTGTCTAGCCTGACCAGCTGCAGCCCGTAGTAGTTTTGATGCTTTCATTAAATATTCGCAACATTCATTCCATTTCTTTATTTTTTTTTTTAGTTTGCTTGCACATTTTTGCTTTTTTCACTTCGTATTTTTTATCCGTCTTCCGTTTTTTACTTCCTCTTTTCGTTTACTTCTTCATTGCGTTTTGCAATTCGCTTTGCTCTGGTGCTATTGTGGTTTATTGCGCGCGCGACGATTTATAGCTTGACCGCAGTGGCAAGCAGTATTGCTCTGCAGTCGCCTTTCCGACATCTCAGCTCGAAATCATTCAGTTAGTTGCCCTATTGCGCAGGCAATGCACTCGCCTACATAACTACACATCCATAAACTTTCATTCATACTTGCATGAGAGTACCTCCTGCTATGCATTAAGTGGAAACGGCAGTACAACTGGCCGTATACGTTACGGAAATACTTCATTTTTTTTGTATATGACTAGCTGACTGCGCGCACACTTGCAGTCGCATATAAATTATTTCGATCGCACTTACAGCAATTTGAGTGCATTGCTTTCCACTTACGATTAGTTTCTCATCTGTGGTTGCTGGTTGCTGGTTGCTTGATATTTTATGCTATTTTCCTTTTTGGCATTTTTAGAAAAACGTTTGGTTTTTGTTTTTTCTGCATTTTTATACTTTTTTTTAATAGCATTCTTATTTGCCTTGTGATATCTGAATTTGTGGACGCTGAGCGCAAGAATATTCATACATTCATGTATATATGTATGTACATACATATATTCAGAATAATGTGAACTCAGCAGATAAAAGTTCAAAATGCAAGAATCAATGACAGCTAAGGCGAATTGATTTGATGGTTTTAAAATTGAATAATTGGTTATTCGAAAAATTGTAGTTATGAAGGTAAAGGCCATAAAAATATCATTGGGGTTATTCCCGCTGTATTGCATGGGTCAACAGATTATGTCAAAAATAATAACCCAGTACAGCACAAATGTGGAAGGAATTGATTTCTCGAGACAAATTATAGGATTGAAAGAACTCTCGAGCAGTCGCAAGGTTTGGAAAAAATGGTACCATCAATGTTGCCGATATGTACTCATTTATGTGCATACTTACATATATGTAGATCAAAAATGGTAAAATATTGAAGAAATATGAATATTGAGTGATGTACATTGCATAACATCTACTATTAGAATCGAAATATAAAATATAGGTGTCATAAGAGACACCCCAATAGTCTGAACTCACCCATTTCTAGTAGGCTTACATGTGAAAAAAACCTGAAAAATATTTTCAGTCGAGTAGTTTCATAATTCCAACGGACCTGAAGCTCTATGGCATATCGGCGAAATTCATGTTGAAATGATTTTCCGTGGCTTTTCTGGTGGTAACTCCTTCCGAAACAGATTATAGCCAGGTGGTACATGGCCTGGGCTAAAGGATGGGTGCATCAAAACTTCTCAGTCCTCATGAAACTGAAAATCTTTTATGTTGGCGCTTTCTTAATTGTTTCGTTCAATCGGTCGAGTTGTGAACGCCTCATCAGGTTATAGCAGCTCATCATAGACAGTTCCCTTCAATCTAGAGATGGATGTATTTTGTGCCGCATACTTGCTTCTGTTCATTAGGGGTTAAAATATTGTCGTATTGCACAAAATTGTAAATGGTTTGATTTCGTTGCGTTTGAAAATCATTTCACTGTTAGTAGCGTGGTCAATTATTCGCTCATAATTCTAAAACATTGGGTGCATTTTTAGATTTGCACGAACTATTCATGAGGTATTTTTATATGTAAACATTTATTTGAGATACATCTACAATACACCTTGTAGTCAATATGGCAGATGGCAGAATTACCACGAAAATAACCAAAATTTTTTTTATATTTTTTATAATATTTTGAAAATTAAGCGTTTTAAATTTAGAAGCTCAAATATTATTGCCACATCTCTTTCCTCTATTTCATTAACTATTTTTTGGTTTCTTCATACCGTGCTAAATTTACTTGAGCGAAAATTAAAATGCGAAGGCCTTAATGTAAAATGTGAAGTTGAATATGAGAAAGCATCAAATGAAAATGAGAAGGTTATTTTTATAAATTTTTTTCCAAATAACAATTACAATAAATAAAATGTTTTATGTTCCCACCGGCATATCCCGATATGTATGTACGTGATAAAATCCGCATGGAACAATAATTCATGTTGAAATACTCTTGCGCATTATCTTTCTATAATAGAACCAGAGAACTTGTAAGTAATGAGAAGGCGCAAATGTTAAAACAGCTTTTTCATCAACAAAATTTGTACGTGCCGTCGGATGAATTCAACAATTCTACCACACCAATAAAAACCATTTTCACCATATTTTGCTATATTTAGAGCAGAGGCGAGCGGCTGCATGTGTTCAAAAGGAAGAAGATAAGTAATAAATCAAAACAAAAACCATAGAAGAAAAATAAGTAAACAAAAAAACCAGTTTCTGGATAGCGAAACGCAAGTTGAGACGGCAGATTAGTTATGCAATAGTTGAGGATAAGAGAAGGGCTGAAAGGGATAGGGGGAATCGTCAAAAGAATATTCTTTCGAGTTTTCGGCAATTTTTGTGTCAATCGCCATCAGCGCGTGCACTTGTAGGCAAATGAGTTGATGCGCGCATGAATTACTGAATAAATGCATGCTTATTGATGCATATTATTAATTTAGAATATTTGTGTCAATCGCCATCAGCGCAAATTGCTTGCTTTTTCAGCGCGAGTGCGCAAATTATGATTATTAGATATGGATAGATATTATGGTAATATTACATACTTATGTACATATGTACTATGTAGATATTTTAGTAATATTGATTTTAATTCTTTATTCATATTTACATATATACATACATATGTATATGCACCTATCAACTAATCTTTATTTACTAATTTTCTAAGTCAAAAATAAGTTTAATAAAAACATGACAAAATTATATGCATACATACATATGTATTTTAAAATTTAATAAAAGTCAGAGCGGCAGCTGTTTTTGTCTGCTAAATCATTTGCTTGTCATTTATTAAATAAAATATGTATGCAAATATGTACATACAATGTGCATGTGTATAAATTCAACCTTGGCCTACGCTAAATCTTAATCATATCACAGCGCAATCGCAACCGCAGCTGCACTTGTGCCTGCACTTGCGCCAAATATTCTGAAATATTTGGAACTACATATGTATGTACGTGCATACATACATACATGCATACATATCTACATATTTACATATGTACATACATACCTACAACAACAAAAAATTCATGCATAAACGCTCGTGTGTATTTCCGAAAACAAAAGATGTTCATTCATAAGAGCAAGCATTTCATCTCCCCGCGCACGCAAATGTTCCCCGCAACAATCCTTTTCACGACGAACACAAAAATGCTAAAATCTTCAATTTTACAAACCATTGACGGTCATTGAAAAGATTCAACATCGCAATATCAGACAATAATCTAATTTGCCAACGTAGTCTGACAAATTGCTGGCATTCTAGAATATTCTGGAATATTCTGGAACATTCTAGAACATTCTAGAACATTCCAGAATATTCTAGAACTTTTGTCCAAATGCGCGCATCAACTCATTTGCGTACAAGTGCACGCGCTGATGGCGATTGACACAAAAATTGCCGAAAACTCGAAAGAATATTCTTTTGACGATTCCCCCTATCCCTTTCATCCCTTCTCTTATCCTCAACTATTGCATAACTAATCTGCCGTCTCAACTTGCGTTTCGCTATCCAGAAACTGGTTTTTTTGTTTACTTATCTTCTTCCTTTTGAACACATGCAGCCGCTCGCCTCCGCAATAGCCTCTCGCATGAATTAGTTTGGGGTGTGCTGAATTCCACGCGATTTCAATGAAGTTCGAAGTTAAGTTCGAAACAGCTGATTGTCAGAGAAAAGAAAAAATTTGTTTAATTTTGAGTTGAAGATTTGTGTTAAAATGAGCGTTTTCATTCTTTCTGCTCATTTATTGAATCAAATCAACTGGAAAAGTGATGAAAAGGTTGCGCGACGACTTTTAAGAGACCACTCCAATCCTTTGGATACTCCAGAGCCTGTGTAAGTGCATGTTCAAGGCGTTCTATTAAAAATTAAAACACAACATCTTCTTGCAGTTTTGTTTCGTACTACAGGATAAACAAAGAGGCCTTTCGGAATGTAGTTAACGATATTAAGCCTTTAATACATCTGTCGTCCATACCTGTTGAGTTGAAATTAGCAACCACGTTGAGATTTCTTGCGGAAGGAGGATTCCAACGGTCTATTGGAAAGGATTCACATATTGCATGTGATAGGACGACGGTGTCAAAAATTTTAAAAGAGATGTTAAACGTTTTAGAGCGAACACAATGTCCAAAGTGGGTAAAGTTTGGAAGGACACATTATGAAGATCGTCAGTCCAATTTACATTTTTACAACAAATTTGCTATACCTGGCGTTATTGGCTGCATCGACGGGACTCACATCAAATTACTAAAACCTTGCGACAATGAGCATTTATATTTAAATAGGAAAGGTTGTTTTAGCGTCAATGCTATGATAGTAAGTTAAATAATATGGCTTTCATACTATTGTATATACAAAATTAATATTAACGCTTTTGCAGGTATGTGACTATAAAATGAGTATAACAGCTGTGGATGCGTGCCACCCCGGATCAAGTCATGATGCTTTTATTTTCAATTTATCCAATATAAAACAGTCTCTTTTATCCAGTTTTCAAAGCGGTGACCACAGCTCCTGGTTACTAGGGGATTCAGGCTATGCGTTAGAACCATATTTGCTCACACCTTATCGCAATCCGACTGCTGGAACATCGCAGCATAAATTTAATTTGCAACATGCAAAAGCTCGTAACATCGTGGAAAGAGTAATTGGGGTGCTTAAAAGTCGCTTTAAATGTTTGCAAACTGTTTTGCCATACACCCCACAGAAAGTTGTTAAAATTATTAACGTATGCTGTGCTTTTCACAACATATGTCGATTTTATAATGTTGATGATTCCATGTATGCGTTTTCCGAAGAAGTAATCGATGATGACCCTGCTGAAAATAATAGCAGTCTTGAAACTACTGCGACAAATATCAGGGATCAAATTGCAAACAATTTAATGCAAACACTTTCAATTTCATAATTTTTTTTTTATTGAATTTATATCATTAAATAAATGAATGATGTGGTTTAAAATGTTTGGTAGCAAAATAAAAAGACTTAATGTACTTCAATATTATTTACAGAAGGTACTTACTTTGCATTTCAAGAACTTAATATACTACTTGCATTGGGATACTTAAAAATAAGAGTTCAATGGTATCTATCACATTTATATTACAGTTAAAAAAATAAAATTTAATTTATCACATTGCTTATACTAAAATAAAATGTTTTCAATTCTTCGTTTATACAGGATTATATATGTATGTACTTATGTACATGATATGCTTAAATAACTAGATAAATTGTAAACAAATTTTAATTCTTAAATAACTAAAAAAAAATTCCGAGATCTCAACATGTTAAGTATTTAAAAAAAAATAATAAACTAAAATTATCTTGCACGTTTCGTCCACTCCCACTTTTCTTCCTCTATCTCCAACATGCGTTTTCTTATATCATTTTTTTCTCTCCCAATTCTCTCCATCTTGGAATTATGCTGACGCAAAATTTCAATTTGTTCTGCGGTAAGAGAGTTCTATATTGAAATGAGATCGCATAACTTTTCCATCGATTTTATCACTGCACCATTGCTATCTTTCAAAATATTTTTGGTGTCATCAAAACTTTCCAGGAGCTTCCCTAACGTTCCAGATATACAATCAACCGCACCTGCTTCCGTGGCCATGTGTTCTTTGATAGATTCTTGCATTGAATTTGGTCTTCGCGTTCTTGTCGCGTTCATTGCTATTGTCGCATTGTACACCGAATGAGGAACTTTGTGGAATACCTTCTACACAAGTATAAAGACCGCAAAGTTCTGCAATTTTTTCCTCAGTGCAGCTTAAGACAAATTGGTTGAAGGGACCTCCGCCGGTAGTTCTTGTCTCCGATTTGTTGTGTGCAATTTTTTTGCGTACACAGCCCTTCCAGTCCGACCAAACCTGCTCAAGAAAAATTGTTAATAACCATTTATGTGTACTTAAGAATATCTTTTTTGACCTTTTTCCATCCGTTGATATCTTTTTGTGGTGGTCCTTGGCTGTTTAATTCTTTGGCTAGTTCTGCCCAAAGAGCCTCCACTGCCACTCGGTCGCCCTTGACATAATTTTTGGCAATGTCAGGATGCTGCTCCATAAAACTTAAAAAAGTTTCGTCTTGCCTTGGCGTTTTATGCTTGCCCCTAAATTTAAAGGCATACTTAATATATATCAATAAATACAAATTTAAAATACTTACATTTCTAATGTTTGCTTCAATTTTTCAATAAATTTGCGTGCCGGCAGCTTCACGATTTCAAAATGGAAAACAAATGGCGGTTTCGATTTCTGGCACATGCCAAATCGTTGCGATTTGATGTTCGAAAACGAAAACGGATCAGTGAAATTCAGCACATGTCAGCACGATTTCGCTGACAATTTCATGCGAAAACGAATTGCAGCACATGCCCTATAGAAATGGTTTTTCTAGTAGCAGTCATCCCTCGGCAAGTAACGGCAAACCTCCGAGTGTATTTCTGCCATTAAAGAATTTCTCCCAGAAATCATTTCTGATCGTTTGGCGTCAGCTGAAAACTGTTGGTCCCCAATTTGTGTGTTCAGCCAAACATCAGGCTATGAAGCCAAGTTATTATTACTCTATTTCGCTTTGGAATTTTAATTCCACGTTTTCTCAATTACAATTGACTATTCTCATTTTAATTCGACGCTATTTTTATTTTTAATCCATTTAGCTTCATCTCTTTAGAATTGTGTTCTAGAATTTTGTGACTTTGTGTGCCATCTTTTAGACTTGAGTTACATAAATCGCAATAGTTAATAATTGTTCCTGTTATCTCTAAAAATTTATTAAATACAAATTGCGCGTTAATCCAAAAGTATGCGATCGATACTTTAACAGTTCTTTGATGATCTGGTAGCTATATAAATATTAAAGAGAGGCATCTATTTAATTTAAATAAATTATTGCAATGCTGGTAAGTGATAAAATCAATTTAATATATCTCTAGTCCCAATTTTAAATAGATCAGCTCTTCTTACAGCAACTTACCGCAACGTCCCGGGTTCGTGTTCACTGAACGAAACAGCAACCGGATAACAATAGTTTACGGGACTGATTGTATGTACGATAATATTGAAACTACGAGATGCGTTTACTGACGTATCGTATTTTATCACAGGGTGCATTGGAATCTAAAATAATTGTAATAGAAATTTCGACAAGTAAATGTCATTTTGATATTTGGGCACAAACAATTATAAATACATATGTATGTAGATGCCAAACTATTACTTTATTTGCAAAGTTCTGCTGAGGAGAGTGATGGACATAAACGGTGATAGAATTATTTTAAATGATATTGATAGTGGTGAATTGAGAATTGGGCAAATCATTCGAAATCAAATAAAAAATTATTTTCCAATCACATAATACTATTGGGTGATTCACAGGGCGTCATAATGTGCCGTAAATCATACAGTCATACAATTTTAGATTTCAAAAGTTATGTTGTTGGGCTGCATTGAAATTAATAATTAAAACTAAGCAATTTTGTATTCTTTAATTTTGTATGACTGTATGGCTTATGATACATTATGAGATCTTGTGAATCACCCATATGTTGTTTTTGTAAATGTTTTTGTAAACACAAAATTCATTTTTCGGAAATTTTTTTCAATAGTACATAACACCATGTTTTTTTTTTAATAAAGAAAACAATTCATTTATTGAGATCAATTTCTCAAGTAGCACTCAAACTATTTATGTATTTTTAATAAAACGGCATATAAGGCACATAATTAATTTTTTGTTATACATTTTTCTAATACTATTTAAGACTTCTTTTTTTGTTTTTGTAAAATATAAAGATCATAATTCACAACTTTGTTTTAAATTGTTTATATTGCTTAGTAAAAATTATGGAGAACTTCCAATTCCCTTTTTTAATTTGTAATTCTAAACCATTTGAAGCACAACCCCCTTTTTTCTTGTCTTCCTTACTTGCAAAACCTGCTCTTGTATTTCAAGAACCCGGTCAAGTTTTGCTTCAATATTTGACACTTTTTAACTTTTTTTCTAGCAGAAAGAGTTTGGGATCCATTGAATCTTTCTTCTTCTTGGACGCTGTATGTACCTACATTTTCTGCCTCTGAATCACACACAGGCAAGCTATCTGACAAAATTTCAATCGTTATGGATCATATTCATTATCTCTATAGTCGAGTGTGTGGCCATGTGCGCTCTTCAATCGGTATGTTCCGGGTCCGAATCCTGGCCGTGGCAAATTACATGAAAATTTATAGAAAATAATATCGGTCGTCCCTCGGCAGGTCATGGCGAACCTCTTCGAGCGTATTTCTGCCGTGGCAAAAACTTTTCACAAATACATCTGCCGCTCGGAGTCGGTGTAAAATTGTAGATCCCTCGATTTGTGTTACTATACAACATCAAGACGCGCACCACAAATTATAGAAGAAGCTCGGCTAAACAGCCAGCTGTGATGTATGTATGCGCCAAATTATTATTATTATTTTATTATTAAATGTGGGAACTGTTTAAACTTGTGTAACAAATATAATAGTTTATTCAATGATTTGTTTAGCAAATCGTGGAAATGCTCATTTTTCTCATATACTTCTTTAGTGGTATAAATTTACCACACTTATAGGGTAAACTTTGACAATAAATTAAAAATATATCAAACTCCATTATTATTAATTTATTCATATGCGGCCTAACTAAATGTAGTCATTCACCCGTATTTGTTGTCATAATTGTCACTTAAATGCATAAACAATTCGGTTGGGCAAATATTATAGAACAAAATCGGACACACTCCCACAATGTACATACATACATACATAAGTATGTATTGCCAAAGTCCAGTTATATGAAATCTGTGGTAGAAAATTATTGCCAACTGGCTGAAATTTGAAAATAAATAGACAAACAGTTGATGCAGAGATAATATAAGTACGAATGTGTATGAACACTAAAGCAAACATTTATCTGAACGGCATATTCCCAAGCATTCAAGATATGTGTATTAGTGAATTAATTTATATCAGGCAGTTGCAGTAAACAGCAACAAGCAGTGCGTAGTAGATAGTAGAGATCGTGCAAGACAAATATTTGTGACATAACTCACGCTTGAAGATGCATGTGACCTGGGTGAGTTAGGTGAGTAGTTGAGTAGATAGGATAAAGCCATTTGATGCAAGACAAAACAAGGCAACCAGCATTTAAGGAAAGGAGAAAAGAAAGGAGGAAATTATTGCGAAGCATCAGTCGAAATATTTTGCATTGATATGCGTGCCTCTGAACGTGCACATGTATGTATGTATGTACATGCATATATTTAGTATCATAAATTTGTATGGCTATATGTCTACGTTGCTTGTACAGCTGCTGTTTCAAATTGTTGTTTTGGCTTTGTTTGTATTGCCTTCGGTTGCGAGCTGTTTGAGAACCATCGCCACTTCATGTCGAAATGTAAATCTTAATTTAATAAACTCAAACAACTAACACATTTTAACAGATGTTGTCATTATGTCGATACGTCTGCACGCACGGGCGGACAACTATCAACATTCGAGTGAGTATACATACATATACGCACAATTTGCCTAGATTCAGCTCAGGCATGTCGGGCACGTAGCCGACCAAGCTGCGTGTGTTATCTTTATTCACTTACTTGCGATAAATACTTGGGTTTGGAGAATATGCAAAAAAGTGTGCGTTCGTCAGTGACCAAATTCATCGTGCTCCGTGCAACTCATGTCAGTTTTATATATGTATGTATTGTATTTCTGATTTTTCACTAGCAACAAAGTCAGTGCAATATATTTTAGTAATACTCTGCCTATATGGGCACAGACCTACAATCAGATTGTTGGTTGGCAATTCTATTCAAAAAAAGTGTCTAGATAAATTTAGCTTATACTACTGGCTTTTACCCGCGGCTTCCCCAGCATGGCATTCGGTTTAACATTATGAATTCAAATGCAACAGAAGAGTAAATGTACAATTTCACCAAATGTAATAGGTTTTAATTAATATTTAGTTTTTAATTTTTTTATTATCTAAATATAAAGTCGACCCTATTTCATAATTGTTTGTCATCGGCAACTGCGCAGTCTCTCAGATGGGTTTATTTATTGCTAGAAATGCACAACGCCATTTAGAAGTCTCATTATCGCCTTCCAGTGTTGAAAAGCTAAACCTAAATCTGATATAAGTACGTATGTATGTATGTATGAAAGTATGTAGAGAAAATATCTGATCATCATAATGCACTTATTCAAGTGGTTATGTACATAAATCTAGAAACTCTATCAGCGTTAAGAAAGTCTCAAAAATTATATCCTTCGTTTGGGACCCATATTTCAATATTTGATTTGACTAATAATTTGAATTAGTTTTCTAAACAAGGGGCAACTTGCACTACAAATATTCTTTTAAATTAATCTCTCTCAATACTTTTAGTTTTGAACCCATATTTTAAAATTTCATTTATTTTTTAATTTAACTTAGCTTACATTTAAACTGGTGGCAAACTTATATTGAAACATCTGGGAAATAAAGCTTTATTTGACCTATTTCATTTGATACCCTCATTGTTTTAATTGGATTTTAGATAGATGGCAACTCTATGCTACACCTTTTTTAGCAGGTGGCAACTCCAAATGAAATATAGCCTATTGTTAATTAAAGGGTAATAACTTACTCACACACACACGCACTTTCACATTTATAACATTTGTAGGAAATGCAAAAAATATTTAAGGGGCTGTCAGCTGTCTGTGATCAGAATATCTTGAATATGGACAAAGTTTTTTGTAAGCTCTCAATCAAAAAGTTGACACTTTTCAAAAATTAAAGGTATTCTTATTTAATTTAAATAAATTGATGCAATAAAATTAGATTGTTATAAAAATCAGTTTTAGTATGAGCATTTATCAAGTAACATTTTTCGATACAATTTTTACAAAAATCTCTATAAATATAAATATGTATGTATTCCATTATTTCGAATCGGGGCTGCAGTAAAAAATGCATATACATACATATAAACCATACATTACTGTTGACCCTTTCCATTTCAAATCAACCGGCTCGCATAGGTCTTACTTTGGTATTTTGAAAAAACTTAAAAAATATGTTGTTTTTTGGTTGATTTGATGAGAGACGTAATTTTTCTTTTGGCTGAAAAAGTTTTGTTTTCTTCTATTTTTCGAAGTTATCGTTTTTACTGTCAAATTCGATTTTTCTCGTGGCTTGCCGCAACTTGTTTTTTAAACTCGCATAACTTTGGTAATTGACTTTAGCATTTTTTTTTTTCAAATGTGTACTTACATAATCGCTCAGACTTTAAATTATCAACAACTCCCAAATTCAAAAAGTATATTTTTTCGCAATAAATAGCTAGTTATCTGTATTCTGGCAAAGTGGCTATTAGTGGTTTTTTTTTTTTTTGGAGTTATGATCAAAAAATGAAAATGGTGTTTTCCTCCATTTTGACAGCTTTCTTCTGAATATAGTCGGCTTATATAGCAATGCATATGTTAATTCTCACTCTCATTCACCTCTCATTCTATTATAGTTTCGAGATTCTTTAACACGAGCAGCGGGATAATTACACAAACAGCAGCCGCCGTGCACGCGCTTCATTGGGTTGGTTTCGGGTTCGAATTATGGCCGGAGGAAGTCACATCAGAAAGTTGTTTCCAATAGCGGTCACCTCTCAGCAGGCAAATATCGTTTGTCGTTCGGAGTAGACGTAAACTTCATATCAAAAATTGTAGACGAAATTCGGCCAAACATCAAGGTATTTGGAATAAGCGCCAAATTATAAATCGAATATAGCGTGCAGTTTGGTTTACTTAATCCCGTTCTGGAAATGTCGATATTATTGATTTATTTCCCCCTGGCCAGTCAGTTCCGGGATAACTTTGAAAGTGGTGGAGCAGGCACACATCCTTTCAAGGCATAGATGACTCGCTAAACATAACTACATATTTTTTGAGATGTTACATGGTCTGATGTAAAAGAATTTGATTGATCGAAATACAACAGCAAAATCGTACAAAGTGCTCTTCCCATGTGGTGAAAATCGAGTTTTATGCTTCCAGTGTAGAAAACATTTGCTGAAACTGATCCAGTCGTATGCCAGAATTTATGATTATTTTTATAAATCAGTGTGTCTGACAGAGTTCTGTGCACACACATTTGGATTAAACCAGTTGCTTAATTATTATAAGTCACACTTTGTATGAACACTTCTCTTACCCTTTGCTTAGTTATACTCGTATGGCAACGCTTCGCCTGTGCGTCATGCTGGCCGGCTGTGTGTGAAATATGCATTTTCGTTAACTTTTATTCAACTTTATACATATCTTTTTGTATGTGTATAATATATGCATATATATTTCCACAAGTCATTCATTTACAATTTGAATATTTTTTGTATAAATATTACTCATACGCTCAGTTGTACAGCAATTTTATATTCACACTAATTGTTGGCTATTGCATTTTCAAATTATTTTTCAGATATTGGGCACTCACATATGTATATGTGTATATATAAATATGTATATATGTATAAACAAAACTTTATATTTCTACAGACACTTTTATGCAGATTTTGTTATTTACTTAATGAAAGACTTATTTTAAATGCCAGCTCAAGTCATTGGATTGTCATTGAGGATTGAGCACATATATAACATATTTATTTACATACACATGTACGAATATACTTTGATATACAACAACGCATTACTTTTTGTCAATTGTAAGCTCTTATGTATAAAATGCTTTGGCTTTGACTATGAAATTAATTGAATATTTTCTAGTATACATTTTTACTTTCGTAAAATAATTACTATACAGATTTTTGAAAAGGACTGAATATTTCAAAGCTACATGCCCATTCGTTTATATATTATATTATACTAAGAATATTACGAATATTTTAAAATGGATGGATAATATGAATATACTACTGCAAATTTGCCAATACTTTTGAAGGAATTAAATATGTCGACAATGAATATAAGTCGATTTCTGAAAAGAGTTATATTTTTTGAAATTGTTATTGAAGAAATATTCAAGTAAATAGCCAAAAGTAAAAGTAAGCATTAAAATATATACGGATGAAGGATAACTTGTTGTTTGACCAAAGTGACTATTTTGCTATTTTTATAATACTTATAACTTTTTCCGAAAAGTACTAGTTACTCGTTTTATGTCGTCACTGTTTAGTTGCAAGCGCACTTCGCCAAAATAAGCCCCAAAGAGTTCGTTTCGTTGTGCCATAGAGTTCCAAAGTGGTGAAGAAGACTCTTGTGTTCATACTTCTTCCAACACTCCCATAAATATTGACCTCAAAAATTGTTTTTAAATAAAACAAAGCAATACACATGAGGGTTGAATTGTCGAAATTAATCATTTAGATCGCTTGCAAATCAATTTTGAAATATTGATCATAATATAAAATACCATATTTCATGCAGTCATATAAACCTTTATTTCTTTAAGCGTTAGAAAATTTCAATAATAATTATTATCTTCCGGCGAAACAATTTTATATAATTTAGGTTTTTTTTTATTTATAAGAGTTTGTGCCAAATTGAAAATTTTTCCATCCTTCAATTTAATTAAAGCTGTTATAGAAGAGTTATAAAAAAAAACCTGTATAATAACTTCAAAGCCAACAAAGTCCTATACTTCTAAGATACCGTATTCTTCTGAAAAGTTAATAAGTAGTTTTGCGATATCAAATAATGCGAGTAACGAGTAAAATAGAAATAGAGTTTTTTCAACAACAACTATCGGGTTTAAATAAATTAAATTAAAAGGAAAAGGCTTATCTTAGTTTTTAAAGACATATTTACTGGCAAATACGTTGAACTGCTCAGATATAAGAAAAAAAATTGGTGTTCAAGTTGCATTAAATTAAGTTGTATTAGACAAAACAGGTATGTGTTTTTTTAACATAAGTTTCGTATTTTATCGGTAAAAAAATACAACATAACACTTAGACCGAATGTTCAAAAGGCTCTTATTTCATGCATCTCTCTGTTACTACTTGCAACAAAACATGACCTTCTGAATAGTTTAATAGTTTCCGAGTGACTGTGTTAAAACCAACGGACGCAGTTCATAGAGTTCATAATGCTGTATAGTAGAGTTTTGTTTCTCTTTAAATCTGAATATCTGACTGAAAGTAATCAACAGTTTTTGGTCTAAACTTCTGCGGTTTCGAATGATAGCGTCAATAGGTCTATGCCCGGTGGGAACGGTTTCGAGTTTCGTCACATCAGACCTCAAGTCGTATTTCAGCACCGCAATCCGACACTATCAGCCATCTGGAGATAGCGAAGTTAAATATTCCTATTTACTTACTCATTCAGCCACAGGCAATAGTAAGATCCCTGGTGGAGCTTGGGGTTGAACCGGGTCTTATAAGGCTCGTCAAACACCTGCCCAGTGACAGAACTGTCGTGGCAGAGTGTGACAGCGCCGCCATTCAACGAAGTGTGAGTAGAGCCACTCCACAAGGAGGGGTTCTCCCACCACTCCTTTGGGTCGCTGTTATTAATGGCGTCCTGAAGGAGTTGGAAAGGAAAGGCTGCACGGTTATTGCATATGCCGACGATGTAGCTCTCATTGTCAGGGGTAAGTTTTTAAGCACCCTTTTTGACATCATGCAGGGTTACCTAAACTTGATCGTAAACTGGTCTACAGGATGTGGGCTCGCTATCAATCCTAGCAAGACGGAGCTCGTCTTATTTACCAGAAGGTATAGAGTACCGGATACCCACCCCCTTCAATAGGTGGCGTCGCACTTGTGCTTTCTGACCGGGTGAAGTATCAAGTATTACTGGCTTTATGAAACTATAATTACGCCTATAATGATTTATGGAGTGGTTGTCTGGTGAAACTCACTGGATAAGGTATCGAAAGTTAAGCAGCTGGAGTGGGTGTAGCAATCTGCGCTCATTGGAATCAGTGGGGCGCTTAGGACCACACCCACTCTCGCGCTCAATGTTATGCTTAACGTGTTACCTGTGGGCATTGCAAGCAAGGTTGCAGCAGCCCATGATTCTTGCCAGCTTCGACTTTGTCCATCCGGAAATGGATTGGTGTCTGCCGGCTCCAGCCCGTGGTTGCTCCTTCCCCACTCACATCCCGCTAAGGAAGGGATGGTGGCAGGGTAGCGTGTGGGGCGGGAGGACGTTGAACTTTTTCACGGATGGCTCGAAGCTGGACAGCAATCAAGGAGGCAGCCGATTGGCTACTTACCAATTTAATGCCCATTGTTCTGATAATCAGGCCGCTATTATGGCCTTAGGATCGTAAATGGTGAGATAAAAACTTGTCGGGGAGTGCCAGACTTCTCTCTCAGCCGCCTCAGAGTATATTGAAACCTTATTTTATTAGAGAAGTTGGCTGGGAAGATTTGCATTTTTATATACGTTTAAATTTTTTAAGATTAAGCGGCATATAATTAACGTTGCTTAAGATTAAAAGATTACAAGAGCTTACCAAAGAAAAAATAAGCGTATAGGCAGATAAGCGAATCCAACGTTTAATTACAGCTCAGGACTTCTGTTCAGGTCTTGTATTGTATTATTTACAAACGCTAGAGATGCAATGCTGTGAAAGGTGAAAGAAAGGTCTTCTGTGCCAAACAAAAATATGCAGATGACGTTCACTTGAAGTTTCTACTTGACATCTGATTAACCAGAAGACGTGGGCGTCTTAAGCACTAGGTTATAAGTTCAATTTCTTATAACATAAGTAATATTATTTTGAATTTCAAATGGTTTTCATCATTTCCTTACGATGTACCGTTAATGCTCAGATGAATTTTCTACTTTGGCACTGAATCTCTTAAAATAAAGGTTTGTAACAAAAGTAATACTCATAGTTCGAATTTCGAAACAAATTCAACAGAATTGAAGCCTCATTTCAAAATGAACTCTAAAATCGTATGCAAATATGCGTGTACTCACATATTTTCAAAACACTGATTGTCTGTGAATTCACTCTCATATAAACATTCATATTTTCACATACCCACACGCACACTTTTCATTATGTACGGTTGTAAGATGCAATGAATGCCACATGCACTTGCAATGTCCCGTATAGCTATAAATTTACAGAAAATGGATAGAAACGCTTTTGTTATACTGGTATATTACTTAAGTAATTGCTTCCAAACTGCATAAATGTATGTGTGGCCTTGTAGCTTAACCGGCTCACCTTAGCTCAGCTTGACAACGCACCACGGCACAGCATTTTAGGACGCAGCTAGGCATGTGTGTATCCTGAGTATGTGCACAATATTTGTTAATTCTGATAACGCACACACGCAGTTAAATAAATGCTTGCGCTCATAGCCGAGTAGGTATAGCTTTGCTTAACAATCATCTTATTTAACCTTAAGTGTCCTCAAAAGGTAGTAGTTCTGGCTATATCAACATAAATACACCTTTAAATCAGTTGATGTACTCACGATAATATTTTCACTTACATACACACTAACATACATACATATGTTCGAAATTGGCCATGCTTACTCGTCAAATGTATGCACGTGCATATGCGTTTCTATATATTTGCACACATACATATCAAATACTATAAGAGCATAAATTCATTAACATAAGTTTCATAGACGCATTTACGTTCGCCTGAAGTTCATTTACTACTACAGAAAATCAGTGGAAATACGCTATTTGCCAGATTGTAGTAATGCAAATAAGTAAATTGTTGTACTCCATATATTCGCTTACATTCATCCGCACTTTGTCAAATACCTTGGCCAATATATAGACTATAGTATATTTATGCCTTGCTTATTGAAATTCACTTTTGTGAATGCAACATAAATTCCAGCAATAAGTTGCAAATCCATTTTAACAGGTTGCAAAATGTGAAGGTGTCTAGTCTGGTCATTCTAAATATGCCCGCCTTAGCTGAGTGTGGAGCATGTGCCGGCTTCATTCGATATGTCGGAGGTACGAAGCCTGGTCGGGGCAAGTAACATCACCAATTATAGAAAAGTTTTTTGCTAATAAAGGTCGGCCACCGGCAGACAATGGCAGACCTCTGAGGGTATTTTTGCCATGAAAAGACTTCTCACAAAACTCATTCACCGTTCGAAGAGGGCGTAAAACTGTAGGCATCTCAATTTTTGGCACTACAAGAAAATGCTTGCCACAAATTTTTGTAAAAGTTCTAAAGAGTTTCAAGAAGGCCAAACATCGAGCTGTGTGACGTAAGCGCCAAATTATTGTTATTATAATTTTATCAAAAAGTAATTTACCAACATTGAACATATGTATACATATATATAATTTTTTTTCTTTTTCATGAATAATAAAGACTATTTTTCTGAGCAGAAATTTAATTTTTACTTCTTAAGATTAGTGATAACTTTTATTTGAATTACCGTAAAGTGTTGAAAGCAATCAAAATTATACAAGGTGGCGCAAAAGTAATCCTCCTATCAGAAAATGCTATAAATTTTGCGATTGGCCCCTAATGTCAGTTCTGTTTTGACATTTGTGTAGTAAACACAAGCGAAATATGTACACGTTAATAAACAATGTTACGCTACACTGCTCCAGAACGCGGAATATTGCTGACTATTTATTTGACCAATAATCGGTCGGTGACTTTGGCACAACGTGAATTTCGTCGCAGATTTCCTGGCCGTCCAACGCCTACTGGTGAAACACTGCGACGTTTAGCCGCTCGCCTCGAAGAGACTGGCACAACACGAGATGCTGCCAGGCGTGGCAGACCCCAGTCGACGGCCTTTACAGCGAATTTTGGTACAAGATTTGAAGATGTTTCCGTAAAACTCCAGACGGTGCATCAGCTGTTAGCTGCTGACCGCCAATCGCGTCTAACATACGCTCAAGCCATCCTTAATCACCACCAAGAGGAAGATGATTTTTCATCAAAAATAATCATGAGTGATAAGGCCCATTTCCATCTTAGCGGGTACGTAAATAAGCAAAATTTACGCTTCTGGGGCACTGAAAATCCGCGTGTAACCCACGAAGAGCCATTACACCCGCTCAAAGTCACTGTATGGTGTGCTGTTTTCGCTGGAGGAGTCATCGGACCTTTTTTCTTCGAAGACGTCGCGGGCCAAACGGTTACTGTGAATGGTGAGCGCTACAGAGCAATGATCAATGAGTTCTTTTTGCCGCAACTTGATGAATTGGGATTGGAAAACATGTGGTTCCAACAGGACGGTGCAACGGCACACACTGCACGTGCCACAACCGATATGCTGAAGGATGCATTTCCCGGGCGCCTAATCTCCCGTTTTGGCGATTTGCACTGGCCAGCAAGATCGCCTGGTTTGGCCGCTCCAGACTTCTTTTTGTGGGGCTTTTTGAAGTCGCGGGTTTAAGTCAACAAGCCTTAGACTCTTGCAGCTCTTAAAGAGAATATCCGTCAAGAATGTGATGGAAAATGCCATAAAAAGGGCTCAAATGACAATCAACTGTGGCGGCGGCCATTTTCATGACATCATATTCTCGACTTGATGTAAAAAAAATTAAAAGACCAAATAAAAATAATCCACAAGAAAAATCAAAGTTTTTCATTTTGTTTTTAAATTACAGCCAAAAAACATCGGAAGTTTACTTTTGCGCCACCTTGTAGAAGCGCCTAATAGATGCTGCATAAGAGCAAAGCAACAAATAATACACGAACGATTACATAATTGAAGTGGCAAACTGACACTTTCTAAGCAGTTCAAATTTCATCAAGTTGCCTAATGTTGTCAGCCTTTTCATGGCGCGAACTGGCTACTACTTTGTCGTGGAAATTTTTTGGAATTTCACGTACATTTCCCAGCAATGCAATTTGCATGGATTTTGACCGCAATTTTAAGTGAAACGCGAATTTAGTACGATGCTTTACTCAACAATACAATTATGTGGCAATTAGGAAAAATAGGAGAGCGGTTGCTCATATGCCATGTTGATTATGTAGAGGAACATTTATAACTGATATAAAAATATGATATTTGAAGCACACTTGCATATACATAAATAATATTTATATTCTACAAGAGTTTCAATATGTTAATTAATATCTTTTTAAATGTGCAATGTATTGTAAAAAAAATGCTTTTAAAAATATTACTCATACGCCATGTACAATTATAAATTTATTCTGCCTTAAATCTAATACTGAAATGGCTAAAGAAACAATTGTCATTATTCCACACAGATATGTTTTACCGAGCAGCTCTTTAAACAATACTTCTGAATACTGCAGTGGCACACTTCTCACTACATCTTCAAATTATTAAAAAAAATTGTCTTCAATTCTAAACTGTTAATTCAAACCTTTCACAATATTGTAAAGCAACAAAACAAAAAAAATATATAAACGATATAGAATAAAAAATTTAAAAAAATATAATACTGAGAAACATAGTAAATTCAACTCAAGCTCAACATGAATTTATTAACTTTATTACTACCTGAGTACAGTCAGTGTTGAAAAGCTTTTCGATGAGCATAAGAAAAAAATATGTTCTCTTTAGCAATCATATTCACCATTCACAATTCTAGCAGCTGAATGAGGTGCGTAAGAGCATAACAGCTCTTAGTGAATTTCATTGTGGTGAAGTTGAAAATTTCTTTTAAAGTAACTTATGTATTAAAGTGAGGTAAACGATTTTAGATAAATGTGAGTATATTTCAGTTTTCGATTTCGAATTTTAAACAAACAATGTTAACGGTTTAATGGTAGGTGTGTGTTTGGCACTATTTTCACTGCGACAACTGGGATTCTTACACAGTTCATGTGAAAACAAAAATGTTGGTATCTGAATAAGGTCAATACCGCGGGAACGACGAACGCTAAATGAAATTTTTTTTTTTAATTACGCACTTAATTATATATATTTTGTTTATATACATGCTATAGCATCTCTAAACCTCTAAATACCTATAAAGAAGGATATAATTAGTATTCCTTGCGATTTCCATTGATATAATGAATGTTTAATTTTTTCTATGCCTCAGTCGATCAGTGTAATGCAAAGATTTAAAAAACAGTGCAACGAATAATAAATATTCGATTTTCTACGTTTTAGATAGGGTACAATTATTTTCTTGTCACAAATTTACCAATTTTCTGAAATCAAATCGCAATGTAACATTAAAGACTTTTTTTGTAACGCTAAAGACTGCACATTTGGATTTGCAAAATTGTTGTAAGGAAAGTTTTCTCTCAAGTTGATGCTTATATCATTTCTTTGAACCTTGATATCATGAAAATTACATTGTTTTAAATTTTTGCTCTGCAAGATTCGCTAATTTTCGTTCAAGTGTTGAGTTACTTCCTAACTCACTTCCAAAAAATGTAACGTTAAAGACTAAACAAAACTTACACAAACAAACATTTGAAAATTTTTATATATCATTTAATATTACGGATATATGAACGAAAATATACGTGCGACTGTAGCGTTAAAGACAATGATTTTGACCATAAGGTTTCAAAATATCTAGGAAATACCTGCGAATCTAAGCAATTCTATCCTTGGAAAATTTACGTATAGAAGACTTTACCGTGATAATTAAAGTGCTCCTCTGCGAAAAACTGTTACAATTATTACAAACTATGTATTGTTTAGGCGGTATTGTATTCAATGACGTTTAAAGTAGGTGAAATAAATTTTTGTGAAATGCTACTAATTTTTTCTGGGCACATTTTTACAGCAAGAAATAAGCTGATCCATACACATGGTGGCAATTTACAAAAACATGGAAATAAGCAATTTTCGTACTTTTGTAATAAAGTGGAACAATTTAAGTAAAACTAATTGAATATCGAAGAAACGTACAAATATTCAGTTAATTAAACATATGCAATATAAAACCCTAAATTTTGTGTTTGTCTAAAAATATTAAAAAAAGGGTATTTTTTTAGACTGATAGAACTTTAAATTGATATAAAACACATAAAAAATGAAGTATGATGTCAATTTTTTTTATTTGGAAAATATTTTCATGGCATTTAATATTTAAAAACGATTTCTGGCATATATCCGCCACGACTAGCTTTGGTGAATCGGATGCGATCAGTCCAATTTTGAACCATCAACCATTTTCCATGTTGTGGATGAACAAATTCCATCTTGTTGAGCACGGCGGTGAATAGACAAATTCGGATCTTCTCCAGCACTATCACTTGTAGTAACATCGAATGTTGACGTTTTCAATCGTGTATATTCAAATAATTTTTCTTCATTTCTTCGCCTACCCAAATTCTCTTATTATCCTCTAATAAAAAGTATGTAATTATTGGGGAACCTATTAATAAAAATATAGTGGTTTTTAAGGTAAATATTATTGAATTTCATTTTCGGTTATTATTTGCTAAGTAGATTGCCTCAGAAGAATACCTAAAAGTATATTTTCTTATTTTTGGTTTTGGATGCAAGGAATAAGTTTTGTATAGTTTTCTCTTTATTAGCGAATTTCCAAAACTAATTCTTATTAGAAAAGTAAACGACCTGTCACATTGCCTGAAATTTTATATCCCTTCGAGTTAACATATAGCTCATGATGCTTTCCATTACCAGACAACCGGTCAGGTACAAGCATGATTTTTAATTTCGACCAAACTCAAATACATTTTTTGTTGGTCCAAATAATGAGACACGTATTTTTTCTTTTGGCTCGGAAAAATTTTTCGCCCGAATTAAACGCGATTTTGTTTTTCATACAAAAATCGATTACTCAAGTTGACAGTGAGAATTTTTTTTTTTAAATGCCCATAACTTTGTCAAAATTCAATGGATTCCAGCAATGTTTTTATTAAAATGTCAGTTATTCTTGGTACTTTAAGATAGAATGATATAATGATTTATTTCCATTATTTGAAATTTTTTATTTAACAATAAACAAAAAGTGAAATTTTTTTTTAACATTTGTTTTCTCAAAAAGTGTATTTTTTTTTCTCTGAAACTTTTTCACCGAGAAATAGACACTTTGAACTAAAATCAGTATAAATCACCAATAGCAAAGATTTTTTTTTTCGGAGTTATGATTTTTTGTAAATATAATTCGTTTTTGTGGTACATACTGTAATATTCTTATATTGTTTAACTTAATCAAATCATGCCCGATGGAACTCTTGAATCGAGTATTTGGTAAGTAGATCGAAATAATATCGTAGAAAACGTCTTGGACAAACTCCCCTATGGCTTCCAACATAATCCACAAATTCATTAAACTTTTCCAAATCACAAATTTTAGCTTGATTTTGAAAATCTGAAAGTTTTTAAAAAGTTAAGTATAACTTTTCTCTTACTTTAATTTAATCATCATTAAAGGGCGCTTAGGAATCTTTAGTTGACTCTGAGGATATCACCTTTACATTCAGAGTCCTTGGCATCATTACCGACGATATTCAGATATGTCTTATTGTAGAAATACAAAAACCGAAACCAATTGCTGATGAGGTTTTTCAAAGGTAGTCTAATAATCCAAGGATTTTGCTGCCATTTTTGTAGTCTAAAATCCTGCTCACAACCAACCTATGGGTTGTGCAACTAAGTATTTAGAACATTTAATCGAGTTCCATTTGTGCAATTAAAAATGGTTCACTATTTGCAAATTCTAACCCTTTCACTTGTGATTAAATTTTTTTGCTGAGCATTTGCCATTTTATTAATCACCTACTCTTTTAATACATCACTAGTCCTTCTGCTTCTCCCATGCAAATAACTCTACATAGTTTGCAATTCAAAAATATTATTTAAGTCATGTAACGCAACTACAAACATACAAACACATACACCCATTCAGGGAATAATTTTGAATCATCATCGGGGTAATCTTACATGTATTTCCACTTATTTTTAATTACCAAAATTAATCCCCTATTGACGTCAGGGTGGCAGCTTATGAGTAAGCATTTAGTGCGAGCAGTTGATTTGTGAAAGTGTGAAGTGGTGGAATATTCTTTGAAATGCATGTCAACCTCAATTTAGGAGCATGCAATTTGTTCGTATTTATATTAGTTCATTCATATTCATACATGTACATACATATGTGTGTGAGCTTGGGGAAGTGAAATAAGAATTCATTTAAATCCCGCGACAAGTCAGGCGTGAACCCAACAAAAGTGCAAGTGAAACGTACGAGTGTATGCAAATGTATGTACATATGTATGTACATATGTATAAGAATATACATATTTAGTAATGACTGCATATGAAGTTATTTTGCAAATATTGCAACTCGAGTATTAAATATCCGCACAGGTGCATACTAATACTGTTTATTTGTTGGCTCGTACCAAAGTGCTTGAGTATTCATCTCACCAACATTTTTCGATGAGTAGATTGATGCCTTTCTGCACTTCAGGTGCTCTTAGTTCATACAACTTGTAAAATAGTTAGCTTTAAGAAAGAGTGTACATACCCTGTCGGAGAAAATAAGTCAGTTGCATGAAAAGGCATATTTAAAAACTAATTTTTTATGAACTACTTTTAAACTAAATTCATACAAATGCAGCGTGATCCAGTTTTACATTTGCTGTGCTAATTTGAAATAAATAAATTTTTAAGTTATTGAATATGAGTTACAATATGCAAGATAGGATATTTGACTGCTTCCTATAGCATCGCCATGTTAAATATAACAGTTCGTTATAGGAAATGGCAATTAGTTGTTTTTGAGAAAAAGTAATTTTAAATTACTTTGTAATTAATTGAATTTCCCGCAGGGTATGAACATGGACATGCTTGTTCATATATATATGCGCATGTATGTATGAGTGTACAAATACTAATTTGCTTATTCATTTCTACTGTATTTTGTATTGAAGTGTTGAACTTAGCTCAATTTCCCTAAGGTTTATTAACAAAACTAAATGGCAATCCTTCACGCACTCATACATTTTTTATTAACATATTTCTGTTTTGGAACAGAATATAAGAAGGACAGACGTAATCCACTAAACCAAATAACGAAGACTAGAGAAAGACCAACTCTTTTGAAGCAATACGTGTTTGCTACATCGTTTGAAGATCTCTACCGCAATGCACTGCACAAACTGAATATTCTGCCTTTTCACTCAACGTAGCATATATATTAATGGCTTCCTTTTATTGTAACTATTAAGATAGTAAAAATATGCAAAATGTGTAAAGTCCGACCTGATTACCATATTAAGTAAACTCTGATAGTTACTGTCATGCAAGTCATTTCAATGGTAGTTTATAATTTAATCGTTCCGCTGAATTCGCAAGTTATCATGATTTTGTTACACATTCATGAACACGGCTTAGTTTATTTAAAAGAAAGGTAACCTCACGACTCGCCCTTTCTTTGCACTCATATTCCGCTTCTAGGTCGCTTTTACGGTCAACTATTTTTCATCACTAAGTGGATGTTACTCCAAGAGATAATACTTATATAATAAATAAAAGATGTATTAACGGATTTACCTGCATCTTTTAAGCCATTAGTACAAGTTTTTGTACAAAAATTGTGGTTTGCTTCTATGTTTTTTGTCATAAAAATTAGCTCCTATTACTTTGTGTGCTAAAATAGTTTCCATCTTTTTGTGGAACTGTATGAACTTATTTTATTCAAATTCCGCAAAAAGTGTATGCGATGAACAATTATGTAGGTGAATTTAAGAAAAGTAAACTAAAAGCATTTGAGGAAAGCGGTTTAAGTGCTCAAACTGTCTCTGATTGAATTAACCTTATTCTAAACGCAACGGCAATCACATAAGGAATACTAATCATCAGAGCTGCTTCAAATTCTCATCAAGTGACCTTAAAAGCTAAGGAGGACTGAAAGGTTACAGAAATCGTTTCTATCGCGGTAATGCCAATTGTGACGTCCGTTCGCCCGCCCATGGTTATGGACACGATATCGGTATCGATATGATATTCATTTCAAGCATCGCTCTAAATTAATCGGGTGCACATAAAACTCGAATTTTAAAGGCTCGCAATTTTTTATAAAACAAAATGTGTTTGTCAATATTAATATTAAAATTATATAAATTTTTGTTTCAAGATAACGGGAATATAAAAATTTTAAATGCAGAATCACGTTCTTAAGGTAGTGCATCTCTTTTCAACACATTCATTTGAGCATGTTAGGAATCGTGTAGCTATTTCGCTCTCGCATGGTATGCATAACTTTAATTTCATTCAGAGATGTCAAATCAGCTGATTATCTGACTGGCTACCTCTTAATGAATTATAAGGCAGTGATGCCTGATCAGCTGACTATGACTTTGGAATTCTAACTCAATTATTGTTAACAACGGATGTAAAATCTAACGAGCGGTGATGTAAATAGCAATCCTTGATGTCTAAAAGTTAAATGTAACACATATTTCATATTTACATGCATTTTTTTGATAGTTTAATTTTAGTTTTCTTATAAATTTACGCTTACTACCATATGGCCTAATCCCATACGATCTTTATCTTGAGATTCGTTAAAGTATCGCCCAATTATTATAAAATGATTCGCCGAAATGTAACAAACTTATACTTACCATTTAATTGCGTCACCTCAATATTCATATAAATACATATGTATGTGGATAACAAGTAAACAATTGTACTTTTATGTATCTAAGTATTTTTTTGAAAATATTTTCTCTTTAGCGATTAGTCGCCCAATTTTTTGCAGAGAAACGACTGTATACTCAGAATCACAAATACATCCTCAATTGGAATTAGGGAATTTGGACCGAAATCCCGTTTTTCGGTGGTCTAATAGTAATTTTATCCTAAACTTTAACATTACTGAATGATCTACAATTTTTTTATTTGATTCAAATAAGAAATATACTCCGTTTTATGTAAATCAAACGCATACGATACTTTCTGAGATAATATTTTCATGTAGAAGAAAGTTATAATATGAAAAACAACTATAAAATGAAATTTAAAATATAAAACAAATCAGGAAACGTATCAGATCTGTTTTACGTATGTATGCGGCAATAGTCCCGGTATTTTTTATTATTTATTGTAAATTGTGCATAGTCTATAAACTCTCTTTTCAGCGACATATCAAAATTGAAAATCGATTCAGAAATGTTGCAATATGAGCTCGTGACATTCCAAGTTAATTTTCACTGATACCTGGTGTTATTTGTTTTAATTATAATATTGTTATTTAATGTTACTTCGGCATTTTATGACTACCAATCTTAATTAAACGCTTCGATTAAAGTTTATTTCAAGGATGAGAAAGTGATCCTTGTTCAAAAAAAAATTGGGAAACACTGATATAGAGGATGGTTAAATTATTTATTTTACTTAGGGCAGTTTTCGTTGGAAAAGTTGGTGAGACCAGCAGGCGTTTTATTAGTTCCGTACACAATTTAGGTTCAAGTCTGGTCCTAATTGCGGAGGGCTAAAAACGCGCTTACCTGTGTAGATATGTATGTATATCAAATCCAGTTCGTACATATCATAAATTTGAAATAACGTTTCGGAACAGAACAAAAAATTAGCTTTTCTTTTGGGGTTGCAGTACAAAAATAAAACAAATAAAACAAAGAAAAATACGTACGATCGGAAGAACAAAATAGTTCTCAGTATTAGTTACCCAGCGCGGAGGTACGTTCTCAAAACTTAATTTAACTAAACAAATAACAATGGAACGTACTGCTCGCTTACATTTTATTTACATATACATATATATCAATTGCTGATTTTTACTATGTGACGAAAAATAATTTATTTGTAGTGTTTGGGCACCCGAGAAAATAAAGCATCTTAAAATTTCATTGTTTAATTCGGTGTAAAATTAAATACGAATCTTCCAGTTAAAGTCTTGTGGAGCAATATTTGTAATCTAAAGGTACGAAGGAAGGAGGACATGCGTTTTACCTTACCTCAGGACTTGGTTAATGATGATTTCCTTGCAAGTTGTACGTCAAGTGCAAAGTTGCCATCTTTTGTTCCGTGTAGTGATTTATGTTTTATCGGCATACCGTTTGAGTTCTCCACAATGACAGAATATGATGTGGGAAGATGTGTACTTAGGATAAGTTCAAACGCTGAAGGAGAAGATGGACTCCCAATGAAGTTTATAAAGGTAATGTTACCGCATATTCTTGGAACTCTTACCCACATCATAAATCATGGTGTAACTACGTCTTCTTTTCTGCACATGTGGAAATTGCTACAGTACTGCCTGTTGCCAAAAAGAGTTTTGCTAGTTGTATTAATGATTTTCGTCCCATCAGTATTTTGCCGGCTCTCTCCAAAGTTTTCGAGGCCCTAATGGCGGAGCAGATCTCGTCGCATGTCCATAATAAAAATCTTCTTTGCCCTCTGCAATCAGGATTCAGGAAAATCACAATTGCACCACTGCCATATTAAAAATATTAGATGACATTCGAATGCCCTTTGATAAAACCACTTGACAATACTCTGTCTCCTAGATTTCTCTAAGGCCTTCGATTCTGTTAGTCATGCACTTTTATGTAGCAAGCTGCAATGTTACTTTGGATTTGCGCACAGTGCGCTTGGTCTTATGAAAAGCTATATATCAGGCAGATTTCAATGAGTGCGACGTTTCAAAACTGAAAGCGGTGACTGCTGGTGTTCCCCAAGGATCTATTCTTGGCCCCTTGCTTTTCAGTTTATTTTTAAATGATGTTTTCCACGTTTGCCGAACTGCAAATCTACATGGTCATGCAGATAACATTCAGTTTTACTTATCTGGACCTGTTAGTCAAGCCGACCGTCTTTGTACTAATGTCAATGGGGCACAATCTCCAGATGGGCGAGTGAAAATGGTCTTTATTTAAATTATACTAAATCTTGTGTGTTACCAATATACATATAACAAAAAAACCAAAGACTTCAATTTCTTGCCTCCGCTTTACATTGACAATGAGCCTATAAAGATAGTTCGCAAAATAACAAATTTAGGTTTTGTCATAAACTCTAGTCTCACTTGTACTGATCATGTAAACAAAGTAGTAAGCAAGGTATATGTCACACTGAGGAATCTACGGCAATCTGGATTCTATACCCCCTTGCAGACGAGACGTCGTCTTGCTATATAGCTAATTATCCCAATTATAGCGTATTCTGATCTGATATATAGTAAGCTGGATAGTAGCTCTGCGCGTAAGATTGGGACATTGTTTAATAATGTGACGCGCTATGTTTACGGCTTATCAAGGTTTGAACATATTTCGCCATGGAAGCACCGACTTTTAGGCTGTGAGATCTAGGAGTATCACAAGGCCAACAATTGTATATTTTTATATAAGCTTAGCACTTGGAAATCTTCTAACTATCTCTATGATAAGTTGTGTTTTACCAAATCTGCCCGCATATCGGATCTTATAGTCCCTCAGTTTACCTCATTGGTCTCAGCAAGGCTGTTCTTCGTTAACGCTATCCGCATTTGGAACTATATCCTGCCAATATTAGAAAACAGATAAACAAAAGCAAATTTTGGGGAAACTATATATAATAACTTCAGTACTTGGCCTTTTATTGATATTCCATCTTCCATTATAGTCCTAATTTATTTATATTTTTTTGTAACTAATTTCTTTGTTAAAACATTGTTAACTCGATATTGCACAGATGACTATTACACACCTGTCATTTAATTTATAAGTTTTATTGCTTATTTATATACATATTTACTGATTATTAGCTTACTTTAAGATCTGTTATGTCTTGTTATTGTGATTCTGAAATTTTTTGTACTTGAAAAGATTTTAATATCTTATTGTACTAATTTGCCCTAATAAATAAATAATGAATGAATGAATGAATGAATGAATGAATGAATGAATTGTTTTACATCACTACTCGACGGGTTTCTTGTTTACCGTATATCGAAGTTTTCAAAATTAAATGAAAGCAAGTAAGGAAGAGTCTTAGTTCGGGCGTAACCGAATAACAATAAAGCCAATGAATGTAATAATGGTTATTTTGAAAAACTAAAGGACTTTTTATTTAAATAAAATCTAAAACGAATTGGCATGCTTTTATTCTATGCGTTTACGTACAGTTATATGTTTGATTATTGTGTATTTCAAATTTTTTGTAAATGACAGTTATATGAGAGGTTGTGTGGTTTTCGTCTGACTTCTATAATTTTCGAAACTGTGGGCATAGTTTTTGTCCGACTTACACATATAATTTTCAAAAGATTTCTTACTGAGTTGAAATGCAAGGCGTGCCTATTTCTATATCTTTCTGAGTTTCTTTACGCTGTTACAAAAAACTGCTAAGCTAATAAAGTTGTAAAACTCTGGGCACCACTGCGCTCGTGTGTGTAAAGTATAGAAGAGTCTAAGCTCAACCGAACCTTAAATACTGGGTGCAGGTTTTTATTTCAAAGTTAATCTTATATTTCAGAAATTTTTACAGCAAGTGCACGTGGCCTGCGGGCCGGACGTAAGGTATATAGAAATTTGGAAAAGTCGCCGGTGCCACGCCCCCATGGAAGGGATAATTTGAATTCGTCTTATATTGGGAACTATTTGGTGCAGATAAATGATATTTGGGAAAATATAAGTACATGCATATGCCCTACAGATCAAACGGTGTATCAGTTTGGAAAAATGGGCCGTACCACGCCTTATACAATAAAACGGCCAAATTCCTTATAACTCCACAACTATTTGATACAGATGCACAATATTTGGTATATAGATCCTTTATATGAGGCACTATAAAGCGTGGTTAAATTCTACGGGCCGATGTTGTCAACTTTTTTTCTGCATTTCATTTGACATTTCTCAATTTCAGACTAACTCAATTTGAACATGGAAAGACACACAATCGAGCAACGTGTTAAAGTTATTCAGGCTTAGTATGAAAATGGGCGTTCAAATCAAAATGCATATCATGATTTTTCGAAGAAAATCATCTTCATGAGGCACATTTTCACCTCAGTGGATTCGTCAATAAGCAGAATTGCCAAGAGTGATTGTCGAAAAACCAATGCACCCACAAAAAGTGACTATTTGGTGCGGTTTATGGGCTTGCGGCATCATCGGGCCGTATTTTCTCCAAAATGAGGCCGGTCTGGCAGTTACTGTGAATGGTGTTCGCTATCGTGAGATGATAACGAACTTTTTACATAAAGGATGAGATAATTCGGCACATTAACGGCATAGAACCTCAATTATGCCTCAGCGTCATCGAAAATTTGGACCATCGGATGGAGGTGTGCCGCCGAGGTCGCGGCGGACATTTGGCCGAACTACACCATATCATAATAAAAAGAAATTACAATAATTTTCAAAATAATTTGTGTTTTATTCAAAATCAACATCGGCCCTTAAAATTTAACCACCCTTTATTATTTGCTGGGGAGAAATGCGGACTCATGCAGCTATTTGACGAAGATATTTGATATTCGATATATACATATTTCCTTAAGATCAAGGTACAATATAAGGAAGAATAACAAAATTTTTAAAACCTAAACGAAGTTTATTGATTGAAGTATAAAAAGGAAATTAGTATCAATTTAATTGTTTCTCTCCCCAATTAAAATACCAAATTTTAAAGAATTGACATGATTATGAAAATATAAAATATTGAATATTTTGATCATATGAGAGGTGAGTGTGGCTTTAGTCTGATTTCTGTAATTTTCGAAATTGTGATGTCAAATGTACGTAATGTGGTAGACTTTGATAAAGAACTTTCGGAGATGTTCCAATTTGCTCTAAGGTGGGCCATATCAATACCGTTATATGAGAGGTGGACGAAATTTTGGCCCGATTTGTACAATTTTGGTTTTCTGCTCTAAGTGAGAAACTTAAACGAATCGAAAGTTATATTGCAAGAACACACCATTTTTGTTACAATTAATATGGAATATACATTTACATATATACTCGTCGCTATTTTATTGGTTATTATTACCTCTTTGAAAGAAAGCATTCAACTCATCACATTCACACCTCAGATATGCATGTGGTATATATCTCGTAGTTGTACTGCTTTCTCACTCACTGGGTGTATATTCTAACTGTACTCGTGTTGCATTCGGTTCCATACCAGGCTATCATGCTATTTAGTGGCAAGTCGCAATTCCACTTACAGCAGCAAACGCACTTTACCCTACCCTACCCACGGAAATTTAAGCGTCTATTGAGCTGTTTGTGCATACCATACTATAAACAGGGGGCGGTGGATAGGCTCTTGATCTAAGATACTGATAATAATAATAGTAGCATAATAAATACTTTATAGAGAGCTTGATGTTTGGGCGAACTTCTTCTACAATGCACCACAAATTGAGGGACCTGCAGTTTTACGCCGACTCCGAACGGCAAATGTATATTTTTGTTTGAATATTATTAAAAAATTCCTTATCCGGAATTATTAGTAATACCTACATATGTATGATTTGGCATTTATTAGCTCAGAAATAAACTCAAACCCTTTTTCTTTAATTCATTCTAAATTGAATTTCTGGTTTGCAAAAGTGATCTATGAATACGGATAGCCCAATTCCCTAGTTCACAGCCCTACTAATTACAAGAGTATAGTTGTGGAATTACGAAGATAGCGCACAAAACAAAAAGTGCCAAAAAAATCTTTTAATTCCATTGTGAATTAAGGTATCGATGCCCAGAAGTCGATATTGCCGGCGAAGGCTTTGGGATAAACTTTTGAGAAAGTTGATGCAAACATGTGGAGAAATGTATAGTTATAAGATTTTTAGATGGACTTGAAACATTTAATTTGTTCACTTTCTAGGCAATCTCTGACAGAAAGTTGGTGCAAACATGTGGAGAAAGGTATGTTTAAGAATTTTAGATTTTACCTAAGTATATTTAAACGCTTTGTTTATACATGTATGACTGAAACATAAATCTAATACTTTATTAGATCAGTACTCTGCAGTTTTGCTAAAAATTGTTTTTTTCTTCCTCATATAAAATTTGGCTTCCATCATATACGCAGTATTGAGTTTTGCATTGCCACTTTCTTGTATTCTCATATCTCAGAGTTCCAGTTCACCTCCCCTTTGAGTGAGCCTCAATAAGCATCCTCTCACTTTAACCGTCCACAGGGTTTCTATATGGAGTTATACGCCAAGGTTTAAGTGGATAGCCGGAATCTCCTAGTTAAATATTAATAGAGGAATAAGTGTATTATAACCTTAAATATGAGAAACCATACCAAGTAGCCACGAATTGTTATTGGGGCTTAAGTAGAATTGCTCTTCTAACAACATCATCTCTTCTTATTGTTCTTTCAAATTGGCGCTATAACCGCCTAAGCGATTTTGGCCGATCTCCAGTTGCATTCAAGTTTAAAGTACTATTTACTTTTCGTAAATAAAATAAAGTCAAATGTGAGAAAATATGGATGATAATTTAATGATATTAAGCGCTAGCGGGTAGGGGCTCCTTTGGCTGCCTACGGACTTCTCTTGGACAGATGGGTTCTCTGTCGTCTCAGCGAGCGCTGGGAAAATGTCACGACATGCAAAATTGCAAACAACTCCTGTCCGAGAGGGGATCGTGGGCGCTCAAAGGAACTGAGGTCGCTTACTAAGCGGTAACTCTCGACCCTCGTAGGTGTTTTGACTGGTCATTGTTCGATGGGTATCCATGCGGTTAGGCTGAATATAGTCTCTGACCCTTCTGCCGCAACTGTATGGAGGATGATAAGGTGGATTCATTTTTTCATTTTCTGCTCAGCTGCCCTGCCTTTGCGAGACTGAGGTTCAAGTACCTAGGCTCGTACTTCTTTAATACTCCAGAGGAGCTTTCTGGGGTGGAGATTGGTGGTTTATGTGACTTCATTCAGGGTACGTAACGTTTCTCCGGTTAATCATTCTTGGTTTTCCGATTTATGTTACCGTTCATACAACAGGTGGTATCACAATGGACTCCTCTACTATCTCTAAGTGAGTTCCTACTGCGGGAACTAACACAACTAACCTAACCTAACTAAGCGCTAGAACTAAAAAAAAAATTTTCTAGCAATGAATGTGACCTTTGTTGGCTTAATCGCATTCCAAGGAATGTTATAAATGTTAAAGTATCTAACCAAACTCCATTATTGGTAATTTTCTGAGTAGACCTTGTATGATTTATAGGAAATAAGCAATCAGTTGTATCAGTTGTAGCCATAGTAACCGGTCATGACAATTTTCAGAGGACACTTTCAATTTATAATGAGTGAATGGTGGGCTAAATTTCATGTTCTTAGCTGCTTTAATGTAGGAGTTATAATTCAAAAACTCATAACTACATAATCAGCTGATCGAAACTGTCAGTTATAGTAGTCCGATCTTGATGGTGTGCATTACATACATATGTTCCACTTATAACAAGACGCAAGTACTAAATTTCAAGCTGCTTCGTTGCTGGAGTTAGTATGGAAAACCTCACATCAGTTTTATAGCTATTAAGTAATGTTCGATCTGGTTGGTTCCAACTAATATTTAATACTTTATAGAAATACATCTGCCTACCAAGTTTCAGTCAGTTATCTCAAAAATTGAGGGACCAGTGTGCTAAACAGACAGAGTCGAATAAGCTCGTGGAACTGATCGTTTTGGTAAATGTCTTCTTACACTTGCACCAAAGTAATAATACCATTTCATCTTAATGAATCATCTGCCTGCCAATTACATACATATGTACATATATCTAAACTAAGGAACTAGTTTGCGTTCGAACAGACAGGCGGGCATGGCTAAATCGAGTCAACTCGTCAACCCGATAATTCGATACTTGGATATGTGGATATCTCTCCTTTTTCTTATACTTACAAAAAATAGCCAAAGTTATAATTTCATCTTTATGAAAAATATAAATATAAATGTCTGTTTATGTTGGCATTGAAAAATAGCTTATGTCGAATATGATAGTTTATACATATAGGCAATTTGGAAAATTACAGCCAAGCGCACTGGTGTCTTGTCCAGGGTATTCACCTAACGATTGTTTGTAACAATAAATCAATGAGATAGATATAGACGTATTATACCAAAATACTTAGAATTAATAGAGAAATTGATTAAGTCATGTCTACCTGTCCGTCCATTCGTGCAACGGATAATTCGAGTAAATATGGGGTTATGCCAATGTCATTGCAAATGGGTGAAATCGAATAATAACCACCCCATAACGGTGGTTTATGAAAATCACAATAATGCGACATTTCCGTAGCTAGTAACGTGCTCAAATTCGATACAGGGGATTTGGTTGGGGAAAAGAATACGTCATACGTGGCACTTCCTACTTTAGAAGAAAAAGGTATATCTCCTAAAACCAAACTCTACGAAATTTGGAGCACATATTGCAAAATCAAACTTTCGAAATTTATATAAATAGGGCATACCCCATGTCCACTTCTTCTAATAACGGTAACTTAAAAAACCAGAAAACTTCAATTAAAGACAACTTGCACAAATTTAATTTGTAAAATGAGGTTACATAATACAAGAGATGAAAACATATTGGAAATAGGCGTAGCACCGCTCAATTTAGAGCAGACATGTATATCTCAACAACTATGCCACCAAGTCCTATTAAATTTGGTACACACATTAAATTTCTAGTCAATAAACGAAATTTCAAAAATTTGTAAAATCGGGCAAAACCAACGCTCATATAACGGTAGTTTACTTAAATCAAAAAATTCGATATTTTAATAACAAATAAAGACAATTTGCCCACTATAGAACAAATAGGTACATATGTATGTACAAGAGCATACCCAAAACTACATTACCAAGCCCTACAAAATTGAGTACATATCTTGAACTTCAAGCCAGTAAAGCACAATTTTGAAATTATATACGTCGTACAAAAACCACGCTCATCTCTCATATAACGGTAAAATACAAAACTCAAAAAATTCGATATTTATTAACTAAACAAGGAAATCTGCTCAAATTTGATAGACAAGAATGGATCTGAGAATACATGGAATCGTAAATGTTGGCAGTGGTTACGGTATCGCCCATTCCAATAGGCACCTCTTTGTCAAATTCTACCGCAGTGCGTACGCTTTGTATATGTATATATCTAGTCAGAGCACAGAATTTCGAATATTATAGAAAGCAGACTGAAATTACGCTTATCTCTCATATAGTGGTAATTTACAACCAATCAAAATATTGCCAAGTTATATCTCGAATTCTCCTAAATTTGGTATAGAGAATTTAATTAAGGGGAGAAATAATTAAGGAATCAAAATTTTGGAAAATTAGTGAGATTCCTTAAAATCAGATTTTTTTGCTTTCATTTAAAGCTATAAACGTTGTTTAAAGTTTCAATATGATGTTATACTAGCATAGCCACCTAGCCTTGCTGCACCAATAAAAACATTTTTTTTTTGATATTGAACAGTGCCTTTGGGCTGCAAATATATCTCGATCTAAAGTAAATATATATATATTTTGAATATTATATACCTACGACAGATAGCTAGGGAGATATGGTAAATAGGAATTTAGCCACAATGGAATATACATAGAATGATATACATAGTATATGCATCAAATAATTGCGGAGTTTTAAGAAATTTGGCCTCTTTACTCTATAGGCCGTGATACCGCCCGTTTTTTCCAAAATCATACACAGTTTGATCTGTACGACATATGCATGTAGATATACATATAAGGGAGTGGGGGCGTGGCACAGCCTACTTTTCCAAATTTATATATATCCTATGTTGAGCCAAGAGACCACATGAACTTTCCTATTCATTTTTAAACCTTAGATTAACTTTTTTGATTACATACACCAAGTAATGTTAATTTCAAAAAAAAACTTGCGGTTGGTATTTGAAGATTGGATGCACCGGCACTTGGACTTTTCTTTACTTATTTTTTTGTTAGCTTGTTCCAGTAATAAGTATTTTGAAAAGCATTCTTATTAAAAAAAAAATATGTGAACCCTGATTCGTATAAGCTTTTTTACTTAAGCTCTTTTTTAAAATGAACTTTGCAGTTTACTGAACCTTAAGTAACTTAAACGATTATATCGAGTTTTTACTGAATTAGGCAGCGTTAAGTAAACATGAAAACCTTGTGAAGGGAATTGAGGATTGCGGAAATGAAGTGTATACAAAAAACTGGGAGGAAACCCTCGCTCAAAAGGATCATCATGTTAAATTCAATTAAAGGGATTATATTGAAAAGAAAAAATTATAAATTTTCATTATTTAAGTACCTGAAGCTGCGGACTTATCAGCCGCCTCCCTTATGTGTATCCATTGTACCTATATGTATGCGTGCATTCCCTATAATCCCATTCCCTATTATACTCATACATACTCGTACATATATGTTTAGCTTAGATTATTTTTTACCCCATGAATCATGATGAAACTGTCATAAAACTTTGAGAGGTTATACCAACGGTGTTTATAAAAATCATTACAGTTTTAGTAAACTTATTTGAAACCGATGTAACATCTATCAAACCTAATCCGACTTTCAAGCATAATTATATGCTTTTGCTTGCTTTGCTGGCACCTTTGAATCTGTCTACTATGTATATCAAGAAAGCTTGTTCACACAATTTGAAACTGTGTATTTGATTTCTTTGCAATGATGTCCTCTATATAAACTTATGCATGCTTAACTTTCTCAGTTGTGGATAAACATAGCTAACAAACTCGTACTAGAAAAGCTCGCCATCATAATTCGGAAATTTTGAAAGCTAGTGAGAGCTTAGCGGCGATTTCCGGTTTCCATATTAGCTACAGGAGTCTCACGTTGCTTCCTTATTATTATTAATTTAAAAACATTAAGCCGTTGTAGGTGAGTGCATAGTATAGAAAAGCTCTTCTCTCAAAACAGTCGCTCCTCGGCAGGCAATGCCAAACCTCCTAGTGTGTTTCTGACACGAAAAAAAAACTTATCAGCGTTAAACATCTAAACCTCAACATTTGGGGTACAACTTCAAGAAGCACACCACAAATTGCAGGAGAAGTGCGGCCACACATCAAGCTATATGATGTAAGCGCAATTTTTCCGCATTTTTTTTTGTAAAAAGATTTGCGGTAAGTGGATTTAAATCAACATTTCGTCGGAATTTAAAACAATGTCACAGCACGAGTCACGAACCGGTCAAACATACTAATAGTAACAGAGAAACAAAAACATGCACAGAAATTTGTGTGCGAAAACAACAACAAATATTGCTAACTAGATTCGGCGATCGTGAGGACGGTGACACCTCTTCAAACTGGTCGAAGTAGTTCATTCAATGGTAAATATTCGTATTTTATGATGAGCGAACATTAAATTGGAAACAAAAACAAAAACTGTGTTGATGCTTGAAACAACCACTTTAGCGGGAAAAATTAGCGCAAGAATTAAATTAGTGGGCTTAGTTGAGTATTTGTCGTCTGTGGTCAGCATTACAATGCCAAATAACTCGGTGCTAACAAGGCATTCATTAAGTGCTTCTAAATATTTTCCATTCTTTTTCAATACTGGCAATCTATTTCCATCGGTTCGACACTCGCTATCGAATGGGCGGTTCAACGAATGCGGCAAATTTTTAATTTTTTTTCACCCTTTTTATTTCTTCGCAAATATACCAATTTACGTCATACAGTTTTTTCCGCAAATCTCATTTTCATAACTCCGTTGACAAATTATTAAATATTTTAAGCAGACAATTGGGCAATTCACAAGGTCTCTTATTTGATGCTAATGTTGTATGTCTAATTTTTAAAAAAATATTATTTAAGATTGCTTTGCAGGTGAACCAAAAACTGAGCTGATAAAACAGCTTTAAAACTATAGCAAATATCTTGCAATAGGAACGCTACAAAATTTTTTTAAATAAAACAAAAACGGGTTGGGATATGAATTAAATTATTTATTCCTGTGAAAGTACATTCGATGTCATTATGTATGGAGCTCGATTTCTTTTGCATGGGCACCACGGGCATGCTTGCAGAAGTCCAGACGTCGATATTCGTTCGAAGTTCATCAATCGTCGCTGGCTTGTTGGCATATACCATAGACTTGACGTAGCCCCATAGGAAATAGTCTAACGGCGTCAAAACGCACGACCGAGGCGGCCAATTGACTGGGCAATTTCGTAAGATAACACGTTCACCAAACTTGGTTTTCAATAAATCGGTTGTGACATTCGCTGTGTGGCTTGTGGCGCCGTCCTGTTGGAACCACATATTGTCCAAGTCCATATCATCCAATTCGGGCCAAAAATATTCGGTTATCAATGAGCGGTAGCGATTCCCACTCACAGTAACGTGCCGGTCTTGATCATCACGGAAGAAGTACAGCCCAATGACGCCGCCGGCCCATAAACCGCACCAAACCGTAATTTTTTCGGGATGCAATGTTGGAGTACGTGTGGATTGCTACCTGTCCAATAACGCATATTTTGCTTATTGACGAAGCCATTCAGCCAGAAATGACGACGACCATAAATTGGACGCAGCGCTCTTAAAGTTGAAATCATTGACTCCGAATTTCGGTAGTAAATTTTAATAATTTCGACTCGTTGTTGAATAGTATATCTTTCCATGATGAAATGACAAACCTTACTGAAGAGAAATGTCAAAAGAGCGGGAAAAATATGGCGTCGTTTGCTGTTTGCAAGACCTTTTACAATGAAAGCACCAAGTTAGTGACCTTGTGAATTGGCCAAATATTTTATCATTTAAAATGGGTTTTCTTTTAAATATTGAATGAAATATATGTACATATATATTTTTTTATTCATAAAAATATCAATTTTACAAGAAACCAAATCCATGTAACGTAAATCTTAATAAGCTTTATAATTTCTCGGTATAAAACCACAACTTTTTCGGTGAGACACCCTAATGTGCATTGAATATTTATTCAACGTGAACCCAAGTTTTTTTAAAGAAAGTGCTTCAGTAGACTACTTGAAGCGTAACGAAGTACGCCGGGTGTTTGCTAGTATATATGTAGATATATATGTATATAAAGTAAGTTGGCGGCTTCCTTCGCCGAGGATACAGCATGCTTCATTCGATGGGTCCCGGCTTCAAATGCTGGCCGGGTCAAAATGTTTTTTCTAATAGCGGTCGCCCCAAATATCATCTGCTCATAAATGAAGAATTGAACTTAAATTATGACAGTGTATCCGGGTGTTTAACTATTTCATTTGAAATATCTTCAGGCCATAAAATCTGTATCGAATCTGTAATCGAAATATACTGGAACGATTCTCCGCTGTCCCTCGCCAAGTTTAGTTTGGACACAAACCGACTTCGGCATTTTGTCATCTTCAGTGTAATTTTTTAGCGAATAAAAAAGGTTGTGATATATTTTGGCTAATCACCTATGCACAAAGTTTTTAAACAGAATAGTTATGCGACACTTATCTAGTTCATGTCACTATAAGCTAAGTATGCATAGCTGAACCATAAGCGTAAGTTTTAAATTATCATACAATTTTTTTACCACTGATCCTGTACTATTGGTACAAAAACCTTCGATATTTTACAGTTACATGATATGTAGTTTATGATTTTATTAAGACAATGTGTATGGACTGTAGTTTTTGCAATTAATATTTTATATGTAATCTCTTCTACTTTTTTGAATAGGTATATATATTTGGCTGTGAAAATGTGCCTTTTAAGGATTGGATTAAATTGCATATTATAATTTCTTTATACGTATACGATGTAATATTGCTCTTGTGCTGAAAAGGTAATGCTTATTCAATAAAGTGCACATTTTGTTGACCTGAAAGGAAAAGTAAAATTTTGTATTTTTTTTGATTTTAAAACTGTAGCAGCTTGTTTTCAAAGAACAATAAATTATCAAGATAATTATTCAAATTTTTTACCTCTATAGTTAAAGGACAAAAAGCAAAGAATTATTGGAAGAAACTATTACATAGTTGAAAACTTAAAAATTAATCCTTAGTCGACTACTTAGTTATCTATGAGCAGTTAGTTAAAATAGTCGAAAGAAAACGGTTAGTCGATTATGTAAAGTCGGCTATTTTTAAACGACTTTTGCCAATCGATTAACAAGAGCACCAATAAAAACATATGTATTGAAACAAACTGCTATATGACCGCCTACGTGTGGTTTTAAAACTTAGTTCCATTTGTTTCACTATGCTGTAGTTGATGTTGACCGCTGTACATGGCGAATGATTAGCTGACTCCAATAATTGGTGATTCCTTCAACAATGTACAGATTAACATATGTACATCTACCAAATGTACGAAATAAAGAGCAGAGAGACTCGCCAACAGTACCAAGTAATGAAAAGAATGATTTTTGTTAATAATATTTGGTTTTTGCATTTTCTGTGTTTTTATTTTCTATTAGTACCATGTTATGTGAGACGTTGTGGTTATTAGCCTGGTTTCTTATATTTTGTTTTGCATCTTAGTTTTGTGTTCATTTATATGACTTATTTTTAATACTTACATTGCTAAGTTTTTCATTTATTTATTTTTATAAGTTTTCTGGAGCACTTTTAAAAAATTGCAATCGTTTACTAAACAAGCATAGACTGATTTCTTTTTGCATTACTTCTTACATTTCTTCTCACTGAACATATTTTTATACTTTTTATCTTAAAATTTTATTTTTATTTTCTTTAGTCTTCTATACAAGATAAACTGGCTTAGCCTTTAATTTTGCCAGTAATATAATTACATTATTAGCTGCATTACACTTAAGTGAGTGCTTAAGGAAATATTTAATATTTCATTATATAAGATTATCATATCATTGAGTGTATGTATGTTATTAAAGTTTTATATTTAGTATGGTTATATATCGTATTTGCAAACTTAAGAGCAACTAAGACTTTGAGAAGTCAGTCAGGCAGTTGCTCAATGATTTTTGTGAGCATACTAATTGGTATTATTTTTAATTAGTACATTTTATTATGTGTCCATGCATCCTCATATGCATTATAAGTCATACTTAAGCGCTAAATCATTGATTGGTTGCCTTCTGAGGGCTTCAACTTTCCTAAGTTCTAGATATATTTATAGATAATATTATACTTGTATTGCTGGCTGCCGAATGTCAAGCTGCCCGGCGTGCCCTATTTTACTCTACCAGCCCATTCACACATACATATCCACATATCTATGTGTTTATCATACATTTCTTTATTTTAAAATTGAAATATAAGTACTTCTATGAAAATAAGATAGAAATGTGTAATACAGTTTCTGAATAATAACGACAAAAAAATACATTCTAAATTTTTAAATAGCTTCTTTTATTTTGTCATTGGTTTTCGCTATAAAATTAGTCTAAGTTAATTTGAAAATAGTCAGAAAATCTTAATTATTTAATTATTTTATTCACTTTTCTTTCTATTGTCTTCGCTATTCATTAAGAAATTTAAAAAAAAAATCTTAGAGGAGAATCTTTTCTTTGCTTCATGTTTTCTTTTGTATACAAATATGTAATCAAAGAAACTTAAAAAAAACTATAGTTTCTCATTCAATTCGCTTGCGTATGTAAGCCTAGCTTTTGGAAGTTTTTTTTTACATTCTCTTTGCATATTTACTCATATATATACATATATACTAATACAGACTGACGAATAGTCTACTTATATTTTTTTTAATTTCTACACAATTAAACACAATTAAATCAATTATCAGCAATTATCAGAGGAAACACATAATGATAGACATGAAAATTCCTGCAACGAATCATTTGCGTTTATTAAAATAAAATATTGGAGGATATTAACCGGAAAAAAAATTATAAACAATAAACTTTAAACTTTCTAATAGCAAAATTCTTAAAAAAAAAAGAAATGTAGAAATGAATGAAATCATAAAGAATCTACAGCAGGTTAAACAACTTTATGCTGGGAGGCACAGTAAGGGATTATATACATACATATATAAGTATGCATCAAAACTCAGCTTGAATTCAGACTCAATCTTCAGATTAAAAAGTAAGCTCACTTCTTCAGTAGCGGTATTGAGTCTGAGCTTAAGCTTAAATGGTTTTTACGCATGACAACCCTAATAAATCACAAATAGTAATTTTTAGTATTTTTTCCAAAAGGGTTAAATAAGCTCAAAAACTAAATTACCCGTAATATTTCACATAAAATCATCAAAAAATTAAATTTTTTCGTAGGCCAGAAGGAGAATACCACCACACCATACCATTACGAACGACTAGCAATTTGTTCACAGAATTGATCACGAAAGCGAAACCAGTTGATCACCATTGCTTTTTTACTTACTATATTTATATAACATATATGTATAAGCAATTCTCAGAAAAAAAACAATAAACTTTAGTTTATCCACCCATGATTTATAACAAGCCACGTAAATGAAAAAATACTGGGTATTATAACTTTTGGCACCTAGCGGTTGTCTGTAACATCATAAAACAACCGAGATAGATATAAATATACATACATATGTATATATGTATACCAAAATTTTCACAATGTAAATCGAAAAACGTCCGTTCGTCCATGCATCGGATAACTCGAATAAATATTGAGGTATCTCATCCAAGTTTGTACACACATTGCCCTCGACCCAAGGTAGATTGGTATTTAAAATGATTGAAATCGAATAATAACCACGCCCACATAACGGCGTTTCGTGAAAATCAAAACAATGCGATATTTCAGTAACTATTAAGTATAATTTGCTTCAATGTGGAAGGGGATACGTGGGTAAATTGTATTTTGAAAAGATGGGTATGGCACAGCCCACTTTAGAGCAGACTAGCTCTCCCAAACTATCTTAAAAAATTCTATCAAACCTAGTACATACATTGCATTTTAAGGCAGGAAACAAAATTTCGAAAATTGTAAAAATCGGACAAAATCACGCCCACCTCTCACACCACGTTAATTTGCCAAAATTAGAAATTTTAATAAATTTTAAAGATAAATGAATTTCAATTTCACCGCTCATTATAGAACAAATGGATATACATACATATGTATCTGCGAAACTACGTTATCAAACTCTACTAAGTTTACTATACTTTGGAATTTCAAGTCAGTAAACAAAATATCGACAATGGTAATTTTCAAAAATCAAAAAACTGCGTTGTTCCAGTAACAATAAAAGGTAATTTACTAAAATGCGATATACACGTCGGTTGGAGAGCGAGAGACGTGGGCTATAAAAAGTGTAAAAATGGGAGTGGCTCGGGCCACATAAAACCAAAGAGGTAATTCTCTGAAAGTACCTGAGCAAACGCTACGAAATTTAGTACGCATTATACATTTCCACTTAATACGCACAATTTCGAAATTTATTAAAACTGAACCAAAACCACGAATACCTCTCATATAACGGTAATTTACATAAATCAATAGATTAAATATTTCAATAACTGTAAAACGTACTTTAGTCAAATTTGATCCAATAAATTGCATTTCGCGCATTTCGTATAGAAGTTATGTAGGTGCATATGTATATATATGTACGTATCTCTGAAACTTCTTTGTCAAATTCTACCGGATCTCGTACACAGTTTGCAAAATTTTTTTTTTAAATATATACATATATGACACACATATATGACGATAGTTACGAAGTTATATGAAATTTGCTCTTTTTTCGGTTGTACCCGAACTTAAACTCTTCCTTACTTGTTCCCATATCAATTGGTTGTCAGATAATATCACAAAATATGCACTGCGTGCCAGTAAAGATCGTATGATGATGTAGTGATGAGTATGTTAAAAAAAAAACTTATTATTTTATCTTTCCTTAACACTTCAAATATACGAAAATTTTCCGTCCTACACCGTTTATTTATGTTATAAATTAAAAAATAAAACTAAAATATTGAAACAATTATTAGACATATCCATACATTCCGCATATTCTGATATCCGTCGACGCTGATAAAATCGAGATAGGATGGATATACGGTTATTCGGATATCCAGATTTACAAAGATCCCGTTTATATTCGGATATCCAAACAACACTTAACAAACACACTTTATAAATAATTGTTGAATGTTAAATATTCCACGCCTTTCAATAGGCGCACATACCGTTAGTGAAGGAATGGAATGAGGCAGCTCGTGAATGAGATTTGGGATATCGATTTGTAGAATTCTTGGCCCTAGAATATTTACAAAGAAACTAATCTTCTCAAGAAATGGCTCCGCAGTTTACTTTCCTATCGGAATTTTCGGATTATCCGGATGGTTGAAGTTGAATTCCTTCCTGGCACTACTCACCACACAGGGGAGCTTCCTTACATATAGTGCAATAAATAATTGTCATCCGTTTTTTGTAATAACGATCAAAGCAAATAGCGCACTGACAATCGAATAATTATTTACTTATTTATGCGGTGTACACGTAGAATCTACGTATATTACGAATGCGGGGTTAAATAAAGTAGAAATGTCCATGAAATTCTTGCTTTTAGTTCCAAATTTTATTCTCACCTCCCAATAGAAAAAGTGCCTAAATGGCTAAAATCAATTTATTTAACAGATAATTCGTTGAAAGTTAGGTTTAATACGATAAATAATGAAACCATTTTATTCAATTATAAACAATAATAACAAAGCAAATTAACTATTTTCACTGTCAAAATTCAATTCTATTAGCGCACAGCTACAATTTATGAGGTCTTTTTTGAAATGAATGAGTAGCCTGCTGCCGAGAACTGTGGTCAAACATTAGCTATGATGTAAGCGATTGGCAAATAACCTCTTTTGCGACTGCCGTTCGTTGTTCACCAATCAAATTTTAGTATTTTTTATGTTCACGGTTACAGATCTACAGTTTTTAATGAGGTTAATGTCCGGGCTTTGGGATAATGTCTTTAAATATTTCGACTCTAGCACGGAGGTCCTTGTGGATTGCTCAATAAGGAAATTTGCATGAGGACACAGCATTTGTTTTTTTAAATTTAAATTAATTCGTATACAGCGCTGTGTGCTCAGGTTGGTTATTTTGTTGAAAGATTATTGTTAGTTTCTTGCAAGCGTTCGTAATGTCATCAATAAAATGTGATTTTCCCAACCTGTACGAAAACATCTGTTCCGAAACATCCCCATAGCATTAATAAGCTTATGATGTGCTTGAAGCAACACGGCTGCAGGTTATGCTTGCGAATGCGTTTCTTAAATTCGCCCATCATTCTTTTTTTTTACTTTTTTCTATTCTTTAAGTTCATATAAGATATTCTAACTGCTCTTTATTCTCATTTTTTTTACATAATTACGCTATATACTAATTGTGTAGAAAGTTTAACTCCACTGACGGTTTTATTTTTCCTGATTAGTCTTTTTAACCAACATTTTGGATTGTACTTTTTTCTGTAATGTTTTGGCAATTTATCTTAAAGATCTGCCATTTCCAGGGTGATATATTACCAATATCTTACAGTTCAGTTTACAGTTTCTAATCCTTACGTTAATTCAGGAGTTCGTTATTTGTTTAAATCCCTTACAAATCCAAGGAAACGTATTACTTTACTTACAAAGAAAAAAAAAACAGCTTATACGTCCGTGGTCGAAAAATATTAGGGAAAATACACGTTGACTCTTAGGGCATTATTATGTACTATGTCAGTATGTATATAAAAAAAAATAAAATTCAGTGCGCCTGAATCAACAAATCGTTATTAAATGTCAAAGTTTAAAAAAGATTTGGCCCCCCATCTTGATTTTGGTTCTTATTCCTTACTAATGGAAATAATTAATGAACTTTATAGACTTACATATCTATGCATGAAGCTTTAACAACCTAAAATATTTGGTCGAGCCAATACGAATTTTATTCTCAGTGGAGAGTTAATCTGTTATTGCTGTTATTTTTTTTGAGTTGTAGAAAATGTATTTTTATCATACTACATTTTTGTGGACACCATTAGTACTCTGTTAGGATACTTACTGTGAATGTCCTTTTTAATGAAGTTTTAATAATCTGCTAAATGAGGTTGCGCAACTGCTGATTCTTGAGAATTTTCATAAAAATAATTTACATAGGGAAAAACTATCGAGTAACGAGGAACTAATTACCAAGCTCGGTGTGAATGCCAATATTGAATTGTGCCATTTGTTTTGAGTAATGTTTGAAGTAATAACCGATTTTTGTAGCCGACACTGTAAATAATACATGCAATTGTTGTTGTTAACGTTATGAAAATTAGGGTTTTACGTTTTATTGTTGGAGCAAATTAATACATGTGTATGTATTTTATAGCAAATAAAATATGATCAAATACCAATTATAAATTAATAATTTTGAGCTTGCTTTAATACCATGGATTATGAAAATATGTTTAAAATTAGGGTTCAAATGAGCCAGTCATCCAAAAAGATTACAATACATTCATAGACTTTTCTGACCGCTGAAATGTTTTTCTCTTGTTTGCGCCGAATCAATATAAATAGCGCATTAACTTTAATGCCAAAAGCCGGTCATATAAATGCATTGGAAATAAGTTATTACGAATGAATAAATTAAAAATGAATGCGTTTTCAATTTCAGATTCCTTTATTTGCATGCATACAATATTAGAGGAGTGAAATTATAATTTAATCTCTTATAGTTCGACCGCTTGACAATGAGAATGATTATAATTCACTTTAAATTTCAAATTATATTACATTTGCAACGTCCTTTCAGAACACCAATTAATATTACTTGATGATGAATTCCATTGAATTTACATTCAGTAGACCCATCCTGTGCACTCCTACACGGTTCAAATACCCCTTATTGAAGTGAGAAAATATTTTCATTCAAATAAATCGAGGGCTACCCACCAGTTAAGCAATTAGTCGCCAAAATTGTATAGCTGTGGCCACACATCTTCCAAAATATTACATATTAGGAAACCAATATACCAAGTTATTGAAGTATAGCTGCAGAACTTCAGTTGGCTTGTTATCCACTGTACGAGTACGTACCATCTATATAGCAGTTTGTTATTCAGGCATGTATTAACTTTAATGCCTCCGCGAATTCTATAATTATCCACCAATCATTCATTACATTTTTAAGAAACGTCAGTATCCATTTCCGTCGACTTCAACTTCAATCACATAATGGCTGTCAATAGTGTTGACATATGTACATATAGTTACAAATTTCATGCATTGGAAGTGGCAGCAACTAATAACAGAACTTTAGGAATACATACATTTCGTAAAATATACTGAGATATATGAGACTCGTGTTTAAGCTAAAACATCAGTGCATCTGTAAAATTAATATATGTATGTACATCATAACATATCCGGAGAATTTACCTAATAAGTATATAGAACTTATGCACTTCTTTTAAAAATGATATTCTTTTCGAACAATTTTCCTATTTTCGCTTTCACTTAAAGACGTAAAAACTTGAAACCGTTTTAGTGTAGACGACATAATTATATATGCTTCACTTATTATGACAAGTAAAAGTATATTGTTACTTCTAAAAATAAAGAGGATTACGATTCGTTAGTTTAAGAAAATAATCATCCGATGATCTTATAACGTAGTTGTTGATCGTAGGATTGCTAACAACTGAATTGAATGGAAAAGATAACTTTTATTGAAAATAAATTCTTAAATTTATCCCAATTAAGCTGGTAATCTTATGTTGAAATCTGACAAAATACGTGTAGGTTTACAGTTTCGTACCAAAATTTTTACAAGAATCATTTAATTAGGCAGCAAAATATCATAACAGGTTAGGGGGGCACAGCTCCTTCTCCCCTTGAAAGAATGTACATATATTTACATATGTGTAGGGTGTTTTTAACGCAATAATACAAAGCAACATAATATTTTATTCCTAAATAGCATTAGATAGAATTGCCGAATTTGTGCAACTTAGCAGAAAACTGGGCATTCCGATCAAAAGTGGTTTCGGAATAAAAAAAAAAAGACTGACTGCGCGTGCTTAGGAAAACATCCATACATGTATATGTATATGGAGATCCCGTTCATTTTAGTTATCCTACTACAGGACTCTCTCAAGGCCTCGGCTAAAATCATTGAATACATATTTTGAATTCATCCAACGGGACGTTTATAGTACACAAATCATAACAACCAAAAATGCCTGGAGTGGAAATAAAAATGAGACATCACAATTATTGTTTTTTTTTTTTTTTGTATTTTTAGAACAATTTTCGCTTTAGTTTGTGTTTTTTTCACAAGCTTAGCGATGTCTACTTGTTTATTGTTGCGCATATTATACATTTCATTTCAAATTTGTTGGTTGTTTTTTATTTATATTTATTTATTTATTTTTCTTTGCACATTATGCGTATGTTTACAATTGAATATAAGTACAAATACGTGCGTATATTACTTGATTAAAAAATAAAAACTAAATGAAAGAAAAAGCATCTAGTGAAAAATATAATTAAGAAACGAAAACGAAGTTTACGCCTGGTATTTTGTTAGTATGTATATAAATATCTTTTCTTTTTGTTTTTTTTTTTTGTTTAACATTAAAACTAATGAATTGTTTTCGTTTTTCGTCTTTGCATTTGCTGTTTTCTACTAGTTCTGTGTGTTGTTGCACTTACAAAAGCATTTTAAATATTATGCTTCTTAATTATAAATAATTCAGATATTTTTTCTTTCTTACTTAAAAAACATCATCATCATTATCATCATCATCAAATAAAAAGTGAACTTTAAAGTCAAAAGAGTTGGCGTTCATTGTCAGTGTGAAAGTGATTTTGGTTGATATTGTTGCTATTGCTATTTTAATGAATTTTATATAGAAAAGTGTTAGCCGTTTGATCTTTGACTGGGTGTGTGTGTGTGTGTGTGTCTGTGCGTGGAAGTACAATTATAAAACACTAACACACATACACTAATGACTTATTGCCATACGCAATAGTTGCAGGTTGAGGAAGAAGAGAAAAGTGACAAGCGGAAGGAATTACAGCACAAAAATAGCGCATTTAGCTTAATACGCGTGTGCGGTGTTTGTACGCCTGTTTGTATGCTACAAAACTCAAAGATATCTGATGTCGCTGCCGCTGCTAGTTCTCATTGATTGCCAGCTAAACGATTCGTATTTTCACTGTATAATTATTAATTTGGATGATTGTTTGCCTTGCTGTAGACCGCACAGTGATGCGAAATCGAGAATTGCAGAATTTTTTTTTTTACTTTCCTCGTTGTTATTGGTGCATGCTCTGTTGCTTACTGCCGTTAAACTGTTTTTATTAATTGCCGGTTTCTTGTTATATTGCGCTGTTGCTGCTGATGCTGTTTGTAGTTCTTGCTGTTGCTTTGATTTATGTATATTTTCACATTTGTTGGTTCTTACTTTTGTTTGTTTTTTCTTTAAAAATGAACACTTTTCATCTGGTGGGAATTTATATAGTTTTGGAAAATCTATTGCACGCAACATGAATTCTTGTGGCCATTTTTGTGCTTTAGCCTTGCCTTGGGCTTATACCGTTCCAAGAATGACAATTGCTTGGCATTAATAGCGCCTCGTCGTTTGCTAGAATAAAATAAGAATTTCGAATTTAGTGGAAATTTAACAAATATCTACGGTTATTTATTAGATAACCTAATTTAGCTATCTATAGAAAAAATCTGTCAATTGTTTGATAAAATTCATAGGTTGATTGTAAATGACAACAAAATTATGCCGGATAATAAATAATTTAATTCGAATTCAGACCATGGTAAAAAGGAAAAAAAAAATATGCAGTTAACCCCGAAGGATGTGCGGCTTTTCTAAATGGCTTTCATATTCTGTCACATGGCGTACGGAAATTTAAAATTTAGATAAAACGGGCACTCAAAAAGGAACTTTTAGGTTCGTTGATTTATATTTAAATCTAACTCGATTCAATTAGGTTTACGTGTGGTAAAATGAAATACTAACTTTTGTTACGTTGGACAAAACGGCGCACTATGGTCCATGGGCGGAAAAAACAACGAAGTGTAGTGCAAAAAAGTCTGAACTAGCCATAAAAATAAGAGTCCTTATATTGCGTTTATTTTTTCGTAACATAATATATGAGCTAGAGTTAAACTGCTTGATATTGCAGAATTTATTGTAGTACAAATCAATATTTTCTTTGAAAGTCTTTTTTGCCACATTATACAGTTAACAAACTAGTCTAGATATTTTTTACGATATTTAATTTTTTTACATTCAAGAACTAAATAAAAAATACTAAATAACACTGATTCGCTTATTGTATTCTAAACACGGTACATGAATGTTAAATGAAAAATATATAAAAAAAAATTTCAATCGACTCGATGTAGAAAATCTTTTTCAAGATTTTTAATTAAAATGCTTAACCCTTTCGACCCGGTCGGTACAATATATCCCAAAAAAATTTAAAAACACCTGTTGGTGATATTTACTCAAGAATATACATGGGACCCTATTTTTTTCGTTCGTTATTAGATTTAGTACATCTTTAGTACAAAATATTGTCGCTTGTTTGACATTTGACAGCTTCAGTTGCTTTTGATTAGTAAAGAAATGAGCACGTGTTGCGAAAATTTGCAGAAAACTATAAAAATAACTATGAGCAAAGCGGTAGATTTTGCATTTTACTTTCTTTATCGTATGCTTATCATGCATTTGTGTCATAAATTTACAATCCAAATTTGGAAATACAGTAATTCGTGATATAACTAGGGTTTTCTAATCATGGGATTATATGTCCCAGTAGTTTTTTGACGTGGGATTATATATCCCAGGAGTACTCAAACTGCAAATAATTTCAATAAACTCAATTTCAAATTTTGGTACATAATAGGCATAAAGAGCGGAAAGAGAGCTAAACTGACTGACGACGACGTCGAAAATGTAATCTGCGAGTCCTCAGATGACTCGGAGCCAATTGAAGACAGCGGCTTTGAGTATCTAGCGTCGGAGGATGACGATTCATCTACTGTGAGAGAAGAGTGTCTAGATGTGGAACGTGATGGTATTAGTGATGAAGAGTCCAGTTGTGATGAGGAGGTCGATCCCGACTACGTGGAGGAAGATTGCGCAATTGCAGTTACACCGTCTACGGAGAATATATGGACGGTCGACGGCAATTGCCATCCACGAAAAGAAATGCCTCCAGAATACATACCATCTGTGCTTTGCAATATAAATCGAGGCTCCAGTGAATTGGAAACTTTTTTGAAATTGTTGCCACGAAGCCTGCTTATAAGGATATGCCAGTGCACAAACGAAAGAATCAGTATCGGGAAGAAAATTCAAGGTGCATACAAAAAAAAAAAACACTCGATCCATTCATAAAACAGACCACCACAAAATGTTGGCAATGATAGAAATAATGCTTGTGACTTCCTACAATAGATTACCGAAAATGCCTATGTACTGGTCTAAGCGAAAGTCTGCTTTGATAAGAGATAGCATGTGTCGTGATCGATACCTCTTGCTTCACTCAAGATTTTTTGCAATTATCCAGAAAAGCCAAACGACTGTTCAAAAAGTTACTATATTGAGGAAGATGTCAGTTGCCTAAAACAGACTTTCACTGCGTGCCGTGAAGACAGCTCATTTCAAGCCTTAGATGAATCAATGGTTAAGTTAAGTGTACCTTTTTAACAGCTTACCATTCCCTAATCGGAAGCAGCTTCCTTCGTGTTCACAGAAATTGAAGAGAGGAGAGGGTGTTTGCTATCAAATTCAAATTGGATGGAACATCATGCGCGTTTTGCCAGGATACAAAATTGGTGACGGTAATTAGTAATTGTCATGGCGGAGAGATGGGGTTGATTCAACTCAAACAGAAAAGTGGTGAAAAAATTAACTTGAATTGTCCAAAGTCCATTGTCGACTACAACAGACACATGGGTGGAGTCGATTTATCTGACCAAATGGCGCAACTTTATGACATAAACAGGAAGTCCACAAAGTGGTGGAAAAATGTATTCTACAAACTTCTCCAAACTACCTGCGTCAACGCCTGGATAGTTTATAAAGAAACACATCACTTGCCCAATCTTCCATACATTGATTTTGTTATTGCATTGGCAGAGGATATGATAAAGTCTGGGCTAGAGAAAAGTAAGGTACCTAAGAAGAAAAGATCTGGACGCCATATGAAGAATCGAGACGCCAATTATGGTGTAGTTGGCGACCACATGGCCATTGAAGGCAAAACGCGACGCCGATGCGTAAAGTGTTCAAAGGATAAGAAAGGTGGAAAGAACGATAATCGTACTTTTTTTACATGTCAGACATGCGAAGTTCCACTATGTTTCAAGTGTTTTACGCCCTATCATATGTAAAAAACTTAACATGAAACAATGAAATATATACATGTTTACTGGTGAGTGTTTTAATTATGAGTACTGCTGAGACATTATATCCCAAATTTCAAACCAAAACCACCGATTGGGACTAAATATCCCAGCGCTCACAGCGACTCTAGTGGCGAAAACTGAAATTCTGACTCGGTACAAATATTCGCTTTTCCCTAGTATGTAAGGTCTACTTGGTGTAAATATTGTATACCCAGCAGTTTTTTTTCGGTTCGAAAGGGTTAAGCTATAACTCCACACCAGTCCTTACAGGCGTTGTGGTTTTCGTATTTGTTCAGATTTTACAAGCGTTTCAGGCGTTAGAATTTGGCAACTCCATGTAATAATTTTCAGGCATGATATTTCTTAGCAATGTTCATATTTTGCAAACGGTCTTTTGCCCGATGTTGTTCTACACTCCTATACATTTTCAGTGTATTCATAGAACAGACCTAGAAGTGTATACAAAAGTGTAGAGAAGAATTTCCAGCAGATTAATTTATCGATTAAAAATGACCAGATACTAGTAGTAGTCCTAATTGGCATCAGTTGCATATTGGAGTGATAAGTCCCAGCAATACCTTATATAATTATAAAATAAACTGTCATATGTATAACCCCAACACAGGGTGATCCTGAAAGCCTTTTCGCGAATTTCGTCGTGTTTATCCTTAAGACAAAAAATCTTTACCACGCTCATTTTTGGTGTGCTATCTTATAACATTACTCAAAACCGGTGGACGAAATTTCTTATAATAATTGGTACGGTTTTTACAGCAGTTTGGGGTTCAAATCCCCACCAAAATTTTAAAACTTTTTTTTTTGTTTTTATTAAATTAAAATAGGAGTCCTTTAAGTTGGCAGAGAAAAAAGAAAGTCTAACGTACCCAGAAGAGCATACCATGGAAACATTGTCACTTTTGTAGGTTTAGGGTTGCAGAATTTATTGAAAGACAACAAGTTAGTTTTTTTGTTGCTATCCCCCATGTATGTAGGTTCCCTACCAGCAGAGATTGTGAATTACTACGACAAAAAATTTAAAATAAATATGCGGCATAAAAGAATATAAAGCCCACATGGGAGGCGTTGACCTAAAGTACAGAGCCGCAACAAAGTCCTCAAGTCGCTAGCCGGCAGCACTTGGGGCAAAGACAAAGAAACGTTGTTGGCAACATACAAGGCGATTGGCCGGTCGGTTTTAAACTGCGCCTTTCCAATTCGGTCGCCCGGGACAAGCAGGCCCCAGTGGATGAGACTACAGGCTACCCAGAATGCAGCACTCCGGACGGCAACGGGATGCCTTCTGATGTCTCCGGCAGAACATCTACACCATGAGGCTTCAATGCTCCCAGTTAGGGAGCACAACTTTATGCTCGCCAGGCAGTTCCTCGTTGGTTGCCATTGTAATGGCCACCCTAACGAGTACCTGCTTGCTGAGGATCCGCCTCCGAGACATGTCAGGGGGCATCTCCTAGATATGGCCGCCGAGATCCTGTCGCACACCACCAACAGACTGGACCCTGCTGCCTACCGGGTAGTCCTGAACGACATTCACCGAGAGACAATCACCACCTTCATCGACTCTCGCCCTGTGAATGCCGTCCTGGGGGTCAAACCACCACCCATAGCAGTGGAGGAGCTCCAGCTGCCTCGTGAATCCCGCGTCACGTCAAGCAGTTTGTTAAGTAGTTTAAGAAGTTTAAGTACTGAAACGGTGGACCGCGAATTACCTGTGTGGTCGTCAATCATCAGTATGGTTTAGAGATAGAACATCGAAACCAAGGAGGATTAAACAAGGGGTACCGCAGGGTGGCGTCCTGTCCCCATTATTGTTTAATCACTATATGTATCTCCAAGCTCCCTCAACCGCCAGAGGGAGTCACGATTGTCTCCTATGCTGATGATTGCTCGATAATGGCAACCGGCAATTGATGATCTGTGTTTGAAAGTGAACGGATATCTCTCTGATCTTGCCCATTTCTTCACTAGCAGAAACCTGGCGCTGTCCCCTGCTAAGTCCTCGGCGACCCTTTTTACCACCTGGACGAAGGAGGTCAGGCTGGATCTTAACATCCATATCGATGGCACCCCCATTCCGACGGTTAACCACCCCAAGATTCTGGGGGTGACTTTCGACAGCCTGCTCTCCTTCTCCGCGCACACTACCGCAATCGCCAATAGAGTACAGAGCCGCAACAATGTCCTCAAGTCGCTCGCCGGCAGCTCTTGAGGCAAAGAGAAAGAAACGTTGTTGGCAACATACAAGGCGATTGGCCGGCCGGTAATAAATTATGCTGCGCCAGTTTGGTCGCCGGGAACCAGCAGGACACAGTGGACGAAGCTGCAGACCTGCCAGAACGCCGCACTCCGCACGGTGACGGGATGTCTTCTGGTGTCGCCTGAGGAGCATCTCCACCAAGAGGTCAATGTGCTCCGAGTTAAGGAGCACAACCTCATGCTCAGCAGGCAGTTCCTTGCTGGATGTCACCGATCGGGGCATCCAAATAGGCACCTGCTTGCAGTGGAGCTGGCCCCCAGGCACATTAGAATACATCTTCTAGAACTAAAGGACGAGATCCAGCCACTCATCACACAACCGCTGGATCCGGAGGCGTACCGGCGGGTCCTAAGCAACATCCACAGAAACACAGTCCCACATCATTGACTCCCGCCAGGCAAATGCGGTCATCGGAGCCCAACCTCCACCTGTAGCGGATGAGGAGTCCCTGCTGCCCCGCGAGTCCCGCGTCACTCTGGCACAACTACGATCTGGATACTGTAGCAGACTCAACTCCTACTTATCCAGAATCAACCCTGACATACCCAACACATGTCCGGCATGTGGAGATTCTCCGCACGACACCAACCACCTATTCACATGGTCCAACCCTGTCGAAACTGCACGTTTCCTGGGCCTCCCCCTAGATGAGTTCGCGACAACGAACATGGGTGAATCCGCTTTTTACGGGGCGCCACTAGCCGCTACAACAACAACAACAACAGGAGCTCCAGCTGCCTCGTGAATCCCGCGTCACTGTGGCCCAACTACGTTCTGGATATTGTAGCAGGTTAAACTCCAGACATACCCACTGTGTGTCCAGCATGTGATAACTCCCCGCACGATACCGCTCACCTTTTCAGATGCCCCTTAAAACCGACTCATCTAACCCCCCTTTCCCTTTGGTCCGACCCTGCCGAAACTTTCTTGGGCCTTCCCCTAGACGAGTTTGATGATAACGACCATGGTTGAACCGATCTTGCAGGGTCTGGGTAACCGCTACAACAAAGACAACAACCTAATGGATAGCTTTATTGGTCGATATCGTATCCGAATAAAGTCAAAAAAAAAGGTCTATGAGGATGTTTCACCACCTCTTGAGTTTGGTACTGTTAAAAAAAAGTTAACACAATGAAGTGACTTCAGAACTGAGATTGCGAAATTTCTGCACTAAAAACAAATTTAAAGATGTTCGATTCTAAATCGATCAAATACATTTTTTTAAGGAAATTTTGTGTACCGCCACTATGTTAGAAGTAACGAAGTTATTTATAATATGAAATTTCACAAATAGCGGGGCACCTACAAATCAACCACATCGCTTTTAAAAGAAGATATGGCTACTGAAAGAAGGTCAATCTTTGGGGTTCAAATAAACTAGCTCAAAAATATTTAATTTACCGAACTGCCTTAACCAACCACGTGATTCTAAACGCGTCAAATCTGATCGCGACTGCTTACATCAACCGCTTGAATGAAAAATCAAGAGCGATAAGAACTGGTTGTTTTACATGACGACACTAACACTCATCTTAAAGATCCGCCAAAAACAAAGGCCGCAATTGACTTGGAAGTTTTAAAACATCTAAATAGAATACAAGACTGGGCAAGTAAACAAAGAATATGGAGAAAAGAATAATGGGAAATAATTTTGCTGATTTACAGACAAAACATTTAATTAATAAATCTACCAGATACTAAAAAAATAATATTTGCCAGACATTTGTAAAACAAAGGGTTTGTTTATTTTTACTTGAGATTTGACAAAACCAAAATATCGTCACCACCTTCTGTATTCAGTCCATCACGATTTCATAGTCAGTATGTTTGTTTTATGATCGTCACCATATAATAATAATAATAATAATAATTACAGCATAATGCTCGAAATTTCTTACAATTTGTGGTATGCATCGTGATGTTGTACCACAAATTGAGGGAAATTTTGTGAGAAGGGCACTCCGAGACTTTTGTGTCAGGCGAAATGAGGCAGCTTGCTCTTGAGAAATTTTTTCATCTGACAATTTTATCGCGTTGACCTAATCTTTTGGCGAATATAAACTACTTTTGCAAAGAGACCGTGCCTAGACAATTAAAATTGTACACGGAAGTGCACAGAATTGCACACCTGCTCTTCATTGGTGTTCTAGCCTGGTTCTGAATTTACTGCATTATTTAATACGATCTCACTAGCTAAATTATACGCTACTAAGACTTAAGAAGCTGCAGAATATTCATCATAAGCACTTGAGCTGCTCTCAAAACTGTTTCCTATAAAAGGGTAACAAAACACTTTCTAGACAATTTTCTAACATTGCTCCGGGACTGAATACAGTAACGTGGTTTAAACTTTTGAACCTTGTAGATTCATGAGTTTTAAGCCAGCCTATCACATACTGCCAAATCTCGAACCTAAGCCCTAAAATTTATGTCAATCATAGTTATTATCTTTCACAATATTTTTTTACTTACTCTCTTATCATCTCTACAGCTGCCTCATATTTAAGTCCCAATTCAATCAATGCCAACGCAACCAAAACTGGGGCACGACCCAAACCGGCAACACAATGTACAGCAACGCAAGCTTCCGGATTTTGTTGATACCTGCGAGGGGAAAATATAGACAAATTAGAAAATGTGAAATAATATTTGAACAATTCTAATTGTTAATTGTGGTTTTCAATTCAAAATTTTTCAAAAACTCAAAGCAATTTGTGTCCGTATGTGTTTTACGAATGCGCAAGCGTAGCAGCGCAAATGCTTACTACTTAATTTTTTTTTTCTAGAATTATGTGCACATTTGCATAAATGTTTGTTTTATGTATGTGTTTATATGTGTGTATGTGTGCGTGTATGTGCTTGTATGTATATTCGGCTAAGTGTAAAAGGCACCTTACCTACAAGTGGCATTTTCATTGTCATTTTCATATTCATCATTATTAGCATTGGCATTTGTATCGCCTCTTGACATATTAATACGAGTATCATTGTCGTTGGTGTTGTTGTTCATGGCATTACAATTATCTAAATTCTCATAATCATTTCTATATTTGTGTTTGAGTGAAAACCTTTTACTCTTATAAAAAGAAACCGATGCGGATCTATTCGTCGAAGGAATACTTGAAGAGTGGATTGCAGTGTTGTTGTTGCTGAACCTATACCAGACCAAGTTGTTGTTGGTAGTTTTGTTATTGTTGGCGAATATTGTTGATAAATGAGGGGGTTACGCGAGTGTTTAGCAGATGTGTTTTTCAGTCGATTTTTGTTTTATTATTATTTTTGAAATATGTATGTACATATAAATTTATGAACGTTTCCATGCATTGTTTTGGAAATATTAGAAAAAACGAGAGAAAAGAAGTAGAAGAATCAGAATCAACAAAATAGCAACGACCTAGTTTTTGTTAGAAGAAATCGGTTTAGTAGAGTTAAGAACACGTATACATAGCTATATTAGTTAGTAAGTATATATGTAATCTTTATTTTAGCAGAAATAGCGGAAAAATTGTGCTATTGGAATCAGAACATCAAAAAAAAAAAAAACGATGCAATTTGTTGTTTAATTTTTTGTTTGGCAGAGCAGAAGGCGATTGTAAAAAACGTTAACATTTCTGAAATTCGATTGTCTAGATTCTTGACAAATTCAAGATCTTCCTATATATTATGGAATTACAAAAACACTAAAAATACCATTTTAGTACTTATAAAGCATATAGACGTGTTCAGTTATAAAAAGAAAATGTTAAGTGTGTAAAAGAAAATAATTGGCAACATGCTGTAATATTTTACCTTAGTAAAAGTATTTGTGCTTAGTATGTGATAATTTACCATTATAATGAATTTAGTTTGAAAACTCTTCATGCAAGCTGTAGCTATGTTAGTGAATGCACTTGGTAATGTTTTCGGAATGTATTATTTTTTTTATTTTTTACTAAATGCTTAAATGGCATTATCTTTACCACTATAATACAGGTATGTATGTGTATGTACTTATAATAAACAAATTATATGATTCATTTTATTTCGACACTGACAAACTATCAACTATCTGTTGGAAAGTATAATCTTAATTAGCTGGTGATTACATCTTATAGCTCGATTTTTGGCCGAAATTTTTCTACAATTCGTAGTGTTGTACCACAAATTGAACGGCAGATGATTTGTGTGAGAAGTTCATGGCTTAAATTCACTTCGAGGTTTGTCATTGCCTGCTGAGAGGCGGACACTCCTAGAAAAGGCTTTTCTATAATATTTGACATTACTTGCCCCGGCCGAAATTCGAATCCGGGACACTCCGAGTGAAGCGTGCATACGCACACCGGCCGGTAATTTTCTAACATTCTTAAACAAAATTTTAAAAACTATAGAATTCAGGCATGAAACTAAAAACTGCGATATTTCACTAACTACAAGAATATATTTGTGTAACCTTAATATGTTTTGAAAATAAGCAGGCCCGCTCATTTCATTTCAGTTAAGTATATCTAAAACAAAAAAACAAAACACGATATTAAAAAATTTGGCAAATACTTTATCAAAACCCTGCTAAACACCATTATTGGGAGGGTGAAGTACGAACCCGTAGCCAAATTCAAATTATTGCATTGCGACTATGGAAAGGTTACGTAACTTTATTGAAAGAGAACGGGGTTTCACATAATAAAATAAGTGTTCATATTGACGAGACACTCTAATTTGAACTCTAAATTTTCTAGAATACCTAGACTGATGGCGTTTACAGCTAACAAAACGCCCATATTTATCAATATTTTTCGAAAGAATGCATACATAGTATATATCGCAGTATGTGCATACAATTTTAGCGTGTATTGTTCGATATTCTTAAATCGTAAATATATATTACATGTATAAAACTATCATCGTAAAATTTGTAGAACCAGTAGATTTTAAACAACATCCCATTTACCCAATTCGTTATGTTTTATTGGCATTAATTGCAAACATCGCGTTTAAGTTCTAAATATAAGTGGGCAAAAGTCGGAAAATCGAACTCAATTAAAAACAATGCACCGCAGTCATAGTAAAGATGACGTCGACTCGAAGGTTAGTAGCTGTTTTGGATATAATTTGCCACAAATAGCTGTAATTATTTACAGTGAAGAAGTCAATTTTATCTCGGTCATTACTAAGGGTAATTGTTTGTTACTGCCCAAAGCTTATTTGTTTTCAGCTGACTTAGCCCATAAATAAAGATTCTCTGGAAATTAGACTACATAACCATCTAATGAATTTTTATACGTATTTTCATAATTTTTTTTTTTTTTTTTTTTTCAAATATATACGTATTCCTTTGAGAACCGTATAAAGCGATTGTGCGATGTGACTTTAAAAATTTCTTGAAGACACGTTACCCAAATTTGGTTTAAACTTCCAAGAGCAGTGATTGTGTTATCTATTTTCATATGCTTTCCAAGTAAGAATAAGAGAATATATTATTGCACAAAAGAGAAAAAATCAGTTGCGTATAGTCTCTCGGAGTGATCAGTAGTATAGTAGTATTTTTTATCTATCTTGGTAAAATTCAATATTGAGCATGTCTGCGTATAAAACTTAGTGTCATTTATTGTGCTAACGTGTATATATTAACATTTTTTAAATTTTGCCGGTTATTTCTTTGCCCTAAAAATCAGGTAACACAATTGTGTTACTTGGGCATTAGTAAAGACATTCATGCAAGCTCACAATTGTGATATCTAATGAATTTCAGGAAAGAAAATAAACTTATCAAAGGATTCTGACCTTGAAATGGTCCTAGATATTCTTGAAAACTCCGATGTCAGTTTTTCATCTGATGATGATATAGAAAACGACAGTTTTACGCCCGACCAAATGCCAGAAAGTGATAGCTCAGATGAAGATGACTCTGAAGAAGGTATTTTTCTAGTATTTACTTTATTTATTCATTAACTAACTCTGCCAGCAGATTTAGATCCGGAAAATATATTTAATAATCAAAAGTGTTCGACGACCCAAAGAACTGATCTTTGGAAAAGAAAAGAATTCGCAGTTCACGATATTCCCATTGTACAGGGCTGTCAGAATTTCGTCGAACTTGGAACACCTCTTGAATACTTTTATAAATATTTCACTGAAACTCATTTCATAGATGTAGTCAAATATACGAAAATGTATACCCTTGCGACTTCTGGCACCGAGATGAACCTAACTGCGACTGCGACACAAATAAAAATGTATTAGGAAGAAAACAGTAGGTGCGAAACAATTGCTGCATCCATGGCAAGAAATAAATTCATGCGATTTAGAAACAACATACATTTTGTTGATACCAACAAACCAAGTGGAACGCACAAGCTATGGAGAATTCAGCCCGTGATAGACCTGGTAAGAAACCGATGCAATCAATTAGCGTCTGCAGTGACTTCATACTTCGATGAGCAAATGGTCCCTTTTTCTGGCAGATGCCCTGCAAGGCAAGTCATCCGCTCAAAGCCGCGCCCTGTGGGTTTGAAAAATCTAGTTTGTGCTACCTCTGATGGGCTGATCGTTGATTTTGAGTTATTTCAAGGTGCTAGAAGTTTCCCCGACTGTGGACTGGGTCATGGTCCATCAATTGTATTACGGCTTACAAAATGCCTGCCGAAGGGAAGCCATCTTTATTTTGATAGATTTTTTACCACCATACCTCTTTTGGAGAAATTGCAGGAGAATGGATTCAAGGCGACAGGCACCATAATGGGAAATCGCCTAGGAAAGAGAATTAATTTTCCAGCAGACAAAACCATGGCGCGTAGTGACGTGTATCAATTTGTTAAAGATGACAATGTACATAGCTGTTTTGAAATGGTGTGATACAAAGTGTGTTACAATTGCGTCAACAGCATGTGGGAAAGACCCGATCGGTGAAGTTAATCGTTGGGTGCGAAGCTTAAAACGACGATATCCAGTGCCGATTCCCGCTGTTATCCAATTATATAATTCTAAAATGGGCGGAGTCGATATAGCTGACCAAATGATGGAATACTATCGCATTAAAATGAAAACTAGGAAATGGCCCATCAAAGTTTTTTTTCATTTCCTTGATTTAGCAATATATAATAGCTGGATGGAGTACAGAAAAGACGCAAAGATACTTGGTATTACAGGAAATAAGATTAAAAAATTTGTTCATTTTAAAATGGAAATCGGCGAAGTCCTGGCAAAGTACAAAAGCGCTCCATCGAATGTACCACCCTTCGAGCTGCCCGAGGGCTATCACGGTAATAAATATCGTCCACACAACGCCCCCGATGATATAAGGTTTGATAGATTCGACCATTGGCCCGAATTTGTCGATGGCACTGCAAAGAGGTGTCGCAATCCGCGTTGTGGAAGTCGGTCTCGAGGACGATGCCAAAAATGCAAAGTATACTTATGCCTGGCAAAAGATAAAAAATGTTTCAAAGAATATCACACAAAGTAATACTGTACTGAATTCGTTATATTTTTTGTTTTAGTTTTTTAGTATTTCATTAAACCGCCTTGAATTTTTCATTAAAGACAAAGAAATAAAAAAGTTGTATTTATTACATAGTAGTGACCCAAGGTACACAATTGTGATAGGTTCTTTTCAGGAAAAAATTTTGTATGAAAAATTTTTAAAAATCATTCCATGTCGACTAAAAGTGAAATGATTGAAAAAACTTTGTTTTCATTAAAATTATACCTTAAAAACTGCTTGGTTCTCAAAGGGGTATGTATGTATGTATATAATATTAATACTCAATGGTTACCCTCCTCCCACCCTACCAGGCAAGAGTTTGTTAGGCGTGGAGATCTAAAACTTCTCAGCTACAGGAAAAATAACTTCATCAGCTGAATACAATACATGATTATTATTCCATCGTTAATCAAAACCCTTCAAGGGTCAGTACAGCTTTTTTATGCTGAAAAGCGAGTCCGAAATAACAAAGGTGCTAGAAAACTCAAATCTCGACACCAACATCGGAAAAGTTCGTTTAATTCCAAATTGGTTTACACTGTTTTAAAAAAAAGGTATGTATACTTTTCTAATATCGTCAACATCGGACTATGGAGGTTTTCTCAAGAACTCGATTCCGGCGCGATCTAGCGTATTCATTCTTCGTAAAAGTTATTCTAGTCGCACCGCTATTACACGTTATCAGAAATTCTGCCTTTTAAAAAAAAAATATGGCTAATACTTTTTGTTTATCTTTCTTTCAATTAACTTTCAAGTTTTTTTTTTAAATTTATTTCTAAATATTTGAAATTCTTATTCAATAACTTTATAGAAGTAACTAAATGCTTTAAAATTATAAAGTAAACATTTCCAAGTGAGTTTATAATATTCGGTGATTCGATTAACCATTACTTTTAAGATGAATATGCGAAGCGATTTTGCTTTTCTTGTAAATAATTGGCAGCGCATTAAATGATCAACCACTTGCAGGCAAGCAAAACGAGACAACAAAAAAAAAAAAAATAATGAAATATCGGAAAAGTAGTACAAAAAAGAAAAAAATAATAATAATTATTGCAACTCACTTTTGCTTTAAAATCTCGAACCATTCATCAACAACCTGCGGTGGCGGAAAAGTGCCATCCTCGAATGCCAAATCCTTAACTGTGATGCCCTGAGCCTCTAGCTCCTCGGTATTATAACTGGGCTCACATACGCGCACCACCGTGCTAACGTTGTTCTTCTTGAGCTCCTAAAGGGAGAAAAGATGGGGTATTAAATAAAAAATAAGTAAATATCTTTCAACTGCAAATAGTTTCCGCGACTAACCGTTATATAATTTTGGATGGTTACATCTGATGGCCGATCGGTGATTAGGAACTTCATGCCCTTAAACTCGATAAGAGCAGGTGCTGGTCGTAAATCCTTTTGACGCATGTTGCTCATTAATTTACGAAGTTTAAGAAAATTTTATATATAATATATAATTATGCGTATGTGTATGTGTGGTGGTTGAGTGCAAGTTTAAAGACAACTCAATAGAATATTGTAAAAGAAGTACGTTAGTAATTAGCTCTGATCTTCGGCTGTCTTTTGTTTCGAATAGCTGAGGTTTTTTGTTGTTTTTGTGTATCTTTTTCCTGCTTTAGAAGATGTTTCACTTTAGAATCTGATCGTCAGATATCGCTTTTGTATTTTGCAGCAAAGGTGCAAGCTTTAGTTGGACTTGAGTTTTTTCTTTCACTTTTAAATATGGGAAGTTTTGTTATTAACACTCTCAGTAGTTTATGCTTATTTGCTTATTTTGTAAATACTTTGTATAAATATAATTTAAGTATTCTTATAATGTGCAATTTGAAGCTTACATACGGAAATCGTTTTGTAATTAGCGCCAAACATTTAAATTAAGTACAAATGTTTCCTTTTCCTTTAGAAAGTTAATAAGTATTTGTTAGATGTGTTTTCTATCTTAAAAATAATCACAAAAAAACTAATCAGAAAAATTTTGTTCAAAAATAGTATTCTTGAGAGCTTTTGTTTTGTTTTTTTTTGTTTGCAGAAAAGCTGTTTACTATAATTCTACGTGAAATCCCTGTTACTGTTTCTGATTCCTCTTTACTCTTATTAAACAATCTGATTTTGCAGTAATTCTCAACTGATTTCGTTTTCTGCTTTCTGTTGCTTTTCTTAGCAAGAATTAAATGTACCAATTCTCTGATATGCGCGCTTTAAGTGAGTGCCCTTCCGTGCAACACTTTCTTTGCAATCCAATTAGAGTTTAATTTTTTGTCTCAAAATGTAAAAAAATCCCCTATATAATATCCCTCTTGCTCTCGCGTCCTGCGCTATCACTGCTTTCTCCTGTCTAACAATCTTCCAACTGAACACGCTGCCAACAAGATCCAACTCTCGCCCTTTTTACGTATCTTTAGCGGTTTCGCAAATCTTTTGCCCTGGAAAGAAAAATAAAAAAGATAAATTTCATTAGATGAGGATTTTTACTAAAACGTAAATTTCTATATACACTTGCGGTCAATAAAAACGCACCACCAAATATAATTGAAATAAGATCACATGAGCAATTGGTTTATAAAGTTAGAATATTATTTGTTTGGCAACATAGTGTAAATTAGTAATCCACAAATTTTTTTCTCGAAAATGGTTTTTATATGGAATAGCCAATTACTTAAAAAAAAATTAACAAAAATATACAATACATTCGATGGTATTCATGATTAATTTAAAGAAAACAATGTGAAGCTAACTTAAAGCGACTAAATCATTTTCAGCACTAACGGTAGAAATATAGACTTCACAATAGGCTTTCCTAATAACGAGTCGTTCCTCCTTTAGACACAATTACTTCCTTAATTCTTGAAGGCATGGGATTCACTGGGACCTCAATTGATTTCCTTAAACGCGACCATAACAAACCAGTTCTAAAATCTTTATCAATTGACTTTTATTTGTTGGCTTCTGTTTAGCAACTTCACACTTCATTATGTGCCATAAGTGCTCAACAGGGTTTAAATCTGGCGAGTTTCCAAGCCAACCCAAGCGTTCAATACCTAGATCTTTAAATGTATTGGCTAACTAAAAATAAAAATTCGAGCTCAATAGGATCATATACACCAATATTGTAAAGATGTTTTATACAAGATTTGTTTCCAATTAAAGCTTACCCATTTTGCACGATGGCATGGCGCTGAGTCATCCTGGAAGGCAACTTAACTTTCTTTACTACACAATTATCCTGGAACTTTTCACCACCTGAACCGCGCACGTAAAGACAATTTTGTGAGCTTAGAAAATTAAATTTGCTTTCGTCAGATCATTTTGATCCCAATTTTGGTAATTTTTAGCCCAAGAAATTCGTGCAGCCTTCATTCTTTGTGTGAATAGTGGCTTTTGGGCATTGCGTCTTCTATATAAACCCACATCTCTTAGCCGTCGGCGTATGTTTTCGACACTTAAATCCACTTGGTGAAAATTTTGCATCTCCGCTCTTATAGAAAGTGCGATTTTAAAGCGGTCGCTTAAACTTATCCGCCGCAGTATGTTGTATGTTCTCTCAATTGACTTTCGAGGACGGCCTGATCCCTTTTTACGCTCCAACACATCACTATTCTCTTTTTTTTTTTTGTAAAAGACGAACAATAGGTGAATGGCTACAACCAATTCTAGCTGCTATTTGCCGAGAAGATAACTTTTCTTCATCTAATGCCAATATGCAAGTTTTTTTATCACGCGTTAATTTCTTCCGTTCATTTGGCATTTTGGACAACTTTTCAAATGCACAACCAAAACACGACTATAAATGAGCAGTGTGCAAAAATAATTTATTTCTCAGTGCTTACTATATCTAGTAGAAATTTTTTCAAATTTACAGTTATATATCTGAAGATAATCTACCGAAGTGGAGGTGCGTCTTTATTGACAGCAAGTGTATGTATATTATAATGAGCCCGTATGTGTGTAACCTAGTTGCAAAAGAACACTAGGTAGGATAACGAATTACATGTAAAGCAACAACACCAACTCAGAAAAATATGCGAGTTGAGCCGACTCGGTTAAATGATGTCCGACCTGAGATGTAGTGCTGTGAATTGAAAAAACTGTGCTATTGTGAATGTGCCGGGAAAAAATAAATGAGAAATTTCAATTTAAGACCTGTATCGTTTTTCATGAAAGATACGAAAAGGATTCTTTTGCCAGTCGGGTGCACAGCAACCGACCTATTATAACGAATTGCAAGGACCGTTACAACTATATATATACAGTGGTGTTCAAAACATTTGCAACTGATTTCATGATATTACAAGTAGTTCGACTTTTAATAGAAAATACCACAACATCTTAATTTTGTTGCCTTTTTTATTCAAAGTAATATTTGTATATTGTCTCATAAGAACTTAAATATTAATTCATTCACTAACAGAAATAAAAAAATAAATTATCTAAAATTGCAAATGTTTTTAACACCACTGTATATTATATATATTATTATACAGCTAATTCGTTTTTATTTGCATAGTACATATTTGCAAATATATAACTACATAAACCTAAAAATTGCCGGCACTACTATTTTTTGTCCCTAAATAACACTAAACAACATGAAAGAGGCTAACAGGGTTGATTTTGCAACTAAAGGAAACTTTATCCGAGTTGGAGCGTTCTTTTGCAACTCGGTTATATTAAAACGGGGCAAATAAAATTGTAGAATGCACATACATATGTACATAGAAAATTAAATTAATATGGGTAATGTTATGAGTGTGACAGTGTGCGCTAATCTCCAAAATTACTAAATGAATTTTCATGTGGATAGACCCTAGCTCCTGAAAATATGTAGCATTTTTTTCATCAAAGCGGGTTTTTCCTATTATAAGGATACCCCTCGACGTTGTTAACACCAAATACGATGGTAACAAAGTTCACAGAATACGAAAATGATATAAAAAGAGACCTGTTACTCGAAAACATCTTTGTTTTTTTTTTAATAAGATCTTACGAGTATTTAATAAAGCAGGTTCTGCATAGCTCGAATTCCGAAAGTTTTCCCCCCTATGGTGGTTATTGTACCATTTTAACAATTAGAACCAAGAGAGACAAGAAAATATTTCTAAACTGAGTAGATAACTTAAATTTAGCTTTTGCTCTCGACATTCTTGATGGGCAATATGTGTACCTATTGGTGAGTATTGCATATAAAGCTGGGGTCATATCAAGTAAAAAGTGAAAGAAGTGTCTATATTCAGGCGAAACTGAACTTGTCAACATAAAATGGTCAGCGTAAATTTTACTAAATAACGGGAGGTACAATGTGTGTACCAAAGAGATAGATTTTGTCATCTTATACGCCGACTCTGAACAGCAAATGAATTTTGTGAAGTTTTTTCATCGGAGAAGTACACTCAGAGGGTTGCCTTGTCTACCGAGGGACGGACCCCTATTAAACAAATGCTTCTTTTTTACCATTCTTTATGTTAGTTACTCAGACCGGAATTTGAACCTGGGGCAGAGCGAATGCATAAAGTGTTGAGCATGTCGTATGGGACAAATTTGTCACTTATATTTAGTTATTTATTTTTAATTTCTTTTATAAATGCACCGCTCATTCTATTAACATACACCATATAATAAAGGGCACGGTTTAAGTTAATGAAAATTCGCGAACGCTTAAAACTTTTTTTGCATTGAAAACAATGGTCAACACCGTCGGCGAAACTTGCAGTCTATTATAGTGGAATTTAATAGAATTGGTTTGAATTTTGCTAAATTTTTGTGAATTTCGTCAAAGGTTTGAAACTTCTATTTATATGATTTATGTTATAGAATGAGCTAGAAATGGCGCTGGAATTAACATTTGGTCCAAATCCAACCCACCCGTTTTTCAAATTAGTCCCGCGGATGTCGTGTGCCCCGATATCTATCACTCAATATAGCGCACTGGAATTTCAAATTGGAGTACAATCGTATTTTTTATTTAACAAACTCTGTATATTTAACTATAGATATACATTAAATAGATTCGTATTTTTAATACGGAACAATTTCTTTAAATGCAAAAATGTATTCAATTCAACAAACGGTAACTTTATGTCAACGTCCCAATTGCGCTACCACTTTAGAATACAAATTTTCACACTTAATACTTCATCAAAAATAGACTATAGACGAAAACATTTAATTTTGTACTCAAAAAACAAAAAAAAAAAAAACATTATAACAACTAACTGCATTGTGCAGTCGAAAATGGAATATCAAAAACGCTTTAGCTGTCAGTCGTAACAAAATTTCTTATGAATGTATGGTGATTATAGTTTTTGGTGTGCATAATAAATATTGTTTAAAGCCAACAAAATTGGAAAACTAAACACAGTGAAAAGTGAAAATTTTAAATAATAACAGACGAAAGACATTAAATATGTACATATATGCACGCAGAATAGAACATTAATACATATAAAACAATTTATTTGCTATAATTCAGGGCATTGTTGTTAACTTTTAAAGTGAAATAATTTAGTAAATGTTAGCTAAAGGGGATGTGAAAAACATTAAAATAATATACAATACATGTGCACATCTTTGTAGAATAAAAGTACGAATATGTACATATGAATGCATGTTAATTCTTTAGCTCTTGGCTTGTCCCACGTTTTTCGTTCTGTCTTGGCTATTAATCGCCTTTGTTTTCTGCTCAATTTGTTCCCGATACCATCCCCAGCAATATTTGCAGATAATACCTATTTTTTTACATGCAGTAGATATGGCCTTCTCCTTCAGACGCTAATATGTTTTTCCGCTGTTGTTCTTTTTTAGTAGTCGCTTTTATTTTTGTTGTTGTACGTATTTTTAAACATACATTTTTTTTTTAAATAAACCCCAATGCGCATTTCAATTCTGATTTCTGCCACATTTTTATGCTTGTGAGTAGCATCGCGCTCTTCTACTATAAATATGTCACACACACACATACCCAATACAGCAATAACTGTCATCCACCCAGTAAAATATGGTATTTAATGAACAATTTTAAGGGTAAGTAGAAGTTTAACTAGATTAACAAGATTGTAACTTAGTTTAATTGTTAAACTCGAACTGAAAAGCTGGCTTTAAGATGAGGAAAATAATGAAAAAAGTATTCATTATTTTCACTATGTAATTTAATAATTTAATATAAGCTAATATTTTCGCAATTTTTTCTTGTTCCAACGCGATCTGAATTTACTGGGCTATTAATAATTTAAAAACAAAAAAAAAATATTTCATTTTAAAATATAAGTTATAAGAATGAAAGTTTAAGACGTTGAAACAATTTTTATAAATTTTTAGTTATGCAAATGAAAAAAAGTTTTCAAGACCAAAATTTAAAAAAAGGGGATGGTCATGCTACCAAATATCGGGGTTTTCAATAGGAACGCTACAAAAGTTTTTTTAAATAAAACAAAAACGGTTTGGGACATTAATTAAAGTCTTTATTCCTGTGAAGGTACATTCGATGCCATTATGTATGGAACTCGATTTCTTTTGCGTGGGCACCACGGGCACGCTTGCAGAAGTCCAGACGCTGAACCCAATTTTCGACGATTTTCAAGCATAAATCGGCCGATACTGCAGCAATTTCACGTTCGATATTCGTACGAAGTTCATCAATCGTCGCTTGCTTATTGGCATAGACCATAGACTTGACGTAGCCCCACAGGAAACAGTCTAACGGCGTCAAAACGCACGACCGAGGCGGCCAGTTGACTGGGCCATTTTGTGAGATAACACGTTCACCAAACTTGGTTTTCAATAAATCGATTTTGACATTCGCTGTGTGGCTTGTGGCGCCGTCCTGTTGGAACCACATATTGTCCAAGTCCATATCATCCAATTCGGGCCAAAAATATTCGGTTATCATTGAGCGGTAGCGATTCCCACTCACAGTAACGTGCCGGTCTTGATCATCACGGAAGAAGTACGGCCCAATGACGCCGCCGGCCCATAAACCGAACCAAACCGTAATTTTTTCGCAGTGTTCACTCATGGAGTACGTGTGGATTGCTGCCTGTCCAATAACGCATATTTTGGTTATTGACGAAGCCATTCAGCCAGAAATAACGACGACCATAAATTGGACGTTGCGCTCTTAAAGTTGAGGCCATTGATTCCGAACTTCGGTAGTCAATTTTAATAATTTCGACTCGTTGTTGGATCGTATATCTTTCCATGATGAAATGACAAACCTTACTGAAGAGAAATGTCAAAAGAGCGGGGAAAAATATGGCGTCGTTTGTTGTCACTATCGGTCTACTTTTGTAGCGTCCCTATTGAAAAACCCTAAGATCTCGTATAGATGAAACTTGCAAAAATCCTTCACTATTCCTTTAAATTTTTTTTTATTACTTTACTACTATTCGATAAACATATCTTGCATCTATGCAAATCAAAATATTTTTATTAATAAACATAGCCTGGAAAATATGCCCCACTTTTGCATTTCAATCGATGTTAAAATTGTTTGGTATTTTGTATAACTCAAAGATATGTAACACTCTAACACCCACTGTATATATGTATATATAGGCATCATTCGGATACGCGAAATTAAAACATCCTCTGATTTGTATTTACCCTTGCTGATCGTTGCATCGATGACGTTATTCATTATCTTATTCACAACCAGTCTCGTTCGGTTGCATAGTCGAGGTTGAATCAGGTTACGCAACATGCTACTGACTGGACTTACTTTTAGTTTTGTGGCAGTCCAGGCAATTGCAAAAATTCAGTTGGATAAGTTGACTATGTTATGGTATGTGGTATTTACGCACCGGAAACAAAAAAAAAAAGCAAGGCGTTTATAAGAATGCAAGTTTCATTTAATAGTGAATTGGATTTAAAAGGTTCATTGTGACTAATAATCGCTCATCAAAAGTTATACTCAAATAAATTGAAGTTCACATCAAGAAAAAGTTTCCGAAGATTATAGAAAATATGTATGTCAATAAAGCCAAATATTGTAAAGGGAAAAGCAATGAAAAACCTGCACTAACAACTTCAATTGAAATTTATTGCCTTTCTGAGTATTAAGCCAATGGCTATTTCATTTAACGATTAATTAAAAATAAATTGCGTGAGTTAATAGTTTTTTCCTCGAAAAATACGTCAATAGCAGCAACTCGACTACGCCTTTGCACCACTTATTGAATAAATTTAGACTAAAAGTTATTAGGGGATTAATGACCGTAATTAATAAAAATACGCGAAAATTGTGGATCTAAATTTGTTATAAATATTAATTGATTTCGGCTACAAAATTCTCTACAAAAACAAGAATGCCAAAACATTTACAGAGCAATACATGGACGAAAACTCATTACAAATTTTGAAATTTCATTAGAAATTATCCATTTTAACGTTCTGAAATTTAGCAAAGTGCTTTTAGGAGCGCGTGACTAACAGCTGCTGTCAAAAGCCATCGTAATAGAACGCGCTCATCTCAATCATTTGACGCGCCATTTTTCGTTGAAGACATGCGGGGGTTTTGCTAGGGGCTGACTGGCTAGCGGCCAGACGCTGAACAATTGATGCGAATAAATGTGATGACCGGCACACTCTAGTGAGTTCGATATCTGCTATCGCTAGCTTTGTATGTAAGCGTGTGTAATGTGGAAGTTAATGACAACAAATGGCAAATATTCAATTGTCAATATGCCAAAAAAAAACGTCATAAACCGATAAGGGAAGGAATTAACGACAAATTGCGTTTTGTGAATTGCTAATACAAAAAGTTAAATGAAAGCAGATGACAGAAAGTATAAAAGCTTTACAAATACATAATGGCTGGCTTTTGCTAACCTCTGACGAAAAGTTTTTATCATTTCACATTGGAGGCACGGATGAATGTTATTAGGTTGTAAAAATAGTAGAGCAATTAATTTCATATCTGCAAATCTGCATATCGGGAAAAATAAGAACCGAAGAGCGCCACCACGAATATACTAAGAAAACTGTTTAATAGCTGAATGCAGTGAAAATCGAACACATCTTAAAATAGCATAGAAAGTTTTTGAAGCTGCGCATGGGAGAAAATGCACCGCAGCCCACTAAAAAAAAGATCAAAAATCAACTCGAACCACTTCAAACTTACAATTTATTATCCTAAAATTTATCGTGCAATACCCGAGTGGGATATTGCACTATAACCTTTCAATCTGATAAAATAAAATTTGGGCTTTTGTTGGTAAGTTTTAATACATTTTATACAATGTTTAAAACCTTTATTTAGGCATATGTGTGTGTGTTTTTTTAACTAGAAATCCCCAGCAGGCGTTGCTCTGTCTTTATCTCTTAATTTATTTTTAACTGGAAGATAAAAAAGTGGTACCTCTGTCCTCAACCCTATCTGAAGTGATTTTTTTAATATTTCTCAAACTGGAATTAATTTCTCATGTTGAATTAAGTTGGTAAATTTAGATATATGTATGTATGTAGCTATCGTTGTATACCGAGATTTTATTCTTGAACTATTTGACCGCATATTTTAGAATTGGTTACAAAAAAAAAAAGAGCTCAATTTTCAGTTGCGAGCAAAATAATAGCAGTGTCATGCTATAGTATTGATATTTATAAGTTTTTAAATTTTTTCTTTTTGCCACAGCGCTTGCCAACACTAGTATTCGCAAACTATTTTGTTTAAGTGTTTAAGTTTTCTTTCAACATCTTCGAAAGTTTGATAAATAAGGTTTTCAAAAGTAAGTAATATTATTAACTAAAGCATAATAATAAATTATCCCATGTATCCGCTTAAATAATTTCTTTCAAGTGGGTTGTGGGAAACATTGTACAACAGAGAAGCGTAATTTGATAAAAAATCTGATAAATTAAGGTAAAACGTATAAAGAAGCACAAAAATTACTAATTACTAACTACAATGCATTAAAGTCCAGAAACTCGTCTGAAACACGTGGCCGTACAAAAATTTTATCGACATTCCTTCTCCAGCGATAGCTACGCAAATTAAAGAGGAGTTAAATGGAGTACATACAGTCATAAAATGTTTACGAGACAATAAATTGTTTGCTTGACGTTCTCGTAATAAAGTTCCTCTTTTGAAAAAAAAAACGGGTGACAAAAGACTCAAGTTTGCAAACGACCACATGTTATGGCCGCTCCAAAAGTGGAGAAATATTTTATGAACTGTTAAGAGGACAATTGTTCTATATGGTGAAAAAAGCTCAAGGGAATATGCTAGACATGGATATGATCCAAGGTATACAAGAAAAACACTTAAGCATGGCTGGTGTGGGCATCATGTTGGATTTTAGGATCTGCATACAAAAAATAAGTGCTTATTTAAAAGTATATTGCTGTAATTACTCGCGAAAAGTGAGAAGCAAAACAATAATAAAAACAATTTTTTTAAATACTATTTCGCGTATGCTTGAGTGCAAGTGCAAGCAAGAATTGTGTTTTAATTTTTTTTTAATTTTTATTTCATTGCTTCCCAGTTTGCTTTATTCAATTACTTAGTATATTACGAACAACTGTCTGCTACATTACCAAATCTTTTATTTAGAGGAATTGTGTGGTTTCGTTATAATCAAGGGCCACTACCTGTAAGTCTATATAATTTAGTAAAATTACTGTATATTACATAAATTATTTTCGTTTAATTGCTGTTTTACACCTAGTTGGGTGGCCAACTGGTATAGCGGCACAGATATAGATTGAATGTTTAATTGAGGATGTCACATCTGATATTAACTTGGCAGAGCAACACAGATGTTTGCATATTAAAAGCAAAATAATAAATAAATAGAATCATGTGAACATACTTTCCCTATGATAGATAGCAGCTCTTTTTGATTTTCTGCCGTTGTTGTGGGCAATATATTATATACATACATATATTATTAACTAAATTCGTCTCCATAAAATTTAATTTAATTTTCATACTTACTTTTTATTTGTGCTGTGCTTGGCAGTATTCTGCACTGTCTAAGTGAAACTCCATAGATGTAGGAACAGGTCTAGCCAGCTGAAATAAATCGAAAGACAAAAATTAAAATAATTACAAAATTTGGCACATCACATATAATTTAATTAATTGACACAATACTATACGATTTAATCTACAGTAAAAAGAAATGCGCACTCGTTAAATAAAACACAAAAGGTACAATTTTGCAAAGGAGCAAAATTGTGTTAATTGCTGTGCAATTAAGTCGAACACATCTTGTAGGCAATGTTGGAACTGAGTAATAATGAAAAAGTCAAAATGAATAGAGGAACAATATTAATATTTTCCTTTTCTAGGTCCTTTCGTCGGGGAAGAGTCCCATTAACAATCTGTATATGATTACTAAATACTTTTATTTTTATATAACGTGAGTATTCTCAAATTACGAGGTGGCTGTTAATACTCGTATTATTTTTATTATGTAAGCCAAAAACCACATCAGTACGAAAATTTCTTATTATTTATTTAAGAAAAAAATTAGTAAACAAAAACAAATTGTCTTATGGGCGACTACGAAAAGTATTTATTGAAAAGAAAAAAAATGATATTTTCTGCCGAAGGGCATTTGCATCTCGGCAGCTACATACTTATGTTAACAAAGAAACTCGCTGAGCGGCACCATTGCCATTCTAAAATTGATGCTGGATTGCAATTTCAGTCAAACCCAGACGCGTTGTCAGCCGTTTCGGCGATGTCTATTGGCCACCCCAGAGCGGCGGATTCACGCCGCGGACAATCCATTAACGATTCAGGCACTTGAGGCGAATATCGAGCAACCCATTCCCGAGATAGAGCCAGAAATCGTAACCGAGGTCTTGATAAATAATGTTAACAAAATGCACTTTTGGGAAGCCAGCCGACAAAGCCACATGAATTAAATGATGTGCCCTAAATAATGTAAAAATCGAAAAACCCAATATAGCGCCCAAAAAAACAAATTTTGTTCATGTCATTTGTCAGCAAAAGGAAAAAGTATACCACTATATAGAAAGCTATGGGAAATCGGATGTCTATCTTTCAGGCAGATATATGTACATATATGACCCAGAAAGATGTGCAATAATGTACAATAATAAAAATAACAGAAAAACGGGTATTTTGTATGTATGGTGCATAATAAATGGTGTATAATATTTACTCACTTATATACATAATTATTAGAGTTTATCAACAAAGCTAAAAATGCTTATTTTCAGATGATCGTTTCGAACAGGGGGATAAAGTTGTTATGTACGTACGAGTATACGTATATAGTATAAAGTGCATTTGATTCGCGATTTCTCTGTCCGCTATGTCTGAGCACTGCTGGCTTGCAAAAACAAACAATTTATGTGTGAAAGCACCCAGAAAGTTAGCTAGGAAGATTCGTCACTGGCAAGTATGTTGGCGCCTAATAAGATTGCTTGAACTCTTTCAAGCCAATTTTTCTGTAGACATAAGACAAGTTTTAAGCTGTGCACAAAAAACGACCTTGCGCGGTTACGCGCTCGTAATTATGACAGCTCTTTTTCAATAATACCAATCTTTTTAACTTATACGAGTTGCGTCATAGATTCGCCACTCACTAAATGTTGGCAAATCTAATTGGGATATTGTTTTTACTCCATTTCACTTAATACAAGGCGGTCGCAGCAGTTGATTTATTTATGCCATGCGAGATTAGATTAAACAAGATTGCGCTCACCTTAAGCACCTATATAATATTGTTGTTGTGCAAAATAATAGTGACACGAGTAAACAGTTATACAAGAAAAGATTAAGCCTTCCGCGGCCCGCTAGCCCTCTCTTTGTCGATTTGACAGTATCCACCCATTCGTAATTGGATTTTATTTACTACAAACAATGCTAACAAAACTTTCAATCATTCTGTCATTTTCCGGCTTCTGCTACACTTCTTCCTCTTCTTTTTTAGATTTATTCTTTGCTCTCACGTTGTCTAGCTTTTATTATGTCACTATCAGTTGTTCTTAGCGCGGAAGATGCAATCTTGTTTCCTATCATTCTTGGCCTCGATTGTAACAAACAAAAACTATACTGATGAACAAACCATAACACCAAGATATTTATGCATAAGTTTAAAGTAAGTTTTACTGGCAGAAATTTTGGGTTCTGTGAATAAAGCCCGCAAGGCATTTTATGCAGTGTCCTAAATTCATTGTGCAAAATGAAATTCGCCCGCAGTCTCCCAATGAATAAGAATTCCTTTCCTTCTAAAAATAACCCTAGTCAATCCAACACCGGCTAGCTACGCTATTTAAAGTAGTTTTGAGCATTTTTTGATCGCGGGCGACCCAGTCTTATTTAATTTTTTGATAGCGATAGCAAAGATATCAATTGGTTATTTTTTTCATTAACCTGTTCAACAAATGCTCGTTATGGTGTAAAAGATGCTCAAGTAAACTATGTAGTACTGAAAATATTAGTTGCGGGTCGACACAGGTTTCCGTGATCTGAATTGCAGAAATGTTTACATAAAATAAATTAAATAAGACTTTAAGCGTTAAAACATAACTTTGTTATATTTTTCGACAAATCCTGGTATGTTTATGTAGTTGATTGAGTATAATTACCAATTTTATTTGTTATTTTGTTCAATATAGACGTAGTTGCCACGAAATAAATCGAAATAAAATTGCAAATTTCGTTTTATGACACAATGAGCACACACTCAGTTAATACCATTTAATCTAGTACCCTGGCTCTAGCACTGCACTTTTATTTCGATTTAATAATATATTATTTACATATAGTATGTACATACATATATACCCAATTAAATTTATATTCTCTCTCTCTTCCTTCTTAGTGAGTAATATTTCTCCGAAATCGGTTTTGAAATTGGAAGGCACAAATAATTAAAATATTTAAATAGTTTCGTTATCGCTTACATTTAAAACAAAATAAATCGTGTTTCATTAAAAAGAAAAAAGAAGGGCAAAATAATAAAATAAGAACATTTGAAAATCAACAGACAAATAACATATAATTTTCTACTGTATGTGGGTCTGTATTTTATTTGGTGAAATAAATACGCCACACGCGCGGTGTTTTTCATGGCAACACATGTACATACATATTTACTTATACGTATAGGTATACATATATAGGTAGATATGCATGTTCGGGCGTAAGGGTAACCCATTTTTCTTCTGGCTTCAAAAGAAAACAACAGGCGAGTGTACCCAGCTGCAAAAGTTATGCGCTTTTATCGATATTTATATGCACATACATATGTATGTGCATTTCATTGATTTACAATATTTACAATGCCTTTCAAATCTTTGTTATTAATATTTATAAAAAAATTTGATTGAAGCATATAAATTAAAAATTAAAAAATTGCCATCAGCATTGCTAACTTTTTAATTGATGAAAAATTCGATCACTTGCATATGGAGCAAAATAACAACTAATATTTTAAAAGGTTAATTATTTTTAAACCACAACAGCAAATTTTATTTCTGGTACCAATTTCTAAGTGGCGCAGTTTTTGTATGTTCTCACTTTAAATCACCAAGAAGACTTCCACTTCGCTAAGGCTTAGTTAGTTTCAGCGATACAGGTATTAATCAAACAGTCATCGCTTCTCTATGGGACGCTAGCTATGGTTATCCTTTGTTAAGCATCTGGGAATAGGCCCCATTTAATATATCATGAAATAAACCAAAAAATTTTGTATATAGATCGGCTAGCTACAACCTCTCTAAATCAGAGTCCCATAATTTAGGGACGCTTGACAAAGTTATGAATATATGCGAAATTATGTAATTGTTAAAATGAAACCTACTTTTAGTGTTTCAAAATAGGAGGTCCAATTTAGTTGATAACCATAACACTGAACGCGGTTAGTAATTAACGGGGTTCTGTTCGGTTCTGGTGGTGGAAATTTTTAGTACATACCACAATTAAAATTTCCAATAATGTAGGTGGCATTTGTTAGTGGCACGGCAAGTGAAAACAACTCTCACTAATTGAGATTACGCTTTCTCAAATATGATTTTGATGCGGAGGGATGAAGCCGAAATTTGAAAATTGAGGTTGTTTGTATTTGTGGCCGTTATTGTTTCACATATAAAAGCTGTTCAAAAATACGTGTTTATTCAAGAATTATTTCGCTGCTTTTTTACACTTTTTGGTACTAACAATATGTTCACGGAGGAAAACACGGATTTTTCTCTAGAGCAAGTCAGGCGGTGCTAATAGCACTTGCCAAATATACATATACTTATACAGATATTTATATAGTATACAATGTATATTTAAATATGCACTAATGGCTTTTTATTGTATTTGTTTTGCCCACATAATCACGACGAAATTAGCAGCATGCAAAATTTTTCTTCAAACGATTGCTGCTCGTTTTTTGTTGTTTATTTATATTTATTTTTTTCAGACTTTTTTTAGTTTCTCTCCCACTAAAGACATATAGGTACGTTTTCTTTGTTGTAATATTTTTTACGTTTCACCGATTGCTACGCTCTTCGCTTATTTCTGCTTCTTCGGAATGAAAATATAAAGCAAATAGAAATTTTATAGCATATAGCTGTTATTCACCGTATTGCAGAATATTTGCTTCAAATATTTTTCCCGATTAAGTAAAGATTTCGTTAAAATAATAAAAACTTCCATAAAATGAAATATGTTTCCTACAAAAAGAGTAAATATTTCTCAAGCGCCATTTCATTCCTATTTTTGATAGCTGTTTTTCTTCACTCCTGATACTTATCCTTTAGTGCGGATTACATTTTTTTTAATAAAATTTAATAGTAATTGTTATTTTTCATTTTTGTAATGGGTTTAAAACCAGAGAATGCAATCAAACAAAGGCATACCAATCGTTTAGTTTCGCTCATGTATTTAAGGTACCTTTACTCTGATACTGCTTTACTCTGGTATTGCTAAAAAAAAAAAAAACAAAGTTATTGCTCACAACACAAAACGAAACATTGATGTAACAATCAAATTATATTTAAAAAAAATATTAAATCTTTGACAGAAAATTTCCGGAGTGTGTGAATCTTAGGTTGACGAATGATTCGTTGTTTTGTATATTGTGTCTTGTTTGAGCTTGATGAGTATTTTTACAATAAACGAAACTAAGGAAGTATGAAAGGCAACAAACAATTCGTTTGGTTTGTACTCACTATTGGAACGTTTCGTGTATTGTTAGTGCTCGGGGGCAGTATAACAAGAATATCACAAACTTTTCGTACTTGTAGTGCGACTGATTTGTTTCGGTTTGTTTTCGTTCTCTGTTTAAAACACATTTCATCGTTTTAATTGGTCGTAATACGATTAATTTCTTATAATCGATATTAATGTGATCGGAATAATTTAAATCCAAAAACAACGTTTATTTTTAAACGAATAAATAAAAATCACAAAATAAGGGTATGCAATAATTTAAAACAAAAAAAATTTGTTAAATAAAATCAGGTTAGATTTGGCTTATGGCACATGGATTCGATCGGTATATCGTTTTTTTGTTTTCGACAAATTCTGTGCCACGATTATTTTCGCTCCCTGGTTTTTACTTTGTCTTACTGTCAACGAAATAAACAACCCCATAGAATTCAAATTGATTCCTCAGGAAATTAAAACACTTAACCCAAAATTATCCTGAGATGGATGCATTTCAAGTGCTAATTTCTTTCACTCAGTTAGAAGGTTCCATAACGGGAATATTGAGTATCAGTACCCAGAGTTTCCTTATTTTCTAAAAATCGTTTCCAGTTTTAATATGGCCTATGTTCTTTTTTAATGTTTGTGTTACAATATAATATGCACACCACAATTCGTAGGAGAAGTTTGGCCAAAGATCAAGCTAATGCTGTACAGCTAGAACTCCACAACAGACTTTTCAGGCATTGTAGTTTTCGAAGTTGTTCAGGTTTTACAGGCGTTTCAGGCGTTAGAATTTGGCAACTCCATACCATAATTTTTAGGCATGAAAATTTTCCGCAATGTTTTCATTTTAAAAAGGTCTGTCTATGAACGACTAGATGGATGGGAAATACACAAGAAAAACTAAACAAAAAAATTTTACAAGGGAAGACGGAAAACCGTTCCAACATAAATCACTCTAACAAAACATAATAATAATAAATAGGCGCACCCTGTCAGAAAAACAGAAGATAAAAAAGAAAATTCTATTACAGTTTTAGAGTAGCCGAAAATATTTGTATGAAGGTTCCACCAATTTTCGGAAAGCTGTTCACTTCATGCAAGTACTCAGGTCGGTATCAAGTACGCGATTAAAGTATTTACTTGCTTTTAAACCTCTTTAAGGACTTTTTTGCCAATAAGCAAATCATGCTGTTACGTTTTTGGAAAGTTATTCTTTGAAGTTTGCAGATCGATCACTGCGGAACAAATAGTGATTGATTGAATGAAAGAAGGTGATAAACTTATACATATATTGACTGTTCTGGGCTCATAAGCTACGAATTAATTAAATTAATTGCTCTTTTTCATACACTTAGATTTTTTTGTAATACCGAAAACGAAGCATCGTTAATAGCCTGCGTTACGAATTTTAGAATGGGTCGGCTACAAGTAAGTATTGACTACTCTCCGTTATGTTTATAGTATCGATACTGTTTTCGATGCTGTTAAAGAGTACAGATATAGAGTACGAGGCGTATCGGAACATATGTCACTAGAATGTGGAAAAATCTTGTAAAGAAAGAAAACACAAACTCCTGCTTTTGCATTCACCACACCCCCGTAAAACTTACAAATACATCACTATATATACCATTCAAACTACCATGACGTCAATAGAGATTAGAATTATCAACATGTCGAACAAAACTCGAATATGAATTACCTGCAATAGAAATCTATACGAATTTAAAAACAAATACTTAGAATGATAAGGACTAACTGAAAAAAAATGAAGCCACTTCCTGGATTCTCAGTTGAGCTGAAAATTAATAACAGTCGTGATAAAGTAAGACAAAATGACAACAAGCAAAGATAGTGAAATAACTTTTTTAAATACATATAAATAGTAAACCTCACGAAGTCACTTGGCAACATAAATTTTGTAATTGTTAAAATGTTAGAACGGTGTATCTAATTTAATTACCTGAATTTTTTAATACTTTGGATTTTTTTGAACATATTATTTATATTGAAACTTGGGCTAGACATCAGAGAATAATAAATAAATTACAGCACAACCTAAACATAAATATCAAAACAAACTATACGCTATGAAATGTGTATGTTAACCAGTTCTTCCAAGAATCGCCAATTACTTTTTGCTAACTACAAATGTTACTTCTGAAGGTCAAGAACCTGCTGCGTGTAAATTTATGTTCACAGATGAATTAGCATCGAGACAATGCCCAATTGAAGTCACGTCACGTCGACAAAGAGCAAACTAAGCACCATGCATACAAACGTAGATGTTCATACAGTCACACAAATGGCAACAAATGAGTATTTGGACGCTTAAATAAAAAATAATGCATGTACATACATACATAAGTGAGGAGGTATGCAGACACGCAAATGTAGCACAGCAGTGAAGGGGAAAAAGTTCAAGTTTAATGCTATTCACGGGGAAAGTTCGATGGCATTTGTGATGGTGGGATATATGTACATATGTATATTATGTATGTATGTATGTAAGTACAGTGCCAAAGTGAGGGCACAGTGAGTTTGCTTTACAATATTCACATCTCATATCTTCGTGTTAAATCTTTTTCGCCGAAAAACAAGTTCATTATACATTATAAAACATATATGTCATGGTTTCAAATTTTGTACAAATTTCAGAATTTTCAGAAACTTTTCAGTTGTCTTTTCCAGCTAATTTAATTTCAGTATAATAAAGTGTAAGTTAAAGTGGCTTAAAAATTCCGTAAATTTAAAAATTTAAGGAATCACTCGAAAACTGTAGAATAATTCTGAATCAAAATTTGAAAAAAAAAAAATTCAAATCAGTTAAATTTTTGAGAAAATTGTATAAAGTTTACAACATTGATTTAATGATTTATCTTTTACAAAGAAATACTTAATAATAGATTAACGGAAATGGTTAACATGAAAAACAGTGAATATTGTAAAAAAAAATGTCACGATTTCACTTTTGTGGAACACTGGTTATACATAAGTATGTACATATGTATGTATATAATATAATTTTTAGCGTATACGAGTCTAATCAAATAAATAAAAATAAGTATGATGCAAGATTAAAACTTATAATATAAGTAAATGGTCAATTGGGCACTAACGGCAGATGTATTGTGAAGCTAATTGTTTGGAGTCCAAGAATTATTGAGATAAGTAGTATTTAAATGCAGAGTAATTACCGCCTTCTTGCTCTTATCGTTTGAAAGATTTGAATTGGATTTTGTGTAAATAAAAAATACTTCCATATTTGTATTATAATAACTAACATAATTAATAATGAAACCGTTACAAAATTTACATGATCCGTTATTTTATGTGTGTCGGCACGAACTAGAAAAAATCACCACAGCAACTGTCTTAAGCAAATTAAAGAGTCGTACGATCCCGGATATGCTTTGGGTTCTTCAGACAAAACAAAAAAAATTTGAATAGGATCAAAATCAGCATGAGCATGATAGAATGATATGTTCGAGTCCGGCGGATGTTCCAATGCGAATATAGCAAAATTCAAAATAAAGTCTCAGTGTAAGCACGGGACTAGTATTCTTAGTGATAATAGAAAGTTTAGAAACTAACTTCAAATTATTCCTAATTAAGAGAAAAGTCTATAGTCGGCTGAAACCAAACTTTAAATGCAAGGCGCATGTTTTTATTTCATGTTTATTTCTTGTTAATTTTACAAGTTTTGAAATTATGCTTATTGCCTTGAAAGGCAAAGTGAGTACCAAATTTGGTAGAGTTTAATAAAGTAGTCTCTACGCCCATTCCCCAAAATTTTTCATTTCTCTTATTCTTTTTTCTAACCCAATCAATTTATATCAAATTGAAGTAAAATATGTATCGTTCCTGATATATCAATTGTGACGGACTGGCGTTTCGAGGTATACATACAAATACACCCAGTTTAGTTTTTTTTCCTTTTTTTGTTTTCGTTTTTTTCTGCTTTGTTTGAGTGTTAAAAAACGCATAGTAAGTAAATCTAGGTTTCAAACTTTCCGCAGGGTTCAGAAAATTTCAACAAATTTTCATTAAAATGTCGAACTTTTAATCGGAATTTTTAGCAACACTGCGCATACATATAGTCAATTCAATTTTAGTACAACGGAAGTTGAAAGTTGAAAATTTCTGTGATTTTAGATCATTTTTTTGCTCGCGGAGTTTCAAAGTTCAGATAGATCTGCAAAATATTGTACGACTAGTCTCTAAAGATGCGGATGAGCCTCCGCAGGGTGCAGTTAGGCGATAATTCGACCCAAGCTAATGTCTTTCCGGTGCAACCGGAGATCAACTATTGTAGTTCAACTGTTTTTAGAGCTGATTCTAAAGTATTGTTTTTTATCAATTAAAATAAGCTAGCGTAAAATAATTTTTAAACAATTTTTTTTAAATATTAACCAACTGGCAAAAAACTTTATAAATTTCGTCAATGACTTGGGTACTCTCATAAAGCACTACAAAACATGGCACTTTTATAACAAAAGTTAATTTATTTATAAGAATATGTTTCTGAATTGTAAACTTTAATTGTTAATAAATTAGTAAAAATAAAATCGATTAGTCTCTTTCTGCTAACTTTGAGGTTTGGGCATAAACGAGAACAAGTAGTCCAATCACAGGACAAGCTCAAACAAAAGGAAACACAGTTGGTGCATTCCATATAAAGAGATCAAAAGTTTTATTAGTCACGTGTTCCTTTGCGACTGATCCCGTAGTCATCATAGATGAATCGCACTTTTTGGCAGGGATGTTATCAAATACACCTGCATATGTGCACACATACGAGCATACATACGTATATATATGTATATGTCTGTATATATGTACGTACATAGTACATATATACGGATTCGAATACGTCTTTCTCCCAATGGAAATATAAAGGTGCATACAAACGTATATACATATATATGTATGTACTTCAGTTCGCGAAACAGCGATATTCAGTATGGTATTTATTATCTTTACGCATTGCAGTGGCGGAATTAAATAGAATTAAAGTTATCACTTGTAGATAAAAATCTAACACTCGAATCGATTATTTTGAAGTGCATATGTAGATAAGCGAACGATTTCAATAACTTTGTACAATTTCTGTTCGTAAGCAGTGCTTTGAAGACGTGTAGAATTTTCGATCGGAACCAGCTGCTAAGAGCAGATACATATGTATGTAGAAGTATATGCAGTGCCAAGAATAAAAATGATAACTTAATCATTGGTATGGTTGAGATTTGATTTGCTCACTCATTTAATTCAATAAAAATCAGAATTTTGATATTTTTGTAAAAACCGTTAACCAGTTTGTTTTCTTTGCTTTTATTCAAAATGTAAATATTTATGCTTTCAGATGTTACCGCACCACAAAAAGTTTACTTGGATATATCGAACCCAAATTGCGAAAAAACGTAAGCGGCGTTTTTTCAACATTCTCTTTGTGGTGTCGTAATTTATCTAGATCCAATAGGAGCATTTATGCATCAGAAAAAAGTTTTTGGGAAAAAAATTTGTTTACGTTTTTTTTTTACAAATGTATAAAAAAAAGAAAAATTAAAAAAATTTAAGCAAAATAAAATTCAAGAACTAAACGGATATAAAATAAAATTCAAGAACTAAACGGATATAAAATTTTTTTTTTGTTATTTTAAATTTATAATTTATGTACTTATTTCTAATTTTATTTGATTTTTTGAAATAGTTTTCAGTTTTAAAAATTATTACCGCTAAGCAAAATTTATCAAAAGGAAATAAAAATTACTACAATGGATGTTAAGAGTTTTTATCCAATAAAATGTTTCCAAAAAGGAAAAGTAATTTAAAAAATATGTTTTCGGCATCTTTTTTTCTATAAGCAGCTTTGGCGCAATTACCTTTTTAACTAAAAGTAGGTTCAAAAATTTCAAATAACAATTTGTTTAATAACAATTTTGTTTTATGTTTGTAATTTCACGTACGAATATGCAAATGACAATTTTGTATGTTATTTTTGTTTGCCACGTTTAATAAATAAATAAATTTTATTTTTTATTTGACTTTTCCCAATTTTTACTTATTTATCACTCTTTTACGTTTTTCACAATTTTTTTTGTTAATGCTTAGCTTTTTGCTTGAATTTTTTGTTGACATTAATTCAATTTCGTGCGAGGTGAACACTGACGTCAATGGACATTCAGATACAAATGATATTTTAAAATTTATAAATATTTCGAAAATTTTGTGTTATTTTTTCGTAGATTTAAATTGTTGTCCAAACCAACACCCGTAGATGGAAATTTTAACTTTTTTTCGTTGCTATTCGTGCACTTGAAATTCTGTCGCTGATGACTCTTTTTTTACTAATCTGCGCTGAGACTTTGCACGCCTCTCACGTTGCGATGCTTTGTTCCTAGCAATTTAAACTGTATTTGTATAATTATTAATCGTAATTTATCATTCGCGTTTATTTGCGTTTTCTTTATTCTATTCTCCCGCTAGGCGACGCGATTGAATTTCCATTAGATATCGACAGGTGTCAATTCTAAGTCGTTGATCGATCACAACATTCAACAGAGAGGAGTTGCTGCGAGATGAGCACAGTTTCATCATTTGATGGAGACTGATTCGGCCGGTGACGTTCGCGTTTGGTTGCTGTCTGTGGCTTTTAACAAAGTTAGTGGCTGCCGTTCGATATGTGGGTATCGCTACCAAGAGAAGGCGATTACGATGTCTCAACGCGTGGTTGGCGCATGCAGTCAAATGTGTTAGTAAGCAATGAACGCCAACTGAGTAGTTGCGAGCGAATTTCTGTGCACTCGGGAGCGTAAATATTGGGTGCTGAGTGTAAGTCAGTGTTGCCGTTTTGGTTAAGCGAATTTTTGCAATTTTTTTTTTGGTTGATGTCAACAAGTTAAAATCCGGGATTGCTTAATTTTCTTCAGATAGTTTAATTGAAAAATATTTTTAAACAAAGAATTTAAGGTTTTTTTTAAGTATAGGACAGCAATTGTTTTAATTTCAGCACTGGTTTTATTTCGCACGACACGAGATTTAGGAGGCTTGCTACTAAAAACTCTTCTTCAAAGTTATTGCGTTTAGAAACGGTATGGAGGACGCTTCTATATAATAAAATTATATATTTATGTTAATTTAGCTGTTTAGCTGAAAAAATGCATAAATTTGTTTAACGAATTTCGTAGATTGTTATTTTTTGTTTCCGATAACCCTGGTGGTGGTGTACGTGTGCGCGTGACTAGTTTTATAGCATTATATATCAGACCTTAACTGGTTAAGCAACAACAATACCAAAAACGTGCGGGCGCACCCCTTTATTGACAAAGTGAGAGATACAAAACCGAGAATTCACAAATGGAGACCGTGTCATGTGAAAAGCGAGAATTCGGAATGCAGATACAGAAAAGAGAGAAAAACTCTCCACCACATGAAAGATTTGCACTTTACTTAAACTATTAATTACTTCTGTTAGTTTGGGTGGGAACTTAGAAATTGTATATTATATTGGAAACTACGAATACGTAGGCAAAAAGTAAAACTAAAACTAAGAAAATACTTACACAATACTTGCAGTATTAGATATCTACTTATTATTTCATTCACTTGTTTATCTATATTATTTATTTAGAACGTAATATAAAGAATTATACTGTTTTTCAGTAAATAGTTAATTCATTCATTAACAAGTTGACACGGCTTTCTGAGGAAGCGAAATTTAGAACAGAGCAATTTATTTGAGAGCAAGTTCAATTATTTCAATGCTCTAAACGCAGAAGCATTATTTGCATAATTAGTCCTCCAAAGAGAAATTTAAGCGATTTTTAAGCATACATATTTGCAAAATAGCGAAATGGATGTGGTCCGAGTAGATATGAAAGGAGCAGATTAGACCACCTACAATCGTACGACGAAAATTTACGATTAATTAGCAGACAACTAGCATGGAACGAGGGAGTAGCGTGAACAAAATGCAGATAACGTAGGGAATAACGAACACAACTTGTTTCGAAATCGGTCAAGTCTATTAATATCACAAGTAAAATGAAGTATCCAGAATATGGCGGTGTAATCTAGACTAGAAGCCCAAGTCTGAATTTTGATTATTTTTTGTTGTTTGGGTGACGGTGTTGCGATTGTTGCGAATTAGTATAATGATTATTATTATTTTATTTTTTCTTCAATAAACTCATGTGACGTAACTATATACAACACACACGTATCTGGTATATAACAATAATTATACAAGAGGTAGGTTTTGCATCCTTATTCTAAAATCATGTAAGTAATATGTACCTATTTCCAGGGTAATATGGTAGTCCCCTTCGCATTGTTTTTCAGGAGTGAATCTAGGGGCATGGAAATCCTGAATCGAGTATTTGGTAAAGAGAAAAAGATGATATCGTAGATAACGTCTTGGGCAAACTTCCCTATGCCTTCCAACATAGTCTACAAAATCGATAAATTTTTCAGTATCAAATAATTAACAAATAATTAATTGACTCGGAGAGTGAATTTTTCAAATCTTCACAAGGGATGATTTAAGTAATAGTTAAATGACTCTGAGGGTGACGGTGAAACTTTTATTTATGTATATGGTTTAAGCTATAGAATGAGCTATACTTTTATAAACAATTATTTAACGTAAATTAATAAACATCAGTGGTATTATATTGAATTCAATCCAATATGATATGCCCAACACGATAAGTTGAAATCCCATGATCTTCATATGAGAGCGTGGGAGCAGAAGTAGCCTAATACACAATTGATTTTTGCACTTAAAATAGCTTCAACTGTGGTAAATTTAAAAACGCTTACTCCTTAATTTTAAGGTACAAAGCAACATGCATAGCGTTACAAAGATTACGTTTGCATTTTGAATTTCTCTACTAATAATGCAAAACTGACCTAACCCGATTTTTGATTTCCATATCACATAATTGTTTGTTAAGCCACTTCTGCTTCCACGGCCTCTCTTATGTGAATGTGTAATTATTTGAAGTATAGTTTAATTTTTTTGTTTGCAAATATGCTTTGTAATATTTTTATAGAAACTTTTATAACATTTGATAAAATAAATAAGCTGAGGTTTAAATTTATCGACTTGCGTTAAGCCATTTCAAATCAACTGCACTCCTCTTTGATATCAAACACTTATGTATGTTCTATTGGCAACCATATTTCGTTGTAGACTTGGAGCACATATTATTAATAATCATCTCTCTAACTCCATAAAAGAAGGAAATCAAGAGAGTATGTAACATTTTAATAAAAAAAAAATACTACAATGCAACAGATGTAGTATGGGACGCCTCGTCCTTCCTTTTGCGTATGAGTATATGTGTGTGAACACCTAAAAAGTGTGGATGGAGTTTATTCAACTCGAACTTGAACTGCAAAATAAAAAATAAAACAATTGAAGCGAGCGCAAAAATGAGGGATCAAAAGCGAAAACAAGTACATATATTGTCCAAATGCAGACAAAGGACGTAAAAAGTGCAGAAACAAATATAAATACGAAAATTAACATGTGTGCGCGCAAATTGAAATGAATGTCTGGTCACAAAAAACGTGTTTACACTTTGCAAGGAAAGACGGCGGTTGTGAGCCAAGCTGGAAATGAAGAGAAAAAGGCATCGGCAGCGACTGGCGGGCTGATTTAAAATAAAATGATTATGCGATTGACGTTCACAAATACTAACGCTTTAGAGTCGAATAATATATGAATTAAATAAGTTAAATTAAAATGAACTTTTTAAAATTCAACCCGAGTATCCACCACCTACAAAAGCCGCTACAGTCAGTTTGTGGAAATGTTTGTGATGAATAAATGACGTCACACAGGCACACTTACAGGCATTCAAACAGCGAATCCGGCAAACACGCAAACAGCTATCGATTGTAATCGTAGACGACAATTTCTAGGAAATTATAAGGTACGTCAGTGGAAACTAATAAAAACTGTAAACACCGCAAGGCCAGGAAGTAGCAAACAAAAAAAAACTATTGATTACCAAATCGCGAATGGCGGCGAGGAAATTTATGAGAAACTGAAAAATGACGGCCAGCGAGAACGATGAGGAGCGGAGCAGCGAAGAGGCAAACTGTCACAGGATGTTAGTGAGAATTAAGCGTTTGTTTGTGCAGATGGATTTTGTGCCGCCGAAAGATGGCGTCAAATACTTATTGACAGAAGTCCTTGAAACTAGTTGTTGTTGTTGTTGTTGTAACGGTCCTTGCAGTTTGTTATAATAGGGCCGTTTCTTTGTACCCGACTGGCAAAACAACCCTTTTCACATCTTTCATGACAAACGATATATGTACATACATATGTAGGTATTAAACTGAAATTTCTTATGTACATATCTTTTTCTAGCTTGTTCACAATAACGCAGTGCTTTTTTTTACTTCCCCACACTACACCTCAGGTCGGATATCATTTTACTGAATAGGTTCAACTCGGATATTGTTCCGAGTTAGTGTTGTTGCTTTGCATATAATTCGTTGTCGTACCTAGTGGTCTTTTGCAACAGGGTTATAAAAAACCGGCCATAATATGAATGAACATATAAATAGTCACTCAGGGATAACTGGTTAACATTGAAAGTTGGAAAATCGTAGTCTCCTAATTGCGTTGAAAAAGAAAGTTAAGTATTACAAGTAAAGTCCAAGATTATGGTGATGCTATGTGAACTTGTAATACACATAAGCTGGTGGGCACTTACTAACTCAACTGGGATCATTCAAATAATAAAGTGTCGGCATTGTTAAAAATCCGCCTAAATATGCGTCAGCGATAATAAACTTGCAGTCGTAATCAACAACAACAATACGCTGTGCTTCATTTTAGCAAACATTGATTCAAATATAGAGAAATACAGATCGATTATAATTGAGTTCAGGTAAAATTCACATATAGCCAGGCCACTAATTGCATTACGGGCATAATTCGTTTTTAATGTTTTCCATAAAATATAGAGAGCACATGATATCTCCTCGGTATATTGAAATTTATTCTACCCAAAAGCTGCGGTCAGTCACGAAATCCTTGGATAATGCAAACAAATAAAAGTTAAAGACAAAGTTTACTTGCTTTTCCAGCAACTTCATATTGAGTAGTGATAAGCGGGCAAATTTCAGAATTCGTTTAATCTTATCAATATGGAACTAGTGGAAAAGCCGCCCGATTATTGCTGCATACTCCAGTACGAAAGAGATACATATTGCATATAGCAGTTTTAAGTTTATGAAGTGGAAAATTCAGTGCAAACTACACTCATGTAAACTATGCAGAGTTTTTAATAAACTGCTCGATTTTAAAAATTATACGAAAAATCATTCGATAATATTTAAAGAATTTCAGATCTTAAGCCACATAATTAAAATTTGTCCATTTTCCTTAACAACTGAATAATTATATTAAAGTCATCTGCATATAAAATTAACTTAGCAAAATAAAAGCAAGAACCACTGTCGTTTATAAATAATATAAAAAGCAGAATGATACTTTGTGGAACGTCAGAAGTAGCGATGGTTCTGCTAAATCATCATCCACAGTTACAATGCCATTGCAGAAAAGTTATATGGAAACCAAGGCGTGCGAGTTTGTCAATCAATACTGTGTGTGAAACTTTGCCGAAGGCTTTCGAAAAATCAGTGTAAATACAATTAACTTTGCACCCTGAAGAATATGCTGGGATACAATACTCACTTAAGGCTGCCCAATTTTAAATTATAAATTTTAAAATCATATTCTCATTAATAAAACTTTCTAGTCATCACGTTTATGACGAAGACCGTCAATGCCAATGAGTTGCTGTTTAAATAACTAACGTGAAGTGAAGGAACAACAAAATGCTCATATAACCAATATATTTTTTGTCAGCAACGCTTATAATGCATTTCTTATTTATTGTATGTCTAACAAGAGAAATGAGCAACAACAAAGACAAAATTTGAGCGCTACGCAACGTGTCACTTTCAGACATTGGCAAATCAGCCACAGAACCTGTCAAAACTGACAATAACACGTTGGCAGTGCGACAGCAATTCCGGTAGAGGAGTTGAAGTTTCGCATGAATAATCTAAAAGTATATAATCTATATGTATGTATATATAAAAATATAGCCGTTTTCTTTGTGGCAAGCAAAGCAACCAAATTTGTAACGTACATAGGGTATACTTAAACCCTCTAAGTGGCGCATAAGTCGAGATATTCAGGAAATCGGGTTTTCAATCCGATTTTGATGAATTTAGAAATGTATGTTTCTGATGCGGCGAGAAGTATTTTTGCAAAAAATGGGTCTGCTAGGTGGCGCTAGTGTCGAGTTATTCATGAAATTTTTATTGTATATACATATGTATATAAAAATGTAGCCTTTTCTTTGTTACAACTTGGCTCAGGTCCGTGCCACGGACAAAGGCTATATTTAAATCCACTATATGGCGTAGGAATCGAGATATGCAGAAAATCCGTATTTATGGTCCGATAGCGATGAAATTAGAAAGGTATGCTGGTGGTGCAATAGATAATACTTTTATGGAGACAAGTCATTCAAAAAATCTGTATTTATATTCCGATTTTGATAAAACTAGAAAAGTGAGATCCGCTAGGTAGCGCTAGAATAGATTTATTCAGAAAGTCCGTATTTATGGTCTGACATTGATGATATTAAAACAGTGTGAAGCTGGTGCAAAAGTAGTACTTTTATGACAAAATAGATGCGCTAGATGGCCCTTTAGCCATAGCCATAGCTTTGTGCAATTAGAAACAATGTCCGTTAGTCATAGTAGAGATAAAATTGACGATTAAGTTAGTTACAGCTGCTTTTGGCAGATATCCCATTGAAATTCAAAAAACTAACTTTAGCATCGACTTCATCTTTATTTTGACTTTGATTTATTTTTTAAATTCATTAAAGGTGCATTTTTAACTGTAAAAAATCTTCTGTAAGTATATGGAAGCGTTGTTTGTGTGTTTGTAAAAAACATATTGAACTTTCAAATTAGGAATAGTAGCTATTCATTTTGATGATCAATAATGGTCATTATACTCAATGCATGTTTATTCGAGTTAGAACAAAAAGGCAGTAGTGGAATGATTGGCCAAAGTACGGGCATTTCAGACCTCACTAAAGTTTACTGTACTACAGTCTCTTGTATTTTAGCGTATAGACAGAATTATGGTGTAGATCTGGCAGGTAGCACTATTAGACAACGAGTTTTAGAAAACAACCTCCGGGATGCCAAAGTGTGAAAAACCCGAAAGTGTCGCGTGCCAACCAAAAAAAAAAAAAAACAATACGAGTTCGCCAGGAGCGGGAATGGCAGAACATTCCGAAGGATACGTAAGAGGATCTTGTATCCTCTATGTAAAGGAGATGTTCAGCGGTAATTTCCCAAAAAGGATATCCGACTAAATATTGAGTAAGTATACAATTTATATTCCAAAAATTTAACATTCATCAAATATTTATCTCTTTTTCTTTCAGGTACGTTGACAGGATGATGAAACTTTTCTTTTACTTTTTTACAAATTATAATTATGCTTACTTAACAAATGTCATTTGCAAAAGTTATTACATCTTTTAATAGGGTAATTTCTTCAGGGCCACCCTGTTTGTGCATTTATTAGCAATTCTTATACAAACATGACTTGCCTATAACATTCGATTATATCTCAGTATATTGATTTGCTTCTCATAACCCAACTCGCAAACATCTGCTTCATTGGTTTCTTTGCAATTTTGCTAGTGTATTTGATGAGTATTCACTCCATTGTCCGTATATGTAATTTGAGTTGTCATTTGGTCGCTCCGCTAGTGCTGTAAGTCGCATTGCATGTCAATGGCGAATTAATTAAAATAAAAATTGCAAATAACTACCTACATTTGCTTGAAAATAATAATAATATGAAATTTTGGCGCTTACGCCATATTGCTTGATGTTTGGTCGAACTTCTCCTACAATTTGCGGTGTGCGCCTCTCTGAGGTGGTACATCAACAAATTGATGGACCTACACTTTTACGCTGACTCCGAACGACAGAATCGAGACGACTTTTCATTGCAGAAATGTACTCAGAAGTTCGCCATTGCCAAAAGGGTACCGCTATTAGGAATATCTATTCTATAATTTTCCATGTTACTTTCGCGGGTTGGAATTCGAACCCTGCGCACGCCACCAACTCCGATGCATATGTATATTAGGGTGCGTGGCTCCTCCATACAAAACAAAGCTCCATAAAATTTATTAAATTTTAAGACATCAACCTAAACATTTTGGTGCAATAATATTAAGATTGAAGTGAGCAGGACCGATTTGAAAGCGCATCTACAAAATGGAGTTTTTCACTAGTACAAATAGTTTCTAGATTATTTTTGTATAAAATCACCGCAGATCATAAAACAGTTTAAGCTCAAAAGGTATGCATAGAAATATATAAAATATATGAATTCAATGGAGGATTATAATGATATTTTCGATGCAATTTTTGTATTTCTTTTTTGCCTTATAATAACAAATACAAGAGCTCAAATCTATGGAGAGGTCTATCTACAAAGATTTTAACTTACCATTAAATATGTTGCAATAATTTAGATAGCTTACTATTTTATTTTTGTTTTCAATTGCTAGGTTAGTGAGTAAAAATGAAGGCATAGTAATAGTAATAGTAACTCCTGTGTAGGTGCTGTTTTTTTTTTACTAATTTGGTCATAGTGGGACAGCCTTGCGCGGCCCAGCTTGAGTCTTGTTATAAATACAAGGTCTTTTCTGGTTATGTTTTAGTGGGAGAAAACTGAGCGGTTATAATGTTTTTTTTTTTAAGTCCAGTACAACTTTTTGGAAAATTGGTTTAAAAAATAACTTAAATATCTCACTATTTTTTATAAAATGCTCTATTTTAGAAGGTTTGCTCAAATCAGCCCAGCTCACTTAAATCTACATATTTTTCCGAAATATTTGTCAGAAGTCTTAATACATTAAACATTTTATAATTCCGGTAGCAAAACAGCAACTTTTTTGGCGAGGCACACTAATGTACATATTAATTATGTCTGTATGAAATGATATATTTTTTTTATTTTTAGCCATAGCAATTATTTGCTAAGAGTATACATATACTGCGTCGTCGGGGTTTTTTTTGTTTTGTTTTTACTTGTCGCGCCAATTTGTAGGAGTACACAACACACAAATACATACATTGGCACATAGTACATGTTTATATATAGAATATATTTATTTTTTAATTTTACATTATTGCTTCCATTTTCGTGCTTATTTGTTACCAATATTTTGCTTGACAGTGGAGCGAAGCAATTTCCCAGAACTTTTGCTAACGTCATTGCACGAATGCCTATAAGTTAAAATTTCCGATTTTTATCAAATTTATGTAAAATTTGGGTAAACAATTACCAGCATATGAAGACGTCAAACGATTTACAGTTTAATGGATATTATATCTCTAAACATAACTTAATTTGTTTACAAATGGATTAAACGATAGGCGTCATCTAATTTAAAGGAATGAGTCCTTGAAATACTTTCGAAATGAGATAACCTTTTTGATTTCAATCGAAATTTAGTGCAATAATAAAAACTACTGAAAAGCTTCATTTCATGTTTGATTGTAGGCAAAAGGGGATACCGATGAAGCAATAGTACAACAAATAAATATTTAATTCGTTTTGATATCGCAAGATGCAAGGTGAGAAAGAGGCGGAGATCTTTATATGTAACAATGTGATTTAAAAATGTAAGTAGTACAATAAAAAAAAGGATATTAACTAACGATAGACCTGAAAAGTGTTCATAATGTGAAAACCTAGATGTGCGAATATTAAGCTACCTTCCTTTATCTATATCGAAGTTCTACGCCATTTACTTACAATGTATCTATATGGCTCTGACTAATCAGAGCCTTTCGCTGTTCAGCAGTATGTAAAGGGTATGCTTTTAAGGCATGTGGTTTTCAAGAAGAAATAAAATGCATATAATTTAATGTTATGGCCAAGAATTTAGCTTTATTATAAAGATAAGCGTGTGCTATTTTGTTTCAAAAATGATTTTGGACAAGTGACCGCCGCGGCTGGTTCGAATAAATTCCAGCCGAGAGGCCCAATTTTCGACCACTTTTTGCAGCAATGGGGGCCGTATGTCAGCAATAACGCGACGAATATACTCTTCCACGGCGTGAATCGTCTCGAGCTTATCTGCGTAAACAAGCGACTTCACATAACCCCACAAAAAATAGTCCAGCGGTGTTAAATCGCACGATCTTGGGAGGCCACACCACAGGCCCACGACGCGTTTCCCATTGACTGTAACATTATGGCCGCCTTAATTTTTTAAGTAATATGGACCAAAGATTCCCTCTGCCCATAGATCACAAAAAAACAGTGACTTTTTGAGGATATAACGGCGTCTCAACAATGGCTTGTGGATTATCAATTCCAAATGCGACAATTTTGATTATTAAGGTACCCATTCAACGAAAAGTGAGCTTCGTCGCTTAAAAAAATTTTCTTGTGATGCCTCGCGCAACCCGAACCATTAGCACGATTTTCAAACGTTGCTCCGGAATAAATCTGTTCATGATGAAATGGCAAACCAAAATGAGAATAAATCAAGTAACAGCTGTCAAAAAGACCAACTCCGAAAAAAGTATTGCCTCATTGAAAACGTCTAAAAACACAGCATTCACATACCTATAAATAAAATAACGTTGCTTTCGCGGGTGACTATCGTTTTTTGTCCAAAACCTAATCATTGCTCGACAGAATGAAATCATTTAATCATTTTAGCTGTTTATAAGTAAGGAAAATTACGGAAATTTAAAGACATTCAAATTCTGTATTTCTGACAAAGAAAATATCCAGATTTTCATAAAACTCTCAAATTTAGTTTGATATTTAATTCATTCAAATTTTAAATACAATATCATTTGAAAAAGGAAAGTTTTTGAAATGCTGACTATGAATGATTAAATATAAGAAAAGTTAAAAAACTGGGTTCTTCGTTTCGACTAAAATAAAAATTTTGCAGTTCTGCTTATAATTAAATATGTTATTATTAAAAATAAAATATGATGTTTAGGTGCAAGATTTGGGGAAAAGCGATTTTAAACATGAAGTGGCAGCTCTTGGCCGGATATAAAACACGATCGTACCGAAGGCGCACAATGTAGTAGTAAAGTGTAAATGAAATGTGCTCACATAGTATTTTCGGTTATTCCGGTAGTTTTTTTGTGAAATAAACTCTCACAACAAAACTTGAAAAAGTATTTTAAATACTTCGACCTCTTTTGTTTGCTTTTAAATTATTGGCAATTGCAAATTATCGATAAAAAAGAGAATCATCGAAAAGTTTTCGGTACATACTTATGCACGTATTTATGAGGGCTGGTTTTAAAAATTTACCTTTTACATGACGAAACCACCAATAACCGAATAATACAGAAATTGAAAAGCTTACGTGAAAGTAAAGAAATACAAAAAGTGGTGATGAGTCAATAATTTGGAACTTAAAGTGCAAAGTAAAAATGAAGCATTCAACAAAATCATTTCACACATAAAATTATTAATATTTTTTATTTTATTTTTTAAGTCTACGGCGCCAATGACGTCTGTTATGGCGATGCGCAGAAAAATTGCAATGAAATCGAAACCGATTCACCAACTTTCGTGGCGATCGCGTGCGGTTAACCTCACACGGCCTGAACGAAGCGTTGGTGTTGAGGCTGGTGGTCGACGTCCAGTTTTCGTTGCAAGTAAACAATTTTTCATTTTGTTTGTAATTTAATAAAAATCACGCGTCATAATGCAGTTTATGTGAGCGTAAGCAGAAAACTTAACGAAAAGCAGGAGTATACAAGTGCAATATACTCGAACTCATGTGCAACAATGTAGTTTTGGTTGATAGGCAGCGAGACGTTAGGCAGTGAGACAGTGAGGGGTAACGCAACTGGCATTCAAACGCAAAACTTAAGAATAAAAAAGTGGATAATATACAAAACATTAACAAAGATAGAACAAAATGTGTATACTTAAAGCAGGCGCTTTTTGTCAAGCGCAAAAAAATAAAACAGATAATGTAGAATTTAATGCAGTAAAAGAAATTTAATAATTTTGTGAGCGGGCAATTTCTGGTGATTAAAACTCCACATAGAATTCTCTTTAGCCCTTTCAACACCGATTTTGTTCCTGTTATCTTAAAATTTTTTTTTTGGGTTTAATCTCATTATCTTTATTCTAGAAAGGTATAGTCAAATTTTCAGTTCGCCACTCCCACCCGTTTGAGCGCTACAGAATGTTGCCTGTGAGCAACGTTGGGCAATGGTGGTATAAAATTTATTAAATTTTTTTTTTAATCGCATTTTATTTTATTTATTGGGGAAAAATTAGGTATGAAAAGACAAAAAACAGTTTTTATTGTTATTGCAGCAAAGACGGGCCTTACATTTAAGACATTTGGACATTGGAGTTCCTGTCTTGCACAACCTGCAGCGCCCTTTTTCACCGAATACTACCCAATGCTCCGTCTTATCGTATCGTTTCGTTTCTGGAGGGTTCGGCTGGAATCTGTACTTTTTCGTGTGATGCGAAGACACACTGGTAGATGATCTATATGCGATGATATAAGTTGGACCGGCTTATTGTCAAACCACCTTACACATACAATATTATGCTTGGTTTCACATTTCATGTCATAAGATCCTCTTCCACGTTTTTTGAGTTCCGCCTCTGAAAGTAACTGGCAGTTGCTTATTCGATTTTTACGTATAGTACCAGTGGCGAATATGCCCATTTCCTTTAATGCAATCAGAAGGCTTACTGATGTAAACCAGTTATCAAAATAAAGTTTAAAATTCTTGTGTTTGGGAATAGTTTTCACTAAATAGAGAACTATATCCGAAGAAAATCCCAATCCATATGATTGACAGGTGCCTTCACCAACATACAGCGTGAAATCATATACAAGTCCAGACGTTCCAGCACGCGTAAACATTTTCAACCCCCATTTGTGAGGCTTAGCTGGATTGTATTGTTTGTACGTTGATCGCCCTGTAAGCAAAAGTTACAACAAAAATAATTAGGAGCCCATATATACAACACATATGTAAGTACATACCCTTGAACGCAATTATTTGCTCATCAACGCTTTGATGTTCTTCCTGAGGGAGTTTATTGAAGTTTTCACTGATGATATCTAGCAGTGGACGTATCTTGTATAGCTTGTCATAATTTAAATCTTCTTTTTTAGGCTGCTTGCTGTTATCATTAAAATGTAAACACTGTTTAATTTTGTCAAATCTATTACGAGGTATTCAATCTGTTATAGCGGTAAGCTTAATATTTTGAGATCATGCCATTTTAAATTGGGGTAGTTTTAAAACATCTAAGTACAGCAGAGTACCAATATATCGTCTTATTTCTACACTGGTACATTTAAGTTCAAGGCCCAGTTCTTGAAGTCCATACAAATCAGTTTGCTGCGTAATCAAATCAATAGCTCGACAGTCAAAAAATTGTGAAAAATATTCCACTGGCATCATGACGTCGTGAATTTCCAAGTCGACATCTGCCTTCCACACACTTTCAGGAGCTTCAAATGGCTTTGATCTCCACTTTAATGCTTTCGAATCAATTTTTTCGATGCAAAACTCTTCACTAGAACAAGATTCATGCTCGTTGTCTTCCGCAATTATATTGTCAAGAAGGCCGATTTTTATGCTTTCCCCTCTTTCCATAATCCCTTCCAAATTCTGCTCCAGCACTGCAGACACATCCTCTATCTCATCACCACTTTCTTCATCAGTTGAACATCCCAATCGAAGTTTAAAACTCGTTGTATGTCCTCATTTGACAAACCTTTATCTTGAGGCCTCATAACTAGTCATAGAAATTTTATACCACAATTGCCCAAAGTTGCTCACAAGCAACTTCACATATGTAAAAATTACTCACCTGCTGTTGGTTTAAAACTAAGGGAAATTTTCTTGCAAAAATATTTCACTTAACAATCGCTGAAAAGTAGTTCATTTACAGATTGATAATTTTTGTTACAATTATTTTAAAAATTCTCACTTTTAAAAATGTCCTCCTTCATGCAGAAACAAATTTTCGCCGATACTGCTGCAGTCTTTAGCAAATTGCTTTGCTAAATTATTTACCAGTGATTTTTTTTTGATCACACTACATGCTGACACATGAGACTACCGTTATCATATCGGTTCAGTAAACAAAAACAAAAATAAAGCTGGTGGTAAGCCTATGAACTAGCGAAATTGCCCTCAGGCAACATTGGGGTCGATATTCACAATATGTATACTATGCATATAAATTATACGGAATTTGAAGTGAAATACAGCTGGAATGAATTTATGTAAACCCTGTACTCAGCTACTAACTAAACTCGCTAGATATCGGACACTTTTACAAGCTTCAAACAAATTTTTTTAAATATGTAACGTACATCTTCTAGAATACAAATTAGGATTCTATAAATTATTTACAATCAATCAGAAAACTACTTTTTTAATCATATAGAAAAATCGGGTTATTTTTAATCTTGAGTGAACAAAATAGCTGTTTTCCAATTGATATAGTAGCATATAAAGCTAAAATACATAACATTTACAACATTTTAAATATAGATACCAGAATAGTATTTATAATATTAAAATAATTATTTTATTTCATTGCTCAACATTCAATCATATAAAAGAACTTATAGTTTATCTCTTCGAAGTTTGCTTAGGAATGAGTATTTCAAATTAAATGGTTAAGTTGTAGTACCGATAATGTGGATTTTTTTCGAAGAATGCGTTAAAACCAGTTTTAATTGGCGCATTATCCCAAAACGCAGTTACCCCTTCCACCATTCAATATGTCGTTTTTAGTGAAAAATAAAACATTCACAACAGTTCACTTTAAACTTTTTTTCCTCTAGAGTGCGAATTTTTTAATTGAACAGAGCCTTAAAACGAATATTCTCGGACGTTAAATAATTCCATGTTTCACATTAGGGCGGGGTGGAATTTTAATTCTTAAACTTTTGTGCACATCAAATTTAATGGATATTTGTCAAATTTAACTGCAAATAATCCAAGTAAATACAAGGCTATACGTGGCGTAGGAGATCCGCATAATTGAGTTTTGGTTTAAACAATATATATATACATACATATATATGTATGTATATTTAGATATATATGAATATATTTTGCTTTTTGAAAAACTCACAAATAAAGACGGCTATTTTCGATCCCCCAGCTTTTGGCATAATACTGAGATAGCTGTCTGGTTTCCCCCGAAAGAATCATTTTGGATCAATTAATTATTGATTGAAAAACATTAAAAAAAATATTGCCGCCCAGGGCTTAAGAAAGTTGATTTAAGAAAAAGTTTGTTAGGGTGCGAATACTTTTAGAGCATACTCTACATACATTAAAAATACACTTCAATTCACGTCACACTTGAACGAATTACAGGAAATCATTTTTAATTGTCGCCAAGTGGGCTTAACTTATTGTGGACAAAGAAAACGAATATTCTAGGTAGATGTGCATGTGTTAGTCCGTTTGTGTATTCAATGAGTGTGCACAGTAATTAATTCGACTAATGCGACAAAGCGTGAGTATGCGAAATTGTTGCGCATCGGTGCATGCATTTTCGTGTGAAACGCAAGTACTCGTAAAACATATTAATTAAATTCAATCAATTGCGTTTTCAATGTCAAGAGTCGATAATACTTTTTGTAGTATAATTTAATTCGAGTTCTTTAATTAAAATAAAGTATTCTTAATTTTGATTTATATAATGGATTTTATTTGATTATATAAAGTTTTCATATTAAGCGTGAATTTCACTTTTTATCCGTTTCTGGCAATTCTGAAAACAGCCATATATACTTTTATTTCATGTTCAAAATAAAACTCGTTCAATGTTACACTTTGGAATTTTTTGGACAAGAGATTTTTCTGAACTTACTGGTCATCATCAAAGCAATAAACAAACACATTTTTAAATATCACGTTTTACTTCCAGTTCGCTTTAAAGAACATTATCGACCGACCAATGACTTTAATTTAGAGTCCCAATTCAGTGTTTGAATCTTTAAGACCAATGAACCTTACGAATGATGGAAAATCACTAGGAAACTTTATAAAATCTACTACTAGTTATATTTTACTGCAATCTATGTAGCGATCTCAAATGATAGCTAAACTAAAATATGCACTAATGTCCCATTCCATTCAAATGTGAAGTTTTTTTTATTAAAACTAAGTACAATACATAACTGAAGAAAACGATTAGTAGGATAAAAATGATGCCACTGAATTAAGAAAGTTCTTGGTTTTATTGAGGGTTGGAGGTTTATTCCCATTTTGAATTCGAACGAATCTGCCCACGAAATTCAGTAATTCAAATAATTTAATACATACATATGTACATACATACATATGAATAGTAGCTGTACTGAATAAAACAATGAAGTAGCAATTTTAAGCTTAACAAATATAAATTCAAATGATTTTGTTCATGCATGGTACTCAAGCTGTAAGAGGATCCGGCTTCACCTCACGTAATTTTTTTTTAAACGCGATATACTTCAATGTGTTGGTCAAAAATCGGTTAATCGGTTTTTCGAAATATTGTGAGCAAAGGCAATTTCCATCTTCAGGGATCAATAGTGATATAATTTAACGCGAAATATTTTAACACTTTTATTCTTACTTTAGGGCCTGCATAAAGCCACTATAAAAAAAGAGTCAACATATATCATTCTTGGATAGCGCGAAAACCAAATTCTAGTTTAATTCATGTTGTGAAGATAGACTTATGTAAATCCTATCGCACGAAAATTTGTGGGTTTTTTTGTACCCCGTCTGATTGACTGATCCGTATACTGCATTTACTGCGATTGTACGAGTACAGCCTCCCGTCTTTTTTGTGCAATTTTTTAATGGGTATTTTTGGCAATTATTTAAGTTTCAAGTTAATACATGTTTTTAAAATTTTCAAGTTTCTACGCGGGGTTCAGGTTGTTGAAATTTAGCATATATATTTTATGGATAAATATATGACGAAATTTCATTAAACATCGAAGGTTGTATTTTTTTGTTTGTTGGGTTAGAGCTGCTTCGGTCGAAAAAGAGTAAACACGAAAATTTTAATTTTCTATTCCCCTCCTACGCGTTTCAACGCATTTCGCGTCTTCCTCAGGGAGTCTGTTTTTTATTAAACAATAAACTATGAACAATAAACAATAACATTAGTTTTAATTTCAATAACTAAATACATCCGGAGTATTTTTTATGGACTTACAATGATTTTAATATTATCACCGGTACATAAATGTACATACATGCATACATATGTATGTGCACACTTACCACTAGTTTTTAAATATGCTTATGAAGACATATTTTTGTCATTGCTCTTATTTATATTAATTATTATCACAGCTGTGTATGCGTTATTTGTTTTGTTCACATCTTCTTTAAAATTTATCGCGTTCTCCAATTTTTGCTGGATGCGTAAGCTTTCCAGTGTCATTCTCCTCCTTTTTCCTTTCACGACGTCTAAAATCCTCGTATTCGCGAAGTCAGCTGTGTGTTTATGTGTGGTCAGGTGTTGAGCCAGGGCTGTTGCCATTTTCTTATTTCTTTCGTCCGCCTTATATTCGCTAATCCTTATACCCAACGCTCTTTTTGTCGTGCCCACATAGCATTTATTACAATTTTCGTCTTCTTTTCCTTTGCATCTTATCTCGTGTACCACATTGTGTTGTTGCTCTTTTTCTATTTTTTCTTTTGTTTTCGTGAGTATTCTACTCAGCGTGTTATGTGGTTTGAGAGCATAGATAATATTTTCATTTTAAATAATTTTCCTAAGTGCCGTCCAACTAGGCCTAATCAGATTCTAATATCAATCAGCAAAAGTCAAATTAATAACCCAAAATAATAAACCGTATGCGGTAGGTAAACAAATTTTATACTAAGTCATAAGTAGTGGTTTGGTGGAATGCCCTTGAGAAAAGAGTAAACCGCAAAAAGATGGATTAAGTCCAAAGTCTTGCGTCCTTATTCATATCGGGTACGATGATAACAACAGCATCCAAGGCACTGTACGCTTTACAGAACTTACTTTCGGTATGCATACATGCTAAACAAGTCGCAATCGGAGCGGCGATTCGACTGAATTCTCTAAATAAGTGGTCAAACACTAATACTGATCATATTAGGATTCTTACGGAGTTCTCGAAGCTTCTAGGGTGGCGTACCATATACTGGCGACTTCTACTCTCCCGAGATTATGTATTTCTAGAACTGTCAAGCAATTGTGGCCGGTGCTTAGTGCTTAACGCACAGACTTATTATTGAAGCTAAACAAATATAGCGTCAACATAATTGTATCTATCATAACAGGGGATTGTTTGATAGGTAAACACGCCTTTCGATTAGGCGCACGATTGCATGATTTACGTAGAAGTTGTCAAGACGAGAAGAGGGGGAAACGAATCAGCATCTTCTGTGTCAGTGTCCCGCTCTATCCAGACGGAGATTCTCCATATTAGTGATTTTATTCAGAGTTCATCTGTTAACATGGGTGATGAACCAGGGCCGTCAGAGAAGATCAAAATCTAAGATTTCGATTGCAAATGGAAGGATGAATTGGCCTCTATGTAAGCTATACCGAAAAGTTCAGACTTCAAACGTCAGTGACAATGAATTTTGACATACATACAAAAGAAAAATTAATATGTAAAAATCTGATTAGGTTTCTCCGGATTGAGGAAAGGTCACTTCAAAGTTTATATAAACCTGCATAGAATTAGTTGTGTTTTCTCCAAAGGTAGTACAAATTTCTTTCAACGCCAATTCAGTTCTATTTGTTTGTCTTTTGATAGCTATTTTTCGCCAATCTAAATAATTGTGTTTGTTTTGAGTGTAAGAACATCCTGTCCGACGGTGAGAGCCAATACAGATCAATACAGTTATCTCATAAAAAATGTTTGAGCCTTTCAAATGAGTTCTAAATGAGTTCTTTAGAAGTCTTAAAGCTTAAATATCCCGTAAGCTAAGCCCCACTTATTCTTACATTATATCGCCAAAACTTTATGCTAAAATTGTTTAGAGAATAATCAGCAGATAAGAGATTTCGAAACGTAATTAGATTGTCGTGGTCATAAAAAATTAAGTCAGAAGGTGTGGAATGCAAAGAAGGCAACATCATTGAAATAAAAAAGAACTTCAACTATGAGTTAGGCGATAGGCTTGCTGACAATATGGAAATCATACCAATTATAGCATAAGAAGACTACATGAACAAATGTGAAAACACTAATCTAAAGAGGGAGCGAACAAAGTGAAAAGTGGCAGCAACACTAACAAGCAGAGCGGCGCTTCTTGGGATTGGCAAACACAAAGGAGAAAATAATCAAGGATATAGCGCCAACGAAAGAGAGAGAGTTCCCATTTGAAATCAAAAAACAATAACTGCTCCTTAACCAAGATGTGAAAAGACACCAAACCCCTCGACTTGACTGGCATTCGCATGTTATCTGCAACGTTGATTCTCTTCTATATTAAAGAAGGCAATAGCAAAGCGATGAGCAAAGGAAGTCAAAGCTATGCGCACGGACGCCATTTCACAAGTATTCGTTTAAATGGTAGACAAAAGACGGTATTGCAAGCTAAGTAGCGATCATTTGTGGGATGAAGTCGAGCTGTTGCGAGTGCCTTAGAAAGTCTCAGCAGTAAACTACCAGCACATAGGTTTTGAGATAGTAAAAAGAATCTTTGACGACCAATATAAATGCGATTTTGAATCAGACTCAACTCCACATTGAACTTGACACAAGGTCAAGCTCTACCCGCATTTGGGTATCAAACCACAGCCACCACGATACTCCCCTAGGGGCCGTACCCAACGAACAGGCCAGAGCATGCTCTGGGGGCTCCTGTTCCCCGTGGTACCAGATTTAAGTCTCCGCTCGGACCTCGTGGCCGAAACCACTACCAGTTGAGCTTCCATACAGCTCCGGACTGGTGGCCTGGGGCTGAATCCCATACACCTCGTACCAATTCACTCAGCCTATCACCACCATTCACGACCATAATCACCCAGACACACACACATGCAACACAATCCAACTTACGCCAAAAGTCTCCGCCTTTTAAACACTTCACACGCAAATTTACGCAGCACTCTTACACTCTCCCTAGAAGAGAGAGCCTCACGCACACTAAATTGTCCGTCAGACAAGCTTATCCTCATCATTCCAAGATCCCTAATGTCCGAGTACATCGGACACACACATAAAACATGCAACCAATCCTCACATTCCGCCCCACATACACAACTTGAAACCTCATTCAAATGCCTCTTATGCAAAAATGCATTGAAAGGCCCATGCCCCGTGAGAAGGAAACCCAGAGTCAAGCCAAAGCCAAAATCCGGATTCCCCTCAACAAACAAAACATCCCGAATGTACTCGTAAGTGACCCGACCATTGGAACTATTGTCCCAACGATCTTGCCACGCATCAATCAACCGCTCATATAAGAGCCTCTTGCATTCAATATATCCCCTCTCAACATCATCATCACACAACCAAGCATTCGACAGCAAAGGCATACATATTCCCCTTTTCAATCTGAAAGCCACAGCACGCTGTATTACCACCAGATCAAGAGGAGGCACACCCAATAACACTTGCAACGCCTCCGTAGAGACAGTGCGGCACACAGGCAAACACGCTAACAACATCACTCTCTGACACGAAAACAGACGCCGCTGACCTACAACCGTCAACACCGATTCATACCATATCGCAGACCCATACGTAGCACAAGCCACAAATAGGCCACGATACACGGTACGAACGGCCCGACGACTGAGGCCCCATTCACACCTCACAATCCGGCGTACTTGCCCCACTACATTCTGCATTTTCACTCTTATTCTCTCAATATGCGGCATAAAACACATTCTTTCACCCATAGTCAACCCCAGGTACTTGACTTGCGTCACATACCTGATACCAACCCCATTCACTCTTACTACCGGAGGACGAGACAGCGACAATCGGCCCTTGAGCAACATCGTCACCGTCTTGTCCATCGATATGTCAACACCAACACTAACACCCCAACTATGAACAACTCCAAGAAGCTGCTCACTCACCCGCTCCAATTCATTCCTTGATTCCCCTCTCACCAAGATAAGAAGGTCATCCGCATACGCACAACACGAACACTGTGTCTCCAACATCCGCAAAAGGGAATCCATCTTGAGGTTCCAAATATATGGGCCACAGATAGAACCCTGCGGACAGCCACGAGTCACCACACGCTCCACACTCTCATTCAACCCAACAATTGTAGCCTTTCTGTCCGAAAAATAACTCCGCCATAGAGCCATCTCTGAACATCGAAGCTCACGCAAACGCTCAATCACTCTATCCCAACGTAAGAAATCAAATGCCCCCTTAAAGTCAATAAATATGCCAAGGACATACTTATTGACTCCACTTCTCACATCATTCTGAACGTACATCCAAGCATCTTCCACACTTCTTCCTTTTCTAAAACCATACTGCCTATCCGACCACATACCCCCAACTAGCTCCTGAAGCCGTTCCACCATCGCCCTCTCCAACACCTTACCAAGCACAGGCAGAAGACTTATACCCCGATACGATCGAGGATCACTCCTGACCTTATCAGGGGACTTCAGGAGTACAACAACCCTAGCGCTTTTCCATTCCTTTGGAAAAATCCCTCCCATATGCACTTATCATAGATGGCCTCCAAGTATTCCGGAATGAACTTCCACAAGCATTTACACATCTCTCCGTTCAAACCATCAAAACCTGGAGACCTTCTAGACCTAACCAGGCCAAAGGCATACCCCAGCTCCTCAACATCTAATGGAGGGACAGGCGCCTCTTGTAAAGGAGGTACCTCCACCTCCGCCCTAGGGAAGAAGCCTTCCAAGAGGACACTCAGATACAGTCAGATTCTGATATCAACGACTTAGGAATTATAATGCAATTACAATTTATTTTGTGATCTTATTTCCTTGAACAATTTGACACGCCCATTGATAATCGCTGCTACTGGGACCATAGAGACCATAACATAGCCGCCCTGCTTGGTGCAGCGCGTTAATATGCTATAAAACTAGGTACCTGAAAGAAGTCTAAAAACAGTTGTTCAATTTTTAAAATTTTACACAAAAGTTTGAAAATTTACTTTATGCAATTTTGGTTATGCAAACATTCATATATATATATAATATATGCAGCAAGTACATTACATATGTACATACATACATATGTATGTGCATATTCCTGGCCGACAATATTTTGTGTAGTTCAGGCAGTTGCCGAATCAAATGTCAAGGTGTATAAGATAGTACTCATGATATACATACATACATACATACATATGTACATATCTATATAGTAGGTATATGTATATGTATATGTCTGTCTGCATGAGTAGTTCTTATTTTTTGTAGCCGGTTTTCATGCGAAAAATTCAGACAGAGGAAGTTCAACAGACGTCTGAAGTGTTGAGCGAATTGTGTAAGCGAGTAAAGAGTAAAATACAGGCAAAAAAACCCCTAAAATTCACACAAAAAGAACCGAGTTGTTTAAGCAGGCGCAACAATCATGAACAGCAAGACGACAGCGATTAACAAGAGCTGCATTTTGAAAAACTATAAAAACAAAAGTCTTATCTTTGCGGTATTTTGATGTCTCTCATTAATGTACATGTGCGTACATATGTATGTATATGATATGTGTGTATGTAGGATGGGTTATCGATCGCACAAATCGTCCGGTATGCAGCAAGAGGCAATAACCTTAATAAGTGTGCATTCGCTCTGCATCGTCTTGCCTTGACAGTATTTATTATGTTCATATTATAGTATGGTGTAGTTTTTAAGTTCAAGAACCCCAGACGTGCATCGCCAGTGCAACAGAGTATAAGATTGTAAAATACTGAAGAACAGAGTGTGATTATGTTGTTGTTGTTGTAGCGGCTAGTCGCGCCCCGTAAAGAGCGGATTCACCCATGGTCGTTGTCGTCGAACTCATCTAGGGGGAGGCCCAGGAAACGTGCAGTTTCGACAGGGTTGGACCACAGGGAGAGGGGGGTTAGATGAGTGGGTTTGAGGGGGCATGTGAATAGGTGGTTGGTGTCGTGCGGAGAATCTCCACATGCCGGAAGAGTGTGATTCTCGTTTGGCTTGCATAAACGACGGTTAACGACCGTTTATTTTTATTAACAGCAATTATGTACAGATCCTTTAATAATCTGATATGTTATTAAATGGCTGGCCAATTGGTTAATTTTGTGTTCTATTAACTGAAAAATTGACCTTTGAACTAAGTCCATCCTTTTCAACAATCATGTTAGATTAGAAACAACTCTCGTAAAAATTTCTGGGCCATCTCGTTGATATAACACTACGAACATTAATCTGACAGCTCTCAAGACTCTCATAATTCGACCTCTGCGTCTTCTTTACAACTACTAATGTAGGTCGTGTAATAATCAGTATCGAAAGATAAGAGCTCTGCTAGCCTAATGCAATATTTTCAAAAGTCAACGATTGTTCACTTAATAGAAGGAACCGAGTTGACACAAAGCTCATCTGCATAAAAGCAGTTCGCATGTTATCAGAGGAACTGCTACTATCTCTCTATCCTTAGAAACAGCCTTAAAGTAGTCTTATATGGTTTGGGTATTATATCATGGTGCCAATAATTAGGTACACAGCTTTCATAAGAAATAGTAGTATTTAGAAAGCAGCCACTCAACTCCTTTTAGCGGACAGTCAAAGTGATACAGTTTCTTGGTTCTCTTCCGCCCACTTCGATCCCGACCTATTTGACCCATTATGTATTGAATCCTTTTTTCATGACCAAAGTTAAAATTTCCGATTTACAATTGTATTTCCAGTGAGATAATATCTAGGTCGTACCCTTAAAAAGGTATGTAAATGATTTGATGGTATCAAATATTTTCTATTATATCTCAAAAATATGTGAAACGAAACCTAAAGCCAAAACTCAAAAAGGAAAGTCGGGGTGAATATCGGAAGAAAATTGAAGCACTTTTTGATATCTAAATTTAATAATTACATCCCACAGCATCTGTATTAACTTGACATTACAACAAATTTAGATGCAACAGTGACTATTTTTTTTTCGCTGAACAAACCTATTGCTTGTCTAAACTTTTTTGTCTTTGCACTTAAATTTTGAAAGGATTACAGTGGGTATTTTTACTAGAAGTACAAAGGCATGAAGAGGTACAGCTTTGATGCCTAAGAAAATGTTGTTTCTTATAAAAATCACACATTTCGGCATCTATACTTCGCGCCTCAACCATTTTTCGTATCTTTTTAAATTATTTTAGTCGAATTTTTACAAAAGGTAGCAATTTTAAGTAAGATATTAGTATCAACTTTATAATGCCTTCGGGAAAATAAATAATATATGACAGTACGAAAGAAATTTGTTTTTCTAGTTTCCGTGTGCCTATAAAAAAATTTAATACTTTTAAAGTTCAAGTCTTGTATTCCGAAGAAATTTTAGTTTTCCTGCAAAAGTGAGTTAAACTTACTTAATAAAGAACGCATTTAAAATTATGTGTGTGTTTTTTTTTAATAATTTATAAAAACCGGAATTGACTAAGTACATTGACCGCCATTCCGCACGAAAGACTAATAGGGCACACAGTCACCGACGTGTACGTTTGCCGTGTCTGTTTGTCGGGAGATACACAAAATTGAGCAAAACTTGTGCCCGCGCGTATGTTTTGTAAACAAACTTTGCGTACATAAAACTGTGTTTGTATGCATCAACACAATGTTGCCATTCCTTTGTTTGCATACATACTTTTACACACATCCGCGTTGTCAATCACAATTTTTCATTGTATAATAAACCAAAGCCAAAAACCAACAAATGCAAATAGTTCATTTATCTATAATTAACATTATTAAACATCGATTTTAAATTAATTTAATAAAAATTTAAATTTTTATAAGGTTATTTTGTTAATGATTTTAAAAAGTTCTGCTTGGCAACACTGTGCGGTGAGAGAGCACTCAGCTGACACGGCTTCACGGCAAAAATCTAAATTTCTCTGATTACACACGTACACGTCGCGCGTACCCGTCACACGAACACGTTGATGAGTTTTCATTTACATGGCGTTCTCATAAGTTTGATCGTGTCAGCTGACACGCAACGTACGTTTGCGTCGGTGACTGTGCACACTATTAGACGCAGTTGATAGAATATAATATTTATAGCTTCAACAGACAAAGATAAATTTATTTACTGAACAATTAAGGGTTTTATAGTTGCAAAATCAGGGTGTTTCATATTTTTGTCTAAGCTGCATAATTGAAGTTTTATGTACATATGTAAACGGATACATACCTACACAGCAAAAAAATTTGTTCGAAAATACAATGGCGGAATTGTACTCAAACTTGTACTTTTTTAACGCTTCAGCAACTGCCGTAAATGTACACACTTAACCAAGGATACGCACATACATACATACATACGCATTAGGTTACTGCCATTGTTGAACAAAAGTGACCTCGGTCAAGGGAAACTGTGGTGTCCGTCTAGCAGCCAATTGCATGCAACACAACCAAACAATCAACCAGTTTGCAGTAAATAAACAAAAGTTGAGGAAGAATAATAAAACACCGCCAGCAAGAACAATGCTAGTACTGGTACAACATCAACGGCAACAACAATGAATGCAGTAGTTGTAACACAGCGCTAAACGCATAAAGCATGTAAGAATGTCAGTAAAAAAAAAAATAATTAAACACAGCAGAGCGGTGCAAAAAATGCAATAAAAGCCAAAGTAACAACAATAAGTGCAACCTGAAATCCAACAATGCATTTATGTAGTTGCAACAAAAGGGAATGCAGCGAAAGAGATAGGTTTGACTGCGGCAACGGCATGCCACGGCATTTGGCCACACAGCGAACAACATTGCCAGTTGCATGTAGAACGAACGTCAGACCGTCATCAGTGGAAAGCAACAGCAATAAAATGAACAACGTAGCCAATGCATGCATGCTACCATAGGTAGACACATACATACAACATATGTATGTAAATACCCTGTCGGAAAAATCTAGGCAGTCTAAAAAATGTACCAATTTAAAAAGTAGCTGAAAGTCAAATGCATTGAAACAAATCTCTTAAATTAATTGTATTGATCTAACTTGCACCAAATATGTACATATGTACGTATGTATGTACCTATTATTATATTATTACTGTGGTGAAGTATATTTCCAATAAACTATAAAAAATGTAACTAGTTTTATTAATTATTATTTTGAAGACAAGTACTAGCTATATTTTGTTTGGTTTGAAACATGCAAAGTTATAGCTGGTAGAAATAAAACTGTTTTTTTGAATTTTGATTTTAAAAGTTTTTTTTTTAGTATTTTTGCCATTTGTTTAAGTTTTTTACATAAAGTTAAGAAATAAAAAGCAACACAAAAATTCTTCAAAAAATATTTTAAAACCAAAGTTAAAACAAAAGATGCATGACCAACTTTAACTTTCGAACAAGATACGCAATGATCGCATTTAATAGCAGGTTAGCAATTAACAATGGTTAATGAATTGATACCCCAAACAAAAAGCTCAAAATTACCATTCTCTTAAAACCCGACCCATACAAATAATTAAAAAAAAGTGTGTGTTTGAGCTCAGAAAGTAAGTTTTTTGCCTATAAAGTAGTGAAGTTCAATAAGAAATCGACACTCACAATACATTCGAGAATTGATGACGGTGTAATTCTTTTTATTTTTTATACTGATTTGATATTAAAATGTAGGTATTTTTGATTAAGCGAAAAATAAAAAAAAATATATTTACTTTAAATAAACTGTAAAAATTTTACAAATAATTGAAAACGGACAGGGTTGAAAGTAGTGGGTAATTAGATTGATTTTAAAACAGTTTGAAAAACGGAATTTCAAATAGTTGCAAATAGAAAAGTATATTGCTGCCAGAAAAATTTAATTTTGATGTTCTTTCCGTCAAACCTATTCAAAAATTGTTAATAAAGTTAGTTGCATACAAGAAAAAAGAAAGAATTTCAACCACTTGTAGTCGGTGAAAAATAAGTTTTAAAGTAATTATATTTCCGACAGGGTATTTATGTACATACATATATGCTCACAATCGAGTGCAGAAAGCGAAAGAGCATTGACTTCTGTCTGTCATAGCATTTTCGTACCGCTCGCTCCCTTTCACCGCCTATAAATTGCATGATAAGCAAATGTTTAGAAACAATATTTTTGCAACATGGCGACTTATCAGAGATGAAACTACAGGCCTTTAACTAAATTCACGGAGATTTTGTTTATAATAATAAAAAATAATTGAAAAATATAGTTCGTTCTATAACAAAAACAAACATTTTAAACTTTGTACAAAATTAATATAATTTTAATACTTTTGAATCAAAAGTTAGATACTTTTGGGTGTGCAGTTTCTTGACTTAATTTGAGCATATTAAGTACAAGCCTAAAGTGGATAAAAACGGATCCGCTATAAGAAGCAATGTACGTAGAACCCACATTTCAAAAATTTGCATCCAAAAATTATAATTAATAAGTTTGAGAATTTGTTGAATTAAAAAAAACAAATATTGTACAAAGTTTCAAATTCGTATTTATATGCTTTTTTGTTATAGAACGAACTAAAGTTTTCTAAAAAAAAAAATTAACAAAACAGACTTAGCGTGAAACACCCTCTGCTAGGGCAGGCACCTTGACGTGGTGCAGGGGCTTAATCGAAGCTCAAAACGGATCCTGCCATCGAGGGGGGGCACCGTCGGACAGGCGATGCCTCAACTGGATGGTAGATACCGCTTGAGCACGATGACCAAGAACTGCCACCTCCTAATCCAGGGTGTTAAGCGACACCGTGCCCATTGGACGGTTTGCAGCCAGGAGGACAACCGGCTGTAGTATAACGGCGCCTCATCGACACAGGGCCGAATCGAGGAGTAACGGTGGCCTTACCGCGACAAGGGGCGATGGCGCGGCGGACGATAGAGTTCCCCAATTTGAAACATAGACCGTGAGTATTGCCTCGGTGAGAAAGCGGTCGTAAGAACAAGATGAATATGCAACAACAAAAAAACAACAACAACAACAACAACACCAACACAAATAACAACAACAACAAAAAAGGGAGAAGGGAAAACCCCCTCCCCTCAGGCCTTTCCCCTGCAGAGGCAGCCCTCTTCTCCGAGCACGCTCGGGACGATAGTGACGGGCCCTCAACAAGTAGGGATGTAGCGAGACACCGGGAGAAGGTACCCAGCGGGGATATGACCACGGGCAAATCTGGGCACGAGCCAACAAGCGAGGCATCTGCCTCCAGTAAGCGCTCAACATCCCCAGCAACATCATCAAAAAGGCACCGATCCCCCAGTTCCAACCCCAGCGAGCCTTTTAGGGTGGTCAGAAGGCGCAGGCCCAGAAGGGGCAAACCACCGCATCTGCCCTCTCCAGGGAAGCCAGGAGCCCTTGATGACCGAAGGAGATCTGGGCTTTCCGGATCGGGCGTCAAGTGGTATCTAAGGTACCTGGAGCAGGGAAAGCCTCCTGAAACAGCTCGCGAGATGGCTGGACTGAGGATGCAAATAGAAAACGAACCCGCACCCGCAGATAAGCGGAGAAGCGGGGAACCAAAGGTACAACACAGACCCGCGCCCGCTGTAGAGCGGAGAAGCGGGAAACCAACAACAACAAATGAGCAACCTGCACCCACTACTAAGCGGAGAAGCGGGCAAATAACACCACAGGCACCCGACTCCAAAAGGCAGCGGGCCCACCCACCTCCTCCACAATCGAACTCGGCAGGCCAGGAGGGAACTCAGGATTTGGTGTTGCCGGCGGCTGGGACTGGACAGCCCCCCAGCTACTCGGATGGCCTTAAAGGTATCCGGCTGGCGGTGTTGCCCGAGAACTATCCGGCGGTAACGCTGAGTTCAGAGGACCTGACAAACCTGCAAGAGGCCATAATGGACGAGGTCTTCAAGGGATGGACCCACCCGCTGGCTTTTTGTGGAGTTTACTTCCGGCCAGGGCTGCTACTGGTCGACTGTAAAGACGATAATACTGCAGCATGGCTTGCGGAGGTGACGCCCACGCTTGGAGCCTGGAAAGGTACGAAGCTGTGCACGAGGAGAGGAGAGGAGATACCTCCTACACACATGATGATGGTATTCCTCCCTAGGAGCGCGGACAAGCCCATCGAGCACGCCATCGGACTGCTGAACGCCCAAAATGAGGGTATCCATACCTCGGCGTGGCGTATCGTAAGTAGCAACGTGGAGGACACCGGCATACGATTAGTCGTTGGTGTAGACGAGGAGTCCTTCAGTAAAATGAGGAGGGATGGTTATCGGCTGAACTATAGGTTCAGCTTCGTTACCATAAGGCCCTGGCGACCAAAGGTCGCGGAAGATTCCGAAGCAGCCTCGAAGCAGGTGCAGAGTGAAGAGGACTCTTCTTTAAAACCTCTAACCTCTGCGCCGCCTTCATCGACCATCCCTCCTCCCAGTAACGCTGCTCAGGGGAGCACAGAGGTTCCCTCCACACAGGAGCTGATCGAGGGGCTCGACATGAGCAAACTCGAGCTCGATAGGAGGAGCGAGAGCGATTTACGGCTCTCGGAGGTGGACGAGCCACAATTGTAATGACCCCGCTCATGACAGTAGCCCAGGTCAACCTCCATCACGCTAGAGCGGCTTCGGCCGTTATAGCGAGGAGGTTTGCCTCGGAAGATCTGGGCATAGTACTGGTGCAGGAGCCGTGGGTCTATAAAGGCCAGGTAAGGGGCCTGAAGGAAACCAAGAATAAGGTAATATGGGATCTCTCATCTGAGAGGCCTAGAGCTTGTATAGTGCTTAAGAACAATATTGAATACTTTTGCATTACAGAATATTTAACGCAGGACCTGGTAGCGGTGCAGATAAGACTGGAGGTAGCCAAAAGCTCCATAAACGTAGTTTTAGCGGCCGCTTACTTTGCTGGGGACAACTCCATTCCCCCAAAAGAAGTCCAGGACTTAATAAGGTATTGCGAGAAGGCAAAGCTGCCGATAATTATTGGGTGTGATGCCAACGCACACAATGTGGAGTGGGGCAGCACCGATACCAACAGACGCGGTGAGTCCTTATTAGAATATATTATAAGCAGTGATCTAAGTATACATAATGTTGGGCACAGACCAACATTCATTACCAGAGTTAGAGAGGAAGTACTCGACATAACACTCAGCAGCAAACTGGCTGACGATCTGATCTCACAGTGGGAGGTTTCCTCAGAACCCTCTCTGTCTGATCACAGAATCATCCAATTTAAGCTGAGCGCTATGATAACGAAGAGTAATCCAAGCAGGAACCCCAGACGAACGAACTGGGAGAATTTCAGCAACACATTAAGCCTAAATCTGCCTAGTATAGGGCACATTCAAAGGAAGACAGACTGTATAGAATTAGAGAACAGGGTGCGAAGATTCAATGACGTCGTCATTGATGCCTTCCACTGTAGCTGTCCTGAAACCAAACCGAAGGAGAAATCCAAGACTCCATGGTGGTCTCAGCACCTCTCATCCTTACGCAAAACAGTGCGAAGACTTTTTAACAAAGCTAAGCGCAATGGATGCTGGGGAGAGTATGCAGCTAGCCTAACAGCATACAGTAAGGAAATCAGGAAAGCTAAAAGGGAAAGTTTTAGGAGCTTCTGTGAAGACATCACTTCCACGCCGGCAGCGGCAAGGCTTCACAGAGCGCTAGCCAAAGACAAGGTAGAAACTAGACTAGCTATCAAGCTACCTAATGGTACGTATACCACTAGTGAAGAGGAAAGAGCGCGGACTTTGTTGTCGACTCACTTCCCTGATACATCTGCGCCTGAATCTGAGTCCTATATAGGGAAAATGAGACCATCGCAATCTGACTGGGAACTAGCTAAAAACTTGTTTACGCAACACTCAGTGAGATGGGCCATGAACTCGTTTGAACGGTATAGGTCTCCAGGGGTGGATGGTATCTTGCCAGTGTTATTGCAACAAGGCGGCGATCAGATTATCCCACACTTGGTAAAGATAATGAGGGACTCCCTTGCATTGTCATACATTCCAACTGTGTGGAGGAGAGCCAGGGTAATATTTATACCCAAGGTTGGGAAAAGGGACTACTCCTTGGCGAAGTCCTTCAGACCAATTACTCTAACCTCCTTTGTACTGAAAACGATGGAGAAGATCATAGACAATGAGATCAGGTCAAACACTCTGCGGCGGAAGCCACTACATTCCAGTCAGCATGCGTATAGAGCGGGAAGGTCCACGGACACTGCCCTGTACCAGCTAACGACGGAGATACAGAGCGCATTTGACTGTGGAGAGACCGTAATATGTTCATTTCTGGACATAGAAGGCGCCTTCGATAATGCCTCACATACGGGGATATGCAAGGCGTTGGAGAGAAGGCAGGTACAAGCGCCCGTCTGTCAATGGGTAGAAGCTCTGCTTAAGACTAGAACGGCGGAAACTAGTGTAGCAGACAAGGTAATACAGCTGAAAACCAGCAGAGGTTGCCCACAAGGGGGAGTTTTATCTCCTTTATTGTGGAGTCTTGTAGTAGATGAACTCCTACAAAAACTGACCGATAATGGAATTCGCTGTCAAGGGTACGCAGACGACATTGTCGTTATAGCTAGAGGCAAATACGAAAGCACATTATGTGATATTGTGCAAAGAGCACTAAACCTGACCAAGGCATGGTGCGCTGGAGTGGGGCTTAATATTAACCCACTGAAAACAGCGATTATACCTTTCTCTAGGAAAAGGAAGCTACCCGCAATGAGAACAATCTCATTGGACGGTACTCAAGTTCCTGTGGTAAGCAAGGTGAAATACCTGGGTCTAACAATGGACTCTAAGCTGCTCTGGAGAGAACATGTGGATGCGACAACATCCAAAGCAACTAAGGCAATAATGGTGTGCAGACGTCTAGCGGGCAAATCCTGGGGTTGCAGCCCGAACATACTTAGATGGATGTACACCATGATAGTCAGGCCAATAGTAACGTATGGTGCAGTGGCATGGGTCTCAAGGGCATCACTGACAACAGTGAGGAAGTCGCTTACCAAGCTCCAACGGCTGGCATGTGTATGCATAACGGGAGCTATGCGGTCATGTCCAACGGGGGCGCTGGAAGTGATAGTGGACCTAACACCACTGCACATTAACGTAGAACAGTCGGCCAATAGAACCCTACTTAACATAAGTAGGAAAGGTCATGGGAAAGGTAGGATTATATCATCCAAAAACATGGAGAAGCTGAGCATCCAGCTTCCTCTTGCTCAGCTTCCTAGGGATGAGATCATCAAAGTAACAAAATTTGAAAAAAGATTCAAAATTGAATTAGGAAACAAAGCTACATGGAGTACATCCTCGCTGGAGGGGCACCTCAAAGCAAGCACCCAACACTGGTATACGGATGGATCAAAGACTCCGGAGGGTGTAGGGGCCGGGGTCTTCGGTCCCAGAACACACCTGTCTGTGCCAATGGGTAAGATGCCAAGCATCTTCCAAGCGGAGGTGTACGCCATCCTCCGGTGTGCAGAGGTAAACCTAAAAAGGAACTATCGTAATGAGCGGATAGTCATTGCAAGTGACAGCCAAGCAGCACTCAAGGCACTAGCATCGTATGAGATTAGATCTTCATTGGTGCTTGAGTGTGTAGAAAAACTCAACTCTCTAGCAACCCACAATCACATCCAGCTCCTCTGGGTCCCTGGTCACAAAGGCATTGAGGGAAACGAGGAGGCCGATCGATTGGCTAGAGGTGCAGCGGAAAAAACACCCATAGGGCCCGAGCCCTTCCTGCCGGTAGGTCGACACACCATACGGGAGGTGCTCAGGGCAGAGGAAAATACCTTAAAGGAAAGACACTGGCACCAGACGGTAGGGTTACGCCAGGCGAAATGTCTATTGGGAGCGTATAATAGCAAACGGTCAAAACAGCTTATTAACCTCTCAAAACCCCACTTGAGGATACTTACAGGTTTTCTTACAGGTCACTGCAGACTGCGTAGCCATCTACACAGGCTCGGAATATGGTCGAATGAGTCTTGTCGCTTCTGTGACTCGGCCCCGGAGACCCCGATGCACCTGCTCTTTGATTGTGAAGCCGTCTCAAGAAAACGGAAGATATATCTGGGCTCATACACCCCCGATCAGGAACTTGTACGCTCGCTATCACCAACCATCATCTTAGACTTCCTAAGAGCGTTGGGGTTAGATGAGGTACTATAAAGTACGGAGGGCACAATGGATCGAAAGGTCGAAGTGCAAACCTCAACAATAATATCTATCTATCTAGCGTGAAACACATTGTAAATAATGTAAAAAAAAAATCACCTTAAGGTCAGTTATTTGAGTCATCATACAAGAATGATAGAATACAGGATTGCGCTGATTGATCTAAAATTCGGAGAGTAACATGGCTGTGACGTCGCACCAGACTTACCGGTGGAGAGAACTGAGTTATATGTAGAATACACACTAAATTTATCAAATACGTTGGAAATATTACACACGATTGATTTCACCATGGTCACCATATATAAAGTAGACAAAAATGAGATGATAAAGAATAAATCATAAAATCACAAAATAACGATTCAATTATGATTTTTAGTATTATAAAAATCATAACGGTTGCGGTCTCTGTATTTATGTACATGTACATACAAGTAACAAACCATCGCCCGTTAATTCGAATATTGCACACGAATTCCTTGAACCGCTTTGAACTCTCTTGAACCTACAGATAGACTAAAAAAGCATTTGTTTTCTCGAAAAAAATCAATTGCTACTTAACTATGTTAAGCTATTATAATCTATACACATACATACATACATACATACATACATACATATGTACTACATAATTCATCCTAACAAGTTTCACCATAAATTCCATACGCAAAAAACTGTGAGCATACACCACCGTCAGTACCACCAACCAGTAACCCAACAGTTGCAATAGAATGAGCAAAAGCAAATTTTCTTCCGCGGGAACAAGGACAATCATTTATTGTTATGATTCGGAGCCAAACGTCTAGACAGTGCTATAAAAAATTGCTTAATGTTGACACTGAAAAGCACAGCATTGTTTGATGACTTATTCATGCAGATGCGGGCAACGCATGTGTCTCAAGGACGTTCCAAAAATGCTCAAGGGTTGATTTTGACAAACAAACGAATTTTCGGCGAAACTTGAATAGTGAATAAATTAAATCCCCCCTCCATTTAGTTAAAGCAAAAACTGTTAAATTACGTAAAACAAAAAAGTATTTGTTTCAACCAGCGACCGTAGCGGTTATAATTTTAATACAAATTTAATAGTTATTTTATGATTTTCGTTTTCTAGATCAAGTTTAATCGTTATTTTTTGATTTTTATTTTTTCGATCAAGTTTAATCCTTATTCTGTGATGTTTATTTTTTCGTTATTATTGGACTTTTATTTTCATATTTGATTGTTATTTTGTGAGTTTTATTTTTTCGATCGAAAATAATCGTTATTCTTGTAATTTTCGATTATAATAAACGCCAAAAAATTTGTCGGCGATGACAATAATTTCCGCTATAATGGAAAAAATATCAGATAATATATGTAGATCAAAAACATATTATCGGAAAAATTTAAGATCCAATAATACCGATTATTTTTTACCAAAAAAAAAACGAAAATCACGAAATAACAATCAAACTCGATCGAAAAAATAAAAATTCAAAATTACGACCACACTTCATCGAAGAAATAATAATCCAAGAATAGCGATTATTTTTGACTTAAAAAATAATGATCACAAAATAAAGATTATGCAATGATATAAAACAAAAAATCTTCTAAATATAGTAAGATTTGTATAGCATATAGCAAAACATCGATATATTCGAGTTTTTTTTTTTTGAATGAATTTTTGTCAATGATTTTTTGATTCGAAAAAATCTAAATAATGGTATTTTCGGTCCCTGGTTTCAGGATAAAAGTTCTTCTGACAAATACTTTGCTCTTAATACAACAACTTTTTTAAATGTGGTACTGTTGTTACAAAATCTGCTTTGCTTTTAAAAAAATTATCTAAGGCTTTTTATCAAATTCAAAGGTAAAAATATATCTCAATTTGCATTGGGTTTTTATAGCGAGAGGTATGTATTTACGAAATAAAATTTTGATTCTTGAAAATATATAATTTAATACATTTCCATAAATGTGTATAGTATTTCAGAGGTATGTTACTCTACGGCACGCAAGTTTAATTTTTTTTAATATAATTGGCTCTATAACAACTTATGCGATTTTGACCGAACTTCTCCTACAATTTGTGGTGTGCGTCTTGTCTTGATGTTGTAACACAAATTGAAGGACCTACTCTTTTACGCCGATTCCGAACGGCAAATAATGTTTGTGAGAAGTTTTTTAATGGCAGAAATGCGACCGCTATTAGAAAAAACTTTTTCTATAATTTTTGATATTACTTGTCCCGGCCAGAAATTGAACCTGGGACACACCGAATGAAGCGCGTACACGCTACACACTCGGCAGTGACGACACGCTAATTATGGGTGAAAATTAATACCTTCGAAGCCTACTAATCTGTAATTTTCTCCAAATGCTTTAAAACAGTTCAACCAGTGTGGTTTAGAAAGTTTATAAATTTTTCAAACCATGCACTCCCGTGACATAGACGAGATTCTTAACACACGGGGACTGATTGCGGACAAATATAATTTCCGGTACAACTTGCAAAAATGTCAAATAGAAAATAATGTAAATAAATGATTCAAAAAGTTCAGTGCAACTTCCACCAAGCTTATTATTTATTTATATTATGTAGTGGGGATAGAACTATAACCAACCTTTCATAAATTCGAAGCTGACTGAGCGCACAAGCAACCAACCCTATGTTGAGGGTATTTCAAAAGATCTTGTGGATTGCAAAAATATTTCACCAATAAATCTTGCATAACTTCAATTTCATTCAAATGTATGCAAAAATTGTACAATCGGAAATGAAGCTTCTAGTTTGGCTTACAAAGGAATACTGTATGAAAATAATGCCTATGTTAAATCAAATAATACAATATTGCTAATTATGAACCTATTTATTGACTTACATAGTGCAATTTTTTGATTAGTCAATAAGTTTAACTTCATTTTTTGCAAAATATCAGTCTTATAAAGTTTTAGGCACCACCAATACCAACCAAATTATATACTTTAAATGACGGGAAAAAAGTTCTAACACGCCACAATCAAAAAAAAATAAAAAATTAAAAAATATTTGGAATTCTTGTTAATAAACATTTTTTGCCATAAAATCAATATGAGAAAAGTTGGTTTTTATTAGCTCATTATCATTTTCTTATTTGTATAAAAAAACGAACGTCATACCAAATTGAATAGCTTTCAATTTGCATATGTACATATATAATTTTGGTAGCAAGCCTATTCTCTGGCACAATTGCAATCAATTCAATTTAAAGTAATGCTAAATTTTTTTTTTTTTAGTTTCTTTGAGTGATTAGCATTGATGAATGGAGTTCGCAAGTCATATTATATGTATGTACATATGTTATATGATAAACTACGCGCTTTAGCGCTAAGCAATAGATTCAAAAGAAAAAGGAGCAGCCCTTGCGCCTGTGATGTATATACCAACATTATACATATGTATGTATATACACAAATAAACACACATACATACATATGTGTGTATGTATGTACACTGAAAAAATAACCCAAGAAATATTTTACTTATTTTGATGATGTAATTTGATCTTATCAATTACGATATTTTATAAAGGTTCCTACCAAATGAATAACCCCCTACATCAAATGTACCCGTAATCTGTTTTCTCCAAAAGTACTTAATCCTTAGCGCCCGTTCATTGTAATTTTTCGTTCTTTTGATAGCGTTTTTTCTTCACTCCATATATATGTATATTTTTTTTTTTTTTTTGAGTGTATATATGATATACACATAGCACTGTGTAATACATTTTACTGCGCTATTTTACATCTCACGGTGTGGATAGCGTGACCACTATCGTTACGTTCCATAACACCTATGATGGGCACGTGTTGAATGAATAAATCGCTACACAAGAACGCGTGTGAGTAAATTACGATAGCTTGCATGCTAAAAGCGCAGCTACTAAGAATTCAAATAGCAATAAAAAAGAAACGCTAAAAATATTGTTGTGAGAGTGTAGCCCATGTGATGCGCCGCACACTATGCAACGTGTTTTTAATTAATATCAAAACCTTCGACGCATAAGTTGCGGCGTTTTGCCATCTTCAGGATCGTCTTTGTCTTTAGTCGTATCTTTTATATATCATATATGTAGATTAATTCCGAAATATTGGATATGGCTAAAAAGAGTCGTGACTGTTTAAAAAAATAGTGTATCAAAGTTTTCTAGCGTGATTTATTTGGCGAACAGAGAGAATACGCTTATTTTCTCACTAGTTTAGAATACTAACTAAATTGTTAATTTTGTTTCACCATGTTTTAACTGAGGCATACTTTCCGGCTTATGAATAAAATTTAGGAACTGCATAATATGTGGCAGTAGTTTTTGTCTGGGTTGTTTTTTGCTTAGTATTATTTTGCACTTCTTTTATATGAATGCTTTTTTTAGCATACGATCCCTCTAATTTTCGTTGCGGTTGGAAGCAACACAATCAACTGGTCTTTTACTATTTGCCGATTATATTGTGTTGAAGCGAAAATATCTGACGAACGTTGGGAAACGATGCTGCCTCATTCGACAAAATTTGCCAATATTGTGAGTAAGCTATTACAGTGCAAATGTGCAGAGTTTGTCTACCGCTAATTTAATATATCAAGTGTATAACTCTCTTTTTCTAATCATGAGATTAAGTAGCACATATTTTCAGGCAGAGGTTTTTTTCCGACGTAGTGTCGATGGTGAGAATGAACAATGGAACTTATCGGTAGTTTTTGACCGAAAGTCTTCTACCAGCAGCTTTCACTATTTCCTACAGTACACTAAATTTCTAAAATGTGAAATTGAGCTACTCTCTGTAGGCAGCTATATAAATATGAAAAAGTCTGGTAGAATGCTAAAATTCTTGAAACATCATAAAATAATTGATTGAAAAAAAAAAACGATATGAATAACGTAAAAATGAGTATTCATCTACTGGAAGGCATAAATCAACTTCGGAATCATTTGCATCTGCTACAGGATGTCACAACTGATGGGTTGTAATTACGCAGTCAAAGGTACTGCAGGACTGTTTATTAAACGATTCTCTCACGTCCATCAAAAGCAGCAGAATTATCAGATGCTACTTAGGAAAAACACGGCCACGAAAAAGGTTAGTTTAAGTGACAAACTATATTTTGAGGTCTATAATTGATGGCTTTAATGCCAACCTGTTTATCTTAACCAAACCACTCACTACGTAATTGCAATCATTTTCAACAATCTCCTTGTGCAGGTGATGCCTGCTACTAGATCCAGAACATGTGCATTAGAATAACGCAAATAGTTCCAGGGAATTCCAATGATCACTCTCAAGATTTAAAAAAAAAAATTTTTTAATTGTTAGATTTTCAGAAAAACTTCAAAATTTAAATAGTTCTATCTGCGGATCGAAGAAAAATATTCTTCATTTCGAACTGTTTACAATATCGTCACTTTGTTTCGCGATATTTTCACCTGATTGTGTAAAGGTACATTTAGAATGAAAACCTGCATAAAATAAATTTTTTTTAAAAGTACATATTAACCCTCCAGCGGGTAAGACCGTCTACAGACGGTCATCGCATTTTCTTCTTTTACATCGTCGAAAAGGGTAATTTCTTTTCAAAGTTTTAAAATTATCTTAGGTTCACTCTATTTTTCAACGGTAATTCCCGTTATGTTGCTAAAAACTACTCCGCGTCGGTTTTGCAGCCAGTCTGAATTTGAAGTGCGCGAGTTTGGTCGCAAAAATTATCTTCTAAAGTTGTGCTTTTTTCAGTGCGTAGAAAAATAGCTGCAGAAAGTGGATTTTAATAAAAAAATTATATTTGTAAAGGTAAAAACTATATTTTACTCACGCATAAAAATATAACAAAAATAAGTGAAATTTGTATAATTTATTTCGTGAAACACAATGACCGTCTGTAGACGGTCATTCCCGTTAGTGTGCAAATTTTTATTAGTACAATTTGAGTAACATATTTTGGTTTCAATAAATAACTTGCCATAGATACATACATATGAGTCGTCAAAATAAAATGGAACGGCGCAGGCCCTACAACTTATGTAAACTGTCGGATGAAGAGATTCAGGAGCTTATGGACTCCGTGGAAACCGATATAGATTTACATGATTGTAATGGTGACTTTGACAGTGATGATAGCATTGCTGATCCAGATTTTCAACCAGGAAATAGTAGCCTAAATTTGGAGGCAAGAGAGTACGCAAATGAGATATCAAGCTGTTTGGAGCAGATGGCAGAATCAAGTGTTCGATTATTGGATCAAATAGATACGTCTCTTAATATTAGTAGTGTACCTGAGAATGATAAAGTGGATGCCCCGTTAAATTCTTCGACACCTTCAACTTTATCAAACCGTTTCAAGTCAAGGAAGAATCCTCGATCGCCGTTACCCGAAGCTGAGGAAAATGGTCTTCAGTACATTCCAGGAGCAGGTGGTTTTACTGAAGAATGTGTGTAAATTAATACTTTCAAACTGCAAAATCATTAATAAAAATTTTATTGCCATTCCTATTAGCTTTGCAAAGCATCGATCCAAAATCGAAAAATTTCAATGCAATGATATGGAAGAAAAGGGGAATGCAACTCCATGTAAATGAAATTGCCTTCCTTGGAGATAGTCAACTTCCAAATGTATTCAACTCACTCAAAACGCCCGTCGATTGCTTCAACTACTTTTTTAACAACGAAATTATTGGCTTAATAATTGAAGAAACCAATCGAGCTGCTTTACGAGAAAACGTTAACACAGTCTTCAAAACAAGTCATGTACAAATTCGACAATACATTGGTATTTTATTTTACATGTCACTTTACCGCTATCCTTCTTTGGAAAGTTATTGGAGCAAGAATGCCTTTGAGCCTATTCGATGCACCATGTCAAGCAAGCAATTTAAGAACATAAAAAAATATTTATGCTTCGCAAACGAAGAGGATCGCATTCAAAAAGGACAGCATGGATATGACCCCCTGTACAGAATCAGAAACCTCTCAGACAAACTAATCGAGCAATTTGACTCTGTTCCAAAAAACCCTCGTTTGTGCGTGGATGAACAGATGTGTTCGACTAAAATGCGTCATCATCTCCGCCAGTATATGCCGAACAAGCCACACAAATGGGGGATAAAATTTTTCGTTCTGTGCGATTCATATGGATATTCATATAGATTTGAGATCTACAATGGCGCAGGAGACAATGTGGTTCTACCAGACATGCCAGACCTTGGAGCTACAGCGAACGTGGTCGTCAGACTGTCTAAAACCATTCCAAATTTTAAGAACCACGTCTTGTATTTTGACAATTTATACACATCCATTCCCTTACTTGTATATCTCCGTGCTCGTGGTATATACTCATTAGGTACTATTCGTATGAATAGAATTCCTCGTTGCAAATTATCTACAGACAAACAATTGGCAAAGGCTAAACGTGGATATGCTGAAGAATATACAGCTACTACTTACGGAGTTGAAGTAACAAATGTATTGTGGAAGGACACAAAGATTGTCCGACTAGCCTCAACGTATGTTGGCATTCAGCCATTTGGACGGACCAATGCTACTTCGGGTACCAGATCAGTAGCTCGATATGACCGCAGGCAGAGGAAATATATAGATGTCGACTGCCCACACATAATAAAAGAGTACAACGCCCATATGGGTGGCGTTGACCTTATGGATGGGTTGATGGGCAGATATCATATCCGTTTGAAGACACAAAATGTAATGCTACGAATATTTTACCATATGCTAGATATGACTATAACAAATTCATATATTCTCTTTCGGCGACAAAACCCGGCTGAAAACATGAAGATAAGTTTACCACAATTTCGCGAATCTGTTGCTGAAAGTCTGTGCAAGTACAGAACTATTGCAGTTGGTAGGCCACCAGTAGAAATAGCGAGACCTAATTCGTCCACAATAGGGATGAAAGCTAAAATACCGGGCGATAAGGAACGTTTTGATCAGTATGGCCATAGTCCTGGAATGACTGAAGCGAAGGGCAAAAGACGATGCAAATTTTGCAAAAAGTCCGATACACAGGTTTATTGCATGAAATGTAATTTGAACTTGTGTCTAACACCAGCAAAAAATTGTTTTTATAACTTCCACAAACAATAAAAAAACTAATATTTGAAATTCAGTATACGCACTGTGGTACTTTATTTTTAAGCTTTAACAGGAATGACCGCTTACAGACGGTCTTTTTTATTTTCAACTTAAAAATGAGGGAATTGAAATAATTGAAAAAACTGCTTCAGATTCCTTATTCTCATCACTAAATAATTTGGATTTAATATTTTAGTTCCATTTCTGACCATTATTTTTAACCGGCCCGCTAGAGGGTTAAATACGTGGATAAAAAAAGTGGTTCGGATCCCATTGCACCACGTAATTTGTACATAAGGTACGGTAAACGGAGAACAATGCACTGCTCCCTTAAAATTCCTACTAATAGCGGAATTTACCCAAATTAGGAGGAATTAAAATCAGAAGACCACCGAGACATACCTAGAAGAGAAATTTCGGTAGGTTGGATACTTCCTTCATTATATATGGGACTATTACATCACATAGAACATCGTAAAATAGTTTCCAGATATTAAAAGTATAAAGGTGATTTTGAAAAAAATTCTTACCACCAAAACTTGAACAAGATAACAATAACTTACAAATTCTGAAAATGACACTTCAGCTCTATTCATATGATGTGATAAAAAAGTAGTTAAAATTTAGTGCATGTAAATTTTCTTATCTATTTACATTACATTACATTACAGTTAAGTTAGTATTTGTGGATGAGTTTGAAAATGCTCACATGGCCCAAGCGAAAATTAATTGTGCACTTACTGACTTGAACAAAGCTTTGGAATCAAAGGAAAAATGCAAAATGGAATGTGTATAACTTCACACAATACTGAATATGTATGTATGTGAAAATTTTCTTAAAACGGGCTTGTGTTTGTGCGAAACACTAGCGGGCACTAAGCTTTACTACAAAGTTTTATAACTTTCACTTTAGTGGAAAATCACTTAAAAGTGATGAAAGAAAAATTAAAATTAAAATATAGACATACACTATGTACAGACATACACGTAGAGATGTTAAACAAAGGGTAACAAAAAAGGGAAAAACAAAAAGTCCAAAGCCAAGTTAAAGTGCTTGAAGTATAAAAACAGAAAGATTCTAGGAAAATTCAAACAAAACGAAGAAAGAAAATACCAGCAAGAATATCATAATTTGTTTCCTAATAGAATTTTAACCTATACAAATAAATAAATGCCGCAAAAACTTAAGTGAGATAAAGAAAACAAACTGAGAACTCCCAAAGTCGCCATGAAAAGGCGAAACTAAATTATGACGTATGACGCAGGTATGAGTTATAGGTAAAAGATAGAAGAGTCTAATTTTTTTAACAACTCAACACAGCAGGAAGGAGAGAAGTGAACCACCGCCGCCAACGGCCAAACCCCGCAACAGGTCGGTTTAGTTAGTGAACATGAGGAATACTAGTAAGAAAGGGTTTTCCAGGGCACAAAGGTTTAGTGCGCTTCCCTCAACATATTTCCTCCACACAGCCACCTAAAATTGCTGAGTATTACCAACTCTGGCGCCACAAAGTATGCTCGAAAATATTGATTTTTCTCACACACAGCAAGGAAAGATGGCTGTTCCATGCAACAGCGACGCTTCAGCGCACCACCATAACTGGAATTCAAGAACGGAAAATAACGCATGCATTTTGTGCCCTTTTATGGCGAAAAAGCCAACACAAACGGGCAAGCAAACTACACCTACCCCTGCACACACATACTAACAACAGGCTGGCAAAATCTATCTGTTGGATTCAAATTGTGAAATGCAAACGGAGCTGATGCCGGCTGAGCAGTTGGCAGCTGGGCACTACCAACCAACATTTTGTGCAACAATCAAGTATGTTGTATGCGCGTAGGGTTGCAACGCTCATACATGCAGCATTACTCCTTCTGTGTTAGTGCACGTGCCTTGGTAGATGGAGATGGAGAGGCTTAGTATACTTTTTAGCGTATGAGCAAAGCGGCGATGCATTAAAATTTTATACATACTTCTGGGTTATGGTAGAAATTTTTGTATCTTAGCCATAATGTAGGCGTTTAAACTTGAATAAAATTGCTTCATAAACAACTCGAAGGTTGCTCTTAACATTTGTAGGAATATTTAATACTAGTAGCAAAAGCACGATAAACTGTATTTTGTAGTTTTAGACCTTTCTAATTTGCTTTGAAGGCGAGCAAATTTGTTTGTTAGTATTTTACAAAATATTGATCTTCTTTTTTTTGAATTGGTTTTAAAAACTGATAAAAATGATGAGGAAAGTAAAATAAAAGTAACAGCCGTTTCATTCTTTGATAGCAGTCAGTTTGACGTAGGTGAAGTTTTACTAACTGAAATTAGCAGCTCTCTTTCCTTCTGATACGTTAATTGTTGCTTTATTCTGCTCGATTTTTGGATAAAGTCAGAAAAACACATTAATAATTAATAATAATTAGCAATAGAAAAATTGTTAACACATAACCCTGTATTTTACAACTCAACTATATTATTATATATTAAGTATTCTCTTAAGTTCTTCAAATTCATTCAATTAATGTCGCTTTATATAGACGACCGCGTGTTGTATTCCTTGCCCTCTTGTCAACGATAAAATTGGTTATGGGCGCAGATCGTGGATCCATCATAAAATACACGTGATTACGAAATATTTTGAATTAAGTTTTTGATTAAGAGTAAATATCGTTGATCGATCATATTGGCGAGTGCAATATAGCAAAAAACCAAAATAATTGAATGGTGAAAATTATACCGTCATTCGAAATGAAGAGTTCGCTGGTGACATTGGATTATTGGCACATGATTGAGACGTCTTGGAGCAACGCACACTACAGTGGAACAGGAAGCACGCCAAAAAGCAATGTGCGTGAAGCCATCAGAGTTATGAAATTTCAAAAATTGTGTTTCTACAAAATGTGTTTGGTTTAAGTTATCAGCTAAAGAGTCTGGCCGAAAAGCCAACCATCTTACGACGAAGCTGGTGCGATTTCAATTTCAAATCAATTTGAGTTACATCAACAGTCAAGTTAATAATTTTTGTTCCATTACTAAAAACCTCCTATACAGTCTCTCAGAAGCCAAGGAGAATTTCGTTGTGTTCATCGAAAGTAGGTATGACTTACCAAAAATTGACAATTTGAAGCTGACGATTTTTGAGGAAAAAGAGTGGCGCCATGGGAAGGCCAGAGAAGATGAACATGTGATTTATGCAGTGCAAAAAGAGAATACGCAGAGAAAACAGTGGAATAAGCAGAGTACAAACTGTATCAAGTCTTATGCATGTGGAAAAAGATGCGCCTGCCCAGTGCAGACGTGCAGCAAAATCGGAACTCATGTTTGGTATGGACAATAGACAGCGATGCATCGACGCATATTTGCAACAACAAAGAAGTGTTCACATCATACAGAGAACATACCCAGAAGGTGATATTGGCGAAAGGTATAGGTAATGCATAAGTTAAATCAACCCAAGCTGGCATTATATTGTCAGCAGTACTTTGCATGCCTGAGTTGAAATAAAATGTTTTGTCTGGGGGCAAAATTATTAGAAATGGACGCATAATAAAATTCATTGAGAATAAAGATTTTTTGTACACCAAACATGGTGCTTTAATTTTTGTTGCTGAAGTAGACAGTTGTATATTTTTAGTAAATTTCGTAGAGGAATATGCGTTGCTGAGTTGATGGCGTAATTTTTGTTCAAATTGTGATGCTTTTTCCCGATTGAGTAAAGGTTATTTCAAAGATTATTTAATTGTATTTAGACTTAATTTCTTGCTGTTATTATGGTAAAAATAGTTGCTAGACTTAACTTTTTTACTAAAAAAAAATTATAATTTAGAAATTAGAGCCTTAAGTTAGACGGGAAAAGCAAACTATTTCAAAATGCAAATTTAAAATAACTGAATTTAATTAAAAATAATTTTATTTAATTTAACATAATTTAATTTAATTCAGTTAAACATAATTTAACGCAATGAAATATAATTTAATTACCAAGTTTGTGTTTAAAAGTGCATTAGATAGATAAGTCAAAAACAATCTTGGAGAGTTGGTAAATTTCAGTGGAACTACAATGTAGGTATTTATATTTAGGCTAGTTTACAAAAGTCTACATCCCTAAAGTGATAGGTCAATCGAGTACACAGCCCTGACCCTTCCATGTCACGACAGTCCTAGATAAGGAAAAGTTAATAGTGATTGAAATTCTGTGGGAGTCCCATATTTAAATGAGTCGCGGGGATTGGCGTGCAATAATTCGGACAAATCCGACTACTCCGAACAATTAAGCTCGGAAGAGCAAATAATACCGAAAACATATCTTGGTTCAAGTTTAGAAATTTTAGAGGGTATGAAACTGTATAGTTGAATAACAGCACGATTTCTTGACAACAAGCAATTCATGTTTTCACTGTAATTTTAAACTTATAAATTTTACTTAAGAAGAGCACCATCCGTTAAGGACAGCAGCGTCGGTAAATGTCTATACTTTGCGCCCACACACTTCTAAAAACTAAAAAATTGCTCATGAAAAATTCAAGTCTCTCAAAAATGGTAAAACTCATTTTCTTTGAAAAAAAACAAACACTAAAAACAAAAATTTAACAGCATTCAAATTTGCACAACGTACCACAATACGTAAATAAATTTAAGAATTTATAACGGATTTGCACTCAATTTGGTGTTAGACACAAAAAAGCACACACAATTTCTATAGTAGAAAAAAAACCAAACATATTCGATTGTCCACTACGGTTATATGGACTTACATACACGTACACACACATGTACCTTTACGTAGGAAATCATCACTGTGACGAAAAGTGTGAAAGAAAAATCATACTGTAGAATACATACTAAGCCCATAGCAAGTGCAATAAGAGTTTTAGTATCTATCTTATCTTAATTACCCAACCTGTGCGTCAACGTTTTTCGACTTAACTCTCAAAAGCCTTTTTATAGCTATTCCAAATTAACAGTTTGTTGATCACGTTGTCTATGTGGTAAAGAATCCATGGTAGGAATCCAAGAAATTTAATTATTTGAATCATTTTAGTTTAATCCGTGTGTTATTTTAATCGTGTTGCCCTCTTAGTGTACGGTCAGATTCTAAAGCCTTGAGAAATACATATATGTAATGTGTATATTATGCCAAAGTATATGCTTAGCTGTGTTTCTGTAAAAAGATGAAACGGCATTTACAGCTTATAATTTGGTCTTAACTTTTACACGTTTTCTAGAGCAGTTCGGTTGTGTTAATTCAATTATCAATTGTTCATATCAACGACTTTTAGATTTAAGTAACATGTAGTTTACACTTAGAATATAGGTAATAAGTAGTTTAGACTAAGAGTACGTATAATGAGTTTTAATAATAAGTAGTCTAGATAATAAATAAAATAAGGCATTGACTTCTTTTACATACATATGTATATATATATATAAATATATTCGATGTGCACTATATTCTTCATGTTTAATCTTTTTCGTTTTTTTTTTACATAAAGCTAAATTTTCCACAACAGTTTTTTAAGACGCCAGGGTTTATCGTTGATAAAGAATTTTTCCCCAAATGTTGTTATTTTCGGTTGTGATTGCAAATACAGCAAGAGCACAAGGGAGAACAGCTTAATTTAGTGCATTCAGCATTGTCATGAAGCATTGTCTTGCTGCAAAATCCAGTCGTTCGTTGGAAAGAAGTTATCGCCCGGCCTGAATGCGTAATCAGTAAAAATATCGAGGTAGCCAGATTGATTTAGTGTGACCTCAATAGACACAAGTTATTCGAACTCGTAATATGAAACGCATCCCCAAAACATAACTGAGTCTTACCTCGGAGGTAAACGAATAAATTGCCTTCTAAAACTACCATGCTATTGAAATGAGGAATTATCGGTCCATAGAACGTTGTGCCAAAATTATGTATGATGATATCTCTGTAGATATCTCTAAAACTGAGGGACTAGTTTGCATTCAAACAGACAGACTGACGGACAGACGGACTGACGGACAGACGGACCTGGCTAAATCGAAACCGCTCGTGGTTGGGTATGGGTCTATCTTTTCTTCTTCTTAAACTTATATAATATAAAACAAATATTTATTAAAAGGAAACAACTAGTCGAAGAATCAAAAATGAACGAAAAAGTCGACAGGAAACGGTTAGTCGATTATATGAAGTCGACTATTTTTTTTAACAACGTTTACTAATCGATTAACCGGTTAGTCGATTAATCGATTATCAAGAGCTCTACTCATTATCAGGTTTGATCGTTTTTTATTGATATTGTTTCACTTAATAAAATATACTTTTATACACACGAATAACTTTATTGAAAAACCTTCATTAAGAAAGAAGAATATGCAAAATATACGTTTACAGAATTGCTTACCAACTATAATTTTAATGTTGGCAACTTATTAATTTTCCTGCTTTTTAGTAAATAAATAATGTTTCATGCCCATAAACTTTATATATCATTTTACTTTTCCCACACTGTTAACCAATGGGACGTTGCATGTAACAATAGTTGTGACGCAGAGCAATCTACAAATGTGCATACTTGTTTTTGTGTTTATTTTTATAATTGCAGCAGTGTGTACAAAATATAATTTCACAAGCCAACTACAGCAATGGGCCTTGACTTCCGTTACACAACAGCTTATTTGCATACAATTGTGTTGTCTCATGTAGAGTGCATATTAATTTTGCAATTTGCAGTTTATATTTGTTATATTTGGGTTGCACATCATATTTGTTTGAAAATACAGTTGCTTACCTTTTATTTTTGTTATCTTTTTTTCTAATTCTTATGAGAGAAATTTTACATTTAGCATAGTTGTACCACCCACTCCTGATACTCGTACAAACATTTTTCTATGTGTTCTAGTCTGATATGCCTCGTTTATTTGGTGCAAAAAATAATATTTTTAAAGTGGCATTTATTTTTAATGTACACAAATTTTAATTATCTGCAAAGCTGTTGTACAAATTTACCTACGTACATATATACATACATATACATATACTAGGTAGTACTATGTACTACCATTTTTCTCGCTATTCTTGCTTTGCGTACTTCTGCACTTTTGAAGGGTGTGCATATGTTAAACGGCGATATACATATGTAAATAGTTAGTAATTCAAGGTAATTTTAAATAGTTTTACCTTTGTAGGAAAAAGGGACGTAATAAGGTAGTAAATTAATTGAATGTGAAAATTGGGTTTAGTTGCGCATTTTTACAATATCTTTTTTGCTAGAACTTAAGACTCTTGAATACCAATTTTTGTTAATAAGCCCATTAAAATTTAAATGAGCAAACAAATACATATATTGAGCTCTTGACTGAAATCACCTTAAATATTTAAATGATGGCTCTTCACTTTCGCTGTTTATTAATGTAATTGTGTGAAGTGAGTAGTAGTAGTTGGAATATTACTATTTTTTATTTTAATGAATTATCCCAATAAATTGCAAAACTCATGCTTTTATATTTATGTGTTCGTTGAGAATGTAAAAACCAATTGGTGTATAATCAGAGTCGTCTCTGTAAAATAAAGCCACATTCTCATTGTTGGTACGCTATATTTAAATTATTCGCAACAACTGAACTAATTGTAGTTCAATAATCAATTAGCCTATGAATTTCGTTATTGCGAGTTCAATTATGCATTCATTTTTCGTAAACCACTGAAAACATGCTGGTGACTTTACAATGAAAGCTATGGAATTTATAAAAGAAAAGAAGCGAATGGATATGAGCAAAATACAAAATTATTCCCGATGCCGAGATAAGAGCAGAAAATATCAACTTACACTTCACCTATTGGGGAAAGTGCTAAGCGACCTGTTGAGTAAAACCAAGATAGGGTGTACGATGGGAAAATCTTAATCAAGAAAGAATAACTCACGACCACTTTACATATAGAAATGTTAGAAGGAAAATAAATAATTATTATATTATATCAGTATTCACCTTCACATACAGAGTACAAAAAATAAGTAAGTTAAGTGATCTCGTTGAATTCCAAAATAGTAATTTTTAATATTCAAATTTATCAGAACAGAGGTTAGTATAAGTTGCGTTTATAAAAAGTGTTAAGGTAAATACAAAGTTGAATTATATTTGGAGGCTTCAGCATTAACTTTCTGAATATTAATAATGATTATATTAATTATCGTATAACAGTCAGCGGCGCTGGGTTCTTCTGTCGAAATAGCCTAAATGAAATATACTATATATATATACATATATATCGCTTATATCATAACTGACATGGTTAACTTTGATTCTACTTTTGCATTAAGGGATAACCCAATAGCAGGTCATAGACTACTCTCCTTAGCGGGTTAGCCTGAAAGCGAAGAAAAGAGCAATTTAATTAAGGTATGTATTACCACTCCTTTGAAGATGAAGGAATGTTAAATCAAATAGTGTGGAAGCGAACATTTAACGCTTTTCACACAACTCTATGTGAGGGTATAAGAAAATGCACCTAAAGCATTTATGTATAAAAAAACAAAAAGCATATACAATCTTGAATTATTTGCGATTATAATTTTCTTCTTCTTCTTAATTGGCGCTATAACCGCCTAGGCGATTTTGACCGATTTCAATATTGCACGCCAGCCGCTCCTCTGCTTTGCTGCCTGGCGCGTTAGATATCCCAAGTGTAGTCAAGTCCTTCTCCACCTGGTCTTTCCAACGTAGAGGAGGCCTTCCTCTTCCTCTGCTACCACCAGCGGGTACCGCGTCGAATACTTTCAGGGCTGGAGCATTTTCTTCCATACGTACCACATGACCTAGCCAGCGTAGCCGCTGAATCTTAATTCGCTGAACTATGTCTATGTCGCGGTACAGCTCATACAACTCATCGTTCCATCGTCTGCGGTATTCGCCATCGCAAAGACGTAAAGGACCAAAAATCTTTCGGAGAATCTTTCTCTCGAACACTCCAAGCGCCATCTCATCCGATGTTGATAGGGTCCATGCTTCTGCGCCATACATTAGCACGGGCATGATGAGGGACTTATAGAGCGTGGTTTTCGTTCGTCGAGAGAGGGCTTTACTGTTCATTTGCCTACTCAGCCCAAAGTAGCACTTGTTGGCAAGAGAGATTCTTCGTTGGATTTCAAGGCTGACATTATTGTTGGTGTTGATGCTGGTTCGAAGATAAACAAAGTCCTCTACTTTGTCAAAATTGTAACTGTCAACAGTGATGCAGGAGCCAAGGCGCGAATGCGCTGACTGTTTATTTGATGACAGGAGGTACTTCGTTTTGCCCTCGTTCACCTCCAGACCTATTCGCTTCGCTTCCTTGTCCAGCTTTGAAAAGGCAGAACTAACGGCGCGGTTGTTGAGGCCAATGATATCGATGTCATCGGCATACGCCAGCAGTTGCACACTCTTATAAAAGATGGTACCTGACCGGTTTAATTCTGCAGCTCGAATTATCTTTTCTAGCATAATGTTAAAGAAGTCACACGATAGGGAGTCACCCTGTCTGAAACCTCGTTTGGTATCAAACGGCTCGGAGAGGTCCTTCCCAACTCTGACTGAGCTGGTGGTGTTGCTCAGTGTCATTTTACATAGCCGTATTAGTTTTGCAGGGATACCAAAGTCAGACATCGCGGCATATAGGCAACTTCTTCTCGTGCTGTCGAAAGCTGATTTAAAGTCGACAAATAGATGGTGTGTGTCGATCCTCTTCTCACGGGTCTTTTCCAATATTTGGCGTATCGTGAATATCTGGTCGATGGTAGATTTACCAGGTCTAAAGCCACACTGATAAGGTCCAATCAGTTCGTTGACGGTTGGCTTTAGTCTTTCACACAATACACTCGATAGAACCTTATACGAAATGTTAAGAAGGCTGATCCCGCGGTAGTTGGCGCATATTGCAGGATCACCCTTCTTGTGGATTGGGCAGAGTACACTTAAATTCCAATCGGCGGGCATGCATTCGTCCGACCATATTCTGCAAATAAGCTGGTGCATGCACCTTACCAGCTCCTCGCCACCATGCTTGAATAACTCAGCTGGTAACCCATCAGCTCCAGCGGCTTTGTTGTTCCGTAGCCGCATAATTGCTATTCGAACTTCATCGAGGTCGGGTGACGGGATGTTAATGCCGTCATCAGCGATTTGGGGTTCGGGATCTTCATCTTCTCCGGCGACGCTTTCGCTGTCTCCATTTAGCAGAGTGGAGAAGTGTTCCCTCCACAATCTAAGTGCGCTTTGGACATCAGTCACCAGATCGCCGTTCTTGTTCTTACAGGAATTCGCCCCGGTCTTAAAACCTTCCGTAAGTCGCCGCACCTTTTGGTAAAATTTTCGGGCGCTTTTCATGTCGGCTAGCATCTCAAGCTCTTCACACTCACGTATTTCGGCCTCTCTCTTCTTTCTACGGACGATACGTCTCTCTTCCTTTCTCAACTCCCGGTAGCGTTCCCATACAGCTCGCGTTGCGCCCGATCGCAGCGTGGCCCTGTAGGCAGCATCTTTATTTTCCGAAGCGGCGCGGCATTCCTCATCATACCAGTCATTTTTTCGGGTTCGCTGAAAGCCAACGACTTCTTCAGCGGCGGTACGCAGTGATCGAGAAATGTGCTCCCAGTGCTCGCAAATTCCGGTTTCTTGAGAAGTGCTCTCAGTGAGCAGGTGTGAGAGTCGAGTGGTGAAGTTTGCAGCTTTCCGACGTCAAGCTTTCGCTGTGTATTTACACGCACGTTTTTTGATGCACAGAGGCGTATGCGCATCTTGGGATTATAATTTTACGAAATGAAAATAAAATATAAAGATAACATGATTTACGCGAAAAAAGTACTTCATTAAAAAGTGTTGAGTTTCATTTATTTTTTCAAGCAAGCGTTTTCGAGATATAGGCAAAACCCCTGTTCTGTTTTCGACGTACTTTTGCAGTTATTGCCACAAAACTCCAGAATATCGAATAAAATTAACCGTGTATAGGTAGCGTTCTAAAGGTACATTTAGCTTATTTACTCTGATATATCTTGTGTAAATCGAAGTAGTAGTTTTTGTGTTACAGTAGTTTTTGTGTTGCAATTAATTGCAAAGAAAAACAAAACAAGGACATTTTTGAGCTTTTTCAAAAATTGGTCATTTTTATTCATACTTTTTAGTGGTTACATTTTGTTAAAAAAAAAAAGATTTGGGTCCGCTGACTCTGAAAATGGCACCCAAATTTTTCCATAACGTCTATTTTTCTTTGTTTTCCAACAGTGTCGTACGAATCGCAGCTCTAAAACCTGATCTGAATTGTACATAGAATTATGCAAATTTAATATCCAAAACTTTTGCATTCTTATAGATTTTCTAACGGTTAGAGCTCGAAGATGTGTTCCTCGCAAATCATCCAAAAAGCTTGAAAATGTTCTCAACTGAGGAAGCTGAGTACCTCAAAAAAATCAAGACACTTTGTGAGGAATGGGAACCATAAATTCAATATTGAGGGCAATGTCGTTGAAATGAGATTTGACTAAAACTACCACAAAACCAAGGATCGAGCCATTACTAATTTATTTTTAAAAAATCCTACACAGACGGAGATTGAAACAATCTAATATAAGTCCTCGTAGCACACTTCAAAACTGAAGGGCATATTCAAAAACGATAAGCACGGGCAAGTCAAAATTTGGGCCATGATTGAAGTACAGTGATATTTACAGATTAATTGTCTTTCGTTGTTTGAAGCTACTGGAAGAAAAGTTGTGTTTGTAAGGGCACTAAATTTATTCAGCGGTATGTTTAACAGTAAGAGGGACTATTTTTAGTTCTGCGACACAGTTACACACTCTGTCCACCAATTCACGTTTTTCGCATGAAGATACAATCGTACGATGTTGTAACTAGTCGTGATATTTGCATGAAAGGCGCAAAAATTATTATTCTCCCCCATAGCTTTTGTTCGGCGGCGGGAGCAACCAACGTTTTATGAGTATTTATGAAGCTTTTGGCAGCATTTTCGCACTGCAGGGCAATAAATAAGCAACAATAATAATAATTTCCTTCTGTATATAATTTATTTATTCACTTTCTTCGCCAGCAAAGCAGACCAACGCATTTCAACTCGCCCACTTCCTGCTCTTGCGAAAAAATATGAGGGAGGTTGAAAAAGAAGTTTGCGGCGTACCTCTAATAAAGTTGATGGAAATTTAAAAAATGTTATAGTGAAAATTTTATTGGTTATATGTGGCCAATTCGGTAAAATGATAGCCGACCTGAGAAGTAGTGTTGGGGAGTTAAAAAGGTGCGCTATTGTGAATCACCCTATGTATGTAGGTCATTTCAGTTTTACACCTAATCCGTTTTGATTAAATTATAATTTTAAATATATAATCCCGTAAAACACAAAATTATGCCAATAAAACTATTTTCCGTTCTTAAATAGCGCTAAAAAAATTTAATTATTTATGAAAGATGCTAACAGGATTGCTTTTGCAACTAAAGGAAATTTTATCCGCGTTGGAGCGTTCAAAAAGAAAAGGACAGACAGAAGATATAGAAGATATAAATTCAGACTGTCCATGAAAAATTTGAAATGCATAAAAATCAATATCGAGTTGGAAATATTTGACTAAATGAGGGAAGACACCGTTGTAAATCAAACAACGTTTGGATCCTGCGTATGGGCATGCCGCCTCCGTGCAAAGTGGATTCCAAAACGACTTTCCGCTGTATAAAAAGAAGAACGAATGAAGTACTGTACTCAGTTTTATTTTATTGTGAATTGTTACTGGAGATAAAACCATGAAACCAATTATGTGACATTTTGACAACCATATTTTTTTAAGGCTTTCAATGGGAATTGTATTGAAATAAATCAAAATTATATTGAAAAATAACAATGGTGAGATTTAGCCTTCATTTTATAGATCAGACCAGAAACTTTCGAACATTATTTCGTAGATATCAGAGTATGCCATAATACAAGATTGCACCCTGCGTGGACCGCTAGCCAGTCCTCTCTTTTTGTCGATTTGACAGCATACATCCATTCGGTCACGAAATAAAAGTATTTTGCTTTTATTTTACACAAACAATGCTAACAAAACTTCCATCGTTCTGTAATTTCACCGCTTCGTCTTGAGTTTTTTCTTTGCTCTTCTTTTTATTACGTCACTTTCAGTTGCTCTCAGCGAAGACGGAGTAATCTTGTGGTCTACTTTTCTTGTGTCCGCAGGGTATGCATATAAACCATGAATGATGGAACACAAGATTGCTCTGATTGATCGAAAATTCGGAGAGTATAGCCAAGTATCACATCACACCAGATTTACCGGTGGAGAGATGAGAGGAAAACAAAATATGTTGTGACGTAAAAATTCTGTCAAAATTTCTTTTCAGCATGAGCATAAATATGTACTACATATGTATGTATGTATATACGGTTTTCTGTAGATTAGTTTGGCCTTTGGCTAAGTGGCCAGCCAAACAGATAACCACCACCAATTGGATAGGTATGTGTGTATGTGTGTATTTTACCTAACTGACTGCTGACTTTTCCAACACCGACAATATTGACCTTCAATATGCTGCTATTTGTAAACAGCAGTTCGTGAAGAATACGCTAGTACTAACACTCTTTTATATATGCTTATTTTTCATTTAGCGGGACACTAACGGCATACATTAAATAAAACCAAAAAATTATATTAATACCAGCTAAGTTGGTACCATTTAGTTGGGAGCTTAAAAAGTTGATATACAAATTATTCATTACGGCATTAAAAACCACAGCAGTTGACGGACTGGTTCGTAGAATTAAAACGTGGACGCGTCAGTCTCAATGATGAATTCTGCGAAGGTCGTAGTAAACATCGATAAGGGAGAAAAAGGATTCAGATTGTCATGTGTAGCGGGAGATATGTACATATAAAAGTGAGGAAAGACTGACCGGAATTTAAAAAAACAAAGGTCGTGTAGATTGGCACAAAAAATTATCAAAGAACCATCCAAAGTGAGCCAAATATAAGAGAAATTGGTTAGTCACGGAGCAGTTCGAAAAAAATTATTGCTTTATTGTTCGGTAAAACCGGGTCAGTTGTTAGTGTTTCTCTTGATCTAAGAACACTCAATGCTTAATGGTACATATACAACAAAATGCTTGTCCGAAGTCATTGGCGAAATCAGAAAATATAACAGGAAACGTTTCACCACGAAAATGCCAATTGTTATTTGAAGAATAAAAAAATCGAAATAATGACTCATTATGCATATTCATTTAATTTATCACCTAAATATTGCTTTCTGTTTCCTTTTGTTAAAAACAAAATGCATGGTGAGCGTTTTTCAACATCTGAAGAATTTGTTGATGCAGACAGAAACCATATTCTGAGGGTCGCTCTTCAGAGTGGAATAAATGTTTCGACAACTGTAGTGCGATTCACTAACTTTAAACGATACGGCAATTGTTATTTAACTAACTTATTCTTAACGACACTTAACAGCTGTTTCGTTGTATTTATTCAAAGTGATAAAGAGTGGCATCTCAGTCAAACTAAATGCCAAAATAAGCGAAAAGCACAAAGAGGAATAGAAAAAAAATACAAACGAATGCCTGCTGCCAAATAAAAGTTTGAGCGATGTTGTTATATTTCATTAAAGTGAAATAGATATTAGTTTGTTTCAAACTACAAACACTTAAAATTCTTTATATATGTATATTGCAATGATCCATTGTAGCAGAATTCCGGACTCTTCTATGAGTGTTTTGTTAGAATAGTCATCAACTCGACTCCAAGGAATATGCGGAATAACCTGCAAATATGCCATGGTTATCGTTTTCAAACTTCGCGTTGTGCTCCAGCGTATTTAGGATTTACATACATATATTAAATTTTTTTTAATTATAATCATTTATCTATATATTAAAACTAAACTATATTTCTGTTTTTATACATGGATCCTTGTAAAAGTTTGCTTTTACCATTTGCATATTAATTGAATAGTAGATGTGGTGGTTGGCATAAGCCTCCTCATGATTCCTTGGTGGCAAAATTGATATGTGCGTGGAATCGACGGCTCCAATACAGCCTCCCACAAAGGGAGACGAGGCCGAAGCAAACATTTCTTTAGCAGAATGGCGTTCCACTTGGGTCATAGGAAACCTCACTTTCTGGTGAAACAACGAATCATTGACTGCATCAGTTACCCGATGAATGCCGGCTTACGGAAAACTGGCTCATGGATATTCCCCATTGTTCACCTACGAGTCGTTGATAGCAACCAGTTGCGAAGAATCTCAAAGCCACTAGAACCTACCAATATAAAAATAAACTTTAAAATTGCCTACGGGGTTAAAGATTACACAAGCTACCTGTTTCTCAGTTGATATTGCTGTTATTCTGGATCCTCTTATTTGGTTATCAAGCTGATAAATTAGGTATTCAGCCAAGTCTGGAGTTAACCGATACAGTTTTTGAAAGTCTGTTGCATTTAAATGAAAGGGATTGTCCCCATCTCGGAGTAAACGTCGATCCACTGTTGGAGCGCTTACTTCTTCATCACCTCGTGATAAATCATATGCCAAATATTTAAACGACATTATTTAATGTTCCTTTTTTAATTACAAGAAAACAAATCACTGAACTTAAAATTTTTCTTTTATTTAAATTTAAATCACGAATTTCACTTTTCTCGATTGAGTTAACAACATAAAATTTGTTGTCGTTTAGTTGTCGGTCATCGACTAGCTAACATCAACAGCTGATTCGGCGAATGCGAAAATCGTTAAAAAAAATGGCTACTGAATAGCAGGGTCGCTAAAATTTTGGTTAAGTTGAGTTAACCAAACGAATATCTCTAAAATAAGTTAGTGAATCGCACTACTGGTTTCTTCGAATCCAAAAGAGTATAATAGCGTTTTCTTTTCTCGAAAAAAATGTTGCCCGATTGTATGGCAACATGATGGAATTGTTCCCCTATGCACTGCGAAAAGGTTGCATTTTCTCAATTAGAAAAGAACAAAAAAATACCGCTCTGTCACAGATCAGCTCAAACCTGTTTTTGTTGAGTAGAGATACACACAATTCGCTGGGCAACGCTCGCCCTTTCGATTTGGCACGGGTAGAAAATGTCGCACTTTTGTCGGGCGAGAGGGCAGCATGTTGAGAAAAGAACAAACAACCCACAAAAAATGCTGAGAAAAGAACACGAAAATTTGACAGCCCTGGCACAGGGCAGAATAAATGCAACATTATTGCGAGAAAAGAAAACACTATAAGTCTTAAAGGCACATATTTATGTAGAAAAAACAATAGCTTTTTTTATTTAGGAAACTATCGAGATTACCCTAGTGCAATCATAAAAAACTTCAAAAACTTTTAGTCACTTACAAATTTTTAATTTGAAGATCATGAAATAAATTTTGCGACGATTCTGCAACTTAAATGTGAGATTTAAATATTATTTATGTGGGTTTAAGCGACTGAAAATGAATTAGCAGTGTTTGCAAAATCAGAACGCAAATTCCAAATGTAGGCAATGCGCGCGAATGGTGTACATACATATGCATGTACGCTTGACAGAAAGACAATAGTTTTTCGCTTAGAAGAGGACGCCAAAATATAACGTATAGAAAATTTTTCCATTGTGCAAACATTTAGCGCAGTTTTGATAATTTGTGCAATGTGCGGCCTCCAGTCGATTTTTTGGGCGTTGACATTAGTTTTTCATGATATATTTATGTTTTATTTTAACGCGCAAGTTGTCCTCATTTTTGGCTTTTAGAAAAATTACAATAATTACCTAAGATAACCATAACAAAAGTTGCCAACGCCATAGTCTAAAATTAGTTGATGCCAAAACTTACCTGAAACGACAAGAGAAGAAATAATTTAAGTATACGTCTAGATTTAGATTGATTTTAGTTAAATGAATACTAATACACATGCAATATAAGGGCTTTGCTCATAGTCATGAAATAAATATAAATATATAGAAATTTTAATTCTTCTGATAAAATCGAAACTTAAAAATTTTGCTTCAAATAAGCCACAATTATAGATTATCAACTCTATTGCACAATCACAAAACTCGTAGCAAGCTTTTGTTATAAATACTGAATGAAACAGTGGGCCCCAGTACAAAGGTTGATTTTAAGCGATTACGATATATGTATGTCATTCAGAAACGCATATTAATTGAGTCGATAAAGTTTTAAACCGAGTAATCGGATTTATTTTTCACACTAAATTAGCATTCAACAGCTGACATTGTTTCGATTTTGTCCATCATTTGCCAATTCAATGAAATCAAAACAAACAACACCTGATTGCTTTTCGGCTATTAGCTCCCATATTATCACTTAACTATTTCGCCTGAAACTATGCCGCAAAAAAATGTGTGTATTTTACGCCCTTTTAGTCGGAGTAAAAGGGATAAAATAGGGTCACATAGTCAATCGAATAATTGATAAAATTTCTCAATTAAAACTTTAACGGAGAAAATGTATTAATTATTCAATTAATACCATGGTCAGATGGCAATGAAAACAAGCAAGAGATGTTTTTAATATTAAACATTCCTTTTTACTAACTGCTTTTCGATGACATTTCTGTAAGGTAATAGGTGCATGTCTGAATTATTACAAGAAAGTAAAAAAATATTAAAAATTTCCTTAATATTCTAGTACAATTTTGCGCCATAGTTTCTGACTCTATATAACATATATGTATAGAGCTGTACAGTTTAAATAATTAACATGCGTAACTCGTGAAAATATGCAATTATATTTCACAAGATGATAGAAATAACAAAATTTATATTTCGAAACTCTCCATATACGTACAAGAATGATAGAAAACAAGATTGCGCCTTCCGCGCAGAGAGCCACTGAAAGTGAGGTAATAAAAGGTAGAAAATGAAAGAGAAAAGAAAAAATCTAAAGAAGAAGAGGAAGAAGTGCAGGAACGACAGAGCAATTGAAAGTTTTCTTAGCATAGTTTGTGTAAAATAACAGAAAACAGTTTTTTTCATCAGCGAATGGGTGGATGCTGTCAAATCGGCAAAGGGAAGTAGTGGGTGTATTGGGGTATGGGATTAAGACCATGTGAATTACCGCTGCGTTCTTATTTGTCAAGAAATTCGTTTTCAAACCGAAATGAAGCGCCAGTAACGCTGAAGGAAAGTTGGCTGCAGAAAATGAAGAAATTTGATTGACGGCGATATTTATTGAACTTTCAGATTGCAAATATTATAATATGGCAGTACATGGTGAAATAAAAATATTGAACGTGTAACAGGTTCGATTGTCATTGAAGCTAAATTGTAGTGGTTTTAGGTTAGCCTGTAAGATGTTTCGCTCTTCGATATATGTACATACATAGTTCCCCACGTCTCCCGGCCAATCTTTGAATACTCAAAACTTATGAGTGGGAAGTACCTCAATCGTACAAAATGCTACGACAATTGACTTGAGAGCAAAAGCTATGCATGCAGCACACTTATCAATTATGCCTATCGAGAGTTAGCAATGTCACTAATTGCGTACACACCTACATAAGTCAACCATTTTGAGAGTATGCAGTACATCGAGATAGGTTCAGATAAGATTATTTACGGTACTTAAAAAGATTTCTCGAATAAAATAAAATACAGATTGTATGACGAATAATTGTACACTTCAAGCGGTGACGGCTTGGCTTATCAGCCAGAAAATAAACTTGCATTAACGTAAGTAAATGTACTTTAACTTTTTTTTAATGTTCACACACAGTAAAAACAAAAGCTTGCAAAAATATGCGCATACGTAAGCGAGTGAATACCTATACATAATTAAACAAATATACATATATACAAAAAGGCAGCAGAGCTCTAGATATGCAAATCCATACATACATGCATACATATACATACATATTTAAAAAAGCGATACGACGGACTGTTGTTCTCTTTGGAATGCTGAAAAAATGAGCATTGACGTAAATGTAGAGTGAGATAAAGATTTTCTTTTTTACTTTTACTTTTTTTAAATTTAATTTAAAATCAAATTCAGGCGGAATTCAAAATGGGTTGCGAAATCTAGAACAACAATTTATGTGCATATGTATGTATGTATGTACATAAATATATAGCGATAATCATTTGAGATAATTTTCAAGTTTTTCAATTAACAGGTACCGATATTAACAGTGATTCGATAAAAAATGCGTTTGTATTAGAAAATATTTTTAAATCGAGTTATATCCACGCAAACATTACAGTTTTATACCTTTCATTGGCAGTTCCATAGGCTGCGGAAGAAACTTGAGTTCATAGCGCAAGAGAGATGCGGAGGAAGCGCATACGTGCAAAGACGAACAAAATTAATCATACATACATATACATATATGCATTACAAAGTTTTTCGCTTACATACATACATATGTACATAAATTAAAAAACGAAATCACTGGATTGAATAAAACAGCTACCAAAAGAAATAAGAAATGGGAATTAAATGGCGCTAATAGAGAGATATTAACTCCTTTAATGCCGGAAAATAATACCGCAATTTTAAGAAAGAATTATAGCAAAATAAGAAAATTTTTCTTAGGTCCTTTTTTCAGTGTACGTATGTAAATGAAAATGGAACTGCACCTAAAAATAATAATAATAATGTACTAGGTACATTCTTCGCAACAAGTTTGAAGAAGCTTCGCTTAAAAATGAGATGAGATTTTTCAAGAAGTTTATGCATAGCAGAATGGACTCATGATGGCCACTTTTGAAACTAAAATCATATCGTTTTGATGTTTAATTCCCCTGGGAGCAAACTTTGAGCGCAGTGAATAGCAGCCCCACACGAAAAACTTGATTACTTTTCGAATGAAAGTTAGAAATCAAAAATTTTCAAGAAATACAGCACACATTTGTATGTACATATGTACGAATAATTTTGTCCGCCATAGCTTATTTACATTTACATAGACATATGTACATATATCCATGTGTATTACAATTAATACCATATTCCAAAAATAAGGTTTTACACTCGCACACACAAATTTTACAAGGTGGATTATACAAAAATTTTTAATCTCCACTAACTTGCATAACACACAAACATCACTTTTTCACAAAATTGTATTTTTGTTATGTTTTTCACGATGTAGAAATTAAGCACTTTTTCTCGTGATAGCAAAGCCTCCGTCACATTGCCAAGACGACCGGTACTACTCGATTAAGGAGAGACCAATAACTGAGGTGATGAATTTGTGTGTGTAGCGGCTGTTGTTTTCTAATTTCTCATTTCCTTTTTCATCTTATATCTTCTTACTTATCTTTTTGAAAAACAAAAAAAAAATGAATAATAAAGAAAACATTGGCTTGTGTGGTTTGTACTTTTTTATGAGTGCAGCATATTTTATTATTTTGCTTTGTTAACTTCCCTTTGAAAATGTGATAAATTCTGTTCAAGTAATTTTCAAAGATTAGATAAAATATGTTGATTGTCGTTCACAATTTTTCATACAACTGGATATAAGAAAGGTTAACAATTTAGAGGTGAGATAAAAGGATAGATCAAGTTATTTTATTTTTATTTTGCGTAATGGCTAAAACTATACCGACTTGGCAGATATGAAAACAAATTTCAGAGCAGGCTTCTCCGTCCTGTCAAATCAAATCCGACAGCTGTCACTTAAATTGGAATTTTTCAACATAGAGGTACTAAATTTTCACAGATGAAATGTATTTATTTTGCTAAGACGTAATAAGCTAATTCGAAATAATAGGAAATCAAATTTACTATTAAGATTTAGTGAAAAATTCAGTCCGAATTTGGTGACAGAATTTCCAGTTATAATTCATTAGGGATACAGTAGATTGCACTCTGTAGAATTTCGATCTCATCTGCAATATAGTTATTGAATGGTTGTATGTATGTATGCATTATTTAGATTCCTACAATAAAATCAACATAAGGTCAAGTAAAACCTTGCCATTTTAGAGTCGGCTTCCAAGTCAAAACCTAAGTCCACTCTCAAGCAATTTGAAGAACAAATTACGAAATCAATATAAGGAAACTTTTCTTGGGTTCTTTTTTTCGTGTAGTTTTCAAAATCTCAAAACCAAAAAGGTCAGAATAGAATGAACTAACTCTAAAAATCGATAGGTGGCGCTGGCGTCAAGTAATTTTAAGAGTTGTGTTTATATGATATAAACCGTTTCTGATCAAATTCAAAATGTACATATATTACTTGCATGACCAAAAATAAGCTTTCGAAAAATGGGCCGGCTAAGTGGCGCTAGAGTCGAGTTATTCAGATATTCGTAGTTATGATCCGTACACTTGGGCGCGAAAATAAATACTTTTACGAGAAATTAATCCGCTAGATGGCGTCGAGATTCATCGTCCAATTTTTATAGACTTAAAATCGTATACTGCGGATTTGATGAGAAATTCATTTACGAAAAATGGGGCCACTAGACTGCACTAGAGTCGAGCTATTCAGAAAACGAGTATTTATGGTCCGATTTAGATGATATTAGAGGTGTATTATGCAGGAACGATTAGAAATAAGCTTTAGTTACAGCTATGTATGTTTGATAGAAATCCCATTGAAAATTATGTCAAAAACCTGCTATTATCTTTCAAATCATCTTAAACTTAACTGTGGCAACGAGACATTATTTAAAAATGCATCAAAGCTGTATTAAAAATCTGCTGCAAGTAAATATATATGTATATGTATATGTATATAGAAAAGTATAAGCTACGCAGACTTAGTCACAGGTATCCCCTTTTTCCAAGTACTCGGAATAGAAGATTATTTAATTACTTAATTTAAATCCATTCTTAAATTAAATATAAAACAATTACATTACATTTTAAAATTCAAGAAATTCCACGGAATTCATTTCAAAATTTCCTTTTAATAGAAATTCAATTTCAATTGTTTCAATTTAAGTGCGATTTCTCTCCTTATGCCAGGCTGCAAACAAACTAAAAGTTCCCGCAACGGCTGCCTTGGAATGTAGAATTGAGAAAGTAACCTTGATTTTTTTCAACTGGGAAAGAAAAGCTTTTATTTAAAAATTGTACCCATATATTTTAAAAACAAGAACTATTGTTTTCGTTGGTAAGTAAATTTTGTAAAGCTACAAATTTATCAAATATAAATATATGTCTCTAATATAAAAATCTTTAACTGTACCCGTGAATTGAGAGGAATTTATTTCATTTTCTAAACGAAATACATACTTTAATTTTTCAAATTTATTATTACTCTACTAGTCTAATGTGAACAAATTGGAATAGAACATTTGAAAATGAAAATAGAGTGACACCGTGAGCATGAAAATGATTTTTTTTTAAATATGTGAAAAAAAACGGTACAAATACGCACAAATTTTTGAGGAATAGGGGAATTTGCGTACTGACATATATACACATACAGAGATACTCGTTTGGATCTATATTAGCTCAATGTGGAACTTTAGAAGAACAGAGACTGGGAAAAAGAATTATGGTTCCGGGCCCTAAATAAAGTAAATGATCAAATCCCATTTTATTATTTATTTATTTTCATGAAATTTTTCCACTTTAGATGTATGTATATACATATGTACATATGTGAAAGCATTTTTTTCAAATATACCCCTCCCCCAGCCTTCCTTCTTTGAAAACGATTTTGTTGGGAACAACTGACAAATTCGACAGGGTTGACTTTTGATATGTTTATCATGTTTGCGACAAATATTGTGTTGACAATGTTGCTGAATAAAATAATATTTCTGTATTTAAGTAAAATCTTGCAGTTTAGACGAATGACACAAAGGAAAACATAAACAAGCAAAAAAGAATACCACAAGCAAAGAATCTGAAAATATTTGTTTCCATTATTTATTTTAAAATTAGAAAGGAACAGAGATTAAATAGACAGCAAGCAAAATCAGGCATAAAAACGACATGTTTTTAGTCTTCTCGAAGAGGTACATTCGACATGTTTACTGCAGTAGGTAATGGAAGGCAAACTTTATTCGTAAGTTTGCAAATGTTAGCAAATAATAACATTATTTTAGTGGCGCATTTTTAAGAAAATCTTCCATATACACATACACAAGACTCCAGTTTGCAACGTCCTGATTTCAAGTATGCGGCACTTCACACTTCACACTTTTGGACTAAATGCCCTAGCGTAAAAATTTTATCCATTCTATAGTAAACCAGGTCAACGTTTCGTAGCTGGTAACGCCCAGTGACAGTACTATGCTAACCTACAAATATGCGTCGTCACAAGTGCAAGTGTACCTTCCTATGTGTGTTTCTACAATATGCATAATAGTATGTAGTTCTTGTTTTGCAAAAAAAATTCGTATGAAATGGGAAAACAATAGAATGCGAATGTGTAGTGACGGTATAAGGGAAAGCGTCCGTTAAGGAACTTACTTACAGAAATATCGAGTACATATGTATTTATGTATGTACCTGTCACTCGTGCTAACCTTAACACATTAACCGCAATTCATGTCACACAAATGAGTGTTGAACGTAGGAAGGTAACTAGAAACTAGGTCGTTTGCTCACAGTATAGTAAGATTAAAGGTAAAATTGTCAATACGAAGAAATTAAAACAAATACTAACGATAATAAGAAGTTAGAATAAAAATGTCATTTCATCGGTAACTTGCAGGCAATTACTATTATGCCGGTATTCTGTAAGCAGTATCTAGTCACTAATTGAGATTTTTCGGCGGTGAGAAATTCAGGAAGGTATTGAACAAACGCGAAAATAAAGTAGCCCTCGATCTGCCCTTGGTCGTTCGCTATAAAAATAATGCTGAATTTTTAATATGTATAATAAAAAAAACTATTGTTTACATTTACGTATGTATGTGTCTTGCTCTGCCATTTTGATCGAATATGCGCACATTTTAAATAATCTCTTAATTTCAATGTTAGTTTTACGATAATCATATTGTTTTAATATTTAAAGAGCAATAATGTTTTGACAAAGAATTGAAAAAGTGCGTGTGCTATGGATGAAGACATTTTCATTGAGGTTGATTGTACATCTCAGCTAGTTGTTTCTACTCCTTTTCACCACAGTCTTTGGTGAAATTTTTTGAGACTGTTGCTTACTGAATACCGAAATCGTCTCAAGTCGCAAAAAAATATATTTAATTGAAAATCTGAAATTTAGTGACTTGAGATGAGACTGAGTTACCGGTATTAATTTCCTGTATACAGGCCATTTTACATGTAAAGCATATTTTCTCTTTAAAAAAATTTCACATATCGGAAAAATGTATAGTACTATTTTAAGACTTCGCCATTTTTATCTAGCCAGTCATTCGTACAATCCTCCATTCTGTTACCAAGGGTATTGTGAAAATTGTGACGATGTTCTTGTGTTTTATTCAAAAAATATCGCCGTTAAAACACTCGACATCTGCTTGCAAAGTCGAATTTAATTAAACTATACACAAGTTATGTGAAATATTAAAATATGGGTATTAAAAAACGTTCCTTTCGCTAGGACAAAGTTTATAGGTATATTTTGAAAATGGTTGCCGCCTTTTTGAAAAGTCAAACTTAATTAACTGATACACAAGTATATAAAATATTAATATGAATGACAAATGGTTCGTCTCGTACCTACATTTTTGAGTAGGTTGAAATACGATTTCTGGTTACATATGCCAAGGGCGATTAATAATTAAATATGGGCACGAAAACGTCGGTCGAGTTTTGTCTATATAAAGTGTCTGTTGGTAGGTATATAAGTATGTAGCTTATAATTTTGATAGGTAGCGATCGTGTCGACATATTTCTAAAAACCGTATTTTGAGTCCGATCTATTAGCCATATAAACAAAAATATTTTATTCAAAAAAATTGCCGATAGGTGTCGCTGAATCCGAAATATCTTTAGCCCATATTCACAGTACAATTTATTTAAATTTCAGAACATGTACATAAGTATTTGTAGGGTATAGCGAAGGAAAACATGCGACACCTTCATTATATATAAAAAATAATACCCAAAATGCATGGTATTTGTAACCACGTCAAACTTACACTAAAAATGAACAGGCTTTCATTCTGATAAAAAAATAATTCAATTATAATACAAAGTATAGGTGCAGGTAGATAGCAGGTAGATATCCATTACCTTGAGAAGTTTATTTGGTTAATGTCTCAAGACTCACAGATTCCAGTTTATTTGCTTTACAAAAAAAATTCTGTATGATGTAATTACCCTCGATTGGGACTCCCATGAATAATAAAGTCACTCGCAGTTTTAATTTCATTACCTCACTCACTTGCAACACCGAGAGGTGTGTATAAAATTAGCCCTTTTTTTGTTAAATATAAAATTTCGAAAGCAATAACTTTTTTTCATGCATTTTAGGGGAATATACAAATATGTACATTGGAAAGATTCAGCAGACATTGTCCTGCCTATATTTATTTATTAATTGGTCTTTGCATAACAAGACGCATTTCATTTCCATCACATATAACCGGCAACCCTCACAAAAATATAGGTAGTACGCACCTTCCTCGCCGAGACGATCAGTTTCGCAATCATATTTTAATAATTTATATCCTTGTGTATAATTAATTCAATTTGACTTTACAAAAATCTGGCAACTCTTTCAAAATGTACCTACACTCTTTCTCCTAGCGAAACGAATATACTATATTCCCCTATTATACTATTCGAATTTTCAAGCAGGTGGCAACCCTCTATTTGCTATACGCATTCTCCTCAGCGAATCGAACAGTTTGGCAATCATATTTTCATATTTCATATAACTTATGTATAGTTTAATTAAATTTGACTTTTCAGTTACCAACCCTCATAACGTAAGCTATGAACTTTCTTGCTGAGACGAACCGCTTGACACCTACACAATACTAGAAATAACTTTCAAACTATTTTTTCTACCTCTTTAATTAGAAATGACAGATAAATTTATATAAATCTTTAATTTTGTCTTTTTTGATAGTGATAAAAAATCTAACAGTAAGAGGACCAGTGCTAGGAACACTGCAGTTGCTCCTGCAATAAATAAAAATTCTAATACTTCTGGAGAAATTGTTGCGAATGCTGCTGTTGAAGTTGTTGATAATGCTGGATCTTCTAATGACGTTATTGAGAACCCTGCAATCGTTATTAATTCTTCTGCCGTTTCTGTAGATGCTGATGCTGTTAACAATGTTAATAATGTTCCTGTTGCTGGTAATTTGGATGATAATGCTACGAATTCGGTTGGTCCCATGTTGGTTTCTGCCGTGCCGCCTCGTCGAGCAATTTTCGTATCACGGTTGATTCCATCTTTGGCGGAGGCTGATATTGTTAGTTATATTTTAGATAAGCTTGATATTGATAGATCTAGTAGTATTAGTGTACATAAATTTGTTTTTAACTTTGATAGGGATTTTTCATCTTTTAGAAGATTAGTTCCTGATAAGTATGTTGACAAGGTTCTTCATAAATCTTTTTGGCCTGTACATTCGTTTGTGGATTTGTTCACTACAAAGTCAAAGGCCGTGCCCATACGCAGTGGTTCAAAAAACTTGGTTACCAACCATGCAACTATGACACAAAAGTAACCATTCATTACCAGAATGTTCGTGGCTTACGTTCTAAGCTTACTGCTTTTTACCTTAACAGTTTTAATTTTTCAGCGCAAGTGATTGCGTTTACAGAGACTTGGTTAAAACCTGATATTTTAAATTCTGAGTTATTTTCAAATGACTATGTCGTTTTTCGGTGTGATCGTCAGTCAAGAGCAGGTGGGGTCCTGATTGCTGTGTCGTCCTGTATTTATGCTGAGTTATTGAACTACGACAACACGCTTGATATTGAATTTTTAGCTGTAAAGCTCTTGTTCCCCAATTTTTTCTTTTATATCACTTGTTCTTATATTCCACCTCGGTCGGATAAACTCGTTTATGATTGCCATTCTGCAGCTATCCACAATCTTCATTCACGTTTGCGCGATAACGATCGCCTAGTAGTTCTTGGTGACTTTAATTTGCCATTCGTCAGTTGGCTAAAAAATGATGACTCTAATTTTTTGACTCCCGTTACTCAGAATGAGTTTGTTGGTTCTCTTATTGATTTGCCTCTAGTTCAGATCAATAATGTGGAAAACTCTTAAAATAAGTTACTGGATCTAGCTTTTGTTGATAATTCAATAGGCATTGGTCTCAGTCGAATCTCCGCCTTATCCCTGCCTGAAGATCCCTTGCATCCCACACTTGGTATTGTACTGGATAATTTACGGCCTACGGTTAATTTTATGGAAGTGAGCTCTCGTTTTCGTTCGAGATGTTTTCGCAATGCGAACTTTGACATGCTTAATCATCTGATAGCTAACTTTGATTGGTCCGATCTTTATGCGTGTAACGATGTTGAGGCTGCCACATCAATTTTTTACAGTTACCTTAATGGCTTCATAACCCGTTGTGTTCCAGTTCATTTTGTTAAGGCCAATAGTAGTAAGCCACCTTGGTTTTCAAGGCAACTTGCTAATCTTAATAACATTAAATCCAGACTCTATAAACGTTTTAATAGATCTGGATCTTCTGTTGATTTTTCTAAATACTTAGTTGCTCGTGCTAATTTCCAGCGTCTGAATCAAAATTGCTACAAGTCTTATTTATCAAGATGCAAAATTGAATTTTTTGATAATCCTAAGAAATTTTATGGTTTTGTTAATTCAAAACGAAAATCTGTGGGACTTCTATCTTCTTTATCTTTGGGTGGTAAGAATGCTAGCCTAGACCATGAAATTGCAGATTTATTCGCAGACTTTTTAAATCGACCTATTCGTTAGCCGGTGCCCAAGCCGGTACTTATCCGTACGAATTACTTAGTTCTAACTGTATTCTTAATCCAGTCATTGACAGTGACACTTTACTTCAGAGTCTCCTGGCTCTGAAACCGATTTTTTCGCCTGGTCCTGATGGTATTCCTGGTTGTGTGCTTAAGTTCTGTGCCGTGAACTTGACGGAACCGATATTAAAATTGTTTAATTTATCTTTGCAATCGGCGTCATTCCCAGCAATTTGGAAACAGTCATTTATCATACCTCTGCACAAAAAAGGTAGCAGATCTAACATTGAGAACTACAGAGGAATTGCTAAGCTATCAGCGATTCCTAAAGCCTTTGAACAAATAATTACCAGTCAACTTCAGCATTCGTGTATTTCCATATTATCACCCTGTCAGCATGGTTTCGTGAGAAGCAGATCAACCACCACAAACCTACTTGAGTTTACTTCTTTAGTTCTGGATGGTTTTTTGGCTTTAAAGCAAACTGATGTGATTTATACTGATTTTAGTAAAGCTTTTGATTCGATCAATCATGTACTTCTGACTCAGAAGCTCGATTTACTAGGGTTTCCGATGAATCTGGTTTTATGGCTCACAAGCTATCTTTCTAATAGAACTCAAAAGGTGCTATATAAAAATACTATTTCTAAATCGATTAATGTTACTTCTGGTGTACCTCAAGGCAGTCACTTAGGCCCACTGCTTTTCACCCTTTTTATAAATGACTTGCCTCAGATCTTGTCTCATTCCCGAGCTCTAATGTATGCGGACGATGTAAAAATTTGTTATACATACTTGCCCTCAGACTTTTCTCGCTTAAATCTACTTCAAGTTGATTTGGATTCATTTCAACGTTGGTGCTCAACAAATGCACTAGTTTTAAATTGTTCTAAATGTAAGTTTATGACATTTCACCGCGTAAAGCCTGATCTGTCATCTTATGTACTTTATGGCACTCCTTTGGAGCGTATATCTGCGGTTAACGATTTAGGTGTTCTGTTCGACACGAAACTGAGTTTCAATTCGCATATTTCTGCTATTACTAATAAAGCAATGGGTCATCTAGGTTTTGTTAAACGCTGTGCTAAAGAGTTTAATGATCCTCATCTTACCAAGGTCCTTTATACTTCGTTGGTCCGTCCAATACTTGAGTATTGCTCGTGTGTGTGGTGTCCAGGATATATTACTCATATAAAGCGCATTGAGTCAGTGCAGAAACAATTTTGCTATTTGCTCTACGGGCCCTTAACTGGGACCCAAATCTTCGTCTACCATCTTATAGAAGCAGGCTTCTTCTTATTGATTTGCCAACTTTGGAAAATCGGAGAATATTGCTCGGGGTAATGTTCCTGCATAAGCTGATTCTTGGCGAGGTCGATTCCTCTGTGCTGCTTGGCCGTCTAAACTTTGCAGTTCCGGCCAGGGCATCCAGAAACTACGTTCCTTTCCATTTACCCCTTTGTCGTCTAAATTTTGTAAAAAGTGATCCTTTGCGTGTTTGGTGCTCGTACTATAATGACTTGTACAAATGTATTGGTACTGAATGTTCGCTTGCTGTCTTGCATAATGCAATACTTCTAGTTCTAAACTGATATTTTATGTTTACTTTTTAATTTTACTTTTTATTTTTTTTTTAAGTAATGTTACATAAATCTGTTAAGTTTTATTTAAGTTTATATCTGTATTTATCTTTAAGTTTAATTTACTTTGTATTTTGTGTTAGTCGACAGCGATTTATGGTCGACTTTAATTAAATAAATAAATAAATAAATAAATAAATAAATAAATAATTAAAGTACGAGCAAACTAGCTTAAGAACCCAATTTTAAAAAATCTTCCTGAGAGCTGTCAGATCCTGAGAAACTCCCTTAGTACTAGATATATTATTCACCACATTGCGAACTCAAAAATGTCATTAAAGTTTTCGATAAAGCGAATATACGTTTCTAATAGAGAATTTTCCAGACATTACGAAAATATAATTTTTAATAAACACAGATTAGTAGTTTATGAGGTTGACAAATTTTCCTCAGGGAGAAAAGTCACAACTTGATGTTTGGCCGAACTTCACAATTTGTGGTATGTGTCTTGATATTGGAACACAAATAGAGGGGCCTACAGTATTACGCCGACTCCGAGCGGCAAATGATTTTTGTGACAAGTTTTTCCATGCCGGAAATACATTCGGAGGTTTGCCATTGCCATTGGGCGCTTTTAAAAAAAAAACCTTTCGTTAGTTTTTGATGTTACTTTCCCCGGCAATGATTCGAATTCAGGCCCACCGAATGAGGCACGCATGGGGAAACATGCGCCTGGGCAGTTACAAGAAGGGCGCTCATTTAGTACGGTCTGGAGGGCCCTTATTGTTGATGAAATTTGTTAACAAACCCATATTTTTTTGGTTACGAACAACATAATAAAACTGTAGAGAAATTCAATTCTATGTTTTACCAATTTTATTTGCAAAATATGTTTCAACTAGGAACGCGTTGGATGATTAGTGGTTTCCGTTTATAAACCTATATGTAATACAGTGTTTAACCAAAATATTTTAAATATATTAATATTTTAAACATAATTCACTATTTAGTTTCTAGTGTATTGCGTTATATGGAATTACAAACTGATTTATTTAATGTGGCGATGTCTTAGGAAGCACACAATTATCCTATCTTGCATATGTTTGATTATTTTATTTATAATTTAAATTCAACAACTTAAAAATTAATTCATTTCAAATTAGTACGGCAAATGAGAATATAAGAACGAAACTGGCTCACGCTGTCTTTGTATTAAATTAGTTTACAAGTAGTTTTTAGAAAAGTTTTTTCATGCAACTAACTTAGTTTTTCCAACGGGGTATCTACATACATACATATGTATGTACATAAGTACGTATGTATGAAGTATGTATGTAGCTACATACATATGTTCACAGCGCACGTGGATTTCCATTAATTGTTTTATTTTTTTAACTATGGCTATAAATAATTACTTAACACCTTGTTCTTCTGTGAGAAGACAATACAAACTGGTGCTTTTCATTTTCTTAGAATCGAGATTTAAGCGTTTGCAGAGCCACAATATGACGACCGACAAAAAAAGCTAAAACAAATAAAAAGAAATTAAAAAATCCTCTTTGTGAAGATTGTGAATCATCTTTTTTTTTTGTATTTGGTTTGTGTATTTGTTTTTATCATTTTCGATGATTTGTAGAATTAAAGGCAAAATTAACCTTGAACTTCATTTAGCACATAAAGTACGAGTGCATAAGTTTGTTGTTCTAAATATTATATGTATTTGTTTGTACGGACACAAGCAACATCTCTCTCTCTGTCTCTCATATAGCTTAGATTCAGTGATAGTTCATAATAACCAAGCCACCACCGATAACACGTGAGCAAAATGAATAAGTTGCATAAAATAGCTAAGGAAGAAGAGGCACTGCATGTTGTTTTTGCTTTCAACGATCAATAAGCGGTATATTTTCTATTTATAGAAATACTGAATTTCACAACTTTGAATTGCTAAGTGGGAGTTTGGGTGGCTTACTGTAGTGACACTACAGACTGTCTGCAAATGATTGCATGTACTAGTTTTTAGTAGTATTATATACTGGGTGGTTCAAAAACAGGTTGTATCTCTTTTTTCATTAAACTAAGGTTTTATTGGAAAACTACAGCGCCTAGCGGGCGATAACTTTAAAAACGCATTCCCAAAGCAATCACCAACGTTTGTCGCACACTTTTGCAATCTACCATATTATGATTTCACGGTCCTGTTTTGCCGGGTTTGGCGGGAGTATTTATTCGACTGTATAAGAATGATAGAACACCGGCAGCGAACAGGTCACAGATGTTCAGCCCACAGGAGTAGCGAGAATAAAAGGAAGGTTATCGCCTTGCACTGCAAAAATTATAGAAAGAGTTTTTTCTAATAGCGGTCGCTCCTCGGCAGGCAACGGCAAACCTCCGAGTGAATTTCTGCCATGAAAAAATTTCTCACAAAAACATTCGCCGTTCGGATTCGGTGTAAAACTGTAGGTCCCTCAATATGTGTTACAAAATCAAGTCGCACACCACAAATTATAGGAGAAGTTCGGCCAAAATCGCTTAAGCGGTTATAGCGCCAATTAAGTAAGTAAGTAAGATAACTGCACTTGGGCTTTTATTTTTGCTGCAATTGCTACAGTACAAAGCTTGTATAAATCACTCAACACTCAGAAAAATCAACTTTTTAAAAGCCAACTGTGACGTCAATCCGTCAAACGAAGCAAGTACGAAGTAACGGAAATGCTTTTGTCGTCACCTTCCTTTCTCTGCATCGTGATATGTATGTATATTTGTGATACAATAAACTAATTAACTAACTTTGACCCTCAATATCTCTTTCCAGGGTTTTATTAACATATGGAATTGTATCCTAATTTCTCTGATGTTAGATAGAAAGATTATGGTTGGAGCGTAGCATGAGCAAAAATTAAAACAATTCTTAACGCTCCTCAGGAAATAAATTCATTGATTTCTTTTATATTTTTCAATATTGTTTATTGAATAATGTCTCATCTAGAACAATGCTGTCATGTATCAAACTCATAGAATTATATCCCGAAAATATTCAAACTATACGCCGAGTCGCATTCAGTTTAGCAACAACGCAAGTAATATTTTTTTTATCGGGAGCGGAGTAAGATCAGGATTTAGGAATGCACTTAGCATATGTTAATAAAAACATTAACTTGGAAATTTAGTTTGCTCTGCATATGGTATTGGACCAAACCAATATGTTTTAAGAGATTAAGTCATTCCCACGACAGTCGGTTCTACGTACCGGAATGACCCGGGTTTTACCCGGCCAAGGACTGTTGTTTCGGCAATCTAACCCTGTTTAGATCGGCCTACCCCATAAGTTGTCTGTCTCTCCTGGAGCAACTCCTTGCAGCAGGGTTGCTTCACCTCCTTCTGGTCAGGGCTGGCATCGAGTCAAACCCTGGTCCAGAAACCTATTTTTGCTGCGTTTGCCAGAAAAAGCTCCATCCGAACTCCACTTCGGTAAGGTGTAATTCGTGCGACGGATGGAGCCATCTTAAGGTCTGCTCAGGCCTCAAGACCCACAAGGAGTGGTCCACAAACTATGTGGCCCCATGTTGTTCGCGCCCTACGGCGCCCATAGCCTCTACGGCTCCCCTAGTTGCACCTAGTGCACCGGTGCCTAGCACCGGCAGAACCTCTACGGTTCGCAGGAGCACACAACAACATGGTCGCTCCCCTCCCCCCCCTCAACCTAGCTCCGCCCCCCGTGTGGGGAATAGCCAGCAGCTCCTGGTACCCCACACAGTCTGTTCCGTGTGTCAGGCTAGGATATACCGGAATGCGGCATCAGTCAGGTGCAATTCGTGCCAAGGCTGGTGTCACTTTCGAGTGTGTTCTGGCCTGCGCACCACACGTGAATGGTCGGGTGACTACCTGGCTCCCTGTTGTAGAGCCTCGCAACCGCACGCGCCAGTGGCGGCGCTGCCAAACAACACCATAAGGCAGCCCAACGTGCCATTGCATGTGCAGCAGGGTCCAGGTGGGCAACATCACCCTTCCCTCACACCCCTCTCCGCGACGACTCTACCGAGGCAAACGAGACTCCTTCAGCTGAACTGCAATGGGCTGCAGGGCAAGATCGAGGAGATAACCGACTTTATGAGTCGGCATAATCTGTCAATAGCTGCGATCCAAGAAACGAAACTGCACAGCAACTCAACTCTGTTGAGTTGCAACGGCTACAATGTGCATCGTAAGGATCGCGAGCGAGGTAATGGTGGTGGCTTAGCATTCATCACCCATCACACAGTGCAGTATCGTCTTATTGAAGAAGACATCGACCGCAGGGACACTACCTTAGAATGTCAAGGAATAGCTGTCCGGTCAGGCGATGTCGAGCTCGAAATATTTAATATTTATATACCCCCTGTCACCTGCTGCCCGGCAGGATATCACCCTGACATAGGTGCGCTCCTCAGAGGTGAAAACCGATTGGTAGTAGGTGACTTTAATGCGCACCACGATCTCTGGCATTCAAGCCTACCAGCTGATCGGAGGGGAAACGATTTGGCAGAGCAGATAGACGATTCGACATTCTGCACGATGAATGATGATGCCCCCACCAGGATCATGGGTAGTTGCAGCAGCTCGCCTGACCTAACGATAGCTAGCGCAGGTCTGATAAATAGCATAACGTGGCGACCTATGCTATCGCTTGCATCAGACCACCTACCTATAATCATCTCGATTGACAGACCTGCTGACTTTGTCTCCGCGGACCATCGGACCTATATCAACTTTAAAAAGGCTGACTGGGTCAGGTTCGCGGAGTTCACCGAAAATGCCTTCAGGTCTCTTCCCGCTCCCACCGACGTTCGAAAAGGCGAACATAAGTTCCGCAAGGTGGTTGCGTCAGCTGCGGCCCGCTTCATTCCGGCAGGGAGGATCCCTGAGATCCGTCCCAACTTCCCGGCTGAAGCGGCCGCTCTAGCGAACGAACGCGACCACCTTCGCCGCTCCGATCCCCGTAATCCTAATATTCAGGATTTAAACGTGGCGATTCGGAGGCTGGTTGACCAACACAAGCGGAACAAGTGGGAGGAGCATCTGAAGTCCTGTAATCTGGTCACGGGTGTTGGTAAGCTTTGGTCTACCGTGAAGTCCTTATCCAACCCGACGAAGCACGACGACCGAGTGGAAATTTCATTCGGGGATCGTGCCTCGTCGGACCCGAAGAGATGCGCGAGCTATTTTAGCCGACAGTTTATACTGCATCCTTCGGGGGATAGGACCAAGCGGAAGGTGACCAGGAGGCTGCGCAAAATACCGAACAACAGCGCGCCTCTTACCTTCACTTGTGGCGAGGTAAAGGAGGTCATCGGGAAGGCGAAAGCCTCCAAGGCCATTGGCCCTGACGGGCTAAGCGTGTTGATGCTGAAGAATTTAGGCCCCGCGGGAGTTGAGTACCTCACCGGGATCCTCAATTTGTCTATGGCCACCCTCATCATTCCAGACATCTGGAAGGTTGGGAAGGTGGTCCCACTACTGAAACCAGGGAAACCGGCCGACAAGGGTGATTCCTATCGGCCGATTTCCCTGCTTTCACCTGTGGTAAAGACACTTGAGGCCCTACTCCTCCCGTACTATACATACCACCTTGGGTCAGCTAAGCATCAACATGGCTTCCGGAAAGTGCACAGCACAACAACAGCACTTAATGCCATAAACACACAGGTGAACCGTGGTCTTAACCAAAACCGCCCCTGCGAGAGAACCGTCCTAGTAGCGTTGGATCTGTCGAAAGCTTTCGACACAGTTAGCCACTCCACGCTACTAGCTGACGTGGAATCATCAACTCTCCCGCAGGGACTGAAACGGTGGACCGCGAATTACCTGTGTGGTCGTCAATCATCGGTATGGTTTAGAGATACAACATCGAAACCAAGGAGGATTAAACAAGGGGTACCGCAGGGTGGCGTCCTATCCCCATTACTGTTTAATCACTACATCTCCAAGCTCCCTCAACCGCCAGAGGGAGTCACGATTGTCTCCTATGCTGATGATTGCTCGATAATGGCAACCGGCAATGCAATTGATGACCTGTGTTTGAAAGTGAACGGATATCTCTCAGATCTTGCCCAATTTTTCACTAGCAGAAACCTGGCGCTGTCCCCTGCCAAGTCCTCGGCGACCCTTTTTACCACCTGGACGAAGGAGGTCAGGCTGGATCTTAACATCCACATCGATGGCACCCCCATTCCGACGGTTAACCACCCGAAGATTCTGGGGGTGACTTTCGACAGCCTGCTCTCCTTCTCCGCGCACACTACCGCAATCGCCAATAGAGTACAGAGCCGCAACAATGTCCTCAAGTCGCTCGCCGGCAGCTCTTGGGGCAAAGACAAAGAAACGTTGTTGGCAACATACAAGGCGATTGGCCGGCCGGTAATAAACTATGCTGCGCCAGTTTGGTCGCCGGGAACCAGCAGGACACAATGGACGAAGCTGCAGACCTGCCAGAACGCCGCACTCCGCACGGTGACGGGATGTCTTCTGATGTCGCCTGAGGAGCATCTCCACCAAGAGGTCAATGTGCTCCGAGTTAAGGAGCACAACCTCATGCTCAGCAAGCAGTTCCTTGCTGGATGTCACCGCTCGGGGCATCCAAACGGGCACCTGCTTGCCGTGGAACTGCCCCCCAGGCACATTAGAAGACATCTACTGGAACTAAAGGACGAGATCCAGCCACTCATCACACAACCGCTGGATCCGGAGGCGTACCGGCGGGTCCTAAGCAACATCCACAGAGACACAGTCACGAACATCATTGACTCCCGCCAGGCGAATGCAGTCATCGGAGCCCAACCACCACCTGTAGCAGATGAGGAGTCCCTGCTGCCCCGCGAGTCCCGCGTCACTCTGGCACAACTACGATCTGGATACTGTAGCAGGCTCAACTCCTACTTATCCAGAATCAACCCCGACATACCCAACACATGTCCGGCATGTGGAGATTCTCCGCACGACACCAACCACCTATTCACATGCCCTCTCAAACCCACTCATCTAACCCCCCTCTCCCTCTGGTCCAACCCTGTCGAAACTGCACGTTTCCTGGGCCTCCCCCTAGATGAGTTTGACGACAACGACCATGGGTGAATCCGCTCTTTACGGGGCGCGACTAGCCGCTACAACAACAACAACAACAAGAGATTAAGTCATAAGTAAAAAAGTAATTTGTTTTTTTTTTTTTATGGTGCCTTCGAAGTTCGAAATTGGACATTAGCTAAAAATTATTTTCAAATTATACGAGTATGTAAACAACTAAAAGAGTAAAAACAACTATGTTCATTATTAGGTGCAAAATATAAAAACATAATGTATTTTGATTTTTTGCAGAACAAGTTATAAATCACATAAAAGATAAGTATGTTTAATGTATATAAAGTATTCAATGGAACTACTAATTGGTGTTTTTTTAATTATTTAATAAAAAATAATAAATGGTTTTTTTTTCAATTTTTTATATACTAACTATAAAAATATCAGCAGAAAGGTCGTTTAATCACCTTTACAACGATCCAGAAATCGGTTCAAAGTTTTTTTCATATGTATAAGGAAAAAATAATAAGGTTTTAATGTTTCGAAGATCTGACCATTGACCCCTTAAGCAACTGTAATAGAAGTTTCCAAAAAAAATTATATGATATTAAAAGAAGGGGAAAAGGTGGGCCATGCTCGTATTTTCACTTTAATAGTTGTTTACAGTAGTAATAAATTTTTTTTCGAGGTTCCAATTTCGAACAACAAACTTTCACATCTCCATTTCGGAGGCTATTTTCGAAGAACGGAGAAATTACTTTTTTATTTATGACCTAATAGGGATATTCATCTAAAGTGATAAATGTGTAAACCTCATAAATAAACCGGGTTTCCAGTTTCAATCAGGATTTTTAGAAGCTTTTTTATAGTTTATAGTTCTGTAGCCAATTTAATTTTAGTATAATAAAGTGCAAGTAGCATATAGCCAAAAATAAATTTTGTTCATGCCTTATATGTAGAGAACGACCGAACATCGGATTCGGTCATGTTCGACCAATAAAGTTCGGTTTTCCTTCAGGCAAAAAAAGATTTTTCAAATTTTTATGAATACCGATGAGCAATTAGAATAGAAAACTATTAAAGTTATTAAATTTCTAGCAACCAAATAAATGTTTCCTAATGCTATTGCTATATTTTCACAAAAATGTGGATGTAGATTTGTGTGACGAACTGGAATGGATGTGATTTGAACTAATATCGATATGTATTTTTGTAACAATGGAAAAAATTTTGAATTTTAAAAAATGCATTGATATTCGTTACTTTGAACGAGAAAATGTTCGGTTCGGCTTCGGTTCGGTTCGGCCATAAAATAAGAGAAGACAGCAAACAAAAAAAAAAAAGAAAAATCAACATTATTTCATAGCCACTTGAAAGTTATACTTTATTATACTAAAAGTTAATTGACTACAAAACTGGATATTCCAAAAGTTAAATAATAAATCTGATTGAAACTTTTGAACATTTTTGTGAATTTTATATACAGTTTGAACTTTTATTTACATGGCGTATGTTACATAATGAACTATATTTCTATAAAAAATTAATGAACAAAAATTTGCATGAAAAACATTGTGGATATTAAAAAATTATATTTTTAAACCCTGGAGTTTTCGTAGTGCCAGGTTGGCATAAACGCAGGGTTTTCGAAATTGCCTACCAATTTGCCAATGTCATCTAAAACTGGAAAAATTTAAACGCAGTTAAATTTTAAAAGAAATTCATAATTTTAAAAGAAATCGTTTTGTACAGTTGTCCTACGGATAACCGGTTTTCCGGTACGTTACCAAATAGCGAAAAAGTATAAACTTTTAGATCCTGCGTAACGGAAACCCAGTTCAGTCAGAGATGTCCATCCCTAGTGCTTCTTTGCTGCGACTGACTTCACATTGCATTTACTCTACCACCATTTTATTTGAATTTTTGGTTGCACGTGGGACGAACAAACAATCGATAACTAGTGGCTTGTATCATGGAAAAATGGCAAGCGGTAAGTAAGATAGATACATAAAATAGATACATACATACATATGTACATACATCCATAAATACGTCGTGTGTATGTGTTGATGAATTATTTTGGACGTGCATTGTTACGATAAGCATATGAATGTAATCTTTTTATGCACCATTTACATACATATATTCTCGGTTCCGAGAGCCCAAATATTGGCGATAGATCGGCACAAAAAAATATTAAAAGTCACCGGAAATTTTTGTATATGAAATCCATCCATTATATGGAAAAAAGAGCGTAAAACTATATTAAAAAAATGTCAAAATCAACCGTCATTTTTAGCCACTTTAGAATGTGCCTTATTAAATTGCAAAGCGTAATGCATGGACATAGAAAAAACGATTTCATATATGTACATATGTATCATGTTTAAATATAGATATGTTGTACATTTATATTATACACAAATTTTTGTAGCTATTCAGCGTTTCAGCTTTAAAATCACAAGTTTTGAAGAAAAGCATGGCATATGTTCTGAGATACAACGTTGTGAATAAAATTTCCTTTAGTTGTAAAAACATCCCTGTTACCATCTTTCATTAAACACTCGATTTATTTAGTGCTATTTATATTTCCCCGAGTTTGTGTTATTACTCACATTCTATTTTGTATCCAGACCTATTGGTATAGTATTTTTAAATATACATATGTATATGTATGTAACCAACTTATTTTGTCAGCACAACTATTTGCATCTGGAATAATATGAGTACTATAAAATTAGTACGCCGCCACAAAGTTCAGAATTTTTTGAAAAATTTTAAATTTCTAGTTTTATAGCTCATTTAATTTTAGTATAATAATGTTCGAATTCCGGTTGCTTTCTTTTCTTACTTACAATTCCGGTTGCCTTTTTTTCTGGTGGTATTCCTCAACTTAGTGCATATAAACTTCATGCGAAAATGAAAAAGTTTCCAAAACCAAAATTTCCAAAAAAAAAATTTCAAAAGTGAACGAAAATTTCTCGACTTACACATTATTGTCCTAAAATTGATTGGGCTACAAAGATTGTCTAGCGAATATGATTTGAAAATTGGATGAACATTTGTTGAATTTTTATAAATTAAGCACAATGTTCGGAATTTTGATTTACATACTTTTTGTTACCGAAAAAACTCTAATTTTCTATAAAAAAAAAAAATTAATGAAAAAATGTGGTATGAAAAACATTACCATGCTTTCAGTTGTTTGAGTAGCTGTATCTTTCGAGATTTTTAGGTGGAAACTTCGTCACCTCTTGTAAAATTTGGCGACAACCCAGTTTCGGTGTTCTGCTTCAAATGAAAGTAACTCTCAAGATGTGCGTCCTAAGCTAAATTAACAAGAATTACGGAAACTCATTTCGAAATATAACATCTTCAACTCTCTCATAAAAAACATAAAAAAAACAAGCAATTTTTTAAAATGAGCCATTTTGGATGACTTCAAGCGTCAGTTGCACTCAAAGTGGTTTTATAGCTCAGTCTATCTCAGAGTTACCCATTACCATTTATCAAAGCTCAAAAGTCTTCCTGGGGATGCAAAGAAGTGGTGAATAGTTTAAGAGAAATACATATTACTTTTTTTTGTGTTCTTCATGCATACGAATAGCTCAATTCCAAAATCAAATCAAGGAAGTATGAGATCAAATGCGTTTTATATGCCGAATAAATAAAGAATAACACTTGAACACTAAAAATAACTGACACGCGCGCAACTGACCAGCGGAGTGGGTTTCTTCTTGTTTTTAATTTGGCGCCTGCTGAGCGACGCGACATTTAACCGCTGAATAAATAAATATATGAAAATTTTACTGCCGTTTGGCGTCATTTCTAAGGAAAGATCAAAATACAAGTGATTACAAACATATTTACATGAATATACATACATATAAGGCGCTAAAAATAGGATGTATGCGAGTGAATTAATTGAATTAAAAATTGGCAGCAAGCTCGACATTCAAGAAATGTATACATACATAATATATTTACATTATATATCCATGTGTGCAACTACATGCAATTGCACCAAATTATGAAATTTGTTGTGTCTGTGGTCAAACTGCTAAATTACAGTTGCTTTTATTTAACTGTGAGCTCCCTCAAATAATACGATATGCACACACACTTGGAGAAATGGAGACGTATGGGCATAAATGCATACGCTCGTGGAGCTTTATAAAGAATTTGAATAGAAAAAATAAACAGCAATTAAGACTTTGAACCCCCAGCAATAAAGTAATATGGACTTTGTAACTTGAGCGTTCCTGAAGAAAATTTCAGACCTATGGATTACTTTTAAACATAAACAAATTCCAGATGTCACATTTACGACAGTCTGGCAATGTTATTTAAAGTTTTTAGCTCTTTGTGTTTTTCGCTCATATGTACATATGTCGTACTATTTACTAGAATGCAACTAAGGCAATAAAAATTGTGTTTTTTTACACTAAGGTAGCGCACCTCATGTACCATATATTCGGGGGCTAGATAATTGAACAGTAAGTACAAATAAAAAATATTCTGATCAAAGGAGCTTAACAAAAAATTGGGGAAAATGTTTTGTTTGCAAAAATACAGCGAATTGTTTCCACTATTTTCAAAATTTCTCTTGCCTTTTTACAGAACTTATAAAAACTCAACAAATGTTCATCAAATTTCAAACTTTTTAACTAAAACTTCCCGAAACTTTTGGCTAGTATATAATTGCTTGTGAAGGAAATCATAGATTAAATCGCCACTTAGCAGATGTAGTTTTTGTAAGTATTTTTTTGGAAACATTTCGGAAATATACTTTTAGTTTAGATACATATATTTAAAGGCGCAAAACCTCAAGTATACCACTCATTTATTTATAACAAAATTGTTTAAAAAAAAACATACAAATCGTTCCAGTAATTTGTGCTAATTTTTAGAATTTATTTTTATCTACTTCTGTACTAAAAAGTGGTACCCTAAGACTACTTACACTTTCCCTTAATATACATACATATATTAATGTGTTTAATTTATGTGTCAAAGCTCGTCATTCAGATATTGCGCTTAACAAGTTCGTATTTCTGATCATCTGCTATACGGGAGTATCTTAACGCTATGTTTTGACTTTTTTGTGATTTATCGATTTGTGTATAGTTCGTAAAAAAAAAGTTCGTTGGGCATTGTGTAAAATGGAATTATAATCCCCTTCAAGATATTTGTATTTCAAATTTTATTTATTAATAATACGACCATTCGGATGTTTTTTGCACATAGTCAGAAAAAAAGGCTCTTTTGTCGATAAACACTGTAAATGTTTAATGTTTTAATCTTGTAGTAAAAGTGCGATAGCATCAAATTTAACGCAGCTTGCATGAATGCCTTGCCCTAACAGCCGATTGTTTTTTATTAGAATATATCAATATATTGTATATGTATGATTATTATTGGATCCGATATTTTCGGAATTTATTTAAAAACAAATATCCAACAATTATCGATCATGTTCGCGATAATGCACTTAAATAATCGAATCAGCGCGATCTGATGATGGACGCAGCTACACTAAAATGACAAATTTTCGTCACCTTAAAAACACAGGTTCTCGTCACAAACTATAAATATAAGATGTTTTTGACTGCGTTGCCGAAATAAAATAGTACTAAAGAACAAAATAACTCTGCAGACGAGTAGTAGAAGCGAGTCGTTCGCTCGATTTTATTCTGACATTACCAAGACTTCTCGGCCTGGAATTATCTGGGAGGCACTCTTATGGAATTTTTTTTATAAGAGATTCACATTTTGAGACCCACAGTGGTTTCCATGCGAGAGCTTTTACCAAGATTGTCGCCATATACAGAGCTAGTTAATTCTTTTTCAATTGTTTGTTCTTTTTTCTGAACTTTTCTTTTATAGTGAGTTGGGACTATATAAAGAATGAAGTAATATCTCTGACTACTCTTAGCCCTGCAATGGCTTGGAAAAAAATCATTCATTAGTATTTGTCAAGATTATAATAACAGAATTAGTGCAACTGAAAAAAAATCAAAAAGTTTGCTACAGTGATGCGCTACATTTGTTTAATTTATCAACTCAGCTTCTGTGCAATTAAATTCTAATAATTATAAACATAAATTACCGTTTAATGATTTCTGTAGCAGTAGGCAAGAGAACAGACAACAAACTGCGAAAGCAATGAATGCAATTATAATTTCATAGCCGCACTTTTAAAATTGACTGCAGTTCGCCTTGGCATCAAAACCTCCTTTACAGTTGGCAGTTTATTTTTTGTTTGGAATATTCAACGCCATGAGTGAGCTTGTTTGTAACAGCATGCAACAAATTGAAGTGACTTTGTAAGGAAACGAATGAAGAGGGAGAGGGAAATAAAAACTCAAACCACTTTTTGCTATGTTTTCTATTAGTTTGCTTATTTTTCTCGTGTATACTTTATTGTGAATAGGAAAACCAACAGACTTATGCAATTATGGTATTGCAAGTTATTTCAGCTAAGTGGGTTGTCAAGCGGCAGTCTTATGAGGAAATGTATTATTATTAATTATTGAAATCTAGATAGTGGGGGAGTGCTGGTTGGCTTTACGAATTCGAATTTTAAACTTAAGATTTAAATTTTTTTATTTATTATGAGAAAAAATAACTTTTTGTAAAAACTTTTGATATATGTATGAATCTACACATTTACAAATTTACACACAATTCAGAAAATGGGTTATGTTTTTGAATCTGTTTTATATTAGTTTGTATGATGGATAAACAAGAAGAAACTCCAAAAACCTCAAAGCGACATAGTTGTAATAGTTTTATTTGAAGTGAAGTGAACATTTCCGAGTGAAAGTGAAGGTTTTGCTTTAGGATAGATTTGTATTCATATCCTTATAAAATACATGTAGAGAATGGAAAAAAGATCTACATATTGTTACAGCACAGCCAAATCAGGGAAATACCGAATTTTCCAATAACTTTGGTGACCGAAATCGTACAATGTGTGACCGAGACTGTTTCGGTGGAATTGAGGCAACAGAAAAGAAGTTTTGAAGTCGGCCCCATTTAGGTTAAAGAAAGCTATTAACTGCTACAATCGGAAGTCTTATCCATTCGATTCAAGAATTAATATAAATAAAGAAGAAAAACAGTGGTGTACATCCCACTACTGCTCATGGCACTAGGCATCCTGACCTCCACGGCTATATCTTCGCTGCTATTGAAGAAAACAAGATTGCGGACTCGCAAAACAGGGATCGACTTTTTTTATAGGCCAAGAGCCCTTCTGCAGTATAGCGAAGGGGGCAATTTCCACTTGGACCAACGAAGAGGAGGAATGCCGCAGGGAACTGTACTGTGAAAATCTACAGGTTTAGGTTTGTAGCACTCTAAAGCGCTCTCAGGTGCCTACAAACTGAAACGCTGCACTATCAGCTAACTAAACTGGGATTTTGCTCGGATGAAGGCTGTACAATGGCGGACAAAAGTCTACATACACCCCCTATTTCCGTTGGATTTAATGTAAAAAAAGTTTATGGGAAAATTTAATGATACAGTTTATTTCAAATATATTTCCTTATCATGAAAAACAAAAAAAAATCCATTTTTTAACATAAAATAGTAAAGCTATGACAAAAAAACGTTAATTCAGGATTGACAAAAGTCTACATACAGTACATACATAACTTATCTTAGAGCGAAAACTTTGTAGTTAACATTAGGTAACCTGATTTTTTAGTATTTAGTTGGTCCACCGTTTGCATCAATAATAGCCTGAAGCCGTCGTGGCATCGAAGCTACTAAATTTGTCAATTCTGCTGAAGTAATACTGTTCCAAGCTTCAGTAATGCGTTCTTTGAGTATTGCAGAGCTGGAAATCTGATTTTTTCTAATTTTTCTTTCTAAAATTTCCCAGACATGTTCAATAACATTCAAATCTGGACTTTGAGGTGGTGTGTGTAGTTGCTTTGGAGCGTGATAAAGCAACCAATCCTTGACAATATGGGCCGTGTGCTTTGGATAGTTATGTTGTTGAAAGATCCAGCCTGCCTTGTATTTAAACCGATCCATATTACCCTTAATAAAAGCAAGCTTTCCAACTCCAGATGCCGCAACAGCTCCCCAAACCATTACGTTGCCGCCACCATGCTTTACTGTTGGTACTATATTTTTCGGATTTAGTGCAGTGTTTTGTTTTCTCCAAACTTTTGCCCTTCCATCGCTGCCGAATATATTAAACTTCGATTCGTCTGTAAACAAAACTTTTTTGCCAAAAATCCATTCCCTTGTCCAAATGTGCTTTGGCGAACTCTAAGCGAAGTTTACGATTATTTTCAGAAATAAGAGGCTTTTACGAGGTCTTCTACTGTGGAAGCCGTTATTGTTCAGAGATCTTCGAATTGTTCTTGGATGGACAGACTTATTTGATGAGCTTGCTATGTTTTCGGCTAATTTTGGAGCAGTAACTTTGGGATTATCGTTCACTTCTTTGAGAATCAAGCTGATGTCTCTTCGAGACAGTTTCTTCGGGCGGCCAACTCGCGGCTTATTTTCGGTGGAGCCATTTTTTTCATAGTTTTTTACTATGGTCTGTACTGTTGGACGACTTAAATTTAAAATTTTTGAAATTTCGCCATAAGATTTGTTCTCATTTCTGTGCTGTATAACAAGGTTTCTTACGTCAATAGAAATTTCTTTTCGAGGAGCCATTGTTGATGCTTAAGTGATTAAACCATAACTGAATTAAATACTAGCAAATCAGACTACATAATAAAGGAAAAAAATGTGAAAAAACGGTACTTTATCCTTATAGCAACACAGAATATCGATCTACCTGCTAAGAAACCGGTCTTGTATGTAGACTTTTGTCAAGGACGTTTTTGGGGTTTTCCACCATAACCTTTTTATATTAAGTTAGGTAATGGATTTTTTTTAGTATATGTCATTAAAAAAGGATTTAAAATAAAACTGTATACCTACATTTTTCAGAAGAGTGATTGTACTTTCTACATTCTATATTCTGCAGAGTAGAAAAGGAAACTGCAAAATACTTTCTGAAGCAGTGAATCGCACCAATGCATAAACCCAAAAGGAATCTGGGTGAATACCTAATAAGGGATGGTAGTTTGCATTCCAAAGATTTAGGATCAATACTAAATTTTATCTCGGATGCTGGGTTAAATGAGAATCTATAGTCCACAAAAGGGGGCACAATAGATCTCAAGATGGCAGTGTTAAATTTCCAACAATAATAATAACCTGCTATATCTGGAACATAACTGAGCCAGCATTACGTGGATCTCTCAAGATAACTTCAGCTCTTCATGAACGTGAATTAGTTATTATAAATTCTAACATCATATCATAAGTTTATAAGTAATAAAACAAATAATAAAAAAGCCTACCAAATTGAATCCGCCATTGCTGCATACATACATATGTACATATATAAATTCCAAAAAGCATGAACTTTCTTAGTGATGCGCGATGTTCTCAGTCACTACGCCTCGACTATCAGGTTAATGCGTTTCAAAATATGAAGCAATGTTATAAATATTGCGGATGTGTTACAGAATATTAAACTTTGCCCATATGCAATGGGATTGGCCTTTTCGCAGTGCGCCTATTATTGCATTCGTTTAACAATGGTATGAGGAGAATTTGTGCGACTTGTTGCATTAGAACGAATATGAATATTTTCGCATAGTATTATTTGATGTAAAGGTTTAGCGGATACCAAATAAAAAATTTGCAAACGTTTGATTATGTATTACTTAAAAGATGGGACGAAATGAAGATGGATATTACACAAACTGTTTGAAATGAAAAAAATAAAAACTTCAATTTTGTATTTGAACATATTGAATACTGCCATATATATGTACATATGTACTTATAAATAGAAACATACATAGATATGTATACTTATAGTTATACCATACGGTTGTTAAATATATCTTACTTGTCTTGTCTTGTGCTTCCACCCACTCAGAAATGGGATTACACTAGAAGAATATGCAAATTGAATGTAAAATTAGAATTCGAATTTTATTGATTGCGAAATTGCCTTTCATGCATCTTGCATTTCAATGTCTTCCCTACTAACATTTGTTGTAATTATTATTGATTTCGTCGACTGAGTACCAAAGGCGTGAGCGCAGACTGACCTGCTCCACTTGTTGCGTTTACAATAATAACAATTGTGCTGCTATTTACGCCTATTCTACATTTGTCTATACTAAGACGTCACAGTGAAAATTTGCGGACGTAAATGTGTAATTTAAGATGCGTCATTGATTTTTTTCTTTAAAGAGATATTAGCGTGCAAAAGTGTGAAATACAGCAAGCAAGCACAGCTTTCTGACGTTGGTACGGAATAAGCGATGTGTCACGTTGACATCATATACATACATATGTACATCAAGGCGAATTTATAGAAGGTGGAGTCAAAACAGCTGATTTGATTTTTTTCATTTAAATTTCCTTTGCGTTTGCGTACGGATTGTCAAATTGTTTACACCGATCGAATGGTGACTTTTTATAATAACGGAAGTTTTTTTAAACTGATAGAACTTTCGATAGGGATAGCTGTCACTTGACAGCTGGTAAATGACATTTCGTTTTGACATTTCTGTTCAGTAAGCATTGATAAATCATCATGGAAAGAATGACTCCGCAACAAAGTTTACAAATTGTGGAAATTTACTTTAAAAATCAGTGTTCTGTCGCCAAACTTATAGAGCCATTCGTGAATTTTTGATAAATTTCGAGCAACATTTACTCTACTCGATGAAAAACCAACAAGACAAAGAACTGTACGTACAGAAGAAAATGTTGGTGCTGTAAGTGATAGTGCTGGAGAAGATCCGAATTTGTCTATTCACCGCCGTGCTCAACAAGATGGACTTTGTCCATTCACAACATGGTTGGAAAATCGTTCATGGTTCAAAAGTGGACTGATCGCATCCGATTCACCAAAGCTAGTCGCGGCGGACATATGTCACAAATCGTTTTTATATATTAAATGTCTAGAAAATATCTTTCAAATAAAAAAAAATTGGCATCATACATACTTCATTTTTTATGGGTTTTATTTCAATTTAAAGTTCTATCAGTCTAAAAAAACACCCCTTAGAAGGTTTTTCGTTAATTTTATTTCGTTTCGTTAATTTTATATAAGACTATAGTTCATACTATAACAAAAACCATGTAAATTAATCTTTCAATCTCCATATACAATTTATAAAAACTCAACAAATTTTTATAAAAATTTTTCAATTTTTTAGAACGATGTTTAGACATTTTTTGGGTATACACTTTTATGCCCATTTAGTAGTAATTTTTTATAATTTTCATTTTGGCCTAGGAAACTTTTTATAATAAAATTGACTAGGCTATAGAACTGCATACTTGAAAATTTTCTAAAAACTCTTCTAAACAGTTTTGAAATAGTATGAACTACATACATATGTTTGTACATAAAATTTAGAAGAAAAAATGTCTCTTAAAAAGACTTGCTGGTATTGTAAAAAGGTCGGCCACATTTGATGTTGTTGTATTGATTTTCTCAATTGGCCCAGCAAATTCGCCCTAGACTGCCTTTGACAACTGCTATACCTACATAACCTATTGCAATATGCAGTTTTGTAGCCAATAAAATTTTAGCATAATATAGTATTAATTTTAAGTGGCTAAAGCGTTGACTTTTGCATTTTTTTTTTGCGGATGGTGTTACACATTGTCTTCTATAAAACGCATGAACAAAATTTATTTTTAAATGGAATAAAATGTGCAACACAAATTCGATTACTTTTTTTAATTTTTTGCATTTTGTATAAAGTTTGGAACTTTGATTTATATTGTTTTAGTTATATCATGGTTCAATAATAAAAGGTTTTGTAAATAACCGCTTTCTTGCTCCCACCTGGCAAATCGGCTCCTTAGTCTGAAAACTGGGTTACCTTCTACGAAAATGTTTGTACGGATCAGGTAAAATATATATAAAACTGAAACATCAGACTCAATTTTACTCTGAGCTATTTACTTAATTCAATTATAAAAGGTCCACTAAGAAATGCTTCAATTTTGGTGCATTATATAGTGACCATCATACCACTGATTGTTCATATATTTAAATTATTGTATTTTATTGTATTTGAGGAGGAGGCTTTGAAAACGACGCTTTCTTTACATATTTTTTCCATATTGTTTTAAAATACTAAGGTAGGCTTCCGAAATGCAACTGTAACTTACCTACTCCCAAAATACAACTCTAGTATGTGCAGTATCAGAATTTAGCTGTCATCATTCGCAGAACAGTGTATGATTTATGTTACATTATAATGAGCTACATTTCTATAAAAAAATTTATTAATTTTTATGAAAACCATTGTAAATGTTTAAAGAAGAATTCACCCTACGAGCTTCGCTTTAAGCGACTGTATATAGAAGTCAAAATAATATGTTTTCTGCACTACAAAATTTTGGGAGACAACAGACTGTATTTCAGATAGGTTTTTATTTATTTTGAAGAAATTCTTCCTCAATCAGATGAAAATATCGCAACTAGAAGAAAATATTACATGAAAATACTGAAAAGTTCTTTGATGACGATTAATCACCACCACTGCATGGCGCCTTAAACACGTTTCCCTTCAGTCTCGTCGAAATAGAAGACGAGATCGCGCTCATCCAGGAACCTTGTTGGGTCATGCATGATCGGGTTTGTGTGCTGAGCCGTAAGTGATATGTCGCCAACAAAGCTAAGCCCTGCATGTGCATATTGAAAAAAAAAACAGTATAAAATTGTTTCTTTTGATAACGTAGACAAGGGAATCCTGTGGAAGGTTAATAAAGCTGACATCATGGTACATAACGCACGATGCGGACGCTCTAACTCCATCACAATCCTAGGGTTGTGTTAATGGAGTCATTGAAACAAAAACTCTTTTATGATTATAAGAGCGGGCGATAATGCACATCATCACGTCTGCGCAGTTCGGACACAATTGAACTCGATGGGTCGATATTTGAACATATTATGTACAATAATAACTTTGAGGTTAACAATGTATGTATGTGTCATCTGTCAGAAGGACCCTACAGTCTTGATATAACCTATCTAAATGGACAGAGGGCAGAACTTTTGATCGACTGGAGTCTTTAGAGAGAACTCATTGTCAGACCACTTGTATGTGGTTTATAACCTATCCATCCCGATAAACAAGCAACAAGCATTATCAAAAAAGAAATAGTTGATTGAAAAAAATTTGAAACTACCATTTTCTCCAGTTTCTCCAGCTCCATACACCAAATAAACTCGGAGCAACAACTTGATGAAGAAGTTGAATGCCTAACTAAAACTTTTCAACAGGCAGTAAAGGGAGCCTACTTGCCCAGAGCAGCCAATTGATAACCAAAACGTCCATTACAATCCTTAGAAGGAATTGTGGATCAAAATTAAATCGAGCTAAGAGTTCCAACTCGTGAGGCGAGTGGAAATGGTGATTGGATAACCAGTAGCGAAAAACCTTTTATTACGAACGCTGAGTTGCTTCCGCAGCAAAATACCAAGCACTCGACTCGTAGACAATAACGACCTACCAGCGAATAATATTACCGAGAATAATATAGTAGCAGTTTCCAACCAAATAAGTATCTGGGACCAGACGGAGTTATTTCCGCTGAATTACAGAACGTAACAGCAAGAATCTCTTCTATTAATTGAGTAAATGTAAATAAATATATAAACAAAAAATCATATAAAGTGTGTAAACAGTAATTATGGTCATAGCAGGGTACTTACGGAATTCTCGGAGCCTCCTTGGGGGGTGGGCGCTATGCACTACCAAGTTCTCACACTTCACCGCCCACTACCCTCATAATTAAAAATGAATTTGATATATTTTCTTTTGCTTAAGTGTATAAATTAATATTAATCATACTTGGTTACTTTTTTACTTTTAGTTGGATAAATCAAGTCGCTGCAGCCGTATGTGCCGAAACTAGGTATGTATGAAGGAATGCAGAACTTTAAGCCAGCAAAGACAAAAATAATTGCAAAGAAACTCTTTCATAATAACGTTAATTTATTTAAAAGCGAAATAAAAAAACAATAAAATAAAAAATAAAATATATAGATTTGATCACGTTAGATAATTTTTGAAATCTATTAAAATTATTTTATCTTACTGTTATCAATGTGACAAGATTGCTCTTAATGTTTGCAATTTATGAAACTTCAAAAAATATTATTTTCATTTAATAATGTTTGACTCAAGGTGAATCCACACAAGGTGGTGTTTTAAATACAACTACAAAATTCCTATGTATTTTGTTTTCGTTTCTGCGTAAGAGTTGTCAAAATTTAAATACATTTTGTTTTTGCTTTTACGGCTTTTGAAAGCTCATACGCAAAAGCAAAAACAAAATACATGTAGGTGAATAAAAAAAAATCAAATCAGCTGCTCTTATGCCATCACCTTCTATAAATTCGTCTTGATTTGACTTGAACAATTCTTTTTATATCATGTTTCGAGTTGTCATACCAAAGCAAGCGCGCGATTGTGTGCTTTAAAGTGAACAGTTATCTCTCCGACTGTGCTCACTTCTTCATTGTACGTAATATGTCCTTATTATTCGGCGACATTATTCACAAAATGGAAACAAAAGTCAAGCTGGAACTCAACATATCCTGGGAGTTACCTTGCACTCCTTTTCAGCGCACACAACCGCAATCGTAAAAAAGTACAGACCGCAACAAGCTCCTCAAGTCGCTCTCTAGCAGCACGTGGGGCAAAGACAAAAAAAAACGTTGTTGGCAACATACAAGGTCGGCCGGTTGTAAACAATGCTACCGAATTTGGACACTGGGTTCATCCCTGTCGAAACGGGATGTTTATTGAGCTCCCCCTTAAATGAGTAAGCTCATCTAGCAGGGTGTAGCTAGCCCAACAACAACACTAGCAACCTTAACAATTAAGACATGTTTAAACATACACAGTATTTCAAGTGTTTTGCATATGCAGAGATATTTGTTCCGTTTCATATCTGCACTTTCAGATAAATAAGTTTTTACACAAAAGGTATGAAACATATACATATGTATAATTTAATTACATTAATTTACGCTATGCATTCATTTTTTAATTAAAGCAAACGCTTGTACTGCATGTAATTCAGTACTTAGTTTGCTTTAATGCGGCATATGTATGTACCTAGCACCAATTTATTTTTACCCTTTGTTCCAACTAGGTTCTAAATTGAGAAAATATGTATGTATGTACATATATGTATATACATGTATGTATGTATATGTGAAAATACTGGTTGATTTGGTATTTTTTTATTGTACTATATTCACATGTTTCGCTCAGTGGCAAATCGTTAGATGTTCTGTTCACAATAGTTCAATTAGTTTTATGTTTAATTATATGTATCCAAAATCTAATTGAAAAAACAAAATCGTATTAAACATACCTCGAAGAATAATTTAGCCACACTTAAAATGTACTTAAAATTGGGCCTAGATATCGAATGTACTTGCATATTAAAAAAGGGCCGAAAATAGTACAATTATACCTAGCCTTCCATCACTGCTATGTACATATGTACATCGCATGCGACACTGATGCATATTGTTTGCCTGAAATCCAAAGCAACATACCTCAATTAGTGAAAGTGTGAGTGAACAACTTGTACACCACCTATTAAAATTTGGCTACGGTTTATGAGAAAGAGGGAGCAAGCAATATATTGCACACCGACTGCACCCACAAAAATTTAAATGGAAAAAATTGAATATTTTGTGCAATTTTGATAAAAAGATTAAAATGCATGAAGATAACGCTTATATATTTTATTATTATTCATAAGAATTCTTACTTACCACAATAGCCATACACATTTGCGTCCGTCTAACCAGAATGGGCGTTTAATTTATTAAAATATGATGTCGAATCCGCACCACAAATTATATTTTATGTTGAAGCCAATTCAACTATAAAGCGTAGTATGCTGCACGTATTAAACGTTTAGTTAAAAACACTTGCTTTACTTAAATTGTAGAGTTTAAGACATTAGCAACAAATTTATATATGTATACACTTCGTGGTCCTTTGCAGACGTTATGAGATTAAATTTCAATAGTTTAGTGAGAAAAAAACCTTGCTTTCATTAACAAAATACTTTTATTAGTCACCGCAAAAAAATACTACTGCTGGACATGGGCGAATAACCTCAAATTTTCAGCACTGCAGTATGCAGATAAATTTGCTCGAAATTTTAAAACCGCCCGACAGCAAGGAATTTATTTTTAACTAACTTCGATCAAACCGTGAAAAATACTCGGAACGCTCATAAAATTTAACTTTAATAACTTCAAATCAAGCAATTTTCTTCACTTTTTAAATATTTCTTTATAAGCGCAACTCCACTAACACTTCGAACGAGCTTTTGTGAATTTTTCCAAAGTACTAAATTGTCTATAGTTCGTGGTGGTACGGAAAAGCCCATACATATCCAATTTTGTTCACATGTAGAAAGGAACAAAGCGATTAGTAGTGATAGAGAACGCTATCGATCTCGCTTACGCTAAACAAATGCCGGTTAGGGGTGAATAATTACATGTCTCACAACCACGCAGCTGTTTTCTGCCATATGCAATTACGCAGTCCATTGAACGCGCCCTGCAGACAGCGTTGCCAAAGAAGAGAATTTTTGTTTTATAGTTTATCAGACCTTAACATGAAGATATGGCGTATAATAATAGTCCAGAGGTAGAGCATACTTTACTTCGAATAATATTAAAAAGACGAAGTGCACTCGTGTGATTTGACGCCGCTAGAATATTTCCTGTGGAGCTACGTCAAGTCTATGGTCTATTGGTGCCCACAGTCACCGACGCAAACGTACGTTACGTGTCAGCTGACACGATCAAACTTATGAGAGCGCCATGTAAATGAAAACTCATCAACGTGTACGTGTGACGGTTACGCGCGACGTGTACGTGTGTAATCAGAGAAATTTAGATTTTTGCCGTGAAGCCGTGTCAGCTGAGTGCTCTCTCACCGCACAGTGTTGCCAAGCAGAATTTTTTAAAATCATTAACAAAATAACCGTATAAAAATTTAAATTTTTATTAAATTAATTTAAAATCGATGTTTAATAATGTTAATTATAGATAAATGAACTATTTGCATTTGTTGGTTTTTGGCTTTGGTTTATTATACAATGAAAAATTGTAATTGACAACGCGGATGTGTGTAAAAGTATGTTTGCAAACAAATGAGTGGCAACATTGTGTTGATGCAAGCAAACACAGTTTTATGTACGCAAAGTTTGTTTACAAAACATATGTACGGGCACAAGTTTTGCTCAATTTTGTGTATTTCCCGTCAAACAGCCACGGCATACGTACACGTCGGTGACTGTGGGCACCATATGTCAACAAGCCAGCGACGATTGATGAACTTGGTACGAATATCGAACGTGAAATTGTAGCAGTATCGGCCGATTTATGCTTGAAAACCGTCGAAAGTTGGGTTCAGCGTCTGGACTTCTGCAAGCGTGCCCGTGGTGCCCATGCAAAAGAAATCGAGTTCCATACATAATGTCATCGAATGTACCTTCACAGGAATAAAGACTTTAATTTATATCCCAAACCGTTTTTGTTTTATTTAAAAAAACTTTTGTAGCGTTCCTATTGCAAGACCCGATATATATATATCTTCAAAATGGGACATATTCACACTTTATTGAAACAAAATCACAACTGAAATGCTCAGAACACATAGAAAATTAAGTTTCGCTTAATAAGATAGATTTAGTAACAGTTTTTTTGCACTCTAATTTTAGCGCTAGCTCTAACTGAAAAATCCAACTTTAACTTCGCCAGGGCGACCGCCGTAGCTGGGTGTGTAACGTGTGTGCGCATCATTTGGTGTGTCTCGAATTCAAATCCTGGCAAGTACCATCAGAAGTTATAGAAACGTCGCTCCTCGGCAGGCACTGGCAAACCTCCGAGTGTATTTCTGCCATGAAAAAACTTCTCACAAAAAACATTCGCCGTTTGGAGTCATCGTAAAACTGTAGGTCCCTTAATATCTGTTACAACATCAAGCATTCTCTATGTAATTTACCGCCGGCTTAAACCTGACCATGATTGTGCCTAAATAAAAGCAAATATAATATCCATACAAAAATCTTCATAGTAGAACTGGAAAATTGATCAGGTGATCTCAGCTGTGCCGAATTTTGACGTCTATGGGCTAAGATTTTTCACTTGTATTTATTCACAATGTCAGGTGGTCTCAGATCTGCTGAATTTTGACGTCTATGGGCTAAGATTTTCACTTGTATTTATTCACAATGATATTACTGTAGCATGGACCGCTGTGACGTATGTTGCTGTATGCTGGCGGCGGTGTCGTTATCTGGGTTTCTATCATTCTTGGTAGTAATAGTCGTGGGAGGTGCAGTAGTAGCAATAGTAATAATGTTAGTAGAAATTAGTGAAACTAATAGTAGTAATTAGTAGTAGCATTAGTTCAAAAAGTAATAGATATTAGTAGAAATGGTAGTAGTAATTAGTAGTAGCATTAATAAAAATAGTTGTAGAAATAGTAGTAGCATTGGTAAAAATATTTCTTGATATTAGAATTGAAGTACTAATTAGTAGTAGCATTAGTAAAAAATAGTTGTAGAAATGAGTAAAAAAATTGGTAGAAATTAGTATAAATAGTGGTGTAATTGGAAAAAACTTGTAATTAGTAGTTGTAGTGGTAGTAGTACTAGTAGTGGTGAACCAGTATGGAACTACTGAAGGTCCCGAACTATCTAGTCCTAAGGTAGTGCCGAAACGGTCCAATACTTGCCCTCAAATGGTCCTGAACTCGTGTCAAAATAATCCCAAGCTATATATGCCTCTATATTCATACATACACATTGATATGTCGTTACTTCAGTACGTACGTTTGTTTTTCTCATATAGTGGGGTTTTCTCGTTATAAGATTCTAAAGCGGCCTTCGTTATACGATTCTAACGCGACTTTCTTCACGCGATGTAAAAAATCACTGCCGCTAAGAAGTTTTACTTCAAAAAATTACTTGTACATATACATACATACATACGTATTTTGAGGCGCATTATGTGTGTGGAACAGTTATAAAAATACATGCATGCTCTATAAAGGAGTCAAGTAAAAATGCTGTGATTTATTTACATATGAACTTGTATTTGTTTATTAAATAGAATATGTTTATTTCAATAGCAAGGAGACTCTTAAGGGCCGTTCACATAGGACTTTTGCTTTGCTTCAGAGTTTCGCTTTGACAGATAAGTTCAATACATGATGTTATATGAGTCCTGCTAAATACAAGGCGAGAAAAGTAGAGCAAAGCAAAGCGAAGCAAAATCATGGGCAACTGTCAACTTTTGTACGCATTGGCAATCAGCTGTTATCATTTCCATTTTATTTTTATTTTGACGTGCGTATACACACTACAGACACTCGCGAATTTCAAACATTAGTAGCATAACTACTACTACTTCCATCATATCAGTAAAAATTCATTTTTTTTATTCTATCTTTAAACAAAATACTCTGAACAAACACAAATCGCAACTCATAACAAACTACTAACGCAGAAACTGTCAAAGCGTTCTATGTAGCTGACCTTCTACGCCTCACGCTTTGTTATTAAAGTTTGAACTGTCAAGCAAAGCGAGGAAAGTTCTATGTAAACGGCCCTTTAAGGTTCCTTAAAAGGCAGCTTATCTTTAATTAAACTGGGACTTTTTGATATTTTGCACAAAAAGTTTGTTGTGCTAAATTATTGTACGCATGCCGTTCAAGGATGGAAGCAAGTGATTGACAAAATTAAACAGATTTTCGAAACTAGTGTGTATACATATTTACATCACAACTTTCGAATTTTCCAATCATTATCCTTAACATAACTACTAATTCAAAACAAAAACTAGGGATTGTATCTTATTATAACTTCATTATTTAATCGTGTTAATTTTAAACATTTCAATTCTCTTTCTCAGCAGGAACTTTCAACATCTAATTCCACAAATTCAATTCCACTTTTCCTTTTTTATACATGCTTCTTTTTTATCCATTGTAGTTTTAACTAAATTCTTCTCCTTTTTATCCTTCCTTTTTTATTATAATTTCCATTACAAACTATTTTCATATACATATATCCACCTAGTGCAGAAATGCCACCAGTCCTTTAAAATAACTGATCCACTTCGATTTGTACAACAATTCTATAATATTAAAATATTTTTTTTTTAAATATGGTATTCATCTCTTTCAACCGTGTGCTTTCTACATTGAAAGTTAAATGGTCACTAGACTCCTGTACCTGGCATATTATACCCAATCCTTTCCAGCCTTACACTCTTTCTAGCCCCTATGACAACACCGCCATAACCATCCGCTTTACTTTTCTTAATAATATTAAAATTCATAAGTTTGTGTACCTCTCTATTGTCATCATGAGAGTACACTTCTAGCGACGGTACTATATCTACATATCTTTTACTAAATCTATGTATCTTTTACTAAAAAAAAGAGCTCCCAGCAATTCAGTTGTAGAACCCTGATTTTCCCGCTCATTGTCTAGTACTTTTATTGCAAGCCTCTCCATTAAATTGGACTTACACAGATTTCCGATCAGCCTAACAATAGAGTCATCCCTGTTTATCTGAAATTTTTCGACCAACATTCCCATCAGTTTTTCAATCTCCGAGGCCTCGTCCATCTTTTCATTTTCATAACACGGTTGCGTTTTAATCACTCTACCAATATTTCTCTTCTTCTCCAGACCATTCGCATCCTCTGACACTCTTCCCCCCGCTTTAGCGACTACACTACGCTTCCGCCTTACTATCTTTTTATCTTTTTACTTTCCTGCTCCAAGGCTGGAAAGGCCTCCTCAAAATTGTCCAACATCCTATTCTCCCCCAGCGACTGATTGTACCTGTCAAACGCCTCCTTCTTCGTTAGTTTTTTAACAGTCATAATGTCTATGAGACTTCTTTCCTTGCTCCATATCGGACACTTGCCCTTGATCGCCGACACATGATCCCCACTTCCGCACAAAATGCATTTCACACCGACCCCACTGTACTAGCACATTTTTCGTCCCTTCCGTATATTATGCGTCTATTTCTTGTACGACACTACAGCTTAGTGTGCCTCGAACTACTACAATTGAAACACTGTTTTGCCCTTAGAAAAAAATGGTTTGAAATTTACGCAGAAAATTTGTAACGACTCCGGTATAACACCCCCTTCAAAACCTATTTTTAACGATAACGTTGGATAAAAACTAATATAAAAACTAAAACTCTCTTTATTGTTTGGATCCCGTCTAGTAATCCGTGACACTGACTTCACCGCAGTAGAGGATTGTAAATTCCCAACAATTTCCCAACACACCATAAGTTTCAACAACCTAATGACCATCTCTTTTAGTTTTAGGTTAACTGTACTTTCATTTGCGCCCATTATCCGATCGAAGCTGACTATACTACGATTTTCCAATCGCTATTATGCTCTTCATCCCTGCTACATTCAGCTTACGTATTTTCGAAATGGGTACTTCTCGAAGAATCCATAAGGACATCATCTTCACCCCCTCTTGCTTGGTCTTTCACCACACCAGCACCTCGTCTCCAGGAGGTGACCTGCTCCGACAACGAACTTATAACATTTCTGCTCATGCGCCCACCGCTCACCAACACTAGCACAACCATCGCCATTTTGAGCAGTCGGCGTCACCAACTTTACAAACATTCACATAGGTACAAGCATACCCTGCATCGGTATCTTATTAATACCCTCACCATGTAAACTGTCCCCATTTGATTCACTATATGTACTCCTCTATAGGCTCATTTGCTTCATCCTTCTCATTCTCGACTCACCCAAATACATATACTTATAATACGCTTACCCCACTCTAACTCAAAATAACATATACAAAATTACAATGCAGGACTTCTATAATTAACGTTATTTTATTTTTCCAAAAATCACTGTTTCCACGAATTTAACCGCGGTCTTCACTAATCTTCCGACAACACAACAATTTGATTTGCAAACGCCAAATCAGAAAAACAAGAAATTATATGTACCTACCTTCACTTTGCTGATTTTTAACAAAATTGTATTGGCAGAACTGCCTGTTGGGAACGTTCCATGAAGCAAATATTTGTACCATAGACCCTGCAAGCACATCCTGATAGAATTGTGAAATAACCCTGCAACTGACTGTGATAGAGCTTGGCAAAACGGGGCATTAGCGACTTAGGTTAGCTATGTTTGTACATATGCGAGAATGAAACAACCCAGTTATTCATATTTAGCACTAATGGCCGTCAGATGATCGATAAAATAGTTGTCATTTATAGTTGCGCAAAAGAGATAATTACCATTTACAGTTGTGCCCATATGCACGAAAGGACTAACAAAGATATCCATTGCAGTTTTGCAAATACCACGAATTCTTTGCCAAAACTCTGAGTGCGTAGTTCAGTGTTAATGTTTAAAATCGACGTTCTTTTACAGAAAGAAACAAGTATAAAATCAAACAACATTAATTAAGACATATTGTAATTATGCATATATTTATTTTAGATCGTCAATCGATTACCGACAAAAGACAATATAGGGCCACCAATTTTCATAACATTAATTTTCACTCCATTTTTACCACATTACTTTTAGTTTTGTTTTTGGAATGAATTGTGTTTGTTACTTAGCGTGTGAATAAAAGTAAATTGACAAAACCCACAAAACTTGTTTATAAAACCAACCAAATAAAGAAATTTATTTGTTACAGGCCTAAATGTCCAACCCGAGCATTGTGTTAAAGATGGTGGCGGCTGATAATAAACATTAAAAATGGCCATTATTAATTTCAAACATATAATTTCGTTCTCAGCTGTGCCAAATTTATCTCAGGCAGAGAAAGAAAATAACTAGACCATATTAAATTCAATGTATTATTTTCTATCATTTCATATCTATAATTACCCTTTTGTGATATACCATGGAGATAATGATTTATGTTGGAATTTAAGGTTAATGACTGTGAAAAATAGGATAGCCCCGAATGCAAATATCACCCGAAGTTATTTACCAAAATATTTTTATTTAATCTGTGTTATGAAATAGAAACTAGAAACCTGGCATTTTTCACACATTATTGGATACCGTTGAATTAAAACAATAAATAAAATTAAAAGTCAGTTAGAAAGTAAAAGGAAAAACAAATCCATTGAAAGTCTAACCGAAGCAGATCTATTTTTTTTAACACAGAAATAATCGGTTTATACTCGTATACCGTCGTTATCAGAATATTTTCAGTACTAATGCTAAACCAGTCGGAAGAACGAGAGTGGGAAGTGGAGTTATATGCTTGTCTATTTGGAAATATTGATATGCTAGAGTGAAATGTATGATCACATTTGTGCATCCGTTTTTACATGGTGGCCCTAGGAAGCTGATATTACCTTTGCTCTAAGTGCATTCTGCATATATGTACATATATACAAATGAAAAATCTTAGCCCATAGACGTCAATCTGATGTAGCAATCCTTACCATTTTTTCCCGACTTTTTTTGTTGCTTTGGACACATTGTACTATCCTAGTCCCAAGTCTTTCTTAACTCTGTTAAAAAATAATAAACCTCATGCTTGGAGAATCTTTCTCTCGAACACTCCGAAGGTCATCTCGTCCTATTCTGACAGTGCATATGCATCAGCGCCATAGAATAGCACCGGCAAGATAACAAACTTGTATAGTGTGGTTTGAATCGTCGAGAGAGGGCTTTGCATTTTCCTACAAAGGCTACTCTTGCACTTGTTGGCAGGACAGATTCTTCGTTGGATTTCGAGGCTGACATTATTGTAGATGTTAATGCTGGTTCAAAGTAAACGAAAAGAAATAGTAATTGTGATGTGAACAGTAATGCGATAGACAAGACGCGAGTGTGCTTGCTGTTTATTTGATGACAGGAGGTAATTCGTTTAAAAGTTTGCTTACATGCTCTTGCTTAAAATTGGTTCTTCAAAAGAATATAGAACTATAAGAAAGCGCAACATGTTACTTTTCTTTTTCTCGATAATACACAGGGCAGCGCCTCGTCTTTAGACCATTGTGAACGACCATAGCTATTCATTCACAATGCTTTCGGCCAAATACGAAATGAAAAAAAGGTGCTATCCTATTGATCAACGAGAATATAAAAAGTAACGTATTGCCCATTCTTATAGTTCCAAGTTCTTTGGCTCTGCTCTTGCGAATGAGGTAGCCCGCTTTGAAATACATAAATTATGATGGAAATATAAAACTATCGATACTACCAAAGTATTCTTATGCATTTATTTCTGTTTTTTATATGTCTTCAAAGTGAAATTATTATTCGTTATATTAGGCCCGTTCTTTTGTAACCTAGTTGCAAAAAAACACTAGGTAGGATAAAAAATAGCATGTTAAACAACAACACTAACTTGGAAAAATATGCGAGTTGAGCCAACTCCGTTATATGATATCCGACCTGAGATGTAGTGTTGTGAAGCAAAAAACCCGCTCTGTTGTGAATGGGCTCTGGAAAAATACTTGGGAAATTTCAATCAACTGTCAAATCTTGTTTGTTTTATGGATACATAAACAAAACAAATAAAACTGGAACAAGGGTAAGAAAAATTTGCGCTTCGTATATTTCACATAAAATTATGAATTAAAACATGTTTGTTATTTCAGAATGCAAGAAAAAAGGCGCAAGAGATGGTCATGTGAGAAGACAATTGAGTATTCGAGATGCTACCTCGCCCGGAAAGCGGAGTTGGATCACCCAAAAAGAAAGAGGTTGGCCTACGCGAACGTGTTGGAAGACAAGGTGTCAATGGCGATCACGGTAGGTTCAAGAAATAAGTAGATGTTTGAACAAATTATATTTATTAATCCACTTCCAGGACTTTGAAAGAATGCCGCTGTGCTTGGATAACAACAGCAGAACTGACGCCAGCCCGTGCTTTGCCCTCTATATGGAGGGGTTCATGTGGGTTACAGACCGTTTGAAACACTTTCGGCAAATGTGCTGTCTGGAAAAAATAGCTAACAGAAATTACTCTGTCTACCAACAGCTTTTTAAAAAGTAACAGTGAGTTTCAGTGAAAACCTTGTAGTGAATTTTTGTGCTCGTTTTTATAAAACCCGTGTACATGCGGAAGAGCATCAACTTAACAATTTTTCAAAAAACATCGGTAACGTTTTGCTGTACAATGTACAAGGGTTTTATAAAAGCGAGCGCGAAGAATTTACATCAAAAACATTGCAAAAACTTCACTAAAATCTTTTCACTGAAACTGGGTTTTTTAAATTTGCTTTTGGTTTGTTATTTTATTTGTAATTAGAATAAGAAGTGATCTGAATTGAATTTTATATGTGATACTCCTTGTGAATTTGTTTTAGTTTTATAGATTTTAAGTTGAATGAAATGCAATGAATTCTTGTAAATATTTTTATTAGTGAATTTGAAGGTATAAATATATATGTATATGCATTGAAATTTTTAAATAATATTTTGTTGTCTTAAATAATTAAAAAGGGTTTGACTTCTGTCAAGGGCTGCGTCTTGGTTTCATTCTTCAAAACCTTCATCAAGTGCAAACGCATTTTCATCACTCACATCGTTGATATCGCACAAATTTGCTGGTTGCCTAAATGCCACTGTATTGCTTACATACCAAATGTATGTACATATACACGGATTTTTTGTGGTAATATACGCGTTCTACCCCCACCAGATGTGGCAGGTACGCAGTTAAGACTCCGAATACTTCACTGAAAATAAAATAGCATTTTGAAATCTGCCTCACTAATTGCATCGAGTGTACCTTCAAAATTGGAGCACTTCTCATGTGCCTTGTTTTTCACTCTACGAGTCTTTAGTCTTTAGAAGAGTTGGAGCTTGCATACATCGTTTCCAATACTTCTAGTACTTCTTGCATCTCTCTATTGCGACGTGATTCGCAATGCTCACCCGTGTACAAAGACACCATCTACAAAAGTAAAAGGTTATTTAATGCATTTATTTAATGTTTTTAAATAAATTTAATAACTTACCACAGAATCCTCAGAATTGCTCATTTTGTTTTGCTTCTTTAAAATTTCACTAAACAAATCATATGTTTAATGACAGATATTGCCAGTGTTGTGAAGTAACTAAAAGGAAATTTTATCCGAGTTGGAGTGTTTTTTTGCAACTATACATATATACATATTGTGTATTTATCGTATCTTGTGTTTTTGTTATCTTGTTTTCCCTGTTTATTTTGATTGGACAACTTTTCTTTTAAAATTTTTACTGATACATAATTATAACTTAATATCTATGTATATACATATATTATTTATATACATAGATGTTATAAGGGGGAGTCGAGCCGCCGCCTATTGCCTATCTCAGCAGTTGTGTGGAAAGTGCAAAAATACGCAAAAATAGTTTCAAAAATCCCCAGTGATCATCTTATCCTAGTGACACCAGTGGAAAATTTTATAAAAAACACATTTTGAGAGTGCTCATACTATACAAGGAGTTTCGTATCTAGTCATCATTGTCTCTAACATAAAATCTCCTCCAATTCGGACTAGAGTTCTTGCCACAGGAAACGAAACGCGATGGAACTTCTTTGTAATCTACGTTCTTTGATATGAAGTTCGAGTGGTTTAGTGTAAAAGGTAAAACCTAGAGCGGACTCAAACAATACAGCTCAGAATTCATTGAACAGACCTAATAAAAATTGATTCCAACTACTTAGATCAAGTAAATCGAGTGTTGGTTAAAAAGTATCGATAAGAAAATTACTTGGTATCGAACGAAAAGTATTGAGGATTTCATTTTTCCGTTTCATCTCTAATTCTGTTAGATCTAGTCAAAACCAAAAAAACAGAACTATTCTATTTTCTTTGGTTTTACTTAAAACTGAATAACTTAACTACTGGTTGGTTTCTCTCGTATATACCGTGTTAACGAAGTGTTAATTATTGAGAGCTTAAAAATGCTGGCATCTGTTAAACATATATTTGCCAAAAAACGTATAGTGTTGGCAAGCACATCACCACGCCGGCAGGAACTCATCAAGTCAATAGTGTGTGAGGAGACTGGCAATATACTTAACATCACTTAATATCCCAGTTTTCTCAGGGGCTTGACGTTGCATTGTGTCCATCTACATTCGAGGAAAATTTGGATTACCAAGATTTCAAGCAGTTCTCACAATTTGTAGAAGCCACAGCGGCTGGTAAGGCTGAGGAAGTCTATCAGCGTTTGCATGCGGCTGATCCGACAGCTGATTTGTTGGTGATTGCCGCTGATACGATGGTTACATTGGGTGATGAAGTCTATGGCAAACCAAAAGATGCAGCTGATGCAGTGCGCATGCTGACCAAGTAAGTGCCAAAGAGTAACAATAATGGCATTTTTTTCTCGAAAAAATGTTGCGTTTATTGTTGTTCTTAGCCTTTTCATAAAGCCCTGGTGAAGAAAATGTGAAAGGTTTTCTACTAATGCAGCTACTTTTCAAGACGATATATTACAACAGAAGAAAAAAACCTTGTTTCGAGAAAAGAAACCAGCATAAGTGTAATATTTCTTTTGGCTCCTTTGTTTTTCCGACAGGTTGAAACCCGGTTTGTTTCAAAACCAAATTTGGGTGACAGAAGAACGTTCTAATATATACCAAGTATAAGGGTATTGTAAAATAATTAGGGGAGACTACGATTCCTGGGGCGACAAGATTTTATGACTGATTCTGGTAGAACTCGACGAAATAAACACTGTTGGTAACTCTCAAAAAATCGCTCGCACAATCACAATTTGAAAATAAACGAACCTATCAGAAAGAACTTGTAGTTAATAATTTCATTCTTTACAGTGAAGAATGCCGATTAGTGTATTCCTTGCAGCAGCAGGTCAGCGAACACTTTTTTCTAACTTTGACGCGCTCTATCCTTAAAAAGTGTTTATTTCATCGAGTTCTACCAGAATCAGTCATAAAATCTTGTCGCCCTAGGAATCGTAGTCTCCCCAATAATTACTATTTTCCGAACTAGTAGGGTGAAGTTAAAAAAAAACAGGCATTCCCCCTGAAATTTTACATTAACCTTTCTAGAGCTTTACAAATTTTTTATGAATTTCTCAACTCATCAGAATAGCTCACGCAATCACTTTGCCTAATTGGGCTTTGCTCCATGCTCTGCCGAGGATCCCTTCCATTCAACAGAACCAACTGACTTCACCAACAGTAAACGCTTTAAATATAAATGTCGTGCAAGTGTTTGTGTTCAATTGCTTACAAAACAACATAGTATTGGCTCACCGGAAAGCCTTCATTTTGGTCCTTAGCTCAAACCAGAGAACCTTAGCAGCAGTAAACTCGTTGAAATTACTTTAATTAAATTAATTTGCCATACAAACATACATACATTATATGAGCAACATCTATGATTGATATTTACAAACGTTCTAATATATCGTTCCAAGTCTTTCTGGCAAATGCAATCGTTCGCATACGGGAATTGTGCTCCGACACAGTAAAGGTTTGCGAACATTTACTGAAACTACTGACGTATACTTTGGTGATTTGACCCAAGCGCAAATTCTGGATTATGTGAATAGCCGTGAGCCACTGTGAGTGCGTCGTGTTAATAAAAATGTAATAAAGAAATATACCTTTTAAAAATTTGCAGCGACAAAGCAGGGGCTTTTGGTATCCAAGGTATTGGGGGTTCTCTTATTTCAAAAATTGATGGTGACTACTATTGTGTCATGGGTTTGCCACTACATCGTTTGTGCAAAGAGCTGTGTGCCTTGGTGGAAGAATCAGATACCGCTGATAATGGTTGCGCTGCCGAAAAAAGCAGGAAAGAATGAACCTGCAAAGATTTTTTAGTAATAACCAGGAAACCCCAAAAAAAACCCCGCAACCATAAGGTTTTATGTGTTTATGCATAGACTATTCCTCTAAAATAATAATATATGCTAGAATATGCCAAACTTTATGTTCATTGTTGAATTTTTGTTTCACTGCCAGAAATATTTTTAATTACAAATACTGACATAAGTACTTGTATTGGTTTTAAATATTATTGTTTTAAGAACAAAAAAAATTAAATAGTTATAGTTTAACACAAAAAAAAAATTGAGCATTATTTTACTTATCTAAAAACTGTACAAATAAATGAAACGTAATTTTACTTTACCACAAGAAATACGTTTCAAATGTAAATATGTGAAAACTATCCCCAAGGAAAAATTTGCACATAAGAAAACAGAAAGCTGAATAAGATGTTTTTATTGTAACATCACAAGACATTCTTACATGTCTTACGATGTGTCTGGGAGGCGGATCTTTGGCAAGCAGGTGCCCGCTTGTGAGTGTCATTCTTTAAATACATCGAAATCGAAAAGTTTTTTCTAATAGGCAGGCAATGACGAACCTCCGAGTGTATTTCTGCCATGAAAAATTCACAAAAAAACATTCGCCGTTCGGAATCGGCGTAAAACTGTAGGCCCCTCAATTTGTCTTATAACATCAAGACGCACACCACAAATTATAGGACAAGTTCGGCCAAAATCGTTTAAGTGGATATAGCGCCAATTAAGTACGAAAAAGAAAACAATGCATACAAAAAGGAATGGTAGATAAAATTAAAAGGAATCATGAACTGGCACAAAGAAGCGACAAAGAAAGTGACGGGAAGACTTGGACGGTAATATCTTATACAGGAAAGGCGACATACAAATTAGCAAACTTAGGGCAAATCTTAAGGACCAACACGAAAACGGAGGACCCAATACGGAGGATGCCAATACAGCTACATAGGGCAGAGAGGTCGTAAAATAAAAACAAGGTTTCGCAAACACATACGGGACTATAACAAAATATACAGAAACCCACTGCAATACCTAAGTCTAGCTTTGCAAATCACATGTGCAGTAATAGATTTTCACTTGAGAATATGGAAATGTACTTACAAACAGAAAACATTTGGCCGAAAAACACACCGCAGGTACGACCGCGAAATAAATTTATACGTCGGGTAAACAGAAAGTCAACCCGAAATGCTAAATTTTACATAAGTTCACTTCAGATCAATTCTGAAAAGAAAAAAACTCCGTCGTTTCGGCGCTTAATGAAATAAAAGAATAAAATAAGTGAACCAGCAAGTACATATCATGACGCTGTACATATAACAATTTTTGTCGTTGGCGTGTCCTAAAAACACCCAAATTCTTGATACCTTTTCTTTTATTTATTATTCGATTCAAAAGTGTGATATAACTTTAAAAAGATAGTCGTAAGTGTTATATAGCCTTTTAGGATCATTTTACTCTGGACTGCCTCTTGGCGTACTAATTTCCACTTATCTCTTCATAAAATTCAACGTTTTAGTAAGTGATGCATTTCATTCTCTGGAAACGTATCATTAAAACTTTCAAAATTATCTTTTCAACAATATTTATTTATTTTAAAAAATGTATAAGAAAAATCTACTTCGCCTTTTTTAAGGGCATGCCAATTGATAACTTTTTTGCGACCAAGCCTAATGTAGCCATATTTTTCGTACTTATTACAATGTACGCAAAGTATGCGCGTATGCAGCCCTCTATCGCCTCAAACATCTACATATGTATTTACATTGTACATACATATGTACATATGTATATATATATATATATGTATCTATAATGTCAAAATCGTGTATTGCTTTTGGAGTGCTTTCATTTGATGGTTATAATTTAACAAATTGTAAATAAAGAACACTTGTAAGACACAAGGTTAACAAATGTTACTGCTAACAAACACTTTGATTCATTCGACATATTTTAACAAAATGAGCACAGGTCGTTTTACTCGTAGCACTCATTTGATTAGACATATTTCATTAAAATTTAGTAATAAAAAACGTTCAGTATATATCTACATACTTTCAAACGTATGTATGAAATAGTTAGTAAGAAAATGTTTTTTCTAGAATTGTATGCACAGTGTTGCACATATAATAAGTAACAAATTCAATCGGATACTTTTTGCTTCTGATGTTTATTAATTTCTTTTTAATAATTAAAAAAAAAATATTTTATATAAATCAATGCTTAAAATTTTGTACAAATTCAAAATACTAAAAAGAATTCTGATAAAACTTTGATGAATCCAAAATACATAGCTGTAACTTCTACTATCGTCGTTTTTGCAATAATTTCTTAATAAAAAAATGGCCTTGAGTTCATAAAAATTATTATTGTTGATTTTGAATTTGTACAAAGTTTTAAGCTTTGATTTGTATGGTTTATGTTATATAATGAACTATACTTTTATATAAAATTATTAAAAACAAATCAATGAACAGAAAATATATATAATTTTTTTATATATTTTTTTACATCTTTGTATGCCATTTTTAATATAATTTTTAACTCGTGCTATACTTTTTCATGGACTCAAAATTTGTTTGTTCATTCAAATGAAAAAAGTTTAATTTCAGTTGAAACTAGTTCCATTCGAATTGAATAATTTGGAAATAAGAAAGAAATGTCATTCATTTTATAAAGATTTAATTTAATGTTATACTATATTATTATTATAAAAAGTTAATAAAAATAAATTAACAAATATACATAAATGTTTACAGGGAATACAGGTGAGGATAAAAGCGTATGTGGTCTGGATCCAGAAATTTTAAATGCTTACTTTCTAAATGTGCTTAAAATTTGCAATTAATAAAAAGCTACTTATCAAATCGACAAAATGAATAATATTCGTAGGGAACTATATTGCAATGCCTACTTAATATCACAATAAACTAAATTAAAACTTGTTATATCACCATTGCTCCGCATATATCGCATGCATAGTTAGTATATTGCAGTCTTCATAATAATTCCACGTATAAGTTACAAATCGCTTTAAATAACGCAACGCGTTTCGTGTTTGATAAAAAAAAGTTACTACCATATATCTAATTTTTCAAAACTCATATCTCAAAATACGTACTTCCAAAACTTAAGAATATGCATCTACGAGAAAATAATCTGGTTCGAACGTTAATAGTTAAGCTATAATGAATGCAAGTTTTATTCGTAAATACTCGCATATTTCACAAAATTCTGCGAACTGTACAAGGCTATTATAATAGTAAGAAAAATACTATTGGAAATGCCAATATTCCGAATGAATGTGTCTTTTGTCTCTTTATCTTTATACTTGAACTTACAGCTTCGAAAAAATACATTTTAGAAGCCTGGTGAGATCGGGCACTGCTTGTTCCCATCATATGCCTTCCAATTAGGGATGTAAGATCGAAAAACCCGGAATCACGGAAAAGAAGACTACGAAGAAGCCGAAGAAAATTTACAGTACCTGTATTTGTCTATTGGTAGAGGTCCAAAATTACTATTTCGGAGAGGATAGCAATGTATTTGAAAATTACTTATGACTTATTATTATACTAGGATGTTAAAAGGCTCGTTACCTGGCATCTAACCGTTTGTTTTAAATATATATATCGCCAGGCTAAAGTATTTAAAAACCAGCAGAATATACAGTTTCAGCAACAGAACGTAGATTACAAAGAAGTTGGATCACTCCCATCTTTCTTCAGAAAACCGAAAATTTTGTCTTATTTCACAACACCAGAACTAATTTGACTTTGGCTGATTGATATTAGAATCTGATTAGATCTAATTGGTTTCTGTGTGTGGTGAATCGGACAAGAGTTCCTGCCTCAGGAAACGAAACGCCATGCAACTTCTTTGTAATCTATGTTCATTGATGTGGTGAGGAGTAGGAAGCACGATGCAGACAACTAGGGGTGACGACAAAGGCACTTCCGTTACTTCGTATTTGCACACCCCTTTACAATCTGAAAATAATATATTGAGTTTAAAATGATAGGATGTATAGGATGTGTTTGAAATGGAGTCAACTGCAAAAACAAAACTACAATTGATGACACTCGATATATTTTTAAAGCCCATATTTTTTTTTATAGAAAATTTAATAGGACAAGCCAGATGGGAAAACATTATTTATTATTTATTTCACTGTATGATATAATATATGTATGTATATAAACTAGGGCTCACGATGTCTGCTCGCATTCCCGAATATTTCGATACTCGAGAAATTGAGCTCTAGGGTATCGCCGTTCTCGCGAGAAATGTCGAGTATTTAGCGAGACGAGTCGTTGTTTCATTGGTAAAAGTAAAGATAAGACAGCAAGCTCAAGTGCAAAATAACAAAATGTGCACAATAAATTTGAGTATCGCGAAAAAGCTATCCTCGCGGGAATTGCTTCTCGAGCAGTGATTGGGTCACTGTTTACAATATTGTGGCGTAGGATAAGTAGGGCAAAATTATTGCAAGCAATCCAGTTATCTTATGAAACATAATATTGAGAGTCTCACGAGCCGTACGAGGTTTTCGATACTTCTCGAGCAATCTCCAGAGGGCTCTAATATAAATATATAAACATATTAAATCGCAATCTTTTAAATCGTAGGGTGTATAAAACAAGCCTTTATTACATACAGGGCCGTTTTCTCAAATTGTTACTCGTGAAAATGAAGCCATTGATTAAATTGTGATTAAACTTTTAATCAGATATTGAGTAAATGCCTCACAGTATAATATATATCAGGATATACGATATGCAAGTAAAAAATTAAACTCTCTTATTTTCTTTGAGATGTGTAGTGAAATAACTTAAAATAAATAGGAACCTGACGTTATTCATTTTTGTTTTATATTATATCTATGTATGTAATTGTAGTTATATTAGGCTAATACAAATTGTAAACTAATTTTCAGCATCGATTTTAACAGCGCAGAAAAGCTTCCCATATCTATAGCTATGATTGGATGTATTTGAAGCACATATGTAGGTATATATGTATGTATGTATGTATATTTAAAAATATACTAATGCAATAATTTTTTAATCTTTCTAGAGTGGAGATAACGGGCGTATCTCGCTGATTTTCGACTGTAGCAAGTAATAAGCAGCGTAGCGAACAGTTGCGATTGAAAGTTTAAACAGTGAAGAACATCGTGAGCACACATGCGAGAAAATAGCTAGTTTTTGTAACAATAAGAAAAGTTGTGTGCAAGCGCACATACAGAAATAAGAGATTTCTACACTGATAAGAATTTACAATGGCGCAACAACTATGGGGTGGTCGCTTCGGTGATGCCGAGGGCAAAACCAGTAAATGTTTAGCCAAACTAAATTGTAGTCTTCCACTTGACTGCCGGTTTTACGCCGAAGATATCGACGGTAGCATAGCCTATGCCGAGGCGCTTGCACGAGCCGGTTTATTAACCGACAAAGAAGCGGCCGAAACTGGCGCAGCTCTGGAGGTTGTGCGTCGTGAATGGAAGGACGGCAGCATAAAATTTCTACCTAGCGATGAGGATGTACACACCGTGAATGAGCGTCGCCTTACCGAACTAATTGGCAATTTGGGTCAGCGTTTACATACCGGCCGCAGTCGCAATGATCAAGTGATCACCGACATGAAGCTGTGGTTGCGACGTGGTATACGTGAAACGGTGGCCGGTTTGGGTGCAGTGATCGAGGCTGCTTTGAAACAGGCGAATATGAATTTGGGTGTACTTATGCCAGGCTATACTCATTTGCAACGCGCTCAACCAGTGCAATTCTCCCATTGGATGCTATCGCATGCATTCGCGCTGCAAGCGGACTGCCAGCGTTTGTTAGAGTTAAAGGAGCGCGCCAATCTATTGCCTTTAGGTAGTGGCGCCTTGGCTGGTAATCCACTGGGTATTGATCGAGAATGGTTAGCTAAGCGTTTGAATTTCGCCGGTGTGACGCCGAACAGTATGCACGCGGTGGGTGATCGTGATTTTATGGGTGAGTAAGACCATATCTAAAAATGGATTATTCGCCATGTATTATTTTGCTTGATCTATAAATGTTGGAACATTATAAATAAACAATGCACCTTTGAGTGTTCAATATATTTTTAAACGTTTTGTTTACCAATCAGATGTACAGGCATAAATATATTTTAATATTTATATTTTAATTAAAAAATAAAATATTTACATTTAATGTCACGGTTTAATTAACTATAATTTTCCTGCTTACTTTTTTAAACCATTTATGTACAAAGACTTTCGAATGTTCCTATCCCAGGTTATGAATATTGTAAGCAGTAGAGTGGCACGGGTATGACGAGGGACTCATAGAGCGTGATTTCCATTCGTCGACAGAGGGCTTCACTACTTATTTGCCCAAAGTAGCACTTGTTGGCAAAAGAGATTCTTCATTGGATGTCGAGGCTGACATTGTTGTTGGTGTTTATGCTGGCTCCAACGTCCTCTACTTTGTCAAAATTCTAACTGTCAACAGGAATGTACGCGCTAAGATGCGAATGCGCTGACTGTTTATGTGATGGCAGGAGATACTTCGTTTTGCCCTCGTTCACCTCTAGACCCATTTGCTTCACTTCTTTATCCAGCTAGGAAAATGTAGAATTAACGGCCCGATTGTTGAGGTCAATGATGTCGATGTCGTCGGCCTACGCCAGTAGTTGCACACACTTTTAGAAGATGGTGCCTGACAGATTTAATTCTGCAGCTTGAATTATATTTTCCATCTTTTTGGTATCAAAAGGCTCGGAGAGGTCCTTCCTAATTCTGGTGGTGTTGCTCAGCGCCGTATTATAAGTAGTTTTGCAGGGATACCAAATTCAAACATCAAGGCATATAAGCAACTTCTCGTGCTGTCGAAAGCTGATTTAAAGTCGACAAATAGATGGAGTGTATCGATCCGCTTTCTCTTCCAACATGTATTGTATCATGAATATCTGGACGATGGCAGATTTACCACGTCTAAAGCTACACTGATAATGCCCAATTAGTTCGATGATGGTTGGCTTCGGTCTTTCGTACAATACGCTCGATAGAAACTTGTATGAAATGTTAAGGAGGCTGATCCCGCGGTAGTTGGCGCATATTGCAGGATCTCGGTTCTGAATTGGACAGAGCACACACAGACAACATTCTGGAAATGAGCTGGTGCATGTACCTTACCAGCTCTCCGCCACTATGCTCGAATAGCTCAGCTGGTAACCCATCAATATTATGTATTTCGAGTTATTAATTAGCAGTCTGAATTTACGTACATATATGCATATACGTATGTATATACCTATATAAAATAAGGTTGTTTTATAAGATAATATATCTAACAAGGCGACACTGTATACAATAGTCTTGTTCATACACATACACTTCTGTGATTTGTACGCCACTTTACCAAAGAACGTACATTACAAACAAGTTGGATCACTCCCACCGCTCCTCTAACTGAAAGTCTCCCGATATCACCATACCAGAACTAGTTTAACTTTTGCTGATTGATATTTGAATCTGATTAGATCAAATTGGTGTATACACACATATGTATGATGAATCTGCGTTCTTTGACCTTGCGACGGTCAAACACAAGAAACAAATAAAGAGCAGTCGTATACTGAAAGCGAACATAACCACAATATAAGGTGACGCAATCGGTTGTCAATGGGCGCATTCATAAGACGGAGCTGCTATGCAACCGGGTAGTGTTTGTGTTATAAAAATGCGTAGTTTAGTAGTTCCGCTCAGTTCAACAGTTGAGTACATTGGGAATAAATACAAGTGCAAGTCTTAGTCTATAGACCTCAAAATTTGGCACAGCTGAGATCATCTAATGTATCCAGCATCACCATTCTTGTGTCATTCACTGAGCGAATTTCTATGTCTGACAATTAATAATGGTTATTTATCAGCCGCCGCCATCTTTATTTTAGAACCCTTCACTTCTATTCATTTTCAATGGTTAGGTATTTGATGTAATTTTTGGCATCATAAAATTGTTCAGCTACCTGAAGCCAACATATTGTGCTCAGCTCCAACAGCTGATCGAGGAAAGATTTGTCATTTACATATATTCAAATACAACGCCGATTTGCTAAGTGACAACTGCAAACTAAATGATTCAATCAAAGAATCAAAGAGATTACTAAGAAGTTGCATACATTCAACGGATATGCCAACATAATATTTTAACTTATTCCATCTTGTTTATTAACTTTCAAGCACAATAATATTTAAAACCTATCCCCTATTGGAGGAATATGCCTGCTATACAGGCCCTTAAATTATCTTTAACTTGTTCAAATACTTTTCCTTGATTTTTGCTATTTCATTTTACACGGATGGGATGTTGAGATATTCCTGGATGTTCTTATTTCGAATGTACCACTGAGCTCCAGTAAGTAGGCTAAGGATTTCTGATTGAGCTCTTTGAATAATACCCACATTTCTGGCGCATCCATTATCCCTCAACTATAAGCCGTAGCTCAGAATGGCTTTATAACCCTATTATACAGAAGTACACTGCACTCCAGATTTAGGATAACCAGGAGTGGACCATGAACGCTTCCTTGTGGAACTCCGGTTCTGATATCGAACTCCCATTTTGTCGTACGGCAAAAGCTCACTTGCTAACATAAATTTTAAGAACTTCGTGTGTGTTCGCTAGAAGTTGCGTCCGTATTATATATATTAGACCGTCCAGCTAAGCGCGGTCAAATGCTTGAACGGCGTCGAGAAAAATTGCCAAGTAGTCCTCAACCATATATCTACGAGCAGTCTAGATTTCGAGAAGGCATTCGACCGTGTCGGAACTCATAGTTTTGCGACAATTAGAAAAATGGAAATTCGGTAATATAATTTATAATTTTATAAAGTCTTTTCTCGCCAATCGGAAATTTAAAGTAAAAGTAAATAATGCATTTTCTAATCTATATAACCAACAAAATGGGATCCCACAAGGATCTGCCCTTTCAGTTACACTCTTTTCTATTGCCTTCGATGAAATAAGCCGTATTATCTCCAAATACAAAAACATTTCGCACATTATCTATGCAGATGACGTTTTACTCTTTTCGAAAATAAGTATGTAATTTGAATACTGTTCGAAATAAATTCTCAAATATACTAACCGATATTTCTAACTAGTCAATTTGCTCAGGAGAAAATCTCTCGCTTAATAAGTGCAAATATTTTCATATATGTCGTAAACATAAATGCATTAATTTAAACCTAGTTCATGATAATGTCAACATTTCAAACGTTCCTAGCTTACGTTTTCTTGGAATCATTTTCGACAAACGTCTCACATTTAAGGAACATTGCCTATGGTTAAAAAAAGCCTAGCTGCCAGGTTGAATATTGTTAAGTATTTATCTTCTAAAAATTGCCTAATCCACCCTAATACTCTGATAAACGTTACCAAGGCCTTAATTCTGTCAAAGATTGACTACGGTTTACCATATATAAAGCTGATTCTACCACCATATCACGTGGCTGTTCGAAGGAGCATTCGGGCCTTTCCAACATCTCCGATACATTGTATCCTGGCGGAGGCTGGAATGCCTACCATACAGGAGAGGATAGAACACACCACCATGAGGCTTATCCCAAAGGTGTCGTTTTGCAGAAATAGCATTTTGCACGAAACTACCACAACACTGTTGACCGCTAACAAAGTACCCAGCCGTATGTCAACGATATTAAGAGTGCTGCAATATGCTAAAAGTTTGGGAATAATATCGCAACCCTCTCTGCTATCTCCCATCAGTTCACCACCTTGGCTCTTAAGCCGCGCCTCATTTCTTCTTGGACTATCAAACTACGCCAAGTCAACCACAAGCCCAATAGCACGCCAGAACCTTTTTGAAGAATACAGAGCATCTTATCGGAATGTCTGGAAAATGTACTACACCGACGGCTCCAAGTCTAAGGACCACACGCCATTCGCTGTAGTACAAGCCGATGGGAAAACAGTAATTGCAGGACACCTGCCAAACTACTGTTCAATGTATACGGCGGAAGCTGTAGCAATACATAACGGAATTATTTCAGCCTTAGAATCTAACGATAAGACGATAATCTGCACAGACAGCATTTCCACTATATCTGGCATCATGAATATCGCCAACAAGTCATCCCTAATATCTCAAATACGTAGCAAGCTAATAGAAAACTGCAATAAAATCAAAATCATGTGGATCCCCGGTCACGCTGGTATTAAAGGCAACGAGCTAGCTGATCAGAAGGCAAAATCTGTTGCAATAGAACCATTATTTACCTTCAACTATTTGGTGAAAAAAGATGTTTTCTTACTTATAAACAACCGCCTTAATGATCAGAGAACAACTTCATGGGCTAGAGTGCAACACCATTACTCAAATTTCAATATAACTGGTACTACACCACACTTTCCGTCTACTTGTCGGACGAACGACATTATTGCGTTCACTCGACTTCGGATTGGCCACACCATTGCCACGCACTCGTATTTGCTAAATGGTTCAAGTGCACCACACTGCGTATACTGCTCCTCTCCATCGCTCACAGTTAAACACCTTCTTGATGAATGCACAAACATCTACAAAGTTGCGGAGTGTTTTTTTATCAAAAACAGGCCTTAGAAAGCTAATTTAATAGTTTAATTTAAGTCGTATTTTGTTTTATTAATTTACTTTACTAACATCCATTAGTTTTTAATTGATGTACTGATAGTAATGCTCTATAATTCACCTACATTTGACTGTGTAATATATTAATATTCTTAGCCAATATAATCTTATTAGAGCAGTGAGCCGTAAGCCCTGGCAGCTAGTGCTCCTTTTTGTAAAGAAATAATTGTATTATTATTTTTCATTTAATAAATAAATAAAATAAAATAAGTACTCTCCGTTCAAATGCCGTACTTATCTCATATGTTAAACGGTTAACTTGTTCTATAGTTTTCTCGTATGTGCATTAATCTTGAGCAGGAACTAATTTTCAAAGTGGTTTGAAAAGCAAGGTAGCAAGCTTATTTGCCTGTATGAAGAAGCTTGGGTTTTCTCTTTTCCTGGTTTGGGTATGTTTATTATAATCGACTTCTTCTTGGAAAATGGTCATCCATGCTTTTGCAGGACGCGGAAGTTCTATGATCACCTGTGGGTTTATTAGATCATGTCCCTTTCTTTAAGTTCGGTTGCTCTTTGATGTCAATGCAGTTGTATTGGTTCAGTTTGCGAAACAGCAGAGAGTAGGGCAAAACGTATCCCCTTAATAACATGCTTGGCTGAAATAGGGTTTTTAGATGAAGTGCCAAAACGTTAGCTTTTTCTTCATTACTACGGCCTTATTTTTCATTTTGATCTCTTAAGTCGACTTTTATTGGTCGCTGTGCACAAGTTTTCGCTTTCCATAGAGAACACTTTGTGATGGTTGGTGACAAGCTTTAAAAAAATTTGACTTCAGCTTTGAGGACTCTGCTTAGTTCACTTGTTGGGACTTTAGCCGTTGTTTTGCCGGAGGCAACCTGTGGTTCTGCCATTCTCTGCGTAGGCGCAACTTCTCGGGTTCTTGATTTCATTTGTTATAACTGAATTGTGTCTACTAATGCCCATCTTATGTTTGAGCCAGTTTATACATCTCACAGATGTATTCCTCTTGGGGTATTCTTTAGGTAAAAACAACAGGATAAAAAGATAAGATTTCGCACTAAAAACACTTCTCAGACAGTTTTATAATTGCTTGACTCAGTATTTTTGAGCACGCGTCAGAGATGTACACCAGAAAAGAGAAAATACGCCATATTTTACACTTTTTCTTCGATAAAAGCGAAAACGCAAGCCAGGCAGCTGCAAAAGTGAATAGTGTTTATTGTCGTGAGACTCTAATAGCCAATCACGCGCAATTTTGGTTTCATCGAATCTGTTCCGGTAATTCTGGAAGGCCAATTGTTCAAAATATCGATAAAATAATGAACATCGCCGTTTCGCACTGTTTCGAGATAAACATTGGCCAAAAACCCATTTGGAACCATTTAAATAAGGCTGGATACAAAAAGAGGCTCGATGTACGGGTACCACATAAGTTAACGTAAAAAACCGTATGGACCGAATTTTCATCTCGAATCGCTGCCGAATCCCAACAACATCGATTCATTTCTGAAGCGCATAGTTAGTGGTGATGAAAAGTGAGTCACTTACGACAAGGTCAAACGAAACCGGTCATGGTCGAATCGCGGTGACCTTAAATACAAAGGTTTAGTAGAATGTGTGATAATGTGCAGAAAGGATGTCGCTTTTAGGATTGCAGTCCTGTAAACAACTGAATTTAATCGAAGGGATCAGAACAGTATCCTATTCAACAAAACAACATTTGCTGTATTTGAAGATATATATTAAAGGTATGCTTTCGGAATATCTACATTCCGATAGTAAACCCTGCCAGGCGAATAGCTCCAAAACTAGTAAGCAGAAATAAAATGGAACAAAGCGGTGTTTTTGAACGAGTGGGCTGGCGAGAGGGGATTAAAGTTTAGCATCGAAGAAAAAACGGAAAGCTGCGTTTATGTGTAGCTCCGAAAGAAATAAATGATGACAATTCCTTCTCTTGACTCGATTTCAGCTCGAATTGCCAACAAAAGTATTTTTAGGGTTCTGGACTTAAAGGCCGGCTTTTATCGGACTATGTGCGCGACACCGCTAGTAGCTTGTTCAGTTTCAATACACTTTTTGGGTGTTTTCGCTTTAAACACCTATCCTTTGGAATTAAAGTCGCCCCGGAACTATTACAAAAAAATAACGAAACAAAAATGGAACCTATACAAAAACTCGTATTGATGACATACTAATTACGGCAGATATCGCCGAGGAGTTGCTGATGGGACATGAATCGAAAATCAAATTTTTTATGCAAACAACTCTATAACCGCTCTGGCAAAAACAAACCTGGTTTTACAAAAGGTAAAACAATATGGTACCACAGCGCGAGGCCGTAAAGCAGTGTGAAAGTAAATGTGATATTCAGTATTGATTCAACGAATTCCTGTTACTCCCATCAACTAACTGTTTCAATTCAAACACTCGCGTTTGGGCCTTCATGTTTTTGGCGCAAGAAAATAAAAATTGAAATAAAATTGTTGTAATTTGTAAAACTATTTATTTAAATTGCGTTTTTATTTGAAAGCATAACATGAAGCGAATTACCATGCGGGCGAAACCGAAGTGAAATCTAGTTACACGATATACATTTATCTAACAGAAATAAATAATATTTTTTGTTGTAGATAGGGCCAAAAAGTCCAGTAATTTAATTACATTCAAGATTTGTCCTTCCGATATATCGAATCTAGGTAGGACAGAAACATTTGGACCTTACTATGTACATATGAATTATAAAAGAAAAATATTGGTAATTTTCTCATTTGATAGTTGACTTCATCTACTGCTGCTCACTGGCTAGCCTGCATCTCTCACGCCTGGCTGAGGACTTAATACTTTACGCTACCAAAGAATTTGACTTCATTAAAATAGCGGATGCTTTCTCAACTGGCAGCAGTTTGATGCCGCAAAAGCGTAATCCCGACAGTCTGGAATTGGTGCGGGGAATTTCTGGGAGCATCTGCTCCTCCTTGTGCGGTAAGTGAATACCAACATAGGCGTTATAAAATCTTCGTGGTTGATTAATAACTCCACTTGAAATTCTTTCCCACCTCTTTTTCATCTAACTAGGCATCATGATGACCATCAAGGGTACACCAACTACCTATAACAAAGATTTGCAATTCGATAAGCAGTATGCCTTCGACGCCTTCGATCGACTACAGGATTGTTTGACAGTGGTGGAGGGTGTTATAAAAACTATGCAACTGAATCGTGAAGGCATGGAATCTGCGCTAAGTCCAGATATGCTGGCGACAGATTGGGTATGTTTTTGCTCGTTCTAAGAATAAATTACTTTATGATGATATTAAATGATTTTCTAGGCCTACTATCTTGTTCGCAAAGGTGTGCCATTCCGACAAGCACATCACTATATCGGCGAAGTGGTCGCATATGCCGAGAAGGTGGGGCGGGATCTTACGGAAATCCAATTAGGTGAATTGCAAAAAATTTGCAAGCACTTCGATGTGGACATTTCACAGGTGGCTGATTATGGCGTGAATGTAGAAAAATATGATGTAGTTGGAGGCACGGCCACCATTTCGGTAAAACATCAGTTGAAGACATTGCAAACCTATGTGGACAGACTCAAGAACTTACAGTGAGCGTAGAGAAAAAAGTTATGAAATGATGTAATAAAAAAGTTGTCCTTTTTGTACTGTTACTTATTGCTATTCAGGATTTTTTTTGTGACAAGGGTATTACATAGATTGTTTATTCCAAAGGTATGTTTGAGACAACTTTTAAACAATATTTCCAAAAAATGAAAAACTCAAAAAAATTAGAAAATGGCGGAGTAATCAAATGTGCAGTGCAGCGTGTCGCTTATGAATTGATCCCATTGTGTACACGATAGCGTTCCTAATTCTCAACTGAAATATAAATAATTTATATGTCGTTAATTGTAATACTTTACTCTATATGAACCTCAATAAACCGGTGAAACCCCCAATTTTCTCGTTTTGAATCTAAAATTAAATCTTTACTCAAAATGTTTGTATTTTTTGGTTGTTTACATTATGAAAAATAATTAAACTTGCACGAAACTGTGGTTCAAATAGAACAGTTTTAAATACTCTACAAAATGCAAGTTATAATTACGGAATAGCCTTCGTTGAACATGCCTGCCGCTAAATACGCAGCAATTTAAACAATTTTTGACCAGAATTCAAATGTTTTGGGTTGATTTTCCAAATTGTGGCGTTGAAGGACTCGTTAGCATTCTATATGTGCCCGCCTAGGCACCTGAGTAGTAGATCGTCATTTGAAACTTCTTTGTATATTGGACGAATATGCGTTTCCACATCGGGTTGTCCCAAGAGGCCTTTTCATCGCTGAAAGAATGCGAGATTTGTGACCTCACCATCAAGCGCGCGCGGTCGATCTCACCAAAGTTCGACACGTGCACACATTACTGGCAATATCTCAAAAAATACGTGGAATTCAGGGCTGTAATTTTAAGGGGATGTTAAAAGATAGTTATAGAATAGATTAAGCTAAAGGAAAAAAAAGGAGACCCCCTTAAATTAATAAATAAATAAGTTATTTCTTACCACTTGTGTATAACTTTATTTAATTTGACACAATTTACTTGCTAATACAGTATTAGTGCATGTCTATATACATCATAAGGTATGTATGTCTGTATGTATTATAAATATGCTTATTCATGTTTGATATACTGTCTATATAAAGCTCAAAAGTTGCAATATTTCTAAATATGTATGCGAGCCTATTTTGTACAGAAAAAGAAATGTATGTAAATGTAAGTTAAATCAAAAAACGTCGATCAAAGAGAAAAATAATAATCGAAACAAATTTCCTTTTATGTACTTCATTCTTTCCATTCCTGTTATTGGTATTTGACGCATCTTTCCGTTCACTTAATTTACGCTCGGACTACTTGACGTATAAGTAATGGGATCCTGCTCCATATAACATTCCGCGCGCTCCAATTGTGTATAACCGTTTAGTGGTGAATTTGTCGGTGGCGCAACTTTTCCACCGGATATGAGTACACCCAAGCTTTGCTGTAGCTGCCAGCGGCGTGCCGCCCGTATAGACTTGTTGCGGCGCAGAGTTTTTGCTAACATGAAAGCGCAAAGGACACCGAGAATCTGTAACGAGAGAAATATTATTTATTTTTGAAGTAAAAAAAAGATGCACAGCTTTGAGATAAGAAAATAAATATTTTTATATAATTTGTGTTAATTAAATGGTGTTTTAGTTAAATACGTCTAATTATACACATCACGCTCATTAATTTTACAATATGAAACAATATATTACATATATGTCGATTCCAAGAACCGTAATATTTTCAAATTTTATTATAAAAAGTAATTTTTAACATTTATCTTTGACTTGTATTTAATTACTTCTAACTAAAAGTTATTTTCGGTATTTATTTTAGACATCTGAAATAAAAATTCGACTTGTGTAAACAAAACAGAACTCTATCTATAACATCCTTTGAATTACGAAACAAGAAATAAATCTGGCAACACCGAAATTGATCATATTTCTCCTTTTTTCACTGGACTACATGGTGACTGGACGTGTTTGGTGAAAAACTCAATTTGATACATTTTTATAATCAATTCGATACTAAGTTTTGTTAGTAAAATAAATTAAGTAATAAAACCTTCCAAACATACTTATGCGCATATAAGTGATATACATTCTGTATATTTAAATTAGGTGCATAAACGCGGGTTTTCGAAATATCACCCCAAAATTATCAACGTACTAGGTGAAATAAATTAATTTGAAAAAGAAATGAAAGCAAGTTTAAAAAAAATGCAATTGATAGAACATGAAATAAAAAAAAAAATATTTTATCTGCAACAAGGACTATATTCCTTAAGAAACTTTGATTCAAGTTCAGTTTATTTTCAAATATATTGAGCTAACTAAGAAATTTTGTAAAATCAAGTTGCATACACCCTCCTTCGAAACTTACATAGTGGACATTTCTATTGATTTCATTGAAGAAATTATATATTTAAAGAGTCTTCCCGAATAGAATCTTGAATTCCAGCATTTACTTAATATCTGAGTATTAGGCATTTGAACGCGAAGATTCAGACGCTGTTAGAACTTAACGCTTTACGCACAGTACCAGCGAACGAAGAATTTCGTCCGACCCTCCTTCCACCTTCAAAATAAACGACGCATTCTACATTTTTGCATGGTACTCGTACATTGTGGAGGAGAATGAAGCAATAATGCAAATTTTTTTTCATCATCACCAACTGTTTTATCGTTATGCATTGTGGTGATATCTATATAGCTAAGTCGTGTTCCCAATCTTTTTTTCATTAATTATAATTAGCAGGGTTCACAAGGTTGGAAAATGAACTGTATCAATCTAAAAATAAACTTTAATCAACACGTTTAATCAAAAATTAATTATGGTCGAATCAAAAGTATCAAAAGTAACATTAGAAGCAATTACCATAATTATAATTGAAAACAAATAACCCTTCGTAACAGTAAAATTTAACTTGGAATGTTACAAAAGATATATTGTGTGCCTTGCTGAGTAACTTTTGTTAACTCAAAAACTCAAATACATCCTTAAAATGTGAAATTGTGGCGAAACCCCGTCTTTCGGCTATCTCTCGATCTTTAATTTCAGATTTTGAGAGTGTATTTTTGATTTTGAGTATGCACTCTTATATTACTGATGATGACATTTGGTGCTTTCTTGTATATCTTCTCTAAATTTTCCATACTTTTTATCGTCTAATAGTGCCGCGGACCATCTGTTGTTATTGAAGTTGAAGGTGGTAATATCCAGCCAAAAAAATTATAATAACAAGAAAAATTAATTTCCTGGTATCAAAATTTAAGACTTCTTAATCAGAACTTCTAGCAAATTTAGTTTTAGAATAACCTATTTTTCGTATTTTTCCTCACACAACAAAAGAGCTAATTTTTTTGATACTTCAGCAACTTAAAACTTTCCGGATAAGCTGGTGGAAGAAAGCAGTTCGTGACTTACAAGATATCTGAATGAGACACTGCAACTATCTTAACAAAGTCATTCTGTGGACTTTTTTAATTTTACGTTTAGCTGAAGCTACTAAACATTTGCCGGTATAAAATATAAATTGTTGGTTTCTAACTGATTACATAATGGGATATAATGGGCTGATGTGCCTCTTTACTTAGCAGATTGCGGGCTTACATAAACCAGCATATTGGCTTACCTGCACAAATGCCACAGTGGTAGCGCCGGTGGCAATCAAAGTTGTGCTCTGCGAGATGATGAAGTTCATACGGGGCAAACAACCACTGTCATATGGCCTGACACATTCATTGATATTGTCCATCGAGAACTCTTCACAGCATGATGATGGCAATTCAATTCTATTATCCACAATGGTGCCATTTCGAGGCCTCCAATCCACAGGACTGTCTACGCCGCAGCAGCCGAGCTACCAATCAGTAAAGTACAGCAAATGAATAGCGACATATGTTCATAATTTAGTGAATTTTCACTTACCGTATACTGCATAAAGTCCACACCAGCTTGCACATATATATTATCATTATATGCCAGTAAGGATTCGCTCATAGTGCGCACCAACATGCCACGTACTTGAGTTTGCATTACAAAAGCAGCAATGGCTGCACCCACCTCGAGTATAAAGACCAGGAACAAACTCACGCCGTACTGCGAGAACGTAGGAACAATTTCAGCTGGATTTGTTTAGTTACTGATCTTATTTTTGCTTACCATATTAATTAGCATGACGCTCTCCTTAATCGCACCGTACGCTCCCAATGTTGCCACGAATATCAAAATAAAACCGATCACAATAAGAAGCGTTGGCGGCGAGAAGAAGTGATCGTCGATGAATTGACTGAAGTCACCGAAGATCGCCTGAATCGTTGAGCCGACCATGATAAGTAAAACTGCTGTAAGCTAAGAAAGAGGAAAAAGTTTAAATCAGATCAAAAGGTTATTTCATACGGTCATTTTTGGTATGCAGATTCGCGATCGGAAATGTTATGTGACATTCATGAAATCTAAAAACAAAGTATACTTATATAAATAAACATATATAAGTACATATGCATATGTATATTATGCAGGATTTTCTCTTGGGGAGGGGCACAAATTTTTCAACATCAACATGCTTAGTCTATCAGGACCAATAGTATTGGAGGGTTTCGCCTTCCCGATAACCTCCTTCACCTCACCACAGGTGAAGATAAGGAGAACGCTGGTATTGGACTGTTTGCGCAACCTCCTGGTCACCTTCCGTTTGGTTCTTTTCCCCGAAGGATGCAGTATGAATTGTCGGCTGAAGTAGCTCGCGAATCTCTTTGGATCCGACGAAGCAATATTTTTGTTGAAAAGGTCAGTTACTAATTTGAATATTAACATTATATATGTATGTATAATGGGTACCATTGCATTCAAAACAAAAAATAAAATTAAAAGTCAGTTAGAAACGTAAAAAGAACAAGTAAGGAGAGTATCCATCGGATCAAGTTTTTATTTCTAATCATTGCAAACAAAAAGTTAATCTTACACGTATATAAAAATGAATGTGGGTCCTTTATAGACGTTCAAAGTACTGAACCGATCTTAATGAAATTTTCCCAGAAAGTTTGTGTGATATCCGGGGCCAGCAAAGGATATATATATATAAATTGGACGGTGCCACCTCCCCATGGAAGAGAAAATTTTAATTCGTCTTATATATACATATACATACATATGTATGTATCTATTCGGTGCAGTTAAATGATATTTGGGTATACATTTACATAGGTTTATAAATCAAACTGTGTATCATTTTGGAAAAATTACCAGCGCAAGCTCTATTTAATAAAAAAAGGAAATTTTTTATAACTCAGCCGCTATTTGATGCACTATTCACTATATCTTCCCAGTTATTTGACGTATATAAACAATATGTCTGTATTGGGGCAGCAAAGCAAGCCGGGTATGCTAGTATAACTTCATTTTGAAACCTTAAGCGTCGTCTATTGATTTAAATAACAACTAATAGAAATTAATATCGATGAGATACATGAGAAGTGGGTATAGTTTTTGTCCGATTTTTACAATTTTCGAAATTTGGCTCATTAACTTGAAATGCATTATGTATACCACATTTGGTAGAGTTTGATAACATAGTTTCGATGTACCTATTTGATCTAACGGTGAAACGCATATTTTCACATCTTTTTCATTTCTTGCTTATACAGCCGCATTATGCATATTCAATTAGAAATATCGCGTGATAATGTATCAAATAATCGGGGTTCACTCCATTACAGATACAAATTTATAGCCAAGAATAAATGTACATTACAAATATGCCTGTTTGCTTGCTAGCTTTAAAAAGCTAAATCTATAAAAGAAAAACAAAGCGAATTTGCTATCACTTTAACAAAAAAATTGTAATTACTTAACAAAACATTAAAGTTTGACTTTCAAAGAACGTTATATGCCTAATGCTAAAAGTTAACATTTTCATTGAAAACGAGAATAAATAAATTCAAATAAGAGCTTAAAAAGCTAAATCTAAATCTCTCGTAATCCTACAATAATGAGTGACATTGGAATTGGAAGAACTATATACTAGTATTTAAACGAGTATAAGCCCGTCACACGGCGGAATCCAACCAGTTTGTATCTCCATTTTTTTATAAAGCTTCAAAAAAAACATTCAATAATAGTTTAAGCTTAAGACAGCTTCAGCATTTCTGTTCCTACTTCCTTTTACACTGCCTGTCAGATTTGCGCAAATTAAAGCTTCATACTTTGTTAGCAAAGTTTTCATTTTAAGTTCTTAAAATAATTCTTAGCCTTTTTCAACCACAAATCTACTATCCTCAAACAGGTTAACAAACAAAAAATACTTTTGGTGCGTCAGGCTTTCTTGGGATGGGAATTAACACTCTATGGCCGTTTTTCTGGAGGCTTCACCATTTAAAGGCATGCCTGCGACATGTTTTCCGCCAAAGTAGCGTGACCGCAATAAAAAACAAACATTGCGACAAACCCGCTAAGCCACAGCTAGAAACTGGTTTCATGCTATCAAGTTCAGTTGAAATATAAGAAAAATCTACGTCCAATAGCGCTTAAATTGTTCCAGGAACAATGGGTCAAGGCGAATGCGATATTTCAGTTACTATCACAAATGATTTTCTCAAATCCAATATACGGGATTGTGTTAGAGAAACGAGTAAATAGGCGTGGCACCGCCCACTTTATATAAGTATGTACATTCTCGAAGCTACCCAACTAAACGCTGCGAAATTCGATACGTTTTAATTCAGTAGACTTTATTTTGAAAATTATAAAAATCGGATAAAAACCATATCCACCTCCCATATTTAAGAAACTCTCAATGAGTGAATTTATTCTCCCCTTGGTGTGTCTAGTTGCAGTTAGTTAGCAAAATAAAGAAACGACTGGTGTATTTAATAGCAATGAGTTTGCTGACTTATACATAGATGTTGTCGGCGTCAAGCAGGAATAAATGGGTGTAAAATATTTTTGACTAGCTACATACATATTTGTACATTCGATGCGACGTTCATACACTTACTATTATACATTTATACTATAGAACATTTATTTTTCTCCTTGAATGTATTGTTTGCTGTAATATCACAAACGCACACACACATATAAGTTCTTATCAAATTAAAAGCTTTAAAATTATTAAATGATAATCAGTACTCTTCGGTCTCTTAGGTAGATAATAATTATTGTGCAGGTATTTGTTGATTCACGTACATACATATGTACACATATCCATACATGACGCATAAATATGACTCCATAACTTGAAACCTATAAATTAGATACGAGTATATGACTGAATTTTAGCTTAAAAATATTTAAATTCGAAATAGCCTATATTTTTTCCTAAAACTAACTCGATGTTTGCTCGAACTTCTCCTACAATTTGTGGTATGCCTCTTGATGTTGTACCACAAATTGAGGGTCCTACAATTTTACTCCGCCTGCGAACGAGATAATTTCTGCTATAAGTTTTTCAATAGTAGAAATACACTCAGAGGTTCACCACTGCCTGTCACATACCCCGGCCTAGATTTAAACCGTGATCATTCCAGGTGATAGCATGCACACGCTACATCCCTGCGCCTTAACCTCAAAACAAATTCCTTTAATTTTTCCGCCACTTATAAAAGAAATCTGACCCTAAGATGCCTTGAACTTAAATAAAGTTGATTTTGAGATTATGGAACCTTTTTAGTAAGGCTTTCTTTTAGGACTGGGAATATTTTTCATACAAATTTCAAATAAAATTGTTTTGAAAGTATTAAAAATTTTTATACATGACCACAAAAAGTGAAATATTTCATAGCAATTCTTCAACAGAAGATGTGATTTAAAATTTATTTAATTTATGTTTAGAAGTTAAATAACATGATGCATATTTGAAGGAGATATCTGAAAAAACTTTCTTTCGCTTTCGCGCAACAATTTTTGAAGAGGCACGAGCGGTTTCAAAGGCCCTTAGTGTATTTTTCTTTGTCACTGCAAACTCTGATTTTGGTATCCACGCAACTTTTCGCCAATTATCAGGCCCGCTACCTTAAGTTTAGAAAATACATCCGATTGGGAATGAAAATCATCTGAAATTGCCATCTGGCTGCAAACTGGCGCCAGCTCCATTTTTGTCATGGATTTGTCAGTGTAAAGAGTTTTCACCGAGCATCCTAAGAGTGTACCTGGATCAGTCCATTGTTCTCTTGTGGGAAATCTTACGGCATGGTTAGAGATGGAGAGGTATAAGTTTGTCATTTAGAGTCAAACACAAATGTCATTGATCTTACATCCTTCCAAACAACTCTCTGTGTCTGGAGCCCCTGTCGTCGTGCCACAATTAAAAATAATGTAGTCGACACATCGTTTTCATTGCCTCCTTGTAGAGTGTTAAACCCAGGGCTCGCAAGTTCAAGAAAGCATCAAGAGCCGCTACTGACATTAGGCCTATATACACGTACGTCTGCGCTCTGTTTAACGCAGAAACTGTGGACTTGCCAATGGTTCTAAGTCATCATACTATATCAGAATACATTATGATTGGTCGGATTACAGCTGTGTGCACCCACATCACAACAACTGGGTTCAGACCTCAAGTTTTACTAAGGGTTCTCCGGCTTCCTATATAGAGTTAAACCTAGATATTTCAATTCCTGGGAAGTCCTCTTCTTTACTCCTCTAAGCACTGAAAGGTTGAGACCTTCTAATTTTATCTATCTCGTAAACAAACCAATGTCTTATCAAGGTTCTCTGCGTCTTTACCCAGCCCAACTTACTTTCCTGCTGCCAATGCCAAAGTAGGATTGGATATCGAGCGTAATGTTTAGATATTAGGACGAACTTTTTAAGTATACTCCTTTGCTAAGATATCTCAAAACCTTGCGTCTATGAGCTTCACCAATTTATTCGCAATACTAGAGTAATGTTAAAATTTGATCATTATATGAAAAACCGGCGTATAACAGCGGGCGCTGTAGGCGAGTGTGCAGCGAATGAGCGCTTTATTCGGTGGGTTCCGCGATCCAATGCTATCCAGGGCTAGTAACATCAAAAATTATAGAATAGTTTTTTTTATTAGCGGTCGCCCTGTGTAGGCAATGGTTAACATCCTAGCGAACTCTTCCTATGACTTCTCACAAAATTATTTGCCGTGTAGAATCGGCATAAAACTGTAGATGCCTTAATTTGTGGCAAAGTCCTCGGAAAATCTTTATCTTGATAAGCGACATCTAAACCAAAATATTCAAGATAACACTGTTTATCCAGTTCAATGAAATTTATTAGTCAACTTTTGAAAGCGAGTTCACCATAAATGGACGTATCAAAAACTGTTAAGCTTCTTATATACATACTTACATTGGAATGCATTATGGAACATAAGGTTGATTATATTTCACATCGTGCATAGCGAATCTGTCGGTAGCTGTTTACCAATTTTTTTTTGTTTATGAGAGAATAGAAGCAATGAGAGAAAAGAAAATAGCTGTGCCACTTTCTGAAAGTGTAAAATAGCACAGAAATCGAAATTCAACAGATTTCGCTGTCATGCTCTGTCATACACAGCACCGAGTAATCGCTTTCATGTAAAATTAATTAAACAGACTCGATATGTTAGAGTAAGTATAACCAGAGCCTTAGGATGATTAATATGCTTCCTTTACATGTGGAGAAACTAACAAATATTAGGTTATGTGAACTAAACTCACAATTTGAAATTGTTTTAAAGTCAAGCTTGATACAATTCGACACTATACACAATTATATTAGCAGAAAATACAGTAAAATTATAAGTTACTGCCACAACAAATCTGTGGATGTTAGGGAAAAATTATTTCTCTTTTATAATTAGGGTATGTAGTGAAGTAATAATTAGGATTCAGATTACTTGTCGATCAGTGATATTGAAATGCATACGAAGATCAATTTTGTTGTGCTTTGGTCAATGGAAAAAACAGTAGAATACCTATTTTGCCCTGGTAAATGGTTTTGCAAAAATAGAATGGGGTTTCTAGGAAAACTTCCACTATGGTGCTCATATGTTCAAAATGTTCAAATGCTTTGCTAATTTTCTCTCACTCAATGGGCTCTACTGCTGATATGCAGTAGGATCAGTAATTTTTCTGGATAGCAATCAATCAACCACACCTTTTTAATAACAGGAGTAACCGAGTGTGCATCTTGAGAGTAATTAAAGCATCATCTGGTGTTCCCCGGGTTCAAATATCAGCTACGTAACACCAAAAAGTTATAGAAATAGCGATCGCCTTTCAGCAGGACATAGAAAACCACCGAGTGTATTTCTGCTATGAAAAAACCTCTCACAAAAGTCATCCTACAATAATATACTACATTTGTGACACAAAACTATGATACGTATATTATAAAATAATGACATGAGGATGGGACTACGGTAATTATTTATATTGTCGTTATAGAGTGAACAACAACCGAATGCATACGTAGTCAGAAAAATCGAGATACAAAATGCACTCTATGAACTGTGTACAACAAATTGCTATCAATAAGTGAGTAGCAATTTTATGAGTACGTACCCACCCACATGTACATAATGTGTACTTATACAACGCAAATTTTTAATAGATTAATCAAAAATGCAGGTGTGTGAACCCACAGTATTGTATGAGTGAATTTCCATGAGTAACTAGGATCGATAAGGGCAGATAAAAATCCGTTGATTTCACCAAAGTGTACAAAAAATGTAAGTGCGAAGATAAGGGTAGAAATTAAAATATGTTAAATATAATTTTTTTTAACTTTTCTTGCTCCAACTTACCGCAAACATGAAGCTCACAATGATCAGCATAAATTTTGCGCAACGCATGCTTGAATTCAATTGATCGCGCGCCATTTTGGTGTTAATTGCAAAAAATTCAAGTGATTTTATTAATTCAAAATGTTTAGGTCGCTTACGTGTCCGAAAATATTTTGCGCTGTAAGGAAAAGGTAAACACAATTTACAATCTTTAACACTTCATATACTGTAGATTTATGTACATATGTTGTTATTGTTTCACTATTATTTATTTATTGTTTATTCGTCCGTTGCCACAGCATTCGTTTTGTTATGGCCATTACCTTTCGTCGTAGAGACTGTTACGGATATTCTACTTATTTTCGTTTTTTTAGAGTCCACACCGCTGCGAAGTCACTTCAATACTGAACTGAAAAAGCTTAATGAGAGGCACAAGCGATGGCGGTACGTATGTATGTACATATAAGGCTGCATCCATATGTATATGTGTCTATGTTCTGAAAAAGTTTAACTAAAGCATGCCATTTCTCTCCTCAAACGCTATCCTGCCCGATCTCCCACCGCCGGACACCTTCGATTTTGCCTTCACATTTTACTCTTCCTCAGTACATATGTATGTATCAGTACATATACAATATTTCCATACATATGTACATGCCTGCATATACATACATACATACATACATATTATAAGTAATTAGTTCTTCAAAGTATTTTTTACTGTTTTGCTAGTTTTTTGTTATGACACATTTGGTTTTATTTGTCTCATCATTTGTTTTAGTCGTGCTTGCTATTTAACGTTTTATCAGTTTATTTAATTTTTTTGGTTGATAACTAATATTTCACAAAACTATGTGCGGTTGTATTTGTTTACGAAAGCTACAAGAAGGGCGAAGTGCGGTTGAGTTCAGATGAAGGGGATTTTTTCGTTATCACGATAAGGGTTACAATCATGATAAGATTTTCAGTACGAGTATTTCCGCCACAAACGAGTTGCTGAAAGATCTAGCATATTGATGTTGTATGTTTTTTGTTTTGAAAGTAGTCATTTAAGCAAATTGTAGTTCTTTATTGGTTTGAAACTTTGTAGGATTTGGTGTTTCGACAGATTATAATTATAACGATATCGATAGTGAGCGCGGAAAGTGTAACTATAGCGGTTACTATAACGATACCTTTAACTAGAACAATAATCCTATTAATATTATATTATTATACTTATCCTAAATTTATGTATATATATGTTATTTTTATTGCATATCCAATTAAATAAATAAGATAAGTTACATATTGCGGTAAGACGACAGGACAGAACTGGATAAAATTTGGCACATATATAGCCCGTTACGTGGATTACCATTAAAGTAATTCTTTAAGGGGAGTTGCCACTTGTTTGAAAGGTTACATGCAATTAAAACAATGAACGAAATCAAATATTACAATATGGGTATCAAACGAACGAGGCTTAATAAATCTTAATTCACCGAATTTTTTGAAGGTGTTCTTGTTCCTATGCAAATAAGTGTGAAATAAAAAAATAAATATCATTTTACAATATGAGTGCCAAACTAACATTTAAAAGAAAGCATTGTGCAAAAAATTGAATCCCCTCTTTATTTATATTATTAAGTTAAAGGAATTATCATTGAATGGGGATAAAAGGCAAGCCTACTGCATAAAGCCTTAATAATGGAAATATATTTAAAGAGTGTTATCGCATGAAAGCGTTAACAGAAAAACATGTTTGATGAGGGTTTTACCATCTCTTAAAGACCGTTAATTCAATTTAATTGACAAGGTAACCGAAATTCTACTATACCGGTGTCAAATGAAACCCTTAAAAGAAAGCTATATTAGAGAAATATATTCGTTAGTAGAAAATATAAATTAAACTAAGTTTATAAGAGAAATGAAACGTTACAATCCAGGTTTGAACTGCCAGAGGTTTAGGAAAACAAAGCTGTGTAGGTATTGCTCACTGTTTGAAAATTAAACACAAACAAAGCTATTTCAAGTATATACATTTCAAGCATATACATTTACAAAAACGTTTTGTGAAAGCTGCTCATAAAAGAGTTGCCACGTTTCCAAAATTAAAGAAATATCATAAATGTGGAAGTCTGTGTTTGAGTGAATTTGTGGGCATGTTAGTCTGATTTGTATGAAATTTAGTACAGATGTAGCTTATTAGCTGTGTTAATTTATAGCATATATTCTCAAAAGAGTTTTTAAAAAGGTTATAGTCAACTAAGTAAATAACGACGACTGAACAGATTAGGATAAGATTTGGCACATACGTTATAGTCCGTTATATTTGTTACAATGCAAGCAAATTTCTAAAAGGAGTTACCACCTACATATTTAAATGGTAACTTTATTTCAACATATCAGTGAAGTTAAATATTCCAAAGGAGTGTAACAAAGCATAAATACCAAAATGGTTGAAAAAAAAGATTGCCATATGTTAAAAAGTCAATTAAGTTAAATTAAATGATATTTGACAATATAACGAATTTCAAGAGTCCTCTTTCCGAGGAAGTAAATGAAACAAAGAGAATTGTATTCTGTAAATAATGAAAAATTGGCAGTGCCCGAAAGAATTATTTTGTTCGCCAATCTCATCTTAGTTAGAAAGTAACAACTGGGCACGCATTTGGGATGACTTAATAGGCACAACTAGTGTGATTGCCAAAACAAAATAATTTTCGGGATAATGTATTGACTGGTTTCAAGTTTATACTATCCTCAGACTTCCTGAAATTAAAAAAAAAACTCGGAATCGTGTGTAAAAATTGAACGTTTTTTTTACATGGTGAATTATCGTCTACTCATATCTGACAATTTGTGTACGAGCTCGAATTGCAACAAATTTGAAAAGTTTTGTATTGATAAAAATTTTTTTCTTGATAAATCTACAGATTTCGGCGCTTAGCTCACGTTCGTTTCAAATCAATAAGCAATTTATATTCAAAAGTGGGTAGTTCAGATATTTTCTTAGGGTCGTATTGAGTTATTTTCAAAAGTATAGACTATAGTAAAGCGTCCCACTAGCTGTGCACGCTGAGATTCTACAAGTTCCTTAGCAATATTAGTTCAATTTAGTGCCGTTATACTTAGTTACTTATATTATGCAAGACGCTTTATTTTAAACATTATATGCTTACAGTTTGTGTGAAAAAAATATTTTTTAGTCGACAATATTATTATTTTTTGACCTCAAGGCCAGTATAAGGGAAGTATTTGGAGAAAAAACAACAACAATCAGGAGTGGTAGAAATTATCGGAGATCACCACCATCTCCTCATCAGATTTCTTTCATAATAGTGGATCAAAGTTTGGTCTTTCATTATACTGCTCTTGAGCTCAAAAATTAATAATATTGTCGATTCAAATAAATTGGGGCAAAAAATAGTATATGCTAATATTTTTTATTTTAGTTAAAGTACCACGAATGTTTTTATTTATTCGAGCTACATGACATAGAAAAAGTGAAGTCGCTGAATTTTAACCTCCTATAGCGCGTCTTTCGATCGTCTGTGGTATTCGCCGTCGCAAAGGCGTAAAGATCCAAAAAGCGTACAGTAATCTTTCTCTGGAATACTCCAAGGGTCATCTCACCGATATTAACAGCATCCGTCCTCTTGCCTTCGAAAGCTGATTTAAAACCGGCGAAGAGATGGTGAGTGTCGATCCTCATCTCAGCTGGTAGTCAATCAGAGCCGCCAGCTTTGTTGTTCCATTTGCGTTAGGTATTGCTACTCAAACTTCGTCGACGTTTGGTGACGGGATGCCAATCTCGTCATCTGTGATTTGGAGTACGGGATCTTCATATTCTCCGGTGATGCTTTTCCTTATTCATAAAGGAACTTGCCGCGGTCGTCTTTCCGTACCGTGCTTCCTTTCCACATCAATTTAGAAACCTATTTTCTTATCTATATGAAAAAAAAAAAAAGTTCTTCAATATGATAACCTTCTGATTGCACACTTTCGTGACGTACTGTGTGTATAAATGTATTAATCAGACAAACAAATAAAGGTGTGCTAATAAGTAGAAATGTAAATACAAATGTAGATACCTTTTTATATGTATGTACAATTAAATATAAGATAGAAAAATAAAATAAAAATATATGCTACATAAACAACTTACATACAAAAGTACTCGTACTCAGCTTTTCACGTTTTGTCATTTACGCCAGTTTTCAACGCTTAAACTGCTTCTCGGCTTTTTTGCAATTAGAAGTTAACAGATGTGCCTACTTGAATATTTAATTGCTTCACATAAATATTTATAAACTATGTATTTATATGTTACTATTAAATTTTATTATGAACGCTTGTATATAGAAATTTTAGTAAGAAACTATAAAGCGTTTAAAGGTGACTTGATTATTCATTTACTTACTAATATCATATGCACTTACAGACTTTTGTCAGTACTTGAGTATAAATGGCAGTTTTCCATTTATACCATGTCGGAATATATTAGCACCCAAGCATATTGATACATATGGACATATGCAAGTATACACAAATATTGTCACATGTTTGTAAATCTTTAAATCTATTGCATGAGTTGTTGATGCAAATACATACACGCATTATAATAATTGCTCGGGGATATATTCTATGTAGATATGTATATTAAAAAAAAATTATTTATTACTGACCCAATCATATAACCCGCCTACACTAACTAATGATGCCCGAAGTCTAGAGGTTAACTTCACTCCGATAGAACTACAACTTTCCCTGCAACATGCTAAAGGAAAAACCCCTGGAAGAGACAGAATATCCTACCCTATGCTACGTAACCTTCCCAACTCCTGCAAAAGTTCCCTCTTATCCCTTTACAACAGAATCCTACAAACCGGCAGCTACCCGCACACCTGGCTTTCAGCCACAGTTATTCCTGCACCCAAACCTAACAAGCCAACAAACAAAATCGAGGGTTATAGACCCATTTCCCTTCTGTCGTGTGTAGGCAAAATTCTTGAAAAGATGATCGCCAAACGCCTAATGTGGTTCGTAACAAAAAACAATCTCGTCAGTCCCAACCAAGTGGCCTTTAAAAAACATCATGGCACTCTAGAAGGGCTCCTGCCCCTGCAGCACTATATTGCGGACTCACTAACAACAAAAAACCACGTAACAATCCTGTCAATGGATTTTGAAAAGGTCTTTGACCGTATTGGCGCTCATGTCGTTCTCGAACAGCTTGCATCCTGGGGAGTTGGACCAAGGGTGTATAAGCTAATAAAGTCTTTCCTCACAGGTCGTAGATTCCAGACTCGAGTAAATGGCTATTTTTCTTCCACATATTCGCTCGAAAACGGCATCCCGCAGGGTTCACCCCTTTCCGTAGTCCTTTTTGTTATAGCCTTTGAACAGCTTAATAAAGTCGCATCCGTGCACAAAAGCTTAGACTTCAGAATATATGCCGATGATGCTTTCTTTTATACAAAAGAAAAAGATATCAACAAAGTACAAACAATCATTTCGAAGTTGCTAGAAGATATTAACTCCTGGGGGCAATACTCAGGAGCAATTTTATCACACAGCAAATGCAAAATTTTACACATTTGGCGAAAAATGAACTGTCCTCAGTTACAAGTAAATATAGCAAATGCAATCATAAAAAACGTAAGTTATTTGAAAGTACTTGGCATCATATTCGATTCCACATACAAAGAACACTGTCAGTACCTTAGAAAAAATCTTATGACGAGACTTAACATAATCAAATACCTGACTTCAAAACATCTACACATTCACACCAATACACTTGTGGATATAACTAGAGCATTAATTCTGTCCAAAATAGACTATGGCCTCTCTATTTATGGAGGATGCGCAAATTCTCATCTTAAACTGCTTAACATGCCTTATCACAGCAGTACGCAGAAGCGTGTACGCTTTTCCAACATCTCCAATTAAATGTGTTCTTGCCGAGGCCGGGCTGCCATCCATCCCCGAAAGATATAAAATGGCCACTATTAAGCTCATTCCAAAGCTCTTAACTACAACTAATAGACCCCTGTTTGATATTTTGAAAAATGCTGCTTGGCACAAACGCACCTATAAAGTTAAGTCCACCATACGCCATTGCATCTCAAATCTAAAAGATCTGGGTATCCAAATTCCTCCAACTTGTTCTATGGTAAGCCGCCAAGCACCTTGGCTCCTACTTTCCAGCTCAATTGATTCCAGCCTTCATTCCTTTCCAAAAGGTAGCACGAGCCCTGACACATTTAAACAGCTCTTCCACGAATTAGCCGGCAGGAAAGATTTAATCAATAGATCCCAAATATACACCGATGGTTCAAAAGTTGAATACAGTACCACGTTCGCTGCTGTTGATAGGGACGGTAAATTGTTAACCGGAGGTCGACTCCCAAGCCACAGTTCTATCTTTTCATCCGAAGCTTTCGTGATTCTGAAGGCAGTAATACACGCATCCAATGCTAAAGGAAGGTTTGCAATTTTCACAGACAGCTATTCTGTCGTACAGGCTCTGGAAAATATTCACAACAGCAATCAAGTTATTTCCCAAATTCGTGACTGGTTAATAAAAAAAGTGGGTAAAATAAAAGTAATATGGATCCCTGGGCACAAAGGTATCAATAGCATATAAACAAAGTAGTATAATGTTAAAAAAACAGAAGCACTGAAGGCCTAAGTAGCTAGTGTGCTCCATTAATTAGTGTAATATTTTATATTGCTCTAATAAATAATAATAATAATAATAATAAAAAAAATTTATCTTTAGTAAATTTTATTCATTCTAACCACTCTAATCTTGGATGTTGGAAGCGGTCTTAGGTTTATATTGAGTTTTACATATATATTAATAACTCTGTCCATATTGCCGAAGACTACATCTAGTAATGTGACCTTATATGTGATCCATTTTTCGTAGCGTCTCTTTTGACCGCTTTCTCTTCTTTCATTCTCTATATTTTGGATGAATCAATGACGAACATGAACCAGTATTCGGCGATGCTCTCATAGGTATACGTTTCAGCGTTTAATTGTTCAGCTTTCAAAAACGACAACGCAGATTTCTTTATCCTTTATAGCCACACACTTAAAAAATTCTAATTTCCAACTTTATACGCGTTTAGGTAAATTACACCCTTTTTTTAACATAATAATAATAATAAAGTGCCTAAAATTTGGAATAACAAGTATTGAATAAATCAATTTGCTAAATAAAAGTAAATAAAGCAAGTATATGTAGTATTGATTTCATATAACGATGATGACTATATTGTTTTGTTCTCATGACTACTTTTTTGAGAAGGCAGTTTTGACCAAATGAAAGCAAACAGCTATACAGCTCCGATCTCTCTCGATTGGCCCTCTACTCGAAGAGTAACACGGCTGCAGGGACAATCAGCAAACTATCTTTGCTACTGTCCACCTCACACACTGACTAGATTTGAAAAAAAAAAATCATTTTCGAACTCCTAGAAAACACTTACTTGCATGCCTAAGTAAGGAATGAATTATCATACTAGACAACTAGAAGCGAAACTCTTTGCTTCGTGAGAGCGCTATCAAAATGCGCAGTTTTTATAACATTTTCCAATAGTGGCACTATAGAAAAAAATAAATTTGGGAATTTTAAAAGCATTTGTAGAAGGATTTTTCATTTTCCATTTTCCACACTAAAAAACACAACTGAAGATTAGGAATGAAAAGGCTTTTGTTTTTAAATTCAGAAATTTTGAAACGAACATATGTAATTACATAAAAATATCAAAGAAATTTCTCAGTTTTCCAGAACTTATAATGCCAATAAAAAAGTTTATGCATTTATGAATGTATATGAATATTATATATAAATTCAGAAGTATATAAAAGTCAATACATGTATACCTAGTTCTTAAAAAAATTTGAATCGGCATTAATAAAAGGTGTTTTTAATATAAACAATAATTGTATGTGAATTTAAGGCCTAAATTCTTTACTAACGTTCAAAAATCAAATACACGTTTTTTTTAATATATCAATATTTAATTTATTATGAAGGGGTATCACCAAAACTCCTTACTGTACCACTTTGTAGTTATAACAGTACGAGTTAATGCGCTTCTTGACATTTCTGTGGCTTACAGCTGTTAAACAAATGTTGTTGCTGTTAAATACTTACCGTACGTCACTCGGTTAATAAATACCTAAGCTCACTTCTAGCTTACTGACTCCAAATATTTTTTTACACACGAAAAGTGTTTTAGAGGTTTAAAGGCCTGGAGGCTCACCAATTAAAAATCCGTATACTTCAAAATTTTTTTCTTTAACATAAGCTACATACATACATATATTAAGTGTTAAATTTTTTTAAACGAAACTAAATTATGAAAGACGTAATTTTCTTTTGCGTTTACTTTCAGGTAAATACAGTGATTGACTTATCCAAAAAATCCCGTTATGCCATTGCGAATCCTTATCTCACGCGCAATATAGCAGGCAAAGAGTACGCCAAAGAACTGGATGAAAGTAAAAGATTACACAGAAAATTTAAATAAAATATTTTATTTTTGCATCCTCATGGATAACTCACCTGAATGATGGCTAGAACAATGCCGCATGCACCCAAACTTACGGCATGTGCTTCTATGAAAACAGAAAATCCGCTCAAACAACCTGCACTATGGCGATATGTATTCTCATTAGCATTGGTACAATTGAATCCACCAACTACACCATTCGGAATGTCGCAGCACGAAATAGGCAATTCGCCATTGAATATTGTTGACCAATCTGTGAAGTTGGTTACACCGCAGCAATCGAACTAATACATAGTTAAAATATTCATAGGTAAGTATGATTTTAAAAAACATTATCAACCTAATTATAAATACTTACATTTTGTTGCACATAATCCCAAGTAATTGTGTACGGATTTTTTGAATTTGAACTATTATATAATTTAAGTGAACCCAATAATTCCTCTTTAATAAGAGATTCAGCATCTCCGCGAAGTACATAACCAGAAATACCGGCAGCCAGCTCGAGAATGAAGATCAATCCCAGTAAGATGGAGAATATGAGAATAAGCAAGTAGTGTTCTTTGAGCGCACCCCAACAGCCGAAAAATGAGATGAAAATTACGAAGACACCAATCACTATGAGGAAGGTGGGAATTGAGAAAAATGTGGGTGCGAGAAATAGGTCATAACCATTGAACACGGCTGCTACGCCCACACCGACCGCAATCAATATAATGCCAGTAATCTGCAGAATATGGAAAGTAAAATGAAGTTAGAGGCAAATCTTAAATATTAAAAATAAAAAAGAGGCGGTTATAAAGATGATCCGTAATGATTTAAGTTTGTATGCTTAAAATTAAATAAAGAACTCCGTCAAAAGTGTTTTCTTTCGATTACTTTTGATAGCCTGACAAACGGTGTTGCTACTAACAAGACACACATAATAAAAATTGCAAGTGTAATTTATTGAGCTCGAGGCCAGATTTTTATTTAAGGAATAATTGAGGAAACAACGATTTTTCAAAGTGGTAGAAGTGATAGCTGTTATTTCGGAGATCGCCACATCTCCTCATCAGACGTCTTTCTTTCTAGACTTTACCAAGGTTTGCCGTTTGTCATAACTTTACAAAACCAAAATATATAGCGAACTTAGTGTGAAGATGTCTGTAGTATTTAGAATTCTATTCGTATTTGGAATTTTCACCGACGTCTTTTGGTGATCACAATCACTATAATCATTATTACAGACATTGTTCGTTATTGAAAATATAAAATTTTAGTTTGACTAGTTAAGTTTTAATAGACTCGACGTAAGGTTAAATGCATAGTTGAAGGAAGTAATAAAAAAAAAAAAATACAAAATACTTGTATTCCATAAAAAAAGCCAAGTTCAAAAAGACGATTTGAACAGTTTTACTAAAAATAAATGATGTTTCCTTTCGTTTGATTCATTATAATAACATTTTTATTAAATTTTTATTAAGCAAATTATGTATATATTTAATTTTTTGTCCCTCGAACTAAATAGACCAAATTCTAATTTTACATTCTAAGCTTTGAAAATAGTGGAGTAAAGGGCTTATATTCTAACGCATACAGTTTTCCGTTGGATAATTATTTGATTTCCAGGCTGATTAAATATGACCAAAGAATAAAATAAATTACTGTCCTTTAAAATAAAGTACGAAAGGTCGCCGTAGGTATTAGGCTTGACGTTCGCTTCTAGCAAGCTTGTTTAGAGGAGATATACATAAGTGTTAAAAAGTTGTTGAAAAGATGATATGAACACTTTACATGGAGCTCAGATGTACAGAAAAACGGCCGAAGAAAAGGGACGAATTTTTGTCTCTTCATGGTACAAGTACACAAGGCAATTTTGTATTGACTGCAACCCGTCACCATTCCAGAAAAAAGCCACCAAAAATCTACTACTTTTCTTACGAACTTATCTTACCTCTTACGAGTTTTTCATCTTTGGCAAACTCCAATAAAATTATCTGCTCGAAATTTTCATGTAACACTCTTAACACTTTTAACACTCTAACTGCAGTTTTTAACAATCTGTCATTATAAAGATTTTGACGGGTCAAAATTCCACTTTTATTAGGAGTTGGAGGGTTAACTATATTTACAAAAAATTATACATTAAATTCTACTATAAAAGTCTGAAATCATCTAAGGTCCTTTCATAATTATTAGGGTTTATTTGTGTTGTGTAAAATTGTTGGACAGTGTAGTCATGGCTTGCAAAGTTATACTCAGGGTTTCTGTTTCTTATTGTTATAGTCCTTTATGTTTTCGCTAAACCTTGTTTTTATTTTACCTCCTGCTTATCGTATGTAACTCATTGGCTTTCGCAAATCAGCTTTTATTACTGTTTTAAATGTGGGTGAATATTGTATTCTTTTAAGAAGTTTGCTAATCTGTATGTAGCTTTTCCTGTAGAAGTTATTACCGTCCAAGTATTTACCGTAGCTACACTCTGCTAAACGCGTTACCATGGTAGTTATCTTCAAACTCATCAACTCATCTAAGGGGAGGCCAATGAAAAGAGCTGTTTCGACGGGGTTTGACCATAATGAAAGGTACATATGCAAGATGAGTCGGTTTGCAGAGCATGTGGATAAGTCAGTGGTATCATGTGGAGATTCTCCACATGCCGAACATAGATTTGAGATGTCTACTACAGTATCCATATGACTGGTGTATGCCCGGATTTCGTCCGTAAGTTCGTGGATATTTTTTCATATTTTCTTTCCGTGAAATGTAAATGCCCCGACAATGGGTCATATTTCATTCAGTAGAATACAGCTGGTCAAACAGTGGGCTATTTGCGCGAAAAATAAAGACTTCAAATGACCCCCGAAATTATCCGACTTAACACCATTAATCTTTTTTCTTTGGAGCCACTGCAAGTACTCCAGTACCAATTCAATTGCTTAATGATAACATCAGAGAGGTTATTATCGCAAAAAAGCCGCAGTTATGCGAAAAGGTGTTAAAATAATTCAAAGCTCTTACTTTATTTTAAATTATAAAATCATCACTTTTTGCAAAATTTTTACATTTATTGATGTTTACCTTTAAAAAAGTAATTACATAAGAAGAAATCCTAGACTACCATAACAAACAACATATAAGATAAAATTTACGATGGAAACAGAAAACGAAGGAGGAGTAAACTATCTGGATTTGACACTTAAGAGATACAAGATACCAGGAATGGTTAGTAATGACATTCACAGGAAACCAACGGCCACAGACACGATAATGATCAACACAAAAAAGTAGCACTAAGACAACTAGTAGATAGACTAAAATGCACACCTATAACACAGGAAGCATATAATAAATAATTGTACACTACTTATAATATAGCGGAAAACAATGGATACAAAAGTCTTCGAAATCATGACCCTTTATTTTTAGAAAGAGTCCGAACTATTTATGCCTCTCACGCTCCTTTACTTCGTACATTAAAAGAGTTCAATTTGCTTTCAACTACTCTGGCCATTGATTTTGGTTCTTCTAAATATAACTTTAAAATGCTTTTAAATGAATTTTATAAATAATGTAGAAGAATATACACCCAAACTGGCGTCCTTTCTGGCGTTCTGTTGGCGTCGCTTCTGGCGTACATACATGCTTATCTAAAAGTATACCAGCGACGTCCCTACTGGTGTCTCCACTGGTTGCACACTTATATTCGAAGTCAGCCATTATAAAGATTATACCTTTTTTAACTCCAAACATATATGTATTTACAAATTAATCAATAAGTTGTCTGTAGAAATATGTATGTATCTTTCTGTAGACTAAATAAATAAAAAATTAATATGTAATACTTTCTAATATGTGTAGTCTGTAAGAATTTTGTATTCATTGATTTCATGAACAAATAAATAAATAAATAAATAAAAAAGGACGTCATGGATAAAATTAGGGCAGACAGGACGTAAAATAAGAACAAGGTTTCGCTAACACATACGGGACTATAACAAAAAGATGCAGAAACCCACTGCCATACTTCAGTTTTATTCTCCAAACCATATGTGCAATAATAAATATTCACTTGAACAGAAAACATTTGACGGAAGAATAATAAATGAACGAAGCGGGGATGAATCTAACCACCTGCAAACACAGTTTAAAGACAAAACTCATTGAGGAGGTGAATATCGGATTACCAGACAAGTTTGGCCAAAGGTTGATGTAAAGCGATATTGACCGGCCTTCTTTCAGACTAATGGTTGGAGTCATAAACGGACACTGCCACATGGGCAAGTGCAGAATAATATCATTCAGAGCTCAGAACAAGGACCCTAATGAACGAAAAGCGGTGCAATTTTTTTATCTATATCTTTCCCAGCTTCTTATAGTGCTAAAATTATACAGCGAAGAATAATCTGGAGGTATTTCTGAGAATTAAGTGAATAGATTGCATTTCGTTAATTAATACCCGTATTCATTTCGCCATCTGTCAGCGAGTGGCATCTGGCATAAATTAGCAACAACACAGCTTTTGGTTTTGTTACCAATGTAATATTCACGCAACACAAATGGCGAATATGAACCAAAAGTTCATCCGCGCAAGTGATCGTCATTTATGTGCTGTTTTAAACTGGTATAATATCTGCAGCATTGGATGTAATGAGTTCGACTAGTTTACTCACGATCGCTAGATCTAGTTAGCTATCGTTGTTGTTGCTAGTACACACGAATTTGTTCGAACACGAGCAGAGCTCAGGCATCGCGAGCAGAGAAGTGGCGAATCGAATGTGCCTAATATTTTCTAAGTTGGTTCATATCTAGGAAAGTAATAATGGGTTTGTGAAACCCAGCTTTCCTGTTGAGGTAGTGGCCTAAAGTCACGGTAACACTTTGAGTTCTCTATATCGCTATATGGCTAAAAGTATGCAGATAAAATCATTTCATTTTAGGCAGTCTGCTCAGTGATATCCCATCGTGATAGCAAAATCGGGTCAGATTTGGAGTAACTGAATACTTCCAGAGACTCTAAATTATACCTGCTAATAAGGGAGAACAAAAACAAGAACGCCAGTTTCAGATGTATATTAATGGAAAAATCGTGTCCTAGCAGTTATGCATCACGGTGTACTGAATACAAAAGGGGATGCCTCAACGGTACCACTACTTTGGCTTTGCTAATTTTGACAATTCTCAAACTCCCACTAGACATAGCTTTTTTTTACAAATGAGGACCGCGAACTACTTTTTGTTTAGTATTTTGCATATTTATTGATTAACTCTTCGTCTATAAACCATCTTTCTGCACTTTTGCAAACTTAAAACACGTTTCTCACTGAAATATAAGGCGCAATCTTGTATTCTATCATTATTGGTACTGCATATAGATTGGCCATTGCGAAACTAATTTTACGGGTAAAAGTTACTACAGACGAACGGAGTTAATTTGCATTAGTAAGCACAAATGCACATTTGTTTACACTGCAACATAACAGAAGGCAACCTTTCCAATTTAGACCAGACAAAACCAAACATACGCAAAGAAACGTTGAAATATTGAGTTCGAAACTTATGATTAGGTGCAAATTACTGATCGTATATGTGAAAGAAAGACGATTACAGACGTACTCGCGAGGGTATGTTCTGGTCTAATACAAATTTGTATGAGGATAATTCATGAGTTACTGCACATTAAGTTTGTCATCTGTATTGACTAAACATTGACAATATTATTATTCCATTTCCATTAAAACCTTCCTGTAAGGGGGTGCTGGTAGCAAACATTCGTTATAACTCCGTCTATTATTCACCAATTTTCTATATATTTGTATGGCTGTAAATAGATCACTTAAAGGTGCTGGACATTAAATTTCGGTGATGTATAATCGCTAATCATAGCCAAAATATATTTGAAATATTTAAGCTAAGTAATCCCTTAAGCTTTTGCTCAAATTTGTACAAGAAAAATCGTTTAAAATATTTTCTGAGTGCAGTTCTACTGAGTCGAGGAATAGTTTTCAGTGACGCGTTAATTGAGACGTGTTAATTTTTTCACTTTATTATTATTATTTTATTTTTTTCAACTTACCAGAAACACCAAATTGAATGCGAAGAGCAGATATTTGATTGTATTTGCACTACCCGTCAAAAGCGACATTTTCGTAGTTTATTCTCCAATTTTTGATTTACTGCAAAATAAAAATTTTCGAAAATTTAGTTTAATATGTAAATATGCATATACTGAGTCACTATCTCTCGAATATGTTTGCTATATTCGTGTGTTCGAATCTAGCGTTGTTACTAAATACTAACAAAACCAAAGTTTGGTATATTTCATTTAAGTAAAATTTCATTTCTTCTGCTTATCAACGATTTTTTTTTATTAGCTTGAAACAAAGCAGAAATAATTTAATTTTTATAGTCTTATCGTAGTTCAACGGCTATTTTTATAAGTACTCAATATCTGTAATCTAAACACAGGTGTGCGATGCGTATTAGCCTTCATTTTTCTTCTCTTTCATACACTTTCTCTCTCTCTCTCTCTTACATTTGTATCCAACAAGCTGACAATATGACTCGTCATAGTAATGTGATATTATTACTGTCTGTGATACGAGTATTTGGTAATTTATTACCACGGTCGGTTGGCAGTACTTGGTTGTTTCATGGTTCCCAAATGGTCATCGATTCGTGGAGAGATAATACGTTAATGCTAGATTAGATAGCTAGCGGTCATAAAACTGCATGTTGTAAATATAACTACCATAAAACTTGCAAAAATGCAGCAGAATATTTCACAATCTGCAGTATTGATATTATTTATTGAGTTGTTTTTTCATGTTTATTTCATCAACATATATGTATATGTAAGTGCATATAACTGATGAACTAATGAGTTTCTGTTATTTTACGCGTATTTAGAAAATATTTAAATACTAACCAAATTTATAATTGGATTGTTGAGAAATGCTATAGCTAGAGCTATCATTTTGGCGCAAATTATGTTAGTAAACAAATATGTACTAAAGTATTAAAAATAACGATATGGCTTTGATATTTGTTACTTCATATGTATAATGCAATATACCCGAAAGGCTTAGATAAAAACATTTTGTTTATGTTACTTTGCAAATAATACTTTGCCGTGTTGATATTATCAAATGCTATTAGTGACATTTTTATGTTTTAAATATTTTGTTAGTTTCCTGTAACACTCCACAGGAAGGTATAATACCAGTCGCCGTAATCATTGAGAGTTACTATTTAATCAATATTATAAGATCTTAAATTTTGTCATCAATAATAATAATAAGTTATTGAATTTCGTATCTTTGTTCAGAAATAAATATAATGTACCAAATTATACGTTTTTGAGAAAAAAATTAAATTTTCGCCCTGAAATAATATTGATGCAATTTGAATTTTTTTTTGGAAAAATTATGGGATTTTTGAGTTTTAGTTTTTTATCAAAAGTAATCATTATATTTTTTTAAGTCATATTTTTTGACTGGAAATAGGACTTATGTATGTAGTTCTTGAGCGTTATTTTCTCTCTCAGAAATAAACATGTGAATTGCCAAATATCCGTACCATAAAGTACAACACCAATTGGGACGACGAATGAAGTCTATGCCGATCATTGGGCCAGTCGATGCTCGTTTAGCGAGTACTTTTGTCGACTGCATTTCTATTCAAAATTGTTTTTATTCTTTATTTAATATTTTGTTAAAATATGCTGAAGCGCCGTGAAAATCCATTCAATAGTTTCGGATGTTAGTTAGTGAGTTCAAACAGACAGACTATTTGTTTTAAAGAAATGTTCAATGTACAGATACGAATTTAAATAGATAGATAGAGATAGAAGTTAAGTGCTTCGCTACGCTTTAATTTTTCAAAAAATTCTTGCTATTATCGTTGAACCCGTATATAAATGGTAAATTTTTACATTTTCTTAAAAATATTTCAACCAAAGCAATTAAAAAAAGGTAAAATATTTGTTCAATTACTCATTTATTGCACTTCCAAAATATAAAAACAAGACATATAAATTAATTCAGTATTATAAAATATTCTAGTAAAACATCAAGTAAGAGTAAATTCAATGCGCGAGCCTAACTCGGACAATCAACAAGTTTTTTGAAGTATCGAAATATATTTTAAAATGTAATATTTTGTTTGAAGGCCTCTATTTTTAATAATTATTTTGAGCCGGTTAGGCATTGATTTAACCAACTTTTCACAAAAACTAGGTTCGATTTTTTCCCATTCTTGTAATAAGATAGATTTCAAATAATTTTTGCTTGAAACGGAATGCTGCCGAATTTTTGTGTTAAGATAGCCCCATAAATTTTTAATAGGATTAATATCAGAACTTTGGAGTGGCGTTTCCCGAACGCATTTTGTAGGCCTTATGCTTTGGATCATTGTATTGGTAGAAATACCAATCATCACCGAGGTCCAATTTCTCAAGACCTTTTTGTAAGTTTTCTTTTAAAATGCTAAGTTAAGTTCATTCAAGTTAAGTCTGGTTCATTATTCCTTCAATAAAATGCAAAGATCCTGGTCCAGAAGCAGAAAAAGAATCCCAAACCATTACCGATCCGTCACCATGCTTGAAAGTTGGTCTCGGTTTGGGCAGTTGCAGCTCCTCATTTGATTTCCTCCAAACATATGGTTTTCCAACGGAGCCAAAAACATTAAACTTACTTTCGTCAATAAACATAACATTTTTCCAGAACGAAAAATCCTTATTTTCATGTTCTTTTGCAAATTTTAATCGGATGATCTGATTGCGTTTGCTGATCAACGGCTTTTGTCGGGACTTTCTACCATTTAGATCAGCCTAATGAAGTAGATTTTTGATGGTAGATGCACTAGATTTCTTTCCCAACTCATTTTCAGCTATAACAGCTAACTTTGGTGCACTAAGGAAAGGATTATCTGAGTCGGTAAAAATCTTGCTGTGGGCAGCTTTAGGTTTGTTTTCCACTTGTTTGTTGGTTTTGAATCGCTTAATTATATCGTGAACAGTAAAATGACTTCTGTCGATAATTTCAGCAATTTCACGCACAGATTTTCCATCGTTGGAATGCTTAATAACCAATTTTCTCAATTCAATGCTTGTTTGGCTTCTTTGCCTAGACATTTTTAAATCACAAACCTTAATTCCAACTATGTATATATTAAAAGACCATCCGGGGAATTCCCGTTAGTCAGTTAAACACTGTACTTGAAGTTGGTTGCAACTCTTCGACAGGCTTGCATTTATTTAGAGGATAGTTTCCACTGTCCGAGTTTGGCTTGTTCATTGAATTTACTTTTATTTGACGGTTTACTAGAATATTTTATAATACTGAATTAATTTATATGTTTTGTTTTATGTTTCGGAGTAATGAGTAATTGAACAAATATTTTACCTTTTTTTAATTGCTTTGGTTGAAATATTTTTAAGAAGGAACATTTTTGCCTACGGTGTCCGACTTTGGCTTGGAGCCACTGTACATATATACATATTTTGCTCATATAGGAAGGCTACTTTCATTTATAGCATAATATTACATTCTTATTGTCAGTACCATGAGAAATGAGAAATATTTATAACAGTTAAGCTAAGCCAGATGTTATATCACAGAATAAAAGTAAATACTTAGGTAGATGCACATAAATATATGCAACTTTATTTTAGTAAAATAATTAGTTTATCAAGGTTTTTTGTATACAACATTTGGCGTAGTAGTATCGGGAACATGGACAAATAAGTTATCTGCTTCACTCACACGTGAGAGAGGCAACTCACACTATGGTCCACGTCCAGAACACTCACCGTCTGTCCTTGTTCTTTATTTATGATCATAACATAACATAGGCTTACCGGAAATTGTGAGCGTTTAAATCGAAATGGGAGATGTTAGGTATAAGCGGTATTGAAGTTATAAAAGGACGATCGCTAGTGACACTGCCCGTCAAATTTTCCGCTTCTATGACGTTACGTTGGAGAGAAGTAACTTTAAGCCTCGTTCAAATTTTACGCAATTTTGGTGAGCTTAAACTTCGCAAAATAATAATTGGTACGCCGGTTTTTAGAATGATTTTATGTGATGGTAGAGCAGATGAGATAAGGGTGTTTAAAAACTTGTTCCAAAACTCGATTGATAACTAGATATCTACTCAACTTCTCCTCAACCAATACAACTAAGTATGTCCGAGTGAATTCTTGCAACTTGATCGTTTCGTGATGTCAAAATAGCTCCCTCACAAAGGCAAAAGTTTTGCGAGATGTTTGGTTTTAACCATTATAAACGGAAGAAATAAGTTTTTGTAATGCCTGAACTGTACCACACAAATTATCAGGCAAAATAATTTTACCCTTTTTTCGGGATTGGGCCATACTCAAATTTGAAAAATATATCGGAACAAATTTGAGCTTTTATGTTACTTCAAATTCATGCTTGCATGTTTACTGTTAAGTCCATTATCGTAATGTGAATCCACAAATTAGAACTCTTCAAGCATGCTCATATCTCATCCGCTCTTGTATTCTGCGGTATAACCCATAGTATTTAAAGGAAATCACCACAAAAAAGTAAAGTTACATTCATATTTTTTCAGTTTTCCGACTATCTTTTAGAGTTTCAACAACAGCCTCTAATAATTTTCGATTAAACTGGTCTGCAAAAAAATCCTCCTTCAGAAATTTGCACCATAGATCTGAAGATTTTAATGCTATAAATCATTCCCGTTGACCGATTTTTTCCATCACTTCTAGGTTTTGTATTGTGCTTATTTTTCAAAAGTATTTGAAATTGATCATGTCTTGAATTAGTTTTTTTTTTGCGAAAACATTATAAATAGTCTGCAAACATACAAACATAGAGAATGGGCTTCCGCGGGTAGTCTTTTAATTGTTTATGTATTTTTTAAGAGCAGGGCCAATAAATATATGACAGAAATTTTAAATTGTATTAAATAGGATATCGCGAAATTGTAAGATTGTTTTTGCCACATTTTCGGTGAATTTTCGTTGAAAACCTTATTTTGGATTTCGTAAAAACCATATCAGCTTAAATAAGTAGAAAAAATAAATATAATTTTAATGTGATCATTTTCATAATGCCAAATTTCTGCTTATGTATCGAATCCCATAGTCCGAGGCGAATTCATACAAGGTGGTGTTATAAGTACAACTAGAAATTTCCCATGTATTTTGTTTTTGCTTTTGCGTACGAGTTGTCAAAATTTACATACACTTTGTTGTTGTTTTTACGGCTTTAGGAAGGTCATCCGCAAAAGCAAAAACAAAATACATGTAGCTAAAAAAAAAAATCAAACCGGCTGCTATAGTAACTACACCTTATATGGATTCGCTTTGCCAAAGTCAAACACAAAACATAAAAAATATGTGCATATGTATTGTATGAATTACTGATTTTTCTTCAACAGACAACTCACATGCATTTTCATTTCAGGTGAAAATTAACAAAAAAAAACAATAATCATCGTTGAAAAAATATTATTCAAAAAAAAAGATCTAAGCCATTTCTATTAAATTGCTTTTTTTTGCATTTAGTATTTAAATAAAATATTTCCTATAATTTTTTAATAAAATATGTATGTATATCCTATGTTGCGGTTGAGGTTACTGGCTAAACATTAGTTAAAGCCCCACGAAAATATATACAGTAGTTTTGGAGATTACTGCGTTCAAACATGCAAACAGACAATCAGACAAACATACAGACACAAATTCTAAAAATGTTCCATATATATTCTACTACATTCCCTGCATCACCCCTGGTAATTTTATAGAAATGCTTAATGTACAGACATGACTTTTCTACAGTTTCATTATAGTATAGATTGAATTCCCCAAGATGATCATTTGATTGATAAATATAATAAAACAATTTTAAATATAGGCTGTTTTTAAAACATACTTAATTCATTAATTGTTTTTCTTCTAACATGCCATAACTTGTTTGAGAATTGGAGCTTAGTTATTAGAGTACTAAGTGTTATTTTAGTAGCAACCTGCACTTTATAGCGCACTATCTTTTTAAATAGGCAAGGATCTCAATCTGAAAATGTAGCAAATTTAATGAGCATGAAAAAAATTTGAAAAAGATGTTGTAAATTTATTAACGGCGTCTAATATCACGTTTGCAGACCTTCAGGTAATATACTATGATGATAAATATATTATTAAAGAAATGTGAACATCTCCCGAACTAATGGAAGTAAATAAAAAATTTTGACATTTAAATCAATATGCATTTTCAATAATTGGATCCTTTATGAAAAGTGAATTTATTCATTGCAAATTGTAAAGCAGACAAGAAGAACTGATTATCATACGAAAAATAACTTTAGGGAGGATTTGCTATGGTTTGCTCGGATTATTTTCCTCGTAAACTATAATACATTTATTTGCAATATCCCCGATTGTTATTGATTCCAAAAAATCATTAAAAACGATAAACATATACACGGATATAATGTTAAGACCCCTTACTAAGGTATTTCATTAATGGGACCAATGTTTGACGGCCGTGGTATCTTCTTTTCTTACCGCTTTTTTCAGCCCTTTTGAAGCCTGCTTTACTGTAACCGAGAAGCAAAAGAACGCTCCTTGTTAGGTTAGGTTGAGGTTGTAGCTAGCAGGTAGCCAGCACACATAGACCCGCAATTGGGCCCGTTGCGATACCACTTGAATCCGAATTTTGACCCCTAAGCCACACTGAACCAGTATGTAGAATCGATGAACTTGAGAGTTGTCGTGTTTTAATTTCTGCAATTGCGTCTTGGTTATTTAAGAATATTTGTTATTAGTTCCGCTGTCACATTTTTGGTTAATATGTTCAAATATACCTAAAAGTACGTTCTTGTCACACACCGATTACCAACATAAGTTTCAGTGTTGTGCTTTTGAAATATTGTTATGAAATTTTAATAGAAATATGTGGAAATAATAAAAAACTAATTGTACTAGAAAATCGATCAAATATGACGCTAAATTATTCTCTAATGGTCATTTATTTACCAGTGACACCCACGAATCTACCACCATTGAGAGCGAATATTAAATGCCGACACGGGACATATGCGTGTAAAATGACACTACATGCAACGGATAGCAATCGATAAATTTATTATTCACACAAACACAAATATAGTACATATTTCCGTACATATTCATAGATCGGTGGCGCACACAAAAAAAGTAAATAAAAAAGGAAGTTATTTTCAAGTACTACAGTTTTAAGATTTCGATACCCCCCTTGGGTGCGCCAATGATATCGATTAGGTATTCATAATATCTAAAGTGCATTATGCTATTTACAGTGGGGCAGAATGAATCTCGTGGTCAAGGCTATTTGTTAATATATATATTAGTGGATACCTGTGCACATACAGTTAAGTTTATTATAGCGTGCCTGCACAAATTTTCAGGGTCTTGAAATGTTTATTTGAGGTAAAGCAGAGAAATGTCAGACCGGTCTAATAACACCGTACTATATTTGAAATATATTTTAAACCAGCGCGGTACCTGAAAAATCCATATGTAAAAGGATCTCGCTAATCCGTATATTATGTCCATATACCCATCCCTCAGGCTTTGAAGAACACATACCCAAATGAAAGCGTAAAACTCACTGTTATAATGCTCATCATTTCCAATTAGTCTTTAGAATGCCTTCTAATATTAATAATAAAACGAAAAAATCATATAAACGATTTTTTAGAATGAAAATCATAGCTTTTTAAAATGGCGAATGCCAGTTGACGGAATTTTTCATGTCAGAAATACACTCAGAGGTTGGCCCTTGCCTGCCAAGGGGCAACCGCTATTAGGAAAAAGATTTTCTGTAATTTGTTTATGTCCCTTGATCTGGCCTAGACTTGAACTCGGGACTCACCGAAAGAGGCACGCACTTGTTATACAGCGCATAACTAATACCACAATAGAAAATAACTTTTAGTGATCGAGTTGCTGAGCGTGCGAATAGTGTTGTGTGAATGCTCGCGATATCGATATGATTAACTGTAACTATCGAAGTCTTTTCTAAATATTTTTTTCTTAACATCCCTTTTACGGCTCAACTATACTTCTAACGTGTAAGAAATTATAGCATATCATTCGGAAGGTACTTTGATGCTAAAGGGAAGAAAATCAACCAAATTTGAGGTTAGTGGAATATACAACGAAAAAATCAATTCAAAATATTACAGTAACACAAATCCCAGAATATGTAATACCCGCCATTACACGAATGAATGACGCGGTATGTAAATACTACCCATTTGCATACTCTTGATTCTATTTTATTTGAGGCTGAATGCCAAATATGTTGAACAAACTCTGCGTGAACGATCTAGATTTTAAAACTGAAAATCCAGTTATTAAGTTATTTGAGGATAAAAATGCAAAAATTGTTTAACCTCACTTTTCCACTTTGACTTATAGCTTCAATTAATTTTAAGATCCTAGTGCTTGCCCCTCTCTTATACATATAATATTCCATGTGCAAATGAATATTCAAGGTGGCGTTGTTCGTTCGATCATACCCCTTAATTAGGAGAGTTCGGCGCTCTGTGTTACGTAAATTGTTATTCAAGGTAGGCCTGCGACTTTTGAGCATTTGATTTTGGTATTAAACTAAACTAAAATTTCAACAAAAAAAATTGTTAAAACAAAGTGTGGGAAACATATCATGCAAGCCAGTAGGTGTACCAGATCCACCGAAAGCTTCTATAGCAGATAAATAATTTCAATCCGGAATTACATTTCTTTAAAAGCAGGAAAAGATAATTCAATTACGCCGCGAGTTACCACACATTCGGTTAGACTAACTTAACGATCGGGTGTGCCGTCTTGCCTTTCTCTACCACAATTTTATAAACCAACATACAATTTCGGAATTAGATAGAGCAGATTAGCTGGTTATGGCTTCATAGCATGTCTTTTGACAATTTGAAATCTATCACCTCAATGGTGGTACCAGTTAAACTTTTGACTTTTTCTTTAATTCTTGGGCGAGATGCTATGAATCCTTAAACATAAGACTTACAACTACAAAATGAAAATTCGCTAAAATAATGAAAATCCTTTTCATCCGTTTATCTTTTCGCGATCGAGAATAATTTTAGAAAATCACTCGAGATTTAATGGAACGGAAATCGGATGCGTTATTGATTCCCCTTACGCATCACAAATAATACGAGTGAGGAAAAAGAATGGCTATATCCGAATGAGAATAGATTGCCAAGCACTAAATAAAAATACATTTGTAGATCATTTTCCTTTTCAAGTGATAGAAGATTACTTTGAATATTTATCTGAAAAAAGAAAAACCAAAATGGTCCAACATACGAAGACGGTTTTAACCAAATGCATATGAACGAGGGTTCTATCCATCTTACTGCTTTTGTCATTCCTTATGACCAGTTTCAATATTTTAGGCCGCCGTTCGGAATGAAAAATGCCCCTGCAGACTTTCAATCGTTTGTTTATAGCATTTTTCATGACCCAACCGATGCAAGAAAAATTGTCAATTATTGAAATTTAAATTAATACTTAACAAGTATCTTAATTAGTGATCGTGGTATTAGACCCTGCGATAGTCATATTAATGCGAAAGTTCTTTCCCGCTTCCAAAGTATCCTAAAGAGGCGAGTTCTTGTATTGATTTACTTTTAAATCGATTAATAATGGAAAGATCTTTTAATTTTTGTAATTTTGGTGCAATGCTATTATGGAATTGAAGTCATTTAACCAAGTGCATCGATATATGAAGTTAGGAAATTATAACACAGTACGACAAAATCAAATTATTATATTAAATGTTAATTATATATATTAAATGTTAACAGAATATGAAAATAGGCTTAATATAAAGAAATAGGTTTTTCGGCGTTTTGCTTATGAAGGTTATTTTGTTGTTGCATGCGTTCCAAATTTATGGTATGTTCCAGAAGTTGATTGTTATCGTGGTTTGGTGGAATGAAATATTAATAAAATAAAAGTATTACATTAGAAGTGAACCTCCACGGTCCTTTGAAGCTTAAAAATCAAATTTCTCTTTAATAATGCACTATTATTGAAATACAACAAATAAAATGCATACACAATTTAGGAGCACCCAAAATGCGTATCACGCTATCAAATGAAAACATTCCACAATTCTCCTTTGCCTTTGTTTCTGTCAATCTCTTATCATGTCGAATTTTATAAAATAATTATTCGAAATTCAATTGTTTACTCTTTTAAGTAGCTTTAATTAGTAACTAATGTCAAATGAAAACATTCCACAATTCTCCTTTGCCTTTGTTTCTGTCAATCTCTTATCATGTCGAATTTTATAAAATAATTATTCGAAATTCAATTGTTTACTCTTTTAAGTAGCTTTAATTAGTAACTAAGTATACCTGTGCGTATGTATACGTATGACTGAACCATGTGCGGCGAAAAAATATACATACATATACAAAGTTTAATATACATATGTATGTATAATTGTTTGACATCAAAAATATTGCACCATATTGCGTGTAACGATTGCTGAGAATAAAATGTCTCGAAAGGCAACGGTGTCTGCGAATGTCCACATTTTTGGCAGTAACAGTTATAAAAGCGATGACTCAGCCCCATAATTAATATCACCAAAGTTCGATTCCCCAAAGTTTGGCATGACTTTTAAAAAATGTAAACGCCCCTTTGAAATGGTGAAATGGTCTTATGTCTATCGTTTTCATATCAGCCACATCAGATATGTATGTACACGCAAGTATGTGTAAATGTTCTTATCTTTGGATGGTGCTCAAGTGTATATATTTATGTAAGTATACGTATTTGAATAGCTGCGTAAGCCAATTTCGAAACTCTTTCACATATGTATGTATAGAAAAGTACATACATACATACATATGTACATACATATAAAAGCGTTGCTCAAGGTACATTTTTTGCATTAAAAACATGACAAAAAATTTATTAAAACAAAATTAAATAGATTAAACATACAATTTTTAAATAGTTTGCAAAAGTAGAAATTGATATACATACATAAGACTTGATCTTTTAGAATCTTCGCTGATACAATGGAGAATTAAAGTTAACGCAGAAAAGTCCACACATGTCACTTTTACATTAAGAAGAGATCAATGTCCTGCAGTATTTCTCAACAATAATCAGATTCCTACTAGTGATAAGGTCAAATACTTAGGAATGCATCTTGGAAACCCCATATTAAGGCTAAGCAACAGCAACTAAAAATAAAAACAAAACGGTTGTATTGGCTGTTGGGTCGCAAATCTCAACTAAGTCTAGAAAACAAAGTTAGGCTATACAAAGCTATACTTAAACCTATTTGGACCTACGGCATACAGCTTTGGGGTACTGCTAGCAAATCCAATGTGGAGATCCATCCATCTAAAACATTACGATCAATGGTTAATGCACCTTGGTTTGTCACTAATGAAGCTATTCACAAGGACCTGGGTATTCCATTTATAAAGTGTGAAATACCAAAATACAGTGCTAGATATCTTACACGCCTATCTAACCACATAAACCCAACTGCTATTTGTTTATTAGATACCACTAACGAAACTATACGGCTAAAGCGCCGCCATATCTTAGACTTGCCATTCCTCTAAATTTGATTTCTCTCTAAAAAAAAAGATATATATATATATCTATGTGTACATATATATAAATATATATTATTATAGGTATTTATATGTATGTATATGTGAATATATATACATTATATATATAATATAAAAAAAAATAAAAAAATTGTAATAACTATAATAAAAGGCTGGAAATCTTAAGTTAAAATTAGATAAATAAGAACCCTACTTTAAGTGAGAAATTATAATGAACCCTATAATGAAGCTAAGCAATTTTTAAGTAATTTTGAATTGAATTTATACAACAAAAGAATGTATGTAAATATATCAAATTTTATACATATTTCTCTATGTAGATTTGTGCAAGGCAAACCTACCGCTGTCATTATCTTATAAGATCTAATTTGCTGAATGTCTCCTGTAAGATAGATTGCAAATAAAATATAAGTTAAAAAAAAAATAAAATAAAATGACAAAAAATGGCTTGTTTCAACAAATTAAATGACTATTTATTATTCATCATTTAATGGGAGGAAATTAGTTAATGACCTTCTATGTGCTTAAAAGTTGAGGGGGTAGCCTTAAATAAATCTTTTATATTTAACCATACTGTTTGGTGGCATCCATACTAATTTTAACTGAATGTTTCTTTGAATTTTTTCCAGGTCAGATCAGATCTATGTACATACATATGTACATATGTTATGGGGTTAGCTCCTAATATAGTAATTACATATATTTTACTCGGCACAACATATATAAAGACGTAAGAACTTTTAAACATTCTGAAGTTATTTCAAGTGTTTCCATTGCCAAAAGATCGATAATGTCAACTGTCTTCAGATATAAGTATGTCATATAATATGTACAGTACAGCGTTGTGGCGGTCAGATACGTTAGCTACTCATAAACTCAATAAGTCCGTATAAAAGGTGTCTATAAATACATACATAACATACTTTATTTTACTTTACCAACAAAGATCTCGCGCACAGCAGAAAAAAAGTTATCATAGGGTATAATTTCATAATTTTACTAATTATTTCATAATTTCACTAAAATTTAATGGGATATAAACCTCCTTTCGTAAAGTTTCTAAAAATTCTGATAAACAAAATTTTAAATTCTGATGAACGTTTATGGATTCTTTTTTAGGTTTTGCTCAAAGTTTGAAACCTTAAAAGGTTTTTTTTTAACTAATATGTTTTTAAAGCTAATTAAAATCAGATATTGAGCAAAAAATAATTCTTTATGTGATTTCATTGATCCGTACTATTTTCATGATAGAGAAATAACATTTAAGTTTCAGATTATTTTATATGATTTTCAAGAGAATATCTGGGACTGTTGCTAAAAATTTGAGCAAATATATACTTATTGCATTTAAATCGAAAGTAAATGTTTCAAGTTTAATGGTCATTGCTTGCTTACACAGAGTTAGTCATATTTTTTACAAAAATTTGTAAGCAGTACTTTTTTCGAAAAGCTATAATATACATGCTATATGCAGAAGATAAACCAAATTGCATAAAGCAATAAATAACACTGTGACACAACATCTGGGCTTATGCCTCGGTATTCGATGGAACCAAAAGTAAATGCAGGTTTACAACTCAAATAACAAAATCTCGAACGGATTTGTGGCTATAATAATAATAATATTAATAACTTGCTTACTTACTTAATTGGCGCTATAACCGCTTAAGCAATTTTGGCCGAACTTCCCCTACAATTTGTGGTGTGCCACTAAACCTGGTCGGCACGTTTAAAAGACAAGCTGAAGACTGTGCCACGAAAATTCAAAACTGGATTATTAAGCCCTTGTATGGTAAACACTGCAGAGTCATGCAGCAATGATTTTGACAAAGAAATGTCATACAATTGGCTGAAAAATGGCGAATTATATGCAGAAATCGAAGCATTTATGATTGCTATCCAAGACAGGGCGATCCCAACTAAAAATTACAGGAAACATGTAATCAAAGAAGAGGGTATGAAAAATGATAGCTGCAGGAAGTGCGGGGTTCCACCAGATACTCTAGATCATATTTTGTCAGCGTGTAGTAGTATGGCCCTCACAGATTATACAAAACGCCATAATGACGTCGCAAAAATTATGCATCAAAAAATCCTTGAAAAGTACAATATGGAACACGAAAAGGTGCCTTATTACAAATATGCCCCATGCAAAGTAATAGAAAATGAATTTGTAAAAGTATATTACGATAGAACAACCCACACAGATATATAATATACCTGATATTACGATAGTCGACAGACGGCCCATAAAGGGAACTCTGATTGACATACCAGTGCCCGCTACAAATAAGATTGGCCGAATATACAACGAAAAAAAGTCGAAATACTTGGAACAAGCAATTGAGGTGAAACGTATGTGGAACCTGTCGGAGGTCGAAATTATTTCAATCATAATTAGCGCAGAGGGTGCAGTAAATAAAAATCTGAAGAATGACGTAAAACTACTTGGAATTCCCTAATGGACGATTGACCTAATGCAGAAGTGGATAATCTTGGATACATGCCATATGATACGAAGCACATTTAATATTTAGCTAAGAAATGCTAATTTATATACTATATATTTTGTATAGGATTAAGTTCCACAAAATATTATGCGCTTACATCGTATAGCTTGATGCTTAGACAATTATTTTTTATAATTTGTGGTGTGGGCGCTGCCGCTAAAAGACAAATTAAAGGTTCTGCAGTTTTATGCCGACTTTTAATGGCAAATTATTTTTGTAAAAGTTTTTTCAGGGCATATTTCTGCCACCGTCTGCAAAGAGGCGAAAAAGAAGGAGAAAAAATCTTTTTCAATCATTTTTTGATGTTACTTGCCCTGACCAGGACTTGATCCCGAGACAAACCGTTTTTTTATATGGCATTCTTCTGGAAAGTTATAGTATCTTACCGTTGTTGGAGTCGTGGATTTAGTTTTTGAAGTTGACTTTTACCTAAGTTCAAGAGCGATAATGATAGCAGTAAACACGTCCACAGGTTCAAAAAAGCTAGTTTTTAATTCCATTTCTATTTTACATTAGAAATGCTATTTTCCTCATCGAAAATCTAACACACAAATTTTCTCATAATAATGCTATTGTTCTTTTATTAACAGAAAGGCAATAAGACAGGTTTACAATAATTGAAATCAAACATAAAATATTCTGCTGAGTCTGAGAATAAAGGAATAATACAAAAAAGTGGAACAGTTTTGAGATATTGCTAAGTATTCGGGTTTTACGGTCTGAAATCAGTCTCTGAACATATTTGCCCCATATCAATTAAACTACAAAGCTAATAATTATTTCTATAATTTGTGTGAACTGGATTTTCTATTGGGATTTTTGATTTATCAACAATTTTGCTCAGTTTTTACTAAAATTGCACAAAAATTTTTAATTGTGATGCCAATATCAACATTAAGGAATATGTTTACCATAGAATGGGATTTTACAAAAGCATCAATGTAGAAGTTAAAGTGGTTGAGTAAAAACTCGTAAAATCAATTGTATTCAAGTTTACGATTTCAAATACTAGGTCTCTGTTATCGTTTTGTTATATTTTTTCAACTCACTTCTTTAAATTTGAATAAAAACTGAAGCCCCGGTAATATAAAAGTATATCTCAAAACTATTTCTACTTTTTCATATTTTTTTACTTCAAATAAATTAAAAACTTAATCAAATAACTTTACATAGGAAATGATGATCTTTGTAACATCGTACAGCATAAGTTTGATAATTAAACATATATCAAAAATCAATTTCTCAGTCTTAAAAACAGAGGACTACTCATTTCTCAAATGGATTCCCATAAGAAAAAGCAAAAGTTGTATGACAGCGCCACCTAGCTTAAGTTTTATGTAAAAATAAACATTAAAAATGGAATCCATGAATCAAAAAGCTGTAAGAAGCCACAACTTTCAAGAAGTGTTTCGGAAAAAATATTATAGGATTGAATATTACTCAATTGTTTCATACTGTTCTAGATATCCTGTGTCCTAAAGATCTATAAACTATAAATTCGTATATCCAATAAAGCAGATTTTTAGGCTAAATATCCTTTAGGAGTTTTATTATCGGAGGTGTAGACTTGCATTAACTTTTGGTTTTTATCAAACACGTAGAATCTTGCCACACTATGTAATATTCACTTTAGTTGTACGCTTTGTATCTGTAGTGCATATGATAACTCCGTAGAGATATGCTAATTTTTTCCACTAATTAAATTTGATTTAAACATATTTCGGTACGATTTTAAATGTTAACTCTCGCGAAAGGATTTCTCAAAAATCCAAATCCAATAATCACAATTGTTTCCGTAGAGTTCAATATATTTTCAAAAGTCGTGTAGTTTCTCGCTCTCTCTCTCTTCTTCTAGCTCTTTCGTATTCTCATTAAATATGCAAACTCACTTTTGTGAAAACTTCTATTATTTCTCAGCCAAGTTAGTCCGCGTGAAAAAGAACGTTTTAAATGTAATAAATACTAAATCACTACTGAAAAGGGAATTTTTTATTTCAGTGGTGCTGATTACTGGTGAGCGCCAACTAATTTATTTGTATGCGTGCTCCTGCTTAGCACCTACAGATTAGAGTTGGAAAAACAATCGATAGCTTTAGTTTTAAAAACCATCGATGGTTCTTATGCCCTATCGATATTCTTGAAATGTTTCCTCATAATAAAACGAGGTAAAATTACAATATCTTTCTGAAATATTGTAAATATGTTTGGTTGAAAATTATACTTTAACGTTAACTAGGTATAGCCGAAACAAAATCATTTTAAGCGATTTTTTTATTTAATTTCTTTAAATGAATTTTTAATTACAAATATAGTGTGTGGCTTAACAAAAACTTTACTAATCCAAATTTCAAACCTCTTACAAAAATCATCCAAATTTTATAGAAATATTCAACGTTTAGTGCAAATTCGCACTTTTTTATGAACGGTGGTAAGCATTTTTTTTCATATAACTAAAATCTATATGAAAGAAAATGGCAGCACATCAAAAAAAAAACATAGTTATCAAAAATTAATAGTAGTTATTCTACAAAAATTTCAAACTTGCACTTTAATTTACTAGAATGCAGTTATAAAGGTATAAAGAAATTTTTGTAAAACAACGAGCTATATTATTATACAAAAATAATTAAAAACAAATTTCAAATGAAATAAAATCCTTAAGTACCAAAAAACGCGTGACTTCATCATTTTTTCAAAGGTGTATGCTTAGAGTATTGCGGTTGTTTAATGCCAATTCTATATGCATGTTTACATATGTAAGTCGAAAAAATAATAATTAGTATGATCGCAAGATATAAGTACAAAAATCGAATGTATAACATCAATTTACCTCTTTTTGTAACAAAATGCCATTAAAATTAAAATTTAGAATGGCACGTTTAGTGTTAGAGTTCGATGGCGCTATCGATAGTTTTTTTACGACTATGGATACTTTTCCAGCTCTAATATACATAGATGGGAGGCGGTAGATTGGCTTTAGGAGTGGCGAAGGTAAAAAGAGCGTAATATAAAGCATATTACGAAAGCGTACAGGTAAAGAGCATAGTGGTTTGTTATTGTGATATCGTATGTACATAAGTATGTGTAAATATACATACATACAGTGGTAATCGTAAATAAAGGAACACGCCTGGTAAATTACTGGCAGTCGGCGATTATTCTTTGTACATTAAATGTAGTACGACACTATTTCAATTGAATTAGCCCAGAAATCTTAACTGTTATGAATTTCATAATTACCATTACTTTGTTATTCGTATATTTTCGACCTAAGTAATCATTACTAGATCTGTTTTTTGTAACCCAGATCGGTTTTTTTTTTTGTAAACATCTTTCGTGAAACAGACGACTTGTTAAGTGCTGACAAATTTTTATTATATTTCGTTATATATTTAAAAGTACTGTATCAACAAAAACGGATTTGGTGTTAAACTGAAATTCGCCATGTGTTTGCCTATAGCTCATTCACAATAACGCAGTTTTTTCTTTATTTCAAAAAACTGAATCTCAACATCGGATATCATTTTACTGAGTTGCTTCAACTTGTTTATTGTTCCGAGTGTATGTTGTTGCTTTACATGCATTCGTTATCATACCTAGCATTATTTTGCTAGCTGATTATAAAAAGTCATATTTCGTAAATTGTGTTTATTTTATTGAACGTAATTTTTAATTTTGAATTTCAGTAAACACATTTTTCCCATCATAAAAATCGTAACAAAATGTCTTTAATATCTAAAAATTGATATCTGAAATTAACGAAATCATTTTAATGATCAGTTTTGAGTTGAAATCGAACTATAACGATAACGTTGCGTTTTTTTCATATTATTGTTAAAAAAAAATTAATGAATATTTTTGATTTGAAATTAACTGACTTTTAATTATAAGCAATGAGAAATAATAGTTTTTTAAATACAGCATAATTCAATAATTTTAAGTTATATTACAGCAATTATTTAATGTTTCGTTCTTTTAAATGCCCATAATTTTGTGAAAATTACGGGTTCGAATAACTTTCTTTTTTATAATTTTCATTGTTTAAAAGACTTTTGGAATATAAATGTGAAAAAAAAATTTAAACCCCGATTCCTGTAAAATTAAAAAAAATAATACAAAATGATGATTTCTAAAAAACACGTACTGATAAATTATCTTGCAAAATGTTTATGAAAAGATATCATTGGTTCCACAGCTTTGGAGCCTAGTTCGATTTTTTCGCACTTTTGACATTTCATGTCGGTAAATTTTTCGAAAACTATGAGTATTTAAAGAAAAGGAAAATTGATATCTCGAAAACGGATAAACTAAAAAAATTGAAATAAACAGAAATTACTCTCTCAATTCGTACTATATCATGAAATATTATGAAAAAAATCAGAGTTGCAGAAACCAATTCATATCGACCGATCAGAATCCTTCTTTGGGTACGCCAATGCAGTATACTACTTTATAAAGACTTTGAAAGAATTTAGGTTTAATCATTTTTGAAGAGATATTCTGGTCTAAAATACACAAGAAAGGTGATAATGTGACTAAGTATCTCTAAAATTAAAATATAAACATATTGTATTGGCATCTGTAAAGCGGTACCTTTCCCCTATTGTCAGTAGAAGGACACCAGGAAGACAACTGAATTAAAAGACATGATTACAGCATTTTCCTTCAATCAACACTTCTGAGAAGTATACCAAATATTTGTACGAGTAGACATGAAAGTTAAATCAATTAATACTTACATACATAGAATGTTATTATTCCTCATAGGCGTTGTGCACTTATTTATGATTGCAACTGTGGAAATATGTGAGCAAGTATGAATGTACATAAATATATACTTTATATGCACCCACACCCATGGCTCTACAGATAGTTTGTTGTATTGCTTTAAACCATTTTCCACCACAGCAACGCATATTGACGTGCGCTAGTATTGTTGTTCTCTCTTTCGTAGCTATCAGCGCTTATCAGTTGCTTTATATATGATAAAAGTGGCATTTATTTGCCATTGTCTTATGTTTTAAACATATAGTAGTAGCTAGCAGGCAGTAATTTCAAAAATTTATTCATAAACTATATCTTTACAATATTATTTTCGGCCTTATATTTATAAATACTTCTATATACCTTTTAAAAATTGGAGACTATTGTGCTTCGTTATGTTAAATTTTTAAGCATTTTTGGTTGACGGCAATGACACGACTTGTCGTAGAAATTGATAAAATGAAAATCAAACATTATTATCTATCCTATCGTAACTATGTGAATCGACTCAACCTGTTTTCTCAATTATTTTAACATAAACGACTGTTCCCAAATAAATAAATAAAAATAAAATAAGAATTTTTCTGGGGACTTATCTAATTAATCTATATTATAATAAAACTGTAGAAAAGTCGTGTCTGTACATTGATCTGTACATTCTTTAAAAAAATTGCCACAGGTGATGCAGAGAAATTATAGAGAATACATCTGGACCATATTTAAAGTTTTTATCTGTCTGTTTGTATGTTTGCATGTTTGAACGCAGTAACCTCCGAAACTACTGCCTGGAATTTCGTGGAGCTTTAGCAGATGGCTAGCCAGTAACTTCAGGCGTAAGGTAGATCTTATTAAAATATATAAGAATTTTTTTATTTCAATATTAATTGCAAAAAACAATTTAATATGAATGGATGAGAATCATTTTCCGATGAATATTTTTTGTTGTTGAAAATTTCCTTTTGAAATAAAAATTGTCAGTTGTTCGTTTAGGAAAAATCCGTAATTCATACATACTATTGTTTTATAGGTAGGTAGGTTGGTTGAAAGTTAACGACAAGAATTATTTTAAAAAGGTCGGGTCTGTATGTACATTGAAATTTCTTTAAAAGAATGACCGAAAATGATGGAAGGGATGTAATACAATACATTTGGACCATTATTTGTTTGTCTCTTTGTACTCACAAATATCCGAAACTTCTTCTTCTTCTTATTTGGCAATACGACCGTTTTTCGGTTTCGGCGGAGATCAAAAAACTTCGCCGATCGCCTTTCATCATTTCCTCTTCTCGTTTTTGTTCAACATCGTCCACGTTTCTGCACCATACAAAAGGACGGGCATGATGAAGGGTTTGTAGAGCGAAATTTTTGTTCATCAGTTTGAACAGAAAATAATGATCCTAGTGATCGTAAAAAATATGATGAAAACGAGGAAACTGCAACTGTATGTATGTAATGCTGATCTGAAATAAACAACCACTTTAGAAGACGAACTCGAAATCGGCTTAAAGCAGTAGTGCTTCGTTCATTAACTTGTGTTCAATATTTGTCTTCGGTATTTACTAATTAAATACATGCGCTAACAATTTTGCGCGTTCAAATTAAGAAAAGGGAATACGCTCTCGTTTTATATCGCGGGATTGAAGAAATCTTAATAATCTATATTGTTTAGAATATACGCGATCGGCTATCAGTCATCCGCATTCCAAATTTTCAAATAATTTGTTATCTATATCAAGATTCATCAAGTTATTAACATGCACAAGTTTTGTTCTTGGAGGGGACTTTCATTTTATTTTATTTATTTTATAAAATGGAAGAAGTTTACCAACGAATGGATGTGCATAAAACTATGTTTAATTAATAAATAGGAACATAAGTTAAAGTTTTCAAACTTCGACAGGCCTATTTATTTAATAAATTGATGCACCAGTCAAATTAAAAATAAAACTTCTCCAATACTGCGTTTACATCGATGAATGTTAACCATGATAGACCGTAGATAATTTTTCCGTTGACGCAGTGTTAAAAATTTGCGTTCGTTCGTCGATGTCGTTACTACTTAGTAGAGCAGCCATTATAAATAAGATTTGATGTTTGGTGATTTGATGATTTATGTTGCAGATATCAAGTGCTTTAATAGAATTGCAGATATTATTATCACAAATTCGTCTTCGACTAATACTTCAGCACAAATGCAAAATCGCAGAGTAAATTTTTAAGATAATTGCTTGCAGGCTGCCTTATCTAGAGCTGGAGTTTTCGATAGAAAGGACAGACGAAAAGTATATTACGGTGCTTTAAAAAACGGTCTTCAAAATGAGTTACGAATAAATCCAGATAAGGTATGTAAGTAGAAATCCGATAATAATCATTAATTGCTTCCACATTGCACCGATGAGCCTGACGAATGGTTACCCTGCCTGACCATATTGAAAATAAGTTATCGATTCCACATACACATATTCCTGCAAACGGTGAGAAAACTCCAATTCATACTGTTAATGCATCCGCACGTATTAGTCAACGAAAACTTGAGTTTAATATCAGCTGTGAAGCACAACGGACAAAAAGTGTGTGTATTACATGAAAATAAAGGATTCTGTGAAGTGGTCATTTGATACCTGGTGCCCATACAAAACTAATCGTCAAAGTGGCGACTACTTTCCGCACCGATAGTTGTAGGTCAGGCTTCTTGCAGGGTATTCTGGGTTACTATATCGAGTATTCTTAACAAATCTGGTAGACGTTTTTGTAAATCTTACTGAAATATGCTTACTTTTTTGTTTTATTGAGATCTTGATTTTCAGTTGGCAGAACTCGACGAAACCTGAAAATATAACGTTTCGAAAGCGCTATTAGAGCTGAAACGTTGCGCCAGTTGTTTTTGAATATGTTTAGGAATTCGAGATATTTTCCAATGCATCTACAATTGTTGGTTGTGAGTGGAGATAAATTTTGTCTGGTTCGTGATGTTCCACCCACCTTGTTACATCGAATTATTTCAATTATCTCCTTGAATCATGTCGAAGGTTTTCGTTTTTAGAGATCCCATCTTACAGTGTGAATAAACGTTTTGTATAATTGAAAAAATGTACAACTTTGGATTGTTTACAGAGCTTCTGATATGATCTATTTTGCATGCAGCAATAAGTACCGAATGAGCTGAACAATACGAATACATAGTTTGCATTTTTCTGGAATGTATGTAAGCTTGTCCACCGTGTAATTCTCCATTCATTGGAGTTGCCCTATCGCAACATTGGCCGATAAAGCCCATCCTCGAAGATTCCAAAAAAGGCAGGACGACATCTTACAATTACACTACTCGACAAAAAAAATCTCCAAGAATAAAATAGGCCTTTCCTAAAGTGAAATTTTCTCCTGATTCCGAATATGACTTTCATTTTCTTGTGGCAGATCTAGTTTCCGAGATATCGGCGAAAATATGAAAATTCCCATTTTTGCAGAACACTACTTCATATAGGTACGGCAAAAATTTGTATTTTTCATTTTTTCGTTTTAAACTGTTGAATTATGCATTATACTAATTCCCATAAAAATGTCTTGCCTTCACCTCCCTCAAGTATCTTCAGTAGTTTGGCCACTATGCCAAAAAACGTTCAAAAAATGTTGAAAAAAAACGAAATTTTTTACACAATTTCAGATTTAACCACTTTAAAATCGGAAAAATTCTATTGACGAAAAAAAGTTAGCCCTCCTATGTTGTAGGTAATTTAACTACGAAAATTTTAAGCATACCAGCACAACAATCGGACGTGCCATTGAAACTATAGCCCCGTTAACTTGCAAGCGTCTATCCTACAATTTTTTTATAGAGAAAATTTTTATTCAAACTAGGTTTTTATTTTTTTATAACGTTTTATTATAGACATATGTTTGCACGTTAAACTGTATTCAATTGAGTAATATGAGTATAAATCAGCAATTCAGTAAAAAACAACAACGACAACAACATTAAATACATACATATCTACATCTAAAAAAGTCAAATTGAGCGATTTTACCGTGGTGGTCAATAGTGAGGGACGTGGGTACTTCTAACTACCCGTTTATAATTTTCTGGGTTTGTCTCCCGTATTATTGTCCAGCAATAATCTCCCATCATTTCTTCATTCCAAAAACCTTGGTAACGCTTTTCAAAAATCATGAGGTCTTGGTGAAACCTTTCACCCTGTTCATCACTTTCAGCACCTAGGTTTGCGGGAAAATTATCCAAATGTGAATGCAAAAAATGCATTTTGAGGGACATGTTGCATTTCATAGCACTGTAGTTTTTCAACAAGGCTTTGACCATCTCTCTATAGTTGGGATCTTTGTTGTTGCCAAGAAACCCACTAACGACTTGCTTAAAGCTGTCCCAAGCCGCTGCTTCTACTGATGATAAATGATTCGCAAAATTTTCGTCTTTCAGCAACTTTCTAATTTGCGGACCAACAAATATACCTTCTTTTAATTTGGCTTGAGTTATTTTAGGGAAAAATTTCGTTAGGTACTGGAAGGATGGCGCGTCCTTATTTAAAGCCTTTACAAAATTTTTCATTAATCCTAATTTGATGTGAAGTGCTGGCAAAATAACTCGTTCGGGATTTACTAAAGGCGGGTTTGCGATATTGAAGGCACCTGGTTCGTACTCAGCTCTTGGTGGCCAGTTTTCCTGAATATAATGGGTTTCTCTAGCACGGCTGTCCCAAAGACAGAGAAAACAGCAATATTTAGTGAAACCTCCTTGAAGTCCGAGAACTATAGCTACAACCTAGGATGTATTTCATATACTATTTATTTTAAACTGTACCACCGAAACTGCTTACCTTTAAGTCCGCACAAATTTTCCAATTAAAATGTTTATATTGAATGAGCTCAAGTAAATTTGATATGCTTAAATAAGTTTCTTTAGTATTCTCAGAATGTGCCACTGGTATTGACGATAACGAATTTCCTTTATAAAGTAATGCTGCTTTTAAACTATGCTTTGAACTGTCTATAAACAAGCGCCAATCATCCACTTTATTTTCTAATTTTAGTGCTTCAAATAAACCTTGAACATCATTGCAGTAGCAAATATTTTCACTTTTAGTAAAAAAAGAAGAGAAAGTCTTGTGTCTATTTCGAAATTTGGAAGTAATTGTCGAAGGGCCCAGGCTGCCCCATTGCTGCAAACGAGATCCTAGAACTTCGCTATCAAATTTCGATAATTTCAAATCTCTGACCAAGTCATTAAGTTCGGCTTGTGAGACTCGATGTGGGATCTCTCCTTCTTGTCCACTTTCTGAATTATCTGCTTCGGAGTCACTTTCGCTTGAGGCTTCAAAACTTATAGGCGGTCTAGGTATGGGTAAGGTATGGTCATGTAGTTTTGGTTTTTTAGCTGATGCCACATTTGGATAACTTATTAATTTCCTCTTTTTTCTCGTTTTACCTTTAAGGTCTATCACGCAAAAATAGCACTGGTCGTGGTTAAAGGGTTCAGTCCACATCATTGGAACACCAAACTTCATGTTATGACCTTTACCCGATACCCATCTCATTAAAGTTAATCTACAGGAGGCGCAAATAAAATTAGGTGTCCAAGATTTATCGAGATTTTTTACACGGAAACCGAAATAATGAAAGTATGCATCTCTGACAGAATTAGTTATTTTCCGAGCTGAGTTTCCGAAAATATAATGTCCGCAAATAAAGCAAAAATCATCCGGATTATTTTTACATTTAAAATCTCTTTTGCAACAAGCCATTTCGTAAACACATCTACCGATATAGTATGTATAAATTTGCACTACAATTTGCAAAACAAAATTTACAACAAACAGTAGTGACAATTAAATACTTGATGTCTTTTTAAATTTATTAGACCCTAAGGTAGAGTGACCAAATGAAATGTCTCGCCAATTTTATCAGAGTAATACTAAAATTGTAGGATAGACGCTTGCAAGTTAACGGGGCTATAGTTTCAATGGCACGTCCGATTGTTGTACTGGTATGCTTAAAATTTTCGTAGTTAAATTACCTACAACATAGGAGGGCTAACTTTTTTTCGTCAATAGAATTTTTCCGATTTTAAAGTGGTTAAATCTGGAATTGTGTAAAAAATTTCGTTTTTTTTTCAACATTTTTTGAACGTTTTTTGGCATAGTGGCCAAACTACTGAAGATACTTGAGGGCGAAGAAGGCAAGAAATTTTTATGGGAATTAGTATAATGCATAATTCAACAGTTAAAAACGAAAAAATGAAAAATGCAAATTTTTGCCGTACCTATATGAAGTAGTGTTCTGCAAAAATGGGAATTTTCATATTTTCGCCGATATCTCGGAAACTAGATCTGCCACAAGAAAATGGAAGTCATATTCGGAATCAGGAGAAAATTTCACTTTAGGAAAGGACTATTTTATTCTTGGAGACTAAAGTTGATCAAAATTTGTCGAGTAGTGTTATTTTACAGTAAACTGCGTAGTCGGAATGAAACCCAAAAATTCTTCTGTGTGAAATTTTTGGAATATTTAATATTTATAAGTTATATACATATAAATACTAGGTTAACATATCAGGTTATAATTATACGCTTGCATATATTTACGTGATCTTGGTAGGGACGAGGTCGTTTATTCAAAAATTGACCATTTTGAATGAGTTCAAATTAATGAGATTTGTTGTCGAATGAGTGTTAATTGAATTTTATCACTTTACGGAATATCTGATGACTATAAACTTTATACATAATCTTAACACCGTATACTCTATTTTTCTAATATTTTTTTATATTTTTCAAATAACTAAAAATCAAACTCATATGGCCACTAACAATATTTGTTAATGCGCGTAGGCGCTTCAGTCGGTGAGTCCTGGGTTCGAATCCTGCCCGGGGCAGGTAACATCAAAAATTATAGAAAAATTTTTTTCTAACAGCGGTCGCCCCTCGGCAGGCAATGGCAAACCTCCGAGTTTATTTCTGCCATGAAAAAAAACTTCTCACAAAAAAACACAAAAATTCGATTTTTCAAAAACTTTGTATATGGACCATGGTTCCTTAACATACTGTAACTTCAATTCCAATGTAAACTGCAATTTAAAACCTTGTATATATCTACTTACATGCCAGTATATATATACTAATTTTATGATTCTGCTTTGCGCTTATGAATCCCACTAGCAATGCACAAAATATAATAATGTTATGAAATTTAATAAAAAATATAATCAATGTTTGACTGAGTAGTTTTCAGCATTTTTTAGAGAGTGTGTATGCTTATTGACGCACCCTAATAAGATATGATTAATAACGAATACGTTTTCATTCACCAGTACAAAAATTTTGAATAACGAATGAAATTTTATTCGTCATTATTCAGACAAGGCGAATCCATACAAGGCGGTGTTATAAGTACAACTACAAAATTCCTATGTATTTTGTTTTTGTTTCTGCGTAAGAGTTGTCAAAATTTAAATACATTTTGTTTTGCTTTTACGGCTTTTGAAAGCTCATACGCAAAAGCAAAAACAAAATACATGTAGGTAAATAAAAAAAATCAAATCAGCTGCTCTTATGCCATCATCTTCTATAAATTCGCCTTGTATTCAGCCATTCAAACCATAGAAAATTTGTAAACACAATTAAATTTTTTATTTTTATAGTAATTCACTCAAAAATACCCACCCCTGGTACCAATAAAGAGCGGCACAATTTGTAAATTAAATGCCTGTTTCGCCATTGACATTTCGACAATAAGGTAAGTCATTTATCAGAACTTAACATAACTACGCCAAGGCTTGAAAATAGAAAATATGAAAGAAATGAATTAATAAATCTTTGAACTTATTTGACCAATATTTTTTCATAAGTTAATAAATTAAACTTATGGTTTTTACCAGTAGTTAGTATTTACCTCCTGTAGCCTCTTCAAAGGAGTACCAAAGGGAGTGCCAGAGTTCTTATATCACTACTCCAAAATCATATAAACTTCCTCAAAGAGGTTCTTTCAAACGGGTATTCTGCAAATATCTACAAATTTTCGTAATTGCAAAGCATTTAATGGCTATTTTGTTTATTAGGATCTTGGGTATGTAATTTACTTTAAACTAGCTTAGGTTTTGAATATTATTACTAGAACTCTTGAAAATATAAACTTATCACTATTCAAGAAAAATGTATTTATCTGCAATACAGAACAATGTCTATGTATATCTACTAGGCTTGATCGATAATATTTTGTAATGGTGTTTGAATAAAGTCAAAATGTGGGTTTGGGTTATCTAGAATATACGTATTTACAAAGATTCAGATAAATCTAACCTATGAAGAAACAAAATATAGAGAATTCATGACTTCATTTTCTTATTTAATTTTCGAAAATAGTTGGGAGTTTTATATTTTTAAAGTTAAGTGTAACTGTGGTCACTTATTTCACTTATACATATAATTAACATAATTAATACTGTTTCCGAGTGGGTTTACTTTAATATATTTTATTGATTGCAAAAGAGAGTACAAGAGACTTTGGGAAGTTATAATAGTATAATTTTTCCTGTAATCTACTCTTATAATCTTATATTTTTAAACCTACACTCTTCGAAATTAGCGTCTCCTCAAATTTACAACATTTTGGGGACTTAAATTTCATTTCCATCAATATGACTTTATGGATTTATTTCAAACATTACAGGTGTATTGTATATATACCAAAGAGATTTAAAAAAAATGTTTAAATGTGTAACTATCAACCAATCCTAATGTATACACGTTTTTGAGCTGACATGAATGTGATAAGAAATAAAAAGAGCCATCTGCAACTACATAAGTAAATAGTTAAACATCTTAGACATGTGACAGCTTAACTAAACTTAAATTATTTAATATAGATAAACGGGAAAAATAGTATGTTTTAATACCGATAAGATAATTATTTTTTATATTTAAACTGCATTCTCGTTCAAAAAGTTAATATCATAGACGTGGATTAGGGAACGTTTAAACAAGTTTTTTGTGGAAATAACAGAAGGTCGAAAAAACGTTGTTTTTAATGTAGGCCAATAAAAAGTTATATCTACGTTTAAGATAATGTGTTGTTGTTTATCATTATTTCAATTAAATGCAAAAAGCGTAATAAAGATGATTTTAAGAAAACGCTACGATAGAAGTATAAAAACTGTTGTTCTGCTCATTTATAATTATAGCAACTCAAGAAACTACGCCCTGAGGAGATGAATAATCAATATGCTCAACTATAGAAGTGTCTCAGCGCAATGTAACGTATATAGATATAATGCAAGGTGTGAACAAGGGGAATGTCACAGAAAGAGTTGTTATTAGCGTTACTGTGGAACCTTGTACTTAAACAGCTTTTTATGGAATTTGAGGGAGAAGCAGCGGCAATTACAGCTTATGATGTATCGGTTATTGTTGTTGTAACAACATAAAACATTCCCCATAAAATTTTGAAGAATGCTGCTGAAGTGACAGTCCTTGGCCGGATATAAATCCGGTAAATGTCTCCCAACACTAAGCCCCATGAACGATCAAGGCCATCAATAGCTGGGATTGAGAATTAAGGATAAGCTAAAGAATATATTACTGTTTACTAGGAAACTTAAAAAAAACCTGAGCTCTGAGGGGTCGCTCTAGAACTGAAATACAGGTATCCAGTACCTTTGGATCGTGCTGGACTACAAGCTGCCGTAGAGACTCAATGTAGAAGAGAGGGTAAAGTGAAAAAATGCTGGATTACACGTAAAGTTTATCGTCTGCGCTTTAGCATTGGATCTTCACCGCAATTGTTAGGCCTATGCTAATTTATGGAGAGTGGACGGCGACGGAGAGAAACACATTAAGATAATAGAAAGCGTATAGAGAAGCGTTACGCATTACATCAATGGCAGCCCTCAACGTCATACTATATATGACATTAGAAAACTTAACAGCCAAGACCTTGGGGTTAGCGATGGCTGCAAGACTCAATAACAATTTGGCAAATTCAGTTCCGAACCTAAGGTCATATCAGTATAGCGTCCTCTTTGACTGGGCGAACTCACAACGGGAAGGAGATGAATATCGTCTCGTATGCCGATTAACATTCCGAAATGTCTCCCGGAAATGCAATTGATGTGCTCGAAAGTAAATAGTTATCTTTTACATATTCTTCACTTCTTAACTGTACGAAACATGGCCTTATCTTCTACCAATTTCAATTTACAACATATACAAAGGAGGCAAGGCTGGAACTTATCATTCATGTTGAGCTTCATCCCAACTGGTAATCACCCGAGGATTTTGGGTTCAACCTCGACAGCCTGCTCTCCTTTCTAGTGCACGCAGCCACAATCGTCTATAAAGTAAGTAGCTGGAACAAGGTCTTCAAGCTGCTCGCCGGCAGCATTAGGCGCAAAGGGGAAAAAGGAGGGCTGCATTCTTCCTCAGCAAGCAGCTTCTCATTGGATGCTACCTGTTGGGTATTAAGGCACCAAAGTAAGCACTAGAAAATTGCTAAGTGGCTTCCACGAACTTACGAATGAGATCCGGACATACACCTGCCAACCACTTTATCCGATATCGGACAGACAGTCATTGAACAGCATTCTCCGAGAGGCAATCATCACCTTCACAAACTCTCATCATGTGAATGCTGTTATTGGAGTCAATTCCCAACAATTGCATACGAGGAGCTCCTACTTATATGGACTCGAGTCTGATATCTCCAAGATAACAACCGTGATCCTGGTCTCTTGGAGCCACAGTAGAGGTCGATGGGTGGCGTAAGGATGTGAGGATGACATGAAGTAAAACATAGTTATACAACGATTGGTCTAAAATTGAAAAAGGACTTGGTACTGTGGCTTACTGGGCATAGCTGCAGATTAGCATATATTTTAAGCTGCCGTAGTGTTTTTTAGCCAGAAAAGCGCCCGTGAAGAAAGCGGCTGAGATGATACCAGATGCTCAATTAGTTAGCGGGCGAATTAATATATGCAACGACAGTCAGGCAGCAATAAAAGCACTTTTCTCATATTACCTGCTAAACTACGGCAGCAGAGTGTAAAGAAATATTGAAAAGGTTAGCTGTGGATGCAACCGTGCACCTTTAATAGGTTCGTGACCATAAGGATGTAGCTGCAGTCAGCGTGTGGAAGCGAAAGCTTGGCTTCATCTCACGAACTTTTTACTTTCCCAAAAAAAGTAGGAATCCAGACTCTTAGATGGGATACTGACTGACGGGTTATTGCCTTTTGGCGGCACAAGCCCCTATAGATCAAGAGATAAAAGGTTCAGGAAATGCATGTTACATAAGAAAATGGTAAAATATATATTTGATGAAGATTCAGCGTTGGTTAACGATTCCTGATGAAGCACGGCGTCAGGGTCTACAGTCGGCCATCGACAAAATGTCTACTTCAGTTCGTCAATATTATTTGGCATCACCGTTGTTCATGCAACATAAAGAACGTACTTAATCTATAAGAGGCCTCTTGTTGGGATAGCCAGCTTAACCTATGCTAACCTATCTCCGGGAATAATTTAAATATATTTTATCGCTTTATCGGTGAACAGTTTTTCAGGCTTATTTAGAGTTTCTAAAAACGAAATAATTGAGCAAAAAACTGGTTTATTGGGATTTCTATAATAAGATGTGTGCAAACTTAAGTTATTAAGGACTTCTTAATATTTTTTAATTGTTTATTCTAGGCAATTCCACATCGTTATCAAACAATGCTTAGTATTATTACAGCTACAAAATAATTAATCCTCTTACCTTTATAACGTTTTTGCCTGTATCAGAATCCGTTGTCAAATCCTTTTTATTTTATAGTTCTTCTGATTCAATTATATAGAACTGAGGACTTTTTGGAAAATGCGGTAAATGAAGTGTTTTCTAAGTTAGGTTAGCTTAAACACATAGTTTTCTAAAAGCATTTGAAGTATATTCGATATGCAATTTTATTGGACATTACGATACTTAAAAATAAAAAAGATAAATATTTTATCTATTTTAAAATTTCTTGGTGATATATTTTTCTTTAATCTCGCGACTCACTGACTATGAAAAAATGCACCACACCATGTTACAGTATATCTTTGGGCACCGTAAATATATGTAATATTCTATCTAACATAAATAAGAAAAGCTTCAGTTCGGCACTCGATCTAGATCTACTATCTATTACAAAATAAAATAAAGCTTTCACGGGCTGTTAGCTAGTTCACCAATGACTTCATCAGCTATAATTTCAATGACACGATGCATTGCCATAGCAACTAACCAATTCAAGCATTCAAAAAAACTATGAAAATAACTATGTAAATATTCTTTATGTGAATTCACCTCTGTAATCCTGTTTCTTCTCTACTGTTAACCTCAGGATTTCCACTATGCTTTTGTCTGGTCATGAAAAAAATTTTGTAATACATCGCCTACTAAAATGAAAATCTTTATGCCGAATAAAGTTGTATTTAGGGGGTAGAATTAAGTTATTAGAATTTAGTCAGGAGGTACAGAGTAAAAGGATCATAGAATCATTTAGTAAACCCTCTCAAAGTAAACTTTCAAACTCGGGTGTTTTTCCTTTCGAATGGGAACCAACCCGGTCGATTTTCTAGCTCCAATTTCGATAGAGTCAGCTATTTTCAATACTTTTGGCTCGCATTTTTAAATTTCCAAAAATATACTCGTACTACCAAAGAATACTGAAAAAGTGCTACAGATGTGTATTTACACATTTAAATAAATTTTTGCTAGTATATAAGGTACAATTGACCTTTGCATTTCCAAACCACCAATTCAGAGAGGCATCCCTGTTTTAAAAAAATTTTTTTTTGTTTTTCCGTTCCTGAGATATCGGTTGCTGAAAGGGTACGTCCTTTTTTAAATGCTCATAATTTTCTGAAAAATTTACCGGTTTTACCGGACTGTCGAAATATAAAATTGAAAAAGAATTAGACCCATATAAAAAAAAAAATAAAAAATATTGATTTACAAAAACAAACCTGGATCAATTTTCATGAACATTTTTTCTAAAACACCGTCATTCAACTGCAACTCTTGAGGATAGTCCGATAATGGGATAGAACTGAGATATATTTTTTCGACTCATTAGAGTTTCCTACAACATGACATTCCATAGGTTGAAAAATATTTGAAAATACAGGGCAAGGGTTTCAGTATTGTTTATCGAAAAAATATCTGCGAAGTAGTCAAATATTTATATAATGAACATGTATACCATGTCAAATGTTGGGAGATTACATTAGTGATGGCTCATCGCGCACAAAACATTACTTACTTACTTACGCATTGGGCCCAAGAAATACTGAATTCGTTGCTGAATATACTTTTGTTGTGATTTTTTTTATTGTTACTAAACAATGGTTTATGCTAAAATAGTTGTTCAATCTTACTACTTTCAAGAATTAACTTAACACATAATTAGTTCGTATCAAACTGTGTCTCATGTGGTTAATGATGCAATCCCATTATTTAGTCAATACCCAGTTGTTAAAAAAAACATGCTGATGTTAAATTTTATTTAAAAAAAACAATGTCCAAAAAGTATGAGACGAATTAGAATATCACAAGACACTGACGATGAAAGTAATTCAAAGGGCTTTGTGCAAATCTTTGAAAAATTAAAAATGGAATTTTAGAAATTGTAAAAAATACTTTACTAGATCGCATCGTTATCCTATTATCGGTCTATGCTCAAAAGTTGTGAAATGCATGACAGTTTTTTGAAAAAATTCAAGTAAACCGATCAGTAAGTGGTATGGAAATCAACATATTGTATTAACACTTCTTAAATTTTTTGGTATACGGGTTCACTTTTTTTTGGAAAATGGGGTATTGCCAAGCCGCCTCCACGGAAGCGAGAATTTTAATTCAGCTTACATCCGCATCTATTCGGTGCAGATTAATAGTATTTGGGTATATGCATGCATATAAATATGTTATATAAGTAGATCAAACTGTGCATCATTTTGGAAAAATGGACGGAGGCCATGCCCTGTACAATTAAAATTCCTTATAACTTCCCAACTATTTGATGTAGATGAACAATACTTGATATATATATGTAGATCCTATATATCAGGGTATATATTGCTTGTTGGAGAAACGCGGACTTCTGCCCCTTTTAGGACTATTCACCATATATTTCCAGCTATTTGACGTTGATATATGATATTCGATATGTATGTACATATGTATATATTGTCTTTAGGTCAAGGTATAAACAATATTGTTAATAACAAATTACTGCTCAATATCTCAAAAAATATGTATGTATTGGACCTGCGAAGCAAACTGGGTATGCTAGTATACTTATTAATGCTAGCATTTTGAAACTTTAAACGATTATTTAAACTATTAATTTTTATATAATAATAAAATTCCATTGTATTTTCCAAATTTAGATTTTTAAGTAAGGGGATAGATACTTAATTAAATTATTTGTACCAAATTTGAAAGGATTTGCGATATAATTTACTAAAATTTAATGTTATGTACTGTAGGAGAATTTGTCAAGTTTCGAAGATATACTTATTTGCTCTAAGGTGGGCGATAAAACGCTCATTCCCAATATTTTTGATTCCATGTTTTTTATAAAAATATCATTTTCATTCCGTATATTTCCTTATGCAAGTTCATTCTGCATATTAAATTTTTGCGAATTATCTTTAACAGTTGCTTAAATACATAGTTTGTTTGATTTTAGTAAAGGTGGGCGTGGTTCTGTCCGATTTCATCTTTTTTCTCTGATTGAATTGAAATGTAATATGTGTACTAAATTTAGGCTAGTTTTGTGGCATAGTGATTGATTGAGATAGACTTATCTGCTTTAAAATAAGCGGTCCACACCTATTTCCAATTTTTTAGACATTTGGTTTTCAATAAGAAACACGGACGGACGGACAGTTGCTTTAATGAGCAAGTTATAAAAGCCTGGGCTTCATTGCGCTTGGGTATAAAAAAAGCTTTTCCCTGCCATTTTTTGATGCCATGTAGCATACGAACATTATGTAACAATCCAAGGTTTATTTACGGTAAGCAATTCAATTTTCAATTAATTTAATTAAAAGTAAATTCAAATATCCAGCTCAATCAAATTGGGAACCATGAGCTCAATAATCCTGATTATCAATACGATTTTTGCGAAATGTTTTATATTTACGATTAAAATTTGAGTACCCAATTAATTCAGCGTACATTTTTAATGGCAAGATTTTTACAAATTTATTTAGTTTGTGGAACAGTAGCTTAATTGGCGTTACTGTTATTTTCAAGTAATTAAAATATTATTCTATAAAGTGGTGTCTGCTTTAAAAATGGTTTGTTTCGTTTTGAACTAAATATACAACTAAAATTTAATTTATTTTATTTTCCGCCAATATTACAATATTACCAATGCATATGTATATGTATTAATATTACCCTGTATTCTATAAAAAATGTTTTCCGCTCAAATTAAAAGCCTATAAGACAATAAAAACAAATTCGCTTTTATTTTTCAGCAAAATTTATTAATAATTTAAAACAAATTGTATGCATTATCATGAGCTTACAATAAGTATTTAAAAATATATTAATTACCAAACCGACAATTCAAATGCTTAAAATATTGAAATTCAAAAATCAAAACTATATTTTAAGTGAATTAGACAATTTACATATAACGACACATTGCAAGCTGAGACGTAGCGAACTTATAACACTAATAAAACAAAAATATTTGAAAGACAAAAAAAATATGAGTATCATTTGTAGTTATATAATATCAAATAACTTAATTAATTCAGTGCGTTTAGTTTCGTTATAGGAAGTGTCTTTTATTAAATCAAATTGGTTCGGTAAAGATTAGTCGAAATTTTAAATAGTCTGTTGACTTAATTTTTTTAATACTCGTTTTTTTTTTGCCTAGAAACTAATAAAATTATTAATATGTAGTAGATTAATATGTAGGTGCATATGAGAATATATCTTTTAAATCAAATTAATGAAATTTTAATATTAAATATTTAAATTTATAATCATTCATAGGCGTGGCAGATTAGAGGAACTATTTTCTACCGCAAAAGATACAATACTTATTAAGTCTTAGTATGCTTAGTTTACATTGAAATTAGTTGGAGTCATAAGAAGTCTACATATTTCTTTTGTAGTTAAATACGAAAATATACAGTGGCTCAAAGGGAAGCTCGTTCAGTGATATTTTATTAAATATACTTCCTATGAAAATCTTTTTTTTTATTAATTTTGTATAGAAATTTCGTTAATTATGTAACATAAAATATATAAATAAAAGTTTGGAACTTTGTACGAAATTCACCAAAAATCAACAAATTTACAAAAAAATGTACTCGAATTTTCAAAAATTTGAATCAGAATTTTTTGAGACTTTTTGAGTGTTGCACACTTGCTTCCATATAAATTTAATTTTGTTCATGCGCTATATGGAAGAAAATGTGCAACACTATCAGCAGAAAGTGACCAAAAAAGTTTTTTTTAGCCACATGAAACATACTGAATTATCTACAATACAAAACTGCATACTCTAAAAACCTTTGTTGAAACCTTTAAAAATTCAATGACATTGTTTTTAATTTGTTCATTTTTGGGGAATTTTGTATAAAGTTCAAAATTATGATTGATATGGTTTAAGCTACATGAAGAACAATATGACTATAAAAAATTAATGAAAAAAATGTACATGAACAACATTGTGAATATTTAAAAACAAAATCACTGTACGAGTTTTACTTGGAGCCACTGTACACATTTTACATTACATTATTTTGATTTGGTATTCACCAATTAATTTTTAGATAATTCTTTGCCAGATTCCATTTTAGATTCGCTTAAGTTATCAAAATGACAAATAAATTGCATAGGTATTTGTTACAAAGTACAGGCAAGGCGTAGGAGCTATAGGTATTGACTTTTCGACTACTCTTCAAAAAAACTCAATATTTTCGCTCCTTAATTTTTAATGCTTCATGTTCCATTTGTCTCACGTTCTCTCCCTCACGCCATGCTCACTGCGCTTTCTATGCGTCGACGTTGCACTTTTGTGTTGTTGTTGTCGTGATTGGTCGCTTTGCTTGTGATGACCACAGTGGCACCCATTTATAATTTGTGTGTTTTTACTATGCCTAAAAGAGAAAAAAGAACAATACTGTTAAATGGAATAAATTACGATAAATTATTCCACAAACTACATTAAGTAAATAAAAGTGATGATAGTATGTTTGTGTTGGTAAGGTGAAAGTGAAACTACTAATATTTGATGAAAAACATTCGAAACACAAACGAACTTATGTTCCATATATTGCTCTACGGTATATTAATTTGTGGAATTGCAAATATTACCAATAAATGCGGTTATTGTGGTGCTCTATAATTAAAATGATTACGAATCTTTGATTTTACTATATACTCTCTTCATGCTTCGAAAGTTTCCAGCCGTAATGTTTAAATTGTACAAAATAAGTATAAAATTTGTACACTTGAACAAACCTACATATGTTTCATATTGCCAGCTCATACAATGCACAAAACCATAACAATGAACAGATGAGAAGAATATGTGAAAGCGCATGCAATATGCAACATTTATGCTACTAAAAATAACATCAGATCTTAAAAACAATCTTAACCACCAACATCTTATTAATTTTCATCTCTACTTCCCCCTCCATTAGTAATGGGTAGATATTTTTTTTAATGTTTGAGGTTTCGTCAATGACTTAGGGGCATTGTTTTTAACTGCATAAAGCTTTTAGATTTAAGCAAAATCAAACAATAAATTTGGATTTTCTGGAAATCTCGACTAATGAATTTTTATATGTGGATGGATTTTTATACATTCTTTCGATATTTTTTTGCAAATATATTTTAGTATCCGTACCCATATGTACGTTTTCAATGCTATCTAAGTAAATCGAACTATAAAGCATTGACGTTTCAAATTTCATCAAAATCGAATCATAAATATAAATTTTTTTGAATTTCTCGACTCATGTGATTAAAATATTGCCTATATCCGAGGGTCTAAGGAATAACTGCCCAAATTTGATTGAAATCCATTCATCAAGTTACCTCAAAGAAATTTACTACACTTTTACGTATATTTTATGTATAAATTATATCATCAAATATTTTCTTAATAGATTTTTATAAAAAAATGTGATAATTTAATCAAAGATACCAAGAAGTTCTCACTAGTGTGGAAAGTGTGGAAAATGTTGCACTGTATAAATTTAGGAATTTGATAGCATCAAAACATTTCCTTTTGTTATACTAAAAAATATCGTTGTTTTTGGTTTTATTGTTAAAATAAAATAACAAAAGTACGAGCATTGAGCCTTGCGAAAAAATGAAACAATTTTGGGAGTGAAACTGTAACTGCGATTTCTATATACGAAATGAAATTAATCAATCGAAAGGAGTTTTTGTATTTTTATCATAATAAATAAGCCAAGAAGTGATTTCTCTAAAATAGTTCAAAATTTGCACGCAATTCGTGCTCTTTACCCTTCTAAATCCACGATAGGTAAAAAGTACAATTTTAAACGGTGAATATCTAGTTTGCTATATTTACCCAACAGTAATTCATTTTATTTCATTCTACGGCATCACACTTTGGTGGACGTCTAAAGTCTACATATGCGTCAATAATAAAATGTAAGCTACCTTTAGCGCTCATAAAATACTTTAACATATTACTTAACTTTCATTTTTATGGAAAATCTATTAGACATAATTTACAATTCATTCGTGATAAAAACTGGGTATTAAAAAAAGTTTCATTATTTCACCGAAAGTTTCAGTAGCTACGCTACCCGTCTTCCATTTTTTAGAAGGGAAATATTTTGTTTTTGGGCCTATGTCAGTGCATAATAAGAAAACATTGTGAACGAATAAAACACTGCTTCGACAATTAAAGTAGTATCTTGTTTTCCAAATTCGGCAGCTACTTGCACTGACCGTCAGGACGACTCAAAATTATATAAAAAAATAATTAATGACACCTCTTCGCAATTGCTGAAAATCAATTTTAGTGTTCAGGTGCCGAACTAAGCTGAGCTTACAGCAATAAAAGAGTTGCCCTCTGTTTGATTAACTATTATTTCATCTGTTTTTAAAACGGGACTACAAGCAATCGTAAAACTACAAAGTAGCGTTATAATAATTGGAAACAAACAATGCTGTATAGCAGTGAAAATCAAAATAGTATATATTGCGAACCTACTTTTAGTTGAGTAATAAAATACTGGATACTCAAAATTCCAAATATAATAATATTAATAATTTGGCGATTCTGAACTACAAACGATTTTTGTGAGAAGCCACCTGCATTTCGTCACTGACTTTTAATCGATCTGGACTTGTAGTAATAGCTTGTAAAGAAGAAGAGCACTGTTAGCATAGATAAGTTGTGGGAAGAAGTATAAGACAGCGTAAAGCGAATCCAAAGAATGAGATCCAAATGCTCCATCTTAGTTTCTACCTCTTCTTAATACCATAAGTTTTTCTAGGATTCTTTCAGCAACTTCTCTAACTTGTAAGTACCGGAAAAATATCGGGTCAAAAGTATCGATAAGTACTAGTATCGACACTTCTGACTATAAAAGTATTTCGTAGGCGAATTTTAAGCGCAAAAATACATTATCTATAATTTTTAAACCCTTAGACATAATAATTTAAAAAATTTAAACACATTAAGTGTACAACGCTATAATTTGGAAAATTTGACACATAAAACAAGGCTAATGAATCGTAGTCCGAAGTTTGGTGAAATATACGAAAGTGCGATCACTAAACCTGGAATTGTTTACCCTGCGTTAAACTTTATTTCAATGTTTGTCATTTTTAATAAAATTTCGTTGCTATTTTTCAGTATAAAGACATTATAACCCAGAGAATTCTATCAATTCGACGGCCATGACGTTATTGTTATTTAAAGTTATATATACATTTTTTTTTAATTGAGTGATGATCCAGTGTCGCCTGGATAAAATATAACCCGCATATGACTATCCCTATCAGTTTTCAGTCAACATTAGAAGACCAAGATATCTAAACGAGACCAAACATATATTTGACTATTTATTGTATTTAATTATATCTAACTAACTTTTTAACCAACAAAAGTTATCAAAGATTGCTCTCCCAGACGACAATAAAAAATTTAATCATCCAAATACTGACTGGGAATATGAAAGTAACTTATCGTATTTCAAAACAAAAATACTTTAATTAGGATTGAAAGTTTTAAAGATTAATAAATAAAACGAAAATGAAATTAATAGAAAATAATGATTGTGTTTTCAATAAAGTGAAGCAAGGCGAATTTATAGAAGGTGATGGCATAAGAGCAGCTGATTTTATTTTTCTTATTCACCTACATGTGTTTTGTTTTTGCTTTTTCGTATGAGCTTTCAAAAGCCGCAAAAGCAAAAACAAAATGTATGTAAATTTTAACAATTCTTGCGCAGAAGCAAAAACAAAATACATAGGAATTTTGTTGTTGTATTTATAACACCACCTTGTATGGATTCGCCTTGAAGTAAAGTATAAATGGTATAGAAACAAAATGATACGGACGAAATTTTCCAAAAAAAAAAATTTTGAAACAGTATTAAACAGCATATAGTTTCCGAAGAAAAATTTGCGTTAACATCGGGTTTCGATTTGAGTATTTTGTTTTCGATACGGGCTCAGTACTTGATTGAAGATATCAAAATTACTTGGTATCGAATGAAAAGTATCTAGTATGTACTTGTATTTACTCGTTTCGTTTCATCTCTGGCTTTAATTTCAGTGTTGTTGTATTCTGGGAAATAACAATGGAATGTAATAATACAGTATGTGCTCCCTAAACGTGTACAGTACAGGTCCCAAAAAGAGGTGTCGGAAATCTAAAATTTAAATAACTTAAAAATTTCCCATACTAGAATTTTCATAACCGTTAAGGGATATCTATATATCTACTTATATATTTATATAATTACATACAATTCCGATCACTGCACTAAGTGCCAGCAAACGACAAAAATTTCCAATATTCGAAATCTTATCGGAATGTCGTATAACTTGCTAACTGAGAGTTTTTGAGGTCGATGATCAAGAATCGGATGTTAGATTTTAAAAATTCAAAATTACGGATTCAATATCGTGCACAATATACTAATTGCCGTAGTATACTTATATCGCACAATGGAAGAATTATTTTGTAGTAGTACATAAGCCCATTTGAAACCAATTGTGAACCCCTAAAAATTTAATGCCGCATAATTAAACTAAACTAAACATATAAATATAGAATTAGAAATAACATGAATTATGAATATAAGCTTACTCTACGTTAATCGGCAAGACTAAATATTTTTTAAGCCTACCAAATTAGAAATTTATGTCCTCCAGTCTAAAGTAATGCATTATTTTCTGCCACCAACAGCATTTTTTTGGAACTATTACATAACCAAAAAGAACCAGACAGTATACAGTATTTCCTGTTGAATAACTACAAACTACAACTGTTTTCGTCATTACCCAATTTTCAAACCCAATCATTTCTTATTTCCAATGGTGCACCTACAAATTATTTTTTAAAAATAAACAAAATTTGAATCCAATTCGATACTTGACTTTTGATTACTTTTGACTGAACAATGGCCCGGTCGAGTTCCTAACATGACTTAGTGGGGTTGAGAAAGGGTAGGTATAACCGATTATATAACGCGGAATTTTCCCTAGAAGCTTAATAAGGTTCCCCGAAAATACGTAAAAAATAATCTAAAAAAATTAATTAATTAAAAAAAAATTAATAGTGAAAGATTTTCATTATAGGCAACGAAATGATAGAATGAGCTCAAAACTAAATACTTGAAACAATACTAAAGATTTGGTTAAACAAGTCGTCGCTAAATATTTACTACGACTATAGAGAGAAAGAGAGAGAGAGAGAGAGCGAGAGTCGATGAGAATAATGACTAACTACGGATAGTTAAACAATTCTACGAGAGGAGAGCAGCGTTAAAAAAGTGGTTTTTAGACAAATATGTTCGTCTACTGAGTACTACTACTACGAAGAAATAATGACTATAAATAACGATAAAAATTAAACTCTCTCTTACACTTTAAAAGTAAAAACACATCCACAAAATTTGCATTCAAGAATGTCGAGAGTACTGAGATGTTTTACGTGGATATATGGCTTATGGCATATGACACAACAAAAACACACACAATATATAAATAATATTGAGGTGCGGTTATGGGCAGTGAGTAGTAGATGAGAGTAGATATATTTTATTTGCCAAATAATTTTTTTTAATTTTTGATTTTATCATTAATTGTGATTTGGAAATTGTCGAAAATACTGATTTTTCGTGGAACATTTTTAGCTCCTTGTATTCATTTCATTTGCAAAGTTTTTAGTTTATTTCTTTATTTTCTTCTTCTTCTTCCACTTTGCGGATTTTTATGTACGCCTGTGGGGAATGCTGGAGTACCACTTCAGATTTTCATTCAACTTCGCGTCCAATTAGTTGATTTTTAAACAGTCATCCTTAATTCTTTTCATATTGTCTCAATGCCATCATTCTAGCTTGCCTGTTTTGTTCTTGCTCTCGCTCGCTCTTACTTTATATCTATCTCTCTCACTCTATATTTGCCACTTTTTCGTTTTCTGATTATGAACATGAACACAATCCGAACGGATGATGCGTCGATACATGACTTCGCATTGTGCGCTGCCTTTGTGGCCTTTCCGGTCTGGCCGGCAAATCGGCACTCCAGAATGCAGCCAGCTCAGCCGGTGAGCCTTTCAGACTCACCGGCTTTGAAGTTACCGGCGTGGCATATAATAAATAATTATGATAGATATGACTGGCATCTGAAGGACGTTTGCCAGGCGCAGCGGGCAAATAGGGTAGGAAGGCAAAGGATGAGGTCGTAGACTGTGTGTGGGAAGCTTTGCGCACACAAGGAAATGATATCGGTAACGGTAATGCACTCCGTTTTCGCAAACCACGCGGCAGCGTACATTTACGTAGAGTCGATTGATTTGAATAGGTAGGCTCGGGCGCATACGATATGCGTGGTATGATTTGGGCATATATTTGATGTTCATAAGTGATGGGTGCAGATGGAGATGGGGATGATGTGTGTGTAGGAATACTGGGATTAATTGGTATGGGTATGAGTGATCTAAGGCCTTTGCGACGAGTGCGCGGTGGTGGTAAGGGTGCCGCAGTAGACTGAGTGGCGTCATCGCCGAGTAGCGGTGAATATGTGCAGTTAAGCGAGCAGGTGGTTGAATCATTGATATTGGTTTTATGTTCTGACAATCGCAAATTAGTAGTGTTCTCTTCTATGGATTGCATACTGACTTCCTGTGTGGTTTGCGCCTGTACTATACTCTCACTACTGGCACTGTCGGATTGTGTATGTATTAAATTCGTTTCGTTTTCGTATACGTACGTTGTTGTTGGGCCTGGTTTGTGTTGCTTCTGTTGTACTGCAGCAAGGAATGACTTTTTGGAGTCGCGTAATTTGCTGGGTATTGCGCCACTGTGTGCGGAGAAGTAGTGTATGTCAGTGCCGCTACTGCTGATTTGCTGGGGTTTGTTGGTGGTGTGATCTGTGAATGGTGAGCATTAGTTTTAGAAGTATTTCTTTGGGAAGGTGGAACAAAGAGCGTTAATTTGATAAATTTTTCAGGTTAGATACTACTTCGAAGGGTTGTAATTGGAACCTAACTGTAATGAGATCAGCTACAAGTATAATGAAGTCAAAATTTTGTAATTCTTGTGCGACAGTGCATACGATATTTTCGCTTGACATAATAAATTTTGGGTGCTCGGAGAGAGTGTAAAGATCTATGTATGTGAAATTCATTGATATTTTATGTTTACTGCTAACCTAATATTTTGGTGTACTGTGTGTGGCTGAGTAGCACCCATTATTAAGATGCCCAAAATAAGCAGCTCTGCAAGAAATATTTCACGGTACAATTAAAAGTAAATATAATTAACACAAGCATATTGCTCGAGCGCTCTTTTGCTAACAGCAATATAAATACAATCCAGACAGCGCTAAATAGAAGAGTACATATTTGAAGAATGAATGTATTTGATTCCACCTACCTCGCGATTTGGACTGTTTATCCTTTTCTCTTTCCTTGTCATGGTTTTTTTCTCGTTCCCGATCGCTGGCCGATCGATGTCCGGATGAGTGTTGTGGACAGTGTGCAGTGGCATCATCTGTACGCCCGCGGAGCGAGCGTAATAGTCGCACACCGGCGTTGACGCTACGTGTCTTCTCCGTGGCGCTGCGTGAGCTCGAGTGACGTCCAGCGCTGCCACCACCACCCGTATTGGTGCTCGATGTATGCTCCTCACGGTGCTTGCTATTTCTATTTCGCACACCATTTGTGGTGGTGCGCTGTTGTTGCGGAACAGTCGCGCACTCAGCGCGTTCCTCTCGCTGAGAGGCATGCGTAGTGCTGCTGGCCGCACGTCGTCTTTCTACGTCCTTACTCGATGAGGAGTGATGCTGACGATGATGATCTACAGTACTTTCCTTCTTGCTTCGTCTGTCACCACTGCGGCTCGTCGCCACACTTGTGGAGTTGGCGCTCCGTTTACTCTTCAGGCGTACTCGTTGCTCCTCACGTGCAGTGACTTCATCTCCCGACGAATATTGTAAACGTGCAGAGCGTTGTGACTCACGTGAACTGGAACGATGCTGTTGTTTTCCAGCGGTTTTCAATTGTGTTTTTGTGGATGTTGCCGTTGTTGTACGCGTCTGTTTGGGAGTATTTATATTCTCGTATTCACGTTCGCTGGAGAGTGAACGTGAACGTGGACAGCTTTCCACAGACGATTGTGATGAGGTACGTACTCGTGTGTGTGTATCGTGTGCAGTTGGAGAAGATGTTGTGTGACGGTTATTGCGTTTCGCATCGGAAGCAAATGTCCCGCGCGACATTTTCACTGCAATGCATGAGTCGTTGGCCTTATGGGCGACTATTTTCTCATCAATTGTTTCGAGTGGCGTGGATTCGCGTCTATGAAGCGATGAGCGACGGCGTCGCCGGTCTTTATGGGCAGCCTCATCGGAAAGGGCCTGAGGGAGAGGAAAAAATTTGGTTAGAGTTTGAAACGAGTATAATTTTTTTGTCATCTTTACCTACTGAATTAAATTAACAACTTATGTAAAATTTATATGCCATGCATTTGGTTGATACTAATACATCTTAAAAGCAATAAGCATATCTCAAAGGTACACGACAACATTCGAGTTAAACAAAAGAAGTAGGTTTCCAGAATTACCGAAAGTTCTAACCACTTTTAGCAACCGCAATTCTGTCGCAAATGGTAACGCTGTCAATAGTTGGTCGTATAAAAATGCCAAATATTGCCTACTTCACAGGGCACTGTTGCCACTTTTACGTGCAAAATCAACTGTAAATATAAGATTGAACTTGTCATCTATTTTGTATGATGGTAACAAAATTCACACGTAATAAGTGTGCACAGAATAAAAAAGTATGTAAAAGCCAGTGACCTTTGTTATTGGTAAAGAATGAACACCGGTATTCGACTGAGTTGTCAGACAATTCGGTAAACGCTGTCGCTTTGCCAAGCATGCAAGTTAACAACAGCTCTAATTTAGCCGTTAATTGATCAATCTAAACAAATTTCTAAATTAAAACATTATAACAGCCACGCCACAGTCTTACTGTTGGTTGATTGGATATTATCGGAAATTTCATTAAGTAATGTAAACATAGAAACCAATACGAAATGCAAACTGATACATTTTGTTTTTTAAATCTCAATCAATTAAAAATTAGAACAAATACTCTCCTAATGGAATGATGGCATTGCAATAAGAATTATGAAATAAAAAATCAGATAAACATGATTGTAAGATTTAAATTTGACCAATGATAAATAAATGTGAGTTCGATTCTGAGTATTACAGAAGATAGTAGTCTTGATCTGGGGCTCCACATTGAGGCAGCATTCTGGTCCCGTTTTTGCCCAGTTTATCAAAGACATCAGTTCCTGTTTCTCGTCGGCAAGATTTTTGTTTTATGCGAATTACCTTAAGATCTATTGTTGATCCGTAGCTCTCTTGATTCGGAGTTGGTGCAAATTGATTTAGATAATGTTAGTAACTGGTGTGCCAAAAATCGTTTATCGCTGAACGTAAAAAATGTTTTCAAATTACCTTTTTTAATCAATATCATTGACACCTATTATCAGAACTCCAACTCGCGCCTATCACGGGTAAAATAAATTAAAGACTTAGGGGGTATATTTATTATAAAATTTTAAGCCATGTTGGCTTTTGTTGAACGTAATAACTCTAATTTTGTATAAGCCGAGACTTTTGTATACTGGGTTTGTTTTTTTATTTCCATACCTGATTAAGGATTCAGAAAAGTATTTATTTTGCTTTGCTTTGCGTAAAATACGCTTCTCGGATCATATGCCTTCCTATTACGAGTAATAGCGGTGCCTACTGAATTTAAAAACAATAAAGAAGAATTTCTATACTTATCGAGATAGACTTTTCATGTTCAAAAATCGCAAATTTTTTGAATTGTTTTTATAAATAGTTTGGTTATACTTTATTCTTTATTTTCGCCTCTTAATTGTTTATTAATCTCTGATTGACTTAAATAAATAAATAAACGTTAGACGATCAATGAGGGACGGTTCACCTAATCTTATCCTAGCTAATTGACGTGGAGTAAGTTAAGTCTTATAATATTAAGAGTTCATTTTAAAAATACATGTGCGGCAATATGTATTTTTTATTCAACAGATTCGCAGAAATACATAAACTTAATTACTTTTTCTTAATTGGGAATTAAATGCTGGTTTGAAAATTCTGAAAATTTAAATTAAATCCGTGACTGCGTTTCAATTGCGGTTATTGGAATGCAGTAAATTTTTGAACAGCTTTATCAATTGTTGTTTATTCGACTCACATTCCCGCCGTTGTTTACTGAATAGGCATGATTAGGTCTTACCTCAAAATCGTCAATATCATCAAATATGTGTGTAGTTCAGCCAGGTAGCAAACTGACTTAACTAGAGTTTATGCATGGTGCTGCAAAAACCAGCGAAGACCCAATATCATTAAATGCTTCCTTTCCAACAGTATTTAAGAAAAACTCAAATGTATTTTAGAAAGAGGAAATGTATTTCAGGAAAACACAATTGCATTTCAGAACTGGTCAAATGTATTTCAGAAAAGCACAATTCCATTTCAGAGCAGGCCAAATGTATTTCAGAAAACACAAATATATTTCCGAAAAGTACGTATGCTATTCAGCGTGTGTCTATTTTTTTCGCAGATCCTTTGGCGTTGCTGGTATGTGAGCAACATAAGTATGCACATACATACATACCTACATAAGTATGCAATTAAATAAAGCCGCACGATTGTAAGTGCTGCATTATTCGCGTTTATAATTGTTTTATTATGTTGGCCGAAGGGGGAAATGGCAGAGGCTTAGTTTTTATACGGATTTAGTGACCGTCATGTTCTATAATCATAAAACAGACATAGTATGTAAAAGTTTACTTAGCCAAAATTATTCTAAAAACGTTTTTCTGAAATACATTTGTGTTTTTCGGAAACTCATTTGACCTTTTATGAAATTCATTTGACCTTTTCTGAAATACCATAGTGTTTTTCTGAAATACTGTAGGAAAAGGTGTAGTACTAACTATGACGTCAACGCTCCAATTTCTAGAGCCGGTTGGGATTGAGGAAGCCGCTTTGGGCTGGAGGGAGTTGGCCCACTGCGTGTTTCGATAGAAATTGTAGTAAAACTATCATTCGTTTGTTCGTTGGTTTGTTTACCAGCGATTGTGCCATATCTGTACATACATACATACATACTATATCCAAATTTCTTTTTAATACCCCAGAGACTTTGGTTTTTGTTTTTATTATTTTCTATTTTTACAGATATACAGATTATAAATTTTTGACGACAGCAGGCAATTGAAAAAATTATCGCTGTTATAATATTGACAAGTTAGGAAATATTGTTTCCGTGATTTGATCAGAATGCAAGAACAAAAGAGAAAAAATCACGTAAACGAACATTATTGCAACGCAAATGCGATATGAAAGACGAGTGGGTTATGATATTCGATTTTACGCAATCGAATCCTGCATTATTCAAACTTTTACGATTCTTTGTATCTGCACTAAATGACTAGTGATAGAAGTTAGATCTCTAGAACGCAATGTACTTAATATCTGTCTTAATTTTAAGTTTATTTTAAAGTTAACTACTGTTAGCTGTGTACTCTGCAAAAATATTTCGGTATTCCAAGACTTGAAGAAAAAAAAAATAAATAAAAAAAATATGTACATATGTAGTTTTCCCTTCATAATTCTTCGTATAAACCAAACACTGAAAAGACAAACATTTTTCCGCGTTTGGAGGAGTGTAATGTGGAATGAGTATTGCTAAAGTATTACCTTCATAGTTAGATCGGCATTTTCATTCATATCGCTCAATAGAAAGGCGTCACGTTCTAGGTCCATTTTACGATCATATGGTTGTGGTGATTTAACTTTGAAAACAGGCGTTATCTCATTTGTAATATTCTCATAATAGTGGGCAGTACTATCACCATCATCATCGTCACTGTCATTATGATTATTACCATCATGCTTTTCTTCTAACCTAAAATTTTTTGAGGGCACATGTTTATCATGCTCCACATCAGATCGTATCAATTGTGCTTCAATAGCAATTGGACTGTGTCGTAATAGATCGGGCTTATCATTCAATAATTGCCACTTGGTGGTCGTTTGCGATTTCGTTTCTGTTGGGGGTTCCACAGATGTCTCTACATTATTTACTTCGTGTCGTCGCGTTGTCAACTTTTTGTCTTCGTTGCCTATTAGGGACAAACGTTGACGAGATGGTAGCAAACGCTTTGATTTACTCATTGCATTAGTGTTAGGGTTCGGAAGTAGTTTCGTTTTCGGTTCATGGGCGTCGTTTTTATGGGAATTCGATATGCCAAAGTAAGAGAGCTCGTGTTCGCGTAATTTACGTGCACCACGTGCTTCTTTAACAATCTTTAGCGATTCACGCTGCCCTTCGGATGGTAAACCATGCTCTGCTGATTGCCTATTTGTGCTGGCTAAGTGAACTTGTGGAGGTTCTCTAGAGTTGATAACTGGAAGTCGAGAGTGAAAACAGTTGGAAAGAGAAGATTGAAATTCACATAACAACTTACCACTCGTCGCAGTTCTTGGTTTGGCTCTTGGTGGTGATTGCGTGCGCTTAATGGATTCGCGTTTCTCCAACGAGATTTGTGGTGAATGTAGTTCGATACTCATGATGTTAGACTTAGGTAGATCTATTTGAAGAAAAGAGTTTACAGATAACGAAACTAATTAGGTGCAGGCAGTCGAAAATGTTCGGCTCAACCTAAACTCTTAGTGCGGTTGATCTACTTTGATTATCCCCTTTCTGCTTACTACCGCTTCCTCTCTTCTTACTATCTTTTAACTTTCTTAGTTTTAAGCCTTAAAGTTTGTTTTTTACTTTACTCTATTTACCTGCTTTATCCAATACTGCTAGCTCGTCTTTACGTTCCTCGGCATCTATCTTCCAAATAGTTCGTTTGGCCTTCATGCGACTCCAACTACCGCTAGAATATTCTACAGCTCGCTCATCCTCCTGTGACGAGCTCTCCAGCGTACCGCCACCACTATCACTGTGTTCATTTTTTTGGGCACAAAAGTAGCTCTTCACTTCTTCGTCTGCGCTGTCAACACCATCTTCGTCGCGGTGCTGTGCCGCTGAAATATCATATAGACGCCGCAACTGAGACAGCTGCTGACTGACAGAAACCTCAGCGTTGCCGATCAATTTTAGGCGTGGCGCCACAAGTGGTGCTGGTGGTAAAGATAGTGGTGTGATGAAAGCACTTTGGCTTTCAAAGGAAAGCCTCCGGCTAGTTATAGTTTCAGTTAGTGTTGATGTGTTGCTTGTATTGACAACGGTACGAGTAGTTAGATTATCATTCTCCAAAGATGTGTTGGAGCAGCGGCGTGCAGTTTCTTGATAGCTGTTCGAGCGTAACATTGGTGTGGATATAATACTGGGCGACATGGTTGCTGATTCCATTGAGGCTATACTAAGGCGACGCATGGCTTCGTCGAACTCATTTGCGGAACGCATTGTTTTGATGATCAATGAAGTAGACTTGAGTCCTTCGTCAAGCATGCGTTGATGTTCTCGCAGATCTTGTAATATTAGCTCTTGAGTGTTTGGACGTCGATTTGACGCAATGTTATTGGGTTTGCCGTCAGTGATTGGCATTAACTTGGGAACACCTGAGTAAAAGTGGTGAGAGTTGGTTTTTGTTTGGGATTTGTGTTTGGAAAATTTTGGGTTTATTCATGTTTGCTCGTTAAGTTATTGATTAATAAATTTTTAGATAAAATTAGAAGCAGCATTTTGGTGTTTTTTTTTTTTTTGCAAAATAAGTACCACACCATTTAACTGTAGAGTTTGAGTGAATTAAAAGAACGGGATTCATTGTGCTACATCTATTTATTTTAGAGGGCTTGAGTTAAAAAAGTAAAACAGTCAGGGTAAGCAGTGCATTGATTTGGGATATTGTATTTGCAATAGGTTTTTGCGATTGGAAGAATTATTCTCCATAGCTAAGAAAACTTTAAAAATACAAGTATAAGTTGACCATTAATCACAAAAATACTTAAACGATTGCGTAATTTTTGCAGTAATATTGATTTTAAAAGACCTATTAAAAATTAAAAAATGTCTGATAGCTTTATGAGGAGAATCTGTTACCTAAATATTTGCCAAAAATAAACAAAAACTAAGTAATGTGTTCACATTTAGGAAAGCTAAAGTTAATTTCGTATGTAATTTCAGAACACAATATTAACATACAATTGGAAATATTGGAAATGGAGTAAATTTGAGCAAATTACCTTGTGTAATATATATAGGATTTGTATTTTCCCATTATACGAGAGGTGAGCGTAGTTTTTGTGCGACGTACATTGTAAATGTCCGCTGTAAGTGAGGTGGGGGTTTTTGTCCGATTTTTTACAAATATTGAGTTAAAATGAAATGTGTGTACCAAATTTGGTAGATTTTAGTAACATAGTTTCTGATGTATATTACCTCTAAAGTGGGCGGTGTAACGCCCATTCTTCTAAAAAAAATTACTCATACATTTCTGTACGTTAAATTTGAACAAAATATCTTCAATAATTACTGAAATATCGTTTTCTTTTGATTTTGACCGTTATGTGTGCGCGGTTATTTTAACCAACCTACTTTGGGCGGAGAGCAATGTGTATACCAAGTTTACTTGAGTTATCGGATGCACGGACATGGCTTAATCTATTTCGCTAATCATTCTGGAAATATTGGTATTCATATAATGAATATATATTTTATAAATCTATCTCGGCTTCTTTATGGTGTTACAAATACCCTATAGGTGAACAAAGTTATAATAGCGTTTTATATAAATTATATAAAAAAAATTTCAGGGATGTGGAGTTCGAATATCAGAAGTCGAAAATATTGCTGGCGGAATTTTGTCCAAAAACTTTTTCAAAAGAAATATGAGAATTTCACAAATTTTGGCAGCTCAACTTTCAGAATGAAAAGATTAATCTATTAAGCCATGTAGTTATTTATGTCTGTCCGTTCGCGCGTCCGTATGTGTATTGGATAACTGGTGTAAAAAATGAGATATCTCAACGAAAACTGTTAAACATATAATTATATATAAAAATGCGCATACTCACGCCATCATAACGGCACGTTGTGAAAATCAAATGTATAAAAGATAATTTTATTAAATTTTATACAGAGGATTGGGCTGGCAAATGGGCGCTCACTTATTACATATCTCTGAAACTACTTTATCAAACCCCACACAACTTGGTAGTGTAATGTAAAGTGCTATTTTAACTCAGTAGGTATAAATCCGCAACTTAAAGAAATCGGACAAGAATCACGACCACCTTTCATATAACGGTAATTTACAAAAATTAAAAAAAATCTGATATTTCAGTAATTATATAAGCAATTTGCTCAAATTGTATATGCAAGATTCGGTTGTGAAGGAAAAGACGTGGCTCAAAATGAATATGGCACCGCCAGCAGAAGAGCAAATATGTACATAACCGAAACTACTTTACCAAACTTCATCAAATTCGGTACATACTTTACATTTGAACTCATTAGGGGCAGTTTTGGAAATGATTGAATTCGGGGGGGAAAATCTCGCGTACCTCTCATACAACGATAACAAAAAATTCAAACATTCCATGTTGGACTAAATCTTATATCCAAATCAGTTGAATTTAGAGCGCAACATTTTATTATAAATACAAAAATACAAAAAGCATGATAATTTGTTTTTGTTTATATAAACATATTTCCAAAAATTAAATAAAAATGTTAACTCGTTTTATTGCATAAGTAGAAATCGCTTAAGTTTACAAAAATAATTGCATTATATTAATTCGATTAATTGCATACAACAAGATTGTTTATTAAAAAAAAAGCGCCGAGTATTTAGAGTTCGAGGTTAGATATTTTTTGACCGCATTTCAGAATATCACAAATGAATTTCAGGAAATCTCAAATAAGTAATTGCAGTAATTGAGTTTGAGAATATCTTCGTAGATAGGACAAACAGTTGGATGCATTCGCCAACACATAAAACATTTGGAAATGTATGGGAACAAATAATGTACTTCTGTTTAAAAAATGAACTTTTTTCGGCGTTGAAAGTTTTATATATCTGAGAATTTAAATTCAAATTGTTTAAACTTTTTCGGGAGCCAGAATGAGCAGTTAGCATTAAACTATCAAGTATAAATCGAATACGAGTATTATCATCAAATCGCTTATATAATGACAATGTTTGGCAAATTAATTAGCAGATCTTTACAATACATATGTGAGGTCGATTACAAGAAATTTTGAAAGTTTTGTATTTATTTATCATCATACGATTTCATACAACCATCAGTACTTCGTCCATAAACGTTTGTTTTGTACAAAGCTTCTAATGCTCTTGGACCTACTTGTGGGTTTTATATCTGGATTTTGTGCCTTTGTGATTTTGAAGCTAGGATTGCTATAAATTTCGCAGCAGGTATCGGGTCTCTGTCTTACCTAAATAATAATTCTTCAGCTGGATAAGCACAGTAGTCACGAAGTCTTCTGACAGTAGAGTATGTATTTAGATACAATTTCTGGATAAAGCTAAAATTTGGAAAACACGGTTCAAATAAAAATGGAGGGGTGGAGGATAACCTAACAAGTATTATCATCAGAGTAGCTAATTAGATTTTTGATATTAAGAATTCGCTGAACTGTCAAATTATGTTTCTTTTTACATTTCATTGTAATAGATTTTAGTCTGGACTGTTTTGATGAAAAGGTGGATACATTTCATTTACATTTCATGTTCGTAAGGCAACAATAAAATACATGCAGGCTAGTATCTGTGTAATGTCTTATGCGTAAAAGCTATACATATAAGCTATCCCCTATAGTTTAAGTATATTTTTACTAAGGCAATTATTGGGTGTAAATATCAGTTGTCATCTAAGAGATAGATAGAAATACATCGATATGTTTAAGAAACATTAGGTTGTAGTCAGAATATCATTCTTAATAACTAGTCAAACATCCACAGCTTAAGTCAATTCAGCATAGATATTTTTAGCGGTTGTCGAAAAGGTTATTCCCATGCAAAGTGTTAAATTTTTTTTAGTAAAAGTTAATAAATATTTGAAAAATATGAAACAACCAATTAACCCATAACACATTAACTTCTCAGCTCAGAAACAAAGCAAAAAATTAAATCAGTTGGATGAGAAGGAGGAGTAGTTTAACATTTCAAAAACTAAGAGGACAAACATCACATAAATAGTAGATCAACCCACAAAAGGAGTAACTAAAAATAAAGTATATAAATATATAAAACTACTTAAAGTCCATAACTAAAATAAAAAATATGTAAAACTTCAAAAATATTTAGGTTTAATACATTGGAGTAGATAAATAGTCTTCTTTGCATTAAAGCACTACAAAAAAGTTAACAAACTATACATACATACATAGGTTAGACTTAGTGATACGAATAGCTTTTTAACAAACTTACCTGTACTTAACCATTCCCGCGTGGTAGCTGGTTCGTCTACACTCAAATTGATTTTAGTAGAGTAACCATTTTGTGTGGAATGCTCATGACGCCTCTCGGCAATACGTACACGCTCTGCAACGGATTTATTTAGACAGGCAGTTATTGAGTCATCTGGAAGAGTGACAAAGTGTTCAAAGTTCATATACAGGGAAGTTGTGAAGCGATTGCAGTATTAGTAAGTTGTCTACAAACCTTGATCGTCTCCACCCATGGCATTTATACTGCCACTTGCCACAGGTTTTAGCTGCACGCCCCACAATGCGTCCGCGCTGTCAATGTTCTCACCCAAATGGTAGGGTTTAGGCTTAATTGGCTTATTTTTTAATATGCCGCGTATAGCAGCGATATCATCATTCTCATTGTCGGTTGTATCGGCACCGCTTGTCGTCGGAGCATAACTACCGTGCGAACTTTCCGCTTGTGAATCACTACATAATTTCTGTACTGAAACTGTAACACTTGTTGTTGCTGGCATTGCTTGTATATCGACGGCATCATATGGTTCCAATAAGGTAGCTTTGTACGCCACAATCGAACTGGCGATTGCGCGATGCCGATGCTGATCATCGCCGAAATGTGTTACGTTCCCAGTTGTTGTTGTTGATGAGACTGGTGTGGATGGGGACTTGGTGAGACTTTGTAACGGCCCACTTGTGGTACGACGACGACGACGAAAATTATTTGTTGGCGGAGGTTTGCCATCCGTTTCTACAATATTAACCCTTCCCGATTCAGCAGCGAAGTGCACTTCGGTCTTGCAGAATTCAACTCGCTTTTGTGCATTTTGTGTGCGCTGGAAGAGTGTATAGTTTGGGTTGATCGTCGAGGTAATGACTCCTTGATTGTCTTCTGGATTACTTTCATAGCGAGCCAGTTGCATATTGGACTTGCTAACCATCGCAGGCGAGTCATAGAAACCATTGAGATGCACCTGCGAAGTTTTTCGTAGATTATCACGCACATACTGACTCTCATCTACCGCAATTGAATGACGCTTTTGCAAGTCCTCGTCGGGTGTGCGGCGTGTAGGCGGTTTGGCTGGGCCATAATGTGAATGCGCAACTGTTTTATCTGGTTCACCAAGGTGTATGACTGTAGCACGTGCTCCGGTTGGTGCTGCTTCCGTGGGAGACCAGTTGCCGATCTCGCCCGAGCGTCCCAATCCACTATCCGTTGATGCGTCCATGCGAAACATTGACTTGTTGTCGGGTGGCGACATCTTCTCAAAGCCGTATGATTTGCGACGCGAGTGCCACTCTGACGAGTTATTATCTTTAACTTTTTGACGTGACCCCAGGCTATGTGAGGTGTGTTTGGAACTTACAAGTGTAGAGGGCTGCGCTGAAGTGCCGTTTTCCGGTAAGCTGTGCTTTGTTTCCGCTGCTATAAAAGGGGACTGGTGCTGCGAAAGCGTCGTGATCTCTGGTGACTCTTCAGGTGTCAGATGACGCATTTGTGGTGTTGACAACTTACGTCGCACACTCTGCTGTATTTCAATGTGCTCTTCAGCAGCCGGGGGTTGTTGATAAGCAATGAAGTCGTCCTTGTACAGTGACTCGTCTGACAGTTTCTTGAGTCGGCCACGTATCTCCTTTAGCGATTCAGCGGTTAGCAGTGTGTTACGTTTACTATCACCTGCAGTTTTTACTGCGTCTCTCCGACCATGTAATATACTCTCCAGTGCCGCTAGATCGACATGATTGTTTCGCATAGCGGTGGTTAGTCGACGTCCACTTTCCAGTTCTGCGCGTATGCGTGATACACTAATCGAATTGGCCGGTAGATCGAATGGGCGTCGTGCGATACTTGCCTCCGGTTGCCTTTCCTGATCGTTGATGCTAGTATTAGAGTTGTTGCTAGTCGAGGAGGATAACTGAAAGGAGCGTCGCAATTTGCTGACACGCCGCCACTCATTAGACTCGGCGATCCCCTCGTTCGACTCAAATTCGTTGCTCAAGTCGTCAGTGGATATGGAATGCGATCGTTGTAGCAAAGAGCTACTGCAAGACTGACCATGTGGTTGTTGCTGGCGACGCAGCTGACGCGTGGATAAGCTGTGGCGGGGTTAAGCGCGACAAATATAAGGCAAATGTTTATTTGAGTTAAAAAATGCGTATTAATACAAAGCTTTTAAATAAATGTATACATTTCTACCAATAAAAACAAATCCAGTGCGCTGCAGTGCAACATCTCTGGCTGCTACTCAGCAGAAAATGACAATTAAATAAAATGAACGCAGCGTTACGAAGACAACTCAATTGAAATTAATTTCCGCCCAATAACCAAACCTTCACAGTCGAAACTGTAATTTTCAATCAAACACTCACCGTAAATCATCGTCTTTAGCGCAGTCATCCGCCGCTGTCGCCGCCTGCGTCGCTAACTTGGCTACAGAGCTCGCGCAATGCCGGAAACTTTCCAAGCCACGATGACGTGTTGGTGTCATTTCGAGCAGTTTACTTTGTTGATTTTGTTTTCGCGTTTGATGGAGGGCGTTGCGGTGGAGGCAACGCAAGAGCGACACATCTGCGTCGTCAGCCGCAGAACAATCATCACAATCAGCAACGCCTACGCGTGATTTAGATGAATTGCTGTTTTGGCCATATAGAGTAGCTTGTTCCAAATGATTTGGGCTGCTTCGTTGTTGCTGCTGCCAAGTTTTAGTACCAGTCACTGTGCCATTCGAACTTTTCATTGTTGCTATGCATTTTGGTGACTTTATAGCTTCGTCGCTTGTGGCTCGACTGTTATTGCTGCTGTTGTCGTCACCACCACCGCCGCCAACAATTGCATGTAGGCTCACCTTACCGACACTACTCTTGTGGGTGTTCATTGTCGTAGAGTTGTTGCTGCTGCTGCTGTTGCTGCCGCTGCTGCCGCTTTTCTGCAAAATTCAAAGAAAGGCAAGTTCAGTGCTTGAGTCTTTAGTTTACTGAATTTTTTGTTCATTTTTAAAATACAAATAGATAAATGGCAATTAACATATTTTGTTGATGCTATAGATGTTTTTCGATGTAAAAAGATAGAAATTGGTGCAAAGGAAGAAAGACTAAATACAAGATTTTGTTAGCTACATTGATGGGCAAAAGATTGATTATAATCTTCTGAGCCACATAAATTATATTAGATTTTTTGTTTTCTTATGACAGTCTACATGCACTCCCATTTTTTTTTTTGTTGCGTGCTAACACATCGATGGCATACTTTTGTTGCTCCCCACGCAGAGCAAAAATTTATACAAAGTGAAATTGATAATTTGCGAGGGTAGCACAAGTATTTCTCGTCGAACTTAAATTTTCAAACCAATAAATTTAAACATGTGAAATAATCTTGGTCTACAATGGGAAAATGTACTAAGTTTGTATGCCAATATAAAAGAGAGTGAATATTTTTGAAATTATTTCAGCGTCCCATCAAACGAAATTGTTGGATTTTCTGATTCGTAATGTATGTGGGGTGTTAAAAATCGAAGCAAATTGTTTTGTGAACTCTGTACGAAATTGTTTCAAACCTTTAATTTCGAAAGAAAATTCCTTAACAATTCATCAATACTTGTATGGAAGTCGAAAAGATTAATGTCTTTGAAATGGTCGATTGCTTTGCATGCCTACAAAATATTTTTATTCAAAACCTATGTATAAAAAGTACACCATAAACCAATCACTTACAAAACTCACACTTTTTCAAACTTTTTCAGCTGGTTATTTAGCATAAAAATGCTAATCTTCGCTGATTCTTTCGAGAAATCTCATTCAAGGACACTGCTAAGTAAACTATTACAGGTTTTTCACCTTTTAACAATATTCAAAAACTATCAAAGGATTAGCTCCTGGTTTTTATTTTTCTCCACATTGGCGTCTTTGTTTTTCAAAATAATCAAATTTGTTTGTTTCATGTTACTGATACATGATAACCGAGTTCGCTCTACCTTAAATTAATTATATTGGTATAATTTGTATAAGAAACAATTTAATTACTCATTCCCTTTTTAACTCAAAATATGTCGATGGCTTTTTGTTTATTAAATTCAAAGAATTTCGCATTATAAACATATTAACAGAAAGAAAATTCGCATTCTCTGTTATATTTCTAATAACATATTTTCCAAACTAAAATTATATGTATTTAAAAATATATTATAAAATTGAGGAAGAACTGTCGAATAAGTTTCCGTCCTATTACACATAATACATTTCCGCACTTAATAGTATGCACGAGAGAGACGAATTTCGATACGATACGATCCCATATCGATACTTCTTCAATTCGTTATAGATATATTTTACTCGAAAAAAAGTATGTTTTGGAATCGAGTACTTAAACCCCAGGTATCGTATCGGGTTTGCGAAGAAAATTATTTACAAAATGCTCCTAGAGCATCTGAAATTTGAAAAATATCTCGCTAACATTTTTTCGTGGCTAGGGCTCGAATGTATGGATATGACTACTAAGCGGAATAAAAAACTAATTAAGAAATACAAGGTCCACGTTAAGGTCACGCTCTTAACTAATCCTTTTCCAATTTCAGGCGAGGAGCGTCCTTTGCTATGAACTTTGCTCAAGTTCCAAGTGCCATATTGGTGAAATGAAGGAATGGTCCAGAAAAAGTACTAGTTTTTCAAAACTGGAAGTCCCCAAATTCGGCATGTCAAGCTAACGACCTAATTGGCACTTGTGCAAACACTTTCTATCTGAAAAACATATTACGTTTTGTAATCGATTTCATATCGACATTTTGGGTATAGAGTCCTAGAAATTCGATATTTATGGGCAACCAATTTTTTTTTTTAGAACTATGGACATATGTACGAGTATATTCAAGGAGGGCAAAACATCAATTTTTCATTTATTTTGACCCAAACACCAACTTTTTTGTTTATGTTTGGTATTTGTTTTCAAGTGATATGGCTGTTGTTAAGTTGGTTGGTTAGTTAGTTGGTCGGTCGTTGGGCGACGTTGTGCAGATTTGGAGATTTGCGATTTGCATCTGTGTGATTATGTTAATGTAACTCACTACCACGGCAATGACCGAAAATTGGATTTGTTTGTCTAAGAAGCAGCATCCACTGCCCATTTTCTCGCTTATCACTCTGTATCCCAACGATTCCCCAACCTCAACAATAGCCTTCATTCGTTTTTTGGTGTTCACGTTTTTGTAATGCGAATTACAATAGCTGCCCGCCTTTGACGTTGAAGTGAAAAAATATGTAAATACATTAAGAGGTAGGCATGGATAAGAACTCGTTTGAGAGAAAGCAAATTTTCTGCTTGTAGTATTTGTCCATGACGTGTGTGGGTGTCCCTCAAAATGGAAGCCAACAAAGCGATGGCGAATTTACTTACAATGCTTGAAACTCGTGCGTGATTAATTAAGTGGATACGGATATAATGTATATCTTTGTTGTTATACTAAAACATACAATTTTAATTGGTAGAATTGTTAGACTTTTTCAATCTTCAATGCTTCTGCTGGAGTTGAAATGGTACATTTCATGGAGGAATTCTGTGTGTGGAATATAAAACTACATTCACCCATATGTATATGAAATTCATGCTATGAACGTGAATGCTTCATAAATGCTAATTGTTAAATTTTATTGAAGTGTCAGTACGTTAATAAAATTGTTATTAAAAAGGGGAATTAATCGCCTGGAAGATGTATCAATATAATGAAGTAATAAGAAGAGATAAACCCATACCCAAGTACAGTGTAGTCTGTATGGACTGTATGGACCCTCTACCGGGGTGGAGTGAATATCAAAACTTTTATATAGACTACGCTATAGAGTGAACAATTCTGAGTATTCTTAGAGTGAACACATCTTAATTAGTTAGTTCATGTACTAGATATTTTGTACAATTGTTACGAACTATCATGTTTTTGTGTTCATGTATCCAAAAAACTTGCAAAGTAAGGGAAATTGAGAGAGCAAAATGGCAATTCTTTTGGAGGCGAAGTTGACGCCAAAGAAATTTGTACGACTTTTTTCGAAAATATTAGTTTAATTTTGAAAAGTATTTGCAGGAGAAAAGCTTCCAATAAAAGCTATTGGCTTAACAAAATTGTAGTATAGGAAACATCTGTTGGTACTAGCTATTTCAGAGTTCCTCCGCCTTTTGTAGCTTGCTTGGGATAAATTTAATGCAAGCATTATACCGCGACGGCATTGAAAAATTTAATTCTGTTGAGGTCAATAAGACAATTTGTAATGAATGAATGAAGTCTCCACCCAGATTGCACTGTGTACCGAAATTTCCAGAGCGATATTACCCCATTATACGAGTATCAAGCTTAGAAACCGATTTCCAAAACCTTTTTCTATGGGCATTTTTCTGTCGTAACACCGATTTCAATTAAAGAGATTTACTAACCGATAGCCATCCATAGATTACGATAAGCTCTAAGCACAAGTTTGTCTATTATCGAAATTGAGACTGATTCAAGACCAGCAAAAAAAATTCTAAATAAATATGTATAAAAAAAAACAATAAGCAAGAAATGGCATTCAATAGCTTACCATAAGATTACTCAATTTCAAGCTGGGCGCTGTATCTGGCAACAAACGCGGTGACGACTGTAAATGCAATGTCGACGCCGACGATGACGTTGACGTTGACGACGAAGGCAGCGGCAGTGGCTGTGGCAGCAGCCTCGCGCCGCTCATCGCCTGACCTTTGTTGCCTCCTCCACTGCTAGCACTGCCAGCACTGCCATTGCGACTAATTGAATAATCGAACAAAACATCACCAGTTTCAGTACCATCGCCATCATCTACATCACCATCGTCAACAATGTACGGTGTCGCAACCGTTGAGGCTGGATTAGTTGCAGCTGCTGCTTTTTCGAGATCATCATCAGTGCTTACTTCGCTAATGTCTACAGTGGCGGCGATGGTTGGCGGTGATAGCTGCAACCAATGGGTGTTTGCTTCATCTAAATGTTGCTGCAATGTGCTATTGAAATGGCTGTTGTTGTTGTTGTTGTTGTGATTGTGTAAAATATTACGTCCACCACTGCTGACACCGCCACCGACATTACTTGACATGCAAATGGGCGACGCCGAGGCGGAAGCTGATGCAGATGTGGAGGCGGAATTGGAATTTGACGAGGACCATGAGCGGGATGAGGAGGTTTGTACGGTTTGGGCGCGAATTACTTGAACGGCACCATTGGCAGTGCGCCTCTGCAACACTTCGAGCTGTTTGCGCTGTGTGTGTTGGGTGCCGTTCGGCTGTGATATGTTTTGGGAATCGGATATCTGGAATGAGCAGAGAGAAAGGATATATGTAAATGAGTAATGATATTGCATGAATTTGGTTTGGGATATATTGTAGGATAGATTTGGGTATTTAAATTGATAAATTCATACTATACATATTCGGAATTTCCACTAAAGTTGGTCAAGTACGAATATCTTTTACAAAAAATTATTTCAAACTTTCATTTGGACCTCAAGCCTTATTCCTCTGACCAATAATTAATATTAAAGTAAAAGAAGTCATTACAGATAACTTTTCAACTTCGGCTGGTTTTTTTATGAAAGCGATTTTTGCCCAATATTAAACCTTTTGGTTTCATATATAATCAAGTAAATAGAAAGTTGATAACTTCAGCATTCAAGAACAACAATTATATGAGAAAGTAAATGTCCAATCGAAACATCGAAAGTCCTCAAAACTACTTGAAGCTGGGGAAATGGTATATTAACGTGGCACATCAACATGTACATAAGAGTACAAATTCGGATAAAACCGAATTTAAACTACCCTGCCAATTCAAATAAACAGTACTTGTTGTATGCAATAAACCCAGTTAATATAATACATTTAATTTTAAAAACTTAAATGACTTATATTTAAACAAGAAACCGAGTTAATATAATATTCATTATTTTAAAAATGTAATTGAAATTTATTTCAATGCCCACAGCATGGATTTTGTAAGGCTAAATCGACAATTTCTAATCAGTTGGAGTTTACAACTCATACATATATCGAAAGGTTTTACAAATAATGTATACAGAGATATCATATATGTAGACTTTAATAAGGCACTCAACAGGATTTCCGAAAAACTTTACGTATTGGATCTCTTTCTATTTGTCTATTCGAAAACTAAATGTTATATTAAAAACCTCGGAATCAATTGCTATTACATCAAGTGTGTCTCAGGGTAGTCATCTGGGTAAGATTCTGTTCTTATTTTTCATCAATGATCTACCAAACGTAGTGAAATATTAAAAAATTTTATGTACGCCGATGATGTTAAAATTCTCTCTACTTATAGGTAACTAACGAAGAACAATTCCTGCAAAGTTACCTCAACCACCTGGTAATATACAATAATATGATACTAATGGCATGCCGCTAACCTGAAGAAATTCAAGTTTTTGTTTTTCTCAAGAAAAGCTTTTTAAAATAAGTATAACGTTAGACTTCCGACTTGAACATGTCAATAATTGTGTAGATTTGTGAATCCAAAGGTTAAGTTGACATATAAATGTTTGCGTTAATAAAGGGAACAGTTTTCTGAACGCTCGTTAGTCCATTTAGCGGCTGCTATTAGATATGTTCAGTTTTTGATCGTATGAGTATGTGTCATGTAAATATCCTGTAGGTGTCGCGTCATTGTCAGCTGCCTTAGCAAACTGAACCAGAGCAGTACGGAAGCAGTACGTCTGGCCTTCCTGTAACTGAATTTTCACCCGGACAGGCATCTCCAGGCCCGTCAATATTTAGATCGGAGGGAATTCTTGGTCTTTTAAATACACTGGCGTCAGTATACACGCCGGACCCTGCTTTTAGATTGTACAGCTTCAAAACTGCTGCATAAAATAATGTCGTTTTCCATTGCTGCGTGTTTCTTCAGCAGATTTCATAATATTTTGGTATAATTTTCGACGAACCTCCTGACGTGTGATGTTAATCCCAGAAAATGTTGCATTGCCTCCGGCTGGCGCGGTACGAGGAAGTTCTTGATGGCACTAGTTTCCTTATCCGAAGGTTTTAGTGAACTCGAGGATTATGTGCTTCTTTTCATGATAAACTGGCATTCATTCCATTTAGATCGCAGATCGGCCTTTGCTGCCGTCTTAAATACTAACTTCAACTTGTGAATGCCTTCTGTTTCACCCTTGGAGGAAATCGCCAGGTCCATATAAGCTACAATAGCTTCGTTGCAAATCAGGCATCTTAATACAGCTGAAATTTACTATCGCAAATTGTCTCTCAGGATGTTTTCGCTTAGGCGCCGATAGTCGCAACAAAGACGTTATAATCTGAGCTTCTGGGTTGACTCACACAAACTCTACCGCACGTTTGTCTGCCTTGGACATACGACTCGGCCTTTCATATACCGGGTTGCCATCTGTTAGCACGATCATTTCTCACTGCATCGGCATATTTCTTGCTTAACTGAGAGAAGTCAGCTTCTATCGCGGGAACTTCTTTGATCAGATCGGCGACTCGACTTCCCTGTTCCTAGGTACTAGGCCTATAGCAACCACACTTCCTTATTACATTCTGCACCCTCTGCTGTGGCAATCAGATCGCCTTGCTTCAACACATTATTACCTATTACTAACGCGTAGCTGATATCTCGCTCTTGAGCTACGTGAAATTCGATTCCAACTCGATACCATAAATAGTGATGCAAACGAAAAAGCTACACATTGATGTGAGTTCACTCTTACCGATACCCACCAAGCCACGGTCCAGCTTACTAAATTATACATCCAGGTTCAACATCATATGCGTATCATAATGCATCCGGCATAAGTCAGAACCTGTGCCAACCAGCCCGGAAAATTATGCCCATTGAAATTTAAGTCCTTAAAAACTTCACTCATTTCTTTACGATTTTACAGCCTAATGCACGATACCCCTCTTTAAAAAAAATTAAATCGCATTATGTTGCGCACATGTGAGCAATTACCTGCAAAATGTGAAAAGTCGCTGCAATTAAAACAGATTTTCTTCTGATTTGTACCCATCGATCCGGGCTTATTGACCCGCATCATTTCATACACTGTGATTTGCTCTTTATTGAGGTAGATTCGTCTAAGTTTATGTATTTTCCAATCTGCATCATGATATATAAGTATTCTAGGAGGTCATCTCGTGGACCTAACCTGCGGCTCCTAAGTAAATTCCAATTACATATGTATACTGCCCTGGCTTTTTTCTAATTTTCTCACAGCAGTACTCAGTGCTTTAAACTGTCACTGCGGACGATTTAACGATCGAAACTATGGACCACCGCTGGGACGCATACATGGTTACTTTTCTAACGCTTTTGTGGAGGTGATATTTGGAGATTGACACGAGAACTCTCTACTTGATCTTGCGCTTTATTTAAATTTTGTACACATTAAAATTCACTTCTATGTTCAGCTCGCCGCTATTCTGGTGTTATTGTTGTGGTGCGATTTAAAGATGAACATGGAAAATTTTTCCACAAATTCTTAAGCTTTATTAAGTGTTTTCAGTTTTGAATCACTTGACCCTTTATGTTGTTAAATAACAAACAAATTAGCATAACTATGTGGAATATCGAATTCCATTTCTGCCAAAAAAAAAAATTTGTAGGATTGAAAACCGTGTATTTAACGGGCTTCACAATACATTTTATTAAAAATATAATTTTTCAAGAAATTTAGATATGCGTTTGGTGACTCTTACAATTGAATGAAATGATGAACAATTTTCTTAACGCCCATAACATGTCATCTCTATAGGCAATAATTTTTATCTTGATAATTTTATCATACAATACTATATTCCCATAGTAGTCCGCATATTGTTCTTATCAGGCAATAATTATCAGAGGTTTTATCTTGATAAATTTTACCTACCATGAATTGTCTGTTTGCTAATTTGGTTGCCACATTTTCATTTACGCGAAAACTTCGTGGAGACAACATCGTTGAAATTTAAATATGAAAGCAAAAAACTAAGCGCCCTACATATAGATAGGCTTATATCAGTTCAGAAATAGTTTCTGTTGAGATAGTTGCCACCTTATAAAAGCCGTTTCTCTACATAGTCGCAAAGAGACGCTAGAGGTTATGTTCGTAGTTAAATGATAGAACGTATTGGTTGTAAGTCTTTTGCTCCTGAGTGAAATGCAGGTAAGTATTCCCAAAACACTTTACACTTGTTAAATTAAACTCTTGTAAAACAAACTATGAACATATAAACATAACGCATTCTTCCGATGTGTATGCCACGGTTTTAACATACACTATAATGATTTTCGTATTTCAGATTCGCTCTCAAATATAAAATAAGAAATCTTATTTTTTCTAAAATAACACTGTACATCACTCGCCTAGGGGTTAGACAAAACCCACTTTTATGAGAGATTTAGTCATAAGTAAAAAAAAAATAAGTTCTCCACTTTCGAAGTTAGCCTTTGAAATCGAGGTATTGGGCATTGAGCTAGAAAATGAAAAATTATTTTTAATTTTTGGATGTAAATAACTAAAAAGTGTTTAAATTTAAATTTGCATACGCGGAAGGGGAACTGCTTCCATATGAAATCAAATAACATATTGTTTTAATGATAGGAACTCTTGGAAACATTTTCCTATTTATTTAAATAATCGACAAGTTGTTTTGAAAAAGTAGCAGTTGAAGCATAAGGTTTAGGGTATCACTGAACCTGAATAGCTACGAATGAATGCAATCAAAGTATATGCTACGTGATGATGCTCGGTGATTATTCTTATTATTATCATTACCTTTAAAGATAATATAACTCATAACATTAGGTATACTATAAGCTCTTTGAAGAGTGTAGTATAGTAAACATTTTCACTACCACCCTAGGCTACTTAAGAAGCTTAGTACTTTGGATGGCGACATATTTCAGATTTTGGATGGCGATGGTAGGCAATGTGTGTGAGTCTGTGACTTATAACACGTACACGATCAACAATACATGCTCTGGCGTTTCGTCAGCTAACCCACAAAGCCGACAGTCTACTTTTTGCAAGTCACATATTACAAATATGGTTTCTCAGCTTGCAGTGACCTCTGAGGTAACCAGTATGAATTCTTAAACTCTCCTGGCTGAGATTAAGAAGTCGTGATAGCTCGTAGCCGAGTGTGTAGAGAGTGCGCGCTCACAAACAAAAAAAAAACATTCGCCGTTCGGAGTCGGCGTAAAATTGTAGGACCCTCAATTTGTGTTACAACAACAAGACGCTTAAGTGGGTATAGCGTATAGCCTCATTTAAGTAAGTAAGTAAGATAGTTCGTTGATAGTTTGTTTGCAGATTTCACGAAAATTCGAAGTACGTTGGGCTCGGTGATTTTTGCAGACTTATATGCGTATTGGAGCGAAAAGTCAGTGTAGTGCTACCATGCGAACTGGAATAGCCCAGAATGAGAAGTACGTGAACGATTGAACTAACGGCTCGCTAGTAGATTATTTCAGTAAATTTCGACTGGGCATGACATGATATACCTGATGGATATACAGGATGTATGCACAATATTTATTATATATATCTTATATAGCAGGCTATATATTATTTTGAAAAAAAAAAACGAAGACTATCCCATTTAAGAGGAAACTACTATTACAATGTATATACATACATAAGTATAGTTACGGAGATGTAACAAATTATTAATTTATCCTCTATTAGGCGTGGCATTGCCCGGTTTTCGAAAATAGGATATAATAGATATATACCCTGCTTTATAGGATCTGTTTATGTATATACCAAATTATGTACATTTGCTTCAAATAGTTGCGAAAATATGACGAATTAGGTGGTTTTCTTGTATGGAGCGTGGCACCGCCCATTTATTCAAAACGATATACAGCTTGATCTATAGGATACATATACCCCAATTATCATTAATCTGAAGCGTCGCTTTACTAGGGGCTTGGCACCGCCCACTTGATCAACATTATGCATATATATTAGCAAAATAGCACATGGTAGGACAACAAAAATGCATGTAAAGCTACAACGCTAACTAAAAAAAATGATATCCGACCTAAGATGAGATGTAGTGTTGTGAAGTAAAAAAAACTACGCTTTTGTTAATGAGCCATACGAAATACATGGGAAATTTCAGTTTAACACTAAATCAGTTTTTGGTGATATAGTATTTTTAAATATTTAACCAAGTCAATTTATATTTGCCAGCACAATAATTTTCCGTTCTTAAAAGGCACTGAACAAATCGCAGGGTTACTTTTGTAACGAAAGTGAAATTTTATCCCATTTAAAGCGTTCTTTTGCTAGTCGGTTACAAAAAAGAAATGGCCTATTAATAATAATAATAATATTGCTATTGTAATAATACAATTTTAATTTTACTAAACTTAAGAAGAGCACTAGCTGTGACTGTAGTTTTATAAATGAAAATCTTACGAAAAATGTTTGAAACAATGGGAGCTTGGGGTCACTTAAGATTCTTTGTGCAGTGACCTCTAACTCTTTAGTTTTGTGTGGCACGTGGCAGTCCATATGTATCGTCATTTTGTTCGAACTGACGCCACGCTGCCACCTTCACTGAGTCAGTGTGGCAAGTAATTTATCATTTTCCATTACTACCATAATTCACAGTTATAATAACGCACGCGCAAACAATTGATGGCGTTTTGCATGGCAATAGCTCGGAAAAATCAGAATAAAAATTGTATTAAAAAAACCATGTACATATGCACATTTTCGTATATACTGCATATGTATGTATGTATAAATGCAAATATATCCAATTATATTTAAATGCGCACAAAAAATTGTGCTACATTGGCACTTGCGGCCTGATAAACGAAAATTGATTGGACGTAAAAGATTTACGAGCACAGCACAAGCCAAAGTGCAGAGAGTGCGGAGTAAAGCAGCTGTTAGGCCAAATCAAGCTGAGTGATGACTGGATCAACAACGTACATACATATAATATATATACATATATATATAACTTCACTGGCGTTTTGTGTATGCGCATGCAAAACGATTTTTATTACCGTTATGCTACACAGCTGATCGCTTGCTTGCATCAACAATGGGCTAAGAGTGACCAATAGGGATGCAAACGAAATATCGACGTTTTTTCCCCAAAATTTGCTTCAAACATTTTAATTCTATTCTAGTGCTAGCAACTACATTAGACCCAAGATTTAAAATATGGTCTGGCTAAAAGTACAACCGTTTTTATTTTAAATGATATTTGGATATAACTCAAATATTTAGCTCACCGGAATATAAAATCTAAACAGTTATCTTCCTCGACCATCTCAACAATGGAGGCTGAAGTATAAATGTAATGATGTGAAAAATATTTATCCAACGTGGCAAATTCAGTTTCGAGTGAGCTACTTGTTTTGAAAACAAGAGAAGATATGACGCAACAGCGAAACTGCTTAACACGGAAAATACTTTCCAAATTATTGTTTTCAAATTCCATTTAGAAATTCTTGTATTTCTATTATTTATAGAGTTATAGATTGCTCGGGAAATTAGCTGCCCGAGTTTATGTACACGGAACTAGCCTTTTTCTCTAACACTATGAGTTTTCATTGCGGAATTTGAACAAATATCAGTATATCGATGTTTTTACTGTCCATATTTCATATCGAACTATCGATGTTTTATTTTACGATGTTTGCATTCCTAGTGACCAACAGCAGCAGTGACGGGTGCCGGTCAAAGTGCAAAATCGATTAAAAATGCAAAAGTGCATTGTGCAGCCGACAACAACACCAACCAATTTACTTTATATATTGAAGGGAATAGTTTTTGTTTGTAAGACACAAAAGCGCAAATAAAATAAATTTTTATTGTTATTGCCATTTGATATTAAAAGCTTTGAGAATAAACAATTGCAAGTGTGGCAGTGGAAGTGTGGCTGTTTGTTTTTGTAGTTAACTACAGCTAAGGTTGGGTGATTTTTTGTTTTAAAAGTTTTGTAAAAATGAAATACATATTTTGTTTTTTATTTTAGCTGACTAATTTGTTTATTTGCACTTACACATTCATATATCCACATATACATATACCTTTTTTGACTTGTCGAATTTAATATATTGTACATTTTTATTCGCATTCATGTCTCAGATCAACAATGACTCAACTTTGTATTTTGTATACACACATTTTGTCAATTTACCGCTGAGTATTATTCATTGGCATATGCACGTGTTTCTTTCAATGTCCTAGTGAAACAGTTTTAAACCAAAAACAATTGCAAATAAAACAAAAAAAATATGTTTGTTTCAATGGATCGAGTGGGCAAACAAAAGTAGGCTATGGCCAATATAATGACTTTCAAATATGAAAATGCGATAAAAAATGTTCTCCGATATTTGTGGCTGATAATTTGATTTGCGTTACAGAAAAGCAAGCGAAATGAATGCTCGAGCGATATAAAATCAATTTTAATAAATCATATAACATTTTTTTTTAAATATGGTGCGAATAATTTAAGCGAGAGAAATATGGGGAAACATAAAGTACTGAAAATGGACGCGATATGTTGAAATCATATTAATTTTTTTACTTATGTACATAAACAAAATTCGTTTAAGTTTTCAAAATGAATAGTATTATGTTTATTAACCCGAACTTACACTACCATTTCCTTGTTTTATATTTTTTGGTGTATTCCGATTAGGTTCTATATTATAAAGTGAAAAAACGTTTGCAAAAAAATATGATATCTTGACATAAATTCCCTTAGCACCTCAGATTTTAAATAAAGAAGAAGCATACACGGAGAACCAACCTTTTGAGAAATACCGAACTTTATACTTTTTCAATGACAAAGTTTATTCGAGGATTGCATGGTGAGATATTTTTTTATTCTGTAGAGGAAAGGTTTGTGGCTTGAAGACTTATAGGTGAGGTGACTACTTGAAAAAAAAAATGTTGTACACTTAATACAGTATAAGAAAAAATTTATGTATGTGTGTGAAATTTGGAATAAATATCGATGTTCTACAAGTTGATGATAAGAAATACGGAATCAATTATCTCTGGTAAGTTAAATGTGAATGCTTATTAATATTGCTCTCCAGTATCTAGACTATAAAATATTTGTAATCATCTATATATTAGCTTATGTATGTACATATGTATGTATCAAATTAAAGATCTTAATGACTGCGTTTACACAAAACTAACAATTAATAAAATTAACAATTGGGGAATTACTTCTAGAAATATTGGCGTTGGATTATATTAAAACCTTCAGCATTTCGCTTTTTTTAAGAATTTCGTAAAAGCATTGAATAATGCACACCGGGGGATTATATACTCCGGTGGGCGTTGGCACATCTCTCTATTTAAGGAAATATGAAAATATTATTAAATACGCCTTATTATTCTAAATAATTAAGTTCTGTTTGCGAACAAAATTTGTTGAGCAATCTGCGTCAATGAGAGTACCTAGTTTCGATTGAAACTCTTTCAAACAACTATTTTTAATATATCTTGCATACATACATATATACTTACTTCCTAGCTGGCCAACGTTATTAAGCTTATGCCGAATAAGTGATATGCTACTTTTTATAGCCTTAGTTTGCGTTGGCATTCGGCCGTTATCTGAATCATAATTTAACAGATTTTAGTACTAAGTGGAAACCACAACATATAGTTAAGAATTTTGATAAAAATATGTTCTGATAAATCAGTAACATTCGGGGAAATTTCATTTAACAAAATCAACTTTTCTTTAAAATACTCTTGAAACTTTTTTTATTCTGTTCCGTTTATGTTTACAATGTGAATTGTATAGAACGATCTTCAAACTATGGATATTACTATAGTAAAGCTCGTCCTTTTACCCTACTCGAAATAGGCGCTTTCCAAATTTTTTTTTTTATTTTAAATTATGCTGAAAAATTCATAAGTGCTTGCAGAATGTTGTATTATTCCGTTTATATTAAATAATGCATATAGGTTATAAAGAACTTCAGCTCCTTTCTCTTCTCGGAACAGATTTGCGATTGGCAATATCACCATACCAAACACCTTTTTGGGTATAATTATTTCCTAATATATTATTTCGGTGTGGAAAATTCGCTTATTGTAGTTTAATTATACTAACCTACGTTCCCATTTGCATATATGCAGAAGGACATATATTAAAAATAAAATAAAATTTTTAATTTGTCGCTACTTAAATATGGTAAAGGGAGATTGCCACTAATTCCAGATTTTTGTTATGGATCGGGGATTCTGAGTATACATTTGCGTATTACTCTACTCAAGTTACATGAATTTTTTTACTTGGTTATGTAGTGTAGTTTCTAGTTAATACTACACAGATTTTAGAGCTTACATCTTCTGTACGATTTCTTAAACTCGTATGGTAATATTTCTGGACATGTTGCAATTAATACTAAAGAAGAAAATAATTGTCGCCATATATAAGTTGTGGGAATAATCATAAGATAGCGTAAAGTGATGTTACGAATTCTAGCGCTTGAACTAGTTTTTCGCATCAAAATCCAAAGAATGAGATACGTCCATAGAGTTTTTTTTTTCCATTTTTTAATTCAATAAATTCTTCTGAGATTTCTGTTACCGCTTATATAGGATAAGTGCCAAAAGGGTTAGATAACAGTTTTTCGTCAACAGTATTGTTGTTTTTTCTAAATGTGTTGTACTTTTTATCTTTAAGGTTGCGAGCGTTCCCGGATCATATAATAGCGCAGACCATTGGTTGGAGAACATTGAGTTACACCATCTAAACTTCTACATCTGTTATCCTTTATTTGACTTTTTGTTTCAATATTTGAACATTTGTTTACATTTGTGTATTTGTTACATTAAGTTTACTCACTCGCAGTAAATGAGGTTTTTCGGATAAAGTTTGAAGATTTTTACAATTATGAGTGTACGCCGAAAATAGAGTCATCGCTCGATTTGGTAACATTAATTAAGGCGAACTACTTATGCATTGTTAATGTATGTACATACATATATAATTCAACATTTTGCTTCAATTTATATTTTAAGCCCATTCACATTACTCGGAATGGCATCGGATCAACATTCTTCCGTGGTATTTCTGGCGCCCGCCGTATCTCTGCCTGAGCAAGTAACATTGAAAAAACGTTTTCCTAATAGTGGTCGCCCCTCACAAAGCCAAACATCCAAATGTATGCCGTTCGGAGTTGGCGTAAAACTGTAGGCCCCTTAATTTTTTGTATAACGTCAAGACCACAAATTACAGAATAAATTCGGCCAAACATCTAGCTATATATTGTTAGCACCAAATTTTTGTTATTATTATTGGCTTACCGAAGTGATTACGTGAGTGCTGATTTGTACACTTGTCGGGATACCTTGTAAAAAAAAATCCATTTCACGAAATCAAATATGAAAATTTAATATCTCATTTAATAAAAATGCCCTCTAGTAGTCATATAGTAAATATTTATGTAGATAATTGTAGTATATACACATGCAATTAACTTTGAACTTCACTTCACTTCACTTATATGACGTCAGTAAAGCAAAACTAAAACGAACTACTTCAATGCGATGCTAGCGACCTCTTTTCCAAATGAATACACAAGCACATGTGATTCGATACATGCCTGTAGGTAAATGTTTGTATATGTTAAGAAATGTAAGCAAGTATAGCGCCAATTTTTCAACGCTTCAGTGGCACTATATTAAAAAAGGCGCACGAACAGAATTTTCAATGTCTAGGCATAGGGAGATATATGTATACACATGCATAGTTATATACTTACTACCTGTGGTCCACTTTTTACTATAAATACTCTTATTGTATTTAAAATGTGGTCAATATTGCCGAGGAATAAGAAAATTAAATAAGTGTGCTTATAATGCATATATCTCATAGATCTAAGCTTACGCAATTACTCTGGCACTTAATCATAGTTCAGAGAAGACTTTATTTAGAGCAATACTAAAAATGAAAAGTCTACTTAAAATCTAAAGTTATCATAGCCAGTTAAGCGGCTTGCTCTACCAAGAGCCTACTCTCAGCCAACTTCTATAACTTTACAAAAAAACTCTAACTCAACAATACCATATATGCACTTTTGAAATTTGCACATGTCATTGTTTACTTGAAACTATTTACTTGTTGGTAATATACAAATGTATTCCGTATTTAAGAAGGGCGAGGAACGTGCACAAAATTGTAATACGCGAAAAAAAGACTGATTGTGGTAATTTATAAACTTTCATATATGTACGTACATACATATACATAGTTCAATACAAGTTTATTTACAATTAAAAAATGTAGTCAAAACCTCAACAGTAGCTTTGTCCACCCATTGGTATTATTGGATACATACGCAAATAGTGCTGTAGCCTCCGCGAATCTATTTGCTAGCTTTTTTTGCTCTAATTACGAATCAGACTCTGCTCGATTTACAAGTTTTCCATCCATGAGTGACTCCTCGCTTAACTTCGGCTCTATGAGCGTTTCCGCCATCGATGTACTGAATGGTATTGGGAAGCTTAAGCCTTCGACTAAAATGGACTCGGATGGACTTTCAGTAATGTTGCTAAAAAACTGTGCGTGCCTGGTTGAGCCTCTCTCAGTTATTTTCAACAATTCACTGGCAACTGGTACTTTTGTAGATGACTGGAAATTGACATCAGTTACTCCTGTTTTTAAAAGTGGGAATAAAAATGATGTTCGAAACTATAGGCCGATCTCGAAACTCTCGTCTGTATCCAAACTCTTCGAGATAATAGTTAATGAAAAATTATATTTTGCGGTAAAAAGCCTAATATCGAATAATCAGCATGGGTTCGTCCCAAAACGTTCCACTGTTAGCAATTTAACTATTTTCAGTGAATACTGTATTTCCGCATTTCATGACAGACTGCAAGTTGACACGATTTATACGGACTTTTCGAAGGCTTTTGACAAGGTGTCCCACAGGATGCTCTTGTTAAAGTTGGGTGTGATGGGATTTCACTCTATGTTTTTGATGTGGATTGAGTCTTACCTAACTAACAGACACTGTGTCGTTGAAGTGGATAATGCCACATCTCGATCTTTCATTGCATCGTCAGGTGTCCCGCAGGGAAGTATTTTGGGGCCTCTTTTTTTCATTTTATTCATAAATGATATTGGTTCGTGCTTTTCCTTTGCGGAATATTTGTTATATGCCGATGATCTGAAAATATTCGCAGTTATCAAGAGCCCCCGTTACTCTGAGCTGCTGCAAGCTGATGTTCTTAATGTTGAAAACTGGTGCCGCCTAAATCGTCTCACGCTTAACATTAAAAAGTGTTTCCATGTTACCTTTTCAAAATCCGGTAATACTCTATGTTCATCGTATGCTATTTCTGGCTGTGTCCTGCAATCTGTTAAGGAGATTAAAGACCTGGGTGTATTTTTTGACTCCAAATTCAGTTTCTCTAACCAATTCAATTATGTCATTTCTCGGTCTTACGCAATGTTCGCGTTCATACGTAGAAACTGCTCCGCATTTACTAATCCTTGCGCACTCAAGTCGCTATACTGTGCTCTTGTCAGGTCGAGATTGGAATATGCGGCTGTTATTTGGAGGCCCTATCAAATTGGTCCTTCTAAACGCATTGAGAGAGTTCAGAAGGTTTTCCTACGGTTTGCTCTCCGCTCATTAAATTTTTCGGATCCTTTGCCTTCATATGAATCTAGATGTCTTCTGATTGGACTAAGTACGCTTGAAGGTAGAAGATCCATTTTATCTTGCTCGTTTGTTATGGGTATAATTTCTGGTGCTGAGCAAAATTCAGTTCAATGTTCCGTGTAGGAATTTTCGACAGTTTGAGACCTTAAAAATTGGTTTTGCTAAGACCAACTATGCTGCAAATGCTCCTATCTCTAGAGCATGTGCTGATCTGAATATGTTTTTCAATTCCACAGGTGTTGACTTCACCATCTCCTATGCGACTATAATTAGTATTCTAAGATCTTTTTTTTCTTAATATTAACTTAGTCTGTAAGAATTTGTAAATTCAAAGACTTAATTATTAAATAAATAAATAAATATTAATCCCCAATCCTTTATAATGTTCAAATCCCTATAAATTTCATCGTAATAGGTATTTTATACTCTTTTTTTTTAATTAAAGTTACAACCTAGACGGAGAAATTGGAAATTCGTTTAATATGTCAGATTTAGTAGCAGCTTTTGGTCGTCGTATATTGGTATATAAATATAGATTCCGGTAACGCCCTTGGGCTATCCTCTTCGGTATCGGGGTTCACCAGTACAAAGTTCGTCCGCTGCTTGGTTTCTTTTATGGCAAACTATTTGCACTCATCCGCACCTAGTTTGCTATACCGATGGCTATTTTAATAGGAGCATCTCTACATAGTAAATTGTAGTATTAATTCTATCTTGAAGTTATTACCCATATAAAAGTCGTCTTCCGAGAAAGAGAACAACGAATTTAGTTGATATTCATGCATTTTTCTCTATATTTGTCCCAAGGCGAATTTATGACTAAACCTTATATGAATTCGCCTTGAGCCTTGCAGTTTCCTATTTCTACATAAATACGGTGTATAGATTTCAAAAGCGATAAACATACATATATACATAAGTATAAAGTCGAATATTGATAAATTTGTTCTGTTACGGTTTTACTAGTCACTCGCGTACTTTTAAACTCAGCATCACTTGGAAACTCTTTATGTATGAACAAATATACGACTCAAGGTGCATTCAGTAAGGCAAGGCGAATTCATATCAGATGGTGTTATATGTACAAAATCGATTTCTGTTTTCATTCTGAACATTTGGGTATACATTAGTACCCGACGATTTCCATTAGTTGCATAAGATACTCTGCTCACATCTTTAATGAGAGGTGTGATTTCTGTGATTTAAGAAGAGAAAATAGCTATGTAAACGAATTCTAGGTTGATGTAGTTATATATACTACTAGTTAAAAATACTACGCAAATAAAAACGAATTAGGTCTTAAACTGAAATTTCGTATGTATTTTCTGCCAACTCATTAACAATAGCGTTGTTATTTTACTTCCCAACACTAAATCTCAGGTTGGATATCATTTTACTGCGTTGGGTCAACTCGCATATATTTATGAGCTAATATGGTTGCTTTACATACAATTCGTTATCCTACCTTGTGTTCTTTTGCAAGTCCACCTCTATTAAGTTGTTACAAACAACCGTTAGGTATAAAAATTGTTTAATAGATAGATATATTTTATTCTGAGTTATTTTACAAACGATTACCAATTAAGTAAAATGTTAAAAGTTATGATAAAATGTAAAAGTTAAATAAAATATGTGTTATGGAGTTGATATTATGCGAAAGGTGAATGAAAAAAAAACTTCCATACAGGTTAAAATTGTTGGTTTTTATAAAAAAATTAATTCAATTAAATAATATTAAGGTTAGGAACTAAAAAAGAGTTTAGCTATAAATCTTGATTCTTCATCAACAAACTTAAACACCCATATACAAAAGTTTTTGAACCGATATCATACTTTTTTCATTAACTATCTGCCATTTTGAGTAAGCCATCTCGATTTTTTCAATTCAATATGTAGTCATCGACCTTGAAATAGAGGTGTGGAGATTTTTAGGGGATTTTATTTCGCTTTCGCAGGTTATCGAGGTAAGTGGATTTGCCCGTTGATGTATATTTCATACATTTTAGCTAGTTCGTTTTATTGGCAGGAAGTCAATTAATTAGCTCAGAAGTTATCAATAAATTTCGCTTATATGTACGTACATTCTATTTATGTTTTATATTACACTGAAAGCTACTAAGTCGGATATTTTCTTTCATTCGTTAGCTTATTCAGTGGCCTATTTATACAAATTTCACATAGCAGGTCCTTTGGACGGGTAAGACAATGTTTATAGAGGTTATGTTAATTTGAAAGATATGATTCAGATATATAAAATTCCTTTTGGAATCTCACAAGAACTAGTAGTTGATTTATTGCAGCACTATGCCTCTTATTCCTTACCTCGGGTGGCAGGTTATATGGAAAGGCATAAACTAAAACTGAAAAACTGTTTACTTTAAAATTCTCTACCCTTAACTACTGGTGGGGGAGAATTGCGCGATTAAAATAAAGCAAGACATGGTTAGGGCTGAGATTGTTTTTCAAATGTATTTTTTTTTAATGTTAAGTTACTTCTTCAATATTGAAAAAGGCAAAAATGTTGCCCTTTATGACTTCCGGCTTTTGAAAGTTTCTAGTTTCCTTTCTTTTTGATATCTAGGTACGTTTAATGCCTGCCAATACTGACAATCCCGTTTTGTTGGTTAATTAATTTATGTTGTTGTCGCGTTTGATTATGTTTGTTATTTTGCTTACTATTTGTTATTTTGTTTTATGGAGAAATCGGCTTTAATCGCACATCATTTTGCTTCGTCATATATTTTTACCACGTTTGTCCCCTTTTTTTAAATAACTTAGGCCGGAATATGAAAACTTTAGTATGTCATGAAATATTAACAAAGTTTATTTCGGTTTGAGCTGCCATACAATTATCGCACAGTGTATTACTTTTGTAGTTAATATTTTATTTCCTGTACAAGACATGTAATGCAATTGATTTGAAACTTTTTAAATTAAACGAATACTAATAATATAAAAATATTGGATACCAGATAATCAGATACATCCTAAGTTTTGGCTTACAAGTATTCATTAGTCAAAACTCTTTAATGCTGAACATCAACTCTATTTAAATACAGATTACACCGATTGCAATAAGTTTGCTTTTAATATTTTAAATATCATTTTCACTCTATTCAAGATAAACAACTTGAACTCACATAACAAATTTGTCCTGGCTTTTCGAACTTGCATTGCACTTCCTGAATTGACTTTTTTATCTTCCTACTAGTAGAAGCATAACATTTTATTTTATTAATTTATTTCTTATAATAAGTGTATTGATACTCAGCAAGTCGTGACAGAGATAATCCAAAACATATCTTGTATTAGAGCAAAAACGAAAAGACCAAAACGGAAATAAATAATTTATGAAAATGTAAAGTAAAAAGTACTCGCAGAAAATATGAAAATATCATGGATATTAGAGATTGATATAGCAGTTTAAAGATCAGTGAACTCAGATACATACATATATATGTAAAAGAATGTAAATATAGAAAAAAAAACTGAATTGCATGACAACTTCATCACGATCGCCTACCAATAGCCCTTGCACTTGCCAATGCTGAACTAACATCGCATACAATTGAGCCATAACACATTGAACTTGGAGATCTCAAATTGGCATGGTATGAAGACGGCAACGATGATGATGATGATGCAGATGGCCATTGTTGACCCTAATACGTAACATATGCGAAATGGCTAAGACAGCTGCATTGAGTTGAGCATCAGCAGCGATGCAAACGAGTTCGACTATGGTCAGATTAGCTTAAAAATTCAACATTTAACTTGACATAGAAGTAGGCAAATCATATTAATTTTTTCGTTTTTTTTTACTCTTCAAATTTTAAACATTTACATATAATGGATTGTTATTCTTGTTTATACGCTCTGTTTAAGCTAGAATTAATATTATACACATTTTTTCTCTTTGTCTTTCGCTTATCCACAGCACTAAAAAAAATAAGTTATTTTGTGTGCCCATATTTCACTATTTCGTCTTTAAAATGCAAGCTTTGCCATTAGCTTGCCATTTCATTCTTATTAATTTTATTTTTCTTTGATTTTAAATAAATGAAAGATTTAAGCGACAAACTCGTTTCTGAGCTCCCTTATAATATCTGTGGCAATTTACCAAAACATCTTAAGTCGACTTAAGTCAAAATCGAGTTAAGGTCATATTCTAGTTCTCCTACTCATAATCCATATTTGTGTCCAATCCGATTTAAAAAATTCCAATTTTAAAGAAAGTTATCGCCTTTTGTATTTTTCTTATCTTTATTTTTGAAAATATTACATACATTAAAACATTTGATTTTTCTTAACTTTCCGTTTTTTAAAATATCTTATGTACAAACCAACGAATAAAACATACTTCTTACTAAATATTTTTTCGAAATCTACCTATAATGTCTTAAGGAATAGTTTTACTTTTTCCTTGATTAAAAATAACTCATTAAATTTCAACACAATAGATTTGAGAGAAAATCGCCAATATCTCACAACTCAATTTTAAGACTTAAGATGTTATGGCGAAACGCCACAGATATATTCTAATTAGACACTCGAACGAATTGTTAAGAAGCTTTTACCGACACAGTAGCTGCATATCGCATAGATATTAGTTTAATTTGAAATCCATTGAATTTATAGAAAAAACTTGTTTAACGAGAAAACGCTTTATTTTAAATGAAAAATGAAAGCTCATAAAATACTATACGACTTTGGTTATAACAAAATTCGGCTAATTACTTTTCACGCGATTTATACTGTGTTTGCTCAATGATGAAGTTTTAAAAATACATTATTAATGGATTTCTGATTATGAAATCTCAAATCATAACTATAGAATGCCTCTCATACGCATATTCACAACTAGAGATCAATAAAATACTTTTAACAATTTGAATACTCGTAATAATTAATTAAACTTTATCATTGAATACCTATGCAGTTTTGACCCACTTTATAAGTTGATTTATATAGATTATTTAGAAATCACGAAAACTTAGCGTAACGGCCGAAAATTAAGATTTTGTAATAAAATCATTTTTATATCTTGTCAAAAATAGCAAACCCCAATTCGATAACTATAGGTTGCGGTAAGGAATCAAAACGCTTCATTCTTAAATTAGATTCAATAATCATATTTATATACCAACACCCGACACCCTCGTCATTAACAGAAGCAACTTCAAACCTCCATCATATTATAGTTGGTGTGTGAAATGTGGACTTCGCTTTTGACCTATTTCTCTTCTATTTGTGTCCAACATAACATATGAAGGTATATCAGAACTCTACATGTATCTATGTACTTATACAGCAAGGTCGTAAACAATTCCAATTTAATCAATCTTTACACAGACTGTGCCGCTTCTCGAAAAGGATGCCCCTCAGGAATTTGAAACATACTTCTCAAATGCTGAGCTAGTCTTACACCCAATGATGCCGTGCGACAAATTAATGACAACTCAAATCGGCCCGAACATTATTAATATTTTTTTGTATGTTTTTATGTCCCGTCATAAGTTGGTTTCGAAAAAATTAAAAAACCTGTTAAAATATTTGTATGAGCGAAATTGAAAGTTAAAACATATTCAGTAAAATTTGACGTAGAACATTTTCTCCCCAATATCCCCTACCGTAAGAGAATTATAAAGTCGTAGAAAAAAAGTTCAAGAAAATTTCATTTGGGGTCTTTTATATAAAAAACGTACTCAGAAAATAAAAAAATCAGCTTTATCCGCAAACGAATTTTCCGGAGAATAATTTTCTAGAAGATATTAATCCTCTAACGATTTTTAAAAATTGTTTTTTTTTAGGGTTTCTTTAATTAAGTGTCAGGACGGTACTTTTAGGTGGAAGCTAATGTCGTTGCAAAGATAGCACAGTTTCTCTCTCTTCGGTACTCATCGCTCCGGCTGGCAGGCGCATTGATTCCACTTGGAATAATTCATTTGACTGCCCCTACAACTATTTACTGGGCCACGCCATAAAGAGACGATTCATATTTGCAGTATGTATTGCAATTTTTAATAATAGATTGAAGGATATGAAGAAGGCCGATTTTCTTGCTTTAAACGCAGTTTGGTTTCGACCGAATAGGACATTGTAATAAAATACATCAAACTAAAAAATGGAAACCCGTCAATCAGCTGTTTTATGTTTACAAATAAGACGGATGAATTTGTTGAAGCAATAAATGTTAACCACTGAATTGGTTACCTGTTAAATTTGTCAACGACATAAACATAGCAGACACTTGAGGTAATAAAACTAGGTACGCTTAAAGAGGAGATACACTTTTGCAGGCATTTGAGAAAACGGCCCTAATAGTAATAAACTTACAAGAACTAATTACTTTTATATAAATTTCTTAAAAACACAAATATATACATAAGCAAAAAAATGAGGATGTGAACACAGTAGAAGACTATTCAATTTCAAAGGTTTCCAAGTCGTCAACGTCACAAAATGTCAATGAGACTGTGAGAAGAAAGCAACTCGTTTTAAAATCCCTAGTTTAATTCCATAGAAAATAATTGGATTTCAAACTATTTATATACATATGTACATACTTGGGGTAGCAATATTAAATTCATTTAACAATTTTCTAGTGTGCAGAGTAAAAAGCTAATAACAGTTGAAATAATAGTAAAAAATAACTGAAGCAAATAAGCACAAAAAAAACAACAAATTAAGCAAATTTCTTTTGGTGAACTTAAAATGCCACAACTGATTCGTTTTGTTTATGCATATAAGTATGTATATATGTATATAAAAGAAAAAATTAAAAAACGAAACGAGAGCTAAATGCTTTCGCGTAAATCTTTTTCTTTTAGAAAGTGAACGATGCAAGCTATTTTCTATTTTCTCACACAAAATCACAAATAAGTGCACATGCTCACTTACAAACAAATGTAGTATACATACATACATACAATACATGTATATAGGCCAATAGGTGTTGCACAGTAATAGCTAAGGTTGAAAGAGAAATTGTTGCAACCTAATCGATTGCCGTCGCCACCAAATTCATGCACTATGCCGCACCATCACCAACTCAACCATTACTAACTCCAGCTATACCATAATTTTTCAATACCATTTCATTGTATTTGTATATTACAACTCTAATGCTTGCTTTCTTTACAGTTGTTGCCACATTACATTGTTACGATTTTGTTTGTGGCCAGCAGCTTGCACTTTTGTTGTTATTGTTACTTTTGGTGTACAAGTCTCTATCTAGAAAATAACTGTAAGCAGTCCGCGCTATATATATGACTGTATTGGCAACAATAACAGCAATAAAACAGCAACAACTGTAAACAAATACTTAGTAACTATCTCTACTTGTCGGTTAACTTAACTGTCAGCATAGCTAACTGGCTGCTGCAAGCTGAAGATGCAAACTATTTTTGGGTCAGTAGGTTGTGAGCTTAACAAGCTATCAATTCAATGAAGTGTTGTTATTGTTGCTGTAGTGATGGCGTTTTGTAATCAAATCGTATGTAATTTAGCTACTTGGGACAAACGGCCGATGCTGACTGACTTCGCGTCTGACATTTGTGAATGACCGACTGACACCTTGATTGCCAGGATGACCTCCAAACAGGAGTATATATAATTTTTAAGTAGAATTCAACGCAAAAAAAAAAAATATTTGCGAAACTGAAGGAAGCTCCATTATGTAGTATTGAAACTTCTGGTAATACTGATGGATTTAATTATATCAATAATGATAATAGTACAGATGATGGCAAAGTGTGACGTAACGCTGTAGATTGTTAAAGGAAGCGCTCTTGCATTAAAAGTAAAATAAAAATGATACTGGTTGCAGTGTTGGTAATGGAAATGATAATTATCATGCAACTCAACGATATTTTCAATAACAGCAGTAAACTGGGAATGGTCGAATTGGAATCGAATACTCTCAAGGTCTAAAACAGTGATGGACTAACCTACATATATATAAAAAAGCATGCTTGTGTGCGTGTCTAAAAGGGAGCGACAGTGTACTCTTTTTGTGATATTGCATTCGAATTGTTTTCAAAATACTATATGCGTGATGGAAATTGAAAAGTCATAAAGCCCGTCCCAGGTCTAAAATAGTAAATAATCAACGAATTTTAAAAATTTTCAAGTTTTTATTATAGTTTATAAAAAAAAAATCATAATTTGAAACCACATTCATTCCTTAAACTTACCTATCATTGTCAATAAAAAACTTATACTCCTAATAGCCGAAATTTACTAATATTATAATATGTTAGCTAGAAATAATAGAGATCGGCATTTTTACCATACCCCGATTCCTTCTTTCGATATAAAGCAGACCACTGCAGTTGCTCACTCAACTCATACGATCGAGGAGCAGAGATATATTAAAAAGCATTTTCTTTCAACATAAAAGGTCTTTAAATCCAGTGTTCAAACATTTTATATTAAATATTTTCCATTTAAATTCGTTATTAAATGAATAAATTATTTCAGTATTATTATTGCACATCATACCACAATTATGTATCTCCCAAAGGATGCTTTGTCTTTTTCCCAAAGAGAAACATATTAAAACTAAAACTCTAAGGCATGCCGAAACCAAAGCATAAGCTCGATCATTCTCTAGTAATTATAAAAATAATTGTATTGGAGCTGCTGTTTACAATGAGAATATATTTAAAATTTTAAATGTAACGATTTGTATTGTATGTTGGATCGATTTTTCGACATTCCTGAAAAAATTTTGTTTGGAGACAACTGGTTTCATTTCTATAGTGCCACGGTGACATGCCCATTCTCATTTCTACATCTATTCCTTTTCAGCAAATCATCTTTAATAGTTACTGAAATGTGGGCATAGTAATTACCCGATTTCGCCCATTTGCAACAATAATATATCTTGGGCTAAGAGCAATGTGTGTAGAAAGGTTCGTTGTGATATCTCAATATTTACTCGAGTTTACCTATGGATGAACGGACGAACAGGATTAATCAATTTCGCTTTTAATTCTGACAATTTTGATATATGTATATAAGTCTATATATATCGCGTTGTTTTATACTGTTACAAACAACCGTTAGTAGAACAAAGTTATAATACCCTGAGAATCAGTGCACTCTGGCAAGAGGGAACTGCTTTTCATTGTCTTATGTGCATCTACCGAGGCAACTCTGCTCTGATATCGAGCGCACCGCATGCATTCTTATTAGAGAGTGCCCTGTCAGCATCTCTATAATCAATGAGAGCGGGGGCTTAGATAATCGTATAAGCTCCCGTGAGCTCATCGGGTATACTTTTGGCCAATTACTTTCTTGTTCTAGTAGCTCGCCAGCGCTTATCAAGCTGATCATAAGCCCATTTGGTCAGAAGTAGCCGACAGTTGGCCAGAGTAACCCCGAAAAGCTCCTAGCTCACGAAGTCCATTTCAAGTGGCCTTGCCTGGTTAACTCAACTGCTTCACAATTTCAGATTAATTTGACGAAGAAATACTTTTTGAACAACGAGTATGTGGTTCTACCCGTTCCATCTAATTTGTGGAGTTCTATTTGAGTTATTCTTTTTCATATGCTAAACACGGGTTTTTAGTTTTGAACCCTATGGCTTATTTTAATTTACTGCGGCAATATTGACTTGAGAACATGCTTGACTTCTAATATTTATAATAAATTTTATTAACAGAATAATATATAAACTGACATTTTTTTCGACCTCTTCTGCATTTCTGTGTTTAACTGCATATTCGTAAATACTTAAATCACATTGAACCCTATCGCATGTTTTTTTGGTCGGGGTTATGTAAGTAATATTTTTAACAGCCGGTTTTTAGCGAAATTCAGCTACAATATTAAGTTCTTGTATTTTTACGTTTACGTGTTACTTCAAAGACACTGTGGGACAATTTTATGCTGGATTTGTTAATATTTTCTGAGATACCAAGGCTTTCTCAGACATTATCTCTTTGCGGTTAAAACCGAAATCTACGTAAAATAAATAACAAATATTAATGTTGATCAAGGATAGCATAATTAATTTTGAATATTTCAATGGGCCGCTGTATACGAATATGTAGCGTGTGTGCGCTTCATTCGGGGTTTCCCGGGCAAGTAACATCAAAAAATATAGACAAGTTTTTTCTAATACCGGGCGCCCTGGGCAGGCAATGGCAAAACCTTTTCGTGTATTTTGTCATGAAAAAATGTCTTACAAAAATTATATGCCATTCGAAGTCGGCGTTAAGCTGTAGGTCTCTCAATTTTGAAAAAGTTCGGCCAGACATCGGGCTATATGATGTAAGCGCCAAATTATTATTAATATTTCAAAGGAACTTATTTGTTTTACATTTATTCTCCTGTGAACGTTTTTAAATAACAATTATATGAAAAAATCCGTATTGAAACATGCATTATTTTGAACGTTTTTTCTTCTGCTTTTAAAAATAACTGACACCGGAACATATGTATAAACTTTTGTAGCATATTGAAAAATGCAAGCTGAGTTTTACAAACACAACTTGGGCTTAACACTTGGTTGGGCATACTTTCAGAAAATACTAATAAAGCTAGGCTCGTTATTGAGCTGTCATACAGTGAATTTAATGTAATCTTTTGACTTGCTAAGTCTTTCTCTCAGAAAATATTTTATTAAAATAGCAGTTAATTTTTCTTTGTTTAATAAACAGAACTGGTTTTGAAGCCAAATAATAAACCCTCTTTCCTAAATATTTCGTATCAAAATTTGTAAAGATTTTCCTTAACTTGATTCATCTTCTTTCGAATGATACTATTTTTTGGAAATGGGGTAAATAAGAATAGGTGAATTTTTAAAGTTTTGCCAAACATATTATCATGGGAAATAATGCGAAAACATTTGAAGTCAGTTTCCCTTAGTAAGCCAGATAAAAGCAGACGCTTTATGAGAAATCATGGGAAAACTATCCTGACCAATTTTCCTTGGTAGCCAGATGGAGGCATACGATTGATGAGAAGTAATGGGAAAATTTTCTGAGTCAAATTCGCTTAATAGCCAGATGAAAGCAGACGCTTAATATTGAATGACCGTATAGAAAGATAAGTATATAAATATAATTACGGTGAAGACTTTTAAGATTTCATTATCTTTAAAAGTTTATTTATCTACGAATGTATATATGTATGGTATGGATTGCTAAAACATTTTTTATATATAGGCAGGCAAATATTAAAACGGATCACAAAACCAATTAAGGGACTTTTTCTCAAAATCCTTCACACAAATGCAGTCTATGAAATACTACATGTACTATGAGAGCAGATACTAAAATAAAGGAAAAATACATATAAAATAATCACAATATTTGATGAGCTGTCAGTGTTTGCCGACTTGTCAGTCAATTCTTGACTTACTGTTGAGTCACAGCAGCGTGGTGCTGTGAGCTATTCATTTTATCGTCCATAAAAAGGATAATTGTACATAGCTGGAAAGGTTCAGTATTTTATCTATACTTATATATGTATGTACATATAAATATTTATATCTATAAGTAAATGGTGTATGAGGTATGCGTGCAAGAATCAACCAAATTGGTTACAAACATTGTGGCTACTGCAACACGGCGGTGGCCGAGAACTGCAATTAAGTGCATTGCCAAACGAAGCAAGCTTAAAATTATAGACTAGCAAACATATACTCACACACATGTTTACAAACGTTTACGCACAGCAATCAATCAAGTGCAGCACAGCATTTCGCTTAAACAACATTTACTACCGTAATTCTAGTCGCAATTTTTTTTCCTGCTACAGATACTATAATTATAGACATGTGCGGCACGCAGCCGTGCATAAATACATACATACATATATATACATATACTTTATACATACATCTTAGCATCACATCCAGTAATTTATTAGTAGATGTGATTATTTGTAAGCGCACTCACCTTTCCGTAACTATTCAGCGGCCCATTAATCCAACGATCGGCCTCTAAACGGCCGCTCAGCAAAGCCCCAGTATTTCGATCAATGCGTTGCCATTCACGCACTTCACGCTGGAAGGGAGAACTTGGCGAACCGACATTATTACTAGCATCTATGGCTGCTGAGTTTACCGTGAGCTGCATATTGTTTTGCTCTGTCTGCTGTTGCTGTTGTTGCGGCTGTTTGGTCATTGCCAAGCGATCTGCTGTATGGCGAATTTGATGGCCCAGATGATGACTGTGATGATGATTATTCGTTGTGGCTACTTCCATTTTATTATAATTATTCTTTCAATTCAATTCACAATTCAGTGCGGACGTTGTTGTTGCTGCTGCTGCATGATGCGTTGATTTGGTATGCGCGGTGCGTTGACTAGTTACACTTCTTTTATGTAGTAGTTTGTATCTTATTCGCTTAGTCCGTTGCTTATTTTTTAACTCTTTGTTTTTAACTCTTATTCTGCTTCTGCGTTTGCTTCTAATTTAATGGCAAGCTTAATGTATTATCCTAATAATAATTTACGCTACACGCGTACTGCAGTTATTTAGTTGAATGTTGGGGCTCGACATGAAACTGTGGCGAGCGAGATACAGATAGAGAGGTGACTGGCCAGTTCACGCTCTGATTTTCACATTTGTTACTATTTGGTGCTGGTTGAGTTTTGCTGTAATAAAAATAGAACTGTTAGATTTGGAATTGAGTGCATAATATTTTATAAAAGAAAGTTGAAAAGATCCAAGGAATCGAGATTCGCTTTGGTGAAAAGAGTCTTGCATGTTTTAATTATAATTTTTTTTAGTGGAATAAAATTCATTGAATTGGAAAATACTTTGTTCATGTGTATTTGTAAAGCGCACATACATAATAGCTGGCCAAGTTGTGTGTATTTGCAGCGGAATGTTGAGTTGAGGGTTAGTCTAAACTCATAAAAAGCCCTAAAATATTTAAAACAATTATTTCCCAGGAAACTTTATAAAGGGATTCGAAGGCGACATTTGTTTCGACATGAGACTAATCATTGGCTTCGTTAGGTGTTTATTATTTATTAGCTATACTGATAGTGCAGAGAATTTCCAAAAGCATGAAATTATGACTTGGGTATCTAAAATGAAGGCAAGTTTTTGTGCTCGATTCATTACTTTAATTTAATTGTGATTTTGGAATTTTTAATAACTGACTTCTTTGTAGAAAGTAAAGTGGACTTATCGGTTTTTATGAATTAGAATGTTAATTTTAGACTTTTTAGAAAAAATTGAAAACTGCGAAAACCAACTGATTATTATTTCTGATATCACAGATATGTATATATGTACATACCGCTGTTGTTTAGAAAAAGATTTTTTCGAAAACGTTTTTCTTAACTCATTTCCCTGTTGTCTGTGTAGGACAAATAGGGCCGGCTATAACCCATTAGATTGCCGCCCTTTTATATTTGATAACTAGCTAGTTTCAGGAGCGCTTTTTTGTGCACATTTAATATTTTGATAAAATATACTCCATAAAGTAGGGTACTATAGTACTTTTTGAGTTACAGGTATTTGAATTCCAGAAATAAGAACACTTTCAAGCTTTAAAAATTGTTAATTTTTGTTCTCTATTTTTAGTTGATTAAATAAAAGCGTTTAATTAAAATGTTTGCCATATTCACTCTTTTAGTTAAATATCTGCCAAGTACTAATTAATTTTTTATCGTATTCTGTCCACTTGTCATTTAGCACTATGTGATTTAACTGTGATTGACTGGAACTGAAAAATGACAATGGTAAATATTTTCTTCGTCTGTTTGATCATATTGGGAGGAAAATTGTATTGCTCATTCTTTATGGTATTAGCATATAATTTAATTAAATCACACCTAGCTTTGAAAATCTACGACGAGCTTTGAAAGTCTACGATTAAAACGATTTGAAAAATTGGATATTTTGTGATTTTTAGTTTATCAATAAAAAAAATAATCGTTGTTCATGTATTTATAATTTTTCGATCAAAATAAATCCAAAATTAAAGAACTTGATCGAAAAAATAAAAATCTAACAATAACGATTATTTTTGATTGAAAAACAAACAAAAATCACAAAATAACGATTTAAACCTGGCTTTTTAAATAAAAATTGTAGCCGGTACGGTCCATGGTGTTAACGAAGAAAATTGGTTATGTATGTACATACATATGTATGAAAATGAAATAAAAGTTGTATAAAAATATTGATATGAAAGAAAAGTTGCCTGAGAAGATTTTAATTGAATAGTGTTAGAAACCTGTATAGCGTTGAAAATTGTAAAAATTTAAAAAATTTAATATGTGTATGTATGTATCTTCAAATGTTCTATATTGTTATATGGTTACTCGTAAACGTACGTATAAAAAACTTCTTTTGCTTGCACTTTAATTCCAATTCGGCGAATAAAACACACTATCTCCTCCATTGTGTAAGTACGACAAATAGCGATTTTCGTTTTAATTAGAAAATTAGTTGAAATTATGCGCAACACGTTAAACGCTTGCGAAATTACGAAATCCAAGAATTGCTAATTTTTAAACAACAACAACTAACAGGGGGAACTATTACATGCACTCATATAAAATACATTAAATGCATACGTATGTATGTATTTAGGTGGATATCTGTATGGACATACACATGTATGTATGTGTGTACACGCACCCGGATAGGTATGAATGCCCTAATTGAGCGAGAAGAGCTAATTAAAATAAACGGGTGTCGAATAAATTTGTCTGTATATTTACCATCATCTGCCTACGCATTCGTTAGTTGCAACTAAAAGCACTCCTCTTCATATCCAAGTACAATCAGGCTTAATAGGAATACGAGTGTGTATATGTATGTGTAAGTCAATGTGTATATTAATGTACGTACATTTGCATATAAGAAAAATATATTCCCATGTAATTCGAGTAGAAGTCGCTTTTATACCAACATTAAAACCATTTACGCTGGCGCTGCTAATTTCTGCCAAAAATGGTGGCCCTAGAACATTTAGCATGCTTTCGAAAATATAGATTCGAAATATACGAATCGGTGCGGGTGGATTCGGTTGGCTGTTTGGGGGACGTGATGTGCGCCAAATGCTATTATAGTTATTTATTTCGTAAGCACATTTTATGGATGGTAACTTTAAAATGCAATTAGCTGCGATTTGCATTATATTTTTTTTGTTTTATTTTTTCTTAGCGCATCTATGCGTGTGTGAGTTGTGCAAAGTGTTACGAAGTATTAGCTACACTTCTGCGCTCAGTTAAACTCGGTTTCATGCTCATGTGTAGTCGAGTAGTCATATTGAAAGGCTAATGGAACTAACAATACAATGAAATGTATATGGATTTTATACTTATAATGAGATGCGAGTGACTATAATGGCGTTGGTGTATTTAGGTATGTGCAGAAATAATATTATGGTTATTTGCGTTTATTTCCTTTATAAATTCTTTCTTTAAAAAGGCAACTAGTTATATTGAATCTGGTAGAGGCTTGTATTTCGAGGAATGCGCTTCAGAATTTTGGGGCGCAGGCGCATACTATTTGGGTGTTGGCTGGATTCGCTAACAGCTGGGGTTGGAATTCTCACATGGATCTGACAATGAGCCTCTGCGAATCTTTATTGTGCGTCTCTTCCGATTTGCGAGAAGTCTTCCAGATTTAGAGAACTTACGCTTTCAAGGTCCAACAGCGATAGGACTATCCAGCAACATTGCCGGATAATGACAAATGCATGAAGGGCAGAAGCGAGAAAATTAGGCTCAAAATTCGCGATATCTCACCAAAAAAAATTGCCGGCTCAAGAGTCCATTATAAATCGGTATCCATATAACGCCCACAATTTTTCCTACACTTAATTTTTTTGAAAACTTTTTTTTTTGTTTGCTTGCAAAGCTTGCCTATTGTAAGGGAAGATCGGTGGAATCTGCCCTAGTATGTAAGGACTTTGCACTGGGTGCCTTTCTTGACATCGAGCTGGCCTTTAACAACATTTTGCCCGGGGCTATCGACCTCATAAGCCTCATCTACCATCTGCTCATCGGCAGAACTGTCATTGCGTAGTGGGGCAGTGCCTTAAGTCAGAGAAGAGTGAGCAAAGGTGCCCCCCAAGGTACGTTCTCTCACCGATACTCTGGGTTGTTGTAGTCAACGACCTGTTGTTAATACTGTAGAGGAAGGGCTGCCAGATTTTTGCGTACGCGAACGACCAGACGCTCATTGTCAGAGAGATTATTTTGGTCGGACCTGTGGACTAACTATAGATCTGGGAAAACCCGAGCTTGCTCGAAAAAGTACAAAATTCCTAGCGCCTCCCTGCGTTTGCTTTGTGGATCGAAACTTGATGGGAGGGTTGGAGTTGGAGTATACTGCCGAGAACTCCGTCTAAGGAAAAAATATAGACTAAGAGATCACTGTAGCGCATTCCAGCATAAAACATTCCCCATACAATTTTGGGGAATGCTGCTGAAATGACTGTCGTGGGAACGGCATGTTCCAGGTGTAGGTGGGCGCCATAACGTCTCTTTTGATAGCTTCGAAGTATTTTTCCATCAAATTAATCTGTGCACCTGGGCGTAGGGATATCGCAAGGAATTGTGAACCAGGTAAGGCACACTTGAAAAGGACTTCTTAAGCAAATAACCTTTCGGGGTCCCTCCGGATAACTCTCGGCTACTTCTGAACGAATGGGCTAGCGATCAGTTTGCCAAACGCTGGGCACCTACTACAACATGTAGGGTCACGAGGTCCTTTTGGCCATAAGTAGACCGGAAGAGGTCACGGGAGCTTCTACGATTATCCCAGTCGCAGCTCTAGTTGATTGTGGGGGTGCTGATAGGGCTCTGCCCAATGGGAATCCACGAGGTGCGCCTCAATATCAGCACTAACCCATACTGGGGTGCCTCGTTTTATTCAGCGGCGTACATATCAGGAGTAGAGATTAGCCAGCTAGGAAGCTTCATTGTGAGCACGCAGCGGTTTGCAAATTAACTAAAAACAGAGTGTTGGCTATAGTGCTTTATAAAGGTCCACTTCTTTTCATAATTTTTATTAACGATATTAGTCATTGTTTTTCTTTCGCAAAATGTTTGCTCTACGCGGACGACCTAAAAATCTTTTCGGTAATCAAAAAGCCAGCTGATGCTATCAGGCTTCAAGAAGATATAGATAAACTTAACTTATGGTGCCTGAATTCTCGGCTCCCCTTAAACCTTAGTAAGTGTTTTCAGGTGACGTATTCAAAGATTATCAATATTTTGCCTACCAGTTACCAAATCCGGACTAACGTTTTGAAGTATCTTTGTGAGATTAAAGACCTGGGTGTGGTGTTTGATGAAAAATTTTCTTTCAACAAACATGTTAATTACGTTACGGCAAAAGCGTACTCTATGTTGGGGTTTGTGAGATGAAATGCCTCAAAATTCTCAGATCCATACACCATTAAAATACTATATACCTCATTTGTTCGGTCGCATCTGGAATACGCAGTTTTCATTTGGAGGCCATATAGTCAACTTGCCATAAACAGAGTAGAACGCGTTCAAAAAATGTTTCTAAAATATGCCCTTCATTCTCTGAACTTTACTGATCCCATGCCGTCATACTCTTCTCGTCTTATGCTCTTAAACCTTAAATCGCTTGATAATCGTAGATCGATACTCTGCCTATCCTTTATGTATAACATAATCAACAGTTTTATTGATTGCCCTTATTTGTTAGAAAAAATTAATTTTAATATTCCCAGGCGGTCCCTACGAAATTTTCACCTGTTTTATGGGGGTACAGTTAGGACGCAATATGCTAGCAATGCCCCGATTCTTCGTGCCATTCGAGAATCTAATGCCATTAATAAAGAAAATGAGATTGATTTCTCAGTCTCGAAGAGAGCTTTCCTTAATCTTTTGAATTCATTATTTTAGTTATTTTTAGTAAATATAACTCATAGTTTTAAGTTAAATTTGTACTCTTTTAGTCTGTAATTGTTTATTGTAAACCAAAGTCTTCAAATAAAAAAAAAAAAAAAAAAAAATAAAAAAAAATAAAAAATAGAACAAAGGGGGTACTGAATCATCTTAGAAGTACTGTAATTAAATCTAAAAATAAATACTAATATTACTACAATTCATAATATAATTTTTTTCTATTCCACAATAATTTTATTTTCAATTATTTTGGTTTTACGTTACTCGAGTTATTCTGAATGCAAATTTTTTTGTTTCTCATAACTTTTATATACGACTGTGCATAGTAAGAGTTTTTTCGAAGAAAACTTTTATTTTAGTGATCAAAACAAGACATATTTATCCATTTCAATACACTAACTCCCACTAGACTGGGTCTTTAACCTATTTTTTGGAATATAGCAGTAGCAGTGAACACAACCGCCAGAGTCGTGAAAATGTAGTTTTTTATCTTATGGATTATGCCTAAAAATACTATTTAGCTTTCGATAACTTAAATTAAAGTAGTTTGAGATTATATGTTTTATAACTACCCCAGAGAGTGAAAGATTAATATCAACCATTTGATTTATTTGATTTGATTAATTTCCCTGAGGGAACGTCCAATAGGTGCATTCATAGCTTAATTCGACTTTGCGGAACTTACGTAAAATAAGTCAGAACGTCTCAAATTTCGTAGCGGAATATTGAACGGTATTCGTCAATGTACCAATCAGTCTATACTTCGAGATTCGTTTTTATTTCCATTTTCTTAAATTGAGGTAATATGTGCCCTTTTCCACTCAGTTCTAAAAGTTCCCGTAAAAAGCGACAAGTTAAAAATTAACAATAAAGGCAAAACAGGTCTTGAAGAGAATAGGAGATATATCGTTAGTTTGAGTGGATGATTCTAGATTTAAAATTTCCCTTAGCACATCTTCTTCCGTGAGCAACAGTGGGCCAAAGAGCATGTGCCTGAAATTCTAGGATTACCAGGTACAGTAACACCACCGAAGAAATTTGCACTAAAAATGTTTGCAAAAAGGTTCCAAATGTCTTTGGCAGAATTTGCATGCTTATTTTTTTATAAAACATGAATGTAGGAATGTTGGATTTTTTTAAGTTTAATAAACGACCCAGAAGCTTTGCATTTTTAAATTCTGACAAACAACATAGGAAATTTTCTTAGCGGGAAGTATTTTTGGATACTTTGGATTTTTTATGCAGCCTGTTACTGAGTTTTTTTAAATGCAAATAACTAGTGTACCAAGTTAACTTGTAACTTTTATTGGGCAAAATTGGAACATAATTTAAACAATATCAAGCACTTTAGATTTAAGAAGATCGAAACAATGAACTATATCTAGTTTGTCCCAAACAAATTCAAAGCATTACTTTCGGAAGCGACATTTTAAAAATTCATAAAATTCTAAATCTAACACTAACTAATTGGCGAGCAACATTCCAAGAGCGTAAAAATTAAATTACCGTATAAGAAAATTAAATGTACTATTCGATTAGACTTATTAAAAAAGCTAATTTGACGCAAGTCGATGCTTGAGAAACTGTAAACTATCAATTAGGTTTAATTCAAAAGTTTGTTAACATTAGACGAAGTTAGCAAGTCTGAAGGGTCCAAGTACGACCACGAAATACTATTTAAATTAAAATCGGCAAGCACTCGCGTTAAGAATTAATATATTTCAAAAGAATTTGTTAATTGTGATATAAATATGCTTATATTTATTTGAAAGTAAGTATAAATTTCATTATTATAACGAATAACCAAAAAAAAACATCAAAATAAAAGATATAATTAACGTTAAAAATGCTAAACGCAAAAACAAAAAAAATGGAAACTTAAACTTATGAACAAAGAAAAAATCTAGTTTTAGGAATATAGCTTATGAAATAACATATTTTTTTTTTTAAACTGCAATCACCTTTTTCTACCTAAAAAAGTCTTAACAGGGGCTCTATTGGAAAAATATTGCCAACCAGCTTAACCCTGCTGTTAGGTTAAAAAAAACTTACGAATCTTAGGTTAGAGGACCATTTGGTCCATACTGCAGTTTTCATACAAAATAACAATTTAATCTTAGTCTTTATATTTAGTTTGGTTCAATACTTGCTAAATATTATTATTTTATTATTTACTCAACTCTGGTAAAACCCAGCACCAGTGGCCTGTTCTAAAAATGCTTCTAGTTTAGGAGCTCGAAAGCGAGGAATTTGTAGTTGCTGCAAGTCTAAGTCTGATGTAAAATGCTCCATTTGCAGTGCGTTTATTTGCAAAACCAACCGAAAAATATTTTTTTGCTCATCATGTAGTGCCAAAAAATATCGAACAAACTAATAAATACTTATTTTTGGAAAATTAATGTAAAGAAAATCAAAGAAAATATACTATGGACCAAATGGTCCCTTAACCTAAGATTCGTAATTTTCAATTTATCTTAGTCCAGTTTTAAGTCAGAGAATTAAATTTTCGCACATAATATTGTTTTATAAAAATACCACCTGAGCTGAAAAATTTAGACAGTATATATCACCGTTCCAAAGTTACAAAGAAAACAAAAAAAAAATTGGACCAAATGGTCTTAACCTAACAGCAGGGTTAACTACTCAATTTAACTCAATTTAACGGCCAAACATGGTAATCATTTTCCTTTGGTGTTTGCCTAACAGATTTAAAATCTCGTAACACCTTAACATATTATCTTATTGCAAAAATATGGTTTTTCGTTGCGTATAGTCTTAATCTCAATATAATACAGAGCCAGAGCAATTCGTATTTTATTCTAAAATTCCATTTGTCGGCGATTTAGGCTATAAAAAGAAATTACGTTCGAAACTAAATTGGAAAAGATTTGCTTGATAACGACAAGAGCAGTGGCGAGCTGCAAACCGATTGAAATGAAAAACGATTGTAGTGAAAGAAAACAAAAAAAAACTTGCGAAATAAAGGAAATAACCAAACTTTTCAAGTTGTTTTTTCAAGTATTTACTAGTCCTTGGGGACAATGCGTTGCGGTGCGAGAATACATTTAAACAGTCCAACCCCAGCGCAATCTGCAACACTATTTTCCTTATATTATATGTATAATTGTAGCATCAGTTACTTTTCTCCCTTGCTTCTTATCCTCCACCAGCAGCAGACAGGACAACAGTCTTGTCTTTCATTCGTCTCTGTGGTCTTAGCTGCGTGTCATTGGCATTGGTGAATGCTGCCATTCTTCAGTCGAACTCAATCAACATCTGTGCCTGGGTATTGGTGGTGATGGTATGGAAGGGGGCACAGGTGGTGTTAATACCTATGCTCTGTATATTTGTTGTTGGCTCACTTTTACTTCTAGCACAATCTTAACATTTGCCGTTTTTTGCCGGGTAATTCGTTTTGTTAGTTATTACAATGCGTTTCTTACATTTCACGCGTTCGTGTATTTCTCTACTTATTGGCCCACGGGTCAAATGGGGTTGCAGTAGGATGGGGTTACAGGTTCATGGTGTAGTTTTCTTTCGTATTGCTATTTATTCTTCCTGCATCTCATCTCACTGCCATCGTTATGGTAATTTAGTATGGTAATTTTATAGAAATTGATGCCAAATGAAAAGGTAAACAGCATAACGAAACCCCAGCCTTAATTTCAGGCATGAATTTTAATAAGTCTACAGGTATGTATGGCTGGTACATCGGTTATTTATAACTGTACATTGATAGTTTTCCCACAAAAATCAAGGTAAGTAGTTAATTTTTGTTCTAAATAATTCCCTAGTTGTTAGAAAATATTTTCATTCCAGTAGTGAAGCCTTCGAAATACTCTATGGGTGGACCGACGCGCTGTCATAGAGCAACCACATTCCTCGCGACAGTTTTCATTTAAGTTTTTCCTTAATAGCACCTCGCAATTTATGCAGCGAAGAAGCTTATTACTTTTGTGTTACAATTTTAGAAATCCACTAGTAAAATTCCTCTCGAATCCAAAATTGTTGTATCTATTATCTTTTTATGCCCTTTTGGCTTCGCAAATGCTACTCCATCGATTTGCTTTTTGGGTTAGAATCATTACAAACAAAGCACGGTAAAAACTTGATCCAAAACATCTTTCTATCTACCTTGAGAAAATGATACAGATTGAATACACTACTTCACTAGTTCTTGTTTTTGAACAGCGGAAAGAAGTTTTGGAACCCACCTGGTGCTGACGAAGAATGCCCGTACACAGCATTCAAACCATGTTTGATTTGCGGGAATGAAACAATCCATATCCATAAGGCACTGCATCGACTCCCACTCCTACTAACTTTTTGATTCGCAAACTTAAAAGAGTGTTCTACGAGTAGTTTGTGCGAAACTTGGCCCATTTAGTTGATTATAATGAAATTGTTAACATTTATGAATCTTGTACCATACTGCAAACTTAGCTGCTCATCTTCTAAGAACCCCATTATTGATTCGTGAATTCTGATTGGGATAAATATTCGAATATTTTGTTCTTGCTTTATACGAAAAAAAATGTACAACACCGTTGGCAAAACAAAGATTAAAATTCCACTTGAAGTTTACATTTTATTATATTAAAATTAAGGGGACTACAAAACCACATAGTTCATAAGTTTTGTTAAATTCTGTTTACAAAATTTGATGATTTGATTTAAGTTTGTTTGGAATTTATTAAATCGTGCATAAGGTTCAACATTTAGACTTATGTGAGTTATGCTACAAAATAATTTATTTAAAAAAAATTATGAAAATTATGTTCATAAATACTGTTAAAAAATGGCCGCCAAGATTGGGTCCGCATAACGATTTCTGTTGGAGCTGTAGATATGAGGAAGACGTCGAGACCATTAAGCTACTTCCTGGGCGAGGCTCCTACGCTACGAAAAATGCGCTTCTGGTTTCTGGGAGACCATTTTTCCGAGAACCTGAACGATTTCGGCACTGTCACACTCCAAAGACGTTAGGGACCGGAATGTTTTAAAGACGTTTAGGCTGGGTAAAAAGGATACAGGATCCGCACTGTAGACACGTTTAAGCTAATCTAATTTAACCTTTCCTTTTGTTGTTTTGTAATTACGAATACCCAGTGCGCGTTCCTTCTGCCGCCCTACTGACCGAAGGGCACGTCTGACGGACCAACGTAGGAGCCGTAAAACCGGTAGCCGGAACAGAAACAGTTCGGACAACTTTGTAATCATGCAATCGCGGCTGCGTACGTGGGAGATTAGTAGCATTGATATTGTTGTCTCAAACTATACCGCTATAGACTACTTATCAGCTACCGCTCAAATTAATAAAATCATTAAACTAGCATTGATTACACTGCGAAACAAAATTTTGCGGTCGGAGATTTTTAAGTCGATTTAGGGTAATTTGGGGGCGCTGATTACGAAAATAATATCAGTTTTGTCGAATTGGCTCTAGTTTTTCAGATAAAGACTTTTAAATATTTCACGAAAAAACCTAAGTAAAAATACCAATATGGATTTAAATTATATTTTTATTGTGCGGAAATAATAAAAAAATAAAAAAAATATATTCCTTTCATTAATTAATTTAAAAAAAATTACAAAAAACTTTTTCTGTAGGACCTCCTATGATGTCGTTGCTCAGGACAATCCCGTATTAAGTTCCAGCAGTAGTCTGCCATCATGTGGTCGTCCCATTGACCTTGGTATCTTTCTTCCATTATTTTTATGTCCTGGTGGAACCGTTCACCTTGTTCCTCACTGTAATCGCCTAGGTTGTCCGGGAATTTGTCCAAATGACTATGTAAATAATATAATTTAATGCTCATTTGAGTTCCTAGTTTGCGAAAATTGAGAAGCATATCAGCAACTAGTTTTGTATAGTCTGGTGATTTATGATTTCCCAAAAATTTTTTGACTACATTAACAAAGCTTAGCCAGGCTTCAGATTCAATTTGTGACATATGGTTTAAGAATTCAGTGTCTTTTAGAAGGATACGAATTTGAGGACCATCGAAGACTCCTGCTTTTAATTTTTCCATACTAAGGACTGGACATTTTTTGCACACATATTCGAAACAGTCACCTGTCTTATCAAGGGCTTTGATGAACTGTTTCATTAGCCCAAGCTTAATGTGAAGTGGTGGTCATGAACCACATTTGCTGTTCCGACCTCCAATCTCTCACCGGCCAGTCCTTTCTAATCCAATGTTCATTTCTTGCACGACTGTCCCATAAACATATAAAACAGGGGTATTTAGTATACGCACTTTCTTGGCCCAATAAAAAATTCACCATCTTCAAGTCCACGCATACTGACCACTTATGTTGTGCATACAAAATCTTTGCTAAAACAATGTTTACATTTTCGTATTCTTCTTTTAGTTTGGTACTATGACCGATTGGAACCGAAGCAAGTTTATTTCCATTGTGTAGCAACACACATTACTGACTTCTTTTTGAGCTATCTATAAAAAGCATCCAATGTTCGGGATTATATTCGGGAATGGCCATAGCACTCAAAAGTCCAGAAATATTGTTACAATATACAAGATTGTCTTCTTTGGTGAAGTTAGGCAGAAGGTGTTGCTCTCTGTTCCTGAAGGCTGTAATAGCAACACCAGGTTGTAGAGAAGGAGGTTGTATTAACTCACCCGACTTAACCGGCTGCCCTTTCGCTCTTGCAAGGGAAATAAAATATTTAAACCAACGAACTACTTGTTTTAATAATTTATATAACAAAACTTATTGAGGAATAATTAAATTAATATAATTGGAACTGGGTCATATAATTTTTTTTCATTAATTTCTTAAGTTTCGTTTATCTAAAGAACTAGAGCCAATCCAAAAAAAGTAAAAACACAGTTCGTAAGCCAGCTACTAATATTAATAAAAACTATTAACAAAATCATGACCGCAGGTTTTTTTAAATTTTTGTTATGCAGTGTTATTTTAGTATCTTCTGTAGAATAAACTTTTAATTCATTTTTAGTTTTGGTATTAAATTTTTTGAATCTGAAAACATCGACCCCTACTTCATAATTGCCGATTGCGGTTGTTTGCTTTTTTGTGCTGTCAGCTAATTCGGGTTAAGTGCAACCAAATTTATTGTTAGAGATGACAATCAAAAACAATAGTGTCATTACGATGTTGAAACCCCTAATCTAATATACAGAATGCTACAGGTATTTGTTTATCATCATATTGTCCTTATTCAGTGAATTATATACATATATTAAGCTAGTATGTTAGTCTTGAGAAAGTTTCAACAAAGTTTCACACCTGCGAGTGTATTTCTGCCATGAAGAAAAGTTTCTCACAAAATAATTTGCTGCTCGTAGTCGGCATAAAATTGCAGGTGCCTCAATTAGTGGCACAATATCAAAACGGACACCACAAATTGCAGTAGAACTTTGGCCAAACATCGAAATTTGATGCAAGCGCCAAATTATTATTATATTATTATTGTTATTAAGTTGTCTTAAACCTCTGCCATTTAAAATGATCCACTTGTTTTATAAATTTCGTTGAATTTAAAAGTTTTAAGAGGTGGGTACGATCTGAATTAATTTGGATCAATGTTCTTTAAAAGGTGACAACCCTCTTCAAAAATATTTACGTATTCACGCTTTCGCTTCACAGCAAAGTCATATTTCATTTTCATTCCTAAATCGGGCACCCAAAAGGGACATGTAAACTGCTGTTGATTGTACGGAAGTCTGCTGTTATTACATTGAATGTTTGCTGTTGGTTATGACAAATCTACTGTATTATTGTTAGAATTTGTTATGGTTGGTGGTATTTTCCATTACAGACATAATAATTTATTTATATGAACTATAACTTTTGACCTCAATACCAGTTTTTATTAGCAAAAGTTGGAGGTTGCGATTTCAAATGCGGGTAGAGTCTAGAAAAAAATGTTATGAGAAGGTGCGGTGACCTCCAAAATAGCAGCTGTAATTTCTCTCGCTCTGACTAGCGTTCAATTTTTTCTAATATTTTCCTAAAACTGGCCTTGAGCTCATAAATTATTGTTGATGTAATTAAATTAATGTATGTTAATTATTTAATTTACTTTTTTAAGCAAAAAAACTTGCCAAATAAAGCTTTCTTAAAACTCCTTCGTTTGAGTCCCAAATTTCAATATTTGATATGTCTTATTATAATATTAACTAATGTTTTCAACAGGTGAGAATCCTCTCCAACAAATTTTGAAATGGAGATTTCTCAAATTTCTCTTTAAATTTGACACTCATATTGAAAAAACTCATTTAATCTAACTTAATTAATTTGTCAAAACATGTTGCTGTAATATATTAATATGAAATTTAGTTTATTTCTCTAATGACTATAACCTTTTTAACAGGTGACAACTTTTTGTATTAATCCAGCGTCTAGACGATAGGTAACAAATACACTCACACACTCATTCAAACACATCCCACAATCTGCCATACACTCACTCGCATGCAAACTTCTACATTTATAATTATTAGCAGGATTTAATTTAAACAGAAAGTGATTTAATATTAGAAAAGTACCAACCCTTTTATGAACTGCTTTCAAAAAACTTTTGTGTAAGTAATACTTTATATGTACGGGAGATATCCTGATTCTATTACGTTATTAATAAATCTATATTTAATTTTCAAACAACTCACCACCCCTTAAATTTTTTTCGAGACTAAATATTCCTAAACCTCTATCAGTTCAAACCTGCATTCCAATTTTTTACGACAGACGGCAGTTTCGGATTCAATTGAATTAAGCTTTTGAATTTCTGCTCGTAAAAAATGCTTAAGTAATGTGCACTCGATAATTGAAATGTTTTGTTAGTGATGACTGATGACTAGCTACGTGCGCAAAAATGTGTTCTGCTAAAAGAAAAGGGTTTTCAATTGAAGAAATAAGTGTTATTATACAATGTTTAAAAGCTGGTGAAACTAATGCTGCTCTGATTTTTGTTTAAGAATTAAAGGCTAAGCTAGATATAAAACTTGTTTCGCTTTACGTGACAGTTTCGCTTTAATATCTACAATGAATCCATACAATCATACGAAGTTTCCCACATAAGCAACGCCGCCACCAAAGCGATGCTGAAAGTTCGCCAACTCTCCTCTTTTTGCGCGCTTTAACAATCAACTGGTTTTGATATTTCTTTTATTGTATTACTCACATTCGCTTAGAAACAGACGCTGCACTTCAATTTTCTACGAAATAACAATGCAAATTTAAAGGTTAGCCAAAATAAAAGCTCAGAATTATAATTTTTTTTACCTTTCACATTAAATAAATGAGTGTTGTCAAAACGTTTATTGTGGCATCCCTTTTGCGTTTTTCGCTTTTCGGATAAAGTTACAAATATGTATGTATATTGTACATATATATATATTTAGTGTACAATTTTAACTCATACATTTTTTGCGGGAAAATAAAATCATATTTTTTTTGAGTAATTATTTTGAAGATTTCCTATAGCAGAATTAACAAAACGAATTCAAAAGAGTAGTTCTGTTTATCTGACGTCCGGTTAGCACGACGTGTTTTCACCGGTGAGAGGGCATCCACTAATTTTAAAAAATCATTGAATTCATATTAGTTAAATCAAATATTGAAATATGAGTATCAAATAAAGGGATTTTAAGAAAGCTTTCGAAATGTTTTTTGAGAAGGTTGCCACCTGCTAGAAAGCAATTAAAGCAATTTTGGTTAAGATAAATCCTACTAATATTGTAAATGTGAAGGTTTGTGTGTGTGTGAATATGTGTGTGCGTTCGACGAATTCGTATTTGGGGAATATGTACTCGTAGCTTATAGGCTGGGTATATTTTCAAAATAATTGTTACTAAATTTATAGGCAATTTAATAAATAAGGAAAACCACATTTCGAAGATGACTGGACAGATTAGGATAAGATTTGGTACATACCTATGTATGTATGTAGTCCTTTATATTTGTTACAATAGAACTAAACTGCTTAAGGGATTGCCACCTATGTATAAGGTTAGATTCGTTCGTGAACGAGGCCAAATATTGGAAATAAAACGAAAGGAATTTAATAAAGCTTAATTTCCAAAATACGTCGAAAGAAGATGGCCATCTATTTATTATATAGATTATAATAATAATAATAATTTTGCGCTTGCAACATATATTTGGCTCGATATTTGGTCGAACTTCTCCTACAACTTGTGGTGTGCGTCTTGATGTTGTAACACAAATTGATAAAGTATTTCTATAATTTTTTTAAGTTATTTACACCGGCCAAGACTTGAACCCAGAGCGCACCGAATGAAGCGCACACACTCTACTTACTCGGCTACGGCGATTAACATATTTGAAGAATGCGCTTAAGAGATAACATTATTCTGAAATATTAAAAAATTCTTTTATTGCTCTATTTAACTTATGACACAGTAACTCTAAAATATTTTTGCAAAGGTCACGGTGAATCAGAATTACAAATTCTTAACTTGCGAAATGTTATTTTGTGTTTAAATGAGTGCTGTGATTCCATGGTTTTTGTGTAGTTTCTGTTGGCAGACAAAAAAAACGAACGTTTAGCGAACTTGGCTTTTTGAGCTAGTTTTGCACACAGCAAAGTGCAAATAATTAGTTTCCTCACGCATCAAGGCGTATCAATTAATGATGATAGCGATAGATGCCATGCTTCCTCTTTTGAAACACCTTATGTCAAATTATCACGCTTTTACTTTGTGTTTTGCGTATTGCTCTTTATGGTTTCCATATTTTTCATATTTTTCTTTATATTTTCGCTGAATTTGACACAAGGTAATCCATTTACCACCGGTAAATTTTGTTTTTGTACAATCGCAATAACCTGGTATATTTGAATAAAGCTCACGCATGAAAGCGTTCGTCGTAGCGATAATTAGAGTAGCGGGTGGTGGAAGCCTATGTGGATTTTTTAAATTAAATATAAGTTTGTTACTGTTAATTACAAGAAATGTAAATTTATGGAATCACTCTAATTACAAAATACTAATACGAAGAAATAGCATTTTTTCATAAATATACTCTTACAATTATTAAATTCACAAAAAAAAAAATATTTTCAATAAATTAATAAATTCCAAATAACTTGTTTCTCTATCCGATTACATTAAAACACATGACGTTAAGACTGGTATCCAGATGGTCTGGCCTGTGGGCTATTCTGATAACGATAGTCACGCCAGAAAAATCATAGCTTATATCAAGTCCACACATCAACTAAAACCAGTTGTTTATGACTCATTCGTGATATTCTGTGAAAATAAGTTTAAAGTGCATGATTTCGACCAGCAAAAACTGTCTAACTTTATTTCGTACTAATCATGAAAATCTCGGAAACATCCATACTTCCGTTGTGTTTTCATAAGCAACTCTGTGTTCGATAACTTTTTGCCAAACAAAATCGATGATTTCCCGTCATTAGTTAAGAAAAAAGTATAAGAACAAAATAAAAATAAAACGGGGTGGAGAAACACTGCATATTTATAAAAAGCGGCACTGTATTATTTTGCAGCTCTGGTGTGCATTTCGGTTATCGGATTGCCTTAGAATAAAAGGGTAAATATAAAGAAATGCCATCGAGAACCAGTTAGTAAAGAGGAATGCTGACTGGACAGTTATGTATAATGTATTGAATGGTATTGAACCTTTTAAGTTGGGCACACATATTGTAATATTATATGCATATAACTTATTAATTAAATTGAATTAAAAGTGGCAGACAATTTCAGAAGTATTGTCAAAATTAGGATTTTAAAACCTCTTGCATTTGACACAACATAGTACAGCATTTCACTTAACTTATTAAATTGAATTATCTTAAACAACAGCAACTGTCTTGTTTAATATATCATAAGAAGTTTTATTTAAAAACAATAAATTAAAAATATAATATATTACCTATATTGTTATATAATATAAGATAACAAGTAAGGAAAAGTACCGTAGATATATGATCAAGCTATAAAAAATATTGTAAGCCTAAAACCATTGTTCAATATATTTAAAAAAAAAATGTGTCTATTGGCGTAGTATAGCATCGTTTTGTTAATTATTATTGATGGGCGATATAGGGATTTTTCGCTATCAGTAAATTAAGTGATTCTTTTAATCACCATGACTTTTTAGTGCCATTTCGATCGCTTTAGACAAAATGTACTTTTTAGCACTTCAGAAACTAGCAAGAAAGATTTTAATGTTCAGATATTTTATTTATATCAACAATAACTTTATGTACACATTTTTCATAAAAATAAACAACGATTTTAGAAAAAAAAATTTATTAAAACAACTAAATATACAAATAAATATGTAATAGACATTAACAATATTTTGGTTTAAATTAATACTGTAGAACGTACATCAGACTATATTGAGAATCGCAACCCAAAAAAGTCACAGTATAAGCAAAAGAATAATGGCTATTAATCAGTATTAAAAAATCATCACCAAAATTGGCAAAAGCAAAAATAACCAATCACTGTTTCTGTTGATTAGCAGTAGCTGTTGCTTTCAGTAATTTTTGATTCACTCTGAAGTAATTAAATGTAGCGAAATATCGCTCATCTCTAACATTTATTGATTTAAAACAAAAAAAATTAGTATGATTTTTACGTACCACACCCATTTTCTAAAATTTTTATTACGATTTCGTAATTGTCTCCCTAACTGAATTATTTATACAAATCTGAAAGAGTTTGCGAGAGGATTTAGTAATACTGAGTAATACTGAATACTTTGATTGATTGTAAATTGCCGTTATATTACAGGGAGCATCTGTTTCATTCTCAAACTTACTGTTCTCAATCTAATTTGAGCAAATTACCTTGTACAGTTACTACATATCGGACTTTTCAATTTTTATATATTACCGTTGTATGAGAGGTGGATGTGTTTTTATCCGATTTTAATAATTTGGTAGAGTTTGGTAAGACAAATTCGGATTTTGCATCAAGGTGGGCGATACCAACGCTATTCCCAACATTTTGGATTATATATCTTTCATTCTTGTATACATCCTTGTTAATAAATATCAGATTGGAGGTGAACGGATTTGTAAGACTTACATATATAAATTTTAAAATTGTGTTTATTGACTTGAAATGCAAGACGTATACTAAATTTATAGAGATTGATAATAGTTTCGGAGATATGCCTAATCGCCCTATAATAGGCGGTGTAAGGCAACTTGTCTTTCATAATTAATAATGAATTTTGTACGATTTTTAGAATTTTCGAATTTTGCTTATTGACTTGAAATGTAATGTATATATGTAATAAATTTTGGTAGAGTTTGCAAGATGTTATCCGATTTCGTCAGGTCAAGTTTTGTTGAGATAGCTTAATATTTGCATGGGTTTACGGATAGACAGGGGTGACTTAATCAATTTCGCAGTTTATTCTAAGAATTTTGGTATACGTCTTTGTTGCTTTATGCTGTTACAAACAACCGTTAGGTGAACAAAGTTTAATACCCTGGACATCAGTGCACTTGAGTATAATAAGGATGAAGTGGAAAGGAATGATATTAAAACATATGTCAAGAAGGAAATGAAAGCAAGTGATTGGAAAATAATTTAAATAAAAAGATGTATTTTATTGAAATCAAATGAACTAAAACTGTATGGAATAAAATATAAATGAAATGCAAACGAATGTATTTTTCCTCATTGTACTAATAAATCGAAAATAATTTCCATACTTATTTACCGCAAAAAGTTGTTAAATTTGGAAGTGGCTTGTCAAAAAAGACACGCATTATATATTTAAGTCATAATATACATACATTTATGCTATTTCTTTCAAAACTTCATGACTACATGTGTATCCGTGATTTGGAATATTTTTATGCTTTTTGTATTTTGCATGGCCATCGTTATTTCAAATTTATTGCTATTGATTTTCCTCGTTTCGAACTACTCCATTCAACTGCACTACGAAGTCAAGTAGTTCTAGTTTTGCCATTACTCAGGCATCTACTCTCTACCAGACGGTCAGTTAAACCTCTCAATTAACTATTTTTGCCCACACATATGGGCATAGCAAAAACAAACCTAGACACATATATTATATGTTAGACATCTATCACTTTTGGAAACTACTGAACTACATCAAATTGGTATAATTAGAGCGTAATTAATTATCGCACGCTTTTTTCATGTGTATAATTTTATAACATATAAACATAAATTCATATACAAAATTGAATCTTCGAGTTTGTTATAATTTTGGGAAAACAAAATAACAAAAATATATAAACATATACATATTGGTTTTGCACTTCCCAAAAAAAATTTGTTCGAAGCAAAACTCAAATCTACTTGAAAATTCAAGTTTTAACTGATATCTTTCTTATACAAAGATATTTAAGCTTTTTCAATTCACTTTTTGTCTTTTGCTACTTTCATTTTACCTCTTACCTATAAACTTTCTCATAGCGGAACCAATGGTGTCATATCCATGTTTTACTATTTCATATAATTTGTGTATAAATTAATTAACCCTCTATACGCAATAAGCTTTATTCTCAGCGAATCGAACAGTTTAGCATTTTTTAAAATATCATTCGATTTTTAAGCAACCGGCCACTCTCTTATTTTTCTACGATGATGAAAACATTGATACTTACCCACATAAGATTAAATCAGAGGACAGGTTTAGCTGTAACAACAACATCAACTAAAACGATAATTATACGTTCCCACGACAGTCGGTTCTACGATACCGGAACGACCCGGATTTATATCCGGCCAAGGAGTGCCATTTCAGCAGCATTCCCCAAAATTTTATGGGGAATGTTTTATGCTGTTAGAACAACAACAACATAACTTTTTATAGGGTAACCTGCACTAGGATGAATATTTTTTAAATGTATAGAGCTAAAAGCAGCAAGCAGCGAATTCGCTAAGTAGTCCCCCAAACGGTCGAAAATTTTAAGGTTTCTCCAATTTTCGTGTTTACCGATTCTCTAAAAAGGAATAAGTGATTGCAAAAAAAAATAGTAACAAACCAAAAGTCTAGAAAGAAAGAAGTCTGGTGAGGAGATGTGGTGATCTCCGAAATAGCAGCTATCACTTCCACCACTTTGAAAAATTGTTGTTTTCGCATACTATTCCTAATACAAACCTGGCCTCAAGCTCTATAATTTATACAGACGATTCATAAATATAAAGTTAAAAATAATAATAAACCAAAAAATATTTAAAGTAGTTAAAGGATTTTAAACAATGCATATGTATTGCAAGTTTAAATATGTTATTTGCAAAAATTATTTTTATTCAGCCCACAATATGTTGCACATTTCGATTTTTTGCACTTTTATTTTGATAAACTATTTTCTTAACATCAGCCGTATATATACAAACAAAATAACGTAAGCATTTTGGTGGCCCCAGTTTCTTTCTCGCTTACAAAAGTTTTGAAAATCCTTACTTTCAACTCTTGGAATCAGGATCAATTTAAAAAATAATATACATTTTCGATTATATATTCATTTATACCAAATCATAAATAGAATTGCATCCAAATAATTACAGAGCAAAATCAACTCTTGAGGGTTTTCATGATAGATATTCATTTGGATTGTTTCAAAAGTTAAGTTAACTTTGCAAATGTAATAGTTCTAACCAAAAAGATTTTAAAAATTTCGTTGTCTTTGTTGGCAGTTCAATATGAAACGAGCCATTAAATAATATAATTACAACACGTGCTCTATTTCGGTACAAATATAATAACAGAGTTTGTAAATCCTGCTATGTAATTTTCTAATAAAATCGTTAAAATATAATAGAAAAGGGATTAACCAAAATTATAATTTTTGGGAGCTCCATATTTTACCAACGCTACCTCCTTGTATAACAACGCGAGACTATTTTTCATACAATTTTCAATTCATATCAAACTGGTTAAATTTAAATTCAAAAAAGGAGTACCAGGCCGATAATTAGTTAATGAGTTTAGTCTGAGTAATTGTAGTCACTATGAAGGAAATTGAGTTGACTTTTTTTTTACTATAAGCGCATTCACCGTTAAATTGCACACATAAATGACAAACTGAATTGGTGAAATAAAAGAACAAACGCTTCAAAGAGTAAAATGAATTCACAAAAAGTGAACGCCAGAAAAAAACACAAAACATAGTTCAAAATCATTGCAGCCAACCAGTTATGAGGAGTTTAGCCAGTAATAAGCGCCGTCTAATAGTAATTGCATTGACCTTCACTGGGCGTACAGTTACACATAGCGAATAGTTGCAGGCGACTAGGTAGACAGTCACTAAGCGATTGCTTTGCGCTTTCAACTACCATTCGTCACATAAAAATAGAGGGCCAGAAAAAATTAGAATTAAAAAACAAGCAACAAAATTCAAATCAAGTTTGCGGCTTAAGTCTTTTGTGCAAACGCTTAAATAATCGGCTAAAAAGCCAAAAGCAATTGTAGAAAAATTGAAACATAATGCATACGTAATTTTAGATGTGAAATAAATAAATACAAAAATGAAATAAAAATGGAAACAGTTTATTGCAAAAGTTGCTAGGGCGCACCGTGACAGTTGCGGTGGCGGTTGAGATTTGTCTATCTGTCACTTTTGTTGGCGGCGGTAGTGGCTATTGGCGGCGGTGGTGGCGACTGGTGACGGCGTTCTCGTTGTTGTTTCTTTGGACGGTTTTTACAATAGTAACATCGCCTACGTAATGCGGTCGTTCTTAGTTTGTAACGGCAACTGCGATCTGCGCCTTTTCTTTCATTAATTATATCAATTACAAAACTAAGCTGAGCTAGTTGGTGGTTGAATTGCTAGTGCTGGGCAGGGTATGCAAAAATGGGAACTGAAATATGTATGTAAAAATAGTTAAGGTAAGGAATTGATAGATGCTAAACGATAAATATCATATTCATATTACATATGTATAATAAGAAAGAAAAAAAATAAATAGCGGAAGTGAGACACCTTCACACTTCATAATATAAATATAAATATGAAGTGTAGTTCAAAGCCCTAGCCACCCTTAGAGAAGAGTTATTTAAGACCTATAGTTTTATGTCAAATTCCTGCCAGGGGTTCAAGAGCATGTCTGAAGAATTAGACAGATTCCACTCTACTGAGCACAATTGCGTAGTAGCGCTAGTTACAAGGAAGTAAAAGCTTTCGACCATCCAAGGCGGCTGTCATCAGACAAGATGTGATTTATACTTTAGTGATTCGTCGAAGTGTATCTCAAAGGATAGTTGCCTCTCTCTTGGATATTTTTCACTAATATATTTATTAAGTCATTGAAGTAGCAGTTAAGTTCTTTAACAGCGTTTAAGGTAACATAGCTGCTTTAAAAAAACGCCGAAAACAGTTTTTGTGTTAATCAGGATTCGTAATAATTTGTTCATGACCGCTATTACAATCCCAACCTTTTTTATGTAATTTTATGCCGCTGAATATATTAAGTACCTATCAGTTCGTGGAATAGCAAAAATATCAACAAAAAACATTTTTAATCTAGAAATCAAACAATTTTCTTTCCTCCGAGGTGAAAATTATGCTTTTCCAAATATCTAACTATCAAAATTATTATTTATAATTAAGTAATAACAAGATTAAAAATATGAAATACTAGATTTTACCCGCGGCTTCGAATGCTAAAAAGAGCAAATGAATAATTTCATCACAGATAATTACTTTTAATTAATTTTTAGTTTTGGTTTTTAATTTTTTATTATCTAAAAACCCGATCCCTTCTTCATAATCGGGTTTAGTGCAACCCAATTTATATTTAGAAATATACTACGTAAACAAACAACAGTGCCATTTAGAAGTCTCGTCGCTGTCTTTTAATTACAGTGTTGAAAAGCTGAACCGCAATCGGATCTACAGCATTACCATATCAATTAAATTAAATCAACATTCTTTAAAAGGTGGCAACCTCCTTCAAAAATGTTTTCGTATAAACGCTTTCGTTTTAGGGAAATTCTGTCAAATTTCATTCAGCTTAGATATCTATTTAAACACATTTTCATGATCCAGTTTTCCTTAGCCTACTTCTTTTGAATCCCATGCTGCCATATTTCTTTTAACTTAATAATTGTATTTAATTTATTTTTTCAACAGTTTGCTATTCTCTCCAAAAGTACTTTCCATACAAAGTTTTCCTAAACTCCTTCGTTTGCTAACAAAATTTAAATAATTGAGTCAGCTTAATCCAACTTTCATTCATTTTTAAACAGGTTGAAATTGAGCTTTCTCAAATTATTTTACTGTAACACTCATATTATAAAATTTCATTGAATTGAGCTTTATACAGATTACGACATTATTTCAAAACAAGTTTTAGTAGTAAGTGACTATAACTATTTTTAACGAGTGACAACTCTTTGTATTAATCCAGCTTATTCGCCGCTTGGCACATAACACACATTTCACAATTTTAATTATTAGTAAAATTTACCTACTTACTTAATTGGCGCTATAACCGCTTAAGCGATTATGGATGAACTTCTCCAACAGATTGTGGTGTGCGTCTTGATGTTGTAATACAAATTGAGGAACCTACAGTTTTACGCCGACTCCGAACGGCGAATGTAGTTTATGTGAGAAGTTTTTTTTCATTTCAGAAATACACTCAGCAGTTTGCCATTGCCTGCCGAGGGGCGACCGCTATTAGAAAAAACTTTTCTTTAATTTTGCCACAGCCAGGATTTGAACCAGGGACCCACGGAATCAAGCGCGAGCATGCTACACACTCAGCTACGGCGGTCGCCAATTAGAAGAATTTATCTTAAGCAAAAATTTATTTCCAGAACTGCTTTCAAAAAAACTTTCGTATGGAGATGCATATGCTTGTATAGGTGAGATATTCGTATTTCCCTTACGTTATTAATAAATTTGTATCTAATTTTGAAACAGTTGGCAACACCTCATAACCATTTCGAGACTGAATTTTCTAAACTTCTAACATTTCAAACAAATATAGTAATGCGTCATTTATGTTGCAAACTTAGTAGCATACATTTTTTTTTTAAAGGGTGGCTACCAGTATAGTAGAAATTCCAGTACCTTACCAATTTAATGAACAGGTTTTTATAGAGCAGTACTGTTATGTTTCTGTAAGTTCAGAAGTGCATTAAATTAATATTTTGAAAGACATGGCAACACTCTGCAAACACATATTCATGATTAATTTTTTAAGGGTACATACAATTTGTGTACGGAATTTTGTACAATTCCATGTAACGATTTGGGTCCGAAAAAACAATAATTTACTCACACATTCACAAACGATCACATTTATAATATTAGTACCTACTGTTTATTTGAATAAATTGCGCCTGATATTTAATGTTCGGTTGCTACATAAATATATATCATATGAAAGAGCTTGATGACATTAAAAATTCTTAGTGTAAAAGCATTGCTTAAGATAAACATTTTCTACCTTTTATTTATATCAGCCATTAATGCGTGCTTTTAAATTATTGATAAACTCGATACATACAAGTATTTTTTCGATAAAAAGTAATCTTTATTCCAGAGTTTGTATTTAAAAACTTGAAATATAAAATTTGGGTTAGATTAGTGTGTCCTTAGGGTGAAAGGGTTGCCAGATTATAAACCACTTGTATCTCGGTTGTCTTATATTTTAACCATCGAGTGGAGTCTACCAATCTAAGGAAATACTGCGCAGTCAACCCAGCTAAGTCAGTTATAGCCTCGAATAGTTCTGATCGCACAGTAGATGTTTAAGGGGTTGGGCTCTTTTTCATCTTTACAACTTCTACAGAAATCTTTCTGGCGATCCCCAGTCTAGCCGGATGGTTCCCGATATCTATGTGGTCTATGAATAGCCTCATGTCCATTCTATCCAAAAACCAACTCAAAAAATTCGAACCTGCCAGCTGGCTCAGAGCTCCATGTAAATGAAAAGTAACCACTGCAGAATTTTCGTGTTGACGAAGAGTAAGTAGACGTCGGAAATTGACTCGAACCCGCACTTGTAGGCGCAACGCTTGATTGGTTCCTAATTGATTGGATCAAACGTCCATATAAGTTTTTTTTACCCTATAATTGCTTCAAATTCATCGCTTCTGTACTGTGTGCGGAGCTTCTGAAATACAAAGCAGCGTCTGCACCTTACAAGGGTTTTAGCTTTATTCTTTAGTGCCGGCCACTAGACCACCACACCGTATAGGTCTAACTACTACAGTATACAACCGGTACATTATATAGGGGGCATCATCCAGCTCCGCCCAATCGTTTCTTTAAAGCTGTAAAGGACGAGTGTGTCTTTTCTAACACGCTCTTACGTATTCAGTTACCAATTTTATTTTCTGTGTTACCCCCAAACACCTTGTAAAGGCGTCCAATACTAAAGTCGTGTTTCCTAAAATTAGTAGCTTTAGTGTATCCCTGTGAATAACTTGATTTTCTAGTTCATTTTTTGTATATTTTCACTATAAGTACTACAAATACTAAACAGTTATTTTACAAGGTACACAAAATGGAAACAATTTCATGTATATGAGACGGTTCTATGTATACTCGTATGAAGGCAAATTTTGTCTGATAAAAAATGTTCAACGATTCATTCAATAGACGTAGTTAAATTTTTCATAACAAAAACGATAACTCAATTTATGGTAAAAAAACTGGCACACCTTGAGTGGAGTTATAGATTTCAATTTATAAAATGGGATGCTTATCCCAAAAAATAAATATATTTATGTACGTATACTATAAAAAATCAGTTAATCATCGGAAATTGAAGTAAACAAAATTGTGACATTGTGTATTTTTTTGCATAATATGTGTTCGTGTCACAGACATTTATTTTGTACGTATCTTTCAACTGAACCACTCAACACACGCACTCGCGCGCTTAGATTTATTTCCGGGAACACCCACTCGCCTTCGAAAATGAAAAATCATTCGATTACAATAACGCTCACAGATCTAGATATCGTATTTTGTTTTTATAATGTATGTATTTATAAGTAGATAAAAATGAAATTGTGTTTGCGTAGATGCTGTATGTAAATATTATACATATTACGCAGACCAATGAATTACACTGTTCAGCAAATTGTTGTGTATTTTTGTGTGAAAAATTAAAAAATCATGGAACGCTTTGGAATCCCGGTGAATCAAAATGAAACAAGCAAAAGAATGTGGCATTTAAGCGGTTGTAGATATTAGACTATAAATATTTACTATAATGCAAAAAAATAGTTTAACACATATTAACCTTTTTTCCTACAATTTTCTAAAGTCGTCATACAAAAACCTGTAAGCGACACCCACTTTCCTAGAATCTATCGGACGTTATCTAGAAAGATGATATTGGAACTGTTTAGCAAATCTAATGCTACTTTCAAATCTAATATTACCTTCACATTCCACGAGAAATTGCTATGGTAAAAGGATCTATTTATACATCGGTGTCAAGTTTATCTTTAAATCAAACACCATTAGAAATGTGTAGACCAGTGTTATCAAACCACAACACAAAGCACAGCACGAGTGCACATAACCAATTCATATGAATTGTGGTAAACACGAAAGTGATAAATGAAATTATCTATGTAAATCAAACAATTTCTATTTGCCCTTCTTTTGTGCAACAGTTCAAATAATAGGAAAGTTTCCGCAATTGAAACTTTATAAGATTCATTTGGTTATTACGTTTCTTAGAAGTATCCATTTGTATGGCTGCTATTGGGAGTGCTGGCCATTTGATATTTTTATATTATACTTTTATAAAAGGTCACTTAATGGGTATACAATAAACTGCACTGTCTAACATAATTTCCTGCTTAATTTGTTCCTTATATGGGGAACTCGAAATTAATTATGTATATAATTAATAATGTATATCACTAATTGCTGATATTTATACATATGCTTCTTAGATTAAAATGGATAAAAACATCAGACTCATTTTAGATGATTATATAATTCATTAATTTGATTAATTTTGGTAGCTCAATTAGGAACTCACCTTATTTGCCTTATTCACGGCTTTTTTAAATTTATTTTTACACGAAACTAAGAATATTTTAAACCCAAAAGCCTACCAACCTATCTTGGTATGCTGGCGTAAAATATTTTGAAAGCTTAAACAACTTTTATTGCTTTAAACAAAACAGAAATGCATATGATTTTACTGTACCACACAAGTTTTACAATAATTTAATATTTACGTATTTCTCTCCCTAACTAAATTGTTTGTAACAAATGTGAAAGCATTGTGGACGAGTAATTGTCAAACAGAGGGACACAAAATTAGGGTGTAATTTCAATATGTGAAGTTTTATTGTTATACATACTTTTGTTTATTTTGATGTTGTTACTGTTTATAATGTGATTAAAAATACTCCCTGATGAAGGCGTGGAAGACGCCGAAACGCGTAGGAGAAAAAATAAACTTTTTGTTTGCTTTTATGATATTACCGAACGAAAGGCTCCTAAAGCATCCCAATTTGTGACATGATTTAGTAATATACTGAATCAGTCTCAAAATGGCTCCTCGACATGAAGGTTCTTAGCAATGATGAAGCTCTAAGATCCGTCGAGTAATGTGTTAATATAAATAAAAAATAATCGTGAAATAAGAAAAACCGTAACTTAATAAAATGTTCGAAAATTAATAAAAATTTCTAATACAATGAAGATAAAAATTTAAATAAGGAATATCAAAACAATTTATAAAATAAATGTAAATTTTTTGATACACCTCCGTGTAAAACAATGAAAGTAATGGATGCTAAAAGAATACACTTTCGTGTATAAATTAAAAAAAAATTAGCGAAATAATAATACCCCTTTTTGTGTAGAAAAATAAAATGATAATTATATATAAAAGAGTCAAAATTTAAAGCACATATGTATGTGTTAACGGCAATTGAAGCACCGTTTAATGGTGCAGTGGATTCACGCTATAAGGATGCTAATAAAAAGAAGAAAAATAATTGAATAAACAAAATGGACGAAAATGAAAGTAGTAGCTAATACAGCATTAAAATTCATTACTCTAAACTATTGAAAAAGAATGTTCTGTGTTGGGACAGACCTTTATTTGACAAAAATTACTATAACTGGAGGAATAACCTGGCGTTTATAAGCCTCGAGCTTTAGCCAATCAAATCAAAACCCCAAAAAAAATAATATACTGTATATTTTGGGTAATTGTTACCGTTATAAGAAATCTTGGCATGGTTTTCGTCTGATTCATATAGTTTTCAAAATTGGGCTTGCTGGAAAGGCAAGGTGTACTAAATGTGATAGAATTTGACAAGGAGATATCCCTGTTTGCTCTAAGGTGGGCGGCGTCACGCCCATTCCCAAAAATTTGATGACATGTCTTTCATTCCTAAAGCCAATCTTGTACATCTAGGCCGCCGCAGCCTAATTCGGTGAATCCCATGTCCTGGCTATAATCCTGGGATAAGTTACGTCAAAAATTATAAAAAAAGTTTATTCTTATGACGGTCGCCCCTCGCAGGTAAAGTGTATTTCTCCCATGAAACAACTTCCCACAAAAATCATTTGGAGTCTTTGTTATACTATAGTGGGTTCCTCAATTTATGTTACAAGATACGTACACTATAAATTATAGAAGAAGTTGGTGGGACAAACATGTAGCAACATGGTTAATACAAGCGCCAATTTATTATCATTAATACGGTTACTAAATTATAAGATTTTATTGATTTTTGTAATTGAACGTTATAGGAAGAGGCTACGTGGGGTTTGTCCGACTTTTATTATTTTGAAAATTGTTCTTATTGTGTCCAAAAGCGTGCACCAAATTTGGTAGAGGTTAATGAAGTAGTTTCGGGGACATACTTAATTGCTCTAAATTTAACCCCCGTTCTTCCTCTCTATACCAATTTTGTGTATATGAGCAATTCTCCTTTTAAAGCTACTGAAATATCGATTTACCGTTATATGAGATGGGCGTGGTTCGTGTATTCCGAGCTATCAATATATCAAAACTTTGCTTACGAAGAAGTATTTATTTGCTATATAGCGGTCGGTGTCGAATTTCCAAACTTTTTTGGTGTCATGTATTTGTTTGGCATTTTTGATTTGTGTAAAGTATCGTTATAAGAGCATTGGGCGTGGCTTTTGATCGATTTTTAAAATTTTTTGGAATTTTCATCAAAAACATTGGAAAAAATTCACTACAAGGTTTTCACTGTTACGTTTTAAAAAGCTGTTGCTAGACAGAGTAATTTCTGTTAGCTATTTGTTCCAGACAGCACATTTACCGAAAGTGTTTCAAACGGTCTGTAACCCACATGAACCCCTCCATATAGGGGGCAAAGCACGGGCTGGCGCCAGTTCTGCCGTTGTTGTCCAAGCACAGCGGCGTTCTTTCAAAGCCCTGGAAGTGGATTAATAAATATAATTTGTTCAAACATATACTTATTTCTTGAACCTACCGTGATCGCCATTGACACCATGTCTTCCAACACGTTCGCGTAGGCCAACCTCTTTCTTTTTGGGTGCTCCAACTCCGCTTTCCGGGCGAGGTAGCATCTCGAATACTCAATTGTCTTCTCACATGACCATCTCTTTCGCATTTTTTTCTTGCATTCTGAAATAACAAACATGTTTTAATTCATAATTTTATTTGAAATATACGAAGCGCAAATTTTACTTACCCTTGTTCCATTTTTTTTGTTTTGTTTATGTATCCATAAAACAAACAAGATTTGACAGTTCATTGAAGTATTTTTCCAGAGCCCATTCACAATAGAGCGGTTTTTTTGCTTCACAACACTACATCTCAGGTCGGATATCATATAACCGAGTTAACTCAACTCGCATATTTTTCTGAGTTAGTGTTGTTGTTATACATGTTATTGCTTATCCTACCTAGTGTTTTTTTGCAACTAGGTTACATTAAAACGGGCCCAATCTAAGCAAGCAAATAATGAATTAGACAAATTTTGAAACACATGTAAAAGCTATACAATTATTTTTGAAATGTTCGAATATCTATCTATTTCCAGTTAAATATTCATTATTAACCCATTCCTCAAATTTCCTTAAAGTTACATATCACTATCTCCTTCCAATCACGAATATTAATTTTTTTTAGATTTTTACACAAGATGGTATTACCCGATGAAGCAATTATTCAAATAATTCGAAATATTTGAATGAATATCCATGCAACTTTCATAAAATATTTGGCATGTTTTTAAAATATTTGAAGTAAATGGGTCACGTTTCCTGTAACTCTGAAATAATTTTACTAACAGCTTAGGGTAAGGAAGTCTCATCACGGATTGTAGGTTTTTAATTCCATTTATTTGATCTGCGTCATTGAGGTATCCATACATTTTAAGGATCAATATTTGCTATGTATTCCAGAAATAAGGAAGCTTGCGAATATAAAAATAACAGCGAAGAAGTTCCGAAAGGACATTTTTAGTTCAAAACACATTTGCTTGAGCATTTAAAAAGTTTCAAGTTTCTCTCAGATCTAAAGTCTAAAAACTTTCTGTATTTAAAAACATTAGAGTAAAAATGTGATTCTCAATATTTTCCGAAATATTTTGGTTGATGTCCTGAAACATAATAAATTTCATAATTCCGGCGGAAAAACCGCAAATCTTTTTTGTGAGTCACCCTAATGTATCTCTGGTCAAATTGCCTTTTAAATTATAATCCGATAAAATATGCCAAAAAGATGCTTATATTTTAACATCTCTAAAAATTCGACTGGAATATCAGATATACCCAGTATCTTTATTCGAATACTTTTTTGTAGAATAATTTTGAAACTAGTTATGTAGCAATCAGACAAATCTAATAACAATTGCCCGTACACAAATCATAGCCTGCATTTATTTTATTGCTTTATAGCAAATGTTCTTCGTATTTAGTCTGGTACCTTTCTTCGTCCACAATATTTTACCTCCCTAACATATCCATTCTTCGTATTCGAGAAAATATGGATATTATTTTGCCGCAAAACGTAGAAAAAACAGAAGTGAAACTGTGGAAAGATTGGATCAAGCAAAATAAAATAGCAAAAATATAAAGTTTTCAGCTTCTTAGTAAACTACGTACTTTGGATTTGCTGGATGAAGCAGGAACATCGGCACTTGTGATTGTACTTGTTTGACTTAATACCTTAAAATATATATTCGCTATCAATTGATAAAATTATCTTGCATTTGCAGCAATTCACTTATCTGGAGTGAGAGCATTGTTGTAATAATTTAAATTAATTTAAACAAGTTTCATTAAACACACTTTTTCGATGAGTCGATATAATAAGAACGTAGTCAGTAAGTATACATTTCTTAATAAATTCTGTATAATATTGGAAATGTATCTGTTCCGTTTGACTGCCTTCAAATCAAACCGTTCTACAAGAATTATTAAATAAAGAGATACTCTATTTGGAGTTGGAACTTACAAGTACACACTGCGAGTTTAATTTGTAATATACTCTTTATATTTCTTATATTTCATATACAAAAAAAACGCAGAATGTACGCTTAAAAATTAGAACAGTTTTGCCAAAAACAAAAGGGATGGTCACTGTATCTATAGATGCTGAGCTTCTATAAGTATATCAGACAGTAGTAATTGGCAAGCCATATTCATATCGGCGAAGGAAGGAATTAAAGCTATATTTTTAAGGGGGTTAACACCTGTTTGAAAATTCAAATTTAATTTAATTGTATCCAAAGGCAATACATTTTCATTTGAATAAAAACAAAATAATTTCAAAAACAGAGGTTTTCAAAATTTTGCGACTTTCCAGTTTGGAAATATTTTTGCGAAATTAAATTTTTTTTACATAATTAGCATTTTTATTAATAAAAGTTTCTGACCGAATATATTTCAATCTGTTTTGTTATTCTTAAAGTTCTATACAACAATTATTTGCATTGTTGGAGAGCGTAAGCTAAAACTTTATATGTGTACTCTAGATGCCCCAGAGATTCAAACAGCTCTACCCAATTCGATAGAAAACAAAAATATGTCAACTACCTATGCATATTTTATTGTAATCTTCCATTCTCTTCATATCAGATCGTATAGCTACAAAGTATAAATCACCTGTCTCCCAGTAGGAAATGTTGCACTTTTGCGTGGCCAGAGAGCAATATTTTGAGAAATGAACATGCAAACCTGTGAAAAAGCTGAACAGAAAAAAATTACAATATTATTTCGAGAAAAGAAAACGCCATTAGTTTCTTAAGATTCGTTAACTTCTTTTGCACAACGTTTCATAAATAGCAGCACGCCTTTTCCTCTGCCGCAAACATTTATAAAAACTCAGGTTTGGGAACTAAGTAGTTTTAATTAGTTTTTTTTTACTTATGGAAGGCTAATTCTCAATTAAAACGTAAAATAAAAATAGCCAAACAACAATCAATACAGAAATTGACAGAAGAAATTAACCCTAATACTCCCACAAAAACCATTTGGACAAATATTAGGCGATTCTGCGGATATAAATTATCACATGGTATTCACCGCCTACAATCGCACAAAAACCCAAACCAGGTGTATACAAGTCCTAAAGACATTGACAATGAACTTGTCACATTCTGGAGTGAAAACGCCTCAGATAAAAAATTTCCTACCGCCTTTCAAAACAGAAAGAGAACAATGTTAGATGCCCCAATCGATCTGAATCCTTCCAAAGAATCATAGAATTGACATCGGCACTCAGAAAATTTAAAGAGATACTTAACTCGTCCGAGACATTCAAAAAACGCCTATTAAAGTTTTATAATTCCATTTTTCAGAATCACATCCCACAAAATTTCAAATACAGTTTAGTTATACCGCTTCCAAAACCTAAATCAGAGAAAACCGTCACAAATTCATTCAGACCTATGTATATCACTTAATCCTTGTTTTGCAAAAGTTTTAGACAAACTAACCGCGAACAGGCTGGTTTGTAATAAACCACAAGCTACTCAATAGCCGTCAAATGGGTTTATGAGAGGAAAATCGATAGCGGATACTCTACTTTTATTAGACTATCTAGCTGCAACCAAACTCTCGTCAAAAAGTCATCTTACAATCATATCTCTAGATTTCGAAAAGGCATACGAGAAAGTAGGCATTCACACAATTGTAGATCAACTTAAAGCATGGAAACTTGGCCCCAAAATTACGAACTACGTCAAAAACTTTATGACCCACCGGAAATTTACAGTACGCGTTAATAACCAGATCTCCGATATTCTGCCCATGGACAATGGTATTCCTCAGGGTTCACCTCTATCGGTCATTATTTTTCTGATCGCCTATAACAAATTAAGCTCCATAATATCTACTCACAAAGACATCGACTTCTGTGCATACGCGGATGACTTCAATATCATCGTTAAGTCTAAAATGGAAAAAATCCAGTAATTGATTTGAACAACCTTTTCAGTGACATTTTAAAATGATGCAAATACTCAGGAGCCAAATTATCTCAATCAAAAAGTAAATACATTCACATTTGCCGCAAATACAGCTGCCAATGTACAATCCTATCACACGATATAACCCTCCCACGAAGCAATGAATTAAGAGTACTGGGTGTCATATTCAACAAAAGATACCGGTGGAACTCCCACATCGATTTAATGAGTACTACAATGGTAACACAACTAAATATTATAAAATGCCTGGCCACACCAAAGTTTAATTGCGATACCTACACTTTATTCTCAATGGTTAAAACGCTACTCATTCCCAAAATAAATTATGGAATTTTTTTGTACGGGTTCGCCCCAAGCTCGCAGTTAAAAAAAGTAAAACAATACTTAATGCAGCTATAAGAACTGCTCTGGGGGCTCTACGCTCCACTCCAATCTCTAACATACTTTTCGAAGCCAATACACTTTCAATAGAAAACGAAAGAGATTTAACCACGGCAAGGCTATTTAAAACACTTCGAACAACAAAGGGCAACCCCCTCCATAACATAACTGAAAGCTATAAGAAAAGAAAATACATACCCAAAATAGAGCCAGCAATAGGTAAAGTATTAAACCTCTGCTCAGAACCCCAAAGCAATAAACACTGCACTAAACACCTTAATCAAAAACAACACCAATGCAATACAATTCCAAACAAATTTTTTACGAAATTAAAGAGGAATACCGCAACTACACATTTATCTACACAGATGGATCAAAGGTCGACAATAGCACAACATATATGTAGTATTACCTTACAAAATAAAGTTATAAAAATTTCAAACCTTCCGAGCTACAGAAATTACAGCCATACTCGAAGCTATAAACATAATAAAGAACAAAAACCAAAAATTCGCAATATGCTCTGACTCTCTTTCGGCTATCAACTCTATAGCTAATATAAACAACCACCATTAGAAATATAATGATAGCAAAATACCCTAAAATAATACTAATTTGGTCGCCGGGACACGCCAACATAACCGGAAATGAATTCGTCGACTGTACCGCTAAACAAGCACATCTACCCCAGTAACAATGACAGAAAACTTCAATTTAACTGACATAAAAAAACATATAAGAAAACACTTCTACAACAGACACTACCATGAATGGACCTTAACTAATGACTGGTACCAACAAGTAAACCACCCAAACCCCCATATAACAGACTTTATAACAAGAAATAAAAATAAAGTGACTCGACTGGACGTAATAAAATTTGGACGACTTCGCCTTGGCCAAACAAAGACTACACACGGACATCTCATGACCAACTCCAACCCAGCCGCATGTACGTGCAAAGCGGACATACTCCGCCCATAGAAGACAAGTCTTCAGCAACTCAAACCCAATGACCCACCTATCCTTCCCAACCTCTGATTCAATATCCTTAATCCCTAAATTCCTTAAAGTAACCAATCTATATCATAGAATCTAAAATAGAAAAGTAACATAAATCCGCACATAGATGTTAAGCGTAAGGCCTCGACGATATTACTTTATTCCACAATTAGCTTGTAAGATTTGCTCTTCAAGCAAATTTTTTTTAAATAAATAAATAAATAAATAGTTTTTTTACTTGAGAACAGGTCTCAATAACGTAAAAATATGTTTCCGAACTTAACCAGAACACGAAGCAACTAAAACTATATAAAGGCGATCATAACTAACTAAATGATGTTAGGACAACTATTGACTCAGCCGAATAGGTTCAAATGGATGCAATGCATTCCTTTTTGAATTTTGTTTCAGCCTTCCAGTTGGATTTATCTGAATGAGGGTATGCTCCCTTTTTTTGCCCGCAGAAGCTAATATGGGATACCAGCGGTAGATCCAGAATTCTTTTTTCGAAGTTTGCGGGAAATACTGTTCCAGAATATACTTTTAATACGAGTAGACCAGTTACATTGTATAAGTATGTTAAGTAAGCTATTAGTTGAAATTCGAATTATTTTCCACGCTCTGGGGAAATACTCCGCATGGAAATTGGTGTGCTCATATTCCTAAATTTCAAAACTTTAATACAAAATTTTAAACATTTTTGTTGTACTTTTAATTCTATTTTGGACTTCAGCCAATATCTTTTAATATTTCCTAAATGTAGTTTAAAATTTAACCGAATTGCATTGAAGTATTTGGTGGTTTCAAATTTAAGCAAAAAATTTTATAAATACATGCCATACTCTATTAGCCATACGCTTGACGTTGTCTGGCTCACAAGAGACAAATTGTGCTAAGTGCTGTTATGGCCGTCAAACTGCTAAATACATTTTTTTATGAATGTATGTATGTATGTATGTACATACATATGTATAAACATTCATATCCATGCGATATTAAAAAGAGTTCAAATTTTGCATGCACACTAAAAATCGTGCGTTTGCTGGCCGATATATTTGCTTAAAATTTGTCTGACATTTTTCACGCGAGCCCCGTCGCCACGTCATTTCAAGCTGTTGGCGAATATTGTTATTGTGGCTTTTTCTAATTTGATTTTCTTGAATTTATTTTGTATCGCTTTGCGTTTTTATAGTTTGCATGCTGCTTTCATTTATATCTGGTATACAGTAGCTATTGTGGCAAACTTTGCTAGAACATAAGAAGTGTTGACACGTTCCAATTTATGCCGGAATGTGAGTTTTTAAGCTTTTGTTTTAAGCCAGACCAAATATATATACTTACTAGGGTGATTAAAAAAATAGAAATTCATACGGGGCCTCTCCCATCTTAAAGTGTAGAAAATCTGCACGGATGTGGCTGAAATTTTTTGAGTGAGTTCTCTGAATATCACTTAGGAAAGTTCCGTTAAAAAATTCAAAAATAATAAAAAAAAACAATTTTAATAGATTTAAAAAATTAATAATTTAAAAAAAGTAATTTTACTTTTTTTATTAATTAATTAATTAACAAATTTTGAGCTTTGTACAAATAACTTTCTCAATTGTTTTATAAATATTCTATAGGAATTTTTTATAGGGGTTTCAGAATAACTTCAATTATCGATACTTATCAAAGAAGTTCTCTTTATTGCTGAATACTTAATAAATGGGACACTTTTCATTAACATAATTTATATTGTATTACCGGATGAAAATATTAAAATTAATAAAAGAAAACTTTAAATATATTAAGAGCCCATAAAGTATGAAATCCTGTAAAGGATTTATAACAAACCTAAATAAACATATTTTTAAATGGTCAATAAAATAGGTTAAAAGGGTTACAAGCTCTGATTTGCTTGAACACTTAAGGCGCTAGCTAGAAAAAACTTAATAACGTTAAAATACGCAAATATTAATAGTAAAAATTGGGTGCTGACATCATATGGGTCGCTGTTTAGTCGAACTTCTCCTACAATTTGTGATGTGCATCTTGACGTTGTGCCACTAATGGAGGAACCTTCAGCTTTGCCAAATAGCAAATAAGGTTTGTGAGTTTTTACATGGGATGCTGACTTGCGATCGCCATTAAAAAAATACTTGCTATGATTATTTTATCCTACTTACGATTGTCGAAATTTAAAGACTGGGGTCGAGCACGCATACCTTCAAAATTTATACTTATTTTACAAATTTAATTTTAGATTCAATAACAATACTAAAATTGTATATATATATATGTATGTATTTATTCGTTTATCGGTATCAATAAAAGTCGCTTGGTAGTTAGTGTTTTTACTGTTTCGTGCACTCCGTAAAGAAATTCACACAAAAATAAATAAACCTCGAAATCTTTAAAAAATTTTTTGGGCGTTTCGTTTTTTTTTCCATAAAATAAAACTTAAACACTAATATGTAGTTTGCGCAAAATTAGAAATAATATAATAATTTTACTGAGAAAAAAAGCTATTGATTTATATATTTAAATTTGTTTCAGTTGGTTTAAAAAGCGTAAGTCTTATCTAATTCCTATAGATTTAAGGAAACTGGCATTTTGGTACCTATAAATGTGTTCTCCGATTTATAGAACATGTTTTATGTTAGAAGTTTCAAAATAAGTATTAACAAAACGAAAGACTTAAGCAATGAACTTGCTAGTGTATATGCGGAAGAATGCCGTTAGAAAAATTGCTGGAGACGAAAAGTGATCGAGAAGATAGAATAAATAACTTCCTTTATAGGATCTTAACATTATGTGCAGCAAGCAATTCTTCCTTGGTTGCCATCGCGCGATGCAGCCGAACAGGCAATCGGTAAAATGATCGCAAGAATAAGATGCTTGAAAAGAAAAGACAGCAACAAAACCAGAAAGCAACATCAGGCATGACATGTGATATTTTATACGAATGTGATGTTATGTTGTAGCAAGAAAATTTTATGAGAAAAAAACAAAACAAAAATAAATAAAAAATATGCTTGATATCAGAAAGAATGAAAAATCATAAAAACTTCCCGCTCTAGCAATGCTGCGGCCAACGTGAAAATTTTAGTATCTTCAGAAATATACGTATATTTCAGAAATAAATAATCCAATAATGAGTATTGATCATTTCGGGTGGATGTGCTCATCAAGTTCTTTTATTTGATATATATTTTGAGTTTATATGTAGATATTGTAGTGTGGGCAAGCTAAGGTGTATCACAGATACGAGGCTAATAAAAACATATTAAAAACTGGTTGTGCCTAAGTTTTCAAACTCCTCTTTGTTTGTGTAAAATATGTGTAAACTGAGTTTTACCACACTAATCAAATGTAGTCATGACAACCTATTTTGTCATTTTTCATATGTTCTCTTTTCTTTTTTTATATGCTTTATAAGCATCAGCCTCAGCAATAAGATGAGAAATAATAAAGATATTCAAATAAGAAAATTGATTATTGGTTAACAGAGACAAATTCGTTTCTTAACTCTTTAGTGACAACTGTTTTTTTAACTTATTTTTATTGCAACCTGTATGTATACATATAAATGCTACATTCAGCAATCAATTTTTGTCTTAATGTGATATGCTTAAAATTTATAGAGCAGCCATTTTTTGTACATGATCGGCTCACATAATCAGCGAAGAAAATTTTTTGCTGACGTTATCTTGAGTCATGCAAAAATATTTGAATACGATATTATGTCTGTTATGAGTGGATTTTGGTGACTTTTTAGTATTAAGTTATGCTACGCATCATGTTTTCAAATTTCTTCGTGGACATTGGGAACCGTAGGACCCAATCCGGTAAGCTGATTTTTATTGTGTAAAGCAGACCACCATTCCTAACGCGATCTAATACTTGAGAAATACCGAGGAAGGCTGTGCGGTTTTTTGTTTTGCTCAAATGCATAATATATTTTTTCAAAAAGTGTGTGAAATTGTTCAATTGCTCTGTGGGTGCTTCCACATCCAAATCGATGGTTGAATAGTACTTTCGGTTTTTATCTGTAACTGAAAGCAATATTTTTGAAAAAACACTTCCATGATCTTGAAGAAGATGGATAATAAAGTACTAATTCCATATTTAAAATATATTGCAATTGCACACAATTTTAAAGATAACCCATTCCAAAAAATCTCTTTCTTTTAAATGTTAATTTTCAAAATGGTGCATTCAGAAAATGTATCCTCCCCTTATTTATAGCAACTGAATAAAAGGTGCGAGCTTGGTTTTGGTAAGTGTTTTTCACATTTTTCATATTATTAAGAAATAATTTAATTTCTTCAATTTTATTGCCAGCTCTTACACCTACAGCATTACTTCTTTTCTATTAGCACTGATCGAAAGTATCTAATCAATTAAAACTTTTCTAATAAAAATGTTAGAAAACATAGTAGGTGAAACAATAATAACAAATCTTGTTAAAAGAAATTTGCATATTAAATTGACTTGTACTCACCGAACAAATTCAAGTGTTGGGCTTCATTTTATTACATATTACTTTTCACTCAGTTTTATACCATTTCATTTCATTTGCTTTCCTATTCATTTATTTTAATTCCATTTTATTTTAATTTATGTTCTGTGAATACATTATATTTATTTAGATCTATTAAATTTAATTGAATTAACTTTAATTAATTAAATTTGCTTTTGTTTAAGTAAGTGGCAGCCCTCTCCAGAAGTATTTTCAAAATAAAGATTTCTTAAATCTCTTTTGCTTTACTTGAGACCCATAGTTCAGTATTTGATTTAACTTATTCCAATTTAATTAATTTTTTAAAGCGGTGGAAATTCTCTCCAAATGCATTTTTGAAATTAAGCATTCTTAAAACTTTTAGAAGTCATTATTTTTTTAGATTTAACTTAATTACATTATGAATTCTTTCAAGTATTTGGGAAATGATACCTATGTATATTGCATTATTTTCCTTTCATTCGTGATATGCTTAAAATGTTGTTTTAATTGAAAGTAGCTATTTCAACGGCTTTAAATAATGATTGATAAATGTGCCAAATCACATTTACTTATATAATGTTAAAAGAACTTAGTATATATTTGATAAATTGAACATCGTGCATATTTATAAAGAGTCTCTATTTATCAAGGTTTCGGTATTCTACGTTAAAAAAAATATTTCTTTTTTAGAAACCATCAAGATATCAAATTTGTAAAGTAAACAAAATAGGGTGTATTTTTTCACCTTTCCCCTTAAATTTGTTTATTTAGTTTCAAACAAGCACGTAAGTGTGTGAGTGAACAAAGGCTGTTTAATATTCATGTTTGACATTTATGCCTCAATCATGTTTTGCCTTATTTAGAATTTCAATCAACGTGGCTTGGTACGAAATCGATCAGCTATTCTTAGTTACGGATTTAACAGCTGTAAAATATGGTATAGCCATTTAAACAAGCACACACACCTATATATATGTATGTGCTTTAATTTCGTCAGAATATGTAAAACAGCAACGGTACACTCTATACATATACTCGTACAAGCACATACTTATCCATAAATATATACAAATACTTTTTTTTTAAGATGTAGCTCGTAGGTAAAAATGCAAATCCATGAGTAAGCTGGATTCCAAGTATACAGCGCTTTTGCACTGATGAGTGGCAAAAACCAAACTCTGTTTTATGTAGCTTAAAAATTCTGACTATTGGTCTTATTTATGTGTGAATAGAAAAACCGAAAATTCTCGACACTTGCGTATAAAAACATACAAGTTGGGAGATTGTGTTGATGAAATAGGAAGACTTGGGTTCAAATGCCTTCTTGCGCATAATTTTGTAATATTTAGAGTGTACAAAAAAATATAAAATTTGTACACTTGAACATATATGTTTATCAGATTAACAGCACATAAAATTCAAGAAACATAAAAATACACATGTGTGTAAGAGTATACGAATCTCCCTGAAATTCTCGCTTGCTTTCGGCTTTTTGTACTCGCAAGTGAGAAATAGTTTTGTTCATTGGGTATTTTGAAAGCATAGTTTTTCATTTGCAACTTGACGATATAAGTAAGAATGTTCGTCCTCTGCGAGCTGTTCTGTGCCAATAAACACAACATTGTACGATGTTGACACAATGAAAGTGCTACGAAATGAAAAATTGCTGAGAAATTAAAAAAAGTCAGATGAAAGCAAGCGATAGCTCACTTATCGATCAGTATGCGAGAAAGGGCATAGTTCCTACTTTTAGCGGATTTCTCATGCGACATCTCGCTTACTTCTTCAAGTAAGCGATAATAGATGCACACCACCAAAACCAATATAAAAAGCTATGCTTTGTTATTTTATCTATCTAAAATATATATTTACAAATATACACACAACAATAATAAGTTTAGGAACGTAATCTTAAAAATTTGTATGTAAAAAGTGGTAACATATTTAGTAAACCAAATTTGAAAGACAGCGTCACTAATTCAGAAAACGATCGTTGTCTGCATTTTTTCTCTCATACCAGTGGTAAAGAATATTAGACACAGTTACAAGTCTATTTATTTTGGTCCTTCGAGCCGGATTTGAATCAGCGACCTATGGATACTATGGGCATAGTACTTAGCGCTACAATAAATAAATTTTCCTTTAGAATTATTTATCACTCTACAGTTATACAACTATTTTACTTGCCTCCAGACTTCAAAGATCTTTCCACCACTTAAACTTAAAAGTAAAAAGGGAGATAGCTCATAATGAAACAGACTTGCGTACATGGGATTTGATCATTTAACTTTCGTGATTTAAATATGTAAATACGTCAAAATTTCCATACTTCATTTGCTTTCCTATTCATTTATTTTAATTCCATTTTATTTTAATTTATGTTCTGTGAATACATTATATTTATTTAGATCTATTAAATTTAATTGAATTAACTTTAATTAATTAAATTTGCTTTTGTTTAAGTAAGTGGCAGCCCTCTCCAGAAGTATTTTCAAAATAAAGATTTCTTAAATCTCTTTTGCTTTACTTGAGACCCATAGTTCAGTATTTGATTTAACTTATTCCAATTTAATTAATTTTTTAAAGCGGTGGAAATTCTCTCCAAATGCATTTTTGAAATTAAGCATTCTTAAAACTTTTAGAAGTCATTATTTTTTTAGATTTAACTTAATTACATTATGAATTCTTTCAAGTATTTGGGAAATGATACCTATGTATATTGCATTATTTTCCTTTCATTCGTGATATGCTTAAAATGTTGTTTTAATTGAAAGTAGCTATTTCAACGGCTTTAAATAATGATTGATAAATGTGCCAAATCACATTTACTTATATAATGTTAAAAGAACTTAGTATATATTTGATAAATTGAACATCGTGCATATTTATAAAGAGTCTCTATTTATCAAGGTTTCGGTATTCTACGTTAAAAAAAATATTTCTTTTTTAGAAACCATCAAGATATCAAATTTGTAAAGTAAACAAAATAGGGTGTATTTTTTCACCTTTCCCCTTAAATTTGTTTATTTAGTTTCAAACAAGCACGTAAGTGTGTGAGTGAACAAAGGCTGTTTAATATTCATGTTTGACATTTATGCCTCAATCATGTTTTGCCTTATTTAGAATTTCAATCAACGTGGCTTGGTACGAAATCGATCAGCTATTCTTAGTTACGGATTTAACAGCTGTAAAATATGGTATAGCCATTTAAACAAGCACACACACCTATATATATGTATGTGCTTTAATTTCGTCAGAATATGTAAAACAGCAACGGTACACTCTATACATATACTCGTTCAAGCACATACTTATCCATAAATATATACAAATACTTTTTTTTTAAGATGTAGCTCGTAGGTAAAAATGCAAATCCATGAGTAAGCTGGATTCCAAGTATACAGCGCTTTTGCACTGATGAGTGGCAAAAACCAAACTCTGTTTTATGTAGCTTAAAAATTCTGACTATTGGTCTTATTTATGTGTGAATAGAAAAACCGAAAATTCTCGACACTTGCGTATAAAAACATACAAGTTGGGAGATTGTGTTGATGAAATAGGAAGACTTGGGTTCAAATGCCTTCTTGCGCATAATTTTGTAATATTTAGAGTGTACAAAAAAATATAAAATTTGTACACTTGAACATATATGTTTATCAGATTAACAGCACATAAAATTCAAGAAACATAAAAATACACATGTGTGTAAGAGTATACGAATCTCCCTGAAATTCTCGCTTGCTTTCGGCTTTTTGTACTCGCAAGTGAGAAATAGTTTTGTTCATTGGGTATTTTGAAAGCATAGTTTTTCATTTGCAACTTGACGATATAAGTAAGAATGTTCGTCCTCTGCGAGCTGTTCTGTGCCAATAAACACAACATTGTACGATGTTGACACAATGAAAGTGCTACGAAATGAAAAATTGCTGAGAAATTAAAAAAAGTCAGATGAAAGCAAGCGATAGCTCACTTATCGATCAGTATGCGAGAAAGGGCATAGTTCCTACTTTTAGCGGATTTCTCATGCGACATCTCGCTTACTTCTTCAAGTAAGCGATAATAGATGCACACCACCAAAACCAATATAAAAAGCTATGCTTTGTTATTTTATCTATCTAAAATATATATTTACAAATATACACACAACAATAATAAGTTTAGGAACGTAATCTTAAAAATTTGTATGTAAAAAGTGGTAACATATTTAGTAAACCAAATTTGAAAGACAGCGTCACTAATTCAGAAAACGATCGTTGTCTGCATTTTTTCTCTCATACCAGTGGTAAAGAATATTAGACACAGTTACAAGTCTATTTATTTTGGTCCTTCGAGCCGGATTTGAATCAGCGACCTATGGATACTATGGGCATAGTACTTAGCGCTACAATAAATAAATTTTCCTTTAGAATTATTTATCACTCTACAGTTATACAACTATTTTACTTGCCTCCAGACTTCAAAGATCTTTCCACCACTTAAACTTAAAAGTAAAAAGGGAGATAGCTCATAATGAAACAGACTTGCGTACATGGGATTTGATCATTTAACTTTCGTGATTTAAATATGTAAATACGTCAAAATTTCCATACTTCATTTGCTTTCCTATTCATTTATTTTAATTCCATTTTATTTTAATTTATGTTCTGTGAATACATTATATTTATTTAGATCTATTAAATTTAATTGAATTAACTTTAATTAATTAAATTTGCTTTTGTTTAAGTAAGTGGCAGCCCTCTCCAGAAGTATTTTCAAAATAAAGATTTCTTAAATCTCTTTTGCTTTACTTGAGACCCATAGTTCAGTATTTGATTTAACTTATTCCAATTTAATTAATTTTTTAAAGCGGTGGAAATTCTCTCCAAATGCATTTTTGAAATTAAGCATTCTTAAAACTTTTAGAAGTCATTATTTTTTTAGATTTAACTTAATTACATTATGAATTCTTTCAAGTATTTGGGAAATGATACCTATGTATATTGCATTATTTTCCTTTCATTCGTGATATGCTTAAAATGTTGTTTTAATTGAAAGTAGCTATTTCAACGGCTTTAAATAATGATTGATAAATGTGCCAAATCACATTTACTTATATAATGTTAAAAGAACTTAGTATATATTTGATAAATTGAACATCGTGCATATTTATAAAGAGTCTCTATTTATCAAGGTTTCGGTATTCTACGTTAAAAAAAATATTTCTTTTTTAGAAACCATCAAGATATCAAATTTGTAAAGTAAACAAAATAGGGTGTATTTTTTCACCTTTCCCCTTAAATTTGTTTATTTAGTTTCAAACAAGCACGTAAGTGTGTGAGTGAACAAAGGCTGTTTAATATTCATGTTTGACATTTATGCCTCAATCATGTTTTGCCTTATTTAGAATTTCAATCAACGTGGCTTGGTACGAAATCGATCAGCTATTCTTAGTTACGGATTTAACAGCTGTAAAATATGGTATAGCCATTTAAACAAGCACACACACCTATATATATGTATGTGCTTTAATTTCGTCAGAATATGTAAAACAGCAACGGTACACTCTATACATATACTCGTACAAGCACATACTTATCCATAAATATATACAAATACTTTTTTTTTAAGATGTAGCTCGTAGGTAAAAATGCAAATCCATGAGTAAGCTGGATTCCAAGTATACAGCGCTTTTGCACTGATGAGTGGCAAAAACCAAACTCTGTTTTATGTAGCTTAAAAATTCTGACTATTGGTCTTATTTATGTGTGAATAGAAAAACCGAAAATTCTCGACACTTGCGTATAAAAACATACAAGTTGGGAGATTGTGTTGATGAAATAGGAAGACTTGGGTTCAAATGCCTTCTTGCGCATAATTTTGTAATATTTAGAGTGTACAAAAAAATATAAAATTTGTACACTTGAACATATATGTTTATCAGATTAACAGCACATAAAATTCAAGAAACATAAAAATACACATGTGTGTAAGAGTATACGAATCTCCCTGAAATTCTCGCTTGCTTTCGGCTTTTTGTACTCGCAAGTGAGAAATAGTTTTGTTCATTGGGTATTTTGAAAGCATAGTTTTTCATTTGCAACTTGACGATATAAGTAAGAATGTTCGTCCTCTGCGAGCTGTTCTGTGCCAATAAACACAACATTGTACGATGTTGACACAATGAAAGTGCTACGAAATGAAAAATTGCTGAGAAATTAAAAAAAGTCAGATGAAAGCAAGCGATAGCTCACTTATCGATCAGTATGCGAGAAAGGGCATAGTTCCTACTTTTAGCGGATTTCTCATGCGACATCTCGCTTACTTCTTCAAGTAAGCGATAATAGATGCACACCACCAAAACCAATATAAAAAGCTATGCTTTGTTATTTTATCTATCTAAAATATATATTTACAAATATACACACAACAATAATAAGTTTAGGAACGTAATCTTAAAAATTTGTATGTAAAAAGTGGTAACATATTTAGTAAACCAAATTTGAAAGACAGCGTCACTAATTCAGAAAACGATCGTTGTCTGCATTTTTTCTCTCATACCAGTGGTAAAGAATATTAGACACAGTTACAAGTCTATTTATTTTGGTCCTTCGAGCCGGATTTGAATCAGCGACCTATGGATACTATGGGCATAGTACTTAGCGCTACAATAAATAAATTTTCCTTTAGAATTATTTATCACTCTACAGTTATACAACTATTTTACTTGCCTCCAGACTTCAAAGATCTTTCCACCACTTAAACTTAAAAGTAAAAAGGGAGATAGCTCATAATGAAACAGACTTGCGTACATGGGATTTGATCATTTAACTTTCGTGATTTAAATATGTAAATACGTCAAAATTTCCATACTTCTTTTGTTGGGACACACTTATGAAAAACTTTCAGTACCCCGTATCTCAAAATCTAGAAGTGATGAAAAAATGTGGGTGCCATTTGCAAATCAGCGGATTTGGATCTATAGCATCAAAAGTACATTCAGGCTGTTGTGCTGTGAAATGAAAAGTTTTCGGCAGATTTTTTACTGAAAATGTGAATGTAGCAAACATTTAAAGTGACAACTTTTATTTAATTTGTAATAACTTTTACATTTTCTGTCCAATTTAAGCGTAATTTACAACCCAGCCAGAACATCAGCAGCACCAAAACCGCTATCAAAGCGATGCAATAGGAAAATATAAAGTTAAAAAAGGTGTCAAGCAATTCTGCTCAATTTAGTAGCAAATTTTATGATAATTACAGTGCGGCATTATTATTATGGATTTGTAAGAACTTTTTTTGCTTCCAACTTTTTTTGTTTATATGTATGTATATATTTTTTCTCATATACATATCCAAATGATATGTACTTACAAGTTCGCTGCGCGCATACAAAACGAAATTTATTATGCTTGGATGCTCGGAATAATGTTCTGTTGTTGTTGTGGCGTGTGTATGAAGCTTAAATTGGATTGGGCACAAGATTTCATACAAAATTCTCTGAGATGCCGAAATAACTCTTAAGGCCCTAACTCCGTTGGGCGATCACACGCAAAAAGTTTTACTAGTATTTTCTAAAGAAGCTCGCTGCTTTAGCTACTGTTGGGCTGTTGCGCGCTGAATGGCTTCCTTGCTTGCCTTGGTCTGTGTAATTATGTTAGCGTTAATTATAATTATTAAAGCAATTTAAACTGACTTCAGACATTGTACATACATATGTACTTATACTTATGGTTGAATAAATTTGCGTGGCAAACTGTCAAGCCAAACGTCGCAGTGGCCCTAACTGACACTCAGCCACTCAGGTAGAATGCTAGTTATAACAAAATTTGAATGACAGACGAAAGAAAAATAAAAAAAATCTTGGGGAGCCCTTATATGCGTGTGAGCTTTATTTTGCTTGCCATACTTTGAATTTACTAACAAGGTTAGACATTTTTTCACCGAATCACTCATAAAAAATTTGCTTGAATTGGTTATTTAAGAAGATATTTGTGCTAGTAAATATTACGTGGCCATCATTACTGTATCTAGACACTTCAGGCTTGAAATTTTTACTATTTTTCTAGTGAAAATTACAAACACGAGTAAATGTATTAACAGTTAGCTTATAACAATTTTATCCAGTCATTACGTTTATTTCCTCACAAGCTACAATACTTAAGCAAACACAACACAAACACATCTTCATATTAAGTAATAAATATGTCACCGACAAAAGGGTCTGTCAGTCATTCTATTACATTATAACGGTATTTTTAAGTGTTTTTCTCTTTCAACGAAACGAATATTTTTTCTCCACTTTTCTTTCTTCAATGCTAATGTAATGTAAGCTTAAAATTGCAATTTTTACTAGAAAATTTCTGCTAAATACTTATTTACTAAGCGACATGAACTTTTTTAGGATAATTGGCGTTTAACCAGAATGAGCCAATATTTATAAGTACATAATCTTAGGTATTTATTATTAACTATATGTGTTTCGACTCTTAATTTATCCATAAGTTAAAATGGGGATTGTAAGTTCATTCTCAATTTACACTTTCATGATTATGTCGATTAAAATATTTGTTAAGACTAGGTTAACAGGGCTATTCTGGCAACTGTCTTGTATCTCTCCACAGCATTTCGAAAGAAAGCTTGAAATCTCTTTTCTATCATTCGGAACACGAATTGAAAGATGTGCTAAGGAGTTGGTCTTAGCGTTGTATTGTTTTCATTTAAGTAATGGTTTTGAAGAGCATATTATAATAAATTTGTAATTTAAACATTGTGCTTTAGCGGAATTAATATTTTTATAAAAGAATATTCAAATAGTCACTAAAAGCAGGGAACAAAATTTCAAGAATACATATTTTAAGTAAAATGTGTAAAAAAAACGCCAGCCAGATGAAAAAAATAAAATAAATAAATAAAATACCACATAAAGAGTACGAAAAATGGCACAATGCCGAAACCGGTTTGTCTCCAAACCAATATTGAAAATGGATGACGGAAAATCGTTTCAATATACATCAAATAAGATTGCCGGATTGGCAGACCTTCTCATTTGCTTATTGTGTATCATCAATAGACTGCGGATCTTTATACCAGAGAACTTGTAAGAAATGAAAAGGAGCAAATCTGAAATGAGCTTTTTCATCAAGAAAAATTGCGTGCAGTGAAAGGAATTCACCAGAGGAGAAATTGGCCACTACACTAAATTTAAATCTATCATGCCAATAAAACCATTTTCACCATATTTTTCTATATTTAGGCTGCATGCGTGGAAAAAAGAAGATGAATAAGTAGGGCATAAAACAAAAATTAAAAAAAAAAGTGAACTAGATAAAACCAGTTTCTGGAAAGGGAAAGGGGGAATAGTCCAAAGAATATTCCGTTTAGTGCACATGCTTGAGAATATCTAAAGATGTATGGTTGTAGAGCTAACTAGATTCATATGGAACGCACGCTATTCCAATCCCTTTTTGCTGACTTTCACTTTCAAGGAGATTCCTTGGCTCTTATTATACAACTCTGAGTCAACTGCAAATTAGGTGGAAAGCAAGCATCGTTTTGAGGAGATGAAAAACCATTTGAACCTGCACTGACTAACTCTGCTTACAAATTCTTTGGTTTTTGGAATTAAATTGCATCCCTGATGAAATATCATATCATGACTTTTGTGAGCGATGCACTCAAGCTTTTTCTAAATAGTTGGTTGGAGGAATCAAGTGTTGATCTGAAGTGAACAAAATCCCGTGAACAGATGAACAGCAGAGAATTTTCCAAAAAACGGACTCTATGCTTCGGTTTAAGTTGAAACGAGAGTGTTCTTGATTCAAGGTATATGAAAATGAAAATAAAATACGAACTGAAGGATGGTGTTCATCAGGAAATCGCTGGAATTACTCCAGATATATTAGCAAAAGTTGCAGAGATCTTCAAGAAATAACTACAAATTATTTGTGAAACCTAACCAAAAACTTTTATTATATGAACTTTGAATAAATAACAAAGTGGTTGGCATATAATTGTACGTTTTTTAACGAATTCTGTATATAGAGATGTAATATAAAAACCAAATGAAATATTTAATTGGTAATTGTTGATAAAATTATATCCTAAGTAGTAGAGTTATCTAACTAAAACTTCTCTTAAATTTATTGTGAATGTGAGTATTAACCAAATGAATAAAATATTTAGCAGATCCGGTTTTTCATTCCATTACTAAATTGGACTTACACAAGTAGATGTGTTCTTTCAATCTGATGTTTATTTTGGCATCCACACTGAGCTTGATGTGCCCGAAGTTATTTAATTTTCAGTTTTTTTACTTTCTTCAATTGGCAAATCAACTTTTACGTTATCTATCATCATGTTAATTGCAACAGTTAACGAGCTTAACCGTTGTAACAGATTTAGATCTTTATAGACGAGTAGGTTGCAAAATATAATACAACAAATAAATACAGTTCTGGCATTTAGCTAGAAAAATCTATAACAACGATGCAAGTAATATATGTACATAATACGCCTTTTTACAAATGCCATATGTATATGTAGGTATGTTATGAGTATTTTCTATATACGTAAGTAGTTGGTAAGTTTTACTTATATTCAGCACAGTTGCTGTAGTTTGTGACAGTTTCACGAGCTTTTCAATATTACATGTAATATGAATATAATATAAATTGATAAATTTTTGTTCAGAAAAAGTGAAAAGATGGTACCCTACCGAAATATTATTTTTGACTCGGAACCACTACATGCGATTTGCACTTTACTAAAACTGAATTAGCTTCCATATTTGTTTTAAATGTGTTGATTTTTTATAAATTTTATATAACGTTTGGTTTATATGCTTTGTTTTACGTAATGAACTATGTTTCTGTAAAAAATTAATGAAAAAAATTATAATGAAAAACATTGTGAATATTTTGCTTGGAGCCACGGTATGTGTCGAGTTCTCCATAATAATATGCGACAAATGGTTCAGATAAATTCAATTTCATTTAAACGCCTATTTCAATGCCTACTTATTTAATTTTGCGTTTTCATTTGCAACCAAATTTTTCCCAATACCTTAGAGCTACGATATACAGTTGCTTTTGGTTATAATATTATCGATGGTTCTAAGCACTTGCCGACTTGTTTGTCACCTCTTTTGCGCCTTTAGGGTTATTTCATGAACTATTATAACATAAAATATCTAATATCTTCAGTTTTTAGATTTAATTAAAAAAAACTTTTATTTTGGTTTCAACTTTCTATTCGATTTGAACAGCAAAGTTGATGCTTTTCCGACTCATTTTGCTAGCTTCATTCCGAGTTGGTAATCAGTTTCAACAGTTATTGTAACAATGCTGGTTGGGTACGCTGCGACAAGCAGGCGTTTTATTGGGTGTTGTCCTTTAAACAAGTTTTTATTATAAAACCTTCCTTCTTTCTTTTGTTTTACTTCGAATTAATTAAAGAAGTTTGTCTACAAATACATAGAATCACCTGATCTCAATGGTACTATAGTAGGGATTGCTACCAAATGCAGATTCTGTACAAAAACGCATAATTTAACAGCACCAAGTATTTTTATAATGCTTTTCAAACACTTACTAAGGCTCGAACGAATAATAAATGCCACGGACGTGAAAGTTTAAGTCCAAATATTATTTACGGGCAATGACAATATGGAACTTTTTTTTTGAATACAGATGACGGACCGCAAATAATGATTATTTTCCAAACTTCAATTCAAAAAATCATGCGAAAGATGCTACTTGTATAAATTTGGTAGCTCTTTCTTATAAAATTGTAGAAAAAGAGTAACCAAAATTGACAATATGAAAAAATTGTGTAATTTTACAATCGACAGCCATATATTATGTATGTATTTTTGTTATCATTTAAATGATTATCTTAATTTTTAAGATAGGAAAGTGCAAGCATGTTACGTCTTTTTTTAAATCAATAAGTTTCCGTTGTGCAATGTATTTAGATGCATCTGAGTTTCAGCATTTTACCATAGTTTAATTCTTCATTTTTTCAGCAAAAACATTTAAGTGGAAGGAAGATATAACATTTTAGTGAATTAAAGGTTACAAATTTCCCAAATTAATAGTTATTTGTAGCCAATCAAACTTGCATTTTGTTATACTCAAATTTAATGGGCTAAAAACTCTGTACCCACATTTAGTTAAAATATTAAAGTTTCTTTAATTACCTTTACGATAGGTTTATAAATATATATGTCATATCTTTGTTTGTTTTCTCAGTCGCTTCATTGCTTATCAACCCCTAATAAAGGACTTCTACGAAATTAAACAAAGCTTATGGTTATCAACAAAACAGACGTGGGAACTAAACATTGCAAAGATTTATAGGTTTTTCTTGTTTTTGTAAGGTTCTAATCGTAAAAGATGTTTATTCATTTAGTTCCTTTTAGAACAACTTCACTGATATTCTTTCCTTAATATATGGGTTATTTCTATTTGCTCTGAAATACATTATGGTTGCGAGATCTACTGCATTTAAGTTTATTTATTGCCCATGCTTGACGAAAGCAATAAATTTTTGGGTGGTCTTGAAAACATTTTATTACATTTCAGTCAGCATTAACACCCTTCTTAAGTTTATTTATAATTAATCTTGGTGCTACAAAAATTTTGGAGTTTTAACTGGTATAATTTATGGCTTTAAAAATCAGATCACTAGAAATCCCGTTGAAACTTAAATACGTTTTTAGCCGAAAACTATACGTACGCAAATTTTTATTTACTTTTTTTTTGATATGCCCTAAATTTATTTCCCCTCACCATTAATGTTTATTGCATTGCACTTTTTAATTTCCGAACTTTCGCGACAGTAAATGGCAGCAACCAACACTTAAACAGCAGTAGGATCATCATCACTGCATTCCAAATGGCGACAATTTCAAAGCTTTAATTAACAAACTCAATCTTAGCCAAGTGCGTAACTAAAGCGTAAAATGCGAAAAACTAGCAATTAAGAGCGCAACGAAAAGCGAAAGGTAGAGCCGAAGATGAAAAAATAGCGCATGCAGACATTGAAGATCACATTGGGAAATATGTCTGCATTTGGCGGAGTATACATATATGTATGTATGTATGTATACACACATATAGTATATATTTATGTAAATGAGGTAATGCAAAATGATTTATTACTTCAAAGTGTCTGTGACCAAATTGAATGAGGTGAAGCGAATGGAGAAAAGTGTTAAATTGTTGCTATTAGCGGATGATTACTAACATCATATAGGAAATGATTTGAGTAAAAAGTAATTTATAGCCTGTGTTGAAAAAAAGAAAAAGAAAGCAAATGAAATAAAGATAAACATTTCATACAAGGTTCTATCGAGCATATTCCATCTTTTATAAGAGTGTGCAACTACTGACGAATACCGATGAAATCGACATCATTGGCCTCAATCACAGCGTCGTTAGTTCTGCCTTTTTCAAGCGGGATAAGGAAGCGAATCGATTGGGTCTGAAGATGAACGAGGGTATACCGCAGACGATGGAACGATAAGTTGTATGAGCTTTATAATGACAGTGACATAGTACAGCGAATTAAGATTCAGCGGCTGCGTTGGCTAGGTCATGTTGTACGTATGGAAGAAAATCCTCTAGCCTTAAATTATTTAATGCAGTAATGTAGTGAACTGTAAAATATATGCATTTTTAAATACTTTTGAATTAAAAAAAGTTATTAACTGTACGTGTTATATATATATACTTGGTAATTTCTTCTATTTTGAAATTAATTTAATTTGTACACAAACATCGTTCAGTTTCAATTTGCCAAAAAAAAAACAAAGAAATAAAATTAATTGAAACAGTATAAACTGAAATTTTAGTTTCTAATTCATTACTAAGACTCAAATTTAGCGAAAACGCTCACGCCAAGATAAAGACCGATTCGTGTTTTGCATACTTATAAGACTTTATTTTGTTACCCTATATTTTATGCGCGTCTCCATGATAATGTTGACGCCGTAGTTTTATTGGGGGTTTATTGTAAATATAAGATAATTCCGATTTCCCGTCTAATTTTTTTACTCAATTTAATTTAAATTTCCTCCTTTTTTTGATATATTCAGAATCAGAATTAACAAGACAGAGTTTAGGTCAGTTCGATATTATGAGAATATGGAGTGATATTCGAAGAAGAATCTAACAATTGTACCACATATGCTTTTTTGTATTTTCAAGTTTTTCCTAATAAAAAGTAACCTCAACCCCGCATCACCATTGTTTATAACATAAGTTTTGTAATGTTTGCCATTTTACATGTTTTCTAATTTACAGCTCTTGCTGAATACTATTAATTTAAGTTTCAGTTTAAAGAATTGAATATTCCGCCCACCTGAATATATATCTTATGAATCCAAAGCTAAATATTGTTCAAATGAATTTATAGCACAAATTCTTTTGAAAATATTAGACTTACAATTCTTCCGAATATGCCCTGCCTCGCTGCTTATATTTACTGAAACTCAAATGGACTAAATATCCTTTTCGTAAGAACCTTTTTGACGACACTCATATGTCATATTTGATTCATTTATGAAAAAGTCTCAAACTAAGATATACTAAGATTTACAATTCAATTTTGACGCAATCTTGAAAATAATTTTTTATGTTCGTAAAGGCCGCAATTCAACAAAAATATAAAGAAGAATTTTGTTAGTTTCGGAAAAGATTGGCATATTTCAAACGGTATTAATTTTGTAGGTACGTTTACATATTTAGTCATTGGCGGTAGCACAAAAAGCTGATTGCCCATAAGAACCGTAGACAACTCGGCCATAAAAATTTGGACGTTGTCCCACTTTCCGTTGTTCATTTTTTGTCATTAAACAGTACATACAAAAGAGTTGTTAAATTAAATCGCCAGCAAACGTTACTTCTATCAAGTTTTAAAATTTTGAAATTATTATTACTTCACGATCTAACTCACTTACTTACTTGAAGTGATTAACGATTTTTATGTACTTTTTTAAATTTTTTCTCACTTATAGCCTATTACAAAATCGAAAAGGAGAAATTTCACACTTTTACTTTCGTTGCTGGCCAAGTATTAAAAGATGCTGTAAATATATGTACTAAAAAGAGTTTAGAAATTCGTTTCGTAAAAAGCTCAAAGTTCATTGCGGCAATCTTTGGGTTTATGTCGATTCCGGTAAAAGTTAGATGTGCTTTTGTAAGCCAAGTTCGCATCATGAGTCTTTTGTTTAAACCAAAGCATTGTGAAAATGATTAATTTCGTTGGAGTTAATTTTTTGTTGTTTTTTGAGCTCCAATGATTTTCTTGGTTTAATTTGTGCTCCACAAATTATTCAGTAAATATGAAATAGAAATAAATGAAAAATATGATGCAAGCGAACGACTAGCAAAAGCGTGTAAGTTGTTTTTCGAGTTAAAAAGAGTTTGAAAATAAAAACTGAAATGAAAACAAACACAGAAACTAAACTTGTGTATCAGCTATTTATTAATAAATCTATTTTTCAAATATTGAAAGATTTCATATACGAAAATATAAACGGAACACGAATAGGAATTTAAACCAAGCAATAACTTGAATGCAAATACAAATACAAATGCAAAACGATCGTGTCAATTAAAGTAATAAAAATTATTAAGATAAAGAAACGGATGCAATATTTATTAATACTATCAAATTCAATAACATAACGCCATCGGTAGGGATAATAATAACGAAAGCTATTACAATTAGACCATAAAAAAAAGTCGATGACACCCTCAGAGGTTTCCAAGCGCTTACATGAGAACACGATATTGCAAGACAAAGTAGTACACTCCGGGATGTGGGTACCCATTAGTGTCTGTTATATTCATTGGAGTAATGGTTTGTGAGAACCTTTTTCAGACGATTAACCTCCAAACGTTCTTCTATACTTCTGTTTACATATATGTATTATCTAATTAGAAAGGTCTGGATGAGCACAATTGTTCAAAATTATGAAATTGAAATTTGGTATAAACGTTTCTGAAATATTTGTGGAAGAATTTAAGTATGTATCAAAATTTTTATATTGACTGCAGCGTTGTTCATCGGAAATCTAAAAGCATTGCTTAAACGGACTGATGGAGAGATAAAGAAATACGAAAACTGCAAATATACATAAACGCATACGTATATACGTAATTTACGTAATCATCTGTCTATATTATTAGTTTGAAAAGCAGTGCTTAGCTTGGTTAAACTATAATTGCTACAAAGATAAAATATATATCAAGTGAAAGGTTTTATTGAGTACATTTATAAAAATTATCCAATTGAAAATTCGTTCCTAAAATATATCTGTATATGTTAAAATTTTAATTTAAAGAAAGTCGTAAAGCGCACCGTATTGTAGTGGGCAGTAAGGTTTCCAACAACATACATGGAAGAAAATACGCAAAATAATGTAAAAAAGTACTGTAGCTCTCTCAATTTGGTTACAATTCAGACGCACGCTACAAATTGCAGAAGAAGTTCGGCAGAACACAAATCTATGATGTAAATGTAAAATTATTATTATTATTAAAACGTATACCACTGTTCAGGTAATAAATCGAACGCATAATTGTTCCATAGAAAATTCATTAAATTTGACCCGAACATACGTTTCCAAGAATAATTGCATAGTGACGTATGGAAAATTCCATTGACTCTGAATAGTAAATGTGTCTCTAAGCTTGCCCGACGCAAAATCATCGATTTTCATGTGATTCTCGAATGGTTATAACGCCTACGGCAGCCTAATATACAGAAATCAATCTATGTTCGAAGTTATTTACACAGCTTGTCTCAAATTAAGGTGTCTATGTTTTGGTTTCTTACTTCCAACCTGTGTTGACATATTTACCTTTCAAGGTTAAATGTGGAACTAAAAATTAATATCTTACTTCCATTCTTCAAACATACAAGACAAAGCAAAAAGCTTTCTTCTTCCATTGAAAAAAAGAGCTTTACACTTCATCCATTCGTATGTATATTTCAAGTAAAGAAATCAGATACTTGCATATTATTTGTGTAATTGAAACTTGTTGCCGCATGTAACAGTAAGTGAAATAGAGAATGCAGCTTTCACTTTACTCCCACGTAAATGAAACGAAGCGAAAAACCTTTATGCTATCTGTACCTACTACATGGATGTGTAAAATTTTGCATATGCTCTATTTAGAAAATTTTAATTGGGGAAATATTTACAAATGTCTTGCTAACTTGTCGTGGGGGAAATTTTGTTTATATTATAAACAACTTGTTACAATTTACAATATCGCTAAAAGAGTAAGCTTTCCTACTGGAAGTAAAGCAGCATCATACATCAGACTAGATCAGATTAGATAGCTAATCTGAACAATATATATTTTTAGTTTTGCATACAAGTCTGTAGCTGGGAAAAAAAATGTATGGCATGTTATATTTCTCATCCACATTCCTAACAGGAAAATTAGCATAGTTTTCAAGCAGAATAATTTGCAGAGCTGATAGGAGTAGCGGTAATTACGAAAAAATAAGGAACGAGAAGACCCACAATGCTAGAGATGGAATTCTAAGTCTACTCTAATTTCGATCGGCGACCATGATATGAAATCTAAAAAGTACATGTAAAATCAGTAATGAAAACTGTTTATTTCTCAACTAGAATCTATGTAAATAGACGCATAAACAGTTGAAAGTTGATAGCTGAACGCGAAATGTTTAAAACTGGGAACATTTTGAGCAAAAAAATGCATCCTCTCTAATTTTTAAACACTGAGTAAAAAAATATCAACAATTTTAAATGTTTTGTGTGTATATGGGTACTTGAGATCTCCTTATTTGCGTTACATTTAAAATGTGTGATTTGGAAATGTTTTGCATGCCATTTTTAGGCGCCAAACATTTGATTTTGAAATTCAAACATTTCAATTACACATATAATGGGTTATTTGACATAGTGTGCGATGTTGCACACATTAAGCCAGGGAACTGATTTCCTGTCTTAATACGCGTAAATTAAAAACAAATATTTTTGAGCATGGCTGAGTATAACTGTGTTATACATATCCTTACAATTGACTAATTTGTGGATAACCATAACTTTACCACATTTTTATTAATAATAATAATTTCAAATCATCAATATATGGAATTACTGTGGGGGACTTTTTTATTGAAATATATATCTTTCGCTTCTCGACGTACGCATCATCTTTCTAAAATAACTTTATAAAATAGAGCTTCTTGCTTTTGATGCGTTTCTAAAAATAGGCTCTCAAAGCCACACACAAACGAAAAAGTACACGGAAAAGTGTTCAGTAAAAATCCGGCCGCAGTTCACTATTAGAATAACAACGCAGTTTTTGAGCGCAAACTACATTTGGAAGTTAGTACTTGAGAATTGAAATCCATATAAGTGGAAAACAATAATTTGTTAAAAAAATATATTTTTGTAATTTTATTGAGAAATCTGATGAGGATATGTATGTAGTAACTTTTTTACTTTTTACTTGTACATATATATACCTGTTTACTTAAGATATTTTGTAATATAATATGTAATACAATGATTTAAAAACATTTGATTGGAAAATAAATTCTCCCTACCGGGGTGATCAAAAATTGCACAAATTTATTTCCATTATGAATTTCAAATTCAGTTTATAATATTTTATTTACCATCAATGTGCACATTGTAAATCGTGTCTCTAATGCTGATTCAATCAAAATGAATTCATTTCATCTATGATCTTGTATTGGGTCCTGCCTTTTTGTGTTAACCTTATTGTTGCTACATTGCGTGCTGTTTGCCATTGTTTTGCCAATCCGATCCACTCATTATTGGTGCTTTGTGTTTGCTGTTTATGTTTATTAATATTTTTCTTAACACTTAAAACTAGGGCAATCCGCAATTGCAAAGAAATCAGGTGAAATTTTAAAATTAGAAAATGAATGCTAAGAAATAATAGCCCACGAAGAAATTGATATAAAATAAAATTTGTAGGGGTAATTCAAGATATTTTTTTAAAAAATATTGTGATAATTGAGGTCACTTTGTGTTACAACATCAAGACGTACACCACAAATTGTAGGAGAAGTTCGGCCAAATATCAAGCTATGGTGCAAGTGCCAAATTATTATTATTGTTATTAATTGAGATCTAAAAAGACTTCAAATATACATTTTCAGAGCACATATATAAGTAAGTAGTTTTATAACTACATACTGTATGACTGTGAGTATTTTTCTGAATAAATTTGTAGACCAAGCCAAACATATTGCAATGGTATTCGTTATTTGTAGTGTCTTCCATTTTTATGCCGAGCGTGAACGGTAAAGGATTTTTGTGAGAAGCCTTTTCATGGCAGAAATACACTAGGCGTTTCCCATTTCTTTCTATACTTTTTGATGTTAATTGCCTGGCAGGAACTTGAACCGCGCATCCGCAAGTCACTCGGCTACATGCATGTACATACATATTAACAATTTTAACTTTTTACCCTAAACGATTTTCGATTGGATTCTCGGTAGAGAAATACTAAGCATAATATTCGTGACAAGATTTCAGCCCCATTTCCAGCTCCTTTGATATTCCGGACTCGCTTTTCACAATAAAAAACCGTAGCGTACTACACGATAAATGATTAACGACGCGATATTATTCCAGAATTTTTATGTATTATATTTAGATGATGAAGTTTTTTCTGTAACTCTGCAGTTTTGGATGACAATGCTTAACTAACACTCTTGGTTTTCGAGGACTCGACACACAACAAATTAAAAAAACTAAGATACCTGCATCATGCGAACTGCGCCCGTCGCGACGTTAGTGTGGGGGGAGGGAGCCGTGAAGTTTATTATTATTGATTAACTCAGACCATTCCTTTCTATAAACTTTAAATTTAAACGTTTAACTACTTAAACTCCATGTCACAGTTACCTTAAAATTTAAAGTCTCTACCATATTAGTGAGAGATGGCGACGAAGAAATGTGAAGTGAGAAAAAATGCAAAGGCCAACGACAAGCAAAATAGATTTTCTTATTTGATTATCACTGACACTATGACCATAAATAACTACCTAAAAGATGCACCCCCAGAGGGCTCTAAGGCATTGTTCTCTACGCAGCCGCAAACAAACACAACACAAACAACAACAAGGTAACAATAGCAGGCAAATAAATGAACAAATAAATAGCACTACATGCAGCAGTCCAAAAGATGAAATGAAGTTCAAGCCTTATTGGCGGGCATGCAAAAGTGCTTAGAGAAATAAACCAAATAAAAAATACTAATAGGATCACTTCGAAGTAATTGTGGTTACCATCAGCAGAAAAAGGCGCTGAAGTAGCAACGCACGGACGCTACTCACCTGAAATGGTATGGTAGCGTGGCTAACAAGCGCTGCCAATATCTTTGTTTTTGTTTTTCTTTTTCTTATTGCGCGATATCTAAAGTGCCTGGTATTGTGAACATATCAATGGGAGCAGCTAGAAGAGGTGCAGTGATGACGGCGGTGGTTTTGGTCCTTTGCTGTTTTGTTGTGCAAGATGTATTGCTTACAACAACTGTTTGGCATTTCCTTTCGTAAAATGTTTATTGTTAGAATAAAGTTTTCCTATGTGTATTGCTCTAAAGTTCAGTTTCGTTAGCCGCTGGAAAATGTACTGGCACTACATAGCCTATTATAAAAGGTGCCAGCAAATACTACAATACCACAAATACTCGGAGCGGCCTAACGAAGGGCCAGTTTGTAGCCGTTTGTAGTTTTTGTTTGCATTTATTTCTGTATGTACATATATCTAGCTATATTGGCATGTTTGCACTTTCCCATGTTTTTACTGTAATATTCTATACTTCATCAACATACATATGCCATACGTGGCCGTTGGGAGGCTTATAGTCGTTTATTGCATCAATTCCACCAAACAAGACACGACGAAACTGGTCAACACCCGCTGCTGCTGATATCAACTGACAGATCTATGAATGAGGTAAATGACAGAATTATGCGCAGATATGTAAGTAGAGTTACAGAAAAAAGAACGTAGAGAAACAAGCTCTATGAAATAGTTAAGTTACGGTGGTCAGGAAAATGTTGCTTTGATTACAAAGGAAAGATGATTAAAATTATTAAAAAGTAACTTTAAAACTTGTTCTGGTAATTGTTAATTATTTTTCACTAAAACACTATATTCACCGAAAAGTCAATTAAAAGTTTTTGAATACCACGCCTCTTTAATCCTTTTTAATTATTTATTTAACTCAAATTTTTTTTTTATGACACACAGTAATTTTTATTACAAAACCCATGTAAACTAAAGTTTCAACCTTTCTATAAAACTCATAAAAACTCGACATATTTAAAAAAAAAATGTCACTAGGCATCTTGTTAAATATTGATTTCTAAATATATTTTGGGCGGTCTCCACTCAAACAGTTAGAACTTCAAAGCTTTTTTTATGTTTAACTGTTGAATTCTCAAATATGCATACTAATAGTTTTTTAATCTAAGAACAATTGTCTACTTCACTGAATCGACGCGAGAAGAACTACTCGTAATAGATTTAACAACATGTTCTTAAAGTACTTTACTTTAAAATATAAACTTTAGTCGTCGATTAGACCAAAAATATTTTTCTAGTATTGAAACATCAAATGTATAAATAAATATAATGAAATTTATGTAATCCAGGTAAAAAGATTTGAAAATAAAAAGTCATTACCTATAGTACCTGTTATTTACTACTGAAATAAAATTATTAACATTTGCTACTTAATGGTATTGAGTTAATTAATCCTTCGGGCTTATTCTGATCAACAAAGTAAAAAGGGTGGGAACATTTCATTTGCGTTGAGACTTCCTTTGATAAAATAGCACCCGGTTGAATCTGTGAAATTCATGCCATTTAACTGGCTTAAAGCTTCAACTTGAACTCAGGATTAGGCATTATTTATAAAAATGATATTTACCTTTTTACATACTTTTCGTTTGATTATGACTCCATTGATTGACAAAAAAGAGTTGAATGAAAAGCTCAAAATATATGCAAATATACAAAAAGTGTGCAAATGAGACAAACCCTATTATGACTGAAGTAAGTCACTTTCTCCTATAATGAGTTTTTTCTGAGGCTCAAAATTTCTGTGACAATAAACAAAAAGATGTACTTACATCTGCAAATGCCCTAGCGCTAATTATGATAACCAATATTTTGGTTAAATAAAGTATTAAATTTTATTTTCTTTGTTTTAAAAGACTTAAGATAGCATTATTATTAAATAAGTACTCGTCTTTCCACGATATAATTGAAATGAAAATCATGGCACAAATAAATTCGGCTCATAGTAATAATGCTTAATCTCTGCAACGCGTACAAGATGCGTGAGAAGCTTACCATAGTATTTTATTTTTGAATTCAGAGACATCTTACGCATGCCTTACGACCATACGTAGGTGGTAATTTTGGAGGCCGCCGCTTACTTTGAACGCCCTCACCTGTAAAATAAACGGAAAAAATATAGTTATTATTATTTATTGTATACAAAATTATAGAAATGTTTATTAATAATAGTCAGAAAAACAACTGAATTAATTTCAATCATAATTTCATAGCTTATTATTGAAAAACCAAATGGGTCACTTGAATAAAGTACAAATGAACATACTTGCATAAAACACTGCTATTAGTCTAAATTCAATGAGTAAATGGACATATTATTCGAGAAGACCCTACGATAAGAGATATAAGAGATACTTCTTGAAGGAGATTTTCGTCAAACAAACTCAATTAAAAAGCAAGCGATTGTTAACATCAAGCTGTCCTTGACGTCACCTGATGATCTGATGAATGACCTTACACTCATTAACGATAAAAGCCGGATCAGCAGTGATGCTCATTTGAAACTTAAACGATCCAAAATTGTGCAACAGAACCAGAGTAGCTATAAAAAAATTAGCAGTTCGTATATCGCTGCTTTTAAATTATTTAGCGTGCGAATTCAAGCGCCTTCAACTACATTTTCGTTTTGTCTTTTCAATAACTAACAACAAAGCACAAAGGTAAACATTAACTTTCACCGGCTTGGATTTGAGAAATTTGTATTTGTTACATGGTCATTTATATGAGTTGGGGCATCACAAAATGTATATTTGAAAATTTATATGAACTCGTAATGAAAAACCCAAAAATATATTTTATGCGTTAGCATTAAACATTAAGTATGGTCGGTCGGATGAGGTGATACTTGAAGTGTTCGAGAGAAAAATTCTCCGACAGATTTCTGGATCTCTAAGTCTTTGAGACGGCGAATAATGCAGATGTTTGGAACCACAGGCAGCTGGGACATGTCGTAGGAATAGTAGAAAACGCACCATCTCTGAAAATATTCAACGCGATACCAGCTGGTGGCGGTAGAGGAAGAGGAAGCCTCCTGCTCTGCGAAACAAGTGGAAAGACCGAGTAGAAAAGCACTTGACATCACGCGATATTTCCAATTAGCGCCAGCTAGCAGGAGAAAGGAGCAACTGGCGTAATTTGTTGAACTCGGCCAAAATCGTGTTGGCGGTTATAGCGCCAATAAAGTAACTAGACATAGTTAGACTTTGTGTTAAAAAACCATGGACCGCTATAATTTTTCAGGTCGTTTGATATCGTATTTAGGCAATATTTCCTGGCCAGATTTAACAGCCCCAGACTTCTTCCTGCGAAATTTTTTAGTCATGAGTTTATGTGAATAACACCAGACCTTGGAAGCCCTTAACAACTTTTCGCAAAACTCGGGGGCCATAATGGAATGTAATCGTTATTGTATGATTATTATCTTTTCAATAACATTTCGTCGATATTTTGTGATGTAAATTTGTCGATCTAGCTTGATCGTTATATTTAAATATTTTGTTTGTCGAAAAATAAAAATTATGTCGTAAATTTTTCCCCAAAATAGTAAATTACTCAAATGTATTTAAAACTTTTACGTTCACTGTCAATTATAAAAAAAATGTAATATGGAATGTTAAGGTAATTTCAAGAAGACTCCTCTTCATTTGCCATACCCGTAACAATTACAAATTTATGGAACTTTGACGCACTCAAGTAACTAGGCTTTGTGTTTCACACCGATACTTTAAGTTCACTCAGATAGTTTTTGTCATGATACTCTATTCTAAAATCCTAGCTATGACACTGCTGCGAAGGCACAACATTCTAGCACACATCGAATGGCAACATAAGGAGCGAAGGAAATTACGCAATTCGTCCAAACAAAATTTCAACGATTTTACGCTATTTCTACAACTGTGCATGCAAAAATGCGCAAAGTTGCATACAATATTTAGTATGTAAACATGTAAATTATATGTTTATGTGTAAATACACGAACATCAGACTGCAGCATCTAACAGTGATTACACAATTAACAAACATACAAAGTACGAAAATAATTAGCCTTACAATCACTCTTAAATGGCTCGTGCAACGGTAATAATTGCACACATTTAAAATTTCATACTTTGCCAGAAATTCACATATCTTTTACATAGCCATTCATATATCTTTTACATATACAAACATATGTGTTAACGTTGGCTTGCGTTAAAAGCATTCTTTTTATTTAGTTTTTCGCACTCGGGCAATTTGGATGCGTTTTGTTTGCCTGAAATCTTTCAAAGCAAAACAATGGAAACAAGAGTGCCACAAAGTATAGGTAAACTTTCTGCTTACAAAACCAATTTATATCAAGCGAGCCATTGCTTGTTCCGTAGAAGCATAGGACTAATTACGTCACACACTTGGCTTTTGTGCGTTCAATTCAACTCTTTCTTTTAAGGCTCTATTTATTGTTTACTTTTTTTTTGCAAAAAAAAAAGGAAAAAGCGGTACTTACATATATATCATTTTCGCTTCTTTGCAGCATAAGGCTTTCACTTTTCTCTCATCAATTATAAATATATTATGTTCGTTGAATGAACGCATCGATCTGCAGCTGTGGTCGCTGCCACTCCAGTATCAATAGCAGTAATGGCCAATTACACACTTATATCCCTAACACCGTTTTTGGATAAAATTAGCATTTGCGTTACATTGTCAATTGGTATATTTTTGCACTGTGGGCAACGTGAGCAACCCATGTGCGAGTTGCGGCCTTGGGTAACGGCTGAAAGAGCTTTAGGGGGGCTTCTCTGGCATACTCGGTTTAACGGCCCACTAAAGTCAAGACCGTCTGTCCACCAGTAGGTGCGGCTGCAAGCGGGTGTCTGTCTTAGAACAAGCGGCTCGCTATATTAATGTCTCTTTAAAACCAAAGAACGCTAGTATCTGGTTGTACACTGTAATTGGGGCCCGCCGCGTAATACACTAAAGCCAATGAAAAATTTCAACAAATCTCAGACAAGATCTCTTTTTTTTGATGATGACCACAAGCAATGTATTAAGGACTGAGATTTGGGGAAATGCACCTGGAATGACCAAACGCTTAATGGTAAACGCACCGCTGCTCGCCTGCTTGATTCCCTCTCGAGAGTAAGGGCTGACATCACCGCCATCCAAGAAATGAAATGGACAGGGCAAAGTAAGAAAATCATTCTATCTTGTGACGTCTACTAGAGCTGTCATGTAAAGGAGCCCAAGTTCGGTGTTGGATTTTTCCTGGGAGAGAGACTTCGTCGTTCACTCCGGTGGACGAGCATCTTGCCACGATTCGCATCAAAGCAGATTCTTCAACATCTCGCTGAATTGTACCCACGCTTCGACAGAAGAAAAGGACGATGTGATCAAGGCTCATCTCTATGAGCACCCAGAAAGCAGCTACGAGTGCTGCCTCCGTCACAATATCAAAATTTTGCTCGGGTGGGTAAGGGATCTTTGACTGCACCGTCAAAAAGTTCAGTCTCCACGACGAAACTTCCGCCAAAGTACTGAGACTGACCTTCTTTGTCGGATCCGGAAACCTGGTAGTATGTAGCATCAGGTTTCAGCAAAGAAAGATTAACCGAGCTACTTGGCTGTCTCCAGATTGAAAAACGTGCAACCAAATCGACCATATTGCGATAGAATGGAGGCGTGTTTCCAGTGCAGTAGAAGCTGCCTACAAGGCCACGCCGCGACCGGGCGCAACGCGAGCTGTATGGGAATGCTGCCGAGAGTTGAGAAAGAAACAGATACGTGCTGTTACGCAGTTAGTTTTAATTGTTGATAAGATGTAAAACTCCATGTCCTCAGTAATAGTGTTTTTGGCGAGTCTTGACACCAAAATCATTTTTCTATGCGAAACCGCAACCAGCTTCTCGGTAGTTGTTTCAGTAACTTTAGACGGCGCGAGAAATTCACGATTTATAATGGAAATTGACTTTGGTGAAGAGGATTTGTTGAAGAGGGTTATATCTATCTATCTACGGGCTTGATAAGGCAAAATTAATTAATTACAATATGGAAATTAGAATAACGATCAAAGTAGGATTCACGATGTTGTACGTATGGAAGAATGTGCTCTAGCCGTGAAAGTAGCCAATGGAAAATAATTAAAGTAAATAAATACAAAAATATTGACTAATGCTTCAAAGCTATTAAACGAATAATTTTAGAGACACTGTATTTTGGTACTTTAAAACCTCTGAAACCACTGTAACAGAAAGAGAAGGCAAGATATTAAAAAAGTAAAAATCTAATCTAAAATGTATACAGCCTGTAAAACTAAAATGAAAATTTTCTCAATAGGTTTGTTCATCAGGTTTTATATATTTGCGTATAATTTTTATATTACTATCATAAAATTCTTATTTTTATAATTATTATGATTCGAAAGCGTCAACTTTTTTATCCTTATAAGTTTAAGGCTTTTATTCCACAACTGACAACTTTAATACAAGTGCCCAAGAAAGACAAATAGAGAAAAAATGGCGTCATTATCTAGTAAAGAAACTTTATTTATTGAAAACTTTTACAATAATAAATAAGTAAATCAAAAATGTTCATTTCGAAAATACAAAAAATCAAAAAACAATATACATAACAGTAAAGTAAAAACAGCATAAAATAAATAGATAATTCACAAAGTAAAGAACCTTACAGTCAATCGATAATAAACATTTCTCACTAAAATTGATTGATACATTAAATGCTTTATGTTGCCGAATGTTAACAATATAACATTTATTTATATTGTGTGTATATATAAGTATGTGTGTATAATTTTAACCAAAACGGACCCTTTTAAAAGTAAAAAGTTTTCCTTATTAATAAGTTCACTAAGATTCTAGTAAAAATAAGAGAATCTCTTTATAAATTTACTTTATAACAAAGAAAAATCCACCCTAACAATTTCACTTCCGTCGTCAGTTAAATTCATAGAACGCAATAAAATTAAACAAATAAGTTACATTTAGTGTTAAAATTGAGACTTTCAAACAAAACTATTGTACGAACAAACAAACTACACAATTAAAATTAGCTGCACAACGCTCACCCGCACGTTTGGTAACGGGTAGAAAATGTTGCCCTTTTTGTCGGGGCAGAGTGCAACATTTTGAGAAAAGAACAAATAACCCTGACAAAATGCTGAAAAAAGACACGAATAGTTTACAGCCCCTGTACGGAACAGAATAAATACAATATTATTTGGAGAAGAGAAAACGCTATTAGTTTAAGTGCTTAATATTAAGGCATAATTATTGTTCCTTTTTGAATATGGCTTACAAAATATAATAAAGTTTCCAATAAAAAAAATATAACATTTTTGCCTCATGCGCATAAAAAATACGCTGCGCCTCAACCGTGGAAGCACGATTAAATAATCTTTATAATAGCATTTGTATTATGTTTGCCTAACACAGAAAGTACGTTGTTACCTGAGTTCACATAAAAAATTGTTTTAAAATTTAAATTTTTTTTCCAGGAAAGTACCTGCAGAAAAAAAGGATTCGTTGTTATTTTAAAATTGAAGGTAATCAAACATTAGTTACAAGAGTATATTTTGTTTGCCTAAGTTTACCTAAATAATGGCTGCATTAATTTTGGCACTTTTTTGTAAGAATTATGAAGAAAATACCTATATATAAAAGAACTTTTATGTGTATACGAATTCAGATAAATAAGGGATTGCGAAACTCTGCCGATTTTTTTAATTTATTACAGGGTGAAAAGATTGATTTTGTGCATTAATAAATTCAAAGGATTTTCAATCTGCTTAAGAGAAAGGTACCAACAGAGATCTCAAATATAAATTATTTGCCTGTGTTGTTCCATAAATATAAGATCGCATAGCTAATACTTATGCATTCGCTCATAGCAAGTATTGACACTGCACAAACTATAGTGAATTCTTTTGCACCTGACATCAGTTCATCATACAGAATATTATTATTTATATAGAATCAACAAAAAAGGAAAATATTACCACCCAAGAAAGCATTAATTGAAAGGAAAACAAAACCCCCAAAACGAATACAGAACAGATGAAACGGAATATCAACGAAATGCCCGACTTAACAAAACCCAAAGAGAGAGACAAGCTCGAGAAATGTGGAAACTGAAAACTAATGGGGAAACTCGCCTTCAACAAAATCGCGTGAGAGCTTCAATTTCCTGACAAACTGAAAAATTAGAACAACGAGGATATCGCCTATCTCGATTGGCTCATTCAAGAGAAAGAACACATTTTATGTCACCATTGGGCCGATAAATACAGTTTGTTTTCATTGCACTGCTTTGAAGTTCGCAAAGGAATCACAAGGCGTGTTGTTCCAATGGCTAATAGTTTTGCTATCGTTAATTGAAGCACTAGAACCACTTCTTAGTCACCTTTCTGGCACTACCAAATGAGCTCGTTTGGAGCAACGCAAACTATATCTGCAGATACATGCCAACATTCAAAGTTCAAGATTTGCGAAATTTCTGCCAATGTAAGTATATTACTGGAAACGATGAACTGGAAACAGAAAAGCAATCCGTAATTAGTTCGGGGATCCGACGCAAAATCATTTCAAGCTTGTAGGCAATGTTCTTCGAACAAAACAATTTGATTGGTATTTTTAATACAGCTATAGATCAAATGCCATCAGAAAACTATACTGTTGTACTTAGAGCAGACAAAACTAATGCTGGTGAACCCGAAAGACGTTTTAATGCTCCGTTAACAAGGGATATTGCAATTGTAATAGTTTACACCGAATTCGATCGACACCATCGTGAAATCATCATGCACCGCCAAAGTTCAGCGTTTTTTTCCACATGGGGAAAGTGGCTATAATTTCAACATCAGGCAAGTTAAAGGGGCGTCAAAGACAGTGCCCTGTATGGATTATGATTCGTAAAGGCGACTTGATTGAAGTCTTAAAATGTCGTGCGTTATTCCCACAATTCATTGTGAGCGAAAGTGGAAAGTGAGTGTCTCGTTTTCATTCGGTTAAATCAAAAGAAGGTGCATGTCGAAGAATACGTTAATTTACGTTATGCAGTTACCAATAATGGAGACATTGCTGCCATTGGACAAATGGTAATTTTGCATGCACAAATATGTGGTAAATGGTATGTGCGGAAGTATGGAGCACCAGACCTACCCATTACCTTCATTTGCAATATATCCATCCCATCCCTTATGGCGTGCTAAGAAGTCTAATGAATGTCATCATGAAGAATTTAATTTTTTAGGAAACCCGATGCTGATATCCAATTTTCAAAATCTCTCGATTTATTTTGAAAATTATCAGCGAGTTTACTTCGTCGAAGGAAAGCAGCCACAAAATAGCGGCAGTTCAATGCAAATCAACTTGAACGATTTGTGCAAACGGATAAAGAACTTTTACTTGCCGATCAGATAAAACCTTATGACAAACTCATGCAACGTGTAACCTACGGAAATGACGGAGTTATCTTCCTAGATACATCAGGAGGTACGGGGAAAACATTTCTATCAATATACTATTGGCGTCAGTTCGAAAATTGGATTGTAATAGCAATAACATTATCAACGATTGTAGCAGCACTACTTGGTGGCGACGTACAACCCATTCCTCACATAAGCTTCCTTTGAATAACCTACTTGCAACATCAGCAAAAACTCTGGTATGATCATAATCCTTAAGATTTGCAAAATTATAATTTGCAACATGGCACATTAGAAACCGCTCGAAGCAGTTGATCGAACTCTGCAAGATTTTCGTGGAAAAGATCAACAGTTCATAGCACTGCAACAATTCAACATTTTTAGCCCGGTTCGAAATTTTTACAAAATTATGGGGTATGTAGGAACTACGAACAGATCTGATCCAAATACGTAGCCTTAGTTTAGAACTCTAGACAAACTTCAATGAAAAATCCCCAATTGGTTGCATGAGAAGGATAAGGAATGGAGACTAGCTATATTTAGTTGTCAACAAATATTTCCTGCAGGGATGCTTACAGAACGCTCACGCGTATACATAAATATATATGTAATAAATGAGTGCGGCATTGTTGGAGCTGTCGATTTTGTTGTCGACAGCGACGGCAATGGCACTTGCCTACGCGCTTCGTTTGCTGTGATGATGTTGATATTTTTGAAGTTGATGCTGGTTTATAAAAAGCAATCACTTTTTTGCTTTTGGTTTCTAATTTTATGTTTTATATACCAATGTATATATTTTCTCTGTCATTGTTAGTTTTGAAAACGCCGAACAGTGTGAGATATTTCATTAATTCCGAAATAACATGAAGAATTGTACACTATGTTACACATGCAATTCAGTTGCGTTCACTTGTGCCTGCGAGTTTCACACCACAACTCCCTAAAAACATGTAAATTATTAAATAAAATGCCCAATACGGTCCATGTAGGCAGATTGCTAGTTCTGTGTATGTATGTAAGTATATGTTATATAAATATGTTTATTGAAGCTACTCTATCGTCATTGCAAAATTTTTGCTGCAAGCACTTATGCGCCTACTTCGCCTTTACACAACCAAATTTGTAATTTTCAAAATTAGTCGTGGGTACTTTTTTGTTGGCTTGCACAGTTTCCATTATCGTTTTTGTTTTTTTTTTCCGCAAAAAGTTCAAGTTTAAATTTAATTGCAAATAAGTAGTTCAAGTAAAAATTGAGCCCGTCTACTTGGTGGGCAATTGCGTGAGCATTCCAATGAAGTGAAAATTAGTATAGCACTGCATAAAAACAAATTGGAAGTACTTTTACAAGTTGGTGGAATTTTTACGATTGAACGATTACTGGCTGTTTTGTAAAGTATCTTTTATATTATCGACATATGTATCTTGCGTGAAGGGTAATATTTGAACTACGTTTCGTTAGGCTATTCCAATCCTTACAAGAGTTAATAATTTCACAGACAGCCGGACTGGAAGAAATAAAAAGTCTAATAAATATACGGAAGGGGTGTGCGGTTTTGCCACATATCTGTAATATTCGAAATTATATTTATTCAATGACAATCCTGGCGTTATTGTTTTTTTCGTGAAAATTTTTATTGAACCTCTTAAGGGATAATCTAAAGGCTTTGTGTTCCATTTTTCTGAAGTTTGCGTTAGATTGATATCCCCAAATAACACGTCTGCAATTATCTCCATTTTTCACCAGATTAGTTTTAAAACCCGGATGGTAAATACTGAAGAGAATTTCGTTCAACACAGACCTTGCAGGGGAAATTTAAAAGTTGTATAATCTAGTCTAAATTCACCCAAAATGAATTTATATCGTCATGTTCAATATATTTACATCAAAAATTACCAAATTGAAAAGAAATTACCAAAAATGGAAGGGGACGAAAATAATTACCGCTTTAAAAATAACCAACAGTGTTTCTAAGTTATTTGAATATAATACTAATCGAAAACTATAAAGTTCTATAAAAAACTCAATTTCGAGCGATCAACAGCGCAGTTTTCTTCGAATTTTGATGTCTGCATCTTGAAGTCAATAATGCATACGTGACCTTTTGCAAAGCTTTTGACAAAGTCAGTCACTCGATTTTGTTCGGCATTTCCCTCCACTTGCGCGAACTGGCTAAAATCGTATCTTCTTCATCGCAAATATATATATATATTATAATATCGACACGTGTTCCTCATGGATCTGGATCTCATACTTTTCATTTGTATGTGGACGACTTGAATATATCCGCAAATGAAATTTTAGATTTGAGTGTAATCTTTTGACTTGAGATGCACGTTTCACAGTCATTAAATTATTATTCTAACTTCAATTGCATTCATTCATAAAGCTATAATTTACTTCTCTTGTTCAGTCTTTATATGGATACCACATCACATTGCGTTACTAATAGACTTGCAAATATTTAAAAGACGTTTATACATTGATGTATATTGGAACGATTTTCCGTCATCCCTTCTCAAGTTTGGTTTGGAGACAAACCGGTTTCGTTCTGGATACAGAAGATGAGTTAGTGCTATTTACGCTCTTACACTAATAAGTAGGAAATCTTTTATTGCTAGATTAATTGATTCTTTACACCTTTCCTGGATTTGATTTTCGAGTTGTGATTCTTTTGTATTTAGTATGCAATATATGCTATGGAAACCTTTGACCTTCCAATAACGAGAGAGTCACGAATTTATAACAACTTAACAATTCAAAAAAATATTTTATTGCCAACGATATCTTTTTGCGACTATGCAGAAGCCGGGAACAATGGCTTTGGCTTTTGCCGATTTTCTGGAAAGTACACACTCTCCATTTTGTTTCACTAAATTTAATTTTGGTATTATTAGTATTAAGTCCATCAATCACTTTATTGCCTTCGCTTTTTTTGTTTTGATAATTTAGTGCTAGGCTTTACTCTTGGAAACAATAATTTTTTTTTGACCTAGAAAATTTGAAACCCCTAGAGGTAGTATACGTATACGCTCAGCATAATAATTTATTGACAAATTTTTATAAAATATTCAAACTTGATTATGTTAGTGTGGGTAGAGCTATAGGAGCATTAAGAGTAAATGATGCATATTATGTTGTATAAGTTAGTAATCGGCACCCTGACCTGCTAAAATTGAAGCAGTAGAATTAATGATTTATTTAATATGTTGCGTCGCAAGCCTTTCCATTTCATAATTGTTATTGTTGATGGTCATAAACAACTAAACGTTAACACTCTGCTCTTAACAAAGGTTCTAGCTATACTGAAATAAGATTATTTAGTTTGGTTCCTTCAGTAGTCAGTACCAAATATGACAGAAGATTTTTTAATCTATCACAATTGCATCAAATTTGTACATAGATTGCCGGGAAAAAAACTGCAACAACATTTAAAGGGTGTCAAAAACGGAATTGCTAAATATGTATCATAGATGTTTTAATGTATTTTTATTTCTTATGTAATTTCTGAGCTACACTTTCACCTAATTTGTATTTGAGCGCTAATTAAATATTTAAATTGGCAAAATGAAAAATATCTGGTTTTTGGCGGAAATTCTACTTGGGCGAATTTGTTCACTAATGATTAAGTAAAATAAATATTTTGATCATTCTTATATTCGTAGAACTCGACATATAGCGCAAAAAAAAATTCTTTTAATTCATTGATATTCAAATTTAGCTTGTTGTATTACTCTTTTTCTTTCGGACTCCTTTTTCAAGTTAGGCATTTTATTGTTGCTGACATAACTCCCATATATTGATTAATTATTGAGAGTGCCTTAAATAGTTGATTGGAGTTAAAAGTAAGCCAGTTTTTTTATAAATCTGAGAATATTTAAAGAAATATTTTTCTTATTTATCTTCAAACCTTTTAAACAGCTCTAATTACGTACGTGACTTTAGCCAATAAAATTCATTGAGTTTGATTTCTAATGAAAGATAATAATAGAATATAACCACTATCTTTTCATTCGTTCACGCGCTGAATGATGTCAGCAGTGAACAAGCAGTTTAAAACATTTTGTAGTTACTTTTCGTACAAACTCCATGAATGTTCGTAGAGCATAAAATACACACATGTATGTTTACATCTATATTCATGTTTGTAGTATAATAGTTCTCTTAGCGAACTCAGCAGATGGCGGATAGATTTAAAGCAAAAAAAGCATACGCTATGTACCAACACGTAGATGGCTTAAGACAACAATTTGATGGCTTCCAAAGTAAATATGAATCAAAATATATGAAAGTCTTCATCCCTGGAAACTTTTTAAAGCGACAAAACGTCTTTTTTCTCAAAAACGCTGTGCCTGCATTGCTTCCTTTATAATTTCGATGAAACTAACTAGACATTTTTTAGTTAAATACTTCCCTAGCGCCCACATACTTACATTTGGCACCATTAATAATGAAAATAATTGGATTTAAGCCTTTCGGAAAAGTGAATAAAACGTAATTAAATTTTAATCTCATAATTTTACTCTAAATTGCAGTAAAGCCAAAAAGGTCATCTAAAATCAAAGCAAAGGAAAAGCAATTCTTTAGCTATTGAATTGCTTGAAAAAGGAACGTTATTTATGACTGGAAGTTGGTTTGCGGTGGCTTTGTTTTCTGTTTACAAAGGAGAAATTCAAATTTGAAAAAACTAATCCATACAGATTAGCAATGAGACAAATATAAATAGTGAAAAGCGAGTGATAAATAAGTTAACAACAATCGCTACAATATGCAATTTTCTTACTTAATTTAAAGAGAAAGTGAAAATCGTAATTACGTTTGTGGTTCAAAGCATGACAATAAGCACATAAGAAAATGTATGTATAAGAAAATATACGAAATGGAAATGGTAAAGAGAGTGGTTGACAGACTTAAGCAAAAAATATTTAAATACAAACAAAATCATAACCGAATTGTGGAAGATGATAATAATAAATGAATGAAGTCAAGCCATTGAACTGCAGCTTTTCTTCATATCAGTTTCGTATTACAGTTATAATGATATTATATTAAATATTATTTGTGTGTATATTACTGTCATAGCAGTGAAAGCACGAAAAATTAAACATCCGCAAGTTCGATAAGGAAATGCGAGAAATTGTCGCAATTGTGCTGCCAAGCAATGTAGATCAGGAAAAACTGTAAAAATGATTAAATTTCAAACGACAAAATCTGTGTTTGCAGTTAGTGAAAGTGGTAATCGAACGAAGTACGCAATATGGCTAAAGAAGAAAAGAATGCGTAAGCTTAATAAGTATTATTGATATCTAATTTAAGGAAAGTTGATGAAAACCGTACACAATTTGTAATTTTTATAAAATCAAATTCGGAGATGATATGTGCTTGTTATAAAAATTTATATTGTTTGCAAATCTGTATTACCAAATTTTAGGTACGCATTCACCTTCTGCCCACGTAATTCAGGACATAAACATTTTCGATTCTTTGCTATACGTTTATAAAATGCTGGCACTGGTGACACGATTTTTTGATTTAAATTAGTGCAGTATTGATTTATTTGTGAAAGGTGTAGACCAGACATTATGGAACTAGAATTAAAATTCCATTATATACAAACTCTTATTGAAAGAAGTTGCGTTTAGATTATTTACTGTTTTGAGCTTAAGCTGAAAGTAGCTAATTACAATGTGTCAGTTGAGCACCTAGGAATGAGCATTTCCCTTTTCATTTAATAATTTTTGCATTTGGTCCAAAATGAAAGCGATAACCTGCAGATCAAAGAGAAAACAACAAAGTAACGAGTTGTCATTTCCTATATGCATCTTACAAAAATGCCAATACCACACGTCGGCGAGATCTGCTTTGAGAACCGAGAGATAGTGTTACTTAGCTTTTAATAAGTAATGATGATGAAAGTATAAGTTGTTATTGTATAACGTAATGGCGGCCGAAGTAGCCGGGTGTGCAGCTTGGCTGTGCTTCACTTTAGTGTGCTGGTTTCGAATCTAGGCTCGGGGTCGTGACATCTAAATCTATAGAAAGTCTTCTTTGAACAACTGTGTTTTCCAGTCATGAAAAAACTTTTCCCAAGAATTTGTGATACAACCTATAGACGCCCTCCACAAATTGTAGGAAAGTTCGGACAAATATCAAGCTATACGATGTAAGTGCGAAATTATTATTATATCTGGGAAGCAACCTCGAAATGCAGAGGGCAACTCAGGCAAGACTTTTTAATAGTTATTTATTTTGGAAGGTAAATTAAGTAAATGATATTTCAATAGTCTTTACGTTTTAAGAAAAGAGTGTTGTTTTCATAGTAGTCCAAGAAAGTAATATATAGTCATTATTCGGTGTAAATTTTGGGAACGTTATTGAATAAGCACTTTCCGGTCAACTGAGAAATTAATTTAAAAAGACTGATTTTTATCTGTAGGATTCCCCAACCATTTTATCAGTCTATAAAAACCAAATTCAGTGTAAACAAATATTTATCTGGTGATTTGTTACAAAACAATTTCAACCGACTCAATTTTAACATTAACAAGAAAAAAAGGTTAAGTCGATATACACATAGCACATTCGTGCTTCCACATATAAAAAGATAAACCTAAATTCTCCACAAAAAAGGGTGCAAACAAACTCACTTTTATCTAATAATAATAACATGCACTATCCCTGTAAACATTGAAGTAATGTTTTCTAAATTGGTTTACGAACACTAATTTTTTCGAAAGCGTTCGTAGCGCGCTAACAATATATTTATTTTCGTGAAACAACATTTTTTAATATAAATTCAAAAACAACTTTTGCGAACGCACATATAATTATGGGTAAGGGAATGAAATGCATAGATACTTAACTATGTAAAATTTTTGCAAACATTGTATTCACTAATGCAAGATTACTACAAGCATATAGCAAATATATTTTGCTTATTGAGAAGTCAGCATTTTCATATAATAACATTTGTATGCACATTTAAGTAATACTTGCTTGTAGAATAACGCCAACCATTAAATCTCCAGCCTCCGCATTTCAACAGAATTCACTTACTCGTACACTCCCTAATGTGTTAACTTTATTTGTCACATTGCTAGATCTGTGCACATCAGTGTTCAAGTAAATTCAATTACCTTCGATAACATATGTTTATTTTAAGTTTCGTTAAGTAAATTAAAATGACAATTTGAAGGTCTTAATTTGTATTATTTGCGAATTTTTAAATCTCAACGAAGGATATTTGAAACATTTTCGATATGAATCACAGCCTCGTTAGGCCTTGAACGACTTTTTGTGTTTTGATGACAAAATTTGGTTGTGATTGCGTATTTTTTCCAATAATAATATTATAACATCTTGGAAATCGATTTTTGTGCATTTTTCTAGTTGTGATTCATTTCAAATAAACTCAAAAGCGGATATAATTTTTTTCTAAAATGTGATTAAGTTGGAAAAATTGTAAGCATTACTTTTTAAAATGTCTTGGGGATATATAATTAGGGATATATAAATATGTATATGAAAGTTAAGATGGCAAACCAGTGTAAAGCCGAATATATGTAAGACTTTAACAGATAATAATATCAACTTATATTATTTTTTAGTTTAATAAGGTGATGCGTATCATATGACTTGAAAATATAAAAATATTTAGTGCGTCATATTGATATTAAATTGTACAAAAAAGTATACGAAACGATATTGATAACGATACCAATACCAACAACTATAAACACACTATTGATACATTTAACGATTCTCATATGACAAAGATAGCGACAACTACATATAACTATAAGAAAATTGAACAATATTATAATAAACTATGACTATACGTATATAGACTTATAAAGATACCGATAATCATAAGAAAGGTCCTTATATAAGACAACCCCTATATTTCAATTGTGAAACTATGAAAATTCTATTAAAATGATTCGATGTATGTTCCTCTCAATGTTATTTGCGTAGGCAAGTCTCCTAAATCAAAGCCTCATTTTTTCAATCTCTTTTAGCAATGGGGGTTCTTTCTATGTACCTTATTATGTGATTAATTTTTGCATGTATTTTTTTGTTTACGAATATGTATATAAAACTGACTTTGAACTCCAACTTTATAGCTAAGCCGGCAAAAATTTTATCTTCAGACTAAAAAATTAGATAAAAGAAATCCGGTAAAAAAATTATTAACAATGAACCAATTATGACTTCTAGTGTAGTATTTCAGTATATTTTGCTTCAGACTCGTTTTTAATTATCAACGCCTTCATAAATTTTAAATGTTAAATAGCTAACGCGACCAGCGGCTTGGTTACAAGGTGGGCAACATTATACGTAGCCTAACTAGCAATTGACGTCATTTTAAAATACCAAAAAGAAAACTAAACAAAATAAATAACTGAACTTAATATCGATTTGAGTAAAATGAAAAAGAAGTGCTAAAGGAAATTCACTAAAAACTTTGTAACATGATAAATTCGAAGCAAGGGTAAGAACTATTACTAAAGAAAATGTGCAAATGTACACTGAAATTGGTTAAAATAAAGAGAAATAATATAAATTTGCTCATAGGCTACAAGTTTTAGAAATAAAAGTAATAATAAAATATATTGTAAGCCTGAGAGTGAACTGTCGGAAGTATAAAATGCATTTTTTTTAAGACATCAATCAAATTATTTCGGAAATATATTAATATTTACCCATTTTTTTCCAAAAATTACCTGAGATTATAAAAAAGTATAAGCTTAATAGGTCTGCATAAACATTTTTAAACACTGTTTTTTTTTGTCCTTTCTTTGATAATTGATTTAAGAAAAGTTGAAAAACATTGCCAAAACCGGTTTAGACCTATTTTTGAGGCGTCATTGGAAAGGTATTTCCTTACCCTTTTGATTTATTTACAAATTTTTTCGGAATATTTTTATGAAGATATGTGTTACCATCCAATCAAGGTCTTTTGAAAAAATATTTAAAAATAACTATTTTTATTTATAAAAAAAATCTATTTTCCCCTAGATCCTAATATTTTTTCCGAAATATTTCAGAGGAAGCCTTCAAACATATTCAATTTGATAAATGTGGTGGGAAACCCCAATACTCTTTCTGGCGAGGCACCCTAAAATAATTATATACATAAATACACAAGTGTGCACCGTATGATATTTTTTAATATTTATAACGTGGCATAAAAATCCCGAACTTGTGTTTGTACCAACGTGTTAACGACAAATGCGGAATTTTTTACCAAGATGATGGCTTGACTCAAGGCGTGGTATAGAAGTCTGTTAGTTGCCTGCTGTCCATAATCTGATAGTCATTCTTCTGAAAGTCATGCGGTTAAAACTCAATGCGCAATGCGTATGGCAAAACCAAGTTATGCACCAAATCAAGAATTCATTTTGTTCGTTAATAGCATGCATGTGTCAAATATTTGCTAACGCTACAATTTTTTGCTTGGTTACAAATTAAATAACAGCTGATACAGGGTTGCAAAATGGTTGCTATCATATCATGCAATCAAACTCACCGAGCTCAATACACGCAGCATCAACACCCTTAAAATTTCGTAAGCAAACGCAACAAATAATAGTAACAAATTGGCAAGCGTGATAAAGGTGGAAGCAATGTTAGGCAACTGGAATCGTTACAAATTATATTTAAACGAGAAAATCCACTAAATATTTTAAAGGCAAGACTAGTTAGTGACTCGTAATTATATAGTCAAAAATGCATTTTCGGCAACTTAAATGGCTCTAATGGCAGCCAGTTATGTGCGAAACCTAGACCCTCAAAAAACGTTAGAGTATAATTAGCTTTTTATTTCTTTTTAACAGTTGTTATTGTTTCCTTTATCTTGCTATATTTTTTGTTATTTGTATAAGTTTTTGTGTTTTGCTGTAAGTTACAGCAATTACCAATTACATATTACTTGAATTTGTAGTTCTGCATTTTACATATTTTCTTGACACGATGTAATATTCATCTCATAAAAAGCTGTTTAAAATATTTTTGGCGAGAAAACGTCGACGAAATTTCTTTACTTGTTGAAATGCTGCTACTGTTACAGCAACATAATAATGAGTCTTTAAATTCTTATACACAGGAAAAATTTAAAATCCTTATTAACTTAATTTTTCTGCTCTTGAAATTTTATACATGCAGTCCCCACCACTTATAAAATATTTACATACTTTTAGTTTAAATGTTCATGCACAGGTTATTTGTTTGTTTGCAAAAGCCAGCTGTCATTGAAATTGAAATTATAATTTTGGTGAGTATAATTTGAAACTGAAATCAAGAGCTGAAATTCCTCAATTTTGGTATCATGGAAACGTAATATGTTTTTGAGCAGTTTAAGAAAAAATTACTTATATTTTCAATTTTCAATAGCAAAAATAGTTGAAATATGTATCCTGTGCATTGCAATTTTACGTAAGAATTAAATTCATAATTCCCAGAAAGGCATATTGTGAAACACCGGGATCATTTTAAAAGACTCTTGTACGTAAATATAGGGGGTTTCAATTGAGTCGGGTTGATATTGGTGGCCTTAGGTGGTCATGCCGTTTTGGCTCCGTCCTGAAGTCAATAAATCGTAATCGACCATTTCCAAGTCATCATTCAAACTTTGCTGCCATGTAGAGTGACTGGAAATTTTGACTAATCCAGGCACGTTAAACTCAACTCCCATATTAGATGTATCTTGGATCACTAGGATTTGTGGCAGCGTGGGAAGCCGCGGTGGGAATTTGAACGATCTTATATTCTATAAATAATGGTATACATGTGTCTTTTAAGTAAAGAAAGAGTTTTGTTAATACTTTATATAAAGGTAATTTAATTTCATTTAAACAACAACCCGCTTTTATTGGAAAGCAGGCAGTTCTTTATATAATAAAGTTTTTATCATTTTGGATGTACTGCTCAATCGTGATCATGCATTGACTGAATAGTAAATGACAAAATAGGCAGTCCAACATCTATCCGCGCCAATTGCAAATTCCTATAGAATAATTATAGTCTTTTAAGGATTAAGATTTCATGTCAGAAAATAACTTAAAAGGCTCACGGCCATAACTTTTTAATATATTCGGCAACGTTGCTTGGATTGCTTTTCATTTTGAAACATAAATTGGAAATACCTTCAGTTTCAAATTAAAAGAAAAAAAGTTTCTCAAAAAACGCTCATCAGCGCTTTCTTTTGCATTCACGCTTCACTTCATGGCATGCAGATTTTCAGTCTCAAGGGAGTGTTTTCCCCGATTACACTTTACACTTGTTTGTATTACTACGGAGTCCAAGCCATAACAACTTTTAATTTTATGCCAAATTAGCCTAACTTGCGACTTTGAGTTAAACTTTAATTTTATTCAAATTGCTACTAGAATTTCCATTAATTTATTTACAAAGTTTTGTATTCTTTTTGTTAGTTTTCCTACTATGGATATTTTATATTTTAATTTCTATGCGAGTTTCTTGTTAATCTCAATGCACATCATTCAATTTTGAACCTTGACTATTTCACACTTATGCGGTGGCAATTAAAGGAGGAAATTCGGGTGTGCCAGTGCAAAGCATGCAAAATCAGTGAGGTCTGATGCACACAAGAACAAATAGTTTAAAGGGTGTAGTAAGTGTTGAACAAATTAAGTTAATACTATTCTAAAGTAGTAAAAATTCTTACCATTTTTTATAAAAATATTATAAAATCGAAAAAAGGTGTAAGCGGTTTCGGAATCTAATTCAGACGTTTCAGTCAATAATCGAGGTGATCAGACTCCAACAGTGTTTTTAAAGTAAATTAGATTTCGAGTTTTTTCTTTCTTAAATATTGTACGTCTTCTCCAAGAATCAATATTTAACGAGTAATTGCTTGAAACACAATTTTTTTAACATTTTAACGCCCTTTCGACGCTCATAACTCTCAGAAGATTTCTTTTGAATAACGGATAAAAAACCCCATTAAGATAGGGGTCACAGTAATAAGTGCTCTTAAAAATCACTGTACAAATTTTACTATAAAAATCTCTAGAGATAAAAGTTGTATTTGGGGAGAAACTATTATAATTAAAAAATTGCACAGCAAGAACTCAAAAGTACCGCATTGAGCCAAATTAACATAAGGGCACGTAAGCGCAATGCTTACATATGGCTACATGAAGGCAAATCTAAATAACTTAAAGTGCTTAATCTACGGGCAGGAGAAATTAGCTAGTTTAGTATTAGAAAAAATTACACCAGTTAAGCCCAAAAAATAACTATACTTAGATAAATGTTTGCTTTTAGCAAAATATTTAAAAGAAATATATATAGAGAATCAAAAGCATCTAAGGAACATCAGTCGATCAACTAACCTAAAATAATTTTTTTTACTGTTCATTTCTAGTAGGTTTAATGTCAATTATTGAGATAAAAGACATTGCCAGGTACGAAACCATTCCTCCATAAGAGAACATAATTTTCAATAATGTATAATTGTGCTAAAAAAAAGGGGCAACTGGTTTTGAAGGGTAATCAAAAAATAAGAAACAAGACGAAACCAGAAATAATTATTAAGCAAATTTAACTTCCACATAATTTATTTAGCAATAAAACAAATTAAGCGCGTGTGAAGTCAGCGCAAAATTTAGGCGTGGAACACTTGCCTAACTGTCAAATCCTGTTGGGTGTCGGGTGGCAAATAATTGAAAATTATGTGCTTACACATACATACATATATGTATAATCATACACTCGCATGCCGCACTACTTCATAGTGAACTGCGATTCAGACTCATTCGATTTTAATTATTATTTTTTATGCTAAGCCTTAAGCCGCTTTGGTGGCGCCCGCGCCAATGGCATTTTTGATCCATTGGTATGAAATATTAATGACGCATTTTAAATATTGAAAATATTTAAATATACATATACTATTTCATTGTAGCTGCAGAGCGAGGCACTTGCGCACCATGAATGGCCTCCTTGCTAACAACCGAACATAACCGAAACGAACGCTTTCAAGGAGGGGCTTTGACTTTTTTTCTGAAGGAACTTCTCTTTTAAAATAGTAATTTCTGGCATTTTGACAAAGTTCGGTACCAATTTGAATAAAACATTTTTGATAAAAGCGAGATTCTATACATGAAGAAACAAGTAAATTAGTATAACTGCCGCCGTAGCCGAGTATGTAAAAAATATTGGTGTTTTGGGCGAATTCGAACTGATAACAAACCGAACATGGGTGGCTGACTAACAGAATTATTGTGTTTTTCAAAAGTTAAAGAGCGTTGAGTTTTACGCCGATTTCAAATGGCAAATGATTTTGGGAGAAGTTTTTTCATAGTAGAAATACACTTGATACTGTCATTGCCTGTCGAGGGCGGTTTTTTTATAATTTTTGATGTTGCTTGTCAAGGTCAGAATTCGAACCCCTCATTCACCGACTGAAGCGCGAGAGTAGCTTACTCGGTATAGGTTATAATAAGCCCAACTGTTACCCTCTTTCCCGCCCAACCGACACGAGGGGCCCAGTCCGCATGAGGTACGGATCTTTTTTTTTTTTATTTTTATTATTTTTTTTTGTGCCGAGTTGTTAAAAGGAAAAAGTTTGTTAAGTGTCGAGATCCAAAACTGCTCAGCTACAGAAAAAAAAACTTCATCAGCTAAATCAAATATATATTATACCGCCGTTAATCATTTATTGAGAAAGGACAGTACAGCTCTTTTTATGGTGAAAAGTGAGTCCGAAATATCAAAAGTGCTGGAAAGACAGTTGAAATCTTGACATAAACATCGGAAAGGTTCATTTAATTCATAATTGGTTTTACACTGTTTTAAATAAAGAGGTTTAAAGTGTCTTGAAATCCGAGAAGGAACATTAAGTTTAACTTCGGCAATAAGAAATGTGCTTGCGATAGACCCTGTGAGTAGTTTAGTAATGAATATTATGCCTAGCATTTCTCTACGGCTGGAAAGAGTATGAAGATTTATTAGCTTCAAACGACCAGTATAATGAGGAAGATTAAGCCGAGAATCCCATCTAAAGTCTCTTAGGGCGAAAAGTAAAAACTGTTTTTGAATTGATTCCAGCCGATCAATGTGAACTTTATAACGTGGGTTCCAAACTATCGAACCGTATTCTAGCAAAGGTCTTACTAAAGTTGTTAAAAGAGCCTTTGTTACATATGGGTCCCTGAATTCTTTTGACCATCGTTTTATAAAGGCAAATATCCCTCTAGCCTTATTAGCTATAGCATTAACATGACTATTAAAATTAAGTTTGGAATCCATTGTAACTCCCAAGTCAACAAAGTCAAACACTTGATCCAGAGTATAGTTATTTATTGTGTAAGAAGCTGGCTGAATAGTTCTTCGTGAAAACTCATAAATTTAAATTTTTTAAGGTTAAGTGGCATATAATTTATGTTGCACCAATCAACTAAGCTGTTAATATCTATTTGTAATAAATTTCTTTCTTCAATCGAAGCGTATGATTTAAAAAGTTTTACATCATCGGCATACATTAGTATATTCGAATATCTTATTGCAGTAGTAATATCATTTATGAATAACAAAAACAGAATTGGGCCTAGATGGCTGCCTTGGGGAACTCCCGAAGTAACATTAATGACATTGGAAAAAGCATTTTTGAATATAACGAGATCTATCATGTAGATAAGAAGAAATCCAGCAGAGGAGAGAGGGTGGAAAGCCCAGCAGCTCAAGTTTGTGGATGAGTAAGGTGTGACAAACTTTGTCAAAAGCTTTACTGAAGTCGGTGTATATAACATCTGTTGGAATATTTTCTCTAAAACCATTTGAAACATGAGTTGTGAATTCCAGTAAATTGGTAATAGTTGATTTGCCCTTACAAAATCCGTGCTGAGAGTTTGCGATTGATGAAGAGATCGAATATTTTAACTGATTAGTAATAATTGCTTCAAATAGTTTTGGAATTGCCGATAGCTTTGCTATTCCGCGGTAATTTTCATTCGAAGACCTATTGCCGCTTTTATGAAGAGGGATTATAAAAGACTTTTTCCAAACAGACGGGAAATTACCTTGTTTTAGCGACAAGTTAAACAAGTTTGATAAAGGCAGATATAGATAATCAGCAAATTGTTTAAGAATACATGTCGGAATCATATCAGGACCGTACCTGAATGGTTCTTTTAAAGATTTCAGGTAAGATAATACATCTTCAGAAGATATTACTGGAACATTAATCGAATCATTAGTATATAGATAATATGGATATTTATAAGGGGGAAGATTGAATTTATTGGAATAGTTAGACTCAAAGAATTGTGCAAATAGGTAAGCAATGTCTTCATTGTCGCTAGACACAGTGTTCTGATATCTCATATTTGAAGGAAAACCATTTACCTTACGCTTTGAGTTTACGAAACCATAAAATGATTTAGGGTCACAAAAAATATTCTTTTTCATTTTATTTTGGTATTATTGGTAAGATTTCTTATTTAATTTGAAATATTTATGTCGCAGAACTGAGTACTTTAAGTAATCTGTAAGTAAACCTGTTTTTTTATATTGATTGAAGATACGCGATTTTTTATTTTCCAACATTCTCAGTTCCTTATTAAACCATACTGTATTGGTTCGTCTTGAACGCCTACACGTTTAGGTACGTATTTTAGAAATAAACTATACAAAGGTTATTAAAATGCATTACGTTTTCGTCAACATCACCACTATAATTGGGCCATGTTAAATTGGAAAGTTCATTTCTTATTTTTTTTAATTCGGCCTTAGCAAAATCAAAGCGAGTACTAGAACCGACTGCTGTCGTATCATCCCCCGAGCAACACCCATGATTTCGAAAGTTATCTCAATTGCAGGATGGTAAACGAGGATCACATCGATTTAGAGAATATCTGGAAATATCATCAACGAAAACCAAATCCAAAACCTTCCGAAACTTATTTGGAAGAAGAATGAACAGCGAGTAGAACACCACCCCCAACTCTGCACAGGCGATCATTTCTGTAAACCTGATATTCACTGCAAAAGATTTCCAAATTAAAAACGTGAGGCTTAAGCCATGATTCGGTAAATGAAATAATATTATAATCGCACTGAAGGCTTGTCAAATACAAGTCAGTTAATTTAGTGTTCAAACCTATTACATTTTGATAATAAATACTCAAATCAGACTTTACAATCAGTTTTTTGGCTCAGTGTTTTGACGAGAAATCTTTACAACATTTTGGTCATTTATATTAGGTTTGTACTCGAATTCGCGGACAAACGCCCCGATCGGCCAGAATGAATTGTTTAGAAGATCATCGAACTTTTCTAAAGCAACATCAATTTTAAAAGAGGAAATATTCCTTTCATATTTGAAGTTAAATTTCCTGATTGTTAAGTTGTCAATTTTAATTTTTGATGCGATGTAAAACTCAATGTCCTCGACAGTAGTGTCTTTGGCGAATCTTGACACAAAAATTGATTTTCTTTGTGGAACCACGACCAGCTTCCTGGTAGTTGTTTCAACCACTTTAGGCGGTATAGAAAGTTCGCGGTTTTCACTGGCAATTGACCTTGCTGAAGAGGATTTGGATGTGGAAGGCTCCACTTTCTGCGGAATTGGTGAAGCTAAATTAATTAGTTGTAATGAGGGAGTTGGAATAACGACCGGAGTTGGATTTAAAATCGCTGAATCAGACGGACTCTCAGACGGACTCTCAACTCGCTTACGTTTATTTTCACGATTAGAGTTATTGACAGGAGGTGAATCATTTAAGCATTTAAACGACTTAAACTAATTCTCATAAAAAGTAAATTTTTCGGTAAGTACCGAAAGCTCCTTACCAATTTCAGAAAACCCGTTCCTAGTATGTTTAAAGCATTTAAAAAGATCAACTTCGGTCGATCTACAATTTAAGCATGACCAGCGTAAGCCTTTGTCATCATTAATTGAGTCTAAAACTCTACCTGTCAATCCAGCACACACAAAGTATTGATTAAAGTTTTGAAGCTATAAAATGAACAGTTTTAGATACACTGTATTAATAAACACGCAAACAGCTGTGACAAAAAAGAGAAAGCAAGATATGAGTAAAGTACAAAGCAAAACAAATACGCACGCACAAAAACAACTGCAAGAACAAACAAAGCCAATTAACAACAAATACAATTGCAAAATACGACTCGGCAATTAAATGAGTTATTAAATTAAATTGATTCAGAACAATAGCAGATGCAAACCAAATATGTTTGAACTTATCTTAGATCGATCAACAAAGTGTTGGCACTGATTTCTCACACAAAATATTTAAATATAAGTAATTAAAACTAAACTTATTTATTTAAATAGCACGGAACAGAAAAAATTGCAACTACACAGCTTGACGTTTGACGTATTTTTATATAAAGGGAGAATCTTTTTTTGTTTTTAAAAGTTTACAGGTAAGCAGACGTACTGATGTCAAGTACTTTGTAATTCTGTAATTCTGTGTCACAAATCAACCGATAAATAATTGTGTTTCAAATTAGGTTCTCACATTGATTCCGATTTTGTTTAGCACTATGTATCTTTTACTTAGCAGACATTTTTTTGGAATAGGTTGTATTTAGGAAAAAAATGAGCAACGGATAAATGTACGGGAGAGATTCGGAAAATAATTACAAAATTTAGATCTAAAGCTATTAATATAAAGCAAAAAAAATATATATATTTATATAATGTACGATTAAGTAATTATCAGAGCTATTCGTAATTTCGGAGATTTATTTAAGCGATAAGTAAATCAAAAATCTTGTTACAAAATTTTACGCCGTAGAATATTTTCTATGCTGCTCACACAAGTTCTAATTTTGTGTGTACCATATTTTGCGGGACGCATTTTAGGCTTTTTATGTATATCCAAATGTGTCAACAACTTGTTAAGTATCCAGAAATACGTTAATATTTGACCATGATAGGCAATTAATATTATGTACAACAATAGTCAAACACATGCAATTTATAACCAAATAACAGCCTGACCTGCTGAATATCTGTCACTCTTCTTTGCCTTTTTTCACCTTTTTTCAGACAGTGGACAGTGGAAACTAGCACACATTTCGAAAATTTGTGGAAAAATCACCTTTCGTTAACACCCATGCGGGTAAATCAAAAACTGTCCCGTTCAGTGATATAATTGCAAAAAATTGGAATAAACAAAAGAAGGGTGGAAAATTAATTAAGTAACGCGGCAGAAGGCGAGCAGAGACTGTCTGACCAAAACACTATTTATTACTTAGTAAAACATTCACGTGGAAGTGATGACTTATTTTCCAACTTTTTGCCCAACAAAAAGTCTCGTTGAGTCAGACTACCGGTATAGTCGCCGCATTTTATGTACAATTTTTTGTACTCTTGTTTTTTAATATTTGTAATTTTTTTAGGTAATAATGCCCACTTGAATGGTCCGTTAAATGCTTGCAATTAGTACGTAATTGAAACTTACAGTTAAGTCAAATACCCAACGACTGACAATGAGTGTCATAGACCAACCGCCGCAGTCGTAGTCGCAATCGTTGTTGCTGCCGCACGTTCACAATTGAAACACGTCCAAGCATCTGGTAAATCACCAACTCATTTGCAATGGCTTCGAATGCACTTGACGGGCCTGTTCAACTGGTTTTTCTGAGTACACAGTGAGTACTGAGTTTCCTGATGTAATGAACGAATGATCGGGTATACAAAATACTTAAGCAACAAACTTGCTCGCTGCCTATGGCGCTGGTACTTTCAGCTTAGATTTTCTTCAACTTTTGACACTTTGACACTGACATTAGCGAATATTCGTGGTAGTTTACACATTTGCTTTCCCTGTACACATTCCTAGGTTATTTTTGTGGGGAATTTTTTCGTAGATTGTAGTTTTTTATACGATACGGGTATGACATACGCAGACAATTGGGTTTCGTTATGATATAATATATGATAAAGATAAATATGCTCGCCGAGTAATATACAATGAGATAGCAACAGATAGAATAGAATAAATAGAAGAAATGAATACCAGTCAATTTAAATTTATATTTGAGACAATTATGAAAGTGTTACACAAAGTGAGATCCAAGCGATGTTTCTCATTGAATACCAATAAGTAAGCTAAAATTAAAAAAACAACAAAAAAACGCGTGCATCTAAGAACACATGGCACAAGAAACACCTCTTTGCCGATTTTACAAAGGGATAGAGAGTTTTATAAGACATTGTTTTTTATATTTTTATGGTTTTGAAATTCCTCCAGATTAATACAAAAATAAGATATGTAATCAAAATTGATATATATATATATATTATTTTTATTTATTTTTACATTGCCATCAACTTACATTACATTGTTTTGTCATTCTACATGTAAAACGAATACTCTGACTTTATGGTAATTAAAATATGATATATATAAATATATATGTTTCTGATTCCAAACAGTCTAATTTTCTCGCAAAAACAACATCATGTTCCTGATTTAGTGCTGGTAATGTTTCGGTAATTATTTATTTCTAAGCTGAAAGGTAAGGACTCATCCAACGAAAAATTCACGTTAATGTCCACTTAAAATATATGGTAGCTTGTCCTCACTCTTATCAAGAACAGCATTACCTCCGTAGTACCAATACTAGAAGCAACAGTACTAGGTAGTAGTAGCAGTAGTAGTGGTAGTAGAAGTAATATTAGTTGTTGCTTGGTTGGTTGTAGCGCTACCTAAGAAAACCGTGGGGCTCAATTAGCGCTTAGCAATACGTTGTCCCATTATCACGGCTGTCAGTCTGAATATATCTTTCCTTGACCTATTCAGTAGACGTTGCGTTCTTGATTTGTCACAAGTGGACCAGATTTCCTTTGCAATTTTGCAAGTGATCAATCTGTTCGAACTCGTTTCTGCCATTCGTGAAAATTGTAAATACAGTTTTCTCTTGTTACATCTAGCAGACAGCAAATTTCTTCCGTCGTGGATTTATTAAAACAAGCTCCACCGGGAACCCAGACGAGAGCGGTTTCCATTATACTCCCTGCCCATCTTGGAGTTTGCCATTGCCAAGTTTTTCTAAGAATATGCAAGCTTTTTATGACGCATCGTAGTTTCTTATCAACACCCTACAGGCGTTATCAATGTCTTGGAAGATGCTAGCAAAGTCAGGTAACCGGAACAAGAGAGAGAAGTCTAGCATTTCTGAGAACATCGCCGCACCTATTCTACAGTCCGTATTGGACACGTATGGGTACAGAGTAGTGGTGCCGTCCTCGTTCACTCTCCCCATACTCCAGCCCAGCCTTGGTGGAAACTTCTAAGGGCTTGTCAAGAGCTACATTATGCCCGTATTACTTTGTATACTAGACTAACTTGGCATATAGTATGACGCCCGGGTATTTCGCCAGGGAAGACAATGTGGGAATCGTTCTGTTTAGGAAAGGAGTAAACAGCATCAGCCTTATCTTGCTCGGGTTGATACTGAGCCCGCTTTTTGAGCTCCCTCGAGAATTTCGCTGACCGTTGAGGGAAAGGGAACTCATACCGCCATCTCTACACCATCTACGTATTCCTCTACCTTTACTCCACTTTTGTTGAGTTCTAAGAGAATATCGTTCAGTGTCAACACCCAGGGGGGTGCGGATAATGCTCCTCCCTGAGCAGTAAGAGTTAGTTGTAGTAACTGCTGTAGAACTGTGATAGTAATTGTAGTAGTAGTAGCAGAAATAGCAGTAGTTGCTATAATATTAATAGTTGCAGTTAATACACTTATAGTAGTAATAGCAGAAGTAGTTAATAGTGGCAGTAGTAGAACTGGTTGTAGTAGTTGTCAGTGAGCAGATAGTAGTAACTAGTATTAATCAGAGTAGTATTAGTTAGTAGTAATAAGAGTAGTAGTAGAACTAGTAAATAGTAGCAGAAGTAGGAGCAGTACACAAGTAGGAGCAGCAGCAGTAACTAGACGTAGTAGTTTTTAGTAGTACTAGGAGTAGTAGTAGAAGTCGTAGTGATAGTATCATCAATGATGGTAGTAGTAATAGTAGTAGGAGCAATAGTAGCAGCACTAGTAGTTGTAGAGGTAGGAGTTGTAGTAATAGTTGCGGTAGTGGTAATAGAACTAGTAGAACAGTAGTAGGAATAGTACCCTGCAAGATATTAGTTCTTACGTAGCTGCCTACAACTTTCCCTAGTGATTTCAAAACGAATGATGTGAGACAGATTTATCTAAAGGATTTCGGATATAAAGTGTCATTCTTTCCGACCTTCGGTTTGGAAAGCACCTTCGCACAACTAGTTGAACCATTTAATATGTCTGAAAACCAGTTCGGCCTAATCAAGTAAGTTTGCACTAAAAAGTTAGTGTTAAAAATCAGATGGTACATGACAAATTTACTAAACTACTCATACCTCTCTATTGATCTATTAATTTCATACGGATTATTCAGTTAACAGTTCTCTACTTATGAAATGATAGCAATTTGAGCGAAGTATTAGATGGCATATAGCGCCCAGTACGAATTCTCGAATGATTATATGTATATGTATTTATGTGGGGAAATGATGGGGCTTAGGTTGAACTAACAAACATTCAAATTAAGATAATCTACAAATAGCAAGAATGTTACCATTTCATCATTCATTTTGGTTAACAAATAATTTCGCGACCCAAAATATCGTCATGCGAAATTCCACAAAACCTTGTGACGACACACTCGCACATCGACACCAAGTTCAGACCGAATCCTCACATAGAGCGTGCAAGATTACATTTTGCATTAATAACATACTCTTGTAAATATTTACTTATTTACCTTTGTAATCACAGTAGCACGAATAAAAAAAATTAAGCGAATTCAGCTGGTTCATTGATAACAAAAACTATCAGAAAAGCACATATACGTAAAATCGCATAAAGTATGAAGAATACAAATTGGCCGTGACTATTTAAGTAGAAATATAAACAAAAGTCAAAACGAGTCAATGTGTTATAAAAAATATATAAATAATCGTGTGCAATTATTTAACAGATACAGAAGTAAACAAACAAAAAAAGTTTTATGTTATCGGCATACTTTAATACATTTGAATTTTTGATTTCTGCAGAACAAGAACATAATCGGGACTTAGTAGTTGCCTTGAGGAATTCTTGAAAACACATGAATAACATTGCCAGAAACACTTTTATATATCACCAGTAGAGATGGTGGAAAGCGAAGCAGATCGAGTTTATAGATGAGTAAGAGGTTACATTCTTTGTCAAATGTTTGACTGAAGTCTATGTATATAACGACTGTTTTCTCTAAACTCATTTGAAACATGAGTTGTGAGTTGTAGTAATTTGATAACGGTATATTTTCCTTTACAAAATCCATGCTGAAGTTTTAAAGCTGTTGAAGTAATCGAATATTTCCACTGATTATTAACAATTGCTTGAAATAATTTTGAAGTTACGGAAAGCTTTGAAAAATGCCTGGAAATTTAGAAGAGCAAATAGTTCTAGCGATACAGAAGTGTCCGAAAATATCAGAATTTTCGATGCAATAATGTTCTTAATAACGATGGGGTCAGGGACGTGAACCGGAGGAAATATTTTATCGGTTCGATTCAGCGGTTTGAATCATTTTTGCACCTTTGGATTGGTTCATCAAAATGGGGGTTTGTCTTTGAACCGGGGTTTCGATTCGGTTCAAAAGTTCGAGAATTGAAAAAATTATATTTTAGTTATTATTATTCAGATGTCCTTGATTAACTTGCATACACGCTAGGGGTCTACGTTTTCTTATTCCGGATACCGGCCGGCCTTCGAAGACAGCTAGCCTTACCAGACTAGCCTGACGTCCCTTTTCTTCGCCACTCGTAGGATCATTGAAGATCAAATTCAATTTAAAAAAAACCAGGTGTGGTGAAAGGGTTCTAGTAACGAAAGCGGAACTGGCGGAGATCCTAGAAAACTGCAGAAATTCAATTTCAGTGTTCCTACAATTGGAGCGTTATTAATACGGAGCTAACAGACCATACCAGAGGCAGGTAGGCTTGTATCTAAACAGCGAAAGCCTGGAAGCGCTTTCAAGTGAACTATGGCTTCGGATGAAGAAGGCTATAGTGAACCTGGTAACTTTTGTGGAAACGGACGAGCCACCAATCGACCACGAGACGAAGCAACCGAAGATCTGAGCATCTACCATTCATCCAGTAGAGCAGCTGAGTGTGGCCTTCTCAGCGAGGGGAAAGCTGGCATAGCTTTGGTCCAAGAGCCCTTGATTGCTGGTCATAGCTTCTGTGGCTTTCGGGCCCAAAGTATACATTATTTAGTGTTCAGGGGTAAAGGAAAGTCCCGCGGCTGTATCTTAGTTAAAAACAACATAAGCATTTTTATTGTACCACAAATTAACCGTGAAGACATCGCCATTGCCAGCCTGGAAAAAGAGTGCGAATAGTATAGGTAGCCTCCTGCTATCTGCTCCATGACCACCATGTTCCATTTCCACTCGCAGAACTATCGGAACTAATGAGGATCATCCACCCGCTGGGCAAGGTTAATGCTTGCAGGAGACGCGAATGCCCAGTACACTCAACAGGGAAGCACCAAAATCAAAGGGAGTGGTGATTTACTCTTTAATTAGTTTGCTCAATATGAACCGGCCTAGTAAAAACATACACCAGCCACCAAGAATGAGTCGAAAAAAAGGCAGCTTTAGGTATAATATGCTCAAATAGGTATATTGGAAATTATGTTAAGGCGATATCATTAGACTGGATTCAGCTTTTAAGAACAGTAAAATAACTAAAGGGAAGGTTTCCATAAGACCGTTTAGACTTGCCATAAGTCGAGTCTTAAAAGTGCTCATTTTTTAAGAAAGGAATAAGTTACTTAGGTTAAAAAGTGATGACAGTGGATATAGTATGATTGCTGAGTAAAGATAGAAGTTGACACGGAACCCGGAGTTTACATCAATAAAGGAGTTTTCTTGTTCTGGCATCCATTATCGCCGATTTGATCCTAATTTATGTAGCGTACAATAACTTTTATGTACTCATTCAAAAAAATTAAGTTTACAATGTTGAAGAACATCAGGTGGCTTCCGATATGGCAAAAATATTTGCATTCCGAATTACTTGTCCAATGCGTATTATGGGCATGAATGACAGTAGTTACTTATATAATAGAACATAAAGTTTCCAAGACCAAAATTTGGAAAATTTATATAAAATCAACGGAAGTCTTTAGCTATTTAAACTACTAAAAACCACAATACTTTTTCAAAATTATGATTAAAAAGTTAAAAATGGTGCTTTTATAAAAATAATGAAAAAATGATCATGAACAAATTTGTAACATTGCAAGAAAACCATGATTCGACTTTTGCTCATCAGGATATTAAAGAACAAATATCCTGCAACTCTAAAAAAAATATTCATAAAAATATGTTCACCAGTGTTTAGCGTAAATAACTAAATAAAAACTGTAATATTTCTCCAAAGCAAAATTTACATCAGTACTGATCAGTCTTAATGTTACATTATTTTAAACGAATTAATATTGAATAGTTTAGCTCTGATCATAAAAGTTAATGATATCTCTACATTTCAAAAATTAAAATTTCATATTCCATTAGTCATCACTGTAAAGCCAGTCAGTATGCATTACTGCTGAGCAAGCTTTATACTTAAGTCTTTTGTTTCAAAGCAAAAAAGTCGTAAAAACTAATGGAAGTGAAGTAGGTGGTTAAGATAAATGGCAATGGTTGACGTTAAACACAAAGAAACTTAAAGAAAAGTCCATAGCAAATTTTTTAATATTTAAAGCTCAAAATGTATGAGGAAAGTAAAAAAAAATATTTTTAAATCAAATCTGAATATCAAAAACTTTATTAAATAAATTTAAGGATAAATAATGACGCACATTATATTATTTTATAGATTTTAATTACTTCCGGGATTTAAATAAATCTTAGTTACACTTACCTTTTATCAATTGTTGTTTAATTTGACTTATTGCCCTGTGTTTATTTAGTCCAGTGCGTCGTTCACGGATACAGTTAATACTGAAATTTTTTGAAAATTTGTATGCTGGTAAAACTTTTTGCTTCGATAGCCACAAAATATGTGATAGTATTTAACGTAGTTTGTAGAATTTGAAAAACTTAAAACGCTTCAACGATCTAAATAACAGGCGAAAGGTCGATTAGTTGTAAATAAAATACAAGTATTCATATCATTCCATTTCGTGTGGCTCTATTTAAGTACATTGTATTGTTTTTTCTTTCAAACAATTGTTTATTTTTTTTTTTTGATTGCATTCAAATCCCTTTAATTTAATTTTAGTATATTTTATGTCATGTCTTAACATTTTATTTAATTTTTTTTGTTCACTTTAATTTAACTTAAATTTATTTATGATTTAGTTTAAACTCATTTAACTTAACTAACTTATTAACTTTAATTCTGATCGATTTAATTTACATAATTTTTTTTACATTTTATTACATTGAATTTCATTTTATTTTATTTTATATAATTTAATTTATTTTAACTTTTATTTTGTTTGATTGTATTTCGTTTTTATTTTAATTTAATCAGCTTAATTTTATTCATTCAAATTTTTCTGTTATTTTACTATGTTTAACTTGATTTTACTTTAGTATTCTATGTTAGTTCTTAATATTTTATTTTATTTTTTTTTGTTCACTTTAATTTAATTTACCTTAAATGTATTTGAATTCATTTAACTTAACTAACTTTAATTCAGATCAATTTAATTTACTTCATTTTTTATATTTTATTTTATTGTCTTTCATTTTATTATATTTTATATAATTTAATTTATTTTATTTGAATTAGTTTAATTTTATTCATTTAAAATTTATTTTTATTTTACTATGTTGAAGTGTATTTTTTTTAATTTTATTTTATTTAAATTTTTTTTTTATTTCTTTATAATTTTTCGTATTTTATATTTCTTTTTTTGCGGCCGCCGTAACCGAATTTGGTGAGTCCCAGGTTTAAATCCTGGCTGGGGAAGTAACATCAAAAATTATAGAAAAGTTTTTCTTAGAGCGGCCGCCCCTCGACAGGCAATGGCAAACCTCCGAGTTTATTTCTGCCATGAAAAAAACTTCTCACAAAAAACATTCGACTTTCGGAGGCGGCGTCAAACTATAGGTCCCTCAATTTTTGTGTTACACATTAAGACGCACGCCACAAATTATAGGAGAATTTGACTAAACATAAAGCTATGATGTAAGCGCCAAATTATTATTATTACTATATTTCTTTTCGCGTTATTAGTTTTTTGCTTTATAGTTTATTACTTTTGTTTTTGCAAAGCGGAATGAACTTATGTTGTAGGAGAGACTGAGCTTTAATTTAAATACCTACATCGCATCTCAGTATGTATTTGATCTTTCTTTCTATATTGCAGCTTATTTCTCTATAAGTGTGTAGTATACCAACTTCTCTGCTTGTAGCTAAACTAACAGCTGTTCCTTTTCGCCTAGCTTACAAACTCGTTTTGGCTGCTACCATGTTTTGACGCTTTTTCAACCGGAAACATGCAGCTGTGACGTTGCCGCAACAAATACTACTTCAGCGACTATCGCTTCCACTATTGCTCACTTCATTAAAATTTGAGCAGTGGGGAAACATTATGTCTTTGCCTCTTTTACTGCCTTTATCTTGCCTGTTGTTGCTTGCTTTATGTAGCTTCTAATGTTTCGTACCTAGATTTCTGAAATGTTACGCTTTCACGTTTTGGCAATTCATATTTTTTCATAAGAAAAATTATTTTCAAGGTTGTGAAAATTGATAAATAGTTTTTTAAATAAATTTTGTTTTGAGTCTAAATTTTCTGTATTTTTACATCAACTTTTGTTTAGTAAATTATATTTATGTTAAATTTCACATCAAATTTAATTTATTTATCAAATTTCCTAACTACAAATAGTTTACGACTTTATTTTCCCATCTGTTCTTCTCCATTTCTCCATTCGCCCCACATTTAGGCCTTTTGCTATTCGCACTCTTGTAAATGCATGTACACAGAAGTCTAAACACTCTGCTACAAAATACCAACAGCCACATCTGTGCAAAATGAGATAAATTAGATTAACAGTATGTTTGACTTTTATATGTGTTGGCTTTGATTTCTTTCACTTTCGTGCATGTTTCATTGCTTGCCAGTACAACTGCTTTTGCTACTTTCTTCTTTGTTGTACTCATACATTTCGTGAATTTGGTATGGTTTCCTCTCTCGACACACTTGGCTAAACTTGGCAATATCTTGTGCGTTTCACTTTTGTACCTTTATTCACATTCAGATTAATATTTTGTAGTTTTTCCATAGTACTGGACCAACTTTTAGTACACCTGTTCTAAGATGGTTTTTATCGATGTGACGAATACGGGCTCCATAATCAACTAAATCAAGCCTTTAGAGCACCGTTGTGTAGATAAGAAGATTACAGTGGTATTCATAAAACATTAAGGCGACAAAGAGTGTTTAAGAGCGATCGTATTAACAGGAAAGTTTTTTCACCGCACAAGCTTTTAACAAAACTCCGAATATTCAAATTTACTATAAACACTAAAAATAATCCTTAATCCTTCCAAAAATTGCCAATAGCTTCAAGGTATCAAAATTTTAGAACATTTTTTTCGTTCCTTTCTAGATTCCAGGGAGAACATTCAGGCGGTATTATTATAACTAGAGGAATTAATTTTTCGGAGCAGATAAGCCGAAATGAAAAAAATTAAATTTAAAGATAACTCAAATTATTTGAAATTGACTCAAGCTGGGTTTCGAAAGCATAAGAGTGTTTTCTGTCAATAAGACTAAGAAGTAAACACTTTGATTTATATTTTACATAGTACAGGTAGTATCGTTTTTTTAAGCATATACTCGAAGATCTATTTCTAATGTTATTCTTGAATTCCCATTTCAAATCCAGTTTTATGTTTATTTTAAACAACATATCCAAAGGTCAATGTAGTTCATTTAGTGCTAGTTTTATCAATATTTAAAATGTTTAATAATCATATTACATTCTTTTTAGTAACAAAAAATATTTGTTTGAAGTCTACATTGATTATATTTTAAATTACTATTTCAATATTCTTTAGTACTTGTGTATCAAATGAAAGGTGTTCATAAGCGACGTTATTCTAAATCTAATTTGGCGGAATAAGACCACTTTTTTATTAAAAAATCTTATTTAATTATTGATGTTATGCTCTATTAATTGTCAATTTTTATGTATAGTTGTATGTAGTATATTTATCTTTTAAAATAAGCTGAAATTAAAAATATGTCAAACAACTTTATCATGCCATAGAATGCTAAATTGCGTGAAATTACGAAAATATACATTCTATTTTTATCGAAACATTTTGAATGTATTCAAAAATGTGACAATTTCTTCGCAGTAGATGCTCATTAAAATGCCCAATTCGCTCTTTAATGAGTAATTTTATGCAACCGAATTGAACTGAGTCCGAAGTCGAAGTTCGGTTGTTCTCTAAAATATTGCCTCAGGTTTTGATTATATTGGATAATTTTATTTTTATTTAAAACATTTGTAAAGTAGATGTGCGATCTTCATATCAAAATTGTCAGGACTTCAACATTTTTTCAAGGTTTTTTATGTACTCAAGACAGCAATTTAAATTATTTTTGTTATTATTATTATATTTTTTAAAAGTAAAATTTTAATCCTTACATCGGAAACTACTTTTTTGTAATTTTTTTAATTGGGGTTCGATCCAAGAGCCATTCTAAGTGAACAGCGCAATGAAAATTGTCGTCTGTAGAGTAATCATTCATAGAAATAACTGTGGCAGAAAATAACAGTTATTTTATTTTTGTCTAGCTAGCCAAACATTTCTTTGCCTCCTAATTTCAAAGATTATGAATCAGATCTTATGTCGCTCACTCTCCATGTAAGGTACACACTGATTTCAATTCCATTTGTGGGGCCCTGTTTTTTCTTTTTTATTTTAATTTTACAAACACATATTCTCTCTAGCCAATTATTTCCTCTTATTTTTTCGGAGTGAATTTTGATGAAGATATTATATCTGGAAAATTAAGTAGTAAGCAAATTTGTACAAGTAAAGGCTATATTCAACTTTTGCCATACTTCTCCTTTAGAATATCAGTTTTATACATTGCATATACCCGTCAATTTTACATCCGCTGCTGACATCATATCCCCAGTAAAATTCAATTAACTGGAGAGTAAAGTGTAAAAATCCAAATAATTTTAAAATAATCAACCAATTAAAACCATCATGAAAAATCTCAAACGCCGAACAGTCTCTCACTCAACCTTTTGTGTCTGTTCATCAGCTAATATTAATTCATTTCGCTTTGTAATTCTGTTCCACACTTTATTATTTTCGAGTTTACTGCTGTCACTTTTGCTGAGCTGCCGCTAATAATTTTCACACACAGACACAGACAACATTACCAGTTCAATTTCCAGAAAATGTAATAATTTAAAGTCACTTTTCATAAAATAATTTATTTTATGCGATTTTCTTTGTGATTTCTGTTATTTTTTGCAAATTATTTACATTAATACGACTGTATACTCCAATAAGTCAAATAATATTGACATAATAAAACTTGTTTTAACGTTTTCGTTATGCCTTGGCCAATTTTTTCTATTTAGACTTGAATGTTTACTTTCCGTCGCTTTACGCGCTACCGAACCGTTGCTATTGCCCGCCAACGCTGTACTAAAAGAGTTGCTTGACTGCGTCGCGCTTTAAATAAATTTTTGCCGCTGACATCATCGCTCGCCGCGCACTGGGGACTTATAGCGATTGCATGGTTGGCAGTAGCAGCAGCAATTGTTGCTCTCTGTTACCACTTTTTGTTGAGTGCGTGTTTTGGCTTTTACTGTTGATTATTTAAAGTTGCTTAGCTACTTTTTTAGTACTAAGGCGGCTTTTTTGAACATGGCTTGTCTAAATTAACCGGCATTTTTACGTGAAGAGAGTTTAACTTGAAAAGAGAGTTGCCAGATGCTCTTAGCTACTTTACTGATGTCCCTTATTGAACTTCACGATATGCAGTTTGTTTTCAAATACATATTTCATCTATATCTCTTTCGTTAGACCTTGTTATCAGAATTGCTACTAAAAAACTTTCTTTTCTACCAAGAGCTGATTCAAAAATCTACCAAAATGGCTTCCGACTTAAACTGGAGTAATTATACTATGAACTGACAAAAATAATATCATAGGAAACTCTCTCATTTCACTGATGAGCAGACCCCCCGGTAGGATACCACCGAACAGATCACGCCCGAAACCTGAGATTCCAGTAGTTATAAATAAAATCCTCCACTTTTTATTCTGTGTTTTCATCACAGAAAGGAACTTAAAGACAACCTTTAAAGCTAAAAACTATTTAATATTTATTTTGTCAAATAAAAATACTAAAAGAGTAAATAACTAATGAATTTTTATAAGTTTCACGTGTTTTTTTCTTTGTGAGTAAACACCTAAAAATTCCTTAATGAATTTTTACACATTCGTTTTACAAGAGGTGACACTATTGGAAAATCTTATGAAAAATTCACATTTTCAAAACGCCCTTACGAAGCAAAGAGGTTCATATTAGATTCATATATTTTGTGAAATTCTAAAGCGGTACTTCCTTTCTGCTTAGTATAAGTATTGATCCACACAATAATGAGTACATTTCGTTTAACTTTATTTTCATTTTAATATTGCTCAAACTACTCTGATCGCTCATGTATGTAATACTTCAGCAACTTCGATGAAGTTAGTAGCAATTTTTGATAAAATTTTCAATGGGATACTGCCAAAAATAGGTGCAAATAACTTAAGGGGGAACTTGAGGTTGCGCGTAAGCAGGATGTGAATGAAACGTAACACAGTACCCATGGCCTACACGGTCATTTCGTGTCTGTTTCCACCAAATACTAGGAATCAAGACCTAGAGGGTATCGGCAGTACTCGCTTCCTAATCAAAGGTGTCAGCGTACCCACGCCTATTGGATGGTTGTATTCGAACAGAGCCTCCCAGACACCGGTCGGCCTGCCGAAGTAACGGTGGACTTACCTGTGCACGGGGATCTGCTGTGGTCGACCGTTCTTCTCCTTCCTTTGAATTTCGGTGTCCTAACGGTGTCGACCAAATGTAAATAATGTAGAGCCTCCCAGACACCGGTCGGCCTGCCGAAGTAACGGTGGACTTACCTGTGCACGGGGGTCTGCTGTGGTCGACCGTTCTTCTCCTTCCTTTGAATTTCGGTGTCCTAACGGTATCGACCAAATGTAAATAATGTAGTGAATAATAAACACCAAGTCCTGGACATGGTATAATTGCATCCAAAAGGCCTTCAAATGAGCTGCTTGAAGGATTTTTGCAAGGACAAGACAAAACGTTCGACGCGTTTTTCGTTCGTGTGCGGAAAAATTTAAAAAAACTTGTTATAAGTTTTTCTAATTAGAAATAGTTGATGAAATTCAACCATAAAAAACTATATACATTCTAAAAGTGTTAAATACATTCGGCATTAATAACTATTTAAAATTCCATTAGTCCATGAACAAAAAGGTCGTACAATGGACAAAAGGTGCGCCAAAAGCAAAAGTGCGATATGGGGAGAAGTGGCGACAATTCGTTGTGAAGGGGTATGTGGAAAATATTACCATTTAACAACAAAATGCTGTGGCTTGGACCGGTATAGCGTGGATAAATTAGAGGAATTGGAAATGCTGAGATTTATGTGTGCTGATTGTGTGCAATATATACATAATGTAGATGACATTCTTAAAGACATGCAAGTAGTGTTTAAACAAAACGGTCAACGGTTAGCTGATTATAGAAGCGAATTTGATAACGCACTAAAGAAAAATTAGATGGAAATGAGACAATTATTGCAAGCTGTAGAAGTAGCATTTGGTGAAAGAATTAAACCAATGCAGAAAGCTCAGGAGACATGTGAAAAAAGTGTGAAGGAAGTAAACAAGAATCGTGAAATTGCTGAGTGTTTTAAACAAAGTAGCGAGCATGTATGCAGTGAAATAAAGAGCAACAAAAAAGATAATAACAAAATGATTGAAACAATTAGTAAGCAGAATGAAAAAATGTGTGCTGAAATGAAGAAAAATGTAAACAGCGATGCCAGAGTATCATACGCAAATGTAACAAAAAGTAGCAAAACCAAAAGAGAAGCGTTGCCAGAGTTAAGAAAAGTACTTCTTCTAATAGTAAAGCCGAATAGTAAGCAAGATATAGAAAGAACTAAAAATGATTTAAATTCAAAAGATGATCCTAAGGAGTTACAAGTCATGAATATTGTAGCCAGGTAAAGCGGAGCAGTATTTTTTGAAAGTGCTAATGCACAAGAACGTGATAAAATCAAAAATGCAATCGAAAATAACCTTGGAAATAATTATGAAGAAGAGATTCCTATAAAAGTGAATCCAACGGTCCTTGTAACTGGTATAATTTACAGATATGGAAATGATGAGCTCGCTCAGAGAATTAAAAGGCAAAATAATTGTCTAAGCGAAATAGATGTAAAAATTGTAAAAAAATGGAAAAAGTTATTACAATGCTGTACTGGAAGTGAATATAGAGGTGTTTGCTAACATACTAGCTGAAGAGAGACTCAATGTAGGATGGGAACGTTGTAAAGTGTATGACGCGGTGCAGGTATTGTGCTGTTTTAAATGCAAAGGCTTCAATCATAAAGCGATTGACTGCAAGGGAAAGGGAGTATGCACAAAATGTCATGGTGAGCATAAATCTGTAGAATGCAATAGGGTAGCAATAAATAAATGCATTAACTGTATAAGGGCAAAGATAGAATGTTCTCTGCATATCAGCAGAAGCTAAATGCGAGAAAAAGGAAAATAGGTTACTAGCAACCAATAAAAGAGCCTGTGAATACATCAAAAAAATCTAGCACATATATAAAACGAAAAGACAAGGGATGCAACTTGGAGTGTATATATCTTATTATCAATAGTATAACAGCAAATAGAGAGGAACTAGAACGTCTCATTGAAGTAAAAAAACCTTGCATTGTATTGTGTTCTGAAACGTGTACAACAGATCAACAGATTATGGATACTGAATTAAACATTTCTACATACAAACTAATCCGTTGCGACTCGCACAGTAGACACACGGGTGGAGTACTAATTTATATACATAAAATCTATCAATACGAATATTTGATGTATCATTATAAAAACTAAAAAATGTGCGCTGAAATGACAATTGGAGTGCTGTATCATTCACCAAGTAGCAGTGATGCCGACTTTATCATACATTTAAATGAACTGATTAATGAATACCTCAAAGAATTAGATAATAATCTAGTAATTGGAGACTTTAACATAAATATGAATATATCGTCAACATACTCAAACCAGCTAACAAACTTATTTGCGCAAATGGCTATGATACAAAGAATTTATTTTAATACGAGAATAACAAAGTATTCCGCTGACTTGTTATTCATCAATAATGATCAAATCAAAACAGAATGTGCAAGTGAATATAGAATTTCCGACCATGAGACAATTCATTTTAAAGTGCCAACTACAAAATATTATAAAATGAGAACATATATATCTGTAGTCTGTTGGGAGAACTATAGCGCTGAGAATCTTATAAACCTGTTGCGAACGTACGATTTTAGCCCTATGTCTAATAATGGAATAGAAAATAGAGTCCAGGGTCTGAATGACACTCTGACTCAAGCCATGCAAACATTAACATACGAGAAGAGAATCCATAAACAATTGAGAAATAAGTGGTATGACTGTGAGCTGACAGTTCGTAATAAGGGAAAATTTGAATTCTACAATGATGCGATAAACACAGGCCTATGGAGTGATTATTATGGTGAATGCTTTGAGAATCACAACGATATAGCTAATGTATTAAACGTCTTTTTTGTGCAGAGCATAGTTCAAATTAATGATAATATTGAAGAAAATACTGATGCTGATGAAATAGCCCTAAATAGACCGCTGGCAACATTTGAATTCGCCGTTATCGAACTAGAAGATATAATGAACATCACTAAAGCAAATAAATGTGGTAGAAAAAAGCGTTTGTCCGAGGGTGTTTTCAGAGACTCGATGACGTACATATATTGCTCTCTTATATAAAGACATTTAAACGAATCTCTTAATAGTGGCATTGTTCCTAATTGCTGGAAGATATCAACAATAGTACCGGTGGAAAAAGTTAAAAGTACAACGAAGCCTGAAGATCTAAGCCCAATTAATACGCTACCTGCAGATGAAGAAGTTATGGAAACAGTGGTAAAAAAAAACAACTATTAGCATACTTAGAAAAACAGAATGTAATAATACCAGAGCAATCAGGGTTCAGAAGGAGCCATTCATGTGAAACAGCACTGAACATGGTAATCGCGGAATGGAAAAAGATGTAACCGACAAAAAGGTGGTGGTATCTGGCTTTTTAGACCTAAAGCGGACTTTTAAAACAGTTGACGGAGTTGTATTATTGAACGTCATGTATAAGATTGGTATCAGAGGTAAAGCGCTGGAATGGTTCCGAAGTTATTTGAATAACAGAAAGCAGAGAACGGTAATTGGAGGTGCAGTATCATCGGCTGCTGATGTAAATATTGGCCTACCGCAAGGCTCGGTATTGGCTCCGATATTATTCATAATTTATATTAATGATATTAAAACCTGCCTGAAAAATTGTAAAATACGTCTTTTTGCGGATGACGCATTGGTAACCATTAGTGGAAACACTGTAAATAATGTAATTTCTAAAATTCAAACTTAAATTCTTTATATAAATGGCTATGTCGTAGAAAGCTGAAACTAAATGTAGATAAAACTAGATATATGATACTCTGCAAGAACCACAACATTATTGATAATAATGAATTAAGCAATATAAGTCTGAAGATAAAAAACAATGAAATTCAAAGAGTGGATAAAATGAAGTACTTAGGAGTTATAATAGATGAAAGACTGAATTTTGGAGAACATATATGTTATTTAGAAACCAAAATTGCAAAGAAAATAGGTTTTATGTACAGAACATGCAAACATATTAATAACCATCTTAAAATATTAGTATATCGTTCAATTATAGAGCCTCACTTTATATACTGCCCAACAATAATATTGCTAACAAATGATTCACAAATTAAGAGACTACAAATACAACAAAACAAAGCAATGCGATTAATTTTAAAATGCCCTTCACGAACATCAAAAAGCACTCTGTTAAATATGCTAAATTGGCTTAGTATAAAACAATCAATTAGCTATTATACACTGAAATTTATACATAATATTAAATTAAGAATGTTGCCAAATTACTTAAGAGATAGAATACATTATAATTATGAGATTCATAATTTTGAAACTAGAAGTAGTAAAAATATAAGACTGCCTAAAGTAAGAACGGAATTCGCAAAGAAAACTCTAGAACACCTAGGTCATAAAATGTATAATGAATATAATGAAATGAGGTAAAAGACTGTGAAAACATTGTTAAGTTTAAAGGAAAATTATTTTCATACTGTAAAACGTTAAAGATGTAATATTTATGTAACATTTAATTTACTTGAATTAGGTCTGAAAGACCGTAATAATAAAAAAAAAAAAAAAGTACAGCAAGGGTAGTATACCCAGCTATCAGAGGGTGGCGAAAATAAAGATTGCCGGCGCGACTTCTAATAAAGTTCGTCGATGGCTCCTTCTGGTTAATCGTAGTCGACAGAACAGATAGTTCCGCACGATGGCCTACCAAATGCTTCCATACGAAAACCACAGGCTCTAAGAGACAATAGTCTACGGACAACATCGCAAACGAACCAAAGAGGCCTAGACCATCTAATGGTTTTGGCCCGACCAACCCTTCACGGGGTCCAAGGGCTTTCAATGAAGTTGTATCATCCGATTATAGTCATTATGGACATCCGACTGGAAGTCTCACGGGGGAAAACTGGATAGGCATGGGCCTACAAGGAGGTTATTTGGAAAAATCTAGTTCTACATCAGTAGTACGTGAAGCCGATCTCTTCCAAGTCCGCATCAAGCTGGTATCCGGTGCAGGCGACAGATCGACTACCCTTTACAAGGAAGCTATTTTTGGGCGGAGGAACTATGTCCAGGCGCGGATATCGTGGATGTGCCCTAGTAGACCCCGGGAAAGGGTCTGGGGCCCTGAAGAACCCATAACGAAATTATTGAGCTCATCCAGTTATCAAACGACAAGCTTTCAAGGTTGGTGAATTATAGTAGTCTGCAAGGTCAGCAATTGTCAACTCGCCTGTACTAAAGGCAGATCTGTGGATATAACACTCCACCTAATAATCTTTAACATTAAGAAAGCATTAACCTTCAAGGAATTCGCCTTAGGGCATTTTTTGATATCGAAAGGGGAAGGTTTGTTACCGGAGTCGATCGAAAAGTTTCTACTACAGGTTTGACTCGAACAACTATTGATGGAATTTATTAATCTCCTTCTCGGAACGAATTTATTGGAAATAGAGGGAGTATCCACCATGAGATATGCAATTAGATATACCCCACAGGGATGAATCGTCTCCCCGCTACTCTGTCATCTCGCCATAAACTTTCCTACGCTTCCCAGACACAGGTTGTGAAGCCAATGGACAAAAGGTGCGCCAAAAGCAAAAGTGCGATATGGGGAGAAGTGGCGACAATTCGTTGTGAAGGGGTATGTGGAAAATATTACCATTTAACAACAAAATGCTGTGGCTTGGACCGGTATAGCGTGGATAAATTAGAGGAATTGGAAATGCTGAGATTTATGTGTGCTGATTGTGTGCAATATATACATAATGTAGATGACATTCTTAAAGACATGCAAGTAGTGTTTAAACAAAACGGTCAACGGTTAGCTGATTATAGAAGCGAATTTGATAACGCACTAAAGAAAAATTAGATGGAAATGAGACAATTATTGCAAGCTGTAGAAGTAGCATTTGGTGAAAGAATTAAACCAATGCAGAAAGCTCAGGAGACATGTGAAAAAAGTGTGAAGGAAGTAAACAAGAATCGTGAAATTGCTGAGTGTTTTAAACAAAGTAGCGAGCAGGTATGCAGTGAAATAAAGAGCAACAAAAAAGATAATAACAAAATGATTGAAACAATTAGTAAGCAGAATGAAAAAATGTGTGCTGAAATGAAGAAAAATGTAAACAGCGATGCCAGAGTATCATACGCAAATGTAACAAAAAGTAGCAAAACCAAAAGAGAAGCGTTGCCAGAGTTACGAAAAGTACTTCTTCTAATAGTAAAGCCGAATAGTAAGCAAGATATAGAAAGAACTAAAAATGATTTAAATTCAAAAGATGATCCTAAGGAGTTACAAGTCATGAATATTGTAGCCAGGTAAAGCGGAGCAGTATTTTTTGAAAGTGCTAATGCACAAGAACGTGATAAAATCAAAAATGCAATCGAAAATAACCTTGGAAATAATTATGAAGAAGAGATTCCTATAAAAGTGAATCCAACGGTCCTTGTAACTGGTATAATTTACAGATATGGAAATGATGAGCTCGCTCAGAGAATTAAAAGGCAAAATAATTGTCTAAGCGAAATAGATGTAAAAATTGTAAAAAAATGGAAAAAGTTATTACAATGCTGTACTGGAAATGAATATAGAGGTGTTTGCTAACATACTAGCTGAAGAGAGACTCAATGTAGGATGGGAACGTTGTAAAGTGTATGACGCGGTGCAGGTATTGTGCTGTTTTAAATGCAAAGGCTTCAATCATAAAGCGATTGACTGCAAGGGAAAGGGAGTATGCACAAAATGTCATGGTGAGCATAAATCTGTAGAATGCAATAGGGTAGCAATAAATAAATGCATTAACTGTATAAGGGCAAAGATAGAATGTTCTCTGCATATCAGCAGAAGCTAAATGCGAGAAAAAGGAAAATAGGTTACTAGCAACCAATAAAAGAGCCTGTGAATACATCAAAAAAATCTAGCACATATATAAAACGAAAAGACAAGGGATGCAACTTGGAGTGTATATATCTTATTATCAATAGTATAACAGCAAATAGAGAGGAACTAGAACGTCTCATTGAAGTAAAAAAACCTTGCATTGTATTGTGTTCTGAAACGTGTACAACAGATCAACAGATTATGGATACTGAATTAAACATTTCTACATACAAACTAATCCGTTGCGACTCGCACAGTAGACACACGGGTGGAGTACTAATTTATATACATAAAATCTATCAATACGAATATTTGATGTATCATTATAAAAATTAAAAAATGTGCGCTGAAATGACAATTGGAGTGCTGTATCATTCACCAAGTAGCAGTGATGCCGACTTTATCATACATTTAAATGAACTGATTAATGAATACCTCAAAGAATTAGATAATAATCTAGTAATTGGAGACTTTAACATAAATATGAATATATCGTCAACATACTCAAACCAGCTAACAAACTTATTTGCGCAAATGGCTATGATACAAAGAATTTATTTTAATACGAGAATAACAAAGTATTCCGCTGACTTGTTATTCATCAATAATGATCAAATCAAAACAGAATGTGCAAGTGAATATAGAATTTCCGACCATGAGACAATTCATTTTAAAGTGCCAACTACAAAATATTATAAAATGAGAACATATATATCTGTAGTCTGTTGGGAGAACTATAGCGCTGAGAATCTTATAAACCTGTTGCGAACGTACGATTTTAGCCCTATGTCTAATAATGGAATAGAAAATAGAGTCCAGGGTCTGAATGACACTCTGACTCAAGCCATGCAAACATTAACATACGAGAAGAGAATCCATAAACAATTGAGAAATAAGTGGTATGACTGTGAGCTGACAGTTCGTAATAAGGGAAAATTTGAATTCTACAATGATGCGATAAACACAGGCCTATGGAGTGATTATTATGGTGAATGCTTTGAGAATCACAACGATATAGCTAATGTATTAAACGTCTTTTTTGTGCAGAGCATAGTTCAAATTAATGATAATATTGAAGAAAATACTGATGCTGATGAAATAGCCCTAAATAGACCGCTAGCAACATTTGAATTCGCCGTTATCGAACTAGAAGATATAATGAACATCACTAAAGCAAATAAATGTGGTAGAAAAAAGCGTTTGTCCGAGGGTGTTTTCAGAGACTCGATGACGTACATATATTGCTCTCTTATATAAAGACATTTAAACGAATCTCTTAATAGTGGCATTGTTCCTAATTGCTGGAAGATATCAACAATAGTACCGGTGGAAAAAGTTAAAAGTACAACGAAGCCTGAAGATCTAAGCCCAATTAATACGCTACCTGCAGATGAAGAAGTTATGGAAACAGTGGTAAAAAAAAACAACTATTAGCATACTTAGAAAAACAGAATGTAATAATACCAGAGCAATCAGGGTTCAGAAGGAGCCATTCATGTGAAACAGCACTGAACATGGTAATCGCGGAATGGAAAAAGATGTAACCGACAAAAAGGTGGTGGTATCTGGCTTTTTAGACCTAAAGCGGACTTTTAAAACAGTTGACGGAGTTGTATTATTGAACGTCATGTATAAGATTGGTATCAGAGGTAAAGCGCTGGAATGGTTCCGAAGTTATTTGAATAACAGAAAGCAGAGAACGGTAATTGGAGGTGCAGTATCATCGGCTGCTGATGTAAATATTGGCCTACCGCAAGGCTCGGTATTGGCTCCGATATTATTCATAATTTATATTAATGATATTAAAACCTGCCTGAAAAATTGTAAAATACGTCTTTTTGCGGATGACGCATTGGTAACCATTAGTGGAAACACTGTAAATAATGTAATTTCTAAAATTCAAACTTAAATTCTTTATATAAATGGCTATGTCGTAGAAAGCTGAAACTAAATGTAGATAAAACTAGATATATGATACTCTGCAAGAACCACAACATTATTGATAATAATGAATTAAGCAATATAAGTCTGAAGATAAAAAACAATGAAATTCAAAGAGTGGATAAAATGAAGTACTTAGGAGTTATAATAGATGAAAGACTGAATTTTGGAGAACATATATGTTATTTAGAAACCAAAATTGCAAAGAAAATAGGTTTTATGTACAGAACATGCAAACATATTAATAACCATCTTAAAATATTAGTATATCGTTCAATTATAGAGCCTCACTTTATATACTGCCCAACAATAATATTGCTAACAAATGATTCACAAATTAAGAGACTACAAATACAACAAAACAAAGCAATGCGATTAATTTTAAAATGCCCTTCACGAACATCAAAAAGCACCCTGTTAAATATGCTAAATTGGCTTAGTATAAAACAATCAATTAGCTATTATACACTGAAATTTATACATAATATTAAATTAAGAATGTTGCCAAATTACTTAAGAGATAGAATACATTATAATTATGAGATTCATAATTTTGAAACTAGAAGTAGTAAAAATATAAGACTGCCTAAAGTAAGAACGGAATTCGCAAAGAAAACTCTAGAACACCTAGGTCATAAAATGTATAATGAATATAATGAAATGAGGTAAAAGACTGTGAAAACATTGTTAAGTTTAAAGGAAAATTATTTTCATACTGTAAAACGTTAAAGATGTAATATTTATGTAACATTTAATTTACTTGAATTAGGTCTGAAAGACCGTAATAATAAAAAAAAAAAAAAAAGTACAGCAAGGGTAGTATACCCAGCTATCAGAGGGTGGCGAAAATAAAGATTGCCGGCGCGACTTCTAATAAAGTTCGTCGATGGCTCCTTCTGGTTAATCGTAGTCGACAGAACAGATAGTTCCGCACGATGGCCTACCAAATGCTTCCATACGAAAACCACAGGCTCTAAGAGACAATAGTCTACGGACAACATCGCAAACGAACCAAAGAGGCCTAGACCATCTAATGGTTTTGGCCCGACCAACCCTTCACGGGGTCCAAGGGCTTTCAATGAAGTTGTATCATCCGATTATAGTCATTATGGACATCCGACTGGAAGTCTCACGGGGGAAAACTGGATAGGCATGGGCCTACGAGGAGGTTATTTGGAAAAATCTAGTTCTACATCAGTAGTACGTGAAGCCGATCTCTTCCAAGTCCGCATCAAGCTGGTATCCGGTGCAGGCGACAGATCGACTACCCTTTACAAGGAAGCTATTTTTGGGCGGAGGAACTATGTCCAGGCGCGGATATCGTGGATGTGCCCTAGTAGACCCCGGGAAAGGGTCTGGGGCCCTGAAGAACCCATAACGAAATTATTGAGCTCATCCAGTTATCAAACGACAAGCTTTCAAGGTTGGTGAATTATAGTAGTCTGCTAGGTCAGCAATTGTCAACTCGCCTGTACTAAAGGCAGATCTGTGGATATAACACTCCACCTAATAATCTTTAACATTAAGAAAGCATTAACCTTCAAGGAATTCGCCTTAGGGCATTTTTTGATATCGAAAGGGGAAGGTTTGTTACCGGAGTCGATCGAAAAGTTTCTACTACAGGTTTGACTCGAACAACTATTGATGGAATTTATTAATCTCCTTCTCGGAACGAATTTATTGGAAATAGAGGGAGTATCCACCATGAGATATGCAATTAGATATACCCCACAGGGATGAATCGTCTCCCCGCTACTCTGTCATCTCGCCATAAACTTTCCTACGCTTCCCAGACACAGGTTGTGAAGCCATAGCTTACGCAACCGACCTTGCCTTGTTGACAGTGGGCAACCACCCTCAGAAACTAAGTAAATTACTTTACAATACACGAGTTATTGTGGAAACCTAGTACAAAGCATGCGATCTGAATGCCAATCCAGAAAAGACTATGACGGTTATTTTTACAAATAACAAAAAGACTACCAAGTTTCCATTACTGAACGCAATGCAGAAGAAAGATTGCGCATTGATTATACACAGAAACTCACTCCAATTCTGTTCAATGGCACCACAGTTCGATAGCTAGCTACCGGAACATTATCTGCAGCACTCACAAGAGCCCTATAAACCTGACTAAATCTGCCTACAGATCTATATGGAAAACTACAAGTAAGCTATAATACTGTAGGCTTGAACGCATCGTCAAGTAGGGGTGACACCAGATTTGGTCATTCTAAAATAAGCGAATTCCTGATAAATTTCATGCGAACTGATAACGTCACTAAAGTTATCTCGCAGACTAACCGCTTCACCACACAAACCCCTCTGAGGAGTGATTGCGAAGTGCAAGCAGTTATCGGGTGTTATACCAACACCATAGTACTTTACACTGATGGCGTAAAAAAATTCTCAACAAGCGGGCAGCGAGATGCAACGCGTGTGTAGCATGGGTCTCTAGTCACAGCTATATAACAGCCCTGCAAGAACGGGGCCAGTCAATTGATGGTACATCTGAGAGCCAGTGCTGAAAAAATTGTATCCGCACTAAGAGCAATGTTGATATCAGTACCTTAGGGCCACTAAGCAAAAATTGATGTCAACAAATGCATACTTGTGATCTTACATTTCACTCTTGCACATCTATATTTCCGGATATACAAGCATATAGTTCTTCTTCTTCAAAAAACCATCAGTAGTGAAAATCTTCATGTTTGACGTTTAGACCTGGAACAAATGAATTTCTTTATTTGTTTGATTTTATAAACAAGTTTTTGTGGGTTTCGTCAACTTATTTTTATTCACACGCGAGGCCACGTTCTGAATTCGTATATGTACGTGTTTTTTTTTTGGAAATATAGTAAATATACGCACACAGTATACATACTTATGTATTTTCAATCTTATCTAGGCCGGAACATTCATTCATTACTTTTCTATGTTAAACTTATATTATACACAGCAGTAATCGTAAGCATCAGTAGTTTTACTGTAGGTGTTGGCTGTGAGATAAAATTTCACACTTTGTTGTATTTATCAATTTTGAATAGTAATTAAAATGTATTAAAAACAATAGTTGGCTAGGGGTACTATTAAATTCTTTTATTTTTTTAAAACGCGTGCGGACGTTAAAATCATACATATTGATGTATTTTACAATGTGTTCGGTATATTTGTCGTTAAGTCTTTATTATTTTACGAGTAGAAGACCTAAGTATTAAAGCTTCATAGTAAAAAAAAAACTTGCTTTGAAAACTTGTCTCCACATTTTTGAAATTTGATTGGAAGACAATGTAAGTATCACAAATAAATAAGAAAAAGGTTTCTGGATAACGCCACATACATATGTTATTACAAATTCGTCGAACTTGAAAAATAGTACGTATGCAAATATGCTTAAAACTAGTACAAAGAGCCAATTAAAGCAAAAGACATTTAAAACAAGTAAATAAGTAAATAAGGCCTTCCGAAGCCTTCAAACCTTTCATGAATATACAAAAGTTTACCCCATCATTCTCTATTGTGAACGAAGACAAAGTCGAACGAGTCGTCTCCTGTCGATTTCCTCTATCAATTATATCCTCTATTCTCTATCTTGTTCAGTTCATGCGCTTCTTACGTTGTAGCAAACAGAAGGGCACTATCACACGGTCAATATATAGTACATATATTGATGTGATCCAAGTATCGCGATATTTATTAAACGTGTAGCATGCAAAATATTTAGAAATTTAGAAATCTGGATAGCAGATCACAATACTGTTAATAAATATTGAACGTGTAGTATATTTCTTTCGCGATAGTTAGCACTCGTTGTATTTTCAAGATATAATGTTGAACTAGTTGTGTTAAATTTATTTCACTTTTAACAGTTAATTGTTGCTAAAGACAATGCCATTGTTTGCCATCATGTAGGGCGTTAATAGGGAACATTCCCACATGGCGGGGTTAACACTCAGAAGCGACCAAACAATTTTTTTTTTAGAATTTATCCTGGTATTAGAAAGTATGCCCAAATCTTGGGATGCGTCATCCAAAAATTACGTAAATAATATAAAAAGGACGGCTGGATATGAGAAATTGTTAGCAATTTCGAAAAAAGTATGTAGCCCACCGTTCCATCGTTCGTGGTTTCCGCCGTCGTAAAGACGTAAAAACCCAAAAATCACTTATAGAATGTTTCTCTCGAACACTCGAAGGATTATCTCACCTAATGTTAACAGTGTCCATGCGCCATACAATAGCATGGGTATTATGAGGAACCTATAGATCGTGGTTTTCGTTCGTCGAGAGAGGGATTTACTGCTTATTTGCCTACTTAGCCCACAGTAGCTCTCGTTGGATTTCGAGGCCGGCATTGTTGTTGGTGTTAATGGTGGATAAACAAAGTCCAAGACGCGAATGCGCTGACTGTTTATTTGATGGCAGGCGGTGCCTCGTTTTGTTCTCGTTCACCTTCAGATATATTCGCTTCGCTTCTTTATCTAGCTTGGAAAAGGCAGAACTTGTTGAGGCCGATGATGTCAGCGGCATACAAGTTGTTACCAGACCGGTTTAATTTTGCACCTCGAATTATCTTTCCAACATAATGTTAAAGAAGTCACACCACAGGGAATCACCATGTCTGACAACTTGGCTTCAAACGGCTTCTTAATTCTGACTAAACTGGTGGAGTTGATCAGTAATGACACATGATTACATAGCCGTACTAGTTTTGCAGGGATACCAAGTTCAGGCATCGCGGCCTATAGGCAACTTCTTCACATGCTGTCGAAAGTTCATTTAAAGTCGACAAATAGATGGAGTCGATCCTCTTCTCACGATTTTTTTCCAATATTTGGCGTGTCTTCTCAAGCTCTTCGCGCTCACGTATTTCGGCCTCCCTCTTCATTCTGCGATCAATATGGCTCTTTTTCTTATGTAGCAGCGTGGCATTTCTCATCGTATCAATTGCTTTTTTGGACTCGTTCGGTGGTACATAGTGATAGCTAATTGTTGCGAAGTGCACTTAGTGAGAACGTGTGAGAGTTGAGTGGTGAAGTTAATAGCTGTCTGTTGATATTACTGCTTTCCGACTTCGAGCTCTCCTTGTGTATTTTTTGCTGCACAGAGGCGTACGCGCCTACCATACTACCATGTTTCGAGCCCCGGCGAAGTCGATCAGTATCAGTCCGTCAGCGCAAGTTACGCATAGAGACTGAATTTTCTGATAGTGTGAACAAAGATCCCCTCTTTATCCACCTTGGCATTGAAGTCGCCAAACACGATTTTGATGTTGTGACGTAGGCAGCACTCATAGGAGCTTTCTAGACGCTCATAGAAGTTATCCTTGATCACAGCGTCCTTCTCTTCTCCCGGGGCGTGGGCAGAAACCAGCGAGTTGTTGAACAATCTCGCTTTGATGCGAGATGCTCATCCACCGAAATGAATGACAGTACTTCGTGACAAAGTCTCCGTCCCACCACAAATCCAACACCGATGTCACAAGGTTCAATGGCTTTCTTACCTTGCCCCGTCCATTTTATTTTTTGGACGGCGGTGATGTCAGCCCTTGCTCTTGCGAGGACATCAACCAGCAACCTTCCCCATTAACGGTTCGAGCATCCCAGGTGCATGCGCTCAGCTCATAGTCCTTAATACATTGCGTGTGACTGTCATCAAAAAATGGAGATCTCGTGGGCCCTTAAACCAAGTAAGTCGGAGTAACTACATACCCAGAAGATCGACCATACACCATTGCACTCCAAATATCGTGATATATATTGACTATATGACAGATCCAGAAGGCAAAACTATTTGTCAAATACCTTGGGACATATGTAATATACTTATATATTTATTTCCGTTTAATTAAAAATAATGACAAAAATTCACTTATTGCAAAAGTAAGGTGTTTTGATTATTTTTTATTATTCCCCATTTTTTCTTCCGATGGTTGAAAATGTGATTTTTTTTATTATTTTCAATGATAAAGAAACAGTAGGTAATTAATCATTGAATGGATTTTTAAAAAATTAATTTGAGCGGTAATCATTACCATATTAAATATCAATATTTAATAGCTCTGTTTAAAATAGATAATGGACCCGCTCCCATAACGATATTTTCAGAAAATCCGAAGAATGCGATATTTCAATTACTATAGAATAATTTATTTCACTGAAGTTAACGCCGTTATACTGTCTGTAGCAAAACTTACCAATAACCAATCAATTAGAGTTTGACATTTTATAGTATGAAAATTATCTAACATTGAATCCGATCTATATTTACTCAAAGAAAGTATCTGACGTAATGCGGCAATCGCTAAAGTTTCCAACAGTCACCAATCCTACATAATTTTAATACGACAGCTCATTTAGACCTTTTTCCAAAATTCTTCTAAATACTGTTTATGAAAATTGATGGATTCTTGTATACTACTGCCAAGTTTGTTTTGGATATCGCCAAAAATTGATCAACTTCCCGGCTACCTGCTGATGTTAAGTGGAATTTGTGGTAAAGCAGCGAGCGGTATCAATTTCTCTGAAAATTATTATTCCATTCCGAGAGCGCCTTTGTCAAGTTTAAGGAGCTTCAACAATCCTCGCTATAACATTAATGTAGTTATTCTTCTCGTAAAGCCCAAGTTTCTGGAAAAGAAGGGATACCTGCTGAACAAATGAGATCGTATATTCTTATATCATCGATATGTTTTCTTAAGCTTCTTATGTTCAGATAATACAATACGAGAGTATTGTTTGGTCGCTCAAGTTCAAACTTGTAGTGGGTTTCAAATTTTTTATTTGCTCGAAGTTCATTCAGCTGTCGTTGAACTACTTCGCTGGGTTCAAAAGGTCTCGGTGGAATAAAATTACCAACAATAAATAAAGCAGAAGCACTTGTTGCTCTAATTATTAGATTATTAGAGTCTAATACATTCGACATGTAAAGCTAATCGACGTATTCATTTCATGATGTCAACAGCAACCAATGTGTATGTTGGTAGTTGGCTTTGTGTATTTTGATTGCCTTCCTTCCGTTGGTACTAAAGGAAAAGTATCTGGCATTTCAATATTACTACTTGTTTGCTGCGGACATGTTGTTTTCGGTGACATTGGGGAACGGCAAATGGTGGATCTTCTCTTTGACGTATGATTTCTATGAGTTCAAAGAAACGGAATAAATTCCAAAGTGGCAACTGCATTATATGGATCAGATTGGTTTGGTGAGAAAATTCATCGATCCGCTACTGGTGAGATTATTATAAGTCGCGAAAGACAATTATCGGTATACCTCCGAAATACTCACTACTACGAAATATTTGCTTTAAACGATCATCTATATATCCAAATATTTTAGCGCCAACCATTGATATTTCGTTTACTATTATTAACTGAAGGTCTATCAGGTTGGAAAAGATAGAATTAACACTATAATTGCTCAGAGGACGCCATGCTCATGAGGATTGGTTTATCGGTCAAGAAAAAGCCGAGTGCCGCCAATGACATGAGCTTTTCCTGTCGGAGCACACAAAAAATTTTAACTGTTTCAGGATTTCATTTTATTTCATTTTATTTATAATCTAGAAAATATAACAATTTTCTTACATACTACTTGGAATTAACAAACAAAAATATAAATAATTAATTAAACATCTCAGACGGTAATAACTCATGTTTAGTTTCAGAAAAGGAAAAATCTATATCTATAGTGTTTTGTAGCATATGGTTCTAACTCGGTTTAAAACAAAGGTATCATGACTGTGCAGACTTCTGGAAGGGATATTAAAACAAATACGCTCGAGTAAAAATGGCGAGTCAATTACGCCTCGTATTATATCGAAAACGAAAGTTAGTGAAATAATAATAATAAAGGCAGTATAGGAGAGTATCGGGTCAGTGAAATGCAAAGAACGGAGCGCGAAGCGTACAAAGGTTTTTTGTATACGCTCAATTCCACTCTTATGGCACTCATAGTAAGGTATCCAAATGAATACAGCAAATTCAAGCTTGGAGGGTACCAGAGCTGTAAATAATAATTAAAAATAAAGGGGGTCTTTGAATTCCGAGCCAAAGCGACGGATAAAAACTAGCATAGAGTAGGATTTTGCAATTACATAGTTGAGATGGTTATGAAACAAGAATTTAGTATCAAAAATCACTCCGCGATCAGATATTTTATCCAAAGTTCTTAATCGAGAAGCACCGATATGATAAGAAATAGAAATTAAGAACCGAGAATTGGAAAATGAAAGATGAAAATATTTATTTATATTTAGTTGTAGACGGTATAGATTGCATCAGGTCAAAACGCTATCAGAGAACTTACAACGCTATGCGCTATCAAGGTCTGATTTCAGCTTGGGAGAATCGAGCGGACTAGTGACTGTCATAAAAACTATTAAATCATCGACATAAAGCAAGAACTTTGAATACTTGAGACAATAAGATATGTCATTGATGAAGATGACAAGTAACAATGGACCTAAGATGGTGCCCTATGGAACACCAGATGAGGCAATCAAGCTGACAGGGGATAACGCTGACAGACAAAATTCCACGAAAATCATGACGGCTAAACTACCAAACATAGAGCAATGCTAATTTATTGATACTAAGCTTTTATACGTTTTTTGTTTGACTGTAAATCCAAACAACTTGGAAATAGTAAACAGTTTAGAGATTAGCCGCTAGTTAGTAATATTTTTTTGTTACCACCTTTGAATATAGGTGTAATAGAAATAGCCTTCCAAGTGTTAATGAACACACCATATTCGAGCAATTTGTTCAATATTAACAACATCAGTAAGGCAAATGCGGAACACTGCTTTAAGAGGCAAGTGGATAAACTATCTACATCAGAATGCATTGGCGATTTGATTTTCAGGATCCCATCCTCCACATCATTGTGGATTACTACCTGGTAAGATGTTTTCTTGTATCGTCATACTTATTCGTAAAAGCAGCTCTTTTCATAGTTTAAGAACTAATCATAATTCTATTTGTTCTCTTCAATATTTATCTTGTTAAGATTACACACTTGTTCGACGTTAGCATCCATTATTCAAATAGCATAGCCATTTTCCGAAAGTAGCCAAATAGAGAAAATTAAATGCTAAATTGTTAATATTGCCTACTTACTTAATTGGCGCTATAATCACGATTTTGGCCGAACTTCTGCTACAATTTATGGCGTGCGTCTTGATGTTGTAACAAAAAGTTTTATGCCAACTCCGAACGTCGAATGGTTTTTTTGAGAGAAGTTTTTACATGGCAGAAATACCAGTAAATAAAAAAAGATTAATTTACATATTATAATAATCTTTTATTTCCCTTGCTATGCAAGGGCAGCCGTTAATGACGAGCGAGTTACTATGACTAAATATTGCGGTGACTGCACCTGAATGCCCAACTCCCTAACTTCCAACACCGCACGTGGACTGCCGTGTGACTCTTAATTGCTGACCTGGCGATTCTCACGATTTTGGGCTGCTCCTGTTGCTTATTGCTGGCAAGCTCTTCCGTTGTTATGTCTGCGTTAAATATAATATTTCGATTATATCGCTGCGCTAAATATTCTGCCGTTATTGTACGCTTCGATTGCAAATTTGTGTTTTTCCACTGTAGTATGTTAACTTATACTCGAAGGTTTGCCATTACCTGCCGAGGGCCGAAAAAATTTTCCTATAATTCTTGATGTTACTTACCCCGGTTAGGATTTGAACCCGGTACGCACCGAGTGAAGCGCGCATACGCGCTACACACTCGACTACCTCGGCCGTTTTCTCATCAGGATTCTATCATTTACTACAATTGAGAACTTATTGTTCGCAGAATTTATATCTTCTTTTTCTACCTCTTCATTGTCCTCATTTTCTAGTACTGTTTCCATTCTTGTTTTTGAACATCGGTACAGTGTTGCAAAATTAGCAAGACAGACTTGATCTAGATGGATTGGACTTTGAATATAACAATCCAGTAAGTTGGGCACATAAATAAACCCCACGGGAGCGACGTATGTATTAATAACAATTTCTCCTACGCTGGCTGCTGAAAGACCCAAATTCTTATAGGATGCTTCTTGGGCGCCATTATCAAATTTGTTGCTAATGTGTTGTAATTTTAGTTTAATTGTGCAATTTCCATTACATGTTTTCTCCATGGCTTGCCTTGGTTGCTGAGGTGTATCTCTCTGTTCGATTTATTGATATAATTTATTATATATGTAGCTTCAGCAGGCACGTTTGCTATACGTAAACGCAAAATGTCGCTGTATATGGGTTCAGCAATCCGTCTGAGAACTTCTTCTAAAGAAATATTTGAAGCTTCTGTAAACTGAAATGCTGGGTTAATTTGTATCTCTCATATGTTGTGGAAATTTCTGGGGGGGTTCCGCTTCCATGCCATACAATGTGCCTTTGATAGTCAATAAATTTTTACTCATCTACATTTATACAATCCGACGGTATAAATTGGTTGGCAAATTCGACAACGGGCCAACATTGAAATTCCCATCTGCTTCATAAGTTGGTGCGTTTCCAACTTAATACATTCCATGGCTCTGTGTTGTCCTCTATGTTGGAACTCAATCCTCCAGTAATAATGAATAAGCATATGTGGCTAAAATATTTTGTCTTTTAGCAACCTAACTATTTGTCGGAAACGGTAATCAAAGTACTGTGAAGGCAATACAGTATCTCCCCAAATTAGCCGAGACTTCTCTAAGTTAGATAATTGCTCTTCTTTTTCGGAAATATCTTTCTTATTCATATGTTTGGTTAGAATTCCCATTAGTTCGGTCCATTTTCTTTCTGCCGCCGATAAGGTTATAAATAACGTTGGCAAACCAAACTGACGAATCATTCCTAAAACCTTCTTTCTCTCTGATTACCAGTGAAAAGGTCATGATCTGGGTTCCTTTAGGATGTGATATCCCTCGTCACGATGAACTGAATTATTCTATCGCCCTTTTGATTTGTTTCGCAAATAGATAGAAATCGTATTCTTAATCTTCAACTGCAGCTCATAGTATTTGTATTTCCCGAGCAGATTTTAACCAAGTACACATCGCCGGTCATACCTCCGAAATTCCGATCTCACCGCGAAATATTGTCGAAAATAATAACTCCTCTGCATGGTTATCTCTGGCTACATTGAGAAGAATTAGGCCTCCGCCAGGAGTAATTCGTTTCGTTGGAATATTTTCGATGAGGGTTTCCTGACCACCTGTGCTTACATCATTTCCTCCGTTGAAATCAGTTCCAATATTTTCTTTCTAAATGCAAATAATAATAAAAGTTTCTGCCACTGCAATAGACACGTTTGCTACTGCTTCTCTAACATCACATTGTTGATCGAATCCAAGAGGTATAATACGTTCTTGCAGAAATTATAAATTTGCGAAGGCGCCTGGTATATCTGTAGTTTGCTTAGCCAGACAAATACTTGGCATTTTCCTTGACAGTGTTTGGTGGTAACATGTCAAGCAAAATGTCAACATTTCAGTTAAATTCGGAAACTCAAATTACATATAAAATATTTTGTTGGCATCAAAGTGTGGATGTTTTGTTGCAATAGCAATTGCTTTAAACTGGCACAGTACTCCTTGATTCATGGTGTTCTTGCTCATCTTCTCTTAACTCAGGATTTTTTCATAGTGTTGAATGCGCCACTGCTCTGCGAATACATTCAGTTGATCTAAAAACTGGCACAGTCCTCTTTAATTCACGCATAATGATGTTCTGGGCTTGCTCGCTTTTCTTAACTCAGGATTTTGTCGTCGTGTTGCATTTGATATGTAGATATACAAGAGCTATTCACCGAAAATCCAAACAATTATTAAAAATAAACTAAAATACATCTGCCTACCAAATTTCAGTCCGAAAAATCTACAACTGAGGGACTAGTGCTCCTTTATTTGTTTTATACTTACAACTCACAACATATAACTCACAACTATACAACAAGACTCACTGTTATTTATTTTGCTTTGTTATTTTTATTTTGCTTATAAATAATAAAATATAATCTAATAAAGTAAATTGATGCAGTAAATGCTAAAGTCTCTAACCAAAAACTATTCTTGATGATTTTCTTAATAGACCTGGCATGATTTGATAAGTAAACGGTCCACAAAATTTCAAGGTTTTCCTTTCTAAATATAATATAATTAATTCCAATATACGATACTGACATTGTATGCCGACCCTTTTTCAGCTAACCCATCACTTTGCGCATTTTTCATTTTCAGTACCTAAGTGTAGGCGTGGGTGGCTGAATCATACGGCCTTGTAATTCACATGTAATCACAAGACAACAGTTATGAAGCAAGAGTCCATTTTCAAATTGCAACTCAGACATACGTTTATGCAATATTTGACTGAAACTATCTCACTGGTGGTATGAAGGTCATTAAGTTTTCACATGTTCACGAGTTAATGAATGAATCATGTGTTATAGTTCTGGGATTTCGTTGACTACTTCCACTTGTGTTCATGAAAGACAGTCAGCATTTGCCAAATCCTTTTCCGTCTTGTACTTAACTTCGATCTTTGAATATCTTAATAAATACATAATCATACGTTGTAGCTGAACAATTGCGTCATTTATGTCATGAAGTAATGAAAACATTCCGAGTGGCTAATAGCTTCTTTCCCATTTGCGCTCACTTTTGTTTATTGCGACTTAATATCTTCGACGTCGTCCGTCATTAGAGGTGTCCGTTTGTTTAACTGATGCCTTTGCTTTGTCATAGACTAAAACTTGATTTGACATTATAATATTGAAACAAAAAAAATTAACTTTAGGATAATGGTATTTATTTAAGTCATTTCTCCTTAAACTATGCAGATGAGCTGATTTCTGCAATAACTTAGGTATAAACCATGCTAGATATTTGACGAGGCCCAGTAGCCAAAAAAAGCATCGGATACTTTCTGTGTTTTTTAAACTTTAGAATGGTGTCAATAATTTTCTTTTTTGAATTACACTTAGGGTATGCGATATTGTATTTTTCAGAATTAAATTTTACCCCATTTTGTCTCCCTCCCTCTAGGACTATTAATAGTACTTCGTCGGTTTGGGTCTAATCCATTTGCCAAAACCCGTTGGATGAATTAAACACTGAAAAAAAGTGTTTCTACCCATTTGGCTGATGATATTGTCAATTGTGGGAATAACAAAGTGCTCACGTTTAATTGCATGGTTTAATGGTTTCGGTTCTAGACAAAGCCTTAATTTTCCATTCCACTATCTGTGAATTGCTGCCCTAGTATGTAAATTGCTGTTGTTGGTATGTAGGATATGCTACCGGTGAAATGATGTTTTCTCGTGTTAATAGTTTTAGTTGTTATTTCAACGTTTTAGGCAAGCTGTGAGGGATGCGTTTTTTGCAATGTAACGTCGGCTCCGCGTTCTCTTTTACAGGGTTGTTTTACAGATCTCTTGTTTAAAATCGACTATCCTGCTATTCGACCAGTCGACAAGTCGATTATCAACTTTTTTGATGGTTGATAATCGAATAGCGAATATTCTACTAACCTTTCACTTTAAACTAACCGAACATTCTGAAAACGGACTAACCGAAATTATTCGAATAGTGGCAGTTACTCACCATAATTCCTTATAGTAGAAAATAAGTTTGGTTAATAAGCACAAATACTCAAACTTATACAAAAAAAAATCAAATAATAAGTTGTTGCCGACAAGGCATAGTCCTGAAGAAGACTTCAGATTGAAGTCGAAATATCGACATATTTAATAATGCACAGGATACAATGAAATTGTATTTTATTTAAATTTGAACTTGAGCTCAATAACTTAATACATATATAAAAAAAACCAAATATTTATTGAAAGAAAAAAACTAGCCGAATAATCGTGTATTTGACTGTAACTTGTTCCTTCCATGTGATCAAGGTTTATATACTTCTCTAAGCCATTCGCGTTTGGTGTTTCAGCTCTTAGCCTTTTTTGAGTAGCGACTTCACAATACTAAGGAATGGTTAGAGCTGGGCTTAAAGGGAAACCGACGATGTAACGACCATCATTGGATTGAGTGGTTGGGGATCGATAAGAACTTTCACATTGTTCTTCTCCGGGGTTGTAGATAGGGATTCTGAAATTTCCTCTCGCTCCGAGAACTATCCTAGTTATAAGTCGAGGTAACTGCCAACTTTTCGGCAAATGCAATTTTCTGCATGGTTGAGACGTGCCCATTTCTGTGCCAGTGCAATCACTTGTGCCTTGATTTTGCTTTATAAGTGGGTACTATGGGTAAGGAGCAGAGTTTATTCGAAGTTTGAACTATTCTGCCTTTTATGCCCAACATTTCGAAATTTGAATCTTGGTATGGGAGTCTTAGTTTCGTATGAAGACTTCGAGGAAATTACTCTCTTTTCGGACCCCCAACCAATTACTGCTCCTAACCTAAAGAGTTGCCCACTATGTTCGACGTACACAATGACAGTGGGTAGTAGCACTTTGCTTTGATGTTCTGAAAAGAGGGTTGTTCTTTAAAAAGCCAGAGGATGGTACACTTGCGCTATTGGCTGTTCGAAGATGTCCATAGTCGCGGTGTATTTTGTGTATTCAGCGTCAGTGACTATAGTGGAGAGTTGGGTGATGCCATTGTTTGCGGTAAAGGCACGTTAAAACACTTGGGCAGTCTTATATTAGGAGTATTGAAGCAAAACAGTTTTCGCACATATTGTTTTCCTTGACAAACCTAGTGTTATAGGGAACTGGAAGCCTATTGAATAAATCAATTTGGGATACCAGAGAGTTGTTGCTTGTAGATCTGAATCACCTCACTGTTCTCTATTGGATTTGCCCTAAGGTTCATCAATGTCCTTATAGGGTTGTGTGTGTACCAACATTTTGTATTCTCATATCGGGACATTAGGTTTTCCCACGCTAATTCCAAATTGTCATCGATTAACGGAATTTCTTTACTGTTAAACTTTTTCTGTTAAACTTTTCCTTGCATCTTGCATGGAACGTGATACAAACTTTAAGCTTTTGTGAGTTTAGACGAATTAATATAGACTGCTATGGAACTGGCACCTCCAAAAAAATTTCTGTGTCGCACACTGAGACCTTTAAGCTTAAGTCTGATTGCTCTTGAGGTTATAATGTAATAGGAGCTGGACCCTTATTTTGGTTTTGCGTATATTTACCAAACACTGATGAACTGAAATCGTCTGGCAGGTCTTAGTGAAGTCTGATCTAATAATTATCAATATGGGAGCTGAGGTAAAACTCGTATAATAATCCATTAAAATTTCAGTTTCTGGTATAAATTTAACTACTGAGAATGCATTCTTAGGTTTCTTAGCCGCTTTGGAGGTGGCAGGAGTTGTGCAATGTGGCTCGGACGCGATACACCACATTCTTTCCTCGTCACTCATTTTCGAGGCTGGACTTTTTTGACTTACGGGTTTATTAAATTACGTTACCACTTCTATTAACCGCGATTCCGCGCAATTGGTAACGCTGCCAAATGCAAGAAATATACCATCGACAATTTCTGAACATGTGATGAAAAGATGAAGTAAAATGTATAAACACATAACAAAATGGAGAAGAACAAGTAAGTTGATTCTAACAATATTTTTGCAAAATTTTAATAAACTATCTTAATTTTTAAATCCAGGCAAAGAACGACACAACCCGAACTGCATTGGTATGTGGGTTATGTTAAATATCACACGGAGTTGTCAAAAAGTATGTGGCAGGACATTGCGACAACTTTAAACGCTAAGAATGGACCAACAAAAAGTGCGGAATCTTGGAAAGACGATTATAAAATATCGTGTGAACAAAATGAAATCTTACTTTATGAAAATGGTTTCAGGAGATGTGACGAAAATTTACCACCAGCGCTGAATAATACCGAAGATATGCTGGCCCCTCCTGATTGGACCGAAATGTGTCCTTCCCCGTTTGTTTATCAGTCAGTGGGCATAATGCCAATTCAGATTGACCCACTCCCATTTCGTCTCCCGTGTTTCGTTCTAGAAGACCAACTTTTTTGAATAAAACGAGATATGAGGGAGCGTATGGAGGAGCAATTAATGAGTTGTTTTGTTTCGCTACAGGAGCGTTAGTTTTAATTTTTCCCTGCCCTTTATTTATCACAACAATAAGCATGCAGACTTTTTTTATAAAAACATTTATTTAAGTAATGAAATTAGTCAGACTAAATTTTACTAATTTTTTTATGAATTGGATTATGTTAACTTTAATACCAAATAAACTGAATTGAATGTGAATGTAATACAATCATTCTTTGAATACTTAAATAAAATTTATTAGCTAATATTTTTCTTTTTGTGTTTATTAATTCAACTTATTTTTCTGGATAAAACTTACTGTTGGACTTAATAAAAACTAGAACATGATAACAAAATAATTATAAAATTGGTGGCTAAGATATATGGCGAATCCGTTCATCTTTTCGGTGAAGAATTCTTCCAATTTTTCAATTACTATTTCCACTTCATCGTTCGGGCATAACTTCACCAAAATAAAGTACAAAATAAAGCAAATATTTATAATGACTGTGACTACTTCGGGGCTGTAATTCAATGTATGATGCTTATGCATCGAAAACGTGATTTTGCCAGTTGGATCTGCTAACGAAGTTATTAGCCACAGTTCCAGTGAATATCCCTGATCACCTAGGAACACACTTCCTCTCTGGCTGCTCAGAAATTAGCGTACTTTGGATGTTATCCAAATACCTGAATCATGACAGGAATCTGGAAAGTTACCATTAATCGATAAAAATTTTAGGTTTTCTTCGAAAACAGCTTCAACATGCTACCGTAACCCTCCGGTTCATATACAGATATTAACATGGTTTTGTTGGATCATTTTGTGTGGGACTTATCAAAGCTACATTAGTGCAATCAATTGCATCTGTAACTCATTTTCAGCAGAACTTTCAATACAATCTAAAATAATAGAATGAGTGTGGGTTATTTTACATAACTTTTTCCTGCTTATCTAGCTGTTATAGCCAACTGCTCTTCATTTGATGTAAGAAAGTTTACACCCGATGATTTCTCTTTCCCAATCAGGCTCGTAATACTATATTTGATAGATCGTGAAGCAGATGATTAGCTGAGTGGAGCATAAAATTGTTTGCAACACATTTCCGGTAGGACTCATGTGTCAAAAATGTAAGGCTACAAAAAGCCGTACACCAATAAATACCTTACATGCCACCTCCGGGATATGGAAATGCTGTTTGAAAATTGTGCTTGGTAAACTTAGTGGGTCACTGCTGTCCCGAAGATGTTTCTTTTTTAATCTTCTCTTTTTCGACAGAGTCATCAAAAAAAACAATAATTTACAACAAGTAAGTTTGGAAATTTAGCACCTTTAATTAGAAGTATTACTTGGTTATCTTAATTAACAAGTTCGCTAGTTATTATTAGCAGTTTTAAAATTCGGTCTTTTTCGATTTCAGCAATTATTAGATATTTATTTGACGATTTCACCAAAACTAATTATGTAATTTTGAAACCACAGTGACTGATGGGATTTTAAAATTGGTATTTAAAATTGGTAGCTTTTTTAAGTGTTCTTTTATTTTGTTGGTCTAAAAAATAAGTAGAACTGCACTATTCAAAATATAACTCGTATAAAATGTATTATTTTGTTTTCACTATTAAATGTCATATGGCGCTGGCAATAAATTAGCAAAGTATAAGCTCATAAAAGAAAACTATTTATTAGCTGATGGCGCATGTGATTGTGGTATGTTTTTCATTGATAATTATTATTAATTATTAATAGTTTCTGCCAGTAAATAGAGCGTTTCTTTACTCAAAATGCTAGCATGAGAGACCAAAAAGAAAAGCGTAAGAAGGAAAGAGATGTGTTGTTGTGTGTGTTGTAAAATATTGATGAAGTTTTTCAAAACATATGTATTTATAAATGCATTTGAATTAAAAAAGCATTTAAATGCACCTTGCTGATTTCTACTAGTTTTTCCTTTCCTTATTTGGTGTATATTCTAGTTCTGCTTCATGTCAGTAAATCAGAGAAATTAAATCAATTTAATGTAACCAAAACTAAGATTTTAAATACGTTAGTATTTCAGTTTTAATATGAATGTCTTCAATACCATTCTACGTTTAAATATAGTTGTCTTGACTTTGACACAACGCGCAGGCAAATACTAAGATGCGCGATACTGGTTAATTTTTTTACACCAATCCAGCATAATTTTATTTTATAACACTTCTCTTATTTTTTCAATGATACTTTAACTTTATTTTGCGATTTTGTAATTTTTATTTCTTTCGTCATACAAGGCCATTATTTTAACATTTCAATTCTTCGATCACATTTACTTTCAACTAGTTTGCAAAGGCATCGACATCGATAACGATAACGATTATTTTTAATCGAAGAAACAGTAATATAAATTTAAGGCTTGCATCATATATGTTTGATATTTGGCTGAACTTCTCGTTAAATTTGTGGTGTGCGCCTTGATGTTATAACAACAAATTAAGGAACTCATAGTATTACGCCGACTCCGAACGGCAGATAGTTTTTGTGAGAAATTTTTTCATCTCAATAATGCCTCCAGAGCGGCGACTAGCCAACCAAAAATCTGATATTTCTGCTGAATCTGAATACGAAGTGAGAATATAGAATAATTATATTACAGAACGATATTTTACAAATGCAGCAATACCGTGCTCCAAGTATTCGAAATTGTAAAACTGCATGAAATTAATTGTATTTGGTTTTATTGAACAGCTTGTACATTTATGCTTCAATTTTGAAAAGCAGGGTCTTGCGGCATTTTTAAAAGATCGATCTTTTCTAAAATTTTAGTAAAAATTGTTCAAAATTGTCGATAAACTTAATGACTCCTGAATCAATATTCCGATTAGGAATATTATTAGCTCCAAATAAGTAAAAAGCAGGGACCATAACAGATACAATTTTTGTTATAAAAACCGCTCGTTAAATAACAGTTATTCGGCTGACAGTTAGCGGCTGACTTATATTGATGACTTTTATAAATAGAAGTCTTGAATAACTGTTATTTTGATTTATCTTCTTATATATAAAAATAAGTCGCTTTCCTTCGTATGCTTATAACTTCGGAACCACAACACGGAAATACATAAAAATACGTACACTTATTAAGCTTTTCCCGGAAAAGGTTATAGGCATGTTTTTTTTTTATGCAACTCGAAGACTTTTTTTTCGCCTCCAAAACCCTCCATGCATGCCGTCGCCACTCTTCTGTGTCCTATAATTTGAACAGTTTTTTGAACTGATAATTTCTTTACAAAGATCTGATTTTGTTCTAATTGGCAAACGCATGTTTTTCTACGCATTTTTTCTTTCATGGAACCAGCAAACTAAAAAATAAAAATAAAATTTAAATATTTTCTGTTCAAGAGTTTTGAAAAATGATGAATTACCACAAAAATTTTAATGTCAAGTTTTCAAAAGTTACAAATGACAAACGATAGCAAATTTCGAAATAAAAATTGCGGACTAAACATACAGAGAAAAATCTCTACAAAATTTATAATTTCAACAAATATCCAATGATTCATTTTCAAGAGTTCCTAATTGCAAATGTAATACCATATTTTAAAATTAAAATGGCAGACTCGAAATACAGGCACAAATCACGACAAAATGTCGAATTTGTACAAATATTTGAATGTCACATTTCCAACAGTTCCAAATTGCTAATGATAATACATTTTGAAATTAAAATGACTGATTCGAAATTATGTGAAAAATCACTAAAATATTTCTAATTTCAACAAATATTTGAATGTTTATCTTGAATAATTGCTGATTGAAAATTTAATATCAAGTTTTGAAATTAAAATAGCGGACTCAAAATATTGACAAAAATCAGTGCGCAACCGAAAGCGCGACCGAAGGCGCGGATTAAGGCTAGACTCATTCTTGCAAATATTACAATAATTTTAGACCCGACTTTGTTCACCTTCGCAGCAATTATACTCCACACGCTTCATAGCTCATCGCCGGCCTACAAATGTTACATTTCCCCAAAGGTGAACATTTCCAAGATAATAGATGATGTTAAATCGAAAGTATTGTAACATGAGTTATATTTCGGTTATTTTATATTTACAGAAGTCAAAGATAATATTCAACCTGCGATGATGAAACTGTGTTAGTGAAATTCAACATTACAAATGCGACAATGAAGATATTGCTAAACTATTTGCACAATTCTTTGAGTCTAACTATTACACTAAAGTCAATCTTCCCCTTTATAAATATCCATATTATCTATAAACTAATAATTCGATTAATGTTCCAGTAATATCTTCTGAAAATGTATTATTTTACCTGAAATCTTTAAAAGAATAATTCAGGTACGGTCCTGATATGATTCCGACATGTACTCTTAAACAATTTGCTGATTATCTATATCTGCCTTTATCAAACTTGTTTAACTTGTCGCTAAAACAAGGTAATTTCACGTCTGTTTGGAAAAAGTCTTTTATAATCTTCATAAAAGCGGCAATAGGTCTTCGATTGAAAATTGCCGTGGAATAGCAAAGCTATCGGCAATTCCAAAACTATTTGAAGCAATTATTACTAATATTTAAAATATTCGATCTGTTCATCAATCGCAAACTCTCATTTTGTAACAATTTACTGGAATTCACAACTCATGTTTCAAATGGTTTTAGAGAAAATATTCCAACAGATGTTATATACACCGACTTCAGTAAAGCTTTTGACAAAGTTTGTCACCCCTTACTCATCCACAAACTTGATCTGCTCTGATCTGAGTTCCCCAAGGCAGCCATCTAGGCCCGATTCTGTTTTTGTTATTCATAAATGATATTACTACTGCAATAAGATATTCGAATATACTAATGTATGCCGATGATGTAAAACTTTTTAAATCATACGCTTCGATTGAAGAAAGAAATTTATTACAAATCGATATTAACAGCTTAGTTGAATGGTGCAACATGAATTATATGCCACTTAACCTTAAAAAAATTAAATTTATGAGTTTTTTACGAAGAACTATTCTTACACAATAAATAACTATACTCTGGATCAAGTGTTTGACTTTGTTGACTTGGGAGTTACAATGGATTCCAAACTTAATTTTAATAGTCATGTTAATGCTATTGCTAATAAGGCTAGAGGGATATTTACCTTTATAAAACGATGGTCAAAAGAATTCAAGGACCCATATGTAACAAAGGCTCTTTTTACAACTTTAGTAAGACCTATGCTAGAATACGGTTCGATAGTTTGGAACCCACGTTATCAAGCTCACATTGATTGGCTGGTATCAATTCAAAAACAGTTCTTACTTTTCGCCCTAAGAGACTTTAGATGGGATTCTCGGCTTAATCTTCCTCATTATACTGATTGTTTGAAGCTAATAAATCTTCATACTCTTTCCAGCCGTAGAGAAATGCTAGGCATAATATTCATTACTAAACTACTCACAGGGTCTATCGCAAGCACATTTCTTATTGCCGAAGTTAAACTTAATGTTCCTTCTCGGATTTCAAGACACTTTAAACCTCTTTATTTAAAACAGTGTAAAACCAATTATGAATTAAATGAACCTTTCCGATGTTTGTGTCAAGATTTCAACTGTCTTTCCAGCACTTTTGATATTTCGGACTCACTTTTCACCATAAAAAGAGCTATACTGTCCTTTCTCAATAAATGATTAACGGCGGTATAATATATATTTGATTCAGCTGATGAAGTTTTTTTCTGTAGCTGAGCAGTTTTGGATCTCGACGCTTAACAAACTTTTTCCTTTTAACAACTCGGCACAAAAAAAAATTATAAAAAAAAAAAGATCCGCACGTCATGCGGACTGTGTAAAATAACCGTTTAAATGTTTTGTTTTACCATTCCTCATTGTACACGGATTTGTTTTGTTGCTCAGAAACGTTTTAACCGCCCGTGATTGTGGCACCCACGGTTTTGAACTCGAAGGGTCATGCGCGTGGACGTTGCAATGCTGTTATGCTCCAAAAACTGTTTACATGATTCTCTTATAACTCTGTGAATTTGATTGAAATACTACATTATTGAAGCGTCATTGAAAATATACCAGAAGGAAACAAAAACACCACTTTTGCGAATAAATGGACGCAAAAGTATGGCGCAGGCACAGGTTATTACTTGCACAAGTCAAAATGTAGCAATAAATAAAAGAGTGCCGCACACGCGCATCGAAGGGCATTGGCGAGGAGATAAATGCGATACAAAAATAGGATCTCCATAAATATTTTGCCATATAACCATATACAAACATAACCAACTCAAGCGGCAAGTTGACAGTGCAAAAACTCGCCAAACGTGCAAGAAGCAGCATAGCAGACAACAACCCAAAAGACTTAATTAAAAAACTTGGAAGAGATCAAACTCAATTGTGATACAGCTTCCACAAAGTATAACAAACACTCGCTGCAAAAATTTCGAGTACTCCATACACGCATGTAAAGATTACTCCATAAGAGACAAAGAGTACTCCAAATGTAACCCATATGTATGAAGTAAAAGTGAATATCTACTAACGCGTTCAAGTAAGTCTTTAATTATATGAGAAAAAATTGGATAACTTATTAACTGGTTTTAATTCGTATGTGTTGTTTTCTTGTTCAAGTTCAGCATCGCCCAATTATGTGTGCATCGTTCTTTGAATATATCTAAGTTTAAGGAATTTTCCGAATATGTTGTGCGTCTAATTCGCAGCACGGGTGTAGCGTGTGCGCGGTTCATTTGGAGGGTCCCGAGTTCAAATTCTGACGGGGGCAAGTAACATCAAAAATCACAGAAAATTTTTTTTATAATAGCGTTCGCCCCTCGGCAGGCAGTGGCAAATCTCCGAGTGTATTGCCGCTATAAAGCAACTTTTCAAAAATCATTTGCCATTCGGAGACGGCGTAAAAGAGTAGATCCTTAGAGTTGTGGTACAACAAGAGGTACACTAGAAATTTTAGGATTATTAATACCACCATATTTTCAATTTAACTAAATGTCTTCTGTTTAAATCGATAATGCCTATTTTATAATTCAACGACACCAAAATTGGAACGTTGTATGTATTTCTTTTCACAGAGTACAATTCCGGCATTTTGATAAAATGTGAAAATGTAGTCCCTAAATCATCCTGATCAAATTAGGTTAAAACTACACTTTGCCGCAGGCGAAAATTCGCCAGAAATCATGATGTAATAATGGAAGGCATTGGGCGTTAGCAACTTTTCATTCCTGTTTCAGATACTACCCTCTATTTTACAGAGACTTGGAAGAAAAAGTACCAGAAATGGTATTTAGCCAAGCAAAAACATAAGTTGGCATAACGGGTAAACTTTTTGTGAAGAAAATTGACATTTTTATAAATGGAGATAAAAATGTATTTTTATCTGGAAACTTTAGCGTTGTCATTGCTAAATTTCTTCTTTTTTTTTTATAAAAATCTACCAAAATATTTCTTAACCTTAAATGAATACAATTAAGGACAAGGCAGTAAAAAATAAATTAAATAAATCCGCTTTCCTCTTAACTTAACTTTTAATGGCCATATTTACGAATTTTAACCGTTATAAAAACTCAAAACGTTTATTTGTTACCGCTATCACAAAAACTTAAATATGAAGTACCGAGCTTTGTATTGTAGCAGTTGCAGCGAAAATAAAAGCCCAAGTACAGTTATCACCTTCCTTTTATTCTCGCTATTACTGTGGTCTGAACATCTGTAACGTGTAAGCTGCCAGCGTTGTCGTAATCTAGTTTTCTATCATTTTTGCATTTGCATGAACATTATTTTCTAGGCCGTCAATGGTGCAGGCATGCGATTGAAGAACGGAAAGTAATCCAACATGCAAGGTGCAGCTATTTATTAAGATTTGTGCTGTGCTAACAACACATGTATGCTCATACATATATAAAAATAAATCAAACGAACTCAAAACTAAATCTTACTTGTAGCACATACATGTTTTATGAAAAGTTAGCAGCAGTGAGCAACCCTAAACCGCTGGTTGTGAATACATGCTAAATGCTAGCAAACAAATTCTGCTTACTCGTGCTGCTTTTTGTTTTGCCAAGTTTGTCGCTTAAGTCTTGTGTTATCATTATGCGGATTTTATGGCTTATTGCGTAAGAATGGTGTACGATAAAGCAGACGATTGTTAATTATTGTGTTTTTCTTTTGGTAATAAAGCTGCAAATGGGCGTGCGCTTGTATGAAGGATTAAAATATAAGATTACAAATAATAATATTTAACATCACTAAATTCCTCGATAGAATTTGGACAAATTAGACACCATACTTTTAAAAATGGAAGCTGCCGGCATGATATCAATATAAACTATGTATCAGATATTAAGAGATCCCTTCCCTAAAATTGTTAAAAAAAAAAACATTTTGTTAATAGAGCGCAGTCAAGAGTTCAGCAAGGATACAAAATAATTTGTTGTGAAAATTAACGCATACTATTTCGGAGAAAACAAATATAAAAGGTCATATTTTTTGTGAACTTGCAGAAAATTCATGTAAAGTGAAACTTAATTTAAAATCTTAATCCAATACTTCAGTTTGCATTCTAAGCAACCTTAAATCTTTAATATTTTAAAAGCATATATATGTATATATGTATGTAGCTTTATATGTATATTACTTATAGAAATTTGTACTCAAGGGTTAAAGGAGATTTCGGGATCATTATCCAATTTAATTTGCGCAATTTAAATTTTATAATACTGAAACTCGCATCAATGTGTTTACTCCACATAAGACTCTTATCCACGGGTCAACTCGATTATTTATTTTGATAGCAGAGCACGCTTTTCTAATAGGACTGCATGTTATGTGTACACATTTGGTTTCATTTACTTTTATGCTCCATTTTGAAAGCCACATATCGAGGGAAAGTAACCTGCTCGACAAATCTTATTAAATAAGTGCGTAACCCGAGCAGTAGTAACATTGAAGATTTCTTTTATCCTTTTAGGGGTTGTGTTATAACTTCCGGGTGTCTTCTTTATCTTTAACCGTTGTGTCGATCATAGAGCCCACGGGTACATTTGCATCTTTAATTTTGCTGTATCTTCCAAACGGTTGGTCCGATTGACCTGAAATTTCATGATATCCTCAACCATACACTTTTGCATTCATCAAGATTGGAGCAGGAGTTCAGTCGATACAGCCCAAATTCAAGTTAGTGGAATGGCGTCGACAGCTGATGTACCCGGGTACTTGTATGAAAATTCATACAAATATATAGAAATAAATGGCAAAGTTCACTTTATATTGCTATCATAGCTTGGAAATATGTAATTGATATTGGTGTGAAATTTCAGGTCAATTGGACCAACCGTTTGGAAAATATAACCCAGTTACTAGAAAATGACCTAGCGTCAACAGCTGATGTATATATATATTTGCCGCACAAAATAAATTTGTAGGTCTTTACACTTCAAAAATCGCACATAAACTGACTTATGCGGGCATGTGCTGCAAATCGTTTTCGCATGAAATTGCCAGCGAAACAATACGACACATACGTGTTTGTGTGTCACTTTCATGCGAAAACGATTTGCAGCACATGCCCGATGCATACAAAACTACTCAAAACGAAACCTGCGCAAAAAATCATGTTTCTGCCTGCAAAACTGGTTGTACAAGGGTAGGTAGGCAAGATATTCCCAAATACCCTTTTGTTCCTGTTAGTAGACGTGTTTTCCTACACATTCAAGAAAAAAATGTTTACATTGAACAAATATTTTATGAGTTATAATTATTCTGCGCAGGTACTAAAAATAGCACTATGAGCAAGAGGGGTTGATTTTAAATTCAAATATAACGGAATTCTGCGAATGAAAATTCAATGTTAATTATTTTTCTTGGTAAAAAGGGATCAAATTACAAGGATTAAAAAAGAATTTGGAAATTGTTAAATTTTTATGGATTTTGGCAATTCCCATTTTTGGTAAAAATGGATTATTTAGGTACCAAAAATTTTTTTTTCCAAATTATGATAAAAGTTTTGTTAACTAGACAATATTTCCAAGAAATTAAAAAAAAAAATAACCAGAAAATCACAAGAAACCAGGTAGTAGTTAATATTTGTATATCAAAAGCAACTATCTGCCATACAAAACGTATGAAGTACCCGGGTACATCTACTGTCGATGTGGATAAAACCCAACAGCTGTTGACACAACGGTTAATTCATTTATGGCTTTCGTAACATCATTAAATATGAATTCGATTGGCTGCTGCCTGGTTGAATTAATAATTGTACTAGCATATTAACCAACATGAGTAGACTGATTTAGAATAAATACAGTTTGCAAGTGTTGTGCACGTACACACTTGGTGCCCTGAGTTATAAGTGTAAGAACGGATAAAAACTCAAAAATATAATTATTGTGAATTTGTATGTATATTAAATTTCCCTTATTAATTCAATTAATGCTGTGTTACAAGATAACTCAACCAATATGACAACACGGAGAGAGCAGAACACAGTTTCTGCTGCAGCTATTAATTATACTGACATACACATGCAATGAAAGTGATAACAAAGTGGAATGGCAAACTGTGACAAGCAAACGACATCAACTAGGCTCTCTCACTATAAGTCGAAAACGCTCAAAGCCAGACGTCAATATATGTAAACTTAGTAGAAAATAGCAGCACTACTGCAAACAACAATGACACCAACAACAACAGTAATTGCATCAGCACAAACATGTTTGCCGGCTTACAAGATGAGTCGGACAATGATAACGCAATTTAGCATAACACCGAGGAGACAGCACCAAAACCACCACCAATTATTATATCTAACATTAGCGATATCAGCGGTATGATTAAGTATTTTGAAAGTGTTATTAGTAAGTCGGAATTTAGTTATGAAGCTTTGAGAGATGGTCAAATTAGGGTAATGATGAATAGATTCATATAGAACTTTATCGTTTTGAAAAATTTGCATTTCTCTACTCCAGTAGATGAAATTAAGAAAGAAATAGAACTTCTGGGATTTCAAGTTAGAAGCATCAGTAATATACGAAGTAGATATACCAATATGCCTCTGTGTATGCATTTTGTCGACCTTAACCTAAAATATTTATGCAACGCTATTGTAAAGGTTGCCCCTCCTAAGAAGGTTACTGATGTTGTCCAATGGCATCGGTGCCAAGAGTTCGGACACACCAAATCGTATTGTACAAAGCCTTACAGGTGTGTGAAATGCGGTATTGATCACGCAACTGCTGAGTGTGTAAAAAGCAAAGATACACCAGCCAGATGTATTAATTGTTTACAAAGCTACCCAGCTAACTATAAGGGATGCAAGGTGTACCAAAGCCTTTCCAAAAAACCAAAAATGTCAGAAAAAATACGCACACTCTCATCATATTCGTATGCACCTCAAAATGTTCCCCAATTTAATAATTTGCCCCAAAAACAAAATGTATTTGTCAATCCAAACATATCCTATGCTAAATGTGTCCAAAGTAATTCAAATCAAAATAACAATGTTCTTCAAAAAATTGAAAACTTACCTGCCAAATAACTTGATCTTACTCAAAGTTTATTTAAAATGATGTCCACTTTACTAGAAAAACTATGCAAATAAATTTGCGAATAGCGATTTCGAATGCCAATGGCCTGAACAATCATATCGATGAAGTAAAAATGTTCCTCAATTTTAACAATATTGACATTCTGTTGGTGTCCGAAACTCATTTCACGAGTAAATCGTACTTTAGAATTATTGGTTATGATCTTATTTCTGCTAACCATCCACACAACAAAGCCCATGGAGGATCTGCCATCTCAATTAAATCGAGTATTAAATATGAAAGTCTAGAGGAAGTCAGAGAGCAATACTTACAAACAGCTGGGGTTAAAATCAAATGTAACGCCCATGAGTTACCAATATACTCAGTACACTTTCCTCCCAGATTCAGTATAAAAACTGACCAATATGTTGAGATTTTTAAAAATTTTGGATCACAATTCTTCGTAGGGGGGATTTCAATGCAAACACCCTTGGTGGGGCTCCCGGCTAATAAATCCGAAGGGCAGAGAGCTCCAAAGATGCATCTCTCAAAAAAACTTCTCCATTTTATCGGCAGGCACACCAACATATTGGCCAAGCGATCCAAAAAAAATCCCGGATCTTCTTGACTTTGTGGTATATTCTGGTATACCCAGTCGTAAACTAAGCATACAGAACAGTAATGATCTTAGTTCTGATCACTCGCCTTTAATTGTAATATACAATGACAGCGTTCACCATAATCCCAAGAAATACAAGATCCTCACCACAAAAACTGACTTCAATATTGGATTGATAGGCATATTAACTTAAATGTGCCGTTGGAAGCGGGTATCGAACTGGACGCAGCGTTAGAATCATTTACAAATCTTATTCATGAGGCCGCATATCTGTCTAGTCCGAAAAGGGAGCAACCCACTTCTGAGTACCATATGCCAGTCCCAGCTGAAATTTTGCAGCTTATTAACGTCAAAAGAAGATTAAGAAGAATCTGGCAAGAAAATAGATATTCAACTTATAAGAGAGCACTTAATAAAGCAAGGAAACAACTAAAGTTAAAGCTAACTGATTTTAAAAATCAGTCTTTCAGTTCGTTCATCAAAAACCTTGAGCCCACAAAAAACGATGAGCACCGTCTCTGGAGAGCTACCAAATACCTTAAGCGGCCAATCAAACGTAACGTCGCCGTAAGGAACACAGATGAGGGTATGGTGTAGGAGTGATGAAACCGAGGCAGAGGCATTTGCAAAACACCTCCACCTGACCTTTCAGCCAAATTCATTGGCTGGCAGCTGCGGTGATACGGAGATAACAAATTTTCTTGAATCTCCATATCAAATGGATTTTCCAATTAGCTGGATATCAAATAGTGAAGTTTCTGAAGAAGTACATCGACTTAATAACTCCAAATCGCCCGGATATGATTGAACTGATAGCAAAGAAGTTAAGGCACTTCCTGAGAAAGCTATCAAATTTTTAACAATAATATATGTATAACGCTATTCTCAATATAAGCCACTACCCCACCCAATAGAAATGTGCTGTCGTAGTCATGATTCTAAAACCAAATAAGCCCGAGAGCAGTGTCAGGTCCTACTGTCCTATTAGTTTACTGGCAACGTTTTCGAAAGTATTCGAACAAATACCAGTAATTCAGGGTCATAACATCATACCGGAACATTAGTTTGGGTTTAGAGTAAGACACGGCACACCAAAACAATGTCATAGGGTTGCAAATGTATTTACAAATGCGCTAGAAGGAAAACGATACTGTTCTACAGCTTTTTTAGATGTCCAACAAGCATTTGACAGAGTATGGCACCAGGGACTTCTTTACAAAATAAAAAATCTTTTGCCTGCACATTTTTATCTAGTCCTTAAGTCGTATCTGAGCGACAGGCACTTCTATGTAATACATCAGGATGCCTTATCAGAAATTTATAGTATTAGCGCTGGTGTACCACAGGGTAGCGTTTTAGGTCCCGTCCTGTATACTATATTTACATCGGACATGCCCACGAGAGAAGACGTAGAAGTTGCAACTTTTATAGATGATACAGCCTTTATCGCTTCTAGTGAGTCTTTTGTTTAAGCTTGGTCTTTACTACAGAGTCAACTTCTCATTCTGGAATCATGGCTTCATAAATGGAGAATTAAAGTTAATCCTGAAAAGTCGACTCATGTCACGTTTACATTGAGAAGAGAGCAATGCCCTGGTGTATTTTCAAATAATAACCAGATACCAACGAGTGACAAGGTCAAATATTTAGGTATGCATCTTGATCGACGCCTTACTTGGAAATCCCACATTAACGCTAAACAACAACAGCTAAAAATTAAAACAAAACGGATGTACTGGCTGCTTGGCCGCAACTCTCAGCTTAGTCTGGAAACCAGGTTAGGTTATATAAAGCTATTCCTAAGCCCATATGGACCTACGGCATTCAGATGTGGGGTACGGCTAGCAAGTCCAATGTGGAGATTCTGCAACGTTACCAATCAAAAACATTGCGAGACCTGGCTATCCCATTTGTAAATAGTGAAATCGCAAACTTTAGTAAACGATATCTTGCACGGCTATCTAATCACATAAATCCAACAGCTATTTGTTTATTAGACACAACTTATGAAACTATACGGTTAAAGCGCACTCATATCTTAGACTTACCACTCCTCTAATATTGTGAAGCCAAATATTGTGATTTTTAAGCTTTAGTTAAGTTAAGTAAGAGAACCTTCAGTTAAGCAGCTTTGAAATACTTGTGAAATTTAATGATTTGAAAACTAAATGTATACATAAGTAACACAAATTGTGTAATTTACTATGTAGCTTTGCACGTGTGCAAATCTACCGCTGCCATTATCTTATAACACAAAGTTTACTGAATGTCTTTATGTTAAATAGATTTCAAATAATAAAATAAAAATAAAAATAAAAAAATTAATTCAATACAACGTCATATGTCACATAATAAATATTTATTTACTTCCGGTTGAATTGCAATTGATCGAATTCGCTGTTTCCCCCCAAACGGCGGATATGGGATTTTCAATTTAATATCTGAAAGGTATGAAAACTTCAATGTACGGAAACTTCGTTGTTAACTTATGCTGGAGATGCACAGGCAGATAATCCCATACATTTTGCGCACATTCCAAAATCGAAAACAGAGAAACTGCCGTGGTTTCAGCGTACGAAAGTGCTAGTCCCGCGCAAAGTTGCATTACTAAAACAACAATGGTAAAGGATCATCATCAATTGATATTTCCAATAGGTGTCAGCTTTCAGGAAGAAAGAGCGATTGATATACATAATTTGTTAAACTCGGCCCAAAATGGCTTAGGTGGTCATAGCGCTAGTTAAGTAAGTAAGTAAAAGATTTCGTCAGATAGTCGTAAATTTTTCTATGGCGTCTCCGACTTGAACGACGTTCTCAATTCAGGGGTAATAGAATGTGAAGAATTAGCGAACGTTGAAAAAAAGCTAGAAGACAAAAAAATTGAACGGAAAACGCCATAGACTTTGAAAAAGCTAATTTTGCATTACAAAAATGAGAAATTGAATAATGCCAAAAAAAGCTCTACTGGTTCAAATAGTCCGACAAAAGAGGGGATTTTATTCAATCATGTAATTTTTAGATGTGTAATAGTTTTAACATAAGCTCTACAAGTTAGAAAAAAATATAATGATTTACACAGAAAGGCGTAAATGGAAAATTTTATTTGGCATAGAGGATCAGACAACAATCCCTATTAACAGATAGCCTAGAATAAATTTAGAGACATAATGGATTTTGCGCCATACCGCTGCTAAGCTAAGGGCAATAAGCCCTAACCAGAAACGGACATTTAGTTCCGTGAGAATTTTTGTTAGCGTCCAATTGTGCTCGGTTGTTTCAAAGCAAAAAAATCTTAAAAAATTGGAAAAAAATGTCCAATATAAGAAAATGTCGTGTGCGCGGGTGCGAAAATAATACGTGCGATCGTTTTTTTCTTTTTCCACAGGAAACTTCGTTGCAGCAAAAGCGGAGGGATAACTTGAAGATCCCAGAATGTGAATTTGTGCCGGCTCGCCATGCATTCGTATGCATTGCACATTTTGAGGCTGATGCTGTGGGGTCCAAGTACCTTAAAAAAGGTGCTATTCCCACCCTAAACTTGGGTAAGGTTTTGTTATGTTACATATGTATGTACATATGTATGTGAATATGTAGGCGCTTGTGCACAAGTGCTTGAAGTGTACATACGTACATACATATGTAGTCATGTGAATGTTTGTGTGTTTGTGCATAAATCCCGATACTAAAATAAATTATATAAGGTTTTGCATCGGAATTATGAAATTCATTTTTTTTTCAGACATCCATCAAAATATTTCGCTATAATATTAATATTTGGTTGAGTTGGATTGTCTAATATACGTTCTCTGCACGCGCAATTGGCGAATCGACACAAAAATTACCGAAAAACAGAAAAGAATATTCTTTTGCTTATCGTTCCCTTTCCCTTTCAACCCTTCTCTTATTCACAATTGTTGCATAACTCCTCTTCCGTCTCAACTTTCCCCGATGGCAAACAAAAAACGGTTTTTTTCGCGGACTGCAACTTTTTCTTCTTTGTTTCATTTTTAGTTGGATTCGTTAATTGTTCTTCTTTGCGTACACACTGCTATGATTTGCATAATTAGCTGTTTAAGGGAGCGTCATGAAGTGTCTGCTGTGGCTTAGTGCGTTTAGTCGCCGCCTGCATTATCGTATTGCACGTTTGAATTTTAGCCCCATAGTTCGAGTCCTAGCTTTTTTCTCGTGCCATGTCTAATTTGTATGGATTTTTTTTTTAATTCAATACAATATATTTATTAACTTTCATAAATTTTTGGAAATCTTTTTTCATTCACTTCCCATTCTGATTTCATTTCCTTACGAATGAATATACAAAATTATTGAAAAGTTTCCATTTTTTTAAATAGTTTAGGATGTGTAATATAAAGAAATTGGAATAAAATCTTTTATTAAACTATTATGTTTAATATTATTTAATATTAAAAAAAAAAGATTTAAAAAAAATATATCAATTAAAATTAAATTTGAATTATTTCACTGCATCAGTTACTAGAAAAAGAAAATATTGAAATAAATTTTAATAAAAAGATCCATTATATTAAATTCGTTTATATTACATTATATATAAAAATTAAATTTTCAATAAATTATTTACTTTTTTAAATTTATTTAATTCGGAAAATACCTATCAACCCGAAAATGTTCCCGCAACATTGAATTTCTGCATTTGTCTGCTTTTTTAACATGCATTTTACCATTTCGCAGCGTTTTAACATTGGAAAAAAATGTTAATCTAAAATTCCGCAGCGAAAGTTTTCGGCGGGACTGTTAAGTATTAAATAAGAATTTAATTAGTTGTACCAAATATGAAGATATGGCAACCTGCTTGTTGTAATAAGGCTATTTTAGTAAGAAAATGTTGTTGGTAACTCTGAAATAAACTGATGTAGAGAAAATAGAGTTGAACGAAAGAAGCGGTTGAGTCTGGTTGTTTGAGATTCCGAAGGTTTGTATTTGACAAATGGTAAAAGGTTTCATTGCACCTTCTATGTGGGATGGGCCTGGAGGGTGTTGTTCAGGAATTAAACACGAGCAGTGAGACTTCATCTTCAAATAGAAGAGGTTATTGAATAGGATACCAGAGAACATAAAACAATGAGAAGGTGCAAACGACTCAGGTCGAACATTTTTATTTATTTCTTAACAGAGTTGAAACGTTTTCGCTGCGGAATTGAAATGTTAATTTTTTTGCCAATGTTAAAACGCTGCGAAATGGTAAAATGCATGTTAAAAAAGCAGACAAATGCAGAAATTCAATGTTGCAGGAACATTTTCTGGTTGATAGGTATTTTCCGAATTAAATAAATTTAAAAAAGTTAAAATTTATTGAAAATTTAATTTTTATATATAATGTAATATAAACGAATTTAATATAATGGATCTTTTTATTAAAATTTATTTCAATATTTTCTTTTTCTAGTAACTGATGCAGTGAAATAATTCAAATTTAATTTTAATTGATATATTTTTTTTAAATCTTTTTTTTAATATTAAATCATATTAAACATAATAGTTTAATAAAAGATTTTATTCCAATTTCTTTATATTACACATGTTAAACTATTTAAAACAATGAAAACTTTTCAATAATTTTGTATGTATATTCATTCGTAACGAAATGAAATCAGAATAGGAATGTGAATGAAAAAAGATTTCCAAAAATTTATGAAAGTTAATAAATATATCGTATTTAATTTAAAAAAAAATGCATACAAATTAGACATGGCACGAAAAAAAAGCTGGGATTTGAACTGTGGAGCTAAAATTCAAACGTTCGCCAATTGCGCGTGCACGTGTACGCAAATGAATTGATGTGCATTTGAACAAAAGCTCTAGAATATTCTAGAACATTCTAGAATGCCAGCAATTTGTCAGACTACGTTGGCAAATTGCATTATTGTCTGATATTGCGGTGTTGAAATTTTCAATGACCGTCGATGGTTTGTAAAATTGAAGATTTTAGCATTTTTGTGTTCGTCGCGAAAAAGATCGTTGAGGGGAACATTTGCGTGCGCTGGGAGATGAAATGCTTGCGCTTATGAATGAACGGCATTTATTTTTAGAAATGCGCGCACGCGTTTATGAATGAATTTTTTGTTGTTGTATGTAGTTTCAGATATTTTAGAATATTTGGCGCCAGCGCAGGCACAAATGCAGCTACGGTTGTGATTGCGCTGTGATTTGATTTACTTAGATTAAGCGTAGGTCAAGGTTGAATATATGCACATGCACGTAAGTACATACATATATGTATGTGTATGCATATGAATTTATATATTTAGATATATGTACATACATATGTATATATGTATGTAAATATATACATATGTATGTATGTAGATATGCATACATATGGATGTGTGCATATATGATTGTATACTTGATGATATATTAGTTATTTATGAAAAATGTAGTATTCTCTGGAAGTAGGTATACATATTTATATCAATATACATATGTACATACATACGTATGTATGTATGCTAGTGCAAGAATTTGCAAAAAGTAAAAATCTAATAAATTTTAAACCAAAAGCGCGTGGCCGGTTCCGAACTCGCGCAAACGAAAGCATAAAGAATTTTGCGGCGCCTCTTAAAGCAACTGCACCACAGAACACAAATAGATTCTCTGATCTAAATCGCTACTTCATTCAGTTTCCCGTGAATATTTTTTGCCAAGACAAATTTTTGATACAAATGAACAAATTCGTAATAGTATATGTAGATCGCATATTATTTCGCATCTACAGAAAAAGGAAATCAACATAGGAAACCAAATCAAACTCATAGTAATATTTATTATATTATAAAAAATCAGTTTTAACAATTTTTATTAATTAAACGAACATAAAAATTTTATTAATCCATAATTGTAAGTAGAAATATAAATATGCTTGGATATTTTAATATTTCACATTTTTTCATTTTTTTAAATACTCATGAAGGCTTGATAAAAATAATATTATGCTTTTTTCGTAAAAATTCAACATGCAATTTTAATTTAAGCCAACTTTTCTTTTCTTTTATTTTAAGGAATTTCTCATGAAAATTTGTTGAAAAATTTAAAAAGGAGTTAATTATGTATTAATTTCATATTTTGTAAAAAAAAATGTCCTATACACTTGCAACATTATCAATACTTTGAATTTCAGTTTTTCAAAAATATTCATAATGACTTGCAAGTAAAAATGCTACATATTGTGTATACATATGTACAGTACAAAATATATTCATATGAAATTTAATTTTAATTATTTGTTTATATTTTTTTTTTTAATTTGTAGCTTTAATGAAGTTTATGGAAAGTTTTAGAAATAATTTTTTAATTAATTTTTTTTGGAAACAAGATTTCAATTGGATTAATAAACACATTTGTAACAATATTCCCATAAACATCTGCCACTTATCAACATTTCAGCAACAATTTGAACAGTGGAAATGTTAATTCACATTTTTCATGCCTGTTAAGTCGGCGGCGAAATAAAAATTTAGCAGCTCTGGATTCCTTAGACAAAACCGTTCAGAATTCATTTGGATCGAACCAAAATTTGCACCTTCTCATTGTTGTAAGTTCTCTGATGTAACAAAGGTCCAGAGTATGCTCGTGATACGGAGGGAACACTTCTCAACGCTATTGAATTGCAACACTAGCACGTTTGATGAAGAAACCCTTAGATCAATGTTAGGGCGATGTGAGAACAGCAATTAGGCAGCTCCTGGAGCCGATGGTATACCGGCTGAATTGTCAAAGCCGGCGACGAAGAGTTAACATTGCCTCTAAACTCCTTTTAGCGATACTGTTCCTTAAGGCACCAATTGATTGGGTCTTAGCAGTGCCGCTCCAGCCCTGGCAAATCCACCGTTTACCAGATATTGACAGTGAGTCAAATCCGGGAAAATATCATAGATAAAAAAATCGACACACACCACGCTTTTTTCTACTTTAGAACGACTTTTGATAGCACGCAAAGAAGCTGCCTCTACGACGCCCTGTCTAAATTTAGGATCCCCGAACTAATATGGTTGTTTATGATGACGTTGAGCACAACTTTCAGCTTCACCCAGAATGGGAAGGACTTCTCCAAGCCGTTCCAGACCAAATGAGGTTTTAAGCAATCTAATGCTATAAAGCGAGATAAGTTAGGTGAACCTGAATCGCAGTGGCACTATATATATAGCGAAAGTACGAAGCTCCTGGCGTATGCGGGATGTATTGGCATTGTTGGCTTCAGTACCAGATCCCTCAGCGCAGTATTCTCTAGCTTAGGGAAGGCGGCAAAACAGGTTGATCTAGCGGTAAAAGAGGACAAAACAAAGGACCTCCTTGCAAAACATACGACTAATGGCAGTTATAACTTTGAAGTAGTGAAGGACTTTGCATAATTAGGATTCAGCATAAACACCACCAATAATATCAGCTTGGAGATTAAGCAAAGAATTACTCTTACCAACAGCTGCTATTTTCGGCCCTGTAAGCAATTAAACAACAACACCCTCTACAGGCGAACAAAAATCGAGAGACCTATTATACATACGTAAGATCTGTGGCCCTATACTCGATCACTATAGATGCCGAAGAAGATGTAACTGCACGAGCTCTATAATCACATTGACTTACTCAAACGAATTAAAGTTCAACGCTTACGCTGGGTTTGCCAAATCTATCCTTCATTTGCAAAAAAATAAAGCCAGGAGTATTTATAGCAAACGCTCAGCAGATCATTACTGAACTATTGCTAATTTTCATTAAGGAAAATACTTCACTTAACGACCGAGACCTACTCAGAACCAACTAAGCTTGGCTAGGTCGCATGACTCCGTGTATATCCAGAACTCCATCTAATCAACCATATATATTTTTTGAGTAGAATAAGCCAGAGAAATAATTTGCGTATTGACTGAGAGGTTATTGAGGAAACAGTACCGAGTTGAGTTATTAAGTTGGCACCAGCAATGTGGCGCACAAAAATTTTGTTACTCAGTAGCTCAGAAATTAGCCTTTACTACAGATAACCTAATGCCGGGCTACTGAGCAGTGAGTCATCGCACTAAGACAGAAGAGAACAAATGGGGAAACAAATAATAAAATCACAACTTTTTAATTAAACCCCACATACGCAGTAATATAAAGTGGGGCACTAGAAGCTAGTTGAATTGTTGAACTTATGTAAGTATGATCTCGATTTTTAAAATATTATATAAGACACGTAAATTAACATATTAACACGTAATTAAATTAAATTCGTTTATTATAGCAAAGTTGTTTTCTGATAGCGCTCGTCCCTCAATGGCCAATAGTATATCTCTGAATGCATTTCAGCAAGAAGGAACTGAAAAAACATCTGCCGCATGGAGTCGGCAAAAAGTTGTAGAGGGACCTAAAGAGAACTAAATATAGATATTATATAGCTAAGAAAGCGTCAAATTAATATTAAAATATTATGTATATTACAATTGCCACTGTGCTATCCGAATTCAGCGGCACTGCTTTCTTAGTGTGCAGTGCGATACCTTTACGAAATGTCTTGTAACTGAGTTGTGATACCTTGCTGAGTTGACTCAATGAGCTTTAGACATTAAGTCAATTCACGAAAGTTCGCTGTCTTGCCCCCCGCCCTTATTTTTTTTTGCATATAATATAAAAATCTTAGTTTCAACAATAATTGCCTAATTCCCATACACATTGCAGTACATCTCAATTTAATAAACAGCCAAGACCTTATTTTGGCCTTTGTCATGCAACACCCAACAATCGGAAACAATAACAAACACACACAAACAGAACTGACACTAATTGACTGCGTGCAAGTGTACTTTTAGGTGTTCAAATAATAATACTTTAAAGAGATATGAACAAACACACTCGCATCTGAGCGCATGAATATTTTGTTTTTGATTTCAAACAATTACACCGACACACTTTGCCCCTTCTCGCAAGCAGTCAGCATGCCAGTCTGTCAGTCTGTCAGTCAGTTAATCTGCTTCGTAGCAATCAAGTAGGAAAAGTAGGTGTTCACCACATTAGAAAATCCATATACATATTGCACATAACAAAAACAACTACAATAGTATATGCGCGCTAGTCTTAATTCGCGTTTCATTTGTTGACAACGATTCAGCAGTGGTGATATATTGAGAAAAAAGGTAGATAAAAGCGCCTATTGTGTTGACTTGCCTAATTATATTTTGATAGAAATATAAAGCACGAGCTGTTGCAATCCCCGAAAACAATATAAAAGGGCTTGCAAGAAAAAGTTTAACTTAGTTGGGAGGGGGAGGCGGGGGGGTTGGGGGGAATGAATGAACACAATTCAAGAAACCCATTGGTTTAATATACACAAATACGTGCGTACTCATTTACACAGGCTCACGCTCACTGTTCCTCTTGCATATAACTTCAAGTCTGAACCGCATGTTAAAAGGATTTGGTGATTCAGAGCTGAACTTCTGTGGAGAATAGTAAGAGGATGTGAGATCAACAGACGTAATCGTACGATCTCCTACGTTTCATTAGGCAATCTAATTGGATTAATTTTTAGGGGAAGAGACAGCACACACTGCCCAACTGCTATCACGATGGGCCCAAATGAGTCTAAGTGTGCTCTCAGTCTATGGAATGGTACAATGGCAGCCGATATAACCTAACCTACCTAAATTGCAACCCTGGGCAAATACACAAATGCCGTCCTTTTCAATCTCAGAAATCTGTCGACCTATTGTTTTTTGTTTTTGTTTTTACAGACCGAAGATAATAACTACAATTAACTTTTGGCGTTGATAGTTCATCCACAACATCCTTAAAACAGGAGTAAAAGAAAAACTGTTACATTTGCAATTTTTTTCATCAATAAATTTCTAATAAAATTTCATTGAATATCATACTGAGCACAAAGTTGAAGAACAAGTTTTTTCGGACCTAAAAATTTCGAATGTTTCGAGCAATATACCACTTGATGGACAAATATAGTTTGCTTGTAATATGATTTTTTGTAGTATCGACGGTTTTTTAGTTGTTTCAAAGTATCTGCTACAAATGAATTGATTTACACTGTTCAAAAATCTCAAAAAGACTTTGTTTTTCAATGTTTTTAGTACAGTGTGAAGTCAATTATTTGAATGCACAACTAAAAGTGATAAATGATGACTATGGAGATAATGGTTGGTACGCAAGAAACGCGCAAGAAAGTAAGAAAATAAAGCAAAAAGTTAACATTTGCCGCCCTGGGCAGCTGTCCCAGTAGTAAATCCACTTATATTTCAATATTTGATTTGGCCTACATATAATTTTAATTGAGTTTATAAACACTCTCCAAAAAGATGTAGTTTAGTGTTCTCAATTTTTTTTTAAATATCGGTTAATTTAATTAAAGTCAGCTTTAAACAACATTTCGCAACATGATTTAGTAAAATATTAAATATATTATGTGATATTTTGTAAATTACCGTTATATGAGATATGAGCGTGGCTTTAGTCTGATTTCTATAACTTTCGAAATTGTGCTTTCTGGCTAGAAAGGCAAAGTGTAAGTAATGTGGTAGAACCTGATAACGAAGTGTTGGAGATATACCTATTTGCAATAAGGTGGACAATGCTATGGTCATTCCCAACATTTTTGATTCACATATTTCATTCTCAAACTCAATCTTGTCAATCATATTTGACCAAATTACCTTGTATAGTTTATAAATATCGGATTGTTTTGATTTCCGTTTTTTACCGTTATATGAGAGGTGAGCATGGTTTTTGTACAATTTTTACAATTTTAGAAATTTAGGTTTTTAAATATACCTAGTTGTTCGAAAGTGGGCGAAGCCATGCCTATTACCATTTTTTTATTTCCCGTATTTGCTTGTGCAACCTCATTCTACATATTAAATTTAAGCAACTTATCTTTAATAGTTACTTAAATATCGTATTTTTTTTTATTTTTGAAAATAATCGATATATGAATGGTGGGCGTGGTTTTTGTCCGATTTTAGCAATTTTCCAAATTTTATATACCGAAATATCGCGGTCTTTTGATTTTCACAAAACACTGTTATGTGGGCGTGGTTATAGTGCAATTTCGCCCATTTACAATGTCAAAGTGCCTTGGGTCCAGGGCAATATGTTAAGATAGCTCAATATTTACTCGAGTTATCCGAATGATGGACGGACGGGCAGACAGACATGGCTTAGTCAATTGCGCCATTAGTTCTAAGAATTTTGGTATATATTTATTTATACTGTTACAAACAAACGTTAGGTGAACAAAGTTATAATACCCTGGGCACCACCAGTGCACTCGGGTATAAAAATAAACAGCACTTTACAATATGAGTGCCACACTGTATATTTTAAAACGGCGTGATTTCAAAAACAGTTTTGGAGAGGGGTATCACCTTTTAAAAATTTAGTTTAAATTATAATATGGTAAATGAAATATTAAAATATGGGTATCAAACAAAAAAGTTTTAAGAAAGTTTTACTTTTAATATACTTTTGGAGAGGGTTGGCCGCTGTTTAAAGGAAATGAAATTAAATTATTACGTAAAAGGAATTATCACATAATGGGATTGAAAGAAAGTGGGTTTGAAAAACTTGATTATGAAAGTATATTTAAGGAGTGTTGCCACGTTTTTATTAACATGAATTTAGTGCTATTTGTACGCTCACTGAAATATAGCAGTATTACTCTGAAATGAAGGAGTTTATACGAAAACATATTTGATGATGGTTGCCACCACTTAAAGACCGTTGATTCAATTTAATGTCAAACGCAAATCGCTCTTTTAGAGAAATATGTTTGTAGACTAGAAGAACTTAAATTCGACTAAATTTATGAGATATATGAAGTATTACAATGTTGGTTTAATCTGAGAGAGGTTTAGGAAAACTAAGTATCGAACAATTTGTTTGTGTTGCTCACTGTTTGAAAATTAAATACAAATAACGATGTTTCAAGCATACATATATTTGCACAAACTTTTTTGAAAGCAGTCCAAAACTAAAGCAATTTTTTTAACACAAATCCTAATAAACATTTATAATAATGTGAAAGTTTATGTTTGAGTCTGTTCGATGGATTTGTATAAAATTCGGCCCATAAGTTGCTTATAACCTGAGTTAATATATAGCTTATAGTCAATTAAATGAATAAGGTAAATCACATATCGATGACGACTGTGCAAATTGAACTAAGATTTGGATTAAGTCCGTTATATCTGTTACAATAGAACCAATTTTTTAAGGGGTTGACATCTATTTAAAAAGACAAATTTATTTAAGTTAAAGGAAACACATGGCTTTGAATTCAAAGGAAGTAAGCTTAAGGAAACTTAATCTTGAAAATGAGACTTTTAAATAAATATTACCACCTTTTGATTACGTTGGGCACTTCTAACAATAAATGAAGTTTTACTAAACCCGAATGGCATGGCATACTGCACAGTTGCCAATGAGAAAAAAGTTTCAACTACTAACCGTAATCGGAAATCATGAAGTTGGAGAAGATTTTGTTTTAGATAGTAAAAACAAAAATCATAAGGTAACAATGAATTGAAAGTTATTACCTTTTGTGAAATTATTTATTTCCTTTTCCGTTGCATTCGAATCCATAATGTTAAGCTGAATACCATGCGGGCGAAACCTCTGATAAAATATAACATGCATATTTTGCGTGCATAAACGAATTAGATATTAAATATTATTGCGCATAAAAATTTGTAGATAGCTTTTATACCACTTGAGCTAATTTCCCGCTACTTGTGCGCTGTGGCCACGTCATCTTATTAAACTGGATAAACAGCAGTGATCAAATGAAATCTTCGTCATAAGATGATTTTGGCTACACAATTGAAATGTACCAATTTTGGTTGAGAACCACGTAATTGCCATATAAATTGCGAATTATTTCCAGAATAGAAAAGATTAATAGCCTCAGCAAAAAAACAATTTTTGCAGATACCAATTTCATTATTGATGTTGATGTTTTTTATACAAACGCATATCGATGTTTACAATTATTTGTGTAATTGTATTATTTTCTTTTTTGCATTTATTTAACCACATTTTTGACGTAATTTGGAGTTCAGTCACTCAGTTAATTGATCATAAATTATGTTAGATACAACATTTAATTGACATACAAATGTATTGCATATATATACATACATACACATACATGCACGTTGGTACAAAGTGGTATGAAAATCAAATAAAATCGCTTAAATGCCGAAAACCAATTTATTTCTATGAGGCTAGCGAAGCAGAAGACGAACAAAGGGGGCAGAGAAAAAAATGAGGATGGCTGCTGCCAACTGTAGCTAAAGCAGACAAGGTAAGTTCAAATTAGCATTAATTGGTCTGAACTAAATATGTAGTGCTAACAAATTCTTCAAAAATAGTGCTTTTGGTATATGTAACCTTAGGCTGCTTATATAATTTAAATGGCATTCTTTCAAAATTATAGAAAAACTCAAATATTTTTACAAGAAAATATATATAAAAAAAACTCCCTGCAATGATTCTTTTTATTTGCAAATAACAGTTACTCATATAATTGAGTATATATATATTTTTTAATATTCCCTGCGATTCCTTGATTATTGTTGATTCAAACAAATAGGCCGAAAAAATTAAAAACAAAAAAGGAAAATTGTCATATAAGTATGTATGTATGTAATGTATGAGCACACCAACCATAACATTTATTTTAACAATAATAGTGAGAAAATATTCGTGTAATAGCGGAAAACTGTCGTTCTCGAAGATGTGTTTGCAAAATAGGAAGATGAAAGTAAGTTCGCCTTCAAGGACGCTAGTTCAATCCCTCACGGAAGAAGTCTGATCTCCATAATAGCTATAACTTATACCATTGCTGTTTTTCCAATAGCTTCGTATAATTAAATATGCTTTGTTAAATCTTCATGCAACTAGAATTTTTAAAATTTAACAAATTTGGAAGAATGTAGTTCAAACCTTCAAACTTTTTAATTACAATTTTTTATAAAACTTCCGAGTAGACAACCTCTATGTGGAATTCGGAAAAAATTTGCTATGACTCATCAAATTTGTATTGATAACCTTTTATTTGGTTCATTAAAATATATTCCTGGAACAAAACCACAACAAAATGACGACGAAAACTTGAATTTCTGGCAATTTAAAACTTGCGCCTTGATTAAATTCTTTGTTAAAAATTAAAAGCAAAATTTGCTTGGCTATTTCAACTAGTCAAGACTACATCCGCCCATTTAATGGCCGAAGAAAATGTTCATAAAGTCGATAAATCATTGTACTACACCGAATTATTGAATTGTGGCATATATCATAAGAGGTGCAGATTGACTAGGAATAAATAAAAGGTATTTTACATAAACATTTGCACGTTTCATAACGCGAATGCTCACACCACTCGGCAAGCACTTACGATTAGACGGTTTTAAACCTTTTTAATAGTGGCGTGAGAAAATTGGAAAAGCCACAGTCGATGATTTAGGATACCATTTTCTCGGATGAGATGGGAATTTTATTAAAGGGACTACAGTGAACGGCCAATGAAAGCTAATTTAGTGGATCAGCCACAAGAGGCGGTCATACAGAAGAGACGCAAGTATTTGTGCACGAAAACACACTCTTTCACAACGCTCGGATTGCGATAGATGCCTTTAAAGGTACATGAATTACCCACTCTTAGTTAATTCTTCCTTTTCCCAAATTTAGGGAGTTACGTGGAGAAGATTTTCGGATGACAGTGAATGAAAAAATTCTAAGGAATAAATAAAATATTTCCGCAAGATTCCGGCGTTAAATAAGGCAAATAGTATTTAAGTTCTATCATAGGTATTTATTCAATATAGAAAGATTGCATTAAATAAAGTTGCACGTCTAGTCTATTGTCCAGCAAATATTTCCAAAGTAGAATCTAAATACAATGATCTCGCTACTGCTCTTTCAACAAAAATTATTTATTATTTTTTTCAAAGAGCTCATGACACATTCAGCACCAGCTGAACCGATAGACAGAGTCAAGAACAATCTGAATAGACTGCAGCATTCGGGAAAACTGTCCAAATTTTTTTGTAATTAGAAACTCCAAATAATGTAATGGTGTGCCCTTCAAAAACTCACGATTTTCTGAAAAATGGATGTCAGTTCAAGTTTAGGATCTGTAGTAAAGAATTCGGAGTATTTTCCTCAGGCATCATAAAACCGAAAGCATTGTTAATGTTTCGAAATCCTCCCGCACGTTCTTGCAGATCATTACTCACTTCGCGTTTCCAGAAGCGAATCTGCAGATTTTTCATCGAACGTTTTTTTAATTGTACATTTTCTGATGACAGGAAAATTAGCATTTTTGCAGCCAATTACTTCCCATTTGTGTTTCGTTGGTGATTTTGTTTCTCACGTCTATCAATTTCTTCTTTCAGTTGAAATGCACCTCTGCGCCATTATCATTGAACTAGCACAGCGTTCATAATGCCAATGAATGCCTCCATAATAAATTGAGAAAAAACAACTAATTCTCCAGACGCTGCTTCTCTTAAGATTTCATCGTTTATACAGTTGACGATGCAGCTTTTAGTCGTGGAGCCCAGCATGTTGTACCGAGACCGTTAATGTGCAGTATACTTTCTCTTACCTCACTTCCTTCACAATCCTCTTTATGAAATTTATCGTTTCCAAAACATTTCAACTAAATATTTCTTGTCCAATTCTTGGAGAAGCTGTATGCCAAAATGGAGCGAACTTCGCGATGCACTTTGACTTTTTTCTAAAACTGCGAAAAATATTTGTATATTCTTTCAACAGTTTCGTGAAATACCTTGATAGATAAACTCGCATTATTCTCTTCTACTTGGATTAAAAGTAAGTTCATCTGATGACCCAGACAGAGGATGTACGATACAAATTTTATTACTACATTTATAACTATGTTCTTACATTGCAAAGACAATAATTTCACTCACGAATTTATTGAAGAATTTTGTTAAAAGCTGTGTATTACATTCATTGTCTCACTCTAGCTATTAGAATAGCTCAAATGCAGCGGAGAAGAATTCTGTTTATCAAAATAAAATCACACTTAACCAATTTGTATGCTTTTTACACGAGTGTTAAATTCCATGTTCTGCCATAATACTTGTGGAGTTTGTGAACAATATTACGTTGTATTCGAAAATTATTATTAAATATATCATATTTCTAGCTAGAAAACGATACTGATCGTGTTTAATAGAATCATTCAGTATGTTGCATTATGAAAGTTGAAACTAAGTGTTTGCAACAACTATAGGTTTCGCTGCCCGAGCGTAGCGAGCGCTGTAAATCACACGAATTGTACTGCTCGATTTGAACCCGTGTAACGCAAAATGTTTTTCACAACAATTATCTTTAATACCCAAGAAAAATTGCCGTTAAACAGAGTGCGTGAGAGTAGCAAGTGGCAATTGAGACCAACGACAGTCGGTTCTATGATACCGGAAGGACCCGGATTTATATCTGGCCAATGACTGTCACTTTAGTAGCATTCCCCAAAATTGTACGGGGAATGTTTTATGCTGTTACAATAACAACAAGTACTATATATTAATTGATCAATATGGTAATTAAACACGCAGTTGAAAGGCGCCGAAGGGCTCTGGGGTCCTTATTCTGCAGGAACCCAGACAACTGGGTTTCCGTCACTGCAGAATAATAAAGTGTCCTTAATAAATTCGCGTATAAAACTTTTATATTTACAAATATAGAATGGAATAAGCACCTTCAGTTCATGGTGCTATACAGGATGGTTCCTCGTGTAGAAGTGGGAAAAGTCTCTAATTCATTTGGGATTGGCTAAAAAGAATCTTCTGCATGAGGTACAAGCAGCTCACGACATCCGGGTAACTTCACGTTTCAACTGTCCTCTGCGTAGCTCCCGAACATCGGTTTGGGAGTGAGCTAAAGTGGTGGTGGAGTCATTCCGACGTTTTCGGTTTAAGAGCTCACCAATAGGAGCGGTTCGCTAAAACGTAAAAACTAACTTTCAATTACTCTAATTCGCGTTTAACCGTTGACGAGTGCAGACGTGTTTTTTAAATTCGTTCCGTGGTCGGTCAACTTGTAAAAACTCAGCAGAATAAAAAGAAAACAAAAAATCAAGAAGAATAAAATAACATTAATATTATATATATATATATATATATATATAATATAATACACAGCATAACGCAAGCAGATAATAAATGCAAGCGTACGAGCATTTCGATAAATTTCAGCTCATAAAGAAAACTGCAGTATGAGCCAAAATTATATTCGCACTCAGCGCCAAAGAGACGAAGAAGAACGTCGCCTCTCTATACAACGCAACAACGCTTACTTTTCGTATGTCTCACCGGTACCCGCAAGAACACCACCGACAATAACAACTAAAGAGGGAGAACGCTCGACTACTCCCATCACCACTGATTCTGGCATGTCATGGAATCAGCAATACGCCTCGCTCTCTTCGCTGCCCACTATGACTGCAGTTTCGTCACGGGCAACGCCAACGACGGTGAACGCCCTCACATATACCAGCTCTACAACGACCTCAGCAGTAACCACAGCGCAACCATCGATTATGTCAACTAAGCAAAAAACGATTTCAACACCAAAAACATCAGCAGCGTCAAGAACTAGGTCAGTTGTGCAGACAGGTATGGATCGATATGTCCAAATTAAAAGAAAGCTGAGCCTTAAAAATTCTAGAATAGGAAATAAAGCCAAATCAATTCGAGAAGAAAGTAAAGGAGAGAAGGAGTCTCTACTAAGCAACAATAGATTTGCTTTGCTTAGCGACACAGTTCAGGACAAGGGCAATACAGAAATCATGCCCACGACTAGTAAGGCCAAGCCCCCGCCTATTTATATTCGCGGGCAAAACTCAAATGCTTTAGTAAAAAAACTAGTGCAGCTAATCGGTGAAAACACTTTTCACATAATCTCACTTACCAAGGGCAATATTCCCGAGACGAAACTGCAAATACACTCGGAAGAGCATTACCGCCTGGTATCTAAATATCTTAACGATGCTAAGATAAATTTATACACGTACCAACTTAAAAGTGCAAAAGGCATTCAAGTCGTAGTCAAAGGTATCGAGGCTACTGTTGAACCTGCGGAAATCCTAAATGCCCTAAAACTCCAGAAGTTCAACGCAAAGGCGGTTATAAACATAATCAACAGAAATAGGGTACCACAGCCTATGTTCAAAGTTGAGCTGGAGCCAGAAAGTAAGCCTCTTGGAAAAAATACTGTTCACCCCATTTACAACTTGCAGTACCTTTTGCACCGTAGAGTTACTGTGTTACAATTGTGGGGGCAACCACATAGCTAACTATAGGGGATATAAAGAATTAAAACAGCGACTAGTTCAAAAAACCCCGATTCGTGGACAACCAACATTTACGCAATCTCAAACTCTATCTGAAGTGTGCTTCTCACGTGCACCCATGTTTAACTCTAAGGCTACTTCCAGCGTTTCATTTGCTGATGCGGTCAAAACCGGACTTCAGCAACCCGCCCTTAAATCAACTGCACCAACCTTAGCACCTGTCTCCGGCAACACTCTTAACCGTATTGAGACCTTAATCGTCTCCTTGCAACAAAACATGATGAATTTCATGACTTTTATGCAATCAACTATGCAAGAGCTTATGAAAAATCAAAATCAGCTCATCCAATTGCTCGCTGACAAACAGATGAAATAAATGCCCCCGTTAAAAATATGTCTATGGAATGCCAACGGCATTTCTCAGCACCGACTAGAGCTTTTGAAGTTTTTAAACGATAAGGAGATCGATGTCATGCTCTCTGTCGAAACGCATCTAACAAGCAAAAATCACTTCCACATATCAGGATACGATATATATATACAACAAATCATCCGGATGGGAAAGCGCACGGCGGGACAGCAGTTTTAATAAGAAGGCGAATCAAGCACATTATTCTTCCACAGTTTGCTATGAGTTACCTGCAAGCCACTTCAATAAGCGTGGTTACGAGTTCTGGCAATATAACCTTGTCCGCAGTGTACTGTCCTCCACGTTTCTCCATATCGGTTGAACAATTTATGGACTTCTTCAACACTCTTGGAAATCGCTTCATCGCAGCGGGCGACTATAATGCAAAGCATCCCCACTGGGGTTCCCGCTTGATTAATCCAAAGGGAAGGCAACTCTATAAAGCACTTATTGATACATCAAACAACCTTGGCTATGCGTCACCAGGAACACCGACTTACTGGCCAACAGACCCTACAAAGATTCCCGATCTTATAGACTTTGGCGTAACAAGAAGAATCCAAAATAACCTGATAGAGTCAGAGGCCCTTTCGGACCTAGCTTCAGATCATTCTCCTGTTGTTTTTTCCTTGCAGGAGTGTCCGAGGCCTAAAGAATACCCATTGAGACTTACGTCACATTGAGCTTAACCCAAGTATAAGAAGTGAAAAAGACATTGAAGAATCCGAAAAGGCTCTAAATTCAATTATAACATCTGCTGCTTATCAGGCCACTCCAAAAATGAAAACGAAAAATCTAAAGCAAAACCATCAAATTACAAATAGTCAAATAGAACGTCTTGTTGCCGAGAAGCGGCGCCTACGCAGAGAATGGCAGAACCACAGATCACCTGCTGCAAAACAACGACTAAAAGACGCAACCCGCAAACTAAGCAGATCCCTCAAGGCTGAAGAACAGCGTGCTCATGCGAAATACATTCAAAGCTTGTCACCAACCAGCGCAAAGTGTTCTCTATGGAAAGCTAAATCTAGTATACAGCCCCCAACGAACGTCGACACGCCTTTAAGAGACCACAATGGGAAATGGGCCCGTAGCGATGAAGAGAAAGCAAATGTTTTTTCACTTCACCTAAAAAACGTATTTCAGCCAAACGCGTCATCAAACGGATATGTTTTACCTTTACTCCCTGCTGTCTCACAAACAGAACCAATAAAAGTGCATCCACTTGAGAATATGAAAGTCATCAAAGAGCAACTGAACTTAAAGAAATCACCGGGACATGATCTAATAACCCCACAGATGATCATGGAACTTCCGCGTCCTGCCATAAAATACATCTCAAATCTCTTTAACGCTATTTTGAGATATGGCCATTTTCCAACACATTGGAAGAAATCGACCATAATAATGATACCAAAACCAGGAAAGGACAAAACATAAGCATGTTCATACAGGCCAATAAGCTTGCTACCTTGCTTCTCAAAGCTCTTTGAAAAAACCTTGCTGCTCAAGATTGGTGCACACGTGAGGAAAATTATACCTTCGCATCAATTTGGATTCCGGGCCCAACACGGGACTATAGAACAAGTTAACCGTCTAACATCGGAGATAAGGACGGCGTTCGAACGAAGAGAGTACTGCTCGGCAATTTTTCTTGACGTCGCTCAAGCATTTGATCGCGTTTGGCTGGACGGACTGATATATAAAATACGGAAGCTACTTCCTGCGAACACACACAAAGTTCTTGAAAGCTATGTTAGTCATCGAGTTTTTGCCGTACGACAAAACGGATTCATAACACGAGAATTTGACATCGCAGCTGGAGTTCCACAAGGAAGCGTTCTTGGGCCATTCCTTTATATTCTCTACACAGCAGACATACCGACAGATCCCCGTCTAACATTATCAACCTTTGCGGATGACACTGCTATCCTTAGCAGATCTCGATGCCCAAACAATGCAACCAGACTTCTAGCTCAGTACCTACTGCTCCTGGAGAAGTGGTTGGCCAACTGGCGCATCAGGGTCAATGAGCAAAAGAGTAAACACGTCACCTTCACACTAAATAGGAATTCCTGTCCGCCATTGACCCTAAATAGCATTACGATCCCGCAGACCAATGAAGTGGTGTATCTCGGTGTACATCTCGATAGGCGCCTCACTTGGCGCAAGCATATTGATTCTAAGACAACCCAAATGAAACTGAAAGCCAATAGCCTTCATTGGCTCATGAACTCGCGATCCCCACTAAAACTGGAGTACAGAGTACTTCTGTACACAAGTATTATAAAGCCATGCTGGACGTACGGCTCACAGTTGTGGGGTAATGCATGCGCCAGTAATGTGGACATCATTCAAAAGGCTCAATCAAAAATCCTTAGGACACTCACCGGAGCTCCGTGGTATATTCGGAATAAGAACATCCATGAAGACCTCAACATCCCATCCGTTCAAGATGAAATAGCGAAAATCAAAGAAAAGTATTTGGACAAGCTAAACGTGCACCCAAATCAACTAGCACAATCACTCACCGATGAAGCAACACAAACTCGACTCAGACGAAATGATTTTCCAGCCCGGCAGTTAATATAAGGGCCCGTTTAGCAAACACATTCCCCCAATAGGGGGTAGGTTTAAGAATTAAATTAAGATTTTAAAACTTATTGGTAGTCTCTTACAGAGAAGATTCAATAAATATTTACAGTTAAAAAAAAAAAAAAAATAAAAATTACTCTAATATTCCTCCTCCTGGAATGTCCAACGCGGCAGGAAGTGAAATGGGCGGCGAAGGAAAGAAAACCATTGGACTCTGTGACGTCTACTAGAGTTGCCATGTAAAGGAGTGCAAGTTCGGTGTTGGATTCGTGGTGGGAGAAAGACTTCGTCGCCAAGTCCTGCCACTCGGCTCTCACACGCTCATTAAAAGCAATCCTCAGCAAACTGGAATTTGGGTGCGCATTTCTCATGCTCTTTGTATCACCGCTGAGGAAGTGGGCTCTGCCTGATCCACAAGAAGGGTTATCCTGCAATATGCGCCAACTACCGCGTGATCAGCCTGCTTAGAATTTCATATAAGGTTTTATCGAACGTATTGCATGAAAGACTGAAAACCAACCGTCAATGAACTAATTTAGACCTTCTAAATCTGCCATCGACCAGATATTCAAGACAAGCCAAATAATGGAAAATACCCATAAGAAGAAGATCGACAGACCCATCTGTCTGACGACTTTAAATTAGCTTGCGATAGCACCAGAAAAAGTTGCGTGCTACCGCGATGTCTTAATTTGGTATCTCTGCAAAACTACCCCTGCAAAGGTTTCAGGCAGGGTGACTCCCTGTCGTGTGGATTCTTTCACATTATGTTGGAAAAGATAATTCAAGCTGCAAAATTAAACCGTTCAGGCACCATCTTTTATAAGAGCGTGCAGCAGCTGGCGTATGCCGATGGCATCGACATCATTGACCTCAACCACCGCGCCGTTAATTCTGCCTTGTTCAAGCTGAATAAAGAAGCGAAGCGAATATATCAGGAAGTGAGCAAGGGCAAAACGAAGTACAATAATGTCAGTTTCGAAATCCAATGGAAAATGTCTCTTGCCAACAAGTTCTACTATGGTCTGAGTAGGTAAATTAGCAGCAAAGCCCTCTCTCGACGAATGAACGAACATCCTAAAACATACTTTATTCACGTGTGCATTAGTGTGCACTGACTACTTTAAAACGTAATCAAGGCGAGAAAGCTCTATAACATGAACAATAAACGCTTTAATGGTTGGGTGTAGTTTGTAGTAAGCTCAAATAGTTATTGATAACTATTAATTATTACTTGGAAAATGAGATATAAAAAGGTGGTATGCTTGCCATTAAAAGAAATAGTAGAAATGCGAGAGTTTTTCGAGTAGTATAAAATAATATACAAAATAACAATAAAATATTTTTGGTTTAAGTTAGTAAACGTTCCTCATCATCGTTGGTCTCCTTGGCGTGGGGATGAGGCTTAAGTGTTGGCATGGTTACTCCTCGCGGATTTCCATGACACCACGAACTAAGAGGGAAGCTCCATATATGAATCAATGTAGGACTCGAACTTGCACTGCTTCTTATGTGGAGAGTACCGCACCAACATCTCTCAATTTCCGCATACCCTGCATCCCTCCTAATATCTCCCAGTTCTCCTTCCTCCCTAGTCAATCCTCCCCCTAAGCCAGGGTGTTAAGCGTCACCGTGCCCATTGGTCGGTTTGCAGCCAGGGGGTCTAAACTCCGGCTGTATTCTAACGGCGCCTCCCTGACACCGGACCACCTCAGGGAGTATGTTTGGCCTTACCGCGGCAAGGGGCGCTGTCGTGGTGTACCCCCCTTTTCCCCCTTATATTTTTTCAGACCACTGCGCTTGCCTCGTCGAGCAGGTGGTCGTACGACCAAGATGAACACAAATAAACAGAAAAATTCAAAAAACTTGTCTTCCCCATCTCGCGGTAAGACTATGCAGGCGCGAGCGCCTAGCATAAAAACTTCTTCTTCCCCATCTCGGGGTAAGAATGCGCAGGCGCAAGCGCCTAAAGCGCCGCTTCGCTCCGACAGGGGCTCTTCCGGGCTGGAGGTTGCACGCCGGCCCGTGACTATGGGTGTTATGGCGGGGCCTAGCACCAGCAAAGCTGCGGGGATTGTGCTAGAGACGGCAGATCGTTCCGTGGCGGTAGGCACTAGGGGCCCGCCAAACACCGGCGTGGCTGCGAAGCCTAATCTTGCGAAGGCAGGGGTCTCACGGCCTGGCCCAAGCGGATTAAGGCGGCAAGCAGCTACACATGAAAATATGGAGGGGGTGGCAGCGATGGAAACTACGAGCCACGCCCCTCTGAAGTTTGAGTCGGAGCGGCTCAAATTCGCTGACAAGCGAAAGGCCGCGAAGACGCTAAGGAGATACGACGGGGTCCCGTTGGAAACGCTGCCCCAGAGCGCGAAGGAAGCGGTGGAAAGGGCGAAAGCCCTGCTGCCTAATTTCCGGGTCACTGGGGCTTCAGTGGAAAACCGGGTGCCTTCGTCTAAACGTCAAAGATCGGCGGAGGACCAAACTCCGGCGACGAAAAGAATCCGGCCGCACTCCTGGGTGGGCAGACCTAGCTTTGCCGATCGAGCAACGAGCTCGGGTACTTACCATAAGACCAGTGAAGGTGGGTGAAGGCAGCTCTGGCGAACGTCATCTTTGACGTTCTGCTGGAAAACCCCGGAACCCCCCCGGCCTGTAAGGACGCTGGCTGGTACCAATGCCATATTAAAGTGGTAGCCTGTGAGGCCGCCGTTGCAAAGGTGGGCCCTGTCTACCCAGGGGTTAAGTTGGAGGTGGTGGACTGGAAGGGCATTCCAGTCAGACGACGGGCGAGGGTATGGGTTCCGGTGACACCATCGGCACCGGAAAGCATCCTTAAGATGCTCCAGGTGATGAACCCATCCCTCCCGACAAGTGATTGGAGGGTCGTCCGTGTCGAGGACGCGGAAGGCCCTTCCAGACAAGTGGTATTGTCCCTTAATAAGGAGTATATTGGGCAAGAGGCAAGGCCGTGTTTCGTATGGCCTCGATGAGGTCATTATCAAAGTGTACCGCGGGGACGCTCAGCGTGCCTCTGGGTCGGGTGAAGCAATGGACGTTGACATTGAGGCACCCGAACCGGAGCCGGAACAGGAACTCTCCGACGCTGAGGGCAGCGTCTCCTCCCAGACGAACCTTGCACCAACAATGCATAGGATGTTTGCGGAGGAGGAGTGGCTTCTCAGTGACGGGGAGGGTGAAGCTGACGTCACCGTTGTAGCTGGAGGGGAGGAAGCGGCTGTCTCGCATGAGGGTGCTGCAAATAAACCTCCATCATTCTAAAGCAGCTTCAGTTGCTCTCCTGGGTCGCCTAAGCAAAGGCGACATTACGGTGGTACTCATTCAGGAACCTTGGGTTTGCAACTCAAGGGTATGTGGGTTGAGTGCCACCGGTTTAAGCTCTTCGTGGAGCGTGGTAAAGGTAAAATTAGAGCCTGTATTCTGGCTAAAGCAGATTTAAATATCTTTCTTTTACCTAATTACAGTGATGGCGACGTCACGGCAATTCTCGCTGAGATAGGGGGTATGTCGATTGTTCTGGCATCGGCCTACATGGCATACGAAGCCGAATACCCTCCTCCCTCTATGGTTCGGAACTTGGTGTCCAGGTATGAGAGCGGACACATGTTGGTTGGCAGCGACGCTAATGCTCACCATGTCAACTGGGGGAGCACGGACATTAATGATCGAGGTGAGTTACTTTTCAACTACCTTCTAACTACTAACCGACTTATATGCAACAAAGGTAGGGATCCCACCTTCATTACTAGAAATCGTAAAGAAGTTTTAGACATAGCTCTATGTAGTGTTAATCTATCTGAACTGATCGAGAGTTGGCGGGTTCTAGACGAACACTCCTTCTCTGATCATCGTTATATTGAAATCGTATTGAACTTTTCTTTTACCAGCCCAAAAGTGCGCAAAAACCTAAAAAACACGGATTGGCGCTCTTATAAAAGGTTATTTGAGGATAGGCTGACCAGCGAACCTCATATTGAACCTAACTGCATCGGGGATCTAGAGAACATGGTGAACGTTTTTACGATGACCTGCTCAAATGCCCTAGATCAGGCTTGCCCTGAATCTAAACAATGGGGCAAACGTAAACCCCATTGGTGGTCACGTGAGTTGGACTCACTACGCAAATCTTGTAGGAAAAATTTCAACAAAGCCAAAAGACTTAATCTCGAACTGGTATGGCAGGAGTACAAAAAGTCTCTCCAGACCTATAAAAAAGCTTTAAGGGCGGCAAAGAGATCTTCGTGGAGAAACTTCTGCGGCGGCGTCGAGGGTGTTTCCGAGACAGCCAGGCTAAGGAAGGTTCTCTCAGGATCCTCTAACCCGATAGGTTCTTGCAGAGGCAAGACGGTTCCTGGACCTCTACGGGAAAGGAAACCCTTGAACAGCTACTAGATACTCACTTCTCTGGGAACACAACTGCAGAGGAAAGAACTCCTCCGTTTATTTCTTCCAACCCCGTCAGCATACCGGTTTCGGAAGAAAAGGTTAAATGGGCTATCCAAAGCTTTAAGCCATACAAATCTGCAGGGCCGGATGGGATAATACCTGCTCAGCTATTTAAGACACTGGAGGTGTCTGCAAAATGGCTCTCTACTATTTTCAGAGCCTGTTTCAAACTTAATCATATACCGTTGGCATGGAGAAATGTCACGGCTGTTTTTATTCCTAAAGCTGGTAAGGCCTCATATACTAATCCAAAGGATCTTAGTCCTATCAGTCTATCATCATTTGCTCTTAAGGCACTTGAAAGGATTGTTAGTTGCCACCTGTCCGATACCATCGACAGTCGACTACTGTCTAATGACCAGCATGCCTACCGCAAAGGCAAATCTACTGAGACTGCACTCCATAGCTTGGTCGGCTATATTGAGAAGTCTCTCAGTGCCAAGGAGTTCTGTCTTGTAGCCTTCCTGGACATTGAAGGCGCCTTCAATAATGTGCTTCCAGAAGCCATAACTGGCGCCGTTAGGGATCTAGGAGCTGAATGCTCACTGGTTGAGTTTATAGGCCAGCTACTCAGTTGCAGAGTAGTAAGGGCTAAGCTGGGTGCGAGCGAATTGTCGCGGCACGTGTCGAGGGGGACGCCACAAGGAGGTGTCCTATCCCCACTTCTGTGGAACCTCACCGTTAATACGCTACTGCGAGATACGGTATGGGGTGGCGCAAAAGTTGTCGCGTACGCTGATGACGTCGCGATCGCACTCAGGGGTAAGTTTCCGCAGACACTATGCGAGCTGATGCAACGAGCGCTTCGGGAGGTATCCAAGTGATCCACCCACTGCGGGCTCAGGGTCAGCTCAAGTAAAGTGGAACTCGTACTCTTCACGAGAAGGTATAAAGTGCCTTCGGTGACCCCACCGGTACTTAATGGTACCCGGTTAAGTATTTCTACAAGTGCCAAATTTTTGGGCGTTTTTTTAGATAGGAAGCTGAACTGGAAAGAGAGCCTGGTTCAACGTCATGAAAAGGCTTCCATAGCCCTCTACACTTGTAAGAGAGCCATAGGCAGGAAATGGGGTCTTAATCCCCAGATCTGTCGGTGGATTTTCACAGCGGTCGTCAGACCAATTCTCCTATATGGGGTGATCGTATCAGGTTACTCACCAAGGTGCAAAGTTCTAGTATGATCTGCATAAGTGGGGCGCTCAGAACCACGCCAAATGAGGCTTTGAACGCCATTTTAGACCTCCTTCCTTTAGATTTGGTCGGACAACAGACGGCAGCGATGACTGCTTTGAGACTAAGAGAGACATCCCAGTGGCACCCTGAATGCCAAGGGCACTCTAGTATTTTGAACAAGTTCTGCTCTATTCCGAGCAGCACGGACCGGTGTGCTTGGACATCGGTAAATGAAAGTAACTTTACTACACGAATTCCAAGCAGGGAAGAGTGGAAACCTGAGTTTCACACTCCACCTGAGAGCATTGTCATCTATACAAATGGCTCGAAACTCGATAATCAGGTAGGAGGGGGCGTTTTCTCACGAAACCCTCTCCTGCAAATTTCCTTTAGGTTACCAGATCACTGCAGCGTCTTCCGGGCTGAAGTCTCAGCTATCATGGAAGCGGTGAAGAAGATAGGGACCGGGATTATAGCGAGAGACATCTTCATTTTTAGTGACAGCCAGGCTGCAATCAAAGCTCTGAGCTCTCTCACGTTTAACTCGAATATCGCGCTGGACTACCGCCGACCTCTACAGGAGATGGCTAAGCAGAACAGACTGTACCTCATTTGGGTCCCTAATCACTGGGACATAGAGGGAAACTGCATGGCAGATGAACTTGCAAGACAAGGTACGACCAAGCAGATTCTTCAGGACAAAGAACGCATTGGTATGCCGTTTGCCACTTGCAAAATGCTACTCAGAGATTTTACATATAAACAAGCTGACAATAGATGGAGGCAAAATACGGCCTGTCGAACCTCAAGGCAGACGTGGCCTAAATGGGATCGGAAACGGTCGCGCAGCGTTCTCTCTCTAAGAAGGGAAAACATTCCGAATGTGATCGGGGCTCTAACAGGGCACTGTCTGATAGGTATACATGCTGAAAGGTTGGGAGTGCCCTTCCGAAGATGCTGTAGGAGCTGCCAGAATGACGAGGAGGAGGAAACGATCTTGCATCTACTGTGTAAGTGCCCTGCACTGTGTAAAAGCAGGATGCGACATCTGGGATCACCGTTTCTGGATGACCTTAGTAAGGTTTCTAGCACCGAGGTAAATTGTCTGTTGAAGTTTATCAATGAGGCAAACTGGTTTAGTAAGGGGTAATTTTTCTTTTTGGGATGGTACAAAACTTTTCTTTGTGGTAACACCATGGGCCTAATATTGGCCTAAGAGAGCCGCTGTAGGCGGCTGCCACTCCAACCTAACCCTAACCTAGTTCACGTTATCGAGCGTTCACTGACAAATTATTGTAACCAAATTCTTAGAATAGGTCGGTAAAGAGATCTCATTGATAAAATGAGATATATAAAACCTTAAGTACATTCGGGTTGTATTCAAGGATTTTTTATCACAAATACGTATAATTACGTTGAAATAAAATAAATTTTTATTTACAACTCCCTGTAAATCTGAGGCATTTAAGAGTACCTGCCAAATTGATTAGAAACTTTTAATTCAACTAATTTATTAACTCATTTCATACTTTTTTGAAATGGAATTACTTTAGTCGGAATACGAATATTTTTTGATTATGTTCTATGTTATAACGTAAAAGGAAGTATACGCATGCCATACACCTCGGCCAACTCCAAAAATTGTGTTTTGTGTTTATTCAGAAGTTTTTGACAGAGGTAATTAAAATTACACATATTAAGCACAATATAAGTATATATCTGCGTTCATATATTTATTGCTAATATTAAGCCATTGTTGTGATGTAAAGATTGCGCTTTAACCAAAAACCAATATAAAGGTTAGGATATTACAAAGAATTTACTGCAGATTCCAAATGTGTGTCCGCTATTATTAATGAATTGATGGCGCATATATCTATCTTTCCCTGTAATAAATTGGAATGTGTGAGCGATTTTCTTCCCAAACTACGAATTCAAGAAAGAAAATGGGATCTGCCCGACCATTCGGCGAACCGTTGTAATCTTTCCTAGTAATATTTATTATAAATGTGAAAGTTTGTATGTTTCGTTGCTTGTTACTCAATCACACAAAAACGGCCGAACAGATAACGGATAAAATAAAATTTCTTCCTCCGAGCTTTCTTAAGATGAAATTCATCGTTGTAAGCTGCTAAATGTCTTCTTTTGAATGAAAATGATGATATTTTCAGGATAAATTCAAGATTCTTAGTCGGCAACTTTTTTCTATAACACTCGTAAGCCTCGGGAAAAAATATGCTATCTTCTCTTATTTTGTGACACAGTGTTATGATTTGGATCAAAAATGTTCAATAGTTATTGAAAAACGAGGTTTCTAAATTTCCAACCAGATTCAATTTTTCAACTGGAAAACTCACATATTATATTTTAAAGTAATTTTCAAACGAGAAACAACTAAAATAATCAGCTTATTTTCGTAATCACTGACCAAAAATTACCATAGAGTGGCTATTGGACTATTAATAGCTATCATTTCATATAACAAAAAGCTATAGTGGTAAAAAGTTGTCCCCTAAAACTGTAGAAAAACGTTGAAGTTCTACATAAATATTCAGATTATTGGATGTTTTATTGATGTCACCAAAATAAATTGTAGACTTGACAATATTGCATACAACTGTCACAGCAAATTATGCACACTACCAAGCAGCAAAAGAACAAATGTATGAGCGACAAGGCGGTGATTGATGATGATACACAAAGATGTGGGACACAAGCCAAACGCGCCTCAAAAATAAATGCGGACAAAGTTGACGTTACTCACAATTTAACACTTTATGCCAACAACATATTAATAATAAAAATAATTTGGCGCTTACAACATAGTTTGACGTTTGGCCGAGCTTCTCCTACAATTTGTGGCGCTCGTCTTGATGTTGTAACACGAATTGGGGTACCAACAGTTTTACGCCGAGTTTGAACGGCAAATGATTTTTGGCAGACGTTTTTCATAGCAGAACTACACTCAGAGTTTTACCGTTGCCTGGTGTTACTTGCCCTGTCCAGGATTTGTACCCAAGACCACCGAATGAAAGACGCACACGCTATACACTCGGCTACGGTAGCCGCCCAACATATTAGAAAACGTAAAACAACGCGATTCAACAAGAAATAGTGCGTTAAGTTTCTATTGCAAAGTGTTGGTTTTAATTATTTTTTTAAAGTGCGAGGCGTTTTTCAATTTATGTATTTCGTATGCACGGGTATGTATACATATTTTGTAATTCATTTGCCACGTGAAGATGAAGCGGACGTCGCAAGCCGTAGGCGTCCATACAAGTAGGCGGATGAATTACTATATGGATGGAATGGCTTGGGATGCGGCTTTAGCTAAATATGTATGTGTAAATATGTACATAGATTCAAACATAGTTTGAGCTCATCAATCTTGCTGACAACAATGGAGGAGAGCAAATGTAATAAAGAAGCTAAAAAAGAGTACATGAGGTATGGGACAGAGGCGTTTAAGTTTAGAGATATGTATTTAAAACAGCAAATGATTAATACAATTACAACAACTTTAACTTAATGGCGTATAGCAAATAAATTTAGCAAAAACGACGGTTTGCGGTTTTGTTAAAAGCAGACATGTTGGAGCCACTTTATATCTTCACATCTGTTTAGTGGAATAAATTGAGCGTAAGTTTGACGATTAATTCTTTAATTTGAAGATCTCTTCATTGAATTGAGTTACTCGTATCAGTGAGCAACTGATGGAGTATTGTGTGAAATATTTGTTCTTTTTGATTTATATTTGCAAGGTTTTGTTTTATTAAAAACCAAAGATTTTCCGACGGTAATAAGATGAAGTAGGCCGTAAGAAACTAAGAGAATTTAAGGAATATTTGTTCAGTGGCAGTAAAGTATTCTATTCAGGATGTGAAAAGTTTATTTTGCTTGAGAGAATTACTTTGAAAAATAAAAAATTTTTGAAGTAAAACTCTTTAGCGGGAATGATTTTTTACATCGCGTAACAAAAGTCGTGTCAGAATATCGCTTAACAAAAGTAGCGACAGAATCGCCTTACTAATTTCTTCCACTATATTTACTAATTTCAACCACTATTGTTACTAATCCTACTATAATTTATATCACTAATTTTAATAGTTTCTACCACTATTCTTACTACTTTCTACCACTACTTTTAATAATGCTAATACTAATTACTAGCACTGATTCTACTACTTTCTACAACTATTTTTACTAATTGTACTGATAATTTCTACCACTATAGTTACTACCGCTACTCTAATTTTTATCACTAATTTTAATAATTTCTACCACTATTCTTACTAGCAACTTATTTCTTCCACTATTTTTACTCATTCCTACTTTCTACCACTATTTTTACTTATTTCTACCACTATTTTTTCTAATACTACTGCTAATTACTAGCACTATTTTTACTAACTTTTACCACTATTTTTACTAATGCTATTACTAATTTCTACCACTATTTTCACTAATGGTAATACTAATTTCTACTATTATTTTTATTTATTTCTTCCACTATTTTTATTAATGGTACTACTAATTTCTACCACCATTTGTACTAATTTCTTCCACTATTTTTACTCATCCCTATCACTATTTATACTCATTCCTACCACTATTTTCACTAATACTACTGATAATTACTAGCACTATTTTTACCAACCTCTACCACTATTTTTACTAATGCTTTTACTAATTTCTACCACTATTTTCACTAATGGTAATACTAATTTCTACTACTATTTTTATTTATTTCTTCCACTATTTTTATTAATGGTACAACTAATTTCTACCACTATTTTTAATAATTTCTTCCACTATTTTTACTAATTTCTTCCACTATTTTTACTAATTGTGCTGCTAATTACTAGCACTGTTTTTACTAACTTCTACGACTACTTTTTCTTATTATGCTTATAATTTCTACCACTATATTTACTAATGCTACTACTGATTACTACGACTACTTTTATTCATTTCCACTGCCAAAAAGAAGTGTTACTTCTAGCTCGTGCACTTAGGTGCACGCGTTTTTTTGTTTTTTGTTTTTTTGATTTACATGTAATATGGGAAGCTCCGAAATTGAAACAGATTTTTTTAAAGTTAATTCAATGCAGTTTTCAAGAACACTTTCATCGGAAATTTTATTAAACCGGTAATATTCTTTTAAATGGATATTTTTTAATTCCGATAAATAACTTTACACTTATGATTAAGCACAGTTTTAACTCCTGTGGAACAAGAACCTATGCAAGGTGAAAAACAAATTGGTAAGTGCAGAGTGGAAAGTTGTTAAGTCTTTTTGTGGAAAAGGGCCCAAGTATAGGTTACCTAGTTTACAAAATTGAATATCAATGATTTTTTTCTGGAACACACATGCTACGTTTTAAGCGTACAAACCAGGCATTAAGAATAGCTGCTAATTAATAGGACGGTAGAAAAGCAACCATTTTCGGCAGTTTTGATAAAAATTTATCGAGTTTTACACACAGAAGCCTAATTGGTCTTAATACGGTTGGATTATTATTTATGAAACGAAAACAAAAGTAATAATTTAAATAGTATACATATATACAAATCTATAATATATATACATATAAATATATATGTATATATATAATTTTTATCAAGTATTTGAAAGTAGTTAACGAAGTCATTCATTCGTTTCTTCTAAATTATTTCAATTTACTAATTTTACAAACTAATATTCGTTGGATTCGAACTGTTGCAATTCCCGAAGCATTTAAGAGATTTCAGGAGCATCTCTTTGTTCATTGATACACAAGTAATATCTATATATATAACTATATCTATATCTATATCTACATATATCTATGTATATCTATATCTATATCTATATCTATATCTATATCTATATCTATATCTATATCTATATATATATATATATCTATATCTATATCTATATTTATATCTATATTTATATCTATAACTATATCTATATCTATATCTATATCTATATCTATGTCTATATCTATACCTATATCTATATAGTTATATAAAATTGAATTTGAATTTTTGCTTGAACAAAACAACCGAAATATTGATAAATTTCAATGATTTAAGTTTTAAAATTACACATTCGTGCCACAATAGGGCATCAAATTATTTTTAAAATAAAATTTCAGTAATTAATATGTTTAATTAAAGTATTAAGTTTGTAATGAAATCGCAACTTCTTTTAATCGAACGTAGATTTGCTGTAATGGCATGCAGATTATACAACAGCAAATCAATATCTATATGTTATTTACCATACTAACGTGCATACCATCGATTTTAATATATACATGCATACATTAAATTAGAATTGATGTGGTGCAGAAATTTAGCCGTGATTTTACATAGGAAAAGGAGAAAAAATCCCGTGAGTCTTCATTCTGAATATAGCTGATAATGATATTGCCTTTGTTAGACTTTAGCTAGTATATATGTGGGATCCATAAATCAAACACAATAAATTCAGGTGTTTTTATTACATTTAATATAAAAGTTTTCAATCACAACGTTCACTTATAGATATATGTATGTACATACAAAGTACGAGTTTAAATACACCGTGCGGAAAACGTCTTCGCTTGGTGGCGGTTTTACAAATTATGATCGTCCTTCGTTAGTCTTGTCAAAGTATGGCGTGGTGTGTTCAGTGCGATCTATTCTATGTTTGTCAGGGTTGTATTATCGTTAGTATTAGTCCTAGTTCCTACTACCAAGTTAGTTGCGTATGTCAATCCCACATTCGGCCATCCTGCGGCATCATTCGGCATCGGATGATGGATCCCATTTTTTCATGTGTTCAGCGGCGGTGATGGTTCGATTTGGGCCTTCGTGCTCTCCGACTTTCTCAACAGTATAACGTCCACGTCTCATTACTTTAACAATCTTGTAGGGTCCCAGATACTTGGCTTTCAGCTTCATGCCTGGCCCATACTGCGTTCGCTTGATGGCTACTAGCTCGTCGATGGCGTATCCAGTCTCAACTTGTCGATGTTTATTGAACGTTTTACGATTCTCTTGTTGAATTACGGCGATATTCTCTCGCGCTTGGCGACGTACCTCTTCTCTCTCTGCGTTCAACTCGTCCAGACACTCATCTTCAAGCATCTCCTGCAATTGTGGATTTTCTGGAATGCGCATTTCCACACCAGTCAATATCTTGAACGGCGAGACCTTGGTACTACGGGGCGGACTACTATTAATGTATTGCTGGACACGATTGGCATGCGTGTTTCAATTCCCTGGAGCTTCATGACTCAACTTCGCTATCATTGGTATTACAATTCGATGCATTCTTTCAACCTGCCCGTTTCCTCGCGGTATGCCTGTAGCAATCAATAAATGTTCAATCGCCGCTTTCACAATAATCCTTGAAGAGATGAGATGTGGAAGCAGCTCCTCTGTCCGTGACCACTCGCCTAGGATTACCAAACACGGCTGCTTGCTTTTTCAATCGATCAACTACGGCATCTGCTCCAGCATCTTTCGTAGGATATAACCAAACAAACTTGGAAAAAGCATCTACAACAACCAAAATATAATTATAGACTTTCTTGGTAGTTTCCATCGGTCCGACGTGGTCAAGGTGATACGTGCTTAAAGGCTTATCCTCCTTATGGATGGTGTTCAGGAATCCTTCCTTTCTCCCAGCTTTAGCGTCTGTGATAAGACACTCCACACAACTCCGCACCGCTTTAGCTATCTTCGCACTCGGATTAGGAATATAAAAGCGTTTGTCCACAGCCTCTTGCGTTTTCTTAACGGAGAAGTGTCCTTGCTTATGCGCCGTACGGATAATCTCATCTTCCATTTGTAACGGGACTACGACTAATTCTTTCACAGGATCTTTGTATAGTACGCCATTTTTCACAAAGTAGTCTTCATACTCTTCTTTCTCTAAGATCTTGCGTACCGCTCGTATCCAATCATCCTGAATCAGCGCTTGCTTCAACCGGTGACTCAGTGAATCCTCTAGCATCAGGCACGAAACCCTACTCAACGCATCGACATGTCGCATTTTCGATCCACTTCGGTGCTCAATCCCGTAATCAAAATCTTGTAAGAACATTGCCCAACGCGAGACTCGGAGAGGAACTTCTTTCTTCTTTAATGTCATAGTGAAAGCATTACAGTCCGTTACAATCTTAAATCGTATTCCCAGCAGATATACCCGCCATTTTCTCAATGCTTCAACAACGGCTAGTACCTCCAATTCATAGGAGTGTAATTTCTCTTCCGACGGTTTCGTCTTTCGGCTCATAAATTGGATTGGGTGAAACTCCTGATCCTCGGAATCCTTCTGCAGTAGCACTGCACCATAGCCCGCCATGCTTGCATCTGTATGCACTTCCGTTACCGCTTTGGGGTTATACAATCTTAACACCGGAGGATTCGTAAGAGCTTCCTTTAATTGTTGGAACGCTGCTAGTTGCTCATCTTGTAACATGAAGTTGCGATTACGGCGTAATTATCGACGAATCTTCGGAAGTATGACGTAAGGCCAAGGAAACGCTGCAAGGATTTCTTATCGCTTGGCACTGGATAGTTCCGAATCGTTCATCTTGGATGTCTGACTCCTCCTCCGCTATTAAACATAGTGTTCAGAATTAAAGAATTCAACGCAGTGAATAAAAACACAACACGTCTGGTAGCAATTCAAACCGGAAGAGAGTTCATATTTATTCAGCAGAAATTATAGATATAAAATATAAGCAAGGTTGCATTCAATTGTCTAAGGGTCGTTCTATTTTTCATTTCAATACTTTTCCTGAACGACACCTTTTTTTTAACTATTAGTTAATAAATTTATCGTTAATTACATTGGTTACATGCCAATTAAATTTCAAGTAAAGCAAATATATTGTGTTTAATTTTTATGAAGACTAAGTAATTTACAAATATTAATATGTTTTTCCTTAGCTATTCCTTTGGTCAGGATATCAGCCAGCATGTCGGTAGTTGATATATATACTAATTTAATTTTACCACTATCTAAATGCTGTCGAATAAATTTGCCTTTTATATCAACATGTTTTGTGCGCGGTGAATAAGAGTTGTTCAAAGCAATTTGTATAGCACTTTTATTGTCGCAGTAAAGAACCATACCGGTCGCCATGTTTGGCATCAATTCTTGTTGTAATCGCATAAGCCACGTTGCTTCTTGAATCGCCGTTGTCATGGCCATAAATTCAGCCTCAGTTGATGACAGAGCAACAGTTCGCTGACGTCGAGTACTCCAAGAGATCGGAGCTCCTTGAAACTTGAAAATATAGCCCGTCGTCGATCGCCTTTCATCGATGTCACTAGCCCAATCTGCGTCGCAATACCCAGTAAGATCGCTTGCTTGTCTGCTAAACATAAGACCGCTGTTTATGGTACCCTTTAAGTACCGCATCACTCGTTTTATTGCAACCCAGTGAGCTTTTCCTGGATTTGTTGAAAAACGACTCAGAAGGTTAACAGCGAAACTGATGTCAGGCCGCGTTACTTGTGCGGCAAATAACAAACACCCAACAGCTTGCATATAGGGAATTTTCAACATCTCACGCTGTTCGGCTTCGTCAGTAGGACACATTGTGGTACTCAAACGCTGATTCAAATCGATTGGTGTTGCAACTGGATTGCTATTAAACATTCCAAATCGATTCAGCATATCTTTGATATATTGAGACTGGTCGACTTCGATAGTGCCCGTGTTTGTGTCTCTGGTGACACGCATACCCAAGACTGATGATACTTCACCAAGATCTTTCATATTAAATTGTGATGAAAGTTGCTTTTTCAGCGTATTCAAGCTACACTCATCATTTGAAAATAGTAGGACGTCGTCGACATATACGGCAACAAACATTATCTCGACGTTATGTACTTTGTAATAAACACACTGGTCTACATTACTACGTGTAAGACCTAATTTTAGCAAAATGTTGTTGAACTTCTCGTTCCACAGCCGACTTGACTGTTTCAGCCCATACAAAGATTTCAGCAGCTTACAAACACGACCAGAACCATCATCAAATCCATTAGGTTGTACCATGTAAATATCTTCATTAATCTCAGCATTGAGAAATGCTGTGACTGCATCCATCTGATGGATAATTAAGTCATGTTTTGCAGCTAATGCCAAAAGAAAACGCAACGAGGTGTATCGAACGACAGGAGCAAACGTGTCCTCGTAGTCAATACCTTTCCGTTGATTACACCCTTTGATCACCAACCTAGCTTTCCGTCGTATTACTGCACCATTTGCGTCTGTTTTGGTTTTAAACACCCATCTCGACTTTATTGCTTTCTTACCAGAAGGCAGTTCAATCAAACACCACGTATTGTTCGAGTAATGGGAGTTCATTTCACTATCAATGGCGGCTTTCCACTCATTTGCATCCTCACTAGACATCGCGTCCTCTAGATTTTGAGGATCATTTGATACAAAATCAGTTACACAAAAGTTAAAATCGTCTCTTTTTGCCGCGATTCTTTTTGAGCGTCTTAGAATGTGACCACCCGAAACTTCAACTTCATCAGAGTCATTTGCACTTTCAAAATCGGAGGAATCAGATTCTACTTTATTGTCAACTTTTATTGAACCACTATTGCGTTCGGAGGCAGATTCTGCATGTTTTTCTTTAACTATTGATGATTCTTTGTTATCTGCGTCCTCTGAATCGATAATGTTAAGAAATTCACTCGGGCCTTGTATATCAAGCGTTGAGTTCAGTTTACCCGTATAGTTATCTTGTGTTTCAAAAAAAACAACATGCCGACTAATAATGACTTTTTGTGTTTTAGGATTGAACAGTCTATATGATTTTGATGTGCTACAATAACCCAGCATAATACACTCAATGGACTTGGCATCTAGCTTCTTTCGTTTTTCACGTGGCACATGCACCATGGCTTTGCAGCCAAACAATTTCAAAAATTTTAAGTTGGGTTTTTTATTTGTCCATAACTCATGAGGACTTTTCACATTTGTCGCGAACGGAATTCTATTTAATATATACGCAGCTGTATTTGCAGCCTCAGCCCAAAATCTTTTTTCTAATCCCGAATCGATCAACATACACCGCACCCTTTCAATAATTGTTCGGTTTTGCCTTTCAGCTACGCCGTTTTGCTCCGGTGTATATGGCGAGGTAGTTTGGTGTACAATACCTTCAGCTAAACAAAACTTTTTAAATTTCTCATTAATATACTCAGTGCCATTATCTGACCGAAATATTTTTATTTTGCGCGAGCACTGGTTCTCAGCCAGTTTTTTAAACTTCACGAACTCATCAAACACTTCTGATTTGTGTTTAATTGGTACCACAAACAATTTATGTGAGAAATCATCAACAAATGTCAACAAAAAACGAGCACCAGAAAATGACTTTTCTGCGAACGGACCCATCACGTCCGAATGTATTAAGTCCAGCAAATTTTCTGCTCGGATACCACTGCTTTTAAAGGAAGCACGCGTTTGCTTTCCTTTCACGCAAACCACACACTTTTCATTGCAAACCTTCTCAAAATCAATACCGACAGAAGCATATTTAACTTTTTTAAGATGCTCTTGGCAAATGTGTCCCATTCTTCTATGCCATAGTTGATAATCATCACGAGTATAAAGCACATTTTGTGTGTTCGACTCGAGATTACATTTCGTTTCACAATTTAGGCGATACAAACCATTTACAACATTTGCAGTAGCTATTAAAGTTCTGTTATTGTTGTAAATTCTGCACTCATTGCCTTCGAATATAATCTTATTTCCATTTTGAGTCATTTGTCGTACCGATAATAAATTTGCACACAAATCTGGTACATATTCCACGTTCTTCACTACAGCATCTACTTTGGTTTCATTTGCGAACAAAGTCATATTAATATCACCTTTCGATTTAACTTTAATGGTTTTGTTATTTGCAACTATAATATTTTTATTTGCAGTCGGCACTTGATTAACAATCATGTTATTGTTTTTGGTCATGTGAGAAGTTGCACCCGAATCAACAAACCATTCGTCTTTACGAATGTCATAAGAAAGAAGAGATGCAAAAAGAACACTTTTGTCTTTTGTGATGTTGCCACGTCGCTTGGTTTTGCCAGGACAATTTCTCGCAAAATGACCAAGTTGCTTGCAAGAATGACATCGAAATTGATTTGAGTTTTCTTTTAAATTTGATTTTGCTTTTGAATAAAGTGCATTTTCACCACATTTAGTCGTATTATCAAATTTTACGTCTTGTAACAAGAGTGTTTTTACACCATCGATCGTGAGTTTATCTTTTGTATTTTCTACCGCTAACACAAGTGGACGAAAATCGTCTGGTAGTCCTGCTAACATCAACGATGCGGTTAGCTCTTCGTCAATGTTAAGACCGGCAGTTTGTACCTTCAGTGACGTCATCACGATCGAATTTACATATTCTTGCACTGATACATAGTCAGAAAGTTTGGATTGCACTAGTTGTTTTAACAACTCCACTTTTCGAGTAAGACCCGTGTCTTCGTATGCGGAAAACAATGCCTTCCATGCTTGATGAGCCGTGGAAGCTATTGCAATATGCGAAAAATTATTCGGCTCTATCATTAAAGTTATTTCAGCCAGAGCACGTTCATCACTGTCCTTTTCCTTGTCTGAAGGTTCTGCAGGTAGCCCATTTTCAACTACCTTCCAGCAGTTCTTTATGATAAGATAGGATTTTGCATGACGCTTCCAAATATCGAAATTTTCGCGACCTTTTAATTTCTCAAATGGAAAAGCTACCGCGTTTGTCGCCATATTCAAATAACAATCCGCGATTATTCGGCTAAAAATAATCAATCCACTGTTAATATGTAGTATACTATTCGGCACACACTTTTATCACAAATTCCCAATTATATTTTGTGACTTAAGGCCCATAACCTGTTCAGAATTAAAGAATTCAACGCAGTGAATAAAAACACAACACGTCTGGTAGCAATTCAAACCGGAAGAGAGTTCATATTTATTCAGCAGAAATTATAGATATAAAATATAAGCAAGGTTGCATTCAATTGTCTAAGGGTCGTTCTATTTTTCATTTCAATACATAGATTACCAAATTCTGCTTGCAACTCGACTATCTTTCCACACGACCTTCCCTCGCAATGTTTCGCTTGCTCTACTTGGTCACATACGCTCTGCTTGCTTGGAGTCGTTCTCTCATGTGGCGACTCCTCGCCATGCGCCTTCGTATTCCGATCTGCGTCTTCTCGCGTCTCATCACGCTTACACGGAACCTGAGCCGATTCTCTCTCCCTGAGCTTCTTCACCGCATTTCTAATTGCCGCATATACTGCATTCAAATCCTCTGCTAACGAGTCATCAGGGCGTGCACCTACGCAATCACCGGCCTTTGCCTTGCGCCCCACTGCACCTTCACCTGCACTCCGTTCAACCTGCCCCCCGCTCCCGCAATTACCAGCCACTGCCTTACGGTCACGTGCAGCTTCGCTGCTAAGCTCACTCATCTTCTCCCTGAACACGGCTCCATCTTCCGTTACAATAAGGTCAACTTGTTTGAGGACGTCGTTGCCTATCACCAAGGAATAACTCAAATCTCGCTCCTGTACTATGTGGAAAGTAATGTCAAGTGAAACTCCATCAATACACATGGGAAGCGTTAAACTACCCATCGTCATCATCGCACTATTGCTGATGCCTACCAACCGTCTCTTCTCCTTACTCAACTCAACGTCCAATTGCAGCATTAGTAGAGTGTCATGACGTATTAAACACAAATCTGAACCGGTGTCTACGAGTGCCGAAATTGTTCTATTCGACCTGCTGAAGAATATGTCCTTGAAAATAAGACCACTCTGTCTGACCGCCATCATATTCGCTGAACTCTTCTCCGCCTTTACCTCTTTCCCCTTGTTTCCGCATTCACTAGCTCTGTGACCCTCTTTGCCACATTTAAAACAGTTCAGCCGCTTACTCGGACAATTCCTGGCGATGTGAGACTGATCGCCACAACTGTAACACCCTTTTCTACCCGCAGTTGAATTATGTAAATCTCGGTTTGAGGACGTCGGCTTTACATAATTCCCACTCGTGTACCTCGTTGACAGTTGACAGTTTCCGCTTGATACAGGTTGCTCTTGTTTGATCGGGAATCCTGTATGCCGTCGATGAAATATTCGATGAGGCTTGCATCATCTAAACATATTGGCTTGCCGATTTCCATAAGTACATACTAGTATTCTCGAAGATCTTCACCAGGGTGATTTCGACGGTTTCGCAGTGCACAATGTACTTCTATGGACGATAGGGTGGCTCCAAACTCTCGACGCAAAGAAAACTTTAATGAGTTCCAATCGCTTATACCGGTTTGGCTACGAATAACAATTTTTGCGGCACCCTTCAAAAGTTATTTCGCATAAATAAACTTCTGCAATTCGTTCCACTTGACAGCTTCTGCGTTGCTCTCAAAATCCTCCAGCCATTGTTCGAAACTTGGTTGACCTGACCCACTGAACGATGCCATTGAATCCTCAATATCACGAAGAGTGAACATAGACCTTTCAACTTGCGCCGGACGCACACTTATCTGGCTTACAACATCATCATCCGACTCTGGACCATCGCTCACATTCAGGCCGAAGTGTTCTAAAAGTCTGTCTTATAAAGTAGCTTTCAAAGATTATTAAAATTTATATACGTGTTAAATGCAATATTAACCGCTCAAAATTATAAAACTTATTTGATAATAGTATGCACTCTACTGTATTCGCAATGTTATTAAAATATTTTACTCAAAATCTTTTCTGAATTTTCTCTTTCGAAATATTTCTGCTTAAGTTCTGCTCGCTACTGTACTGCAATAATTCGATTTATTTGTAACAATAACAACAAACACAAAATTTTATTCTTTACATATGCGTATGAGCAGAGCAGTACGGTATTTTCAATGTTAAAGTGTAAAATTCACCATGTATACATACATACATTAAGATTCAATATATATACATGTGGGAATAGATTCTGACATGGTGGCAACACCACACAGAACTGAACGAACAAACGAACATAATGAACGATCAACGAGGACAGGACAGAGAGAACAACGACGGAAAAGTTAGTTGTAAGCCGGATGAGCATAAAGGCAACACGCCTTCGATACTTCTCTTAAAATGTAAATGTGTTAATTATACATAAGTGTTTTACAATAAATTAATAGAAAACCAACAGAAGAAAAGTGAACTACATATTTCATAAAAGAGCAGAGGATACTTAGATGTCCATGTAAGTATCCACAAATGGGGACTCAACCGGGATACGAACAGTGAAAAATTAAACTCACGGGGAAAAATTAAAATTTTTCTTCCGCACCGATAAAGTTAAAATAAAAATAGCAAAAGCGCAGTTGTGTGAAGTGTGCATAATTTGGACATGTGTACATAAGTTAATATGGGCATATGGACTCGAAATTAAAGGTGGCGGCAACTAAGCGGTTAACGGAAGAACCACAACAGTGTGGAAAATTGTTAAATCAGAGTGACGCCAACTCAGCATCGTAACGGCAAGTTAAAGGTACAGCCGCGTAGAAAAGTGAACAACGCCAAATACACAGAGGCGAATCTGCACACGCAAACGCAAAGATTCAAAACGAAGCAGTAATAAAATACGAACATAAACGAAAGTAAATTTATTAAACTGAATATGAACGCAAAGACAAGAGTGAAACAACAACCACAGTGGAAGTGAAAAACGAAACACGCAAACGCAATGTTTTCAAAACGAAGCAGTAATAAAATACGAACATAAACGAAAGTAAATTTACTAAACTAAATATGAACGCAAAGACAAGAGTGAAACAACAACCACAGTGGAAGTGAAAAACGAAACACGCAAACGCAAAGTTTTCAAAACGAAGCAGTAATAAAATACGAAAATAAACGAAAGTAAATTTATTAAACTAAATATGAACGCAAAGACAGGAGTGAAAAAACAACCACAGTGGAAGTGAAAAACGAAACACCCAAAAGCAAAGTTTTCAAAACGAAGCAGTAATGAAATACGAACATAAACGAAAGTAAATTTATTAAACTAAATATGAACGCAAAGACAAGAGTGAAACAGCAACTACAGTGGAAGTGAAAACAAATAGGTGAAAACGAAACAAAGACAATAGAAACAGTGGAAAAGATGGCAATGCAGCAAATTTGCAAAATTATAAAGACTTAGTCAAAAGTTCGGAAAAGACAACAAGTAAAAGAGTAGTAAAAATAGTGTTTGCAGAAACAATAAAGTGATATACAAAGACAAGCCAAAAACAAGAGCAGTAGTGGTATCAAAATAACAAAGAGTAAAGCAATGATATTGCAAATAAATTTGAACTATTTAAACAAGTCATCAAATGCAGTGTGAGCAGAGCCGATAAGAAAAGCCAAGTACAACAGGAAAGCACATAAGCAGAAGACAGGAAAGCATACCAGCGAATCAGAGCGAGAAGACAACAACTGTTTAGTAGTAAGAAATATTCCAATAAGAAATATTATTTGTAGTTTGTATTGCTATTCTTTTCAAATTATTTGTACACCTAGTTGAAATAAGAAATTTTTGACAAAATGGAAGTTGACGAAATTAAAGCATTGACAGTTGAGGAGTTAAGAGCAAAATTGAGAGAACTGAACTTGAATTCTAATGGATTGAAAAAAGAATTGCAGACGAGACTGATAGTACATTTCAATAATAATCAAGCGCAAGACCAAACAGACGATACGAGCGAAGACGAACGTTCATATGCTACAGTAGCTGACGAAGCGACAGAGGCAGCACGACTACAGAGAACAGAAAGGGTTGCTTTCACACTTCGCGATATTAGAGATAGTGTATCTGCTTTTACAGGTGACAATTCAATCGAAGTTAATCATTGGATTGTTGAATTCGAAGACGTTGCTGATACAGTGGGCTGGAATGAGCTACAAAAGTTTGTTTATGCGAAACAACTTTTGAACGGCGCAGCTAAAATATTTGCTCGTGGTTTAGTTGGCGTAAGAAATTGGAGTACGTTAAAAAATGCACTCGTTGACGAATTTGGGGAAAGAATATGTGCGGCAGAAATTCACCGTGCTTTGAGAAATAGACGCAAGCAATTCAAAGAAAGTTTAAATGAATATTTGTATGTTTTAATTGAAATGGGAAAACCGAAAGCACTTGATGATCAAAGTAACATTTCATATTTTGTGGAGGGAATTCCAGATGCTAGGGCAAATAAAACTATGTTGTATCAGGCAAAGAATTTAAGAGAATTAAAGGAGCAACTGCGCGTGTATGAAAAGGTAAAAGGACCTCACTATTCGTTAAATAAGTCGAGTGCTTCTCAAACATCTTCCTCAAGTGTAGGTTATGTTAAGGATAAACAAGGTAGTACAAAAAAGGTTTGCTATAAATGCAATAAAGAAGGGCATATAGCTAAAGATTGTCAAAAGGAAAATACAGTAAAGTGTTTTAGGTGCAAACAAAACGGTCACTTCTCATATGAGTGTAAAGAAAAAACTAAAAACGTAAAAAGCGAACCAATAAACGTAATAGAAGATGGAAAAGCAGAAAATATTGCAAAGAAGAAAAACGATTTCTACTTTTTAGATATAACTATGAAAAATGTAACCTTTTCTGCGTTAGTCGACACGGGTAGTAAATATAGTGCTATGAGGTATGACACGCTTTTGATGCTAGGTGATTTGGAGCTAAGCGATGAGAAACTACACCTGAGTGGAGTAGGTAAAGGCCAACTCACGACATTGGGTTGTTTCAAAGCCGAAATCACTGTAAATGAGGTGTTGTTGGAGGTAATGTTTCACGTGGTTAGAGAAAATGAAGTACCATATTCCGCGATTATAGGATGTGACGTTCTAAAGAAATTCGAGTTAGTTGTAAAGGGGAATGAAATCCAATTTAAGCCATTGGAAAAGACTGTAGCTGCGGTTACAGGAGAAGGTAAAAGTGACAAAGATGGGGCTAAGGCAAGTAAGACGGATGATGCTGCGGTATCAGTCAAGCCTGTTGCTGCGGTAACAGGTAGATTTGCAACTTTTGCGGACGGAAAACGCGGAATTGAGGAAACGGACATGGGAAAAGGTAGTTCGAGGGAAAATGAGTTTTGGTTAAAAGAGTTCGAAACGTTATGTTAAACTAAAGATTTAGAAGAAGTTGACGAGCGTCAAAATGTAGATTTGTCAAACCTAAGCAAAGAAAATATAGGGAAACTCGAAACGTTAATAAGAAGTTATGAAACTAGGAAACCAGAAAGTTTACCAATAGAAATGAAACTTATCTTAACTGATGAGGTACCTGTTTATCAGCGTCCACGTAGAATGTCATTTGGGGACCAGAAATTTGTTGACGAACAGGTGGCGAAGTGGTTAAAAGAAGGAATTGTGCGGAAAAGTACTTCAGCATACGCGTCTCCGATAGTATTAACAACCAAAAAAAACGGGTCGAAGAGATGACAGCAATTGACGAAGTACTCGACAGGCTATACGGAGCTTACGTGTTCACGACCTTAGACTTGAAAGATGGATTTTTTCACGTTCCTATAGAACCAGGTTCAAGAAAGTATACCGCATTTGTGACGCAAACAGGTCAATATGAATTTTGCTTCGTTCCATTCGGCACTTCGAATTTGCCGGCGATTTTCTGTAGGTATATCCAAGCGATTTTTCAAGACTTATTGGAAGACGGTACAGTCATTGTATATATGGACGATATTGTTATCCCAGCTAAAGACGAAAACGAATGCATTGAGAAACTTAGGGTGGTTTTAAAGCGATCAAGCGAATGCGGTTTGAATATAAAATGGGCAAAATGTCAATTTTTAAAAAGAAAAATTCATTTCTTAGGGTATATTATAGAAAATGGTAGAATATTACCATCAAGCGATAAAACCAAGGCAGTTGAAATGTTCCCAATACCGTCAAGTAGGAAGGAAATTCAGCGGTTCCTAGGTCTGACATCATTTTTCCGACGTTTTGTACAAAATTATGCGGTGGTAGCCAAACCACTAACAGATTTGTTGAAAAAAGATGCGAAGTTTGTTCTGAGGGACAAACATTTAATAGCGATTCAGGCGTTGAAAAGTGCTTTGAGAAATGCACCAGCTTTGAAAATATATAGTCCGACAGCATATACAGAGGTGCATGCAGACGCATCGAAATATGGATATGGTGCAGTATTATTGCAAAAAGATGGAGAAGATCAACCATTGCATCCAATCGAATATATGAGTAGGAAGACGACGACAACTGAAGAAAAGTATAGTTCCTACGAATTAGAAGTTTTAGCAGTTATTGAAGCTGTTAGGAAATGGCGGATTTACCTCAGGGACCTCAAATTTAAAATTATAACGGACTGTAATGCTTTCGCACTTACAATGAGCAAACGTGACGTGACAGATAGAATAATGAGATGGGCAATGTATCTTCAGGAGTACGACTATACTGTAGAACACAGGGCAGCAACGCGTATGAAACATTTAGATGCATTGAGTCGTGTATATTGTTTAGTAATCGAAGACTCGCTAAAGTTGAGACTACGTGAAGCACAGGGAGAAGATGAGTGGATTAGAGCTGTTAAGAAAGTTTTAGGAAAAGAACAGTATGAAAATTATTTTTTAAAGAACGGAGTTCTCTATAAGGATCCCGTTAAGGAGCTTTTAGTAGTACCATCTTCAATGGAAGACGAAATCATTCGCCTAGCTCACAATCAAGGACACTTTGCAGACAAAAAGACACAGGACTTGGTGGAAAAATTTTAGTTTATCCCAAAACTAGGCACAAAAATCAGTAAGATTACGAAAAGTTGTGTAGAATGTATAGTAATGCAGGCGAAGGCTGGGAAAAAAGAGGGTTTGTTAAGCCCGATTGATAAAGCGTGTGAACCTCTAGGTACCTATCACATAGATCACGTCGGCCCTCTGGCCGAAACCCGTAAAAAATACAATCACATTCTCGTAGTGATAGACGGCTTTACGAAATTCGTTTGGTTATATCCAACCAAGTCTACTGGCGCAGAAGAGGTAATAGATAGATCAAAGAAACAGTCTGCGGTTTTCGGTAATCCGAGGAGGGTAATTAGGGACAGAGGAAGTGCGTTCACTTCTATAGCATTCAAATCGTATTGTGAGCAAGAAAACATTCAACATTTACAGATTGTGACGGGGGTGCCACGAGGAAATGGGCAAGTGGAAAGGGTCCACAAAATAGTAATTCCAATGATTTCAAAGCTATGCCACAGCAACCCGGCTCACTGGTACAGCCACGTCGACCGAGTTCAACAGATCATTAATAGCACCGCTCCAAGAAGTACGGAAGCATCACCGTTTAGAATTCTTACGGGGTTAGAAATGCGCAGATCTGATTACCCAGACATAAGAGAAATCTACGAAAGGTTAAACCTAGAAGAGTTGGACGTAGAGAGGGATGAAATCAGGCAAAAAGCCCAGCAGAACATACATAAATAAAATACAAAAGGAAAATCGATCAAATTTTAACAAAAACCGGAAGAAAGAAAAGGAATACAAAATAGGAGAACTTGTCGCGATAAAGAAAACACAGTTTGGAACTAACACTAAGCTTAAACCGAAATATTTAGGTCCATACGCGATAACCGCTAAGTTAAGCCATGGGAGATATGAGGTAAAAAAGATAGGGAATGAGGAAGGACCAAACAAGACAAGTACTGTATGTGAGTTCATTAAGCCATGGGGTTCGTCATTCGGGTCGAATAACACATCAGGACGGCCGAATGTGGGAATAGATTCTGACATGGTGGCAACACCACACAGAACTGAACGAACAAACGAACATAATGAACGATCAACGAGGACAGGACAGAGAGAACAACGACGGAAAAGTTAGTTGTAAGCCGGATGAGCATAAAGGCAACACGCCTTCGATACTTCTCTTAAAATGTAAATGTGTTAATTATACATAAGTGTTTTACAATAAATTAATAGAAAACCAACAGAAGAAAAGTGAACTACATATTTCATAAAAGAGCAGAGGATACTTAGATGTCCATGTAAGTATCCACATACATATGTTATTACGTATACATTTATTTCTACATACAGTAATCGCTGCCGTCTACCCAATGTGCATGTTGCGTTATTTACTTCTGTTGCTGCTTGTCATGTAGTTATGTGGTGATGTTTTATGCGTGTTGTTGTTGTTCTTCTACTGCTGCTGCTTGTCTTGCTACTACTTGCATATGTTAATGATCTCTGCCCGTTGCTTTGTCGCTGCAGTCTATCTCTGGCGTCTGCCCTCTGCCCTCTGCTGACGTTCTTTTTCGCTACTGCGACTTTACGTATATTGTTTTTGTTTAGGTATCGGTTTATTTTACCGTTTTTGTTGACCACGCCACGGATTTGCCGTTAGAATTTGTACAGTTTTATGATTTAGATTTAAGTTTTCGTGATACAAAATTCGCAATTTCACGTATGACAACAAAATTGTGAAGTTAAACCTTGCACTATTAATATGTGCGCTCTTCTTAAAGTTTCCAAATACATATGTATGTATTTGGCCAAATCAAAATTTGCACATTAATTTAAACGTCTTGCACACACAGTTACATATACATATGTATGTACATGTATATGTATGTACATATGTATATGTATAGTTTTAAACACTTGTGGATTCTTTCCACTTTTGACACCACTTTGTGGGATCCATAAATCAAACACAATAAATTCAGGTGTTTTTATTACATTTAATATAAAAGTTTTCAATCACAACGTTCACTTATAGATATGTATATGCATGTACATACAAAGTACGAGTTTAAATACAGCGTGCGGAAAACGTCTTCGCTTGGTGGCGGTTTTACAAATTATGATCGTCCTTCGTTAGTCTTGTCAAAGTATGGCGTGGTGTGTTCAGTGCGATCGATTCTATGTTTGTCAGGGTTGTATTATCGTTAGTATTAGTCCTAGTTCCTACAACCAAGTTAGTTGCGTATGTCAATCCCACATATATGTACATATACAAGTATAAAGTATGGTCGTTTCCTTTGATATAACTTGGCTTAAAAATTGAAGAACGGATTTCAGTCACGGTGGTACATGAGTCGTGATATTCAGAAAATCCTTATTTAGGGTTTAGGGGTTTAAGGTTATTGGCGTTGTTTTCATACGTGTTACTGCACTCTGAGTAGGGAGCTGAATATTAGCTCAAGACCGATGTCTCGCGGGAAGAGGGAGTTCAAATTACCAACAATTGGAGTAGGAAGATAGTACAACGTGCCCAAAATCCGGTCAACAAAAATGGCAAATCTCCCAAATAGCTGACAGGTGAACCCCCACCATACCAAAGCGGCCTTGGATGTTTTGAAAGCTCAGCAAAGAGGTGCAGGATGTAGCATTCATCCAGGAGCCCTGAGTTTCTGCTGGGGCTACTCAAAGCCTCATTGAATGCGATGCTAAGTTGATTTGTGACACAACCAACTGTAGGCCTAGATAAGCCATGCTAATACACAATAATATAACTTTCTTCGATCATTAAACATAAATCGAATTATTGATTTTGCAGGAATAATTTTTTTCGCCGACAAATTTTTTTGCGTTTATTATGATCGAAGAGTAATATATCAAAGTATATCAATATATCATCGAAAAAAAAAAAATTAGAAAGCATCGATCAGTTAATCGAAAAAAATAACGATCAGACTTGATCGAAAGAATTAAAATCACAAAATATCGATCAAATGAGATCGAAAAACTAAAAATCACAATATAACGAGCAATTTTTGATTTTTTTTTATATAAATGTGCTGCCCCAACTTGTGGGCAGGCGACATAGTACATATAAATGGCCATGTATAACATACAAATTTCTCAAATCCAGCCGGATGAAAGTTAATGTTTGCCTTTGTGCTTTATTGATAGTTATTGCAGAGAACGTATATTAGACAGTGAAGCATTAAGTTAGGATGCAGGTGTGAATTGTCAAAATGCATCAATAATTCTCGTCCAGCTCACCACTCTAATGGCCGACAGGGGAAATCGTGAGAGTGGCGAGTTAACAGAGCTGAGCGAAGGCAAAATTTGTTTAACAGACTATGATTTCTGATAAATTTTAATTGTTTTGGCTCGAAATTTAGATTTTGCCAATATATTAACAAATTGATATAAACGTCTAAATATTCAATTTGACGTGAAATTTTGCTTTACTTAAATATGTGCATGATAAGAGTGAGCCAATTTTGATTTTATGCATGCATTATAAGTATACATATGTATGTATTATAAGCGTAACAATCGTTATCATACTAAGTATACATACATATCTAAATATATATATGTACATATACATATAGATAATATGTAGTACATGTGTACGTATATAAATATCCAAATATACGTATGTATGTATATATATTTACATGCGTATATGGATATGTATATACAGACATATGTACATATGTATATACTATATATAAGTATGTACATACATATGTGCTAAAAAATGTCAACAAGTGCACATGCATTCATATGCATTATATCTGTCATCATAATATATTTATTTATTGTTATGTAGATATATACAGCATTTATTTCATCCCTCCGCCAGCGTGTTTGTTTTCAACCGCAGCGCAACTGCAGTACAGCAACAAAAAATTCATTCATAAACGCACGCGCATATTATTGAAAGCAGATTTCCGTTCATTCATAAATGCGAGCATTTCATCTCCCCACAAACACATGCGCCCCTCATCCATCTCATTTTTCGCGACGAAGACAAAAATCTAAAAATCATAAATTGAAGATTTTTGTAATTTTGGTCCAAATGCTCACAACTTCAAATGGGAATATAGATATTATTTTGGCCCGCTTGTGCCCGTAAAATATTTCATGAAGAAATTCATCATTTATTAATCTATTATGTTTGCTTAGGGGTCGTGCACATATTACGTAACGCGCTAGGGGGGCGGCGGGGGTTTGCGATTTGTGACGAAGTGTGACATGTGATTTCCCTTTGCCTAATATATAACATACATACATATGTATATTAATTAACATTGTATTTTATTTTACGATTAATAAAAACAATTTTTCTGAAAGTGTGACATGGTGGGAGGGGTCTGAAATGATCAATAATTGCGTTACGTAATATATGCACGACCCCTTATCATTATAAACGTGTTTTGCACGAAATCCTGTTATATATGTCATTTAAAGCCCTAATTATTCCAAATCGGCGCAACCAAACGCCTTACCGCTACGCCTACTTGCATACATATGTACATTACACATATGTATGTCAATATGTAGTCTATATTTTGGTCGCATTTGCTTCAGAGCTTTCGTCTTATCACAAATGTAGCACAAGTAGCAGAATAATATATTTAGGAGTCGAAAATCTACTACCTTTTAACATATTTTTCAACAATTGTCTAATTAAACGCAAACATTGCTATAATTAATTGTATTTTGTGAGACCTTTAATTAATTATACTACTTTTGCTTCTTCCTGAACCAACAATCTGGGTCAATGACCTATACAAAAGACTTTCAACCCGAAATTGCAAATAAACCGTACCATTTTTATTCTGAGAGGGTATAAAGGACCAGAATTTTAGTTGCAAATTTAATTTTGTGTCATATAACTTAACGTCATCTTATGTATGTATCTATATGTACGTATTTTATTTCAGATATTCCTCTATTCGATCAAGTATATCAATATTTGTATTATACTCCACTTTTTACTTGTACCTATCTCAACTACAAATTAATTCAACTAAACCCTGATTAATGATGGCGGCTTTGCTACGCGACGCAGCTTTTTCGTGTGAATTGCGGGCAGAAGCAACTATTTCTGTGGAGTTTTGACAAAACAGCTTATTTGGCTTTCGAATTTTTATTTTCAAATCAATAAATTTCTATCTTTGACGTCCAAATTTAATATTTAAATTAAACTTTTAACACAATGGCCTGTTGAACTATTGCTTTGTTTAACTATTTGTATAAATATTTCATTAGAACTTTGGTATTTTTGACATGGTAAAAATTGAAGACCAACTGGAGATAAGATATTTTGTCAAACTTTGCGCGCAGACTTAGAGTTCGGTTGAATGTGCGCGCATGTGAACAAACATATGTACATACATAATTATTTCTATTCTATTTACATATCTACACATATGTACATATGCTTATACGCGCCCTTTTGCATGGAAGTAATTCGATTAAATATGCATTGATAAATAAATGCATGCATGTGCATACATATGATAAACAATAAATGCAATTTCTTTAGTGTTTTTTGAAGATTTTGTTTAACTACTTAATATATTTATTGAAAGTTATATATGGAAAATATTAGTAGAATAAAATAAAACACTAAAATTGAAATTATAGAAGAATACATATTTTTAATATTTTTTTTTAAATGTTGGAAATAGAATTGCGAAAATTCCTTATCAAAACAATAGGAAAATTTTCGCCAAAAAACATCTGCAACCACACAATGTAGCTGATAACAGAGAACGTACATTAATTTTCTCTAAAATTGTTGTTTTCGCTCAACCGATGTTAAATTTTGCCCCTTGTAGGTGAAAAATTATTGGGTGGTGAGCTGGACGAAAAATAGACCTTTTCCCAAAAACGCGGAACGTCAACAGGAATGAAGTGGGATGCTACTTCTCTGTAAATATACGTTCTCTGGTTATTGCAAAGACAAAACCAAACTGTAATTGAGGTCGCTTGAATTTGAACGCTAAATAATGTGAAATCAGCGTATACGGGCTGCTAATTTTTTATAACCACTCTGGTTTTGGCACGTTGAAGTTTCAAATGACCATCAGTGGTGATCCAGCTTTTATCGTTAAAGAATGCAAAGTAATTCCAGGTGGCGCCAAAGACAATTTATTAAAATCATCGTTTGTTTGATGGATATCGAACCCAAGACGTATATGAGCATCTCTTATAGATGGTTCTACTCGATCAAATACTTCGAGCGCTTTTTTATCAACCGAACTGAATTTGTCCCATGTTAAAATTTTGCACGATTTAAGGACGTTACCAGAGTTTTGCTGATGTTGCATGTGGGTGTTTCGGTATAGTACAAATTCAATGGAAGCTGAGTGCTAAGTACGTCATGCGATCGTGTTGACTTAATCCCTGATGATGCTACCGATATTTAAAGGTTTTTTGTTATACACTTACTCGGAGTAAAGTTTTTGGATGTAGTCTTTTAAGTCTAATAAATATGCGTACCGAATTATTATGAGTTAATATTTTATAAGAAAACTTTAAAATAAGCATCTGTTATGTAATATAAATCGACTAGCTCCAAACTATAAGTGTTTTAGTTAAAAATCTTGAAATAGATTTTCCAAATCGAGTAGATTTCAAATTTTTCGATGTCCGGATCATGCCTGTATATTTTCATTAAAGTTATTTCACTATCAATACCAAAAGTTCTTATGAAGAAAAGCCAAAGCGTGCCACCCAGAGCTATTAAATTTAGATCAAATGTATTAATCAAAACGATTACTTGGGTTCGGTAATCATAATAATTAAACCAATTCGATTTTATAATCAAAAAATTAGTAATCAATTATAATAGGAAATAATCAGAAAAATCTTGATTGTTTACAATTACAAAGTTATCAAAAATAATCCGAAAATTCAGTGAAATCATCTAACTATTGTTTGATTACTTTTAATTATATTTGATTATTTCAATTATATTTCATTGTTTTCTTTATTTCACTGTTACGAAACATACTTGTTTGTTTGAATAGTTTAATACTCTTATGAGAAATATACAAACGCAACTTTTTTCTCTAATAGATAATCTAATAGATGCTCCTGACTTTGGAGGATCCTTAAACTGAGTAGGTTGGAGTGGTCCCACTAAAGCGGGCGGTTGACGTATCGGGCACACCGGTTGCTCACATTGCCCATTGTGTACAGACGGGGACGTAAGAGTCGGTATTGAAAGATATCCGCCCAACTATAACTGCATACCCAGAAGATCGACCATACCCCATTGCATTCAGCATTATCTCAAGTATGAGAAAATTAAGTAACAGAATTTGTGATGACGCATTATTTGACCTTCAGAGGCCAATTGATAAAAATGATTTGAATTTTTTAAAAGTCATTAAGATTGAATAGACGTTCAACTCATTGAATTTAGTTATAAAACGAACAAGAACTGTCATTGATGGGCCTTTGGTGTTGATATTTATAAATGCTCAATACTCACCAAAATGTATTCAATTATGAATTGTCTTAAAATGTTAGAATTAAACGTTTGAAATAGAGCAAAAAATTTCAATAAACTTTACAAGTCAAAGTTTTAAAGGGCACAAAAAAAATTAGTTCCATAGCACCAAGGCACATTAACTCGACACTGGTCCATTACTAATATTATTCGTACAACGGCCCAATAATGATTTTCCACATGTTAATAGAAAAAACCTATTCAAGGCCAACATCACAAGTTCTGACAAAAAACTTAAAGTAAAACTTGTAGAATGTGATAAAACAACAGTATTGATATTTTTATTGAAAAAAGTTAACAAATATGTAAAAAATAATAAAAATCTGTAATTAAATTTCTAAATAAAGCTTTTTTCTGTTTTTCTGTTTAAATTCTTAAGCCATTATTGAACAGACGCGCAAACGTACACTTGGAGATATCTTCCGGCAAAAGAACTCGCGTGAGTTGATTTTGACAAGCAGACAAATGTTTCGCCGACGAGCACCTGCTCGCAGACGTGCTGAAGTAATATATGTAGCCGCCAAAATTGCTTGGATTACTCTTGCCTTTGTACTTAAGTTTATTACAAAAAGCCTAAAATGGCGTTGACTTACCTTTTATAATTTAAAACTAAAGCATTGATTAATTGTTAACAAGATAAATTTTGCAGATTTGCCTGGCTGACTAACAAAGTTGTTAGTTATTGCATATTTTCCGATACCATTTTTATTATAGCTGTAATTTCAACAAAAATTTGCATTGAATTGAAATAAATTTTCACAATAATTTTTAATAATTGATAATAATTTGAATAATTTTAAATAACAAATCAACAGCCACTATAATCAAATAACAAATCGTCATATTATACTATTTCTAACACTAGTTTACTACTATTTATCGAACTAGATTATATTAGCTTTGGAAATGAAGTTACCTCCATACCCATTCTGAATGAGGACTCGAATCGATATATTAGGACCAGTAGTGCGTTTCTGTAACTTTCGTTATGCATTATAACGAACGAAATAACGAATTGAGTGTGGCGGTGTTTCTGTAAGTGTGGTGATAATTATTTTCGTTATAATATTCGTTATTGTTTTCGTTATCATATCACACACAAAAAATTTAGTGATATTTGGCGCAAAAACAGAAATGAGTGAGGTAAGACTAAAAAATACATATTGTTTACAGAAAATCCCGCGCTCATGCGACAAGCACTCAAAGACTTTTTTCAAAACTCCATTAAGCCTTTCCACGCAGTTTCTGGCTTGAATATGGACCTTGTTGTAATTTTCTTGCCTAACTGATTCCGGATTTCGATATGGCGTCATAAGCCATGGCTGTAGTGGATATCCAGAGTCTCCAATGAGCCAATTGGAGTTTGAATTGGCAATAAATTGTGATTCCAAATACTCCTTGCATTTAGAATTTTCCCATATGTTGGCATCATGGGTACTTCCACCAAACCGTGCATTGGCAGACAATATATTGAGGTCGTAGTCGCATATTAGCTGTACATTTTTAGAAAAATACCCTTTTCTATTTATGTAACAGCACTCAACATCCATTGAGGGGTTTTTTATCTTCACGTGCGTACAGTCGATGTCACCAATGCATCCGGGAAACCCAGTGCAAGAAAAAAATCTTCAATTATTCATACAATTAAGTATAGAAAGTAAAATTGTATTAACATATGTACATATATAACCTTTGTTTAATTCTATTGGACTCTGCCAAGTTTTTAGGGGAAATTATATATTTGCACATAAGCTTGTTTTGTATAATGTACGAAACTTCTTTGACGGACCGACACACAATTGTCGCGCTCATTGAGCAAACGAAATCCTGCCCAATATCCCTTAGGTACGATCCTGTCGCATAATAATGCAATGCTGCTGAAATCCTCAATGGTTTTGGAATAAAAGTTAGTATTACTCCATCTTTCATGTGAGGGCGTATTTCATTTAACAATGCTATTGCAGCATCTTTTTTGAATCAAAAAAGATCTTCAAATCGCGCTTCCGGGAAGTGTGAAGGGTCAGTTGAGTCTCTAAGGTAACGTCTATGTATACGTAGCATACATATTTCGCTGGTCAACTAATATTGCCAGTGTGGCAGCTGCAAGCATAGTCACAAGCTTCAAAATAATGAAATAAATTAACACTTCACATTTACACACATACTATATTTGTCTATACTTACTTTTTTAATAAATAACTAAACAATACAATGCAAAAAGTAAAATTTACAATTAGAATTTATGTAAACAAAACAACTCAGCTGTCAACGACATAATAAACAGTGTTTTGTTTCCACTGTTTCATACACTTTATAACAACTCACCACAGCCATAACGAAAGGTGACTTCTCTGAGTTACAGAAACACTTCAAAATAATTGTTCGTTATAAACCTTTCGTTACGCAAAAGTGATATTTCTTTCGATATCATAACGAAAAGTTACAGAAACGCACTACAGAGCTGTTAAATAATTATAATTATAAATATTAATATTAAAATAATTTTTTTAAAGTCAACTTAATTATGTTCTTTATATCATCTTTGGAAATCAAACAGTTTTGTATTTAACACAACATTATTCAACGAATTAATTTGTCACCGTCATCGAAATTAAATAATTGAGATCGCTTTGATAAACCTTTACTATAAGGATTATCAATCTTAAGAGCAGTTTTCCATTTTGTGTGTATACAAAACATGTTGCAGTTAGCCATTCAATAATTCTGTATTTGTCAATTCAATTCAATTCAATTCAATTCCCGATAAGGCCCGACATCATCGCCATCTATGAAAGGAAATGGATGTGACAAGTTAAGAAAACCATTGGAGCTTGCGACATCTACTACAGTTGCCATGCAAAGGAGCGCAAGTTTGGTGTACCTAACATTACGTATAAGGTTCTGTCGAGCGAATTGTGCGAAAAATGGCGTAGAGCACCACGACCAGCTCCGTCAGAATTAGGAAGTCTCCGTTGATACCAAACGAGGTTTCAGACAGCGTAACTTACTGTCGTGTGACTTCAATAACCGCGCCTTTAGTTCTGCCTTTTGCAAGCTGGATAAAGAAGCGAAGCGAGTGAACGAAGGCAAAACGATTTACCTCCTGTCATCAAATAAATAAAGCGCACTAACGTCTTAGCTGCCGCGTCCTGTTTACAGTTACAATTTTGATAATGTAGAAAATTTGGAATTAGCATTAACACCAACATTAATGTCAGTCTCAGGCATAGCAAAAGTACTGGCAACATGCAAACTGATTGTTTGAGATGAATGCACTATGGCACGCCAAAAGTGTCTTGAAGCAATTTAGCCCTTCAAGATTTTAATGACAATGGGAAACTATTTGGCGAAGCTCTTATTTCGTTGGCTGGCGATTTTTGAAAGGCTGATCCGGCAACACCCAAATCAACACCAGCTGATGAACTTAACGCTTGGCTGAAAATATCGAACTATCGGGGCATCCAAAAATTATCCTTGATCAATAATATCTCTGCAACAAAATATTTCAGCTGCTACATCTTCGAAACAACTGTTCAATATTGGCAACGGCAACATTTAAAATGATTTCAATAATGAAATAAAGTATCGGTTCAATATAAAGGGTGGTTAAATTTTAAGGGCCGATGTTGATTTTGAATCAAACACAAATTATTTTGGAAGTTATTGTAATTTCTTTTTATTATGATAACATGGTGTGGTTCAATTATGTATGGAACTAAATATCGGCCAAATGTCCGTCGCGACCTCCGATGGTCGAAATTTTCGATGACGCTGAGGCATAATTGAGGTTCTATGCCGTTAATGTGCCGAATTATCTCATCCTTTAGCTCTTGAATTGTTGCTGGCTTATCGACGTATACCTTTTCTTTCAAATAACCCCAAAGAAAGTAGTCCAACGGTGTCAAATCACATGATCTTGGTGGCCAATTGACATCGCCACCACGTGAGATAACACGGCCATTGAATTTGTCGCGCAAAAGAGCCATTGTTTCGTTGGCTGTGTGGCAAGTGGCACCATCCTGTTGGAACCACATATCGTCCACATCCATATGTTCCAATTCGGGCCATAAAAAGTTCGTTATCATCTCACGATAGCGAACACCATTCACAGTAACTGCCTGGCCGGCCTCATTTTGGAAAAAATACGGCCTGATGATGCCGCCAGCCCATAAACCGCTCACTCTTTGTGGGTGCATTGGTTTTTCGACAATCATTCTTAGATTATCATTCGCCCAAATGCGGCAATTCTGCTTATTGATGAATCCACTGAGGTGAGGTGAGGTGAGGCGATATGCATTTTGATTTGAACGCCCATCTTCATAATAAGCCTGAATAACTTTAACACGTTGCTCTATTGTGTATCTTTCCATGTTCAAATTGAGTTAGTCTGAAGGGTAAGCTAGTAAATTTATTCAGTTTTTGGTAAGCAAAAATTAAAGTACACAAGGCTACGTAATTGAAATTCGAAGGTAAAAACTGTTAAAATTTTCAAAAGTATGCTCAAATTATAAGAAAACTTCGTGAAAAATATGTTACATATGCACCAAAAACAATTACAAATAAACTTGTGCGGTTTTCGAAGACAAGTCGAGCTTCGCCATAAACTATTTAACTATTTTTTAATTATTTGTAAATCAGTGTAATTCGAACAACTCAACTGCAATAGCCTGCAATAAATCATCTTCCATACTCCCTAATTACGTATTATTTAAGATACTTTCATAAATTTTATTCATACCTTCCCGCATTAGTCTATATTTTTCTAATAACCAACAATTTGTTCTGCATCTTCCTTACTGTACAAATGTAAATAATTTCAAGGTAACAATTTCACGCAAATATTTGTATTCTTAAATAAGTATTAGAGTCAGCTATAAAACTTGTATGCAAATAGTGAAAAGTTTATGTACGCATATATGTATATGCGTACTATGTGTTTGCGTGTAAGAGAACATTTCTGGTATTTTGTTGTTATTGCCTTTTAATGCCTGTTATTGCACACCTAGTTTTTACCTTTTATAGTACTTGACAATTTCCGCTCATGTTTCCAAGTGTTTATTTGCTACTTAAATCAACGCGTCATGCTTGTTTTTGTTTATTTTTTTCCAATTTCTTGAAATGCTATTTTATTATTCAAAACTTTTTCACTGTAGGAGTGAAGCAACTTCTTCCTAATCTACGTTCTTTAGTATTACTAGCTAATGCCCGGTGAGTTCTGCGACGACTCGTGAGCAATTTTGAATAAATGTGAAGATATTAGAACTCAAAAAACTTCTTCAATCATAGGGAAAATCTTCGGCTAAATAAAGGCAGTATCACTATCAGCTCGATTCTTAACAAGGGATTTTTCTCCCTTTCTCATGTTAAAACAATGGGAGATGGAAACAAATTAATTTAATCATTCATTTATTGGAATATTAAAATTATTAGTGCATTAGGATTAAAATCTTTTATAGTACAATAAATTTTGGTAATTGCTAGATATACATTGGGATTACTTTATGATTACATCAATACAAAACTTATAGTAGAAAACCATTAATATATTGTATCGAGAGTTCCCGCCCAATATCAACAGGAGTGGATAACGCAGACTGGCGTAAATTACACAACGTGGAATATACCTTACCTACAGCTAAATTAATATGGTCATACGTGAGCTTGCATGTACGCATATTTACAAACAAGACAGAAAAGTAAAAGTCCAAGAACGAACCCTTGCGGAACCCCCAAAATAAGTAAAACCTTTTAGTTGCGCTTTCTGAACAGCCGTTTTAACAAGCTGAGGTCTGCCAGTCAGATAGCTTTTTAAAAGTGCTATTGAATATTGAATAAATCCTAAATAGCACCGGAGCTTAGAACGAAGCAGTTGACGATCAAGTGACTCAAATTCTTTCGAGAAGTCAATTACACAACAGCATTAAATGGGTTTTACCAAAGGGTTCTCGTATGTCCCCAAGAATTTTTATGAGTACAGTTCAACAGCTATGTCCTGTTCTGAAGCCGAACTGGAAAGAAGATAGTAAATTATTACGTTCAACATGAACAATTATTTGTTCAGACTTTAAAATTTCATAAACCTTATGCAAATCAGGCATGATACTAATTGCCCTATAGTCAGAAGGCGAGCTGATCAACTTGTTTTTGTCAATAGGTCTCACTGAAGCAGCCTTCCATACATAAATAGGTCTCGGAAGCAAAATGTAAAAAGACAATGGTTTACTAAGTGAGGGACAGGCACCATTCTCACCGGTGGCGTTCGATTTAATTATAAATATAGGTCTTGCAACATTACCCCCAGAAACAGTAGTGAACTGAAATTGGTCTCCAGTACAACAGACAGAGGAACAATAAACAAATTAGAGGTGTATTTTAGATGAAGCACTGCTTATATATTCATTACTCAAAGTGTCCATATTTATGTATAGTACATTTAGGGTTACCACTACCAGAGACTCGCAAATTTTTAATGTCGCTCAACTCCTAGCACCTTTGAACACATTCCAATTATTGTCATGTTCCGCAAGAGTCCCGTTGGTTACTATCGCTCGGTGGAAAATTTACACTTCCTGTGTCACGTACGATATTATCACCAATACAGGTTATTTCTGACTTAGAACAAGGAATTCAAGCAATTACAGATGGAAGGGAGAAAGATGTAACAAGAAGCAATATCGCAGCAAAAATAAATAAATACAATGACAAATTAGGAAACAACATGAAAGAAAAATTCATACTGAAAGCATACGAAGAAACCAAGAAATGTTTAAACCAACACAAGGACCAAGTAATAATAACCCAAGCAGACAAAGGTAACAAGATGGTTATGTTGTACAAAAATGATTATGAGCTGAAAATGGCAGAGTTGTTCAACGACAAAATGACATACAAAACTATAAGAAATGACCCCACACAAAATTATTAAGGAAAAACAATATCATGATCAATGACTTATATCAACAGAAGATACTTGACTTAAAACAAACATTCAAACATAAAAAACTCATTTGAATTGTAGGAAAGTATAAAAAGCCTAAGAATAGAAGATTTTAATATCATTTGACGTAATTTCATTATTCACAAACATACCAATACATTAAGCTATTCAAACCATCATGAAAAAATGGGATATATTGACCAATCACACTAACATTAAAAAAAGAGAATTCCAGACAACACTCGAATTTTGTTTACGTGACAATAATTATTTTAAATACAATAACACATTTACCAACAAATTTATGGTATGCCTATGGAGAATCCACTATCTCCAACAATAGCAGACATTGTACTAGACAAAATAATTGACGACAGCCTAGCGGAACTAAAATATAAGACATACACATCAAATACATAACCAAATATGTAGACGATGTGTTCGCAATAATAAAATCAAAAGACATGGAGGATATTTTAAAAGCATTGAACAGCCAACACACTAAAATAAAATTTACAGCAGAAAATGAAGAAAACAACAAGATATCATTTCTGGATGTTGAAATCCACAAACGACAAAATAACATTAAGTTTGGCTGGTACACCAAATGTATGTATTAGAAAAAATAGCTACCCTAAAGCAACAATACAAAGACTAATAGAGACAACGGCAAACAAAATTCTCACTCCACGCAACAACAGGATAGAAAGCATAGAAAACATGAACAAAAAATATATTGGACTTACATACATACCAGGCCTAACAAATAATAAGGCGCTTAGGAAAATTATTAAAAAAGAAAATATTCTTTATGCTCACAAACCACATAACACGCTGAGTAGAATACTCACGAAAACAAAAGACAAAATAGAAAAAGAGCAACAACACAATGTGGTACACGAGATAAGATGCAAAGGAAAAGAAGACGAAAATTGTAACAAATGCTATGTGGGCACGACAAAAAGAGCGTTGGGTATAAGGATTGGTGAACATAAGGCGGACGACCACACCTGACCACACATAAACACACAGCTGACTTCGCGAATACGAGGATTTTAGACGTCGTGAAAGGAAAAAGGAGGAGAATGACACTGGGAAACTTACGCATACAGCAAAATTGGAGAACGCGATGAATTTTAAAGAAGATGTGGACAAAACAAATAACGCATACACAGCTGTGATAATAATTAATATATGTAAATGAGAGCAATGTCACAAATATGTCTTCATAAGTCTATTTCAAAACTAGAGGTAATTGTGCACATACATATGTATGTATGTATGTACATTTATGTACCTGTAATTATTATTAAAATCATTGTAAGTCCATAAAAAATACTCCGAATGTACTTAGTTATTACAAATGAAACTAATGTTATTGTTTATTGTTCAATGTTTATTGTTTAATAAAAACAGACTCCCTGAAGAAGACGCAAAATTCGTTGAAACGCGTAGGAGGGAAAAAGAAAATTAACTTATTCGTTTTTACTCTTTTCGGCCGAAGCAGCTCCAACCCAGCAAACAATTTTATAAAGAATTTGGCCCTTATAAAAACTAATGATTTATTATGTTGTCCAAGGACAAGACGGGACCTAACACAATACAAACGATTACGAATATGGGAATTCAATAAATAAACCAAGTTGTTATTTATGAAGTTCAGTTTCCCATTCACACTAACAAAACTCCAACACTCACACCACTTAGCATGGCCAAGCTCTAAAAACAGTTCACTGCCATCTAGTGAACGATATTCTCTATATCTGCAAGCAGAGAACGTATATTTACAGAGAAGTAGCATCCCGCTTCATTCCTGCTGTCGTTCCGCGTTTTTGGGGAAAGGTCTATTTCTCGTCCAGCTCACCACTCAATAATTTTTCACCTACAAGTGGCAAAATGTAACATCGTTTGAGCGAAAACTACAATTTTAGAGGAAATTAATGTACGTTCTCTGTTATCAGCTACATTGTGTGGTTGCAGATGTTTTTTGGCGAAAATTTTCCTATTGTTTTGATAAGGAATTTTCGCAGTTCTATTTCCAGTATTTAAAAAAAATATTAAAAATATGTATTCTTCTATAATTTCAATTTTAGTGTTTTATTTTATTCTACTAATATTTTCCATATATAACTTTCAATAAATATTTTAAGTAGTTAAACAAAATCTTCAAAAAACACTAAAGAAATTGCATTTATTGTTTATCATATGTATGCACATGCATGCATTTATTTAACAATGCATATTTAATCGAATTACTTCCATGCAAAAGGTCGCGTACAAGCATACTATGTGTAGATATGTAAATAGAATAGAAATAATTATGTATGTACATATGTTTGTTCACATCCGCGAACATTCAACCGAACTCTAAGTCTGCGCGCAAAGTTTGACAAAATATCTTATCTCCAGTTGGACTTCAATTTTTACCATGTCAAAAATAACAATGTTCTAATGAAATATTTATACAAATAGTTAAACAAAGCAATAGTTCAACAGACTATCGTGGTAAAAGATTAATTTAAATATTAAATTTGTACGTCAAAGATAGAAATATATTGATTTGAAAATAAAAATTCGAAAGCCAAATAAGCCGTTTTGTCAAAACTCCACAGAAATAGTTGCTTCTGCCCGCAATTCACACGAAAAAGCTGCGTCGCGTAGCAAAGCCGCCATCATTAATCAGGGTTTAGTTGAATTAATTTGTAGTTGAGATAGGTACAAGTAAAAAGTGGAGTATAATACAAATATGATTTACTAGATTGAATAGAGGAAGATCTGAAAGAAAATACTTACATTTACATACATACATAAGATGGCGTTAAGTTATACACCACAGAATTCAATTTACAACGAAAAGTCTGGTCCTTTATACCCCCTTAGAATAAAAATGGTACGGTTTATTTGTAATTTCGTGTTGAAAGTCTTTTGTATATGTCATTGACTCAGATTGTTGGTTCAGGAAGTAGCAAAAGTAGTATGATTAATTAAACGTCTCACAAAAAAAATTAATTATAGCAATGTTTGCGTTTAGTTAGACAATTGTAGAAAAATTTGTTAAAAGGTAGTAGATTTTCGACTCCTAAATATATTATTCTGCTACTTGTGCTACAGTTGTAATAAAACGTAAGCCCTGACATACATAAATGCGACCAAAATTTAGACTACATATTGACATACATATATGTAATGGTTGCGCCGATTTGGAATAATTAGGGCTTTAAATGACATACATATATAACAGGATTTCGTGCAAAACACGTTTATAATGATAAGGGGTCGTGCACATATTACGTAACGCAATTTTTGATCATTTCAGACCCCCCACCATGTCACACTTTCAGAAAAATTGTTTTTATTAATCGTAAAATAAAATACAATGTTAATTGATATACATACATACGTATGTTATATATTAGGCCAAGGGAAATCACATGTCACAAATCGCAAACCCCCGCCGCCCCCCTATCGCGTTACGTAATATGTGCACGACCCCTAAGCAAACATAATAGATTAACAATAGATGAATTTCTTCATGAAATATTTCACGGGCACAAGCGGGCCAAAATAATACCTACATACATACATACATTCCCATTTGAAGTTGTGAGCATTTGGACCAAAATTACAAAAATCTTCAATTTATGATTTTTAGATTTTTGTCTTCGTCGCGAAAAATGTGATGGATGAGGGGCGCATGTGTTTGTGGGGAGATGAAATGTTCGCATTTATGAATGAACGGAAATTTGCTTTCATTAATATAAGCTTGCGTTTATGAATGAATTTTTTGTTGCTGTACTGCAGTTGCGCTGCGGTTGAAAACAGACACGCTGGCGGAGGGATGAAACAAATGCTGCATATATCTACATAACAATAAATAAATATATGATGATGATAGATATAATGAATATGATTGCATGTGCACTTGTTGACATTTTTTAGTACATTTGTACGTACATACATGTGCATGAACATGTAAATATATATACATACATACATACATACGTGTATTTGGATATTTATATATGTATGCACTACATATTATCCATATACATATTTACATATGTATGTATACTTAGTATGATAACGATTATTACGCTTATAATACATATGTATATAATGCATGCATAAAACCAAAATTGGCTCACTCTTATCATGCACATATTTAAGCAAAGCCAAATTTCACGTCAAATTAAATATTTAGATGTTTATATCAATTCGTTAATATATTGGCAAAATCTAAAATTCGAGCCAAAACAATTAAAATTTATCAGAAATCATAGTCTGTTAAACAAATTTTGCCTTCGCTCAGCTCTGTTAACTCGCCACTCTCACGATTTCCCCTTGTCGGCCATTAGAATGGTGAGCTGGGCGAGAAATATTGATGCATTTTGACAATTCACACCGTCATCCTAACTTAATGCTTCTGTCTAATATACGTTCTCTGAATGAACACAATGCGCATAACATCACACACAGCACGAGTCGCTACCCCACATCATGTGTACAATAAAACGCGAACACACAACAACACCAATCACGCATGAATGAAGCACCACAATCGCTAGTTTTCGCGCTGACCAGACACCTTTGTATGGAATTTGTGTTAGTTGAAAGCCTTCGACGTCCTCTACAACGTATCGGTCGTTTTCTAAAATTTTGGATATTCTGTACGGTCCTTTGAATTTCGGAATTAACTTGCTGGATCCTCCTACTTGTGAGTTAACGTTAGAAATTACTACATAATCCCCTAAATCAAATTTGTACGGCTCTCGCCGTTTGGCATCTGCATATTCTTTGTTATAACTTTGTGATTTACGTTGCATTACTTCTGCCTGTTCTCTAATTTTTTCTATAGTACTCTGCTTCTGTGGTTGTATAGACTCCACTACATTTTCTCGAACACTGTCTATCACTTTTCCCTTCTGTCTTACTCCGAATAGCAGTATACTAGGGAGTTCTTTTGTTGCCATGTGCACCGTATTATTCATTGCGAACTCTACTGACTCTAAAGCTTTATCCCAACCTAATTCGTTTTCGGAACTAACCATTTTTGCTATCATTGGTCCCAAAATTTTGTTCACGATTTCGACCTGGCCGTTCGCCTGGGGTGAGTTCGTTGCGACTTTAATGTGCTCTACGTTACTATCGTCTAAAAAATCTTCGAATTCTTTTGACGTAAAGCAAGTTCCGCGGTCTGACACTATCGTTTTTGGTCTGCTATATGTTCTAAAATAATCTTTCAATGCTACCACCGCTTCTTTTGATGCCGTCGTTTTTGAAGGGTAGAGACGAGTGAACTTTGTAAATGCATCGATGACTACCAATATATGTTTGTACTTTGTACACTTGCTTTGAATTGGACCGTAATGGTCGACGTGAACCATTTCAAACGGCGTATTTCCCTTTGGTATCTTGTGTAGCAGTCCATCTTTCTTACCGCTTTTACCTGAAAACGCTATACACTTCAAACAGTTTTCTATGTGATTAGTTGTTTTTTTTTATATTCGGAAACCAGTAACTTTTAGTAATTACTTGTACTACTTTATCTACCCCTAGATGCCCCAGTTCGTCATGATATTTATACATAACATGTCGCTCCATCAATTCGGGAACGTAAAAAAGAAAATCTTTGTCTTTCTTTTTGAAAACTATTCCATTTCTCATCTCATAGTGGCTGCTCTCATTGGCTTCTAACTCTTTCTTTATCTTTGTTACCCGCTCATCTCTACTTTGGCATATAATTAGTGTTCGTATGAATGACCAGTATATTATTTACTCTATTTAATGCATCTACGTGTTGCATTCTTTTGCTTGCTCTGTGTTCGGGTTCATAATCATAATTTTGCAATTCTAAAGCCCACCTCGCTATTCTCGGATTTACGTCTTTTTTGTTAAGTGTTAGGGTTAAAGAATTACAATCAGTGATAATTGTAAATTTTATGCCTTGTAGGTAAACTCTAAATCTTTTCAACGCGTACACTATTGCCAAAGTTTCTAGCTCGAAGCTGTGATACCTTGATTCTACATCTGTCGTGCGTTTGGAAAAATAGAACACTGGATGGAATTTTCCATCTGTTTTCTTTTGCAGTAATATTGCCCCGAACCCTAAAGCGCTTGCATCGCAGTGTAACTCCGTCGTGTCGTTCGGGTCATAGGTTGCCAACAGTGGGGATGCCATTCGTTTTTCTTTAAGGTTATTAAACGATTCTATCTCTGTGCTCCCGAATTGATACTTTTTGTCTTTCTTCGTAAGATCATGGAGGGTCTTGGCTATGGTTGAAAAACCTTTTATAAATCTTCTGAAGTATGAACATAGGCCTAGAAAACTGTGAACCTCTTGGACTGGAACATTTTCGACTGCTTTTATACCTTTCTCGTCTGCTTGAATACCTTCGCCAGTAATGACGTAACCTAGATACGACACTTTAGACTGCAGAAACTCACACTTGTCGAACCGCAATTCTAAGTTATTCTGTACAATCTTCAAAAGGACTTTCTCCAATACTTCTAAATGCTGTTTTGTGCTTTGTGTCGCTATCATAATGTCGTCAAGATAAACTATAACCTCTCCACTTCGGATCATGTCCGCAAAAACTTTGTTAACAAACTTCTGAAATGTCCCAGGTGCGTTTTTCAGCCCGAATGGCATTCTTAAAAATTCGTACTGTCCTAAAGGTGTGGTGAAAGAAGTGTACTTTACTGAATCTTAGTTCATAAACACATGAAAGAAACCGTTCCTTAAATCTAACTTAGTGAATACCTTTTTGTTTGCTAGCCTGTCTAGTAAGTCATCGATGAGTGGTATAGGATAATTGTCTTTTGTTGTTACTTTGTTTAACTTCCTATAGTCGACACACATTCGAAGTTCGCCGGTTTTTTCTTAACCAACACTATCTGACTCACTTTGTCGTGTGTACCCTTTTTCCAAATATTCGTCGATTATTTTCTGTAACTCTATGTCTCTGTAACTTTTCCAATATAAGACTCATTTCTTTTCTAACCAAGGGTTTATCAAGCTTCTTTGAGTTCATATAAACTTTCGTGAACATCTGCTGAAAACGATTCTTTTCTTCGCACTTAAGTTCTTCGCTTAGTTTCAGGTTTATTTCTGCTTCCCCCATTGTATCGATTGCCATAATTTCGTTTACAATCTCACTAACATCACTGTCTTTGCTGAACTTATCATTATTCACACCTTCGCCACTATTGACAGCAACTAAGCTGGTATTTTTCTCATCCTCGTACATATTCTCAACTTTGCCTTTATTCTCCGCTATGTCCATATCATTGTTTACGCCCACTTGAATCATCCTATCCATAAACTCTACGTTTCCGATCTTCAACTTTGCATCGCTTGCTTCTATAAAATTTCTACCTAACAACACTGAGTAGCCAATACATTCATTTGGAACCACTAGGAGGTCAACTAAAACTTTTTTATTCAACACTTTAATTATACATTTCATTTTTCCGAAAACATTTAAAACTGATTTATTTAATCCATGGTATGATTCTGTAACTTGTCCTAACTGCATTCCTGCTGGTACCATAACTTCTTTTATCAAACTAACTGGACTGCCTGAGTCAACTAAACATTCTACAAACATATCAGTGTTAGCATGTGCCAATACATATAATTTGAAATAACTTACAAAATTATGTTTTCCTTTCTTATACTCCTTGCAGTCTGTGACGTAGTGACCTGGTCCTCCACAAGCAAAACAGGAACCTGCTTCACGTTTGGTCTTTCTGCATTCTTTGGCAAAGTGGCCGGAGCAATTGCAATTGTAGCATCGCAATCTTTCGTTGGTTTGTGGTCTTACCTTCGGGCGTCCTGGCAGCGTAATCGAACGAAAAGCTTTTACAACTTCGTTGGCTGACTTGAAATTTTGTAACCTTGCTTGGTTTCTGAGCTGCCTGTCAGGTATTCCCTCTATTAGGTAGTCGGAAAATTCTTCGTCGCTTAGGTTAAGGTCGTTGCTTAGTACGCACTTTTCATTAAAATAGCTGGCGAAACTTTCTTCTGGTACCCAGCATCGCTTCTCAAACCTGCGTCGGCGTTCTAGTTTGTTTTCACGTGACGAAAAAACAGCTTTCATTTCTCCAAGTAACTCGTCTACACTCTTGGGAAACGTTGTCTTTGCGTTGTACCATGCCAGAGCAGCACCCTTTAGTTTAAGATGCAAAATAACGCCCAACATGGTATCATCGATCTTAAGTACTTCGCGATAGTGCATTATCTGATTGTACCAAACGTTGAAACCGTCTCCGCCGTCGTAAGCTGGTGTAATTTCCTTCAAGGTGTCGAAGGGTATGTTGTCGCTTTTTTCTTTAGTTGTCTTCGCCATTGTATTTTCGTTTTCTAGTAGCGCCTTTTGAAGCTTGAGAAGTTTTATCTCCTTTTGTAACAGTTCGTCTCTAAGTGCCGCTGCTTCGACGCTGTCGTTGTCAGGGTCGATTGAATGTCGAGTTGCTTCGCCGTTATTCACGTCACCAACGCTTCTTGCCATACGGTTTCCAAAAGTACCGCTACGCACGCGTGCTATGTTATTTTGTACGTACACTGCATCGTCATCGTCACTATTTAGGTTCCTAACCTCACTTCTTACGCGCCGTTGTACGTTGTTATTCTCGCCATCGCCAATATTCGCTCCGTTGCCACCGTCGTCCGCTACGTTGTCCTCGTCGTTGTCCTCAGCATTGCGCGCACCATCGTTCTCGACGTTGCTTTTTTGGGTATCACTACGTACCCTTGCTCCATCGTTGCCGGAAACACCATCACCTGGGCACACTCCACGTGTCTCCGCTGACAACTCACTGAGCCTTGCAGCTAACGAAGCCTTTGCACCACTTGCGTTAACACCGACGGCTGTGCACCAGGCTTTTAGCTGAAGCAGTGAGTACTTCTCTGCGTTGATCACTTCATTATCTTTCTGCATGATAATTTTTTCTTTTACGTTACTTATACTTTGCAAAATCGTTTTAAAGTTTTTGGTTCTAAAGACCACTTCTGATAAAATGTATCAGGAGGCAGTAGTTAAAATAACAGACACGACCGTCTATCTCGTTGTGCAAAATCGAATGAATCTTTTCCTTTATTTTAAAATGGCGTACACATAACGAGTCTTATTCGCTAGTCTTACAAACGAGTCTTAAGGTCTAGTTACTAAAACTACTCGTTAATGCCTAATTACTTAAACTACTTCTTAAGGGCTAGTTACGTAAGTATAGGCACATGTACACGTATACCTACATACACAAGTACCCTACGGCTCCTACATTATATATATATGTATTTATATATACTTACATGTGTACATGTACATGTACATACATATGTATGTGTGTATAAGTATGTAGATTTTTACTAAAAAATGTCAACGATTGCACATGCATCCATATGCATTTATATGTATCTATATGTATTTACAACAAAAAATTCATTCATAAACGCACGCGCATTAGGCCGGGTCGATATGTATGGGTGGGGAAAAAACCAACAAAGCGGCTAGCAAAAACGAAAACTACAGAAAATTCTAAGAAAGTTTTGCCAAGAAACTTATTAAATTGTACTCAAAAACCTATACTTTCATAAGAAGCGATCCGAAAAATTGTGCTTGCTTTCTTCGATTATAACGAAAGTTTGTGCTTCTATGTATGCAGCATACAGATATTCCCATATTTTTTTAACAAATGCTAAAGTTGTGGAAAATACGGTGGATCGAAAACAAAATTTTATTATTGTAATTAAGTTTTCAAAAAATTAAATGTTTCTGTGGTGCAAGTTACAGACATTGGTTTTTATGCTGATGACGGGGAATATTTTCTAGTTCTAGATTTTGTTAGGTTTTAAAATCTTTTTTGGATTCCATGCGTGGTGTTGTAGTACGACTTTCTATAGTTACGGCCATGATATCGTCTCTATTCTTTGCGATAGCGCGTCGGGAAACTGTTGTCAGAAGCTGTACACAACGCTCAGTTCCTTGGATATGACATGGAATCCCTGGACCAGGAAGCGGCGGATCATCAAACTCAATAAACTGCAACAAGTGTTCGTATGGAATGCTTCCTGAGAATTGAGGCTCAGACAAAACACTGTCATCATCTAGGTCAACCAGATCAAAGTAGTCTGAGCATTCAAAATTTATTGCGTGCTTTTTATCATAAACCCTTAGATTAGTCGGATCACAAACTTTATCACGATAATGTAGTAACTTTTTTATGGCTCTTTCGCGAACATCTTTTCTCTTATCATAAAGCATTGCCAGTAAGATATTTTCAGGATCAGGAAGTATGAATTATTTTGGATTACAGTGTTAACAATTTCTCGCAGCGTTGGTGGTAAATATCGCGTTGACTGTATAAATTTAAAAAACAAGAGACTGCCGTATACAACTGAGTTGTAGAACTTAATGTTAAAGTACATCGGTACGTAAACTTTCATTATGTAAGTTGCCAAAGTTTTTAAATTCGCTGATGGTGAACTAGTTGTCACGTATAAACGTAAGAGTCTGCTTGCCTTTGTTAGCCATCGAGAGTGCACAATTTGTCCCGGTTTCATGCTGGCTAAATTTTCGGGGCAGAAACCATCACAAACTACAGTTGCCATTCGATACAAGTACTGAACGTCAGCCGAGAGCGTTTTTTCATGAATGGGTGGAGGCATATCTCCCAACGAAGTGGCCTCAAAGTCGGGTACAGCCTACAGAAAGATTTTATTTATTTAGCTCAGATCAAAATATACATCTTAGGCTCTTTAAAACAATTGTTTGCTTACCGCCATCTGCTCGCATGTTTCGATTTGCTTAGTTATTATCCCACTAGCTGTGCGCGGTCCGCTTGTAGTGGACTTTTCCAATGCGGAGAACAAGTGACGAAGTGGAAGTTCATTAAAGTGTAATAAACAAACAAACCAGTGCATTGGTATATTCAACATGACTTCGAATCTCCTTAAAATTCCAGTTTCAGAACCTGTGTTTGTTGATTCTCCATCACAGCATCACGAATCAGTCTCTCAAGGGACATATTTTTTTCTCTAAGGAACTCGCACAATTCCCTCTGTTTTGTTCTAGCGTCCTCGGCGTCGACTTTTACTTAACCCAACAATCTGCTCTCAGGCTCTTTAAGAACCACTAAATGTGATTCTTTTACCATTCTCGGATGATATCTTCCATTTGCTTCTTCGCTCGTCAGAGAGTTGTTTTTTCTGCCATCAAAGGAGAAGGCTACCAGATCACAGTCATTGCGTTGCTTTCTTCGAAGAGAATCCCTACATTTCTTTCTTTCACGTGAAACTTTAGATTTGTCCATAATTATTGGTTCCCCATTTTCATCTTTAAAGTCAATATCTTTGAAAAGCGATGTGGCCAAAATAGAAGCAACCCATTCCCATAGCGAAATGAGGTGTATCGTACCTTTTGGTATTAATTTTTTTTTCGACGAACTTGGCTCTCTTGCAGTTGGTATGGCAAACATCACCTCTGATTCAACATCCATATTTGTTGAGCCAGGAAAAAAAGTTGGATCAAGACTAGTTGGCGCCAGTGTTGATTGTTGGTCAACAGCAATCGCCTCGAATTCGGGAATGGTTAGCTTCCTCTTACTGTGCTGATCAATCATAAATTCTTGGAGTTCAATTAAACCACAGCAGCAAGGCAATGTTTTTGCGCACTGACATTTTCCAATATAAAACACTTTATCAATTGTTTCCAGAAACGTTGAAGACTTACTTGGTCTACTTTTAAATTTTATTTCATTATGATATTTATTTAGCAATGTTTTCAGTGTTTTCGAGGCAGTTTTTTCATTGATTAACGGAATGTTTAGTTTATTCCGAATTTCCCAAATTTTTTTTTGCCACTTGTGTGTTAAGATTACCGTACGATTGCTTTTTTTTGTTGTTTTTTGCTCAGCCACGCGTAAAAATAAATAGTATTTTAATACGTCACGATTACTTGGTAGATTTAGATCACTTAAATCTCTTGGCAAGCCAATATTCAGACTGGGAAGAACACAAGACCCGGAGTTCATTGAAATTGTATCAATTTCTGAATTGGTGGAATCAACTGACATTGCAGACGTTTCCATTATAATTTATTAATCGAAAAATATTTAAAACTTGAAAAAAGTTATTTAGCACACTATTGTTTATTCAACGCAGACCACTTGTGTGGTAAGAGTACCGTACGATTGCTTTTTTTTGTTGTTTTGTGCTCAGCCACATGAAAAAACAAATAAGTTACAAAAGCCTGCTATTATTGCATTAATTGCATGGCATGCTGTTATTTTTAAAACTATAGGTTTTTGAGTACAATTTAATAAGTATGACCACAAAATCTAAAGTCGCCCTGTGCGAACTGGGAATTAATTTTAGACCCATGGTTTCTTGGCAAAACTTTCTTAGAATTTTCTGTAGTTTTCGTTTTTGCTAGCCGCTTTATGCGAAAAAAATTCGACCCGCCTTAACGCGCATATTATTGAAATCAAATTTCCGTTCATTCATAAACGCGAACATTTCGGCTCCCCACAAACACATGCCCTCCTCATACTCGTACATCACATTTTTCGCGACGAAGACAAAAATCTAAAAATCTTAAATTGAAGATTTTTGTAATTTTGGTCCAAATCCTCACAATTACAGATGGGAATGTTGGTATTTATTTTGGCCCGTCCGGCACGCTTGCGCCCGCAAAATATTTCATGAAGAAATTCATCTATTACTAATCTATTATATTTGGTTATTATTATAAACGTGTTTTGCACGAAATCCATCTACATATACTATATGTCATTTAAAGCCCTAATTATTTCAAATCGTCGCCAGCAAACGCATAGTCCGGCCCATTACCGCTACGCCTACTTGCATACATATGTATGTCAATATGTAGTCTAAATTTTGGTCGCATTTATGTGAGTGTTTACGTCTTATCACAAATGTACCACAAGTAGCAGAATAATAAATTTTTCTACAATTGTCTAATTAAACGCAAACATTGCTATAATTAATTGTATTTTTGGAGACGTTTAATTAATCATACTACTTCTGCTTCTTCCTGAACCAACGATCTAGGCCAATGACCTATACAAAAGACTTTCAACACGAAATTGCAAATGAACCCTACTATTTTCATTCTGAGAGGGTATAAAGTACCACAATTTTAGGTTTAATTTTAATTCTATGTAGTATAACTTAACGTCATCTTATGTATGTATGTAAATGTAAGTATTTTCTTTCAGATCTTCCTCTATTCGATCTAGTATATCAATATTTGTATTATACTCCACTCTTTTTTACTACCTACCTCAAATACAAATTAGTTCAACTCAACCCAGATCAATGATGAAGAAGCAACTATTTCTGTAGAGTTTTGGTCAAAACACCTTATTTTGCTTTCGAGTTTTTATTTTCAAGTCAAAAAATTTCAATCTTTGACATAAAAATTTAATATTTAAATTAAACTTTTACTACGATAGCCTGTTTAACTATGGCTTTGTTTAACTATTCGTATATAAATATTTTATTGGAACATTGTTATTTTTGACATGGTAAAAATTGAAGTCCAACTGGAGATAAGATATTTTGTCAAACTTTGCGCGCAGACTTAGAGTTCGGTTGAATGTTCGCGGATGTGAACACACATATGTACATACATAATTACTTCTATTCTATTTACATATCTACACATAGTATGCTTGTACGCGACCTTTTGCATGGAAGTAATTCGATTAAATATGCATTGTTAAATAAATGCATGCATGTGCATACATATGATAAACAATAAATGCAATTTCTTTAGTGTTTTTGGAAGATTTTGTTTAACTACTTAAAATATTTATTGAAAGTTATATATGGAAAATGTTAGTAGAATAAAATAAAACACTAAAATTGAAATTATAGAAGAATACATATTTTTAATATTTTTTTTAAATGTTGGAAATAGAACTGCGAAAATTCGTTATCAAAACCATAGGAAAATTTTCGCCAAAAAACATCTGCAACCACACAATGTAGCTGATAACAGAGAACGTACATTAATTTCCTCTAAAATTGTAGTTTTCGCTCAAACGATGTTACATTTTGCCACTTGTAGGTGAAAAATTATTGAGTGTCGAGCTGGACGAGAAATAGACCTTTTCCCAAAATGCGGAACGACAGCAGGATTGAAGCGGGATGCGAACTTACTTAATTGGCGCTATAACCGCTTAAGCGATTTTGGCCGAACTTCTCCTACAAATTGTGGTGTGCGTCTTGATGTTGTAACACAAATTGAGCGACCTACAATTTTACGCCGAATACGAACGGCGAACGTTTTTGTGAAAAGTTTTTTTATAGCAGAAATTCACTCGGTGGTTTGCCGTTGCCTGCCGAGAGGCGACCGCACACGCTACACACTCGAATACGGCGGCCGCGGGATGCTACTTCTCTGTAAATATATGTAAGTTCTCTGCATCAAGAATGATAGAAAATAAGATTGCGTCTTCCGCACTGAGAGCAAGTTAAAGTGAAGTAATAATAGCTAGCGAATGAGAAATTAAAGAAAAATTTCTAAAAAATGAAGAGGAAGAAGCGTAGAAAAAGCGAGCAAATTACCGAACGATTGAAAGTTTTTGTTTTGGCTGGGTGTTGTCAAATCGAGGAAGAGAGAACTAGCGGTCCCCGGGAGGCGCAATCTTGTATTCTATCATTCTTGGATAGCTATAGATATAGACAGATGCCCCGTATATATGTATTTTGACTCAATAAAATAAATCATTGAAATTGAACCAGTGCTTCGACTGTTTTGCGCAAGCAAAAATTTGGGCCCCAAATTTAAAAAATGCTATAGTTTATAGATATAGATAGTTATAGATATAGACAAATGTCACTTATATATTTTGACTCAATAGTCAAAATAAATCATCTTACGCATATGCCAACGTGCACATTACACCTTATGAAATTTAAGAATGTCTGCCTCATTTATACCGATCAATGTAAGACGAAAACTTGCAATCCAACTATTAATGTCGATAATTTGGTGCGCTGAATTAGTCTATAGAAAGTTAAATTCTCAATCTGCGCATAAAATTGAGGTAGCCTTTAACCAATTAACTCGTTATGTATAAATACGAACATATCTCTTCTTCTTCTTATTATTAATTGGCGCTATAACCGCTTAAGCGATTTTGTAACACAAATTGCCGCCACGGCCGCCATGGACATATCTCTGCCTGGAAGAAAACTCTGTTGGGCTGTGAAATTTTTGACTACTTGAAAGCAAGAAACTGCATTTTCTTATTTCGATTTATTATGGATAAGACACCTGGCTATCTATACAAGAAACAGTTAGTTCCAAAATCTACACGTGTAAATGACCTAATAGTTCCTAATTATAACTTGCTTTCTTCTGCAAGGTTTAAATAAAAGCAACTTTAAGACTGTGTTGCACTCACATTTTCGTTAGTTTTTAAATAATTTCTTAGGTATAGCCCCAAGATGTGCTCTCATTTATACCTATAAACATAAATGTATGTATGTATGTATATCTAGTCATACCTATGCTTCCATTCATTGCTTACAAACTCTACTTTTTGAAATCATTATTTATATACCAGTATTGTTTTTAATACAATTTGTAACTTAATCTCCATATGTACTTATTTATTTGTTTACTTTAAGCGTTCACTATTATATTTTATACTGCTGTACTACAAAAGACATCTTTGATCTTACTGTACTAATGTGTTAATCAATAATCAATAAATGAAATGAAATAAATACATTGTTTCATATAATAATGTATTTGTAATTGTTTAGAAAAAACAAATAAGTGTAAACATATAAAACATTCAGCTAATCAGGAATCTATAGGTTTCCAAATCAAGTTTTGTATGTATGTATATACATATGTTTGCTTCTCATTAGTTTAAGTGGTTCTTTCTTATGTGCACATTGACGGATGCGTACAATCATTTATTGTGACTATTGTGCTATCGTTTTTTTTTGTGAGTTTGTTTCATTGCTTGTATAAATAGTTGAAAAGTACAAACAAACATATGGAAATATATATATATATGTGACATAATAAATACATATACATAATTGTGCATAAGGTTGATCTGACTGTTTTATCTGTACATTTTATTCTTTAATTACCGCTTATATAAACGTAATGAATGCATAAAAGTTTATTTAATGATTGACTGTCAGCCGTGGTGAATAAAAAGCTATTATCAAGTGTAAATAATTGTAAAAAATAATTTAACTGGCATGATTTGTCATTCATTCAGAATTGGTTTTGATTTTTGATATTATAACCAGAAATATTGCTTAAGACGGTCATCTTATTTCATGGGAATAGAATCCATTTCTTTTATAAAACGGAGAGACATCTTTTTACAATATTCACAATGTTCTTCAGAATAATTTTTTTGTACTATTTCTTTTATAGTTCATTTATATTAATATCAAATTTATTTATCAAAATGTTTTGATATTCAATTTTATTGCCCATCAAACTTTTTTATAAAGCAGTAAGATGAAGTGACTAAAAGTTCCCGTTGATTTTTGATTATGATTATTTTTCCCATTTAGAAATTTTCTATCAAAGAACGTAGATTACAAATTTGCCACACCAGAAACCAATTGGATCTAATCAAATTCTAATATCAATCAGCAAAAGCTAAATTAGTTCTGGTATGGTGAAATTGGACTAGAGTTTTTGTTAGAGGAACGGTGGGAGTGATGCAACTTCCTTGTAATTTACTTATTTGCTTCTATATTCGATATAGACGAAAAAGCAATGGAAAATATTAAAACAAAAAGAGCGAGGAATTTTACCCACTTCAAACCTGACCTTTGACCTTTTTTTTTTAAGTTTCATACTGTTACATTATGAATATTATGAATATTGTAATAAGATGACTGTTTGATTTTCTATTTGACAGCAGCCACTTTACTCCGCTTTAGCCTTTCGAGGCTTGGAATTTTGCACGTAACTAAGTTAGCGGTAGGAGTGTTGTACCTATCTTGACATTCCCCTGTTCAATTAAAACTCGACCTGACAGTTCGTCATTTTAAACTCCTGAGGCAACACTCCGAAGTCACATTCGCCTAGTGATCACGTGAGCGTTACTGGAGTACCAATGAAAGTGCCATTAAATGCTGTCTGATTACCACGACTTCTCATTTACATATATATTTATTACATTTACAACATATTCGCGGTCAGCAAAGCACTAGAATCAATCACAACAGAAAAGCCCCTTGAAATATCATTCACAAGAGACGGAGACTTGCTTATACTAACAAAAATCAACAACAAACAAATAGATACTTAAAAGCAACACAATTATCTTGCATTTGCAATATAACCCGTCTCTCTTCACCCAACGCTTAATATATCAAAAGGCGTAGCTTACTCTGGAGACCTAAAACACTTAAGCGAAGAGGAAATCGTAGAAGGTCTAAAATAACAAGGTGCAGTGGAACGTAAAAAAATCAGAACTCACAGACACCCCACTTCACATGGTCTCTTTCAACACTTTTACGCAACCAAAAGAAGTGAATGTAGGATGGCTGAAAGTAAAAGTGGAACCATATATCTCATCGCCTATGCAATGCAAAAACTGTTTTTTAATAGGTCACACAGATAAACATTGGTCTTCTGAAGCAAAATGCAATGTATGTTCATCCACCATTTACGACACCACACCTTGCTCTAAAGTGGAATCCATTAACTGCAAACAAAACCATCGTTCCAACAACAAACAATAAATAAATGTTCATTTAGGAAAGCTATAGAAACAATCAACAAAAATAACACTGGCTACAGCAAAAATGTACCAGAAGAAAATATCGAAGAAGCAACACAAAAAATAATTAAGAAAACACCCAAAAAGATGAACGACAACAATAATATACCTAAAAATAATCCAAAAACTACAGAACCCATACAAAATGCAAACTACGAACCAAACAGAAATGAAAAAATGTATCCAATACCATTCAACTCCCCATTAACATCAACCAAGTACACTTAGAACCGAATTTAGCACAGCTTTATGAACAATACAACCTTACTAGTAATATAAATAACCCCAAATGTGCACCAATAACAACAAAAAGTTACGTTCTATCCACAAACATAGACTCCACAAATGATATAAGAGATTACAACACCGAAATACAACAAATTTAAATTATATCTCTCTTACCCATAGATTTTATCGCTATACGTTTCAAGAGGAAAACTCTTAAATAAATAACTCTCCATATGATACTTAAAGTTCTCTAGTGGAACATTAATGGATACCACAATAATTACAACGAACTACGCCATCCAAGAAACTCACCTTAAGGAAGGCCCTCCCACATCATTTATACCAAAAAGCTTCTCTATTTATGGAAAAAATAATATTGAAACAGGAGAAAATGCAAAACGAGGTGTCGCTTTCCTTGTGGTAGACAATATTGAATTTACTCCCCTCGAGCTCCATACTCATTTACTTGCAATCGCAATCAAGGTTAAATCCAAGATAAATTTCACTTTTTGAACATATATTCACCACCAGACGAACAATTTGCTGAGCGCGACTTGCATGAACTCATATCTAACGTAATGGATCCTATGCTAATAGTGGGTGATCTGAACGCTTGGAGCCCAATATGGGGATCTCCGCGATTTAACAATAAGGGTAAAATTGTCACAAAATTTATTGAAAATACCAACTTTTTAGTTTTAAACGACCCACTGATACACGCACTACACACTTACCCATATTGATATACCATGTGCACTCCACCACTTAATATTGCATCTATCTGGAAAGTAAATGATGAACTTAGCGGTAGCGATCACTTTCCGATTATCATAACGTTGTTCAATGTGACCCAAAACACGACATACTGCACTTCCAAAAAAATCATGTTTAAAGATGCAAACTGGGCCCAATACCAAACCCTTCTAACAAGCGAGCGGGAAGCCTTGAGGTTCAATACAATGAGCCAAGATACCAAAAAAAATAAAGCAATGTGCATACAAGCCGATTCACAAGTCAACTCTACAAAAAAGGGAACACACAACATATTGGTCGAATGATAATTTGACTGAACTAAGAAAAACAAAACAAGACCTTTGGAAACTTCTCAAACAACATCCCTAGGTTGATAATGTACTAAATTATAAAAAATCGCATACTAAATTTAAGAGGGAAGCAAATATCTCAAAGCGTGTAGCTTTTGCGAACTTCACTAAAGATATAAACTACAACACTCCATCAAACGTTCTATGGAACAAAGTAAATTTACTTTACGGAAACCGCTCACAAAACCTCATCCACTCAATTAAATATGTATATAATTCGCCAACCACAAATCCTCTTGAAATAGGCGATACGTTGGCCAGAGCGTGGTCAGACTACTCAAAAAGTTCTAACTTCTCGGACCAGTTCACAGAACATAGAAACCGTTACAAAAATATAATAAATGTAGGTTACCCACTAAGCAAAAAGGTCAGCGTAATAGAAGACAACTTTTCAATGCAAGAACTCGATGGATGCCCTATGAGTTTCTGAAACAACTCCTTTTAGTTGGCAAGACATAGCTCTGGGGGCTACAAAACCTCATTTTTAACACACATACTATACCGCAACAATGAAAAATTGGCCTTGCTGTATCCATACCGAAACCGAATAAGCCAAAAAACACGACTGAAGGATACAAGCATATATCCCTCATCTCTTGCCTATCGAAAGTCATGGAAAAAATGATGTATCGAAGGCTAATGTTCTATCTTCATACAAACAAGTTCGACTCAAGCCACCAAACCGCCTTTAAAGCAACACCATAACAGACTGTTGGCCTCTTTGAAACGGCATAGCTCAAGGTTCGCCTTTATCCGTAACTCACTTTCTAGTTGCCTTTGACAGGCTCAGTCGAATTACAAGTATGTATGTATGTATGCCAGAGTACAAGACGTTACTATATTCCAAAGCAAATTCAATAGCCTCCTCATAGAAATTATAAACTGGTGCAATATCAGCGGAGCTCAAATATCCATAGCCAAATCGAATCATTTACACATATGTAACAAACATAATTGCGAAAACTTTGTTTCAAACCTAGAAGATACGCACATTAAAAATGTTACGGCACTTAAAATACTCGGCATTTTCTTTAATAACAAATACAACTGGCACGACCACACTAGCTATTTACAAAAATCACTATAAATTATACTAAATATCGTAAAATGCCTAAGCAACATCAACCTAAAAAGTAATACAAATTCTCTACTAAATATTATGAAAATCGCCATACTCGGAAAAATCGATTATGGCATGCCGCTTTATGTTTCTACGTCTTTAGCAAATCTTTCTAAAATATCAGCTATATACCATTCTGCAGTTCGTTTGGCGCTGGGCGCTTACCGCACCACTCCTATTCTCAACATTCTCACTGAAGCAGGACTTCCATTACTCAATGACAGGGTTCATTATATTTCGGGAAGAATGGCAATCAAGCTTACGTAACACGAAGATACAGCTTTAAAAACAATGGTAAAAAATAGACTGATACGAAAACGACAAACACGAAAAAAACCAGCAGTAGAAAGACTAATAGAGATAGCTAAATACTATGGCATGCCATTGGAAAATAGTGCGACCACCAATATTCGTAACCCACCACAAAATACAAAATAGAAGACACTCCAATGGATGTGTTTCTTCAAAACTTTCAGCGAATACGTAGCAAGTACCACGACTGGTCCACGCTGTACACTGACGGCTCCAAACGTGAAGGCATACCCGCTTTCAACGAGTGTGAAACACTATCTGCCGCTTTACTACCATCTCACGCATCCGTATTTAGTGCAGAAACAACTGCAGTTTACTACGCTTGTAAAATAGCACAAAAAACAAAGGAAAGTGGCTTATATGCAGTGACTCACTCTCAACTTTGACCTCGATTAAAAACATAAACAACCACGATTCGGTGATATCACAAATCAGAGATAAACTTAACTCAAATGCTAAAAAAATAAAATTGATGTGGATTCCCAGTCAATTGGCAACTCCCAGGAATAATTGGCAACACCTTGGCAGACGCAGCGGCAAAACTTGCCACTACCTCACCGTTACTCATCGTACGCAGCTGTAATAACAACGACCTAAAAAACAAAATCATTAAAGTAAATCGGCAACTTATGTCTCAAAATTGGCAAAATAAAAATCACTACTATAAGTCCGTAAATCCAAACCTAACCCCTCCAATATTTCCAACAACAACTTCAAGGCGAGACACCATAATCTACACTCGTTTCCGCCTCGGTCACACACGCATAACCCCAAATTACCTTTTCTAGAACAACCATCTACAAAATCAAATTTGTCAATTCTGCGACGAAGAAATACTAACCATGAAACACATAGTAACAAGATGTGAAGCATTACATTCAATAAGACAATCAACATCAATCCGCACAATAGAAGAACTTCTAACTGAAGTAAACGAAGAAAACATAAAAAGATTTATATACTTTATAAACAGAATTAAAATGTACTTTGAAATATAATGTTAGATTAATATCATTACCGAAATTACCCAAAGCTGATGGCTGAATCGCTAGTGCTTTATATATATATTGTGATTGTAATTCATTACTTTTTTCAATTAAAAAAAAAAAAGAAACGCTAATATAGATAAGTGCAAGCAATAGACAAACGTATAATACTTTTGCATATTCGGTTTGATTCGTTAATTCATTAATGGCACCTCTTGGGAGCACTAACTAATATAATAAATTAGTTTTCTGCATGATACAAGAAAGATGGTAGCTTCAAAACAAGCAGATTATTGATATTTCCCCAGACGCAACCTTATGGTAAAGCGTTTTCCCATCGGATATTTTTAAGAGGGTAATTTTTAATCGTATATTGTGCATTATTTACAAAATGGACGGGGTTTCTGCAATTTATATATTTACAATGAAATGTTTTTTATGTGCAATATTTAATTTACATAATACATATATGTATGTATACATAAATATTAATTATTTAAGATTAATTTTAATTTTTGCATGTAATTAGGATACGCTTTTTCAAGATCCCAATCAATTTTGGTAAACGTTTTATTACCTGTTCCAAAAAAACTTAAAAACTCAGTCAGTACCCCTTCCGAAAGTAAATTAGCGACGTAAAATTTTGACTATCTCCGGCAGATGTTCTGCATTCAAAACACCGTTTATCTTTTAAAAACATTATGGGTCAGAAGCGGCTTCTCCCGAATATGCGAAATAACTGGGAATTGAAAGAACCTTTGCATAGATGATTCATATTTAGGCACTGAGAAAACAAACAGCTAATATTATATATTCCCGCTTTTATTTTTTAATTTCAAACAAAAGAAACAAAAATAAAAAAAAATATAAAAACATTTCAACTACGGATGGTAGCACGAAATGTGATAATCTGCTTTATTGTCAGGTAGTTAATATGACATCCAAAAATTAGAATGTAATCGCCTTCTTTATTGCACGATGGTTTACTGCCTCTACTGATACCAAGGAAAGTTTAAAGATCGGAGCGAAAATCGTAAAAAACCTTTCTGTACTCTCTCAAGGCGGTTAGAGACACCTACATATTTGGGATATGGTTTCTAGATAATGGCGGCATATCTAACAAAAACGCAATATAGGGTTTTAATAGTGTACGAGTTAGTGAATGCATAACAATTTCGACGTACGATTGCAGCGTTAAATAAGACCGTGTTATGGCATGGTTAACATGGCAAGTGAAATTTAACTTAGAATCGAAGATAATGCATAAATGAGTGGAAGGGGAGAGCCACCAATACTATAAGATGTAATTAAAGTAGAAGCCGATTTAGCAAAAGTTACGTGGAAGCATTTGCTTATATTTAGCGGCAAACGATTCATACATCACCAATTGTGATCATTGTGCAGTCGGATTGCAACTTTTCAGAATCACAAGTATTGGCAGTGACTGCGAATATTTTAAAGTTATCAGCATACAACAAGTATTCGGTAAACGAAAAGCATGAACCAATATCATTAATAATTAAAATTAAAAAATAGGGGCCCTAGAATGCTTCCCATCGGAACACCAGAGTATGCAAAAAACGGACGCGATGTGACATTATCAACGGCAACAACGCAGCGTCTATTTCATAAATATGACCTAATCCGCGACAAAAACGTGGAGTGAAAACCCATTGACACAAGCTTCCATGAGAGTATTCAGTGGGAAATTTTATCAAATGCCTTAGTGTAAATTGTGTCAATTTGAGATCTGTTTTCGAATGCAGAAATATAATAATAACTGAAAATGGTAAAATTAGTGACAGTGGAGCGACATACTATGAAACCATGCTGATTAGTAGAAATAAGGTATTTAACCGCAAAATATAATTATAATAAATAAATTTGCTACCACTCTTAATTATAGGGGATACGAATGCCAACTTCCAATCTTCCACAAATATACCAGAAGGCAAATATATTAAAAATAGTTGTCAGAGGCAGTGCAAGGCTCAAAAAAATTTTCAGCAAAAAAGACGGAAGGCCATCCGCGTCGGTTTTAGACGAAAGTTTGAGCATTCTAATTCCGTTGATGGCGTCAGTAACAGTAAACACAAAGATCCAAAATTAAGCAAGGAATCACTCCTGGAAGGCAAATGAAAATCCAAAACATCGTCGAATTCAAAATTAGAGCAAAAATGATCAGCGAATAAATTTGCAGCACCTACAGCAGAATCTGCATATTTATAATTGTAAAATAAATTATTTGGCATCTTCGAGCACGACTTTTTTGATTTGATAAATTGCCAGAAGGCGTTCGAATTCAAAATATAATTTATATACACGCACTTATTCAAACAGTTAAATTCTTTAAGGTATCGCTGAAATTTAGAATAATGCACTGAATCTCTAATCTTTTTATATAGCTTGTAAAATTTGTTTTTCAAATTCTCCAGATGCTTTAGCCGTTTAACCTTCCAAGGTGTCTTATACACTTTCTTATTAAAAAATAAAATTTAAAAAAAATTCGTTAATAGCATTGAAATCGCATGCCCTTTAATTGTATTTTATGTTAGGCTCGTTAAGAACCACAGCAAATTCTTAAAATTCTAACTCTAACTCTAACATTCCGCCAAAGTGTAGTGTAGGAAATAAACACTGAAAGTTATGTTAAGGCTATTACAAAATCCATTAATTTGAAGTAAATCAATGCCGAGTTATGAAGTGGGGACCAACTCAAATGACATGAATTAAAATCCCCGAGGACACAAAGATGAATGTCACCAGCAATGTTTGATGCTAATGACACAACGTTGCACAGTGTTGCGAGTGTGGCAAAAAATCACAAAAATGAAGTACACATTGCTGGTATTTTTTTGTACAGTTTGTAAGAAAACATATGTATTAAGAAATACCAAAAACAAATTTTACAAAAAATATTACACGCTGGTCGCAACAGTGCATCAAAGTTGCACTATAAAATAATTATAACTCTAACATTCCGCCAATGTGTAGTGAAGGAAATAAACACTGAAAGTAATGTTAAGGCTATTACAAAATCCATTAATTTGAAGTAAATCAATGCCGAGTTATGAAGTGGGAACCAACTCAAATGACATAAATTAAAATCCCTGAGGACACAAAGATGAATGTCACCAGCAATGTTTGATGCTAATGACACAACGTTGCACAGTGTTGCGAGTGTGGCAAAAAATCACAAAAATGAAGTACACATTGCTGGTATTTTTTTGTACAGTTTGTAAGAAAACATATGTATTAAGAAATACCAAAAACAAATTTTACAAAAAATATTACACGCTGGTCGCAACAGTGCATCAAAGTTGCACTATAAAATAATTATAACTCTAACATTCCGCCAATGTGTAGTGAAGGAAATAAACACTGAAAGTAATGTTAAGGCTATTACAAAATCCATTAATTTGAAGTAAAACAATGCCGAGTTATGAAGTGGGGACCAACTCAAATGACATAAATTAAAATCCCCGAGGACACAAAGATGAATGTCACCTGCAATGTTTGATGCTAATGACACAACGTTGCACAGTGTTGCGAGTGTGGCAAAAAATCACAAAAATGAAGTACAAATTGCTGGTATTTGTTTGTACAGTTTGTAAGAAAACATATCTATTAAGAAATACCAAAAACAAATTTTATAAAAAATATTACACGCTGGTCGCAACAGTGCATCAAAGTTGCACTATAAAATAATTATAACTCTAACATTCCGCCAATGTGTAGTGAAGGAAATAAACACTGAAAGTTATGTTAAGGCTATTAAAAAATTCTTTAATTTGAAGTAAATCAATGCCGAGTTATGAAGTGGGAACCAACTCAAATGACATAAATTAAAATCCCTGAGGACACAAAGATGAATGTCACCAGCAATGTTTGATGCTAATGACACAACGTTGCACAGTGTTGCGAGTGTGGCAAAAAATCACAAAAATGAAGTACACATTGCTGGTATTTTTTTGTACAGTTTGTAAGAAAACATATCTATTAAGAAATACCAAAAACAAATTTTATAAAAAATATTACACGCTGGTCGCAACAGTGCATCAAAGTTGCACTATAAAATAATTATAACTCTAACATTCCGCCAATGTGTAGTGAAGGAAATAAACACTGAAAGTAATGTTAAGGCTATTACAAAATCCATTAATTTGAAGTAAATCAATGCCGAGTTATGAAGTGGGAACCAACTCAAATGACATAAATTAAAATCCCTGAGGACACAAAGATGAATGTCACCAGCAATGTTTGATGCTAATGACACAACGTTGCACAGTGTTGCGAGTGTGGCAAAAAATCACAAAAATGAAGTACACATTGCTGGTATTTTTTTGTACAGTTTGTAAGAAAACATATGTATTAAGAAATACCAAAAACAAATTTTACAAAAAATATTACACGCTGGTCGCAACAGTGCATCAAAGTTGCACTATAAAATAATTATAACTCTAACATTCCGCCAATGTGTAGTGAAGGAAATAAACACTGAAAGTTATGTTAAGGCTATTGCAAAATTCTTTAATTTGAAGTAAATCAATGCCGAGTTATGAAGTGGGAACCAACTCAAATGACATAAATTAAAATCCCTGAGGACACAAAGATGAATGTCACCAGCAATGTTTGATGCTAATGACACAACGTTGCACAGTGTTGCGAGTGTGGCAAAAAATCACAAAAATGAAGTACACATTGCTGGTATTTTTTTGTACAGTTTGTAAGAAAACATATCTATTAAGAAATACCAAAAACAAATTTTATAAAAAATATTACACGCTGGTCGCAACAGTGCATCAAAGTTGCACTATAAAATAATTATAACTCTAACATTCCGCCAATGTGTAGTGAAGGAAATAAACACTGAAAGTAATGTTAAGGCTATTACAAAATCCATTAATTTGAAGTAAATCAATGCCGAGTTATGAAGTGGGAACCAACTCAAATGACATAAATTAAAATCCCTGAGGACACAAAGATGAATGTCACCAGCAATGTTTGATGCTAATGACACAACGTTGCACAGTGTTGCGAGTGTGGCAAAAAATCACAAAAATGAAGTACACATTGCTGGTATTTTTTTGTACAGTTTGTAAGAAAACATATGTATTAAGAAATACCAAACACAAATTTTACAAAAAATATTACACGCTGGTCGCAACAGTGCATCAAAGTTGCACTATAAAATAATTATATACTTTAGTGAGATAAAGACTTTTTTGTATGCCATTTTATTATGTAGTAATGTAGTTGTTTCTTACTAGAACACTGTTTTCTTATTGTTTTTGATTACTTTGTTCGCGGTACCGTTACTCGAAAAAAAGTTGTTTTGTGAAGTGAAAATATCAAAAGTTACAAAAGTTCAGTGGACAATTTAAAAAATACATTTAATAACACATTTTTTAAATTTTGCGTGGAATTTGTTACAAGTATGTACTTTAATTTAAAACAAATTCTAGCTGTAGAGAGATTTCTAATTATTTTTTTTCAGTGCGTCTTAATGTGAAAATACGTTCGCTTTCTGAAGTATGGCTGTCAAATAAACAATTAAAGCGCAGTGATTTAATAAGCGCTATGATAAAATACGTTGAAGAAAATGCAACAAAGCCTACAGATAACAAAATTTTATCAAAACAATTAGATTTGTTAGCACTTAAATTTCAAAATTTATGGAATTCTAGCTATCGTAAAAGAGCGTCTTTTGAAGAGCGGCACTCATCATGGCTCGATCAGTGCATAGAAATAAAAGGTTTAAGCGAGTCAATTGCTCATGCGAGTCCACCAATTGATCATGTAAGTTTATTTTTTCGTCTCTATTTAAAATATTTAAAATAAATAACATTTCGGTATATTTCATAGGAGCCAAGTACAGGAAGAGGCAGGCCAAGAATCGCGTTTGAAGATGCAAGCGAGCGAAGTAAACGGTACAAGGTTCATGAGCTAATCTCTTCAACACCCCCTACAGAAATAAAAGCGGCTGCAAATTTTTTAAGAAAGCACGATGGTTTGGAAACTGATACGACGTTATCAGTCTACCAAGCGCTTGCTTTATTTTATGATTTAAAGTTATCAGTGCGGAAATATAATTTATTGCGATCTGTAGTTTATATAATTCACCCTTACTTATTTCCAAGCTATTATGAATTAAAAAAAGCTATGAACGAGTTCCTGCCGTGGCAGTACCTCTGCAAAGTTTATTAAATAAGACTGCAGATAGTTTACTACAAACCGTACATATTTCTTCAGATATGAATGTTCTTTTACAGTGCAAATGGGATTTTGATGGTAGCTCAGGCCATAATATGTATAAACAAAAATTTTCAAGTGAAACAGACACCGATGAATTCGCCTTTGTATCTGCATTAGTTCCTTTAAAAATCTGTAATTTAGAAAGCCGTCGCGAAATTTGGACCAACAACTCTGCTTCATCAACACTTCTGTGTCGCCCAATTAAGTTCATTTTTATGAAAGAAAATCCTCGTTTAATACACGAGTTTGAACGTGAAATGACATTACAAATCCAAGAACTTTTAAGCCATACTGTAAAAATAAAAAACTTTGTAATAATTGTGAAATATGAAATGTATCTTACGATGAATGATGGAGCAGTGGCTAATGTACTATGTGATAATAAGTCACCTGTCACTTGCTATCTGTGTGGTGCAACTCCAATGAACACAATTCAAACTTTTCAAAGGCCAATTAATGAAGATTTTGCTAGATATGGCTTATCAACATTTCATGCATGGATAAAGTTTTTTGAATATGCAATGCATATATCTTACAGACTTCCTTTAATGTTTTGGCGAGTACAGGGTGAAGAAAACAAACGCATATTCAATGAAAACAAGGAACGGATTTGTAAAGAGTTTAAAACAAAAATGGGATTGCTTATTGATAGGGTCAAAACAGGATATGGTACATCCAATGACGGTTATACTGCAGGACGATTTTTTAATAGCATAGAAGTTTCTGCGGAGATAACAAACCTTGATATTAATATGCTAAGAAACTTCTCATTGATATTAAGAATTCTTGCTAGTGGAAAACAAGTTAATGTAAATACATTTGAAAATCTTTTGAAGAATACATACTAAATATATATGAAATATTATTCGTGGTATAAAATGCCTGCAACAGCTCAAAAAGTTTTGGCGCACGGAGCGCAAATTATTAAAAACTTCAATATTCCTATTGGAATGCTCTCAGAAGATGCATTAGAAGCAAGGCACAAAGAATTTCGAAATACACGTAGAAACAACACTCAAAAAACTTCTAGACGGGCTTCCAATAAAGATCTTATGGTAAATTTATTACTAACTTCAGAGCCACTCACTACTTCACATAGAAAAGTTTGCAGCAAAAAGCAGCCCATTTCTAAAGACATTAGTCAATATATTTTATTAAGTGGCAGAAACTGAAGAGGAATGTACTTTAGAAAGCGATTCAGAAATAGAAAGCGATTCGGATTAAGATTTATGTAATTATTTCTCTTTATTGTAATAAAACAAGAAATATTTCACTTTTTATGTTTAACTTATATGGGAGGTGGGCGTGCAAGTTGACGCTCCTATGCTGACTTGGTGGCACTGCAACGATTACTTATATTTATTGCCGCAACTTATGTGTGCGTTGTCAGCATTTGCAAAATTATCAATAATAAAAGAATACAAAGTCTTTTGTGACATAGAAATGCTGTCAAAATTTCCAAGAGAGATTAGCTGTACCACAATTTGCATCACCTTCTGCATTCTTTTCACCATGAGATATGGTTACCTTGTTCATGTCAAAAGAGAGAATAAAAAAGAAGCAGTTCAGTCAGGCGTATTCCTAAATTCCCGCATCAAGTGTTAACTAACTGTCAAAATTTCCCACTATAACGCGGTGCTAGCCCCGAGCAAATGCAATTTTCAATTTTGGCAGCGCGTTAGGTGGGAATTGAGAACGAAGAGAGCAGAAATGAGGGGGATCATTTATTTACACAGAAGTAGCATCCCGCTTCATTCCTGCTGTCGTTCAGCGTTTTTGGGAAAAGGTCTTTTTCTCGTCCAACTCACCACTCAACAATTTTTCACCTACAAGTGGAATAATTTAACATCGTTTGAGCGAAAACTACAATTTTAGAGGAAATTATTCTATATATTTATGTTATTGGCAATGTATATTATGGGGTTGCAGGTGTTCTATACAAAAAGTTCGATTTATTTATTTGTAATATACGTTATCTGATTGCGGTAAGTATGAAGATGACACATGGAAGAAATCAACAGACATTTAGTTCCGTGAGAATTTTTCGAGGTGTTCAATTGTGTTCAACAGTTTAAGAAAAAGTGAAAACAATTGGAAAAAATATGTCCAATACAAGGAAATGCCATGTGCGCGGGTGCGAAAGCAATACGGGTGATCGTTTCTTCATTTTCCACAGGATACTTCGTAGCGACAAAAGTCGAGGAATAATTTGAAGATCCCAGCATCAGAATTTGTGCCACCTCGCAATGCATTCGTTTTGAGGCCGATGCTGTGGGGTCGAAGTACTTCAAAAAAGGTGCTATTTCCACCCTTAACCTGGGTAAGTTTGTGTGAAACATACATGCTTGAAGTGTACATAAGTGCATACATATGTATGTAGTCATGTGAATGTGTGTGTTTGTGCATAAGTAATTTTATTAAAATAAAAAATGTTTGGAAAAAATTTATACGTGCATACAATGCATCAAATACTTAGCAAATGTTCACAATTGAAATTAGCGAAAATCAAGTGGCATAGTGATTAGAGTGCATCAATCCTGATACCAAAATAAAAAATATATAAGGCTTTTGCATTGGAATTATAGAATTCATTATAATTTCAGACATCCGTCAAAATATTTCGCTATAATATTAATATTTGGGGGAGATGGACCGATTAGAAAATACCTCTAAAAATACATATTATTATTATATTGTATTTATAAAAATTTTCAAGCTTAATATGAAGCGAAATATTTTGATGGATGCTTGAAAATATAATAAATTTTATAATTCCGATGCAGAACAGCAACTTTTTTTTTGGTGATGCGCCTTAATGTCAATGCATGTATCGGAATTAACGTCAAAGCCTTGATTTGCGACCAAGGATTCTCTAACGCAGGTATTTTCAACACGCTACAAATTTCAGAGTGCCCACCATTTTTATTCACGATAACACAAAAATATTCTGCATGTATGACTATTGTCATCTATCAAGTTCATACGTAATACCTTGTTAAAATACGATATTCTGAGACGCATTGCCATAGCTAGTTTAAAGTTATCGAAAAATTGTGTGATATAGATCAGTTGAATCAAAATTTTAAAATCTGCCCTAAATTGACTCAGGCCCATATCCGACCCCATTCGTTCGAAAAATGAGCGTTTCATGCGCAACGCAAGTACTGAGCAATTCAGTAGCTACCGGTATCGAAATGGCATCCAGACAAAACTTATTTGCCAATTCTGAATACGTGGTAAAGTGTGCTCAGCCGACTAAAGTTTTCGTCCATAGTTTTGACGAACGATCATTCGATGAATTAGACTGTAAGAATTTCATTACTACGAGTAACAACCGTGGAGATGTTGAGAAATTTAATAGATTAAATGCCCACGTTGAATTTTTAAGGGCCTTAAAACTTCCTAACGGTGCACGTGTTAAATGTATTGAAGCCTGAATCAAGGCGGGTTAGAGAATTTTTTTATAAAATCCGAGCGAGTCAGGGTTTTAGCACCCACCCCTCAGCACATGACGTGCAGTATGTAGTATCGTTTTTAATATCCGTAAAGATATTACGCCAAAGATTCGAAAATAAAGGTAGTAATTGCGAAGATGACGAAGATATATACTTAGATTAGAACTAAGGCCCAGAAGATCGTCATCTTGAACAGGTAGTTAGCGAACCAGAAGCGGAAAGACTTGTCATGGACGACATTGAAATACCAGACAAAAATTTTGCCGAATTAGAAGAAAGGGTGAGGTACAGGTGCAATGGTATAACACAGGTTATGATGGTATTTACCAGAAAGTTCTGTGTAAACTGAAGTGCGGAAAATGCGCCAAAATCATGACGAAAATCTGAAGAGACACTCCGAAGCCCTGATTAGAGGGAAAAACTTCACGGAAGACTGCAATTTAAAGCTTGTCAATCCTGAAGACAGAGTGTGTCTGGTACCGTCTTCTCTTCGAAAAATACGCGCACATAACTGGTATAATATCGACCCATTTGCGCGAAATTATCGTATATGCCATTTTTTCGAAATTGAGTTTTTGATGCAATCTTGTTCTACATTCAAAGAGACGTCACCTGACAAAATATTGTAGGCGAATTTCACTTCGTTGCTCCAAAAATTGATTGAATACTTTATCGTATGTTACACTCCATTTTTTCTTGTGAGCGATTTTATCGTATCTGTCAATGAAAAATATTTTGCCTACATTATGCAATTACAATATTTACTACATAAGTATTTCTTTCTAAGTTAGAATTACAAGGTAAAGGGAATTGCTCGCTTTATTTAGTTTTTTGCCTCTATTCATTTTACCGTTAATTTTACAGAAAAAGCCATATTAAAGTTGAAGAGAAGCATTTAGCATGCATTCTTTTTCGGATCATGTGTTTGAGGTAATCAGTTATTGTGATCCACTCCAAATAAAACATTGTGTACAGAGAAATTAATAAATAGTGCCTTAATAAAGCTATCTGTTTCCAAAACCGTAAGTTAATAATATAACTTAAAAGTGATTTCATGTGGTTCTTTTTAATGTGTAATTATGGTTATGTGGTGATGTTTTGGTTGTTTGGTGTCTGTTAGTGCCATACAGCGATAGTGAGGGTGCTTATTTGAAAATGAAAACTGTGTCGGAAAACGGGGCTACAGAAAACCTCTGGCTGTTAAATCAAAGAAAGACATTAAAAGAATAGTTTTACCTAATCCCTGCTTTAATAAGATATGTCACAATGCATGTTGTCGTCTCTCCGAGACATCTCGTGAACATTTCAATGAACATTATTGGGGAATGGCAAAAGCAAACAAATAAACAAATTCAACGAAGGAGAGCTGCGGTCAAAGGAATAGATTGTACGTAATTTTAAAACTGCATTGAAATAGGGCACTCTGAGTTTGAAAACTGGAAGTCCTTTGCAAATCTGTTACTATCAAACAAAGTTGAACTAAACATAAATAAAGTTTGCATGGCTTTATTAGACAGAAATATAAAATCAATTGAACTCATTTACAGATATTTCGACAATTCGACTAAAAAAACTATAAATAACTTTAATTTTAAGTTACAAAAGTTGCACAATTTACCTCTTTGCAAAATTTCAATGATTTGAAAAATCTTTGCTTAAAAAATAGCATACCGTCAAAATACCACAATGAGTATTTAAATTTAAAATATTCTGTGCGCGAAAAAGACGTGTTAAATGAAAGCGACGAAGAAGATTAACTCACTTATGATTATTATTATTGGTTTTTTTTAATTTTTTTTATGAATCCATGCTTCTGTTAAATATTGCTTACATTTTTTATTACTTTGTACCATTCTAAGTTAAAAAATAATGAACAAATACATAAAACCACAAATAAATCTTTGTTTCAATTTATATCTTACACTGACAAACGATATCGTAAGTGCCATTTTCTACACACGCATCTACGAAATGTTGTGAATGAAATTATCGTATGTGCCAAAAATACGTTTTTGTCGGAAAACTTGAAATTTTCCACCGGAATACCTTTAGGCGTAGTTACATTAGTTAATTATCTAAGCAAATGTATATTTTCATTTTGATATTGCTAGCGTAAGCAGAGAAAAGTACAAAAATCGCTGTCCTGTAAAATAAGGTTTTTGTAACATACGATAATTTCGCTCAGAGGGGTCGATATATCAAACCAGATATATGTTTTACACCACCACGACGAGCCAAACGTCTGATAGTTGGTTTAGTAATTCCCTGGATGTTATCACGTAACACTTTGCGATAACGCTTGGCACCACTTTTTCCCAAACCTTTACCACCTTTGCCACGACCAGTCATTTTTTCGCAATTCACTACGAGAGCACACTTAACACTTCACTTCCCCGAAATCGGTAACAACTAATATTGTAACCGGCAAATGAACGTGTATTTATACAAAAATTCACAATGCTGTATGAAATACTTAGCTACACAAGAAATGTGAAAGCTATATCTCTATCTCCCTTTAACACAGGTACCTTAATCAACCCTAAAATAACATTTAGGAAATGAACAAGATAAACGTTTTTGTATATTTTATTATTTGTACAATGATTTTGAGTAAGTTTCCAATTAATACAGTGTACAGTGTGTAGTGTACAGTGGTACAGTGAGTGATAATTGTAATTGTCTCTTAGTGGTAGTGAGAAAATATGGCTCGTACCAAGCAAACAGCCCGTAAATCGACTGGTGGTAAGGTGCCCCGCAAACAATTGGCAACAAAGGCTGCACGTAAGAGTGCCCCAGCAACTGGTGGTGTTAAGAAGTCACATCGTTATCGTCCTGGTACTGTGGCAGATTTACGTTTCCAGAGTTCCGCTGTAATGGTTCTGCAAGAAGCAAGCGAAGCATATTTGGTTGGTTTGTTTGAGGATACAAATTTGTCTGCCATCCATGCCAAGCGTGTTACAATAATGCCAAAAGACATTCAATTGGCCTAAGCACGTTCTCTACGAATACGTTGCAGCAGGATGACTTCTAGGAATCAAAAAACGTCCGCTTCAGTTATGAAGTATATTCAATCTGACGATCTTTTTATTTTTAGCGTCTTTTCATTGCTGTGAAATTACTTAAACTATGAAACACAGTCACTTATGGTCGAAACACATTATCAACCACTTAATATAACTTAAAGTCTAGACAGATTAAGTTACGTGAAATATAAACGTTACTTAGCTATTGCTACACTATTACTTATGTACTTGCTACAACTCGACCATCCTGACTTAGAGAATCTCCCGATTCTCAGCTGTTATTTTACAATGCTTAGTGATTACTTTGTAGTTGTTTAGTCATATTTCTTGTTTTGACGCCAGATGTACAATTATACCAAGGCTTTAAATTGGTAACTGACCACGTTCCTTTGTATGGTATCTGTGTCTGCTGGAATTCTTCCACATCTTCTACAACATACCGATCATTTTCTAATATTTTCGTAATCTCATACGGCCCTTTAAACTTGGGAACTAGCTTACTCGATACACCCGACTGAGTGTTTACATTGCCAATCATTACGTAGTCGCCTAATGTAAACTTATAAGCCTCTCGCCTCTTTGTGTCTGTATACTTTTTATTGTACTCTTGAGCTTTCTTTTGAACTTCCTCTGCCTTCTCTCTTACCTTTTCTATATTCCTGACCTTTGTCGGCATAGCAAAATCTTCTATGGCTTTCAGCCCTTTTTCATCCGCCCTTATGCCTTCATTCGTAATAACGTAACCCAAATATGAAATTCTTGACTGAAGAAACTCGCATTTGTCTAATCGTAACTCCAACTTATTTTGCACTAACCGCTGAAAAACTTTCTTTAGGATTGTAAAATGTTCTTTTATGGTCTCTGTCGCGATCATAATGTCGTCAAGGTATATGATTACCTCACCGTTGCGAATCATACTTGAAAATATTTTATTTATGAATTTTTGAAAAGTTGCCGGAGCGTTTTTTAGCCCAAATGGCATTCTTGAGAACTCGAACTGCCCCAATGGAGTCGTAAACGAAGTATATTTTATCGAGTCTTTTTCAACAAATACATGGAAAAACCCATTTTTCAAATCCAATTTCGTAAACACATTCTTGTTTACCAACCTATCTAGGAGGTCGTCTATGAGGGGTATAGGGTAGTTGTCTTTTGCTGTAACTTTGTTCAATTTCCTGTAATCACACACATCCGAAGTTCTCCCGTCTTTTTTTCACTAATACTATTGGCGATACAAAATCTGACTCACTAGGTTGTATATATCCCTTAGCCTAGTATTCATCTATTATTTTCTGCAACTCTGCCTTTTCGCTGTACGCTAGTCTTCTCGGAGTACAACTAAATGGCTTATTGTATTATCTAATGTCAACTTTATCTCCTTTTTTATCAAAGGTTCTGTGGGTCTATCTGGCTGTATATATTCTTTAAAAAATATCTCTTCAAACCGCTTTCTATCAAATAGACTAATTTCTTCGCCTATCTTAAGCTCGAACGTGTTCATATCGTGTACATCTAACGCCAAAATCTGTGATATCACCTTATCAATTTCGTTACTTTCGTCATCTTTAACATCAGATATATCGTTAGTGTTATTCATATAACTTATGTTGTTATTTTCTATCATACCTTCGTTAACTTCATACACATTGTTTTCATTATTAACTTCTGATAACTTAGGTGTTAACTCAACATTTCCAATTTTTAACTTTGCATTACTTACATCTATAAAATCTCTGCCTAGTACGACCGGGTAACATATAGACTCATTAGGAACCACTAAAAGTTCAATCATAAGATTTTTATTCAAAACATTAACTGAAACATAAATTTTTCCAATTACTTTTAACATAGATTTATTTAAACCAAAATATGAATTCATCACTTTATCCAAACGCACTCGTCCTGGAACGAAAACTTCTTTGATTATACTAATAGGGCTTCCCGAGTCAATTAGGCATTCTATAAACATATCTACTTTAGGTTGTGTTAAAATACTTATATTGAAATAACTTACAAACTTGTTATCCGTCGGTTTGATTTTGTACATGCCGCGGTTTATTGCTAAGTGCCCTTGTTGTCCACATGCATAACATGATCCAACTTCTCGTCTCGGCTTTCGGCACTCTTTCGCGTAATGGCCTGTACAGTTGCAGTTATAACAACGTAACCTCTCTTCTGTGCGTGTACCTGATTTGAAACTTGACCGTTGTGGTAACTCAATGGTGCGAAATGCCCTTACAAGGTCGTTTAGTGTTGCGAAGTTTTGCAGCTTTGCCTGTGTCTGTAACTACTTATCGGGTATTCCCTCAATCAGGTATTCGATGAACTCGTCGTCGCTTAGCTTCAGCCCTGAGCTCAACAAGCACTTGTCATTATAAAATTCGGAAAATGTTTCTTCAGCTTTCCATTGCCGCTTTTAAAATTTGCGCCGCGTTTCCAGCCTACCTTCATATTTGGTGAACATCATCTTCATTTCGGCCAACAGTTCGTCGACGCCGTTAGAGTACAATTTCTTTGAATTGTACCAAGCTAACGCAGCACCCTTTAGTTTGAGACGAATAACGATGTCCAACGTTGTATCATCGATATGCAAAGCCGTTCGAAAATGTTGCACCTGTGATTGCCACAACTCAAAATCATCATCCTCGTTGTACTCCGGAATGATTTCCTTTATTACGCACCATCGTCACACCTTTGTTCACATACCACTTCTTTGTTACCAACACACGCTAAACTTTTTGGAACTGCGCCTCCGCTTATAACTGCCGTTACTGCGCCAGCGTCGTTAATTTGTAAGCTCGTGTCGCCGCTCTGCTGTGTTGTACCTTCTGCGTCGTCGCTCTGCTTTGCTGTACTTTCTGCGTCGTCGCTCTGCTTCGCTGCCTCTACATTATCCGTTATTTGTCCGTTGTCGTCAGAATCATTTATTTCACCCCATTGTGCGTAATTTTCACTCCGTCGCTTTGCATGCTCACCGTTGTCCCTGCTAACCTCTGGACAAAGTCCTCTAGCCTCCGCCGTCAGCTCGTTTAATCTTGCTGCCAACGAAGCCTTAGCACCACTCTCGTTGACTCCAACAACCTTGCACCACTCCTTTAGTTGAAGTAGGGAGTATCTTTCCGGGTCAATTGTACTCTTTTCCATTTTATTTTTAATTAATGGAAATCACTTTATTATTAGTTAATTTTAAGTCAAAACTGATTTACTTCAATTTTATACAATGTGGATTCAACCACCACGCCCTTGTTTTCAATGCTGCATGTGTACGCAGGTGAACTAATACTTATGCTAATTATTTATGTGAGCCTGCAAGTACAGTGTAGGTAGATATGAGAAACGATTCATTTATTTATTTACGATTCATATTTTAAGTAGTACACAAATTAATGGTATTTCTTGTAAAATTGATTTAATCTCTTCGTTGGTATATTTTGTCGTCCTGAAAAGGATGGTTTCACGTTGGATAAAAAAAAGAAGATATTTCGTATCTATTGTCCACTTTATGTTTTCTTTTCGGTCTTCTTTGGCAAAAGTATAGCTTGAATGTTGAGCAAAACACCGCCCTGAGCAATGGTCACACCAGACAATAGTTTATTCAATTCTTCATCGTTGCGGATAGCCAATTGTAAATGATGTGGATTAATTCTTGTCTTTTTATTATCACGAGCAGCATTACCAGCCAATTCAAGTACTTCAGCTGCCAAATATTCCATAACAGTAGCTAGATAGACTGGAGCGCCCGCACCAACGCGTTCAGCATAGTTGCCTTTACGCAACAAACGATGAATACGACCGACGGGAAATTGAAGACCAGCACGGTTTGAACGTGACTTTGCCTTTCCCTTTACTTTACCACCTTTACCGCGTCCAGACATTTTCTCACTTTAAATGAACACAATAAACTATATGCACACAACACAAGCACTATTTAGCTATTTAGCTGTAGACAAAATACGCACTGCTTATGTTATATACTTTTTCGTTGGCCTGCTATTCAACCCCTATGCCCAGCAATCAAATCGTTGTTGAGTTTCGCTCCGAAGCGTTACGATTACCCGAATGCTTTGTTGGAAAAAGTATACTTATATACATTATTGAAAGATAATTGGATAATAACAGTGACAGTGACAGTGACAGTGAATTAATTTTGTGAATTTACTCGTATTAAAATGCCTCCAAAAACTAGTGGAAAAGCAGCAAAGAAGGCCGGTAAGGCTCAAAAGAATATTACTAAAAATGACAAGAAGAAGAAGCGCAAGAGGAAGGAAAGCTATGCCATCTACATTTATAAAGTATTGAAGCAAGTACATCCTGATACTGGTATTTCTTCAAAGGCGATGAGCATCATGAACAGTTTTGTGAATGATATCTTTGAACGTATCGCTGCTGAAGCATCTCGTTTGGCTCATTACAACAAACGTTCCACCATCACCAGTCGCGAAATCCAGACTGCCGTACGTCTACTTCTGCCCGGTGAATTAGCCAAACATGCCGTCAGTGAAGGTACCAAGGCCGTAACCAAATACACCAGCTCCAAGTAATTTGTCTGAACGAAGTAAAATATGTAGTGCGAGGTAACATGCAACCAAAAAAAGGCCCTTTTCAGGGCCACAAAATATAAATCAACAAAGAGAAACAAGTTTTTTTACTTATGCATATTAAGGTTTGCTTATTACATACGATGAACATGTTTAACTTTCTAAAAAACAAAGCGTTTCAAAGAAAATATGGAAAAATTATGGAAAATTAGTCAGTCGAGCAGCATCATAAAATAATAATAATTAAAATAAAATGATATCTAGTCGCTTTATGTATGAATCGAGTTAAAAAGGTATTTAGTAACAAATTACATATGTATGTATGTATATGAATCGAGTTATTTGAAACAATAATATTTTTGATCTTTTTGTTAAGAAGATTTTGTAGCCCTGAAAAGGGCTTTTTATTATAAATTCCCCATCGATTTTGGAACTCACCGCAAATTGAAAAATTTACTTTTTAGCTGATGCTTTCTTTGCAGCTGGTTTTTTACTAGCTGCAGCCTTTTTTGGTTTGGCAGCTGCTGGCTTTGCTTTTGTGGTCTTAGGTTTAACCGCAGCGGATTTAGTTTTGGTTGGTTTCGCTTTTACTGTACCAGTCTTTTTAGCTTCTTTAACCTTAGACTTTTCAATTTTCTTCTTTTCTGCTGTTTTTTTCCTAGCAACAGCCTTCTTCACTTTTTTCTCACCACTTGCCTTCTTTGCACCACCACTGGCAGACTTTTTCTTTGAAGCTGCACCATCTACCTTCTTCTTGGGTTTGACCTTATCTGACAATTTGACCGCTTTTGGTTTGGATTTGCCCTCACTTGATTTAGTGGCTGCAGGAGATAGCTTGAATGAACCAGAAGCACCTTTTCCTTTGGTCTGAATCAATTTGCCACTGGTAACAGCCGATTTTAAATAGCGTTTAATGAATGGTGCCAATTTTTGAGCATCACATTTATATGTAGCACTAATGTATTTCTTAATAGCCAAAAGTGAAGAACCGCCACGTTCCTTTAAATTCTTAATTGAAGCATCCACCATTTGTTGAGTTGGTGGATGAGTAGGAGCAACGGATGGCTTTTTGGGCTTGACAACCTTTTTGGCAGCAACTTTCTTCTCAGCGACAGCAGCAGAAGCAGCTACCGGAGAACTAACACTAGCAATACCAATTGCATCAGCCATTTTCACTTATTTAACACTTGAATATCTTGGATACACTGAATACAAAATAGAAAAACGTTTTGTTTATATACATAACTGCACAGTCTTCTTAACGCGCTTAAAATGTGAGAAGCGAAGCGAAGAGATGAGTGAAAAATGTTGTAGATCCAGTAGTATTTGGTAGTTGCATATGAGAAACTTTGGAATGAAATAAATTGATTAAAATTCGTATTGTCATGTGATAGAAATATTATTGAGACGAGTCGACAGTGTAAATGTGTCAGTTGAATATTAAGAAGAGTTCATTTGAATAAACTAAGTATTTTAGTTTCAGCGAGTTTTTTAGTCCAAAGTTTGTACCGAAAAAATTTAATTTTTGTCTAAAAACTGAAGTTTTCTCAAAAGTGCTGCAACGATATGTATTGATTTGATTGAAAACTTAATATTTATCAAATTATGAATCAACTAAACATTTCATATTAGGTGTGGGTAGAATTTTTATGTTTTAAAAAAATATTTGATTATCTCAATGATATCGCTCTAGCAATCCTATGCCTCTTTACTTGACTACATGAAATAATCGAATGCATTGGATCATAAAAAGTATTAAAATGTTATAGACTTTATATTTAATCCTATAAAATAAATTTAAAAACAAATAAATATTCGGTGAGGTTAAATTTCATAAATATAATTATATTTCGTACATAAATTTTGCAAACTTCGGTATTAATACGTACTTATGTATATGTATTTTTTTTTTTTTTGTATTGGGAAGCGATTGTGAAAATATACAAATGCTTAGTTTTAAAATTACTACAAATGTATGTACATAGTATACATATATGTATGTATGTATATACAATATACATATTATTCAATTTTTTTTTTAGTAAATTAAATTAAATTAGCATCTTATTTGGGAATAAGGTTCCTATTTTTTTCGATGTTAACAAATGAATGTAGATCATGACTCATGACTATGTACATATAAATGTATATTAAATTAAGAAATATACTTTTAGTTAAATATATTATGTAATATACATACATACATACATATATGTAAATCATACATAGGGAATAAAGTAAGTGGTAATAGAAAAAGAAATGTAAGGCCAACAGCCAACAACTCGCTGTGTTCCCAAGCGGTCCCCCATCTAACTACTCTAACCACGCCCGTTGCTGCTTAATTTCGGTGATCGACAAAAACCACCGATGTATTATTAGGGCAATTTTCGTTTGGCTAAAGCCGTATATCTATTATGTGAATACATAACGAAGAAAGAGTACCCAATATGTATTAATGTATGTATGGATGTATGTAGATACAAATGAATTAAATGTGCAAATACGCATTCGCGTACTATGTACATAACTAACACGGAATCCAAAGAGTAAGAAAACGAAAGTACAAAGAAAAAAAATTACAGTTCCTTGTGAATTTCTTTATTAAATATTCACTTTACATTTATGTACATACATATGTATATATGAAAAATTAAATACGTATTTGAATCGATCGAGAATATTATTCTTTGTTGAGAAAATCTTGTGGTCCTGAAAAGGACCGTTTTGTTTGTTTATTGTATCCATAAAAATTAGTTTAACCGCCGAAACCGTACAAAGTACGTCCTTGTCTCTTCAAAGCATATACAACATCCATTGCTGTAACTGTCTTCCTTTTGGCATGTTCGGTATATGTGACTGCATCACGGATAACATTCTCTAAAAATACTTTTAATACGCCACGAGTTTCTTCATATATCAAACCAGATATACGTTTTACACCACCACGACGAGCCAAACGTCTGATAGCTGGTTTAGTAATTCCCTGGATGTTATCACGTAATACTTTGCGATGACGCTTGGCACCACCTTTTCCCAAACCTTTACCACCTTTGCCGCGACCAGTCATTTTTTCGCAATTCACTACAAGAGCACACTTAACACTTCACTTCACCGAAATCGGTAACAACTAATATTGTAACCGGCAAATGAGCTTGTATTTATACAAAAATTCACAATGCTGAGCTACACAAGAAATGTGAAAGCTATATCTCTATCTCCCTTTAACACAGGCACCTTAATCAACCCTAAAATAACATGTAGGAAATGAACAAGCGAATCGTTTTTGTATATTTTATTATTTGTACAATGATTTTGGATGCGTTTTCTATTAGTACAGTGTGCAGTGTACAGTGAACAGTGAACGGTGAACGGTGAATAACAGTGAAAAAGAAAAGTATGGCTCGTACCAAACAAACAGCCCGTAAATCGACTGGTGGCAAGGCGCCCCGCAAACAATTGGCGACAAAGGCAGCACGTAAGAGTGCCCCAGCAACTGGTGGTGTTAAGAAGCCACATCGTTATCGTCCCGGTACTGTGGCATTACGTGAAATTCGTCGCTATCAAAAAAGCACCGAATTATTGATTCGTAAATTGCCATTCCAACGTTTGGTACGTGAAATTGCCCAAGATTTTAAAACCGATTTACGTTTCCAGAGTTCCGCTGTTATGGCTCTACAAGAAGCAAGTGAAGCATATTTGGTTGGTTTGTTTGAGGATACAAATTTGTGTGCCATCCATGCCAAGCGTGTTACAATTATGCCAAAAGACATTCAATTGGCCAGACGTATTCGTGGAGAACGTGCTTAAGTTAATATGGAAGGCGAAGATTATGAAATTAGTAACAAAACGGTCCTTTTCAGGACCACAATTTCATAACCAAAAGATCGAAAAATTCGTGAATGCATACAATTTTAAATATTTTATAGCTAGTACCATTTTTCGTGTTGCTACAATATGGACATGAATATCGTCGTCAGTTCGTATATGTACATACTCGTATAGGCATACTTCATAAATATGTATGTACATATGTATATCGTGTAAGAAAATGTACATGAATACGGGGTTGAATATGAAGTTGCTTAATATCTGACGAATTAAAATATATGTACATATGTATGGATGGGTTAAATACTTCTCTGCAGTTTCTTCATTGCTATATGTATGAATGCACATATGTACATATGTATATATACAAACATGTATGTATATTAATAAATTCGTGTCCATGCATACCTACATATGTAGTTCCTTTATATCCGAACAGAGTTTCTGCTTATAAAATTATATCTACCTAAAAGGTAACACTGCAGCCACCATATATACATATGTACATATGTATGTATGTATGTATGTATGTACATGCGCATGAATGTGTTATGAATCTCTCTGTACAGTATCTTACCCTGTGGGAAAAGGGAATGCTTGGCAATGCAGATAGAAAAGTTTCTCCCTTATATTCCACACACTGCGGAATGCATTTGTAGATCAATATATATCACTTTATAAAAATTCGCTGAGAAGAAAAATTTCGATCGAGTATAGAAATCAAGTATTTACGCCATCTCCTAAAGCCACTTAATAGATGGATAGGAAAAATTATATTGTATATGTATGCATGTATTATGAAGTAGATTTTTTCTGAATTAAATTTTATTTTTACGCTAAAAGTCTTCAAATAGCAATATTTGTATTGTTCGGGTTCTTTCAATCGGTTTTGTTAATGATTTGTTATTGGAAAAAGCAGTCAGCATTACTCATTCATATTCTCACTGGGTAGCATATTTTACATACATATGGTTATAGGCACATACATATATCTACATAAGTATGCCTACCTACATTCGTTTGCACATATACATATCCATACATAAAACCAGTTCTGTATTAAGAAATTTTTGGCGGGAATATCGGGGCTTCAGTGCTAAAAATTGCGCTTGTTTTGTACTTAAGTCATGAGAAACGATTCATATTTTAAGTAGTACAAAAATTAATGGTATTTCTTGTAAAATTCATTTAATCTCTTCGTTAGTATATTTTGTCGTCCTGAAAAGGACGGTTTTGTTATACAAAAAAAAAAAAAGACGATATTTCGTATTTATTGTCCACTTTAGGCTTTCTTTTCGGTCTTCTTTGGCAAAAGTACAGCTTGAATGTTGGGCAAAACACCGCCCTGAGCAATGGTCACACCAGACAATAGTTTATTCAATTCTTCATCGTTGCGGATAGCCAATTGTAAATGACGTGGAATAATTCTTGTCTTTTTATTATCACGAGCAGCATTACCAGCCAATTCAAGTACTTCAGCTGCCAAATATTCCATAACAGCAGCTAGATAGACTGGAGCGCCCGCACCAACGCGTTCAGCATAGTTGCCTTTACGCAACAAACGATGAATACGACCGACGGGAAATTGAAGACCAGCACGGTTTGAACGTGACTTTGCCTTTCCCTTTACTTTACCACCTTTACCGCGTCCAGACATTTTTTCACTTTAAATGAACACAATAAACTATATGCACACAACACAAGCACTATTTAGCTGTAGACAAAATACGCACTGCTTATGTTATATACTTTTTCGTTGGCCTGCTATTCAACCCCTATGCCCAGCAATCAAATCGTTGTTGAGTTTCGCTCCGAAGCGTTACGATTACCCGAATGCTTTGTTGGAAAAAGTATACTTATATACATTATTGAAAGATAATTGGATAATAACAGTGACAGTGACAGTGACAGTGAATTAATTTTGTGAATTTACTCGTATTAAAATGCCTCCAAAAACTAGTGGAAAAGCAGCAAAGAAGGCCGGTAAGGCTCAAAAGAATATTACTAAAAATGACAAGAAGAAGAAGCGCAAGAGGAAGGAAAGCTATGCCATCTACATTTATAAAGTATTGAAGCAAGTACATCCTGATACTGGTATTTCTTCAAAGGCGATGAGCATCATGAACAGTTTTGTGAATGATATCTTTGAACGTATCGCTGCTGAAGCATCGCGTTTGGCTCATTACAACAAACGTTCCACCATCACCAGTCGCGAAATCCAGACTGCCGTACGTCTACTTCTGCCCGGTGAATTAGCCAAACATGCCGTCAGTGAAGGTACCAAGGCCGTAACCAAATACACCAGCTCCAAGTAATTTGTCTGAACGAAGTAAAATAGTATGTAGTGCGAGGTAACATGCAACCAAAAAAAGGCCCTTTTCAGGGCCACAAAATATAAATCAACAAAGAGAAACAAGTTTTTTTACTTATGCATATTAAGGTTTGCTTATTACATACGATGAACATGTTTAACTTTCTAAAAAACAAAGCGTTTCAAAGAAAATATGGAAAAATTATGGAAAATTAGTCAGTCGAGCAGCATCATAAAATAATAATAATTAAAATAAAATGATATCTAGTCGCTTTATGTATGAATCGAGTTAAAAAGGTATTTAGTAACAAATTACATATGTATGTATGTATATGAATCGAGTTATTTGAAACAATAATATTTTTGATCTTTTTATTAAGAAGATTTTGTAGCCCTGAAAAGGGCTTTTTATTATAAATTCCCCATCGATTTTGGAACTCACCGCAAATTGAAAAATTTACTTTTTAGCTGATGCTTTCTTTGCAGCTGGTTTTTTACTAGCTGCAGCCTTTTTTGGTTTGGCAGCTGCTGGCTTTGCTTTTGTGGTCTTAGGTTTAACCGCAGCGGATTTAGTTTTGGTTGGTTTCGCTTTTACTGTACCAGTCTTTTTAGCTTCTTTAACCTTAGACTTTTCAATTTTCTTCTTTTCTGCTGTTTTTTTGCTAGCAACAGCCTTCTTCACTTTTTTCTCACCACTTGCCTTCTTTGCACCACCACTGGCAGACTTTTTCTTTGAAGCTGCACCATCTACCTTCTTCTTGGGTTTGACCTTATCTGACAATTTGACCGCTTTTGGTTTGGATTTGCCCTCACTTGATTTAGTGGCTGCAGGAGATAGCTTGAATGAACCAGAAGCACCTTTTCCTTTGGTCTGAATCAATTTGCCACTGGTAACAGCCGATTTTAAATAGCGTTTAATGAATGGTGCCAATTTTTGAGCATCACATTTATATGTAGCACTAATGTATTTCTTAATAGCCAAAAGTGAAGAACCGCCACGTTCCTTTAAATTCTTAATTGAAGCATCCACCATTTGTTGAGTTGGTGGATGAGTAGGAGCAACGGATGGCTTTTTGGGCTTGACAACCTTTTTGGCAGCAACTTTCTTCTCAGCGACAGCAGCAGAAACAGCTACCGGAGAACTAACACTAGCAATACCAATTGCATCAGCCATTTTCACTTATTTAACACTTGAATATCTTGGATACACTGAATACAAAATAGAAAAACGTTTTGTTTATATACATAACTGCACAGTCTTCTTAACGCGCTTAAAATGTGAGAAGCGAAACGAAGAGATGAGTGAAAAATGTTGTAGATCCAGTAGTATTTGGTAGTTGCATATGAGAAACTTTGGAATGAAATAAATTGATTAAAATTCGTATTGTCATGTGATAGAAATATTATTGAGACGAGTCGACAGTGTAAATGTGTCAGTTGAATATAAAGAAGAGTTCATTTGAATAAACTAAGTATTTTAGTTTCAGCGAGTTTTTTAGTCCAAAGTTTGTACCGAAAAAATTTAATTTTTGTCTAAAAACTGAAGTTTTCTCAAAAGTGCTGCAACGATATGTATTGATTTGATTGAAAACTTAATATTTATCAAATTATGAATCAACTAAACATTTCATATTAGGTGTGGGTAGAATTTTTATGTTTTAAAAAAATATTTGATTATCTCAATGATATCGCTCTAGCAATCCTATGCCTCTTTACTTGACTACATGAAATAATCGAATGCATTGGATCATAAAAAGTATTAAAATGTTATAGACTTTATATTTAATCCTATAAAATAAATTTAAAAACAAATAAATATTCGGTGAGGTTAAATTTCATAAATATAATTATATTTCGTACATAAATTTTGCAAACTTCGGTATTAATATGTACTTATGTATATGTATTTTTTTTTTTTTGTATTGGGAAGCGATTGTGAAAATATACAAATGCTTAGTTTTAAAATTACTACAAATGTATGTACATAGTATACATATATGTATGTATGTATATACAATATACATATTATTCAATTTTTTTTTTAGTAAATTAAATTAAATTAGCATCTTATTTGGGAATAAGGTTCCTATTTTTTTCGATGTTAACAAATGAATGTAGATCATGACTCATGACTATGTACATATAAATGTATATTAAATTAAGAAATATACTTTTAGCTAAATATATTATGTAATATACATACATACATACATATATGTAAATCATACATAGGGAATAAAGTAAGTGGTAATAGAAAAAGAAATGTAAGGCCAACAGCCAACAACTCGCTGTGTTCCCAAGCGGTCCCCCATCTAACTACTCTAACCACGCCCGTTGCTGCTTAATTTCGGTGATCGACAAAAACCACCGATGTATTATTAGGGCAATTTTCGTTTGGCTAAAGCCGTATATCTATTATGTGAATACATAACGAAGAAAGAGTACCCAATATGTTTTAATGTATGTAGATACAAATGAATTAAATGTGCAAACACGCATTCGCGTACTATGTACATAACTAACACGGAATCCAAAGAGTAAGAAAACGAAAGTACAAAGAAAAAAAATTACAGTTCCTTGTGAATTTCTTTATTAAATATTCACTTTACATTTATGTACATATGTACATATGTATATATGAAAAATTAAATACGTATTTGAATCGATCGAGAATATTATTCTATGTTGAGAAAATCTTGTGGTACCTGAAAAGGACCGTTTTGTTTGTTTATTGTATCCATAAAAATTAGTTTAACCGCCGAAACCGTACAAAGTACGTCCTTGTCTCTTCAAAGCATATACAACATCCATTGCTGTAACTGTCTTCCTTTTGGCATGTTCGGTATATGTGACTGCATCACGGATTACATTCTCTAAAAATACTTTTAATACGCCACGAGTTTCTTCATATATCAAGCCAGATATACGTTTTACACCACCACGACGAGCCAAACGTCTGATAGCTGGTTTAGTAATTCCCTGGATGTTATCACGTAATACTTTGCGATGACGCTTGGCACCACCTTTTCCCAAACCTTTACCACCTTTGCCGCGACCAGTCATTTTTTCGCAATTCACTACAAGAGCACACTTAACACTTCACTTCACCGAAATCGGTAACAACTAATATTGTAACCGGCAAACGAGCGGGTATTTATACAAAAATTCACAATGCTGAGCTACACAAGAAATGTGAAAGCTATATCTCTATCTCCCTTTAACACAGGCACCTTAATCAACCCTAAAATAACATGTAGGAAATGAACAAGCGAAACGTTTTTGTATATTTTATTATTTGTTCAATGATTTTGGATGCGTTTTCTATTAGTACAGTGTGCAGTGTACAGTGTACAGTGAACAGTGAACGGTGAATAACAGTGAAAAAGAAAAGTATGGCTCGTACCAAACAAACAGCCCGTAAATCGACTGGTGGCAAGGCGCCCCGCAAACAATTGGCGACAAAGGCAGCACGTAAGAGTGCCCCAGCAACTGGTGGTGTTAAGAAGCCACATCGTTATCGTCCCGGTACTGTGGCATTACGTGAAATTCGTCGCTATCAAAAAAGCACCGAATTATTGATTCGTAAATTGCCATTCCAACGTTTGGTACGTGAAATTGCCCAAGATTTTAAAACAGATTTACGTTTCCAGAGTTCCGCTGTTATGGCTCTACAAGAAGCAAGTGAAGCATATTTGGTTGGTTTGTTTGAGGATACAAATTTGTGTGCCATCCATGCCAAGCGTGTTACAATTATGCCAAAAGACATTCAATTGGCCAGACGTATTCGTGGAGAACGTGCTTAAGTTAATATGGAAGGCGAAGATTATGAAATTAGTAACAAAACGGTCCTTTTCAGGACCACAATTTCATAAACAAAAGATCGAAAAATTCGTGAATGCATACAATTTTAAATATTTTATAGCTAGTACCATTTTTCGTGTTGCTACAATATGGACATGAATATCGTCGTCAGTTCGTATATGTACATACTCGTATAGGCATACTTCATAAATATGTATGTACATATGTATATCGTGTAAGAAAATGTACATGAATACGGGGTTGAATATGAAGTTGCTTAATATCTGACGAATTAAAATATATGTACATATGTATGGATGGGTTAAATACTTCTCTGCAGTTTCTTCATTGCTATACGTATGAATGCACATATGTACATATGTATATATACAAACATGTATGTATATTAATAAATTCGTGTCCATGCATACCTACATATGTAGTTCCTTTATATCCGAACAGAGTTTCTGCTCATAAAATTATATCTACCTAAAAGGTAACACTGCAGCCACCATATACATATATATATGTACATATGTATGTATGTATGTATGTATGTACATGCGCATGAATGTGTTATGATTCTCTCTGTACAGTATCTTACCCTGTGGGAAAAGGGAATGCTTGGCAATGCAGATAGAAAAGTTTCTCCCTTATATTCCACACACTGCGGAATGCATTTGTAGATCAATATATATCACTTTATAAAAATTCGCTGAGAAGAAAAATTTCGATCGAGTATAGAAATCAAGTATTTACGCCATCTCCTAAAGCCACTTAATAGATGGATAGGAAAAATTATATTGTATATGTATGCATGTATTATGAAGTAGATTTTTTCTGAATTAAATTTTATTTTTACGCTAAAAGTCTTCAAATAGCAATATTTGTATTGTTCGGGTTCGTTCAATCGGTTTTGTTAATGATTTGTTATTGGAAAAAGCAGTCAGCATTACTCATTCATATTCTCACTGGGTAGCATATTTTACATACATACGGTTATACGCACATACATATATCTACATAAGTATGCCTACCTACATTCGTTTGCACATATACATATCCATACATAAAACCAGTTCTGTATTAAGAAATTTTTGGCGGGAATATCGGGGCTTCAATGCTAAAAATTGCGCTTGTTTTGTACTTAAGTCATGAGAAACGATTCATATTTTAAGTAGTACAAAAATTAATGGTATTTCTTGTAAAATTCATTTAATCTCTTCGTTAGTATATTTTGTCGTCCTGAAAAGGACGGTTTTGTTATACAAAAAAAAAAAGAAGATATTTCGTATTTATTGTCCACTTTAGGCTTTCTTTTCGGTCTTCTTTGGCAAAAGTACAGCTTGAATGTTGGGCAAAACACCGCCCTGAGCAATGGTCACACCAGACAATAGTTTATTCAATTCTTCATCGTTGCGGATAGCCAATTGTAAATGACGTGGAATAATTCTTGTCTTTTTATTATCACGAGCAGCATTACCAGCCAATTCAAGTACTTCAGCTGCCAAATATTCCATAACAGCAGCTAGATAGACTGGAGCGCCCGCACCAACGCGTTCAGCATAGTTGCCTTTACGCAACAAACGATGAATACGACCGACGGGAAATTGAAGACCAGCACGGTTTGAACGTGACTTTGCCTTTCCCTTGCGAATGCTTTGTTGGAAAAAGTATACTTATATACATTATTGAAAGATGATTGGACAATAACAGTGACAGTGACAGTGAATTAATTTTGTAAATTTACTCGTATTAAAATGCCTCCAAAAACTAGTGGAAAAGCAGCAAAGAAGGCCGGTAAGGCTCAAAAGAATATTACTAAAAATGACAAGAAGAAGAAGCGCAAGAGGAAGGAAAGCTATGCCATCTACATTTATAAAGTATTGAAGCAAGTACATCCTGATACTGGTATTTCTTCAAAGGCGATGAGCATCATGAACAGTTTTGTGAATGATATCTTTGAACGTATCGCTGCTGAAGCATCTCGTTTGGCCCATTACAACAAACGTTCCACCATCACCAGTCGCGAAATCCAGACTGCCGTACGTCTACTTCTGCCCGGTGAATTAGCCAAACATGCCGTCAGTGAAGGTACCAAGGCCGTAACCAAATACACCAGCTCCAAGTAATTTGTCTGAACGAAGTAAAATATGTAGTGCGAGGTAACATGCAACCAAAAAAAGGCCCTTTTCAGGGCCACAAAATATAAATCAACAAAGAGAAACAAGTTTTTTTACTTATGCATATTAAGGTTTGCTTATTACATACGATGAACATGTTTAACTTTCTAAAAAACAAAGCGTTTCAAAGAAAATATGGAAAAATTATGGAAAATTAGTCAGTCGAGCAGCATCATAAAATAATAATAATTAAAATAAAATGATATCTAGTCGCTTTATGTATGAATCGAGTTAAAAAGGTGTTTAGGTATTTAGTAACAAATTACATATGTATGTATGTATATGAATCGAGTTATTTGAAACAATAATATTTTTGATCTTTTTGTTAAGAAGATTTTGTAGCCCTGAAAAGGGCTTTTTATTATAAATTCCCCATCGATTTTGGAACTCGCCGCAAATTGAAAAATTTACTTTTTAGCTGATGCTTTCTTTGCAGCTGGTTTTTTACTAGCTGCAGCCTTTTTTGGTTTGGCAGCTGCTGGCTTTGCTTTTGTGGTCTTAGGTTTAACCGCAGCGGATTTAGTTTTGGTTGGTTTCGCTTTTACTGTACCAGTCTTTTTAGCTTCTTTAACCTTAGACTTTTCAATTTTCTTCTTTTCTGCTGTTTTTTTCCTAGCAACAGCCTTCTTCACTTTTTTCTCACCACTTGCCTTCTTTGCACCACCACTGGCAGACTTTTTCTTTGAAGCTGCACCATCTACCTTCTTCTTGGGTTTGACCTTATCTGACAATTTGACCGCTTTTGGTTTGGATTTGCCCTCACTTGATTTAGTGGCTGCAGGAGATAGCTTGAATGAACCAGAAGCACCTTTTCCTTTGGTCTGAATCAATTTGCCACTGGTAACAGCCGATTTTAAATAGCGTTTAATGAATGGTGCCAATTTTTGAGCATCACATTTATATGTAGCACTAATGTATTTCTTAATAGCCAAAAGTGAAGAACCGCCACGTTCCTTTAAATTCTTAATTGAAGCATCCACCATTTGTTGAGTTGGTGGATGAGTAGGAGCAACGGATGGCTTTTTGGGCTTGACAACCTTTTTGGCAGCAACTTTCTTCTCAGCGACAGCAGCAGAAGCAGCTACCGGAGAACTAACACTAGCAATACCAATTGCATCAGCCATTTTCACTTATTTAACACTTGAATATCTTGGATACACTGAATACAAAATAGAAAAACGTTTTGTTTATATACATAACTGCAGTCTTCTTAACGCGCTTAAAATGTGAGAAGCGAAGCGAAGAGATGAGTGAAAAATGTTGAAGATCCAGTAGTATTTGGTAGTTGCATATGAGAAACTTTGGAATGAAATAAATTGATTAAAATTCGTATTGTCATGTGATAGAAATATTATTGAGACGAGTCGACAGTGTAAATGTGTCAGTTGAATATTAAGAAGAGTTCATTTGAATAAACTAAGTATTTTAGTTTCAGCGAGTTTTTTAGTCCAAAGTTTGTACCGAAAAAATTTAATTTTTGTCTAAAAACTGAAGTTTTCTCAAAAGTGCTGCAACGATATGTATTGATTTGATTGAAAACTTAATATTTATCAAATTATGAATCAACTAAACATTTCATATTAGGTGTGGGTAGAATTTTTATGTTTTAAAAAAATATTTGATTATCTCAATGATATCGCTCTAGCAATCCTATGCCTCTTTACTTGACTACATGAAATAATCGAATGCATTGGATCATAAAAAGTATTAAAATGTTATAGAATTTATATTTAATCCTATAAAATAAATTTAAAAACAAATAAATATTCGGTGAGGTTAAATTTCATAAATATAATTATATTTCGTACATAAATTTTGCAAACTTCGGTATTAATATGTACTTATGTATATGTACTTTTTTTTTTTGTATTGGGAAGCGATTGTGAAAATATACAAATGCTTAGTTTTAAAATTACTACAAATATATGTACATAGTATACATATATGTATGTATGTATATACAATATACATATTATTCAATTTTTTTTTTAGTAAATTAAATTAAATTAGCATCCTATTTGGGAATAAGGTTCCTATTTTTTTCGATGTTAACAAATGAATGTAGATCATGACTCATGACTATGTACATATAAATGTATATTAAATTAAGAAATATACTTTTAGCTAAATATATTATGTAATATACATACATACATATATGTAAATCATACATAGGGAATAAAGTAAGTGGTAATAGAAAAAGAAATGTAAGGCCAACAGCCAACAACTCGCTGTGTTCCCAAGCGGTCCCCCATCTAACTACTCTAACCACGCCCGTTGCTGCTTAATTTCGGTGATCGACAAAAACCACCGATGTATTATTAGGGCAATTTTCGTTTGGCTAAAGCCGTATATCTATTATGTGAATACATAACGAAGAAAGAGTACCCAATATGTATTAATGTATGTATGGATGTATGTAGATACAAATGAATTAAATGTGCAAACACGCATTCGCGTACTATGTACATAACTAACACGGAATCCAAAGAGTAAGAAAACGAAAGTACAAAGAAAAAAAATTACAGTTCCTTGTGAATTTCTTTATTAAATATTCACTTTACATTTATGTACATATGTACATATGTATATATGAAAAATTAAATACGTATTTGAATCGATCGAGAATATTATTCTTTGTTGAGAAAATCTTGTGGTCCTGAAAAGGACCATTTTGTGTTTATTGTATCCATAAAAATTAGTTTAACCGCCGAAACCGTACAAAGTACGTCCTTGTCTCTTCAAAGCATATACAACATCCATTGCTGTAACTGTCTTCCTTTTGGCATGTTCGGTATATGTGACTGCATCACGGATAACATTCTCTAAAAATACTTTTAATACGCCACGAGTTTCTTCATATATCAAACCAGATATACGTTTTACACCACCACGACGAGCCAAACGTCTGATAGCTGGTTTAGTAATTCCCTGGATGTTATCACGTAATACTTTGCGATGACGCTTGGCACCACCTTTTCCCAAACCTTTACCACCTTTGCCGCGACCAGTCATTTTTTCGCAATTCACTACAAGAGCACACTTAACACTTCACTTCACCGAAATCGGTAACAACTAATATTGTAACCAGCAAATGAGCGGGTATTTATACAAAAATTCACAATGCTGAGCTACACAAGAAATGTGAAAGCTATATCTCTATCTCCCTTTAACACAGGCACCTTAATCAACCCTAAAATAACATGTAGGAAATGAACAAGCGAAACGTTTTTGTATATTTTATTATTTGTACAATGATTTTGGATGCGTTTTCTATTAGTACAGTGTGCAGTGTACAGTGTACAGTGAACAGTGAACGGTGAATGATAATTTGAATTGTCGTTTAGTGGGAAAGTGAATAACAGTGAAAAAGAAAAGTATGGCTCGTACCAAACAAACAGCCCGTAAATCGACTGGTGGCAAGGCGCCCCGCAAACAATTGGCGACAAAGGCAGCACGTAAGAGTGCCCCAGCAACTGGTGGTGTTAAGAAGCCACATCGTTATCGTCCCGGTACTGTGGCATTACGTGAAATTCGTCGCTATCAAAAAAGCACCGAATTATTGATTCGTAAATTGCCATTCCAACGTTTGGTACGTGAAATTGCCCAAGATTTTAAAACCGATTTACGTTTCCAGAGTTCCGCTGTTATGGCTCTACAAGAAGCAAGTGAAGCATATTTGGTTGGTTTGTTTGAGGATACAAATTTGTGTGCCATCCATGCCAAGCGTGTTACAATTATGCCAAAAGACATTCAATTGGCCAGACGTATTCGTGGAGAACGTGCTTAAGTTAATATGGAAGGCGAAGATTATGAAATTAGTAACAAAACGGTCCTTTTCAGGACCACAATTTCATAAACAAAAGATCGAAAAATTCGTGAATGCATACAATTTTAAATATTTTATAGCTAGTACCATTTTTCGTGTTGCTACAATATGGACATGAATATCGTCGTCAGTTCGTATATGTACATACTCGTATAGGCATACTTCATAAATATGTATGTACATACATATGTATATCGTGTAAGAAAATGTACATGAATACGGGGTTGAATATGAAGTTGCTTAATATCTGACGAATTAAAATATATGTACATATGTATGGATGGGTTAAATACTTCTCTGCAGTTTCTTCATTGCTATACGTATGAATGCACATATGTACATATGTATATATACAAACATGTATGTATATTAATAAATTCGTGTCCATGCATACCTACATATGTAGTTCCTTTATATCCGAACAGAGTTTCTGCTTATAAAATTATATCTACCTAAAAGGTAACACTGCAGCCACCATATATACATATGTACATATGTATGTATGTATGTATGTATGTACATGCGCATGAATGTGTTATGATTCTCTCTGTACAGTATCTTACCCTGTGGGAAAAGGGAATGCTTGGCAATGCAGATAGAAAAGTTTCTCCCTTATATTCCACACACTGCGGAATGCATTTGTAGATCAATATATATCACTTTATAAAAATTCGCTGAGAAGAAAAATTTCGATCGAGTATAGAAATCAAGTATTTACGCCATCTCCTAAAGCCACTTAATAGATGGATAGGAAAAATTATATTGTATATGTATGCATGTATTATGAAGTAGATTTTTTCTGAATTAAATTTTATTTTTACGCTAAAAGTCTTCAAATAGCAATATTTGTATTGTTCGGGTTCGTTCAATCGGTTTTGTTAATGATTTGTTATTGGAAAAAGCAGTCAGCATTACTCATTCATATTCTCACTGGGTAGCATATTTTACATACATACGGTTATACGCACATACATATATCTACATAAGTATGCCTACCTACATTCGTTTGCACATATACATATCCATACATAAAACCAGTTCTGTATTAAGAAATTTTTGGCGGGAATATCGGGGCTTCAATGCTAAAAATTGCGCTTGTTTTGTACTTAAGTCATGAGAAACGATTCATATTTTAAGTAGTACAAAAATTAATGGTATTTCTTGTAAAATTCATTTAATCTCTTCGTTAGTATATTTTGTCGTCCTGAAAAGGACGGTTTTGTTATACAAAAAAAAAAAAAGAAGATATTTCGTATTTATTGTCCACTTTAGGCTTTCTTTTCGGTCTTCTTTGGCAAAAGTACAGCTTGAATGTTGGGCAAAACACCGCCCTGAGCAATGGTCACACCAGATAATAGTTTATTCAATTCTTCATCGTTGCGGATAGCCAATTGTAAATGACGTGGAATAATTCTTGTCTTTTTATTATCACGAGCAGCATTACCAGCCAATTCAAGTACTTCAGCTGCCAAATATTCCATAACAGCAGCTAGATAGACTGGAGCGCCCGCACCAACGCGTTCAGCATAGTTGCCTTTACGCAACAAACGATGAATACGACCGACGGGAAATTGAAGACCAGCACGGTTTGAACGTGACTTTGCCTTTCCCTTTACTTTACCACCTTTACCGCGTCCAGACATTTTTTCACTTTAAATGAACACAATAAACTATATGCACACAACACAAGCACTATTTAGCTATTTAGCTGTAGACAAAATACGCACTGCTTATATACTTTTTCGTTGGCCTGCTATTCAACCCCTATGCCCAGCAATCAAATCGTTGTTGAGTTTCGCTCCGAAGCGTTATGATTACCCGAATGCTTTGTTGGAAAAAGTATACTTATATACATTATTGAAAGATGATTGGACAATAACAGTGACAGTGACAGTGAATTAATTTTGTAAATTTACTCGTATTAAAATGCTTCCAAAAACTAGTGGAAAAGCAACAAAGAAGGCCGGTAAGGCTCAAAAGAATATTACTAAAAATGACAAGAAGAAGAAGCGCAAGAGGAAGGAAAGCTATGCCATCTACATTTATAAAGTATTGAAGCAAGTACATCCTGATACTGGTATTTCTTCAAAGGCGATGAGCATCATGAACAGTTTTGTGAATGATATCTTTGAACGTATCGCTGCTGAAGCATCTCGTTTGGCCCATTACAACAAACGTTCCACCATCACCAGTCGCGAAATCCAGACTGCCGTACGTCTACTTCTGCCCGGTGAATTAGCCAAACATGCCGTCAGTGAAGGTACCAAGGCCGTAACCAAATACACCAGCTCCAAGTAATTTGTCTGAACGAAGTAAAATATGTAGTGCGAGGTAACATGCAACCAAAAAAAGGCCCTTTTCAGGGCCACAAAATATAAATCAACAAAGAGAAACAAGTTTTTTTACTTATGCATATTAAGGTTTGCTTATTACATACGATGAACATGTTTAACTTTCTAAAAAACAAAGCGTTTCAAAGAAAATATGGAAAAATTATGGAAAATTAGTCAGTCGAGCAGCATCATAAAATAATAATAATTAAAATAAAATGATATCTAGTCGCTTTATGTATGAATCGAGTTAAAAAGGTGTTTAGGTATTTAGTAACAAATTACATATGTATGTATGTATATGAATCGAGTTATTTGAAACAATAATATTTTTGATCTTTTTGTTAAGAAGATTTTGTAGCCCTGAAAAGGGCTTTTTATTATAAATTCCCCATCGATTTTGGAACTCACCGCAAATTGAAAAATTTACTTTTTAGCTGATGCTTTCTTTGCAGCTGGTTTTTTACTAGCTGCAGCCTTTTTTGGTTTGGCAGCTGCTGGCTTTGCTTTTGTGGTCTTAGGTTTAACCGCAGCGGATTTAGTTTTGGTTGGTTTCGCTTTTACTGTACCAGTCTTTTTAGCTTCTTTAACCTTAGACTTTTCAATTTTCTTCTTTTCTGCTGTTTTTTTCCTAGCAACAGCCTTCTTCACTTTTTTCTCACCACTTGCCTTCTTTGCACCACCACTGGCAGACTTTTTCTTTGAAGCTGCACCATCTACCTTCTTCTTGGGTTTGACCTTATCTGACAATTTGACCGCTTTTGGTTTGGATTTGCCCTCACTTGATTTAGTGGCTGCAGGAGATAGCTTGAATGAACCAGAAGCACCTTTTCCTTTGGTCTGAATCAATTTGCCACTGGTAACAGCCGATTTTAAATAGCGTTTAATGAATGGTGCCAATTTTTGAGCATCACATTTATATGTAGCACTAATGTATTTCTTAATAGCCAAAAGTGAAGAACCGCCACGTTCCTTTAAATTCTTAATTGAAGCATCCACCATTTGTTGAGTTGGTGGATGAGTAGGAGCAACGGATGGCTTTTTGGGCTTGACAACCTTTTTGGCAGCAACTTTCTTCTCAGCGACAGCAGCAGAAGCAGCTACCGGAGAACTAACACTAGCAATACCAATTGCATCAGCCATTTTCACTTATTTAACACTTGAATATCTTGGATACACTGAATACAAAATAGAAAAACGTTTTGTTTATATACATAACTGCAGTCTTCTTAACGCGCTTAAAATGTGAGAAGCGAAGCGAAGAGATGAGTGAAAAATGTTGTAGATCCAGTAGTATTTGGTAGTTGCATATGAGAAACTTTGGAATGAAATAAATTGATTAAAATTCGTATTGTCATGTGATAGAAATATTATTGAGACGAGTCGACAGTGTAAATGTGTCAGTTGAATATTAAGAAGAGTTCATTTGAATAAACTAAGTATTTTAGTTTCAGCGAGTTTTTTAGTCCAAAGTTTGTACCGAAAAAATTTAATTTTTGTCTAAAAACTGAAGTTTTCTCAAAAGTGCTGCAACGATATGTATTGATTTGATTGAAAACTTAATATTTATCAAATTATGAATCAACTAAACATTTCATATTAGGTGTGGGTAGAATTTTTATGTTTTAAAAAAATATTTGATTATCTCAATGATATCGCTCTAGCAATCCTATGCCTCTTTACTTGACTACATGAAATAATCGAATGCATTGGATCATAAAAAGTATTAAAATGTTATAGACTTTATATTTAATCCTATAAAATAAATTTAAAAACAAATAAATATTCGGTGAGGTTAAATTTCATAAATATAATTATATTTCGTACATAAATTTTGCAAACTTCGGTATTAATATGTACTTATGTATATGTACTTTTTTTTTTTGTATTGGGAAGCGATTGTGAAAATATACAAATGCTTAGTTTTAAAATTACTACAAATATATGTACATAGTATACATATATGTATGTATGTATATACAATATACATATTATTCAATTTTTTTTTTAGTAAATTAAATTAAATTAGCATCTTATTTGGGAATAAGGTTCCTATTTTTTTCGATGTTAACAAATGAATGTAGATCATGACTCATGACTATGTACATATAAATGTATATTAAATTAAGAAATATACTTTTAGCTAAATATATTATGTAATATACATACATACATACATATATGTAAATCATACATAGGGAATAAAGTAAGTGGTAATAGAAAAAGAAATGTAAGGCCAACAGCCAACAACTCGCTGTGTTCGCAAGCGGTCCCCCATCTAACTACTCTAACCACGCCCGTTGCTGCTTAATTTCGGTGATCGACAAAAACCACCGATGTATTATTAAGGCAATTTTCGTTTGGCTAAAGCCGTATATCTATTATGTGAATACATAACGAAGAAAGAGTACCCAATATGTATTAATGTATGTATGGATGTATGTAGATACAAATGAATTAAATGTGCAAACACGCATTCGCGTACTATGTACATAACTAACACGGAATCCAAAGAGTAAGAAAACGAAAGTACAAAGAAAAAAAATTACAGTTCCTTGTGAATTTCTTTATTAAATATTCACTTTACATTTATGTACATACATATGTATATATGAAAAATTAAATACGTATTTGAATCGATCGAGAATATTATTCTTTGTTGAGAAAATCTTGTGGTCCTGAAAAGGACCGTTTTGTTTGTTTATTGTATCCATAAAAATTAGTTTAACCGCCGAAACCGTACAAAGTACGTCCTTGTCTCTTCAAAGCATATACAACATCCATTGCTGTAACTGTCTTCCTTTTGGCATGTTCGGTATATGTGACTGCATCACGGATAACATTCTCTAAAAATACTTTTAATACGCCACGAGTTTCTTCATATATCAAACCAGATATACGTTTTACACCACCACGACGAGCCAAACGTCTGATAGCTGGTTTAGTAATTCCCTGGATGTTATCACGTAATACTTTGCGATGACGCTTGGCACCACCTTTTCCCAAACCTTTACCACCTTTGCCGCGACCAGTCATTTTTTCGCAATTCACTACAAGAGCACACTTAACACTTCACTTCACCGAAATCGGTAACAACTAATATTGTAACCGGCAAATGAGCGGGTATTTATACAAAAATTCACAATGCTGAGCTACACAAGAAATGTGAAAGCTATATCTCTATCTCCCTTTAACACAGGCACCTTAATCAACCCTAAAATAACATGTAGGAAATGAACAAGCGAAACGTTTTTGTATATTTTATTATTTGTACAATGATTTTGGATGCGTTTTCTATTAGTACAGTGTGCAGTGTACAGTGTACAGTGAACAGTGAACGGTGAATGATAATTTGAATTGTCGTTTAGTGGGAAAGTGAATAACAGTGAAAAAGAAAAGTATGGCTCGTACCAAACAAACAGCCCGTAAATCGACTGGTGGCAAGGCGCCCCGCAAACAATTGGCGACAAAGGCAGCACGTAAGAGTGCCCCAGCAACTGGTGGTGTTAAGAAGCCACATCGTTATCGTCCCGGTACTGTGGCATTACGTGAAATTCGTCGCTATCAAAAAAGCACCGAATTATTGATTCGTAAATTGCCATTCCAACGTTTGGTACGTGAAATTGCCCAAGATTTTAAAACCGATTTACGTTTCCAGAGTTCCGCTGTTATGGCTCTACAAGAAGCAAGTGAAGCATATTTGGTTGGTTTGTTTGAGGATACAAATTTGTGTGCCATCCATGCCAAGCGTGTTACAATTATGCCAAAAGACATTCAATTGGCCAGACGTATTCGTGGAGAACGTGCTTAAGTTAATATGGAAGGCGAAGATTATGAAATTAGTAACAAAACGGTCCTTTTCAGGACCACAATTTCATAAACAAAAGATCGAAAAATTCGTGAATGCATACAATTTTAAATATTTTATAGCTAGTACCATTTTTCGTGTTGCTACAATATGGACATGAATATCGTCGTCAGTTCGTATATGTACATACTCGTATAGGCATACTTCATAAATATGTATGTACATACATATGTATATCGTGTAAGAAAATGTACATGAATACGGGGTTGAATATGAAGTTGCTTAATATCTGACGAATTAAAATATATGTACATATGTATGGATGGGTTAAATACTTCTCTGCAGTTTCTTCATTGCTATACGTATGAATGCACATATGTACATATGTATATATACAAACATGTATGTATATTAATAAATTCGTGTCCATGCATACCTACATATGTAGTTCCTTTATATCCGAACAGAGTTTCTGCTTATAAAATTATATCTACCTAAAAGGTAACACTGCAGCCACCATATATACATATGTACATATGTATGTATGTATGTATGTATGTACATGCGCATGAATGTGTTATGATTCTCTCTGTACAGTATCTTACCCTGTGGGAAAAGGGAATGCTTGGCAATGCAGATAGAAAAGTTTCTCCCTTATATTCCACACACTGCGGAATGCATTTGTAGATCAATATATATCACTTTATAAAAATTCGCTGAGAAGAAAAATTTCGATCGAGTATAGAAATCAAGTATTTACGCCATCTCCTAAAGCCACTTAATAGATGGATAGGAAAAATTATATTGTATATGTATGCATGTATTATGAAGTAGATTTTTTCTGAATTAAATTTTATTTTTACGCTAAAAGTCTTCAAATAGCAATATTTGTATTGTTCGGGTTCGTTCAATCGGTTTTGTTAATGATTTGTTATTGGAAAAAGCAGTCAGCATTACTCATTCATATTCTCACTGGGTAGCATATTTTACATACATACGGTTATACGCACATACATATATCTACATAAGTATGCCTACCTACATTCGTTTGCACATATACATATCCATACATAAAACCAGTTCTGTATTAAGAAATTTTTGGCGGGAATATCGGGGCTTCAATGCTAAAAATTGCGCTTGTTTTGTACTTAAGTCATGAGAAACGATTCATATTTTAAGTAGTACAAAAATTAATGGTATTTCTTGTAAAATTCATTTAATCTCTTCGTTAGTATATTTTGTCGTCCTGAAAAGGACGGTTTTGTTATACAAAAAAAAAAAAAGAAGATATTTCGTATTTATTGTCCACTTTAGGCTTTCTTTTCGGTCTTCTTTGGCAAAAGTACAGCTTGAATGTTGGGCAAAACACCGCCCTGAGCAATGGTCACACCAGATAATAGTTTATTCAATTCTTCATCGTTGCGGATAGCCAATTGTAAATGACGTGGAATAATTCTTGTCTTTTTATTATCACGAGCAGCATTACCAGCCAATTCAAGTACTTCAGCTGCCAAATATTCCATAACAGCAGCTAGATAGACTGGAGCGCCCGCACCAACGCGTTCAGCATAGTTGCCTTTACGCAACAAACGATGAATACGACCGACGGGAAATTGAAGACCAGCACGGTTTGAACGTGACTTTGCCTTTCCCTTTACTTTACCACCTTTACCGCGTCCAGACATTTTTTCACTTTAAATGAACACAATAAACTATATGCACACAACACAAGCACTATTTAGCTATTTAGCTGTAGACAAAATACGCACTGCTTATATACTTTTTCGTTGGCCTGCTATTCAACCCCTATGCCCAGCAATCAAATCGTTGTTGAGTTTCGCTCCGAAGCGTTATGATTACCCGAATGCTTTGTTGGAAAAAGTATACTTATATACATTATTGAAAGATGATTGGACAATAACAGTGACAGTGACAGTGAATTAATTTTGTAAATTTACTCGTATTAAAATGCCTCCAAAAACTAGTGGAAAAGCAACAAAGAAGGCCGGTAAGGCTCAAAAGAATATTACTAAAAATGACAAGAAGAAGAAGCGCAAGAGGAAGGAAAGCTATGCCATCTACATTTATAAAGTATTGAAGCAAGTACATCCTGATACTGGTATTTCTTCAAAGGCGATGAGCATCATGAACAGTTTTGTGAATGATATCTTTGAACGTATCGCTGCTGAAGCATCTCGTTTGGCCCATTACAACAAACGTTCCACCATCACCAGTCGCGAAATCCAGACTGCCGTACGTCTACTTCTGCCCGGTGAATTAGCCAAACATGCCGTCAGTGAAGGTACCAAGGCCGTAACCAAATACACCAGCTCCAAGTAATTTGTCTGAACGAAGTAAAATATGTAGTGCGAGGTAACATGCAACCAAAAAAAGGCCCTTTTCAGGGCCACAAAATATAAATCAACAAAGAGAAACAAGTTTTTTTACTTATGCATATTAAGGTTTGCTTATTACATACGATGAACATGTTTAACTTTCTAAAAAACAAAGCGTTTCAAAGAAAATATGGAAAAATTATGGAAAATTAGTCAGTCGAGCAGCATCATAAAATAATAATAATTAAAATAAAATGATATCTAGTCGCTTTATGTATGAATCGAGTTAAAAAGGTGTTTAGGTATTTAGTAACAAATTACATATGTATGTATGTATATGAATCGAGTTATTTGAAACAATAATATTTTTGATCTTTTTGTTAAGAAGATTTTGTAGCCCTGAAAAGGGCTTTTTATTATAAATTCCCCATCGATTTTGGAACTCACCGCAAATTGAAAAATTTACTTTTTAGCTGATGCTTTCTTTGCAGCTGGTTTTTTACTAGCTGCAGCCTTTTTTGGTTTGGCAGCTGCTGGCTTTGCTTTTGTGGTCTTAGGTTTAACCGCAGCGGATTTAGTTTTGGTTGGTTTCGCTTTTACTGTACCAGTCTTTTTAGCTTCTTTAACCTTAGACTTTTCAATTTTCTTCTTTTCTGCTGTTTTTTTCCTAGCAACAGCCTTCTTCACTTTTTTCTCACCACTTGCCTTCTTTGCACCACCACTGGCAGACTTTTTCTTTGAAGCTGCACCATCTACCTTCTTCTTGGGTTTGACCTTATCTGACAATTTGACCGCTTTTGGTTTGGATTTGCCCTCACTTGATTTAGTGGCTGCAGGAGATAGCTTGAATGAACCAGAAGCACCTTTTCCTTTGGTCTGAATCAATTTGCCACTGGTAACAGCCGATTTTAAATAGCGTTTAATGAATGGTGCCAATTTTTGAGCATCACATTTATATGTAGCACTAATGTATTTCTTAATAGCCAAAAGTGAAGAACCGCCACGTTCCTTTAAATTCTTAATTGAAGCATCCACCATTTGTTGAGTTGGTGGATGAGTAGGAGCAACGGATGGCTTTTTGGGCTTGACAACCTTTTTGGCAGCAACTTTCTTCTCAGCGACAGCAGCAGAAGCAGCTACCGGAGAACTAACACTAGCAATACCAATTGCATCAGCCATTTTCACTTATTTAACACTTGAATATCTTGGATACACTGAATACAAAATAGAAAAACGTTTTGTTTATATACATAACTGCAGTCTTCTTAACGCGCTTAAAATGTGAGAAGCGAAGCGAAGAGATGAGTGAAAAATGTTGTAGATCCAGTAGTATTTGGTAGTTGCATATGAGAAACTTTGGAATGAAATAAATTGATTAAAATTCGTATTGTCATGTGATAGAAATATTATTGAGACGAGTCGACAGTGTAAATGTGTCAGTTGAATATTAAGAAGAGTTCATTTGAATAAACTAAGTATTTTAGTTTCAGCGAGTTTTTTAGTCCAAAGTTTGTACCGAAAAAATTTAATTTTTGTCTAAAAACTGAAGTTTTCTCAAAAGTGCTGCAACGATATGTATTGATTTGATTGAAAACTTAATATTTATCAAATTATGAATCAACTAAACATTTCATATTAGGTGTGGGTAGAATTTTTATGTTTTAAAAAAATATTTGATTATCTCAATGATATCGCTCTAGCAATCCTATGCCTCTTTACTTGACTACATGAAATAATCGAATGCATTGGATCATAAAAAGTATTAAAATGTTATAGACTTTATATTTAATCCTATAAAATAAATTTAAAAACAAATAAATATTCGGTGAGGTTAAATTTCATAAATATAATTATATTTCGTACATAAATTTTGCAAACTTCGGTATTAATATGTACTTATGTATATGTACTTTTTTTTTTTGTATTGGGAAGCGATTGTGAAAATATACAAATGCTTAGTTTTAAAATTACTACAAATATATGTACATAGTATACATATATGTATGTATGTATATACAATATACATATTATTCAATTTTTTTTTTAGTAAATTAAATTAAATTAGCATCTTATTTGGGAATAAGGTTCCTATTTTTTTCGATGTTAACAAATGAATGTAGATCATGACTCATGACTATGTACATATAAATGTATATTAAATTAAGAAATATACTTTTAGCTAAATATATTATGTAATATACATACATACATACATATATGTAAATCATACATAGGGAATAAAGTAAGTGGTAATAGAAAAAGAAATGTAAGGCCAACAGCCAACAACTCGCTGTGTTCGCAAGCGGTCCCCCATCTAACTACTCTAACCACGCCCGTTGCTGCTTAATTTCGGTGATCGACAAAAACCACCGATGTATTATTAAGGCAATTTTCGTTTGGCTAAAGCCGTATATCTATTATGTGAATACATAACGAAGAAAGAGTACCCAATATGTATTAATGTATGTATGGATGTATGTAGATACAAATGAATTAAATGTGCAAACACGCATTCGCGTACTATGTACATAACTAACACGGAATCCAAAGAGTAAGAAAACGAAAGTACAAAGAAAAAAAATTACAGTTCCTTGTGAATTTCTTTATTAAATATTCACTTTACATTTATGTACATACATATGTATATATGAAAAATTAAATACGTATTTGAATCGATCGAGAATATTATTCTTTGTTGAGAAAATCTTGTGGTCCTGAAAAGGACCGTTTTGTTTGTTTATTGTATCCATAAAAATTAGTTTAACCGCCGAAACCGTACAAAGTACGTCCTTGTCTCTTCAAAGCATATACAACATCCATTGCTGTAACTGTCTTCCTTTTGGCATGTTCGGTATATGTGACTGCATCACGGATAACATTCTCTAAAAATACTTTTAATACGCCACGAGTTTCTTCATATATCAAACCAGATATACGTTTTACACCACCACGACGAGCCAAACGTCTGATAGCTGGTTTAGTAATTCCCTGGATGTTATCACGTAATACTTTGCGATGACGCTTGGCACCACCTTTTCCCAAACCTTTACCACCTTTGCCGCGACCAGTCATTTTTTCGCAATTCACTACAAGAGCACACTTAACACTTCACTTCACCGAAATCGGTAACAACTAATATTGTAACCGGCAAATGAGCGGGTATTTATACAAAAATTCACAATGCTGAGCTACACAAGAAATGTGAAAGCTATATCTCTATCTCCCTTTAACACAGGCACCTTAATCAACCCTAAAATAACATGTAGGAAATGAACAAGCGAAACGTTTTTGTATATTTTATTATTTGTACAATGATTTTGGATGCGTTTTCTATTAGTACAGTGTGCAGTGTACAGTGAACGGTGAATAACAGTGAAAAAGAAAAGTATGGCTCGTACCAAACAAACAGCCCGTAAATCGACTGGTGGCAAGGCGCCCCGCAAACAATTGGCGACAAAGGCAGCACGTAAGAGTGCCCCAGCAACTGGTGGTGTTAAGAAGCCACATCGTTATCGTCCCGGTACTGTGGCATTACGTGAAATTCGTCGCTATCAAAAAAGCACCGAATTATTGATTCGTAAATTGCCATTCCAACGTTTGGTACGTGAAATTGCCCAAGATTTTAAAACCGATTTACGTTTCCAGAGTTCCGCTGTTATGGCTCTACAAGAAGCAAGTGAAGCATATTTGGTTGGTTTGTTTGAGGATACAAATTTGTGTGCCATCCATGCCAAGCGTGTTACAATTATGCCAAAAGATATTCAATTGGCCAGACGTATTCGTGGAGAACGTGCTTAAGTTAATATGGAAGGCGAAGATTATGAAATTAGTAACAAAACGGTCCTTTTCAGGACCACAATTTCATAAACAAAAGATCGAAAAATTCGTGAATGCATACAATTTTAAATATTTTATAGCTAGTACCATTTTTCGTGTTGCTACAATATGGACATGAATATCGTCGTCAGTTCGTATATGTACATACTCGTATAGGCATACTTCATAAATATGTATGTACATACATATGTATGTATATCGTGTAAGAAAATGTACATGAATACGGGGTTGAATATGAAGTTGCTTAATATCTGACGAATTAAAATATATGTACATATGTATGGATGGGTTAAATACTTCTCTGCAGTTTCTTCATTGCTATACGTATGAATGCACATATGTACATATGTATATATACAAACATGCATGTATATTAATAAATTCGTGTCCATGCATACCTACATATGTAGTTCCTTTATATCCGAACAGAGTTTCTGCTTATAAAATTATATCTACCTAAAAGGTAACACTGCAGCCACCATATATACATATGTACATATGTATGTATGTATGTACATGCGCATGAATGTGTTATGATTCTCTCTGTACAGTATCTTACCCTGTGGGAAAAGGGAATGCTTGGCAATGCAGATAGAAAAGTTTCTCCCTTATATTCCACACACTGCGGAATGCATTTGTAGATCAATATATATCACTTTATAAAAATTCGCTGAGAAGAAAAATTTCGATCGAGTATAGAAATCAAGTATTTACGCCATCTCCTAAAGCCACTTAATAGATGGATAGGAAAAATTATATTGTATATGTATGCATGTATTATGAAGTAGATTTTTTCTGAATTAAATTTTATTTTTACGCTAAAAGTCTTCAAATAGCAATATTTGTATTGTTCGGGTTCGTTCAATCGGTTTTGTTAATGATTTGTTATTGGAAAAAGCAGTCAGCATTACTCATTCATATTCTCACTGGGTAGCATATTTTACATACATACGGTTATACGCACATACATATATCTACATAAGTATGCCTACCTACATTCGTTTGCACATATACATATCCATACATAAAACCAGTTCTGTATTAAGAAATTTTTGGCGGGAATATCGGGGCTTCAATGCTAAAAATTGCGCTTGTTTTGTACTTAAGTCATGAGAAACGATTCATATTTTAAGTAGTACAAAAATTAATGGTATTTCTTGTAAAATTCATTTAATCTCTTCGTTAGTATATTTTGTTGTCCTGAAAAGGACGGTTTTGTTATACAAAAAAAAAAAGAAGATATTTCGTATTTATTGTCCACTTTAGGCTTTCTTTTCGGTCTTCTTTGGCAAAAGTACAGCTTGAATGTTGGGCAAAACACCGCCCTGAGCAATGGTCACACCAGACAATAGTTTATTCAATTCTTCATCGTTGCGGATAGCCAATTGTAAATGACGTGGAATAATTCTTGTCTTTTTATTATCACGAGCAGCATTACCAGCCAATTCAAGTACTTCAGCTGCCAAATATTCCATAACAGCAGCTAGATAGACTGGAGCGCCCGCACCAACGCGTTCAGCATAGTTGCCTTTACGCAACAAACGATGAATACGACCGACGGGAAATTGAAGACCAGCACGGTTTGAACGTGACTTTGCCTTTCCCTTTACTTTACCACCTTTACCGCGTCCAGACATTTTTTCACTTTAAATGAACACAATAAACTATATGCACACAACACAAGCACTATTTAGCTATTTAGCTGTAGACAAAATACGCACTGCTTATATACTTTTTCGTTGGCCTGCTATTCAACCCCTATGCCCAGCAATCAAATCGTTGTTGAGTTTCGCTCCGAAGCGTTACGATTACCCGAATGCTTTGTTGGAAAAAGTATACTTATATACATTATTGAAAGATGATTGGACAATAACAGTGACAGTGACAGTGAATTAATTTTGTAAATTTACTCGTATTAAAATGCCTCCAAAAACTAGTGGAAAAGCAGCAAAGAAGGCCGGTAAGGCTCAAAAGAATATTACTAAAAATGACAAGAAGAAGAAGCGCAAGAGGAAGGAAAGCTATGCCATCTACATTTATAAAGTATTGAAGCAAGTACATCCTGATACTGGTATTTCTTCAAAGGCGATGAGCATCATGAACAGTTTTGTGAATGATATCTTTGAACGTATCGCTGCTGAAGCATCTCGTTTGGCCCATTACAACAAACGTTCCACCATCACCAGTCGCGAAATCCAGACTGCCGTACGTCTACTTCTGCCCGGTGAATTAGCCAAACATGCCGTCAGTGAAGGTACCAAGGCCGTAACCAAATACACCAGCTCCAAGTAATTTGTCTGAACGAAGTAAAATATGTAGTGCGAGGTAACATGCAACCAAAAAAAGGCCCTTTTCAGGGCCACAAAATATAAATCAACAAAGAGAAACAAGTTTTTTTTCTTTGCATATTAAGGTTTGCTTATTACATACGATGAACATGTTTAACTTTCTAAAAAACAAAGCGTTTCAAAGAAAATATGGAAAAATTATGGAAAATTAGTCAGTCGAGCAACATCATAAAATAATAATAATTAAAATAAAATGATATCTAGTCGCTTTATGTATGAATCGAGTTAAAAAGGTGTTTAGGTATTTAGTAACAAATTACATATGTATGTATGTATATGAATCGAGTTATTTGAAACAATAATATTTTTGATCTTTTTGTTAAGAAGATTTTGTAGCCCTGAAAAGGGCTTTTTATTATAAATTCCCCATCGATTTTGGAACTCACCGCAAATTGAAAAATTTACTTTTTAGCTGATGCTTTCTTTGCAGCTGGTTTTTTACTAGCTGCAGCCTTTTTTGGTTTGGCAGCTGCTGGCTTTGCTTTTGTGGTCTTAGGTTTAACCGCAGCGGATTTAGTTTTGGTTGGTTTCGCTTTTACTGTACCAGTCTTTTTAGCTTCTTTAACCTTAGACTTTTCAATTTTCTTCTTTTCTGCTGTTTTTTTGCTAGCAACAGCCTTCTTCACTTTTTTCTCACCACTTGCCTTCTTTGCACCACCACTGGCAGACTTTTTCTTTGAAGCTGCACCATCTACCTTCTTCTTGGGTTTGACCTTATCTGACAATTTGACCGCTTTTGGTTTGGATTTGCCCTCACTTGATTTAGTGGCTGCAGGAGATAGCTTGAATGAACCAGAAGCACCTTTTCCTTTGGTCTGAATCAATTTGCCACTGGTAACAGCCGATTTTAAATAGCGTTTAATGAATGGTGCCAATTTTTGAGCATCACATTTATATGTAGCACTAATGTATTTCTTAATAGCCAAAAGTGAAGAACCGCCACGTTCCTTTAAATTCTTAATTGAAGCATCCACCATTTGTTGAGTTGGTGGATGAGTAGGAGCAACGGATGGCTTTTTGGGCTTGACAACCTTTTTGGCAGCAACTTTCTTCTCAGCGACAGCAGCAGAAGCAGCTACCGGAGAACTAACACTAGCAATACCAATTGCATCAGCCATTTTCACTTATTTAACACTTGAATATCTTGGATACACTGAATACAAAATAGAAAAACGTTTTGTTTATATACATACATAACTGCACAGTCTTCTTAACGCGCTTAAAATGTGAGAAGCGAAGCGAAGAGATGAGTGAAAAATGTTGTAGATCCAGTAGTATTTGGTAGTTGCATATAAGAAACTTTGGAATGAAATAAATTGATTAAAATTCGTATTGTCATGTGATAGAAATATTATTGAGACGAGTCGACAGTGTAAATGTGTCAGTTGAATATTAAGAAGAGTTCATTTGAATAAACTAAGTATTTTAGTTTCAGCGAGTTTTTTAGTCCAAAGTTTGTACCGAAAAAATTTAATTTTTGTCTAAAAACTGAAGTTTTCTCAAAAGTGCTGCAACGATATGTATTGATTTGATTGAAAACTTAATATTTATCAAATTATGAATCAACTAAACATTTCATATTAGGTGTGGGTAGAATTTTTATGTTTTAAAAAAATATTTGATTATCTCAATGATATCGCTCTAGCAATCCTATGCCTCTTTACTTGACTACATGAAATAATCGAATGCATTGGATCATAAAAAGTATTAAAATGTTATAGAATTTATATTTAATCCTATAAAATAAATTTAAAAACAAATAAATGTTCGGTGAGGTTAAATTTCATAAATATAATTATATTTCGTACATAAATTTTGCAAACTTCGGTATTAATATGTACTTATGTATATGTACTTTTTTTTTTTTGTATTGGGAAGCGATTGTGAAAATATACAAATGCTTAGTTTTAAAATTACTACAAATATATGTACATAGTATACATATATGTATGTATGTATATACAATATACATATTATTCAATTTTTTTTTTAGTAAATTAAATTAAATTAGCATCTTATTTGGGAATAAGGTTCCTATTTTTTTCGATGTTAACAAATGAATGTAGATCATGACTCATGACTATGTACATATAAATGTATATTAAATTAAGAAATATACTTTTAGCTAAATATATTATGTAATATACATACATACATACATATATGTAAATCATACATAGGGAATAAAGTAAGTGGTAATAGAAAAAGAAATGTAAGGCCAACAGCCAACAACTCGCTGTGTTCGCAAGCGGTCCCCCATCTAACTACTCTAACCACGCCCGTTGCTGCTTAATTTCGGTGATCGACAAAAACCACCGATGTATTATTAAGGCAATTTTCGTTTGGCTAAAGCCGTATATCTATTATGTGAATACATAACGAAGAAAGAGTACCCAATATGTATTAATGTATGTATGGATGTATGTAGATACAAATGAATTAAATGTGCAAACACGCATTCGCGTACTATGTACATAACTAACACGGAATCCAAAGAGTAAGAAAACGAAAGTACAAAGAAAAAAAATTACAGTTCCTTGTGAATTTCTTTATTAAATATTCACTTTACATTTATGTACATACATATGTATATATGAAAAATTAAATACGTATTTGAATCGATCGAGAATATTATTCTTTGTTGAGAAAATCTTGTGGTCCTGAAAAGGACCGTTTTGTTTGTTTATTGTATCCATAAAAATTAGTTTAACCGCCGAAACCGTACAAAGTACGTCCTTGTCTCTTCAAAGCATATACAACATCCATTGCTGTAACTGTCTTCCTTTTGGCATGTTCGGTATATGTGACTGCATCACGGATAACATTCTCTAAAAATACTTTTAATACGCCACGAGTTTCTTCATATATCAAGCCAGATATACGTTTTACACCACCACGACGAGCCAAACGTCTGATAGCTGGTTTAGTAATTCCCTGGATGTTATCACGTAATACTTTGCGATGACGCTTGGCACCACCTTTTCCCAAACCTTTACCACCTTTGCCGCGACCAGTCATTTTTTCGCAATTCACTACAAGAGCACACTTAACACTTCACTTCACCGAAATCGGTAACAACTAATATTGTAACCGGCAAATGAGCGGGTATTTATACAAAAATTCACAATGCTGAGCTACACAAGAAATGTGAAAGCTATATCTCTATCTCCCTTTAACACAGGCACCTTCATCAACCCTAAAATAACATGTAGGAAATGAACAAGCGAAACGTTTTTGTATATTTTATTATTTGGACAATGATTTTGGATGCGTTTTCTATTAGTACAGTGTGCAGTGTACAGTGTACAGTGAACAGTGAACGGTGAATGATAATTTGAATTGTCGTTTAGTGGGAAAGTGAATAACAGTGAAAAAGAAAAGTATGGCTCGTACCAAACAAACAGCCCGTAAATCGACTGGTGGCAAGGCGCCCCGCAAACAATTGGCGACAAAGGCAGCACGTAAGAGTGCCCCAGCAACTGGTGGTGTTAAGAAGCCACATCGTTATCGTCCCGGTACTGTGGCATTACGTGAAATTCGTCGCTATCAAAAAAGCACCGAATTATTGATTCGTAAATTGCCATTCCAACGTTTGGTACGTGAAATTGCCCAAGATTTTAAAACCGATTTACGTTTCCAGAGTTCCGCTGTTATGGCTCTACAAGAAGCAAGTGAAGCATATTTGGTTGGTTTGTTTGAGGATACAAATTTGTGTGCCATCCATGCCAAGCGTGTTACAATTATGCCAAAAGACATTCAATTGGCCAGACGTATTCGTGGAGAACGTGCTTAAGTTAATATGGAAGGCGAAGATTATGAAATTAGTAACAAAACGGTCCTTTTCAGGACCACAATTTCATAAACAAAAGATCGAAAAATTCGTGAATGCATACAATTTTAAATATTTTATAGCTAGTACCATTTTTCGTGTTGCTACAATATGGACATGAATATCGTCGTCAGTTCGTATATGTACATACTCGTATAGGCATACTTCATAAATATGTATGTACATACATATGTATATCGTGTAAGAAAATGTACATGAATACGGGGTTGAATATGAAGTAGCTTAATATCTGACGAATTAAAATATATGTACATATGTATGGATGGGTTAAATACTTCTCTGCAGTTTCTTCATTGCTATACGTATGAATGCACATATGTACATATGTATATATACAAACATGTATGTATATTAATAAATCCGTGTCCATGCATACCTACATATGTAGTTCCTTTATATCCGAACAGAGTTTCTGCTTATAAAATTATATCTACCTAAAAGGTAACACTGCAGCCACCATATATACATATGTACATATGTATGTATGTATGTACATGCGCATGAATGTGTTATGATTCTCTCTGTACAGTATCTTACCCTGTGGGAAAAGGGAATGCTTGGCAATGCAGATAGAAAAGTTTCTCCCTTATATTTCACACACTGCGGAATGCATTTGTAGATCAATATACATATATCACTTTATAAAAATTCGCTGAGAAGAAAAATTTCGATCGAGTATAGAAATCAAGTATTTACGCCATCTCCTAAAGCCACTTAATAGATGGATAGGAAAAATTATATTGTATATGTATGCATGTATTATGAAGTAGATTTTTTCTGAATTAAATTTTATTTTTACGCTAAAAGTCTTCAAATAGCAATATTTGTATTGTTCGGGTTCGTTCAATCGGTTTTGTTAATGATTTGTTATTGGAAAAAGCAGTCAGCATTACTCATTCATATTCTCACTGGGTAGCATATTTTACATACATACGGTTATACGCACATACATATATCTACATAAGTATGCCTACCTACATTCGTTTGCACATATACATATCCATACATAAAACCAGTTCTGTATTAAGAAATTTTTGGCGGGAATATCGGGGCTTCAATGCTAAAAATTGCGCTTGTTTTGTACTTAAGTCATGAGAAACGATTCATATTTTAAGTAGTACAAAAATTAATGGTATTTCTTGTAAAATTCATTTAATCTCTTCGTTAGTATATTTTGTTGTCCTGAAAAGGACGGTTTTGTTATACAAAAAAAAAAAGAAGATATTTCGTATTTATTGTCCACTTTAGGCTTTCTTTTCGGTCTTCTTTGGCAAAAGTACAGCTTGAATGTTGGGCAAAACACCGCCCTGAGCAATGGTCACACCAGACAATAGTTTATTCAATTCTTCATCGTTGCGGATAGCCAATTGTAAATGACGTGGAATAATTCTTGTCTTTTTATTATCACGAGCAGCATTACCAGCCAATTCAAGTACTTCAGCTGCCAAATATTCCATAACAGCAGCTAGATAGACTGGAGCGCCCGCACCAACGCGTTCAGCATAGTTGCCTTTACGCAACAAACGATGAATACGACCGACGGGAAATTGAAGACCAGCACGGTTTGAACGTGACTTTGCCTTTCCCTTTACTTTACCACCTTTACCGCGTCCAGACATTTTTTCACTTTAAATGAACACAATAAACTATATGCACACAACACAAGCACTATTTAGCTATTTAGCTGTAGACAAAATACGCACTGCTTATATACTTTTTCGTTGGCCTGCTATTCAACCCCTATGCCCAGCAATCAAATCGTTGTTGAGTTTCGCTCCGAAGCGTTACGATTACCCGAATGCTTTGTTGGAAAAAGTATACTTATATACATTATTGAAAGATGATTGGACAATAACAGTGACAGTGACAGTGAATTAATTTTGTAAATTTACTCGTATTAAAATGCCTCCAAAAACTAGTGGAAAAGCAGCAAAGAAGGCCGGTAAGGCTCAAAAGAATATTACTAAAAATGACAAGAAGAAGAAGCGCAAGAGGAAGGAAAGCTATGCCATCTACATTTATAAAGTATTGAAGCAAGTACATCCTGATACTGGTATTTCTTCAAAGGCGATGAGCATCATGAACAGTTTTGTGAATGATATCTTTGAACGTATCGCTGCTGAAGCATCTCGCTTGGCCCATTACAACAAACGTTCCACCATCACCAGTCGCGAAATCCAGACTGCCGTACGTCTACTTCTGCCCGGTGAATTAGCCAAACATGCCGTCAGTGAAGGTACCAAAGCCGTAACCAAATACACCAGCTCCAAGTAATTTGTCTGAACGAAGTAAAATATGTAGTGCCAGGTAACATGCAACCAAAAAAAGGCCCTTTTCAGGGCCACAAAATATAAATCAACAAAGAGAAACAAGTTTTTTTACTTATGCATATTAAGGTTTGCTTATTACTTACGATGAACATGTTTAACTTTCTAAAAAACAAAGAAAATATTATGGAAAATTAGTCAGTCGAGCAGCATCATAAAATAATAATAATTAAAATATCTAGTCGCTTTATGTATGAATCGAGTTAAAAAGGTGTTTAGGTATTTAGTAACAAATTACATATATGAATCGAGTTATTTAGAAACAATAATATTTTTGATCTTTTTGTTAAGAAGATTTTGTAGCCCTGAAAAGGGCTTTTTATTATAAATTCCCCATCGATTTTGGAACTCACCGCAAATTGAAAAATTTACTTTTTAGCTGATGCTTTCTTTGCAGCTGGTTTTTTACTAGCTGCAGCCTTTTTTGGTTTGGCAGCTGCTGGCTTTGCTTTTGTGGTCTTAGGTTTAACCGCAGCGGATTTAGTTTTGGTTGGTTTCGCTTTTACTGTACCAGTCTTTTTAGCTTCTTTAACCTTAGACTTTTCAATTTTCTTCTTTTCTGCTGTTTTTTTCCTAGCAACAGCCTTCTTCACTTTTTTCTCACCACTTGCCTTCTTTACACCACCACTGGCAGACTTTTTCTTTGAAGCTGCACCATCTACCTTCTTCTTGGGTTTGACCTTATCTGACAATTTGACCGCTTTTGGTTTGGATTTGCCCTCACTTGATTTAGTGGCTGCAGGAGATAGCTTGAATGAACCAGAAGCACCTTTTCCTTTGGTCTGAATCAATTTGCCACTGGTAACAGCCGATTTTAAATAGCGTTTAATGAATGGTGCCAATTTTTGAGCATCACATTTATATGTAGCACTAATGTATTTCTTAATAGCCAAAAGTGAAGAACCGCCACGTTCCTTTAAATTCTTAATTGAAGCATCCACCATTTGTTGAGTTGGTGGATGAGTAGGAGCAACGGATGGCTTTTTGGGCTTGACAACCTTTTTGGCAGCAACTTTCTTCTCAGCGACAGCAGCAGAAGCAGCTACCGGAGAACTAACACTAGCAATACCAATTGCATCAGCCATTTTCACTTATTTAACACTTGAATATCTTGGATACACTGAATACAAAATAGAAAAACGTTTTGTTTATATACATACATAACTGCACAGTCTTCTTAACGCGCTTAAAATGTGAGAAGCGAAGCGAAGAGATGAGTGAAAAATGTTGTAGATCCAGTAGTATTTGGTAGTTGCATATAAGAAACTTTGGAATGAAATAAATTGATTAAAATTCGTATTGTCATGTGATAGAAATATTATTGAGACGAGTCGACAGTGTAAATGTGTCAGTTGAATATTAAGAAGAGTTCATTTGAATAAACTAAGTATTTTAGTTTCAGCGAGTTTTTTAGTCCAAAGTTTGTACCGAAAAAATTTAATTTTTGTCTAAAAACTGAAGTTTTCTCAAAAGTGCTGCAACGATATGTATTGATTTGATTGAAAACTTAATATTTATCAAATTATGAATCAACTAAACATTTCATATTAGGTGTGGGTAGAATTTTTATGTTTTAAAAAAATATTTGATTATCTCAATGATATCGCTCTAGCAATCCTATGCCTCTTTACTTGACTACATGAAATAATCGAATGCATTGGATCATAAAAAGTATTAAAATGTTATAGAATTTATATTTAATCCTATAAAATAAATTTAAAAACAAATAAATGTTCGGTGAGGTTAAATTTCATAAATATAATTATATTTCGTACCTAAATTTTGCAAACTTCGGTATTAATATGTACTTATGTATATGTACTTTTTTTTTTTTGTATTGGGAAGCGATTGTGAAAATATACAAATGCTTAGTTTTAAAATTACTACAAATATATGTACATAGTATACATATATGTATGTATGTATATACAATATACATATTATTCAATTTTTTTTTTAGTAAATTAAATTAAATTAGCATCTTATTTGGGAATAAGGTTCCTATTTTTTTCGATGTTAACAAATGAATGTAGATCATGACTCATGACTATGTACATATAAATGTATATTAAATTAAGAAATATACTTTTAGCTAAATATATTATGTAATATACATACATACATACATATATGTAAATCATACATAGGGAATAAAGTAAGTGGTAATAGAAAAAGAAATGTAAGGCCAACAGCCAACAACTCGCTGTGTTCGCAAGCGGTCCCCCATCTAACTACTCTAACCACGCCCGTTGCTGCTTAATTTCGGTGATCGACAAAAACCACCGATGTATTATTAAGGCAATTTTCGTTTGGCTAAAGCCGTATATCTATTATGTGAATACATAACGAAGAAAGAGTACCCAATATGTATTAATGTATGTATGGATGTATGTAGATACAAATGAATTAAATGTGCAAACACGCATTCGCGTACTATGTACATAACTAACACGGAATCCAAAGAGTAAGAAAACGAAAGTACAAAGAAAAAAAATTACAGTTCCTTGTGAATTTCTTTATTAAATATTCACTTTACATTTATGTACATACATATGTATATATGAAAAATTAAATACGTATTTGAATCGATCGAGAATATTATTCTTTGTTGAGAAAATCTTGTGGTCCTGAAAAGGACCGTTTTGTTTGTTTATTGTATCCATAAAAATTAGTTTAACCGCCGAAACCGTACAAAGTACGTCCTTGTCTCTTCAAAGCATATACAACATCCATTGCTGTAACTGTCTTCCTTTTGGCATGTTCGGTATATGTGACTGCATCACGGATAACATTCTCTAAAAATACTTTTAATACGCCACGAGTTTCTTCATATATCAAGCCAGATATACGTTTTACACCACCACGACGAGCCAAACGTCTGATAGCTGGTTTAGTAATTCCCTGGATGTTATCACGTAATACTTTGCGATGACGCTTGGCACCACCTTTTCCCAAACCTTTACCACCTTTGCCGCGACCAGTCATTTTTTCGCAATTCACTACAAGAGCACACTTAACACTTCACTTCACCGAAATCGGTAACAACTAATATTGTAACCGGCAAATGAGCGGGTATTTATACAAAAATTCACAATGCTGAGCTACACAAGAAATGTGAAAGCTATATCTCTATCTCCCTTTAACACAGGCACCTTCATCAACCCTAAAATAACATGTAGGAAATGAACAAGCGAAACGTTTTTGTATATTTTATTATTTGTACAATGATTTTGGATGCGTTTTCTATTAGTACAGTGTGCAGTGTACAGTGTGCAGTGTACAGTGTACAATGAACAGTAAACGGTGAATAACAGTGAAAAAGAAAAGTATGGCTCGTACCAAACAAACAGCCCGTAAATCGACTGGTGGCAAGGCGCCCCGCAAACAATTGGCGACAAAGGCAGCACGTAAGAGTGCCCCAGCAACTGGTGGTGTTAAGAAGCCACATCGTTATCGTCCCGGTACTGTGGCATTACGTGAAATTCGTCGCTATCAAAAAAGCACCGAATTATTGATTCGTAAATTGCCATTCCAACGTTTGGTACGTGAAATTGCCCAAGATTTTAAAACCGATTTACGTTTCCAGAGTTCCGCTGTTATGGCTCTACAAGAAGCAAGTGAAGCATATTTGGTTGGTTTGTTTGAGGATACAAATTTGTGTGCCATCCATGCCAAGCGTGTTACAATTATGCCAAAAGACATTCAATTGGCCAGACGTATTCGTGGAGAACGTGCTTAAGTTAATATGGAAGGCGAAGATTATGAAATTAGTAACAAAACGGTCCTTTTCAGGACCACAATTTCATAAACAACAGATCGAAAAATTCGTGAATGCATACAATTTTAAATATTTTATAGCTAGTACCATTTTTCGTGTTGCTACAATATGGACATGAATATCGTCGTCAGTTCGTATATGTACATACTCGTATAGGCATACTTCATAAATATGTATGTACATACATATGTATATCGTGTAAGAAAATGTACATGAATACGGGGTTGAATATGAAGTAGCTTAATATCTGACGAATTAAAATATATGTACATATGTATGGATGGGTTAAATACTTCTCTGCAGTTTCTTCATTGCTATACGTATGAATGCACATATGTACATATGTATATATACAAACATGTATGTATATTAATAAATCCGTGTCCATGCATACCTACATATGTAGTTCCTTTATATCCGAACAGAGTTTCTGCTTATAAAATTATATCTACCTAAAAGGTAACACTGCAGCCACCATATATACATATGTACATATGTATGTATGTATGTACATGCGCATGAATGTGTTATGATTCTCTCTGTACAGTATCTTACCCTGTGGGAAAAGGGAATGCTTGGCAATGCAGATAGAAAAGTTTCTCCCTTATATTTCACACACTGCGGAATGCATTTGTAGATCAATATATATCACTTTATAAAAATTCGCTGAGAAGAAAAATTTCGATCGAGTATAGAAATCAAGTATTTACGCCATCTCCTAAAGCCACTTAATAGATGGATAGGAAAAATTATATTGTATATGTATGCATGTATTATGAAGTAGATTTTTTCTGAATTAAATTTTATTTTTACGCTAAAAGTCTTCAAATAGCAATATTTGTATTGTTCGGGTTCGTTCAATCGGTTTTGTTAATGATTTGTTATTGGAAAAAGCAGTCAGCATTACTCATTCATATTCTCACTGGGTAGCATATTTTACATACATATGGTTATAGGCACATACATATATCTACATAAGTATGCCTACCTACATTCGTTTGCACATATACATATCCATACATAAAACCAGTTCTGTATTAAGAAATTTTTGGCGGGAATATCGGGGCTTCAATGCTAAAAATTGCGCTTGTTTTGTACTTAAGTCATGAGAAACGATTCATATTTTAAGTAGTACAAAAATTAATGGTATTTCTTGTAAAATTCATTTAATCTCTTCGTTAGTATATTTTGTTGTCCTGAAAAGGACGGTTTTGTTATACAAAAAAAAAAAGAAGATATTTCGTATTTATTGTCCACTTTAGGCTTTCTTTTCGGTCTTCTTTGGCAAAAGTACAGCTTGAATGTTGGGCAAAACACCGCCCTGAGCAATGGTCACACCAGACAATAGTTTATTCAATTCTTCATCGTTGCGGATAGCCAATTGTAAATGACGTGGAATAATTCTTGTCTTTTTATTATCACGAGCAGCATTACCAGCCAATTCAAGTACTTCAGCTGCCAAATATTCCATAACAGCAGCTAGATAGACTGGAGCGCCCGCACCAACGCGTTCAGCATAGTTGCCTTTACGCAACAAACGATGAATACGACCGACGGGAAATTGAAGACCAGCACGGTTTGAACGTGACTTTGCCTTTCCCTTTACTTTACCACCTTTACCGCGTCCAGACATTTTTTCACTTTAAATGAACACAATAAACTATATGCACACAACACAAGCACTATTTAGCTATTTAGCTGTAGACAAAATACGCACTGCTTATATACTTTTTCGTCCATCACCAGTCGCGAAATCCAGACTGCCGTACGTCTACTTCTGCCCGGTGAATTAGCCAAACATGCCGTCAGTGAAGGTACCAAGGCCGTAACCAAATACACCAGCTCCAAGTAATTTGTCTGAACGAAGTAAAATATGTAGTGCGAGGTAACATGCAACCAAAAAAAGGCCCTTTTCAGGGCCACAAAATATAAATCAACAAAGAGAAACAAGTTTTTTTACTTATGCATATTAAGGTTTGCTTATTACATACGATGAACATGTTTAACTTTCTAAAAAACAAAGAAAATATTATGGAAAATTAGTCAGTCGAGCAGCATCATAAAATAATAATAATTAAAATAAAATATCTAGTCGCTTTATGTATGAATCGAGTTAAAAAGGTGTTTAGGTATTTAGTAACAAATTACATATGTATATGAATCGAGTTATTTAGAAACAATAATATTTTTGATCTTTTTGTTAAGAAGATTTTGTAGCCCTGAAAAGGGCTTTTTATTATAAATTCCCCATCGATTTTGGAACTCACCGCAAATTGAAAAATTTACTTTTTAGCTGATGCTTTCTTTGCAGCTGGTTTTTTACTAGCTGCAGCCTTTTTTGGTTTGGCAGCTGCTGGCTTTGCTTTTGTGGTCTTAGGTTTAACCGCAGCGGATTTAGTTTTGGTTGGTTTCGCTTTTACTGTACCAGTCTTTTTAGCTTCTTTAACCTTAGACTTTTCAATTTTCTTCTTTTCTGCTGTTTTTTTCCTAGCAACAGCCTTCTTCACTTTTTTCTCACCACTTGCCTTCTTTGCACCACCACTGGCAGACTTTTTCTTTGAAGCTGCACCATCTACCTTCTTCTTGGGTTTGACCTTATCTGACAATTTGACCGCTTTTGGTTTGGATTTGCCCTCACTTGATTTAGTGGCTGCAGGAGATAGCTTGAATGAACCAGAAGCACCTTTTCCTTTGGTCTGAATCAATTTGCCACTGGTAACAGCCGATTTTAAATAGCGTTTAATGAATGGTGCCAATTTTTGAGCATCACATTTATATGTAGCACTAATGTATTTCTTAATAGCCAAAAGTGAAGAACCGCCACGTTCCTTTAAATTCTTAATTGAAGCATCCACCATTTGTTGAGTTGGTGGATGAGTAGGAGCAACGGATGGCTTTTTGGGCTTGACAACCTTTTTGGCAGCAACTTTCTTCTCAGCGACAGCAGCAGAAGCAGCTACCGGAGAACTAACACTAGCAATACCAATTGCATCAGCCATTTTCACTTATTTAACACTTGAATATCTTGGATACACTGAATACAAAATAGAAAAACGTTTTGTTTATATACATAACTGCACAGTCTTCTTAACGCGCTTAAAATGTGAGAAGCGAAGCGAAGAGATGAGTGAAAAATGTTGTAGATCCAGTAGTATTTGGTAGTTGCATATGAGAAACTTTGGAATGAAAAAAATTGATTAAAATTCGTATTGTCATGTGATAGAAATATTATTGAGACGAGTCGACAGTGTAAATGTGTCAGTTGAATATTAAGAAGAGTTCATTTGAATAAACTAAGTATTTTAGTTTCAGCGAGTTTTTTAGTCCAAAGTTTGTACCGAAAAAATTTAATTTTTGTCTAAAAACTGAAGTTTTCTCAAAAGTGCTGCAACGATATGTATTGATTTGATTGAAAACTTAATATTTATCAAATTATGAATCAACTAAACATTTCATATTAGGTGTGGGTAGAATTTTTATGTTTTAAAAAAATATTTGATTATCTCAATGATATCGCTCTAGCAATCCTATGCCTCTTTACTTGACTACATGAAATAATCGAATGCATTGGATCATAAAAAGTATTAAAATGTTATAGACTTTATATTTAATCCTATAAAATAAATTTAAAAACAAATAAATATTCGGTGAGGTTAAATTTCATAAATATAATTATATTTCGTACATAAATTTTGCAAACTTCGGTATTAATACGTACTTATGTATATGTATTTTTTTTTTTTTTGTATTGGGAAGCGATTGTGAAAATATACAAATGCTTAGTTTTAAAATTACTACAAATGTATGTACATAGTATACATATATGTATGTATGTATATACAATATACATATTATTCAATTTTTTTTTTTAGTAAATTAAATTAAATTACCATCTTATTTGGGAATAAGGTTAATATTTTTTTCGATGTTAACAAATGAATGTAGATCATGACTCATGACTACATATAAATCTATATTATATTAATTATTATGTAATATACATACATACATATGTAGTATATGTAAATCATACATAGGGAATAAAGTAAGTGGTAATAGAAAAAGAAATGTAAGGCCAACAGCCAACAACTCGCTGTGTTCCCAAGCGGTCCCCCATCTAACTACTCTAACCACGCCCGTTGCTGCTTAATTTCGGTGATCGACAAAAACCACCGATGTATTATTAGGGCAATTTTCGTTTGGCTAAAGCCGTATATCTATTATGTGAATACATAACGAAGAAAGAGTACACAATATGTATTAATGTATGTATGTACATAGATACAAATGAATTAAATGTGCAAACACGCATTCGCGTACTATGTACATAACTAACACGGAATCCAAAGAGTAAGAAAACGAAAGTACAAAGAAAAAAAATTAGTTCCTTGTGAATTTCTTTATTAAATATTCGCTTTATATATATATGAAAAATTAAATACGCATTTGAATCGATCGAGAATATTATTCTTTGTTGAGAAAATCTTGTGGTCCTGAAAAGGGCCGTTTTGTTTGTTTATTGTATTCATAAAAATTAGTTTAACCGCCGAAACCGTACAAAGTACGTCCTTGTCTCTTCAAAGCATATACAACATCCATTGCTGTAACTGTCTTCCTTTTGGCATGTTCGGTATATGTGACTGCATCACGGATAACATTCTCCAAAAATACTTTTAATACGCCACGAGTTTCTTCATATATCAAACCAGATATACGTTTTACACCACCACGACGAGCCAAACGTCTGATAGCTGGTTTAGACCTTTACCACCTTTGCCGCGACCAGTCATTTTTTCGCAATTCACTACAAGAGCACACTTAACACTTCACTTCACCGAAATCGGTAACAACTAATATTGTAACCGGCAAATGAGCGGGTATTTATACAAAAATCCACAATGCTGAGCTACATAAGAAATGTGAAAGTTATATCTCTATCTCCCTTTAACATAGGCACCTTAATCACCCTAAAATAACATGTAGGAAATGAACAAGCGAAACGTTTTTGTATATTTTATTATTTGTACAATGATTTTGGATGCATTTTCTATTAGTACAGTGTGCAGTGTAGAGTGTACAGTGAACAGTGAGCAGTGAATGATAATTTGAATTGTCGTTTAGTGGGAAAGTGAATAACAGTGAAAAAGAAAAGTATGGCTCGTACCAAACAAACAGCCCGTAAATCGACTGGTGGCAAGGCGCCCCGCAAACAATTGGCGACAAAGGCAGCACGTAAGAGTGCCCCAGCAACTGGTGGTGTTAAGAAGCCACATCGTTATCGTCCCGGTACTGTGGCATTACGTGAAATTCGTCGCTATCAAAAAAGCACCGAATTATTGATTCGTAAATTGCCATTCCAACGTTTGGTACGTGAAATTGCCCAAGATTTTAAAACAGATTTACGTTTCCAGAGTTCCGCTGTTATGGCTCTACAAGAAGCAAGTGAAGCATATTTGGTTGGTTTGTTTGAGGATACAAATTTGTGTGCCATCCATGCCAAGCGTGTTACAATTATGCCAAAAGACATTCAATTGGCCAGACGTATTCGTGGAGAACGTGCTTAAGTTAATGTGGAAGGCGAAGATTATGAAATTAATAACAAAACGGTCCTTTTCAGGACCACAATTTCATAAACAAAAGATCGAAAAATTCGTTAATGCATACAATTTTAAATATTTTATAGCTAGTATCATTTTTCGTGTTGCTACAATATGGACATGAATATTGTCATCAGTTCGTATGTACATATATGTACATACTCGTATAGGCATAAAATTATATCTACCCAAAAGGTAACACTGCAGCCACCATATACATATATGTATATGTACATATGTATGTATGTATGTATTTACATGCGCATGAATGTGTTTGATGTGAATGATTCTCTCTGTACAGTATCTTACCCAGTGGGAAAAGGGAATGCTTGGCAATGCAGATAGAAATGTTTCTCCCTTATATTCCACACACTGCGGAATGCATTTGTAGACCAATATACATACATATATCACTTTATAAAAATTCGCTGAGAAGAAAAATTTCGATCGAGCATAGAAATCAAGTATTTACGCCATCGCCTAAAGCCACTTAATAGATGGATAGGAAAAATTATATTGTATATGTATGCATGTATTATTAAGTAGATTTTTTCTGAATTAAATTTTATTTTTACACTAAAAGTCTTCAAATAGCAATATTTGTATTGTTCGGGTTCGTTCAATCGGTTTTGTTAATGATTTCTTATTGGATTAAAGCGGTCAGCATAACTCATTCATATTCTCACTGGGTAGCATATATTGCATACATACGATTATACGCACATATATCTACATAAGTATGCATACCTACATTCGTTTGCACATATACATACATACATACATACATAAAACCAGTTCTGTATTAAGAAATTTTTGCAGGAATATCGGGGCATCAATACTCAAAATTGCGCTTGTTTTGTACTTAAGACATGAGAAACGCTTCATATTTTAAGTAGTACAAAAATTAGTGGTATTTCTTGTAAAATTCATTTAATCTCTTCGTTAGTATATTTTGTCGTCCTGAAAAGGACGGTTTTATGTTATGCAAAAAAAAAAGAAGATATTTCGTATTTATTGTCCACTTTAGGCTTTCTTTTCGGTCTTCTTTGGCAAAAGTACAGCTTGAATGTTGGGCAAAACACCGCCCTGAGCAATGGTCACACCAGACAATAGTTTATTCAATTCTTCATCGTTGCGGATAGCCAATTGTAAATGACGTGGAATAATTCTTGTCTTTTTATTATCACGAGCAGCATTACCAGCCAATTCAAGTACTTCAGCTGCCAAATATTCCATAACAGCAGCTAGATAGACTGGAGCGCCGGCACCAACGCGTTCAGCATAGTTGCCTTTACGCAACAAACGATGAATACGACCGACGGGAAATTGAAGACCAACCAGCACGGTTTGAACGTGACTTTGCCTTTCCCTTTACTTTACCACCTTTACCGCGTCCAGACATTTTCTCACTTTAAATGAACACAATAAACTATATGCACACAACACAAGCACTATTTAGCTATTTAGCTGTAGACAAAATACGCACTGCTTATATACTTTTTCGTTGGCCTGCTATTCAACCCCTATGCCCAACAATCAAATCGTTGTTGAGTTTCGCTCCGAAGCGTTACGATTACCCGAATGCTTTGTTGGAAAAAGTTTACTTATATACATTATTGAAAGATGATTGGACAATAACAGTGACAGTGACAGTGAATTAATTTTGTGAATTTACTCGTATTAAAATGCCTCCAAAAACTAGTGGAAAAGCAGCAAAGAAGGCTGGTAAGGCTCAAAAGAATATTACTAAAAATGACAAGAAGAAGAAGCGCAAGAGGAAGGAAAGCTATGCCATCTACATTTATAAAGTATTGAAGCAAGTACATCCTGATACTGGTATTTCTTCAAAGGCGATGAGCATCATGAACAGTTTTGTGAATGATATCTTTGAACGTATCGCTGCTGAAGCATCGCGTTTGGCTCATTACAACAAACGTTCCACCATCACCAGTCGCGAAATCCAGACTGCCGTACGTCTACTTCTGCCCGGTGAATTAGCCAAACATGCCGTCAGTGAAGGTACCAAGGCCGTAACCAAATACACCAGCTCCAAGTAATTTGTCTGAACGAAGTAAAATATGTAGTGCGAGGTAACATGCAACCAAACAAAGGCCCTTTTCAGGGCCACAAAATATAAATCAACAAAGAGAAACAAGTTTTTTTACTTATGCATATTAAGGTTTGCTTATTACATACGATGAACATGTTTAACTTTCTAAAAAACAAAGAAAATATTATGGAAAATTAGTCAGTCGAGCAGCATCATAAAATAATAATTAAAATAAAATATCTAGTCGCTTTATGTATGAATCGAGTTAAAAAGGTGTTTAGGTATTTAGTAACAAATTACATATGTATATGAATCGAGTTATTTAGAAACAATAATATTTTTGATCTTTTTGTTAAGAAGATTTTGTAGCCCTGAAAAGGGCTTTTTATTATAAATTCCCCATCGATTTTGGAACTCACCGCAAATTGAAAAATTTACTTTTTAGCTGATGCTTTCTTTGCAGCTGGTTTTTTACTAGCTGCAGCCTTTTTTGGTTTGGCAGCTGCTGGCTTTGCTTTTGTGGTCTTAGGTTTAACCGCAGCGGATTTAGTTTTGGTTGGTTTCGCTTTTACTGTACCAGTCTTTTTAGCTTCTTTAACCTTAGACTTTTCAATTTTCTTCTTTTCTGCTGTTTTTTTCCTAGCAACAGCCTTCTTCACTTTTTTCTCACCACTTGCCTTCTTTGCACCACCACTGGCAGACTTTTTCTTTGAAGCTGCACCATCTACCTTCTTCTTGGGTTTGACCTTATCTGACAATTTGACCGCTTTTGGTTTGGATTTGCCCTCACTTGATTTAGTGGCTGCAGGAGATAGCTTGAATGAACCAGAAGCACCTTTTCCTTTGGTCTGAATCAATTTGCCACTGGTAACAGCCGATTTTAAATAGCGTTTAATGAATGGTGCCAATTTTTGAGCATCACATTTATATGTAGCACTAATGTATTTCTTAATAGCCAAAAGTGAAGAACCGCCACGTTCCTTTAAATTCTTAATTGAAGCATCCACCATTTGTTGAGTTGGTGGATGAGTAGGAGCAACGGATGGCTTTTTGGGCTTGACAACCTTTTTGGCAGCAACTTTCTTCTCAGCGACAGCAGCAGAAGCAGCTACCGGAGAACTAACACTAGCAATACCAATTGCATCAGCCATTTTCACTTATTTAACACTTGAATATCTTGGATACACTGAATACAAAATAGAAAAACGTTTTGTTTATATACATAACTGCACAGTCTTCTTAACGCGCTTAAAATGTGAGAAGCGAAGCGAAGAGATGAGTGAAAAATGTTGTAGATCCAGTAGTATTTGGTAGTTGCATATGAGAAACTTTGGAATGAAAAAAATTGATTAAAATTCGTATTGTCATGTGATAGAAATATTATTGAGACGAGTCGACAGTGTAAATGTGTCAGTTGAATATTAAGAAGAGTTCATTTGAATAAACTAAGTATTTTAGTTTCAGCGAGTTTTTTAGTCCAAAGTTTGTACCGAAAAAATTTAATTTTTGTCTAAAAACTGAAGTTTTCTCAAAAGTGCTGCAACGATATGTATTGATTTGATTGAAAACTTAATATTTATCAAATTATGAATCAACTAAACATTTCATATTAGGTGTGGGTAGAATTTTTATGTTTTAAAAAAATATTTGATTATCTCAATGATATCGCTCTAGCAATCCTATGCCTCTTTACTTGACTACATGAAATAATCGAATGCATTGGATCATAAAAAGTATTAAAATGTTATAGACTTTATATTTAATCCTATAAAATAAATTTAAAAACAAATAAATATTCGGTGAGGTTAAATTTCATAAATATAATTATATTTCGTACATAAATTTTGCAAACTTCGGTATTAATACGTACTTATGTATATGTATTTTTTTTTTTTTGTATTGGGAAGCGATTGTGAAAATATACAAATGCTTAGTTTTAAAATTACTACAAATGTATGTACATAGTATACATATATGTATGTATGTATATACAATATACATATTATTCAATTTTTTTTTTAGTAAATTAAATTAAATTACCATCTTATTTGGGAATAAGGTTAATATTTTTTTCGATGTTAACAAATGAATGTAGATCATGACTCATGACTACATATAAATCTATATTATATTAATTATTATGTAATATACATACATACATATGTAGTATATGTAAATCATACATAGGGAATAAAGTAAGTGGTAATAGAAAAAGAAATGTAAGGCCAACAGCCAACAACTCGCTGTGTTCCCAAGCGGTCCCCCATCTAACTACTCTAACCACGCCCGTTGCTGCTTAATTTCGGTGATCGACAAAAACCACCGATGTATTATTAGGGCAATTTTCGTTTGGCTAAAGCCGTATATCTATTATGTGAATACATAACGAAGAAAGAGTACACAATATGTATTAATGTATGTATGTACATAGATACAAATGAATTAAATGTGCAAACACGCATTCGCGTACTATGTACATAACTAACACGGAATCCAAAGAGTAAGAAAACGAAAGTACAAAGAAAAAAAATTAGTTCCTTGTGAATTTCTTTATTAAATATTCGCTTTATATATATATGAAAAATTAAATACGCATTTGAATCGATCGAGAATATTATTCTTTGTTGAGAAAATCTTGTGGTCCTGAAAAGGGCCGTTTTGTTTGTTTATTGTATTCATAAAAATTAGTTTAACCGCCGAAACCGTACAAAGTACGTCCTTGTCTCTTCAAAGCATATACAACATCCATTGCTGTAACTGTCTTCCTTTTGGCATGTTCGGTATATGTGACTGCATCACGGATAACATTCTCCAAAAATACTTTTAATACGCCACGAGTTTCTTCATATATCAAACCAGATATACGTTTTACACCACCACGACGAGCCAAACGTCTGATAGCTGGTTTAGTAATTCCCTGGATGTTATCACGTAATACTTTGCGATGACGCTTGGCACCACCTTTTCCCAAACCTTTACCACCTTTGCCGCGACCAGTCATTTTTTCGCAATTCACTACAAGAGCACACTTAACACTTCACTTCACCGAAATCGGTAACAACTAATATTGTAACCGGCAAATGAGCGGGTATTTATACAAAAATCCACAATGCTGAGCTACATAAGAAATGTGAAAGCTATATCTCTATCTCCCTTTAAAACAGGCACCTTAATCACCCTAAAATAACATGTAGGAAATGAACAAGCGAAACGTTTTTGTATATTTTATTATTTGTACAATGATTTTGGATGCATTTTCTATTAGTACAGTGTGCAGTGTAGAGTGTACAGTGAACAGTGAGCAGTGAATGATAATTTGAATTGTCGTTTAGTGGGAAAGTGAATAACAGTGAAAAAGAAAAGTATGGCTCGTACCAAACAAACAGCCCGTAAATCGACTGGTGGCAAGGCGCCCCGCAAACAATTGGCGACAAAGGCAGCACGTAAGAGTGCCCCAGCAACTGGTGGTGTTAAGAAGCCACATCGTTATCGTCCCGGTACTGTGGCATTACGTGAAATTCGTCGCTATCAAAAAAGCACCGAATTATTGATTCGTAAATTGCCATTCCAACGTTTGGTACGTGAAATTGCCCAAGATTTTAAAACAGATTTACGTTTCCAGAGTTCCGCTGTTATGGCTCTACAAGAAGCAAGTGAAGCATATTTGGTTGGTTTGTTTGAGGATACAAATTTGTGTGCCATCCATGCCAAGCGTGTTACAATTATGCCAAAAGACATTCAATTGGCCAGACGTATTCGTGGAGAACGTGCTTAAGTTAATATGGAAGGCGAAGATTATGAAATTAGTAACAAAACGGTCCTTTTCAGGACCACAATTTCATAAACAAAAGATCGAAAAATTCGTTAATGCATACAATTTTAAATATTTTATAGCTAGTATCATTTTTCGTGTTGCTACAATATGGACATGAATATTGTCATCAGTTCGTATGTACATATATGTACATACTCGTATAGGCATAAAATTATATCTACCCAAAAGGTAACACTGCAGCCACCATATACATATATGTATATGTACATATGTATGTATGTATGTATTTACATGCGCATGAATGTGTTATGATTCTCTCTGTACAGTATCTTACCCAGTGGGAAAAGGGAATGCTTGGCAATGCAGATAGAAATGTTTCTCCCTTATATTCCACACACTGCGGAATGCATTTGTAGACCAATATACATACATATATCACTTTATAAAAATTCGCTGAGAAGAAAAATTTCGATCGAGCATAGAAATCAAGTATTTACGCCATCGCCTAAAGCCACTTAATAGATGGATAGGAAAAATTATATTGTATATGTATGCATGTATTATTAAGTAGATTTTTTCTGAATTAAATTTTATTTTTACACTAAAAGTCTTCAAATAGCAATATTTGTATTGTTCGGGTTCGTTCAATCGGTTTTGTTAATGATTTCTTATTGGATTAAAGCGGTCAGCATAACTCATTCATATTCTCACTGGGTAGCATATTTTGCATACATACGATTATACGCACATATATCTACATAAGTATGCATACCTACATTCGTTTGCACATATACATACATACATACATACATAAAACCAGTTCTGTATTAAGAAATTTTTGCAGGAATATCGGGGCATCAATACTCAAAATTGCGCTTGTTTTGTACTTAAGACATGAGAAACGCTTCATATTTTAAGTAGTACAAAAATTAGTGGTATTTCTTGTAAAATTCATTTAATCTCTTCGTTAGTATATTTTGTCGTCCTGAAAAGGACGGTTTTATGTTATGCAAAAAAAAAAGAAGATATTTCGTATTTATTGTCCTGTCAATTCTTCATCGTTGCGGATAGCCAATTGTAAATGACGTGGAATAATTCTTGTCTTTTTATTATCACGAGCAGCATTACCAGCCAATTCAAGTACTTCAGCTGCCAAATATTCCATAACAGCAGCTAGATAGACTGGAGCGCCGGCACCAACGCGTTCCGCATAGTTGCCTTTACGCAACAAACGATGAATACGACCGACGGGAAATTGAAGACCAGCACGGTTTGAACGTGACTTTGCCTTTCCCTTTACTTTACCACCTTTACCGCGTCCAGACATTTTCTCACTTTAAATGAACACAATAAACTATATGCACACAACACAAGCACTATTTAGCTATTTAGCTGTAGACAAAATACGCACTGCTTATATACTTTTTCGTTGGCCTGCTATTCAACCCCTATGCCCAACAATCAAATCGTTGTTGAGTTTCGCTCCGAAGCGTTACGATTACCCGAATGCTTTGTTGGAAAAAGTTTACTTATATACATTATTGAAAGATGATTGGACAATAACAGTGACAGTGACAGTGAATTAATTTTGTAAATTTACTCGTATTAAAATGCCTCCAAAAACTAGTGGAAAAGCAGCAAAGAAGGCCGGTAAGGCTCAAAAGAATATTACTAAAAATGACAAGAAGAAGAAGCGCAAGAGGAAGGAAAGCTATGCCATCTACATTTATAAAGTATTGAAGCAAGTACATCCTGATACTGGTATTTCTTCAAAGGCGATGAGCATCATGAACAGTTTTGTGAATGATATCTTTGAACGTATCGCTGCTGAAGCATCTCGTTTGGCTCATTACAACAAACGTTCCACCATCACCAGTCGCGAAATCCAGACTGCCGTACGTCTACTTCTGCCCGGTGAATTAGCCAAACATGCCGTCAGTGAAGGTACAAAGGCCGTAACCAAATACACCAGCTCCAAGTAATTTGTCTGAACGAAGTAAAATATGTAGTGCGAGGTAACATGCAACCAAAAAAAGGCCCTTTTCAGGGCCACAAAATATAAATCAACAAAGAGAAACAAGTTTTTTTACTTATGCATATTAAGGTTTGCTTATTACATACGATGAACATGTTTAACTTTCTAAAAAACAAAGCGTTTCAAAGAAAATATGGAAATATTATGGAAAATTAGTCAGTCGAGCAGCATCATAAAATAATAATAATTAAAATAAAATATCTAGTCGCTTTATGTATGAATCGAGTTAAAAAGGTGTTTAGGTATTTAGTAACAAATTACATATGTATATGAATCGAGTTATTTAGAAACAATAATATTTTTGATCTTTTTGTTAAGAAGATTTTGTAGCCCTGAAAAGGGCTTTTTATTATAAATTCCCCATCGATTTTGGAACTCACCGCAAATTGAAAAATTTACTTTTTAGCTGATGCTTTCTTTGCAGCTGGTTTTTTACTAGCTGCAGCCTTTTTTGGTTTGGCAGCTGCTGGCTTTGCTTTTGTGGTCTTAGGTTTAACCGCAGCGGATTTAGTTTTGGTTGGTTTCGCTTTTACTGTACCAGTCTTTTTAGCTTCTTTAACCTTAGACTTTTCAATTTTCTTCTTTTCTGCTGTTTTTTTGCTAGCAACAGCCTTCTTCACTTTTTTCTCACCACTTGCCTTCTTTGCACCACCACTGGCAGACTTTTTCTTTGAAGCTGCACCATCTACCTTCTTCTTGGGTTTGACCTTATCTGACAATTTGACCGCTTTTGGTTTGGATTTGCCCTCACTTGATTTAGTGGCTGCAGGAGATAGCTTGAATGAACCAGAAGCACCTTTTCCTTTGGTCTGAATCAATTTGCCACTGGTAACAGCCGATTTTAAATAGCGTTTAATGAATGGTGCCAATTTTTGAGCATCACATTTATATGTAGCACTAATGTATTTCTTAATAGCCAAAAGTGAAGAACCGCCACGTTCCTTTAAATTCTTAATTGAAGCATCCACCATTTGTTGAGTTGGTGGATGAGTAGGAGCAACGGATGGCTTTTTGGGCTTGACAACCTTTTTGGCAGCAACTTTCTTCTCAGCGACAGCAGCAGAAGCAGCTACCGGAGAACTAACACTAGCAATACCAATTGCATCAGCCATTTTCACTTATTTAACACTTGAATATCTTGGATACACTGAATACAAAATAGAAAAACGTTTTGTTTATATACATAACTGCACAGTCTTCTTAACGCGCTTAAAATGTGAGAAGCGAAGCGAAGAGATGAGTGAAAAATGTTGTAGATCCAGTAGTATTTGGTAGTTGCATATGAGAAACTTTGGAATGAAAAAAATTGATTAAAATTCGTATTGTCATGTGATAGAAATATTATTGAGACGAGTCGACAGTGTAAATGTGTCAGTTGAATATTAAGAAGAGTTCATTTGAATAAACTAAGTATTTTAGTTTCAGCGAGTTTTTTAGTCCAAAGTTTGTACCGAAAAAATTTAATTTTTGTCTAAAAACTGAAGTTTTCTCAAAAGTGCTGCAACGATATGTATTGATTTGATTGAAAACTTAATATTTATCAAATTATGAATCAACTAAACATTTCATATTAGGTGTGGGTAGAATTTTTATGTTTTAAAAAAATATTTGATTATCTCAATGATATCGCTCTAGCAATCCTATGCCTCTTTACTTGACTACATGAAATAATCGAATGCATTGGATCATAAAAAGTATTAAAATGTTATAGACTTTATATTTAATCCTATAAAATAAATTTAAAAACAAATAAATATTCGGTGAGGTTAAATTTCATAAATATAATTATATTTCGTACATAAATTTTGCAAACTTCGGTATTAATATGTACTTATGTATATGTATTTTTTTTTTTTGTATTGGGAAGCGATTGTGAAAATATACAAATGCTTAGTTTTAAAATTACTACAAATGTATGTACATAGTATACATATATGTATGTATGTATATACAATATACATATTATTCAATTTTTTTTTTTAGTAAATTAAATTAAATTACCATCTTATTTGGGAATAAGGTTAATATTTTTTTCGATGTTAACAAATGAATGTAGATCATGACTCATGACTACATATAAATGTATATTAAATTAAGAAATATACTTTTAGCTATATTATGTAATATTCATACATACATATGTAGTATATGTAAATCATACATAGGGAATAAAGTAAGTGGTAATAGAAAAAGAAATGTAAGGCCAACAGCCAACAACTCGCTGTGTTCCCAAGCGGTCCCCCATCTAACTACTCTAACCACGCCCGTTGCTGCTTAATTTCGGTGATCGACAAAAACCGATGTATTATTAGGGCAATTTTCGTTTGGCTAAAGCCGTATATCTATTATGTGAATACATAACGAAGAAAGAGTACACAATATGTATTAATGTATGTATGTACATAGATACAAATGAATTAAATGTGCAAACACGCATTCGCGTACTATGTACATAACTAACACGGAATCCAAAGAGTAAGAAAACGAAAGTACAAAGAAAAAAAATTAGTTCCTTGTGAATTTCTTTATTAAATATTCGCTTTATATATATATGAAAAATTAAATACGCATTTGAATCGATCGAGAATATTATTCTTTGTTGAGAAAATCTTGTGGTCCTGAAAAGGGCCGTTTTGTTTGTTTATTGTATTCATAAAAATTAGTTTAACCGCCGAAACCGTACAAAGTACGTCCTTGTCTCTTCAAAGCATATACAACATCCATTGCTGTAACTGTCTTCCTTTTGGCATGTTCGGTATATGTGACTGCATCACGGATAACATTCTCCAAAAATACTTTTAATACGCCACGAGTTTCTTCATATATCAAACCAGATATACGTTTTACACCACCACGACGAGCCAAACGTCTGATAGCTGGTTTAGACCTTTACCACCTTTGCCGCGACCAGTCATTTTATCGCAATTCACTACAAGAGCACACTTAACACTTCACTTCACCGAAATCGGTAACAACTAATATTGTAACCGGCAAATGAGCGGGTATTTATACAAAAATCCACAATGCTGAGCTACGTAAGAAATGTGAAAGTTATATCTCTATCTCCCTTTAACATAGGCACCTTAATCACCCTAAAATAACATGTAGGAAATGAACAAGCGAAACGTTTTTGTATATTTTATTATTTGTACAATGATTTTGGATGCATTTTCTATTAGTACAGTGTGCAGTGTAGAGTGTACAGTGAACAGTGAGCAGTGAATGATAATTTGAATTGTCGTTTAGTGGGAAAGTGAATAACAGTGAAAAAGAAAAGTATGGCTCGTACCAAACAAACAGCCCGTAAATCGACTGGTGGCAAGGCGCCCCGCAAACAATTGGCGACAAAGGCAGCACGTAAGAGTGCCCCAGCAACTGGTGGTGTTAAGAAGCCACATCGTTATCGTCCCGGTACTGTGGCATTACGTGAAATTCGTCGCTATCAAAAAAGCACCGAATTATTGATTCGTAAATTGCCATTCCAACGTTTGGTACGTGAAATTGCCCAAGATTTTAAAACAGATTTACGTTTCCAGAGTTCCGCTGTTATGGCTCTACAAGAAGCAAGTGAAGCATATTTGGTTGGTTTGTTTGAGGATACAAATTTGTGTGCCATCCATGCCAAGCGTGTTACAATTATGCCAAAAGACATTCAATTGGCCAGACGTATTCGTGGAGAACGTGCTTAAGTTAATGTGGAAGGCGAAGATTATGAAATTAATAACAAAACGGTCCTTTTCAGGACCACAATTTCATAAACAAAAGATCGAAAAATTCGTTAATGCATACAATTTTAAATATTTTATAGCTAGTATCATTTTTCGTGTTGCTACAATATGGACATGAATATTGTCATCAGTTCGTATGTACATATATGTACATACTCGTATAGGCATAAAATTATATCTACCCAAAAGGTAACACTGCAGCCACCATATACATATATGTATATGTACATATGTATGTATGTATGTATTTACATGCGCATGAATGTGTTATGATTCTCTCTGTACAGTATCTTACCCAGTGGGAAAAGGGAATGCTTGGCAATGCAGATAGAAATGTTTCTCCCTTATATTCCACACACTGCGGAATGCATTTGTAGACCAATATACATACATATATCACTTTATAAAAATTCGCTGAGAAGAAAAATTTCGATCGAGCATAGAAATCAAGTATTTACGCCATCGCCTAAAGCCACTTAATAGATGGATAGGAAAAATTATATTGTATATGTATGCATGTATTATTAAGTAGATTTTTTCTGAATTAAATTTTATTTTTACACTAAAAGTCTTCAAATAGCAATATTTGTATTGTTCGGGTTCGTTCAATCGGTTTTGTTAATGATTTCTTATTGGATTAAAGCGGTCAGCATAACTCATTCATATTCTCACTGGGTAGCATATTTTGCATACATACGATTATACGCACATATATCTACATAAGTATGCATACCTACATTCGTTTGCACATATACATACATACATACATACATAAAACCAGTTCTGTATTAAGAAATTTTTGCAGGAATATCGGGGCATCAATACTCAAAATTGCGCTTGTTTTGTACTTAAGACATGAGAAACGCTTCATATTTTTAGTACAAAAATTAGTGGTATTTCTTGTAAAATTCATTTAATCTCTTCGTTAGTATATTTTGTCGTCCTGAAAAGGACGGTTTTATGTTATGCAAAAAAAAAAGAAGATATTTCGTATTTATTGTCCACTTTAGGCTTTCTTTTCGGTCTTCTTTGGCAAAAGTACAGCTTGAATGTTGGGCAAAACACCGCCCTGAGCAATGGTCACACCAGACAATAGTTTATTCAATTCTTCATCGTTGCGGATAGCCAATTGTAAATGACGTGGAATAATTCTTGTCTTTTTATTATCACGAGCAGCATTACCAGCCAATTCAAGTACTTCAGCTGCCAAATATTCCATAACAGCAGCTAGATAGACTGGAGCGCCGGCACCAACGCGTTCAGCATAGTTGCCTTTACGCAACAAACGATGAATACGACCGACGGGAAATTGAAGACCAGCACGGTTTGAACGTGACTTTGCCTTTCCCTTTACTTTACCACCTTTACCGCGTCCAGACATTTTCTCACTTTAAATGAACACAATAAACTATATGCACACAACACAAGCACTATTTAGCTATTTAGCTGTAGACAAAATACGCACTACTTATATACTTTTTCGTTGGCCTGCTATTCAACCCCTATGCCCAACAATCAAATCGTTGTTGAGTTTCGCTCCGAAGCGTTACGATTACCCGAATGCTTTGTTGGAAAAAGTTTACTTATATACATTATTGAAAGATGATTGGACAATAACAGTGACAGTGACAGTGAATTAATTTTGTGAATTTACTCGTATTAAAATGCCTCCAAAAACTAGTGGAAAAGCAGCAAAGAAGGCTGGTAAGGCTCAAAAGAATATTACTAAAAATGACAAGAAGAAGAAGCGCAAGAGGAAGGAAAGCTATGCCATCTACATTTATAAAGTATTGAAGCAAGTACATCCTGATACTGGTATTTCTTCAAAGGCGATGAGCATCATGAACAGTTTTGTGAATGATATCTTTGAACGTATCGCTGCTGAAGCATCGCGTTTGGCTCATTACAACAAACGTTCCACCATCACCAGTCGCGAAATCCAGACTGCCGTACGTCTACTTCTGCCCGGTGAATTAGCCAAACATGCCGTCAGTGAAGGTACCAAGGCCGTAACCAAATACACCAGCTCCAAGTAATTTGTCTGAACGAAGTAAAATATGTAGTGCGAGGTAACATGCAACCAAAAAAAGGCCCTTTTCAGGGCCACAAAATATAAATCAACAAAGAGAAACAAGTTTTTTTACTTATGCATATTAAGGTTTGCTTATTACATACGATGAACATGTTTAACTTTCTAAAAAACAAAGAAAATATTATGGAAAATTAGTCAGTCGAGCAGCATCATAAAATAATAATAATTAAAATAAAATATCTAGTCGCTTTATGTATGAATCGAGTTAAAAAGGTGTTTAGGTATTTAGTAACAAATTACATATGTATATGAATCGAGTTATTTAGAAACAATAATATTTTTGATCTTTTTGTTAAGAAGATTTTGTAGCCCTGAAAAGGGCTTTTTATTATAAATTCCCCATCGATTTTGGAACTCACCGCAAATTGAAAAATTTACTTTTTAGCTGATGCTTTCTTTGCAGCTGGTTTTTTACTAGCTGCAGCCTTTTTTGGTTTGGCAGCTGCTGGCTTTGCTTTTGTGGTCTTAGGTTTAACCGCAGCGGATTTAGTTTTGGTTGGTTTCGCTTTTACTGTACCAGTCTTTTTAGCTTCTTTAACCTTAGACTTTTCAATTTTCTTCTTTTCTGCTGTTTTTTTCCTAGCAACAGCCTTCTTCACTTTTTTCTCACCACTTGCCTTCTTTGCACCACCACTGGCAGACTTTTTCTTTGAAGCTGCACCATCTACCTTCTTCTTGGGTTTGACCTTATCTGACAATTTGACCGCTTTTGGTTTGGATTTGCCCTCACTTGATTTAGTGGCTGCAGGAGATAGCTTGAATGAACCAGAAGCACCTTTTCCTTTGGTCTGAATCAATTTGCCACTGGTAACAGCCGATTTTAAATAGCGTTTAATGAATGGTGCCAATTTTTGAGCATCACATTTATATGTAGCACTAATGTATTTCTTAATAGCCAAAAGTGAAGAACCGCCACGTTCCTTTAAATTCTTAATTGAAGCATCCACCATTTGTTGAGTTGGTGGATGAGTAGGAGCAACGGATGGCTTTTTGGGCTTGACAACCTTTTTGGCAGCAACTTTCTTCTCAGCGACAGCAGCAGAAGCAGCTACCGGAGAACTAACACTAGCAATACCAATTGCATCAGCCATTTTCACTTATTTAACACTTGAATATCTTGGATACACTGAATACAAAATAGAAAAACGTTTTGTTTATATACATAACTGCACAGTCTTCTTAACGCGCTTAAAATGTGAGAAGCGAAGCGAAGAGATGAGTGAAAAATGTTGTAGATCCAGTAGTATTTGGTAGTTGCATATGAGAAACTTTGGAATGAAAAAAATTGATTAAAATTCGTATTGTCATGTGATAGAAATATTATTGAGACGAGTCGACAGTGTAAATGTGTCAGTTGAATATTAAGAAGAGTTCATTTGAATAAACTAAGTATTTTAGTTTCAGCGAGTTTTTTAGTCCAAAGTTTGTACCGAAAAAATTTAATTTTTGTCTAAAAACTGAAGTTTTCTCAAAAGTGCTGCAACGATATGTATTGATTTGATTGAAAACTTAATATTTATCAAATTATGAATCAACTAAACATTTCATATTAGGTGTGGGTAGAATTTTTATGTTTTAAAAAAATATTTGATTATCTCAATGATATCGCTCTAGCAATCCTATGCCTCTTTACTTGACTACATGAAATAATCGAATGCATTGGATCATAAAAAGTATTAAAATGTTATAGACTTTATATTTAATCCTATAAAATAAATTTAAAAACAAATAAATATTCGGTGAGGTTAAATTTCATAAATATAATTATATTTCGTACATAAATTTTGCAAACTTCGGTATTAATACGTACTTATGTATATGTATTTTTTTTTTTTTGTATTGGGAAGCGATTGTGAAAATATACAAATGCTTAGTTTTAAAATTACTACAAATGTATGTACATAGTATACATATATGTATGTATGTATATACAATATACATATTATTCAATTTTTTTTTTAGTAAATTAAATTAAATTACCATCTTATTTGGGAATAAGGTTAATATTTTTTTCGATGTTAACAAATGAATGTAGATCATGACTCATGACTACATATAAATCTATATTATATTAATTATTATGTAATATACATACATACATATGTAGTATATGTAAATCATACATAGGGAATAAAGTAAGTGGTAATAGAAAAAGAAATGTAAGGCCAACAGCCAACAACTCGCTGTGTTCCCAAGCGGTCCCCCATCTAACTACTCTAACCACGCCCGTTGCTGCTTAATTTCGGTGATCGACAAAAACCACCGATGTATTATTAGGGCAATTTTCGTTTGGCTAAAGCCGTATATCTATTATGTGAATACATAACGAAGAAAGAGTACACAATATGTATTAATGTATGTATGTACATAGATACAAATGAATTAAATGTGCAAACACGCATTCGCGTACTATGTACATAACTAACACGGAATCCAAAGAGTAAGAAAACGAAAGTACAAAGAAAAAAAATTAGTTCCTTGTGAATTTCTTTATTAAATATTCGCTTTATATATATATGAAAAATTAAATACGCATTTGAATCGATCGAGAATATTATTCTTTGTTGAGAAAATCTTGTGGTCCTGAAAAGGGCCGTTTTGTTTGTTTATTGTATTCATAAAAATTAGTTTAACCGCCGAAACCGTACAAAGTACGTCCTTGTCTCTTCAAAGCATATACAACATCCATTGCTGTAACTGTCTTCCTTTTGGCATGTTCGGTATATGTGACTGCATCACGGATAACATTCTCCAAAAATACTTTTAATACGCCACGAGTTTCTTCATATATCAAACCAGATATACGTTTTACACCACCACGACGAGCCAAACGTCTGATAGCTGGTTTAGTAATTCCCTGGATGTTATCACGTAATACTTTGCGATGACGCTTGGCACCACCTTTTCCCAAACCTTTACCACCTTTGCCGCGACCAGTCATTTTTTCGCAATTCACTACAAGAGCACACTTAACACTTCACTTCACCGAAATCGGTAACAACTAATATTGTAACCGGCAAATGAGCGGGTATTTATACAAAAATCCACAATGCTGAGCTACATAAGAAATGTGAAAGCTATATCTCTATCTCCCTTTAAAACAGGCACCTTAATCACCCTAAAATAACATGTAGGAAATGAACAAGCGAAACGTTTTTGTATATTTTATTATTTGTACAATGATTTTGGATGCATTTTCTATTAGTACAGTGTGCAGTGTAGAGTGTACAGTGAACAGTGAGCAGTGAATGATAATTTGAATTGTCGTTTAGTGGGAAAGTGAATAACAGTGAAAAAGAAAAGTATGGCTCGTACCAAACAAACAGCCCGTAAATCGACTGGTGGCAAGGCGCCCCGCAAACAATTGGCGACAAAGGCAGCACGTAAGAGTGCCCCAGCAACTGGTGGTGTTAAGAAGCCACATCGTTATCGTCCCGGTACTGTGGCATTACGTGAAATTCGTCGCTATCAAAAAAGCACCGAATTATTGATTCGTAAATTGCCATTCCAACGTTTGGTACGTGAAATTGCCCAAGATTTTAAAACAGATTTACGTTTCCAGAGTTCCGCTGTTATGGCTCTACAAGAAGCAAGTGAAGCATATTTGGTTGGTTTGTTTGAGGATACAAATTTGTGTGCCATCCATGCCAAGCGTGTTACAATTATGCCAAAAGACATTCAATTGGCCAGACGTATTCGTGGAGAACGTGCTTAAGTTAATATGGAAGGCGAAGATTATGAAATTAGTAACAAAACGGTCCTTTTCAGGACCACAATTTCATAAACAAAAGATCGAAAAATTCGTTAATGCATACAATTTTAAATATTTTATAGCTAGTATCATTTTTCGTGTTGCTACAATATGGACATGAATATTGTCATCAGTTCGTATGTACATATATGTACATACTCGTATAGGCATAAAATTATATCTACCCAAAAGGTAACACTGCAGCCACCATATACATATATGTATATGTACATATGTATGTATGTATGTATTTACATGCGCATGAATGTGTTATGATTCTCTCTGTACAGTATCTTACCCAGTGGGAAAAGGGAATGCTTGGCAATGCAGATAGAAATGTTTCTCCCTTATATTCCACACACTGCGGAATGCATTTGTAGACCAATATACATACATATATCACTTTATAAAAATTCGCTGAGAAGAAAAATTTCGATCGAGCATAGAAATCAAGTATTTACGCCATCGCCTAAAGCCACTTAATAGATGGATAGGAAAAATTATATTGTATATGTATGCATGTATTATTAAGTAGATTTTTTCTGAATTAAATTTTATTTTTACACTAAAAGTCTTCAAATAGCAATATTTGTATTGTTCGGGTTCGTTCAATCGGTTTTGTTAATGATTTCTTATTGGATTAAAGCGGTCAGCATAACTCATTCATATTCTCACTGGGTAGCATATTTTGCATACATACGATTATACGCACATATATCTACATAAGTATGCATACCTACATTCGTTTGCACATATACATACATACATACATACATAAAACCAGTTCTGTATTAAGAAATTTTTGCAGGAATATCGGGGCATCAATACTCAAAATTGCGCTTGTTTTGTACTTAAGACATGAGAAACGCTTCATATTTTAAGTAGTACAAAAATTAGTGGTATTTCTTGTAAAATTCATTTAATCTCTTCGTTAGTATATTTTGTCGTCCTGAAAAGGACGGTTTTATGTTATGCAAAAAAAAAAGAAGATATTTCGTATTTATTGTCCTGTCAATTCTTCATCGTTGCGGATAGCCAATTGTAAATGACGTGGAATAATTCTTGTCTTTTTATTATCACGAGCAGCATTACCAGCCAATTCAAGTACTTCAGCTGCCAAATATTCCATAACAGCAGCTAGATAGACTGGAGCGCCGGCACCAACGCGTTCCGCATAGTTGCCTTTACGCAACAAACGATGAATACGACCGACGGGAAATTGAAGACCAGCACGGTTTGAACGTGACTTTGCCTTTCCCTTTACTTTACCACCTTTACCGCGTCCAGACATTTTCTCACTTTAAATGAACACAATAAACTATATGCACACAACACAAGCACTATTTAGCTATTTAGCTGTAGACAAAATACGCACTGCTTATATACTTTTTCGTTGGCCTGCTATTCAACCCCTATGCCCAACAATCAAATCGTTGTTGAGTTTCGCTCCGAAGCGTTACGATTACCCGAATGCTTTGTTGGAAAAAGTTTACTTATATACATTATTGAAAGATGATTGGACAATAACAGTGACAGTGACAGTGAATTAATTTTGTAAATTTACTCGTATTAAAATGCCTCCAAAAACTAGTGGAAAAGCAGCAAAGAAGGCCGGTAAGGCTCAAAAGAATATTACTAAAAATGACAAGAAGAAGAAGCGCAAGAGGAAGGAAAGCTATGCCATCTACATTTATAAAGTATTGAAGCAAGTACATCCTGATACTGGTATTTCTTCAAAGGCGATGAGCATCATGAACAGTTTTGTGAATGATATCTTTGAACGTATCGCTGCTGAAGCATCTCGTTTGGCTCATTACAACAAACGTTCCACCATCACCAGTCGCGAAATCCAGACTGCCGTACGTCTACTTCTGCCCGGTGAATTAGCCAAACATGCCGTCAGTGAAGGTACAAAGGCCGTAACCAAATACACCAGCTCCAAGTAATTTGTCTGAACGAAGTAAAATATGTAGTGCGAGGTAACATGCAACCAAAAAAAGGCCCTTTTCAGGGCCACAAAATATAAATCAACAAAGAGAAACAAGTTTTTTTACTTATGCATATTAAGGTTTGCTTATTACATACGATGAACATGTTTAACTTTCTAAAAAACAAAGCGTTTCAAAGAAAATATGGAAATATTATGGAAAATTAGTCAGTCGAGCAGCATCATAAAATAATAATAATTAAAATAAAATATCTAGTCGCTTTATGTATGAATCGAGTTAAAAAGGTGTTTAGGTATTTAGTAACAAATTACATATGTATATGAATCGAGTTATTTAGAAACAATAATATTTTTGATCTTTTTGTTAAGAAGATTTTGTAGCCCTGAAAAGGGCTTTTTATTATAAATTCCCCATCGATTTTGGAACTCACCGCAAATTGAAAAATTTACTTTTTAGCTGATGCTTTCTTTGCAGCTGGTTTTTTACTAGCTGCAGCCTTTTTTGGTTTGGCAGCTGCTGGCTTTGCTTTTGTGGTCTTAGGTTTAACCGCAGCGGATTTAGTTTTGGTTGGTTTCGCTTTTACTGTACCAGTCTTTTTAGCTTCTTTAACCTTAGACTTTTCAATTTTCTTCTTTTCTGCTGTTTTTTTGCTAGCAACAGCCTTCTTCACTTTTTTCTCACCACTTGCCTTCTTTGCACCACCACTGGCAGACTTTTTCTTTGAAGCTGCACCATCTACCTTCTTCTTGGGTTTGACCTTATCTGACAATTTGACCGCTTTTGGTTTGGATTTGCCCTCACTTGATTTAGTGGCTGCAGGAGATAGCTTGAATGAACCAGAAGCACCTTTTCCTTTGGTCTGAATCAATTTGCCACTGGTAACAGCCGATTTTAAATAGCGTTTAATGAATGGTGCCAATTTTTGAGCATCACATTTATATGTAGCACTAATGTATTTCTTAATAGCCAAAAGTGAAGAACCGCCACGTTCCTTTAAATTCTTAATTGAAGCATCCACCATTTGTTGAGTTGGTGGATGAGTAGGAGCAACGGATGGCTTTTTGGGCTTGACAACCTTTTTGGCAGCAACTTTCTTCTCAGCGACAGCAGCAGAAGCAGCTACCGGAGAACTAACACTAGCAATACCAATTGCATCAGCCATTTTCACTTATTTAACACTTGAATATCTTGGATACACTGAATACAAAATAGAAAAACGTTTTGTTTATATACATAACTGCACAGTCTTCTTAACGCGCTTAAAATGTGAGAAGCGAAGCGAAGAGATGAGTGAAAAATGTTGTAGATCCAGTAGTATTTGGTAGTTGCATATGAGAAACTTTGGAATGAAAAAAATTGATTAAAATTCGTATTGTCATGTGATAGAAATATTATTGAGACGAGTCGACAGTGTAAATGTGTCAGTTGAATATTAAGAAGAGTTCATTTGAATAAACTAAGTATTTTAGTTTCAGCGAGTTTTTTAGTCCAAAGTTTGTACCGAAAAAATTTAATTTTTGTCTAAAAACTGAAGTTTTCTCAAAAGTGCTGCAACGATATGTATTGATTTGATTGAAAACTTAATATTTATCAAATTATGAATCAACTAAACATTTCATATTAGGTGTGGGTAGAATTTTTATGTTTTAAAAAAATATTTGATTATCTCAATGATATCGCTCTAGCAATCCTATGCCTCTTTACTTGACTACATGAAATAATCGAATGCATTGGATCATAAAAAGTATTAAAATGTTATAGACTTTATATTTAATCCTATAAAATAAATTTAAAAACAAATAAATATTCGGTGAGGTTAAATTTCATAAATATAATTATATTTCGTACATAAATTTTGCAAACTTCGGTATTAATATGTACTTATGTATATGTATTTTTTTTTTTTGTATTGGGAAGCGATTGTGAAAATATACAAATGCTTAGTTTTAAAATTACTACAAATGTATGTACATAGTATACATATATGTATGTATGTATATACAATATACATATTATTCAATTTTTTTTTTTAGTAAATTAAATTAAATTACCATCTTATTTGGGAATAAGGTTAATATTTTTTTCGATGTTAACAAATGAATGTAGATCATGACTCATGACTACATATAAATGTATATTAAATTAAGAAATATACTTTTAGCTATATTATGTAATATTCATACATACATATGTAGTATATGTAAATCATACATAGGGAATAAAGTAAGTGGTAATAGAAAAAGAAATGTAAGGCCAACAGCCAACAACTCGCTGTGTTCCCAAGCGGTCCCCCATCTAACTACTCTAACCACGCCCGTTGCTGCTTAATTTCGGTGATCGACAAAAACCGATGTATTATTAGGGCAATTTTCGTTTGGCTAAAGCCGTATATCTATTATGTGAATACATAACGAAGAAAGAGTACACAATATGTATTAATGTATGTATGTACATAGATACAAATGAATTAAATGTGCAAACACGCATTCGCGTACTATGTACATAACTAACACGGAATCCAAAGAGTAAGAAAACGAAAGTACAAAGAAAAAAAATTAGTTCCTTGTGAATTTCTTTATTAAATATTCGCTTTATATATATATGAAAAATTAAATACGCATTTGAATCGATCGAGAATATTATTCTTTGTTGAGAAAATCTTGTGGTCCTGAAAAGGGCCGTTTTGTTTGTTTATTGTATTCATAAAAATTAGTTTAACCGCCGAAACCGTACAAAGTACGTCCTTGTCTCTTCAAAGCATATACAACATCCATTGCTGTAACTGTCTTCCTTTTGGCATGTTCGGTATATGTGACTGCATCACGGATAACATTCTCCAAAAATACTTTTAATACGCCACGAGTTTCTTCATATATCAAACCAGATATACGTTTTACACCACCACGACGAGCCAAACGTCTGATAGCTGGTTTAGACCTTTACCACCTTTGCCGCGACCAGTCATTTTATCGCAATTCACTACAAGAGCACACTTAACACTTCACTTCACCGAAATCGGTAACAACTAATATTGTAACCGGCAAATGAGCGGGTATTTATACAAAAATCCACAATGCTGAGCTACATAAGAAATGTGAAAGTTATATCTCTATCTCCCTTTAACATAGGCACCTTAATCACCCTAAAATAACATGTAGGAAATGAACAAGCGAAACGTTTTTGTATATTTTATTATTTGTACAATGATTTTGGATGCATTTTCTATTAGTACAGTGTGCAGTGTAGAGTGTACAGTGAACAGTGAGCAGTGAATGATAATTTGAATTGTCGTTTAGTGGGAAAGTGAATAACAGTGAAAAAGAAAAGTATGGCTCGTACCAAACAAACAGCCCGTAAATCGACTGGTGGCAAGGCGCCCCGCAAACAATTGGCGACAAAGGCAGCACGTAAGAGTGCCCCAGCAACTGGTGGTGTTAAGAAGCCACATCGTTATCGTCCCGGTACTGTGGCATTACGTGAAATTCGTCGCTATCAAAAAAGCACCGAATTATTGATTCGTAAATTGCCATTCCAACGTTTGGTACGTGAAATTGCCCAAGATTTTAAAACAGATTTACGTTTCCAGAGTTCCGCTGTTATGGCTCTACAAGAAGCAAGTGAAGCATATTTGGTTGGTTTGTTTGAGGATATAAATTTGTGTGCCATCCATGCCAAGCGTGTTACAATTATGCCAAAAGACATTCAATTGGCCAGACGTATTCGTGGAGAACGTGCTTAAGTTAATGTGGAAGGCGAAGATTATGAAATTAATAACAAAACGGTCCTTTTCAGGACCACAATTTCATAAACAAAAGATCGAAAAATTCGTTAATGCATACAATTTTAAATATTTTATAGCTAGTATCATTTTTCGTGTTGCTACAATATGGACATGAATATTGTCATCAGTTCGTATGTACATATATGTACATACTCGTATAGGCATAAAATTATATCTACCCAAAAGGTAACACTGCAGCCACCATATACATATATGTATATGTACATATGTATGTATGTATGTATTTACATGCGCATGAATGTGTTATGATTCTCTCTGTACAGTATCTTACCCAGTGGGAAAAGGGAATGCTTGGCAATGCAGATAGAAATGTTTCTCCCTTATATTCCACACACTGCGGAATGCATTTGTAGACCAATATACATACATATATCACTTTATAAAAATTCGCTGAGAAGAAAAATTTCGATCGAGCATAGAAATCAAGTATTTACGCCATCGCCTAAAGCCACTTAATAGATGGATAGGAAAAATTATATTGTATATGTATGCATGTATTATTAAGTAGATTTTTTCTGAATTAAATTTTATTTTTACACTAAAAGTCTTCAAATAGCAATATTTGTATTGTTCGGGTTCGTTCAATCGGTTTTGTTAATGATTTCTTATTGGATTAAAGCGGTCAGCATAACTCATTCATATTCTCACTGGGTAGCATATTTTGCATACATACGATTATACGCACATATATCTACATAAGTATGCATACCTACATTCGTTTGCACATATACATACATACATACATACATAAAACCAGTTCTGTATTAAGAAATTTTTGCAGGAATATCGGGGCATCAATACTCAAAATTGCGCTTGTTTTGTACTTAAGACATGAGAAACGCTTCATATTTTTAGTACAAAAATTAGTGGTATTTCTTGTAAAATTCATTTAATCTCTTCGTTAGTATATTTTGTCGTCCTGAAAAGGACGGTTTTATGTTATGCAAAAAAAAAAGAAGATATTTCGTATTTATTGTCCACTTTAGGCTTTCTTTTCGGTCTTCTTTGGCAAAAGTACAGCTTGAATGTTGGGCAAAACACCGCCCTGAGCAATGGTCACACCAGACAATAGTTTATTCAATTCTTCATCGTTGCGGATAGCCAATTGTAAATGACGTGGAATAATTCTTGTCTTTTTATTATCACGAGCAGCATTACCAGCCAATTCAAGTACTTCAGCTGCCAAATATTCCATAACAGCAGCTAGATAGACTGGAGCGCCGGCACCAACGCGTTCAGCATAGTTGCCTTTACGCAACAAACGATGAATACGACCGACGGGAAATTGAAGACCAGCACGGTTTGAACGTGACTTTGCCTTTCCCTTTACTTTACCACCTTTACCGCGTCCAGACATTTTCTCACTTTAAATGAACACAATAAACTATATGCACACAACACAAGCACTATTTAGCTATTTAGCTGTAGACAAAATACGCACTACTTATATACTTTTTCGTTGGCCTGCTATTCAACCCCTATGCCCAACAATCAAATCGTTGTTGAGTTTCGCTCCGAAGCGTTACGATTACCCGAATGCTTTGTTGGAAAAAGTTTACTTATATACATTATTGAAAGATGATTGGACAATAACAGTGACAGTGACAGTGAATTAATTTTGTGAATTTACTCGTATTAAAATGCCTCCAAAAACTAGTGGAAAAGCAGCAAAGAAGGCTGGTAAGGCTCAAAAGAATATTACTAAAAATGACAAGAAGAAGAAGCGCAAGAGGAAGGAAAGCTATGCCATCTACATTTATAAAGTATTGAAGCAAGTACATCCTGATACTGGTATTTCTTCAAAGGCGATGAGCATCATGAACAGTTTTGTGAATGATATCTTTGAACGTATCGCTGCTGAAGCATCGCGTTTGGCTCATTACAACAAACGTTCCACCATCACCAGTCGCGAAATCCAGACTGCCGTACGTCTACTTCTGCCCGGTGAATTAGCCAAACATGCCGTCAGTGAAGGTACCAAGGCCGTAACCAAATACACCAGCTCCAAGTAATTTGTCTGAACGAAGTAAAATATGTAGTGCGAGGTAACATGCAACCAAAAAAAGGCCCTTTTCAGGGCCACAAAATATAAATCAACAAAGAGAAACAAGTTTTTTTACTTATGCATATTAAGGTTTGCTTATTACATACGATGAACATGTTTAACTTTCTAAAAAACAAAGAAAATATTATGGAAAATTAGTCAGTCGAGCAGCATCATAAAATAATAATAATTAAAATAAAATATCTAGTCGCTTTATGTATGAATCGAGTTAAAAAGGTGTTTAGGTATTTAGTAACAAATTACATATGTATATGAATCGAGTTATTTAGAAACAATAATATTTTTGATCTTTTTGTTAAGAAGATTTTGTAGCCCTGAAAAGGGCTTTTTATTATAAATTCCCCATCGATTTTGGAACTCACCGCAAATTGAAAAATTTACTTTTTAGCTGATGCTTTCTTTGCAGCTGGTTTTTTACTAGCTGCAGCCTTTTTTGGTTTGGCAGCTGCTGGCTTTGCTTTTGTGGTCTTAGGTTTAACCGCAGCGGATTTAGTTTTGGTTGGTTTCGCTTTTACTGTACCAGTCTTTTTAGCTTCTTTAACCTTAGACTTTTCAATTTTCTTCTTTTCTGCTGTTTTTTTCCTAGCAACAGCCTTCTTCACTTTTTTCTCACCACTTGCCTTCTTTGCACCACCACTGGCAGACTTTTTCTTTGAAGCTGCACCATCTACCTTCTTCTTGGGTTTGACCTTATCTGACAATTTGACCGCTTTTGGTTTGGATTTGCCCTCACTTGATTTAGTGGCTGCAGGAGATAGCTTGAATGAACCAGAAGCACCTTTTCCTTTGGTCTGAATCAATTTGCCACTGGTAACAGCCGATTTTAAATAGCGTTTAATGAATGGTGCCAATTTTTGAGCATCACATTTATATGTAGCACTAATGTATTTCTTAATAGCCAAAAGTGAAGAACCGCCACGTTCCTTTAAATTCTTAATTGAAGCATCCACCATTTGTTGAGTTGGTGGATGAGTAGGAGCAACGGATGGCTTTTTGGGCTTGACAACCTTTTTGGCAGCAACTTTCTTCTCAGCGACAGCAGCAGAAGCAGCTACCGGAGAACTAACACTAGCAATACCAATTGCATCAGCCATTTTCACTTATTTAACACTTGAATATCTTGGATACACTGAATACAAAATAGAAAAACGTTTTGTTTATATACATAACTGCACAGTCTTCTTAACGCGCTTAAAATGTGAGAAGCGAAGCGAAGAGATGAGTGAAAAATGTTGTAGATCCAGTAGTATTTGGTAGTTGCATATGAGAAACTTTGGAATGAAAAAAATTGATTAAAATTCGTATTGTCATGTGATAGAAATATTATTGAGACGAGTCGACAGTGTAAATGTGTCAGTTGAATATTAAGAAGAGTTCATTTGAATAAACTAAGTATTTTAGTTTCAGCGAGTTTTTTAGTCCAAAGTTTGTACCGAAAAAATTTAATTTTTGTCTAAAAACTGAAGTTTTCTCAAAAGTGCTGCAACGATATGTATTGATTTGATTGAAAACTTAATATTTATCAAATTATGAATCAACTAAACATTTCATATTAGGTGTGGGTAGAATTTTTATGTTTTAAAAAAATATTTGATTATCTCAATGATATCGCTCTAGCAATCCTATGCCTCTTTACTTGACTACATGAAATAATCGAATGCATTGGATCATAAAAAGTATTAAAATGTTATAGACTTTATATTTAATCCTATAAAATAAATTTAAAAACAAATAAATATTCGGTGAGGTTAAATTTCATAAATATAATTATATTTCGTACATAAATTTTGCAAACTTCGGTATTAATACGTACTTATGTATATGTATTTTTTTTTTTTTTGTATTGGGAAGCGATTGTGAAAATATACAAATGCTTAGTTTTAAAATTACTACAAATGTATGTACATAGTATACATATATGTATGTATGTATATACAATATACATATTATTCAATTTTTTTTTTTAGTAAATTAAATTAAATTACCATCTTATTTGGGAATAAGGTTAATATTTTTTTCGATGTTAACAAATGAATGTAGATCATGACTCATGACTACATATAAATCTATATTATATTAATTATTATGTAATATACATACATACATATGTAGTATATGTAAATCATACATAGGGAATAAAGTAAGTGGTAATAGAAAAAGAAATGTAAGGCCAACAGCCAACAACTCGCTGTGTTCCCAAGCGGTCCCCCATCTAACTACTCTAACCACGCCCGTTGCTGCTTAATTTCGGTGATCGACAAAAACCACCGATGTATTATTAGGGCAATTTTCGTTTGGCTAAAGCCGTATATCTATTATGTGAATACATAACGAAGAAAGAGTACACAATATGTATTAATGTATGTATGTACATAGATACAAATGAATTAAATGTGCAAACACGCATTCGCGTACTATGTACATAACTAACACGGAATCCAAAGAGTAAGAAAACGAAAGTACAAAGAAAAAAAATTAGTTCCTTGTGAATTTCTTTATTAAATATTCGCTTTATATATATATGAAAAATTAAATACGCATTTGAATCGATCGAGAATATTATTCTTTGTTGAGAAAATCTTGTGGTCCTGAAAAGGGCCGTTTTGTTTGTTTATTGTATTCATAAAAATTAGTTTAACCGCCGAAACCGTACAAAGTACGTCCTTGTCTCTTCAAAGCATATACAACATCCATTGCTGTAACTGTCTTCCTTTTGGCATGTTCGGTATATGTGACTGCATCACGGATAACATTCTCCAAAAATACTTTTAATACGCCACGAGTTTCTTCATATATCAAACCAGATATACGTTTTACACCACCACGACGAGCCAAACGTCTGATAGCTGGTTTAGTAATTCCCTGGATGTTATCACGTAATACTTTGCGATGACGCTTGGCACCACCTTTTCCCAAACCTTTACCACCTTTGCCGCGACCAGTCATTTTTTCGCAATTCACTACAAGAGCACACTTAACACTTCACTTCACCGAAATCGGTAACAACTAATATTGTAACCGGCAAATGAGCGGGTATTTATACAAAAATCCACAATGCTGAGCTACATAAGAAATGTGAAAGCTATATCTCTATCTCCCTTTAAAACAGGCACCTTAATCACCCTAAAATAACATGTAGGAAATGAACAAGCGAAACGTTTTTGTATATTTTATTATTTGTACAATGATTTTGGATGCATTTTCTATTAGTACAGTGTGCAGTGTAGAGTGTACAGTGAACAGTGAGCAGTGAATGATAATTTGAATTGTCGTTTAGTGGGAAAGTGAATAACAGTGAAAAAGAAAAGTATGGCTCGTACCAAACAAACAGCCCGTAAATCGACTGGCGGCAAGGCGCCCCGCAAACAATTGGCGACAAAGGCAGCACGTAAGAGTGCCCCAGCAACTGGTGGTGTTAAGAAGCCACATCGTTATCGTCCCGGTACTGTGGCATTACGTGAAATTCGTCGCTATCAAAAAAGCACCGAATTATTGATTCGTAAATTGCCATTCCAACGTTTGGTACGTGAAATTGCCCAAGATTTTAAAACAGATTTACGTTTCCAGAGTTCCGCTGTTATGGCTCTACAAGAAGCAAGTGAAGCATATTTGGTTGGTTTGTTTGAGGATACAAATTTGTGTGCCATCCATGCCAAGCGTGTTACAATTATGCCAAAAGACATTCAATTGGCCAGACGTATTCGTGGAGAACGTGCTTAAGTTAATATGGAAGGCGAAGATTATGAAATTAGTAACAAAACGGTCCTTTTCAGGACCACAATTTCATAAACAAAAGATCGAAAAATTCGTTAATGCATACAATTTTAAATATTTTATAGCTAGTATCATTTTTCGTGTTGCTACAATATGGACATGAATATTGTCATCAGTTCGTATGTACATATAAGTATATACTCGTATAGGCATAAAATTATATCTACCCAAAAGGTAACACTGCAGCCACCATATACATATATGTATATGTACATATGTATGTATGTATGTATTTACATGCGCATGAATGTGTTATGATTCTCTCTGTACAGTATCTTACCCAGTGGGAAAAGGGAATGCTTGGCAATGCAGATAGAAATGTTTCTCCCTTATATTCCACACACTGCGGAATGCATTTGTAGACCAATATACATACATATATCACTTTATAAAAATTCGCTGAGAAGAAAAATTTCGATCGAGCATAGAAATCAAGTATTTACGCCATCGCCTAAAGCCACTTAATAGATGGATAGGAAAAATTATATTGTATATGTATGCATGTATTATTAAGTAGATTTTTTCTGAATTAAATTTTATTTTTACACTAAAAGTCTTCAAATAGCAATATTTGTATTGTTCGGGTTCGTTCAATCGGTTTTGTTAATGATTTCTTATTGGATTAAAGCGGTCAGCATAACTCATTCATATTCTCACTGGGTAGCATATTTTGCATACATACGATTATACGCACATATATCTACATAAGTATGCATACCTACATTCGTTTGCACATATACATACATACATACATACATAAAACCAGTTCTGTATTAAGAAATTTTTGCAGGAATATCGGGGCATCAATACTCAAAATTGCGCTTGTTTTGTACTTAAGACATGAGAAACGCTTCATATTTTAAGTAGTACAAAAATTAGTGGTATTTCTTGTAAAATTCATTTAATCTCTTCGTTAGTATATTTTGTCGTCCTGAAAAGGACGGTTTTATGTTATGCAAAAAAAAAAGAAGATATTTCGTATTTATTGTCCACTTTAGGCTTTCTTTTCGGTCTTCTTTGGCAAAAGTACAGCTTGAATGTTGGGCAAAACACCGCCCTGAGCAATGGTCACACCAGACAATAGTTTATTCAATTCTTCATCGTTGCGGATAGCCAATTGTAAATGACGTGGAATAATTCTTGTCTTTTTATTATCACGAGCAGCATTACCAGCCAATTCAAGTACTTCAGCTGCCAAATATTCCATAACAGCAGCTAGATAGACTGGAGCGCCGGCACCAACGCGTTCCGCATAGTTGCCTTTACGCAACAAACGATGAATACGACCGACGGGAAATTGAAGACCAGCACGGTTTGAACGTGACTTTGCCTTTCCCTTTACTTTACCACCTTTACCGCGTCCAGACATTTTCTCACTTTAAATGAACACAATAAACTATATGCACACAACACAAGCACTATTTAGCTATTTAGCTGTAGACAAAATACGCACTGCTTATATACTTTTTCGTTGGCCTGCTATTCAACCCCTATGCCCAACAATCAAATCGTTGTTGAGTTTCGCTCCGAAGCGTTACGATTACCCGAATGCTTTGTTGGAAAAAGTTTACTTATATACATTATTGAAAGATGATTGGACAATAACAGTGACAGTGACAGTGAATTAATTTTGTAAATTTACTCGTATTAAAATGCCTCCAAAAACTAGTGGAAAAGCAGCAAAGAAGGCCGGTAAGGCTCAAAAGAATATTACTAAAAATGACAAGAAGAAGAAGCGCAAGAGGAAGGAAAGCTATGCCATCTACATTTATAAAGTATTGAAGCAAGTACATCCTGATACTGGTATTTCTTCAAAGGCGATGAGCATCATGAACAGTTTTGTGAATGATATCTTTGAACGTATCGCTGCTGAAGCATCTCGTTTGGCTCATTACAACAAACGTTCCACCATCACCAGTCGCGAAATCCAGACTGCCGTACGTCTACTTCTGCCCGGTGAATTAGCCAAACATGCCGTCAGTGAAGGTACAAAGGCCGTAACCAAATACACCAGCTCCAAGTAATTTGTCTGAACGAAGTAAAATATGTAGTGCGAGGTAACATGCAACCAAAAAAAGGCCCTTTTCAGGGCCACAAAATATAAATCAACAAAGAGAAACAAGTTTTTTTACTTATGCATATTAAGGTTTGCTTATTACATACGATGAACATGTTTAACTTTCTAAAAAACAAAGCGTTTCAAAGAAAATATGGAAATATTATGGAAAATTAGTCAGTCGAGCAGCATCATAAAATAATAATAATTAAAATAAAATATCTAGTCGCTTTATGTATGAATCGAGTTAAAAAGGTGTTTAGGTATTTAGTAACAAATTACATATGTATATGAATCGAGTTATTTAGAAACAATAATATTTTTGATCTTTTTGTTAAGAAGATTTTGTAGCCCTGAAAAGGGCTTTTTATTATAAATTCCCCATCGATTTTGGAACTCACCGCAAATTGAAAAATTTACTTTTTAGCTGATGCTTTCTTTGCAGCTGGTTTTTTACTAGCTGCAGCCTTTTTTGGTTTGGCAGCTGCTGGCTTTGCTTTTGTGGTCTTAGGTTTAACCGCAGCGGATTTAGTTTTGGTTGGTTTCGCTTTTACTGTACCAGTCTTTTTAGCTTCTTTAACCTTAGACTTTTCAATTTTCTTCTTTTCTGCTGTTTTTTTGCTAGCAACAGCCTTCTTCACTTTTTTCTCACCACTTGCCTTCTTTGCACCACCACTGGCAGACTTTTTCTTTGAAGCTGCACCATCTACCTTCTTCTTGGGTTTGACCTTATCTGACAATTTGACCGCTTTTGGTTTGGATTTGCCCTCACTTGATTTAGTGGCTGCAGGAGATAGCTTGAATGAACCAGAAGCACCTTTTCCTTTGGTCTGAATCAATTTGCCACTGGTAACAGCCGATTTTAAATAGCGTTTAATGAATGGTGCCAATTTTTGAGCATCACATTTATATGTAGCACTAATGTATTTCTTAATAGCCAAAAGTGAAGAACCGCCACGTTCCTTTAAATTCTTAATTGAAGCATCCACCATTTGTTGAGTTGGTGGATGAGTAGGAGCAACGGATGGCTTTTTGGGCTTGACAACCTTTTTGGCAGCAACTTTCTTCTCAGCGACAGCAGCAGAAGCAGCTACCGGAGAACTAACACTAGCAATACCAATTGCATCAGCCATTTTCACTTATTTAACACTTGAATATCTTGGATACACTGAATACAAAATAGAAAAACGTTTTGTTTATATACATAACTGCACAGTCTTCTTAACGCGCTTAAAATGTGAGAAGCGAAGCGAAGAGATGAGTGAAAAATGTTGTAGATCCAGTAGTATTTGGTAGTTGCATATGAGAAACTTTGGAATGAAAAAAATTGATTAAAATTCGTATTGTCATGTGATAGAAATATTATTGAGACGAGTCGACAGTGTAAATGTGTCAGTTGAATATTAAGAAGAGTTCATTTGAATAAACTAAGTATTTTAGTTTCAGCGAGTTTTTTAGTCCAAAGTTTGTACCGAAAAAATTTAATTTTTGTCTAAAAACTGAAGTTTTCTCAAAAGTGCTGCAACGATATGTATTGATTTGATTGAAAACTTAATATTTATCAAATTATGAATCAACTAAACATTTCATATTAGGTGTGGGTAGAATTTTTATGTTTTAAAAAAATATTTGATTATCTCAATGATATCGCTCTAGCAATCCTATGCCTCTTTACTTGACTACATGAAATAATCGAATGCATTGGATCATAAAAAGTATTAAAATGTTATAGACTTTATATTTAATCCTATAAAATAAATTTAAAAACAAATAAATATTCGGTGAGGTTAAATTTCATAAATATAATTATATTTCGTACATAAATTTTGCAAACTTCGGTATTAATATGTGCTTATGTATATGTATTTTTTTTTTTTGTATTGGGAAGCGATTGTGAAAATATACAAATGCTTAGTTTTAAAATTACTACAAATGTATGTACATAGTATACATATATGTATGTATGTATATACAATATACATATTATTCAATTTTTTTTTTTAGTAAATTAAATTAAATTACCATCTTATTTGGGAATAAGGTTAATATTTTTTTCGATGTTAACAAATGAATGTAGATCATGACTCATGACTACATATAAATCTATATTATATTAATTATTATGTAATATACATACATACATATGTAGTATATGTAAATCATACATAGGGAATAAAGTAAGTGGTAATAGAAAAAGAAATGTAAGGCCAACAGCCAACAACTCGCTGTGTTCCCAAGCGGTCCCCCATCTAACTACTCTAACCACGCCCGTTGCTGCTTAATTTCGGTGATCGACAAAAACCACCGATGTATTATTAGGGCAATTTTCGTTTGGCTAAAGCCGTATATCTATTATGTGAATACATAACGAAGAAAGAGTACACAATATGTATTAATGTATGTATGTACATAGATACAAATGAATTAAATGTGCAAACACGCATTCGCGTACTATGTACATAACTAACACGGAATCCAAAGAGTAAGAAAACGAAAGTACAAAGAAAAAAAATTAGTTCCTTGTGAATTTCTTTATTAAATATTCGCTTTATATATATATGAAAAATTAAATACGCATTTGAATCGATCGAGAATATTATTCTTTGTTGAGAAAATCTTGTGGTCCTGAAAAGGGCCGTTTTGTTTGTTTATTGTATTCATAAAAATTAGTTTAACCGCCGAAACCGTACAAAGTACGTCCTTGTCTCTTCAAAGCATATACAACATCCATTGCTGTAACTGTCTTCCTTTTGGCATGTTCGGTATATGTGACTGCATCACGGATAACATTCTCCAAAAATACTTTTAATACGCCACGAGTTTCTTCATATATCAAACCAGATATACGTTTTACACCACCACGACGAGCCAAACGTCTGATAGCTGGTTTAGACCTTTACCACCTTTGCCGCGACCAGTCATTTTATCGCAATTCACTACAAGAGCACACTTAACACTTCACTTCACCGAAATCGGTAACAACTAATATTGTAACCGGCAAATGAGCGGGTATTTATACAAAAATCCACAATGCTGAGCTACATAAGAAATGTGAAAGTTATATCTCTATCTCCCTTTAACATAGGCACCTTAATCACCCTAAAATAACATGTAGGAAATGAACAAGCGAAACGTTTTTGTATATTTTATTATTTGTACAATGATTTTGGATGCATTTTCTATTAGTACAGTGTGCAGTGTAGAGTGTACAGTGAACAGTGAGCAGTGAATGATAATTTGAATTGTCGTTTAGTGGGAAAGTGAATAACAGTGAAAAAGAAAAGTATGGCTCGTACCAAACAAACAGCCCGTAAATCGACTGGTGGCAAGGCGCCCCGCAAACAATTGGCGACAAAGGCAGCACGTAAGAGTGCCCCAGCAACTGGTGGTGTTAAGAAGCCACATCGTTATCGTCCCGGTACTGTGGCATTACGTGAAATTCGTCGCTATCAAAAAAGCACCGAATTATTGATTCGTAAATTGCCATTCCAACGTTTGGTACGTGAAATTGCCCAAGATTTTAAAACAGATTTACGTTTCCAGAGTTCCGCTGTTATGGCTCTACAAGAAGCAAGTGAAGCATATTTGGTTGGTTTGTTTGAGGATACAAATTTGTGTGCCATCCATGCCAAGCGTGTTACAATTATGCCAAAAGACATTCAATTGGCCAGACGTATTCGTGGAGAACGTGCTTAAGTTAATGTGGAAGGCGAAGATTATGAAATTAATAACAAAACGGTCCTTTTCAGGACCACAATTTCATAAACAAAAGATCGAAAAATTCGTTAATGCATACAATTTTAAATATTTTATAGCTAGTATCATTTTTCGTGTTGCTACAATATGGACATGAATATTGTCATCAGTTCGTATGTACATATATGTACATACTCGTATAGGCATAAAATTATATCTACCCAAAAGGTAACACTGCAGCCACCATATACATATATGTATATGTACATATGTATGTATGTATGTATTTACATGCGCATGAATGTGTTATGATTCTCTCTGTACAGTATCTTACCCAGTGGGAAAAGGGAATGCTTGGCAATGCAGATAGAAATGTTTCTCCCTTATATTCCACACACTGCGGAATGCATTTGTAGACCAATATACATACATATATCACTTTATAAAAATTCGCTGAGAAGAAAAATTTCGATCGAGCATAGAAATCAAGTATTTACGCCATCGCCTAAAGCCACTTAATAGATGGATAGGAAAAATTATATTGTATATGTATGCATGTATTATTAAGTAGATTTTTTCTGAATTAAATTTTATTTTTACACTAAAAGTCTTCAAATAGCAATATTTGTATTGTTCGGGTTCGTTCAATCGGTTTTGTTAATGATTTCTTATTGGATTAAAGCGGTCAGCATAACTCATTCATATTCTCACTGGGTAGCATATTTTGCATACATACGATTATACGCACATATATCTACATAAGTATGCATACCTACATTCGTTTGCACATATACATACATACATACATACATAAAACCAGTTCTGTATTAAGAAATTTTTGCAGGAATATCGGGGCATCAATACTCAAAATTGCGCTTGTTTTGTACTTAAGACATGAGAAACGCTTCATATTTTAAGTAGTACAAAAATTAGTGGTATTTCTTGTAAAATTCATTTAATCTCTTCGTTAGTATATTTTGTCGTCCTGAAAAGGACGGTTTTATGTTATGCAAAAAAAAAAGAAGATATTTCGTATTTATTGTCCACTTTAGGCTTTCTTTTCGGTCTTCTTTGGCAAAAGTACAGCTTGAATGTTGGGCAAAACACCGCCCTGAGCAATGGTCACACCAGACAATAGTTTATTCAATTCTTCATCGTTGCGGATAGCCAATTGTAAATGACGTGGAATAATTCTTGTCTTTTTATTATCACGAGCAGCATTACCAGCCAATTCAAGTACTTCAGCTGCCAAATATTCCATAACAGCAGCTAGATAGACTGGAGCGCCGGCACCAACGCGTTCAGCATAGTTGCCTTTACGCAACAAACGATGAATACGACCGACGGGAAATTGAAGACCAGCACGGTTTGAACGTGACTTTGCCTTTCCCTTTACTTTACCACCTTTACCGCGTCCAGACATTTTCTCACTTTAAATGAACACAATAAACTATATGCACACAACACAAGCACTATTTAGCTATTTAGCTGTAGACAAAATACGCACTACTTATATACTTTTTCGTTGGCCTGCTATTCAACCCCTATGCCCAACAATCAAATCGTTGTTGAGTTTCGCTCCGAAGCGTTATGATTACCCGAATGCTTTGTTGGAAAAAGTATACTTATATACATTATTGAAAGATGATTGGACAATAACAGTGACAGTGACAGTGAATTAATTTTGTGAATTTACTCGTATTAAAATGCCTCCAAAAACTAGTGGAAAAGCAGCAAAGAAGGCTGGTAAGGCTCAAAAGAATATTACTAAAAATGACAAGAAGAAGAAGCGCAAGAGGAAGGAAAGCTATGCCATCTACATTTATAAAGTATTGAAGCAAGTACATCCTGATACTGGTATTTCTTCAAAGGCGATGAGCATCATGAACAGTTTTGTGAATGATATCTTTGAACGTATCGCTGCTGAAGCATCGCGTTTGGCTCATTACAACAAACGTTCCACCATCACCAGTCGCGAAATCCAGACTGCCGTACGTCTACTTCTGCCCGGTGAATTAGCCAAACATGCCGTCAGTGAAGGTACCAAGGCCGTAACCAAATACACCAGCTCCAAGTAATTTGTCTGAACGAAGTAAAATATGTAGTGCGAGGTAACATGCAACCAAAAAAAGGCCCTTTTCAGGGCCACAAAATATAAATCAACAAAGAGAAACAAGTTTTTTTACTTATGCATATTAAGGTTTGCTTATTACATACGATGAACATGTTTAACTTTCTAAAAAACAAAGAAAATATTATGGAAAATTAGTCAGTCGAGCAGCATCATAAAATAATAATAATTAAAATAAAATATCTAGTCGCTTTATGTATGAATCGAGTTAAAAAGGTGTTTAGGTATTTAGTAACAAATTACATATGTATATGAATCGAGTTATTTAGAAACAATAATATTTTTGATCTTTTTGTTAAGAAGATTTTGTAGCCCTGAAAAGGGCTTTTTATTATAAATTCCCCATCGATTTTGGAACTCACCGCAAATTGAAAAATTTACTTTTTAGCTGATGCTTTCTTTGCAGCTGGTTTTTTACTAGCTGCAGCCTTTTTTGGTTTGGCAGCTGCTGGCTTTGCTTTTGTGGTCTTAGGTTTAACCGCAGCGGATTTAGTTTTGGTTGGTTTCGCTTTTACTGTACCAGTCTTTTTAGCTTCTTTAACCTTAGACTTTTCAATTTTCTTCTTTTCTGCTGTTTTTTTCCTAGCAACAGCCTTCTTCACTTTTTTCTCACCACTTGCCTTCTTTGCACCACCACTGGCAGACTTTTTCTTTGAAGCTGCACCATCTACCTTCTTCTTGGGTTTGACCTTATCTGACAATTTGACCGCTTTTGGTTTGGATTTGCCCTCACTTGATTTAGTGGCTGCAGGAGATAGCTTGAATGAACCAGAAGCACCTTTCCCTTTGGTCTGAATCAATTTGCCACTGGTAACAGCCGATTTTAAATAGCGTTTAATGAATGGTGCCAATTTTTGAGCATCACATTTATATGTAGCACTAATGTATTTCTTAATAGCCAAAAGTGAAGAACCGCCACGTTCCTTTAAATTCTTAATTGAAGCATCCACCATTTGTTGAGTTGGTGGATGAGTAGGAGCAACGGATGGCTTTTTGGGCTTGACAACCTTTTTGGCAGCAACTTTCTTCTCAGCGACAGCAGCAGAAGCAGCTACCGGAGAACTAACACTAGCAATACCAATTGCATCAGCCATTTTCACTTATTTAACACTTGAATATCTTGGATACACTGAATACAAAATAGAAAAACGTTTTGTTTATATACATAACTGCACAGTCTTCTTAACGCGCTTAAAATGTGAGAAGCGAAGCGAAGAGATGAGTGAAAAATGTTGTAGATCCAGTAGTATTTGGTAGTTGCATATGAGAAACTTTGGAATGAAAAAAATTGATTAAAATTCGTATTGTCATGTGATAGAAATATTATTGAGACGAGTCGACAGTGTAAATGTGTCAGTTGAATATTAAGAAGAGTTCATTTGAATAAACTAAGTATTTTAGTTTCAGCGAGTTTTTTAGTCCAAAGTTTGTACCGAAAAAATTTAATTTTTGTCTAAAAACTGAAGTTTTCTCAAAAGTGCTGCAACGATATGTATTGATTTGATTGAAAACTTAATATTTATCAAATTATGAATCAACTAAACATTTCATATTAGGTGTGGGTAGAATTTTTATGTTTTAAAAAAATATTTGATTATCTCAATGATATCGCTCTAGCAATCCTATGCCTCTTTACTTGACTACATGAAATAATCGAATGCATTGGATCATAAAAAGTATTAAAATGTTATAGACTTTATATTTAATCCTATAAAATAAATTTAAAAACAAATAAATATTCGGTGAGGTTAAATTTCATAAATATAATTATATTTCGTACATAAATTTTGCAAACTTCGGTATTAATACGTACTTATGTATATGTATTTTTTTTTTTTTTGTATTGGGAAGCGATTGTGAAAATATACAAATGCTTAGTTTTAAAATTACTACAAATGTATGTACATAGTATACATATATGTATGTATGTATATACAATATACATATTATTCAATTTTTTTTTTTAGTAAATTAAATTAAATTACCATCTTATTTGGGAATAAGGTTAATATTTTTTTCGATGTTAACAAATGAATGTAGATCATGACTCATGACTACATATAAATCTATATTATATTAATTATTATGTAATATACATACATACATATGTAGTATATGTAAATCATACATAGGGAATAAAGTAAGTGGTAATAGAAAAAGAAATGTAAGGCCAACAGCCAACAACTCGCTGTGTTCCCAAGCGGTCCCCCATCTAACTACTCTAACCACGCCCGTTGCTGCTTAATTTCGGTGATCGACAAAAACCACCGATGTATTATTAGGGCAATTTTCGTTTGGCTAAAGCCGTATATCTATTATGTGAATACATAACGAAGAAAGAGTACACAATATGTATTAATGTATGTATGTACATAGATACAAATGAATTAAATGTGCAAACACGCATTCGCGTACTATGTACATAACTAACACGGAATCCAAAGAGTAAGAAAACGAAAGTACAAAGAAAAAAAATTAGTTCCTTGTGAATTTCTTTATTAAATATTCGCTTTATATATATATGAAAAATTAAATACGCATTTGAATCGATCGAGAATATTATTCTTTGTTGAGAAAATCTTGTGGTCCTGAAAAGGGCCGTTTTGTTTGTTTATTGTATTCATAAAAATTAGTTTAACCGCCGAAACCGTACAAAGTACGTCCTTGTCTCTTCAAAGCATATACAACATCCATTGCTGTAACTGTCTTCCTTTTGGCATGTTCGGTATATGTGACTGCATCACGGATAACATTCTCCAAAAATACTTTTAATACGCCACGAGTTTCTTCATATATCAAACCAGATATACGTTTTACACCACCACGACGAGCCAAACGTCTGATAGCTGGTTTAGACCTTTACCACCTTTGCCGCGACCAGTCATTTTATCGCAATTCACTACAAGAGCACACTTAACACTTCACTTCACCGAAATCGGTAACAACTAATATTGTAACCGGCAATGAGCGGGTATTTATACAAAAATCCACAATGCTGAGCTACATAAGAAATGTGAAAGTTATATCTCTATCTCCCTTTAACATAGGCACCTTAATCACCCTAAAATAACATGTAGGAAATGAACAAGCGAAACGTTTTTGTATATTTTATTATTTGTACAATGATTTTGGATGCATTTTCTATTAGTACAGTGTGCAGTGTAGAGTGTACAGTGAACAGTGAGCAGTGAATGATAATTTGAATTGTCGTTTAGTGGGAAAGTGAATAACAGTGAAAAAGAAAAGTATGGCTCGTACCAAACAAACAGCCCGTAAATCGACTGGTGGCAAGGCGCCCCGCAAACAATTGGCGACAAAGGCAGCACGTAAGAGTGCCCCAGCAACTGGTGGTGTTAAGAAGCCACATCGTTATCGTCCCGGTACTGTGGCATTACGTGAAATTCGTCGCTATCAAAAAAGCACCGAATTATTGATTCGTAAATTGCCATTCCAACGTTTGGTACGTGAAATTGCCCAAGATTTTAAAACAGATTTACGTTTCCAGAGTTCCGCTGTTATGGCTCTACAAGAAGCAAGTGAAGCATATTTGGTTGGTTTGTTTGAGGATACAAATTTGTGTGCCATCCATGCCAAGCGTGTTACAATTATGCCAAAAGACATTCAATTAGCCAGACGTATTCGTGGAGAACGTGCTTAAGTTAATGTGGAAGGCGAAGATTATGAAATTAATAACAAAACGGTCCTTTTCAGGACCACAATTTCATAAACAAAAGATCGAAAAATTCGTTAATGCATACAATTTTAAATATTTTATAGCTTGTATCATTTTTCGTGTTGCTACAATATGGACATGAATATTGTCATCAGTTCGTATGTACATATATGTACATACTCGTATAGGCATAAAATTATATCTACCCAAAAGGTAACACTGCAGCCACCATATACATATATGTATATGTACATATGTATGTATGTATGTATTTACATGCGCATGAATGTGTTATGATTCTCTCTGTACAGTATCTTACCCAGTGGGAAAAGGGAATGCTTGGCAATGCAGATAGAAATGTTTCTCCCTTATATTCCACACACTGCGGAATGCATTTGTAGACCAATATACATACATATATCACTTTATAAAAATTCGCTGAGAAGAAAAATTTCGATCGAGCATAGAAATCAAGTATTTACGCCATCGCCTAAAGCCACTTAATAGATGGATAGGAAAAATTATATTGTATATGTATGCATGTATTATTAAGTAGATTTTTTCTGAATTAAATTTTATTTTTACACTAAAAGTCTTCAAATAGCAATATTTGTATTGTTCGGGTTCGTTCAATCGGTTTTGTTAATGATTTCTTATTGGATTAAAGCGGTCAGCATAACTCATTCATATTCTCACTGGGTAGCATATTTTGCATACATACGATTATACGCACATATATCTACATAAGTATGCATACCTACATTCGTTTGCACATATACATACATACATACATACATAAAACCAGTTCTGTATTAAGAAATTTTTGCAGGAATATCGGGGCATCAATACTCAAAATTGCGCTTGTTTTGTACTTAAGACATGAGAAACGCTTCATATTTTAAGTAGTACAAAAATTAGTGGTATTTCTTGTAAAATTCATTTAATCTCTTCGTTAGTATATTTTGTCGTCCTGAAAAGGACGGTTTTATGTTATGCAAAAAAAAAAGAAGATATTTCGTATTTATTGTCCACTTTAGGCTTTCTTTTCGGTCTTCTTTGGCAAAAGTACAGCTTGAATGTTGGGCAAAACACCGCCCTGAGCAATGGTCACACCAGACAATAGTTTATTCAATTCTTCATCGTTGCGGATAGCCAATTGTAAATGACGTGGAATAATTCTTGTCTTTTTATTATCACGAGCAGCATTACCAGCCAATTCAAGTACTTCAGCTGCCAAATATTCCATAACAGCAGCTAGATAGACTGGAGCGCCGGCACCAACGCGTTCAGCATAGTTGCCTTTACGCAACAAACGATGAATACGACCGACGGGAAATTGAAGACCAGCACGGTTTGAACGTGACTTTGCCTTTCCCTTTACTTTACCACCTTTACCGCGTCCAGACATTTTCTCACTTTAAATGAACACAATAAACTATATGCACACAACACAAGCACTATTTAGCTATTTAGCTGTAGACAAAATACGCACTACTTATATACTTTTTCGTTGGCCTGCTATTCAACCCCTATGCCCAACAATCAAATCGTTGTTGAGTTTCGCTCCGAAGCGTTACGATTACCCGAATGCTTTGTTGGAAAAAGTTTACTTATATACATTATTGAAAGATGATTGGACAATAACAGTGACAGTGACAGTGAATTAATTTTGTGAATTTACTCGTATTAAAATGCCTCCAAAAACTAGTGGAAAAGCAGCAAAGAAGGCTGGTAAGGCTCAAAAGAATATTACTAAAAATGACAAGAAGAAGAAGCGCAAGAGGAAGGAAAGCTATGCCATCTACATTTATAAAGTATTGAAGCAAGTACATCCTGATACTGGTATTTCTTCAAAGGCGATGAGCATCATGAACAGTTTTGTGAATGATATCTTTGAACGTATCGCTGCTGAAGCATCGCGTTTGGCTCATTACAACAAACGTTCCACCATCACCAGTCGCGAAATCCAGACTGCCGTACGTCTACTTCTGCCCGGTGAATTAGCCAAACATGCCGTCAGTGAAGGTACCAAGGCCGTAACCAAATACACCAGCTCCAAGTAATTTGTCTGAACGAAGTAAAATATGTAGTGCGAGGTAACATGCAACCAAAAAAAGGCCCTTTTCAGGGCCACAAAATATAAATCAACAAAGAGAAACAAGTTTTTTTACTTATGCATATTAAGGTTTGCTTATTACATACGATGAACATGTTTAACTTTCTAAAAAACAAAGAAAATATTATGGAAAATTAGTCAGTCGAGCAGCATCATAAAATAATAATAATTAAAATAAAATATCTAGTCGCTTTATGTATGAATCGAGTTAAAAAGGTGTTTAGGTATTTAGTAACAAATTACATATGTATATGAATCGAGTTATTTAGAAACAATAATATTTTTGATCTTTTTGTTAAGAAGATTTTGTAGCCCTGAAAAGGGCTTTTTATTATAAATTCCCCATCGATTTTGGAACTCACCGCAAATTGAAAAATTTACTTTTTAGCTGATGCTTTCTTTGCAGCTGGTTTTTTACTAGCTGCAGCCTTTTTTGGTTTGGCAGCTGCTGGCTTTGCTTTTGTGGTCTTAGGTTTAACCGCAGCGGATTTAGTTTTGGTTGGTTTCGCTTTTACTGTACCAGTCTTTTTAGCTTCTTTAACCTTAGACTTTTCAATTTTCTTCTTTTCTGCTGTTTTTTTCCTAGCAACAGCCTTCTTCACTTTTTTCTCACCACTTGCCTTCTTTGCACCACCACTGGCAGACTTTTTCTTTGAAGCTGCACCATCTACCTTCTTCTTGGGTTTGACCTTATCTGACAATTTGACCGCTTTTGGTTTGGATTTGCCCTCACTTGATTTAGTGGCTGCAGGAGATAGCTTGAATGAACCAGAAGCACCTTTTCCTTTGGTCTGAATCAATTTGCCACTGGTAACAGCCGATTTTAAATAGCGTTTAATGAATGGTGCCAATTTTTGAGCATCACATTTATATGTAGCACTAATGTATTTCTTAATAGCCAAAAGTGAAGAACCGCCACGTTCCTTTAAATTCTTAATTGAAGCATCCACCATTTGTTGAGTTGGTGGATGAGTAGGAGCAACGGATGGCTTTTTGGGCTTGACAACCTTTTTGGCAGCAACTTTCTTCTCAGCGACAGCAGCAGAAGCAGCTACCGGAGAACTAACACTAGCAATACCAATTGCATCAGCCATTTTCACTTATTTAACACTTGAATATCTTGGATACACTGAATACAAAATAGAAAAACGTTTTGTTTATATACATAACTGCACAGTCTTCTTAACGCGCTTAAAATGTGAGAAGCGAAGCGAAGAGATGAGTGAAAAATGTTGTAGATCCAGTAGTATTTGGTAGTTGCATATGAGAAACTTTGGAATGAAAAAAATTGATTAAAATTCGTATTGTCATGTGATAGAAATATTATTGAGACGAGTCGACAGTGTAAATGTGTCAGTTGAATATTAAGAAGAGTTCATTTGAATAAACTAAGTATTTTAGTTTCAGCGAGTTTTTTAGTCCAAAGTTTGTACCGAAAAAATTTAATTTTTGTCTAAAAACTGAAGTTTTCTCAAAAGTGCTGCAACGATATGTATTGATTTGATTGAAAACTTAATATTTATCAAATTATGAATCAACTAAACATTTCATATTAGGTGTGGGTAGAATTTTTATGTTTTAAAAAAATATTTGATTATCTCAATGATATCGCTCTAGCAATCCTATGCCTCTTTACTTGACTACATGAAATAATCGAATGCATTGGATCATAAAAAGTATTAAAATGTTATAGACTTTATATTTAATCCTATAAAATAAATTTAAAAACAAATAAATATTCGGTGAGGTTAAATTTCATAAATATAATTATATTTCGTACATAAATTTTGCAAACTTCGGTATTAATACGTACTTATGTATATGTATTTTTTTTTTTTTTGTATTGGGAAGCGATTGTGAAAATATACAAATGCTTAGTTTTAAAATTACTACAAATGTATGTACATAGTATACATATATGTATGTATGTATATACAATATACATATTATTCAATTTTTTTTTTTAGTAAATTAAATTAAATTACCATCTTATTTGGGAATAAGGTTAATATTTTTTTCGATGTTAACAAATGAATGTAGATCATGACTCATGACTACATATAAATCTATATTATATTAATTATTATGTAATATACATACATACATATGTAGTATATGTAAATCATACATAGGGAATAAAGTAAGTGGTAATAGAAAAAGAAATGTAAGGCCAACAGCCAACAACTCGCTGTGTTCCCAAGCGGTCCCCCATCTAACTACTCTAACCACGCCCGTTGCTGCTTAATTTCGGTGATCGACAAAAACCACCGATGTATTATTAGGGCAATTTTCGTTTGGCTAAAGCCGTATATCTATTATGTGAATACATAACGAAGAAAGAGTACACAATATGTATTAATGTATGTATGTACATAGATACAAATGAATTAAATGTGCAAACACGCATTCGCGTACTATGTACATAACTAACACGGAATCCAAAGAGTAAGAAAACGAAAGTACAAAGAAAAAAAATTAGTTCCTTGTGAATTTCTTTATTAAATATTCGCTTTATATATATATGAAAAATTAAATACGCATTTGAATCGATCGAGAATATTATTCTTTGTTGAGAAAATCTTGTGGTCCTGAAAAGGGCCGTTTTGTTTGTTTATTGTATTCATAAAAATTAGTTTAACCGCCGAAACCGTACAAAGTACGTCCTTGTCTCTTCAAAGCATATACAACATCCATTGCTGTAACTGTCTTCCTTTTGGCATGTTCGGTATATGTGACTGCATCACGGATAACATTCTCCAAAAATACTTTTAATACGCCACGAGTTTCTTCATATATCAAACCAGATATACGTTTTACACCACCACGACGAGCCAAACGTCTGATAGCTGGTTTAGTAATTCCCTGGATGTTATCACGTAATACTTTGCGATGACGCTTGGCACCACCTTTTCCCAAACCTTTACCACCTTTGCCGCGACCAGTCATTTTTTCGCAATTCACTACAAGAGCACACTTAACACTTCATTTCACCGAAATCGGTAACAACTAATATTGTAACCGGCAAATGAGCGGGTATTTATACAAAAATCCACAATGCTGAGCTACTTAAGAAATGTGAAAGCTATATCTCTATCTCCCTTTAACACAGGCACCTTAATCACCCTAAAATAACATGTAGGAAATGAACAAGCGAAACGTTTTTGTATATTTTATTATTTGTACAATGATTTTGGATGCATTTTCTATTAGTACAGTGTGCAGTGTAGAGTGTACAGTGAACAGTGAGCAGTGAATGATAATTTGAATTGTCGTTTAGTGGGAAAGTGAATAACAGTGAAAAAGAAAAGTATGGCTCGTACCAAACAAACAGCCCGTAAATCGACTGGTGGCAAGGCGCCCCGCAAACAATTGGCGACAAAGGCAGCACGTAAGAGTGCCCCAGCAACTGGTGGTGTTAAGAAGCCACATCGTTATCGTCCCGGTACTGTGGCATTACGTGAAATTCGTCGCTATCAAAAAAGCACCGAATTATTGATTCGTAAATTGCCATTCCAACGTTTGGTACGTGAAATTGCCCAAGATTTTAAAACAGATTTACGTTTCCAGAGTTCCGCTGTTATGGCTCTACAAGAAGCAAGTGAAGCATATTTGGTTGGTTTGTTTGAGGATACAAATTTGTGTGCCATCCATGCCAAGCGTGTTACAATTATGCCAAAAGACATTCAATTGGCCAGACGTATTCGTGGAGAACGTGCTTAAGTTAATGTGGAAGGCGAAGATTATGAAATTAATAACAAAACGGTCCTTTTCAGGACCACAATTTCATAAACAAAAGATCGAAAAATTCGTTAATGCATACAATTTTAAATATTTTATAGCTAGTATCATTTTTCGTGTTGCTACAATATGGACATGAATATTGTCATCAGTTCGTATGTACATATATGTACATACTCGTATAGGCATAAAATTATATCTACCCAAAAGGTAACACTGCAGCCACCATATACATATATGTATATGTACATATGTATGTATGTATGTATTTACATGCGCATGAATGTGTTATGATTCTCTCTGTACAGTATCTTACCCAGTGGGAAAAGGGAATGCTTGGCAATGCAGATAGAAATGTTTCTCCCTTATATTCCACACACTGCGGAATGCATTTGTAGACCAATATACATACATATATCACTTTATAAAAATTCGCTGAGAAGAAAAATTTCGATCGAGCATAGAAATCAAGTATTTACGCCATCGCCTAAAGCCACTTAATAGATGGATAGGAAAAATTATATTGTATATGTATGCATGTATTATTAAGTAGATTTTTTCTGAATTAAATTTTATTTTTACACTAAAAGTCTTCAAATAGCAATATTTGTATTGTTCGGGTTCGTTCAATCGGTTTTGTTAATGATTTCTTATTGGATTAAAGCGGTCAGCATAACTCATTCATATTCTCACTGGGTAGCATATTTTGCATACATACGATTATACGCACATATATCTACATAAGTATGCATACCTACATTCGTTTGCACATATACATACATACATACATACATAAAACCAGTTCTGTATTAAGAAATTTTTGCAGGAATATCGGGGCATCAATACTCAAAATTGCGCTTGTTTTGTACTTAAGACATGAGAAACGCTTCATATTTTAAGTAGTACAAAAATTAGTGGTATTTCTTGTAAAATTCATTTAATCTCTTCGTTAGTATATTTTGTCGTCCTGAAAAGGACGGTTTTATGTTATGCAAAAAAAAAAGAAGATATTTCGTATTTATTGTCCACTTTAGGCTTTCTTTTCGGTCTTCTTTGGCAAAAGTACAGCTTGAATGTTGGGCAAAACACCGCCCTGAGCAATGGTCACACCAGACAATAGTTTATTCAATTCTTCATCGTTGCGGATAGCCAATTGTAAATGACGTGGAATAATTCTTGTCTTTTTATTATCACGAGCAGCATTACCAGCCAATTCAAGTACTTCAGCTGCCAAATATTCCATAACAGCAGCTAGATAGACTGGAGCGCCCGCACCAACGCGTTCAGCATAGTTGCCTTTACGCAACAAACGATGAATACGACCGACGGGAAATTGAAGACCAGCACGGTTTGAACGTGACTTTGCCTTTCCCTTTACTTTACCACCTTTACCGCGTCCAGACATTTTCTCACTTTAAATGAACACAATAAACTATATGCACACAACACAAGCACTATTTAGCTATTTAGCTGTAGACAAAATACGCACTGCTTATATACTTTTTCGTTGGCCTGCTATTCAACCCCTATGCCCAACAATCAAATCGTTGTTGAGTTTCGCTCCGAAGCGTTACGATTACCCGAATGCTTTGTTGGAAAAAGTTTACTTATATACATTATTGAAAGATGATTGGACAATAACAGTGACAGTGACAGTGAATTAATTTTGTGAATTTACTCGTATTAAAATGCCTCCAAAAACTAGTGGAAAAGCAGCAAAGAAGGCCGGTAAGGCTCAAAAGAATATTACTAAAAATGACAAGAAGAAGAAGCGCAAGAGGAAGGAAAGCTATGCCATCTACATTTATAAAGTATTGAAGCAAGTACATCCTGATACTGGTATTTCTTCAAAGGCGATGAGCATCATGAACAGTTTTGTGAATGATATCTTTGAACGTATCGCTGCTGAAGCATCGCGTTTGGCTCATTACAACAAACGTTCCACCATCACCAGTCGCGAAATCCAGACTGCCGTACGTCTACTTCTGCCCGGTGAATTAGCCAAACATGCCGTCAGTGAAGGTACCAAGGCCGTAACCAAATACACCAGCTCCAAGTAATTTGTCTGAACGAAGTAAAATATGTAGTGCGAGGTAACATGCAACCAAAAAAAGGCCCTTTTCAGGGCCACAAAATATAAATCAACAAAGAGAAACAAGTTTTTTTACTTATGCATATTAAGGTTTGCTTATTACATACGATGAACATGTTTAACTTTCTAAAAAACAAAGAAAATATTATGGAAAATTAGTCAGTCGAGCAGCATCATAAAATAATAATAATTAAAATAAAATATCTAGTCGCTTTATGTATGAATGGAGTTAAAAAGGTGTTTAGGTATTTAGTAACAAATTACATATGTATATGAATCGAGTTATTTAGAAACAATAATATTTTTGATCTTTTTGTTAAGAAGATTTTGTAGCCCTGAAAAGGGCTTTTTATAAATTCCCCATCGATTTTGGAACTCACCGCAAATTGAAAAATTTACTTTTTAGCTGATGCTTTCTTTGCAGCTGGTTTTTTACTAGCTGCAGCCTTTTTTGGTTTGGCAGCTGCTGGCTTTGCTTTTGTGGTCTTAGGTTTAACCGCAGCGGATTTAGTTTTGGTTGGTTTCGCTTTTACTGTACCAGTCTTTTTAGCTTCTTTAACCTTAGACTTTTCAATTTTCTTCTTTTCTGCTGTTTTTTTCCTAGCAACAGCCTTCTTCACTTTTTTCTCACCACTTGCCTTCTTTGCACCACCACTGGCAGACTTTTTCTTTGAAGCTGCACCATCTACCTTCTTCTTGGGTTTGACCTTATCTGACAATTTGACCGCTTTTGGTTTGGATTTGCCCTCACTTGATTTAGTGGCTGCAGGAGATAGCTTGAATGAACCAGAAGCACCTTTTCCTTTGGTCTGAATCAATTTGCCACTGGTAACAGCCGATTTTAAATAGCGTTTAATGAATGGTGCCAATTTTTGAGCATCACATTTATATGTAGCACTAATGTATTTCTTAATAGCCAAAAGTGAAGAACCGCCACGTTCCTTTAAATTCTTAATTGAAGCATCCACCATTTGTTGAGTTGGTGGATGAGTAGGAGCAACGGATGGCTTTTTGGGCTTGACAACCTTTTTGGCAGCAACTTTCTTCTCAGCGACAGCAGCAGAAGCAGCTACCGGAGAACTAACACTAGCAATACCAATTGCATCAGCCATTTTCACTTATTTAACACTTGAATATCTTGGATACACTGAATACAAAATAGAAAAACGTTTTGTTTATATACATAACTGCACAGTCTTCTTAACGCGCTTAAAATGTGAGAAGCGAAGCGAAGAGATGAGTGAAAAATGTTGTAGATCCAGTAGTATTTGGTAGTTGCATATGAGAAACTTTGGAATGAAAAAAATTGATTAAAATTCGTATTGTCATGTGATAGAAATATTATTGAGACGAGTCGACAGTGTAAATGTGTCAGTTGAATATTAAGAAGAGTTCATTTGAATAAACTAAGTATTTTAGTTTCAGCGAGTTTTTTAGTCCAAAGTTTGTACCGAAAAAATTTAATTTTTGTCTAAAAACTGAAGTTTTCTCAAAAGTGCTGCAACGATATGTATTGATTTGATTGAAAACTTAATATTTATCAAATTATGAATCAACTAAACATTTCATATTAGGTGTGGGTAGAATTTTTATGTTTTAAAAAAATATTTGATTATCTCAATGATATCGCTCTAGCAATCCTATGCCTCTTTACTTGACTACATGAAATAATCGAATGCATTGGATCATAAAAAGTATTAAAATGTTATAGACTTTATATTTAATCCTATAAAATAAATTTAAAAACAAATAAATATTCGGTGAGGTTAAATTTCATAAATATAATTATATTTCGTACATAAATTTTGCAAACTTCGGTATTAATACGTACTTATGTATATGTATTTTTTTTTTTTTTTGTATTGGGAAGCGATTGTGAAAATATACAAATGCTTAGTTTTAAAATTACTACAAATGTATGTACATAGTATACATATATGTATGTATGTATATACAATATACATATTATTCAATTTTTTTTTTTAGTAAATTAAATTAAATTACCATCTTATTTGGGAATAAGGTTAATATTTTTTTCGATGTTAACAAATGAATGTAGATCATGACTCATGACTACATATAAATCTATATTATATTAATTATTATGTAATATACATACATACATATGTAGTATATGTAAATCATACATAGGGAATAAAGTAAGTGGTAATAGAAAAAGAAATGTAAGGCCAACAGCCAACAACTCGCTGTGTTCCCAAGCGGTCCCCCATCTAACTACTCTAACCACGCCCGTTGCTGCTTAATTTCGGTGATCGACAAAAACCACCGATGTATTATTAGGGCAATTTTCGTTTGGCTAAAGCCGTATATCTATTATGTGAATACATAACGAAGAAAGAGTACACAATATGTATTAATGTATGTATGTACATAGATACAAATGAATTAAATGTGCAAACACGCATTCGCGTACTATGTACATAACTAACACGGAATCCAAAGAGTAAGAAAACGAAAGTACAAAGAAAAAAAATTAGTTCCTTGTGAATTTCTTTATTAAATATTCGCTTTATATATATATGAAAAATTAAATACGCATTTGAATCGATCGAGAATATTATTCTTTGTTGAGAAAATCTTGTGGTCCTGAAAAGGGCCGTTTTGTTTGTTTATTGTATTCATAAAAATTAGTTTAACCGCCGAAACCGTACAAAGTACGTCCTTGTCTCTTCAAAGCATATACAACATCCATTGCTGTAACTGTCTTCCTTTTGGCATGTTCGGTATATGTGACTGCATCACGGATAACATTCTCCAAAAATACTTTTAATACGCCACGAGTTTCTTCATATATCAAACCAGATATACGTTTTACACCACCACGACGAGCCAAACGTCTGATAGCTGGTTTAGTAATTCCCTGGATGTTATCACGTAATACTTTGCGATGACGCTTGGCACCACCTTTTCCCAAACCTTTACCACCTTTGCCGCGACCAGTCATTTTTTCGCAATTCACTACAAGAGCACACTTAACACTTCACTTCACCGAAATCGGTAACAACTAATATTGTAACCGGCAAATGAGCGGGTATTTATACAAAAATCCACAATGCTGAGCTACATAAGAAATGTGAAAGCTATATCTCTATCTCCCTTTAACACAGGCACCTTAATCACCCTAAAATAACATGTAGGAAATGAACAAGCGAAACGTTTTTGTATATTTTATTATTTGTACAATGATTTTGGATGCATTTTCTATTAGTACAGTGTGCAGTGTAGAGTGTACAGTGAACAGTGAGCAGTGAATGATAATTTGAATTGTCGTTTAGTGGGAAAGTGAATAACAGTGAAAAAGAAAAGTATGGCTCGTACCAAACAAACAGCCCGTAAATCGACTGGTGGCAAGGCGCCCCGCAAACAATTGGCGACAAAGGCAGCACGTAAGAGTGCCCCAGCAACTGGTGGTGTTAAGAAGCCACATCGTTATCGTCCCGGTACTGTGGCATTACGTGAAATTCGTCGCTATCAAAAAAGCACCGAATTATTGATTCGTAAATTGCCATTCCAACGTTTGGTACGTGAAATTGCCCAAGATTTTAAAACAGATTTACGTTTCCAGAGTTCCGCTGTTATGGCTCTACAAGAAGCAAGTGAAGCATATTTGGTTGGTTTGTTTGAGGATACAAATTTGTGTGCCATCCATGCCAAGCGTGTTACAATTATGCCAAAAGACATTCAATTGGCCAGACGTATTCGTGGAGAACGTGCTTAAGTTAATGTGGAAGGCGAAGATTATGAAATTAATAACAAAACGGTCCTTTTCAGGACCACAATTTCATAAACAAAAGATCGAAAAATTCGTTAATGCATACAATTTTAAATATTTTATAGCTAGTATCATTTTTCGTGTTGCTACAATATGGACATGAATATTGTCATCAGTTCGTATGTACATATATGTACATACTCGTATAGGCATAAAATTATATCTACCCAAAAGGTAACACTGCAGCCACCATATACATATATGTATATGTACATATGTATGTATGTATGTATTTACATGCGCATGAATGTGTTATGATTCTCTCTGTACAGTATCTTACCCAGTGGGAAAAGGGAATGCTTGGCAATGCAGATAGAAATGTTTCTCCCTTATATTCCACACACTGCGGAATGCATTTGTAGACCAATATACATACATATATCACTTTATAAAAATTCGCTGGGAAGAAAAATTTCGATCGAGCATAGAAATCAAGTATTTACGCCATCGCCTAAAGCCACTTAATAGATGGATAGGAAAAATTATATTGTATATGTATGCATGTATTATTAAGTAGATTTTTTCTGAATTAAATTTTATTTTTACACTAAAAGTCTTCAAATAGCAATATTTGTATTGTTCGGGTTCGTTCAATCGGTTTTGTTAATGATTTCTTATTGGATTAAAGCGGTCAGCATAACTCATTCATATTCTCACTGGGTAGCATATTTTGCATACATACGATTATACGCACATATATCTACATAAGTATGCATACCTACATTCGTTTGCACATATACATACATACATACATACATAAAACCAGTTCTGTATTAAGAAATTTTTGCAGGAATATCGGGGCATCAATACTCAAAATTGCGCTTGTTTTGTACTTAAGACATGAGAAACGCTTCATATTTTAAGTAGTACAAAAATTAGTGGTATTTCTTGTAAAATTCATTTAATCTCTTCGTTAGTATATTTTGTCGTCCTGAAAAGGACGGTTTTATGTTATGCAAAAAAAAAAGAAGATATTTCGTATTTATTGTCCACTTTAGGCTTTCTTTTCGGTCTTCTTTGGCAAAAGTACAGCTTGAATGTTGGGCAAAACACCGCCCTGAGCAATGGTCACACCAGACAATAGTTTATTCAATTCTTCATCGTTGCGGATAGCCAATTGTAAATGACGTGGAATAATTCTTGTCTTTTTATTATCACGAGCAGCATTACCAGCCAATTCAAGTACTTCAGCTGCCAAATATTCCATAACAGCAGCTAGATAGACTGGAGCGCCGGCACCAACGCGTTCAGCATAGTTGCCTTTACGCAACAAACGATGAATACGACCGACGGGAAATTGAAGACCAGCACGGTTTGAACGTGACTTTGCCTTTCCCTTTACTTTACCACCTTTACCGCGTCCAGACATTTTCTCACTTTAAATGAACACAATAAACTATATGCACACAACACAAGCACTATTTAGCTATTTAGCTGTAGACAAAATACGCACTACTTATATACTTTTTCGTTGGCCTGCTATTCAACCCCTATGCCCAACAATCAAATCGTTGTTGAGTTTCGCTCCGAAGCGTTATGATTACCCGAATGCTTTGTTGGAAAAAGTATACTTATATACATTATTGAAAGATGATTGGACAATAACAGTGACAGTGACAGTGAATTAATTTTGTGAATTTACTCGTATTAAAATGCCTCCAAAAACTAGTGGAAAAGCAGCAAAGAAGGCTGGTAAGGCTCAAAAGAATATTACTAAAAATGACAAGAAGAAGAAGCGCAAGAGGAAGGAAAGCTATGCCATCTACATTTATAAAGTATTGAAGCAAGTACATCCTGATACTGGTATTTCTTCAAAGGCGATGAGCATCATGAACAGTTTTGTGAATGATATCTTTGAACGTATCGCTGCTGAAGCATCGCGTTTGGCTCATTACAACAAACGTTCCACCATCACCAGTCGCGAAATCCAGACTGCCGTACGTCTACTTCTGCCCGGTGAATTAGCCAAACATGCCGTCAGTGAAGGTACCAAGGCCGTAACCAAATACACCAGCTCCAAGTAATTTGTCTGAACGAAGTAAAATATGTAGTGCGAGGTAACATGCAACCAAAAAAAGGCCCTTTTCAGGGCCACAAAATATAAATCAACAAAGAGAAACAAGTTTTTTTACTTATGCATATTAAGGTTTGCTTATTACATACGATGAACATGTTTAACTTTCTAAAAAACAAAGAAAATATTATGGAAAATTAGTCAGTCGAGCAGCATCATAAAATAATAATAATTAAAATAAAATATCTAGTCGCTTTATGTATGAATCGAGTTAAAAAGGTGTTTAGGTATTTAGTAACAAATTACATATGTATATGAATCGAGTTATTTAGAAACAATAATATTTTTGATCTTTTTGTTAAGAAGATTTTGTAGCCCTGAAAAGGGCTTTTTATTATAAATTCCCCATCGATTTTGGAACTCACCGCAAATTGAAAAATTTACTTTTTAGCTGATGCTTTCTTTGCAGCTGGTTTTTTACTAGCTGCAGCCTTTTTTGGTTTGGCAGCTGCTGGCTTTGCTTTTGTGGTCTTAGGTTTAACCGCAGCGGATTTAGTTTTGGTTGGTTTCGCTTTTACTGTACCAGTCTTTTTAGCTTCTTTAACCTTAGACTTTTCAATTTTCTTCTTTTCTGCTGTTTTTTTCCTAGCAACAGCCTTCTTCACTTTTTTCTCACCACTTGCCTTCTTTGCACCACCACTGGCAGACTTTTTCTTTGAAGCTGCACCATCTACCTTCTTCTTGGGTTTGACCTTATCTGACAATTTGACCGCTTTTGGTTTGGATTTGCCCTCACTTGATTTAGTGGCTGCAGGAGATAGCTTGAATGAACCAGAAGCACCTTTCCCTTTGGTCTGAATCAATTTGCCACTGGTAACAGCCGATTTTAAATAGCGTTTAATGAATGGTGCCAATTTTTGAGCATCACATTTATATGTAGCACTAATGTATTTCTTAATAGCCAAAAGTGAAGAACCGCCACGTTCCTTTAAATTCTTAATTGAAGCATCCACCATTTGTTGAGTTGGTGGATGAGTAGGAGCAACGGATGGCTTTTTGGGCTTGACAACCTTTTTGGCAGCAACTTTCTTCTCAGCGACAGCAGCAGAAGCAGCTACCGGAGAACTAACACTAGCAATACCAATTGCATCAGCCATTTTCACTTATTTAACACTTGAATATCTTGGATACACTGAATACAAAATAGAAAAACGTTTTGTTTATATACATAACTGCACAGTCTTCTTAACGCGCTTAAAATGTGAGAAGCGAAGCGAAGAGATGAGTGAAAAATGTTGTAGATCCAGTAGTATTTGGTAGTTGCATATGAGAAACTTTGGAATGAAAAAAATTGATTAAAATTCGTATTGTCATGTGATAGAAATATTATTGAGACGAGTCGACAGTGTAAATGTGTCAGTTGAATATTAAGAAGAGTTCATTTGAATAAACTAAGTATTTTAGTTTCAGCGAGTTTTTTAGTCCAAAGTTTGTACCGAAAAAATTTAATTTTTGTCTAAAAACTGAAGTTTTCTCAAAAGTGCTGCAACGATATGTATTGATTTGATTGAAAACTTAATATTTATCAAATTATGAATCAACTAAACATTTCATATTAGGTGTGGGTAGAATTTTTATGTTTTAAAAAAATATTTGATTATCTCAATGATATCGCTCTAGCAATCCTATGCCTCTTTACTTGACTACATGAAATAATCGAATGCATTGGATCATAAAAAGTATTAAAATGTTATAGACTTTATATTTAATCCTATAAAATAAATTTAAAAACAAATAAATATTCGGTGAGGTTAAATTTCATAAATATAATTATATTTCGTACATAAATTTTGCAAACTTCGGTATTAATACGTACTTATGTATATGTATTTTTTTTTTTTTTGTATTGGGAAGCGATTGTGAAAATATACAAATGCTTAGTTTTAAAATTACTACAAATGTATGTACATAGTATACATATATGTATGTATGTATATACAATATACATATTATTCAATTTTTTTTTTTAGTAAATTAAATTAAATTACCATCTTATTTGGGAATAAGGTTAATATTTTTTTCGATGTTAACAAATGAATGTAGATCATGACTCATGACTACATATAAATCTATATTATATTAATTATTATGTAATATACATACATACATATGTAGTATATGTAAATCATACATAGGGAATAAAGTAAGTGGTAATAGAAAAAGAAATGTAAGGCCAACAGCCAACAACTCGCTGTGTTCCCAAGCGGTCCCCCATCTAACTACTCTAACCACGCCCGTTGCTGCTTAATTTCGGTGATCGACAAAAACCACCGATGTATTATTAGGGCAATTTTCGTTTGGCTAAAGCCGTATATCTATTATGTGAATACATAACGAAGAAAGAGTACACAATATGTATTAATGTATGTATGTACATAGATACAAATGAATTAAATGTGCAAACACGCATTCGCGTACTATGTACATAACTAACACGGAATCCAAAGAGTAAGAAAACGAAAGTACAAAGAAAAAAAATTAGTTCCTTGTGAATTTCTTTATTAAATATTCGCTTTATATATATATGAAAAATTAAATACGCATTTGAATCGATCGAGAATATTATTCTTTGTTGAGAAAATCTTGTGGTCCTGAAAAGGGCCGTTTTGTTTGTTTATTGTATTCATAAAAATTAGTTTAACCGCCGAAACCGTACAAAGTACGTCCTTGTCTCTTCAAAGCATATACAACATCCATTGCTGTAACTGTCTTCCTTTTGGCATGTTCGGTATATGTGACTGCATCACGGATAACATTCTCCAAAAATACTTTTAATACGCCACGAGTTTCTTCATATATCAAACCAGATATACGTTTTACACCACCACGACGAGCCAAACGTCTGATAGCTGGTTTAGTAATTCCCTGGATGTTATCACGTAATACTTTGCGATGACGCTTGGCACCACCTTTTCCCAAACCTTTACCACCTTTGCCGCGACGAGTCATTTTTTCGCAATTCACTACAAGAGCACACTTAACACTTCACTTCACCGAAATCGGTAACAACTAATATTGTAACCGGCAAATGAGCGGGTATTTATACAAAAATCCACAATGCTGAGCTACTTAAGAAATGTGAAAGCTATATCTCTATCTCCCTTTAACACAGGCACCTTAATCACCCTAAAATAACATGTAGGAAATGAACAAGCGAAACGTTTTTGTATATTTTATTATTTGTACAATGATTTTGGATGCATTTTCTATTAGTACAGTGTGCAGTGTAGAGTGTACAGTGAACAGTGAGCAGTGAATGATAATTTGAATTGTCGTTTAGTGGGAAAGTGAATAACAGTGAAAAAGAAAAGTATGGCTCGTACCAAACAAACAGCCCGTAAATCGACTGGTGGCAAGGCGCCCCGCAAACAATTGGCGACAAAGGCAGCACGTAAGAGTGCCCCAGCAACTGGTGGTGTTAAGAAGCCACATCGTTATCGTCCCGGTACTGTGGCATTACGTGAAATTCGTCGCTATCAAAAAAGCACCGAATTATTGATTCGTAAATTGCCATTCCAACGTTTGGTACGTGAAATTGCCCAAGATTTTAAAACAGATTTACGTTTCCAGAGTTCCGCTGTTATGGCTCTACAAGAAGCAAGTGAAGCATATTTGGTTGGTTTGTTTGAGGATACAAATTTGTGTGCCATCCATGCCAAGCGTGTTACAATTATGCCAAAAGACATTCAATTGGCCAGACGTATTCGTGGAGAACGTGCTTAAGTTAATGTGGAAGGCGAAGATTATGAAATTAATAACAAAACGGTCCTTTTCAGGACCACAATTTCATAAACAAAAGATCGGAAAATTCGTTAATGCATACAATTTTAAATATTTTATAGCTAGTATCATTTTTCGTGTTGCTACAATATGGACATGAATATTGTCATCAGTTCGTATGTACATATATGTACATACTCGTATAGGCATAAAATTATATCTACCCAAAAGGTAACACTGCAGCCACCATATACATATATGTATATGTACATATGTATGTATGTATGTATTTACATGCGCATGAATGTGTTATGATTCTCTCTGTACAGTATCTTACCCAGTGGGAAAAGGGAATGCTTGGCAATGCAGATAGAAATGTTTCTCCCTTATATTCCACACACTGCGGAATGCATTTGTAGACCAATATACATACATATATCACTTTATAAAAATTCGCTGAGAAGAAAAATTTCGATCGAGCATAGAAATCAAGTATTTACGCCATCGCCTAAAGCCACTTAATAGATGGATAGGAAAAATTATATTGTATATGTATGCATGTATTATTAAGTAGATTTTTTCTGAATTAAATTTTATTTTTACACTAAAAGTCTTCAAATAGCAATATTTGTATTGTTCGGGTTCGTTCAATCGGTTTTGTTAATGATTTCTTATTGGATTAAAGCGGTCAGCATAACTCATTCATATTCTCACTGGGTAGCATATTTTGCATACATACGATTATACGCACATATATCTACATAAGTATGCATACCTACATTCGTTTGCACATATACATACATACATACATACATAAAACCAGTTCTGTATTAAGAAATTTTTGCAGGAATATCGGGGCATCAATACTCAAAATTGCGCTTGTTTTGTACTTAAGACATGAGAAACGCTTCATATTTTAAGTAGTACAAAAATTAGTGGTATTTCTTGTAAAATTCATTTAATCTCTTCGTTAGTATATTTTGTCGTCCTGAAAAGGACGGTTTTATGTTATGCAAAAAAAAAAGAAGATATTTCGTATTTATTGTCCACTTTAGGCTTTCTTTTCGGTCTTCTTTGGCAAAAGTACAGCTTGAATGTTGGGCAAAACACCGCCCTGAGCAATGGTCACACCAGACAATAGTTTATTCAATTCTTCATCGTTGCGGATAGCCAATTGTAAATGACGTGGAATAATTCTTGTCTTTTTATTATCACGAGCAGCATTACCAGCCAATTCAAGTACTTCAGCTGCCAAATATTCCATAACAGCAGCTAGATAGACTGGAGCGCCGGCACCAACGCGTTCAGCATAGTTGCCTTTACGCAACAAACGATGAATACGACCGACGGGAAATTGAAGACCAGCACGGTTTGAACGTGACTTTGCCTTTCCCTTTACTTTACCACCTTTACCGCGTCCAGACATTTTCTCACTTTAAATGAACACAATAAACTATATGCACACAACACAAGCACTATTTAGCTATTTAGCTGTAGACAAAATACGCACTGCTTATATACTTTTTCGTTGGCCTGCTATTCAACCCCTATGCCCAACAATCAAATCGTTGTTGAGTTTCGCTCCGAAGCGTTACGATTACCCGAATGCTTTGTTGGAAAAAGTTTACTTATATACATTATTGAAAGATGATTGGACAATAACAGTGACAGTGACAGTGAATTAATTTTGTGAATTTACTCGTATTAAAATGCCTCCAAAAACTAGTGGAAAAGCAGCAAAGAAGGCTGGTAAGGCTCAAAAGAATATTACTAAAAATGACAAGAAGAAGAAGCGCAAGAGGAAGGAAAGCTATGCCATCTACATTTATAAAGTATTGAAGCAAGTACATCCTGATACTGGTATTTCTTCAAAGGCGATGAGCATCATGAACAGTTTTGTGAATGATATCTTTGAACGTATCGCTGCTGAAGCATCGCGTTTGGCTCATTACAACAAACGTTCCACCATCACCAGTCGCGAAATCCAGACTGCCGTACGTCTACTTCTGCCCGGTGAATTAGCCAAACATGCCGTCAGTGAAGGTACCAAGGCCGTAACCAAATACACCAGCTCCAAGTAATTTGTCTGAACGAAGTAAAATATGTAGTGCGAGGTAACATGCAACCAAAAAAAGGCCCTTTTCAGGGCCACAAAATATAAATCAACAAAGAGAAACAAGTTTTTTTACTTATGCATATTAAGGTTTGCTTATTACATACGATGAACATGTTTAACTTTCTAAAAAACAAAGAAAATATTATGGAAAATTAGTCAGTCGAGCAGCATCATAAAATAATAATAATTAAAATAAAATATCTAGTCGCTTTATGTATGAATCGAGTTAAAAAGGTGTTTAGGTATTTAGTAACAAATTACATATGTATATGAATCGAGTTATTTAGAAACAATAATATTTTTGATCTTTTTGTTAAGAAGATTTTGTAGCCCTGAAAAGGGCTTTTTATTATAAATTCCCCATCGATTTTGGAACTCACCGCAAATTGAAAAATTTACTTTTTAGCCGATGCTTTCTTTGCAGCTGGTTTTTTACTAGCTGCAGCCTTTTTTGGTTTGACAGCTGCTGGCTTTGCTTTTGTGGTCTTAGGTTTAACCGCAGCGGATTTAGTTTTGGTTGGTTTCGCTTTTACTGTACCAGTCTTTTTAGCTTCTTTAACCTTAGACTTTTCAATTTTCTTCTTTTCTGCTGTTTTTTTGCTAGCAACAGCCTTCTTCACTTTTTTCTCACCACTTGCCTTCTTTGCACCACCACTGGCAGACTTTTTCTTTGAAGCTGCACCATCTACCTTCTTCTTGGGTTTGACCTTATCTGACAATTTGACCGCTTTTGGTTTGGATTTGCCCTCACTTGATTTAGTGGCTGCAGGAGATAGCTTGAATGAACCAGAAGCACCTTTTCCTTTGGTCTGAATCAATTTGCCACTGGTAACAGCCGATTTTAAATAGCGTTTAATGAATGGTGCCAATTTTTGAGCATCACATTTATATGTAGCACTAATGTATTTCTTAATAGCCAAAAGTGAAGAACCGCCACGTTCCTTTAAATTCTTAATTGAAGCATCCACCATTTGTTGAGTTGGTGGATGAGTAGGAGCAACGGATGGCTTTTTGGGCTTGACAACCTTTTTGGCAGCAACTTTCTTCTCAGCGACAGCAGCAGAAGCAGCTACCGGAGAACTAACACTAGCAATACCAATTGCATCAGCCATTTTCACTTATTTAACACTTGAATATCTTGGATACACTGAATACAAAATAGAAAAACGTTTTGTTTATATACATAACTGCACAGTCTTCTTAACGCGCTTAAAATGTGAGAAGCGAAGCGAAGAGATGAGTGAAAAATGTTGTAGATCCAGTAGTATTTGGTAGTTGCATATGAGAAACTTTGGAATGAAAAAAATTGATTAAAATTCGTATTGTCATGTGATAGAAATATTATTGAGACGAGTCGACAGTGTAAATGTGTCAGTTGAATATTAAGAAGAGTTCATTTGAATAAACTAAGTATTTTAGTTTCAGCGAGTTTTTTAGTCCAAAGTTTGTACCGAAAAAATTTAATTTTTGTCTAAAAACTGAAGTTTTCTCAAAAGTGCTGCAACGATATGTATTGATTTGATTGAAAACTTAATATTTATCAAATTATGAATCAACTAAACATTTCATATTAGGTGTGGGTAGAATTTTTATGTTTTAAAAAAATATTTGATTATCTCAATGATATCGCTCTAGCAATCCTATGCCTCTTTACTTGACTACATGAAATAATCGAATGCATTGGATCATAAAAAGTATTAAAATGTTATAGACTTTATATTTAATCCTATAAAATAAATTTAAAAACAAATAAATATTCGGTGAGGTTAAATTTCATAAATATAATTATATTTCGTACATAAATTTTGCAAACTTCGGTATTAATACGTACTTATGTATATGTATTTTTTTTTTTTTTTGTATTGGGAAGCGATTGTGAAAATATACAAATGCTTAGTTTTAAAATTACTACAAATGTATGTACATAGTATACATATATGTATGTATGTATATACAATATACATATTATTCAATTTTTTTTTTTAGTAAATTAAATTAAATTACCATCTTATTTGGGAATAAGGTTAATATTTTTTTCGATGTTAACAAATGAATGTAGATCATGACTCATGACTACATATAAATCTATATTATATTAATTATTATGTAATATACATACATACATATGTAGTATATGTAAATCATACATAGGGAATAAAGTAAGTGGTAATAGAAAAAGAAATGTAAGGCCAACAGCCAACAACTCGCTGTGTTCCCAAGCGGTCCCCCATCTAACTACTCTAACCACGCCCGTTGCTGCTTAATTTCGGTGATCGACAAAAACCACCGATGTATTATTAGGGCAATTTTCGTTTGGCTAAAGCCGTATATCTATTATGTGAATACATAACGAAGAAAGAGTACACAATATGTATTAATGTATGTATGTACATAGATACAAATGAATTAAATGTGCAAACACGCATTCGCGTACTATGTACATAACTAACACGGAATCCAAAGAGTAAGAAAACGAAAGTACAAAGAAAAAAAATTAGTTCCTTGTGAATTTCTTTATTAAATATTCGCTTTATATATATATGAAAAATTAAATACGCATTTGAATCGATCGAGAATATTATTCTTTGTTGAGAAAATCTTGTGGTCCTGAAAAGGGCCGTTTTGTTTGTTTATTGTATTCATAAAAATTAGTTTAACCGCCGAAACCGTACAAAGTACGTCCTTGTCTCTTCAAAGCATATACAACATCCATTGCTGTAACTGTCTTCCTTTTGGCATGTTCGGTATATGTGACTGCATCACGGATAACATTCTCCAAAAATACTTTTAATACGCCACGAGTTTCTTCATATATCAAACCAGATATACGTTTTACACCACCACGACGAGCCAAACGTCTGATAGCTGGTTTAGTAATTCCCTGGATGTTATCACGTAATACTTTGCGATGACGCTTGGCACCACCTTTTCCCAAACCTTTACCACCTTTGCCGCGACCAGTCATTTTTTCGCAATTCACTACAAGAGCACACTTAACACTTCACTTCACCGAAATCGGTAACAACTAATATTGTAACCGGCAAATGAGCGGGTATTTATACAAAAATCCACAATGCTGAGCTACTTAAGAAATGTGAAAGCTATATCTCTATCTCCCTTTAACACAGGCACCTTAATCACCCTAAAATAACATGTAGGAAATGAACAAGCGAAACGTTTTTGTATATTTTATTATTTGTACAATGATTTTGGATGCATTTTCTATTAGTACAGTGTGCAGTGTAGAGTGTACAGTGAACAGTGAGCAGTGAATGATAATTTGAATTGTCGTTTAGTGGGAAAGTGAATAACAGTGAAAAAGAAAAGTATGGCTCGTACCAAACAAACAGCCCGTAAATCGACTGGTGGCAAGGCGCCCCGCAAACAATTGGCGACAAAGGCAGCACGTAAGAGTGCCCCAGCAACTGGTGGTGTTAAGAAGCCACATCGTTATCGTCCCGGTACTGTGGCATTACGTGAAATTCGTCGCTATCAAAAAAGCACCGAATTATTGATTCGTAAATTGCCATTCCAACGTTTGGTACGTGAAATTGCCCAAGATTTTAAAACAGATTTACGTTTCCAGAGTTCCGCTGTTATGGCTCTACAAGAAGCAAGTGAAGCATATTTGGTTGGTTTGTTTGAGGATACAAATTTGTGTGCCATCCATGCCAAGCGTGTTACAATTATGCCAAAAGACATTCAATTGGCCAGACGTATTCGTGGAGAACGTGCTTAAGTTAATGTGGAAGGCGAAGATTATGAAATTAATAACAAAACGGTCCTTTTCAGGACCACAATTTCATAAACAAAAGATCGAAAAATTCGTTAATGCATACAATTTTAAATATTTTATAGCTAGTATCATTTTTCGTGTTGCTACAATATGGACATGAATATTGTCATCAGTTCGTATGTACATATATGTACATACTCGTATAGGCATAAAATTATATCTACCCAAAAGGTAACACTGCAGCCACCATATACATATATGTATATGTACATATGTATGTATGTATGTATTTACATGCGCATGAATGTGTTATGATTCTCTCTGTACAGTATCTTACCCAGTGGGAAAAGGGAATGCTTGGCAATGCAGATAGAAATGTTTCTCCCTTATATTCCACACACTGCGGAATGCATTTGTAGACCAATATACATACATATATCACTTTATAAAAATTCGCTGAGAAGAAAAATTTCGATCGAGCATAGAAATCAAGTATTTACGCCATCGCCTAAAGCCACTTAATAGATGGATAGGAAAAATTATATTGTATATGTATGCATGTATTATTAAGTAGATTTTTTCTGAATTAAATTTTATTTTTACACTAAAAGTCTTCAAATAGCAATATTTGTATTGTTCGGGTTCGTTCAATCGGTTTTGTTAATGATTTCTTATTGGATTAAAGCGGTCAGCATAACTCATTCATATTCTCACTGGGTAGCATATTTTGCATACATACGATTATACGCACATATATCTACATAAGTATGCATACCTACATTCGTTTGCACATATACATACATACATACATACATAAAACCAGTTCTGTATTAAGAAATTTTTGCAGGAATATCGGGGCATCAATACTCAAAATTGCGCTTGTTTTGTACTTAAGACATGAGAAACGCTTCATATTTTAAGTAGTACAAAAATTAGTGGTATTTCTTGTAAAATTCATTTAATCTCTTCGTTAGTATATTTTGTCGTCCTGAAAAGGACGGTTTTATGTTATGCAAAAAAAAAAGAAGATATTTCGTATTTATTGTCCACTTTAGGCTTTCTTTTCGGTCTTCTTTGGCAAAAGTACAGCTTGAATGTTGGGCAAAACACCGCCCTGAGCAATGGTCACACCAGACAATAGTTTATTCAATTCTTCATCGTTGCGGATAGCCAATTGTAAATGACGTGGAATAATTCTTGTCTTTTTATTATCACGAGCAGCATTACCAGCCAATTCAAGTACTTCAGCTGCCAAATATTCCATAACAGCAGCTAGATAGACTGGAGCGCCGGCACCAACGCGTTCAGCATAGTTGCCTTTACGCAACAAACGATGAATACGACCGACGGGAAATTGAAGACCAGCACGGTTTGAACGTGACTTTGCCTTTCCCTTTACTTTACCACCTTTACCGCGTCCAGACATTTTCTCACTTTAAATGAACACAATAAACTATATGCACACAACACAAGCACTATTTAGCTATTTAGCTGTAGACAAAATACGCACTGCTTATATACTTTTTCGTTGGCCTGCTATTCAACCCCTATGCCCAACAATCAAATCGTTGTTGAGTTTCGCTCCGAAGCGTTACGATTACCCGAATGCTTTGTTGGAAAAAGTTTACTTATATACATTATTGAAAGATGATTGGACAATAACAGTGACAGTGACAGTGAATTAATTTTGTGAATTTACTCGTATTAAAATGCCTCCAAAAACTAGTGGAAAAGCAGCAAAGAAGGCTGGTAAGGCTCAAAAGAATATTACTAAAAATGACAAGAAGAAGAAGCGCAAGAGGAAGGAAAGCTATGCCATCTACATTTATAAAGTATTGAAGCAAGTACATCCTGATACTGGTATTTCTTCAAAGGCGATGAGCATCATGAACAGTTTTGTGAATGATATCTTTGAACGTATCGCTGCTGAAGCATCGCGTTTGGCTCATTACAACAAACGTTCCACCATCACCAGTCGCGAAATCCAGACTGCCGTACGTCTACTTCTGCCCGGTGAATTAGCCAAACATGCCGTCAGTGAAGGTACCAAGGCCGTAACCAAATACACCAGCTCCAAGTAATTTGTCTGAACGAAGTAAAATATGTAGTGCGAGGTAACATGCAACCAAAAAAAGGCCCTTTTCAGGGCCACAAAATATAAATCAACAAAGAGAAACAAGTTTTTTTACTTATGCATATTAAGGTTTGCTTATTACATACGATGAACATGTTTAACTTTCTAAAAAACAAAGAAAATATTATGGAAAATTAGTCAGTCGAGCAGCATCATAAAATAATAATAATTAAAATAAAATATCTAGTCGCTTTATGTATGAATCGAGTTAAAAAGGTGTTTAGGTATTTAGTAACAAATTACATATGTATATGAATCGAGTTATTTAGAAACAATAATATTTTTGATCTTTTTGTTAAGAAGATTTTGTAGCCCTGAAAAGGGCTTTTTATTATAAATTCCCCATCGATTTTGGAACTCACCGCAAATTGAAAAATTTACTTTTTAGCTGATGCTTTCTTTGCAGCTGGTTTTTTACTAGCTGCAGCCTTTTTTGGTTTGGCAGCTGCTGGCTTTGCTTTTGTGGTCTTAGGTTTAACCGCAGCGGATTTAGTTTTGGTTGGTTTCGCTTTTACTGTACCAGTCTTTTTAGCTTCTTTAACCTTAGACTTTTCAATTTTCTTCTTTTCTGCTGTTTTTTTCCTAGCAACAGCCTTCTTCACTTTTTTCTCACCACTTGCCTTCTTTGCACCACCACTGGCAGACTTTTTCTTTGAAGCTGCACCATCTACCTTCTTCTTGGGTTTGACCTTATCTGACAATTTGACCGCTTTTGGTTTGGATTTGCCCTCACTTGATTTAGTGGCTGCAGGAGATAGCTTGAATGAACCAGAAGCACCTTTTCCTTTGGTCTGAATCAATTTGCCACTGGTAACAGCCGATTTTAAATAGCGTTTAATGAATGGTGCCAATTTTTGAGCATCACATTTATATGTAGCACTAATGTATTTCTTAATAGCCAAAAGTGAAGAACCGCCACGTTCCTTTAAATTCTTAATTGAAGCATCCACCATTTGTTGAGTTGGTGGATGAGTAGGAGCAACGGATGGCTTTTTGGGCTTGACAACCTTTTTGGCAGCAACTTTCTTCTCAGCGACAGCAGCAGAAGCAGCTACCGGAGAACTAACACTAGCAATACCAATTGCATCAGCCATTTTCACTTATTTAACACTTGAATATCTTGGATACACTGAATACAAAATAGAAAAACGTTTTGTTTATATACATAACTGCACAGTCTTCTTAACGCGCTTAAAATGTGAGAAGCGAAGCGAAGAGATGAGTGAAAAATGTTGTAGATCCAGTAGTATTTGGTAGTTGCATATGAGAAACTTTGGAATGAAAAAAATTGATTAAAATTCGTATTGTCATGTGATAGAAATATTATTGAGACGAGTCGACAGTGTAAATGTGTCAGTTGAATATTAAGAAGAGTTCATTTGAATAAACTAAGTATTTTAGTTTCAGCGAGTTTTTTAGTCCAAAGTTTGTACCGAAAAAATTTAATTTTTGTCTAAAAACTGAAGTTTTCTCAAAAGTGCTGCAACGATATGTATTGATTTGATTGAAAACTTAATATTTATCAAATTATGAATCAACTAAACATTTCATATTAGGTGTGGGTAGAATTTTTATGTTTTAAAAAAATATTTGATTATCTCAATGATATCGCTCTAGCAATCCTATGCCTCTTTACTTGACTACATGAAATAATCGAATGCATTGGATCATAAAAAGTATTAAAATGTTATAGACTTTATATTTAATCCTATAAAATAAATTTAAAAACAAATAAATATTCGGTGAGGTTAAATTTCATAAATATAATTATATTTCGTACATAAATTTTGCAAACTTCGGTATTAATACGTACTTATGTATATGTATTTTTTTTTTTTTTGTATTGGGAAGCGATTGTGAAAATATACAAATGCTTAGTTTTAAAATTACTACAAATGTATGTACATAGTATACATATATGTATGTATGTATATACAATATACATATTATTCAATTTTTTTTTTTAGTAAATTAAATTAAATTACCATCTTATTTGGGAATAAGGTTAATATTTTTTTCGATGTTAACAAATGAATGTAGATCATGACTCATGACTACATATAAATCTATATTATATTAATTATTATGTAATATACATACATACATATGTAGTATATGTAAATCATACATAGGGAATAAAGTAAGTGGTAATAGAAAAAGAAATGTAAGGCCAACAGCCAACAACTCGCTGTGTTCCCAAGCGGTCCCCCATCTAACTACTCTAACCACGCCCGTTGCTGCTTAATTTCGGTGATCGACAAAAACCACCGATGTATTATTAGGGCAATTTTCGTTTGGCTAAAGCCGTATATCTATTATGTGAATACATAACGAAGAAAGAGTACACAATATGTATTAATGTATGTATGTACATAGATACAAATGAATTAAATGTGCAAACACGCATTCGCGTACTATGTACATAACTAACACGGAATCCAAAGAGTAAGAAAACGAAAGTACAAAGAAAAAAAATTAGTTCCTTGTGAATTTCTTTATTAAATATTCGCTTTATATATATATGAAAAATTAAATACGCATTTGAATCGATCGAGAATATTATTCTTTGTTGAGAAAATCTTGTGGTCCTGAAAAGGGCCGTTTTGTTTGTTTATTGTATTCATAAAAATTAGTTTAACCGCCGAAACCGTACAAAGTACGTCCTTGTCTCTTCAAAGCATATACAACATCCATTGCTGTAACTGTCTTCCTTTTGGCATGTTCGGTATATGTGACTGCATCACGGATAACATTCTCCAAAAATACTTTTAATACGCCACGAGTTTCTTCATATATCAAACCAGATATACGTTTTACACCACCACGACGAGCCAAACGTCTGATAGCTGGTTTAGTAATTCCCTGGATGTTATCACGTAATACTTTGCGATGACGCTTGGCACCACCTTTTCCCAAACCTTTACCACCTTTGCCGCGACCAGTCATTTTTTCGCAATTCACTACAAGAGCACACTTAACACTTCACTTCACCGAAATCGGTAACAACTAATATTGTAACCGGCAAATGAGCGGGTATTTATACAAAAATCCACAATGCTGAGCTACTTAAGAAATGTGAAAGCTATATCTCTATCTCCCTTTAACACAGGCACCTTAATCACCCTAAAATAACATGTAGGAAATGAACAAGCGAAACGTTTTTGTATATTTTATTATTTGTACAATGATTTTGGATGCATTTTCTATTAGTACAGTGTGCAGTGTAGAGTGTACAGTGAACAGTGAGCAGTGAATGATAATTTGAATTGTCGTTTAGTGGGAAAGTGAATAACAGTGAAAAAGAAAAGTATGGCTCGTACCAAACAAACAGCCCGTAAATCGACTGGTGGCAAGGCGCCCCGCAAACAATTGGCGACAAAGGCAGCACGTAAGAGTGCCCCAGCAACTGGTGGTGTTAAGAAGCCACATCGTTATCGTCCCGGTACTGTGGCATTACGTGAAATTCGTCGCTATCAAAAAAGCACCGAATTATTGATTCGTAAATTGCCATTCCAACGTTTGGTACGTGAAATTGCCCAAGATTTTAAAACAGATTTACGTTTCCAGAGTTCCGCTGTTATGGCTCTACAAGAAGCAAGTGAAGCATATTTGGTTGGTTTGTTTGAGGATACAAATTTGTGTGCCATCCATGCCAAGCGTGTTACAATTATGCCAAAAGACATTCAATTGGCCAGACGTATTCGTGGAGAACGTGCTTAAGTTAATGTGGAAGGCGAAGATTATGAAATTAATAACAAAACGGTCCTTTTCAGGACCACAATTTCATAAACAAAAGATCGAAAAATTCGTTAATGCATACAATTTTAAATATTTTATAGCTAGTATCATTTTTCGTGTTGCTACAATATGGACATGAATATTGTCATCAGTTCGTATGTACATATATGTACATACTCGTATAGGCATAAAATTATATCTACCCAAAAGGTAACACTGCAGCCACCATATACATATATGTATATGTACATATGTATGTATGTATGTATTTACATGCGCATGAATGTGTTATGATTCTCTCTGTACAGTATCTTACCCAGTGGGAAAAGGGAATGCTTGGCAATGCAGATAGAAATGTTTCTCCCTTATATTCCACACACTGCGGAATGCATTTGTAGACCAATATACATACATATATCACTTTATAAAAATTCGCTGAGAAGAAAAATTTCGATCGAGCATAGAAATCAAGTATTTACGCCATCGCCTAAAGCCACTTAATAGATGGATAGGAAAAATTATATTGTATATGTATGCATGTATTATTAAGTAGATTTTTTCTGAATTAAATTTTATTTTTACACTAAAAGTCTTCAAATAGCAATATTTGTATTGTTCGGGTTCGTTCAATCGGTTTTGTTAATGATTTCTTATTGGATTAAAGCGGTCAGCATAACTCATTCATATTCTCACTGGGTAGCATATTTTGCATACATACGATTATACGCACATATATCTACATAAGTATGCATACCTACATTCGTTTGCACATATACATACATACATACATACATAAAACCAGTTCTGTATTAAGAAATTTTTGGCGGGAATATCGGGGCTTCAATGCTAAAAATTGCGCTTGTTTTGTACTTAAGTCATGAGAAACGATTCATATTTTAAGTAGTACAAAAATTAATGGTATTTCTTGTAAAATTCATTTAATCTCTTCGTTAGTATATTTTGTCGTCCTGAAAAGGACGGTTTTGTTATACAAAAAAAAAAAAAGAAGATATTTCGTATTTATTGTCCACTTTAGGCTTTCTTTTCGGTCTTCTTTGGCAAAAGTACAGCTTGAATGTTGGGCAAAACACCGCCCTGAGCAATGGTCACACCAGACAATAGTTTATTCAATTCTTCATCGTTGCGGATAGCCAATTGTAAATGACGTGGAATAATTCTTGTCTTTTTATTATCACGAGCAGCATTACCAGCCAATTCAAGTACTTCAGCTGCCAAATATTCCATAACAGCAGCTAGATAGACTGGAGCGCCGGCACCAACGCGTTCAGCATAGTTGCCTTTACGCAACAAACGATGAATACGACCGACGGGAAATTGAAGACCAACCAGCACGGTTTGAACGTGACTTTGCCTTTCCCTTTACTTTACCACCTTTACCGCGTCCAGACATTTTCTCACTTTAAATGAACACAATAAACTATATGCACACAACACAAGCACTATTTAGCTATTTAGCTGTAGACAAAATACGCACTGCTTATATACTTTTTCGTTGGCCTGCTATTCAACCCCTATGCCCAGCAATCAAATCGTTGTTGAGTTTCGCTCCGAAGCGTTACGATTACCCGAATGCTTTGTTGGAAAAAGTATACTTATATACATTATTGAAAGATGATTGGACAATAACAGTGACAGTGACAGTGAATTAATTTTGTAAATTTACTCGTATTAAAATGCCTCCAAAAACTAGTGGAAAAGCAGCAAAGAAGGCCGGTAAGGCTCAAAAGAATATTACTAAAAATGACAAGAAGAAGAAGCGCAAGAGGAAGGAAAGCTATGCCATCTACATTTATAAAGTATTGAAGCAAGTACATCCTGATACTGGTATTTCTTCAAAGGCGATGAGCATCATGAACAGTTTTGTGAATGATATCTTTGAACGTATCGCTGCTGAAGCATCTCGTTTGGCTCATTACAACAAACGTTCCACCATCACCAGTCGCGAAATCCAGACTGCCGTACGTCTACTTCTGCCCGGTGAATTAGCCAAACATGCCGTCAGTGAAGGTACCAAGGCCGTAACCAAATACACCAGCTCCAAGTAATCTGTCTGAACGAAGTAAAATATGTAGTGCGAGGTAACATGCAACCAAAAAAAGGCCCTTTTCAGGGCCACAAAATATAAATCAACAAAGAGAAACAAGTTTTTTTACTTATGCATATTAAGGTTTGCTTATTACATACGATGAACATGTTTAACTTTCTAAAAAACAAAGAAAATATTATGGAAAATTAGTCAGTCGAGCAGCATCATAAAATAATAATAATTAAAATAAAATATCTAGTCGCTTTATGTATGAATCGAGTTAAAAAGGTGTTTAGGTATTTAGTAACAAATTACATATGTATATGAATCGAGTTATTTAGAAACAATAATATTTTTGATCTTTTTGTTAAGAAGATTTTGTAGCCCTGAAAAGGGCTTTTTATTATAAATTCCCCATCGATTTTGGAACTCACCGCAAATTGAAAAATTTACTTTTTAGCTGATGCTTTCTTTGCAGCTGGTTTTTTACTAGCTGCAGCCTTTTTTGGTTTGACAGCTGCTGGCTTTGCTTTTGTGGTCTTAGGTTTAACCGCAGCGGATTTAGTTTTGGTTGGTTTCGCTTTTACTGTACCAGTCTTTTTAGCTTCTTTAACCTTAGACTTTTCAATTTTCTTCTTTTCTGCTGTTTTTTTGCTAGCAACAGCCTTCTTCACTTTTTTCTCACCACTTGCCTTCTTTGCACCACCACTGGCAGACTTTTTCTTTGAAGCTGCACCATCTACCTTCTTCTTGGGTTTGACCTTATCTGACAATTTGACCGCTTTTGGTTTGGATTTGCCCTCACTTGATTTAGTGGCTGCAGGAGATAGCTTGAATGAACCAGAAGCACCTTTTCCTTTGGTCTGAATCAATTTGCCACTGGTAACAGCCGATTTTAAATAGCGTTTAATGAATGGTGCCAATTTTTGAGCATCACATTTATATGTAGCACTAATGTATTTCTTAATAGCCAAAAGTGAAGAACCGCCACGTTCCTTTAAATTCTTAATTGAAGCATCCTCCATTTGTTGAGTTGGTGGATGAGTAGGAGCAACGGATGGCTTTTTGGGCTTGACAACCTTTTTGGCAGCAACTTTCTTCTCAGCGACAGCAGCAGAAGCAGCTACCGGAGAACTAACACTAGCAATACCAATTGCATCAGCCATTTTCACTTATTTAACACTTGAATATCTTGGATACACTGAATACAAAATAGAAAAACGTTTTGTTTATATACATAACTGCACAGTCTTCTTAACGCGCTTAAAATGTGAGAAGCGAAGCGAAGAGATGAGTGAAAAATGTTGTAGATCCAGTAGTATTTGGTAGTTGCATATGAGAAACTTTGGAATGAAATAAATTGATTAAAATTCGTATTGTCATGTGATAGAAATATTATTGAGACGAGTCGACAGTGTAAATGTGTCAGTTGAATATTAAGAAGAGTTCATTTGAATAAACTAAGTATTTTAGTTTCAGCGAGTTTTTTAGTCCAAAGTTTGTACCGAAAAAATTTAATTTTTGTCTAAAAACTGAAGTTTTCTCAAAAGTGCTGCAACGATATGTATTGATTTGATTGAAAACTTAATATTTATCAAATTATGAATCAACTAAACATTTCATATTAGGTGTGGGTAGAATTTTTATGTTTTAAAAAAATATTTGATTATCTCAATGATATCGCTCTAGCAATCCTATGCCTCTTTACTTGACTACATGAAATAATCGAATGCATTGGATCATAAAAAGTATTAAAATGTTATAGAATTTATATATAATCCTATAAAATAAATTTAAAAACAAATAAATATTCGGTGAGGTTAAATTTCATAAATATAATTATATTTCGTACATAAATTTTGCAAACTTCGGTATTAATATGTACTTATGTATATGTACTTTTTTTTTTTTGTATTGGGAAGCGATTGTGAAAATATACAAATGCTTAGTTTTAAAATTACTACAAATATATGTACATAGTATACATATATGTATGTATGTATATACAATATACATATTATTCAATTTTTTTTTTAGTAAATTAAATTAAATTAGCATCTTATTTGGGAATAAGGTTCCTTTTTTTTTCGATGTTAACAAATGAATGTAGATCATGACTCATGACTATGTACATATAAATGTATATTAAATTAAGAAATATACTTTTAGCTAAATATATTATGTAATATACATACATACATACATATACATATGTAAATCATACATAGGGAATAAAGTAAGTGGTAATAGAAAAAGAAATGTAAGGCCAACAGCCAACAACTCGCTGTGTTCCCAAGCGGTCCCCCATCTAACTACTCTAACCACGCCCGTTGCTGCTTAATTTCGGTGATCGACAAAAACCACCGATGTATTATTAGGGCAATTTTCGTTTGGCTAAAGCCGTATATCTATTATGTGAATACATAACGAAGAAAGAGTACCCAATATGTATTAATGTATGTATGTAGATACAAATGAATTAAATGTGCAAACACGCATTCGCGTACTATGTACATAACTAACACGGAATCCAAAGAGTAAGAAAACGAAAGTACAAAGAAAAAAAATTACAGTTCCTTGTGAATTTCTTTATTAAATATTCACTTTACATTTATGTACATACATATGTATATATGAAAAATTAAATACGTATTTGAATCGATCGAGAATATTATTCTTTGTTGAGAAAATCTTGTGGTCCTGAAAAGGACCGTTTTGTTTGTTTATTGTATCCATAAAAATTAGTTTAACCGCCGAAACCGTACAAAGTACGTCCTTGTCTCTTCAAAGCATATACAACATCCATTGCTGTAACTGTCTTCCTTTTGGCATGTTCGGTATATGTGACTGCATCACGGATAACATTCTCTAAAAATACTTTTAATACGCCACGAGTTTCTTCATATATCAAACCAGATATACGTTTTACACCACCACGACGAGCCAAACGTCTGATAGCTGGTTTAGTAATTCCCTGGATGTTATCACGTAATACTTTGCGATGACGCTTGGCACCACCTTTTCCCAAACCTTTACCACCTTTGCCGCGACCAGTCATTTTTTCGCAATTCACTACAAGAGCACACTTAACACTTCACTTCACCGAAATCGGTAACAACTAATATTGTAACCGGCAAATGAGCGGGTATTTATACAAAAATCCACAATGCTGAGCTACATAAGAAATGTGAAAGCTATATCTCTATCTCCCTTTAACACAGGCACCTTAATCACCCTAAAATAACATGTAGGAAATGAACAAGCGAAACGTTTTTGTATATTTTATTATTTGTATAATGATTTTGGATGCATTTTCTATTAGTACAGTGTGCAGTGTAGAGTGTACAGTGAACAGTGAGCAGTGAATGATAATTTGAATTGTCGTTTAGTGGGAAAGTGAATAACAGTGAAAAAGAAAAGTATGGCTCGTACCAAACAAACAGCCCGTAAATCGACTGGTGGCAAGGCGCCCCGCAAACAATTGGCGACAAAGGCAGCACGTAAGAGTGCCCCAGCAACTGGTGGTGTTAAGAAGCCACATCGTTATCGTCCCGGTACTGTGGCATTACGTGAAATTCGTCGCTATCAAAAAAGCACCGAATTATTGATTCGTAAATTGCCATTCCAACGTTTGGTACGTGAAATTGCCCAAGATTTTAAAACCGATTTACGTTTCCAGAGTTCCGCTGTTATGGCTCTACAAGAAGCAAGTGAAGCATATTTGGTTGGTTTGTTTGAGGATACAAATTTGTGTGCCATCCATGCCAAGCGTGTTACAATTATGCCAAAAGACATTCAATTGGCCAGACGTATTCGTGGAGAACGTGCTTAAGTTAATATGGAAGGCGAAGATTATGAAATTAGTAACAAAACGGTCCTTTTCAGGACCACAATTTCATAAACAAAAGATCGAAAAATTCGTGAATGCATACAATTTTAAATATTTTATAGCTAGTACCATTTTTCGTGTTGCTACAATATGGACATGAATATCGTCGTCAGTTCGTATATGTACATACTCGTATAGGCATACTTCATAAATATGTATGTACATACATATGTATATCGTGTGAGAAAATGTACATGAATACGGGGTTGAATATGAAGTTGCTTAATATCTGACGAATTAAAATATATGTACATATGTATGGATGGGTTAAATACTTCTCTGCAGTTTCTTCATTGCTATACGTATGAATGCACATATGTACATATGTATATATACAAACATGTATGTATATTAATAAATTCGTGTCCATGCATACCTACATATGTAGTTCCTTTATATCCGAACAGAGTTTCTGCTTATAAAATTATATCTACCTAAAAGGTAACACTGCAGCCACCATATATACATATGTACATATGTATGTATGTATGTATGTATGTACATGCGCATGAATGTGTTATGATTCTCTCTGTACAGTATCTTACCCTGTGGGAAAAGGGAATGCTTGGCAATGCAGATAGAAAAGTTTCTCCCTTATATTCCACACACTGCGGAATGCATTTGTAGATCAATATATATCACTTTATAAAAATTCGCTGAGAAGAAAAATTTCGATCGAGTATAGAAATCAAGTATTTACGCCATCTCCTAAAGCCACTTAATAGATGGATAGGAAAAATTATATTGTATATGTATGCATGTATTATGAAGTAGATTTTTTCTGAATTAAATTTTATTTTTACGCTAAAAGTCTTCAAATAGCAATATTTGTATTGTTCGGGTTCGTTCAATCGGTTTTGTTAATGATTTGTTATTGGAAAAAGCAGTCAGCATTACTCATTCATATTCTCACTGGGTAGCATATTTTACATACATACGGTTATACGCACATACATATATCTACATAAGTATGCCTACCTACATTCGTTTGCACATATACATATCCATACATAAAACCAGTTCTGTATTAAGAAATTTTTGGCGGGAATATCGGGGCTTCAATGCTAAAAATTGCGCTTGTTTTGTACTTAAGTCATGAGAAACGATTCATATTTTAAGTAGTACAAAAATTAATGGTATTTCTTGTAAAATTCATTTAATCTCTTCGTTAGTATATTTTGTCGTCCTGAAAAGGACGGTTTTGTTATACAAAAAAAAAAAGAAGATATTTCGTATTTATTGTCCACTTTAGGCTTTCTTTTCGGTCTTCTTTGGCAAAAGTACAGCTTGAATGTTGGGCAAAACACCGCCCTGAGCAATGGTCACACCAGACAATAGTTTATTCAATTCTTCATCGTTACGGATAGCCAATTGTAAATGACGTGGAATAATTCTTGTCTTTTTATTATCACGAGCAGCATTACCAGCCAATTCAAGTACTTCAGCTGCCAAATATTCCATAACAGCAGCTAGATAGACTGGAGCGCCCGCACCAACGCGTTCAGCATAGTTGCCTTTACGCAACAAACGATGAATACGACCGACGGGAAATTGAAGACCAGCACGGTTTGAACGTGACTTTGCCTTTCCCTTTACTTTACCACCTTTACCGCGTCCAGACATTTTTTCACTTTAAATGAACACAATAAACTATATGCACACAACACAAGCACTATTTAGCTATTTAGCTGTAGACAAAATACGCACTGCTTATATACTTTTTCGTTGGCCTGCTATTCAACCCCTATGCCCAGCAATCAAATCGTTGTTGAGTTTCGCTCCGAAGCGTTACGATTACCCGAATGCTTTGTTGGAAAAAGTATACTTATATACATTATTGAAAGATGATTGGACAATAACAGTGACAGTGACAGTGAATTAATTTTGTAAATTTACTCGTATTAAAATGCCTCCAAAAACTAGTGGAAAAGCAGCAAAGAAGGCCGGTAAGGCTCAAAAGAATATTACTAAAAATGACAAGAAGAAGAAGCGCAAGAGGAAGGAAAGCTATGCCATCTACATTTATAAAGTATTGAAGCAAGTACATCCTGATACTGGTATTTCTTCAAAGGCGATGAGCATCATGAACAGTTTTGTGAATGATATCTTTGAACGTATCGCTGCTGAAGCATCTCGTTTGGCTCATTACAACAAACGTTCCACCATCACCAGTCGCGAAATCCAGACTGCCGTACGTCTACTTCTGCCCGGTGAATTAGCCAAACATGCCGTCAGTGAAGGTACCAAGGCCGTAACCAAATACACCAGCTCCAAGTAATTTGTCTGAACGAAGTAAAATATGTAGTGCGAGGTAACATGCAACCAAAAAAAGGCCCTTTTCAGGGCCACAAAATATAAATCAACAAAGAGAAACAAGTTTTTTTACTTATGCATATTAAGGTTTGCTTATTACATACGATGAACATGTTTAACTTTCTAAAAAACAAAGAAAATATTATGGAAAATTAGTCAGTCGAGCAGCATCATAAAATAATAATAATTAAAATAAAATATCTAGTCGCTTTATGTATGAATCGAGTTAAAAAGGTGTTTAGGTATTTAGTAACAAATTACATATGTATATGAATCGAGTTATTTAGAAACAATAATATTTTTGATCTTTTTGTTAAGAAGATTTTGTAGCCCTGAAAAGGGCTTTTTATTATAAATTCCCCATCGATTTTGGAACTCACCGCAAATTGAAAAATTTACTTTTTAGCTGATGCTTTCTTTGCAGCTGGTTTTTTACTAGCTGCAGCCTTTTTTGGTTTGACAGCTGCTGGCTTTGCTTTTGTGGTCTTAGGTTTAACCGCAGCGGATTTAGTTTTGGTTGGTTTCGCTTTTACTGTACCAGTCTTTTTAGCTTCTTTAACCTTAGACTTTTCAATTTTCTTCTTTTCTGCTGTTTTTTTGCTAGCAACAGCCTTCTTCACTTTTTTCTCACCACTTGCCTTCTTTGCACCACCACTGGCAGACTTTTTCTTTGAAGCTGCACCATCTACCTTCTTCTTGGGTTTGACCTTATCTGACAATTTGACCGCTTTTGGTTTGGATTTGCCCTCACTTGATTTAGTGGCTGCAGGAGATAGCTTGAATGAACCAGAAGCACCTTTTCCTTTGGTCTGAATCAATTTGCCACTGGTAACAGCCGATTTTAAATAGCGTTTAATGAATGGTGCCAATTTTTGAGCATCACATTTATATGTAGCACTAATGTATTTCTTAATAGCCAAAAGTGAAGAACCGCCACGTTCCTTTAAATTCTTAATTGAAGCATCCACCATTTGTTGAGTTGGTGGATGAGTAGGAGCAACGGATGGCTTTTTGGGCTTGACAACCTTTTTGGCAGCAACTTTCTTCTCAGCGACAGCAGCAGAAGCAGCTACCGGAGAACTAACACTAGCAATACCAATTGCATCAGCCATTTTCACTTATTTAACACTTGAATATCTTGGATACACTGAATACAAAATAGAAAAACGTTTTGTTTATATACATAACTGCACAGTCTTCTTAACGCGCTTAAAATGTGAGAAGCGAAGCGAAGAGATGAGTGAAAAATGTTGTAGATCCAGTAGTATTTGGTAGTTGCATATGAGAAACTTTGGAATGAAATAAATTGATTAAAATTCGTATTGTCATGTGATAGAAATATTATTGAGACGAGTCGACAGTGTAAATGTGTCAGTTGAATATTAAGAAGAGTTCATTTGAATAAACTAAGTATTTTAGTTTCAGCGAGTTTTTTAGTCCAAAGTTTGTACCGAAAAAATTTAATTTTTGTCTAAAAACTGAAGTTTTCTCAAAAGTGCTGCAACGATATGTATTGATTTGATTGAAAACTTAATATTTATCAAATTATGAATCAACTAAACATTTCATATTAGGTGTGGGTAGAATTTTTATGTTTTAAAAAAATATTTGATTATCTCAATGATATCGCTCTAGCAATCCTATGCCTCTTTACTTGACTACATGAAATAATCGAATGCATTGGATCATAAAAAGTATTAAAATGTTATAGAATTTATATATAATCCTATAAAATAAATTTAAAAACAAATAAATATTCGGTGAGGTTAAATTTCATAAATATAATTATATTTCGTACATAAATTTTGCAAACTTCGGTATTAATATGTACTTATGTATATGTACTTTTTTTTTTTGTATTGGGAAGCGATTGTGAAAATATACAAATGCTTAGTTTTAAAATTACTACAAATATATGTACATAGTATACATATATGTATGTATGTATATACAATATACATATTATTCAATTTTTTTTTTAGTAAATTAAATTAAATTAGCATCTTATTTGGGAATAAGGTTCCTTTTTTTTTCGATGTTAACAAATGAATGTAGATCATGACTCATGACTATGTACATATAAATGTATATTAAATTAAGAAATATACTTTTAGCTAAATATATTATGTAATATACATACATACATACATATACATATGTAAATCATACATAGGGAATAAAGTAAGTGGTAATAGAAAAAGAAATGTAAGGCCAACAGCCAACAACTCGCTGTGTTCCCAAGCGGTCCCCCATCTAACTACTCTAACCACGCCCGTTGCTGCTTAATTTCGGTGATCGACAAAAACCACCGATGTATTATTAGGGCAATTTTCGTTTGGCTAAAGCCGTATATCTATTATGTGAATACATAACGAAGAAAGAGTACCCAATATGTATTAATGTATGTATGGATGTATGTAGATACAAATGAATTAAATGTGCAAACACGCATTCGCGTACTATGTACATAACTAACACGGAATCCAAAGAGTAAGAAAACGAAAGTACAAAGAAAAAAAATTACAGTTCCTTGTGAATTTCTTTATTAAATATTCACTTTACATTTATGTACATACATATGTATATATGAAAAATTAAATACGTATTTGAATCGATCGAGAATATTATTCTTTGTTGAGAAAATCTTGTGGTCCTGAAAAGGACCGTTTTGTTTGTTTATTGTATCCATAAAAATTAGTTTAACCGCCGAAACCGTACAAAGTACGTCCTTGTCTCTTCAAAGCATATACAACATCCATTGCTGTAACTGTCTTCCTTTTGGCATGTTCGGTATATGTGACTGCATCACGGATAACATTCTCTAAAAATACTTTTAATACGCCACGAGTTTCTTCATATATCAAACCAGATATGCGTTTTACACCACCACGACGAGCCAAACGTCTGATAGCTGGTTTAGTAATTCCCTGGATGTTATCACGTAATACTTTGCGATGACGCTTGGCACCACCTTTTCCCAAACCTTTACCACCTTTGCCGCGACCAGTCATTTTTTCGCAATTCACTACAAGAGCACACTTAACACTTCACTTCACCGAAATCGGTAACAACTAATATTGTAACCGGCAAATGAGCGGGTATTTATACAAAAATTCACAATGCTGAGCTACACAAGAAATGTGAAAGCTATATCTCTATCTCCCTTTAACACAGGCACCTTAATCAACCCTAAAATAACATGTAGGAAATGAACAAGCGAAACGTTTTTGTATATTTTATTATTTGTATAATGATTTTGGATGCATTTTCTATTAGTACAGTGTGCAGTGTAGAGTGTACAGTGAACAGTGAGCAGTGAATGATAATTTGAATTGTCGTTTAGTGGGAAAGTGAATAACAGTGAAAAAGAAAAGTATGGCTCGTACCAAACAAACAGCCCGTAAATCGACTGGTGGCAAGGCGCCACGCAAACAATTGGCGACAAAGGCAGCACGTAAGAGTGCCCCAGCAACTGGTGGTGTTAAGAAGCCACATCGTTATCGTCCCGGTACTGTGGCATTACGTGAAATTCGTCGCTATCAAAAAAGCACCGAATTATTGATTCGTAAATTGCCATTCCAACGTTTGGTACGTGAAATTGCCCAAGATTTTAAAACCGATTTACGTTTCCAGAGTTCCGCTGTTATGGCTCTACAAGAAGCAAGTGAAGCATATTTGGTTGGTTTGTTTGAGGATACAAATTTGTGTGCCATCCATGCCAAGCGTGTTACAATTATGCCAAAAGACATTCAATTGGCCAGACGTATTCGTGGAGAACGTGCTTAAGTTAATATGGAAGGCGAAGATTATGAAATTAGTAACAAAACGGTCCTTTTCAGGACCACAATTTCATAAACAAAAGATCGAAAAATTCGTGAATGCATACAATTTTAAATATTTTATAGCTAGTACCATTTTTCGTGTTGCTACAATATGGACATGAATATCGTCGTCAGTTCGTATATGTACATACTCGTATAGGCATACTTCATAAATATGTATGTACATACATATGTATATCGTGTGAGAAAATGTACATGAATACGGGGTTGAATATGAAGTTGCTTAATATCTGACGAATTAAAATATATGTACATATGTATGGATGGGTTAAATACTTCTCTGCAGTTTCTTCATTGCTATACGTATGAATGCACATATGTACATATGTATATATACAAACATGTATGTATATTAATAAATTCGTGTCCATGTATACCTACATATGTAGTTCCTTTATATCCGAACAGAGTTTCTGCTTATAAAATTATATCTACCTAAAAGGTAACACTGCAGCCACCATATATACATATGTACATATGTATGTATGTATGTATGTATGTACATGCGCATGAATGTGTTATGATTCTCTCTGTACAGTATCTTACCCTGTGGGAAAAGGGAATGCTTGGCAATGCAGATAGAAAAGTTTCTCCCTTATATTCCACACACTGCGGAATGCATTTGTAGATCAATATATATCACTTTATAAAAATTCGCTGAGAAGAAAAATTTCGATCGAGTATAGAAATCAAGTATTTACGCCATCTCCTAAAGCCACTTAATAGATGGATAGGAAAAATTATATTGTATATGTATGCATGTATTATGAAGTAGATTTTTTCTGAATTAAATTTTATTTTTACGCTAAAAGTCTTCAAATAGCAATATTTGTATTGTTCGGGTTCGTTCAATCGGTTTTGTTAATGATTTGTTATTGGAAAAAGCAGTCAGCATTACTCATTCATATTCTCACTGGGTAGCATATTTTACATACAGGTTATACGCACATACATATATCTACATAAGTATGCCTACCTACATTCGTCATATCCATACATAAAACCAGTTCTGTATTAAGAAATTTTTGGCGGGAATATCGGGGCTTCAATGCTAAAAATTGCGCTTGTTTTGTACTTAAGTCATGAGAAACGATTCATATTTTAAGTAGTACAAAAATTAATGGTATTTCTTGTAAAATTCATTTAATCTCTTCGTTAGTATATTTTGTCGCCCTGAAAAGGACGGTTTTGTTATACAAAAAAAAAAAAGAAGATATTTCGTATTTATTGTCCACTTTAGGCTTTCTTTTCGGTCTTCTTTGGCAAAAGTACAGCTTGAATGTTGGGCAAAACACCGCCCTGAGCAATGGTCACACCAGACAATAGTTTATTCAATTCTTCATCGTTGCGGATAGCCAATTGTAAATGACGTGGAATAATTCTTGTCTTTTTATTATCACGAGCAGCATTACCAGCCAATTCAAGTACTTCAGCTGCCAAATATTCCATAACAGCAGCTAGATAGACTGGAGCGCCCGCACCAACGCGTTCAGCATAGTTGCCTTTACGTAACAAACGATGAATACGACCGACGGGAAATTGAAGACCAGCACGGTTTGAACGTGACTTTGCCTTTCCCTTTACTTTACCACCTTTACCGCGTCCAGACATTTTTTCACTTTAAATGAACACAATAAACTATATGCACACAACACAAGCACTATTTAGCTATTTAGCTGTAGACAAAATACGCACTGCTTATATACTTTTTCGTTGGCCTGCTATTCAACCCCTATGCCCAGCAATCAAATCGTTGTTGAGTTTCGCTCCGAAGCGTTACGATTACCCGAATGCTTTGTTGGAAAAAGTATACTTATATACATTATTGAAAGATGATTGGACAATAACAGTGACAGTGACAGTGAATTAATTTTGTAAATTTACTCGTATTAAAATGCCTCCAAAAACTAGTGGAAAAGCAGCAAAGAAGGCCGGTAAGGCTCAAAAGAATATTACTAAAAATGACAAGAAGAAGAAGCGCAAGAGGAAGGAAAGCTATGCCATCTACATTTATAAAGTATTGAAGCAAGTACATCCTGATACTGGTATTTCTTCAAAGGCGATGAGCATCATGAACAGTTTTGTGAATGATATCTTTGAACGTATCGCTGCTGAAGCATCGCGTTTGGCTCATTACAACAAACGTTCCACCATCACTAGTCGCGAAATCCAGACTGCCGTACGTCTACTTCTGCCCGGTGAATTAGCCAAACATGCCGTCAGTGAAGGTACCAAGGCCGTAACCAAATACACCAGCTCCAAGTAATTTGTCTGAACGAAGTAAAATATGTAGTGCCAGGTAACATGCAACCAAAAAAAGGCCCTTTTCAGGGCCACAAAATATAAATCAACAAAGAAAAACAAGATTTTTTACTTATGCATATTAAGGTTTGCTTATTACATACGATGAACATGTTTAACTTTCTAAAAAACAAAGCGTTTCAAAGAAAATATGGAAAAATTATGGAAAATTAGTCAGTCGAGCAGCATCATAAAATAATAATAATTAAAATAAAATATCTAGTCGCTTTATGTATGAATCGAGTTAAAAAGGTGTTTAGGTATTTAGTAACAAATTACATATATGAATCGAGTTATTTAGAAACAATAATATTTTTGATCTTTTTGTTAAGAAGATTTTGTAGCCCTGAAAAGGGCTTTTTATTATAAATTCCCCATCGATTTTGGAACTCACCGCAAATTGAAAAATTTACTTTTTAGCTGATGCTTTCTTTGCAGCTGGTTTTTTACTAGCTGCAGCCTTTTTTGGTTTGACAGCTGCTGGCTTTGCTTTTGTGGTCTTAGGTTTAACCGCAGCGGATTTAGTTTTGGTTGGTTTCGCTTTTACTGTACCAGTCTTTTTAGCTTCTTTAACCTTAGACTTTTCAATTTTCTTCTTTTCTGCTGTTTTTTTGCTAGCAACAGCCTTCTTCACTTTTTTCTCACCACTTGCCTTCTTTGCACCACCACTGGCAGACTTTTTCTTTGAAGCTGCACCATCTACCTTCTTCTTGGGTTTGACCTTATCTGACAATTTGACCGCTTTTGGTTTGGATTTGCCCTCACTTGATTTAGTGGCTGCAGGAGATAGCTTGAATGAACCAGAAGCACCTTTTCCTTTGGTCTGAATCAATTTGCCACTGGTAACAGCCGATTTTAAATAGCGTTTAATGAATGGTGCCAATTTTTGAGCATCACATTTATATGTAGCACTAATGTATTTCTTAATAGCCAAAAGTGAAGAACCGCCACGTTCCTTTAAATTCTTAATTGAAGCATCCACCATTTGTTGAGTTGGTGGATGAGTAGGAGCAACGGATGGCTTTTTGGGCTTGACAACCTTTTTGGCAGCAACTTTCTTCTCAGCGACAGCAGCAGAAGCAGCTACCGGAGAACTAACACTAGCAATACCAATTGCATCAGCCATTTTCACTTATTTAACACTTGAATATCTTGGATACACTGAATACACTGAATACAAAATAGAAAAACGTTTTGTTTATATACATAACTGCACAGTCTTCTTAACGCGCTTAAAATGTGAGAAGCGAAGCGAAGAGATGAGTGAAAAATGTTGTAGATCCAGTAGTATTTGGTAGTTGCATATGAGAAACTTTGGAATGAAATAAATTGATTAAAATTCGTATTGTCATGTGATAGAAATATTATTGAGACGAGTCGACAGTGTAAATGTGTCAGTTGAATATTAAGAAGAGTTCATTTGAATAAACTAAGTATTTTAGTTTCAGCGAGTTTTTTAGTCCAAAGTTTGTACCGAAAAAATTTAATTTTTGTCTAAAAACTGAAGTTTTCTCAAAAGTGCTGCAACGATATGTATTGATTTGATTGAAAACTTAATATTTATCAAATTATGAATCAACTAAACATTTCATATTAGGTGTGGGTAGAATTTTTATGTTTTAAAAAAATAATTGATTATCTCAATGATATCGCTCTAGCAATCCTATGCCTCTTTACTTGACTACATGAAATAATCGAATGCATTGGATCATAAAAAGTATTAAAATGTTATAGAATTTATATATAATCCTATAAAATAAATTTAAAAACAAATAAATATTCGGTGAGGTTAAATTTCATAAATATAATTATATTTCGTACATAAATTTTGCAAACTTCGGTATTAATATGTACTTATGTATATGTACTTTTTTTTTTTTGTATTGGGAAGCGATTGTGAAAATATACAAATGCTTAGTTTTAAAATTACTACAAATATATGTACATAGTATACATATATGTATGTATGTATATACAATATACATATTATTCAATTTTTTTTTTAGTAAATTAAATTAAATTAGCATCTTATTTGGGAATAAGGTTCCTTTTCTTTTCGATGTTAACAAATGAATGTAGATCATGACTCATGACTATGTACATATAAATGTATATTAAATTAAGAAATATACTTTTAGCTAAATATATTATGTAATATACATACATACATACATATACATATGTAAATCATACATAGGGAATAAAGTAAGTGGTAATAGAAAAAGAAATGTAAGGCCAACAGCCAACAACTCGCTGTGTTCCCAAGCGGTCCCCCATCTAACTACTCTAACCACGCCCGTTGCTGCTTAATTTCGGTGATCGACAAAAACCACCGATGTATTATTAGGGCAATTTTCGTTTGGCTAAAGCCGTATATCTATTATGTGAATACATAACGAAGAAAGAGTACCCAATATGTATTAATGTATGTATGGATGTATGTAGATACAAATGAATTAAATGTGCAAACACGCATTCGCGTACTATGTACATAACTAACACGGAATCCAAAGAGTAAGAAAACGAAAGTACAAAGAAAAAAAATTACAGTTCCTTGTGAATTTCTTTATTAAATATTCACTTTACATTTATGTACATACATATGTATATATGAAAAATTAAATACGTATTTGAATCGATCGAGAATATTATTCTTTGTTGAGAAAATCTTGTGGTCCTGAAAAGGACCGTTTTGTTTGTTTATTGTATCCATAAAAATTAGTTTAACCGCCGAAACCGTACAAAGTACGTCCTTGTCTCTTCAAAGCATATACAACATCCATTGCTGTAACTGTCTTCCTTTTGGCATGTTCGGTATATGTGACTGCATCACGGATAACATTCTCTAAAAATACTTTTAATACGCCACGAGTTTCTTCATATATCAAACCAGATATACGTTTTACACCACCACGACGAGCCAAACGTCTGATAGCTGGTTTAGTAATTCCCTGGATGTTATCACGTAATACTTTGCGATGACGCTTGGCACCACCTTTTCCCAAACCTTTACCACCTTTGCCGCGACCAGTCATTTTTTCGCAATTCACTACAAGAGCACACTTAACACTTCACTTCACCGAAATCGGTAACAACTAATATTGTAACCGGCAAATGAGCGGGTATTTATACAAAAATTCACAATGCTGAGCTACACAAGAAATGTGAAAGCTATATCTCTATCTCCCTTTAACACAGGCACCTTAATCAACCCTAAAATAACATGTAGGAAATGAACAAGCGAAACGTTTTTGTATATTTTATTATTTGTATAATGATTTTTGGATGCATTTTCTATTAGTACAGTGTGCAGTGTAGAGTGTACAGTGAACAGTGAGCAGTGAATGATAATTTGAATTGTCGTTTAGTGGGAAAGTGAATAACAGTGAAAAAGAAAAGTATGGCTCGTACCAAACAAACAGCCCGTAAATCGACTGGTGGCAAGGCGCCACGCAAACAATTGGCGACAAAGGCAGCACGTAAGAGTGCCCCAGCAACTGGTGGTGTTAAGAAGCCACATCGTTATCGTCCCGGTACTGTGGCATTACGTGAAATTCGTCGCTATCAAAAAAGCACCGAATTATTGATTCGTAAATTGCCATTCCAACGTTTGGTACGTGAAATTGCCCAAGATTTTAAAACCGATTTACGTTTCCAGAGTTCCGCTGTTATGGCTCTACAAGAAGCAAGTGAAGCATATTTGGTTGGTTTGTTTGAGGATACAAATTTGTGTGCCATCCATGCCAAGCGTGTTACAATTATGCCAAAAGACATTCAATTGGCCAGACGTATTCGTGGAGAACGTGCTTAAGTTAATATGGAAGGCGAAGATTATGAAATTAGTAACAAAACGGTCCTTTTCAGGACCACAATTTCATAAACAAAAGATCGAAAAATTCGTGAATGCATACAATTTTAAATATTTTATAGCTAGTACCATTTTTCGTGTTGCTACAATATGGACATGAATATCGTCGTCAGTTCGTATATGTACATACTCGTATAGGCATACTTCATAAATATGTATGTACATACATATGTATATCGTGTGAGAAAATGTACATGAATACGGGGTTGAATATGAAGTTGCTTAATATCTGACGAATTAAAATATATGTACATATGTATGGATGGGTTAAATACTTCTCTGCAGTTTCTTCATTGCTATACGTATGAATGCACATATGTACATATGTATATATACAAACATGTATGTATATTAATAAATTCGTGTCCATGCATACCTACATATGTAGTTCCTTTATATCCGAACAGAGATTCTGCTTATAAAATTATATCTACCTAAAAGGTAACACTGCAGCCACCATATATACATATGTACATATGTATGTATGTATGTATGTATGTACATGCGCATGAATGTGTTATGATTCTCTCTGTACAGTATCTTACCCTGTGGGAAAAGGGAATGCTTGGCAATGCAGATAGAAAAGTTTCTCCCTTATATTCCACACACTGCGGAATGCATTTGTAGATCAATATATATCACTTTATAAAAATTCGCTGAGAAGAAAAATTTCGATCGAGTATAGAAATCAAGTATTTACGCCATCTCCTAAAGCCACTTAATAGATGGATAGGAAAAATTATATTGTATATGTATGCATGTATTATGAAGTAGATTTTTTCTGAATTAAATTTTATTTTTACGCTAAAAGTCTTCAAATAGCAATATTTGTATTGTTCGGGTTCGTTCAATCGGTTTTGTTAATGATTTGTTATTGGAAAAAGCAGTCAGCATTACTCATTCATATTCTCACTGGGTAGCATATTTTACATACAGGTTATACGCACATACATATATCTACATAAGTATGCCTACCTACATTCGTCATATCCATACATAAAACCAGTTCTGTATTAAGAAATTTTTGGCGGGAATATCGGGGCTTCAATGCTAAAAATTGCGCTTGTTTTGTACTTAAGTCATGAGAAACGATTCATATTTTAAGTAGTACAAAAATTAATGGTATTTCTTGTAAAATTCATTTAATCTCTTCGTTAGTATATTTTGTCGCCCTGAAAAGGACGGTTTTGTTATACAAAAAAAAAAAGAAGATATTTCGTATTTATTGTCCACTTTAGGCTTTCTTTTCGGTCTTCTTTGGCAAAAGTACAGCTTGAATGTTGGGCAAAACACCGCCCTGAGCAATGGTCACACCAGACAATAGTTTATTCAATTCTTCATCGTTGCGGATAGCCAATTGTAAATGACGTGGAATAATTCTTGTCTTTTTATTATCACGAGCAGCATTACCAGCCAATTCAAGTACTTCAGCTGCCAAATATTCCATAACAGCAGCTAGATAGACTGGAGCGCCCGCACCAACGCGTTCAGCATAGTTGCCTTTACGCAACAAACGATGAATACGACCGACGGGAAATTGAAGACCAGCACGGTTTGAACGTGACTTTGCCTTTCCCTTTACTTTACCACCTTTACCGCGTCCAGACATTTTTTCACTTTAAATGAACACAATAAACTATATGCACACAACACAAGCACTATTTAGCTATTTAGCTGTAGACAAAATACGCACTGCTTATATACTTTTTCGTTGGCCTGCTATTCAACCCCTATGCCCAGCAATCAAATCATTGTTGAGTTTCGCTCCGAAGCGTTACGATTACCCGAATGCTTTGTTGGAAAAAGTATACTTATATACATTATTGAAAGATGATTGGACAATAACAGTGACAGTGACAGTGAATTAATTTTGTAAATTTACTCGTATTAAAATGCCTCCAAAAACTAGTGGAAAAGCAGCAAAGAAGGCCGGTAAGGCTCAAAAGAATATTACTAAAAATGACAAGAAGAAGAAGCGCAAGAGGAAGGAAAGCTATGCCATCTACATTTATAAAGTATTGAAGCAAGTACATCCTGATACTGGTATTTCTTCAAAGGCGATGAGCATCATGAACAGTTTTGTGAATGATATCTTTGAACGTATCGCTGCTGAAGCATCTCGTTTGGCTCATTACAACAAACGTTCCACCATCACCAGTCGCGAAATCCAGACTGCCGTACGTCTACTTCTGCCCGGTGAATTAGCCAAACATGCCGTCAGTGAAGGTACCAAGGCCGTAACCAAATACACCAGCTCCAAGTAATTTGTCTGAACGAAGTAAAATATGTAGTGCGAGGTAACATGCAACCAAAAAAAGGCCCTTTTCAGGGCCACAAAATATAAATCAACAAAGAGAAACAAGTTTTTTTACTTATGCATATTAAGGTTTGCTTATTACATACGATGAACATGTTTAACTTTCTAAAAAACAAAGAAAATATTATGGAAAATTAGTCAGTCGAGCAGCATCATAAAATAATAATAATTAAAATAAAATATCTAGTCGCTTTATGTATGAATCGAGTTAAAAAGGTGTTTAGGTATTTAGTAACAAATTACATATGTATATGAATCGAGTTATTTAGAAACAATAATATTTTTGATCTTTTTGTTAAGAAGATTTTGTAGCCCTGAAAAGGGCTTTTTATTATAAATTCCCCATCGATTTTGGAACTCACCGCAAATTGAAAAATTTACTTTTTAGCTGATGCTTTCTTTGCAGCTGGTTTTTTACTAGCTGCAGCCTTTTTTGGTTTGACAGCTGCTGGCTTTGCTTTTGTGGTCTTAGGTTTAACCGCAGCGGATTTAGTTTTGGTTGGTTTCGCTTTTACTGTACCAGTCTTTTTAGCTTCTTTAACCTTAGACTTTTCAATTTTCTTCTTTTCTGCTGTTTTTTTGCTAGCAACAGCCTTCTTCACTTTTTTCTCACCACTTGCCTTCTTTGCACCACCACTGGCAGACTTTTTCTTTGAAGCTGCACCATCTACCTTCTTCTTGGGTTTGACCTTATCTGACAATTTGACCGCTTTTGGTTTGGATTTGCCCTCACTTGATTTAGTGGCTGCAGGAGATAGCTTGAATGAACCAGAAGCACCTTTTCCTTTGGTCTGAATCAATTTGCCACTGGTAACAGCCGATTTTAAATAGCGTTTAATGAATGGTGCCAATTTTTGAGCATCACATTTATATGTAGCACTAATGTATTTCTTAATAGCCAAAAGTGAAGAACCGCCACGTTCCTTTAAATTCTTAATTGAAGCATCCACCATTTGTTGAGTTGGTGGATGAGTAGGAGCAACGGATGGCTTTTTGGGCTTGACAACCTTTTTGGCAGCAACTTTCTTCTCAGCGACAGCAGCAGAAACAGCTACCGGAGAACTAACACTAGCAATACCAATTGCATCAGCCATTTTCACTTATTTAACACTTGAATATCTTGGATACACTGAATACAAAATAGAAAAACGTTTTGTTTATATACATAACTGCACAGTCTTCTTAACGCGCTTAAAATGTGAGAAGCGAAGCGAAGAGATGAGTGAAAAATGTTGTAGATCCAGTAGTATTTGGTAGTTGCATATGAGAAACTTTGGAATGAAATAAATTGATTAAAATTCGTATTGTCATGTGATAGAAATATTATTGAGACGAGTCGACAGTGTAAATGTGTCAGTTGAATATTAAGAAGAGTTCATTTGAATAAACTAAGTATTTTAGTTTCAGCGAGTTTTTTAGTCCAAAGTTTGTACCGAAAAAATTTAATTTTTGTCTAAAAACTGAAGTTTTCTCAAAAGTGCTGCAACGATATGTATTGATTTGATTGAAAACTTAATATTTATCAAATTATGAATCAACTAAACATTTCATATTAGGTGTGGGTAGAATTTTTATGTTTTAAAAAAATATTTGATTATCTCAATGATATCGCTCTAGCAATCCTATGCCTCTTTACTTGACTACATGAAATAATCGAATGCATTGGATCATAAAAAGTATTAAAATGTTATAGAATTTATATTTAATCCTATAAAACAAATAAATATTCGGTGAGGTTAAATTTCATAAATATAATTATATTTCGTACATAAATTTTGCAAACTTCGGTATTAATATGTACTTATGTATATGTACTTTGTTTTTTTTGTATTGGGAAGCGATTGTGAAAATATACAAATGCTTAGTCTTAAAATTACTACAAATATATGTACATAGTATACATATATGTATGTATGTATATACAATATACATATTATTCAATTTTTTTTTTAGTAAATTAAATTAAATTAGCATCTTATTTGGGAATAAGGTTCCTTTTTTTTTCGATGTTAACAAATGAATGTAGATCATGACTCATGACTATGTACATATAAATGTATATTAAATTAAGAAATATACTTTTAGCTAAATATATTATGTAATATACATACATACATACATATACATATGTAAATCATACATAGGGAATAAAGTAAGTGGTAATAGAAAAAGAAATGTAAGGCCAACAGCCAACAACTCGCTGTGTTCCCAAGCGGTCCCCCATCTAACTACTCTAACCACGCCCGTTGCTGCTTAATTTCGGTGATCGACAAAAACCACCGATGTATTATTAGGGCAATTTTCGTTTGGCTAAAGCCGTATATCTATTATGTGAATACATAACGAAGAAAGAGTACACAATATGTATTAATGTATGTATGGATGTATGTAGATACAAATGAATTAAATGTGCAAACACGCATTCGCGTACTATGTACATAACTAACACGGAATCCAAAGAGTAAGAAAACGAAAGTACAAAGAAAAAAAATTACAGTTCCTTGTGAATTTCTTTATTAAATATTCACTTTACATTTATGTACATATGTACATATGTATATATGAAAAATTAAATACGTATTTGAATCGATCGAGAATATTATTCTTTGTTGAGAAAATCTTGTGGTCCTGAAAAGGACCGTTTTGTTTGTTTATTGTATCCATAAAAATTAGTTTAACCGCCGAAACCGTACAAAGTACGTCCTTGTCTCTTCAAAGCATATACAACATCCATTGCTGTAACTGTCTTCCTTTTGGCATGTTCGGTATATGTGACTGCATCACGGATAACATTCTCTAAAAATACTTTTAATACGCCACGAGTTTCTTCATATATCAAACCAGATATACGTTTTACACCACCACGACGAGCCAAACGTCTGATAGCTGGTTTAGTAATTCCCTGGATGTTATCACGTAATACTTTGCGATGACGCTTGGCACCACCTTTTCCCAAACCTTTACCACCTTTGCCGCGACCAGTCATTTTTTCGCAATTCACTACAAGAGCACACTTAACACTTCACTTCACCGAAATCGGTAACAACTAATATTGTAACCGGCAAATGAGCGGGTATTTATACAAAAATTCACAATGCTGAGCTACACAAGAAATGTGAAAGCTATATCTCTATCTCCCTTTAACACAGGCACCTTAATCAACCCTAAAATAACATGTAGGAAATGAACAAGCGAAACGTTTTTGTATATTTTATTATTTGTACAATGATTTTGGATGCGTTTTCTATTAGTACAGTGTGCAGTGTAGAGTGTACAGTGAACAGTGAGCAGTGAATGATAATTTGAATTGTCGTTTAGTGGGAAAGTGAATAACAGTGAAAAAGAAAAGTATGGCTCGTACCAAACAAACAGCCCGTAAATCGACTGGTGGCAAGGCGCCACGCAAACAATTGGCGACAAAGGCAGCACGTAAGAGTGCCCCAGCAACTGGTGGTGTTAAGAAGCCACATCGTTATCGTCCCGGTACTGTGGCATTACGTGAAATTCGTCGCTATCAAAAAAGCACCGAATTATTGATTCGTAAATTGCCATTCCAACGTTTGGTACGTGAAATTGCCCAAGATTTTAAAACCGATTTACGTTTCCAGAGTTCCGCTGTTATGGCTCTACAAGAAGCAAGTGAAGCATATTTGGTTGGTTTGTTTGAGGATACAAATTTGTGTGCCATCCATGCCAAGCGTGTTACAATTATGCCAAAAGACATTCAATTGGCCAGACGTATTCGTGGAGAACGTGCTTAAGTTAATATGGAAGGCGAAGATTATGAAATTAGTAACAAAACGGTCCTTTTCAGGACCACAATTTCATAAACAAAAGATCGAAAAATTCGTGAATGCATACAATTTTAAATATTTTATAGCTAGTACCATTTTTCGTGTTGCTACAATATGGACATGAATATCGTCGTCAGTTCGTATATGTACATACTCGTATAGGCATACTTCATAAATATGTATGTACATACATATGTATATCGTGTAAGAAAATGTACATGAATACGGGGTTGAATATGAAGTTGCTTAATATCTGACGAATTAAAATATATGTACATATGTATGGATGGGTTAAATACTTCTCTGCAGTTTCTTCATTGCTATACGTATGAATGCACATACAGTACGAACTCGGTAACCGCAACCCTCGATACACGCAACTCCTCGATTCTTGCAACACTATAAAACATAGCATTGTAACCTTTATAAGTGCAACTACTCAAAAATATTGACCTCAATAACTGCAACTTTACATCTAAATATGTTGTGCTTCAGTTCTTTTTTTGTCGTCTTCTTCTTATGGAATTTTTTTTTTATGTATTCACAAACTGATCGTTATTTTACCGTTGCTCTGTCGACTTTGTTTGCTGTTTTTGTGTGTGTGTTAAGAGCAATTGTCAACAAATGACTTTCATTATCAGTTTATTTTGCAACACGCCAGTAGTGTTTTATGCGTAAAAGTCATGGTGGTCACAAAAAAATTAATAAAACTAACAATTAAAGAAAAAACTGAAATTTTGGATAAACTAGAAAGTGATATATCGACAAAAGCCCTTTGTATTGATTATAAAGTTCACAAGTCGACAATAACGAGAATAAAGAAGAAAAAAGCTTGTATACTTAAATATGCCACAAATATGGAAGCTGGGCCAGGAAAACGGCAAACCTTAAAATCTTGTGAATACCCAAGAATGGAAAAGGCTCTCTACAAGTGGTTTTTGAAACAAAGGAGTGAAAATGTGCCTATATCCATCGATATCGTCACAGCAAAAGCTCGCAAGCTCCATGAGAAAATAAAAGAAAAGACAGGATGTTTTCATGCAAGTAATGGTTGGGTATCTAATTTCAAAAAGCGATATGGCCTCCGCCACTTGAAAATTTGTGGAGAGAAGCTTTCCAATAAGACAGCGTCCGTCGACCCATTTGTAATACGTTTTAGAAATTAAATCAAGGATTTTGATTTTTCTGCAGAACAAATTTATAATGCCGACGAGTCCGGATTGTTTTTCAGGCAGATACCAGATAAAACGTTGGTGAGCTTCAAGGAATCATCTGCTCCTGGTCGGAAAGTTAGTAAGGAGAGAATAACATTTCTCGCATGCACAAATGCTTCGGGTACGCACAAAGTTAAGCTCTTTGTCATTGGAAAAGCAAAAAACCCTAGAGCATTCAAAAATTTTCAAAAAATGCCCGTTGTCTACAAGGCTAACAAGAACTCGTGGATGACTTATTTGTTTTTCGAAGACTGGTTTTATCATACGTTTGTTCCTGAGGTGAGAAATACGAAATGTATTGAATTTTTGTTTAAAATTTATTTGTATTTTTTGGATTGTTATAGGTACGCGAATTTCTAGAATCCAAGGGACTTCCCAAAAAAGCCCTATTGGTCTTGGATAACGCCCCGTGTCATCCTAAAGACAATGAGATGAAAATTGATGATGGAATGATAACCGTTATGTGCCTTCCACCTAACTGTACCGCGATTCTCCAACCAATGGACCAAAACGTTATTAACTTAACAAAAGTCTATTACAAAAAAAGTCTTTTGGCGCATTTAATAGGGAATAAAACCATTCATCTGGAAGAAAAAGTAAAGGAATTCAACTTAAGACATGCTATCTGTCTTCTTGCAAGTTCATGGGAAAAAGTGTTCGCAAGTGCTGGAATATGTTAATGAAACCAGATGTTGAGTGGAGTGAAGAGGACGATATTCCTCTCAGCATTCTAAAAAGAGAAATTGAAAATGAACGCGCAATCCTTGCATCAATGCTCCAAGAACTTGCACCAAATGATTCGTTCACAAATGAAGAGCTAAATGAATGGATGCATGAAAGTGTTGCTTATCAAGAAGTGGATAAAGAAGCCGTAGAAATTGAAAATTCTGATGATAGCGAAGCGGATGTTATTCCACCTCCTAAAATAAAAGGATCAGTTGCTATGCAATCTTTTAACACATGCATTCAGTGGGCTGAGGAAAACGATATTCCAATAAAAGACATTATATTTCTGAAGGAGCTTCGTGAAAGGGCTATAATAAAAACCCTTAATAAGAAGAAAGTGCAGACAACAATAACCGATATGTTTAAAAAATAAAATTTTTAATAAAAAAATAAGCTTTCTATATCATAAAACGATTTTCATTTGTCATATTTCTTGTTATATATTTTTCCTCGCTGGGTGCAACAACCTCAATAAGTGCAACTACCTAGATTTCTATTAGTTGCGATTACCGAGTTCGTACTGTATGTACATATGTATATATACAAACATGTATGTATATTAATAAATTCGTGTCCATGTAGTTCCTTTATATCCGAACAGAGTTTCTGCTTATAAAATTATATCTACCTAAAAGGTAACACTGCAGCCACCATATATACATATGTACATATGTATGTATGTATGTATGTATGTACATGCGCATGAATGTGTTATGATTCTCTCTGTACAGTATCTTACCCTGTGGGAAAAGGGAATGCTTGGCAATGCAGATAGAAAAGTTTCTCCCTTATATTCCACACACTGCGGAATGCATTTGTAGATCAATATATATCACTTTATAAAAATTCGCTGAGAAGAAAAATTTCGATCGAGTATAGAAATCAAGTATTTACGCCATCTCCTAAAGCCACTTAATAGATGGATAGGAAAAATTATATTGTATATGTATGCATGTATTATGAAGTAGATTTTTTCTGAATTAAATTTTATTTTTACGCTAAAAGTCTTCAAATAGCAATATTTGTATTGTTCGGGTTCGTTCAATCGGTTTTGTTAATGATTTGTTATTGGAAAAAGCAGTCAGCATTACTCATTCATATTCTCACTGGGTAGCATATTTTACATACATACGGTTATACGCACATACATATATCTACATAAGTATGCCTACCTACATTCGTTTGCACATATACATATCCATACATAAAACCAGTTCTGTATTAAGAAATTTTTGGCGGGAATATCGGGGCTTCAATGCTAAAAATTGCGCTTGTTTTGTACTTAAGTCATGAGAAACGATTCATATTTTAAGTAGTACAAAAATTAATGGTATTTCTTGTAAAATTCATTTAATCTCTTCGTTAGTATATTTTGTCGCCCTGAAAAGGACGGTTTTGTTATACAAAAAAAAAAAGAAGATATTTCGTATTTATTGTCCACTTTAGGCTTTCTTTTCGGTCTTCTTTGGCAAAAGTACAGCTTGAATGTTGGGCAAAACACCGCCCTGAGCAATGGTCACACCAGACAATAGTTTATTCAATTCTTCATCGTTACGGATAGCCAATTGTAAATGACGTGGAATAATTCTTGTCTTTTTATTATCACGAGCAGCATTACCAGCCAATTCAAGTACTTCAGCTGCCAAATATTCCATAACAGCAGCTAGATAGACTGGAGCGCCCGCACCAACGCGTTCAGCATAGTTGCCTTTACGCAACAAACGATGAATACGACCGACGGGAAATTGAAGACCAGCACGGTTTGAACGTGACTTTGCCTTTCCCTTTACTTTACCACCTTTACCGCGTCCAGACATTTTTTCACTTTAAATGAACACAATAAACTATATGCACACAACACAAGCACTATTTAGCTATTTAGCTGTAGACAAAATACGCACTGCTTATATACTTTTTCGTTGGCCTGCTATTCAACCCCTATGCCCAGCAATCAAATCGTTGTTGAGTTTCGCTCCGAAGCGTTACGATTACCCGAATGCTTTGTTGGAAAAAGTATACTTATATACATTATTGAAAGATGATTGGACAATAACAGTGACAGTGACAGTGAATTAATTTTGTAAATTTACTCGTATTAAAATGTCTCCAAAAACTAGTGGAAAAGCAGCAAAGAAGGCCGGTAAGGCTCAAAAGAATATTACTAAAAATGACAAGAAGAAGAAGCGCAAGAGGAAGGAAAGCTATGCCATCTACATTTATAAAGTATTGAAGCAAGTACATCCTGATACTGGTATTTCTTCAAAGGCGATGAGCATCATGAACAGTTTTGTGAATGATATCTTTGAACGTATCGCTGCTGAAGCATCTCGTTTGGCTCATTACAACAAACGTTCCACCATCACCAGTCGCGAAATCCAGACTGCCGTACGTCTACTTCTGCCCGGTGAATTAGCCAAACATGCCGTCAGTGAAGGTACCAAGGCCGTAACCAAATACACCAGCTCCAAGTAATTTGTCTGAACGAAGTAAAATATGTAGTGCGAGGTAACATGCAACCAAAAAAAGGCCCTTTTCAGGGCCACAAAATATAAATCAACAAAGAGAAACAAGTTTTTTTACTTATGCATATTAAGGTTTGCTTATTACATACGATGAACATGTTTAACTTTCTAAAAAACAAAGAAAATATTATGGAAAATTAGTCAGTCGAGCAGCATCATAAAATAATAATAATTAAAATAAAATATCTAGTCGCTTTATGTATGAATCGAGTTAAAAAGGTGTTTAGGTATTTAGTAACAAATTACATATGTATATGAATCGAGTTATTTAGAAACAATAATATTTTTGATCTTTTTGTTAAGAAGATTTTGTAGCCCTGAAAAGGGCTTTTTATTATAAATTCCCCATCGATTTTGGAACTCACCGCAAATTGAAAAATTTACTTTTTAGCCGATGCTTTCTTTGCAGCTGGTTTTTTACTAGCTGCAGCCTTTTTTGGTTTGACAGCTGCTGGCTTTGCTTTTGTGGTCTTAGGTTTAACCGCAGCGGATTTAGTTTTGGTTGGTTTCGCTTTTACTGTACCAGTCTTTTTAGCTTCTTTAACCTTAGACTTTTCAATTTTCTTCTTTTCTGCTGTTTTTTTGCTAGCAACAGCCTTCTTCACTTTTTTCTCACCACTTGCCTTCTTTGCACCACCACTGGCAGACTTTTTCTTTGAAGCTGCACCATCTACCTTCTTCTTGGGTTTGACCTTATCTGACAATTTGACCGCTTTTGGTTTGGATTTGCCCTCACTTGATTTAGTGGCTGCAGGAGATAGCTTGAATGAACCAGAAGCACCTTTTCCTTTGGTCTGAATCAATTTGCCACTGGTAACAGCCGATTTTAAATAGCGTTTAATGAATGGTGCCAATTTTTGAGCATCACATTTATATGTAGCACTAATGTATTTCTTAATAGCCAAAAGTGAAGAACCGCCACGTTCCTTTAAATTCTTAATTGAAGCATCCACCATTTGTTGAGTTGGTGGATGAGTAGGAGCAACGGATGGCTTTTTGGGCTTGACAACCTTTTTGGCAGCAACTTTCTTCTCAGCGACAGCAGCAGAAGCAGCTACCGGAGAACTAACACTAGCAATACCAATTGCATCAGCCATTTTCACTTATTTAACACTTGAATATCTTGGATACACTGAATACAAAATAGAAAAACGTTTTGTTTATATACTTAACTGCACAGTCTTCTTAACGCGCTTAAAATGTGAGAAGCGAAGCGAAGAGATGAGTGAAAAATGTTGTAGATCCAGTAGTATTTGGTAGTTGCATATGAGAAACTTTGGAATGAAATAAATTGATTAAAATTCGTATTGTCATGTGATAGAAATATTATTGAGACGAGTCGACAGTGTAAATGTGTCAGTTGAATATTAAGAAGAGTTCATTTGAATAAACTAAGTATTTTAGTTTCAGCGAGTTTTTTAGTCCAAAGTTTGTACCGAAAAAATTTAATTTTTGTCTAAAAACTGAAGTTTTCTCAAAAGTGCTGCAACGATATGTATTGATTTGATTGAAAACTTAATATTTATCAAATTATGAATCAACTAAACATTTCATATTAGGTGTGGGTAGAATTTTTATGTTTTAAAAAAATATTTGATTATCTCAATGATATCGCTCTAGCAATCCTATGCCTCTTTACTTGACTACATGAAATAATCGAATGCATTGGATCATAAAAAGTATTAAAATGTTATAGAATTTATATTTAATCCTATAAAATAAATTTAAAAACAAATAAATATTCGGTGAGGTTAAATTTCATAAATATAATTATATTTCGTACATAAATTTTGCAAACTTCGGTATTAATATGTACTTATGTATATGTACTTTTTTTTTTTTGTATTGGGAAGCGATTGTGAAAATATACAAATGCTTAGTTTTAAAATTACTACAAATATATGTACATAGTATACATATATGTATGTATGTATATACAATATACATATTATTCAATTTTTTTTTTAGTAAATTAAATTAAATTAGCATCTTATTTGGGAATAAGGTTCCTTTTTTTTTCGATGTTAACAAATGAATGTAGATCATGACTCATGACTATGTACATATAAATGTATATTAAATTAAGAAATATACTTTTAGCTAAATATATTATGTAATATACATACATACATACATATACATATGTAAATCATACATAGGGAATAAAGTAAGTGGTAATAGAAAAAGAAATGTAAGGCCAACAGCCAACAACTCGCTGTGTTCCCAAGCGGTCCCCCATCTAACTACTCTAACCACGCCCGTTGCTGCTTAATTTCGGTGATCGACAAAAACCACCGATGTATTATTAGGGCAATTTTCGTTTGGCTAAAGCCGTATATCTATTATGTGAATACATAACGAAGAAAGAGTACCCAATATGTATTAATGTATGTATGGATGTATGTAGATACAAATGAATTAAATGTGCAAACACGCATTCGCGTACTATGTACATAACTAACACGGAATCCAAAGAGTAAGAAAACGAAAGTACAAAGAAAAAAAATTACAGTTCCTTGTGAATTTCTTTATTAAATATTCACTTTACATTTATGTACATACATATGTATATATGAAAAATTAAATACGTATTTGAATCGATCGAGAATATTATTCTTTGTTGAGAAAATCTTGTGGTCCTGAAAAGGACCGTTTTGTTTGTTTATTGTATCCATAAAAATTAGTTTAACCGCCGAAACCGTACAAAGTACGTCCTTGTCTCTTCAAAGCATATACAACATCCATTGCTGTAACTGTCTTCCTTTTGGCATGTTCGGTATATGTGACTGCATCACGGATAACATTCTCTAAAAATACTTTTAATACGCCACGAGTTTCTTCATATATCAAACCAGATATACGTTTTACACCACCACGACGAGCCAAACGTCTGATAGCTGGTTTAGTAATTCCCTGGATGTTATCACGTAATACTTTGCGATGACGCTTGGCACCACCTTTTCCCAAACCTTTACCACCTTTGCCGCGACCAGTCATTTTTTCGCAATTCACTACAAGAGCACACTTAACACTTCACTTCACCGAAATCGGTAACAACTAATATTGTAACCGGCAAATGAGCGGGTATTTATACAAAAATCCACAATGCTGAGCTACATAAGAAATGTGAAAGCTATATCTCTATCTCCCTTTAACACAGGGACCTTAATCACCCTAAAATAACATGTAGGAAATGAACAAGCGAAACGTTTTTGTATATTTTATTATTTGTATAATGATTTTGGATGCATTTTCTATTAGTACAGTGTGCAGTGTAGAGTGTACAGTGAACAGTGAGCAGTGAATGATAATTTGAATTGTCGTTTAGTGGGAAAGTGAATAACAGTGAAAAAGAAAAGTATGGCTCGTACCAAACAAACAGCCCGTAAATCGACTGGTGGCAAGGCGCCACGCAAACAATTGGCGACAAAGGCAGCACGTAAGAGTGCCCCAGCAACTGGTGGTGTTAAGAAGCCACATCGTTATCGTCCCGGTACTGTGGCATTACGTGAAATTCGTCGCTATCAAAAAAGCACCGAATTATTGATTCGTAAATTGCCATTCCAACGTTTGGTACGTGAAATTGCCCAAGATTTTAAAACCGATTTACGTTTCCAGAGTTCCGCTGTTATGGCTCTACAAGAAGCAAGTGAAGCATATTTGGTTGGTTTGTTTGAGGATACAAATTTGTGTGCCATCCATGCCAAGCGTGTTACAATTATGCCAAAAGACATTCAATTGGCCAGACGTATTCGTGGAGAACGTGCTTAAGTTAATATGGAAGGCGAAGATTATGAAATTAGTAACAAAACGGTCCTTTTCAGGACCACAATTTCATAAACAAAAGATCGAAAAATTCGTGAATGCATACAATTTTAAATATTTTATAGCTAGTACCATTTTTCGTGTTGCTACAATATGGACATGAATATCGTCGTCAGTTCGTATATGTACATACTCGTATAGGCATACTTCATAAATATGTATGTACATACATGTGTATATCGTGTAAGAAAATGTACATGAATACGGGGTTGAATATGAAGTTGCTTAATATCTGACGAATTAAAATATATGTACATATGTATGGATGGGTTAAATACTTCTCTGCAGTTTCTTCATTGCTATACGTATGAATGCACATATGTACATATGTATATATACAAACATGTATGTATATTAATAAATTCGTGTCCATGCATACCTACATATGTAGTTCCTTTATATCCGAACAGAGTTTCTGCTTATAAAATTATATCTACCTAAAAGGTAACACTGCAGCCACCATATATACATATGTACATATGTATGTATGTATGTATGTATGTACATGCGCATGAATGTGTTATGATTCTCTCTGTACAGTATCTTACCCTGTGGGAAAAGGGAATGCTTGGCAATGCAGATAGAAAAGTTTCTCCCTTATATTCCACACACTGCGGAATGCATTTGTAGATCAATATATATCACTTTATAAAAATTCGCTGAGAAGAAAAATTTCGATCGAGTATAGAAATCAAGTATTTACGCCATCTCCTAAAGCCACTTAATAGATGGATAGGAAAAATTATATTGTATATGTATGCATGTATTATGAAGTAGATTTTTTCTGAATTAAATTTTATTTTTACGCTAAAAGTCTTCAAATAGCAATATTTGTATTGTTCGGGTTCGTTCAATCGGTTTTGTTAATGATTTGTTATTGGAAAAAGCAGTCAGCATTACTCATTCATATTCTCACTGGGTAGCATATTTTACATACATACGGTTATACGCACATACATATATCTACATAAGTATGCCTACCTACATTCGTTTGCACATATACATATCCATACATAAAACCAGTTCTGTATTAAGAAATTTTTGGCGGGAATATCGGGGCTTCAATGCTAAAAATTGCGCTTGTTTTGTACTTAAGTCATGAGAAACGATTCATATTTTAAGTAGTACAAAAATTAATGGTATTTCTTGTAAAATTCATTTAATCTCTTCGTTAGTATATTTTGTCGTCCTGAAAAGGACGGTTTTGTTATACAAAAAAAAAAAAAGAAGATATTTCGTATTTATTGTCCACTTTAGGCTTTCTTTTCGGTCTTCTTTGGCAAAAGTACAGCTTGAATGTTGGGCAAAACACCGCCCTGAGCAATGGTCACACCAGACAATAGTTTATTCAATTCTTCATCGTTGCGGATAGCCAATTGTAAATGACGTGGAATAATTCTTGTCTTTTTATTATCACGAGCAGCATTACCAGCCAATTCAAGTACTTCAGCTGCCAAATATTCCATAACAGCAGCTAGATAGACTGGAGCGCCCGCACCAACGCGTTCAGCATAGTTGCCTTTACGCAACAAACGATGAATACGACCGACGGGAAATTGAAGACCAGCACGGTTTGAACGTGACTTTGCCTTTCCCTTTACTTTACCACCTTTACCGCGTCCAGACATTTTTTCACTTTAAATGAACACAATAAACTATATGCACACAACACAAGCACTATTTAGCTATTTAGCTGTAGACAAAATACGCACTGCTTATATACTTTTTCGTTGGCCTGCTATTCAACCCCTATGCCCAGCAATCAAATCGTTGTTGAGTTTCGCTCCGAAGCGTTACGATTACCCGAATGCTTTGTTGGAAAAAGTATACTTATATACATTATTGAAAGATGATTGGACAATAACAGTGACAGTGACAGTGAATTAATTTTGTAAATTTACTCGTATTAAAATGCCTCCAAAAACTAGTGGAAAAGCAGCAAAGAAGGCCGGTAAGGCTCAAAAGAATATTACTAAAAATGACAAGAAGAAGAAGCGCAAGAGGAAGGAAAGCTATGCCATCTACATTTATAAAGTATTGAAGCAAGTACATCCTGATACTGGTATTTCTTCAAAGGCGATGAGCATCATGAACAGTTTTGTGAATGATATCTTTGAACGTATCGCTGCTGAAGCATCTCGTTTGGCTCATTACAACAAACGTTCCACCATCACCAGTCGCGAAATCCAGACTGCCGTACGTCTACTTCTGCCCGGTGAATTAGCCAAACATGCCGTCAGTGAAGGTACCAAGGCCGTAACCAAATACACCAGCTCCAAGTAATTTGTCTGAACGAAGTAAAATATGTAGTGCGAGGTAACATGCAACCAAAAAAAGGCCCTTTTCAGGGCCACAAAATATAAATCAACAAAGAGAAACAAGTTTTTTTACTTATGCATATTAAGGTTTGCTTATTACATACGATGAACATGTTTAACTTTCTAAAAAACAAAGAAAATATTATGGAAAATTAGTCAGTCGAGCAGCATCATAAAATAATAATAATTAAAATAAAATATCTAGTCGCTTTATGTATGAATCGAGTTAAAAAGGTGTTTAGGTATTTAGTAACAAATTACATATGTATATGAATCGAGTTATTTAGAAACAATAATATTTTTGATCTTTTTGTTAAGAAGATTTTGTAGCCCTGAAAAGGGCTTTTTATTATAAATTCCCCATCGATTTTGGAACTCACCGCAAATTGAAAAATTTACTTTTTAGCTGATGCTTTCTTTGCAGCTGGTTTTTTACTAGCTGCAGCCTTTTTTGGTTTGACAGCTGCTGGCTTTGCTTTTGTGGTCTTAGGTTTAACCGCAGCGGATTTAGTTTTGGTTGGTTTCGCTTTTACTGTACCAGTCTTTTTAGCTTCTTTAACCTTAGACTTTTCAATTTTCTTCTTTTCTGCTGTTTTTTTGCTAGCAACAGCCTTCTTCACTTTTTTCTCACCACTTGCCTTCTTTGCACCACCACTGGCAGACTTTTTCTTTGAAGCTGCACCATCTACCTTCTTCTTGGGTTTGACCTTATCTGACAATTTGACCGCTTTTGGTTTGGATTTGCCCTCACTTGATTTAGTGGCTGCAGGAGATAGCTTGAATGAACCAGAAGCACCTTTTCCTTTGGTCTGAATCAATTTGCCACTGGTAACAGCCGATTTTAAATAGCGTTTAATGAATGGTGCCAATTTTTGAGCATCACATTTATATGTAGCACTAATGTATTTCTTAATAGCCAAAAGTGAAGAACCGCCACGTTCCTTTAAATTCTTAATTGAAGCATCCACCATTTGTTGAGTTGGTGGATGAGTAGGAGCAACGGATGGCTTTTTGGGCTTGACAACCTTTTTGGCAGCAACTTTCTTCTCAGCGACAGCAGCAGAAACAGCTACCGGAGAACTAACACTAGCAATACCAATTGCATCAGCCATTTTCACTTATTTAACACTTGAATATCTTGGATACACTGAATACAAAATAGAAAAACGTTTTGTTTATATACATAACTGCACAGTCTTCTTAACGCGCTTAAAATGTGAGAAGCGAAGCGAAGAGATGAGTGAAAAATGTTGTAGATCCAGTAGTATTTGGTAGTTGCATATGAGAAACTTTGGAATGAAATAAATTGATTAAAATTCGTATTGTCATGTGATAGAAATATTATTGAGACGAGTCGACAGTGTAAATGTGTCAGTTGAATATTAAGAAGAGTTCATTTGAATAAACTAAGTATTTTAGTTTCAGCGAGTTTTTTAGTCCAAAGTTTGTACCGAAAAAATTTAATTTTTGTCTAAAAACTGAAGTTTTCTCAAAAGTGCTGCAACGATATGTATTGATTTGATTGGAAACTTAATATTTATCAAATTATGAATCAACTAAACATTTCATATTAGGTGTGGGTAGAATTTTTATGTTTTAAAAAAATATTTGATTATCTCAATGATATCGCTCTAGCAATCCTATGCCTCTTTACTTGACTACATGAAATAATCGAATGCATTGGATCATAAAAAGTATTAAAATGTTATAGAATTTATATTTAATCCTATAAAACAAATAAATATTCGGTGAGGTTAAATTTCATAAATATAATTATATTTCGTACATAAATTTTGCAAACTTCGGTATTAATATGTACTTATGTATATGTACTTTGTTTTTTTTGTATTGGGAAGCGATTGTGAAAATATACAAATGCTTAGTTTTAAAATTACTACAAATATATGTACATAGTATACATATATGTATGTATGTATATACAATATACATATTATTCAATTTTTTTTTTAGTAAATTAAATTAAATTAGCATCTTATTTGGGAATAAGGTTCCTTTTTTTTTCGATGTTAACAAATGAATGTAGATCATGACTCATGACTATGTACATATAAATGTATATTAAATTAAGAAATATACTTTTAGCTAAATATATTATGTAATATACATACATACATACATATACATATGTAAATCATACATAGGGAATAAAGTAAGTGGTAATAGAAAAAGAAATGTAAGGCCAACAGCCAACAACTCGCTGTGTTCCCAAGCGGTCCCCCATCTAACTACTCTAACCACGCCCGTTGCTGCTTAATTTCGGTGATCGACAAAAACCACCGATGTATTATTAGGGCAATTTTCGTTTGGCTAAAGCCGTATATCTATTATGTGAATACATAACGAAGAAAGAGTACACAATATGTATTAATGTATGTATGGATGTATGTAGATACAAATGAATTAAATGTGCAAACACGCATTCGCGTACTATGTACATAACTAACACGGAATCCAAAGAGTAAGAAAACGAAAGTACAAAGAAAAAAAATTACAGTTCCTTGTGAATTTCTTTATTAAATATTCACTTTACATTTATGTACATATGTACATATGTATATATGAAAAATTAAATACGTATTTGAATCGATCGAGAATATTATTCTTTGTTGAGAAAATCTTGTGGTCCTGAAAAGGACCGTTTTGTTTGTTTATTGTATCCATAAAAATTAGTTTAACCGCCGAAACCGTACAAAGTACGTCCTTGTCTCTTCAAAGCATATACAACATCCATTGCTGTAACTGTCTTCCTTTTGGCATGTTCGGTATATGTGACTGCATCACGGATAACATTCTCTAAAAATACTTTTAATACGCCACGAGTTTCTTCATATATCAAACCAGATATACGTTTTACACCACCACGACGAGCCAAACGTCTGATAGCTGGTTTAGTAATTCCCTGGATGTTATCACGTAATACTTTGCGATGACGCTTGGCACCACCTTTTCCCAAACCTTTACCACCTTTGCCGCGACCAGTCATTTTTTCGCAATTCACTACAAGAGCACACTTAACACTTCACTTCACCGAAATCGGTAACAACTAATATTGTAACCGGCAAATGAGCGGGTATTTATACAAAAATCCACAATGCTGAGCTACATAAGAAATGTGAAAGCTATATCTCTATCTCCCTTTAACACAGGGACCTTAATCACCCTAAAATAACATGTAGGAAATGAACAAGCGAAACGTTTTTGTATATTTTATTATTTGTACAATGATTTTGGATGCGTTTTCTATTAGTACAGTGTGCAGTGTAGAGTGTACAGTGAACAGTGAGCAGTGAATGATAATTTGAATTGTCGTTTAGTGGGAAAGTGAATAACAGTGAAAAAGAAAAGTATGGCTCGTACCAAACAAACAGCCCGTAAATCGACTGGTGGCAAGGCGCCACGCAAACAATTGGCGACAAAGGCAGCACGTAAGAGTGCCCCAGCAACTGGTGGTGTTAAGAAGCCACATCGTTATCGTCCCGGTACTGTGGCATTACGTGAAATTCGTCGCTATCAAAAAAGCACCGAATTATTGATTCGTAAATTGCCATTCCAACGTTTGGTACGTGAAATTGCCCAAGATTTTAAAACCGATTTACGTTTCCAGAGTTCCGCTGTTATGGCTCTACAAGAAGCAAGTGAAGCATATTTGGTTGGTTTGTTTGAGGATACAAATTTGTGTGCCATCCATGCCAAGCGTGTTACAATTATGCCAAAAGACATTCAATTGGCCAGACGTATTCGTGGAGAACGTGCTTAAGTTAATATGGAAGGCGAAGATTATGAAATTAGTAACAAAACGGTCCTTTTCAGGACCACAATTTCATAAACAAAAGATCGAAAAATTCGTGAATGCATACAATTTTAAATATTTTATAGCTAGTACCATTTTTCGTGTTGCTACAATATGGACATGAATATCGTCGTCAGTTCGTATATGTACATACTCGTATAGGCATACTTCATAAATATGTATGTACATACATATGTATATCGTGTAAGAAAATGTACATGAATACGGGGTTGAATATGAAGTTGCTTAATATCTGACGAATTAAAATATATGTACATATGTATGGATGGGTTAAATACTTCTCTGCAGTTTCTTCATTGCTATACGTATGAATGCACATACAGTACGAACTCGGTAACCGCAACCCTCGATACACGCAACTCCTCGATTCTTGCAACACTATAAAACATAGCATTGTAACCTTTATAAGTGCAACTACTCAAAAATATTGACCTCAATAACTGCAACTTTACATCTAAATATGTTGTGCTTCAGTTCTTTTTTTGTCGTCTTCTTCTTATGCCATTTTTTTTTTATGTATTCACAAACTGATCGTTATTTTACCGTTGCTCTGTCGACTTTGTTTGCTGTTTTTGTGTGTGTGTTAAGAGCAATTGTCAACAAATGACTTTCATTATCAGTTTATTTTGCAACACGCCAGTAGTGTTTTATGCGTAAAAGTCATGGTGGTCACAAAAAAATTAATAAAACTAACAATTAAAGAAAAAACTGAAATTTTGGATAAACTAGAAAGTGATATATCGACAAAAGCCCTTTGTATTGATTATAAAGTTCACAAGTCGACAATAACGAGAATAAAGAAGAAAAAAGCTTGTATACTTAAATATGCCACAAATATGGAAGCTGGGCCAGGAAAACGGCAAACCTTAAAATCTTGTGAATACCCAAGAATGGAAAAGGCTCTCTACAAGTGGTTTTTGAAACAAAGGAGTGAAAATGTGCCTATATCCATCGATATCGTCACAGCAAAAGCTCGCAAGCTCCATGAGAAAATAAAAGAAAAGACAGGATGTTTTCATGCAAGTAATGGTTGGGTATCTAATTTCAAAAAGCGATATGGCCTCCGCCACTTGAAAATTTGTGGAGAGAAGCTTTCCAATAAGACAGCGTCCGTCGACCCATTTGTAATACGTTTTAGAAATTAAATCAAGGATTTTGATTTTTCTGCAGAACAAATTTATAATGCCGACGAGTCCGGATTGTTTTTCAGGCAGATACCAGATAAAACGTTGGTGAGCTTCAAGGAATCATCTGCTCCTGGTCGGAAAGTTAGTAAGGAGAGAATAACATTTCTCGCATGCACAAATGCTTCGGGTACGCACAAAGTTAAGCTCTTTGTCATTGGAAAAGCAAAAAACCCTAGAGCATTCAAAAATTTTCAAAAAATGCCCGTTGTCTACAAGGCTAACAAGAACTCGTGGATGACTTATTTGTTTTTCGAAGACTGGTTTTATCATACGTTTGTTCCTGAGGTGAGAAATACGAAATGTATTGAATTTTTGTTTAAAATTTATTTGTATTTTTTGGATTGTTATAGGTACGCGAATTTCTAGAATCCAAGGGACTTCCCAAAAAAGCCCTATTGGTCTTGGATAACGCCCCGTGTCATCCTAAAGACAATGAGATGAAAATTGATGATGGAATGATAACCGTTATGTGCCTTCCACCTAACTGTACCGCGATTCTCCAACCAATGGACCAAAACGTTATTAACTTAACAAAAGTCTATTACAAAAAAAGTCTTTTGGCGCATTTAATAGGGAATAAAACCATTCATCTGGAAGAAAAAGTAAAGGAATTCAACTTAAGACATGCTATCTGTCTTCTTGCAAGTTCATGGGAAAAAGTGTTCGCAAGTGCTGGAATATGTTAATGAAACCAGATGTTGAGTGGAGTGAAGAGGACGATATTCCTCTCAGCATTCTAAAAAGAGAAATTGAAAATGAACGCGCAATCCTTGCATCAATGCTCCAAGAACTTGCACCAAATGATTCGTTCACAAATGAAGAGCTAAATGAATGGATGCATGAAAGTGTTGCTTATCAAGAAGTGGATAAAGAAGCCGTAGAAATTGAAAATTCTGATGATAGCGAAGCGGATGTTATTCCACCTCCTAAAATAAAAGGATCAGTTGCTATGCAATCTTTTAACACATGCATTCAGTGGGCTGAGGAAAACGATATTCCAATAAAAGACATTATATTTCTGAAGGAGCTTCGTGAAAGGGCTATAATAAAAACCCTTAATAAGAAGAAAGTGCAGACAACAATAACCGATATGTTTAAAAAATAAAATTTTTAATAAAAAAATAAGCTTTCTATATCATAAAACGATTTTCATTTGTCATATTTCTTGTTATATATTTTTCCTCGCTGGGTGCAACAACCTCAATAAGTGCAACTACCTAGATTTCTATTAGTTGCGATTACCGAGTTCGTACTGTATGTACATATGTATATATACAAACATGTATGTATATTAATAAATTCGTGTCCATGTAGTTCCTTTATATCCGAACAGAGTTTCTGCTTATAAAATTATATCTACCTAAAAGGTAACACTGCAGCCACCATATATACATATGTACATATGTATGTATGTATGTATGTATGTACATGCGCATGAATGTGTTATGATTCTCTCTGTACAGTATCTTACCCTGTGGGAAAAGGGAATGCTTGGCAATGCAGATAGAAAAGTTTCTCCCTTATATTCCACACACTGCGGAATGCATTTGTAGATCAATATATATCACTTTATAAAAATTCGCTGAGAAGAAAAATTTCGATCGAGTATAGAAATCAAGTATTTACGCCATCTCCTAAAGCCACTTAATAGATGGATAGGAAAAATTATATTGTATATGTATGCATGTATTATGAAGTAGATTTTTTCTGAATTAAATTTTATTTTTACGCTAAAAGTCTTCAAATAGCAATATTTGTATTGTTCGGGTTCGTTCAATCGGTTTTGTTAATGATTTGTTATTGGAAAAAGCAGTCAGCATTACTCATTCATATTCTCACTGGGTAGCATATTTAACATACATACGGTTATACGCACATACATATATCTACATAAGTATGCCTACCTACATTCGTTTGCACATATACATATCCATACATAAAACCAGTTCTGTATTAAGAAATTTTTGGCGGGAATATCGGGGCTTCAATGCTAAAAATTGCGCTTGTTTTGTACTTAAGTCATGAGAAACGATTCATATTTTAAGTAGTACAAAAATTAATGGTATTTCTTGTAAAATTCATTTAATCTCTTCGTTAGTATATTTTGTCGTCCTGAAAAGGACGGTTTTGTTATACAAAAAAAAAAAAGAAGATATTTCGTATTTATTGTCCACTTTAGGCTTTCTTTTCGGTCTTCTTTGGCAAAAGTACAGCTTGAATGTTGGGCAAAACACCGCCCTGAGCAATGGTCACACCAGACAATAGTTTATTCAATTCTTCATCGTTACGGATAGCCAATTGTAAATGACGTGGAATAATTCTTGTCTTTTTATTATCACGAGCAGCATTACCAGCCAATTCAAGTACTTCAGCTGCCAAATATTCCATAACAGCAGCTAGATAGACTGGAGCGCCCGCACCAACGCGTTCAGCATAGTTGCCTTTACGCAACAAACGATGAATACGACCGACGGGAAATTGAAGACCAGCACGGTTTGAACGTGACTTTGCCTTTCCCTTTACTTTACCACCTTTACCGCGTCCAGACATTTTTTCACTTTAAATGAACACAATAAACTATATGCACACAACACAAGCACTATTTAGCTATTTAGCTGTAGACAAAATACGCACTGCTTATATACTTTTTCGTTGGCCTGCTATTCAACCCCTATGCCCAGCAATCAAATCATTGTTGAGTTTCGCTCCGAAGCGTTACGATTACCCGAATGCTTTGTTGGAAAAAGTATACTTATATACATTATTGAAAGATGATTGGACAATAACAGTGACAGTGACAGTGAATTAATTTTGTAAATTTACTCGTATTAAAATGCCTCCAAAAACTAGTGGAAAAGCAGCAAAGAAGGCCGGTAAGGCTCAAAAGAATATTACTAAAAATGACAAGAAGAAGAAGCGCAAGAGGAAGGAAAGCTATGCCATCTACATTTATAAAGTATTGAAGCAAGTACATCCTGATACTGGTATTTCTTCAAAGGCGATGAGCATCATGAACAGTTTTGTGAATGATATCTTTGAACGTATCGCTGCTGAAGCATCTCGTTTGGCTCATTACAACAAACGTTCCACCATCACCAGTCGCGAAATCCAGACTGCCGTACGTCTACTTCTGCCCGGTGAATTAGCCAAACATGCCGTCAGTGAAGGTACCAAGGCCGTAACCAAATACACCAGCTCCAAGTAATTTGTCTGAACGAAGTAAAATATGTAGTGCGAGGTAACATGCAACCAAAAAAAGGCCCTTTTCAGGGCCACAAAATATAAATCAACAAAGAGAAACAAGTTTTTTTACTTATGCATATTAAGGTTTGCTTATTACATACGATGAACATGTTTAACTTTCTAAAAAACAAAGCGTTTCAAAGAAAATATGGAAAAATTATGGAAAATTAGTCAGTCGAGCAGCATCATAAAATAATAATAATTAAAATAAAATTATATCTAGTCGCTTTATGTATGAATCGAGTTAAAAAGGTGTTTAGGTATTTAGTAACAAATTACATATGTATGTGTGTATATGAATCGAGTTATTTGAAACAATAATATTTTTGATCTTTTGGTTAAGAAGATTTTGTAGCCCTGAAAAGGGCTTTTTATTATAAATTCCCCATCGATTTTGGAACTCACCGCAAATTGAAAAATTTACTTTTTAGCTGATGCTTTCTTTGCAGCTGGTTTTTTACTAGCTGCAGCCTTTTTTGGTTTGGCAGCTGCTGGCTTTGCTTTTGTGGTCTTAGGTTTAACCGCAGCGGATTTAGTTTTGGTTGGTTTCGCTTTTACTGTACCAGTCTTTTTAGCTTCTTTAACCTTAGACTTTTCAATTTTCTTCTTTTCTGCTGTTTTTTTGCTAGCAACAGCCTTCTTCACTTTTTTCTCACCACTTGCCTTCTTTGCACCACCACTGGCAGACTTTTTCTTTGAAGCTGCACCATCTACCTTCTTCTTGGGTTTGACCTTATCTGACAATTTGACCGCTTTTGGTTTGGATTTGCCCTCACTTGATTTAGTGGCTGCAGGAGATAGCTTGAATGAACCAGAAGCACCTTTTCCTTTGGTCTGAATCAATTCGCCACTGGTAACAGCCGATTTTAAATAGCGTTTAATGAATGGTGCCAATTTTTGAGCATCACATTTATATGTAGCACTAATGTATTTCTTAATAGCCAAAAGTGAAGAACCGCCACGTTCCTTTAAATTCTTAATTGAAGCATCCACCATTTGTTGAGTTGGTGGATGAGTAGGAGCAACGGATGGCTTTTTGGGCTTGACAACCTTTTTGGCAGCAACTTTCTTCTCAGCGACAGCAGCAGAAGCAGCTACCGGAGAACTAACACTAGCAATACCAATTGCATCAGGCATTTTCACTTATTTAACACTTGAATATCTTGGATACACTGAATACAAAATAGAAAAACGTTTTGTTTATATACATACATAACTGCACAGTCTTCTTAACGCGCTTAAAATGTGAGAAGCGAAGCGAAGAGATGAGTGAAAAATGTTGTAGATCCAGTAGTATTTGGTAGTTGCATATGAGAAACTTTGGAATGAAATAAATTGATTAAAATTCGTATTGTCATGTGATAGAAATATTATTGAGACGAGTCGACAGTGTAAATGTGTCAGTTGAATATTAAGAAGAGTTCATTTGAATAAACTAAGTATTTTAGTTTCAGCGAGTTTTTTAGTCCAAAGTTTGTACCGAAAAAATTTAATTTTTGTCTAAAAACTGAAGTTTTCTCAAAAGTGCTGCAACGATATGTATTGATTTGATTGAAAACTTAATATTTATCAAATTATGAATCAACTAAACATTTCATATTAGGTGTGGGTAGAATTTTTATGTTTTAAAAAAATATTTGATTATCTCAATGATATCGCTCTAGCAATCCTATGCCTCTTTACTTGACTACATGAAATAATCGAATGCATTGGATCATAAAAAGTATTAAAATGTTATAGAATTTATATTTAATCCTATAAAATAAATTTAAAAACAAATAAATATTCGGTGAGGTTAAATTTCATAAATATAATTATATTTCGTACATAAATTTTGCAAACTTCGGTATTAATATGTACTTATGTATATGTACTTTTTTTTTTTTGTATTGGGAAGCGATTGTGAAAATATACAAATGCTTAGTTTTAAAATTACTACAAATATATGTACATAGTATACATATATGTATGTATGTATATACAATATACATATTATTCAATTTTTTTTTTAGTAAATTAAATTAAATTAGCATCTTATTTGGGAATAAGGTTCCTTTTTTTTCGATGTTAACAAATGAATGTAGATCATGACTCATGACTATGTACATATAAATGTATATTAAATTAAGAAATATACTTTTAGCTAAATATATTATGTAATATACATACATACATACATATATGTAAATCATACATAGGGAATAAAGTAAGTGGTAATAGAAAAAGAAATGTAAGGCCAACAGCCAACAACTCGCTGTGTTCCCAAGCGGTCCCCCATCTAACTACTCTAACCACGCCCGTTGCTGCTTAATTTCGGTGATCGACAAAAACCACCGATGTATTATTAGGGCAATTTTCGTTTGGCTAAAGCCGTATATCTATTATGTGAATACATAACGAAGAAAGAGTACCCAATATGTATTAATGTATGTATGGATGTATGTAGATACAAATGAATTAAATGTGCAAACACGCATTCGCGTACTATGTACATAACTAACACGGAATCCAAAGAGTAAGAAAACGAAAGTACAAAGAAAAAAAATTACAGTTCCTTGTGAATTTCTTTATTAAATATTCACTTTACATTTATGTACATACATATGTATATATGAAAAATTAAATACGTATTTGAATCGATCGAGAATATTATTCTTTGTTGAGAAAATCTTGTGGCCCTGAAAAGGACCGTTTTGTTTGTTTATTGTATCCATAAAAATTAGTTTAACCGCCGAAACCGTACAAAGTACGTCCTTGTCTCTTCAAAGCATATACAACATCCATTGCTGTAACTGTCTTCCTTTTGGCATGTTCGGTATATGTGACTGCATCACGGATAACATTCTCTAAAAATACTTTTAATACGCCACGAGTTTCTTCATATATCAAACCAGATATACGTTTTACACCACCACGACGAGCCAAACGTCTGATAGCTGGTTTAGTAATTCCCTGGATGTTATCACGTAATACTTTGCGATGACGCTTGGCACCACCTTTTCCCAAACCTTTACCACCTTTGCCGCGACCAGTCATTTTTTCGCAATTCACTACAAGAGCACACTTAACACTTCACTTCACCGAAATCGGTAACAACTAATATTGTAACCGGCAAATGAGCGGGTATTTATACAAAAATCCACAATGCTGAGCTACATAAGAAATGTGAAAGCTATATCTCTATCTCCCTTTAACACAGGGACCTTAATCACCCTAAAATAACATGTAGGAAATGAACAAGCGAAACGTTTTTGTATATTTTATTATTTGTATAATGATTTTGGATGCATTTTCTATTAGTACAGTGTGCAGTGTAGAGTGTACAGTGAACAGTGAGCAGTGAATGATAATTTGAATTGTCGTTTAGTGGGAAAGTGAATAACAGTGAAAAAGAAAAGTATGGCTCGTACCAAACAAACAGCCCGTAAATCGACTGGTGGCAAGGCGCCCCGCAAACAATTGGCGACAAAGGCAGCACGTAAGAGTGCCCCAGCAACTGGTGGTGTTAAGAAGCCACATCGTTATCGTCCCGGTACTGTGGCATTACGTGAAATTCGTCGCTATCAAAAAAGCACCGAATTATTGATTCGTAAATTGCCATTCCAACGTTTGGTACGTGAAATTGCCCAAGATTTTAAAACCGATTTACGTTTCCAGAGTTCCGCTGTTATGGCTCTACAAGAAGCAAGTGAAGCATATTTGGTTGGTTTGTTTGAGGATACAAATTTGTGTGCCATCCATGCCAAGCGTGTTACAATTATGCCAAAAGACATTCAATTGGCCAGACGTATTCGTGGAGAACGTGCTTAAGTTAATATGGAAGGCGAAGATTATGAAATTAGTAACAAAACGGTCCTTTTCAGGACCACAATTTCATAAACAAAAGATCGAAAAATTCGTGAATGCATACAATTTTAAATATTTTATAGCTAGTACCATTTTTCGTGTTGCTACAATATGGACATGAATATCGTCGTCAGTTCGTATATGTACATACTCGTATAGGCATACTTCATAAATATGTATGTATGTACATACATATGTATATCGTGTAAGAAAATGTACATGAATACGGGGTTGAATATGAAGTTGCTTAATATCTGACGAATTAAAATATATGTACATATGTATGGATGGGTTAAATACTTCTCTGCAGTTTCTTCATTGATATACGTATGAATGCACATATGTACATATGTATATATACAAACATGTATGTATATTAATAAATTCGTGTCCATGCATACCTACATATGTAGTTCCTTTATATCCGAACAGAGTTTCTGCTTATAAAATTATATCTACCTAAAAGGTAACACTGCAGCCACCATATATACATATGTACATATGTATGTATGTATGTATGTATGTACATGCGCATGAATGTGTTATGATTCTCTCTGTACAGTATCTTACCCTGTGGGAAAAGGGAATGCTTGGCAATGCAGATAGAAAAGTTTCTCCCTTATATTCCACACACTGCGGAATGCATTTGTAGATCAATATATATCACTTTATAAAAATTCGCTGAGAAGAAAAATTTCGATCGAGTATAGAAATCAAGTATTTACGCCATCTCCTAAAGCCACTTAATAGATGGATAGGAAAAATTATATTGTATATGTATGCATGTATTATGAAGTAGATTTTTTCTGAATTAAATTTTATTTTTACGCTAAAAGTCTTCAAATAGCAATATTTGTATTGTTCGGGTTCGTTCAATCGGTTTTGTTAATGATTTGTTATTGGAAAAAGCAGTCAGCATTACTCATTCATATTCTCACTGGGTAGCATATTTTACATACATACGGTTATACGCACATACATATATCTACATAAGTATGCCTACCTACATTCGTTTGCACATATACATATCCATACATAAAACCAGTTCTGTATTAAGAAATTTTTGGCGGGAATATCGGGGCTTCAATGCTAAAAATTGCGCTTGTTTTGTACTTAAGTCATGAGAAACGATTCATATTTTAAGTAGTACAAAAATTAATGGTATTTCTTGTAAAATTCATTTAATCTCTTCGTTAGTATATTTTGTCGTCCTGAAAAGGACGGTTTTGTTATACAAAAAAAAAAAAGAAGATATTTCGTATTTATTGTCCACTTTAGGCTTTCTTTTCGGTCTTCTTTGGCAAAAGTACAGCTTGAATGTTGGGCAAAACACCGCCCTGAGCAATGGTCACACCAGACAATAGTTTATTCAATTCTTCATCGTTACGGATAGCCAATTGTAAATGACGTGGAATAATTCTTGTCTTTTTATTATCACGAGCAGCATTACCAGCCAATTCAAGTACTTCAGCTGCCAAATATTCCATAACAGCAGCTAGATAGACTGGAGCGCCCGCACCAACGCGTTCAGCATAGTTGCCTTTACGCAACAAACGATGAATACGACCGACGGGAAATTGAAGACCAGCACGGTTTGAACGTGACTTTGCCTTTCCCTTTACTTTACCACCTTTACCGCGTCCAGACATTTTTTCACTTTAAATGAACACAATAAACTATATGCACACAACACAAGCACTATTTAGCTATTTAGCTGTAGACAAAATACGCACTGCTTATATACTTTTTCGTTGGCCTGCTATTCAACCCCTATGCCCAGCAATCAAATCGTTGTTGAGTTTCGCTCCGAAGCGTTACGATTACCCGAATGCTTTGTTGGAAAAAGTATACTTATATACATTATTGAAAGATGATTGGACAATAACAGTGACAGTGACAGTGAATTAATTTTGTAAATTTACTCGTATTAAAATGCCTCCAAAAACTAGTGGAAAAGCAGCAAAGAAGGCCGGTAAGGCTCAAAAGAATATTACTAAAAATGACAAGAAGAAGAAGCGCAAGAGGAAGGAAAGCTATGCCATCTACATTTATAAAGTATTGAAGCAAGTACATCCTGATACTGGTATTTCTTCAAAGGCGATGAGCATCATGAACAGTTTTGTGAATGATATCTTTGAACGTATCGCTGCTGAAGCATCTCGTTTGGCTCATTACAACAAACGTTCCACCATCACCAGTCGCGAAATCCAGACTGCCGTACGTCTACTTCTGCCCGGTGAATTAGCCAAACATGCCGTCAGTGAAGGTACCAAGGCCGTAACCAAATACACCAGCTCCAAGTAATTTGTCTGAACGAAGTAAAATATGTAGTGCGAGGTAACATGCAACCAAAAAAAGGCCCTTTTCAGGGCCACAAAATATAAATCAACAAAGAGAAACAAGTTTTTTTACTTATGCATATGCTTATGCTTATTACATACGATGAACATGTTTAACTTTCTAAAAAACAAAGAAAATATTATGGAAAATTAGTCAGTCGAGCAGCATCATAAAATAATAATAATTAAAATAAAATATCTAGTCGCTTTATGTATGAATCGAGTTAAAAAGGTGTTTAGGTATTTAGTAACAAATTACATATGTATATGAATCGAGTTATTTAGAAACAATAATATTTTTGATCTTTTTGTTAAGAAGATTTTGTAGCCCTGAAAAGGGCTTTTTATTATAAATTCCCCATCGATTTTGGAACTCACCGCAAATTGAAAAATTTACTTTTTAGCTGATGCTTTCTTTGCAGCTGGTTTTTTACTAGCTGCAGCCTTTTTTGGTTTGACAGCTGCTGGCTTTGCTTTTGTGGTCTTAGGTTTAACCGCAGCGGATTTAGTTTTGGTTGGTTTCGCTTTTACTGTACCAGTCTTTTTAGCTTCTTTAACCTTAGACTTTTCAATTTTCTTCTTTTCTGCTGTTTTTTTGCTAGCAACAGCCTTCTTCACTTTTTTCTCACCACTTGCCTTCTTTGCACCACCACTGGCAGACTTTTTCTTTGAAGCTGCACCATCTACCTTCTTCTTGGGTTTGACCTTATCTGACAATTTGACCGCTTTTGGTTTGGATTTGCCCTCACTTGATTTAGTGGCTGCAGGAGATAGCTTGAATGAACCAGAAGCACCTTTTCCTTTGGTCTGAATCAATTTGCCACTGGTAACAGCCGATTTTAAATAGCGTTTAATGAATGGTGCCAATTTTTGAGCATCACATTTATATGTAGCACTAATGTATTTCTTAATAGCCAAAAGTGAAGAACCGCCACGTTCCTTTAAATTCTTAATTGAAGCATCCACCATTTGTTGAGTTGGTGGATGAGTAGGAGCAACGGATGGCTTTTTGGGCTTGACAACCTTTTTGGCAGCAACTTTCTTCTCAGCGACAGCAGCAGAAGCAGCTACCGGAGAACTAACACTAGCAATACCAATTGCATCAGCCATTTTCACTTATTTAACACTTGAATATCTTGGATACACTGAATACAAAATAGAAAAACGTTTTGTTTATATACTTAACTGCACAGTCTTCTTAACGCGCTTAAAATGTGAGAAGCGAAGCGAAGAGATGAGTGAAAAATGTTGTAGATCCAGTAGTATTTGGTAGTTGCATATGAGAAACTTTGGAATGAAATAAATTGATTAAAATTCGTATTGTCATGTGATAGAAATATTATTGAGACGAGTCGACAGTGTAAATGTGTCAGTTGAATATTAAGAAGAGTTCATTTGAATAAACTAAGTATTTTAGTTTCAGCGAGTTTTTTAGTCCAAAGTTTGTACCGAAAAAATTTAATTTTTGTCTAAAAACTGAAGTTTTCTCAAAAGTGCTGCAACGATATGTATTGATTTGATTGAAAACTTAATATTTATCAAATTATGAATCAACTAAACATTTCATATTAGGTGTGGGTAGAATTTTTATGTTTTAAAAAAATATTTGATTATCTCAATGATATCGCTCTAGCAATCCTATGCCTCTTTACTTGACTACATGAAATAATCGAATGCATTGGATCATAAAAAGTATTAAAATGTTATAGAATTTATATTTAATCCTATAAAATAAATTTAAAAACAAATAAATATTCGGCGAGGTTAAATTTCATAAATATAATTATATTTCGTACATAAATTTTGCAAACTTCGGTATTAATATGTACTTATGTATATGTACTTTTTTTTTTTTGTATTGGGAAGCGATTGTGAAAATATACAAATGCTTAGTTTTAAAATTACTACAAATATATGTACATAGTATACATATATGTATGTATGTATATACAATATACATATTATTCAATTTTTTTTTTAGTAAATTAAATTAAATTAGCATCTTATTTGGGAATAAGGTTCCTTTTTTTTTCGATGTTAACAAATGAATGTAGATCATGACTCATGACTATGTACATATAAATGTATATTAAATTAAGAAATATACTTTTAGCTAAATATATTATGTAATATACATACATACATACATATACATATGTAAATCATACATAGGGAATAAAGTAAGTGGTAATAGAAAAAGAAATGTAAGGCCAACAGCCAACAACTCGCTGTGTTCCCAAGCGGTCCCCCATCTAACTACTCTAACCACGCCCGTTGCTGCTTAATTTCGGTGATCGACAAAAACCACCGATGTATTATTAGGGCAATTTTCGTTTGGCTAAAGCCGTATATCTATTATGTGAATACATAACGAAGAAAGAGTACCCAATATGTATTAATGTATGTATGGATGTATGTAGATACAAATGAATTAAATGTGCAAACACGCATTCGCGTACTATGTACATAACTAACACGGAATCCAAAGAGTAAGAAAACGAAAGTACAAAGAAAAAAAATTACAGTTCCTTGTGAATTTCTTTATTAAATATTCACTTTACATTTATGTACATACATATGTATATATGAAAAATTAAATACGTATTTGAATCGATCGAGAATATTATTCTTTGTTGAGAAAATCTTGTGGTCCTGAAAAGGACCGTTTTGTTTGTTTATTGTATCCATAAAAATTAGTTTAACCGCCGAAACCGTACAAAGTACGTCCTTGTCTCTTCAAAGCATATACAACATCCATTGCTGTAACTGTCTTCCTTTTGGCATGTTCGGTATATGTGACTGCATCACGGATAACATTCTCTAAAAATACTTTTAATACGCCACGAGTTTCTTCATATATCAAACCAGATATACGTTTTACACCACCACGACGAGCCAAACGTCTGATAGCTGGTTTAGTAATTCCCTGGATGTTATCACGTAATACTTTGCGATGACGCTTGGCACCACCTTTTCCCAAACCTTTACCACCTTTGCCGCGACCAGTCATTTTTTCGCAATTCACTACAAGAGCACACTTAACACTTCACTTCACCGAAATCGGTAACAACTAATATTGTAACCGGCAAATGAGCGGGTATTTATACAAAAATCCACAATGCTGAGCTACATAAGAAATGTGAAAGCTATATCTCTATCTCCCTTTAACACAGGCACCTTAATCAACCCTAAAATAACATGTAGGAAATGAACAAGCGAAACGTTTTTGTATATTTTATTATTTGTATAATGATTTTGGATGCATTTTCTATTAGTACAGTGTGCAGTGTAGAGTGTACAGTGAACAGTGAGCAGTGAATGATAATTTGAATTGTCGTTTAGTGGGAAAGTGAATAACAGTGAAAAAGAAAAGTATGGCTCGTACCAAACAAACAGCCCGTAAATCGACTGGTGGCAAGGCGCCACGCAAACAATTGGCGACAAAGGCAGCACGTAAGAGTGCCCCAGCAACTGGTGGTGTTAAGAAGCCACATCGTTATCGTCCCGGTACTGTGGCATTACGTGAAATTCGTCGCTATCAAAAAAGCACCGAATTATTGATTCGTAAATTGCCATTCCAACGTTTGGTACGTGAAATTGCCCAAGATTTTAAAACCGATTTACGTTTCCAGAGTTCCGCTGTTATGGCTCTACAAGAAGCAAGTGAAGCATATTTGGTTGGTTTGTTTGAGGATACAAATTTGTGTGCCATCCATGCCAAGCGTGTTACAATTATGCCAAAAGACATTCAATTGGCCAGACGTATTCGTGGAGAACGTGCTTAAGTTAATATGGAAGGCGAAGATTATGAAATTAGTAACAAAACGGTCCTTTTCAGGACCACAATTTCATAAACAAAAGATCGAAAAATTCGTGAATGCATACAATTTTAAATATTTTATAGCTAGTACCATTTTTCGTGTTGCTACAATATGGACATGAATATCGTCGTCAGTTCGTATATGTACATACTCGTATAGGCATACTTCATAAATATGTATGTACATACATATGTATATCGTGTAAGAAAATGTACATGAATACGGGGTTGAATATGAAGTTGCTTAATATCTGACGAATTAAAATATATGTATGTACATATGTATGGATGGGTTAAATACTTCTCTGCAGTTTCTTCATTGCTATACGTATGAATGCACATATGTACATATGTATATATACAAACATGTATGTATATTAATAAATTCGTGTCCATGCATACCTACATATGTAGTTCCTTTATATCCGAACAGAGTTTCTGCTTATAAAATTATATCTACCTAAAAGGTAACACTGCAGCCACCATATATACATATGTACATATGTATGTATGTATGTATGTATGTACATGCGCATGAATGTGTTATGATTCTCTCTGTACAGTATCTTACCCTGTGGGAAAAGGGAATGCTTGGCAATGCAGATAGAAAAGTTTCTCCCTTATATTCCACACACTGCGGAATGCATTTGTAGATCAATATATATCACTTTATAAAAATTCGCTGAGAAGAAAAATTTCGATCGAGTATAGAAATCAAGTATTTACGCCATCTCCTAAAGCCACTTAATAGATGGATAGGAAAAATTATATTGTATATGTATGCATGTATTATGAAGTAGATTTTTTCTGAATTAAATTTTATTTTTACGCTAAAAGTCTTCAAATAGCAATATTTGTATTGTTCGGGTTCGTTCAATCGGTTTTGTTAATGATTTGTTATTGGAAAAAGCAGTCAGCATTACTCATTCATATTCTCACTGGGTAGCATATTTTACATACATACGGTTATACGCACATACATATATCTACATAAGTATGCCTACCTACATTCGTTTGCACATATACATATCCATACATAAAACCAGTTCTGTATTAAGAAATTTTTGGCGGGAATATCGGGGCTTCAATGCTAAAAATTGCGCTTGTTTTGTACTTAAGTCATGAGAAACGATTCATATTTTAAGTAGTACAAAAATTAATGGTATTTCTTGTAAAATTCATTTAATCTCTTCGTTAGTATATTTTGTCGCCCTGAAAAGGACGGTTTTGTTATACAAAAAAAAAAAGAAGATATTTCGTATTTATTGTCCACTTTAGGCTTTCTTTTCGGTCTTCTTTGGCAAAAGTACAGCTTGAATGTTGGGCAAAACACCGCCCTGAGCAATGGTCACACCAGACAATAGTTTATTCAATTCTTCATCGTTGCGGATAGCCAATTGTAAATGACGTGGAATAATTCTTGTCTTTTTATTATCACGAGCAGCATTACCAGCCAATTCAAGTACTTCAGCTGCCAAATATTCCATAACAGCAGCTAGATAGACTGGAGCGCCCGCACCAACGCGTTCAGCATAGTTGCCTTTACGCAACAAACGATGAATACGACCGACGGGAAATTGAAGACCAGCACGGTTTGAACGTGACTTTGCCTTTCCCTTTACTTTACCACCTTTACCGCGTCCAGACATTTTTTCACTTTAAATGAACACAATAAACTATATGCACACAACACAAGCACTATTTAGCTATTTAGCTGTAGACAAAATACGCACTGCTTATATACTTTTTCGTTGGCCTGCTATTCAACCCCTATGCCCAGCAATCAAATCGTTGTTGAGTTTCGCTCCGAAGCGTTACGATTACCCGAATGCTTTGTTGGAAAAAGTATACTTATATACATTATTGAAAGATGATTGGACAATAACAGTGACAGTGACAGTGAATTAATTTTGTAAATTTACTCGTATTAAAATGCCTCCAAAAACTAGTGGAAAAGCAGCAAAGAAGGCCGGTAAGGCTCAAAAGAATATTACTAAAAATGACAAGAAGAAGAAGCGCAAGAGGAAGGAAAGCTATGCCATCTACATTTATAAAGTATTGAAGCAAGTACATCCTGATACTGGTATTTCTTCAAAGGCGATGAGCATCATGAACAGTTTTGTGAATGATATCTTTGAACGTATCGCTGCTGAAGCATCTCGTTTGGCTCATTACAACAAACGTTCCACCATCACCAGTCGCGAAATCCAGACTGCCGTACGTCTACTTCTGCCCGGTGAATTAGCCAAACATGCCGTCAGTGAAGGTACCAAGGCCGTAACCAAATACACCAGCTCCAAGTAATTTGTCTGAACGAAGTAAAATATGTAGTGCGAGGTAACATGCAACCAAAAAAAGGCCCTTTTCAGGGCCACAAAATATAGATCAACAAAGAGAAACAAGTTTTTTTACTTATGCATATTAAGGTTTGCTTATTACATACGATGAACATGTTTAACTTTCTAAAAAACAAAGAAAATATTATGGAAAATTAGTCAGTCGAGCAGCATCATAAAATAATAATAATTAAAATAAAATATCTAGTCGCTTTATGTATGAATCGAGTTAAAAAGGTGTTTAGGTATTTAGTAACAAATTACATATGTATATGAATCGAGTTATTTAGAAACAATAATATTTTTGATATTTTTGTTAAGAAGATTTTGTAGCCCTGAAAAGGGCTTTTTATTATAAATTCCCCATCGATTTTGGAACTCACCGCAAATTGAAAAATTTACTTTTTAGCTGATGCTTTCTTTGCAGCTGGTTTTTTACTAGCTGCAGCCTTTTTTGGTTTGACAGCTGCTGGCTTTGCTTTTGTGGTCTTAGGTTTAACCGCAGCGGATTTAGTTTTGGTTGGTTTCGCTTTTACTGTACCAGTCTTTTTAGCTTCTTTAACCTTAGACTTTTCAATTTTCTTCTTTTCTGCTGTTTTTTTGCTAGCAACAGCCTTCTTCACTTTTTTCTCACCACTTGCCTTCTTTGCACCACCACTGGCAGACTTTTTCTTTGAAGCTGCACCATCTACCTTCTTCTTGGGTTTGACCTTATCTGACAATTTGACCGCTTTTGGTTTGGATTTGCCCTCACTTGATTTAGTGGCTGCAGGAGATAGCTTGAATGAACCAGAAGCACCTTTTCCTTTGGTCTGAATCAATTTGCCACTGGTAACAGCCGATTTTAAATAGCGTTTAATGAATGGTGCCAATTTTTGAGCATCACATTTATATGTAGCACTAATGTATTTCTTAATAGCCAAAAGTGAAGAACCGCCACGTTCCTTTAAATTCTTAATTGAAGCATCCACCATTTGTTGAGTTGGTGGATGAGTAGGAGCAACGGATGGCTTTTTGGGCTTGACAACCTTTTTGGCAGCAACTTTCTTCTCAGCGACAGCAGCAGAAGCAGCTACCGGAGAACTAACACTAGCAATACCAATTGCATCAGCCATTTTCACTTATTTAACACTTGAATATCTTGGATACACTGAATACAAAATAGAAAAACGTTTTGTTTATATACATAACTGCACAGTCTTCTTAACGCGCTTAAAATGTGAGAAGCGAAGCGAAGAGATGAGTGAAAAATGTTGTAGATCCAGTAGTATTTGGTAGTTGCATATGAGAAACTTTGGAATGAAATAAATTGATTAAAATTCGTATTGTCATGTGATAGAAATATTATTGAGACGAGTCGACAGTGTAAATGTGTCAGTTGAATATTAAGAAGAGTTCATTTGAATAAACTAAGTATTTTAGTTTCAGCGAGTTTTTTAGTCCAAAGTTTGTACCGAAAAAATTTAATTTTTGTCTAAAAACTGAAGTTTTCTCAAAAGTGCTGCAACGATATGTATTGATTTGATTGAAAACTTAATATTTATCAAATTATGAATCAACTAAACATTTCATATTAGGTGTGGGTAGAATTTTTATGTTTTAAAAAAATATTTGATTATCTCAATGATATCGCTCTAGCAATCCTATGCCTCTTTACTTGACTACATGAAATAATCGAATGCATTGGATCATAAAAAGTATTAAAATGTTATAGAATTTATATATAATCCTATAAAATAAATTTAAAAACAAATAAATATTCGGTGAGGTTAAATTTCATAAATATAATTATATTTCGTACATAAATTTTGCAAACTTCGGTATTAATATGTACTTATGTATATGTACTTTTTTTTTTTTGTATTGGGAAGCGATTGTGAAAATATACAAATGCTTAGTTTTAAAATTACTACAAATATATGTACATAGTATACATATATGTATGTATGTATATACAATATACATATTATTCAATTTTTTTTTTAGTAAATTAAATTAAATTAGCATCTTATTTGGGAATAAGGTTCCTTTTTTTTTCGATGTTAACAAATGAATGTAGATCATGACTCATGACTATGTACATATAAATGTATATTAAATTAAGAAATATACTTTTAGCTAAATATATTATGTAATATACATACATACATACATATACATATGTAAATCATACATAGGGAATAAAGTAAGTGGTAATAGAAAAAGAAATGTAAGGCCAACAGCCAACAACTCGCTGTGTTCCCAAGCGGTCCCCCATCTAACTACTCTAACCACGCCCGTTGCTGCTTAATTTCGGTGATCGACAAAAACCACCGATGTATTATTAGGGCAATTTTCGTTTGGCTAAAGCCGTATATCTATTATGTGAATACATAACGAAGAAAGAGTACCCAATATGTATTAATGTATGTATGGATGTATGTAGATACAAATGAATTAAATGTGCAAACACGCATTCGCGTACTATGTACATAACTAACACGGAATCCAAAGAGTAAGAAAACGAAAGTACAAAGAAAAAAAATTACAGTTCCTTGTGAATTTCTTTATTAAATATTCACTTTACATTTATGTACATACATATGTATATATGAAAAATTAAATACGTATTTGAATCGATCGAGAATATTATTCTTTGTTGAGAAAATCTTGTGGTCCTGAAAAGGACCGTTTTGTTTGTTTATTGTATCCATAAAAATTAGTTTAACCGCCGAAACCGTACAAAGTACGTCCTTGTCTCTTCAAAGCATATACAACATCCATTGCTGTAACTGTCTTCCTTTTGGCATGTTCGGTATATGTGACTGCATCACGGATAACATTCTCTAAAAATACTTTTAATACGCCACGAGTTTCTTCATATATCAAACCAGATATACGTTTTACACCACCACGACGAGCCAAACGTCTGATAGCTGGTTTAGTAATTCCCTGGATGTTATCACGTAATACTTTGCGATGACGCTTGGCACCACCTTTTCCCAAACCTTTACCACCTTTGCCGCGACCAGTCATTTTTTCGCAATTCACTACAAGAGCACACTTAACACTTCACTTCACCGAAATCGGTAACAACTAATATTGTAACCGGCAAATGAGCGGGTATTTATACAAAAATCCACAATGCTGAGCTACATAAGAAATGTGAAAGCTATATCTCTATCTCCCTTTAACACAGGCACCTTAATCACCCTAAAATAACATGTAGGAAATGAACAAGCGAAACGTTTTTGTATATTTTATTATTTGTATAATGATTTTGGATGCATTTTCTATTAGTACAGTGTGCAGTGTAGAGTGTACAGTGAACAGTGAGCAGTGAATGATAATTTGAATTGTCGTTTAGTGGGAAAGTGAATAACAGTGAAAAAGAAAAGTATGGCTCGTACCAAACAAACAGCCCGTAAATCGACTGGTGGCAAGGCGCCACGCAAACAATTGGCGACAAAGGCAGCACGTAAGAGTGCCCCAGCAACTGGTGGTGTTAAGAAGCCACATCGTTATCGTCCCGGTACTGTGGCATTACGTGAAATTCGTCGCTATCAAAAAAGCACCGAATTATTGATTCGTAAATTGCCATTCCAACGTTTGGTACGTGAAATTGCCCAAGATTTTAAAACCGATTTACGTTTCCAGAGTTCCGCTGTTATGGCTCTACAAGAAGCAAGTGAAGCATATTTGGTTGGTTTGTTTGAGGATACAAATTTGTGTGCCATCCATGCCAAGCGTGTTACAATTATGCCAAAAGACATTCAATTGGCCAGACGTATTCGTGGAGAACGTGCTTAAGTTAATATGGAAGGCGAAGATTATGAAATTAGTAACAAAACGGTCCTTTTCAGGACCACAATTTCATAAACAAAAGATCGAAAAATTCGTGAATGCATACAATTTTAAATATTTTATAGCTAGTACCATTTTTCGTGTTGCTACAATATGGACATGAATATCGTCGTCAGTTCGTATATGTACATACTCGTATAGGCATACTTCATAAATATGTATGTACATACATATGTATATCGTGTAAGAAAATGTACATGAATACGGGGTTGAATATGAAGTTGCTTAATATCTGACGAATTAAAATATATGTACATATGTATGGATGGGTTAAATACTTCTCTGCAGTTTCTTCATTGCTATACGTATGAATGCACATATGTACATATGTATATATACAAACATGTATGTATATTAATAAATTCGTGTCCATGCATACCTACATATGTAGTTCCTTTATATCCGAACAGAGTTTCTGCTTATAAAATTATATCTACCTAAAAGGTAACACTGCAGCCACCATATATACATATGTACATATGTATGTATGTATGTATGTATGTACATGCGCATGAATGTGTTATGATTCTCTCTGTACAGTATCTTACCCTGTGGGAAAAGGGAATGCTTGGCAATGCAGATAGAAAAGTTTCTCCCTTATATTCCACACACTGCGGAATGCATTTGTAGATCAATATATATCACTTTATAAAAATTCGCTGAGAAGAAAAATTTCGATCGAGTATAGAAATCAAGTATTTACGCCATCTCCTAAAGCCACTTAATAGATGGATAGGAAAAATTATATTGTATATGTATGCATGTATTATGAAGTAGATTTTTTCTGAATTAAATTTTATTTTTACGCTAAAAGTCTTCAAATAGCAATATTTGTATTGTTCGGGTTCGTTCAATCGGTTTTGTTAATGATTTGTTATTGGAAAAAGCAGTCAGCATTACTCATTCATATTCTCACTGGGTAGCATATTTTACATACATACGGTTATACGCACATACATATATCTACATAAGTATGCCTACCTACATTCGTTTGCACATATACATATCCATACATAAAACCAGTTCTGTATTAAGAAATTTTTGGCGGGAATATCGGGGCTTCAATGCTAAAAATTGCGCTTGTTTTGTACTTAAGTCATGAGAAACGATTCATATTTTAAGTAGTACAAAAATTAATGGTATTTCTTGTAAAATTCATTTAATCTCTTCGTTAGTATATTTTGTCGCCCTGAAAAGGACGGTTTTGTTATACAAAAAAAAAAAAGAAGATATTTCGTATTTATTGTCCACTTTAGGCTTTCTTTTCGGTCTTCTTTGGCAAAAGTACAGCTTGAATGTTGGGCAAAACACCGCCCTGAGCAATGGTCACACCAGACAATAGTTTATTCAATTCTTCATCGTTGCGGATAGCCAATTGTAAATGACGTGGAATAATTCTTGTCTTTTTATTATCACGAGCAGCATTACCAGCCAATTCAAGTACTTCAGCTGCCAAATATTCCATAACAGCAGCTAGATAGACTGGAGCGCCCGCACCAACGCGTTCAGCATAGTTGCCTTTACGCAACAAACGATGAATACGACCGACGGGAAATTGAAGACCAGCACGGTTTGAACGTGACTTTGCCTTTCCCTTTACTTTACCACCTTTACCGCGTCCAGACATTTTTTCACTTTAAATGAACACAATAAACTATATGCGCACAACACAAGCACTATTTAGCTATTTAGCTGTAGACAAAATACGCACTGCTTATATACTTTTTCGTTGGCCTGCTATTCAACCCCTATGCCCAGCAATCAAATCGTTGTTGAGTTTCGCTCCGAAGCGTTACGATTACCCGAATGCTTTGTTGGAAAAAGTATACTTATATACATTATTGAAAGATGATTGGACAATAACAGTGACAGTGACAGTGAATTAATTTTGTAAATTTACTCGTATTAAAATGCCTCCAAAAACTAGTGGAAAAGCAGCAAAGAAGGCCGGTAAGGCTCAAAAGAATATTACTAAAAATGACAAGAAGAAGAAGCGCAAGAGGAAGGAAAGCTATGCCATCTACATTTATAAAGTATTGAAGCAAGTACATCCTGATACTGGTATTTCTTCAAAGGCGATGAGCATCATGAACAGTTTTGTGAATGATATCTTTGAACGTATCGCTGCTGAAGCATCTCGTTTGGCTCATTACAACAAACGTTCCACCATCACCAGTCGCGAAATCCAGACTGCCGTACGTCTACTTCTGCCCGGTGAATTAGCCAAACATGCCGTCAGTGAAGGTACCAAGGCCGTAACCAAATACACCAGCTCCAAGTAATTTGTCTGAACGAAGTAAAATATGTAGTGCGAGGTAACATGCAACCAAAAAAAGGCCCTTTTCAGGGCCACAAAATATAAATCAACAAAGAGAAACAAGTTTTTTTACTTATGCATATTAAGGTTTGCTTATTACATACGATGAACATGTTTAACTTTCTAAAAAACAAAGAAAATATTATGGAAAATTAGTCAGTCGAGCAGCATCATAAAATAATAATAATTAAAATAAAATATCTAGTCGCTTTATGTATGAATCGAGTTAAAAAGGTGTTTAGGTATTTAGTAACAAATTACATATGTATATGAATCGAGTTATTTAGAAACAATAATATTTTTGATCTTTTTGTTAAGAAGATTTTGTAGCCCTGAAAAGGGCTTTTTATTATAAATTCCCCATCGATTTTGGAACTCACCGCAAATTGAAAAATTTACTTTTTAGCTGATGCTTTCTTTGCAGCTGGTTTTTTACTAGCTGCAGCCTTTTTTGGTTTGACAGCTGCTGGCTTTGCTTTTGTGGTCTTAGGTTTAACCGCAGCGGATTTAGTTTTGGTTGGTTTCGCTTTTACTGTACCAGTCTTTTTAGCTTCTTTAACCTTAGACTTTTCAATTTTCTTCTTTTCTGCTGTTTTTTTGCTAGCAACAGCCTTCTTCACTTTTTTCTCACCACTTGCCTTCTTTGCACCACCACTGGCAGACTTTTTCTTTGAAGCTGCACCATCTACCTTCTTCTTGGGTTTGACCTTATCTGACAATTTGACCGCTTTTGGTTTGGATTTGCCCTCACTTGATTTAGTGGCTGCAGGAGATAGCTTGAATGAACCAGAAGCACCTTTTCCTTTGGTCTGAATCAATTTGCCACTGGTAACAGCCGATTTTAAATAGCGTTTAATGAATGGTGCCAATTTTTGAGCATCACATTTATATGTAGCACTAATGTATTTCTTAATAGCCAAAAGTGAAGAACCGCCACGTTCCTTTAAATTCTTAATTGAAGCATCCACCATTTGTTGAGTTGGTGGATGAGTAGGAGCAACGGATGGCTTTTTGGGCTTGACAACCTTTTTGGCAGCAACTTTCTTCTCAGCGACAGCAGCAGAAGCAGCTACCGGAGAACTAACACTAGCAATACCAATTGCATCAGCCATTTTCACTTATTTAACACTTGAATATCTTGGATACACTGAATACAAAATAGAAAAACGTTTTGTTTATATACATAACTGCACAGTCTTCTTAACGCGCTTAAAATGTGAGAAGCGAAGCGAAGAGATGAGTGAAAAATGTTGTAGATCCAGTAGTATTTGGTAGTTGCATATGAGAAACTTTGGAATGAAATAAATTGATTAAAATTCGTATTGTCATGTGATAGAAATATTATTGAGACGAGTCGACAGTGTAAATGTGTCAGTTGAATATTAAGAAGAGTTCATTTGAATAAACTAAGTATTTTAGTTTCAGCGAGTTTTTTAGTCCAAAGTTTGTACCGAAAAAATTTAATTTTTGTCTAAAAACTGAAGTTTTCTCAAAAGTGCTGCAACGATATGTATTGATTTGATTGAAAACTTAATATTTATCAAATTATGAATCAACTAAACATTTCATATTAGGTGTGGGTAGAATTTTTATGTTTTAAAAAAATATTTGATTATCTCAATGATATCGCTCTAGCAATCCTATGCCTCTTTACTTGACTACATGAAATAATCGAATGCATTGGATCATAAAAAGTATTAAAATGTTATAGAATTTATATATAATCCTATAAAATAAATTTAAAAACAAATAAATATTCGGTGAGGTTAAATTTCATAAATATAATTATATTTCGTACATAAATTTTGCAAACTTCGGTATTAATATGTACTTATGTATATGTACTTTTTTTTTTTTGTATTGGGAAGCGATTGTGAAAATATACAAATGCTTAGTTTTAAAATTACTACAAATATATGTACATAGTATACATATATGTATGTATGTATATACAATATACATATTATTCAATTTTTTTTTTAGTAAATTAAATTAAATTAGCATCTTATTTGGGAATAAGGTTCCTTTTTTTTTCGATGTTAACAAATGAATGTAGATCATGACTCATGACTATGTACATATAAATGTATATTAAATTAAGAAATATACTTTTAGCTAAATATATTATGTAATATACATACATACATACATATACATATGTAAATCATACATAGGGAATAAAGTAAGTGGTAATAGAAAAAGAAATGTAAGGCCAACAGCCAACAACTCGCTGTGTTCCCAAGCGGTCCCCCATCTAACTACTCTAACCACGCCCGTTGCTGCTTAATTTCGGTGATCGACAAAAACCACCGATGTATTATTAGGGCAATTTTCGTTTGGCTAAAGCCGTATATCTATTATGTGAATACATAACGAAGAAAGAGTACCCAATATGTATTAATGTATGTATGTAGATACAAATGAATTAAATGTGCAAACACGCATTCGCGTACTATGTACATAACTAACACGGAATCCAAAGAGTAAGAAAACGAAAGTACAAAGAAAAAAAATTACAGTTCCTTGTGAATTTCTTTATTAAATATTCACTTTACATTTATGTACATACATATGTATATATGAAAAATTAAATACGTATTTGAATCGATCGAGAATATTATTCTTTGTTGAGAAAATCTTGTGGTCCTGAAAAGGACCGTTTTGTTTGTTTATTGTATCCATAAAAATTAGTTTAACCGCCGAAACCGTACAAAGTACGTCCTTGTCTCTTCAAAGCATATACAACATCCATTGCTGTAACTGTCTTCCTTTTGGCATGTTCGGTATATGTGACTGCATCACGGATAACATTCTCTAAAAATACTTTTAATACGCCACGAGTTTCTTCATATATCAAACCAGATATACGTTTTACACCACCACGACGAGCCAAACGTCTGATAGCTGGTTTAGTAATTCCCTGGATGTTATCACGTAATACTTTGCGATGACGCTTGGCACCACCTTTTCCCAAACCTTTACCACCTTTGCCACGACCAGTCATTTTTTCGCAATTCACTACAAGAGCACACTTAACACTTCACTTCACCGAAATCGGTAACAACTAATATTGTAACCGGCAAATGAGCGGGTATTTATACAAAAATCCACAATGCTGAGCTACATAAGAAATGTGAAAGCTATATCTCTATCTCCCTTTAACACAGGCACCTTAATCACCCTAAAATAACATGTAGGAAATGAACAAGCGAAACGTTTTTGTATATTTTATTATTTGTATAATGATTTTGGATGCATTTTCTATTAGTACAGTGTGCAGTGTAGAGTGTACAGTGAACAGTGAGCAGTGAATGATAATTTGAATTGTCGTTTAGTGGGAAAGTGAATAACAGTGAAAAAGAAAAGTATGGCTCGTACCAAACAAACAGCCCGTAAATCGACTGGTGGCAAGGCGCCCCGCAAACAATTGGCGACAAAGGCAGCACGTAAGAGTGCCCCAGCAACTGGTGGTGTTAAGAAGCCACATCGTTATCGTCCCGGTACTGTGGCATTACGTGAAATTCGTCGCTATCAAAAAAGCACCGAATTATTGATTCGTAAATTGCCATTCCAACGTTTGGTACGTGAAATTGCCCAAGATTTTAAAACCGATTTACGTTTCCAGAGTTCCGCTGTTATGGCTCTACAAGAAGCAAGTGAAGCATATTTGGTTGGTTTGTTTGAGGATACAAATTTGTGTGCCATCCATGCCAAGCGTGTTACAATTATGCCAAAAGACATTCAATTGGCCAGACGTATTCGTGGAGAACGTGCTTAAGTTAATATGGAAGGCGAAGATTATGAAATTAGTAACAAACCGGTCCTTTTCAGGACCACAATTTCATAAACAAAAGATCGAAAAATTCGTGAATGCATACAATTTTAAATATTTTATAGCTAGTACCATTTTTCGTGTTGCTACAATATGGACATGAATATCGTCGTCAGTTCGTATATGTACATACTCGTATAGGCATACTTCATAAATATGTATGTACATACATATGTATATCGTGTGAGAAAATGTACATGAATACGGGGTTGAATATGAAGTTGCTTAATATCTGACGATTTAAAATATATGTACATATGTATGGATGGGTTAAATACTTCTCTGCAGTTTCTTCATTGCTATACGTATGAATGCACATATGTACATATGTATATATACAAACATGTATGTATATTAATAAATTCGTGTCCATGCATACCTACATATGTAGTTCCTTTATATCCGAACAGAGTTTCTGCTTATAAAATTATATCTACCTAAAAGGTAACACTGCAGCCACCATATATACATATGTACATATGTATGTATGTATGTATGTATGTACATGCGCATGAATGTGTTATGATTCTCTCTGTACAGTATCTTACCCTGTGGGAAAAGGGAATGCTTGGCAATGCAGATAGAAAAGTTTCTCCCTTATATTCCACACACTGCGGAATGCATTTGTAGATCAATATATATCACTTTATAAAAATTCGCTGAGAAGAAAAATTTCGATCGAGTATAGAAATCAAGTATTTACGCCATCTCCTAAAGCCACTTAATAGATGGATAGGAAAAATTATATTGTATATGTATGCATGTATTATGAAGTAGATTTTTTCTGAATTAAATTTTATTTTTACGCTAAAAGTCTTCAAATAGCAATATTTGTATTGTTCGGGTTCGTTCAATCGGTTTTGTTAATGATTTGTTATTGGAAAAAGCAGTCAGCATTACTCATTCATATTCTCACTGGGTAGCATATTTTACATACATACGGTTATACGCACATATGTATATCTACATAAGTATGCATACCTACATTCGTTTGCACATATACATATCCATACATAAAACCAGTTCTGTATTAAGAAATTTTTGGCGGGAATATCGGGGCTTCAATGCTAAAAATTGCGCTTGTTTTGTACTTAAGTCATGAGAAACGATTCATATTTTAAGTAGTACAAAAATTAATGGTATTTCTTGTAAAATTCATTTAATCTCTTCGTTAGTATATTTTGTCGTCCTGAAAAGGACGGTTTTGTTATACAAAAAAAAAAAGAAGATATTTCGTATTTATTGTCCACTTTAGGCTTTCTTTTCGGTCTTCTTTGGCAAAAGTACAGCTTGAATGTTGGGCAAAACACCGCCCTGAGCAATGGTCACACCAGACAATAGTTTATTCAATTCTTCATCGTTACGGATAGCCAATTGTAAATGACGTGGAATAATTCTTGTCTTTTTATTATCACGAGCAGCATTACCAGCCAATTCAAGTACTTCAGCTGCCAAATATTCCATAACAGCAGCTAGATAGACTGGAGCGCCCGCACCAACGCGTTCAGCATAGTTGCCTTTACGCAACAAACGATGAATACGACCGACGGGAAATTGAAGACCAGCACGGTTTGAACGTGACTTTGCCTTTCCCTTTACTTTACCACCTTTACCGCGTCCAGACATTTTCTCACTTTAAATGAACACAATAAACTATATGCACACAACACAAGCACTATTTAGCTATTTAGCTGTAGACAAAATACGCACTGCTTATATACTTTTTCGTTGGCCTGCTATTCAACCCCTATGCCCAGCAATCAAATCGTTGTTGAGTTTCGCTCCGAAGCGTTACGATTACCCGAATGCTTTGTTGGAAAAAGTATACTTATATACATTATTGAAAGATGATTGGACAATAACAGTGACAGTGACAGTGAATTAATTTTGTAAATTTACTCGTATTAAAATGCCTCCAAAAACTAGTGGAAAAGCAGCAAAGAAGGCCGGTAAGGCTCAAAAGAATATTACTAAAAATGACAAGAAGAAGAAGCGCAAGAGGAAGGAAAGCTATGCCATCTACATTTATAAAGTATTGAAGCAAGTACATCCTGATACTGGTATTTCTTCAAAGGCGATGAGCATCATGAACAGTTTTGTGAATGATATCTTTGAACGTATCGCTGCTGAAGCATCTCGTTTGGCTCATTACAACAAACGTTCCACCATCACCAGTCGCGAAATCCAGACTGCCGTACGTCTACTTCTGCCCGGTGAATTAGCCAAACATGCCGTCAGTGAAGGTACCAAGGCCGTAACCAAATACACCAGCTCCAAGTAATCTGTCTGAACGAAGTAAAATATGTAGTGCGAGGTAACATGCAACCAAAAAAAGGCCCTTTTCAGGGCCACAAAATATAAATCAACAAAGAGAAACAAGTTTTTTTACTTATGCATATTAAGGTTTGCTTATTACATACGATGAACATGTTTAACTTTCTAAAAAACAAAGAAAATATTATGGAAAATTAGTCAGTCGAGCAGCATCATAAAATAATAATAATTAAAATAAAATATCTAGTCGCTTTATGTATGAATCGAGTTAAAAAGGTGTTTAGGTATTTAGTAACAAATTACATATGTATATGAATCGAGTTATTTAGAAACAATAATATTTTTGATCTTTTTGTTAAGAAGATTTTGTAGCCCTGAAAAGGGCTTTTTATTATAAATTCCCCATCGATTTTGGAACTCACCGCAAATTGAAAAATTTACTTTTTAGCTGATGCTTTCTTTGCAGCTGGTTTTTTACTAGCTGCAGCCTTTTTTGGTTTGACAGCTGCTGGCTTTGCTTTTGTGGTCTTAGGTTTAACCGCAGCGGATTTAGTTTTGGTTGGTTTCGCTTTTACTGTACCAGTCTTTTTAGCTTCTTTAACCTTAGACTTTTCAATTTTCTTCTTTTCTGCTGTTTTTTTGCTAGCAACAGCCTTCTTCACTTTTTTCTCACCACTTGCCTTCTTTGCACCACCACTGGCAGACTTTTTCTTTGAAGCTGCACCATCTACCTTCTTCTTGGGTTTGACCTTATCTGACAATTTGACCGCTTTTGGTTTGGATTTGCCCTCACTTGATTTAGTGGCTGCAGGAGATAGCTTGAATGAACCAGAAGCACCTTTTCCTTTGGTCTGAATCAATTTGCCACTGGTAACAGCCGATTTTAAATAGCGTTTAATGAATGGTGCCAATTTTTGAGCATCACATTTATATGTAGCACTAATGTATTTCTTAATAGCCAAAAGTGAAGAACCGCCACGTTCCTTTAAATTCTTAATTGAAGCATCCACCATTTGTTGAGTTGGTGGATGAGTAGGAGCAACGGATGGCTTTTTGGGCTTGACAACCTTTTTGGCAGCAACTTTCTTCTCAGCGACAGCAGCAGAAGCAGCTACCGGAGAACTAACACTAGCAATACCAATTGCATCAGCCATTTTCACTTATTTAACACTTGAATATCTTGGATACACTGAATACAAAATAGAAAAACGTTTTGTTTATATACATAACTGCACAGTCTTCTTAACGCGCTTAAAATGTGAGAAGCGAAGCGAAGAGATGAGTGAAAAATGTTGTAGATCCAGTAGTATTTGGTAGTTGCATATGAGAAACTTTGGAATGAAATAAATTGATTAAAATTCGTATTGTCATGTGATAGAAATATTATTGAGACGAGTCGACAGTGTAAATGTGTCAGTTGAATATTAAGAAGAGTTCATTTGAATAAACTAAGTATTTTAGTTTCAGCGAGTTTTTTAGTCCAAAGTTTGTACCGAAAAAATTTAATTTTTGTCTAAAAACTGAAGTTTTCTCAAAAGTGCTGCAACGATATGTATTGATTTGATTGAAAACTTAATATTTATCAAATTATGAATCAACTAAACATTTCATATTAGGTGTGGGTAGAATTTTTATGTTTTAAAAAAATATTTGATTATCTCAATGATATCGCTCTAGCAATCCTATGCCTCTTTACTTGACTACATGAAATAATCGAATGCATTGGATCATAAAAAGTATTAAAATGTTATAGAATTTATATATAATCCTATAAAATAAATTTAAAAACAAATAAATATTCGGTGAGGTTAAATTTCATAAATATAATTATATTTCGTACATAAATTTTGCAAACTTCGGTATTAATATGTACTTATGTATATGTACTTTTTTTTTTTTGTATTGGGAAGCGATTGTGAAAATATACAAATGCTTAGTTTTAAAATTACTACAAATATATGTACATAGTATACATATATGTATGTATGTATATACAATATACATATTATTCAATTTTTTTTTTAGTAAATTAAATTAAATTAGCATCTTATTTGGGAATAAGGTTCCTTTTTTTTTCGATGTTAACAAATGAATGTAGATCATGACTCATGACTATGTACATATAAATGTATATTAAATTAAGAAATATACTTTTAGCTAAATATATTATGTAATATACATACATACATACATATACATATGTAAATCATACATAGGGAATAAAGTAAGTGGTAATAGAAAAAGAAATGTAAGGCCAACAGCCAACAACTCGCTGTGTTCCCAAGCGGTCCCCCATCTAACTACTCTAACCACGCCCGTTGCTGCTTAATTTCGGTGATCGACAAAAACCACCGATGTATTATTAGGGCAATTTTCGTTTGGCTAAAGCCGTATATCTATTATGTGAATACATAACGAAGAAAGAGTACCCAATATGTATTAATGTATGTATGGATGTATGTAGATACAAATGAATTAAATGTGCAAACACGCATTCGCGTACTATGTACATAACTAACACGGAATCCAAAGAGTAAGAAAACGAAAGTACAAAGAAAAAAAATTACAGTTCCTTGTGAATTTCTTTATTAAATATTCACTTTACATTTATGTACATACATATGTATATATGAAAAATTAAATACGTATTTGAATCGATCGAGAATATTATTCTTTGTTGAGAAAATCTTGTGGTCCTGAAAAGGACCGTTTTGTTTGTTTATTGTATCCATAAAAATTAGTTTAACCGCCGAAACCGTACAAAGTACGTCCTTGTCTCTTCAAAGCATATACAACATCCATTGCTGTAACTGTCTTCCTTTTGGCATGTTCGGTATATGTGACTGCATCACGGATAACATTCTCTAAAAATACTTTTAATACGCCACGAGTTTCTTCATATATCAAACCAGATATACGTTTTACACCACCACGACGAGCCAAACGTCTGATAGCTGGTTTAGTAATTCCCTGGATGTTATCACGTAATACTTTGCGATGACGCTTGGCACCACCTTTTCCCAAACCTTTACCACCTTTGCCGCGACCAGTCATTTTTTCGCAATTCACTACAAGAGCACACTTAACACTTCACTTCACCGAAATCGGTAACAACTAATATTGTAACCGGCAAATGAGCGGGTATTTATACAAAAATTCACAATGCTGAGCTACACAAGAAATGTGAAAGCTATATCTCTATCTCCCTTTAACACAGGCACCTTAATCAACCCTAAAATAACATGTAGGAAATGAACAAGCGAAACGTTTTTGTATATTTTATTATTTGTATAATGATTTTGGATGCATTTTCTATTAGTACAGTGTGCAGTGTAGAGTGTACAGTGAACAGTGAGCAGTGAATGATAATTTGAATTGTCGTTTAGTGGGAAAGTGAATAACAGTGAAAAAGAAAAGTATGGCTCGTACCAAACAAACAGCCCGTAAATCGACTGGTGGCAAGGCGCCACGCAAACAATTGGCGACAAAGGCAGCACGTAAGAGTGCCCCAGCAACTGGTGGTGTTAAGAAGCCACATCGTTATCGTCCCGGTACTGTGGCATTACGTGAAATTCGTCGCTATCAAAAAAGCACCGAATTATTGATTCGTAAATTGCCATTCCAACGTTTGGTACGTGAAATTGCCCAAGATTTTAAAACCGATTTACGTTTCCAGAGTTCCGCTGTTATGGCTCTACAAGAAGCAAGTGAAGCATATTTGGTTGGTTTGTTTGAGGATACAAATTTGTGTGCCATCCATGCCAAGCGTGTTACAATTATGCCAAAAGACATTCAATTGGCCAGACGAATTCGTGGAGAACGTGCTTAAGTTAATGTGGAAGGCGAAGATTATGAAATTAGTAACAAAACGGTCCTTTTCAGGACCACAATTTCATAAACAAAAGATCGAAAAATTCGTGAATGCATACAATTTTAAATATTTTATAGCTAGTACCATTTTTCGTGTTGCTACAATATGGACATGAATATCGTCGTCAGTTCGTATATGTACATACTCGTATAGGCATACTTCATAAATATGTATGTACATACATATGTATATCGTGTGAGAAAATGTACATGAATACGGGGTTGAATATGAAGTTGCTTAATATCTGACGAATTAAAATATATGTACATATGTATGGATGGGTTAAATACTTCTCTGCAGTTTCTTCATTGCTATACGTATGAATGCACATATGTACATATGTATATATACAAACATGTATGTATATTAATAAATTCGTGTCCATGCATACCTACATATGTAGTTCCTTTATATCCGAACAGAGTTTCTGCTTATAAAATTATATCTACCTAAAAGGTAACACTGCAGCCACCATATATACATATGTACATATGTATGTATGTATGTATGTATGTACATGCGCATGAATGTGTTATGATTCTCTCTGTACAGTATCTTACCCTGTGGGAAAAGGGAATGCTTGGCAATGCAGATAGAAAAGTTTCTCCCTTATATTCCACACACTGCGGAATGCATTTGTAGATCAATATATATCACTTTATAAAAATTCGCTGAGAAGAAAAATTTCGATCGAGTATAGAAATCAAGTATTTACGCCATCTCCTAAAGCCACTTAATAGATGGATAGGAAAAATTATATTGTATATGTATGCATGTATTATGAAGTAGATTTTTTCTGAATTAAATTCTATTTTTACGCTAAAAGTCTTCAAATAGCAATATTTGTATTGTTCGGGTTCGTTCAATCGGTTTTGTTAATGATTTGTTATTGGAAAAAGCAGTCAGCATTACTCATTCATATTCTCACTGGGTAGCATATTTTACATACATACGGTTATACGCACATACATATATCTACATAAGTATGCCTACCTACATTCGTTTGCACATATACATATCCATACATAAAACCAGTTCTGTATTAAGAAATTTTTGGCGGGAATACCGGGGCTTCAATGCTAAAAATTGCGCTTGTTTTGTACTTAAGTCATGAGAAACGATTCATATTTTAAGTAGTACAAAAATTAATGGTATTTCTTGTAAAATTCATTTAATCTCTTCGTTAGTATATTTTGTCGTCCTGAAAAGGACGGTTTTGTTATACAAAAAAAAAAAAGAAGATATTTCGTATTTATTGTCCACTTTAGGCTTTCTTTTCGGTCTTCTTTGGCAAAAGTACAGCTTGAATGTTGGGCAAAACACCGCCCTGAGCAATGGTCACACCAGACAATAGTTTATTCAATTCTTCATCGTTACGGATAGCCAATTGTAAATGACGTGGAATAATTCTTGTCTTTTTATTATCACGAGCAGCATTACCAGCCAATTCAAGTACTTCAGCTGCCAAATATTCCATAACAGCAGCTAGATAGACTGGAGCGCCCGCACCAACGCGTTCAGCATAGTTGCCTTTACGCAACAAACGATGAATACGACCGACGGGAAATTGAAGACCAGCACGGTTTGAACGTGACTTTGCCTTTCCCTTTACTTTACCACCTTTACCGCGTCCAGACATTTTTTCACTTTAAATGAACACAATAAACTATATGCACACAACACAAGCACTATTTAGCTATTTAGCTGTAGACAAAATACGCACTGCTTATATACTTTTTCGTTGGCCTGCTATTCAACCCCTATGCCCAGCAATCAAATCGTTGTTGAGTTTCGCTCCGAAGCGTTACGATTACCCGAATGCTTTGTTGGAAAAAGTATACTTATATACATTATTGAAAGATGATTGGACAATAACAGTGACAGTGACAGTGAATTAATTTTGTAAATTTACTCGTATTAAAATGCCTCCAAAAACTAGTGGAAAAGCAGCAAAGAAGGCCGGTAAGGCTCAAAAGAATATTACTAAAAATGACAAGAAGAAGAAGCGCAAGAGGAAGGAAAGCTATGCCATCTACATTTATAAAGTATTGAAGCAAGTACATCCTGATACTGGTATTTCTTCAAAGGCGATGAGCATCATGAACAGTTTTGTGAATGATATCTTTGAACGTATCGCTGCTGAAGCATCTCGTTTGGCTCATTACAACAAACGTTCCACCATCACCAGTCGCGAAATCCAGACTGCCGTACGTCTACTTCTGCCCGGTGAATTAGCCAAACATGCCGTCAGTGAAGGTACCAAGGCCGTAACCAAATACACCAGCTCCAAGTAATTTGTCTGAACGAAGTAAAATATGTAGTGCGAGGTAACATGCAACCAAAAAAAGGCCCTTTTCAGGGCCACAAAATATAAATCAACAAAGAGAAACAAGTTTTTTTACTTATGCATATTAAGGTTTGCTTATTACATACGGTGAACATGTTTAACTTTCTAAAAAACAAAGCGTTTCAAAGAAAATATGGAAAAATTATGGAAAATTAGTCAGTCGAGCAGCATCATAAAATAATAATAATTAAAATAAAATGATATCTAGTAGCTTTATGTATGAATCGAGTTAAAAAGGTGTTTAGGTATTTAGTAACAAATTACATATGTATATGAATCGAGTTATTTAGAAACAATAATATTTTTGATATTTTTGTTAAGAAGATTTTGTAGCCCTGAAAAGGGCTTTTTATTATAAATTCCCCATCGATTTTGGAACTCACCGCAAATTGAAAAATTTACTTTTTAGCTGATGCTTTCTTTGCAGCTGGTTTTTTACTAGCTGCAGCCTTTTTTGGTTTGACAGCTGCTGGCTTTGCTTTTGTGGTCTTAGGTTTAACCGCAGCGGATTTAGTTTTGGTTGGTTTCGCTTTTACTGTACCAGTCTTTTTAGCTTCTTTAACCTTAGACTTTTCAATTTTCTTCTTTTCTGCTGTTTTTTTGCTAGCAACAGCCTTCTTCACTTTTTTCTCACCACTTGCCTTCTTTGCACCACCACTGGCAGACTTTTTCTTTGAAGCTGCACCATCTACCTTCTTCTTGGGTTTGACCTTATCTGACAATTTGACCGCTTTTGGTTTGGATTTGCCCTCACTTGATTTAGTGGCTGCAGGAGATAGCTTGAATGAACCAGAAGCACCTTTTCCTTTGGTCTGAATCAATTTGCCACTGGTAACAGCCGATTTTAAATAGCGTTTAATGAATGGTGCCAATTTTTGAGCATCACATTTATATGTAGCACTAATGTATTTCTTAATAGCCAAAAGTGAAGAACCGCCACGTTCCTTTAAATTCTTAATTGAAGCATCCACCATTTGTTGAGTTGGTGGATGAGTAGGAGCAACGGATGGCTTTTTGGGCTTGACAACCTTTTTGGCAGCAACTTTCTTCTCAGCGACAGCAGCAGAAGCAGCTACCGGAGAACTAACACTAGCAATACCAATTGCATCAGCCATTTTCACTTATTTAACACTTGAATATCTTGGATACACTGAATACAAAATAGAAAAACGTTTTGTTTATATACATAACTGCACAGTCTTCTTAACGCGCTTAAAATGTGAGAAGCGAAGCGAAGAGATGAGTGAAAAATGTTGTAGATCCAGTAGTATTTGGTAGTTGCATATGAGAAACTTTGGAATGAAATAAATTGATTAAAATTCGTATTGTCATGTGATAGAAATATTATTGAGACGAGTCGACAGTGTAAATGTGTCAGTTGAATATTAAGAAGAGTTCATTTGAATAAACTAAGTATTTTAGTTTCAGCGAGTTTTTTAGTCCAAAGTTTGTACCGAAAAAATTTAATTTTTGTCTAAAAACTGAAGTTTTCTCAAAAGTGCTGCAACGATATGTATTGATTTGATTGAAAACTTAATATTTATCAAATTATGAATCAACTAAACATTTCATATTAGGTGTGGGTAGAATTTTTATGTTTTAAAAAAATATTTGATTATCTCAATGATATCGCTCTAGCAATCCTATGCCTCTTTACTTGACTACATGAAATAATCGAATGCATTGGATCATAAAAAGTATTAAAATGTTATAGAATTTATATATAATCCTATAAAATAAATTTAAAAACAAATAAATATTCGGTGAGGTTAAATTTCATAAATATAATTATATTTCGTACATAAATTTTGCAAACTTCGGTATTAATATGTACTTATGTATATGTACTTTGTTTTTTTTGTATTGGGAAGCGATTGTGAAAATATACAAATGCTTAGTTTTAAAATTACTACAAATATATGTACATAGTATACATATATGTATGTATGTATATACAATATACATATTATTCAATTTTTTTTTTAGTAAATTAAATTAAATTAGCATCTTATTTGGGAATAAGGTTCCTTTTTTTTTCGATGTTAACAAATGAATGTAGATCATGACTCATGACTATGTACATATAAATGTATATTAAATTAAGAAATATACTTTTAGCTAAATATATTATGTAATATACATACATACATACATATACATATGTAAATCATACATAGGGAATAAAGTAAGTGGTAATAGAAAAAGAAATGTAAGGCCAACAGCCAACAACTCGCTGTGTTCCCAAGCGGTCCCCCATCTAACTACTCTAACCACGCCCGTTGCTGCTTAATTTCGGTGATCGACAAAAACCACCGATGTATTATTAGGGCAATTTTCGTTTGGCTAAAGCCGTATATCTATTATGTGAATACATAACGAAGAAAGAGTACCCAATATGTATTAATGTATGTATGGATGTATGTAGATACAAATGAATTAAATGTGCAAACACGCATTCGCGTACTATGTACATAACTAACACGGAATCCAAAGAGTAAGAAAACGAAAGTACAAAGAAAAAAAATTACAGTTCCTTGTGAATTTCTTTATTAAATATTCACTTTACATTTATGTACATACATATGTATATATGAAAAATTAAATACGTATTTGAATCGATCGAGAATATTATTCTTTGTTGAGAAAATCTTGTGGTCCTGAAAAGGACCGTTTTGTTTGTTTATTGTATCCATAAAAATTAGTTTAACCGCCGAAACCGTACAAAGTACGTCCTTGTCTCTTCAAAGCATATACAACATCCATTGCTGTAACTGTCTTCCTTTTGGCATGTTCGGTATATGTGACTGCATCACGGATAACATTCTCTAAAAATACTTTTAATACGCCACGAGTTTCTTCATATATCAAACCAGATATACGTTTTACACCACCACGACGAGCCAAACGTCTGATAGCTGGTTTAGTAATTCCCTGGATGTTATCACGTAATACTTTGCGATGACGCTTGGCACCACCTTTTCCCAAACCTTTACCACCTTTGCCGCGACCAGTCATTTTTTCGCAATTCACTACAAGAGCACACTTAACACTTCACTTCACCGAAATCGGTAACAACTAATATTGTAACCGGCAAATGAGCGGGTATTTATACAAAAATCCACAATGCTGAGCTACATAAGAAATGTGAAAGCTATATCTCTATCTCCCTTTAACACAGGCACCTTAATCACCCTAAAATAACATGTAGGAAATGAACAAGCGAAACGTTTTTGTATATTTTATTATTTGTATAATGATTTTGGATGCATTTTCTATTAGTACAGTGTGCAGTGTAGAGTGTACAGTGAACAGTGAGCAGTGAATGATAATTTGAATTGTCGTTTAGTGGGAAAGTGAATAACAGTGAAAAAGAAAAGTATGGCTCGTACCAAACAAACAGCCCGTAAATCGACTGGTGGCAAGGCGCCCCGCAAACAATTGGCGACAAAGGCAGCACGTAAGAGTGCCCCAGCAACTGGTGGTGTTAAGAAGCCACATCGTTATCGTCCCGGTACTGTGGCATTACGTGAAATTCGTCGCTATCAAAAAAGCACCGAATTATTGATTCGTAAATTGCCATTCCAACGTTTGGTACGTGAAATTGCCCAAGATTTTAAAACCGATTTACGTTTCCAGAGTTCCGCTGTTATGGCTCTACAAGAAGCAAGTGAAGCATATTTGGTTGGTTTGTTTGAGGATACAAATTTGTGTGCCATCCATGCCAAGCGTGTTACAATTATGCCAAAAGACATTCAATTGGCCAGACGTATTCGTGGAGAACGTGCTTAAGTTAATATGGAAGGCGAAGATTATGAAATTAGTAACAAAACGGTCCTTTTCAGGACCACAATTTCATAAACAAAAGATCGAAAAATTCGTGAATGCATACAATTTTAAATATTTTATAGCTAGTACCATTTTTCGTGTTGCTACAATATGGACATGAATATCGTCGTCAGTTCGTATATGTACATACTCGTATAGGCATACTTCATAAATATGTATGTACATATGTATATCGTGTAAGAAAATGTACATGAATACGGGGTTGAATATGAAGTTGCTTAATATCTGACGAATTAAAATATATGTACATATGTATGGATGGGTTAAATACTTCTCTGCAGTTTCTTCATTGCTATACGTATGAATGCACATATGTACATATGTATGTATATATACAAACATGTATGTATATTAATAAATTCGTGTCCATGCATACCTACATATGTAGTTCCTTTATATCCGAACAGAGTTTCTGCTTATAAAATTATATCTACCTAAAAGGTAACACTGCAGCCACCATATATACATATGTACATATGTATGTATGTATGTATGTATGTATGTACATGCGCATGAATGCGTTATGATTCTCTCTGTACAGTATCTTACCCTGTGGGAAAAGGGAATGCTTGGCAATGCAGATAGAAAAGTTTCTCCCTTATATTCCACACACTGCGGAATGCATTTGTAGATCAATATATATCACTTTATAAAAATTCGCTGAGAAGAAAAATTTCGATCGAGTATAGAAATCAAGTATTTACGCCATCTCCTAAAGCCACTTAATAGATGGATAGGAAAAATTATATTGTATATGTATGCATGTATTATGAAGTAGATTTTTTCTGAATTAAATTCTATTTTTACGCTAAAAGTCTTCAAATAGCAATATTTGTATTGTTCGGGTTCGTTCAATCGGTTTTGTTAATGATTTGTTATTGGAAAAAGCAGTCAGCATTACTCATTCATATTCTCACTGGGTAGCATATTTTACATACATACGGTTATACGCACATACATATATCTACATAAGTATGCCTACCTACATTCGTTTGCACATATACATACATATCCATACATAAAACCAGTTCTGTATTAAGAAATTTTTGGCGGGAATACCGGGGCTTCAATGCTAAAAATTGCGCTTGTTTTGTACTTAAGTCATGAGAAACGATTCATATTTTAAGTAGTACAAAAATTAATCGTATTTCTTGTAAAATTCATTTAATCTCTTCGTTAGTATATTTTGTCGTCCTGAAAAGGACGGTTTTGTTATACAAAAAAAAAAAAGAAGATATTTCGTATTTATTGTCCACTTTAGGCTTTCTTTTCGGTCTTCTTTGGCAAAAGTACAGCTTGAATGTTGGGCAAAACACCGCCCTGAGCAATGGTCACACCAGACAATAGTTTATTCAATTCTTCATCGTTACGGATAGCCAATTGTAAATGACGTGGAATAATTCTTGTCTTTTTATTATCACGAGCAGCATTACCAGCCAATTCAAGTACTTCAGCTGCCAAATATTCCATAACAGCAGCTAGATAGACTGGAGCGCCCGCACCAACGCGTTCAGCATAGTTGCCTTTACGCAACAAACGATGAATACGACCGACGGGAAATTGAAGACCAGCACGGTTTGAACGTGACTTTGCCTTTCCCTTTACTTTACCACCTTTACCGCGTCCAGACATTTTTTCACTTTAAATGAACACAATGAACTATATGCACACAACACAAGCACTATTTAGCTATTTAGCTGTAGACAAAATACGCACTGCTTATATACTTTTTCGTTGGCCTGCTATTCAACCCCTATGCCCAGCAATCAAATCGTTGTTGAGTTTCGCTCCGAAGCGTTACGATTACCCGAATGCTTTGTTGGAAAAAGTATACTTATATACATTATTGAAAGATGATTGGACAATAACAGTGACAGCGACAGTGACAGTGAATTAATTTTGTAAATTTACTCGTATTAAAATGCCTCCAAAAACTAGTGGAAAAGCAGCAAAGAAGGCCGGTAAGGCTCAAAAGAATATTACTAAAAATGACAAGAAGAAGAAGCGCAAGAGGAAGGAAAGCTATGCCATCTACATTTATAAAGTATTGAAGCAAGTACATCCTGATACTGGTATTTCTTCAAAGGCGATGAGCATCATGAACAGTTTTGTGAATGATATCTTTGAACGTATCGCTGCTGAAGCATCGCGTTTGGCTCATTACAACAAACGTTCCACCATCACTAGTCGCGAAATCCAGACTGCCGTACGTCTACTTCTGCCCGGTGAATTAGCCAAACATGCCGTCAGTGAAGGTACCAAGGCCGTAACCAAATACACCAGCTCCAAGTAATTTGTCTGAACGAAGTAAAATATGTAGTGCCAGGTAACATGCAACCAAAAAAAGGCCCTTTTCAGGGCCACAAAATATAAATCAACAAAGAAAAACAAGATTTTTTACTTATGCATATTAAGGTTTGCTTATTACATACGATGAACATGTTTAACTTTCTAAAAAACAAAGCGTTTCAAAGAAAATATGGAAAAATTATGGAAAATTAGTCAGTCGAGCAGCATCATAAAATAATAATAATTAAAATAAAATATCTAGTCGCTTTATGTATGAATCGAGTTAAAAAGGTGTTTAGGTATTTAGTAACAAATTACATATATGAATCGAGTTATTTAGAAACAATAATATTTTTGATCTTTTTGTTAAGAAGATTTTGTAGCCCTGAAAAGGGCTTTTTATTATAAATTCCCCATCGATTTTGGAACTCACCGCAAATTGAAAAATTTACTTTTTAGCTGATGCTTTCTTTGCAGCTGGTTTTTTACTAGCTGCAGCCTTTTTTGGTTTGACAGCTGCTGGCTTTGCTTTTGTGGTCTTAGGTTTAACCGCAGCGGATTTAGTTTTGGTTGGTTTCGCTTTTACTGTACCAGTCTTTTTAGCTTCTTTAACCTTAGACTTTTCAATTTTCTTCTTTTCTGCTGTTTTTTTGCTAGCAACAGCCTTCTTCACTTTTTTCTCACCACTTGCCTTCTTTGCACCACCACTGGCAGACTTTTTCTTTGAAGCTGCACCATCTACCTTCTTCTTGGGTTTGACCTTATCTGACAATTTGACCGCTTTTGGTTTGGATTTGCCCTCACTTGATTTAGTGGCTGCAGGAGATAGCTTGAATGAACCAGAAGCACCTTTTCCTTTGGTCTGAATCAATTTGCCACTGGTAACAGCCGATTTTAAATAGCGTTTAATGAATGGTGCCAATTTTTGAGCATCACATTTATATGTAGCACTAATGTATTTCTTAATAGCCAAAAGTGAAGAACCGCCACGTTCCTTTAAATTCTTAATTGAAGCATCCACCATTTGTTGAGTTGGTGGATGAGTAGGAGCAACGGATGGCTTTTTGGGCTTGACAACCTTTTTGGCAGCAACTTTCTTCTCAGCGACAGCAGCAGAAGCAGCTACCGGAGAACTAACACTAGCAATACCAATTGCATCAGCCATTTTCACTTATTTAACACTTGAATATCTTGGATACACTGAATACAAAATAGAAAAACGTTTTGTTTATATACATAACTGCACAGTCTTCTTAACGCGCTTAAAATGTGAGAAGCGAAGCGAAGAGATGAGTGAAAAATGTTGTAGATCCAGTAGTATTTGGTAGTTGCATATGAGAAACTTTGGAATGAAATAAATTGATTAAAATTCGTATTGTCATGTGATAGAAATATTATTGAGACGAGTCGACAGTGTAAATGTGTCAGTTGAATATTAAGAAGAGTTCATTTGAATAAACTAAGTATTTTAGTTTCAGCGAGTTTTTTAGTCCAAAGTTTGTACCGAAAAAATTTAATTTTTGTCTAAAAACTGAAGTTTTCTCAAAAGTGCTGCAACGATATGTATTGATTTGATTGAAAACTTAATATTTATCAAATTATGAATCAACTAAACATTTCATATTAGGTGTGGGTAGAATTTTTATGTTTTAAAAAAATATTTGATTATCTCAATGATATCGCTCTAGCAATCCTATGCCTCTTTACTTGACTACATGAAATAATCGAATGCATTGGATCATAAAAAGTATTAAAATGTTATAGAATTTATATATAATCCTATAAAATAAATTTAAAAACAAATAAATATTCGGTGAGGTTAAATTTCATAAATATAATTATATTTCGTACATAAATTTTGCAAACTTCGGTATTAATATGTACTTATGTATATGTACTTTGTTTTTTTTGTATTGGGAAGCGATTGTGAAAATATACAAATGCTTAGTTTTAAAATTACTACAAATATATGTACATAGTATACATATATGTATGTATGTATATACAATATACATATTATTCAATTTTTTTTTTAGTAAATTAAATTAAATTAGCATCTTATTTGGGAATAAGGTTCCTTTTTTTTCGATGTTAACAAATGAATGTAGATCATGACTCATGACTATGTACATATAAATGTATATTAAATTAAGAAATATACTTTTAGCTAAATATATTATGTAATATACATACATACATACATATACATATGTAAATCATACATAGGGAATAAAGTAAGTGGTAATAGAAAAAGAAATGTAAGGCCAACAGCCAACAACTCGCTGTGTTCCCAAGCGGTCCCCCATCTAACTACTCTAACCACGCCCGTTGCTGCTTAATTTCGGTGATCGACAAAAACCACCGATGTATTATTAGGGCAATTTTCGTTTGGCTAAAGCCGTATATCTATTATGTGAATACATAACGAAGAAAGAGTACCCAATATGTATTAATGTATGTATGGATGTATGTAGATACAAATGAATTAAATGTGCAAACACGCATTCGCGTACTATGTACATAACTAACACGGAATCCAAAGAGTAAGAAAACGAAAGTACAAAGAAAAAAAATTACAGTTCCTTGTGAATTTCTTTATTAAATATTCACTTTACATTTATGTACATACATATGTATATATGAAAAATTAAATACGTATTTGAATCGATCGAGAATATTATTCTTTGTTGAGAAAATCTTGTGGTCCTGAAAAGGACCGTTTTGTTTGTTTATTGTATCCATAAAAATTAGTTTAACCGCCGAAACCGTACAAAGTACGTCCTTGTCTCTTCAAAGCATATACAACATCCATTGCTGTAACTGTCTTCCTTTTGGCATGTTCGGTATATGTGACTGCATCACGGATAACATTCTCTAAAAATACTTTTAATACGCCACGAGTTTCTTCATATATCAAACCAGATATACGTTTTACACCACCACGACGAGCCAAACGTCTGATAGCTGGTTTAGTAATTCCCTGGATGTTATCACGTAATACTTTGCGATGACGCTTGGCACCACCTTTTCCCAAACCTTTACCACCTTTGCCGCGACCAGTCATTTTTTCGCAATTCACTACAAGAGCACACTTAACACTTCACTTCACCGAAATCGGTAACAACTAATATTGTAACCGGCAAATGAGCGGGTATTTATACAAAAATCCACAATGCTGAGCTACATAAGAAATGTGAAAGCTATATCTCTATCTCCCTTTAACACAGGCACCTTAATCACCCTAAAATAACATGTAGGAAATGAACAAGCGAAACGTTTTTGTATATTTTATTATTTGTATAATGATTTTGGATGCATTTTCTATTAGTACAGTGTGCAGTGTAGAGTGTACAGTGAACAGTGAGCAGTGAATGATAATTTGAATTGTCGTTTAGTGGGAAAGTGAATAACAGTGAAAAAGAAAAGTATGGCTCGTACCAAACAAACAGCCCGTAAATCGACTGGTGGCAAGGCGCCCCGCAAACAATTGGCGACAAAGGCAGCACGTAAGAGTGCCCCAGCAACTGGTGGTGTTAAGAAGCCACATCGTTATCGTCCCGGTACTGTGGCATTACGTGAAATTCGTCGCTATCAAAAAAGCACCGAATTATTGATTCGTAAATTGCCATTCCAACGTTTGGTACGTGAAATTGCCCAAGATTTTAAAACCGATTTACGTTTCCAGAGTTCCGCTGTTATGGCTCTACAAGAAGCAAGTGAAGCATATTTGGTTGGTTTGTTTGAGGATACAAATTTGTGTGCCATCCATGCCAAGCGTGTTACAATTATGCCAAAAGACATTCAATTGGCCAGACGTATTCGTGGAGAACGTGCTTAAGTTAATATGGAAGGCGAAGATTATGAAATTAGTAACAAAACGGTCCTTTTCAGGACCACAATTTCATAAACAAAAGATCGAAAAATTCGTGAATGCATACAATTTTAAATATTTTATAGCTAGTACCATTTTTCGTGTTGCTACAATATGGACATGAATATCGTCGTCAGTTCGTATATGTACATACTCGTATAGGCATACTTCATAAATATGTATGTACATATGTATATCGTGTAAGAAAATGTACATGAATACGGGGTTGAATATGAAGTTGCTTAATATCTGACGAATTAAAATATATGTACATATGTATGGATGGGTTAAATACTTCTCTGCAGTTTCTTCATTGCTATACGTATGAATGCACATATGTACATATGTATGTATATATACAAACATGTATGTATATTAATAAATTCGTGTCCATGCATACCTACATATGTAGTTCCTTTATATCCGAACAGAGTTTCTGCTTATAAAATTATATCTACCTAAAAGGTAACACTGCAGCCACCATATATACATATGTACATATGTATGTATGTATGTATGTATGTATGTACATGCGCATGAATGTGTTATGATTCTCTCTGTACAGTATCTTACCCTGTGGGAAAAGGGAATGCTTGGCAATGCAGATAGAAAAGTTTCTCCCTTATATTCCACACACTGCGGAATGCATTTGTAGATCAATATATATCACTTTATAAAAATTCGCTGAGAAGAAAAATTTCGATCGAGTATAGAAATCAAGTATTTACGCCATCTCCTAAAGCCACTTAATAGATGGATAGGAAAAATTATATTGTATATGTATGCATGTATTATGAAGTAGATTTTTTCTGAATTAAATTCTATTTTTACGCTAAAAGTCTTCAAATAGCAATATTTGTATTGTTCGGGTTCGTTCAATCGGTTTTGTTAATGATTTGTTATTGGAAAAAGCAGTCAGCATTACTCATTCATATTCTCACTGGGTAGCATATTTTACATACATACGGTTATACGCACATACATATATCTACATAAGTATGCCTACCTACATTCGTTTGCACATATACATACATATCCATACATAAAACCAGTTCTGTATTAAGAAATTTTTGGCGGGAATACCGGGGCTTCAATGCTAAAAATTGCGCTTGTTTTGTACTTAAGTCATGAGAAACGATTCATATTTTAAGTAGTACAAAAATTAATGGTATTTCTTGTAAAATTCATTTAATCTCTTCGTTAGTATATTTTGTCGTCCTGAAAAGGACGGTTTTGTTATACAAAAAAAAAAAAAGAAGATATTTCGTATTTATTGTCCACTTTAGGCTTTCTTTTCGGTCTTCTTTGGCAAAAGTACAGCTTGAATGTTGGGCAAAACACCGCCCTGAGCAATGGTCACACCAGACAATAGTTTATTCAATTCTTCATCGTTGCGGATAGCCAATTGTAAATGACGTGGAATAATTCTTGTCTTTTTATTATCACGAGCAGCATTACCAGCCAATTCAAGTACTTCAGCTGCCAAATATTCCATAACAGCAGCTAGATAGACTGGAGCGCCGGCACCAACGCGTTCAGCATAGTTGCCTTTACGCAACAAACGATGAATACGACCGACGGGAAATTGAAGACCAGCACGGTTTGAACGTGACTTTGCCTTTCCCTTTACTTTACCACCTTTACCGCGTCCAGACATTTTTTCACTTTAAATGAACACAATAAACTCTATGCACACAACACAAGCACTATTTAGCTATTTAGCTGTAGACAAAATACGCACTGCTTATATACTTTTTCGTTGGCCTGCTATTCAACCCCTATGCCCAACAATCAAATCGTTGTTGAGTTTCGCTCCGAAGCGTTACGATTACCCGAATGCTTTGTTGGAAAAAGTATACTTATATACATTATTGAAAGATGATTGGACAATAACAGTGACAGTGACAGTGACAGTGAATTAATTTTGTGAATTTACTCGTATTAAAATGCCTCCAAAAACTAGTGGAAAAGCAGCAAAGAAGGCTGGTAAGGCTCAAAAGAATATTACTAAAAATGACAAGAAGAAGAAGCGCAAGAGGAAGGAAAGCTATGCCATCTACATTTATAAAGTATTGAAGCAAGTACATCCTGATACTGGTATTTCTTCAAAGGCGATGAGCATCATGAACAGTTTTGTGAATGATATCTTTGAACGTATCGCTGCTGAAGCATCGCGTTTGGCTCATTACAACAAACGTTCCACCATCACTAGTCGCGAAATCCAGACTGCCGTACGTCTACTTCTGCCCGGTGAATTAGCCAAACATGCCGTCAGTGAAGGTACCAAGGCCGTAACCAAATACACCAGCTCCAAGTAATTTGTCTGAACGAAGTAAAATATGTAGTGCCAGGTAACATGCAACCAAAAAAAGGCCCTTTTCAGGGCCACAAAATATAAATCAACAAAGAAAAACAAGATTTTTTACTTATGCATATTAAGGTTTGCTTATTACATACGATGAACATGTTTAACTTTCTAAAAAACAAAGCGTTTCAAAGAAAATATGGAAAATTAGTCAGTCGAGCAGCATCATAAAATAATAATAATTAAAATAAAATATCTAGTCGCTTTATGTATGAATCGAGTTAAAAAGGTGTTTAGGTATTTAGTAACAAATTACATATATGAATCGAGTTATTTAGAAACAATAATATTTTTGATCTTTTTGTTAAGAAGATTTTGTAGCCCTGAAAAGGGCTTTTTATTATAAATTCCCCATCGATTTTGGAACTCACCGCAAATTGAAAAATTTACTTTTTAGCTGATGCTTTCTTTGCAGCTGGTTTTTTACTAGCTGCAGCCTTTTTTGGTTTGGCAGCTGCTGGCTTTGCTTTTGTGGTCTTAGGTTTAACCGCAGCGGATTTAGTTTTGGTTGGTTTCGCTTTTACTGTACCAGTCTTTTTAGCTTCTTTAACCTTAGACTTTTCAATTTTCTTCTTTTCTGCTGTTTTTTTGCTAGCAACAGCCTTCTTCACTTTTTTCTCACCACTTGCCTTCTTTGCACCACCACTGGCAGACTTTTTCTTTGAAGCTGCACCATCTACCTTCTTCTTGGGTTTGACCTTATCTGACAATTTGACCGCTTTTGGTTTGGATTTGCCCTCACTTGATTTAGTGGCTGCAGGAGATAGCTTGAATGAACCAGAAGCACCTTTTCCTTTGGTCTGAATCAATTTGCCACTGGTAACAGCCGATTTTAAATAGCGTTTAATGAATGGTGCCAATTTTTGAGCATCACATTTATATGTAGCACTAATGTATTTCTTAATAGCCAAAAGTGAAGAACCGCCACGTTCCTTTAAATTCTTAATTGAAGCATCCACCATTTGTTGAGTTGGTGGATGAGTAGGAGCAACGGATGGCTTTTTGGGCTTGACAACCTTTTTGGCAGCAACTTTCTTCTCAGCGACAGCAGCAGAAGCAGCTACCGGAGAACTAACACTAGCAATACCAATTGCATCAGCCATTTTCACTTATTTAACACTTGAATATCTTGGATACACTGAATACAAAATAGAAAAACGTTTTGTTTATATACATACATAACTGCACAGTCTTCTTAACGCGCTTAAAATGTGAGAAGCGAAGCGAAGAGATGAGTGAAAAATGTTGTAGATCCAGTAGTATTTGGTAGTTGCATATGAGAAACTTTGGAATGAAATAAATTGATTAAAATTCGTATTGTCATGTGATAGAAATATTATTGAGACGAGTCGACAGTGTAAATGTGTCAGTTGAATATTAAGAAGAGTTCATTTGAATAAACTAAGTATTTTAGTTTCAGCGAGTTTTTTAGTCCAAAGTTTGTACCGAAAAAATTTAATTTTTGTCTAAAAACTGAAGTTTTCTCAAAAGTGCTGCAACGATATGTATTGATTTGATTGAAAACTTAATATTTATCAAATTATGAATCAACTAAACATTTCATATTAGGTGTGGGTAGAATTTTTATGTTTTAAAAAAATATTTGATTATCTCAATGATATCGCTCTAGCAATCCTATGCCTCTTTACTTGACTACATGAAATAATCGAATGCATTGGATCATAAAAAGTATTAAAATGTTATAGAATTTATATTTAATCCTATAAAATAAATTTAAAAACAAATAAATATTCGGTGAGGTTAAATTTCATAAATATAATTATATTTCGTACATAAATTTTGCAAACTTCGGTATTAATATGTACTTATGTATATGTACTTTTTTTTTTTGTATTGGGAAGCGATTGTGAAAATATACAAATGCTTAGTTTTAAAATTACTACAAATATATGTACATAGTATACAATATACATATTATTCAATTTTTTTTTTAGTAAATTAAATTAAATTAGCATCTTATTTGGGAATAAGGTTCCTATTTTTTTCGATGTTAACAAATGAATGTAGATCATGACTCATGACTATGTACATATAAATGTATATTAAATTAAGAAATATACTTTTAGCTAAATATATTATGTAATATACATACATACATACATACATATATGTAAATCATACATAGGGAATAAAGTAAGTGGTAATAGAAAAAGAAATGTAAGGCCAACAGCCAACAACTCGCTGTGTTCCCAAGCGGTCCCCCATCTAACTACTCTAACCACGCCCGTTGCTGCTTAATTTCGGTGATCGACAAAAACCACCGATGTATTATTAGGGCAATTTTCGTTTGGCTAAAGCCGTATATCTATTATGTGAATACATAACGAAGAAAGAGTACCCAATATGTATTAATGTATGTATGGATGTATGTAGATACAAATGAATTAAATGTGCAAACACGCATTCGCGTACTATGTACATAACTAACACGGAATCCAAAGAGTAAGAAAACGAAAGTACAAAGAAAAAAAATTACAGTTCCTTGTGAATTTCTTTATTAAATATTCACTTTACATTTATGTACATACATATGTATATATGAAAAATTAAATACGTATTTGAATCGATCGAGAATATTATTCTTTGTTGAGAAAATCTAGTGGTCCTGAAAAGGACCGTTTTGTTTGTTTATTGTATCCATAAAAATTAGTTTAACCGCCGAAACCGTACAAAGTACGTCCTTGTCTCTTCAAAGCATATACAACATCCATTGCTGTAACTGTCTTCCTTTTGGCATGTTCGGTATATGTGACTGCATCACGGATACCATTCTCTAAAAATACTTTTAATACGCCACGAGTTTCTTCATATATCAAACCAGATATACGTTTTACACCACCACGACGAGCCAAACGTCTGATAGCTGGTTTAGTAATTCCCTGGATGTTATCACGTAATACTTTGCGATGACGCTTGGCACCACCTTTTCCCAAACCTTTACCACCTTTGCCGCGACCAGTCATTTTTTCGCAATTCACTACAAGAGCACACTTAACACTTCACTTCACCGAAATCGGTAACAACTAATATTGTAACCGGCAAATGAGCGGGTATTTATACAAAAATTCACAATGCTGAGCTACACAAGAAATGTGAAAGCTATATCTCTATCTCCCTTTAACACAGGCACCTTAATCACCCTAAAATAACATGTAGGAAATGAACAAGCGAAACGTTTTTGTATATTTTATTATTTGTACAATGATTTTGGATGCGTTTTCTATTAGTACAGTGTGCAGTGTACAGTGTACAGTGAACAGTGAACGGTGAATAACAGTGAAAAAGAAAAGTATGGCTCGTACCAAACAAACAGCCCGTAAATCGACTGGTGGCAAGGCGCCCCGCAAACAATTGGCGACAAAGGCAGCACGTAAGAGTGCCCCAGCAACTGGTGGTGTTAAGAAGCCACATCGTTATCGTCCCGGTACTGTGGCATTACGTGAAATTCGTCGCTATCAAAAAAGCACCGAATTATTGATTCGTAAATTGCCATTCCAACGTTTGGTACGTGAAATTGCCCAAGATTTTAAAACCGATTTACGTTTCCAGAGTTCCGCTGTTATGGCTCTACAAGAAGCAAGTGAAGCATATTTGGTTGGTTTGTTTGAGGATACAAATTTGTGTGCCATCCATGCCAAGCGTGTTACAATTATGCCAAAAGACATTCAATTGGCCAGACGTATTCGTGGAGAACGTGCTTAAGTTAATATGGAAGGCGAAGATTATGAAATTAGTAACAAAACGGTCCTTTTCAGGACCACAATTTCATAAACAAAAGATCGAAAAATTCGTGAATGCATACAATTTTAAATATTTTATAGCTAGTACCATTTTTCGTGTTGCTACAATATGGACATGAATATCGTCGTCAGTTCGTATATGTACATACTCGTATAGGCATACTTCATAAATATGTATATCGTGTAAGAAAATGTACATGAATACGGGGTTGAATATGAAGTTGCTTAATATCTGACGAATTAAAATATATGTCCATATGTATGGATGGGTTAAATACTTCTCTGCAGTTTCTTCATTGCTATACGTATGAATGCACATATGTACATATGTATGTATATATACAAACATGTATGTATATTAATAAATTCGTGTCCATGCATACCTACATATGTAGTTCCTTTATATCCGAACAGAGTTTCTGCTTATAAAATTATATCTACCTAAAAGGTAACACTGCAGCCACCATATATACATATGTACATATGTATGTATGTATGTATGTATGTATGTACATGCGCATGAATGTGTTATGATTCTCTCTGTACAGTATCTTACCCTGTGGGAAAAGGGAATGCTTGGCAATGCAGATAGAAAAGTTTCTCCCTTATATTCCACACACTGCGGAATGCATTTGTAGATCAATATATATCACTTTATAAAAATTCGCTGAGAAGAAAAATTTCGATCGAGTATAGAAATCAAGTATTTACGCCATCTCCTAAAGCCACTTAATAGATGGATAGGAAAAATTATATTGTATATGTATGCATGTATTATGAAGTAGATTTTTTCTGAATTAAATTCTATTTTTACGCTAAAAGTCTTCAAATAGCAATATTTGTATTGTTCGGGTTCGTTCAATCGGTTTTGTTAATGATTTGTTATTGGAAAAAGCAGTCAGCATTACTCATTCATATTCTCACTGGGTAGCATATTTTACATACATACGGTTATACGCACATACATATATCTACATAAGTATGCCTACCTACATTCGTTTGCACATATACATATCCATACATAAAACCAGTTCTGTATTAAGAAATTTTTGGCGGGAATACCGGGGTTTCAATGCTAAAAATTGCGCTTGTTTTGTACTTAAGTCATGAGAAACGATTCATATTTTAAGTAGTACAAAAATTAATGGTATTTCTTGTAAAATTCATTTAATCTCTTCGTTAGTATATTTTGTCGTCCTGAAAAGGACGGTTTTGTTATACAAAAAAAAAAAAGAAGATATTTCGTATTTATTGTCCACTTTAGGCTTTCTTTTCGGTCTTCTTTGGCAAAAGTACAGCTTGAATGTTGGGCAAAACACCGCCCTGAGCAATGGTCACACCAGACAATAGTTTATTCAATTCTTCATCGTTGCGGATAGCCAATTGTAAATGACGTGGAATAATTCTTGTCTTTTTATTATCACGAGCAGCATTACCAGCCAATTCAAGTACTTCAGCTGCCAAATATTCCATAACAGCAGCTAGATAGACTGGAGCGCCGGCACCAACGCGTTCAGCATAGTTTCCTTTACGCAACAAACGATGAATACGACCGACGGGAAATTGAAGACCAGCACGGTTTGAACGTGACTTTGCCTTTCCCTTTACTTTACCACCTTTACCGCGTCCAGACATTTTCTCACTTTAAATGAACACAATAAACTCTATGCACACAACACAAGCACTATTTCGCTATTTAGCTGTAGACAAAATACGCACTGCTTATATACTTTTTCGTTGGCCTGCTATTCAACCCCTATGCCCAACAATCAAATCGTTGTTGAGTTTCGCTCCGAAGCGTTACGATTACCCGAATGCTTTGTTGGAAAAAGTATACTTATATACATTATTGAAAGATGATTGGACAATAACAGTGCCAGTGACAGTGACAGTGACAGTGAATTAATTTTGTGAATTTACTCGTATTAAAATGCCTCCAAAAACTAGTGGAAAAGCAGCAAAGAAGGCCGGTAAGGCTCAAAAGAATATTACTAAAAATGACAAGAAGAAGAAGCGCAAGAGGAAGGAAAGCTATGCCATCTACATTTATAAAGTATTGAAGCAAGTACATCCTGATACTGGTATTTCTTCAAAGGCGATGAGCATCATGAACAGTTTTGTGAATGATATCTTTGAACGTATCGCTGCTGAAGCATCTCGTTTGGCTCATTACAACAAACGTTCCACCATCACTAGTCGCGAAATCCAGACTGCCGTACGTCTACTTCTGCCCGGTGAATTAGCCAAACATGCCGTCAGTGAAGGTACCAAGGCCGTAACCAAATACACCAGCTCCAAGTAATTTGTCTGAACGAAGTAAAATATGTAGTGCCAGGTAACATGCAACCAAAAAAAGGCCCTTTTCAGGGCCACAAAATATAAATCAACAAAGAAAAACAAGTTTTTTTACTTATGCATATTAAGGTTTGCTTATTACAACGATGAACATGTTTAACTTTCTAAAAAACAAAGCGTTTCAAAGAAAATATGGAAAAATTATGGAAAATTAGTCAGTCGAGCAGCATCATAAAATAATAATAATTAAAATAAAATATCTAGTCGCTTTATGTATGAATCGAGTTAAAAAGGTGTTTAGGTATTTAGTAACAAATTACATATGTATGTATGTATATGAATCGAGTTATTTGAAACAATAATATTTTTGATCTTTTTGTTAAGAAGATTTTGTAGCCCTGAAAAGGGCTTTTTATTATAAATTCCCCATCGATTTTGGAACTCACCGCAAATTGAAAAATTTACTTTTTAGCTGATGCTTTCTTTGCAGCTGGTTTTTTACTAGCTGCAGCCTTTTTTGGTTTGGCAGCTGCTGGCTTTGCTTTTGTGGTCTTAGGTTTAACCGCAGCGGATTTAGTTTTGGTTGGTTTCGCTTTTACTGTACCAGTCTTTTTAGCTTCTTTAACCTTAGACTTTTCAATTTTCTTCTTTTCTGCTGTTTTTTTGCTAGCAACAGCCTTCTTCACTTTTTTCTCACCACTTGCCTTCTTTGCACCACCACTGGCAGACTTTTTCTTTGAAGCTGCACCATCTACCTTCTTTTTGGGTTTGACCTTATCTGACAATTTGACCGCTTTTGGTTTGGATTTGCCCTCACTTGATTTAGTGGCTGCAGGAGATAGCTTGAATGAACCAGAAGCACCTTTTCCTTTGGTCTGAATCAATTTGCCACTGGTAACAGCCGATTTTAAATAGCGTTTAATGAATGGTGCCAATTTTTGAGCATCACATTTATATGTAGCACTAATGTATTTCTTAATAGCCAAAAGTGAAGAACCGCCACGTTCCTTTAAATTCTTAATTGAAGCATCCACCATTTGTTGAGTTGGTGGATGAGTAGGAGCAACGGATGGCTTTTTGGGCTTGACAACCTTTTTGGCAGCAACTTTCTTCTCAGCGACAGCAGCAGAAGCAGCTACCGGAGAACTAACACTAGCAATACCAATTGCATCAGCCATTTTCACTTATTTAACACTTGAATATCTTGGATACACTGAATACAAAATATAAAAACGTTTTGTTTATATACATAACTGCACAGTCTTCTTAACGCGCTTAAAATGTGAGAAGCGAAGCGAAGAGATGAGTGAAAAATGTTGTAGATCCAGTAGTATTTGGTAGTTGCATATGAGAAACTTTGGAATGAAATAAATTGATTAAAATTCGTATTGTCATGTGATAGAAATATTATTGAGACGAGTCGACAGTGTAAATGTGTCAGTTGAATATTAAGAAGAGTTCATTTGAATAAACTAAGTATTTTAGTTTCAGCGAGTTTTTTAGTCCAAAGTTTGTACCGAAAAAATTTAATTTTTGTCTAAAAACTGAAGTTTTCTCAAAAGTGCTGCAACGATATGTATTGATTTGATTGAAAACTTAATATTTATCAAATTATGAATCAACTAAACATTTCATATTAGGTGTGGGTAGAATTTTTATGTTTTAAAAAAATATTTGATTATCTCAATGATATCGCTCTAGCAATCCTATGCCTCTTTACTTGACTACATGAAATAATCGAATGCATTGGATCATAAAAAGTATTAAAATGTTATAGAATTTATATATAATCCTATAAAATAAATTTAAAAACAAATAAATATTCGGTGAGGTTAAATTTCATAAATATAATTATATTTCGTACATAAATTTTGCAAACTTCGGTATTAATATGTACTTATGTATATGTACTTTTTTTTTTTTGTATTGGGAAGCGATTGTGAAAATATACAAATGCTTAGTTTTAAAATTACTACAAATATATGTACATAGTATACATATATGTATGTATGTATATACAATATACATATTATTCAATTTTTTTTTTAGTAAATTAAATTAAATTAGCATCTTATTTGGGAATAAGGTTCCTTTTTTTTTCGATGTTAACAAATGAATGTAGATCATGACTCATGACTATGTACATATAAATGTATATTAAATTAAGAAATATACTTTTAGCTAAATATATTATGTAATATACATACATACATACATATACATATGTAAATCATACATAGGGAATAAAGTAAGTGGTAATAGAAAAAGAAATGTAAGGCCAACAGCCAACAACTCGCTGTGTTCCCAAGCGGTCCCCCATCTAACTACTCTAACCACGCCCGTTGCTGCTTAATTTCGGTGATCGACAAAAACCACCGATGTATTATTAGGGCAATTTTCGTTTGGCTAAAGCCGTATATCTATTATGTGAATACATAACGAAGAAAGAGTACCCAATATGTATTAATGTATGTATGGATGTATGTAGATACAAATGAATTAAATGTGCAAACACGCATTCGCGTACTATGTACATAACTAACACGGAATCCAAAGAGTAAGAAAACGAAAGTACAAAGAAAAAAAATTACAGTTCCTTGTGAATTTCTTTATTAAATATTCACTTTACATTTATGTACATACATATGTATATATGAAAAATTAAATACGTATTTGAATCGATCGAGAATATTATTCTTTGTTGAGAAAATCTTGTGGTCCTGAAAAGGACCGTTTTGTTTGTTTATTGTATCCATAAAAATTAGTTTAACCGCCGAAACCGTACAAAGTACGTCCTTGTCTCTTCAAAGCATATACAACATCCATTGCTGTAACTGTCTTCCTTTTGGCATGTTCGGTATATGTGACTGCATCACGGATAACATTCTCTAAAAATACTTTTAATACGCCACGAGTTTCTTCATATATCAAACCAGATATACGTTTTACACCACCACGACGAGCCAAACGTCTGATAGCTGGTTTAGTAATTCCCTGGATGTTATCACGTAATACTTTGCGATGACGCTTGGCACCACCTTTTCCCAAACCTTTACCACCTTTGCCGCGACCAGTCATTTTTTCGCAATTCACTACAAGAGCACACTTAACACTTCACTTCACCGAAATCGGTAACAACTAATATTGTAACCGGCAAATGAGCGGGTATTTATACAAAAATCCACAATGCTGAGCTACATAAGAAATGTGAAAGCTATATCTCTATCTCCCTTTAACACAGGCACCTTAATCACCCTAAAATAACATGTAGGAAATGAACAAGCGAAACGTTTTTGTATATTTTATTATTTGTATAATGATTTTGGATGCATTTTCTATTAGTACAGTGTGCAGTGTAGAGTGTACAGTGAACAGTGAGCAGTGAATGATAATTTGAATTGTCGTTTAGTGGGAAAGTGAATAACAGTGAAAAAGAAAAGTATGGCTCGTACCAAACAAACAGCCCGTAAATCGACTGGTGGCAAGGCGCCACGCAAACAATTGGCGACAAAGGCAGCACGTAAGAGTGCCCCAGCAACTGGTGGTGTTAAGAAGCCACATCGTTATCGTCCCGGTACTGTGGCATTACGTGAAATTCGTCGCTATCAAAAAAGCACCGAATTATTGATTCGTAAATTGCCATTCCAACGTTTGGTACGTGAAATTGCCCAAGATTTTAAAACCGATTTACGTTTCCAGAGTTCCGCTGTTATGGCTCTACAAGAAGCAAGTGAAGCATATTTGGTTGGTTTGTTTGAGGATACAAATTTGTGTGCCATCCATGCCAAGCGTGTTACAATTATGCCAAAAGACATTCAATTGGCCAGACGTATTCGTGGAGAACGTGCTTAAGTTAATATGGAAGGCGAAGATTATGAAATTAGTAACAAAACGGTCCTTTTCAGGACCACAATTTCATAAACAAAAGATCGAAAAATTCGTGAATGCATACAATTTTAAATATTTTATAGCTAGTACCATTTTTCGTGTTGCTACAATATGGACATGAATATCGTCGTCAGTTCGTATATGTACATACTCGTATAGGCATACTTCATAAATATGTATGTACATACATATGTATATCGTGTAAGAAAATGTACATGAATACGGGGTTGAATATGAAGTTGCTTAATATCTGACGAATTAAAATATATGTACATATGTATGGATGGGTTAAATACTTCTCTGCAGTTTCTTCATTGCTATACGTATGAATGCACATATGTACATATGTATATATACAAACATGTATGTATATTAATAAATTCGTGTCCATGCATACCTACATATGTAGTTCCTTTATATCCGAACAGAGTTTCTGCTTATAAAATTATATCTACCTAAAAGGTAACACTGCAGCCACCATATATACATATGTACATATGTATGTATGTATGTATGTATGTACATGCGCATGAATGTGTTATGATTCTCTCTGTACAGTATCTTACCCTGTGGGAAAAGGGAATGCTTGGCAATGCAGATAGAAAAGTTTCTCCCTTATATTCCACACACTGCGGAATGCATTTGTAGATCAATATATATCACTTTATAAAAATTCGCTGAGAAGAAAAATTTCGATCGAGTATAGAAATCAAGTATTTACGCCATCTCCTAAAGCCACTTAATAGATGGATAGGAAAAATTATATTGTATATGTATGCATGTATTATGAAGTAGATTTTTTCTGAATTAAATTTTATTTTTACACTAAAAGTCTTCAAATAGCAATATTTGTATTGTTCGGGTTCGTTCAATCGGTTTTGTTAATGATTTCTTATTGGATTAAAGCGGTCAGCATAACTCATTCATATTCTCACTGGGTAGCATATTTTGCATACATACGATTATACGCACATATATCTACATAAGTATGCATACCTACATTCGTTTGCACATATACATATCCATACATAAAACCAGTTCTGTATTAAGAAATTTTTGGCGGGAATATCGGGGCTTCAATGCTAAAAATTGCGCTTGTTTTGTACTTAAGACATGAGAAACGCTTCATATTTTAAGTAGTACAAAAATTAGTGGTATTTCTTGTAAAATTCATTTAATCTCTTCGTTAGTATATTTTGTCGTCCTGAAAAGGACGGTTTTATGTTATGCAAAAAAAAAGAAGATATTTCGTATTTATTGTCCACTTTAGGCTTTCTTTTCGGTCTTCTTTGGCAAAAGTACAGCTTGAATGTTGGGCAAAACACCGCCCTGAGCAATGGTCACACCAGACAATAGTTTATTCAATTCTTCATCGTTGCGGATAGCCAATTGTAAATGACGTGGAATAATTCTTGTCTTTTTATTATCACGAGCAGCATTACCAGCCAATTCAAGTACTTCAGCTGCCAAATATTCCATAACAGCAGCTAGATAGACTGGAGCGCCCGCACCAACGCGTTCAGCATAGTTGCCTTTACGCAACAAACGATGAATACGACCGACGGGAAATTGAAGACCAGCACGGTTTGAACGTGACTTTGCCTTTCCCTTTACTTTACCACCTTTACCGCGTCCAGACATTTTTTCACTTTAAATGAACACAATGAACTATATGCACACAACACAAGCACTATTTAGCTATTTAGCTGTAGACAAAATACGCACTGCTTATATACTTTTTCGTTGGCCTGCTATTCAACCCCTATGCCCAGCAATCAAATCGTTGTTGAGTTTCGCTCCGAAGCGTTACGATTACCCGAATGCTTTGTTGGAAAAAGTATACTTATATACATTATTGAAAGATGATTGGACAATAACAGTGACAGCGACAGTGACAGTGAATTAATTTTGTAAATTTACTCGTATTAAAATGCCTCCAAAAACTAGTGGGAAAGCAGCAAAGAAGGCCGGTAAGGCTCAAAAGAATATTACTAAAAATGACAAGAAGAAGAAGCGCAAGAGGAAGGAAAGCTATGCCATCTACATTTATAAAGTATTGAAGCAAGTACATCCTGATACTGGTATTTCTTCAAAGGCGATGAGCATCATGAACAGTTTTGTGAATGATATCTTTGAACGTATCGCTGCTGAAGCATCTCGTTTGGCTCATTACAACAAACGTTCCACCATCACCAGTCGCGAAATCCAGACTGCCGTACGTCTACTTCTGCCCGGTGAATTAGCCAAACATGCCGTCAGTGAAGGTACCAAGGCCGTAACCAAATACACCAGCTCCAAGTAATTTGTCTGAACGAAGTAAAATATGTAGTGCGAGGTAACATGCAACCAAAAAAAGGCCCTTTTCAGGGCCACAAAATATAAATCAACAAAGAGAAACAAGTTTTTTTACTTATGCATATTAAGGTTTGCTTATTACATACGGTGAACATGTTTAACTTTCTAAAAAACAAAGCGTTTCAAAGAAAATATGGAAAAATTATGGAAAATTAGTCAGTCGAGCAGCATCATAAAATAAAATAATAATAATTAAAATAAAATGATATCTAGTCGCTTTATGTATGAATCGAGTTAAAAAGGTGTTTAGGTATTTAGTAACAAATTACATATGTATGTATGTATATGAATCGAGTTATTTGAAACAATATTTTTGATCTTTTTATTAAGAAGATTTTGTAGCCCTGAAAAGGGCTTTTTATTATAAATTCCCCATCGATTTTGGAACTCACCGCAAATTGAAAAATTTACTTTTTAGCTGATGCTTTCTTTGCAGCTGGTTTTTTACTAGCTGCAGCCTTTTTTGGTTTGGCAGCTGCTGGCTTTGCTTTTGTGGTCTTAGGTTTAACCGCAGCGGATTTAGTTTTGGTTGGTTTCGCTTTTACTGTACCAGTCTTTTTAGCTTCTTTAACCTTAGACTTTTCAATTTTCTTCTTTTCTGCTGTTTTTTTGCTAGCAACAGCCTTCTTCACTTTTTTCTCACCACTTGCCTTCTTTGCACCACCACTGGCAGACTTTTTCTTTGAAGCTGCACCATCTACCTTCTTCTTGGGTTTGACCTTATCTGACAATTTGACCGCTTTTGGTTTGGATTTGCCCTCACTTGATTTAGTGGCTGCAGGAGATAGCTTGAATGAACCAGAAGCACCTTTTCCTTTGGTCTGAATCAATTTGCCACTGGTAACAGCCGATTTTAAATAGCGTTTAATGAATGGTGCCAATTTTTGACCATCACATTTATATGTAGCACTAATGTATTTCTTAATAGCCAAAAGTGAAGAACCGCCACGTTCCTTTAAATTCTTAATTGAAGCATCCACCATTTGTTGAGTTGGTGGATGAGTAGGAGCAACGGATGGCTTTTTGGGCTTGACAACCTTTTTGGCAGCAACTTTCTTCTCAGCGACAGCAGCAGAAGCAGCTACCAGAGAACTAACACTAGCAATACCAATTGCATCAGCCATTTTCACTTATTTAACACTTGAATATCTTGGATACACTGAATACAAAATAGAAAAACGTTTTGTTTATATACATAACTGCACAGTCTTCTTAACGCGCTTAAAATGTGAGAAGCGAAGCGAAGAGATGAGTGAAAAATGTTGTAGATCCAGTAGTATTTGGTAGTTGCATATGAGAAACTTTGGAATGAAATAAATTGATTAAAATTCGTATTGTCATGTGATAGAAATATTATTGAGACGAGTCGACAGTGTAAATGTGTCAGTTGAATATTAAGAAGAGTTCATTTGAATAAACTAAGTATTTTAGTTTCAGCGAGTTTTTTAGTCCAAAGTTTGTACCGAAAAAATTTAATTTTTGTCTAAAAACTGAAGTTTTCTCAAAAGTGCTGCAACGATATGTATTGATTTGATTGAAAACTTAATATTTATCAAATTATGAATCAACTAAACATTTCATATTAGGTGTGGGTAGAATTTTTATGTTTTAAAAAAATATTTGATTATCTCAATGATATCGCTCTAGCAATCCTATGCCTCTTTACTTGACTACATGAAATAATCGAATGCATTGGATCATAAAAAGTATTAAAATGTTATAGAATTTATATTTAATCCTATAAAATAAATTTAAAAACAAATAAATATTCGGTGAGGTTAAATTTCATAAATATAATTATATTTCGTACATAAATTTTGCAAACTTCGGTATTAATATGTACTTATGTATATGTACTTTTTTTTTTTTGTATTGGGAAGCGATTGTGAAAATATACAAATGCTTAGTTTTAAAATTACTACAAATATATGTACATAGTATACATATATGTATGTATGTATATACAATATACATATTATTCAATTTTTTTTTTAGTAAATTAAATTAAATTAGCATCTTATTTGGGAATAAGGTTCCTTTTTTTTTCGATGTTAACAAATGAATGTAGATCATGACTCATGACTATGTACATATAAATGTATATTAAATTAAGAAATATACTTTTAGCTAAATATATTATGTAATATACATACATACATACATATACATATGTAAATCATACATAGGGAATAAAGTAAGTGGTAATAGAAAAAGAAATGTAAGGCCAACAGCCAACAACTCGCTGTGTTCCCAAGCGGTCCCCCATCTAACTACTCTAACCACGCCCGTTGCTGCTTAATTTCGGTGATCGACAAAAACCACCGATGTATTATTAGGGCAATTTTCGTTTGGCTAAAGCCGTATATCTATTATGTGAATACATAACGAAGAAAGAGTACCCAATATGTATTAATGTATGTATGGATGTATGTAGATACAAATGAATTAAATGTGCAAACACGCATTCGCGTACTATGTACATAACTAACACGGAATCCAAAGAGTAAGAAAACGAAAGTACAAAGAAAAAAAATTACAGTTCCTTGTGAATTTCTTTATTAAATATTCACTTTACATTTATGTACATACATATGTATATATGAAAAATTAAATACGTATTTGAATCGATCGAGAATATTATTCTTTGTTGAGAAAATCTTGTGGTCCTGAAAAGGACCGTTTTGTTTGTTTATTGTATCCATAAAAATTAGTTTAACCGCCGAAACCGTACAAAGTACGTCCTTGTCTCTTCAAAGCATATACAACATCCATTGCTGTAACTGTCTTCCTTTTGGCATGTTCGGTATATGTGACTGCATCACGGATAACATTCTCTAAAAATACTTTTAATACGCCACGAGTTTCTTCATATATCAAACCAGATATACGTTTTACACCACCACGACGAGCCAAACGTCTGATAGCTGGTTTAGTAATTCCCTGGATGTTATCACGTAATACTTTGCGATGACGCTTGGCACCACCTTTTCCCAAACCTTTACCACCTTTGCCGCGACCAGTCATTTTTTCGCAATTCACTACAAGAGCACACTTAACACTTCACTTCACCGAAATCGGTAACAACTAATATTGTAACCGGCAAATGAGCGGGTATTTATACAAAAATCCACAATGCTGAGCTACATAAGAAATGTGAAAGCTATATCTCTATCTCCCTTTAACACAGGCACCTTAATCACCCTAAAATAACATGTAGGAAATGAACAAGCGAAACGTTTTTGTATATTTTATTATTTGTATAATGATTTTGGATGCATTTTCTATTAGTACAGTGTGCAGTGTAGAGTGTACAGTGAACAGTGAGCAGTGAATGATAATTTGAATTGTCGTTTAGTGGGAAAGTGAATAACAGTGAAAAAGAAAAGTATGGCTCGTACCAAACAAACAGCCCGTAAATCGACTGGTGGCAAGGCGCCCCGCAAACAATTGGCGACAAAGGCAGCACGTAAGAGTGCCCCAGCAACTGGTGGTGTTAAGAAGCCACATCGTTATCGTCCCGGTACTGTGGCATTACGTGAAATTCGTCGCTATCAAAAAAGCACCGAATTATTGATTCGTAAATTGCCATTCCAACGTTTGGTACGTGAAATTGCCCAAGATTTTAAAACCGATTTACGTTTCCAGAGTTCCGCTGTTATGGCTCTACAAGAAGCAAGTGAAGCATATTTGGTTGGTTTGTTTGAGGATACAAATTTGTGTGCCATCCATGCCAAGCGTGTTACAATTATGCCAAAAGACATTCAATTGGCCAGACGTATTCGTGGAGAACGTGCTTAAGTTAATATGGAAGGCGAAGATTATGAAATTAGTAACAAAACGGTCCTTTTCAGGACCACAATTTCATAAACAAAAGATCGAAAAATTCGTGAATGCATACAATTTTAAATATTTTATAGCTAGTACCATTTTTCGTGTTGCTACAATATGGACATGAATATCGTCGTCAGTTCGTATATGTACATACTCGTATAGGCATACTTCATAAATATGTATGTACATACATATGTATATCGTGTAAGAAAATGTACATGAATACGGGGTTGAATATGAAGTTGCTTAATATCTGACGAATTAAAATATATGTACATATGTATGGATGGGTTAAATACTTCTCTGCAGTTTCTTCATTGCTATACGTATGAATGCACATATGTACATATGTATATATACAAACATGTATGTATATTAATAAATTCGTGTCCATGCATACCTACATATGTAGTTCCTTTATATCCGAACAGAGTTTCTGCTTATAAAATTATATCTACCTAAAAGGTAACACTGCAGCCACCATATATACATATGTACATATGTATGTATGTATGTATGTATGTACATGCGCATGAATGTGTTATGATTCTCTCTGTACAGTATCTTACCCTGTGGGAAAAGGGAATGCTTGGCAATGCAGATAGAAAAGTTTCTCCCTTATATTCCACACACTGCGGAATGCATTTGTAGATCAATATATATCACTTTATAAAAATTCGCTGAGAAGAAAAATTTCGATCGAGTATAGAAATCAAGTATTTACGCCATCTCCTAAAGCCACTTAATAGATGGATAGGAAAAATTATATTGTATATGTATGCATGTATTATGAAGTAGATTTTTTCTGAATTAAATTTTATTTTTACACTAAAAGTCTTCAAATAGCAATATTTGTATTGTTCGGGTTCGTTCAATCGGTTTTGTTAATGATTTCTTATTGGATTAAAGCGGTCAGCATAACTCATTCATATTCTCACTGGGTAGCATATTTTGCATACATACGATTATACGCACATATATCTACATAAGTATGCATACCTACATTCGTTTGCACATATACATATCCATACATAAAACCAGTTCTGTATTAAGAAATTTTTGGCGGGAATATCGGGGCTTCAATGCTAAAAATTGCGCTTGTTTTGTACTTAAGACATGAGAAACGCTTCATATTTTAAGTAGTACAAAAATTAGTGGTATTTCTTGTAAAATTCATTTAATCTCTTCGTTAGTATATTTTGTCGTCCTGAAAAGGACGGTTTTATGTTATGCAAAAAAAAAGAAGATATTTCGTATTTATTGTCCACTTTAGGCTTTCTTTTCGGTCTTCTTTGGCAAAAGTACAGCTTGAATGTTGGGCAAAACACCGCCCTGAGCAATGGTCACACCAGACAATAGTTTATTCAATTCTTCATCGTTGCGGATAGCCAATTGTAAATGACGTGGAATAATTCTTGTCTTTTTATTATCACGAGCAGCATTACCAGCCAATTCAAGTACTTCAGCTGCCAAATATTCCATAACAGCAGCTAGATAGACTGGAGCGCCCGCACCAACGCGTTCAGCATAGTTGCCTTTACGCAACAAACGATGAATACGACCGACGGGAAATTGAAGACCAGCACGGTTTGAACGTGACTTTGCCTTTCCCTTTACTTTACCACCTTTACCGCGTCCAGACATTTTTTCACTTTAAATGAACACAATGAACTATATGCACACAACACAAGCACTATTTAGCTATTTAGCTGTAGACAAAATACGCACTGCTTATATACTTTTTCGTTGGCCTGCTATTCAACCCCTATGCCCAGCAATCAAATCGTTGTTGAGTTTCGCTCCGAAGCGTTACGATTACCCGAATGCTTTGTTGGAAAAAGTATACTTATATACATTATTGAAAGATGATTGGACAATAACAGTGACAGCGACAGTGACAGTGAATTAATTTTGTAAATTTACTCGTATTAAAATGCCTCCAAAAACTAGTGGGAAAGCAGCAAAGAAGGCCGGTAAGGCTCAAAAGAATATTACTAAAAATGACAAGAAGAAGAAGCGCAAGAGGAAGGAAAGCTATGCCATCTACATTTATAAAGTATTGAAGCAAGTACATCCTGATACTGGTATTTCTTCAAAGGCGATGAGCATCATGAACAGTTTTGTGAATGATATCTTTGAACGTATCGCTGCTGAAGCATCTCGTTTGGCTCATTACAACAAACGTTCCACCATCACCAGTCGCGAAATCCAGACTGCCGTACGTCTACTTCTGCCCGGTGAATTAGCCAAACATGCCGTCAGTGAAGGTACCAAGGCCGTAACCAAATACACCAGCTCCAAGTAATTTGTCTGAACGAAGTAAAATATGTAGTGCGAGGTAACATGCAACCAAAAAAAGGCCCTTTTCAGGGCCACAAAATATAAATCAACAAAGAGAAACAAGTTTTTTTACTTATGCATATTAAGGTTTGCTTATTACATACGGTGAACATGTTTAACTTTCTAAAAAACAAAGCGTTTCAAAGAAAATATGGAAAAATTATGGAAAATTAGTCAGTCGAGCAGCATCATAAAATAAAATAATAATAATTAAAATAAAATGATATCTAGTCGCTTTATGTATGAATCGAGTTAAAAAGGTGTTTAGGTATTTAGTAACAAATTACATATGTATGTATGTATATGAATCGAGTTATTTGAAACAATATTTTTGATCTTTTTATTAAGAAGATTTTGTAGCCCTGAAAAGGGCTTTTTATTATAAATTCCCCATCGATTTTGGAACTCACCGCAAATTGAAAAATTTACTTTTTAGCTGATGCTTTCTTTGCAGCTGGTTTTTTACTAGCTGCAGCCTTTTTTGGTTTGGCAGCTGCTGGCTTTGCTTTTGTGGTCTTAGGTTTAACCGCAGCGGATTTAGTTTTGGTTGGTTTCGCTTTTACTGTACCAGTCTTTTTAGCTTCTTTAACCTTAGACTTTTCAATTTTCTTCTTTTCTGCTGTTTTTTTGCTAGCAACAGCCTTCTTCACTTTTTTCTCACCACTTGCCTTCTTTGCACCACCACTGGCAGACTTTTTCTTTGAAGCTGCACCATCTACCTTCTTCTTGGGTTTGACCTTATCTGACAATTTGACCGCTTTTGGTTTGGATTTGCCCTCACTTGATTTAGTGGCTGCAGGAGATAGCTTGAATGAACCAGAAGCACCTTTTCCTTTGGTCTGAATCAATTTGCCACTGGTAACAGCCGATTTTAAATAGCGTTTAATGAATGGTGCCAATTTTTGACCATCACATTTATATGTAGCACTAATGTATTTCTTAATAGCCAAAAGTGAAGAACCGCCACGTTCCTTTAAATTCTTAATTGAAGCATCCACCATTTGTTGAGTTGGTGGATGAGTAGGAGCAACGGATGGCTTTTTGGGCTTGACAACCTTTTTGGCAGCAACTTTCTTCTCAGCGACAGCAGCAGAAGCAGCTACCAGAGAACTAACACTAGCAATACCAATTGCATCAGCCATTTTCACTTATTTAACACTTGAATATCTTGGATACACTGAATACAAAATAGAAAAACGTTTTGTTTATATACATAACTGCACAGTCTTCTTAACGCGCTTAAAATGTGAGAAGCGAAGCGAAGAGATGAGTGAAAAATGTTGTAGATCCAGTAGTATTTGGTAGTTGCATATGAGAAACTTTGGAATGAAATAAATTGATTAAAATTCGTATTGTCATGTGATAGAAATATTATTGAGACGAGTCGACAGTGTAAATGTGTCAGTTGAATATTAAGAAGAGTTCATTTGAATAAACTAAGTATTTTAGTTTCAGCGAGTTTTTTAGTCCAAAGTTTGTACCGAAAAAATTTAATTTTTGTCTAAAAACTGAAGTTTTCTCAAAAGTGCTGCAACGATATGTATTGATTTGATTGAAAACTTAATATTTATCAAATTATGAATCAACTAAACATTTCATATTAGGTGTGGGTAGAATTTTTATGTTTTAAAAAAATATTTGATTATCTCAATGATATCGCTCTAGCAATCCTATGCCTCTTTACTTGACTACATGAAATAATCGAATGCATTGGATCATAAAAAGTATTAAAATGTTATAGAATTTATATTTAATCCTATAAAATAAATTTAAAAACAAATAAATATTCGGTGAGGTTAAATTTCATAAATATAATTATATTTCGTACATAAATTTTGCAAACTTCGGTATTAATATGTACTTATGTATATGTACTTTTTTTTTTTTGTATTGGGAAGCGATTGTGAAAATATACAAATGCTTAGTTTTAAAATTACTACAAATATATGTACATAGTATACATATATGTATGTATGTATATACAATATACATATTATTCAATTTTTTTTTTAGTAAATTAAATTAAATTAGCATCTTATTTGGGAATAAGGTTCCTTTTTTTTTCGATGTTAACAAATGAATGTAGATCATGACTCATGACTATGTACATATAAATGTATATTAAATTAAGAAATATACTTTTAGCTAAATATATTATGTAATATACATACATACATACATATACATATGTAAATCATACATAGGGAATAAAGTAAGTGGTAATAGAAAAAGAAATGTAAGGCCAACAGCCAACAACTCGCTGTGTTCCCAAGCGGTCCCCCATCTAACTACTCTAACCACGCCCGTTGCTGCTTAATTTCGGTGATCGACAAAAACCACCGATGTATTATTAGGGCAATTTTCGTTTGGCTAAAGCCGTATATCTATTATGTGAATACATAACGAAGAAAGAGTACCCAATATGTATTAATGTATGTATGGATGTATGTAGATACAAATGAATTAAATGTGCAAACACGCATTCGCGTACTATGTACATAACTAACACGGAATCCAAAGAGTAAGAAAACGAAAGTACAAAGAAAAAAAATTACAGTTCCTTGTGAATTTCTTTATTAAATATTCACTTTACATTTATGTACATACATATGTATATATGAAAAATTAAATACGTATTTGAATCGATCGAGAATATTATTCTTTGTTGAGAAAATCTTGTGGTCCTGAAAAGGACCGTTTTGTTTGTTTATTGTATCCATAAAAATTAGTTTAACCGCCGAAACCGTACAAAGTACGTCCTTGTCTCTTCAAAGCATATACAACATCCATTGCTGTAACTGTCTTCCTTTTGGCATGTTCGGTATATGTGACTGCATCACGGATAACATTCTCTAAAAATACTTTTAATACGCCACGAGTTTCTTCATATATCAAACCAGATATACGTTTTACACCACCACGACGAGCCAAACGTCTGATAGCTGGTTTAGTAATTCCCTGGATGTTATCACGTAATACTTTGCGATGACGCTTGGCACCACCTTTTCCCAAACCTTTACCACCTTTGCCGCGACCAGTCATTTTTTCGCAATTCACTACAAGAGCACACTTAACACTTCACTTCACCGAAATCGGTAACAACTAATATTGTAACCGGCAAATGAGCGGGTATTTATACAAAAATCCACAATGCTGAGCTACATAAGAAATGTGAAAGCTATATCTCTATCTCCCTTTAACACAGGCACCTTAATCACCCTAAAATAACATGTAGGAAATGAACAAGCGAAACGTTTTTGTATATTTTATTATTTGTATAATGATTTTGGATGCATTTTCTATTAGTACAGTGTGCAGTGTAGAGTGTACAGTGAACAGTGAGCAGTGAATGATAATTTGAATTGTCGTTTAGTGGGAAAGTGAATAACAGTGAAAAAGAAAAGTATGGCTCGTACCAAACAAACAGCCCGTAAATCGACTGGTGGCAAGGCGCCCCGCAAACAATTGGCGACAAAGGCAGCACGTAAGAGTGCCCCAGCAACTGGTGGTGTTAAGAAGCCACATCGTTATCGTCCCGGTACTGTGGCATTACGTGAAATTCGTCGCTATCAAAAAAGCACCGAATTATTGATTCGTAAATTGCCATTCCAACGTTTGGTACGTGAAATTGCCCAAGATTTTAAAACCGATTTACGTTTCCAGAGTTCCGCTGTTATGGCTCTACAAGAAGCAAGTGAAGCATATTTGGTTGGTTTGTTTGAGGATACAAATTTGTGTGCCATCCATGCCAAGCGTGTTACAATTATGCCAAAAGACATTCAATTGGCCAGACGTATTCGTGGAGAACGTGCTTAAGTTAATATGGAAGGCGAAGATTATGAAATTAGTAACAAAACGGTCCTTTTCAGGACCACAATTTCATAAACAAAAGATCGAAAAATTCGTGAATGCATACAATTTTAAATATTTTATAGCTAGTACCATTTTTCGTGTTGCTACAATATGGACATGAATATCGTCGTCAGTTCGTATATGTACATACTCGTATAGGCATACTTCATAAATATGTATGTACATACATATGTATATCGTGTAAGAAAATGTACATGAATACGGGGTTGAATATGAAGTTGCTTAATATCTGACGAATTAAAATATATGTACATATGTATGGATGGGTTAAATACTTCTCTGCAGTTTCTTCATTGCTATACGTATGAATGCACATATGTACATATGTATATATACAAACATGTATGTATATTAATAAATTCGTGTCCATGCATACCTACATATGTAGTTCCTTTATATCCGAACAGAGTTTCTGCTTATAAAATTATATCTACCTAAAAGGTAACACTGCAGCCACCATATATACATATGTACATATGTATGTATGTATGTATGTATGTACATGCGCATGAATGTGTTATGATTCTCTCTGTACAGTATCTTACCCTGTGGGAAAAGGGAATGCTTGGCAATGCAGATAGAAAAGTTTCTCCCTTATATTCCACACACTGCGGAATGCATTTGTAGATCAATATATATCACTTTATAAAAATTCGCTGAGAAGAAAAATTTCGATCGAGTATAGAAATCAAGTATTTACGCCATCTCCTAAAGCCACTTAATAGATGGATAGGAAAAATTATATTGTATATGTATGCATGTATTATGAAGTAGATTTTTTCTGAATTAAATTTTATTTTTACGCTAAAAGTCTTCAAATAGCAATATTTGTATTGTTCGGGTTCGTTCAATCGGTTTTGTTAATGATTTGTTATTGGAAAAAGCAGTCAGCATTACTCATTCATATTCTCACTGGGTAGCATATTTTACATACATACGGTTATACGCACATACATATATCTACATAAGTATGCCTACCTACATTCGTTTGCACATATACATATCCATACATAAAACCAGTTCTGTATTAAGAAATTTTTGGCGGGAATATCGGGGCTTCAATGCTAAAAATTGCGCTTGTTTTGTACTTAAGACATGAGAAACGCTTCATATTTTAAGTAGTACAAAAATTAGTGGTATTTCTTGTAAAATTCATTTAATCTCTTCGTTAGTATATTTTGTCGTCCTGAAAAGGACGGTTTTATGTTATGCAAAAAAAAAGAAGATATTTCGTATTTATTGTCCACTTTAGGCTTTCTTTTCGGTCTTCTTTGGCAAAAGTACAGCTTGAATGTTGGGCAAAACACCGCCCTGAGCAATGGTCACACCAGACAATAGTTTATTCAATTCTTCATCGTTGCGGATAGCCAATTGTAAATGACGTGGAATAATTCTTGTCTTTTTATTATCACGAGCAGCATTACCAGCCAATTCAAGTACTTCAGCTGCCAAATATTCCATAACAGCAGCTAGATAGACTGGAGCGCCCGCACCAACGCGTTCAGCATAGTTGCCTTTACGCAACAAACGATGAATACGACCGACGGGAAATTGAAGACCAGCACGGTTTGAACGTGACTTTGCCTTTCCCTTTACTTTACCACCTTTACCGCGTCCAGACATTTTTTCACTTTAAATGAACACAATGAACTATATGCACACAACACAAGCACTATTTAGCTATTTAGCTGTAGACAAAATACGCACTGCTTATATACTTTTTCGTTGGCCTGCTATTCAACCCCTATGCCCAGCAATCAAATCGTTGTTGAGTTTCGCTCCGAAGCGTTACGATTACCCGAATGCTTTGTTGGAAAAAGTATACTTATATACATTATTGAAAGATGATTGGACAATAACAGTGACAGCGACAGTGACAGTGAATTAATTTTGTAAATTTACTCGTATTAAAATGCCTCCAAAAACTAGTGGAAAAGCAGCAAAGAAGGCCGGTAAGGCTCAAAAGAATATTACTAAAAATGACAAGAAGAAGAAGCGCAAGAGGAAGGAAAGCTATGCCATCTACATTTATAAAGTATTGAAGCAAGTACATCCTGATACTGGTATTTCTTCAAAGGCGATGAGCATCATGAACAGTTTTGTGAATGATATCTTTGAACGTATCGCTGCTGAAGCATCTCGTTTGGCTCATTACAACAAACGTTCCACCATCACCAGTCGCGAAATCCAGACTGCCGTACGTCTACTTCTGCCCGGTGAATTAGCCAAACATGCCGTCAGTGAAGGTACCAAGGCCGTAACCAAATACACCAGCTCCAAGTAATTTGTCTGAACGAAGTAAAATATGTAGTGCGAGGTAACATGCAACCAAAAAAAGGCCCTTTTCAGGGCCACAAAATATAAATCAACAAAGAGAAACAAGTTTTTTTACTTATGCATATTAAGGTTTGCTTATTACATACGGTGAACATGTTTAACTTTCTAAAAAACAAAGCGTTTCAAAGAAAATATGGAAAAATTATGGAAAATTAGTCAGTCGAGCAGCATCATAAAATAAAATAATAATAATTAAAATAAAATGATATCTAGTCGCTTTATGTATGAATCGAGTTAAAAAGGTGTTTAGGTATTTAGTAACAAATTACATATGTATGTATGTATATGAATCGAGTTATTTGAAACAATATTTTTGATCTTTTTATTAAGAAGATTTTGTAGCCCTGAAAAGGGCTTTTTATTATAAATTCCCCATCGATTTTGGAACTCACCGCAAATTGAAAAATTTACTTTTTAGCTGATGCTTTCTTTGCAGCTGGTTTTTTACTAGCTGCAGCCTTTTTTGGTTTGGCAGCTGCTGGCTTTGCTTTTGTGGTCTTAGGTTTAACCGCAGCGGATTTAGTTTTGGTTGGTTTCGCTTTTACTGTACCAGTCTTTTTAGCTTCTTTAACCTTAGACTTTTCAATTTTCTTCTTTTCTGCTGTTTTTTTGCTAGCAACAGCCTTCTTCACTTTTTTCTCACCACTTGCCTTCTTTGCACCACCACTGGCAGACTTTTTCTTTGAAGCTGCACCATCTACCTTCTTCTTGGGTTTGACCTTATCTGACAATTTGACCGCTTTTGGTTTGGATTTGCCCTCACTTGATTTAGTGGCTGCAGGAGATAGCTTGAATGAACCAGAAGCACCTTTTCCTTTGGTCTGAATCAATTTGCCACTGGTAACAGCCGATTTTAAATAGCGTTTAATGAATGGTGCCAATTTTTGACCATCACATTTATATGTAGCACTAATGTATTTCTTAATAGCCAAAAGTGAAGAACCGCCACGTTCCTTTAAATTCTTAATTGAAGCATCCACCATTTGTTGAGTTGGTGGATGAGTAGGAGCAACGGATGGCTTTTTGGGCTTGACAACCTTTTTGGCAGCAACTTTCTTCTCAGCGACAGCAGCAGAAGCAGCTACCAGAGAACTAACACTAGCAATACCAATTGCATCAGCCATTTTCACTTATTTAACACTTGAATATCTTGGATACACTGAATACAAAATAGAAAAACGTTTTGTTTATATACATAACTGCACAGTCTTCTTAACGCGCTTAAAATGTGAGAAGCGAAGCGAAGAGATGAGTGAAAAATGTTGTAGATCCAGTAGTATTTGGTAGTTGCATATGAGAAACTTTGGAATGAAATAAATTGATTAAAATTCGTATTGTCATGTGATAGAAATATTATTGAGACGAGTCGACAGTGTAAATGTGTCAGTTGAATATTAAGAAGAGTTCATTTGAATAAACTAAGTATTTTAGTTTCAGCGAGTTTTTTAGTCCAAAGTTTGTACCGAAAAAATTTAATTTTTGTCTAAAAACTGAAGTTTTCTCAAAAGTGCTGCAACGATATGTATTGATTTGATTGAAAACTTAATATTTATCAAATTATGAATCAACTAAACATTTCATATTAGGTGTGGGTAGAATTTTTATGTTTTAAAAAAATATTTGATTATCTCAATGATATCGCTCTAGCAATCCTATGCCTCTTTACTTGACTACATGAAATAATCGAATGCATTGGATCATAAAAAGTATTAAAATGTTATAGAATTTATATTTAATCCTATAAAATAAATTTAAAAACAAATAAATATTCGGTGAGGTTAAATTTCATAAATATAATTATATTTCGTACATAAATTTTGCAAACTTCGGTATTAATATGTACTTATGTATATGTACTTTTTTTTTTTTGTATTGGGAAGCGATTGTGAAAATATACAAATGCTTAGTTTTAAAATTACTACAAATATATGTACATAGTATACATATATGTATGTATGTATATACAATATACATATTATTCAATTTTTTTTTTAGTAAATTAAATTAAATTAGCATCTTATTTGGGAATAAGGTTCCTTTTTTTTTCGATGTTAACAAATGAATGTAGATCATGACTCATGACTATGTACATATAAATGTATATTAAATTAAGAAATATACTTTTAGCTAAATATATTATGTAATATACATACATACATACATATACATATGTAAATCATACATAGGGAATAAAGTAAGTGGTAATAGAAAAAGAAATGTAAGGCCAACAGCCAACAACTCGCTGTGTTCCCAAGCGGTCCCCCATCTAACTACTCTAACCACGCCCGTTGCTGCTTAATTTCGGTGATCGACAAAAACCACCGATGTATTATTAGGGCAATTTTCGTTTGGCTAAAGCCGTATATCTATTATGTGAATACATAACGAAGAAAGAGTACCCAATATGTATTAATGTATGTATGGATGTATGTAGATACAAATGAATTAAATGTGCAAACACGCATTCGCGTACTATGTACATAACTAACACGGAATCCAAAGAGTAAGAAAACGAAAGTACAAAGAAAAAAAATTACAGTTCCTTGTGAATTTCTTTATTAAATATTCACTTTACATTTATGTACATACATATGTATATATGAAAAATTAAATACGTATTTGAATCGATCGAGAATATTATTCTTTGTTGAGAAAATCTTGTGGTCCTGAAAAGGACCGTTTTGTTTGTTTATTGTATCCATAAAAATTAGTTTAACCGCCGAAACCGTACAAAGTACGTCCTTGTCTCTTCAAAGCATATACAACATCCATTGCTGTAACTGTCTTCCTTTTGGCATGTTCGGTATATGTGACTGCATCACGGATAACATTCTCTAAAAATACTTTTAATACGCCACGAGTTTCTTCATATATCAAACCAGATATACGTTTTACACCACCACGACGAGCCAAACGTCTGATAGCTGGTTTAGTAATTCCCTGGATGTTATCACGTAATACTTTGCGATGACGCTTGGCACCACCTTTTCCCAAACCTTTACCACCTTTGCCGCGACCAGTCATTTTTTCGCAATTCACTACAAGAGCACACTTAACACTTCACTTCACCGAAATCGGTAACAACTAATATTGTAACCGGCAAATGAGCGGGTATTTATACAAAAATTCACAATGCTGAGCTACACAAGAAATGTGAAAGCTATATCTCTATCTCCCTTTAACACAGGCACCTTAATCACCCTAAAATAACATGTAGGAAATGAACAAGCGAAACGTTTTTGTATATTTTATTATTTGTACAATGATTTTGGATGCGTTTTCTATTAGTACAGTGTGCAGTGTAGAGTGTACAGTGAACAGTGAGCAGTGAATGATAATTTGAATTGTCGTTTAGTGGGAAAGTGAATAACAGTGAAAAAGAAAAGTATGGCTCGTACCAAACAAACAGCCCGTAAATCGACTGGTGGCAAGGCGCCACGCAAACAATTGGCGACAAAGGCAGCACGTAAGAGTGCCCCAGCAACTGGTGGTGTTAAGAAGCCACATCGTTATCGTCCCGGTACTGTGGCATTACGTGAAATTCGTCGCTATCAAAAAAGCACCGAATTATTGATTCGTAAATTGCCATTCCAACGTTTGGTACGTGAAATTGCCCAAGATTTTAAAACCGATTTACGTTTCCAGAGTTCCGCTGTTATGGCTCTACAAGAAGCAAGTGAAGCATATTTGGTTGGTTTGTTTGAGGATACAAATTTGTGTGCCATCCATGCCAAGCGTGTTACAATTATGCCAAAAGACATTCAATTGGCCAGACGTATTCGTGGAGAACGTGCTTAAGTTAATATGGAAGGCGAAGATTATGAAATTAGTAACAAAACGGTCCTTTTCAGGACCACAATTTCATAAACAAAAGATCGAAAAATTCGTGAATGCATACAATTTTAAATATTTTATAGCTAGTACCATTTTTCGTGTTGCTACAATATGGACATGAATATCGTCGTCAGTTCGTATATGTACATACTCGTATAGGCATACTTCATAAATATGTATGTACATACATATGTATATCGTGTAAGAAAATGTACATGAATACGGGGTTGAATATGAAGTTGCTTAATATCTGACGAATTAAAATATATGTACATATGTATGGATGGGTTAAATACTTCTCTGCAGTTTCTTCATTGCTATACGTATGAATGCACATATGTACATATGTATATATACAAACATGTATGTATATTAATAAATTCGTGTCCATGCATACCTACATATGTAGTTCCTTTATATCCGAACAGAGTTTCTGCTTATAAAATTATATCTACCTAAAAGGTAACACTGCAGCCACCATATATACATATGTACATATGTATGTATGTATGTATGTATGTACATGCGCATGAATGTGTTATGATTCTCTCTGTACAGTATCTTACCCTGTGGGAAAAGGGAATGCTTGGCAATGCAGATAGAAAAGTTTCTCCCTTATATTCCACACACTGCGGAATGCATTTGTAGATCAATATATATCACTTTATAAAAATTCGCTGAGAAGAAAAATTTCGATCGAGTATAGAAATCAAGTATTTACGCCATCTCCTAAAGCCACTTAATAGATGGATAGGAAAAATTATATTGTATATGTATGCATGTATTATGAAGTAGATTTTTTCTGAATTAAATTTTATTTTTACGCTAAAAGTCTTCAAATAGCAATATTTGTATTGTTCGGGTTCGTTCAATCGGTTTTGTTAATGATTTGTTATTGGAAAAGCAGTCAGCATTACTCATTCATATTCTCACTGGGTAGCATATTTTACATACATACGGTTATACGCACATACATATATCTACATAAGTATGCCTACCTACATTCGTTTGCACATATACATATCATACATAAAACCCGTTCTGTATTAAGAAATTTTTGGCGGGAATATCGGGGCTTCAATGCTAAAAATTGCGCTTGTTTTGTACTTAAGTCATGAGAAACGATTCATATTTTAAGTAGTACAAAAATTAATGGTATTTCTTGTAAAATTCATTTAATCTTTTCGTTAGTATATTTTGTCGTCCTGAAAAGGACGGTTTTGTTATACAAAAAAAAAAAGAAGATATTTCGTATTTATTGTCCACTTTAGGCTTTCTTTTCGGTCTTCTTTGGCAAAAGTACAGCTTGAATGTTGGGCAAAACACCGCCCTGAGCAATGGTCACACCAGACAATAGTTTATTCAATTCTTCATCGTTGCGGATAGCCAATTGTAAATGACGTGGAATAATTCTTGTCTTTTTATTATCACGAGCAGCATTACCAGCCAATTCAAGTACTTCAGCTGCCAAATATTCCATAACAGCAGCTAGATAGACTGGAGCGCCCGCACCAACGCGTTCAGCATAGTTGCCTTTACGCAACAAACGATGAATACGACCGACGGGAAATTGAAGACCAGCACGGTTTGAACGTGACTTTGCCTTTCCCTTTACTTTACCACCTTTACCGCGTCCAGACATTTTTTCACTTTAAATGAACACAATAAACTATATGCACACAACACAAGCACTATTTAGCTATTTAGCTGTAGACAAAATACGCACTGCTTATATACTTTTTCGTTGGCCTGCTATTCAACCCCTATGCCCAGCAATCAAATCGTTGTTGAGTTTCGCTCCGAAGCGTTACGATTACCCGAATGCTTTGTTGGAAAAAGTATACTTATATACATTATTGAAAGATGATTGGACAATAACAGTGACAGTGACAGTGACAGTGAATTAATTTTGTAAATTTACTCGTATTAAAATGCCTCCAAAAACTAGTGGAAAAGCAGCAAAGAAGGCCGGTAAGGCTCAAAAGAATATTACTAAAAATGACAAGAAGAAGAAGCGCAAGAGGAAGGAAAGCTATGCCATCTACATTTATAAAGTATTGAAGCAAGTACATCCTGATACTGGTATTTCTTCAAAGGCGATGAGCATCATGAACAGTTTTGTGAATGATATCTTTGAACGTATCGCTGCTGAAGCATCTCGTTTGGCTCATTACAACAAACGTTCCACCATCACCAGTCGCGAAATCCAGACTGCCGTACGTCTACTTCTGCCCGGTGAATTAGCCAAACATGCCGTCAGTGAAGGTACCAAGGCCGTAACCAAATACACCAGCTCCAAGTAATTTGTCTGAACGAAGTAAAATATGTAGTGCGAGGTAACATGCAACCAAAAAAAGGCCCTTTTCAGGGCCACAAAATATAAATCAACAAAGAGAAACAAGTTTTTTTACTTATGCATATTAAGGTTTGCTTATTACATACGGTGAACATGTTTAACTTTCTAAAAAACAAAGCGTTTCAAAGAAAATATGGAAAAATTATGGAAAATTAGTCAGTCGAGCAGCATCATAAAATAATAATAATTAAAATAAAATGATATCTAGTCGCTTTATGTATGAATCGAGTTAAAAAGGTGTTTAGGTATTTAGTAACAAATTACATATGTATGAATCGAGTTATTTGAAACAATAATATTTTTGATCTTTTTGTTAAGAAGATTTTGTAGCCCTGAAAAGGGCTTTTTATTATAAATTCCCCATCGATTTTGGAACTCACCGCAAATTGAAAAATTTACTTTTTAGCTGATGCTTTCTTTGCAGCTGGTTTTTTACTAGCTGCAGCCTTTTTTGGTTTGGCAGCTGCTGGCTTTGCTTTTGTGGTCTTAGGTTTAACCGCAGCGGATTTAGTTTTGGTTGGTTTCGCTTTTACTGTACCAGTCTTTTTAGCTTCTTTAACCTTAGACTTTTCAATTTTCTTCTTTTCTGCTGTTTTTTTGCTAGCAACAGCCTTCTTCACTTTTTTCTCACCACTTGTCTTCTTTGCACCACCACTGGCAGACTTTTTCTTTGAAGCTGCACCATCTACCTTCTTCTTGGGTTTGACCTTATCTGACAATTTGACCGCTTTTGGTTTGGATTTGCCCTCACTTGATTTAGTGGCTGCAGGAGATAGCTTGAATGAACCAGAAGCACCTTTTCCTTTGGTCTGAATCAATTTGCCACTGGTAACAGCCGATTTTAAATAGCGTTTAATGAATGGTGCCAATTTTTGAGCATCACATTTATATGTAGCACTAATGTATTTCTTAATAGCCAAAAGTGAAGAACCGCCACGTTCCTTTAAATTCTTAATTGAAGCATCCACCATTTGTTGAGTTGGTGGATGAGTAGGAGCAACGGATGGCTTTTTGGGCTTGACAACCTTTTTGGCAGCAACTTTCTTCTCAGCGACAGCAGCAGAAGCAGCTACCAGAGAACTAACACTAGCAATACCAATTGCATCAGCCATTTTCACTTATTTAACACTTGAATATCTTGGATACACTGAATACAAAATAGAAAAACGTTTTGTTTATATACATAACTGCACAGTCTTCTTAACGCGCTTAAAATGTGAGAAGCGAAGCGAAGAGATGAGTGAAAAATGTTGTAGATCCAGTAGTATTTGGTAGTTGCATATGAGAAACTTTGGAATGAAATAAATTGATTAAAATTCGTATTGTCATGTGATAGAAATATTATTGAGACGAGTCGACAGTGTAAATGTGTCAGTTGAATATTAAGAAGAGTTCATTTGAATAAACTAAGTATTTTAGTTTCAGCGAGTTTTTTAGTCCAAAGTTTGTACCGAAAAAATTTAATTTTTGTCTAAAAACTGAAGTTTTCTCAAAAGTGCTGCAACGATATGTATTGATTTGATTGAAAACTTAATATTTATCAAATTATGAATCAACTAAACATTTCATATTAGGTGTGGGTAGAATTTTTATGTTTTAAAAAAATATTTGATTATCTCAATGATATCGCTCTAGCAATCCTATGCCTCTTTACTTGACTACATGAAATAATCGAATGCATTGGATCATAAAAAGTATTAAAATGTTATAGAATTTATATTTAATCCTATAAAATAAATTTAAAAACAAATAAATATTCGGTGAGGTTAAATTTCATAAATATAATTATATTTCGTACATAAATTTTGCAAACTTCGGTATTAATATGTACTTATGTATATGTACTTTTTTTTTTTTTGTATTGGGAAGCGATTGTGAAAATATACAAATGCTTAGTTTTAAAATTACTACAAATATATGTACATAGTATACATATATGTATGTATGTATATACAATATACATATTATTCAATTTTTTTTTTAGTAAATTAAATTAAATTAGCATCTTATTTGGGAATAAGGTTCCTATTTTTTTCGATGTTAACAAATGAATGTAGATCATGACTCATGACTATGTACATATAAATGTATATTAAATTAAGAAATATACTTTTAGCTAAATATATTATGTAATATACATACATACATACATACATATATGTAAATCATACATAGGGAATAAAGTAAGTGGTAATAGAAAAAGAAATGTAAGGCCAACAGCCAACAACTCGCTGTGTTCCCAAGCGGTCCCCCATCTAACTACTCTAACCACGCCCGTTGCTGCTTAATTTCGGTGATCGACAAAAACCACCGATGTATTATTAGGGCAATTTTCGTTTGGCTAAAGCCGTATATCTATTATGTGAATACATAACGAAGAAAGAGTACCCAATATGTATTAATGTATGTATGGATGTATGTAGATACAAATGAATTAAATGTGCAAACACGCATTCGCGTACTATGTACATAACTAACACGGAATCCAAAGAGTAAGAAAACGAAAGTACAAAGAAAAAAAATTACAGTTCCTTGTGAATTTCTTTATTAAATATTCACTTTACATTTATGTACATACATATGTATATATGAAAAATTAAATACGTATTTGAATCGATCGAGAATATTATTCTTTGTTGAGAAAATCTTGTGGTCCTGAAAAGGACCGTTTTGTTTGTTTATTGTATCCATAAAAATTAGTTTAACCGCCGAAACCGTACAAAGTACGTCCTTGTCTCTTCAAAGCATATACAACATCCATTGTTGTAACTGTCTTCCTTTTGGCATGTTCGGTATATGTGACTGCATCACGGATAACATTCTCTAAAAATACTTTTAATACGCCACGAGTTTCTTCATATATCAAACCAGATATACGTTTTACACCACCACGACGAGCCAAACGTCTGATAGCTGGTTTAGTAATTCCCTGGATGTTATCACGTAATACTTTGCGATGACGCTTGGCACCACCTTTTCCCAAACCTTTACCACCTTTGCCGCGACCAGTCATTTTTTCGCAATTCACTACAAGAGCACACTTAACACTTCACTTCACCGAAATCGGTAACAACTAATATTGTAACCGGCAAATGAGCGGGTATTTATACAAAAATCCACAATGCTGAGCTACATAAGAAATGTGAAAGCTATATCTCTATCTCCCTTTAACACAGGCACCTCAATCACCCTAAAATAACATGTAGGAAATGAACAAGCGAAACGTTTTTGTATATTTTATTATTTGTATAATGATTTTGGATGCATTTTCTATTAGTACAGTGTGCAGTGTAGAGTGTACAGTGAACAGTGAGCAGTGAATGATAATTCGAATTGTCGTTTAGTGGGAAAGTGAACAACAGTGAAAAAGAAAAGTATGGCTCGTACCAAACAAACAGCCCGTAAATCGACTGGTGGCAAGGCGCCCCGCAAACAATTGGCGACAAAGGCAGCACGTAAGAGTGCCCCAGCAACTGGTGGTGTTAAGAAGCCACATCGTTATCGTCCCGGTACTGTGGCATTACGTGAAATTCGTCGCTATCAAAAAAGCACCGAATTATTGATTCGTAAATTGCCATTCCAACGTTTGGTACGTGAAATTGCCCAAGATTTTAAAACCGATTTACGTTTCCAGAGTTCCGCTGTTATGGCTCTACAAGAAGCAAGTGAAGCATATTTGGTTGGTTTGTTTGAGGATACAAATTTGTGTGCCATCCATGCCAAGCGTGTTACAATTATGCCAAAAGACATTCAATTGGCCAGACGTATTCGTGGAGAACGTGCTTAAGTTAATATGGAAGGCGAAGATTATGAAATTAGTAACAAAACGGTCCTTTTCAGGACCACAATTTCATAAACAAAAGATCGAAAAATTCGTGAATGCATACAATTTTAAATATTTTATAGCTAGTACCATTTTTCGTGTTGCTACAATATGGACATGAATATCGTCGTCAGTTCGTATATGTACATACTCGTATAGGCATACTTCATAAATATGTATGTACATACATATGTATATCGTGTAAGAAAATGTACATGAATACGGGGTTGAATATGAAGTTGCTTAATATCTGACGAATTAAAATATATGTACATATGTATGGATGGGTTAAATACTTCTCTGCAGTTTCTTCATTGCTATACGTATGAATGCACATATGTACATATGTATATATACAAACATGTATGTATATTAATAAATTCGTGTCCATGCATACCTACATATGTAGTTCCTTTATATCCGAACAGAGTTTCTGCTTATAAAATTATATCTACCTAAAAGGTAACACTGCAGCCACCATATATACATATGTACATATGTATGTATGTATGTATGTATGTACATGCGCATGAATGTGTTATGATTCTCTCTGTACAGTATCTTACCCTGTGGGAAAAGGGAATGCTTGGCAATGCAGATAGAAAAGTTTCTCCCTTATATTCCACACACTGCGGAATGCATTTGTAGATCAATATATATCACTTTATAAAAATTCGCTGAGAAGAAAAATTTCGATCGAGTATAGAAATCAAGTATTTACGCCATCTCCTAAAGCCACTTAATAGATGGATAGGAAAAATTATATTGTATATGTATGCATGTATTATGAAGTAGATTTTTTCTGAATTAAATTCTATTTTTACGCTAAAAGTCTTCAAATAGCAATATTTGTATTGTTCGGGTTCGTTCAATCGGTTTTGTTAATGATTTGTTATTGGAAAAAGCAGTCAGCATTACTCATTCATATTCTCACTGGGTAGCATATTTTACATACATACGGTTATACGCACATACATATATCTACATAAGTATGCCTACCTACATTCGTTTGCACATATACATATCATACATAAAACCCGTTCTGTATTAAGAAATTTTTGGCGGGAATATCGGGGCTTCAATGCTAAAAATTGCGCTTGTTTTGTACTTAAGTCATGAGAAACGATTCATATTTTAAGTAGTACAAAAATTAATGGTATTTCTTGTAAAATTCATTTAATCTCTTCGTTAGTATATTTTGTCGTCCTGAAAAGGACGGTTTTGTTATACAAAAAAAAAAAAGAAGATATTTCGTATTTATTGTCCACTTTAGGCTTTCTTTTCGGTCTTCTTTGGCAAAAGTACAGCTTGAATGTTGGGCAAAACACCGCCCTGAGCAATGGTCACACCAGACAATAGTTTATTCAATTCTTCATCGTTGCGGATAGCCAATTGTAAATGACGTGGAATAATTCTTGTCTTTTTATTATCACGAGCAGCATTACCAGCCAATTCAAGTACTTCAGCTGCCAAATATTCCATAACAGCAGCTAGATAGACTGGAGCGCCCGCACCAACGCGTTCAGCATAGTTGCCTTTACGCAACAAACGATGAATACGACCGACGGGAAATTGAAGACCAGCACGGTTTGAACGTGACTTTGCCTTTCCCTTTACTTTACCACCTTTACCGCGTCCAGACATTTTTTCACTTTAAATGAACACAATAAACTATATGCACACAACACAAGCACTATTTAGCTATTTAGCTGTAGACAAAATACGCACTGCTTATATACTTTTTCGTTGGCCTGCTATTCAACCCCTATGCCCAGCAATCAAATCGTTGTTGAGTTTCGCTCCGAAGCGTTACGATTACCCGAATGCTTTGTTGGAAAAAGTATACTTATATACATTATTGAAAGATGATTGGACAATAACAGTGACAGTGACAGTGACAGTGAATTAATTTTGTAAATTTACTCGTATTAAAATGCCTCCAAAAACTAGTGGAAAAGCAGCAAAGAAGGCCGGTAAGGCTCAAAAGAATATTACTAAAAATGACAAGAAGAGGAAGCGCAAGAGGAAGGAAAGCTATGCCATCTACATTTATAAAGTATTGAAGCAAGTACATCCTGATACTGGTATTTCTTCAAAGGCGATGAGCATCATGAACAGTTTTGTGAATGATATCTTTGAACGTATCGCTGCTGAAGCATCTCGTTTGGCTCATTACAACAAACGTTCCACCATCACCAGTCGCGAAATCCAGACTGCCGTACGTCTACTTCTGCCCGGTGAATTAGCCAAACATGCCGTCAGTGAAGGTACCAAGGCCGTAACCAAATACACCAGCTCCAAGTAATTTGTCTGAACGAAGTAAAATATGTAGTGCGAGGTAACATGCAACCAAAAAAAAGGCCCTTTTCAGGGCCACAAAATATAAATCAACAAAGAGAAACAAGTTTTTTTACTTATGCATATTAAGGTTTGCTTATTACATACGGTGAACATGTTTAACTTTCTAAAAAACAAAGCGTTTCAAAGAAAATATGGAAAAATTATGGAAAATTAGTCAGTCGAGCAGCATCATAAAATAATAATAATTAAAATAAAATGATATCTAGTCGCTTTATGTATGAATCGAGTTAAAAAGGTGTTTAGGTATTTAGTAACAAATTACATATGTATGAATCGAGTTATTTGAAACAATAATATTTTTGATCTTTTTGTTAAGAAGATTTTGTAGCCCTGAAAAGGGCTTTTTATTATAAATTCCCCATCGATTTTGGAACTCACCGCAAATTGAAAAATTTACTTTTTAGCTGATGCTTTCTTTGCAGCTGGTTTTTTACTAGCTGCAGCCTTTTTTGGTTTGGCAGCTGCTGGCTTTGCTTTTGTGGTCTTAGGTTTAACCGCAGCGGATTTAGTTTTGGTTGGTTTCGCTTTTACTGTACCAGTCTTTTTAGCTTCTTTAACCTTAGACTTTTCAATTTTCTTCTTTTCTGCTGTTTTTTTGCTAGCAACAGCCTTCTTCACTTTTTTCTCACCACTTGTCTTCTTTGCACCACCACTGGCAGACTTTTTCTTTGAAGCTGCACCATCTACCTTCTTCTTGGGTTTGACCTTATCTGACAATTTGACCGCTTTTGGTTTGGATTTGCCCTCACTTGATTTAGTGGCTGCAGGAGATAGCTTGAATGAACCAGAAGCACCTTTTCCTTTGGTCTGAATCAATTTGCCACTGGTAACAGCCGATTTTAAATAGCGTTTAATGAATGGTGCCAATTTTTGAGCATCACATTTATATGTAGCACTAATGTATTTCTTAATAGCCAAAAGTGAAGAACCGCCACGTTCCTTTAAATTCTTAATTGAAGCATCCACCATTTGTTGAGTTGGTGGATGAGTAGGAGCAACGGATGGCTTTTTGGGCTTGACAACCTTTTTGGCAGCAACTTTCTTCTCAGCGACAGCAGCAGAAGCAGCTACCAGAGAACTAACACTAGCAATACCAATTGCATCAGCCATTTTCACTTATTTAACACTTGAATATCTTGGATACACTGAATACAAAATAGAAAAACGTTTTGTTTATATACATAACTGCACAGTCTTCTTAACGCGCTTAAAATGTGAGAAGCGAAGCGAAGAGATGAGTGAAAAATGTTGTAGATCCAGTAGTATTTGGTAGTTGCATATGAGAAACTTTGGAATGAAATAAATTGATTAAAATTCGTATTGTCATGTGATAGAAATATTATTGAGACGAGTCGACAGTGTAAATGTGTCAGTTGAATATTAAGAAGAGTTCATTTGAATAAACTAAGTATTTTAGTTTCAGCGAGTTTTTTAGTCCAAAGTTTGTACCGAAAAAATTTAATTTTTGTCTAAAAACTGAAGTTTTCTCAAAAGTGCTGCAACGATATGTATTGATTTGATTGAAAACTTAATATTTATCAAATTATGAATCAACTAAACATTTCATATTAGGTGTGGGTAGAATTTTTATGTTTTAAAAAAATATTTGATTATCTCAATGATATCGCTCTAGCAATCCTATGCCTCTTTACTTGACTACATGAAATAATCGAATGCATTGGATCATAAAAAGTATTAAAATGTTATAGAATTTATATATAATCCTATAAAATAAATTTAAAAACAAATAAATATTCGGTGAGGTTAAATTTCATAAATATAATTATATTTCGTACATAAATTTTGCAAACTTCGGTATTAATATGTACTTATGTATATGTACTTTTTTTTTTTTTGTATTGGGAAGCGATTGTGAAAATATACAAATGCTTAGTTTTAAAATTACTACAAATATATGTACATAGTATACATATATGTATGTATGTATATACAATATACATATTATTCAATTTTTTTTTTAGTAAATTAAATTAAATTAGCATCTTATTTGGGAATAAGGTTCCTATTTTTTTCGATGTTAACAAATGAATGTAGATCATGACTCATGACTATGTACATATAAATGTATATTAAATTAAGAAATATACTTTTAGCTAAATATATTATGTAATATACATACATACATACATACATATATGTAAATCATACATAGGGAATAAAGTAAGTGGTAATAGAAAAAGAAATGTAAGGCCAACAGCCAACAACTCGCTGTGTTCCCAAGCGGTCCCCCATCTAACTACTCTAACCACGCCCGTTGCTGCTTAATTTCGGTGATCGACAAAAACCACCGATGTATTATTAGGGCAATTTTCGTTTGGCTAAAGCCGTATATCTATTATGTGAATACATAACGAAGAAAGAGTACCCAATATGTATTAATGTATGTATGGATGTATGTAGATACAAATGAATTAAATGTGCAAACACGCATTCGCGTACTATGTACATAACTAACACGGAATCCAAAGAGTAAGAAAACGAAAGTACAAAGAAAAAAAATTACAGTTCCTTGTGAATTTCTTTATTAAATATTCACTTTACATTTATGTACATACATATGTATATATGAAAAATTAAATACGTATTTGAATCGATCGAGAATATTATTCTTTGTTGAGAAAATCTTGTGGTCCTGAAAAGGACCGTTTTGTTTGTTTATTGTATCCATAAAAATTAGTTTAACCGCCGAAACCGTACAAAGTACGTCCTTGTCTCTTCAAAGCATATACAACATCCATTGCTGTAACTGTCTTCCTTTTGGCATGTTCGGTATATGTGACTGCATCACGGATAACATTCTCTAAAAATACTTTTAATACGCCACGAGTTTCTTCATATATCAAACCAGATATACGTTTTACACCACCACGACGAGCCAAACGTCTGATAGCTGGTTTAGTAATTCCCTGGATGTTATCACGTAATACTTTGCGATGACGCTTGGCACCACCTTTTCCCAAACCTTTACCACCTTTGCCGCGACCAGTCATTTTTTCGCAATTCACTACAAGAGCACACTTAACACTTCACTTCACCGAAATCGGTAACAACTAATATTGTAACCGGCAAATGAGCGGGTATTTATACAAAAATCCACAATGCTGAGCTACATAAGAAATGTGAAAGCTATATCTCTATCTCCCTTTAACACAGGCACCTCAATCACCCTAAAATAACATGTAGGAAATGAACAAGCGAAACGTTTTTGTATATTTTATTATTTGTATAATGATTTTGGATGCATTTTCTATTAGTACAGTGTGCAGTGTAGAGTGTACAGTGAACAGTGAGCAGTGAATGATAATTCGAATTGTCGTTTAGTGGGAAAGTGAACAACAGTGAAAAAGAAAAGTATGGCTCGTACCAAACAAACAGCCCGTAAATCGACTGGTGGCAAGGCGCCCCGCAAACAATTGGCGACAAAGGCAGCACGTAAGAGTGCCCCAGCAACTGGTGGTGTTAAGAAGCCACATCGTTATCGTCCCGGTACTGTGGCATTACGTGAAATTCGTCGCTATCAAAAAAGCACCGAATTATTGATTCGTAAATTGCCATTCCAACGTTTGGTACGTGAAATTGCCCAAGATTTTAAAACCGATTTACGTTTCCAGAGTTCCGCTGTTATGGCTCTACAAGAAGCAAGTGAAGCATGTTTGGTTGGTTTGTTTGAGGATACAAATTTGTGTGCCATCCATGCCAAGCGTGTTACAATTATGCCAAAAGACATTCAATTGGCCAGACGTATTCGTGGAGAACGTGCTTAAGTTAATATGGAAGGCGAAGATTATGAAATTAGTAACAAAACGGTCCTTTTCAGGACCACAATTTCATAAACAAAAGATCGAAAAATTCGTGAATGCATACAATTTTAAATATTTTATAGCTAGTACCATTTTTCGTGTTGCTACAATATGGACATGAATATCGTCGTCAGTTCGTATATGTATATCGTGTAAGAAAATGTACATGAATACGGGGTTGAATATGAAGTTGCTTAATATCTGACGAATTAAAATATATGTACATATGTATGGATGGGTTAAATACTTCTCTGCAGTTTCTTCATTGCTATACGTATGAATGCACATATGTACATATGTATATATACAAACATGTATGTATATTAATAAATTCGTGTCCATGCATACCTACATATGTAGTTCCTTGATATCCGAACAGAGTTTCTGCTTATAAAATTATATCTACCTAAAAGGTAACACTGCAGCCACCATATACATATATGTATATGTACATATGTATGTATGTATGTATGTACATGCGCATGAATGTGTTATGATTCTCTCTGTACAGTATCTTACCCAGTGGGAAAAGGGAATGCTTGGCAAAGCAGATAGAAATGTTTCTCCCTTATATTCCACACACTGCGGAATGCATTTGTAGACCAATATACATACATATATCACTTTATAAAAATTCGCTGAGAAGAAAAATTTCGATCGAGCATAGAAATCAAGTATTTACGCCATCTCCTAAAGCCACTTAATAGATGGATAGGAAAAATTATATTGTATATGTATGCATGTATTATGAAGTAGATTTTTTCTGAATTAAATTTTATTTTTACGCTAAAAGTCTTCAAATAGCAATATTTGTATTGTTCGGGTTCGTTCAATCGGTTTTGTTAATTATTTGTTATTGGAAAAAAGCAGTCAGCATTACTCATTCATATTCTCACTGGGTAACATATTTTACATACATACGGTTATACGCACATATGTATATCTACATAAGTATGCATACCTACATTCGTTTGCACATATACATATACATACATAAAACCAGTTCTGTATTAAGCAATTTTTGGCGGGAATATCGGGGCTTCAATACTCAAAATTGCGCTGTTTTGTACTTAAGACATGAGAAACGCTTCATATTTTAAGTATTTTAATCTCTTCGTTAGTATATTTTGTCGTCCTGAAAAGGACGGTTTTATGTTATGCAAAAAAAAAAGAAGATATTTCGTATATATTGTCCACTTTAGGCTTTCTTTTCGGTCTTCTTTGGCAAAAGTACAGCTTGAATGTTGGGCAAAACACCGCCCTAAGCAATGGTCACACCAGACAATAGTTTATTCAATTCTTCATCGTTGCGGATAGCCAATTGTAAATGACGTGGAATAATTCTTGTCTTTTTATTATCACGAGCAGCATTACCAGCCAATTCAAGTACTTCAGCTGCCAAATATTCCATAACAGCAGCTAGATAGACTGGAGCGCCGGCACCAACGCGTTCAGCATAGTTGCCTTTACGCAACAAACGATGAATACGACCGACGGGAAATTGAAGACCAGCACGGTTTGAACGTGACTTTGCCTTTCCCTTTACTTTACCACCTTTACCGCGTCCAGACATTTTCTCACTTTAAATGAACACAATAAACTATATGCACACAACACAAGCACTATTTAGCTATTTAGCTGTAGACAAAATACGCACTGCTTATATACTTTTTCGTTGGCCTGCTATTCAACCCCTATGCCCAACAATCAAATCGTTGTTGAGTTTCGCTCCGAAGCGTTACGATTACCCGAATGCTTTGTTGGAAAAAGTATACTTATATACATTATTGAAAGATGATTGGACAATAACAGTGACAGTGACAGTGACAGTGACAGTGACAGTGACAGTGACAGTGACAGTGACAGTGACAGTGACAGTGACAGTGACAGTGACAGTGACAGTGACAGTGACAGTGACAGTGACAGTGACAGTGACAGTGACAGTGACAGTGACAGTGACAGTGACAGTGACAGTGACAGTGACAGTGACAGTGACAGTGACAGTGACAGTGACAGTGACAGTGACAGTGACAGTGACAGTGACAGTGACAGTGACAGTGACAGTGACAGTGACAGTGACAGTGACAGTGACAGTGACAGTGACAGTGACAGTGACAGTGACAGTGACAGTGACAGTGACAGTGACAGTGACAGTGACAGTGACAGTGACAAAAGAATATTACTAAAAATGACAAGAAGAAGAAGCGCAAGAGGAAGGAAAGCTATGCCATCTACATTTATAAAGTATTGAAGCAAGTACATCCTGATACTGGTATTTCTTCAAAGGCGATGAGCATCATGAACAGTTTTGTGAATGATATCTTTGAACGTATCGCTGCTGAAGCATCGCGTTTGGCTCATTACAACAAACGTTCCACCATCACTAGTCGCGAAATCCAGACTGCCGTACGTCTACTTCTGCCCGGTGAATTAGCCAAACATGCCGTCAGTGAAGGTACCAAGGCCGTAACCAAATACACCAGCTCCAAGTAATTTGTCTGAACGAAGTAAAATATGTAGTGCGAGGTAACATGCAACCAAAAAAAGGCCCTTTTCAGGGCCACAAAATATAAATCAACAAAGAGAAACAAGTTTTTTTACTTATGCATATTAAGGTTTGCTTATTACATACGATGAACATGTTTAACTTTCTAAAAAACAAAGCGTTTCAAAGAAAATATGGAAAAATTATGGAAAATTAGTCAGTCGAGCAGCATCATAAAATAATAATAATTAAAATAAAATGATATCTAGTCGCTTTATGTATGAATCGAGTTAAAAAGTTGTTTAGGTATTTAGTAACAAATTACATATATGAATCGAGTTATTTAGAAACAATAATATTTTTGATCTTTTTGTTAAGAAGATTTTGTAGCCCTGAAAAGGGCTTTTTATTATAAATTCCCCATCGATTTTGGAACTCACCGCAAATTGAAAAATTTACTTTTTAGCTGATGCTTTCTTTGCAGCTGGTTTTTTACTAGCTGCAGCCTTTTTTGGTTTGGCAGCTGCTGGCTTTGCTTTTGTGGTCTTAGGTTTAACCGCAGCGGATTTAGTTTTGGTTGGTTTCGCTTTTACTGTACCAGTCTTTTTAGCTTCTTTAACCTTAGACTTTTCAATGTTCTTCTTTTCTGCTGTTTTTTTCCTAGCAACAGCCTTCTTCACTTTTTTCTCACCACTTGCCTTCTTTGCACCACCACTGGCAGACTTTTTCTTTGAAGCTGCACCATCTACCTTCTTCTTGGGTTTGACCTTATCTGACAATTTGACCGCTTTTGGTTTGGATTTGCCCTCACTTGATTTAGTGGCTGCAGGAGATAGCTTGAATGAACCAGAAGCACCTTTTCCTTTGGTCTGAATCAATTTGCCACTGGTAACAGCCGATTTTAAATAGCGTTTAATGAATGGTGCCAATTTTTGAGCATCACATTTATATGTAGCACTAATGTATTTCTTAATAGCCAAAAGTGAAGAACCGCCCCGTTCCTTTAAATTCTTAATTGAAGCATCCACCATTTGTTGAGTTGGTGGATGAGTAGGAGCAACGGATGGCTTTTTGGGCTTGACAACCTTTTTGGCAGCAACTTTCTTCTCAGCGACAGCAGCAGAAGCAGCTACCAGAGAACTAACACTAGCAATACCAATTGCATCAGCCATTTTCACTTATTTAACACTTGAATATCTTGGATACACTGAATACAAAATAGAAAAACGTTTTGTTTATATACATAACTGCACAGTCTTCTTAACGCGCTTAAAATGTGAGAAGCGAAGCGAAGAGATGAGTGAAAAATGTTGTAGATCCAGTAGTATTTGGTAGTTGCATATGAGAAACTTTGGAATGAAAAAAATTGATTAAAATTCGTATTGTCATGTGATAGAAATATTATTGAGACGAGTCGACAGTGTAAATGTGTCAGTTGAATATTAAGAAGAGTTCATTTGAATAAACTAAGTATTTTAGTTTCAGCGAGTTTTTTAGTCCAAAGTTTGTACCGAAAAAATTTAATTTTTGTCTAAAAACTGAAGTTTTCTCAAAAGTGCTGCAACGATATGTATTGATTTGATTGAAAACTTAATATTTATCAAATTATGAATCAACTAAACATTTCATATTAGGTGTGGGTAGAATTTTTATGTTTTAAAAAAATATTTGATTATCTCAATGATATCGCTCTAGCAATCCTATGCCTCTTTACTTGACTACATGAAATAATCGAATGCATTGGATCATAAAAAGTATTAAAATGTTATAGACTTTATATTTAATCCTATAAAATAAATTTAAAAACAAATAAATATTCGGTGAGGTTAAATTTCATAAATATAATTATATTTCGTACATAAATTTTGCAAACTTCGGTATTAATATGTACTTAAGTATATGTATTTTTTTTTTTTGTATTGGGAAGCGATTGTGAAAATATACAAATGCTTAGTTTTAAAATTACTACAAATGTATGTACATAGTATACATATATGTATGTATGTATATACAATATACATATTATTCAATTTTTTTTTTTAGTAAATTAAATTAAATTACCATCTTATTTGGGAATAAGGTTAATATTTTTTTCGATGTTAACAAATGAATGTAGATCATGACTCATGACTACATATAAATGTATATTAAATTAAGAAATATACTTTTAGCTATATTATGTAATATTCATACATACATATGTAGTATATGTAAATCATACATAGGGAATAAAGTAAGTGGTAATAGAAAAAGAAATGTAAGGCCAACAGCCAACAACTCGCTGTGTTCCCAAGCGGTCCCCCATCTAACTACTCTAACCACGCCCGTTGCTGCTTAATTTCGGTGATCGACAAAAACCGATGTATTATTAGGGCAATTTTCGTTTGGCTAAAGCCGTATATCTATTATGTGAATACATAACGAAGAAAGAGTACACAATATGTATTAATGTATGTATGTACATAGATACAAATGAATTAAATGTGCAAACACGCATTCGCGTACTAACACGGAATCCAAAGAGTAAGAAAACGAAAGTACAAAGAAAAAAAATTAGTTCCTTGTGAATTTCTTTATTAAATATTCGCTTTATATATATATGAAAAATTAAATACGCATTTGAATCGATCGAGAATATTATTCTTTGTTGAGAAAATCTTGTGGTCCTGAAAAGGGCCGTTTTGTTTGTTTATTGTATTCATAAAAATTAGTTTAACCGCCGAAACCGTACAAAGTACGTCCTTGTCTCTTCAAAGCATATACAACATCCATTGCTGTAACTGTCTTCCTTTTGGCATGTTCGGTATATGTGACTGCATCACGGATAACATTCTCCAAAAATACTTTTAATACGCCACGAGTTTCTTCATATATCAAACCAGATATACGTTTTACACCACCACGACGAGCCAAACGTCTGATAGCTGGTTTAGTAATTCCCTGGATGTTATCACGTAATACTTTGCGATGACGCTTGGCACCACCTTTTCCCAAACCTTTACCACCTTTGCCGCGACCAGTCATTTTTTCGCAATTCACTACAAGAGCACACTTAACACTTCACTTCACCGAAATCGGTAACAACTAATATTGTAACCGGCAAATGAGCGGGTATTTATACAAAAATCCACAATGCTGAGCTACATAAGAAATGTGAAAGCTATATCTCTATCTCCCTTTAACACAGGCACCTTAATCACCCTAAAATAACATGTAGGAAATGAACAAGCGAAACGTTTTGTATATTTTATTATTTGTATAATGATTTTGGATGCATTTTCTATTAGTACAGTGTGCAGTGTAGAGTGTACAGTGAACAGTGAGCAGTGAATGATAATTTGAATTGTCGTTTAGTGGGAAAGTGAATAACAGTGAAAAAGAAAAGTATGGCTCGTACCAAACAAACAGCCCGTAAATCGACTGGTGGCAAGGCGCCACGCAAACAATTGGCGACAAAGGCAGCACGTAAGAGTGCCCCAGCAACTGGTGGTGTTAAGAAGCCACATCGTTATCGTCCCGGTACTGTGGCATTACGTGAAATTCGTCGCTATCAAAAAAGCACCGAATTATTGATTCGTAAATTGCCATTCCAACGTTTGGCACGTGAAATTGCCCAAGATTTTAAAACCGATTTACGTTTCCAGAGTTCCGCTGTTATGGCTCTACAAGAAGCAAGTGAAGCATATTTGGTTGGTTTGTTTGAGGATACAAATTTGTGTGCCATCCATGCCAAGCGTGTTACAATTATGCCAAAAGACATTCAATTGGCCAGACGTATTCGTGGAGAACGTGCTTAAGTTAATGTGGAAGGCGAAGATTATGAAATTAATAACAAAACGGTCCTTTTCAGGACCACAATTTCATAAACAAAAGATCGAAAAATTCGTTAATGCATACAATTTTAAATATTTTATAGCTAGTATCATTTTTCGTGTTGCTACAATATGGACATGAATATTGTCATCAGTTCGTATGTACATATATGTACATACTCGTATAGGCATAAAATTATATCTACCCAAAAGGTAACACTGCAGCCACCATATACATATATGTATATGTACATATGTATGTATGTATGTATTTACATGCGCATGAATGTGTTATGATTCTCTCTGTACAGTATCTTACCCAGTGGGAAAAGGGAATGCTTGGCAATGCAGATAGAAATGTTTCTCCCTTATATTCCACACACTGCGGAATGCATTTGTAGACCAATATACATACATATATCACTTTATAAAAATTCGCTGAGAAGAAAAATTTCGATCGAGCATAGAAATCAAGTATTTACGCCATCGCCTAAAGCCACTTAATAGATGGATAGGAAAAATTATATTGTATATGTATGCATGTATTATTAAGTAGATTTTTTCTGAATTAAATTTTATTTTTACACTAAAAGTCTTCAAATAGCAATATTTGTATTGTTCGGGTTCGTTCAATCGGTTTTGTTAATGATTTCTTATTGGATTAAAGCGGTCAGCATAACTCATTCATATTCTCACTGGGTAGCATATTTTGCATACATACGATTATACGCACATATATCTACATAAGTATGCATACCTACATTCGTTTGCACATATACATACATACATACTTACATAAAAACAGTTCTGTATTAAGAAATTTTTGCAGGAATATCGGGGCATCAATACTCAAAATTGCGCTTGTTTTGTACTTAAGACATGAGAAACGCTTCATATTTTAAGTAGTACAAAAATTAGTGGTATTTCTTGTAAAATTCATTTAATCTCTTCGTTAGTATATTTTGTCGTCCTGAAAAGGACGGTTTTATGTTATGCAAAAAAAAAGAAGATATTTCGTATTTATTGTCCACTTTAGGCTTTCTTTTCGGTCTTCTTTGGCAAAAGTACAGCTTGAATGTTGGGCAAAACACCGCCCTGAGCAATGGTCACACCAGACAATAGTTTATTCAATTCTTCATCGTTGCGGATAGCCAATTGTAAATGACGTGGAATAATTCTTGTCTTTTTATTATCACGAGTAGCATTACCAGCCAATTCAAGTACTTCAGCTGCCAAATATTCCATAACAGCAGCTAGATAGACTGGAGCGCCGGCACCAACGCGTTCAGCATAGTTGCCTTTACGCAACAAACGATGAATACGACCGACGGGAAATTAAAGACCAGCACGGTTTGAACGTGACTTTGCCTTTCCCTTTACTTTACCACCTTTACCGCGTCCAGACATTTTCTCACTTTAAATGAACACAATAAACTATATGCACACAACACAAGCACTATTTAGCTATTTAGCTGTAGACAAAATACGCACTGCTTATATACTTTTTCGTTGGCCTGCTATTCAACCCCTATGCCCAACAATCAAATCGTTGTTGAGTTTCGCTCCGAAGCGTTACGATTACCCGAATGCTTTGTTGGAAAAAGTATACTTATATACATTATTGAAAGATGATTGGACAATAACAGTGACAGTGACAGTGAATTAATTTTGTGAATTTACTCGTATTAAAATGCCTCCAAAAACTAGTGGAAAAGCAGCAAAGAAGGCCGGTAAGGCTCAAAAGAATATTACTAAAAATGACAAGAAGAAGAAGCGCAAGAGGAAGGAAAGCTATGCCATCTACATTTATAAAGTATTGAAGCAAGTACATCCTGATACTGGTATTTCTTCAAAGGCGATGAGCATCATGAACAGTTTTGTGAATGATATCTTTGAACGTATCGCTGCTGAAGCATCGCGTTTGGCTCATTACAACAAACGTTCCACCATCACTAGTCGCGAAATCCAGACTGCCGTACGTCTACTTCTGCCCGGTGAATTAGCCAAACATGCCGTCAGTGAAGGTACCAAGGCCGTAACCAAATACACCAGCTCCAAGTAATTTGTCTGAACGAAGTAAAATATGTAGTGCGAGGTAACATGCAACCAAAAAAAGGCCCTTTTCAGGGCCACAAAATATAAATCAACAAAGAGAAACAAGTTTTTTTACTTACGCATATTAAGGTTTGCTTATTTCATACGATGAACATGTTTAACTTTCTAAAAAACAAAGCGTTTTAAAGAAAATATGGAAAAATTATGAAAAATTAGTCAGTCGAGCAGCATCATAAAATAATAATAATTAAAATAAAATGATATCTAGTCGCTTTATGTATGAATCGAGTTAAAAAGGTGTTTAGGTATTTAGTAACAAATTACATATGTATGTATGTATATGAATCGAGTTATTTAGAAACAATAATATTTTTGATCTTTTTATTAAGAAGATTTTGTAGCCCTGAAAAGGGCTTTTTATTATAAATTCCCCATCGATTTTGGAACTCACCGCAAATTGAAAAATTTACTTTTTAGTGATGCTTTCTTTGCAGCTGGTTTTTTACTAGCTGCAGCCTTTTTTGGTTTGGCAGCTGCTGGCTTTGCTTTTGTGGTCTTAGGTTTAACCGCAGCGGATTTAGTTTTGGTTGGTTTCGCTTTTACTGTACCAGTCTTTTTAGCTTCTTTAACCTTAGACTTTTCAATTTTCTTCTTTTCTGCTGTTTTTTTCCTAGCAACAGCCTTCTTCACTTTTTTCTCACCACTTGCCTTCTTTGCACCACCACTGGCAGACTTTTTCTTTGAAGCTGCACCATCTACCTTCTTCTTGGGTTTGACCTTATCTGACAATTTGACCGCTTTTGGTTTGGATTTGCCCTCACTTGATTTAGTGGCTGCAGGAGATAGCTTGAATGAACCAGAAGCACCTTTTCCTTTGGTCTGAATCAATTTGCCACTGGTAACAGCCGATTTTAAATAGCGTTTAATGAATGGTGCCAATTTTTGAGCATCACATTTATATGTAGCACTAATGTATTTCTTAATAGCCAAAAGTGAAGAACCGCCACGTTCCTTTAAATTCTTAATTGAAGCATCCACCATTTGTTGAGTTGGTGGATGAGTAGGAGCAACGGATGGCTTTTTGGGCTTGACAACCTTTTTGGCAGCAACTTTCTTCTCAGCGACAGCAGCAGAAGCAGCTACCAGAGAACTAACACTAGCAATACCAATTGCATCAGCCATTTTCACTTATTTAACACTTGAATATCTTGGATACACTGAATACAAAATAGAAAAACGTTTTGTTTATATACATAACTGCACAGTCTTCTTAACGCGCTTAAAATGTGAGAAGCGAAGCGAAGAGATGAGTGAAAAATGTTGTAGATCCAGTAGTATTTGGTAGTTGCATATGAGAAACTTTGGAATGAAATAAATTGATTAAAATTCGTATTGTCATGTGATAGAAATATTATTGAGACGAGTCGACAGTGTAAATGTGTCAGTTGAATATTAAGAAGAGTTCATTTGAATAAACTAAGTATTTTAGTTTCAGCGAGTTTTTTAGTCCAAAGTTTGTACCGAAAAAATTTAATTTTTGTCTAAAAACTGAAGTTTTCTCAAAAGTGCTGCAACGATATGTATTGATTTGATTGAAAACTTAATATTTATCAAATTATGAATCAACTAAACATTTCATATTAGGTGTGGGTAGAATTTTTATGTTTTAAAAAAATATTTGATTATCTCAATGATATCGCTCTAGCAATCCTATGCCTCTTTACTTGACTACATGAAATAATCGAATGCATTGGATCATAAAAAGTATTAAAATGTTATAGAATTTATATTTAATCCTATAAAATAAATTTAAAAACAAATAAATATTCGGTGAGGTTAAATTTCATAAATATAATTATATTTCGTACATAAATTTTGCAAACTTCGGTATTAATATGTACTTATGTATATGTACTTTTTTTATTTTTGTATTGGGAAGCGATTGTGAAAATATACAAATGCTTAGTTTTAAAATTACTACAAATATATGTACATAGTATACATATATGTATGTATGTATATACAATATACATATTATTCAATTTTTTTTTTTAGTAAATTAAATTAAATTAGCATCTTATTTGGGAATAAGGTTAATATTTTTTTCGATGTTAACAAATGAATGTAGATCATGACTCATGACTACATATAAATCTATATTATATTAATTATTATGTAATATACATACATACATATGTAGTATATGTAAATCATACATAGGGAATAAAGTAAGTGGTAATAGAAAAAGAAATGTAAGGCCAACAGCCAACAACTCGCTGTGTTCCCAAGCGGTCCCCCATCTAACTACTCTAACCACGCCCGTTGCTGCTTAATTTCGGTGATCGACAAAAACCACCGATGTATTATTAGGGCAATTTTCGTTTGGCTAAAGCCGTATATCTATTATGTGAATACATAACGAAGAAAGAGTACACAATATGTATTAATGTATGTATGTACATAGATACAAATGAATTAAATGTGCAAACACGCATTCGCGTACTATGTACATAACTAACACGGAATCCAAAGAGTAAGAAAACGAAAGTACAAAGAAAAAAAATTAGTTCCTTGTGAATTTCTTTATTAAATATTCGCTTTATATATATATGAAAAATTAAATACGCATTTGAATCGATCGAGAATATTATTCTTTGTTGAGAAAATCTTGTGGTCCTGAAAAGGGCCGTTTTGTTTGTTTATTGTATTCATAAAAATTAGTTTAACCGCCGAAACCGTACAAAGTACGTCCTTGTCTCTTCAAAGCATATACAACATCCATTGCTGTAACTGTCTTCCTTTTGGCATGTTCGGTATATGTGACTGCATCACGGATAACATTCTCCAAAAATACTTTTAATACGCCACGAGTTTCTTCATATATCAAACCAGATATACGTTTTACACCACCACGACGAGCCAAACGTCTGATAGCTGGTTTAGTAATTCCCTGGATGTTATCACGTAATACTTTGCGATGACGCTTGGCACCACCTTTTCCCAAACCTTTACCACCTTTGCCGCGACCAGTCATTTTTTCGCAATTCACTACAAGAGCACACTTAACACTTCACTTCACCGAAATCGGTAACAACTAATATTGTAACCGGCAAATGAGCGGGTATTTATACAAAAATCCACAATGCTGAGCTACACAAGAAATGTGAAAGCTATATCTCTATCTCCCTTTAACACAGGCACCTTAATCCACCCTAAAATAACATGTAGGAAATGAACAAGGGAAACGTTTTTGTATATTTTATTATTTGTACAATGATTTTGGATGTGTTTTCTATTAGTACAGTGTGCAGTGTAGAGTGTACAGTGAACAGTGAATTATAATTTGAATTGTCTTTTAGTGGGAAGTGAAAAAAAAAATAAAAAGGAAAGTATAGCATATTTGGTTGGTTTGTTTGAGGATACAAATTTGTGTGCCATCCATGCCAAGCGTGTTACAATTATGCCAAAAGACATTCAATTGGCCAGCCGTATTCGTGGAGAACGTGCTTAAGTTAATATGGAAGGCGAAGATTATGAAATTAGTAACAAAACGGTCCTTTTCAGGACCACAATTTCATAAACAAAAGATCGAAAAATTCGTTAATGCATACAATTTTAAATATTTTATAGCTAGTACCATTTTACGTGTTGCTACAATATGGACATAAATATTGTCATCAGTTCGTATATGTACATACTCGTATAGGCATACTTCATACATATGCATGTATGTATATCGTGTAAGAAAATGTACATGAATACGGGGTTGAATATGAAGTTGCTTAATATCTGACGAATTAAAATATACATACATATGTATGGATGGGTTAAATACTCTGTAGTTTCTTCATTGCTATACGTATGAATGTATGTATATATATGTAGAATTAGCCAAAAATGAAACTAACACAATCTAATAATCTTAGTGGATTTATTAGATAAACTTTTAAATTTAATTTTCAACGACGCTCTTATAACTGCGCGGTCCGTGGTGTGTCTCGTTTCACTTTCAAATTAACTCTCCCTCTAACGTTCGCTGTCACAATTTATGTCCTCGTTCCGTTTGTTCAAATCGTTCGTTATGTCGGTATTCACATGCAGAGTTGCACATTGGCGTATGCAATCCCACAATCGGCCCTCCTGACTATTCGTTCGGCTCGAACGAAGGCTCCCATGGCTTCATGTATTCCGCGACGGTGGTTGTGCGTCGAGGACCCTCTTCCTCGCCAATTTTCCCAACCTCATATCGATCATGAGCCAGAACCCTCAAAACTTTATAAGGACCAAGGTACTTTGGTCTTAGTCTAAGCCCACTCCCGAACTGAGTGCGCTTGATGGCGACCAGCTCGTCCTGTCTGTACTTAACCGCTTCCTTTCTCTTAGTGTCAAAACTACGCTTATTTTCTCTCTGAATTGACGCAATATTATCTTTGGCTTGTTCGCGAATCTCCTCACGTTCCGAATCCAACTCATCGACACCGGCATTCTGTAGTAACTCGTTTAACTCTGACAACCCTTTTACCCTCATATCCACCCCAGTTAATATCCTGAAAGGTGCAAACCTTGTGCTACGCGGCGGGGTGTTGTTGATGGGTTGCTGTACCCTGTCTATATGTTTATACCAACTACCCAGTTCCTCTGAACACAATTTTGCTAACAATGGTATGACTACTCGATGCACTCGCTCGACCTGACCGTTCCCGCGTAGAACACCGGTTGCAATTAGCAAATGCTCTATTCCTTCCCTTTCGCAGTACCCTTTGAAGAGGTTACCTGTAAACGCGGCTCCCCGGTCAGTGATTATACGCCGTGGATTACCAAAAGTTGCTGCCTGTTTAGAGAGACGGTCAATGACTGCCTCAGCGCCGGTATTTTTGGTGGGATACAACCATACAAACTTCGAAAAGGCGTCTATTACAACTAAGATATAATTATAAGTTTTCTTCGTTTGCTCCGTAGGTCCTACATGGTCAAGATGAAAAGTGCTTAATGGCCGATTCTCTTTACCTATAGGATTCAATAGGCCCTCCTTCTTTCCAGCCTTAGCGCCAGTTACGATGCATTCGATGCAACTCCTTACGACCTTAGCTGCTTTTGTACTCAGTAGGGGAATATAAAAGTTCTTTTCAACGGCTTCTTGGGTCTTCTTTGCCGAGAAGTGTCCCTCTTTATGGGCCGTGCTCATACTCGTCTTTTTCCAACACCTTACAAACCGCTCGAATCCACTCGTCCTGCTGCTGGGCCTGCCTCAACCTATGAGTCAACGAATCCGCCAACATCAAACAGTGCACCCTACTCAATGCGTCGACGTGCCGCATTTTTGAACCACTACGATGTTCGATCTCGTAGTCATAATCCTGCAACATCATCGCCCAACGAGATACCCTGACTGGAACCTCATTCTTCCGCATGGTCATGGCGAAGGCGTTACAGTCGGTGACGATCTTAAAGTGGATTCCCATCAAATAAACCCTCCACTTCTTAAGTGCCTCCACGATGGCCAACACCTCCAATTCGTACGAGTGGTATTTCTCCTCGACAGGCTTGGTTTTCCTGCTCATATACTAGATTGGATGCAAACATTGGTCATCGCTGTCTTTCTGTAGAAGAACACCACCATACCCAAACATAGACGCGTCAGTGTGAACCTCGGTTAATGCCTTAGGGTTATAAAGTTTTAAAACTGGCGCACTACTCAACGCAGCCTGTAATTGTTGAAATGCTGCCTGTTGATTTTCCGTGAAAATAAATTTTGTTTCCTTCCGTAAAAGGTCCGATAGTGGTTTAGCGACCACTGCGTACCCTTCGATAAATCGACGGAAACACGAGGTTAGTCCCAAAAACCTTTGTACAGTTTTTTTATCGGTGGGCACAGGAAAGCCTTTCACCGCATTCGTCTTTGTTTCCGAAGGTCTGATTGTACCGTTTTCAATTATGTAGCCTAGAATGTCTACTTTAGTTTGCAGGAATTGACAATTTTCCCATTTAATGCGTAGGTTGAACTGTGCTGCCCTTTCCAGAACTACCTCTAGCTTCGCTATACCCTGATCTACATCCTTGGAGGGAATAATAAGATCGTCCATATAGGTGACAACCGTACCATCACTAACAAGGTCCCTAAACACAGCAAAAATGTATCGCGTAAATACGGCCGGAGAGTTGGAGATTCCAAATGGAACATACAAGTATTCGTATTGGCCTTGATGGGTCACGAACGAAGTGTATTTCCTGGAGGCCTCTTCAAAAGGCACGTGAAAAAGATCAAGAGTCGTGAATACGCAAGCACTTTGCAACCGTTCGATGACATCATCGATAAGCGGCATGGGGAAATTGTCCTTCATCACCTTTTCATTAAGGCGACGATAATCGCAGCATAACCTTTTGCTACCATCCTTTTTAGCGACCAAGACGATAGGCGATGCATACTCGGATGTGCTGGGTTGGATAATACCCTCCCTGAGCCACTCGGCGATTTGCTTGTCAACAACGCATCTATCGGAGTATGACATTCGACGTGGTCCTTGGTAAGTAGGGGCATCATCGCTTAGACAAATTTTCATCGCGACTGGCGATTCATGCTGCTTTTTTGGTACATAATTGTTTACGATAGTCTTAACTTCCATTGACTGAACACTGCCTAAATGGGACAAATCAATGTTAATGTCTTTTTCTCTATTAGACACAGAAACCAAACAAAGATTTTCGAATTCTTTCACAAAACATATCCCAGGTTCTGACCCTTCCTTCTTAGGAACCACAGATGGTTCGGTCTTAGCTTTTCCCCTAAATTTGACGCTATCTTCCGATATGATCAAGTCAACTTGCTTCAAAATGGTATTACCGATAATCGCTTGATATATAATATCACATTCACGGACAACATGAAAGGTTATTTCTAACTCACACCCGTCAATGTTTATTTTAAAATTGAAACTGCCCATCGTATTTAGAATACTGTCACCTATGCCTTTCAACTGCTGCTGCTGGTTATCTAACTCAACCTCACCTATCCTCATGAGAACATGGTATCGCATAAGGCATAAGTCGCAACCTGTATCTAACAGTGCCGAAAACTTAAAGTCGTTGATAGATAAATCCTTGAAAATTACGCACCCCATTGGTGCAACACGCGCTGATTCTAAAGCATTAATACGAGGAGTTTCCTGTTTAACCGGTGCTTTCTTTGCCGGACAGTCAGCAATACGATGCCCCGGCTTATTGCACCCGAAGCATGTCGACGGACGCTGACGCTGGCAACTATTGGCTAAATGACCTATATCCCCACATCGATAGCACCGTTTGCAGCTTTGTAGCACTCCTATTCGAGTCTTCGCGCTTCCCTTGTGACAAGTCCAAACCGAGTTGACGCCCTGATCGTATTTTGTCGTATATGAGAATCTGCGTTTTGAGTTCTGCAATCGTACCAGCCTGATAAAGATTTGCTTTATTATTTGCCCTAGAGTCAGGGATGCCCTCCACAAAATACTCAATTACACTTTTATCATCTAACTTTATTGGTATACCTATCTCCATTAGGCTATATAGGTATTCACGATAGCTCTCGTTGGGGCGCTTGCGCCGGTTTCGAAGCTGACGATGCACCACCATTTCGAGGGTTGCCTTTGAAGTGAACGGTCGTGTTTTTGCTCGCTCCTAATATGGAAAATTCATCTTGCGCTAAATGTTTTAAATCATTACGTGTTGGCTATGAAATCTCTTGTCATGTTTGCAAAAGTAAATTTCATAAAATATGTGCAAAGGTGGATTGCAAAGAAATGTGTGAGCTGATTGCTAATAATAAAAACATTGTGTTTAATTGCGATAACTGCATACAAAACTCTTCCAACTTGGTCGCTTCAATTGCATGTCTAAATAAGGAGGTGAATGACCTTAAAGTGTTACTCTCAAAGCTGATTAATAGTGCAGCAAGTGAGAGCTCTATTGCTAAAACGCCAATTGTTGTTGTTGACTCGGCCGTGCCTACTGTTAGTGCTGATAATGACTTGCCGATGTCTGTTACTGTCTCACCTTACGAGCTGTCAAACATTGCTATTGCCAAGAATGTATGCAAAACGAATACTCTCACGCCCACATCATATTCGCGTGCAGTTGTTGGTGTTAATGTAGGAACTTCTTTAACATCTACTGCTACTGCTGTGTTCTCTGCTGTCTCTGCTGCGAATGCTTTAACGACGCCTGTTGACAAACCTTCAGGCATTGTTGCTAATCCAATGAGTGTGCCATCGTCTGCTGCGCCTATTTCGGCTGATGTGTGTTATACGAAGGCTCCCACGCCTTATGTTGATAATTCTGTGATTTCGTCGCCTATTTCTTTTGCTGCTGCCGCCGCTTCAGCTGCTCTCTCGCCTTCGTGCTCTGTTATGCCAGCTGCTGATCAAATTTCGTCGGTATCTACAGTGCCAGTGAATGCTGAGTGGACGAAAGTTGGGAATGATAAACGTCGGAAACAATTGAGAATTGTTGGTGTAAACTCAAATACAGATTTGGGTGTCGTTGACCGCATGAAATGGTTACATATATCTTCGTTCCTGCCATCCGTCTCTGCTGACAATATTATTGATTACGTTTGTAATCATACAGCTATTGATAAGAAGCATATTTCGTGCTATGCATTGGTTAAGCAAGGAACTAAGCTTAGTAGTATGGGAAAAGTTAATTTTAAGGTAGGAGTGTCTGTAGCATATTACGATAATTTGCTTTCAGCTGAGCTTTGGCCTGCCAATGTGAACATTCGCCCCTTTCGTTTCTTTCGAAAAGAAGAGAAGCCACGAGATCCTGCTTAACTACGGGAAATTGTAATGGTCTGAATGTCTATTTTCAAAATGCATCAGGGCTACGAACGAAATCTGATAATGTTAGCTTGCGTCTTGAGTATGATATTTTTATTATAGTTGAGACCTGGCTTAATTCAAATTTCTTTGATGATGAATACTTTGACTCTAATCAATATACTGTCTACCGAAAGGATAGAGATGTGACAAAAACTGGCTTAGCAAGAGGTGGCGGTGTTCTCATTGCAGTGCAACGTAAATTCCACGCTTATTTAGTTTCGCTTGAAAATGATGATTCTGTAATCGATCAATTGTGTGTGTGTGTATGCAACACGCCAACATACGGCTCATTGTTTTTTGCAGTTTCTTACATTCCACCAAATAGTGGAGATTCCATTTATCGCATGCATGCTGACAATATTACCTCTTTAGTAGTAAATAAGTTAGGTGATAATCAAATATGCATCTTAGGTGACTTCAATTTAAGTAATGTAAGTTGGTCCAGTAGTTTTTCTAGCTCGGGACTGACTCCATTGAATGTTACTGCATCCCATGAATCTTATTTCATTGATAGTATTATTAGTCTAAATTTAGTTCAAGTTAATAGTTTTGTTAACAAGTTGGGTAGAATTCTCGATCTCATTTTTATTAGCGAAAATTTGAGCTATGAGATTTCTGAATGCTTTTCTCCTATATCGGCTTGTGATAAACATCATGTGCCTTTGATTTTGAATTTTAAATTTTACGTTTTTCCTTCATCTGTGCCGGATGAAAAAATATCTTTTAATTTTTTTGCCTGCGATTTTGATAATCTTAATAATTTGTTATTGGACTATAACTGGGATAATCTACTGTCCTGCGATGACGTCTCAAAATGTTATCACATATTCAAATCTTATTTGTTTGATTGTTGTTTAAATAACATTCCCGTAAAAAAAAGAAGGCCTTATAAACTTCCTTGGTACAATTTTAATTTGAAAAAGCTAAAAAATCTCAGAAATAAATTCTTTAAAAAATTTAAATCAACTGGCAACCAAATGTTTTTTGCCAAATATCAGCGATATTCTAAAGATTTCAACTGTTTAGATAGATTTCTGTACAGAAATCATATTCTAGGAATCGAGGAGAGCATCAAGTCTGAGCCAAAGGCTTTTTGGAGTTTTATTAAATCGAAAAAGTCAAACTGTGCCATACCTTCAGCCGTTTTTTATGGTGATAAGTTTGCTAGTACGCAAATTAATGTGACCAACTTATTTGCAGAGTTTTTCAGTGCGAATTTTGTTGCAGAAGATGAGGATACTTCGCCTAGCTTTACCTCTAATTTAACCACGGCTCTAAATTTTGGCTCACTTTGCCTATCTTCGGATGATGTTATTAAAGGCATTATTAATCTTAAACCCTCTGCGAAAACAGATATTGATGGGCTTTCAGTTTTACTATTGAAAAATTGTTCCGCTTTAATCCGACCTTTAAAAAAAATATTTAATTTGTCGTTGTCGTCTGGAATTTTCATAGACGATTGGAAAATCACCTCAATCACGCCCATCCACAAAGGTGGTGGCAAGAACGATGTGTGTAATTACAGGCCCATTTCAAAGTTATCAACAGTTTCGAAACTCTTTGAAAGCATAGTTAAAGATAAAATGTATTTTGCGTCCAAAGGTGTTATTTCGCCAAACCAGCATGGGTTTGTTTCTAAGCGTTCCACAGTTTCGAATCTTGCCGTTTTCAGTGAATATTGTATTGACACTTTTACTGCTGGGCTTCAGGTTGACTGTATATACACTGATTTTTTCAAAGCTTTTGATAAAGTCTCTCATATTTTGCTAATTCACAAGTTGGCTGACATTGGTTTCCATTCAGTCTTTTTAAAATGGATTAAGTCTTATCTATGTAAAAGAAATTGCATAGTAACAATTGATGGCATTTCGTCTGAACCTTTCTTTGCCACCTCTGGGGTTCCCCAAGGAAGTATATTAGGCCCACTTTTGTTCGTTTTATTTATAAATGATATAAGTAACTGCTTTAGGTTCGCAAACTTTTTGCTTTATGCTGACGACTTAAAGGTTTTTTCGAAAATAAAGGACCCAATTGATGCCATTAAGCTTCAAAGCGATATCGATAGTTTACATCTATGGTGCGTTAATTCAAGACTTGCATTAAACATAAAAAAGTGCTTCAAAGTTACGTTTTCAAAAGCTCAAATTATCTTACCGACATCTTATTATATTTCGCATTCTTTGCTGCAAAGTCTGGACGAGGTTAAAGATCTTGGCGTAATATTCTCGAGTAATTTTTCATTTAATATGCACATTAGCCATATTATTTCAAAAGCCTACTCGGTTTTAGGGTTTGTTAGGCGAAATAGCTCTAAATTTGCGGACCCATATACTCTTAAGCTATTGTATACGGCTTTCGTTCGTTCCAGTTTGGAATACGCTGCTTTCATTTGGAGGCCAAGTCATAAAAATCATATTTTCAGGATTGAACGAGTCCAAAAAGTTTTTCTTAAATATGCTTTGCGGTCATTGAGGTTCAATGATCCAATTCCATCGTATGAATCGCGCTTGCTTTTAATCAGCCTAAAGTCTCTGGAGGCAAGAAGCTCTTTTCTTCTAGAAAGAATTAACTTCAACATTCCACAACGTAATCTTCGTAGTTCGTTACCGTTTTATGGTCTTAATAGTAAAACTGATTATTCGCGAAATGCACCTCTTGTTCGTGCCTTAACTGAATTGAATGTAATCTCGAATTCTAACCAACTTGAATTCTGTATTTTCAAGTATTCTTAATTCATTATTCTAGGTCTTAAGGTTATAGTTATTAACTAAATCACACTGTAAATAGTCTGTAAGAATATTCTGTTCATAGACTTATAACAAATAAATAAATAAATAAATAGCTGATACTACTTCCCCAAACTCTTTCATTAATGCTTGCTTGAGCATTCCCCAACTATTGATACCGCGCTGACCTCGCAAAAAAATTTTAGCAGCATCCTTAAGCAGCTGTTTCCCATAAATAAATTTCTGCAGATCGTCCCACTGCATCGCCGTGGCATTATCCTCAAAATCTGCTAGCCATTCCTCAACCGGAGGCTTTCCAATACCACTAAATGATACTAACGAGCCTTCTATATCGCGCAATGTAAAAACTGGACGCCCAACCACCCTCGACCGCCTTACACTACTTTGGACTGAATCAACGTCACTATCGGAGCCATCGTTGTCGCTTATGGTAAGGCCATAATGCTCGCAAAGTCGGTCCTGCAAAGTAGCTTTGCGTCCGTTGGTTGAAAGTCCCAGTCCGGTTAACTTTTCTTTTAAACCGTTCACTGTCAATGTAAATATTTGCTCCCTGTCCATGTCAAAATTTATAATATAAATTATTATATAAAATATTTATCAGAAAATTTAAAAGTAAAGTAATGCGGTAGTTACAATATTGGAATATAAGTTTTCTTTTTAAACTGCTCTTAAGTTCAATTTCAAATAATCGTTACGTTAATGAAAGTTATTTAAAAAAATTTCTTAGTAATATTTAGCTTATTTCAACTATCATCTTGTTAAATATCCAAATCGTTGCAAAATCTATTTTAATAATTCAAACATTTTAGTACGCTATTTATATTATGAACATTAACACTTATTTCAAATTCTGTTTACAAATCTTCTTATCTGTTATCCAAAAATAATCGCAAAATTCATCGATAACTTTATGCTTTAGATTTTAATGCTTAACACATACCTGTAGTACGCATACTCTCTAAATACGTATACTTATGTAACTATTTTCCCGCTACACTGTCTCAATTTCTCTGCTGCTCACTCTCGTTCTCGCATACACCTGCGTTGACCGAATTCAAAATTCTCATCCCCAATCTCTTGTCTCTCCTACAGTTTATTTCGACGCTTTCGCCAACTGTTCACAACACTGATGCCTATGCCTTGCTATCCAGCAACCACACTCTGCTTGCTTGTTTAACTTGCTGCCTGCGATTTCGCTTCCGCTGCTCTCTCCTATCTACGCTGTGTTGATCGACTTTAAAATCTCAGTCTCAATCACTTGTCTCTGCTTCAGTTTATTTCGACGCCTTCGCCAACTGTTCGCTTATGCCTCTTCTCCTCTGCTTTGCTGCGATTCTGCTGCGCAAACAGTTTAACGGTTTTAAATTGTTTCTGTTGCTTTTGCTACTGCCGACTGCGCTTTACAACGCCAAATCGGCGTCCCAACGGCTTGAGTTAACGGTGCCCTTAACGGTCGACACCGGTCACGCCACGCCAAATTTAGGGTACAGTCTCTAACCCTTTTTATAAGTAGGATTTTTTTTGGGAAAGCCCTATATGTTCGTACACTTGGAATGAATATTTTTCAAGATAAATCTTGATTTTCAATCCGTAAAAATTCACGTTTGCGCGGATGCGTCTTCTATGTTCATCTCCGCGTACACTAGCGCGCTGACCTAGCACACACACATACTTTTGTTTTTAGTATTTTTTCTCTTCCGTGGGTGGCTATTTTAATTATTTTTGAACGCGCTTCACGCAAACGCACGGATTTGTACATATGTATGTATTATGCTCGCGCACACTCGAAAGGTATCGATCCCACTTCTGACACCACTGTAGAATTTGCCAAAAATGAAACTAACACAATCTAATAATCTTAGTGGATTTATTAGATAAACTTTTAAATTTAATTTTACAACGACGCTCTTATAACTGCGCGGTCCGTGGTGTGTCTCGTTTCACTTTCAAATTAACTCCTCCTCCTCGTTCCGTTCGTTCAAATCGTTCGTTAAGTCGGTATTCACATGCAGAGTTGCACATTGGCGTATGCAATCCCACATATACAAACATGTATGTATGTATATTAATAAAATAAAATTCGCTGAGAAGAAAAATTTCGATCGAGCATAGAAATCAAGTATTTACGCCATCTCCTAAAGCCACTTAATAGATGGATAGGAAAAATTATATTGTATATGTATGCATGTATTATGAAATAGATTTTTTCTGAATTAAATTTTATTTTTACGCTAAGTCTTCAAATAGCAATATTTGTATTGTTCGGGTTCGTTCAATCGGTTTTGTTAATGATTTCTTATTAGAATAAAGCAGTCAGCATTACTCATTCATATTCTCACTGGGTAGCATATTTTACATATGTACATACGGTTATGCGCACATATATCTACATAAGTATGCATACCTGCATTCGTTTGCACATATACATACATACATATGTACATAAAACCAGTTATGTATTAAGAAATTTTTGGCGAGAATATCGGGGCTTCAATACTAAAAATTGCGCTTGTTTTGTACTTCAAGACATGAGAAACGATTCATATTTTAAGTAGTACAAAAATTAATGGTATTTCTTGTAAAATTCATTTAATCTCTTCGTTAGTATATTTTGTCGTCCTGAAAAGGACGGTTTTATGTTATGCAAAAAAAAGAAGATATTTCGTATTTATTGTCCATTTTAGGCTTTCTTTTCGGTCTTCTTTGGGAGAAAAACAGCTTGAATGTGAGGCAAAACACCGCCATGAGGAATGATCACACGAGACAATAGTTTATTCAATTCTTCATCGTTGCAGATAGCCAATTGTAAATGGCGTGGAATAATTCTTGTCTTTTTATTATCACGAGCAGCATTATCAGCCAATTCAAGTACTTCAGCTGCCAAATATTCCATAACAGCAGCTAGATAGACTGGAGCGCCGGCACCAACGCGTTCAGCATAGTTGCCTTTACGCAACAAACGATGAATACGACCGACGGGAAATTGAAGACCAGCACGATTTGAACGTGACTTTGCCTTTCCCTTTACTTTACCACCTTTACCGCGTCCAGACATTTTCTCACTTCAATTTTTCTCACTTTAAATGAACAGAATAAACCCTATGCACACAACACAAGCACTATTTAGCTATTTAGCTGTAGACAAAATACGCACTGCTTATATACTTTTTCGTTGGCCTGCTATTCAACCCCTATGCCCAGCAATCAAATCGTTGTTGAGTTTCGCTCCGAAGCGTTACGTTTACCGAATGCTTTGTTCGAAAAAGTATACTTAAGCACATTATTGAAAGATGATTGGACAATAACAGTGACAGTGACAGTGACAGTGAATTAATTTTGTGAATTTACTCGTATTAAAATGCCTCCAAAAACTAGTGGAAAATCAGCAAAGAAGGCCGGTAAGGCTCAAAAGAATATTATTAAAAATGACAAGAAGAAGAAGCGTAAGAGGAAGGAAAGCTATGCCATCTACATTTATAAAGTATTGAAGCAAGTACATCCTGATACTGGTATTTCTTCAAAGGCGATGAGCATCATGAACAGTTTTGTGAATGATATCTTTGAACGTATCGCTGCTGAAGCATCGCGTTTGGCTCATTACAACAAACGTTCCATTACCAGTCGCGAAATCCAGACTGCCGTACGTCTACTTCTGCCCGGTGAATTAGCCAAACATGCCGACAGTGAAGGTACCAAGGCCGTAACCAAATACACCAGCTCCAAGTAATTTGTCTGAACGAAGTAAAATATGTAGTGCCAGGTATCATGCAACCAAAAAAAGGCCCTTTTCAGGGCCACAAAATATAAATCAACAAAGAGAAACAAGTTTTTTTTACATATTACATATGATGAACATGTTAACACCATTTAACTTTCTAAAAAACAAAGCGTTTCAAAGAAAATATGGAAATATGGAAAATTAGTCAGTCGAGTAGCATCATAAAATAAAATGATATCTAGTCGCTTTATGTATGAATCGTGTTAAAAAGGTGTTTAGATATTTAGAAACAAATTACATATATGAATCGAGTTATTTAGAAACAAATATTTTATAGCTAGTATCATTTTTCGTGTTGCTACAAGATGGACATGAATATTGTCATCAGTTCGTATATGTACATACTCGTATAGGCATACTTCATACATATAAATTATCAAACACTAGTTTTTAGTTTGATATTTACTTTATTTCTCTTGCTTACACAAGAGCAGCCGTTTGGATCGGTCGAGTTATTACAACTGATTTTGCTAATTACACTACTGCGACGACTACGCCTAAATACCTGACGCTTTCTTACAATAAACCCTACCAGTTGCTGCACATGTTTTGCCGTGTGATTTGCCAAATGCAATTCGGCAATTTACCGCTTGCACTAGCGCTCTGTTCCGCTGTGGGCTTAGCGGTGGGAGTGGAATGTTGGCAATATCGACGGAAGAGGAGTTGTTATTTTTGGTTGTTATATTATTCTCAAACTCAAACCTGCAGACGCACCGTCAGCAATTTCGGTGGGAGTGGAATGTTGACCGGATACGCGTTTGCTGGTGTTAACTACCCCCCCTCTTGAAGTGAAGGCGTCCTCGGCTTCTTTGATGACTGTATTCAGTATCACCATGCTATTTTGACTTCGTTTCATGAAGATTGCGGCAACTACTGCGATGAGAAATAGCAGCAAGATAAGTGTGCCCCCTGATTGTAACGAACGGGTGTTAACGAGATTGTGCAGCTTCGCTATGTGCTTAAGGTTCCTCATATTTACCTTCTGCAAATATGGTAGCGATAGTAAATCAATATGTTCGGTGAAATTTACATGTTGTGCAGGTGCAGCTTCAGGATGCGATCGGACAATTTTACTCCAGTTGATGTAAGTGGTACTGTTTATTGTAATTTCTCCCTCAAATGTTACAAGGAAGGTTCCTTTTGTCAGCTTTGTCAAGTTTGCGGTTTGTATTGATGCTGGTTGGTCGTTGATCACAACTATGCCGTTGTCAACTTCCTCAATGGCGACAACATTATCTGCGGATTTTGACTTGCATTTCGCAGAGTGTTGGTTAAGCAGTTGTGTCGCACAGGGGCATCCGTTCAGGGGCTGACAAAAGTTTGCGGTTACGGCTTCCTTGCAATTGTTGAGTGGAATGTATTTCCCGCTACATTCAGCTATCGTATCCGTTTCTAGGGAAATAATTTTTCCTTCATGGATCACGGGCAGCAACTTTACACTATTACAAAATCTTTCTATTTTCGGGTATTTTATGACAAAGTAAATGCAATTTATATCTTGAAATATCTTAATTTTAGAAATTGGCAATAAATCACTTATGCTAATGTTCGCAGAGTGTTAAGCAGCTAACAAACCATTGATTTCCATACCATTTAGTAGTATTGGGTTGATAATGTTTAACCTGCCTAGCGTGACTGACGTTATAATGGTTTCCAATTCCATTATAACCGCTCTGTTTCTGGTGGAGGCTAGAGAAAAGAGATATCCCGTATCTATTTGTTTGTTTTTAGCGTTTTGTAATAATTTGTTTACTGTCACTGTCAACTCGTCGATTTTCTTTTGCATAGCTGAATTCACCGTTATTTGTTGTTCATTTGCGTCTTATAGGGCATTGGTTCTGGTCTCGAGCATTTGAAAGTCGTCAGAGTCTGGAGTCCTGTTATGTACTTCAAGGCAGTCCCCAGAATATTAATACCTCTGGCGTACCGATGGTGTATTTTTATCGCGTCCAATAGATGTAATATTTCATTAGCGTCATTTTCTAGTAGTCTATTAACGTGCGACTGTGGGAATAGGTTCAGTAGTTTATCTGTCTCCTCAGCTATTGCCTCAAATGCTGACAAACTAGTTTTGTGTAGTAGAAAGCCATGCTGCTCATAAACAGCTACCGTTCCGGATGTAATTGGGATGTAGTAAGAGCTGGTGTAATTTAGTATTCCTGCATTAGCCCGAAAGCTTAACGAAAGCAAAATGATCCTAGGGACGACAAAGGAAAGAGCGGTCAGTGTCTTAAATTGTTTTTGTGCACTTTGCGATCGTCAATTATAACAAAGGTATCAAGGTCCTTTTGGATTACTTTTTCGGTATAAAGTTTTGAAAGCTTGTTCCCTATTCTTTTATTAGTCTTCACGAAAACTTTATCCCCTGGGTTATACCGTCTTGTTTGTCTCTTTGTATTATGTCTTTCTAAGTCTTTTTGCTGAATACGTGTAAGTCTAGTTCTTATTTCCTTTATTAATTCGTCCGGTGTTGCATGTATTACGTCTATTGGTTTTTTATTTGTTATTGAATGAATCGTGCGGTTGTATTTAGCTGTGGCCAGAAGCATTAATTCAATTGTGTCAGAGACACCAGTCTCAAGCTTCTGACAGCGGGCAATTTCCGTAAGGGTACTGTGGAACCTTTCCACCTGTCCGTTCGTCGTACTGTGAGCGGGTGGAGTGGTGTGGATTTCGACGCCAAAGTGATTTCTGAGTATTGACTTAATGGTTTCCGAATTCAACGATGTCTCATTGTCACAGACCAACACTTTAGTATTTCTGTAAAAATTGAGAAGTTCGTATATGGGCTCTTTAACATCAACTATGGCTCTAGATTTGATTGGAAATATTATAGCAAACTTTGAGAACTTGTCTATTGATGTCAAAAAATGTGCCTTATCCGTTGAATAAATGTCAACGTGAAGGATTTCTCCCGGATACTTGGGTATAGGAGTCGATCCTATTTCTGGGTTTGGAGGATGTCGTTGGTACTTGGCCTCGTGGAATATCTTGCAATTAGAAATAATTTCCCTCAGAAGCTTTCGTATATCAGGGAAATAATAACTTTCAAGGACTTGTTCCTGGTTCTCACGGAGTGACCGATGAGCTCGGTTATGCTCAGTTTGAAGAAGCTCGCGCTGATCATCTCTGTTGAAAACGTCTATTGCTTGTTGGGTGGTGTGACGGAACTTGACGGCCGGATATGCCGTGACCAGTCCATCTTGAATCTTTGCCAGGATGGGGAATTCACACTGCAATCCGTTCACAACATTTGGGTTAACACATTGTTTTATATTTTTCATTATTTCTCCTATATTACTGAATGAAATTCGGTGCCTCATTCGGGATTTAAATATAATTTTTGAGCTAAGTGTAGACGAATTTCCTTCTTCAAGGACTATCTGATTTCGGAAGCAATTTATGGGATTTTTCACGGTGGGAATTGTTTGAGACAGCGACTCTTCACTATTCACAGCCATGCTTACCGAGTCTATATCGTGGTCCAATGCATTTATATGCTGCCGAGAGAGGGCGTCTGCGACGAAATTTTCTTTACCAGGCTTGTAATGAAATTGCGGTGAAAATTCCTCAACAAAGGCACGCCATCTTTTCATTTTCGCATTCGGGTTCTTGTCGGATAAAGCGAATGTGAGAGGTTGATGGTCAGTGTAAATATTTAAATTCTTTACGCCATACAAATAGTTACGAAGCTTTTGAAAAGCCCATACTATTGCCAGCAGCTCTCTCTCGTTGGTCGCGTAGTTTTCCTCGGTTGAAGAGAGGGTCCTAGATATCATTGTGATAGGTCTCCCATTTTGTGACAGAACGGCGCCTATGGCATAAGAAGAGGCATCTGTAGTCAAGTCAAAAGTTTGCTTGTAATCGGGATAAAGAAGCAGAACGTCTTCCGATGCAAGGATCTTTTTTATCTTATTAAATGCATAAAGCGCTTCTTCGTCAAGAGTTATCTGTATTTTCCTCGACTGGTTAGCGCCTATATTTCCGTTTTCCCCCCTTAAGTACTTCGTTAGTGGCTTTGTAATCGAAGCATAGTCCTTTATAAACCGTCGATAGTATCCGGCTAATCCTAAGAATGAGCGTAAAGCTCTTAATGATTTTGGAATCGAAAATTCTAAAATGTCTTTTACTTTGTCAGAACATGTCTTGATTCCCTCCTTGGATACCGTGAAGCCCAGAAATTCAACGCTTTCCTGAAAGAACCTTGATTTCTCAGCGGAAACGCGCATATTAGCATCGAAAAGTTTTGTCAGGATTCGATCAATGTCCTTACTATGTTGCTCGGCGGTTCTAGAGAAAATGATAACATCGTCTATGTAAACATGGCATGTTTTCCCAATTTCATTTCTAAGGACATCGTCAATGGCTCTCTGGAAAATGCTAGGAGCATTTTTCAGACCAAAGGGAAGCCTACAAAACTCGTACTTTCCGTTGTTGACCGAGAAAGCCGTTTTCTCCCTATCCTTTTCTGCAAGTTTGATTTGGTGAAATCCTGATTTGAGGTCTATTGTCGAAAAAAATCTTGCGCTTCCCATGCTCGCCAAAATTACGGAAGTGTCCGGAATTGGATATTTATCGCTTATTGTCTTAGTATTTAGCTTTCTAAAGTCAATGACGAGACGAGATTTCTTGTTGCCTTTTTCGTCCAACCCTTTCTTATCCACAACCCAAATTGGATTGTTATAAGGGGAACGAGATGGTCTTATGATTCCATCATGCAAAAGTTCTGATATTTCCTTATTGACAAATTCCGCTGCAGCAATGGGGTACGGGTAGTTTTTTGAGTATACGGGTAAATCGTCCACGGTCCTTATCGTACCTACAATGCTGGTATTGTAGGGTAGCACTTCATTGGGATCAGCGAAAACTTTAACATGACGCTTTAGCAATGTAGAGATATCGGTATTGTCCTCGTTCGTTTTAGGATTTGTTCCTATTAATTTGTTAACGTCCGAGCAGTAGTAGTACAACAGTTTTTCCTTCCCCCCGTCGTAACTTAAAGTTCCACTCTTCAAGCCAATACTGCCATTTACCTTTTTTAGTAAGTCGAATCCTATAATGCCGTCAAAAGTGTTTAAACTGGGTAGAACAAAGAATTCAGCGTTCATATTAAATATGTTTATAGTGCATTTTTTTTTAATTATGTCGGTACCGAGGATTGATTTTACAGTGAAAGGATTATTCACAGCTTTGATTCCCTTTAGGGCCTCGAGTGATTTTACATAGCTCTTTGCAGCACCGGTGTCGATTAGAAACCTTATTCCTCTTCCCCCGAGTGTCCTTTCGACATAGGGCAAGAGAGACTTAGTCCTAAAAAATTAACGTCATCTTTCGGTCCGTCCTCGTCGTATTCAGCACTCTTAAGTTCTATGGCTTGGTAATAATCGTCATACCCGGTATCACTCCAATATTCACCTTCTGGCTCATACTGGTCCTGGGTGAGGTGATTGATACGCTGTACCTTTTGAATTGGCTGCTGATCACTACCATGGTGCCTTTTTTCAGCTCTTTCTTTATTCAGGCCTGTTGTCACAGGTTGCTGGCGATGGAATATCCCACCCGTGTGTCCGTTATCAGGACAGATTACTTTAGGGTAGGCTCCTTGATTGCGGTACCTGTCATCATTTCTATAGAGTTGTTGGGGTCTGTCCTGTCTGAATCGGGAGTATGACGGATCTATGTCCATCGGCACTGGAGTTTGATGGGTTCGAGTTTGTCCTCGTTGGTCCTGAGGTACTCTGCGGTATTGGGGTGAATAATAATAAGGATCTGAGTTATGGAGTGCCTGCCTGTTAAAGGAACTTGCAAACGTTGACCTGGCTTGGTTCGCTTCCAGCTCCTGGGCTAGGGCAAGTGCTGAAGGAAGATCAGCGGGTCTGGAGGAGAAGAGGACATCGCACAACGGGCGATTGAGTCCCGAAATGAACACGCGAAGGGCATCATCCCGATATTTCTTATTAAACGATTCTATCAAAGTGGTGTTCTCACCGTGGGTCATGATGGTCTTGTTGACTATCAGAGTCAACTTTCGCTCCACTGCATCATAGAACTCCACTACTGATGATTTTCCCTGTCTAAGAGTAGATAACTCTTGCTCAATTAAGTAAATCGGCCTCTTGTCCGCATAGGCAAAATCTAGCCGAGAAATGATAGCGTAGAAATTTAAGATTGTGTTAAAGGAGGATAAAACACTGTCAGCTGCTCCTACTACCTTATTTCGTATTATGCCCACCGCTTGGTAGTGCCTTGAGCTACCTTGATACGCCTCAAACACCCTATAAGCTGTATGAGCTGCTTGTCTCCAAGAGACATAACGGGTCGGGTCGCCTTTGAATTCTGGCAAGGTTTTTACAAGGTCCAAGGATTCGTCACATATTATGTTGGGTTGAATAGTCACTGGTTCGTATTGGGTAACTCTAACTGGTGTTTCGATTCTAGCTAATCTACTTGTCAGTTCGTCAACTCGGGACTGAAATTCCCGCCGGGAATGCTCGGTTGCGGAACGTATGGCAGAATTAAGAAGAGTTTCTAAGGTTTGTGCGTCCATATTCATTGGCTTAAGTCAGTTAAGATTTTAGTAGATACAGGGATTTCCCTTTCCAACCGTTACCAAATTCACAAAAATTAATTTATTTTTTAATTATTTGAAATAAATATTTATTTGTTTAATTTTTAAATAAATGTTAGCTGCTAAAAATCACCCTACTCACATGAATAATTCCATATTATAATACGTAAGATGACTGATGATGAGATGATGATGAATGCAGCAGGATGATTCCTCAGCAACAGCGGGATCGGATATTATTTAGGGGATGACTCAGCAGCAGGACAATCGGATTATGATGATTTAGATTATTTCGATTTATTCTGCGGTTTTATCGCTTACAGTTTTGGCTTAGCGCCTTTTTCCACTATTTTTGTGGTGTTTAAATTTCACTTATAGTTCTGGCCTAGCGCCTTTTTCCACTATTATTGTGGTGTTTAAATTTCACTTATAGTTCTGGCTTAGCGCCTTTTTCCACTATTATTGTGGTGTTTAAATTTCACTTATAGTTCTGGCTTAGCGCCTTTTGCCACTATTATTGTGGTGTTTAAATTTTACTTATTAGTGTTTTTAAATAATTTTATAAAATTTTTAATGTTCCAAATATAATTTTAATTAAATGTTTATCCGCGATTGTCGGGTGGATTCGAACCACGGCCACGCACAAGGTTTGTCCTTTTATATAAGGATTTTATTGTTAATTGCACTGTAGCCCCACGTTGGGCGCCAATTATCAAACACAAGTTTTTAGTTTGATATTTACTTTATTTCTCTTGCTTACACAAGAGCAGCCGTTTGGATCGGTCGAGTTATTACAACTGATTTTGCTAATTACACTACTGCGACGACTACGCCTAAATACCTGACGCTTTCTTACAATAAACCCTACCAGTTGCTGCACATGTTTTGCCGTGTGACTTGCCAAATGCAATTCGGCAATTTACCGCTTGCACTAGCGCTCTGTTCCGCTGTGGGCTTAGCTGCTGCAGCGATAGCTATTTGTTATTGTCACGCGTAACCCGGCGAACGCACCGTCAGCAATATCGGTGGGAGTGGAATGTTGGCAATATCGACGGAAGAGGAGTTGTTATTTTTGGTTGTTATATTATTCTCAAACTCAAACCTGCAGACGCACCGTCAGCAATTTCGGTGGGAGTGGAATGTTGACCGGATACGCCTTTGCTGGTGTTAACTTATATCGGGTAAGAAAATGTATGTACATGAACACGGGGTTGAATATGAAGTTGCTTGATATCTGACGAATTTGTAAAAATTCGCTGAGAAGAAAAATTTCGATCGAGCATAGAAATCAAGTATTTACGCCATCTCCTAAAGCCACTTAATAGATGGATAGGAAAAATTATATTGTATATGTATGCAAGTAGATTTTTTCTGAATTAAATTTTATTTTTACGCTAAAAGTCTTCAAATAGCAATATTTATATTGTTCGGGTTCGTTCAATCGGTTTCGCTAATGATTTCTTATAGGAAAAAAGCAGTCAGCATTACTCATTCATATTCTCACTGGGTAGCATATTTTACATACATACGGTTATACGCACATATGTATATCTACATAAGTATGCATACCTACATTCGTTTGCACATATACATACATACATATACATACATAAAACCAGTTATGTATTAAGAAATTTTTGGCGGGAATATCGGGGCTTCAATACTAAAAATTGCGCTTGTTTTGTACTTAAGACATGAGAAACGATTCATATTTTAAGTAGTACAAAAATTAATGGTATATCTTGTAAAACTCATTTAATCTCTTCGTTAGTATATTTTGTCGTCCTGAAAAGGACGGTTTTATATTATGCAAAAAAAAGAAGATATTTCGTATTTATTGTCCACTTTAGGCTTTCTTTTCGGTCTTCTTTGGCAAAAGTACAGCTTGAATGTTGGGCAAAACACCGCCCTGAGCAATGGGCACACCAGACAATAGTTTATTCAATTCCTCATCGTTGCGGATAGCCAATTGTAAATGACGTGGAATAATTCTTGTCTTTTTATTATCACGAGCAGCATTACCAGCCAATTCAAGTACTTCAGCTGCCAAATATTCCATAACAGCAGCTAGATAGACTGGAGCGCCCGCACCAACGCGTTCAGCATAGTTGCCTTTACGCAACAAACGATGAATACGACCGACGGGAAATTGAAGACCAGCACGGTTTGAACGTGACTTTGCCTTGTTGATGGCCTGCTGTACCCTGTCTATATGTTTATACCAACAACCCGGTTCCTCTGAACACAATTTTGCTAACAATGCTATGACTACTCGATGCACTCGCTCGACCTGACCGTTCCCGCGTAGAACACCGGTTGCAATTAGCAAATGCTCTATTCCTTCCCTTTCGCAGTACCCTTTGAAGAGGTTACCTGCAAACGCGGCTCCCCGGTCAGTGATTATACGCCGTGGATTACCAAAAGTTGCTGCCTGTTTAGAGAGACGGTCAATGACTGCCTCAGCGCCGGTATTTTTGGTGGGATACAACCATACAAACTTCGAAAAGGCGTCTATTACAACTAAGATATAATTAAAAGTTTTCTTCGTTTGCTCCGTAGCTCCTACATGGTCAAGATGAAAAGTGCTTAATGGCCGATTCTCTTTACCTATAGGATTCAATAGGCCCTCCTTCTTTCCAGCCTTAGCGTCAGTTACGATGCATTCGATGCAACTCCTTACGACTTTAGCTGCTTTTGTACTCAGTAGGGGAATATAAAAGTTCTTTTCAACGGCTTCTTGGGTCTTCTTTGCCGAGAAGTGTCCCTCTTTATGGGCCGTGCGGATGATCTCCTCTTCCATCAGTGAAGGCACAACTATTAACTCCTTCACGGGATCTTTATAGAGTAGACGGGCTTTAATAAAAAAGTCCTCATACTCGTCTTTTTCCAACACCTTACAAACCGCTCGAATCCACTCGTCCTGCTGCTGGGCCTGCCTCAACCTATGAGTCAACGAATCCGCCAACATCAAACAGTGCACCCTACTCAATGCGTCGACGTGCCGCATTTTTGAACCACTACGATGTTCGATCTCGTAGTCATAATCCTGCAACATCATCGCCCAACGAGATACCCTGACTGGAACCTCATTCTTCCGCATGGTCATGGCGAAGGCGTTACAGTCGGTGACGATCTTAAAGTGGATTCCCATCAAATAAACCCTCCACTTCTTAAGTGCCTCCACAATGGCCAACACCTCCAATTCGTACGAGTGGTATTTCTCCTCGACAGGCTTGGTTTTCCTGCTCATATACTAGATTGGATGCAAACATTGGTCATCGCTGTCTTTTTGTAGAAGAACACCACCATACCCAAACATAGACGCGTCAGTGTGAACCTCGGTTAATGCCTTAGGGTTATAAAGTTTCAAAACTGGCGCACTACTCAACGCAGCCTGTAATTGTTGAAATGCTGCCTGTTGATTTTCCGTGAAAATAAATTTTGTTTCCTTCCGTAAAAGGTCCGATAGTGGTTTAGCGACCACTGCGTACCCTTCGATAAATCGACGGAAACACGAGGTTAGTCCCAAAAACCTTTGTACAGTTTTTTTTATCGGTGGGCACAGGAAAGCCTTTCACCGCATTCGTCTTTGTTTCCGAAGGTCTGATTGTACCGTTTTCAATTATGTAGCCTAGAATGTCTACTTTAGTTTGCAGGAATTGACAATTTTCCCATTTAATGCGTAGGTTGAACTGTGCTGCCCTTTCCAGAACTACCTCTAGCTTCGCTATACCCTGATCTACATCCTTGGAGGGAATAATAAGATCGTCCATATAGGTGACAACCGTACCATCACTAACAAGGTCCCTAAACACAGCAAAAATGTATCGCGTAAATACGGCCGGAGAGTTGGAGATTCCAAATGGAACATACAAGTATTCGTATTGGCCTTGATGGGTCACGAACGAAGTGTATTTCCTGGAGGCCTCTTCAAAAGGCACGTGAAAAAGATCAAGAGTCGTGAATACGCAAGCACTTTGCAACCGTTCGATGACATCATCGATAAGCGGCATGGGAAAATTGTCCTTCATCACCTTTTCATTAAGGCGACGATAATCGCAGCATAACCTTTTGCTACCATCCTTTTTAGCGACCAAGAAGATAGGCGATGCATACTCGGATGTGCTGGGTTGGATAATACCCTCCCTGAGCCACTCGGCGATTTGCTTGTCAACAACGCATCTATCGGAGTATGACATTCGACGTGGTCCTTGGTAAGTAGGGGCATCATCGCTTAGACAAATTTTCATCGCGACTGGCGATTCATGCTGCTTTTTTGGTACATAATTGTTTACGATAGTCTTAACTTCCATTGACTGAACACTGCCTAAATGGGACAAATCAATGTTAATGTCTTTTTCTCTATTAGACACAGAAACCAAACAAAGATTTTCGAATTCTTTCACAAAACATATCCCAGGTTCTGACCCTTCCTTCTTAGGAACCACAGATGGTTCGGTCTTAGCTTTTCCCCTAAATTTGACGCTATCTTCCGATATGATCAAGTCAACTTGCTTCAAAATGGTATTACCAATAATCGCTTGATATATAATATCACATTCACGGACAACATGAAAGGTTATTTCTAACTCACACCCGTCAATGTTTATTTTAAAATTGAAACTGCCCATCGTATTTAGAATACTGTCACCTATGCCTTTCAACTGCTGCTGCTGGTTATCTAACTCAACCATTGGTGCAACACGCGCTGATTCTAAAGCATTAATACGAGGAGTTTCCTGTTTAACCGGTGCTTTCTTTGCCGGACAGTCAGCAATACGATGCCCCGGCTTATTGCACCCGAAGCATGTCGACGGACGCTGACGCTGGCAACTATTGGCTAAATGACCTATATCCCCACATCGATAGCACCGTTTGCAGCTTTGTAGCACTCCTATTCGAGTCTTCGCGCTTCCCTTGTGACAAGTCCAAACCGAGTTGACGCCCTGGTCGTATTTTGTCGTATATGAGAATCTGCGTTTTGAGTTCTGCAATCGTACCAGCCTGATAAAGATTTGCTTTATTATTTGCCCTAGAGTCAGGGATGCCCTCCACAAAATACTCAATTACACTTTTATCATCTAACTTTATTGGTATACCTATCTCCATTAGGCTATATAGGTATTCACGATAGCTCTCGTTGGGGCGCTTGCGCCGGTTTCGAAGCTGACGATGCACCACCATTTCGAGGGTTGCCTTTGAAGTGAACGGTCGTGTTTTTGCTCGCTCCTAATATGGAAAATTCATCTTGCGCTAAATGTTTTAAATCATTACGTGTTGGCTATGAAATCTCTTGTCATGTTTGCAAAAGTAAATTTCATAAAATATGTGCAAAGGTGGATTGCAAAGAAATGTGTGAGCTGATTGCTAATAATAAAAACATTGTGTTTAATTGCGATAACTGCATACAAAACTCTTCCAACTTGGTCGCTTCAATTGCATGTCTAAATAAGGAGGTGAATGACCTTAAAGTGTTACTCTCAAAGCTGATTAATAGTGCAGCAAGTGAGAGCTCTATTGCTAAAACGCCAATTGTTGTTGTTGACTCGGCCGTGCCTACTGTTAGTGCTGATAATGACTTGCCGATGTCTGTTACTGTCTCACCTTACGAGCTGTCAAACATTGCTATTGCCAAGAATGTATGCAAAACGAATACTCTCACGCCCACATCATATTCGCGTGCAGTTGTTGGTGTTAATGTAGGAACTTCTTTAACATCTACTGCTACTGCTGTGTTCTCTGCTGTCTCTGCTGCGAATGCTTTAACGACGCCTGTTGACAAACCTTCAGGCATTGTTGCTAATCCAATGAGTGTGCCATCGTCTGCTGCGCCTATTTCGGCTGATGTGTGTTATACGAAGGCTCCCACGCCTTATGTTGATAATTCTGTGATTTCGTCGCCTATTTCTTTTGCTGCTGCCGCCGCTTCAGCTGCTCTCTCGCCTTCGTGCTCTGTTATGCCAGCTGCTGATCAAATTTCGTCGGTATCTACAGTGCCAGTGAATGCTGAGTGGACGAAAGTTGGGAATGATAAACGTCGGAAACAATTGAGAATTGTTGGTGTAAACTCAAATACAGATTTGGGTGTCGTTGACCGCATGAAATGGTTACATATACATATCTTCGTTCCTGCCATCCGTCTCTGCTGACAATATTATTGATTACGTTTGTAATCATACAGTTATTGATAAGAAGCATATTTCGTGCTATGCATTGGTTAAGCAAGGAACTAAGCTTAGTAGTATGGGAAAAGTTAATTTTAAGGTAGGAGTGTCTGTAGCATATTACGATAATTTGCTTTCAGCTGAGCTTTGGCCTGCCAATGTGAACATTCGCCACTTTCGTTTCTTTCGAAAAGAAGAGAAGCCACGAGATCCTGCATAACTACGGGAAATTGTAATGGTCTGAATGTCTATTTTCAAAATGCATCAGGGCTACGAACGAAATCTGATAATGTTAGCTTGCGTCTTGAGTATGATATTTTTATTATAGTTGAGACCTGGCTTAATTCAAATTTCTTTGATGATGAATACTTTGACTCTAATCAATATACTGTCTACCGAAAGGATAGAGATGTGACAAAAACTGGCTTAGCAAGAGGTGGCGGTGTTCTCATTGCAGTGCAACGTAAATTCCACGCTTATTTAGTTTCGCTTGAAAATGATGATTCTGTAATCGATCAATTGTGTGTGTGTGTATGCAACACGCCAACATACGGCTCATTGTTTTTTGCAGTTTCTTACATTCCACCAAATAGTGGAGATTCCATTTATCGCATGCATGCTGACAATATTACCTCTTTAGTAGTAAATAAGTTAGGTGATAATCAAATATGCATCTTAGGTGACTTCAATTTAAGTAATGTAAGTTGGTCCAGTAGTTTTTCTAGCTCGGGACTGACTCCATTGAATGTTACTGCATCCCATGAATCTTATTTCATTGATAGTATTATTAGTCTAAATTTAGTTCAAGTTAATAGTTTTGTTAACAAGTTGGGTAGAATTCTCGATCTCATTTTTATTAGCGAAAATTTGAGCTATGAGATTTCTGAATGCTTTTCTCCTATATCGGCTTGTGATAAACATCATGTGCCTTTGATTTTGAATTTTAAATTTTACGTTTTTCCTACATCTGTGCCGGATGAAAAAATATCTTTTAATTTTTTTGCCTGCGATTTTGATAATCTTAATAATTTGTTATTGGACTATAACTGGGATAACCTACTGTCCTGCGATGACGTCTCAAAATGTTATCACATATTCAAATCTTATTTGTTTGATTGTTGTTTAAATAACATTCCCGTAAAAAAAAGAAGGCCTTATAAACTTCCTTGGTACAATTTTAATTTGAAAAAGCTAAAAAATCTCAGAAATAAATTCTTTAAAAAATTTAAATCAACTGGCAACCAAATGTTTTTTGCCAAATATCAGCGATATTCTAAAGATTTCAACTGTTTAGATAGATTTCTGTACAGAAATCATATTCTAGGAATCGAGGAGAGCATCAAGTCTGAGCCAAAGGCTTTTTGGAGTTTTATTAAATCGAAAAAGTCAAACTGTGCCATACCTTCAGCCGTTTTTTATGGTGATAAGTTTGCTAGTACGCAAATTAATGTGACCAACTTATTTGCAGAGTTTTTCAGTGCAAATTTTGTTGCAGAAGATGAGGATACTTCGCCTAGCTTTACCTCTAATTTAACCACGGCTCTAAATTTTGGCTCACTTTGCCTATCTTCGGATGATGTTATTAAAGGCATTATTAATCTTAAACCCTCTGCGAAAACAGATATTGATGGGCTTTCAGTTTTACTATTGAAAAATTGTTCCGCTTTAATCCGACCTTTAAAAAAAATATTTAATTTGTTGTTGTCGTCTGGAATTTTCATAGACGATTGGAAAATCACCTCAATCACGCCCATCCACAAAGGTGGTGGCAAGAACGATGTGTGTAATTACAGGCCCATTTCAAAGTTATCAACAGTTTCGAAACTCTTTGAAAGCATAGTTAAAGATAAAATGTATTTTGCGTCCAAAGGTGTTATTTCGCCAAACCAGCATGGGTTTGTTTCTAAGCGTTCCACAGTTTCGAATCTTGCCGTTTTCAGTGAATATTGTATTGACACTTTTACTGCTGGGCTTCAGGTTGACTGTATATACACTGATTTTTCCAAAGCTTTTGATAAAGTCTCTCATATTTTGCTAATTCACAAGTTGGCTGACATTGGTTTCCATTCAGTCTTTTTAAAATGGATTAAGTCTTATCTATGTAAAAGAAATTGCGTAGTAACAATTGATGGCATTTCGTCTGAACCTTTCTTTGCCACCTCTGGGGTTCCCCAAGGAAGTATATTAGGCCCACTTTTGTTCGTTTTATTTATAAATGATATAAGTAACTGCTTTAGGTTCGCAAACTTTTTGCTTTATGCTGACGACTTAAAGGTTTTTTCGAAAATAAAGGACCCAATTGATGCCATTAAGCTTCAAAGCGATATCGATAGTTTACATCTATGGTGCGTTAATTCAAGACTTGCATTAAACATAAAAAAGTGCTTCAAAGTTACGTTTTCAAAAGCTCAAATTATCTTACCGACATCTTATTATATTTCGCATTCTTTGCTGCAAAGTCTGGACGAGGTTAAAGATCTTGGCGTAATATTCTCGAGTAATTTTTCATTTAATATGCACATTAGCCATATTATTTCAAAAGCCTACTCGGTTTTAGGGTTTGTTAGGCGAAATAGCTCTAAATTTGCGGACCCATATACTCTTAAGCTATTGTATACGGCTTTCGTTCGTTCCAGTTTGGAATACGCTGCTTTCATTTGGAGGCCAAGTCATAAAAATCATATTTTCAGGATTGAACGAGTCCAAAAAGTTTTTCTTAAATATGCTTTGCGGTCATTGAGGTTCAATGATCCAATTCCATCGTATGAATCGCGCTTGCTTTTAATCAGCCTAAAGTCTCTGGAGGCAAGAAGCTCTTTTCTTCTAGAAAGAATTAACTTCAACATTCCACAACGTAATCTTCGTAGTTCGTTACCGTTTTATGGTCTTAATAGTAAAACTGATTATTCGCGAAATGCACCTCTTGTTCGTGCCTTAACTGAATTGAATGTAATCTCGAATTCTAACCAACTTGAATTCTCATCTTCGAAAAGTGTATTTTCAAGTATTCTTAATTCATTATTCTAGGTCTTAAGGTTATAGTTATTAACTAAATCACACTGTAAATAGTCTGTAAGAATATTCTGTTCATAGACTTATAACAAATAAATAAATAAATAAATAGCTGATACTACTTCCCCAAACTCTTTCATTAATGCTTGCTTGAGCATTCCCCAACTATTGATACCGCGCTGACCTCGCAAAAAAATTTTAGCAGCACCCTTAAGCAGCTGTTTCCCATAAATAAATTTCTGCAGATCGACCCACTGCATCGCCGTGGCATTATCCTCAAAATCTGCTAGCCATTCCTCAACCGGAGGCTTTCCAATACCACTAAATGATACTAACGAGCCTTCTATATCGCGCAATGTAAAAACTGGACGCCCAACCACCCTCGACCGCCTTACACTACTTTGGACTGAATCAACGTCACTATCGGAGCCATCGTTGTCGCTTATGGTAAGGCCATAATGCTCGCAAAGTCGGTCCTGCAAAGTAGCTTTGCGTCCGTTGGTTGAAAGTCCCAGTGCGGTTAACTTTTCTTTTAAACCGTTCACTGTCAATGTAAATATTTGCTCCCTGTCCATGTCAAAATTTATAATATAAATTATTATATAAAATATTTATCAGAAAATTTAAAAGTAAAGTAATGCGGTAGTTACAATATTGGAATATAAGTTTTCTTTTTAAACTGCTCTTAAGTTCAATTTCAAATAATCGTTACGTTAATGAAAGTTATTTAAAAAAATTTCTTAGTAATATTTAGCTTATTTCAACTATCATCTTGTTAAATATCCAAATCGTTGCAAAATCTATTTTAATAATTCAAACATTTTAGTACGCTATTTATATTATGAACATTAACACTTATTTCAAATTCTGTTTACAAATCTTCTTATCTGTTATCCAAAAATAATCGCAAAATTCATCGATAACTTTATGCTTTAGATTTTAATGCTTAACACATACCTGTAGTACGCATACTCTCTAAATACGTATACTTATGTAACTATTTTCCCGCTACACTGTCTCAATTTCTCTGCTGCTCACTCTCGTTCTCGCATACACCTGCGTTGACCGAATTCAAAATTCTCATCCCCAATCTCTTGTCTCTCCTACAGTTTATTTCGACGCTTTCTCCAACTGTTCACAACACTGATGCCTATGCCTTGCTATCCAGCAACGACACTCTGCTTGCTTGTTTAACTTGCTGCCTGCGATTTCGCTTCCGCTGCTCTCTCCTATCTACGCTGTGTTGATCGACTTTAAAATCTCAGTCTCAATCACTTGTCTCTGCTTCAGTTTATTTCGACGCCTTCGCCAACTGTTCGCTTATGCCTCTTCTCCTCTGCTTTGCTGCGATTCTGCTGCGCAAACAGTTTAACGGTTTTAAATTGTTTCTGTTGCTTTTGCTACTGCCGACTGCGCTTTACAACGCCAAATCGGCGTCCCAACGGCTTGAGTTAACGGTGCCCTTAACGGTCGACACCGGTCACGCCACGCCAAATTTAGGGTACAGTCTCTAACCCTTTTTATAAGTAGGATTTTTTTTGGGAAAGCCCTATATGTTCGTACACTTGGAATGAATAGTTTTCAAGATAAATCTTGATTTTCAATCCGTAAAAATTCACGTTTGCGCGGATGCGTCTTCTATGTTCATCTCCGCGTACACTAGCGCGCTGACCTAGCACACACACATACTTTTGTTTTTAGTATTTTTTCTCTTCCGTGGGTGGCTATTTGAATTATTTTTGAACGCGCTTCACCCAAACGCACGGATTTGTACATATGTATTATGCTCGCGCACACTCGAAAGGTATCGATCCCACTTCTGACACCACTGTAGAATTAGCCAAAAATGAAACTAACACAATCTAATAATCTTAGTGGATTTATTAGATAAACTTTTAAATTTAATTTTACAACGACGCTCTTATAACTGCGCGGTCCGTGGTGTGTCTCGTTTCACTTTCAAATTAACTCCTCCTCCTCGTTCCGTTCGTTCAAATCGTTCGTTAAGTCGGTATTCACATGCAGAGTTGCACATTGGCGTATGCAATCCCACATATACAAACATGTATGTATGTATATTAATAAAATAAAATTCGCTGAGAAGAAAAATTTCGATCGAGCATAGAAATCAAGTATTTACGCCATCTCCTAAAGCCACTTAATAGATGGATAGGAAAAATTATATTGTATATGTATGCATGTATTATGAAATAGATTTTTTCTGAATTAAATTTTATTTTTACGCTAAGTCTTCAAATAGCAATATTTGTATTGTTCGGGTTCGTTCAATCGGTTTTGTTAATGATTTCTTATTAGAATAAAGCAGTCAGCATTACTCATTCATATTCTCACTGGGTAGCATATTTTACATATGTACATACGGTTATACGCACATATATCTACATAAGTATGCATACCTGCATTCGTTTGCACATATACATACATACATATGTACATAAAACCAGTTATGTATTAAGAAATTTTTGGCGAGAATATCGGGGCTTCAATACTAAAAATTGCGCTTGTTTTGTACTTCAAGACATGAGAAACGATTCATATTTTAAGTAGTACAAAAATTAATGGTATTTCTTGTAAAATTCATTTAATCTCTTCGTTAGTATATTTTGTCGTCCTGAAAAGGACGGTTTTATGTTATGCAAAAAAAAGAAGATATTTCGTATTTATTGTCCATTTTAGGCTTTCTTTTCGGTCTTCTTTGGGAGAAAAACAGCTTGAATGTGAGGCAAAACACCGCCATGAGGAATGATCACACGAGACAATAGTTTATTCAATTCTTCATCGTTGCAGATAGCCAATTGTAAATGGCGTGGAATAATTCTTGTCTTTTTATTATCACGAGCAGCATTATCAGCCAATTCAAGTACTTCAGCTGCCAAATATTCCATAACAGCAGCTAGATAGACTGGAGCGCCGGCACCAACGCGTTCAGCATAGTTGCCTTTACGCAACAAACGATGAATACGACCGACGGGAAATTGAAGACCAGCACGATTTGAACGTGACTTTGCCTTTCCCTTTACTTTACCACCTTTACCGCGTCCAGACATTTTCTCACTTCAATTTTTCTCACTTTAAATGAACACAATAAACTCTATGCACACAGCAAAAGCACTATTTAGCTATTTAGCTGTAGACAAAATACGCACTGGTTATATACTTTTTCGTTGGCCTGCTATTCAACCCCTATGCCCAGCAATCGAATCGTTGTTGAGTTTCGCTCCGAAGCGTTACGATTACCGAATGCTTTGTTGGAAAAAGTATACTTATATACATTATTGAAAGATGATTGGACAATAAGAGTGACAGTGACAGTGACAGTGGCACTGAATTGATTTTGTGAATTTACTCGTATTAGAATGTCTCCAAAAACTAGTGGAAAAGCAGCAAAGAAGGCCGGTAAGGCTCAAAAGAATATTACTAAAAATGACAAGAAGAAGAAGCGCAAGAGGAAGGAAAGCTATGCCATCTAATGATATCTTTGAACGTATCGCTGCTGAAGCATCGCGTTTGGCTCATTACAACAAACGTTCCACCATCACTAGTCGCGAAATCCAGACTGCCGTACGTCTACTTCTGCCCGGTGAATTAGCCAAACATGCCGTCAGTGAAGGTACCAAGGCCGTAACCAAATACACCAGCTCCAAGTAATTTGTCTGAACGAAGTAAAATATGTAGTGCCAGGTAACATGCAACCAAAAAAAAGGCCCTTTCCAGGGCCACAAAATATAAATCAACAAAGAGAAACAAGTTTTTTTTTACTTATTAGATATGATGAACATGTTAACACCATTTAACTTTCTAAAAAACAAAGCGTTTCAAAGAAAATATTATGAAAAAATTATGGAAAATTAGTCAGTCGAGTAGCATCATAAAATAATAGTAATTAAAATATAATGATTTATGTATGAATCGATGTGAATCGAGTTATTTAGAAACAAATATTTTTGATCTTTTTGGTAAGAAGATTTTGTAGCCCTGAAAAGGGCAAATTGAAAAATTTACTTTTTAGCTGATGCTTTCTTTGCAGCTGGTTTTTTTACTAGCTGCAGCCTTTTTTGGTTTGGCAGTTGCTGGCTTTGCTTTTGTGGTCTTAGGTTTAACCGCAGATGATTTAGTTTTGGTAGGTTTCGCTTTTACTGTACCAGTCTTTTTAGCTTCTTTAGCCTTAGACTTTTCAATTTTCTTCTTTTCTGGTGTTTTTTAGCTAGCAACAGCCTTCTTCACTTTTTTCTCACCACTTGCCTTCTTTGCACCACCACTGGCAGACTTTTTTTTTGAAGCTGCACCATCTACCTTCTTCTTGGGTTTGGCCTTATCTGACAATTTGACCGCTTTTGGTTTGGATTTGCCCTCACTTGATTTAGTGGCTGCAGGAGATAGCTTGAATGAACCAGAAGCACCTTTTCCTTTGGTCTGAATCAATTTGCCACTGGTAACAGCCGATTTTAAATAGCGTTTAATGAATGGTGCCAATTTTTGAGCATCACATTTATATGTACATAGCACTAATGTATTTCTTAATAGCCAAAAGTGAAGAACCGCCACGTTCCTTTAAATTCTTAATTGAAGCATCCACCATTTGTTGAGTTGGTGGATGAGTAGGAGCAACGGATGGCTGTTTGGGCTTGACAACCTTTTTGGCAGCAACTTTCTTCTCAGCGACAGCAGCAGAAGCAGCTACCGGAGAACTAACACTAGCAATACCAATTGCATCAGCCATTTTCACTTATTTAACACTTGAATATCTTGGATACACTGAATACAAAATAGAAAAACGTTTTGTTTATATACATAACTGCAGTCTTCTTAACGCGCTTAAAATGTGAGAAGCGAAGCGAAGAGACGAGTGAAAAATGTTGTAGATCCAGTAGTATTTGGTAGTTGCATATGAGAAACTTTGGAATGAAATAAATTGATTAAAATTCGTATTGTCATGTGATAGAAATATTATTGAGACGAGTCGACAGTGTAAATATGTCAGTTGAATATTAAGAAGGCTTCATTTGAATAAACCAAGTATTTTAGTTTCAGCGAGTTTTTTAGTCCAAAGTTTGTACCGAAAAAATTTAATTTTTGTCTAAAAACTGAAGTTTTCTCAAAAGTGCTGCAACGATATGTATTGATTTGATTGAAAACTTAATATTTATCGAATTATGAATCAACTAAACATTTCATATTAGGTGTGGGTAGAATTTTTATGTTTTAAAAAAATATTTGATTATCTCAATGATATCGCTCTAGCAATCCTATGCCTCTTTACTTGACTACATGAAATAATCGAATGCATTGGATCATAAAAAGTATTAAAATGTTATAGAATTTATATTTAATCCTATAAAATAAATTTAAAAACAAATAAATATTCGGTGAGGTTAAATTTCATAAATATAATTATATTTCGTACATAAATTTTACAAACTTCGGTATTAATATGTACTTATATTTTTTTGCGTTGGGAAGCGATTGCGAAAATATACAAATGCTTAGTTCTAAAATTACTTCAAATATGTATGTAGGAAAAGACTCTCCCACGCGATATAATATAAACTTACTTTATTAACATTAATATAACATAACTTTACACGGTACGACTTAAATGTACTTCTACCGACAGTTTGACGACTTTTCGGTGCGCGCGCTTCGGCTTGTAGTTATCTACTGTGATGGATACTCACACTTGTCCTCCGTTCGCACGTTCGTTTCGTCTTATGTTCGTTCGTTCCTTCGTTCACCTACTTAGTGTTGCCATCTATGCACAATCCCATTCCCACAATCGGCCGTCCTGACAATTTATTCGACTCTGAATAACTAGTACCACGGCTTCATATTTTCGGCTATGGTTGTCGTTTTTACCGGACCCTCTTGATTTCCAACTTTCTTCACCTCATATCTACCGTGGTTTAGCTTAACGGCTACCCTATACGGTCCCAAAAATTTTGGTCTCAGTTTGATGGCGGTCCCGAATTGAGTCTTTTTGATGGCTACTAAATCCCCGACGTTATAGCTAACTTCCTGTTTCCTGTTCTTGTTAAATGTTCTACAGTTTTCGTTTTGTATTTTTCATATATTGTCTTGAGCACTCTGTCTCACTAAGTCTCGTTCATTATCTAGCTCCTCTATCGTTAAATCGTTTAAAATTTGCCGCAAATCTGGGTAGTTGGTTACCCGCATGTCTAATCCGGTGAGAATTTTAAAGGGTGATTTTCTCGTGCTACGTGGCACAGTGTTGTTCAAAACCTGCTGTACGTATTCCACGTGGTTGTACCACTGGGTGGGGTTGCCTTGACACTTTTTGGAGATAATTGGAATGACCGTTCTGTAGACGCGCTCCACTTGTCCGTTGCCGCGAGGTACCCCTGTTGCAATGAGCAATTGTTGGATGTTTTCCCTAATGCAATAATCTCTGAATTCGTTGGACGTGAACGCTGCACCTCTATCTGTTATTACTCGTTTAGGGTTGCCAAATATAGAATCCTGTCTTTCCAGCCTATCAATCACTTCATCTACCCCCGTAGACTTTGTTGGGTACAACCATGTAAATTTTGAAAACCCGTCCACTATCACTAAGATGTGGTTGTATTTCTTGCGAGTTTCGGTTAATGGTCCCACATGATCAATGTGGTAGGTTCCTAACGGCTCACATGCCTTATCTATCGGAGATAAAAACCCTCCCTTTTTGCCTCTTTTTGCATCTATAACTAAACATTCCACGCATCCCTTTACAACTTTCTCTACTTTTTCGGTTAAATTTGGTATGTAGTAGCTCTTTTCTACCAGCTCCTGTGTCTTTTCCCGCGCGAAATGATTCTGATCGTGTGCCAGCTTTATTATTTCGGTCTCCATACCGGATGGCACAACCAGCAATTCTTTTATAGGGTCGAAATAAACTATACCATTTTTTAACAAAAAAGTCTTCATAGTCGCCCGTTTCTAAAATTCTCCTCACTGCTCTAATCCATGTATCCTGCTCTTGCGCCTCTTTCAGTTTATATGTTAGTGCATCTTCTGCTAGTAAACAGTAAACGCGACTCAGAGCATCTACGTGCCTCATGCGCGATCCAGATCTATGTTCGACCACGTAGTCGTATTCTTGCAAATACATAGCCCACCGCATTATCCTATCTGGCACGTCTCTTTTCTTTACTGTCAAGGCGAATGCATGGCAATCGCTTACTATTTTAAATTTCCTATCTTTCAGGAAAATATGCCATTTCTGTAATGCCTTGACCACCGCCAAAACCTCGAGCTCGAATGCGCTATACTTTTCTTCAGCCAATGTAGTTTTACGGCTCATATATTCTATTGGGTGAAACAAACGATTTTCTGAATCCCTTTGCAACAGCACTGCTCCGAACCCATGTTTCGAAGCGTCAGCATGTATTTCCGTTTCCGATGACGGGTCAAAAAGTCTTAATGCCGGTGCATTTACCAGTGCCTTCTTCAACTCTTCTAACGCTAACAACTGATCTACTCCCATTTTAAAACTTTCGTCCATCCTAAGCAAATCTGATAGTGGCTTTGCAATTACTGAATAGTCTAGAATGAAACGTCTAAAAACGATGTTAAACCTAAAAACCTCTGTATTTCCTTTTTACTTGTCGGTATAGGGAAGTTTCGTACGGCCTTTGTTTTCTCCACTGACGGTAAAATTTTACCATTTTCCAGGATAAACCCCAAGAAATTTATTTGTTTTTTGATAAACTGACATTTCTCCCATTTTATCCGTAACCCATGCTCGCCAGCTCTTCCGAGCACTCTACGCAGTTTTTCCAACGACTCGTTTTCATCCATGGCGGGGATGAGATGTCGTCCATGTAAATTACGATTGTATCATCCTTTAGCATATCCTGAAAGACTGCTCGGATGAATCGACAAAACACTGCAGGTGAGTTTGTTATGCCAAATGGCACAAAACAAAATTCAAATTGACCACTGTTCGTGACGAACGACGTATACTTCCTCGAGTTAGGTTCAACTGGTACGTGATAAAATCCATTTCTTAAATCGAGTATTGTAAAAACTCTCGCGCCCTGCAACTTGTCTAACACCTCGTCTACTAGAGCCATAGGAAAGTTGTCCCTCACGATTTTCTCGTTAACTTTGCGAAAATCACAACAAAATCTCCTCGTCCCATCTTCTTTCTTCGTCAGTACTACCGGTGATGCACGTGCTGCATTGTATTATGCCGTATTCAAGCATGGCTTGGACCTGTTTGTCTATGTACAGTCGGTCGTCATATGACACTCGCCGTGGACGCTGATATACGGGTTTATCGTCAGCCAAAATAAGCTTCATCTGCACCGGTACGCTTGACGGCTTTCCGGGCACATACTTAGAAACCAAGCGCTCTACTTCTCTAGCTATACTTCCTTTCAAATGTGATATATCGATACCCTTCAACCCTATCTCTGGTTCTTCTCTCTCCGCTAAGCACAACGCCCCAAATTCCCTAAAAAGATAATTTCCGCATTCTAAATCGACCCGTTCCTCAGAAACCTTGCCCTGGGTTATCCCTGTAAACCCCGCTGCCCTACGGTCCGATACCGTCGTCACGGTATCAACCACAGCGTCTGTACTGCTCCCAGCAGTTTCCGCATTCTCTGCAGCCTCACAATCTGGCACCACTCCCGTGCGCCCATTGACTCGCTCTGGCCCAACCTCTCCAGAGCTACCACCCTGGGACACTGGCTCTACCACTTCAGCCTTCCCATTTGGGTCACCACTACATAATACGACTCCTTTGCTCGGTTTCCTAAACGTTACTCCTCCTTGTCTAAAAACTAGTTCCACATCGTTGAGAACATCGCATCCTATTATCGCTGAATACGGCAAATCGCGTTCCCTTACTACGTGAAAAGTAATTTTCAAGGCCACTTCGTCGATTTCGATCTCGGCCTTAAAGCTACCCAATGTCGTGAGTTGCCCCTTGCCTATGCCGTATAATTGCTTCCGCTCCTTACTGAGCTCGACGTCGCCTAGCATCATGAGAGTATCGTATCTCATTATGCATGAGTCGCAACCTGTATCCACAAGCGCACTAAAACTGTAGTTATAAATTTCCACACCTATAAATATTAAACTACTTCTCCTTTTGTTCTGCTTATGTTTGCCCTTTAAACCTTTGTCCGTTTACACTCTTTTGCAATATAGCCTCTCTGCCTCCACTTAAAACATATCACGTTGCTGGACCCTGACGCCGGACATTACCTAGCCAAGTGACCTTCTTTGCCGCATTTAAAGCAACTCTTCTTTTGTGGCACTCTGTCACTAACACTTTTAGCTGAACCTGAACGCTTGCTCTCGCTACTTGACCGACGCTTTGCTTTGCGTCGAATGTCGATGCGTATGTACATAAAAGCACATAATAGAATGTACGTGCATTTGTATGTTGCTACTCGTTACGATTTGCAGAGCCCTTGTTCAATGTGTTGCTCTGCGCGGTATATGCTGATCTGAATACACACGCACACGGGTAATGCGAATTTAATCTCCTGATTCGGATTAAGTGAACCGCTGTTCCACGCGTTGCTCTACGCGCTGTACATACGAACGCTTCAGAATATGCACTTATATTGCTGCCCTCTTTCGGCTCCCGTTTTTCCACTTTCGCTTAAAAGTGTATAACTGTTTTTGTTCCCGTTTACACTAGGCTACTTCGACGCCAATTTAAAGCTAACTGTCGTTTACTGTTCAAACGGTATAATGTCCGTTGGAGCACCCCAAATTGTTAGGTTATTTGGCACTTCGCACATCACGTTTTGCACAGTCTTTGTGTCTTTTTCCTCTCAAAATTGTTTAATTTCGCCTTTGCGCACATTAAAATGCTTTGGCTTGCGCCCACGCCGGTTTGTCTACTCGGAAAAATCACTATCGGGCTTTGCTTTACCCGCAAGCCCACACACAAGCTTCTTTTTTGCTTTAGTTTTTAATGCCGCACATCCCGGTTGAGCCCCCAAATTGTAGGAAAAGACTCCCACACGCGATATAATATAAACCTTACTTTATTAACATTAATATAGCATAACTTTACACGGTACGACTTAAATGTACTTTTACCGACAGTTTGACGACTTTTCGGTGCGCGCGCTTCGGCTTGTAGTTATCTACTGTGATGGATACTCACACTTGTCCTCCGTTCGCACGTTCGTTTCGTCTTATGTTCGTTCGTTCCTTCGTTCACCTACTTAGTGTTGCCATCTATGCACAATCCCATTCCCACATGTATATACATTACACATATGTACATATTATTCAATTTTTTTTTATAGTAAATTAAATTAAATTAGCATCTTATTTGGTACAAAGGCTCAAACTTTTTTCGATGTTAACAAATAAATGCAGATCATGTCTCATGACTACATAAACATAAATGTATATTAATTTATATATAAATATACTTTTAGCTAAATATATTATGTTATATATTACATATACGTAAGTCATACATAGGGAATAAAGTGGTAATGGAAAAATAAATTGTATGGCCAACAACTCGCGGTGTCCGCTGTTCGCCATTATAAAAGCTCACTTAACTCGATGGGAAAGCTGAATTGAGAAAAATGATGGAGAGCCAGCGACACGTTAATCACCAAATTAAAAACGTGCTCTTCAGCATCTATAAACTCTTTGCTATTGTCGGAAACGTGACGTAGAGAAAGGGAGTGCAACCTGTCTAACGAAGGCAATGCAAAAAATGACGCCACCCAATTCGAAACGGAAGCGAACACGAGTATTCTCCCCTAAGGAACAAATACTGCGATCCGATCACCAACATCGAACTAGAGACCGATCGCCAAAAAATGGTAAAGCGCCCAGACCAAAAATGGCGGAATCCAATCGGCAAGGAAAATTAAGAAACCTTCCAAGCCAGACGCTATTGTCATTAAAGCCTTCGGCAAATGTTCCTATTCTGACATCTTAAAGAGTGTAAATAGCGACGACAGTATAAAAACGATTAGCACGACCGTCCGTGAAATTCGGAAAACAGCGAATGGTGACCACTGATCCAGTTGAGTAAAACCGGCAGTTGTCTTCGATATGCTATCTGGCAAAGCTGAAGTTAAGACCCAGACCCAGGAAACCCAGGTAAAATATACGACATCAATGAGATGACATCGAGCGAAAACGTATTCAGCTATGAATCCTGAGTTGGATTATATTAAGCTTCAAGCTTCTGACATACAGAAGTGGCGATACTCGAGTACAAGTTCTGAAGGCAGATCACTACTGGAGGCTTTCGCTTCTCTCGACGTGGTCATACTAAATACGGGGTCCAAACACATTTACCCGTAACGGTTAAGCACTTCGTTGAAGCGTTGTCATCTTGTGAGAATCATAGAGTAGCAAACATCGATGGTATCTATGAGGCAAAGATCCGTCGCAGAACGAAGTGGAGCAGTCTATTAGTGAACCGCCGGAATTGGGAAGCTCAGGAGACAATGCTTGAGGTCAAGGCATAACTACCAGCGATCGAGAGATAAAGACGGATTCGTAGAAAAATCGCGCGTAACACATTAAAACGAGCTATCAAAAAGAGCAAGCTAAAAGAAAAAGCTAAAGCTGAAAAACAACAATGGCATGGATCCCAACAACGCTTCTTAAAAATAAAGTAGAATCATCGCTGTAAACCAGTGCTGAAGCAGAGGAAAAGTATATTGGAAAAAGACAACAATAGTCAGGAGTGGTAAAAATTATAGCTTCTGAATCGAGTTAGCACATATATGTACGTACGAATAAATATAAACATATAAGTATACCTATGTATATTGGTACACAATTGTATTGGTAAGAAAATGGCTTTACAAATATTTATTTCATATTTAATCTTAATTATTGAGTCCCTTTCCCAAAAGCTAATTGTGAATATGATTTCTTATCCTTCCAGTTTTAATTTTATTCTTATTTAGTTTCAGTTGTATTCTCAGCGCTTTTATTTTGCTCTTACTAGCGTAAAAATCTCTATTTTTCCGCCCTTTCTCGACTTCTTCCGAAATACAACATTGGGCGCGCCATGGTAGAGAATAAGCTTACAACAACTTTGAAATCATATGGTCAATGACGAAGTTGGTTGAAATCAGTAGGTTGCATAATTTTTTTGAAATAAGTTTATATTATATATCTTAGATTTAACCTGCATTTTTTGGTATAACGATCCATAAACTGATAATATACTTGTAAAGAATTAATAATAGTTTGTACCAAACGTATTTTAAAACAGTTTTACACTTCAATAATATTTTTTAAACTGCAAAAATATATAAATTTAAGTTTTTAATAAAATATTTCTGTACCCGGCAACTCAAATACTAGAAGTCATTTCTGAAGTACAGTAGACGTATACAAACAAAAAAGTTTAATTTCAATTAATTCGAAACTAAAAGGCGCTAGATTCCGGAAAATAATTTTGGCATCATGTAAAAGGCTTTCAAAAAATGGTAAATAGCTACATTGGACCCGTTTCTTTGTAAACTAGTTGCAAAGGAACATTAGGTAGGATAACGAATTACATGTACAGCAACAACACCAACTCGGAAAAATATGCGAGTTGAGCCAACTCGGTTAACTGATATCCGACCTGAGATGTAGTGTTGGGAAGTGAGAAAACTGCGCTATTGTGAATGATCCCGAAAAAATTACAAAGGAAATTTCAATTTAGCACTTTTAAATATGTAACTAAATCAACAAAAAATTTGTCATAATATCTATTTTCCATTCTTAAATAGCACTAATGAAATCGCATGTTTTATGAAAGATGCTAACAGGGTTGCTTTTGCAACTAAAGGAAATTTTATCCGAGCTGGAGCGTTATTTTGCCACTTGGGTACATAGAAATGGGGTTATTGTCTAAAAATCGTCTTTAAAAATTCGAAGCGAGGATGTAATGTGCAGTGTTTTATTGTGGACAAACGCACGGGCGAAATTCGTGTGAATGTCAGCGATATTTTAAATTTAATAAAACTTCAAAACCTAACAAAACTAAACGGAAACCAAATCCGTGCCAATAAATGTATCTTGCTTTCCGAAATAAAAACCAAATACATTCACATTCAGTTTATTACAAAAGTTTATTCAATAAATGCGTTGCTCTATGGCCATCACTCGCTCTCTTTTGCTAGAACAACCTCCGGCCTTGAGACTCGATACCTCTCGAGGCTCAACAGGTTTTACAGGTAAAACACAAACCCTTTGTACTGGACAGTTAATAGAGCTGTGACCAGCCCAGATGGTTACGCTACGGACCATCCCGTCGCTGCCTGGATGTAACACTGTCACTCGTCCCATCCTCCATAAAGTCGGCGGTGTAGCTTCATTTTTTATGACCTTCAGGTTTCGCCTAGCTTCTCGCCACTTGAGACGCTACTGGAGCTCAGGCAGTTAGCTATCGCTCCATGATTTCCTAAATCTCTGTGTGAGGATCTGCCGAGACTGCCAATAGCTAAGCCCATTCTCCTCCCATTCGACAGGAACCTGCTCTCCTATAGCAGGCACCATTGCTCTTGTTTGATCCTAAGAGCCAATGAGGGTCCGAGTTCCTGTACGCTCAAATGAAGCTACTGCCTCTCTGCCAGTGGTGATCAGCAATTTCGACTGAATCTTAATAACCAAGCCGTTCCTCTTATCAAGCGGTTGGTTGAGGAGTAACGATCCAATATTGACTCCTGGTTTATAGATATTGTGTTGACATTGAAGACCAATTGATTCTTCCCGACACGGATGATTGTACGACAGCATTCATTCTTCACCTCAGTTTAAACCCCGTCTGATACCACTTCCGGTAGCTTCGGCCATCTGACTTCCGCCAGTTGGAGAAAATCAGGCGTGACGTAATTAGCTCATCGACATTCCTCTAGAAATGAGGTCGGCTGGATTCCTATAGGTAGATACATATCTCCACTTTCCGTTGGTTTTACTTGTATTTATTTTCTGTACCCGATGCGCTATAAATTGTTTTAGGCTGCCGCTGTCCCGTTTCAAACAGCATAGTACTACCATGGAGTCGGACCAATAAGTAATCGAGGGGATTTTTATCCGCTGTTTCACAAATGGTCAATACGCGTTGCACCAAATTGCTGAGTAATGTCGCGGCTCGAAATTCGAGCCTTGGTATTGCCTCCACTCGTAGGGGCGCGACTTTAGATTTAGATAACAATAGATTGGATATAACTCCTTCGTAGGTATGTACTTCCGCATGTGCGGTCGGTCTGAACGCCTGCGTAGATGCATCGGAGAAACCCTAACCATCGCGGAATACGAAGCTTATAAAAGTGCGGAATTTGCCATGTCAGCTTTAGCAGCTTCGGTAGCATGTCATCCAGCCTTGCTTTACGGTATTTCGCCTACCATCTGGAAAATCAGAAAAAGGAAAAACCATACCAGCTTTTAAAAGACGCGTAGATCATTCAATAAAGGAAAGCTGCTAATATGCTGGTCATAAATACACCCTCAATTCCTTCAAGATGGTATTGTATTCGGCAAGCTAACGTGATCATAATGAACATATTAATATAGTACAATAATAGATTCATGAAACTGAAATTACCATCTTGAAAACGCCGCCTTAAGTCGCAGGAATCGTATCGCTTACACAATTTATTGGTCGCCCTTTAAAAAATAGGCAACTCCCTAAATGGGTTGCAGTTTGCAGATATGCTTCATGACACTATTAACGCCTTCGTCTTGATTTTCTTCTTCTCTCCACCATCCTGCGATACTTTTGGCCTTTTGTCTCCCTTTGCCGTTGGAGTAATACTTCGTATTTTCCTTGATCTAGGCATTCTGCTGAAATCGTAGTTCTATAATAAAATAATAATTAATTTGTTTTAGAAATGTACTGCGTGCTAAATTAACCAAATCTAAATTCCGTGAGCAGCCTCAATTTAAAATAATGCAGCCGTCCTCTTGTAGCTAAGCCGAACTAAAAAGCTTGTTTGAAATAAAACAAAAATGTACCGAGTATATTTCGTGAATCTGGTACGAATGCTCATCAGAACATGATGAGAAATGAATTTTAACGAGTTTCGTGCTCGTACCCCATCCGCATACGAACATACATATGTACATATATATGTATGTATCTTCTGCATAAGTACAGAACGAAACTCAACTGTATGTATTATACAGCTACTTGCACTCAAAATGGGGCACTATGAAAAATCTTCAATTTCTACATTTTGAATAAAAAACTAAAGCCTTAATTATGTTTTAAAGTTAATTTTTTAATAAGTTTTATGTAATTAAAAAAACTTGAAGACAAAACAAAGCGATTTTTTATTTTATTATACAAAACAAGTAAAAAATTGTGTTTTAATTTGAACATTGCTCAAAGCGAAGCCCACACTTAAAGTGGGACACTAAAACTTTTTTTCTTAAAATTTTGTATTGAATGTACTATTTCTAATACTTGGTTGACTTCCCATTGCATGCAATGGCAACATTAAGACGTCGTGGCATACTTTGAACTAGTTTTTAGCACAACTCTGGTTCAATATAATACCACTCTTCTGTTACGGCTTCCTTCAGAGCAGTAATATTCTTTACTCCCGTTTGGCAACTCTTTTTTTCAATTCCGCCCATACATGATCAATTACATTTAAGTCTGGACACTGAGGAGGTGTATCAAAGACTTTCGGGCAATTATAGAGTAGCCATGCTTCGGGTCATTGTCCTGGTAAAACACGAAGTGGTCTTTTATGCCCAAATTTTCGGCACTTTCCTTCACGTTTTCTTTAAGGATGTCAATGTAGTATTTGGAATCCATAATTCCGTTGACGAAATGTATTTTCCCGACTCCAGATTCCGACATACTACACCCCCATATAATTACCGAGCCACCGCCATATTTCACGGCTTTTATAACAGCTTTATCATGCAATTCCGAACGAGGTTTCCTCCAAACGAATCTTTTTCCATCTGGTCCAAAGAGATTTACTTTAGTTTTATCTGTAAATAGAACCTAATAACATAATGATGGTAATTCTAAAAATCGATAAAAATAAAAGAACTGTATTTACTTTGGACCAGAATGTTACACCTTCGTTTATATGTTTTTATGCAAAATCAAACCTCAACTGTTGGGTTTTCTCAGATATTAACGGCTTTCGACGACAAGTTCTTTCGTGATAATTATCACCTCTAACGACCCGTCGAACTGTTTCAGCACTAACATCAACGTTTTTTATTTCTTGTTGTGGTTTTCGATTTGTCTTAAACAATACCTCTTGTCGCGGTTGGATAATTTGCCCCTACTCACGCATTTTTTTTTCAATATTGTTGGTGGCCTTAAATTGTTTAATGATATTAAATACCGTACTTCTTTTCTTATCAACTATTTTTTCGATTTCTCTCACTGATTTGTTGTTTTTATAATTATTTATTACAATTTGCCTTTCTTCGATTGTGGTTTGACGCATTCGAAACATTTTAACTCTTTTTCCTCTTTTTTTAACAAAATTATGATATAGCGCAACTTCGAGAAAATAACGGTACTTGAAAAAAATGCAAGTGCCCCTCTTTATATGTGAGCAGCCCGTAAGCAAGCAAAAAGGAAAAAAGCCAAAATATTCAAACTGTACTAAAAAGCAAACGGTAAATTTATTAAGAACACAACTTAATGAATTTAAATACTGACATAGGAACGCTCTAAAACACTCTCAGAATTCAAAACAACCCCGCCACACGTATTTTAAGCTGAATAAAATGTAGAGACAATCTATATCCAAGCGGCCTCTTAATGAACCTCTCGCTGTTAAACCAGAGAACTTACAAGTACTTGTATAGTTCTCTGGTATTACTTCTGTGTGGCCCACAGTTATGTACGTAGGTTTTTCACAATCAGCGTTCCGGGAAGTTGCAGTGCGAATGTAAATACATATACAGCTACTCACACTCAAAATGGGACACTACGAAAATCTACTTACTTCGTATCTTTCCTTTCAAATATTTTTTGAACATGTGCATACATTCTGTTATAATTGCAATTTTTCTGTATTTAAATTCATTAAGTTGTGTTCTTAATAAATTTACCGTTTGCTTTTTAGTACAGTTTGAATATTTTGGCTTTTTTCCTTTTTGCTAGCTTACGGGCTGCTCACATATAAAGTGGGGCACTTGCATTTTTTTCAAGTACCGTTATTTTCTCGAAGTTGCGCTATATCATAATTTTGTTAAAAAAAGAGGAAAAAGAGTTAAAATGTTTCGAATGCGTCAAACCACAATCGAAGAAAGGCAAATTGTAATAAATAATTATAAAAACAACAAATCAGTGAGAGAAATCGAAAAAATAGTTGATAAGAAAAGAAGTACGGTGTTTAATATCATTAAACAATTTAAGGCCACCAACAATATTGAAAAAAAAATGCGTGAGTAGGGGCAAATTATCCAACCGCGACAAGAGGTATTGTTTAAGACAAATCGAAAACCACAACAAGAAATAAAAAACGTTGATGTTAGTGCTGAAACAGTTCGACGGGTCGTTAGAGGTGATAATTATCACGAAAGAACTTGTCGTCGAAAGCCGTTAATATCTGAGAAAACCCAACAGTTGAGGTTTGATTTTGCATAAAAACATATAAACGAAGGTGTAACATTCTGGTCCAAAGTAAATACAGTTCTTTTATTTTTATCGATTTTTAGAATTACCATCATTATGTTATTAGGTTCTATTTACAGATAAAACTAAAGTAAATCTCTTTGGACCAGATGGAAAAAGATTCGTTTGGAGGAAACCTCGTTCGGAATTGCATGATAAAGCTGTTATAAAAACCGTGAAATATGGCGGTGGCTCGGTAATTATATGGGGGTGTAGTATGTCGGAATCTGGAGCCGGGAAAATACATTTCGTCAACGGAATTATGGATTCCAAATACTACATTGACATCCTTAAAGAAAACGTGAAGGAAAGTGCCGAAAATTTGGGCATAAAAGACCACTTCGTGTTTTACCAGGACAATGACCCGAAGCATGGCTACTCTATAATTGCCCGAAAGTCTTTGATACACCTCCTCAGTGTCCAGACTTAAATGTAATTGATCATGTATGGGCGGAATTGAAAAAAAGAGTTGCCAAACGGGAGTAAAGAATATTACTGCTCTGAAGGAAGCCGTAACAGAAGAGTGGTATTATATTGAACCAGAGTTGTGCTAAAAACTAGTTCAAAGTATGCCACGACGTCTTAATGTTGCCATTGCATGCAATGGGAAGTCAACCAAGTATTAGAAATAGTACATTCAATACAAAATTTTAAGAAAAAAAGTTTTAGTGTCCCACTTTAAGTGTGGGCTTCGCTTTGAGCAATGTTCAAATTAAAACACAATTTTTTACTTGTTTTGTATAATAAAATAAAAAATCGCTTTGTTTTGTCTTCAAGTTTTTTTAATTACATAAAACTTATTAAAAAATTAACTTTAAAACATAATTAAGGCTTTAGTTTTTTATTCAAAATGTAGAAATTGAAGATTTTTCATAGTGCCCCATTTTGAGTGCAAGTAGCTGTATAATACATACAGTTGAGTTTCGTTCTGTACTTATGCAGAAGATACATACATATATATGTACATATGTATGTTCGTATGCGGATGTGGTACGAGCACGAAACTCGTTAAAATTCATTTCTCATCATGTTCTGATGAGCATTCGTACCAGACTCACGAAATATACTCGGTACATTTTTGTTTTATTTCAAACAAGCTTTTTAGTTCGGCTTAGCTACAAGAGGACGGCTGCATTATTTTAAATTGAGGCTGCTCACGGAATTTAGATTTGGTTAATTTAGCACGCAGTACATTTCTAAAACAAATTAATTATTATTTTATTATAGAACTACGATTTCAGCAGAATGCCTAGATCAAGGAAAATACGAAGTATTACTCCAACGGCAAAGGGAGACAAAAGGCCAAAAGTATCGCAGGATGGTGGAGAGAAGAAGAAAATCAAGACGAAGGCGTTAATAGTGTCATGAAGCATATCTGCAAACTGCAACCCATTTAGGGAGTTGCCTATTTTTTAAAGGGCGACCAATAAATTGTGTAAGCGATACGATTCCTGCGACTTAAGGCGGCGTTTTCAAGATGGTAATTTCAGTTTCATGAATCTATTATTGTACTATATTAATATGTTCATTATGATCACGTTAGCTTGCCGAATACAATACCATCTTGAAGGAATTGAGGGTGTATTTATGACCAGCATATTAGCAGCTTTCCTTTATTGAATGATCTACGCGTCTTTTAAAAGCTGGTATGGTTTTTCCTTTTTCTGATTTTCCAGATGGTAGGCGAAATACCGTAAAGCAAGGCTGGATGACATGCTACCGAAGCTGCTAAAGCTGACATGGCAAATTCCGCACTTTTATAAGCTTCGTATTCCGCGATGGTTAGTGTTTCTCCGATGCATCTACGCAGGCGTTCAGACCGGCCGCACATGCGGAAGTACATACCTACGAAGGAGTTATATCCAATCTATTGTTATCTAAATCTAAAGTCGCGCCCCTACGAGTGGAGGCAATACCAAGGCTCGAATTTCGAGCCGCGACATTACTCAGCAATTTGGTGCAACGCGTATTGACCATTTGTGAAACAGCGGATAAAAATCCCCTCGATTACTTATTGGTCCGACTCCATGGTAGTACTATGCTGTTTGAAACGGGACAGCGGCAGCCTAAAACAATTTATTGCGCATCGGGTACAGAAAATAAATACAAGTAAAACCAACGGAAAGTGGAGATATGTATCTACCTATAGGAATCCAGCCGACCTCATTTCTAGAGGAATGTCGATGAGCTAATTACGTCACGCCTGATTTTCTCCAACTGGCGGAAGTCAGATGGCCGAAGCTACCGGAAGTGGTATCAGACGGGGTTTAAACTGAGGTGAAGAAAGAATGCTGTCGTACAATCATCCGTGTCGGGAAGAATCAATTGGTCGTCAATGTCAACACAATATCTATAAACCAGGAGTCAATATTGGATCGTTACTCCTCAACCAACCGCTTGATAAGAGGAGCGGCTTGGTTATTAAGATTCAGTCGAAATTGCTGATCACCACTGATGTTTAAAATATAGCCGGCTTCACATAATCAACTAACCGTTTATTGCCGCCTTTCTCGATTAACCGCCCAAATACAACTAACCGTTTATTTTTGATGCATATGTATATATCAATCGTTATTGATGATACTTAAATTGCGTTCCTATGTTAAATGAATCGATATCTGCTGATTTTTTGATGTGAAGTAAGGGTTGTTTGGGGTACGTTTTTGTTTAGGCGTGTTAGACTAATACTTTATAAGTTCGAATTAGATTTTAATTTTGATTTGTTTTATTAAAGAGATTTTGGATTTAAGACATGTTAGCCCTTCTATTTTTAGCAATTGCGGTAAAGAATTCAATTTGTTAAACGATGGGAATTTTGATTTTGTTGAATCCTATTGTGGGCATATGCAGAAGCAGCTATCGAATTGATCGCCTTCGATTACATCTAATTTCTTCATAGTCTATTTGCCAAAAGTGTGTACTGATAGTACTCGATTGATTATTTTGGTTTCGGTGTTATTTAGTTCTAGTTTGTTTTTGTTAAACCAGGGTTTATTGAATATGGCTCTCTGGCATAGTTGTCCGATACGGAAAAAGGTGGGTGGACTTTTCGTCAGCAAGTTCGTTACCTTGAACACCGCTTTTGTCCCTGCACCCACATGAGTTCAAGCTTATTCCATTGTCCAACAGAGTACGGCCTCAACTTAGTTTCTTGGACAATTTTTGAAGTGGTGCGAGCAGTGTCCAAGGCCTTTAACAAGGGATTCAGGTCCAACAAGTGATTCAGAACCACTCCTGATATCGTGCACAGGGCGCCCGTGATTCCTATACACACGCACCTATGCAGCCTGTTTAAGGTAGAAACCGTGGATTTATTTAGCCGTACTTCTAGGCCACCAAACTACAGCAGAATACGTGATGATTGGTTTGATTAGGGCCATGCGTACCCAAAGTACCATAGCTGGTTTTAGACCCGAAGTCTTACTAATGGTTCTCCGTCTGTCCAAAAACTTTCAATGCTCGATTTAACTTTTCTCGACATGGGCCTTCTCTCTGTATGTTTCCATAGGCCCCCGGAGAGATCTTCTTGACGCTAATGCACGTACATCTTCCGCGTAAGCTTAGATGGGAACGAAGTCTTCCATTTCCGTTTTAAGGGAGTCCACTACCAAACACCACAGGAGAGGTGAGCGTACACCCCCCTGAGGGCGTCCTCTCGCTACCTCTATCATGGTGCAAAGACCATCGTTCTCTCCCACAATCAGGAACTTTCTAGATAACGACCTTCTGCCCGCTGAGCACATACTTACGAAAAGTAAGTTTTCCTCTTGACAGCACTAGTGTTTTCATATTCTTCTTGTCATTTTTGTTCCAGTCTTCTTTTAGCATTGTACGCTACGTTTTGGGTCGAGGAGTCGAATTACACCATACCGAGCAGGAAGCAATTTCTGGCCCAGGGTTGGGGTCGACGCCAGTCATGAGTAGAAGGATGTGGATGCTGGGCGTTGCTCCAGAGGTATGAAACGACTTAGATCGCCAAAACAAAAGTATTTGACCGGTTGACTGATGGGGATTGAACAATTTATGGTTTAAGCCAGTTAAAGCCAAAGAAACAAACATTACACATTTTAATTGTTTTTATCCTCTACCGGCAACCGAGGGAGCGAGAGAAAAGTAATATCAAAAACCAGCTGACCTGAAATTTTCTCTAGGAAACATAGACTACATAGTGAAAGTTTTTCAAGATTGCTGATTTCCATAGCCAAGTGCGAAGAGGATGGTGGGTATCTAGGCATTTAGCATAAATTGATGGAAAAAGTCGGCAGCCATTTCTAGCAAAAACAATTGAAAAATACTTTATACGCTACTCAAAAATATTTTGCTTCCTTTCTTTATTCGATATAAGTATTTAATTTCTTGACAAGACGGTCACACTAATCTGATAACATAAAGATTATAAGTATGAACATATGTATGTGTAAACCGTATGCATATATATTATTTGAATTTATTATTATTTTATCTGGCAGGCAAAAAGTCCGGAAGATGGGGAAATGGGTTTAATCTTTATGCAAGAAATGTTAGAATTGACCAAAATACAAAGCATGAATCAATTAGCTCAACTTCAGGTGAGTATGTACATATGCACATACATATGTAATAGCAAACAAAACCATCCAAGAATTTGTTTATTGTACCAATTGTTATTTAATACAAACCCTTTGTTGGATGTTCTTTTTTGTTGAATTTCAGATAGTCTCTAAAAAATGTTATTTATAATTTTAATTAAAGTATTAAAACATATTTTTTTTTAACTTTTAGGCAGTTGCTTATTCTCCAGATGATACTTCGAACGACTGGATAGCATTGATGGCTGGCCCATCGCATTATAGTCCCGAACTGACTGGAGAGCAGTATGTCGAAGGCGAGGTTACATTGGCATGGCCTTTTCACGCTTGTGATGTGCTTACAAACAGCGCTGAGATCCGCGGCAAAGTTCTGATTGCTGAAAGAGGGGAATGTACATTTGTAAGCAAAGCACGTCTAGCACAAGCAGCTGGTGCTCTTGCACTAATTGTATGTGATAACATTCCGGGGTCTTCTGGTGAAGCTCAGCCCATGTTCGCCATGTCCGGAGATGGTATCAATGATGTTACGATTCCAGTGGTCTTCATGTATTCCCAAGAGTTTGGTAAACTCACCAGCGTTATTAAACGCAAACAAAAAATGTCTGTGAGGATCATGCAAATGATCGAATTTAAACGTTGGCAAATCGCAAAAGATTCAACCCAGACACCAGCTACGAAGAAATACGATAATACAATGGATACTAAAGTATACATTGACCATAAAACGATAGCGTCAACTGACAAAATATACAATCAGAAGAGGACTTATTATCAGATGAAAGTTTAAGAAAAGCTGTATCCCTAGAAGAGGCTTCGCCAACAGTCGCGGGTTCGGACAATATTAAAGAGGAACTATAGTGATAGTGAAAGCATATACCAAAAAATTCAATTACAATTCTTCCCATCCTAAGAAATGTAAGTGCCCAAATCATTTCTAAATGATTGATTTTACTTCGCTGTTTTACTTTTGGAGGAAAAATATCTTAGAATAACAAATTCTCGCCATGGAATGATTAATGTATATTGAAAAGTTCCAAACTCAGTTAATGGAGACAACTTTATATACATATAAGGAATTTGACAAAGTAAATTAAATAGGTTTTATAGATATGTATATGTCGAATTCATTTGCTTGAGGTATTGTATATAAATTAAAAGGAGCTGCCATGCCATTGTGAAATCTATATAAATGAATACGCATGTGTACTTATACATACGTATGCATCCATGTGTAGTCAAAAACTCTCGCAATGTAGCTTAGTTAAGCTGTGATTATCTAATTCTAGAACATAATAATTATCATTTAATTAATGAAATTGTGAATTTGTAAAAACTAAGTAACACCCCACGAACTATGTATGTAGTGTTAATGGTGTGATAAAGTGCGTCATGAGGTCCTAAATAATTTTATAGTTACGATATTATCCAGACACTTCGAACGTAAAGATATTAAAACAAATTTGTAATATATACAATGTATAAGAATGTAATTGAATTAAAGCCTTTATATAGAATAACTAAATATTAATTTATTTTGTTTTTGAGTCACGCAGTACTTTTTACAAGGAAGGTATAGATTAAATGTGTTACGGACTATGAGCAAAAACATTTCATATACTGTATTAAAAATTCGCAAACCGTCCGGTTCTTATAAGAGTTTCATTAATGTTCGTGTTTTCTGTAGCTCTTTATTTGCCAAAGAGGGTTGTTGGCCTTTGAGCTGAGCAGATAAGTATAAGAAAATACCGAACGGAAAGGTGATTGTGTTTCTGATTGGTGTCAGTCGAAACTGCTTTCGAAAAGTATATTTTTAAAAATTAAATATCTGTATGCTTCTCTATCAAGTGAGCCTAGTGAGCAACTGTTTAGTGTTACAGGTCAGCTTTATGCCGATATACGGAATCGGTTACAATTATTTTTACATTAGACCATTATTTTTACATCACAATATAAATTTATTAAATTTCGAGAATTTTTAGTTTGTTTTAGTTATTTTTACAAACATATGTATGTGAGTATGGTTATGCTATTAACAGAAATGTATGTGATTTAAACTTATGTACCTTTTATAAATAACAATCAAAATCGTCCCTGAAAATCGATGTTAAGTCGTTCTCTATTTATAATTCACATGTATCTGCAAAACAAAACAATAGAAGGAAATACCGCTCAACCCGTAGAACAACATTCCTATCAAGTTCTGAAGGCGAATAGGCAAAATTTGACAGAAATAATTGTTCTCACATACTTACGCCATTTTACTTTTTTTGTATAATACACACAGGGTTTTTCACTTTACGTGTTTTCATATTTTTTTTTAAATAAAAATAAAGCTCTTCTTTAACATAAATAATACGACCCAAAGTTTCACACTTTATACAATCCAAGGTGAATCCATGCAAGGTGATGTTATAAGTATAACTACAAATTCCCTTCGTTTTGTTTTTGCTTTTGCGAAAGAGTTGTCAAAATTTACATACATTTTGTTTTTGCTTTTCCGGCTTTTGAAAGCTCATACGCAAAAGCAAAAACAAAATACATGTAGCCAAGGCGAATTCAATACAAGGTGGTCGCAAGAGCACATACACACAAACTCCACATGTTTTGTTTTGGCTTCTGAATAGTGAGAATGTCAGATAAATGAAATAATATAGAGCAATAATTTTGAACAGAGAGAATGCCAAAATAGGAACGAATTTGACAACAAAACTGTTTATTTTTGATTCAGTTGGCCAAAACTATATTTGTAAATATATTTAAATTAAAATTTACAATAGCGACCCCAATTAAAACCTTACTCTTCATAAAATGCCAGTGCAATATGCGAGTAAATGAACTGCCACAATTAATGCAGCAAAAGGAAATGTAGTTGATTGGCTCAAAGTTATTTTGCTAAAACACTGCTTATGGATTTGATAAATGGTTTTGTATAAAAAAAACATCGATTGCACTGCCTTAGTGAATTATCAAAGTGTATACTAAATTCCATAAAATGCAACTCCATTGTTAAAAGAAAATTTTTCTTTACAGAGTACATGACCGTTTAGAATTGTTAATTAATCAAATAAAACGTAATACCGATGATGATAACTGAAATAGTGCTAATGTAAATGGTCTATGAGGATAATAGTGAAATATTTTGCACTCATCTGATTCTGATTTGGAGGATGGTGAAAAAAAGAGCAAATTGAACGAAAAAAGCTTTCTGCAAACGAAAAATTCCGTCAGCCTATATGGATGCGGCATTAAGTTGATCGTGTTTTTTGATTTTTTGTTAGGTAGTGTATTGTTCTTTAGCTTTAGCTGTGGGATAAAGATTACCAAAGAAAAACCATTTGTTTTTTAATATCTAACTTCAAATTTATTTATCTTTAGTATAAGAAGCTAGTTTTTTTTAGCGCAATTTGATATCTATTACAAAACATAAACATAACATAATTTGAATATTTGAATATATGAATTCAAATCAATTTGAATTTAAAAATATTTTTAAATGAAAATGTAAACAGAAAATGAAGATGTAAACAAAAAACAAACCAGTTGACACTTTCACCATTCAAGGCGAAAAAAGAAGAAGCAATTAGCTGATCGGAAGAAAACACCTTCTATAGATTCGCCTTGCATGTAGCTGAATAAAAAAAAATCAAATCGGTTGCTATAGTAACTAACTTATATGAATTCGCCTTGCAATTTGAAGCTCATTATATTTCAGCAAGGCGAATTCATATAAGGTGGTGTTATCCAAGCAGCTGATTGCTTGTTCTTCTTCCCCAATTCGCCTGTGTTGTTTGTTTGTATTTTTAATGTACATATATTTATGCTATCAAAATTTTTCTGAAGTTTGTGAAAAAAAGTGAAATTTACACATACAATTTTGTGAATATCGAAAGCTGGTATAAAACTAAAAAATAAAATCGGAAAATGTGCATTATGAAAAAAAAAGTAAAACGCGGAAATGGACCGTTTTTTCAAGTTCCAAGAGAGGAGTCGGACAGTTTGGTCTGGTCCAGGTCGTGCCAACTGCAGTTAGGAGGTAAGGATATTTTATGCGGAGATCACTTCTTGAGTGCGGATAAGGTGTGCGGTGGAAAGAAGTCTAGATTATTAGCAAAAGCCGTTCCATATGCAGCATCCGTGTGTGATACCAGCTCTAACTGCATGTTGGCTGCTTCCCATACCGGAATTGAAAATGTGCCTGATTCTGGGTACTACTCACAACCCAGGTAACGTTTAATGTTATTTTATGCAAACCAAAAATTGTTATGCTATTTGTTTTAATTCAGACTAACTGTCGATGTTCCAAACTATCAAGTGGTAATCACTGATTGCGAAGTACGTAAAAAACCAGCCCAACAACCTGAGTGCATGAATTTCGCAATGGAGTACCCAGAATATGAAGATTTTGAGTAAGTTGAATATTATTCTATTAAAAAAAAATGTTTATAGTTTTTTTTTATTATTAAGAATGAATGACAATATTACCCACTCCCAAGTGACAAATGAAATCGATTGCGAAATAGATGTGGAACCATTGAAACACTCAATGGACAAGATTAAGGACTGTCAAACGCAAACCAAAGTGCTGGTAACAGACTGCCAAACCCAAACTGAGTAAGCTCACAATCACACTTTGTGCGCTGAATACTTTAAGATTTAAATTTTTGAACATATTTTCAGCTATAAATTTTACGTAAATGGTTATGAGCTTGAAATTTATAATCTGAAAAAAGAGATTAAAAGATGTGTGACTGAGTGCAAAAATAGGTAATCCTCAAAAAACCGAAAAACAAATGATGCAATTGGTAGCATGAGTACTCATGAACAGTTTGGGTGTCAATTGCACCGATTAATGTGGAAGCCACCACCATTCGTGAGCATATTGGAAAAGTCTGCCACCTCATTTGCAACGCTATTGCTTTCATGCCACTTTGTCAAAGTATAGATGCGCGTACGAGTACAACTGCTTATACGAAACTCACTTTTAGATGTGGAATATGTTGATCGATAACTGGTCCTCTGTTATCATTATCAGACCCTTGAAATTTTCGTTCTTCCGTAATTTTTTTTACTGTATAACTATAATATAATATAATATTGTTTCACTGTAATGTTATCTTAAACAGCATTTATTAAACAATTCAATTAAAAACTTTGTTCTACAATTGTAAAATTTTTAAAAATAAATTGAAAAAATCATTGTGATTAACTGTGTTCATAAATTAGACTCAGAAACAAAAACAAAATAAGTATCTTATGCACCAGCAAAGTTAACTAAAAACATTGTTCGGTTAATGTATGAAAAATATAAAATTGAATGGAGAGTTTCACTCTACTATATTATAAATCAAATAGATACTTATAAATAAGATTTTTACTATGCGAAATAAACACATGTCTTGTTGGATCCCTTATAATTTAATCGGATCGGTAGTTTTGGAGCTTTTTATGATTATGAACTAATGTAATCTGTTGAACATACATTTGTGGATATAGAAGGTAAATGGTGTGAATTGCACAAATAATCTGCTTGAGGTTTTGATGCTCTTACTAATAACCATGCGTTAAAAGGTGTCATATGCGCTATCATGATGCTTCTTGTAGTAAGTAGGTATTATTAAGGGCCGTCAGTGCCAAGGCTTCCTCACGATATTCGTTGATAATGTTGTCAGCACGAGTCAGCTTATTTGCTGTCTGAATGTCGCCAAAATGATGAAGATAATTAACATGCCTAAGATCAATAAAATGATTTGAATCTGAAGGAAAACTTTCGCTTACATCTTCCGGCGAGTGGACGAAATAAGCGTTGGGTGCACTTATGAGGACCCAATTAAGTACTTTGCAGAGATATACTAGATTTTATAGTCAGAAACAAATGTGTATTTAAATTTCCAGTTTAAAATCTACTATGGAACATAAGTTTCAGATTGTTTGCTTCCACCGCCACAAGATAAGCATTTGCCCTGTCAAAAACATGAGCATATCAGCCCTATCGCCAATTTCACGAGCACACGTTTTTTCAATAAATTTACAACCAAAAAAAAAAATCAAATGGGAAAATGGTTTTTGTGTACCATGTAAATTTGCAGGAATTCTTGTCCCCAAGAAATTGGCGATGAGCTGAACGTAAAAATGTATTCAACTTACAGCAAGGCACAATGAAACGTTCCGTTGAGTAGTATTAATGGCACACCTGTAAAGGGCCTCCTCTTCGAGGGTACGATCTGTTACCAACGTAAATGCAATTACGGAATAGCCATATTGTATATGTATATTAAAATTTAAGATTTGTTGGTTTCTGCACAATTTTAAATCCAGCTTCTGCTGCAAAAGATTGCTTCCCCAAAATCAACCAGATACTTCTCCAATTGATGTGCGTGCAACTAGTATCATCGAAAATTGGTTACTCGCCACAAAAACACGATTTTTAACTAATTTTATTAATTTTTATCATTGTAAAATAACATTTTACAACGATTTATGAATTTTTTCTATGTTCACTATTCAATTACAATTCAATTTCTGCTATTGCTATGCCAAATTCTGACATGGCAATCCAGGGCGAATTCAGATTTCTGACATTGCACTCGCAAAATTACACAAACAAAATACACGAGCTTACTGGGCGAATTCAGATATTGACATTCCGCTCGCAAAATTACACAAACAAAATACACAGCGGATTCGCCTTGAATATCTTGCTATCACCTTCTATGGATCCACCTTGATATTTCAGTTTAATAAAGTGAGAGTTTCAAATGCGTAAAAATTGCTGTTGATTTTTAATTTTTTTTTTTGCGATGGTGTTGCACATCTTTCATATAAAATATAAAATTAAATTTTGTTAAAGCGTTATATGAAAGAAAATGAGCAACACCCTTGACAACAAAAGTTATCAACGAAATTCAACGGAAATTTTCAGCCACTTGAGACTAGTACGTTTTTATACTGAAAAACTGCAAACCATAAATTGTGATTAAATAGTTTGAAAAAAAAACAAGTTTTTGAAATTTGTTGAAACTTCGGTTTAGTGAACGAACAATTACCGATTTTTAGGACCGAACCGAACTTAGGATAATTTCGACAGAAGCCGAATCGAATAGTGTCGAGCTCTAAAACAATGAATAATGAATTAATTTTTATAAAATCTAGATTTTTTTATTGATATTAAAAAAGTTGCATATGTATGTTAGGATAAATAACATCCATTTCACTTCACAAACAAACATATTTACGAGTATTATTATTTTTGGCCTTATATTTATGAATCGTCTGTATAATTTATAGAGCTTGAGGTCAGGTTTGTATTAGGAATAATATGAGAAAACAACAATTTTTCAAAGTGGTGGAAGTGATAGCTGCTATTTCGGAAATCACCACATCTCTTCACCAGACTTCTTTCTTTCTAGAGCTTCCTGCATCTACATGTATGTATATATTAGTTTTTTTATTCGTCCTGTACAATGTTCCACTAAATCAGAATGACAATAAATGTGGAACAATGTTGCTTATAAGTTCAATAGCAAGCGTTTGATCTTGTAGAGCTAACCCATACGCCTTGCTCAGTGGTCGCGAACAAGTTTTCTCTTGAAGCACATAGATATATATACATACATATATTTATACATACATAAGTATAAATGCATATGTAGTTTACATATGTATATTGTACAATTTCATGTTTTACTTACTTTCCGTTTTATATTCAATATTAGTGAAGACTCACTGAAAGCTCGGTACAATATGATGTACGAATTAATTTAAAAAAAAATGTTTGAAATAAACTTTTTTTATAATTTTTTTATTTTGCTAGTAAATACGGTAGTTTAATTTCAAAAGAAAATACCAAAAGCACAGTTTACGTCAAGTCGGAGCAAGAAGAAGAAGAAGTGGATCTACCTTTATTTTTTATATCATGGTAGGTGCTATCATTCATGAATCTAATCTTACCATTAAAGAGTTTCACAGATTGGGAGGATTTTTACTCGAACCTTTTTGTCGTACGGAAACTTATTGTCTTTTCATTCGATGAGTTTTTACGACTTTCGATGTGAATTACATTGTTTTACAAATAATAACTTTGAAAAAAATACCAAAAAATGCGGGTACATTTTTTTAAATTTGTTTTTTCTTAAACTGAATGTCAGAAATATGTGGTTGTTGTAATTCTCTCTGTCATTGTACGTATAATTTGTTAGTATAGGTACATTTTTGTAGTTGTACGCTCAACTCCACCTGGTATGTATTTGCCTTTTCATTTAACGTTGAACATTGAATTCTAATCAAAGCAGGACGTCTGTCTTGCCGCTCCGCTGACATTCTAAATTTTCGTGTTTTTAACGGACTGTAAAACTGTAATTTACTTGAATATAAAAATTTCAAGCTTTTCAGATTCGGTTTCGCTGCCACTGACTTTTCCCTCGGTTGCTGCTGTCGATGCTGTTACGGCTCTATCGTTGGTACGCTCTTCATCGTATTTGCTATCGTTGTGTGTTCTGTTATTTCTCTTCCGCTCTTATTGAGTTTGTTTGCGGTCACAGTTTGAGTAAAGGTTAGAAAAAAAATTTTAAAAAAAATTAACAAATTTAACCCGTTTTAGAAAATATTAGATTTCCTAAATTTTCGTTAAATAACACAACGGAAAGTTTAGGATGTTTTATGCAATATATTGAATAATATCATTCTTTTCACTGTTTTACTTAATCCTGAGACGATCTTTGTTAAGGTTAGGGTCTCGTTATGACCGTTTTTATTTATATTTTTAAATTATTTTAGCAAATCATCATGTATAACACATAATTCATATATATTTGCATATATACATAATTTATACTCAAGTTAGAATGAGGTATACATTAGACTGACCAAATGAATGAATAAAAACCATCCCCTGAAAATTTGATGCAAAAATTTTAACATTTAGAGGTCTCGCGTGGACGTTTTGTGCCTCCACCTCAAGTGCTTAAAATTACTCGTCCTTCAATCCATGCGCACGCGAAATCCATAATCCAATCGCTGAACACTCTGGGTAGGTTAACTTTCCGATCTGACCCTAACATTTTGATATATTGAGACAAAATTTAAAAGTTGATTATTAAAAAAAAAAAATTTCATTATCTTATTATATTAATATTAATATTAATGCTATTTATAACCACATTTTTTACAAAGAAAATGAGCTATCATAGAGAGCTTTACGTTCATTACTTCTCGAGATATCTATAAATTACTGTACCTGCATCTGAATACGGGACTAAAACCTACTAATAAGAAAAATAATTCTATTTAATTCTAATTAATTATATTCTGTATATATTTATTAACAGTAAGGCTCAGTCGCTCGATTGCTTGAGACACTTGGTACATTCGGGAAAGATTTTGCGACATTTATTTACACATTGCAGCAAATTTTGATACTGGTCTTCCTCTTTTGTTATTTTCCCATTGAACGTTTCAGCTAAAGATACCATTCTTTCAGCAATGTCATTTGTCACTTTGATGCTTTGAATTTTTATTAGTCCGTCTTTATAAGATGGGTCTTCCATCCATTCCGAGGGATTTTTAGCCAAGAAATCGCAGTTGATTTTATGGATCTCAAAAAAAAGCCTGGTTTCTTGTGTGATAAAATCATATATTTTCAATTTTCGTATGTATGTCTTTCGCTGGTACATCTGGGCGTCGATTTTTAGAAATACTCTTCGGTTTGTGCAGAGCCTGAACCATTAACTTCTTATATCGTGGGCTGATGTTGGAATCAAAAAATGCCAAGCCCACTAGAATTTCGTTGAGGTACCAAGTGTGTCCAATGCACTATACAAAAATTTGATGAATCAAAGTTCTTCATATTATTAAATATATTGGTTTGCACTCATTTTCGCATTAATCTTATGCTTTCCCGTAATGGTGTACATTAAGATCAATGTTAAATCCAGATGCCAGAACTGAAATCAAATAAGCTGCTTTTCTTGTTGATATTTCGCAGCGATTGAGTGTACTTGCGACCATCTCACTAACGAAATTACTGTGCGTGAACGTGCGAGCTTTCTTTTCGGGAGGACTATAATCGGCATCGTCATTGTCTTCTTCCGGCGGAATATCAGAATCATAATTTGATTCCGATACTGATTCGAAACTGTCTCGTGGATTTGCAAAAATATTCTTTTTCTGAGTCTTTTTTGGGGTCAGTCTCAAGGTGAAAAACTGATATAGTTTATCTATAAAAATTCTTCTTTTTTCCAAGGTTCCTTTATAGTTTCGATGACGGTCAGCCTACTTTATACTCCTCAACGTGAATTTTGAGTCACTTGAAACTTCATCTTTGTTAGACTAAAGTTGAATGGACTACAGATCTGGGCATGCAAGTTATACAAATGAAACAGTTAAAGTTGTGTTTATATTTAAACTTTTTCTATGACAAGCGCTGGCTGTGCCGGTGAGCTCACTTTGGAAACTAAAACTAAATTTAATTCTAAGCTACAAAGTCACCTGCACCTTTGTATTCTTGTCTTTTCTGTTATTGTTAGATAACAACTGCGCTGCACTAGCTACTGCGCCCTGATGCGCTGTAGACGCTTACGTTTGCAACTTTCGAATATGCTAACTCAGGCCACGCGCGGACTTTTGTCCAGTATTGGAGCTGATCGCGTTAATGTTGTATGTCGATAGTCGTCTAACGATATCGCGTTGACGATTGTTTTGCTTCATGGAGAAAAAAACTTGATTGTTTGTTCGATATCGTTTATGCGATTATAAAATTGCTTCATGTAACGGTTTAAATAGCCAAACAACATCGATTCAACGTCCGTTTTCGTACGATAGTAAATTCAGTATAATTTCATAGGAAACACCTAATTTAATTTAAGACGTTTCTTAGACAACGTGAATATGCAAAATGAAAATTAAATCAAACTCTTATAATACATACATATGTATATCAGGCTGATACCTAAGTAATATGAATATTTATAAAGCCAGCATACTGCCTTAAATGTATTTTTATATAAAATTTATGATCTTATTGAATATGTGAAGTTCTAGATTTTTCTGCCGGAATTTCAAACCTTATATGAATTTAATATTATTTTTTTCTTAGATACTTAGATCTTTAAGATTCTGCAAAAGATTTTTGGAACTATGCATCTCTGTGACGTCGAATATCGAATACGACATAACCATAGTCCATCGTATTAAAATGCGTGGTATGCCTATGGAAGAAATTGCTCCAGCCCTGAAAGTATTCAATACGGTACCCGCTAGTGGTGGCAGAGGAAGACCTTCTCTGCTTTGGAAAGATCAAGTGGAAAAGGACTTGGCATCACTTGGTATATCCAATTGGCGTTAGTTAGCAGGAAGAAGGAATCATTGGCATGAGGTGTTGAACTCCACCTAAATCGTTAAGGCGAATATAGCGCCTGTTAAGTAAGCTGGTATAACCGATGTACATAGATCATAAATTAGGTTACATGTATTTTATATATGTGCGCATGAATAAATTTAAATGTCTACCTACATTTCCCTTTATATTTATCGAAATTTCGTATGTTTGGGAAATTTTCTATGATTACAAATAAAATTGTTTTGTCATACCCAGATGCATACACAGATTTCAAACTGTTGATCAAATGCCGATAGTCGACACCTTAGACGATACGATAGTAACTTACATACATGAAGCGGCGTTTAGAAGTGATCATTTTTGTAGTATCGTTTGAGCGACTATCGTTTTAAAGTTCCATGAAGCATGCCGTGCATACTTTAAATTTTTAAAAAATCCGGATTAAAAAGTTGAAAACTTTTTTAAATTTGTATATACCGTCTTCGTTTCTGCTCGCTCAGGACTAGTTCAGGACCACACTAATCCCAAAATTGTTCCAAACCAGTCCCGATTCAGTTAAATACGAGCTTGGTACTACATATTAGTACCCATATTAGTCGGAAATAGTCCCAAACTAAATCCAAACTTCACCTACACTATTTCAAAAATTAGTTCGAAATTAGCGTAAAATAGTTTCAAACATGAAGGAAAATACAAATATGCAAACAATAGGTCAACTCGCCCAAAATGCAGATTCAGTATGCACGGAAATTTGCTAGGGTACGGTTTAGTTATTTGTACAAAGGTTTTGGGTTATAATGCCCAAATGCAGCAATTATTTAAAACAAGTCCTTGCAATTTCTGAAGATTAATAAGCTTAAAACTTAGGATTGAAATATGCACTTTTTTGCATATTTCAAAAATAAAGGTCGATTAATTACTCTTAATATGCCTTAACTAAGTCAGCAAATCTATAAAAATTTTCTTTCACATACACTTAACACTTTCCACAATTAGTGTTTAGTATTTTTATTGGTGCACTTTTAGCTGATAACTAGCAATTTATTAAATAAAATCCCTCTGAAAATTACTTTTACACCTTTTAATAAAACATCTACATTAAATTGCGGAATTCAGCTGTCAAACTCTGAAATATGAACGAAGGGTAAAATACTAAAGAGATTAAGCAAAAACCCAGTTGAAATACATGTTATATTTTTAACGCAAGTTATTTTAAGATCGTTTATTTTAAATCCATTCAAGGTTCGGAAACATTCCCTCTCGTTCCAACGCGAACGCGAACGCATACACTTAAACATGTTTTGTTGCATTCACTTTCACGAACGAGAATATGAAAAAATATCCAGTTCGTTCGCGTTTAAGAACGATAGGTAGAAAAAATTGCAAATGAATCCAACTTCGTGCGTTCATAAATGTTGCTACAAGTGGCTTCGATGCATTCGCGAACGTTCAGTGCTGACGTTCATCTTCATGAGTGAATGCATATGTTGCGTCGAATATTCGCAGAAGGTTGGTGTAGTAAGCAATACGTTGAATTGAAAAGAAATTTATTATATTTGATTTAAATAATTTTTATACAAAATGGGCAAAAGAAAGTTTAATTTTCAAAAATAGGACGAAAACACGGGAAAAGGAAACGTTTAATAGAAACATGTAAACGTGAAATAAGTGGAAAGTATGCAGCAAATATTAGACGACATTATGACAAAAGGAACATATTTGATAATAATGATGGATCTGGGAGTGATGATAGTGGTAAAATAAAACGGAAAACGGTTACCAAATTAAATTGTTCATTAGACAAGGCCGAATTTTTGAGATGTTGCGTGGGATTGATAACGAAAAAAAATATAGGTAACGTTCAGAATATTTGATGACGCGGAATATTTCGAAGAGCTTTTAGAGCCCAACGAACAAAATTTCAAACAAATTTTAATTAAAAAAATATAGTTACTATTCTTGACAAAGCAAGCAGAAAAATAAAAGGAACTGGTAAAAAATAAAATAATTTCATTAGAAATCGACATAGCGACCCGTCGGGAGCGAAGTGTACTGGGTGTTAACATACAGTACATCAAGGAGTACAAGATTCATATTAACACCTTTGGGAAGTAAATAAATAATATTGTAATAGTAAAACAGGCGCTCAATGGCGAAGTGAGACCATTTTTTTTTATTATTTTTTTACACCTCTTGAAGTTCTTTTATAATATCTACAACTAAGTTTTTCAACTGCATTTGTGGGGCTCATCGATTTACATATATTGCTAGTTTTACTAAACATCAGTATATCAAAGAAAACTGCATGTTCTATTTATTATACGAATTAGAGCGGGTTTTAGATTAGTCATTTTAACACTTATTCATAATTAAATTTTTCTAGATATAAACATATATATAACAACAAACCATACAATATATAAAACCATAAATTGCCTAAAAGCCCAGGGTATGTCTAAGGCAGCTGTGGGAAAATACCGCTGGTGGGCGACACAAAAACATCCCTTACAAACCCACTTAATAGATATACATATATGTATGTATATATATATATACATACACATATGGACATACATGCGATTGCATTCGCATATATAAGCAAACACATATCTATACATAATTTGCATATATACATTCATAAAGGATAACAGGTACTGGTAATTTTTTAGCCAGTGGTATTTTCCCACAACTGCCTTAGACCGACCCCAGGCTGTTAGGCAACTTATCTTTTTATGTATTTTTGTCTCATTATTTGTTTGTGTGTAAACCACAAATTGGGCCTTTGGTTAGCATAACAGTAGCAAGTGTTTCATGTGTGTATCCATGCATATTCATATATTCAGAAAGTCACAACTATAGACCTTTTTTTATTAATTTTAGTTGAGTATAAAAATGCGTTAGGACCTTTCTAGGCAACGCTATGTAGTTAAATATGTATGCATGTTTGTATTTAAAATAATATCTGTATTTGCATTCCTTAAAAATTTTTCATGATAGAGAATACGAAACGACACACCGCTGAAAATTTTCCTTAATGAATACATGGCATCAACATAACCCCAATTTAATCCAATACCACTGATAACGGTGCAAATGTAGTCAAAATGTCTAAACTATCATACAAATATATGTATGTGCACTACTTTAAAACTGAATTGAAAGATAACGAAAGCAGTAATCATCAAGGTTTTTTTTTTAATACTTTATTGTTTATAGTAACCGTAATATTACATAAAAGAAAGAAACATAATTCTTATAAAAACATTGAAAAACTTATATGAAAGTGTTCTTAGTAGTAATTATTTATATGTGCATGGTAGGTTTTCCAGGTTTTATTTAGTAATTCCGTGCCATATTTCTGTTTTTAATATTTTATATGCTTACCTTTATTCATTTTAACCTGACTAAGTCGATATGGCATGGAATTCACCAATGATTTTAATGTGGATGGGCTTATTTGGTTCCACTCCTGCACTATAGCCGATTTTAATGCCTTTGCCGTCTCAAATTGCCTTCCATTTTTGAAAACCCTTGCAGAGAGTATTCCCCAGAGGTCCTCGATGGGATTTAGGTCTGGGCTTTTCGCTGGCCAGTCCAATAATGGTATATTTCTGGACGCAAAAAACCCTTTGGTAAGTTTTGCGCTATGAATCGGCGCATTATCCTGTTGAAATGTCCTATTGTCCCCATATAGCTGTTCAGCAAATTCTATTAATTCATCATCCAATAAGATCACGTACATTTGCGCATTCATTGCAGTTGAAATAAAACACATTTGAGATTTTCCTTTATAACAGAATGCAGCCCAAACCATGATCGATCCTCCACCATGAACACGACGATGGAATGTTCGCCGCGGTTGGCTCATTTGCAGCCAATACCTCTTGGAACAATCAGGACCGTCTAAGTTGAACTTCTTTTCATCGCTGAAAACTACGTTCCGCCACTCTTCATCCCAAAATTGGTATTTGACAGCGAACGCCAATCGAGCACTTATATGCCGAGCCAAAAGCTGCGGTTGAGGTTCCATGGAAGTGTATCGAACGTCCGAATTTTCGTTGAGGATTTGCACAATTCTATTTCTTGTCACTTCTAGACCCAAATGATGCTTGATTTGTCCACTACTCATCCCTTCATCCACTGCTAGGCGTTTTATATGCCGTTTACCTCGAGCATCAATAGTTGGTTTTCGACCGCTGCGCTTGATAGAACCGTAATTAAAGGGCTCTTTTAGAAAATTCGTAATAGTATTTCTATGGCGATTAAGTGCTGCAGCAATTTCAGCAATTTGCGATCCTTTTTCACGCATTCCACGAATTTGACCCTGCTCAAATTCAGAAAGGCTTGTTCCACGTGGCATTCTGGTCTAAATACCAAAAATTATTTAACAATATTTACAATTTCGTTATAATTTATTACTTACGATTTACGAGTATTTCACAACTTATTTTTACAAAAACACAGCTTACAAAGTATTTTCACCAGCGATCAATCAGCAAATGACATAAAGCACATATAATTATTTACTATGAATCACCGAAGGTATACTTGCACTTTTCAAATAACGGTACTGCGAATGAAGTGATAATGAGAAGCTGTTGTATTGCAAATAGCAACAACAAAATATACTAACGTTCTGCATATACGAAATAGTACTAAGTGCGTACTTAAAACAAAGAAAAATTGAAAAAAACAATTATGCACATATATATGTATATTTGTATGAGGTATAAGAAATGCAACAAGAAAACATTTCAAATGAAGAGGGCATCGAAATAAGCATATGTACATTACATACATACATATGTATGTATATATATATATTTATTAATAAGAAAATGTCATTGCCGAATATTTAAATATAATTTTTATTTTACTTTAATACAAGTTATCTTTATGTAATAAATAAATGCAGATTCGCAAATAAATGTTGATTTCATATGGTTGTAGTACATATAGTAAATTTGGTAAAAAAACCATAACTCCAAAAAAATACAAATATCAAGTTAAGTATGACTGTTACCATGTCTTTTATTTTGTGTAACCATTTCATAGATTTACCTAACATCTGTATTACTATGGGAGTATATGAAAGTTCAAAACCTAAAGCGATAATGGGCGATATGGGCATAAATAAATTTTTATTAAGGATTTATAAATTAGAAAAAAAACGACGAATCACACTAATTACAATGATCTCATGTTACCAACATTTATTCAAATTCATAAATACATACATATATTTGTTTGCATTTTCATTAAATAATAGGCCCGTTTTAATGTAACCTAGTTGCAAAAAAACACTCCAACTCGGATAAAATTTCCTTCTAGTTACTTCACAACACTGGCAAAATCTGTCATTAAACATATGATTTGTTTAGTGAAATTTTAAAGAAGCAAAACAAAATGAGCAATTCTGAGGATTCTGTGGAAAGTTATTAAATTTATTTCAAAACATTAAATAAATGCATTAAATAACCTTTGACTTTGGTAGATGATATCTTTGTACACGGGTGAGCATTGCGAATCACGTCGCAATAGAGAGATGAAAAAAGTACTAGAAGTACACTCGATATAATGAGTGAGGCAGATTTCAAAATGCGCATGAGGCTAAGACGCCAAACGGTGGAATATCTAACAAGTAGTAACAAAATGTGTGTAAAAGAAATGCATAAACTTAATGCTATTTTATTTTCATTGAAGTGTTCGGAGTCTTAACTGCGTTCCTACCTGTGGTGGTAGAACGCGCATATTACCACGAAAAATCCGTGTATATGTGCATTTGGTATGTAAGCAATACGGTGGGATTTAGGCAACTAGCAAATTTGTGCGATATCAACGATGTGAGTGATGAAAATACGTTTGTACTTGATGATGGTTTTGAAGAATGAAACCTAGACGCACCCCTTGACAGAAGGCAAACCCTTTTTAATTATTTAAGAAAACAAAATATTATTTAAAACTTTCGCTGCATATACATATATATTTATATCTTTAAATTTACTAATAAAAATATTTTCAAGAATTCTTTGCATTTCATTCAATTTAAAATCTATAAAACAAATTCACAAGGAGTATCACATATAAAATTCAATTCAGATCATTTCTTATTCTAATTACAAGTAAAATAAGAACCAAAAGCAAATTAAAAAAATCCAGTTTCAGTGAAAGCATTTTAGTGAAGTTTTTGCAATGTTTTTGATGTAAATTCTAAATGCTCGCTTTTATAAAACCCTTGTACATTGTACAGCAAAAAGATTACGAAGTGTTTTGAAAAATTGTTAAGTTGATGCTCTTCCGCATGTACAAGGGTTTTATAAAAACGAGCACGAAGAATTTACATCAAAAACATTGCGAAAAATTCACTAAAAAGTTTTCACTGAAGCTCACAGTAGCGTTTTAAAAAGCTGTTGCTGGACAGAGTATTTTCTGTTAGCTATTTTCTACAAACAGCACATTTGCCGAAAGTGTTTCAAACGATCTATAACACACATGAACCGTGTGGTCGTTTGAGATAATCGCACTTTTTCCAAATATTTCGTGCATTTGCTCCATATAGCGGGCCCTGCCTTATAGGCCTGGAGAAGACTGCGCATCTTCGACTCCAAATACAGCGGCGTCCTTTTTAAGTCCTGGAAGTGGATTATGTATATAAATATAATTTGTTCAAACATATATTTTTTGAACCTACCGTGATCGCCATTGACACCATCACCCCTATTGCGAGTGTCGATTTGCAGTAGAATAGAAATTTTTCTATTGAGTCGATCATCTTTTATTTTCGTATTGCGGAACTGAATCGAAAAACAATTGTACAATTGTGAATGGCTTGCTGAATTGCAATCAGCTGTTTCGGTGTTTGCTTACATTTTTGATATATTTGGCAAATAAAATAAAATACAACTGTCCAAAACTTTTCAATTTAAAAAAGAAAATACCACTAATGGATAGTGTCGACGTGTGGTTTAGTGATAGTGATGACGAGGAAAGTGAAAGATTAGTAGAGTTAGCAAGAGCGAGGAGGAGGTTGAGAGATTCGTCTTATCCTCTGGAATTGGAGGAAAATATGTACATATGTATACAGTTTCAACGGTGCTTAGTTGGTTAAAACGTAATCAATCTATATTTTTTTAAGATTTTTGAAAAATTTTCATCTTCCGAAGGCTGCATTTACGCATTTGCTCACATTATTAGATAGCAAACTGCAAGGTGGCGTTAGAAACACATCAGTGCCAAATATTTTAAAGTTGGCAGCGACTTTGAGGTTCTGTGCTCAGGGGTCGTATCAGCTAAGTGTAGGGAACGAAAGTTGTATTGGGCTTGGCCAATCTACGGTGTCCATAATTTTGGCGGAAGTATTCAATGCTTTGGAGGAATGCGTCTGCAGATATTGGATAAAAATGCAATACAGTGAAGAGGAAAAACGAGAAGCAAAGTGTTATTTCTTTGAGGGGAGCGGAATACCCGGAGTAATAGGCTGCATAGACGGTACGCACATCAAAATTGTTTCCCTAAAAAAGGAGCATCAGCATTTGTTTTACAATCGGAAGGGATTTTTCAGTTTGAATGGAATGATAGTGAGTATTTATAAAGGAAATGCAACAATGGAGTTTATAATCTTTCTCCATTTATAGGTTTGCGACAACGCCATGCGAATCCGCTATATCAACGCGAAGTATCCTGGAGCTACGCATGATGCTAATGTTTTTAATATGTCTGCATTGAAACAACAATTAGAAGAAGATTATCGTAGTGGCGAGCGAAATATGTTATTAGGTATGCTATGGTTAATTTATGTAGACATTCGAATGGTTGTGTCATAGCTATTTCCAATTTTAGGAGATGGAGGGTATGCCTTACAACCCTATATGCTTACGCCATACCGGAACCCAGAACCCGGATCAGCAGAATGTATGTTCAACGGTAAACATTCTCAAGGGCGGAATATTGTAGAACGCACTATTGGGGTGCTCAAAAATCGTTTTAGGTCCTTGTTAGGCGCTCGAGCGCTTCACTATGAACCCAAAAGAGCTACACAAATAATAAACGTCTGCGCAGCGCTTCATAACATTTGTATTTTCTACAATGCTCAATTTCCCGATGAAGAAATGCTAAGCGACCGAGACTCAGACGACCGAGCTCAAGAAAACACAGCTTTTGAAAATCTCTCTGTGACCAGTGAGGAAGCGAGGGCAATTAGAAATAATATTTTGCAACACATGCAATTCTAACGTTATGGCGTTTATTATTTTATTCAGTTAAAAAACTCATATTCAGTTCAGTTATAAATCACATATTCAGCCTTTTTTAATTCATATTCAGTACCTTTTAAGCTTATATCTAAATTCATTAATTAATAATTTTCTTGGGTCACATTGGTTGCATACTCTTCAGGGTCTTCCTCGACCTCACTATCCAACTCTTCCTCAACCATTGTAGGCGAACTATAGCCTTGACTTGCCCTTGATGTTGCCGCCACGTTCGCCGTTCCTAATTCCTTACCGGGTGGGTCAGTGCAGACATCCATATTTAGGAGGCTGATTATTGCTTCTTCCATCGCAGAAAAAGTATGCAAGCTGTTTGGACCCCCACCAGTTGCACGAAGCTCTATTTTATTTTGCGAAGCTTTTTTTCTTGTTTTACTCTTAAGATCCGTCCACACCTATAATGAAATACGTGTATCTTATTTACGAAAGCTATATATGTGTGGAATTGTATTTTACCTTCAACCACTTTTCCCACGAGCGCATTGGTGGTCCCAAACTGTTCAACTCTACAGCTACCCGCTCCCACCTTGCCTTTCCTTGAACTTTTCCGCAGATACCTTTCCCTAAGTCGCTGTTTTTTTGCATCAACTCCACTAATCGTGCTAGTTGCCTTTTGTTACTAACTACTTTTGATCTGTAATTTTAATATAATTATTTTATTACTTTTATTTATGTACATTTTTATTTATTTTCTTTAAATTTGCTTACCTTTTATCCATTTTCGTTCTTTTTTCATCAACTTTACTCTCCAACGACTAGAAAATGGCTGTAGAAAGATGATCGATTAAAAAGCATTCACAGTCGCTCGCTGAGCGAGAAATCGACACTGGCAATACCACGATAGTTGATAATCGCTCAATAGTCGATTATCTATTTTTGATCGACACTCGCAATAGGGGTGCATGTCTTCCAACACGTTCGCGTAGGTCAACCTCTTTCCTTTTTGGGTGCTCCAACTCCGCTTTCCGGGTGAGGTAGCATCTCAAATACTCAACTGTCTCCTCACATGACCATCTCTTTCGCATTTTTTCTTGCATTCTGAAATAAAAATCATGTTTTAATTCATAATTTTATGTGAAATATACGAAAAGCAATTTTACTTACCCTTGTCGCTCAACTAGCGACTGTGAATAGTTTTTGATCGACAATCATTCTACTGCCATTTTCTAGTCGTTCAAGTTTGAGTTTAGTAAGAAAATTTACAATTATGGATAAAAAGTAAGTTAATAGACTGGAAATTAAAAAAATATATAATAAAGATATGTCTAAATTATAGATCAAAAGTTGTGAGCAATAAAAGGCAGTTAGCGCGGTTGGTTGAACTTATGCAGGAGAATCAGCATATAGCAAAAGGGATGCAGACATGTTAGAACCGCAGAATCATGCGTTGCCCCTGGATATTTTGCGTTTATATAGCGAATTCTCCTTGCATTTTCACAAACCTGCAAAGAATATAAATAAAAATTATATCAATAAACAGTTAACTCTAAAGGATTTTCATTCAGAACATTTGCTATCATTGTATTTAAGCTATAATATCCTTTTCGGTTGAAGCACAGATGTTGAAGCTCCATTTTGGGGGCAACGATTTTAACATGTGTCCCGTCAATGCAACCTACTACACCCGGTATTCCACTTTTCTCATAAAAGTAAATTTTCGCTTTTCTTTTCTCCTCTTCGGTATATTTAATTGAGATCCATTCTCTACAAACGTGCTGTTGCAAGGCCTTAAACACTTCAGTCAATACTAAGTAAACAGTAGATTAGCCAAGCGCGATATTGCTCTCGTTTCCCACGCTCAATTGATATGAGCCTTGAGCACAAAATCGCAAAGTCCCTGATAACTTGAGAATGGTGGGAATTGATGTATTTCTTACTCCTGTTTGTAATTTGTTTTCCAGCAGTGTAAGAAAGTACATGAATGCAATTTTTAGCAAACGAAAATTCTTCAAAAACCTGCAAAGATTTGTTTAGTAAAATTCCTAAACCAAAACGTGCAAACGGCATACATTTGGTCTTCCTACTCCAAAGGGTTAGACGAATCTCTCAACCTTCTTCTCAATTTCGCCAACTCCAATAATCTTTTACTTTCATCTTCACTGTCGTCACTTTACCACAGCTTCACAGTGCCCATTTATTTATTTATTACCAAAAAAATATTAAGTTTGCAATATCGCTTTGAGGAGATAGCAAGTAAATGAAATGGTTGACAAATGTAAATAAATACCCAAACAGCCGTCAATTTAGTTGACCGTTCACAAAAGAGCAAATTTTTGTCGATCAAGTTACACAATACAAAATTCAATTATAGTCGACTCGATCGACAAATGTATATTCTATTGTCAGTCGACACTCACAATAGGGGTGATAATATGGCTGCATATTGCTCACTACACCTACCCTCTGCGAATATTCGACGCAATATTTGTATTCATTTATGAAGATGAACTGCAGCACTGAACGTTCGCGAATGAATCGAAGCCACTCGTAGCTACATTTATGAACGCACGAAGTTGGATTCACTAATACATACGCGCAATTTTTTCTACCTAGCATTCTTAAACGCGAACGAACTGGATATTTTTCATGTTCTCGTTCGCGAAAGTGAATGTAATTTTTTTTTAATGTTCACGTTCGCGTGTAAACTCATAAAAGTACGTACGTGAATATTCAGAAATGAATATGCAAAGTGAACGAGATAGCAATAATTTATCTTTGACATTATGAATATGTATCTGCAAACATACTTATTTGAAAGTGTCAATTAATTCTTTGCAAAAATACCAAATTTAATTTAACTTGTAATAAAGATTTTGTAGAAAGTTCTATTTTTCAGTGAATATTTAGTGTGTCTACCATGGGCTCCGATAACTGCTCGGAGACGTTTATGCATGGACGAAATTAATTTTGGAATATCGTAATCCTCGGGTAATTCCTCCTCTAAATATATACTTGACGAATTGGGTTTCTGTTTTTGGTGCCCTTTTTACAACTTTTTACTTTAGATACGCCAATAAATCCTCTATGGGATTGAGGTCATGACTTTGTGGAGGTGAGTCGATGGCCTTAGTGCAGTTGTAAAGAACCTAAGTGCAGCACAAATATGACTTACGTTTCGGGTCATTATCTTGGTGCAGCTTATATTTTAACTTTCCTTGCTCATAAACACCGAGTGTTGTTTTGCAAAGAATTACTTGACAAAGTAAAATATGAATTGATTTGGTTTTTTTAATTTTAAAACAGATTTCAAATGGAGCACGGGGAAATTACCAGCGCTATGTTAGAATGTACTATTCATTTAAGAATTTTATTCATTAACTTTTTAATTTAGTTATATCTCTTCTATTAATATGCTATTAAAAACAGATTTTTTCAACTTTTCTTCCTTTGAAAATATTTACTTGGCAATCTGTATCTAATTTGGAAAAACGTCTGAGGTTTCGAAAAAGGTTATGAAACTTCCTAGTATATTTTTGTTTTGTTCAGTTGAGCTTCTTTCTTTGACCTGAATGTTGGGCTGCTCAAACTCAGTAGTAATTTTTTCTTTGATTGTAATATAAAGTGGAGGTCACGCGCTTGGTTTTAATCATTCTCTGGGCATGAAATAATTATAACTTTATCAAAAAACAATTTAATTAAGATAAATTCAGAAGTAAATATATATGTAAATCGTACCCATTTTGAATAAAATATCTTTGTAAATCAGTACTTTTTAAATGTTTGAAGCAAATAATTGAATTATTATTATCCTCAGTTAAGTTAAAAGTTGCCGAAAGTTTTCTTTGCTTCTTGTTTTTGGAAAAGTATGCTTGACCCCAGTACCATGCACAAAATACAATAGATAATTTATTGTACATAAAAAATACCGTAATGCTGCGGTTGCGGTTGTTTATTGGTCTAGCGAGAGAGAGGGATGAGTTAGTTACGAGCGAAACGAGAACGATCGTGATGGCGACAGAGCAGCGCATTTATTGAATAAAGTTTTGTAAATAAACTGAAAACGGTATTTGGTTTTTATTTCGGGAAGCAAGGCACATTTTGGTCCATCGAGCCGAAGGGTGAAAGTTTCGGTGCATTTCTTTAAAAACCGCGGCAGTGGATGTGAAGAAATAAAACAATTTTGCGGGTTCGGGGGCGCTAAATCCAGCGATTGTGGTGCTTCATACATGCGTGATTGGTGTTTGTGTGTGATGTTATGACCAGCGAGGAGTACGGCTATTGTACTTTGTTTTTGTTATGATTTATTGAGTCTCTATCAAAGAACATAGATCGTAAAATGAAATCGATGGAATGAGACAGCATTTTCTGTTTTCAGAAATTTTCATTATATTTACCTTTTGGTCATCTTATTGTCAAAGAACCACGATGCAGAGAAAATAAGGTGACGACAAAAGACTTCCGTTGCTTCGTACTTGCCTCGTTTAAAGGATTGACGTCACAACTATCTCGTAAAAAGTTGACTTTTCAGAGTTTTGAGTGATCTTTACAAAAAGTTAAACACAGAATAATAAATGTGAAGTGCCGAGCTTTGTATTTTAGCAGTTGCAGTGCAAATAAAACGCCCAAGTGCAGTTATCACCTTCCTTTTCGTCTCACTATTCCTGTAGCAGCAACCGCTGTGACGTGTACGCCGCCAGCGTTGTCGTAATCTGGTTTTCTATCATTCTTTTCAAGGAACGTTCTTTGTTATTGTTGGATTCGTAAATTACTCTTCTTCTTTACGCACACATTGATATGATTTGCATAATTAGCCGTTTAAACAGGCTTTGCGAAATGTCTGCTGTGGCTTAGCGCGTTAAGTCGCCAGCCACATTATCATATTGCACGTTTGAATTTTTGCCCCATAGTTCGAATCCTAGCTTTTTTTCGTGCCATGTCTAATTTTTATAATTTTTTTAAATTCAATAGAAAATAAAATATCACACAACATAGATATCCTTCATTTTATGGAAATCTTTTTTCATTTAAATTTCTGCTCTGATTTTATTTTATTACAAATGAATATACAAAATCGTGGAAAAGTTTTCACGTGTCGAATTTTTTGGAATAGTTTGAAATGCGAAATGCAAACATATCACATATTTTATTTATTCAATAGGATATAAAATAAAATATTAACTATCCGTGCATTTTTTGTACTTACTGCGATCCCTGAAAACAGTTGCATCATTTCACAAAAGTTCTGATCTGATTCTATTTAGGTACAAATGAATATGATATTATAAAAACTCTAAAACTAAGTAAGGAAAAAATTTCTGAAATGAAATTTTAAAATTTTTACAACATCAGTTAAAAAAGAAAAATTATAATAATAATATTGGTAGGCACGCTGTTAATTGCCACATCTTAACATAATAAATATGTATATGCTCACGACATTTTCTTACTGACCTCTATGTTAGAATGTTATGTGGAAATGTTAAATACCTGTGGAGAACCCCAGTTTGGAAACGTTTCAGACAACATTTTTTGCAGTCCACAAATTTTCAGCTTCTCATACTTCTAAGTTCTCTGGTATGAGAAGCTGCAAATTGAAAGTGGAAACTATTCGGCGATGGTCGTTAACAGGGCTGATACGTTTCCAAACTGGGTCTGCACCACACTGTTAAATTAGCATTTTTAACCCACCAAAAGTGTTAAATTTAATGTTAGCAGGGAAAAATATAAATTTTGATGTTAACAAATATGCAGACGAATGAAGATGAGAATAAATAGAAAAACTTAAGAAAGTAAGATTGTGCTGATATTCAGAACAAAATAAAGAGTTTAATGTACATATTTATCAAATTAATGTTTTTAGCTATTTAATTTTTATAAATGAGAGTGTGCAAGTTAAGAAACGATTTCAACATTGCTTATATAAAATACAAATTCTTTCCCACAAATTACGCTGACGCTATGTCTGCCTAATATAAAGGGTTTAATGTTTCATTTTGCGACCGGTATGAATAAATAAATTACACAACAGCCAAAACTCCTCATATTACAATAAGACAACAACTATCATACTTTTTGCTAACCAAATGAAGTATATAATTATAAGCAACATGTTTGTAAAGTTAGTTCGTACCTAGCGTAAGAGAAAGGAAGTTGACGAAATGTCAACAAAATAAATAAATTTTTTTAAGTAAATAACCAAACGAACTTTTAATTGGCGCCCAACGTGGGGCTAGCTAAGATAAATATCCTGAAAAACAAAGTAAAGATTCGCGGCTAGTGAAAAACTTTTTAAATAAGTATCCCAGTGAGAAGGGAGAAAAAAAAAAACTTTTGAAAAATAAGTAAAAAGTATTCCAGTGAAGGGAAGGAAAGACAAATATATAAAAAGAGCTTTAATTAAATCAAAATTGTGCGAATAAATTTTAAATTGTGCAAAAACTAATAAGAAATAAAACAAAAAAACTGTTGAATTTTGTGGACGGAAAACTGATTCAATAAAAACAAATAAATTTCCACTTGATTTAATAAAATTTATTGGTGAACCAAGGCAACTTGAAAGAACATTTTTTGCTACAAAAAATAAAGCATTAATCGTTGAATGGCTTGTGATAAAAAGGAGCGGAAGATATAGACGAAATTAAAACGTCTCCTTAACATTTGATAACAGAAATATATAAAAATATTATTATGAGAGTAATAAACATTTTAAAGGAAAAAATAATGTGATAAAAATAAACGATTGTTCAACTACAACTGATGATAACAACCTAAACTGCAACTGACGACAACAACCTAACAGGATAACCTAAATAGATTCCAACTACTTCAACAACCTGAGGATATCATTTCTGCAATCAACAACCAACTCTTTTAAGTAAGTTAAGCTAGTTAATTTTTAAATAAAAGCAAATATTAAAAATAACTTCCTAACAAAGAATTATCAAAATTGTGTAACTCGATTTAGAATAATAATTATAAATTACCCTCTTGTTTAAACTAGTAACAAAAATTCCTTTTTAATCAAAACAATTTTCATATAAAAACTTTTTTGCTTATAAAAAAATAATAAATAAAGCGATCCATTGATAAAAAAGAGATTGCACTGTTTTCAAGAAATTTACAATAGTAGACCGAACTCCACTAATGCAGGACGAAACAATTGACAATTTGACAGATAGATTAAGTAGGTCACTTAATATGGCTCAAAGCGCAGCAACAGGAGCAGGTATATCAAGCCTGACAGAATTACAAAAAAGGCAGATAAAAGAATTAATTAGGGAAACAATCGAAACAGGCCCCTTGAATAGGAGAATGGAGGAAATCAATAGAAGTTTACAACAACTAGGTGGAGTTAATATGGTTGAGGAATTTAGGACACAACCTATTGATGAAAGGACAACTTGTGATGAATCCTTGGAGGTTATTAAGTCATTGCCCATATTCAATGGCAAAACCTCATATGTAAGTTGGCGGGAAGCCGCCAACAACTCAATGAGTCTCTATAAAATAGGCAGTCGTAGATACTACGCCGCCCTCACGATTTTAAGGAACAAAATAGTTGAAGAAGCGAACGATATTCTTACCAATCATGGTACAGTGTTGAATCTGGAGGCCATCCTAAGCCGATTAGACTTCGCTTATTCGGATAAAAGACCACTCCATATTATTGAGCAGGAAATTAGCATAATGAGACAGGGCTCATTAACAATTCTTGACTATTATAATGAAGTCAACAAAAAACTCACTGCTCTGATCAACAAAACTATCATGACTCATGGATCCAGTTCGGAGTTAAGTAACGAACTTAATAAGAAAAACCGACAACACGCCTTGCGAGTTTTTATCACAGGGTTAAATGCCCCATTGGCAAACATTTTATTCTCATTGGCCCCTACTGATCTTCCTAACGCTCTAGCAAAAGCTCAGGAATTGGAGTCCAATAATATAAGAGCTAATTTTGCTCTACAATTTAATAGAAATTCCCAAAACTCTAACCAAAAATCACAAAATACATTGCGTTTTCCTCAACGTAATGAAAGAAACTTTCCAAGGAATAATTTTTTCCAAGACAGACATATCCAACCAAAGCCAGTACCAATGGAGTTAGGCAGTTCAGCAAACATTGTGCAAAGGACACAACCATTAAATAATGGATACAGTTTTAAAACAGCTACTAATGCTAATTTTGCAAATAGAAATCCAACCAATTTTCGAAATTACGAACATAATCAGTATCCCCAAGGTATTAAGCGCCCCCAACAAAGCGGTCAAAACAGTTATCAGCCGTATCATAAGGCTCAAAGGGTAAACAATTTAAATGAGGATGCTTTTTTAGAAACTGCACCGGATTGCCCTACATCATTAAAAGAGGAAAATCCGGGAGAGTCTATACAATATTAATTGACAGTGGCGCTACTAGCTGTTATTGTAGGCCAAATGTCCTAAAAAATAGAAAACAATTAGTTACAAGGAAAAGAGTGAAAACCATAAATGGATTCACTATTATTGATCATTTTAGCGAAGCACAAGTATTTGGAATAAAAGAAAGATTTTACGAGATCCCCAATCTCGAAGCAGACATTTTATTAGGTTACAATTTTATGAAAAAGGCTAATATCATACTAGATTTCGAAAAAGGAACACTCTCAAGTGGGGAGCATAGCGAACAATTTTTAAACTTTAATAAAAAAGAAAAAGAGGAACACATTAAGGAAAATGAATCTGAAGAAGGTGAGGAACTGGAGAAAATTAATTATATGAAACAAAATGATGAATATTTAAGACAAAAAATTGTTGGAGAAATCATGAAACTTCATTCGCGTATAAATATGCAATTGCCTTTCAGGACAGACATAAGAGCAGAAATTAACACAATTGCTGAAACTCCAATATGGAGTAAGCAATATCCTTATCCCATGTCTGTTAATGTATTTGTGAACAGTGAAATAAAAAAATTATTGAACGACGGTATTATTCGTCCAAGTAGAAGTCCATACAATTCACCAATCTGGATTGTACCAAAGAAAGGAACAAATGAAGACGGATCCTCGAAGTTGAGGAAGGTAATCGATTTTAAAAAATTGAACGATCAAACTATTGCAGTGAATTATCCCATTCCAGACTGCAGTGTCATACTATCGAATTTGGGAAAGGCTAAGTACTTTTCCACAATTGATCTGGAATCTGGCTTCCATCAAATATTGATGAAAGAATCAGATATTAGTAAAACAGCTTTCTCCGTGAATAACGGGAAGTACGAATTCTTAAGAATGCCTTTCGGGCTAAAAAACGCTCCAGGTATATTCCAGGCTGCGATGGACGATATCCTGAGAGACTATATTGGGAAATTTTGTCATGTCTATATAGACGACATTATTGTGTTCTCGACTTCATTAGAAGAGCACAGCAATCACCTTTCCAAAATAATACAAACCCTTAAGGATGCAAACATGAAAATTTCATTAGAGAAATCAGCATTTTATAAAAACGAAGTTGAATTTTTAGGTTACATTGTAGGATATAACGTTATTAAAACAGATCCCAAGAAAATTGAAACTATACAAAATTATCCTATACCGGTTACCTTGCGACAACTCAGAAGCTTTCTAGGAATGTCAGGATACTATAGGAAATTTATAAAAAATTATGCCTTAATTACAAAGCCACTAACAACTTACCTGTCAGGAAAAAATGGTAGGATATCACAAAACATGTCAAAGAAAACTAATATTGAATTAAATAAAGAAGCTATTGAAGCGTTCAAGACAGTAAAGGCGTTGCTAATGGACCAAGTTGAGTTGGTACAACCAGATTTTAATAGCAAGTTCGTTTTAACGACTGATGCCTCGAACGTAGCCATAGGAGCTATACTGAGCCAAAAAGGAAAACCGATAACATTTATCTCAAAAACCTTAAATTCCACCGAAAGGAATTACGCAACGAATGAAAAGGAGTTATACGCTATCGTGTGGGCGTTGAAGACACTTAGGAATTATTTATATGGCGTTAAAGATTTAGAGATCCATACGGATCATCAGCCGTTAACATTTGCTGTTTCGACCAGAAACCCAAATGCCAAAATGAAAAGATGGCATGCCTTTATCGAAGAATTTGCCCCAAAAATCATTTACAAACCAGGCACAGAAAACGTAGTTGCTGATGCCCTTTCTAGGCAAATTTTAAACCAAATTTCTGATAATGACAGTATACATAGTACACAACACTCAATAGAAAGTAGTGACAATTTTAATATATGTGAAACCAATAAACCTCTTAACGAATTTAAGCAACAAATACTTTTATTAAAAAATAGGTTTACAATTCATGAATTTATTAACGTTTGTGATAAAACTCGCCATATAATAGAATTCGACACAAGAGAAAATCTCTTGACTATTCTCAAGGAATTTCTTAACCCAAATTTAGTTACAGCAATACATTGCACACCAGGGGATCTATATGAATTTAAAGAAACAGTTAAGAATGTATTTACCAATAAATTTGTTTTCACCAAAATTTTTTCAAACGACATCACTAATGTGGATGATCAACAATGTATTGTAAAAGAAACACACATTCGCGCTCACAGAAATTTTAAGGAAAACTATAAGCAGATTTACAAACAATATTATTGGCCAAAAATGATAGACCATTTTAAGGAATTTATAAGACACTGTGAAATTTGTAACAAAGCTAAATACAATAGGCATCCACAAAAAGCAAAAATTGGAGAGGCTCCAATTCCCAACAAAGAGGGGGAGTGCCTTAACATTGACATTTTTTACGCTCAGAACCTTAAATTTATAACTTGCATTGATGCTTATTCAAAATTTTTGGTTATTAAGTCTATAGAAGATAAAACTAATTTAGGAGAAAAAGTATGTGACGTATTGCAGAGTTTCCCTGATGCAAAGAAACTCACTCTTGATAACGAACCTGGATTTACGTCTCCTCAGTTCAAAGCATTAATGCAGCGACTGAAAATAGAACTTTACTATTGTACTCCTCGTCACAGTACAACCAATGGACAAGTTGAAAGGGTCCATTCTACCATTATAGAGATAGCAAGATGCCTTAAAGAAGAATTTCATTTAATTGACAATACAGAGGCCTTCTATAGAGCTGTCCAACAATATAACAAAACAATACACTCAGTAATAGAAAATAAACCGATAGATATATTTTTCAATAAAATCCCACTCAATCTTCATAATTTATTAAAGAAAGCACAGGAAAAAATGATTGGAAGAAATAACACAAATGGAGTTAAAACATACCAACCTGGTGCTATTGTATATGAAAAAATAATTGGACAACGTAACAAGTTGTCACCTAGATTCAAAAAACAAAGGGTTCAAGAGGACTTAGGAAATAAGATTAGAATACAGTTTCGCAACAGAATCATCCATAAGGATAACATTAAGACCTGATTTCTTGCTACAATAATTTTTCCCAATCTATCTTTGCAGAAAATGATTTTTACAATTATTATACTTCTTTCGCTTTTTGCTACGTGTCAGCTTGAAGTACAAATACTGGACTATACTAATTCGCAATTAATTTCGATTCACTTAGGACAAACTAGACTACAGAACGGAAATTTTAAACTGATTCACATACTAAACTTGACAGATTACGAACAGATAACTCATAATTTAATGAACGGACTTCTTACTAACAATGAACGACAAAGAATAATTAATCGAGACTCTGTTCAAAGAATTAATGAGCTGACTAGTACCACTAACCAAATTTTGAAAACAGTTAAATCCCTCGAACAAGTTCATAAAACAATAGAAGATACCATTATAAACAAGTTAAAAATTATTAGAGACGAATTGTTAAACATTGAATACGCCTTACAATGGGCAAGAGTAGGAGTTATTAACTCCTTTATACTTTCAGAAAACGAAATTCTTGAAGCAAAAACATTTTTAGACAATGAAAAGTTTCCGTATAATAATATTGAGGAAGCCTTAGGATTTGCTTCCATTAGAATAGCAACAGATGAATCAACAATACTATATATTGTAAACTTACCAGCAATAGATAAAGATATTTGTGAAAAAATACTTATTAAACCAGTTAAAAAACACCAAACCATTGTAAAAATTAATTCAGAAGAAATAATTAAATGTAGTAATAAACTTTATGAAATTAAAAAGAATTGTAATCAATTTAATGATTTATCCATTTGTAGTAAAAATAATTTATTAGATATAAGTGAAACAAATTGTATACCACCGCTTCTGAATAGCAAAAAGCATGATTGCGTTATAATAAATAACCACCATGTACCATCAGTACAAGAACTTTCTAAGGAAATGTTATTTTTAAATCAATTCGAAGGATTTTTGGAAATATCAGGAAACAAATCTAATCAATTATCCGGAACTTATATAATAAATTTTCATAATGACACAATCACTGTAGAAAATAAAACTTTTATATCAAGAGAATTAACAACATTAAATCCACTTCCAGCTGTATTACAGCTTTCCAATATTAATTCTACTACCCAAGAGGTCCTTTCACTTGAAATGATGAAAGAACTACAGACAACCAATATCGATGAGATCGACTTAATGTCAACGAAAGGAAACATTATGTTTTCACTAAATTTAGTCCTAACTGCCATTCTAATTCTCAGTTTCTTTTTTTTTCAAATTTAAAAACAAAAGAAAAAATACCGATCTCAGTGTGACGGCAATAATCAATGAAACTCCTAACCCAAGGGATTCAAATTTTGAAAAATCACCTCCTGTCAGTTCACGACGAGAATTTCGAAGTGTCAACGACCTTCCAGTTTTTTAACAATCGGGACGATTGATTTTATGAGGGGAGGAGTTAAGAAACGATTTCAACATTGCTTATATAAAATACAAATTCTTTCCCACAAATTACGCTGACGCTATGTCTGCCTAATATAAAGGGTTTAATGTTTCAGTGTGCGACCGGTATGAATAAATAAATTACACAACAGCCAAAACTCCTCATATTACAATAAGACAACAACTATCATACTTTTTGCTAACCAAATGAAGTATATAATTATAAGCAACATGTTTGTAAAGTTAGTTCGTACCTAGCGTAAGAGAAAGGAAGTTGACGAAATGTCAACAAAATAAATAAATTTTTTTAAGTAAATAACCAAACGAACTTTTAATTTGCACATACATATGTACATATACAGGAAAAATGTTCGCCAATACATATGTAGTATGAATATATGCAGGCTAATAAAATAAATATTTTGTACTTAAAACTTAAAGCGCAAGACTGATTCTGAATCAAGAGTAATATTAAAAATAAAATATGAAATTAAAAAAAAACTGGCAAAAATATGTATATCTATACTTTTGCCCAACTGTGATTTGAACCTAGAAAAAAGTTGTGAAATGAATGATAAAGAAGCGCCTATACCAGCAGCGCCACATCACACACTATTTTCGGGCATCTAAATCACTACTTAATCGTGAACTTCTTACACTACATTGGGGAAGGGTGTTTATTTAGATTTTTACTTTTTTGCAAATTCTTGCACTAGCATACATACATATGTACATATGTATATACATATGTATGTAAGTTGATATATACTACCAAAGAATACTACATAAGTACATAACTACATTTGAATGTACAGTCACAAAAAACTAAAATATCATCAAGTATACAATCATATATGCACACATCTATGGATATGTATTCATATCTATGTATGTACATATGTACATATATATATCTAAATACATAAATTCATATGCATCCATGTACATACATGCACACATATGTACATATCTATGTACTTATGTAAGCGCATGTGAAAAAATTCAACCTTGACATACGCTAAATCAAAATCAAATCACAACGCAATCACAACCGCAGCTGCATTTGTGCCTGCGCCGGCGCCAAATATTCTAAAATATCTGAAACTACATACAACAACAAAAAATTCATTCATAAATGCGTGCGCGTATTCCTAAAAACAAATGCCGTTCATTCATAAGCGTAAGCATTTCATCTCCCCGCGCACGCAAACGTTCCCCTCAACGATCTTTTTCGCGACGAACACAAAAATGCTAAAATCTTCAATTTTACAAACCATCGACGGTCATTGAAAATTTCAACACCGCAATATCAGACAATAGTGCAATTTGCCAACGTAGTCTGACAAATTGCTGGCATTCTAGAATGTTCTAGAATATTCTAGAACATTCTAGAACTTCTGCCCAAATGCGCATCAATTCATTTGCGTACACGTGCACGCGCAATTGGCGAATCGACACAAAAATTGCCGAAAACAGAAAAGAATAGTCTTTTGCTTACCGTTCCCTTTCCCTTTCAACCCTTCTCTTATCCACAATTGTTGCATAACTCCTCTTCCGTCTCTACTTGCCCCGCTGGCACGCAAGAAACAGTTTTTTTTCGGGTTACTACTTTTTCTTCTTTGTTTCATTTTTAGTTGGATTCGTAAATTTTTCTTTTTCTTTGCGTACACATTGCTATGATTTGCATAAATAGCCGTAAAAGCGAACTCCATAAAATGTCTGCTGTGGCTTGGCGCGTATAGTCGCCTGCCACATTATCATATTGCACGTTTGAATTGTTGCCCCATATTCGAATCCTAGCTTTTTTTCGTGCCATGTCTAATTTTTATATTTTTTTTTAATTCAATAGAAAATAAAATATCATACAACTTATCCTTCATTTTATGGAAATCTTTTTTCATTTAAATTTCTGCTCTGATTTTATTTCATTACAAATGAATATACAAAATCGTGAAAGAGTTTTCACGTGTCGAATTTTTTGGAATAGTTTGAAAAGCGAAATGCAAACATATTACATATTTTATTTATTCAATAGGATATAAAATAAAATATTAACTATCCGTGCATTTTTTGTACTTACTCCGATCCCTGAAAACAGTTGCATCACTTCACAAAAGTTCTGATCTGTTTATATTTAGGTTCAAATGAATATGATACTATAAAAACTCTAAAACTAAGTAAGGAAAAAATTTCCGAAATGAAATTTCAAAATTTTTACATCAGTTAAAAAAAGCAAAATTATAATAATAATATTGGTAGGCACGCTGTTAATTGTCACATCTTAACATAATAAATATATGTTCTCGACATTTTCTTACTGACCTCTCTGTTAGAATGTTAAGTATGTGGAAATGTTACATAGCTGTGGGGAAACCCAGTTTGGAAACGTTTCAGACAACATTTTTTACAGTCCACAAATTTGCAGCTTCTCATACTTCTAAGTTCTCTGATTGACGGCTGTTTGGGTATTTATTTACATTTGTCAACCATTTCATTTACTTGCTATCTCCTCAAAGCGATATTGCAAACTTAATATTTTTGTGGTAATAAATAAATAAATGGACACTGTGAAGCTGTGGTAAAGTGAGGACAGTGAAGATGAAAGTAAAAGATTATTGGAGTTGGCGAAATTGAGAAGAAGGTTGAGAGATTCGTCTAACCCTTTGGAGTAGGAAGACCAAATGTATGCCGTTGGCACGTTTTGGTTTAGGAATTTTACTAAACACATCTTTGCAGGTTTTTGAAGAATTTTCGTTTGCTAAAAATTGCATTCATGTACTTTCTTACACTGCTGGAAAACAAATTACAAACAGGAGTAAGAAATACATCAATTCCCACCATTCTCAAGTTATCAGGGACTTTGCGATTTTGTGCTCAAGGCTCATATCAATTGAGCGTGGGAAACGAGAGCAATATCGCGCTTGGCTAATCTACTGTTTACTTAGTATTGACTGAAGTGTTTAAGGCCTTGCAACAGCACGTTTGTAGAGAATGGATCTCAATTAAATATACCGAAGAGGAGAAAAGAAAAGCGAAAATTTACTTTTATGAGAAAAGTGGAATACCGGGTGTAGTAGGTTGCATTGACGGGACACATGTTAAAATCGGTGCCCCCCAAAATGGAGCTTCAACATCTGTGCTTCAACCGAAAAGGATATTATAGCTTAAATACAATGATAGCAAATGTTCTGAATGAAAATCCTTTAGAGTTAACTGTTTATTGATATAATTTTTATTTATATTCTTTGCAGGTTTGTGAAAATGCAAGGAGAATTCGCTATATAAACGCAAAATATCCAGGGGCAACGCATGACTCTGCGGTTCTAACATGTCTGCATCCCTTTCGCTATATGCTGATTCTCCTGCATAAGTTCAACCAACCGCGCTAACTGCCTTTTATTGCTCACAACTTTTGATCTATAATTTAGACATATCTTTATTATATATTTTTTTAATTTCCAGTCTATTAACTTACTTTTTATCCATAATTGTAAATTTTCTTACTAAACTCAAACTTGAACGACTAGAAAATGGCAATAGAATGATTGTCGATCAAAAACTATTCACAGTCGCTAGTTGAGCGACAAGGGTAAGTAAAATTGCTTTTCGTATATTTCACATAAAATTATGAATTAAAACATGTTTTTTATTTCAGAATGCAGGGGTCGAATCGTGACAGTCGTGAACGAGCAACTCGTCACGTAAAATTGTGAATATCGGATTATGACAGTCGTGAACGCAGCCGTTTATCGAAAATCGGCATGATTACAAACGTCAACGAGTAAGTGAACGTACTCGTTCGTTCGAACTGTCATGCGATCACAAACCGCCAATCGTAAGCGCGCCGATTTGAAGCAAATTTTTAAACATGTAAGTATATTTAATGTATTTCTATATTTATTCAATATTTTAATTATTTTTGTTAATATAGGGCAAACTATAACAAACTGAACTCCACTCAAAAGGATGTAATGGCGCAATTTATGAGCGAGCATCCCGATTTGGCCAAAAATTTGCTACCAAACTGCGCGCAGGGGAGAATTACAGCCAACCGACTTTGGGAGGAGCTTTCTAAGCGATTAAACGCTGTAGGACCACCAATCAAAGACGCAAAATTGTGGAAAAAGGTGTGTTTATGGTGTATTTAATCGAAATTTATGTTAAAAAGTTGTTTTTTTAGGCTTATGCAGATCAAAAATACAACGCCAAAAAGAAACTTTGCTTTAATAAAGCCTCAAAGCGACAAACAGGTGGAGGACCTTTTCAAGAAAAAACACTCACCCTCGCGGAGGAACTTTTAGTCGAGGCAGCAGGGTTGGAAGCATGCGTTGAAGGGAATAAAACGGTTCCGACATTTGGGAACGTTGCATCACCTTCGCCATCTTCAAAAGCAAGCAGTGCCGAGACAATGTCGAGCATAGACAATGTTGCGAGTACCTCTGCTTCTATTCGTACTCCAGCCCGTAGAAAAGCAAACAGTCGGACACCAAAAAGTAAACAAAAAGGTGACCAGAAAACTGTGCTACTGGAGGAGAATATTAAGATAACAGCAGATCACCAATATAGCGTGCGTGCCAAGTTAGACAAACTGCTTGATTTGAATGAAAGGCAAATAGAAATATCTCAGAGGGAGTTGGAAATTTCTGAGAGGCAGCTAGAATTAAATGAACGTGCGCTTCACCTCAAAGAGCAGAAGCATAAAATTCAGACGGCATCCAGGGAGGTTGATTACCAAATCAAATGCTTAGAGCTCGAATCTCTTAAGAAGAAAAATGCTCATTAATGGTATATAACTAAAAAGTGATACGAAAGTCACCTTAATTTTTTAACTATCAAGTGAATTATAAGTTTTTATTTTTTTATATGTATATAGTTACTAAGAAGACGATTTTGCCTTATCATATGTGCCTGAAAAATAAATGATCTCATTTAATGAATTAATAGAAAAAAACAAATATTAAAAAAAAATAGATGTTATTTCATTTTTTTCATATTATGTTTATTTAGCAAATAGCTTCTATATACTAATCGGTTTCACTAATTACATTTAATGAAAAGCCTGCTCTTAAATCCTAAAAGTGTTTGATTACTAATTTAAAAGCGAGTGTTTAATTTGGTCTCTAATGGTTTGACCGATTCTGGTGAGTTGGCCTTCTCCAACATCTATGTCAGGCTCACTTTCTGCTTCAAAATTTGTGGGATTAAAATTAACTTTGAATTTTATACATATATTATGTAATGCTGCGCATACATTACAGAATCTTGCCACTTTAATAGGATCGTATCTCCCTTTCCTGTCGCAATACAAAATTCTAAAACGACCTTTCAGGATACCTATTGTTCGCTCAATTATGCATCTTGCTTTGGAATGAATTTCGTTGAATCTACTTTCACTGGATCCATCCTGTGCATTCCTGTACGGTGTTATGCACCACGGCTCAAGCGGGTAACCAGAATCCCCTGTTAAAGACCAAATAAATACTTGCTACAAATAAATTCAACTTAGAGTAATTATAAATTATAAACATACCAAGGAGCCACGAATTATCGTTTCTATTGTTGGTAAAACGATCTTCCATAACACGCCGCTGATGTGAATTCTCCCACACAAAGGAATCAAGGGCCGCACCTCCGTATTGGCAATTGATAGCTAAAATTTTGTAGTTCTGATCACATATCTGACAAATTATAACACATAAGTAAACAAATATTCAATTTGATTGAATGCAACTTACTATCATTGCATTTAGACTATGGAATCCTTTTCTATTGTAGTACATGTGCTCATCTTTGGTCGGCTTCTGCAATCCAATATGCGTACCATCTATACATCCGATAACTGAAAATAACAAAATATGATTTCTTAGCACCTCATATACACATGAATATATATTAAGTTTAATTTACCTCCAGGAATTCTGTATTTTTCTGCAAACCACTCTTTACAACTTTGCGAATCATCTGGGTTGAAACATATGAACTCCGGGCACAATTTGCTTTCCATTTCCACGAGTATCTCAGACGTCAATTTGGATACTGTGCTCTGGCACATTCCAATCAAGTAATCGCTGCCAATGGTATGTTATATCCGCCACCCGCAAGGAGCGAAAGAGTTGTAGCTAATTGTAGAACTGCAGGAACAGCTTTGGTGTCCTGACACTTGAACTTAATTTTCGTGAGGACATAATTGAACGCCTCCTTGTTCATCCGAAATCGTTTCATGAATCTGCAAAATTTGAAATGTAGACAGATGTTGATTATGTACATGCATACATGGGACTTACGCATTACTTGACAATGCCAGTGGATTACTTCTATCTCGTAATTGTTTCCGCACAATTTTCTCATCATTTTCACTATCACTTGAGCTTAAATAAAACAAAAAACTAGGATCCATAGTCGCTTTTCAATTTATTTTTTTTTTTGCTATCCTTATTTTGACATTTAAAAGTCTATTGTAACTTCCAAAAATGGAGAAGAAGAGGAGAATAATCGATAACAAAACTGACAATTACGATTCGTCAACTTTCGAATGTAACAATACGATATTGTTCATTCGATGATCGAATAACGTAATTTTTGATCGAACGATTGTCGACTCGTTTACGACTGTCACGATTCGACCCCAGGAAAAAATGCGAAAGATATGGTCATGTGAGGAGACAGTTGAGTATTTGAGATGCTACCTCGCCCGGAAAGCGGAGTTGGAGCACCCAAAAAGGAAAGAGGTTGACCTACGCGAACGTGTTGGAAGACATGCACCCCTATTGCGAGTGTCGATCAAAAATAGATAATCGACTATTGAGCGATTATCAACTATCGTGGTATTGCCAGTGTCGATTTCTCGCTCAGCGAGCGACTGTGAATGCTTTTTAATCGATCATCTTTCTACAGCTATTTTCTAGTCGTTGGAGAGTAGGTTAGGTTAGGTTAGGTTGGAGTGGCAGCCGCCTACAGCGGCTCACTTAGGCCAATACTTGGCCCATTGTGTTACCACAACGAAAAGTTTTGTACCATCCCAAAAAGAAAAATTACCCCTTACTAAACCAGTTTGCCTCATTGATAAACTTCAACAGACAATTTACCTCGGTGCTAGAAACCTTACTAAGGTCATCCAGAAACGGTGATCCCAGATGTCGCATCCTGCTTTTACACAGTGCAGGGCACTTACACAGTAGATGCAAGATCGTTTCCTCCTCCTCGTCATTCTTGCAGCTCCTACAGCATCTTCGGAAGGGCACTCCCAACCTTTCAGCATGTATACCTATCAGACAGTGCCCTGTTAGAGCCCCGATCACATTCGAAATGTTTTCCCTTCTTAGAGAGAGAACGCTGCGCGACCGTTTCCGATCCCATTTAGGCCACGTCTGCCTTGAGGTTCGGCAGGTCGTATTTTGCCTCCATCTATTGTCAGCTTGTTTATATGTACAATCTCTGAGTAGCAGTTTGCAAGTGGCAAACGGCATACCAATGCGTTCTTTATCCTGAAGAATCTGCTTGGTCGTACCTTGTCTTGCAAGTTCATCTGCCATGCAGTTTCCCTCTATGTCCCGGTGACCAGGGACCCAAATGAGGTACAGTCTGTTCTGCTTAGCCATCTCCTGTAGAGATCGGCGGCAGTCCAGCGCGATATTCGAGTTAAACGTGAGAGAGCTCAGAGCTTTGATTGCAGCCTGGCTGTCACTAAAAATGAAGATGTCTCTTCCTATAATCCCGGTCCCTATCTTCTTCACCGCTTCCATGATAGCTGAGACCTCAGCCTGGAAGACGCTGCAGTGATCTGGTAACCTAAAGGAAATTTGCAGAAGAGGGTTTCGTGAGAAAACGCCCCCTCCTACCTGATTATCGAGTTTCGAGCCATCTGTATAGATGACAATGCTCTCAGGTGGAGTGTGAAACTCAGGTTTCCACTCCTCCCTGCTTGGAATTCGTGTAGTAAAGTTACTTTCATTTACCGATGTCCAAGCACATCGGTCCGTGCTGCTCGGAATAGAGCAGAACTTGTTCAAAATACTAGAGTGCCCTTGGCATTCAGGGTGCCACTGGGATGTCTCTCTTAGTCTCAAAGCAGTCATCGCTGCCGTCTGTTGTCCGACCAAATCTAAAGGAAGGAGGTCTAAAATGGCGTTCAAAGCCTCATTTGGCGTGGTTCTGAGCGCCCCGCTTATGCAGATCATACTAGATCTTTGCACCTTGGTGAGTAATCTGAGGTTAACCTCTTTGTCTAAAGCAGGCCACCATACGATCACCCCATATAGGAGAATTGGTCTGACGACCGCTGTGAAAATCCACCGACAGATCTGGGGGTTAAGACCCCATTTCCTGCCTATGGCTCTCTTACAAGTGTAGAGGGCTATGGAAGCCTTTTCATGACGTTGAACCAGGTTCTCTTTCCAGTTCAGCTTCCTATCTAAAACAACGCCTAAAAATTTGGCACTTGTAGAAATACCTAACCGGGTACCATTTAATACCGGTGGGGTCACCGAAGGCACTTTATACCTTCTCGTGAAGAGTACGAGTTCCACTTTACTTGAGCTGACCCTGAGCCCGCATTGGGTGGACCACTTGGATACCTCCCGAAGCGCTCGTTGCATCAGCTCGCATAGTGTCTGTGGAAACTTTCCCCTGAGTGCGATCGCGACGTCATCAGCGTACGCGACAACTTTTGCGCCACCCCATACCGTATCTCGCAGTAGCGTATTAACGGTGAGGTTCCACAGAAGTGGGGATAGGACACCTCCTTGTGGCGTCCCCCTCGACACGTGCCGCGACAATTCGCTCGCACCCAGCTTAGCCCTTACTACTCTGCAACTGAGTAGCTGGCCTATAAACTCAACCAGTGAGCATTCGGCTCCTAGATCCCTAACGGCGCCAGTTATGGCTTCTGGAAGCACATTATTGAAGGCGCCTTCAATGTCCAGGAAGGCTACAAGACAGAATTCCTTGGCACTGAGAGACTTCTCAATATAGCCGACCCAGCTATGGAGTGCAGTCTCAGTAGATTTGCCTTTGCGGTAGGCATGCTGGTCATTAGACAGTAGTCGACTGTCGATGGTATCGGACAGGTGGCAACTAACAATCCTTTCAAGTGCCTTAAGAGCAAATGATGATAGACTGATAGGCCTAAGATCCTTTGGATTAGTATATGAGGCCTTACCAGCTTTAGGAATAAAAACAGCCGTGACATTTCTCCATGCCAACGGTATATGATTAAGTTTGAAACAGGCTCTGAAAATAGTAGAGAGCCATTTTGCAGACACCTCCAGTGTCTTAATTAGCTGAGCAGGTATTATCCCATCCGGCCCTGCAGATTTGTATGGAGGAGTTCTTTCCTCCGCAGTTGTGTTCCCAGGGAAGTGAGTATCTAGTAGCAGTTCAAGGGTTTCCTTTCCCGTAGAGGTCCAGGAACCGTCTTGCCTCTGCAAGAAACCTATCGGGTTAGAGGATCCTGAGAGAATCTTCCTTAGCCTGGCTGTCTCGGAAACACCCTCGATGCCGCCGCAGAAGTTTCTCCACGAAGATCTCTTTGCCGCCCTTAAAGCTTTTTTATAGGTCTGGAGAGACTTTTTGTACTCCTGCCATACCAGTTCGAGATTAAGTCTTTTGGCTTTGTTGAAATTTTTCCTACAAGATTTGCGTAGCGAGTCCAACTCACGTGACCACCAATGGGGTTTACGTTTGCCCCATTGTTTAGATTCAGGGCAAGCTTGCTCTAGGGCATTTGAGCAGGTCATCGTAAAAACGTTCACCATGTTCTCTAGATCCCCGATGCAGTTAGGTTCAATAAGAGGTTCGCTGGTCAGCCTATCCTCAAATAACCTTTTATAAGAGCGCCAATCCGTGTTTTTAGGTTTTTGCGCACTTTTGGGCTGGTAAAAGAAAAGTTCAATACGATTTCAATATAACGATGATCAGAGAAGGAGTGTTCGTCTAGAACCCGCACCCGTTGGAGAGTAAAGTTGATGAAAAAAGAACGAAAATGGATAAAAGGTAAGCAAATTTAAAGAAAATAAATAAAAATGTACATAAATAAAAGTAATAAAATAATTATATTAAAATTACAGATCAAAAGTAGTTAGTAACAAAAGGCAACTAGCGCGATTAGTGGAGTTGATACAAAAAAACAGCGACTTAGGGAAAGGTATCTGCGGAAAAGTTCAAGGAAAGGCAAGGTGGGAGCGGGTAGCTGTAGAGTTGAACAGTTTGGGACCACCAATGCGCTCGTGGGAAAAGTGGTTGAAGGTAAAATACAATTCCATACATATATAGCTTTCGTAAATAAGATACACGTATTTCATTATAGGTGTGGACGGATCTTAAGAGTAAAACAAGAAAAAAAGCTTCGCAAAATAAAATAGAGCTTCGTGCAACTGGTGGGGGTCCAAACAGCTTGCATACTTTTTCTGCGATGGAAGAAGCAATAATCAGCCTCCTATATATGGATGTCTGCACTGACCCACCCGGTAAGGAATTAGGAACGGCGAACGTGGCGGCAACATCAAGGGCAAGTCAAGGCTATAGTTCGCCTACAATGGTTGTGGAAGAGTTGGAGAGTGAGGCCGAGGAAGACCCTGAAGAGTATGCAACCAATGTGACCCAAGAAAATGCTGCACCACAGGCTACTCCGACAGCAAGAAGGCACGCTGCACCACAGCCTACTCCAACAGCAAGGCGCGCTACGAATGACAAAGGAAAAAGGTTTGCGCTGTTGGAAAAACAAATAAACATGCAAGAGCAGCATTTTAAGATGATGAAAGTACGAATTAGGAAAATTGAAAGATGGATGGAAAAGTCGGTTGCGCTCAAAGAGGAGGCTCTGGCCCTAGAAAGGGAAAAAATTGCTTTGAAAAAAGAAAAGTTGCAGGTGTATAGGGAAGAGCTTATAAATAAGGGGAAAATTGAGCAGATAAGCTTAGATTAAAAGCTCAGATTTTGGAGTTGGAAAATGAAAGAATTTCCAACATATTGAAGTAGTTTAAGGATAGTTTCAATTTTTATTTATTTATTTTTAGACTGGATATACCTGAAGTAATATTTTAAGTTAGTTATGAATAAATACATGAAGTGATATTTTAAGCTAGTTATGAATAAATACCTGAAGTGATATTTTGTGTTATGTATAACATTTATGTACATTTTTATGAATAACATGCATTTTTATTTGTTATTAATTAATGAATTTAGATATAAGCTTAAAAGGTACTGAATATGAATTAAAAAAGGCTGAATATGTGATTTATAACTGAACTGAATATGAGTTTTTTAACTGAATAAAATAATAAACGCCATAACGTTAGAATTGCATGTGTTGCAAAATATTATTTCTAATTGCCCTCGCTTCCTCACTGGTCACAGAGAGATTTTCAAAAGCTGTGTTTTCTTGAGCTCGGTCGTCTGAGTCTCGGTCGCTTAGCATTTCTTCATCGGGAAATTGAGCATTGTAGAAAATACAAATGTTATGAAGCGCTGCGCAGACGTTTATTATTTGTGTAGCTCTTTTGGGTTCATAGTGAAGCGCTCGAGCGCCTAACAAGGACCTAAAACGATTTTTGAGCACCCCAATAGTGCGTTCTACAATATTCCGCCCTTGAGAATGTTTACCGTTGAACATACATTCTGCTGATCCGGGTTCTGGGTTCCGGTATGGCGTAAGCATATAGGGTTGTAAGGCATACCCTCCATCTCCTAAAATTGGAAATAGCTATGACACAACCATTCGAATGTCTACATAAATTAACCATAGCATACCTAATAACATATTTCGCTCGCCACTACGATAATCTTCTTCTAATTGTTGTTTCAATGCAGACATATTAAAAACATTAGCATCATGCGTAGCTCCAGGATACTTCGCGTTGATATAGCGGATTCGCATGGCGTTGTCGCAAACCTATAAATGAAGAAAGATTATAAACTCCATTGTTGCATTTCCTTTATAAATACTCACTATCATTCCATTCAAACTGAAAAATCCCTTCCGATTGTAAAACAAATGCTGATACTCCTTTTTTAGGGAAACAATTTTGATGTGCGTACCGTCTATGCAGCCTATTACTCCGGGTATTCCGCTCCTCTCAAAGAAATAACACTTTGCTTCTCGTTTTTCCTCTTCACTGTATTGCATTTTTATCCAATCTCTGCAGACGCATTCCTCCAAAGCATTGAATACTTCCGCCAAAATTATGGACACCGTAGATTGGCCAAGCCCAATACAACTTTCGTTCCCTACACTTAGCTGATACGACCCCTGAGCACAGAACCTCAAAGTCGCTGCCAACTTTAAAATATTTGGCACTGATGTGTTTCTAACGCCACCTTGCAGTTTGCTATCTAATAATGTGAGCAAATGCGTAAATGCAGCCTTCGGAAGATGAAAATTTTTCAAAAATCTTAAAAAAATATAGATTGATTACGTTTTAACCAACTAAGCACCGTTGAAACTGTATACATATGTACATATTTTCCTCCAATTCCAGAGGATAAGACGAATCTCTCAACCTCCTCCTCGCTCTTGCTAACTCTACTAATCTTTCACTTTCCTCGTCATCACTATCACTAAACCACACGTCGACACCATCCATTAGTGGTATTTTCTTTTTTAAATTGAAAAGTTTTGGACAATTGTATTTTATTTTATTTGCCAAATATATCAAAAATGTAAGCAAACACCGAAACAGCTGATTGCAATTCAGCAAGCCATTCACAATTGTACAATTGTTTTTCGATTCAGTTCCGCAATACGAAAATAAAAGATGATCGACTCAATAGAAAAATTTCTATTCTACTGCAAATCGACACTCGCAATAGGGGTGATGGTGTCAATGGCGATCACGGTAGGTTCAAAAAATATATGTTTGAACAAATTATATTTATATACATAATCCACTTCCAGGACTTAAAAAGGACGCCGCTGTATTTGGAGTCGAAGATGCGCAGTCTTCTCCAGGCCTATAAGGCAGCACGGGACAACAACAGCAGAACAGGAGCCTGCCCGTGCTTTGCCCGCTATATGGAGCAAATGCACGAAATATTTGGAAAAAGTGCGATTATCTCAAACGACCACACGGTTCATGTGGGTTATATACCATTTGAAACACTTTCGGCAAATGTGCTGTTTGTAGAAAATAGCTAACAGAAAATACTCTGTCCAGCAACAGCTTTTTAAAACGCTACTGTGAGTTTCAGTGAAAACTTTTTAGTGAATTTTTTGCAATGTTTTTGATGTAAATTCTTCGTGCTCGTTTTTATAAAACCCTTGTACATGCGGAAGAGCATCAACTTAACAATTTTTCAAAACACATCGGTATCATTTTGCTGTACAATGTACAAGGGTTTTATAAAAGCGAGCACGGAGAATTTACATCAAAAACATTGCAAAAGCTTCACTAAAATGCTTTCACTGAAACTGGATTTTTTTAATTTGCTTTTGGTTTTTATTTTAATTGTAATTAGAATAAGAAATGATCTGAATTGAATTTTATATGTGATACTCCTTGTGAATTTGTTTTATAGATTTTAAATTGAATGAAATGCAAAGAATTCTTGAAAATATTTTTTTTGGTAAATTTAAAGATATAAATATATATGTATATGCAGCGAAAGTTTTAAATAATATTTTGTTTTCTTAAATAATTAAAAAGGTTTGCCTTCTGTCAAGGGGTGCGTCTAGGTTTCATTCTTCAAACCCATCATCAAGTACAAAAGTATTTTCATCACTCACATCGTTGATATCGCACAAATTTGCTAGTTGCCTAAATCCCACCGTATTGCTTACATACCAAATGCACATATACACGGATTTTTCGTGGTAATATGCGCGTTCTACCACCACAGGTAGGAACGCAGTTAAGACTCCGAACACTTCAATGAAAATAAAATAGCATTAAGTTTATGCATTTCTTTTACACACATTTTGTTACTACTTGTTAGATATTCCACCGTTTGGCGTCTTAGCCTCATGCGCATTTTGAAATCTGCCTCACTCATTATATCGAGTGTACTTCTAGTACTTTTTTCATCTCTCTATTGCGACGTGATTCGCAATGCTCACCCGTGTACAAAGATATCATCTACCAAAGTCAAAGGTTATTTAATGCATTTATTTAATGTTTTGAAATAAATTTAATAACTTTCCACAGAATCCTCAGAATTGCTCATTTTGTTTTGCTTCTTTAAAATTTCACTAAACAAATCATATGTTTAATGACAGATTTTGCCAGTGTTGTGAAGTAACTAGAAGGAAATTTTATCCGAGTTGGAGTGTTTTTTTGCAACTAGGTTACATTAAAACGGGCCTATTATTTAATGAAAATGCAAACAAATATATGTATGTATTTATGAATTTGAATAAATGTTGGTAACATGAGATCATTGTAATTAGTGTGATTCGTCGTTTTTTTTCTAATTTATAAATCCTTAATAACAATTTATTTATGCCCATATCGCCCATTATCGCTTTAGGTTTTGAACTTTCATATACTCCCATAGTAATACAGATGTTAGGTAAATCTATGAAATGGTTACACAAAATAAAAGACATGGTAACAGTCATACTTAACTTGATATTTGTATTTTTTTGGAGTTACGGTTTTTTTACCAAATTTACTATATGTACTACAACCATATGAAATCAACATTTATTTGCGAATCTGCATTTATTTATTACATAAAGATAACTTGTATTAAAGTAAAATAAAAATTATATTTAAATATTCGGCAATGACATTTTCTTATTTATAAATAAATATATATACATACATATGTATGTATGTAATGTACATATGCTTATTTCGATGCCCTCTTCATTTGAAATGTTTTCTTGTTGCATTTCTTATACCTCATACAAATATACATACATATATATGTGCATAATTGTTTTTTTCAATTTTTCTTTGTTTTAAGTACGCACTTAGTACTATTTCGTATATGCAGAACGTTAGTATATTTTGTTGTTGCTATTTGCAATACAACAGCTTCTCATTATCACTTCATTCGCAGTACCGTTATTTGAAAAGTGCAAGTATACCTTCGGTGATTCATAGTAAATAATTATATGTGCTTTATGTCATTTGCTGATTGATCGCTGGTGAAAATACTTTGTAAGCTGTGTTTTTGTAAAAATAAGTTGTGAAATACTCGTAAATCGTAAGTAATAAATTATAACGAAATTGTAAATATTGTTAAATAATTTTTGGTATTTAGACCAGAATGCCACGTGGAACAAGCCTTTCTGAATTTGAGCAGGGTCAAATTCGTGGAATGCGTGAAAAAGGATCGCAAATTGCTGAAATTGCTGCAGCACTTAATCGCCATAGAAATACTATTACGAATTTTCTAAAAGAGCCCTTTAATTACGGTTCTATCAAGCGCAGCGGTCGAAAACCAACTATTGATGCTCGAGGTAAACGGCATATAAAACGCCTAGCAGTGGATGAAGGGATGAGTAGTGGACAAATCAATCATCATTTGGGTCTAGAAGTGACAAGAAATAGAATTGTGCAAATCCTCAACGAAAATTCGGACGTTCGATACACTTCCATGGAACCTCAACCGCAGCTTTTGGCTCGGCATATAAGTGCTCGATTGGCGTTCGCTGTCAAATACCAATTTTGGGATGAAGAGTGGCGGAACGTAGTTTTCAGCGATGAAAAGAAGTTCAACTTAGACGGTCCTGATTGTTCCAAGAGGTATTGGCACCAAATGAGCCAACCGCGGCGAACATTCCATCGTCGTGTTCATGGTGGAGGATCGATCATGGTTTGGAAAGGTCCTAACGCATTTTTATACTCAACTAAAATTAATAAAAAAAAAGGTCTATAGTTGTGACTTTCTGAATATATGAATATGCATGGATACACACATGAAACACTTGCTACTGTTATGCTAACCAAAGGCCCAATTTGTGGTTTACACACAAACAAATAATGAGACAAAAATACATAAAAAGATAAGTTGCCTAACAGCCTGGGGTCGGTCTAAGGCAGTTGTGGGAAAATACCACTGGCTAAAAAACTACCAGTACCTGTTATCCTTTATGAATGTATATATGCAAATTATGTATAGATATGTGTTTGCGTATATATGCGAATGCAATCGCATGTATGTCCATATGTGTATGTATATATATATATTTATACATATATGTATATCTATTAAGTGGGTTTGTAAGGGATGTTTTTGTGTCGCCCGCCAGCGGTATTTTCCCACAGCTGCCTTAGACATACCCTGGGCTTTTAGGCAATTTATGGTTTTATATATTGTATGGTTTGTTGTTATATATATGTTTATATCTAGAAAAATTTAATTATGAATAAGTGTTAAAATGACTAATCTAAAACCCGCTCTAATTCGTATAATAAATAGAACATGCAGTTTTCTTTGATATACTGATGTTTAGTAAAACTAGCAATATATGTAAATCGATGAGCCCCACAAATGCAGTTGAAAAACTTAATTGTAGATATTATAAAAGAACTTCAAGAGGTGTAAAAAAATAATAAAAAAAAATGGTCTCACTTCGCCATTGAGCGCCTGTTTTACTATTACAATATTATTTATTTACTTCCCAAAGGTGTTAATATGAATCTTGTACTCCTTGATGTACTGTATGTTAACACCCAGTACACTTCGCTCCCGACGGGTCGCTATGTCGATTTCTAATGAAATTATTTTATTTTTTACCAGTTCCTTTTATTTTTCTGCTTGCTTTGTCAAGAATAGTAACTATATTTTTTTAATTAAAATTTGTTTGAAATTTTGTTCGTTGGGCTCTAAAAGCTCTTCGAAATATTCCGCGTCATCAAATATTCTGAACGTTACCTATATTTTTTTTCGTTATCAATCCCACGCAACATCTCAAAAATTCGGCCTTGTCTAATGAACAATTTAATTTGGTAACCGTTTTCCGTTTAATTTTACCACTATCATCACTCCCAGATCCATCATTATTATCAAATATGTTCCTTTTGTCATAATGTCGTCTAATATTTGCTGCATACTTTCCACTTATTTCACGTTTACATGTTTCTATTAAACGTTTCCTTTTCCCGTGTTTTCGTCCTATTTTTGAAAATTAAACTTTCTTTTGCCCATTTTGTATAAAAATTATTTAAATCAAATATAATAAATTTCTTTTCAATTCAACGTATTGCTTACTACACCAACCTTCTGCGAATATTCGACGCAACATATGCATTCACTCATGAAGATGAACGTCAGCACTGAACGTTCGCGAATGCATCGAAGCCACTTGTAGCAACATTTATGAACGCACGAAGTTGGATTCATTTGCAATTTTTTCTACCTATCGTTCTTAAACGCGAACGAACTGGATATTTTTTCATATTCTCGTTCGTGAAAGTGAATGCAACAAAACATGTTTAAGTGTATGCGTTCGCGTTCGCGTTGGAACGAGAGGGAATGTTTCCGAACCTTGAATGGATTTAAAATAAACGATCTTAAAATAACTTGCGTTAAAAATATAACATGTATTTCAACTGGGTTTTTGCTTAATCTCTTTAGTATTTTACCCTTCGTTCATATTTCAGAGTTTGACAGCTGAATTCCGCAATTTAATGTAGATGTTTTATTAAAAGGTGTAAAAGTAATTTTCAGAGGGATTTTATTTAATAAATTGCTAGTTATCAGTTAAAAGTGCACCAATAAAATACTAAACACTAATTGTGGAAAGTGTTAAGTGTATGTGAAAGAAAATTTTTATAGATTTGCTGACTTAGTTAAGGCATATTAAGAGTAATTAATCGACCTTTATTTTTGAAATATGCAAAAAAGTGCATATTTCAATCCTAAGTTTTAAGCTTATTAATCTTCAGAAATTGCAAGGACTTGTTTTAAATAATTGCTGCATTTGGGCATTATAACCCAAAACCTTTGTACAAATAACTAAACCGTACCCTAGCAAATTTCCGTGCATACTGAATCTGCATTTTGGGCGAGTTGACCTATTGTTTGCATATTTGTATTTTCCTTCATGTTTGAAACTATTTTACGCTAATTTCGAACTAATTTTTGAAATAGTGTAGGTGAAGTTTGGATTTAGTTTGGGACTATTTCCGACTAATATGGGTACTAATATGTAGTACCAAGCTCGTATTTAACTGAATCGGGACTGGTTTGGAACAATTTTGGGATTAGTGTGGTCCTGAACTAGTCCTGAGCGAGCAGAAACGAAGACGGTATATACAAATTTAAAAAAGTTTTCAACTTTTTAATCCGGATTTTTTAAAAATTTAAAGTATGCACGGCATGCTTCATGGAACTTTAAAACGATAGTCGCTCAAACGATACTACAAAAATGATCACTTCTAAACGCCGCTTCATGTATGTAAGTTACTATCGTATCGTCTAAGGTGTCGACTATCGGCATTTGACCAACAGTTTGAAATCTGTGTATGCATCTGGGTATGACAAAACAATTTTATTTGTAATCATAGAAAATTTCCCAAACATACGAAATTTCGATAAATATAAAGGGAAATGTAGGTAGACATTTAAATTTATTCATGCGCACATATATAAAATACATGTAACCTAATTTATGATCTATGTACATCGGTTATACCAGCTTACTTAACAGGCGCTATATTCGCCTTAACGATTTAGGTGGAGTTCAACACCTCATGCCAATGATTCCTTCTTCCTGCTAACTAACGCCAATTGGATATACCAAGTGATGCCAAGTCCTTTTCCACTTGATCTTTCCAAAGCAGAGAAGGTCTTCCTCTGCCACCACTAGCGGGTACCGTATTGAATACTTTCAGGGCTGGAGCAATTTCTTCCATAGGCATACCACGCATTTTAATACGATGGACTATGGTTATGTCGTCTTCGATATTCGACGTCACAGAGATGCATAGTTCCAAAAATCTTTTGCAGAATCTTAAAGATCAAAGTATCGAAGAAAAAAATAATATTAAATTCATATAAGGTTTGAAATTCCGACAGAAAAATCTAGAACTTCACATATTCAATAAGATCATAAATTTTATATAAAAATACATTTAAGGCAGTATGCTGGCTTTATAAATATTCATATTACTTAAGTATCAGCCTGATATATGTACATATGTATGTATTATAAGAGCTTGATTTAATTTTCATTTTGCATATTCACGTTGTCTAAGAAACGTCTTAAATTAAATTAGGTGTTTCCTATGAAATTATACTGAATTTACTATCGTACGAAAACGGACGTTGAACGATGTTGTTTGGCTATTTAAACCGTTACATGAAGCAATTTTATAATCGCATAAACGATATCGAACAAACAATCAAGTTTTTTTCTCCATGAAGCAAAACAATCGCCAACGCGATATCGTTAGACGACTATCGACATACAACATTAACGCGATCAGCTCCAATACTGGACAAAAGTCCGCGCGTGGCCTGAGTCAGCATATTCGAAAGTTGCAAACGTAAGCGTCTACAGCGCATCAGGGCGCAGTAGCTAGTGCAGCGCAGTTGTTATCTAACAATAACAGAAAAGACAAGAATACAAAGGTGCAGGTGACTTTGTAGCTTAGAATTAAATTTAGTTTTAGTTTCCAGAGTGAGCTCACCGGCACAGCCAGCGCTTGTCATAAAAAAAGTTTAAATATAAACACAACTTTAACTGTTTCATTTGTATAACTTGCATGCCCAGATCTGTAGTCCATTCAACTTTAGTCTAACAAAGATGAAGTTTCAAGTGACTCAAAATTCACGTTGAGGAGTATAAAGTAGGCTGACCGTCATCGAAACTATAAAGGAACCTTGGAAAAAAGAAGAATTTTTATAGATAAACTATATCAGTTTTTCACCTTGAGACTGACCCCAAAAAAGACTCAGAAAAAGAATATTGTTGCAAATCCACGAGACAGTTTCGAATCAGTATCGGAATCAAATTATGATTCTGATATTCCGCCGGAAGATGACAATGACGATGCCGATTATAGTCCTCCCGAAAAGAAAGCTCGCGCGTTCACGCACAGTAATTTCGTTAGTGAGATGGTCGCAAGTACACTCAATCGCTGCGAAATATCAACAAGAAAAGCAACTTATTTGATTTCAGTTCTGGCATCTGAATTTAACATTGATCTTAATGTACACCATTACGGGAAAGCATAAGATTAATGCGAAAATGAGTGCAAACCAATATATTTAATAATATGAAGAACTTTGATTCATCAAATTTTTGTATAGTGCATTGGGCACACTTGGTACCTCAACGAAATTCTAGTGGGCTTGGCATTTTTTGATTCCAACATCAGCCCACGATATAAGAAGTTAATGGTTCAGGCTCTGCACAAACCGAAGAGTATTTCTAAAAATCGACGCCCAGATGTACCAGCGAAAGACATACATACGAAAATTGAAAATATATGATTTTATCACACAAGAAACCAGGCTTTTTTTTGAGATCCATAAAATCAACTGCGATTTCTTGGCTAAAAATCCCTCGGAATGGATGGAAGACCCATCTTATAAAGACGGACTAATAAAAATTCAAAGCATCAAAGTGACAAATGACATTGCTGAAAGAATGGTATCTTTAGCTGAAACGTTCAATGGGAAAATAACAAAAGAGGAAGACCAGTATCAAAATTTGCTGCAATGTGTAAATAAATGTCGCAAAATCTTTCCCGAATGTACCAAGTGTCTCAAGCAATCGAGCGACTGAGGCTTACTGTTAATAAATATATACAGAATATAATTAATTAGAATTAAATAGAATTATTTTTCTTATTAGTAGGTTTTAGTCCCGTATTCAGATGCAGGTACAGTAATTTATAGATATCTCGAGAAGTAATGAACGTAAAGCTCTCTATGATAGCTCATTTTCTTTGTAAAAATGTGGTTATAAATAGCATTAATGATAAGATAATGAAATTTTTTTTTTTTAATAATCAACTTTTAAACTGTAATTTTCGAATTTCTTATCGTGTTTTTTAAGATTTTGTCTCAATATATCAAAATGTTAGGGTCAGATCGGAAAGTTAACCTACCCAGAGTGTTCAGCGATTGGATAATGGATTTCGCGTGCGCATGGATTGAAGGACGAGTAATTTTAAGCACTTGAGGTGGAGGCACAAAACGTCCACGCGAGACCTCTAAATGTTAAAATTTTTGCATCAAATTTTCAGGGGATGGTTTTTATTCATTCATTTGGTCAGTCTAATGTATACCCCATTCTAACTTGAGTATAAATTATGTATATATGCAAATATATATGAATTATGTGTTATACATTATGATTTGCTAAAATAATTAAAAAATATAAATAAAAACGGTCATAACGAGACCCTAACCTTAACAAAGATCGTCTCAGGATTAAGTAAAACAGTGAAAAGAATGATATTATTCAATATATTACATAAAACATCCTAAACTTTCCGTTGTGTTATTTAACGAAAATGTAGGAAATCTAATATTTTCTAAAACGGGTTAAATTTTTTAATTTTTTTTTAAATTTTTTTTCTAACCTTTACTCAAACTGTGACCGCAAACAAACTCAATAAGAGCGGAAGAGAAATAACAGAACACACAACGATAGCAAATACGATGAAGAGCGTACCAACGACAGAACCGTAACAGCATCGACAGCAGCAACCGAGGGAAAAGTCAGTGGCAGCGAAACCGAATCTGAAAAGCTTGAAATTTTTATATTCAAGTAAGTTACAGTTTTACAGTCCGTTAAAAACACGAAAATTTAGAATGTCAGCGGAGCGGCAAGACAGACGTCCCGCTTTGATTAGAATTCAATGTTCAACGTTAAATGAAAAGGCAAATATCGGGTGTTTTTTTTAGGGGTATAGAACTTCGAATTGAAATAAAACACAAGAAAATCGTTTTAAGGTCCATCAATTTGGCTTTATTGGAAGGATAATTTTATGCCATTAATGTTTAAATATGATTTCCCTCTGCTAGGGCAGGCACCTTGACGTGGTGCAGGGGCTTAATCGAAGCTCAAAACGGATCCTGCCATCGAGGGGGGGCACCGTCGGACAGGCGATGCCTCAACTGGATGGTAGATACCGCTTGAGCACGATGACCAAGAACTGCCACCTCCTAATCCAGGGTGTTAAGCGACACCGTGACCATTGGACGGTTTGCAGCCAGGAGGACAACCGGCTGTAGTATAACGGCGCCTCATCGACACAGGGCCGAATCGAGGAGTAACGGTGGCCTTACCCCGACAAGGGGCGATGGCGCGGCGGACGATAGAGTTCCCCAATTTGAAACATAGACCGTGAGTATTGCCTCGGTGAGAAAGCGGTCGTAAGAACAAGATGAATATGCAACAACAAAAAAACAACAACAACACCAACACAAATAACAACAACAACAAAAAAGGGAGAAGGGAAAACCCCCTCCCCTCAGACCTTTCCCCTGCAGAGGCAGCCCTCTTCGCCGAGCACGCTCGGGACGATAGTGACGGGCCCTCAACAAGTAGGGATGTAGCGAGACACCGGGAGAAGGTACCCAGTGGGGATATGACCACGGGCAAATCTGGGCACGAGCCAACAAGCGGGGCATCTGCCTCCAGTAAGCGCTCAACATCCCCAGCAAAATCATCAAAAAGGCACCGATCCCCCAGTTCCAACCCCAGCGAGCCTTTTAGGGTGGTCAGAAGGCGCAGGCCCAGAAGGGGCAAACCACCGCATCTGCCCTCTCCAGGGAAGCCAGGAGCCCTTGATGACCGAAGGAGATCTGGGCTTTCCGGATCGGGCGTCAAGTGGTATCTAAGGTACCTGGAGCAGGGAAAGCCTCCTGAAACAGCTCGCGAGATGTCTGGACTGAGGATGCAAATAGAAAACGAACCCGCACCCGCAGATAAGCGGAGAAGCGGGGAACCAAAGGTACAACACAGACCCGCGCCCGCTGTAGAGCGGAGAAGCGGGAAACCAACAACAACAAATGAGCAACCTGCACCCGCTACTAAGCGGAGAAGCGGGCAAATAACACCACAGGCACCCGACTCCAAAAGGCAGCGGGCCCACCCACCTCCTCCACAATCGAACTCGGCAGGCCAGGAGGGAACTCAGGATTTGGTGTTGCCGGCGGCTGGGACTGGACAGCCCACCAGCTACTCGGATGCCCTCAAAGGTATCCGGCTGGCGGTGTTGCCCGAGAACTATCCGGCGGTAACGCTGAGTTCAGAGGACCTGACAAACCTGCAAGAGGCCATAATGGACGAGGTCTTCAAGGGATGGACCCACCCGCTGGCTTTTTGTGGAGTTTACTTCCGGCCAGGGCTGCTACTGGTCGACTGTAAAGACGACAATACTGCAGCATGGCTTGCGGAGGTGACGCCCACGCTTGGAGCCTGGAAAGGTACGAAGCTGTGCACGAGGAGAGGAGAGAAGATACCTCCTACACACATGATGATGGTATTCCTCCCTAGGAGCGCGGACAAGCCCATCGAGCACGCCATCGGACTGCTGAACGCCCAAAATGAGGGTATCCATACCTCGGCGTGGCGTATCGTAAGTAGCAACGTGGAGGACACCGGCATACGATTAGTCGTTGGTGTGGACGAGGAGTCCTTCAGTAAAATGAGGAGGGATGGTTATCGGCTGAACTATAGGTTCAGCTTCGTTACCGTAAGGCCCTGGCGACCAAAGGTCGCGGAAGATTCCGAAGCAGCCTCGAAGCAGGTGCAGAGTGAAGAGGACTCTTCTTTAAAACCTCTAACCTCTGCGCCGCCTTCATCGACCATCCCTCCTCCCAGTAACGCTGCTCAGGGGAGCACAGAGGTTCCCTCCACACAGGAGCTGATCGAGGGGCTCGACATGAGCAAACTCGAGCTCGATAGGAGGAGCGAGAGCGATTTACGGCTCTCGGAGGTGGACGAGCCACAATTGTAATGACCCCGCTCATGACAGTAGCCCAGGTCAACCTCCATCACGCTAGAGCGGCTTCGGCCGTTATAGCGAGGAGGTTTGCCTCGGAAGATCTGGGCATAGTACTGGTGCAGGAGCCGTGGGTCTATAAAGGCCAGGTAAGGGGCCTGAAGGAAACCAAGAATAAGGTAATATGGGATCTCTCATCTGAGAGGCCTAGAGCTTGTATAGTGCTTAAGAACAATATTGAATACTTTTGCATTACAGAATATTTAACGCAGGACCTGGTAGCGGTGCAGATAAGACTGGAGGTAGCCAAAAGCTCCATAAACGTAGTTTTAGCGGCCGCTTACTTTGCTGGGGACAACTCCATTCCCCCAAAAGAAGTCCAGGACTTAATAAGGTATTGCGAGAAGGCAAAGCTGCCGATAATTATTGGGTGTGATGCCAACGCACACAATGTGGAGTGGGGCAGCACCGATACCAACAGACGCGGTGAGTCCTTATTAGAATATATTATAAGCAGTGATCTAAGTATACATAATGTTGGGCACAGACCAACATTCATTACCAGAGTTAGAGAGGAAGTACTCGACATAACACTCAGCAGCAAACTGGCTGACGATCTGATCTCACAGTGGGAGGTTTCCTCAGAACCCTCTCTGTCTGATCACAGAATCATCCAATTTAAGCTGAGCGCTATGATAACGAAGAGTAATCCAAGCAGGAACCCCAGACGAACGAACTGGGAGAATTTCAGCAACACATTAAGCCTAAATCTGCCTAGTATAGGGCACATTCAAAGGAAGACAGACTGTATAGAATTAGAGAACAGGGTGCGAAGATTCAATGACGTCGTCATTGATGCCTTCCACTGTAGCTGTCCTGAAACCAAACCGAAGGAGAAATCCAAGACTCCATGGTGGTCTCAGCACCTCTCATCCTTACGCAAAACAGTGCGAAGACTTTTTAACAAAGCTAAGCGCAATGGATGCTGGGGAGAGTATGCAGCTAGCCTAACAGCATACAGTAAGGAAATCAGGAAAGCTAAAAGGGAAAGTTTTAGGAGCTTCTGTGAAGACATCACTTCCACGCCGGCAGCGGCAAGGCTTCACAGAGCGCTAGCCAAAGACAAGGTAGAAACTAGACTAGCTATCAAGCTACCTAATGGTACGTATACCACTAGTGAAGAGGAAAGAGCGCGGACTTTGTTGTCGACTCACTTCCCTGATGCATCTGCGCCTGAATCTGCGTCCTATATAGGGAAAATGAGACCATCGGAAGCTACCCGCAATGAGAACAATCTCATTGGACGGTACTCAAGTTCCTGTGGTAAGCAAGGTGAAATACCTGGGTCTAACAATGGACTCTAAGCTGCTCTGGAGAGAACATGTGGATGCGACAACATCCAAAGCAACTAAGGCAATAATGGTGTGCAGACGTCTAGCGGGCAAATCCTGGGGTTGCACCCCGAACATACTTAGATGGATGTACACCATGATAGTCAGGCCAATAGTAACTTATGGTGCAGTGGCATGGGTCTCAAGGGCATCACTGACAACAGTGAGGAAGTCGCTTACCAAGCTCCAACGGCTGGCATGTGTATGCATAACGGGAGCTATGCGGTCATGCCCAACGGGGGCGCTGGAAGTGATAGTGGACCTAACACCACTGCACATTAACGTAGAACAGTCGGCCAATAGAACCCTACTTAACATAAGTAGGGAAGGTCATGGGAAAGGTAAGATTATATCATCCAAAAACATGGAGAAGCTGAGCATCCAGCTTCCTCTTGCTCAGCTTCCTAGGGATGAGATCATCAAAGTAACAAAATTTGAAAAAAGATTCAAAATTGAATTAGGAAACAAAGCTACATGGAGTACACCCTCGCTGGAGGGGCACCTCAAAGCAAGCACCCAACACTGGTATACGGATGGATCAAAGACTCCGGAGGGTGTAGGGGCCGGGGTCTTCGGTCCCAGAACACACCTGTCTGTGCCAATGGGTAAGATGCCAAGCATCTTCCAAGCGGAGGTGTACGCCATCCTCCGGTGTGCAGAGGTAAACCTAAAAAGGAACTATCGTAATGAGCGGATAGTCATTGCAAGTGACAGCCAAGCAGCACTCAAGGCACTAGCATCATATGAGATTAGATCTTCATTGGTGCTTGAGTGTGTAGAAAAACTCAACTCTCTAGCAACCCACAATCACATCCAGCTCCTCTGGGTCCCTGGTCACAAAGGCATTGAGGGAAACGAGGAGGCCGATCGATTGGCTAGAGGTGCAGCGGAAAAAACACCCATAGGGCCCGAGCCCTTCCTGCCGGTAGGTCGACACACCATACGGGAGGTGCTCAGGGCAGAGGAAAATACCTTAAAGGAAAGACACTGGCACCAGACGGTAGGGTTACGCCAGGCGAAATGTCTATTGGGAGCGTATAATAGCAAACGGTCAAAACAGCTTATTAACCTCTCAAAACCCCACTTGAGGATACTTACAGGTTTTCTTACAGGTCACTGCAGACTGCGTAGCCATCTACACAGGCTCGGAATATGGTCGAATGAGTCTTGTCGCTTCTGTGACTCGGCCCCGGAGACCCCGATGCACCTGCTCTTTGATTGTGAAGCCGTCTCAAGAAAACGGAAGAGATATCTGGGCTCATACACCCCCGATCAGGAACTTGTACGCTCGCTATCACCAACCATCATCTTAGACTTCCTAAGAGCGTTGGGGTTAGATGAGGTACTATAAAGTACGGAGGGCACAATGGATCGAAAGGTCGAAGTGCAAACCTCAACAATAATATCTATCTATATATATGATTTCGGGCATGTGGCCGCCGCGGCTGGCTCGAATAAAGCCAATTCTACAGGTCCAATTTTCAACCACTTTTTCGAGCATATGGGGCCGTATGTCGGCAATAACGCCACGAATGTTGGCTTCCAATTCCCCTAACGTTTCTGGTTTGTTGGCGTAGACGAGCGACTTCACATATCCCCAAAGAAAATAATCCAATGGTGTCAAATCACACGATCTTGGTGGCCAATTTACAGGTCCATTCCGCGAAATTATGCGCTCATCGAATGTTTCCTTCAATAAATCGATTGTGACGTGCGCTGTGTGGCATGTAGCGCCGTCTTGTTGGAACCACAACTCATCCACATTCATGCCATCCAATTCGGGAACAAAATAGTCGGTTATCATGGCTCTATACTGGTCTCCATTAACGGTAACTGTCTCTCCAGCATTATTGCGGAAGAAGTATGGCCCAATGACTCCACCAGCCCATAGAGCACACCAAACAGTCAGTTTTTGTGGATGTAATGGCGTTTCAAGGGTCTCATGTGGATTCTCTTCACTCCAAATGCGGCAATTTTGCTTGTTGACGTAGCCATTCAACCAAAAATGAGCCTCATCACTGAACAAAATTTTGCGATGAAAATCAGCATCGAGATCAATCTCAGTTTCGGCCCATACACCAAAATCACGACGCATTGCATGGTCTCGCGGCTTTAATTCTTGCACAAGCTGGATCTTGTAAGGTCGCAAGCCAAGATCTTTGCGCAAAAACAAACCTGTAAAAAAAACACCCGATACATACCAGGTGGAGTTGAGCGTACAACTACAAAAATGTACCTATACTAACAAATTATACGTACAATGACAGAGAGAATTACAACAACCACATATTTCTGACATTCAGTTTAAGAAAAAACAAATTTAAAAAAATGTACCCGCATTTTTTGGTATTTTTTTTTCAAAGTTATTATTTGTAAAACAATGTAATTCACATCGAAAGTCGTAAAAACTCATCGAATGAAAAGACAATAAGTTTCCGTACGACAAAAAGGTTCGAGTAAAAATCCTCCCAATCTGTGAAACTCTTTAATGGTAAGATTAGATTCATGAATGATAGCACCTACCATGATATAAAAAATAAAGGTAGATCCACTTCTTCTTCTTCTTGCTCCGATTTGACGTAAACTGTGCTTTTGGTATTTTCTTTTGAAATTAAACTACCGTATGAAAACGCGTCTTACTTCTGCTGTAGTCCGCTTTATTATGTCCTCACACCAAATAGAGCAACCTGCTTGGAGCTGCGCTAATCAATATACATACATATGTACAGGTACCCGACAGTAAAGCGGTAAATAATTACACTTATGAGAGTGAGTAAATACAGGGATAGGCTCTGCATGTAATAATTGCATTGCAAGGCTTACTTACGCTAGGGTTTCTTGAGTACGGATAAAAGTAATAGAGAGGAATAAGTAAGCAACGGAACTTGAATAGGGTGTTACATTAGGCTAGTCACTACAATTATTATCTATTGTGCTAGTTACTACTACAATTCGGCCATCCTGATGTTACAGATCTCCTCATCTCTTAAAATAAAATATAGTTTAGCGTATACATTTTTGGTTATTGTGTTATTTGGTTTTACAATTTAAATATATAAAAAATAATAAATAAATACGTATAAGCTTAGACAATTTGTAGAAGATCGCTTAGGTGCTAACACTAATTTGTTACTTGAACGCTATATAATGATGTTCACATTACATTTTTTTTGAAGAACTATATATTTACATATGTATACAAAAGCAATATCTAATAAATAAGTAAATAAATGAGAGACTCTTATTTATGTATACAGGAAAAGTGGCATATATGTACATGTGTATGTACGTTTGTACGGGACTTAGCAAATACAATATGAGCAGCGAATAATTAAAATGTCGCGGGATTTTATAGACCGTTTATGTATGTATGAGATGTGCAAACGTATAGGTAGAAATATACAGTACGCTCTACTATAATGAGAACATACGGATTGTTCCGGTGTGTGATTTTATTTATTTAACCACGGCCGAATATTTGCCGCTGCCCAAACGCCCTTATAAGGAATTCTTGATTTCTGAAAGCCATCCACATCCTCCAAAACAAATCTATCGTTACGTAAAATTTTTGAAATTTTGTAAGGCCCCTTGAACTTGGGTATTAACTTTTTGCAAACACCTGTATGTGAGTCGAAATTTTTTATCATAACATAATCTCCCGTAGTATATGTTTTTGACTTTACTCGCCTCCTATTTGTATAATTTTGATTATATAACTGAGATTTTGTGTTGCTTTGACAGGCAGTTTCCCTAATTTTCTTCAAATCAATTTGCTTTTTGTCGTTTACAGACTCAACGAGATTTTCTTTCAATTCATCCAAAACATTTCCCTTTTGGTGCACACCGAATAACATTTTTGACGGATACTCATTGATTGATCGGTGTTTGGTATTGTTCAAGGCATATTCAACATTTTCCACTATTGTATCCCAATAAAGCCCTTTTTTGGGATCTACCTGTTTTGCTATCATTGGTCCTAAGCTTCTGTTCACTCGTTCGACTTGCCCATTTGCTTGTGGGGAACCCGTTGCAATTTTTATGTGTTTAACGTTATTTGTTTCCAGAAAAACTTTGAATTCATTTGAAGTGAAACAGGTGCCCCTGTCTGATATAATACATTTTGGTCGGCTATACGATCTAAAGAAGTCTTTTAGAGCTGATATTGCTTCTTTAGAATTTGTGGTCTTAGTTGTATATAATCTTACGAATTTTGTAAGCGCATCTATTATAACGAATATGTGTTTCTTGGCTCTACCCGCTTCTAACGGTCCAAAATGGTCAATGTGTAGAACTTCGAATGGGTTTTCACCTTTAGGTATCATGTGCAATAATCCCTCTGTTTTACCTACTTTTGTAGAAAATTCTATACACTTGAGGCAATTTTGTATGTGTAATCCTGACTTTGCTTTTACATTGGGAAACCAATAGCTTTTTAGTATTAAGTCTGTCATTTTGTCTGTTCCAACGTGTCCCATTTCATTGTGGTATTTGTATAAGACGTGTTTTTCCATATTTTCGGGAACGCAAAATAGGAGAGAATTGTCGAATTTTTTTCGATACAGCACCCCATTACGCATTTCATAAAATTTGTGTTCGGTTTTTTGAAGTTGTTCTTTTATTGTCCTTAACTTAGCATCTTTTCCTTGGCAAATGAGCAGATTTTCTTCAAAAGTATTCGATTCGATGGTTAATATGTTATTACATCTACTCAAGGCATCTACGTGTTGCATACGATTTCCAGACCTATGTTCTAAATCGTAATCATAATTTTGAAGCTCTAACGCCCACCTAGCTATTCTTGGGTTGAGGTCTTTTTTATTTAATGTAAGAGTTAGGGCATTACAATCGGTGGCAATCTTAAATTTGAGACCATTAAGGTAAACACGGAATCTTTCGAACGCATAAATAATAGCTAAAGTCTCTAACTCGAAGCTGTGATACTTCGATTCCGATTCACTCGTCCTCTTCGAATAGTAAAATACCGGGTGCCATTTGTTGTCATGCTTTTTTTGCATGAGAATCGCGCCGAATCCCAAGGCGCTAGCATCACAATGTAATTCAGTGGGGTCGTTTGGGTTATACAAAGATAACACTGGTTATTCTATGAGTTTTTGTTTGAGAGTTTCGAAACATTTTAGTTCCTCTTCTCCAAAGTGGAATGGTTTATCTTTTTTAGTTAGGTCGTGTAGTGGTTTTGCAATTGTGGAAAAATCTTTAACAAATCTTCGGAAATAAGAACACAGCCCTAAGAAACTTTGTACGGAGTGTATTTTATCCGGTACCGGAAAATTTTTTACTGCTTGGAGGCCTTTGTCGTCAGCCTTAATGCCTGTACCAGTTATGGTATACCCTAAATATTTTATACATGATTGCAAAAATTCGCATTTGTCTAACCTTAACTCGAGCTTATTTATGACAAGTCTATTAAAAACTTCCTTTAATATTTCCATATGCTCATCTATATCTTTTGTGGCAATCATAATATCGTCTAAGTATATAATCACTTTGTTATTTCTTATCATGTCAGCAAAAATTTTGTAAACGAATCTTTGGAAAACTGAAGGAGCATTTTTTAGCCCAAAAGGCATCCGTAGGAACTCATATTGCCCTAATGGTGTAACGAAAGATGTGTACTTGACTGATTCTTCATTTACAAACACATGAAAAAACCCGTTTTTCAAATCTAGTTTTGTAAATATGCTCTTTTCCCCTAACTTTTCTAATAAATCGTCGATAAGTGGAATCGGGTAATTGTCTTTTATCGTTGCTTTGTTTAATTTTCTGTAATCTATACACAACCTTAGTTCTCCAGTCTTTTTCTTTACTAACACTATTGGAGATGCAAACTCCGATTCGCTTGGTCGTATATAACCTTTTTCTAAATACTCATCAATTATTTTTTGAAGTTCACTTTTTTCCGCAAACGATAGCCGTCTAGGAGGACAATTGAAGGGCTTTGAACATTCCAAATTTAATTTGATTTCGCATCTAACGTTTGGTTCTTTTGGGCGTTTGGGCAAAACGTAATATTTGTTAAACTCATCGTTAAAATTTTGTTTAATTTCTAAACTTAAGTCTTCATTAAGATTATATGTTCTATCTTTTGACGATAATCCAAAACAATTTATAGCACATATATCGTTTTCTTGTTGACCATTTGAATTTTCTGTCATATATGCCACCTTGCAAGTACTTTTTGTTTCATTTAGTTCATCTTCACAAACAATTTTCATTTTACTTAATTTCATGAAGTCTCTGCCTAAAATAACGTCGTAACTCATTGACTCATCTGCTACCACGATCAGATCGACATAAACCTTTTTGCTATTAATAATAAAGAAGCAGTTAACTTTCCCGAAAGTTTTTAATTTACTTTTATTTAACCCAAAATAACATAAAATTTCATGATTTTCAAAATACACTTCATTTGGCAAATTAGATATTTTAATAAAGCTGACCGGGCTTCCAGAGTCTATGAGGCACGCTAAGAATAACTTATTGTTAGGATTATTTCCAATATAAATATTCATAAAACTTACATATTCGTCGATACCAGCGGTTTTAATTGCCCCTTTTCGCTCAGGGCATGCCGCAACTACATGTGTTGAACTTCCGCATCCGAAACAAGATCCCGGCTCTCTGCGAGGTTTTCTGCATTTCGCCGAAATATGTCCTCTGCAATTACAATTGTAGCACCTCACCATACTCCCCTCGGTCCTTGTGGTCGTTCGCACGTTCGTGTTGGCCTTCTCTTTTAATTCCACCTTTGCAAATGCTCGTACTAACTGCTCTACAGTGGTGTAGCATTGGATGTGCGCCTGAGTTCGCAGTTGCTGATCTGGGATGCCTGCGATCATCCTGTCTAACAACTCTTCTGGGTCGATCTGTATTGCGTTAGCTAGCATTCGTTTGTCTGTGTAATACGAATTGAAACTATCTCCATACTGCCAAGTTCTCTTTTCAAAATTGTTGCGCAATACTATCTTGCTTTCACGCTTATCAAAAGCATCCACTAAATTTTCAAAAATTTGTTCAGCCGTTTGCGTTAGAAAGTGGCTTCGTGAATACAGCCAAGTTTGTGCATTGCCTTTTAATTTACTGGCTATTAGCACCCGAAGCATATTGTCATCAATGCAATCCACACAGTAACTGAGCCATCGCCGCAATAGTCAGGTATCATATCTTTAACAAAGCTAATCGAAAAATTTGACTCGTTATCACGAACGGGATTGTCAGTCGCCTTCATTTGATGTTTTAGCATTTCGTTTTCTTGACGTAGCAACTGCATTTGTAGTTTCAAAATAATCGCCTCATTTTGTACATTAAAGGCCTCGGTGTTCATACTGGGGCTCATGTTGCCGTCGGAGTCGCTGCGTCGTCCTGGCGCTCCATTTTCTGTCGTATCATCTTCGTTGCGAACGGGAAAATTTTCGCCGTTGTTATTTACGCTGCCGTTACCGCCTACTTTGACCAAATCCGCACCGTTGTTACTGTGCGCATCATTGTTTTTTCGTTCATTGTTGTTGTTGCTGCTTCCACCGTTGTCAATATCCGCATCGTTTTCTTGTCCTTTGTTGTGCTCACTTTTGCTAGAGCCTCTGGAATTTGGAACATCTTTTCCTTTACCTTTGACGAACTCCGCATCTTTGCTGCATAGGTCTTTTTCTGTACCTCCAACGTTGTCGTTTTCAGCCTCCGTTGGGCATTCGCCTCGTAATTCTTTTGGTATTTCGTTGAGGCGTGTTACAAGTGCTGACTTGCTACCATTGGTAGGTTGGCCAAGTCGTCGTAGCCAGTTTTTTAATTGTGCCAGGCTATAGTTTTCAACCGAAAGCATTTTTTTGAGAAAATTTTTATTTTTTTTCAAATTGTGGGCAGAATTCGTCTCACTTCTGAACTGAAAACGCGTCTTACTTCTGCTGTAGTCCGCTTTATTATGTCCTCACACCAAATAGAGCAACCTGCTTGGAGCTGCGCTAATCAATATACATACATATGTACAGGTACCCGACAGTAAAGCGGTAAATAATTACACTTATGAGAGTGAGTAAATACAGGGATAGGCTCTGCATGTAATAATTGCATTGCAAGGCTTACTTACGCTAGGGTTTCTTGAGTACGGATAAAAGTAATAGAGAGGAATAAGTCAGCAACGGAACTTGAATAGGGTGTTACATTAGGCTAGTCACTACAATTATTATCTATTGTGCTAGTTACTACTACACGTATTTACTAGCAAAATAAAAAAATTATAAAAAAAGTTTATTTCAAACATTTTTAGCGTTGAATGACGCTATACGGTAGGGTTTTCAGGCAAAATTGAAACCAGAGAGAAATTTGTAAAAAAAAGTGAGGGTAAAGAGATAGATGCGGGTATGCTGAAGTAAAAAAGTGAGGAACAGAAGTGTAGTGAGGTGGGGGGCATTTCTGGGGCAGCTGTTTGCTCAATGTTTGCTACTCACTTATTCTCAGCGACGACCAATATAATAGTGGTCGTGCTTGTGAGCGAACTTTTCTATTCTCTTGCTTGTAGAGAATAAAATTTGCACTAGTTGCTTTAATGCATACATACATACTGACAGAGCGCTCAGTGACCACATTCATTAACGCCAGTGATAGCTATGTATGTATGTATCATGCCAGCTGGTTGCTCAATGTTTGTTATTCTCAGCGACGACCAATACAATAGTCGTCATTCAAAGTTCAACGTTACGATACCTCGAAATAACACGACAGCCCGTGCGTGGCCGTAGGCCTCGCACAATGCCGCACTGACTTTTTTTTAAATTAATTCGTACATCATATTGTACCGAGCTTTCAGTGAGTCTTCACTAATATTGAATATAAAACGGAAAGTAAGTAAAACATGAAATTGTACAACATACATAAACTATGCATTTATACTTATGTATAAATATATGTACGTATATACATATATCTATGTGCTTCAAGAGAAAACTTGTTCGCGACCACTGAGCAAGGCGTATGGGTTAGCTCTACAAGATCAAACGCTTGCTATTGAACTTATAAGCAACATTGTTCCACATTTATTGTCATTCTGATTTAGTGGAATATTGTACAGGACGAATAATAAAACTAATATATACATACATGTAGATGCAGGAAGCTCTAGGAGTTAGGCTTTTGCTCCCTTTTCATGGCTACTTCATGCGTTATCACAAAGATGTTTATACTTCCCATGGGTCCTCATTGACGGTAAGCTTTTTTACGTTCGATCACAGGTGGACTTTCCTTTAAAAAGCATTACAATTTCTAACCAAAAATTTATTAAGGTGGCAGTACCGCTTGAGCAGTTTACGAAAAGTAGAAACCTCAATAAGCACAATTTATGTCAAAATATTTCAAAGTAAAACTAACTTCTCTTTTTGTAGAGCTTGGGGCCATAAATTATACAGACGATTCATAAATATAAGGCCAAAAATAATAATAATTATAATAAGGACGAGCAAGCCTAAAAGCAAACTACAAGTAGAACCAAAAGATTATAGATTTGTAAATCAACAATACCGACCACCCTGCTAAGCACATAGTGGCGACGTCACATTTAATAGGGGTATGGTTGGAGACAGGAATAGAAAACAAACAATTTTCACACGGTCAGTGTGGCTGAGTGGTCGCAACTCCGCAACTCCGCGTACCATGGTTCAAAGCCAGGTAAAGTCTAGAAAGAAAGAAGTCTGGTGAAGAGATGTGGTGATTTCCGAAATAGCAGCTATCACTTCCACCACTTTGAAAAATTGTTGTTTTCTTATATTATTCCTAATACAAACCTGACCTCAAGCTCTATAAATTATACAGACGATTCATAAATATAAGGCCAAAAATAATAATACTCGTAAATATATATGTTTGTTTGTGAAGTGAAATGGATGTTATTTATACTAACATACATATGCAACTTTTTTAATATCAATAAAAAAATCTAGATTTTATAAAAATTCATTCATTATTCATTGTTTTAGAGCTCGACACTATTCGATTCGGATTCTGTCGAAATTATCCTAAGTTCGGTTCGGTCCTAAAAATCGGTAATTGTTCGTTCACTAAACCGAAGTTTTTTTTTCAAACTATTTAATCACAATTTCTGGTTTGCAGTTTTTCAGTATAAAAACGTACTAGTCTCAAGTGGCTGAAAATTTCCGTTGAATTTCGTTGATAACTTTTGTTGTCAAGGGTGTTGCTCATTTTCTTTCATATAACGCTTTAACAAAATTTAATTTTATATTTTATATGAAAGATGTGCAACACCATCGCAAAAAAAAAAAAATTAAAAATCAACAGCAATTTTTACGCATTTGAAACTCTCACTTTATTAAACTGAAATAAAATGAGCTTCAAATTGCAAGGCGAATTCATATAAGTTAGTTACTATAGCAACCGATTTGATTTTTTTTTATTCAGCTACATGTATTTTGTTTTTGCTTTTGCGTATGAGCTTTCAAAAGCCGGAAAAGCAAAAACAAAATGTACATATGTAAATTTTGACAACTCTTTCGCAAAAGCAAAAACAAAACGCATGGGAATTTTGTAGTTGTACTTATAACATCACCTTGCATGGATTCACCTTGGATTGTATAAAGTGTGAAACTTTGGGTCGTATTATTTATGTTAAAGAAGAGCTATATTTTTATTTAAAAAAATATGAAAACACGTTAAGTGAAAAACCCTGTGTGTATTATACAAAAAAAGTAAAATGGCGTAAGTATGTGAGAACTGCACACCGAGTTTGAATGGTCAACTTATACCGGTATGTATGTATCAACTTTAACTGGGTGACTGTTACAAGTTTGACATCTTGGACTAGAAAAAAGCGACGGAGTGAACAATTATTTCTGTCAAATTTTGCATATTCGCCTTCAGAACTTGATAGGAATGTTGTTCTACGGGTTGAGCGGTATTTCCTTCTATTGTTTTGTTTTGCAGATACATACATGTGAATTATAAATAGAGAACGACTTTCAGGGGCGATTTTGATTGTTATTTATAAAAGGTACATAAGTTTAAATCACATACATTTCTGTTAATAGCATAACCATACTCACATACATATGTTTGTAAAAATAACTAAAACAAACTAAAAATTCTCGAAATTTAATAAATTTATATTGTGATGTAAAAATAATGGTCTAATGTAAAAATAATTGTAACCGATTCCGTATATCGGCATAAAGCTGACCTGTAACACTGAACAGTTGCTCACTAGGCTCACTTGATAGAGAAGCATACAGATATTTAATTTTAAAAAATATACTTTTCGAAAGCAGTTTCGACTGACACCAATCAGAAACACAATCACCTTTCCGTTCGGTATTTTCTTATACTTATCTGCTCAGCTCAAAGGCCAACAACCCTCTTTGGCAAATAAAGAGCTACAGAAAACACGAACATTAATGAAACTCTTATAAGAACCGGACGGTTTGCGAATTTTTAATACAGTATATGAAATGTTTTTGCTCATAGTCCGTAACACATTTAATCTATACCTTCCTTGTAAAAAGTACTGCGTGACTCAAAAACAAAATAAATTAATATTTAGTTATTCTATATAAAGGCTTTAATTCAATTACATTCTTATACATTGTATATATTACAAATTTGTTTTAATATCTTTACGTTCGAAGTGTCTGGATAATATCGTAACTATAAAATTATTTAGGACCTCATGACGCACTTTATCACACCATTAACACTACATATATAGTTCGTGGGGTGTTACTTAGTTTTTACAAATTCACAATTTCATTAATTAAATGATAATTATTATGTTCTAGAATTAGATAATCACGGCTTAACTAAGCTACATTGCGAGAGTTTTTGACTACACATGGATGCATACGTATGTATAAGTACACATGCGTATTCATTTATATAGATTTCACAATGGCATGGCAGCTCCTTTTAATTTATATACAATACCTCAAGCAAATGAATTCGACATATATGTACATATCTATAAAACCTATTTAATTTACTTTGTCAAATTCCTTATATGTATATAAAGTTGTCTCCATTAACTGAGTTTGGAACTTTTCAATATACATTAATCATTCCATGGCGAGAATTTGTTATTCTAAGATATTTTTCCTCCAAAAGTAAAACAGCGAAGTAAAATCAATCATTTAGAAATGATTTGGGCACTTACATTTCTTAGGATGGGAAGAATTGTAATTGAATTTTTTGGTATATGCTTTCACTATCACTATAGTTCCTCTTTAATATTGTCCGAACCCGCGACTGTTGGCGAAGCCTCTTCTAGGGATACAGCTTTTCTTAAACTTTCATCTGATAATAAGTCCTCTCTTGATTGTAATATTTTGTCAGTTGACGCTATCGTTTTATGGTCAATGTATACTTTAGTATCCATTGTATTATCGTATTTCTTCGTAGCTGGTGTCTGGGTTGAATCTTTTGCGATTTGCCAACGTTTAAATTCGATCATTTGCATGATCCTCACAGACATTTTTTGTTTGCGTTTAATAACGCTGGTGAGTTTACCAAACTCTTGGGAATACATGAAGACCACTGGAATCGTAACATCATTGATACCATCTCCGGACATGGCGAACATGGGCTGAGCTTCACCAGAAGACCCCGGAACGTTATCACATACAATTAGTGCAAGAGCACCAGCTGCTTGTGCTAGACGTGCTTTGCTTACAAATGTACAGTCCCCTCTTTCAGCAATCAGAACTTTGCCGCGGATCTCAGCGCTGTTTGTAAGCACATCACAAGCGTGAAAAGGCCATGCCAATGTAACCTCGCCTTCGACATACTGCTCTCCAGTCAGTTCGGGACTAAAATGCGATGGGCCAGCCATCAATGCTATCCAGTCGTTCGAAGTATCATCTGAAGAATAAGCAACTGCCTAAAAGTTAAAAAAAAAATATGTTTTAATACTTTAATTAAAATTATAAATAACATTTTTTAGAGACTATCTGAAATTCAACAAAAAAGAACATGCAACTAAGGGTTTGTATTAAATAACAATTGGTACAATTAACAAATTCTTGGATGGTTTTGTTTGCTATTACATATGTACATACTCACCTGAAGTTGAGCTAATTGATTCATGCTTTGTATTTTGGTCAATTCTAACATTTCTTGCATAAAGATTAAACCCATTTCCCCATCTTCCGGACTTTTTGCCTGCCAGATAAAATAATAATAAATTGAAATAATATATATGCATACGGTTTACACATACATATGTTCATACTTATAATCTTTATGTTATCAGATTAGTGTGACCGTCTTGTCAAGAAATTAAATACTTATATCGAATAAAGAAAGGAAGCAAAATATTTTTGAGTAGCGAATAAAGTATTTTTCAATTGTTTTTGCTAGAAATGGCTGCCGACTTTTTCCATCAATTTATGCTAAATGCCTAGATACCCACCATCCTCTTCGCACTTGGCTATGGAAATCAGCAATCTTGAAAAACTTTCACTATGTAGTCTATGTTTCCTAGAGAAAATTTCAGGTCAGCTGGTTTTTGATATTACTTTTCTCTCGCTCCCTCGGTTGCCGGTAGAGGATAAAAACAATTAAAATGTGTAATGTTTGTTTCTTTGGCTTTAACTGGCTTAAACCATAAATTGTTCAATCCCCATCAGTCAACCGGTCAAATACTTTTGTTTTGGCGATCTAAGTCGTTTCATACCTCTGGAGCAACGCCCAGCATCCACATCCTTCTACTCATGACTGGCGTCGACCCCAACCCTGGGCCAGAAATTGCTTCCTGCTCGGTATGGTGTAATTCGACTCCTCGACCCAAAACGTAGCGTACAATGCTAAAAGAAGACTGAAACAAAAATGACAAGAAGAATATGAAAACACTAGTGCTGTCAAGAGGAAAACTTACTTTTCGTAAGTATGTGCTCAGCGGGCAGAAGGTCGTTATCTAGAAGGTTCCTGATTGTGGGGGAGAACGATGGTCTTTGCACCATGATAGAGGTAGCGAGAGGACGCCCTCAGGGGGGTGTACTCTCACCTCTCCTGTGGTGTTTGGTAGTGGACTCCCTTAAAACGGAAATGGAAGACTTCGTTCCCATCTAAGCTTACGCGGAAGATGTACGTGCATTAGCGTCAAGAAGATCTCTCCGGGGGCCTATGGAAACATACAGAGAGAAGGCCCATGTCGAGAAAAGTTAAATCGAGCATTGAAAGTTTTTGGACAGACGGAGAACCATTAGTAAGACTTCGGGTCTAAAACCAGCTATGGTACTTTGGGTACGCATGGCCCTAATTAAACCAATCATCACGTATTCTGCTGTAGTTTGGTGGCCTAGAAGTACGGCTAAATAAACCCACGGTTTCTACCTTAAACAGGCTGCATAGGTGCGTGTGTATAGGAATCACGGGCGCCCTGTGCACGATATCAGGAGTGGTTCTGAATCACTTGTTGGACCTGAATCCCTTGTTAAAGGCCTTGGACACTGCTCGCACCACTTCAAAAATTGTCCAAGAAACTAAGTTGAGGCCGTACTCTGTTGGACAATGGAATAAGCTTGAACTCATGTGGGTGCAGGGACAAAAGCGGTGTTCAAGGTAACGAACTTGCTGACGAAAAGTCCACCCACCTTTTTCCGTATCGGACAACTATGCCAGAGAGCCATATTCAGTAAACCCTGGTTTAACAAAAACAAACTAGAACTAAATAACACCGAAACCAAAATAATCAATCGAGTACTATCAGTACACACTTTTGGCAAATAGACTATGAAGAAATTAGATGTAATCGAAGGCGATCAATTCGATAGCAGCTCCTGCATATGCCCACAATAGGATTCAACAAAATCAAAATTCCCATCGTTTAACAAATTGAATTCCATACCGCAATTGCTAAAAATAGAAGGGCTAACATGTCTTAAATCCAAAATCTCTTTAATAAAACAAATCAAAATTAAAATCTAATTCGAACTTATAAAGTATTAGTCTAACACGCCTAAACAAAAACGTACCCCAAACAACCCTTACTTCACATCAAAAAATCAGCAGATATCGATTCATTTAACATAGGAACGCAATTTAAGTATCATCAATAACGATTGATACATACATATGCATCAAAAATAAACGGTTAGTTGTATTTCGGCGGTTAATCGAGAAAGGCGGAAATAAACGGTTAGTTGATTATGTGAAGCGGGCTATATTTAAACATCTTTTGCTAATCGATTAATTGATTACTTGACTAAGAGGAACTCTAGAAATAACCAATTGCCGCAAATTTGAATCCCTTCAATGGCTTCCCAAATGGTAGCAGCATCGGCTTTGTTTTGGTTCTCTACGGAAACTGTTCAACTAGCATGGGGAGTATCCTACAAATTTTACTAACTATTTGACTTTTTCGAAGATCACTAGACCTGTTGTCTCTATTTTTCGACTTTGTCACAACGCCAAACATAGTACTCGTCCTGGAGGCGAGCTGAACGTCATAGTGCTTATCAACGCCGAAAACCCATTCTCCAAAGAGTGTATTACGAATCGTTTGATTAGGAAATTAGTAATATTAACCACAAAAAGTGTCTGCAGAAATCGAGTTCGATATATCAACCATATATGACCTATTATTCTACTTCATTATCACTATATACATAATGCAGCTGTTGCATATGTTGTCAACTGCATCATCAAAACGATGGCATGTCACAATAATTAAATGAGACAAAAGTTTTGATAACGAATCGCATACATGAGTACGTCAAGCGTTCACAAAAAGAAACGTGTAATGCCCTATCTGCAATTGAATAGAAAGCGCTGTTCAAACCCAGAAACGCGACAAGAGTTCCAATAAAACCGTTATACAGGTGAAAACTAGTAAAGGATGCCCACAAGGGGTCTATAGCCCCTACTGTGGATGGATATCAAACCGCTCAAGACGGTAATCTTACCATTCTACAGAAAAAGGAATGAGAGTAATCTTTGAGCTCGCTACATCGAGAAGACGAGAGTGGCACCTATGTTCACATAACCTTGAGAAAGCATTCTTATGCTCGCTTTCACCAGCCCTCTTCTTAGACTACCTCAGAGTGTTCAGAGTTAGACGCGACACAGTTGATCTTTAAGGTCGATGTGCAAACCTCTATAACAATATTTCTATTTCTACGCCGGAGAGATTCTTTCGGTCTTTCATTTAACGATCGAGTGAAGGAAGTCTTTCCTTGGTATTTCCAATTGACGCCAGTTAGCAGGAAGAAAATCTCTTAAGAGGTTATAGCGCCTATTCAGTAAATTATACATAGTCCATAAATCTTCACATGAAATTGGTTATCAGAAATAGTAATGCTATGGGCAAAAGGAAAAACGCTTTTGTGACCCTAATAAAAAATATTCACTCCTTTTCTTATCAAAATCACAATTTAAACGCTTCCAACATACTCAGAAATTGAAATTTATTTTCATTCGAAACTAATTCAAATATGACTAAGATAGATAACACTTCTAATTAAAGTATGCTCTTACTAATTTAGAGCCATGATTATACGCTATTGTCTTTTTTGATTATTCAGTATTGCTCGCCTTTTACAACCACACGAAAAAATGCCTTAAAATTATCAATTGTAGTTATGCACCGTAGTGTGTCTATAAAGCTAAAAACGAATTACAAAGAAAAACTACAAAACAGTCATAACTCAAACATCTTATTCAGGAACATACATAACTGTTTATGGATCATGCAGGGTCAACTAAATTAGTACACAACAGGCACAACGGTAGCGGAGGTGGGCTACAAATCGCCATATTAAGAATTTGTGTAAAAGTTTTGAATAAAAAGCTTTTTCTGGTTGAACTTTGCACTTTTCTTTGCAAAGTTTGAAATGTGGAGTTACATGATGTTTGTTACGTAATGAGCTAAACTTTTATAAAACAAACTAGTTGATACCCGCGACTTCGTCTGCGTTGCTTCTTTCGTTTACAAATACACACAGAAAATTTTGTAAAGAAGTTTAAATTATCCATCACACAATTAACTTGAGTGATGCGTTTACACATCAAATCCAATCAAAATATAAGAGTTAGTAATATTTTTAAGTTGTAACAAAGAATGCCTAAATTAGGAAAGTAGAGAGATGATACGTACTTGTTAAAAATCAAAGCAAATCACTCGAAACTCGCACTTTATTATAGTAAAATTGAATGCGCTACAAAACTGAATACCCGAAATGTCTATACAAATTTTGATAAAAGTTTTAAAATTTAATGACAATTTTTTTTAAATTTGTTCAATTATAAACATTATACATAATTTTTAACTACGATTGCTAAAGATGCCTTTACAAATGATTAAAAATAAATAGGTTCAAAATAGTATTATATTAAATTTTGTTGTTTATGACATGTGTAACACTCTAGGTGTATTGAAATAAGTTATGTATACTGAAATGAAATTTATTATTTTTAGTTAAACTTTTATAAAAGAGAGATTCAGAGCCGCGCCCGAGCATCGTCAAACAAACAAATAAAACTCGTATGATTCACAAACCTCCACAACATTGCGGTATACATATATATGGTATGATTAATTCTATGACTCTCCTTTAGAGACATTGGACATCTTTAATTTATACCTCATGCTCGAAAATATTTATAACTTCGGTTTTCAAGAATTTAGCACAAATAATTTTTTAAACTGCCATATGACTGCGTTGAAAACGGTCTCACCATCCGTACTCCATCGAGTTAGTAAAATGAAACCAATGTTAAAAAGAAAACTTACGTTATAGAAACTATGAAAGAGGCGCACCTTGCCATCACCTAGTGACACCATGGTAATGCCCATGTCGTAAATAGCCCGCAAATGATCAGCATTGCTCGCTTGAAAGTCCAAAGCACGTAATCGCTTTCCAGTTGGTGGTCGGGGACAAGAGCCCGTAATAAAGTTACGTAATGGCTTTCGAACTTTTTCCGGAAACATCTTATTGGAGTTGGGACATGTACGCATAAAATCCAGGACGTTATGTTCGTCAGTTTGCCTAAAACCTGCAATTTGTTTCAAAAGTAAATATTTCGAAATCCAAATAGTGAAATCAATTATACTGAATGTGGTGTTTCCCAATTGTGCGATAGTTAATGGTAATAAATGAGCTTCTGTCGTGAAAACAAATTCGTCGACATTAACTACAAGATCTTGCGGCTCCGAAAATAACAGAAACAAGTATTTGAACGTTTCTGAGAGTACAAAAGAGTCCATTCGATCTTCGTGCTTTCCAGTGCGAACATCATTTACAGCTGCATATCCACAAGGAACTTTTGCATATTTCTGCAATGCTTTTAACGCCTTTTTGCCAACTTGAAGATAATGGTGATCCCCTGTCGCGCGGTAGAGAAAGTATGTGGATTCAATAAATTCAGGGCGCAGATGGTGTTGTCCCCAGTGAATTTGAAAATCGACAGTAAACGCTTCTGGAATGAACGTGTGCATTTGCATTACTTGGTACAGCATTTCGTGTGTTTGTACAGCTGGTTTTATGTCTCCCGATAAGACCTGTAGGCCAGGCCAAAATGCCAGTAATGAATCCATGAAATTACGTGACTTCGCATGAGGTCTATGCATGAGTACATCCAAAAGCATTGGACCTTCGCTGACATATTTCATTACTGCATTGTAGTGACGATTGAAACGCGCCAAGTATTTGTCATCACCCAGTAGAACGTAAGATTTGAACAAGTATTCGTAGTATGAGTCAATACCGGCTCCAACACCCGAATCACGACGCACCCAATCGCCTGAATGCACATTAAGTACTGTGCCCATTAAATCAGAACCCCTATGCCGAAGTTTCCAGAGTCCATCCATTGCAGTGTGAGCACGTGCTTCAAACACAGGATCACCTTTTGATGTTTTCAAAAGTAAGTAATAAATATATTTAAAAAATAACATGTACATACCAGACAAACGAGATAATGCTGCAAATTCTAGTAAAATAGTTCCTGCGCATGCCGTACAAGTTTCTCGTGATTTTCTTAACTGTTCATCTTTCATGCCATATCGTAGATTGACCCGAGCGTGTGGTATTCCTGTTGATGTATTAAAAGCTGGTAGGAGTCGATATCCCAAATCACGAGCCATCTCTAGCATTTCTCCTTTATACCATTGCATTACACCATTCCTTTTTTGTATGTGCTCCGTCAAAACATGCGCTGATAGCAAACCACCTACCATGCGGATATTCGTTTCAAAAACGGAAACTATTATATCGCTGTCAAATCGTACGTCCTGTATTACCAATCGAACGGCCCGTTCAAATTCATCCAAATCTCCCAGCAACACTAATGTGTCAATGGAATCAACCAGAGTCATTGAAAAACTGAAAAAGTTTTAAGAAAGTCAAAAGTATAATGAATAAAATGGAAAAAAGCTACTTAATAAACGTTGCATAAACGAAAATATAAGAAGCGGTAAAAGAGTGAAAAGCAAAAGACTTCCTTCAAAAACGTCAATTGTAAAGTCCGAGTATAAACCATAATTTTTAATATCGTGATATATTCATAAAAACGAGCAGCCCCATTTAAAAATCACATTCAACTTTATCATGAATTTCACTTTCGCCCGAAATCTAAAGTTAAATATTGTTTACTAAAATGTAGAAAAACCCGGACATTGTCAAAGTATTTGTACGGAATGTGCTTACAGCCCAACCTAATATTCACGCAAGCAGGCAACCCACGATATAAAAAAGGGAAGGTGATTTGCTTAGAATTTTTTTTTGACAGAAACTGTGCTTATTGACGATCAAACTCTTCGTAAATTGCTTAAGTAGCACGTCGAGAAATCATTGTTTTGGAAATTTTAATATTTCTTGACGGACTTTTTCATCATTAAAAAATAATAAATATGTTTACATACATAAAAACTCGTATGAACAGAGCTTTTCAAAACCATGTAATGATTTAACTTACTATAAAGGTAAGGCACTACGAAGAAATCAAAAAATTAATTCTTTTGAGAAATGTTAGTAATCAGTTTTCTGAAAGATAAAATAACGCTCAAGGATTGAAATTTATTTTTGGCAAAAAGAGGAAAGTGATATTGCCAGCCTACAACAACAGTTGTCTCAAGTCATACTGCAGGTAGCTGCTCCAGATGTTACTGCTGATGCTGTTGTGTTTGGTGTGCCGTTCACTGAGGGAGAAAATCTGAAGAGCATATATAATTAAATTTGTCTCTCAATTGATTTTCTAACACCGCAAGTTTGGGATATATTTCGCAGAAAGCCTTCTTCTGCGAGTTCGAGTAGTTCAATTGCCATCAAATTTCACTCACCGCTTTACCGAAATCGCACTCGTCATGCTTTTGGCGAGTATCGTAGGCGAACGAAATCAAGAGTGTCCCTTAGCCCAATTGGTATTGAAGGGCACTTTCATATTTTTGAAAGTCTCACGAAAGAGAATAGGAAGATATTGCATGAGGCCATCAAACTGCGCAGAGAAGGGAAGCTCTTATCTGTGTATACAATTCGAGGGAATGTGCATATTAAAACAGAGAAAGGAACAAACAACACATCGGTAAAAATAACATGAGAAGAGGACTTGATGCATTTTCGGTAGCTGTATGCTGCATTAGTTACTACTAAGTATATGTTTTTTATTATTTTTGTTATTATTGTAAAGTTAGCACATCTTTGTTTTTGTTTATTTCTGTCTTATGCTTATGTTTATATTTGTTGTCTTAAAGTTGATTTGGTTTGGTTTAGTAATGGCTAGCGTTGATGATTGTAGCCTTGCCATGGTGAATGTTTTATGTAATCGCCAAAAAGGCTTGAAAATAGTTCATTTTAACGCACGCAGCCTAAATGCTGAAAAAATGGAAATTGTGAGAAGAGCGTTTGAGTTTTCGTCTGTTGATATTATTTGTGTATCTGAAACCTGGATCAGAAATGACATAAATGAGATTCATTTTGACATTAAAAAATATAAATTGCATCGGATAGGCAAAAAAGGTGGAGTGGCTATATACTGCAAGGGCCACCTAAGGACAAAATTATTATCTCAGTCATGCAGAAATAATGTAGAATACTTGACTATTGAATTATCTAACTGCTCGTCTAAGACCCTGTTGTCCTGTGTATATGATCCTCATACGAATTGTAATCTTTGTGACTTTTTTAATTATTTGTCCCCTGTAGCAGTTGATTATGATAATATTATTGTTTTTGGTGACTTTAATGCTAATTTGCTATACCAACGAGGTATGGAAATAATTGTTGTCCAAGCCTACTAGACTATTTCATTGTGTCTGACCCTGCTATCATTTCAAAATTTGACCAGATATCGTTTATATCGGATCATGACTTAATATTCTGCTCATCATGTGGTTTAACAGTGCAGTGCGATCTGCAGTCAAGAAAAGAAACAAATCCTACTCCGTGTGGAAAAAGCATCGCACGGACTTAAAATGGTGTGCTTTTAAGGCGATTAGAAACGAAACGACGCTGACAATAAGAAGAGAAAAACGCAAGTTTTTTGCAAAACAACTTAGTCCCTCACTTCCTAACAATGTCCTTTGGCGGAACTTAAAAAAGTTACGTATTCATGTGAGTGATACCTTAAATGACACTTTCGTAAATTTTGCCTCTCCGTCTTGTACTCTTACCTCTTACCCAACATTACCTGGCGATGTTGTTTTTTCCGGTCACACATTTGATACTGTTGACCATAAACATCTTTGCTCTAAACTAAAAAAGTATTTTGGTTTCGGTCAATCTGCTGTGCAATTGATGGAGAGCTACCTCACAGGCAGGTCGCAGCGTGTGAAAGTTGATTTGAAAATGTCTAATCTACGTCCATTGTCGGCAGGGGTTCCTCAAGGCTCAATCTTGGGGCCTCTTGTGCTCAGACTTTAATAAAGACCTTGCATTGATTAAATCTTGAGCAACTCAAAATGATCTTTGTCTTAATTGTGATAAATGTTATATGTTACCTATTTGTAAGAAACGTTTTAACCTCACAACTATTCCATTTTCGTATATAGGGAATAACCCAATCAAATTCGTTTCTAAAGTAACAAACCTTGGCTTTGTTATTAACTCCGATTTAACGTGTATTGACCATGTGAACACCATCGTTAGCAAGGTGTATTACACCTTAAGAAATTTAAGAATGTCTGCCTCATTTTCGCCGATCAATGTAAGACGAAAACTTGTAATCCAACTAATAATGCCGATAATTTGCTACCCTGAATTAGTCTATTGCAAATTAGATTCTCAATCTGCGCATAAAATTAAGGTAGCCTTTAACCAATTAACACGTTATGTGTTTGGTCTAATGAAATGTGAACATATCTCTGCCTGGAGGAAGCGTCTGTTGGGTTCCGAAATTTCTGACTACTTGAAAGCCAGTAAGTACATTTTATTATTGCGGCTTATGATTGATAAGACACCTGGCTATCTCTATGAGAAATTGGTAGTTTCAAAATCAACACGTGTAAATGACCTAATAGTTCCTAACTATAACTTCCTTTCCTCTGCAAGGTTATTTTTCGTCAGCACTATACGTTTATGGAACTCTATCCCTGCCACTACTCGCAAGAGTTTAAATAAAAGCAACTTTAAGACTGTATTGTACTCACATTTTCTTTAGTTTTTAAATAATTTCTTATGTATAGACCTAAGATGTGCTCTCTATTTATACCTATCTGCATACATGTATATTTAGTCATGCCTATGCTTCATTGCTTCCAAGTTCTATTTTTTAAAATCATTATTTATGTATCAGTATTTTTTTTAATATAATTTGTAACTTAATTTCCATATGTACTTATTTATTTGTGTAACGAGCCATCTAACATAGATTTAAGTGAACCTAGTTTAAGACTGTAATAAGCGCTTTACTATAGATTTAAGCGACACCTATGTTTGATAATTAGAAGCTAAGCATATGAATTCACTCCTAAAATCAACCCTGTAACTAGCTATTTGTATTAATGTTCATTTTCAAGCCTATAAGAAGAAACGCACAACAGAGAATGCCATCATTCGGCAATCGGAAGGCAATGCGGTAAGATGTGTTAAGGTAGCAGGCTAGAATTGTGCTGCATTGCTTGTTGGACGACGATAAGTCGGCCGCATGCAATGTAGTGGTTTTTCGTGAAGCTCGCTGCGCTGCTTGTTGGACGACGATAAGTTGGCCGCATGTAGTGTAGGGGGGTTGATCGAGTAGAATTGTGCTGGGTTGCTTGTTGGACGACGATAAGTCGGCCGCATGTAATGCAGTGGTTTTTCGTGAAGCTCGCTGCGCTGCTTGTTGGACGACGATGAGTCGGCCGCCAGTAGAGTAGCGGGTCGATCGAGTAGTTGACTGCGTTGCATATAGCGTAGCTGTTGCTTTGTAACGTAAGAGCCTCGATCATCTGCATTGCCTTTGGATTGCTTGGTGATTTTCTGTTTCTAGATTGAACTCTAAAACTGTGTGTGTGTCTATGTGTGTGCGTGCATGTTCATGCCTACGATTTTATTGAACCGCACCATTTTGCACCCCGATTGCTTGCACGTATTTTGAATAAAGTTAATATTATTTAAAAACCCACTACAAAATTGGCGCCCAACGTGGGGCAAACGCAAAGGTGCAACGTTAAGACACAATTTTATGCAATCGAATTTACCTGTTCGTCGAAGCGATCGTATACTCAGTAAAATGGCACTTTCCGCGGAGCAATTCGAGCGGCTAATGCAGGCAGTGATGGCTTCCAATACCAGAATGGGGTCGTTCAGTACCTGTACAGCGCGTTTTTCTGGCGAGCGGAATCCTTCCAAGGTAGAGGAGTTTATTTCGGCGATTTCTACGTTTAAAATCGTTGAGAAGATCAGCGACGCAGATGCTTTAAGTGGTATGCCGATGCTCCTGGAGGGAGACGCCTCTGAGTGGTGGCGCGGCGTGAAAGGCAATGCTGCAAATTTTTCTGATGTGGTTAAAATGGTTCGAGATTCGTTTTCGCCTCCAAAACCAGCATGGCGTATATATGCTGAACTTTGTGGCGAAAGGCAACAGAAAAATGAACCTATCGACAATTTTATTCGGAAAAAGAGAGCTTTGTTCGCACAGCTGTCCAGCCCACCGGTCGAGAAGGACCAAATTGATATGTTGTTTGGTATGATACATGCGCAGCTACGTGATAAAATAGTTCGCAGCAATGTTAATACCTTTGAAGAACTTTTGCGTGATGGCCGTGAAGCAGAGCAAGTGATGGGTGAGCGCAGCAAAACATGGAGCATGGCGGCTTCGGAAGCTGACGATTCGATGAGATGTTCATTTTGCCGCAAGAAGGGTCACGCGGTTGATAAATGCTTTAAGAAGCAAAAGCAAGAAGTAGAAGTGAAGCAGAATATGGCTGCTACTGCACTGGCTGTGACGACTAAGCCGAAGTTGGCGTGCTACGGTTGCAACGCACCTGGCTATATTCGTGCAAATTGTCCCACGTGCAGTGCAAAATACAGTAAAGCTCCAGCTACAACTGGCTTTGTAAATTTTAATTCTTTGACAGCAGTTGGCATTGGGAGGGATATCCCGATTGCAAATGATAAACTTTTTGGTGTTCCTGGACAAGCTTATTTCGACACAGGAGCGCGCACCAGCGTTGCCAGCTCGAATTTAAAGCGTATAATGGATTTCCATAGCTGCAAATACAATAAGGTGAAGTGCGAAGTTACACTGGCAGATGGTAGCATGTCGTTGCAAGAATGTCTGTCGACAGTATGTAAAATTGTGGTCGGTGGAAAATGCCTGAACATACAATTTATTATTTTGCCAAAAGCTACCCAAAATCGTACATTGCTTGGAGCTGATTTTCTTGAACAAGTCGGTATTGTGTTAAATATGGGCCAAAGGTATTGGTTTTATGAAAGCGCACCAAATGTTCACTATGACTTTGCTAAAGCATGGCCACTGAAGTTGAATTTGGTCGAAAATATCAAGGTAGCAGAAACCCATAAGAGGAAACAACACGAGGTATTGGGAAACGAGCCTAAGCAGTATCAACGCGAAACATATATGCCCGAATTTGAAAGCTACGGCCCAGAAATCCCAGGAACCGATTATTCTCCGCATTCAGTACATGCAATTTTTAAGGATTCCCTACGCGACAACGACGCTACGCCTGAGAGAAACAGAAATAGTGGACGGTTCACTGGAGTCGTTTACAGCGGTAATAAGGCTAACGAAGAGGTTTTTACAAGACTTGGTATGATTGATTTCAAGGTTCTAAAGACGACCGATGGCGTACATCTAAATCCTGACCAAAAGTGCGAACTCGACAATATGTTGCACAAGCATGAAACGATATTTGGGGAAATTGGTGAGCCGACGCCTTATGCTGAGCACCGAATTAATACCGGAAATAATGGACCTGTTTCTTCACCGCCGTATCGTCTGTCCTTTCCAAAAATGCGACAACTGAAGGCCGAAGTTGACAAAATGTTGGCAACAGGTATAGTTGAAGAGTGTGAATCAGCTTGGACATCTCCTACTGTAATGGTGCCGAAAAGGGATGGTAGTATTCGTGTCTGCGTGGACTATCGTAAGTTAAATGCCATTACTGAACCTGACCGTTATCCTTTGCCCAGAATGGATGATTTATTGCACGCTGCTAGGAGTACGCAATTTATGACAACCCTGGATTCGCAGAGCGGCTATTACCAAATTTAAGTTTTCGAGGGAGATATTGATAAAACCTGCTTCACCACACCATTTGGATTATTTCAATTTACCAGGATGCCATTTGGGTTGCGAAACGCTCCAGCAACCTTTCAACGACTTATCGATCGATTTAAGGCAGCATTACCTGAGATAAATATACTAGCATATCTGGATGACATAATTGTGTGCTCCGCTACATTTCATGAGCATTTGCGTCATCTTAACGTAATTTTTGAACGGCTTGGAAAATTTAATCTGCGAGTGAACAACACTAAATGTCGTTTCTGTTGTTAGGAGGTGAAGTATTTGGGACATCTTCTTACCCCCGATGGAATTTCCGTAGACCCGGAGAAAACCAACGCCATAGCACTACGTCGCGAGCCAAGGAGCCTAAAAGAATTGATTTCCTTCATTCAAACGTGCTCTTGGTACAGAAGATTCATTAACCAATATGCTGAAATAGCCAAGCCACTCACTGACTTAACTAAGAAGAACAAACCATGGATATGGAAGGATCCTCATCGCAATGCCTTCCAAACACTAAAAAACATGCTGATCATGTCGCCAATACTGAAACAAGCTGAAGATGGTTTAGCGTTTATAATAAAAACGGATGCCAGCGCATATGCCATTGGAGCGGTTCTACTCCAGGGGGAGGGAAACGACGAACATCCAATTGAATTTGCAAGCCGTCTCCTAACAAGCGCAGAAAAGAATTATTCGACAACGGAACGTGAAGCGCTTGCCATCGTTTGGGCCTGCTCTAAGTTTAGAGGCTACATCGAAGGGGCTGACTTAGTTTTGGTAACTGATCACCAGGCACTCAAATGGTTGCTGAGCGTGAAGTCGCCTACTGGACGATTGGCAAGGTGGGCATTACAGATCCAACAGCATAATTTTAAATCCAGTACACACCCGGGCGGACAAATTCAGTAGCCGATATGCTTTCGCGTCCCCCCTGTGATGATGATACACCAAAGGGGACAATGCAAATAATGGCGTTCCAGATTGATTTTCCTCACAAGAATGCAGCCGATGCACGAGAGGAACAACTTAAAGATCCGTACATCAAAGAAATTGTCGAATCCTTTGAGTCAGCCGATGAAAATGTTGGTCGATGGGCTAACCGCGGTTATGTCATCAACGAAGGCATCTTGTATTGTTATAATAATGATGACATAGAAGACGCACAGTATGTTGTACCGGAACAGCAAAGGCAAGCAATTTTGAAAGCTTACCACGACGATTCCACCGCCGGTCACTTTGGACCGGATATTTTTGGCCTGGCATGAGATCGGAGATAACAAAACATGTTAAAACCTGCATCGAATGCCAACGATTTAAAGCATCAAATATGAAACCAATTGGGCTGCTGCAAACCACAAGCAGTAAACACCGATTCGAAGTACTAGCCATAGACCTTTTCGGGCCGCTGCCGGAATCAGACGAAGGCTACCACTGGATCCTGATAGCCGAAGATGTAGCTACGCGTTGGGTGGAGCTATTCCCATTGCAAGAGGCTACTGCGGAAGTATGCGCCAAAATCCTGATTGAAGAAATATTTTTGCGATACGGCCTACCTCGACGTTTGAAGACAGACAATGGTGTAAAATTTGTCTCTGCTATAATGCAAAAAGTCACCTATTGTCTTGGAATTCAACAGTAACTAATACTGTTTATCACCCGGAAGCTAATCCAGTTGAGCGTAAGAATCGCGACCTAAAGGCTCAATTGGCAATACTTGTTCAAGCACTCAACTTCTCAACTTTGGAAGAGAACTTCGCACATTGGATGATATTCAACACGATTTGAAAGCCGTAATAGAAAAGGAAAACTTCATCCCTCAAATATCAAGCTACTTGCATAATCTTTCTAATGTGTTCAAAACCGCACGCGAAACGGAACAACGTGCGCAAGATAAGAATAAGAATCAGCATGATCAACATAGACGTCGTAACACACATTTCGACATTGGTGTGGAAGTGCTTGTCAACACTCATGTGCTGAGTCAAGCATCGAAGGGCATAACTTCCAAGTTTGTGCCAAAAAGAGATGGTCCCTACATCATCACTCGTAAAGTGGGAGCTACATCGTATGAAATAGCGTCCCATGACAACATCAATATGCCGCTTGGGACATACCATGCATCTGCCTTAACCTTGTATACGGGCACCCATGATGCCCAAGCCGCTGCACCGGTTCACCCTATAAGGAGGCGAGGACGGCCCAAGAAAACTTAAGGTGTTGACGTGCACTCGGGACGAGACCAGCACGTCAAAGGGGGAGACTGTAACGAGCCATCTAACATAGATTTAAGTGAACCTAGTTTAAGACTGTAATAAGCGCTTTACTATAGATTTAAGCGACACCTATGTTTGATAATTAGAAGCTAAGCATATGAATTCACTCCTAAAATCAACCCTGTAACTAGATATTTGTATTAATGTTCATTTTCAAGCCTATAAGAAGAAACGCACAACAGAGAATGCCATCATTCGGCAATCGGAAGGCAATGCGGTAAGATGTGTTAAGGTAGCAGGCTAGAATTGTGCTGCATTGCTTGTTGGACGACGATAAGTCGGCCGCATGCAATGTAGTGGTTTTTCGTGAAGCTCGCTGCGCTGCTTGTTGGACGACGATAAGTTGGCCGCATGTAGTGTAGGGGGGTTGATCGAGTAGAATTGTGCTGGGTTGCTTGTTGGACGACGATAAGTCGGCCGCATGCAATGCAGTGGTTTTTCGTGAAGCTCGCTGCGCTGCTTGTTGGACGACGATGAGTCGGCCGCCTGTAGAGTAGCGGGTCGATCGAGTAGTTGACTGCGCTGCATATAGCGTAGCTGTTGCTTTGTAACGTAAGAGCCTCGATCATCTGCATTGCCTTTGGATTGCTAACGGTGATTTTCTGTTTCTAGATTGAACTCTAAAACTGTGTGTGTCTATGTGTGTGCGTGCATGTTCATGCCTACGATTTTATTGAACCGCACCATTTTGCACCCCGTTTGCTTGCACGTATTTTGAATAAAGTTAATATTATTTAAAAACCCACTACATTTGTTTATTTTAAGTCTTTACTACTGTATTCTATATTGTTGTACTACAAAAGACATCTTTGATCTTACTGTACTAATTTGTTAATCAATAAATGAAATGAAAATGAAAAAAAAAAATAAATAACAAATTAAACTCATAAAATGATGATTATTTTTGGGTAAAAAAAATACGAATACAAAAAATAATCACTATAACAGAGCGGCAATATAATTCTCACAAAATGAGTTTTTTCGTGATCAAAAAAATAAAACTCGATATAAAAATTTTTTTCTGAACATAAAAATAAAGCTCAGAGTTTGTTGATTAATATTGAACGAAAATTTAAAAATCTTAATATAATGATTGAATATCAATTTCTTTGATAGAACTCATAATGATTACGTCCCGGAGTGAAATATGTATGAATATGTATTCGCCGATTCTGCGACATAAATATGCATATGGACATTGAAATATATAGGTGTAAGCTCAAATATAATTGTTTTGAGAAATATTTCGATTATTTACCTATTCAAGAAATCCAAATTACCGTTAGTAAAAGTAGGCGATGCTTTTAAAATTTCAAAATGATAGCCTTATTTTCTATAAGTTCATTACAAATAAAAAAATTGGAATTCATTTGGACACGTAGTAAGTTAGTGTGGTTATTAAAATAGGTGTGTCTGGCGTAATATTAAAAGTATTAAATTTTTACTGACATATTCTGATCGAAAGGTTAGTTTTAATATGCTAAGTTACTAGTGCAAAAAATAAATAATATTTTGAGTTAAATAGGACGTGTGGATCATTGCTGTATTGAGGAGAGAAGGCTAGTCCAAAATATGCGTGAGGAAAAACTTACAAATTTATTGCTGAAACATTAGGACGATCACAAAATTTCCTCACAAATGTTTTAAAAATGTCAAAACTATTCGATCGTGGCGCAGCTGGCCATGGTGAAGAACAATCCTTTGTAACGTCTAGGACAGTTGCAGTAAGAATTTGGTAACATAATATCAAGTAGAGCCGTTAGCAGTAGGTTAGAGAATGCAAATCTTCCTGGCAGAATAGTTCGCAAAGTTCCTCTAATGAGAAATGCAAATTTAAAAAGGAGGAAGGACTTTGCCTTTTACATACATACATCATAGCACGCAGAAGGTGAACGAAAGTGGCGTAACACGGTTAAACACGGTGGCGGAAATACAATGTTATGGGGCTGCTTTTCTTGGCACGGAGTCGGTCCAATTAGTCGTATCGAAAACATCATGGACAGATTTGTTTATCGGAGTATACTGGAGGAAGGCATGTTACCTTATGGTAAAGAGCATATGCCTCTTGTATGAAAGTTTCAACAAGATAGTGACCCCAAAAAATGTCCGAGTTATCGATTGACCTAGTCAATCCCCTGATCTCAATCCAATTGAGAACCTTTGGAATGAACTCAAGAGAGAAGTTTCAAAGCATGAGTGTACCAACAAAATTCAATTGTGGGAAAATATTGAAAAATCATGGCACAATTTACCCGTAGAAACATGTCGGAAACTCATCTCATCTATGCCCAGAAGAATAGATGCAGTACTGAAAAATAATGGTGGATATACAGGATATTTGTTATATAATTATATTACTTTTAGGTTTCCTGTGAATTACTTGCTATTTCATTTTTATATAATTTGATAAGTTCTTAAACCCTACAATGGAGATATTTTCAATAACAAATGTATACACTTGAAAACGTCTCGCTTTCTGTTGAAATAAATGTATAATTTCAATGTACAAATGTGTATGTATGTACATATGTCATAATATGTGCGAATATATATTAAAGGAAATCTGTAAACATTCAGGTTAGAAACGAGTCTAACTCTAATGCGTTTCCCTTAGGTACAAGGCTAGAAGATGATTTGAGAAACTGTCTTGTAAGTTATTTATAAATTCTAACGTAAAATCAAATTACTTTGTTACAAAGACAAGTTCAATGAAGTAAACGATAGGCTTAGCCTAATAGAGATTATTAGGAATCGTTCAAATGTGTTATGGAACCTATTGCAGAAACACTGGATTTTCTGGAAGGTGAAAACAATGTGGTTTACGAGTATTTTATTCCTGCCCTTATGACTGAAAGTAATAAGGTTAAAGAAATTCGTAAAAAAAAAAAATGGAAACCATTTAAGTTTTGTCGCTGAAAAGGAAGAGATACAGTTCAGGCAAATCTTCAGTACATATATGGTTTTAACTCCTGAAGCGAACATTACTGTCACTGCAGCTGTGCTGCCTCCAGATGTCAAATCAAGGTTCTACAGAAAACCAACCTCGAACTGACTGATGACAGAATTATTGAACGGGTAGCTGCAACAATTTTTCTATACACACAAAATGGAAAACTTTCTTTTAAGATTGACCTAAAACCATAAACCTAAACGTAAAGTTTTGTCCAAGCAATCTCAATTTTTTTAATTTCGATGACGATGGTAAAATAATTCGCTGAACAATGTTGTGTTACATACAAAATTGTTTGAATTTCAGAATAGAGCAAGTTTCCCCAAACAAAGACGATAGAAACAACACGCGTGCACATACATAAGTGCGCGAACCAGAAGTAGTAGTTCTCTGCCGATTTTACAGAGAGATAGAGAGTTATATATGGGAGAGAGTTTATAGTAATAGTAAGTAGCAGTAGTACAATTTGTAGTATTAGTAGTAGCAGTAGAATTTGTAGTAGTTAGTAGTAGTAGTAGCAGTAGTTAGTAGTACTTAGAATTAGCATAACTAAAAATATTAGTAGATATTAGTAGTGCAGAAATTAGTAGTTGTAGAAATTAGTAAAAGTAGTCATAGCAAATTAGTAGCAAATAGTGCATATATGTATATATGTATGTACATACAGAGAAACACATATGTACATGCATACACTCACATTGATATGTCGCTACCTCACAAAAGTATTTTGCATATGAAGAAAATAAAGCAAACGATTTTATTTTTGCATTTTGTGTGGGGTAATTGTTAAAATATGTATTAAATTCAATAACATATCAACTGATAACTGTGCTGGGACTTCATTAACACAAAACAAAAATAAAGGTACACAGAATTTGCAACTCACAAAAGTATTTTGCATTTGACTAAAAGTGATATATAAATACATGAAAAAACTATCTAGTATTTCGTATGATAACCGCTACTTTTAGATACAGCTTCCAAGCATTTTGGCATCGATTCTACCAACTTTCGACAAAATTCAGGTGGTATTTTTCTCATTCTCTTTGCAAAACCTCCTTGAGACTATTTCTTGATGAAATTTTGTGTTCACGCACTCTATCTTCAAGGTTTTCTATAAGGTTTATGTTAGGGCTTTGAGGGGGTGTTGGAAAGTGTTTTACGTTGAAAAGTAACCACATTTTACCGTCGTGAGCCATATGTTTCGGGTCCTTGTCATGCTGAAACAAAAACCCGTTTCTTGCCAAACCCATTTTTTCTGCACTGGATTGTATATAATTGTATAAATATGTATATTTATCCCTTATGCTGTCTATAAAAACAAGACTTCCAACTCCCTGAGCCGACATACACCCCACACCATCACCGATCTTCCGCCGTGCTTAACAGTTGCTTTGAGGTTTTTTATATGCATCTCTTCATTTGGTTTCCGCTAAACCATGCCACGCCCATCCGATATTTGAAATAAGTGGTTTTCTTCGAGCCACGCGACCATAAATAGTAGTAGTCCTGAGCACTCTGCGCACTGTCTCATCAGAAACTTGGGTGTGTAGATATGTTTTAAGCTTATCGTTAAGCTTTGGTGCGGATAAATGTGGATTTTCGCGGTTGAATTTAAGTATTTTGCGTTCCTCTCTCATAGTTAGCACCTTACACCTTTTTACTACATTTTCTATCATTTGATGACATCGACTAAGCATATCATAATTTAGTTTGTAGATTTTCCTTCGTCGTGAGGGTTCAAAATTATTTTTTTCCGATATTCTCATTTCTTTACCTTTTAACTATCAGAATTATAAACGAAATGATTCAAATTATGACAATTTCAATAGAAATACACACCAGTAACTATAAATTCAACTGAAATTTTCAACAAATCTGCACCAAAAAACGGATTTTAAAAACTGAACTGCCTAATGATTCAAAATACCTTTGAAAGTTGTTTATGTGGTCTCAGCGAAATAAGGAGTGGATAGTTATTTAATTCAATACATAATTTATAAATAAAACAGGAACAAATGCAAAAATATTATCGTTTGGTTTATTTTCTTCATATGCAAAATACTTATGCGAGCCACTGTATACTCGTTTTTTCTTATATAAGCGTCACGTCGTGACTTCTTGGCGCGTTTTTGACACGACATTCGTTATACGATTCTGACGCGAACTTCGTTGCGAGGTGTAAAAAATCACATCGAAAGGCTTTTCTCTTTTGTGGGAATTATTAATACGGTTAGGCGCCAAACTTTTTTTTTCGAAAATTTAGTATTGTTAAAAGCGGATGCTAACTGTTAAGGATATTGATTAATAAGATTGTTTAATATTCGTATTTGTTAATAAATACATGCATACGTTATTTATTACAATTTTCAGTAATTTATTTAAATTGTAATAAAAGACTATTTATTTCCTTTAAAAATAAAAATAATTAAAAATAATAACACTGCGGAACAAAATTTTGCGGTCGGAGATTTTTAAGTCGATTTAGGGTAATTTGGGGGCGCTGATTACGAAAATAATATCAGTTTTGTCGAAGTGGCTCTAGTTTTTCATATAAAGACTTTTAAATATTTCACGAAAAAACCTAATTAAAAATACCAATATGGATTTAAATTATATTTTTATTGCGCGCCTGTATAAAAATAATAAAAAAATAAAAAAAATATATTCTTTTCATTAATTTAAAAAAAATTACAAAAAACTTTTTCTGTAGGACCTCCTATGATGTCGTTGCTCAGGACAATCCCGTATTAAGTTCCAGCAGTAGTCTACCATCATGTGGTCGTCCCATCGACCTTGGTATCTTTCTTCCATTATTTTTATGTCCTGGTGGAACCGTTCACCTTGTTCCTCACTGTAATCGCCTAGGTTGCCCGGGAATTTGTCCAAATGACTATGTAAATAATGTAATTTAATGCTCATTTTAGCTCTTAGTTTGCGAAAATTGAGAAGCATATCAGCAACTAGTTTTGTATAGTCTGGTGATTTATGATTTCCCAAAAAATTGTTGACTACATTAACAAAGCTTAGCCAGGCTTCAGATTCAATTTGTGACATATGGTTTAAGAATTCAGTGTCTTTTAGAGGGTACGAATTTGAGGACCATCGAAGACTCCTGCTTTTAATTGTTCCATACTAAGGACTGGAAATTTTTTGCACACATATTCGAAACAGTCACCTGTCTTATCAAGGGCTTTGATGAACTGTTTCATTAGCCCAAGCTTGATGTGAAGTGGTGGAAGAATGATTTTTTCTTGGCTTATCAGTTGGTCATGAACCACATTTGCTGTTCCTACCTCCATATTTTCTCTCACCGGCTAGTCCTTTCTAATCCAATGTTCATTTATTGCACGACTGTCCCATAAACATATAAAACAGGGGTATTTAGTATACCCACTTTGTTGGCCCAATAAAAAATTCACCATCTTCAAGTCCTCGCATACTGACAATTTATGTTGTGCATACAAAATCTTTGTTAAAACAATTTTTACATTTTCGTATTCTTCTCTCTTCTATTTAGTTTCGTACTATGACCGATTGGAACCGAATCAAGTTTATTTCCATTGTGTAGCAACACACATTTCAGACTTCTTTTTGAGCTATCTATAAAAAGCCTCCAATGTTCGGGATTATATTCGGAAATGGCCATAGAACTCAAGAGTCCAGAAATATTGTTACAATATACAAGATTGACTTCTTTGGTGAAGTAAGGCAGACGGTGTTGCTCTCTGTTCCTAAAGGCTGTAATAGCAACACCAGGTTGTAGACAAGATTTTAGTTTTAGCCTCGAAGCCAGAAGTTCAGACGACTTTTTTGATAAATTCAAGTCACGAACCAAGTCATTGAGCTTTTCTGTAGAAAATCCCTGTTTCGTACAACTACTTTCTTCAAACTCACTTTCACTGCTATTTGTTGGACTTTCTGATGTCTCTAACATTTCAACATCATCACAGTTTGCAGCAGATGATTCTTATTATTAACTTATTGAAGAATAATTAAATTAATACAACTGGAACTGGGTCATATAATTTTGTTCATTAATTTCTTAAGTTTCGTTTATCTCAAGAACTAGAGCCAATCCAAAAAGTAAAAACACAGTTCGTAAGCCTGCTACTGATGTTAATAAAAACTATTAACAAAATCATGACCGCAGGTTTTTTTTTAAACTTTTGTTACGCAGTGTAATCAAACGCACTAGGATTTTTGAATATTTCAGATTTTGTTTCTTCCAATGATTGAAAATATGATTATTTTTTAAAATTATTTTTAATGGTAACTGGTCATTGAAAATTAAAAAGTTTAAATAATGGTAATTAATCATTTAATGGAATCCTAATATTATTCATTTTATCGGTAATCATCGCAATTTATAATCATTATTTAACAGCTCTGATATGGAATCTTAATTCGCTGTACTATGTTAATGTGATTTCGCCGTTGCAAAGACGTAAAGATCCAAAAAGCTTTCGGAGAATCTTTCTCTCGAACACTCCACGGTCCATCTCATCTGATATTAACATTGTCTTTGCTTCTGCGCCATACAATAGCAAGGGTATGATGAGGGACTTATAGAGCGTGGTTTTCGTTCGTCGAGAGAGCTCTTTACTGCTCATTTGCCTACTTCGCCCACGGTTGAACTTGTTCGCAAGAGAGATTCTTCGTTAAATTTCGAGGCTAACATTGTTGTTGATGCTGGTTCCAAGATAAACAAAGTCCTCTACTTTGTCAAAATTGTAATTGTCAGCGGTGACGCGGGAGCCAAGACGCGAATGCACTGACTCGTTTGGTTTCGAACGGCTTGGAGAGGTTCATCCCGATTCTGACGGAGATGGTGGTGTTGCTCAGCGTCAATTTACATAGCCGTATTAGTTTTGTTGGGATACCAAATTCAGACATTGCGGCACCACTACCATTAAGCAGCGTGAAGAAGTGCTCCTTCTACAATTTGAGGGTACCCTGGATATAGGTCATCAGGTCGCCGTTTTCATTCTAACAGGAAATTTCCCCGGGCTTGAAACCTTCTGTAAGCCGCCGTACCTTCTGAAAAAATTTTCGGGCGTTTTTCTTATCGGCTAGCATCTCAAGCTCCTCGCACTCGCTCATTTCGACCTCTCGCGCCTCGCTTCCTTCTTCAACTCTCTCCCGCAAGGCTCGCGTTGCGCCCGATCGCAGTAAAAAAGCCGAAGTTGTTTACTCAAAGTTAATTGTTTACTAGAGGTCTGCATGAACTCGAAAAAATAGTTTAAAGAAATACTCAACATTATGCCAGCTTCGAGTTCATTCAATTCATTGCCACTGCCTACTGTCTACTTAAACTGTTGGTTTGTTTTGGTGTGTAGCTAATCACGGTTTCCATTAGTAATGATCGTCATGTCTCCTCGTTTGAATAAAAATGGAATCAATGAATTGCCGCTTTCTGAATATATGAATTAACTAAATCATTTTTAGCTATTTTAATATTAAGGTTTTTTTTGGGTTGTTATTTAATTAAAGAACTTGAAGTTATTTTAGATTTAATTTCTTTCTTCTTTTTTATATGTGTAAAATAACTATCTACAGTGAAATTCATCCTTACGAGCTGTCCTTATAACCGGACAGCTTAAATAGCTTTCCTAAATTTTTCCATCCAAATATCATCCTAACAACCGGACACTCTAACAACCGGACACTCTAACAACCGGCCGCGAACATGATATTTCAAAAAACAAATCTAAAAAGTGGCCAAAATTCAAACAAAAAAATCCGTTGAAGTAGGTTTTATAAAAACGAAATTGAACATGTATGCACACATTCATGCCGTATAATGTCAAATACTACCCTCTAAACATTTTTTTGTTTTTAAAGGTTCAATATTGACAAAACACAAGCCGCAGAAATCAAAAAAATAAAGAACAATTCGTTCTAAATGGGAGTCTGGAGTTAATTTTCATCAAAAGCGATATTTCTTAAAAATGTATACATATATGTAAATGTTGTGCCCTCCCCACATAAGCGAACATCTCTCTTAACCGGGCAAAAATACTGCGACGGTCAGAGTTCGGTTATGTGAAATTTCACTGTACACGTGTACCACCTATAAAAGTGAAAGCTCTTAAAAAATTAAGCATAATAGAGACATAGTGTACCAGACAGATAGAGAAAGAGAGTGAGTAACTCAAAAGATATACAATAATATACAAATTCGCATAAAAATATTCTGTTTACTCAATATTTAAACATCATTGGTTAGTATTTTAATTGGTAACTAAATAAAATACTTATGTGTACACCACATTTTTCGGAAGGAAAGAATCATCTGATGCAAAATTTACCTTAAAACCTTCCCCGAGAACGATAGGTATTTTATCTTCGCCCCTGTCAAGAGCACCAGCGCCTGTAAAACTGTAAATGTCATGTAAATGTTTTCCATGCTTACAAGTTTGATTATGCTGATATATGTGTGTAAATGTTCACTTTATTTACAGAACTTTTGATTACTACAGGTGTTTTATATGCACTAAATATATATTTCATCGTCTGCGTATGTTAATTCTTTGCATATACTTGCATTTTTGTTAAAAAGGCAGATTTTATTGCATACAAATTTTCTCGGGTAGCTATATACTATATTTATAAGATAACAATCGTTTTAGGTCCATAAAGGTATTAGATTTGAAGTTAGTAGTAAGCTTGCAAATATAGTCAATCTGATAAAAGCTATAAAATCATTTGAAATCGCACCATAGTTACGGATTTTCTGAATAATTCGATGAAGTATTTCTTGTCGAACCCCTACGCTTGTAATTTCATTAAAATCAGGTCATACATCAAGATTTTCTGAATATCCCACCTCTAGCGCCACCTACCGCATCTATTTTTCATAAAACTTTTTTTTATCGCACCAATATCATTAAAATCGAAGTATAAATACGATTTTTTTTTAAATTATCCGACTCAGTGCCACCAAGCTAATCTATTTTGTGCAAAAGTTTTTCTCGCCGCATACCTAATATACATTTCTAATCGCTTTATATTAAACAATTCTTCTTCATCCCTTGTCAAGTTAGGTTTGCACCAAAATCGAATTATTAATACAGATTTTCTAAATATCTTGCCATGCACCACCTAGAGTATAGCCTATGTTGCTGCCCAAATTTGGTTAAGTTAGTTTTTAAGCTATGTACGCTTGTATCGTTGTATATTTGTATGCACGCCACCTTTTCATCCCCTCTTTCACTAGCTTATATTTTTCGCTCAACTATGTATGTGCGATTAGCCGCCTGAAAAGTTTTACTTCAAAAATTGTGGCATAGACCTTGCCCCGAAAAACTGTGTACATAGCATGGCTCACAGCTTAAATCATGCAGTGCTGTTTTTCGCAATACTAACAATGTTTTTATTCCTAAAGCTGGTAAGGCCTCACACACTAATACAAAGGATCTTAGGCCTATCAATCTATCATCCTTTGCTCTTAAGACATTTGAAAGCATTGTTAATAGCTACCAGTCCGATACCATCGACAGTCGACTACTGTCTAATGACCAACATGCCTACCGCAAAGGCAAATCTACTGAGCCTGCACTCCATAGCTTCGTCGGCTATATTGAGAAGTCCCTCAGCGTCAAGGAGTCCTGTCTTGTAGCCTTCCTGGACATTGAAGACGCCTTTAACAACGTGTTTCCAGAAACTATAACTGGCGCCGTTAGGGATCTAGGGGTTGATCGCTCACTGGTTGAGTTTATCGGCCAGCTACTCTGGGTTAAGCTAAGTGCGAGCGAATTGTCGCGGCACGTGTCGAGGGGGACGCCACAAGGAGGTGTCCTATCCCCTCTTCTGTGGAACCTTACCGTAAACACGCAACTGCGCGATACGGCTTGGGGTGGCGCAAAAGTTGTTGCGTACGCTGATGACGTCGCGATCGCACTAAGGAGAAAGTTTCCGCAGACATTATGCGAGCTGATGCAGCGTCCGCTTCGGGAGGTATCCAAGTGGTCCACCCACTGCGGGCTCAGGGTCAGCTTAAGTAAGGTGGAACTTGTACTCTTCACGAGAAGGTATAAAGTGCCTTCGGTGACTCCAACGGAACAAATGGTACAAGTGCCAAATTTCTAGGCGTTATTTTAGATACGAAGTTGAACTGGAAAGAGAACATAGTCCAACGTCATGAAAAGGCTTCCATAGCCCTGTACACATGTAAGAAAGCCATAAGCAGGAAATGGGGTCTTAATCCCCGGATCTGTCGGTGGATTTTCACAGCGGTCGTCAGACCAATACTCCTATATGGGGTGATCGTGTGGTGGCCTACATTAGAAAATGTGGTTAACCTCAGGCTTCTCACCAAGGTGCAAAGATCTAGTGTGATCTGCATAAGTGGGGCGCTCAGAACCACTCCAAATGAGGCCTTGAACGCGATTTTAGACCTCCTTCCTTTTGATTTGGTTGGACAACAGATGGCAGCGATGACTGCTTTGCGACTAAGAGAGCCATCCCAGTGGCACCCTGAAAGCCAAGGGCACTCTTGTATTTTAAACAAGTTCTGCTCTATTCCGAGCAGCACGGATCGGTGTGCTTTGACATCGGTTTATGAAAGTAACTTTATTACACGAATTACAAGCAGAGAAGAGAGGAAACTTGAGTTTCATACTCCACCTGATAGCATTGTCATCTATACAGATGGCTCGAAACTAGATAATAAGGTAGGAGGAGGCGTTTTCTCACGAAACCCTCTCCTGCAAATTTCCTTTAGGTTAGCAGATCACTGCAGCGTCTTCCAGGCTATGGTCTCAGCTATCGTGGAGGCGGTGAAGAAGATTGGGACCGGGATTAAAGGAAGAGACATCTTCATTTTTAGTGACAGCCAGGCTGCAATCAGAGCTCTGAGCTCTTTCACGTTTAACTCGAACATCGCGCTGGACTGCCGCCTATCTCTACAGGAGATGGTCAAGCAGAACAGACTGTACCTCATTTGGGTCCCTGATCACCGGGACATAGAGGGAAACTGCATATCAGACGAACTTGCAAGACAAGGTACGACCCAGCAGATTCCTCAGGATAAAGAACGCATTGGTATGCCGTTTGCCACTTGCAAACTGCTACTCAGAGATTGTACATATAAACAAGCTGACAATAGATGGAGGCAAAATACGACCTGCCGAACCTCAAGGCAGACGTGGCCTAAATGGGATCGGATACGGCCGCGCAGCGTTCTCTCTCTAAGGGGAAACATTTCTAACGCGATTGGGGCTCTAACAGGGCACTGTCTGATAGGGAAACATGCTGAAAGGTTGGGAGTACCCTTCCGAAGATGCTGTAGGAGCTGCAAGAATGACGAGGAGGAGAAACGATCTTGCATTTCCTGTGTAAGTGTCCTGCCCTGTGTAAAAGCAGAATGTGATATTTGGGATCACCGTTTTTGGATGACCTTAGTGAGGTTTCAACCGAGGTGAATTGCCTGTCGAGGTTCATTAGTGAGGCAAAATGGTTTGGAGGGGTAATTTTTCTTTTTGGATGGCACAAAAATTTTTTTTGTGGTAACACAATGGGCCTCCTAATACTGGCCTAAGTGGCCTCTACCTAACCTAACAATGTGCTAAATTTTTTCGTTAATTTTTCATAAAAATATTTCAATATCACTTGTGCATCGTTCGCAGGCGCAAGCATCATGAGTAGTTAGTAGCATTCCAAGTGAGTGCTCAATTCCGTTTTACTGCGATTTGTCACAGCAAGCAGTCCCGAATTCATAGAAACTAGTCAAGCAAATAAGAACGCTGGATAGAACCAACATCGTCACCCATCGCATTAATGAGTAATATCTCTAATAAGAGATATGGAAATCTATAAATTTGGAAAAACGCCCCAGGTTTATTATTGTTCAAAATATTCAAAGTATTTTGTAAGTATATTTTCTTTTGTTCAGTTGAGCTTCTATCTTTGACTTGAAAGTTGAAGTGCTAAAACTCTGCATTAATTTTTTCCTTGATTGTGTAGAAGCCGTAAGGGCTAAGTAGAGTGTACGTGTACATGTAGTTACGTATTTAGCTTTAAGAAATAGTAAATATTTGATAGTTTTAGCAAATAAGAGTAGTTGATAACCCTAGCTCATAATACTGGTAACCGTAGCGAATAAGACTCAATTGTAACTAGCGATTAAGACCCGTTGTAGAGACAGTATGGAATTGGAAATCAAACGATTCATTAGATTTTTGACAGCGAGAACACTGCACGTTAAGCTCTATGCCTTCTGAATATTTAATCAGAAGTGGTCATTGAACCAAATAGCTATAAAGTTGGGAATTTGGAAAACGTTTCTTTAAATCGGTAAAACGAATAAAATGCAAAAATGGAACTTGAGGTAGTCAACGCTGAAAACTATTCCCTACTACAGCTAAAGGTATGGTGCGCCGCCGTGGGGTCAATGTAAGCGGCGCAAAAGCATAGTTGGCCGCCAGATTAGGCGAACTTTCGGCAGAAGCTCGAGGATCATGCCCAGGCGTTAAAGAAAAAAGCGGCACAGATTGTTTCAACGGCAACGTCAACGTACAGCAACGACAAATTCCATGTGGCAAAATGAATGTGGAAGCAACGGCAAGATCGACGTTGAGCATGATGACGCTAACAATGGCGAGACCAACGACAATGGTGCGGGCTGTAACGAAGGTGAGAGAAATACGGTAGACAACGACGGTGGTGCGGGATACGTGCATAATATTTATCATTCACATGCAACGGTATTTTTGGCGTCCGCTTGACCAGGGGTAACGGAAACGACGATATATGCGTAACGGTGCGTCTCCTGACCGCAGCAACGGTAATCTTGAAGCGGAACAGCGAGCTCCTACAGTTACAAAAAGCTCAAATAGAAAAAATAGTACAATAGCAGTGAGTGTGGTGAACAATGAAGTTTCTTTCGAAACGTTGAAGGGTATTATACCCACGTAAGATAGTGGCGACGTTTACACTTGCTGGCGAACTCCAATTGTGCGACGAAGAACTTGCTGACTGCCTCATTGAGGGCATACCTGGCATGCAGCTCCTCAAACAGACCAGACTTCAAAATTCTACGTCCGTAAATGAGGTGGTTAGAGTATTCCGCTCAATTAACTTGCCAGAACGCCCAATTACAAAGCTCAGAATAGAAGAGAAGATGATATGCTACAACTGCAACAGCATCGGTCACTACGCTAAAGACTGCAGAAATCCAAGGCGAGAAGCTGGTTCCTATTACGGGTCGCGATGAACAAGGCCAATACGCGAAGGATTGCAGGAAACATAAGAGGCCGAAAAATACTTTTGTGAGATATTTTGAACTATATATATTAGCACACGTTAACCCTGATATGTGAATAATGCAGTTTTGAAAGTTTTTGGAAAAGTCAAATGTATAATAAAAGTTTTGGGCAAAGAGGTATTAGTTGAACTTCTAGGTGTTCCTAATGGGTGCATTCGATATTCGGTAGTACTTGTTGGGATTTTATTATGGCGAGTCACCCAAATTTAAAAATTGGAGACACTGAGTTTTTAGGTGGGACAGGTAATGGAAAAAGAAAATGGTGAAAACAAAGTTGAGAAAGTATACGAAGTTCACTTAACTGATATGCTGGGTACAACGTGCGAAGACGCTAGTGAACAGGTCAACAATGTCAAATATACAAGCAAGGGTAAGACAAACGACTAGGGCAACGTTAATGAGTCCCCAATGGAAGCTATGGCAATAGATACGTACGAAGTTACGGGTTTAGAGCTAAAGTTAGGTGAACACTTAAACTCCAGCGATAGAAAGATTTTTAAAGATTTGTTTAGATAAATGTATGTGAATTCAGCAAAGCTCATCTACCCCTCGTATGAAAATAAATACAACTTGGGTAAGAAAACGATAGACCATTCGCTTGCGCTCCGAGAAGGTTGTCGTACAGTGAGAAAATAGAATTAATAAAAATAATCGACGAATACCTGGCAAAAAGGTACAAAAGACTAAGTCAGTCAGAGTGTGTATCACCAAAAGATGAAAACTGGTGAACTCCGGTTGTACGACTATAGGATGTTGAACAAGGTCACACTCAAAGACAATTACCCTATGCCAATTATAGACAAAAAAGAACATTTGGAAATACTGAAGAAGGTACTTTTGAGTGAGAGTTTTACAAAATAACTTATGAGCTTCGTCTGGACAAATGGAAATTTTTACAATCAAAGGTGTCATACCTAGGATACATTATCACTGGCGAAGGTATTTAAGCTGATAAGAAGGGACCCACATCAATAGAAAAATTTTCAGTTCCGACTAAGGTCCAAGAAGTTCAAAGCTTCCTCGGCCTATGTTCCTATTTCCGAAGATTCATTAAAGATTTTTCAACTACAGCCAAGCCCCTCGATGACCCTACAAAAAAATACGAAAAATGGCAGTTCAGAGAAGCAGTTAGAATCTTTTATCAGTCTTAAGGAAGAACTTGTCAAGTCCCGATCTATGAATCGAACCATGCAACGGAGTTGCGATTCAAGTACCTTAGGATTAGGAGCAATATTGTTGCAAAGAAAATAAGATGAGAAGCTACACCCAGTATTCTATTTTTCGAAACGCACATTAGACGCCGAGTCTAAATACCATAGTTTCGAACTGGAAATCCTTGCGATAGTGTAAGCGTAGGCCGGCGGCCGCCGTAGCCGAGTGTGTAGCGTGTCCGCGCTTCATTCGGTAAGTCCCGGGTTCAAATCTTGGCCGGGGCAAGTAACACCAACAATTATAGAAGGTTTTTCTAATAGCGGTCGCCCCTCGGCAGACAATGGTGTTCCGTGTGTTTCTGCCATGAAAAAACTTCCCACAAAAAAACATTCGCCGTTCGGGGTCGGCGTAAAACTGTAGTCCCTCAATTTGTGTTACAACATCAAGACGCACACCATAATTGTAGGAGAAGTTAGGCCAAAATCGCTTAAGCGGTTATAGCTCCAATTAAGTAAGTAAGTAAGTGCAAGCGTTATAAAGAATTCGTTGACCTTAACTCTCAATAAAAAAGATGTGAACCCAAGAATAGCACGTTGGGCTTTAGAACTACAAAACAACGATTACGAACTCGAACATAGAGCAGGCAAAATAAAGCAGCATGTGGGCGCCCTAAGTAAAAAAAAAACTAAAGCTGCCATCCATGTCGAGAACAGCCTAAAATGTATAGCCTTTTCAAAAGTGGCAAAAACGAAGTCCACAAAGTACAAACACGTATTAGTGGTGGTGAATGCGTTTATAAAATTTGTTCTTCTCTACCCTGCAAAGACAACAACGTCAAAGGAAGCGATTGTAGCATTAAAAGAGTACTTTAGATCGTATAGCAGACCAAAGTTCATAGTGTCAGACCGAGGAACATCCTTAACATCAAACGAGTTTGAAGAATTTTTGGAAAGTAACAACTCTGAGCACATAAAAGTAGCTTAAAGTTCTTCCCAAGCGCATGGTCAGGACAGAGTCGTTAATAAAAACTTGGTTCCAATAATCGCAAAAATGGTAGGTTCTGAAGAGGAGCGTCTAGCAAGCTAATATCTAAGTGTCGGAAGTTCTAAAAAAACGATCGTTATGTAGTAGAAGACGTATAGGGGGTTTTCAATAAACACAAATACATTACAAGGCACCTGGTCGGTTATAAATTTGAAACCGTGGTACGAATATAGGAGAAGTGAGGAAGAAAAGGAAAGAGAGAATGACTAAGCCTTTTAGCAAACAATTATGACTCAGTGGGCGTTCTTACGTCCAAGATCATAGGAGATTCTATGAGTCAGGACGCCCGAGTTGTAGAATTCGTAAGTAGAGTATACGTCTAACTTTAAGAAACAAATTTAGTAAATATTTGATAGTTTTAGCAAATAAGAGTAGATGGCAACACCAGCTCATAATAGAGCCTGATAACCGAAGCGAGTAAGATTCAATTGTAACTAGCGATTAAGACTCGTTGTAGAGACAACGATTCATTAGATTTTTTATAGCGAGAACGCCGCACGTTTTATTAGCCACTCTGCCTTCTAAATATTTCAATTGTAAGATATTGAAGGGCATTTTTATGATGATCTGGGTCCTTTGCGAAAACTGTGAATAATGTTGAAGGTAGACTGTACATTAAATAAATTTGCTGAATTCCCAGCTCTTCGACTTTTTTAAAACGGTGGCTATGAATTTCTTTTCGAATTTATACAAAAAACAAAAGAAAGAAAGGTAGCCGACATCAAATCATCACAACTTGACCAAAAAAAACCCTAAACTGGTTCTTATTGTTCTGTTTCCCCGACAGGGTTAACAGTTGATGTAAAATTTAATTAGTTTTGTAAATGTTTGAAGGTGGTTTTTTAAAGAAAACATTTATCGCAGACACTCGTACAAATTGTTGTTCACAATCAAACAATGCACACCTCATCTTTGATGATATTTCTTAATCTTTAAATCTGAGACTCTAGTTTTACCAGAAGATGTGTAGCATCCTGCAAATGAGATAGCATACGAAATGATAGCAACACGCTCGAGCAAACGATACAACAGGCGGTTCGGTTCTAGTACTCGCTTTGATTTTGCTAAGCGCAATTTAAAAAATAAATTCATTACTTTCCAATTTTATAATGAATATATTGAACACAACATAATGCATTTTAATACCACTTTATATAGTTTATTTTCAAAATACGTAGCTAAACGCGTAGGCGTTCATGATGAACCAATACAGTTATGGTTTAATAAGGAACTAGGAACTTTGAAGAATAAAAAATCGAGTATCTACAAACTATATAAAAAACCAAAAATATTTAAAGTACTGAGTTCGGCGACATATACATACATATATTTCAAATTAAATAAAAAGTGGGCAAGAATATTTAAAAAAAATTTTTTTTGCCTTATTTTTTATGAATCGTCTGTATAATTTATAGAGCTTGTGGCCAGGTTTGTATTAGGAATAATATGAGAAAACAACAATTTTTCAAAGTGGTAGAAGTGATAGCTGCTATTTCGGAGATCACCACATCTCCTCATCCGACTTCTTTCTTTCTAGACTTTACCTGGCCTTGAACCATGGTGCACAGGATTGCTAGGCGAGCACGCAACCACTCAGCCACGCTAACCGTTTGAAAATTGTTTGTTTTTCTCAGGATGAGCAAACCTAAAAAAAGCAAAACTACATGCCAAACAAAAAGCTTATAGATTTGTAAAAAAACAAATAATTCTTGTATTAAAGCATAATTTGGCAGCACCAATTGTCATACTTATTTTAATTGTTCTTATATTATAAGCTAATATGTATGTATGCAAAACGTGTATGTATATAAATACTTAAACTTATTAAGTAAAATTTACGTGGCAATAATTTTAAATTGATAAGATCATCGACTTATTCAAATTTTTAGGAGATTCGAATAAAAACCAAGATTCCCTTAATTATATTGAAGACGTTTCCCTCTTAGTTTTACAGGTTATCTATTAGATTTTATTGAAAAGGGTTTCATTTTAATTTTACAGGTCACCTTCTTAATTACATTGAGTTTTCATCTCAGTTTTACAAATTCTTCTTGAATTTACTTAATAGACATATACAGTCGTAATAAGGGCTTCTTATTGGAACAAATAGAGAGATCCGCTAAATTTTAATCTCATTTATAGAGCATTTTAGGTGGTATTTTTGCTTTGTGTATAAACGATATTTACTACAATAAAATAAACAAATATAATAATGTAAGCCGATGATGTAAAACTTGTCAAGTCATACTGAAGAAAGATACTTATGTATTACAACAGATATTAACAGCTTAGTAGATTGATGCAACATAAATTGTATACTATTTAATCTTAAAAAAATTAAATTTACGAGAACTATTCAGCCAGCTTCTTACACAATACACAACTACTGTACTATGGATCAAGTATTTGACATTGTTGACTTGGGAGTTACAATGGATTCCGAACATACTTTTAATAATCATGCTAATTCTATAGTTAATAAGGCAAACATGGTGCCTTTATAAAGCGATGGTCAAAATAATTCAGAGTTTATGTAACTAAAGCTCGTTTTACAACATTAGTAAGGCCTATACTAGAATACGGTTTGATTGTGTGGAACCCGCGTTGTCAAGTTCACACAGATCGACTTTAATCAATTCAAAAACAGTTCTTATTTTATATTCATGCCTAAATTACTCACAGGATCTATTGCAAGTGGATTTATTTTTGCCTAAGGTCAACTTAATGTCCCTTCTCGGATTTCAAGACATTTTAAACTCTTTTTATTTAAAACAGTAAAAAACCAATTATGAATTAAATGAACCTTAACGAACTTTTGATATTTGGAATCACTTTTCACCATAAAAAGCTGTACTGTAGTTGCACAGTTTAACAAACTCTTCTCTTTTGACGACTGGGCATAAAGAAAAAACAAACACAAAAAATCCGTGCGTTATGCGGAATGCGCCAATCGTGTCGGTAGGGCAGGGAAGGAGGTAACCGTTGTGTTTATTACTATTATTATTAGATATACAACTTTGCGTTTTTTTTATTTGAGTGAGCGATTTATTATCTGCCTCATCACGAAGGCTTTGTAGTGGAAATATATGTAGTTGTAAAGGTATTATTAGGGTCGGTTCAGTACTTTGAGAGCGAAGTCTTTACAAACATTCCCCATATTACCAATTTTATATTATATTTGAAATCAATGGAAATAAACAAAAAATTGAAGCCAACCGGCAGAACCAAAGAACCTTCTGCATTCCGTATACCGTTGTTTATATGAATATTATGATGCAATAATAAAAGGTGTTGGACGTTGGCAACTTTTCCTATAGTCCGCCATCTTGAACTGCCTTAGGAAACTCCCTTTGCCTCTTTGAGAACAACACAATTTGGCCTATTGATCAACATTTTGTCTTTGTTTCAAGAATCGCAAATAACGATTATTTTCCAAATTTCAACTCAAAAAACTATGCGGAAAGAAAAACGTTACAAGGACTACCTTCAGCGGCATTGATTTTTATTTTTTGAGTTTTATTTAAAAAAAAAATTAAGTACAATTATTATTTTTTGTGTTTTATATTTTGTTCAGAAAATACCCGCTATTTCTTAAGTTGTACATTTTGCTTGGAAAATAATCGTAATAAATGTTTTGCTAGATTTTTGCTAAATTGACATTTCAGTTGTATATCTGGCAAAAGCTTTTCATTTCACTGTACAAAAACGTGAATAAAAATTTAATGTAATATCAATTTTATATGGATTTTGGGCCGCTGATTCTGAAAACGGCACCGAAATTTTTACATCACATCTAGATTTTGAGATACAGGGTGCTGAATGTTTTTCATAAGTTTGTCCCAACATACGTTTCCTTTTTCTCTATTCTTGCCAACACTGTTTTACAAGTCGCAATTCTAAAAACCGATCAGAATTTATGATAAAGTTATGCAAATTTTCGTATCCAAAACGTTTACATTCTTATAGACTTTATAATTGTTAAAGTCAGTTTTGTTTAAAAAAAATAGCTTATACATCGGGAAAATTTCATACTTTTTCGAGTTAGTTTTGGCTATAACTTCTGATTCAAGAAAGCTAGAAAAAGGCTAAAAGTAATGGACATCAAATGTATATTCTGGCTTTTGCAACTTGAATTGAAAAGTTTTTGGCAGATTTTAAACTGAAAAAGTGAATTTAGGAAACACTTAAGTTGATTAAAAATTTGTTTTTTCGTGTAGACTAGTGTTATCTATGCAAGTTTCCTTAAAAACTTAAGATTATATTATTTCACGCTTCTGCTACTCGGCCCGGAGACGAGGTGGTGACGTCCGTTTGCAAGGGCAGTCGTTTCGCCCTCAATAAACTCTGCGAATCTAACCCAATTAGCTTTTTATAAGTTGATAAAGGTGCTGCGGTTCGCAGAGACAAAGCCGGCAGGTCTTGCAGGAGTTGCACCTGGCTGATGTCACATTCCGACGTATTCTGGTCTGACACACGACTTATGGGTTTTAGCTGACATAAACATGGTTAGGTTTCCTAAATAACAATCCTTGGCCGGGTAAAACCCGGGTCACTCCGTTACGTAGGACTGACCTTTTTGGGAATGAATAACTCCTGGTATTGGTGTTCTTGTTGTTGTAGCGGTTAGCTACGTCTTCCTAGATCAGCTTACCCATGGTCGTTATCTTCAAACTCATTTAAGGGGAGTCATAAGAAACAAGCTGTTTTGACAGGGTTGGCCCATAGTGAAAGGGGTGTTAGATGTAGATGAGTAGGTTTGTTGGCGAATGTGAATAGGTGATTGGTATCGTGGGAAGAATTTTCACACGCCGGACATTAACTTGCGATGTCGAGTCAGAATAAATAGGAATCGAGTCTACCACAGTATGCCGACCTTAATTGACCCAGAGTGACGCGGAGTGCTTTGGATGGCGGGTTGACTCCAATGCCAGCATTCACAGGGCGAGAGTGTATTAAGTTGGTAATTGACTCTCGGTGCATGCCTTTCAGAGCCTGTCTATACGCCATCGGATCCAGTGGTTGAGTGGCGTACGACTGGATATTGTCCGTGAGTTCACTGATGACCTAGGAGGCGGCTCGGCTATTTCTAAGTTCCTGTTTGGCTGCCCTGTTCGGTGGTAAGAGGATTTACTTACATGGTGTTGTGCTCTTTCAGAGGAAGTATGCAAGCCTCCTTGTGAAGTTACCATCAGAAGACATCCCGCTATAGTCCGGAATCCGATGTTCTGACAGGTCTGTAGCTTCGTCCACTGTGTTCTACTGATCCCCGGCGTCCTAATTGGTGCAGCATATTTTGCAACCGGCCGAATAATTGCCTTGTATTTTGCCAACAATGTTTCTTTGTCGCTGCCCCAAGTACTGCCGGCTAGCGATTTGAGGACTTCGTTACGGCCCTGTATTCCGTTGACGATTGCGGTTGTGAGCGCAGAGAAAGAGGCCAGGCTGTCGAACGTAACAACCAAAATTGTTTGTGGTTCCATCCGGTCGGCCGGAAGAAAGGAGCAAGGTTGGAAGGATAACCGTGACTGAGGGAGCTTCGAGTTATGGTGATTAAACAATTAAGACCCTACTCCATCCTGTCGTACCGATTGGTCTCGGTTTTAATGTTGAGTCCCAAAAATTTAACGACCACTGTTGCCCGCAGATAATTAGCAGTCCATCGCTTCAGACCCTGTGCGGGAGTGAATGTGTCAACGTCTGCCATAACGTTGCATGACTGACCATGTCAAAGGTCTTTGCCAGGTCCAACGCCATTAAGACCTTGTACCTTGGCCTGACACACGGAACAGACATTAGCTGCTCGATAGCCCTCAAACTTTAGGTGGAGCAGAATGGGGTTGTTGGAAGGGTTGGGAGAGATGGTGAGTGAAAGTGTTGCTGAGTGCTCCTTACGGCCGTGGAGGCTGTTGGCATTGGAGGATTGGCGCGAGGATTTCATTTATTTATATCTATATATAATGTATCAATTTTCTTACAGACTACTTGGAAGTATCAAAGAAAAATATAAACATTTAGTTAAACTTTTCAGACAGTAATAAATTAAACTTAGTTTTAGAAAAGGACAAATCTATATCTTTAAAGTTTTGTAGCAAATTATACCATTTCAACGTCTAGGAAATTGGAGAATTAGAGGCATATATGGTTCTAACTCGGTTTAAAACAAAGGTGTGACGGTTGCGCAGACTTCTGGAAGGGATATTAAAACAAATACGCTGGAGTAAAAATGGTGAGTCAAATGAATATCAGCGAAAGAATAGTTCCTCTATCGCTTAAAGACATCAGGTTGATCGACGTACACCTGGCAGTATAGGAGGGTATCGGGTCGGTGCAATGTAAAGAACGGAGCGCGAAGCGTACAAAGGTTTTTTGTATGCACCCAAGGGATGAATACAGCATATTCAAGCTTGGTATCTACGTAGTTGAGATAGTTCTGAAACAAGAATTTTGTATCACAAATCACTCATCGAGCAAGGACTGCTGTTTCGGCGATCGAACCCTATTTAGATCGGCCTACCCCATAAGTCGTCTGTCTCCCCTGGAGCCACTCATAGCAGAGGGGTTGCTTCGCATCCTTCTGCTCAGGGCTGGCATCGAGCCAAACCCTGGACCAGAAACCTATTTTTATTGCGTCTGCCAGCAAGGCTCCCTCCGAACTCCACTTCCGTAAGGTTTCATTCGTGCGGAGGATGGAGCCATCTTAAGGTATGCTCAGGCCTAAAGACCCATAAGGAGTGGTCCACAAACTATGTGGTCCCAAGTTGTTCGCGATCTACGCCGCCCATAGCCTCTACGGCCCTCATAGCCACACCCAGTGTACCGGTAGAACCTCCACGGTCCAAAGTCCGCAATCCGAGTGGGGGGTTAGACAGCAGCTACTGGTACCCCACACAATCTGCCCCGTGTGTCAGGCCGGGATATAAGAAATGTGGCATCAGTCACAGTGCAACTCGTGCCAAGGCTGGTGCCACTTTCGTGGGTGTTCTGGTTTGCGCACCACTCGTGACTGGCCGGGTGACTACCTGGCTCCTACACAGCCGCACACGCCCGCAGATGCGCTGCCAAACAACACCATAAGGCAGCCTAATATGCCACTGTATGTGCAGCAGGGACCAGGTGGACAACATCACATTTCCCTCTCTCCGCAACGATTCTCCCAAGGCAAACGAGGCTCCTTCAGCTGAACTGCAACAGGCTGCAGGGCAAGATCCAGGAAACGAAACTGCACAACAATTCAACCTTGTTGAGTTGTAACGGCTACAATGTGCATCGCAAGGATCGCGAGTGAGGTAATTTTAGTGGCTTAGCGTTCATCATCCATTACGCAGTGCAGTATCGTCTCATAGAAGAAGACATCGACCGCAGGGACACTACCTTAAAATGTCAAGGAAAGCTGTTCGGTCAGGCGATGTTGAGCTCGAAATATTCAACGTTTATATACCCCCTGTCACCTGCTGCCCGGCAGGATACCTCCCTGACATAGGTGCGCTCCTCAGACGTGAAAACAGCTTGATCGTAGGGGAAATTCGACATTCTGCACGATGAACGATGACGCCCCCACCAGGATTATGGGTAGTTGCAGCAGCTCGCCTGACCTAATAATAGCTAGCGCAGGTCTAATAAATAGCATAACGTGGCGGCCTATGCTATCACTTGCATCAGACCACCTACCCATAATCATCTCGATTGACAGGCCTGCTGACTTTGTCTCCGCGGACCACCGGACCTACATCAAGTTTAAAAAGGCTGACTGGGTCGGGTTCGCGGAGTTCAGTGAGAATACCTTCAGGGCTCTTCCTACACCCACCGACGTTCGCAGAGGCGAGCAGAAGTTCAGCAAGGTGGTTGCGTCTGCTGCGGCTCGCTTCATCCCGGTAGAGAGGATCCCCAAGATCCGCCCCAATTTCCCGACTGAAGCTGCTGCGCTACCAATGAGCACGACCGCCTTCGCCACACTGATCCGCGTAATCCCTATAAAAGGGATTTGAACTTGGCGAATCGGAGGCTGGTGGACCAGAACAAGTGGGAGGAGCACCTGAAGTCCCGCAACCTGGTAACGGGTGTCGGAAAGCTCTGGTCCACCGTGAGGTCCTTTTCCAACCTGACGACCGAGTGGAAATTTCATTCGGGGATCAAACTTCGTCGGAGCCGAAGAGATGGGCGAGCTATTTTAGCCGGCAAGGCGAAATCCTCCAAAACCATTGGTCCTGACGGGCTAGGCGTGTTGATGCTAAAAAATGTGGACACGCTGCTAGCCGACGTGGAAGCATCAACTCTCCCGCAGGGACTGAAACGGTGGACCGCGCATTACCTGAGTGGTCGTCAATCATCGGTATTATTTAGAGCCTCAACATCTACACCAAGAGGTGAATGTGCTCCGCGTTAAGGAGCACAACCTCATGCTCAGCAAGCAGTTCCTTGCCGGGTGTCACTGTTCGGGCAACCAAATAGGAATCTGGTTGCAGATGAGCCACCTCCCAGGCACATCGATGGCATCTCCTCGAACTGAAGGACGAGATCAAGCCATATATAACACAATAGCTGTATCCGGAGGCGGGTCCTAAGCAATATCCACAAAGAGACGGTCACTACCACCATCGACTCTCGCCTTGTCAATGTCGTAATAGGAGCTCAACCACCACAAATTGCTGATTAAGAGTCCCTGCTGCCTCGCGAGTCCCCCGCTACTCAGGTCCATTAAGATCTGGATATTGTAGTCATCCTATCCAGAATCAACCCTGACATACCCAACACATGTCCGGCATGTGGAGATTCTCTGCACGATACCAACCACCTATTCACATGCCTTCTCAAACCTACTCATCCTCTTCCTCTGGTCCGACCCCGTCGAAACATCACGTTTCCTGGGCCTCCCCCTAGATGAGTTTGACGACAACGACCATGGTTGAATTGGGTCTTCACAGGGCGTGATTATCCGCTACAACAACACCACATTCATTAAATATTAACAAGAGCGGGTAGGCAAATGCGGAACACTGCTTTAAGAGGCAAGAGGATAAACCATCCACATCCGTATGCATTGGAGATTTGATTTTCAGGATTCCATCCTCCACATCATTGAGTGTTAAAGACAGGGAAAAATTAATTGGGGAGTCTATGTTTGTAAAAAAATTAAACAAAAAAATCAGCAAAAAGATTTGCGGTTTCTGCAGAAGAATACGTACTTTCATTATAAAATACTTTAACACCAGCCCTGGAGAAGTGTGAGGAGCAACTCTGCTGCAAGGCATTGCTCCAGATATTATAAACGACTTATGGTGTGTACCGTTCTAAACAGGGTTAGCTTGCCGAAAAAACTGCCCTTGGCCGGAAAACCCCGAGTCGTGCCGATGCTTAGACGGCTATCTTGGAAAATATTTTACAACAACAAAAAATAGTCTACGGCTACGTTGATGTTTACAAAAAAACAAAAATGATTCAAAAATAAATATAAATATACCGTATAATATGTTGATAAAATATGCCCTATGTTAAGCCTAAGGTTACTGCCTTTCCAGCAATTAAAGTCCCATGAATATCATTTCCGTAATTTCGAAGATTACTGCGTTCAAACAGACATACAGAATGGCACAAATTCTAAAAATGGTCCAAATGTATATTGTTACATTCTATGTACCATCTTCGGCCATTTTATCAAAGAAATATACAACGTATAAACATGGCTTTTATACAGATTTATTATATTATAAATAATGTAAATTAAGTCACGTTCAATTTAATAATTAGTCTAGTGTCCCTCTTGAGAGAAGCCGATGAATTTTTAACTTTAATATGTGCGATTTCGATATTTTGAATGACCGTTTTCAAGATTATGATTGGAGTTGTAAGGCGTGCAAGAACAATGTGTATCGTAAACATCACGAGCGAAGTAATGGTGGTGGCTTAGCGTTAACCACTCTTGTTTAACCACTATATCTCCATTCCAATGAAGTACAGAGCCGCAACAATGTCCTCAAGTCCCTCGATTGCAGCACTTGGTGCAAAGCAAAGAAACGTTGTTGGGAACATACAAGGCGATTGGCCGGCTAGTAATAAACTATGCTGCGCCAATGTGGTCGCCGGGAACTAGTAGGACACAGTGGGTGAAGCAGCATACCTGCCAGAATGCTGCACTACGAACTGTGACGGGTGTATTCTATCGCCGGAGGAACATCTACACCAAGAGGCAAGCGTGATCCGAGTTAAGGAGCACAACCTCATGCTCAGCAAGCAGTTCCAACCAAGCATCTGCTTGACGGCGAGACACCTCCCAGATACAACAGAAGGCATCTCCTTAAACTAAAGGGCAATATCCATTCGCACACGACCTAACCGCTGGATGAGACAGTGTGCACTGTCACTATCACCATCAACTCTCGCCTTGTTAATGCCGTGATAGGAGTCCAACCACCACCTTTTGCAGACAAGTAGTTCCAGCTGCCTCGCCAGTCCCGAGCTTATCTGGCCCAACTAAGATCTGAATATTGTACTAAACTTAACTCCTAGTTATCCGGAATAAAACACTATATATCAAACACTTGTTTAGATGTGGAGATTATCCCCTCTTCCTCTGGTCCGACCCCGTCGGAACCGCACTTTCCTTAGTCACCCCCTAGTTTGACGACAACGACCAGCTGAAACAACAATAATACCAACATCTCAGAATGCAAAAGCAAACAAGCAGAAAGCTCTCGTTACGTTCACACGCGTTTTATTTCGCTCCGTGATGTTCTGTTTCGATATGGATGCATTTTCTGGGAAATGCGATAAAGCGTTTGCAAGTGGTGGCACTCGAATTGTGCTGTGCATAGACTTTTGTAAAAAGCGTTTTCACCGCAATTGTAGCAAATGACATATGCCAAAATATGACGTAGGTTTCTTTAAGTCGAACCGTTGCTACAGCAGTCAACGTAATTAAAGAAAATAACCATTCTCATATTGCGTCGGTGCCATCGCCTATTTCTACGATCGTATAGTAACGTCCCGTCTCCCTCTGTATCATAAGAACCTACACCTAGTGCAAGACAGACTAGCAACAAGACTCCAAATGCGAGGTCATCGCACTGTTCAAACGCTGTTGGTGTTAATGTTTCAGTTACCTGCTCTAATCGTTGATCCTGATAACTCGCCGTTGGCTTATTGCCTCCCCGGCAATGCTTTTGCTAATAATACTGTTGCTAATAACGCTGTTAACGGTAATACAGCAGCTGTTAATACTTGCCGATGTTCATTTCAGTGCTAACACCGCTGATATTTCAATATCCAACTCTAAGCCAACAGTTGGGAGCAAAAAAGAGTAGACATAACCAGAAGCGCATTCGAGTGGTAGAACGGCAGGTCACTTCAGGTCATTTCAGACAGCAGTGTCACAGGACAACATATTCTACTATGTTGTTAAACGAGCGGGTATTGATAAAAGATACATGTCATGCTTCAAATTCATAAAAAAAGATTCAAACTTGGACTCACTGAAGCATATTAACTTTGAGCTTGGCGTCGGGGAGCATCTTTATGATAGACTGATGAAACCAGAGTTATGGCCACAGTATTTGACTACCGCTCATTCTGAACAGACGTGCGTTCAGACAATTTACTTTCCATCGTTCTTCTCTTATTTTGCTTACACTAACCGGTAATAAAAAAGTGAGGTGCATAATGAAAGACCCACCTGACGTGGGCGGGGATCCACCCCCTTCATCATCGACCTACCATATGGACAAGAACAAAACTTTAAGTATAAAAACAATCGGTCCGAAATATTTAATAATGAAAAGAATCATAAGTGATGAAACTTTAAAAAACGTCTCACCCTTTCTCATAAAAAAAGTTATTGACGGTGTATGTGGCGAAATTGAAATATGCAAAAAATTACGAAGTGTCGACATATTGATGAAAACTAAAACTTACACTCAAGCGGAAAAACTCGTCAAATTAACATCGCTCTCTTCGCACATACTTGTCGAAGTGAACACACACAATTCTCTGAACTTCACAAAAGGTGTAATTTACTGTAACGATTTGCGCGGCATAAAAAAAGACGAAATACTAAACGAACTTAAAGGTCAAAATGTAACAGAAGTTAAGAAAATAATGAAAAGGGAAAACAACAACAATGAATTACTAATCGAAACCGTTCTAATAATCATTACTTTTGCAACTCTCTCACTGCCCGACTCAATACTAGTTGGCTACGAAAAATTAAACGTCCGACCATACATCCCTTTGCCATTACGATGCAAAAATTGCCATAGATTTGGGCACATCACTAAATTTTGTAAGAGCGTAAAACTTTGCCCATACTGCACACTGAATCAACACACTAATCCAGAAGAAAATGAAAAATGCTATAACCTCCCATCTTGCCACAACTGTAAGGAAAACGACAAAATACCTACCGATCATTCCCAAAAGTTTCCCAATTTTCGTCAAACAAAAAGAAATTCAGGCAATAAAAACGCTCCGAAAGGTAGACAACAAAACCGCTCTCGCTATATACAAAGAACAAAACCAGCAGTCACACACTTACGCTAGTGCCGTGAGAACTCGTGTTACTTACAGCTCTTGCGAAGACCTCTCATCAACTCCCCCAACTAGTTCCAGTAAATCACTCCATAACAATAACACTAAAACCAATACAGACGCTACCCACCACTTCGCTCACTCTTCCATAAAAGAGAAAACAGCTCTCTTCACTGATACACTCCCAAGCCACGTCCAACGAATTAACACCACTGGTAGTTTCGAATTGAACACTGTAAACTCAACAGCCGAACTTAAGGCAGCTTGTAGTGATCCCAAAATCCTCTCTGTTGATCACAAATCACAAAAAAAAACCTTGAAATGCGGTTATCAGATACGAAAATAAAAATTTATCCAAAGAATACTTCAAAAAGCACAATTAAACTTCTACAGAAAAAAGCTAAGCTCAGGACCCACACGAACATCACAAACTCAACACAGAAGATACCCGGCAACAACAATTACAACCTGGAAGAGTTGGAGGACTCAGACTCCACTCTTATGGAAGATTAATCACGCCCTCTCTAACTAATCTTAAGCTACTCTTTTACAAAGTACATATAAGTATCTACTATTAATTAGTTTAAGAGACTTTCTCTAGCTCAACATGACTCTTACTATTTTGCAATGGAACATAAGAGGTTACTTGAATAATTACACTGACCTACAAATACTGCTCAAATCCTATAACCCAATGATAATGTCACTCAAATTATACCTACACCAACAAATTACACTCTATATATGTACATCCACACCCACTCGAAATGCTTACAGCGGCTCAGCTTTACTAATCCACTCATCTCTTCAACATCAGCTTATAACCTCGTCTCACAGTAGTTTTGATGTAGTAACCGTCTCAATACAATCCAAACTCAAATTCATTGTAAGCTCTGTTTACATCTCACCATCTACGCGAGTCACCCTCAATAGTCTAAACGACATTGTCTCATCGCCCCGTCTGCCTGTACTCATAACAGGTGATTTCAATAGCTGGCACTCTAGCTGGGGATCCAACAAAAATAACAAAAGGGGAACAACCATTTTCAAATTTTTAACACAATCTAACTTAACACTCTTGAATGACGGTTCACCCACTCACTTTTCAACACATAACACGTTTACCTGTGTCGACTTAACGCTAGCTTCCCCAATATTAGCAATTCAGCATCGCTGGAAAAAGGAATCAAACTTATTCGGTAGTGATCACTATCCGATCATAATTTCACTTTTCCCTAAAAATGATACGTTGCAAAACAATTATGCACCCACTTTTAACCTAAAAAAAGCTAACTGGTCCAAATTCCAAACTCTAGCAGAAGCCTTCAGTGACGCCAAGCCCATCAGTTATAATATTAATAAAGAGTATGCTAACATCCAAAAAACAATAATACAGAGTGCAAACCAATCTATACCACAAACTCAGATCTCTACCAAACACACGGTCCCATGGTGGAACGGAAATTTAGAAAAACTAAAATAACAAAAAAATCACTTTTGGAATAAACTGAAAAATACAAAAAAGCACAAGCCCTATTCAGACGAAATTTAAAATTAGCAAAAACTGAATCAATCAGTTCCTTCACCGCAAACATTAACCCCAGTACACCCCCAGCAAAAGTATGGTCTACAATCCGCACCTTTTGTGGACTAAAGACCAAAGTCTCAATACATTGCATATTTGCAAATTGTCAAATTAAAAGTGAGTCCGAACGCTATGTGTCGTGCTGGCTGTGATGGGTTGGCCCATATGAAGTGTGCTGGATTGACAGGTAGAGTTTTAGACTCAATTAATGATGGCAAAGGCTTACGCTGGTCATGCTTAAATTGTAGATCGACCGAAGTTGATCTTTTTAAATGCTTTAAACATACTAGGAACGGGTTTTCTGAAATTGGTAAGGAGCTTTCGGTACTTACCGAAAAATTTACTTTTTATGAAAATTTGTTTAAGTCGTTTAAATGCTTAAATGATTCACCTCCTGTCAATAACTCTAATCTTGAAAATAAACGTATGCGAGTTGAGAGTCCGTCTGAGAGTCCGTCTGATTCAGTGATTTTAAATCCAACTCCGGTCGTTATTCCAACTCCCTCATTACAACTAATTAATTTAGCTTCACAAATTCCGCAGATAGTGGAGCCTTCCACATCCAAATCCTCTTCAGCAAGGTCAATTGCCAGTAAAAACCGCGAACTTTCTGTACCGCCTAAAGTTGTTGAAACAACTACCAAGAAGCTGGTTGTGGTTCCACCAAGAAAATCAATTTTTGTGTCAAGATTCGCCAAAGACACTACTGTCGAGGATATTGAGTTTTACATCGCTTCAAAAATTAAAATTGACAACTTAACAATCAGGAAATTTAACTTCAAATATGAAAGGAATATTTCCTCTTTTAAAATTGATGTTGCTTTAGAAAAGTTCGATGCTCTTCTAAACAATTCATTCTGGCCGATCGGGGCGTTAGTCCGCGGATTCGAGTACAAACCTAATATAAATTACCAAAATGTTGTAAAGATTTCTCGTCAAAACACTGAGCCAAAAAACTGATTGTTAAGTCTGATTTGAGTATTTATTATCAAAATGTAAGAGGTTTGAACATTAAATTAACTGACTTGTATTTGACAAGCCTTGAGTGCAATTATAATATTATTTCATTTACCGAAACATGGCTTAAGCCTCACGTTTTTAATTCGGAAATCTTTTGCAGTGAATATCAGGTTTACAGAAATGATCGCCTGTGCAGAGTTGGGGGTGGTGTTCTACTCGCTGTTCATTCTTCTATTCCTTCAGAAGAAATCTGTGTCCCTGCTATGGAATCCATTGAATTTATGTGCATCCGAGTGCAGCTTGGCACAGGTTATATCTACTTAGCTCTCTGTTATATACCTCCTCAGTCTGATTTGTCTGTATATAGCCAACATATTTCTTTTCTTAAAATCGTTAGTTCAATGACTGCATCTTCTGACTCTATGATTGTCCTGGGTGACTTTAACCTCCCGCACATATCCTGGAAGATGATTGACTATAACATTGTACCAGTGTCTACGCGATTGGGTAGCTGCGACTTTTTGGATGAGATGGCTGAACTGTGCCTAAGTCAGATTAATGTTCTTTCAAATAAGTTTGGGAAGGTTTTGGATTTGGCTTTCGTTGATGATATTTCCAGATCTTCTCTAAATCGATGTGATCCTCTAGTTTTGCCAGAAGACGTTTACCATCCTGCAATTAAGATAACTTTCGAAATCATGGGTGTTGCTCGGGGGTATGATACGACAGCAGTCGGTTCTAGTACTCGCTTTGATTTTGCTAAGGCCGAATTAAAAAAAAATTAGAAATGAACTTTCCAATTTAACATGGCCCAATTATAGTGGTGATGCTGAAGAAAACGTAATGCATTGAAATACCACTTTGTATAGTTTATTTCTAAAATACGTACCTAAACGTGTATGCGTTCAAGACGAACCGATACAGTTATGGTTTAATAAGGAACTGAGAATGTTGAAAAATAAAAAATCGCGTATCTTCAAACAATATAAAAAAACAGGTTTACTTACAGATTACTTAAATTACTCAGTCCTGCGACATAAATATTTCAAATTAAATAAGAAATCTTACCAATAATACCTAAATAAAATGAAAAAGAATATTATTAGGGAGTAGCCAGCAGCTCCTAGTACCCCACACAGTCTGTTCCGTGTGTCAGGCTAGGATATAGTCAGGTGCAATTCGTGCCAAGGCTGGTGTCACTTTCGGGTGTGTTCTGGCCTGCGCACCACACGTGAATGGTCGGGTGACTACCTGGCTCCCTGTTGTAGAGCCCTGCAACCGCACGCGCCAGTGGCGGCGCTGCCAAACAACACCATAAGGCAGCCCAACGTGCCAATGCATGTGCAGCAGGGACCAGGTGGGCAACATCACCCTTCCCTCACACCCCTCTCCGCGACGACTCTACCGAGGCAAACGAGACTCCTTCAGCGCGTTCCCACGACAGTCGGTTCTACGATGCCGGAACGACCCGGATCTATATCCGGCCAAGGACTGTCACTTCAGCAGCATTCCCCAAAATTGTATGGGTAATGTTTTATGCTGTTACAACAACAACAACAACAGACTCCTTCAGCTGAACTGCAATGGGCTGCAGGGCAAGATTGAGGATATAACCGACTTTATGAGTCGGCATAATCTGTCAATAGCTGCGATCCAAGAAACGAAACTGCACAGCAACTCAACCCTGTTGAGTTGCAACGGCTACAACGTGCATCGTAAGGATCGCGAGCGAGGTAATGGTGGAGGCTTAGCATTCATCACCCATCACACAGTGCAGTATCGTCTCATTGAAGAAGACATCGACCGCAGGGACACTACCTTAGAATGTCAAGGAATAGCTGTCCGGTCAGGCGATGTCGAGCTCGAAATATTTAATATTTATATACCCCCTGTCACCTGCTGCCCGGCAGGATATCACCCTGACATAGGTGCGCTCCTCAGAGGTGAAAACCGACTGGTAGTTGGTGACTTCAACGCGCACCACGATCTCTGGCATTCAAGCCTACCAGCTGATCGTAGGGGAAATGATTTGGCAGAGCAGATAGACGATTCGACAATCTGCACGATGAATGATGATGCCCCCACCAGGATTATGGGTAGTTGCAGCAGCTCGCCTGACCTAACGATAGCTAGCGCAGGTCTGATAAATAGCATAACGTGGCGACCTATGCTATCGCTTGCATCAGACCACCTACCTATAGTCATCTCGATTGACCTGCTGACTTTGTCTCCGCGGACCATCGGACCTATATCAACTTCAAAAAGGCTGACTGGGTCAGGTTCGCGGAGTTCACCGAAAATGCCTTCAGGTCTCTTCCCACACCCACTGACGTTCGTAAAGGCGAACATAAGTTCCGCAAGGTGGTCGCGTCAGCTGCGGCCCGCTTCATTCCGGCAGGGAGGATCCCAGAGATCCGTCCCAACTTCCCGGCTGAAGCGGCCGCTCTAGCGAACGAACGCGACCACCTTCGCCGCTCCGATCCCCGTAATCCGAACATTCAGGATTTAAACGTGGAGATTCGGAGGCTGGTGGACCAATACAAGCGGAACAAGTGGGAAGAGCACTTGAAGTCCTGTAACCTGGTCACGGGTGTTGGTAAGCTCTGGTCTACCGTGAAGTCCTTATCCAATCCGACGAAGCACGACGACCGAGTGGAAATTTCATTCGGGGATCGTGCCTCGGGGGATAGGATAGGACCAAGCTGAAGGTGGCCAGGAGGCTGCGCAAACTACCGAACAACAGCGCGCCTCTTGCCTTCACTTGTGGCGAGGTAAAGGAGGTCATCGGGAAGGCGAAAGCCTCCAAGGTCATTGGCCCTGACGGGCTGAGCGTGTTGATGCTGAAAAATTTAGGCCCCGCGGGAGTTGAGTTCCTCACTGGGATCCTCAATTTGTCCATGGCCACCCTCATCATTCCAGACATCTGGAAGGTTGGGAGGGTGGTCCCACTACTGAAACCAGGGAAACCGGCCGACAAGGGTGATTCCTATCGGCCGATTTCCCTGCTTTCACCTGTGGTAAAGACACTTGAGGCCCTACTCCTCCCATATTATACATACCACCTTGGGTCAGCTAAGCATCAACATGGCTTCCGGAAAGTGCACAGCACAACAATGGCACTTAATGCCATAAACACGCAGGTGAACCGCAGTCTTAACTAAAACCGCCTCTGCGAGAGAACTGTCCTAGTAGCGTTGGACCTGTCGAAAGCTTTCGACACAGTCAGTCACTCCACGCTACTAGCTGACGTGGAAGCGTCAACTCTCCCGCAGGGACTGAAACGGTGGACCGCGAATTACCTGTGTGGTCGTCAATCATCGGTATGGTTTAGAGATAGAACATCGAAACCAAGGAGGATTGGTCGCTGGGTACCAGCAGGACACAATGAATGAAGCTGCAGACCTGCCAGAACGCCGCACTCCGCACGGTGACCGGATGTCTTCTCCACCACGAGGTCAATGTGCTCGGAGTTAAGGAGCACAACCTCATGCTCAGCAAGCAGTTCCTTGCTGGTTGTCACCGCTCGGGGCATCCAAATAGGCACCTGCTTGCAGTGGAGCTGCCCCCCAGGCACATTAGAGGACATCTTCTTGAACTAAAGGACGAGATCCAGCCACTCATCACACAACCGCTGGATCCGGAGGCGTACCGGCGGGTCCTAAGCAACATCCACAGAGACACAGTCACTAACATCATTGACTCCCGCCAGGCAAATGCGGTCATCGGAGCCCAACCTCCACCTGTAGCGGATGAGGAGTCCCTGCTGCCCCGCGAGTCCCGCGTCACTCTGGCACAACTACGATCTGGATACTGTAGCAGGCTCAACTCCTACTTATCCAGAATCAACCCTGACATACCCAACACATGTCCGGCATGTGGAGATTCTCCGCACGACACCAACCACCTATTCACATGCCCTCTCAAACCCACTCATCTAACCCCCCTCTCCCTCTGGGCCAACCCTATCGAAACTGCACGTTTCCTGGGCCTCCCCCTAGATGAGTTCGACGACAACGACCATGGGTGAATCCGCTCTTTACGGGGCGCGACTAGCCGCTACAACAACAACAACAACTCCCGCCAGGCAAATGCAGTCATCGGAGCCCAACCACCACCTGTAGCAGATGAGGAGTCCCTGCTGCCCCGTGAGTCCCGCGTCACTCTGGCACAATTTCGGATACTGTAGCAGGCTCAACTCCTACCTATCCAGAATCAACCCTGACATACCCAACACATGTCCGGCATGTGGAGATTCTCCGCACCCACTCATCTAACCCCCCTCTCCCCCTGGTCCAACCCTGTCGAAACTGCACGTTTCCTGGGCCTCCCCCTAGATGAGTTCGACGACAACGACCATGGGTGAATCTGCTCTTTATGGGGCGTGATAACCGCTACAACATGAATAACAACTTGACTATTAGTCGATAGTTGGAGATATATTTGCGATCTCCACATTTAAATATAGGAACTGTGGATCAAAGCTTCCATTCGTTTAAGAAAGTTCCTTTCTACTAGCATTCTTGAAAGAGTATTGATATCGGTTTATCTTAGAGATCGAAGTGAGAACATCATCCTCCAAAATCTCATCATCATATTGCATAGTTGTTGGGAAACCATTTGTTCGTCTTTTTGAGTTAATTACATACCAAAAGCCCACTTCAGAATTCGATTTTCAGCATATGTACATATGTTGCCCGCAAAGAAATTTATTAGGACAATCACAATTCCTTTTAAGAATGTTTTTAACATTCTTACGATTATTAATTCTTGAGGTAAAGGGTGGTTTATTGCCTTCCTCAAAGGAACAAAGCTAGAAATAGCCAATAAGAAAAGCTGAGGTAAAATATCGTATAATAATTCCGGTTCATTGGAAGATTTAAGGAAAGACCAATTGTTATATAACAAAAAATCATTCATCGCTGAGCAATTGGTTTGCTGGGTTATTATCGAACTTGTAAAATTCGAAATATATTCGAAGGGCATAAGCGTTCAGTACAAGAAACTCTTAGATCGTCTGAGCCATATGTAAGATCTAGGGATCTGTTATTACTATTAGAATAATCAACTGAATACTTTAAATCAGCTTACTGGCCAATTCTTGCTGGTAGAAATTTATCCAGTAAAACTTGCAAGTTCAGCTACCATTTTCGCTTTCTCAATTTACCCTACTTTGCTAGTTTTGGGGTACGAAAACACTATCCAGTAAAAACAAGTAATAATTTTACTGGATAGTGAATACGAAAACAGAACTAATAACAGAACTTAACTTTCCTCGCATTCATCGTTGTTATAACAGCAAAAAACCTTAAAAAAAAACTTAGATTTATTCAATTTATTAAACAACTTACTTGCCCAATATATCATCCATGTCACCACGTGACGGAGTAATACCTCGATAGCGTCCTTTACAAGAAAGGGGCATTAATTCATCTGCCGGGTAAGCGTTATCCATGTAAGCCCTATACGCGTGATAAAACATTTCGCGGGCTTCAATCCTAGTAATATATGTATGTATGTTATTATTTGCTTGAGTAAAACACTTTTTAAAGTAATTAAAATCAAAGTTAAGACTTACCGCAACTCATTACGCTCCTTGTTTGACATATTTTGAGATGGTATACTTTCACAGTATGCCAGTGTAAAAGAAATTAATAAAGCGGTTAGAAGTATCATAATATTTTTTAAACGCCTTGAAAAACATTGGTCGCGCATGTTGATTCTGTGCCAAGTTTAGTAAAATGAAAGTAGTTCTGTGCAGTATTGCTGGCTACAAGAAATATGCTTTTATGTTTGCTTTGTGGTTTTAAACAGCTCTTTCCGTTCTTTAACTATTTATATTTTTTGCATGCGATGCAAAAATAATATTTGTTACTCTCGTTGTATACAATTCTTCATAAAAAGAAAAGTTGTAAGTTTCCTCTGATTCGGTTTAACCTTCACTTTGAACTCGTTTTCGTTTATTATTTTTATACTTGTGTATACATACTTATGTAGTATGAAAATTAATCTTCTGACGGATATTCATAAGCAATGAAGTTTTGTGGAGAACAAAAACAAAGCGATTAATAACAATACACGTCACAACTGAAACAATGTATCAACAATTTGATAGTGAAAAGATAATAATTATATCTATACTAGTTACTTAAATAATGTTTATGGTTTTCACTTTTTATTTAGCATATGTGTTTATGGAGCCAGCTACCGAGGTAGAACCACGGGTCCGCTTTATTCTCGTTGTGTGAGATGCCCGTTGATAATTTGATTCCGTTGACGATACAAGGTTTCGCAACATCTTACCACAACACGCATTAAAATATATTAAGCCGAAATAAATGTATTTATTTCAGTCGAAAAATATCCTTCGTTGGTGCTGACACGACTTTCTTTCTGTGTATTTTTTAAGATGGTTGCAGGTAATTTTATTTACTAATATAATAAACGAACGAAGAACACCTACAACTATATTTTTTCTGACATAATTATCAAATCTGCGTTAATATAAACTATTTATTTATTCCTCCATTTTTATCGCCGATGTAAAGATGGAACGACCAATTCACAGCGAATTCGATACGATAAAATACCATATCGATACTTCTGCCGTTCGATACCGATATTTTTCACTCGATACTTTTAACCCAAATTTTTTGTGCTCAACTACGACTGCGTTCAGACAGGGAAACTTTTGTCGCTTATTATTGGCGATTTCTCTTTTGGTGTTGCTCGTCGCGTTCACACAGAGCAACTCTGTTCAGGCAATTTTCTGGCATTTCATTTTAAGTTGAAAAATGAAGTTTTAACATAATTTACGTTAATATGTATAGTATATGCATACACATGTGTATATTTAATCGCAACAAAATAAGAACAAAATTTCATTTCCCAACCTACCGTATGTATTCACTTAAAACTCAACAAAACTGCAACCACTGAAAGAATTTATAAATGAAAAGGAATGTCAAATTTCTTAGCTGCCGACTGAGACGAATAAGAACACAAAGCGTGTTGCCCGAGCACGAGCAACTCGGTGTAGAGAAAAGAAGGTGGCGACAAAAGCACTTCCGTTACTTCGTACTTGCCTCGTTTGAAGGATTGACGTCACAAATGGGGTGGAATGTTTAGTTATTTCAAAGAACAAAACTTTTAATGTAGTTTAATGTTCTTTGGTTATTTGTACAAAGGTTTTGGGGTTTTGGGCGGAGGGGCGGCGGGCGTGGCACTCAATACCCCCTCATTTGAAAGAGGTCACAGGATTTAGAATTTGTATACATATTTAATTTACTCTATTAGTGCTAAAAAAAGGTCCTTTTTTGGTTTTTTAATTCGCGCTCGAAATAAAATTTATATTTAACGAACATTAGATAACCGTTTTCATTTGTGATGTAAGTATAACCCAGGCAACAAAAAGCATTGCTTTCTTTTAATAATGATATTTGGATAATATAACTTGTACAAATTAATATTTAAGGTGGCGTTGTTCGCCCGAAGGCCTGAGGCCTCGGTCTCCGGCCCACGAACACATTCAGGACCTTAACCCTCAGTCGGCAGGACTCTCTTTTCTGGTTTAGGACAGAACAAAGGGTTAGCCCCCTGTCACTGTTTTCTTAGAAATATAACATAACTTGTACAAATTAATTTTGAAGGTGGCGTTGTTCACCCGAGGGTCTGCGGCCTTTGGCCTCCGGCCCACGAACACATTCAGGCTCTTAACCCTTAGTCGGCAGCATTCTCTTTTCTGGTCTACGGCAGAACAGGGAACTCGCCGCCTGTTACTGTTTTCTAACGAATACGACTTAACTCGTATAAATGAACATATAAAAAGATAACGATATTTATTGATAAAATAGTGTTCACAAATTTTGCTTACTTGGTTTTTGCTTTATCTCTTTTGTTTCTTATCCTTCGCTCATATTGCACAGCTTGACAGCTGAACTCTGCCATTTGAATTGTATGTTTCATTAAATGTTGAAGAGTAATTTTCAGAGTGATTTTATTTAATAGGTTGCTATTGATTAGATTAAAATAAAACAATAAAACCACTAACTACTAATTGTGCATTCATAGATTTATTGACTTTGTTAATGCCAAATAAAAGTAATTAATCTATCTTTATTTGTGGGATATGCAAAAAAGTACATATTTCCAACCGAATTTCTGAATTAATTAGTGATCAGAAAATTTTAGAAATTATTTAAAAATTAGTGGATCCATTAACTACATGTGCGTGAAGAAATTTTTTGGAACTGTTCACGCATTCAGGCACTATAGCCCTAAACCTTTGTAAAAATAACTACACCGTACCCCAAATGGGTCTTAAAAAGTTGATTTTTCAATGTTTTGAGTGATTTTTACAAAAAGTTAAACACAAAATAATAAATGTGAAGTGCCGAGCTTTGTATTGTAGGAGTTTCAGCGAAAATTAAAGTCCAAGTGAAGTTATCTCCCTCCTTTTCTTCTCGCTATTCCTGTGGTATGAACATCTGTGACGTGTACGCTGCCGGCGTTGTCGTAATCTGGTTTTCGATCATTCTTGCATCGTATAAAATTCGCGATGAAAATTATTCACAAGTCGTTGCAGGCAGTAGCCACCAAAAATAACGGTTAAACTTTAGTTTAATGTTCCCGGATTTCGGCATTAAAACCGCTAATGGTGAATAGCGGGGTTTCTTATTATTCACTGTATAAAGTTTTGAGGTGAAAAACTTATAGTATTTAAGAAATTTGTATTTAAAGTTTTTTAAGTATAACAAAGTTGTGTGCATATTTCTTATTATGTATAATGCCTTTTGCCCTCAATATGTGTGCAATTACATGGTACACAACAAAGTACACAAATATTTTCACTTCGCTATAGTTTTTTCATATAAAAAACAAAGGATTGTTGAGAAATCCCTCGTAATATGCACTTTCACATCAAGAACGGTATATGCAAATAACAGCTAAGTTCTCGTTCAGACAGGGAAACTTTTGTTGCGGCAACTCGTTACTTGTAGGAGAGAGAGGGACGGGGAAAGGGGAAGGGCACCGAGTTGATCGTGCTCGGGCGACATGCTTTGTGTTCTTATTCGTCTCAGTCGGCAGCTAAGAAATTTGACATTCCTTTTCATTTATAAATTCTTTCAGTGGTTGCAGTTTTGTTGAGTTTTAAGTGAATACATCCGGTAAGTTGGGAAATGAAATTTTGTTCTTATTTTTTTGCGATTAAATATACACATGTGTATGCATATACTATACATATTAACGTAAATTATGTTAAAACTTCATTTTTCAACACCTTTTATTTATAATCACAAAATTCAGAATGTGTAAATGCCGCTTAAGCGAAGCGTACAGAAATTTGCGAAAATGATATAAAATGAAATGTCAGAAAATTGCCTGAACAGAGTTGCTCTGTGTGAACGCGACGAGCAACACCAAAAGGGAAATCGCCAATAATAAGCAACAAAAGTTTCCTCGTTTGAACACTGTCTAAAGAAACACCTGACACTATTTGTTCATGATTTCGTTCTTGATTTATGATAATATACCTCATTTCATCTTAATTTATTGACAGATTTTACAAGGCGAAATTACTTAGTTCCATTGTAATTTGCTCATAAATTAAGAATGAGCCATAAATTAAAATTGTGTGCCCGGGCTTTTACGAGTGACACATTACCAATCTTCAGATTTTATTAAAAATCCATAATAAACTATAAATATTTGTGATTTTTATTATGCACGCTATAATTGCAGATATATTGAATGTAAATTTAGTGTAGTAATTATAATAAATTGTGAGGAAATATGCATACTAGTTTATCACAATTACAAATTTTAGCTACGAAATTTTTGAAAACTTTAGGAAAAAAAATTTTCTTATTTCTACAGAGCATCTAGAAAAAATTTAAAAATATTTTGTCAACGGGGTTTTGCGCTTAGGGCTCGAATATATGGATATGACAATCAACAGGGATAAAAAAAAGTATGAAAACCTACGAGGCCCTCATTAAAAAGACGATGTAACCCCTTTCTAATTTTAGGATGCGTCCTCTACTCTCTACTCTGCTCAAGTTTCAAGTGCCATATTATTAAAATAAAACGAGAGACCGGAAATAGTACCACCGGCATTTAAAAACTGGAGTCTTCAAATTCGGCATGTCAAGTTAACGACCTAATTGGGACTTGTGCAAACACTTTCTAATTGAAACAGATTTCATTTCATTTTTAATTTAGTATCGATCTTTTGAGTGTCGAGTCTTTGAACCTCGATATTTATGTAAGTTAACACAGCAGTACTAGCATAGTGTTCTAATTGACAAACATACATAAATATTGCAAGTATGTAGGCAGGGCATTGCTTTGGCATACAAACGTACATGTATGTGATACATATACATATGTAGGTTTGTACAGCGGTGGCTAGCCGCCAGCATCGCAAGTCATTTTTGGTAATTGCTGCTGTGACTATCCCACACTTTGCTTAAGTACTTCTTTTGTTTGCCGACGCTTCGCATTTTGCCGAAGCAAATCGTGCGCACGATATACTCGAAAGGATCGTCGTTAAAAAAGTACTTAAGCACGGTTAGTTTTTAGGATAGAAAAAATAGTGCTATAAGTGATGTGAAGTGTTAATAAATAATAAAGTGCCTTAACTACAAAAAAATAGTGTTTTAATTTAGCTGCAGTTCCAAGTGGGATCTAACCAAAGAGATCAAAAATTGGCTATCAAATAGATCAAAATACCACTTGGAACGCAATAATAATAACTGGCGCCCAACTAAAGTGGCTTAAGTGACCCCACATCACAACCGATACGTTAAAAGCATGTGCGTGAACTAACAAAAACGCATTTCAAGTTTTTATAAGCATAAAACGTGTGCTAAAATCTGAATATCGAATTATTCATTATAAATGAATAAGAGCATCAAAAAGCAATATTAGTGCTAGTTATAAAGTAAAGAGCTACAATTGTGAGTATTGTACCTTGAACTATTTATGTAAAAACATACGAAAATTGCTTCACGTGCCAATACAAAAGTTGAGCCATTTAAACGCGTGGTCCGTAAACAAATGAAGAAGAGTGAAAAAAAACACTCAATTCAAAACATTTTCTAATTAAATGCAAAACAACAACTCTCATTTGAACTTTTTTGAAAATAAATACACTAGTAAACCTGAAAGTGTAAAATCATCTTTAATCAATCATCTTCAGTCAAAAGTGTATCAGAACACGTGGGAATCTAATCTGTACTGAGTGATCGAACGAGCGACAACAATTCCAGCGCTGCCAGGAAATCTTCCAAATTTTACATCAATCGCACCAATTTTTGTGGAAATCATCGTTTAATATACATAGTTCTATATCGAGATTCGTTCATAGTCACTTTAATTATCTAGTTGTACAAACAATCAACACAACTTTTTGCGTAAACAATCGTTTATTAAATATACTAACAGAAACATTTTTTGTGTAAAATATAAAAAGGTTTTAATTAAGTTCAATATGGACCGCAACACGGTGTTATCCTTAATAGAATCCGTGGTTGAAACCACCAAGGAAGAATTGAATAATAAAATCAGGGAAGTGACCAAAGCTTTTGAAAATCTTTCTCCTACAAAGGTAGATAGTTATCCACCTGTTACAATAGTCCCTGGTGTGCAAAGCACACATACCGATCTCAACCTAATTAACCCTTCGGAGGTGTGGTGGGGTATGTCATACCCCAGCACATGTATTTCCTTAAATATATATATGTTTTTGTTTAAGGAATACGTTATCGCTCCCAATAGCTTTCATTAACATTCAAATACAGGAGATCTGCCACGTTTTACATACCCCAGATATTTCTGGGACAGCCTTTCAAAGTGGGCTGGGGTATCATATTCGATCGCCATAACTTTTTATGTAATTAATGCATTACAGTGAATTTTCTTTCCTTTAAATAAATGTTATTTTTACTTTTGAAATGTAAAAACAGTTTTGAAATTGTTTAAATACAAAAAAAATTATGTTTCAGAAAACTGGAACCTCACTTTTTGGAATAATTTATATTGTCTTTTTTTTATGGCTATAATATTGAATACGAAGGAAAAATTGTTATGTTTTCAAATTAACACTTTAAAAATTAGTTAAAGAATAATAAATCACCACAAAATATTGCTATTATTGGAATTTGGTATTTATTTGAAATTGATAGGCATGGGGTATGTCATACCCCACCACACCACTCAAGGAACTTTTAGTCACCACACCAACGAAGGGTTAAGTCGTTGCCAGAGTTCAAAGGCAACATAAGAGAATATCCAGCATGGAGGGCTGCCGCGAAATTTGCAGTAAATTTTTACGTCGAGGGGTCCGAGGCATATTATGTTGCGATTGGAATTCTTCGTAACAAAATTAGGCAGGCTGCTAATGAAAACTTAAGTTCATTTAATACACCCCTTAACTTTAATGCAATAATTTTTAGATTGGACCAACTGTATGCCGACAAAAGACCTCTCTACATTTTAGAAAACGAACTTAACACTACGACAGGGACGTATGACCATAGATGAATATTATTCAGCAGTAGATAAACAATTGACTTTAATCATTAACAAAAACATTATGACACATTGCGGTAACGAAACATTGGCCAACACATTTAACGAACGAGCTAGGGACAACGCCCTTAGAGTATTCGTATCCGGCTTGAGACGCCCACTCTGCGACACTTTATTTTCCGCGAATCCATCGGATTTACCGTCTGCACTTGCTATAGCGCAAGAGTTGCAACACAACCGAGCAAGGTACGATTTCGCGCAAACATACGCTTCAGCTAGTCGATATAACAATAATCAAACTGTATCCAGTACACAGTCTTCGAGCTATAACAATTATGCCCAACCGTCGCGAACTTTTCAGTCTAAACCAACACCAATGGATGTGGATTACGGAAGCTCACAGTTTGGGAAACATACTCCTCTTTAAAAATAAACCGTCAAATCAATTTAGCCAACTACAGTATAAAAACAATTCGAACCAAGGTCAACCTCGCACTGACCAAGTCGTATATGGGCAACAACAACTGCATCCACCCAATAATCCTAAGAGAGCACATACCGGCAATAATTCTACGCAGCTACCGTACAACAAAATGCAGCGAATAAATACAATGGAAAACGAATCATATTGCTCCGAAAACTCTGAAAGCCAATCAGTTGATGAAGTTAATTTTTTAGAGTAAATTCGAACTTGCCACTTCTCAAACGTACCCTTTCGGATGGGCGAGTTCTTCAATTCCTCATAGATACAGGCACATCTAAAAATTACGTAAAACCACTCAATTTCCTTAAAGGTATCACAAAATTAGATAAGCCATTTCAAGTTAGGTCTATAAACGGTTTAAATAAGGTAGACGAAAAATGTCAGGTTTTTATATTGGGAGAAACAGCTACTTTTTAAAAGTTTCGATGGAATCATTGGATATGATTTCTTAAGAGCAATCGAAGCCCATATAGATATTAAGGATAACCTTCTTTTCCACAAAAAAGGAAAAGAAGAACTTTATCACTTTTGCTGCCAAGAAGTAAATACTATCATACCCAATGAGAAAGACGTGCTTAGTAATGTTCAAAAACTAATCAAATATAACTCAAAAGTATTTGCTAATCCAGATAGAGCACTTCCCTTCAACACGCGAGTAATAGCAACCATAGATACAACAACCGATACACCTATATATTCACGAAGCTATCCGTACCCCATGTCTGTAGCAGGGTTTGTTAACAAGGAAATATCAGATTTACTCAGAGATGGTATAATTCACCAATACACATAGTTACAAAAAAGGGATTCGATGACAACGGCAGCCAGCGGTTAAGAATGGTAATAGATTTTAGAAAGCTGAACGAAAAAACCTCTTCCGATAAATATTTTATCCCGGATACGTCGATAATACTTGCTAACTTGGGAAAATCAAACATTTTTACCACACTTGACCTTAAGTCAGGTTTCCACCAGATACTTCTCTCAGAAAAAGACAGATGCAAAACAGCATTCAGTGTGAATAATGGTAAATACGAATTTTGCCGACTACCCTTTGGGCTTAAGAATGCCCCTAGTATCTTTCAGAGGGCAATCGACGACGTATTAAGGGAATATATTGGCAAAATATGCCACGTTTACGTGGACGACATAATTGTCTTTTCCCCTGATGAAACATCCCATTTCAAACACGTCGAATTAATATTGAAAATAATAGGAGAAGTAGGCATGCGGGTTTCGCTTGACAAATCAAAATTTTTTAAGAGAGAAGTTGAATTCCTTGGCTTTGTCGTATCAGGTAAGGGAATAAGTACATGCCCTGACAAAATTGAGGCAATAGCAAACTACCAGGAGCCTAGGTCTCTTAGAGCATTGCGTTCTTTTCTTGGCCTTTCTGGTTACTACAGAAGGTTCATTAAAGACTACGCCCAAATATCCAAGCCTCTCACAAAATATTTAAGGGGTGAAAACGGTCATGTCAAAAGCAAACACTCGAAAAACATTTCGATTTCATTCGATAACGATGCCAAGCAGGCTTTTAAAAAACTGAAAAATGTCTTATCATCCGAAGATGTCCTTCTCCAACACCCGGATTATTCCAAACCCTTTGAAATTACAACAGACGCTTCATCCGTGGCTTTAGGTGCCGTACTATCACAGGCTGGCAAACCTATAACGATGATTTCTCGCACACTCTCAAAAGCCGAGGAGCATTATGCGACTAATGAACGAGAGTTACTTGCGATAGTATGGGCATGCCAAAAACTGAGACACTATCTTTACGGTGTAAAGAACATTCATATCTATACAGACCATTAACATATGCAATATCCGATAAAAATCCAAATTCGAAGCTGAAACGATGGACTGCTTTTATTAATTCTTACTCTCCTACGTACCATTATAAACCAGATAAAGAAAATATTGTAGCTGACGCCTTATCACGGCAATATATGCACAACTTTTCCGAAGATACAGCTCATAGTGAGATATCTTCTAGTGAGACTATAAAAACCGTCAAGTGCCCGGTTAACCAATTTAAAACGCAACTTCTACTTTGTCAGTCTGAATTTAATAGCAAAAGCACAAAGATACTATTTCAAAAGTTTCTCAGACATACAATTAGATTCAATTCTCTTGAATATATTCTTCGAACTCTTCGTAACTGCATTAATCCAAATGGCGTAAATGGAATATTTTGTGACCTTGACACATTAGCAAAAGTTCAATCCCTAATAATTTCTAACTTCCCAGGCATTAAATTTTTGCACACGGATAAACTTGTAATTGACCTTATTAATAAGGATGACCAAATAGAAACTGCAACCACCGAGCACAATAGAGCCCACCGTTCAATAAACGAAAATTATAAACAAATAACTAATGAATATTACTTTCCTGAAATAAAGAAAACTCTTACAACGATATTAAAAAACTGTAAAATTTGTTTAGAAAATAAGTATAGACGACATCCACCTAAACCAGACATCGGAAAAACTCCTATTCCGGAATACCCAGGTCATATTCTACATATGGACATATTTTCAGTCGACAAAGAACATTTTCTAACATGTATCTGCAAATTTTCAAAGTTCGCAGTAACACTTCCAATATCTTCAAGAGCAACCGTTGACGTAAAAAACTCGTTGTTAATTTTACTCAACAACTTCAAAAAAACTAAAATTTTGGTGTCGGATAACGAAAAATCCTTCCAATCAAATACAATATCCCATATGCTTAGGGATTACTTTCAAATAGAGCAGTTTTTCGTACCGCCCTTGCACAGCAAGAGCAACGGTCAGATAGAACGTTTTCACTCTACTGTAACAGAGATTGCTCGTTGCATAAAATCTGAACAAAACATAACTGATATTATTGAACTTATATTACTTGCGACTTATAAATACAACAACACGATACATTCCACCGTAGAAGCGAAACCAATTGATATAATTAATACTTTTTCAGAACTTCATTTAAACCAAATTAAGTCAAAACTAATTTCCGCTCAAAACAAAGTTTTAAAATGCGGTAGCAATGACAAACGATTTTTCAAAGAAGATGACGTAGTTTTCGTCCGACGTAATAAACGATTGGGTACTAAACTAAATAAAGTTTACGTTCAGAACATAGTTCAAAAAGATTTGGGAACAACCGTAATGATAAACGGTAAACAAGTTCACAAAGACAACATTCGGTAACTATATATTTTTATTATATAACATTTTTCACCTATAAGAAGAAGAAAAAAATGTACAAATTTTTTTTATTAATGGGTATAATTTTGCCCTAATCAAATACATATAATGTATAGGCTATATTTTATAAAATAAGAATCTTAGGAAGCAATAAATTGCTTAAAACAAGTTCATATAGATTGTATCAGCAGTATCAAACACACAATACAAATAAGGACAGAAATTTATAAATATATTAGTACAACACTACTTACCTTTAGAGTTTGTTTGATAAAACTCAAGTAAATTAATACATATTTATAATACTTAAGTAATTTTCCACAAAAATGCAAAAGTGCAGCAAAATGTATACGAGTTTAATGTAATATATATGTAGTTACCTTTTCAACATACCGCAAAGGAATATAATAATTGTAAACATACCTGCATACACTTTCGCAAATATTCAAATCAAATTTCTATACAAAAACTACTTACAATATTATAACTACTATGTAACCAAGTACATATCTACGTACACATGTGAAACAAATTGAATTAACATATATATTTTTTAAATTAAAATCTGTCGGATCAGGGACGTTCCGAGCTTAAGAGGGGGAGGAGTTAACACAGCAGTACTAGCATAGTGTTCTAATTGACAAACATACATAAATATTGCAAGTATGTAGGCAGGGTATTGCTTTGGCATACAAACGTACATGTATGTGATACATATACATATGTAGGTTTGTACAGCGGTGGCTAGCCGCCAGCATCGCAAGTCATTTTTGGTAATTGCTGCTGTGACTATCCCACACTTTGCTTAAGTACTTCCTTTGTTTGCCGACGCTTCGCATTTTGCCGAAGCAAATCGTGCGCACGATATACTCGAAAGGATCGTCGTTAAAAAAGTACTTAACCCATTACTGCTCACACCTAAAACCCGCTATGATAAGCTACAGAAATTTTAAGCAGACGTCTGTAATGATATTAAAAGGGTAATTTCCAATTTTCAAAAAAATATCTCCAAAGATGTGGGCGTGGCGGAGCGTATGATATATCATACATTAACGTATACGGAGACCTGCCTCTATGAAAATAAAATGTAAACATCACTATAACTTTTGAGTTCAAATTGACATCGTATTTATATATTTAATGACATATTCACTGTTAATTTTCAGATTTAGTTGCTGACTCAGTTTACATGATATTTGTAGAAACAGTTATCTGGGTGCAAGCCAAAATTACATTTCATGCATATAAATTTCGTACACTTTCCACAATTTTTGCATCGGCGCTGAGTTTTTGAGTAATTTACGTAGTGCTCGACTCCGTCGTATCTAGTTTCGTTTTCTCGTTTTCTCTTTCGTGATGAGACTGGATGAAAATCTATTGGCTTTGAAAGTATGCTCCTTGTAAGTCGTCGGATGAAGCCAAGAAGAGTAACTTGTGGATAAGCTTTCCGAAATAATATCCATAAATTTACAACGGCACCATTTAAGCAAAATCTGAAAATGGCCCAATACCATTTTCTTGACCGAATCCGAGTTCGGTACGCTGCCCTTTGCTGGTCAAAGAGATCGACTCCACCCATTCCCGAATTATACTCCTTGATAATGACTGGTTGCTTTACGTCTTGTCTGCGTTTCTGTTGTCGATCATATCTTTTGCATAATCCGGTTGTTGTCGTTTTTACAATTTGTTGCATTGGTGACATGATTGTTATCATTCCACCTAACTAGGGTAATATTTTTAGATTTTAGTGATTCACAAGTACCACGGAGTTCTCTTTTCATGCTGCTCAAAGGAGCATTTCCAATACGGTCCGAGCGAATCGTTCCCACCACTGTTATATTTTTCTTATCAAACTCTTCTAATAATTTAAAACTATTGAAATAGTTATCTAGAAATACAGTGCTGTGTTCGGGAACTATGTCATAACATAAACTTTTTGTGACAGATAAACCTAAGGGCTCATTAGATCGAATCATGCTTTTTCCGGTGTACAAATCGAAGTTCAACAAATATCCTTCTGAAGTAGTCATACACCAAATTTTGTATCCATAGCGAATTGGTTTTCCTCGTATAAACTGCTTGAAAGAATGCTTACCAAAATACGGCTCCATCGATTCGTCTATAGAAAATGAAGTTCCAAAGGGTTTTCCAAGCTCTTTAAACTTTGTATTTAAATGATCAAGAACAGGCTGAACTTTGAATGCCTTATTATTCGAATCAATTTGTGTATTATCATTGAAATGAAGGTAGCGATGTATTTTTTCAAACTTATTCCTTGCCATTGAACCTGCCACTAAATGATTGTACACATCACTTTCTGTCTCCCAGTACATGCGAGTAGCTGGAACCTTAAAATAAAAATGTTTAATTTAACAAGTAAGCAAGTGAATTTGTGGTTCAGGTTAGTCACCTTGTTGTATCCACTTAGTATAAGGATGCCGAAATATGTGTATAACTCCTCAAGACTTACGGTGAAAGCTTCATCTCCTTTGCTTATGGCGTACTTAACAGTCTCTGATTGTATACATTCCATAAATTCGCTATCAAAAATTCTTTTAAAAAGTTGTATTGGACTTAAATCATTTTCCAAAATATCTGCTACAATGTCCGGAGTATGCTCGCGTATTGCTGTGATAGAACATTCACTTGCTTTTAGTACTATCTTGGACCATTTTCGGCAAATCTTCTTTTTTTAGTTTTCCTTTGAGTTGAAGTCCTTGTACGTGGGGCTAGTGAACTGCTCGCTTCATTTAGAAACTGTTGCTCCTCCACTTCTGAGTTATCAATTCTTATTTCACATGCCCTTTTAAGAACTCCACGACCCAAATCACCCAGTGTACCTTCATCGTCTTCATCTGCGTCATCGCAATCGGATAACTCCTGTTCATCGGGGGGGAGCAAAGTCACATCAATAAAATTGGCATTATTGATGTTTTCTATAATCTCTGCATCATCATCATCTCCTCAGTTGTTGCTTGTCTACAAGGAGATATTAGGAATGAATTTTCATATACATAGCAAAAACTGGACTAGCGTTTACGTATGATAAAACATACGCAATAGTTTACAAATAGTTAAAACACTTTCGGAGCTCAATTTTTCACTGCACTTTATATTCATTTGATAGGTTAGGGTTTTAGCTTTAAGTTTATGCACATTTTAAGTTATACAAATTCTTCGCTTACTATTTATACAAATATAAACCTCACCTTCGAGTCATTATTCACTTTTCCGAAAAATGCTACGTAAATTGACGCGAAAACTGTAAACAAATGAGCTTTAAGCGACAATTAAAAAGCTTTTCTAATGCAACAACCCTTTTATCTCGCTCACACTGCAAATATAAAAAGCTTTTATTTCATTTCCGATTTTTGACGAATTTTTAAAAAAAGCACTTTTTGCGAATGATACATCATACGTTGTCATTAATGGGTTAAGCACGGTTAGTTTTTAGGATAGAAAAAATAGTGCTATAAGTGATGTGAAGTGTTAATAAATAATAAAGTGCCTTAACTACAAAAAAATAGTGTTTTAATTTAGCTGCAGTTCCAAGTGGGATCTAACCAAAGAGATCAAAAATTGGCTATCAAATAGATCAAAATACCACTTGGAACGCAATAATAATAACTTGTATACTCGATTATTATATATTAACCCATAACTAACGTCTATATTAGCGGATAAATTACCTCATACTAATGGTCATATTATCGGGTAGTTTTGTATGGGTGCCGCGTACCAAATTGCCACTTCTCTACTATGCATCTCTTTCTTGCACACACGTTTGCTCGATTGCCGTGCAGAAAGTGCACTCGCTCATACAAGTCATTTAGTTGGGGATGTGGAACTGTGGCCAACCTAATGGGAAGATATTTGGTTAATTAGTGATTTTTCTGATGCTAATCTAAATATGAAATCAAATAAAAATGTACAATTTAAACTTTTATTATCATTTTTATTTTCAAACAACAATATTTTAAGTATATAAAAAACGTATGCTATCATTTCAAACAAATATAAGCAGCATAGATACTTTTCATCTTATAAATATATAAATAAAATCACATTTTAATAAGATATGGGAAAATGTAAGTTTTAACACCTTATTTGCTCTATTTTCGAATATTAATAAACTTAAAGAAGACTAGGTTTATCATGTATTTTAAGGTCTAAGTATAGCTTATCCATTTAACGCTAAAATATCACATTTATTGAAACATTTAAAAGTTTCAGTTGTGCAAAATTTTGGATTTCTTCATTGGCCAATTGCTAACTCCTACTTTATTAAAAGTCTTCCATAAATCATTTAAAACTACTTGTGACACATTGTTCCCAAGTGCCCATAAATTAGTTTCGCTAGCTTTCTCAAAGCTGCCGAGTTCCAAAAATACATCAGATTTTTCATCGAATTCTGAATTTTCGTCGCTAAAAGCAAATTCCTCAGCAACGCCAGTCACTGCCTACGCAGTCGGGCTTGGCAAGCTGTGGGGATTTTTTTATATTTTGCCGCAGTGGCCTCAAAATGTTTCTTCTCCAACCACATCGAGTTAGAAAAAGTTTTTTATTCATTTTCTTATATTAGAATAAGAAACTCACTTATTTAAGTAAATTAATGCACTTTTTGAATACTTTCTACCGCTACTAAAACTTTCTTTGATGTTTACGCACGCGCAAAAGGATATGTATGTAAGTCTTTCAAAGGCTTTTCTCTTTCTCTTGTCGTTTGCAGGAGTGTGTGTGTATACAATCGATAACCTATTTTCGATATGGGTAGGCGTGCCCCTAAAGGTTGGCAACTATATTTACTCCTAGAATTTATAGGTCCGTACACGTACTCGTCAGAAAAAAAATATCCAGTACTTGCAATTAACTAAATTTCAGAGCGTAAGTAAAATTTGCCCTCAGTGAAAGAAACTTGGAAGAAAGTAAGAAAACGCAAAACCAGTAAGAAGTTGCAAGTTGTTCCTTTTTTATTGTATATTTACATATTTAATCACTTTTTACAATCGTCCCCCTTTTTTATGGAAATAATTAAAATTTTTTTAAGTTCTTTTATATGTGTGATCAACTTAATACTGGCAAATTGTTACTAGTAAAAATTTATATAATTTCCAATTTCCCCTCAAACAACTATCATTTTCGCGCTCTCAATTTCCACAACTTTGCAAGTTTCTTGCAAATTTTTGCGTACGAAAACCCCTAAACAATATAATTCGTAACAATTGTTACGAACTATCATAAACTGGTACGTAAAAAAACGAACTATATGCCAGGGTTGGAGTTTTCGATACAGCTGCTTATTTTTAGACGTGTGGTTTTCAATGAGGCAAATCCTTTTTTAGAGTTGGTCTTTTTGACAGCAGTTACTTGATGTATGTCAGTTTAGTTTACCATTTCATAATGAGTTACCAAAATATGGGTTCGGTTCGGTTCGCGCGGCGCATGGCGATGTAGCTCACTTTTGGTTGATTGGGTACGTTAATAAACAAAATTGTCGCATTTGGAGTGTTGATAATCCACAAGCCACTGTTGAAACGCCGTTACATCCTTAAAAAATCATCGTTTGGTTTGCTCTATGGGCAGAGTGAATTTTGGTGCATATTTCTTCAAAAATCAAGCCGGTCATAACGTTACAGTCAATGGGGAACACTATAGAGCCATGGTTAATGACTTTTCTTGTGACTGCATTTGAGGATGTTGATGTGGGCGACCTTTGGTTCCAACTAGACGGTGCTACAGCCTCACAGTCAGCGAAACAATAAATTTATTGAAGGAAACTTTTGGTGAGCACATTATCTCGCTGGACTATTTTTGTGGGGTTATGGGAAGTTGCTTGTCTACGCAGATAAGCCCGAGATGATTGACGCATTGGAAGAGGTCGAAAATTGGGCCTATAGACAGTACAATATCACTAATGTGGTAATTAAGGTAGAACTAACATCCCGGGGCGTCTGTACAAATAGAAAGTAGAATGTTGTTTACGCGTGAATCTATATTTTGGCTCGTAAAAAATTGTATCGGAAAATATATAATAAAATATAATAAATTTTATGTTTGTTTAGATCAAATGTTTTCATTATCACAACAAGCAACTGTCAAATTGCCGTAAAGCTGAAACTCCATATCACGCGTATGTGTATGCGTACGTTTGACGGTTAACTTGAATACACATATTCTTTTGGGAGCTACTCCATTCAATTCTTCCCTATAATATTATGGTTTTTAATTAGACTTCTGTGTTGTGCTGGTGATATGTCTCAAAACGAGACATCGATTGCATTGTGATTTAAAATTAAATTCTATGTAGTTTCTGCTAGTTTTCAGTGATTTTAAGTTGTATTGTAATGTTTTCATGTTTATACAAAATGGGCTTCGCCGGTGTATGATTGATCGGTTCAGCTCGTCAATTATAGTGTTTTTTCGAATTGTCATTTTATGTTGACAACTTTCTCTGGTTCATCTCATAGCTACGAATTTAATCACTTTTCTGTGATATACCCTTGAGATATTCGGGTATATATAAAACCGATTGTATCTGCGTTCTATCTTTATTGCGGACACGTGGTTCTGAAGCGAATGGTCTGATTAGCATTGATATCCTAGCCCTTTTTTGTTTACATCTAGGTTTCTATCCCCGCTTTCTTGAACCGGAAATTCTGTATCCTCTACCGTTAAAAAATCAAATTTATTTTGCCTCACCACCAAATAGGTATCTCGACAGTTTCCTGACCATCATGTTGTTGTTGCCGTTGTAGCAGTTAGTCATTCAAAGGGCGATAATTGACGACGGTCTTATGTGCCTAGGAGGCGGGTCTTCCGTAAGAAGGTGCCCGTATGGATGATCACGATTGATCCTTGACCGAGAGCATTGAAGCGTCATCAGAGGGCGTAATAGTCTTGTCTAGAGTTCTGCAATCTGTGAGGTCTGTAGCTTTGTCCTCTGGGCCCTACTAGCCCCGCGGCGTAATTTAGAACCGGCCGGCCAATCGGCTCGTACGTTGCCAACAACGTTTTTTTATCTTGGCCCCAAGTACTGCCGGCTAGCGATTTGAAGGCTTTGTTGCAGTTCTGTACATTGTACAATTGCACGATTGCAGTTGTAAGCGTAGAGCTCATCCAGATGGTAAATGGGGTCCGCGAGGACTTATTAGGGGAAAACAAGCAAGGAGGAAGAGATAACCGTTCACCTTCGAGCATAAGTCATCATCGGTTAGTGGCGTTGCATGGCTTACAGTGTCAAAAGCCTTTGATAGGTCTAACGCTACTAGGACTGTTCTCTCAAGTGAGCAGTTGCGGTGAAGACTACGTTTATGATATCTGGAGCTGTGGTTGTGCTGTGCACCTTCCGGAAGCCGTGCTGATACTTAGCCGGCCTCAGAAGGTGTATAAAGTAGGAAAGCATCATAGCTTCAAGTGTTTTTACCGCTGGTGAAAGAAAGGAAGTCGGTCGATAGGTTTCAAGCACCGAGGGTGATTGCCTGCTGAGATTCATCAGCGAGGCAAAATAGTTTGGTGAGGGGTATCTTTCCTCGGATGGTATTAATTTACTTATGGCAACATAATAGCCCTCTTATTACTGACCTAAGTGAGCCACCGCAGCATCCACTCCAACCTAACTTAACCTATCCTGTGGTTCCAATCGGGCAAAAATTCATATAAACTCCTTTTTAGATCTTTCTCTTATAATTCATCTTGTTTACTAACTCTAAACACGGTTCCGACATTTAATGAATCTCATCAAAATTTTACTAATAGAGGTGGACCAAGCAGCTACATCCTTTACTGACGTACTTCATATAGCAGCGTAAATATGAAAAGACGATTTAAAAGAGATTGACAGAAGAGATTGTGCCTTTGCCAGGTGGCTTCCGCAACCTCGCTGCAGATGAAGGTAAGTGACGCTCTAGGTTTTTATAATTTAGGCAGCCTTCTGGTCACCTCCAGTTTAGTCCTATCCACCGATGGAAGCAGTATAAACTGTCGACTAAAATAGCTCGTGCATCTCTTCGAGTCCGACGAGGCGCGGTCACCGAATCATATTATTGGATGTGAAATCAGACTTTTTAAAGTTGATAAAAGTCTTTCGAGCCACGCAGTCATAGGTCGCATTGCTATTATGCTATTTATCAGACTTGCACTAGCTATTGTTAGGTCATGCGAGCTACTGCAACTGTCCATAATCCTGGTGGGGCCGTCGTCGTTCATTGTGCAGAATGCTAAATCATTTATCTGCTCAGCCAACGACATGCTAATAGGGTTGAATGCCAGAGATCGTGGTATGCATTAAAGTCACCTACTACGAAACGGTTTCCACCTCTGAGGAGCGCACCTACTTATGTCAAGATGATATCCTGCCGGGCAGTAGGTGCCACCTCGACATCGCCTGACCCTGTTCCTGCCGTCGATGTTTTCTTCGATAAGACCATACTGTACTGTGTGATGTGTGATGAACGAAACGCTCGCGATCCTTACAATGTACAGTGGCCCACAGCCAAAATGATGCAGCAACGAAATGAAAAAGCGCTTAATAAAAAATCATGTTTATATTGCGAAATACAAAATTTTCACTAATTTATTAATTTGGTACATATATGTTAAATCTCGTAAAATAAAAAAACGCCAAAATTATTCCTTTTTTACAAACGTGACGTAAAAATATGTTCGTATATCGAAATGCAAGATCACAGTCAAAATGATGAACAAATGTTTACCGATGCAAAGTAAATACTGTTATAAATGTGAGCAATCCTGGAATAGTATTTGATAGTTTTGCCATTTTAGTATTGCCATTCATAAAGTGTAGTTCAAAATGGGTCGCCAAACAAGTCTAGAAGTGCGCGCATCATTACTAATAAAGCATTATAAAAAAGGCAAAAGTCAACGCAAAATCGCGCAAATAGTGCAACTGAGTCAAGGAACTATTCAGCATGTCATTGAACGTTATGTTCGTAGAAATCGTGTCGCAAATAAAAATAAATCGGCTCTTAATAAATATTTAGCGAAAGTGATTCCGGTTGGGTTGTACGGAAACAGCCCGAAATAATACTAAAACACAGGTTGAAGTTTGCAAACGAACATTTCTAGAATACCGTAATTTTTGCAGATGAGAGTAAATTCAACATGTTTAGATCGGATGGAAAAAGCTATATATGGGGAAATGGATATGCTGAGCTACAACCGCAAAATCTGCGTAGCACCGTAAAATATGGTGGAGGGCATGTAATGGTGTGGGGATGCATGTCGCCTTCTGGAGTCGGAAATTTGGAATCCATCGATTGAGCTATGGTGGAGGGCATGTAATGGTGTGGGGATGCATGTCGCCTTCTGGAGTCGGAAATTTGGAATCCATCGATTGAGCTATGGACAAGAGTGTGTATCTGGGTATTGCTACACAGTGTGCGAAATTAAATATTTCCGACAACTTTCGGTACTATCAAGATAACCACAAAACCAGAGTTGTGCAAAGTTGGCTTATTTGGAACTGTTCGCACATAGAATAAACACCAGGGGGGGAATCGTCACAGTCGTGAACGAGCAACTCGTCACGTAAAATTGTGAATATCGGATTATGACAGTCGTGAACGCAGCCGTTTATCGAAAATCGGCATGATTACAAACGTCAACGAGTAAGTGAACGTACTCGTTCGTTCGAACTGTCATGCGATCACAAACCGCCAATCGTAAGCGCGCCGATTTGAAGCAAATTTTTAAACATGTAAGTATATTTAATGTATTTCTATATTTATTCAATATTTTAATTATTTTTGTTAATATAGGGCAAACTATAACAAACTGAACTCCACTCAAAAGGATGTAATGGCGCAATTTATGAGCGAGCATCCCGATTTGGCCAAAAATTTGCTACCAAACTGCGCGCAGGGGAGAATTACAGCCAACTGACTTTGGGAGGAGCTTTCTAAGCGATTAAACGCTGTAGGACCACCAATCAAAGACGCAAAATTGTGGAAAAAGGTGTGTTTATGGTGTATTTAATCGAAATTTATGTTAAAAAGTTGTTTTTTTAGGCTTATGCAGATCAAAAATACAACGCCAAAAAGAAACTTTGCTTTAATAAAGCCTCAAAGCGGCAAACAGGTGGAGGACCTTTTCAAGAAAAAACACTCACCCTCGCGGAGGAACTTTTAGTCGAGGCAGCAGGGTTGGAAGCATGCGTTGAAGGGAATAAAACGGTTCCGACATTTGGGAACGTTGCATCACCTTCGCCATCTTCAAAAGCAAGCAGTGCCGAGACAATGTCGAGCATAGACAATGTTGCGAGTACCTCTGCTTCTATTCGTACTCCAGCCCGTAGAAAAGCAAACAGTCGGACACCAAAAAGTAAACAAAAAGGTGACCCGAAAACTGTGCTACTGGAGGAGCATATTAAGATAACAGCAGACCACCAATATAGCGTGCGTGCCAAGTTAGACAAACTGCTTGATTTGAATGAAAGGCAAATAGAAATATCTCAGAGGGAGTTGGAAATTTCTGAGAGGCAGCTGGAATTAAATGAACGTGCGCTTCAACTCAAAGAGCAGAAGCATAAAATTCAGACGGCATCCAGGGAGGTTGATTACCAAATCAAATGCTTAGAGCTCGAATCTCTTAAGAAGAAAAATGCTCATTAATGGTATATAACTAAAAAGTGATACGAAAGTCACCTTAATTTTTTAACTATCAAGTGAATTATAAGTTTTTATTTTTTTATATGTATATAGTTACTAAGAAGACGATTTTGCCTTATCATATGTGCCTGAAAAATAAATGATCTCATTTAATGAATTAATAGAAAAAAACAAATATTAAAAAAAAATATGTTATTTCATTTTTTTCATATTATGTTTATTTAGCAAATAGCTTCTATATACTAATCGGTTTAACTAATTACATTTAATGCAAAGCCTGCTCTTAAATCCTAAAAGTGTTTGATTACTAATTTAAAAGCGAGTGTTTAATTTGGTCTCTAATGGTTTGACCGATTCTGGTGAGTTGGCCTTCTCCAACATCTATGTCAGGCTCACTTTCTGCTTCAAAATTTGTGGGATTAAAATTAACTTTGAATTTTATACATATATTATGTAATGCTGCGCATACATTACATAATCTTGCCACTTTAATAGGATCGTATCTCCCTTTCCTGTCGTAATACAAAATTCTCCAACGACCTTTCAGGATACCTATTGTTCGCTCAATTATGCATCTTGCTTTGGAATGAATTTCGTTGAATCTACTTTCACTGGATCCATCCTGTGCATTCCTGTACGGTGTTATGCACCACGGCTCAAGCGGGTAACCAGAATCCCCTGTTAAAGACCAAATAAATACTTGCTACAAATAAATTCAACTTAGAGTAATTATAAATTATAAACATACCAAGGAGCCACGAATTATCGTTTCTATTGTTGGTAAAACGATCTTCCATAACACGCCGCTGATGTGAATTCTTCCACACAAAGGAATCATGGGCCGCACCTCCGTATTGGCAATTGATAGCTAAAATTTTGTAGTTCTGATCACATATCTGACAAATTATAACACATAAGTAAACAAATATTCAATTTGATTGAATGCAACTTACTATCATTGCATTTAGACTATGGAATCCTTTTCTATTGTAGTACATGTGCTCATCTTTGGTCGGCTTCTGCAATCCAATATGCGTACCATCTATACATCCGATAACTGAAAATAACAAAATATGATTTCTTAGCACCTCATACACACATGAATATATATTAAGTTTAATTTACCTCCAGGAATTCTGTATTTTTCTGCAAACCACTCTTTACAACTTTGCGAATCATCTGGGTTGAAACATATGAACTCCGGGCACAATTTGCTTTCCATTTCCACGAGTATCTCAGACGTCAATTTGGATACTGTGCTCTGGCACATTCCAATCAAGTAATCGCTGCCAATGGTATGTTGATATCCGCCACTCGCAAGGAGCGAAAGAGTTGTAGCTAATTGTAGAACTGCAGGAACAACTTTGGTGCCCTGACACTTGAACTTAATTTTCGTCAGGACATAATTGAACGCCTCCTTGTTCATCCGAAATCGTTTCATGAATCTGCAAAATTTGAAATGTAGACAGATGTTGATTATGTACATGCATACATGGGACTTACGCATTACTTGACAATGCCAGTGGATTACTTCTATCTCGTAATTGTTCCCGCACAATTTTCTCATCATTTTCACTATCACTTGAGCTTAAATAAAACAAAAAACTAGGATCCATAGTCGCTTTTCAATTTATTTTTATTTTTGCTATCCTTATTTTGACATTTAAAAGTCTATTGTAACTTCCAAAAATGGAGAAGAAGAGGAGAATAATCGATAACAAAACTGACAATTACGATTCGTCAACTTTCGAATGTAACAATACGATATTGTTCATTCGATGATCGAATAACGTAATTTTTGATCGAACGATTGTCGACTCGTTTACGACTGTCACGATTCGACCCCAGCATAGTCTCCAGATTTAAATGTAATCGAAAATCTTTGGTGAGTTTTGGAACGTGAGATTCGATAATACGAGATTTGAAATAACACCGACTTAAAAAACACCCTGCAATCAGAATGGAATAAACTTGCTCCTAACTATACAAAGAAATTGATGGAGTCCATGCCGAAACGCATGAACGCAGTTGTAGATAGTAAGGGGTATCCCACAAAGTATTAATCAACCTAAAATTTTAGTTGTGTCCTTAAAAAAAGTTGCAATTTATTCTTTTTTTTTGTTACTGCATCATTTTCGCTGTGAGAAGCAATTTAATACTGAAGTTTGTTTTTGTTGTTAATTAAATAAAGTAACTATACAATCTGAATTTTTTAAAGCATAAATTAAATGTGTATATCTGCCGCTGTTAAGTGGTATTTATATTTTTTGGAATATGTACATATGTATATAGTTTTCAGGTAATACGGTTGCATCGGTTTGGATACATTTTATCCGCTGCAATTCAACAAAGCTGTACAGTGATTGGATCGGGGGCAGCGCCGGTGGAGGTGTATGCGGCTACAAAGCTCTGCAGCAAGGTGCGCAGATCAGAACACACACGAAAATGGCACCAGCCTTGGTACTAATTGCACCTGACTGTTACTTTCCGATATACCCTGGCCTGACACACCAAACAGATAGTGTGGGGCACCCATAGATGCTGGGTAGAGTTCACACTTCAGGTGGAAGCAGGATGGGGTTGTTGGAAGGGTTGGGAGAGATGGTGAGTGAAGGTGTTGCTGAGTGCTCCTTAGGGCAGTGTAGGCCCCTTGGGTGCTAAACCCCGGCGCAACTGGTCCGATGTTTTGGGCCGTGGACCCCTGAGCGCGCGAGCATTTCATTTATTTATATCTATATAAAATAACAATTTTCTTACAGACCACTTGGAATTAACAAAGAAAACTATCAATAATTAATGAAACATTTTAGACACTAATAACTTAAACTTATTTTTAGAAATTAGGTTAATGACGGTTGATGTACCAGACACATAGCCATGCTGATGTATTGATACTGAGCTCTTAGTCGGCAAATACATTTTTTGTTTGAATATAAATTCAAACAACTTAGAAATAGTAAATAATTAAGAAATTGGTCGGTAGTTAGCAATATTGTTTTTGTTACCACCTTTGAATATGGATGTAATAGAAGTAACCTTCCAATCGTCAATGAACACAACACATTCGAGCGATTTATTAAATATTAACAACAGCGGATAGGTAAATGTGGAATACTGCTTTAAGAGGCAAGAGGATAAACCATCTACATCCGCATGCATTGAAGATTTGATTTTCAGAATCCCATCCTCCAAATCATTGACTGTTAAAGACAGAGCTAGAAATTTACTAAGAAATTCACATTTGTAAAAACGTTACCAACCTTCCATGACACCGACTCAAAATTTGAGCTAAAAAAAATCAGCAAAAAGATTTACGGATTCTGCAGAAGAATTCGCAAAACTTTCATTAAAAAATACTTAAGTTCCAGCCCTCGAGCAGAAGTGTGTGGGGCAGAGAAAATTGAATAACTTCCAATATTTCGGTGAAAAACGTGTTTTAATTGGTCAAAAGTCAAATCGCTCTTTTTTTTCTAATTTATGAAAAAAAACTTTGAAAAGCTCAAGCTCGGCAAAAAAAATCTTTTACTCTGAAAATCACTTCAGTAATTTCGAAGAATACTGCGTTCGAACAGACAAACAGAATGACACAAATTCTAAAAATGGTCCAAATGTATACTATTAAATTTTCTGCATCACCTTCGGTCATTTTTTTTTAAAGATACATATATACAACGGACCATTCAAGGCGTTTTTTGCTCAGTTTGCACAATGAACGTAATTATTGGAACTCAAAATTATGTTCTTTTTCGCGTATCATGTTTGTAAATGGCTTATTTGCGATTTAATCATGTATTGAATACTGTCTATAAAAAAGTTAAATTTCATCGCAACAGTCGCCATGAAATATTAATTCTTTGATATGCTCTCTATATTTTTGTAACACAAAATTTTTGACTCCTCTCCACATATTGTTTTGATCGTCGCATCTCAATAGCCTATTCAGCACATGTATTCGTTTTGCTTTATATATTTCGTTTTTATATTTATTTCTAACCACTTTATATAAGCTCCAATCGTTAGAACTCTTTGTCAGCTGCGATTTAGCTCTTATATTTTCTTTGACTACTTTATTTTATTTCTTTTTCTATTACATATGTATGTGGGTACTGTTGTAAGCAGTGTATTAGTAAACTCACATCATTTTTAAGATTAATAATTTAACTCTATCATATTTTAAGGGTTTTATCCTCCGATTTATATTCGTACTAATCTCTGCTTACGCACGTAAGCATACATCAAAAAAAATTTTAGTTTAATGTTTGCTGTGAAGCACAACGGATAAAGAGGGTGTGTATTACAAGGAAATAAAGAATCATGTGAATTCATTTTCATAAACGCAAAAAAAACGAATTTTTCATTTTATACCCGATGCCCATACAAAACTACCCGACAATCCATATTTTTATACCTAAGAATAACTAAAACATGTATTTCACTGAAATATTGGAAGTTATAAAATTTTCTTTCTCCCGTATTTTTATTTACTAAAGCGAGATCTGTCACTTCATCCCGGACGCAATCTTGGATCACGCCCACTTTTATTTAGCTCACCGGATCCTATTCTTAACTAATGCCGAAGCATCCAAGGAGGAGCAACCTGACTATTATATATCATCAGAAGGCATCTCCTAGAACTAAAGAACGAGATCCAGCCATATATAACACAACCGCTGGATCAGGAGGCGTACCGGCGGGTCCTAAGCGACATCCACAAAGAGACTGCCATCACCACCATCGACTCTCGCCAGGCAAATGCCGTAATAGGAGCCCAACCAATACCAATAGCAGATGAAGAGTCCCTGCTGCCTCGCGAGTCCCTCATCGCTCTTCGAAGGACTGTTGTTTCGGCCATTGTGAATAAATACAAGTGAAAAATCTTAGCCCATGCACAGCTGAGATCACCTGATGTATCCAATCACAGCATTCTTGTGTCATTCCCCGATCGAATTTCTATGTTTGACAGGTAATATCGGCTATTTGTGACATTTAATATCAGCCGCCGCCATCTTGAATTAAGAAGACTTCCCACTTGTATTAATTCACAATGGTTTTGGCGATCTAACCATGTTAGATCTGACTTTTGGTGGACCACGACAAAACGAACAGAATTAAAAAAAAAAAAGAATCTGGCATCTTTTCACATTTAATCAGCTGATTATTTGAAAATTTGTTTAGGCCAAAGCGTAATGAATTCGCCTTGGCTTGACATTTCAAGTAAACAATTGGATTTATTTTGTTTATATAAACAGTAAAGTGGGAAATGTTCTTGACTTGTATTAAAGCAAATCAACTTCGGGTGGTTGCGCGAGTCTATCAAAATAGCGTATTTGTATATGCTATGAAGCAAAATATGAATATGTATGAAAGTTGCAGTTGGGAAACAAAGCTTGGATCTGCTCAATATTATACTACGCCTGCAAAAATTATGTGTAACAGAGATGAATTTTCTGGTCATAATACAACTGAGCCAATAGCTGATTCAGATTCCCAAGTCTCAAATTTTCTATTCAAATCGCTGTTATATGATGAAAGTTCGGATGACGTGATGGCCGAGCTTAATTGTTGTACGGATAAGAACCAAGTTAGTATTATTGATTCGAAGTGTATAAAAAAATATATATTTTTTTTTTTGCAGCTGTTAGAGCTTATCAAAAATTCTCATATAAAATTAAATTATAAGCATTTTATACAGTCCATCTTGGTACTGAAGGATTTGACGCGAAATTGTCAGACTGGCACCGCAGAAGAATTGTTAGAATTTACATTGAAAGGTTTGAAACCTCATATTAAAAGAATGAATATCACTGAACAAAGCTGTTGTTACCTTTACTTGCGTAAATTGGAAGTCCCAAACACAAATGCCGTGGTGCGGCAACTGCTTTTGGAAGCTTTGAATAAAATAACCACTTTATCTTCAGACAATCCAATAGGCTTACCTGTATTATCTCGTCTCGCAGTAGGAATCAATACTGGGCATGACTTCCATGTGCCTTTAGTCTGCAGTACATTTATTCCTCATATAATATCCCACATCAATCAATGTGATAATGAAGAAGATATACGTCTGCTTTCAATATGTTTGATAAATCTCGAATCTCTCATAACTATAGAAATTTTAGAAATATTTAAAGCAAAGTTGAATGCCCTAGTTCATAAAGGCACGGTTAGCGCACACACCCCAAAGACTGTTTTAAAACTACTTAATTTGTTCAATCTACCGAGATGGTCTCAACGTAACGGGCGAGTTATTCGAGACTTGTTGATGTTACTACAACCGAGTTTACCAAAACTAAATACCGCAGACCTTAAAACAACGAGCAGAATTTTCGGTTATCATTTGGAACCTGCGACTTTAATTGAACCACTGAGTACATTAATGAAAGATTTAATTCAAAATCAATCAACTAAGACTGATGTTCTCGCCGCATATATGCCATTTTTAGAACCACATCGACGGGAAGCCTTGATAGAGATGTTTAAAGATGTGCTTTCTTCTTCAGGAAGTTGGCAAGGTCATTATGCTGCTGGTGATTATTTTCAAATAATTCGTGCGCTTAAGATTTCTGATGCAAAAATATGTGATGTCTACTGGGCTAATGTGCTAAGCATGCTAGACGGTAATTCCGCCGCGGAGTCTCATTTAGGATTCCTACGGCACTGTCATAGATATATGCATTTTAATAATAATTTAGGTGGAACATATCGTTTCATACCTCTAGAAAGGCGATTGTCTCAACTGGCTATGCAAGCGATCGAAAACGATATCGCTGGCCGTTTGCCGTCTAAATTTGCGCGTTTGGCCGCTTTTGTGTTAGCATATGGTCATACACCTTTTGGATGGAAGAAATTCCCTAATGTAATACTTTCTAAGATCATATCCATGGCCTCCCAGTTCAGCGTAATGGATTGCTTCTTTCTAAGCCGCGGTATCCATATTGCTTTGGAATTGCGGTAACATTCAATTTAGAAAATTTCAACGTATGTAACGAATAATAAAATCAATGTTTCAGATTTCGTAATACAATTCCGCCGTTACTGGGGATGCAGCTATCCACTCTAGAAAGTGTACTAACAGATTGTATTGCGCGACATTTGGAAAATAAGTTTTTGTCAATATTTGCTTTAAATATTACAGTACGTACTCTTGGATATAGGAAATGTAAGTTTTTTGGAATGTAAATTTCTTGAGATGTTAATGGTGTTTTTTGTTTTTAATTTATAGCTTTGAAAAATAAAACAATTTACCACGAGGCATTAGAGCGATATAAGGAACTAGATTATAGTGAACTCAACTCACGCACAATACGAGAAATGGCATATAATTTCAATGCCTCGAACTGTATAGTACCTGTAGCAATGGAAGCAATGTTTGCGTATATTCAAAACAATTATGATGATGTAATTGGCGATACTGTCGAGAAGGTTTTAACTTGTGCATATAATCTCGGTTATATGCCACAATCGGACACTGTATTTGAAAACGCCGCTTTGGTTTTGAAACGGTAAGTAAAAAATATTTATACATTGTGATTTTGCTTAGCGGGTTATCTTATTTAATTATTTTTATACGCGAGCGCTCTAGTGCCCAGGGTATTACAACTTTTTTTTTTTTAAAGTATTAAAGACAATTTGCTGAAATTGAATGCGCATGATAGAGTTGCAGAATTAAATAGATGAAATAAAATAACTTTGAAAATGGGCGTGTAACTGCCTTCCTTAGAGGAAATAAAAATATCTCCGAAAATATGTTACCAAAGTCTACCAAATTTGGCACCTATAATGCTTTTCAAGTTAATAAGCAAAATTTCGAAAATTTTAAAAATCAGATAAAAACCGCGCCCACGGTAACTTAAAGAAATAAAAAAATTAAACTATATATATGTATATATATAAATAATTATTAAAGATAATTCGCTTAAATCTTATAAGTAGGTTTATAGATGGAAAGCAATTAGAAGTTTTAGGATATAGGCGTGGCAGGGCCCACTATAGAGCAAAAGGGTTACTTTCTCTGAAAGTGGGGAATGGGCTACCAAATTTGGTACACAATATGAATATGTATTTGATTAAGAACGCGTATTTTACTTGTATAGCTGATCAAACTCAAGTTGTGTTAGCATAATTAACTCATGCTTAGCATCTAACAAAGATTTGTGGCAACCGTATTGCGGTTGTTATTGAGCACACCACCGCAGGACAATGGAGGCCATTCCCACGACAGTCGTACCGGAATGACCCGGGTTTTACCCGGCCAAGGACTGTTGTTTCGGCGATCTAACCCTGTTTAGATCGGCCTACTCCGTAAGTTGTCTGTCTCCCCTGGAGCAAATCTTGAAGCAGGGTTGCTTCACCTCCTTCTGCTCAGGGATGACATCGAGTCAAATCCTGGTCCAGAAACCTATTTTTGCTGCGTTTGCCAGAAAAAGCTCCATCCGAACTCCACTTCGGTAAGGTGTAATTCGTGCGACGGATGGAGCCATCTTAAGGTCTGCTCAGGCCTTAAGACCCATAAGGAGTGGTCCACAAACTATGTGACCCCATGTTATTCGCGCCCTACGGCGCACATAGCCTCTACGGCCCCCCTAGTTGCACCAAGTGCACCGGTGCCTAGCACCGGCAGAACCTCTACGGTTCACAGGAGCACACACCAACATGGACGCTCCCCTCCCCCACCCCTACCTAGCTCCGCCCCTCGTGTGGGGAGTAGCCAGCAGCTCCTGGTGCCCCACACAGTCTGTTCCGTGTGTCAGGACAGGATATACCGGAATGCGACATAAGTCAGGTGCAATTCGTGCCAAGGCTGGTGTCACTTTCGTGTGTTCTGGCCTGCGTGAATGGTCGGGTGACAACCTTGCAACCGCACGCGCCTGTGGCGGCGCTGCCAAACAACATCTTAAGGCAGCCCAACGTGCCAATGCATGTGCAGCAGGGACCAGGTGGACAACATCACCCTTCCCTCACACCTCTCTCCGCGACGACTCTTCCGAGGCAAACGAGACTCCTTCAACTGAACTGCAATGGGCTGCAGGGCAAGATTGTGGAGATAACCGACTTTATGAGTCGGCATAATCTGTCAATAGCTGCGATCCAGGAAACGAAACTGCACAGCAACTCAACCTTGTTGAGTTGCAACGGCTACAATGTGCATCGTAAGGATCGCGAGCGAGGTAATGGTGGTGGCTTAGCGTTCATCACACATGACACTGTGCAGTATCGTCTCATAGAAAAAGATATCGAGCGTAGGGACTCTACCTTAAAATGTCAAGGAATAGCTTTCCGGTCAGGCGATGTTGAGCTCGAAATATTCAACGTGTATATACCCCCTGTCACCTGCTGCCCGGCAGGATACCACCCTGACATAGGTGCGCTCCTCAGACGTGAAAACAGCTTGGTAGTAGGTGATTTCAACGCGCACTCTGGCATTCAAGCTTACCAGTTGATCGTAGGGGAAATGATTTGGCAGAGCAGATACACTATTCGACATTCTGCACGATGAACGATTACGCCCCCACCAGGACTATGGGTAGTTGCAGCAGCTCGCCTGACCTAACAACAACTAGCGCAGGTCTAATAAATAGCATAACGTGGCGACCTATGCTATCGCTTGCATCAGACCACCTACCCATAATCATCTCGATTGACAGGCCTGCTGACTTTGTCTCCGCGGACCACCGGACCTACACCAAGTTTAAAAAGGCTGACTGGGTCGGGTTCGCGAAGTTCCCGGCTGAAGCTGCTGCGCTACCAATGAGCACGACCGCCTTCGCCACACTGATCCGCGTAATCCCTATATTAGGGATTTGAACTTGGCGAATCGGAGGCTGGTGGACCAGAACAAGTGGGAGGAGCACCTGAAGTTCTGCAACCTGGTAACCTAGGAGATGCCTTCTGATGTGCCTGGGGGCAGCTCCACTGCAAGCAGATGCCTGTTTGGGTGCTCCGAGCGGTAACACCCAGCAATGAACTGCTTGCTGAGGATGAGGTTGTGCTCCTTAACGCGGAGCACATTGACCTCTTGGTGGAGATGCTCCTCAGGCGACATCAGCAGGCATCCCGTCACCGTGCGGATTGCGGCGTTCTGGTAGGTCTGCAGCTTCATCCACTGTATCCTACTGGTTCCCGGTGACCACACTGGCGCAGCATAGTTTATTACCGGTCGGCCAATCGCCTTGTATGTTGCCAACAACTTTTCTTTGTCTTTGCCCCAAGAGCTGCCGGCGAGCGACTTGAGGACATTGTTGCGGCTCTGTATTCTTGTTTAATCGTTATATCCCCAACCTCCCTCAACCGGCAGAGGGAGTCACCATAGACACTTATTCCGATGATTGCTCCGATAATGGCCACCGGAAATATAATTGATGACCTGTGTTCGAACGTGAACGGATGTCTCTCCGACCTTGCCCGTTTCTGCATTGGCAGAAGTCTAGCGTTGTCCCCTACAAAGTCCAGTACCAGAACGATGGAGATCAGGCTGGATCTTAACATCAATATCGATGGCACCCCAGTCTAACGGTTAATCACCCGAGGACTCTAGGGTTACATTTTTACATTTGACAGAGCCGCAACAATGTCCTCAAGTCGCTCGCCGGCAGCACTTGGGGCAAAGACAAAGAAACGTTGTTGGCAACATACAAGGCGATTGACCGACTGTTAATAAACTATGCTGCGCCAGTGTGGTCGCCGGGAACCAGTAGGGCATAGTGTAGTCACCATGTCTCCAGAGTGTTCGTTCGAAGGGGTTACCAACTAAACGACAAAGATGGAAATCCACCAGCAATGCACACCCTAAAACTCTGAATTTGAGAAAGACAAGGGACAAAAAAAGGTGCAAAATGGCCATGGTACACCCTTTTTAAATATGCAAATATGCATAACTATAAAAAGTAATTTGATATACAAGATTGGATTCAAGTATGAAATACATGGCATTAAAAATGTTGGGAATGGGCATGGCGTCGCCCACCCTAGAGCAAATAGGTATATCCCCGAAACTTGTTAGTCAAATTGTACCAAATTTCCTATATTTCTAGTAAGAAAGCAAAATTTGGAAAATTATAAAAATCAGATCAAAACCACGCTCACCCTACATACCAGTAATTTACAAAAAATTACAATTTTCTTATGTGTTTGTTTTTCGAGCTTTTTGTTTAAAATAAAAACAAAGTTTATTTCTTCTCCTACCTGTTTCGGCAGCATTATAGAGCTAAGATTTTAGGACATATACTTATGTACATATATCAAACACATTACGAAAATGTAGATGATACATACATACATATATTCGGTATAGCTAAGATTAGGACGTGGAAGACTAAACATTTTGAATGAACAATACACAAAAATACAAAAGAAAAAAGAAAAGAAAAATACAATAAAATAAGCTTCCTAGATATTAAGATCCGAAAAATGAGGATAAAATAAAAATTAATTGGTACACAAAAGCCGTAGCATCTTTAAGGATGATAAATTTTAACACGGCGATAAACTTCATCACTAAATCTTACTTCCTAAGTGATCAGGAGTTCATCAATGAAAATAAGGGCAAAATTAAAAACATCTTATTGAAAAATGGAGCGGAGCAATGGGGACACTACTAGCAACAGCGGCAAATAAGATAAAGTGCAATACGCTCCCATGACGGTCGGTTTTACTATACCGGAACGACTCGGGATTTATATCCGGTCAAGGACTGTCATTTCAGCAACATTCCCCATAATTTTATGGGAAATGTTTTATGCTATTACAACAACAACAACATCAAGTGGAATAACAATATATTTAAAAGCAAGTGAGAACAAAAAGAAAATATACACAGGGGTCACATATCTACATATGTATAACCCAAGAATGATAGAAAACCAGATTACGACAATGGCGGCAGCTATTACAACAACAACAACATCAAGTGGAATAACAATATATTTAAAAGCAAGTGAGAACAAAAAGAAAATATACACAGGGGTCACATATGTACATATAACCCAAGAATGATAGAAAACCAGATTACGACAACGGCGGCAGCGTACACGTCACAGATGTTCATACCACATGAATAGCGCGAAGAAAAGGAAGGCGATAACTGCACTTGGGCTTTTATTTTCGCTGCAACTGCTACAATACAAAGCTCGACACTTCACATTTATTATTCTGCATTTATCTTTTCGTAAAAATCACTTAAGAGCCATTTGTGATTTCAATCCTTCAAACGAGGCAAATACGAAGTAACGGAAGTGCTTTTGTCGCCACCTTCTTTTCTCTGCATCGTGCATATAACCCATGATTCAATGAAAGGCTTGATACAAAAAAACAAAAAAAAAATTTAAATAAAAGTTAACATATATCTTTAATTAGGACCTTCGAGTGTGTATGCCATTAGAATAAATGATAAGCATTTCTGCCCAATGAATTTTTAGTGTGAATATTAGTTGTTTCTTAGTAGGTTGCTAATAACTTGTGTTCTCGAACTTCACTGTCGCCGTTTTGGAGTGGTTTTATGCCCAATTCTATCACCTACCTCTACAATTGGGACGTGGGAAGTTTTGGTGAATCAATTAATATGTCTCACAATATTACATGGAGTTCAAAGGAATTTGCGTTGCTTGGTTTAGAACAAAGAACTATATCACATCTTTTTTAATTGAGAACTACAAAAATTTAATTGCACCAACAATTTCATATATTTACCACTAAATGTAGAAAACTCAATTTTTTTTGCTTACAATAATTATATTTGTTAATTAAAATCAATGTTTGCATAACGAAAGAGTTTCCAATCAGAATAATGCATCAAATATTTCGTAAACTACGAAACATATTTGGATTTTATGCAACTTAAATTCTACAACTAGTTAAATATTTTGCGTACTTGTTAAAATTTTTTTTACAAAAAGGGATTACATCTTAGCCTTTTCTACTTCCTTCGCAAATTCAATCTTTTGTGCGGGAGAGTTAGAAATTAGCTGTCATTATGTATTAAACCTTTAATAATTGAATCATGATAAGGTGGTATAATAAGTACGAGTACAACCACAAAATTCCCATGTAGATATTTTGTTTTTGCTTTTTAGTAAGAGTTGTCAAAATTTACATTCATTTTGTTTTTGCTTTTACGGCTTTTGAAGTTCATACGCACAAGCAAAAACAAAATACATGTAGGTGAATAAAAAAAAATCAAATCGGCTGCTATAGTAACTACACCTTATATGAAATTGCTTGCTATCATATCATACAATCAAACACACCGGGTTCGTAGTAGCATGAGCATGAAAGGATTGCATAATATTTGAACACATGAACTACAATAGGCCCGTTCTTTTGTAACCTAGTTGCAAGAAAACACTAGGTAGAATAAAAAATAGCATGTAAAACAACAACACTAACTCGGAAAAATATGCGAGTTGAGCCAACTCGGTTATATGATATCCGACCTGAGATGTAGTGTTGTGAAGTAAAAAACCCGCTCTATTGTGAATGGGCTCTGGAAAAATACTTGGGAAATTTCAATCAACTGTCAAATCTTGTTTGTTTTATGGATACATAAGCAAAAGAAATAAAAATGGAACAAGGGTAAGAAAAATTTGCGCTTCGTATATTTCACATAAAATTATGAATTAAAACATGTTTGTTATTTCAGAATGCAAGAAAAAACGCACCAGAGATGGCCATGTGAGAAGACAATTGAGTATTCGAGATGCTACCTCTCCCGGAAAGCGGAGTTGGAGCACCCAAAAAGAAAGAGGTGGGCCTACGCAAACGTATTGGAAGACTGACACCATGGCGATCACGGTAGGTTCAAGAAATAAGTATATGTTTGAACAAATTATATTTATTAATCCACTTCCAGGACTTTGAAAGAATGCCGCTGTGCATGGACAACAACAGCAGAACTGACGCCAGCCCGTGCTTTGCCCCCTATATGGAGGGGTGCATGTGGTTACAGACCGTTTGAAACACTTTCGGCAAATGTACTGTCTGGAAAAAATAGCTAACAGAAATTACTCTGTCTAGCAACAGCTTTTTAAAACGCTACTGTGAGTTTCAGTGAAACCCTTGTAGTGAATTTTTGTGCTCGTTTTTATAAAACCCTTGTACATGCGGAAGAGTATCAACTTAACAATTTTTCAAAAAAACATCGGTAACGTTTTGCTGTACAATGTACAGGGGTTTTATAAAAGCGAGCGCGAAGAATTTACATCAAAAACATTGCAAAAACTTCACTAAAATGTTTTCACTGAAACTGGATTTTTTAAAATTTGCTTTTGGTTTGTTATTTTATTTGTAATTAGAATAAGAAGTGATCTGAATTGAATTTTATATGTGATACTTCTTGTGAATTTGTTTTAGTTTTATAGATTTTAAGTTGAATGAAATGCAATGAATTCTTGTAAATATTTTTATTAGTGAATTTGAAGATATAAATATATATGTATATGAATTGAAATTTTTAAATAATATTTTGTTGTCTTAAATAATTAAAAAGCCTTCTGTCAAGGGCTGCGTCTTGGTTTCATTCTTCAAAACCTTCATCAAGTGCAAACATATTTTCATCACTCATATCGTTGATATCGCACAAATTTGCTAGTTGCCTAAATGCCACTGTATTGCTTACATACCAAATGTACATATACACGGATTTTTTGTGGTAATATACGCGTTCTACCACCACCAGATGTGGCAGGTACGCAGTTAAGACTCCGAATACTTTACTGAAAATAAAATAGCATTAAGTTTATGCATTTCTTTTGCACACATTTTGTTATTACTTGTTAGATATTCCACCGTTTGGCGTCTTAGCCTCATGTGCATTTTGAAATCTGCCTCACTAATTGCATCGAGTGTACCTTCAAAATTGGAGCACTTCTCATGTGCCTTGTTTTTCACTCTACGAGTCTTTAGAAGAGTTGGAGCTTGCATACATCGTTTCCAATACTTCTAGTACTTCTTGCATATCTCTATTGCGACGTGATTCGCAATGCTCACCCATGTACAAAGACACCATCTACAAAAGTAAAAGGTTATTTAATGCATTTATTTAATGTTTTTAAATAAATTTAATAACTTACCACAGAATCCTCAGATTTGCTCATTTTGTTTTGCTTCTTTAAAATTTCACTAAACAAATCATATGTTTAATGACAGATATTGCCAGTGTTGTGAAGTAACTAAAAGGAAATTTTATCCGAGTTGGAGTGTTTTTTTGTAACTAGGTTACAAAAGAACGGGCCTAATGAAGTTATCTAATCAAGTTATTTACGCCAAGGCACATTAACCAGGTAACAGCAACGGGGTTGCTTTTTTGATTTTTTTCATTCGAAGTGGTTCATCAGCTGTCAAAGTTTGTTTACATTTTATCATAACAAACTATTATTTGTTTTGATTATAGATGAAAATAAATTGTTTACATATTACATATCCAAATTATATTTACATATTCAGAAATGGGAATATGTTGTCTTTGCAATAAGAGGAGGGGGAAAGGCTGTAACTTTCTTAAGGTTCCGCAAGATCAGTGGAGAATATCCAATTGGAACAGAGCATGTGGCGTGGAACTTCCTGTAAGCGGTTGGGTTTGTTCCGATCACTTTTTGGAATCCGCCCTCATTGCAGGAGCGCAAAGAACAAACCTAATGCCCAACTCTGTCCCTTCGCTTTTATACCACCGCCTTTGATGTAAGTATCCAACACGCAAATAGAACAATAGAATTACTTACTTATCTTCAATGTGCCTTGCTGGTGTGCGTTTTGCTTACTTATTGAATTGTCAAACACGCCAAATTTGGCATTTCTATGTTGACGTTTGATGGGCCACTTGCAACAACAAAATACATGGCAGGGTTGTATTTTTTCTAATGCTGTTACCTGGTTAATGTGCCATGATTTACGCTATATCTGAGTTCACAAACAATAACCGTTTAAGTAGAAAAAGCTGAATTCGAGAAAAACAGTTGTATACATTTGGATTGTAATTTTTTAAATATAATATAATATTACATAATATTTTTAAGTTAATGTAAAAGCAATATGTTTTAAAATTAATAAATTTATTCCCTGAGGATGACACTAGAATGCGTCCAAATGGATTAATCCGTTTTTATTTTAAATAAACCGGTCGAAGAGATCGAAAAACAAACAGAAAAGTATTTTGAACCTTGGCCCAAAAGGGGAATGTTAAAATTTGATTTATTTTACTAAAGCAAAGAATTAAAATATGTTAAAAATACAATTCTAAATTTTGGAAAATGAGTATAGTACGTTAGAATCATACTAATTCTTTTTGTTTATATTTACATCAATGAAAGTTGTTTAAGTTTGCAAAATATTATTATACTTGCTTTGCTGCGGCAGTAAAGAAATTTTTGTTTTAGTTGTTAGATTAACATGTTTTATTGTATACAACAAGTACTGTTTATTTGAAATAAAAACTTGCACCGGGTATTTAAAGTTCGGTTGCACCCGAACTTAGTCTCTTCCTTATTTTAGTTTACAAACTTTTTTATAAAATATATTTCGGACATTTGACCATTTTCCTACGAAAGATTTTTCATGGCCTCCAAAAAAAAGTTTTAGATGTTTACGCCACGTCGGTATGTTATTGTAGCTGATAGTTACACCCTGTTAGATCAGCTTACCCATGGCCGTTATCTTCAAAGTAATCTAAACCAGGATACGAGCTGTTTCAACACGGTCGGACCATAAATGTTAGATGAGTAGGTTTGCAGGGGCATGTGAATAGGTGATTCGTATCGTGCAGAGATCCCCCACATCCCCACATTGTTGAGGCACGTCAGAGCCTGGGCGGCGGCACAGCCATTTACAAGTTCCTGTTTGGGTAACCTGTTCGGTAACAACCAATGAGGAACTGCTTGCTGAAGGTAACCTTAGGCGACATCAGAAAACATCCCGTCACACTCTGGAGTGAGCCGATCTGACAGGTCTGTAACTTCGTTCAGTCTGTCGTGTTGGTCCCCGACGTCCAAATTAATGCAGCATAGTTATCAACCGGGCGACCAATCGGCTCCATCCGCACTCCACTTCAGTGAGGTGTAATTCGGGCGACGGATGTAGCCATATAAAGGTCTGGTCAGAGCCATAGGGAATGTACCACTCGGCGCGGTCTGTAAATAGCTGCAATCGAGGAACGAAACTGGCATTCGAGGCTGCCAGAGGATCATAGGGGAAACGAATTGGCAAAGCGAATAGGCCATTCGTACTATGAACAACGACGCTCCCACCAGGAATAAGGGCAGTTGCAGCACCTCGCAAGACCTACCAATAGCTAGCGCTGGTATGATAAATAGCATAACGTGGCGACCTATGCCATCGTTTTCATCATACTACCTACCCATAGTTATCTCGATTGATAGATCTGCCTACTTTGTCTCTGCGGACCTGTACCTTTATTAACTTTAAAAGGCTGTTAGGTTCCCAGAGTCTACTGAGGGCGGCTTCAATGCTCTTCCACTCCAACTGATGTTCGCACGGGTGAGCGTAAGTTTCGCATGGTGGTCGCGGGCAGGTGACCCGGCTGGATTCCGGCCAAGGTGCGGCCCTTGTGAACGGACGAGGCCAACTTCGCCACTTCCCCGTAATCACCGTATCAGGGATTTAAACGTGGAGCTTCGGAGGTTTGTAAACAAGAATAAAAGTGTAGAAAGGGGAGCAGCATCTGAGGTCCTTTAACTTGAACACGGGTGTGGGTAAGCTCTGGCGAAAGCCTACAAGGCCATTGGTCCTGACGGATTAAGCAACGCTGAAAAATTGGGGCCCGTTGGGAGTGGCATACCTCACCAGCGTCTTCAACTTCTCCATCTCTTCCCTCATTATTCCTGATATGTGGAAGGTGGGGAGGGTTATACCATTCTTGAAACCAGTGAAACCGGCGGATAAGTATTAGCACGACTTCCGGAAAGTTCACAGCACAACTACAGCACTAAACGCCATAACACACAGGTGAAATACGGCCTAAACCGAAGACTTCCTGTGAGAGAACCGCCCTAGGAGCTTTGGATTTGTCGAAAGCTTTCGACATAGTTAGCTATGCAATGTTACTAGCTGACGTGGAGACAACAAGTCTCCCACAGGGGCTGAGGAGATGGCCTCCCAATTACCTGTGTGGTAGACAGTCGGCAGTGTGCTTTCGCGGTTTGGTCGCGATCCTTACAATGCACATTGTATCCGTTGCAACTCAACAGCCGTTTACTCTTCCAGCAAACTGCGTTTTACTATAAATAACTTGGTACAAAAGGGATAACACTCCAGCAACGATATTTATGTAACATTTTCTCTTCTTACAAAAGCGCCAATATCATACCCATCTGTATTTAGTGCAGAAGCAACCGTGATTATCCACGGCTGTAAAATAGTAGTGAAAAATAAGGGAAATATCTAACCAGCAAGGGATTCACAAATACATAAACGAAATATGGTGAATTTACGCATATAAATGCAATAAATTTGCTAATTGCTTCTGAATGTAAAAGCGGGATGGCTAATTCAGCTTAAAAGAGTAATACCATTTCCTTCTAACTTGTATACAAGATATGCATTTGCGAAATATTTGTCAAAGAGTGAAAAGTCAATGAACCGATAAGAAGCCAAAATACAAAGTGAAAAGAAAAATTATAAAAGCGATACTAAACAACAAAAAGGCAAGTTAAATGTGCTTACTTATATAAAATGTATAATAAGAGTGTTAGAAATGCTTTTCATTTCTTTGTTTTGCACTTCCAGCACAACTTTTCTCAAACCTTCCGAAAACGCAGAAGCAACACATCCCGAACAACCGCGACGTCTTTGCCGGAGCATGAAGGCAATTACAAAATAAAACTTCTTCCGGATAAGGACAAGTGTCAGTATTCCTTTTTTATGTGAGCTATTTAATTTATTCTAAAATATTTCATTATTTTTCTAGTACATTCAGTCCGTGAAAGTGCGCAAGGTTCTCATGTTTTCGATCGCCTCGCTAAGACCTTCGGTCATTCAACAAAATAGCAATAAACCCAATGTAAAAGGTCGGGATGGAATCACACAGTCATAGTCCGGCTCGGAAAAACTGCTACTTTCCTATCTCGATTTTACAAAAGTTCTGTTTTCGTATTTACTATCCAGCAAGAGCCAGTAATAATTTTCCTGGATTTGTACTGGATAGCGTTTTCGTACGCCAAAACTAGCAGGAAACAAGCAAAGTAGGGATAATTGAGAGAGCGAAAATGACAGCTGAACTTGCAAGTTTTACTAGATTTTTACTGGATAAATTTCTACTAGCAAGAATTTGCCAGTAAGCTGATTGAAAATATTCAGTTGATCATTGCAATTGTGAGGCGTAAATTATGAATTGTGAAGCTATTTCTTTATTAAAAGTATGTATTTTTTAAATTTCGCGCCAAATAAAAATCAGCTGTAAAAAAACTTGTAACTTCTGGCAGGTTTTGCGTTTTCGCAGTTTCTTGCATGTTTCTCTCTTTGAGAGCAAATTTTGCTTACGCTCAGAAATTTCGTTACTGGCAAGTTACTGGATAGTTTTGTACTGAAGAATACGATGACATAATTAAAGATTGGGCACCACGTTGCGTGAAACTCAAGTGTTGTTTTTATCGACAACTCGATGGCATTTTATATTGGTAGCACCAACCTAGGTGAGGATAAACGAAACTGGTCAGCATATTAATATGATATGATTGAGAACCAGAGCCATACAAATGTTCTTACTCGAAGAAGCCAATTAAATTTTAAACAAAAAATAAGGATAAATATAACATATGTAGATGTGTTTACATGTTCTTAAATAAATAAAACATTAAACATTGTTATTGTTTGGTTTACGACACGGATTTGGATATATATAATTTTGTATATAATACCTTAAACAATTCCTCAAATAGCTGCTTATATAATTCCTCAAATAATAGTTTACATAATTGCTTATATATTTCTCATTTAATCGCTTACACTTTTGCTTATATATCCATTAGCTGTAACGTATTGTAGTGAGAAAGCTATAGCATACACAAATACTAGAAGCTACTGTGATAGAGAGAGACAAAAGCTGACATGGACAAGAACTTATACCTAGCGATTCTTCATTTGCCCTGTACATTTATAATGGAAAGTTTTCAAATTTATAATGGATACTTTCTGTTAGTGATATGGCATATATAAGCGATTAAATAATCCATACTGTTCTTGCTGGGATCATTTTCAGCGATTTATTGCCAAAATTTACTGTCATGGTAAACCCCAACAATAGCGATACAGTAATTTTTAAAATCAGAGATATACAACCCATCCGTCTAAAATTAAACAAAAAATATTGATTCCCAGACCCAACAGAATTCCTGGGAATGCCTTAACAGATACGACAGCTAAACTAATATTAAGGCCACGGTCACCAGTATACAATACCAGTCCTCTCTATACAACTGGAATAAAAACACTAATCACTATAGAAACATAAGCCCAAATTTACAGGCTGAGTACACTATTTCTAACAACACAATCTCTGTAAAACATAATTAACCTCTTTGAAGCAAATCACCCTCAAAAACATCTATGCATTTTCTGCGCAGCAGAATACACAACTCCAACTTTTTTTCAAATTCTGCAATAGAAGACATGATAAGCGAAGTTAACGACATCAATATTAAAACCTTTATACGTTTTCTAAAAACACTCCGAATTTACTACATAACAAAACCCAAAACAATGACAACTCAAGCGGATAGCCTCGTTGCTCACGCTTCCTTTTCTATATTAGGCCCGTTTTATTGTACCCGAGTTGTAAAAGAACACTCCAATTCGGATACAATTTCCTTTTAGTTACTTCACAACACTGTCAAAATCTGCCATTAAACATTGATCTGTTTAGTGAAATATTAAAGAAGCGAAACAAAATGAGCAATTCTGAGGATTCTGTGGTAAGTTATTAAATTTATTTACTTTGATTTGAAGAATCAAACCTAGACGCAGCCCTTGACAGAAGGCAAACCCTTTTTAATTATTTAAGACAACAATATATTATTTAAAAATTTCGCTATATATGTATATGTATTCATATCTTTAAATTCACTAATAAAAATATTGACAAGAACTCATTGCATTTCATTCAACTTAAGATCTATAAAACTAAAACAAATTCACAAGGAGTATCACATACAAAATTCAATTCAGATCATTTCTTATTATAATTACAAGTAAAATAAAATCCAAATGCAAATTAAAAAAAAAATCCAGTTTCTGTGAACACCTTTTAGTGAATTTTTTGCAATGTGTTTGATGTAACTTCTACGTGCTCGTTTTTATAAAAACCTTGTACATTCTATAGCAAAATGTTACCGATGTTTTTTGAAAATTTGTTAAGTGTATGCTCTTACGCATCTTCCTCCATAAAATGCATTCATGATTTCTATTACATGATGCGCAAGAGCATCAACTTAACAAATTTTCAAAAAGCAGCGGTAACGTTTTGCTATAGAGTGTACAAGGTTTTTATAAAAACGAGCACGAAGAATTTACATCAAAAACGTTCAAAAAAATTTATTAAAAGGTTTTCACTGCAACTCACTGTCACGTTTTAAAATGCTGTTGCTAGACAAAGTAATTTCTCCGCTCTAGATCGCCGTCCTTCTCCCACTTCTCCATCAACATTTTTTGAATTTGTTAAATGGCTTCGCTCCTCGTTTTCTTTTTTGTTTCAAATGAAATTTCTTTTCATAATAAAGCTCCCTCGCTGAACGTTTTCGGCGTATTGCTGGAGCTCGAGAAGAAGGTAATGTTGATGTAGTTTACATTGACGACGATGGTGACGGATGAAGGAATGTCTGTTACCGACAATGTCAATGGTGTTGGTGATGGCAGTGGCGAGGGAATCCATGTTGACGCCTTAGCAGACAGCACATTTACCGAAAGTGTTTCAAATGGTCTGTAACCCACATGAACCGTGTGGTCGTTTGAAATAATCGGCCTCCTTCCAAATATTTCGTCCACTTGCTCCATATTGGGGGCAAAGCACGAGCTGGCGCTAGTCCTGCTGCGTATAGGCCTGGAGAAGACTGCGCATCTTCGATTCCAAACACAGCGGCGTCCTTTCAAAGTCCTGGAAGTGTATTATGTATATAAATATAATTTGTTAGAACATATATTTATTGAACCTACCTCGCTAGCACCTCAAAAACCCCACTGCCTCCTCACGGGACCATCTCTTTCGCCCTTTTTCTTGCATTCTGAAATAACAAAACTGTTTTAAGTCATAATTTTGTGTGAACGCAAAGCAATTTTTCTTACCCCTTGTTCCATTTTTATATATTTTGTTTATGTCTCCATAAAACAAACAAGATTTGACAGTTGATTGAAGTTTACAGAGCCCATTCTCAATAGAGCGGTATTTTTTGCTTCACAACACTACATCTCAGGTCGGATATCATATAACCGAGTTGGCTCAACATGCTTATTTTTCCGAGTTAGTTTGTTGCTTTACATGCTATTTCTTATCCTACATAGTGTTCTTTTGCAACTAGGTTACAAAGAAACGGACCCATTGTTACATTACTTTTTCAATTTTAATAAATAAATCAATAAATAAAAAAGACATCATCCATCATATACTACACCAATCGGATCTGGTCTTTATTTTGAAAATTTTGTGTTTTAAATCGTTGATCAGTCTTTATATAACGATTTTTATTTTATCGATCATAATTAATCATTATTTTGTGTTTTTATTTTTTCGGTTAAATGTTCATTACTATATGATTAAAGATGTGTATATCATATTTATTAGCAATCTACATAAACATACATATATAAAAATGTAATCAGTTCCTTTGTGTCAACTTGGCTAAAAAACTGATGAACGGATTTCAATAAAAATTAAATAGTATATTTCTAATCCGTTACCTGGGACATTAGTCAGAAAATCTGTATTTATGGTCCGATATTGCAAATATTAGAAAGGTACATATGTTAGGCGAGCTATTCAGAAAATCTGTATTTATAATTTGGGCGCCGTAGCAGTGTGTAGCGTGTGCGCGCTTCATTCGGAGGGTCCCGGATTCAAATCCTGGCCGGGGCAAGTAACATGAAAAATCATAGAAAAGTTTTTTCTAATAGCGGTCGCCCTCGGCAGGCAATGGAAAACTTCCGAGTGTATTTCTGCCATGAAAAAACTTCTCACAAAAACAAACATTTGCCGTTTGGAGTCGGCGTAAAACTAAAGGCCCCTCTATTTGTGTTACAACATCAAGACGCACACCACAATTGTAGGAGAAGTTCGGCCAAAATCGCTTAAGGGGTTATAAGTAAGATAATCCGATTTTGATGATAATAAAAATCGAGAAACACTTCTATCAAAAATGGATCCGCTTGATAGCGCTAGAATTAAAAATCTGTATTTTTGGTCCGATATTGATGACATTAGAAAAGTGTGCTGCATGCTTCGATAATCCGACTTAGATGACATTGAAAATATACATATTTATTTATACTGTATACTATACGATATTCGTAAAAACTGCATCCGCTAGGTGTCGCTAGAATCAAATTATCCAGAGAATCTGTATTTATGAACATCTATTTATGATATTAGAAAGGTATGTTGCTGGTGCAACAAGAAATAGTTTTATAAAAAATTGACGCGCTAGGCGGCACCAGAGACAAGTTAGAGCAAATATCCATTGACCTGATTTTGATGATATTGGAAACGGATAATTTGGGTGCGACGTACGTTATTATGTAAACTGTATACGTACTATATTTCCAAAAAAATATATAAAAGCTATTAGATGGCTCGGTAGTCGAGATTTTCAGAAAATCCATATTTATGGTTCGACCTAATTCAAATTTAATAAGTTTTGCGCAGTTAAAAACAATGCCCTTTAGTCATAGTAGCGATAAAGTTTACCCTTAAGTTAGTTGCAGCTATTGTTTTTAAATTCATCAAAGCTGTCTTTTTAGCTTTAAAAAATCTTTTGGAAGTATGTATATGGAAACGTAGTAAGAAACGCAGACGAATTCGAGGTTATCAACTAAATAGTTTAGATATACATTTTGGATTATAATGAATGTATTAGTTTTTGTTGCGCTTATTATGCCCGGTAATTATTTACTAAAAAACGGTTATACGTAATCGAAAAATTCAAATCCCATTATAACAATTATATTTGATAGAAAAATTAAAGAAAAACCAATCATTAATATGACCCTAAAATAAGAACCTCAAAATAGCGATAGGATAGGTAGGTGTGGCTGCCGCCTGTGGCGGCACACTTAGGTTATAAAAGGCCCATTGTGTTACCACAAGAGTTAATACCTTCCGAAGATTACCCGCCACTTAACCATTTTACCTCGTCCAGAAACGGTGATCCCAGATACCGCAGCCTGTTTTTAAACCGTGCAGGACACTTACACAGTTAGAAATTATTTCGCTTCTCAGAGAATATATGCTACAAGACCGTTTCCGGTCCCATTTAGGCCATGTCTGCCTTGAAGTTCGACAAGTTGTATTTTGACTCCATCTATTGTCAGCTTGTTTATATCTACATTCTCTGAATAGCAGTTTGCCAGTGGAAAATGGCATACCAATGCGTTCTTTATCGTAAAGAATCTGATGGGACGTACCTTGTCTTGCAAGTTCGTCTGCCATGCAGCTTCCCTCTATGTCTCTGTAGTCAGGGACCCAAACTGGGATGACTCCCATAGTCGCAAATAAAATTAAATGTTCCTATTGAATATTAACCCATGCCTTCCTGCCCAGACTATTGACAACATCATTTAAGTGGCTTTTGGCTCAAATGCTAAATATCTATATATTTTTATACTAACTCATTAAACGTAAAAGGACCCTGAACATGTTCCCATTACCTTCGGAAAGCCTCAGGGCCAGAGGTGCATATCTGGGCTTAATGCCTTGGGTGGTGGACTAGCAGCGAAATTGAACAAATGGATTTTATTAATTTCTGGAAGGTTGGCTGAGATAATCTTAAGCTGAAAAGCCAAATGGTGAATTGTTTAGCGATCAATGAAAAAATTGAACGCACATTGTACACGTAGATTTTTATCTTACGTTACTTTAATATGAAAACGCACTAACATTTTTTTAGAAATCGCGTTTGTAAAGGTTTCAATAGAACACCGCATAACACACCTATCAATAAAATACTATACAATTAGGATAAAAAATGTAGAAGTTAATAGATAGAAACAAAAAGCTTTCAACTCATTATACAAAAAATTACTTAAATTTGTTTATACGAATGTTTGTGCAAACTCGAATAATTTCTCAGAAAACAAAAAATACGTGGAAGTCAAAAAAATGTATCAGCGTGTTTTGTATTGGTGTCATTTCCATAGTTAAAATTCTCTCTAAAATTGGTCTTATGTTACTTCTTCATATGTATGTTAATATATTAATAATTTAGCGCTTGATGTGTGACTGAACTTCTAAAATTTGTGAAGTGCGTCTTGGTGTTATAACACAAATTGTTGGGCCTTCAGTTTTACACCGACACCGAATGGCAAATGATTTTCGTGAGCAGTTTTTTCATGGCGGGAATACACTCGGAGTATTGCCATTATCCTTATTATATTATATACATATTATATATATACTCATAATAGCCACTCCTTATAATTTTAAAGGATGTGGAAAAGGTACCCGTATTTCTTATTTTGAAATTGGTCAATATTTAATGGAACCGTGGGCGTTTTCCCATGCATAGAATTGTTATAACTTCAAAATATGCAAAAAATAAAATACTTAGAAATAAGCGTAATAATGATTCAATAATATAACGTTGGATAACCAGGCATGTATGCATTCCAATATATAGGGTCTTGCAATAGGGACGCACAAAAGTAGACCGATAGTGACACCAAACGACGCCATATTTTTTTCGGTCTTTTGACATTTCTCTTCATTAAGGTTTGCCATTTCATTATGGAAAGATATACGATCCAACAACGAGTCGAAATTATTAAAATTTTCTACCGAAATTCGGAGTCAATGGCCTCAACTTTAAGAGCGATACGTCCAATTTATGGTCGTCGTCATTTCTGGCTAAATGGATTCGTCAATAAGTAAAATATGCGTTATTGGACAGGCAGCAATCCACACATACTCCATGAGTCAACATTGCATCCCGAAAAAATTACGGTTTGGTGCGGTTTATGGGCCGGCGGCGTCAATGGGCTGTACTTCTTCCGTGATGATCAAGACCGGCACGTTACTGTGAATGGGAATCGCTACCGCTCAATGATAACCGAATATTTTTGGGCCGAATTGGATGATATGGACTTGGACAATATGTGGTTCCAACAGCTCGGCGCCACAAGCCACACAGCGAATGTCACAATCGATTTATTGAAAACCAAGTTTGGTGAACGTGTTGTCTCACGAAATGGCCCAGTCAATTGCCCGCCTCGGTCGTGCGATTTGACGCCGTTAGACTATTTCCTGTGGGGCTACGTCCAGTCTATGGTCTATGCCAACAAGCCAGCGACGATTGATGAACTTCGTACGAATATCGAACGTGAAATTACAGCAGTATCGGCCGATTAATGCTTGAAAACCGTTGAAAATTGGGTTCAGCGTCTGGACTTCTGCAAGCGTGCCCGTGGTGCTCATGCAAAAGAAATCAAGTTCCATACATAATGGCATCGAATGTACTTTCACAGGAATAAAAAATTTAATTCATATTCCAAACCGTTTTTGTATTATTTAAAAAAACTTTTGTAGCGTTCCTATTGCAAGACCCGATATAACTTTATGCAGTAGTAGTTTACATGAATTGAGTTGGCGAGTTCTAGAGGAACGTTCCTTCTCGACCCATTATATTGAGATTGTACTTAATTTCTCTCTGACTAGGCCAAAAAAGGCATAAAAACTTAAAAAACACGGATTGGGACTCTTATAAAAAGTTAGTTAAGGACAAGCTAAACTACGAAACCCTCAAAGAACTAAATTGTAATGGCGATCTAGAGAACATGGTCAATGTCTTGCTCTGAACCTAAACTATGGGGCAAACGTAAGCCCCATTGGTGGTCGCGTGAGCTAGACTCACTGCGCAAATCCTGCATGAAGCAATTTAATAAGGCCAAGAAACATAGCTGTGAGTTGGAATGGCACGAATACAAACAGCTGCTCCGGGCCTATAAAAAAAAACAGGGAGGCAAAGAGATCCTTGTGGAGAAGCTTTCGTGGCGGCATCGAGGATGCTTCCGAGACTGCTAGACTATGAAAGATTCTCTCCGGATCCTCAAACCCGATAGCCTTGTTACAAAAAGAAGGACGGGCCCTTGACTTCAACGGGGAAGGAAACCCTGAAACTGCTAATGGACACCCACTTTCTGGGAACCAAACCGAGGGGTAGTACTATCATTCGAGGGAACTGCCTCTATTTTGCCAACCCCAAAAATGTTGCAAACACATACAAAAAAAGGCGACTCTAAGTATATTTCATCTTAACAAATTGATGTAAAGTTACAATTATGTTTTTTTTAATTTTTGTTCCGTTAAAATAATAAAAAGTTTTCTAAATTTCATTGCTTAATTTTTCTTTCGAACTGATAGAAATAAACATACTTCGAGTTTGCAGACTGACAACAGGAAAGTAAAAAAAAACAGAGTCAGCCAGGCGAGCAAAGCAGGCCTGTATTGGGCTAGCACCTTAATGAGCTGTTCACTTTATTTTTATAAACGAATATTATGACGGCGAGATAAAGGTGCAAGCTTTTATATCGAGAAGAACAATAATTGGTTTTTTGTTGTACTGTTAGATGCGCTGACTCAATGTTTAGAGTCCCACGAGAAGAAATGTAAAAAACCGTGGGAAATCAAGTATGGAACATCATTGCCCCAAACAGCAAATGTTTGTGCGAAACATATTCATTCGGTGGATGTTTTACTTCAGCCATATGAATTTGGCTCTTTAAATTTATGTTTCAAAGAATCAAACAAATGTTCGTGGAAACTTTCGGGCCAGTCATTGCCAACGACAGAAAACTCCTATGCATACACATTGCTTCATGTATTAAAATTCAAATAACCATATTTGTTGTCAGTATCGGGCTTAATGTATACAAAACATTTCATAGTTGTGTTAGGCGGTGAATTATTTCTTTGATTTTATTGTTAAAAAATCAAACATTGCTGCTGCAAAAGTCAGGCCAAAGAATATTTTTTTATACTTTAAGCGCGTTGCACATCAAAGCTTTAATTTTGTTGCAGCAATTTAAACACTTTTAAATTTAAAACCTGTCCATTAAAATATTGATATTTTCAATTTTGTGAGATTATTTGATTATTATACTTATTTTTCTTTACAATTTTTATATTCAGAGCATTCAATTCTTTATATCTTTGTGTTGCGTCGTACGTTGCTAGAGAACCAGGGTAAAATTCGTATGAATGATGGTGATAAATATTTTTTAAAGAAAATATAATAATACCTCCCAAAAATTACAAAAGTGGACAGAAGAGGCCTGATGTAGTGTTGCGTATGTAACCATATCAGCATTATTCCATTTATTTAACCGATCAAAACCAATAATTTGTCAAATGAAAGGCAATTAAATTTGCTATCATTAATATAATTATATAATTTGAGTTATATGCTATCGAGATATGTGCAAAGATTTAAAAAACTATATTTTTGTTTTGCAAAAATTGGAAAATTTTAAATTTTTATTGTGAAAAATGTATAGAAGAAAAAAATTTGAAAATTTTAAAATTAACATACATATGTATTTACGAAAAATGTAAGACATAATTGTAAAAATCCACACAAAAATATGAAAGTTATTCGCATGAGTCAAGCTTAACAAATGACATTTATTCTTATGTATGTACATAAAAACTTTCTTTTTTCGCGACCTTCGTTAACGAGGTATAGAGAAACAATGGCGTTGCATCCCCCAACAGTAGTCAGCCATCGTATTTAAGATTTTCATTAATGGAATATCGGAAATTCTCGCTTTTATCTTTTGTGTGCTTAGACCAGGAAATTTTCTCATTATACTGATATGTATGTATAAGAAAAGCATTGCCCATTTTTGTCTAGCGGCTTAAAAAATTGTTTCATAAGTCGTCATGTACTTCGCCTTTAAAATTTTTAGTAATCAAAAAGTAATTTATCACCATTTCATACTACATATTTTAAGTTGTTGCTTTATTAATCGGTTAAAGAAATCGCGGCGCTTTCGGGCAATACGATTCGAGAAATTTTAAATGAAAAGTTATTTATAAATTTTCAAATTAAGTATGCGCCAATAAACTTAAAAGTACGCGTTACCTACAACAACGTAAAATGTAATAACAACACAGCCACCAAAATCATCGAAAGCGAGAGATAAAAATTTGTTTATAATAGCTATTCACGATTCGCTTTCGAGTACTTTTTCTCTTGAAATTTGAAATTTTCTAAAGTAAATGGATAGAAAAATAATTCGAATACGAATGTTTTAGCCTGAATGACCATTTTATCGCCCATATGACGGTCAGCAATGCTAAATATGAATAACTAATTTTCTTCATTCTCGCATAGTATGTACAATCATAGCGACGCTATATATATAGCTGATATAAAAATAACTCCATTACACATTCGAAATCTATGCACCTTCGCACAACTTCGCAAAAATGTTTCGCTGTCACAGAAAATCTGTTACATGCCTTTACGAATATTCGACTAGGCGAAAATTAGCATAACTTACAAAAAATTAAGAGTCTGTTGAATTTAGATTTTCCTGTAAGCTCCATCAGGGGCATTTCAAATGCAGTGCTATCAATAGCATTGTGTTTACAAATTCTGTTATGCATATAATTCACGATTTCTTGTATTTTTTACTCTATGTATGTATGTATGTATATTGGAATCGAAATCAGACGGATTTCGAACTATAACAACTACTGAAAAATCAAATCATAACATGCGGTTCAAGTATTATTATAAAATAGTTTTTTATTTATAAATGCATTTAAGTTTTGTTTAAAAAAATAAAAGATAGTGCATTTAAGATGATATTTACATATTTTATATTTTTTTCTACTTCTTAAAAACGGTAAATGCTTTTATTTTTCCTATTAAACGAAATTCACTTACGATATAATAAGACTACTCATCTAATCTTACTATTGTTACAATTGAAGGGTCGCCTGAAATAACGTAGTAAGCGACAATTTTTGTATACCTCTTTTTTGGGCAAATACCCTTTAAGAGAGTATTAGAAACTGGAATATGCAAAAAAAGAGTTGTCAAAAAGTTGTCGGTTACAACATTATTTGAGGCGACCCTACAATTGTTGTTATTGGTACATAAACAAGTTATTTTGAACAATTATTTACAGAAATCATACTTAATATTATAAATGCGAATGTAAGTTTGTTTGTTGCGCTTTCACGCAAAAACTACTTAACCGATCATCATGAAACTTTGCACATATACTCTTGAAGGTATTAGAAGTAACATAGGATACCATAGGATTGTCAAAATATCGTCAAATTTAGCTACTTCAACGCCATCTAGCATCACAGTAATGAAGTTTCAACCCTGAATACTGTAATACCGGCCGACTGTATTACCGACGGTGACGACAATATCTAATTCAATATCTAATTCAATTGAATATAGTTTCAACTGTTTCTAATTTTTCTATATTTATTGTTATTTTCTTCTGTCGTTACATGCAGTATAAAACTATTTAAATTTTTGAGGTTATCCGTAATTTTTGTGGTTAGCTGTTACATTATTATTTTAGATCTTACTCGCTGATGTTAATTCTTACTCTGCTTTTATTTGAAAAAATGCCTCGGAAGCGGAAATCTGGTCTATCCAAAAATTCATCGCGGGCCCGTGCCGCAAAAGTTGCACGAAATTAAGAAACTTCGGCTCACGCAGAGCTGAGAAGACAACAACAAGCTGAGCGACAAAGAGTTTTGAGAGCAGCTGAAACGCCTCTTCAGGCACGAGTTCGTTTAGAAAGACAAGCTGCACTGCAGACAACTAGAAGAGCGATAGAAACACCAGAACAAGCGCAGGCGAGAAGAATTCATAATGCAGACATGCAGACCACGCGCCGCCGAAATGTCATGCGTAATGATTGGGCTGTATTTAATGGTACTGGGTTTCAATATGATCCTTCAATTGAATATCATAATAATCCATTGATTGTTATTGGCTCAATGAATAAAAAATGTCAGTACTGGGATGCTTTTAAGTGGAAAGATGAAACTGCTGGAATGTGCTGTTCCAGTGGTAAAGTTTCACTTTCATTACTTGGTGAACCAAAAGAGCCTTTGAAAACTTTATTATTAAATGTTACAGATGAGTCAAAGCAATTTCTAAGCAAAATAAGAAAGTATAACTCTTGCTTTCAAATGGCATCCTTTGGAGTTGATTAAGTGATAAGAATGCCCGGGTTTTCACCAACTTTTACTGTACAAGGACAGATATATCATCAAATTGGATCACTATTTCCAGAAGATGATGATCAGCATAAATTTCTGAAGGAGTAGAAAGAGAAACGGTATTGAAAATTCAACGAATGTTACACAGTCACAATGTTTTGGTAAAAATCTTTAAAAGTGCGATAGACAACTGGCCTTCAGACAACTACAAAGTTATCATTCATGCTGATCGAACTCCACGTGGCGAACATGAAAGGCGTTATAATGCGCCGATGGTCAATGAAGTTGCTGTTTTGGTTACTGGTGACCCGAGCTCTCCACGAGACATAGTACTACGTGCACATGATAATACGCTAAAGCGTGTAGCTGATACTCATAGATTCTATGATGCTTTGCAGTACCCATTAATTTTCAGTAAAGGAGAATCTGGATATCATTTTAATATCCCAGTCATTAATCCAACAACGGGACAACCAATTCCAAATAAAAAAGTTTCCTGCATGGACTTTTATGCGTATTACATGATGCTTCGAGAGCATGACTTCAACCTTCTTCTGCGTACAAGTCAACTTTTTCATCAATTCTTGGTAGATATGTATATTAAAGTAGAGAGCGAACGTCTTCGTTACATTTCTCTAAACCAGAAAAAATTACGAGCTGAAAATTACATATATTTACAAGATGCGATTAGCGCAGACAATAATATCAGACCTAACGACATTGGAAAAATGGTTATTTTGCCGTCCACTTTTGTGAACAGTCCCCGTTATCTCCATGAGTACACGCAAGACGGATTTTCTTATGTACGAACTTACGGAAGGCCTGATCTCTTCGTAACTTTTACCTGTAATCCTCCGTGGCATGATATAACTCAAGAGCTTATGTCTGGGCAAAAGGCCACTGATCGACATGACATAGTTGCCCGCGTATTTCGATTAAAGGTCCAAAAGTTAATGACCGTTGTAACAAAAGGAAAAATATTTGGAGATGTCCTGTGCCATATGTACTCTATTGAATGGCAGAAACGAGGTCTACCACATGTGCACATATTAATTTGGCTAAAGCAGAAGCTACTTCCTAATCAAATTGACAACATAATTTGCGCTGAAATTCCAGATCCAGAAGAAGATAAAAATCTGTATGACACGGTTATTAAAAAAATGAAACACGGTCCCTGTGGAGCTCGCAATCCAGCGTCACCTAGCATGCAAAATGGCATGCATACTTATTTAATTGCTCCACTGCGGGCGAAGCCGCGGGTAAAAAGCTAGTTTCTTCATAAGTTTATTTATAATAATTCCATTAATGCATCAAAGAAACTATTTAAAACTAATTAATGGTTTTTTCATTTTATTTTTTTTCCAAAATATTGAGAAACTTTTATGTATCTGTTCCTAATTAATACTCGTATAAAGCTTTTCTTGTGCTTCGAAGTGAAAATAAAGGGTGGTTAAATTTTAAGGGCCGATGTTGATTTTTAATAAAACACGAATTATTTTGGAAACTATTGTAATTTCTTTTTATTATGATAATATGGTGTGGTTCAATTATGTATAGAACAAAATATCGGCCAAACGTCTACCGCGACCTCGGCGACACACCACCATCCGATGGTCCAAATTTTCGACGACGCTGATGCATAATTGAGGTTCTATGCCGTTAATGTGCCGAATTATCTCATCCTTTAGCTCTTGAATTGTTGCTGGCTTATCGACGTACACCTTTTCTTTCAAATAACCCCAAAGAAAGTAGTCCAACGGTGTCAAATCACATGATCTTGGTGGCCAATTGACATCGCCACCACGTGAGATAACACGGCCATTGAATTTGTCGCGCAAAAGAGCCATTGTTTCGTTGGCTGTGTGGCAAGTGGCACCATCCTGTTGGAACCACATATCGTCCACATCCATATGTTCCAATTCGGGCCATAAAAAGTTCGTTATCATCTCACGATAACAAACACCATTCACAGTAACTGCCTGACCGGTCTCATTTTGTAAAAAATACGGCCCGATGATGCCGCCAGCCCATAAACCGCACCAAACAGTCACTCTTTGTGGATGCATTGGGTTTTCGACAATCACTCTTGGATTATCATTCGCCCAAATGCGGCAATTCTGCTTATTGACGAATCCACTGAGGTGAAAATGTGCCTTTGTGAGGTGAAATGTGCATTTTGATTTGAACGCCCATTTTCATATTAAGCCTGAATAACTTTAACACGTTGCTCAATTGTGTATCTTTCCATGTTCAAATTGAGTTAGTCTGAAATTGAGAAATGCCAAATGAAATGCAGAAAAAAGCTTGACGTTTAGGTGTAGTTCACATTCAACATCTGCCCTTAAAATTTAACCACCCTTTATATTGTGAACCGCTCTATTTTTTCCTTATGTATGCTTAACAGTCGCTTCGTTTGCATACCCTGAGGCATAGAGGAAGCATGATGATTCTAATACACGTCTAAAGCAAGACGACCCGTGTGCAGAGTGCCAAACATATTACTCGTACATGCACAATGACGATAAGAATTACAAACTCATAATTTTGACATTCAGCCCAACAAGCATATCAAATAGTGTTTTTATTAAAAATGCTCTTGTGCTTACCTTATAGCTTCGTTAAAATCACTCGAATAAGCTAAGAATCTAAACAGGGTTTAAAAAATTTAAAAAAAATTTGCTGGAGTAAGTTTCTACTATTTTGTAAGTAGATTTTTAAATTTTGTTCATGGGTTTGTATTGAATTATTTTGTTTACTGTTTCCCTCTTTTTTTTAATTCAGCTGGAATTTTAACCGTTGAATCGCGTTCTTGGGTTTTGCATCCACCTTCAGAAAAAAATTTGAAAATTTTAAAATTAACATACATATGTATTTACGAAAAATGTAAGACATAATTGTAAAAATCCACACAAAAATATGAAAGTTATTCGCATGAGTCAAGCTTAACAAATGACATTTATTCTTATGTATGTACATAAAAACTTTCTTTTTTCGGGACCTTCGTTAACGAGGTATAGAGAAACAATGGCGTTGCATCCCCCAACAGTAGTCAGCCATCGTAACTCCATTACACATTCGAAATCTATGCACCTTCGCACAACTTCGCAAAAATGTTTCGCTGTCACAGAAAATCTGTTACATGCCTTTACGAATATTCGACTAGGCGAAAATTAGCATAACTTACAAAAAATTAAGAGTCTGTTGAATTTAGATTTTTCTGTAAGCTCCATCAGGGGCATTTCAAATGCAGTGCTATCAATAGCATTGTGTTTACAAATTCTGTTATGCATATAATTCACGATTTCTTGTATTTTTTACTCTATGTATGTATGTATGTATATTGGAATCGAAATCAGACGGATTTCGAACTATAACAACTACTGAAAAATCAAATCATAACATGCGGTTCAAGTATTATTATAAAATAGTTTTTTATTTATAAATGCATTTAAGTTTTGTTTAAAAAAATAAAAGATAGTGCATTTAAGATGATATTTACATATTTTATATTTTTTTCTACTTCTTAAAAACGGTAAATGCTTTTATTTTTCCTATTAAACGAAATTCACTTACGATATAATAAGACTACTCATCTAATCTTGCTATTGTTACAATTGAAGGGTCGCCTGAAATAACGTAGTAAGCGACAATTTTTGTATACCTCTTTTTTGGGCAAATACCCTTTAAGAGAGTATTAGAAACTGGAATATGCAAAAAAAGAGTTGTCAAAAAGTTGTCGGTTACAACGTTATTTGAGGCGACCCTACAATTGTTGTTATTGGTACATAAACAAGTTATTTTGAACAATTATTTACAGAAATTTCTTCATAAGTTTATTTATAATAATTCCATTAATGCATCAAAGAAACTATTTAAAACTAATTAATGGTTTTTTCATTTTATTTTTTTTTCCAAAATATTGAGAAAATTTTATGTATCTGTTCCTAATTAATACTCGTATAAAGCTTTTCTTGTGCTTCGAAGTGAAAATAAAGGGTGGTTAAATTTTAAGGGCCGATGTTGATTTTTAATAAAACACGAATTATTTTGGAAACTATTGTAATTTCTTTTTATTATGATAATATGGTGTGGTTCAATTATGTATAGAACAAAATATCGGCCAAACGTCTACCGCGACCTCGGCGACACACCACCATCCGATGGTCCAAATTTTCGACGACGCTGATGCATAATTGAGGTTCTATGCCGTTAATGTGCCGAATTATCTCATCCTTTAGCTCTTGAATTGTTGCTGGCTTATCGACGTACACCTTTTCTTTCAAATAACCCCAAAGAAAGTAGTCCAACGGTGTCAAATCACATGATCTTGGTGGCCAATTGACATCGCCACCACGTGAGATAACACGGCCATTGAATTTGTCGCGCAAAAGAGCCATTGTTTCGTTGGCTGTGTGGCAAGTGGCACCATCCTGTTGGAACCACATATCGTCCACATCCATATGTTCCAATTCGGGCCATAAAAAGTTCGTTATCATCTCACGATAACAAACACCATTCACAGTAACTGCCTGACCGGTCTCATTTTGTAAAAAATACGGCCCGATGATGCCGCCAGCCCATAAACCGCACCAAACAGTCACTCTTTGTGGATGCATTGGTTTTTCGACAATCACTCTTGGATTATCATTCGCCCAAATGCGGCAATTCTGCTTATTGACGAATCCACTGAGGTGAAAATGTGCCTTTGTGAGGTGAAATGTGCATTTTGATTTGAACGCCCATTTTCATATTAAGCCTGAATAACTTTAACACGTTGCTCAATTGTGTATCTTTCCATGTTCAAATTGAGTTAGTCTGAAATTGAGAAATGCCAAATGAAATGCAGAAAAAAGCTTGACGTTTAGGTGTAGTTCACATTCAACATCTGCCCTTAAAATTTAACCACCCTTTATATTGTGAACCACTCTATTTTTTCCTTATGTATGCTTAACAGTCGCTTCGTTTGCATACCCTGAGGCATAGAGGAAGCATGATGATTCTAATACACGTCTAAAGCAAGACGACCCGTGTGCAGAGTGCCAAACATATTACTCGTACATGCACAATGACGATAAGAATTACAAACTCATAATTTTGACATTCAGCCCAACAAACATATCAAATAGTGTTTTTATTAAAAATGCTCTTGTGCTTACCTTATAGCTTCGTTAAAATCACTCGAATAAGCTAAGAATCTAAACAGGGTTTAAAAAATTTAAAAAAAATTTGCTGGAGTAAGTTTCTACTATTTTGTAAGTAGATTTTTAAATTTTGTTCATGGGTTTGTATTGAATTATTTTGTTTACTGTTTCCCTCTTTTTTTTAATTCAGCTGGAATTTTAACCGTTGAATCGCGTTCTTGGGTTTTGCATCTACATATATAGAAGTCGCTTGGCTTCACTCCCTATTTAAGAAACTTCACATAAAATGGTGAAAGGAAATTGGAAAATTTTTCTACGTCACAACAGATTTTGTTTACAAAAACCGTGTATATATGTATAATCGCAATCGTCTGTATTCTTTCCAACTTGTTTAACAATTTTAGTGTGTATTCTTTCTAACATGTACATATATCAACGTGTTTCCTCTCATTTCTCTCCACCGGTAAATGTGGTGTGACGTCACAGCCAAGTTAATCTCTGAAATGTAAATTCTTTAAGCATTGTGAATGAATACAAGTGAGAAGTCTTCTAAATTAAAGATGGCGGCGGCTGATAGAAATTCGCTCAGTGAATGACAGAAATGCTGATAGTTGCTACATCAGGTGATCTCAGCTGTGCCGAATTTTGACGTCTATGAACTAAGATTTTTAATTTGTATTTATTCACAATGAGCACAAGCAATAGAGGGCAGCGCGCGGAAAACACTTTTCATTTGATACCACTCCGCATTAAGATCTTCAGTTTTTATTTGCTCTTCGTTCGTTTTATGTGTAAATCGAACTCATAGAATCAAAATAATTCATTATAATTCACCATAACTCACATGAATTCGAGAATAAGGGCAATGCATATGATGTGGTATATGATTATTTGTAGAAGTAGTTTTTATAGTAAATTGAGATGGATATTTATAGATTATAGTTTAAATATTACAACAGATAAAAAATTGTTTGTGAAATTGATTTTTTGAAGCTAGTTAGCTGCTTATTGAATTTGGATGAGTTACCATTTCCTTCAAACGGGATATCCAGTGCAGAAGAAAAAGCGTTCTCAAGGTGGATCCAAAGAATGAATTCGCCTGGAGCGTTCTATTGCAACAGCTCTTCATATACATATATACATACATATGTACGTATTAAATTTTACCACATAGCAAAATTAAAACTACGTATAGAAAAAATGATTAACATGTAAGATAACTCGAAACGTAAGCCACCGAAATATCGAGTCAGCATTGTCTGCCTAACATCCGTTCAGGGCAATGCTGAACATTATCACCACTCCATTCCACAAACAACAACAAACGCTACACAAGCTATCATAGTCGCGGGATCCGCTGACGCAGCATAAACACAGCAAGCTGCTGACCGGCAGGGACAAACAACGACTTACACTGCACACAAGTCGTCGTAGTCGTGGGATCTGCTGACACAGCACCTTGCGGGCAGGTAACAACGGCAGTGGCAACAACGAACAGCGGCAGCAGCTGCGCACGCAAAGCATGGTAACGACAGCGACGGCAGCAGCGGCAGTGAGGACGGCTTAGGCTTAGAGTTAAGAATAATAATGTCATAGCGGTTAGTTCTGATTGAGCCTGAATAAAGCACACAAGTGCATAAAAATAACTTGTATACGTTCTTTTGCATAAATATATGCTTATGCGTGTAAATACAGAATGCAAGCCTATAATGCATTCACTATTTGTAACACTTCTATATTCATTCATCCATGTGTACATATGGATGCACTTATGTATATGTATGCTGAAAAGGGGCATCGTTTCTTAACGGAATTATTCTATATTTTTTACTTCGAACAATATTTTTTACCAACGCACATGCAGGAATGCCAATATTTCTAGCTAAGCAAATATTTATGTATGCATACATTTCAGACTTTGTAGAAAAAAATAAAAATTCAGCAAAAATTTTATAAAATGTTGAAAAATTTTAATTATCAGCTTGATTCTAAATATTCTCGCGGAATTCTTTCCGCGCGGATTTTATTTTTCTCGAGAAAAAAATCTATTCCTTTACCCGAGGGAGAAGAAGAATTGGGGAGTAGGAATTTCGAATTTTCGAAATAAGCTGTTTTGCTTACTGACATTTCATTTTAGCATATTTGTGTGAACGCGAAAAATAAGATATCAACAGTTTTTATTAAAAATAGCGCAAATTTAAACAAATTTATAAAAAAAAAAATGCATAGCATAGGTTGTAGAGGAAGCAGATGAGGAGCAGCGACAGATGCATCTAGAGAGGAGGAAGCTGCGCGATAAAACCAACCCGCTTGAGTTGCCGGCAACACTGTAAATACCAAGAGCTTTTTTATTAATTAGTGCAATCTAATATTGTTTGTTTTTACAGATTTAGAAAGTATTATAGGGTAAATAAACCCGCTTTTCGCTACTTGTTAGGAGTCCTTACAACACACACTCGGCAAAATAAAAAGCAATTTGCTTCCGCTCGTAAAGCTTACTGCATCTTTGCGGTTCTTCGCCGAAGGTGGATATCAGACGGGAATTGGAAAGGACGTCGACGTTTCTTTGGCTCAACCCACCTTCAGTAAAGTTCTCGAAGAAGTAACTGAAAGAAGAAACATGGTATTCCCAGCGTCATAGGCTGTCTTCATGGAACGCATGTCCGTATTATTGCGCCCCGTGAAAACAGCCATTTGTATTACAATAGGAAGGGGTACTATAGCTTAAATGTGATGCTGGTATGTCAGAAATGAGAAAATGTAGTTAAATGCAAATTATTAACATATTATATATATAAAAGAAAATATTGTTATATATTAAGGTAAATGGTTATATACATACACATACAGATGCAATATTTGCAAGGCGAAAGAAGCTTCTGGCTACTAGGTAAAATGTAATTTTTTTATGGAAACGCAGGATACCCTTTGGAACCTTGGCTTTTAACACCACATCGTTGTCCAGAATTAGGCTCAATCTAAATTAAATTTAATGAAACCCACTCAAAGTGCCGCAACATGATCGAGCGAGCCAATGGCGTTCTAAAAAATCGGTGGCGATGCCTTAGTGGAGCAAGGGAACTGCATTATAGTCCCAGGAAAGCTGCAAAAATCGTGAATGTCTGCTGTGCGTTGCACAATGTATGCATCCATTTTAAGGCATACTCAGACCTAACCGAAGTAGACATACCTCAAGACCAGACAACCCAAGCAAGCGAAAACACAGACATTGTTCCATTAACGTCACCAGAATTTTTGAACGCAGCGCAAAATATAAGAACCCAAATTGGAAACTCCCTTTAGATTTAAATAAACAAAATCATTTTTCCTTCCTTTTTTTAATGCTTCAAAATAAATTCAAATTCAAATACACGAGAAGGTCACAAAATAAGATTTTCTTATCCTTAAATTAGTAAATATTTATACGTTTATAAACAACAAAGAAAATTTAGATTTTTTATATACAAGTTATAGTTTTATATCGAGGTGAATGAAAACACTGCCTACTATGTACATATGTAGGTTTGATTATACTTTTTATTACAACTTTATTTCTTGCGCATATGTGGAGGCAACGATTAGAGAGTCTGGCAAAAGACTGGATTTTAGACTTAAAGTAAATCTTATTCTACCTTACTTGAAGCAGAGAATGTTGTAGCTACATTGTAGCCGTTGTTATTGTTTTTGTTACAACGACTGCATTTTCAGATAGGTCGCCAATTCGCTATTGTTATTGCTATTCTTCTTGTTGTTGTTGTTAATACGACTGCAGTTTTAGGTAGATCGCCAATACTCTTTTGCTATTGCTATCGGTGTTGTTGTTGTTGCTGCAACTGAAGTTTCAGGTGGATCGCTCCTCCGCTACTGTCGTTGTTTTTAATTTTGGCACGCGCAAATTAGCAGACATAGCGTCAGCATTTCTCATGAGAACGGAATGTTTCCCATGAGCGCGCTAGCGGGTGTTAACTTACATAAATAAAGTGTAAATAAAAATGAAAATATCAAATTCAAAATTCATGCTTTCTTAATCTATAAGGTCACCATCTATTTAATACTAATTAAAAAATTCATTCAGTTCATTAGTAAAAATATACATAAAAAGTGTAAACAAAAGCAAAAATATCATTAATTCAGGTCTTCTTAGTCTATTTGTACTATACCTACTTATAACTAATTAAAAAAATCATTAAGTTCACTGAAAAAATATATACAGGTACAAAAAAAAATATCACATTGTAAATTCCCTTCACCTATTTATCGTCAGCTTAAACTAAGACTTAGCAATTCATATCACTGTTGGTTGTCTATCTGCCTTTCCATTAGCTTTTCCATAACTAGGTTATGCCTTTTCATTTCTTCCAGCTCTTCTTTTTTCATTCTTTCCATTTCTCGTAAATTGTTTTTATGCAGAGAATGCAGGCTATTTACCGACCTATATATTTTTTTATATTTTCCTGGTGCTCTTTACAGTCCGTCACTGCACCTTTGATGGTATCGCAGAGCTCGCGATGGATTGACAGCTCCTCGTCAAGATAGTCGGAAGGAGCTTTTCTTCGCGTTCTTAGAGAACATGTCGGCTTTTCGGATGCGACTGGAGGGGGAGAGACCGTTTCCTCGTCAACACACAATACATCCATTCGCACATCACTTTCAGTCGATGACTCATTCACGGTCATAGTTTCAACCTCATTCACTACTGCAATTTCATTCATACCATCACACTCATTCATTGAGGAATCTTCCTGTTGTCGGTCAACCAGAGCCACAGGTGGTGCTAGGCCAAATTTCTTCCCCACTCCTACTACGGACTCTCTCATTCCTACCAACTCGAAAATCGCCCTCTCTGTTGTCGAAAATTTATACTCCAGGTTAGGGCCACAGCCTGTGCTTCAGGTTACTTGCTGCCAATCGCCTTGTATGTTGCCAACTACGTTTCTTTGTCTTTGTCCAAAAAGTTGCCGGCGAGCGACTTGAGGATATTATTGCGGCTCTGTACTTTATTGGCGATTGCGGTAGTGTGCGCAGAGAAGGAGAGCAGGCTGTCAAATGTAACCCCCAGAATCCTCCGGTGATTAACCAAATATTTAATGAACGAACTGAAACATCATACATTCCGTGCGAGCACAAGTGTCATTCATACCAAAGACCGTCTGTACAATGTTGATTGAAACCAATGCTGATGGATGCAGCGCTAACCGGTTTGTGTGAGGTTGGAACTCATTCATGCCATCCTGTTATGGGATGGAAGCTGGAGTTGATTTTGAGTATGCAATTCATTTGCAATAGATCCAGTGAGTTGGAAGCTGAAATTTTGTTGAGTAATTCATGAAACCAAAGACAGCAAATTGTATTTATAGGAATAAATAAAAGTGGGATTTAATGGTTAGAATTTCCACATAACCAGGTTACTTTATTTATGGTTTCAGTTCATGGTTGGCATAAATAATGGTAAAAACCTGGCGAACTGGGTATTGTTTCCATACTAAAGCTAAGGCGAATCCATATAAGGTGAAGGTGACCAAGCAGCTGATTGAATTCGCTTGGTGATCGTAATGTCAAAATGATGTGTTTGTTGTAAATCATACAGTTATTGTGCATATAATTTGCAGAGCTCGAAAATAACTGATCCACATTAAATTCAATATTTTTACATATATTAATTCTTCGGTCTATTTATTTGTATCAAAACAGTAATTTTTGTGAGCTCCAGGTCATTTTTAATAGAAAAAAAATTGTAGAAAAAACAACAATGGTAGAAGTTATAGCTATTTCGGAGATTACCACATCTCCTAATCAAACTCCTTGCAAGGATCGAACTCATGTCCTATTAAAATGGCTTTGAGCACATAAAAATTATTGTTTGATATATATATAAATAGGCCGAAAAATTAATATATACATTTTCAAATAAGTATGTATGTAATGGATGATCACACCAAACCATAATAATTCCTCTAACAATAATAGTATTACAAATAGAATTTGTTATAATCAACAACAACCACGCATTCTGTAATAGCGGCAGACTGCCATACTTGAAATTGTGTTTGCAATAATAAGAACATGGAAAATCAACAACAGTATACACAGCTTACTTGGCTCATCTCGTTTAACTTTGCCTTTATGAGTATAAGGTAGAGGACGTTAGTTCGATCCTTCGATCAGACTTCTTGTCTGATTAGAAGATGTGTTGATCTCCGAAATAGATATACCATTGCTGTTTTTTATATAATTTTTCTATTAAAAAGGGCATTGAGCTCAAAAACAAATATTGTTCAATGTTTTTTTTTTCACTGATATAATAATTTACGTTTTAAGGTTAATGGCTGTGAGAAATAGAAGAGCTACGAAAGTAAATATCAACCGAAGTTATTTTGAAAAAATTTTTGTTGAAAAGGTCAGTTACTAACTCGTACTATAAAAGCACTTCACTTGGTATTATTTATATGCTTACCTGGATTCCGTTACATTTAAAACAAAAAATTAAATAAAAAGTCGGTTGGAAACGTAAAAGGAAAAACAAATCAACTAAAAGTCTGTTAATGGTAATAAATGTTAAAAGACAGTTATGGGTACTGATTTATGTTTTATATCACCAAATAAATCGCAATACGCGATACGTGTAAATTACCCGGTTATTTTCGGTCTCTGAAAATTTGTTACTGAAAATTTTTGTTATATTGGAAAATCTATTGAAACCCAAAATTTTAGCACGTATTTGTACTTATTATTATACTAATGCTTTTCAAATTTGTTATATGTATCTGTTCTTTGCGTCGCCGTACCTTTAGAGGTATTAAACTCGTATACAAAGAACGTAGGTACAAACGCAATAATTTTGAATCATATACAAATTTTTATATTAAATTTATTAATTCATATCATACAATACTTTATACAATGTATATAAACTTTCTATACTTTCTTAAACTCTTCATATTTAGGATTACTTATACCACTTACGAAATATTTGCGCTAAGAGATTTAATTAAGTTTTACATTGAGCAAAGCATTCCTACGTTCTTTTCCATAGGCAGCGTATTAGCGGGAAGATGGACAGATGAGAATGAGCAACTGTTATGCTTGCTTAATCGGGGGTTTGTTGTTTTCCCTACTGAGCAAAGTACGGCAATGTTCGTTTTCATAGGCACCGCAGGCGTATCAATTACACTGGTTTACAATATTAAACTTTTTGTCTGTTGCCGCGAATCCTGTGGTTGATATTGCTCACTCATCACTTGTTTTTGTCAAATCTACCCTCAAAATTTTTTGAGCAGCTCGAGTTACTTTGTTTTTGATTTCATCATTTATATTAATTTATATCATATATATTAATCGATAACAGGCATATTTTACTGTGTTAAAATTAGTTTCTCTAGTTTTTGCGTCATGAGTAGTTCAAGGAGACGTTGTTTAAACAATCCAGATCATTTTTGCTATATATGCGGAGAATATGTGTTTAACAATAGTAGAAAAGTTATATCAGAGTTGGTGAAAAATACCTATTTTGAGTATTTTGGGATGCTCTTGGATAAAAATGAGAAGTCTTGGGCTCCCAATTGTGTTTGTAAATCGTGTGTGGAATATTTAAGATTATGGAAAAGTGGTAAAAGAAGTGCCTTTAAATTTGGAACACCGACTATTTGGCGAGAACCACAAAATCATCTCATAGACTATTATTTTTGTAGTGTGAACATAAACGGTTTAAACACTAAGAATCGAGCTAAATGGCAATACCCAAGTACTAGTTGTGTTCAACGCCCAGTGCAGCGTTCACCTCACTCATCAAAGCTTAAAAATATATCTGAACCATTAGAGCAAGACATTGAAGGGCCAAGCTCATCACAAAATGATCCTGATTTTGAAGCTATGTCTAATGAGCCAAAATGCTTTTCCCAAAATGAGTTAGATGATCTTGTAAGAGATTTAAATCTTTCTAAACAAGCTTCAGAATTGTTAGCATCAAGACTAAAAGAAAAAAATTTGCTATCCTCGGATACTAAAATAAGTTTTTATCGTGAAAGAGATACAGAATTACGGTGTTATTTTTCCGAAGAAGATGGCATTACCTTTTGTTCAGATATCAAAAAATTGTTGATAAAAATGGGCTTGAAGCAATACGAACCAAATGACTGGCGTTTATTCATTGACAGCTCAAAACGTAGCCTAAAAAGTATTCTATTACATAATGGAAATAAATATGCTGGGGTACCTATTGCCCACAGTACAAAGTTAAAGGAGGAATATTGTAACATTTCGCTAGTCTTGAACAAAATAAAATACAATGACCATAAGTGGCTAACTTGTGTCGATTTAAAAATGGTCAACATTCTTCTCGGTCAACAAAGTGGTTACCCCAAGTTTCCCTGTTTTATATGTCTTTGGGACAGTAGAGCTAAACAAGAACATTGGGTAAGAAAAAACTGGCCCTTGAGAGCAAATATGGAGCCTGGAAAGCACAATATAGTTCACAATTCATTAGTATCTCGTGACAAAATTATCCTTTTACCATTACACATAAAACTGGGCATCATGAAACAGTTTGTAAAATCACTAGATAAAAATGGGAACTGCTTTTCTTACATTTGCCAAAAATTTCCTCAGCTCACTATGGAAAAGATTAAAGCCGGTATCTTTGATGGCCCTCAAATTAGACAACTTACGAATGATACTCAATTTAGAAATTCTATGACTGAGTCAGAACTAAAGGCTTGGACAGCTTTCGTATCTGTGATGCAGAATTTTCTCGGAAATCGGTAATCTGAAAATTATATTGAACTTGTAGAAGACGTTCTGCTACAATTAAGAAATATGGGATGCAATATGAGTATAAAAGTCCACTTTCTCCATAGTCACCTGGACAGGTTTCCGAAAAATTTAGGAGATATGAGCGAAGAGCAGGGAGAGCGTATGCATCAAGACTTACGCGTCATGGAAGAGCGCTATCAGGGTTTCTGGGATACAAATATGATGTCTGACTATTGTTGGTCTCTAATACGTCATTTTCCAAAGTCGACACATTGGAGAAAAGCTTTAAAACGAAATTTTTTAGAACTCAATGATTAATTGTTTCTTTAAATAAAGTTTTTCTTATTAAATACATGTTTTTTCTGTCTAATACCTACATAGCTGAAACTCAGAAACTAGAGCTGATAAAAATATTCTAATTATACTTTTGAAAATAGCATATTTTATGTAGTCAGCAACAGCTAAAATTTCTTCGGCAACAAATGTACTGTAAACTAGTGTTATAAATGAAAACAATGGAAGTAATGCTTATTCTTTTGAAACAACTCATATCAGATTATGATTTTGTTTTGCAAGTTGTTCTTTGTGTTTTTCATATGTATTTTTACATTTTCGCTGTTTTTGACACAAGGTAATTCATTTACGGTAAATGTTGTTTTTGTAGGACTGCTATAACCTCATATGAGGAGGGTTCGTTACGAAAGCCCAGTAAAATAATTTAAAGAGTAATCATCAATCAATGATAATCATTTTACTTATTAAGCTGTTTTTTTTGTTTTCCGCTTGTTCGATAATAAATCTCCTCTTATTTCTTTAATTACTCACTCATATTTATGCTTTTGCAAATTTATAATTCAAAATATTGAATTGTTTTGCTGACTGAAATACAACCACATGCCACAACCAGCTGTTGGTACAAGCTTGTATAAGCTTTCTGTCAAACGAACACTTATAATTGAATCATTGTAGGCAGCGTTACAGTAGATGAGGCACATAAGATAATAAAAAAGTACCATTTTTTGCCTCTGGTTGTTTTGATTAGTTTTACTTTTATGCACCAAAATTATAATATTATTATACATATTTATATACTTGTTTTATCCATTTAAATTAGGAATCGATTTGCTTTAATTACAATTAATAGTTATCGAGATGTTTTTCTAAAAGAGGAGTGTTTAAGCATGCGTAAAAGAAATGTAAAGTAGATCGCTGGGAATAATACCTACAACAGTTACAGCTAAGTATCCATGATGCAATAATGAAAGGCGTTTGACGTTGGCAACTTTTCGCTCTAGGCGTCAGCTTGAACTGTCTTAGGAAATTCCCATTGTATTTCCCCCAGCGAAAACATAAGTTGGCTTACTGATCAACTTATCCGTCTTTGTTTTTGTTTGACAATCGCAATTCAAATTCAAATTTTTGAGTTTCCATTAATTTTTTAAAAGCTTTGGATCATCTAGTTGATAATTTAAGTGTATTAATTGATTAAATTCTAAGTATAAATAAAAATTAAGATGTAGCAAATACTTGTATAAGTAATTAGGTGGTGCAACTTTTTAATGAATATTTACCACAGGTTTTTGACAGCTGTTCGTGGTACTTCGACGACAGCCTAAATATATATTTTTTTTTTACAATCAGAACTCGTAACATTGTTATGTAGTAAAAGCGAAGTAAATATATGCTTAAATTACTAAGGAACTTTGCATCGATAATTTCCCTTAAAAAGAAAAAAGAGTGTTATATACAACTATTCATCAACGCACATACAACTAGGGGAACGACTTTCGATCCAATACCAAACTATGTCGTTACTTTTGCCCCTCGGCAGTTTTAAACTAATATTTTTTTGGAATACAACACTTCCAAGACCTCAAAAACGTTTTTGACATCTTTAAAATCTGAAATTTGTCACCAAGAAAAATATTACTTATACACACATAGTTTCATTGGGTTTAAAAAAGACCTGGTTTTTTTAAATTTGGGCTTAGGCAATCTTTTTTAAAATCAATTCCAAATATTTGAAACAAAAGGTTATACGGTTTGGTTAAATGTTGACTTCTCCAGCTTTTTTGAGCAAAATCTGTCAAAAATGCTTTACAGTATACCGTTGTTGCGCATTAAAATTATCATTTAGTTTTGTTTAGAAATAAACCAATTTTTATAATTTTAAGTCCAATATACACACGTACATACAAACATGTAATAAATGTAAACTCTTAGGGATTTCAACCACATGAGCGGTTTGTCGATTGTACAGGCTTGTCTGGCGCTAAGCTATTATAAATCGATCCCTGAGGATCTTATCGATATGGTGTTTTGTGTAAAGTTCATTCAGCGTATAGAGGAGGAGATTCATATGTGTTACTCTAAGGTATTGTATTTTTAGTCTTATTTGTATTTTATTATAATATTATTAAATTCCTTCAGGCAACTTATCCGGAACGAGTACTTAATTTAATAATGCAGTTAAATCGCACCGTATGTTTGGATTACCCCGAGGCGAATATTCCATGGTTTCAACAAAACTTCCTCGAAGCACAACTCAGTAAACGTAAGTTAAATAAGTCTAATCTACCTTTTTATTCTATGTACAAATTTACAAATAGTTCATTCCGCGGTAATCTATACCAAACTTGAGCGTATGAAATTAATATAACGCACTGACATACACTATACTATTATACTATATATTATTATACAATATGGTATATTATTTTTTAGTATGTTGCCATATCTTTTTTAATATTCAGTCTATACCATTAACGGATTGATTTTCGGAGTCTATTGACTTTTATTCATTATTTAGCCTTCCATGAAGAAAGAATATTTTATAATATGTTGTTTTCAAACTTCTTGCCTAAAGTCGGCATTACTTCAGTTCGCGCGTTGAAAATTATCTCACACTATATCAACAAAAAAACTTGCACAGCAGGGAAAATTGGGAAAGATATTTGAAATTGCAAATTTTTATTCATTTAATTTTAGCAATTTCGCAGCAAAAAATAAGCTGGGTGCTGTTCGCTTTCTTTGATCAGATTATTGACATTTCCCAAGATGCAAATTTTGGCATAGCGTTGTCCCAAAGGATATTTGGAGTGTGTAATTCTTAGTCCTATTTTGGGGATTATTTTCAAAATACTTATTATATATTTATTCTATAAATATTTCTCCTAAAACCATTAAAGAGATAGTGGAGTAAGTTCAAAGATAGCCAACTGTAACTTAGAACTAAGAAATAATAAGTATATTTTTTCTAGCTTTTCTGTATTTTTTTTTTTAATATTTTAGGATTATTCTCAAAATTTTGTTAGTTCAAATTTTATTTCGTTGAAATACATAATATTTAAATTGTAACGTAAAAAAAATAAATTTTTTCATTTAATACCAGCACTAATTCATAAAAACTAAAGCCCATTTCATTCGTTCTGTTATGCTGTATTTTTTCGTATAATTTATAGAGCTTGTGGCCAGATTTGTATTAGGAATAATATGAGAACACAACAATTTTTCAAAGTGGCAGAAGTGATAGCTGCTATTTCGGAGATCACCACATCTCTTCATCAGACTTCTTTCTTTCTAGACTTTACCTGGCTTTGAACCATGGTACACGGGATTGCTAGGTGAGAATGCAACCACTCAGCTACGCTAACCGTGTGAAAATTGTTTGTTTTTCTCACTATTCCTATCTCCAACCATACCGCTATTAAGTGTGACTTTTTCGGCACTCTGTGCTTAACAGGGTGGTTGGTATTGTTTCTTTCTACAAATCTATCAGCTTTTTGTTCGAACTGTAGTTTTGCTTTTTTTAGGTTTGCTCATCCTTTATTATAATTTTTATTTTTGGCCTTATTTTTTATGAATTGTCTGTATAATTTATAGAGCTTGTGGCCAGGTTTATGGTTTATATTAGGAATAATATGAGAATCGTTTGCTGACATTTCAATTTTTTGCTTAGCTTATTATTAAAACAAGAAACGTCCAGTTGCCGAAATTCGATCATCGGCATTTTTGAATTTCTATGTATTGGATTCTAGAATCGCAATTTTTTCGGCCAACGACTATTGTACGTAAAATTTTTACTCGAATTTGCTGGCGTGCTTCCTTTTCTGCTAGCTCGTTCACTTCCGCTTTGAAACTCACTTTTGGTTGTATGACTGTTACAAGGCGAATTCATGTAAGGTGAAGTTATTAATGTAGCTGATGTTTTCTTCTTCCACTATATTTGGTATTTTCCTTTACCCATGACGTCGTAAAAACGAAAACTTATGGCGTCCATCCTTCTATTCTCTTTTATCGTGACTTTAAAACGGTTGAGTACACGTATATAAAATGACTATTTTGAAACAAAATACATAACCAACCAAGTTTCCAGACTTTTGTCAACTTACTTAAATTCAAAATTGATTGTTTTTTTTATATTGTTGAAGGTTTGAATACACGTTTTTTAATAGTGATCGCCTACTGTAGTTACTGTAAAATTTTCTCATAAAAATCAGAAAAAAGTACATAGCTTAGAACTCTGACCTGCTACTTGTACGATAAATAAATTGAAGAAGTTCGGCCAAACATCTAACAAAGGACGTAGTGAATGACTTGAATTGTAAATTAGTGGAAAAGTAGTAATGAATAAACAAATAGTAATGAGTGCACAGAAAATCATTCATCATTCACTCATTACTAAAAAATTCACTCATCGACTGATTTGTTAACAACTATCGAATGAATTAATAATATTTTCAAACAAGAAAACCAAACTCACCGGTAATAAGTGTGCATAGAATACGAAAAGGGTGTAAAAGTTGTCGCAGTGCGTATTACCGGTAACGAAAGCTTTGTTACCGGATCAGAGTAGACCTGTAAGTTATTTTCTCTATGATTGCCTGATATGTATAGCTACTGATATATGCGAACAAGCCAGAAACTTTGGACGCTTGAAAAAGTAGCTGAAAATAGGACCGCCCTTCGTTATAACATGCTGCTTGAATAGTACTTATAGGCCACAAATAAAATACATAATCAGTACCTTCTCTATTATGAATGGCAACAAATGCACGAAGATTAAACACATTTTAATATTAAACTTGGGTACAAATAATATTGTTTTACTTTTATAGTAATATTTTAGACTAAGAGCGACAATATGCTATTTCTTATTATTATTTCTTCAATAATTTAGAACCAAAAATTCGAAGCAAGTTTGGTGAAGACGTGAGAAAGCTCCTAGCCGCGGTTTTAAGCGACGAAAGCTTCTTCAGCTGCAATCATATAACACCTTACGGATATCAAGTTAGTGTATTTCAATTTTGGATATTAACTCATTTTATTGCTTGTATTACATTCAATGCTTTGTAGATCGATTTTGTGATACATTTCGATAAAAATCGCATGCCTATTGCAACAACAGCGGAAACTACAATATTAAATCGCATTACAAAGTGAGATTCGTTACAAAATAGTCACTAATAATAGTATATATGTACGTAAAATAAAAAAAAAAAATACATATTAAATTTCAGGGTTGCAATATTGCTAATGCGGCTAGATTCGTTTTGTGAAAATGATCTTACCGCACTACGTGGTCCTGAGCATCTTAGAACAAAACATTTGGAAATGATGGGTTACAAAGTTGTGCACATTAATGAACATGATTGGAACACGAGATACATGAATTCTCCGCAGATCAAAACAAATTATCTTAAATGTCTCCTACAGATATAACAAAATATTACCATGATTATAACTAGAACTTTGTTATTTATTTGTGTGCTTATATCTCCAAATATTTTTATGTAAATACATATCTTTTTCAATCACATGCATTTGGCGATATTACAGACGCAATTTTACCAATTTAACTCACGTTCTCTGTGCCTAGGAAAATGTTTTTTCCAAATTGCTGTGGTATCTATAATTATTGACAAAAAAAGGGCCATTTTCTAAACCGGATAATTAAAATTATTATAGTTATTCCAGTTAAGGGGGTATTCCGATTTTTTGGGTTAAAAAAATCGAAACATTTTTTCTTGCTTATTTACACTCTACAACTGTCACAAAATGCGTGGAAAAAATTTCCTTGCAATATATCTTGTAGTTCTGGAGATATTCCCATTTTGACCCAACCATGCACCTGGCGTAATTAGTCACGCGAAAACCCGAGCGTGCGTACGCTTCTGGAAAATTCCAACTGTGCTTACACACAGAGGAGATCCTTTAAGCGTGAATTTGGAAATACCCGGATGCGTGTGGCCATGAAAGACTTGTACGAAAGATCAGAAGGAATATTGTATGGTGCAGGCATTACAGATGAATGGTAATTGTAACTTTTCCGTCGTTTTCATCGGAACAAGTTGTCTGGAAACTTTAATCGCGTTTATCTCAAAACCAAATTTTTACAGCTTCTTGCCAACTTTTTTCGAAAACTGTACGATATAATTCAATAATTAAATACTTAAATTACTCGTATAATCCTCAGGAATAAGATAAACTAGAATTATTTTAATCTAATAAAATTTAGTCTTATTAAATAACAAAAAATTCCGAAAAAATAGTCAAAAAAATTACTTTTTTCAATAATTCGTCACTATAATTGAGTTAATTATCGGATTAGTGCGATTGCAGTTCATCTTTTAGCAGATGCGATCCCGATTACCAAAATGTTTCGTTTGTGCCATTCAGATACGTGAAACTCGTACAATCTTGCCAAGAAACAGGATGTGTCGTTTGTTCAAGGTCCACTTTGAAACTATCATGGAACCTTATTTTTTCATAGTTTTGGATGACTGAACTATTTTCGTAAACGTTAAGTATTGTAGAAAAGACACCTTGGAGCTATCAATCTGTATTTTGAGTTATTAAATCACATGATATATTTTTCGGGTTGGGTACAATATGATTTTGGTTCAAAATTCTGTATTTAAAATTCTGTATTCAATATTCTGTATTCAAAAATCTGTAATTCAAAATTCTGTACTGTTAAAATTCTGTATTGCGGAACACTGTAATTTTAAATTCTGTAAATCAAAATTATGTATTGGCAGTATTTTGTTTTGCAAAACTCTGTATTGAAAAACCGGAAGAGCATATGGATAAATAAAAAAGTGCGCACTTTTTTTATTTATCCATATGCTCTTCCGGGTTTTCAATACAGAGTTTTGCAAAACAAAATACTGCCAATACATGACTTGTCTTGACCCATATGGTTTCCTATATTATCAAAACAGATTTACATAAAGCAAATGTACATATGTTTGCATGTATTTATAGCTTCAGAAATTTCAAAATGGTCACAAAATTAGTCAAACGAAGAAGGCTGTAAAAGCAAACAACAGAATTAAAAGAATAACAAAAAAAAAGGCTTATATTAAGGCATGTTTCTTTTCTAAAGCGAATTGCTAAAAATTTAATAATATAATAATTGTTTCGCCATTATAATGTAATAACTTTTGTTTTGAATGAATTTTTGAATGTTTCTTTAATTGACGTATGTATGTATATATACCATTGATTCTATAAAATCGGAATTCCATTATTCATAAAATAAATGTGCTATTCAGGTAAGCGTGCTTATCAGGTTATCTGCTTATTTGGTTATATTTTTACAGCATTTTGATCGAAAATAATTTTGATTCCAGAATTTTAATATACAGAATTTCAGTTCTCCATCATTTTGATCATACAGAATTTTAAATACAGAATATTGAACCAAAAGAATTTAGGCTGGACAGAATTTTTTTTTTGAATTTTACAGAATTTTCATCCAAAAGAATTTTGAAAAGCAGAATTTAGTACCTCTCCCATATTTTTCATTATTTCTCAAGGTGGAGAAATTTATTTTACAGCGACTTACTGGTTTTCGGCTGCTTTTCGTTCGTTGCCTTTGCCCAACGAATATTCGTAAGCCTGTCAAGATAAGAAGCAACGAGGTGCTTCGGTCTGCCCACGTCCAACGAGGTAGTGTGTTGAGTTTATTTACTTTGTCGATATTCAGGGATATACTCGTAAGTAACACCGATTACACAATGGCCTTTACTCCTCACCGCCTATATTAATCTTTCATCAAAATAAGAGTTATTATCTACCTACATGCATACATATATATAATATATTCATAAATTCCAAAGATAGATATTGCTAATATTTACTTAACGATTTTAATATATTATTATCGATGAATTAAGGTATTTGAACATTATTTTTTTATTTTATTCCAAATAATAGAGAATAAGAAGTTTAATTACATAAACATTACTCTAAAACTTCTTTCTGAAACTCCATTTTTAAACTTCTATCTATATCTATATTAGCATTGTCAACGCAAATACAGCGGTTTTACAGAAAGAAATTGGATGAAATTATTTAATAAACGTGCAATGACAAGCTAAGCCAAAGTTCAACGACTATGATCAGTATTTTTTATTTACATGTATATCTATGTACATACATATATAAGCTTGATAAGAAATCATGATGCATGGATACTTTCCTTTAAAAAACAAACACGGTGGGGCAATTATCGATTAAATGAAATGCAGAAGGTAAGATATTTAGTTATTTTCCCCATAAAAGACCTTTTTCCGCCCGTTTTTCTTGTACTTCCAAAATACATAATTGAGCTAATACAGCACGAAATCGAACTGTCACTACGTACAACATCTTTTATTATTGCATCATGGACCCATAGGTGATAGCAAGATAACCAAGGCGAATCCATTGTGTATTTAGTTTGGGTAATTTTGCGAGTGAAATGCCAGTTTCTGAATCTGATCATGTATTTTGTTGGTGTAAACAAAGCAACCCAGCGAATTGGGAAAGAAGAACAAGCATTCAGCTCATGGGATCACGGTGTACTGAATACTGAAGGTGACGCCTTTAGAAGTACCGCTACTTTGGTTTTGCCGGGTTTGACAATTCTCAACTTCAACTAGACAAAGCTTTTTTCACAAATTAAGAAAAAGAGACACTTTTTTTAGTATTTTGCGAATTTATTTATTAAATGTCTGCCTATAAATTCATACTTTTACACTTTAGAACAATTAGAACACGTTTTTCAACGAAATATTGGAAGTTGTTCAATTTTCTCTCTCCCGTATTCTTGTTTACTAAAGGCGAGATCTGTCATTTCACCGCGGGAAGGCGCAATCTTGTATTCTATCATTCTTGTCATGGGATGCTATCACCCAAGGGGAATTTATAAAAGGTGGTGTCAAAAGAAGATCTGATTTAATTTTTTTAAATTTAAATTTGCCTTGCCTTTCGATTTTTTAATAACAAATAACAAAATTTTCTTCGATATTTTTTTATAAATATAACAAAAACTATGTAATTTAATGATTCAATATGCTTTCATCGACATTTTTCAATTTTGTTGAAGAATCCTTTAACATTTTTTGGTTCAGTTTTATAGCCTATTTAAGTTTAGTATAATAAAATGCAAGTTTCAAGTGCCTACAAACTACCGTTGAGTTTTTATAATTTGGTCGTTAGAAACTTGTTTGCTATCGCCAAATAAAATTATTACAAATCAACGAGAACTTTTATAAAATGCAAGCGTTTTATGAAAAAAAGTTCGTAAGACTAGACATTCGAAAAGTAATAAAAAATCGGCGGCAGGTTTTAAAATTAAATAAGCTATGAACCTGCGTACTCGAAAATTTTCTGAAAAGCCTTAAAAAAATTTAAAATTTTTACGTAAATTTGTTGGGTTCCACAAAAATTTTACCAAGCTTGAAACAATAATTTGCAGGGTTTTTGTTATAGTGTGAACTATATTTGTAAATAAATTTAACAAAAAAATGTATCATGAAAAACCTTGCCAATATTGTAAAAAGGTCACCCAGCATTCGAACGGGGTTGCTTGCCACTGCGCGTTTCTTTGTTTTCTATTTTCTCAACTCGCCCAACAAATTTGCCTTAGAGTGGCTTTGACAATTGCCACACCAAAAACCAAGGCGAATTCATATCAGGTGGTGCTATATGTCAGTACAAAAACAAAAATTTACACTAACAAAATGTTGTGCGTATAGTATGATTTACAACAAACATGTCATTTTGACTTAACGTTTACCAAGCGAATCCAATCAGCTGCTTGATTAACTTCGCCTTATACGAATTCCCCTTGCCAAAAACCAAAAATAAAATACATATAAGCTTTGTGAATGAATTCGCTATTGCTATTGCCACCACCTTATATGAATTCTCCTTGCGATCACCTGATTATTTCTGTTGATTTGAAAAAGTACTTTTCTGTTGCTTTAAAAATTTGCTTGAACAAACAAATATTCGAATTTTTATATCGAGGCGAATTCATATAAGGTAGTGTTACCATAGCAGCCGATTTGCTTTTTTTTATTCACTTTACATGTATTTTGTTTTTGCTTTTGCGTATGAGCTTTCAAAAGCCGTAAAAGCAAACACAAAATGTATGTAAATTTGGCAATTCTTACGCAAAAGCTAAAACGAAATACATGGGAGTTTTGTAGTTGTACTTATAACACCACCTTATATGAATTCGCCTTGATTTATTTCTTGAGAGCTGCAAACTGAGAAACGAAATTATGATAGAAGAATATAATTCAACTAGAACTAAGGGGAATTTAACAGGTGTTGATTCAATTATTAAAGGTTTAATTTCCAATGGGGAAAAATGTAATCCTATTTTGCGAAATGGTGGAAATATGGAAATATTTTGTGGGGAAATTGGTACATATTTTGTGAAATATTATTTTCATGAGCAACTTGCTACGATCTCCCGGTTAGGGATTTCTTATTTATGCCAAAACCAATGATTTTGATTAAAAAATACTATTAAAATCTAGATTGTATAGCCTAAAATGGTAAACAGACAATGCTTTCGTCTAATCTCTCTAATATTATAAATATGAAAGTCTGCATGTTTAATGTACAATCACGCAACAAGTAAAGATACGCAATGACTTGGAATGGGTTATAAGGATATTTTTTATTTCGCCATAAGAATGTACATGTGTCGAGATATTCAAGCAACAATTTCATGTCACAAAATAAAAGCTAGCAATTAAACGATGTTTTGTACATGGGAGAAAATATCAAATCAAAAATATTTTAAAAATAAAAATAAAATTAAATGACCTTCGATTGTTTATTTATATATTAATTTGTTGAGCTCAAGGTCTGATTTAAATAAAACATAAACTTATTTTATCGTGTATATTATTAAATATGTCGATATTTCGACTTCAATCTGATGTCATCTTTGGGACAGTAAAACACATAATTTATTTTATATTGAAATAGTTACAAATATAAGCAAACAAAACATATCTTGTCCACTAAAGAATTTAACAAAAAGAAAGTTTTAACAAAACAAATTTGCGAACGAACATAAACATGCAAATGTAAGCGTAAATGAATGCCGTAATGTACATATGTTCCAGGTATGTACTTATGTATATCGGAGAGGATGAAGCATTCCAAGCTTTATGACAAAGAAAGTTATCAAATAGCGCCTAGACACAACAACTCTTTGCAAATAAATTTATAGTAAGACCAAGGACAAAATTCCCAGGCATGAGAAAACTGACGTGGTGTAGAGGTTTCAATGTAATGTCGATACAAGATGGCCTTGACTTCGGATAACAAGATGCAAGATGGCCTTGTCATCCCACTGTAAGGATAAGGGGCACTTTCCAGATTTTTATAGCGTAGCCATCCTAGAGGAAAACATTACAACACACAAATGCTATATATTGTGAACACCGCTTACGACAAAAAGATGAACTTCAAAACGGGGATAGAAAACTGATCTCATGTCTATTGAAACTTTATTGTATCATACTACAACATGTTAATTTAGGTGTTCGTTGTTCCTGTGTTCCAGTGTAGTCCAGCATACAATGTTATTTCAGGAAAAACAATACAATGAGGGATACCTGATATACAGTGGCTCACATAAGAATTTTACATATGAAGAAAGTAAACCAAATGATAATATTTTTGCATTTGTTCCTGTTTTATTTATAAGTTATGTATTCAATTCAATAACATACATATATACTCTTTACTTCGCGGATACTTCATTAACACAAAAAAAACATAAAGATACACAGGATAATAATGAAGATAATTCAGAATTTGTAACTCACAAAAGTATTTTGAATTTGACTAAAAGTGATATATAAATAAATGTAAAAACTATCTAGTATCTCGTATGACAACCGCTACTTTTAGATACAGTTTCCAAGCATTTTGGCATTGATTCTACCAACTTTCGACAAAATTTAGGTGGTATTTTTCCCCGTTCTCTTGGAAAAATCTCCTTGAGACTATTTTTTGACGAAATTTTGTGTTGACGCACTCTATCTTCAAGGTATGCCCAAAGGTTTTCCATAGGGTTTATGTCACGGCTCCAACACCCCCTGGAAAGTGTTTTACGTTGAAAAGTAACCACATTTTAACGTCGTGAGACGTATGTTTCGGGCCCTTGTCATGCTGAAACAAAACCCCGTTTCTTGGCAAACCCATTTTTTCTACACGGGGGTGTAAATTGTATATAATTGTATAAATATGTATATTTATCCCTTGTGCTGTCTATAAAACCAAGATTTCCAACTCCCTGAGGCGATATGCACCCCACACCATCACCGAACTTCCTTTGAGGTTTGAGGTTTTTTATATGCAGCTCTACATTTGGTTTCCACCAAACCATACGACGGTCATCCGATCCAAAAATATTATATTTGCTTTCGTCGCTAAATATTACAGTTTTCCAAAACTCGAAACTTTTACTTTTGTAGGTGTTGGTGAATAAAAGTCGCTTTTCTTTATTAATATTTGAAATAAGTGGTTTTCTTCGAGCCACGCGACCATGAATATTATTCGTCCTAAGCATTCTGCACACTGTCTTATCAGAAACTTGGGTGTGTAGGTCTGCTCTAAGCTTGTCGTTAAGCTTTGGTGCGGACAAATGTGGATTTTTGTGATTGGATTCAGGCATTTTGCGTTCCTCTCTCATAGTTAGCATCTTTGGCCGATCACAACAGGTTAAATTTTCTATACCGCCGCGCACCTTAAACCGTTTTACTACATTTTCTAGTTTGACGACATCGGCTAAACTATCGTAAATGTATTTTATAGATTTTCGTTCATTGTGAATGATAGTACATGATAGTACATATTGAAATAAAATATATAGTAAATATACTTATATTTAATTCTAACCGTGGTTGCGCAACTTTGAATCAATTACCTATTTATTCCACTTTAAATCATTATTCAACACTGTCTGCATTTCTAACTGTATTATTGCGACCATTTTTTTGTACCCAGAAGCAAACCTGTTCGCATCTTTCATGAAAGAAGCGATTTGTTTAGGGCTATTTAAGAACGGAAAATAGTTGTGCAAACAATTTTTAGGTTGACGTAGTTATGTATATATTTAAAAATACTATGCAAATAAAAACGAATTAGGTCCTAAATCTAAATTTCCCATGTATTTTCCACTTCCCAACATTACATCTCAAGTCGTTGTTGTTTTACACGTAATTCGTTATCCTACCTAGTGTTCTTTTGCAACTCGGTTACAAAGTTACGGGCCCATTATTGTTTGATTTATTCCAAACCAAGTTGGCCAAAATAATAGAAACAAAGCAAAAAAATATTTTATAATTAAAAAACAAACAGTTATGAAATTGAGTAAGTATTCGCTGTTTAATAGTGTTGTAGAATTGTTTTAACAATTTTAAAACGGATTTGATATTTTCACTGGTCCTGTTCCACGAAATGAGTCGAAGAAAGCATCTTACTTCTACCAAACGAGACATGATCAAGTTTCTCCGACAGAGCGCCAAATCCATAAGAGATATCGCCAAAATTATTAAGTGCTCATCGAAAAATGTATTTACAGCGCTTTACGCTAAAAAACTGTGAAAAACCAAGGTCAACCGCAAAAATGAGAGTATTTCTGGTAAAAACTTTGTAATGATGAAGGCTAAATCGAATCAGCCTTTTTCGTCACCTGAGTTGAAAGACTCTACCGGACTTGAAGTTAGTGTAAGAACGATTAGTCGAATCTTGGTAAAACATAATCTTCGGGCGAGGGTCCCGAGAAAAGTTAAAAAAAACTACATCAACAAGGTCGCTTTTGCGGGCTATGAAATACCATATACAAGATACTACTTTTGGAGCATGCGTTCGGTGGCGAAATGTGCTTTGGAGTGACGAAGACCAAATTAATTTGTCTAGGTGGATGGCAAAAAGTTTTTTAGCCGCCCTCCAGGCGAAGCTTACACAGGATATACGAAGCCCATTATAAAGCATGGTGGCGAAAGTATCCTGATGTGGGGCTGTTTTTCGTGGTATGGAGTGGGGCCAATCTTTGGAATCGATGGAATAATGACGAAAGAAAGTTATATGGATATTTTAGCCAACACCATGGGCCGAGAAAAACATACCTTTAAAGTGAGATTTTGAGCAGGATAACGATACTAAAATACCGCCAAATATACCAACAATTGGTTTCACTTGGAAAAAATTGATCTTTTGGACTGACCGTCTCAATCACCGGACTTAAATCTGACTGAGAACTTATGGCAAGACCTAAAAGTTGAAGTTGGAAAACAAAGTCAACTGAATTGTGGAAAATTGTACAGGACCATGGTGTAAAATTCTAGTTGATAAATGTTGCAAACTTATGGACTCGAAGTCTAAAATAATAACCGATTCTACCAAAAATTGAGACTTGTCTATTAATTAATAATGACAATGATGATTTTAATAATAAAAATAAAGTTTATATCCGTTGACATAATTTGTTTTTATTTTTTTGGCCAACTGGATTTTGAGTAAATTAAACAACATGATTACAGTTAGAAATGCAGACAGTGTTTAATAATGATTTAAAGTGGAATAAATATATAATTGATCTAGTATTCTACAATCACCAATCTAAGTATATTTACTATATATTTTATTTCAACATGTACTTTCAAGAACGATGTTTCTATTTTTTTTGGTCATAGCTTTATGTATATACATACATATTTGCGTCTTATTGTTCGCTTTTCTATGTACGAGTATTGTTGTTGTATGGTTTTGTTTATAATTACTGTAATTCGAATTATTTACTTTTCATGATTATGTTCGTCACCAAATTTGTTTTCATTTCATTTCGGTAAATTCTTTAGTCGATAAGGCATATTCCAAAGTGTTTGTTTATATGTGTAACTATTTAAATATAACAAAAAAATGTTGTTTCTTCAGTCCTGAAGACGACTTCAGATTGAAGTCGAAATATAGACATGTTCAATAATATACACGATAAATACAATTGTGTTTTCTTTAAATCTGGCATTGATGTAAATAAATTAATATATAATTAAACAATCGAAGGCCATTAACAACAACCAATTATGAACCAACGGAGAACTCACCGGAAAGACAAATACTCATCCAGAGATCCGAATTCATTAAAAAATTAATAATAATTATAAGTTTTGACCAAAAAACACATAAAACAGTACCAAAATAATACACGATAGATTTGCATGCGTGCGAAATCAACGAAATTTCAGAAGAGGTGTAGAAGGAGCCTCGGCTCCGAAATCTACTAACAACGCAACTAAAAATATTCTCTATGTGATTACCAACAACATTCGTAACAATAGGCTTTCAACTAAAATCAATAACTCATCATCGAAATACAATAAGAATTTTCAAACAAAACTTCTGAATCTACTGATCGGAAGCAAATATATGCTACTTAACCAAAAAATGTAAGAGTTAAGTTTGATTAAAAATTAACTTCATCTACAACTCGATAGACACTTTCCACTGCGTTTTTGAAAGCCAAGAACTAATAGTAGACAAACTTACTGTAGTATTAGTATATTAAAAATACACAAATCAATAAATACGAAAAAACAATAGACAAGCAAAAACAACTACTAAATATTAAGGACGCACCAGATTGCCAAAAATGCATAAAGGAGTTCCGTCCTACTGGGAAAAATAACTGAAATTTGAAAACTCCAATTGACTTCAAGGATTGGATTAAGGATACATATATATGATATATGATGACGAACGTTTAGTATCGTTTGATAATGTGTCTTTATTTCCTAGCATTCCAGTAGGCTTGGTGATAGAAATCATTGCAACGAAGTGGAATTCAATAAAATGGCATACACTTTGGCGAAGGAACTATTTCTAACCATTGCTAAGTTTTGTATCAAAGAGAACCGACATTTTAAGTATAACGACAAAGTGTATGAAACACAGAAAATAAACTCTAGAACGAAACGAATTTCTTCCGGGCTTAACGAAAAAGTTCATAAATTAATTACGTCAGACCTAGTCAGAAAATTTGTATAAGGAGCCGACTTTGTAAAATCGTAACGTATGTTCCAGGTATATCAGAGAAGATGAAACATTCTAAACTTTATGAAAGTTATCAAATGGCGTTTAGATACACCAACACTTTGCGTCAAATTTATAGTAAGACAAAGGACAAAATTACCAAGCATAAGAAACCTGACGTGGTATATGGGACGACAAATCCTATGTATGTATATGTGGAGACAACGGAATCTAAACTGAAGACAAGTATTTTCACTCACAAGTCAAATATTAAGTTACGAAACATTTGTCGGAAAATTTAGTCTCCACGACGAAACCTCCGCCGACGGACTGAGACTGATCGACTTTGAGGGTGCTCGAAACGTGGTAGTCTGTAGCACCAAGTTACAGCACGACAAGATTCACTAAGTCACTTGGCTGACTACAGAAAGAAAAACACGAAACCAAATCGATCATATTGTGATAGACGGCATATTAGATATACGTCTTCCGAGTGTGTTCGAACATCGACTTTAATCATTATATTGTCGCCGCCAAAATGTGCATACGCCTTTGTTCCGCAAAGAACGTGCGTCTAAATATTCACATAAAACTCGACGTCGGAAAGCTACAATCGTAAAGGACAGTTACAAACTACACCTGCTCAATAAGATCACTGGAAATCCAACGAATAATCTCTCTTGTCAATAAGCTCTACTTTGGGCTGAGCAGGCAAATTAATAGTAAATCCCAGGCTATTGTTTGGCGCAGAATCATGTACGCTATCAACATCACATGAGTTGGCCCTTGGAGTGTTCGAGGTAAAGATTCTACGCAAGATATTTGAACCTTTACGTCTTTGTGACGGCGAATACCTTAGACGATGGAACGATTTGATGAGGTACCCGCGGGTGGTAGAGGAAGCGGAATGCCTCTCTTATATTGGAAATACTAATATGTTAGAGATGCTACATACGTATTGTGCACACACCTAATGACAAAAATATGAACTTTAAAACGGACTACGAAAAGTGCGCTCATGTCTATAGAACCTTAATCCCAGCAATACCTACCTAACGCATTCACCAATCCATAAACAAATCTAGCACATAACACTAATCTCTGCGAGAAGCATACTGGTAAAATATTTAGTAATCCAGCCTAGAGCGAGGACTAAAACTTTCAGTATTTTCCCTGTCACATCCTTAAAGGCATCGGTAGATTTTTTGACCGTTTTCTTCAAAATGTTCCTATTCGTGTAATTATCGTACCACTTTCTCTTATGGTTAGAGCGCTAACTAGAGCACTGCTTACACACTTCACAACTACTCCATCTTTTACCACCAGCTTTCGGCCCTTGGACAACGAGCTCAGAGGACCAATTTCTGTCGAAGCGCTGTTGGACAACGACCCAGAGTCAATGATACCGATACCAACCATATCTTGGAAGATGATGCAGGTGCGTCAAATAAACCTTCGTCATCGCAAGGCTGCAGCAGCTTTGCTCCTGCACCTTATTGAGAAAGGGGAGGAATTCGTATTTGTCCACGAACTTTGGGTGAAAGGCACAAAGTTTTTTAACTTAAGGTTGCTGAATACCATGTAGTAGTAGCCTGGATTGCTGGCTTACTTACTTTATTTTTTCGCAGTATAGTGATGAGGATATGGTCAGTTAATGCGTAGAGTGCCGGCCAAACCACTCAGGCTGGTATCAACTTACATAGCTCACGACCACGATATTGTTCCTCTAAGTCGGCTGCAAGACGCATTGAACACTACCTCTGCTATTTTCTGCTTTAGCGAGTGGAAGAAGGAGATGCCTACACCAACACTTCTTCGAATACCTGTAATTGAATTATTTTTTAGGAGAAAAGACACCACATACTGCCCAACTGGTATCACAACAGGCCTCAATGGGCCTAAGTGTGCCCTCAGCCTATGCAATGGCTATAACCTAAGCTAACCTCAAATGACTCGCATTTACATGACCCTTTTGACCCGTTTAATACATAATAATACATATTATTATTGTCTTATAAGCTTGTACTTATCTACGTTGTAATTGTATATATACATATGTATTATATTAAAACTAAAGTGTTTAACTCTATTTATATCTAGGACTCGATCTTACACGGCTTCTTATGTGGAGATTACCGTACCAGACCTCAACGGTAAAGGAAACCCTTGAGCTGCTACTATATACCCATTTTCCTGGGACCATAACAGCAGGACAAAGAATCCCTCCTTTTATTCTTTCCAACACTGTCAACGTACCGGTTTCGGAAGAAAAGGTTAAATAAACTATCCAAAGCTTTAAACCATACAAATCTGCAGGACCGGATGGGATTATGCCTGCACAGCCAATTAATACACTGGAAGTGTCTGCAAAATGGCTTTCAACTATTTTCAGGGCCTGTTTCAAACTGAATCATATACTATTGGTATGGAAAAATGGCATGGCCGTTTTTATTCCAAAGGCCGAGAAGGCCTCACACACTAATACAAAAGATCTTACGCCTATCAGTCTATCATTCTTTGCTCTTAAGACAATTGAAAGTATTGTTAGTAGCTACCTGTCCGATACCATCGACAGTCGACTACTGCAGGGACATAGAGGGAAACTGCTTGACAGACGAACTTGCAAGATAAAGAACACATTGGTATGCTGTTTGCCACTTGCAAATTGCTACTTAGAGAATATATACATATATGAACAAGTTGATGATGGGTGGAGTCAAACTACGACTTGCCGAGGTCACGAAGTGTATACTCTCTAAAACCGGACACTGCCTTACAGGGAAACATGCTGAAAAGCTAGGCGTACCTCTCCGAAGAGGAGCTGTAAGAACTATGGAGAGGAGGAAAGGGTATTATGTACATTTTCTGTGTAAGTGTCCTGCACTGTGCAAAAGCAGGCTGCGGTACCTGGGATCACCGTTTCTGGAAGACCTTAGTGAGGTTTCAAACACCGATATTAACTGCCTGATAAGATTCATTAGCGACGCAAAATGGGTAGTCTTTCGGTGGATTGTGTAAATGTTTGTGGTAACACAATTGGCTTTCTATTTATGGCCTAATTGTGCCGGCGGAGGCGGCAGCCATTCCTACCTACATACATACGTACCTATCTATTTTAGGTGTTTTAATTTTCATATACATATACATATATTTTATGGGCATGTGCTGCAAATCGTACGATTTTGAATCGGTAAATTTTCTAAATACTTTTGATTATTTTTTCGTAAAAGGACTAAAAATTGTACCACAAAACTGTAAAGATGCATCAGTGATGTAATATAAATCATTTAATGCCAAACATTCAATTTTTTAATTCAGAGTCATGCAAATTATTTCATATCGTATGATTTTCAACCGTCGCCGGTACTATATATATATACATAAGCGCTTTGAGTTTTTTTATTACATTCAAATAATTTGAATAGTTCTTGTTGTTGTAACATTCCCCATAAAATTTTGGGAAATGTGCTGAAGTGACACCCCTTGGCCGGAACCGACTGTCGTGGGAACGAATTTGAATGGTAAAGCAATAAATAAACGAGGAAAAGGGGAAGAAAAGAAGGCCGTTTGGGGAAATAGTGGAAAATTTCGGAAAAAGAGTTTTGACTATTTTTTTATGATTATTATATATTAATATAAGATGAATGCTATATAATGCAATATTATGTGGGATACTTATAATATAAATAATTACTAAGTTTAAACAAAGATTTTTTTATATGATTTGGAGTTCGATACTTTCCATTTAGACTTAACTATACTTGGATAAAGTAAGGAAGAGTCTAAGATCGGTTACACACTTTAAATACTCGATGAAAGCTTTTATTTCAAATAAACAGTACTTGTGATGTTGTAAACAATAAATATTCTGCACGTTGAAACCTTAAACAACTTAATTTAACCAAAAATCAAAATTACAAAAAGTTTAAAAAAATCAACCGGAATTTTAAGATGCTTGCGCAATATTATGCTAAAATCAAATGAGCCACAAAACAACATACCCAGAAGTTGTCTAACGATTCTGATTAAAGAGATCGCGAATTTGTTGAATTTTTTATAAATTTTGTACGAAATTTAAAATTTGTATGATTTTTGACAAGGCGAATTCAAACCAGATGATAGCAAGCGCAAATAAATAAACATGAATTCGCCTTGCTACCATCTCTCTTCGAACACATCAGTAGTGTGATTCACCAACTTATTTTAAAGATATTCGATTGGTTAACTCAACCTAACCAAAATTTTAACGACCCTGTTATTCATTTAACGATTTTCGCATTCGCTGAATCAGTTGTTGATGTTAGCTAGTCGTTGACCGAAAACTAAACGACAACAAATTTGATGTTGTTAAATCAGTCGAGAAAAGTGAAATTTGTGATTTCAACTTAAATAAAAGATAAATTTAAAATTCAGTGATTTCTTTTCTTGTTATTAAAAAAGGAACATTAAATTATGTCGTTTGAATATAATTGATTTATGATTTATCACGAGGTGGCGAAGAAGTAAGCGCTCCGACAACGGATCGGCGATTACTCCGAGATGTGGGCAATCCCTTTCATTTGAATGCAACAGAATTTCTGAAGATGTATCGGTTAACTCAAGACTTGGCTGAATACCTAATTTATCAGCTTGACAACCAAATAAGAGGCTCCAGAATAACACAGTATCAACTGGGAAACAGGTAGCTCGTGTAATCCTTAATCCTGTATGCGGCTTTAGGCTTCTTCGCAACTGGTTGCTATCAACGACCCGTAGGTGAACAATGGGGAATATCCATGAGCCAGTCATCCGTAAGCCGGCTTTCATCGGGTAACGGATGCAATCACTTGTGTCACCAGAAAGTTAGGTTTCGTGTGACCCAAGCTGCTAAGTAAATGCTCGTTTCAGCGTCGTCACCCTTTGTGGGAGGCACTATTGGAGCCGTCGATTGCACACCAAAGAATCATGAGAAGGCTTATGCCAACCACCATACACATCTACCATTCACTTAATGTGCAAAAGGTAAAATCGAGCTTTTATCAAGGATCAAGTACAAAAACAGAAATATTTAAATACATATATGTAAATCCTTGTCCTGGAGCACAACGCGAATGTTTTAAAAACGAAAACCATGGCATATTTGCAGGTGATTCCGGATATTCCTTGGAGTCGAATTGATGACTATTCTACCAAATCACATTCTGCTACAATGGAATATTGTTATATATAGGAAGAATTATAAACGTTTGTAGTTTGAAATAAAGTAGTATATTATTTCGCTTTAACAAAATGTAATAAAAACTCTCAAATTTATATTTGCAGCAGGCATTCGTTTATTTTTTCTCTCTTCCTCTTTGTGCTTTTCGCTTATTTTGACATTTAGTTTGACAGAGGTGCCACTCTTTATCACTTTGAATAAATACAACGAAACAGCTGTTAAGTGTCGCTAAGAATAAGTTAGTGAATCGCACAATCGTTATTGCAAACGACAAATATTGCCGTCAAAAATTGCGATTGGTGCACCGTTTAAAGTTAGTGAATTGCACTACAGAACAACACTTTTTAGCATCATCGTCAGCATCATGGTTCTACAATAAAATATAAATTGTGATTTATTAATTATTAACAAATTGAAATACATATTTGAACAAGTCATCTTATTCTGTTGCGGTCATGTGAACAATACCTTGAGCATGGTTTCTTGCTTTTCTTCATTTTCTTTTTGTGCTGCTTCTTTTGAAGATGTCGCTGTATTGGTTGGCGTGCGCCGGGCAATATTGGCGTTTTTTGAGAGCTTTATTAGCACCCCTCTTCGTGCTCAACTTTTTTGGAGCACAATTTTATTTATTTTTTGAGACGGATGCACATTGTCATTTAGAAAGAAAACAAACAAATATAAACAAAACAAATAATTTTACATAACGTTCTTCAAAGCGAAAAATATTAGCTGTCCTTTAAACACCACCTTATATGAATTCGCCTTGATTTTTGTTATGGAACGAATACTTTTTTTAAATAACGAAAAAAATTATCATGAAAAACATTGTGGATATTATAAAAAAATCAAAAAAAAAGGTTTGAGTGTGAAGTTGATTACTTTAACTCTTGAGAAATCTTTAAAATGCGTATGATCATAAGAAAACAAACAAATGTAAATAAAACAAATAATTTTGACATAACGTTCTTCAAAGCGAAAAATATTAGCTGTCCTTTTAACACCACCTTATATGAATTCGCCTTGATTTTTGTTATGGAACGAATACTTTTTTAAAATAACGAAAAAATCATCTTGAAAAACATTGTAGACATTATAAAAAAATCAAAAAAGAGGTTTGAGTGTGATTACTTTAACTCTTGAGAAATCTTTAAAATGCGTATGATCATAAAATATAACTTACAACAAACAAGGAGGGGTGGGAAGGGTAGTTTATTTAAGTTGGAAGTAATTGAACAAGCCCTATTACCACTAAGCAGTCGAAAACCTGTGAAATAATTCGGTTAATATTTGCTCCTACCGGTATTTCAAGAGTAGTTACGTCTGAAACAGCGGATGAAACCTCGGTTACAGAAGGCACACAAACAGCGATGCGGAAGCTATGGTCCGCAAAGTTGGAGTCACAGTGGCATGAAGCAGGAGTCGCACAATCCCCAAAGCAAAGTCACACAATCCTTGATGTAAAATACACAAAGGCCGCGAAAAACTGTAAAATAGTTTTATTAATAAATGCTCATTCCAATATTGCAAAATTACTTACGAATGTAGCAGCGGATCGGACAATAATAACAGAAATGCTGGCGACAGGCAGTCAATCTTATGCACGGGTATGCACATCATCCGAAAACCTGTAGAATAATTTGATGTATACTTATATATTAGATATACATATATATCGAATATACATAAAGTACTTTCGATTTTAGCAATTGGTTTTCCAAAATTCCTATTTAAAGCTGAAAATAAGTTATACTTATTGTAATACATTTTATTGGAGATTGTCAACGAATAACTATAAAATCGAAGACGAAAAAAATTATCAGTGATGTTTTCAGTTTTTTTGGTGAACGTACCATTTTTTGCGCTTTTTATTAAAAATCGTTGTAATACTTGATATATATGTAGTAATGTAATAAGGCGAAGTCACTTACATGCATAGGTTTATTCAAATATTGCATTCTACATTAAAAAAAAAACGTTGTTGTTGTTCCCCAGACATTTCCTAGTTTTCGAGGGCAGTTCATTCCATCGTCCTCCTCTCGCGTTCTTCTCCTTTGTCGGTGTGTGATTTAACTCGAGGTGTATTGGATTTTGGGGATACTTTACTAAAGCGCTTACGCTTATTTGGTGGTGATAGGGAAACCAAAAAATCTCCTTTTCAGCGCCACGGTAATTTTCACTGGCTGCTCTTAGTGGTATATAATTGTGATCTGTGTTTCCAACACGTCTTCGTCTTCGTCGAAGTCTTGTTTTCCTACGACCGGGATTGCTGAAATCTGTGCTGGAGGCATCACTGGATGTTGAACGCATACAACAAGCATAATAATTGTGATCTTCTTGTAACAAATTTATTCGCTAGACTTTGGCGGTAATTTTCCCATTTGTGAATGAGTTTTGTGAACGAAAATTTGAAGCGAAATATAAAACTATCAGGACGAGGATTTTCAATAAATTTGAAGCGAGAAGTGCATGAAAAATAAAAACAATTAAACAATGATACCTACACACCATGATAAAATAATGAAAGGTTTGATACATAAACAGCTTTGTTCCTCACTCTTCACATGACATCTCCTTTAGCTAAAAGAGTGTTACTTCTTTGAAAATTTATGTATGAATTTTATCAAATATTTTTAAATAATATTAAGTATTTTATAAAACTATAAATATTTTATATAATGCAAATATTGGAGTGGTTTTCTGCCCAATTCTATCACCTACCCCGTCGGTATGTGAATTGTTGAAACGTAATCCTGTGATTACATATGTAATTATTTATGGTTATGTACTTTGTGTACCATTTCTGCACGTAATATAACAAAAAAAGTACTTTACTTTGGTTGAAACCATCAATAACCTTGTTTTTGTAATCATGTGGAAGGCTAAAAGCTCGATTTACGCCGTTTTGGCTTACGTCTCGATTTTTCGGAACCGACCAACGTAAATCAAACGTATTAGAGAAGTCTCAACAATTGGGACGTGGGGAGTTTGTGAGTTTTGGTGAATGAATTAATATGGCTCCCTCACAATATTACACGGAGTTCAAAGGAATTTGTGTTGCTTGGTTGTTATAATAACAAAGAACTATATCACATGTTTTTTTAATTGTGAACTACAAAAATTTGATTGCGTCAACAATTTCATATATTTACCACTAAATGTAGAAAACTCCATTTTATTTACTTATAATAATGATAATTGTTAATTAAAATCAATGTTTGCATAACGAAAAAGTTTCCAATCAGAAGAATGCATCAAATATTTTGTAGACTACGAAACATATTTGGATTTTATGCAGCTTAAACTCTACAACTAGTTACATATTTTGCGTACTTGCTAAAATTTTGTTTACAAAAAGTGATTACATTTTCCCCTTTTCTACTTCCTTCGCTAATACAACCTTTTGTGCGGGAGAGCTAGAAATTAGATGTCATTATGTATCAAACCTTTAATAATTGAATGATGGCCTACAAATGAAGATGTATTATTTTATCTGAAATCTTTAAAAGAATCATTCAAGTACGGTCCTGATATGATTCCTACATGTATTCTTAAACAATTTGCTGATTATCTATATCTGCCTTTATCAAACTTGTTTAACTTGTCGCTAAAACAAGGTAATTTCCCGTTTGTTTGGAAAAAGTCTCTTATAATCCCTCTTCATAAAAGCGGCAATAGGTCTTCGATTGAAAATTACCGTGGAATAGCAAAGCTATCGGCAATTCCAAAACTATTTGAAGCAATTATTACTAATCAGTTAAAATATACGATCTCTTCATCAATCGCAAACTCTCAACACGGATTTTGTAAGGGCAAATCAACTATTACCAATTTACTGGAATTCACAACTCATGTTTCAAATGGTTTTAGAGAAAATATTCCAACAGATGTTGTAATGTCATTAATGTTACTTCGGGAGTTCCCCAAGGCAGCCATCTATGCCCGATTCTGTTTTTGTTATTCATAAATGATATTACTACTGCAATAAGATATTCGAATATACTAATGTATGCTGATGATGTAAAACTTTTTAAATCATACGCTTCGATTGAAGAAAGAAATTTATTACAAATTGATATTAACAGCTTAGTTGATTGGTGCAACATAAATTATATGCCACTTAACCTTAAAAAATGTAAATTTATGTGTTTTTCACGAAGAACTATTCAGCCAGCTTCTTACATAATAAATAACTATACTCTGGATCAAGTGTTTGACTTTGTTGACTTGGGAGTTACAATGGATTCCAAACTTAATTTCAATAGTCATGTTAATGCTATAGCTAATAAGGGTAGAGGGCTGTTTGCCTTTAATAGTCAAAAGAATTCAAGGACCCATATGTAACAAAGGCTCTTTTTACAACTTTAGTAAGACCTATGCTAGAATACGGTTCGATAGTTTGGAACCCACTTTATCAAGTTCACATTGATCGGCTGGAATCAATTCAAAAACAGTTCTTACTTTTTGCCCTAAGAGACTTTAGATGGGATTCTCGGCTTAATCTTCCTCATTATACTGATCGTTTGAAGCTAATAAATCTTCCTACTCTTTCCAGCCGTAGAGAAATGCTAGGCATAATATTCATTACTAAACTACTCACAGGGTCTATCGCATGCACATTTCTTATTGCCGAAGTTAAACTTAATGTTCCTTCTCGGATTTCAAGACACTTTAAACCTCTTTATTTAAAACAGTGTAAAACCAATTATGAATTAAATGAACCTTTCCGATGTTTATGTCAAGATTTCAACTGTCTTTCCAGCACTTTTGATATTTCGGACTCACTTTTCACCATAAAAAGAGCTGTACTGTCCTTTCTTAATAAATGATTAACGGCGGTATAATATATATTTGATCCAGCTGATGAAGTTTTTTTCAGTAGCTGAGCAGTTTTGGATCTCGACGCTTAACAAACTTTTTCCTTTTAACAACTCGGCACAAAAAAAAAAATTAATTATAAAAAAAAAAAATAAAAAAAAAAAAATAAAAAAAAAGATCCGTACGTCATGCGGACTGTGCCCCTCGTGTCGGTTGGGCGGGAAAGAGGGTAACCGTTGGGCTTATTATTATTATTATTAAATACTTTCTTGACAAAACTATTAATATGTCCGCTCCATCTTTCTTTCTATTTTGCTCAGAAATAAATAGAGCCGGCATCACTCTAATGATGGTATGCCAGAAGTTTTGAAATTATAACAACCACTCCACTACACTTCGTTTGACAGAATGACGTACGTAGCAAGATGTTCTGAGTGTTTGTTTACGAATACAGACTGAGAGACACAGATTGTGCTATGTGTTGCTTATGATAAACGTTAATTTTGAAATATTTGTGTTAAATTATCTTAAAAATAAAGAAAATGAAGTGTCGCGTTTTGAACAACAACAAGCAACAGCAAAAACAAAGATAGAAAGTGCAGTTTTTTCAAATTTCCCGCTGTCGCTATTGACATGTAATTTGGTAAAACCCATTATTTAGGTCTAGAATTGAAAATAACGGCAGTGTATAATTATCCCACACTATTATTTAGACTACGAAACATATTCGGATTTTATTAATGCAATCTTCGTCAAAGTTGAATGTAATATTTTTTTATCATACTTAACAGAGGTCTCACAACTATAAAAAAGTGTGAAATATGAAAATAATCCAATACTTGATTAGAGTTCTTTGTGTTTTACCGAACGGGTTAATTCTTTACGGCATTTATATGTGCCTCACTTGGGCCATTCCATTGGAAAAAACCGAGCAACCTAAATACTCAATTGTTTGGAAACCATAATGGCATGTTCAGAGATTCGTCTCAGCCCTATCTCTGACAACGCTTTGTGCTCAGCATAATCTGCTGTCGCTATTGACATGTAATTTGGTGAAACCCATTAGTTAGGTCTAGAATTGAAAATAACGGCAGCGTATAATTATCCCGCACTATTATTTTATTTTGTTGGATTGTGGTGGGAGAGAGATTTCATCGCCAAGTACTGTCGTTCACTCCGGTGGACGAACGTCTCGCTACGATTCGCATCAAAGCTAGATTCCTCAACATCTCGCTGATTTGCGCCCACGCAAATGTGACCAAAGATCACTTCTATAAGCGCCTTTAGCGCGGAAAGGGAAGGAATTTATGGTCCTACAGCCTACACGATGAAACATCAGCCTACACGATGAAACATCCGCTAACGGATTGAGGCTGATCGACTTAGCCGGGACCCGAAACATGGTAATAAGTAGCGGAGGTTCAAGTATAAAAAGATACACCAAGCTACATGGCTATCTCCTAATAGAAAAACACGAAATCAAATTGATCATGTTGTGGTAGACGTAAGGCATGCTTACAGTGTCTTAAACGTGCGCTCTATTCGAGGAGCTAACATAGACTCGGATCATTATCTTGTCGCAGCCAAGATTCGCACGCGCCTCTGTGCAGCAAAAAGCGCGCGCTCAGTGACACGAGGGAAGCTTGATGTCCAAAGGCTGCAATCGCAACAGATAGCCGACCGTTTCGCCACTCGACTTGCACTCCAGCTCTCTGAGAGCAATGTTCAAGAAGCGGATATCTACGCGCAATGGGACCACATTTCTCGCTCATTGCATACCGCTAACCCCTTCAGGGTCTTCATGATTTTCAGCGAGCCCGAAAAAAACGACTGGTACGATGAAGAATGTCGCCCGCCATTGAAAAGAAAGATGCCGCCTATAGGACCACGCTTCGATCGAGCGCAACGCGAACCGTGCGGTAGAGATAACGGGAGTTAAAGAAGGAAGCAAGGCGCATTTTCCGAAAAAAGAAGATGCTGCTCGATAGGAAAAATGACCGAAAATTTTATCAGATGGTAGGGCGGCTTCCAGAAAGTTTCAAGACCGGGGCAATTTCCTGAGTAGGCAATTGCGCAGTAAAGTAATTTCTCGACAAACCAAAACCACACTCTATAAGCCTCCCGTCATGCCCGTACTATTGTATGGCGCTGAAGCATGGGCGCTGTCAGTATCGGATGAGACGGCCCGTGGAGTATTCGAGAGAAAGATTCTCCGTAATATTTATGGACTTCTACGTCTTTACGGCGACGAATATCGCAGGCGATGGAACGGTGAGCTGTATGAGCCTTACTGCGACATAGACATAGTCCAGCAAATTGAAATACAGCGGCTACGTTGGCTGGGACATGTCGTGCTCCAGCCCTGAAAGTATGCCACGTAGTACCAGCTGGTGGTGGTAGAGGAAGAGCACGCCTTCCTCTGCGTTGGAAAGACCAAGTGGAAATGGGTTTGACGTCATTTGATATTCCCAATTGGCGCCAGTTAGCAGGAAGAAGGAGTGACTGGCGTAATTTGTTAAACTCGGCAAAAATCCCTTAAGAGATTATAGCGCTAATTAAGTGAGTATGTTATTTTATTTAACCACCTATAGTCAACGAATAATCGTGTGTGTCCTTTTTTTACATACAAGCACTACGACAGAGGCAAACGCCGAATTACTCGATCGTATGATTCCCGCTGCTTGTGATTCCTGGCACATTGCCAAGAGTTTCGTCCCTGAAGCTTCCTTCGTTTTCCTTCAACCCAACCTCCACAAGATTGTGTGAAATCTCACCTGTACAATTAGTCAAGTTGTACTTAATATTATTTTACTTACTTAACCTACTTCATAAATGATTCGTCAGGGAATTGCAAATAATTTCAGTTTATTTATTCAAATTCAGCAATTGAGTTTTATTGAACTTCAATTTTTTCTTAGTTAAAATGACGTCCTGCAAAACATTAACACATTTGTTTCAAATAAAATTTGCAATATTCCTCCACCAACGCCTCTGTAAGTTTTTTGAGGCACTTTCGGAATTTTTTTTGTGTTAATAGGTATATAGGATTGACTAACGAAACTACCCGGGCGGACTTCCCTTTGAATTATCATAAAATGAAATACTTACCAAGTTAAACGAAGACAACACTCTTGGCTCTTCGCAATAGGCAGCGGCCACGGCATTATTTGCTGTACAGGAAGCGGCAGGGTGTTTGGCGATGGCTGGCATTATGATGGAGGCAATTTCTTGCCAAGCACAAACGTCGGTTACGGTGCAACCCACAGTTACCGTATCAAAGACGTTGTAAGTAGCGTTATCAGTATTTACAATATCTCCTTCAGCAGCAGCGGTGGCATCGAATACATATACTGTGCGCACTTCTTGGTTTGCCACCTTGACGGAAGCGGTGCTTGCTCTTGGTGGAGCACAAAAGTGAACCTCAACTAAATGAGGCTTTTAAGCCTGGTCAGCACAGCAAGTGTTATTCGGTACTTCTTCGGCACTCTCCTCTTGGCACTGTAATTTTTTTCGAATCTTCTATTGGCAATGGGGACGGCGGTTTTTTCAATTTCTGCTGCCTTAAGCGCAATTCGTTGGAACCCAATTTTAAATTCAATTGGAGAAAGATATTTATTCGATCCTAGAGAATAGATTGTACCTGGAATGGGATATTTATGTGGTATGGTGTCCTCGTTCAATATGCGGTAGTTGGTTATCATACATTTTTTCTGGCGTCTTCTTTTTTCGGTACGACCGATACCGGGGAATTGTAGGGAGATTTAGATGGGCAAATAATGTCATCGCAGTTCTATCCTTGCAAGAAGTCTGATGAGGAGATGTGGTGATCTCCGAAATAGCTATAACTTCTATCATTGTTGTTTTTTCTATAATTTTTCATATTAAAATAGCATTGAGCTCATACAAATTATTGTTTGATGTAAATAAATAGGCCGAAAAATTAATATATAAAAAATAATAATATTGATATTTGCATGATGAATAATGAGTAAAGATGAGACTGCTACACCAACGGAATTTATTTATTTATTTATTTATTTATATATTTATTACAAAATAATAATCTAGAAAACATAAAAGTTTCTTACAGATTATTGTGAGTAAGCTAAGACACTTATAATTACTTAACAATTTCATTTAATTAATACCTTAAATTTAGGTTTTGGTAAATCTAAATCAAGTGCAGTGGAATTCAAGGTTTTATTATATTCATTTAAAGTTCTTTGAATAGGAGAAATGGTGGCATACAGAGTTCTAGCTCGTTCTAGGAAAAAAGTATCATGGGTTCGAAGACTTCTTGTAGGGATATTAAAGTGAATGCGTTCTAGTAAGAATGGACAGTCAATCGAGCCACGTATAATATCAAAAACAAAGGTGAGCGAGAGTATGGTTCTTCTAGAGTTTATAGATTTCAAGTTGATGAGCTGACATCTAGCACTATAAGACGGAATCGGGTCACTAAAATGTAAAGAGTGTAGGGCAAATCAGACAAACTTTTTTTGAATTCTTTCGAGTCTCACTATATGGCGATCAAAATATGGCCGCCAGATGAAAACAGCGTATTCTAGTTTAGAGCGTACAAGTGAGGTAAATAATAGTTTCAAGGTATAAGGATCACTAAAATCTGAACTGAATCGGCGAATGAAAGCCAGCATAGAATATGACCTGGAAATAATGGAGTTTAAATGGCTTTGAAATAAAAATTTAGAATCAAAGACCACACCGAGATCGCGTATTTCACCAACTGTGCTTAGCTGAGAACCATTAATATAATAAGAAGTAGGGATAAGGGAACGAGATTTGCCGAATGAGGCATGAAAACATTTTTTTATATTTAAATGTAGTTGGTTTTTTCTACACCAGAAAGCAACGTCATCAAGCTCCGACTGGATCTTAACCGAATCTGAATTTCTAGATATGGTAGTGAATACTATCAAATCATCAGCATATAATAGAAATTGAGAGTGGTTAAAACAGTTAGATATATCATTAATGAAGATAGTGAAGAGGAGGGGGCCTAAAATACTCCCCTGGGGTATACCAGAGGACGCAAGGAAAGGACGAGAAGAAGCGTTATCCACCACGACTGTACAAATGCGAGACCAGATATATGATTTTATCCAAGAAAGAAAAACTGAGTGAAACCCCAGATGTGCTAATTTGGAGACCAAAATTGAGAGGCTGACTTTATCGAAGGCTTTAGAAAAATCGGTGTAAACTGCATCAACTTGGGTTCGACTATTAAAAGCGGACAGACCAAATTCGGAGAACACTGCGAGATTTGTTACAGTAGACCTACCAGCGATGAAGCCATGTTGTTCAGACAAAATCAAATGTTTGGCCGCAAAATATAATTTCTGTTTCACAATGAACTCAAAAAATTTTGAAACCGTCGACAGTTTATTGCCACTCTTGAAGATTGGTGTGATGGAGGAAACTTTCCAATCATTGATAAAAACACCACACTCAAGAGACTTATTAAAAATTAATAAAATAGGATACGCAAATGCAGAACAGTTCTTTAAAAGATAAGAGGAAAATCCGTCAACATCAGTTTGGCAAGAGGATTTGATTTTTAGAATCCCACCTAACACATCATCGAGCGTTAAGGATAAAGCACCAAAATTAATTGGGGAAACGGTACTATCATTTGGGAACAAATTATTAACTACAATCGAATCGGGTTCAAAATTTGAGCTAAAGAAATCTGCGAAAAGATTAGCCACCTCCGTAGAAGAGTTGGCATGGGTTTCATTATAAAACACTTCCGAGGGAATACTTGAGCATGATTTCAAAGAGCTTACATAGCGCCAAAAAGCCTTAGGGTTGGATTTGATGTCAGATTCAAATTTACGCACATAATTTATATGCAGAATTTTACTGAATGCTTTAAACTCGCTCGAGTAATGCAGATATTCATTCCAATGAAATTCGGAACTAGTCAGTTTAAATTTTTTGAAAAATTTGTCTCTTAAATTCTTCATTATTTTTAGTTCAAAATTTAAAGTTCAAAAATTCAAGCATATGTCCTTTATTATGGTTTTGAAAGCATAGAAACAATCCGCAACTTCCTTGTCAGAAAATACCGAATCCCAATCAATCACAGATATTTTATCATTAACAGTATCAAAATTACATTTTTTAAAACAAAAATTTGTTGATCGGCTGTTGGGAGAAATTGGTTTAAAATCATAAAATTCCAGCTGCAAAACAAGCAGGACATGGTGTAAGCTTTGGTCCGACAAGGGATCAAGGCACTCACGCAGAGAAAAATTCATATTATCGCTTATAAAAATAAGATCTAAGATTTTACAGAGTTTGTTTGAGAAGTGATTAATCTGCATAAGATTAAGACTAAAAAAAAATGTTCAACTAAACACGATTCAGAGACACTATGATATTCGTTGGAATCAAAGTAACACTTTCATGCAACTGAGTCCAAGCAATATTACTTCAGTTAAAATCACCAAGAATGCAAAAGTTGCCATTTGGTCGCTCAGATAACAAATTAATAACATTCACCCTTATCGGGAGTTTCATTTTCGCCCGAAAATTTTCGCCTTTTTTGTTCGCCTTATCGTAAACTATTTTTCATGTTCGAAAAACATTTCACGCTATTGGCAACTCATTATTCGGGCGAAATGAACAAGTGGAAAATGCAAAATCATTCACTTTTGTTTTACAGGCGAACGAGACCGCAATAAAATGTAAGTAACGGTTTGTTTTGAATAATAGATGTACTTTTAATTCAATTTACATTTATTTTTAGGAGTAAATCAATAAATCGCGCCCAGTCTGAGAAGCTGCTAGAAAAATGCTACAAAAACCCGACATTGCAAAAGGATTTGTAAAAGAAAATCGGGAAAAAGTGGCCGAGTTCTGGAAGGAGCTTACGTTAGCCTTGAATAGCATTGGTCCACCGGTTAAGAGTGAGTTTGAGTGGAAAAAGGTAAGTTTTGTGTAGTCATTTTGGTAAAATCTGATTATTATACCAAAGTACATATTACTAGGTGTGGAGTGACCAAAAACGATATGTACGGAAGAAGGCTTCCCAAAATAAAATATATGAAAGGGGGACAGGAGGCGGACCTAACAAAACGCAAAAATTGTCGATTGCAGAAGAAGCAATATACCAACTTCTGGATATGAAGGCGTCAATTGATGGGGTTGAAAACTCGCAATGCTATGAATTGCCAGCAAAAAGATCGAAGGTAGATTCCAATGTAGAAATTTTGTCGGAAATCGTAATACAGGATGAAGGAGTTCCTGGCTGTAGTACCGATTTTCGTCCAAACATCCGGGATATTGAACTTGAGTACCAAAGGCAATGTTCACCAACGGATAGCAGCACGCAGCCAGCTCCGCAAAGTAGCCTTAATACGAGCAGTGCAATGAAGTCCAAGAAACCAACAAGTAGCGAGTTGATTTTGAAAGAACTGGAAACGCAACAAGAGCTGTGTTGTAAGTTAGGCGAAATATTAAAAGCAATTAAGTCAAACAATAAGGAAATGCAATATTGGATTTTTTAGTCCATTATCGCATACAAGAACGAATATGCGATCAGAATGAGAAGAAATCAAGCGAAATGATGAGGCACAATTTTGAAATGGAAAAGTTGCGTAAAATAGAACTTGAGGAGCTACTAGAAAATAATCGGCGGGCGTTAGAGTTAAAGGAAATGAAACTAGAACTTCTAAAGAAAGGTAGATCCCAATACTAAATAATATATTTTTGTAAGACTGATTTTTTTTAATTTTTGCTTTCTACGGAAAGGCAAATATAAAGGTTTAAAACTATGACCTATGTATGTTAAAGGAAATGAACTATGTATTAAAACAAAAAACATATAAAATATTACAAGACAAATTTTCATATATTTTAATATAAGTTACCTGAATATTTTTAAGTAAACATAAAGAATGAAATGAAATTTTTATTTTGATTAAAGTGTGTTAGCGATTTCTGTACGAATGCGCTGACCTGCGACCAGATAGGTAGTGTTCACTTCGGCGATTTGTTGATTACCTACTGTGGAGATCTCATTGACATTTTCATTAACAGATGGGTAAGGAAAATTTGCATCACTTTTATAATGAATACAAATGTTATGCAAAGCTGCACAAACATTAATTATTTGTATTGCCTTAGCAGGAGCATAGTACAACTCTCTTGCACTTAACAGGCACCTCCATCGGTTTTTAAGAACACCATTTGTTCTTTCGATTATATTTCGGCAACGCGTGTGCACTTCATTAAATTTGGCCTGAGCTGAACCACTTTCTGGTGTTCTGTATGGAGTAAGCAGCCAAGGCTCTAGGGTGTACCCACCATCTCCTGAAAAGGTTGGAATTTTAAATTCATTTGTTTCGTTGGATTTAAGCTGTTACCTAGAAGACAAAATTTGTTATTGGTTTCCAAATAGTTTCGTTCCATTTCAGATCTTAAGTTGCTTATGTTCCATATAAAAGCATCGTGAGAAGCACCAGGATGTGTAGCATCAATAAATCGAATTCTCAGATGGCTGTCACATACCTGAAACCCCATTTATGTATACAAATTTCTTTATTTTACCTTAATTTATAAATATAGTACTTACGAGCATAACGTTTAAACTGCATTTGCCTTTTCTGTTGTAAAATTGATGAATGTTTTTTGAAGGAGATATTATGTTAACGTGTGTTCCATCAACACATCCTATAACTCGAGGTATTGCGAATTTCGTATAAAAATCGTGCGCAATTTGATGTTGCTCTTCTAAGGCAGGCCAACTTATCCATTCTGGACAAAGCACTGGCTCCGAAATACTCAGCACTTCTGATAGTACCTCACTAAAAGAAGATTGAGCTAGACCTACTTCATGGTCCTTTCCAACGCCTTTTTGAAATCCTCCCTCTGCAAAAAAACGCAAACATGCGCTCAATTTTACAATGGGTGGAATTCCAAATTTTTGCTTCAATGGCGGCAAGGAGTTTGTAAGAGTATCCAGCAAATATTTAAATGCCGGCTTGTTTAGCCTGTAATATTGCCGAAAACTAAAAAATAAGAAATTAATTAAGTTTTGATAAGTGCCAATACCAATTTTTTTATCTCAAATTGAATCACTTAACTCCAAAGGGTTAGAATTGTCCCTTAATTGCCTCCTGAGCGCCCTCACGTTTAAATTGTCCTCGCGCTCGTTCAATAATAACCTGAGTGCAATGCTAATCATGTTGCTAAATAGTTTTTTGGCTCTATTTTTACTTTATTTTAACTAAATGAATGTTTGCTTACAAAATTTACACAATAGCAAGTAAATAATTTGTTCACAATGAATTCACAATAGAGTATCAGCTGATTCGAAGTGAAATTTTGCTCGGGCGAAATTGTCGATAGGCGAAATAATTTCACCCGAACAAAAAAACTTGAAGCGAATTTTTTTCCGGGGGAACTTCCCGATAAGGGTGATTATCGACGTGTGCTTGGTAAAGACTATCCCCACTAGAAGGAAGGATATAAGATGCACAAATAAAAAGTTTTGAAGTCCCATGCACAGATACGCACAGTTGGTCTAGAAGCGAGCCCCGATTTTCCAGCGTCAGAACTGATGAGCGTAATTTCCACTGAACAGCAATGAGAATACCACCACCTCTGAGAAAAAACTGGAATGGCCGGATTTTAACGTTCGCAGGCCACATATCTGCAGAGCCAATCACCCCTATGCTGAAATCCGAATTTTCGTAGCCTACGAATTCGTAGCTCCGTTCCGAACAATTCGAAAATGGTATGCTGAAATCCGTTCGTAACTCACGGCCGCGTTGCCAACTAAAATTATTAAATTCGAAGTTCTTAAAATAAAGTGAAATAAACAAAGTGAAGAGTGAATTTTGAGACCAGCGATTATTAGTTATTTGTAAGCAAGTTTTTTAATTAAATTAAAATAAAATGGATTCTGTAGCCGCTGCACTTTTGTTCCAGGAGGAAGAATATGCTATAAGCAACAGTTGCATGAATATGCAGAGGAGATTATTACGAGACGATGCAAATTTATTAAAAAAAACAATGTATCATAAATCAATTTCTTAAAACTAAATAAACAGTTGAATTCAGTACTTTAATAAATATATTCGCACTGGCCTCACTGCTGAAGGTTTTTTTCTTGCAATAGCAGTAGCCTCTCCTGCAACGCAAGCTCCTTTCTTTTCATGGCCTCCATTTCATTATTGTGCCGTTTCTTCTCGCGCAGAGTCTCACTCTTCATGTCATGAATATTTTGCAAAATATTTATTAATACACCACTTTTTTCTATGCACAATTTAACTTACATATTTGTTCGTTGTTTTCCGTGTACACTATTTATTTTATTATTATTATTGTTTTGAATTTGCTAAGTTCCGACACCAGTTGCTATTCGTACAAAATCTCCGAAAAATGCAATGAAATGACAGCTACGTCGGATTCAGGCATACCAACATTACGAATTTCGAAAATGGCTTACGAATTTCGAAATTACGATTCCGCAATTCGGATTTGAGCATACCGATGTTACGATTCGTAGCAAATTCGTAGTTACGACGGATTTCAGCATAGGGGTGTGTAACTAAGGGTCGTTTTAGCATGCGGCGGCTATTTTTGGTTGCATTTTTCCAATTGGGGTTTTTGCCAATACTTTGCGAAAGCGTACTAGCTGCAGTTACATTGTTTTGAACGGAAGATACAGCTGGCGGTATAAGCGCAACATTAGCATACGACGATGCTTGAGTACTTAATGATCTTGGCAGAGCGGCACACGCATTAGAACTCGGAGATAACACAGACGGAGCAGCATTCACTGTCATAGTGAGAGTGGTTGAAGCTGGCGTAGCGGGGTGAGTAGGTTTAATTAAAAGAGACGACCTGTGAGTGGCGTCAGCGAAGCTCGAATTTTTCTTCGCAGCCACTACTTTAGTAACAACAGTACTGAGAGAAGCAGTATCATTTATAACAGCCGTAGAGGACTGGATGGGCATAGTTGGCGGCGACAACGCATGAGCGGCAGCGGCAATGTTCAGTTTTGGCTTCGCGGCTACTGCCTTACTAACAGCAGTATTGCTTGAAGCAGAGAACGTCGACGAAGCGGAGGCAGCAGAATTAAAGCTTGTATTAGTAGATACAGGCAGTACGACTCGATTCACCCCATCACACTCACTTACAGCACTGGTATGAGATGGGTTGAGATTATTCCAGCTACAAACAATGCTACGCAAATTTTTTATCTCTAGTGTTAGTACGGAAATGTCCGCATTCTTGCTGTCTAGTTTAGCTTGCATTGTACGAACATCGGTATAAAGGGCATCCGACTTTTGCTTTCACTCTAGTTAGTCGATGGTCATTCAATCTTTCACAAGAAATGGCTTCACTGTTTGTAAATAAGAGATCAATCATTGTTTCTGTATTATCCCCTTTTCGTGTATAAAAATCCATTTTTTGATTCATTGCGAAAGATCGAAACCCATCAACTAACTGCTTACTGTATGTCGTATTCCTATATAAATTTATATTGAAATCTCCAATGAAGACTACATTATCGTTGGTTATACAATTATTATTTAAAATTTCGTGTAAATATGAAATAAAATCGGCATCACTCGAACTAGGCGAATGATAGATCAGACCAATCTGGTATTGCGGAAATATGTTTTTCATTTTTAGTATTATACACCAGACATTTTTATTAGTGGCATAGTTATAGCTTGTTTTATATTCAATAGAGTCCTGTACATATATTAACACACCACCCGTGTGTCTACTGTGAGAATTGCATCGTATAAGTTTGTATGTGTTAATCTGTAACTCTTGATTTGTTGTCTTCAGTCGAACAGCTCTCTGAGCAAAGAACCAAGTGTGGTTTCTTTATTTCTATTAGACGCTCTAGTTCACACTTGTTAGCGACGATACTATTTATGTTTAGGTAAATACAGTTTAGGTCGTTTATTGTTCGTTGCTAGATTCGTATTTTACTTTAAGACTGAGCGTGCTTTTTATATGCCGGACAATCTCTACTAAAAGCATAATGATTAATATCGACATCAATAACTTTTTTCTTAACAAGTTCTCTACAATTTACACACTTAACTATGTTTGATGTACATTCTTTACTGTCGTGGTTTCCGGCACATTTGCTGCATGCTATCTTATTAGTGCATTCGCTTGCTTTGTGCTTATAACCCAGACATTTGAAGCATCGCAAAACATTTAAATGTTCGTAAACGACACAAGTGTCCCACTCAATACAAATCCTTTTTTGTTGCAACAAATTTTCATAAGTCACTGCATCATTTTCTACTAATGCTATGTAACATTCCTCTCTACGATTAGCATTATCATATATCTTTAGTACTTTAAATTCTTTTCCAGCGCATACTTCGTTTTGCTTTGTTAAGCATTCTATCAAACGCTCATTATTTATTTTTTCAGTTATACCAACTATTTTCAGTACCCTTTTTATCTCATTTTTTACTTTTGTTTTATTGGCTTCGTATTCATTTCCAAAAGCCTCTCTTACTTTCTGTTGGACTTGCTCGCAAGCATCTTTATTTTTGCATTCCACAATTATTCCCCCACTATTTATTTCTTTGACGTTTTTCACCAGACCTGCGGTAGGTTCAACTACTTTTTTTAGCGCTTCTTTAGTTTCTTTCGATTTTTTGCTTTTATTTTTTGTTTTAATTACAATTTTGTTTTCAGTTGTCTTGGCGGCTTGAGCATATGACATTTTGGTATTTACGTTCTCATTGGCTACGCGCAAGTTGCTTATCAACTCGTTATTTTTTTGAAATTCATTTGATAAATCTCTTATAATTTCGGTTTTCATTGCATTTAATTTTACTTCAATATTATGCTCCAGAAGGGAGCTGAAGTCAGTTATTATGCTGCTTTTTATTTGAGAGCATTTGCTGCTAAATATTTGATCAACTATTTCCTTTACATCTGATGCTTTCATTTTTGATTGCTCACATTTGTTAATCAAATGTTTTATTTCAATAAACTTAGTATTTGTGTCCGACAACGTACATTGATTACAGAACCATTTCAAGTTAATATTTTCAGCTATTATCTTGATCTCATTCCTTTTTATGTTACTGCATTTCAAACAAAAACTGTAGCCACACCCGCCAGAGCATGCTATCGTTTCATCTACATGCAGCAGTTTTGCAGTACACTCTTTACATTCAGTCGGCATCATGAATGTATAAGTATAGCCGCATTCAATAAGGAATATAAATCAATAATATACACTCACAGTAATTATTTCTTGCACAAAAATTAATTCGAATAAGGCAATTAAATAATTAAATAAATATTTTTAAATAATCTTAAAGATTAAAAAATTATAAAATTTAAAAATCCCAACGTGGTGGCAGCACTTGCCACCTTACTTAGTCTGGTAAAGCTCTTCCACCTTTCCTATGTCATTCGCTTTCTTCTGTTCTTCGCTAATATAAACAATAGCGGGGCAAATATCAGGCGCCCAGTCAGCGACAGAAAAAGCACAAGAGAAAAGAGGAAGCGACGTACCGACAGCGCAGCACAAGTGCAGATCTGCAGACTATTGTTATTCACATGTACATATGTACATAAATCACCAACAGGTAGGCAGCAGCTCTCCCAATTCACTCCGTGTCGCCAAATGTACCTGCAGCCTCTTGCTTACATACGCACATACATACAATTTTATACATACATATGTATGTATTTTTCCTTTGCGATGTTAGCAGCGCAGCGGCCGCGACAGCAGCATCAACACCGGCCTGGATTAGAAAACGCTGGACAGTCGCTGGTATTCCAAACACTCGTTCTTTCAGTGCTTCTTATTTCTTCCAATCGACTACGGCGATATTTGCATTTACTACGTTATTTTTATTCTCTTATTTTAACAAAATCAACGCGAGGAAAAATTTTGCGACCGTACCGTTTGCGTTATAGCACCAGAAAAAAGCACTGCACTTTCGGTTGCGAACGATCAACCTTATGTCCGCAAGCACAAGGCATTTTAGATAAAATTTCGGGTTGGAGGTCCTCGTAGTACCCATAGTATTCTTCAGGATATTGTGCAATTTCGTTACCGTATTCTCTTAGGACAGTTTCTATAGTTGGGGTATTGTAAAACCTTTTAATTTTATTAGGATATTATTAAATGTTTAAATGTTTTGTTGATACTGGGGCCTGTCCTGATTATTGACTTGCCTCGTTTGAAGAGAACGGTAAACCTCTATCGGTATTGGAGCATTGGGTGGAAGAGGTAGTGAAAAGTTTGGTTGCGATGTGACATAGTGGCGGTTTTGTCCATACCGCGGGTAAGCATTTGGTCTAGGCGATTGGCTGTCGACATTTGTATGTTCTGGGTAAAAGGGTCGAACTTGAGGGTTGGGTAAGAGTTATTGATTGTGATTAATAGGCTTAGTATTGATCGGCAAGTGACTAATACTATTTGCATGATTTGTCCTGTAATATATATTGCCTAATTTGAGGCACATGTGGAGAGCGTGTGGTAAACTACTTAGTTGGTTCCTGAACACTTAACAAGCTTGGTAATGTGTCAAGTGATAGATAGAGCTTCTTCACCTAACTCGAGGTAATCGATTTTGTACATAATAAGCGAGAGGTATTGTCAAAATTGTTGGTAAAATTCTTCAATAGTACTAGCAAGTGTTGTAATTTGGTACTCTAGCGTACTAACATCTCGCTTGTTTGAGTAATAGGGCCGTCAGCTTCGCCACCGATTTTGTGCCTAATTATATAACAAAATATTCGTTATTCTATTCGTACATTAATAATAATATATCTGCAGATTTCCGCCAGGAACTACATTCTCTGCTTTTCCCTGAGAGGAACCACATTCACTGCTATTCCCCTTAAACTTTTTACCACTTCCGGCACTCTTTCTACAGTATGTTCATCTTCCTCTTCGTGTGTATTTACTTATCCTAGTAAAGTTCCTCTTTCCTTAAATGTTTCTATAATTTTTTGAAGCTCTCGCTTCAAGTTTTTACTGGAAAATATGTAAAATAAAACAAGACAACTTTTGCAACATATCTCATCACATGATTGACTGTTAAAAATTTGACAAAAGCAACACAGCTTTTTAATAGAACTATTTCGCCGCTAAGTATTGACAATGAAAACGACTTTTTTCAACTATTTTCGAATTAAATGACCTATTTTATTTCGAGAATAGTCTGCTTTTCTTTTAAATATTATATCTTCGAGAAGATTGTAAGCCCAAAATACATACATTTATTTATTTGTTTCATCGTTCGATAGTATATCTTATGTTTTACAACACCATTCATAGGCCGTGTTAAACATCGTTTGCCATGGACTCTCCTTAGAGTTTACCTTAAATTCAGGTGGAATATAGGGCCATTGGAACATGGCGCTGCAACGTTCTGGATGTGGCATTAATGCCAAGTGACGGCCGTCTTCAGAGCATATACCTGCTACGCCGTCAACGCTTCCGTTTGGATTCATTGGATATATTTCAGTTACTTCGCCCTTGTCATTGACGTATCGTATGGCGACGCATTTTTTCGATTTCAATGAATTCAGAACATCGTTGCTGAGGAATGAAAATCTACCTTCGCCGTGCGATATCCAACAACCCAAAACTGAGCCTTGCAGTTTACGTAACATCATTGCATTACTATCCTCCACGCGTATTGTTGCCCACCGACATTCAAAGCGCTCAGATTTGTTGTTTAGCACGGCAACGTCTGGGACATCAATAACCTGCTTATTAGACGAATCGTGAAGTCCTACCCATCCAATTAAGCCCATGAGCTGACAACCATTGCACACTCCCAACGAGAAGGTGTCCTGCCGTTGTTTGAAAGCTTGAAATTGAGGGGCAAGCAAATCACTGAACATAATATTGGCGGCCCAACCTTTAGCGGATCCCAAAGTATCGGCGTAACTAAAGCCTCCCGGAAATACAATGCCACGGTACAGATCCAAATGAGTTTTACCTATAAAAAAAAGTATATACATATATTCTTTGCATAAATACTAGAAAGATATAATTAAAATAATGGAAAATCATATTAAAGTGTAAACTTTCGCATATGCGCTACATCAGAAGTTATACGTACATAAATAAATATTATTTTAGCTAAAGAAAAATTTAACAAACGAGCAAGAAATATGCATTGCGTAAAGGGTTCATTATTTTTCTGTTTGTTCCAAAACGCGGCGGAATTACGCTGGTTTTATCCAATTAAATAATTGGTTTCGGCATTCTGATTATTAACTCTGCAAGTTTAACATGTACATGTACATATGTATGTATATGTACATATGTATATGATACAAAATCTCGAAATTATAAAACAAAGCGACCACGGTTTTATAAAGTTTATATATGAGAATTATTTTTACAAACGTTAAATTTTAAACTGAAAGACTTCGAAAATCTGGCAAATGATTTTACTCGCTCATATATGGGGAAGAGAGAGAGTTTCATAAATATTATTTCGATTTTTGATTTGATTTGTATGTTAGTAGTATAGTAGAACAAAATAATTCTTTAATGTCTTTCTTCTTTAATAAACATGTCGCCATCTTTTTTGCTACCCTTTACTTGTATTTACATTATTCATTAAATAGTCCGGTCAATTTATACCAAAAAAAAGGTTACAAAAATTACCACCCAGCTGAAAATTGGTAGGATTGTTTAAAACACTATCATAAATAAAATCCAAAAAGTCTTCATCGATTAGATACCTGGAAAAAAATTTACACGGGGTCAAAGGTCACAAAAACAGGGGTTTTCACGATTTTCAGCAAAGCGGTAAGTTTTATTATAAAATTAGTTCAGACAAAAATTATAGATCAGATAATTATCTATTAAAAATGTCTACATATTTTTTTTCCGAAGAGCCACCTTTGAGGTAGTGTACTTAGCGCGTTTTTTTAGCGCACTTTCTCTGGAAAGCCTATTCCACTGATCTGTTGTGATTCTGTTTAATTTGAAACTACTGAATAATAAAACAAATTGGCAAGGATTGAAAATAATAAAAGCTGTGTGAATTAAGAAAAAAATTGGAAATTTTATTCCTCTGGTTCATAATACTCTAATACTTCTGCTTCCTCTTCTTCTCCGTGCTCTTTTTCTTCATCCTGTGTGCAAGTAAATTGCCTTCATAGTGAACATTTTTCAATTCATTCAAAGAAAACTGACAGTCATCGATATTTTCGATGTAAGTGAATACTTCTTCCTTTGCCAGATTCGTAGTTTCATCTTGAGGACGTTCGACTTTAACCCCAGTGTCCGGTTTTAAGAAGTAAACAAAGCAATCCTCAGCAGCAACTACGTGCTCTAGTACGAGCTGCAGCAATAGAACATCTTCGAGTATAAATTTTACGACACTCCACATGAATGGTCACAGATTTCTGCTCGATAAGATATTCTGTAAATTCATCAGCTCATCAGACGTTCAGCAGTAACAATTTGACCTTTAGTTAAAAGTTTTGCACAAATAAAACAATGTTCTGATATTTTTGTTATAGAACTTATAACAGCAAGGAATACATAGGTTAAAAAATATGCATAAATTAGAATAAACACGTGTTTTTGGACAATTCAATAGGAGACAGCTATTGTTCAAGGTTACACTTCAGTGTATAAAATGAGAGACTGATTTTACTTGACATTTTCATATTTATAATATTTTACATGTGTAAGTTACACTACCCATAGAATAATATTTTTACTTGTATTTCAGCTGATTGGTCTACAATTTTTGTCTGAACTAACTTTATGATAAAACTTTCCGTTTTGCTGAAAATCGCGAAAACCTTTTTTTTGTAACAATTTTTACGATATTAAGTTAATAAGTTCTGGATATATACAACTGTGTGCATAGAAATAGTAGGACTACATATTTACAAAATGTGGCTATTTATATTTCTTTTATTTTAGTCCTTATATTTTTCAATTAGCATATAGTTGATCCTTTAACGAAACCCATATAAACCTAAGAACGCTTTCACATTAGTCAGAACGATAACGGATCGACATTTTTGGTTGTTACCGAAAGTTGACCGACATCATGTATTTCAACTGACACTTTCACATATACATACATGAAATCAGATCTGTCGCATACACGAAAATTTCAGTGTTAACTTTTTCTACAAATTACATACCCGAAAGTATTCCGACAAGTGTGCAAATGAGCGCAGCGCGGAATCGTTTCGGTAACTCAAAAAAGCCATGGAAAAATGTCGATCCGAACAAAATTTCAAATTTTTTACTCAAAATTTGTGTAAAATAAAGTGCAAGTTTGAAGAGCCTATATAAAAAATAAAGGAAATGATGACCATTTTAAAAGAGCAAGGATCGTTGTTGAATTGTTTTAGCATTATACTATACTAGCGAAAGGGCAATAAATCTGGTGTTGAAGTTCAATCAAAAAGTAACCACTTCCGATCTGTGAAACAGATGTCTTTCAAGCATTAGAGGCACACCAGAAACTATTTATTACTACTAGCATCAAAACACCAAATTTTTTTCAATTTCAAAACACTTTACGTAAAGTGTGACAGACCTGTACTTAACAAAACTTCGATTTAAGATTTGTTTGCTTTTATGAAAACTACATCGATTTGCATACAATTTTAAGTATTTTAATTTCGGAAAAAAAACTGTGGAAAATAAATTAATTAATTAATAAATTTTAAAATTCGTAAAAACAATACCAAATACAAATAGTCACTTTAGGACGTGCTAGTAACTTTGGGGTTAGTTGCATTAAAAATTTTATTACGATATTCACTTTACTTGTTTGTTTTACGAGTGCATACAGTTGACAAGATGAATGTTCTTTCAATATAAGGACTTAAACCTATCGTTAAACATTATTTAAAATTGCAGTTTTCGGAGTAACTCATTCGGGTTTTGCAATACTGAAATTTTGTCGTTGTAGTTGTTGTAGCGACTAGTCACACCCTGTAAAGATCGGATTCACTTATTATCGTCAAACTCATCTACACCCCGGAAACGTGCGGTTTCGACAGGGTCGGACCACAGGTCTGCACCTCTAGAGCAGTGTTAAACGAGTGGGTTTGAGAGGGAATATGAATAGGTGTTTGGTATCGTGCGGAGAATCTCCACATCCACACCCCTCGCGAGACAGCCAGGACTTCTCGTATGCAATAGGTGGTGGTTGAACTCCTATAATGGCATTTCCAGAGCGAGAGTGAATGTCTCTCCGTGGATGTTGCCTAAGACTTGCGTATACGCTGTCCGATCCAGTGGGTTAGTCGTATGCGACTGGACCTCGTTCTTAACTTCAAGGAGATGCTCTCTGATGTGCCTGGACGGTGGCTCATCGAGATGCAGATGCCTGTTTGGGTGCCCTAGACGGTGACACCCAGCATGAAACTGCATGCTGAGCACGCTTATCTCTTGGCGTAAATGTAGCTTCGGTGCCATCAGAAGACATCCCTTCAGAGTTCGGAGTGCAGCGTTCTGGCAGGTCTGCAGTTTCTCCTACTAGTGCAGAACGTATATTTGCTGATCTCAACTTAACAAAAAAAAAATCATTTCGATTTTCTTTAAAAATGGTATAAAACATTTTTCACCTTCACATGTGATTTTTTAAGATGTAATATACATGTATACAAACTATAAAGACTTATTCTAGGCGAAAGTATTTTTTTATTATCTTCATAAACATACACCTCCGCACACATACTTAAGCCATATAATTTTTTTTACAAATATCCTCAAGGCTTTCCGAGTTATTTTTTCCATTCATATTTTTTGAAAATATACACCCCTATTGTGAATATCGACTAGAGATGGGCGCGTGACTAATTTTTGCAACACTTTCGTAAATCACGCTCATTCACGTTTGCTAATTTTCTTGTCAATCACGTTCACGCACGCTTACGGAGGTTAATTTTTTCATCACGCACATCTCGCATGCATTTTCACGAATAATTCTTTATACTATGTGTTTAATCATATTTTACTTCATTAATGTATCCAGGAATTTATAGTACATACATGCTCGAAATTATACGTTCGAAAGCTTTTCTTTCCATAATTTTAAAATAACACTAGTTCATATTTTTGTTTAAAAACAATGTTTTGTCGAGATTTTTTATGAGTAGTCGTGTACATCTCAGTCTGTGGATTTTAACCAAAATTTTGGACCATCCTCAAATTTTGTTTTTGATTTCAAATAAAGCTATATATCATCATTAATGGTTTTTGTATTCTGAAAATTCATCAGTTACGTCTTTAAATTCATCGAAAGATGAATGGGGGTTTGCTTTTATTTTCAAACATTGGTTTAATAGTCTCATTTCAATTAAATGTATTGAAGTTGGCAGGAACCTTATAAAAGGGTTTTCAATAGGGACGCTACAAAAGTAGACCTATTGTGACAGCAAACGACGCCATATTTTTCCCCGCTCTTTTGACTTTTCTCTTCAGTAAGGTTTGCCATTTCAGCATGGAAAGATATACAATCCACCAACGAGTCGAAATTATTAAAATTTACTACCGAAATTCGGAGTCAATGGCCTCAACTTTAAGAGCGCTACGTCCAATTTATGGTCGTCGTCATTTCTGGCTGAATGGCTTCGTCAATAAGCAAAATATGCGTTATTGGACAGGCAACAATCCACACGTATTTCATGAGTCAACATTGCATCCCGAAAAAATTAAGGTTTGGTGAGGTTTATGGACCAGCGGCGTCATTGGGCCGTACTTCTTCCGTGATGATCAAGACCGGCACGTTACTGTGAATGGGAATCGCTACCGCTCAATGATAACCGAATATTTTTGGCCCGAATTGGATGATATGGACTTAGACAATATGTGGTTCCAACAGGATGGCGCCACAAGCCACAGAGCGAATGTCACAATCGATTTATTGAAAACCAAGTTTGGTGAACGTGTTATCTCACGAAATGGCCCAGTTAATTGCCCGCCTCGGTCGTGAGATTTGACGCCGTTAGACTATTTCCTGTGGGGCTACGTCCAGTCTATGGTCTATGCCAAAAAGCCAGCGACGATTGATGAACTTCGTATGAATATCGAACGTGAAATTGCAGCAGTATCGACCGATTTATGCTTGAAAACCGTCGAGAATTAGGTTCAGCGTCTGGACTTCTGCAAGCGTGCCCGTGGTGCCTATGCAAAAGAAATCGAGTTCCATACATAATGGCATCGAATGTACTTTCACAAGAATTAGGAATTTAATTCGTGTCCCAAACCGTTTTTGTTTTATTTCAAAAAAACATTTGTAGCGTTCCTATTGAAACCCCCTTTATTTAAAACTGCAACTGTAGTTGTCTTTAAGTCCAATATAACTTCAGGCATTTATGTAGTTTCGCATTGCCTTTGTTACTTTTTGTACTACAAAACGAACTCATGTAATGTTGGGATAAATTCCGAAAAATTTTTGAAAAGGAATATAAAATAAGGCAAGCAACTTTTCCATTACATTTTTGTTGATACCTGAAATTCTATGGAGCTCATTCATTTCAATTAAAAGCTACTGCTCGACAGCATTATGAATAATGAGTTCCACCTCGTTTTTACATGCTGCTTTAAATGCTCCGATAACTTCCGATACTATCTTGTTTTTTCAAAATTTCCGACATAACTAAATTCATATTACGGCAAGCAAGGGAAAACCTCTTCATTTCTAAGGGCATCTACAACATAAGCGCCATTGTCAGTCATTATCACACCGCAGGAAAGCTCATCCTCAACTAGAAAGTCTTAAAGAACATCCTCACAAAAACTTAAAATGTTTGGTCTGCTTTTTTCCATAACGAAAAGTCGCGCATACCGAGCATATTGGTGTTTGACTCAAACACGTAGCGACACGTAAAAAAATTACTAATTTTGTCCAATTCTAATTTCGTCTGGTAGTAGGTAAACGACTATTAATCGCTTGTCGATTGGCAATGATATTGTGAGTGGCAATCTCTCGTTCAATGACCGAATGTCCATCAATATTCTCCAACTGTGCATTTTGATTCAATCAATAGGCGATTTTGTTCGAATCTAATAAACCGCACCAGTCGTTGCTTTGTTTTGCCAACTGGCGGCAACTGGAGACACCAATTGAAGCTAAGTCCTTCTCCACCTAGAAGAGCCCTTCCTCTTTCAGTGCATGATTTAGCCAGCCTAGCCGTTGGATTTTAACTCGCTGTACTATGCCAATGTCGCTGTAAGGCTTATACAGCTCTTCGTTCCATCGTCTGCGGTAATCGATGTAGCAAAGACGTAAAGGTGCAAAAATGTTCGTACTTGCCAGGCAAACTCTACGGGTTAAAGCTTTACCAAACTAACAGAACAAAAAGTAATTGTTTAGTTCCAGCTGGTTTTGCAAAAGTTTAACCTTTAAAAACTGAAGAAATATTCTTATACGAATTTGCTAATAAATGACAGTTACCTCAACTAAGTAAAAATACTAGGTTACCCGGGCTTCGTAGATGAAAGTATTTTGGAGCACAAAAATAATGGATATAATCATTGAGCTCGTATCAACAATAATTTTCTCGATGATATTGAACTCACTTTTCGACTCGATAAAATCATTGAGACCGTAAAATCGAAAATAATTGTCGTTATAACTGGTGTTTTTTAGACTGATAGAACTTTCGATAGGTATAGCTTGACAGCTAGTAAATGATATTACGTTTCGACATTTATGTTCAGTAAGCATTGACAAATCATCACCCAGTGTTCCTATGACAGTTGAAATTGGGCGCGTGTAGGCTCGTCCCAAGCTACCAGAAAATTCCTCTTTCTTTTTGATTTTGAGCAGACAGACAAGCAGACGTACAAAAAACACAATTTGGAAACGGCGCGTGGACAAAGTGATAACGGTGGATGTCGGAAGCCGACAAATATTTCTTGCGAAGTCGAGCGGTGGATAGAGTGCGTAGCAGCGAAATCGAGTCGTCGTTCGAGAGTACGATAATGGAGGATTCTAGGCAGACAACCACGGCTGGAGAGGACCACATGAACACCATTATCGTAACGTTAAATGCATTGAGGGCGTCCGTGGAACTACGGAATAGCACCATAGAAAGCCAAAGAGACATCGTACGTTTACACGAAGGCATGCAGCCGCAAAGCGAAAGTGGGCATAGTATAACATTGCAGCCAGCACAGGGCGAATCAAGCCAAGTAGTCGTGCCAGCGACTGATTCGCAAGTTAAGTTATACGATTTGTCAATGTTTGGCGGGAATGCTGAAGAGTGGCCACTGTTCTTCGCCAACTTTAGTGACACTACAGAGACATTTAGATATAGCCATCGACAAAATTTAATGCGTTTGCAGAAATGCCTGGTTGGTTCGGCAAAAGAAGCGGTCGCATCCATGTTAATTTATCCCGACGACGTGCCGAACGTGTTAAACGAATTGCAATTTTGGTTCGGCAGGCCCGATATATTAATAAAATGACAGCTAAACAAATTGCAGCACTTTCCGATTATACCCGAACATAAACCTGAACAGATAATTCCGTTTTCAACAAGGGTGCGCAACAGCATTTGGCAAACGTCTCATTGTTGGAGCAAATGATATGCAAATTGCCGCAAAGCAAACAGTTTGACTGGGCAAAACACGCAGTTGACATTCAACCGTACCCGACAATCGAGGACTTCTCCACATGGCTCAGCGAACTGGCAAGAGTTGTGTGTTTGATGCCGACGACCAGCACATACAGTCACAAGACTAATGCACTAGCAACCAATCATCGGCGTGTAATGCACATCCAAGACGAAAGGCCAGATGAGGCGGCGGTGTGTATTCGATGTGGAGGCCATCATACGATTTCAAAATGCGAAGCCTTTAAGATGTTGGGGGTGCAAGCGATGGGAAGTTGTAAAGAGCCGGCAATTATATTTTGCTTGTTTACGCAGAGGTCATAATACGGTAAAATGCCGCTCCAAGAAAACGTGTGGTATAACCGGCTGTCAACGGTACCATAACCAACTCTTGCACAACGACGAGGCTCAACCAAACATGTCACGACAGATTGTTGCGCGAGATGGAGATGCGCAACCACTGCTGAACTGTCGTCACAAGAAGAATCTAATCAACTTTTCAAAATCTTACCAGTTAACCTATACGGGCCAAATGGCAAGTATACCATTTTGGCCATGTTTGACGAAGGCTCATCGATTACCATACTGGAAGAAGACGTCGCCAAGAAGATTAGGGTTAAGGGGCAGTGTCATTCCCTAATGCTACAGTGGTACGACAATAGGATAGTGACCGAACAGTCATTCAAGGTATCGTTGGAGATTGGAAGCTGCTCTGACAACAAGAGGTTCACTATAGGAGATGTGCGTACCGTAATGAATTGGAATTTGCCTGAAAAATCTTTCACAAAAGAAGACTTTGACCATTTAAAAGATTTACCGATACAAAATCATCATCGCTCGAAGCTTGCATAGCTAATAGGTCTACATCATGCGCATTTAGGTGCCACTACAACTATAGTGCAATCCAACGTGACCAATCCGCTAGCTGCAAAAACGTCGTTGGGTTGGGTGGCTTATGGTCCGACTAAGCTTGCGGTAACGGCAGGTGTGCGAGTGTTACATATGCGAGAATGCCAACAGCTACTTCGCGACGGATTATTTTGGTATCAACCATTTACCGACTAAGTTGGAGTCCGACGACGACGATAAACGTGGCAACGCAATATTGGATGCAACAACACAACTGATAGGTAGACGGTACGAAACCGGATTTCTTTGGAGAGCGCTTCCACCGCAACTTTCGAGCAGCAAAGATATGGCGGAAAAGCGTTTGCTATCGATAGAGAGACGTATGAAGCAAGACCCAGAATTTGATCGGCGGTATAAATGCGAAATGGCCAAACATGTGGGAAAGGTTACGCCAGAATATTAGCCAACGAAGAAATTGTAACCCCACATCCAAAAGTGTGGTATCTACCACATTTTGCGGTTTTCAACCCCAACAAACCTAGGAAACTTCGTTTCACTGAACTCAGCATTACTAAAAGGTCCCTAGCAAGCACAACCATTAATATGTATACTGCTTCAATTCCGACAAGGCAGAATCGCGGTTGCAGCGGATATTCGAGAAATGTTCTCGCAGATCAAAGTACCACCGATAGACCAACATGTGCAGCGATATTTGTGGAGAAACGGAGACACCAATCAACCAATTCAAGAATATTTGATGACATCGATGATTTTTAGTGCCGTGTGTTCTCTCTGCATTGCGGAGCATGTGAAGGAAAAAAACGTAGAAAGATTTAAAACGAAGTTTCCCGAAGCAGCATCGCTCATAATAAAAAAGCATTATGTCGATGATCTGGTTACTAGCTTTGACAGTCCTGAAGAAGCCGTCAAGATATGTCAGCAGATTGCCGCTATTAATTCAGAAGCAGGATTTGAGTTGCGAGGCTTCGTATCCAACAGCCACATCGTAGAGAAAGCAATGAATAAAGTTCCGCGGGCAACCCGCGAAGCAGTTGATATGAATCATGGTTCCACGACGGAAAGAGTACTGGGCATGTACTGGAGCACTAAAGGCGATACCGCAACCAGTCCTAGAGGGAGCTCGCGCTCCTACAAAAAGAGTGCTACTTGTCAATGTGATGTCATACAAGACACTTGGAGACACGGCGTTGGATGGTAAGAAGAGTCGCATGCAGAACTGGCAGCAAAATGGTTTTCATGGTGGAAATAGTTCCAGCACATTAAAGAGTTCCAGTTTCCAAGATACTACTCACCGAATATTTCACACACCAAACAAATCGAATTACACGTCTTCGTCGATGCGAGTCAAGCCGCCTTTGCCGCGGTTGGTTATTTTCGAGTGGTGCATGACAACGCAGTCGACGTGACATTTATAATGCGTAACACTACCGCACCTAAAATGCTCATGTCCGTATCACGCCTTAAATTGCAAGCGGCAGTTTTGGGTACGAGACTTAGTAATACGCTTGTCAGCAGTCATGAATTAAAGATCAGTCGCGTTCTTTTCTGGAGCGACACACAAACCGTTTTACAATGGTTAAATTCATCAGAACGAAAATATAAGGCGTTCAAGGGTCATCGTGTTGCTGAGGTTCTAAGTTCGACTTCCCCTGAGCAGTGGCGTTGGGTACCCACAAAGCAGTATTCAGCAGATGCAGCTACACGACCTCCAAATCCGCCTAGATTCCATGAGGATAGTCATTGGACTAACGGCCCAGATTTCCTAAAGCACGACGAACAAATCTGGCCGAACACTAACATTGAGCGCCCAACAATGCTGCAGGAAGAAGTTCTAACCAGGGGCGCATTTTATTGTCAGGCAGTAAATTCTTAATTGATTTTACTAAATTCAATTCGTATTTAAAGATCGTACGAATAGTCGCTTGGATTTTGCGAGCCAAGAAGTTATTTCAAAGAAAAGGCACTAAGGACAAGCTGTACTCGTCAAATATTCTAACCTCAGCAGAGATCGGAGAATCGGAGCATATAGTTTGCAAACAGGTTCAGCCAGAATGCTTTGCAGGTGAGATTGCAGAGCTTTCCTCATCACGTAAAGTAGCTAGACAAAGCGCGGTGTATAGTCTTTCTCCATATCTCGAAGCAAATGGACTTTTGCGACTGAGTGGTCGTATTGACGAGGCGACATGTTTACCATTTGAGACCCGCAGGCCAATCTTATTACCACCAAAGCACGTGGCATTAATTGTCTAACACTACCACGAGACAAATCATTACCAGAATTTTGTAATCATAATTAACGCAGTAAGGCAGAAATTCTGGATTACGCACATAAAGACTTTGTTGAAGAGAGTACAGCGAAACTGTTTAAAATGTAAATTACGAAAAGCCAACCCGGTTGCTCCGATGATGGGTCAACTGCCGCCCGATGGCTTAACCCCGTTTGTACGCACATTGGAGTTGATTTAATCGAACCGCTCAATGTTACGGTCAGGCGAAGAAGGAAGAAAAGGTGGGGTGTCATATTTACCTGCCTAACCGTAAGAGCAGCACACATTGAGTTGGCGGAGAATTTGTCAACAGATGCTTTCATTTTTTGCCTTCGTAATTTTATAAACCAGCGTGGCATGCCAGTGAGAATCAGGAGCGATAATGGCACTAATTTTATCGGAGCGCAAAAGGAACTAAAAAACGCGGAAAACCTCTTAGACACCGACCGAATTCAAGCAGAAGCCACTAGCCATTACATAGAGTGGATATTTAACCGTCCGGCCAACCCCAGCGCAGGCGGTTGCTGGGAGTTTCTGATATGGATCGTCAAGTCTTTACTAAGCCAAACTCTGCGTGAAGTTGCCGCGAGGGTAAGCACCCTGCAAAGCGTACTGATTGAAGCGGAGAATGTGATAAACTCACGGCCGCTAACTGATCTGCCAGTGTCACACGAAGACGACGAACCACTCACGCCGAACCGCTTCCTGATCGGATGTGTTAACTCGACTCAAACTCCACAGCCAGTTGGCGAAGAGGTGTGTTTGAGGAAACAGTGGAGAATTGCCCAGAACCCCAAAGACCGCTTGTGGAAACGATGGACCACAGAATACTTGCCACAACTTATTTGTCGCGGTAAGTGGAGGGAGAAGGTTACTCCATTACAAGTAGACGATTTGGTGTTAATATGTGAGCCAACTCAACCAAGGAGCCACTGGCTGAAGGGTCGTGTCACGAAGACTTTTCCTACGAAAGTTGGTCAAGTGCGCGTTGCTGAAGTAAAAACAAGCAGTGGAATATTACGTCGGCCCTCAACACGCCTAGCCTGGCTGATGATTGAGAGTGAATCTCCGGGAGATTCACGGGGGAGGAGTGTTAGTTACCCTGTGACATTTGATCAAGAGTCACAACAAAGAGGACGATGAGAATTGAAATTGGGCGCGAGTAGGCTCATCACAAGCTACCAGAAAATTCCTCTTTCTTTTTGATTTTGAGCAGACGGACAAGCAGACGTACAAAAAACACAATTTGAAAACGCCGAGCGCCGAACGCCAACCACAAGTGCCGGCCAACAATAGCACAAACAAACTTTGAATATATTTTAAGTAACTTTAATTTTAAACAAATAAACATCCTAAACTTTCTAAAATATAAAGCTTCAAGTTTTAGTTTTTGCATTAACGCTTATAGAGCACTTCGTGAATTTTATAGTCCACATAATCGAGCATCAGAGCAGCTAATTCGTCAAACTGTTGATAAATTTCGAACAACATTTACTCTACTCGATGAAAAATCAACAACAAGACAAAGAACTGTACGTACAGAAGAAAATATTGGTGCTGTAAGTGTTAGTGTTCGAGAAAATCCAAATTTGTCTATTCGCCGCCGTGCTCAACAAGCCTGGAATTGAATCCAACCCTGGATAAGGAGAGGACCACACGGTATGTGGCCCCGTGTTGCTTGCGCTCTCAAGCGCCAACAGCCTCTACGGCTCAAAACGTCGCGCCAACTGCGCCGGTACCACCCAGCACCCAGGGGGACTCCACGGCTCCAAGGAGCAAGCAGCAACACGCACACTCCCCATCTCTCCCAACCCATCCAACCCCATCCCGCTCTCACCCAAGTGTTAGGACTACCCAGCAGCTCTTGGTGCACACTGTCTGTTCCGTGAATACGCTGGAATCTGGCATAAGTTAGGTGCAACTTGTGCCAAGGCTGATGCCACTTTCGAACGCCCCATGTTGCAGAGCTCTGCAGCCGCATACGCCTCCTCCGGCGCCCCAATCTCCACCAGGCAGCAACCTGTACAGCGGCAAGCGCAACTGAGGCAAGGTGGACAACCACACCAGTCCCTTGCATCCCCCATCGCGTCGTATCATCCTGGGCGGATTGCGATCCTGTAGATGAACTCCAACGGACTCCAGAGCAAGATCGAGGAGATAACCGACTTTATGAGAAGACATGGTCTGTTGATAGCTGCGATACAAGAGACGAAACTGCACAGCAATTCAACGCTGTTGAATTGCAACGGATACAATGTGCATCGGAAGGATCGCGAGCGTGATAATGGAGGCGGCTTAGCATTCATCACACATAACACAGTGCAATATCGTCTTATCGAAGAAGACATTAGCCGTAGGGATACGCAAGGACCGGTCGACTTTGTCTCCGCGGATCGAAAGACTTTTATCACCTTTAAAAAAGCTGATTGGTCAGGATTCGCGGAATTCGGTGTCCTACCCACACCAACAGATGTTCGCGCCGGCGAACGACAGTTCCGCAGGGTTGTCACGACCGCTACGGTCCGCTTCGTTCCCGCTGGAAGAATACCGGAAATTCGTCCGAATTCCCCAGCGGAACGGGTGTCGTGTCGGTGGTTGGCGCCTATTTACGCGAGCTGCATAAGTAGGGGCTATATTCCCAGACTTTGGAGGAATGTCAGGGTTATATTTATTCCCAAGGCGGGTAAGAACTCTCATGCAACCCCAAAGGACTTTAGGCCTATCAGCCTGTCTTCTTTTCTTTTGAAGACCCTGGAGAGGCTGATTGATCTTCATATAAGAGAGGAAATACCGCGAGAGCGGCTGTCGCATGCTCAGCATGCCTACTCGAAGGGCAGGTCCGTGGATACGGCCCTGCATATGGTTGTTAGCGTCATTGAAGAGTCTCTTGAACACAAGGACTTTGCAGTTGGTGCCTTTCTGGATATAGAAGGTGCCTTTCTGGATATAGAAGGTGCCTTTAATAACATTCAGCAACAGGCAATAGTCGGATCCTTTACGAAAAGCCAACCCGGTTGCTCCGATGATGGGTCAACTGCCGCCCGATGGCTTAACCCCGTTTGTACGCACATTGGAGTTGATTTAATCGAACCGCTCAATGTTACGGTCAGGCGAAGAAGGAAGAAAAGGTGGGGTGTCATATTTACCTGCCTAACCGTAAGAGCAGCACACATTGAGTTGGCGGAGAATTTGTCAACAGATGCTTTCATTTTTTGCCTTCGTAATTTTATAAACCAGCGTGGCATGCCAGTGAGAATCAGGAGCGATAATGGCACTAATTTTATCGGAGCGCAAAAGGAACTAAAAAACGCGGAAAACCTCTTAGACACCGACCGAATTCAAGCAGAAGCCACTAGCCATTACATAGAGTGGATATTTAACCGTCCGGCCAACCCCAGCGCAGGCGGTTGCTGGGAGTTTCTGATATGGATCGTCAAGTCTTTACTAAGCCAAACTCTGCGTGAAGTTGCCGCGAGGGTAAGCACCCTGCAAAGCGTACTGATTGAAGCGGAGAATGTGATAAACTCACGGCCGCTAACTGATCTGCCAGTGTCACACGAAGACGACGAACCACTCACGCCGAACCGCTTCCTGATCGGATGTGTTAACTCGACTCAAACTCCACAGCCAGTTGGCGAAGAGGTGTGTTTGAGGAAACAGTGGAGAATTGCCCAGAACCCCAAAGACCGCTTGTGGAAACGATGGACCACAGAATACTTGCCACAACTTATTTGTCGCGGTAAGTGGAGGGAGAAGGTTACTCCATTACAAGTAGACGATTTGGTGTTAATATGTGAGCCAACTCAACCAAGGAGCCACTGGCTGAAGGGTCGTGTCACGAAGACTTTTCCTACGAAAGTTGGTCAAGTGCGCGTTGCTGAAGTAAAAACAAGCAGTGGAATATTACGTCGGCCCTCAACACGCCTAGCCTGGCTGATGATTGAGAGTGAATCTCCGGGAGATTCACGGGGGAGGAGTGTTAGTTACCCTGTGACATTTGATCAAGAGTCACAACAAAGAGGACGATGAGAATTGAAATTGGGCGCGAGTAGGCTCATCACAAGCTACCAGAAAATTCCTCTTTCTTTTTGATTTTGAGCAGACGGACAAGCAGACGTACAAAAAACACAATTTGAAAACGCCGAGCGCCGAACGCCAACCACAAGTGCCGGCCAACAATAGCACAAACAAACTTTGAATATATTTTAAGTAACTTTAATTTTAAACAAATAAACATCCTAAACTTTCTAAAATATAAAGCTTCAAGTTTTAGTTTTTGCATTAACGCTTATAGAGCACTTCGTGAATTTTATAGTCCACATAATCGAGCATCAGAGCAGCTAATTCGTCAAACTGTTGATAAATTTCGAACAACATTTACTCTACTCGATGAAAAATCAACAACAAGACAAAGAACTGTACGTACAGAAGAAAATATTGGTGCTGTAAGTGTTAGTGTTCGAGAAAATCCAAATTTGTCTATTCGCCGCCGTGCTCAACAAGCCTGGAATTGAATCCAACCCTGGATAAGGAGAGGACCACACGGTATGTGGCCCCGTGTTGCTTGCGCTCTCAAGCGCCAACAGCCTCTACGGCTCAAAACGTCGCGCCAACTGCGCCGGTACCACCCAGCACCCAGGGGGACTCCACGGCTCCAAGGAGCAAGCAGCAACACGCACACTCCCCATCTCTCCCAACCCATCCAACCCCATCCCGCTCTCACCCAAGTGTTAGGACTACCCAGCAGCTCTTGGTGCACACTGTCTGTTCCGTGAATACGCTGGAATCTGGCATAAGTTAGGTGCAACTTGTGCCAAGGCTGATGCCACTTTCGAACGCCCCATGTTGCAGAGCTCTGCAGCCGCATACGCCTCCTCCGGCGCCCCAATCTCCACCAGGCAGCAACCTGTACAGCGGCAAGCGCAACTGAGGCAAGGTGGACAACCACACCAGTCCCTTGCATCCCCCATCGCGTCGTATCATCCTGGGCGAATTGCGATCCTGTAGATGAACTCCAACGGACTCCAGAGCAAGATCGAGGAGATAACCGACTTTATGAGAAGACATGGTCTGTTGATAGCTGCGATACAAGAGACGAAACTGCACAGCAATTCAACGCTGTTGAATTGCAACGGATACAATGTGCATCGGAAGGATCGCGAGCGTGATAATGGAGGCGGCTTAGCATTCATCACACATAACACAGTGCAATATCGTCTTATCGAAGAAGACATTAGCCGTAGGGATACGCAAGGACCGGTCGACTTTGTCTCCGCGGATCGAAAGACTTTTATCACCTTTAAAAAAGCTGATTGGTCAGGATTCGCGGAATTCGGTGTCCTACCCACACCAACAGATGTTCGCGCCGGCGAACGACAGTTCCGCAGGGTTGTCACGACCGCTACGGTCCGCTTCGTTCCCGCTGGAAGAATACCGGAAATTCGTCCGAATTCCCCAGCGGAACGGGTGTCGTGTCGGTGGTTGGCGCCTATTTACGCGAGCTGCATAAGTAGGGGCTATATTCCCAGACTTTGGAGGAATGTCAGGGTTATATTTATTCCCAAGGCGGGTAAGAACTCTCATGCAACCCCAAAGGACTTTAGGCCTATCAGCCTGTCTTCTTTTCTTTTGAAGACCCTGGAGAGGCTGATTGATCTTCATATAAGAGAGGAAATACCGCGAGAGCGGCTGTCGCATGCTCAGCATGCCTACTCGAAGGGCAGGTCCGTGGATACGGCCCTGCATATGGTTGTTAGCGTCATTGAAGAGTCTCTTGAACACAAGGACTTTGCAGTTGGTGCCTTTCTGGATATAGAAGGTGCCTTTCTGGATATAGAAGGTGCCTTTAATAACATTCAGCAACAGGCAATAGTCGGATCCTTGGCGGAACTTGGGGTTGAGCCGGGTCTGGTAAGGCTCATCAATCACCTTCTCCGGGACAGAACTGTCGTGGCGGAATGGGGCAGCGCCTCCATCCAGCGAAGGGTGAGTAGAGGCACTCCACAAGGAGGGGTTCTCTCGCCACTCCTTTGGGTCGTTGCTATCAATAGCGTACTGAAGGAGCTGGAAAGGGAAGGCTGCACGGTTATTGCCTATGCTGACGATGTTACTCTCATTGTCAGGGGTAAGTTTTTGAGTACCCTTTTTGATATCATGCAGAGGTACCTTAATCTGATCGTGAAATGGTCTGCAGGGTGTGGACTCGCGATAAATCCTAGCAAGACAGAGCTGGTATTATTTACCAGAAGGTACAAAGTACCGGTCACCCATCCTCCTTCTATAGGTGGCGTCCCGTTGGTGCTTTCTGACCGGGTCAAGTATCTGGGCTTGATTCTGGATAGGAAGCTCTCCTGGGGGCCAAATATTGAGGAAAGGGTGAAAAAGGCTTCGGTTGCGGTGTACTGTTGTCGGGGTGCTATTGGGAAGAGATGGGGCCTCTCTCCCAAGGTAAACTATTGGCTTTATGAGACTATAATAAGGCCTATAATATTTTATGGAGTGGTGGTCTGGTGGAACTCACTAGACAGGGTATCTAAAGTTAAGCAGCTAGAGCGGGTGCAGCGGTCCGCGCTTATTGGGATCAGTGGGGCGCTTAGGACCACACCCACTCTCGCGCTCAATGTTATGCTTAACGTGCTTCCTGTGGACATTGCAGGCAGGGTTGCAGCAGCCCATGAAGCAGCCCGGCTAGAGTGCAATGGATACAGATTCAGCTCGGCCTTTGGGCATTCTAGGATTCTTGCCAGTTTCGACTTTGTCCCTCCGGAAACAGATTACTGTCTGCCGGCTCCAGCTCGGAGTTGCTCCCTATCCACTTACATCCCGCGTAGGGAGGAGTGGAAGGAGGGTGGCTTGTGGGGCGGTGGGACGGTGAACTTTTTCACGGACGGATCGAAGCTGGATGGTAAGGTTGGGGGAGGGGTCTTCTGCGATGAGCTCTCCCTCAACCGTAAATTTAGGCTTCCGGACTATTGCAGTGTATTTCAAGCAGAGGTGGCCGCAATAAAGGAGGCAGTCGATTGGCTACTTACCAATGTAATGCCCTCTAGACGGGCCAACATTTATTCGGATAGTCAGGCCGCTATTAAGGCCTTAGGATCGCTAATGGTGAGATCAAAACTGGTCAGGGAATGCCTGACTTCCCTCGCAGCCGCCTCGGAATATCTCGACGTTAGACTAATTTGGGTACCGGGCCATAGCGACATTGCCGGGAACTGCATGGCTGATGAGCTTGCTCGGCAAGGTACCCTGGAAGTCATTTCTCCTTGCAGGGAGGGGGTGGGGGCTCCTTTGACTGCCTACGGGCTTCTCCTGGACAGATGGGCTTTATGTCGTCTCAGCGAGCGCTGGGAAATTGCCACGACATGCAGAATTGCAAGGTCCCTCTGGCCGAGAGTGGATCGTGGGCGCTCAAGGGAGCTGATGTCGCTTACTAAGCGGCAACTCTCGACCCTGGTTGGTGTTTTGACTGGGCATTGTCCGTTGGGTATTCACGCGGTTAGGCTAAAAATAGTCTCTGACCCTTTCTGCCGCAGCTGTATGGAGGAGGATGAGGTGGATTCATCTTGTCATTTTCTGCTCAGCTGCCCTGCATTTGCGAGACTGGTAAGTTGCGTGACTTCATTCGGGGCACGCAACGTTTCTCAGGTTAATATTTTCTGACTTTCCGATTCACGTTACCGTTCATAAATTAGGTGGTATCACAACGGACTCCTACTATGTCTAAGTGAGTTCCCTTTGGGAACTACCACAGTAACCTAACCTAACCAGCGGAAGCGGCATCACTAGCCAACGAACGTGACCACCTTCGAATGTCTGATCCCCAAAATCCCCGCATCAGGGATTTAAACGCGGAGATTCGGAGCCTGGTAGACTAGCATAAGCGGAACAAGTGGAAGGAGCATCTGAAGTCCTGCAACTTTGCGGCCGGTGGCCGCGCCTCGGCGGACCCGAAGAGATGCGCGAGCTACTTCAGCCGACAGTTTATACTGCATCCTTCGGTGGATAGGACTAAACGGAAGGTGTCCAGAAGGCTATGCAAATTGGCAAACCCTAGCGTGCCTCTTACCTTCACCTGTGGCGAGGTTGCGGGAGCCATCGGGAAGGTCCTGATGGACTAAGCATGTTGATGCTGAAAAACTTGGGCCCAAGGGAGTAGCATACCTTACGAGACTTTTCAACATGTCGATGACCACCCTCATCATTCCAGAGATCTGGAGGACTGGGAGGGTGATCCCGCTGTTGGAACTAGGGAAACCGGCCGAAAAGGGAGAATCTTATCGACCGATTTCCCTTTTTTCACCAGTGGTAACGACACTCGAGGCTATGCTGCTTCCCTATTTTACACACCACCTGGGTCCGGCTAAGCATCACACGGCTTCCGGAAGGTGCACAGCACAACAACAGCACTAAACGTCATAAACACCCAGGTGAGTCGTGGCCTTAATCGTAACCGTCCCTGTGAGAGAAACGTCTTACTGGCGTTGGACCTATCAAAGGCCTTCGATACGGTCAATTATTCAAAGCTACTTGAAGACGTTGAAACATCTACTCTCCCGCAGGGTCTGAAGCGGTGGACTGCGAACTACCTGAGTGGTCGACAGGCGTCGGTGTATTTTAGAGACTCAAGATCTATACCGAGAAGAATTAACAAGGGGCACCTCAGGGTGGCATTCTCTCCCCGGTTCTGTTTAATCACTACATCTCGAAGCTTCCTCAGCAACCCGAATCAATAGTCTCATATGCCGACGACTGTACGAATATGCCATCCGGCAAAGCAAGTGATGGCATGTGCTCAAAAGTGAATGGTTACCTCTCAGAGCTTGCTCGTTTCGTCACTGGCCGGAACTTGTTTCTATCTCCTGCTAAGTCCTCGGCGACCTTATTTACCACCTGGACGAAGGAGATCAAGACACAATTAAATATACATGTGGACGGTACACCTGTAGCAACAGTAAACCACCCAAAAATGGTGGTCCCTGTTAGGGAGCATAACTTTATGCTCGCCAGGCAGTTCCTCGTTGGTTGCCATCGTAGTGGACACCCTAACGAGTAGGTACCTGCTTGTTGAGGATCCGCCTCCGAGACACGTGTCAGGGGACATCTATTGATATGACCGCCGAGATCCAGTCGCACACCACCAACAGACTGGACCCTGCTGCCTAGTGGGGAGGCCTGAACGACATTCACCGAGAGACAATCACCACCTTCATCGACTCTCGCCCTGTGAATGCTGTCCTCGGGGTCAAACCACCACCCATAGCAGAGAAGGAGCCTCGTGAATCCCGCGTCACTCTGGCCCAACTACGTTCCGGATATTGTAGCAGGTTAAACTCCTACTTATCCAGAATTAACCTAGACATACTCAATGTGTGTCCCGCATGTGATAACTCCCCGCACGATACCGCTCACCTTTTCACATGCCCCTTAAAAACCGATTCATCTAACCCCCCCCCGCGAACCTGTTATTGTTGTTGTTGTAGCGGCTAGTCGCGCCCCGTAAAGCCCGGATTCACCCATGGTCGTTGTCGTCGAACTCATCTAGGGGGTGGCCCAGGAAACGTGCAGTTTCGACAGGGTTGGACCAGTGGGAGAGGGGAGTTAGATGAGTGCGTTTGAGGGGGCATGTGAATAGGTGGTTGGTGTCGCGGTAGGCTTGAGAGCAGAGATCGTGGTGCGCGTTGAAGTCACCAACTACCAATCGGTTTTCACCTCTGAGGAGCGCACCTATGTCAGGGTGATATCCTGCCGGGCAGGTGACAGGGGGTATATAAATATTAAATATTTCGAACTCGACATCGCCTGACCGGACAGCTATTCCTTGACATTCTAAGGTAGTGTCCCTGCGGTCGATGTCTTCTTCAATAAGACGATACTGCACAGTGTGATGGGTGATGAATGCTAAGCCACCACCATTACCTCGCTCGCGATCCTTACGATGCACATTGTAGCCGTTGAGTTGCTGTGCAGTTTCGTTTCCTGGATCGCAGCTATTGACAGATTATGCCGACTCGTAAAGTCGGTTATCTCCTCAATCTTGCCCTGCAGCCCATTGCAGTTCAGCTGAAGGAGTCTCGTTTGCTTCGGTAGAGTCGTCGCGGAGAGAGGTGTGAGGGAAGGGTGATGTTGTCCACCTGGTCCCTGCTGCACATGCATTGGCACGTTGGGCTGCCTTAGGTGCGTGGGGCACCAGGAGCTGCTGGCTACTCCCCACACGAGGGGCGGAGCTAGATAGGGGTGGGGGAGGGGAGCGTCCATGTTGTTGTGTGCTCCTGTGAACCGTAGAGGTTCAACTAGGGGGTGCAACTAGGGGGGCAACTAGGGGGGCCGTAGAGGCTATGGGCGCCGTAGGGCGCGAACAACATGGGCCACATAGTTTGTGGACCACTCCACGAATTACACCTTACCGAAGTGGAGTTCGGATGGAGCTTTTTCTGGCAAACGCAGCAAAAATAGGTTTCTGGACCAGGGTTTGGCTCGATGTCAGCCCTGAGCAGAAGGAGGTGAAGCAACCCTCCTGCAAGGAGTTGCTCCAGGGGAGACAGACAACTTATGGGGTAGGCCGATCTAAACAGGGTTAGATCGCCAAAACAACAGTCCTTGGCCGGGTGAAACCCGGGTCATGCCGGTACGTAGAACCGACTGTCGTGGGAATGTCCTGCCTCCTCGAACCTCATCCTCGTTAGTCTCCTTGACGTGGCGTGAGGCTTAAGTGTTGGCATGGTTGCTCCTCGCGGATTTCCATGACACCACGAACTAAGAGGGAAGCTCAATATATGAATCAATGTAAAACTCGAACTTGCACGGTTTCTTATGTGGAGATTACCGCACCAACATCTCTCAATTCCGCATACCCTGCATCCCTCCTAGTATCTCCCAGCTCTCCTTCCTCCCTAGTCAATCCTCCCCCTAAGCCAGGGTGTCAAGCGTCACCGTGCCCATTGGTCGGTTTGCAACCAGGGGGTTTAAATTCCGGCTGTATTTTAACGCCGCCTCCCTGACACGGGGCCACCTCAGGGAGTATGTTTGGCCTTACCGCGGCAAGGGGCGCTGTCGTGGTGTACCACCCCTTTTCCCCCTTATACTTTTCAGACCACTGCGCTTGCCTCGTCGACCAGGTAGTCGTACGACCAAGATGAATACAACTAAAACTACAAAAACACAAAAAAACTTATCTTCCCCATCTCGGGGCAAGACTATGCAGGCGCGAGCGCCTAGCATAAAAACTTCTTCTTCCCAATCTCGGGGCAAGAATGCGCAGGCGCAAGCGCCTAATGCGCCGCTTCGCTCTGATAGGGGCTCTTCCGGGCTGGAGGTGGGTGTTGCACGCCGGCCCGTGACTATGGGTGTTATCGCGGGGCCTAGCACCAGCAAAGCTGCGGGGATTGTGCTGGAGACGGCAGATCGTTCCGTGGCGGTAGGCACTAGGGGCCCGCCAAACACCGGCGTGGCTGCGAAGCCTAATCTTGCGAAGGCAGGGGTCTCACGGCCTGGCCCGAGCGGATTAAGGCGGCATGCAGCTACACACGATAATATGGAGGGCGTGGCAGCGATGGAAACTACGAGCCACACCCATGTAGAGATTCTCCGCACGACACCAACCACCTATTCACATGCCCCCTCAAACTCACTCATCTTACCCCCCTCTCCCTCTGGTCCAAACCTGTCGAAACTGCACGTTTACTGGGCCTCCCCCTAGATGAGTTCGACGACAACGACCATGGGTGAATCCCCCTTTACCGGGCGCGACTAGCCGCTACAACAACAACAACGAGCCACGCCCCTCTGAAGTTGGAGTCGGAGCGGCTCAAATTCACTGACAAGCGAAAGGCCGCGAAGACGCTAAGGAGATACGACGGGGTCCCGTTGGAAAGCGCGAAAGCCCTGCTGCCTAACTTCCGGGTCACTGGGGCTTCAGTGGAAAACCAGGTGCCTTCGTCTAAACGACAGAGATCGGCGGAGGAACAAACTCCGGCGACGAAGAGAATCCGGCTGCACTCCTGAGTGGCCAGGCCTAGCTTTACCGAGGTTGCGAAGGACAGGATCCTTATTGGGGTCCTGGACCGAGGCAACGAGCTCGGGTCCTTACCAAAGGACCAGTGCAGGTGGGTGAAGGCAGCTCTGGCGAACGTCAACTTTGACGTTCTGCTGGAGAACTCCGGAACCCCCCGGCCTGTAAGGACGCTGGCTGGTACCAGGGCCATATTAAGGTGGTAGCCTGTGAGAACCAGAGATCGGTGGCGCTGTATAAGGCTACCCAGGGGCTAAGTTGGAGGTGGTGGACTGGAAGGACATTCCAGTCAGACCACGGGCGAGGGCATGGGTTCCGGTGACACCATCGGCACCGGAAAGCATCCTTAAGATGCTCCAGGTGATGAACCCAGCCCTTCCGACAAGTGATTGGAGGGTCGTCCGGGTCGAGGAAACGGAAGGCCCTTCTAGACAAGTGGTATTGTCCCTTAACAAGGAGTCCATTGGGCTTCTAGAGAAGAGGCAAGGCCGCGTTTCTTATGGCCTCGATGAGGTCATTATCAAAGTCTACCGCGGGGACGCTCAGCGTGCCTCTGGGGCGGGTGAAGCAATGGACGTGGACATTGAGTCACCCGAACCGGAGCCGGAACCGGAACTCTCCGACGCTGAAGGCAGCGTCTCCTCCCAGACAAACCTTGCACCAACAATGCATAGGATGTTTGCGGAGGAGGAGTTGCTTCTCAGTGACGGGGAGGGTGAAGCTGACGTCACCGTCGTAGCTGGAGTGGAGGAAGCGGCTGTCTCGTGTGAGGGTGCTGCAAATAAACCTCCATCGCTCTAAAGCAGCCTCGGCTGCTCTCCTAGGTCGCCTAAGCAAAGGCGACATTACGGTGGTACTCATTCACGAACCTTGGGTTTGCAACTCAAGGGTATGTGGGTTGAGTGCCACCGGCTTTAAACTTTTCGTGGAGCGCGGTAAAGGTAAAATTAGTGCCTGTATTCTGGCTAAAGCAGTGCTGGCATCGGCTTACATGCCGTACGAAGCCGAGTACCCTCCTCCCTCTATGGTTCGGAACTTGGTGTCCAAGTATGAGAGCGGACACATGTAGGTCGGCAGCGACGCAAATGCTCACCATGCCAACTGGGGGAGCACGGACATCAATGACCGAGGTGAGTTACTTTTCAACTACCTTCTAACTACTAACCTACTTATATGCAACAAAGGTAGGGAACCCACCTTCATTACTAGGAATGGCAAAGAAGGTTTAGATATAACTCTATGTAGTGTTAGTCTATCTGAACTGATCGAGAGTTGGCGGGTTCTAGATGAACACTCCTTCTCTGATCATCGTTATATTGAAATCGTATTGAACTTTTCTTTTACCAGCCCCAAAGTGCGCAAAACCCTAAAAAAACACGGATTGGCGCTCTTATAAAAAGATAGGCTAACCAGCGAGCCTCTTATTGAACCTAACTGCATCGGGGATCTAGAGAACAGGGTGATCGTTTTCACGATGACCTTGCTCAAATGCCTTAGATCAGGCTTGCCCTGAATCTAAACAATGGGGCAAACGTAAACCCCATTGGTGGTCACGTGAGTTGGACTCACTACGTAAATCTTGTAGGAAAAATTTCAACAAAGCCAAAAGACTTAATCTCGAACTGGTATGGCAAGAGTACAAAAAGTCTCTCCAGACCTATAAAAAAGCTTTAAGGGCGGCAAAGAGATTTTCGTGGAGAAACTTCTGCGGCGACATCGGGGTGTTTCCGAGACAGCCAGGCTAAGGAAGGTTCTCTCAGGATCCTCTAACCCGATAGGTTTCTTGCAAAAGCAAGACGGTTCCTGGACCCCAACGGGAAAGGAAACCCTTGAACTGCTACTAGACACCCACTTCCCTGGGAACACAACTGCGGAGGAAAGAATTCCTCCGTTTATTTCTTCCAACCCCGTCAACATACCGGTTTCGGAAGAAAAGGTTAAATGGGCTATCCAAAGCTTTAAGCCATACAAATCTGCAGGACCGGATGGGATTATACCTGCTCAGCTAATTAAGACACTGGAGGTGTCTGCAAAATGGCTCTCTATTATTTTCAGGGCCTGTTTCAAACTAAATCACATACCGTTGGCATGGAGAAATGTCACGGCTGTTTTTATTCCTAAAGCTGGTAAGGCCTCACACACTAATGCAAAGGATCTTAGGCCTATCAGTCTATCATCATTTGCTCTTAAGGCACTTGAAAGGATTGTTAGTAGTGTTTTAGATAGGAAGTTGAACTGGAAAGAGAACCTGGTTCAACGTCATGAAAAGGCTTTCATAGCCCTCTACACATGTAAGAGAGCCATGGGCAGGAAATGGGATCTTAATCCCCGGATCTGTCGGTGGATTTTCACAGCGGGATGATCGTATGGTGGGCTGCATTAGACAAAGAGGTTAACCTCAGGCTACTCACCAAGGTGCAAAGATCTAGTATGATCTGCATAAGTGGGGCGCTCAGAACCACGCCAAATGAGGCTTTCAACGCCATTTTAGACCTCCTTCCTTTAGATTTGGTCGGACAACAGACGGCAGCGATGACTGCTTTGCGACTAAGAAAGACATCCCAGTGGCACCCTGGGCACTCAGTATTTTGAACAAGTTCTGCTCTATTCCGAGCAGCACGGACCGGTGTGCTTGGACATCGGTAAATGAAAGTAACTTTATTACACGAATTCCAAGCAGGGGGGAGTGGAAACCTGAGTTTCATACTCCACCTGATAGCATTGTCATCTATACAAATGGCTCGAAACTCGATAATCAGGTAGGAGGGGGCGTTTTCTCACGAAACCCTCTCCTGAAAATTTCCTTTAGGTTACCAGATCACTGCAGCGTCTTCCAGGCTGAGATCTCAGCTATCATGGAAGCGGTGAAGAAGATAGGGACCGGGATTATAGGAAGAGACATCTTCATTTTTAGTGACAGCCAGGCTGCAATTAGAGCTCTGAGCTCTTTCACGTTTAACTCGAACATCGCGCTGGACTACCGCCTATCTCTGCAGGAGATGGCCAAGCAGAACAGACTGTACCTCATTTGGGTTTCTGATCACTGGGCCATAGAGGGAAATTGCATGGCAGACGAACTTGCAAGACACGGTACGACCAGGCAGATTCTTCAAGATAAAGAACGCATTGGTATGCCGTTTGCCACTTGCAAACTGCTACTCAGAGATTTTACATATAAATAAGCTGACAATAGATGGAGGCAAAATACGACCTGCCGATCCTCAAGGCGGACGTGGCCCAAATGGGATCGTAAACGGTCGCGCAGCGTTCTCTCTCTAAGAAGGGAAAACATTTCGAATGTGATCGGGGCTCTAACAGGGCACTGTCTGATAGGTATACATGCTGAAAGGCTGGGAGTGCCCTTCCGAAAATGCTGTAGGAGCTGCAAGAATGACGAGGAGGAGGAAACGATCTTGCATTTACTGTGTAAGTGTCCTGCACTGTGTAAAAGCAGAATACGATATCTGGGATCACTGTTTCTGGATGACCTTAGTAAGGTTTCAAGCACCGAGGTAAATTGTCTGTTGAAGTTCATCAATGAGGCAAACTGGTTTAGTAAGGGGTAATTTCTTTTTGGAGGGTACAAAAACTTTTCGTTGTGGCAACACAATGGGCCTAATACTGGCCTAAGTGAGCCGCTGAAGGCGGCTGCCATTCCAACCTAACCTAACCAAACCCCCCTCGAAACTGCGCGTTTCTTGGGTCTCCCCTAGATGACTTTGATGAAAACGACCATGGTTAAACTGATCTGGCAGGGTCTGAGTAACCGCTACAACAACAACAACAAGGAGTCAATTATGTTTGCTGGTGGTCACAAGGTGTTAGCAACAGACAAAGGGCGTGTACGGTTGAAAACATAGCAGTTTGATATCACGCTCGTTAATGTTTTGTTCGGTCCGGGCTTTCAGCGCAACTTCATATAGGCTCCCATACCAGCTATATCAGAGGAAATATGGCGAAAATTACGGACAAGCTCGGAGGAATTATTTTAAGTGCGAAGAAAGCCAGTGATTTGTATTTATATTAATCAAATAAAAACAAATTGTTCTTTTCGAGGAAAATTGTTGACAACGTTATGAAATGGCACAGTCGTTTTGGCCACTTAAACTGCGGAAGTCTTGGAGAGTTGTCCAATAAGCAAATGGTGTTTGGATCAACAATGAACGTACCGGTAGATGTTATTTGTGCTTTGTGCATGTCTGGCAAATGTAGTCAGCGACCATATAGCAGTACAAACAATTATGCAGCAGATGTATTTGGGGTGATACACACCGAGGTGTGTGGCCCCGTAAATAAAGAGTCAATTTATGGAGCTCGGTATTTTTTAACTTTTACCGACGATAAGACGCGCTACGTTTTTGTTTTTATTTTTTGCGGCACAAATATGAAGTCTTTGACAAATTTAAAGAGTTGCAAGGCAATGGCAGAATGTCAAATGGGCAAAAAATTAAAAATCCTGAGAAGCGGCAATGGAACAGAATTTGTGAACAATGCTTTTGATAATTTTTTGAAAGAAAATGGCATTGTGCGACAATTGACGGTACCATACACACCTCAACAAAACGGGGTGGCAGAAAGGTAAAACCGTAAGCTCTTAGAGATGTACAAGTGCATACTGCTTAGTGCAGGTGTTGAGGTGTCATTGTGTGAGCTGAGGCGGTTCATATTTGAGAAACCGTTCACCAACTAAAGCATTGGGCACGTTAACGCCATAAGAGGCATGGCACGGTCGAAAGCCGTCAGTACCACTTTTACGAGCGTTTAGTTCATTCGCTATAGCACTAAATAAGCTTCAACATGATAAATTCGAACTGAAGGGTAAAGAGTACGCTATGGTCGGATACTCTGATACATCAAAGGCTCACATGCTATTTGATCGTGAAATGAAGCGTTTAATTGTGAGCAGAGATGTTTACTTCATTGAGCGAGCAGAGCATAAGCATCATTCTGAGTTAGTTTTGGACGTAGTTGAGCAAGCGCGTAGGGATGAAATAGCAGTTGAAGTCGCTCCCAGTAATGTGCAATCTGATAAAAGAGATGAAGAACTTGTGTAGGTAGAAAGATTAGCCAGCAAAATTGTTATGATATTTTTATATGTCAATCAATTATGAGTCAATCAGAAGCGTTAAGCAATCGGTCGGCAATGGAATATAAAATTGTATTCCATATTAAAGCAGATCGGTTTCAAGCAATGTGGTTGTGAACCATGCGTGTACGGTAAAAATTGCGACGGACAGATAACATAATTGATGATTTGCTGACAGCTTGTTCGAATTATAATCACATGCAACATGTAAAGCATATGACTGCGAAAGAGGTATAGGTATTGGATCCAACTCCAACATTTTTTAAGCATGGATGTCGAAAGGAATGGAGAAACGGGAGGTATTTATGTTAGCGAAAAATAAATTATTGTGTGAGTATGGCATGGGAGATTGCCGTCCAATAACTGTTCCTTTAGATCCGGGACATCATGTTGATTGCAATGATAAAAATTGCAATAAAGCTGATCAAGTGCAGTATCAATCCTTGATTGGCTCACTTATGAACTTGGCTGTGCACAATACCTGACATGTTACATCCAGTGTGTAAGCTTGCTCAACGGAATAATAATCCACACGTAGAGCATATTTCAGCAGCTAAGCGCACTTATATGAAATAGAGGACAAGCAGTTAAAATACTACAAAACTGGTAGACCAATCGAATGTTTTGTAGATGCTGATTGGGGCGACGACGTAAGTGATCGCAAGTCATATGCGAGATATGCGATTATCTTAGCGAATCAAAAGAGCAACATCAGTGTCGTAAGGCGATGATCGTAAATGGTGATAACTTGAGACGCAATGAATTAGGTGAAAAATCCCGTATATCACTCCCGAAGTAAACAATGACATCAAATACCATTATATAAGAGATATTTATCGAGGGGGCGAAATTGATATATTAACGAAAAATTTGCCAAAGCCAAGTCATGAAAAGTTGGGTTTAAATTAAATTAATTTTTGTAATGCTTGAATATGTTCATTGAGAAGCCGTGTTAAAATGCAACCTTTTCGTCAACTCACATACTCATGCAACGTTGCTGTTCTGAGACACTTTTACTTCACTTGATTTCATACCGTGGAATAATAAAAATTGAATTTTCTTATACATACATACAAACTAAACTAATATAAAAGTCGTTTTTCTTGAAACCTAAAAATATATACTATATACTTTTGAAAATTTTTACCACGCTGTACCTTTCTTTCTCTGTTTTTAACACAAATTATCCATATAAATTGTGGGTGTCTACTTCAAATATATGTATGCCTTCCAATAAAATTAATAGATGAGCAGAACAGTACAACATAGATGAAATTTTAAATTTTTATTGCAGAGGGAAAACTAAACTTCACGTACATACATACATATGTAGAATTTGCAGAAGCACTTATCATACAATTTATTAAACTTTTGTTTTCCTATTTGGTATATCAGAAATAATATGCAAATACAACTGCGATCACGACATTCTATTGGAAAACCCTGATCAATATCAGTATTCGCCACTCTGGTTCTACTTCCTTGTTATTATATTAAACGAATCGTAGATGGTTTTTGTAAATATCTAAAATCCACCGCCAAGTAACAAAGAAAAAGGGTGTGTGGGTGTACGCCCAAATTGCTACCTAAATATAGTAAAATCCATGATTCAATAATGGAAGGTTGGATAACCTGCAGTTGTCTCGCTCGCGCTCGCTGCCTTAATGCAGACTTAAAAGGCTGTCATTGCAGCCAGCTATGCGTCCGCAAACTTAAGGACTGTCAGTTTTTATGGTTTCACTAGCAAATACCCAGCGTACGCCCCAAAAAGGAAAAAAAATTTAGTTTTATGTTTTTGAGTACTGAAACAATGTATTTAAAATAAACTTGGGTTCAACTTACAACAATATATATATGTATTTCTATTAGGGTGAGCATCCCCAAAGAAGAATGAGTGTTTTCCTGCAGAATTATAAAATATATTAAGTTTTCAGACTTCCGCCAAAATATTTCCAAAAATATTAAGACTTACGTGAACTGGGTCGTTTTGAAAATGTCTACAAAACAAAGGGAATGGGAGAACTGCTTTGGATCTAGTTTGGGACAACTTCGCGACCAATTCGAAACTAGTTCGGGACTGGTTTTATAATACTATGGGACTAGGTTGAACATATTTTCAAAAGTTTCCGTTCATTTTTTTGCCTAAAATGTATGCAAAGTTTGAATGTAACGTTTTAAGAGTTATCAATTGCTTTGTTGCCATATTCACGAGCACCAGAACTAAAACAGCTGTTTTTCACTGGAGTCTGGAACGTCTGGCAAAAGTTAAAAAATTGCCTACTTTTAGGCGCTCAGGGCTTTTCGGAATCTAGTCATAAAGGAGTTTTCATACAATTCCACTAATTTAACTTTAAATAAAAAAGTGAAATCTTATTGTTGTTACGGTTACGGTTAGGTGTATGCTAAAGGACCATTGTCTAGTCAGTTAGAAATTCATGAACTATAATAAATCATTTAATTGACGCCCAAATTGAAATTAAAAATTTTAAAGTCGAAAAGTGCCACCTTCGTGTGTGTTCTGATCTACGCACCGCTCGTGAATGGTCGAGTGACCTCTCCCTGCTGGCTTTGTCTCCGCGTACCACCAACTTTAAAAAGGCTAGCTGGTTCGGGTTCGCGGAGTTCAGTGAAAATGCCTTTAGATCTCTTCCCACACCCACAGACGTTGCCAAAGGCGAAAAGTAGTTCAGCAGGGTTGTTGCGTCTGCTGCGGCTTGCTTCATCCCGGCAGAGGATCCTCGAAATCCGCCCCATTTTCCCGGCTGAAGCTGCTGCGCTACAAATGAGCATGACCGCCTTCGCCACACCGATCCCCGTAATCCCTATATTAGAAATTTGAACGAGGCGATTCGGAGGCTGGTGAACCAGAACAAGTGGGAGGAGCACCTGAAGTCCTGCAACCTGGTCATGGATGTCGGAAAGCTCTGGTCCACCGTGAGGTCTTTGTCGAACCCGACGAAGCGCAACGACCGAGTGGAAATTTCATTCCCGAAGAAATACGCCAGCTATTTTAGCCCCCTTCGGGGGATAGGGCCAGAAGGCTGCGCAAACAGTCAAACAGCAGCGCGTCCCTTACTTTCACTTGTGGCGAGATGAATGAGGCCATCGAGAAGTCGAAATCCTCCAAGGCTATTGGCCCTAACGGGCTAAACGAATTGATGCTAAAAAATTTAGGCCCCGCGGGAGTTGATTTCCTTACAGGGATCCTCAATCTGTCCATGCCCACCCTCATCATTCCTGACATTTGGAAGGTTGGGAGGGTGGTCCCACTGCTGAAACTAGGGAAACCGGCTGACAAGGGTGACTCCTATCGGCCCATTTCCCTGCTTTCGCCAGTGATAAAGACACTTGAGGCCCTACTCCTCCCGTACTAAAGTTACAACCTGGGCTCGGCTAAGCATCAACATGGCTTCCGGAAAGTGCACAGTAAAACAACAGTACTCAACATCAGAAACACACAGATGAATCGTGGTCTTAACCAGAACCGCCCCTGCGAGAGAACCGTCCTAGTAGCGTTGGACCTGTCAAAAGCTTTTGACACAGTAAGTCATTCCACGCTACTAGCCGACGTGGAAGCATCAACTGTCCCGCAGGGACTGAAACAGTGGACCGCGAATTACCTGTGTGGTCGTTAATCATCGGTACTATTCAGACACTCAACATCGAAATTTAGGAGAATTAAACAAGGGGTACCGCAGGGTGGTCTCCTGTCTCCACTGTTGTTTAACCACTATATAACCAAGCTCCCTTAACCGCTTCTAAGTCCTCGGCGACCCTCTTTACCACCTGGACGAAGGAGGTCCGGCTGGACCTCAACTTCCTTATTGATGGCACTCCTATTCCGACGGTTAATCACCCGAGGATTCTGGGGGTTACATTTGACAGTCTACTCTCCTTCTCTGCACACATTACCGCAAACGCAAACAAAGTATAGAGCGGCAACAATGTCCTTAAGTCGCTCGCAGGCAGCTCTTGGGGCAAATACAAAGAAACGTTGTTGGCAACATACAAGGCGATTGGCCGGCCGGTAATTATTTATGCTGCACCAGTGTGGTCGCCGAGAACCAGTATGACACAGTGGATGAGGCTACAGACCTGCCAGAACGCCGCACTCCGCACGGTGACGGGATGCCTGCTGATGTCGTCTGAGGAACATCTCCATCAAGAGGTCAATGTGCTCCGCGTTAAGAAGCTCAAGCACATGCTCAGCAAGCAGTTCCTTGCTTGGTGTCCCCGCCCGGGGCACCCAAACAGGGATCTGCTTGGAGTTGAGCCACCCCCAGGCGCATCAGAAGGCATTTCCTAGAACTAAAGGACGAGATCCAGCCATATATAACGCAACCGCTGGATCCGGAGGCATACCGGCGGGTCCTAAACAACATCCACAGAGAGACAGTCACCACCACCATTGATTCTCGCTAGGCAAATGCCGTAATAGGAGCCCAACCACCACCTCGCGAGTCCCGCGTCACTCTGGCCCAATTGAGATCAGGATACTGTAGTAGACTCAACTCCTACCTATCCAGAATCAACCCTGACATCTAATTCCCCTCTCCCTCTTGTCCAACCCTGTCGAAACAGCACATTTCCTGGGCCTCCCTATAGATGAGTTTGACGACAACGACCATGAGTGAATAGTTTCTCTTCAAAGTTCATTCCGGTAGTTGAGGGTGACCTCGTCAACTGGGACTACTTCGGGCTATCAAACAGGTTACTAACTTGACCCTATACGAATTAATAAGAGACGAGACAATTAACGCCCCATACAACTTCCCGCAAACACATATGAGAAAGTGGTTGGGCACGGACATACAACATATGAATAGAGTAATACAGACGTTAAATACTCACCACAGGCAGGCGAGAAACCTAAAGCAATCCAATAGGAATTTACATCTATCACCTTTGCGAAAATTAGTCAATGAAGGGTTCATCCGTCGAGATAGTGATGAAATAAATTGTTTGATAAAAAACGAGCATTTCACAAACGGTAGCCGATATTATGACCTTATCTAAGATCAAAATTCTAGAATATAATAATGTAATATATTTTCTAATAAGATATCTTAATCCTAAGTTTATATGTAAAAAAGATAATATTTTTCCCGCAGCCCACGCCCACGAAGTCCTGCACCTACAGGAGTCCACCTGCAGGACACGATAATGTTTTGCCTGTCATCATCAGTCTCGTCATGCGCTTTACAATTAATGACACGCAACACCGCCTACTGTGGCACAACATTTAATAACCTCGCTTTCATCACCCAGATCAGCGAAGATGTGGTAATCATTGATGACCTACTAGCTGACATAGAAGAGAAGGATGGGGTTCCGATCGCGGTCGTCTTGACAGACTGTGTTACAATAAATGATACGGAATTTTAAAATTAAATTGCTACGACGCCTCTGAAAACTGGAACACCATAGACATCCGCAATGAACATAACGAAGCACTCAGATATACTGAGTGCCTCTTACATCCAGCATGTAAACCAACAGAACCTCCAACACATCGAACATTTGCAACGGCGCACACAGGTAGATTTTACAATATTACGCGGCCATAAGTCTTTTTTTTAATCTACCCTAAATTAAAAATGTGTTATACTTTATGTTTACCCATAGACTCGATAACAACGAGCCGGTTCTATTGGCCCCGAAACTTGCAATCAGTGCGTGCGTAGGCAGTCGGAACTTTACTGTCTCCTACTACACTCGCGATTATTTTCTGCAACACTTGTACTACCCGGTTTCAGAAGTATATATTGTTTTATTGACGAGAGCTACCAACTCAATTACTATGGATTCTGTTTTAACAGGTAAATGTCAATTATTTCTATATCAATCTATTAACTTCCTACAACATTAACATGTGTTTTATAGATATTTTAGAAAATGAGTTTTTTAGATACATTTTTTTGTTTGTTTTTTAAATAAAAAGCTTTTAGTTATACTATCGCCTTCGATCGAGTTATGAATCTTAATTTATATTATACTACGCACTATTATGTAGGTGTTCAAATAAGAATCAGCCGCCAATAGGTGCCAGGTGGCTAGAAAATGATGGGTTTAGCTACGGCCAGAATTTGAAAAATATTGATGAAAAGTTGGCTTTTATAGAAAATAACCTTTTATCTACATATGATGATTCAGATGACAAACTTAAAAAAAATATTGCTTATTTCAAGACTGATTTAAAGAAAAAATGAATAAAAGCGAAAAGAACCGAAGCTGTTTTCTTAAAAGTCAACAAGTCTTGGTTAGATGGGACCTTTCATATACCAATAGAAGTTCAACCACTACGCACAGGACGACCTTCGAAATCATTTGAACAATCAAGTGAACGAAGTAAACGTAGAAAGACTGAAGACATTCGCGCAGTAGTTGATGATTCGGTTATAATTCATGCTGCTCAATCATCTTTGCAGAGCAAGGGGCTTCGGAATGCTTCAGTTATCCTAAAGGAAATAACTAAATCACCAACACGAGCAGGAAAATATAAGAAAGCTTACAGATCGTCAAATGAATCAGAAAAGTTCAATAAGTTGACACCTCAACAAGCTTTAGAAATGTTTGTAGAGGCTGAACTTACAAAAGATCAATATGAAGTCATTCGTAAGACAAACATTCATCTATATCCTTGCTATGATAGATTATTAGAAGCAAAAAAAGAATGCTATCCAGCTGAAGACCATATCAAAGTTACTAGCCTTTCTGTCGAATGCACTTTACAAAGTCTCATCGACAAGACTCTGATGCGGTTATCACTTTACTTAGAAGAAGTGCTATTAACTATTGATGAAGAACAAAGACAGGCTCTTACAATCATATGTAAATGGGGCTGTGACGGCTCGCAACAGACAAAGTACAAACAAAAGTTCGATAAGTCTTCTGATTCGGACGGAAATATTTTTTTGAGTTCATTTGTCCCACTGCAAATAAATTGTGGCAAATATAACAAAGTTATTTGGCAGAATCCATCTCCGTCTTCGCCTAGGTATTGTCGACCCATAAGATTCAGGTTTACCAAAGAAACTGTAGATGTTACAAAGGAGGAAATAGCGTACGTCCAAGAATCAGCTGATAAGTTAGTTCCTACTGAAATTGAAATTAATGGAATTCGATTTACTTTTTCACACATTTTCAAATTGACTATGATAGATGGTAAGGTTTGCAATGCCGCAACCGACACAAAATCAACTAGTCGATGCTTTATTTGTAAAGCAACATCGAAAGAATTTAACAATCTTGACAAAAAGCATGATATCGTTCCTGAGACTTTAAATTATGGTATATCTGTTTTACACGCCAGAATAAGAATTTTTGAAAGCATTTTGCATCTTGGCAATAAATTACAAGTTCAGAAATATAGACAAAAGAAAACAAAAGAAGAACGTGATTTGGAAAATGATGCGAAACTTAAAATCCAACAAAGGTTTCAAAACGAGACTGGGCTTTTAATAGATATGCCAAAAACCAATTACGGAAACACTAACGATGGCAATACTAGTCGGAGATTCTTCGAAAACCCACAATTGGCTTCCGACATTACTGGAGTTAACTATGACTTAATTTATAGACTGAAAGTCATACTTGAAACTATTTCAAGCGGATACCAAATAGACGCAAAAAAGTATGACGACTATGGGCTAGAAACCGCTAAGCTATATGTGCAGCATTATTCGTGGCACCCTATGACGCCCACTTTGCACAAAGTTCTGATACATGGAGCCGCCATTATTGAAAACTCACTTCTACCGATAGGCCAACTGTCGGAAGAAGCGCAAGAAGCTCGAAATAAACATTTCTGCATGTATCGTCAAAATTTTGCCAGGAAGTTTTCCCGCGAGCAATGCAACCGTGACATTTATAATAGGCTGTTGTTAAGCTCTGATCCGCTAATAAGCAGCAAGAGCGATAAAAAAAGAAGAAGCAGGAAAATATCCAAATCATTTTGCCAGGAAACGTTAGATATGCTATTACCCTCTACGCCAGAGACGATTGTTTTATTGGAATCTTCTGAGGATGAGGATCAGGAGGATGTTTTTTCATTGTAATTACTAAAAACTTAATTGAAGTTACTTAATTCGCATTTTTGTTAAAAATATGCCAAATATAAAAAAAATCAATGTTTCATTCAAATATTTTTTTTTGTAAGAAAATAAAATTTTTTTGTTTAAATAGAGCACAAGTGTATTTTTTTTGTACATAAGTATTTTTTTATATAATCATGGCATTTACAACAGATCTGGGTCATTAAATAATTTTGACCGCGTAATATTGTAAAATCTACCTGGGTGCGGCGTGTGGAGCAAGGCCATGTACTAACAGCTATTGGCGCATTATTCATTGTGGGATTGGTCGCCTACGAATCCGATCCCTGGTTGTGACCAAGAAAAGGATTTTCATAGCCAAATCAGTAGAAGTGGCAGTAAAAACTACAGCTACGAGGTCTGCGGGTGTCCCTGACTTAGAGAGGGTGGAGTTATCGTGAGTAAGTTGACGGTTGACGTAATCCTCACTCAGTCCACACCAAATTAACCCTATATTTTGCACGACTCGCCGAGTCAACATAATTGAGATCACACGAGGTGATCGCACCGAATATTCAACACAAGTCAAAACGTCGGCAGAATTCCATTCACGCAGTTGGCGGGTCCAAGTATGCCACACGAGCCGCTATGTTAGCAGAATACCGTTTACAAAGTTGGTGGCACCAAATATTCCACACGAGCCGCTATATCGGCGGAATTGGTTTCACACAGTCGGAACACCGTCAAAACAACAGCGCAGCGTGACTCAGTGCTAGATGTGTGCTAAATAGCTATTGTTCGCAACATGCGGAAATAAATTCATAAACTATAATAAATAGTTCGATATGTATGTATATGTAGTATAAACAGAGACCGAAAATAACTGGCCCACATTAAATTCAATATTTTTTGCTATCATTTGCCATTTATTATTGCCCCCTTGTGATATTTCACTGAGAGAATGATTTATGTTAGAGATTTTAAGGTTAACACTGTGAGAAATAGAAAAGCTACGAAAGTAAATATCAACCTAAGCTATTTATGAAAATAATTTTGTTGAAAAGGTCGGTTACTAATTTGCTTTATAGAATATAAGCACTTCACTCGACATTTTTCACATACCTAACTGTTGCATTTCAAACAAAAAAATAAAATTAAGTCAGTTAGAAACGCAAAAGGAAAAACAACTAAAAGTCTAGCCGAAGCAGATGATCCCTTATCTTTACTTTGTATACCAGTTATGAGCAAGCAGTCATTTATTTTTTATAACACAAAATAAATAATAATTTACGATACTTTGATAAATGGTCCGGTTATTTTAGGTCTTTGATGTTTGTATGGACATACGTGTTTTCAGAAACATTTCATTTCAAGTAAACATTTCTTACCTCTTAACAAATCAGACATCGTCACATCATGAACCTCGAAATTAGCTTTCATTAAGGATGCGATCATTTCTCGATCGCTATTGACACCTTCTTCACGAATCACAGCAACTGCAACCACTTTAGTTGCTCTTAAAACAGCAATTTCTGCACTTGAATTAAGACTACAGTGATATTTTGGAGCAGAGCGATAATTAAGTGAATCATACTCTTCTAAAGCACAATCAGGGTTCGCTTGAAGCTTTTCTATTTCAAAGCTAGTTCTTTCCCACTGTTTCAAAAGTCTTTGTACGTCGCTTTCAAGTATAATATCGGTATGGTTTGTTATGCTAATTGGAGACTTTAGACCATGGCCAGATGTTATTCCCAAATAATAGTTTGGTACACCACTGGAAGTATATGCGGCTTGAATTTCAGGTAGTAGGTTCATTTGCACTTCAATAACCCAACCAGTCTCTTCCGCATATAAGATAACTAACTCCGGTTTGCCAATAATATCAGCAGCTTTATCTATGTGCGTGCCCATCAACTGTACCATCACATTACTTAAATCAATTTGAATTCCACTCAAACCTCCAAACGCCATTTCTAATAGACATATCAAAAGGCCACCGTCACTGATATCATGGCCTGCCAGTATTTTGCGTTGCTGCAATAAATTCTGAGTAGTAACGAATGCTTTCTCAAGAATATCACTACGCAACACTGTCGGACACTCGTCACCTTGCTGCGAATATGCTTGAGCCAGTGCTGATCCTCCCAAACGAAACTTGCCCTCAATGTTTATCCAAACGAGGGCTGTTTGTTGACCTAATGCAGAACCCTTTAAATCTGGCGTGACCTTCACTGTTATATCTGGGCACGGAGCATACGTTGAAATTACAAGAGTTCCTGGGGATTTTACAGTTTTATCGTTGACTCTAGCAGCCATGGAAAGTGAATCCTTTCCTCCATCGACTGCAATGTGCAGTTCTTTCATCATCTGACACATTTCTTTGCAAGCGTCATATAAGCGAGCACCTTCGCCAGGTAATTTTGCCGCCCACATCCAGTTCCCAGAACATTTAACGTCTGCCAACTCAGTAATTTTTACAAATACTAAATTAGATATTGCCTCAGCTACGCACATACGCGCCATTCCAGCAGAGCTAAGGATACCTTTTATAGGTTGCGTTCCTATCGATGTTGCTATGCCTTCATCTCCAAAGTACGAAATTGCGGTCAAGCCGTAATCTGCTAAGGGAGTGTGTAATGGTCCTACACACTGTTGCTGCGCAACAAGACCCGTTACACACCGGTCAACCTTGTTAGTAAGGAAACGTTTGCTTCCTACTGCTAGTTGGCTTAGAACACGCTCCAAGCACTCATCTTTATTAAAAACTTCGTTAAATGATAGAGGCTTCAACTTTGCTGGAATACGTTCTAATTTATATTCCCGTTTCGGCATTTCCCCAAGCACATGTTTTAACTCTAGATCAAAAGGAATAGCGCCCATTGAATCAAAGTCATCACCCAATTTCAAAGCACGTTCAAACTGAGCTTCACTTTCAATTAATGTCACTCTTCCATTTCCAGTAACAACACCAATGAAGCTGATTGGACAACGCTCTCTTAAACAAATATTTTCAAGCAGTTTACGATGTTCGGGCTTACAAAGCAACGCATTATTTTCCTGATATTCTGCACCCCACAACTCTAACGCGTTTATGGTAGGATCGCCCAGTTGAAATTCCTTTGAAAATATTACAGCTCCAGCAAAGCCAGGCTCCACCAACTCCTTTAAAACGTTGCCATTACCACCAGCGCCCTAACCAAAATATTAAGTAAAAATTCAGTGCCCTTATATTTCGCAAAAGTGTATATCAGCAAGTAGGATGTTTAAATTTTACCTGATCGTGTATTGCTAAGATTGGATTATTGTTTCCCATTTCTATGCAGGCGCGCACTACACGATTTAGTTTGTTCTCCATTTCGGCGTCACCACGCTGAACGGCATTAAAATCCAATACAGAACTGCTTGAGCCTTGAACTTCAACAGAACTGGCAGCTCCACCACCAACTCCAATTCGATACACTGGTCCACCTATTTTTACCAGCAGCATTCCTACGAATTTCAGACATTATTGATAACACTATAATTTTCTTTTCAAATTAAATTACCTCTTTTTGGATCACATTTTTGACGCATTGTCGAATCCATAATTCCCATCCCGCCGCTAAACATTATAGGCTTGACGAATTCTTGCCGTTCCCCACAACAATCCTCAATACCATAGGCAATTGCGAAACCACTAATCAACGGCTCACCAAACTTATTTCCATAATCGGAAGCACCATTGCTTGCCTCAATTAAAACTTTAAGAGGCTTTGCAAAGGATGTGGGGTATACAAAATTATTTTGCTCATAAGGTTGCGAGTGTCCTGCGTGTGGAGTTTTGTAAATGCATTATAATATTAAATATTAAACATTAAATGTGATAAAGTAGCAAAAATATTGATGTTTACTTTACAACTACATATACACTATTTAATTTATTACAATTTTTAAAGATTTTTTTAACTGCTTAGAATTAATTGGAAATCTTATGGGTGCCACTATATGAAGCACAATTTCAGCAAAATTGTGATAAATTTCACTCAATTTCGCCAGTGCAAATCTGTAATTTACTTATTGTGATTGTTAAATAAGAAAGAATTAGAGAAAACCATTAACATCACACAAATTTTAATTATCAAAAATGTTATTTCTGAGTTGAAATTGTAATATATTAAATACAACCATGCAAGAGTAAAATGTAAAGTGAACATATAAGCCCTAGCGTGACCATTGGCCAGAACTTAAGGACCATTGTCCAATCGCATAGAAACAACTTTCAACGAAATTACAACTAGAATCGAGATCGGTGTGAACACAGTCACAATTTCAAATTGAAATTGAGTGCCGAAATTGCGCGATTTCGGTCTCGTGGAAACGCCTTATGAGATGTGGCTTTTGCAAAACTCATGAATTTCTTGGTCGTTTCTTTCTCGCATATGCGAAATTAGCCTAAATGGAGATTGCCTCTTTTGTGGAACTATAACTGACAACCATTTTATCGTTCATATGACGGTCAGTAATACTAAATAGGAATAACTCGATTGTTTCATTCTCGCATATGTACTACTAGCGTAGCGAGTCGCGAGTGTCTCTTTTTAGCAAGCACTATGACAGTCGTTTGAACGGTAATACGACAGTCAGTGCTGACATTATGAATGATAGTGTATTGGTAATTCTGTCAGCATGTTCTTGTAGGGTAGCCTCTTACGAATACGGCCAACTTTTGTAACTTTTACAAGATATATTTTTTTTTACTAATTCCATAGTTCCGTCTAATGGTCGAAATTCAGCCAAATGTATGTATGTATGTTTGTACATAAAATCTTGGGCGTACAAAAATTAAAAAAATATTTAAAACTTAATAAAAAATAGTTTAAAAAACTAAAAAAAACACTCTTTAATGACTGATATGCATTTCGAATCCGTTTGTAAAGTAAAATTGATGTAATTCCGACTCGTTTTCTTGGTGATGTTCTTCATTCCGAGTGAGTTCGAATAGTTTTTGAAGTTGATATTGTTGTCATATTTATGTATGTTTCTTGAAAAATTCAACAATCCTGGTGGGCTGAGACAACTAACCTGAAATTACGCATGGGCATATAACTAAAGCTGGACTACTAGCAAGTTTGCCCTATAAAGAAATTTACATTATCAAACCTTCTTAATTTCATTGGTTTTGCTTAATTAATGAAGTTTGTTTACAAATAGAATCAGCTGGCTACAATGGCACTATCGGTACCACCAGCCACAGATTCTGTACAAACACTGTGATTCAAATAAACTATTTCCGCAAAACGCATTAATTTAACAGCAGCAATCTATTTTTATACTGTTTTTCAAATATATATTAAGGCTCGACCGAATACGAGTATAAAGCGAATAATAAGTGCCACGAACATTAAATTTTAGGTTCGAATTTTATTTGTGAAGAACAGGTCGGTTCACATTGATCGTTTTCCTGTGTTTATCTAAGTAATTTTTAAACAGAAATTTTCTGATACAGATTTACCAAACTAATTGACTATAGATTAAAGAAATAAAGACTTACGAATCTTCCAATAATATGAATTTTTAAATATAAAATGTTTGGTTGACAAATAACATATAAATTTGTACTTAATTTGCCAGTCGCAATTGAGCTCGCAGAGTGAACGGTTGTATTTTCTCACGTTCGTGACAAGCGCATATCACATTCCTTCTTTTCTGACTTTCATTCGCATTTGCTTAATTCAAATTCAAAACACGTGCTTTAAACATTTTGCATACCAAAAATACAAAATGAAGAATCCACCAGATCGGGATAAATTGAAACCAAACATATCCTTTATTAAAATGGGATAAAACCAAAACAGAACAGTTTACTAGTTTAGGTACAAAACACCTTACAGCTCAGTATCGCCCCTTCTTATGAAAAAGCCATTGATGTACATACATATGTATAAATGTAACTTGCCGTAGCGAAGTTGAACAGTACAAAAAAACAAGAAATGGACAAATTATAATAAAAATTAAAACCAACGCACAAGCAAAGGAGCTGATAACTCTAGTCGGACTGTATAACAACATAAAGATCGAAATAACTAAACATAAAACACTTAACTTTTCAAAAGGCGTAATCTACAGCAACGTACTGAGAGGTTAACAGAAGAATGCATTCTCTCTGAACTAAAACCTCAAAACGTCAGGGTAAGAATTCGTGAAACGGAACACATTTTTTGTGACTTCATGTAAAACAAAAACTGTCTTTCAAAGTATTCTTCAAAACTAAAATTTTCCCAAAATATCTTAGAAAAATATTAAAAATTACGAGACTTTGTTTTTTTCACCTTCGGGAATTTTTTTGCACGTTTACTTTCTAGCAGACATTTACGGATGCTTTAAATGAATTAACGTCTGATACATACATTGAGAAAGTTATTAAAACTTCAATTGTTTATAATAAAAAAAATTTGTTCTGTAAAAATTTAATTATTTGTAAAACAAAAATTTTTTTTTTTGAAAAATACAATGTTTTTTGAACAATTTTTAATTTGACAAAAATTGTATCAAAAGCCTTCATTTCTATTAAAAAAAAATATTTGAAAACATAAGGTAAAAAAAAACAATTTGTTTATAAATCCCGTAGTTTTTAGTATTTTTCTACGATATTTTAGGAAAATTTTAGTTTTAAAGAATACTTTGAAAAACAGTTATTGTTTTTCATATTACATGAAGTCACGAAAAAAGTGTTTCGATTCACGAATTCTTACCCGTCAGCGAAGTCAAAAAAAAACCAAAATTCTTAAAAAGACCAACGAAAATCTCGAAGAAACAAGTCTTGTAATAATAACATTTGCACCAACCCTACCAACTGAAATTAGCATCGGATACGAAAAAGTGAAAGTCCCACAATGTCTCCCACAACATGCATTGCTTCACCGACCACAACACAATCACTAATCCTAAAGAAATTTCCAATGAATTCGTCCACAAATTCTTCAAATGAAAACTTTCCTCAAAACTTCATTACAAACAAACAACGAACTATACAAAAATTTTTACAATACAACAAACTTATCCGAAAATTGTATCAGCTTAGTGGAAATTCATCTAGCTTTAAAAAACCTTAAAAGTTATACACCAAGTCCAAACCGTATCTCTTATCCCATGTTACTTAACTTATTCACACAAGCAAAAACGAGACTCCTAAATCTTTCTAACAACATTTTCAATTCATACACCCCAGCAGCTTTTAAAACTTCAGTCCTCAAACCCAATTCATACAAAACTTTTCCAAAGTCATATTGTCCTATTTCACTGAAATCCAGACTAGGCAAACAGCTGGACAAAATAGTAGCCAATAGATTATGGTGGTTTATTGATGACAAGAATCTTCTCAAGAAAAACCAGATCGGCTATAAAAATTCGACTTTTCCAAAGGTTTTGATAGGGTGGGAATGTATTCAATCATCCACCAACTTGTCAAATGGCATATTGGGCCAAAAATTATAAAATACATCTTTAACTTTACGAGCCATTGGAAATTTATAGTACGTTACGGTAAACAACTCTCGGAAACATATCCTCTACACAATGCTAATTTTATTTCTAATATCGTACAATAAACTTTGCGACATAATCAGTTTACAGAAGAAAGAAAATTCTGTGCTTACGCGGGCGATTTCCACCTCATAACCAAACAAAATAAGAACAAAAAAACAATTATAAACTTAAACACAATGTTCGAGGAGATCCAGTACTGGTGTAACTATTCAGGTGCAGAACTCTCCATTCAGAAATGCAATCACCTACACATATGCCGTAAACACCATTGCTCCTGTACAGTATTCAGCAACAACCAACAAATCACGAACGTAAATGGGCTAAGACTGCTAAGATAAATTCAAATGGAACTCACACATCAAATATCTACTACAATCGATCTCCCATAGACTTAATATTATTAAATGCCTCTCAAGTTTGAAATTTAACTGCAATACAGCCATATTAATTCCCATAGTAAATTCAATTATAATCTCTAAAATACACTTTGGTATCTTTCCGTACGGATCTACACCAAAGACACCCCTAAGCAAACTAAACTCGCTACTCAATGCGGGATTAAGATCACCTTTAGGTGCATACCGCACGCCTCCAATAAATAACATCCTTTTTTAATCCGGAGTATCCACAATAGAACAAATGAAAACATACACACAAAACACACTATTCAAAAGCCTTTTGAATAGCTAGAATACACCTTTGTACGATATCGTATATAAACACAGATCAAAAAGCAAACCATTCATAGTACCTTCCACTATAGAAAAAATAATTTCAAATTGCCAGAAACACGATTTACCTTTGAAACCAATAAAAGACAAAAAGTTGAAATTCTCATCGTGGGACCCTTTACCTTTTAACCTAATTAACTTTCAACATAGCAAAAACAATAAAATCAGTACACCAGCAGATATATTCAACACAGCATTCAACCAACTAAAAACGAAATGGAAAGCAATACCTTTATTTACACAGATGAATTACAACACACTACTGCACTAAGCATTACCTCAGAGAACACCACCTTGCTTGTCCCAAACTGTCCACCATATATGTACAACAGTATATACAGCAGAAATCACCGCCATAGTGTCAACAATAAACAAACAAGCAAGGCATATGTCATTTGGTCAGACTCTTTATCCTCCTTGTAAGCCACACACCACATAGAGAACAATGAATACTATCCAAAATTAATAAGAACCACTCTTATGGAGATCTACCCCAAAATTATTTTATTTTGGATACCAAACATTCACAAATTACTAGCCATCGCGAAAATAGCCACAACTTCTCCAGTTTACACAGTCCCTAATAGCAATTCAAAATATATCAAGAAATTCCGTGAATCTACATCCATCCAACAAGGCACCCACCTTATCAAAATACACAAGATACCAGCTAGGTCCCACCAAACTAACGCATCAATACCTACTTAACAACAACAACCCAAACACGTGCCTTTACTGCAATGCTAACATATATCTTAGAGTGCAACATATGTATAATCCTAGAATGTCAATCTCCGTAGTTCTACAGAACCAGAATATTCTAAAACCAAAATATTTTAAACTCCCTATCCCACCCGTCGACTGGTAATATACAAAAACGTATTAAAGTTCTAAAAATGGCAAATACATATATACATTTTAATTTAATTTAACCTATTTACCAATACTAATTTATTTGTGTACTAGAATTTAGTTCAAGGTAAATAAAATACTTTTCGTTCCGACTAGTCAAAGGCAAAACTTTTCAAGCCGAAAAAATCGAAATGCAGAGCAGGCCTGTAATATATGTATGTGTGTACATATAAAATAATTAAACAAATATATAATTTAAAAAAAAGCGTGGGATGCCTTGCACTATATTGTTATAAATAATTATTTGAAGGTTTTTCGGTTCTTCTTTAAATACGATATCAATTTACACTATTACTCGTATTTATTAGCAATTAATTTCGATCTAATTTACTCATCAAGCTCTTTAATTTGATATACATATGTATGTATACATATTTCAACTAAATAGCTATTGTAGTTTAGGCAAGCTAGAACTGATAGATACCCACATACAGGGGAAATAATATAAGCCCGCTAAAAAAAGGTGCTAAATACTCAATCGACCTTCTAGTTCTGCTATCTGCACTTGCTTTGATTTAAACTAAATTACCAAATCAGACTAAATTATCAGCAGTGCGATTCACTAATTTTAAAGGGTGCGACAATCGCAATTTTTGACGACATATTTGTCGTTTGCACTAACGATTGTGCGATTTACTAACTTATTCTTAACGACAATTAACAGCTGTCTCGTTGTATTTATTCAAAGTGATAAAGAGTGGCACATCTGTCAAACTAAATGTCAAAATAAGCGAAAGCACAAAGAGGAAGAGAGAAAAAAAAACGAATGCCTGCTGCCAAATATCGCGTTTTTATTATATTTCATTAAATTGAAATAAGACACTAGTTTACTTCAAACAACTTCCTCTTTTTCCTCGTCTTTCTCTTCTTCAAAGGTGTTGAAATAAGGTAACTATAGAGTGTGCATATTTTGAATTCCTAGATTTTTCTAATATCTTTGTCAGAGTGCACAATTTAAACATGTTAACGATTGAAAACTATTTTCGTTTCAGGTACAGAGGATAGAAATCTCCAGATGCAATACTCGCTGAAATTTGTTGGTGGTATAAAAACACCTTTGAAGAAGAGGAAGACGAGGATTAAAAGGAAGAATGGGAAGACAAAGATGAAATTCCAGAATATCTGTTGGACGAAATTATCGACCTTTCTGATGATGATGACGATGACCAAGATATTAGAGAGAGCAGTGATGTTGATCCACAGCCGCCTGCTAAACGGCAACTGGCCAAATCATTAATTTAATTTATTTAATTTTTTTACTTAAAACTTTTCATAACTAACATTTCAAAATTATATTTTTTTCCATATTTTAATAATTTCTTTTTCAATGTTTCTTCAAAACCAACACTGAACAAATTGGTACATAAGAAATGAGAAGTAAAATAATATTAAGCTGGAAAACGCAAGTTTTGTATTATGATTGTTTTCTTTTCAAATGAAATTTATTGAAGAAACTGAGAAGCATATTATAGATCAAACAGAAAGCAAAACAGACTTAGTTTTGTGGAAATTATGTTCAAAAAGCATAAAAAAAAAACCGCAACCAATTTGACAGGATGATGCGATTTCATATTTCGTCCTTTTCTTTTTCAAGAATTGAAATCATTGTAAAGAAATACAAGTGAAAAATCTTAGCCCATAGGTGTCAAAATGCGGCATAGCTGAGATCACCTGATGTAGCAACCCTCCCCATTCTTGTGTCATTCACTGAGCGAATTTCTATGTCTGACAGTTAATATTGGCTATTTGTGGCATTTAATATCAGCCACCACCATCTTTAATTTAGAAGACTTCTCACTTGTATTCATTCACAATGATTGAGACGACGGTTAGAGACTGGGAATCTTATCCAGCACAATCGATCGCAAAAGAGATACAATAACTTTATTTACACCAATTTTAAATAGCAAAATTTTTGCGATATGTGCAAGAGTGTTGGTCGAAATTTCCCTACTGGCGACTGACGAGATACAGGAGTGTAAGTTACATCCAACTAATTAAGACTCCGTTGGTTATGCGAGTTACTATTGGAAGTAGGAGGTCGGAATACATGAATTGTGATAAGATTACAAGGGTTAGCCAATATGTTTATACCTGGGGTGTCTCGATTTGTATCAAATTGGTATAGGGTTGGTCCTTACGAGAAGCGTTTTTGTTCGTAACGTTCAGCTATAAGAATATAAGTATATTTTGTATGTTTTTCTTGAGCCATATGTTATATAGCTTTAACGTGAACATAGTGTGTGGTGAGTGAACATCAGTGGGACTTCGGAAGGATGGAAGGGGTAATGGGGCGGACAAACTAACGTAAGTAGGGGTACTTTCAGTTAGCGTAGGTTGAGGAGGGGCGGATTGGCCGGTCTCAAATATGGAGGCGGGTGTGAAAGTCGGAAGATCGACCATAGGAGAGGGTGGATGGGGGATTTGGAGTGGTGGCGAGTTCTGCGATCGATTTTGGGAGGGCCTGTTAGCGAATAGCGTAGGTGGTTTGGTTCACTGGATGTTCTGCACGATGGGGTACGTTACTTTATTTCTCATAGCTTCCGATACTTCGCCGTGGGTGAAACAACTTACCCAACGCCGGCGAGTAAGCGCACCCAGAGTTCCACGAAAGGTTCGTTGCGGCTTCATGAGAAGGCATGGTGGGTAACAATAGAAAATGGCGTCCAACGTGGGGCCCTCAATTGAGAAGTCCATGGAATTATAAATGTTTTTAAATGACAGTGCCATCAGCAAAGGTAATATCGCCAGGATTCTCGTCACGCAAATAAGGAGAGACTGAATGTGTTGGTGTGGGATATTATGAAATGTTTACAGGAAACGGGGGATGTGAGACGATTTGGGGCGGCTGCGGTACTGCAAGTTGTTTTTCGAATTACCTGAGGTAGCTCTATATCTTCTTTGGCGACCACCCCACATGGATGAGGTTCACGTCTGTGTAGTTGTGGAGCGTCAGGACATGAAATGAGGGGAATCATTTGACTACAATACGGAAAATTTAAGCAATATATATTTTGAAAGTGTTTCTGAGTGTTTTTGAGCCATATGCAGCTGATAACTTTTATATAACTTTGACGTGAAATTTTAGTACGACGAGAGGTTCAGTAAATATAATAGGTGTAGGAGTATTACTAGTTCCCTGGCGTGATTAGTCCATGTAGATTTGGCCCCAACATGAAGACGTCTTAGGAGGCAGGCTGGTGACCGTGTTTAGGATTGATACATGGCCGTGCAAAATGTGAGCTCCAAGAGGCATTTTATTCAGTGTACCGGCACGTTTGCCAAAAAAAACAAATACATTTGTAATATGAACGAGTCTTTGAAACAAAGTAAAATGAATTGTTAAGGACAACAACAACAACAAGTGTGTGGTGAGTGAACTTCAGTGGGACTTCGGACGGATAGAAGGGGTAATGGGGTGAAACCTAACGTAAGTACGGGTGCTTTCAGTCGGGGCTAACCCCATTTGGCCGTGGGTAGCGTAGGTTTAAGAAGGGCGGATTGGCCGGTCTCAAGTGTGGAGGCGAACCGAATGTTGAAGGGTGTGAAGGTCGGTAGATCGATCAAAGGACGGGGTGTGTGTTGTTGATGCGGGATTTGGAGTGGTGACGAGTTCTGCTATTGATTTTGGGAGAGCCTGTCAGTAAATAGCTTAGGTGGTTTGGAACACTGGACGTCCTGCACGGGGTACGATCATAGCTTCCGCTACTGAGCCGTGAATGAAACAACAAACTCAAAGTCGACGAGCGCGTGCAATCCAACAAGCGTACCCAGAGTACTACGAAAGGTTCGTTGCGGCTTCATGCGAAGGTATACTAGGTAACAACTGCTTTGAATCTAGTTCGCGACTGGATTGGGACAACTTCGGAACCAATTCGAAACTAGTTCGGGACTGTTATCTTAATACTATGGGACTAGTTGTAAACTTGTTCGGGGTTGGTTTGTGACTCGTGCGAGAGTAATTTGGAACTGATTTGAAACTAGTGCGGTCCTGTACTAGTTCTTAATGAGCAGAAACGAAAATTGGTCCATACATATGTACAATAGTATCCGTTTACAATGACTCCGGATATTACGATCGAACTATGAATAAATTATCTGGTTAGAACAACGAAAGTCTAAAAAATTCACAGAAAATTAGAAGCTTCCTGAGAAAACGCTCTGGGAAGTATCGGCAATGCAGGGAATAACCACGGTGTACTGAATACTGAAGGTGACGCCTTTAGAAGTACCGCTACTTTGGTTTTGCCGGGTTTGACAATTCTCAACTTCAACTAGACAAAGCTTTTTTCATAAATTAAGAAAAAGATACACTTTTTTAGTATTTTGCGAATTTATTTATTAAATGTCTGCCTATAAATTCATACTTTTACACTTTAGAACAATTAGAACACGTTTTTCAATGAATTATTGGAAGTTGTTCAATTTTCTCTCTCCCGTGTTCTTGTTTACTAAAGGCGAGATCTGTCATTTCACCGCGGGAAGGCGCAATCTTGTATTCTATCATTCTTGGGGAATAACAATACTTTAGATTTATTTCGAGCATATGGCACAAAAAAGAAATATACAGAAATAAGTAAGTATAGGAAAATTTAATTTTCGAAGCGGTATAGATTTGTATTTTTATTATTTCGGAGGGTCACAAGAGCAAACGTAATCTTTTATAGATGCTATATTAAAGATTCGTAAGTATTTCTTAAAAGCAAACAAATGCAAATTTCAAAACAAACAACAAAAAGGCTTTGTTTTGGTAGCCGATCTAATAAATTGAAGTAGTACTGGATATTTCTAGTGAAATAACAGTTTGGGTACTACAATTTAGGCCAAATCACACACAGCCTGATTTTCTCTCTGCTCCACTATCTTAATTGTCCTACGAAAATAATGTCGGTCGTTATAGCTGAGTGTGTGCGTTCTATTGATCATTTATCTTCGCTTTTCGGAGCGAACAGTTTTACTGATTTTTTTTTTCGAAAAAGTTATGATTTTTTCGTGTTTCATTTAGCATCTATTTATGTAGTTATTTACATCGTTCAATTCAACTTCAAAACTCGAACTTATTCCCGCTAATTTTCAATTTATAAGTAACTAGCGTACTCAGCTTGCGTTTCTTCGCCAATGAAGAACATACATTTTATTCTAGGGCTTTTGTGCATAAATAGTAGTACGAATATGGGGGTTCTCAACCGCAATGTGTAAGTGCAAAAATTTTGCTCTATTTCATATGAATGAGTCTTCTCGTTGTAAGGCTGGCTGCTAAGAATTTCCACTATCGCCGTTTGTATAATGGGGATTCTAGTTCAAAATGTAAAACCATACACACACACACTCCCATACATATTTTCCTCTTGAATTGATAAGGTGGCTGTCATGAACCAGCTACAAACGTAAATATATACGTAACTAAAAATTTATTAATCTGATTATAATTTGAATATAATATATATATATATATATATATATATATAAACAAAGATGATTTACGATAACGTCCTTTATCTTTAGGGATTTGATAATTTCAAAAAAATATAACATATATAAAAGCATGTTGATACCAGATATATAGCAGATGAGTAGCAGTTACCCACCTTCAATTGAAAACATTTTCCAAAATGGCTACTAAGCAATTGAAAGATATTATAAAAACTAGAGCAGTTTTACAACAAAAATTTCGAAATATTAAATTAAATGCAGAATACAGGAATAATATGTTGAAAGATACATTTCAACCTATAATAAAACCCTTAAATGAGATTATTGAAAGTTTAAAGCGTAATCAAAATACAGTTCCACTTAAGAATAATGATGATGATGATATCCCAAATAATGGTAAAAATTATAAGCGAAAAAGATTAACTTCGCCAAATTGTGAAAGGCGAGATAACAATGAATTTCAACATCATGCCACCACCCAAAATAGAAACTAGTCAAATAAATAATCCAATTAGGAATATAGGATAAGAATTTAAAGTGAATAGAAAGCGAACGAACCCAAATTTACCGCGGTTTGGCAATAGAGCGCACGCTCGTACAAGAATAAAATTAAAAAATAAAAGATATAATATATTGCAAATCGGAAGGCTAATATGTATGAACCAATAAACAATACAAAAATGTACAATATTACATTTAAAATCAGCTAAATACTGATACAAAACGTATTAAATTTTATATAAATTTGAAACGAAAGAGTGAAACACAATTAAATAATGATAGAGATACACTATATGGGTTTAATAAAGTTCAAAGAGGAAGAAAGAGATATGGCAGAATGAGGTATTTTCTGGGAAAAACTAAGTGAAAAATTACTTCATGAATTATTTGAATCATTATTTCATTCAAATCCTTTACATCATACTATAAAAGATTTAAAAAAATGACTGCAGATAAAAGAAACATTATTAATGAATTGCATAAACCAGCGCGAAAAATTTCAAAAGGGAACATGTTATTAAAAAAGGAATGGATTACTTATGGCAAGCGGATTTAGTTGAAATGACAGAATACAACAATATTAATATTATTAATAACATAAGGTTATCTTCTAAAGGAAATATACACATTTTCGAAGAGAGGTTGGGGTTAAGGAGTAAAAATAAAACTGCGGAAAACATAACAGAAGCTATAAATAATATTTTTAATAACAGCCACAGATTACCAAAAAAATTGCAAACAGATCATGGTAAAGAGTTTTTAATAACAAATTTAATAATTTAATGCAAATCAACAAAATGGCGTGGAAAGATCTTAGTTGTCAAGGACCATATCGGGGATTAATATATGTATATATAAGAAGTAAACGAAAAATATAGTAATGCCTTTCGTAGAACGATTAAGATATCGCCGAATGCCTTCAAAAGGAAAATTTCTATTGGATACAGCCTACAGCAATTTAGAAGTAATTTATAAATCTAAATTTAAAGTTGGTGAAGATGTTATAATGCAAACACATATTTGAAAAAGGATATACACCTAATTGGGCAACAGAAATCTATACAACTAAAATTGTAAACGAATCCTTGCACATATATTTTAGAGGACTATCAAGGTCATGAGATTAAAGATGGATTTCCCGCTTATGAATTAATGAAAACTAAATTTCCCCATACTTGTTTAATTGAAAAAATTCTTAAGCGGAAACAAAATAAGACGCATGTTAAATGGTTACGATTTTCATCTGAACACAACTCTTGGATTGATAACACAGCTTTATAAATTTAGCGCTTCCAAATATATAACACATTATTCATTCATTAGACATAGAGATGACAATAACATTAACATTGAACGGATACTCTTTCCTCCTTGCCGCCAACTATTTTCCGCCAATTAAACTTAACCAAAATTATGTTTGTGTGTTAATAGGTTTTGATATATGTATATAATTCAATACAAGTTCAATAAGCTCAAGAGATATAATTTACTTTGATAATGATCGTTCAATCGGATAATTATTAGGTTTTACAATGAGTATCAAAACCATTACATTGAGGGATTTGCAACAAAAGAAAATAATACCTTATATCTCGGTATAAAACCTAAAAAACAATTGTATGAACTATATATCTGACGATATGAACTAAATGGCAAGCATGGGGATTGCAAAAAATACAACAAATTTTGTATTATTAAGCCCATCTGAAAGTATAGCACACAAAAATTTAGGATGGGCCCCAACTACTGCAAATCTTGAAATTGCTACTGCTACTTGGACTTGCTGAAGACTTCAATTGAATTGTTTTTATTATGTTCTAAAAATGATGATAATATACTTGAATCCTCTATTGCCGATGAAAGATTTAAACTGATATTATTGAATATTACTTGGAAAGTACATGTTCAAATTTCTGATGCAAATAAATTACAATTATTTAAAACAATTAATAGTCATTAAATATGTACCATTAAATATGTATATTTTTTAAAAGTTGGGATATGTACTATAATCCTTCATTACCAGAGAATACAAATATTTTATGGAATGTTAAATTAGCGAACGCAAATGAAAGACCTCGTTTTCTGCTTTCAGCTTTTTAAGAGATGCTTTTACACATTGTGATTTAACGGATATAAAAGTACACTTAACTCAGATGTATACCCTTATGATGATCTAAATCTTAAATTCGAAGTTTATAATTTTTCCTTACTATTCTTTCAACAAAGTTATTACTTATGAAATCCCCAATGCTATCACGATTCTATCCGCATTATTATCACGAACTAGGTTTAAAACACTTGCTCCAAACTGAACCTAATTGTTGTAAGAATTGAATTTAAACCCTTAAAAAAATACATCTGCATATTGGGTCCGTTTCTTTGTAACTTAGTTGCAAAAGAACATTAGGTAGGATAAGAAATAGCATGCAAAGCAACAACATAACAACAAAAATATGCGTGTTGGGAAGTGAAAAATCTGCGCTATTGTGAATGATCCGGAAGAAAATACATGGGAAATTTCAGTTTAATACCAAATTTATTTTTATTTGCTTGTATTTTTAAATATATAACTACGTCAACAAAATATTGGCTTGCTGAACTATTTTCAGTTCTTAAATAGCACTAAACAAAGCGCATCTTTCATGGCATATCCGAACAGAGTTGCTTTTGCAACTAAAGGAAGTTTTATCCGAGTTCTATTGGAACATGATAAAATGTTTGAACATATTTCCCTTACAAATGAAATAAAATAACTTTTATAAATAAAATATATATATTTTCGCAAATCTATATAATGAATTGGTGGTGTTGTTAGGAATATTAAAAATTGATGTCATGAGCTCGAATCCTAACACTGAACATTAAAACACTCCTTCTTGTTGAGTACAGGAAAACCTTAGTCAGGAGTAATATTACGAGCTAACACTTTCACTTATACTCACTTCACTATATATATATATATAAAGGGGTTTTCAATAGGGACGCTACAAAAGTAGACCCATAGTGCCACCAAACGACGGCATATTTTTCCCCGCTCTTTTGACATTTCTCTTCAGTAAGGTTTGCCATTTCATCATGGAAAGATATACAATCCAACAACGAGTCGAAATTATTAAAATTTACTACCGAAATTCGGAGTCAATGGCCTCAACTTTAAGAGCGCTACGTCCAAGTTATGGTCGTCGTCATTTCTGGCTGAATGGCTTCGTCAATAAGCAAAATATGCGTTATTGGACAGGCAACAATCCACACGTATTCCATGAGTCAACATTGCATCCCGAAAAAATTACGGTTTGGGCCGTACTTCTTCCATGATGATCAAGACCGGCACGATAAAGTGAATCGGAATCGCTACCGCTCAACGATAACCGAATATTTTTGGCCCGAATTGGATGATATGGACTTAGATAATATGTGGTTCCAACAGGATGGCGCCACAAGCCACAGAGCGAATGTCTCACGAAATGGCCCAGTCAATTGCCCGCCTCGGTCGTGCGATTTGACGCCGTTAGACTATTTCCTGTGGGGCTACGTCAAGTCTATGGTCTATGCCAACAAGCCAGCGATGATTGATGAACTTCGTACGAATATCGAACGTGAAATTGCAGCAGTATCGGCCGATTTATGCTTGAAAACCGTCGAAAATTGGGTTCAGCGTCTGGACTTTTGCAAGCGTGCCCGTGGTGCCCATGCAAAAGAAATCGAGTTCCATACATAATGGCATCGAATGTACTTTCACAGGAATAAAGAATTTAATTCATATCCCAAACCGTTTTTGTTTTACGTAAAACAACTTTTGACCCGATATAAATAGTAAGTTTGTTGTTTTATATTTTTTTTTTCAATAAATGAGGCAATAAACGCATTTCGAAAGGAGTTAATTGAAAAGAAAACAAATAATTGATAGTTCTAAAGTATTATTTCGCCATTTTAATTTAAAATATGAAGAGTGTGAAATAAGAATAAAATGAACTTTATTGTTTTGAAAATAAACCAGAAATAAATAAGAATAATTAATAATTACAGAAACATATGCAAGAATACCGTTATTTGAACGAGCGGATAATGATATAAATACAAGACAATTTAACGTTAACGATAACTCGCAACCATTGCATATGAGAATGCAGTAAGACATACAAAAAAAAAACGATGATATTGAAAGAAATTTACAGTTTAAAAAAAATCGAATTCGTAAGAACATAAAAATAAACTTATACTGCAGTTACACGATCACGATGAGCTAAAATCGAAAACAATTCTTATCAATTTTATTACACACACAGCAAGCAATTAATCAGCAAAAATAACAAGTTGCAAATAGATGCGTAATATATGAACTGTTACAATTTTAACAAAAAGAAAAGATTATAAAAGGTGTAAACAGCAATCAACCTAATAGAAACTAAAAACTAAGCCAGTAACACACGACGACAATTGGGACACGGATTTTACATTGTGATTAAGAACCCCGATATTCATACTACTCACAATACGTTTTTGTTTTTCCACCTTATGTAAAACTAAACCCATTTTTCGAGTGTCCCACGCGAGAACATGCCACACACAATTCGCCATATGGAAAACATGGATTTTTTGGTTTATTCCACAAACTTTAAGTACTTTATTATTATACCATGAATTATGAATATGAATTTGACTTTTTGCAAAATGACATATGTACACATACCCATGATATGTGACGAATTCAAATCTCCTCTTCCCTAGGGTCGTCGCACCACCCATTTTTCCAAAATGACGTATAGCTTGATCTATAGGACACTTATTACAAAATATCATCTGCACAGAATATTTGCGGAGATAAGACGAATTTAAAAGTGTTCTTCACATGGACCAACTCTAGAAATTCCATAATGATGGTTAAGTACTTTAGACGCCTATAAAAAACACGCGCATGCATAAATTTTTATACACTTATAGATATAAGATTAACAGAAAAAATCTACTCAAGAATCGTTTCTTTTTGATCTTCTGTTTTTTCGACTGTTTGAAAAGATGATGTATGTATATTGGAACGATTTTCCGTTATCCCTTGTGAAGTTTGATTTGGAGACAAAACGGTTTCGGCATCTTAGTTTAATTGCTCATTCGTTGTCACTTGGTATTTCCAATTGACGTCAGTTAGCAGGAAGAAGTGACTGATGGCTTTATTGAACTCGGCCAAACCCCCTTAAGAGGTTATAACGCCAATCAAGTATGTAGGTAATATCGCCTTAGAATATCGTGTCAAAGTTTGAACAGCTAATTCTCGAAATTGTGGAAGAAAAGCTTTTCGGAAGTAGCTGGCCAATAGGCCGCCGAGCTCTTGACCGCAAACTGTAAACGGTGTCTTCTCGAAACCATGTTTTTCAAAATTATGTAAGTAGCAATAAAAAAGCACTACTGAACCGATCTACCACTCATTTTAAAGAGCATAAAAAGCGGTTCTATATGAACTAAACATCTCAAGAACAAATCATTTTTAGACCCTTTTTGTCTGCAACTTTTTGTCTTGAACTTCAAAATTCAAATTTTATACTTATTTGAAAATAACTGTCTTCATTCCCCACAAATCAACTGCAAAAAATACCTCTTTTTCGGTTTCTAAATGTCCCTTAAGAGTTGCAAACTCATCTAAGAAATGTTGATAGAAAATTTAATCAACGTATTTTTATATTCATTTCTTGTTATACTTAAGAGCTGGCTACTAGACTTAAATAAGAAAAATCGTGTATTTAATGTTAACTCGTTTCCTGCCGAAGCATTAATTGCAATTAGCGAAGGCAACGTCATAGCGACGTTAAAGTTTTATCTCATAAATGATAATAATATCATTTAGCATACATCTTAGAGTTTGATATTTGTCGAGTTTCCCCTTCAATTTGTAGTATAAATCTTGATTTTGTGCCACAGATGAATGGAGCTACACTTTAACTACGAACGTCATTCGATTTTTATGAGAAGACTTTTCAAAGCAGATATACAGTCGGGGTTGACATTGCCTTCATCTCCTTTCTAACCTGTTCTCTTAGTCTCCCTAAGCATTCCATATGGAGTTAATTTTTCTTCAACTTGCTGCAAATAATCGAGTAATTCATTATAAGCCCCATTCCCGAATCCTTCAGACGAATGAATTCGATTCAACAAAGGTGGTCCTGCAATCTCCGCTAACTTCTTAATACCGCTTATAAACTAATATCGAGCGTATTGTTTAAAATATCACCATATGACAGTTATATTTTTGGAAAAGTAGACGTCATTTGCCATCAATAACACCGAAAATAATGTGGGACCCGAAATACAGCTATGGATAGATTTTGCCAACAAATGCTACTTTGGACTGAGTAGACAATTAATCAGTAAAGTCAGTGGCGCATACAGAAAAATATTTTGGTGTGGGTTTCACGCTAATTCTATTTCAAAATAGTACTACAGTTTTAAGATTTTGGTAGGGGTTTGAACCCCCCTTGGGTGCTCCAATGAGTAAAGTAATCTCTCGAAGAACGGTACCATGAGTGCTAGCCTGCTTTTGGTATCAGGGAAATAAGGAGGCTTCCTCTTTTGCATTTTCTAATAGGTGCCAGTTAGCATCAGAGAAACCCCACCGGCGCCCTTTGAAAAGGATGTGCATACTTACGAACCTGGAATGTTTAAACAGCCAACACAATATCCTGCCGTACCAGCGATTGGCACACCTCCACGTCCCACGCCTTGTACATCCCTAAAAAAGACAAAAGCGTGCATACATTTTAATTAAAATTTAAAATGACTTAATATCATATATCTAATTCACGTTTCTAAATATTAATATACAAAAAATGTGCGAACGCTGACACCCTTTTTGGTGATTCTTACATCCGCTTCCTGAATCCTTATATGATGCCTTTTTTACCCGTCACGTACCTTTTTAGGGACGAACTCTAAAGATAAAATTAACACAATTAACTAACACATTCAGCCACTGCCAGTTAAGCTGCTCACATGATCGGTCAATACTATATACTAACTATTAGTCGTACTTTCGTACTCGTAGACATAATTTGCCTTCTAAGTAATCACCGAAGTATTCCTTTTGATTTACCATAATCTTCAGAATGACAACGGAACGGGCTTATAAGCTTTAACAATTCAGTCAAATGGTCCATGTTTGCTTAGGAGAATTTCTTTACATTTTGGAATTAACAAAGGTTTTCAAGACCAGTTCATGTTTATTGCAACTACCTATGTAACTGCAATTGCAAATAGTTCTCTGTCGGTTAGGTGCTTCTGGTGATGGCTAATCAGTGCATGTCTTTTGGTGTTGGCGATGGAGGCACAATTAAATATTGCGGTTGAAACCAAAATTTTTACTTTGATCCGATCAAAGAGATAGGCAGTAACAGTAATCCATGACTGACAAAGAGATACTAGGAGGATCAGAAATAAGTTCAATATAAGTTCAAGTGGCGTATTATTATAACTTAAGGATGTCCTGGTAGCTGGTAAATTAAAATAAGTGTCCAAAGAAACTAGCATATACTTTTTTTTTAAAGAGTTTAGGAACATTCTCGTAAATAATTTCAGTGCACTTTTGAGAAAACCATTTTAGTACTTCTACATAAGTATACATAAGCTTTTCCGTCATCACTTATTTTAAAATATACATATGTATGCTTTTCCGTCATCACTTATCACTTAATAAGTATAATTGAAGTTTTTAAGTCAAACTCCTAAAGGCTATTATACTTATATAAAACAAAGCTTATTCGCGGCTTACGAATATAACAACAGCATAAGCCCAGCTTTGCCTTATACTGCAATAAAATCATTTGGAAATTCCGAGCTTCACATAATGTAATTTTTTATTTAACGCAATATCGTTATTATTCCCCATTGCTGGAGTTTTTAATTTTTTACAATTCCAATTTTAAGATGAAGATGAAACCGGAAAACTTTAAACAGAACCAGCTGATGAAATACAATACTTAATAAACATGGGTTACAGAGTTGTATAAGCGTTATTCAAACAATACATGTGAAACAACAAAAGTGCTGATACAACTGGTTTGAAACCATAGCACATACAACTAATAACACCAAATAAGATACCTTGTGAATTGCTCAATTTCCCAACTGTAAATCATTGAAAAATAGCTTCCATTTTATCTCTCTACCATAAAAACATGAAATTCTGCACTTCGTTAAACTTTTAATCGCATAGCGCAATGTTCATACCTACATATGTAAATATATGTATGTAATACGTGCGTAATTAATTTGGAGGTACCTGTTCGGTCAACCCAATAAATTCATTTTGCCTGTTATATTGCTTAAGACCTGAAACAACATGTATCGCTATGACGGTGGTTCATTCAGGTATAATTCTCGCCGAGGGGCTATACACGACTGTACATATATCTCATTAAACAAAGGTATTTCGCTTTATGGCGTCCCAAATTTTTAAGAGAATTGGTATTTTATGTATGTTAAAAATTGTTTAGATTGAGAGTTCAGAGCTATAACATGTTGATCTCTGAGTATTCAACCTTTTTAAATAATACATATGTACTTCTTTTAGTAACATAAATTCACTATAAACTACTTATTAATAATGGCATGTGTATCGGCGCGATCCACGAACAACATCGCAGGGAAGCCATCAATTGGAGGCGTCAACAGTACGAAATTAATTTATCACAATACCGAATAATGAGCGCAAATTCTATGGCTTGTCTTCGGTCTTCAAACACTCAGTTTCGCCACATAGAAAGAGACGAAGGCTATCAAGAATAAGACGAAGGCTATCAAGAAAGGGAACAGAACGTATCCGTGACTCAGTGGCACGTGCAACACGATGGCAAAATGCTGACTGTGCCAGTTTTGAGGGCGACTGAACAAGTTCGTAACTCAATGATCCATGCAGCAAGACAGGATAATTCCTCCTTATGGCAAGGTGAAATAGTTTGTGTTAGACTTGTGAGAGCAACTAAAAATACTTCTCAAAGGAGCGTTACTCGGCAGCAAATTCTGAGAGTAGAGGACACTCTAAGGCAAACCTCACACGAAGAAGTCCAAGTTACAGAGCCAACTCAGAAAATCGCAGAGGAACTTGCTTTCCTCATCCAACTAAAAAATTAAAAAAGTCTGCAATCGCAACAAATATATGTATAATATGGAAAATTAATTTTGGATTAACAAATTTAACATGTCTGGAAGAACGCCTTATACCTCCAAGGATTCCATTTATGAGAATCGTATTTCTTGAATAATTATTTTACTGACAGATGCGGTGACTGTTCTCCCTCGGAGAATTGAGGATGCACATGTCATCCCAGTTTTCTTAAAACGCGGGCTGGAGTATAATCATAGTTTCATAAGACCGGCCAGAGTAATAGCAGCACTTCAGTGCCTTATGGCAAGGGAGCTATACCACATGCACAATATTCAATTATCTCAAGACTGGTTAGCAGACATGCAGAATAATGAAACAGTACCTTTTATAGCCGATCCAGCAGACGAGTGTATCGTCAGAGATTTGCGACTGAGTCACCAAGAAAATATTGCAACAGAGTTCAACGGAGAAAATGATATAAACCCAGTCAGCCAACTTTTGGACAACGGGCTCATCAATATTCCATTGAAACGAGTTACAATTACTTCTGGTGAAGGTGGAATTCCTATCGATGTATCCAGAGATAACAATTTTTTGTGGAAAAAAAACGAATCACGCTTATCAAGAGCAAAATACTGAGATCAGAAGTTCGAAGGTATGACCGACGATGTGTACGTGTTGATGATTTGCTCTGGAAAGACAAATATTATGAGTTGCAGAGGATTAAGGATACGATTTACATCTGCCCTGTACATCCGAAATGCCGAGGGATATCACATCCTAAAAGGACCCAGAGTATTATTTGACAGTCAGAGAAAAAGAAGGCTATAGCAATGATTCGTCAATTTGGTTTGATATTGCCGAAATTGAAGCAAAGCAATAATCTAACTCAGAGAAGTCTCGGCTTATTAGGGCAGATTCTGATGACTTCAGAGCATTAGCAATTCCAGAAATCGGAAATGATGTCCACGAATTTCTAAGCAATGTTTCACAGGACCAAAGCTTGGAGAAGCTCAGGCTCATAAGATTACCTCTTATTATTCAAGGGTACATAGAATCTCTAGCCAACAAGTGCTACTTTACGCCGACTCCGAAAGGCAAATTTTTTTTGTGAGAATTTTTTCATGGCAAAAATACACTCGGAGGTTTGCCATTGCCTGTCGAGGGGCGACCGCTATTGGAAAAAACGTTTCTATAATATTTGATTTTACTTGTCCTGGCCAGGATTTAACCGAATGAATAGCGCGCACATGCTGCACACTACGGCGGCCGCTATGATGATAGTAAACTAAATAATTTCTATTTTCCATAAACGGTTATCAGTATTCCCACCTTACTACAGTTGCAGTTAATTTTCTACGCCTTTTCCGAAAAATCAAATATCGACTGCCCTACGCAATTACCTACTTTTCCCAATCCAACTCTTTTTAATTGATGTAAATCATTTTTCTGGAAACCGTTGCGGTCTCTTTCTAACAAATCAGTTTCTAGCATATACATAGTTTCTTTGAACTTAATCTTTGTAAGGAACTTATTAAAAGATATTGAACAAATTTATAATCCCACAAAAAAAAAGACAAAATTTATATAAAGTTATAATTATTTAAAAATTTATGGACAATATTTCAAAATAGACAGCGTCAAAGCTGCTTCTTTGATTATAATACTACGTTTAAATAGCCACCATTTAACTAATTAAATGTAGAAATGGGTCAACCCGTTCGAATTGCTGTTTTCGTTAACACATGAGTTTCTGCATTAAGTTTATTTCCTACCGAAATAGACTTCATGTTAAAACAGTAAGCAACTTAATGTTTGCAAGGAATTTATTAAAAGATACTATTTATTTATTTATTTATTTATTTATTTCAGTCTACAAAGAAATTTCTTACAAACTAATTGAAGAATTTAATTAAATAAAGAGAATAAACTTAATACCTGTCTAAGTTAACATTAAAATCAATAACATTATTGTAGGTATTACATAAACGCAGGCATCTAGCTATCGGCTCGTTATATGAGTAATTGTTCTTATGGAAAGATTCGAAAAATAAGCGCTTGTTCCTAAGGTCTCTTTCAGAATTATATATATTGAGAAAGTTACTAAGTTGTTTGCAATTTATGCTGCCATTAATTAATTTATAAACGAAGGATAATGAAAGGCAAATTCTTCTCTTGTGGAGAGATTGCAGACCAAGCAGTTTCCTTCTACCAATATAGGAAGGAGGACCATCCTGCCAGTGCAACCTCAACAAAGCAAACTTAGTAAATATCCTTTGAACTTTTTCAATTTTATTTGAGTGGATCCAATAGTAGGGGTTCCAGACCAAGGCACAATATTCCAGGCGACTTCTTACTAAAGAAATGTAAAGAGATTTTAAAGTAGTGGGGCCCTTGAAGTCTTCAGAATTTCTTCGTATGAACCCAAGCATAGCGAATGACTTGGAGACAACGTAAGCAATATGTTTTGAAAATAAAAGTTTCGAATCAAAAATAACCCCCAGATCCTTGACTTCATAGCTACGTTTAAGAGAACAATGGCCTAGAACATAAGTATAAAGAATACTCACTGGCTTCTTGGAATAAGTCACAACGCAACATTTATTAATATTAAGGGATAGATGGTTGTTGATACACCATTTCTCAAATTCTATAAGATCGGCTTGAAGATTGAAGCAATCTGCCAAATGGCGAACTTTCAGGAACAGCTTGACGTCGTCGGCAAATATTAAACATTTAGAAAACTTAAAACAGTTTGGCAAATCGTTAATAAAAATTAGAAATAGCAGCGGACCGAGGTGAGTCCCTTGGGGTATGCCTGACCATGCGTCAACTACAACTTTAGACTCGAATGAGTCAACTTTAACAACAAGCTTACGATCATTCAGGAAACTAAAGAAAAAATCAAGGAGCTTCCCACTTATACCATATCTACACAATTTATCCAAGAGGATCGTATGATTTACTTTATCGAACGCTTTAGAAAAGTCCGTGTAAACAATGTCGATTTGAGCGTGTTGCTCCAGAGAACTTATTATATTATTCGTAATAAGAGTCAGGTTGGTTTCTGTTGACCTACCCGGAAAAAACCCATGCTGGTATTCTGAAATGGTACTGTGGACGTGATCAAATAATTTATTATTGATTATAAAGTCGAACAATTTTGCCAGCGTGCTTTGTTTGACAATAGGTCTATAATTATTAATGCCATTACGATCGCCAGATTTGAATATAGGGATTATGGAGCATAGTTTCCAATGATGGAGATAAATTCCATTATTTAGATAGTTTTGAAAAAGGAAAGCAACTGGTTTCGCTACTTCCTCTGAAAAAATTTTGAAAAATATAGGAGAGAGTCCTTCTACATCAACTTTCGGGCTAGATTTCAGATTTGAGATTGCAGATAGTACGTCGTCAGCAGAGATATCAAGAAAATTCAAAGTATTTGCAGAAGGCAAGCTATTGTTAATAAAGGGATAATCATACTTAACATACACTTTTTGAAAGAATTTTGCAAAAAGATTACACGAGTCCAACACATTGTCGGATACTATACCATCATACTCGAGGGTAGATGGAAGACCAGTAATTTTCCTTCTACAATTAACATAGTGCCAAAAACCAGAAGGGTTGTATTTCAGTTTCGATTCAACATTGAGTATATATTGCCTAAACAGAAAATTATGTAAACAGTCAAATCGTTTTCTCAAGTTTATGAAATTACCACGCTCATTTTCATTATTGCTTGATTTAAACTTCTTAAAGGCCTTATTTTTAACATTTTTTAAATGACAAAGTCTGCGATTAAACCAGGGTGGTTAGTTCCTAATCGTCGAGTATCTCATTGGAACAAAGTTATGGATGGATTCCGCAAATGTGATGACATTAACAACATCCAATCAATATTATTTAAAAAATCCTTGATTGCAGTACAATTTGCCTTGGAGTAATGGTATTCCCGGTTAATCTTGGCTGTTGCACTGGCAAATTTATAAAATGAAAACTTAAGAACAAGTGCTTTGTGGTGAATGCTATTTATTAACATTGGTGCTAGACATTCATCGCAATTGACCTTCAAATCGTACGTTGCAAATATGAGATCTAAAGTTTTATCATTATCGTTTAAAATGGAATTACATTGGTTCAGGCCATTAGAAAACAGTGTACTTATGACTTGCAAATCGATGTCTGATTTAACGTTAGATGGTATAAGACTATTTTAAGATCTTAACCAAGAGATGTTAGGTAAGTTGAAGTCACCAAGGAAAATAATCTCATCACTATCCTTAAAATTATTGACAATAAAGTTAAAATTATCCAAATGATTTTGGTAGATATTGATATCACTGCTCGGTGGAATATAGGATAATAAAAATATAACTGACCTACTACCAAATTTAACCTTGACACAAATCTGTTCAATTAGCTTATCAACAATATGTAAACTAATGATATTACTACATAAGTCGGCTCTCACCGCAAAAAGAACACCGCCACCTCTTTCCAGGGCCGATGCTCTCGGACACCGATCAGTGCGATACACAACGTAGTAGTCATCAAAAAATTCGGATGACGATATAGCATCATTTAGCCAAGTTTCCGTGATAGCAATAAAATCATATTCATGCAAAGATAGGTCACGCCGAAACTGCGAAGATTTTGTACGCATACCACTAACATTCTGGTAATATAATGTATAATTAGTAAGTAGCGTATTTGCATTGAGGTTGTGAGTTGAATCCGCATTCATGTGGTTGGCGTTAACTCTATGGGCTTTGGAAAAAAAGTGAAAGGGCGCACTTCAACGCTGGATGGCCAAAGATTCGGATCGAGCAATTTATTGTAATGCGAAGACGATATCCCCAATTTAAAATTTACTCTTTTCAGTGATTCAATAATTGTACCACTTTTTATAAGTTTTGATATTGAACAAATTTATAATCACATAAAAGAACTGCCAAAATTTATGTAAAGTTATAAATGTATTCAGGGGCAATATGCTCCTGTAGTGAAATAAAAAGCAGGTGCAATAATAAGGAACCAGTTTGTTATCCCCTTATTGAAAAATTTATGGACAATGTTTCAAACCAGACAGCGGCACAACTTTTTTTCGCTCTAACTACTTCAGCTGTTTTGTTTATTCTGTCTGTAAGTTGGTGAGCTTTGTTAGTCTATCAGCGTAGGTCGGTAACATACTGTAACAAAGCGATCCTCATGAAATGAACAAATTAAGTCAGCACTGGGAGAAAATACAAGTATTTTAATGAGTTCGGCCTGCACAAGCTGATTTTTATTTACATATTTGGAGACAGAGCGCGAAAATGTATGCAGCAGAATGCATAGGTTATATGTTGAACTAGTTAAATTTCCAAAAATTTTAATGTGTTTGTTTACGATCTGATTTTGCCTATTTAACCAGTAACATACCAGACAGTTGGTTTAAAGCGTAAATTTGAACACAGTATAATACCATCTTCATATGGCACTGAAAACAAGTTCTTTTCAGGAGATGTTTTCAATACTAAACTATTATTTCTCTATTTATTTACCTTTTTGCTATAAGGAAATCCCCCCGGAATTACGAAATAAAAGCTTCGCTCTGTCCACATCAGGTAGTGCCGCGTTTTATAAATATTTCAGGATTTCTCCACCCGATTTTTTCTTATTATTGCTCTTATTCCTTTTTCTAAACTAGTGACGTCAAATCATCGATTTTTTGCCAACATTTTTTTGAACACGTTGCTTGTGAAAACACAACGAAAATTTAGACGTTTTCGAGATTGTCATGATCGGTTCGTAATAAATTTCTTGCAGGGCGCACATATGTATCTACTATCAACTCGATTTCGAGTATTTCGATAGTCGAGGAACCGAGTTCTCGATACAATCTCAGGCATCGCCCTTCTCGCTAGTCGTGTATTTATCGAGTACTGTGTATGCATTTAGGTTGCAAAATTGTACCATAATGTGTTCATGAGAACGTATATAGTGAGCCTTACGAGATTTCCGACGCACGGTAAGCTCGGAAGAACACGATCCTCGCGAGTATCTAGTTAAGACACGATATCTACTCAAACGTGTGATAAAATTAGACGAGTTAACGCTACACTTACGCCAAAAAGACTTGCCGATGTACATGAACTGTACTTTCTTGTACTACATTTTTTGAATTTAACTTTGATGACAGTTGACGGTTTTACACAACAGGCCACGGATGCTGTTATTCTTAGCTCAAATGGTTCGAAAAGACCCGAATAAGTCGGGTTTGAGCAGCACCGGGTATTCAACCGAATCGCCGCTTTTTACGGGCATCAAACCAAACCATTTTTATTTTGAAATCTCAAAACCAAATCGAAAACTAATCCATCATAATGAAAATCTACTAAAGCATTTCTCATGGTTTGCAATAAACAAAAATAAATAAAATAAAAACTTAATGAAATTAAGTAATGAAATTAAATAAACAAAAGAACAAGGTACTCTATACATATGAAGTTACAGCCTATGCTCGAACCTGCCCAAAATTAGAGTTTGAACCGTAAACCAAGAATTTGAGTATCTGTTGAAACTCTGAGTATGCAGTTTTTGTCTACTCGTCTAAATTTATGACGCTTGCAAACCTAAAACAAAAATTATTCAAACTCATAATTTCGCCTTACTGAAAGGGTTCTGGTACCGGTACAACTTTTTTCTAAGTGATTCGAATCACTGAACCGAGCGGTATTTTTTAGCGGATTGCAGCCTTGGTTAAATAAAATTTTGCTATAAACGATATGGCTACATGTATTCAATTTAAATTCTCGCGAGAAATGTCGAGTATTTATCGAGACGAGTACTGCGTATGCATTAAAAATGAGAAATGCCAACCATAATGAGTTCGTTAGATCTCTTGTATTAACTAATCGATCAAAGTAACCAAATGCGTAGAATACTGCGCATACACGATACAATTAAATTAAAGAGAAAGCCACTCTCGCGAGAAATTGCTTCTCGAGCAGTATCGAGAAATATAGATAAGTCTCTAAAGTGTATTGTTTTGGCAGTTCGGATCACTGTATACATAATAGGTTAGGAAATTACATATTTGCAACCAATCCAGTTATCTTATCACATTGAATATTGAGAGCCTCGCGAGTCTTACGAGTCTCTTTCAACGATCACTGAAAAATAGCGATAGGAAAAACTGTGGCGCTATTGTTTATTCAATAACTTTCGAAGGCGCGGCCACAAATACTATAGAGCAATGTGCAAGTGTGTAGATGTAAATTTAACGTATGTCCCGAGCTTCAAACCATATTTTACAAATCCTGCTAAGCAATCACGGTTATATTTCTTTACCACTTTTGTCATACGATTAACTCAAGGCATATTCAACAAGGTTTAAGTGGCAACCTAGTCGAACTTTCTCATCATACAAAAAAAGTATAAACGCAAAAATTAGCCCTTTGTGATAAACGGTCTGTAAATATGAAAATATTTACAATTATACGTGGAAATGCATACTTCTTAATCAAAATAACACTCTTAATAAAATGAAACACATTCATTTATAAAAATATATTAGAGCATTTAATTTTTATATTCAAATACTAAATTCTGAAGTATATTCGACAAAAAAATATCGCCCTTTTAACATTGGCATAAAGTAACCTAAAAATACTCAATGACATTAGTAGTCTTCCTGTATTCTAATGAAAGTTTTTGCACGAACAAGGACAAACATTCTCGTACTTCAAAATTCCCTAAATGAGATCGATTTTTGGAGAGCTGTGTAGAGAAATAAGTTGCATAATTTAAGCCGAACTTTTGATAGCAAAAACTACTAAAGTAAATTTTAGTCAACTTGAAGCATTTTAACGAAATAAATTTTTTAATTATTGCCTTCCATTTTATCGCTCTTTATTTTTAGGGTGGTATTATAGTTGCGAAGCGAATGTGCCCGTGGCTACAATGCTGAAAACAGAAATCAATGCTGTCATCGACCAACATACATGCATACTTACTTTTTCATAAATTTTCCACTTCAAGCAAGATACTTTATAATATCATTAACAAATCCAACAAATGAAATTTTTAATTATTTTAAGAATATTTAAAAAAACTCAAGACACATACTCTCCTACGTATACTCTCCTTCAACACCAAAAAATACGGTAGTGATTTTTCATTTACATGACTCTCCCACAAGATAAGTCGTGTCAGCTGATACGTTCGCCGTTTCACGTGTTTTGATACGAGTTTAGAGCTCTTTCTTTTTTATCTTCTGGTTTTCCGACAGGTTGAAAAGATGATGTATATTGGAACGATTTTCAGTGTGCTTTTCTATCGCCGTAACGTGTTTGTCTCCGAACCAAACCTCACAAGGGATGACGGAAAATCGTTCCAATATACATACATACATCAGTTTAGTTCTCCTTTGACAATACTTATAATGGTCCGGCTAATATATTACGCACAGCCTTTTGAGCAATATATTACAGGTCTAAGAGACTTAAATAATACAAATTTGGACTAGCGATCGCCGAAGGCACAATTTTGTGCTTTATCATTCTTGGATTAGAGGAGTGAGAAGGTAGGAAATTGAGTAGTTTTTCTCATAAAAAGCCTTTCTTTCTTCCCTTTTTTTTTAATTCCAAAATGATTGGTTTAACTAATACAGCACGAAATCCAGCTGTTACTACATACAACACATTTTCCTATTGCATCACGACAACTATAAATTCAGATGGTTAGTAACCAAGTTGACCAAAATCAGTGGGTTACTATGGTGATCTCCGAATTAGCAATAATTTCTACCACTCCTGACTGTTGCTGTCTTTTTTCAAAATATTTTCCTTTTACTGGCCTTGAGCTCAAAATTAATATTGTCGATTTAAATAAATTAGGGGGAAAAATAATAATAATGCATGTATATATCTTTCTATAATTCATATTTTTACATTTTAGCCAAACTAAAACAAGTTTACCACTGAGAAGTTAAAAGTGAAACTTTAATAATTTTGCCAGAAAAAAACGGTACAATAGCTTACGCACAATACCGGCGAACAGAGAATTTCGTCCAACGCGGCGACATCGAACGAAAACCCAGATGATTGTGCCGCTTCTATCCGAAACGAAATGTAAAATAATATCAAACATATAAGCTAAAACAACCACATACAAATGATTTGACTTTACACCAGATTTTACATATAATTAGTTTTAAATAAACAATATAATTGATTGCATTTTATTTTTTTGGTAGCATTGAAATAATAAAGCAGTGCAGTCACCCTTATTTGTTTTGCCGTAACCGCGGCGGCGGCTGAATAAAATCTATGGCTGCGAATGGTCGCCGGGAGATATTCGATGTAAGTTTTGGTTGTGCGCGTCGTCATATATGTACATACATATGTCAGTCTATTTTTGACAATGAACGTTCGCGACAAAAAATTCGCCCTTCGTCAGTATTGTGATTAACCCCCTCGCAGGGACCTAATTCTATTTGGTTTTTGTATGAAATTTTTTTTTCTAATTTCTTTATTTTATCATTGTTTGTTACTCAAAAATATATAATTAATTTTATAAGATGTTTTTTGCATATTGTAATTATTTTTAAAATAAAAAGAACCTTAAAAACTATTATTGTGGAGGGTGTTCCATGTCTACCATACTTTGTGAGCAGGTGTAGCGTCGATGCAGGACTGTAGAATGCGCGCCACAAACTCCATTGCTGTGGCAATTGTTGAGTTGGCCAGAGTTTTGTTGAGTGCTTGTATGTATTCTCATCAGTGCCAGCACATTTACTGGTTTATTTTTTTGGCACATATGAGCATAGTGCTATATCGCCTTAGTTAAGCCCGAACAATGTTGTGTTGACAAGACACTTAGGTTTTTTTTGAAATTCTCGTGATGTTTTTCTTATCAAAATACGCCCCAAATCCAATGTTGTGAAAAAATTGTAAAAATAAATAATTACTTTTCCATAAGTTCAAGAACAACATTCTGCCCTTGATTGACTTCGCGTTCCTGGTTAGGCAATTTACCAGAATAAATCATTCCTCTGACAGGATAGAATCATTTCGAGTCGCACAACCACCATACCTTTATACCGTACTTGGCTGACTTTGACGGAATGTATTGCGTGAAGCGGGTGCGGCCTTTGTATGCTCACCAATGATCAATTGAGTATAAGCTGCTGCCAAGATAGACCGCAACGTTTGCCAAATGTCATCAATGCTGCAGTTTTGCTGTTGATTAGTCGATGCTGTCGCGTATTTCCATTGCCGAATCTAAGGAATTGTTTTATGCACATAAAGCATATGATAATGCAGCTTTGTGTATTGGACATCACGTTAGGCCCCATAACTCTATAGCAGGTTCATCATTCGATTTTGTGAGTCTAGCAGGCCAAAAAAGCCGAGAAGTTGGTGGTGCTTTTTTACACCATTGGATACCATCATTAGAAATGTAATAATTGTCGCTTGTTTGCGTAGCATCATCTTCATTGATGTCAATATGTGGTTCAGTTTCGACATCCGAATCATCAAAATGAAAATTTGGTTGATATGTGAAACCGTCATCAACCTCACCTCTAAGACCAAGTCCATAAATATCAACTTCATCGTCATCACTCATCTCTTTATTTAAGAAGTATGCAAATCTGCTATCAACTGTAGGTACGTAGTTCATCCAGCAATGTGTTAATTTTCATCTGCCAGTTTTATGTTCTTCGTTTTATTGCTATTTGACTGATAAACTTTAATTTCACACCGCTATTTACTTTTCACTTTCTTTCGTACGTTTACCTGACTGCTAGCTTACCTATCTGCTTGTACAATGTACATACTACGAACCTTTTCACACGTTCTTACACTAACCACCATTAAACCTCAATAAACAGTAAACTATCGTAACGTCCTTGAACTTTTTCTTAAACGGTTCTCCACAAAATTCCCTTGGAATGCAGGGTAATTTTTGGATACCTTGTCCTGGCCGAAATAGGTGTAATTTAAGTTTGAAAAGGAAAAAGGTCCCCAGGGACCTTCTCACTCATCGAAGAGTTAAGATATAACTTCCGTCTCATAATAAATTCCTATGCTCGCAAATGATTTTTAATACTAGGCAAACAAGTGATCTTAAAACGATTGAGAAGCCAATAATATTTTAAAAATTGTTAATAAAATTAAAATGACAAAATATAAAATTAAAATGACAAGAAAGAATAAAACAAGGCGAATTCATATAAGCTGGTAGCAGTAGTATAAAAACAAACATTTACTATAATTTGTTTTTACTTTTGCGGCTTGACATAATCATTATTATGGGCTTAAAAAATGTGCAGACTCGGTAATGATGCAATAATAATATGGTGAACAAGGCTTACTTAGTACACATGGTTAATTAAGGCATTGACCTAAGGAATACGAGCACGAGTTTGCCGCGGAGAATTGCAGAATTGTGATGAGGAGATTTGGTGATATCCGAAATAACTATAACTATAATTTCTACCAAATAGTGCTCAGTGTGAAACAGCAAGTTTTCTATCAGGCTATGAAATTCGTATTAACCATAAACAATGGTAGGCTTCCAGACTATCTGAGTGACAATCTCCGATGCATAAACGAAACGCATTCATACATACTCAGGAAAATTAATAGCTTTAGACTCCCGCTTTATAGAACTGAGGTGGATAAAAAAATATACATATTTTACCAAGGTTTAAAGTGTTTTAACGAACTACCGCCACAGGTAAAAAAAACTGTGATAACTTTTCTATCTAACAATTAGGTAAAAAGACTCGGAATGGAAACCACACTTTTTGTTCCTTGATGGTAATGCCGTCAACAAAAACTGTTTACGTTAATTTACGTTGAACCCAAACATCGAGCTTCTTTTTTTATTCATTCGAAACTGTGATGCAAGTGGTTGACGTTTAGTGGGCTTGTGCGTTCCGTTAAAGCATTCTCAACGTAAACCGCACAAATTATTTTTATAGTATATTTATTTTTATAGTATATAAGTATGTATGCACATTAAACCAAAAATATACAAAAACTTGAGTTTGAACGACATAATATTGGAAAGTCTATCTACTTGATGTACCGTAGTCATAGTCAAAATAAGTTCGATTTTAAGACTTTCAACTTTTTGACTTAGTAATTTTTTCGTTAGTAATTTTTTTTATGGTTTTGCATATTTTGCAAAAAAATCTTATTTTGCATATTTATTACTCATATTTTAGTATATTTTACAATAAATGCATATAGTTTTTGCAGATTTTTCTTTGTTTGATTGACAACCATTTAAATTTAGTGCAACCTCTCTTGGCGCAGCAAACTACATACTTATAATTTGTTTCGAAATATTCATCTCAACCCACCCACAAAACAACATTTTAATTGTTTGTTTTATTTACCAGGAGATTCGCTGAAAGCTTTTACATGTTCGAAAGTGAGTTCGATTTGCTAATTTTTACTCTTAAATCATCAAAATTCACATTTTAGAAGTTTTAGGGTACAATGCCGAAAACCAAACCAAATTTTAAACATATGTACATGCGTATTTTGCATATGTATTTTAAAATTAATTGATTTCGTTATTTTCTTATTAAAATAAGGTAATATTTATTTTTTTTGCCGAAAATAAAGTAAGTATTAGAAAAATATAATATAATGCCTGCATATTTTACTTGCTTTAAACGAAAAGTGCGATTTTTTCGTCCATAAGATTTAGTTATGACTAAAACCAATGCCTAAACTTATGATATCAATTAAAGTTTCTTGCTTACCTAAGTCGGCCACCTGTGCCGGTGGTAGCTCCACTAAATGGCGCAACTGCTGTTGGCATGTTATGTGTTTCTGCTGTGAAAATTAAATCCGATTCGGTTGTTATTAAGCGGACGCAGCTAGGCTCATCAAATTTTTCTGGGCGTATTGATTTATGTATAAAACCTCGTATGGCACTACTGTTATCACTGAATTTAATAGTATTATTTGCATTTGAATAATTTTGTGTATTCATTATCATTTTTATAAGAGACTCAGGTTGTTCTTGTCCATCTACAATCATCTTGCCACGAAAAAACCAATGGCGAGAATGCTCACTATTGCTTTGAGCACAGTCGAAAAGTTCCACAGTGGTGGGATCTCGTTTTAAAACTTCTTTGAAAAGATGAGTATAGTAGTCCATATCCCAGTCGCTAAATGCTAGACCCAGTTCAATGTTCACCTTCTCCAGCGCTGGTCGGCCTAGCATTAAAAGAGGCACGCGATACCACGCCTCTTGATATTTTGGCAGCTGTTCATTAAAACTATTTAGTGGTAAATTCTCGTTGCTGTATTCACATTCGGTCATGCGATCAGCGAGCAAATCAACGATTTCCGCCTTCAACTTTTCTGTCAGCGCTTGGATTGAATTCAGCCTAACAAGATAGCGTTTGGACACCTCTATGCGAGTTACATGATTTAGGCCAACATTTTGACATATATTGACACAATTTGTAGAAAAGGCAGTTGAAAAATTAAAACGTGGGCCTATTTCAATCAGCCACGCTTGAGGTTGACTAACTAAAAAGCTTTTATTCTGCAACGAAGATACGTCGGCTTGTGGTTCTTTAAGTAGCCACCGTAACAGATATTCTTCCTGTGTATTAATCTGAATTGAAGACTCGATGTGATAGCATTTCTCAACTTCAAATGAAAGAACATCTCCAGAAATCTATTGAAAAAGAAAAGAAAAAAAGATTTTGAATTGTTAGCATTTTAAAAAATCGCGAGAAATTCCGTTAGGATAGTAAGATGAATAATGTTCGTATCTTTTACAACATGGGTATAAAATGAATTTGGAGGTTCCGGAATTTAATTTTTATGGAACCAAGTTGGGTTTTAGCAGTACTTGTCAATACTGGAATTTTCATATTATATAAGATTTAATAGTTAGTTTGGGATTTCACAAACAATTGATGTCGTTCAAAATGTATAAATTTATTATTTTTGGGTACCTAACTTTATGCATACCTTTATTAATTTCAACATACATTCGGGTCTTACTCTTAAAATAATGTAAAAACCAGGTAACGCGTTATTTAAAACGAGTGCAAAAAACTCTACACAAAAATATCTCATCAGTTACTTAAAAAAAGGAAAAAGCGATTCATTTTCGAAAAGGTGAATAACTATAAACTGTCCTAAATCGGTCATACAATATTGGCCTCAACATCGACAGCATATATGGAATATGTGCGGTCACATAATGATTTAGCATTCGGTGCAGAAGCTGAATCAGATGATATTTCTGTGCCGACCGCTTGTGATTATTTAAAATGCTACTTTTTTCTATGCGGTGGCTACAAAACGAAAAATGAAATGTTTTCATATAAAATAAAATATTAAACCCAAATGAGTTGCCTATTCGTCAATTATACAAAGCATTTGATTCATTAACGACTGGACCAAGAGCAGAAAGTGTAGCAGATGTTATCACAAAAGTTGGATAATTGTCATACTTAGCCATATTTTCTCTATATACATATGTGATTTAATTGAAACATTGTCAGATTGTTGAAAATTTTGAACGAGTTCCATTCGAGCACATGCCTCCACCAATACAAGAAGATCAAGGAAATGAACTCTCGACGGATGTCAAATATCTGTACAAAATTGATAATGCTGTTTCCATTGGGTGCTGCTCAATTGAACTTGCAAATATCAAACCGGCGTGTCAAATTTGAAAGTTTTAGCAATATATAGAATGTAGTATGTTTTCATGTACTTCTACGTCAAATATTACAGTTCAGTTATATACTGTAGGGTAGTGCTCTGCTTGCTAAATTCATTGAACGGACGCAATACTTACCGCAAAATTAACGCGAAGTAATAAACCCCATAATACAAAATATTTCTTATTTTGCCCACAGCGAAAACGTCCGTTAAGTATGTTGATTAACTATCTAAAAAAATCGTAATCTAAACCTGAAAAAAAATTATATTTTCCTGAAAATATACATATGTATGTATGCATATTATTCAACTGATCTGTGTAAATAGATACAACAAACATGATAGACAATGAATTATTGTCAGAACCGCTATTTACACGAAAAACACTATATGATCATTTAAATCAAAATCTTGATGATGAAAATATCCACGGCTGATTCCTCAAGGAATTACGAAAGTTGTATCAGAAAGCAGACAAAAATTGCATCGGATTGAAGCCAAACAAGATATCCGGAAAATCTTTAAATTTAAAGCAAATAATATATTTATATATTGTGTGCGTTAAAATTGAGTATATAATATTATATAATTTTTAAAAATTTATTTAAAAAAAAAATAACGTTGTAAATGGCGCATTTGTGCATTTTGTGCTTTTATCGAAAATTCGTTTAATTCCTTATTGCATTTGGAATTTCACGAAATACCAAAAATTACCCAATACCCAATACCAAGTCTATTTTTCATTTAAGCGTATTTTTGTTTTAACCTTTTCTTTAAAAATGGGCATAAAAATCAACAGTGTTGGAAAATATGTTATTAGTGGGGTTTATCATGATGACGCGCAGAAAAAAATATCGTACTTCAGCTAAGTATACAAAAATTATTTTTTTGGAATATCTGCAAGGCAAGAGACAAGTAGATAAAATGAGTACGATTCTGGAAACAGCGGACTCAAAATACCACAAAAAACGTTCAAAGAACTTTGCGCCAAATTTACTGTTTACCAGTGTTATAAAACGAAGGAAAATTCCCGTTTCGGGAAGTAAAGACAAGAGAGAGGAAGCAAGAGACAAGTAGATAAAATGAGTACGATTCTGGAAACAGCGGACTCAAAATACCACAAAAAACGTTCAAAGAACTTTGCGCCAAATTTACTGTTTACCAGTGTTATAAAACGAAGGAAAATTCCCGTTTCGGGTATATGCATGTATTTACATGAGTGGGAAAACCCAAATTGTCTATAAACTTATGAACAGCCGAAAGAATGTAACTCTTTATTACTGATTATTAACGTAAATTAATTTTGAAGAATAGCTCTTCCATTTATGCAGCTAATTTTATATTCAGTGCACTTATCACAAATGAAATTCATCAATATCGAATGAATATAGCATATAGCTCCCATACAGCCGATCGTTCAGATAAAACGATTTCGGAGTATAACAGTTTTTTCTCAATTTCATGAAATCTAGTTTTAAAATATTGTTACCATATTGAAATTAAATTAGTTTTAGTAATTTGAAAAAAAAAACAAGATAAATTATACTATATAGTAAGGGATATACGCACCTGAATGAGTGGAATTTTTTTCAGATTTTAAAATGGTTATTTATTTTTCGATTTTTGTATATTTGAGATTTTCTAAAAACGAACCTGGTTCCACAAAAATCCAATTCCGGAAAATACAAATCCATTTTAAGCTCATGTCGTAGACGATTTTTATACCAAATAATAAAGGGAATTGCTATTTTGCCGGCACGGCATTGATGAATTTTATGTCATACAAATCACCCCATTCTATCGTACATATACTTATAGTATATTCATATATACATAAGTTAAATCTAGTATAGTAAAGACTAAGTTTTATTTCCTGTTTCACCTCAAATTCCAACTGATTTTTTACCTGAGCGCAGTAGTGCCCAGGGTATTACAACTTTGTTCAGCTAACGGTCGTTTGTAACAGCGTTAGGCACCGAGAAATAGGTATACACATACATATACTATGTACATATGTATATACCAAAATGTATGTCCGTCAAGACAGGTTGGTATGGAAAATTAGCGAAATCATATATTAACCACGCCCACATAACGGTGTCTTGTGAAAAGCAAAAGAAAAAGATATTTTTCTCATATTTGATATTAAAATGGAAAAGGAAATACGTGGGTAAATTGTTTTATTAAAAAAATTAGTGTGACATTAAGTCAAATCGTTTGAGATATTAGTAATTCTTGGAATCAGAACATTTTCGCCACTTCATTTACCATTGATAATGGTCGATTCGAAGATATTGGGCATGCATATTTTTAGAAGAAATCAGTTTGCATGTTGTCAACACTTTTGCCATACCTGAACCTTTACCAATGATATGTGTCATTGGAGGAGTATTTATGAATAACATATTTAAACTTTAAAGCTAAATGAGCTGTTTCTCCTCCATCCAATAAAATAGCAGCAATACCACAAAAGCAATAGCCGCTTTCAAGCCGCTTTCATAGGCTCGTTGTTGTTATTTAACCAGGAGTAATTGTTTTACGATATGAACAAGTCTTCGACAATGCATTGATGCTCTGTCAATAAAAATCGAACAGTGATATCAAAAGATATATACGAATTTGCCTTTGTTCTTGTTCGACGAACCACCGATCTTTCCAAAATGATGTACGGCGATCTATCGGGCACATATCCCCAAATATCATTAACCCACACAAAATAGCGGCATACATACAAAGGTAACATATTAACACAAACTTTAACATACATATACATATGTATATATAATACTAACATTATGGGCTCGAATATAAAACAAAATCTACCCCTACTTCATAATTTCCGATTGCGATTAGTTGCTAAAACTTTTTTCTCAATGGCAACTGCGCAGTATGCAATGCCATTCGGGGTTAGTGAAACACAATTTATTGTTAGAAATGCCCAACATAATCAAACGATGATGACATTTAAAAGTCTCATTTTCATGATTAAGTTTTCTTAAGCCTATGTTTTGAATCCCATGCCGTATATTTCCTTAATAATCTAATTTTATTTTCTTTTTGAAACGTGTGGCAACCCTCTCCAAGGTATTTTCAAAATAAAGCTTTCTTCAAACTCTTTCATATAACACCCATATTTCAATATTTTATTTAACTTATTATTAGTGTTCATGTCGTTTCACAACACTGACTCCTAAAAAAGGAAAGGAAAGTATTACGCAACCCTGTCCTTCCAATAAACGGATAACTGAAAATAAACGGTTTAACAGATGCATATATATAGCAGTTTAGTAAGCAAACGGGCGGCAGAAACACACCAATTGAGAAACAAGCAACATCTTCAAGCACATCTACATCTTTAACTACGTCTAAATTCAAATTTGTCATCAACATAATTAATTTTAAATACATACACATATACATATGTACATACTTCAAACAACAAATCGTCTTTTCGTCGACAATAACGTTTTCTCAATTGTGTTTCTGCCGCTGCATGTTCACTAAAGCCGTTTTTTGTGAAGCCGTTCTTGTGGAGCCGTTTTTTATGAAGCCGTTTGTGAAGCCGTTTTGTGAAGCCGCTTTGTGAAGCCGTTTAGTAAAGCCGTTCTTGTGGAGCCGTTTTTTTTATGAAGCCGTTTGTGAAGCCGTTTTTGTGAAGCCATTTTTATAAAGCCGTTTGTGAAGCCGTTTGTGAAGCCGTTTGGTGAAACCGTTTTAGTAAAGCCGTTTTTGTGAATCCGTTTGTGAAGCCGTTCTTGTGAAGCCGTTGCAACAGGCAAGTTTTGCTGCTACGTCTTACAGAGGGCATCCGAAAAATTATTGCGGATTACGCGCCCAACTGTACACGGATATTTCCTCAAGGCTTAAATATGTTTACGAGAGGCAGATCAAATCAAACTCTAGCTGCCGCGAATGCTGATGATAGCAATTCAGATTTAGATACCACTGCTGCGAACGACGGGGTACAAGGGACCACAACACAGCCACAAGTAAATGTCGGAAGCGAGGCTATTGCTTCTTTAGTGGCAAGCATTGCTTCACTTAGCGCCAGCGTACAAGAACTGCGAAATGAAACCAGTCGTGGTCAAGCAGAATTACTACAGCTCCGCCAGCGGATGGAGATGGACACAGCCCCCAATAACATTTCGTCAGATATGCCGATTTCAAGTCAACAGTTAACCCAAGCTTTACCGCAATTGTCTGGTCCTGCAGCACAGCCTCCAACGTCGCAACAATCAAATGCGTTGGCGGTTATTGAAGGGTCTGCCGCCAAGCTGTATCCGTTACCAGCATTCGATGGAAATCCAGAGGATTGGCCACTGTTTTTCGCCAATTACGTCGGCACCACTGCTGAGTTCGGGTATGGCAACAGGACAAACCTCATGCGTTTGCAGAAAGCGTTACAGGGTAATGCTAAGCGATCGGTTACGTCTATGCTGATATATTCAGATGGCGTGCCAAAGGTTACCGAAGAGCTGCAATTTAACTTTGGTCGACCAGATTTGTTAATTCGAGCACAATTGCAAAAAGTACGCCATTTTCCAATCATCCATGACAACCGTCTGGATCAAATTTTAGAATTTGCAAAACCCAACTCTCTTGGAGCAATTGATAACAAAGCTGCCGCCGTCTAAGCAGTTTGAGTGGAGCAAGCATGCCAGTACCATTGCGCCGTATCCAACCGTGGAGACATTTTCTCAGTGGCTAAGCGAATTAGCAAAAGTCATTTCTATTATGCCTGGTGTCGCTGATATCTCGCTACGCTTCAATCAATCAGCGTTGCCAACGCCGCGACAAAATGCAAGTTCCAGTCGTCAGTTTGTGTCCAGCAGAGGTCCAGTACGTCGGGTCATGCATAGCAGTAAAGAGCAGTCTGCATGTTTATATTGCGGTCAGTCACACGTCTTAACAGTTTGTCGAAAATTTCAATTGCTAGACTGCGCATCCAGGTGGGCATTTGTCAAGCAGCATCGTTTATGTTTCGGTTGCCAAAAACCAGGTCATGGTTTATCCGACTGTCGCCAGCGCAAAGCATGCACTACCATTGGGTGCAAGCGTATGCATCACCCACTGCTTCATCAATCTAATCGTCTGTTGTCACCATCGAATGCCGAACACGAACGTGTCCTGAACCGCCGCCGTGGAAATAAAGTAAGCCTTTTTAAAATTGTGCCTGTTACTTTGATTGGCCCGCATGGAAGTGTAGAAGTACACGCTATGTTTGACGAGGGGTCGTCCGTGTCCTTGCTGGAGGAGAATGTGGCAATACAGTTAGGATTGAGAGGACGTGCCATGCCACTTACCCTGCAATGGTATGAAAAAGCCAGACCACGGAGAATTCAAGAACAGTGTCGTTAGAAGCCAGAGGCGTAAATGGTCACAATTATTCTCTCAAAAGCGTGCATACCATCAAAGACCTCAATTTGCCGAGCCAGTCCTTCAACAAATCCGAGTATGCGCATTTAAGAGAATTGCCATACAAAATTACACTGAAGTCAAACCGTGTTTGTTACTTGGTTTGGACAACTGCCATTTAAGTGTGCCAGGAAAAGTAATTGCAGCCAGGTACGATCAGCCAGTCGCCATCAACACAAAGCTGGGTTGGGTCGTATATGGACCGCATTGCAACGATACTACTGCCATGCCTAGAATTCTTTATGTACGCAAGCCTGATGCTTTGGGTCAGTTAAACAAACTTGTGGAGGAATATTTTGCGATAGAAAATTTCGGGGTCAGAAGCAACGTTGCCTTAGAGGCGGAACGCAATCAGCACGCAAGAAAAATATTATCCGAAACCACAAGGGACCTCGGCCAGAAGTATGAAGTTGAATTGCTTTGGCGAGAAGAGAGGATCAGTCTTCCGTCAAGTTACGCAATGGCCAAGCAACGCTTGCTCAACATTGAGTCCCGCATGAAGAGGGATGCAGAATTTGCCGACAGTTACATACGAGAAATCGCGAAGTACGTAGATAAGGGATACGCAAAGGAACTAACGCCTGCTGAAGCAAACCCAGTAGGTCCGACGACATGGTACCTTCCACATTTTGGTGTCACCAATCATCACAAGCCGCAGAAGCTGCGTATTGTCTTCGACGCAGCTGCAGCCACAAATGGTGTTTCATTAAATGCAACTTCGTTAAAAGGTCCAGAGCAGGGGCAACCACTAGTCACCATCATACACAAGTTTCGTCAGGGAGTCGTCGCAGTAGCTGGTGATATCGAAGAAATGTTTTCGCGGGTGCGAATTCGTGACGCCGATCAAGACGCCCAACGATTTCTTTGGCGTGATGATGATACGAAAAAGCCGATTCGTGTATACAAGATGACAACGATGATATTTGGGGCCATTTGTTCGTCGTGTTGCGCTGAGCACATAAAAACCCTAAACGCCGCCAAGTTTCAGTCCAAAAATGCCCAGAGGCTCACGTGCCGTCACTGAAAACACATACGTGAATGATTTGGTCATGAGTTTTAGCAGTACTAATGAAGCTGTTGAGGTCATAAATGAAGCCATCAAAATCAACGCCACCGCCGGATTCAAACTTCGTAACTTCATATCCAACGACAGGTGGTTGCAACAACAACTGAATGGTGAATGCGAATCTACCGACAAAGCAATCGTGAGTATGTAGTGCCAAGCAACGGCCGAGAAGGTTCTTGGGATGTCCTGGAACACCGCCAGCGACGGGCTAGAATTTCATTTTAAATTTCATAAAATTGCACTTGGCGTTCTTAATGGCTTACGACCTCCAACCAAGCGAGAATTGTTGGGAATAGTTATGTCAATGTATGACCCATTTGGTATTTTAGCAAATGCAACTATATGCCTAAAGTTGCTGGTACAAGAGCTGTGGAAACTTGGTGTGCAGTGGGATGACGCGATTCCGAGCGAATTAGCAGAACGGTGGTTCAAGTGGTGGAAAAACGTTCCTTCTATCAAACGTCTTTCGGTGCCACGGTGTTACTCCACAATGCTGTCAGCTGCCGATGATATACAGCTGCATATCTTTGTTGACGCCAGTGCCTCTGCATATGCTGCTCTCGCCTACCTACGTATTAGAAAGCGCGATAAAGTCGACGTTGCCTTGGTGTGCGCCAAGGCAAGGTGTGCGCCACTGAGAGGTCTAACGATACCGCGCCTTGAACTACAAGCTGCAGTCTTGGGCTGCCGTCTGGGGGAGTCCCTGGAGAGCTGCCACGATTTTCAAGTAAATAGCACGACATTTTGGAGCGATTCCAAAACTGTCACACTTTGGGTTCGATCTACAAGTAGGAGCTACAAACAGTTTGTGGTATTTCGAGTAGCCGAAATATTAAGTACGACATCTGTAGACCAATGGCGCTGTATTCCAAAATCTCTTAATGTCGCAGACGAAGCAACACGAGCATCTACTTCGTTTGACTGTAGCAATACGTCGAGGTGGTTGGCAGGACCAGAGTTCCTATATAAAGATGCATCAAGCTGGCCACAGGAGATCTCAGAACTGACGTCAGAGGAGTGCGCATTAGAAGAAACTGCAAAGCGCGTCATCATCCTGAGTAAGAGAGAGTATCCAATCAATTTTTCTAATTTTTCGTCATTTTTTAAGATCGTACGAGTCGTTGCCTGGCTGCTACGATTTTTTTCATAACACAAAATTCCATGTTCGCAGAAGTGGTGAGTTGAGCTCTACTGAAAGTAAAATATTTCTTCGTGTGCAACTCGAGTCATTTGCCGAAGAAATCTACGTAATCAACCAAAACAAGTGTCTGCCGAAGTCGAGCGCCCTATATCAGCTAACTCCCTTTATAGACGAAGATGGTTTGCTAAAAGTCAACGGGAGAATTGACGCAGCTTATTGCCTACGGATTGCAGCCAGACGTCCGGTTATTTTGCCACCAAACCACTACGTGACACGTCTCGTGGCGAAGAAATATCATTGCCAGCTACATCATCAGAACGACAGTCTGACAATTAACCAAATGAGACAAAGATTTTGGGTGCCTCGTGTGCGTGCGCTGCTCAAATCCGTCAAGCGGGAGTGTACTGTGTGTGTTTACAACAACGCGAAGCCAGCCGTTCCACTGATGGGCCAGCTGCCAACAGACCGTCTCACACCATATGTGCGTCCATTCTCCTATGCTGGAGTCGATTATTGTGGACCATTTTCTGTCAGTATCGGCCGCAGGAGAGAAAAACGATGGGTCGGATTATTTACATGTTTAACGACTAGAGCAGTACAGAAATTGCTGACGATCTCTCAACTGATTCATTTATTTTGTGTTTGCGCAACTTCATCAACCGCAGAGGAGTACCGGTTCGAATCCAAAGCGATAATGGAACGAATTTTGTGGGTGCCCAAAAGGAGCTTAAGGCAGAAGAACGCATGTTCGATTTTAACGTAATAGAGAGTGAGTTAGGCCGCCGCAACATCGAATGGATTTTCAATTGCCCTGCCAACCCGTCAGCAGGCGGCTGCTGGGAACGCCTCGTACAGTGCATAAAAAGACTGTTGCATAGGGTATTGCATGAAGAAGCACCGCGATTGGAGACATTCCGCAGCGCCTTGCTTGAAGCGGAGAACATTGTTAACAGCCGTCCACTAACCGAGTTAGCCGTATCGCCGCAGGACGAAGAGCCATTGACACCAAACCATTTCCTACTGGGATGTCTAAATTCGACTCAAACGCCAGGCCCACTTGAAGAAAAGGTATGCCTTCGAAAGCAATGGCGCATTGCACAAAATTTAAAGGACCGTCTGTGGAAGAGGTGGACCGCCGAGTATTTGCCGCAACTGCTTCGACGATGTAAGTGGAGGGAAAAGGTATCGCCTCTGCAACCTGGCCAGTTAGCCATTATATGCGACTCTACCCGACCGAGAAGCCAGTGGGGGCGCGGCAGGGTAACTGAGGTATTCGTGGCTAAAGACGGCCAAGTAAGAAGTGCTGGTGTTCGCACACTTTCAGGTGTAATTCGACGACCAGCCAGTAAGCTAGCCGCTTTGCGAATAAGTGAATCCTCCATGGATTCACCGGGGAGTGGGATGTCGTTTCACAGCACTGACTCCTGAAAAAAGGAAAGGAAAGTATTACGCAACCCTGTCCTTCCAATAAACGGATAACTGAAAATAAACGGTTTAACACATGCATATATATAGGAGTTTAGTAAGCATACGGGCAGCAGAAACACACCAATTGAGAAACAAGCAACATCTTCAAGCAGCATCTTCAATCTACATCTTTAACTACGTCTAAATTCAAATTTGTGGTCAACATAATTCATTTTAAATACATACATATATACTTCAAACAACAAATCGTCTTTTCGTCGACAGTTCTTTTATTTCTTTTAATTTGACACTCATATTGTAAAATATCAGTTAATTTAACTAAATTGAGTTTTAAGCAGATAACTATCTTGAAGCTTTATTAAACTCCTTTCGTTTAATACCCATATTGCAATATTTGACTTCATCCGTTTATATACATATACATATGTGCCCAAATCTTACCCTAATTTGTCTAGTTGTCATCGATGTGTGATTTACCTTATTAATTTAATCAACTATAAGCTATATAATTATTAACCCAGGTTATAAGCTACATATGTTACAAAATGTATTCAAATTCATCGAACATAATCACACACAAACTTTCACATTATTATAAATGTTTGTTAGGCTGCCGAAACGGCTGTCAAAAAGTTTGTGCAAATACATGTACATATGTATGTATATATGTATCCCTAATGATATCCCTCTATATCACTTTTCAATTATATCTTTCTTATTCATTAAGATTATTTTTGCTAAAATATCTACATTAGTCTGTAAGACAATTTGTTTTTGGTGACTTATTTCTACTTAAATAAATAAATAAATTGAATCAACGGTTCTCAAGGGGTGACAACCTTCATCAGACATGTTTTCGTATAAACTCTTTTGTTCCCGAGTAAGACTGATATTTCAGTAAGATTACAAATAGCATTAAATTCATGCTTTTAAGCGCGAGGCAATACTCCTTAACTATATTTTCATAACTAAGGTTTTTAAGTCTATATCCTTTGAATCTCTTTACGTGAAACTTCCGTTAACTTAATAATTTAATTTAATCTCTTTACGTGAAACTTCCGTTAACTTAATAATTTAATTTAATCTCTTTACGTGAAACTTCCGTTAACTTAATAATTTAATTTAATTTACTCTTTTATGCTGTTGGCCTCTCCAAACGTATTTTCAAAATAAATCTCTCTTAAAACTTTTTTTCATGAGACCCATATTTTAATATTTGATTTAACTTGTTATAAGTTTAAGTAATTTTTTAAACAGGTGCCAGCCCTCTCCAAAATTATTTCTGAAATTATGCATTTTTAAAATTTGTAGTTTGGAACTCATATTGTAAAATGTCGTTTATTTTTTTCTTTAACTTAATTTGCATATAAAGAGGTGGCAATCATCTTTAAAAAGTATTTGGTAAATGAATTCAGCCTTGCATATAATATTAAATGGATTTGATTTAAATTAATACAAATTTGAGTAATTTTTAAGCATGTGGCAACCCTCTCCAAATTTATTTTTGAAATTAAGTTATCTTAAAACTTTTATTTTGGCACTCATATTGCAAAATGCCATTTATTATTTTAAATAACTTAATCTGGGTTTTAACAGGTGGCACCCTTTTTTTAAAACATTGGGCAAGATAAGCTTTATTGAGCCTCTTTTGTTTGGTACCCATATTGCAATATTTTATTTTATTCATTGTTTTAATTGAATGCAGCCAGATAGCAACTCCCTATAAAAATCAATTTTATGAAAACCTATATACTATATATTTTATACAGATCTATCTTGTCGTTATATGGCAATATGTGATTTCACTTATTTATTTAACTGACTATAACTTTTTTGACAGGTGGCAACTCTCCATAGCCTACGTTATAGCGAAGGGGTAGGCTATTTTTGTGCAAATTTTGTACAATTCCGTCCAGCCGTTTGGGCTTGAAAAGATAGTAACATACTCACACACACACAAACTTTCACATTTATAATACAAATAGGATTAGTAGGATTTGAAAACAACGACGTTTTTGCAGGAAAAATGCTTTTTGTTCTCTTACTTTTTATTTGTTTCTTTCACTCCAGATAATCATTTTGCTGTTTGACATTTTTACAGATTTTATAGGAAATGTACTGGATGAGAGCTAATATCTACGAATTAGTCAGGATTTCCTGAAAATCACTGTGAGAGAACAATAAATTATATTATCCGTGAGTGGAAGAAAGGTTCGCGTACCTCCAGAATAATGGTATTGTTTCTTGACATAAAATGAGCTTTCGAAACCAGACAGTCACATTAATTCTTATTAAAAAGTTGTATATGTACGGAAGAGCTAGTGGATTAGGTAATTGGTAAAAGTGGGAGTGACTAAATTATCAATTTTGGGTGCAATTCTGTATATAATATATGTATATGTATGTAAATGATATGGAAAATGTTATAAATAAATCAAAAGTTACAATGTCGACGATACGTTAATCTACACGGAAAAGGAAGCAATGGAAGAATGGAAAGAAAAATTCAAATATGATACGAAGCAAATGATGATGTTGTTGAAAATGATAAGGAGCTCAAACTGAACAAGCAAAAAAACAAAATTGATGGTGATGAATTCAAATAGTGAATAGGTGTAATAGATATTGAGTTGAAATATAATGAACATATGTATGTATAAAAAATACATTTATTTAAAAAGGTACGAAATAAACTGGATACATTAACAGTAATACAAATTTACAATATAAGTACAATAACAAAGTTTCATTTTGAATATTGTTCAACGACATTATATAGGGAAGGAACATTAATCGTCGGACACTTTTGGGTTTTTCTTGTAAAAAGCAAACAATATATTGCATGATTTGCCGTGCAATGGTACTGCACGCAAGCAAATGTCGTATTAAATTACGAAAAAAATTATTTTGATTGAGCAATTGTTCACTCAATTCAGTCTGTAATGTTATGCTAAGTGATTCTCAGGATCTATTTTAAAATTTTTTTTACTCTTACTACTAAATCAAATTGTAAATATTTGATAGTGTTGCTGACATACATACATACGTACATATGTATTTGGCCATAAACTAGTACTAAATTTCTTTAATTTTACTACATTGTAATACAACTCTGTTTAAGTATACCGAATTCCTTAAGTTCTTCCGGTTCACTTTTTCCTGAATACCCGAAACATTGTGAATAAATACAAGTGAAAAATCTTAGCTCATAGACGTTAAAGTTCGGCACAGCTGAGATCACCTTATGTAGCAATCCTCAGCATCAATGTGTCATTCAGCATCGAGTGAATTTCTATGTTTGACAATTAATATTCAACTAATACTCTTGTCATTTCAGTGCTACCACCTCTTATCTACCTAGATTACGCTGACGGCGTTACTGCACATCAGCAACCTATTGTGTCCCAATTCAATCACATCGGAGGAAACCTATCTACGAATTACTCCTCTAATGCTAACTATACGGATATTAATAATGCCGCTGCAACAGCTGATTTGTCATGTACATATCGACAATGATTTTAACGAGTTGCAAAAGCAAGTCGCCGATTAGTTTTCGTTTGAAGGGTTCGAGCCAAAGTACAACGAAGCTTGTAGGTAATACGGCACCTACGGGCGTTTTATAGCAAAATTATAGCGTATCTCTTTCCTAGAGTTATGATGTAGCATTGAAACGGCTTTAATCTTTTAGGTGATGTTAACTACAATACAATAAATGGTATAGAGAAAAGATAAATCATTACATATAGAAAGGCATGAGCAAGGAAAATTACTTCAATTTTATTTTAATTCCGCGAAGTAAACATATGCGAAGAAGATGTAAATTCATAACGTTTTCTATGACGTGAAGGAAATACATCAAAGCAGCTGTGTATGTAATGAAGGCCACGATTTTTGGTTCTGTATGCTCTCCTTGCTCTGCGCAGTTTTTGAAAAATTTCAACGCGGCAAGATTTCAAGAAGACTATCCGAGGCCAGTCGATGCAATCGTCAACCGCCATTATGTTGACGATTGTGTGGATAGTTTTACAGTTGGGAAGGGAAAATGTGACGGAGATTCACAGCAATGCAGGTTTCGTTCTTAGCGGTTTAATTTCAAACCCCACAAAGTTACTGCAAACCATTGAGAGAAATTCAGAGCATGAGTGCATTTCGAAAAATATGTACGGTTCGAAATCAACATGCGATAAAGAACTAGGTATGCATTGGGATGCTAAACAAGATATATTAATTTTTTAATTTAATATTCGCTAGAATACCAACGTCAATTTTAGATGGAAGTCGACGTCCAACAAAAGCAGAGTTGTTAGACTTAACGATGTTGATATTTGATTCATTTCGGTTCCTTACATATATTACTTTGGCTCCGAAAATTTTTACCCAACGATATTTACAATAAATTGTATGAGTGGTACAAATCGCTTGATAAGATAAAGGAGTTCAGCATACCTAGATATTATAGTCCGTTTCGGAAATTCAACTACACATATTTGTAGATGCAAGTGAGCTAGCGTTTTCTGCTGTATATTCGCATAAGATGTTATGACCAAATAAGTGTTGTTTTTATCGCAGCCAAGTCTCGCTGCAGAACTTTAAAAGCAATTTCAATTCCTAGACTGGAATTACAGCTGCGGAACATGGTTAACTAATGCAATTATTGATAGTCACACAATAAATGCTACATTAATAAATTACTGGTCGGATTCTATGCGACAATATAAACAATTCGTAAGTAATCGGGTCTCCTAGATTATTCATGCATCTAAGGTGGCGCAATGGAGATGCGTACCCGGATGCGACCAGTCTTGTAATATGTTTGTTTTAGATTCGAAGTGGATAAATGGGCTAGATTATCTAAAGCAGAGTGAAGAGAATTGACCCTTGTTCCAAGATTTACCTGCAATTGAAATCGAAAGCGAAAAGAGAGCAAAACCGCTATACACGTTACAAGTGCATAAAGAAGTTACACTATTCACCATGTTTTCAAGTTTTTACAAGTTTCTTAAAGTTATGAGTTTGGTTCGATACGCCATATCACTGTGGTACACGAAAACATTGAAATTCCAGCGACATCATTAAAAGTAACAGCCAGTGCAATCAAAGACACAGAGGAGCTGCTATTGCGGCTGGTTCAGGAAGCCGTTTTCGTGAATGAACTATTGGTATTGCGGAATGGCATGCAGCTTTCCACACGGATTACGTTTTTACATTAACACCCATACTAGATGGCAAGGGATTATTGCGGATTGGGGGACGTATCGACAAAGCTCAGTGTGTACCCGTTTGTACGAGGAATCATCCCATTTGAATGCTACGCCGAAGCCTCCTTTCTCAAATACCTGCCAACACACTTTCACCTTATGTTAGAGCATTCTTGTACACCAGTCTTGTCTTTTTTGGGCCAGTAATAGTTTCTATCGGGCAACGGTGAGAAAAGCGTAGAGTGGCCTGGGTCACCTGTTTGATAATTTGAGAGATGCATTTGGAGTTGCCAGAGACTTGTCTACGCAATTTCGTCAACCGTAGAGGTATCGTTGGAGCCAGCAACGTCGAATGGTTACATGGCGCGTGAGTGTACTCGCCACGGCATTGAATGGTTGTTTAATACACCTGCAGATCCATCAGCGGCGGTATGTTTAAAAAGCAGTCGCGACTTTTGCAACAGTTAAAACAAACGATTTGACGCAGATGGCACTAGAGTATTTACCAACTCTAGCTCATCGTACTAAGTGGCATTAACGGGTTATTCAGACTCAGATTAGAGATATCGTTATCGTTTGGGATGCCATTGAAAATTTACGCGCGTGGAGATGGGGACTCGTCTTGAAAACATCTCCCGGCCCGGTTCAGATGGGCAACTCAGGTCAGGTAATTTTACTACATTGTAATACAACTCTGTTTAAGTATACCGAATTGTTTAAATTTGTAATGGCTTCTTCAGGTTCACTTTTTCCCGAAGCTCGAATAAGTAAGAGCGAAAAGATTTTTTCGTATAATTATTGTATTTATTGTATTTAATCATATATTGCCGTCTTTTTGATTGAAATAAAGAGTCACTAGTATATTCGTGTGACGTTTTTCAATAGTTGCGTGAATTAGTGTCGATGAATTAAAATAATAACTTAAAAAAGTTTCTCCGAACATTAATGTAATTTTTTTTAGTGTTTTCAATAAGCGGACAGCTTGTCGTCCGAGTATTAGATCAACACATAAAGCATGTTATTTAATAACAATGACACATTTATTTAATAAAATTGTTTTATAATTTATTAAATGTTGTCCAGAAGATTAAACAGCATTGTAAATTTAAAATAATAGTACCAATAAAGTACGATATACAGTAATTAAAAAAAATACCACATACTTAGTATTCGTAATTGGTAATGAATACCATTTTTTTAATTCTTTTGCAAATATTTTCAATTATGTGCTAATGAATTTTGCTTTATAAGCCAATTTCAATCAGTTAGAAAAATATAATAAATGGAAATAAATAATCTTTACAAATATGTTCTTAATAATAATACTTTGGCCGAACTTCATCTACAAAAGAGTAGATTTAATTTTGTTGTTGGTAGCTTTAAAAAATAAAAAAAAACAAATGTGTGAAAGAACACAATTTCGTGCAGTTTTGCCTATGTCCGACAATTAGTACTGTGAGTGTACAATAATTGAAAAATCTTGTCCGTCTAATTGTACAACCCCACTTTTTCAAATTTTCTTCAATAACAACAAAACGGAAATATTCATCATGAAATTTCCTTTTGGCCATAAGTTGTAACTAACAAACGCGTTTTAGCAAATCACTTCTATCTGTTATTGTCGCTTAAGAAAAAAATCTAAACTGCCTGACGATTGGTGCACCTACCCTGGATGTAGTAATCAAACCCAATTAGGGAGAATACCGGGGAATGTTTAGTTAGTTGTACAAAGGTTTATGAGTGTTGCGTAGAGGTGGAGGGGCGTGCGTTTAACAAAAAATGCATTCATTGAATACCCGTGTAAGATCGGGTCACGCATTTGGACACTATAACCCGAAACCTTTGTACAAATAACTAAACCGTACCCGAAAAATTTTCTCCCTTGAAGTGAAGTAACCCCAGATACCGTTAAAATGCATTTAAGTGGTGATGTAGTGAAAGCCCGTTTACTCCTCCGAGCTGATGCGTGAGTTGTACTTTTATAAAAATAAATTAATAAAGATAAGTGGTCAACCGAGTTATATTGAATTTTGTTGCTTATGACATGCATAACACCGTATATTCAACAGCAGACTTTCCAATTTCAATCTCCTTATGGAATCGGCAAATATCACACAGGAAGAAGACCTACTTATGTGGTGTAGAGTTGAATCTTTGGTGAAAATATGCGGTCTTCACTTTTCCTCTGTGGAGGATTTTCCTTCAAAATTTATTGAAGCTTACTTATATGGTTTAGACTCGACATAGGTCATACCGTTGCATAATTAGAAGAGGAGGTTGCGGCGCTAAATGCTCAAGTTGCTGAGTTGAAAAGCCTTCGAACAAACCTTCAATCGATTTTTACTGAAGGTGAAAAAAACATTTGCCGTTTGGAATCGGCGTAAAACTGTAGGTCCCTCAATTTGAGTTACAACAAGACGCAAACCACAAATTGTAGGAGAAGTTCGGCCAAAATCGCTTTAGCGGCTATAGCGCTAATTAAGTAAGCAAGTAATAAGTGCGATAGATTGCAATCCAAAAAAAAACTTTCCATTGGTGTTGGAGACTTGTCTGTGACGAAATGGTGTCAAAAGCTTAAGTTTGAAAACGGAGTCTTAAGTTTTTCATTGAGGGTAATGCGCAGTGCATGTGACAATGCAGTTGATGACAGACATTGTATTTTATCTTTCAATGGAATGAAAGTAAAGCTTGCTTATGAGGACGACTCAGACACTGTCCGAAATCTGACCATTACTGTGCATAACTGCAAGATGTCGAAATCAATTGTGTATATTTTGATTGAAAATCTGCAATAAGTTGGATATACTATTGTGGGCGTTGTTTCGGAAATAAAATGAGAACTTAATATTTCCAATCGTACGTGATTAATTTTCTAACTCTTTCAATCAGTACATTATATTTTCGTATACTTTTAGAACAAATGTGGTTTCCGAACGCTTCAAATGACGGTAAAGTTTTTCCCGATCTACATTTGCTATAGCTTCTGCGGAATTATTTTCTCGATACGGAGCTTGTGTTTCAAGACGTTTGAGCCGTATGGCACGCCCTTCCAACGGTTAATCGTCCAAGAATCCTGGGGGTCATCTTTGATGCTCTGCTTTCCTTCTTAGCGCACACACCCGCTGTCGGCAATAAAGTACAGAGCCGCAACAAAGTCCTCAAGTCACTTGGGGTTAGCACATAGGGCAAATTCTAGGAAACGTTATTGCCAACATACAATCGCCTTGTAGGCCGGTTATAAACTATGCCGCACCAGAGTGGTCGCCATGGACTTGCAGAACTCTGTGGACGAAACTTCAGACCTGCCAGAACTTTGCACACTGCACTGTGACGGGATATCTTCTGATGTCCCCTGAGGCGCATTTTCAACTAAATTGAAATTGGTTCAATAGTTTTTGAAATATAAAATATAAACTCTTAAAAATATTGAAAATCCCGCCTTTATCCCCTTCTAACACCTCCCTTATTCATTTGTAACAAAAAAATGTATACTATTGAAATGAGTAAAAGCTGTCGGGCTACGTTTTTTCCTAGCTCACCCTATAATTTACTTGTTCCTCATTTTGCGGCTAAAACTGTCAAGACTGAAAAATCAGTACATATCAGAACAAATTTCCGAAATTAAGGAAGCGTTCTGCAAAAAACATAGAACTGAAATGAACAATACGTTTCATTTGCTTTTCTCGTTAATCAACAACAATCTTCTCCCGTCAAAAGAAATTTTGTGGCTTTTTCATCTTAGTTGGGCAAATAACTTTGGGTGGTTGTCTTAACGGCACATACCATTCTAGCTGGCATAAAATTTGTTCCGTTTCGTTGCGCACCACTACTCTGCGTCGGTTAATTCCAGAGTGTAAATTATCAAACACAAGTTTTAGTTTGATATTTACTTTATTTCTCTTGCTTACACAAGAGCAGCCGTTTGGATTTGCCGTGTGACTTGCCAAATGCAATTCGGCAATTTACCGCTTGCACTAGCGTTCTGTTCCGCTGTTGGCTTAGCTGCTGCAGCGATAGCTATTTGTTGTTGTCACGCGCAACCCGGCGAACGCACCGTCAGCAATATCGGTGGGAGTGGAATGTTGGCAATATCGACGGAAGAGGAGTTGTTATTTTAGGTTGTTATATTATTCTCAAACTCAAACCTGCAGACGCACCGTCAGCAACTTCGGTGGGAGTGGAATGTTGACCGGATACGCGTTTGCTGGTGTTAACTACCCCCCCTCTTTATTCAGTATCACCATGCTATTTTGCCTTCGTTTCATGAAGATTGCGGCAACTACTGCGATGAGAAATAGCAGCAAGATAAGTGTGCCCCCTGATTGTAACGAACGGGTGTTAACGAGATTGTGCAGCTTCGCTATGTGCTTAAGGTTCCTCATATTTACTTTCTGCAAATATGGTAGCGATAGTAAATCAATATGTTCGGTGAAATTTACATGTTGTGCAGGTGCAGCTTCAGGATTCGATCGGACAATTTTACTCCAGTCGATGTAAGTGGTACTGTTTATTGTAATTTCTCCCTCAAATGTTACAAGGAAGGTTCCTTTTGTCAGCTTTGTCAAGTTTGCGGTTTGTATTGATGCTGGTTGGTCGTTGATCACAACTATGCCGTTGTCAACTTCCTCAATGGCGACAACATTATCTGCGGATTTTGACTTGCATTTCGCAGAGTGTTGGTTAAGCAGTTGTGCCGCACAGGGGCATCCGTTCAGGGGCTGACAAAAGTTTGCGGTTACGGCTTCCTTGCAATTGTAGAGTGGAATGTATTTCCCGTTACATTCAGCTATCGTATCCGTTTCTAGGGAAATAATTTTTCCTTCATGGATCACGGGCAGCAACTTTACACTATTACAAAATCTATCTATTTTCGGGTATTTTATGACAAAGTAAATGCAATTTATATCTTGAAATGTCTTAATTTTAGAAATTGACAATAAATCACTTATGGTAATGTTCGCAGAGTGTTCAGCAGCTAACAAACCATTGATTTCCATACCATTTAGTAGTATTGGGTTGATAATGTTTAACCTGCCTAGCGTGACTGACGTTATAATGGTTTTCAATTCCATTATAACCGCTCTGTTTCTGGTGGAGGCTAGAGAAAAGAGATATCGCGTATCTATTTCTGTGTTTTTAGCGTTTTGTAATAATTTGTTTACTGTCACTGTCAACTCGTCGATTTTCTTTTGCATAGCTGAATTCACCGTTATTTGTTGTTCATTTGCGTCTAATAGGGCATTGGTTCTGGTCTCGAGCATTTGAAAGTCGTCAGAGTCTGGAGTCCCTGTTATGTACTTCAAGGCAGTCCCCAGAATATTAATACCTCTGGCGTACCGATGGTGTATTTTTATCGCGTCCAATAGATGTAATATTTCATTAGCGTCATTTTCTAGTAGTCTTTTAACGTGCGACTGTGGGAATAGGTTCAGTAGTTTATCTGTCTCCTCAGCTATTGCCTCAAATGCTGACAAATTAGTTTTGTGTAGTAGAAAGCCATGCTGCTCATAAACAGCTACCGTCCCGGATGTAATTGGGATGTAGTAAGAGCTGGTGTAATTTAGTATTCCTGCATTAGCCCGAAAGCTTAACGAAAGCAAAATGATCCTAGGGACGACAAAGGAAAGAACGGTCAGTGTCTTAAATTGTTTTTGTGCACTTTGCGATCGTCAATTATAACAAAGGTATCAAGGTCCTTTTGGATTACTTTTTCGGTATAAAGTTTTGAAAGCTTGTTCCCTATTCTTTTATTAGTCTTCACGAAAACTTTATCCCCTGGGTTATACCGTCTTGTTTGTCTCTTTGTATTATTTCTTTCTAAGTCTTTTTGCTGAATACGTGTAAGTCTAGTTCTTATTTCCTTTATTAATTCGTCCGGTGTTGCATGTATTACGTCTATTGGTTTTTTATTTGTTATTGAATGAATTGTGCGGTTGTATTTAGCTGTGGCCAGGAGCATTAATTCAATTGTGTCAGAGACACCAGTCTCAAGCTTCTGACAGCGGGCAATTTCCGTAAGGGCACTGTGGAACCTTTCCACCTGTCCGTTAGTCGTACTGTGAGCGGGTGGAGTGGTGTAGATTTCGACGCCAAAGTGATTTCTGAGTATTGACTTAATGGTTTCCGAATTCAACGATCTCTCATTGTCACAGACCAACACTTTAGTATTTCTGTAAAAATTGAGAAGTTCGTATATGGGCTCTTTAACATCAACTATGGCTCTAGATTTGATTGGAAATATTATAGCAAACTTTGAGAACTTGTCTATTGATGTCAAAAAATGTGTCTTATCCGTTGAATAAATGTCAACGTGAAGGATTTCTCCCGGATACTTGGGTATAGGAGTCGATCCTATTTCTGGGTTTGGAGGATGTCGTTGGTACTTGGCCTCGTGGAATATCTTGCAATTAGAAATAATTTCCCTCAGAAGCTTTCGTATATCAGGGAAATAATAACTTTCAAGGACTTGTTCCTGGTTCTCACGGAGTGACCGATGAGCTCGGTTAACTATGCTCAGTTTGAAGAAGCTCGCGCTGATCATCTCTGTTGAAAACGTCTGTTGCTTGTTTGGTGGTGTGACGGAACTTGACGGCCGGATATGCCGTGACCAGTCCATCTTGAATCTTTGCCAGGATGGGGAATTCACACTGCAAGCCGTTCACAACATTTGGGTTAACACATTGTTTTATATTTTTCATTAGTTCTCCTATATTACTGAATGAAATTCGGTGCCTCATTCGGGATTTAAATATAATTTTTGAGCTAAGTGTAGACGAATTTCCTTCTTTAAGGACTATCTGATTTCGGAAGCAATTTATGGGATTTTTCACGGTGGGAATTGTTTGAGACAGCGACTCTTCACTATTTACAGCCATGCTTACCGAGTCTATATCGTGGTCCAATGCATTTATATGCTGCCGACAGAGGGCGTCTGCGACGAAATTTTCTTTACCAGGCTTGTAATGAAATTGCGGTGAAAATTCCTCAACAAAGGCACGCCATCTTTTCATTTTCGCATTCGGGTTCTTGTCGGATAAAGCGAATGTGAGAGGTTGATGGTCGGTGTAAATATTTAAATTCTTTACGCCATACAAATAGTTACGAAGCTTTTGCAAAGCCTATACTATTGCCAGCAGCTCTCTCTCGTTGGTCGCGCAGTTTTCCTCGGTTGAAGAGAGGGTCCTAGATATCATTGTGATAGGTCTCCCATTTTGTGACAGAACGGCGCCTATGGCATAAGAAGAGGCATCTGTAGTCAAGTCAAAAGTTTGATTGTAATCGGGATAAAGAAGCAGTACGTCTTCCGATGCAAGGATCTTTTTTATCTTATTAAATGCATAAAGCGCTTCTTCGTCAAGAGTTATCTGTATTTTCCTCGACTGGTTAGCGCCTATATTTCCGTTTTCCCCCCTTAAGTACTTCGTTAGTGGCTTTGTAATCGAAGCATAGTCCTTTATAAACCGTCGATAGTATCCGGCTAATCCTAAGAATGAGCGTAAAGCTCTTAATGATTTTGGAATCGAAAATTCTAAAATGTCTTTTACTTTGTCAGAACATGTCTTGATTCCCTCCTTGGATACCGTGAAGCCCAGAAATTCAACGCTTTCCTGAAAGAACCTTGATTTCTCAGCGGAAACGCGCATATTAGCATCGAAAAGTTTTGTCAGGATTCGATCAATGTCCTTACTATGTTGCTCGGCGGTTCTAGAGAAAATGATAACATCGTCTATGTAAACATGGCATGTTTTCCCAATTTCATTTCTAAGGACATCGTCAATGGCTCTCTGGAAAATGCTAGGAGCATTTTTCAGACCAAAGGGAAGCCTACAAAACTCGTACTTTCCGTTGTTGACCGAGAAAGCCGTTTTCTCCCTATCCTTTTCTGCAAGTTTGATTTGGTGAAATCCTGATTTGAGGTCTATTGTCGAAAAAAATCTTGCGCTTCCCATGTTCGCCAAAATTACGGAAGTGTCCGGAATTGGATATTTATCGCTTATTGTCTTAGTATTTAGCTTTCTAAAGTCAATGACGAGACGAGATTTCTTGTTGCCTTTTTCGTCCAACCCTTTCTTATCCACAACCCAAATTGGATTGCTATAAGGGGAACGAGATGGTCTTATGATTCCATCATGCAAAAGTTCTGATATCTCCTTATTGACAAATTCCGCTGCAGCAATGGGGTACGGGTAGCTTTTTGAGTATACGGGTAAATCGTCCACGGTCCTTATCGTACCTACAATGCTGGTATTGTAGGGTAGCGCTTCATTGGGATCAGCGAAAACTTTAACATGACACTTTAGCAATGTAGAGATATCGGTATTGTCCTCGATCGTTTTAGGATTTGTTCCTATTAATTTGTTAACGTCCGAGCAGTGGTAGTACAACAGTTTTTCCTTCCCCCCGTCGTAACTTAAAGTTCCACTCTTCAAGCCAATACTACCATTTACCTTTTTTAGTAAGTCGAATCCTATAATGCCGTCAAAAGTGTTTAAACTGGGTAGAACAAAGAATTCAGCGTTCATATTAAATATGATTATAGTGCATTTTTTTTAATTATGTCGGTACCGTGGATTGATTTTACAGTGAAAGGATTATTCACAGCTTTGATTCCCTTTAGAGCCTCGAGTGATTTTACATAGCTCTTTGCAGCACCGGTGTCGATTAGAAACCTTATTCCTCTTCCCCCGAGTGTCCTTTCGACATAGGGCAAGAGGGACTTAGTCCTAAAAAATTAACGTCATCTTTCGGTCCGTCCTGGTATGACGGATCTATGTCCATCGGCACTGGAGTTTGATGGGTTCGAGTTTGTCCTCGTTGGTCCTGAGGTACTCTGCGGTATTGGGGTGAATAATAATAAGGATCTGAGTTATGGAGTGCCTGCCTGTTAAAGGAACTTGCAAACGTTGACCTGGCTTGGTTCGCTTCCAGCTCCTGGGCTAGGGCAAGTGCTGAAAGAAAATCAGCGGGTCTGGAGGAGAAGAGGACATCGCACAACGGGCGATTGAGTCCTGAAATGAACACGCGAAGGGCATCATCCCGATATTTCTTATTAAGCGATTCTATCAAAGTGGTGTTCTCACCGTGGGTCATGATGGTCTTGTTGACTATCAGAGTCAACTTTCGCTCCACTGCATCATAGAACTCCACTACTGATGATTTTCCCTGTCTAAGAGTAGATAACTCTTGCTCAATTAAGTAAATCGGCCTCTTGTCCGCATAGGCAAAATCTAGCCGAGAAATGATAGCGTAGAAATTTAAGATTGTGTTAAAGGAGGATAAAACACTGTCAGCTGCTCCTACTACCTTATTTCGTATTATGCCCACCGCTTGGCAGTGCCTTGAGCTACCTTGATACGCCTCAAACACCGTATAAGCTGTATGAGCTGCTTGTCTCCAAGAGACATAACGGGTCGGGTCGCCTTTGAATTCTGGCAAGGTTTTTACAAGGTCCAAGGATTCGTCACATATTATGTTGGGTTGAATAGTCACTGGTTCGTATTGGGTGACTCTAACTGGTGTTTCGATTCTAGCTAATCTACTTGTCAGTTCGTCAACTCGGGACTGAAATTCCCGCCGGGAATGCTCGGTTGCGGAACGTATGGCAGAATTAAGGAGAGCTTCTAAGGTTTGTGCGTCCATATTCATTGGCTTAAGTCAGTTAAGATTTTAGTAGATACAGGGATTTCCCTTTCCAACCGTTACCAAATTCACAAAAATTAATTTATTTTTTATTTATTTGAAATAAATATTTATTTATTTTTTAAATAAATGTTAGCTGCTAAAAATCACCCTACATGAATAATTCCATATTATAATACGTAAGATGACTGATGATGAGATGATGATGAATGCAGCAGGATGATTCCTCAGCAACAGCGGGATCGGGTATTATTTAGGGGATGACTCAGCAGCAGGACAATCGGATTATGATGATTTAGATTATTTCGATTTATTCTGCGGTTTTATCGCTTACAGTTTTGGCTTAGCGCCTTTTTCCACTATTTTTGTGGTGTTTAAATTTCACTTATAGTTATGGCTTAGCGCCTTTTCCACTATTATTGTGGTGTTTAAATTTCACTTATAGTTCTGGCTTAGCGCCTTTTTCCACTATTATTGTGGTGTTTAAATTTCACTTATAGTTCTGGCTTAGCGCCTTTTTCCACTATTATTGTAGTGTTTAAATTTCACTTATTAGTGTTTTTAAATAATTTTATAAAATTTTTAATGTTCCAAATATAATTTTAATTAAATGTTTATCCGCGATTGTCGGGTGGATTCGAACCACGGCCACGCACAAGGTTTGTCCTTTTATATAAGGATTTTATTGTTAATTGCACTGTGGCCCCACTACATTACATTACTGCGACGACTACGCCTAAATACCTGACGCTTTCTTACAATAAACCCTACCAGTTGCTGCACATGTTTTGCCGTGTGACTTGCCAAATGCAATTCGGCAATTTACCGCTTGCACTAGCGTTCTGTTCCGCTGTTGGCTTAGCTTCTGCAGCGATAGCTATTTGTTGTTGTCACGCGCAACCCGGCGAACGCACCGTCAGCAATATCGGTGGGAGTGGAATGTTGGCAATATCGACGGAAGAGGAGTTGTTATTTTAGGTTGTTATATTATTCTCAAACTCAAACCTGCAGACGCACCGTCAGCAATTTCGGTGGGAGTGGAATGTTGACCGGATACGCGTTTGCTGGTGTTAACTTGTATAAACAAAAAAACCTTTTTTTGCTGCGTAAGACCCACCGAGAGTGGGCCACAAGGTATATGGCCCCTATGGCCCTCTCGGCTACAATTGTCACGCAATATGCGCCTGGGCCAACCCGGTCTGGTTTGAGGCACGGAACAGACTGTGAGGGGAACCAAGAGCTGGTGATTTGCTCTCAAACGGGATTTGGAGCAGTATGGGCGTTTGGAGGGGTTGGGAAGGTGGGGAGTGTACATGTTGCTGTGGTGTGCTCCTTTGGACCGGGTAGGTCCTTTGTGTGCTATTTGGCACCGGCGCATTTGGCGTGACAATTTGGGCCGAGAGGGTTATGGGCGCTAGAGACCGCGAGCAACATGGGGCCACATACCTTGTGGTCCACTCCCGGTGGGCTTTAAGGCCTGAGCAGACCTTAAAATGACCCCATCCGTCGCACGAATTACACCTTACCGAGATGGAGTTTGGGTTCGACAAATCCCCCTGAGCAGAAGGATGTGGAGCAGCCTTCTGAAAGTAACTGCTGCAGGGGTGTCAAACGACTTATGGGGTTTGGATGCCCTATATAGGGTTAGGTCGACGAAACAACATTCCTTGGCGGTAAAACCCGGGTAATTACGGTACGTGAAACTGACTGTCTTGGGAATGAGGGAGTCACCATGTTGTTTTTGTTGTTGTAGCAGCTAGTCACGTCCTCTGAAGAGCGGAGTCAGTCATGGTGTCGTCAAACTCATCTAGGGGGAGGCCCAGGAAACGTGATGAGGTTTTAGAGGGTATGTGAATAGGTGGTTGGTATCGTGCGGAGAATCTCCACATGCCGGACATTTGTTGGGTATGTCAGGGCTGATTCTGGATAGGTAGGAATAAAGTCTACTACAATATCCAGATCTTAATTGGGCCAGAGTAGAGCGAGACTCGTGAGGCAGCGAGACTCGTGAGGCAGCGGGGACTCCCCATCTGCAATTGGTCGTGGTTGGGCTTCGATTACAGCATTGGCCTGGCGAGATTCGATGGTGGTGGTGACTGTCTCTTTGTGGATGTTGCGTAGGTACGCGTCTGGATAAACAGGTTGCGTTATATACGGTTGGATCCCGTCCTTTAGTTCAAGAAGCTGCCTTCTGATGTGCCTGGGAGGTGGCTCAACTGCAACCAGATGCCTATTTGGGTGCCCCGAGCGGTGACACCCAGCAAGGAACTGCTTGCTGAGCAAGACGTTGTGCTTCTTAACCCGGAGCACATTCACCTCTTGACGGAGATGTTCCTCAGGCGACATCAGTAGGCATCCTGTCACCGTGCGAAGTGTGGCGCTCTGGCTGATCTGCAGTTTCATCCACTGTGTCCCACCGGCATATGAGACTATTGTGACTCCCTCTGGCGGTTAAGGGAGCTTGGAGATATAGTTGTTAAACAAGAGTGGGGACAGGACGCCGACCCGCGGTACCCCTTGTTTAATTCTCCTTAGTTTCGGTATTGAGCCTCTAAACAATGCCGATGATTTAGTCCCTGGGGGAGAGTTGATGCTTCCACGTTGGCTAGCAGCGTGGAACGGCTTACCTTGTCAAAAGCCTTTGACAGGTCCAACGCTACAGGACGGGTCTCTCGAAGGGGCGGTTCTGGTTAAGACCGCGATGTAACTGTGTGTTTATTTCGTTGAGTGCTGTTGTTGTGCTATGCACTTTCCGGAAGCCATTTTGATGCTTAGCCGAACCCAGGTGGTAAGTGTAGTACGGGAGGAGTACGGCCTCAAGTGTCTTTATCACTGGCGAAAGCAGGAAAATTGGCCGATAAGTGTCACCCTTGTCGGCCGGTTTCCCTGGTTTCAGCAGTGGGACCACCCTCCCAACCTTTCAAATGTCAGGAATGTCGGGGCCTAAATTTTTTACCATCAACACGCTTAGCTCGTTAGGGCCAATGGCCTTGGAGGACTTCGCCTTCCACATGGCCTCCTTCACACAACTGAAAGTAAGGGGCGCGCTGGTGTTTGACTGTTTGCGCAGCCTTCTGGCCCTATCCCCTGAAGGACGCAGAATGAATTGCCGGCTAAACTAGCTCGCGTATCTCTTCGGATGAGACGAGGCACGATCCCCGAATGAAATTTCCACTCCGTCGTCGCGCTTCGTCGGGTTAGACAAAGACCTCACCGTGAACCAGAGCTTTCCGACAACCATGACCAAGTTGGAGGACTTCAGGTGTTCCTCCCACTTATTCTGGTCTACCAGCCTCCAAATTCCTAATATAGGGATTACGGGGGTCGGTGTGGCGAAGGCATGCTCATTTGGTAGCGCAGCAGCTTCAGCTGGGAAATTGGGGCGGATCTTGGGGATCCTCTCTGCCGGGATGAAGAGACCCGCAGCAGACGCCACCACCTTGCGGAACTTCTGCTCGCCTTCGTGAACGTCGGTGAGTTTAGGAAGAGCCCTGAAAGCATTCTCACTGAACTCCGCGAACCCGACCAAGTCAGCCTTTTTAAACTTGATGTAGGTTCGGTGGTCCGCGGAGATAAAGTCAGCAGGCCTGTCAATCGTTGTGATTATGCGTAGGTAGTATGATGCGAGAATCGTCTATCTGCTCTGCCAAATCATTTCCCTTACGATCAGCTGGAAGGCTTGAGTGCCAGAGATCGTGGCGCGCGTTGAAGTCACCTAGTACCAATCGATTTTCACCTCTGAGGAACGCACCTATGTCAGGGTGATATCCTGCCGGGCAGCAGGTGACGAGGGGTATATAAACGTTGAATATTTCGAGCTCGACATCGCCTGACCGGACAACTATTCCTTGTCATTCTAAGGTAATATCTCTGCGGTCGATGTCTTTTTCGATTTGACGATACTGCACTGTGGGATGGGTGATGAACGCTAAGCTACTACCATTTCCTTCGTTTTCTAGATCGCAGCTATTGACAGGTTATTCCGACTCATTAAGTCGGTTATCTGCTCAATCTTGCCCTGCAGCCCGTTGCAGCTCAACTGAAGGAGTCTCGTTTGCCTTGGGAGAGTCGTCGCGGAGATTGGTGTGAAGAAAGGGTGATGTTGCCCACCTGGTCCCTGTTGTGGTACCAGGAGCTGCTGTCTAGTCTCTACGCGAGGGGCGGAGCTGGGTGGGAGAGAGGAGCAACCATATTGTTGTTGTGTGCTCCTTTGAACAGTGGAGGTCCTACCGGTGCACTAGGTGCGGCCACATAATTTGTGGACCACTCCTTGAGCAGACCTTAAGATGGCTCCATCTGTCGCACGAATTACACCTTACCGAAGTGGAGTTCGGATGGAGTCTTTTCTGGCAGACGCAGTAAAATTAAGTTTCTGGTCCAGGGTCCCTGGTTAGATCGGCCTACCCCATAACAAGCACTCACCAAGAGCCAATTACTACCTTTATGAACTCTCGCACTGTGAATGCTGTTATTGGAGTCAAACCACCACCCATAGCAGACGAACAGCTTTAGCTGTTTCGAGAGTCCCGCGTAACACTGGGCCAACTAAGATCTGGATATTGTAGTAGGCTCAACTCCTACTTATCCAGACTCGACCCCACCATCGTAAATGAAAATTCGAGAATCCACGCATGACACCAACCACCAACCATCTTAATCCCCTCTCTTTATGATCCAACGTATCGAAATAGCGCGTTTCCTGTGCCACCCCTTAGATGAGTTTGAAGATAACGACCATGGGTAAGCTGATATAGCAGTGTGTAGCTAAGCCTACCACAATAAAAACAACAACAACAAAAGTGAATTCAATATCTAACATACGTTTATTTGAAAATCAAAACCTATACCCTTCATATATTTTTTGCGTCAACCCTCTTTCTTTTATTCATGTACGGTTCCATCCGGACTTTTCAACTAAACGGATAATCCGAATATTCGGCTGTTCAAATATTAAATTAAATTAATGAAAAACAATATAGGGCAAATAAATAAATGTCGGTATTAATCCTAGGGCAGGAAAACCCCGCGTTATCATAATAGACATGATAATAATCAAGTTCCAAGAATTAAACAAGTCGCTATTCCAAATATCATTACGACCTGCCTTATTTCATTCGTTCCTAACGCTATGTCCGCTAATTGATAGTCGTGAAATAGCGTACATCGAAAAATTTCTTACAAAGAGTTTGTTGATTATTATTATTGATCATGGGTATACAAAAATATTTCTTAATTATGCTTTTATTCTATTCTCTAACAATAATAAAACCAGGGTGCGGAGAACGATCAAAATACGATCTTTCTCACAACTAATCGCGAACAAAAATTGAGCGCTTGCAATTTTTCGCGATCGATAAAGTGGCGCTGCTAGCAGAAGCATTTACGATCTCTTACGAGCAATGCCAATGATCGTAAAGATGACGAACGAGAAAATTTCGCTGCCAGCGTCGTCCGTTCGATCTATCGCGATCGTTCGTTGGTTGCGATCGTATTTTGAGAAACTCAATCAGTTCCTCGCATTGAGACGATTGATATTTTAAGCGATCGCGATCGTTCTTCTGGAGGATAAATTATGTTTGTATATGTGTGTGTAACATTTGTACCATAAAATCCATTCGTTGGGGAAAAGAGTAACATTGTCTAATACTGTTTTCATTATATTCCATTGTCTTGCTAGCAGAGAACTTACAAGTTCTCTGTTGCTAGTATCTATAATAGACTGAAGTTCATTTCTTGAAGGAAACTTAGGAATACAAATTTGTGCAAGACTAACCATTTTGTGTGAAAAAGGCCTACATTATACATACATATGTACATATGTATTTACTAGTAACTCGATACCTACTACAGTTTTGGAGTGTATGTATGTACATATGTACATGCGAAACAGGCAGAAGGAGTTTTTTCTGAATTTTCCATGTTATTATGGGAAATAGAAAAACGTGACGCGGGCAGTCTTAATACTAATATGAAAGGCTCATATAATAACTGGTATCTTTTTACGTCAAATTGAAACATTTGAGCCTGTTTGCAAGAAAAAACACCTGTTTTCCATTACCCTAGTATATATGTACATATATCTATGTATGTACATATATATATACATATATATATATATATATGTATATATATGTATATATATATACATGCATACATACATACATACATACATAAATAAATAAATATGTGTATGCACATTTACATACATAAATAACTAAACATGTATAAAAAACTATCATGAAAGGATGTGTGTGATATCAAACGAAGCCCTTCCTCTTTTTCATACATTTTTGTTGACCATTATTTCCTTGTAATAATCGTATTTTTTATTTGTCATTCGGATTAATAATTTTATATCTGTTTCGGCGTTTGAAAACGTTATTTTCGCTTGTAGGTGGAACGCTTTCATCAAAGTTGTGTTTGTGTATGGTCTCGTAATATCTTTTAGTGTTTTCTAATATGTACCCTTTAAGTTGTTTTTCGCACAAAAGGCACTTCGAAAAATGTGTGTCTTTATTATATGTAACAAGTTTTGTCTTGTCAATATTCGGCACTTTGCCCATTTTTATTTTAAAAAAAGCGAGAAACCTGTCTTCGCTCGTATCACAATTGTATTAATAAACTAAATTCAAACATTTTTTTACCCACGCTCTACTAACGAACGATCGCGAACGATTAAAAATACGATCTTCTCATCTTGCGAGTGTATTTTACCGCGATAAATACTTGACCAAACGATCGTTTGCGAGCGCATTGTCTACGTTTTCGTTTGTCGAGCGATTGCGCGCAATGATTTTCTGCACCAGCGCTCTTGTCACGATCGATCGCTGCCGTACGCTCGTTCGGTTGCAATGTGCATACATAAAATCTTTGCATACGATCTCTTACGAACGACAACGTTGGCAATGTTTTGCGCGAACGATCGTTTGGTCAAGTATTTATCGCGGTAAAATACAATCGCAAGTTGAGCTAATATGAGAAGATCGTATTTTTGAGCGTTTGTGATCGAATTTTTCCGCACCCTGAATAAAACTGTAGAATGTACTTATGTATATACCTACATTGAAAATTTCTTTAAAATAATAACCGAAGGAGGTCCGAGTAATGGGACTTTTATATGTGATTAGACAGTATACTAGGTCATAGCACAAGCTATATTTTGTCGAAATATTATTATGGGCAGAGCTGTATGTATATGGACAAAGGTCTGAAATTCTTCCATTACCCTTGCTAAGATTGCGTTAATTTGAAATACATACATATGTATGTATGTATAAATCTAAATTTGCTACTGGCGTACAAGAATGATAGAATACAAGATTGCGCCTTCCCGCGGTGAAGTGACAGATCTCGCCTTTAGTAAACAAGAATACGGGAGAGAGAAAATTGAACAACTTCCAATATTTCATTGAAAAACGTGTTCTAATTGTTCTAAAGTGTAAAATATGAATTTATAGGCGGACATTTAATAAATAAATACTAAATAATTTGTGAAAAAAGCTTTGTCTAGTTGAAGTTGAGAATTGTCAAACCCGGCAAAACCAAAGTAGCGGTACTTCTAAAGGCGTCACCTTCAGTATTCAGTACACCGTGACTGGCGTATGGGTTTATGTAAAGACAAAACCATAGTGGAAGAAAAAATAAGTTTGCCAGAAAGCAATGACATTGGTTTTCTGTACGCAGAATTGGCAGATATTTTGTAATTTCTTTGTTGCTGTTGTAACAGCATAAAACATTCCCCATAAAATGTTGTGGAATACTGCTGAAGTGACAGTCCTTGGCCGGATACACGGTGTACTGAATACTGAAGGTGACGCCTTTAGAAGTACCGCTACTTTGGTTTTGCCGGGTTTGACAATTCTCAACTTCAACTAGACAAAGCTTTTTTCACAAATCAAGAAAAAGAGACACTTTTTTTAGTATTTTTCGAATTTATTTATTAAATGTCCGCCTATAAACTCATATTTTACACTTTAGAACAATTAGAATATTGGAAGTTGTTCAATTTTCTCTCTCCCGTATTCTTGTTTACTAAAGGCGAGATCTGTCATTTCACCGCGGGAAGGCGCAATCTTGTATTCTATCATTCTTGGGCCGGATAAAAATCTGGGTCGTTCCGGTATCGTAGACCCGACTGTCGTGGGAACGAACGATTAGCATTTTCTTTCTCATTCATCAGTCATTTTTTAACCCGCTTAATGAATATAAAAAAAAGCACGCCGGGAAGCATACATATATTCTGTGTTCAAAAGCACGCATAACAAAACTCTTTAATGTGTGACTATTGCGACGATAAATTTTCGGAAAGGTTTTCTGTATTTCACAAATTGTAAAAAAAAATTGAATCTAGACCTCTAATGGGTTAAAAACTAAAATGATGATAAGAAAACTTCAAATGTGCGTACGTTAACTACCTGGCACACTTTACATCATTACACTATGAGCTATGAACTATTGTCAAATAAGCGTATGGAAAGAAAATATGTCATATATTGATTTCACTTTGCTTTATACTATTATACGTTAATTATATTCTACCCAGCCGTTAACAAGCAAATCAATTTATTTGTTATTCATTTACTTGGATACTTATCTATCTACAGGTAATTAAGTACATACATATGTATGTATTTACGCATATACGTATGTATGTACATATATAACTATTTACCCCACTTAACCTATTTCCTTACTTGGTGCAATTGTTTCAAAACTCTCAACTTGTGGGGATCGCTCCATGCGTGCACTGAAAAATAACGAAGAATTGGCATGGTGTCACACGCTCGAACCAAACTGTTTCTAGAAATCAACAGGTTTTACTAAGGCGAAAATTTCCTTTGACACACTTTTCCCGTAGTAAATAAAATAAAAACGTATCGCCCACGTTGCTAAAGTATAATAAACAAATTTGGCGCTACACCACATTCACCAATTTAATTTATATTTGCGCCACTCACATGCATACATCTATATACAACACACACCCATACATAGATGTGTATGAATATGTACATGCATATACAGAATGTAACCGGTTAAATTCTGGGGGTTATCAGCTATTACCCAAGGGCATACTTATACTTAGGATGGCATATATTAGCGTGACGAATATCAATATTTTCGGTTATTTGCTAAACTAGTACTCGTAACAAGATCAATTTCAAAATATCACCGACGAAAGTGCATCAATGCAAATAACTATGCAGGTAAATAGCACATTCACAAATAGGTGCAAGCAAAAAATGCACGACCATATGGAAAATAAGTTATCGATTGTACATGCACACATGCCTGCTAAGACAACGTTCAGACAGGGAAACTTTTGTCGCGGCAACTCGTTACTTGTAGGAGAGAGAGGGACGGGGAAAGGGGAAGGGCACCGAGTTGCTCGTGCTCGGGCGACACGCTTTGTGTTCTTATTCGTCTCAGTCGGCTGATAAGAAATTTGACATTCCTTTTCATTTGTAAATTCTTTCAGTGGTTGCAGTTTTGTTGAGTTTTAAGTGAATACATACGGTAAGTTGGGAAATGAAATTTTGTTCTTATTTTTTGCGATTAAATATACACATGTGTATGCATATACTATACATATTAACGTAAATTATGTTAAAACTTCATTTTTCAACTCACCTTTTACTTATAATCACAAAATTTATCAGAATGGTAAATGCCGCTTAAGCGAAGCGTACAGAAATTTGCGAAAATGATATAAAATGAAATGCCACAAAAGTGCCTGAACAGAGTTGCTCTGTGTGAACGCGACGAGCGACACCAAAAGGGAAATCGCCGATAAGACAGTGTTCAAACGAGGAAACTTTTGTTGCTTATTATCGGCGACTTCCCTTTTGGACACAAAGCGTGTCGCCCGAGCACGATCAACTCGGTGCCCTTCCCCTTTCCCCGTCCCTCTCTCACCTACAAGTAACGAGTTGCCGCGACAAAAGTTTCCTCGTTTGAACACTGTCTAATGAACAACAAAAGTTTCCCTGTCTGAACACTGTCTAAGACAACGTTCAGACAGGGAAACTTTTGTCGCAGCAACTCGTTACTTGTAGGTGAGAGAGGGACGGGGAAAGGGGAAGGGCACCGAGTTGCTCGTGCTCGGGCGACACGCTTTGTGTTCTTATTCGTCTCAGTCGGCAGCTAAGAAATTTGACATTCCTTTTCATTTATAAATTCTTTCAGTGGTTGCAGTTTTGTTGAGTTTGAAGTGAATACATACGGTAAGTTGGGAAATGAAATTTTGTTCTTATTTTTTTGCGATTAAATATACACATGTGTATGCATATACTATACATATTAACGTAAATTATGTTAAAACTTCATTTTTCAATCACCTTTTACTTATAATCACAAAATTTATCAGAATGGTAAATGCCGCTTAAGCGAAGCGTACAGAAATTTGCGAAAATGATATAAAATGAAATGCCAGAAAATCGCCTGTACAGAGTTGCTCTGTGTGAACACGACGAGCAACACCAAAAGGGAAGTCGCCGATAATAAGCAACAAAAGTTTCCTCGTTTGAACACTGTCTTATCGGCGATTTCCCTTTTGGTGTCGCTCGTCGCGTTCACACAGAGCAACTCTGTTCAGGCACTTTTGTGGCATTTCATTTTATATCATTTTCGCAAATTTCTGTACGCTTCGCTTAAGCGGCATTTACCATTCTGATAAATTTTGTGATTATAAGTAAAAGGTGAGTTGAAAAATGAAGTTTTAACATAATTTACGTTAATATGTATAGTATATGCATACACATGTGTATATTTAATCGCAAAAAAATAAGAACAAAATTTCATTTCCCAACTTTTTCTGCGATTAAATATACACATGTGCGACGAGCAACACCAAATGGGAAACCGCCGATAATAAGCAACAAAAGTTTCCTTGTCTGAACCCAGTCTAACGATTATAAAAATCCGAAATAGATAACCCAGCACGACTGACTCTGTTCACCACACATCATTGCCAGATCAATATTATCTTCATGGTTCATACTAGTTATGTTCGATGAACAAAAATTATGAATAATTATTACAAATTATCACAAATAGGCGTTCGATGACGACAAAAAATTATCCATCAACCAAAAAATGAGAGAGCAAACTGACAGTTCGTTGCAAGAGAGCCGCTGATTTTGTGTTGGAGAAATTTGGCCAGCCAAAATTATCCATCACGAAAACATATGTTCGAAAACATATGATTGCAATTGTAAACAAAGAAATTTACATTTTGTGAAATCCGGTGTTTTGTAAAATTTGGATCTTATAATATTAAACTATAAAATGGAAAATATAACAACCAAATACTTACCAATTGCGACTTTCTGGAATGTTCCTGGTGAACATTTGAGGTCCAACTTCCTTTTTCCTTCCATTGCAGTATCTTTAACTATTTTTAAACTATGTGAACCGCGCACAAATTTGTAAATAAACTCAGCTGATTTGTCTTATTCTATCGGTTTTTGATGGTGATGGCAAATTTTCTGTTCGATGAAATTTTTTGTTTTTCATCTCTTTGTGAGAGGATTTCCACTTACGCTCTTTATTTGGTTTGCTGGCTGGTGATGGATAATTTTTTCATCGAACAGAACTACTATTGTGATAAATACAAGTGAAAATCTTAACCAATAGACGTCAAAATTCATCACAGCTGAGATCACCTGATGTAGCACCTTCACCATTCTTATGTTATTCCCTGAGCGAATTTCTATGTCTGACAGTTAAAAATAAATATTTGTGACATTTAATATCATCGCCATCTTTAATTTGGAAGACTTCTCACTTTATTCATTCACAATGGTTCATACGGAACAGTTACTTATGCTAAGGTTCAGTGGCGTATAGGCAGCAGAAAAGGAGACTACAGAAATGGAAGCTAAGCTGATAACGACTTCAAAAACTGTGGAACAAGTAAAGAATAGAGTCCGCCCTTTTTTACTGATTCTTATATGGTACAACTTGTTTGACGCAAATAAATACAGTGGCTCACAGCCAAAGTGATGCAACCGTATAAGAAGTAATGAAGCAAGTATTACCTGAAAACTAAATACATCTTCCATAAAATATCAATAGCACTTAACAGCGGCAGATATGTATACATATTTAAATTATGTTTTAAAAAATTCAGATTGTGTAGTTATTTCATTTAATTAACAACAAAAACAAACTTCAGTATTAAATTGCATCTCACAGCGAAAATTATGCAGTAACAAAAAAAAGGATACATTGCAATTTTTTTAAGAACACAACTAAAATTTTAGGTCAATTAATACTTTGTAGGATACCCCTTACTATCTATAACCAGAGAACTTAGAAGTATGAGAAGCTGCAAATTGAAAGTGGAAACTATTCGGAGATGGTCGTTAACAGGGCTGATACGTTTCCAAACTGGGTCAGCACCACACGTTAAATTAGCATTTTTAAGTCGCCAAATATGTTAAATTTAATGTTAGCAGGGGAAAATTTAAATTTTGATGTTAACAAATATGCAAACGAATGAGGATAGAATAAATAGAAAAACTTAAGAAAGTAGATTGTGTTGATATTCAGAACGAAACAAAGAGTTCAATGTGTTAATCAAATTAACGTTTTTAGTTATTTAATTTTTATGAATGAGAGTGTGCACCTTATTACAAGAAAAATGTTCGACAATACATATGTAGTATGTGTGTATGCAGGTTAAAAAAAATATTTATATTTATTTTGTACTTAAAACTTAAAGCGCAAGACTGATTCTGAATCAAGAATAATATTACAAATAAAATATGAAATTAAAAAAACTGGCAAAAATATATCTATACTTTTGTCCAACTGTGATTTGAACCTAGAAAAAAGTTGTGAAATGCATAATAAACCTTCACACAATTTCGTTGCGTCTAAATCACTACTTAATCGTGAACTTCTTACACTCATTATAAAGTATTTTATATGTCTAACATTAAATGTTAAAGTCAACATCCTTCAATCTGAAACGATTCTTCTATTGGTTTGCCAATAATATGAAAAATTTTTAGAAAATTCTAAATATCAGCAATAATTTTTGAGCTCAAGGCAAGTTTTTTGTAATTGTAAAGGATTAATACATATCCACAAAAGTTAACAGCGCGGTCCCCACGCGCAACACATTTTCTGCTGACGCTATGTCTACGAATTTTGTATATCATACCACACCGTAAGCGTGTGAAACAAACCAGGCGCATGTTGGTGCATGTGACAAAACGCCGGTGCAAGCTAACCGTGTGAAACAAACAAGACACATGTTGGTGCATGTGACAAAAACGCCGGTGCGAGCTTAGGTTAAGAAAAAATTGTTAAACTTAGTTTAGTTCAGTTTTTGTACTCAAATAAAGATGTGCTCATAGAGCACTAAAGAAAAAATATTTTTTTAAGTCTCGAAACTAATATCGAGTTAATTGGCGCCCAACGTAAATGGGACACGGTAAGCGCGGTAGAACTTAAATATTTTAAAATATTTAAACGGCCAATTGCCTTTAAGGAGCAGAGTGCCAAGTGACTTAAGTAAAAAGTTACGTGTTTTAATTTCGCAAAAATTAATCGGCGGCTAACGTACCTAACCGTTCGCGAAAAAACGCTACCAGCCCGAAAGAAACCAGCCTGAAAGGTCCGTCCTCAGGCAACCTCGACGACCGTCTCCTCAGCAGGACCATTAGTAGCGCGGACGAGCGCAAAAAGGAGCAACCCAGCGGGAGCAGCGAGGGATTATCCGTAAGGAAAAATAGTCATAAGGAATTTTAAGTGATACGAAGTATAATAAGAAGAATAAAAATAAAATAAAAATTTTTGTGAGGAAACTAAAATAAAATTAAATCAAATTAATACCAATTGAAGTATATTAAAAATAATAAATTTTTTTGTAAAGGAAATTAAATTAGAAACGAAATATTATTAAGAAAAATTTTGTGAAAAAGTAGTGAAACAAAAAGTTAAATTGTGCTACAAAAAATAATTTAACAACAATAAAAAAGCCGTAAAATCATAACAGAATACAACAAAGTTGAAATTTGTAAAATATCCTTCAACTTATAATATAACCCTAATTCCGCGAATCCTTATACGGACCCTCCGGAGTAGAAAGGGCCCTCTTCCAAGAAGAGGTCAATAAGAACCAAATAATAAAAAAAAAAAAAATAAAATAAATAAAAACCATAAATTTTTTTTTCTTCGAAATGACTAATAATAATAACGTTATTAGGCCACCAGTGTTGACAAGTAGTCTAACTCAACCAAATACCGAAAGGGACATGACTAGCCAAATAGCGGAACTAGTCGCTAGATTAGTGGACGCCAGATTAGGCCAAAAAGAAAGTACTATATCGGAAACAGACGAGACCATTTCCGTAACAAACGGACATAACATAGGTGAACTGGATAGAATACCTGATGTAGTCAGGAGCCTGAGGGAATTCTCTGGTGAACCAAGAGAATTCAGCTCTTGGAAGAAGAGCGTAGAGAGGATAATAAAAATTTATGAACCAATGTGCGGTACCCCAAAATACTTTGGGATACTAAATGTGATTAGGAATAAGATAATAGGCCAAGCAGACGCAGCATTGGAGTCGTACAACACCCCATTAAATTGGAAGGCAATTTGCAAGTGTCTTACGCTCCACTATGCCGACAAACGAGACCTCGGAACTCTCGAATATCAAATGAATTCACTCTTACAAGGACGTTTAACCACACAGGAGTTTTACCAAAGTGTTTACTCCCATTTATCTCTAATTCTAAATAAGATATCCTGTATGGATATGAGCCACGAAACTCTTTGCATTATGACCCAAACATATCGAAATAAAGCACTCGATACGTTTATTCGTGGTTTGAATGGTGACTTACCGAAATTATTAGGTATGAGGGAACCAGTGGACCTTCCACAAGCTTTACATCTCTGCCTAAAACTAGAAAACCAATACTTCAGAACAAGTTATGCTCATGGAGTAACAAGAAACCTCCATAATCCTGCCCCAGTACGTCCGACAATAACCCCTATCATTTCTAATAATCGAATTAATCCAAATAACAAAGGAAACCCCTATTTCTATCCAGAATTAGCGTACCTCCCACAACCCCCGAGGAATCCCAATCCAACTCCTAACCCTGGTCTTAGATATAATCAATACAACAATTTTAATAATTTTCGAAACAATCCTGTTCCTCCTCCTCGTCCTTTTGCTCCGAAACCACCGAATAAGCCCGAGCCAATGGAAATAGACCAAAGTGCCCAAACGCGAAATGTCAATTATATGAATCGACCGACACAAAACAATACTTATCAAGCTAAAAGACCAGCTTCAACGCAGCTCCATACAGACAAAAGACAACGAAATTATAATATTGAGACACAGGACTATGAAGACGTTATAGACAAAAATGAAGAAGCAGGACAATCATTACATGACTATGTTTATTCCTCTGAAAATCTAGAAGACAATCACCAAACGGAACCCGATTCCTTTGAAAATATCGATTTTACGGACATTCATTTTTTAGGATGAATAACTCTTCATTGCCTTATATTGAAGGAAACACCAGCAATGGAGAGATAATGAAAATTTTAATAGATACCGGGTCTAACAAAAATTATGTGCAACCTCAGTTCGCAATAAAGCCTATTAAAAACGAAACTCCATTTTTTGCATCCTCTATCGGAGGAAATATTCAGATCACTCACCACACTTTTGCAAACGTTTTCGGACTGAAAGATACTACCATAAAACTCTTCTTGATGCCAACGTTGAAATCTTTTCACGCCATTATAGGAAACGATTCATTAAAAGAACTAGATGCAGTAATACATGCAAAAGACAACTATATGTCAATAGGCAAAAATAGAGTTAAAATCAAATTAAAGCAACAATTCTCACAGGACGTAAATCTTATAAATATCAGGACAGAACATCTAAATCAAATACAAAAAGAAAAATTGCAAAAATTAGTTAACAATTTCAAGACGCTATTCGCAGATCCAGAAGAAAAATTAACTTTTACTACTACAGTGAAAGGCGAAATTCGCACCAACACAGATAGACCAGTTTATACCAAAAGTTACCCTTATCCAATGTGTCTAAAAGAACAGGTGGAAAAACAAATTAAAGAATATTTACGCGATGGAATCATTCGACCATCTAGGTCACCATACAACGCCCCCGTATGGGTGGTTCCAAAAAAATTAGACGCATCAGGAGAAAAAAAATATCGTATAGTGGTCGATTACCGAAAGCTAAACTTAGTAACAGTACCTGACAAATATCCTATCCCTGAAATCAATGATGTATTGGCCTAGCTTGGTAAAAATAGGTACTTTTCAACAATTGATTTAAAAAGTGGATTTCATCAAATTCCACTCAAAGAATCAGATGTTGAAAAAACAGCGTTTTCTATAAATAACGGCAAGTACGAGTTTACTCGGCTGCCTTTTGGGCTGAAAAACGCCCCTTCAATTTTCCAAAGAGCACTCGATGACATACTCAGAGACCATATAGGCAAGCGGTGCTACGTTTATATTGATGACATTATCATCTTCAGTAAGGATCAAGAAACCCATTTTAAAGACATAGAAACAATTTTCGAAACTCTAAAAAACGCCAACCTTAAAATACAACTAGATAAAAGCGAATTTTTAAAATCTGAGGTCGAATTTCTCGGATTCATTATTTCCGAGAAGGGTCTTAAAACGAATCCAAAGAAAACAGACGCAATAGTGAATTTTACAGCACCCAAAACCTTGAAAGATCTTCGTTCATTCCTTGGACTTTCAGGGTATTATCGCCGCTTCATAAAAGATTACGCGAAGCTAGCAAAACCCCTTACAGTCCTTTTAAGGGGAAGATGGGCGTAAACCCAAAAACGTTTCAAAAAAGACGCTCATATCGCTAGACGACACAGCAATCGAAGCATTTAACAAAATTAAACTATCTCTAACAGCAGAAGAAGTTATGCTTATTCATCCCGATTATTCAAAAGAATTTCAGTTAACAACGGACGCCTCTAACTACGCGATTGGAGCCGTACTATCACAAAACGACAAACCAATTGCTTTCATATCTCGAACACTAAGTCAGACAGAAGAACACTACGCCACGAACGAAAAGGAAATGTTGGCGATTATCTGGGCTTTAGGTAACTTACGAAATTTCCTTTACGGATCTGCGAAAGTTAAAATATTCACCGATCACCAGCCCTTGACCTACGCAATTAGTACAAAAAACAATAACAATAAAATGAAGAGATGGAAAGCCATCTTGGAAGAGTACAACTATGAGTTGCACTACAAACCAGGAAAGGCAAACGTGGTTGCAGATGCACTTTCGCGACCGCCCCAAGTAAACTCCCTGACAGAAACCATACATAGCGACGAAAGCTCCGAACATAATCTAATACCTATAACGGAGGCTCCCATAAATGCCTTTAAGAACCAAATCTTCCTAAATGTAGACGACATTTCTACATACAGGTTCAATATAGTTTTTCCCACCTACCACAGACATACTGTTACTGAAAGCGACTACCCTAATGAAAAATTAATCCAAATATTAAAACGATATTTAAATCCATCAGTGGTGAATGGCCTAAGCACCGAAGAGCATATTCTTGGAAAAATACAAGAAATCTACCCCCTTCACTTCAGAAACTATAAAATCAGATTTACACGCAAAATGTTAAAAGACGTAACGGATACAGATGAGCAGGAGAACGAAATCTTAAAGGAACATAAACGCGCACATCGCAGCGCACGCGAAAATAAAGAGCAGCTCTTACGAACATTCTATTTCCCAAGAATGCAATCAAAAATAGAATCAATAATAAAGCAATGTAAAATTTGTAAAACGGAAAAATACGAAAGACACCCTCCAAAACCCATTATTCAACCAACTCCGATTCCACAATATCCTGGACAGATCGTACACTTAGACATTTACTTTACAAACGACAGAGTCATCCTTACTGCAATAGATAAGTTTTCTAAATACGCACAAGAGGCATTAGTTAGATCAAGAGCCACACAACACATTAAAGAACCTCTAAGAAGACTATTAATGTGTTTTGGAATACCAGAAAGAATAGTTATAGATAATGAAAAATCACTAGGATCAGCTTCAATAGTACATCTCTTAGAAGATGAACTAAATATAGAAATATTTAAATGCCCACCTTATACTAGTACAGTAAACGGACAAATCGAACGCTTTCATAGTACGTTATCAGAAATAATGCGCTGCCTGAAGGCAGAAAAAGTTCATTCATCCTTCACCGACCTCCTCGATAAATCCATTTGGAAATACAATTATTCTATCCATTCTACTGTAAAACGGAAACCCGTAGAGCTATTTTTTGGACGACGTGTAGCCACTGATCCTCTACAAGTTGAAGTCGAAAAACAAAAGAATATTCAGAGACTTCAACGTAAACAAGATGCCGATCTAAATTACCACAACAAAAAAAGAAATCCTTACAAAAACTATAACGTGGGCGACGTGATATTTGTGAAAGTCAATAAGAGAATAGGGAATAAACTTACATGCCGCTACAAAGAGGAAACTGTAGCGGAAAATAAAAACAGCACAGTTATCACAGACTCTGGAAGAATAGTCCATAAAGGATTAATAAGAAACTAAAACAAGAAAAAAAAAAAAAAAAAAAAAAAAAATAGAAAACTAAATCTTTAGATGATAAGAGTTATCTTTTCGTTTTGCAGGAAGCAACATGACAAACTTCATTAGATACATACCGTTTATATTAAAACTATTGACGACTGGCCACGGTGACACCCAAATTTTGGATTACAGCAATTCCCAAATTATTGCAATCGATGAGGGAATTGCACTGCTACAGACCGGTACATTCAGACTCATACATAAAATAAACCTAAATCAATACGAGGACGCAATCTTGGACATTTAATCTACTATCAAGACCTACGTGACACCCAAGGACAGCAGTTACCTTTTCCTCAACCATGACATTGAATTAGTAAAAAACATACTTGATGGACTCAAACCTAGACGAAAACGATCGCTGAACATATTAGGGACAGCCTGGAAATGGTTGGCAGGTACTCCAGACCACGACGATTTTCGACTGTTATCCGACCATACCAATAACTTATTGACTAATAATGACAAACAGGTAATAATTAACAGGATAACGATCAACCGATTGAACGAAATTTCGAAAACGACAAATACCCTTTTAAACACAGTACAGTCCAGTGAAATAGCAAAAAGAGAGATTATCCGCAATATAAAACGCAAATTGAAAATAATTAAAGAGGAATTGGTTCAGATAGATTACTCAATACAGTGGGCCAAAGCGAACATAGTCAACTCCTTTATTTTATCAAATTTTGAAATTAACATTACAAAAACCCTTTTCGAAGAACAAAAAATGCCTTTTGTAAATCTAATAGAAGCCTTGGAATTTAGCGAAGTTAAAGTCGCATCCAATCAATCAACTGTGTTGTACATTGTTTCACTACCAATAACAGAAAAAAATAGTTGTAAAAAGTTGTTATTAAAATCTGTAAAGATGAAAAATGTTAGTATTAAGTTGGAATTTGAAAACATAATATTTTGTAAAAATCAAATTTTGGGAATTAGAAACAAATGTAGTACTTTAGATGAGATATCAATTTGTAAAGCCTCTAACTTTGCAAATATAACTAGCTCTAAGTGCATCCCTAATCTAATTAAAAGCTTGCCTTCAACATGCACCACTACCAACAATCAACATTTACCGACGATCGAAGAAATAACACCCAACATCCTTCTACTAAATGACCATAGAGGAGAGGTATCAATAGATAACAGATCTGTATCCTTACAAGGAACTTTCCTTATTCACCATAGCAACTCTACAATATTGGTGCAAAACCAATTATTTAAAAGTAAACAACTATCAGCTGCCAAGCCATTACCCGCAATAGCGCAAATTTCGAATGCGACCAATACATTTAAAGAAGCCCTGTCCTTACAGATGCTGAAAGAATTACAGATAACGAACACCGAACAACTGAGAGGAATTAAGTACAAATACAGCGCTAGCCTTACCACTAATTTCATCATCCTTGGTGTAATTATCAGTCTACTGTCATACAGGACTTACATATCCCGAAAGAACTACAAAATCACCATACAAACTCCAAAAAATTTGGCCGAAGACCCTTCTGGTACCCCAAATCACAACAGCGAGGACACTGTTGAACTTAAAGGGGGAGGAGTTAACTCCACAAAAGTTAACAGCGCGGTCCCCACGCGCAACACATTTTCTGCTGACGCTATGTCTACGAATTTTGTATATCATACCACACCGTAAGCGTGTGAAACAAACCAGGCGCATGTTGGTGCATGTGACAAAACGCCGGTGCAAGCTAACCGTGTGAAACAAACAAGACACATGTTGGTGCATGTGACAAAAACGCCGGTGCGAGCTTAGGTTAAGAAAAAATTGTTAAACTTAGTTTAGTTCAGTTTTTGTACTCAAATAAAGATGTGCTCATAGAGCACTAAAGAAAAAATATTTTTTTAAGTCTCGAAACTAATATCGAGTTAATTTGTATGTATGTACATATATAATATGAAAATTCCAAATAATTCAATGTTCATATGTGTTATACATATTATTTATACTATTATAACTATAACTTATAAATGCGCTTCCAATTTAATATTTGATATATTTTCTGGTGTTGATTTCGTTTTTCTGTAGATACGAATTATATGCGATATACATACATATGTATATTACACATTTGTTCATTTGTATCAAAAATTTATCTTGCCAAAAAATATTCACGGGAAACTGAATCAAGTAGCGATTAAGTTTAAGTAAACCAATTGTGTTCTGTAGTGGAGTTGCTTCAGGATGCGCCGCAACATCATTTATGCTTTCGTTTTGCGCGGGTTCGGAACCGGGCCACACGCTTAAATTTGGGTGGGGGTTGATTTAGATTTTTACTTTTATGCAAATACTTGCACTAGCTTACATACATACATATGTATGTTGATATATACTACCTGAGAATACTACATAAGTACATTTGAATGTACAGTCACAAATAACTAAAATATCATCAAGTATACAATCATATATGCACACATCCATATGTATTCATATCTATGTACATATATACATATACATATCTAAATACATAAATTCATATGCATCCATGTACATACATACACACATACATATGTATGTAGTTATGTACGCGCATGTGCATAAATTCCACCTTGACCTACGCTAAATCTAAATCAAATCACAGCGCAAGCACAACCGCAGTTGCACTTGTGCCTGCGACGGCGCCAAATATTCTAAAATATCTGAAACTACATACAACAACAAAAAATTCATTCATAAACGCGTGCGCGTATTCCTAAAAACAAATGCAGTTCATTCATAAGCGCAAGCATTTCATCTACCCGCGCACGCAAATGTTTTTTCGTGACGAACACAAAAATGCTAAAATTTTCAATTTTACAAACCATCGACGGTCATTGAAAAGTTTCAACACCGTAATACCAGACAATAATGTATATTTGCAACGTAGTCTGACAAATTGCTGGCATTTTTCTAGAACATTCTAGAATATTCTAGAACATTCTAGAACTGTTGTCCAAATGCGTATCAATTCATTTGCGTACACATGCACGCGCAATTAGAGAATCGACACAAAAACTGCCGAAAAACAGAAAAGAATATTCTTTTGGTTACCGTTCCTTTTCCCTTTCAACCCTTCTCTTATCAACAATTGTTGCATAACTCCTCTTCCGTCTCAACTTACCCCGCTGGCAATCAAAAAACAGTTTTTTTCGCGGTTTACTACTTTTCTTCTTTGTTTCATTTTTAGTTGGATTCGTAAATTGTTCTTCTTCTTTGCGCACACATTGCTATGATTTGCATAATTAGCCGTTTAAGCAGGCTTCATGAAATGTCTGCTGTGGCTTAGTGCGTATAGTAGCCGATCACATTGGGCCCGTTTTCATGCTACCAAGTTGCAAAAAAAACACTCCAACCCGGATAAAATTTCCTTTTAGTTACTTCACAACACTGGCAAAATCTGTCATTAAACATATGTATGATTTGTTTAGTGAAATTTTAAAGAAGCAAAACAAAATGAGCAATTCTGAGGATTCTGTGGTAAGTTATTAGATTTATTTAAAAACATTAAATAAATGCTGTTAATCACCCTGTGTTACTCCCTTTCCGTTCTACGTTTATAATACAACTTTGTTACTATACTTTGACAAAGAATTACTTGTCAAAGAACGACCGCCATAGTTTCGATCTTTTTGGAAGCAGCCGTGGAAGCAAAAAGACGTGCCATCACCACAATTTTGAAGCAAGCCTTAAACCAAGCAAGCCGTAAAGCGAGCCTTACATCAAGCCTTAAATAAGCAAGACAAATGCATATAGTCCGCCCGGTAATACATATTTTTTCTATACTTTAATTGTACTTAGAGATTGAATATAATCTAAGCATACATGTACATAAGAACAGTAAATTTGTATTAAAATTATTAAACTTAAAGCGTGCATTCGTATTTATTTGCAAGCGGAATATTATAAATCAACAGTTTTCACAATTTTGGCACGTCTGTATAGCTTGGCACACACGTGGAATTTGGTAAGGGTGCATGTCAAAAGCACACGAATACGGTTTGCGAAGCCGCATACGGAAAAGGGCACGTACCAGCAGTGAAGGAGAGTCATCAGTCGAGGGTACGATGGAAGAGTCAAAAGGTACTAGCGCAGACAGCGTGAATGTCATAATTGCAACGTTAAATGCACTAAGGGCTTCAGTGGAGGAGTTAACGCATAGCACAGCCGAAAGCCAGAGAGATATTATTCGTTTACAAGAAAGAATGCAGCCCCAATGCGTTGGTGCTGAAGTGCAGCCAGCACAATACGAGCCAAGACAAGTCATGCCAACGCCGGAACAGGCCAGTCAGGTTGTTCCAGCAACGGATGCAAGGCTGAAATTTTATGACTTACCGACATTTAACGGCAACGTGTAAGAGTGACCTCTATTTCGAGCCAACTTTGACGACACAACAGTGATATTTAAGTACAGTGATCGGCAGAATTTGATGCGCCTTCAGAAGTGCCTTAGTGGTTCGGCAAAAGAAGCGGTAACATCAATGCTTATATATCCGAATGATATGCCTACGGTGTTAAGCGAACTTGAATTTAGATTTGGAAAACCAGATATGCTGGTAAAATGTCAAATTAATAAGCTACAACAATTTCCGCCAATATCCGACACAAAGCCTGTCCAAATTGTGCTTAATGCCTTCAACAAGCACAACGAATGCGAAATATAATGCTCCGACATCTAACCCTCGCCGATTGATGTACATAGAGCGTGCAGTAGTGCAGTGCTATAAATGCAGTGGCAACCATACAGTTTTTCAATGTGAACAGTTCAAGAAGATGGGTGTACAAGAACGATGGGAGTTAGTGAAAAAGCTGCAACTATGCTTTTCCTGCTTACGTAAAGGACATTGTACGTTAAAATGTCGGTATCGAAGAAAATGCCACGTAAATAGCTGTCAGCGGTATCATAATCCACTACTTCACAGTGAAGAAGCAGAAAACCAAGCTGTACGTCAAACTGCAAGAGCAAATGAAAGAGCACAACCTATATTAAATTGCCGCTTGACCAAAAATACGTGCGGGCAGTTATTTAAGATGTTACCAGTCAACATCTATGGTTCAAATGGAAAACGAGAGGTGTTAGCTATGTTCGACGAAGGTTCTTCAATATCGATAATGGAGGAGAAGGTTGCCAAGCAAATCGGTGCCAAGGGTAAAGCATACCCGTTAACGCTTCAGTGGCATGATGAAAAGGTTGTCACTGAACAAGCACTAAAATTTAACGTCGAAATTGAGAATCGCCTTAATAAAAATAAATTTTTACTAAAAGATGTCTATACGGTAAAAGACGTGAATTTGCCTGAGCAAACGTTAAAAAAAGAAGACTTCGAGCACTTAGAACACTTGCCTCTCCTAAATTATTACGCTTCGAAACCGGTTTTGCTGATAGGGCTGAAACATGCCTATTTGGGTGCCACGTCTACAGTCGTTCAAGCTGACGTTGAAAGTCCGTTGGTAGTCGAAACGCCATTAGGTTGGGTAGCGTATGGCCCAACTAAGTCACCTGCAGGCGCCAGTCCTCGAGTAATACTCATCAAAGAATACCAACAACTAGAAAATTTGGTCCAAGAATATTTCGCCACCGATAGCTTTGGTACCAATCCAGCATCCTTTAAATTAGAATCGGAGGAAGATAAACGAGCGCGTTTAATTTTAGAACAAACCACTACACGAATCGGCGAGCAGTTTGAATGCGGCTTACTGTGGAAAAGGTATCCAATTAATTTATCCAGTAGCAGGTCGATGGCGGAGAAGCGTTTAATGACAGTAGAGCGACAAATAAAATTCAACGAAGAATTCGGTAAGCGATATAAGCAAGAGATGGCTAATTACATAGCCAAAGGTTACGCCAGGAAGCTAAGTACGAGTGAAGCAGCCGCACCGCATCAGCATGTTTGGTAAAAGAAAATATGAACAAAACGTCGCCAGCAGTAAGAGAAATGATCAGCATGGAACGTAGCGGTACAACAGACAAGGTACTGGGCCTTTTCTGGAACACAAACGATGACACTTTCACATTTCATACCAAGTTTCATCGCGTTCCAACGGAAGTACTTGGCGGAACGCGTACGCCGACGAAAAGAGAGCTGCTAAAAATCGACATGAAATCGCTTGGGATGACGTATTGCCGCAGGAACTGAGCCAAAAATGGTTACGCTGGTGGCAAGCGTTTCGCAATGTGGAGCAATTTAAGATGCAGCGCTGTTACTCTCCGCATATTTTTACTGGTGGGCGAGTAGAAGTACACATTTTCGTCGATGCAAGTCAAGTAGCCTTCGCAGCAGTGGGGTATATTCGGGTAGTTCACGAAAACGAGGTCAGCGTAAGTTTCATCATTGGAAAAACTCGTACCGCACCGTCGAAACTACTATCCATTCCGAGGTTGGAGCTACAGGCGGCAGTATTGGGTACTCGACTTTCCAAATTGATTCTCGACTGCCACGAGTTCACAGCTGAGAGAGTAATGTTCTGGAGTGACTCTCAAACTGTCTTGCAATGGCTAAACCAAGTACAAAGAAAGTACCGCGCATTCGTTGCGCATCGAATTGCCGAAATCCTCAACGCAACATTTCAGGAACAGTGGCGATGGGTTCCAAAATACCAGAATCCTTCAGACGTAGCAACGCGTTCGTCGATGTCACCGAAGTTCGACATCAATAGCCGCTGGGCGAAAGGTCCAGCATTTTTGAATCGCGACGAGCAGTATTGGCCTACCGCAACAGTGAAGATATCATCCGTTCTTCAAGAAGAATTAAGTCTGACCACCTACTGCTTGTTCAGCCAAGCAACTCATTGATTGATTTTACAAAATTTAATTCGCTGACCAAGTTGCAACGTACTATAGCCTGGGTTATAAGAGCAGTATCTGCATTCCGATCAACGCAAAACAAGAAGACACGACCACCATCAAGTCTGACAACAGCAGAATTAGAAAGGGTAGAACACATTATTCATCGAACCGTACAGCGCGAATGTTTCCCGATCGAGATCGCCGATCTGTCAGCGTCACGCAAGATAGCAAAGCAGAGCTCGTTGTATAAGCTCTCACCGTATTTGGACCAGAGCGGCATATTACGACTAAGCGGTCGTATCGATGAAGCATCGTATTTGCCATTTCAAGCCCGGAGACCAATTATATTGTCGCAAAAGCACAAGCTATCAGCCTGGATAGTACAACACTATCACGAGAAGAGTCATCATCAAAATTCCGTACGCCAAAAATACTGGATTCCACGATTGAAAGCTCTACTAAAAGATCTACAACGTAAGTGCCTTGTATGTAAAATCGACAGAGCCAAGCCGAATTCTCCAATGATGGGCCAGTTACCCGTCGATCGCATAACTCCATTTGTGCGTCCATTCACGTACACTGGTGTCGATCTCTTCGGGCCCTTTAATGTCTCAATCGGCAGACGTCGCGAGAAAAGGTGGGGCGTAATATTTACGTGCCTCACAATCCGAGCTGCACACATCCAGCTGGCGGAAAATCTCTCCACCGACGCATTCGTTCTATGCTTACGAAATGTCGTGAATCGTCGGGGTACTCCAAAGAGAATAAGAAGCGACAACGGTACCAACTTTATTGGCGCTCAAAAGGAGCTGAAGTCCTGTGAACGTTTGCTGGATACAGACCGTATCCAAACGGAAGCCGCAAATTACAACATTGAATTGCCCAGCGAATCCCAGTTCAGGTGGTTGTTGGGAACGGCTGATACGGGTAATCAAATCGCTATTAGGTAAGACACTCCGAGAAGTGGCGCCGAAAGTAGACACTCTTCAGAGTGTCCTCATCGAAGCGGAAAACGTAATAAATTCACGGCCGCTAACAGATGTACCCGTATCTCATGAAGATGACGAACCAATCACGCCTAACCACTCCTTGCTGGGATGTGTAAATTCGACGCAAACACCCTAACCAGTTGGTGAGAAGATATGTTTGCGGAAACAGTGGAGAATAGCACAAAATTTGAAAGATCGGTTATGGCGACGCTGGACGCTGGTGTACCTGCCTCAACTCATACACCGTACGAAGTGGCAGGAGAAAACAACGCCACTAGAAGTCAATGATCTGGTAATTATATGCGACCCTACACAACCACGCAGCCAGTGGCAGAGGGGTCGCGTAACTAAAGTATTCCCTACTAAAGACGGCCAAGTACGAGTTGCCGAAGTGAATACCAGCGGAGGCAAATTGCGACGACCAGCGACGCGCTTGGCTCGACTTATAGTTGGTGAATCCCAGGGAGATTCACGGGGCGTGGAGTGTTAATCACCCTGTGTTACTCCCTTTCCGTTCTACGTTTATAATACAACTTTGTTACTATACTTTGACAAAGAATTACTTGTCAAAGAACGACCGCCATAGTTTCGATCCTTTTGGAAGCAGCCGTGGAAGCGAAAAGACGTGCCATCAATACAATTGTGAAACAATCCTTAAACCAAGCAAGCCTTAAAGCGAGCCTTACATCAAGCCTTAAATAAGCAAGACAAATGCATATAGTCGCGCGCTAATACATATTTTTTCTATACTTTAATTGTACTTAGAGATTGAATATAATCTAAGCATACATGTACATAAGAACAGTAAATTTGTATTAAAATTATTAAACTTAAAGCGTGCATTCGTATTTATTTGAAAGCGGAATATTATAAATCAACAAATGCATTAAATAACCTTTCACGTTTGTAGATGATGTCTTTGTACACGGGTGAGCATTGCGAATCACGTCGTAATAGAGAGATGCAGGAAGTACTAGAATTGTTGGAAACGATATATGCCAGCTCCAGCTCTTCTGAAGACTCAGAGAGTGAAAACGAGGCCCATGAGAAGTGCTCCAATTTTGAAGGCACGCTCGATGCAATGAGTGAGGCAGATTTCAAAATGCCCATGAGGCCAAGACGCCAAACGGTGGAATATCTAACAAGTAATAACAAAATGTGTGTAAAAGAAATGCATAAACTTAATGCCATTTTATTTTCAGTGAAGTATTCGGAGACGTACCTGCCACATCTGGGGGTGATAGGACGCGTATATTATTTATTTATTTATTTAAGTCTATGAATATCGATCCTTACAGACTATGGAAAAAAGTAACTTAGTACAAGCTATTGATATACATATTACATATTTTCAATAAAGCTACAATATAGAATTAAAAGATTCAAAAAAGCGTTCCTTGAAAGTGAAAAGTCAAGATCAGCATTACTATTAAGGGAATTCAATTCACGTAAAGAGCGAGTAATGGGGGCATTACTGGCGTACTTAGTTTTAAAGTTATCCCCATGAAAAGGGTAAAAGTTCCGAAGAGATCGCTGGGGAACATTAAATCGAATCCGTTCCAACAAGTAAGGGCAATCAATGACTCCAGTTATAATACAATGAGTAAAGGACAGGCACAGTATAGATTTACGAGTTTCCAGGGACTTGAGATTTATAAGCATTAGACGAGCAGAATAGGATGGTATGGGATCTGTAAAATTCAGAGACCGAAGTGCAAACTTAAGAAAAATTTTTTGTACACGTTCTATTCTATTGATAGCTAGCTGGGTACTTGGTCTCCAAATAAAAGCAGCATATTCTAAGTGAGATCTCACAAATGATACATAGAGTAACTTGATGGTATAGGGATCAGTGAATTTAGAAGCATTCCGTCTTACGAAACCCAACATGGAGAAAGATTTGGAAGTGATATAATTTATATGGTTATTAAAAGAGAATTTACTATCAAAAACAACGCCAAGGTCCGTAATCTCCCTAACACGCAGAAGGTCACATTTCGCTATATTGTACTTAGCAGGTATAATGTTAGAGATTTTGGAGTAAGTTATTTGGAAGCACTTAGATAAGTTCAGTGAGAGACGTGATTTCTGGCACCACAAGTAAAGCCGGTCAATATCAGTTTGAAGCTTAATGGCATCATCTGGGGTCTTAATCGCTGAGAAAATCTTTAAGTCATCAGCATAAAGCAAAAATTTAGCAAATGAAAAACAACTTTTGATGTCGTTAATAAATAGTACAAATAGGAGTGGCCCCAAGATACTTCCTTGCGGGACTCCAGAAAAGGCAACAAAAGGGTTAGACGAAATACCATCAAATGTAACAATACAACGTCTATTGCACAAGTAAGAGTTTATCCATTGCAGAAAGGCAGAATGAAAGCCAAGGCAAGCTAATTTTTCAATTAGGACTTTATGTGAGACTTTATCGAAAGCTTTCGAAAAGTCAGTGTAAATACAGTCAACCTGTAAACCAGCCGAGAAAGACTCAATGCAGTCAACAGCTAGATTCGATACTGTAGATTTATTGGAGACAAACCCATGCTGATTTCGGCATATTAAAGATTTAACCGCAAAACTCAACTTTGCATTGACTGCGTGTTCAAAAATTTTTGAGATAGTCGAGAGCTTTGAAATAGGCCTATAATTTCTAACGTCATTTTTATTGCCACTCTTAAAGATTGGCGTTATGGAGGTGAGCTTCCATGCGTCAATGAAACTCCCCGAGGATAAAGATTTATTGAAAATTACTTTCAGAGGATAGACCAAAGCAGGACAATTTTTTATTAAGACTGCTGAAAGTCCATCAACATCAGTTTGGGAGGAAGATTTCAATTTAAAAAAAGCTTTACTAATATCCTCAGATGAGAGGCATAGAGCACCGTAGTCCAAATAGTAGTCTAACCTAGACGAAAAGTCACTCGGATGGTTTTTCATTTTTTTTGCTTCACACCACTACATCTCAGGTAGGATATCATATAATGGAGTTGGCTCAACTTGCATATTTTTCCGAGTTAGTGTTGTTGTTTTACATGTTATTTCTTATCCTACCTAGTGTTTTTTTGCATCTAGGTTACAAAAAAACAGGCCTAATGTCGATGTAAATTCTTTGTGCTCGTTTTTATAAAACCCTTGTACATGCGGAAGAGCATCAACTTAACTTTTTTCAAAAAACATCGGTAACATTTTGCTGTACAATGTACAAGGGTTTTATAAAAGCCAGCACGAAGAATTTACATCAAAAACATTGCAAAACCTTCAATAAAATGTTTTCACTGAAACTGAACTTTTTTTAAATTTGCTTTTGGTTTTTTATTTTACTTGTAATTAGAATAAGAAATGATCTGAATTGAGTTTTATAAATGATACTCCTTGTGAATTTGTTTTAGTTTTATAGATTTTAAGTTGAATGGAAATGCAATGAATTCTGAATATTTTTATTAAGATATAAATATATATGTATATGCAGTGAAACTTTTAAATAATATTTTGTTGTCTTAAATAATTAAAAAGGGGTTGCCTTCTGTCAAGGCTGCGGCTATGCGTACTACCACCACCAGTAGTGCGATTCACTAACTTGTTTTAAAGATATTCGTTTGGTTAACTCAACTTAACCAAAATTTTAGCGACCCTGCTATTCAGTAGCCATTTTTGAACGATTTTCGCATTGGCCGAATCAGCTGTTGATGTTAGCTAGTCGATGACCGAAAACTAAACGACAATAAATTTTATGTTGTTAACTCAATCGAGAAAAGTGAAATTCGTGATTTCAATTTAAATAAAAGAAAAATTTTAAATTCAGTGATTTGTTTTCTTGTAATTAAAAAAGGAACATTAAATAATGTCGCTTAAATATTTGGCATATGATTTATCACGAGGTGATGAAGAACTAAGCGCTCCAACAGTGGATCGACGTTTACTCCGAGATGTGGGCAATCCCTTTCATCTAAATGCAACAGACTTTCAAAAACTGTATTGGTTAACTCCAGACTTGGCTGAATACCTAATTTATCAGCCTGATAACCAAATAAGAGGATCCAGAATAACAGCAATATCAACTGAGAAACAGGTAGCTCATGTAATCTTTAAGCCTGTATGCAATTTTAAATTTTAATTTTATATTGGTAGATTCTAGTGGCGTTAAGGTTCTTCGCAACTGGTTCCTATCAACGACTCGTAGGTGAACAATGGGGAATATCCATGAGCCAGTTTTTCGTAAGCCGGCATTCATCGGGTAACGGATGCAATCAATGATTCGTTGTTTCACCAGAAAGTGAGGTTTCCTATGACCCAAGTGGAACGCCATTCTGCTAAAGAAATGTTTGCTTCGGCGTCGTCTCCCTTTGTGGGAGGCTGTATTGGAGCCCTCGATTCCACGCACATATCAATTTTGCCACCAAGGAATCATGAGGAGGCTTATGCCAACCACCACATCTACTATTCAATTAATATGCAAATGGTAAAAGCAAACGTTTACAAGGATCCATATATAAAACAGAAATATAGTTTAGTTTTAATATATAGATAAATGATTATAATTAAAAAAATTAAATATATGTATGTATGTAAATCCTAAATACGCTGGAGCACAACGCGAAGTTTGAAAACGATAACCATGGCATATTTGCAGGTTATTCCGCATATTCCTTGGAGTCGACTTGATGACTATTCTAACAAAACACTCATAGAAGAGTCCGGAATTCTGCTACAATGGATCATTGCAATATACATATATAAAGAATTTTAAGTGTTTGTAGTTTGAAACAAACTAATATCTATTTCACTTTAATGAAATATAACCAAATCGCTCAAATTTATATTTGGCAGCAGGCATTCGTTTGTTTTTTTTTCTATTCCTCTTTGTGCTTTTCGCTTATTTTGACATTTAGTTTGACTGAGATGCCACTCTTTATCACTTTGAATAAATACAACGAAACAGCTGTTAAGTGTCGTTAAGAATAAGTTAGTGAATCGCACAATCGTTAGTGCAAACGGCAAATATTGCCGCTAAAAATAACAATTGTCGTACCGTTTAAAGTTAGTGAATCGCACTACAGATGTGGCAGGCACACACTACATCTCAGGTAGGATATCATATAACCGAGTTGGCTCAACTTGCATATTTTTCCGAGTTAGTGTTGTTGTTTTACATGCTATTTCTTATCCTACCTAGTGTTTTTTTCCAACTAGGTTACATTAAAATGGGCCTATTATCTATTGCACGTTCTAGCTTTTGCCCCATTAGTTTTATGGAAATCTTTTTTCATTTAAATTTCTGCTCTGATTCTATTTCATTACAAAAGAATATACAAAATCGTGAAAAAGTTTTCACATGTCTAATTTTTTGGAATAGTTTGAAATGCGAAATGCACACATTATCAATAAGATATAAAATAAAATATTAACTATCCGTGCATTTTTTGTAGTTACAGCGATCCCCGAAAACAGTTGCATCACTGCACAAAAGTTCTGATCTGATTCTATTTAGGTACAAATGAATATGATACTATAAAAACTCTAAAACTAAGTAAGGAAAAAATTTCCGAAATCAAATTTTAAAAATTTTACAACATCAGTTAAAAAAAGGAAAATTATAATAATAATATTGATAGACACGCTGTTAATTGTTACATCTTAACATAATAAATATATGTTCACGGCATTTTCTTACTGACCTCTCTGTTAAAGTGTTATGTGGAAATGTTAAATACCTGTGTGGAAACCCAGTTTGGAAACGTTTCAGACAACACTTTTTGCAGTCCACAAATTTGTAACCTCTCATACTTCTAAGTTCTCTGCTATAACTGCTTTCATACATATGTTTCAGCATGGTTTCCACCAATTTCTTTGTATAGTTATGAGCAAGTTTATTCCATTCTGGTTGCAGGGCGTTTTTTAAGTCGGTTTTATTTCGAATCTCAGATTTTCGAATCTCACGTTCCAAAACGGAGCACAGATTCTCCATTACATCTAAATCTGTAGACTGTGCTGGTGTTTGTACTACATATGTGCGGACAGTTCCAAATAAGCCAACTTTGCACAACTCCGGATTTGTGTTCCGGATCATTATCTTGATAGGAAAATATTTAATTTCCCGATAATTTGTAGCAAATTTCGTTTCAAAATACCCAGATACACTCTCTTGTCCATAGTACAATCGATGAATTCCAAATTTCCGACTCCAGGAGACGACATGCATCCCCATACCATTATATGCCCTCCACCATGTTTTACGGTGCTACGTAGATTTTGCGTTTGTAGCTCAGCATTTCCTTTTCTCCATAAATATGTAGCTCTTTCCATCCGATCTAAACATGTTGAATTTACTCTCATCTGCAAAAATTACGGTAATCCATAAGCTTTCACTCTTATATAAATGTTCGTTTGCATACTACAACCTTGCATTTCGATTTTTAGTGTTGACGTATGGTTTATATCGGGGCGTGTGGCCATTGAAATCAGATTCTCTGAGCACTCTTCATATGGTTTCTGAATGACTTTTGTCCAAAAAAACATGTTCCACTTCGTGGCCTAAAGCTAGAGCACTTAAATGGGGATTTTCGCGTATTTTCCGTACAATCCAAAGGGGATCACTTTCGTGAAATATTTTATTATGAGCCGATTGCTTTTTATTTGCGATACGATTTTCACGAACATAATATTTAATGATATGCTGATTTTGACTCAGTTTCAATATTTCCGCGATTTTGTGTTGACTTTTACCGTCTTTATACTTGTTTGGCGACACTTTATGAATGACAATACTAAAATGTCAAAACTATGTATCATATACTATTCCAGGTTTGCTATTTATAACAGTATTTACTTTGCATTCGAAAATCGAAGCCAAGCTGTCGCCGCTAAGACAGTGTTCAAACGAGGAAACTTTTGTCGCGGCAACTCGTTACTTGTAGGAGAGAGAGGGACGGGGAAAGGGGAAGGGCACCGAGTTGATCGTGCTCGGGCGACACGCTTTGTGTTCTTATTCGTCTCAGTCGGCAGCTAAGAAATTTGACATTCCTTTTCATTTATAAATTCTTTCAGTGGGTGCAGTTTTGTTGAGTTTTAAGTGAATACATGCGGGAAGTTGGGAAATGAAATTTTGTTCTTATTTTTCTGCGATTAAATATACACATGTGCGACGAGCAACACCAAAAGGGAAATCGCCGATAATAAGCAACAAAAGTTTCCCCGTTTGAACACTGTCAAACGGTAAACATTTTTGCATCATTTTGGCTGTGAGCTTGCATTTCGGTATACGAAGTAATTTTGGCGTTTTTTATTTTACAAGAACATAGTATGTATGTATGTATATGTATGTACATATGTACCAAATTAATAAATTAGAAAAATTTATTTATTTCGCAATATAAACATGATTTTTAACTAAACGCTTTTTCAATTCGCTGCTGCATCATTTTGGCTGTGAGCCACTGTAGGTGGATGCTATGGAAATGTAATGGGGGTACTTTTAATAATTTTAAAAGCTTGTATTTCAAAAACAATTAAATTGATTTCAAAATGTTGTTGTATAGGTAATTAAGAGATACAGGTTCGTCTTCTTACTTTAGCTCGCTTCCAAACGGATGCTCAGGATCTCCCCTGAGGGCTCTTGGGTGAAATCCCCCGGAATTCGTGAGCTGCTTTTACCGCATTCAGAAGAAACGTTCTACCTACTCCCAGATAAATGAAAATCAAAAGCTTTCCACACTTGAACGATCCTCGAATATCATAAACTTATATGTATCTGCATTAAGTTGCTGGGAAGTTATGATGAATAGTAGTTTTTATTCGGCCGCCGTAGCCGAGTGTCCTGATCGGGGCAAGTAACTCCAAGTGTATTTCTGCCATGAATAAACTCCAACACAAAAAACATTCGCCGTTCGGAGTCGGCGTAAAACTGTAGTTTGTATTACATCAAGACACACACCACAAATGATAGAAGTTCGGCCAAAATCGCTTAAGCGGTTATAGCGCCAATTAAGTAAGTACGCCTTTTTTCCAAACAAATAATAATAATATAGCCTAATGTATATGTATGTACATATGTATCCAAATATTGTACATCGGAATAATCGGAATAATAATAATACAGCCTAATGTACACATGTATATGTACATACATATGTATGTATGTGTGTATGTATCCAAATATTGTACATCGGAATCAAATAAGTAGTTGAAGAGTTATGCGGAAATTGGATTTTTTATTGCATAGAACGTATTACCGCCCATTTCTCAAAACATTTAAGACGAACTAAAATTTTATCTCCCATGGGGGAGTGGCCCGCCCACTTTCTCAAATTTATACTATATGTATGCATATCCATGTTATATTTCGGACGCCTATAACGGACCCACATTCATTTTTATACTTATGTATGTATATAAGGTTAACTTTTTTGAGTGCATAAAACAAGTAATGTTTATTTGATATAAAAACTTGCACTGGATATTTAAAATTCGGTAGCACCCGAACTTAGATTCTTACTTGTGTTTTTTTTAAAGCATTGTATGTTTCCTCATGGAGGGTGTGAAGACTGGTTGTACCTTACAATTTATATTTGTATCACGGTATGTATTCGAAATATGGGAGCACAAGAGGGATTACATTGAAAGGCGACACATGATAACTTTCATAGGTACATATGTACATACATATATTTTGTGTATCAATCAATAGCAGGTAAATTTTACAATGCGTATAAAGTTATCTTGAAATTTCGCTTCAAAAAACAAAGTAAATATTTTTATCTATAGTTAGCCTGTCGACTCTCGATTTCTTTATACATCACCAAACTATAGGATACCACTTTCGTGCTTTACAGTCTTAGATACGTATGTATTTGGTGTCCATTTAGTAGCTCTCATTGTTTTCTCCCTACGCCGCCAGCCACCCTCCCGGAAATAATATGCAAGAGGTATCGTCAGAAAATATAACTTCAACAGATCTACGCCGTCACAAATTAACTTTTCACAAAAGAATGGTTTGTTCCTACAGTTTTGCATTACTGTTATCGTATGCATGCCAACTTTGTTTTTATTTCGCAAGATTTAATTTCTTCGTGCACCTAGTTTTAATTTTATTTGTAACCCTTATACAATTTCATAAGCCTAGCGAGCAGCTTTATACCAGTTTTGCGTCGCAATGATGGTTGTTCTTGGTGCAACAATCTATCCTATAGTCATTTTCATGTGAACAAATGTTCCCACAAATTTACAAGCAAAGCAAAAACAAACTAATGTTTCCAATTACGAATATAAAACATTCATAAAATATTGCTGGAGGGTCCTTCGCCGGATATAAATATGAGTCATTCCGCTATCAAAGACTCGACTGTCGTGGGGAGTATTTGAACCCTTGATATTTTTTCCCAACCATTTTGCTTAAAAAATATACATACATATATGGTGCATAGAACACCATATTCGGTTAATCAAAAGTTACCGATCTTCAAACTATGATCAAGGGATAAGCAAGCTAGTTACATAGGGTACATACAAAATAATTGAGTACAATAATTAAATGGGTATTGCAGTGAAAATGCAATAAAACTGTTCTAGGTATATCGAAGTAAGGAAGGTTACAAAACCTCGTGCTCACGATAGTCGTTTCTACGATACCGGAACTACCCGGATTTATTTCCTGCCAAGGACTGTCACTTCACCAACATTCCCAATACATAAGTATACTGGGTATGTCTTATGTCGTTGCAACAACAAATGCTCTTTAGTTTGTATTTTATCGTTTAAGTGACAGCGAATTTGGATATATAAATTTATTTTCAAAACTGCAAACAACTAATTTTTGTTAGCACACGAATTAACGCGTCAATGAGAAGCTTTAATCCACCAACACGCACAGAGTTTATAAGATTCAACTATTTAATTTTTGATTATCAGTTTTTACAAAGAAATACATATGTATATTTTATTGAATATTTTCGCTTTGTATGATGAGGATTCAAAAAATATTCGCTTTTCTCACAAGTTTTCTCGTTTTACATTTTACTCATTGCATTTTACTATGTTTACTTTATATATGAATATGTTTCGCTGCCTTTGCTGCTTGGGCGCTTATTTCATCCATACTTTTACGCGCGCTTTCAGTCATATCGTCTAGTGAATGTTTCGTCTTCATTAAAAAGCCGTCCGCAGACTCGGCAATCCCTTTAACTTCCTCATTTATACGTCCAATAACCCATTCAAGTCCTTGGCGTCCCTTGCCAGCGTTCATGCTAATGGTTGATGTTAACATGTCCTCCATATAGTGACATAGTGGTACACCTTGCACACTAACAGAAGCTTCCTGTTTAAGTAATGTTTTAGTGGAATCTGTTGGATGTGGTTCATAATATAGAACCTCATCTACAGAGATATGCCGACAAAATGTTAAGTTAATGGTTTTGAGAACCATTTGTTTGCGCTCTGGATCTACTGTGGAGCGTTCACTTGCAAAACATGTTTTCGCAGTACCAATTAATGAATGTGTCCACTTAGGGAAGTACCATTTAGACTGGACGAGACGATGAGTGTGCAGGACTCCATCCACTACTTTACGCTCTACAACATCTGTTCCAATTATAGATGGAGTCATAGGATTAGGATATTTTCGCCACGCGGCCTGTGTAACAGTTTCCCATGGGTGGTTGAATGTATGCTCCGACGTCCAGATCTTCATTACGCAAGGTTGGGTATTGATCAAAGGTACAGATTGCTGTTGTTTCGCAATCAATTTTCAGCTCAGGCTTTAAAGCACTAGCAGCCTAAATTTGGAAGAAATTTAACAGTGAATATCTAAAGAAAAACACACGACGTATTTCACCACTAAACCAATGGCTAACAAAAATAATTTAATGTAAATAACCTTTGGCTAAAAATAAATAGCGAAATAGGTGCGCAAGTGTCAACGAAAAGAGTGTGGCCCCTAAACGAGTTAATACTTCAAAAATTGAACATACCTGGTGAGTAAGCACCTAAGCAGTTGTGCCGCTTTTACATTAATAATCGAGCTTCAAACAGTAAAGGCCGTTCACATAAAACTCACGCGACTGTGTTGCTTAACAATACATAACAAAGGTAGTAAACAAAATTAAAATTATGAATGCAAATTATTAATTGTAATTTCTTACTGGTGTTGCGTTTTCGTACTTGCTTGCATACATATATCTCTAACTGACAGCAAATGCCAGAAATTGGGTACTGGCACCATTCCAGATTTGGGATATAATGACCGCTGCTTATACAGAAAAAAGTGGTTAAAGAAGCAGAACAAACAACATTTAGTGGAAATCAGTTACCGAAAACAAATTTTACCAATAAAGGCTTAACATTTGTAATTGTTTTTGACTGTTTCAATGTTATTTACCTTCTTCATACCAAGTCCACATATGGTAGTAAAATATCAGCATCTCAATTACAGAACGAAAATTGTTACTAACAAGAAGAAAATGGCGCGTTTAGTGCAGTTGATGCAGGAAAACGGCGACCTAGGCAAAGGAGTTTGTGGAAAAACTCAAGCAAAGGCAAAATGGGAGCTCATAGCTACTGAACTGCATAGCTTGGGACTACCATTGCGTTCCTGGGAAAAGTGGTTAAAGGTAAAAAAATATATACATAGCTTTGATAAATAAAATACGAGTATTTCATTGTATTTGAATATAAGCTTACTATAAATCATGAAATAAAATGGAATCAATATGAATTTAAATTGAATGTAATATTTAATAAAAATGATTAAAACTGAAATTGCATGTGTTGTAAAATGTTATTTCTAATTGCTCTCGCTTCCTCGTTCACCATTACTTTTAGTAATTGTGTAATCGCGAGTTCCGTCATTTGTGCCTTGATAGTCAGTAGTTTCTCCATCCGATAACTGAGCATTGTAAGATATACAAATATTGTGAAGAGCTGCGCATACGTTCACTATTGTTGTAGCTTTTTTTGGTTCGTAGTGGAGCGCCCGAGCCCCCAACAAGCACCTAAATCGGGTTTTTAGCACCCCTATGGTTCGTTCAACAATATTCCTCCCTAGGGAATGTTTTTTGTTAAACATGCTTTCAGATGATCCGGCTTCAGGTTTTCGGTATGGCGTAAGTATGTATGACTGTAACGCGTAACCTTCATGAGCTTTGCTTTGCGCTTCTCCTCTTCAGAGTATTGAATGGATATCCAATCTACACATGTGTTCTTCCAATACTGTAAACACCTCAGTCAAAATTAGGGATACCGTCGATTGGCCAAGTCCAATATAAGAATTGTTCCCTACACTTAATTGGTAAGATCCCTGCGCGCAAAACCTCAAAGCAGCTGCAAGTTTTAAAATCGTCGGAACTGATGTTCTTCTCAGACCTGGTTGTAGTTTGATATCTAACAATGCAAGCAAATGCGTAAGTGCAGCTTTTGGCAGACGAAAGTTTTTCAAAATCTAAAAAGCAGAAGTTTTAATACTTTTTCAACACAGCAAATATAACATATATATCGTATACAAACATTTTTTCCTCAAACTCCAGAGGATTGGAGAAGTCTCTCAACTTTCTCCTCTCTCTAGCTAGGTCCGCTAGCTTTGAACTTGCATCTTTATCCTACTCGCTATCACTAAACCACAGTTCTATAGTATCCATTTTTATTTCATTTATTTATTTATTAAGTTATACCTTATGAAATTAAATTGAATTGAAAAATTTTTCACCAATGTAAAAATGTAAACAAACACCAAACATCTGATTGAAATTCAACGAACCATTCACAATGGTACATTTTTTGATCGATCAATTTACACAATACCGAAATAAAATACAATCGACTCAATCGACAAAAGTCTATTCTACTGCCAATCGGCACTCGCAATAGGGGTGATTGTTTCACCAGAGGTTTCCTATGATGCCAAGCTGCAAAAGAAATGTTTGCTTCAGTGTCGTCTCCCTTTGTGGGATGCACTATTGGGGCCGTCGATTGCACACCAAAGAATCATAAGAACAAGAATGATAGAATACAAGATTGCGCCTTCCCGCGGTGAAATGACAGACTTCGCCTTTAGTAAACAAGAATACGGGAGAGAGAAAATTGAACAACTTCCAATATTTCATTGAAAAACGTGTTCTAATTGTTCTAAAGTGTAAAATATGAATTTATAGGCAGACATTTAATAAATAAATTCGCAAAATACTAAAAAAAGTGTCTCTTTTTCTTAATTTGTGAAAAAAGCTTTGTCTAGTTGAAGTTGAGAATTGTCAAACCCGGCAAAACCAAAGTAACGGTACTTCTAAAGGCGTCCCCTTCAGTATTCAGTACACCGTGTCATAAGAAGGCTTATGGCAACCACCATATCTACCATTCAATTAATGTGCAAATGGTAAAAGCAGCTCTTTATCAAGGATCCAAGTACAAAAACAGAAATATAGTTTAGTTTTAATATATAGATAATGATTTTAATTGAAAAATTTAAATACATACATACATATATGTGGGATCCACAATTCAAACACAATAAAGTCGGGTGTTTTTTATTACATTTCATACAAAAGTTCGAAATCACAATGTTCACTTATATACATATATGTACATACAAAATGCGAGTTTAAATACCGTGCGAATAACGTCTTCGCTTGGTGGCGGTTTTACAAATTATGATCGTCCTTCGTTATGGGCCGTTTACATAGAACTTTCCTCGCTTTGCTTGACAGTTCGAACTTTAACAACAAAGCGTGAGGCGTAGAAGGTCAGCTACATAGAACGCTTTGACAGTTTCTGCGTTAGTAGTTTGTTATGAGTTGCGATTTGTGTTTGTTCAGAGTGTTTTGTTTAAAGATAGAATAAAAAAATGAATTTTACTGATATGATGGAAGTAGTAGTAGTTATGCTACTAATGTTTGAAATTCGCGAGCGTCTGTAGTGTGTATGCGCACGCCAAAATGAAAATAAAATGGAAATGATAACAGCTGATTGCCAAAGCGTACAAAAGTTGAGAGTTGCCCATCATTTTGCTTCGCTTTGCTTTGCTTTACTTTTCTCGCCTTGTATTTAGCAGGACTCATATAACATCATGTATTGAACTTATCTGTCAAAGCGAAACTCTGAAGCAAAGCAAAGCAAAAGTCCTATGTGAACGGGCCTTTAGTCTTGTCAAAGTATGGCGTGGTGTGTTCAGTGCGATCTATTCTATGTTTGTCAGGGTTGTATTATCGTTAGTATTAGTCCTAGTTCCTACTACCAAGTTAGTTGCGTATGTCAATCCCACATTCGGCCATCCTGCGGCATCATTCGGCCTCGGATGATGGATCCCATTTTTTCATGTGTTCAGCGGCGGTGATGGTTCGATTTGGGCCTTCGTGCTCTCCGACTTTCTCAACAGTATAACGTCCGCGTCTCATTATTTTAACAATCTTGTAGGGTCCCAGATACTTGGCTTTCAGCTTCATGCCTGATCCATACTGCGTTCGCTTGATGGCTACTAGCTCGTCGATGGCGTATTCAGTCTCAACTTGTCGATGTTTATTAAACGTTTTACGATTCTCTTGTTGAATTACGGCGATATTCTCTCGCGCTTGGCGACGTACCTCTTCTCTCTCTGCGTTCAACTCGTCCAGACACTCATCTTCAAGCATCTCCTGCAATTGTGGATTTTCTGGAATGCGCATTTCCACACCAGTCAATATCTTGAACGGCGAGACCTTGGTACTACGGGGCGGACTTCTATTAATGTATTGCTGGACACGATTGACATGCATATACCAATTCCCTGGAGCTTCATGACTTAACTTCGCTATCATTGGTATTACAATTCGATGCATTCTTTCAACCTGGCCGTTTCCTCGCGGTATGCCTGTAGCAATCAATAAATGTTCAATCGCCTCGCTTTCACAATAATCCTTGAAGAGATGAGATGTGAAAGCAGCTCCTCTGTCCGTGATTACTCGCCTAGGATTACCAAACACGGCTGCTTGCTTTTTCAATCGATCAACTACGGCATCTGCTCCAGTATCTTTCGTAGGATATAACCAAACAAACTTGGAAAAAGCATCTACAACAACCAAAATATAGTTATAGGCTTTCTTGGTAGTTTCCATCGGTCCGACGTGGTCAAGGTGATACGTGCTTAAAGGCTTATCCTCCTTAGAGATGGTGTTCAGGAATCCTTCCTTTCTCCCAGCTTTAGCGTCTGTGACAAGACACTCCACACATCTCCGCACCGCTTTAGCTATCTTCAGACTCGGATTAGGAATATAAAAGCGTTTGTCCACAGCCTATTTCGTTTTCTTAACGGAGAAGTGTCCTTGCCTATGCGCCATACGGATAATCTCATCTTCCATTTGTGACGGGACTACGACTAATTCTTTCACAGGATCTTTATATAGTACGCCATTTCTCACAAAGTAGTCTTCATACTCTTCTTTCTCTAAGATCTTGCGGACCGCTCGTATCCAATCGTCCTGAATCTGCGCTTGCTTCAACCGGTGATTCAGTGAATCCTCTAGCATCAGGCACGAAACCCTACTCAACGCATCGACATGTCGCATTTTCGATCCACTTCGGTGCTCAATCCCGTAATCAAAATCTTGTAAGAACATTGCCCAACGCGAGACTCGGAGAGGAACATCTTTCTTCTTCAATGTCATAGTGAAAGCATTACAGTCCGTTACAATCTTAAATCGTATTCCCAGCAGATATACTCGCCATTTTCTCAATGCTTCAACAACGGCTAGTACCTCCAATTCATAGGAGTGTAATTTCTCTTCCGACGGCTTCGTCTTTCGGCTCATAAATTGGATTGGGTGAAACTCCTGATCCTCGGAATCCTTCTGCAGTAGCACTGCACCATAGCCCGCCATGCTTGCATCTGTATGCACTTCCGTTACCGCTTTGGGGTTATACAATCTTAACACCGGAGGATTCGTAAGAGCTGCCTTTAATTGTTGGAACGCTGCTAGTTGCTCATCTTGTAACATGAAGTTGATATCTCTACGGAGTAGGTCAGATAAAGGCTTTGCGATTACGGCGTAATTATCGACGAATCTTCGGAAGTATGACGTAAGGCCAAGGAAACGCTGCAATGATTTCTTATCGCTTGGCACTGGATAGTTCCAAATCGCACTAGTCTTAGCTTCGGAGGGTCGTATCGTGTTATTTGTGATGACGTATCCGAGAAACTCCACCTTCTTCCTTAGAAATTGGCATTTGCTCCATTTTACTTGCAACCCGTTTACCTCTGCAACTTCTAACACCCGTTTCAGCTTCCGAATGCCTTCGGCTTCATCCTTGGAAGGAATAATCAAATCCTCCATGTAAACCATGACTGTTCCATCGCGTACCAGATCCCTCAAAACTGCAGCTACAAACCTCGAGAAAACTGCCGGCGAATTCGATATGCCGAATGGCACGTACAGAAACTCGAACTGCCCACTATGCGTTACGAATGATGTATATTTTCTTGACTCTGCATCTACTGGAACATGGAAAAATCCGTTCATAAGATCGAGTGTGGAGAAAACATTAGCTCCCAACAGCTGTTCGATGACATCGTCGATCATGGGCATAGGAAAATTATCACGAATAACCTTCTCGTTCAGACGTCGGTAGTCGCAACAGAGGCGTTTACTTCCATCTTTCTTCGCCACAAGAACAACTGGTGAAGCGTAATTGGAATTACTAGGTTGTATGATCCCATCATTTAACCACGCTGCTACCTGGCTATCCACTACTAGCCGATCTGCATAGGACATTCTCCTTGGTCGTTCATACACTGGTACGTCGTCGGTCAGGAGGATTTTCATCTCCACTGGTGATACCGAGTTCTTAGCCGGTTTGTAGGTTGCTATCAAACTCCGTACCTCATCCGCTAATGGCTTGCTCAAATAAGAAATCTCAATTTCATCTTGGATGTCTGACTCCTCCTCCGCTATTAAACATAGATTACCAAATTCTGCTTGCAACTCGACTATCCTTCCACGCGACCTTCCCTCGCAATGTTTCGCTTGCTCTACTTGGTCACATACGCTCTGCTTGCTTGGAGTCGTTCTCTCATGTGGCGACTCCTCGCCATGCGCCTTCGTATTCCCATCTGCGTCTTCTCGCGTCTCATCACGCTTACACGGAACCTGAGCCAATTCTTTCTCCCTGAGCTTCTTCCCCGCATTTCTAATTGCCGCATATACTGCATTCAAATCCTCTGCTAACGAGTCATCAGGACGTGCACCTACGCAATCACCGGCCTTTGCCTTGCGCCCCACTGCACCTTCACCTGCACTCCGTTTAGCCTGCCCCCCGTTCCCGCAATTACCAGCCACTGCCTTACGGTCACGTGCAGCTTCACTGCTAAGCTCACTCATCTTCTTCCTGAACATGGTTCCATCTTCCGTTACAATAAGGTCAACTTGTTTGAGGACGTCGTTGCCTATCACCAAGGAATAACTCAAATCTCGCTCCTGTACTACGTGGAAAGTAATGTCAAGTGAAACTCCATCAATACACATGGGAAGCGTGAAACTACCCATCGTCATCATCGCACTATTGCTGATGCCTACCAACCGTCTCTTCTCCTTACTCAACTCAACGTCCAATTGCAGCATTAGTAGAGTGTCATGACGTATTAAACACAAATCTGAACCGGTGTCTACGAGTGCCGAAATTGTTCTATTCGACATGCTGAAGAATATGTCCTTGAAAATAAGACCACTCTGTCTGACCGCCATCATATTCGCTGAACTCTTCTCCGCCTTTACCTCTTTCCCCTTGTTTCCGCATTCACTAGCTCTGTGACCCTCCTTGCCACATTTAAAACAGTTCAGCCGCTTACTCGGACAATTCCTGGCGATGTGAGACTGATTGCCACAACTGTAACACCCTTTCCTACTCGCAGTTGAATTATGTAAATCTCGGTTTGAGGACGTCGGCTTTACATAATTCCCACTCGTGGACTGTGATTTGCTCCGGATCTTTTCGTATACCCTTACTTGTTTTTTCAACTCGTTGACAGTTTTCGCTTGATACAGGTTGCTCTTGTTTGATCGGGAATCCTGTATGCCGTCGATGAAATATTCGATGAGGCTTGCATCATCTAAACATATTGGCTTGCCGATTTCCATAAGTACATACAAGTATTCTCGAAGATCTTCACCAGGGTGATTTCGACGGTTTCGCAGTGCACAATGTACTTCTATGGACGATAGGGTGGCTCCAAACTCTCGACGCAAAGAAAACTTTAATGAGTTCCAATCGCTTATACCGGTTTGGCTACGAATAAAAATTTTGGCGGCACCCTTCAGGAGTTGTTTCGCATAAATAAACTTCTGCAATTCATTCCACTTGACAGCTTCTGCGTTGCTCTCAAAATCCTCCAGCCATTGTTCGAAACTTGGTTGACCTGACCCACTGAACGATGCCATTGAATCCTCAATATCACGAAGAGTGAACATAGACCTTTCAACTTGCGCCGGACGCACACTTATCTGGCTTACAACATCATCATCCGACTCTGGACCATCGCTCACATTCAGGCCGAAGTGTTCTAAAAGTCTGTCTTGTAAAGTAGCTTTCCGTCCATTAGTCGACAAAGCTAAGTCAGCAAGCTTTTCCCTGAAACTGTCAACAGTCATCCGAAGTATATCGTCACGGTCCATGTCTTACAATTTCAAAGATTATTAAAATTTATATACGTGTTAAATGCAATATTAACCGCTCAAAATTATAAAACTTATTTAATAATAGTATGCACTCTACTGTATCCGCAATGTTATTAAAATATTTTACTCAAAATCTTTTCTGAATTTCTCTTTCGAAATATTTCTGCTTAAGTTCTGCTCGCTACTGTACTGCAATAATTCGATTTATTTGTAACAATAACAACAAACAAAAAATTTATTCTTTACATATGCATATGAGCAGAGCAGTACGGTATTTTCTATGTTAAGTTGTAAAATTCACCATGTATACATACATACATTAAGATTCCAAATATATACATATGTTATTACATATACATTTATTTCTACATACAGTAATCGCTGCCGCACAGTGGTGCCAGAGCGGAAAAAAAGGATTTTTTTTTATCATTCCAAATTTGTACCATCTTTTCAATTTAAGTTAAGAACTAATCAAATAACATTATCCGAATACTTGGGCTTGATATATTCAATGGTTTTTTGTTGGGAGAGCTTCAAAGTCCAACAAAGTATCAACGCAAAGTTACTCAGAAAAATGTGATGAATATTGCAAAGGTTAAAACTCAAAAGTTAACCATAAAATATCAATTGTATAGTTTTTATTTATTAAAACCAATGTTATAGATGTGATTTACATCATCAAATGTATACTTTCTTTTTCAAGATTTTTTTTAATATGATGTTTTTTCATGGTCCAAAAAAATCATATATTTCACAACTTCAATAGAATATAACTATTGTGCGCAGGAGCGCGCAGGTTAGCCACTTACACAAAATAAACTTTAGAATCTCTTTAATCGATAGAAAATCAGCTGCAATTAGCTGCCAATTCATGAGTAATTAGCATTTTAATCTAAAAACTCACATCAAAAGTTATGAAAATGTGCAACTGCGTTGTTTGTTTGCTTGATTCGTTGCTTTGTTTTTTTTGCCTGCTTCGCTGCTTTGTTTTATTTTGCGTGCTTCGTTGCTTTGTTGTTTTGCCTGCTTCGTTGTTTTGTTTGTTTTTTTGATTGCTCGGTTTGTTGCTTTGTTTTTATTTTTTTGAGCTGTCTCTCGTTATACAACAACAACAAAATACTAGTTTAGATGCATTATATTGTTCTTATATTATTTGAACTAATTACTTGTCAAAGGTGATACCGAGAGAAGTGCAAACGGGTGAAAAAAAATTAACAAAAAACGAAATTTTGAAATGGCAAAAGAAATAAAATATTGTGATATTGCAGAAATTTATATTGACTGCAATAATGATGAAAATTTACTCTTAGAAATCATATCAACAAATTATAGTAATTTATCAAGCAATGATTTAGAAGTGTTTAAAAAATGTATCAACAAAACTTTTATCCCGCGTTTTAAACAAAAATGGCAAAAGTCAAGTCGTACCAAACAATTATTTTTAAATCAAAATGAAAGCTGGTTGTCAAACATTTATACATTATCTCGTAATTCTTTGGAATATTCTGATCCATGTTGCTCCAATGCAGCAAGTCATCCTTGGGAATAAATGTTGATGTAGTGAAGCAGGGACTGGGTACGACAAATGATGGCAATACCTCACGAAGATTTTTTGAGGATCCTGCTAAAACTGCCGATATTGTTGGCGTTGACGAAAACCTCGATTCCTTCTATTTTTTGCCGCGGCTTGTATGCAGCGGCACCACTGTGTGCCGTCTACCCAATTTGCATGTTGCGTTATTTACTTCTGCTGCTGCTTGTCATGTAGTTATGTGGTGATGCTATATGCGTGTTGTTGTTGTTTTTCTACTGCTGCTGCTTGTTTTGCTACTACCCGCATATGTTGATGATCTCTGCCCGTTGCTTTGTCGCTGCTGTCTATCTCTGGCGTCTGCCCTCTGCTGGCGTTCTTTTTCGCTACTGCGACTTTACGTACATATATTGTATTTGTTTAGGTATCGGTTTATTTTACCGTTTTTGTTGACCACGCCACGGATTTGCCGTTAGAATTTGTACAGTTTTATAATTTAGATTTAAGTTTTCATGATGCAGAATTCGCAATTTCACGTACATATGACAACAATTGTGAAGTTAAACCTTGCACCATTAATATGTGCGCTCTTCTTAAAGTTTCCAAATATGTATTTGGCCAAATCAAAATTTGCACATTAATTTAAACGTCTTGCACACACAGTTACATATATAGTTTTAAACACTTGTGGATTCTTTCCACTTTTGACACCACTTTGTGGGATCCACAATTCAAACACAATAAAGTCGGGTGTTTTTTATTACATTTAATACAAAAGTTCGAAATCACAATGTTCACTTATATACATATATGTACATACAAAATGCGAGTTTAAATACCGTGCGAATAACGTCTTCGCTTGGTGGCGGTTTTACAAATTATGATCGTCCTTCGTTAGTCTTGTCAAAGTATGGCGTGGTGTGTTCAGTGCGATCTATTCTATGTTTGTCAGGGTTGTATTATCGTTAGTATTAGTCCTAGTTCCTACTACCAAGTTAGTTGCGTATGTCAATCCCACATATATGTAAATCCTTAATACACTGGAGCACAACGCGAATTTTGAAAACGAAAACAAATGCATATTTGCAGGTGATTCCGGATATCCCTTGGAGTCGAGTTGATGACTATTCTACCAAATTACTCAGAGGAGAGTCCGAAATTCTGCTGCAATGGAACATTGCAATATATAAAAAGAATTATATTTGGCAGCAGGCATTTGTTTGTTTTTTCTCTATTCCTATTTGTGCTTTTCGCTAATTTTGACATTTAGTTTGACAGAGGTGCCACTCTTTATCACTTTGAATAAATACAACGAGACAGCTGTTAAGTGTCGTTAAGAATAAGTTAGTTAATCGCACAATAGTTAGTGCACACTACATATATTGCAGTCAAAAATTGCGATTGTCGCACCGTTTAAAGTTAGTGAATCGCACTATAGCATGCGCGATAGCAACTCAGCAGCTGCCAATTCTAGTCTTGGCATCGAAACGAATTTTATCGGAGCAACTCTCGACTTCGACACAGCAGCGCACTCCTCACGCCATTTTGAGCAAAACGCACATAAATCGCAGCACCATATACCACAGCAGATGATTCAGAGAATCCGTGCCAATCCATCTTTCCAGAGTGAACTTCCCCCAGTAGGTATGGAACCTGCCCCTATCTCTTTTGCTACTGATGCATCTCATTCCAAACCAAGATGCCACAAATCCTGTATTATATTCTTCCCCACAACCGTAACTGAAGAGATAAACTCGTTCGTTGCGCGACACAACCCAAAATTTTCCTCTTAGTAATCGGCCTTGGAATCTCCGACGTCTGACATCAAATACAACCCTGAACTATTTCACACGCTCCATCAGCAGTAGAAACTAATTCCATGTCCCTTACTGCTCGTACTCCTTCATGAAATCTATATACCGCTATTTTACGATTACAAGATCTTGGTTTAACCTTTTCTCTAGCACCAGAAACCGTCGTAGTGCAATCAGTCTGGAGCATCCGATGTCATGAATATCAGCTTCTAATGGTATTGATACTGTAAAGTCGCCGGTATTCTGAAAACGTTCTCTCAACTATCCCTTCCTTTTCAGTTCGTTTCGGATGGGCACCGATCTCATCTAGTTTCCAAAGACTCTTACCGAACTCGGCAAGCTCTTCGTCAGTCGGCGCGTCTTGGGAACCACAAACGGGGTGGTTGTGAGTTTTGAGAAGTGCCATACCGTCCGACTTATTTGATAGTACTGTGATAATAATCTTCGGAAACACCTTAACGTTTAGCACTACTTCTACAATTCCAGGCTTCCAATACTCTACATTAGCCAACGGCAACGAAGAATCCATTATGGGTTCTGCTCTGCATATATCGTTTGGTAGTACAGGAGAAAGTAAAATGAATATACGCAGTGCGATGTACTTAGCGGTAATTTTTATTCAGCATTTAGCATATTTTCAGCAACACTTAGGTAGTAAACAAATGTATTCGTATATATGTACATATAACTAAATACATGTGAAACTATCTATAACTCAGGTTCTCTACTGCTCTCCATTGGTAATATCCAAAATTCTTCTTCTACATAGCCCGCTGCATCAAACCATGGTTTCATATTGGACTTCGACTGACATCGAAAGATTTCCGTTCAATGCCCACCATCTTTCGAGTAACTGGTAAAGTTGGAAACTTGTGTTTTATATAAAGACTAGATGCAATCAAATTCGTTTGGGCCCTCCAATCGGGCAATACTCGAACAGGCCCGAAATAATAACTATCTGCCTCCAGCCTAACCATCATAGTTGGTGATGTAGTTCAAAGTTAAAACATCCGCCGTAATTCTTATGTACATTTTTTTTATCATTACAGTTTTCTGCTTGCTCAAACATTATTTTGCGTTTTTAACAATTGCTCTTGATTGTCCAGCAGGCATAATTACCTGTCGACTTTTCTAATCTCCTCTTCAATATCGCTCCCAGATGGGTTGTGATGTGTAGCGTAAACATGTTCAACAGTAACATTTTGTTGACTCTAGCTTTACCATTGTCATTGCGCTGCCGTAGGCCCTGTTTCTTTGATAACAAGTGCTTGCTTTGAAACTTCTTCCATTGGTTATAACCTACTATTACGAATCATGAATTGAATTGCCAGCTCAATGACCTCGCTTAAAACAGTTTCGGCAGAGGTTGTACTTTTTGGCCCAACCTTCCTGTTCTGATGTCTGATCGCCTCTTTTTGTTTCTGAAGCTCCCATTGCTTACTAGTTTCAGGGTCCAACCATTCATGCAGTATATGCACAACCATCATGTACCAACTCTCGACCGGTAAACCTGCGTACGCAGCTGGCGTAGCCGTAAGTGGTAGTCGTAGAAGCTGACGCAAATGCTCTCGACAAATAGGATACTTCCTATCATATAACTGCTGAAGTCTAGCCCATGCTTCAATATAGTTGTCATCAGTAAGTTCCCATTTACCTAAAGTTCATGCCGCTTTACCTACCAACGACTTCTTCAAGTACGAAAATTTGAACGCGGGCGACACATTTTCATTGTTATGAGTTGCCGCCACAAATCGGGCACGAACGCCTAACCACTTGATCAGCCTGCCATCAAAGTCCCCCATGTATTCTTCATGTCATGCTGCTGATACGGCAGTATACCTGCCGAGCTTTGGCGATTGGAATATTGCTGGAAGCATCCGAAATGATTATTTCCGAAAGAATTTGTTCTTCAACTTTGTGTTCAGTATGATATTCATTCAGATTGTGTTTGTTGTATATCCTTTCCATTTCAAATCAACCGGTCCGCACAGGTCATCATTTTGTATTTTGATAAAACTTAAATGTTTTGTTTTTTGGTTCATTTAATGAGATATGTATTTTTCTTTTGGCTGAAAAAATGTTTTCTTCCATTTTTCGAAGTTATCGTTTTTGAGGTAAAAATCGATTCTTCTTGTGGCTAGCGGGAACTTTTTTTGAAACTCGCTTAACTTCGGTAAAAATTTATGGATTTTAACAACGTTTTTTCAAATGTGTGTAATCGTTCTTACTTTAAAGCCGAATTGTAAACAACTGCCAAAATTTTGGAAACAAAACAAAACAAAAAGTACACTTTTTTAAATCATTTTTTCTTCAAAAAGTGTATTTTTTTCGTTAAAAATTTGTTGCCAATAAATAGATAGATTGGGCTGTATTCTTTCAAAATGACTATTTGCGATTTTTTTTCTTGAGAGTTATTATCAACAGATGCAAATGGTGATTTTCTCCATTTTGACGGCGTTCTTCTGAATACAGGTGTCACATATAGCGATGCGTACGTTAATTCTCACTCAAACTTAATAGTTTTATTCTAATATAGTTTCAAAATCTTTATTCACTTATACTTTGTTACGTGACGTAAGGGGGAGCGGGGTGAGAAGAGTGACATTGTGACACAAGGGGACAAAATTTAGTCTCACGTATTTTATGGTTGATCCCGAAGAAAGCGTTATCGGCAGTAAGAAAGCGAAAATGTGCGTCACTTATGTTCGGTCTCTTAAAAAAAGAAAAAATTTCGACATATTTTTGAGATAGAAAATGACAGCATTTGCCCAGGACGGCAATTTAGGTAAATCCAGAATTGGCATCAACGTATGCCGGCGTTTATATTTTGTATCCAATCAATTTTCTGTTAATTAATATGTATATGTATGTATGTCATCGACAGGGGTGCTTCGAAGCGTACCCAAATCGCGAATTAAACTATATCTTTAGGTTTATCGTTTGAGTTTATTCGATCTGCTCCTTTTTCTACTGTTTCTAGTAATAACTGTATTTATTTCATTTGTTTCAATTTTTGGCAGCGACTTAAATTGTCTGTAGCTTAAACTGAGTTTAAATTGAAAACGAGTCAAAGTAATCTGAGTTTAAACTAGCAATGGACAATTTTTTAACAAATTTTACACGCCATTCCATTATGAGTGGATATGAAAATCCAACAATGGCAATTTTTTTGAATATGGTTAAAAAAGTTCACACCAAGAAAGACTTTATAAGAAACTTATGTTAAATGTATGAATAATTAGATTTCAAAGAATATTGACTACGATAAAAAAGCATGTGCAAATTATGAAAAGCAGAGATTTTTTTTAAATTTGAGTGTACTTTAACATTCTAAAAGAATGCTGAAGAAAAAATAAATTTCAATGATGCTATATTTTTTCAGAAAAAAGTTAAGCGTATGGCTAGATTTTTATTTTTAAGAAAAGCGTGATAGAATTTTTTAAAAAATATACATAAGAATTAAAACTTATTTAATTATATATATATATTTTAATATATAGCTTGTTGTCTCAATGTCTGGTAAAATATTTTGCCAAATCATATCCAAAGTGTATGGTAGTAAATTTAAGACCTAAAAAATTTATTAAGTATTGCTCAATTCAATTCAATGCACTTGTCGTCGCACGAAACCCTTAAATATGACACTGTCACCTATTTCTTTTTCTTCAAAATTTCGCCACTTTACCGTCATTTCTTATTGTCAGATTCTTCACATCCTTTGTTTGTTTGCACATTCTGCTATATACAATTTTTTCATTCACATGCCATTCCTCATCCATCTCTTTCATTCCAGGACAATTCGAATCATTGAAAGAGCCTGTTAAACACTGCCGCCAACATTCTTTTGACAGTACATCCCATGTTTGACAGGCACATCCGTTTTTAGAAAGAGAATAGACAAAAAGGGGTAAAGTTTCCAAACTTGTAAGCTTGTAAAATGGTTTCGTATCATATTACTTTTTTCACTGTCCTTTCTAAAACTAAACTTCCACTTTCATAGAATCTCTATAAAAGCAAATGCGCAATTGGATACCAGAGTTGCCTTCACAGTAATTTTGCGAAAACTTAAGTTGCAAGACGAAACAAGCTTAATTTCATGAAACGCGCTTATAGTTAAATTAAAACGATTACTCAAATAAGCACAAGTTTAGCACAATAAATTTTTACTGGTATAAACTCATTTTGATGATTATTTTATTGAATGAAATAATTTTATTTTTCCTTCTTGACAACACACAAACAAGCATCGCATAGTAGTTACGACCGTTAAATCACGAGCGATTGTCGTGGAACAGCACGATGCAGAGAAAAGAAAAAGAAGAAGTGTTCGATCCAAGAATGATAGAATGCGAAATTACGTCACAGCCGTCCTTGCCATAGGAATAGTAAGAAGGAAAACAAGATGATAACTGCACTTGGGGGATCGATTTTCGCAGCAGTTGTGACAACCCAAGCTCGGCTCTTCACATTTATTATTCTGTGCTTAATTTTTTGTAAAAATCACTCATAACTTAGAAAAATCAACTTTTTAAGAGCTATTAATCACGTCAATCCCTCAAACGAGGCAAGCACGAAGTAAGGGAAGTGTTTTTGTCGTCACCTTCTTTTCATGAACCCTGTATGTTTGTAATATTGTAGACGTTAGTATTTGCTCAAAAATGCCTGTTGTATATTCTGGTATCGTAGGTTTATCTTTCATTATGTCGATCTTTCATGAACTCTTTCAAGTTTTCTGGAATCAATCCACATGAGCATAGAGCTGCTTTCAAGTCGCATTTGCATTTTCCAATATAAAATAATTCTTTTGTGGATTGTACGTACGCTTCGACTGTTGTCTTATTTTTTTATTTTTTATTTCTAACTTCGGTTTAATATTTGTCAAGCAAATAATTCCATTTTCTAACAATATTGTGTTTAAGTGTAATTCCAGTATCAAGTTTCTCCCGAATTTCAACCAATTTGTCCGTCACATTGGGAGTAAATTTTTTATATCAAAACATTTTACTTTCGTTTTTAACACGATCGTGTTTTGTTGGTAGATTAGTTCACTCAATTCACAAGGGTTTCAAACTACTGTCACTTTCGGCCCATGTTAATGTTGATGCAGCTTGTGATATAGACGGTATTGGATCCATAGTAATTTGACTAAATGTTTTGAAATACAGAAAACCTCATCAAAATCAATTAATCCACATAAATTTGTCGAAAACTCTAAAAATTAATTTTTGCTAAGAATTATGAGAAGGTCAAAGATTCGTCGATTTGTGCAAAAAAACCCCGTATACAAATTTTCAATACTTTTGTTTGCGATTTAAACGCACTAAATAGATCGAAATTCATTTTAGAGGTATGGTTCCTTGGGCATAAATACTTGGTATGATCCATAGTACCAGAATCGCGTTTGAAAATTTTTTCAGCGCCGTACAAATTTGACCCACCCTAGTACATATGTTTGTATGTATACATGTGAAAGAATTGGGAAAAAAGTAAAAATCTAAATCAATCCTCAAATTTTAACAGACATAAGCGCGAGGCCTGGTCTCGAACTCGAACAAAACGAAAGCGTACCAAATATTTTGGCGTCTTCTCAACCAACTGCAACATAGAGCATAAAGCTCTTTAATCTTAATCACTCCTTCACTAAATTTCCCGTGTATATTTTTTTGTCAAGACAAATCAACACAACCAAGTAAGGAAGAGTCTAAGTTCGGGTGCAACCAAACTCCAAATACCCGGCGCAAGTTTTTATGCAATAAAACCAGTGAATGTAATAATAATAAAAATAATAATAATAAATAAAATAATAAAAATTAAAGGCTGTTTTTCATTTAAATAAAGTATGTAAAAGTAAAGCAGCTTATTTGATTTTGTTTATTCACCTACATGTATTTTGTTTTTGGTTTTGCGTATGAGCTTTCAAAAGCCGTAAAAGCAAAAACAAAATGTATTTAAATTTTGACAACTCTTATGCTGAAACAAAAACAAAATACATAGGAATTTGGTGGTTGTATTTATACTCGTAACACCACCTTGTATGAATTCGCCTTGACCGTGTATTTAAAAATTTTTGTAAATGACAGTTATATGAGAGGTTGCGTGGTTGCGAATCTATAATTTTCGAAATTTTGCTTTATTACTAGAAATGCAACATTCCCACGACAGTCGGTTCTACGTACCGGAATGGATCGGGTTTCACCCGGCCAAGGACTGTTGTTTCGGCGATCTAACCCTGTTTAGATCGGCCTACCCCATAAGTTGTCTGTCTCCCATGGAGCAACTCCTTGCAGCAGAGTTGCTTCACCTCCTTCTGCCCAGGGCTGGCATCGAGCCAAACCCTGGTCCAGAAACCTATTTTTGCTGCGTTTGCCAGAAAAAGCTCCATCCGAACTCCACTTCGGTAAGGTGTAATTCGTGCGACGGATGGAGCCATCTTAAGGTCTGCTCAGGCCTTAAGACCCATAAGGAGTGGTCCACAAACTATGTGGCCCCATGTTGTTCGCGCCCTACGGCGCCCATAGCCTCTACGGCCCCCCTAGTTGCACCAAGTGCACCGGTGCCTAGCACCGGCAGAACCTCTACGGTTCACAGGAGCACACAACAACATGGACGCTCCCCTCCCCCACCCCTACCTAGCTCCGCCCCTCGTGTGGGGAGTAGCCAGCAGCTCCTGGTGCCCCACACAGTCTGTTCCGTGTGTCAGGCCAGGATATACCGGAATGCGACATCAGTCAGGTGCAATTCGTGCCAAGGCTGGTGTCACTTTCGTGTATGTTCTGGCCTGCGCGCCACACGTGAATGGTCGGGTGACTACCTGGCTCCCTGCTGTAGATCTTTGCAACCGCACGCGCCTGTGGCGGCGCTGCCAAACAACATCTTAAGGCAGCCCAATGTGCCAATGCATGTGCAGCAGGGACCAGGTGGACAACATCACCCTTCCCTCACACCTCTCTCCGCGACGACTCTACCGAGGCAAACGAGACTCCTTCAGCTGAACTGCAATGGGCTGCAGGGCAAGATTGAGGAGATAACCGACTTTATGAGTCGGCATAATCTGTCAATCGCTGCGATCCAGGAAACGTAACTGCACAGCAACTCAACGGCTACAATGTGCATCGTAAGGATCGCGAGCGAGGTAATGGTGGTGGCTTAGCACTCATCACCCATCACACTGTGCAGTATCGTCTTATTGAAGAAGACATCGACCGCAGGGACACTACCTTAGAATGACAAGGAATAGTTGTCCGGTCAGGCGATGCCGAGCTCGAAATATTCAACGTTTATATAACCCTCGTTACCTGCTGCCCGGCAGGATATCACCCTGACATAGGTGCGCTCCTCAGAGGTGAAATCCGATTGGTAGTTGGTGACTTCAACGCGCACCACGATCTCTGGCACTCAAGCCTACCAGCTGATCGTAGGGGAAACGATTTGGCAGAGCAGATAGACGATTCGACATTCAGCACGATGAATGATGATGCCCCCACCAGGATTATGGGTAGTTGCAGCAGCTCGCCTGACCTAACAATAGCTAGCGCAGGTCTGATAAATAGCATAACGTGGCGATATGCTATCGCTTGCATCAGAGCACCTACCCATAATCATCTCGATTGACAGACCTGGTGACTTCGTCTCCGCGGACCACCGGACCTATATCAACTTTAAAAAGGTTGACTGGGTCAGGTTCGCGAAGTTCACCGAAAATGCCTTTAGATCTCTTCCCACACCCACTGACGTTCGTAAAGGCGAACAGAAGTTCCGCAAGGTGGTTGTGTCAGCTGCGGCTCGCTTCATCACGGCTGGGAGGATCCCTGAGATCCGTCCCAACTTCGCGGCCGCTCTAGCGAACGAACGTGACCACCTTCGCCGCTCCGATCCCCGAAATCCGAACATCAAGGATTTAAATGTGGAGATTCGGAGGCTGGTGGACCAAAACAAGCGGAACAAATGGGAGGAGCATTTGAAGTCCTGTAACCTGGTCACAAGTGTTGGTAAGCTCTGGTCCACAGTGAAGTCCTTATCCAACCCGACGAAGCACGGCACGACGACCGAGTGGAAATTTCATTCGGGGATCGTGCCTCGTCGGACCCGAAGAGATGCGCGAGCTATTCTAGCCGACAATTTATACTGCATCCTTCGGGGGAAAGGACCAAGCGGAAGGTGACAAGGAGGCTGCGCAAACTACCGAACAACAGCGCGCCTGTTGCCTTCACTTGTGGTGAGGTAAAGGAGGTCATCGGGAAGGCGAAAGCCTCTAAGGCCATTGACCCTGACGGGCTAAGCGTGTTGATGCTAAAAAATTTAGGCCCCGCGGGAGTCGAGTTCTTCACAGGGATCCTCAACTTGCCCATGGCCGCCCTCATCATTCCTGACATCTGGAAGGTTAGGAGGGTGGTCCCACTGCTGAAACCAGGGAAACCGGCCGACAAGGGTGATTCCTATCGGCCGATTTCCCTGCTTTCGCCTGTGGTAAAGACACTTGAGGCCCTACTCCTCCCGCATTATATATACCACCTTGGGTCGGCTAAGCATCAACATGGCTTCCGGAAAGTGCACAGAACAACAACAGCACTTAATGCCATAAACACACACTATATCTCCAAGCTCCCTCAACCGCCAGAGGGAGTCACGATTGTTTCCTATGCTGATGACTGCTCGATAATGGCAACCGGCAATGTAATTGATGATCTGTGTTTGAAGGTGAACGGATATTTCTCCGATCTTGCCCATTTCTTTACTAGCAGAAAACTGGCGCTGTCCCCTGCTAATTCCTCGGCGACCCTTTTTACCACCTGGACGAAGGAGGTCAGACTGGATCTTAACATCCATATCGATGGCACCCCCATTCCGACGGTTAACCACCCGAAGATTCTGGGGGTGACTTTCGACAGCCTGCTCTACTTCTCCGCCCACACTACCGCAATCGCCAATAGAGTACAGAGGCGCAACAATGTCCTCAAGTCGCTCGCCGGCAGCTCTTGGGGCAAAGACAAAGGAACGTTGTTGGCAACATACAAGGCGATTGGCCGGCCGGTAATAAATAATGCTGCGCCAGTTTGGTCGCCGGGAACCAGCAGGACACAGTGGACGAAGCTGCAGAACGCCGCACTCTGCACGGTGACAGGATGTCTTCTGATGTCGCCTGAGGAACATCTCCACCAAGAGGTCAATGTGCTCCGCGTTAAGGAGCACAACCTCATGCTCAGCAAGCAGTTCCTTGCTGGGTGTCACCTTTCGGGGCATCCAAATAGGCACCTGCTTGCAGTGGAGCTGCCCTCCAGGCACATTAGAAGACATCTCCTAGAACTAAAGGACGAGATCCAGCCACTCATCACGCAACCGCTGGATCCGGAGGCGTACCGGCGGGTCCTAAGCAGCATCCATAGAGACACAGTCACTACCATCATTGACTTCCGCCAGGCAAATGCAGTCATCGGAGCCCAACCACCACCTGTAGCAGATGAAGAGTCCCTGCTGCCCCGTGAGTCCCGCGTCACTCTGTCACAATTACGATCTGGATACTATAGCAGGCTCAACTCCTACCTATCCAAAATCAACCCCGACATACCCAACACATGTCCGGCATGTGGAGATTCTCCGCAGGACACCAACCGCCTATTCGCATGCCCCCTCAAACCCACTCATCTAACCCCCCTCTCCCTCTGGTCCAACCCTGTCGGAACTGCACGTTTCCTGGGGCTCCCCGTAGATGAGTTCGACGACAACGACCATGGGTGAATCCGCTCTTTACGGGGCGCGACTAGCCGCTACAACAACAACAACTAGAAATTCAAAGTGTGTAGATTGAATTTCACAAAAAGTTTCAGAGTTATACCTATTTGCTCTAAGATGGGCAATGCCATTCTAAACCAAATATTGCATATCAAATATGAGCAAGTTACTTTGTATAGTTACTAAAATATGGGATTTTTTTGATTTTAGTAACATACCATTATAGGAGGAGTGGGCGTAGTTTCTCTCTGACTTACATATATAATTTTCAATATCTATCTGGGTTGCTTTATACTCTTACCAAAAACCGTTAAGTGAATAAAGTTATAAAACCCTGGGCACCATTGCGCTCGGGTATAGAATATTCAACCGAACCTTAAAAACCCTGTGCAAGTTATTATTTCAAAGTTATTCTTATGTGTAAAAATTATCTTATGAAATTTTGGCAGTAGGTGCATGTGGTTTGCGGGCCGAACGTACGGTATATATGTATAAATTTGCAAAAGTGGGCGGTGCTACGCCCCCATGAAAGAGAAAATTTGAATTTGTCTTATATTCGCAATTATTCGGTGCAGATGAATACAAGGTGACGACAAAAGCACTTCCGTTACTTCGTATTTGCTTCGATTGACAGAATGACGTAGCAGGAGGATCTGAGTGTTTGTTTACGAATACTGACTGAGAAACACAGATTGTGCTACGTGTTTTTTTGATAATTAAATTCTTCATACCAAATTTTAAAAAAATTCGAGACATGATTTAAATATTTTGATATTTTGTAAATTATCGTTATATGAGAGGTGAATGTGGCTTTAGTCTAATTTCTATAATTTTTAAAATTGTGATTTCTGATTATAAATGCAAAGTGTACGTAATGTGGTAGAATTTGTCAAAAAAGTTTCGGGGATACATATGTATATAAATTTGTTCTAAGGTAGGTGATACCATGGCCATTTCCAACACTTATGATTCCATGTATGTATGTATATATTTCATTCTTAAACCCAATCTTGTCTATCAATTTTAAGCAAATTACCTTGTATAGTTAATAAATATCGGAGTTTTTTGCTGTTATATGAGAGGTGGGGTATGGTTTTTGTACAATTTTTACAATTTTTGAGATTTTGCTCGAAATGCAATGTGTGCAGCAAATTTGGTGGGGTTTTGCGGCATAGTTTTTGAGATATAGCTGGTTGTTCGGTGCCCCGCCTACTACCATTTTTTCCTCATATTAAATTTAATCAAATTCTCTTTAAAAGTTACTTAAATACCGTGTTAGTTTTTTTTTTGAAAATTACCGTTATATGAGAGGTGGACGTAGTTTTGGTCCGATTTGTACACTTTTTGGAATTTTGCTTACTCATATTAAATGTGATGTGTCTACCAAAATAACGATTTGTGACATTTTATATCAGCCGCCGCCATCTTTAATTTAGAAGACTTCTCACTTGTATTCCTTCACAATGGTGAAATTATTCGGGAACAATGCCGCCCGAATGTGAAATTATCCGTTCGTATGCATAAAAGAATTTGGTAGACTTTGGTAGCATAGTTTCAGAGAAATAAATATCGCGTTTTTTATTAGAAAATTACCGTTACATGAAAGGGGGGAGTGGTTTTCGTGGTCCTTTTATTTTTACAAAATACCATTATGTGGGCGTGGTTATTGCCCGATTTCGACCGCTTGCAAGGACAAAGTACCACGAGTCCAGAGTAAGCAGATAACACATTGAGTGCCAAGGGGTTTTGACGAAAACCTTCCCCGGGTGCCAAGCACATTTTTTGCTATAAACTGGTGTAAAAGTAGAAAATATTCAGTTCTGCGCCAATCCCGGATGATTTTGCGGTTTATTTTTGATTTTATAACGGTTTTTATATGTCGCACGTTTCTTTACGACATGGCACTGCACGACGGAATTGCAATCGTAAAAATCCCTGTCGTACGAAAATGTGCGACGCGATTTTTTTTGGCTATTTCTTAGTTTTTTTTTCTTTTTACGCATTTTCCTTTACATTTATTTAAATTTTTTATTATATCTGTTTTTATTTTTATTTTGCGCTATTTTTTATTTTTATTTGTCTTCTTTTTTTGTTTTCTTTATATTTATTTTTCTTTGTTTTTTTATTTTTATTTTTATTTTTATTTTTCTTTAGTTTCTTTTATTTTTGTAGATTTGAATTAGAAAAATGGCGAAGCGAAACCTTAGATATCGTGAAATACGTGAAGCGTTGGAAGAAAGTGATGATGATGATTTTTCTTGCGACGACTTGATTGATGAGAACTGGCTACCAGATGATTCGGACACTGACTCTGATAATAACAATGATACTAATAACATTGATAACATTTATAACAGCGATACTGAAGACGACTGGGACATGGATGAGGACATGGATGAGGACATGGATGAGGACGAACCAACAGCATTGTCAAACGTAGTCGATTCTTCCGAAACAAACATTTGGACTGAATTTAGTTCTCGTCAGAAAACCTTTACATTCACTGGGCGATCAGGCTTGCAACAGTCTATGCCAACAGATATTTCCTGTTTGGATGCATTTCTCCTATATGTTGACAACCACGTTATTGAATTAATTGTATCAGAAACAAATAAGTATGCGGAGGAATATATAAATAAAGGTACTGTTACCAGATTTCCTCGAAAAAAAAAAATTGGATACCAACAACAGATTTTGAAATGAAGAAGTTCCTTGGCCTTCATTTGTGGATGGGTTTGGTGAAGTTCGGGTGTTTAAAAGGCTATTGGTCCAAAGATTCGCTCTACAACTTTTCAATTCCGGGGAAAATAATGTCACGCAATCGCTTTCAACTATTGCTTAGTTTCATGCACTTCTCAGACAATAACTCAATTGTACCAGGCTTGGTAATATAAAACCACTATTGGACATGCTACAAATGAGATACCAAAGAACTTACGTACCAGGTGAAAACATAGTAATTGATGAGACACTTATTCCATGGCGAGGCAGACTATTATTCCGACAATATATACCAAATAAAGCTCATCCTTATGGTATAAAGCTTTTTAAGCTCTGCTCTAAAAAGTGTTTGCGAGGATCTGAACATTGATTTGAAAGGTCAAGGTCGAACTTTATATGTAGACAACTTTTCCACAAGCTATGAATTGGCTCGTTCAATGCTAGATCAAAAAACACATGTTGTCGGTACACTCCGTGCCAACAAGCAACATTTCTCAAAAGAAGTTATGGTTGCTCCTATAAAGAAAGGCGAAGTAGTGGCTAGAGAAGATCCCAATGGTATAGTTGTTCTGAAGTGGAAAGATAAACGCGACGTCAAAATGCTATCTACGAAACATGCCCCGATAATGGTATCCACAACAGATGGAGCACGTAATCCTGAAGAGTCTTCAACTAGTCGAGGAGCGATACGTAAAAGACGAGCAACAGAAAAGCCATTGGCTGTGGTAGAATATAATAAGGGGAAAGCAGGCATTGATCTTTCCAACCAAATGGCTTCTTACTCAAATACCCTTTGCAAAGGGTTAAAATGGTATCGAAAGCTGGGAATTGAACTTTTACTCGGACTTTCCGTGGTAAATGCCTTTACTATGTATAAAGCAGCTACGAATAAAAACATTAATATACGAACATTCCGTGAACGCGTTGCTAAGGACCTACTAGGTCTCACATCCCCGCAGCCTGTATCGCAATCAAAACATATTATCACAAAAAGAGTAGATGAAAATAATAAATCCATCCGACGAGCTTGCGTTTTATGCTACGCTGAAGCAAAAAGAAAATTTAGTCGAAAGGAAGCAAGAAAGAACATCAAATGTGTATTGATTGCTTTCCAAATTATACACATCTAAAAAATTAATGTAAATTGAAATTATCATATCCTAATTTTAATATTTTTCTATCTTTTTTATACTTTTTTCCGAAATATCGAATGAATTCAAATAAATTTTCAAAATTAAAAAGAACCTCCGAGTTTTTATCATAAAAGCCGCAAAAATGAAGATATCTCTATGAAACATGGACCAAAATTTAGGGCAAACATTAGGCTACTAGACAATGCCTGTCGCACGTTTTCGTACGTCGTGGCACCCCAGGAAGTTTTTGGTGTCGCACGAAAACGTGTAGCCATGGCACTCAATGTGTAAGATAACTCAATATCAAAGAACATAAAACTACAAGAAGGGACAACACGTCCTTCGTCCACATGCGTAAATGATTGAATTCGTCCACATGCGTAAATGATTGAATGAAAAGAGATGGGGCTACCCTGTTGATTAACGAGTAAAGCAAAAGTAACGTGTTGTCTCTTCTTATAGTTTAATGTTCTTTGTCAATATTTACTCGAGTTATCCGACTGATCGTTATTTCTTGAGTTTTATTTTCTGTTAGTAAAGTAGTCGTTATTTCTTGAGTTTTATTTATCGGGAAGAATCCCTACAAATTAAGTTTTATTTTCTGAGTAATTTCATTATACATATGTTTTGCATTGCTTTTTCACTACTATACTAATATTATTATGTTACTCCAGTTTTGGTTGAATTTTTAACATTTGATGTTTATACTATACTCTGTAACAATATTTTATATCACCACTGCCCATTTGCGAGTCGTTGCCTAAATATGCCACCTGGCAACTGTATTTTCTGCGTTTTACCCACTCTTCTTCTTCTTCCTCTAGCAATTCAGTCAATCGGAATGCACTCCGAAATCACGTCGTTGGATGCTAACAAAATCTTTTATAGTACGATGACGCAACCTTGTATTTCATGAACCTTGTGTTAACCTTGAAAATTGCTCGTCTTTTGTTAGTGTAATTTTGTGAATGAAACGTCAAAAATTTAATTCGCCCAGTTGGCTCATATATGGGTGTTTCCATGGTTAGTGCACGCGACATTTGTACACGTTTAATTGCGTTTGAATGTTGTAAAAATAGAAATATAATGGGAAAAAGTCACATCTTTTAGGATCGCTGCATTGTATGTGTGATGAGTTCTTTCCAAAAAGTATAAATATTGGAAAATTGAGCAATGGGTACCCAAGTTCCAGTCAATCAAAGTTGACTTACGCACGTGACAAAAATGGAAATTGCAGGATATTTTTATTTAGGAAATTTTTTTTTATGAAGGTTAATAATGGAGCTTCATAATTCATACTTGCTTCTAAAACAATTGAGCATGGGTTGGTTAAGAAAAAAAAAATTTTTCATTACTCACGTGACATTACGCACGTGACACTTTTTACCTTCATAAATATTTTAGTAATTTTAAATATATTTTCAGAAGTTTTTGACAAAAAAATCAAACTTATATTAAAAAATGAAAAATGAAAGTAAGTATACTACAAAATTAATCTAACTTAATTTTTTCCTTAAGAGAGTATCCTGTTTGAGCAACATTTATATACTCGCTATTTTGGTATTAAAAGCAATGCATTTTTTGTATTCCTGGAATGCAGCGGACAATTTTCTATTTTTCATTTAATGGTGGAGAAAAATCTTCAATCTCTTTTGATGAGATATATAACAGACGAACTCCTTCGATGATTTTGCCAGCGCATTCATAAAATGCAAAGGCATCCGGTAAAATAATATTATTTGCCTTAACCGCATGCCAAACTTTCCGCTTCACCACCGCGCCGATTCCACCGACTGCGCCTTTGCCATGCGAAGTCGCAAAGAAGTTCCACTCTAAATGCTTTAAGCAAAATTCGCTAACAAACGAAGGAATGCTGGTGAGAATATATTTATTTTCGAATTGACTGGTGCGGCCATCAGAGAATATAAAAACCGTGGAAATTCCTTCGAATTGACTTTGAATTTTGTGCACAATTTTTGTAAGGAAACAATAGACGTCAAATTTGTTGTGGGTAAGTTTGTCACTAATGACAGCGAAATATTCAGTTTAACCTCGCAGCCATGCAACGCAAATGAAAATAGTAACTTGTTGGTAGCTGAAGTGAGCTTCTTGGACCTCATTCTGATTGATCAATGAATAGTTTTCTGCAAAATCGATTTGCAAAATTAATTCATCATCACGTAAATTGTTCTTTTTGTCCTTAAAATATTTTTGCTGAGCGCGCTTTATAAAATAATGAAGTTTAAAAGCTGGCAGCTGAATTTCCAGTTCATGTAACAAATCCGATAATGGGACTATGGTATAGCTTAATGTTAAGCGATCATTAACTTTTCTCCAATAGCTCCAATTAACATTTTCTTGCATTTTGGATAAAAAATATATAGGCACCAAATTATGTTTTTCATTCCGTATACATTTATCACAGTCACTAATCATGCACTTTTCGTCCAATACATTGCAGCACTTTAATTTCAAAAAAGATTCAAAATGAGATGGAAACTGAGGCATAGCTTTATGACATCCCTCTAGCAAAAATGCGAAGTTCGCATGGTATTTACATACACAGATATTGTGCGGAAGTTTGTCCATTAATTTAACGTTTTTGGGTCGATGGTGAAAAAATTGGGATTTACAAAGATATTCTGAAGTGACCTCGCTTCTTTACAGTTGATAAGCTTCTGATACAGATACAATCATAAATCGCTTTGCAACTACTTGCTTATTGCAGATTAAAGTATCCTTCCGGCCGGGAGCTTGAACACTTACGTCATCTCGGATATAAAACTCGTGGACTGCTTTAATGTTTTCCAGCATATTAGCGTTTGAACATACTGGTGTCTCAGTTTCATTACTCGAGGGCTTGGGATACTTTTTATACAAAGCTTGTAGAACTTCATCTCTCTTTATTGCGTTCATTGGTAACGCCCTCTACCTTCTTTATAGCTTTGCCCAGTGTTTGTTTACACTTGTAACCACTTTTGAATTGGGTATTTGAATTTTTCCTGATTGCTCTACACTTTTGTTGTCGAACGCAATCTCTATTTCTTTTTTCTTTCAATATTTTTGAATTATTTTCGGCCTCACATGCCTTTCTCTTGCGATATTCACGCATTCTTTCAGCTTGTTTTTCTTTATGTTCTTTAAGCTTATTTTCATCTTGCTTAAGCCTCTCCCTCCACCGATTTTGATTTTTAGCATTACGTGACATCTAATATGTATTGTAAAAGTAAAATAATATTAATCAAATGGACTTTAATTAAGAGCATTAAATTTTCCGTACTTAACATTACGCACGTAAAAGAATCATAAGTTTTGCATAAAATTTTTTTTATTTTAAAATTAAAATGAGCTGAAAATTTTTTAACATAGTAAAATATCAACAGTTTTCTTATATTTTCTGTGTTTTGATTTTTTAAGTCACGGTGGACCATTTCATGGAAACCCCCATATTTAGTTTGTGTAAATAAAACAAACCACCGAGTTTGGAAAGAAGAACAAGCATTCGTCTCATGGGATGCTATTAGCAAGGCGAATTCATATAAGTAGAAGTTGATCAAGCAGCTGAGTGAATTCGCTTGGTGAACGTTAAGTCAAAATGATGTGTTTGTTGTAAACCATACTGTCATTTTGCATATAATTTGTTAGTGTAAATCTATGTTTTTGTACGTACATATATCACCACCTGATATGAATTCGTCTTGACTATCGCCTTGTATCAATTCCCCTTGTCGCACAACCATAGCCCAACGACTATTCGCAGCAATAAATTTATTGTATGCAATGTCTGGTTTAAAGTGAAACAATTTCTATGGTATTGTTTTTTGTTTTAGCTTATCTGTTTGATATTATTTTGCATTTCTTTTGCATCTTTGACGCATTGACGCCAAAACTCGGCTCAGCTGAGATCACCTGATGTTGCAACCCTCCCCATTCTTGTGTCATTCACTGAGCGAATTTCTCTGTCTGACATTTAATAATGGCGATTTGTGACATTTCATATCAGTCCCCGCCATCTTTAATTTAGAAGACTTCTCACTTGTATTCCTTCACAATGGTGAAATTTTTCGGCGAACAATGCCGCCGCATTCGACGAAATTATCCGTTCGTATGCATAAGCAATTAAGGAGCTGGCAAATTGTAAATTTAGTAGCTCTGATTCCTTACCCAAAACCGTTATTTATTTCATCGCAAAATTTGTAGCTTCTCGTAGTTCTCTGGTAAAACCAGGGCATTTCGGTAAGTAGAACCGGCAATCTTTGGGAATGAATGTTTAAAATTACCTATTCACACCTTCTCTCAACCCGACTCATCAAACACCACTCTCTCTGGGCCTTCCCTTAGATGAGTTTGACGACAACGACCATTGGCGAATCTGGTGCTAATAAGGTGTAGCTGGGCTACAATAACAATAAGAACAAGTAAAATACTTAGGAATAAATACTGATAATAACATGTAAATCTCTAACGAAAAAGATAACATTTATGTTAAAAGAACCATTGTGGGACCCATATTCTTCTTAGTGGCAAAAAAACGTAGTAGACAATTTACAAAAAAGTAAATACATATATAATACTCCAGACAAATAATACGTTAAATAAATTGCAATGACTCAGTGCCAAGCAGCGTATTCTCTATCTTGTAATCATTTTCTTTTTATTATTAAAAAGGATAATTTACCGGAATTCTTGAGCAATAATCTTGTATATCATAGAGATGTGAATAATGGAAACACTAGAAATATAAATAATTTTAGATTGCCGATCTTTACAGCAAGAGTTGTTCGTTCCCACATTAGTCGGTTCTATGATACCGGAACGACCTGGATTTATATCCTGCCAAGGACGGTCAATTTAGCAGCATTCCCCAAACGTTTATGGGGAATCTTATGCTGATAAAACAACAACAACATGCAAGACTTGTTTTATAAAAGATTCAAAAAAATTAACGAGCTTCCGGTTCAGGTAAGACACCGTAAATAACACTGTGCTACACCGTGCTCACATGGATTTTTGGTTTCGTCATGGTCCATAAAACACTTCCTCATTTGCGGTTTTTCTCCATCACTTCGTTTTTAAATTTTCTGCGTAGAAATATAATACAACTCTGAAATTCTTAAAATTACAACTTCGAGATGCTATAACTTTCTTGTCTCTTGATCGAATTCAATTTTCTTTTTTTTATTTGAAAGATGTATCTATCCTTCAAACAAGCAAACTAGCTTGCAAATCGACCGAAAAATTACCAAGTTTTGGTCTTTTATTCCAAAAAAAAATTTTAAGTTTTCTAAAAATTTTCGTTTTCTGTACGTTTTTGTTGGATATTAAGGCTACAAACAATGATTCTTAAACCTTTATAACAAAACACATAAAATCAGCTTTCCAATAAGCAATAGTAAATGAAAATTGATTCAAAATTAGCGTAGTAGTGCTTCATAAAGTGAGTAAGCCTTTTTTCAATGTTTTCGTTTTATTTGTCGTCAGCGACTTTGTGTACGAATCTTAAAAGACTGGACCATAAATACGACTTCTGCGCCACCTAGCAACAGAGGTTCTAATTACATTTATCAAACATACGAGCCAAATATGAATAAAATCGGACCATAAATACGGGTTTTGTAAAGATAGCGATACCAGGCCATGTAGCGGAAACAAATATATCCTATGTTGAGAGTACTTATCCAAAAAATAAACTGTCCAAACTTGACAAAAAACGGTTCAGTAGTGTTTGAGCCAATTTTTACAAAAAACACTTTACAATTCTATATATGTATATAGGGAGTTCACAAGCCGTGTTATATGTCGTATATATTTAGTCCGTTATTGAAATAACAGTGGAACGTGTGAACGCACTGTTCGTTAACTATTGTATGTCGTATTCAAGCAATTAATCAGCTGAGTAGAAGAAGAGAAAACAAAATGAAATAAAAGTATAATAAAATTGAGCGGTCGGTTTCTGTAAAATATGGATGAACATGTATATATATTTCTATATAACTTTCTTTTACTTTTGTTTAAACAAAAATAAACCTCAAATTGCCGATTTTCCAAAAGAAACTCAATAAGAGACTTCTCTTCTGCCACCGTCCATCTCCGGAAAAGGTTGTTTAATAAGCCAGATGGGTTTGTTTTTTATTCAAAATCACTTAATTCGTCATTTAGATGTATTTCCATTCTTTTTTTTTTAATATATCTCCTTCAATTGTTTCACTGGCCGCTTTTGCAAAAATAATAAAAAAAGTGACGATAAACAGAAACAGCTGATCGAATAACACACACAAATAAAACACTAAACATACATTTCACAGTTGTATTGAAATAAGACAATTTTACATGTGAAACAAAAACAACAAGTTTACAACTGTTGTATTGCAATAACACAATTAAAGAAATACGACAAATAACATGGCTTGTGAACTCCCTAATAGATTAATATTTGCATATAGCAGGTATGAACTTTCACAAAACTGAGTATAGAGCGATCTGAGTGTCCTCTTTGTGACTTGTCAAAATTGGACAGTTTACTTCAAATTTTTTCTATAACAGTTTTGTATTAAATTCGTGGAGGTCATTTGATGATGTTTTAGTGAATTTATTGTGAAATAAAGAATTGAGAAATATTTACACCTTAACTGTGAAATGTGTGATAAAAAGGATAATTTTTGCTTTATTTGCGGATTATATGTGGATTCACGACACAAAATTGCCGCGTCGTCAAACAAACAGCTTATTTCGCTGTATGAAGAATATTTCGGTCGATGCTATATATACGATAAGTATATACCCACAGTTTGTTGCTCGTCGTGCTATTCGTCGTTAAGGTCTTGGAAGATAAATCGCAGTGAAGCATTCACTTTTGATGAGCCAGTTGCTTGGCTTCCACAACGTATCCACCGACGAAATAATTGTTATTTCTGTTTGAGGATTACAAAAAGATACCACTTCAAAGTAAGACGAAATATTAAATATGCTGATGTTGACCATGTTATTAAGTGTGTAGTGCGTGTAAAAGGCGACGTAAATCAAACAGCGGAATCGGAAGTATCGCCAAGTTTAAGTGGCTTTGAATCGTCTTTTGTAGACTTTTGTGAACCTGCAGCTTCAGTATACGTTCCACCTTTAAATGGAATGAACGAACACATTTAGTTTCTCGAGCAGAGTTTCAAGACCTTGTACGGGATTTAGAACTGTCCAAAAGACAGACAGTACTTTTAGGTTCAAGAATGGATCAATGGAAACATTTGCAAAATGATGTGCATACTACATTTCGTAGAACAGAAGAAACTGTTGCATTTGGTTCACTATTTAGTCAAAGCACTAGATATGATAACTTGGTTTTTTGCAATGATGTAAATGCATTGTTTGAAAAATTTAGCTATAACCATATTCCACGAGATTGGCGTTTATTCATCGACGGTTCAACGAAAAGTACACTTGAGATGCTTATTATGTAATTGCATATTCTAGTTTCATTTAATTTTTAAGGTTTGAAGGCTGTACTATTACACAACACTGGCTTATATCCATCGGTCCCACTGGCCTACGCTACCGATATAAAAGAATCATATGACAGTATGGCTGAAATATTGAATGTCATTGACTACAAAACTCACAAGTGGCTAATTGTAGCTGACTTCAAGGTACTGACTATTTTAAATGGTATGCAGGGTGGAAATACGAGGTATCCGTGCTATTTCTGCCAATGGGACAGTCGAGCAACTAGCCTACACTACATACAAAAATATTGGGCTCCATGTACATCGTTTGTAGTTGGTGAAAAAATAGTATAAATATTCAAATGGTCGAGCCTTCAACTATATTGTAAAAAAGTTTCCGCGAATAACTTACGCAAAATTGAAAGAAGGTAAGCAAGTATGTATTTTAATTGCACGATTTAAAACAAAGTTACCTTTTCCAACAGGAATATTTGTCGGTCCACAAATTCGCGAACTATTTAGCGATACTAACTTTGTACAACAAATGACCGATGTTGAAAAAAAAGCATGGCAAGGGTTTTCTTCTGTGTGTGAATGTTTTCTGGGAAACACAAAAACACAAAATTATGAAGCAGTAGTAAGTGACTTGTTGTCTGCCTACCATAACTTGGGTTGCAACATGTCAATTAAGCTACACCATCTGCACGCTCATTTGGACATGTTTCCATCAAATTTGGGCCAGATGAGCGATGAGCAAGGAGAACGATTCCACCAGGAAATACTAAAGATTGAACAGCGTTATGTTGGTAAAAATACAATAAATATGCTATCTGATTACTGTTGGTCTCTTTTAAGAGATTCAAGCAGTGCCGAACATAAAAAACAAACCAAACGAAAACATTAAAAAAAAAAAAAAGACACGCTCATTTTATAAAGCGCTACTACGCTAATCTTGAATCAATTTTCATTTACTATTGCTTTTTGGAAAGCTGATTTTATGTGTTTTGTTATAAAGGTTTAAAAGCCATTGTTTGTAACTTCAATATCCAATAAAAACGTGCAGAAAAGGAAAATTTTTAGAAAAACTTAAATTTTTTTTTGGAATAAAAGACCAGAACTTGGTAATTTTTGCAAACTATTTTGCTTGTTTGAAGGGTAAAAGAAACATCTTTCAAATAAAAAAAGAAAATTGAATTCGATCAAGAAACAAGAAAGTTATAGCATCTCGAAGTTGTAATTTTAAGCATTTCAGAGTTTTATTATATTTCTACGCAGAAAATTTAAAAACGAAGTGATGGAGAAAAACCGCAAATGAGGAAGTGTTTTTTTGGCCAATGCGAAACTAAAAATCCATGCGAGAGCCCCTGCATATTTTTTTTTTTCATTTTGTAGCACTGTGATATTATTGAATAGTTAAAGAATTTGAGTTTATCTAGAAGCGGAGCCATGGAATAGAAACATCTGTACGGAGACTTTGATTTTAATTGTTATTTTCATCAATAGATAAAAAAATAAAGAGATGAATGAGAAAAAAGTGAAAGGTGCAGTGATATGGAAAAAACATCTTATTTATTCAAAGTCCATGAATAAAATTTTGTTTGGTTAGGTTTTAAAAATAATGTCGTTCAAATATCTGCCTTCCCGGCCGATGCATATGGAGGTGCTCTCTAAGGTTCTCTACTTTATTTCTTTGGCTTTACAAACCCTATTGTCCTTAGATGTTAGACCAACCAACCAACGTGACCTCTGTGTTCCAGTACTCGCCATTTTTGGAAGAAACCGCCACCGATTTTCATTTGTCCACGGCATGTAAATTATTGAAAAACTATATACATGGCGCTCGAAAAGAGGCTCTCCTAGTAGGAGAGAATCTCCGAAAATCAGTTTGGATTTCGGAAGGAACCATTCACTAACAACGCCGAGAGCACCATTACGCGGGAGGCCCAAGAAGCAATAACACTGTCCAACAGCATTTTTGGAACAGAATAGCGACCCTATAATTCTGAAAGGGTATGTTGAGTAGATCATTTTTGTAGAACAAACTTATGGTCCAGCACGTCTGAGTTTTTTTTTACAGTGGGTCAAAGTTTTCATTTTTTGGTCGAAGGGAGCATTATACTATATGAAAAAAATGTTGTAAGTTAATGTCTGAGAGAATTCTTATGGTCAGAGTTGTATTGTGGAATTGTATGAGGATTATTTTTGTGGAAGATCTTAACCCTCTAACTGGTCTCTTTATGGGTCAATTTGACCCTTTTTTCGAGAAAATCAAAAAATATCCTTTAAAAAAAGACATTTAAGGATTAAAATATTCAACGAAAATGTTTGGCGGAAAATTTTAGTGGGGGTCACGAAAGACACCATTGCTGTAAATAAAGCTCTTTACGATTAATTGGCAAAATTACACGCCAACTTCTATAAAAAAATTATAATTTTGTTTTAATAGTGGTTTATTATAGTATGTGCATATTTATTTTTTTGCTTCAGTAATAGTATGACAATGGATTAAAGATTAAACTTAATATGCTTTCCTGTTTTTAGCTTGACGTGAATGTTCCGATGTGTCAAGGTTTCTGTACAAGCCCCATACGTATTCATCAAGCATTACACTTTGGGATTTCCCTTTGAATCTTACTTCCAATACCTTTATATCCTGATGAAACCTTTCACCGTGTTCATCTGAAACCGCTCCAAGGTTTTCTTTAAAAAAATTAAGATGAGAGTGCAGAAAATGCAGCTTTAGTGACATCTTAACGCCAATATTGTTAAAACCGATTAGCATGCTTTCAATATTTTCTGCATAGTTTTGTGCTTTTGAGTTTCCAAGGAATTCTGATATAACCAGCTGCATAAAGTCAAATGCTGTCTTTTGCATATCCGACAGATGACCATAAAATTCTTCATCTTGTAATAATTTTCTTATATCGGGTCCAACGAGCATTCCTAGAAAAGGTAATTTAAATTAAATGAAATAAATTATTTCTTAAAACCGTATTTTACCTTCTTTTAATTTTGCTGCAGATAATCTGGGGAAAATTGTTTGAATGCATTTGAAAGCATTTCCTTGTGTATTTAAGCTTTTAATAAATTTTTTCACCACGCCCAACTTAATATGCAGCGGTGGAAGTATGACCTTATCTTTTGGGGCAAGGGATTCATGGATTACATTTAAGTCACCAATAATATTTTCTTTACGTTCTTCGAAATATTTAATATGATAATGGCTGCTGGTAGCACGTGAATCCCATTTACAAAGAAAGCACATATATTTTGTGTATCCTGTTTGCATTCCAGTCAATATTGCAATCATTTTGAAGTCTGCGCATAGTTCCCATTTATATTTATAGTATTCAATTTTATTTAAGAGATTTGAAATATTTGCGTATGTTTCCTCCTTTTTTGTGGAATACGCAACCGGTATTGATGGATGCTGATTTCCATTGTGCAGTAAAACTGCTTAGTAGCTCAATTATGCTTAATTTTATCACACCCGATTTGTAAGTCACAGCTGATTTGTAAGTCACAGCTGACTAGACGCGAGAACGCAGTGTTTGGCCCGGCCGAACTTGATGACGTTTTCACCTGCTTTGTATACTAGGTTGTTCAATAACTTGTTTCTTTTGATAAGAGGGGCATTGCTACTAGCCCAAAATTTTTTTTTGTTTTGTTGGAACACTCTTCATATGAACGTATGCGAAGTTTAATTTCAATCTGTCATACCATTCTTTGTTTACAAGCCGTTTAGTGTCGCCATGTCACAGTATTTTTTTACAATGGAAAAAATTGAATATCGTGCAGTGATAAAATTCTTATTTTGGAAGGTGTAGCACCAAAAGAAATTCACGAACGAATGTTAAAGGTGTATAATGATTGTTCACCTACAATTAGAACAGTAGAAAGATGGGTTGCTGAATTTAAACGTGGTCGTACAAGCCTTGAAGACGATCCACGAGAAGGACGTCCAAAAGCGCATCAACACCAGAAATCATAGCCAAAATACAGGATATGGTTTTGGAAGATCGTCAATTGACTGAGAGAGATTTAGTAGAGGCTCTACACATCTCATTAGGCAGTATGAGCCATATTTTAAGTGAAATTTTGGGTTTTAGAAAGCTGTGTGCACAATGGGTGCCGCATTCGCTAACAATGGCACAAAAACACATTCGAATGCGACTTTCTCAGCAACATTTGAAGCGTTTTAAAAAGGATAAAGTGGATTTTGTGCATCGATTCATCACTATGGATGAGACTTGGGTCTATCACCATGATCCTGAATCAAAACAAGAGGCTAAAGACTGGTGTGAACCTGGTTGTTCGGCTTCGAAACGAGTTCGTGTCCAGAAATCGGCCAAGAAGGTTATGGCATCAGTTTTTTGGGATGCGAAAGGAATTTTGTTTGTGGATTACTTGCAAACTGGTAAAACAATTAATTCTGAATATTATTGCAACCTTTTGGACCAGTTGAAGGAAACAATTCGAGAAAAAAGACCCGGTTTGCAGAATAAAAAAATTCTTTTTCATCAGGACAATGCACCGTGTCACAAGAGCATTTTGAGAATGGCTAAAATCCATGAATTAAAGTTCGAATTGTTGGAGCATCCACTCAAAAAATTTATGCGTGGCAAGCGTTTTTCATCAAATGAAGAGGTCATAACGGCTGTTGGAGCGTATTTTGCAGACCTTCCGGATTCTCACTTCAGGGATGGGATCCACAGATTGGAGGATCGTTGGAGCAAGTGCATTAATGTTCAGGGAGATTATACTGAATAATAAAGTGTATTTTGAACCATAAAATTGTGTTTTCTTATCGAACACCAAAAGTTATTGAACAACCTGGTATGTTGGCGTGTAATTTTGCCAATTAATCATAAAGAGCTTTATTTACAACAATGGTGCCTTTGGTGACCCCCACTGAAATTTTCCGCCAAACATTTTCGTAGAATATTTTAATCCTTAAATGTCCTTTTTTAAAGGATATTTTTTGATTTTCTCGAAAAAGGGTCAAATTGACCCATAAAGAGACCAGTTAAGGGTTAAGATCTTCCACAAAAATAATCCTCATACAATTCCACAATACAACTCTGACCATAAGAATTCTCTCAGACATTAACTTACAACATTTTTTTCATATAGTATAATGCTCCCTTCGACCAAAAAATGAAAACTTTGACCCACTGTAAAAAAAAAACTCAGACGTGCTGGACCATAAGTTTGTTCTACAAAAATGATCTACTCAACATACCCTTTCAGAATTAGACGGTCGCTATTCTGTTCCATTCAAAAAGTCTTCATTTGTTGGACAGTGTAATTGGAACTGGGTTGCTTAAAGGCTCCAAAGCGTACTGCCTTATAGTGGCGCTGGATGAACAAAATGCTGGGCTCTGTGGATCGTATAGGTATATTTTCCTACCGTAGAAGACTTGTTCAGGGGGCGAATTCTGCAGTACGAAAAAAAAAAAAAAAAAAATTTTTTGGGGGCTGAAGGATCGACCACTGCGGTCGACTGCTCGACGTCGGGTACAGAGGCGGACGGGGAGAGTGGGGAACCAGCGGTATGTTCCCCCCCGCGTAGAGTAGCGCGTACGGTGTCGCCACCGGTTGTGGCCGGTGAGCTAGTGGGTGCGGCGAAACCCACTCCGGGTTCGGGAACGGTGGAGAGGGCTGAGGAGACGGAGGAGGCCGTAAGCGCCCCTCCGGTCGGTGAGTCCGGGAGGGATTGTGTGGGTGGCCCGAAGGGGAGCGCGGGTTGGATAAGGGGGATGAAGGCAGTCACCGCTAGGTTTAGCGGGGCTGTCTTCGATCTCGAGGGTGCCAGCCTGGTGGAGCGGAAGAGGCTGATGGAGTTTTCCTCGGAGTACGAGGAGCTCCTCATGAAGGCGATTGCCGAGAATGCCCGTCTGCGAGGCCAGGTGGCGGCCCTTGGGGTTACGAGGGGGGAGGCTTCTGCCCGCTTGCCTGTGGTGACCCCGGTGGGATTTTCGAGGATGGCGGCTCCTGTAGCCCCGGATGCAATTCCTAAGCCGGTGGCAACATATGCTTGCGTGGTTAGGAGTAAGGAGGCAGTGGCGACCTCGAGTGAGGTAGTTGCCAAGGTGGTGAAGGAGGTGGGCCCCTCCCTGGGGGTTAGGGTTCACGACGTGAAGCCAATCAAGGGTGGTGGTGCGATCATTCGTACCCCCTCGTTGGCTGAGAGGGAAAAGGTTGTGCGGAACAAGCGTTTCGAGGAGGTGGGGCTGAACGTCGTGGCGAACAGCAAGCTGGGGCCTAGGGTCGTAGTCCATGGGGTGCACAGGGCGATTTCTCCTGACGAGTTCATGGAGGAACTGTTCCGACTGAACTTTCCGGACATCAGCCCTGGGGGTCAGAGGGACATCAGAATGTATCAGAATGTGCGGTCGCCCATGGCAGGTGTCCGCTGACGGGGTGACGAACGTCGTCCTGGAAGGCACGGACAAGTTAATGTCCGTCCTCCTGGGAGCTGAGCGTTGCTACGTCAAGTGGTACGCTTTCCGAGTGCGGCCGTACAGCTTGGTGCCCAGCTGTCATAGGTGTATGGGTTTTGACCATATGGTGCGAAACTGCCGTATGAACCGGGATGTCTGCAGGCGCTGCGGGGAGGAAGGGCATCAGGAGGGGCAGTGTGTCAACGTGGTGCGCTGCCGCAACTGTGCGTTCAGGGGTAGGCCGGCCGACCACTATATGTTGTCGGAGGCATGCCCTGTGTATGGTGCGATTGCTGCCCGGACGCGTGCTAGACACTAATGGAAGGGATTCTCCAGCTTAACTGCCAGGGGTCTTACGCGGTGATGTGTGAATTGGGGGAGTACATGTTGGAGGGTGGCTGCGGTGTTGCCTTGCTTCAGGACCCCTACTCCACTTGTGGGGTAGTTAGGGGGCTCCCTGGAGGCTTCAGAGTCTTTACAGACCTTGGAGTCAATGCCGCGGTTGTTGTATGTGAGCCCGATTACGAGTGCGTAGTCGTGGACTCTTCTGAGCGGGGGGTGTGTGTATGTGTTGAGGGGGGTTTCGGCAGAGTGTTTGTCGCTAGCCTGTACTGCAGGTATAGCGAGCCATTAGAGCCCTATCTGGGGTACCTAGATACGGTGCTACTACTTGTGAGTAGCTCACCGGTCATCGTGGGTATGGATGCGAATGCTTCGTCTCCGATGTGGTTCAGTAAAATGTCCAGGCACTCGTCTGGATACCTGAGCCACAATCGGGGCGAGATTTTGAGCGAATGGATGGTAGCCAATGGCTCCCATGTAATGAACGAGCCCAGTGAGTTTTACACGTTTGACGGGCCTAATGGCGTGAGTGATATTGACGTGACGTTTACGAATGAGGCAGCAACCAGAGCGTTTAGTTTTAGGTGGGCGGTCAGGGGGGGTTGGGGAATCAGTGATCACAATTTGATTCAAATTGCGGTTGCTCCCCATGCTCCTCCTGCAGTGAGTGTGTGTCCATTGAGACGATGGCGTACCTCTGGTACTGACTGGAACCAATATGGATAGTATGTTAGAGAAGCGATGTGTAATACACCGCTTGGCGTGTTTAGTGATTTGGTTGTGGACGAGCAAATTGCTTGTCTGAATGAATGTGTGTGGGGTGTAAACGATAGCATGTTGAAGAAGAGTGAGCAATTTAGAGCGAGGAAAGTGAAATGGTGGACGCGTGAGTTGAGCTTGAAGAGGAGATCCGTTCGGCGTTTGAGACGTTTGTTTCAGCGCGCCCGGCGGGTCAACTCTGAGAGCTTATCCCAGCTCAGACGTCAACTTAGTTGTGAAATGAATGAGTACAAGCAAATGCTTGTCAGGGTAAAAGAAGAGGAATAGAGGAGGTTTGTTGGGATGAATGAGAATGACCCCTGGGGTCAGGTCTACCGGATCTGCAGGGGTCGTCGGAGTGAGGTGGTCACCTCCCTTCGCGTCGGTGACTCCCTGTTATCGTCGTGGAGAGAGTGTGCGAATGTTCTCTTAGGAGCGTTCTGTGCGTATGCGGACGACCTTCTGCTTTTAGTGGAGGGCCAGTCCAGAGCGAATTTGGAACAAGTGAGTGCGCAGCTCCTTGGAGTTATGCACGCTTGGGGTGTAAGGGTAGGTGTGGATGTATCGGTGGACAAAACGGTGACCATGCTGCTGAAAGGCAGCCTGTCATCGTCGCGCCCACCGGTTGTCCATATGAATGGGGTCAGCATTAGGTACGTGACGGAAGTCAGGTATCTGGGGCTGACCATGAGTGAAAGAATGTGTTTCACTCCACACTTGGTGCGAGTGAAGGAGCGGCTGCAGGCGGTGGTTGGTACCTTGCGGCGTGTTTTGCGGCACGAATGGGGCCTTGGTCGGTGAGCCGTTCGTACTATTTATCGTGGACTTTTCGTGGCTTGTGCCACGTATGGGGCCGCGGTGTGGTACGAGACGGCTGCGACGGTCGTAGGTCGCAGACGACTGGTCTCGTGTCAGCGGATCATGTTGCTGGCCTGCCTGCCTGTATGCCGCACTGTTTCGACTGATGCGTTGCAGGTGTTGATGGGTGTGCCCCCTCTTGATCTGGTGGTTATACAGCTTGCTGTTGCCTTCCGGTTGAGAAGGGGGATGAGGTTACCGTTGCTGCGTGATGAGTGGATTTCTGACGCTGATGTGCAGGGCGGGTATCTAGAGAGCCGTAGGCTCCTAGCCCAGTGTGTTGTGCGGAAGTGGCAGGACCGTTGGGACAATTGTCCTCATGGTCGGGTGACATACGAGTACATCCGGGATGTTTCGTTTGTGACCCAGAATCCTGACTTTGGATTTTCCCTCAGCCTGGGCTTTCTCCTGACCGGTCACGGGCCTCTTAATGCATTTTTGCATGATAGGCACCTGGCCGCGTCGGAGGAATGTTCATGTGGGGCCCAAAGTGAGGACTGGGTCCACATCATAGCGGATTGCCCGATGTACTCAGACATTAGGGATCTGGGGGTAATGGGCATCAGTCGGACGAACGGAAGATTGAATGTTAGTGGTGTGTTGCACACTCGTCAGACTGCTGATATGTTGGGTGCATATGCGAGGGAGGTATTCAAGCGGCGAAGACAATTATTGGAGTAGTTGGAGAAGGGTATGTGTATGAGTGTGTGTGTGAATGAATATGGTCGTGAAATTGGTGATAGGCTGAGTGAATTGGTACGAGGTGTATGGGGTTCAGCCCCAGGCCACCAGTCCGGAGCTGTATGGAAGCTCAACTGGTAGTGGCCTCGGCCACGAAGTCCGACCGGAGACTTAAATCTGGTACCACGGGGAACAGGAGCCGCCAGAGTTCGCTCTGGCCTGTTCGTTGGGTACGGCCCCTAGGGGAGTATCGTGGTGGCTGTGGTTCAATACCCAAATGCGGGTAGAGCTTGACCTTGTGTCAAAGTTCAATGTGGAGTTGCATCGCAACCGGGTGCCGGACCCATAGTACGGCAGAGGTGTTAGATAGGCCTCGAACCCTACCAAGGTGGTTAGTGTGTCCATTCCACACTGCCAATTGGTTCCGAGAATGCTTGCGCATCTTGGGGCGCTGATCAACGCATTAACTTGATCCGTTGTGCTTTTGAGCGCCGTGGAGTTAGGCCGTTGTCGGCAGGTACCCACGTAAAACACTCCGGACGAGTACGAAACGTTAGCTGGAGGGAAGACTCAGCATGTAGTAGGTGGAGTTCCCGAAATCTCCGTACACGGTCCACTGGTCTAAAACATCTGGTAAGCGTCCTCCTTAAAGTTCCCAACAGAACTAAAATAACTGGGTTTGCCGACGACATCGCGTCAATAATGTAAAATATTTGAGTGATATAGATGGTAAAGCCAATAGATCCATCGCCCTTTCGAAGAACGATCTTCATCTTTCAGCATCCGAAAAAAAGAACGAACCACCTGAGCGATGGAAGTGCATTTTTAATTCTAATAACATGTTTTCAGGGCTAAGACAAATACAATTCTCATTGATTTCAAAACCTAGGTTAGTCTATGTGGACTATTCTTTTAAAGAGTTTACTCGGGGCCATATGACTCACCGTGTTGCCCGGGAAAGGACTTACCTTACAGCTCTTTCTACGCAAGTGACTGGTTATTATTTCCTAGTTGGGTTTAGAGAGCCTTAAATGAACTCACATTCCGATGGTCAGAGGGAAGGCGATACTCAGAATATATCCAGATTAATCCATACTCTGCTAGTAGCTGTTGGCTTTGTGCAAAACTTTCAATACTAACAATCACAGAGTGGGTTTTATGTTTGAGCCCGATTCTCTAAGTGTTCCCGCAGATCCTTTTCTACTTATCCGTTAAAACTCTGGGCGCAGTATAGGTGCAGTGTGTGTTAACATGCAGATTGTAGACATTAGCCAGATTTTTGAACACATATCGAATTAGTCTAGAATGATGGTACTCTTTGAACCTTCTAAAACCTTAAAACCATCTGCTGAGGGCTAAATATTGTCTTTGCTCAGAGTCTTTTTGATTTTCTGTCACTTCTATCTGGGAGTAAGGCGTCGCAGTTATTTCCAAACTCGTAATCCGGAACTGATCATATGTTTTATTAACGATGACCTTCTTTAAAATGGACGTATGACCTTTATCTACCATCAGCAGTCACTTAAGCGCCCAAAGGCTTAGAGCGCTCGAAATGGCAAACCCAAAAACCAGATAAATTTCGAGGACTTTGAACACCAAAGTTAATAAATTAAAACTTGGACTTAGCAATTTTCTTGTTGCCAACTACGCGAGCGTTTGGTAGACCCATCATAAGGAATGCCAACCAAAAACGAAGGGCTTCGAAGCCGGACTCACACAGCAATTTCTCGATGGAGCGCTCTGAATGTTGAGTGAATGGAAAGTCTGGTAGACCTACTATTTTGAACTTGAATTTCGATCTGATAGTCACAAATCTTATTTACCTCAACCTCTGTTGTATTTAAATGTAGACATGATCTTTGTCCATCATCAGCGCATTAAGTTTTGGAGCGCCCAAAATGACAAATCCAAAAAATAGATAACTTTCTGGGCAGTGTTTCGAAGAACACTAGGCGGATTCAAAGACATGTGGAAATGTGAGGAAAGGTATGATGTTACAAAATTTAAAAATTTAAAAATTTTGTGCATCTAAGTAAAAAAAAAATAAGTTTATCTTTGTATTTTTCTTACAGATAGATAGCTAAGCAAACTTTTGGAAGCCACATCATATAAAGAGATATTTCCAGCCAAATATATTTTCCAGTTAGCCAAATGCAGAGTGGTCCGAAGTAGGAACGAAAAAGAGACTACAACATCAACACCTCAAGGCAGCGCGCCGAATATAGAGAGAAAGGGAATTCCTCAAGAGGACTGCATGTGAGTACTTAGGAATCTATTACGAGAAAATAAAATAGTCCCGAAATTGCTCAACCTAGGCAGATAATTTAAGGATCTCTTTACAAAAAAAGGTTTAAGAGAATTGAACCCTTTCGGGGTAATCTGAGTAAGGTTGCGATGCCAAAATCACTCGTTTAAGGAGTCCTAGTCTGGATAATTTCCGCCTTGAGAAACCTTTTATTAGCCTTCCTACGAGAAACTTCTAGTGGTGCACTTTGCGGACTCCGCTGGGTTTTCGGGTTATAGAAAAAGCTATAGCTATATTAGAACTATACTTAGTAAACTTTTAGAATATTTCAGTCATCCAGTTTCCATTCAAGGTTTCTGTGGAGACAAAATGCCAATCTGCTAAGACTCTCCCATACTTTTTTGCATATCTATCTATGTATTTTCCACTGTGACACATAGTAAATATGCTAGATTTTAGGTTTTCAACAATAACAGGCTAACATAGCTAAAGCCTACAACACTTCCGTAATTACAATGAGCTCATATTAAATCGTTTTATTTACCTAAGTACCACAAGCAGATTTGGTTGCATTAAAAGCATTCTATTGTATTACAAAGCTATAGACACCTAGCTACATAGAAGCCAACTCATCGAACCAGCCAACAAGTTAAAGCAACTAAAGGTAGCTGTGGCCACTGCCCACAGACAGTAGAATAGAAATATCAACACTATGCATATGAATATCACTGTATAGTCAAAACAAAACTGCTTTTATAGGCACTGTCACCGACATTAAGTTCAGTCGAGCAGTGAAAATCTTATACTCTTTTTCTAATTATGTATTCTGTTTTCCTCTTATGTTCTAACTATGAATACGCTATGTATATATGTAAATATGTATGTATGGTCATACCTCAGTATATAACATATGTTAAAGTGAAGTTATAACATTTTGTGTACATACAAATTTAGCGGTTAAGTCGGACCACTGGCGTTTTTATATACATACATATGTATACATAATTCCACACACATTTTGGGTATAAATAAAAGTCAAACTGTAAAAACCGCACAGTTTTCTCAAGAGGACAAATAAAGCAAAAGTTTTAAAGCGAGCAAGCAGACGCTAAAATCAAGCATCATACGCTATAAGAAATTGTTTTAATTCCTCCGGACTGTCGCGATTAAATAAACGCAACATTTTTTTAAAACTTTTGGTCAAATCCAAAGATAAATTCTTCATTAAAAACTGAAGCAGGAAGGTGTTAATATGGTACATAGCTGCAAAAAATGTGATGAGTTGCACACCGAAAGGATGGTACAGTGCGACGCCTGCAATTCGTGGTACCATTTTGATTGTGTAGGAGTTGATAGCAATATAGCTGATGTGAGCTGGAGCTGCGAAATATGCCGACGCCATGAATCAGCTTCAAACGCTAAACCGACAGCTTCATCATCGCCAACTACTGAAAGAGGTAACGGGCAAGCGCAATATGTTCCATCATTTCTGCCACCTATAAATTCACACGTAAGGGCATTACGATGGCAACTACACCTGTTGCCCAAAGCACTGCAACAGCAACGTCTATGAGCTTTATCGCATCACAACCAAGCAATTATGTAAGCTCACTACCTTTGACGACCGCACCATCCTACCCAGGGTTTTGGCCATTAACGACGTCGACATATGCTACAGATGCAAGGCGTTTCGCAACAATTCCGCTAGCGGTAACGTCACATAATTTTGCGACTAGCAATACCTCAACGTCATGTATGCGACACGACAATCATCATACATCTGAAGTGCAGCGAAATCTTCAACTGGAGCGACTGAAGGAAGAGATGGAGATTCAACAGCAATATTTAGACAGCAAATACAGAATACTCTCGCAATTCAATGAAGTGCCGTCGTTTTCAACTCCGCCCCTTCTGCAAAACTCTGGCCCGTCGCCATCGCAGCTAATCGCTAGACAAGCAATTCCTAAACAGCTTCCGACCTTTAATGGCGATCCCGAGGAATGGCCACTGTTTATAAGTAACTTCGAAAATAGCACCGCAGTCGCCGGGTACACTGATGCCGAAAACCTTATTCGTCTACAGGCAAGCCTCAAAGGTAAAGCTCGCGAAATGGTAAGAAGCAAACTTTTTTTGCCATCAATGGTGCCGGAGATCATCCATACTTTGAGAATGTGTTTCGGTAGACCCGAATACATACTTGAGCGCGTTGTAAATAGAGCGCGTACAATGTCTCCTCTGAAAGACAAGCTTGAGGGCTTAGTTGATTTCGCTCTGTGCATAAGAAACATATGCAATACAATGGAGGGATGCCAATTGCACATGCACCTTCACAACCCGTTGTTGGTAAAGGAACTGGTTGATAAACTTCCTAACAACCACAAACTGGGCTGGGCTTTCCATTTTAAAGATGAAAACATTCCAATTGTAAAGCAATTAAGTGACTGGATATTTTGTCTGGCCGAAGCAGCAAGCACCGTTGTAAACTTAGCACCGAATAAAAGTCATGCATCTGTTAACACTCATACCGTCGAAGGCGATACAGAACCGCCGCAATGCAAAGAGCGTACACCGACTCCCAAAGCTTGTTGCGTTTGTAATAGTCATGACCACAAAGTTCCTCAATGTGAAGTTTTTAAGAAGTTTGCTCTACCACGCAAATGAGAGATAGTAAAAGCTAATAATCTTTGCCGTCAATGTCTTACTCAGCACAGACGCAAATGTTTCATCGATAAAGTATGCGGTGAAGAAGGCTGCAGCATAAAGCATCACCCTTTATTGCACAAATTTGTTAAACACGCGGTGGAGCAAGTAAACACTCACAACAGCGGCGAATTACGCCCAATCTTCAGAATTGTTCCTGTCCGCTTGTACTGGGCAGATAACTTCATTGATATTCACGCATTTTTGGATGAAGGTTCGAGTGTCACACTTATAGAGAGGAAGGTTTTCGATCAACTCGGTGTGAAGGGTGAGCACGGGCCACTATGTTTGCGATGGACAGGAAACACCACTCGTGTCGAAGAAAACTCCGAGAAAGCATCGTTAGAGATTTCGAGTCCGACTAGTGGTCAAAAATACAAGTTAAAGGACATTCGCAGCGTTGACGACCTTGGCCTTCCTGAGCAGTCCGTCGATATACTTGAAATGCAAAATAAATATCCGTTTCTAAAGGGACTACCCATCAAATCGTATAACAGCGCAAAGCCTTCATTGTTAATTGGGGCAGACAATTGGAAACTGGCGATTCCACTTAAGGTGAAAGAAGGGGATTGGTATCAACCAATAGCATCAAAAACACGTTTGGGATGGACGTTGCAGGGTTATGACAGCTAAAAAGGTGGTAAATTTAGGTTAAACGTACATACATGCGACTGCCAGGTGAAGTACGATCAATTGCATGCAACAGTCAAAGACTTCTTCGCACTAGACTCTCCAAAACCAATGGAGATTAGATCAGAGGACGACGCAAAGGCATTGACCATCATGAACCGTACTTCTAAGCAAGTAAACGGTCGTTACGAGATTGGGCTTTTATGGCGAAACCCGATGGAGGCTCTACCTAGCAGTTATTTAAATGCATTACAACGATTAAAATGCTTAGAAAAGAATTTCATCAAAGATCCCGCACTTCGATCTACCATGCAAGAACAGATCAATAATTTGGTCGGTAAAGGATACGCCCAAAAGCTTTCATTAGCAGAAGCGGCCATTCCGAGAACTAAAACATGGCACTTACCAATTTTCGTCGTTACTAATTCTAATAAACCGGGTAAAATCCGAATGGTTTGGGACGCGGCAGCGAAAGCAAATGGTGTGTCACTTAACCATTTTCTCTTAAGTGGGCCCGACTTGCTCAATCCACTTGTTGATATACTGCTGGCATTCAGAGTAGGTCGAATAGCCGTATGTGGTGACATTGCCGAAATGTTTCACCGAATAAGCGTCCGAGAGCAAGATATGCACGCCCAGCGTTTTTTGTGGCGTGACGAGAATGATGACTTACAACAACCGAGCATTTATGTTATGCGCGCGCTAACGTTTGGTCTCAACTGTGCTCCTTGTATCGCTCACTTCATACGCGATAGGAATGCAGATAACTTCAAACATAAATTTCCTAGAGCTTCAGAAGCGGTAAAGAAGAATCATTACGTCGATGATTTCATCGACAGTGAAGACGACGAGCTATCCGCGTTGAAGCTAGCAACACAGGTCAAGGAGATTCACCGCGCCGCAGGATTTAACATACAAGGCTGGTCGTCAAATTCTAAAGCAGTTTTGAAGCAACGAACTGATGATCCTGCATCTGTGCACAACGTCAAAGAATGGACCTCAACGACAAAAATCTTAGATATGTTTTGGGATCCGAGCAGCGATAATTTTAAGTACATTTGCAGATTTACGAGACTTCACCGTGACGTAATCAACGAAGTATATGCGCCGACAAAAAGAGAGATCCTCCAGGTGCTGATGTCTATCTTCGATCCACTGGGGTTTGTAAGCTGTTACACCATAGGATTGAAAATCCATCTTCAAGACGTATGGCGGTCCGGAATTTCCTGGGAGGATCCCCTGGGTAACGAGCTCTACAAGAAATGGTGTCGTTGGAAGAATATGGTTGCGCTAATAACGGCAGTCGAAATACCACGTTGCTACCCCTTAGAGCTTAAAGACGCCGATGACGTCGAATTGCATACGTTCGTCGACGCTGGTGAGAACGCATACGCAGCGGGTTGTTACCTGCGTATAAGAAGGAATAGCAAAATATCAACCATGATCGTAGCGAGTAAATCTAAAGTCGCACCGCTCCGGCCACTATCGATTCCACGCCTAGAGTTGCAAGCGGCAGTAATTGGTGTAAGATTAGCTTCAATGATCGCCAAGGTGCAGCGTATCGACATCACGTCCATGTTTTGGTGGACGGATTCGAAAACCGTACTACGTTGGATTCGAATGGACCCGAGGAAATTTCATCAATACGTGATGCACCGAGTAGGCGAAATTTTAGAGGCGACAAATATAAATCAATGGAACTGAGTACCTTCTAAGCAAAATCCGGCAGATTTAGCCACGAAGGTTTCTACCAGCGCCAACTACGACTTGTGGTTTAAAGGACCGGAATTTTTAGCAGAAGAGCAAAGAGCATGGCCGCATTTTACCGATATTGATCCTAAAGACGATGATTTGAAAGAGGTTAGACACTATGTTTTACATATAGAAAAGCAACCTTTACGTAATTTAGAGTTAAACGTGGAGTATTTCTCCAAGAATGATAGAATACAAGATTGCGCCTTCCCGTGACACTGGCATATTCCGTAGTATGTAAACAATGAAAGAATAAACGCAGAAAGAAGAATGAGAAAAAATGACAGTTCTCAGCGCGATGTGCTTGTGTTTTCATTGAGAAACGTGTTTGAATTTTGCCAAAATACAAAAATTGAATGTATTGATAAATTTTGAATAAATAAATGTAAAAAATAGTAAAATCAGTGACTGTAGTGCAAGTTTGCTTTAATTTATGTGCACCTAAAGTTGCACAAAGCATTAAATACTTTCAAATGTAAATGAAGTGCCTCCAAAGTTCTGTTCATCAATCCAGGCGAACTTCCTGCCGCAGTTATTCTTAATTTTGTGGTAGATATTTGTCTTTCATTGCGTTAAAAAAACAACATGCACCTTAATGCAAGAAAAACCAATTTTGTCATGTGGCTGCTCTTGCGCTTTGATGGCCTAAAAATGGTGCTAGTGGCCCCATAAGCCGCGGTGGACTGAATACAGATACATCAATCTTAAGCATAAACATACCCGGTATGTTCAACGTGTATAGAGGAGCACACACTTGTATTCTTACACCGCATGCTACAGGTATGGATATTTTTCCCAAAATTATTACCATCTAAAAGCATTAATTTTTTGACAATAATATTCCTTCTAGATAATTAACGTTAAAGATAATATATATTAATATACAGCTAATAAGTGATTGAACTACTTACATAAGTGCATTGGTCGGTTGGCATGCGAAGTACTTCGATGCACTTTGTGGGAATGGCCGCTCTTAGTTGAGCAGTAAATGTAATTTGGAAGATTTACGATCAGATCTGCAAACATTCAACAGAGGTAAATTATTTTTATGATTTTACCCATATCCTCTTAACATTTAATAATTCAGTGATTTATATTTTTTTTGCCGTTTAAATTTTTGTGAGGTATTTATGAAACTTTTTCTAATGTTGCAGTGCGTGTTGCATACATTTGGCCAAACTGTTCTATATACAAAGTTCGTGAAGTATTTATACAAATGACAATATCAGGTAAATCAGCTATTAATATTTAATTTCAACGTATGAAAAATAAATCGTAAATCTTTCCAGGAAGAGAAACGAAATTATCATGGAGGGAATAAATAATTTTATTTTCTGACTAATACATACATAAATGATAAGAATGTTGAAATAAGTTAATACATGTTGCATAATTAGCGATGAAAATTATGATCTCTTTGTTAATTAAATTTACTGCCCTGAAAAGGGCCGCTGGTATAGTCAAGCCTGGCATGGTTAGCATCATGGTTAGTTTTAGTTTACAACTTACCGCTTGTTTGTAATACATACTAAAAGTACCATATGGATCTAGGTCAGTGTTTTTTTGTTTTTTCTTTTTCTATTGTGGGCATTTTCAATAAGTTCTTTGTTAAGTTTTCTTATTTTAAAGAACATTCTTGCCCTGAAAAATAGTTTTTTCACTTTAATGTCGCAATTAATGTGTGAAGCATGCTCAATAAGAGTTTTTACAAAATCATTTGTAATAAGCAAGCCATCTTCATTCATTGCTTTAAACACTGACTCTAGATTTTGCATATGCGCCATCATAGACGAGCTTGGGATTGATAACCCGCCCTCGCTAAGATGACTAACCCAGGTATATGAGTCGTTATTGCTCCTAAAAGAGGTGCTCGGTATGTCATCTCTTAATTTATGGCAAATATAGCCAGCCAAGTGCTCAAGTCCATCAAACTCCAAATCTTCGAATTCTACTTCTTCAACCGGCCACAGTTCTGCATTAGAACTTAAGTTTTTTAGCAAAATACCTGTAAATAAGATAAAAAATGGTGTATGTATTTATTAATACAATGGCTTTTTATACTTAAACTGTATTCAATGTATCACTGAAATTGTGTATAAGAAATGTAAATTAATATTTGATTTGCACATTAAGGTATGAAAATTATTAACGTACATTTCCGCTTTCTGAACTACAACTTCTTGAAGATTGACGTCGTAGTAAACCAAGCTATGGGTAGGCGATGTCGAAGCATCAGCAAAACCGTCTGCGGGCCGACATTCTTCAGCGCCTTCCATTAAAACTGTAATAAATCACTGAGATTAATAGTGCAATTTTTAACATTTATAAATTTCTTGCTACCTGCGCTATTATGTAGTTCAAGTAACGCATCATCACTGCCATCCTGTGGCTGAGACACTACCGGAGATATGACACACTCAAAAATTGTCGGCACGGCATCCCGCTTGAGCAATGGGCGTTTAGCAATGCCTAAGACTTCTATTAAATACGTATCTATATGATTAACTAAAATAAATTGTACTTACCCATTTTGAATGCCTCCAGATTTTTGTAGTCGTTGTCCTTAAAATGTTTCGAGCAGATGTAGCTTGTATTTAAATTAAAATTCTTTTCTTGCCGGCAGAACTCCGCCCATTTTCCGGCCACTTCGTCGTTTGCCGGGAAGCCAAAAAAGCTGCACTTTGCACTTTTATCATCACCACTGCTACAATTATACACCCGACACTTCATGTTAATAGTTTTTGTGTTTTTTTTTAATCAAAAAAATCAAATTATCACAAAATATTAGCAAAAACGATATTTCAGCGCGATATTCAAATTGAAATTTGAATTTTCTATGTCGCTTATTTGTAAACAAACCTTCATAACGAAAATACGAGAACTGTCAAATTCGGCAACACCAAAGTAGCGGTACTTCTAAAGGCGTCACCTTCAGTATTCAGTACACCGTGGTATTTCTCCAATTGGGGGCGCCTGTACAGAGCTGTAGCGTCGTTTACGCTTTACGTCAATATCCTACATGCCAAAGTGTCATCAAAAATACCTGTGCGCAGACTAACCTTCGATTTATTTCAACAAGCACAACAATTGTTAATCAGATACGCTCAAATGGATTTCACCGATGAGCTGGCATTTCTCCAGCGAGGCAAAATCGTAAACAAAACTAGCAAATTATACTATCTCGATATTTACTTAGACGTGAACGGTATTATTAGAAGCAGAAGCCGTGTAGAACACTTGAATAACCGTGAAGATGCCGTAGTATTGCCTACTTCTCATCACGTAACGCTTCTCATAGTCCGCTCATGAACGTTTTCACCATCAGATGCACGAAGCTACAATCAACCACATACGAACACAGTACGTCATACCTCGTCTCAGAGCTCTATATAAAAGAGTACGCCAGCAGTGTCAACGATGCAAAAATGACAGTTCCTGGCCGCAAGTCCCACAAATGGCACCGCTTCCAGCAGCCAGGCTTGCTGCTTTCGAGAGACCATTCACGTATGTTGGCGTTGACTATTTCGGACCACTATCGGTTTTGGTGGGAAGGCGACGCGAAAAGAGATGGGGTGTTCTATTCACGTGTCTGACTATCCGTGCTATACATATAGAAATAGCTGGCAGTTTGGACACAAGTTCCTGCATTCTAGCAATACAAAACTTCATATCTCGTCGTGGCTATCCCAGGCAGATATTTTCTGACAACGGCACTAATTTTCGAGCAACTGAAAAGATTATATGTGGTAAGCTAAAAGAGATCAAATTCCAGGACTTGAATGTAACCTTTGACCAGATAAAGTGGAGATTCAACCCCCCAGGCGCTCCACATATGGGAGGAGTTTGGGAAACACTGATAAAATCAGTTAAAGACGTACTTTACCAAATTCTCCGTCGATGAGTTTCAACGAAGAAAGCTTGCGGAGTGCGTTGTGCGAGGTGGAGTTTGTTATTAATTCTCGACCACTCACCTTTGTTTCACTTGAAAAAGGTGATGACGAAGCCCTCACACCAAACCACCTACTGATTGGGTCATCAGGTGGGTACAAACCCTTGGGTCAAGACAGTAGCAACCTACGCGAACGTTGGTCTCAGAAGCAGAAGTTTGCTGATATCTTTTGGCAGAGGTGGCTGAAAGAATAAGTCCCTATCATTTCACGACGCTGCAAATGGTTTGCAAATCCACAGCCAGTACAAATCAACAATGTTGTCGTAATAGTAGATCAAAAGCTACCCAGGAATTGCTGGCCCAAGGGCATTATCGTCGATATCATAAAATCTAAAGATGGCAAAATCCGGAGCGCCCTAGTTAAAACAAAGGGTGGAGTTCTTCATAGACCTGTAACAAAAATCGCAGTTTTAGATGTCGGTGTTTTACATAGTAAACGCACGGAATCCAGCTTGTTTACGGGCGAGGGAATGTCACCGACATTAAGTTCAGTCGAGCAGTGAAAATCTTATACTCTTTTTCTAATTATGTATTCTGTTTTCCTCTTATGTTCTAACTATGAATACGCTATGTATATATGTAAATATGTATGTATGGTCATACCTCAGTATATAACATATGTTAAAGTGAAGTTATAACATTTTGTGTACATACAAATTTAGCGGTTAAGTCGGACCACTGGCGTTTTTATATACATACATATGTATACATAATTCCACACACATTTTGGGTATAAATAAAAGTCAAACTGTAAAAACCGCACAGTTTTCTCAAGAGGACAAATAAAGCAAAAGTTTTAAAGCGAGCAAGCAGACGCTAAAATCAAGCATCATACGCTATAAGAAATTGTTTTAATTCCTCCGGACTGTCGCGATTAAATAAACGCAACATTTTTTTAAAACTTTTGGTCAAATCCAAAGATAAATTCTTCATTAAAAACTGAAGCAGGAAGGTGTTAATATGGTACATAGCTGCAAAAAATGTGATGAGTTGCACACCGAAAGGATGGTACAGTGCGACGCCTGCAATTCGTGGTACCATTTTGATTGTGTAGGAGTTGATAGCAATATAGCTGATGTGAGCTGGAGCTGCGAAATATGCCGACGCCATGAATCAGCTTCAAACGCTAAACCGACAGCTTCATCATCGCCAACTACTGAAAGAGGTAACGGGCAAGCGCAATATGTTCCATCATTTCTGCCACCTATAAATTCACACGTAAGGGCATTACGATGGCAACTACACCTGTTGCCCAAAGCACTGCAACAGCAACGTCTATGAGCTTTATCGCATCACAACCAAGCAATTATGTAAGCTCACTACCTTTGACGACCGCACCATCCTACCCAGGGTTTTGGCCATTAACGACGTCGACATATGCTACAGATGCAAGGCGTTTCGCAACAATTCCGCTAGCGGTAACGTCACATAATTTTGCGACTAGCAATACCTCAACGTCATGTATGCGACACGACAATCATCATACATCTGAAGTGCAGCGAAATCTTCAACTGGAGCGACTGAAGGAAGAGATGGAGATTCAACAGCAATATTTAGACAGCAAATACAGAATACTCTCGCAATTCAATGAAGTGCCGTCGTTTTCAACTCCGCCCCTTCTGCAAAACTCTGGCCCGTCGCCATCGCAGCTAATCGCTAGACAAGCAATTCCTAAACAGCTTCCGACCTTTAATGGCGATCCCGAGGAATGGCCACTGTTTATAAGTAACTTCGAAAATAGCACCGCAGTCGCCGGGTACACTGATGCCGAAAACCTTATTCGTCTACTGGCAAGCCTCAAAGGTAAAGCTCGCGAAATGGTAAGAAGCAAACTTTTTTTGCCATCAATGGTGCCGGAGATCATCCATACTTTGAGAATGTGTTTCGGTAGACCCGAATACATACTTGAGCGCGTTGTAAATAGAGCGCGTACAATGTCTCCTCTGAAAGACAAGCTTGAGGGCTTAGTTGATTTCGCTCTGTGCATAAGAAACATATGCAATACAATGGAGGGATGCCAATTGCACATGCACCTTCACAACCCGTTGTTGGTAAAGGAACTGGTTGATAAACTTCCTAACAACCACAAACTGGGCTGGGCTTTCCATTTTAAAGATGAAAACATTCCAATTGTAAAGCAATTAAGTGACTGGATATTTTGTCTGGCCGAAGCAGCAAGCACCGTTGTAAACTTAGCACCGAATAAAAGTCATGCATCTGTTAACACTCATACCGTCGAAGGCGATACAGAACCGCCGCAATGCAAAGAGCGTACACCGACTCCCAAAGCTTGTTGCGTTTGTAATAGTCATGACCACAAAGTTCCTCAATGTGAAGTTTTTAAGAAGTTTGCTCTACCACGCAAATGAGAGATAGTAAAAGCTAATAATCTTTGCCGTCAATGTCTTACTCAGCACAGACGCAAATGTTTCATCGATAAAGTATGCGGTGAAGAAGGCTGCAGCATAAAGCATCACCCTTTATTGCACAAATTTGTTAAACACGCGGTGGAGCAAGTAAACACTCACAACAGCGGCGAATTACGCCCAATCTTCAGAATTGTTCCTGTCCGCTTGTACTGGGCAGATAACTTCATTGATATTCACGCATTTTTGGATGAAGGTTCGAGTGTCACACTTATAGAGAGGAAGGTTTTCGATCAACTCGGTGTGAAGGGTGAGCACGGGCCACTATGTTTGCGATGGACAGGAAACACCACTCGTGTCGAAGAAAACTCCGAGAAAGCATCGTTAGAGATTTCGAGTCCGACTAGTGGTCAAAAATACAAGTTAAAGGACATTCGCAGCGTTGACGACCTTGGCCTTCCTGAGCAGTCCGTCGATATACTTGAAATGCAAAATAAATATCCGTTTCTAAAGGGACTACCCATCAAATCGTATAACAGCGCAAAGCCTTCATTGTTAATTGGGGCAGACAATTGGAAACTGGCGATTCCACTTAAGGTGAAAGAAGGGGATTGGTATCAACCAATAGCATCAAAAACACGTTTGGGATGGACGTTGCAGGGTTATGACAGCTAAAAAGGTGGTAAATTTAGGTTAAACGTACATACATGCGACTGCCAGGTGAAGTACGATCAATTGCATGCAACAGTCAAAGACTTCTTCGCACTAGACTCTCCAAAACCAATGGAGATTAGATCAGAGGACGACGCAAAGGCATTGACCATCATGAACCGTACTTCTAAGCAAGTAAACGGTCGTTACGAGATTGGGCTTTTATGGCGAAACCCGATGGAGGCTCTACCTAGCAGTTATTTAAATGCATTACAACGATTAAAATGCTTGGAAAAGAAATTCATCAAAGATCCCGCACTTCGATCTACCATGCAAGAACAGATCAATAATTTGGTCGGTAAAGAATACGCCCAAAAGCTTTCATTAGCAGAAGCGGCCATTCCGAGAACTAAAACATGGCACTTACCAATTTTCGTCGTTACTAATTCTAATAAACCGGGTAAAATCCGAATGGTTTGGGACGCGGCAGCGAAAGCAAATGGTGTGTCACTTAACCATTTTCTCTTAAGTGGGCCCGACTTGCTCAATCCACTTGTTGATATACTGCTGGCATTCAGAGTAGGTCGAATAGCCGTATGTGGTGACATTGCCGAAATGTTTCACCGAATAAGCGTCCGAGAGCAAGATATGCACGCCCAGCGTTTTTTGTGGCGTGACGAGAATGATGACTTACAACAACCGAGCATTTATGTTATGCGCGCGCTAACGTTTGGTCTCAACTGTGCTCCTTGTATCGCTCACTTCATACGCGATAGGAATGCAGATAACTTCAAACATAAATTTCCTAGAGCTTCAGAAGCGGTAAAGAAGAATCATTACGTCGATGATTTCATCGACAGTGAAGACGACGAGCTATCCGCGTTGAAGCTAGCAACACAGGTCAAGGAGATTCACCGCGCCGCAGGATTTAACATACGAGGCTGGTCGTCAAATTCTAAAGCAGTTTTGAAGCAACTAACTGATGATCCTGCATCTGTGCACAACGTCGAAGAATGGACCTCAACGACAAAAATCTTAGATATGTTTTGGGATCCGAGCAGCGATAATTTTAAGTACATTTGCAGATTTACGAGACTTCACCGTGACGTAATCAACGAAGTATATGCGCCGACAAAAAGAGAGATCCTCCAGGTGCTGATGTCTATCTTCGATCCACTGGGGTTTGTAAGCTGTTACACCATAGGATTGAAAATCCTTCTTCAAGACGTATGGCGGTCCGGAATTTCCTGGGAGGATCCCCTGGGTAACGAGCTCTACAAGAAATGGTGCCGTTGAAAGAATATGGTTGCGCTAATAACGGCAGTTGAAATACCACGTTGCTACTCCTTAGAGCTTAAAGACGCCGATGACGTCGAATTGCATACGTTCGTCGACGCTGGTGAGAACGCATACGCAGCGGTTTGTTACCTGCGTATAAGAAGGAATAGCAAAATATCAACCATGATCGTAGCGAGTAAATCTAAAGTCGCACCGCTCCGGCCACTATCGATTCCACGCCTAGAGTTGCAAGCGGCAGTAATTGGTGTAAGATTAGCTTCAATGATCGCCAAGGTGCAGCGTATCGGCATCACGTCCATGTTTTGGTGGACGGATTCGAAAACCGTACTACGTTGGATTCGAATGGACCCGAGGAAATTTCATCAATACGTGATGCACCGAGTAGGCGAAATTTTAGAGGCGACAAATATAAATCAATGGAACTGAGTACCTTCTAAGCAAAATCCGGCAGATTTAGCCACGAAGGTTTCTACCAGCGCCAACTACGACTTGTGGTTTAAAGGACCGGAATTTTTAGCAGAAGAGCAAAGAGCATGGCCGCATTTTACCGATATTGATCCTAAAGACGATGATTTGAAAGAGGTTAGACACTATGTTTTACATATAGAAAAGCAACCTTTACGTAATTTAGAGTTAAACGTGGAGTATTTCTCCAAGAATGATAGAATACAAGATTGCGCCTTCCCGTGACACTGGCATATTCCGTAGTATGTAAGCAATGAAAGAATAAACGCAGAAAGAAGAATGAGAAAAAATGACAGTTCTCAGCGCGATGTGCTTGTGTTTTCATTGAGAAACGTGTTTGAATTTTGCCAAAATACAAAAATTGCATGTATTGATAAATTTTGAATAAATAAATGTAAAAAATAGTAAAATCAGTGACTGTAGTGCAAGTTTGCTTTAATTTATGTGCACCTAAAGTTGCACAAAGCATTAAATACTTTCAAATGTAAATGAAGTGCCTCCAAAGTTCTGTTCATCAATCCAGGCGAACTTCCTGCCGCAGTTATTCTTAATTTTGTGGTAGATATTTGTCTTTCATTGCGTTAAAAAAACAATATGCACCTTAATGCAAGAAAAACCAATTTTGTCATGTGGCTGCTCTTGCGCTTTGATGGCCTAAAAATGGTGCTAGTGGCCCCATAAGCCGCGGTGGACTGAATACAGATACATCATTCTTAAGCATAAACATACCCAGTATGTTCAACGTGTATAGAGGAGCACCCACTTGTATTCTTACACCGCATGCTACAGGTATGGATATTTTTCCCAAAATTATTACCATCTAAAAGCATTAATTTTTTGACATTAATATTCCTTCTAGATAATTAACGTTAAAGATAATATATATTAATATACAGCTAATAAGTGATTGAACTACTTACATAAGTGCATTGGTCGGTTGGCATGCGAAGTACTTCGATGCACTTTGTGGGAATGGCCGCTCTTAGTTGAGCAGTAAATGTAATTTGGAAGAATCAGATCTGCAAACATTCAACAGAGGTAAATTATTTTTATGATTTTACCCATATCCTCTCAACATTTAATAATTCAGTGATTTATATTTTTTTTGCCGTTTAAATTTTTGTGAGGTATTTATGAAACTTTTTCTAATGTTGCAGTGCGTGTTGCATACATTTGGCCAAACTGTTCTATATACAAAGTTCGTGAAGTATTTATACAAATGACAATATCAGGTAAATCAGCTATTAATATTTAATTTCAACGTATGAAAAATAAATCGTAAATCTTTCCAGGAAGAGAAACGAAATTATCATGGAGGGAATAAATAATTTTATTTTCTGACTAATACATACATAAATGATAAGAATGTTGAAATAAGTTAATACATGTTGCATAATTAGCGATGAAAATTATGATCTCTTTGTTAATTAAATTTACTGCCCTGAAAAGGGCCGCTGGTATAGTCAAGCCTGGCATGGTTAGCATCATGGTTAGTTTTAGTTTACAACTTACCGCTTGTTTGTAATACATACTAAAAGTACCATATGGATCTAGGTCAGTGTTTTTTTGTTTTTTCTTTTTCTATTGTGGGCATTTTCAATAAGTTCTTTGTTAAGTTTTCTTATTTTAAAGAACATTCTTGCCCTGAAAAATAGTTTTTTCACTTTAATGTCGCAATTAATGTGTGAAGCATGCTCAATAAGAGTTTTTACAAAATCATTTGTAATAAGCAAGCCATCTTCATTCATTGCTTTAAACACTGACTCTAGATTTTGCATATGCGCCATCATAGACGAGCTTGGGATTGATAACCCGCCATCGCTAAGATGACTAACCCAGGTATATGAGTCGTTATTGCTCCTAAAAGAGGTGCTCGGTATGTCATCTCTTAATTTATGGCAAATATAGCCAGCCAAGTGCTCAAGTCCATCAAACTCCAAATCTTCGAATTCTACTTCTTCAACCGGCCACAGTTCTGCATTAGAACTTAAGTTTTTTAGCAAAATACCTGTAAATAAGATAAAAAATGGTGTATGTATTTATTAATACAATGGCTTTTTATACTTAAACTGTATTCAATGTATCACTGAAATTGTGTATAAGAAATGTAAATTAATATTTGATTTGCACATTAAGGTATGAAAATTATTAACGTACATTTCCGCTTTCTGAACTACAACTTCTTGAAGATTGACGTCGTAGTAAACCAAGCTATGGGTAGGCGATGTCGAAGCATCAGCAAAACCGTCTGCGGGCCGACATTCTTCAGCGCCTTCCATTAAAACTGTAATAAATCACTGAGATTAATAGTGCAATTTTTAACAATTATAAATTTCTTGCTACCTGCGCTATTATGTAGTTCAAGTAACGCATCATCACTGCCATCCTGTGGCTGAGACACTACCGGAGATATGACACACTCAAAAATTGTCGGCACGGCATCCCGCTTGAGCAATGGGCGTTTAGCAATGCCTAAGACTTTTATTAAATACGTATCTATATGATTAGCTAAAATAAATTGTACTTACCCATTTTGAATGCCTCCAGATTTTTGTAGTCGTTGTCCTTAAAATGTTTCGCGCAGATGTAGCTTGTATTTAAATTAAAATTCTTTTCTTGCCGGCAGAACTCCACCCATTTTCCGGCCACTTCGTCGTTTGCCGGGAAGCCAAAAAAGCTGCACTTTGCACTTTTATCATCACCACTGCTACAATTAAACACCCGACACTTCATGTTAATAGTTTTTGTTTTTTTTTAATCAAAAAAATCAAATTATCACAAAATATTAGCAAAAGCGATATTTCAGCGCGATATTCAAATTGAAATTTGAATTTTCTATGTCGCTTATTTGTAAACAAAGCTTCATAACGAAAATACGAGAACTGTCAAATTCGGCAAAACCAAAGTAGCGGTACTTCTAAAGGCGTCACCTTCAGTATTCAGTACACCGTGGTATTTCTCCAATTGGGAGCGCCTGTACAGAGCTGTAGCGACGTTTACGCTTTACGTCAATATCCTACATGCCAAAGTGTCATCAAAAATACCTGTGCGCAGACTAACCTTCGATTTATTTCAACAAGCACAACAATTGTTAATCAGATACGCTCAAATGGATTTCACCGATGAGCTAGCATTTCTCCAGCGAGGCAAAATCGTAAACAAATCTAGCAAATTATACTATCTCGATATTTACTTAGACGTGAACGGTATTATTAGAAGCAGAAGCCGTGTAGAACACTTGAATAACCGTGAAGATGCCGTAGTATTGCCTACTTCTCATCACGTAACGCTTCTCATAGTCCGCTCAGCTCATGAACGTTTTCACCATCAGATGCACGAAGCTACAATCAACCACATACGAACACAGTACGTCATACCTCGTCTCAGAGCTCTATATAAAAGAGTACGCCAGCAGTGTCAACGATGCAAAAATGACAGTTCCTGGCCGCAAGTCCCACAAATGGCACCGCTTCCAGCAGCCAGGCTTGCTGCTTTCGAGAGACCATTCACGTATGTTGGCGTTGACTATTTCGGACCACTATCGGTTTTGGTGGGAAGGCGACGCGAAAAGAGATGGGGTGTTCTATTCACGTGTCTGACTATCCGTGCTATACATATAGAAATAGCTGGCAGTTTGGACACAAGTTCCTGCATTCTAGCAATACAAAACTTCATATCTCGTCGTGGCTATCCCAGGCAGATATTTTCTGACAACGGCACTAATTTTCGAGCAACTGAAAAGATTATATGTGGTAAGCTAAAAGAGATCAAATTCCAGGACTTGACTGTAACCTTTGACCAGATAAAGTGGAGATTCAACCCCCCAGGCGCTCCACATATGGGAGGAGTTTGGGAAAGACTGATAAAATCAGTTAAAGACGTACTTTACCAAATTCTTCCGTCGATGAGTTTCAACGAAGAAAGCTTGCGGAGTGCGTTGTGCGAGGTGGAGTTTGTTATTAATTCTCGACCACTCACCTTTGTTTCACTTGAAAATGGTGATGACGAAGCCCTCACACCAAACCACCTACTGATTGGGTCATCAGGTGGGTACAAACCCTTGGGTCAAGACAGTAGCAACCTACGCGAACGTTGGTCTCAGACGCAGAAGTTTGCTGATATCTTTTGGCAGAGGTGGCTGAAAGAATATGTCCCTATCATTTCACGACGCTGCAAATGGTTTGCAAATCCACAGCCAGTACAAATCAACAATGTTGTCGTAATAGTAGATCAAAAGCTACCCAGGAATTGCTGGCCCAAAGGCATTATCGTCGACATCATAAAATCTAAAGATGGCAAAATCCGGAGCGCCCTAGTTAAAACAAAGGGTGGAGTTCTTCATAGACCTGTAACACTGTTACTGTTTTACACAGTAAACGCACGGAATCCAGCTTGTTTACGGGCGAGGGAATGTCACCGACATTAAGTTCAGTCGAGCAGTGAAAATCTTATACTCTTTTTCTAATTGTGTATTCTGTTTTCCTCTTATGTTCTAACTATGAATACGCTTTGTATATATGTAAATATGTATGTATCAGAGAACTGCAACGGATACAGAAATTGTGTGTATACTCGCGCATGTAGCCGTATTTTGCATGCTTTGTTGTTTTCGTGTACAAACCGTCGCTTGTCTGTTTGCTCATAGATCAATACGATCATGACGATGCATACATACTCGCTACATTATCCGTCGGACAAATTTGTGTCAGCATATAAAGTTGCACGTACCTAACACGCTCGCCGGCGCCAAACACTCGCGACACTCGAGTGTTGTTTGCGAGCCACTCGGGTTACCCGTAAGAATATTTTTCTTTGCAAGCAGTAGTTGATTAGCGATCATTGTGTTTACTATCATATTTTTTGTATTGCTTTTTTTGTACGTGAGATGGCAGATACTGCAGATATTGTTTCTGAACAAATTATTAGTGGGAATTACACTTTGTCCAGAAAACGTAAAGGGAAAAGTTTTGTATGGGATGTGATTTCGGAAATATTGAAGCCAGACGAGAGTGTTGTGGCTGGATTTGGATCATAGCCAGACATCCAATTTGAATCGCCATAAATGCTGCAAAAACATGAAGGAATCACAAGTTTTCAAACCAGTCACAGAATTGGATAAAAAAGAGGCCACTGAGAAATGTACGCTATGGGTCATCGAAGATAGCCAGCCATTTTCGCCGGTAAATGGTGTTGGATTTTCCAAATTGGCAAAGTTTTTAATTAAGATCGGCGCAAGGTATGGCGAAAATGTCAACGTGGAGGATTTATTGCCAGATGCAACAACGATTTCCCGCAACGTGAAAAAGTATGCTGAAGAAAAAAAAACAAAAACTTAGTGAAGAAATAAAGGGCCTTGTGAGCAGCGGTGGAGCTTCAGCTACAATCGACATGTGGACAGACAATTACGTGAAAAGAAATTTTTTAGGTGTAACATTTCACTATATGAATGATTTCAAAATATTTGACATTGTGTTGGGTATGAAATCAATTGATTTTGAAAAGTCAACCGGTGAAAATATATTGGGAAAACTTAACAGTGTATTTAGTGAATTTGGAATTGAAGACATTAGTTTAATTAAGTTTGTAACAGACAGGGGTAAAAATATTATTAAAGCATTAGAGCGTAATGTACGCCTGAATTGCAGCAGCCACCTATTTTCCTATGTCTTAGATAAATCCTTCACTGAAACAGCTGAGTTAGCAGACATTTTAGAGTCGTGCAAAAAAATTGTGAAGTATTTTAAAAAAGCTAATTTGCAGCATTTCCTAACCACTTCTTTGAAAAACCAATGCCCTACACGATGGAATTCTCACTATATAATGCTTAAGTCCATAAGTGATAATTGGTTAGAAATTAATAGAATAATGAACGAAAATGGACAAACCCAAAGATTATTACATGTAAATATATCGATAGTTAATGTCCTCGTTGAACTGTGTACTAATTTTGAAATCGTATTTAAAAATTTACAACTGTCTAGTTCTCCATCGATGTGCTACGTTTTACCATCTGTGCTAAAAATTAAAAGCCTTTGTGAACCGAATGTGAACGACGTCGTTCCCATTTCAATTTAAAAAAAAAAATTAGGCAACATGTTTATTTATTTATTTATTTATTTATTCAGTCTAAAAAATACAGGATTTCTTACAGACTATACAAGACTATGGGAATACAAATAGTTTTGCAAAATAAGGTTTATCTAATTAATTCATTTAATAATAGCTTGAAATTTTGCTTAGTTAACGAAAAATCAAAAGCGAGAGAATTTGAGACTTGATTAAATTCTTTCAAAGTTCTAAGAAAAGGTGCATAAGAAGCATAAACAGTTCTGGCACGCTCCAAGAAGAACAAATCATTACTCCTCAAGTTTATTTGAGGAATATGGAAGTAAATACGCTCTAGAAGGGCTGGAGAGTCGATTACTCCACTTACAACATCGAAAACAAAGCAGATTGAAAGTATACTGCTCCTACTTTCTAAAGATTTTAAGTTTATCAATGCACATCTTGAACTATACGATGGAATCGGATCAGAGAAGAATAATGATCTAAGAGCAAAACGCAGAAACTTCTTCTGAATGGTTTCTAGTCTATTAATGTGACAACGGTGATATGGCCTCCATATAAATACTGCATATTCTAACTTAGATCGCACAAGCGAAGTAAATAGTACCTTTAAAGTGTATGGGCAAGTAAAATCAGCACCAAAACGACGAATGAAAGCAAAGGTAGAATAAGACTTGGCGATGATGAAATTTAAGTGATTGAGAAACGTAAATTTCGAATCAAAAATTACTCCTAAGTCCGAGACCTCACTCAAAGTAGTGAGTCGGGAATTGTTAACAAAATACGAGGTAGAAATAAATTCCCTAGACTTTGAAAACGACAGATGAGAGCATTTCTTAATGTTTAAATGAAGTCGATTCCGATCACACCACGCCACAACATTATTAAGATCCAGCTGGAGCTTGAAAGAATCCGAAAGGCTTGAGATTGTGTTAAATATTTTCAAATCATCTGCATACAGGAGGAAGTTAGAGAAGTGAAAACATTCAGAAATATCATTAATAAAAATTATAAATAGCAATGGGCCCAAAATACTCCCCTGAGGAACACCGGAAGTAGCTATAAAAGAATGCGAAGAGTTGTCGTCGACAACAACTACACATTTACGACGAGAGAGATACGACTTAACCCATTTTAAGAAAATGGAGTGAAACCCAAAACTAAACAGTTTGGAAACTAAAATCGAGTGACTAACTCTATCAAACGCCTTGGAAAAATCCGTATACACAGTATCTACTTGAAGTCTATTATTGAAGGCAGACGTACAATATTCAGAAAAAACAGCAAGATTGGTGACGGTTGATCTACCAGCCATGAAGCCATGCTGGTTATTAGAAATACAGCGCTTTACTGCGAAATATAATTTTTGTTTGATGATATATTCAAATAATTTTGATGTTGTAGAAAGTTTCGAAATAGGCCTATAATTAGAAATATCACATTTATTACCACTTTTAAATACAGGTGTGATACTTGTAACCTTCCAGGCATCTATGAATTCACCGCAACCTAAGGATTTATTAAAAATTAGCAAAAGTGGATAGGCCAAGGCCGAACATTTCTTGAAAAGATGAGATGAAAACCCATCAACATCAACTAGCCAGGAGCTTTTGATTTTCTGAATGCCTTCACAAACATCATCAATGACAAGCGATAAAGACCCAAAATTAATAGCAGAGTTGACGTTACAAGTGTCAACCATTATCGCTTCAGACCCAGGATCAAAATTTGAACTAAAAAATTTCGCGAAGAGATCAGCAGCGTCTTGAGTTGAGGAGGCATATTCTCCATTGTAAAATACATCCGAGGGAATACTAGAACAGGACTTTTTGGATTTCACATAACGCCAAAAAGCCTTTGGATTTAATTTGATTTCAGTTTCGAACTTACGAACATAGTTTTGCTGAAGCGTTTTACTTAAAGACTTAAACTTTTTGGAGTAATGAAGATATTTGTATTTATATACTAAAGCTCCTGATACTTTAAACTTTTTAAAAAATTTATTTCTCAAATTCTTAAGCTTTTTTAATCTTTTTGTATGCCATGGAATTTTGTAGTGTTTCGCATTATTACGGGGTACATATCTATAGCAAATTTCATTAATCTTGGATTTAAAAGTGTCAAAACAATCCGAAACCTTAATTCCAGCAAAAATTGAGTCCCAATCTATCAAAGAAATTGCTTTATTCACACTGTAGAAATTACAACTTTTAAAGCAAAAATTATTAGATTTACGATGTTGACGAAGTTTGGGGTTCCAATCTAAGTTTGTGGCATAAGGCTGCATTTTTCTTATATCCACCAGCTTTAAACATGCAGAGAAATGATATAAGTGCTATAAAGTCTTTTTGCATGTCTCTAATTAACGAATCAGGTAGTGTTTCTTTGCCAACGTCAGCACAATTTATGGATAATGACTCACTTATCTCGACCACACCATCTCCTTCGTTTTCACACGTAAACCAAAATAGCCCGAATGAAAGACTTTTAAGTTGCACAGCTTCAAGTTCTAATAGCCCTTTGCCTTCCAACAATGTTGCACAGTTTTTTTTTTCTCAACTGATTAGGCAATCTGCTCCGCGAACCTTAGAATCGCCTGAAGATGAACTGGAAAGATACAGCACGGAAACAGTTGAAATGACCGAAAACTTTGATTTAATTGGGTGGTGGAAAATAAATAAAAAAGAGTCCCTTATGTGTCGAAACTAGCTTTGCGAATCCATTCAATTCCTGCAACCAGTTCTGCAGCTGAAAGATCTTTTTCTCTGGCTGGCAATATAATAAGAGAAAAAAGAAATAGGCTAGCGCCCGGGTCAGTTGACAGCTTGCTTTCCCTAAATTCTTATTATAAAAACTTTAATGTTTAAACTTTGAAACCCTGTGTAAATATTTAATTTTAAGAAATGTGTTCCTTTATTTTGTAGTATTTATCCATACATACACTTACGGTCATAAACAACTTCAAACTTGCATTTATTGTTTGGTATTTGGCTTTTTTTTTTTTACCTAAGTGTACATACAGCTATGGACGGAGAAATAGCATGAAAATTCAAAATGATATTGTTTCCAACTTATGTTTATTTGTTTATTTTTAATAATTTTCATTTAAAATATAATTCAATCTATAACAGAAACCACATAAATAAACGTTTCAAAGCTTGCACACATTTCACCAAAATTAATCAAACTTTAAGAAATTGTCATCAAAATTTCAAACCTTTCAATCAGAATCTTTAGAAAATTTTTGAGCATTTTCTTCCATACAACTCACGAACGAAATGTTTTTTAATAAGGAAGAAAATGCTCAACACCCTTGGCCAAAAAAGTTCTAAAAAATCAACGGTAATCTTTTGCCACTTGAAACTTGCACTTTATTAGACTCGAATTGAATGGGCTACAAAACTGCATATTCGAAAATTTTCTAAAGATTCTGATTGAAAGGTTTGAAGTTTTGATGACAATTTCTTAAAGCCTGATTAATTTTGGTGAAATGTGTGCAAGCTTTGAAACGTTTATTTATGTGGTTTCTGTTATAGATTGAATTATATTTTAAATGAAAATTATTAAAAATAAACAAATAAACATAAGTTGGAAACAATATCATTTTGAACTTTCGTGCTATTTCTCCTTCCATAGCTGTAAATTGCGAGTTTTTGAAATGTGATTTTTGTTCCTATAACGTTAATTTTCTAAGTAGCAGATTAGGAACTTTTAAATAAAATTAAGTCTTATGAAATGTTTTTTTTATTTTAAATTTATCTCCAACTATTTAACAATTTTTTTAAATACTAACCCTACAATGTGGATCTCATGAAATGTTTTTGTTAAATAAATGTATACAATACATATGAATTAAAATGAACTTAGTCGTTACTTTCATATCTAAATAATAGGATAAATACTGCCTTTTCTTTTCTACAAAAAATGTTGCCTGAACATTGCCCTCTGCGCACTTACGCCATTAGTAGATACCCGAGTGCACTCGAGTGTTTACGTGCGCGAGTATGAGCCTTCACATGCACGGCTAATCATGTGAACTACCACACTCGAAAATGTAATGATATATCCCGCACATGTCAGCCTTATGTTTATGTGTGAGCATGAATGAGCGCATAGCATCAGACGGCTGTGCTTACTTGTATCAAATTTTAAGGATGATGAATATGCAAACTCGAGCGCACTCAATGCCGTTCTCTGGTATGTATGGTCTTACCTCAGTATATAACATATGTTAAAGTGAAGTTATAACATTTTGTGTACATACAAATTTAGCGGTAAAGTCGGACCACTGGCGTTTTTATATACATACATATGTATACATAATTCCATACACATTTTGGGTATAAATAAAAGTCAAACTGTAAAAACCGCACAGTTTTCTCAAGAGGACAAATAAAGCAAAAATTTTAAAGCGAGCAAGCAGACGCTAAAATCAAGCATCATACGCTATAAGAAATTGTTTTAATTCCTCCCGACTGTCGCGATTAAATAAACGCAACAGGCACACTTTTGTTGTTGTTGTTGTTGTAGCGGCTAGTCGCGCCCCGTAAAGAGCGGATTCACCCATGGTCATTGTCGTCGAACTCATCTAGGGGAAGGCCCAGGAAACGTGCAGTTTCGACAGGGTTGGAGCAGAAGGAGAGGGGGATTAGATGAGTGGGTTTGAGAGGGCATGTGAATAGGTGATTGGTGTCGTGCGGAGAATCTCCACATGCCGGGCATGTGTTGGGTATGTCGAGGTTGATTCTGGATAGGTAGGAGTTGAGCCTGCTACAGTATCCAGATCGTAATTGTGCCAGAGTGACGCGGGACTCGCGGGGCAGCAGGGACTCCTCATCTGCTACAGTTGGTGGTTGGGGTCCGATAACTACATTGGCCTGGCGAGAGTCAATGGTGGTAGTGACTGTGTCTCTGTGGATGTTGCTTAGGACCCGCCGGTACGCCTCCGGATCCAGCGGTTGCGTGATGAGTGGCTGGATCTCGTCCTTTAGTTCTAGGAGATGTCTTCTGATGTGCCTGGGGGGTAGCTCCACTGCAAGCAGCTGCCTATTTGGATGCCCCATACGGTGACACCCAGCAAGGAACTGCTTGCTGAGCATGAGGTTGTGCTCCTTAACGCGGAGCACATTGACCTCTTGGTGGAGATGTTCCTCAGGCGACATCAGAAGACATCCTGTCACCGTGCAGAGTGCGGCGTTCTGCAGCTTCATCCACATAATGTATTACCGGCCGGCCAATCGCCTTGTATGTTGCCAACAACGTTTCTTTGTTGCGGCTCTGTACTCTATTGACGATAGCGGTAGTGTGCGCGGAGAAGGAGAGCAGGCTGTCGAAAGTTACCCCCAGAATCTTCGGGTGGTTAACCGTCGGAATGGGGGTGCCATCGATATGGATGTTAAGATCCAGTCTGACCTCCTTCGTCCAGGTGGTAAAAAGGGTCGCCGAGGAATTAGCAGGGGACAGCGCCAGTTTTCTGCTAGTAAAGAAATGGGCAAGATCGGAGAGATATCCGTTCACCTTCAAACACAGATCATCAATTACATTGCCGGTTGCCATTATCGAGCAGTCATCAGCATAGGAAACAATCGTAACTCCCTCTGGCGGTTGAGGGAGCTTGGAGATATAGTGATTAAAGAATAGTGGGGACAGGACGCCACCCTGCGGTACCCTTTGTTTAATCCTCCTTGGTTTGGATGTTTTATCTCTAAACCATACTGATGATTGACGACCACATAGGTAGTTCGCGGTCCACCGTTTCAGTCCCTGCGGGAGAGTTGATGCTTCCACGTCAGCTAGTAGCGTGGAGTGACTGACTGTGTCAAAATCTTTAGACAGGTCCAATGCTACTAGGAAGGTTCTCTCGCAGGGGCGGTTTTGGTTGAGACCACGGTTCACCTGTGTGTTTATGGGATTAAGTGCTGTTGTTGTGCTGTGCACTTTCCGGAAGTCCTGTTGATGCTTAGCCGACCCAAGGTGGTGTGTGTAGTATGGGAGGAGTAGGGCCTCAAGTGTCTTTATCACAGGCGAAAGCGGGGAAATCGGCCGATAGGAATCACCCTTGTCGGCCGGTTTCCCTGGTTTCAGCAGTGGGACCACCCTCCCAACCTTCCAGATGTCAGGTATGATGAGGGTGGCCATTGACAGGTTGAGGATCCCTGTGAGGAACTCAAGTCCTGCAGGGCCTAAATTTTTCATCATCAACACGCTTAGCTCGTCAGGGCCAATGGCCTTGGAGGCTTTCGCCTTCCCGATGACCTCCTTCACCTCGCCACAAGTGAAGGTAAGAGGCGCGCTGTTGTTCGGTAGTTTGCGCAGCCTTCCGGTCACCTTCCGCTTGGCCCTATCCCCCGCAGGATGCAGTATGACGAGGCGCGATCCCCGAATGAAATTTCCACTCGGTCGTCGCGCTTCGTCGGGCTGGATAAGGACTTCACTGTGGACCAGAGCTTACCAACACCCGTGACTAAGTTGCAGGACATTCCCACGACAGTCGGTTCTACGTACCGGAATGACCCGGGTTTCACCCGGCCAAGGACTGTTGTTTCGGCGATCTAACCCTGTTTAGATCGGCCTACCCCATAAGTTGTCTGTCTCTCCTGGAGCAACTCCTTGCAGCAGGGTTGCTTCACCTCCTTCTGATCAGGGCTGGCATCGAGCCTAACCCTGGCCCAGAAACCTATTTTTGCTGCGTTTGCCAGAAAAAGCTCCATCCGAACTCCACTTCGGTAAGGTGTAATTCGTGCGACGGATGGAGCCATCTTAAGGTCTGCTCAGGCCTTAAGACCCATAAGGAGTGGTCCACAAATTATGTGGCCCCATGTTGTTCGCGCCCTAAGGCGCCCATAGCCTCTACGGCTCCCCTAGTTGCACCTAGTGCACCGGCGCCTAGCACCGGCAGAACCTCTACGGTTCGCAGGAGCACACAACAACATGGACGCTCCCCTCCCCCCCAACCTAGCTCCGCCCCCCGTGTGGGGAGTACCCAGCAGCTCCTGGTACCCCACACAGTCTGTTCCGTGTGTCAGGCTAGGATATACCGGAATGCGACATCAGTCAGGTGCAATTCGTGCCAAGGCTGGTGTCACTTTCGGGTGTGTTCTGGCCTGCGCACCACACGTGAATGGTCGGGTGACTACCTGGCTCCCTGTTGTAGAGCCCTGCAACCGCACGCGCCAGTGGCGGCGCTGCCAAACAACACCATAAGGCAGCCCAACGTGCCAATGCATGTGCCGCAGGGACCAGGTGGGCAACATCACCCTTCCCTCACACCCCTCTCCACGACGACTCTACCGAGGCAAACGAGACTCCTTCAGCTGAACTGCAATGGGCTGCAGGGCAAGATTGAGGAGATAACCGACTTTATGAGTCGGCATAATCGGTCAATAGCTGCGATCCAAGAAACGAAACTGCACAGCAACTCAACCCTGTTGAGTTGCAACGGCTACAACGTGCATCGTAAGGATCGCGAGCGAGGTAATGGTGGAGGCTTAGCATTCATCACCCATCACACAGTGCAGTATCGTCTCTAAGGGACACTACCTTAGAATGTCAAGGAATAGCTGTCCGGTCAGGCGATGTCGAGCTCGAAATATTTAATATTTATATACCCCCTGTCACCTGCTGCCCGGCAGGATATCACCCTGACATAGGTGCGCTCCTCAGAGGTGAAAACCGACTGGTAGTTGGTGACTTCAACGCGCACCACGATCTCTGGCATTCAAGCCTACCAGCTGATCGTAGGGGAAATGATTTGGCAGAGCAGATAGACGATTCGACATTCTGCACGATGAATGATGATGCCCCCACCAGGATTATGGGTAGTTGCAGCAGCTCGCCTGACCTAACAATAGCTAGCGCAGGTCTGATAAATAGCATAACGTGGCGACCTATGCTATCGCTTGCATCAGACCACCTACCCATAGTCATCTCGATTGACAGACCTGCTGACTTTGTCTCCGCGGACCATCGGACCTATATCAACTTCAAAAAGGCTGACTGGGTCGGGTTCGCGGAGTTCACCGAAAATGCCTTCAGGTCTCTTCCCACACCCACCGACGTTCGTAAAGGCGAACATAAGTTCCGCAAGGTGGTCGCGTCAGCTGCGGCCCGCTTCATTCCGGCAGGGAGGATCCCAGAGATCCGTCCCAACTTCCCGGCTGAAGCGGCCGCTCTAGCGAACGAACGCGACCACCTTCGCCGCTCCGATCCCCGTAATCCGAACATTCAGGGCTTGAACGTGGAGATTCGGAGCCTGGTGAACCAATACAAGCGGAACAAGTGGGAAGAGCATTTGAAGTCCTGTAACCTGGTCACGGGTGTTGGTAAGCTCTGGTCTACCGTGAAGTCCTTATCCAACCCGACGAAGCACGACGACCGAGTGGAAATTTCATTCGGCAGGACACAGTGGATGAAGCTGCAGACCTGCCAGAACGCCGCACTCCGCACGGTGACGGGATGTCTTCTGATGTCGCCTGAGGAGCATCTCCACCAAGAGGTCAATGTGCTCCGAGTTAAGGAGCACAACCTCATGCTCAGCAAGCAGTTCCTTGCCGGATGTCACCATTCGGGGCATCCAAATAGGCACCTGCTTGCAGTGGAGCTGCCCCCCAGGCACATCAGAAGACATCTCCTAGAACTAAAGGACGAGATCCAGCCACTCATCACACAACCGCTGGATCCGGAGGCGTATCGGCGGGTCCTAAGCAACATCCACAGGGACACAGTCACCAACATCATCGACTCCCGCCAGGCAAATGCGGTCATCGGAGCCCAACCTCCACCTGTAGCAGATGAGGAGTCCCTGCTGCCCCGCGAGTCCCGCGTCACTCTGGCACAACTACGATCTGGATACTGTAGCAGGCTCAACTCCTACTTCTCCAGAATCAACCCTGACATACCCAACACATGTCCGGCATGTGGAGATTCTCCGCACGACACCAACCACCTATTCACATGCCCTCTCAAACCCACTCATCTAACCCCCCTCTCCCTCTGGTCCAACCCTATCGAAACTGCACGTTTCCTGGGCCTCCCCCTAGATGAGTTCGACGACAACGACCATGGGTGAATCCGCTCTTTACGGGGCGCGACTAGCCGCTACAACAACAACAACAACAACTAGGTTGCAGGACTTCAGATGTTCCTCCCACTTGTTCCGCTTATTTTGGTCCACCAGCTTCCGAATCTCCACATTTAAATCCTTAATGTACGGATTACGGGGATCGGAGAAGCGAAGGTGGTCGCGTTCGTTCGCTATAGCGGCGGCGAAGTTGGGACGGATCTCAGGGATCCTCCCAGCCGGGATGAAGCGAGCCGCAGGTGACGCAACCACCTTGCGGAACTTCTGTTTGCCTTTACGAACGTCAGTGGGTGTGGGAAGAGATCTGAAGGCATTTTCAGTGAACTCCGCGAATCTGACCCAGTCAGCCTTTTTAAAGTTAATATAGGTCCGGTGTAGGTAGGTCTGCAACTACCCAAAATCCTGGTGGGGGCATCATTATTCATCGTGCAGAATGTCGAATCGTCTATCTGCTCTGCCAAATCGTTTCCCCTACGATCAGCTGGTAGGCTTGAATGCCAGAGATCATGGTGCGAGTTGAAGTCACCAACTACCAATCGGTTTTCACCTCTGAGGAGCGCACCTATGTCAGGGTGATATCCTGCCGGGCAGCAGGTGACAAGGGTATATCAATATTAAATATTTCGAGCTCGACATCGCCTGACCGGACAGCTATTCCTTGACATCCTAAGGTAGTGCCCCTGCGGTCGATGTTTTTTTTCAATAAGACGATACTGCACAGTGTTATGGGTGATGAATGCTAAGCCACCACCATTACCTCGCTCGCGATCCTTACGATGCACATTGTAGCCGTTGCAACTCAACTTTGTTGAGTTGCTGTGCAGTTTCGTTTCCTGGATCGCAGCTATTGACAGATTATGCCGACTCATAAAGTCGGTTATCTCCTCAATCTTGCCCTGCAGCCCATTGCAGTTCAGTTGCAGGAGTCTCGTTTGCCTCGGGAGAGTCATAGCGGAGAGAGGTGTGAGGTAAGGTTGCCCACCTCGTCCCTGCTGCACATGCATTGGCACATTGGGCTGCCTTTAGGTGTTGTTTGGCAGCGCCGCCACGGGCGTGTGCGGTTGCAAGGCTCTACTGCAGGGACCCAGGTAGTCACCCGACCATTCACGTGAGGTGCGCAGGCCAGAACATACACGAAAGTGACACCAGCCTTGGCACGAATTGCACCTGACTGATGTCGCATTCCGGTATATCCTGGCCTGACACACGGAACAGACTGTGTGGGGCACCAGGAGCTGCTGGCTACTCCCCACACGAGGGGCGGAGCTAGGTGGGTGGGGGAGGGGAGCGCCCATGTTGTTGAGTGCACCTGTGAACCGTAAAGGTTCTGCCGGTGAAAGGCACCGGTGCACTTGGTGGAACTAAGGGGCCGTAGGGCGCGAGCAACATGGGGCCACATAGTTTGTGGACCAGTCCTTATGAGTCTTAAGGCCTGAGCAGACCTTAAGATGGCTCCATCCGTCGCACGAATTACACCTTACCGAAGTGGAGTTCGGATGGAGCTTTTTCTGGCAAACGCAGCAAAAATAGGTTTCTGGACCAGGATCGCCGAAACAACAGTCCTTGGCCGGGCAAAGCCGGGGTAATTCCGGCACGTAGAACCGACTGTCGTGGGACGCACTTTTCATTTCATTTGCTTAAAAAAAACTTGTACACTATAAGGATCAGCAGGTGGACCACGCCTTTTTTATAACTCACTGGGCCCAATACTTTATTTGTGATCTAATTATGTAGTGCAATTAAGCGGGGAATACTGCATTAAATAGTAAGCAACGCAGTCGCAGGTACCAACTAGTGTTATACATAGTTATATGTATGTACGTAGCTACGGCAGGATGACACCAGCAGGAAAAATATATAAAATCGCTGTATGAAAGTGTTATATTTAGTTTCGGCAAATAAAAAGATAATTGTGTTAAGCCAGTGTATGCTTTAATTAGTTTTTGATTTATTACTGCCTACAAAAACTTTTTTGTATTGGTTGTAAACATCTTGATTCATTTTAAATGTGCTTTTTTCTACCAGTTTTCGAAAAGATTGCAAGGTTCGGGCTTCGCTCTCTAATTTATCCTTTTCTCGAAGGATAAACCCCTTGAGGAAATCTTGTGCCATGCGGCTGTCTTCCTTTATATTATCCGCCTTTGCATCAACGAAACAATCTGCATCACGGTGAACTGTTTGTTCTACCTGATTGCGAAGCCTGCTGTACTCCAGATCTAAGAGCTTCTTCAGGCCCGCTGAGAAGGTACGTGGACGAACAGAATTTTTTTCACACATTTTCGAAGCAATGCTATTTTGCACACATCCAGCAGTACTTTCCCGTCTGGAGTCAATGGGAGTATGTCCACTCAAGTTTTTAGCATCAAATCCGAGAAGCGCTTGCAGGGATTCACCAGCCGAGTCATTAGGCTGAGATTGCTGACTCACACCAAGTTGTTGGAAACTTGTGGGACCGAGATTTCCATCAATATCATAAAACTTGTATCCTAACATTTCAAGAGCTATTTCAGTTAATAAGTATGACATCTTCAATACGTTTTTGTATTTTTACCTTTCCGTAGGTAATTAAGAATGCGAACTATACATCGATGTTTACGTTTTTGTAAAAAAAATCGATGTTTGTTATCGATGTTGCTAGAGTCGAAAGCGGAGGCTCGATGTTTTTTAGCCAATGTAAGGTCTACATAACAGACGCGATATGCTACAGAGCGGTATAATACCGTACGATATCCGGTAATGATATATGCAACGGCAATCAAACGGGTGCGGTGCGATACAAACCAAAACATTGCTGCCATAGAACCTATTTATAGAAATGACGTGCAGTACGTGTTTGAATTACATGACAGCATTACCAGTTTCAAGCGCATTTATCTTGCCTTCTTTGTTTCGTTTTCAGTCGATTTTTACGTTGGGCACATCCGCACGATTTTTAGCAAACATTTTACATGTTTAAAAAATATGGGTCGGCTTTCCAATAAGGAACCATTGCCTGTTTTAGCCAAAGTACTGGTAATTTTTTAATGAAATTCGCAGGGGGTGTTGGGGAGATGCTCACTGACCGGTTTTAATAACATTTTGCGCACATATATTTATATTTTTTAAGATATTTGTTCTTAAAATTTCTTGGCTTACTTCACAATATTTTCATATATGCACTGCACTATTGAAGTTTATTCTTACTAATACATGCAATTTAATGCTTTTATAACTTCATTCACATATATTTTTTTTACAAAATGTGTAAAAATTAATTAATTTAACTCAATTTTCTAAATCTATTGCTTTCTCCTACAATCGTAAACGCACAATGGCTGAAAGATGGCGATACCAGATACTTCAAAATTGAAATACTCTTTTTTACTGTAAAACATGTTGGGATGCGTAATGAAATCGAATTTTGTAAATTCCAAACGTTCATTTATTAATAAATTACGATTGGAATATACACTTCTTGTAAAAATACAGAAAGGTGTCCTACGCAAAAATACTGTGGATGGCGTAGCCGAAGTTGGACCGGCCAGGGTTATTTTTTTAAAGCGCGGCCGAAGGCCGCCCACGCGGAAAGGTGTTCTACGCAAAAATACTGTGGATGGCGTAGCCGAAGTTGGACCGGCCAGGGTTATTTTTTTAAAGCGCGGCCGAAGGCCGCCCACGCGGAAAGGTGTTCTACGCAAAAATACTGTGGATGGCGTAGCCGAAGTTGGACCGGCCAGGGTTATTTTTTTAAAGCGCGGCCGAAGGCCGCCCACGCGGAAAGGTGTTCTACGCAAAAATACTGTGGATGGCGTAGCCGAAGTTCGACCGGCCAGGGCTATTTTTGTAAAGCGCGGCCGAAGGCCGCCCACGCGGAAAGGTGTTCTACGCAAAAATACTATGGATGGCGTAGCCGAAGTTGGACCGGCCAGGGTTATTTGTGTAAAGCGCGGCCGAAGGCCGCCCACGCGGAAAGGTGTTCTACGCAAAAATTCTGTGGATGGCGTAGCCGAAGTTGGACCGGCCAGGGTTATTTTTTTAAAGCGCGGCCGAAGGCCGCCCACGCGGAAAGGTGTTCTACCCGACGAATTTTGCCGATACCGTGGTTGAGTTTTTATGGCGTAAATCAATTTTAAAAAAACGCGAAGACCCTTTCGTAAAACTGCTAGAGGCAATAAAATATACCTGTAAGCCTTTGTGTTTTTGTTTTATTTCGTTTTTTTTGTTTTCAGAGGTTTTTTTTTAAATTTTGTTTAGCAACATATGGCAACATCGAAATTTCAGTTCAGCTGATGTACAAAGGAAAAAGTGAGGTTAAATTTGACCATTTTTTCAACTTTAACAACAAATAACTTACAACCTAGAAGCCTCCGGTAGACGGGATTTTCAGATTTAGTATCTGGAGGACCTCCTCTACCCCCCTATAAAACCCTTTTTTTTCAAAAATATTTTTAACGGGCGAAAAACTTTCTCTTTTATTTTATTTGTTTTATAATAAAAAAATTTATTTGTGTAAACCTACGTATAAGGATGTTCTGATTCATGTTCCCATAAAGAAAAGGGTAATATTTATAAAATATTATAACCCTAACTCAAAATTAAACTTTGCTTACGATATATATGCTTGTACTGCGCGGTCAATTGTTCACGTTGTGGTATTTTTTTACCGCAGTGTACCGCACTTCCAATTCCATTCATATTATTTTGATCCTATAAAATCTAACTTTCTTTTATTATATGATTTATTTAGCCTGTCTCTAGTTAAGTAATTCTTGGGTTGATTGACCAGAGATACAAGGATAGGATTTAGGGTATGATTTGGAGCAGTTCATTAATTGTTGTCTCCAAACGTCTTAAAGTATTATCGTAGTCCTGTAGCTCTATTATATGTATTGTTTTAAACCTTCCTATTTGTAATTTTGCTAGCCCTGACAACTGTCACAAGTTGGGATGATTAGTCCAAAAACTGTACATTTGCTGGTTATTGCTATTTCGCAATCAATCTAACATTTACTTAATAAATGTAATATTCATTATTTTATCTATTTTTATTATTTTTAATTTGTTACTATTATATATTCTGTTTCTGTGATTCCTATAACTTCCCAAGTTATGCCTATTTCTCTATTTCTTTTAAGTCAGTTTTTCTATTTCGAGAGAAATACTTTTCTTATTTTCCTTTCGGAAAAAAACTATTATGGATTATTAATAGAAAATTACTATTTTATTTATTAATTTTTTTTGTTAAATGTTTTAATTAATTTATTTATTTTTCTATTATATTTCATTAAGCTCTTATGTATCACTTTATCTGATTCTGTTATTTTCGCTAGCTGCTTCGTATTGTTTGGGATTAATGTAGACTTTGCGTCCGTTCTATTGGTTTCAGTCCAATTGTCGAGTGGATTGAGAAGTTGTATTCATAAACGGCTCTATCAAGCAATTCCTCTAAGGTTCTGTCTATATTTTCGGCTCTTAAACATCGTAAAATTTCTACGAGGGTTGAGTGAAAGCGTTTAACTTGTCCATTTGCAGTGTGTGTGTGTGGTGAGTTTTTGTAAATTTGTATTCTTAATTGGAATACATGAAATTTATTGATTGTGAATTAAGAGATTTTTCATTGTCTATTATAATCATTTGTCATACCCCAAATGTAAAGAGAATCTGCCTTAATGCTTCGCGAATATCTTCTATTGATTTGCATTTCATAACTCTAGCTTGCGTGTATTTGGAATATTTATCTATGGCTGTGAGCATAACAAATATTTAGTTAGTAATTAATTATTAAGAATTTAGCTGCGAAGCACAAAGAAAATGAAGAATTCTATGAATTAATTTTCATAAATGCCCAAAAGCAAACGAAAAAGTGGTAATTTTATACCCAAGTTGGTGCCAACAATGCATACATGGCATTGTACATCGAGTTGTCAATCAACACCATAGTTGTAGTTCACGCAACGTGGTGCCCAATCTTTGTAAAATCGAGATAGAAAAAGTTGCAGTTTTCGCGTGCCGGACTGTGACTGTGCGATTACATCCTGATCTTTTACATTGGATTTATTGTTATGTTATTGAATGGTCTAAGGTCTTAGCGAGGCGCTCGAAAACTTGAGAACGTTGCGCACTTTAACGGTCTGAATGTACAAGAAAAATAATGAAATATTTTAGAATAAAATAAATAGCTCACATTAAAACTTATCCTATTTTACAAGTATTTCCCTGCAACACTTTGTGCTGCCGGAAAGAAGTTTTATTTGGCAATTGCCTTCATGCTCTGGCAAAGGCATCACGGTTATTCGGGATGTGTTGCTTCTGCGTTTTCGGAAGGTTTAAGAAAAGTTCTGCTGGAAGCGCAAAGCAAAGAAATGAAAAGCATTTCTAACACTCTTATTACACATTTTATATACATATGTATGTACATTTTACTTGCTTTTTTGTTGTTTAGTAACGCTTTTATAATTTTTCTTTTTACATTGTATTTTGGCTTCTTATCGCTGCAATGACTTTCCACTCTTTGACAAATATTTTGCAAATGTCGGGTGGACCCAACTAAATAGTCGGATTGGTGGTTACTGCGTACACTGAAGACTTAGTCCGTGCAAGAACATGCTGATAAAATTACAAATACAACCTCGCTCATTATATCAGCACTTACTGCAAAATTACCGTGCAAATGACTGTCATAGGACTAATGCCCCGCGTTCCCCGCTATCTACGTTAGCTATGGATGTGCATATGCGAGAATGAAACAACCGAGTTTAGTTTTGTTTTTGGAATAAATTGTGTTTGATGGCTTTTTGTAGAGATCATGCCGCCGTGCTTCGCCCAGTATTTTTAAACGTCATCTGTCCACTGCTGGACATTCGCATATAATATGCTCCACCATTTCATCCTGCAGCATGCGTGTAACGCATGTTTTATCCCTTATCATACCCAATTTAGCGGTAAGAGTCGCCAAGAGGCAATGGCCCGTCAGCAACTAAGAGTCTGGAGTCTTCTGCCTGAGTGATGATAAGATGTTAATCCGCCTGCTAGCTGGTTGAAAATCTGATATCCGCTTTCTTCACGGCCTGAAAAATATTGCAGGAAAAAGAAACGAATCGTCATTGAATTGCACTGTGGAATAAATTCAGGTTAGCAAAAGTTAGGTCGATTCTGAGAGTGAGGGGTGAAAATAGAGGCTAAATTAGAAGACCCATATAGCAGCGTTTGTTTATGTTAGTTCGATTTTTTTTAATCGACCTTCGAACTTTGCAGTCAATTGCCGATTTTCAGCATATTGTTTATATGGTGTTTTGACTATAACTCGTCGACTAATTGATATTTTTTTCAAACTGTTAAAGTCAAATTATTGCTAGAGACCTGTGCAACAATTAAAATTTAAAAAAAAAAATTGATTTAGAAAATTTTTGTAGTGCTTATGAAGCAAAATGTTGGAAATTGTTTTAATGCTTTAAACTAAAACTAAATCTTTTTTGCTTTCTGTTTGATCTATAATATGCTTCTCAGTTTCTTCAATAAATTTCATTTGAAAAGAAAACAATCATAATACAAAACTTGCGTTTTCCAGCTTAATATTAATTTACTTCTCATTTCTTATGTACCAATTTTTTCAGTGTTGGTTTTGAAGAACCATTGAAAAAGAAAAAAAGGAAAGAAATCTCCAGATGCAATACTCGCTGAAATTTGTTGGTGGTATAAAAACACCTCTGAAGAAGAGGAAGACGAGGAAAAAGAGGAAGAAGGGGAAGACAAAGATGAAATTCCAGAATATCTGTTGGACGAAATTATCGACCTTTCTGATGATGATGACGATGACCAAGATATTAGAGAGAGCAGTGATGTTGATCCACAGCCGCCTGCTAAACGGTAACTGGCCAAATCATTTAATTTTTTTACTTAAAACTTTTCATAACTAAAATTTCTAACTTATATTTTTTCCATATTTTTATAATTTCTTTTTCAATGTTTCTTCAAAACAAACACTGAACAAATTGGTACATAAGAAATGATAAGTATATTAATATTATGATTGTTTTCTTTTCAAATGAAATTTATTGAAGAAACTGAGAAGCATATTATAGATCAAACAGAAAGCAAAAAAGACTTAGTTTTGTGGAAAATATGTTCAAAAAGCATGAAAAAAAAATTTCCAACATTTTGCTTCATAAGCTCTACAAAAATTTTCTAAATCAATTTTTTTTTTAAATCTTAATTGTTGCACAGGTCTCCAGCAATAATTTGGCTTTAACAGATTGAAAAAAATATCAGATAGTCGACGAGTTATAGCCATATAAACAATATGCTGAAAATCGGCATTTGACTGCAAAGTTCGAAGGTCGATTAAAAAAAAATTCGAACTAACATAAACAAACGCCGCGACACGGGTCTTCTAATTTAGCCTCTATTTTCACCCCTCACTCTCAGAATCGACCTAACTTTTGCTAACCTGAATTTGTTCCACAGTGTTGTTGTAGTTAAAATACAGCCAAATAAAGTGGCATTGCTCAGGCAACATGTCAAATAAAGTGTCTTCTTGTTTCGTGTGTAAACACTTGATCCAATTCTCTTTCGAGGCCTATACATATATATGCGCACTACTCGCTATGCGCTGATGCTCTTCCATCCACTTCTTTCTTTTTGGTATTACACGTGTTAAGGACGCTTCTTTGTGACCATGGGCGATACATGTGTTGGATTTGTTTTATTTCCTTTAGGAGGTATACATTTTAAATTATAAACTAATTATAAATAATCAAATCACTTAAGTATTTAATAAGCCCTGGCTACCAGGGCCTTCGGCTTTAATTAAAAACTAACATATATAAAAACATATCTGGGATTGATATATAGATAAAAGAAGAAAGAAAATTTTGTATGTACCAAGGAACTGGGTATCCTATGGTTGGTATTTACAAAAGAGTGCTGTATATATAAAAGTGCAGAATCATAATTTTAGTTTACATAGCAATTAGATTAATGTTACTGTCATAGGTGAGTTTGGGTTAATGCGATGGTTTACTATTCCCAAATATGACGTCAGACCATTTGTTTATGTCGTTAAGAATTTTTGAAAACTTAGAATTTACTTCAGTTAGGACTTTTATTTGAGTAAAGATTAATACGTCGTCAGGGTAAGTGATATGTTCTACAAGGCGAATTGAAGTAATTATAGAGGTAACTTTATTGAATGCTATTATGAAAAGGGCTATGGAAAGAGGCGAGCCTTGAGGTATCCCATTGTTCAGATCATATACTTCAGACTGACAATTGTTGGCACGACCGATAAACTTTCGATTTAGTAGAAATTACTTTACAATGTTGAAAACTCTCGTACCAATCTTGCAGCTTTTTAGTTGCTCGAGTACTATATTATCGCCAATTTCATCGAAAGCCTTTTAAAATTGTATGCTTAGGATTGAAGTATGATTTCGATTTGCCAAGGCTGTAGAGGCAAAATGTTCGAAGTATAATATACAATTACACTCATCCCCCTTTGAAAACCAAATTTGTGGGGGCTAATAAGCCCATTGACTTTGACATACGAGTGACCTTCGACATGCAGGGAAGAAGAGATATGGGTCTGTAGTTTTCATTGCGGGAAGTGGGTGTTTTGGGTTTGGGAATGGGAATAATTGTTGCTACTATCCATAGTTGGGGGTATGTGCCAGAACTGAATATGTGGTTGTAGAGGTTAATGAATCTTGTTTTTAAGAAGCAGGGAATGTTTCTAAGGATAAGATAGCATATTTTATCAGCGCCTGGAGATTTCCTGTTAATGACGAAATTATAGTATCGATTTCTAGTTGTGTGATACTGTCTTCGATTAGGAGCACTTCTCGGGATGGTGAATGGTTGGTGCGAATTTGTTAGCGATATGCTGTATAGGGTACAATCAGATATTAAACGTGTTTGAAAATACCCGGAGATGGTTTTTATATCCGACCATATTTGTTCTGGGTTTTCAGGATGGATTTATATTTGTTGCTATTTTTTCTAACGATTGTCTCTTAGCCGAGTTTGACTCCTTTCTGAATCCAGCTTTGGATTTTTTATATTTGACAATGTTTGTATCCGTTCTGTTATGCTTAAACTTAGCCCAGAGTAGTTTTCTATTGCTTCTCAAAATGGTTAACTGGTTTGACCAATAGGGCGTTCTTGCTACAAAATTTGTTGTGTCAGATTGGGAGATCATCAATTGTGTGGGGGGAGAGTTTGGGAGGTACTGAAGCTTTATCTGTCGAAGTTGGTGAACCGTCGTTGATGACGATGAGCTTATCTGTAAGTACTTCTATAATTCTTCTTCTATTATTTAGCATCTTCTGTCGGTAGTAGTGGAACCTCAAAATGGGGTCCAAGCAGTAAAGTCCGCCGTGATAATAATTGGGGTAGAATAGGATTACAGATATATTTCTATTGAAGAAGTATTTGAATTTACAGGGATTTGTTTTTGGTTCAATGGTTTTTTGACGAAGGTCGCTATTCCTTGCTTACAGGATGTGTTATGTACATTGTTGTGAAAATAGCTATAGTACTTGCTTGGCGGGTTGGCCTTTTTGTTAGACTTTCATTTATTAGAAGGTTTAAATCTGGGTAATTATTAAAAAGACCATTCATATTCCAATGTATAATATTCATCAATTATTCTTTCATATCTTGATCTGCTGATAAGGACAGTAGAGAGGAAGGGCCTAGAGAAGGGGAGACAAGATGCTAGAGATATGTTGAAATCATTGCGTGCGCTGAAGAGTCATCGACAGATATGTTTGTTCCCGCGGTTGTGGAGTCTGTGGTGTTCAATACGTTTGTTGGTATAACCACATTTGTTGAGTTATTAAATTTATTGTTCTGAGTGCATTTGATGTGTTCTATTTTTCTTTTGGTTTAGAGTTTGAGATATTGGTGTTTTCTATTACGAATGGCGCATTGGGAGAGGTGGTTGGTAGAATTAGCGGAACAAGTAAAGAATAGGGTCCACTGAGCTAGAAAAAAATAAAAAAGTGGGCGTGGTCCGCCTTTTTCTACTGATTCTTATGGTGTTTCCGCAAACGAATAGGGGTGGTGTTATGGAGGGGTAAAGGGGCTATTTTCAAAATGTTTAATAGTTTATATTTCAAAAGATATATATATTTCAAAAATATTGACATCGTTGGATAGGTAATTAACAGATCTTTCACTTGATGTGTATGTTTGTATATATGTTATATATACTTTTCGAGAAAATCAAATTTTAAATACGTAATTAACTATTAGCAAAAATATTTTTGCTAGAAATAAACGAATAAAATATAATAATGCCTTATTTCACTTTTTCCAATTGTCCGTTTACGAAGCTCACACTACTTTTGCGTGCAACACCTTTTTAGGTAGGCGGCCTTCGGCCGCGCTTCAAAAAAATAACCCTGGCCGATACAACTCAAGAAGCTTTCGGTCGCTTAAGATTCTATATGATCAATTCTCCTTTCCACAGCAACACAAATAAATCAAAACATCTTATAGTATTTAAACACAACTATATTAAAATATATATCAAATGAAAGGTATTTTTATGGAATATTTCACGAATATATTTTTACATATATTATGTATTTTTTAAGGAAAAAATAGTTTTTCTAAAAAAAATGGGCATTATTTTTTTGTTTTTTGATTTTCTCGAAATATTGATATATATTATATACAAATATATATATTGGGTGAAAGATCTCTTAATTACCTATCCAACGATGTCAATATTTTAATATATATCAAATGAAAGGTATTTTTATGGGCTATTTCACAAATATATTTTTACATATAGTTAATTAGGTATTTTCTAAAGAAAAATAGCTTTTCTAAAAAAAATAAACATTATTTGTTGTTGTTTGAGTTTCTCGAAATATTAATATATATTATATACAAATATATATACATTTATTAATTACCTATCCAACGATGTCAATAATTTTGAAATCGGTTATATATCTTTTGAAATATGAACTATTAAAAATGTGGAAAATAGCCCCTTTACCCCTCCATAACACCAGCCCTATTCGTTTGCGGAAAAAAGTTGTACACGAATTAGCATTGTTGTTGGAGAGTATTTGTTCGGCAGGAGCTGTTTTTATAGTATTGTTATTTTCTTTATTATCGTTGATATTGTTTCTAATTATATTAGCAAAAGACGTGGAGGTTTCGTTGAGAGTAGGGGGAATCTGCATTTTATGTAGTCGAATTGATTCACCCATATAGCATCTTTTGTCTGTTTTGATGGTGATAATTTGTTTAATTTACATGAATTTGGGAAATGATTTGCTAGAAGCAGAGTGATTACCTGAGTAATTAGCGCAAAAGTAACGAGAGCATACTACGGAAGGATAAAGGGAAGGGCGCACGAGTGGCACACAGGGGCTTTTTTACAGCGTTTTAAAGTGGATCTTAATGGGTTTGAATAGTAAAGCCTTACCTTAGTGGTATACCAACAGATATCAATTCCTTCAGGTAGGTTATACAAATCAAATGTGAGCAGTACGACTCCACTAGGAATAGGTACTTTATTCACATATTTGGGAAATTTGAAAATTGAGACAACACCCCGTTCTTTCAAGTTATCTATAATCTCACTGTCAGCAATTTCGTTGAGGCACGGTGCAAAAATTGCAGAGACATAACTGTTATAAGAGAAACGACGAAAAGGTCTTATTTAAACATTAATGTTGATGAATTCAAATAATGGTTATAAATAACCATTATAAATAACCATTATTGGGAGATGTATTTTATTTTGGTCATTGCAACCAATAAAAATGAGGATTATTTGATTTTTCTTACCGTAATCAATAAAAAGGTTTGGTAATCACCATTTTGGCAATCAAAAACATTTTTTGCTTACTAATAACCATTTTCCAAAGTAACTTTTTTTTCTGGTTATTGGTGACCAATTGGACAGCAACAGTTTTATTTTTTGGTTACTGGTAAAAGCAGTAGATCGTTAATGTTATTCAGCTATTCCGTTATTCCGCCTACCAGTTCTTCAAGCGCATTTCATTATAAATATTCGGACAATAAAAAAGCTTCAGATTATTATCTCTATGGTAATAATATTTATTGTTCAGTTTTGCAAACATAAATTATCGCAATGTATCGTCTGATAGGTTACATCTAAGATCACTTAGTATCAGTCTCCAGTACTAATAACCATTTTGGCAACCAAAAAAATTTTTTTGTATTCACAACCTAAAAAAAAATTCCTCCTTTTACGGCCAAAATAAAATATATCTCCCGATAATGGCTAAAGATTTCCTAAAGCAAATAAAGAGCATTTTTGTGTAACCTTTTCTTCTGAATGGAAAAAATAACAATTATTTTCCGTCTCTGAAAAATTGTTCCTTTTGTATAGTTCAAGTTGTTATGATTTTTAGGGTAACATTGTCATTTTTTACAAATAGTAACAATTTTTCCTTTTGTATAGTTCAAGTTGTTATGAAGTTTTATTTTGATTCCAGATTCCATCCAGGGTTAGTATGTATGAATTTTAGGGCAACATTGTCATTTTTTACAAATAGTAACAATTTACCATATCGCAATTCAGATTTATTGTTTATATCGGTGCATATGTAGCAAAGCATGATTAGTTTGTTATTGGTTTTTGTGGATTAATACTAGAATGCGAGGAGTATCCCTTTTTTTTTGGGCAGAGTGGGAAATTATAGGTTGGACTATTTGGAGTATTTTTTCTTCTGAGCTTCGGGCTAGTTGCGAGCCTGTTGTCCCCATAAGGGGTTTCCTCCGGGGACATTTTAACTTAAATTCACAACTAATAAGTTTAATAAGTAGCAAGTGCTCGTGAAAGAAATGTCTATACTTGCGAAATAAGTAAAAAAAAGAGCTGTCACACTAGAAAATCACTCGCAGCACTGTAAACATAACCGTTCGCGGCCCATGGCTGGCATAAAAATTAGAATCATATTATTAAATAAAATTATACACTTTAGTGTATTCTTCCAGTATATCAGTTATTTGCACAGCACATTATGGCTGACAGCTAGGTACGTATATTTTTCTAAATCAGAAAACACATTTATGGTTGCCAACATACACAATATTTAAAAATCTTTTATATACATATATAACCACCACAGATGAGGACTACGCCATCCACTGCAAGGTGTTTCTGCGCCTCGTTCCACTTTTTTCACCTTGTAAGATCGGGCAAGTATTCCTCAATCTACTTCCTCTACAACTTGTACTGCATTTGCTGTATCTTATACCACTGCTTCCTGGTGGGGATCATTCTAGCATTTGTTCCGAGTGTGAAGCACCTAAGAGAAAATGGTTAGGGGCTAAAATGTCAATTTGAACTACACGAACTTTTGTAAATTCTCTCGCTCGCTTTCTTCTTGCAGTTGTTTCGGAACCGCCTACCATGGGTCTGAGCATTGAAAATTTTATAAAGATGGAATCGTCGACCTTTATCATTAGCGCCGCATAATTTGCGCGAATCTTCTCATGCGTATTTAAAGATACCTCGCCATTCAGCCTCACGAGCTGATATTCTTCTAGAAACATTGGTCCTTCAATCCAAGTTGATATTTTTCTATGTGCTCCTGGTGGCGTACCGAAGTCAGCTGGGGTTAAAAAGCCACTTACTTATGCCGTTTACCTCCAAAATTTCGTTGACGCGGTGATCCACTTGCGGTTTGTGGTCGGACATTATCTAGGCTAAAATGGCTTTGGAATCACTCCACATGACGTGGAATAGATGTGAGATGAATATAGGTTTAATGATACGTACTCCAGCCGATTACCTCCAGTACAATACCGCAGCGTAGACCACTTCGCTTCCATCCGCATATATGTGAAATTCAATTGGTTCCTGTTCAAAAATTGTTCCATAGCATCGCGGCATGCTAACTTCTTCCAAACACTTTAATCATTTTAGCCGTTCCTCATATGATTTCTCCGGAATATCCTTCCATGGTATATTCGCCAGCCATTCCAAATGGGTCAAACACCGACATTGTAACACTCAGTACTTCGCTTTTTGTTGGTTTCTTCTTGCCAGCAAGCACAACTGGATCCACCTTCATAAACGACAACAAGAACTACAGAACGTCATTATTAGTACCCAGTGTAAGCCAAACACTTTCTGAAAAGGCCTGCATTGTTTCTATCTATTACACAAGACGAGCGCGTTTTCTCTTTATTCTTGATGAGTCGCTCTGATTTGGATACAAATCGCTTTAAGTAGTTAAAAACCTCCTTTTTTGTGTACATACGCTAGTCACTTTTGCGTATAGTTTTCACTTCAGTGGAGAAACAGTGTACAAAGTCGTCGATGTAGTGGTTGCTGACTATGGTCTCAAGCGCTTCGGTTGAGTTCTTTAAATTTCTCTGCGTTTTTGTTATTTACGAACTATGCCGAGCTTGGCGAGCATGTGGCTCTAAATATCATGACGTACGTTCCGTATACCTCGATGGGGTATTTAGGGTCGGCTCTCCGTAAGAAATGTTGTCCTTGGTGGAACATTTCAAATATGCCAGCACGTACGCCCGCCGGCGCCTGTCTAAATTTCATTAAAATGGTAGTTGAGATATATTGCAATCTTGTCCACTAAGCAGCCCCGAATTTGGCGAGACGTTGTTGTTCAGTAGCAGCGTCTAAAACTAGTCGCATCTTTCTTGACTTATTCGCATTTCAAACTCTTTTCTCCTCATATTCCTTCATATACTGTCTTGAGGTCGTTATTGAGTTTAAATTTCTTTTCCAGAGCTAACAACCTAGTTCTACATTTGCCTGCTCCCAAGCAAGCCTGTGTCTAAGTGGAAACCCTTTCTCACTGTCGTGCTCTTTAGCAACTCTTGAGCTCTGACTATATCTGCAGCTTCACAGGCGTGCCCCCTCGAGTACACTAAAATCTTCATTGATTAAATAGTCACTCAAAAAACGCTCGAGCATCTCCAGACCCTTATCCACCTTCCCAAAGGGCACGTAGTTGGACCCTTCCCCAACGTCTCCGTAGACAACCCAACAAAGCTTCGTACGTGTCAACGAGAATCCATTTACTCCATCATCAACAGCATTTCTTGAGATACTTCTGATAGCATGCAGTTGAAGGGTTTTCACCGTCCTGACGCCCTGCAACAAAAACCATTTATTGAACGTACCGAGTCCGAAGATTTGTGGGTTGATCCTGCTGGACTGCTCGGTTACCGTAGTGTTGCCAAATCATTGCAACGTCAAATTTTCCTTATGCCCTTTGATACCGTGGCGACCAGCCAAGTCACTGCTCTTCGTTGATACCACCGATCCATCATCGAGGACGGCAAAGCTGTTTATAACCCGACCATTGGCATACAACCGTACTGGCAATATTTCATTTAGCAATATCGATTGGATTTGGGATAATGACACTTGTGAGAACTTGTTGTATTTTGCAGCTTTCGATGAAGGCTGTTTATTCTCCATTTCTTGCCACCTATCATGTAGTAACTCGTGCTGCTTCGTGTTGCTCGGTCCAGTTAATAAATGTTCGCTTTCACAAGTCACACATATGCTGCTATCACGATTGCCATCGTTGCGCGTTCGACCATCCAATCTTCCATTCTGCCGTGTTCCGTGTTCGTATTGATACAAGCAGTAGCCACCAACTTCGATAGCTTTTGCAACCAGTCACAGAAGAGACGTATGTTCAGCCTTGGTTCTATTGTCGATCCACTCCTGCACTGGCAACTTCGCCAACAGTTCCTTTATAAGTGTAGGATTCGCTAGGTAATGGTCTCAATTAGCCGACTCCATAAACTAGGTTTTGAACCTTGGTAGCGAATATACATAACTATTTGATCGATTACTACAAAGTGCAATAAAAGGTTGTTTAGGACGTTTGTTCTTTGATTCATTGCCGCCAGCGATAAATAAACTGCCCAATATTTCCTGCAAGTTGAACGTGTGGGATGTGTTTTATTTCCTTTAGGAGGTATAAAAACTAGAAACATATTATTAAATAGACAAATTACTTACACTTTAGTGGGTTCCTTCCGATATATCAACCACGTATGCCGCTATTTTCACAGCACATAATGTCGGCTACATTTTTAGCAAAGTGTTGTCATATACATATGTACATTTGTACAAATCAGAAAATACATTTATGGTTGCCAAGTACCTTTCCACGCCAACAACACGTATCAAGTCAATTCAGTGTTAAGTCGTAGAAAGAAGAAGTATTGACTAAGCGTACGATAATAAATATAAATTAATTATTATAAAAATGTTTATTATAACAGGTTTAATTTTTAGCTTAAAATGCATTCAATTTACATATATTTGCTGGTATTGAAATTAAGTGCAATGGTAACAGATAACGTACATATATTTACAGAAACGTTTTAAGTTAGGATGACGGAGTGAATTGTCCAAGCTAACAGAGCTGAGCGGAGATTAATTTTTTTAACAGAATACGATTTCTGATATAAGTTAAGTTTTTATTTACTAAACTATGTTTTTAAAAATCAGGCGGACTTCAGCTTAAGACTAAATACAGTACAATTCTTAATTCTACATTACACCTTTCGCTTCCTAAAGTCACGTTGCACTTTCATGTGCCAAATTTAGTATTATTTGCTGACTAGCAATATTGCCCAATCAATTTCCCAATTTTCTGATATTGAGCATAAATGGTTTCCAGTAAGTCACCAGCGCACAGTCAGAGGTTGCACATGCGCGTGTAGTGTCATTAGACGTAACAATTGTGGGTTATGACCAACGTTTAATGGTTTGTGTAAACTATTGTGTTAACTCCTCCCTCCTTAAGTATGATCGTCCTCGATCATCAATAGAAAGTTAGGTCATTGAATTTGATATAAGTTGGGATATTTTAATCTCGGCTGGTGTGAGAAGGTTGCCTTTTTGAGGAGGCCTATCCGCTTGTGTTATTGATAAGGAGTTTTTTTAAGGCTTCCAATGAGAGTAACTCAATATGGTCCTTTTCGGATGGAGTTAACTGTAGTATTGCTGGAATGACTTCAATTACCTCTGTTAAATGTCTGATCATTTATTCTGATTGTTGTATTGTAAAAGATTACAGCGTGCGTGCCGTTTATTGCTTGGGGTGAGGCATTAGATTCCAATATGCCATTGAATTGATTTAGCAGGATTATTCCTGGTTTAATTTCTTCTAAAGTGGGTGTATCGTGACCGTCTATTGTGGAACAGGTTGAAATTAAGCTACTTATTATTCTTGTTATACATGTATCATTACTTATATTTACTACATTTGTTTGTTTGTCAAATTGCTAAACCAATGAATTCTTCACATCTAGTTTTAATTCCATATAGTAGATTTTTACTTTTCAAAATTTCTTTATATTCAGTTTTCATTACAACGTTATTTTTCCGTTTTACTGGTCTTACAATAATGCTTCTATATGTTTCGTTTTGAGTTAAAGGTATTTTAATCTTAAACAAAATTTTAATTTCTTTGGTTAATACATTTACTTCAGATAGTTCTAAAGCCTTTTCGGCATTTTTGAATGGTATTGTACTTTTTCATTTTTTAATTTATTTATTGGAAACTCGATTTCATCTTTACTTAATAATAGAGAATTTGCTATATTTTTCTTTGCCCATTGAATTTCGTATCTTACCTTTATTAATTCTTCTTTTATTAGTCTGATTTTGTTTTGTAAATTTACTAAAGTTTCTATTGAAATATTATCATTTTTCCTGATTGTGTTCAACATCTTATTGACTATATTAGTAATATTGTTTAAACGTTTTTCGAATAGGGTATTTATTATTACTTGATTATCATTATTTTCATTCAAATTATATAAATTGTTATTTATTATGTTCAAATCTTCATGATCAGGGGATCCGGAAATGCATTTCCATGCCGTTCTCAATATGTCAATTGAGCTCTTATTTTTACTGTAACTAGTGGGTTTTAGGTAATTAAGGATCTCGAAGGTTTGGATAGTTTCGTGCTTAAGGATGGGATACAGGAGGTTGTCTTTGGGGATATGGATAGTTATCTCGTCGTACGTTTCTGTCAAGAACTTTTCGTATTTCTCTAAGTCGATGAGGTGGATGAGTCTTAATGTTCCGCCCTGTATTTTCGCTTGGAAATTGTCTATTGTAACTAATTGTGCTTTACTATAGTCCAATACTTCTATGTCCGAGAAGGAAATCGAAATCATAGTCCAGAAGAGGAAAAGTCTTAGGTAGTAATTTTTTTCTGAAATAACATTAGTATTTTCAATAATCATTTGGTTTGGTCTGATTTGTCCTGTAATGTGTATTGGTGTAGAGAAAATAGCTTCTTATGTTACTTTTATAGACTGTTCTTCCTGATTGGGTTTTTACTGTATTTCGATCGTTTTCTGCAACTATTTCCTTTTTGTATCTTGTTGATAATTTTGATCTTAATCTTCTGTTGACCTTAACAAATATTCGTTCAACTACAGAGTAGTCTTTTGCATTTTTCCTATTTTTATTGTGGTATTCGATATCCTTTTACTGTTTCTTCCTGAGCAACTCTATATTTTGTTGTCTATTCCTCTCTAACCTCAGAGAGTCTGAGCTGATTCTAGTTCCAAAGAACGTTTCTATGGGTTTTTTCTTGGTTGTTGAATGAACTATTGAGTTATATTCTTTGACGGATTTGAAAAGTAATTCTTCAAAGGGTAAGCTGTTGTTTTTGGCCTTAAGACATCTCATTATTTCTGAAATGGTTGAATGAAATCTTTCCACTTGTCCGTTCGTCGTGCTAGTATAGGGAGGTGTGACATATACTTCTATATTCATTTGATCTTTAAGCAATGATGAAATTGAAACTGAGTTTAATGCTTTCTCATTGCCAATGAAAATGACTTTGGGGATCCCGAATGCGATCATAAGCTCGCGTATTTGATCTTTGATGTTCTCTACGGCTTTAGATGTGATTATTTTTATCTGCGCATATATGGAGTATTTATCGACGGAAGTAAGAACAAGTTTTTTTTCAGTGGAGTAAATATCGATGTGAATGATTTCTCCGAGGTTTTGTGGGATCGGTGTGGTTAGAATTTTTGGTTTTGGGGGATGCCTGTCATATTTTTGCTGAAGGCAAGTTGAGCACTTCTTAACCTTTTGCTCTATTTTAGAGTGCATGTTGGGAAAGTAGTATTTTTTTTAGAATTTGTGTTTTATTTTCACCACTATTTCTGTGAGCACGCTGGTGCTCGTTTATGATAATTTCTTCTTGTTCGGTTTCGTTTGTGATATCCTGAAGTAGAGTTTGCGTAAACCGTATTTTGATATTTCGGAAGTGTTATGGATATATGTATTTCTTGGATTTTCCCATCAAGCTTTCTGTGGTGTACAGACCATTGATGAGTGGTGAATCTAAATGGCGTTTCAATATGTCTACAATTTCTTGTTCAGAATAGTTGTGTATTGTGATAGTATGTCTGTGAAAACTGGGAAATGGTATCTCGAAAGAGTAACTGTCTTCGTTTCCAAACTTTAAGAAAAGTTAGTTTCTGAAGGCATTTATTGGTGCTTCAGTGGCAGGAATGGGAAGGTGTGAGGAGCTTTCATTGCTATGGTATGTAGTGGTAAGAGTATTAATGTCAATCCGTGGCGATCTAGATAGTGCGTCTGCCACGACGTTTGTTTTTCCGGGCTTATATCTCATCTCATATCTGTGAAAATTGTAATTTTAGCGGATCCATATAAGTTATTTCTCAGTGAAGTGAGGGCCCAAATTATCGCCAGCGTTTCTTTCTCGTTTGCGGCGTAACTTTCCTCTGTCTCATTAAGTGATCGGGATATAAATGTTATTGGTTTGCCAGATTGCTCAAGGATCTTGCATTGCCTTTACCTTAGCGGGATTGGTTTTTATACTTGTAGGTGATATAATAAAGTCCAGGAATTCGACTTCCTTTCGGAAAAACTCGCAGTTGTCCAATTGAACCTTAATGTTCGCTTTTTCTAGCGTATGGAAAATTTTCTTGACATTTTCAAGGTGGCTTTGCTCGTTTTCGGCAAATTCTATTTTGTCATCTATGTAGACATAACATATTTTCCCTATGTGTTCCCTCAGGATGTCGTCTAGTACTAGTTGGAAATTAGCAGGTGCGTTCTTGAGTCCGAATGGGAGTCGTGTGAATTCATATTTTCCGTTGTTAATCAAAAAAGCTATCTTCTCAATTTCAGATTCCTTCAAGGGGATCTGATGGAAGCCGCTCTTTAAATCAAGAATAGAAAAATATGAGTTGTTGCCCAGTTGCGAGATTACCTCGTTGATTTCTGGAATTGGGTATTTGTCGGCTATTGTTAAAGTCTTCAGTTTCCTGTAATCGATTACAAGTCTGTAGTTTTTTGTCCAGACGCATCTAATTTTTTTGGTACGACTCACACAGGTGAGTTGTAGGGTGAGCGGGATGGCCTAATAATTCCATCTTTTAGCAGGTTTCCTATTTCTTGTTTTACAAAGTCTCTCATTGCTAGGGGGTACGGGTAATATTTTGTATATACTGGGGTGTCTGCAGAGGTCCTGATTCCCCCTATTACGGTGGTGCTATAACTGAGTTTCTCATCTGGTTCGGTAAATAGGTTCGGATATTTGTTTGTAAGGTGGTGTGTGTATTGTCTTTGTGTGGCTGTCATATGGTTAGTCCTTACGTCTATTTTGTTAACTGTTGGAGACGATTGCTGTATAATTTTAATTCGGATGCCATTACCTAGAGTGAGGGTATCGTCATGTATGTTTAAAGTAGCGCGAACTTCCTTAATACTGTCATCAGTGTGGGGAGTAAAAAGAATTTTAAAGTGATAGGTAACTTTAATTTGTCCAGCTATAGAATTCGTAAAAAATGGTTCATTATTGGGTATTTTCTTTGGAATGTAATTTGAATGTAATTTTTACTTGACCCTGTATCGATTAGAATTTTGAGAATTTTTCCGTTCTTCGCTTTACATTCTACGTAAGGCAGCGAAGAACTGTTCATTCTAAAAAATGAATATCGATATGGTCTTGAGGTTCAGGTAGTGCATATTTCTGTACTGATTATCCATTTTCTTCGTTAGTCATTGCGGTTTCATACTCCTGTGTAGTAGGAGTGAAGTCCTATTGGTAATATGGGTCCTGTTGGTACTGTTGGTAGTACTGATCTTTTGCTGTGTCTTGTTGGGCATCTGCCTCTATATGGAAATTCCTCTGTTGTTTAAAAGGCACTTGTTGAGAAAAATTTGAGGGTCTTTTAACTGGGTTGTTTACTGGAGGTCTATTCATGTAATTGACCGCTTTTGAATGTAATGATCGGTCGACGTCCATTGGCTCTGGACGTGGAAATTGAGGCTTCGTGGAAGGTTGATCCAATGGTCTGTAAGGTTCCATATTGCGGTAATTATTCAACGGCCCTTGAAGGCGTTGATTTGATGCGAAGTATTGCGGTGGCATAGGTGGCTTTGGAGTGTGTGCCAATTGGTGGTAAAACTCATTGCTTGGCTTCTTGGGTGGTAGGGGTGATCGGAAGTAATGGAGCTTCCTAACTTGATTGTTGGTACTTAGCGCATAATGTGAGCGGAAGTTCTGGTTCTCCAATTTTAGACAAAGATGGAGAGCTTGAGTGAGGTCTACTGGTTCCATCATGCTAAGAAGTCTTGGCAAATCGCCTTTCAATCCTCCGATGAAGGTATCGAGGACTTTGTCCCGGTAAGTGCGTGTAAGGAGATGCATAGATTCCACATCGACTTCCATGCATCCAATTCTATTTAGCAAGAGGGACAAGTGTGAGTACACGCGTTGATAAAATTCCAGGACAGTGAGGTTACCCTGCACCAAAGAAGTCATTTGGTACTCAAGAGCACCCAAATCACGCTTATCGGCGTAGTGGAGAGTAAGGCACCTAGAGATAGCCTTCCAATCCAGCGGTGTGTTATACGATTTGAGGGCAATGTCGGCGTTACCTACAACTTTATTTCGTATAACGTGAAGGATACCGTAATATTTCGGCGATTCTTTTAGAGGTTCGTAGATCTGTAGAATCCGATCTACGCTTGGGGTTGCGGTGCTAAGCAAGTCAGGTCGGATTAGATTGGATGGATTGGACATTTTCTTGAGAATCACTTTTCTTTATTATATTAATTTTATTTTAATTTACTTGTCGTTATACTCTGGAGTGTCCCCCGTTAGGAAGTGAATCGCAGAGTAAGACTTATAGTATTATAGCCGGAGAGCTCCCCGTTAGGAAGTGAATCGCGGCTAAAATTTTCTTTTTTTGCTTTTTTAAATTATTGGCTGTACAAGCCTTGTTTAATAATGAAATTTTTAATATTTTTCTTTTTATAATTCTCTGGAGGGTCCCCCGTTAGGAAGTGAATCGCAGAGAATTTCTAAATGTTATAAAGCTGGAGGGTCCCCCGTTAGGAAGTGAATCGCAGCTTTTAGTTATATTGAGTTATGAGCTTTACAAGCCCCTTTTTACTTAATATTTATCACTTCTTAACTCCTAATTAAAAATAAAATTTTGTTCAAATAAAAGGATCAGTTTTAGTTTTTAATTTTCTTGAATAAAAACGCTTCTTAATTTAAATTTTTTTTTGTATGTATTACGTATGTGTTTATTTTATTAGTTTCTTAAATATAAAAAATTAAGGTCTAAATCTATGCTTACTTACAAACCTCCTGACGATCCGCTGTGACTGCTTTTCAATTTTTACTAGGGCAGATGCAATCCGCACGAATGAAGGTGTGCGTCCTATTCCTACAGGATTGCGACGCTTTGGGGTTCTGTTACAGGACCGGTTAAGCGCTTAACCTAATTAAGGCTGTAGTCCGTTAAATTTCCGGCTGTCGTTTTACAGGCGGCTTTAATCCTTTCAAGTTGTCGGCTTCGACTCCAGCTTTCGTTCCACAGGTGGTTTTTACTACACACTTGGATACGGACACGACTACGCGACTTAAAGCAGTCCTTGCTCGGGCGACAGTTAAGTTTTTATTTACTAAATTATGTTTTTAAAAATCAGGCGGACTCGCGTCCGCGTCTTTATTAATTTAGCTGCAGCTCAAGACTAAATACGGTACACATCTTAATTCTACATTACACCTTTCGCTTCCTAAAGTCACGTTGCGCTTTCATGTGCCAAATTTAGTATTAATTGCTGACTAGCAATATTGTCCAATCAATTTCCCAATTTGCTGATATTGAGCATAAATGGTTTCCGGCAAGTCACCAGCGCGCTGCTGCACAGTCAGCGGTTGCATATACGCGTGTAGTGTTATTAGCCGTAACAATTGTGGGTAATGAACAACGTTTAATTGTTTGTGTAAACTATAGTATTGACTTATATGAAGGATACGATTTCTGATAAATGATTAATTGTTATGCATACATACATGTGCATAAAATCTAAATAAATATTGATCGCCATTTATTTCATCCCTCCACCAGCGTGTCTCGACTCTACCAAAAACCTGTTTTTAAGTGCAGCGCAACCGCAGTACAACAACAAAAAATTCATTCATAAATGCACGTGCATATTATTGAAAGCAAATTTCCGTTCATTCATAAACCGAAACATTATATTTATAAGATACAATTTTAATACTTAAATTTAACTTTTACCGCGATAGCTTGCTGAACTATAGCTTTGATTAACTAGCCGTTGAAATCCATATTTCAACAGAAGATTGTTATTTTTGGCTTGGAAAAATTAAAATTAACTGGAGATAAGATGTTTTCTCAAACTTTGCGCACAGATACATATAGAGTTCGGTTGAATGTGCGCGCATGCAAAAAAACATATGTACATACATAATTATTTATATTTTATTTACAAATATACCCACATGTTTGTACACACCCTTTTGTATATATGTAATTCAAATCAGTACGCATTGATAAATAAATGCATGCATGTGCATACATATGATAAACAATCAATGCAATTTATTTAGTGTTTTTGGAAGATTTTGTTAAACTACTTAAAATATTTGATGAAAGTTATACATACATATGTACTATGTATGGAAAAAGTGATTAAAATAAAATAAAACGCTAAAATGGAAAGTATAAAAGAACAAATATTTATATTATTTTTGTTAAATGTTAATTAGAAATAGAATAGGGAAAACTCCTTAGCAAAACGAAAGGAAAAGTTTCTCCAAAAACATCTGCAACCACACAATATAGCTTATAACAGAGAAGGTACATTAATGTTTTCTAAAATTGTATTTTTCGCTCAATCGATGTTAAATTTTGTCCCTTGGTGATGAAAAATTATTGAGCGGTGAGTCGGATGAGAAGTACACCTTTCCCCAAAATCGCGCAACGACTGCAGAAATGAAGCGGGATGCTATTTCTCTGTAAATATACCTACGTTCTCTGCGAAAATTGCGGCAAAATATACAGAGGCAAAACATAGTGATCACTCGGAATTAGAATCAGCGAACATGAAACAGACAACAAAGAGACAACAACAGTATTGGCACTACATTTAACAAATAGCGGACACTCAGTGGATTTCGAAAATACCAACATTTTAGACTTGAAAAAATATACAAGAGATACAAGAATGGCATTAGAAAGGTGGAGAATACCACAAAAAATACGGGCTACGATGAATTTCGGGATGTTGAATATATAAACTGTACATACAGAACGACATCAACGAATGATGGCAAGACAGATGGACGATAAATTAGTGTATCATTTAATATATGGTGTTTTATTGTTACATAAAGAAAATTATTTTTGTTAACACTGGTTTTAATGTTTTGTGTACAATAAAGTACATACGCCGAAATGCGTAGGAGAATAAAATAAACTTTCTGTTGGATTTTAAACTAACTCCGACCGATGAGATTCAATATCACTTAAACTTAAAAGCGACACTCAAGAAATACATGAATGAATAATTAGCAATTGGCTCGATACAAGCAGAGCTGTTAAGCTTAGATTAAAATTAACAATCTTTGAATTTAATATAATTTTTAAATTTAATCGATTAATTAATGACAATTTAATTTTTTTGGATTATTAATCGATTAGGATTAAATTTTTGTCAGGATTAATGAGGATTATTTAGGATTAATACATTTTGTGAATTAATCCTAGGATTTATCCACTTAATCGAATTAAAATTTTGGATTAATTTTTATTTATCACTATTAAAACGCATTTAATCTTAAAATTAATGAAATATTTTACATTCTGTGTTACTGTGAACACCCGATTAGAATTTTATTATTTGCTGTTTGACAACTATATGAGAAATTGCTTATGTTTGATTAGTTCTGCACGTGGTTTTGCCCGTTAAATAGTTGTTTTTTTTCTGTCAAATGTTTGCATATGAAAATACAATATGAACGTGGAGTTAAGTGTAAAGTGTAGATATATGTAAAATCGTACCAATAATATTTACAGTAGATTTATGTATGAAAAGTGCATTTCTATAAAATTTATTCTGTTTAGTGACAATGACAATGACGTTAATGTAAAGCAGCGGCGATTGGCCAACAACTTTTCCACTAAAGTTATTTTTAAATCAGACTTTTACACTGATGTTGTTAAAGTACATATGTTTACATGTTCTTTTATTTCATTGTTAGTCTTCGTGCAAGTAGATCGTGATGAATTTGTGCAATCGTTGTCAATCGTATATGTTCATAACGTATGTAATAAAGTTGCTATTTCAAAACTCTTTCAAACCGAAAATAAATATATTTATTATTGATAGGTTTCTGCGAGTGGAAAGAATACTTCCAACTTTGTAACACATATTAAACTGAAACACGTTGAAGTCTTCACAAAATATAAAAATTTGAAGTTGAGTAATTTTGATCAGTCTTCATCACTGCAAGATTGCCTCAATCAGAAAATTTTAAACTTTGTTGTTGATGCAGCGTTGCCTTATCTGTCGTTGACAGACCGACTTTTGCCTCGTTGTTTGAAGGCACTGGTCTGATACCAATGTGTAGGCAAACAGCAATGAAGAAGTTGGAAGATCACTACCAAAGCCAATGTACAAAAATAAAAACAGATATGTATTTCTTCTGCAGAATATTACAACGGCAGATGTTTGGTCTGGCAACCACAAAAGTTTCTTTGGCTACACATGTCACTGGAATTCACTCCGCAGCTAACATAGCGCATCTCATTTCGGAGATCAACGCATTCATGGTGTGGCCGGCCTTGATTTGGAAGAAGAAAGTGATGATGTTGACGATGCGCATCACATCAAAGCATCACAGATGTTCTAGTCATACATTGAACTTGCTAGTAACGACTGATCTGTCAAAAATATTAAAAGCGGATGATGCTGTTTATAAAAAACATAAAATGGTAGATTTTCTAAATACAAAGGACTAAAGGTAGCATTACAAAATTTTTTCTTTTAAGATTTTTGAAAAATGCAGCGCAATTTGGAAAAAGTGTAACTGGCCAAAGTCCTCTGAGCACATTGTTGAAGTATTAGGATCGAACTTGGTCATTCCCGTTGTGACGAGGTGGAATTCCCTTTTTGACGCCGTCAATGCACTTTTGCGCCACAAAAACAATTTGAAAAGGTTGTGCGAAATATTGGCTCTCCAAACTTTTTCACCTGGCGAAATACAGTATTTGGAGTCACGTGTTGTTGATGGCGCCAATTGCACAGGCGTTGGATTTTCTGCAAGGCGAGAAAAATGTTCAATTCGGGTTCCTTGTACCTGTGCTAATGACATTGAGCAACAAACTTCACAAACTCAGCGGGAAAGACTTTCAGTTCAGCTCAATAGCGGGGAAATTGGAGCAAGCACTGAAGAAGCCCTTCGAGAATATTTTCTCTTTCGAACCTGATGCATACTTTGCAATAACATATATACATATGTACATATCTTTAAATTTATGAATTGTTTTTTTTTGTTCATATGTTTATATATTTATATTAATGGACTGAACCATTTACATATGACGTGCAGAACTAATCAAATATAAGCAATTTATCATAGAGTTGTCAAACAGCAAATAATAAAATTCTAATCGGGTGTTCATAGTAACACAGAATTTAAAATATTTCATTAATTTTAAGATTAAATGTGTTTTAATCGTGATAAATCAAAATTAATCCAAAATTTTAATCGAATTAAAATTTTGAATTAAGTGAATAAATCCTAGGATTAATTATCCAAATGTATTAATCCTAAATAATCCTCATTAATCCTGACAAAAATTTAATCCTAATCGATTATTAATTCCAAATTTTGGGAATTAATCTTAATTAATCAATTAAAAAGGCATCAAAAATATTTTAAATCGATTATTAATCATTAAGATTATTAATCATTAGTTAACAGCTCTGGTTGCAAGCATATGAGGTCTTGTATGTATCCTCTACAAAAAGCTTGCAGCTGCGTAGTTGTACGAATTACGAACCTCTTGGCTCAGAGCCATCATTAATTAAAGAAAAAATTGTTTATAATTACTTTTCCTAGACGGAGACTTTGTAAACAAATAAAAACTCATAAGGAATGAATTTGGAAAACTTTATACGCCTACCTAAACCAAGTGACAAATACGTTGTATTAGCGAAATGTATGGACTCTTTCTTTTAATCTAGCATTGATCTGGCGTTATCTGTATCTATCCCTTTAATTTTTCTTATTTACTGTTTACGAAATGTGTTAGTGAAACTCTTTGCATATGCAAAGCAGTCTCTAGTCACTAATTGAGAATTTTCGGTGGTGAGATTAATTTTGAAACTATTCGGTATTCAGTAAGCCGTCTCAAGTCTCTAGTCTCAAAATGAAGTCAAAACAAAGAAATTGAGGAAAGTATTGGACTAACGCGAAAATAAAGTATATAATTTGCTTAAATCTGTACAAAAGCACCTAATTTTGTTTACATTTATTTTTATATCTCGTTCTGCCATTTTGATCGAATGCGCATATGGAAGAGTAGCTGCATTTATCGATTGTGTAGTTCTAATTTCTACACATATAATGACATACCTATATACATACATACATCAAATGATGCCCTGAAAAGATCATAAACATATTTGTAAGTATCTTACCGGTTATGTCTAATTACCGGCTACTTTTAATTACCTTCTTTTGGTTTTTTTACAACGTAATTCCAGTCTGACCAACTCTACAGAAGATATATTATGATGATTTCATAATACTTTGTTAAAATGAGTTAAGCTCGAAAGCAATGGCTTCTCACGCATTATGACCTTGCTTGGTCCAATTGCCACCTTCTTGTTGGTTGTCATTAAATCCAGAAATTCAAATTTGAGCCTTTTTGAAATTTCCATGGTTCTAGTGTCTTCTGTAATATATAAGTAAAATAAAAAATCTGATAAGCACATATGTAACTATTTCAAACTCTTTGCTTTTAGGATCAAATTACACTACACATTTAGAGCTGTAGTGCGATTCATTAATTTTTTCCCCGGTATTCACAATAAATTCATCCTAACGAAAATTTTAACTATTTTGTATTCAGTAGCCATTTTTTTAACGAATATTCGTTATCGCCGGATCAGCCATTCTCGTTCCTAAATTGATTATCGAAAACTAAACGACAACCAATATGAAGCCGTCGATTCAATCGAGAAAATAAAAATTTAATGATTTTAACTCGAAAGAAAATTAAATGTGCTTGAAATTGTAAAAAGGAAAATTCTAAAGTCATTCGAATATTCGACATAAGTACGAATTATCAAGAGGTGAGGAGGAAGTAAGCCCATAAAACAGCGGACTTACGTTTGGTTCCTGATCTTGTATGAAATATTAAACTCAACTTTTACATTGCTTTGTTCTAGCTGATTGAAGTTATTCACAACTTTTTGGAATCGACGACCCATAGGTGAGCAAGACCCTATATCCATGACCCAGTCACCCTTAAGATGCAGCATACATTGTGTCAATGTTTTGTCTGCAAGGCCTAGGTTCCCAAGTAGAGCGACAGCATCGTCAATGGGGCTATCTTCGTACTCATATATTCGTATGAGGCTTATGACTACCACCATGGCTACCGCAAATGGAAAAAGCAAACACAAATGCACTTATTGTGGTGATTCGTGGCCACCGGAGTAAAACTAAAATGTTCACAACTATGCATAATTGCGAAATGCTGTATTCCATTTAAAAAATAAACAAGAGTTGTTTTACCAAACTCGATTTTTTCTTAACCAAAGACACGAATTCCTTCGCATATAACGACGTGGCAAGTCACAAACAATACTTTATAAAACTCTTGCATTTCAATTAGAGTTGTCTGAAAACAATTTTTTTTTTTTTAATACTCTGCTTCTTATACTGATAATCCGCATCAGCATCCCATACTTGGTCTGGACTCCCGCAGCTCTTTCTTGACCATCGACACCTGGGAAACTTCGCCCCATTTGCGATCTTGCATGGGACTGTCGCTGATGAAACGATATCGTCCACGGCTAAGGGTCTGTCTGCAATCACCTGGAAGAAAATTATTATGAGTTAGCGGTTTGTCGGTGTCTTTTTCTAATGGTAATGGCCTCAATGATCATGGAGTTAACAATGCCCTCTGCTTCGAATATGAGGCTATACCAGCATCGAGGTTCAAAGGACAACAGGAGGAGAAATTCTTTGTCTGATCCGATGAAATTCGTACCGTTGGCCTTACGAACGGTGTGAGTCTATTTGCTTTTGTGGAGGATTTTACACAGCTCTGTCCGTTTTGCAAACTTGACATATTTTTGTAGCACGACGCCTCAGTTCTAATATCTCAAAATCAAGCCTATCGCCCTAGTCATACGCATCAATGTCATAAATTTCGCGAATATGAAAGTGCAGATTTTAATTGTCAAAACTGCGACTCGCCTTACTTTACTCGAGCTAATCTCGTTTTGGAACCACTCCACTTGAAAATTCTCTTAGAGATCTCGTCGTGATATTCGAGGATGGTCTGTCGTAGTCGTGTTGCCAACACTGTTGTTTACAGCTTGAAACGGGATATTGACGTGGATTTTAATGGACCACATTTAGATTTTCCTGTAATGAACATAGAATAACTGGTAATTTCTCCTGCTGACAACTTCCAATATGCTACTGTGGCGTAGGCGAATATATGCAGTTCAACCGGCACCTGCTCAAAGAGCGTTCCGTAACATCCCGGCACACTAACTTATCCGAAACGTTTGCTTTCTACAGCCATCTCAACGATAAGTCATCAATCTTAGAATATATACTCGTCCCAAGTGATACCTTTTTGCCAAGGAGCTTCGCTTACATGGTGTATACGCCAAAAGTATCTACGTTGTCTTGTTGTCCCGAATTGGGAACAATTGCGCTAGTTAAAAGTTGTTGCCACGTTTCTGTTTCCGTTGACCACTGTGAGTGCAGCTGTGTCGTTCGGTGCAGTTGCTACATCTGTGACAACTTTACATATTGCATATTCAAAAACCTCTTGCACCTGCCCACTAAATCTTCGCCTTCATACGCAGCACATACGTTCCTGTCTCAACTGCCACTGTTGGGGTTCTGGGTGTGAAAGAAGCGTGCTCGACCTTCCATTATTCCATCCTGACATATGTTCGGGCTCGGTACTATGGTCAAGGTATGCCTGGCTCAGTCGATCAACTTCGGCACTTGTAGCTTCGCTATAGTTCCTCCGGTGATCGCAATTGCAATGCGGTCATCATGTATAGGCGATACATCTTGTATTGTCGCGATTTGACTTTTGCCAATTTCTCTAGCCTACAGAAGCGACCTTCGAGGGTACTAATAGGGCGAGGCAAGTTACTACTGCTTAAAAGACGATCTACCACTACTCTTGCTTTGCCTCTTATAGTGCATCAGTTTTTTCCGCTCGCTGTACCGATATTTCTGTTGTAATAGTGAAAGCCTCATGCCAGTCTTCAGGACGCCCATCAAATTCCGATAGATCGTGCAACTTACGTCCGTGTCGTTCGAGTACCTGCCAATGTTCGATTACTTAATACTATGCTAGCGAACGATTTACATGTTGCGAGGTGCCCTAGAGGTCCCACTAATTACTCCTGTTGTCCTTCTCGGCTCGGCTTTAGCTCGGTCTGTAACTCCTCCTGATTGAAAACTATGAAAAAATTAATTTACCAGGAGCGAAAAGGTGTATAAAGATTTAGCACAATTTTGGTTGTGCAAGTAAACTCTATACACAGCTACATTACACAGTGCTAGCGAACTAAAATCGAATTGTGAAACAGAGAAATGTAAAATAGATGAAATTTATTTTTAAACGTATTCGTCGAATCGCAGATTCAAATATCAGCAAACAGAGAAGTGTAAATTCGAACAAAAATTTCGCATGTACTCGTTGACATATAAGTAATCAATGCTTTCGCAGACCCTGGACGCACGTTCATTTATAAAAACGGAGAAATGTAAATTGGAACAAAATCATGCATGTACTTGTACACCCTGTACACATGTGTCGTTGGCAAACGCAAATTAAATTATAAAAACGTTGAAATGTAAATTCGATCAAGATGTATATGGGAAATAGCCAGTAGTTGTTAAGCAAATTGCGAACTTTTTTGCTTCGCATTAATGTATAAATTAATTTAACCCGGTTGGTTTTTTATTATTAACTTTTATTTCCTTTGCCGGAGCAAAGGCAGTCAAATTTGACAAGTGAGTTTATACGACTAACTGTTGCGGTGACTGCACCTGAATACCTAACTTCCCTGACCTACAGTTATTGCATGCGGACAGCCGCGTGAATTGATGTGCTGAATCAGCGTCTGCCGTATGTTGGTGATATCGGGTTGAATTTGCTGTTTAAACGTTGAGAGGTCTAATATGCTGTGGAGCAACTTTGTTGCCGCTTTTGTCGACTACCGTGAGAACCGCAACTGATGCAATTTTTACAATTTTTGTGATAACTTGTACACTTTTTTTATTAAGCTACGAACAGGCTCAATCTATACTTTCCAACACCTGTTGTCTAAATCATTCTAATTAGCTGCTCTTCGCCACTTTTCCCTGCACTTTGCCGTACATTAGTTAAACATACTTAAAAATTTGCCTTGTTCAAATGCTGCTATGTCAAGGCTGGGTCCGCTTTTATTCGAAACGCTGACGTTGTTGATGATGCTTTAATTTTTACTGCTTCTTCATGTCATATCAAGAATGATAGATTACAAGATTGCGGCGATTAATTTTAGAGGAAACAAGATGTTATAAATGTTAAAAAGATTACACACAAATATTGTTATACAATTTGGAAAGAATACAAACGATTAAGAAAATACATTCATACACGATTTTTGTAAACAAACCCTGTTTTTACGTAACTGATTTTGCAAAAATTAACAGGAGAGGGTAGCAGTACCACAAACTGCACCACCTTCTGTAGTATACTCACCAAGTGCATGTGTCCATTAATTCCGGAAATTTATAGGGCTTGTATGCACCGGCCCCCTAATCTGGAGCAGGTGTATTGGCATTGTACTGCAAGTTTAAGCCAAGTCAAATATAAGTATGCATAATTGAGCCTTTACACTTCTGTGCGACCTCCCCGATATGGCAGCCACGGTTGCCGCTACCCTTTCGCATGTTTTAACGGCATTGGAAGACCCAAACAATATTTTATAAAACTCTTACATTCAATTGTCGTCAAAAATTGCGATTGTCGCACCGTTTAAAGTTAGTGAATCGCATTACTGACCTACGTACAAAAAAGAATTAAAGCAAATCACTGATTTACGAAGTTAAATATTGAATAAAGAACAAATAAAATGATATACTTACTTCGTTCGACACCAGTGTTTAAAAAACAAAATAATCAAGAAAAATGCGGCTAATAAGGTAAACAAAAATGATTAATAATCAAATTGCTTTTAATAGTCAAATTCTTGTTCGGTAAATCAAAGCTTCCTTGGATTTAAATTAAATTAAATTAATTAAAAATTAAGAAGACAGTAACTTTAATAAATTTGTAATAAAGTGGTGGAGGCAAAATGCCGCCATCTGAGTGCAAGGAGTGCACAGTGAAATTGGTACAATTAGATGATTCTGTTTCATGTTCGGGTGGATGTGGCTGTGTTTTCTGCATTAAATGTAGCAATATAAAAAGACACGAAATAAAATTGATGAGTGAAAATGTAAACATCAAATGGTTTTGTAATCAATGTACTCTGTAATCAATGTACTCTGTGCGATTCAAATACAAAATTTGTTGAAATCAAACATTTAATACAAAAATGCGATCAAAACAAGCTTGGAAAGGTGGAAGTGAGAGATATTATGGAAGAAGTTTTGTTTAATAAAATCTCACAGTTGAAAACCAGTTTAGTTACGGATTTTAATTCACTACTGCAACATAATGTGGAAATTAAGATAAGTCAAATTAGAAAAGACATACTAGCGGAATTAGCTAAAGCATTAGAAAAAAATAACGAGAAATTAAACGAAGTTTGGTCGGGTATAAACATTAACAATAACAAAACTAATGTAAATAACAAAATGGCATATTCTCAAGCAGCCACTCAAAGTGAAAACAGAATTGTTATAAAACCAAAAGACAAAGCAAAGAAAAACAGACAAACTAAAGAAGCGCTAAAAACAGTGATAGAACCAACCGAATGTCATGTGAGCACAGTGAGAGATATTAACAACGGCGGGATAATAGTGCAATGCAAAAGCAAGGAATCATGCGAACTGGTACAGAAGAAGATAGCGGAACAAATTGGAAACGACTACGAGATGGAGAAAACGAAGAATAAGAGGGAGATTAAAAAAATATTTAAAATTGTTGGTCTAACAGAGAGACTAAGCAATGAGCGCTTAGTCGAATGCATTGAGAAACAAAATAATATATGTGAGGGTAAAGAATTCAAAGTTATAAAAATTTTTGAAAACTTGAATCGAAGAGGAGAATGTCTTAATGCTCTTATTGAATCTGATATTGAAACGTATGAAAATATATTAAAACAAAAGAGAGTTAATGTAGAGATAGGATTCAATCACAAGGCGATTGATTGTATTAACAAAAAAGCCTGTGGCAAATGTGGAGGAAATCACGACGCTATCAAATGTTTATAGATATGTAAATTCTCGTGAATTAGTACAAAAAAAGCTATTAGATGTTGATGTACATACATCATATTGCGTTTAGTAGAGAATGCCCTGTATATAAAAAATACATTGAAAGTAAGACTAAAACTAGAAAGTAGCAATCAAGAAGTAATGATCTAAATTGTTTATATCTTAATATTAATAGTATTTTAAGTAATAAGAATGAGTTAGAAAAACTTATTGAAATTAAGAATCCAGCCTTAATATTATGTGCTGAAACATGTACGACAAATAAAATTACAAATGAAGAGTTAAACATACGAGCATATAAGGTGGTGTTCTTATCTATGTACATGAGTCTATTGAATATATCACTAAATTTAATAAAACAATATATAAAAACCTTTGGTGTATTTTTATCAAATTGAAGCACTTTAACCCCAAATGGCAAATAGGAGTAGTTTATCACTCACCTAGCGCCAGTGATGCTGATTTTATAAATTATTTACACAACGTCTTAGGTAGTACTTGTGAACTTTCGGAGAGTTATATTCTTGTAGGCGATTTTAATATTAATTTAAATAATACATCAACTTATGCACCCAATTAACTAAACTGCTTAAATCACACTCGATGTATCAGAAAGTTGATTTTGATACTCGAATATCCGATACATCTGCAACAAAAATGTACTCCAAAACTAAGGATATCGTCTGTGAAAAGTTAGAAGAATATCAAATATCGGATCATGAAACAATCCAATTTAAAATTAAACTTAACCACAAATTCAAAATGAGAAGGTTTAGAAGAATTATTTCATGGGAGTATTATAATAATGAAGCACTTATTAATCAATTGCGACAATGCGATTTCACCAATTTTGATGAAATTGATTTGGAGAGCAAGGTTTTGTTGATAAATAATAATGTTCTGAATGTTATGCGAAATTTGACCTATGAAAAATCAGTTCAATTAAAAGTAATGAATAAATGGTATGACAATGAGCTAGCCAGTATGAACAAATATAAATTTGAGCTGTATAAGTTAGCCCAGAATTCGGGAGAATGAGATGAATACAGAGGCGTTAAAAGAAAATATAAAAAATTAGTGAAGATTAAAAAAATTAAGCATATGGAATATGATATAAATATGAATAGACATGATAGTAAAAGGATGTGGACATATCTTAAACAGGCAATAAGCATGGTAAATGAAAGCTCATCAATCAAGAAGGTTGTAATGAATGGACTAATATACGAAAATGAATCGGAAATAGCGAGTAAACTAAATAAATATTTTGTAGATAGTATTACAGATTTTTGCAGCAATATAGAATTAGTTAGTAGAAACATGAATGCAAATAATCAGTTAAATGCTGATATTACATTTAAATTTGGCAAAGTCAAGACAGATGACATCGAAGAACTTGTTAATAAGTTTAAAGCCAAAAAGGGTGATAAAAAATTATTGTCAGAAGGCGTTGTAAAGGACGCGGTACCATATTCAGGTTTTTTCTATGCTAAAATAATAAATGAAAGTTTAAGTAGTAGCATAGTTCCAAGAATGTGGAAAACTTCAACTATTGTCCCAATAGAAAAAGTTAAAAATACGATAAACGCAGATGAGTTTCGCCCAATTAACACATTGGCAAGTGACGAAAAAATTTTAGAAATCGTGGTAAAAAACCAATTTGTTCAATATTTAGAAAATAATAAGATACTGTTTCCTCAACAATCAGGATTTAGACGAAATAACTTTTGTGAAACAGCATTGAACATGGGTATAGCTTAATGGAAAGAAGAGCTTAATGATAAGAAATCGATAATAGCAGTTTTCATCGATCTAAAAAGAGCGTTTGAAACAATAGATCAACAAATATTATTGGAAAAACTATCAGGCATTGGTATTAAAGATTTTGAATTGCATTGGTTTAGACATTTTTTAACAAATCGGAAGCAAAGAACAATAGTTGGTTCGAAATTGTCAGAGGAAGTGGACGTCAAGATTGGCTTGCCCCAGGGTTCTGTTCTTGCTCCAATTTTATTTAATATCTACATTAACGATATTAATTCAGTCTTGAAATTCAGTTGTATAAAACTATTTGCTGACGATGCATTAATTTCGATTGGTCCGGATTCGCGGAGTTCACCGACAGTGGCTTCAGTGCTCTTCCCACACCGACAGATGTTCTTGTTGGCGAACGACAGTTCCGCGATGAGCACGACCGCTGCGGCCCGCTTCGTTCTCGTTGGGCGTATATCGGAAATTCGTCTTAATTCCCCAGGGGAAGCGGCAACATTAGTCAACGAGCGTGACAATCTTCGCCAGTTCGATCCATAAACTCCCCAGATCAGTCATTTAAACGTGGAGATTCAGACGAACACAAGCGGAACAAGTGGAAGGAGCATCTGAAGTCCTGCCACTTTACGATAGGTGGGAGATGCGTGAGCTATTTTAGTTAACAGTTCATACTGCATCCTTCGTTGGACAGGACAAAACGGAAGGTAACCAGGAGGCTACGCACATTGTTCATTTGTCGCCAGGTTGCGAAAGCCATCGTGTGAATCCTATCGACCGATTTCCCTTCTTTCGCCAGCGGTAAAGACACTTGAAGTCGTGTTGCTCCCCTGCTTCACACACCACCAGAGCCCGGTTAAACACCAACACGGCCTCCGGAAGATGCAAAGCACATCACAAACAGTCAAGTGATTCATGGCCTCTGTGAGAGATCCGTCTAAGTGGCGTTGAACCTATCAAAGGTCTGAGCACAATTTCTTGTTCAGCAAGCAGTTCCTCGTTGGTTCCCACCGAAGTGGTTACCCAAGCGGGCAGATTATCCGCCTCCTAGACACGAAAGAAGGTATATTCTTGAATATCCGACGAGATCCAGTCATACACCACCAATAGACTAGCCTGCTGCCTACAGGGTGGGCTTAAACGACATTCACAGAGAGACAATTACCACCTTTGTCAGCTCTCGGCCGTAGAATGCTGTCCTCGGGGCCAAACTACTACCCATAGCAAAGGAGGAACTCCAGCCGCCTCATGAAACCCGCGTTATTACGATCGGTATATTGTAGCAGGTTAAACTCCTGCCTATCCTGAATCAACCCAGACGTACTCAATGTGTGTCCGGCATGTGATAATTCTGCGCACGATACCACCGACCTTTTCATTTACCCTCTAAAACCGAATCATCCAACATCCTTTTCCGACCCTGACGAAACTGCGCGTTTCTTGGGCCTCCGTGCAGATGAGACCGATCTTGCAGGGTGTGAGTAACCGCTACAACAACAACATGATAAACATGCATGTTCCCACGATAGTCGGTTCTACGATACCGGAACGAACCGGATTTATATTCACACAAGGGCTGTCACTTCAGCAGCACTTCCCAAAAATTTATGGAGAATGTTTTGTGCTGTATGCAACAACATGAGACATATGCATTAGTAAAAAAGTGTTAGTTAGAATTATACTTGCTAAAATGAACGCTTTGAAAACTATTGTTTCCATTGTCACCACCAAAACGAAAATTTTTAAAAGTGTTTGTCTAAATGTTTAATACACAAATTTTTATATATTACTTACGTTTGTTAACTGAAATTGCGATATTTTTAAAATTTACATAACAAATAAAATTTTATTTATAACCATCTGCTGATTGTCAACGCGCATAAACAGATGAAAGTTGCCCACCTTTCGCGTGAACTAACTTTGGCGTTCGGTTTGTCGTTGATATGTCGACATTCCCATTCAGTTGTATGTATTCATAGTGAGCTGTTAATCAGCGCCATCGTCAACGCCTTCTCGGCGATACGATATGGACGGGCCTTAAGTGCAAAGTTACACACGTGAGCAGAATTCGAATTCAACTCTTGAACCGTGTAGAAGTAGTCTAAATGTCCCGATACTAATCGATGTAATTTATGTCTTGTATATCGATATTTTAAAATCCGCTGTTCATTATAACTTACACCGAATTTGCTAATTTTAATTATAAATATGTACACATTGACCAAATTTACTTCTCGAGTGTGTTGTTGGTAAAATTCTAATATTTATTTTATGCATTAAAACTGTGGAAGGATGAAGATCAATGAAAAGAACTTGTGTGTGTTCGCCACTACTCCTCCCTTTGACTGTGAAGGCTTTTTAAATAAAAGGGGTGAGGTCAACAAGGCCTTTCAGCGAAGGTATTTTGTGCTGAAAGGGAATTTATTATTTTATTTTGAAAAAAAAGGAGATAAAGACCCATTAGGTCTCATAATTGTGGAAGGCTGTACAATAGGTAAAAATTGTGAAGAGTTGAAACTTTATTGCTAAACTATTCAATAATTGCAGAATTATCGGAGGAAAGTGATCAGTATTGTTTTGAAATAGCTTTCAATGGTAATCGTTCTTACGTGTTAAGCGCAGATTCACAGGATTGTATGGAAACTTGGATGAAAGCGTTGACTTGTGCTGGTTATGAGTATAAGAAGTTGGTTGTGGCTGAACTTCAAAGGCAGTTAGAAGAGATTGAGTGCTCGCGTAATAGTGAGTTACAGGTTCTAATATGAATACTAATAGTATATAAAGTATTGTCGTTAATATTAGCAAATATTTTGAAGAAATGTTTTTGGAATATGTTTTTTAGGTTTTCAGCTTGACTGTTAGACAGAGCACATCAATATATTTTAACCCATATCCGCCTCTAATTTCATCAGTCGGGATAAAAAGAGAATAGGGTTCACTGAGGTAGAAAAAAAGTGGGCGTGGACCGCATTTTTCTACATAATCTTATGATGTACAACTGTTTTTGTTTAAATGAATAATGAATGGTGTCGGTATAGAGGGGTAAAAGAGGGTGTTTTCAATATTTTCAAGAGGTTATACATACATACATATATCAAAAGCTATTATCCGATTTAAAAAATTATGATATAGTTGGATAGGCTAATAACAGATCTTTCATCTGATGCTTATATTTGTACATATGTACATATGTACATACTATATAACACATGTACATATTTCGAAAAAATTTAAATAATAAACGCTACAACAACAACAGAAACCGTCATCCTCGTTCCCAGGACAGTCGGTTCTACGATACCGGAACGACTCGGATTTATATCCGGTCAAGGACAGCCACTTCAGCAGCATTTCCAAAATTTTATGGAGAACGCTTTATGCTGTTACAACCACAACAGCAACAACAACAACCGCCATCCTGAAAGGTGTTGCACGCAAAAATACTATGGTCTCGGTTTGCCAGCAGCAATAATCTTTACATTTAACCCTAACTACATATAGAAAAATTATATATCAATCGAAAGTTATTTTTATGAGCAATCGGACAAATATATTTTTCACATATAGTCCATTACGTATTTCTTTTTAATAAAAAAATACTTTTTATGAAAAATTGGGCATTATTTCAAGTTTTTCTTTTCTTGAAATATTTCTGTATAAACTATACTTACATATGTATGTTTATACATATATAAACATCAGGAGAAAGATCTCTTCATTACCTACCAACCATGTGCATATTTTTGAAATCGGTATAGATAAAAATACATACATATATCTAAGTTCATAAAAATATTTAAACAAAAAAAGTCGTAGGCCATAACAATCAGTAGAAAAAGGCGAGCGACGCTCATACTATAACAAAACCCATGTAAATTAATGTTTCAAATTTTTTCTTAGGACCAAAGTTGAATTTATAATTGGGATGCTTTAGGAGCTTTTCGGTCGGTAATATTTTAAAAGCAAACAAAACGTTTCTTTTTTTCTCCTACGCGTTTCGGCGTCTTCCGCGCCTTCATCGGGGAGTCTGCATTTTATTGTATGTATATAAAACATAAAAACAAGTGTTAACAAAATAACAATGTGTTTGCTTACAACAATTATTGCACTTACATTTTAATTACATTGAAAACAGTAACAACATCAAAACAAACAAAAATAATAATATAACAATAAAACTCCACATATTGAATTACACCCTAATTTTGTGTCCATCGGTTTAACAATTACTCGTTATTGCTGTTTTGTATGCGCAGTTTATATTATCTACGTCTTCCTTAAAATTCATCGTGTTCTGTATTATTTTTTTTTGTATTCTCAGCCCTTCTAATGTTAATCTTGTCCTCTCTTTTTTCTCCACGTCTAATATTTTTGTATTTTCGAAATCGGCTGAGTGTCCGCTATTCGTTAAATGTTGTGCCAATGCTGTTGTTGTCTTTTTGTTCTTCGCGTCCGTTTTATGTTCGCTAATTCTAATTCCGAGTGATCGCTTTGTAGTGCCTATGTATACTTTATCGCAATTTTCGCCGAATTTACCATGACACTCGATTTCGTATACCACGTTGTGTTGTTGTTCTTTGTTAATTTTGTCGTTTGTTTTGGTAAACACCGAGTTTAGCGTGCGATGTGTTTTATGTGCAAATCATATTTTGTCTGTCTGTATAAATTGGGTTTTTTGAAATTTAAAAACAAAACCTTGTATTTTTGTTAACCGAACCCGGACCCTATGAACTGAAGACTAAAATCTTATAGTTATTTTCATTATAAAGAAAGCTACGCCGCTATATTGTTAACAACAACAAAGCTACGATATTGCTCGTGCAAAGGTGTTCCAGACGCAGACGTCAGCATTTTGCCATAACCAAAGGTATTGCAGCGGATGCGCATGCAATGGGTTTGCTGAACTAAGCTTAATATGCTGTGCCAATTCTTTGAATTAAGAAAATGCAAAATTTTAAGGGGTTACACCACTGTAGAGCACGAAAAAAAGGCATATTTCGGGATTTTTTTTTGGTCAATCAAAATTGAATAATTGTAATTCTGTAAAAAGTGTTTTTTAATATGAGTCTTGAAGTACAGAAAAACGATTAAGTTGAGCAATTCAAAAACAAAATGGCGGCTCTGCAGCATTTTCTCGCTAATGCGTTTTTTTCGCATCGGTCCACGGCCGGAAACCTAGCTCCCGCAATTTTTGATCTGGAACAAAAAACCAAACATTTTTTAATTTCATATTACAGTAGCAAGAGACGTACGTAGGGGTTTTTTGATAAATTAATTTTTCGTAAAATGGCTACACTTTAAAGAAAAGTTTCAAATTCGAACCAAAAAATCATCAAAAAATTGTTTATAAATAAAAAACTATGCTGAATTTCGAAATACCCCTACGTACGTCGCTGGAGATAACGATTTCAAATGTACTGTAAAAATTTTGAATCGATCGGTCAAGATTTGTTTGAGTTATGTTTCCGGCCAGCTCGAAAAAAGTGGATTTGAGAAAAACGCGTTTAAAGTTTCCGGTACTGTATAGCTATGGTCTGTGGTCTCAACATGGTAGAACACGAAATTTAGACATTTAGACATTTTTTCCGCCATTCATACTTTAGTATATTATTTTTGAGATCCTAAAAGACCTTTTACGATGAAAAACTTTTTTTCGATTTTTTTAAAATTCTACAGTGGTGTAACCCCTTAATAAAGGTTTAGGTGACTTCCAAATTATTTGGAATTTACTTAACTGTGGGAATCAAAAGAGAATTAAAAAATACTTTTCGTAATAAAAGTCAAAAAGGTTAGGGAACTAATTATGTGTTAACTTATACTTCTGCTTATTTTTGTTTGTCCGTTAGTCCTGGTATGTATGTACGGATGTGATGCCTGTGTATTTTTTATTTTCGTTTTTGTTTGTGGTTTCAACATTTCTGTGCGCCAATGCCCTTTTGTTGTTTGGAGTTGATAACAGACTATCTATTATTGCATTAGGCTATCCATTTTTGTATAGTATATTTTTAATTTTTATGGTGTTGTCTTTTTTGAAGTCCTGGTCATTTAAATCGTATATTTTATTTATTAGATTCATAGCTGTATTTCTTTTCTGCGTCCACGGGTGGTTTGAATGATAATTAACCACCCTTGATGATGCTATCGATTTGACATACCAGTTCGTTTTAATGTTATTTTCGATTCGATGTATTTCCATGTCTAGGAAGGCTAACTTTTTCCCGTTTTCTGTTTCCGTAGTAAATTGTATTTTGGTATGTTGTGCGTTAAGTGTTTTTAGTACGTCTTCCACGTCCTTAGTCTTAACAATAACGAATATATCATCTACATATTTGTTAATGTATTTGATATATATGTATGTCCTTTAGTTTAAGTTCAGCGATGCTGTCGTCCAGTATTTTGTCTAAAACAATGTCAGCTACGGTGGGTGACAATGCGTTGCCCATTGACATTCCTTGTATCTGTTGATAGTGGGTGGCATCATAGGTGAAATAGTTATTTTCCCGTAGGCAGAATCGTAATATTGTCAAAAATTGTTTCTTAGTGAGTGTGGTATGTTCTTCTAGGATGGACCAATGTTGCATAATCGTGTGTATTGCTAGTTGTGTCGGTATGTTGGTGAAAAGTGAAACCACGTCAAATGAAATGTGAATTTCATCCTCTTCGACCGTTATATGTTGTAATCTTTCTTTAAGTTGAAAAGAACTATTAATGTTGCAGGCCTTCGAGGCTAAAATTTATATTGAAATGCAAAGATTTTGGAGTAACGCCACCACATTTAAAAGGAAAGACTAAAAATATATATAAAGAGTTTGAACTTGACACAACAAAAAAAAAACTAAACAAGATTTAAGAACAATTTATTATGAAGGTCTTAAACTTAGAAATTAAAGAAGTAAACATACAAATAAAAATTATTCGTACGAACATTGGGCACATTAGGGATGTACTTCACAACAAACTGGATGAAACCGACTACAAGATTGTTGAAGAAAATAAAAAAACAGTTTATAAAATACTTCACAACCACCACAGAAGAACTTAGAACACAAATCATCAAAAACTTCCACAAATTTGGATTTAGAACGAATGAAGATTGGTTCGTAAATAAAACAAATATTGAAGTACCCCAGGAATGGAAGTCGCTGCTTTCTATGGGAAATAAATTTGCGTTGCCAGTTACGAGGAAAACTTTTTCGCCTATACATCTGATCGCTGACATAGAGCAGGGAATTCAAACTTTGGAAGACGAAAAAGACAAAAACACAGCGAGATATAAAATTGCGACTAAAATAAATAATTACAAAAATAAACTTAAGAATTCCCCAAAAGAGAAATTTATACTGAGAACTTATGAAGACACTTAAAAGTTTATCGCAGATAAAGGCAACGAAACGGTGATGATGAACAAGGTGAAATACAGACAAAAAATGAAGGATCTTCTGAGTGACAAAACTACATACAAAATCATCCGTATTGACCCAACACAAAAACTACAAAGGAAAATCAACGCCATCATTAATGACATAAACAAACAAAAGAAAATTGACGCAAAACTCAAATACTACTTGACACGCAACGCAGATGCAGCACTAAGACTATATGGCCTTCCAAAAATACATAAGGAAAATTTTCCTCTCAGACCAATTTGCTCTTCAATTGGTGTACCGTGCTACACACTTTCGAAACATATAGGAAAAATACTGAGACAGATAATTTCGAAGGACTACAACATTAATAGTTCCTTTCAATTTAAAGAAAGATTACAACATATAACGATCGAAGAGGATGGAATTCTCATTTCATTTGACGAGGTTTCACTTTTCACCAATATACCGACACAACTAGCAATACACACGATTACGCAACATTGGTCCATGCTAGAAGAACATACCACACTCACTAAGAAACAATTTTTGACAATATTACGATTCTGTTTACGGGAAAATAACCATTTCACCTATGATGACACCCACTATTAACAGATACAAGGAATGTCAATGGGCAACCCATTGCCACCCACCGTAGCTGACATTGTTTTAGACAAAATACTGGACGACAGCATCGCTGAACTTAAACTAAAGGACATATATATCAAATACATCAACAAATATGTAGGTGGTATATTCGCTATTGTTAAGTTCAAGGACGTGGAAGACATACTAAAAACACTTAACGCACAACATACCAAAATCAAATTTACTACGGAAACAGAAAACGGGAAAAAGTTAGCCTTCCTAGACATGGAAATACACGGAATTGACAATAAAATCAAAACGAACTTGTATGCAGAATCGATAGCATCGTCAAGGATGATTAATTATCATTCAAACCACCCGTGGACGCAGAAAAGAAACAAAGCTATCAATCTAATAAATAAAATATGCGGTTTAAGGGACCAGGACTTCAAAAAAGACAACACCAAAAAAATTAAAAATATACTATACAAAAGTGGATACCCTAATGCAATAATAGAGAGTGTTATCAACTGCAAACAACAAAAGGGCATTGGCGCACAGAAATATTGAAACCACAAACAAAAACGAAAAAAAAAAAAACACACATGACATACATACCAGGACTAACGGACAACAAAACAATAAGTAGAAGCATACAAACTGACAAAATATGCTTTGCACATAAAACACATCGCACGCTCAACTCGGTGTTTACCAAAACAAAAGACAAAATTAACAAAGAACAACAACACAACGTGGTATATGAAATTAAGTGCAATGGTAAATTGGGCGAAAATTGCGACATAGGCACTACAAAACGATCACTTGGAATTAGAATTAGCGAACATGAAACGGACGCGAAGAACAAAAAGACAACAACAGCATTGGCACAACATTTAACGAATAGCCGACACTCAGCCGATTTCGAAAACACAAAAATATTAGACGTGGAGAAAAAAAAAGAGGACAAGATTACTATTAGAAGGGCTGAGAATACAACAAAAAATACAGAACACGATGAATTTTGAGGAAGATTGTCTACGTCTTCCTCAAAATAAACTGCGCATACAAAACAGCAATAACGAGTAATTGTTAAACCGATGGACACAAAATTAGGGTGTAATTTTAATATGTGGAGTTTTATTGTTATAATTTTATTTTTGTTTATTTTGATGTTGTTACTGTTTTTAATGTGATTAAAAATGTAAGTGCAATAATTGTTGTAAGCAAACTCATTGTTATTTTGTTAACACTTGTTTTTATGTTTTATTACAATAAAATAAATAGAGAAAAAAAGAAAAACGTTTTGTTTGCTTTTAAAGTAGTACCGACCGAAAAGCTCTTAAAGAATCCGAATTAATGCTTCAAACTTAACACACAATTTATAAAAAACTGAACAAATTTTTTAAATTTTTTAGAAAGTTTAGACATTTTTTGGATATGCACTTTTATAACCTATTTGGTTTGAAATGATTAGAAACGACCGCTGATTTTTAATAATTTTTTTAGCCTTGGAAACTTTTTATACTAAACTTAAACAAGCTATAAAACTACATACTCCAAAAAATTCCAAAAACTACTCTAAACCATTTTTAAAATTTTGATACAAATTTGTTGAGTTTTCATAATTTTTTTTTTATTAATTTACAGGGTTTTTGTTAAAGTATGAACTATGTCTGTACATAAAATTAACAAACAAAAATTGTATCATACAAAGCCTTGCCAATATTGTAAAAAGGTAACAAATCGACCGCATTTGCTGTTGTTGTTGGAAAATTATAAGACATAAACTTATCGAGAATGTTGCTGAAGTGACTGTACTTGGCCGGATCTAAATCCGGGTCCTTCCGGTACCGTAGAACCGACTGTCGTGAAAACGCTACCGCCTTTGCTCGCTACTGTATGTTTGTTTGTTTTCTATTTTTTTAATTCGGTCAACAAATTCGCCTTGTTGGCAAAGTTAGTCCAACTGACACACCAAAAACCAAAACACAAAATACATGTAAGTTTTGTGAATGAATTCGCGGTTACTATTGCCACCTGAAGGTAGGTGATACAACAAAAGAAGATAGTTTCACTTTGAATTTTTTTGACATAAACTCTGTTATTGAGATTTCTACCATCCGTAAATTTCTCAAATAGCACTGCCACCTCACTTTAAAGAACTTTTAAAAATAAAAAATAATATGCTTTATATAAGGTAAATATACTTAAGTAATCATATTGACAGAGCTGTTAAAAACGTGAATTGATTGGTTTAAATTACTATTGTTATACGTCTTGCTTTATATTGTATATTTATGTACATACTTACATACTTTTTATGTCAGCTCCGAATAATACAAATTCAGTTGATGTTTATGTAAGTATGTTGTAGTTTGTTTTTAATTTTTAGATATACTTTGGGTTTGATTGGCAGGATCACCATTGTATTGTTTTCCAGGATTGAAATTCTGTGGTTTAGGATTGAATTTCCAATGTATTTCTTTGTCAAGATTGAAAAGTGCTCCTGTTGATAGTAGTTTTCACAATTATAATAATATTATTTAAATTAATAAACAATTCGTGTATTTATTGTTGAAAATCTAAATTTGAATAATTCAAAAATTTCAGTTTACAAAATACAAGCCGAATTCGACTTGACAAAATATGGGAGAGGTTTCAAATTCTGCTTTTCAAAATTCTTTTGGATGAAAATTCTGTAAAAATCAAAAAAAAAAATTCTGTCCAGCCTAAATTCTTTTGGTTCAATATTCTGTATTTAAAATTCTGTATGATCAAAATGATGGAGAACTGAAATTCTGTATATTAAAATTCTGGAATCAAAATTATTTTCGATCAAAATGCTGTAAAAATATAACCAAATAAGCAGATAACTTGATAAGCACGCTTACCTGAATAGCACATTTATTTTATGAATAATGGAATTCCGATTTTATAGAATCAATGGTATATATACATACGTCAATTAAAGAAAAATTCAAAAATTCATTCAAAACAAAAGTTATTACATTATAATGGCGAAACAATTATTATATTATTAAATTTTTAGCAATTCGCTTTAGAAAAGAAACATGCCTTAATATAAGCCTTTTTTTGTTATTCTTTTAATTCTGTTGTTTGCTTTTACAGCCTTCTTCGTTTGACTAATTTTGTGACCATTTTGAAATTTCTGAAGCTATAAATACATACAAACATATGTACATTTGCTTTATGTAAATCTGTTTTGGTAATATAGGAAACCATATGGGTCAAGACAAGTCATGTATTGGCAGTATTTTGTTTTGCAAAACTCTGTATTGAAGAACCGGTTTTTCAATACAGAGTTTTGCAAAACAAAATACTGCCAATACATAATTTTGATTTACAGAATTTAAAATTACAGTGTTCCGCAATACAGAATTTTAACAGTACAGAATTTTGAATTACAGATTTTTGAATACAGAATATTGAATACAGAATTTTAAATACAGAATTTTGAACCAAAATCATATTGTACCCAACCCACAAAATATATCAAGGTGTATCCATAGAAGGCGATAGCAAGATAAACAAGGCGGATCCGCTGTGTATTTTGCTTGTGTAATTTTGCGTGTGAAATGTCAAAAGCTGAATTCGCCTACTATTGCTCATGTATTTTGTTAGTGTATTTTGCGAGTGAAATGTCAAAAACCGAAGTCGCCCAGTTTGATTATGTATTTTGTTTGTGTAAACAAAACAACCTAGCGAATTCAGAGAGAAGAACAATCATTCAGCTAATGGGATGCTATCACCTTGTATGGATTCGCCTTGAAATATATGAAAACCAATGAACCAAGGCGAATTCATATAAGGTTGGTAAGGTGTTTTGTTTTTGATTTCGCGTAAGAGTTGTCAAAATTTACATACATTTTGATTTTGCTTTTACGGCTTTGATAGCTCATACGCAAAGCAAAAACAGAATACATGTAGGTGAATAAAAAAAATCAAATCGGCTGCTATAGTAACTACACCTTGTATGAATTCGCCTTGCAATGAACAATACAAAATAAGTAAATTCATAAAACAATCACAAGTAGTTTATTATATAGTGTATAAACCCTACACCAACTTACTGAATATGCCTTGGTGTTTCAAAAATTAAAATTGAATGTATTTTTTGTTTTCCTTTGGTGGACGATGGTCATATTTCCTTGAAAGAAAAAGAGGAAAAGAAAATACTAATACTCTCACTTTTTTACACAGTAAGGCGAAATAAAAACTTTTGACAATCGACCTCCACACAGGTGATTAACAGCACCTAATATGAATTCGCTTTGGCTATTCTAAAGACAAACTGTCATTGTGCGTATAATTTGTTAGTCCAATCAAATGAACTGAAAGAAATAATATATTTTTTCTAACTGTAACTGTAATTGATCCAAAGCAATATACAGGGAATGAGGACGAGTAAAAACGGGTTTTTCTTCATGTAAAATTATTCCAAAGGCACTGAAAGGATGCGTTCATTATATGAAATCTCAGATCAATTTTACGAAATTATAACAAAGAGATTTAATTATTTAATGCCATTTGATATGAACTTTAATTTCCTTTGATTCGATATACTCGTAAGTACGTTCAGTGGCTCCAACCCAAAGTCAGACACCGTAGAAAATAATGTTCCTTCTTAAAAATATTTAAACCAAAGCAATTAAAAAAAGGTTAAATATTTTTTCAATTACTCATTTATTGCACTTACAAAATATAAAAACAAAACATAAATTAATTCAGTATTATAAAATATTCTAGTAAAATATCAAATAAAAGTAAATAAAGCCAAACTTGGACAATGGCAACTATCCTCTAAATAAATGCAAATCTGTCGAAGAATTGCACCCAATTTCAAGTATAATGTTTAACAGACTAACGGAATTCCCCGGGTGGTTTAGTTGGAATTACGGGTTATGATTTTAAAATGTCCAGGCAAAGAGGCCAAACAACTATTGAATTGAAAAAGTTGGTTATTAAGCATTCCAACGATGGAAAATCTGTGCGTGAAATTACTGATACTGTTCACGATATAATTAAGCGCCTCAAAACCAACAAACAAGTGGAAATCATTTTCTACGGTGTCCGACTTTGGCTTGGAGCCACTGTATGTACATATGTACATACTTTATATATGCTACATAAAGTTTTCGCAATAATCGATTTTTTCCTTACATCATCTTACCAAGAATTTATAAAAATAGCTAAAATATATAACAGTTTGAATTATGCTTTAATTTGGTACATGCACATATTTCCATTCAAGGTCAAAAGTTGAGTTCTGTTACTGCCAGGCCCTCGGACGAACAAGGTCACTTTGAATGTTAATTTGCACACAAACTGCTATATTTATACCCTTACAGAATTAGAGGTGGTAACCTAAAGGAGAATTCTGCTAATTAAGGTTTATGATTCTGAGCACGTTCGTTAGCCGGAAAAAGGTATTTTAATGCACTATTTAATTTTAGTAGATCCATGTTTTTTTAGCAAAATATTTTTTTTCTTAAAACATATTATTTATATCAAAAAAGATGCTTTAATTACCTGCATTCTAGCAGGTCTGCAGTTTCACCCACTGGGTACTACTAGTTCCTGACGACCACGCTGGTGCGGCATAGTTTATTACCGGCCGGCCAATCGCCCTGTATGTTGCCAACAACGACTTTTTGTATTTGGGCCAAGTGCTGCCGGCGAGCGACTTGAGGACTTTGTTGTGGCTCTGTAGCTTGTTGGCAATTGCAGTAGTGTGCGCAGAGAAGGAGAGCAGGCTGTCAAATGTTAATGTCGAGGTTCAGCCTGACCTCCTTTGTCCAGGTAGTAAGCACCTATTGTTTAACTCCTCTTTAACTTAGATCTCGAGCCTCTAAAAAGTGCCGATGATTGACGACCACACAGGTAATTCGCCGCACACCATTTCAGTCCCTGCGGAGTGTTTATGTCTCCATGTCAGCTAGTAGCGTGGAATGGCTTATTATGTCAAAAGCCTTTGAGGGGTCCAACGCGACTAGGACGGTTTTCTCGCAGAAGCGGTCACGATTACGCCCGCGGTTCACCTGTGTGTTTATGACATTGAATGCTGATGTGCATTTTTCGGAAGCCATATTGATGCTTAGCCGAGCCTAGGACCTCAAGCGTTTTTATCATCGGCGATCTCAGGGAGATCGGCCGATAGGAACCACCCTTGTGAATGAATGAATTTGAATTTATTATTCACATGTTTACATACTTTATAATTCAAAAATTTTTAATTAATACATATCTATAAGATATACAAAATACAAAATTCTAGTGTGTCTACACATATAAACTAGTGTATCAAAAAATCTATGCACATTCCATTGAAATGTACCCATTATATTATTTTCCTTTTTCACGTCATTTGGAAGTGAGTTGAAAAGGCCTTTTACTTAGGCCTTTAGGCATCAATGTGTTCTGCGCTGTTGTAGGTTTTTGTAATTCAAGTCTAAAGTCGTTTGCATTCCTAACTGGATATTTATGCATATTTCCAACATATTCAATGTAGTCAGACATGTCGGAGCTATATTGTGTTTGATTTGGAATATCATTATTAGTGTGTTCAACTTCAGCTTTTAGCCAATGCTAAGATATTTCAATGTTTGTAGCATTAAGTTTCTGGAGCATACAAGCTGCATCTTATTATACACCTCATACACTTACATATATTGCAGTTTATGCATTCTCCCTATTTTTGCTTGATTACAACATGTATACAATATCGTTGAACGGTATTCAAAATGTGGCTTTATTATTGCATTGTAGATTTTTATTTATGTTAGTGCGTCCATTTTATTACGTATTCTTCGAAAGAAATTTATATTTTTTACCAGCTTTTTTACATAAATAGTCGAAATGTTCATTAAATTTCAGCTCGCTGTCTATAATTACTCCTACATATTTAATAGATTTTACTTGTTTACTATTCATTTTCAACCACATAAGTATGTAGTTTTTGCTTCATATCACATTCTATTTTTTGTTTACATTCTTCCATTGATCCGCTATTGTGTAGATTAAAGTATCGCCAGCATACATTGAGTTTGTGATTACTTTTCAACATCACTTATATAGATATACATATATTGGATTGCACCAAGGACCGATCTTTGAGGCCCTCCCGTATTCACCACTTCATAATTAGATTTTACTTTAGTTTGTCATCTACGATTTGAGAGACTTTTTCTATACCACTGTTGCTCTTGTTCCACTTCATCATCATCTGTTTTGATTTTCATTTGTTTACATATTAAACTAAGCTCAGACATTGTTATTTCTCGGAACTGAAATGATTCTGACCGATGCTCGATATAATTTATGTAGCTTATTTTTTTCAATTGATCGATTTATAATTTGGAGGCTTTCCATAAAATATTTATTAAGTTTCTTAGATATATAATTTTTATTTTTTATTTCTTCATTTTTATAAATTATTGATTTTGTTTTATTTTTGTTTTTGGCATGTATGTATTAACTTTTTTAATATTCTCCACATCCCTTTTTGATCCTCCGCGCTATTGATTTCCAGTATAAAGTACTTGTATTTTGCTTTGTTTATTTTTTGTTGGTTTTGCATACATTTTTATAATTTTCCCAGGAGTTGATGTCACAAAACTTTTGTTGTGATCCTATCTCATATATATTATTTTTGTTTTTGTATTATTCAGAATTTGGTCTTCAATGCATTTTTTAGTAGACGTGTGTTTCGGTTTACTGTATGTGAGTTAACAAAATTAAAGTTTTTATCCAGTATCTTATTAAATTCAGTTTTGTTATAGTGGAAATTATAAATTTCTTTATAATTTGTTTTTATTTCCTTTTCACGTGGTTTCAATATTTAATATGCTGTTTAGTGATTTTTCAACTGTTCCACTTAGATTGTTTATGTTTGCTAAGACGTAGATAATTAACTTTTCCGAATTTTTTGTTATTCTGGTATAGTAGTTTACTTTCTGCTTAAGATCGTTATCGTTTATTATTTTCTCTAATTCGCGCTTGTTAAAACTACTTTTCGACCAAACAATATTGAAATCACCAGCTATTCAAATATATTTATTCGTTTCCATCAATGTTTCTAATTTACTACTAAAAGTGTTGCAAAACTAATGTTCAGAACTATTAAGTAACCTATATATTCCCATGATGTGTAATTTCGTTCTATCTAGCATACATTTATCATCCAAGTTTTTGAGTCACTTGCAAAATAGTCTATTATACTCGTTTTGATTTCCCTAAGCGTATAAACTAGTACCCAGCCATTTCTTCGTGAGTTTGATATGCATACAGTTAGATTTCTTAAAGTTTTTTATTTCTATTTCACCTCTACGTCTTCAGTTACATGTACTTCCGACAAAATTATAATATTGAATTGATTTTCTTCTACAAGCATTTCTAATTTAGCTGTTATTTATAAGTCTCTGTATATTCGAGTAAAATATTATTACTGACTTTGATTGCTAATACCCAATGCTTTTCTTCGTAGCTTCTAACTTACGCAAATAAATAGGAAAGCTTTTGCTGAATGTCACATGATTGATGTCCAGATGAAGGTTAAACCTTTCATTTGCATGTACACATTTTATACGTTTGTTAACTACTTCACAATTACACTCCTTTGATCTATGTTTTCCTAAGCATTTCACACATGTTTCTTAATTTTTACATTCGGAAGCTTTATGGTTAAATCCTCTGCATTTAAAGCACTGTTGGACATTAATACCATCAAATACTTTGCATCTTTCCCAGCCGATATTCATCATTTCTGTACGGATGATTTTTGGGAATGATTCCGGATCCACTTCAATTATAGCATTGTAATATATTGTATTTTGTCTTTTTGTTTCTCATTGTTTAACATATTTGCTTCCAGAATACATTTGTTTTGTTTTTTAAATTATTATACTTTCCTTCGTATGTTTAAATATCATTCTAACTAGCGCAAATTTCAGGTAACTTGCGCTAGGAATTTTAGCTTCATAAATTTCACCAATTCGGTTATCTATGACACTTGATTTTATTTCTTTCAATATCATTTTCACTTTCTATTATTATAATCCCATTTCCCCTACGATCTGAACCGGCTTCCTTGGGAATACCAAAAATACCAAATACTGAGGTTGTTGGTGTTATAACAACATAAAACATTCCCCATAAAATTTTGGGGAATGCTGCTGAAAGGCCAGTCATTGGCCGGACATAAATCCGTGATTTTCCGGTATCGTAGAACCGACTGTCGTGGGAAGTGTTGGCGCTGTTGCACTGACCAGTTAATTTTTTTGTAACACTTTGTATAGTGACGACTGGTGACAACATACCCAGCATGTACAAATGAATTTGATTAATTTTCTATTATATTATATATTTGTTTAATACATATTATGTAAATTATTTTTTAATAATTTCGGTTTTCGGACACACTATGAATTTTAAGGAGGACGTAGACAATATAAACTGCGCATACAGAACAGCAATAACGAGTGATAGATAAACAGAGAGACAAAAACGTAGTGTACAATTCAATATGTGGAGTTTTATTTTTATTTTCGTTTTTATATTTTTATTTGTTTTGATGTTGTTACTGTTTTCAATGTAATTAAAAATGTAAGTGCAATTATTGTTGTAAGCAAAAATATTGTTATTTTGTTAACACTTGTTTTTATGTTTTATGTACAATAAAATGCAGACTCCCTGATGAAGGCGCGGAAGACGCCGAAACGCGTAGGAGAAAAAAAGAAACTTTTTGTTTGCTTTTAATAATTACCGACCGAAAAGCTCCTAAAGCATCCCAATTGGAAATTCAACTTTGGTCCCAAGAAAAATACAATTTCGGTTTTATTTGCACATTTTACGAATCACATATAAAGTATTAACATAAGTATGTTGAATGAAAGATTTTCCAAATTTTGGTTCGAAAAAGTGATACTACAAGGTTGACTTTTATAGTTGTTTTCCCAAAAAATATACCGTTATGCTCACCTCAAGGAACTCTGTGGATCCACATACTTTTATTTTCAGAATTGTACGTGTTTTGCATTTGCTCCATTTCGTTTGAATTTCCATAATTTTCTCTCTAAAATAAGTTGAAATCATATAAGTAAGATAATGTTAATCAAGCAGATATCAACCTGATATGAATCCGCTTGAATGAATTAAATTATGATTTCGAGGCTTTGGTGATGTTAACGACAACATATAAGCGACATATACATACATATATCATCATATTGTCAACAGATATACAGCTTTGTGCAATTCTGCAAACAATCTCGATTCAAAAAATACTTAGAATTTCTTATTTAATACCATCGTTCGAATACTATTAGATATTTTCCGAAGTCGATTATTATTTATTTATTTATTTAAATATTAATTAATACCAATCGGTTGTACACTACCTAGTACAATTAATTATATATGTATGTATATATGTATATAAAGTGAATAATAAATTTTAATCAAAATGACTTGAACGGAATCTCCATAAAAGTGAATGTCTACAAAACGTATATTAACTAACTATTCAATTTCTTAGTCCGCAACATATACATTTTAAGGTTTTAAATATGTCTAATTATCTTTTAGTTCTTAAGTTAGCCTGAATTATTCTTGAATTTCCGGGTGTCGATTTGATTGTTAATGATTTTGTATTTTAGTTAAAATTATTACTAAATGTGTTATTTCCTGATCGCTGGTTACTTAACTAACTTTTCTCGTCAGCTCACAGAACAGTGCAAGCCTCTGGCTTAGCGTGGGAGTATACATATACATATGTACATCCGTTGCATTCCGAGAGGAACTAAGCACTGCAGAGCGTGAATAATGTGAATTAAAACCGCTACTAGTAAGTGTTAGTTTGTTAGGTCAGTTGCTTTGTTATAGCTTACGCACAATACCGGCGAACGGCGAATTTTTCGCCGCGAATGTCCGCTGTCAAAAATAGAACACCGCCATATATGAAAATGCACACAATCAAAGCGTGCAACGAATTTCGCCCGACGACCATTCGCGGCGATGGATTTATTTCTATCGCTGACGCCAGCGGCTACGGCGAAATCAAATTAGGGTGATTGCATTGCTTTGTTATTTCAATTTTTCTAAATAAGCTTATGTTTCTAATAAGCTTCTTTAAGCTTATCTTGCATTTCCTTTATATGAATGCCTTTTTTGACCTAGGATTACTCTAGCTTTCGTTGCGGATAGAAGCAGCATATTTAGTTGGTCGCCAGTATCCTAAACTTGCTCTCAAATTTCCACATTCTAAGGCATATTGAAGCAAAGATATGTAGTTGTTAAGATAATTTCAAAGGCTTTGGGTATTCTTGTACACCAATCTTATGCTTGAAACACAATACCGGTGAATGTTCGCTGCCAAAAATAGAACATTCGGACATATGTATATGACAATGCGCACAGCCAAAGCGAACAACGAATTCTCGATGTTACACTTTACACATTCACCATCTTGCTTATTTATAAAATTTTACTATTTACCAAGGTCTTGGTATTCTGTGTGAAATATGAAAAGCTATTTTCTTTCATAGTGTAATTAAAACTACCACAAATAGTCGCTGGAATGGAGGTGCTACTATTGTGGTGACTTTAAAGTGTTTTGTCACTAGTCACGGGCACATAATAGGAACGTATCTATTACATGCCTCCGACCAAATGGGAAGTAATATTTCCGTAACCACAACGTTCCAGCGACGTTCCTGTAAGCTATCAAGCAACGTTATGGCTACGTAACAGCGATGTCGCAACGTGGTGGCTGCGACTTTCACGGAACTACACACTCGTACCTCTCTTTTTAATTTGTTGCTTGGTTTTTCTCGCAACTCATTTTGTTATATTTATGTTTATGTTACAGAATCATGTAAGATAATGGCATAGCGATAATACAAAAATATTAGAAAGAAAATCGTTTCGTTTTGCGATAGCATGCATACAAAAACTAAAGCAAATGAAATAAAACTTTGGAATTTGGAGCGCGCTACAAAAATTTTCCAGTGTTTACAAAAATATTCTCAATAAAATATCAAACAACATGCACCAAAAAGTTTTTTACTGTCTTATGGTAGTCTTAATATAAATATTAAGCATTCATTGTTAATATTTCTTGCGGAAATAATGTTTGTTAAATTATTCTTATTTTTTAGTTAATTTAATAAAAGCGTAAGTTTTTTTCTAAACAATGGCGGGTTTCAGAATAAAGTCATATTCACCAAAAAACACGACTTCAAAGTAATTTATACATGACGATGGTAACGATAACTACAAATATGTAACTTAAAAGTTATTTTTTCTACAAATTACGGAAAGGGACTATAGCGTCGGTTTAAAGTTGCGGAAAAGTTGTCACTACTATAAATTTCTCTTGAAAGTTTCGGTTGCCACTTCATAGTTCCATCGCTCGGGATACAATAATTAAAACGAGCAGAGCCGATGTCATAAGGTTGCTGCCACGATGTAGAGAAAAGAAGGTGACGGCAAAAGCACTTCCGTTACATCGTACTTGCATCGTTTGACGGATTGACGTCACAGACGGCTCTTAAAAAGTTGATTTTTCAGAGTTTTGAGTGATTTTTACAAAAAGTTAAACACAGAATAATAAATGTGAAGTGCCGAGCTTTGTATTTACGCAGTTGCAGTACAAATAAAATGCCCAAGTGCAGTTATCACCTTCCTTTTCTGCTCACTATTCCTGTAGCAGCAAACGCTGCCAGTGTTGTCGTAATCTTGTTTTCTATCATTCTTGGGTTGTAGCTGGGTAATGGCAGTGTTGTCGTTGTGTCACTAAAGGGGAAATTTTACCCATGTTAAGCGTCAATACCTTTTGCCTCGACTTTTGGAAAGCTTTAATTTAATGACACTTTTCCAATATTATGTAGAACTTTTGCCCCTCTTTTTCAGAGGTGATTTTCGAAAATGCCAACAAAGTTTTCGTCCTGTAAACACGAAAAAAATCATCACTTAAAACTTATAAAGGAATTACCATTATTTTCCCCGCAGCGACTCGATTTCTGTAATTGTTTCCAAGCTTGTTTTGTGCAAAGTTTGTCTCAATGTGAATTCATTATTCGCAAAATTCGGTTGCCGTTTCTGCCGCTGTCAAAAAAATCCTGAATTCTGCTCCGGTTTCTGTTTCCGTTCTTTGCGATACCGCGCATTCGCATGTACATATGTACATATCTTGTTTTTGCTCTTACGGGTAGCTGAAGCTATGAGAGCAATAACAAAATACATATGTATGTATAAATTTTGCCAGTTGTAGCCGTAGAAACAAACACAAAACACATGTAAATTTTGTATTTGTGCTACCGCTACTACCGATTTGATGTTTCTTGACTTGTGCCGCTATTTTCGTTTTTAGTTCAACGTGGAAAATTCTAGCAACGAAAGCTTTTCAAAATACTTGTAAATTTGATTGTTTAAGCTATTGGACGAGAAAAGATGTTTTGTTAAATGTGGTGTATGGAAAAATGTATTTATGTCGTTTTTATTAACATGTGATTAGTTTTACTTGTTTTAAGTTAATACTCCCTGAGGATTACGCGAAAATGCGTCGGAGATTTTGTTTTATTTTAAACCAATCGGCCGAAAAGCTCGAAAAATAAAAACTCTTGAGTTGATTATTCTCAACTGAACTTGGTTTATATTTAAAGATTTTGTTTTCAGAAATATAACAAAAAATACAGCTAAACCCTGAAATTTAATATTTTGTTATGATTGACAATAAAACACCTTTTTTGCGACTTGCTTTGAAATTTCTAACAACAACACTGGCTCTAGTAAAAAACAAACATCCGAGTAAGCACATTATGTTGAAACGTTTGTGGGTTTCGAGCTCGCATTTATTACAAAAATTATATTTAATTATTTGCACAAATTTTTTCTATTTATTATTTATTTCTAGACTTGCGAATCATCAATATCACAAAGTGTATTTAACAAAGTGAAATAGTATATGACGTTTAATTTTTCCATATTCGTATTTGACATGTATGTTGTCATTGAGTTAGCCCTTTCTTATATTGGGTTTTCATTCAATCGGAAGTTCAATATTAAAATTGAAAAATACATAAATTTTAAAACAATAAAACGCAATTATTTGAAAAAAATAATAATAATGCCGAACATTTGTTGTTTGTAGAAAGCCACTGGCGGAAATACTGTGCCAATATTCTCTCCTCCATCCGATAAGTCACGGTGAGTGGAATGTGTAAAAGTGTGAGGCGTGCAACTAACTTCGTCGTCAAAAATACGTACATATATGCCCTACGTTTTAAGGCGGAAGAAATAAAAGAATCTCCCCATAAAAGAAAACGACTATGCCTCGTTACTAAATTGGTGTTGTATGTTTGGTACACATTACGAAAGCTGAATTTTCTACGCTTGAACGTAAATAGTAAATTTTTATTGTTCTTAGGACCAAAGTTTAATTTCCAATTTGGATGCTTTAGACGCTTTTCGGTCGGTAATATCTTAAAAGCAAACAAAAAGTTTTTTTTTCTCCTACGCATTTAAAAAATTTACGTTACCAGTAACGAGGAAAACGTTCTCGCCCATACATCTGATCGCCGACATAGAGCAGGGAATTCAAACTTTGGAAGACGAAAAAGACACTGCGAGATGTAAAATTGCGACTAAAATTAAAAATTATAATTATATTATCATTAATGACATCAACAAACAAAACAAAATTGACGCAAAACTTAAATACTACTTGACATGCAATGCAGCTACAGCACCAAGACTATATGGCCTTCCAAAAATACATAAGGAAAATTTTCCTCTCAGACCAATTTGCTCTTCAATTGGAGTTCCGTGCTACAAACTTTCGAAACATATAGGAAAAATACTGAGATAGATAATTTCGAAGGACTACAACATTAATAGTTCCTTTCAATTTAAAGAAAGATTACAACATATAACGATCGAAGAGGATGAAATTCTCATTTCATTTGACGTGGTTTCACTTTTCACCAATATACCGACACAACTAGCAATACACACGATTATGCAACATTGGTCCATGCTAGAACAGACCACACTCACTAAGAAACAATTTTTGACAATATTACGATTCTGCCTACGGGAAAATAACCATTTCACCTATGATGACACCCACTATTAACAGAATTGACAATATAATCAAAACGAACTTGTATGCAGAATCGATAGCATCGTCAAGGATGATTAATTATCATTCAAACCACCCGTGGACGCCGAAAAGAAACACAGCTATCAATCTAATAAATAAAATATACGATTTAAGTGACCAAGACTTCAAAAAAGAGAACACCAAAAAAATTAAAAATATACTATATAAAAGTGGATACCCTAATGCAATAATAGAGAGTGTTATCAACTGCAAACAACAAAAGGGCATTGGCGCACAGAAATATTGAAACCACAAACAAAAACGAAAATAAAAATACACAGGCATCACATACATACCAGGACTAACGGACAACAAAACAATAAGTAGAAGCATACAAACTGACAAAATATGCTTTGCACATAAAACACATCGCACGCTCAACTCGGTGTTTACCAAAACAAAAGACAAAATTAACAAAGAACAACAACACAACGTGGTGTATGAAATCAAGTGCAATGGTAAATTGGGCGAAAATTGTGACAAAATATACATAGGCACTACAAAGCGATCACTTGGAATTAGAATTAGCGAACATAAAACGGACGCGAAGAACAAAAAGACAACAACAGCATTGGCACAACATTTAACGAATAGCGGACACTCAGCCGATTTCGAAAATACAAAAATATTAGACGTGGAGAAAAAAGAGAATGTTAATCTTGTACATTAGAAGGGCTGAGAATACAACAAAAATACAGAGCACGATGAATTTTAAGGAAGACGTAGACAATATAAACTGCGCATACAAAACAGCAATAACGAGTAAATGTTAAACAGATGTACACAAAATTAGGGTGTAATTCAATATGTGGAGTTTTATTGTTATATTTTTATTTCTGTTTATTTTGATGTTGTTACTGTTTTTAATGTGATTAAAAATGTAAATGCAATAATTGTTGTAAGCAAACATGCTGTTATTTTGTTAACACTTGTTTTTATGTTTTATGTATAATAAAAGGCAGACTCCCTGATGACGCCGAAACGAGTAGGAGAAAAAAGAAAAACGTTTTTTTGCTTTTAAAATATTACCGACCGAAAAGCTCCTCCTCCCCATTGTAAATTGTAAATATTGCTCTTACGAATTTTTGAAGTTTGGCTTATCCAACTTTTAACGCTATAGCTATATATATTTTGTATCGATTTGTTAATTGAATTTCCGCCCATGAATGATAAATTACAAGATTGCGCTTTCCGCGGACCGTTAGCCCTCTCTTTGTCCATTTAACAGCAACTTCGCCGACGAAGTAAACATATTTTTATTTTTATTTTACACAAAAAATGCTAAAAAAACCAATCGTTTTCTTGTTTCCTTGCATCTTCTGTGCTTTTACTCTTCTTTGGTTAGAATTTTTTCTTTGATCTCATTGTATAGCTTTTATAGCGACACTTTCAGTTGTTCTCAGTCCGGAAGGTGCAATGTGGTTTTCTGTCGTTCTTGGTTTTTACCAATGTTTCGATCTTTTTCTTCTTAACTGACGCTATAACCGCCTAGGCGATTATGGTTGATTCCGACATAGCACACTAGTCGCTGTTTTGCTTGCTTGAGACCGCAAGTGAAGTCAAGTCCTTCTCCCCCCGGTCTTCCTCTGCCACCACCAGCGGGTACTACGTTGAATACGTTGAACCGGGAACATAACGGTTATAATTTGCATAAAAAAATATTATGATTTAATCGTTATTTTGTGATTTATATTTTTCGATTTAAAATAATCGTTATTCTTAGAATTTTTCGTTAAATTTGATTGTAATTTTTTTATTTTTATTGTTTCGTTCAAAACTAATCCTTTTTATTTCATTTTGATTTTTCCGATCATATTTGATAGATATTTTTCAATAAGAAATAATGGGTATTTTTGGATTTAAAATTTTTCAAATATGATAAACGAAATTTTGTAATATTTTTTCGACAATGAAACATATTGTCATATTTTATATGATCGAAAAATTGTAAAAACACGAATAAGGATTATTTTTTATCGCAAAAATAAAAATCAAAAAAATTTGGATCAAATATAGTCTTTTAATCTAAGAGTAACGAATATTTTTGATCGAAAGAATAACGATCAAATTTGATTGAGAAAATAGACATTAAAAAATAACTATTAAACTTAATCGAAAAAATAAAAATCACAAAATAAGGGAAGTATTGCGTAAGCAAATTTATTACAATTATTTACCCCCCACCCCCCTTGTCATCGAAAATAAGCAAAGCGGATACCCCCTCCCCCCATGCTTACGTAAACATTATGTATTTTTTTTATATTATAATTATAATTTTAAAACAAGAAAATAGATTTAGGATATATATTAGATTTACTGATTCAATATAGAGTAAGGAACAAAAATATTATAATCTTACGAGCATAAAAAACTTATTTTAAATTGAATTCAAATTAACAGTCTTCAGTCCGTGAAACCAGAGTCCATGATTCTAAGTTTTCGATGACATTGGATTGCTGCTCAATATTGTGAATCTGCTCACTTTCATCGGATTTTGGAATGTCCACGTCATTCTCATCAAGCCATTCAACATCATGGTGCCCTAAGTTTTGAATAATGCACATCAGTTCATTAGCACGACGAGCAGCGACTCTTACAGGTCTAACTTTCCTGTCAGTGTTCTTGTTTACTTTTTTATGGATATTTTCAATGTGACGATTTAGTGACTTGATGGAAGCATGATAAAGACCACACGTTTTGCATGTACGACTTGATAGTCTCAATTTTACCGTCGGGCAAAAATAATCGTAGGGCATTTGCAGAAAATCTTTGAGTGAGGCACTTAAGCCTAGAGCTAAATTGACTGGAAGATTAAGAAATTGCCCTCTTTCATCTAAAACCAAGTCATCAACTGTTTGTTTTACTTTTACAGGTGCTGGAAGAAACCTGTTGTCTAGTAACTTAAATAGGCCACTTCTTGGACGACAGTATTTCTACATTTTACAATTTGAACCAAGTATTGGCTTTCACGTACATGTTCTGAATACCACTTAATGTCTGGGAAATCAGGAAGATCTTGTTCACCTGCCCCAACATATTTTGCGGTAACGTCATAGCCATCAATTACCATTGAACTCCATACTTCAGCTAATACATTTTCTGCAAATTAGAAATTAGATTTCTCTAAATATTCATTAATTGTAACGCCACGTTCATCCAAATAAGATCCGAAATGGTCATGAGGCAATATTAAACCAGCCAGTTCCCGACAAAGAGGAGCCATTCTGCGCTCTACTCTGTTATACGCACTTCTTCCAGGAGCATTGGTAGCTAAAAACAATGCATCGAGATCATATCACTTAAAGTGTTGTATAGCAAACCCTATTACTTTTTGATAACGCGGATTTTCATCTGGGCCTCCATCAACCGTCATGATTACCACTGGTTTTACTAGTCCATGGTCAGTTTTAGCTAATGGTCGAAACTCTTCAAGTTCGATAAGCGCCTCGAAATCCTGAGCATGAGTATTAGCAGTAGATGAACTATGCTTTCCACTTCGAATAGCGATGTATGTTGGCCCAGAATATCCAACGGCTTGCAGCTGTCCTAGCATACTGGAAGTGATTTTGATACCAGCATACACAGATGGTATTAATTTATGGCGCTCAGCGATTACCCAATCGTGATCAGGTAATTTGATTCTATATTCCATGTGCATAAGAAGAGGTGCTTGCTTATTTGCCGCAGTTACGCCAATAGGGACTCGAGCTTTATCATCTTGTGATATGAAAAATACTTGATCTGGCCCAAGTATGGATGATATGCTCTCTAAATAATGGATTGATGTTTCAGCGAACTTGCTATCTAAGTGGCTCTTGTGGTGATCAGTTTGAGCCCGAATGAGCTTAACAGGGGCTGTCGATACATGTCTTCGTCCCTCTGTAGAATTAGAATTTCTGGGAATTAAACGAAGATATGTCCCACTACGACTAATGTCAAAGCCGATTTTACGTAATTCTTGTGTGAGCTCATCAAGAGTTTTTACGCTGCGAATAGATTCCGTTCGTCTTCTATCATCTGCTGCACTCCCAAATAGAGCTATATCCGTAATTGTTTTCAATAGCAATGGTTGAGTGCTTTCAAGATTAGGACGCCCCACTGAATCCCTCAGAGACAGTCTTTTTTTTATTTCTGGATTTTCATTACAAACATCTTCTAACTTTCTTTTCATACCATCCCTGTGTTTCTTCTGGGCAATTGCGTTTTGAACCTTCCTGTTTAAAGCCTGTTTTTGCTGTTTTTATTTCCTCGCGCAACTTAATGATCTGCTTATCAACTTCAGCACGGCTTGGCATAGTGTCTCTTGCAGAATACAAAGCATTTAGATTTTTTTCGAGTTGAGCAATCCTATTTTTCATAGCTTCCTGAGAAGGTTTTGCTCTCTGCTTATCTGCATTTTCATTATTTTCGCTTTGCTGTTGTGATTCATTACCGGGTTTTATTTTATCTTCTTCCTGTTTGTTAATATATAAAGGTGGCTGTATAATTTGTGATTTTTCTGCTGATTTACAGGTAGTCGTTGCCTAAAAATAAAAACTTTCTGTAGGTTCTGCTAAATACATAAATACAAAGTATGCATAAAAACTGCATTTAAAGATTATTTAAAGCCTAATGGGTACTAATCTGTAAAGTCGGGAATCGAACCCATATCATACAAAAAACTAACAGCCTAAAATGATTTTGTCACTCACCTTGGAAAAAAAATTTAGAAGATTGGATTTATTCTTAGTTGCCGCTTGCAATTCTTCTACAATTCTCTTAGATACAATAATATCTAGTTCCTTGTCGGACTTTGCTTCTAATTTATAATTTCGCCACACTTCGTTCAATAACTTTTGTACATTTTGTACTTTCGTACTTGTATGCGATTTTTTAAAGCTTTCAAACAACTTTTGGTATAATTTGGATTTGTTTATTTGAAAGGACATCTTATTTAAACAATTAACTTTGGGTAATGGAATCAACGGCAACACAAATGTTAACTTGCTTTGCTATGCTTGCAATACGTTTACTTCATCCAAACGAAACAATACACTGACAGAGGAAATTTAGGCAAGTAAATAGCGCGCAGTAATTCCCCAAAGGTATGAATTATTTGCGGGAGTCTCCGAATATGCGTTTCGTTTTCAAGCAATGTGAGGGTTGCCATTCGTTTAAAAAAGTAAATACCCTGCCAACCAGCGGTAGCCAGGGTGAAAACAAAATCACAAATTAGTGCTGTGCAATACCAAAAATGACTGTCGGGAAAAGAAGGCATCGAAATACCAACGCATAATTCGTTAAACTCGATAGTTCCATAACCTCCAACTCTAATTAGCAGCTTCAACATGGATAGAAAAGGAACCCCGCTGAACAAAATTATCCACCTTTTTATCCTTTTTTTTGGGAAGCGCTATCCAGTAATTTCCCAAGAAATTATCCGAAGTTGGTTAGCAGGGTAACTACTGATGACGTAATCATCATCTATACTCCCCCACCCCCATGTCAACGAAAATAAGCAAACCAAAGACCCCCCGCCCCCCCAATAGTGTTTACGTAATACTTGAACGGCCCCTAACTACTGTGCAATGCAATTAAAAAAGAAATAGTTTAAATAAAAATAAAGTCAGATTTGTATTTCATATGGCGTAAGGACTGGATCGATATATTCGAGTTTTGTAACGATTTTTTTGGGTCCCTGGTTTGTGTATATAGCTCATACAGCTTATCGCTCCATGATCTAGAGTATTCGCCGTCGCAAGGTCGTAAGGGTCCAAAAATCGTTCGGAGAAACTTTCTCTCGGACACGCCAAGGTATATTGAGAGACATATTGAGTGGTTTTGGTTTGTCAAGAAAGGGCTTTACATTATTATCGGTGTGGACACTATAATAAAGTCTAAGTTTCAAGTGACTTGTTGATTTATATTTTTTTTTTGCTGACGCTGTACGGCATTTTCTATATACAAATTGAATTGAATGAGTTTCAAAACTGCATACTCGTAAGTTTTCAAAAAATTCGGATTAAAAAGTAAGAAATTTTGATGATATTTGTTTTAAATTCGTTGAATTTCTATACATTTTCTAGAAAGTTTGAATTTTTTACTTACATAATTTTTGTTATAGAATTATATATATTTTTATAAACAAGTAAGGAAGAGGAACTCGTTTTTCTTTACGAGAAGGTATAAAATGCGGTAACTCTACCGGAGCTAACCGGCGCCCGGCTAAGTCTTGCTACAAGTGTGAAATTTGAAGCCGCTATTATAATTAAGGAGTTGAACTGGTAAAGAATATAGTTCAACGTTATGAAAATGCTTCTGTAGCCCTCTATACCCGTAAGACAGTCATAGGCAAGAAATGGGGTCTTAATCCCTGGATCTGTCGGTAGTTATTCCCAGCAGTAGTTGACCAATTGCCCTGTATGGAGGGATTGTATTTTGGCCTCCACTAAAAAAAAAGCTACCCTCAGGCTACTCACCAAGGTGCAAGGGTCTTGTGTGATCTGCATAAGCGGGGCGCTCAGAACTACACCGAATAAAGTTTTGAACGCTATTTTACATCAGATGACGGCGCCGACGAGAGACAGTGGTATTATGAAGCTCAGGGACACCCTGGTATATTAAAAAAGTTTTGCTTTATTCCGAGCAGTACGTATCGATGTGCTTCGACATCGGTTTCTGAAAGCAATTTTTAAACAAGAATTCCAAGTAGGGAGAATGGAAACTAGATCTAGATTTCAACACTCCACTTGATAGTATTGCCATCTATCGAAACCTTCCCCTGCAAATTTCCTCCAGGCCTTAGGTCTTAGCTATTATGGAAGCTATAGAGAAATTTAGAACCGGAATTGTAGAAAGAGATAACTTCATTTTTGGTAACAGCCAGGGACAATCAAAGCTCTGTGATCTTTCACGTTTAACTCAAATATCGCGATGGGCGAACGATTTTGTATCTACTCTGTAAATGTCATGCACTATGTAGAAACAGGCTGCCGTATCTGCGATCAAACGAGGTAAAATGTCTCCTGATATTCATCAGCGAAGCAAAATGGTTCTGCAAGGGATAGCTTTTTTTCTTTGGATGGTGTCGTTTTTGTGGTAACAAAATGGTTATTCTATCTGGCGCTGCAGGCGGCAGCCACTCCTACCTACCTACCAAATAAACAGTATGCAGTAAAACAGTAAAGTTAAAGTAACAGATAAAGTTAATCTTATAGGTTCATTAGGTCCCCGGGCTCCACATACTCGTAGGATATATATAAATTTGGAAAAGTTATCGGCGCAACGTCCGCATGGAAAATAAAAATTCAATTCGTCTCAACACAGCAACTATTCGGTGCAGATGAATAATATTTGGGTATATACATACCTTTTGTAGAAGTGGATTTGTGTCCGTTCGCTACGGCGTCACTTTATTGAATCTTTTAGCATCTTAAATCTAACTGTGTGTGTATATGTATAAATAACTTGACTAGAGTGAATGAGACGAATATAAATAAGCCTTATGACTAAATACAATAAGTGATGAATAGGAGACAGATTGCACATTAGGAAGAGTAACCATAAGGGTTGCCGGCTAAAACAATAAGTATATCTACTATACCTGGGTTGCCATTATATTATATATCTACAATAATTCTGCCATCCTGATAAATTGGATCACCTGATCCATAGACTATCAGCCCGATTCTGAATAAAAATTTCTTGGGAGATTTTTCCCTTTTCCCTTATTCTGAATGATGTTCGAAAGTAGGAAATTTCCTGTTTGGGAAAAAAGTAGGTATTACGAATGCAAGCAAAAGGAATTTTGAAGAGAACGCAGAGCAAAATGTAAGTTGATTAAATTTTCAATGAAATTTATGTATATACTTAAACTTTTTATTATTTTATAGGTCAAAGACCACGAATAAATAACAACTGGAGATTCTTGTAAATCTCATGCAGGGCCATCCTGAAATCGCGCGAGGATTTTTTAAAGGCAGCCGAGAAATCTTTGCAAGATTTTGGTGCAAAGCTGAGGAGGAATTAAATTATGCGGGGCCGCCTATATAGCTATAGTACCCCTTCCTATTGTAATACAAATGGCTGCTTTCACAGGGCCCAATAATACGGACATGCGTTCCATCAAGACAGCCTATGACGCTGGAAATACCATGTTTCACTTATATTGCTCTTGAGATTCGTCTTCTTTCTTCGTTGTTCAAAGAGGCACTTATCCACCTTGGACATAAATTCGTTTCAAAAGCCTCAGTTACTTCTTCGAAAACTTAACTGAAGGTGGGTTGAGCCAAAGAAGCGTCGACTTCCTTTCCAATTAACGTCTGATATCCACCTTCGGCGAAGAACCGCAAAGATGCAGTAAGCTTTACGAGCGGGGAAACAGCAAATTGCTTTTTATTTTGCCGAGTGTGTGTTGTAAGGACTCCTAACAAGTAGCGAAAAGCAGGTTTATTTACCCTATAATACTTTCTAAATCTGTAAAAACAAACAATATTAGATTGCACTAACTAATAAAAAAGCTCTTGGTATTTACAGTGTTGCCAGCAACTCAAGCGGGTTGGTTTTATCGCGCAGCTTCCTCCTCTCTAGATGCATCTGTCGCTGCTCCTCATCCTCTGCTTCCTCTACAACCATTCGAAATGCTATGCTATGCTTTTTTTTAATTTGCAATATTTTTAATAAAAACTGTTGATATTTTATTTTTCGCATTCACACAAATATGCTAAAATGAAATGTCAGTAAGCAAACCAGCTGATTTCGAAAATTCGAAATTCCTACTCCCCAATTCTTCTTCTCCCTCGGGGAAAAGAATAAGGGGATTTTTTTCTCGAGAAAAATAAAATCCGCGCGGAAAGAATTCCCCGAGATTATTTAAAATCGGGCTGTATGTTTTTCTAATGACACTCTTTGATCCATTGCGACCGTTAAACCAAGGTTTTATGTTTGAAATTGCCCAAACTCCTTTATAGGGAGTCCTTGACTGTTGAAAGTTTTCTACGTCTTCTTCGGTCATTACGTAATACTTTTGAAACTTTGTACGGACCTCTGAATTTTGGAATAAGTTTTCTTGATGTTCCTACATGGCTATCGAAATTTTTGACCATAACCAGATCTTCTTCAAATACTTTTGCTTTCTCGTTTTTTATTTGCATTATTTTCGTTGTATTTCCGTAACTTTTCTTTATTTGCATCTGTTCGGATTTCTTCTAAACTTCTTTAGGGGTTATTTTGAATTTGTTCTACTACATTATTTTTTAAAGTGTCAATAATTTTTCCTTTTTGTTTTACTCCGAATAAAACTACACTAGGGTGCTCATTAAGCGCTCTGTGGCAGGTATTGTTCATTGTATATTCAACTTTTTCTAAAACAGTATCCCACGGGATGTCTTTGTCATTAGCAAGAGTTTTTGCTATCATAGGGTCTAAACTTCTGTTTACTCTTTCTACTTGTCCATTAACTTGAGGAGAGCCAGTCGCTATTTTTATATGCTTTATATTATTCAGGGCAATAAATTGTTGAAATTCATTCGATGTAAAACAGCTCCCTCTATCGGAAATTAATATTTTACTATAAGACCTAAAATAATCTATAAGTGATTTAATTGCTTCCTTAGAATTTGTGGTTTTAGTTTGGTACAATCTTGTGAAATTTGTCGTTGCGTCTATAACTATCAGAATATGTTTCTTACTTCTTTCCTTGTCTACCGGTCCATATTGATCAACATGTATTACTTCAAATGGCAAAGTTCCTTTTGATATATGTACTATTGATTAATCCTTCTTGCTTTCCACTTTTTTCTGAAAACGCAATACATTCTAAGCAGTTTTGGATATGTTCCTCAGATGTTTTCCGTATGTTTGGGAACCAATAGCTTTTGTTAATAATTTCAGTCATCTTTTCTGTTCCAATATGACCCATTTCATTGTGATACTTATACAAAACATGCTCTTCCATGGCTTCTGGGACATAAAATAAAACTGTATCGTTGTCTTTCTTTCGATAAACTATGCCATTGCACATTTCGTAGAGATTGTGCTCAAAAGACGGGGTGAAATTTGTTATCATTTTTTCTTTGTAAGAGAATTGCTCCAAAACCTAAGGCGCTAGCATCGCAATGTTTCATCAATTGGGTTAAATAACGCTAAAATGGGTGATCTCATTAATTTGTTTTTTAAAAGCTCAAAAGTTTCTAGTTCAATTCGTCCGAACGTAAATTTCTTATCTTTTTTGGTTAAATCATAAAGAGGTTTGACGATTAAGGAGAAATCTTTAATGAAACGTCTGAAATATGGGCAAATACCTAAGAAACTTTGACAGCACGTATGTACATTTGTAGGAGTCGGAAAATTGTTTATTGCCTCTAGGCCTTTGTTGTTTGCTTGAATTCCCTTATCTGATATAGTGTAACCTAAATACTTAACATTTACTTGCAAAAATTCACATTTGTCTTATCTAAGTTCCAATTTATTGTCAACTAATCTTTTAAAAACTTCGGTAAGTATCTCGAAATGTATTCAAATTGTCCTAAGGGGATGATAAAAGACGTAAATTTTACAGAATCTTTGTGCACATAAACATGGTGAAACCCATTTTATCAGATCTAATTTACTAAAAATCTTTTTGTCAGAAAGCTTGTCTAGCAAGTCATCAATAATAGGTATTGGATAACTATCATTAGAGGTCATTTTATTTAGTTTTCTATAATCCGAACACATTCTATATTCGCCTGTCTTTTGATGCCATTAGAATGGGTGAAACGTATTCTGATTCGCTAGGTCTAATGTAGTTTTTCTCTAAGTAGCTGTCTATAATGTTTTGTAAAGCTTCCTTTTGTTTATATGATAAACTTCGTGGAGTACAACTGAAAGGTTGAGGTTTCTCTATTGCGAGTTTCATTTCTGTTTTAGTTTTAGGTTCAATTGGACGCAAAGGTGTCAAATAATGTTTACAAAAAATGTTTTCAAATAATTCTCGGTCTTTGTGATCTAAATTTTCGTTGAGCTTATAACTGTTATTTTCTTTAACTAACTCGTTACAATTCATGGCCAAAACTTCGAATTCAAAACTGTTTTCAATACAATTTTTTCGTTTTCTAATATTTTTAAGTCTTCACTTTTGTTGGAATCGTAAATGTCATCAAGTTTCTTAAATTCATTATTATCATTGCAATTATTTTGAAATTTATGTTGAATCAAGGCACATTAACCAGGTAGCAGCAACACGGTTGATTTTTTGATTTTTTTCATTCGAAGTGGTTCATCAGCTGTCAAAGTTTGTTTACATTTTATCATAACAAACTATTATTTGTTTTGATTATAGATGAAAATAAATTGTTTACATTTTACATATCCAAATTATATTTACATATTCAGAAATGGGAATATGTTTTCTTTGCAATAAGAGGAGGGGGAAAGGCTGTAACTTTTTTCAGGTTCCGCAAGATCAGAGGAGAATATCCAATTGGAACAGAGCATGTGGCGTGGAACTTCCTGTAAGCGGTTGGGTTTGTTCCGATCACTTTTTGGAACCCGACCTCATTGCAGGAGCGCAAAGAACAAACCTAATGCCCAACTCTGTTCCTTCGTTTTATATACCATCGCCTTTGATGTAAGTATTCAACACGCAAATAGAACAATAGAATTACTTACTTATCTTCACTATGCCTTGCTGGTGTGCGTTTTGTTTACTTATTGAATTGTCAAACACGCCAAATTTGGCATTTCTATGTTGACGTTTGATGGGCCACTTGCAACAACAAAATACATGGCAGGGTTGTATTTTTTCTAATGCTGTTACCTGGTTAATGTGCCATGATGTTGAATATTGTTTTCAAAAACACCGGTTTTGTTCGATTTAGCACTAGGACCGTTTAAAAATTTATCAATATAATCAATATCGCTCATTAGTCTTGAATAAGCTACATCTAAAAAATGTTTCCCTAATATCACGGAATGTTTCATAGTTTCGTTAGCGACTACTACTAATTCAAAATTTAATCTTAATTTCGGTGTATCAATAAAGCACAACACTTTTCCATAAACTTTAACTTTGCTTTTATTAACTCCAAAAATTGATGGAACATAAAACGGATTTCATTCTACCGTATTTGATATCAAAGACTTCTTAATAACACTAATGTCGCTTCCTGAGTCTATGAGGCATTCTGAAAATATTTCTTTATTGTTATCGCTTACTATATCAATTTTAAATATCTTACATAAGTTTCCTTTTCGCCGCTTCGATGTAACTTCTTATTGAGTTCGCACTCTGCCGCTTGATGACCAAAACTTCCGCAAACGTAACACGATCCTGGTTCACGCTTAGCTTTTCGGCATTCCGAAGCGTAATGTCCGAGACAATTGCAGTTAAAACAACGAGTTGATGGTTTGTCGGAAATTTTATCTGCACCTTTTTTAGAGATTTCTCCGAGCGACAAGTTTTCTACACGATTTGCTGGACGTTTCAATTCGATCCTTGACATTGCTTGCAACAAACTTGCTTTGTTGCTATAACATTGGATGTAGGTAAGCGTTGTTGCGAAATTGTTCATTGGGGATACCTTCGATAATATACTCGAACAATTTTTTATCATCCATTTGAAGTCCATTAGCCAGCATAGTCTTGTCGTTATAATACTCCGAAAAATGTTCATTATACTTCCACCTGCGGGCCTGGAATTTGCGACGAAGTGATAATTTGCTTTCCTTTATGTCAAAAGCCAATTCCATTTCTTGCAACAAAACGTTGACCTCTTGTGTCAAAATGTTTGGCTGGGACTGCAACCACGAAAGTGCTTTCCCTTTAATCTTAGCCATCAGAAGTACGCGTAACTTTTGTTCGCTTAAATTGCAAGCAATTTTAATGTTCTTTAGTTGAATTAACCAGTTACTAAAACTATCGTTGCCGTCGAATTCGAAAACAAAATTTTTCAATGCATCGAAAGGAATATTGTTGTCGTCGTTTACTGCTGTGCGAGTAACCGGAGCGCTTCCTGTTTGTGGCGTTCTTTTTAAAAACTCATTCTCCTGACTAAGTGGACTTTCTTCTCGTCGTAATAAATAAATTTGCTTTTGCATAATATTAATACTGGCTTCCTTCATTTGATCTTCGCGAAATTTGTCGTCAAGAATTTCGTTTGCACTCTTTCGTTTGTTTACATCTTCTTCTACTCCAATTTGTAAGTCCCTGAGTTTGTCGATCATTTTCTTCTTCTCTTTTGTTTGAGTGGAGTGTGAAATTTCACTCATTTGTTGGTTGCTCCGCATTTTACTCATTTTGTTGTCGATTTCTTTTGCCGTTTCAAGTTGTACGTTACGTTGTTCATTCATTTGTAGTTCTCCCATTTGCTGTTCATTCTTTTGTACTTCATTCGTTTGTGGTTCTGTCGTTTGTAGTTCATTTTTTGGTGTTCTTCTAACGATTGATTTTCGGCGTTAGCTGGAACTTCGTTGATTTGACTGGTTTCGATGATAGAAGCATTTGGACCTTTTCCACGAAGTTCTATGGACAATTCATTGAGGCGAGCGGCAAGAGAAGCCTTGTTGCCGTGTGAAGGCAATCCCAACAATCGCAGCCACTCACGCAATTGCCCCACAGTAAAGTCGGTGGTTGCGATTTTGTCCATGTTATTTAATTTATAAACGGTTTTCAAATCGCGTACGATATACTTGTAACTTTATTTAATTGTTTTACGTAGGTAAGACCAGTTCTGATAATTGTAGCAGTGGATTTGTGTCCGCTACGGCGTCACTTTATTGAATCTTTTAGCTTCTTAAATCTAACATTGTGTGTGTATATGTATAAATAACTTAACTAGAGTGAATGAGTATAAATAAGCCTTATGACTAAATACAATAAGTTATTAATAAAAGGAGACAGATTGGACATTAGGAAGAGTAACCATAAGGGTTGTCGGCTATAACAATAAGTATATCTACTACTTATACTAGGGTTGCCATTATACTATATACATATCTACTATACTTTTGAATACATTTTGAAAAAGCGGGCAGTGACACACGTTATACAGATGCACAAAATTTAGTATATAAATCCTATATATCTGACTATATATTATTTTTTAGGAAAACGGCCCCCATTTAAGAGGAAACTACTATTCACCATATTTTCCCAGCTATTTGACGAACATATGTGATGTTTGATGTATATATATGTCGATACAATGAAAACTGTAGCTCTACATATCTGAGCCATACTGTATTTGCGTTCTTGATTCTCTTTTCTACTTTTATCTACTTTGTACTTTGTGCTACTTGTGGCATTCCAAATAAATTTGTATGAGCGTACATATGTGCCATATGATCGAAGTAAACGCTGCTTTTGCGCACTGGCTTGTTTCCATTTCAGTTTGTTTCATTGCTGAATTGTTGCTGAAAGCGAGGTGAAAGCCAAAAGCTCTACCGAGTATGGCCCTTGAACGCTGATGTAAAGAAAAGCGTTGTATGTGTGAAAATTTAATGCGTAGTCGGAACAGATAGGACAATTGATACATGAGCAATGAAGAGGGCTGAATTTCGTCAGCCAATTCAATTGAATTTCGAGTGGCGAACCATACACAGCGTTCAGGGGACTTACTACGCAAATTTCTGAAGAGCATCCACCAAGAATGGATTAAAATAATGAACATGGAAGAAATAGAAGTAGCAGCAGAGGGTTTTCCGACATCAGAAGTTGGATGGACTTCGCCTCAAAACAATTCGAACCATCCTTGGCGTGAGCTTTTAGAGTCACAAAATAAGAATTTGCTGGAATTAATTAAAGCTATGCAAAAGCCTTATTCGGGCAATCAAGAAGCAAAAACGATTACACTTCCGAAGTTTGACCCTGATTGTACAGGTGCTGATGCAACATCATGGTATTCAACTGTGGATATGATTATGCTGGAAAATTCGTTAACGGGGAGTGCACTTATTATCGCATTAAGTAAATCTTTACAGGGAAGTGCTTCGCAGTGGCTGTCGCAAATTTGTTTTGCCGGCATAACGTGGGAGCAGTTTAAAGATTTATTCGTGCAGCGCTTTGTGGGTGTTGAGACTCCAGCAGCTACTTTAACACATATGTTGAATGGCCGTCCAAGGGATGGTGAATGTCTGTCGGTGTATGCGAGTCGCCTTGTTACATCCTTATTAACGAAGTGGAAGTCGCTGACCATCGAGGAGATCGGTATATCTGTTGTTCTTGCCTATGTTGCAAATTTCGATACTAGACTACAGCGACTGGTATTTACTACAACTATGAGGACAAGAAATGAATTACAAAATGAACTGAAAGCATTCGGTGAGTCGTATCCATTTTGCTTTGATTCTGGTGCAGAATGTTCTTTAATAAAAGAATCCATGTCGTCTAAATTTATTGGAAAGAGAAGTAATAATGTCATTGTTTTAAATGGTATCGGCAATGTCCCTGTATGTAGTATGTTACAAATTTTATCAAATGTTATTATAGATGGTCATGCTTTAGAAGTTTTATTTCATGTAATTTTAGATCAATATTTAAACTATAATGTAATGATTGGCCGTGAAATTTTAAGCCAAGGTTTCGGGGTTAAAATGTCAATTAACAAATTTGAAATTTTTGTATCAAAAACAGTGAATTTGTGTTCTTTTGCTAAAAACTATAAAGATTACATTAATAGTGATCCTGAGTTAGAGGATAGCGATAAAGAGCGTTTGTTACAAATTCTACGAGAATTTTCGAAATGGTTTATAGACGGTATTCCGCGAACTCGAGTAAACACTGGTGAGCTGAAGATACGCTTGGTTGACCTAAATAAAACGGTTCAGAGGCGACCTTATAGATTGAGCACAGAAGAAAAAGAAGTCGTTCGTAGTAGAATAGCTGAACTGTTAGAGTTAAAAATTATTCGACCAAGCTGCTCTCCTTTCGCTAGCCCGATGCTTCTTGTTAAAAAGAAAAATGGTACTGATCGACTTTGCGTTGATTATCGTGAACTTAATTCGAATACTGTCTCTGACAAATATCCTTTGCCTCTCATATCAGATCAGATAGCGAGGTTACGTGGGGCAAAATATTTTTCGTTTCTTGATATGGCAAGTGGATTTCATCAAATCCCTATTCATACTGATTCGATAGAGCGAACAGCTTTCGTTACACCAGAAGGTCAATATGAGTTTCTGGCAATGCCATTTGGTCTGAAAAATGCGCCCTCAGTTTTCCAACGCGCAGTTATGACAGCTTTAGGAAACTTAGCCCATTCTTTTGTAATAGTTTATATGGACGACATTATGGTAGTTGCTACAACCAAGTCTGAAGCATTTAAACGATTGCAAACAGTACTAAAAATTTTGACTGAAGCTGGTTTTTCATTTAATATAGCCAAATGCTCTTTCCTTAAATCGAGTGACAAAATTTAGTCCATTAGAGTTACTTATTGGCAAAGGCGCACGACCTTTAGGGCTTATACCTATTAGCAATGAGGAACATAACATCAATGTTTTATCTATAAGAACCCAAGCCATGGAAAATATTCAAAGAAATGCATGTTACGATAAATCTAGATTTGAACAAAATCGAGCAAAAATTGTAAAACATAAAATTGGTGATTATGTTCTGCTGAAAAATGAGCTAGATCCTAAGTTCAGGGGTCCATTTGTAGTGACAGAGGCTTTAGACGGGGACAGGTATATGTTAAAATCGTTGTCAAGTAAGAGAACATACAAGTATGCGCATGAGCATTTGAGAAAGATGCCAGAAGGGCAGGTTCCCACAGAGTTTGAAATAAATGACGAAGATAGTACTGAGGAAGGTACTGATAGTGAAGGCGTTGAAAGAGACGTTGACAAAAACGAGAGCGTTCAAAGAGACGCTAGTGAAATAATAAGCTTGTAGACCGTATCACTGTGACTATAATGCAAGCACAAGTGCAAACAGAAATGTTTGATCATGGCGTGTGGAGTGTTTGGTGCAGTGGTGCAAGTCTGAAGGTAGTTTACATAAGTTTTGCACGGTGTCGTTACAAGTTGTAGCAAAAGCCTTATATAAAAATAAATTGGGCAAGACTTTGTTAATGGAGTAAACATGTGGGAACTGTTGCTGAATTACTAAAAAAAAAAAAAAAAAAATCTTTGGCCTGTCATGAAAATGGACTTCTGAAAAAAAAAAAAAAAAAAAAAAAAAAAAAAAAAAAAAAAAAACGTTTAAATTAATGTTCATGTTTGCGTTTATTTTTGTAAATAAATTTGTGTTATCTCTACTAACGAATTATAACATTGGAATGTTTGATTTATTTTAGACACACCCGAGGACGTGTGATAGTCAGGAAGGCCGTGTCGATACAATGAAAACTGTAGCTCTACATATCTGAGCCATACTGTATTTGCGTTCTTGATTCTCTTTTCTACTTTTATCTACTTTGTACTTTGTGCTACTTGTGGCATTCCAAATAAATTTGTATGAGCGTACATATGTGCCATATGATCGAAGTAAACGCTGCTTTTGCGCACTGGCTTGTTTCCATTTCAGTTTGTTTCATTGCTGAATTGTTGCTGAAAGCGAGGTGAGAGCCAAAAGCTCTACCGAGTATGGCCCTTGAACGCTGATGTAAAGAAAAGCGTTGTATGTGTGAAAATTTAATGCGTAGTCGGAACAGATAGGACAATTGAAACATGAGCAATGAAAAGGGCTGAATTTCGTCAGCCAATTCAATTGAATTTCGAGTGGCGAACCATACACAGCGTTCAGGGGACTTACTACGCAAATTTCTGAAGAGCATCCACCAAGAATGGATTAAAATAATGAACATGGAAGAAATAGAAGTAGCAGCAGAGGGTTTTCCGACATATATATATATATATTTTAGATACAGTTATAAAGAATATTGTAAATCCAAAAGGCACTGCAATTAAATACCTATTATATATCTAAAAGTATGTGTCTTTATTGGAACAGCAAAGCATGCCGGGTATGCTATTACAACATTATTTTGACAACTTAAAAAAATTTTGTTGATTAAGATAAAACCAAAGGAAATTAGTATGATTTTAGCGTACCAAAGCCATTTTCCAAAACTGAGATTTTCACGTCTTTCTCCCCTTATTAAATTATTTATACCAAATGGGAAAGAGGTGGGCGGGGTTTAGGACCAAATACCTTTGTATAGTTACTCAAATATCAGATTTTTTTTCCTCTGCTACCACTCGACGCGATATCCGAATACTTCCAGGGCTGGAATATTTTCTTTCATACAGCATGGCTTAGTTAACGTAGCCGCTGAATCTTAATTCGCTGTACAATGTCAATCTCGTTATAAAGCTCGTCCCATCGTCTGTGGTATTCACCATCGCAAGGACATTAAGGTCCAAAAATCTTTCTCAGGACGCGAATGCGCTGACTGTTTATCTGATGAAAAGAGGTACTTTGGTTTGCGTACGCCAGCAGTTCCGCGATAGGAGTCACTCTGTTTAAAACCTCGTTTGGTATCAAACGGCTCGGGAGAGGTTCTTCTCAATTCTGACGGAGCTGGTGGTGTTGCTCAACGTTATTTTACATAGCCGTAATAGTTTTATAGGGATACCAAATTCAGGCTACTTCTTTTCGTGCTGTGGAAAGCTGATTTAAAGTCGACAAAGAGATGGTGTGTGTCGATTCTTTTCTCACGGCTCTTTCAATATTTGGCGTATCGTGAATATCTGGTCGATGGTAGTTGACAGTTGACTTCAGTCTTTCACACAATCCTCTCGTTAGAACCTTATACGAAATGTGAAGCAGGCTATTGCGGGATCACCCTTCTTGTGAATAGGACAGAGCACACCTTAATTCCAATCGACTCGTATAGATCTGTCCGACCATATTCGGCAAATGAGCTGGTGCATGCACCTTCCCAGCTCTTCCCCACCACTTTTGAATAGATCAGATGGTAATCCATCAGTACTAATATAATACTAACTTCACAGCCGTGAAATTTCGTCAGCAACATGCATTTGTAATGCCGTGAAATATTGCTAGCAACCAAAATTATCGAAGCCCCTACAGATGCCGCCAAGTATATAGCCTGTGCGCGCTTCATTCAGTGTAACATCAACAATTATAGAAAATCATTTTCTAATAGCAATCGCCCCTCGGCAGGCAATGGCAAACCTCTGAGTGTATTTTTGTCATAAAGAACTTTTCACAAAAATCATCTGCCGTTCGGAGTCAGCGCAAAGCTGTAGGCCCTTCAATTTGTGTTACAACCAAATATCAAGCTATGATGTAAGCGCCAAATTATTATATAATGATTAGTTTTTGTTGTTGAAAATTTTCAACTGAATTGCAGGCGAATTTGTACCAGGAGATGCTGAACCTACAACAACAAAAATTTACACTAACAAATTACACGCACAATGACAGTGAGAAACGGTGAGAATTACAACAAATGCAAAGTTTTAACGTTCTCTTTAGCAGCTACATGCTCAATACTACCTTATATGGGGACCCTTGGACAGTGGTCTATATAAAAAGTCGATTCCTGAAATCTAAAAACGGACATATGTATGTATGTATATTAAAATGTACGAAATAAATTTGCGGTACATATCATCATTATATGAATATGTAAACATCAAAATTGTGGAACATATTGCTCCTAATTTCAATAAAGGTACGAGAAAAGAAGGTGTGTTTTCAAACTTTTATGTGGTAAATGCAGAAGTAGAGACTTAACGAAGAAAAACTGAGAACGTGTAGTTAACAGAGCTGAGCGAAATTTAACAGACATTTCCACTACAGCTGGTTCTACGTACCGGAATGACCCGGGTTTCTCCCGGCCAAGGGCTGTTGATTCGGCGATCTAACCCTGTTTTGTTTGGCATACTTCATAAGTCGTTTGTCTCCTTTGTAGCAACTCTCAGCAGCAGGGTTGCTTCGCATCCTATAGCGCCTCTACGGGGTGAAAGAGGCCATCGGGAAGGCAAAATCCTCCAAGGGCATTGACCCTGACGGGGTAAGCAGGATGATGAAGAAAAATTTGGGCCCGCGGGATTTGAGTTCCTTACAATGATCCTCAATTTGTCAAAACGCGGTGAAATGTTTGAGCAACGTCCAGAAAATTAACTTGTTTATAGTCCCGGACTACAAATTAATGCGAAGGCATTATGTTCCTCGCATGTGCCCCAATATTGAGGAGCAAGGTATTTTCAAACAGCTTTAATCAAGCCTGGGTTTTGCTCTTTTCTGATTTGGGTATCATTATTATAGTCGACATCTTCCAATGTTTTGGAAAATTACCATATCTGAGTTTAGCGTTGAAGGGATTTGAGATGTATGTAAGTTGTGGCAGTTATGTGGAGTTATTAGACCATGTTCCAGTGATTTAGTTGAGTTCATAATCTCAAGTGGATGCACTTCTATTGGTTCAGTTTGAGAGAGAGCAGGGAGTAAGGCCAACCATATCCGTTTGATGATATGTTTGGCTGATATACGTTTTTTAGACGAAGTGCTAAAACTTTAGCTTTTTTTTAAGGTGTGTCGACTTTCGTTGGTGGAGAACACTTTGTGCTGGTTGTCGACAGACTTTCAATATATTTGGCATGAGCGAGCGGTTCTTCAGCATTGAGGGCCCTGCTAAGTTCGTGTGTTGTGACTGTTAGCCGTTGTTTTGCAGCAGGTGACCTGTGGTTCTGCCTTTCTCTGCGTAGGCGCCGCTTCTCGGCAACAAGTCGTTATATTTGGCTATTTGTAATTTGTTAGTTTTGCTTCGGTTTTCTTGTTTTCATTTTTGAGTGGACTGATAACCTGCAGCTGTTATAACTGAAGTTAGAGCCCGCTCGGATTCTTGAATGTCTGTTTCATTCCTAATACTTGGATTAAGTCCAATGTGGCTACTAATGTACATCTTATATTTGAGCCAGTTTGTCTTGTGAAACATAGCCTTCACGGTATTCTTTAGGTTTCGGACACTCCAGCAAGGAAAAAACAACACGATAATGGTCTGAATCTAGGTCCGACAGAGCCTCTGCCTGTGTCAGGTTATTCTGGATTCTTTGCAGGGTAGGTTGGCCAGTAAGTGGATGTTCCCGGTGATGCATAGCCAAGGTTGTGTGATGTATCAATAAGTTCTTTGTAGCGTTGCCTTCCCTTAGGATTATTCAACCGCGAAACCCAGTGGGGATGCTTAGCATTATAGTCACCCGCTGCGATGGAGCGATCTCCAAGAGTGTTGTAGAAGTCCATAAAATGATTCACTGATATGGAGAAACGCGGAGGACAGTGTACTGCGGACAAAGTTATATTGCCCGAACTCGGTAAGCACGCTTATAGAAGTGGCTTGCAAGCAATTCGTAGCAAACGAGGGGAGAATATTGTGCTTGATTTGTTTTCTAATTAGAAGTGCTGGCCCACCATGCGCTTTGCCATCCGAATGATTTGTTGTATAAACTTCTTGTCGTGATATCTGGAAGCTATTTTTGGTTGTTAAATGTGTTTCGACAGAGGGCAGAACATGGATCTCCTTATCGTTTAAGAACTTCAAGAGCTCTAGTTGGTCCTGAGATTGGAGAGTGGCTTGCTAGACACGCCCGTTTCGTGTATGGGGCTCTTCAAAGGTAACGCTGCGGTGTAACAGGGACTGCAGGTTGTAAATGGGGTGAACTACGTTATTTCAAAGAGGCTTATTTTCAGTCGCTTGCTTAACTTTGAACATAGGTTGTGGTATCTTATTTTTATTGATTATATTTATAACAGCTTTTGCATTAAACTTTTGGAGTTTCAGGTCATTGAGGATTTCTGCAGGTTATACAGTGGAATCGATGTTTTTAATGACGACTTGTGGGCGTGAATTTAATATATATATGGTTAATGGTATTATGTGAAAAGTGTTTTCACTGAACATCTGCACAAGTTTTTTTTACCAGAACAGTTGAATTTGGTTCACGGATATAAAGAGGCGGAAGTCTGACCTTACTGGTTGTGGGAACGAATTCTGCAGTGTTCTTGTCTGGAACTATAAGTATATCGCTAAGCAATTCATATCTATCTTTGCTTTTCTCTCGAATTGATTTAGCTTTTTTCCTGTACTTGAATTTGGATATGGCAATCCATAGGAATCTGCACTACTAACGTAGTTCTTGTCATTGCTGATGTTTTTGCTTTTGTGCTCGTTATACGCTAATTTGACATAGTTGGGGGCTGAGCAATGGTTACCGCTGAAGTCGTTGCCGGCTCCAGTGAGACATATGTAAGATAAATTAGCGTTATTGCGTTGTATTGAGAAGCGACTCTCTTCTTGGTCTCTTTGACGCTTTATATACTGCTTGCGTTATTCTGTTTACTACAGATACATTTCACTTTTTTCGATTTTTTAAATTTTTTTTGTATTCCGTTGAGTTTCCGTACAATTTACTGACTACGGAACGAATTTAAAAGCACGTCTGCACACTTCGACGGCCGAAGTTAGTTAAATTCCAGTTTGGCAGAATGTATTTGAAAATAAATGCGATTCCTTATAGTTTTTTATTCTCTTTAGTAAATTTTTACTCAGGGGGGAAATGGAAGTTTATGTACATATAAATTCAAAATTCTCAAATAAAAATAGTTAATCATCCTAAGTGTAATAGTTGTGTTCTTTTTAATTTCCCAGTAGTTAGTAAATAAAATTTTAATACTTCATTGTCAAATAAGGCGTGTACACCCCCAGAGTAAAATAATCTCTTCTATTTTATTTGTAAGCGCTATTGTGGATACGTCGCAGTGCGAAAAACAACATAAGGGTGCATCACTCTGAATCGGAATTGTAAAACATATTATATTTTAAGACTTCAACCAAAATATTTCACAATAATATTAAGATTTATGTTAGCTGGACCGAATTGAAAATACCACCATTTTTATTTATAGTTTTCACAAATATTGGCTCAAAGAAATTCACAATTTAAGTTTCAATGTTCTGTATAAAAATATTTCAAAGTTTGTTCAACGGGATTTTCGATACTGTCTTCGATTTTGTTAAAGTTTGGTTTAAGGAAAACTCGGAACTTGGAAAATAGACTAAACTTATAAGCATTGGAAAGGTATATTCTTTTCAAACACATCCATTCACGTCCCATTTCGATAAATCTCATTATTATGAAAAAGATTAAGCAGTATAGTTAAAAAAAAAAATATTTTTATAAAAAAACTGCAGTTTTGGAGACATTTTCAAATAAATCTTAATATTTCGACAGAAGCCTTAAAACAGCATATATTTTATAATTTCGGTGCAAAACTCGCAACTTTTACATCTGTAATTTTTTTGAAGTTTAACTCAACTTTGTTTTAAGTAAATAGTTTCAGTACACAAATACATCAACTTTAACGTGTCGTACTTCTTTAGGCGAAACAATGCACGCAGGGTATTTGATAGTTTGAATAAATAATAGTAAAGTTTTAAATTAAACATTATGCTTCAGCAGAATGAATATTTTTATAAAATATATTAAAATAACCGCTAAAAACAGCGAAACTGGGGTTTTCATTTAAGCTGGACCTCCATAACAAGCGTATGCGTGAGCTTCAACGTTCAATTTTACGCAAGAAACACAGTTAAGTTGAATACACACAATTTCATTAGCTTAGCAAGGTACGATGAACGCAAAGTGGAGAATTCGTTTACGAAATAGAAATCTGGAAAGATATATGTATATGCATATGTACCTAAAAAAAACACTTGAACACTTTTACGAGATAATAGAAGTAAAGCATCCAAATTTTGGTATCTAGAAGTATCCACAGCAAAAACACAAAATTGGGCTTTAAAGCTGAGCTTCATTTTTAGCATGTGAAATGAGATATTTTTTTTTTGCCTTATTGACGAAATTGTAACAGTGCATTTATTCCCTTAAAATCATGTTACAACAACATTTAATTATCGTCGTTAGGAAAAAGAGAAGTTAGTGTTCGAATAACGGTAATGTAAAGCAAAGAAGTAAAATATTTAAATACATATACAAATTTTCAAGAGAGGATTATCGATACCACAATCTGAGCGAACTTCTGTATTTTTTAACACGAGCTTAATTTATAGGACCCATTAATCCAAATAGCATTAGTTTTCACCAAATAGTTACGGAGATAAGGCGAGCAATGAGCAGCAAAATCGCCACCTTGAGTAGCTTATCACAAAACATGTATGAATGCATACATATCGATATTAGCATCGAACTTATACTCAATTCGAGCAATCGAGCGCATACGCAGCGAGTTTGACTAGTCATATGCATGAGTAGACAAAAGTATGAATGTTCTAATGCAATGCTCATTTTCCAATATTTATACTTAATGCGCATACTGATCAAACCTACTCATAAATTTAACAGGAGTACTTGCGATCAGCTTCAAATATCTAAGTTTCCTAAATATTGGAACTAAACAAACTCGTCGTGCAAATGCTGCGCATAAACAGCCACAACAAAAAAAAACGAACAAAATAACAAATAAACGCACATACATACATATGTATGTATGAGATGTGAATGGCAATTTTTTTTATTTACATACACATATTTGATATAATAAATAAATGAAAACATTATACAAACATTTCTAACTAAAAAAAAACATTTATTTTTACTAAAATAGAAAATTAATAGAAAATAATAAGTGAAATTCATTGCTAATAAATAGCATTAAGAAAGTTTAAATTTTTTTATTTTTATAAATAGAATTCAAAAATATAACATTATCGAGAGTTTTAGGACCTAGTCGGTTTCTCTTTTCCGTAATTATGTTTCCAGCCAAAGAAAAAACTCTTTCGGACGCTGCACTACTTGCCGGAATAGATAAAATGCTCATTGCTACGTTCCTTAGTTTCGGGTAATTTGTTGCCCTTTGCCACCATTGCATAACGTCAAAATCTTCCACCATTTGCACCCTCTCTCTAGAATATCTCTCTACCTCATCTTTGGCGCTTTCGGGTATTGACATAGCAGAAGTCTGAAGTAGATCACCGAAGAAAAAGTGCAATTTGCTGTTTGCATTGACAGGCATAGAGGAAATTGGTACATCACGTGGTTCTATTTGGTTTCCACTATTATCTCTTCTTAATATTTCGGTAGCACAAAAGTTTTTTATTTCGTCAATGTCAATTGGCTGCAAATTATTTGTGGGAGGGTACAAAAAGAAAGCCGCTTTATGTCTTACGTCCAGATTATGTAACCATATCTCATCCACATTTTTTAAAATATTGGACTTTAAGGTTAAAATGACTTGCTCGTCATGATGATCCGCTGCACAAATCGCTCTTAGTCGCCTTATTGAAGGCATTACAAAACAAATTGATGCATAACTACAACCTTGTAATTGCTGCGAAATGACGTCGAATTGTTCGCAAAGTCCCACCAACGATTTTAAAATTGTTATATTAATACATATTAACCTTTGATTTTCACAGTTATTGGCTAGAATTTCCTGAATATGAAGCCAATTGTCAACAATTGATTTTAGCATTACCAGATGTGAGTTCCATCGCGTTGGACAGTTGCTTTTCAGCGACGTCGGCAGTAAATGTTGAAAATTAGCTTTTCTAAAATATTTCACTAATTTTTTGCAATTGCTTATTATATTTTTTAATTCGTCACTTGATTCAAAACCAGAATCCAGCATATTAGAAAACAAATGATTGGAACAATTTAATCTCGTTACATTGTTCAAAGCTTTTTTCACATTGCTACCACGATCAGTTACAAATGTTATCTTATCTATACTGGAAACACCGAATTCTTGCAGCAAATTTAATAGTTTACTTCTAATATTGTCACCAGTTGAACGCTGATATTCCATAGACTTGATTCCTAGGACTCTTTCTGTCAATTTGAAGTCCTTAACGTAGTGTAAAGTTGTTGTCAAAAAATTCCTCCTAACGAAAGAATCTGTCCATAAATCAATAGTAATTGAAGCATCTCCAGCTTCAACAACTTCTTGTATTTCTGGCTTAATTATTTTTTTCTCCGCTTCTGCTAGAGCTGTAATTTTTCTGCAAATGGTAGTTGGATCTGGAAGCACATCATCAATATCAACGTTCTCTCCATAACTGGCACCAAGATCAACAAAGTACTTTATCATATTGCGAAAACCAGTACCGGCAACTGCTGTAAACGGACGGCAGTCCTCAACCACCCATTGACAACAGACATCAATTGATTTTTGTTTATCCTCTGGTCTGATTTTCTTAAGAGGTATCTGTTTTGAAAATAAGGTATAGCATTTGTGACGGTTTAGATTGGAGGACTGCTTTTGGTTATATTTAAGTATACTTTTGCAAGTACGGCAGCACACATAATTTTCTACTGCACATCCATCATCCTTTACTATTTCGGCAAATATATTCCAAATAAGGCTTTTCCGATTCCGTTTCTCGGTCAAACTATACACTCCATCTTCTATTTTTTTTTTAATTTCATCAATATTGTCCATTTTTAAACTTCTTATCAACTGATCACCACGAAAACTTTACACACTTTGGCACAAGATAATGTTGAAATATACATAATTACTCAAAATAACTGAGACCATCGTAATTAACACATTCGGCTTAATTTAAATTTAGCGGGTGGCTGCCAGTTAATCACTTAATTTTTCCATAAAAAATTGAAGAGCGGGAATTCCCGCTTTTTTTTACAGGATCATTTTTTAAATAGTCTGAACAAATTACGGGAATTCCTGCCATTACGGGAATTCCCGCCATTACGGGAATTCCCGCATTTAATTTTCAAGAGCATTTTTATGTATGCGGAAGAAATTGCGGGAATTCCTTAAAGAAAGATTTATTAACATGTCTTTATTTTTGCTTAAATATCTTTATGTTTTCAATCGTAATTAACACATTCGGCTTAATTTAAATTTAGCGGGTGGCTGCCAGTTAATCACTTAATTTTTCCATAAAAAATTTAAGAGCGGGAATTCCCGCTTTTTTTTTACAGGATCATTTTTTAAATAGTCTGAACAAATTACGGGAATTCCTGCCATTACGGGAATTCCCGCATTTAATTTTCAAGAGCATTTTTATGTATGCGGAAGAAATTGCGGGAATTCCTTAAAGAAAGATTTATTAACATGTCTTTATTTTTGCTTAAATATCTTTATGTTTTCAACTTATTATTATATACAAATATTATTTTTTGGTATGATATATTTCAAAGCATTCGGCGGGGCATAGCGCTGGATTGTCAGGACAGTTCTTGCATTGAAAGCTTGTCTCCTTCCGGACTCCGTTTTCTGAACATACTTTACATCTCTAAATTTGTTTGAATTGCGGCTGGCCTGTCAGGGATGGTAGTTCAAGACTTTACCCGCGCTTCAGCCGAATGTGTTAACCGTTATAATAAATTGAGCAACAAATATTTCAGCCTATGCCATATATTTACAGCAGGAGAAGTACCTTGCATTCAACGTACACTCATACATAATTTACATCGAACCTCGACAAAATTGTTGCATTATACGTACTTCATGAGAGAGCGTATAAGTAAGACGAATAGTGACACGCATTTAAGCAATGTATCAATTGAACTCAAACATTTAGGCATGAGTTAAGTAGTTCTAAGTATTTGTTATATTTTTATAAGTTCGAGTAAGTATACATGCACAAAATTATTGAGACTTCCATGAGTATACTTAGCACATAAGCTACTCATTGCAGACCTCTGCTTTGTATGTACATATGAATGGTATGGAAAAAACAGCGACAAATGACTGTCATACTGTAACTGTTATAACATCTCTAAGCAGAGAACTAAAGCAAAATTTAAATGGAACGTTTTATGCTGGTACAACAACAACAACTACAAGTACGCTCTTTTTGTCATACTGCTCCCAAACATTAACAATATATGAAAAGTTTCAATAGTAAATGAGAACAAACCAAACGAATTGTCTGTTCCCTTGCATACTTGCTTAATTTCGTAATACTCACACGCCGGCAATTTTCTGTCAACAATTTTTACATTTTTTGATTACTAAAGGAATGGCAAAGCGCGTTCATATGAGGTGTACCAAGGCGAATTTATAGAAGGTGATGGCATAAGAACAGCTGATTTGATTTTTTTTTTATTCACCTACATGTATTTTGTTTTTGCGTGTGCGTATGAGCGTTCCAAATCCGTAAAAGAAAAAACAAAATTTATTTAAATTTTGACAACTCTTACGCAGAAACAAAAACCAAATACATAGGAATTTTGTAGTTGTATTTATAACACCACCTTATATGAATTCGCCTTGACGAACGGTTTCGTTTTGTGTTGTATGTACAAACCAGACCTGTAGAATTTCAAGTACAATTAGTACTCAATACAAATACTTTTTAAAGTACTTATAATGAATACGTAATTGTTTTCTAGCTGAATTGAAATTAGGACTCGAGTACAAGTACTTGTAATTGGAAAATATTTGGAAATGCCATCAAGTACTGAAAGTACTCTAAAGTACTCGAAAATACTCGCTAAAAGAATTGCAATCCTTTTCCAAGTACTTCAAAGTAATTAAAAGTAATTGAAAGTACTTGGAAAAGGATTGCGATTCTTTTAGCGAGTATTTCGAGTACTTTCAGTACTCAAGTATCAAATTTTGTTATGTACATCTTATTACCTGATCTGAAAAAGCTTAATATTAATTTTTGCATTTAGTTAGGATCCGCGGTTAATAGATACTAACTAATTTTGACAAACGTTTTATTGTCAGTTCCAAAAAACATACATATAAACTGAATCAGTCATCCTTCCGAAAGCAAATTAGCGACTTAAAATTTAGACTATTTCCAGCAGATGTTCTGCATTAAAACACCGTTTATCTTTAAAGACATTGTGGTCATGTCAGCAGCAGCTTCTCCCGAATATGCGAAATAACTGGGAATTAAAAGAATATTTGCATAGATGCTTTGCACTTAGTCACTAATATGCATATTTTTCCTTTTGTTGAAAAAAGATTTTTTTTCAACTACGGATGGTAGCACGAAGTGTCGTAATCTGCTTAATTGTCAAGTAGATAATATGGCGTCCAAAACACGACATTAGAATTACCTTCTTTATTGTATTATGGTTGGACTCAAGGCGAATTTATAGAAGGTGATGACATAAGAGCAGCTGATTTGATTTTTTTTATTCACCTACATGTATTTTGTTTTTGCTTTTGCGTATGAGCTGTCAAAAGCCGTAAAAGCAAAAACAAAATATATTTAAATTTTGATAACTCTTACGCAGGAACAAAAACAAAATACATTGGAATTTTGTAGTTGTATTTATTACACCACCTTCTATGGATTCGCCTTGGTTGTACTGATACATTTTTTCGTATTTGCCATGGTGTAATAAAATAAGGTGAAGCCAGGTAAGTTACTATAGCAGCCGATTTGATTTTATTTATTCACCTACATGTATTTTGTTTTTGCTTTTGCGTATGAGCTTTCAAAAGCCGTAAAAGCAAAATGTATGTAAATTTTATCAACTCTTACGCAGAAGCAAAAACAAAATACATAGAATTTTTTTTATTTCTGGGCAAAATAGAAATACAAATGGAGCAGACATATTAGTTTTGTCAAGAAAGTATGTGGTTCTTTGCTTTTTTTCTTTCACTTTTTGTAGCAAGTATATTGAAAATCATAGTCCTGATAGTTTTATGTTTCACTGCGAATTTTCGTTCACAAAATTTATCCACAAATGGGAAAATTTCCGGCAAAGTCTAGCGAAGTAATTTGTTACATGGAGTCGCAATTATGTTGCTCGTCGTATGGGTTCAGCATCCAGCGATGAAGAAGTGTTGGAAACACCAATAATCCAGCCATGACTCCGGCATAGATTCCAACAACAATTAGTGACGCTTCTCCATCACCAGCAAAAAAGCGTTAACGCTTTTATTAAGGGCCCCCAAGTTCCAATACACCTCAGTTAAATCACACACTTTCATCGGGAAGAGGGTGATGAGGAGACGAGGGAATAACCTGCCTCATTAGCATTGACAACTAGGAAATGCCCGCGCAACAACAACATGAACGACTTTTTTTTTAAATGTATAATGCATTTCCGTATTAAATATTGGAATAACACTCCATAAACGATTTTAAAATGAGTAAACAAGAAAAAATTTACAGCAGCATTAGATAAGGGGAACACGAGCACTAGAAGTGGAAGAACCACTTGTATATGTATGGAAGGACAAGATTGGAGACCTTCGTGGTTCCAGAAAAAATGAAATGAAAAATGTCAACAAAAAAAAAAGAAATCGCAATGGAAACACTTAAACAAATTTTCAAGATTTCGAGGTCGAGATCTCAGTTTTCAATGCAGTGGGAATGTAGCATAAATCCTCAAAAAACTGGCAATAACCCCCTAATAGTTATAAAAACAACACTAATCTGTCCCCCTTTTTCTTTCTTTTTTACCATATTTTTATAATTTCTTTTTCAATGTTTCTTCAAAACCAACACTGAAAAAATTGGTACATAAGAAATGAGAAATAAATTAATATTAAGCTGGAAAACGCAAGTTTTGTATTATGATTGTTTTCTTTTCAAAAAAATTCGAACTAACATAAACAAACGCCGCGATACGGGTCTTCTAATTTAGCCTCTATTTTCACCCCTCACTCTCAGAATCGACCTAACTTTTGCTAACCTGAATTTGTTGCACAGTGTTATGCGACCAAAATCCTTTTGTATTGCGTTTATAACCCCCACAAATGTAACAATGTGGGTTAATATTTTACTATGTTGTCTTCCGTTGCTGCCGACTACGATTATATTATTGCATGTGGCGATTTTAATGTAAATTTGTTATCCTGTGACTAGTATAGCCTTCGTTTAAATGATAACGTTTCTAGTGGTGGTTTGTCTTTGTTCCTTGCTTATTTCATTGTCTCTGATCCGTCTATTGTATTCAAATTTTACCAAATTTCCTTTATATCTGATCATGATTTAATTTTCTGTGCATTTAATATTAATCTTGAACATCATAGTATAATATTTAGTCCATCCCACTATCCTGACTATTGCTTCTTAAATTCGAATGACGTGTTAAATGACTTGTCCTGCATTAACTGGCCAGGCTGTTGGAGAATAAGCTCTGTGCATGCTAAACTTAATGTCTTGAATGAGGATATCTTAAGATTTTTTAGGACCCATGTTCCGACTCTTACCCTTCCAAATATTTCCCCGTCGTGCCCTTGGTTCAATAAAACAATCCGTACACTGATTATAAAACGTAATAAGCAGTATTCTATATGGAAAAAAATCGAACGGATATAAATTGGCGTTCACATAAGTCCGTAAGAAATGACACTACTGCATCTATAAAACGTGTAAAACGAATCTACCATAGTAAAATGTTGAACTCCTTGCTTCCGTATAATGCCATATGGCGCAATTTAAACAATCTATGACTATCTGAAAGCCAAAAATTGTATTGTCTTATTTCGTCTTTTGCGGAATAAAGAACCTAGTTGTCTATATAGTAAACCATCCCAAAGTCTGCACGGATAACTGATCTTATAGTGCCTAAATATAATTACCTAACTTCTGCAAGGCTATTCTTTGTCAACGCTATTCGTATTTGGAATTCTGTTCCAGCTTCTGTTCGCAGTAGTTTAAACAAAAGCAATTTTAAAAAAGTTCCTTATGAGTATTTTCGTTAATCTATCTATAAATTTAATATAATTATCTATAGCATAATGATGAGTTTCGCTACCTAAGCACAAATGTACTAGTAATCTAGTCATATATGAATACTGATTGTTTGATATGTTAAACTTAGTTTTATTATCTTTTCAATTATAGTCCAACACGTGACGTTAAATCACATATTGCTAAATGATGACTAGACAGATTTTTATAAGATTTGTCACATACATGTACATATGTATATTGTTCGTTGTATGGGTTCCCATAAAAGCAGGTTTTAAAGGGAATTGCCACCTTTTTAAAAGCGTTAATTCTATTAAAGCAATAATTGAAATCAAATATTGTAATATGTGTATCAAACGCTTAATTTTCAAAATATTTTGGAGCTAGGTAGCTGAAACGTAAATTAAGTTAAATTAATGGCTACTTTCGTAACCGTGTGTGTTTGCACATGTGGCATAAATACATTGCGGGCACTTATGCTTGGTTTTCATTAGGTAAAATTTAGGCAAGGCGAATTTATAGAAGGTGATGACATAAGAGTAGCTGATTTGATTTTTTTTATTCACCTTTGTGTATGAGCTTTCAAAAGCCGTAAAAGCAAAAACAAAATGACTTTAAATTTTGACAACTCTTACATAGAAACAAAAACAAAATACATAGGAATTTTGTAGTTGTATTTATAACACCTCCTTACATGAATTCGCCTTGCATGTAGGTGAATAAAAAAATCAAATCGGCTGCTATAGTAACTACACCTTATATGAATTCGCCTTGAATTGGATCTTAGCGAATAAGCTAAATCCAGAATAAAATGAGAATGTTGACATTCTCCGTTCCGCATTTCAACACATGCGTGCCAAAATAACCCTGAATGCGCATTTTTTTGCATTCAGATGCATATTGTGAGTGCAAAACTTTAGGTTTCTATCTAGACTGGCTAATTTTTGGTCGCAGAACATGGTCATTCCAGCCATGGTGCAGCTATTTGTATAATTTTTTCGAGATTGAATTAGTGTAAGAAGTGATAATTGCTGATACTTAAAAAATAAACTCCAAACTAAGCTCATCCGAGGTTCGATTCGTCAAACCACAGAACATTAGACCAATTTTTCTCTGTAAAATGTTGGCACCGGAAAGTCCATTCCAAAAGCTTTCTGATTTTTCATTCCACTGCGTCCCACCAATTTAGTAATTTCAACCTGAGACTTACTTTCCTCATTTAGAACCAGGATTCTCATCTCTCTTTTGGCGTACCAAAGTTCACTTTTTTTAGCATTTCGGTAAACAAAAATTGTTTATATTAAATTTCTAAATCCCCACAAAAGGTTCCCAAGATATTGCTCAGCAAATTAAGATTGTCAAACTTTTTAAATGGATATAAATCCTGGTCGCTCCGTTACGTAGACCCAACTGTCTTGGGAACTGTGGCTGCAGCCCTATTTTTGTTTGGTGATATGAAGATGTCCCAATTTAATGCCAATGATATTAAACTTTATTAATAAAATATTTTTGCATATATTAATTTATTTCATTGCTCATAATAATAAATTTAGCTCATACAAATTTTTAATTGATAAAATATTTTTGTAGAAGTGCTTACAGAAACAACTACTGCGACAAACACATCTGTACCGAGACCTCCACCTCGAAGACAAAATCCTTTCAATCGACCGGCTCCGCCTTTGCCGGGTACGAGCAGTAATAACAGCGTGCCATCAGGGTCATTCATAAATGGTCATTTTGGTTCGACAATGCAACGTAGTCTAGCTCATACACATCAATTATCAGGTAAATGATAAACATTATCTTAACACGGCGTTAAATAATATGTGATTTAGAAAAACGTAATCACAGTTCAATTGATTCATATTTGTATAAAGTTTGTATACAAAACGAAAAGACATATGAGGTCATGCGAATCAGAGGAGCCTATCTTCAAAAATTCAATTTGAGTGAATTAAGTACCTTTACATAATACATGGTCTTTTTTATGAAAAAATTATTGATTGAAAAAATTAAAAGAACGTCACTCTGGTCATTTCATTTATGAAACTTCTCCAGCATTTTGAAATGTCAGTGCCTCATATATCTTCACCAGTTTTGTATAATGTAGTTTTCTGTCCGACTGAATTCGTCTTAGCTTAATGATAAAATATATTATTAAACGTTCTGGATAAGTCGAAGTCGCTTACTTATACATATTTCGGATCACATTTGTTAAAAGCGGGACCCGGCAAACTGCCACAGGGCTTCTAAATAAGGGGTGTACTGAATATGAGTTTTTTGTGTGAAAGATCTGCGATAACAACATTTTTCATAACATTTTTTGTAAAGGACTACGAAACTAGGCTATCTCGATTTTGTATACTATTCAAAACATCGCTAAATTTCAAGTTTTGATCAAATCAAGTTCCCAAAAAACCCTAATACATTTTTATTTTTAATATACTTAGTTATTTGTTACACATTGATTACACATTGCTCTGACTGGCAACCTTCGGTGTTTAACCCATTTTCGCCGTTTTTGGTAAACAAATTTTTATTGGAGTAAAACCATTGTAGACGCTATCAGTTAGCCCTAAAATACTTATTTGTATTAATTCATATTTTTCGGCATCTAACAATACCGTGACGTCATGTTGCGTGTACGCAACACAGATTCGAGACTCATCTAGAACACCCATAATACCACCCAGATAATTCGCAAACCAATTATAATTTTTCCTTGCCTTAATGTGAACGGATTTCCATGTCAACCAAAAAAAGAATTAACATTCAACAATTTTTAGTGTGCGATGCGAAATTTGTCTGAAAAACATGTGTCTACATATACAAGAGTATGTGGTGTGTGTTTCGCAGGTGGTTGAGATATGAAGGGGAAGAAATCCTAAGGATATATGTTTAGAGGTTTAGAGGTGAAATCAAAGACGTGTACCTTTTCGCTGTCGGATGAGGATTGAGTTTTCCGCTATGCTTGTGCTCTTCTTAAATTTGTGTTGTTCATTTCCAACGAATGGAATGGAAGGAAAAGCAAAAGCAATGCGATAACCGCAAGGCGCTCACCGTCGTTTATTAAATTATAACGGAGTACAATAATGAGTGAAACTAAACTAGTTCTTACAGTGGCCAAAGAAGAATAAATATAACTAAAAAATATAAGAGATGAGTATTGTTGTTGTGATGCTGAAGGCACCACAGTACTCCCCGTTTAATGAAATCGTACGGGTTTCCTTATGGTTCGCTTTGGTCTCAACTGTTGCAGCGGTTGAGATTCTTCGTGGAGATTGACTGGTTGTTCTACCGTCGGATGTTGTTTTTGCTCTGGTGAACTCGTTGTAGCTTCTGCTGGTTTGTCACTTACCCAAATGTACGCTGGTTTTAAGCGGTCGATGCTGATGTTGACTTTTCGTTGATTGATTAAAATTGTAAAAAACTTCGTATTTCGAAGGGTTACTTTATATGGCCCCTCATACGGTGTTGTTAGCGAAGGGCGGATGGAATCGTTTCGAACCAAGACATGTGAGCACTTCATCATATCAGGATGGACGTAGCTCGTCAAAATTGAGTGGAACACGGTTTGCGTAGGACGAAGTTGCTTCATTGATTTTCGAAGGTTTTGGAGGAATTCGTATGGGCTCTGCTCGGACCGAGCTTCTTCGACGAATTCTCCCGGTATCTTCAACGTCGTACCGAACAACAGCTCAGCAGGGGATGCTGGCAGATCAGGCTTGTATGATGTTCTCAAGGAGAGTAGAACTAAGGGTAGATTGTCTGTCCAAACCTCTTTTCCGGCTGCCAAAATAGAAGATTTCAGTACTCTGTGCCATCTTTCTATTATACCATTAGCCTGGGGGTGGTACGGCGTCGTTCTGATGTGTTTTGTTCCCAATATCTTGAACAACTCTTTCAACAGATGGGATTCGAACTGACGCCCTTGATCGGTGGTAATGAACTGCGGACAACCATAGCGTGCTATCCACGTAGTAACTAGGGCTCGTGCGACAGTTTCAGCCGTCATGTCCGGCATGGGAACGGCTTCCGGCCAGCGTGTGAATCGGTCAATTAAGGTTAAACAGTAACGCTGTCCGTTGTGGACTGGGAAGGGTCCAATTATATCAATGTTGACGTGATCCAGACGTCGCGTGGGTGGTATGTATTGTTGTAACTGCGATTTTGTGTGCCGATTCACCTTCGATTTCTGGCATGGCATGCAACAACCCGCGAAGAGAGCAGCCTCCTGTCGTATATTTGGCCAAACGAAGCGTTCAGTAACCATTTTTACAGTGGCTTTCGTACCCATGTGTGACATCTCATGAACATTCTTCAATATTTGCGTTCGAAACTGCTTGGGTATGAACGGACGCACCGTTCGCGTAGATACATCACACCACAATTCGTTCGTATTACCTGGAATTCTGAAGAGTTTAAATATTAGAGAAGTTGTGTTACCATTGAGTAATCCCTGAAGTTCAGGATCAGTTTTCTGCGCTTTTGCAATTTCGTAGTAATCGATTTGGGATCTTATTCCGAAGATTCTGGAAAGTAGGTCTGGTAGATGATTATTTGAACCGTTGATGTATCGAAGATCGGTGGTAAACTGGCTTATAAAGTCTAGGTGTCGTCGTTGGCGTGGTGAAGCTTTTTCGCTGCTTTGTTGGTACGCGAATACGAGTGGCTTGTGGTCGGTCAATGTATGAAATGGCCGGCCTTCCAGCATGTATTTAAAATGTTTTACAGCTTTATATATAGCGAGGAGCTCCCTGTCGTAGGTGCTGTACTTTTGTTCTGTTGTCGTCAGTTTCTTTGAGTAATACCCGAGGGGCTGTGGACCTTTTTCTGTGAGCTGGTTCAGCACAGCTCCTAATGCACTGTCGGACGCATCGGTAGCCAAGGACAAAACAGCGTTTTGAAGTGGGTGTGCCAGTATGGCGGCGTTTGCAAGTTCGTATTTGCATTTTTCGAAAGCGGCCATTTGCTCGTCACTCCAAATCAACGGTGTCTTGTCGTTTCGTTTGTTTCCTGGGATCATTGCTGTAAGTATTCCTTGATAGGTGGTTACGCGTGGCAGAAACTTGCGGTAGAAATTCACGGTAGCTAAAAACTTTTTAGTTGGTGCACGACTAAAGGTCTTTCGAATTTGGCAATCGCTTCCACTCGCTCGGGTAATGGTTGAATACCCCTTTGCGTTATTAAGTGACCTAGGAACTTTATTTCTTCCACGAAAAACTCGCATTTGGCCGGGTTGATTGCTAGGCCGTGCTTTCTTAGGCGCTCGAAAACTAGACGTAAGTGACTTTTGTGCTCTTCCTGGTTAGCGGAAGCGATGAGTATATCGTCGATGTATGCAAACGTGAACAGCAAGCCACGCAGGGCTTCATGTATTAATCTCTGGAACGACTGGGCGGCATTTCGTAATCCAAATGGCATGTAAAGATATTCATAAAGACCAAACGGGGTCGTTATGGCGGTCTTGTGGACGTCGTCTGGATGAATCTGTAGTTGATGGTACGCGAAAAGGTACACGTCTTTTGCAGGTCTATCTTACTGAAAATTTGTTTTCCCTCCAATATGTATGTGCAGTCTTGCAAATAAGGTATCGGGTACCTGTCTGGCATGGTCTGAGAGTTTAATTTGCGATAATCCCCGCATGGGCGCCATCCGCCATCGGCTTTCTTGACCATGTGCAATGGACTGGAGTAATTGCTATTGGATGGACGAATAATGCCTTGACGTAATAAAAACTCGAATTCTTCTCTCGCTATTCGTAGTTTCGCTGAGTCGAGCCGTCGTGGGCGGGCGAAAACGGGTTGCCCGAATGTTTCGATTCTATGCTGCGTTGCAAAAGCGATTTTGCGATCGGATGATAAGCGTGTAATGTCGTGAAACTCTGTTAACAGGTCGGCACATTTCGAAGCGCTATCGAAAGTTCTGATGACGATTGCGCTTACCTTCTGTATGTTGCACGGCGCGTATATCTTCGTTAGGCTGTCGATTAGTTTGTTATTTTTAAGGTCGATAAGTACCATACCAGCGTATGAGGTCTGCTCCTATAATCGGCGTTCGCACATCTGCGATGGTAAATGTCCAGCCGAAACACCTTCGCAGGCCGAGGTCGAGGCTGAGACGTCGTTGGCCGAATGTGGCGATTGTCGTACCATTTGCGGCGTAGAGCTTCACGGAAGATGGTGTCGCCGTGAAGGAATATTGACGTGGTAGGACGGAGATGTCGGCGCCCGAGTCGATTAAAAAGGACATGTTAGATTTCCGGTCGTTGATTGTAAGGCGGTTAACGCTGGTGTCCGCCGGAAACTTTGCACCAGCGACCGCTTCGATTCAATTCGGGCTACTGCGTTTATAGTGTTTGTAGGGTGGTCTGCAATTCTTACTGTTGGATCCAAATTTCCGGTGGTACCAGCACTCGTCTAAGTTAGCTGGGCTGCTTCTGCGTCGTTCTCGAGACTGTTGACGGGATCTGGGTCTGGCACCCTTCCTATCGGTGTTGCGATCAGTGTACAGACGGTCAAAACGTTGTGCTAGTGCATTAATAGCGCTTTGTAGTTCGCTGTAGTCGGTGTTGCTTTGCAATTTTTCTACAGACGTGGGTGATGCGGGCGCAGGGCGGCCGCCTTTTTCGGTCGTGCTGCTGTTCACCTGAAGGCTGATGGTGTCGACGATGGCGTCAGCGATTTTTAGATATTCCTCAGGTGGGCCTGAGCATGCGGCTACGGCAGCTTGAGCGTAAACTGGTAGACGTTTTGCCCACAGGTTTTTTACTGCTGATTCTCTCATTGTGTCGCCCACTAGCCACATCATTTCCGTAAATAATTGACTAGGCCTTTGATCGCCCAGCTGGGTTTCGTTAAGCACTTGATTAAGGCGTCGCTGCTGGCTGTCGGTGCAGAAGGTTATTAGTCGCTGTTTGACGAAGTCATATCGACCCTGGTCAGGCACTTCGCCTAACGTAGCTAAGAAATCCTGCAGTGTGCGTAGGCCAAGTGCTGCCATTACCGTATTGAATTTCTGGGTATCGCTTTTTATGTTCATAGCCGGAAACCAGTCGAGACTAAGGAACCATCGAGACTAAGGAACCATCCTTCGATGTTCCTGCGATCAATCGTGGGCATATCGATTTTAACGGCTACCGCGTTGACATCTGAAGGCGTTGCAGTTACCTGAGCTGCGGCCGTAGGGGTGGTTGGAAGGAGGCCTGCGGCTTCATCCTTGGTTGCCGATGGTGATGTTGTATCCATAGAGTCCTTAGTTGCCATATTCGCTGTTAACCTTTCTGTTATATTTGCTGAAGTTTTTCGTTAATGATTTGTAGTACCTGTCGATGCAACGGATTTTCTCTAAACGGGGTCACCACTTTAGAGGTTTAGAGGTGAAATCAAAGACGTGTACCTTTTCGCTGTCGGATGAGGATTGAGTTTTCCGCTATGCTTGTGCTCTTCTTAAATTTGTGTTGTTCATTTCCAACGGAGTACAATAATGAGTGAAACTAAACTAGTTCTTACAGTGGCCAAAGAAGAATAAATATAACTAAAAAATATAAGAGATGAGTATTGTTGTTGTGATGCTGAAGGCACCACATATGTATGTAGCTTTCGAACAAAAAAAAATTTATTGGAATACCTCACACACACTGCACATACGAATTTTTTGAAAGTAACGTTGTGTATACGCAACAGAGGAAGGAAATGGGTTAAGTAGATATCAACGATTAGCAACATCATGAATATCCGGACCAGCCAGATACTTTGCATTGAATCCAGTCGATCATCGCCCCTTGTAGTGGGCAAATGATTGAATGATCGTTCATATGATGCTGAAGAAAAAAACAAAATTTGGCTTGTATTTAAAAATTCTTGTTCGTCTTTGATGACCAGCATATCACTGAGCTATTGATTCTACTATTTCTATCTCGCAGGTATTTCGATTGGTCAGAATTTGGAAAAATATGTAGGAAATTTTTTGCAAAAACTAAAACACTTAAATAAATGAATTTTTTTTTCAGTAAAATTGTAGAAAATGAATTTGAGCCGGAGTTTCAAAGTTTTCGTTAGTGGTATTCACACCGGACCTTTTACTTCGGTAGTTCGTTAGTTGGTATTGCGGTAAAACTTTTAGCTTTGAATGCAGTTTTTGCTAATTTCCGGTAGTCTGTAAGTAAAATGCTTCACAGCTAATTCAATTTTATTGAAAGTCTGCTTCTAATAACGTACTTTGCATCGTAGTAGCAAGCAACTTTCAAACCATTCTGTGGGGCCTGATAAATTCTACTAGTACTAGTGGGTTCCACAAAAACTGTATTTAGTAATGTCGTTAAGCAAATTTTTGAACACACAACACACGTTGAATCTGTAATGCAAACGTCCACCTATCAAATTATACTGGTAAAAATATTGCAGAATTCAAAATACCTAGATGCTACTGTTTGTTAGAAACCACTGAAATCGAGATGATCAGTAGGATTTATAGAGAAATAGTGAATTTGTCGGTTTAATAAAATTTCCAATGAAAGTGTTTTCGAAAACTCCATTGAATTATCTGTAAATAGCTCTGTTTCAATTTCGGAGCTACCAATATTACACGTAAATAAAAAAATTGTTAGCTAATATCGCAGATAGTATAGCAAGTTTTTTTCTTGAATTTGCGTCCTAGTCAGTTTTAAGCCAAAAAATCTAAAAAAAATTCATACATTTTCGAGTTATTTTTGGCTGTAATTTCTGAACCAAAAAATATATATCAGTATAAGAGATTCAATGTACTTTTAAAATGATACCCATAAATGTTAGGTTTACTTGCTATTCTGGAGTTTATTAGCAATAACTGCTAACTCGGAAACAGGATATTTGGCTATATCTCGAAAACGCTTCTTTGGGAAATAGTAATAATAATAAATGAAATTAATTTTCGTGTTCAGCGACCCAAAATTAGTCTGAAAGATAGTTGTTAATCAATTACTTATTTCGTGTAAAGTAGTGTAATAGAAGGTTGGATAATTATTGACGTTTGTGTTTGTCGACTGCCTTGTACGACTGCATTTGAGAAACAGAAATTCATATTGCGATTGCCCATTTTTGCTAAAGCCTGCATTTGGGAGAGCATTATAACTGAAGGTATATTATTAGCAGTTTCTAATTAAAACTAAAGGCACACAGGGTAAGGCGGCGAGTGGGAGCGAGACAACTGACTAGTTATCCAACCTCCTAAACAAAATAAAGAGACACCAAGTGAGGTTAAATCCTTATCTACCTGGACTGACATTATTGTTGGTGTTAACGCTGGCTCTATGATAAAAAAGTCTTCTACTTTGTTAAAATTGTAACTGTCACCAGTGACGCGCGAGTCAAGACGCGAACGCGCCGACTGTTTATTTAATGACAGGAGGTATTTCCTTTCGCCTTCGCTTTACTCCAAACCCATTCGATTCGCTTCTTTAACCATCTTGGAAAATACAGAACTAACGGCGCCATGGTTGTTGAGGCAAATGAAGTCGATGTCATCGGCATCGCCAATTGTTGCACACTCTTATAAAGGTGCCTGACCGGCTTAATTATGCAGCTTGAATTATCTTTTCCAACATAATGTTAAAGAAGTCACCCAGTCTGAAACCTCGTTTGGTATCAAATGGATCGGAGAGGTCCTTCCCAATTCGGACTGAACTGGTGGTATTTCTCAGCGTAATTTTACATAGCCGTATTTGTTTTGCAAAGATACCAAATTCGGACATCGCGGCATATATACGACTTCTTCTCGTGCTGTCGAAATCTGATTTGAAGTCTACAAATATATAGTTTGACTTCATTAGTTAAGCAGAGTTATTTTAACTTTTTGGACTTTCCCGTGCGAAATTTGAACACAACATGGACTTCTAGTTTTTATTGTGCACAGTATATTACTTTGTTAATATCATAGGTTAAATGATCCCGTTGTATGCGTTCGCAGTTCCAATGATATGGAGTTCCAATGATTGTGCCTAATGTCTATAAAAGATAATAATCAAAAATCTAGACATACTGTGAGCTACCCCGGTTCCAATATAGGGTATACAAAAATTTGGGAAAGTGGGCGGTGGCACGTTCCCATAAACGAGAAAAATTGAATTCGTCTTATCTCCACAACTATTAAGTGCAGTTAAATCATATTTGAAAAAATGGGCGGTGCCACGCCTTACACAATAAAAAAGCTCCACAACCATTTGATGCAGATGCATAGTATTTGGTTATATATCGTATATATCAAGCTTTATATTCATTTTTGGGAAAAGGGCAGACTACGTCCCCATTCCCAGTTATTTGACGTGGATATATTATAAGTACATACATATATTTGTTTTATACATACTTCTTTTAGTGTAAACCCAAAAGCACTGTAATAAAATACCTCCTCAATATCTTAAAATAATATATGTATATTTAAGTATATTGCAATAAAGCAAGTAAAGCAAGTAAATAGTAAACTTTTTAAAACTTAAACGATTGATTTAAATAAAAACAAAAGGAGACTAGTACACTTTCAACGTACCATACCCATTTGCAAAAGTTTTGATTTTTACGTATGTATTCCTCTTTCTAATTAAATTATTCTTAACAAATGTGAAAGAACTCACTATGATTTAGAAAAATATGAAATATTTTGATTTTTTGTAAATTACCGGTATATAAGAGGTGGGCGTGACTTTCGTCTATAAGAGAAGGGATGGGTTTTGTCCGACTTATACAATTTTCAAAAGCATTCTTACTGAGTGCAAAGCGTTTAGAAAATATAGTAGAGTTTGATGAAGTGGTTGCGGAGATATATGTAACTCTGTATGTACATATCTTTTTATCGCCTTTGATTTACTTTAAATTATAGGAGAAGTGGGGGCGGTTTTTAATCTCCGACAATTTTCAATTCCATTTTATGTCGTCTTCCAGACCCATCCTGCATATAAAATTTGAGAAAATTATCTTTAAGCTAATGAAATATCAATTTTTTTAATTACCGTTACATGAGAGGTGTTCGTAGTTTTTGCCCGGTTGTTACAACTTTCGAAATTTTACTTACTAAATTAAAATATAATGTGTGTGCTAAACTTGGTAGACTTTGTTTAGGCGGTGCCACGCCCATTTCCAAAATATTTAGACTTCGTGTATTTGTTAGTGCGACCACATTTTGCATATTAAATTTGAGAAAATTATCAATGTTACTATAGTAAATTTTTAATTTTTATAGATTTCCATTATATCCGATTTTTCCAATATTCGCGATTTAATTATTGACTTCAAATGGAATGTGTTTACCAAATTTTAGAAGAGGTTTGTAACATTGATTCCCTATATGCTCTAAAGTGGGCGGTGCCGGGGCCATTTAAAAAATTTTTCATTCCGTGTATAGCTTTAATACTGACTTAAATATCGTTTTTGTTATTTTTGGAAATCTTTTTGTCCGATTTTTACAATTCTTCAAATCTTGCTATTGACTTAAAATGTGATGTATGCACCAAATTTGGTCAGTTTGGTAACATAGTTTCGGAGATATAGATATTTTCTCTAAAGTGGGCGATGTCACGCCCATTTTGCGAAAAAAGGGATTTACCCACTCATTACCTTTTCCAAGCCAGTCCCGTACGTAAAATTGGAGCAAATTATCGTAAATTGATTTAAGTAACTAACGCGGTCGTTTGATTGAATTGAGGAGAGTAGTTAAAGATTACTGTCAGCGTTTTGACTCTGGTACAGAATTACTGCATGGAAGAAGTAGTCTTCATTATAAAAGAATAAACTTAGAAGTTTCATTGTACTTTGAAAAAAAAGAGCAATGCGAATTCATATAAGGTGTTGTTGTTTAATCGTCTGGTTGCTGGCCGTTTGTCAAAAATTTTTATTCCGCCATAGTGAGTGAGTGAGTAAAAAAAGAGAGGAAGAAGGGGGATTGCTCATCAAAAGCAAAATCAAAATATATGGAATTTTTGTATTTGTAATCAAGCATACTAAGGCACATTTAATGAGGTGGTGCCAGTAAGCAGCTAATTTTTTCGCCGTGATACAGCAAATCCCAAAATTACGTGTTTGTTGTACGTTTGTTGTAATACTAACTGTATTTGTGCATATAATTTGTTAGTGTAATTTTTGTTTCTGTACGTTTAACATCACTTTATATGAATTCGCCTGGGGGTTTGAGTATTTGGATAATGAAATTTTCTCTCGAATGTTCAACACAAGATTACAAAATAAGTTTTTGTTTCTACAATTTTTATTTAAAAAATTCTTAAAGAAAAATTATATTTAAAAATGTTTAATAGGTCCACAGTTTCACGGAATACTGCTTTTGCGCCTTCTCTGCAGGTTACCAGGATAACTGCATTTATACGGATTTTCCTAAATCGTTGTGCCACATAAAATTAGTAAACTTTCCTGTCTAGGATTTCATTCCTTATTTTTGGATTGGATCAAGTCATGTCTCTCCAACAGAGGCTGTGGTATCAGTAGAAAATGCGGTTTCAGATTCCTTTATCTCTTCATTCGGGGTATCTCAAGGAAGCGTTTTAGGTCCAATGCTATGATCTGAAATTTTGTGCAATGATCACAGATCCGTCAGTAGTTTTAAATCTTCAATGTGACATTTATGGTGAACGAAGTCGCGACTTTGAATATAAAGAAATATTTCAAAATGTCCTTTGCGAAAATCAAATCGTTCTATTTATTTCCTATGAACTTTATAACATGTTCATCTCTTATATATGTGTAGCAATTACAACCGACAGGACAACGCGAAGTGGACACACCTACTGACCGATAAATGCGACTCTACATACTTGACGCACGGACACAAAACTTAACGAACCGGACGAAGCGTTTTAGTTGACTTTCCACGAAAGAGTCAGTTTAAGTTTAAACCTCTAACGATAAGCATCGTAGCTATGTAAATATACTTAATTTTACCTTATAAATAAACTATGAAATATACTGAATTATAATAAAAATCCAAAGGTGTTATATTAATTTCTACAATATTTGGGGACTCAACCGAAATATAATATTAAATCTAACATTAGTGAAGTAGACAATGTTGAGTGAATAACTTAAGACTTAATAAATGCAAAAACCAATTGTGAAAGAGGCTGTACGCCTTAATATGTGCATTTAAGTGATGAAACAAGTTTTAAAATCAGATTCACATGAATGGAACGTGTGCGAAAGTACATTATAGCATGGTAGTTTGAGTTGATTCGGAGAATTTTCTCGAACTTGAAATTTTTTAAGTGACGGTTGAAATTTGAATTTCGACAAGCCGAAGATCGGTTATAGTGACGAAAAGAGTAAGATGTGTATACGAAAAAATATACGCAGTATTAGCCGCACAGCTTTATACTGTGGTATGTAAATGAAAGAGCAATAAGCTGAAACAGTACAGATATGCCGCTCTGCATGGTACTGCGATAGAACTAGTGCAGCGTAGCGAAAAGAAAAGTTACGAGCAAGATAAGTGGCGTAGTGAAAACGCATAGTCATTTGACTGGCATGAAAACAGCAGCAAAAGTGGCATCAAAATTAGGAGATCAATGAACTACATATTCAGCAAAATAGTGTGAGCCAAACAACATTACAAGTAATCAGTAAAAGTTTGAGACAAACACTGTTTACATTTGGTTGAGAGCAGAATACATGAAATGATATACATATGTAAGAACAGTACCTACGAAATATAACAAGGCATCAACTATACCACGTCATCAAACAACCGGTGTATGTTCGAGGCAGCAAAAAGAAAGAGAAAAAGAGATTGCAGTAGTAATTAGAACACAAATATATTGCAACAGGGATGGCAGTGAAAAGCAGTCACAACGTGGGAATGAATCGCACAACGAAAGCAGCATCATAAGTAGTAAGAGTTGAAGCAGTAGAAATATAGAACTAATATTCTTAGATGTAATCAGATAACTTATCTTTATAAATATATTACTAGTAACTTCTTTGTGGTAGATTATCTTGAAAGAGTAAAAAAGGCAAAACGAGTCTGTGTATCTTTTGAAAAAGTGAAAGAATAAATATAGTATTTGTAATTGGTTTTGGATAGATAAACATGACAGAGTAAAGAAGAAAGACTAAAGTGTGTAAATTTTTACGAATATCAAAAGCAAAACAAAGAATTGATTATTCTGAAGTACATGTATGGAAATAAGAACTGAAGCCAGAAATTGTCAATTGATTTAAATTTAGTTATATTCAGATTTCAAAATACGAATTGAATGTTTAAAGCAATAAGTGAAACCAACAGACATTTTTAATAATATTACTTAAAACATTTATTAGTTTCTAAATCTAATACTCATATATGCTTGTAAAACGATTAGTTATAAGCAACAATAATTAACTTTACATATATACTTTGGAAATTTAATTCATAATACTTTATAATACTCGGAAAGGCAATGGACGCACAAAATATTTTACGTATGACCGTAGAGACATTGAAAGAAAATTTGAGGCATGCGGGACTAAGTGTACAAGGACGGAAAAGTGAGCTGAGGGACAGACTTCTTCGCCACCACGATCTCTTACAGAGTGAAAGCGAAGAAAGCGAAAATGAATCAACGTATAAGGTAGCCGCAGATCCTTCACCGCAGACCGTGGTGATGAAACCTACTTTTACTTTAAAGGACATACAAGATAGTTTACCGTCGTTTACGGGAACCGATACTTTAGACGTACATGACTGGATACGAGAATTTGAGGACAATGCCATCACATTAGGGTGGAACGCACTTCAAAAATATGTTTATGCCAAACAACTTCTGAAAGGAGCCGCAAAGTTATTTTTGCGCAGTCAAGCCAGCGTTAGGGATTGGGATACTTTAAAATCTGCAATAATCGACGAGTTTGGTGAAAAACTATCGTTATTAGATATTCACCACTTGTTGCAAAACAGGCATAAAAAGAATAACGAATCTTTTAAAGAATATTTATATACGCTCATGGAAATTGCAAAGCCGGTTAAAATGGACGAGATTAGTATCATAGGGTATTTTGTTGAAGGAATTCCGGATTCTAGGTCGAATAAAACCGTTTTATACCAGGCACAAACAATAAAAGATCTTAAGGAGAATTTGAAAGTGTATGAAAAGATACATTGTTCGCGACAGTCATTAAACAAGTCGCAAAATACACAAAGTACTTCGAAGGCTTCGTTTTCACAAGGTAGTGACAACAAAAAAAAATGTTTTAAGTGCTCATCAACGACACATCTAGCGAAAGATTGCAATAATAAAGATAAGCAATATAAATGTTTCAAATGTGGGGAAGCAGGGCACCGGAGTTTCGAGTGCAAAACAAATGTAGGCAAGCAAATCAAAAAAAAAAAAGTCGCAGTTAATTCCATGTTTAACTCACCTTTGATTCGGACTAGTGGGTTGATTTTTAAGCGTGTAAAAATTGATGAAATCGTGGTTGACGCAATGGTTGACACAGGATCTGGGTCAGATAGTACCAATGTACTAAATATAGTACACCTAGATCATGTCGCGTCATGCTCGCATTTGGAATTTCTCGTTAGCGCGCAATGCAACAAAATGTTCATTATGCTTGCAGCAGTCGTTAGACATACATACATCGCACGTTGGTGGCAGAGTTAAGATTTCGTGTTTTTTCTTGTCGTTGTTGTAAGGCAATATAAAATATTATATAAGATAAAAATTGAAAATTTTATAGGTAGGTTGAAGAAATATATCCAATATTTCAGTATATTATGAAAAACTTAGGTTTTTTTAAAAAATGTTATCTATTTCGGCTAAACAAACTAGGGTGTACTATATTTAGTACATTGGGACTATATGCGCTGTGTTTGTCATTATTTCATAGGGGTGTTACACTTAACGAAGTACTTGCTATTTTGGAGGATGACGATGATAATGGGAATAGAGTTGAAGACATTTGTATTTTTCCACTAATTAATGCAGCGGATGAATTGACAGATGAAGACTCCGGGGACGAGGACTATCTGCAGATAGATAACCTTCCAGCTTCTCAACTGCACGCTCCAGCAGAAGTTGAATTTGAAGGAAGAAACGCCGAGCATACTTCATCAGATGATTCCGATGACGACTTGCCATTGAGCGAGCTAGCAAAAAAGCAGAATCTTCGAAAACGTAAGGCAAAAAAACAAAAGAGATATAACTGGGTAAAGGAGGACTTAGAATTTTCTGTTACGGATTTCGAGGGACCTCCATTCTCAATGGAATCGGAAAATTCTCTAGAGCTCTTTTTTAAGTTTTTTGATGATGAAGTAAGAGAGCTAATTCGGACTGAAACTAACAACTATGCCCAACAAAAAAACATCAATGCAAACTTTGAAAAGCGCGAAATTTTAGCATTCATAGGAGTTTTGATATTGAGCGGATACGTACAGGTTCCAAGAAAAAAAATGTACTGGAAACGCGAAAAAGATTGTCACAATGACCTGAACTCAGATGCAATAACCAGAAACCGATTTTATATGATTTTTTCCAATTTTCATGTGTGCAACAATCAACATTTGAATACTGATGACAAGTTTGCAAAGGTAAGGCCTCTTTTCGATCTAATAAATAAAAAATTCATGGAGCATGCACCATTAGAGGAAATGCATTCTATTGATGAGGCCATGGTACCATATTATGGCCGTCATGGTTGTAAGCAGTACATCCATGGAAAACCGATTCGATACGGCTATAAGTTGTGGTAGGTGCTACCCGGTTAGGTTACTTGAATTGGTTTGAACCATATCAGGGGGCATCGACAAACATAAGCAAAAGGTATGAAGATTTTGGTGTTGGAGGTGGAGTTGTGCTGGAGTACGCACAAGCCTTACGTGACAACTGGCCAGACCGGAAGTTTCATCTATTTTTCGATAACTTTTTTAGTTCAGTTCCTTTGATCGAAAAACTCACTGAGTGGAACTTATACTCAACCGGAACAATAACGGAAAATAGACTAAAAGATGCATCTCTGTTGAACTCAAAAATCATGAAAAAGGTTGATCGAGGATCCTACGACTACACAAAAATCTCGGACGAAAATAAAATAGCAGTGAAGTGGCATGATAACAATGTAGTTTGCCTTATATCAAACTTTGCTGGAGTACAACCGGTTCATACAGTAAACCGTTACTCACGACGGGGGAAAAAATATTAGGGTGGAGCAACCGTATCTCATAAATATGTACAATGCCAATATGGGTGGAGTAGATCGTTCCGATCAAAATATCAGCCTATATAGAGTTTCAATCAGAGGAAAAAAGTGGTATCATTGTTTATTGACCCACTGTATTGACATGGCTGTGCAAAATGCATGGCAATTGCATCGAAAACAAAATGGAGACATGGACCAGCTGAAATTTAGGAGAGTCATTGCAACTACATTACTGCAGCAAAATCGGAAAGAGCAAACTTACCAAAAAGGACCCAGAGGAAGCTTGGAAGAATCAGTTTTACGCTATGATGGCATGAATCATTTCGTGGTTCACCAGGATAAGCAAACTCGTTGTGGATTTTGTCATGAACGGACCACGACCAGATGCTCAAAATGCGATGTTGGAGTGCATGTAAAGTGTTTTATTTCATTTCATACTAAAAATTAATTTTTTCGTTCACAACGCTTACATATGTTCCCAATGTACTAAATATAGTACAGCCTTAAAATCCACTTTCATGAATTAAATGTTTTAAAAAAAGTTTAGACATGTCTTTTTAATCACAATTGAAGTCCAAAAACATAAAAATTATTTTGGTCACCTTCCCGGTTTTGTCTTGGGACCATCTGGGTTAAGTCTACTCAGATATGACATGTTTGAAAAGTTTAAGTATGCACAATTAAGTAGCGACAAACGACGTTTGGTTGGTATAAAAGAAAGCGAACTTTTCACAATAGGCAGTGTAACTAAGGAAATTAGAGTAGACAATATTTCAGTCGAGGTTACTTTTCATGTAACTAAAAGTAATGACTTGCGTTCCGAAGCAGTTATCGGTAATGATATCCTAAGGGTAGCAAATATATCTTGCTGAGTTTACAAGCAAATTACAGAAACGCATTGAGGTAAATAATACCGAGGTGGAAATCATAAGTCCTGATCAGGTCGATAACACAGAGGATGAAAATGAGAATTGTTTTTTAAGTGAGTTCACAGCGCCTCCAAAATAATTTAGGTGATGAAGAGAAATTTCCTTCTATGAATTTAACTCATCTATCTACTGAAAAACAATCTGCTGTAGTGTCTATCGTTAGACAGTACGCTCCAAAACCAAACTCTGAATCCCCGGTTCAAATGAAGATTATTTTATCAGATGAAATACCCGTCTATCAAACTCCGCGCAGAGTTTCGTACTTTGATCAGCGTGTAATAGATGATCAAGTTAGCAATTGGTTAAAGAATGGTATAATTCAGCAAAGTAATTCTGAGTATGCTTCGCCAGTGGTTTTGGTATCTAAGAAAGATGGCACAAAGCGATTGTGTTGTGATTTCAGAAAGTTGAACGAAAAGGTAATTCGAGACCATTTTCCAATGCCACTTATTGATGACGTTCTAGAACGTCTTCAAGGAGCTACAGTTTTAACAACGCTTGACTTAGCTAACGGATTTTTTCACGTTCCGGTGGAACCCAGTTCCAGGCGATACACATCCTTTGTAACGCACAGTGGCCAATTCGAATTCAATTTCGTGCCTTTCGGAATTTCCAATTCGCCCGCTGTATTTTGTCGATACATTTCGACTATTTTCCGTGATTTAGTCCGAGATGGAGTGATCGTTGTCTACATGGACGACATAATTATTCGGGCGCAGAACGAGGACGAAGGATTCAAGAAGTTAGCAATAGTTTTGAATACAGCGGAGAGTTATGGGTTAAAAATAAAATAGCAAAAGTGTCAATTTTTAATGAAAAGAATTCAGTTCCTAGGATACGTTATTGAGGAGGGAGGTATCCAACCGTCAGAAGAAAAAGTGAAGGCTGTAAAATCGTTTCCAATACCTCATGACAAAAAATCGCTACAAAGATTTTTAGGCCTAACATCTTATTTCAGAAGGTTTGTAGAAGGATATGCGTTAATAGCTAAGCCACTTAGTGACTTACTCAGAAAAGACAGCGAGTATCGTTTCAAGGGAGAGCAGCTGCTAGCATTTCAGCAGCTCAAATTAGCAATTGTCGAATCACCGGTTTTAAGACTTTACAACCCTAATGCTGAAACCGAGATACATACGGATGCATGTAGGTATGGTTATGGTGGTGTGCTCTTGCAGAAAAATGAAGATGACCAACAGCTTCATCCTATTCAATATCTTAGTCGCAAAACCAGACCTGAGGAACAAACGTACCACTCCTATGAATTGGAAGTACTTGCGATCATAGAAGCGTTGAAGAAGTGGAGAATTTATGTTATAGGCAAGAAGGTTAAAATCGTTAGTGATTGTAATGCTTTTGCACTAACTATGAAAAAGAAAGAGATTCCGCTTCGTGTCACACGGTGGGCTATGTATCTGCAAGATTTCGACTACGAAATAGAGCACATACCCGCGACAAAGATGAAACATGTTGATGCGCTAAGCAGAATGTCAACTATGCTTTTAGAAGATTCCTTAAGCTTTCGTCTAAAAGCAGCACAGCAAAGCGACGATTGGGCTAGGGCAATATCTAAATTTTTAGAGAACGATATTTATGAAGATTTTTATCTGAAGAACGGAGTATTATACAAAGATCCGGCGAAAGAATTAGTGGTAGTTCCACATGGAATGGAAGAGGAAATTATTCGTTTAGCTCATAGCCAGTGGCACTGGGGTGCAAAAAAGACACAAGATTATATAGAAAAAACTTTTTATATCCCACAGATAGGACCAAAAATAACAAAGATTATAAAAAATTGCATCGATTGAATCATAGCGGAACCAAAGTTAGGAAAGAAAGAAGGTTTGTTGACGCCTATAGGCAAAGATGACAAGCCCCTTGGTACATATCATTTAGATCATGTAGGCCCAATGGAGTTAACGCATAAAAAATATAACCACTTACTTGTCGTAGTGGACGCTTTTAGTAAATTTGTATGGTTATACCCCACCAAGAGTACAGATTCCGCGTCAGTTGTAGAACGACTGGAAAAACAAGCTTCTATTTTTGGAAATCCTCGAAGGATAATCACAGATAGAGGTACGGCTTTCACTGCAAATAGTTTCGCGGAATACTGCAAAAGAGAACAAATTCAGCATCTTCTAATTGCAACAGGTGTTCCCCGTGGAAACGGACAGGTGGAACGTATTCACCGCATTATATTACCACTTTTAACTAAATTATGCAATAACAACCCATCAAACTGGTACAAACATGTAGACAAAGTCCAACGCCTTATTAATAATTCACCTCCAAGAAGCACTGGCTTTTCTCCCTTTAAGATATTGACGGGATTAGACATGCGAACACCAGCCGATATAGAGCTTCAGAATTTATTGGATAAATCAATAGTTGAGGAATTAGAGAATGAGCGTGGCAGGGTTAGGAAGCAAGCGTTAGAAAACATCTCTAGGATACAACAGGAAAACAGAAAAACTTTTAACGCCAAACGCAAACCGGAAGTCGAGTACAATAATGGCGACTTAGTAGCGATTAAAAGAACTCAGTACGGGCCGGGGTTGAAGGTCAAAGCTAAGTTTCTCGGACCATATTCAGTACAACAGTGTTTACCACATGGACGATACGTGGTCGAGAAGGTAGGCGACCATGAAGGGCCGCATAAAACAACATCGGTAGCCGAATTTATGAAACCTTGGAGACCATCGTTCGGGGCGAACGACATATCAGGACGGCCGAATGTAGGAATTACAACCGACAGGACAACGCGAAGTGGACACACCTACTGACCGATAAATGCGACTCTACATACTTGACGCACGGACACAAAACTTAACGAACCGGACAAAGCGTTTTAGTTGACTTTCCACGAAAGAGTCTGTTTAAGTTTAAACCTCTAACGATAAGCATCGTAGCTATGTAAATATACTTAATTTTACCTTATAAATAAACTATGAAATATACTGAATTATAATAAAAATCCAAAGGTGTTATATTAATTTCTACATACATATGTATTAGTATACACATATATATCAGAAAAGTTTCACATTTCAAGAATATATTTTTGACGGCAAAAATATATAAACTGAAATATTGTATTTTTATTTGAATGAAATCATTTCTATACCTGGCAACTGAATTATAAACGTCATTTATTGCGGCCAACAAATGTAAACAAATTTATTTCAATTAAATCTCAGGTTAAATGCGTGTAGAAATCAGCTCGTACATGATTCAATAAAGAAGGGTGCCATATTAACTACCTGACAATTAAACAGATTATGACATTTCGTCGCTGTTGCTATGAGGCGTTAAGGAGTGTGACTTGCCCAAAGTGTGTATGATCAGCTAGTTATTCGCGCACGATTAGGTTGAGACAAAAAACATTGTCTTATATGCAGAACATTTGCTGAAAATAGTCCAAATTTTCCGTTGCTAATTTACTTTCGGAAGGGGGTACATGTATAAACTAAGTTTTAAGTTTTTGGAGCAGTTAATAAAAGTTGATGTATATTGGAACGATTTACCGTCATCCCTTGTCAAGTTTGATTTAAAGACAAAGCGGTTTCGGCGGCTGTTCCAATAAACATCAACTTTTCACCTTGGCGGAAAAACATAACATCAAAAAGAAACAGGTAATAAAACGCTTGTCCAAATTAATTGGGATATATTAACCGCTGATCCTCATTATATGCAACACAAACCTTAATTTAGATGAGAAAGTTCTAAAACGGTTTTTTGGACAGGATTTGTTCAGATTAGGTGCTTTAATAATAACATAGACATAACGCAAATATTTCATTGGAAATAATGGGTTCATTTTAACTTTTTGTAAACTAATCTTAAAATATAAAAAACGCAGAAAAGCCAGGAAAACATTCTTAAACTTTACATTTGGGGGAATGTCCATAATCTGTTAATCAAACAAATTCGACATGTAACTACCTTCCTGTATTTCCTTTCCTTTATCATGGGTTCGCGCATAATTTGTATATCATAAAAATTGTTTTTCGAAAGTGGTAAATAAATAAATCGCTAAAAAGAACTCGATTAAAATTCGAAGCGAGGATGAAGTGTGCATTGTTTAGTTAGTTGTGAACAAACGTACGGAGTGTTCCCCTTATTTTTATTTTATTTATTTATTTATTATAAGAAAGTAACAATGAATTCTTACTTTACTTATAAACTATAGCTACATAGGCTTTCAGCTACCCTTATTTTTAAATCGTTTGCGCTGCAAGAAATTATCAATTCAAAAGATACTATAAATTGAAAAGAAGCGTTCGACATTGTTTTTAAGAAAATCCATTTTTACATTGAAAATAATGTTTTGAATTTATAAAAATTAAAATTTAAAAAAATATGTTATGAATTGCGCGGGTTCTTCACTGCCACATCTTTGCACATTTAGTCTTTTGTGTTAGTGCTGGACTACTTCCTGTAAGCAGAAGCCAATTCGTCAGAAAATACTTTTCGGAATTTTCACACGCTACGCAACTTCACACAATGATTCGACTATATTTAGCTTGTTTATGTAGCATGTGTTGAAAACTAGATAAATTAAGAATATTGGCGAGATAATTACGATAATTACATAATTTTTGCGGGGTTACATTGCAGTACATCGTAAATGAAGGGCAACATGAGTTATCAAATTATAAACATGTGGTCGTTTTTATAAATATACTTATGTACTTCTGTAGAAGTGATGGAACAATTAATTGACCAAATTTTATATTTTTGTTTGGGTTTCACTGCAGTTTAACTCACAAATAGAGAGCGCACATAGAAATTAAATGTGGATTAAGTCCAGTTCTACTCGTGACGAGATTTTCAAGTCACATTTTTATGTGTTGAAAACTATATGAATTAAGAATATTGGCGAGATAATTACGATAATTAAAATATAAAGTTTTGGTCTGGATATAATTGCACTTCTGAAAATTACCTTTTGTTGAAGATGGTCGTTATTTTCCGTCTTTACTCCCACTTAAAAAATAGTGTTAAAATAAAAAGTAAAAGCGTTTTTTTTCAGAAAATATGTTTTAAATGAATTACCTTGATAAGGTGAATTCTTATATATCAACTTTTACTTGAATAACAAGAAAGAGAAACATATAATATTAATAACTCCTATTTAGAATGTAATGAATAATGTGTAACACAAATTCTATTTTTAGAAAATTGTTAGAATTGTTGTTACGTTTTGGGCGTGCTCGTCCGTTTCAAATATTCATATGTCTATGATTTTTCGGCCTGTTTTTATTAAACGATAATATTATTTTGTGAGCTCAAGGCCAGTGTATAAGGAAAAGTATATTGGAAAAAAGACAACAACAGTCAGGAGTGGTAGAAATTATAGCTATTTCGGAGATCACCACATCTCCTCATCAGATTTCTTTCATGACTCCACCGGCACTCGAACCAACAACCTACGACTTGCTGGGCAAGTGCGTAGCCAATGGACCACAGCCGGCATGTAAGCTGCTGTTGCTTTTTACCACTTTTCCTTATGTCCTACCAACACCATTCAAGTACGACAGTCTGTCGCTATTAAGTGAATGTGGTTTTTTTTTTTTTTTTGTTGTGTAACACAAATTCTATTTTTAGAAAATTGTTAGAATTGTTGTTACGTTTTGGGCGTGCTCGTCCGTTTCAAATATTCATATGTCTATGATTTTTCGGCCTGTTTTTATTAAACGATAATATTATTTTGTGAGCTCAAGGCCAGTGTATAAGGAAAAGTATATTGGAAAAAAGACAACAACAGTCAGGAGTGGTAGAAATTATAGCTATTTCGGAGATCACCACATCTCCTCATCAGATTTCTTTCATGACTCCACCGGCACTCGAACCAACAACCCACGACTTGCTGGGCAAGTGCGTAGCCAATGGAACACAGCCGGCATGTAAGCTGCTGTTGCTTTTTACCACTTTTCCTTATGTCCTACCAACACCATTCAGGTACGACAGTCTGTCGCTATTAAGTGAATGTGGTTTTTTTTTTTTTGTTGTGTAACACAAATTCTATTTTTAGAAAATTGTTAGAATTGTTGTTACGTTTTGGGCGTGCTCGTCCGTTTCAAATATTCATATGTCTATGATTTTTCGGCCTGTTTTTATTAAACGATAATATTATTTTGTGAGCTCAAGGCCAGTGTATAAGGAAAAGTATATTGGAAAAAAGACAACAACAGTCAGGAGTGGTAGAAATTATAGCTATTTCGGAGATCACCACATCTCCTCATCAGATTTCTTTCATGACTCCACCGGCACTCGAACCAACAACCTACGACTTGCTCGGCAAGTGCGTAGCCAATGGACCACAGCCGGCATGTAAGCTGCTGTTGCTGGTCCATTGCACACAGGTAGATTTTACAATATTACGCGGCCATAAGTCTTTTTTTTTTAATCTACCCTAAATTAAAAATGTGTTATACTTTATGTTTACCCATAGACTCGATAACAACGAGCCGGTTCTATTGGCCCCGAAACTTGCAATCAGTGCGTGCGCAGGCAGTCGGAACTTTACTGTCTCCTACTACACTCGCGATTATTTTCTGCAACACTTGTACTACCCGGTTTCAGAAGTACATATATATTGTTTTATTGACGAGAGCTACCAACTCAATTACTATGGATTCTGTTTTAACAGGTAAATGTCAATTATTTCTATATCAATCTATTAACTTCCTACAACATTAACATGTGTTTTATAGATATTTTAGAAAATGAGTTTTTTAGATAAATTTTTTTGTTTGTTTTTCAAATAAAAAGCTTTTAGTTATACTATCCCCTTCGATCGAGTTATGAATCTTAATTTATATTATACTACGCACTATTATGTAGGTGTTCAAATAAGAATCAGCCGCCAATAGGTGCCAGGTGGCTAGAAAATGATGGGTTTAGCTACGGACTACAAAAAAAATATTTTTCTTTTTCGTCGTAGGTGGCCCTGGGTCTTCGGGAACGACAGTAGTCACCCGTCAATATCTCTACAATAAAATGCAAAGCCAGAATTTGAAAAATATTGATGAAAAGTTGGCTTATTAGAAAATAACCTTTTATCTACATATGGTGATTCAGATGACAAACTTAAAAAAAATATTGCTTATTTCAAGACTGATTTAAAGAAAAAATGGATAAAAGCGAAAAGAACCGAAGCTGTTTTCTTAAAAGTCAACAAGGCTTGGTTAGATGGGACCTTTCATATACCAATAGAAGTTCAACCACTACGCACAGGACGACCTTCGAAATCATTTGAACAATCAAGTGAACGAAGTAAACGTAGAAAGACTGAAGACATTCGCGCAGTAGTTGATGATTCGGTTATAATTCATGCTGCTCAATCATCTTTGCAGAGCAAGGGGCTTCGGAATGCTTCAGTTATCCTAAAGGAAATAACTAAATCACCAACACGAGCAGGAAAATATAAGAAAGCTTACAGATCGTCAAATGAATCAGAAAAGTACAATAAGTTGACACCTCAACAAGCTTTAGAAATGTTTGTAGAGGCTGAACTTACAAAAGATCAATATGAAGTCATTCGTAAGACAAACATTCATCTATATCCTTGCTATGATAGATTATTAGAAGCAAAAAAAGAGTGCTATCCACCTGAAGACCATATCAAAGTTACTAGCCTTTCAGTCGAATGTACTTTACAAAGTCTCATCGACAAGACTCTGATGCGGTTATCACTTTACTTAGAAGAAGTGCTATTAACTATTGATGAAGAACAAAGACAGGCTCTAACAATCATATGTAAATGGGGTTGTGACGGCTCGCAATAGACAAAGTACAAACAAAAGTTCGATAAGTCTTCTGATTCGGATGGAAATATTTTTTTGAGTTCATTTGTCCCACTGCAAATAAATTGTGGCAAATATAACAAAGTTATTTGGCAGAATCCATCTCCGTCTTCGCCTAGGTATTGTCGACCCATAAGATTCAGGTTTACCAAAGAAACTGTAGATGTTACAAAGGAGGAAATAGCGTACGTCCAAGAATCAGCTGATAAGTTAGTTCCTACTGAAATTGAAATTAATGGAATTCGATTTACTTTTTCACACATTTTCAAATTGACTATGATAGATGGTAAGGTTTGCAATGCCGCAACCGACACAAAATCAACTAGTCGATGCTTTATTTGTAAAGCAACATCGAAAGAATTTAACAATCTTGACAAAAAGCATGATATCGTTCCTGAGACTTTAAATTATGGTATATCATTTTGCCAGGAAACGTTAGATATGCTATTACCCTCTACGCCAGAGACGATTGTTTTATTGGAATCTTCTGAGGATGAGGATCATGAGGATGTTTTTTCATTGTATTTACTAAAAACTTAATTGAAGTTACTTAATTCGCATTTTTGTTAAATATATGCCAAATATAAAAAAAATCAATGTTTCATTCAAATATTTTTTTTTGTAAGAAAATACAATTTTTTTGTTTAAATAGAGCACAAGTGTATTTTTTTTGTACATAAGTATTTTTTTTATATAATCATGGCATTTACAACAGATCTGGGGCATTAAATAATTTTGGCCGCGTAATATTGTAAAATCTACCTGTGTGCATTGGCTACGCACTTGCCCAGCAAGTCGTAGGTTGTTGGTTCGAGTGCCGGTGGAGTCATGAAAGAAATCTGATGAGGAGATGTGGTGATCTCCGAAATAGCTATAATTTCTACCACTCCTGACTGTTGTTGTCTTTTTTCCAATATACTTTTCCTTATACACTGGCCTTGAGCTCACAAAATAATATTATCTTTATACTTATATATTTGAAATAGAAGGAAATTGCAACTCCGATTTTTTATTTATGTTCTTTGTGCCACAAAATTGATTAAGCTCTTCGTATTATTTAGTTAAGCTTCGTCCACAGCTCTCAAGAAAATTCGGCAATACTTTTGAGCCTGAAGTAGTAGTGAAACATTAATTTTGGCGTGAACAGTAGACAACAATAGAAGAAGAATAGAGAAAAGACTATCAGAACTATTTTCCGTTCTTAAATTGCACTAATAAAATTACATGGTTCATGAAAGATGCTAACATGGACTGAGACTTTTAGTGGTGAAATTAAGTGTTAAAACCGTTCTCGCCCTACATGGTTGCACTTGGAAACAAAAAAAAAAACATCAAATCGATCAAAAAATTATAGTATAGTGCACATTTTTTTACTTAAGAACTCACAGACTAATTTATATAAAGTATTCTGCACAAATATTTATCGTAAAAGATTGTTTCTTCCTATATTTCATGCAAAATAAAATTGGTTTTCAGGTTGTTCGGAGCGCCACCACTTAGAAAAATGTTTACATACAAATGCAGCACTATTAGTTTTCGTTGCTAAAGTATATAGAGCATCACTTGCTAGTTCCAGTATAACAAGTGGCAAAATGAGAGCGTTTACTTATTTTCATACATTATTTCATATACATATGTATATGATGTACATTTCTTTATTTTCAAAAACTTACTGAGTCTACGCATCATTTTATAGATTTGCGTTAATTTTGTACTTTGATTGTTTATTGAAAGTGAAGTTGCCTACAAGAACTTATTGGCGCGTAATTATAGTCGGCTTATAGTTGGTAGCAGTTTTAGCTTTTTGCCCTAATTTTCAATGGGTTATCTGACGAAAACTTTTCAACTAACTTTAAGCACCAATTTAATTGAAATGAAATCCAGACCCATACGTTTATCTTCTTTATCCAGTTTGGAAAAGGCAGAAGTAACGGCGCGATTGTTGAAAACTCGTTTGGTTTCAAACGGCTCGGAGAGGTCCTTCCCAATTCTGACCGAGCTGGTGGTGTTGCTCAACGTCATTTTACATAGCCGTATTAGTGTTTTTGACATACCAAATTTAGACATTGCGGCAAATTGGCAGCTTCTCGTGCTGTCTCTTCTTCTTTCTTGGGTCTTTTCCAAGATTTGGCGCACCGTGAATATTTGGACGATGGAAGATTTGCCAAGTCTAAAGCCACACTGATAAGGTTCAATCAGTTCGTTCACAGTGGGCTTCAGTCGTTCACACAATACGCTCGACAGAACCTTATATGCTATGCTAAGAAGACTGATCCCGCGACAGTTGCATTGCGCAGAGTACATTTAAATTCCAATCAAGGCATGCGAACGCCATGAGCTGGTGCATGCACTTTGGCAGTCGCTCGCCGCCGCACTTGAATAGCTCCGCTGGCAGTCCGTCAGGACCAGCGGCCTTATTGTTTTAGCCGCGCTATTGCCATTCGAATTTCGTCCAGGTCAGGTAACACTACTTCGACTCTGTCTTCATTGATTGGGGCTTCAGGTCCATCATCTTTGATGTTTTCCGCGAAAGTACCCTTAAGCAGCGTGGACAAGTGCTCCCTCCACAGCTTGAGTGTACTCTGGATGTCGGTCATCAGGTCGCCGTTTTGATTCTTACAGGAATTTGCCCCGGCCTTGAAACCTTATGTAACCCAAGCTTCTCGCACTCTCTTTCTTCTGTTTTCGGAAAATGCGCCTCACTTCCTTCCGCATTCCTCATCGTACCAGTCGTTTTTTCGGGCTGGCTGAAAACCAATGACCTCTTCAGCGGCGGTACGTAATGAGCGATAAAAGTGGTTCCATTGCGCGCAGATATCCGCTTGCTAAACTTTGGTCTCAGATAGTTGGAGTGCAAGTCGAGTGGCGAAACGGTCGGCTATCTGCTGTTTATGAACAATTTTGAATAGGCTATCTATCAAATTAAGCTGTAACTAACTTTCAGGTCAATTTTTTGATTACTTTGATCAAGCGGCGTTGAATTCGAATTGTATTCTAAAATGTTCAGATTTAACTTGGGTTGAATGGCAAGATATGTTTTCTTTATAATCTGAGTCCTTTCCTTTAATGCTTGCGTTAAAAGATCTCATGACTACGAATATTACATCCATTTTTCATCTTTCGCTGTTTATGAAGGTTTCCACTTTAGCTATTTATATTACTTCACAATTAGAATCATTGAATTATGTTAAGCTTTTCCAACCTATTTTTTGTCTTTTTTTCACATGAGAAAATTAATTCCAATATATTTCGATTAAAATTATAATACAAATTTTACGATTCTTCTACAAAAATCAAGTAGTGGTAAAGTAAATCTATATCCAGATTACAAAAGAATCTCTTAGAATGGAAAATATTTACCCGTTAGATTTTTAACAAATCTTCGAAGACGATAAACATTATATTTTCGCAGAACATTCCTTGGAAATAATCAGTAATGTGCCGAAGACAGAATTTTGCTCTTTCCGAAATTTTGATGATTATTATTATTATTATTATTATCATCAGTTTATTTTTATAAATAAATTATAAAAGTAAACTTAAAACTAAGGTGCCAGCAGCTAGAGGCCATCGACCTTGTTCTGAATTATTTTAAATACTGTATAAAATATTGCTTAACCGTAGCTGTTGTTTGTTGGTTATGTATTGGTGCCTGTAGTGCGAACTTAGCGGCTTTATCTGCGACTTCATTGCCTTCGATTCCAATATGACTTGGAACCCACATTAATTTTAGTTTGTGTGGGAATTGAATAAGCGTGTCTCGAATTTCGATTATTGTGTTATTTCGGTGTAAGGTGTTCCCTATTGCTCGAATAGCTGCTAGCGAATCGGTGCAAATTACGTGTTTGCCTTTTTGCCTTTTTAAAATTTGTATGGCGGCTAAGATCGCCTCTGACTCTGCCGTAAAAATAGAGCAATATTCGTCGAGACGTGCAAGATGTAGCGTATGGTGTTCATTGTCTACTATAGCATACCCGACCCCCATGCCGGATTTTGAACCATCTGTGAAGTGAAAACTCCAGTTAATGCGCATACTTCTAATTTCCCAGAAGCATTTGATATACACAGTTGCACTGGTGATTTCTTTTTTCTTATGTCTTAGGTTGTCTATAATGCTATCCTTTTTGAAGTACCATGGTGGGTTTTTGGCGTGTATAATTGTTTTTGTTGGTGTGTAATTCCCTTGTGCGTTGCAACATTTATTATATTGTGTATGGTTGTCGGTGTCTTTTTATTTGTTGCTTTTTTTATTTTTGAGAAGTTGTAAAAGGTAGGTTTTTCTGTCACGTTGATAATTTTGGAGTAGAGCCTTCCGGTTGCTTCTTCTACTCTGTGCTCGAAGGTTGGTAAGCCTGCTTCTGTTAGTATATTTGTAATTGGTGTAGATATGAACGCGCCTATGCAATATCTTGCAGCAGCATGGTACATTGATTTTAGTTTGTTCATGTTAGCTTTAGATATTCGTCCGTATATTGCTAGTCCGTAATCCAGTTTTGACAAAAATATTGATTTTAAAATGTTTATGACAGTGTTTGTGTGAGTGTTGCTGTGAAAGCTGGAAAGACATTTGATTAGGTTGAGTCTGTTTGTTAAGTCTTTTGTAGGTATTCTATGTGGTTCAACCAGTTGTATTTTTTGTTGAAAGTTAGTCCCAGAATTTTTAATTGGCTCACGTGCTCTAGTGTCGAGTTGTTTAGACATAAGGTGGTAGGTATGCATTCTTTTTTCTGCAGATGTGTAATTCTTTACATTTTGTTGTGAAAATTTTTCCTCCACTTGCTGAACACCATTTATTGATCTCGTCGCTTAATTTATTGAAGTCGTTTTGTAGATTTTGGTCTGACTTATATTTCGCAGTTATGTACAGATCATCTGCGTATATGCAGTGTTTGAATTTTTTGTGTTGAATTACAATTTTGTTGAGTTTTTCGAAAGTAATTTGGAATAGGACGACCGATAACGGTGAGCCCTGTGGTACCCCGTTTTGTAGAGTGAAAGTTTCGGAGTGGTAACCGTTTAGCCGCACACGAAACTGTCTGTTTTTAAGAAATGCATTTATATATGATATTATCTTCTTGCCTACTTTCCACTCCGCTAATTGGTCTAAAATTGTGTGCATGCCTACTCTGTCGAACGCTTTTTCGAAATCTATTGAAATCACTGAGATGTGATTTCGTGTTGATAGGTCATTTGATGTTTCGTGATCGATAAAAAGAAGTGGATCCAATGTGCTTTTGTTGTTTTTATACGCAACTTGATTTTGTGATTGTAACCTGTTTTTGGTCATAAACCAGACCAGTCGTTTTGCAATAATTTTTTCGATTACTTTGCTGACGCATGGAATTAGAGAGATAGGTCTATATGCCTCGAAAGAAACTTTTGACTTTTGCGGCTTTGGAAGTGGGACAATGGTTGCTGTTTTCCATTGTTGTGGGATGACACAAGTATTAAGGATTTTATTGTAAATATTAAGCAATCGCCTTGTTGCAATGGTCGCAAGGTTTTTCAACATTTTGTAGCTGATTTTGTCATGACCGGGGGTATCTCCTTTTAGTTTAATTAATGCGTCGTTGAGTTCGGGTAAACTAATATCTGTTTCTATTTTTTGTGCGTCTTTATTAGGTATGAAGTTAATGCTAATTATTGCGTTGGATGTGTATTTTAACTTCAAAAAATTACGATCGAAATTTTTATCGCTGGAGTAGGCAGACCATTGTTTGGCAAAGAAGTTGGCTATGTCTGTGGGTTCAGTGAGGGCATTGCCAGAATTATCTTTTATTACTCTAATGCTGTTTGATGTGCTTTTACCATACAGTTTTCTAACGTTATGCCAAATTGTTTTAATTGGGGTATTTGGGTTAATTGTGTTGGTGAATTCGAAGAAAGACTTCCTCTTTGCAAGTTTTGCATGCTTTTTGAAAATTGCGTTTGCTTTTTTGGAGGCCATTTTGTTTTCGTTTGTCATGTTGTTTTTGAATCTGTGCCACATAACTTGCTTGCTTGATCGCAGCTCAGTTAGATTTTCGTTCCACCAATGTACGTTATTTTTCGTGGTGTGGTGCGCGTATGTGTGTGGTATGGATTCGTGATGGTCAGTACTGATGAATTAATAAAACATTTTATCACTGCCAAAGTGCAATTTGATATACATATTTCAAGAAATTATGAATATATATGTACATACATATGTACAGTGACTCACAGCCAAAGTGATGCAACCGTATAAGAAATACTAAAGCAAGTATTACCTGAAAACTAAATACATCTTCCAAAAAATATAAATACCACTTAACAGCGGCAGATATACGCATTTAATTTATGTTTTAAAAAAATCATTTTTTTTATTAATTAATTTATTTAATTAACAACAAAAACAAACTTCAGTATTAAATAGCACCTCACAGCGAAAATGATGCAGTAACAAAAAAAAACAGAATAAATTGCAACTTTTTTAAGGATACAACTAAAATTTTAGGTTGATTAATATTTTGTGGGATAACCTTTACTATCTACAACTGCTTTCATGCGTTTCGGCATGGACTCCATCAATTTCTTTGTATAGTTAGGAGCAAGTTTATTCCATTCTGGTTGCAGGGCGTTTTTCAAGTCGGTTTTATTTCGAATCTCGTAGTTTCGAATCTCTCGTTCCAAAACGGAGCACATATTCTCGATTACATATAAATCTGGAGACTGTGCTGGTGTTTGTACTATGTGGGGACAGTTTCAAGTAAGACAACCTTTCACAACTCCGGATTTGTGTTTCGGATCATTATTTTGATAGTACCGAAAGTTGTCGGAAATATTTACTTTCGCGGCACTTGGTAGCAAATTTTGTTTCAAAATACCCAGATACACACTCTTGTCCATAGTACAATCGTTGAATTCCAAATTTCCGACTCTAGATGACGACATGCATCCCCACTCCATTACATGCCCTCCACCATGTTTTACGGTGGTACGTAGATTTTGCGGTTGTAGCTCAGCATTTCCTTTTCTCCATACATAGCTCTTTCCATCCGATCTAAACAGGTTGAATTTACTCTCTTCTGCAAAAATTATGGTAATCCAGAAGCTTTCACTCTTAGATAAATGTTCGTTTGCAAACTTCAACCTCGCATTTCGATTTTTAGTATTGACGTATGGTTTATTTCGGGCTGTGCGGCCGTTAAAATCAGCTTCTCTGAACACTCATCGTATGGTTTCCGGATTATTTTTCTTCCCAAGAAATTTTTCCACTTCGTTGTCTAAAGCTGGAGCACTTAAATGGAGATTTTCGAGTATTTTCCGAACAATCTAATGGAAATCACTTTCGTTAAATATTTTATTATTAGCCGATTTCTTTTTATTTCACAAACATAACGTTCAATGATATGATGAATAGTTCCTTGACTCAGTTTCACCATTGCCGCGATTTTGCGTTGACTTTTGCCGTCTTTATAATGCTTTAGTATTAATTCGCACAATTCAATACTTGTTTGGCGACCCATTTTGAACTTCACTTTATGAATGACAATACTAAAATGTCAAATACTATTCCAGGATTGCTCACATTCATAACAGTATTACTTTGCATTCGAAAATCGACGCCAAGCTGTCGCCGCTAACGGTAAAGATTTGTGCATCATTTTGGCTGTGAGCTTGCATTTCGGTATACGAACATGTTTTTACTTTGCGTTTGTAAACAAAATAATTTTGGCGCTTTTTTTATTTTACAAGATTTAACTTTTGTATATGTACAATATTAATAAATTAATAAAAATTTTTTATTTCGCAATAGATATGTACATGATTTTTACTAAGCTGTTTGACAACAAATGTTAAAATTTATTGATTGTTTTCTGGCTGCACAAAACCCTAACAGGAGAGAAGGCCAAAAACTTGCAACAGCAACCTTATAAGCCTTGTCCAGGGGTGAATTTCGCCAAAATTACAAAAACACAAAGTAAACAAACCGAAAAGGATGTCTACTGGTTATACTGTGGTGCAGACTGCATCAGAAATCGCAGCATAGTTTCTTTATACGAATAAGATTAGCTGACGCCGATGTAGCTCTCGCGTGCACGTTTTGCCCATGACTCAATCATAATACTTAGGTTCTACAAATAGTGACAGCTAAATTCTAATGCTGCACAATCTAGAGTTTTATTTTGGGAGTAGGGAATTTATAGTTGCATTATGGAAGTCTGCCTTGATATCTTAAAATAGTATGGAAATATTATATGAATTGTAGATTTTATTGAAAATTATTAATTAAAAAATTTGATACAAAGAAGTAAATAAAGCGCCGTATTCGAAGCCTCCATACCTTTCATGAATAAAAAAAATTAATTTATTATGTTACTCTGACTGCGTAAAAATATTAAATTTCAGAATAGTATTTTTTATAATACAATAAAATAATTTTTTTTAAAGTAAATCCTCATGCCTGAACAATGCATCTTCAGATATGTAGCCATAAGCAGCGAATAAGGATTCTTTTGTTTGGGAAAATTGTGATGTCTCGACATATTTTCAAGCGTTGAACGAAAATTAAGACAGAATCAGAAGATAAAAAAGCAAATAACGAAAATGCATTTTTCGTACAATTTTTCAGTATGTCCGGATGTTCCTTCAATTTGGAAACCAAACATCTGAATTACCCCCTGCTCGTTAAACACTTTCTAAAGAAGACAAATTAGCTATTTTTTATTTTCTATTATTTAATAAATAACAAATAAATGCGGGTTTTTTTACATTTTATTGCTTTCCATTGTATCTTTATAAGAATCCGCAACACAATGAACTCCGAATGTCAAACAGATCAATTTGTTTTAATCGCGGATCGAATGCGTTTTTGGTAATGCCACTTTTTTATTTCATCCGCATACTGCATTATCGATCGTTTCTGATAATACCAAACGCTGTCTAATGTGAGTATAACTCCCTCCGCAACCATCCAACGGTAACTATAATAGGCATAAGTATTTATACACTAATACCCCGCTTTGCGTCGCTAATTGGGCCCGGAGAAATGCGACGCAAATCGAAACGACGCAAACCGAAACACGTTTTCCCATACATTTGCATTGATTTTGATTTGATCGGTTCCATGACGTATTTTTAAGCTGGAAAGTTTATTTTTCATTAAAAAAAATAAGTATTTTTTATGAATTATTGTAAAAACAAGGTTTTATTAAAATAAATACTTAAAAATTCATGAGAAAAACATTACAATACCATTAAGATACAAATTAAAAATAAAGAATTCATCATATAAAATTAAAAATTGAGATACAAATTAAAAAAAAGGAATTCGTCATATAAAATTAAGTCGTAACCGGTGACTTGATTTATTATTCTGAGCTTGAATCTAATAAATTTTCCACAGATTGATTTGGTAATCTTGCTGATTTTTTTATGAATGCATCTAAAGTTTTTTGGATTGTTTGCTCTTTTTTTTTCAAATAAATTTCTTTATAGCAATTGATAGCTTCCATTACATTTCTAGACACCTTTAAACTGCGATCTTCGTCCGGATCATTATTTTCAAAAATTTCCATTCCTTGTGATATCAACTGCATCGCTTCAGAGATTTTAGCAGTGGTAAGCTTTTTATTTTCTGGTTCAACTTCAAGTGTAAGTGTTTCATTGTCCACCGTATTGTTCCTTTCAGCTGCTATCAAAGTTATGTTATTAAGCTCTTCGTCGTATGACAAAAGCTCACTAATGTCTTCTTCTTCCATTCCTTCAAAATTTGCATATCTTGCTGTTTCTGCAAGTTCTTTACAAATGCTCTGAACATCATTAATATCTTCCATATCTTTGTTAGCAATACATTCGGGCCATAATTGGCGCCAAGTTCCGTTCATGCACGATTCCTTAACTTCCTTCCAAGATTGGTTTATATTTTCAACAGCCATTCTGATGCTATAATTCTTCCAAAACTCTTTCATTGTGGACATACCATTATCACCATCAGTTGCTTTTAGAAGTTGTCCAAAAGTTCGTCGCAAATAATAGGACTTGAAGTTAGAAATTACCCCTTGATCCATTGGTTGTATCACTGATGTGGTATTTGGGGGCATAAAAATAACTTTTATGTTTTCGGAATAATCATCAGAATAAACAGGGTGACTTGGTGCATTGTCCAATAGCAAGAGGACTTTAAACTCAATATTTTGAGAAGAACAGTAAGCTTTCAGTTCAGGGACGGCACAGTTTTCCATCCAATCTTTAAATAAGGATGCAGTCATCCATGCTTTTTTGTTTGCACGCCAATAAACAGGAAGATCATTCTTTGTAACATTTTTAAAAGATCTCGGGTTTTCAGATTTGTAAATTAAAAACGGCTTAAATTTAAAATCTCCTGCTGCGTTTCCTCCTAAAAGAAGTGTAAGTCTGTCTTTACAAGGTTTATGTCCAGGGGACGATTTTTCCGCTTTAGAAATGTACGTTCTTCCTGGCAACCTCTTCCAAAAAAGTCCTGTCTCATCAGCGTTGAAGACTTGTTTTGCAGAATACCCACCTTCTTCAATGATGGCTTTTATTTCAAGTTTGAACTTGTCTGCAGCTGCAGTATCTGCACTAGCAGATTCGCCTTTTAATGCAATGCTATGCAAATTTGCACGATTTTTGAAGCGATCAAACCAACCTCTGCTTGCTTCAAATTCTTCAGAAATCTCGCGACTTGATAATGGATAATTTTCTTTAAGATCGCTAAATAAGGACAAAGCTTTCTTCTGAATTACCATTTGGCTTAATGGCATTCTCCGTTGGTTTTGATCTTCAATCCAAACGCTAAGAAGGGTCTCCATTTTTTCCATTAAAGAACTTCTCATTTTTATAACTTGTTTATGTTGCAATGACGAGGCACTTTCAGCAAATTTTTTTATTTTATCGGCGTCCCTGGAACAAATTGATTTTACTGTGGAAGGTGCTAGTTCAAGGCTTCTTCCAATCTCGACAGCCTTTTCCCCAGATTTAAAACGTTTCAAAATGTCCAGTTTTTGTTTCAGGCTTATTTGTTTTCTTTTTTGACTCATTATTAAATATTTTTTAAAACTTCACAGCAGCAAGTGTAATTTGAAACTGAACAATCTTCAGCTAATGACCAGCACACGATCTTCGCATAAGCAAGACTAAAATGGGAAATCCCCTTTTTCTGTTTATGTTTTGTAACCGAAAAAAACTAACTGTATTCATTTTTATTGCCTCACACTTCATCAATGAATCATCATCATTGTTTTTGTTTTGTATTTATTTTGTGTGTGTATGTATCTATCCATTCGTTGAGTAAAAACAACAAACGCAACAATTGATTTCTAGCATAGAAACAGAAATTAATTTTCATATTTTCGACGCAAATCGAAACAAAAATGACGCAACTTCGAAGCCATAGAAAATTTTAGAAAGACGCAACTTCGAAACGTTGCAAATCGAAGCGACGCAAAGCGGGGTATTAGTGTATTATACTAGATCCGTACAAAAAAATTTCGAAGAAAGCAACCCAGTTTTCAGATTAAGAACCGATTTCCCAGGTGGGAGCGAGAAAGCGGCTTATTTACAACACCTTTTGATATTGAATCATGTGTTTTGCCCATCTATGGTTTAAACGAAGATCAGCACACGAGGTGTCCAGCTAGTGACGTATCGAGCCGAGTCTACTTGAGAACTTTAGAAGTACTCAGATTCTCGGGTAAGGAAAATTTAGTATTCGAATACACAGAATCAAGTACGAGTCTCGAGTGCTTATAGTATTCAAATGCCTAATTGAGTTTTTTTTGAAATGCTATATACATCTCTTTTTATCTGCCTAAGAGCAAGAAACTTTATAAATATCTTTAAACACTTAACCCTGTAAGAATGAAAACGGCGACCTGATGATCGACATCCACAGTGCACTCAAACTATTGAGCACTTCTTGACGCTGCTTAATGGCAGTGGCGCGAAAAACATCGAAGATGATGAACCTGAACCTCCAATCAATGAAGACAGAGTCGAAGTACCGTTACCCGACCTGGACGAAACTCGAACGGAAATAGATCGGCTAAAGAACAACAAAGCCGCTGGTGCTGACGAACCGCCAGTCGATCTAATCAAGTGTGGCGGCGAAGGCCCAGTAAAGTGCATGCACGCATGCCAATTGATTGGAATTAAAGAGCGTACTCTGTCAATCCACAACAAGGGCAATCCTACAAATATGCGTAAACTACTGCAGGATCAGTCTTCTTAGCGTAGCATATAAGGTTCTATCGAGCGTATTGTGTGAAAGACCGATACCAACCGTCAACGAACTGACCAAATATTCACTATACGCCAAATCTTGGAAAATACCCGAGAAAAAGTAATATACACACACCATTGTTTGTCTGCTTTAAATCCGCTTTAGATACCACGAGAAGAAGCTGCCAATTTGCCGTAATGTCTGAGTTTGATATCCCAGCAAAACTAATACAGCTATGTAAAATGACGTTGAGCAACACCACCAGCTCCATCAGAATCGGGAAGTACCCTCCGAGCCGTTTGATACCAAACGAGGTTTTAAACAAGGTTATTCCTATCGTGCAACTACTGGCGTATGCCGATGGCATAGACATAATTGGCCTCAACAACCGCGTTGTTAGTTCTGCGTCTTCCAAGCTGGATGAGGATGCGAAGCGATTGGGTCTAGAGGTGAACGAGGGCAAAAAAAAACCTTATTTTTGTCGACTTAACCCTAGAACACACACCCAGAAAATACCACGTAAACACACACCCGGGATACGTTTGTACCCGGGACCTTATTTTGCGGTTTTTTTAATGCTTATTCAACCGATTTCTATGATTTTTTTTTTTTTGAAATGTATATTTTAATATATAACAAGTATTTTGTCTTTTGTTTCATTCGAATATTCCTACTGGTTCCAGCGATATGGGCAAATAAAGTCAGGACATGCAGCAGTGGATTTTCGTTTTTGTTGTTGTCCTGATAAATGCAAAACAAAATAATATAATTTATAATAATATACTTGTAGAGTAACAACGAATACACATTTTGGTTTTTATTTCATTGAAATATTCTACCTGGTTCAAAAGATATGTGCAAAAAGGTCGCGCAAGGTATGGGTACGTAGGTAGCAAATACACTGGTATAACTGGTTTTTGTATTTTATATGCAGCTGCAAGGGTTGTTTTCACACGAGGTGTTGTTATAAATGCTGCCTGTCGATATTTTCATTATTGTTTTGGTGCTCAAAAGTGTAAGAAGTGAAAATAAATATAACTGAAACTATAAATAACTGGATACGAAATGACTTCAAGAAGAAACGAATATTTATCAAGTGCAGCATATAGAAGGTAAAAAATGTAAAATAAGCAACAATGTAAACATATACTAATTTTTTTTATTATGCAGGCTAACTGAGGAACAGCGAGAATCATATATACAATCTTTATTTGATGAAATTTGTGACGATGACGCTCCCTATGACTTTGACTCAGAATATGAAGAAGAAATTCAAATCCATGGCATTGAAATTGCTGATGACGATGCTGAAGTTTCGCAAAGTGCCGCAGAAGTATTACCTGATTATGCGGACTATGAGGATGATGAAGAAGACGATGAAGAAGAAGAAGTAGAAGAAAATAATGAATTACCTGCTAGTGCCGAAAAATTTGGGCACGTGATGGTACTGAGTGGATGAAAGAACCAAATGTAAGTCGTCAGGTACTCAGACAAAATATTATAAGAGAACGTTCTGGACCAGCTAGATGCACTGAAATGTTGTCAATAGAGCAAACATTCAAATGTTTCATGAACGTTGAAATGGCTGATATAATTATGCGCCACACAAATAAGTTAGCAAAAGAAACTTATAATGCTTACAACAATGCGCATCCAAACACAACTCCTAAGTCATGGACGCCTGTGTCAATAACAGAGCTGTATGCATTTTTTGGCATACTTATTATGACTGGTGCGAACCATAGCAATGGAGAACATGTTCGAGATTTATGGAGCGTCAAAAACTATTCTTTATATCGCGCCACAATGGGAGTCAACCGTTTCTGTTCGATATTGCGGTTCCTAAGATTTGACGATAAAAACACTCGTGCAACACGCTTACTAACTGATAAAGCAGCACCGATCAGTGAGTTGTGGACGATGATGAACAATAATCTTGCTGCACATTACAAGCCCAGCTCATGCTTAACGATTGATGAACAATTATTTCCTTACCGTGGACGCACACGGTTTACGCAGTACATACCGTCAAATCCTGCTAAATATGGTGTCAAGGTTTGGTGGATTTGCGACGCCACAAATGCATATCCACTGCATGGACAAATATATACTGGCCAAGCAGAAACTGGTAGGGAAACGAACCAAGGCGAACGAGTGGTGAAGGATTTGTCTGCCAAATACCAAGGAAGTGGCCGAAACATTACAATAGACAATTTGTTTACGACCTTGCCAGTTGCAGAACTGCTTCTCACCTGGAAACTCACGATCGTTGGAACTTTGCGCAAAAACAAATCATATATTCCTCAAGAAATGAAGCAGAACAAAAACAGGACAATTGGTTCAACGACATTTTGCTTCAAAAATAATGTGACAATGTGCTCTTATGTTCCCAAAAAAAATAAAGCAGTAATTTTGCTTTCGACCATGCATAATGATGCTGAAATAGCTGATAGTGGGAAACCTGAAATAATTGAATATTATAATCGTACCAAAGGTGGTGTTGATCGAATGGACCAAATGTTTGCGGAATATCCAACACAAAGACAAACAAAACGATGGCCACTAGCGATGTTCTTCAACATGTTGGACATTACAGCTCTTGCAGCCTACATTGTCTACGATTTGAATAACCCTATGTTGCCTTGGAGAACAAACAACAAGCGTAAGCAGATCCTGCGCAGCTTGGCTGAAGCATTGTGTATGCCCATTATTGAAGCCAGAGCCATAAATCGTCAAGTGACGCGAAATTTTTCGACTAAAATTGCTATTGAAGCATATTTCAACCGACCGGTGGAATCAATGGTGTAAACAGCAGCATCAACATCTGCCGCAGCGCGCACGCCAAAACCTGTGTCCGGATCTTGCTATTTATGTTACGCACAAGAGGAAAAACGCCGTAGAAAAACCAGAAAGCTGTGCGCCAAATGTAAGAAGCCAATGTGTGTTGAACATTCGGTCACATCAACAAATTGCTCTATTTGCCATGATTTTCCTTAGATATAAGATGCATTTTTATAATTTTTATAATAAAAGTCAATAATATAATGTGTGGAATGAATATTTTTAATTTTTCAAATAAAAAAATAATATAAAAAATGTTTTTTTTTGATTATTATGACGATTTTTACTATTGGGGTACAAACGTATCCCGGGTGTGTGTTTACGTATATAATGTGTTTGGAAGGCTGTAGCTCCTGAACCAATGGTCCGATCTGGTTCAAATTTTGAATTTGAACTCAAAACTAAATAATCTTCCGGTAGCGGTATAGAGGTATAGCGGTTCAAAAGTTACAACACTTCAAAGTTGAAAGTGGATACATTTGTACCCGGGTGTGTGTTCTAGGGTTAAAATCCGCTTTTGATAACACGAGAAGAAGCTGCCAATTTGTCTGAATTTGGTATTCTAATAAAACTAATACGGCTATGTAAAATAAAGTTGAGCAACACCACCAGCTTCGTCCGAATCGGGAAGGATCTCTCTGAGTCCTTTGAAGCCAAAGGAGGTTTAGACAGGGTGACTCCCTTTCGTGCGACTTCTTTAATCTTATACTAGGAAAGATAAACCGTTCAGGCACCATATTTTATAAGAGCAACTTCTGGCGTATGCTGATAATATCGATATTGTCGGCCTCAACAACCGCGCCGACAACTGCGCAGTAAAGCCCTCTCAACGAACCAAAGCCACAATATAAGTTTCTCATCATGCCCGTGCTATTGTATGGCGCTGAAGCATGGCACTGTCAGCATCGGATGTGACGACCCTTGGAGTTGTTGGAGAGAAGTTCTCCGAAAGATTTATGGACCTGGAACAATGAACTGGATGAGCTTTACCGCCAGCGAATTAAAATACAGCTGGTTCGTTCGCTCTGGCATGTCGTGCGAATGTGCGAAAACGCTCCAGCCCTGAGAGTATTTAACGCGGTTCCAGCTGGTGATGGTAGGGGAGAGGACGGCCTTCTCTGCGTTGGAAGACCAAGTGGAAGTGGTGTTAGCAGGAAGAAGGAGCGCAATTTGTTGAACTCTGCTAAAATCGCTTAGGCGGTTATAGCGCCAATTAAGTAAAGTACTCGACATCTTCCGGGAATCGAACCCACGACCTGCACAGCTAACTCGTACTCGTACTCCTTAAGGCAACGCCTTTACCACTTGTACTAAGGAAGCCGTGTAAATTGTTTTTGCTTTTTCATTCCTATTTTGCAAGCACATTTTCAAGTACGGCAGTTAGCCGCTATTGCACTATACTATTACACTGTGTGACAGTGGAAAATTACTTGGGATCAGACCTAAAAAAAGTGATTCGGGATAAAAATCTAAGAACTACTTCATACTTGAAATGGGCGTGGCACGTCAGAATTTTTTTTTATAGCGAAAAAACCGTTTTTCGGCTGTTTTTGCATAAAATACGCTATAACTTCGTCATTTCTTCCTCGATTTTCATTTTGTTTGATTTGTTTTAAAGCTAAGAAATGGGACTTTTTATTTGCGCACAGGGGTTTGCGTAGAAAAAATATTGATGGTAGTTATAGAGTGACAATTTTACAACTTCGGCAATGATTTAGGGATCTATTTTCCTCCAAATGGGTTTAATATTTACTTATTTGTTGGAAGTGTATTTGATTCTGCGTCGAATGATGTATTTTGGAAAACAATTGGTTGAAAATTGGCTGAGCTATAGCACTTTTCGTTTTTATAGTCAAAGTATTCGATGTAAGTAATGAACAGTTTTAGCAATTTTATTATGACAGAAACCCTTAGAAACAAGTGTTTCACTGAACAATCATACTTGTTGTTAGAAAAAAAAACACAGGACGCGGTGACTACCGAAAAAGCTATAGTTTAAGTGCAAATACGTTTGCTTGGCGTGACAAGCTGAATAGTAGTTGTCATTAGAAATTCAAAATCTTATTAAAGTGGAAGAAACAAAATGTGTGATAAGCGCAATAACTTTTGTTACATATGTGGATATTTTGTGGACAGTAACCATCGGTACAAATTTCAAAATAACCAAGTTGCTGTTGAAGAATATAATAAGTTGTTCAATTCTTCTTATAAATCCAGTTCAGGGTATGAGCCAGAATACATATGCTTATTATGCCTTACTAAGCTAAAACTTGGAAAAACAAAAAAAACGGAAACCATATTTTGCCTTTTTCCTCACCGATGATATGGCATAACCAAACCTATCATAAGAGAGATGATTGTTATTTTTGTAAGACGAACACTGCAGGCTTCAAATATAAAAATCGTCAAATGATTCAATACGCCGAAGTGTTGAGTGTTTCGAAACCTGTGCCCCTTAAACAACTTCAGGATGAACAATTTCAGACGGAAAAAGAAGCCAAATTTGAAGACATTGAGCCAAATGATCCGGATTATCTGAAAGAAGCATCATGTTCACGGAAACGACATTTCGTTTCTAATGCTGACTACAAAGACCTTATACGCGATTTCGGCTTATCACGAAGACAGTCTGAGGGTTTGGGCTCCAGACTAAGGCAATGGAATTTGGTACAAGCGGATTTCAGGGTGACTTCCATCAGAAATGATGATAGATCGCTATTTCAAGAAGTTTTTAAATCTGATACTGATATCAGGAATCTTGTACATTGTACTAATATAGAACAATTGTTCTGTTTTTTAAATCACAATTACGTTCCTGAGGAGTGGCGACTCTTCATTGATGGTTCCTGCAAAAGTAAGCATTTTACATAACTAAAAAACAAATTTATTTTTATTTTGATGGCAGGTTTAAAGGCAGTACTGTTGCACAACGAGAATAAATTTAATAAACATATGCAACTATGGAAAAAATACTGCGTTGTATAAATTATGCTGCTCACAACTGGAAGATAGTCAGTGATTTAAAAGTTTTAACAATCTTGTTTGGAATGCAAGGGGGTTACACGAAACATCCTTGCTATTTCTGCGAGTGGGATAGCCGTGCATTGAACAAGTATGAAAGAACTGAATGGCCACCGCGTACAATGTTTAAGCTTGGACAGAAGAATGTTTTGAACATTCCCCTGGTGCGACCCGAAAACATAATTTTACCACCATTGCACTTAAAACTCGGCTATATGAAGCAGTTTGTAAAAGCTTTAAAGACGGATAGCGAAGCATTTCGACATCTTCAGAATGCATTTCCGAAACTAAGTGGTGCTAAAGTCAAAGCAGGTAAGCCCGATCCAGCAGTAAAATACATATAAATATATGTTAAAACCATTTTCTGATTAATTTTAGGTGTATTCGTTGGCCCACAAATTCGGAAAATTATGCGTGACGACGAATTTTCAGCAAAATTGACTGAGGTAGAAAAAAGAGCATGGAATAGTTTTCTTGCGTTGTGTAAACATTTTCTTGGCAACAAGAAGAGTGCTGATTATGCTGAAATTGTGCAAGAATTTTTGACAGCATATGCGGACATGGGATGCAATATGTCTATTAAAATTCATTTTTTGCACTCCCATTTAAATTTCTTTCCGGATAACCTTGGTCAGTTCAGTGATGAACAAGGAGAAAGAATGCACCAGGAAATGGAATGCATAGAAACGCGTTTTCAGGGCAAAAGTACAATAAATATGCTTTCGAACTATTGCTGGTCGCTTAAAAGAGACACGGATGATTCTGCTTACAAAAAAACACGAAATAGCAAGCATTTTTAATTATAATAGCAGACGTGAGAAAGCAAAGTTGTGATATTACATAAATAAAGAGTGGTTTTTTATAAGACAATGCTTTTATTTATTCGGGGTTCGTTTAAACGGGTTTTTGTAATGAAACAATTTCTAAAATTGTTAAAAGATGATAAATACCATTTGCGACCATTGAAGAAACCCAAAAGAAAAGGAAGTACTGTTCATTACTTACATCGAATACTTTGACTATAAAAACGAAAAGTGCTATAGCTCAGCCAATTTTCAACCAATTGTTTTCCAAAATACATCATTCGACGCAGAATCAATACAAATAAGTAAATATTAAACCCATTTGGAGGAAAATAGATCCCTAAATCATTGCCGAAGTTGTAAAATTAAAAAAAAAAATTTTTTTTGGAACTTTGTCACTCTATAACTACCATCAATATTTTTTCTACGCAAACCCCTGTGCGCAAATAAAAAGTCCCATTTCTTAGCTTTAAAACAAATCAAACAAAATGAAAATCGAGGAAGAAATGACGAAGTTACAGCGTATTTTATGCAAAAACAACCGAAAAACGGTTTTTTCGCTATAAAAAAAAAATCTGACGTGCCACGCCCATTCCAAGTATGAGGTTGTTCTTAGATTTTCATCCCGAACCCCTTTTTTGAGGTCTGATCCCAAGTAATTTGATTTTTTGTTTTTTTGTAACACAGTGTTATTGTTAGAACAATTTATGTGGTTGGTTATACGAATTATAATTTATAATATTATTTAAAAAACAACAATGGTAGAAGTTATAGCTATTTCGGAGATCATCAAATCTCCTCATCAGACTTCTTCTATAATTTTTCCTATTAAAAATGACCTTTGAGCTCTGAAAACATTCGAAAGTCGTAGGTCTACTTTATCATTACTTCACTGCGGTAACCGCCTTCAGGCCAACTGCTACCAAATATTAACATTAAGTGTAGCAACAAATTTCACATACATAATAATTTAACAATAAATACATATGTTATTTACACGTCCGCACTGTCTGACATGGAGTTTTGTACTACCTGTTTGTTTGATAAGCGCTGATTATGCATACTTCGCACAACTTCGCAGAAATGTTTCGCTGTCACATAAAAGCCTTTTAAATGCGCTTGTTTAAGTGAACATTCGCATAACGTACACAAAAATTAGGAGTTTGTTGAATTTTGATTTTCCTGTAAGTTTCATTAGTGAAATTTCAAATGCTGTTTACAAATTCTCTTGTAACAGTTGTGTAGCTAGTTTCGATTTCTTGTATTTGGTACTTCTTTGTATATTGCTAGCATCAAATCCATATAAGGTGGTGTTAATAGAACAGGTGATTTTATTGTTTTTTCATATTACGGCTTAAAATGTCAAATTAAAATTCTCATTGGTTTCATTGGTTTGCGGTAAAATTTTTTGAAATAGTCGAAACCGCAAAAGCAAAAACAAAATGCACGCATGTTTTTGTTTTTGTCCTACTGCTACTACTTTATATGAATATGCTTTGCCTAGTATGACACGGTAATAATTTGTTTTGCAATCGAAATCAAACGGATTTCGTACGTGTACATTATTTATAAACTATAACAACTACTGAAACAATAACTGAAAAGTCAATATTATAAAAGATTTTTTATTTATAAACAAGCAAAAATTATTTTTTTTTGGAACTAATTAAAGATGATATTCACATTATTATTTTATATACTTTAAATTCACTTACGATTTTAGAACCCTTAATTAATCTAATGAATATGTATCATTTATAAACATTTTTCCAAATACATTTTCACCTTGTTATGTTTAGAATTTGTTATTGTACATTAACAAGTTATTTTGAATAACTATTTAAAGAAATTTCTTCATAAATCTATTTATAGCAATTAAGTTAATTCCATCAAATTAATTCATCAAAACTAATTAATGGTTCTTTCATTATATATCTTCTTCAAAATATTGAGCATATATGTTACCTAATTAATATATATGCGTATCACTCTATTGTTTTGGTAGCACTGCTGATAAACTTTGGATATGTGTAGCATAATCGACCTTAAGTTTTCAAAAGTTTTTGTGAAGCTTTCAAACGTTTCAATAGTTGTGCGAAGTATGCATAATCATCGCTTTAGCAAGCGTCTATACAAGTGAGCACAATTATCAGTATCCGTTTTGTGGTTCAGTCTCATGCTTGTCGGTGTGTTTATTATGTGTAGTATTTCTAAAGTAAAGAGAATCGTTGCTTTGCCCAAATTTGGTGAGTGGCCACTGCTTGCACAGTGAGTTGGATGCCTGGAACATTCTTTGTATACAACCCATTGCCATTGCTGTATTCATTAACATCGCCTTGCGGTGTTTATAATTGTAGTGTATGATTCGTCCCCATGATGTGGGTTTCTTATATCACTTTGACTTTAATTGGTTTTCTCGTTGGATTATAATGGAGCCGAGATAATACAATTTTTCGTCTTCTTCTAGTTCTATTGTGAATCTTAATTTCAGTGACAAACAATAACCGTCTAAGTCGACTTAAGATAAAATCGAGTTAGTCTTGGTTTTCGTTCTAATTTTTTAATTGTTTTATCCAAGCGGCTAAGAATTAATTTTTACTTTAGTTAACTCTTAATCGGGCCGTAACGTAATGAGTTTTGTTTTCTGCTTAGAAAAGAATCGTTATTTCATGAGATTTATTTCTTTTTTGCTCTGAAAATAATCGTTATTTCTTGAGTTTTATTTATTGCTCATAAAATAAAACTTAATTTGTGTGAAACCCCCCTGCAAATTAATTTTTTTTTCCGATCGATAAACAAAACTCAAGACACAACGATTATTTCTGATCAAAAAATAAAAGTCAAGAATTAAAGATAATTTCTTAAGGAATAAATAAAACGCGATTAAACATAATTTTTTAAATAAAACTCAAACAATAAAAATCAATGTCGCTGATGGTAGCCCTTGTTACAAGAAGTATATTGCTTTAATCCTTATACAAATAGCATTTCTCATTCCGCAATTTTGTTTAGTTGAAATTTGGACAACAATCGTTATTTGCGGTCCCTGCCGCATTTCTCATTCCGCATGATTTTTTTAGTTGGAATTTGGACAATAATCGTTATTTGCGGGCCATGCCTATTACATATTGTTTTTTCACCTCTAATAACGGCGACAATTTTTCACTGATCTACGTGACACAAATTGACATAAAGAAAATACAATTGAGAGTAGTTAACGGCAATTGATGAATAGTACCTTATACATACATACAAAGAACGTAGATTACAAAGAAGTTGCATGACGTTTCGTTTCCTGGGGCAAGAACTCTTATCCATTTAACCACACACAGAAAATAATTGGATCTAATCGGATTCTAATATAAATCTGCAAAAATCAAATTAGTTCTGGTATGGTGAATTGGACGAGATTTTCTGTTAGAGGAACGGTGGGGTGGGATGCAACTTCTTTGCAATATATGTTCTTTGAGACTAAACCGAGAGAACAACCTTACGCAGAAGGTTAGTCGATGACGATTTATTAAATTTATATTTATTTAATTCCGTTAGTAATTTTTAAATAGTATATACCTTTTAATAATGCCTAAAATATTTTCTCATTTACAGGTCCAGCCCCTGAGAGTAGCCCAATACCGCCATTAAGGTCAAACAGAAATGAATTAAATAGACTGCAACCATACCAGCAGCATTGCAGCTTTTCAGATACCCCAGCAGTATTTAAAATTTCACCAACGATGAGTATTTTGCGAAATGAACGCATTCATACTTTTGAACAACTGCATGAAAAGTTCCGACAAATAATTATGAAAGACGTACTTGAATACAGGGTTCAACAACTGTGCAAGTCTCAGCCACTTATTGAATTGTGATGTATATACACATACATATGTAAATATACATATGGGTGTACATTAGATCGTAATGCTATATACATTCATTCTTATGCGCAAATGGAGCGAGACACACTCCAAAATGTTTCAATCGATTCCAAAATCTTATTTAGTGAGTATTAAAAGTATCCTGTAAAACTATTGAATTGTTTTTCTCTTTTAATTTATGTAATTATTTGATTTCAGATTGTATCAGTGATATACCGTTGTAAAGGTAATAAAAAAGCTAGTAACATATTTTTCGAGTTAGTGTTGTTGCTTAACATGCAATTCGTTATCCTACCTAGTGTTCTTTTGCAACTTGGTTACAAAGAAGCGGACTCTATAAAAATCGTTATCCCTTCATACATTTTAATACATTTACAGCGCCACATTTGCTCATTTACTAACCATTAAATCTAATATATAAGGTGGCGATAGACGTTTTCCTGAAATAGTCTCATGGTAAGCGCTCAAAAACGATTGAAATATTTTGACCTTGTTCGTCATACGGTCTAATGTATGTATATACAAACGCTGGAAAAAGCGGATGGAGAACGACTTGTTACCATTGAAAGATATGATGAATTGTTCAGATTAAATATAAAAATTTTAAAATTTTCTTTAACTTTTCCTTTTAATCAGCAAATTTGCATTTGAAAGTGGACTTTTTAAATTACTCAAAAACGAGTTTAGCTTTATGCCTTATTGTCACATATTATTACTGTTATTATTTTCATATAAGCTATCGATTAGGCACATTTCATAATGTGCTTACACAATATTACGCCAGAAACAGAAAAACAGGAAAACGGTAGTCCTTAATTAGCTGATTTGGCAGAAATAAAAAAAAACAAGTGCGAAATTTAAAACCAATCTTCATTCGCCATTTATAAGGATTATTTTTTATTTTTTATGGGGTTATATTTGTGCCTTTTTTCGATTATTGTAAATATAAAATATGTCCATATAAAATAAATGGAAATAAACATGGCAATTTTTGAAACTTATGCATTAATTTTTTTCCAAACCATTGTGAGCATTATATGATATGCAGAAGCTGAAAAAAATTTATAAAACATAATTTACAAAATACATAATGATAATTATGATTCAACGCTTACATCATAGCTAGATATCTGGCCGAACTTCTCCTACAATTTATGGTTTGCGTTTTGATGTTGTAACATATGTATATTTATGGACCTACAGTTTTACGCCGATTGCGAACGGCAGATGTATTTTGTGAAAAGTTTTTTTTTCATGGCAGAAATTCGCTCGGATGTTTGTCATTTGTTTGCCTTCCGAGGGGCGACCGCTATTACGATAGAAAAAACTTTCTACAATTTTTGATATTACCTTGCCCCCGCCAGGATTTGAACCCAGGACCCACCGAATGATCACTTTTTGTACGCGGATTTCCGTTTTTTTGCGCGGATTTTTCTTATAATTTGTTTCTTGTTCAGTAATTTTTTAGTATTTATGTATACATACATATATGTACATAAATATGTTTTTTGGTCCTTCCTTTGGCCTATGCTGTACGCTGTTATGAATTTCATTGCAAATTATATATGTAATACAGTTAGCCACTTATGTTTATTAATTTATTTATACTAATTTTGTATGAAAGTATAGCTCATAAAAAAAGTTGTAAACTTTTTACGAAATACCTAAGAATTCGTCAATTAAAAAAAAAAAAAATCACACAATTAGATTTCAGTATAATAATGTGCCAGTTTTAAGTGACGGAAAATGAGCGTTGATTTTAGATATTTTTTTTGCTGGCCGTGTCGCACATTTCTTACAATACAAAAGTAAATTTTATTATAGAGGAAAACACGGTAAGTCACTTGAAATTTGACCTTTTTTTTATACTAGAATTGAATGGGCTACAAAAACTGCATATCTGAAAATTAAAAAAAAAATCTGTATTAAAAAGTTGAAAATTTTGATGAAAATGTTTTAAATTTGTCGAATTTCTATACATTTACTAAACAGCTTGAAACTTATTTATAGGGTTTATGTTATGCAATCAGTAATTACAAAAAATTAATGAAAAAAAAAATGAAATTAATGAAATTAATAAACATGAGTTACGAACTGTATTATATTGAATTTTGTTGCTTATGATATGCACAACACTATTCGTACGAATTAGAAGTTTCCTACGCGAAAAAGTTTTGTGTTTACACTGATTTTTTTCTTTTTACGTGATGCTTTGTAGAACTTGGAACGCATAGGCTGATTTGCATATCAATTTAATTATTTTTACGCGAAAAATGTTTGACCCTGTTAACTTTATATGTGGTTAAATGTTAAATAAATGGGAGAAGGGAAGAAATTACCTGGGAGTTTCTATTCTGAATAGGACTGGGGGCTACTCTGTAATGCGATACGAATGAAAAACTGTTCGCATTCGCAAAAAGGGTACGTCGTTCGTATACACATTTTTAATTAGCGGATTTCATTTTACTCTTCCGTATTTGGGGTACTCTGTAATTCGAAAGTAGCTGTCAAACAGCTGCGACGTTCGCATACATGTATATCTTATAAAAATTACAGGGAGAATAAACCGGTCAAGCAAACTAACCAAAAACAATTCGAAATTTTGGTGGATTTTACGGCCAACCACCCGGTCTTATAAAAGGGGCTTCTCAAAACGGCGGACATTAAGGCCACTTCTATAAACATGTGGAAATTGGCATGCGACCTAAATGCAGCTGGACCCCAATGCGCGAATTTACAACGAATAAATGTTGACTACTCTGTCAAATAAACAAAATTTAATTTGTTTCACAGATTCCGATTGGAGTTCAGATCAGTCTGATCGGAAGTCAATGAGTGCTTACTCATTATTCTCGAGGGACAAAAAAGTCGCGTTTCACCTTTTTTGTTGGTAGAATTGGGCTTTCACATGCTCTACAAAAATCCTACGGTTATCAAGTGTGACAACTAACGCGCACAGTTTGCAGTTTGTAATCCATCTTGTGAAGCAATCACAAATTTTCGAATCACGACATCGACATGAATATGTACAATCTTCAGAGAATGCAGCCAATATTTTTGCAAAATTCTTATCTTTAGGTAAACATGAAAATGGATGCAATGGTTCAAGTTAATGAATTTTCGTAATGAAATGTATATTTTTTATATCTTTAGACATTGATCGCAATCGGGATGAGGCAGTGTTTCAAGGATTTAATACTATTTATAGTCACCTAACATCCCAACTGTGATGATTGAATACATTGTAACGGGTGTTTTTTAGGCTGATATAACTTTCGATAGGGATAGCTGATAAATGACATTTCGTTTTGATATTTCTGTTCAGTAAGCATTGACAAATCATCATGGAAAGAATGACGCCGCAGCAACGTTTACAAATTGTGGAAATTTACTTTAAAAATCAGTGTTCTGTTCGCTAAACTTATAGAGCACTTTGTAAATTGTATGGCATCAGACCAGCTTATTCGTCGAACTGAATAACATTTACTCTACTCCAACCAACAACAAGACAAATAACTGTACGTACAGAAGAAAATATTGGTACTGTTAGTGATAGTGTTGGAGAAGATCCGAATTTGTCTATTCGCCGCCGTGCTCAACAAGCTGGACTTTGTCCATCCACAACATGGAAAATTTTGCGCAAAAATCTTGGTTTACACCCATACAAGATCCAACCAAAGTTAGTCGTGGCGGACATATGCCAGAAATCGTTTTTAAATATTAAATGTCATGAAAATATCTTTGAAATAAAAAAAATTTGGCATCATACTTAATTTTTTATGTGTTTTATTTCAATTTAAAGTTTTATCAGTCTAAAAAACACCCTTTACATATATGTACGTACGTATTATCAATTTAAAGTTTTATCAGTCTAAAAAAACCCCTTTACATATATGTACGTACATATGTATGTACATATGTATGCCCGTAGTAACCTTTAATACCTTTGTACATTATATGACTTGATACATTCCTGACTTCCATTAAACCAAAGAACGTAGATTACAGTAATCTATTAAACTAATTGAATAGATCAGATACAACTCAACTCAACTATTTTTTGTATTACGATTTACAACTAATTTTAGTTTCTTCTTTAAGTAGCACCAACTGAAAATTCATTAGAGCATAGTTTTAGGCGCGGTATTTAAGCCACCTGAAGGCAGAAAAGTTGGCACATACACATAATATGTACATATTATGTATTATTATATTTGTCCATTCTTAAAGACAATTTACACTCCAGTGCAGAAAAAATGGGTTTGGCAAGAAACGGGGTTTTGTTTCAGCATGACAACGACCCGAAACATACGGCTTACGGTTACTTTTCAACGCAAATCATTTTCCAACCCCCCTCAAAGCCCTGACATAACCCCTATAGAAAATCTTTGGGCATACCTTGAAGATTTTATCAAAAAATAGTATCAAGGAAAGGCAAAGGGAATGAAAAAAATACCACTTGAATTTTGTCGAAAATTGGTAGAGTCGATGCCAAAACGCTTGGAAGCTGTATCTAAAAGTGGTGGTTATCTTATAATAATACTATAAAGTTTTTACATTTATTTATATATCACTTTCAGTCATATGAAAAAACTTTTGTGAGCTACAAAACGATGCAAAATACTGGGTGTGTTCGAGCTGCGATTATTGCGGCAGTGTTACTTTTGATGATAGAGCATCACGTCCTTCGGCAAAATTTCGGCAACAGTGGCAACGTCACGTGTTCATTGAATAAAATGTTGACAATCTGTTGCTCATCACTAGTAAATCAAACGCAATATAAAAATTTTTACTGCACAATTGAGATGGAGGAAGAAAAATAAGTAAAGTTTTTAATAAGTGTTATTTTAATATGTAATATTGTTTATTATTTGTTTTTAGCTTAAAATTAAGCGTGACTGAAACCAAATTATTGGTCAGGTGTCGATTGGACCTGGAAGATGAGTTTACTTGCCGGAGGAGAAAGAAACATGTCCTTTGGGGCAAAGTACTGGACAAGATGAAAAGTGATGCTCCAAATCTCACCCCTACAAGAGATCAGTTGCAAAGAAAATTTTTAAACATGGTCGCAACCTATAAAAGAATAAAGAAAAGAAACAATTCTACGGGAAGAGATGCAACAACTTGGGAATATTTTAACGAATTCGATGAAGTAGACACTCCATTTCTCCCCCATCTCAAAATCTGCAGAGTTCCCCAGACATTCTAGACGTTTTATCTTATGTCTTCTCCGCCTTCTTTTGTCCATGTTTATCAAAAATTTATCACCGCCCCTTTCCATAAAAATCTAATAAATCTAAAATCTCCATATTCCCCAATTACGCGTTCTGTGCAAAATAAATGCTGCAATATTGCTGCACATTATCAGCTGAGTATTAGCAACAGAGTATCAAGTAAGTAACAGGGTTGCAATATTGCTGTAATTATTGAGCGGCTCGAACATACCCACTTTTTCGAGTTACAAATTCTGAATTATCTTCATTATTTTCCTGTCTACTTTTATTTTTTTTTTGTGTTAATGAAGTCCCAGCAATGCATAATTTATCAATTAACCTGAAAAAAGCAAAAAATTAAATCGAGTGTTTTATTTTCTTCATATGCAAAATAGTTTTGTGAGCCGCTGTACATAGATTGTTTGTTTAATTGGCGCGAATTGATGAGTATGAGTCATTGCGGTCTGACGAAAGTAAATTTAATTTGCTAAGCTCACAAAATTTTGCTTTGCGTGCGCCGCTCAGATGGTGAGAGGTTCCAGGATAATTGTGCAGTAAAGAAAGTTAAGTTTCTTCAAAGTCAAATGATTTGGGGCTGCTTTTCATACCATGTTTTGGGGCCTCTACGCCTTGTTGATGGAATAATGAAGGCACAAAAATATGCGACAACGGATCGCCTAATCTTCCAGGATGACTCAGCGCTATGCCATCGTGCAAAATGGGTAAGTTTTGATTGGAAACAAATCTTGTATAAAACATCTATACAATATTGGTGTATATGATACACATTTAACGATCTAGGGATTGGCCTGGAAACTCGCCAGATTTAAACCCTATTGAGCACTTATGGCACATAATGTAGTGTAAAGTTGCTAAACAGAAGCCAACAAATAAAATTCAATTGATAAAGTTTTTAGAACTGGTTTGGTATGGACCCGTTATAAGGAAATCAATGGAGGTCCTAGTGAATTCCATGCCTTCAAGAATTAAGGCAGTTATTGAGGTTAAAGGTGGAACGACTCGTTATTAGGAAAGCCTATTGTGAAGTCTATATTTCTACTGTTAGTGGTGAAAATGATTTAGTCGCTTTAAGGTGAATTCTTATTGTTTTCTTTTAATTAATCAGGAATATCATCGAATGTACATTTTTGTTATTTTTTAAATTAATTGGCTATTCCGTATAAAAACCATTTTCGAGAAAAATTTTTGTGGATAACTTATTTACACTATGTTTCCAAACAAATAAAAATTACCCTAATATTCTAACTTTATAAACAAATTCCTCATGTGATCTTATTTCAATTATATTTGGTGGTGCGTTTTTATTGACCGCAAGTGTATATCCAATTGTTTACATTTACGCCTCATCACCATCGTATCGCTTCTTTAGAATTATTCTCGCTTGGCTAATGTTCCAAGTTAGAGAATTATGCCCTGAACCCGCATAATGAGCACGAAAATACCGTATTCACATTTTATGATCGCAAATCTGTTAAAGAAATTTTCGTGTTTGAAAATGCAAAGCAAAAATGGTCTTACAATCATAGCATTTAAACTAAAAAATCCTTTTCTGTTGTAGTGCAGATTCTGGTCTTGTTTGTTGGGAGCCAAATTTTTAATGAGAGTTCCATCGACACATGCAATAATACCAGGAAACCAAGTTTTTTTTTGAAAAAATACTGCTTGCCTTCTATTTTTCTGCGCCTGTCGTATGAAATTTGATCCATAGAGAAAATACAACTGCTTCTAAAATATCGACTGTTTCAAACAGGTCTAAACTGGTGGTTAATTGGGATATCATGTGTGGCTTGTTAAGTCGAAAATTGCATCTGAAATAAAATCAAATTTTAACAACTGTAACAGGAAAAAATTTAAAATGGTCTGCCCGACACTTATACTACTACATGAATTTAAATTGTAACACTTGTTATCGGAAAACTAATTACATTAGTTCTACCTTAGAGTTTTTCTCTCTACTGCAAGTTCTTTTTTGCTCTCTTCGCTTGACTTTGATGTATCAGAAACCAAGTTCAGTAAAATCCAGCAAGAACCAGTAATAATATTACTGGCTTTTTACTGGACAGCGTTTTCGTACGTCAAAACTAGTAAAGTAGGGGAAATTGAGAGAGCGAAAATGACAGCTGAAGTTGCAAGTTTTACTGGATTTTTACTGGATACATTTCTACTAGCAAGAATTTTCCAGTAAGATAAATAGCTGATTGAAAGTGTTCAGTTGATCACAAGTAGAAAACAATTATTAAAAATGATTATTTCCATAAAAAAGGGCGAAAATTGGAAAAAGTGATTAAATATTTAAATATAATACGAAAATGAAAAAACTTGCAACTTCTTACTGGTTTTGCGTTTTCTTACTTTCTTGCAAGTTTCTTTCATTAAGAGAAAATTTTGCTTACGTTCTGAAATTTAAGTTCTGTTTTCGTATTCACTATCCAGTAAAAACCAGCAAGAGCGAGTAATAATTTGACTGGATTTTTACTGGACAAATTTCTACTAGCAAGAATTTGTAGGTAAGATAAACAGCTGATTGAAAGTATTCAGTTGATCACAAGTAGAAAACAATTATTAAAATTGCAAGCAATTTTCATTAAGAAGGGTGAAAAATATAAAAAATTAGTAAATAAATAAACGTACACTAAGTTTACGAAGTTTATTGTGAACATATATCAGTAAGACGCCCAGAATCTGTGTGTTTGCACGAATAATCTTGAATCTTTAGCCACAGTGATTGCAATTAGCAATTTTGAGGCGTAAATTATAAATTGTGTACCTTTTTCTTTATATAAATTATGAATTTTTTAAATTTCGCGCCAAACAAAAATCAGCTGTAAGAAAATCGTCTTGCTGGTTTGGCGTTTTCGTACTTGTATGTTTCTCTCATTGAGATCAAATTTTGGTTACGCTCAGAGATTTCGTTACTGGGAGGTTACTAGATAGTTTTTTACTGGAGAATACGAAACCTTAATTTTAGTTACTGGCAAGTTACTGGATAGTTTTTTACTGGAAAATGCGAAAACAAAACTATTGTAAACAAAATGAAACAGCTGATGGAGAAATGAGAAAGTTGGTTGATTTTACCGATAAATTGTCGGCGTCGTCTCAGTACGTTTTGCTAGTTCCATTTCTACGTGGTTGTGATGTCGACATTGTTTGTTCGCGTGTTGCAATTGTTAGCAGTTGTTTTGCAGCAGGTGACCTGTGGTTTTGCCTTTCTCTGTGTAGACGTCACTTCTCGGCAACCATTCGTTTTAAGTATTTGACTCTTTGTAATTTTATGGTCTTGCTTCGGCTTTCTTCTGTCAGGAACTGCTTGCTGAGCAGAATGTTATCCTCCCTTACAGGTAGCATACACGGATGAAGTCTGTGTCCTACTGATCCCCGGCGTCCATATTGGAGCAGCATGGTTTACAGCCATTAGCCATTCTCAAAATAGTCGGTTCTGCGTACCGGAATGTACCGGGTTTCACCCGGCTGTTATTTCGGCGAGCTAAGCCTGTTTAGGTCAGCCAAACCCATGGCATGAAGGGTGTTGTAAAAGTCCATAAATTAATGTTATAACGCATGCATAAAAATTATTTTTATGTGGAGGAAAATGTACACCACCATCAGCAAATATCAAAAATCAACGGTAATTTCTAGCCACTGGAAAAATTCACTGAAATTGAATGAAAATTGCATACCCACAATTTACTAAAAAATGTTGATAAAATGATTGAAATTTTGATGACTTTTCTTTAAATGCTGATTTAAATGATTTATGTTATAATGAACCAACTTTTATGAAAAGTTATTAAACATATATTATGCAGTATTAAATTGAATTTTTGTGCTAAAGATATGACACCATCAAATGGACTTTCCTAAAAGAAATCAATTACGAGTAAATCTATACTATAATAAAACTGAACAAAAGTCGTGTCTGTACATTAAAAATTTGTTTAAAAAAATTGCCGAAGGTGATGCAGGGATTTGAAGAGAATACATTGGGATAATTTTTATAATTTTTGTTTGTCTGTTTGAACTAATTAATCTCCGAAACTACCGAATTAATTTTCACGGTGCTTTAACTGGTGAGTAGGCACCAGGGCATAATATAGGGTATATTTTATAAAGATATTAAATGAGGAAAAAAATTTTATTATAATTGTATTTCAATAATTTTTTTCAACGGTATCAACGTATCCCGTAAAATGTATTTATCAAAGTGGAATAAATATTTGACGTATGCTTATTTGAGAACATGAATGTAAACAATTTGTACACATTAACCCGTTGATCATTATTTTTTCGATCAAAAATAATTATTATTTTTCGATTTTATTTCAGTTCATATTTGATCGACCTGTAAAATAGTGGTAAAAAATCCGTTCACTCCGGTTGAAAGTCTGCGCTGGCACAAACAGTACTAAAGAACGCATGACACAGGAGCGAGTGCAGTAGCAACTTGTACCAGTTCCAGGGTAAAAAGTCCGATTACTCGTTGTATAGGGAATTTCTTTTATTTTTTCAGCCTTAAAATGTTTAGCGATGAAGTAGGTTGGAGTGGCAGCCGCCTACAGCGGCTCACTTAGGCCAATATTAGGAGGCCCATTGTGATAGCGATGAAGTTAGTTTTATCGGATGGAGCACAAAATATTGGCACTTTACTTACACAAACAACAAATGTTTGTTTTAAAATGTACATATGTACATATGTATGTATTTTTAGATTTTATAATTGAACTTTATGATTGAAAACAAACCAATATGAGACAGGGTTAATTGAATGTCAATATACATATGTACATGTATATCAAATAAGATTAAAGAAAAATTAAACGTCGTATATTTCTTTCACTTTATTAAATACTTTGGTATGCCGGTGCTTATTTTTTTTTAAAGAGCAGCAGCACACGGTTGGTTTAGCAGGTTAATAGTACACAGAAAAATAAGTACAAAATATTTTAAATATTACGAAGTTGTATAGTAGAAAACGATTGTTGTCAATTCAAGCATTCAAACACACAAAACTAATATTTATTGAAATAATTTAAATAACTATAGAATGAAAATCATCAGGATCGGACCACTATAACATAAAACTCCCATACAACAGATTGTTCAGATATGAGGTTTGAAGTTTATAACTACTGAATTAAAGTAGACGATAATTTGAAATTTGGCACTTCCCTCTCTTATAATTTACTAAAAGTGCGCAACAGAAATCATCAAGAGCGGAACACTATAACTTAAACTTACAACTGATTATTCAGATATGAGGTTTTGCGTTTAAGTTCTACAGTAAAGCAGCTAAGGACATGCAATTTGATACTCCTCTCACTTATAATTTAAAAAAAGTAAAAGAAAATCATCAGGATCGGGTTTCTATAACCTAAAGCTCCCATACAACTGATTGTTCAGATATGTGGTTTTGATTTAAAACTCGTGTATTTAGACAGTAAAGACCGTGAAATTGTGTGTAGATTTACCAGGTTTACTGAGGAAATTATCAAGAATGGTACATCAAACTGCAATTGATTGGTTATTGATGAGTTTTCCTGCAGACAGTATAAGGGCAAAAATAAATGAAACCTCCTTCAGTGACCATGATGGGATATTTTTAGATCTAACGCTTAATATCATCCCATTTCCATATGTATCTTAATATTATAATTTTTCTATAAAAAATACAATGTATTTTATAGTATTTTTTTTTTATTTTAGTGTATTTTATTTTGTATGAGAAAAATTAAAAAATGTTTTAAAATTTATAATTTTTTAACGCTAGCAATTATAAATTGGGGTGATTTTCCATACATTGCAACATGGCAACTGACTGACATTCAAGAAAGCGAAAATTATTGTCACATGTGGCATAAATGTGAGAGTAAGTAAAAATTTTGTATTGGCGAAACTGAAACTTAAATATGCAAACCGGCATAATAAGCGAACGATTTTCATATTTAAATGAACAAGTAATTTTAGCATTAAAAAATATGCGTAGATACATTTGGAAAACTAAACCGATCACAAAGGTCGGGGAACTTCACGTTTCTGTTACCCAACTTCCACAATGCTCTGACCCTATATAGCCTAAGAGATTACGCAATAACTAACCCACAAACGAAACACTATACAGTGTAATCCATTTATAATGGACTCGCTTAAGATGGAAACTCTGTTATTATGTACCTCTTTGTCAAGTCCCAGTTCAAACATATGTAAAAAACTCGGTTAAAATAGACTCGGTTATAATGGACTCCGGTTATAATAGACAATAAAATCGGATTTTGTCCATTATAACCGAAGCTTTCAAAATCAAATTTCAAAACAAAGTTGGCAATCAGTTGGCAATAAGCAAAATTTTGTACTTCCCCGAATTCGATCAAGAGACGCAATCAGTCTCTGCAGCAGAAAATGTTCATTTTTTCTTGGAAATAAGTCAAAGAAGGCAAACAACTTCTGCGGTGGGCTGAAAGTGACGTTCGTTGGCTTTTCATTGAGAGTTGTTAATTTTAAGAAAAATGTCGGAAAAAAATAAAAAGCGAGCATTTACATTGCATGAAAAATATACAATAATATGCGAAATTGAAGGAGGAACTTCCCAAGCTGACATTTGCTTGAACAAAAACCTAAAAAAGCAGACTGTTTCGAACATATGGATTAATCGGGAAAAAATTAAAAATGATTGGAAAGTCAACAAGAGAAAAAAATGAGATTTGCGACACATCCTCAAGTTGATGAATTACTGTTTAAATGGTTTCAGCAGAAAAGGGCCAATAATTTTCCAGTAAGTGCCAATGAATTCGGAGAAGCTGTCGGTGCTAATTTTAAATGCAGTTCCGGATGGCTAGACAGATTTAAAAAGAGGCGTAATGTTTGCTTCGGCAAAATTTGTGGTGAATCGGCTTCTGTGGACCAAAGTGTTACAAATGACTGGCTATTACAAACCTGGCCTACAATAAGGAACAATTATTCCATGGACAACATTTTTAACGCGGACGAAACGGGAATTTTCTATAAGATGCTGCCTGACAAAACACATAAGATCAAAGGTGAAACATGCAGTGGTGGAAAAATGTCTAAAGAAAGAATAACTGCCATGATTTGTGCTAATGCATCGGGCACGGTAAAACGGGAATTATTGGTTATTGGTAAGTTTTAAATACAATTTAATACAATCCGCTGTTTCTGAACAATGTCTGCTTTCAGGAAAATATAACAACCCCAGATGCTTTAAAAACGTTAAAACGTTGCCGGTAGATTACAGTGCTAACAACAAATCCTGGATGACTTCTCAGACCTTTACTGACTATTTAAAGAAATGGGATTGTGAACTTATAAAAGCCAAGACTACAATTTTGCTATTAGTAGATAATTGCCCTGCTCATCCTCAAGTTCATCTTCACAACATTAAACTACATTTTCTTCCGCCTAATACTACATCGGTTCTTCAGCCTATGGATCAAGGCGTCATTAATAGCTTGCAACAATCTTATAGAAAGCAGCTTCTGATGAAAATTCTGGACCTTCCTGAAGAAGCAAACCCGACAAAAGCTGTGAGTCTTTTAGATGCTGTCAATATGTTAAGTGTTGCATGGGAAAGTGTCTCTAAGGAAACCATAAGAAACTGTTTTCGACATGCTGGTCTGGTAAAAGACATTCCTGATGGATTAGATTTCGACCCGGAGGACGATGAACCTTTAAGCAAACTTATCGAAATTAATAACGTAATGGTTTTAAGCAAGTTTGATGAATATTCAAGGATTGACGAGAATATTATAGCCACAGAAGAACACTCAGACAATGACTTAATTTAAGACTTTCTGCACGAGCTGCTTGAAGAAGACTCCGGTGATGAAGATTTAGCACAGCCCGAAACTATAATAAAAATAGAAGACGCTATGAATTATTCTAGGAAACTGAAGCTATATTTTCAACCAAAAGAGAATAGTTCAGATGCAATCAATTTGCTCAATAAAGTCGAAATCAAACTACAAAAAGATTTTGCCAATAAGGCATTCACCCAAAAGAAAATCACTGACTTTTTTAAAAAGACTTAATTAAACTCATTATTTTCTTAATTTTGTATTTTTATGCATAAACTTTATTGCTTTAATAAAAACACATTGAATTTACTTTTTGAGTTAAAAATTTTATATTCTGATTAGATGGACACTCGGTTATAATGGACAATTTGACATGGTCCCGTGGAGTCCATTATAACCGGATTGCACTGTATATTCAATTTGACAAATAATCGTTAAACTTCCATTAAAAGTTGAGCCCGCCATCCGAAAACGAGTTTTAAATACATCAGCCAGATATTTTTTATAGTATGCAGATAATTGTTTACATTTGGTAACGATCTCCTTTCATTTCTCAAAGGATTTGGTAATGCAATATCGGGCATGTTCTGCAATTCACTTTAACTCAGAAATTTTCACTTCACGCGGCAATTTCAGATAGGCAAAGCACGCAAATTCGGTAAAAACTTTTCTAAGTTTCTAGGCTGTCAATAGCTACGCTAATTAAGAATTCCATTGTAAAATAGTTTTTCACAGCGCAATCACAATCATAAATCAGTTGTTGTTTTCGTTGTTGTAGCGATCAGTCGGTAAGAATGCAGCAGGGTTGAGCAAAACTAGTGCGTTTATGAACGAACCCTTTTATGTGGATAGGTTTTAGTGAAATTCGATATTTACAGGTTTAGTGTAGCAGCTACAAGATGAGTATTAAAATGAAACCAAAATTAAGATATATGAAAATGTTTTGTTTATTAAATTTAATTTTAAGTTACTTGCGAATATACGTGTAATATGTATGAATACAATACTGCATCGATGAGATAAAATATAAATATTTTTGGATGTACGTCAAATTGTAAAAACAAATGTAGAAATGACATTGAACCTTAATTTAATACACTTACTACTAAATATGTATGGTTTGGACTCTGATATTAAAAATGCGTTGCATAACTTGCAAGCAATTTTTTAGAAATTTGTTTACGGATGCAATATAAAAATGCTAAACCAAAGTATATATAATTGTATGCAAATGTAAAAAATACAATTTTTCCACAAATGTACGGGCTTTACACATTCCATAGCCATGCACACAGGAAATCTACTTAAATGTAGTGTATTATAATTATGTTTATTGAATTATCTCTTTTTTAAACTAAAAAGTCTGTGTAAAACTCTCACCGAGTTCCTATTCTATCATAAATGCTGAATGGGGAGTATGAAGGTCAACAACTAATATAGAACATAAGGATCTCAATCATCGATGGTGTATTCTGGCAGTTTCTCATATTTTTGTTTAGTTGACTCGTTGTCAGTATCTACGAGCAAAACAGTATGGGAATAACCCATTGCAACCTGAGGTATTTTTATATTATCCATTTTGGGCACTTCTTTAGGAACAGTGGAAGACTTTTGAAACTCGCCAATACCTAGTTCCCCATAGGTGGGAGAAGCACCCCAAGCGATTAAGGTATCATCAGCTGATATAACAATAGAAGTATTTCCGCATCCGATATCAGTTATATTCCAACCTTTCAATAAATTAAGATAAAATTTGTTATGAAATACTCCATATTAATAGTACCTGATAAATCCTGGACGGGTTTTGGATACATATTTGCTTCCCCAGTCTTTTTATTCTGTCCAAATAAGAACAGAACACCAAGTTCGTTGACAATGAGACTAAAAGTTGCGCCACAAAACACATTACGTGCACCACGTCCTTGAGTGTCAAAGAATTTTATCAAACGAGGTACCATTTCATCCTTCGGCTCAGCATGGCCCAAACGCCCAAAACCACCAAAACCCCAACTATATACACGCTTTTTTGAATCGACGGCAACCTGCGAAATATTTAAAAATATATCCACATAAGTTTATATTTTTACTACAATATTATTTTCAAATAAAAAATATTTTTTATGAATATAAATATGTTATAATTCAGTTGAAATATAACAAAATACACATCAGTGAATGAAAAGCGAAAATTGAAAAAAAAAATTAAATTAGTAACCAAAAGCGATCAGTATTTTTGCTCAACGATGCTCAAAAATTAAATAAAGTTCTTTTTCGAGCGGTTTGAAAAAACAAATGGTTATTGTTGTTGTTGTTGTCGTATCACCATAAAACATTCCCCATACAATTTTGGGTTAATACTGAAGTGACAGTTATTGGCAGGATATAAATCCGGGCCGTTCCTGTGGCGTAGAACAGACTGCAGTGGGAATGAATGTAGCTTTTTAGTTTATTTTGGTCAATCTATTCCAAAAATTATGTTATGAACTAAACACTCCAGCATTCCAGGATAAATATTACATTAAAAGTTATAAAATCTTCAAAATATATGAAAATAATTGTAAGTTTTGCTAATTATAGGAAAATATGGCTGATATACCGCGTACAATCGCAAACGCAACAAATAAACAGAAAAATCAAAGCATAAATAATGAATTTTTTTTTTGGAAGATTGAATAATAGAGTAGATTGAAAGGGATTTTTAGTTAATAATTGAAATTTCGTGAAGTCAAATATCCAATTGACTAATTAATTCAAAGTTTTAATCTAATTTTAAATATAAAAAATCATAACTTTAGCGAATGAATATTAAATAAACATTAGACAAACATTTGAAAGTAAATTACCGGTATAATCGTATAAACATATACAAATTTATATGGAAACCCGGTTGAATACCCCTAATAAGGCAACCATCATTAATTAGTACATACAGTATCGGCACTATCGTTTGCAACGAAATTCAATATAATACAGGTCGTCACTTATATTCATTAATTTCTTGTAAATAATTTTTTATAAAAATACTACATATGTATGTAAATAAAAGTTTCAAACTTTGTACGAAATTCACCAAAATTCAACAAACACCACAAAATTTACATAAAATTTTCAAAACTTTCTAATCAGAATTTTTAAAAACTTTTTCGGTAGTAATTTTGTGACCAATCAATTTCAATAAATTAAGGTGGAATTTTCAAATGACTGAAAATGGGCGTTGATCTTTGACAAGTTTTTTTTTTTGCTGTCGGTGTTGCGCATTTTCTTCCATACAAAAAAATTGGAGGATTCTTTTTATACAAAGTTTGAAACTTTATGCAAGTTTTTTGTTGTAAAATAAAAAATCTTTTTATAAAGCATAGTTGAAATTAAATATGACTCGATTTTTGCTACTATTTCATTCATATGCAAATATGAATGGCAAATTTCAGCTACATAACCCATGCATGTACGACATAGAGTTGAGTGGCCTATAAAGCCGCTTACTTAAAATTTTTCAAAAAGGCAAAATTTCACCGATTTTCGAATTTTTCCTGAAAAGTTTGAAATGTGTATTTATATGGTATTATTTTAATAAGCTAGACATTTATAAAAAATTAAAAACTAACAAATGAATAGCCAAAACTGGGCAACATGTCGAAATGCAATTGTGAGCATTCTCGTGTTTAGGTGATGACAAAAAAATATACGTTGCATATCTCTTTTAAGTTAAAAAAGTTAATTTCTAATCATACCTTGTATTCGGCTGCATAATAAATTATTTATATACTACTAACCGTATGATTATTTCCGCAAGCAAAATCCACGATCTGAACATTGTCTACAGGTGTCACGTGTCCTTCTTTATTTTTTTCGATATAAAGAACAACTTTTTTAGGTGACGTTTCGAAGTGGAAGGACAATTTGTTGGCATTAACAAAATACTTTGCGTCTGTGTTATGCCCCAGCTGGCCATATTCAGGTAGTCCAAACGTATGCAGACTACCTTTGATGTCGAGAATCACTGAAAATTCGGCACCACAACCAATACGAATAATTGGGGGACCGCGGTAATTTATCGGTGTTGGGATATTTACTACTGGCTGAGTGTTGCCAATACCACATTGCCCAGATTTATTCTCCCCGCAAGCATAAACAGTGCCTGTATCGGTCAAAAAGAGGGAATGATGACGGCCACAAGCCACCTGTACGATATTAAACTTTTCCAGTCCTGGAATTAATGTAGGTTTTTCACAAATCTTCAAATCAGGCAAACCTAATTGCCCCGAAGGATTGCGCCCAAAAGCGAAGGCCTTGCGATCCATATTAATTAGAAGTGTATGGGCAGAGCTAGGACCACTTGCACAATAGCGATACTGAAAAATAATAACTTTTAGAAAAAAAAGTAAGTTATAGGACACAAATGTACCTTTTCATCCGAAAATCGATGAAAGTTATAAAGATTTGGTCTCACTTTCACAACATTTTTGCGGTCTCGCTTTCCAGTTAAATCCCATGTCACCATGCCAGCAATAAGCATTTGTCCCGGTGTTTTATCAAGAGATGCTAGCAGATCATCCGGAAGCATGGTAGGAGGATCTAAATCGTCATTGGGAATTAAAACTTCTACCTGGTTTGAGCTAGATTGGCCTTCGTCACTAGAAGCGTCGCTCAAATCATCTTCAAAATCATCTTGTTTCTTGGAACGTCGCTTGTTTGGTCCTGCACCGTTTCCTCCAACTTTGCGTTTTACTGACATTATCGCTTGTAGTTTGCTTTTGCTAAACAAACTACAGTGTGCAGGAAATAGTTATAAGTTCAAAAATATTTGGAAAACGTCGCTAACGGAATGAAGCATGCAAAATACAGTATGACTTGCACTTATTTAAAAACTAAAATTTGAAACCGGCAAAATAAAAATGAATAATAGCCACCGTTTCAAATTATAAGTCAATGCATACATAAACATACATATACATATGGCCTGTGTTAACAAATCAATGGATGCTTCAGATAAATTTCGATTTCTAGTAATTTATAACACTTAAAAAGACTTAGTGAAAATTTGCAAAACAAAACTTACTTATTTATATTTCCTCGGTATTTCCAGCGGCCAGAAAATAATTGACAAAACTATCCCGAACAAAGTGACGCCACAACGAAAATTGTATATAATTCACCACCTTGTTAACCCTCCAAAGTTGTCAACCTTACCTTTTTTCCCTGCGATCAATCACACTTTCCGAAGAGGGACATAGTAATACAGAGTATACACCTTCCGACCGTTGTCTCAACATCTCAATGTTGGATGAATAGTTGTACCATTTAAAGTATGGTTTTACAACCGATGTGACGGTTGAATGAATATTAAGGGTCAGTTTTACCAAATATTCCTAAACTGAACTTAAGTTCTAGTTGAGAAAAATCTTAGCTTAGGTCAGTTTAAGATTCAAAAATATATTAGCACGCAAAATACATATACACGAAATTCTTTGTCATCGTGAAGCGAGGATATTGTCAAATCGTCATATTGTAATGTAAAAAAAGTAGTCAGCAATTCATTGAGTCTTCTCCAATACCATGATATGTTTTTACGTGCCATTCTATTATCTTCAATAAAAGTGAATGACAGCATTGCAAGTATTGAAAACAGAACAAATTCATAGAAACGGGCAGAAAAGTTGACGTGTTGTGGAAACTGTGGTGCCAAGTGCACGACGGATACACGAATAATAGAGTTGTACAAAACATTGTACATGGTGTTGAATCGTGTATACAAAACAGCCATCTAACGCGTTGTACAACGTGTTGAACCAACGGTTGAAGCGTGTATACTTTACATAGTGGCCGATCTTTACCTGCTTTAAATTATAGCCTATTCGAAGAAGCAAGCGAGATGTCGGACGTGAAGACCGGCAAAAATGGCCAGTATGCCTTCTCTCGCATACTTTTCGGTAAGCAAGTTCTCGCATGCTTTCAACTGTAACTTTTGCAGTTTGATAGCTGTGAATGACGCGCAGAACGTGAACATTCGTACTTGGCGACATGCTGCAAATGAAAGTGTATGCTTTCCAAATTCCCAAAGAACCAAACTCTATCTCACTTGCGAGAACAAATAAACGAAAAAAGGCGAGAATTTAAGGCAGGTGAAGGCCTCCCGTAAAAGGTCTATAGTGCCCATGGTGAAAAGAATACAGAAGGTAGCGCAGGTTGTGGTACCGCTAACCCTCTCTTGGAAATGATTAACAATTTTAGTGTGTATTTTTTCTTACATGCATACAGCCGGTTTCTTTATTTCTCTCCACCGGCAAATCTGGTGTTATATCACAGCCAACTTACTCTCCGAATTTTAGATCAATAATCGCAATCTTGTATTGTATCATTCTTGTATTGTGCCCTTTCATGGATTAAAGAGTTTCCTTTAGTCCAACCTCCGAGAAAATCTTTAGTATAGAACCTAATTCTCTGGAGTTATACTGGCATTTGTTATTAGATATTCACCCAGGTACCTTTCGCGTCTGTCCTTTAGTCGAGGGCACTACTCCAGTATGTCTGCAGTTTCCTTTTCTACTTTGCAGAGTCTGCAATATTCATCGGAGTAAATTCCCAGTTTGGTCAGGTTAAAACCTGTAAGAATCCCTGTAATAATTCTTAGGTTGTTCTTCGATATGTTCATGCAAAACGCTTTAGGTTATATGATCTTGGGAGTGTTTTGGAATGTACCATACCTGGAATATATCCAGAGCAGTTCCCGGGGTCTTTATCTTTTTTCTTGGTTAGTGTGGATTGTGTTCCCATCACGATACCCCAGAAAGGCTTTCTCGATCTCGTCTCCCTCAATACCAGTATACTCCAGAACCCAGAGAACCTATACTTTCATTCTTTAGACCAATTGTGTACAGCTTGTCAAGGCATGCCTTCCACAGGTTAGAAGTTACCTGAATAGATTTGAAGGCCTTGATAGCCGGTTCGCTGTCTGTCAATATGTCGATGTTTCGGGTCCGGTTGTTGGGGGTGGTATTGAAGACCGCATATGGCATAGATTTCTGCCTGAAAAATAGTCCTACACTTACCTATGGCTTCCGAGGTATCTCAGTCCCGAACCACATACACCTGCCCGGTACCTTTATCAGTTAATGACCCATCCGTGTACCAGGTTATCATACTTTGGGTCATCTTATATGTTTCAGTTATATACACCCCTCCTTTTTGATACTGAGTTCAGTTTTAAACCATTTTACAAAGTTGATCTCTGGTTGTATAGTATCTCTCGGTATTGCAGATTAAGGGCAAGTTTCGGCTTGTTTCCAGGGTCCGTACGGTATTCGATCAAGTTCTCGTGGAGGTATGTGGTTTAGCTCTTTAGGTGCCGGAGTACCACTAGAGCCCATTAACCCTCGACTTTCCCTTAATTTTGTTGTCAGTATTCAGTCGTTCCTGGCGGCTGGTCATGAGAGGGAGTTAGAAATGGAGAACCGGAGAGGGAAAGTAATTAGAATAGGGTAAAGGTTAGGGACTTGGGTAAAAGATCGCCGGAAGGGTGATCTCACATGGAGTGCTGAAATACTGGGACCTCTCTGTCCTTGCGACCATGTTGACCCAACGGCCCAGACTCGATGTTGAGCATCCCTCTTAGTTCATTTTTATACGAGGACCGCATAAATGATCATCATGCCACTATTTAAGCTCCATCCCAACGACAAGGATACCGACTGTGATGGAGTGGAAAACTCGCTCACACCAATTCTGACTAGAACTTCCGGGGAAATTTCTTCCTTTCCCATATTAACGCAATGGGAGAATAGAACAAATTCCCTGGGAGTTGATATCATCTTATATGAATTCGCCTTGCTTTCTCCATTGATCAATAACAAGGCGAATTCATATAAAGTGGTGTTGAGAAAGCAACTGAGTGAATTCGTTTGATAGACTGAATGTCGAAACTATGTGTTTGTTGTAATTCTTATCGATTCTCACTATCATTGTGCTTAGTGCACATTTTTGTTGTTGTTCGCTCAACACCACCTGGTATGAATTCGCCTTGATCAACAAGGTAACACCTAAATCTAGGCGAATTCGTATAAGGTGATAGCATCCCATGGGCATAATTCTTGTTCTTCTACACAAACAAAATACACCTTGGTTATCTGGCTATCACCTTTTATGGATCCACCTTGGCTTATTACTTCGATTACATGCGTAAATGATTGAATGAAAAGAGGATGTTGTTCAACGCCAAAACCAAATGTAGCAATCGGTCTTCACCTGCTTGACATTCTTGATGAGGCAAGCTCGATGTCCCTAGTAAAGGCCGATAAAAGTAGAAAGTATGCTGGACTGAATACAGATGGTGACGCCGTCAGTTGTACCGCTACATTGGTTTTGTCAGTTTTGACTGTTCCCAACTACAAGTAGACCAAGCTTTTTCACAAGCAAGCGGTAAAGAGTTAATTTTTTTTTTAATATTTGTACCGAGCAAATGCAATTCTCAATTTTGAAATCACGTTAGGTTTTTAAGTTGGGTGTAGTGAAGTGAAAATGAAAAATATTAAATGAGGAAGAGGAAATGGCAAATTTTATAGAACCCACAACAACGAACTTCGGTAGAGTGAGAAAAGTTTACAATTTGGAGTGGTAATTTGGGTACGATGCGCGCTGCCAGGCAGAACAGTGTCAGCCAATTGATAGCACCTTTGACAGTCAGTGCTGAACAATTTTTGTTAGCATTTAGAACAAAGTTGCTATCAGTTTCTTAGGGTTACTATGCAACCAAATGTGTACGTGTGATCTTACATAACAAATAAATTTCCTTATTTGTTTGATATCATAAACATCAACCTTTCCTGGACAGCACTTGTCTAAAATAATTCCACTTGCAAACGGTGCAGATTCTGATTTGCAATATCCGTTGCTCCACTTTTTTAACAATTCTTATACATATATATTTCGTATGTAGTAAAATAACTCCACGTCCTTTACGTTGTATTTCTATTCCCAAATAATATGATTCTGGTCCACGGTTTACTGCAGCCAATTCCTTATTCATTGTATCTACTTACGAGCAAGCAATCAGCATATCATCTACATAAAATGCAATAATAAAAATTTGGTTTCCTCGTTTCAAAACATATATACAACTAGCTCATTTGCATTTTATAAATCCCATACATTGTAAAATTGTAGCTTCCTATTCCATTCAAGTCCTAATTGTTTTAAACCATACAGCTTTTTCTTAATTTTACAAACTCTATTGTCGTTGTTGGATGTTTTTTATCTTCAAACATAGTTGGTTGTTTCATATAAACTTCCTCATTTAAATATGCTATATCAATATGATGTATCAATAAGATATACTGCACTGCTATCCATTCTTATAGCAGAATGACAAGAATGATAGAAAACCAGATTACGCAAACGCCGGCAGTGTACGCGTCACAACGTTTCCTGCCACAGGAATTGCGAGAAGAAAGGAGAGGTGATAACTGCACGTGGGCGTTTTATTTGCACTGCAACATATATATAGCTCGGCACTTCACATTTATTATTCTGTGTTTAATTTTTTGTAAAAATCACTCATAACTCTGAAAAATTAACTTTTTACGAGCAAGTTGTGACGTCAATCCTTCAAACGAGGCAAGTACGAAGTAACGGAGGTGCTTTTGTCGTCACCTTCTTTTCTCTGCATCGTGGTAGAGTGACGATTTACTGGCGCATATGTGTCAAAATAATCAATATTACACTTTTAGCTACATCCTCTTGCGACCAAACGAGCTATACGCTTTTTTATATCACCATCAGCTTTATACTTTGTCACAAAAATCCATTTACAATCGTCCTTTTTAATGCATCATTTGTAAGTATATGAGGATGCGCATAAACAAAACAACGAATTTCTTTCGACAATCATTCGCGACGATAGACTTATTTTTCTCGTCGACGGCAGCAGTTATGGCGAAATCAAATCTTTATTGCTTTATTATTTCAACGTCACCAATTCAAGTAAAATCAATTTTTTTGTTTTTTAAAACTAATCGTTATGTTATTTTTAAAATTTGATGCAAAGTCAAATCAATTATATGGGGTTTGTTTTTTGTTTTAGTTTATCTGTTTGATTTATTTTGTATTTTATATGAAAGCCTTTTTTAACATACGATCACTCTAGCTTTCGTTATGGATAGAAGCGGCACAATCAATTGTTTCGTTCGCTACTGCTTCAATTGGGTCGAAGTAAGCGAAATTATTCGGCGAGCGTTGGAAATCGATGACGCCGCGTTCAACGAAATTCTCCGTTCGCCGATGTTGTGCTTGAGCTATTATTTGAGCGTCTTCTCATTACTGCCAAAAAATATGACACGCAGTCACTATGGTCTAAACATATCACAGCGCACTTAAAAACAGCATATGGTATGCCTGCGGCTACTGTCCAGCCATCAGTTCAAGTCCTATGAAAATCCATTCAGTAGTTTCGGAAATTACTACAGTCAGTCAAATATTCTAAAAATGGCCCAAATGTATTCTATTCATCACATAATGGTAATTTTTTTAAAGACATTTTCAATGTACAGACAGTACAGTTCTATTATGGTATATATGGTAAGGATGACTGTGTGAATTGTCAAAATGCATCAATATTTCTTGTCCAATTCACTATTGCAATGGCCAACTGGGGTAATTGCGAGAGTGCCGAGTTGACAGAGCTTAACAAAGACAAAATTTGTTTAACAGAATATTATTTCTGATAAATGTTAATTGTTTTGTTCTGCCTAAAGTCCCCAGGGCTATTCACAAACACTCTAGACTCGTTCACAGATCCTGGGAAACCAATAAATACATATGTATGTACATATGTGAATCTATACACGCTGTACACAACCGCCTCCCCCTGAATCGAGTAGAACCTTTTATTTTACTAATATTAGAAATGTGAAAGCTTGTATGGGAGTATGTTGTTACCTTTTAAGGCTAAAACGCATGGATGGATTTGTATAAAATTTAGCACATAAGTAGCTTACAAGGTACTCAATAATCAAAATATCAACAGACAGGTTATATTTTAAAGAGAATTGTCATCTGCCATTAAATAAATAAGTTAAATCAATACTGCTATATGACGACTGGACAGATTTGGATAAAATTTGCCACATACATATATACATATTTATAGAGTCCACTATATGGGTTACTATAAAATACATTTTTTGACACGTGTTTCAAAGTTTAAATAAAATTGAAACAATGAATGAAATCAAACTTTTCAATATGGGTATAAAACGAAAAAGGCTTAATAAAACTTAATTTCCCAAATGTTTTGAAATAAAGTTACCATCTGTTTAATGCAAATTAAATTAAAATATAAATAGTTAAATTAGTTGTTGCTAATGACCTTCGATGGCTTAAATATATATTTATTTATTGAGCTCAAGGCCAGTTTTAAATAAAACACAATTTTTATTTCGTGCTATATCTTATTAACTGTGTCGATATTTCAACTTAAATCTAAAATATTAAAATAGTTACAAATATAAACAAATATAACTTAAACTTTAGACTATGCCATGTCGGCAAAAGAATTTAATAAAGAGATAATTTTAGCAAAACAAATCTGGATACCAACCTAAGCATGAAGATGTTCACAATTCGAAATACAGTAATTTTAAACAAAAATCATAAAACAACAATACATGGAACGGTGAACAGTAAGACGCAAATATGTATGTACATATGTATGAATATCATATATCCCAAGAATGATAGAAAACCAGATTACGACAACGCTGGCAGCGCACACGTCACAGAAGTGCATACCACAGGAATAGCGAGAAGAAAAGGAAGGTGATAACTGCACTTGGGCGTTTCTTTTCGCTGCAACTGCTACAATACAAAGCTCGACACTTCACATTTATTATTCTGTCTTTTGAAGAGCCATTTGTGACGTCAATCCTTTAATCGATGCAAGTACGAAGTAACGGAAGTGCTTTTATCGTCACCTTGTCTCTTCTTTTCGGGTAAAACAAATTACGACAATATCATACTAGCAATATACATACATAGCACATAGAAGTACAAAATCCAAGCAATCGTGAATTACCGACACACTTGTTACAAGAGAATTTGTGAACACAATGCTATTGGCAGCACTGCATTTGCATTGCCACATATGAAATTTAGGAAAATCAGACTCTTAATTTTTTGTAAGTTATGCTAATTTTCGCCTAATCACATATGTATGTATGTATACACCATTGTGAATGAATACAAGTGAGAAGTCTTCTGAATTAAAGATGGTATTAAATGTCAATTAGCCATTATTAACTGTCAGACATAGAAATTCGCTCAGTGAATGACACAAGAATACGGAGGATTACTACATCAGGTGATGCCACCTGTGCCGAGTTTTGACGTCTATGGACTAAGATTTTTCACTTGTATTTATTGACAATGGTAACTTAGGTATATCTGTTTGTAGATCTTCAATTGCGTTGTCTGGCACAACGATAGTGCGATCTCCATCGTTATCGTTGGACGAGTCCTCATTCGAATGGTATACACAAACGCATTTAACTGATTTTTGTCTGACAGCTAAACATTTCTGCGAAGTCAGCTCTTGAGAATGTTTTATTTTATTGAATCAGTCGCAAAATGTAAAAGTTATTACAAATTAAATTAAAATCACAATTTTTTTTGCTATATTCACCTTTTCAGTTAAAAACTCTCCGAGAAGTATTACTTTCAGCTATTTGACGTAATATCACATTTCATATGGATTTGGTTCCGCTGATTCTTAGAATAGGGTTTGAGGCTGCTGAAGGTTTTTCATAAGTTTGGCTTTTCTCAACGTTTCCCCTCACTGTGTTACAAATCGCAATTCTAAAAACTAACCTGAATTTACCATAAAATTATGAAAATTCTGATAACCAAAAGTTTACATTCTTATAGGTTTTCTAACTATTAGGTTCACTTGTGGAAAATCTGCTTCGCTTCTTATTCGATGTCTTCCTCATCATTGACGCTTATTGAAAAGTTCGCGGTCAGGTGACAAACGCATCCCTAACAAACAACGCATACGTACATATGTTTAGAGAAAAAAATTAGAAATGGTCGCATAAGATAGCTTTTTAAAGGAAGTGCAACATCTCCAACAAGAAAGTGAGAAAATCTAAGAATGGAGTGTGGCAAAAACTCATCCTCGGACAGGTCTAATTGGTAGTTGAATATTCTTATTCCAACCCCCGAATTACACAAAACACCACTATCACTTTGAGAACCATAGGTCCAAAGGGATTAAACTTGTAATTAGCATCGCAACAAACGATCGCGATTGTCTTTTATTTTATGCAAACAATGATAACAAAAATGTTAATCGTTCTGTCGTTTGCCTGCTTCTGCTGCGCTTCTTCCCTTCGCATTTACAAGTTTTCTTTGCTCTCCACCCTCTTAGCTTTCATTACGTCAACTGCAACTGAAAGCTTTCAGTGCGGAAAGTGCTATCTTGTTTTCAATCATTCTTTCATAATTGTTTTATTGCTCTTTGTCACAAAGACGAAGATTTTCCAGACTTCGCTAGCTACCATTGCGTAATTCATCAACATGTACTGGCTACTGAGGGACTAAACACAAAACATGTGACGGATATTTCTGTCAACATTGTAAATTCCATAAGAGGAAAATCTATCCGAAAGCGGCTCTTTCAACAGCAATTAGATGAGAGAAAACCAGATTTAACATTGCACCCTGACGTAAGGTTGGGCCGAAGGAAGTTTTTTTTTACAGATTTCGAGATCTATTGGATGAAATAATAGTTTCTTGAAGAGAGGGGTTATCAGCGATTGCGGGATTTAGACTGACTATTGTCTTAGCTTAGATTTAGCATTTTTAGCGGATTTTACTGAAAAACTGGGAACATTAAATCTAGAACTACATGACAAGAATAAAATATTAACAGAAATGATCAGTTCCAAGGCGAATTCATATGTATAAGGTGGTGTTATAAATACAACTACAAAATTTCGATGTATTTTGCAAGGCGAATCTATACAAGGTGATAGCATCCTATGGGCTGAATGCTTGTTCTTCTCTCTGAATTCGCTAGGTTGTTTTGTTTACCCAAACAAAATACATAAGCAAACTGGGCGAATTCAGTTTTTGACATTTCACTCGCAAAATACACTAACAAAATACATGGGCAATAGTAGGCGAATTCAGCTTTTGACATTTCACCCGCAAAATTACACAAACAAACTACACAGCGGATTCGCCTTGTTTATCTTGCTATCACCTTCTATGGATACACCTTGGTATTTTGTTATTGATTCTGCGTAAGAGTTGTCAAAATTTACATACATTTTGTTTTTGATTTTACGGCTGTTGAAAGCTCATTACCAAAAGCAAAAACAAAATCATGTAGGTAAATAAAAAAAAACAAATCGCCTGCTATAGTAACTACACCTTATAGGAATTCGCCTTGATCAGTTCTGTTGCAGCATTTCAAATTCAAACAGATTCTATGATAGTTGACATCGAAAAGAAAAAATTTCTATAATTTGTAAACATCAAGGATCATATGGAAAACACACTACCTACAATTTAATTCCTGACAAATACACAACAGAAATTGAGGCACTGGTATCAGACTTCGAAACTCGCTATATTGATTTCAAAAAAATTGAGCAGTTGGTGGGATCAGAGAACTTAGAAGCAGAGAACTTAGAAGTATGAGAAGCTGCAAATTTGTGGATTGCAAAAAAGGTTGTCTGAAACGTTTCCAAACTGGGTTTCCCCACAGCTATTTAACATTTCCACATAACATTCTAACAGAGAGGTCAGTAAGAAAATGCCGTGAACATATACCAGAGAACTTAGAAGTATGAGAAGCTGCAAATTTGTGGACTGTAAAAAATGTTGTCTGAAACGTTTCCAAACTGGGTTTCCCCACAGCTATTTAACATTTCCACATAACATTCTAACAGAGAGGTCAGTAAGAAAATGTCGAGAACATATATTTATTATGTTAAGATGTGGCAATTAACAGCGTGCCTACCAATATTATTATTATAATTTTGCTTTTTTTAACTGATGTAAAAATTTTGAAATTTCATTTCGGAAATTTTTTCCTTACTTAGTTTTAGAGTTTTTATAGTATCATATTCATTTGAACCTAAATAGAAACAGATCAGAACTTTTGTGAAGTGATGCAACTGTTTTCAGGGATCGGAGTAAGTACAAAAAATGCACGGATAGTTAATATTTTATTTTATATCCTATTGAATAAATAAAATATGTATATGTTTGCATTTCGCTTTTCAAACTATTCCAAAAAATTCGACACGTGAAAACTCTTTCACGATTTTGTATATTCATTTGTAATGAAATAAAATCAGAGCAGAAATTTAAATGAAAAAAGATTTCCATAAAATGAAGGATAAGTTGTATGATATTTTATTTTCTATTGAATTAAAAAAAATATAAAAGTTAGACATGGCACGAAAAAAAAGGTAGGATTCGAACTATGGGGCAACAATTCAAACGTGCAATATGATAATGTGGCAGGCGACTATACGCGCTAAGCCACAGCAGACATTTTATGGAGTTCGCTTATACGGCTATTTATGCAAATCATAGCAATGTGTACGCAAAGAAAAAGAAAAAATTTACGAATCCAACTAAAAACGAAACAAAGAAGAAAAAGTAGTAACCCGAGAAAAAAACTGTTTCTTGCTTGCCAGCGGGGCAAGTAGAGACGGAAGAGGAGTTATGCAACAATTGTGGATAAGAGAAGGGTTGAAAGGGAAAGGGAACGGTAAGCAAAAGAATATTCTTTTCTGTTTTTCGGCAATTTTTGTGTCGATTCGCCAATTGCGCGTGCACGTGTACGCAAATGAATTGATGCGCATTTGGGCAGAAGTTCTAGAATGGCAGCAATTCGTCAGACTACGTTGGCAAATTACATTATTGTCTGATATTGCGGTGTTGAAATTTTCAATGACCGTCGATGGTTTGTAAAATTGAAGATTTTAGCATTTTTGTGTTCGTCGCGAAAAAGATTGTTGAGGGGAACATTTGCGTGCGCGGGGAGATGAAATGCTTGCGCTTATGAATGAACGGCATTTGTTTTTAGGAATACGCGCACGCGTTTATGAATGAATTTTTTCTTGTTGTATGTAGCTTCAGATATTTTAGAATATTTGGCGCTGGCGCAGGCACAAGTGCAGCTGCGGTTGTGATAGCGCTGTGATTTGATTTTGATTTAGCGTAGGTCAAGGTTGAATTTATGCACATGCACGTAAGTACATATGTACATATGTATGTGTGTATGTATGTATGTATGTATGTATGTACATGGATGCATATGAATTTATGTATTTATATATGCACATATGTACATAAATATGTACATAGAGATATGAATACAGATGAATGTGTGCATATACATACATACATATGTACATATGTATATATTTTTTATTTTTTTTTATTTTATTTTTTTACTTTACATTCAAATGTAGTAGTTATGCATGTAGTATTCTCTGGAAGTATACATACATATGTAGGTATGCTAGTGCAAGAATTTGCAAAAAAGTAAAAATTTAAATAAATTTTAAGTCAAAAGCGCGTGGCCTGGTTCCGAACTCGCGCAAAACGAAAGTATGAAGAATACTGCCGCGCATCCTGAAGCAACTGCACCACAGAATACAATTGATTTGCATAAACTTAATCGCTACTTGATTCAGTTTCCCGTGAATATTTTTTGCCAAGACAAATTTTTGATACAAACGAACAAATTTGTAAATATGTACATATGTATAAAGATCGCATATTATTTCGCATCTACAGAAAAACGAAATTAACCCCAGAAAATAAATCAAATATGTATTAAATTGGAACCAAACTTATAAGTTATAGTTATAATAGTACAAAAAATATTATAAATATTTACATTGAATCGTATGGAATTTTCATATTATATACATATGTACGTACATATGTACATACATATGTATTAATCCTTTACAATTATAAAAAACTTGTCTTGAGCTCAAAAATTATTGCTGATATTTAGAATTTTCTAAAAATTTGTTAATATTATTGGCAAACTAATAGAAGAATTGTTTCAGATTGAAGGATGTTGAATTTAACATTCAATGTTAGAAATATAAAATACTTTATAATGTAGTGTAAGAAGTTTACGATTAAGTAGTGATTTAGACGCGCCAAAATAGTGTGTGCTGTGGCGCTGCTGGTGTAGGCGCGGCTTTATCGTTCATTTCACAACTTTTTTCTAGGTTCAAATCACATTTTATTTTTAATATTACTCTTGATTCAGAATCAGTCTTTTGCTTTAAGTTTTAAGTACAAAATATTTATTTTCTTAACCTGCATACATTCATACTACATATGTATTGACGAACATTTTTCCTGTATATGTATGTACATATGTATGTGCACACTCTCATTTACACAAATTAAATAACTCAAAACATTTATTTGATAAATACATTAAACTCTTTATTTCGTTCTGAATATCAGCACAATCTTACTTTCATATGTAAGCTTTTCTATTTATTCTCATCTTCATTCGTTTGCATATTTGTTAACATCAAAATTTATATTTTTCCCTGCTAACATTAATTGGTGGCTTAAAAATGCTAATTTAACAGTGTGGTGCCGACCCAGTTTGGAAACGTATCAGCCCTGTTAACGACCATCGCCGAATAGTTTCCACTTTCAATTTGCAGCTTCTCATACTTCTAAGTTCTCTGGTGGAATTCATCAGTTACCCGTTTAATAATTACATTGATCATAGTGATATCTATGAAATTTGCAGATACATTTCAAACGGATCACATTATAATTCCAAACGAAATTATTACAAGCAAGGTCATCCTCAGGTCTAGTTTTCTGGACATTGTTTCCCAACGAGAAATTTCCAAATTTGAAGAAATGAGTTGAACAACTGGATTCGTGTTCTAGTCAAGTTGGCCACCCCTGTTAAAGAGTAAAGATCCAGATTTAAGCGGACACTTTAATGCTATAAGATTTCCTCCAATAGCGCCTACACAATAGGGCAAGCTCCAAATCGAATAAAACATGTTTGAAATACGTTTCCCTTCATGTCGGATTAGTATAGGCAAGTACGTGCCACCCAGTTCATTCAAAAGAACCTCATATGTTTTTCACACGATTTTATTTGCGGCTAATGTGTTCAACTTCCTTACTTCAATGATAAAAGTGGTCCTAATGCACCGGATATTGATGGTATTTGAAAACGCTTCGTAAGATGCTCTCCCACAAGGCCGAGGAGATGATCAAACATCTTTCTGTTCATTCTAACCGTTTTTTTTTTAATTGATCTGTGCCATTGTTATAAATTTCTTCAAAACTTGAAGCAAAAAGTTTATTTACACCCCGGCTTATGTGAAGTGGTCTCATCAAGTACATCCGGTGTGAATTTATTTAAACATACGCGAATTTCGTACATGGTTAGTGTAATTAAAATCGCTTCAATAGCTTCTTTAGACAACATTTTAATTTTCACAAAAATTTCCGTTTTGTGATGACAATAAAAGCAATGGTTGTCAAAGCGTTCATTGTTGCAAGCCAACTTCTAAAATCTCGCTAATATGTACCCATACTCGGATTGCGAGTTATGACAGCGAAATCGCCAACTATCGCCAGACCAGCACGAGAAAAACTTGACTATATGCCGCGACGTCTAAATTTGGCATACTTGCAAAACTAATATGGTTATGTAAAATGATGTAACGGACACTAGATACAAAACGTGGTTTTTGACATGGTTACTCCATTCTTTTACATTATGTTGGAAAATATAACTCGAGTAGCAGAATTTAACCGGACACACATCATCTTTTATAAGTGTTTTTTTGACATGGTGACTCCATTCTTTTACATTATGTTGGAAAATATAACTCGAGAAGCAGAATTAAACCGGACACACATCATCTTTTATAAGTGTGTTCAACTCCTGGCGAATGCCAATGACATTAACATCATAGCCCTTAGTTCTACCTATTCCAAGGGAGAGGTACTAAATTCTGCTTTTCAAAATTCTTTTGGATGAAAATTCTGTAAAAATCAAAAAAAAAATTCTGTTCAGCCTAAATTCTTTTGGTTCAAAATTCTGTATTTAAAATTCTGTATGATCAAAATGATGGAGAACTGAAATTCTGTATATTAAAATTCTGGAATCAAAATTATTTTCGATCAAAATGCTGTAAAAATATAACCAAATAAGCAGATAACCTGATAAGCACGCTTACCTGAATAGCACATTTATTTTATGAATAATGGAATTCCGATTTTATAGAATCAATGGTATATATACATACGTCAATTAAAGAAAAATTCAAAAATTCATTCAAAACAAAAGTTATTACATTATAATGGCGAAACAATTATTATATTATTAAATTTTTAGCAATCCGCTTTAGAAAAGAAACATGCCTTAATATAAGCCTTTTTTTTGTTATTCTTTTAATTCTGTTGTTTGCTTTTACAGCCTTCCTCGTTTGACTAATTTTGTGACCATTTTGAAATTTCTGAAGCTATAAATACATACAAACATATGTACATTTGCTTTATGTAAATTTGTTTTGATAATATAGGAAACCATATGGGTCAAGACAAGTCATGTATTGGCAGTATTTTGTTTTGCAAAACTCTGTATTGAAAAACCGGAAGAGAATATGGATAAATAAAAAAAGTGCGCACATATGCTCTTCCGGTTTTTCAATACAGAGTTTTGCAAAACAAAATACTGCCAATACATAATTTTGATTTACAGAATTTAAAATTACAGTGTTCCGCAATACAGAATTTTAACAGTACAGAATTTTGAATTACAGATTTTTGAATACAGAATATTGAATACAGAATTTTAAATACAGAATTTTGAACCAAAATCATATTGTACCCAACCCCTATTCCAAACTGTATAAAGAAGCGAAGTGAATTGATCTGGGGATGAACGAGGTCGTGAAATAAAGCCGAATTGACTATTGTGTCTGCTGATGCTGTGACTTGCCTCATGTCCAACGGCGCTTTTAAAAATGCGTTTTTTCTACAACTGTATTGCTTTACTACCCGCATCATTTAACGGAATGTTTTCTGAAATGAGAAAAAATTACTTAGGCAATTTTTTTTATAAAACGTAGAATATAATACCTAGTAGTGCGATATAAAAGTTTTGAAGGAATTTTAGGGAATATTGCTATTTCATCGCTTAAAATATTTCCAGTAGGTTGCAGCAGCGATCTCAATGCTTTAACCTGTGAGTAAACCTTATTTTTTGTTTTTAACGCCCTTCTGATAATGTTTTTGAAGACTTTTCTTGCGGGTAAGAAGGCTTTGAAAAATGAGGGGCACGCTTCTTTTCTTCGTTCCATATGGGGAATTCGGACTGAATAGGCAGCTCCTGAATCAACGCTCACTTACTTTGTTTGTCAAAAGCCACGCGTTTAATTTGTTTTTGGAGGAGTACCAGGCATAGCTTAATATACTGTTTTATTTATAATTTTAAATAATTATATATCCAATAAAAAGATTAAAACAATAGTTTTAAGTAGACATTGATTAAAGTAATGCATTAGTATTCCAAGTCTAAAAAGGAATGCGCTTCTGATGCCTTACTGTCAACTAATTATATTCTTTATAAAAGGATCTAATATTTTTTAAATTTCGAACTATTATAGTGCCACCTGGTGTAAACGACTGAATGAGTATTGCGTATTGACAGTAATTGTCAGAACTTTTTGTACCTAACATCCAGCTTTGATATAAATATTTTTTTCCTAACAGTTTTGGTTTATTTTTATTTAAAAAGAGCAACGAATTTATCTGTATTTGTTCGAGAATCGGCGTTGGTTTTCGGATATGTCGCTTGAGGGTTTGCAAATAATTTTCGAAAGTATATGCAGGGCCCGCGATTGGATCCCCAACCTGCTCGACCCTCCCCTTTAAGTGCAATAAACTGTGTACATTGTATTTTACCAAATATAATTGGAGGTTCTTAGTTCGCTTTGCGAAGTTTTGGACAACAGAGCATTCTGTACGAGTAATGTAATAGCAAAAACTCGTAGAATATGTCGTCATGTGCCCCATTTCTTAGAGCAACCAGCGCAGTGTACAACAAAAATTGCCAAAACTCAGTCGATTTCCAATTTAGCAATTCTTCTAGTGATCTAGGTTTGCGTGCAAAATCATTCGTTTGTTTGCTTTCGTTACTTTGTTATTTACTAATCTAGTTAGGAATTTTTTCAAGACTCCCAATTCTACAAAGTGCATGCAGTCCAAAGGAACCTGCGCCACCATGGAGACTCCAAGGTTTTCAAAAGCTGACTTTTCTTGTAAATATCGACCTACATGGTGACTTGGGTAGTTTCTAGCTGAAAAATCTTTGTTGGTAACTAACCGACCCAATTTGGTGCTGTTGGTTAAAATACAATTAATTTTCTTGGTACAAATGCTCTTGCAGGACAAGCACAAACTATTGAGCCGATTTGAATCTGCAAGTTTCAGCCAGCAACCTCACATCCATTTTCCTTTAACATCTCAAATTCTGAAGTAAACTTGCTTAAAAACTATTCAGAGGGATTTGGCTTGCTTTTACCCAAAAATACACAATACAAAACAATATTTCATAAATTATTTACTTACTTACTTAATTGGCTTTATAACCGGTTAAGCGATTTTGGCCCAACTTCTCCTACAATTTGTCTTTATTTAGTAACACAAATTGTGGGACCTAGAGTTTTACGCCGACTCCGAACGGCGAATGTTTTTTTTTGTGAGAAGTTTTTTCAGGGCAGAAATACACTCGGAGGTTTGCCATTACCTGCCGAGGGGTGACCGCTATTAGAAAAAACTTTTTCTATAATTTTTGATGTTACTTGCCCGTTTTGAACAAAGAGATTAAAACAAAGTTAAATCAATATATGACATATTTTATTTCGATACGCTTATTTGACAAAACTTTTGTCATCAGCATTAACCCTTTTGCGGGTAGCAACATTAGATTTGTACGTATGTACATGTGTTTCAAATTTATAAAAGTTTCTTTTTAAATTTAGATAGTAAAGAAAAAACAAGCATATTTGAAAACAATCATGAGTTTGGTATGTTTAGTGTGTCGACGGATGTGGCACAGAAAAGGCAATGGACGAATGTGTGTGTCATCCAACTGGCAGCATCATCCAAGATCTGCTCCATGCACTTCGAATCAAGTGAAAATAATCCTAAAAGAAGACGTCTCAATCCAAATGTAGTGTCATCAAAGATGTTATCTGCCATTTCTTAGCATGAACAGTAATAATCTTTAAGCTTAATATTTATGAGTGGATATGCATATACTTATCTATACTACTTATAAAATAAAGTCGCTAAAAAGCTATGTACGGAATTGGCTTCGCACAGAATGCTCCGATTTGAAAGCGGTTTTTTGCATTTTAAAGCTTAGCTGTGTGAGATGGACTTTTTCTTATATAATGTGAAGGAATATATAAAGGGGGCGTGGCAATCGGACAAAATGTGGTAAAAAAACATAAATTTTTGGTTTACACAGCCATACATCATAACCTAATCAACCGATTAGAATGAATCTTCCTTGAAGTTAAACTTTGAAATATTTACTTTCGTTCTGCATCAAAAAAAAATAGTTGATTTCTTTCTAATTTAACCAAAATTGTTTAAACAAAAGCAGCACTTTTTCCAAAAAAATCTGTTTGTGTGTTTGTTCACTGCCAACCGAATAAGTCAGCGTGCCTTAAGCGACAACTGTGGTGAGCCATTCATTTGATGAATTCGCGAAAGAGCTCGGTAGCGTTACTTCACTTCGGACGTATGTATGTATGTATGTATGTATGTTACATAATTTCGCTTTTATTTCGGCTTCACATACATATGTACATACTTATGCATGGTGCCAGATTAATGCAACAAAAAAGGAAAAGAATGCATGCATATTTTTAAACATACATATGTATATACTCCTAAAGTTTAAACAAAAGTACTATGTTTTCGTAAGTTTTATGTATAGGTATACTATGCATATATGTATGTACTTATTTGTGTAGTAGGGAGATTGAATTCTACAACATTTTGTTTTATCCAAATTTGTATGATGATTTCCAAAGACTGAGTACCGATCCATTTTCATTTTTTTTGTTCGGCAACCCTGAACATCTTTCTTCAAAAAGAACCGTTGCTTTTCACGAATTATGATATTAAAATTTGTATGTTAGTTGCGGGAGTACATTAAAACGATCGCAGTTCATAAAGTTTTATTTTGAAGTGATTTATATTAATCAAAAGTGCAGATTTAATAAATAATTTGACTTTTGAGTGGTAAGAACATTACAGTGCAATTTTTTATATTATTTAGTGTCATTTTACATCCAAATTTTCCTTAGGGCCATTTTCACAGTTGCGAGTTAACTTACATTTCACAGTTAACTATGAATTTTCGATTCAATTTTAGTAATTTAACTAAATATTCACTACCCAATGTACGATAGACAACATTTTATTTCTAACAAGAGGCAATATTGGGCAGTTAAACTTGAGATAGTAAGTCGACATGAAAATCGAAAATCGAGAGTTAACTGTGGAATGTAAGTTAACTCGCCACTGTGAAAATGACCATTAGAAAAATAAGTGATTTCTATGAAACATATGTAGTTGTTACTCAAAGCTTAAAGATTTCTATAAAATTTATAAAAGTTCTCAAAATTAGATAAAAATATTTGGTTTTTTTATACGAAATTTTAGTAAGTTCTTAAATATGCAATTGATATAGATTATAAATTACTAGCAAACCGGGCAGGTGTTTTTCTTTTCAACCATTTTCTTCTCAGCTATGACATTTGACCAACTTTCCAGAGCAAAAAATATATACTTATGTACATTAGAGTGCTTCAAAAAAAATGTTTGTTTCTTTTTTTAACACTTACCTTTGATGGAAAAAAATCCTCACCAAATATGGCGCCCGCCGTGGTATGGTGGTAGCGCGCTCCGCCTACCACACCAAAGGTCCTGGGTTCAAGCCCCGTGCAAAGCATCATAAAAAATTTAGAAACAGTTTTTTCAATTAGAAAAAAGTTTTCAAAGCGGGGTCGCCCGTCGGCAGTGGTCTAACAAACACTCCGAGTATGTTTCTGGCATGAAAATTCATATGCCTAGCAGATGCCGTTCGGAGTTGGCATAAAACATGTAGGGGACCCGCCAGTTTGTAGGAAAAATTAAAAAGGAGCACGACGCAAGAGAAGCTCGGCCTAAATCTACTCGGAGGTAAATCTTGCCAAGTATTTATTTTATTTCAAAGATGGGTCCAATAGCTGAACTCATAGGGGTCGCTATTTTTTTTTTTAGTTTCCCATGTAAAATTGGCTTTTTGATATGTAAACATCTTTGCTCACGGTATGGGGGAATACAAAATGAAAGATGTAAGATATGAAGTGCGAATTGCAAGGTATGGTGTGACGACTCTCCAATTTTTTACAAATTTAACTCTTAATAAAATCTCCATATCGCCGCCCTTACCTACATATCGCTTTTCAAAATTACGGTCATTACCCCCAAAACCGCTTTATTTTGGTGTTCCTTAATCCACATTTTCATCCATATCTCCAGAAAGGGTTGACATCGGCTTGAAAGAGGCTACTCATTCAATACTTGAAGTGTGAAAAAAGTTATTTTCCTTGAAACTATTTCATTTGGCAGCTTTCTCAAGTATTCAACTTAGCAACGAAAAGGTATCCATTTTTAAAATTCCCACGTTTTGTTCTGTAAGCTTACTGAAAGCCCTTTTACCCTTTTAGCTTATTTTTATATTAAAAACCACACGAATGGGTAAACATCCCATAACGCATCTTTCAAAATGTCTTATTTTTGGCCGTATATACATAAATAAAGTACAGCTCAAAGAAAATATGAGAGTTCCTTCTTCCGCACAAGGAAATGCACTTTTTGCTAATAACTTGCTAAAAATTGGTAACGGACAGTTCCCTACGACATGTGGGCAAATCGATCTGACAAATATTTGTTATTTAACCCAAACTATTGAAGATCTAATTGAGAAAGTATATCCCGGAGTTGGTGGTCTTATAACCAATTCATTGGGCTGGTTTGAGGAGCGGGCAATATTGTCAGCTACCAATGATCAGGTGGATGCAGTAAATGCCTTAATACTTTCAAATTTTACTACGGAAGCACAAGTTTTCCACTCAATAGACACAATAATAGATATTAGCGAGGCAGTTCATTACCCAATAGAATTTTTAAATTCTCTAAATCCCCCCGGAACGCCACCACATAAACTAATTGTTAAAGTAGGAGCTCCGGTAATATTACTACGCAATTTAAATCCACCAACTTTATGTAATGGAACTAGGCTGCTGATCAAAACAATTAGAACGCATTTGCTTGAGTGTTCAATTTTGACTGGCTGTGGTGCTGGAGAAAACGTCTTGATTCCAAGAATCCCGATAATACCAACAGATCTTCCATTTCAATTTAAACGGCTCCAGTTTCCAGTCAAATTATGTTTTTCAGTAACAATAAATAAGGCTTAAGGTCAAACACTTAAGGTGGCCGGTTTGGACCTTAGATCTCAATGTTTTACGCATGGCCAGTTATATGTTGCTCTATCCCGTGTAACAAACAAAGACAATTTATTTGTTTTGGCTCCTGATGGGAAAGCTGCGAACATTGTATACAATGAAGTGTTATAAAACTGAAAATAAAAACTAACTGAATATGAATAATTAATATGTATGTACATAAATATATCTTCTAATTGGACTTTATTTATTTATGAAATTTTCTTTATTTACTAGGGTCATTATTCCGAAATATTACAAAAAATTACTTTTATTTCAATTATAAAGTTGTTTTAAACATTATCAACCTGTGTGAAACAAGGTGCGGGTTGCTAGTGTATGTATATATGTGTTTCTTCTGGAAATTACTTAGGCACCAGCGTAGAGTTGAATTCGCTAAAGTTGTTTCATCAGATAAGTATCTGTTTTCATTATCTTCCACTTTTTATTTAAATAACGTTTTACTTTTTAATCAAATTATTTTAAGCAAATGCCAAATGAATTTATTTACTGAACTCAATTAATACTGTTACCTTAATTGTTGCTGTTGTTGTTTTGTTTTGCGATTCGCATAAAAATTGTAAAACAAACTAATGAAACCACATTATAAAGTCTTCAAACATAATTACCAAGAGAAGACAAATAAAAGTTCATTTGGTTATTCCTCTTCTCCTGCCAGTGCCCGCAGGCACCACAGTCGAGCTCTTTTTTGGGCTAAGGAATTGTTATCTAGACATACGAATTCACCTAGGTCGTAAAGTAGCTGTGTTATAATGCTAAACCATAACGCCTTTATATGTACACGTACATACATACATATGTATATAGCTGAAATAGTTCCTTGTACCATATATGAAGAAAAGCCCGAAAAGGGAATATGAATTGTTTACATTTTGATTTGAATAAAGAAGGTGTTGTTACCTGCTTAACCTCACCTTTTTGGAAGCCCCATTTCGGTAACGCATATAAATGTAGTAGGGAAAGGGAAAAGTTAAAAACGAATTCAAAAAATTATTTTATTTAACCAACGAATATATAATAAGCATCCTCAGTCAATTTTTCTAATCTTCTAAACAGTTCAATTGCTCAGTAATTATAACCAGATTTTTATAATTTTATTTGTAAAAATATTTATACATTCGTTAGTCTTATCGAACATGTAATTGAACTTTAATATATCCACAGCTATAAATTTTACAATAAACAAATAAATAATAACTTTTAAATTGTGTATTTTATGATCACTATTACACCTTAATAATATTTTCAAATCGTAATCATATCGGAAATTAACGCGCAACTCATACTAAATATTGACATTAAATTTTTAAGTCACGCGCCCATCCCGACACTTTTCAAAAAGGCTCCGCGGGTTTCCATTTTTAAAACTAAATAAACCCCACTTGAATTGAACGAATTTCAAATTGGCTTAAAATAATATACATACATATTTTATTTAATAAGCTGTGTATTTAATCGTGGATATACACTAAATGGATTACAAAACATTAATTATTTTGTTGGGACTACACCCGTAAAGGGATGTATACATTTTTCTTTTCATAGAGAAATAAATGAACTTAAGTATTTATAACATAGAAATATATAAGTAAAAATTTAAAACATTTGACGGAAGAATAATCAACGAACAGACGAACACCAACTCTAGCGTAATACTTTAGCCTTTAAAACTTGTTTACTTTTTAATAACAACAACTTATAAATACGGACCAGTAGACTTGAAAGAAAAATTAACACTGAAGATGGCACAGCACCGAAACCGGTTTGTCTCCAAACCAAACTTGACAAGGGATGACGGAAAATCGGTCCAATTTACGACATCATTTAACCGAACCAGTCCAAACCACTTCCCAACTGATCCAGTCCAAAAATAGTCACGAAATCGTCATAAACTAGTCCTTCAGGACTAGTGCCGAAATGATCCCAACTATATACTGATGATCATGTGCACATGTATGTGTGTAAATGCATGCATATGGACACCGGTAACGTGGAATATCTTGTATGGGTTTGTCCTTAGCTACATCAAACAAATTTGAAATGAATTGAATGAGAATACCTTACAATTATTCTTCATAACACTGCACAGTTGCCACTTCTGAATGATGCCTACGTGAGTTGTGAACATATACATACATGCATACATATTTCTTCTTTAGCTACTATAAAATAATAGACTTAAGACTCAACAAATTGTAAATGATGTTATTGCCCCACTGAACTCAAAATTAATTGCACAATTTTGTAGTAATCAATCTACTCGGTCTTCTTTGATGAAAGCACGAATATGCCATTTCGATTTTTAGATTTAGAACCCCAGAGATCAGCTGTGCTAAAACTATTTGCAATGCCATATTTCAACCCATTAAAACGAACTCTATTTCTTCTGAGAATATGCTGGGTTATGCGGCAGACAATAATTGCTCTGTAATGATGGGTTCTGTTAGTGGCGTGTTTGTACGTAAACGGATGAGTGTGCCACATATTGAATTAAGCGTATTTTGCCGCTAACTAAACGTTTCGAAAAGAAATTGATTTATTTTTTAAAAACATTTTGAAGATATGATTTCTTATAAGATAGAATTTCCAAACATTTCCGGAATTTTTTGGAACGGAAATGCATATTATCCTTAAATTTTCCACAACAAGATGGCTTTGTAGGCAAGCTGTGTTTGATCGCTTATTAGAACAATGGGGTACTCTAAAATACTATTTTACTATATCGGATTTTAAAACCAATCAACGTAACGAAAATGTTGTAAAAGTTAATAAAATATTTCGCACACCTCTATATGTATAAAGTTTATTACATATTTTTGTCTTATGTACTAAAACTTATATACTGTGTTAATTTAGAAATGCAAAAAAAATACGTACTTAAACGTTACTGAAATATCGAAATTAAACTTTAGTGAAGTAAACTGCCTTTAGTTTGAGTGTTTTGCGGGGTTAAACTAGAATTGTTTGTAGAATAAAATAGTTTTGAAGAAAGCGACATCAGAGTTTTTAAAACATCTGCGAAGATCTTTTACATACAATTTTGCACTAGATTAAAAGATAAAAAAGTGGTATTGTCTTGGGCTGCAAAGTCTGCACCAGCTGACATTTTGGGTGGGGAAACAAAGAGCATCTTAATGCATCTTTTACCAAAAATGAAGGCCAGCAAGTTTGTTCAAATCAATACTGAATATAGAGCTCCTGCGAAGCACGATAACTTAAAAAACACTTAAAATTTTTAATATACATATGCAAATTTTGGGAAGAAAGTAAATTAATTAAAAACGAACTCAACGATCCGATGTTTTTAAACTTTTTTAAAGTAGCTGAAAGTATATTGTCTATTCCACATTCCTCCACAAATGTTGAACGTGTCTTTTTTTTTTGATTTGGTACAATAGGGAAGAATTCATTTATCATCCCTAGAATCAATTAATGCCTTGGTTATTTCTAGTTTTCATAACTCTATTATTTACTGTCACGTAATTCACGAAATAAATATAGTAAACCAAAGATAATGTGATGCGAAACTCTCTTGCTTGACTATTGAGAGCGACCTCCTAAACTTATGGTTTGAGCTGGCAACAAAACCGAAGCAGCCGATAAACAGCTGACGCACGGAATCTGAGCTACCCATGGTTATGAATGGAATCCACGACTTTTTGTCCCGAAAACATGTTCAGCCCAATTCTGAATATTTCGCGGAATTTATCATTCTGGCAGAAAGAAATTCCCCTGTTTCAAATTAACGGAGGAAGGGATTTTTGACAAATATGATTTTTTCACATTCGACACCAGCTGATCGGTATATATTGCTTACAAATGTAAATTTCAAAGTAGCGTCCATTCTTTTAAGAAACTCTATTGAATAAATAGCGTAGCGTTAAATTTATTAGCTGATGAAATAATCCAGCAAACGGAGCGTCAGGCAAGCTTGGAAAGGGTTATGAGGTGGAAATTACATATGTACGTTATTTAACAAACCCATTAGAGCCTCCGCAAACTTTGTAAGCGAAATAATGAACAAATATAGTTATAAACTAATAACCATGTTACTTATTGTGTTGTGTTGTTTATAAGTTAATAAATGCGCTTTCAAGTATTTGCTTAATGAGTTAACGAACCACACTCCGCCTGGTAAAAATAAGTTTACAATAGGACTGATTGTGAAACTTTGCGCTTTTTGGCGGAGGGTGGTTACAAGACGGATGTTGGTAAAAGTTATGATGTTGCACTAGCCCTATCTAGCCTCTGTAAAGTACTTAGTGAAGGGCTGGATATGTTTCAAATGTACTTATGTTCGCGGTGGATACAATTTCCGACTACACTAGAAGAACAGCGGAAAATCGCATTCGTGTTTTATTAAAAGTATAAAAGACAGACGTTGCCAGATCCGTTGATGGAACACACGTCTGTACTATCGCCCCGTCCGAAAACAGACACCGTTACTAAAACAGAAAAGGCTATTCCAGCTTGAATGTTACGCTGGTATAGTGGAAACTGTTGATATTTTGAATGTATAATAAAATGAGATTAATAATTGTAGGCTGGTGACCACAAATTAAAAATTCTATATGTGGATGCTTCTTATCGTGGCGCTTGCCATGGCCACTTTTTTGTGGAACATAAGCGAGTTACGAAGACACTTTGAAGACGAATTTGCAGTGCGTACAAGAAATGTTTGGGTTTTAGGTTAAAATATTTTTTTACATTATACTAGATATTATAAATTAATTATCAATATTTAGGGGAAGCTGGATATTCACTGGAACCATGGCTAATGCCTCCATACAGGACTCCAGAGGGCGGTTCAACGGAATCACGCTATAATGAAGTGCACTCAAAATGCACATCATTGAACGCACCAACGGTGTTTTAAAGCGCAGATGGAGATGGGTTTTTGGAAAAAGGTGCACAAATTATAAACGTTTGTTGTGGATTGCACAACATTTGGATCTATTTTAAAGTGGATATCCCCTAGGTCCACATTGAAAATAACATCCACCACTTGGGGATTGCTGGATTTGATAGAATAAACGTATTAATCTGACTTACACCCTTTCTTAATTTTGATATTGCAAAATTTGAATAAGTATTTGTTTTAAGTTAAGACTTTAAAGAACGAATAGTTTTCTGTGAAAGTTTCTCTGATTTCCGGAAAATCTTTCAACATTTTATAGTTTTCAATTGATTTTAATAAGTTTAATTAGAAGTTTACGTTTTTAAAAGTGTCAACTGAAAACAATTATTTTAATTCTTATATAATTTTTATAAAAAAATTCAAGTTAAAAAATGTACGAACAATTTGCGTACAATCCAAATTTCTCTTAAAATCTGTCCAAACATATGTATGTACATACATACATGTATATACACTAGGCGGCAGAAATCTCAGTAACTTTTTCAATGTGCACAATGATTTATAACATTATAAGCTTAATTTATTTTGAAATAAGTAAAAAAGAAAAAAAAAATTAGCACCGTTTATATATAAAACACTAAATACAAGATATCGATAGTTTTTTATATTGAAAAATAAAGTTTTTTGTATTGAAAAATAAAGAGATATTGAAGGTCTAAATGCAAAACTTCATTTTAAAAAGGAATGCTTTAGAGTATTTAAACACCTTTGAAAAGAAAATAAAAATTTTATTGGTCGTATATAATTTGTATATACAATATTACAAAGTAAAAACATTTTATTAAACATGTTACATAAAATTAACAAGGAGTTCAAACATTAAAAACAAATCCTATATACACAAGATGAGGTCAACGCTAAAAGAAATAGAAACAAATTGCTAAAGAAAAATTTGAATAAAAAAAGTAAATTAATTCGAAGAAAATTTTACATTTTAAAGATTACACAAGATGAGGTCAACGCTAAAAGTAATAGAAACAAATTGTAAAAGAAGAATTTGAATACAAAAAATATATTAATTGGAAGAAAATGTTACAATGATTTAGAATTTAGAGCTCACCTTAAAAACATTCAATAACACTAAAACACTGCGACTGTGAAAATATAGCAGTATTCGCCAGACTGAGAAGAAAATAGCTGCATGCCTCAAAATAGGTTGAAAAATGCTTGTAACATTTGAAACAAAAACAATTTTCCCACTTTGTTTTTATTTGGCTTGTAAATTAATGGGAATGAGTTGTTCCTATTAGGTTGGCGACAGGGCTGATTATTACCCCAATGTTTTGTATGCCAGTTGAAAATACCTAAATTTTCTTTCAATTAACATATAAATCTTATGTGATAAACAAAAATAATGCTACAATTAAGAACATTTTCAACCTCTTAAAAATACTCTCTGTCTCGCGCAATCTACTTCATTTTCACTGTCGTGGTGCTATTGTTTGTTTTTAATTATTAATGTTTGTTTCTTTCAACATGATATTATCATTTTTTTGTCTTCCACTTTCTTTCTTCTCATTCCATCCATAAAGTTGTTGTGCCTTTTGATTTCGTCTAGCTTTTCCCTCTTAATTTGCTCCATTATCTTCAGATACGTTTCCAGTTCTTTGAAATGTGCATTGTTTAGGTCGTATATTGTATATAACCTATAATAAGTAAGAGATTTATTTATTTTTATGTGTTAATTTAAAAACTTACACCTGTGGTAGTTTTTTTACGCTTTCAGACTGCTCTTTCTGGTCCTTCATCGCAGTTGTTATGTTTGGGTAGATTTCTGTTTGGATCTTAATTTCTTCTCTAAGATCAGTTGCAGCATCTTTTTTGTTTTTTTTCGGTAGTGGAGTGGTCGTTTCTTTGATGGCGGTCGTTTTACTAATACAATATCATTTACATATTATTTCTATGTTGTTATTAAAGCCAAACGTTTCAGTAGGTACTTCCTCTACGTATTTCTCCAAAGCAATTAAATTATATACGGCCTTTTCAGTTGGGGAGAGTTTCCGCTCTATATTAGAGCTACCTCCAGTACATTTCCGAAGTTTTAGATTTTCCAACGCCTTTTGAAGGTCAAATAACAATTTGCATATCTTTGTAAATATAATAAATTGAATGCTATTTTTAAGTACATATATTTGCTACTAAATAATAACAAATATAAATATTGTGGAATAATTGGCAAACAATATGTTTATTCTCGACTTACAAAAATTTGCCTCTTTTATTTTTAAGCCACAGTAGATGGTAATGTCGAATATATGCAGCCAGATTCAGATGATATATTCCAAATAAGTTGCAAAGCTTGAGCATTTCATTGCGTTGTAACTGGAATATGCATTTCACGTTTGATATATTTCGCTATTCCTTTTTTCCCCCCGACACGCTTTTGATTGGCGGTCCTACCGCCATGAGTTCCAAACTTCGAAAACTTTTTCTGGGGTAAAAGTGTTAAAAAAATGAGCGAGCTAGTAGCTCCAAAAAGTAAGGGATCGTTTTCAATTAAAAAAGGTAACTTCTGACAACTTCAACATATACACTAACTTTTTCTTGTAAATATCAAGAAATTGTATATGTACACTAACACAAATCACATAATAATAAAATAATTTGGCCATAGCTTGGTGTTTAGCCGAACTTCTCCTATGATTTGTGGTGTGCGTCAAATTGAAAGACCTACGGTCGCTTTCAAAAAATCACATAATTACGCAAATAATAAAAAATTCTTTCAAATAGAAATATTAATTCATTAGGATCCATTTATTAATATTTTCCAACTTATAATTTTGCTTTCTTTACAATTTTTTCTTTTTAAACACACTAGAGCTTATGGTTGGACACATTTACATAATTTACCAGCAAAATTACAATTTACAAACCATCGACCAAACGCATTTATGTGTATTATTGCAATCGCAGTACAATTAGAAAAATAAATTTAAGAGTAGAAAATATACTACTTGTAGATGAATTGTTTTACAATTCTCTAGTAAAAAACAAATATTGATGTAATTGGTTATCGTTTGTGAGACCTTTAATTGATTAGACTACTTCTACATCTTCCTGAACTAATGATCTACGTCAATGACTTATGCAAAAGAATTTCAACAGGATATTCCAAATAAACCGTACTACGAGTATTTTTACTATGAGCCTGTATAAAGTCTCAGAACTTTAGTAGAACATTTATTTTTGTGGAGTATAACTTAATATTAGTTTACGTACTTATGTTAGAGTTTGATTTTTTGGTTAGAGCTACCGTTGTTACTAAATCAGTCAAATTAAACGAAATTTCAATAAGTGCATGTGATTGGAGTGCGTTTTGATTTTTATTAAAAAAAGTGAATAAGTATTTTTTTATGAAATTGAAAGTAACCTCGACATTCAAAATAATTCTCGATTAATGTACACATATATGGAATGACTTGTTCCGTTCGATTTAGAAAAATAAAACTTATAAGTAGGTATAGCCTAGACAAAGCCATGTTCAGCAAGCAATCTTTTTCTCGGATACCCCAATTTTGTTGTTTCTTGTCCTACATAAGTAGGTACAGAATATACATATGCATACATTAATTGACAATATTGAGTAAGTAATAGAGTTTTTCATAGAAGTTGGTGAAAAGTAGCCGTTGGTAGAGCGCTAAACTGACTATCATAAACTTAAAAATATACTTATAGTGCACCTTATCTTTTTAGTATTACTCTAAGTAAAGTATCCCATAACTACAACGATAATGCGCCAATATTTTTAATCTATTCCACTATTTCCTCGTATCTTCTACAAATAAAAATTAGTTCCACTCAGCCCTGATTCATGGTGGCGGTTACTTGTAAGGAGCTACATCACTCTACCGCTTGCAAAAAAGTGTTCCACACGGTGAAATCTAAAGAAGTTGCCCAGTTTATAAGAAGTTAAAAAACCGGATCAACCAACGAGTGCGTTTTGTTTGCATGAGCGATCTTATGATTTTTGAGAAACCAAGACTGCGACAAAAATAGTGACAGAAAATACTAGTATAGAGTGAGTGTGGGTAATATGGTATACCAATTTTTATTTTGATTATAACTATAAAAGGATAAGTGAGAAATATTCAAAACTGAATTGCTTCTAGTATTTTAATATTTACAAGTATAGCCCTTGACGGAAGATGCGTTATATTATATGGTAGGGAATGTGTGCTGAGAAATCTGAAAGAAGTCAGAAACTGGCATCAGGAAAAACACGCGGGTAATATGGTATACATGGTCGGTCTAATATGGTATACTATACCATACCATATACCCGCCCAATTCATGATCAATAAGGGTGAAATGAATGTTTTGAAAAAAGTGACAATTAAATATTTTCGATGCTTTATTACGTATCTATCATAAACAACAAATCAAATAAAATTAAATTGAAGAAAAAAAAATATGGGTTGCTGAAAAATTATATTTTGTATACTCATTTTCAAGTAAACTAAAAAAGGCAGCAACGTTTTGACGTGTGAATCCTTTTGCCCTGTCAAAAGAAGTGCCAGTTGGTGTACGTAAGCTTAAAGTTTTACTATGGCGTTTGCAAAACCCATTCAACACATTGAACTTGTTAGGAATATTGTTTTTAAGTGCCACTTGAAACGCAAGGGATCGCAAGTCCAATCTACTTAGTCCCAAAAAGCGAGACTCCATATCCAAAGAATATTTGACAAGCTCGCTTTCAATTTCTGCGCTGAACACAAGTTTCCTGCCTAATTTTCTGGAAATCAGCTCCTCTGCCGGCTCCTCGCTTCTAGCCATTCGCTGAAGTGTGGTGTGTGGAACTTCCAATGTTTTGGAGGCCAATAGTATTCCCATTTCTCCTCCCCATATTACCCGTTTTCCTTATTATCACATTTTTCCCTAATATTTTTATTTAAGGTACACATTTCTTTTAAACTAACCTTTGTAAATGAAGTTTGGTAGATTATTTATAGATATGAATCAAAATTACCTTCACTAATTTTACACGGCGACGTGCAAAAAAGTTTTTATTTCACTATGCAAAAATATCCGACTTGCAAAATTACACGTGTTTAGCAACTGAGACCAAACCCTGCCGTTGTGAATGCCGTTATTTTTTTCATTTCTTTTTTTTCAACCTTCACAGCTGATGGCATAATTAGTGTTGCCACGGAGTAAGTAGTTTTGCAAAAAAACAGGCTTACCATATTACCCGCCTATACCATATTACCCACACTTACTCTATATGTACATACATACATATATGCAAAAACGTTGATTACAAGAAAGTTGCATCCCATCCCACCGTCCTCTAACAGAAAATCTCGACCAATTCACCATACCAGAACTAATTTGAGTTTTGCTGATTAATATAATTATCTAATTAGATTAATGTGGTTTCTGTGTGTGGTGAATTGGGCAAAAGATCTTGCCACAGGAAACGAAACGCCATGCAACTTCTTTGTAATCTACATTCTCTTCAAACCAAACTTTAAATATTGATTGAAAAGTTAACAAAGGGTCCTGTAGTTTACGGTTTCTATAAGGTGCTACGAAATTCCGAATGGTTTTTCGTTGGGAGGTTGCGAACAGTAGGGAATCGCTCAAGCTAAGCTAATGTGGGGAATTTTTTTTTTAAATGCTGTAGCAGCGAATTAAGCATATTAATTGGACCTTGATGATTCAACATTTTCTGACTTTTGGTCTTATTCAATGAAAATATTAACAGTAAATAATATAGCTATTAACTCACCCATAAGTAATACGTTTGGTGTGTTCACTTATTTATAATAGACACTGTATGAACACATGCACATAAATTTCCACCCTCAATTCCAATCGAGAATGTTATACACAGCTACAAAAGTCATAGTGCGAGTCCAATGAGCTTTTGAATTTTCGTTGAGGGTAATGCGGCGAATTGGTAAGCTAAAGCGATTGACACACTGCTCCCAACAAACGAAATCAACTTCGGTTAGTCAGTCTTCCGAATAATCCTTTTGAGTAATGTCCTACTTTGAGAGAATTAAATAATCTTTAGATTTGTTTTGCAAAAACGTTAAACCTTGAGTATAGCGGAATGAAATTAACATATTATGTTTTATAATACTGTGTAATATCATTTAGCTTAGTTGTGGCTTAATTGAATCTAAAAATCTTAAAGAGAAAAATTAATTTGTAATATTATTATCCAAAGAATAACCATTCTTACATTAAATCATCATACGAAGATGTAATGAAGCATACACATCTTTTGTACGAGTATCTCCTGTATTTGATAACAGAAAAATCGAAAAAGCGTACATAAGTATGTATGTATTAAAAGAAAGGAAAAATCAGTACTAATATTAAAACCACAAAATAAAAACTCAAGCCGCGATTTGTGCCTTCGTATTTTTACTGGATATCTGCAAAAACTAACTACTTTAATTTTGTTTCACATATTCATTCATCAGCATACATATGGGTGGTGTATGTACATGTTTTCATGTAGGATGTATGTACATGTGTACATGTATGTTTTTTCGACCATTTGATTCTATTGGACAACAAATGTACTCGAGCAACAGTCAATTGAATCTGGGCTGCAGAAACTAAGGACACGTTTGGTGAGTTAGATAATTGATTTGGTGGTTAGGAATTTCATCATTATAGCCTAGCCACTGCATGAAAATCAAAAATAAAAAAACTTCGTTTTTAAGGACAAACAATCGCAGTAGTTTGAAATGGATATTCACATAAATACGAGTATGAAGATATGTATGTACATACAAACGTCTGTTGACTACTCTGCAAAATATGAGTACGCGACTACTTTAGGCTGTAATCGAAATAGTTACATCAACATTACGATGTCATTGTACCTGAATATAGTAGGGCTATCTAAAAAAATCGTTCGCATGAATCACCATGTATAATTAATGTAAACTTGCTTATAGGGCAATCCAAAAAACATGAATAAAAAAAATTTCCTTCGTAGAAATGGTCATTCAAAACTTGGATATTATCGTCCTTTCTTTGTAATTTGGCAAAGTTATAAGCTGTTAAATTATTGATATGTTCGATAAAGCTATTGAATGGGATGAGAGAATACCACACTCCTTCGCTATCAAACAGTTTGCTTCAAACGTAATTATTTGTTCACGACTCTTTACTACTATAAATGAAAATTATAAACCCACAAACAAAAATCGAATTACATTTAGGCTACAATTATTGTGAAGTACGTATTTTTATGTTTTCGAAAATTTCAACACAAATGTACTGATCTTCACTATCCAAATAAACTTTATAAAATTTAAATAGACTTACAAAATTTTAGTTGCTTATTGGTAGGATACTTGAATGGCAATCATGATCATTTGATCTGCAATTTGTAGACCTCGAGATATAACTATTATAAGTTGTGAAAATCAATAGAAAATCCAAATATTAGCCTACGAGTATCATATCTCCGAATAACATCTATACAGCAACAAATGATATCTCCGACGAAGCAAAAAATTAAAATAAAACTTCGTCGAACAAGTGTAAGTTTATTTGACTCATAGACAATTTTTTAGCAAATCAGAAATGTGAATGAACTTTGTTTGCGAAATTCGATCGATTTATAAACGAAAAGCTCTTACATATTTGACAATTCGCTTGGTTGCATAAGTTTATATTTTTAAATTACCTGCAATTCTGGTTCAACCCGAATGAAATACATGCGTTTTCTGATAAAGTGAAGTGAGAATTTAAATATTCTCTAGTTAAAAAACAAAGTACAAAGAAAAACATAATTCAATTTTTTTTGTGTTATAACGCTAGAGGAATTTACAAAAAATCTGAGGAAAGTTACGTTCCGCACTTCATTACCACCCACTCTATACATACATATGTACATATATGTATTTATATATGTATGCTCATATATTTGTATGAATTAATTAAAACAGCTGACTTTCCTACCGAATCGAAAGGGTTATAATATGTATACTTATACATACAGTGTGTTCAACAAATAACGATTCTCAATTGCATGAACTACTTAAAGGAAACAATATTTGTTTTTTTTTTTGTCACGTAATCACCGTAATCAAAATATGCGCTTAAAATATGTCATTAAAATAAAAAATATGATGACATATGCCAATTTACGTCCAGTGTTAAATATTTATTTCACGACCAAGACTATTATTACTTAAATATACCACTTAGTTATTTTTTTAAATCTGTTTTATAATAAAACATTGGCGGCCGCCGTGGCGGCGTGTGTAGCGTGTGCGCGCTTCAGTCGGTGGGTCCCGGATTCGAATCCTGCCCGGGGCAAGTAACATCAAAAATTATAGAAAAAGTTTTCTCTAATAGCGGTCACCCCTCGGCAGGTAATGGCAAACCTCCGAGTGTATTTCTGCCCTGAAAAAACTTCTCACAAAAGAAACATTCGCCGTTCGGAGTCGGCGTAAAACTTTAGGTACCACAATTTGTGTTACAACAGCAAGAGGCACACCACAAATTGTAGGGGAAGTTCGGTCAAAATCGCTTAAGCGATTATAGCGCTAATTAAGTAACTTAATAATAAAAACATTGCAAATAATTGAATAAGTAGTTTAACGTAGAGAATTAATAAAATCGCAGTTAATTTACTTATCTGAAAAATTTCAATATGAACCGCTCTACATTCATTTTACATTAATGTTGATGTTGCAATAAAAAGCAATATGCTGTAACAAATTTTTAAATGGGTGGCTATTGTCACGAAATAAAGATTTTGTACATCTAAGCATTGTGTTCAACATAAACTGTTGTGTGGGCCCTATTTAAGAGCTAAATTTTCAGCAACGTTGTAGATTTTATCAAACGCATTAAAACCTTCATCGTTGTCATCAGAAAGCTTGTTTGATATGCCTTTTAATATTGCAAAACAGTACAGAGACTTTTTCTGCAAAATTTGCACTTTAACACTGCTAACTAGTGTTTCGATATAGGTTACTATTTTTATATGCTTTGTGCTCTATGTACGAGATTTGCATTCCTAATTTTCTGTGAAATAATATCAGCGGCGAATAATGCTTTGGAGGTGTCTCTTATAAATTCATCGTACTCTGAAATCCGTGTATTTCCACTAATCAATTGTTGCGATGAGACATTAACTGCTTGCTTTGACTCCTGTACCTGATGCGTTGCACCCCGCAGGTGTCCATCTGTCTTGAGAACTGGGTGTTGTTGCACGTACAAATCTAATTTTGATGTTTATGTATTTAAATAGTTCCTTAAATAAACTTAAATTTACCATTAATAGGATAATGTTATCAAAATTACGAAAAAGCTTCGAAAATGTTAGTATTTCCCAGTGCCCGTCAGAATTAGTCAGAAGTCGTTTCCGTAGATACATAAATGTATAATATCATCTTGGGAAAAAACTTTAAATCTGACTGGTACTGGAACTTTTCTAACACAGGGAATCATCTTGTTGGGAACTTCGTTTGGTATTAAACGGCTCGGAGAAGTCCTTCCCAATTCTGACTGAGCTGGTGGTGTTGCTCAGCGTCATTTTACATGGCCATATTAGTTTTGCAGGGATACCAAATTCAGGGATCGAGGCATATAGGCAACTTCTTCTCATGTTGTCGAAAACTGATTCAAAGTAGACAAATAGATTGTTTGTGTCGCCCCTCTTCTCAAGGATCTTTACCAAAATTTGCCATACCATCAATCACTGGTCGATGGTAGATTTACTAGCTCTAATGTCACACTGATGAGGTGCAATCAAATCGTTGACAGTTGGCTTCAGTCTTTCACACAATACGCTCGAAAGAATCTTGTATAAAATGTTTGGAGGCGGACATGGATTCGTCCGGCCATATTTAGCAAATAAGCAGGTACATACACCTTACTATGCTTAAATAGCTCAGCTTGTAACTCATCAGCTCCAGCGGCTTTGCTGTCCCTAGCCATGTATGAATGAATAGCAATATTCGAACTTCATCGGGGTCGGGTGACGGGATGCCAATGCCGTTATCAGCGAATTGGGTTTCAGAATCTTCATCATCTCCGGCGACGCCTTCGCTGCCCCCATTTAGCAATGTGTGTTTTGAAGTGTGCTTTGGACGTGCGTCAGCAGGTCGCCGTTCTGGTTCTTACTGGAATTCGCCCTGGTCTTAAACCCATGTGTAAGTCGTCACGACTTGTTGTACATCATTTTTGGATAGTTTATATAAAATACAATTATGTTAGCATCTCAACCTCTTCGCACTCACTTATTTCGGTCTCTCTTCATTCTGAGGACAAGAAAGTGAAACGTCTTTCTTTCTCGATTCACGGTAGTAGCGGCGCGGCATTCCTCATCATACCAGTTGTCTTTTCGTTGTCGCTCGCTCAGTGGCGATACGTAATGATAGAAAAATGTGCTCCCATTGCTCGCGAATTCATGGATTTCCTACCTTGCCCCGTCCATTTCATTTCTTGAATGACGGTGATGTCAGCCCTTACTCTCGCGAAGACATCAACCAGTCACACATTCCCCATTAAGGGTTCGGACATTCCAGGTGCATGCCTTCAAATCATAGTCCTTAATACAGTGTGTGTGATCGCCATCAAAAAAGAGAAATCTCTTCCGAGGCTTGTTGAAATTTTTCATTGCATTCATATAGGAGCCCTGGGTTTTTGCTGTGGATATGAAAGGCATCACTGAATGCGATGGGAAGTTGATATACATATGACACAAATAATTATAGGCCTAGAGCGACCATGCTAATACGCAGCTAAGTAGTTGCCATTTTGACTAAAGTGTGGGTGAGCAAGAGATTGATTGAAACTGACTTGGGAATGCCAGTACAGCTAAAGGACGTAAAATTAGAATACATATGGGACTATAACAAAAATATATAGAAACCCTAACTTTGCAAATCATATGCATTTTTGTGGTTATTGGAGCTGAAATTCTACATGTGAAACAAAAAGGACGCCACCTAAACGTACTTGAGAATAAGGAAATATACAAACACAAACCAAACAGACGAACATTACTGATATCTACCTGCCTAGACATACCACAGAAACGACCGCGAAATAACCCAAATTTGTATAGTACATACGCGAACATACAGTATTTCAAGTACTTACGTGTGGAGCTGCTATAACACGAACCCTTTAAGCTGCTAATAGCAACATCATATAAATACGAACGAAAAATGACACTGAAGAAGGCACAACGCTGGAACCGGTTTGTCTCTAAACCAAACTTGACTTGATAAATTGCTCCAATATATGTATATAAGGTTTAAAAAAAGGTTCAATGGGAGAATCTGAACGATTCAATGGGAGAATAATAACAAGCACGAGAAAAATATGAATAGCTAAAAATAGCATAGCTAGACTCATAATCTAACTATAAAATAGGTAAACGCGAACACTGTTAACATCCATCTACATGCATACATACATATACATACATATGTATACAAATGAATGTATCATCAAACACTCCACAGAAGGCTATTTTTAAGTACTTAGGAGAAGGGAATTTGACTTACGGTAAATGATGAAGCAAGTACCATCACATCAACTGGAAATTTAAATCCATGAAAGCGTGCTCTGCACATGGGTGAATATTAGTAAATTGTCAAAGTTAATTCGGGGTGATCACAAAGTATGCGCATGCATATTCGAACGTCATAATAAAGTCCTATAATGTATAACGAAGTATTATAACAGAGCGCTAGGTTATAATTTAACCAACTAATTGAACTAGAGAATAATTGAATTAGAGACTGAGCCGTAATTGTAACAAGGTTAATCTTTTTTGTCAATACAGTAGAATCCGTTTATAACGACCCCTCATATAACGACCGACGGCTTATAGCGACGTAAACCTCAAGTTTGGTTTTTATACAAAGTATTATTAGAATGACGAAAGTCTTAAAAATTCGCTGCTTCTAATTTAGCTTCGCACAACATATTGTTACATGTTATATAGTGACTGAACATTAAAGGCAGGTCTGGGTAACTGTTAGTAAACAGCGGCGTTTACCTTTTTCATTCGAATTTTTTTGACACACAATTGATCACTTGAAATAAACTTCTATATTTTTGGTCGTTAAAAATACTTAAGTAATGTGTACTCGATAGTTGACATGTTTTGGTATTTGGTTAATTGGATACTGATTACTGACTGATGAGTAACTATTTCCTATAGCAGAATTATAAAAAACAAATTAAAAAGAGGATTTCTGTTCATAAGGCGTTCGGTTAGTATAAAGTATTTTCGCCGGTCCCTTGGAAGTCGTCATAACCGGATTAGTTGAGTTTTATCTATACTAATGGAATAGTATATTTCATATGTCATACATCGGCAATTGTAGTTACATATGTATGTACTTACATATGTAAATAATTTTGGTTCTTCATGTTGAAATATTTTTGTAAATCTACAAATTATCTGATTTACATTGAATTTACTCACTTTCGCATGTCAATGCCATGTATGTATATATATATACATACCTATGTAAATTATATTTTCCTTACTAGGAAATTCGCTTTTGCGGACTAAAATGAAAGAATGCAGTTGAGCTGTGTATACAAGATTTGAGCACTTTATTTTTTATTTATATTTTTATTTTGCCCTATTTATCTATTTCTAATTTGTTTCCATTAATGTATTTCATCATGACGCCTGACATTGCATCATGCTCCAACTTGACCTTGATGGAATGCCACTGCGTGAACAAAGAAGATATCTATTCTTATTAAATGCAATTTTTCATTCAGAACGGAAAAAACATATCAGTTATAGGGTAAAACCGGGATAGATGCCCCACTTTTTGGAAAACCCGCATAACTTTTAAAATATTAGTGTTTTATAAATAATTTTTTTTTGATATAGCTAGTTCAATATTTAAACTTGAATAACTGAAAGTTTGGTTTACCTATCATACACAGTTTTTTCAGAAATTAGGTTTTCCTGAAACCTTCTTTTTGAGGGATAGATGCCTACCCTACGGATAGTTGCCCCACCCTGAAAATATTGAGAAGGATAGATGCCCACAGTGGAGGATAGATGCCCTCTGTAATATGTATGCGCAAAACCTACACAAAATGTAAGGTAGTTCGACTCCTACTCCTCCAGAACCATACCTAATAAAGAAAGCATGGTGTGTTTTTTAAATATTTTATTTGTTATCATTAGAACATGTTTATGGCCTATAATGGGCGTTTACTTAACTAAACAATAAATCATTGAGTTTTAAAATTCATAGTTATATTTTTTTATAAAATTCAATTTTAAACGCTTTTAAAAAACAAAAATAGAAACTTGTAATAAAAATTAATTTTATGTGACACTTACGTGGACGTACATTTTTATAAAAAAATAAAATAAAAATAAACAGTAAAATAAAAATAAATAAAAGTAATTCCAATTTTATTGAAGTTCAGCCTGTTTTAACTTTTCCACAACGTATGCAATAATTTTTAAAAAGTGTACAGGTTTCATGTAGCCACATATGACAGCTTACACATTGAATCCAGTCGGAATGCGACGTCGTACTTAAATAGTTTTCAAAACATTCAATGCAGTTATCAGTATTCTCTGGATTGTCTTCATCTTCGCTTTAACTGTAATTAGTTTGTTTCTCCAGTAGTGCTCGGCGTTGGTTTGCTTTCTTTTGTTTACTTTGTTTATTTTTGTTGCCTTTATTGGTAGTTCTTTCCTTTGTCTTCTTAAGTTTTTTGGTAGTTTCAGTCTTGTTTTTCTTGTCTAACCCAACTTTTATTTGCTGGTCCTTTCTTTCAGCCACATCCTTCTTGCGTTTTATATTTTCTTTTGAATTCAAAATATCTGCTGATTGTTTCGCCCTCTTAGCCATGGTCAAAGGAGTTTTGGGAATAGGTGATGCGTCCATTAGAATTTTTGATGGTGTTTCTTTTTCTTCCTCAATGTCGCTTCCTAAAATCTCTGCAATTGTAGAATCACCAATATCAACAATACTTATATCATCTAAAATATCCGAATCGAGCAATAGACTAGGAGATTCTCTGTCAATTGGATTACGTATCGGATTTGGTGGTGTCTTATTGTGTATATGTTCGCGAATATTTTCTGTTTGATTGTTCAGCTCTAGTCCACTAATTACAGAAGCAGAAACCTGAGGTAGAGATATTTCTATTCCTTGTTCGGCCGAATCAGTTTCACGGGAAGCTTCAGGATTTTCACCATCCAGCGCAGTATCTGATATCAGAAACGTAGTATCTGGCAATGCATTTCGGTCCACTGGGTAAATTCCACTACCTCTGAAGCCCCCTAGAGCGTTTGCAGGGATAGAAGCGCGAGACCAAGCATTATGTATAAGCTTTCCAACATTGTAACGGCTGATCTTTTTATTAGGATTCAAGCGCATGAATTGATTAGTTTCATGATTGAAATACGTTTTAAGTGGCCCAAATACCGACCTGTCTAAAGGCTGTAAGGCTGAAGTTGTGTGACTTGGCAAACACAATAAAATTATATCATTATCAGAAGCAGCTTGCAGCATGTCTGGTGCAGTTGAGTGTGACGAGTGGCCGTCTAAAATCAGCAGAACCTTACCTTGGGGCTTCAAAGGTATGAAATGAGTTGTTAACCATTTATAGAAAAGCTCAGTGTTGATATAAGCTGACTTTTTGTTTATGAAGACTTTTGTTCCCAACGGAAGTCCCTCCTCAAATTCAGGTTTCTTATTCACACCTTTTATTATAACAGTTGGTGGAAGGAAACTTCCAATTGCATTGCAATATGCAACAATCGTCATGGTTTCACCTTTCTCGGCGGATGTGACGGAATTGACGACTTTTGTACCTTTTTTTGCTATGACTTTGCCGGTTGTCTGGTTTGTCCACCAGATCATTTTCGGTCAAAACTTTGACCAAAGGACATAGAAGCTATTAACTTCTTCTCTATTAAGACCTTTAGCTCTAGCCACGGATAAACCCTCAGCTTGTCTGATGGACAGCTCTGAATTTCGTTCAATAAAACTTTTGCACCATGCACTTCCAGCCATTTCGGTTTCGTGGTTAAAATTGTGGTTTATCCCTAGTTTTTTAGCAAATTGATAAGCTAACATTCGTATACCTTGTCTATTAGTTTGAAATCTGTAAAAACGCAAATGTAAATACTATATAAAATATATGTATCGGACTCTAGGAATATTTCAAAATTATATAGGTACTTATCTACTAACATCACACAAGAGGAGCCCCAAACCAGAATACAGTGAATTAGCCTACACTTATTGCGCTTTAGTTTGGAACTCCTCATGTGTGATGTTGGGAGGGATACATGCCCTTAGGGGCATCTATACCTCGAAAAATCAGGGCAACTATCCTTTTTGACAGGGATAGATGCCCTCGTATTTTTTAAATAAATTATTAACAAAAATACATTTATTAATACGTAGATGCAGTCTCAATGAATCAATATATTGAGGGAAACAAAAATTTAATCGAAATAATTTCTCACTATAAAGTTATGTCACTTCAAAAATTTACCTTTAAAACTTTTACGCGTTTTTTAACTTCGCCGCGGATATAATTGTACGTATCACCGAAAGCGTCCACACTACATGAATGACCTTTGGTAAATAAATTGTGGTATGACTAAGCCTATTAATAATTAAAAAAAAAATTTGTCACGAGTTCGGGAAGTTAGGTTTTTTGAATATGGGGCATCTATCCCCCTGGGGCATCTATCTCGGCTTTACCCTATTGATAAATGAAGTCAGTCTCAATTTTGTGACGCAATGTATTGTCATGTTATATTGCTGTGCGGCTCTCAAAATTGTCTCTAAGTCGATTACTATATTATATTCTTCCTTTAAGCATCGCGCTATTACAATTATTGTGAAATGGACTCTATCAATTTGTCCATTTGTTATACTATGTCGCGGATCACAAAAGTAAATTTCAATGTTTATCCTTTGCATTAGAGATTTAAATGTTGGTGTTGTAAAACTTGATTCGTTTTCTAAAGTAGTTTGTTTCACACCTGTGTAGGGTTGAATGAATTCCAAAACCTTTTCTTCAATATGTAATTTTTTTCATTTTTTTTTTCATTTTTGTCAAATGTCTTTTTAATTTATGCGAAACTCCCTGCTTCGTCTATATTTACTTCGAATTTTTTAACAACTTTTTTGAAACTATTTTCTGCTGATAGGTATTTTGTTAATGTTTTAGCTATTGTGGCTTAATCTTTACTGAACTTCCGATAATAACACGCAATTTCTAGAAATGCACTCTCTTTGACTTTCAAGTACAGGATAATTTAAAATTAATCGTATTTTACGATAATATTAATTTTTGAGCTCAAGTACAGTATAAGGAAAAGTATATTGGAAAAAAGACAACAACAGTCAGGAGTGGTAGAAATTATAGCTATTTCGGAGATCACCACATCTCCTCATCAGATTTTTTTCATGACTCCACCGGCACTGGAACCCACAACCTACGGCTTGCTGGGCAAGTGCGTAGCCAATGGACCACAGTCAGCACGTAAGCTTCTGTTGCTTTTTACCACTTTTCCTTATGTCATACCAACACAATTCAAGTACGACAGTCTGTCGCTATTAAGTGAATGAATATTTGAAATGGATGAGCCACCAAACGTAACAAAATTCTAATAATAATAAAACTAAATAGATTTTGTGTTACCCAACAACAAATAAACCACACATTTGTATTCTTGAAATTTGGACAATTCCTTATATTCGCTTCTATTTCTATTTTTTCGCAGATATAATCTTCAGCTGATATGTCTGAGCCTTTTTCACGCATTATAGAATAGTTGTCATTTATATTGCTGGAATATTCAGTATTTCAGTATTTTTCATTCCCGATTTTTTTTCTTTTCTCATAATTTTATTTCTCTTGCCGGTACTCCTATCGGCTGGTGCTTCAGGAGTTTTCATTCCGGAAATTTTTTCTTCACTCATAATTGTATTTCTCTGGCCGGTATTACCAGGATCCTTTTGTCCCAAATAAAAATATTTTACCAGTATATAATTGCCGGTAAATTCTTCGGCTGGCTTTGTAGAACTTTCCTGTTCCACAATATTTTCAATTATTAATTCTTCTTTTTTAGTGTCGATATTATCTTCGGCTGACATCTTAGGACTTATATTTTCAATATTTCTTTTTTTTTCACTTTTCCTTTTTGTTGCCGGTAACAACTTCGACGGCCGCCCTAGGATCTTCATGCCCCAAGGGGTTTATTTTTTATATTTTTTTCCTATTGCCGGTAACAACTTCGGCGGGCACCTTAGGATCTTCCTATCCCAAGGGACTTATTTTTTTAATACATTTTTCTTCACATTTTTTCTTTACTTTATGGATGTTAATGTCCATGCTTCTTTCTACTTTTTCATCTTCATATTTTGTTTTGTAAATTATTTTACTTTGGCGTGCTTTGATACGCGCTTCTATTTTTTCAAAAAATTATAACCCAGAAGGAGGTTTCGAATCCAAATTATATATTTCGAAGAAAACTTGTTGGATTCTGAAAAAGGTTAATGTGTGAATATATTTTATAATAGAATATCCATTGGCGGTTTTCTTTTTTAAATGGTTAATTCGTTTTTATTTTCATGTGATTAACGTAGAGGAAGCTGTTCTCGTGTCAACAATAATCGACATGTTTTATTTAATTTCTTATCATAGGCGATGATGTAGGGGAGAGTATCCCCTCCAAAAAAAATGTTTCTAGTGGATATTATTTATCCTTTGAGTTTTTTCTTGCGGCCGGAAGGTATGATTGCTTTCATTGGTCGCTTTACTGCATGCGCACTTTGGACTTGAAATCCACTTGTATGCGCGTTTGTGTTGGGCGCTACTGGTATTGGGTTTTTATTCAGGAAACCTCTGTTATGTTGTGCTTTAAAATATAATTTTTATTACAAATCCTAGAGATAGATGGATCTACATCCGTTGGTTCAGGCTTTGGGGGTTTACTCCGTTGAGGAAACCTTAATTTATTATAGTTTTTATTATAAATCCTAGAGACAGATGAATCTACATCCATTGGCTCAGGCTTTGGGGGATTATTCTGTTGAGGAAACCTTAAATTATTATTTGCATAATTTTGTTTTACCTACTTCTTTATAATTATATCCCTTAGTGGCAAATTCAGTCCAGTAATGAAAGGTCTGATCCCTATTCTTTTTATTTATTTATTTATTTATTTAAGCCAATCAGTACAGTAAGTTCTTATAAGCTAAGTAGACATGCTTAGAGACTAATAAGCGATAAAGGAAAATAATAAAATAATAAAAATATAACGTATAACGTATAACTATTTATAAAAACAATTCAAAGAATTTAAAAACTGATTTTTTGAAGATGAAAAATCAATCTCGATAAATTTAGAAACTCTATTGAACTCAATCAGAGCTCTAGCAAAAGGAGCATTTCGAGCATAAAGAGATTTGAAAACTCCAATAAAAAAAAGCTCAGAACACCGAAGGGCCCTGGCCGGAACATTAAAGAAAATCCTCCCAAGGAGAATGGAACAGTTAACGTCACGATGAAGTAAATCGAAAATGAAAGACAAAGATAAGATTGTTCTTCTGATTTGTAGTGTTTTTAAGTTAATCAGTAGGCACCGCGATTCATAAGAAGGGATAGGATCCGAAAAACGTATTTCACGCAACGCAAAACGAATAAATACTTTTTGGATCCTCTCAATTCTAGCTGCATGATACGCATAGTAAGGTGACCAAATGAATGAAGCATACTCAAGCTTGGAGCGAACAAAGGCCGTATACAAACGTTTCAGCGTATAGGGGTCAGTAAAATCCGAGCTGTTTCGCCTAACAAAAGCAAGCATGGAGTAAGATTTAGTAATAATGAAATTAACATGACTGGCAAAAGTAAACTTCGAATCAAATATAACCCCTAAGTCTTTAATTTCTTTTAACCGCGACAGGGGCGAGTTAGAAATATGATAAGAGGTGTCAATGATATTGAAACGCTTAGAAAAGGTTATTTGGAAACATTTTTTTACATTCAGCAATAAGCGATTATTGGCACACCAGTTACTAGCGTTATCCAAATCAATTTGCATCAACTCAGAATCAAGAGAGCTACTGATTAAAGAATAGATCTTAAGGTCATCCGCATAAAGCAGAAATCTTGCTGATGAGAAGCAAGAACTGATGTCATTGATAAACAGGACAAAAAACAACGGGCCCAGAATGCTACCTTGCGGAACCCCAGAGCAAGCTAGGAACGGCGAAGATCTAACATTATTGACAACAACCACGCAACGACGATTACGCAAATAAGATGCAATCCATCTCAAAAAAGATGAGTGAAAACCAATGCAGGATAATTTCTTAATCAAAATTACATGGGAAGCCCTATCAACGCTTTAGAAAAATCGGTGTAAACGGTATCAACTTGCAACCCAGATTGAAAGGCAGAGATACAATCGTCTCAAAAAACAGCTAGATTAGACACTGTAGAGCGGCCCGGAAAGAAACCATGTTGCTGCGGGCATACAATATTTTTAACAGCAAATATTAATTTCTCTTGAATAACGCCTTCGAAAAGCTTTGCCACTGTGGAAAGCTTTGAAATAGGCCTATAATTGGAAATATCATCTTTTCTACCACTCTTGTAAATTGGTGTAATGAAAACCAATTTCCAGGCATCAATAAAATTACCCGAAGATAGAGAATTATTAAATATTAACATCAGTGGGTATACTAAAGAGTCACAGTGCTTGAATAAAATCGCAGACAGACCATCAACATCAGTATGTGACGAGGGTTTTAGTCGAGCAATGCCACTGAGGATATCTTCAGCAGACAATACTAACTTGCCGAAATCGAGGGATGGTTGTATGTTAAAGGAAACATTTTCATCACCATCGGAGTCAGATGTGAAGTTTGACTTAAAAAATTCTGCAAAGAGATTAGCAGTATCAGTAAAAGTATTAACAAATTTATCACCAAGAAAAAGAGTGGATGGTATATTAGATATCGATTTCTTGGAATTAACGAAATTCCAAAACGCTTTTGGATTATCTTTCAGGTTTTCTTCAAATCTTAAGACATAGTTTCTGTGTAAAAATGTATCAAGGCATAAGAATTTCTTATCAAACTTCTTATACAAATCAAAATATGCGGTGTTTTTGCTTTTTTTTAATTTACGAAGAAATTTATTTTTCTTATTACGAAGCTTCATCAATGCTGCATTGTGCCAGGGCACTTTGTATCGCTTTTTCGGTATAAAAGGAATGCCCCTTTTACAAATGTCAACAACAGTGGATTTAAAAATCTCAAAGCAATTAAAAAGATTCTGATGTTGAAATAGGTTATCCCACTTAATGCTCATCAAAAGATTATTCAGTTTCAAAAAATCGTATAGCTTAAAATTAAAAGAAGTATCAGAATCAACTTAACAATTGTTTGCATATTCATAAAATTCAAGATCAAGTACTAAAGGTACATGATGTAGACAAGATTGTATGATAGGAACATTCAAGTAAAGAAAAATTTACATTTTTGCTTAAGAATACCAGAAGAAGTATCAGAATCAACTTAACAATTGTTTGCATATTCATAAAATTCAAGATCAAGTACTAAAGGTACATGATGTAGACAAGATTGTATGATAGGAACATTCAAGTAAAGAAAAATTTACATTTTTGCTTAAGAATACCAGGTCTAAAGTCCGACCAAGAATATTTAAAAACCAATTAATTTGCATAATGTCAATACTTATGAAGCTATCAACTAAATAGTACATTTCACTATAACTATTAAAATTACAGGCAATAAGAGCAGATTTCGAGATAGTGCGTGACCAGTTGATATTGCAGAGGTTAAAGTCACCTAGCACGCACAGATGATCATTACCTACTTTATCCAAAGCCAAAGAGGTAACGTTGTCGACATGGGCTGTGTAGAGGTCGTGGGTACTGTTTGGCGGAATGTACGAAGCACAAACAAAAATGGATTCCGAGTTACCACGAATGTGAACACACAGCTGATCAAGAAGCGCATTATTATTTTTAAGCGTAACCTCAGAAGCATGATGCTTACATTGAACAGCGATAAGAACTCCTCCACCTCTAGCGCATCCAGTTAGAGCAGCACTTCTATCCTTACTAAAGACATTGTAAATATTAGAGTCAAAGAACTCGTCGCTAAAAAAGTTTTCATTTAGCCATGTCTCAATAATGACAATAATGTCATATTCACGATGTGAGCTAAATAGACGCACAATCTGGGATTTAGTTCTGATACCAGACATATTATGCATGTAGAACTTTAAGCGGTTACGTTCTCCACTGAACGATTTCTGTTGCATTGAAGAATCCCGTCGTTTTTTGGCAAGAAACGAAAAGGGCGTACTACTACGTTCGTAGGCCATAGCTCAGGTGTCAAAAGCTTCTCATAATAATTTGCATTCACGCCCAGCTTGAAAAGTAAATACTTCTCAGAGTATTTGGTTGGACACCATTCTTAATTAGACTATAACACAGGATGGAGCTCTTCTCAATACCAGTGCGTTTAGCGATATAATCTTTTAGTTTATCAGGTGTAACTGAGGCCAAAAAAGGTGACAGATGTAAACATCTCATTTTAGAAATAACACCTAGCTCATTATTATCACTCGAACCAATAACTAAGGGTTGTTTTAGTTTACGGCCCTTATTTTTAGAAAAATTTTTCCACAAGGGGCTTTTGTCAAGCATAGCCACATTAGCATTATGAACAGATGGCATAGTTGACGAAATCGGCAAGTGAGCAGCAACACTAGCGTAAGACGGCACGTTTAAATCAGTTGCCTTAGAGGTAGCAGTGCTAATATTTACTGCAGTACCAGGCGAAAGCGTCATAACCGGCAGAGACGCCGAAGGCTTGGCAGCATAACTTATTGTTGTTAAAGCCCTTACTGCATCAGAATCAGCAGCCGGAGAAGACATCAAATTAGGCAAGTGGACCGCAGCTTCAACAGAAGATGTTGATGGCAAAGATGATGGCAATGACGGAGAGAAAACTGCAGTCGGCGGCCGAGACACAGCAACAGCATCATTAGCGCAAGAAACAGTAGATATGAGAGAGCTAGCAGAGGCTGAAAAGCAACTCGCACCTGTAGTAGGGTGCACTCAGTAATCGGAGAAATTGAAAAATGCTTTGCACTCCCTTTACCAGTGGTAATAGCCGATCGATACGCATAATCGGCAACGAGAGCACTTGAAGTAGCGGATACAGTAGAAAAAGTAGAGCACGAAGAAGTACACTGACTAGCAGCAGGCATTAAGCTAGCGGTGTTAGCATTAGTAATGACGCCTACTTTATTAGTTATAGCACTAGTAACCATGTCACGTAGATTTATTAGTTCAGATTTTAGAAGCATAATGTTAGCATCACTATTAGTGAGTTTGGTATGCAATGAAATTGTTTCTGTATGTAGGGCATCGAACTTATTCATTAGTTGAGATTTTTCCTCATGCAAACTATTCACTAACGAGAGCACTCGTGCATTCTCACTACGTAGAGCGGTGATTTCTTTAGCGATTGAGAGCAAAGTAATTTGTTTTTTATTAACACTTTCATTCGTTAACCCGAAAGTTTTGATTTTTTGTGAGTCGGATGAATCTACGTTGACAACACTTTTCACAGCCAAAGCAGTAGAAGGGGGAGGCGAACGGATAGAATTACGTCGCTCAACCATGCACGATTTACAAAAGAAAGGCTTGTCAGCTGAGAGGAGAAAATCCAAATCAGCCGGCAAAACACCAACACAGTTTAAATGAAAGTACTCTTTGCACTTAGCACAAAGCACCTTGGGTTGAGTTCGATCAACCTTTTGGCCACACAAGCAAGGCATATCAAAATTCTTTTAGCTATTAAATCAAATATTAAAACACGAAAGCAAGAGTCACTGTCTCAATGTTAGCACTAAACATAGTTAGTAACACAAATAAATCTCCAATTAAATGCTTTTAGATATTTTGAAAGCCAAGAGTTAAACGTAAAAATTTGCGAGGAAAGAAAAACACGTCTGCACGCGATGCAAAGAAATTACAATGTGGCGGTACAAGCATTTAGTTATTTTGTTTTTGTTTAATAGAAGCACTTTCCTTTTTTTATTTATATGCATTGAATGATCCCTTCAAGGAAATGAAGCTCTTCTACTCTGGAGAGTCTGGAGTTCAGACTCGCAGAATTGAGCTAAGTTATAAGAACAATTTTATTTTTGTTATTGGCTCTACAAGCCTTTAGGAATATTGGTTTTTTTATATAATTTGAAGCACTTTTTAATATTATACTTCAAAATAGAATAAAAAAATATCTTACACCATTCATAATCTAAGTCTGTTGGTGGAGCTTCTATTTTTTACAATAATTTTCAAAGATGTTAATTAAACTAAATAACCTTACCTTAAACCATGTGTCTTGGTTTGGTGTGGGAACTGCTTCCTCTTGTCAACTCCTATTATTGTTGTTATTATTGCTGCTGTTGTTAGTATTGTTGATATTGCCGATTTAATTCACTGGCTGCTGCTACAGTAATTATAACATTCACTGATTCACAAGGCGTTGCTTCTTTTTTATTAATTTAGCATATTTAACATCCGACAATGTAGCTCTTTAATGAATTCAAATATCATGTTAAATTTTTGTTGCTGCCACTGTCATTCGTTCTTATTTTTATTACTGTTATTAACTTTTTTTCTCCTGTTACTAGTGACTATAATTACTTATTGAAATATTTTTCCGCACACACGCTCTTCTAAGCTAAATATTTCCAGTTCTTTGGCCGCGGTTCGGATACTTTGTTGTTTTCTCCTGTTTGTACCAAGGACAATATTTCCTTGTATCGCATGCCCCACGTTGGGCGCCAATTATATTTTCTAACTCGGGATTTTTTTAAACTAAAATCTGCTTTTGCGGATTAAAATGGAAGAATCCAGTTGAGCTGTGATTTTCTATTTCACCGTATTTATCCATTTCTAAATTGTTTACATTAATGTATCTCATCATGACGCCTGCACAATGAAGATATCAGTTTTTTATTAAATGGTATTTTCCATTCAAAACGGAGGACGAAACCAAGCTAAATGTGCTAAGAGCTTGGATTTCTCCACAAGTATTCTGAAACAATGTTATTTTAAATAAAGAAAGAAAATGTTTGAGGCAAAAAAAGGTAAGGCCTGGAGAACAAAAAATAACGAATTGCTACCCCAAAACCTTAGATCCACCGTCAAACATGGTGACTACACAAAATCATTGATTTTAGAGTCAATATCTAATAGCAGAGACTAAGTATCTACAAATTTTGAAAGACAGTGTGAAATCCACTGATTTAAGTATGACGACACCGCGGGTATTTCAACAGGACGATGCCCCGAAACACATTGATCAAATTGTCAATGAGTGGCTGTTGTATATTGTACCGAAGCAATTGATTTCGCCTTCTTAGTCTTCAGACCTTATCCCAATAGAACAACCATGGGAAATATTGGATATATACATATATATATAACGAGGCATACTATTTCATCCAAAGGAGATTTGGGGAGAGTTTTAATAGTATACCGGTTTAGAACTTGTGACCAAAATTAAAGGTTTGCCAACCAAATATTGATTTTTTTAGCCGTAACTGTGATGTATACTAACATTTAATTTTTTCAGCAATTTTTTCTGTAATAAAAAAATTTTAGTGGACTTCTCGATTTTCCTCTTTTTTATTTTTATTTTGCTTATGGGATTAAATACGTTTGAAAACTCTGTTTAGTGCATTAATTAACTAATTAATTTCATGACATAATTGGGTTACAAAAACTATAGGTTTTCTACTGAAAGACCTGAAATGCTTATTAGTAGTCACATTGAAGAGGTCAAAAATATATGGTTCTAGAATTTGCAAAATTATACCAACAAATTAATGAAAATATTGCAATAGAGCCCAGAGAACTATTTGATCAAATGGAGTACCCACAGTGTCATATATAATCCTCGGGTCAAGCAAATACATTTTACATATTCCCTATTTTGTGCTAGGGCTATTGAAGACCTAAACGAGATTATAAAAGTGGAGAGCACAAATAGGAGCTTGTAGGGACTGTTAACGCAGTCATAAAATAGAAGTCGACTTTCTCCACCGTAGGTAGAATGGAATAGAATTTTTTAGTTTGATTCAACTGTGTATAAGTTAACTCGAAACGTAAGCCACCGAAATATCAAGTCAGTATTGTCTGCCTAACATCCGTTCAGGGCAATACTGAACATTAACACCACTCCATTTCACAAACAACAACAAACGCTACACACAAGCTATCAGAGTCATGGGATCCGCTGACGCAGCACAAACACAGCAAGCTGCTGACCGGCAGTGGCAAACAACGACTTACACTGCACACAAGTCGTCGTAGTAGTGGAAATCGCTGACACAGCACCTTGCGGGCAGATAACAACGGCAGCGGCAACAACGAACAAAGTCATACGCTGCGCACGCAAAGCATAGCAACGACAGCGACGGCAGCAGTGGCGGTGAAGACGGCTTAGGCTTAGAGAATAATAATGTCATAGCAGTCGGTTTTGATTCAGCCTGAATAAAGCACACAAGTGCATAAAAATAATTGGCGCCCAACCGGGTAAAGAAGATTCGGAGGACTCACCAGAAAGTAAAATCATCGAGGATACTTTGCGGTGGAGTGTCCCAATAACGACTTCAAAGAACCCAAAGACTCATCAACAAAAAGCAGATAATAAATATTGTCATTAAACTTATCCACCAAGGACTCCAAAAGGACCCGAGGCCTCACCGGAAAGCAGTTGTTAATAAAAACATGTGGAGAGTATTGTAAGTAGAGTGCTCATTAAAATAAGAAATATTAAAATTAAGTTTTTGAAATAGACAAAAGGGAATTTATTACGGAAAAATTTAAAGTTATGAATAAAAATTTGTGAATCAAGTTTTCCACAGTTAAAAAAATACGGTGTAATCCTTTTCTCAGAAACATTGTGTGTGAATAATTTTACAATTAGAAAAACCGTTATTAGAATTTGTGTAGAAAATTGTGAAAAATTGTAATAAATAACTAAAACTATCTAGCCTTATCGTTAAAAGAGTGTGATTGACTGATTCGATATTAGAAACAATTACAAATTTTTCCTTTCATAATTTCTTAGTCTATGAGTGACCCAGAATTAGAAAACCTTTTAGAAGGAATTACTAAACTACAGATGACAAATAAAGTGAATTCAAATCAAGTAATCGCAGTGATTCAAGCAGCCGTCTCAAGCGCTCTTGACCAACAAAGACAGACATTTGAACTTAAGCTCCAACGATTAACGGAGCAAATGACTACATTGACCACTGACCGATATATTTAATTGAACAACAACTATCCACCTTACGGCAGGAGGTTGAGAATATATTGAGGTTGAGAATATATTGACCCTCCTCACAAATAAAACCATAATGGCCCATGAGGGTCAAGTATCAGAATCAATTTGCGAGAAATATAGAGCGGGCACTTTAAGAGTTTTTATATCAGGCTTTAAAAGACCTTTATGTGACATACTATTTGCCTCCCGCCCTAAAACCCAGCGCTCTGGCAATAGCCCAGGAGGTGGAATCAAATATGGAAAGGTACTTATTTGCTTCAAATTTCGCAACGTCTATTGAAGACCAAAATAAATTAAGAATAAACAATTATTCGGATAAAAAGATGCAAAAGCAATCAAGAAATCCCCATTTCGCTAATACCCAGCACAGAACAAATGAGAATATGAATGACAAGCAAGAGCAACCGACCCCCATGGACGTTGATCCATCGGTGTCAAGACTGCAACAAAACGTAAATTGGCGTGGGGAACCATCACAGAGAACCAACCAATACCAGCAACGGTACCAAAGTAATAGTAGACAGGGTTATAGTTCAAATCAACAGCAGGGAAAACGACAAGCGGATTCCGATAGGGTCACTGGACCAAAAATGCAACACATTAATACCTTAAATCAAGAAAATGAAGAAGAAGATGAAGCTGAAGATCTCGACGAGGAGCTATTGAATTTTTTAGGGGGAGGCCCTAGGGATAAAACTATTAGTAGACACAGGAGCTTCAAAAACTTACATCAAACTCATACCTGAGCTAAAAAATATTCAGCCCTATCATGCAATCCATCGTAGACTGTTTTTCGGAGAAGTTACGAAATTTCTATCATGCAATTCGAATAGCTACGAACGTACATTCGAAATTCGGAGAGTGGCATTCACTGAATCCACTCGAAACTTCAAATCTAACGAATTTCGTACAATTGTCTACGACAAGTATTTGCTGACGGACAAAATTAAAGAATTGAAGAAAAATCATAAATAAAAATAAACAGTAAATAGAAAAAAGCGTAAAAATGTAAGTTTTTATTTAATTAATGTTTTAACAAAATCAAATGTATTAAATTACTCTTTTTTGCCACTTCCACAGGTCCAAAGTAATTACAACGAGACAACAGTATGCGGTATTGCTTGAAATGTTGCAGCAAAAACCCGAAATGGCACAGAGATTCACAAAATGTCCCAAGGAAGAAGCTGCGGAGTTTTGGAAAACAGTTGCGGAGGAATTGAACAGTATAGGCCCCCCTTCTAAGGACATTACTAGCTGGAAAAAGGTATAAGATTGGCAATTTATTGTTGTCATAATTTATATGTATGAATATTCTTTTTGCAGGTATGGCTAGACTGGAAAGCGTACATAAAAAGGAAGTTGGCATTTAATAAAAGGGAGCTAGCAGCTACTGGTGGCGGTCAAAACAAACAGAACTATTTCAACGAAATGGAGGAAGCGGTCATTAGGTTGACTGCACTAGAAACCAGCACTCATGGCATAGAAAATACCGTGAGTGTTGGGTTACCTTTGCCAGAGAACGTCGGAAATGAGTGCGAGGCAGACGTATCAATGGCATCAGTGACCTGCAGTCCAGCAATCCCGCGACGTACTCCTGCTGCGCAGAAGCCTACCGACAATAGTGCAGCGGAGTTGTTAAAGGAGCAACTTTTGCTGCAGAAGGACTTCCAAGCAAAGACGCTTCAACACTTTGCCATACAAGATGCGAAGCTAGAAGAGCTTTCTTCAGGCATGCGAAGGTTGTACAGAGCGACGGAGAAACTTTTCGACATGAAGAAAGAAGAAATGGAAGAAACGCGCAGGCACAACATTGCTGTGGAAAATTTAATTGCGGAAAAAAATTTAATTAAAAAACAAATGTTGAGCGTGGAATAAAAAAGTTTGACAGCCTTATCAAAAGTAACAAATAAACAATTATAAATTTAATAAAAATCACAACTATTTTGAGTTTAACTTTATTTTTATTATCATACTCGCATTAGTGTCCTAGATATTGATTGTCGTATCTGTGAAGCTACATCATTGTTAGTTGATGAAGGTTCATAACTTTCGGTTAAACCATATTGCTCCAAATTTTCTGCAATATCGTCAACCACGCGATAGTGAATGCAAATATTGTGTAACGCTGCCGTAACGTTAACGATTTGGCATACCTTCCAGGGCTCGTAATGAAGCTCACGAGCACTCAGAAGACATCTAAAACGATTTTTAAATACCCCAATTGTCCTCTCTACAATATTTCTAGCTTTTGCATGTACTTTATTGTAGTTACTTTCGGGGCTTCCTGATGGAGGTGAGCGAAAGGGTGTCATTAGCCATGGTTCCAAGGCATACCCAGCATCTCCTGAAGAAAAAATAGAAAAGTTATGATTTTAATAAAAATTAACTCGAATTTGGCGCATATATGTATGCATGCATGTTGAAATATATACCCAGAAGCCAAGTGTTTCGTTCACCATCTAGGTACTTCTTTTCAAAAAAATATCGTACATTGCTGACATTCCATATATGGGAATCATGGTTGCTGCCAGGATACTGCGCATTCGCATAGCGTATTCTCATTTTATTGTCGCATATCTGCAAAATATGAAGTAATAAATTTGGTACATAAATTCACAGCCGAACTTACGATCATGGCATTGATACTATAGTAACCTTTTCGGTTAAAATAGAGGAATTTATCTTTAGCTGGAGCAGCAATTTTGATGTGTGTCCCATCCACACACAAAATCACTCCTGGAAATCCGTGTTTCTGGTAGAAGGATATCTTGGCTTGCCTTTTTTCTTCATTGCTCAATTCGATATTCACCCACTCAGGGCAGATATGTGATTGAAGCGATGCCAATATGTCTTTTAATACACCACTAAATGTAGACTGTGCTATTGGAATGTCAAAATCTTTACCCACTCCGTGCTGATAATTTCCCTCCGCAAAGAAACGCAAAACGGAAGACAAACGATGAAGTAATGAGACAGACGACGACCTTTTAGAGCTTTCACTCCCTTCTAGAACATTGAGGACATACGAAAAGGCCGCCTTGTTTAAGCGATAGTTTTTAATAAACCTGCACAAAGAAAGTATTAAATAAAAATTAATTATGAAGTTATATGCATATATTCGCTGAAGTTTTAGACTGTGCCTTCTTCGCACTCGTTCCTCATCCATAAGCATAATTGCACACGTCAGGGAATCCATCTTCTTTTCAAAAACTTTATTAAACAACACAAATTTTAATTTTGACTATACACTATAATTTATTTGTTTACTTCGATACAGCTGATTTCGAAACTTCAAAATAAGGCATTTGAGTTTGGCAGCACTTTTTCGTGTTCACATGGATTGCATGATAGCAAATTTTTCGTATTCGTAGCGGCCATTCGTATTCGTAGCTTTTCTACGATGGATTGCATGATAGTGCTGATTATTCCAGGGTCCACACCATTCATAGTAAAGTCTTTGCACGTCAATAGTCCTGTAAGACAAAAATGTAGAATTAGGATGTTTGGCGTAAATGCAGATTTCTTTATACTACCAAATATAACAACATTTGATGGCATAATTGGGCTCGATTTGCTCAATCAGGTAAACACCCATATAGAGCTCAGTACGGGTACAATAAGGCACGATTCTGGAACTGAGAAACTTTTGTTCCATGAATGTAAAAATGTAAACTTTACAGAAATAAGAAGCGATGAAATTCCATCTTCCGTTCGTGAGCAATTTTGTGAAATTGTTAAAAGTAGAAATAAGGCGTTTGCTGACCCTAACGAGTCACTACCCTTTAATACCAATATAATTGGTACAATCAGAACAAAAACCGAAGAACCGGTTTACTCGAGACTTTACCCATATCCTATGGGTGTAGCCGACTTTGTAAACAAAGAAGTGGCTGAACTTCTCGTCAATGGTATTATTCGACCTTCAAGGTCCCCTTACAACAACCCAATTTGGTTCGTTGATAAGAAGCGAGTAGATCAGACGGGAAATAAGAAGAAACGTCTCGTGATTAATTTCAGGAAACTGAATGAGGTCACAATCCAAGATAAATACCTTATGCCAAACGCAATGGTAATCTTTTCAAACCTAAGAGGTGCACAATAATTTACCGCCCTTGATCTTAAATATGGGTTTCAGCAGATTGAGTTAACAGAAAGAGATAGGGAGAAAACCGCTTTCTCTGTTAAAAACGGTAAATATGAATTTCGCCGTTTACCTTTTAGGCTAAGAAATTCCCCAAGTATCTTCCAGAGAGTAATCGACGATGTTCTCAGGGAAAAAATTGACAAAACCTGCCACGTTTATGTTGACGACGTAATTGTCTATTCAAAAACGGCAGAAAACCATTGGAAAGATACAGGGGCGGACTGGGCGTCAAAGGGCCCCGGGCTTTTGAAAAAAAGGGCCCCCAAATTTCATCAATTGTGAATGTTAGGAAAGTTTATTGAATAATCATTTTTAGGGTATATTTTTTATTAGTTTATAGTTACAAAAGTTTTGTTTAGTTACGCTGAAATGTACATTGAAAACAACTTTCGACTTACTCAAGTTAGCAAAAGGTTTTGCAACAAATTACTGTTATTTGCCAGCGAATCAATTATATCGTTGTTATAAATTTCTTTCAAAACAGGGAACTCCACAGACATGAGCATAGCAGTTTCAAGGCCCTACATATTGGGGCCCCAAGAGTCACATATTCGAAAGTATATACCTAAAAACTGTGGTCATCACTAGAAACTCATGTTTATATTCTTAAAAGTTTCATCAGAGTGAAATTTTCAATTATCTAAAAGTACTGTGGGGGCCCTAAGAGTTTGAAGCCTAGACAAATCAGTGTTCGAAAACTCTATATAATTTTATCTTTAAGGCCACGAAACAGTCACGACGGAAATCTCATATCAAAATTCGAAAAAGTTCCCACAATAGTGGGGCCCCAAACATCTTAGGACCTCAGAGATTCGAAACTCAAAAATACTAGAATATATACATTTTGACGGAATATTCAGTTTGAGGTATCTCAGAGTTTTTCGGGGGCCTCTATTCTTAGGCCCCAATTGCTTCCTATTCAATAACTCAATATATATGTAAAACCTGTAGTCATATCTACAATCTCTCGGGTTAAAATATAAGGTGTTGATTAGAGTTTTATTTTCAATTATCATGTTAAAGGGTGAGACCTTATATAAAAATTTGGAAACAACTATACGAGAGTATATTTACAGTTAACTAGTACTGCAGGGCCTTTACGGAGTTTATTTCTTGTGTTTGGAAAAATGTTTGCAGGCAAAAAGGGGGGGGGGGGCTACCGGGCATTTGGGTGTTGCGGAGTCTCTATGAAGCAAATATGAGAATATCCGCTGAAAAATCAAAATTTTTCAAAACCGAAGTTGAGTACTTAGGATTTGTTGCCTCAAGGGGAGGTGTAAAAACAAGCCCGATAAAGTCAATGGAATTAAATGTTATGAGCAGCCAACCACTCTTGGAGGACTACGCTCCTTCCTTGGTTTGGCTAGCTACTATAGGTGTTTCATTAATTATTTTGCCAGCATAGAAAAACCTCTGACCGATATGCTAAAAGGAGAAAATGGCAAGTAAGTGACACTCAGTCCAAAAAAATCAAAATTCAATTAACACCAGAAGGTGTAGATGCATTTAACAAACTTAGGGAAATTCTGGCATCAGAAGATGTCACATTAGCATATCCTGACTTCACTAAACCATTTGACTTAACAACAGATGCATCCTCAAAGGGGTTAGGGGCCGTCCTTTCATAAGAAAAAATCCATTACTATGATCTCAAGAACACTCAGAGATAGAGAAGAACATTTGGCAACAAATGAAAGAGAACTCTTGGCAATCGTGTGGGCTCTTAACACTTTGAGGAATCACCTGTATGGTGTCAACCAGTTGAATATAAGTTATGTATTTCGTGAGCACTATGTGCTTATTAAAACGAAACCGGAGTCTATTAAGCGCTATGCGCTGTTCTTTATTTGATGAGTTGGTTAGAACTAAATTAAATTATTTTCTACCTATCTACTCGTCCCTATGCTTGGCACAATTTTGTTGACAGTGTTGTTGTTGTTGTTGTTGCCGCAGTGCTTGCTGGTAAGTGTGCAGTTTCGTTGTTGTAGCGCTTGACTATAGCGTGCAATTTGTTGTTGTAGCGCTAGTAGGTAAGTATGCAGTTTTGATATTATAGCGCTTGCTGGTAAGCTTGCAATAGTTCGGCGTGGGAAAATGCTGACGCGGACAGTTCCCAGAACCGCGAGCCCAGTGTCTATTCCGTGGAATCGTGTTGGCGAGGGACTCATGTGTTAACTTATATTCACTACCCACCAGCCTCTGACGTTTGCAGTTTCGGATAAAAATCCAAACGCAAAAATCAAGCGCTGGAATTCCCTCATTGAAAGTTTCAACGCAAAAATTTTTTAGAAGCCAGGAAGGGAAAACCATGTCGCTGACGCTTTGTCCAGACAGCACATGAATATGGTAGGAATTGAAATGGAAGCAAGCTCTGACTGCGCCACCATACACAGTGAGGAGTCACTGACCTACACCATAGAGACGGCGGATAAGCCTGTAAATTGCTTCAGTAAGGTTCGGTCATACCGACAAAATGGTTTCGGATATCTTCAGCGAAAATGATCAACAAGAAATTATATTTGCTGAACACAACAGAGCTCATAGGGCGGTACAAGAAAATGTAAAGCAGATCTTGGCTGACTATTTTTTCTCCAAGATGAATAAAAAAGTAAGAGAAGTAGTACCAAATTGCCGAATCTGTTCAAAGTCCAAATACATCCGGCACCTAAAGAAGCATGTTATTGCGGCAACACCGATACCATATAATGCCGGGGAAATATTACGAACAGGACCTAGGCACCACCGTTCTTATAAAGGGGAGGAGGGTCCACAAAGACAACCTTCGTCCACCTTAATTAATCACTTTATTACTTTCAATCCTGTATTTTATATTATAGGATAATATCGGCATTTCTATTGACGACGGCTTTAACACAAAACTAACTGACTACACCAACTCTAATTATATCCCAATTTTGGACGGAAACGCAATAGTATGGGAACATTACGGCTATTTGACGCACTTTACCAACTTGACACTATACGCAACATTGAACGACGAGACGACAGGAATTATGCACCTTTTCCCACAGTCACACATGAAAAAAATAGTAGAAGCAGACATAAAACACTTTGAGATTTTACTTCGAACCCTAAAAAAAAACTCAACAAAAAAAGAAGCAATAGACACGGGTCATCTTTACGAAACAATACTTACAAGAAATAGAGTAATAATCCTCGAACTGCAATCAATCACAATCTCAATAGCCCTAGCTAAGTTGAACCTAGTGAACTCAATAATATTAGATAATAGTGATATCAATGGCATTATCAACGAGCACTCGACTAACGTAACTATAATAGAAATAATAGGAATGTCTAGCGTTGAGGCTTTACAAAATAAGAATAATTTGTACTTTGTATTTAAGTATCCAATCCCTGAAATAGTTTGTAAGAAATATATGTAGTTTATTCGCCGTGCCTCACGAAGGACGAGTCTTACACTTTGGGGGTGCTAATACCGTTGCTGAGTGTGGAAACGAAGCGTACGCCGAGACTCTCTGCAAGAAGCAAACAACCCCTACTTGCGGTCAGCAACTATTCACAGGTGCTGTGGCAAATTGTTCAACTACTACCAATCATGATAAGGGCATCAAAGAAATCGACGACGGCATTGTCATTATCAACAATGTCACAGCAAAGATAGAGGTTGAAAAAGAAAACAGTAGAATCGTCAGCGGTACTTACCGTTTGACCTTCGATCGGTCAGTAAGAGTAAACGGGCCGGAATATCACAACCGAAATCATACTCCTACTCGTGCTCCCGGTACTCCAACAACTCAAAGGGTCAATCTTTTAGGACATATAGAGATGTTGAGTCTGAAATATCTTCATGAAATGAATGCGGAAAATATTAACCATATTGGCGCTCTTCCAGGAGAGGTCAACGCAAAAACAGTGGGTTTTATAGTAGCGATATCATCGATCGTTATCCTAGTGTTCTTGCGACTTGCTCTACGCAAATAGTAAGAGAGGTCACCGAGAGAATCGCGGACGATTCCCACTTAGGAAGGGAGGAGTTAACTCGAAACGTAAACCACCGAAATATCAAGTCAGCAGTGTCTGCTTAACATCCGTTCAGGGCAATGTTGAACATTAACACCACTCCATTCCACAAACAACAACAAACGCTACACACAAGCTATCATAGTCGTGGGATCCGCTGACGCAGCACAAACACAGCAAGCTGCTGACCGGCAGTGACAAACAACGACTTACACTGCACACAAGTCGTCGTAGTCGTGGGATCCGCTGACACAGCACCTTGCGGGCAGGTAACAACGGCAGCGGCAATAATGAACAGCGGCAGCAACGAACAACGACAGCGACGGCAGCAACGGCCGTGAGGACAGCCTAGGCTTAGAGTTAAGAATAATAATGCCATAGCAGTCAGTTTTGATTGAGCCTGAATAAAGCACACAAGTGCATAAAAATAATTTATATATTTTATCTTCTAATAAATCAATTGTTTTATTTTAATGATCTATAAACATTAATTATTTTATTTAAATAGTCATAGTATACAGAAGTTTCTATTTTTAATGTAAGCGATGAGTTGAATAAACTTTTTAAAAACAAGTAGAATCGAGTACTTCCCAGTGATACTTTGAGCAGCATCGAGTACTTTTGTCGTTACTTTTTCTGAGTACATCCATCGGGTGCAAAGTGATATCGGAAAATTACTACCCATGATCGCTTTGAATTGGTCACAATGTCGAGTAAGTTCTTGGGCCTTACTAATTCTTTCGCATAAATTATAAAACAAATATGGAATATGTTCGATATCTAATTACCTATTATTTCTAAATCATCATATGGCAAATGTACAAAATTTGCCCGTCTTTTCCTGTGCTCCTAGATATCAATTTTACCCTTTTCTGTTGCCTTTTTCTCTAAACTTTCATAATTCGTCTTCAATATCTTTGAGCTTCTATACACGTGGCCAACCTTTGTAAATTCAATCTCCACTTCTTTTTCTCGTAAGACGTTTAACACGTTCTTTGCTGCGCATAAACATTTGGCATCTTGGCTGCGGCAAGATAATGATCAGAGTCGATTTTCGATCCTCCGAGTAGTTCTAGTAAAAGGTTCGCTTCACTTGTTGATTTTTATATTTGGGCTTAAGGGAATTCCCTCTTTACGTTTGGCTTTCATTACGTTTTTGGAATTGTATAATAATTTGGGTGTTTTCATTTAGCTGATAACATTTGATGCCAAATTTGGCCTAATGAAAACCAAGCATAACGCTCAATTCATATCTGAAGAGTTTGTACTATGTTGTTCCTTGTAAAGGTGAATTCTTGCTCTTTGTTGGGACAAAATGTTAATAATAATAATAATAAATGTATGATTACTATTGGCGATGGGGCATAATGGGTGGTATGAAACTGGTGCACCTGGAAGTTTTCCTCGTTTGAGAAGCAGTATCAGTGATTGCCTTTCCCCACATTTTTGGGGCTTACCATCTGCATCTAACCCGATAGATATTTACTCTAATCTTCTCGTTCTTAGCTCTACAATGTTTTCAATCCACCAGTCCATTTATTTGCATGCAATAGAGATGTATGACATCCGTTTTTCCTTTCCAATCTGCTGATGATGCCCTCTCCATATCACTATCTGCGTCATAGCTTGGGTATGACGTTATTATATTTCCCCAAAGAATAAAAAGAATCACTGAAAATGAAAAAAACGGAGCGATGAAATAATAAAAATAAATTAATTCTTCACCCAATATCAAAAACAAAAATAAAATATAAAAATCAGTTGAACTAAAAATTTTTGCACAGTTTACGATTAAATGCAAATAGCCCAGCATTATGACATTTGCAAATCACCATGGCAAAGTAACAACAAAATACATTTGCACTGAGTTGTGATCCCCCTTTTGGTTGATTGAATAAGTTAAAATTTAAGATTGCATTCATACCACTTGTAACAAATAAAGAAGAGAAATACAAAATTCCGCAGCGGAAACCTATCAAGCTCTATTAAAAATCAAAACGAAATACATATGTAGTTTCCATATTCGTTTGCACCTTCTAATTGTATTTACATCATTCACAAGGGGTTTGAAAACTTATTTTTTCCACCTAATATACATGCTTCATTAAAGAAAATGTTTACTACAATATTGAACTCCTAGTTTAGCATTTCTTATAACCATTTGTATCAATTATTTACAGGCCTAAATGTTATTAAATATCAAGTTCCCTCTGTGAACTGATTGGAACTACAATGAACAGCAATAACCTGCAGCAATGGTGGGAAAACACGTATCGTCAACAGCAACTAAAACATGCTTTCAATCCACACAACCTATACGGCTCCGAGTCACCCCAGTTCGACTCAAAAAGCGACCCATCAGGGCTAAATCTATTGCGGCAGATCGGTAACAGCAATTATGACGCCTTCATGAACTATACCGGAATAAATAATCTACATGACTCAAATGGCGTAGAAGATGACTCAATAACCTCGATAACTTTACTTATCATGGCTACAACATTTGGTCTTGTAGTATTTGGTGGCGTTTTAGGTAATGCAACGTTATTGTTTTCGCTTTGTTCGGCTTCGTCAGTGCGTTTGCGAAACCCTTTATTGTTAGCCGTCTGTCTTGCTGACTTACTGGTAACTGGCATATCTGCTCCAATTACGCTTTTAAATGTAGCTTTAAGTCGTAAAACCAACACTTTGCCACTGATAATATGCAAAATAATTCATTATGTGCAGGTAAGCTGAAAAATCTTCATAATATAGTAGATATATTTCAAGGCCATCCGACATTACAGGTCATGCCGGTTGCTGCTAGTACCATTTCATTTTTCATGCTTTCATTGGATCGCTATGCTACTGTGAGACATCCATGTTTAGCTCAATTGCGCCAACGTCGCTATTTGCATGTATCATTGGCTCTTTTTTCGTGGATGGCATCGGCGGCACTCAGCACACCTTTTCTGTTTACTTACAAAATAATCGTAAAGAGTGCGATCGCAAAAAGTGATGGCATCGTTAAAAATCCGACCTCGTCAGAAGTTTTGTATGATGTTAGCAACAACTCTAACATGGAGGCATATTTTCACACCACCACTGTTTCACCAAACGTCAGAATTAGTTGTGTTTCAGATCCTGGCGCTAGTTCTGTTTTAATTTCTTTTATTATATTTCACACCTTTGCCGTTTTTATTATACCAGGATTAGGGGTATTATTAAACCATTATGGGGTTCGTCAGAAATTATGCGCACTCTCTTTGACAGCACGCGCGGCTCACGGTGAATTGCCACTTCCCATGCCCATTCTGCGGCGACAAACTCATATGGTCATTGTAACCGGAATTGCCAATGCTCAGCAAGCGGCAGGTTGTGCCGCTACCGATGGTACTTCTAATGAAGCTGACATACAAATGCAAAACTTGAATCCTAGTTCAATCATAGGGCGTGGCGACGATTACATCAAATCATCTAATCCCATCTCACCCAGGTAAGTTATAGGTATATAAATATAAATACCATTTAGATATCTAACACGTTCGAAGTAAACTTCACTAAGAAGAAAACAAATTTCGACTGGATAGAAGTTCCTTGATATGTTTCGCACATGGAGATTATTATTGTAGAACTTTAGTTATTTTAAATTTATTTAGTTTAAATTTACGCTCCTAACAAACACTCGGCTTAACTAAGTTTTAGCTAATAATTCTGTAGAAATGCAGTGTGGTATTTTGTTTTGGTCTTCATGTCAATTATGCAGAATGAAACGATCAATTCATAAAGTGATTTCAAATGCAATTTTTTGGCACGGAAAGTGGTCGAAACCATTTTTCCTTTCTGTTCTGAACATTTTTACTAATTAATTACTCGTAAATGTGAGTGAGCAAAAACTATTCCAAACTCCCTACATAAAATAAGTATCAATGGAAAATTACAAGATTTTGATTACACCTTAGATAAGGTATTAACGAAATTGTTGTGAGGAGTATCACAAAATATACGATCTCATCAAAGCGGAATTTTTCTACATCCATGCGCTGTGAGCGCTTAAGGCTTACTTATGATCGCAGAATTCGTACTTATGTATATGTGTAAGTGTATCTATGGTCCCACATTCGAAAAATTCTGCCTATACGACGAAGCATCTATCAGCATACTGAGTCCGAAACATAATGATCTGTAGCATAAAGTTTCAACATAAGAAGATTAATCAGGCTATGTAGTTGTTCATTCGTAAAATCGATCACGATGGCCGTGTGTGATAATTTAATGAACTGCATGGTGAATTAGGTCCATAATTTCTGAGTTTCCAAATTATTAATCCCTAGCGGATCATACATGTATGTGTTAATGTGCAGAGTTCTGTTTAATTATTTTGTACATGTTTGTGTTTCCTTATGATTCTATACTGCTGGATCTATGGTGGATTACAGAGTTGGTGGAGGCGTTTCTCTGAACAATTTGGAACGAAAACGTCATTTTGCTACCGAACCACTGTAATGTTTTTCAAGTCGAATTAGAGCCGATACAAGAAGCGGTACATATCTTGAATTTTCTGTGATCACGACAAATAAAGTTTATATCTACTCAAACAGCCAAGCTTGCTTAAAAGGTCACAACAAATTCGGAGGCAGTGGTGTGTGTACCGGGACACTGTACCCGTATCCGTACCTCTTTCACCGGCTTGGAGGAGATTGCGCATGCCACTGGCTTCCTGCCAGCTCAGGATTAGGGAGTTCTTCCTCAATGAAGTGAGTATGCTGTGGAAACGCAGCGGGACTTGCATTACATCAAAAATTAAGTGCCCTAAATAGGACATAAGAAAACATTTATCGCTTAGTAGGAGAGAATTATCCCTAGGTGAGTGAGTACACACAGGACATGCCCCTATAACGAGACACGCTGAACGATTTCAGCAGAATATAATAATAATTTGGCGCCTATACCATAGCTTGATGTTTGGCCGAACTTCTCCTATACTACAACCTACAGTTTTACGCCAACTCCGAATGGCAAATTTTTGTTTGATTTTTGTGACAAGTTTTTTTTATGGCAGAAATACACCCGAGGTTCGCCATTGCCACCGCTTTTTATATAATTTTTGATGTTGCCTTGGCCAGGATTTGAACTCGGGACCCACCGAATGATGTGCGCAGATGTTACACATACGGCTACGACGGCCGCTTTAACTTAAGTAAATAATGTCATGCGCAATTAATTTGAACCACAGTCAAAATTGAAGAGGGATATTTTTACAATACTAATATATATTTGTTCTCCTAACGGTTGAATGGTAGATATAGACTTATGCATACATATTTTTCAAAATTCTTATAAATTAGAAATTGATTAAGCCATGTCGGTTTGTCCCTCCGTCCGTGCATCGAATAATTCGAGTAAATGTTGAGCTATATCAACGAAATTTGGTAGACACATGGGCCTGGACTCAAGGTAGGTTGCTATTGCAAATGGGCGAAGGAAAAGTTATATCTCCGAAAGTATTTACATGACCAAACTACCGGCTTTGGGACACATATTGCATTTGAAACACGTACGAAAAATTTCGAAAATGTTTAAAATCGCACAAAACCTAAGGCCGCCTTTCATGTAACGGGAATTAAGCAAAATCTTAAAAAACGTGATATTTAAGTCAGCATTAGAGACAATTCGCTCAAATTTAATATGAAGGATGGCCCCAAACCAACAAATATACCGAATCAATAAAAAAATGGAAATGGGCAAATAAGAATATCTCTGAAACCATGCTGGCAAACTCTACCAAATTTAGGACACATCACACATTTGAAGTCAATAAGCAAAATTCCGAAAATGGTAAAAATCGGACCAGAACTACGTTAAGCTTACATCACGGTAATTTTCAAGAATCAAAAAATAACTATTAAAGAGAATTCGCTCAAATTTAATATTTAGACATGGAATAAAATATTTTGATAATAGGCGCAACCCTAATAGATAGTGCTTTCTGGCGTCCGGCAACAATACTACTTTTGAGCAACAAAAAGAATGCCAAAAATGTTCACGTAGGTCACACAACCCCATCTTACGCTACACACAGAGCAAGGCAATTTGGTGGCTGAAAAACGTAACCGAAAAATTAATTGTAAAATTTGACCCTCACATGTTCTGAATTGTGGGGTTGAAAATTAATCCGTCAGCCTGCCACCGTGTGTCACTACGGCGCTACACTGGAAGAATCGCACAAGGGAAATAAATGTTAGGGCATTGTCAACAAGGTACACTGACATTTAGAGGGCATAATCATATGAAACGTGAAAAAAATTCACATGACGAGTCAAAGGAGTTGTCAGATGTGTTCGCAATTAAATTGAGACTTTACAAGTTATACAAAAAAATAATAGTTTAAAAAACTAATAACGAATCGCGACAGTTACGAAGGCGATGCAGAATCGTATTTCCGTCGATCAACATTCATCCGGTTTCTGGATAATTTCTTGAGTGAGCTGCAATCTAGGTTTCTAGACCATTGTGTTATGCTGTCAAAGATTCAGAATATTTTACTCTTCCGAAACAAAACAAGTGAATACCGATTGAAGGGGTAAGCGTTGTTGAACGTGCATCGAGACGCATGAGAATGTAATTGATATTATGTCGAAGGTAACAAGGAGAATGAATATTCTTCTATAAGCTGAATTATCCGTCAAAAATTATAATAGGTCCATTTGTACTGTATAGACGCTAAATATTCGCCAAATAAAAGTAGGACTTATCAATATAATAAACATATGTACATTTTAAATTTAATTAAAAAGAGAAATAATTCAAAAATCAAAGTTTCGGAAAATGGGCGTGGTACGTTAAAATACTACTAATTTCTTTTTGTTGGTATTTTAATCAATAAACGCCGTTGAAGTTTTCAAAATGATGTTGTACTGGCAAACTCGGCTTGCGTTAATGCGCCAATAAAGGCATATTTCTTTTATTGAGCATTGCTTTTGGGCCTAAAATATTCTTTATACCTTTATCTAAAGAAAATATGTAAATATCGAATATCATATACCTACTTCAAATAGCTGGGAAGATGTACAAATAGGATATAGCCTCTTATATAGGATCTTTATACCAAATATTGTACATCTGCATCAAATAGTTGCGGAGTTATAAGGGATTGTATAGGGCGTAGCACTGCTCACTTTTTTAATATGATACACAGTGTGATCGATAAGATATATGTATGTACATATGTATATACCAAAATATTATTCATATGCACCGAATAGTTGCGCATATAAGACGAATTGAAATTATATCTTCCATGGGGACGTGACACCACCCCCTTTTCCATATTTGTATATATCCTTTGTTATTCTGGGTTTCTTCACTTCGATATCGTGTTATTTACAAATTTAACCGACGTTTTGGAAAATCTGCTGAAATATTTTTCTGGGTTATCCTGCCTGACTATTGATTCTCTTCTTGCTGCATCTGCCAACTATATGGTTTCATCCAGCTCTTGATTTTCAGTTTGCAGAACTCGGCTCAATAAAAAAGCCAGATTATGAATCGAAGCGAGCACTTGCAAAGAAAACTGAAAATCTAATGGTGATTTCGTTTCTAACAAATAACGTGTCTTTCTTCGTGATTGATTCTAGAATAAATGCAAACAGGTGAGAAAAATCTACATATGTTCGTTTCTTAAAGTGTCACACAAACTGAAAACAAGCTGATAGCTTAAAACGGTTGTATTATGAAATGCTTGTGATAGACAAGGATAGATACTTATTACTAATGTTTCTGTGTTACATTTGACATATTGTTTTCACAAAAATATTTATAGTAAATTAATGGCGAATTACAAAAAGTGAATAATTTCAAAGTAAAATTATTGCCGGCTCGATGGAATCATCCAATTGACTTATTTTTTCAAGGTTCTCTTCGAATTGCAGCTTAGCGCCAGAGGTGGAGTTATTATCAGCCGCTGCTTTTTTCTTTTTATTACGGTTTTAAACCTTTCTTCGCACTGTTTCCAATTTCGTCCATTAAACTCTTGTGCCTATTCACCCACATACCTTTCTTACAGCGAAACTACTTCAAGGGATTGTCCGATAAGTGGAATGCGTATTTATCTAGGAGTAACCTGGTTCTGCTTCCGTTCACATTGCAAACACATAAAAATCATAAAATGTCATTTAAATATACATACATATGTACATATTACGGACCGATACCTAACCATTTTGCTGCAACTTGGGCTTTCTGGTTCCATTTTACAAATTTTATTTTCAAAGACACTAATTAATTTATTATTGGCGCGTATATGTATGTAAGTCAGCTGATCGACACAGCGGTGCAGTATATTGCGTTCTTTCCAGAGTAGGTAAAAACATGCATTTTTACATGCGAGTTTGAACAAATGTTACATCGTGGATGGGCAGCACTTTTAGGTAGAAACGAAACCATCATGAGGTTTTATCCGCTGTTAGAAGTTGAAGCGCTGCAGCAGTTGTTATTGAATCTGTCCAGGTATTCGAGATGTTTTCCAAGGCTCTCATAACTGCTGGTTGTAAGTGGAGATAAATTTTGACTGATTCCTTGAATTATCTTGAAGGTTTTCGTTTTTAGAAATTGAATCTTGCAGTGCGAGACGACTAAGAATTATTAAACAAAGTGTACACACTTTGGATTGTGCCTTGAGAGTTTCTGATCGGAGCGACTTTGCAAAGCGAGTACATGGCAAGTTTGTATTTGTCCTGAATGTAAGTCTGTACTCCGTGAAATTCTCAATTCATTACACTTCCACCGTTGTAGCATTGGCCGATAAAGTACCAAGATTCCCAAAAATCTAGGATGACATCTGACAATCCTTTTCCAGTAAACTGCATAGTCGCAACAAAACTTAAAATATCTTCACAAATCGCATTTGTGGCATTTTTTAAATCAATGATCGTAGAAGCTTTGAAATTGTTGATCCTCTCGATGAGCTGTTTTAATATCAAGTCATTGCAAATGACTATAAGTTCATTCTGAACACGACTGCTAATGTACATCGGGTTTTTGGGTGAATTCTGTAGGTGATTTAGAATTGAGACTTACAGTTATTGGATTACTCACCGAAAGGGAGGGAAAGGAAAAAAAGAATAAGTTACTTCCTCACAAAATTATTTAAAAAAATTATTAATTACTTCAAATGCACTCCGAAATTATAGCCTCGTCAAAACAAAACTTAGCTGTCGATCAGTGCTTTTTTCTGGATGCTCTCAGGATAAGTTGTATTTATTGTAATTTTTTTATTATGAATGATCATCCTGACAGAAAGAGAAAAGAGTTTAGCTCTAGCATATTTGTAATATTACAATATAATCAGCTGACATATTTTTCGAGAAAAGAAAATGATATAAGTGCCATTTAACCTAAACCGGTTGAAGAGGCTGTTGATGAACCAAAAAAAGTTTGAAGTTGTGTTTTTAATGCTCTTTTGGACTCCATGATTGTTGTATCTATGAATGAAATATTTCTATAGATGCCATATTTTTCTGCACCGGGAAATTTTGTGCCTAACATAAGTTATGTTTTCGTATTCTCGAGTAAAAAAACACTATCCAGTAACTTGCCAGTAACGAAATTTCAGAGCGTAAGCAAAATTTGCTTTCAATGAAAGAAACTTGCAAGAAAGTAAGAAAACGCAAAATCAGTAAGAAGTTGCAAGTTTTTTCTTTTTTGTTGGAAATAATAAACATTTTTAGTAATTGTTTTCTACTTGTGATCAATTGAATGATTTCAATCAGCTGTTTATTTTACTGGCAAATACTTGTAGTAAAAATTTATTTAGTAAAAATCCAGTAAAACTTGCAAGTTCAGCTGCCATTTTTGCTCTCTCAATTTCCCTACTTTGCTAGTTTCTTGCTAGTTTTGGCGTACGAAAACGCTATCCAGTAACATTATTACTGGTTCTTTTTGGTTTCTACTAGATAGTGAATACGAAAACAGAACTATAATCAGAAAACAAAATAACAAAGATTTATTTCGTCATTGTATGGCATTGCATTTGTGGAGCGATGAAATTTTAAGTTTGCAACACTATCTCGAATTCAATCAGGCAATACCAATCGATTTATTAAACTTATTCAATCGCAATATATCGCTGCGTATTGTATTAACTCTACCAGCGACTGTTGCAGATGATAAAAACGCACTTGCCATCTAATTAGAAAATCTAGATTTTGCTGAAAAAAGCAATGCAAATTCGTTTTAATGGTGTTTCCTAATAGATACACAATTTTATTATAAATAACTGTTAATAACTACACGTTGCTCTGAATACACAATAAATTTAGCTTTCATTATCATCTTACTTAACTACACGTTGCTCTGAATACACAATAAATTTAGCTTTCATTATCATCTTAATACGCTTATTCAAGTCAGTCTTTCACTTATTCTCGGGTATTGAAAGTTTATGTACCATGCTGAAGGCGAACTATCCTTTTGATCAGTCTGTTTTTAAACACATATGTACATAAATATATAGGCTTTTGTAAAGTTTTAATGGATGGTAATTCTATTCGAAAATGTGTCTTAATAAATGCATAAACTAAAACTTTTACTCAAAAGAATCTAATTTTATTTTTTTTTTTAATTTGAACAAAAAGTTGCTTAATTCTGGAAAAGTGGACTCTTTTTATGAACTGCTTTCAAAGGGCTTTTGTGTAAATAAATATATATTAAAATCGACTTATAACGCCTTCGCATACAACGACCGACCGAAATTCGTAAAAACTCACAATTTGTTACATGTTATGCAGTGACTGAACATCAAAGGCGCACATAAACCGTTCATTTAGTTTACAGCGTCATTTGCCTTTTTCATTCATGGGTGCCTTTGAAATAAACTTTTGCATTTTTGTTCGACGAAAATACCTAAGTAATATGCACTCGATCTTTGAAATGTTTTGGCATTTGGTTAGTGATTACTGATGAGTAACTATTTTCTATAGCAGAATTATACAAAAAAAAAATTAAAAAGGGAAATTCTGTTTATACGACGTCCTGTTAGTACGACGTATTTTCACCAGGGTGCGGAGAACGATCAAAATACGATCTTTCTCACAACTAATCGCGGACAAAAATTGAGCGCTTGCAATTTTTCGATCGATAAAGTGGCGCTGCAAGCAGAAGCATTTACGATCTCTCACGAGCAATGCTAATGATCGTAATACCGCATTTACACGACAAGCGAATCAAGTGTTTCGCTCTTTCAATTACGAACCGCGAATCACCCCGTTTACACGACACATTCGTGATTCATTTGGCATCTCTGTTTTTTGTTCTTGTTCTTTGCTTTTGTTTATTGTTTTCTGCTGCGCAATTTAACGATGGAGAAAAAATGTAAGTTAAATTCCTAAATTTTACATTATATACTTGAAAATTGTGTTGATTTATTCATTTAATCTTCCAGTAAAAAGAAAAAGTGCCAGCAATTGGGAAGAAATTAGCGAAAGGGCGCTAATAGAGGTATGGAGGGAAAACATATCAGGATTGCGCGGTTGTCGGAAGAACAGCCACATAGTCTTGGACGCAGGACTTGGAAAAGCAGGGATATGTGTACTCTGTGCTGGAGATAAAAAACAAGATGCATAACTTGACGTCACGATACCGGTAAACATTTATGATTTGTGCTTTTAAGAATATTTGGAACTACAAATGTCCCGAACCTCTGAGAGATTCTTAAACAACCTTAAACATTAAGTTCTTCCACTTTAACCTTGTAAATATCCCTCTTAGCATCCTTTACTTCATTCTCATTTTCTATCTTTCCACAGAAAGGAGAAACAAAAGATTGGGCCAACAGGCGGTTCACCATCGAATTGGAATCTTTTTGAGGAAATGCAAACCTTATTGGCTCCATATAAAAGTTACAATACAGAAGGGCTATTGGTCGACAGCATAAATAGTATGTATTTACATCAGTTATTCAATTACAAGGATAACATTTCAAATGATTTATTTTTCAAGACATAAACTCCCAGTCATTGTGCTCTATCTCGAGTTCACCATTGTCGTCACCGCCAGCATTTGTAGCTTCACCGCTGCCATCACTATCCATTCCCGCCACTTCGCCGCTGCCATCACCACCCATCCCCGCTTCTTCGCCGATGCCAGCACCACCCGTTCTTATAACCTAACCGCTGTCATCACCATCCATTCCCGCTTCTTCGCCGATGTCATCACCACCCGTTCTTATAACCTCGCCGCTGTCATCTTCATAAACGTCGGATTCATCGGCACCATCGACTTCCGCTAAAGCAAAAAAAAAAGATGAATTAGCTAATTTACAGAAAAGGGTGGAGCGAAATATAGAAGCCATTCAAAAGGACATTAAATGTACTTCCGAAAAGTTTATTTTCATTGAGGAGGAGAAAAAAGACATTTTAAAAGCCTATGTGGAGAAAGAAGCTGAGGTGCAAAACGCATTAATAGAGTTTCTTAAAAGGCCATAAGTTTTTAAAACAGAAGGGACTCGGAACAGTATATCACACATACATATATTTTTAAAGATATAACATGAAAAACCTTTTAAATATTGTTGAAAAATCAACGTTTGTACACTTTAGTCCATGACTGTAGTTTGAGCGCTGTTTTATGCACATGTGCTGTGTGGTTTCGATAAGTATTGTTTGATCTCAGTGGATTAATTTTTCATTTACAATTTAAGTTTGTTTTTGTACGCTTCCTTGAAGGAACTCCTATTTTTTAACTTACACTATGTGTAATAAATGAAATGAAAATTACCACAAATAAGTGTAAACTTACATAAATAAGTTGAAATTGCGTTTCTTATTCCTTCCGGATTGTTTCTTTGTTCCGCTAGTACCACTATATTTTCAGGATACGCTCGATGTGATTCCACAACTTGTAAAGCTTGAACCCACTTTTCATTTATTTTGTCATTGTGTTCGTTTAAAAAATTGTGGAGCACGCAGCACGCTAATATTATGGCGTTTGCATTTTTTATAGAGTTATCTAGACCTTTGCCAATGCGCCTGAAACGAGCTTTTAGATGTCCAAATGCATTTTCCACTACTCTGCGAGATTTAGATAATCTGTAGTTAAAGAGCTTTTGTTGGCGGCTTTGCGAAATATGAAAGGGATACGGCTTCATTAAATTGTCACTTAACCGAAATGCTGAGTCCCCAATTATGAATACCGGAACATCCACATCCGAAATCGTTTTCTTCAAATCGCTCAAAAGAACACATTCATCTAATCGTTGTTTAAGTGAAGATGTTTGAAAAATTTGAGAATCATTGCAGCGTCCAGGGCTGCCTGAGCTGACGTATGTATATAAAACGGCACCTGGAAGTAACCATACATTTCATAAAGGAACTATTGAAAACTCCGACTGCTTCTACCTTGCGTCCACTAACGCTAGCAATACGATTGAATACCATCCCTTATAGTTAAAGCAGTCTGTTGCGTCTTCTTTGAGTGGGTGAATTTCAATATGACAGCCATCTATGAACAATTTAATTTAGTAAAAATTAAACAATATTTACTGTATTAAAATATGCTTACCAAGGGCTCCCATGCATTGGGGAAATCCGAGTGCTTCAAACTCTTGCACCAAGCTTCCAATTTTGTCTTCTGTCAACGGGAAGTTTTTTAAATATATTGGAGCCAAAACTCTCCAGACCTCATTGCAAAAACTCAATAATATTTGGCATACGGTTGCCTTTCCCACGGCAAACATATTTGCGATTGTGCGATACTCGGCAGATGACCCTAGAGCATATAGAGCTATAGCAACTCGTTTTTCCAATGGTATCGCTTCACGCATATTTGTGTCACTTTTTCTAAAATCTGGCAGTAGTTCATTTAGTTTATAAAAAAGTTGACGGCTCATTCTGAAGTTGTTTTTAAAAAAAACTTCATCACCCTGCTGGCAATCTTTTTCAAAAAAGGATTGAGTTCGTTTCTACAAAAATATAAACACTTCCCTTTAAAATTTGTTCAAGTACATCCAATTCTCACAAATACTTACCTGTTTCCAAATTAATCTTCTTTCGGATGCAAGTGATCCGTTCAGAGTATACAAAAGATGCAATTGCTCCAAAAGCAGCAACTGCTTTTGCTGGAGATGATGTAATACAGCAGAACATAATTTTGCTTCTTCAATCACTCTATTTGTAGCCAACAACCTCCTCGACATAATTATTTTCTTCACAATCTCAATTTTTGAACCCATTTTAGTATTTAATTGTTTCTTGTTTGCCAAATTTTTTGTTTTGTTTTGATAGCTGTCTATGTGTTTTGACAGCTATTTTCGATACATCTTCGATTAAAAATAGAGACGACAACGATTTTTTCTTGATCCGCGAAGTGATTCAGATTGAATCAACCACAAATGAGGTGATTCGCTCACAAAATTTTGTATGGCGAATCATGTTGATTCGGTTCGTAATTGGGGCGCCAATCACGAATGAGAGAGCCAATCACGAATGGGAGAGCGAATCACGTGTCGTGTAAACATCGTATAAAGATGACGAACGAGAAAATTTCGCTGCCAGCGTCGTCCGTTCGATCTATCGCGATCGTTCGTTGGTTGCGATCGTATTCTGGAGGATAAATTATGTTTGTATATGTGTGAGTAACATTTCATACCATAAAATCCACTAGTTGGGGAAATGCGTAACATTGTCTAATACTGTTTTCATTATATTCCGTTGTCTTGCTAGTATCTATAATAGACTGAAGTTCATTTCTTGAAGGAAACTTAGGAATACAAATTTGTGCAAGACTAACCACTTTGTGTGAAAAAGGCCTCCATTATACATACATATGTACATATTTACTAGTAACTCGATACCTACTACAGTTTTGGAGTGTATGTACATGCGAAACAGGCAGAAGGAGTTTTTACTCAATTTTCCATGTTATTATGGGAAATAGAAAAACGTGACGCGGGCAGTCTTAATATTAATATGAAGGGCTCATATAATAACTGGTATCTTTTTACGTCAAATTGAAACTTTTGAGTCTGTTTGCAAGAAAAAAACACTTTTTTTTCAATTACCCTAGTATATACATATAAGTTAAGGACTGAAGGTCCTGCACAATCAAAAAAATTAAAGGGCCAACTTGCCCTGTCAAATGAAAGATTATTTAGATGTGTTATTATAGTTAAACTTTATTAGGATCTAATTCACAATTAGGTTAGAATACTAAGCACCAGGCCTACTGCGCAACTGGCCTCAAATCTGCGCTGCTCCCTTTTATAGAGTACCGCACTGCTGTCCTAATGCCTGAAGTCGTATGCGAAGTTTAGGTGCGTTGGCTTCACACGGTTGACATGCACCAATGGCATGTCCAAGTATTTCACAATCGTGTGAAACATATTTTGCTGGCCATGCTGTCTGGATCGGTTCCTATTGCATAAGCATTAGTACGTGGTACTAATTATGCCCTTGGTTTCCCACAGGTGAATATGGTGAAATGCGGTCGGCCTTGAGTTAGGGTGTTAGGTTGCGATTGACTGCAATTATGCTGATGTAGCGGCACGTGTATTGCTATAATGTGGGAACGCAACTTGTTGGGTGCCGCAGCGTGTTAACTCCTCCCCCTTTAAATATCTGCGTCCCGCAGATTAGATGGCGAAGAAGGGTTCTTGCTCCTTCGACTAAACCGATTCACAATGTTTATTTCAGGTAAGTGGATCTTCGCTGTGAGCTTCCTCCAGATACACCAAATTAGTAGCAAAAGTAACAGTAGTCCTGATCCTTCAGATAACGCAAACCAATTTGTCTTAACCTTAAGGTATTTCAATATTTTCAAATTATCTATCGTCATTCCATGTACCAGATCCAGATTTAGCGCCATGGTGCGGTTTGTGACACTGGTTAGAATAGGTGGGAGCACCTGTACTCCTGAGGTGGTTATACTCGAGTATGTCTGGTTGTTGATTACGATCGTCTCGTTGTCTATCCGGAGAATGTAAGAGCCGTTGAGATGAGCGGTGGTTTTGCCTGATCCTATGGTACCAACGAAGTTGTCAAGGAAAATCGTATCCTCTTTGATCACTTCAACGGTGGATTCGTTGCTTCTTGTGTAGGCGCAACTTGTTTTTCCGCCCTTTAGGAGACATGCCAAACAGCCAGCCTCCGGCAACAAGTCCAAAGATTCCTTCTCGCATACCATTGCCGAGGATAAGTGCAAGCAAGTCCCTCGTATGCCATATGTCTCTTGCCTATTCACTAGAACCGTTTTGTAGGCCAATTCTATCCTATGACCCTCTTCGACATTAGCCCGTGTGATAACGTGGTTGAATCTTTCTGCCGAAACCTTGGGCAGGGATAACACATATAGCAATAGAGTGTTGTTAGTATAGATTGAAGGCTTGCTATACTCGATGGCTTCGATGGCGTTGCTGTATGGGAGTACATCGATTTCGCTAACAAGCTGATTTACCTCTTCTTTGCTCAGAAGATTGCTGTTGACAATGCCAGCTTTAGCCATTTGGCAGGCACGCACCAATTCGTTCACGTCCTCTTTCAGGATGACTATTTTGTAATGAAAATCCCGCTCGAGCCTCTCCCAGTTTCTTCGATCAACGACATCGTTTGTGATCGTCACAATGGTGTTTAGTTTCTGCAATAGTTCATTAGTTTTTTTGAAAATTGCATTGTTTACCTTATACTGTTGTTCATTGTTTTGGTTAAGAGAGTTCTCGTTGTTAAGAACTTTATCCCAGTCGGTGGCATCAGGTGAACCCGCTATCCATTTCCAGGCTGACCCTATCCAATCAATGGATCGCCTTTGTCTACCAGTCTGGTGTCCTCTCAGTTCTTTTAGGTGTATGCGGACCTTGTTTAGTTGGAACAATAGTACCTCCGTTGCTGTTGTTGATTCATTGAGAGTGGTTAATAAATGCTCCAGTTGATTAGTTGCCAAGTCATAGCGCTCCAGGTCTATTACGTGAATGAGCTTAAAGTGTCCATTGATGATCCAGCCGTACCCATCTCGTATAGTAGCTAATGGTGAGTCTATCTTAAAAATCTCATAGGAGTGCGCGGTTGCGCAGAGGCAGATGCTATGAATTATATTAAATTATTGTTAGTAGATTATTTGTTCATATGTAAGCAAAGCGTTTAACAATGGTAATTTTAATGGCTATTCCTATTATACTAATCTATAAAGTTTAAGAAAGACAATTAAATTCTTAGGAGTACGTAAACTTATTGATTATGCTTTATTCTAGGAACTTAAATTAATTTTGAGTTACGCAGAGGAAGATGAATTAGTAAAAGCTGGTGGAGTTAATTAGACTAAAGGTGCTTTTTTCCTATTTTGTTAGTTGGGAACCCAGTAGTGAAGTAGTTAGTTATATTAATTGAGGTTACTTAGCTCAACTAGTTTTATTGGTTAGTAAAAAATATTTAACTTGTTAGTTTATTAGTAGGTTTCATGCAATTTTTATTTTTTTTCTTTTTGAGAAAATCTCTCTTCCCCTTTTTTTATTTTTTTTTTGTTCTTTTGGCGCGTTTTGCGCATTTTATTGCGTTTTTTTTATTTCTTTTTTATTTTTGCGTTTTTACGCATATTTATTGTAATTTTTGTTTACTTTGTTTTTGCGTTTTTTACGCATATTTATTGCAATTTTATTTACTTTGTTTTTGCGTTTTTTACGCATATTTATTGCAATTTTATTTACTTTGTTTTTGCGTTTTCTACGCATATCTATTGCAATTTTTATTTCTTTTGTTTTTGCGTTTTTTACGCTTATATATTTCTTCGGGCGCTTTATTGCGCATGTTTCGCTAATTATGTGTTTTATAGTTTTGCATTGGAATATAGGTATTGACTTGACTATGGAAGGTCCGCGTTGATCCCTTTTAGTCATAAGCGTTTATAATTGCAAATGACCTACTCATGGCACGGATGATTTCACGCAAGTGAGCAGAAGATCATGTTGGGGGAATTGAACCCCTTCGAATCAGTTATCTCACACCAATGAGGATAGTGGAATTGAACCATTATAACTTCATCGACTACAAGCGCATTAACGTCTGTATCCGGACCTCCGGATTCTAATGATCCTAAGCTTCTACTAACCTTCTGACCAATGTTATCTACACATTCTTTATATCTGTTTTGTGGAACTTTTTCCCACTTTGCGTTACTATAGTCGCATTTCTATTTTCAGCAACTGCTTCTTTTTTGTACAGTGACTTTTGTTTACTTTTTATCTGTTTGTTAACAATAAATAATTCATCGCCACTATTAAAATCACGAGGTGGCGAGCGTTTTGCATTTATCCTCGCATTTCTAGTTTCCTGCTCATGTAACAGCAAGGCCTTAACATTCTCATGCGTTTGATCCCTAAAGTCCCTTAAGCCTTGGTAGTTTACTCTAGCTGTTCGGTTGAAGAAAAGATCTACCGGTTTCCTTTTGGTTATGGAATGAACCGTATTGTTGTATCTATCTACGACTATTGCTACCTTCTCTTTGGGAGTCATCCTAGGCAAGTCGTTAGATATGCACCCATAAATTTCTATCAGGGTGGAATGTAACCTTTCTTCCTGGCCATTGGCTTCACTCCGTTGAGTGGGTGTCTGGTAAATCTCAATCCCGAGAGACCTAATGTAGTTAAGAACGAGTGGGGTTAGAAAACCCCTCTCATTGTCCATGACCAATATTTTTGGCACGGAAAAATAATGCAAAACGTCGGTAAGTTCCCTGCGTATATAGATAGATGACTTATTTTTGATAGGGAATAATTTGGAAAATTTTGAAAATTTATCTGCGCAGCTCAGGAACTTTTGCTTCTCAATTTCAAAAATGTCGATGTGGAGGATCTCGCATGGGTAGCTGGGAATTGGTGTTGATTGTAAATAAGGCTTGGCCGGATGCCTGTCATATTTATTAAGTTTGCACATTTCGCACTGCCTAACGTAATCCTTAATTTGTTTTGACATTGCAAGAAAATAGAATTTCTCAAGGATTTGCTCCCTATTCTCGCGAGCATTCCTATGTGCACGTTTATGTTCCTTTTCGATTATACTAAAAATTCTGTCGGCTAGTGTCACATCTTCTACGACTCGCTGTGTGATCCTGATCTTATACCTATGGAAATTATTAGCATACACGTCCTGCAATAGTTGAAGAAATTCTTCCGGGATTTTTAAACCATTTATAACATTGGGATTAAGGCATTCTTTAAGGATTGAGATGATGTTTGCCCTGTCGAAATTGGGCAAAGAGATAAAATATCTGCGGTAGCCATGATGTGGTTCTTCATGGCATCGAGATTCCTGACCTACCCTAAATATCACCTGGTTCCTAAAGACGTTAATGGGGGCCTCCACATGGGGTATTAAATCCGAACTATCCTGATCAGCAGAATGCATTGTGGCTTCTGATCCTACATCCCCATTATCGTTTCCTATTTCACTTTCTGCCGGTTGGGCCACCACAGAATCCGTTAAGGCATTAACTTCTGTCTTAAGACGGGAAAGAGCATCAGCAACCACATTAGTCTTACCCGGTTTATAAATTATCTCACAGTTATATTCCTCGATTCGTGCCTTCCACCTCTTTAGCTTTGCATTATAATTACGACAGCTTAAAGAAAACGTCAATGGTTGGTGATCGGTATAAATTCTTATTTTTTTTGCTCCGTACAAGTACGATCTCAAATTATCTAAGGCCCAGACTATAGCCAGCATCTCTTTTTCATTCGTGGCATAATTTTCTTCTGCCTTATTTAGAGATCGGGAAATATATGCAATTGGTTTGTCCGTACCTATATCCCCCTGAGATAGGACTGCCCCAATTGCGTAGTTCGACGCGTCGGTGGTTAAATTAAAAGGCTTACCGAAATCAGGAAATACGAGGACATCAGCGGAAGTTAGCATATGTTTCAAGTCATCAAAAGCCCGCAAACCCACACTGTCAAGCTGTATTGTTACCTTCCTCGATGCATTGGCCCTTATTTGTGCATTTTCTCCACGCGTTAAGTTCGTTAATGGCTTAGCTATCTTGGCATAATCGCGAATGAACTTCCGATAGTAAGAGGTCATTCCCAGAAAGCTTTTCAGATCCTTCAAATTGCATGGTAGCAGAATTTTGTTCATCGCCTCAACCTTTTTCGGATCGGGACGTACTCCTTCGGGAGTGATGATGTATCCCAAAAATTCAACCTTATCCTGTAAAAAACATGTTTTTTCCAAATTTACTTTAAGATTAGATTCCCTCAATCGAGAGAAAACCATTTCAACATTGTTTAAGTGGTCATCGGAGTCCTTACCGAACACGATGATATCGTCGATGTTCACGTAGCAAATCTTACTGATATATTCTTTCAACACGTCATCGATCATACGCTGAAAAATGGCTGGGCGTTTTTGAGACCAAAAGGCAGCCTCAAAAATTCATATTTCCCGTTCATCGTTGAAAAGGCAGTTTTTGGTATGTCGGATTCTTTCATAGGGATTTGGTGGAATCCCGACGTCAAATCAATGGTTGTGAAGTAACGGGAGTTGCCTAGACTACACAATGTTGCGTTTATATCAGGAATAGGGTAGGTGTCGGGGATAGTTACGGCGTTAAGCCTTTTGTAATCGATCACCATACGGTATTGCTTCTCTCCATTAGGTTTGGGTTTCTTAGGGACCACCTAAATAGGAGAGTTGTATGGACTCTTAGATGGTCGGATAACTCCCTCCTCTAGCAACTCGTTCACTTGTCGGTCGACTTCCTCTCTCATGCAAGAAGGATAGGGATAACTTTTACTATAAATTGGTTCAGGAGTTGATGTTTTGATCTCAGCGCGTACGCAGGTGTCTATTAATTCTTTCCCATTCAGTGGCAGGAAAAGATCGCTAAATTTATCAAGGAGTTTATTTACTCTTTCCTCCGTTTCCAGAGGGAGATCTTTGGATAACGTATAATTCACTTGGGTGGATACACGAGCCTTTAATGGAATTTTTTATTGGTTTACTGTTGAAGTATTCGATTTCCTATCAACTATAGCGCCTATATCCCTAAGTGTGTCGTCCCCTATGATTCCGTCAAATGACGACAATCCCGGAAGCACAAAGAAGGTTATGTCGGAGTTGACACCTATGTCCTTGAAAAGCTTTGAACTAATTTTCTCTACTATGGGGATATTCCCGCCCGCCGATTTCACAGAAAAGGGTTTGTCGACTGCGACGGTTTGTTTGGCGACTGCTTGTTTGATGAAATTCTTGTTGGCACCTGTGTCCACAAGGAAATCTAACGTGCGGCCGCCAGAGAGAACGTACTCTAAGTATGGTACGCTAGATGGCCGTCGGATAGAAAATTCTCCTCCTCGACGCAGCCGGCCATCTCGTCACTATTAGCTTTTGTCTCTATATTGAAAAGCTTCTGTTGCTTGCGGGGAAAATTTTCGGATTTTGCAAACCGCTTAAATGGATTCGGGCGATTCATATAGTTTACCTTGCGTGAACGTACTGACTGATCTACGTCCATTTTTTCAACAGCCGGTTGGGGTGTCAATGGAGTATCCCGTTTCGGAGCAAACTGATAGTCCCGTCTTTCAGAAGGGAATCTGCGATCCTGAGGACGCTGGGTTGGTTTTGGTGGAATTGGAGGTGCTCTGCTACCATTAAAGCCGTACATACGATCAGGAATTGTGTTTGTTGGAATAACAACACGATTATTAGGTCGTGCCGTATGCAATGTAAAATTGCGGAAATTTGTATTTTGGATTTCGAGGCATGCTGAATATGCTTCTGGCAGTGTTTTGGGGCGCTGAATCAGGAGCATCTTGCTTAGCTCCCCGTTCAACCCACGGATGAACACGTCTAGGGCACGGTTCCTATAAGTGTCTATTAACACCTTGACTGTTTCTTCGGAGTAAGCCTCTGTCTTAAGCTTATTAATAATAAACGAAAATTGGTGATTTACGGCGGCATAAAATTCGTCCAACCGTGAATCCTTTTGAGAAAGCTGGTGGAGTTGGTACTCCAATGTTCTTATATCACGCTTATCAGCGTAATGGAGAGATAGACACTCCTTAATGGCACTCCAGTTAGAATCAAAAATGTTGTACGAGATGAGGGCAGCATCGGCAGCTCCTCGCACCTTTTGGCGTATGTGCTGCAGAATTGCACGGTATATCGGCTTATCACTTACTATCTTAAAATCAGCTAATATACTCTCCACAGAATGTATCCAGGACACGTATTGTACCGGGCTGCCGTCAAATGGCCGCAGCTCCTTAACAGAGTCGGGTAGTCGCGAGATGTCCTTCAAGTCGGCCTCTGTCGTTGGGCTTCGTGGTTCCAATGCAACTTCTTGCGTTGATTCTCTTGCTTCTCCACCAACGGTGAGCTGTGACCTGAGGCTGTCCAAGGAGGACACCCGCCTTTCCATATTACTCATCTGTTCCAGGAGAGCGTTGACTGCTCCAGTCAGGTTCGTAACGGTCGATTGAAGTGAATCCATGGCTGATCTAGTCAGCATTTGTCTATGAAAGAAAAGAGGGTAAAAAAATGTACAGGATACTTACAAGATCCAAAGGATCATTTGCAGTGAATTGTTGGCTCACAGGTATCCCTGTTTTTTAGCTTTTAACGACCTTCACTTCCTTCTCACTTCACACAATTGCTTGTATTGTTTTTATTATCTTTTAGCTTACACTTGTTTTTAACAATTGCATGTATTGTTTTTATTATCTTTAGCTTTCACTTGTTTTTAACAATTGCTTGTATTGCTTTTATTATCTTTTAGCTTTCGCTTGTTTTTCACTTATTATTGTATTATTTTTATTTATACACTTCACTACTGGTCCCTGCTCGGGCGCCAGTTAAGGACTGAAGGTCCTGCACAATCAAAAAAATTAAAGGGCCAACTTGCCCTGTCAAATGAAAGATTATTTAGATGTGTTATTATAGTTAAACTTTATTAGGATCTAATTCACAATTAGGTTAGTATACTAAGCACCAGGCCTACTGCGCAACTGGCCTCAAATCTGCGCTGCTCCCTTTTATAGAGTACCGTACTGCTGTCCTAATGCCTGAAGTCGTATGCGAAGTTTAGGTGCGTTGGCTTCACACGGTTGACATGCACCAATGGCATGTCCAAGTATTTCACAATCGTGTGAAACATATTTTGCTGACCATGCTGCCTGGATTGGTTCCTATTGCATAAGCATTAGTACGTGGTACTAATTATGCCCTTGGTTTCCCACAGGTGAATATGGTGAAATGCGGTCGGCCTTGAGTTAGGGTGTTAGGTTGCGATTGACTGCAATTATGCTGATGTAGCGGCACGTGTATTGCTATAATGTGGGAACGCAACTTGTTGGGTGCCGCAGCGTGTTAACTTATATCTACATATGTATGTACATATATATGTATATGTGTATATATATACATGCATACATACATACATACAAGTTAATAAAACAAAAGTTTTATTGTTAATTGCGGGTGCTGACTAGAACAGCAAGACCGCGTTTATTGGAAATGAGAAATGAATCTAAAGCTAAGTTACAATAATTTGACTATTTATACCTAGCTATGCCTGTGCTGCAACTGCATTCTGCTGCGTAGCGTCTGTATTTTGCTGCGTGGTAAATTCATGCTGCTTCGCTGCGATCGCGTGCTGACGCTGAATTTAGCGTGGTTCCCATGTGTTGTTGTACTGGTAATGTTTACAAAATTAATTTCGGTCACATTTGTGCTGACTCCGTCTGTGCCCCACATGTTTGTTTGTTGAGTAAATCATGTACTTGGTTTTACAAGTTCGGTTCGGCTGAGTCGATTGTTTGTTGATTTCCGTTGTACATAGCTGTGCGCCACTTAGCATTGTCGTCTTGCTATGCGTTTGTTGATGCGGCCGAATTTGTGATGGGTGGTCATAATTCGGGCAACATGTGCAATATTGACTTTCTTAAGCTGATTATTGATGTGGGTCAACTTAATGTAGCCAGTTTATGATTAGTGATCAAATAACGGAATATGAATGCGTTATTTGATTCTCTGGAATGCGGGTCTATTATAAGTAACTAATTTACGACATCTTGTGGAAGTGGTTGGTTTCGGGTTTTAATTTATGTTGTCTTCATGGGTGGTTCTAACGTATCGGTTTGGAGTGTTTGATATGTGACGGCGAGTCATCTGTCAAGCAGCTTGGGTGGTATTAACTTACCCTAAGTAAACTCTTCCCCTCTTAAATCGATTGTCCTCAATCGGTATTGTTGTTGTGGATAGGTTACGCTATAGTTCTTAATTGGAGAAATGGGCCTTCCATTGTTTTTGCGGTATCTTGTTTCGGTGATTGCAGTTCAGGCGATATATATAATTTTGTTTTATATTTATTAATGCATATTAGAATAAAAATTACTACAATAATAGATAATACAATTAATAAATCTGAACTTAAACTAATTAAATGAACACTTTTATTATCTTTTACCAATAGTTTAATGTGTTCTTGTTGGTTAATTTGCTTTAAGTACAATTTTTCTAGTTTCATTTCTGTTTGAGTAATATTTTTAGTTTGTTTAATTTTTGTGATTTTATTTGGTAGTATAAACGAATCATACATTTTAATTTTGATATTTTCAAATGTTTTGTTCATAGCTATTACTTTACAATTTTCGAATTTTATTAAAAATGTGCCTGTTTGTCTAATTTCCAATTTGTTACAATTGTGAGTTATAATTAAATACAAATTTTTGAATATTAATATTCCAGTTAAAATTTCTTTAATTTCTGTTTCTTCTAATGGTTTTAGGTTACAATCAGCTTCTTTAAATTTAATAATATTTTTTAAACAGGTATTATCTAATTTGATTACATTTTTTTCTAGGTTGTCCTTTAAAATTTTTTTATACAAATTATTATTTTCATCTGTAAGTATTTCGTATTCATCTAAAAATAATGATAAGTTTTTTTGATAGGGAATAGGTTCAAAAATTATTTTAGATAGGATATTGGAGGAAAATTGAGGTATTAGTAAGGTTATAATAATATTGTCATTATAAAAAATTACTGCTACCTGTATGCTGTTGTACATTTCAAAGTCACTGATAAGATCAAGTTCGGTTGGCGTTAATATGTCTGTTGGTATTATACCCAATTTACTTGAAAAAATTACCTGTCCTATGTCATTAATGTGACTTTGTAAAAGTGATATATCATTATTAATTTGATATGTGTGCCTTGTAAATTCCAATTCGTCCTCTATGGTTTTAATTTTATTTTGAGTTGTTTTCCTAAATATGTTTATATAATTTTAAATCAGAGTTTGTTGTCTGTTTATGTGGCTAGTAATGTTACTAATTTGGTCTGTTAAAAGCTTATTAATAAAAATTAAATTGTTCACGTTATCTGCTGTACTTTTTTCGTTATTTTGCATTATTTTTAATGTATCGGTTATTTGTTGTTCGTCATCACTGTCCATAGTACCTGCTATGTATTTTAGTCCTTTACCTAAAATATTCGCTAAACCTCGTTTTGCCTTTGTACGTGGGTGTAAATAACTTATTTTTGCCTTGAGTAGTAAAAAGTTTTTGTTTACCGTGTTTAATAACTGTCTATCTTCTAGGTTCGTTGCTGTTAAGGCTTCGATATTATTCGTAATCAATGAAATTGTCTCGTCGTAGACTGTTAGGTTTATAAAGTGAAGAGTTTTACTGAAGTGGCTGATGGTCTTTAGTTCTCCTGTTTTGATAGGTATGTATCCATTGTTGTTTGTTAGGTCTTGTATGTCGATTTGTTGTGCAGAAATAGTTAACAATGATGATAACAGGATAATTATGTTTGTCTTGATTTTGTCTATTTCGAATTTTCCTGAAGAAAAAAAAAAAAAATAAAATAAAAATAATATATGTATATATATTTTTAACTCTGTTTAATATTATTTTTATGTACTACTCTCCCTGATTGAGTTTTAACTGTAGTGTTATAGTTTTGTGAAACTATTTCCTTCTTATATCTAGATGTCAATTTATTTCCTAATCACTTATTTATCTTTACAAAAATTACTTCTCCTTGAGCATATTGTTTTAATGCTCTTCTTTTCCTATTATGATAAGCAAGATCGGTGATCTGCTTTTCTTTAAGCTTTTTTGCAGTTTCTTGTCTGTGTTTCATTAATAGCAAGGGGTTACTGTTGACTCTCCTTCCAAAAAATGATTCTATTGGTTTTTCTTTTGTGGTTGAGTGCACGGAGTGATTATACTCTTTGACCGATCTTTCCAAAAGTTCGTTGAAAGATTGGTGAGTTTTATCGCACTGGAGGCATCTCATTATTTCCTGTAGTGTGGAATGAAAGCGTTCCACTTGACCATTGGAGCAACTTGTGTATGGTGCAGTTCGATGAATTTCTATGCCGAACTCGTTCTCCATCATGTAATTAATCGTCTCTGATTTAAATGATTTCTCGTTGTCCATGACTAGGGTCTCCGGCACAAGAGAAAAAAGAATATCCCTAAGAGGCTGTCTTATGTCCTCTACCGCTTTGAATTTTATTGGTTTTGCCATTGCATATTTTGAAAATTTGTCTACTGCTGTCAGGATTAATTGTTTTCCCATATGCAGTATGTCAATGTGAACTATTTGACCAGGAAAGGTGGGTATTGGAGTTGCCTGAATTTCTGGCTTTGCTGGGTGTCGGTCATATTTGTTTTCCTTGCATGTAATGCAAGTTTTAATTAGTTTCTTAATTTTGCCTGCCATTCCTGGAAAGTAATATTTCCTTAAAATTTGTAATCTATTTTCTTTACAATTTCTATGTGCTCTGTTATGTTCTTTAATGATGATTTCCTGCTGTTGTTGAATATTTATTATATCCTCTATCTGTATCTGTGAAAATCGTATTTTGTATTTACCAAAATGTATTGGATATAGTTCCTGTATTATTCCCATTACGCTTTCTTCGGCTTTTATGCAATTGATAACGGAAGGGTTTAAATATTTTTTTAGAATCCGCACCAGCTCTTGCTGTGAGTAACTTGGTTCTGTCACGATGTGTCGATGGTAAGTGGGGAATACTATCTTGAATTGGTAATTAGATGTTGCATCCCTATTAAAAAAAATTTGGGTTTTAAGCGCGTTAATCGGCGTTTCGACACTGTAAATTAAATTGTGTGATGAGCTTTGATCAGAGTTTGTCGCTGTTGATAGCGTGTTCAACTGTGTTGTTTGTAATGGAATTCTTGATAACGCGTCGGCTACAATGTTTGCTTTGCCGGGCTTGTATATTAATTCATAGTCATATTCCTCAAGAATTGACTTCCACCTTTTCATTTTACTGTTATTATTCTTATTGCTTAAGGCATAAGTTAAAGGTTGATGGTCCGTTGTAATTTTTACTTTTCCGGATCCATACAAGTAATTTCTGAAAGTATTTAATGCCCATATTATTGCTAAGAGTTCTTTCTCATTAGTAGCATAATGTTTCGGCTTTACTTAAAGTTCTCGATATAAAAGCTATCGGTCTATCACTTTGTGATAATACTGCACCTATGGCGAAGTTTGAAGCATCCGTTGTCGAATTCTTTGTTGAAGTCTGGATAGGCAAGGATAATGTCTTCGGAAATTAATGAATTCTTAATTTTCCTGAAGGATTCTTGTGCTTCATTATTTAACAAAATCTTCGTGTTTACAGATTTGTGTTTTGAAATTCTCCCGTCTTCCCCTCTTAGTAGTGACGTCAGCGGTTTAGCTATTTTTGCATAATCTTTTACAAATTTGCGATAATAGCCCGATAGTCCTAGGAAGCTGCGGAGTTCTTTTAAATTTTTTGGTTGTGGAAAGCTTGAAATAGCTTCCACTTTTTTTGGGTTGGTTTTTATGAAGTCGGGAGTTATAATATACCCCAAAAATTCTGTTTCTTTTTTAAAGAAATTACATTTGTCCAACTGAACCTTCATATTGGCTTCTTTTAATGTTTTGAAAATTTTTTCTATATCTTCGCAATGCTCCTTTTCGGTTTTGCTAAAGATAATTATATCGTCGATATACACATAGCAGCGTTTGCCGATATGTTCTCTTAGTATATCGTCTAATGCACGTTGAAAAATTGATGGCGCATTTTTTAGGCCAAATGGTAAACGTGTAAATTCGTATTTACCATTATTAATAGAAAATGCGGTTTTCTCTATGTCGGATTTCCTTAATGGAATCTGATGGAAACCACTTTTCAAATCTAATACTGAGAAATAATTGCTCTCAACTAAGTGTGATATTACCTCTGATATTTCAGGAATAGGATACCTGTCTGAAATTGTAACTGCGTTCAATTTCCTATAATCAATAACCATACGGTATTGTTTGTTACCTGCTGAATCGGCTTTTTTTGGGACGATCCATACAGGAGAGTTAAATGGTGATCTGGATGGTCTTATTATGCCATCGTCCAGAAGTTGTTTTACCTGTCTTTCTACCTCGGATTTCAAAGATGCTGGGTAGGGGTAAAATACACCGGCGTATTTGTGTTGGTTCTTATTTGGCCAACAACTTTGGTTGAATACGTGAGCTTTTCGTCTGGGTCAGCGAAAAGCTTGGGGTGCCTTGTTGTTATCTCCTCCACAATGCTTTTCTGTTTGGATGACAGATTTTGTTCATTAATTGTATTAATGCATTGCGTGGGAAGTTGTTTTAGGTGGACCTTACATCCATTTCCTAATGTCATACAATTTTCGGCTGTATGTATTACCGCTTTCATGGTTCTGAGGGTATCGTTTCCTAATATACCGTCAAACGATTTTAATGCAGGCATTAAATATAATTTAATTTTATCCTTTATATTAAAGAATTGTGCATAAGTATGCTCAATTATTTTGATTTCTCCTGCAATTGATTTCGCATAGAATGGTGTCTCATTCGGTATGCGTTTTTTTACTAACTCGGGTTTAACGTAATTCTTGCTGGATCCTGTGTCCACAAGAAACTTTAAGGTTTTCCCGCTCTCCACGTTAACTTCAAAGTATGGCAGTGAAGAGCTCACCATACTAAAAAATTAAGGTTTTTACTTGAATATTCGTCCGAGGGCTCTTCGCTCTGCTCGTCCTTTTCCCTTGATGCCTCTAAATGGTACATCCTTTGGTTTTTACTATTATTTTTGTTATCCTCAAATTGATTTGGTCTTTTCCCGGTTTGTGGGTTTTGTTGTGGTTTATTAATGTAATTCACTCGACGTGAATACATGGTTTGATCGACATCCATTGGCTCTGGCCGAGGTTGTGGCTTAGGAGGTCTGGGTGGCGCGTTTACAAGCTGCTGAGGCCGTCTGGTTTGCCATCCTTGCTGGTCTGTTTGTGGCGTATGTGCTAACTGTGGGTAAAATACCTCTGATTTTGCTTGCAAAGGGTATTTCTTCGGCGCTATTTGTCGTTTTTGCTTTTGGTACGATTGCCCTATGTTGTTGGCATGATTCGTCCTAAAGTTTTTATTATCCAATTTTTGGCACAAATGGAGAGCTTGGGGTAAATCCGCAGGTTCTTTCATTCCTAACAACCTTGGCAGATCCCCATTTAGACCTCTTATGAATGTGTCCAACGCCTTGCTTCTGTAAGACTGCGTTAACATACGTAAGGTCTCGTTGCTCGTACCCTCACAACCTAATTTATTCAAAATTAGTGAGAGATGTTTATATACCTGTTGATAGAATTCGGATATTGGTTTTCCACCTTGTACTAGTGTAGTCATTTGATATTCTAAAGTTGACAGGTCGCGTCTATCCGCGTAATGCATGGATAAGCATTTTGTAATTGCTGGCCAGTCTAGTGGTGTATTATACGATTCTAATGCCATATCTGCCTGACCAGTCATTTTATTTCTAATGACATTTAGGATTCCATAATATTTTGGAGATCCTTTAAGTGGTTCATATATATTTAGAATACGGTCCACGCTCTTTTTCCAGGAGTTGAATTCCCCTGTGCGTCCCGAAAATTCTTTTAGACATTTAATCACGTCTGGTATCTTGTCTAAATCGTTAAGGTTGCCTCTATGCCCTTCTTCTATTGTTTGGTCAACTGCCGTGGCTAAACTATAATCTGGGTTTAGGACAGTTTGAACGACTTGTGGTCCTTGTTGCCTTAAGACATTGGCTGAAATTTCCGTAATTAGGGCTGTCAAGTCACTCATGCTTAATTGTGCATTATTTGGTGCTTGAAGAGCAGGTGAATTTTGAGAGAGGGTTGGAGGCCGAATTAGATTATTGGGGTTTGCCATTTTAAAACCTTAATAAATGTATATTCCTTTGTAAAAAAAGTTTATTTTTCAAATAAATTTATAATACTTTATTAAAATATTTTTTCCGAACACAATTATTTTTATTTTTTATGTTTGTGGTATTGACCTGTACGGTCCTGTATATATATTTTTTTTTAATATATTTTCAATGTGACCCCTTCTGTGAAAGGGAGCTTTTTTACCTTGGAGGGTCCCGTGGGAATCGCAAAGTTAAGCTTTATTTATAGAACTGGAGGGTCCCCCTTTCGGTGGTGAATCGCAGCTCTTAGATTTTTTATTTTATTGGCTGTACAAGCCTTTAGTTATTTTTATACATGTTATTTTTCTATCAGTTCCTTATATATTTGTATATATATATATATTTTTAATGTTTTCCAATAAAAGTTTTATTAGAGGCCTGCATTAGTCGTGCCATTTCCTCTGCAACGTTGTCTCTATTGTCATAGTCCTGTGAAGTGGCTACCTTGTCTTCGGCTTTTATATTGTAACTTAACTGCATTGTCCTAACTTTTTCCTCGTTGCTAATGCTTGTGATTACGAACGGTTTTTGCCTATTTGCCCTAATGTCTGATTCTACTTTTTTGATGATACCGTCTAGACTGTCGTAGTCAAAATTGTCCGGTAATGCGTCCATTTGATTTTATGGGGTTATTAGTGGGGTATTTAGAATTAATGAACAAAACTTCTAACCTAATACAAATATATTTATATGCTTATTAATATTTTCTTACTCTACTGCTGCGTTTGTTTGCTGCGTCAATAGGAACGTTGTAGCTGCGGGCGTTGAGTTGATTTTCTGCTTTCGTCCGTTTAGTGGATGTTGGCTGCTCTCGACCGTTGAGGATTAGAGTTGATTATTACCCTTCACTTTTTCCTTTTATAAGGAGTGTATTTATTTATTTATTTTTTTTAAATGTTTGTTAAAAAGTGTTTTTTTTTTTGTTCTTAAGGCTTTTCGGCATTTCACTATTCCGCACTTTATTTTGCCAGTTTTTATAGTGTTTATTTATTTTGTCAGTTTTATAGCGTTTATTTATTTTGTCAGTTTTTATAGCGTAGGCTGGTATATGAACGATACCGCCGGTTTGCCTAGGCTACTAGGGGGCCTATCACTATAATCGTGTTGTTATTATTTTTTAACACGCACTTATTTCGTTGCGAAACTATTTTTTTGCCGCTTTACACGTACCTTACTTGTCGTTTTCAGGTTTTCGAGAGTTTTTATTGCGATTTTTATTTTCAGGTTTTTTTTTTCGATATTTCACTTAAGTTTTTTAATACCGCGTATCCTTAATTTTTAATTTTCAGGATTTTTTTCGATATTTCGCTTAACTTTTTTAATACCGCGTATCCTTACTTTTAGATTTTCAGGATTTTATTTCGCGTTGCCTTACTTTTTAATTTTCAGGCTTTTTTATTGCACACGGGGCGCGCGAATCCTTACTTTGCGTTTTCAGGATTTAAAATTTCGCGTGGCTCGAGACTTTTGCTCGGGCGCCAGTTAATAAAACGAAAGTTTTATTGTTAATTGCGGGTGCTGACTAGAACAGCAAGACCGCGTTTATTGGAAATGAGAAATGAATCTAAAGCTAAGTTACAATAATTTGACTATTTATACCTAGCTATGCCTGTGCTGCAACTGCATTCTGCTGCGTAGCGTCTGTATTTTGCTGCGTGGTAAATTCATGCTGCTTCGCTGCGATCGCGTGCTGACGCTGAATTTAGCGTGGTTCCCATGTGTTGTTGTACTGGTAATGTTTACAACATTAATTTCGGTCACATTTGTGCTGACTCCGTCTGTGCCCCACATGTTTGTTTGTTGAGTAAATCATGTACTTGGTTTTACAAGTGCGGTTCGGCTGAGTCGATTGTTTGTTGATTTCCGTTCTACATAGCTGTGCGCCACTTAGCATTGTCGTCTTGCTATGCGTTTGTTGATGCGGCCGAATTTGTGATGGGTGGTCATAATTCGGGCAACATGTGCAATATTGACTTTCTTAAGTTGATTATTGATGTGGGTCAGCTTAATGTAGCCAGTTTATGATTAGTGATCAAATAACGGAATATGAATGCGTTATTTGATTCTCTGGAATGCGGGTCTATTATAAGTAACTAATTTACGACATCTTGTGGAAGTGGTTGGTTTCGGGTTTTAATTTATGTTGTCTACATGGGTGGTTCTAACGTATCGGCTTGGAGTGTTTGATATGTGACGGCGAGTCATATGTCAAGCAGCTTGGGTGGTATTAACTTACCCTAAGTTAACTTACATACATAAATAAATAAATATGTGTACGCACATTTACATACATATTTTCATACATATAAATTTCTAAAAATGTATAAAAAAAACTATCATGAAAGGATGTGTGTGATATCAAACGAAGCCCTTCCTCTTTTTCATAAATTTTTGGTGAACATTATTTCCTTGTAATAATCGTATTTTTTATTTGTCATTCGGATTAATAATTTTTTTCCATAAAAAAATCCAAATACAAGAAAATTATAAAAAATCTACACACTTCAAGAGAACAAAAAAACATGCTAACATTAGAAAATAATTATAAACCAAATATTACCACATTTCATGCATGTAAAAAATAAGTTCAAGTTTAAAAAAAAAAATAAAATAAAAATTAAATAACTCTTTCAATATCAACTATTTATGTACACATGAAGTATACATAGTTCAAGATTCACAAAATATAGATCCAATTTTTATAATCTAACTTTTTCCAGTAAACTGTTATTCAGCTTAATTATTAATAAATTATTAATTGTGGCACTACTTAATCTTGAGCGCTGTTTTGTTATAATTGTGGATAGCGCGCTGAATGCTCTTTCCACGGAAACTTGACTCGATGGAACTGCTAAAATGACTTCAGCCAGCTTAAACAAGTCTCTTTATTTGGTGTACAGAGTTTTCCAATAGTCGAGTACAATTGTTGCGAAAGAAATTCTTGGGCCGTGTGCTAAATTGTCAAGCTTTTGTCGAATATTGGCACTGTTTTGAGTTGTCAATTGGCTGCTGGTCATATTATTAAGCTCTTCTTCTAAGATGTTGTAGGGATCATTTGGCGAAACATGTATATTCTCTTGAGGCTCCATTCCTTCGTTACTTGAATTTCCATGCCCATTTAATGAACTAAGCGTTGCATTTGTTCTTAATATATGTACCTATAAAAAAACAAATATCTTACAATGTTGAGAGATTAGATGGTTTACAATATACATACGACTGCACTTTTCCTTTGGTCATCATTAATATACGGGGAATCCAAAAAGTTGAATCTTGGGTCGAAGTATATATCAGAAAGGAACGCAACATTGTTGAGTAATTTGTCTTTCCTTTTTCTCATACATTCCAACAACTTTATTGCCAAATCATTTTCACCCATTTTTTTTAATTTTGCTTCACATACAAGCCAGTCTCTGTAAAAATCGCCATAACGTTCAGCTTGAAGTTGTATTGTGCATTGTGCTATTGGTGTAAATGTATTGACAAAGTTTTCTATGAAGTTCCAATCAATTTCACAGTCAATAGAAAACCCCATATCGTTTCCATCAATATGCTGTTTAAAATTCAAAAGGGATTCCATCATTTCAAATGTTGAGTTCCATCGAGTTATATTATCAATCGGTGGCAAACGTAGATCCGCAGAGTTAATACCACTTCTTATGCTAGCCCTAAGAAGCTTCAGAATATTCATGCACTCCCCCAGTTTATTTTGCATTTCCTTGAAAGAAGCATGTACAGCCAATTGAATTGTGTGCGCGGCATATCTTACTACTGCCAGTACTGAGTTCAAGCGGCTATGCACTAATTCGTAGTCATCATTCTCATTTTCTGAGGTCGTTTCACATTCATCATTTTGCAAATCTATCATGTCTTGTTGAAGCAGTTTTGCAGCTTTTAACATGTTTGCCCCGTTGTCCGAAGTTGTTGAATATAGTATGTATTTGCGTAACGTCAATATCAAATTCATCCAAGCATTTTAATAAATCTTCTTTTAAAAACTGTGCTGTATGCCTCTTTTTCAATTTTTTCAATTGGATCGTTCCAATTGTGTTTATCACAATTTTAAAATCTTTAATATATTGGATATTTATTCCCAATATACTCTTCCCCATTCTGGTAGCTACATACATCGATTTTTAAGCTCAACATTTTTTTGATATACTTTGTTCCAAAATATTTTTTAGGTTGTTTGCGAACAGATGTACATATATGCTCAACAATATGTTTTGAATTCAATTGTAAATTGAATTGATTTTCATAGGCCCCAATTAGTTTCTTGAAATAAAGCTCGTCATCAAAAAGTCGAAACGGAATGTTTCTCACAGTTACCATTCCAACACAACACTTTAAAAAATCGTTTTTATTTAAATTAAGACCAAATTGGTTAGAACCTCGGCGTTTGGAAACGTTATTGTCACTTATAGATGGAACGCTTTCATCAAAGTTGTGTTTGTGTATGGTCTCGTAATGTCTTTTAATGTTTCCTAATATGTACCCTTTAAATTGTTTTTCGCACAAAAGACACTTCGAAAAATGTGTGTCTTTATTATATGTAACAAGTTTTGTCTTGTCAATATTCGACACTTTGCCCATTTTTATTTAAAAAAAAGCGAGAAACCTGCCTTCCCTCGTATCCCAATTGTATTAATAAACTAAATGCAAACATTTTTTTACCCCCGCTCTACTAACGAACGATCGCGAACGATTAAAAATATGATCTTCTCATCTTGCGATTGTATTTTACCGCGATAAATATATTTATACTTGACCAAACGATCGTTTGCGAACGCATTGTCTACGTTTTCGTTTATCGAGCGATCGCGCGCAATGATTTTCTGCACCAGCGCTCTTGGCACGATCGATCGCTGTCGTACGCTCGTTCGTTTGCAATGTGTATACATAAAATCTTTGCATACGATCTCTTAGACAACGTTCACACAGGGAAACTTTTGTCGCGGCAACTCGTTACTTGTAGGAGAGAGAGGGACGGGGAAAGGGGAAGGGCACCGAGTTGATCGTGCTCGGGCGACACGCTTTGTGTTCTTATTCGTCTCAGTCGGCAGCTAAGAAATTTGACATTCCTTTTCATTTATAAATTCTTTCAGTGGTTGCAGTTTTGTTGAGCTTTAAGTGAATACATACGGTAAGTTGGGAAATGAAATTTTCTTCTTATTTTTTTGCGATTAAATATACACATGTGTATGCATATACTATACATATTAACGTAAATTATGTTAAAACTTCATTTTTCAACACCTTTTACTTATAATCACAAAATTTATCAGAATGTGTAAATGCCGCTTAAGCGAAGCGTACAGAAATTTGCGAAAATGATATAAAATGAAATGCCAGAAAATCGCCTGTACAGAGTTGCTCTGTGTGAACGCGACGAGCAACACCAAAAGGAAAATCGCCGATAATAAGCAACAAAAGTTTCCCTGTCTGAACAATGTCTTACGAACGACAACGTTGGCAATGTTTGCGCGAACGATCGTTTGGTCAAGTATTTATCGCAGTAAAATACAATCGCAAGTTCCCAGCAGGAAGATGGAATCAATGAGAATCGAGCAGGTAATCAATTGCTTGTATGCAGCATTAATTCCGTAATTCATTATTGCTAACACGCATGATGTCCTAGGAAAATAATCACTTCTTTAAATGTGTTCTAAGGGCGCATTATATAATTCATTCTCTGTAATACATTATTTGAAAGCGTTTCAAGAATTCATTATATAATTCATTCGTCATAATGCATTATATTACTAATTCCTTTGTAATTAGTTATTATTGTAATACATATATTACTTACATATGCCTTTTTAGTATATAATTCATTCCTGATATACTTATAAACTAAACAATCTCCTAGTTTTCAATTAAATTTGATATATTTACATTTATTAAAGGGGGAAAAATATTACGCAGTAAATAAACCACAAAATTAATTCAATAAAAAATTTAAAAAAAAAACATATATGTACATATACAGTTAAAAAAAAAGCAAAATTAGTTCAAATAAATTATTACATAATAATTTTAAAAATAATTCCATAAAAAAATTAAAAAAAACATATTTACATATTTAAAAAATTCACAAATTAATTCAAATAAATTACATACGAATTTTTAAATTAATTCATAAAAAATTATTACATCAATTCATCACTTTCTACATTTTCACTTTCTTGGGCAATACAATTTTCTTCTGCACAATTATCAACACCACTAATATTTTCATGCAACGGTTGCTTGGCACAAAGTCTATTTTTTGCAAGAATTCTGCGCCAATGACGCTTTGAATACATTTTAATTTTTAATTTACTTTAAACCTCCTATCTTCCACGCGTTTCACCACAAAGTGATTTATTTATGCATTTTTGAATATGAAACGCAAAACTTGTTGGCTACATGACGGCGTCGTCAGATAACAGTTAATATTCACACGTTACACGAAAACAATACATTCTATCTTCTGCAGATAGGGGAATGTACTTGGTAATCACAATGCCCCGTAGTGTTATGAGACATTACCACGTACATTCTTTTGAATACATTATATTTTACACCAGAAAGAACTAATTATATAATTAATTCTCAAAGTAAAGCATACCATACTTTCCTTCTGGGTTGAGCTAATATGAGAAGATCGTATTTTTGAGCGTTTGTGATCGAATTTTTCCGCACCCTGATTTTCACTGGTCGCTTGGATTTCAATTTCATTGTTAATAAATTTATATTTAATATTCGAACAGTTGGCAAACCCTCACAATTTTTTGGAGACTAAGTTTCCTATCAGTTCAAACACCAGAATGATAAAGTATAATATTGCGCTGATTGATCTGAAATTCGGAGAGTAACTTGGTGGTGACGTCACACCATATTTACCGGTGAAGAGGACTGAGAGGAAACACGTTGGCTTACATGTTAGAAAGAATACTCACTATTAAAGCGTTAAACACGTTGTAAAGAATGCAAACGATTGCGACTATATATACTTACAAGGTTTTTGTAATCAAAATCTGTTGTTACGTAAGAGTTCTGTCAATATTTTCAAGAGAGGATTAGCGGTACCATAAACCGCGCCACCTGTATTATTTTCACTATGGTTCAAACCAGTGTTACAATGCTTCATTTATCTCATAAATTCAGTCGAAATATATTTTTGAAACTAGATACTAGCGTATGTCGCTATGCATACTGTAATTTTTTTTAGATGCAATTATAAAATGAAAAATGTATTTTTGTTTCTAATTTTTTCGTCATTTAGCAAATTCATTTTATTAGAAAATAAGAAAAAATCAATTCTCAATTCAACACATTTGGATAAACAACGTTTTTCGTTTTCAATGAACAAAGAACTTGGAATGTCAACTCTTGAACAGGCCACGTATAGCTGTCCTTGGGAAAACACGGCTCCGTCAAATGCAATTCGCAAACTTGATAAACTCATTGGAAATTGCAAATTGCTTTGTCAGTAAATATTGTGGTTTGAATTAAATTTGCTATCAGTTTTTTTTACTGCCAGTCTTGTGCCATTACACAATTTAGGCGCTTTTAAATTTTGGAGAAATAAAATTGATGAGCCGACCTTCAAACTCAAACAATAAGGCTTACCAGGGGGTTCCAATGAATTCAAAAATTCAATTTGATAATCCACTGCATTATCTTGAGTCATTGTGCTATCGACAGATTTGTAAGATGTAACTGCACCTTGCAATTTTTCTTGAATTTGCGAGTTGACTCCATTGACATATACGTTTTTCGGTGCCAGAATTGCGCGTTCTCTCAACCAATCGTGACTCCTGCTATTTTAAACAATATTTGGATACACGCGTTCAACTAAATATAATGGCCAATTTATCAATCGCTGGTGTATTAAATCATCTTGCATGCTTACCAAAAGGATCTTTGTCGGCTCTTATTAAGATTCGGAAACAATTTCCGGCCTGGTATTTGAACCCATTGTACAACGTCGATCCAATTCACGATTTTCATCTCCAATGAAATAAATGTGCTTAAATTGATGATCAGCATCCGAAAAAGGCAGTAATGAGCCAGCTGATAAATCTGACCCTGAATCTGTATTGTACAAGAAATCAAATTAGATATACGATCTGAATTTTTAAAAACTTCGAAGAAATTGTTGCTCAAATAGCCATTTGTGTGCGTCCACGTGAAAAGGGCCCACTTTGTCGCATTTAATTTCCGAGATATATAGATTTTTCGATACATGGATCGAATTTCGTAATTTTTTATTATAGTTTATTATGAAACTTATACATTTACGCGTCGAATGACACGAAATTTAGTAATTAATTTTATTTTTTGAAAAAAAAAGAAAAGGGCCCACAAGGGACAACTTTCAACTTCCAATTGATTTTTCTCAATTAGCCATTTTTCAGATATTCACCTTCAAAGTTCTATATTTCCCTCAATTCTTCAGTTAGGATGGTCTAATTTGTTTCGGAAAATCAAACAGGAAGACGCCTATATGCATAACTCCAATACCGCCGAAGTGGGCACTTTTCACGTGGACGCATACATTTATAGATGTTAATCCGCATGAAGAAATCACCATAGATAACTATATACATATATACGAAGCTCTCTCATTTACTCAAAGAATGGGGTGACTGAACTCGTGTTTGACGATGGCAGCATTGTCACTTCAGTCGCCCTATTATCAGGCAAAAAGGAGGGGTGCCAAAGGCAACTTCGCGAAATAATTGGCAAAGGCAGTGCGTTTGTTGTTTTGCTAAAATTAGTATTAAAGGATACTGAAGAATATAATGCTTAATTTCGCATACAATTAATCCATTAAAAAAGCCGATACAATTTTTTTAGAGAATCGGGCATATACATACATACATATTTATTTTTAAATGCTTCTAAATGTATATATATATATATAAGTATAGGCTGTATTATTTATACTACATAAAATTTTATATCTTCATTATAAGTCCTTGAAAGCTGGTAAATTTCTTAGATATTTTAATGTTATCATGTTGGTTTCATATTTTCCGACTATTTTTACAAAAACCTATTCATTCCTCCTACTCAGTTTCATTTTTTATTACATTTTCAATTATTAACTTTCAACGGTAGTGCGGAAACTGCAAATCCCCTGAAAAATTTGATTTTTTCCATAGTGGCACCTTGAACGTCAGCATAAGACTGCATCTTACAATTTTTGTGGCATGAAAAGAAGCCAGTTAAAATGCTGCATTGTATTCTCGAATATGAGACAAAAAATGCTTTGGCGTTGGTGACGTTGTTGTTCCCAAAATAAACGAAAGTAGTGGATTGGGTGGAGATTCAATTGATGCTAATTTCACTTTGCCGTTATTGCAACATGCCAGCCGTTTCATTGCACTCATACAACCAATTTCACTGTAATCAAATTCAGGATTATAAGCAGGATTATAGCACTATGTGTGTGCCTGTCGTCTCGATGCTGGATTAGTCTAATTTTCTAATTTTTTTTGCGTTGATTATTCCTGTCCACATTGATTAATACAAAACAAAAAATCAACAAACAAAAAAGCTGAATCCTTCATACCGTGTAAAGGTTTTGCTATAACGCGAAAAATCCAATATACACGATCGAATGGTTGGCAAGCACACAATATAATTGATATAATCGATTGGATATGACTGAAATCACGAAATTTCTGTGCAAAACAAAGAGGACGTTTCCTTCAATTTAACGAAAAACAAGTAAAGAAGTGCTTTTTCGACCCTGCCGAAGTCTTTATACCTTTCATGAATATATGCAAATTTAATGTAAACTACTGCATTATTGCCGTAGAAAAATGTTAAATCTTAAAATGCTATTTATTTTGCTCATAAAAAATAAAAAAAAATAAAAAGAAGTAAAATTAACTACCTATGATAAAATAAATTGTATTCTTCTAGAAAAATTTACATATAAAGATACATATAGAAATGTAATGTAATGTAAGCGTAAGAACTAACAAATATCCCGTCATGGTCATTGTAGGAGGATTCATATTTTATCGCCCTTGTAGGTACTTTCCGCAGAAAAACTCGTCAATAACAAATCAATCACAGTTTGCTGTTTTGTAGTAGGCAAATTTTCTAGCAATGCATCAAGGAGTATCCATAGAAGGTGATAGCAAGATAAATAAAGGGAATCCGCTGTGTATTTTGTTTGTGTAATTTTGCGTGTGAAATGTCAAAATCTGAATTCGCTCAGTTTGCTCATGTATTTTGTTAGTGTAATTTTGTGAGTGAAATGTCAAAAACTGAATTCGCCCAGTTTGCTTATGAATTTTGTTTGTGTATACAAAACAACCTAGCGAATTCGGAGAGAAGAACAAGCATTCACCTCATGGGATGCTATCACCTTGTATGAATTCGCCTTGAAATGCATGTAATCCAAGTAGTCTCCAAGGAATGCTATAAATGTTAAAATCTCCAACCAAAATCTATTCTTGATGATTTGCTCAGTACACCTTTGATAAGATTTAATAAGTGAATGAGCAACACAGTTTCACGGGTTTAACTGTCTAAATATATAAGCTTTAAATCAAAACGTCATATCTGAACAATCAGTTGAATAGGAGCAATTTCAATTAATTATAAGTGAGAGGAGTGACAAATTTGAAATCATTATCTACTTTAATTCAAGAGTTATAACGCCGAACCTCATATCTGAACAATCAGTGTATGCAGGGGCAGATCCAGGACTCTAGTTCGGGGTTTTTTTATATATTGCACGTATGTTTATTATATTGATAAGCCCTACTTTTATTTTTAGTATTTAGCATCTATACAGTACAAATGGCACCTTCGACATAATATCAATTACATTATCATTCGTTACTTCCACGTCTCCTTCGCACCTTCAACATCGCTAACCCATTCAATCGGTATTCACTTGTTTTGCTTCGTAAATACGTTTTCAATCTACGCAGAGATGAAAAAGAGCGTTCGCTTGAAGCCACGCAAACCGGAAGAGTTGCGTAAATTAGTAAAAGCGTATTTGCATTAAATTCTGTGCATTTGGTTGGTAAAACACAATTTTCTAGAAACCTAGATTGCAGCTCACTCAAGATATGATCCAGAAACCGGATGAATGTTGATCGACGGAAATACGATTCTGCATCGCCATCGTACCTGTCGCGATTCGTGATTAGTTTTTAGTTTAGTTTATTTTTTTTGTATAACTTGTAAAGTCTCAATTTAATAGCGAACACATCTGACAACTCGTTTGACTCGTCATGTGAATTTTTTTCACGTTACATATGATTATGTCCTCTAAATGTCAGTGTAACTCGTTGAAAATGCACTAACATTTATTTCCCTCGTAGCGACTCACGGTGGCAGGCTGAAGAATCAATTTCCACACTCCAATTCAGAACATGTGGGCGGCAAATTTTAAAAATTTGCACTCCCAAAGCCCCCCTATGGATCCGCCCCTAAGTTTATGTGACCTATAACTTATAGTGGTCAGATCTAGATGATTTCTGTTGTGTACTTTTAGTTAATTGTAAATAAAAGGAGTACCGAATTTCATGTCCTTAGCTATTTTAGTGTAGGAGTTATAATGCAAAACCTCATATCTGAATAATCAGTTGATCGATACTATAACTTATAGCGTAATGCGATCTTAATAAATTTCGTTAATAATACGGGAGTTTCTTGTTCTTAGCTGATTTGGTGTAGGAATTATAATGGAAAACCTCATATCTGAACAATCAGTTGTATAGTAGCTATGTAATGTCCGATCTGGCCAGTTCCGACAAATGATTAATACATTATTTAGATACATCTGCCTACCAAGTTTCATTTAGATATCTCTAAAACTGAGGGACTAGTTTGCGTTCAAACAGACAGACAGACGGGCAGACGGACATAGCTAAATCGAATGACTTCGCCCTTCTGATCATTTTAGTATACTTGGGTATGGGTCGATCTCTTCTCCTTCTTATACTTACAAACATCGGACCAAAGTTCTATTTCATATTCATGAAAGGTATAAAAAACGCACTAAAAACAAAACAATAACACATATGTACATACATAAGTATGTACCTATACTTTCAGAACTCCACGTGTATGCGAAAAATTCAATGCTCAATGTGAGTACGATAAATCGAACAGTCAGCGAATAAATATAATTGCAGTCGAAATGGCAACTAAAATGAATGAAGGAAACATATTTCATTTTTTTCAAAAGAATTTCTCCCTTTTAATGTGAAACGAAATAAAACTCAACCAAAATTCACAAATAAAGACAATTTTTTCGAATAGATCTGTCCCTGGTACCCCTACCTGAAAAGTATCATGAGTATGTACATATGTGTTAATTCAGGCAATAAGCTATCTGCGTGCCAAATGTGAAGCAAATCGGACAATAAATATGTTTTTTTCGAATAGATCGGTCCCTGGTCCACTTTCCGGGACGAAAAGTATTTTGTATATTATCCTAGGGAAAAGGGTACTCACGTACCAAATTTAAAGCAAATCGAACCCTAAATGTGACAATATGGTAAATAATTTTATCATTGGGGATTTCAATATAAACCAAAATATATGTAGTATCAACTTATGGTAGATAACTCAATGAAATCTTCGCTTACCTAGCAATGAAACAACTAATTAACTTAAATGTGCGGGTTACGCAGCATTCCGAAACACTTATCGACTGTTTTTTTTTACTAATTGCAGATAAGTCTTATGTGAGAAGTTAGAAGAACAAAGAATATCTGATTATGAAACTATAATGTTTCGATGAAATATAAAAACGCCTAAGCCTATTATAAAACTGTCAGAAGTAACATCTTGGGATATGTATATCCCCAACAATTTACTATATATTTTGCGACTATACTATATATTAACTAAAATATGATGTTGATATGTATATCCCCAACAATTTACTATATATTTTGCGACTATACTATATATTAACTAAAATATGATGTTGATAATGAATCAGTTATCGTATAGAAAACAAAATCGCAAAAGAAATAAATGGTATGATAACAGTTAGTAGAAACTAATAAAATAAAGTTAAAATAACATGAAAGGGTCATGCCCAAAGCTACATTAATTCGAAAAAATTACAGAAGATTTCAGACAAATTTTTAAGAAATTTGAGCAGAAAATGGTTAGATATAGCTTACTATCTAAAGGTGTTATTAAAGGCTCGGTTGAATACATGGGTCATTTCTATGCGATATTAATAAATAGAAGTCTAACCATCTGGAAACGTATGGAAAAAATCCTTGAAAGGGTGGTAAAAAACCAATTGATAAATCATATTGAATCCAATGTTCTTATGAAAGAGCAATCCGGGTTTGGGGCTAGGCACTCATGTGAGTCTGCACTTAACTCTATCACAGTGGAAGGAAGACATTAACTCCAAGAGGATTATCTTAGCAGTATTTATTGACTTCAAAAGAGCCTTTGAGACTATAACGGACAATAATGTTGAACGATCTCTTTAATTATAGATGAACTTTTTAGCTCTGTGTAGTTTCAATTTCGTCGTCAGTGCTGCATGCAAAACTCTCTAGGTACCGTACACTTGTACACTTTTTTCAATTACTGCCAGATGCAATTGCTAAAAAAGAAAACCTGATGATTAAAGAATTAAATGGGAACAATTCTGTGCAAGGAGGTGGGTGGAACGTCACGAATTAGTCAAAATTTATCTCCACTTACAACCAGCAGTTACAAGCACCTTGGAAAACATCTCGAATACCTAGACAGATCCCAAAACAACTGCTGAAGCATTTCAGCTCCTAACAGCTTTTAAAACCTTAGATTTTCAGGTTTCATTGCAAGTGTTCGATTCGATTTATTCTGCAACTGAAAATCAAGATCTCGATGAATTATGTAAATACATTTTTATTCACCCCCAAAGAGTAATGGGTTTCTTTGAAGAACTTACATTTTATAAAATAAAATGAAAACCCAAAGCCAATTTGGCACGGTCAAACTGAGTTTAACTACTCAGCTTGCGAGGCCGGCTATAATCGTATTTTTCACATAGCAACGATTGGCGTTTCACGCATAAACGAAAGCGACTCATTATCCACTTAATTTCACTGAGACCAAGATTACACGTACAATTCGACAGCGGCAACTCTTCTTCGCAACCTATTCAAGCATAAAATATTTGTGTGTGCGTGCGTTCGGTTTTGCCTGACACAGATCCACGATGCAGAGAAAAGAAGGTGACGACAAAAGCACTTCCGTTACTTCGTACTTGCCTCGTTTGAAGGATTGACGTCACAACTTCCTCTTAAAAAGTTGATTTTTCAGTGTTTTGAGTGATTTTTACAAAAATTTAAACACAGAATAATAAATGTGAAGTGCCGAACTTGGTATTTTATCAGTTGCAGTGCAAATAAAATCTCCAAGCGCAGTTATCACCTCCCTTTCTTCTGACTATTTCTGTGGCAGGAACCGCTGTGACGTGCACGCTGCCGACGTTGTCGTAAACGGTTTTCTAGCATTCTTGACATAGATCTAAATATAGAAAACAACGGTGTTGCTCTAAAAAATAGCAACATTTAAGCCGGCCTTGAACTCTCACTGGAAAACAGCCCTGTAGGTTAAACTAAGCTCAAATTTCAACCGGGTTTAAGTAATTGGAGTTTAAACTTGCACTGAAAAACTGGCCCTTAGGTCCATCTTCCCGCTGATGCGCGACATATCGAAATAAACACAACACCGATTTGTTCAATGTAAAAATTTGAACATCTTTCAACGCAAATATTATGCGCAGTTTCAAAAAACGCATTTTAATTTGATATGTACGTATATGTATATCCATTGTACATACACGCTAATGATTTGTATCGTTTTGTATACGCAACTTTCTTTCTCATTCTAACCTTTGATAAATAGAAAATATCCTCAGTTTTTATATTTAGTCAATATTTATATATATGTAGTATGTTTGAATATATAAACGTGATTGTCCAACATTTTTCAGGGCCATGCGGGAAATACGAGCTCATGCACAACGCCAGCGGATTAACCACAATTCAGAATGTCTAGGACCAGCTGCTCCAGGGATACCACTTCCGCGGACCTCTACATTGCACTCAAGGCGACGTTTGGCCAACATGCTCATAGCGTCAGCGTTAATATTTATAATCTGCTGGACACCACACGTTTTTTGTATATTCTATACCACCTTCGGGTATAAGCACTATTGTTCAAAGAAATCAAACTACTTTCATTTGCTATTGGGTGAGTACGAAATATTTACATATTCTAGCAGTTTTATACTTCGAATCAATTCTGCTCATCCAGCGCACCGTCATTAATATTTGCAGAACTGGATGGGTGGAATTTGTTTGATTGAACTTTGAGCCAACAATATTTTTGTACATACATTATGGACTGAGCACTGAGAATAAGAACGAACGGACCAAATGCCATCATGTAACTCTGGACAATAACATTCAGATGCAACAATGCACGACATACTGTGGTACCTGAATTGCGAGGTCAAGCGTTGCGTTTTCTAACACTATTCTTTCTCACTTCTCACGTAGTTCAGGTTACAAACACATTTAGGCTCACGGCCGAATGTGATACCGCATTTGGGGATTTATCACTATACCCCTAAAACCACCTTGTCCGGCTCCTAATTTTGACTGATCTAAGATCCTCGAGTTCATTAAGGAAATACTAATAATAAAGGTACCCATAGCTCTCCTTCTAGCTAGTGCCGGACAGCGATAGATTAGGTGATGTATGGTATTCTACCCCTCCACTTCACGATCCATTGTAGATCCGCCAGGGGTCCTAGTGCTTCTGCATGCGCACCTATGAAACAATGTCCTTTTAGGACTGTAGTCGTTATCTTAATATCCTGTCTCCCCAGGTTGAGGAGAGATTTCGTTCTTAGGTTATTCATCGCCATAGTGCCCTTGCAATTCGGCAAGCGGGTTCAGCCTGCCACCAGTCGTTCGGGATTCTAAAAAAAATGTGGTTTATCAATAGCTTACATGTTTGTAGAGGAAAGCTGGGTAAATCACTAATATCTCCAACAGACGGAGTCGTACCTTGAAGAGCAAGCTCATCAACTTCGCAGTTACTCCGAATGTCGCAGTGACCGGGAACCCATACAACATGTGTTGGAAATGTCTCGGCCATCTCGTTAAGAGATCGGCCGCAGCTACCTAGATGTCGACGTTTTCCTTGGGTCTTTAATAGCCGCCTGGCTGTCAGTGAAAATATAGATTTCATCGCCGGGAATCATATCACACTGTACCAGTAATGCGGCCTTCAAAATTTCCATCAGCTCTGCATGGAAAATACTGCAATAATCAGGTAGACACTTCTGACTGAATGTGCGCGATGGCGAAGAAACCGACGGTGATGAGGTTGTAAGCCGGGGGCGTACGCGCGTTTAGGGATGAAAGGTCCAACTTTACTCTTCGCGATTTTGAAGATTCGGATCACGTCATCCTAGCTTCGAACAGTGGGAAGAGGGAACACGGAAGCGGTACGTTGGAATGAGCTGCAGAAATTTATTTGCGCGAAGCAGTTATTGAGGGGCGCACTATTACCGAGCGGAAGTTAGCAGAACTGTGGAGCTGACAGAGGAATTTGAAGAACTATGACTAGTTGAAGGTGTGGAAGAGGAACCAACCGTTAGTGTGATTTTTTCGCCCCTGAGCAAAGATAATGCGGTAAGGGATTTGATACCTCTAAGTATAAGCCTGTTAGTTGTTTGAAGCCACCCATGGCAATAAAGAAGAGGCGATATGTGCCGTTAAGGAAATTTCATTGGAGGATGTACCTGCCGAATTTCCGCTCTGAGACGGTTCGAAAATACGGTATATGGACGCGCTGAGATCAGTGCCTTGCCTCATGTTGAAAGATTCGATAACCCATGGAGCATTTATTAGAGTGTTGGAGAAGGGCCACTACGAAAAACTTCTAGAAGTCATGGATGTCAACGAACTCGACGCTGGAAGCAAAGTAGTACCCCAGCAAGCCCAAGAAAACATTGCGCATATCCAAGAAGAGAATCAAGGAACATTCAACACACGACGTAGAGAAAAAGTCGAGTATGCAGTTGATGAACCAATACGGAGTAGGATTTCTTTGGGCCATACAAATAGAAACCTAAGTTGGAACACGGTAGATGCGACGTCGTCAAAGTCGGAGATCAAAAAGAACCCAAACACACTGCCAGAGTTGCAGAAATTATAAAGAAGTGGAGCCCGTCATCCGAGATCCAATGATTGCGCAGGATGACCGAATGTGGGATTAGCACTGAGACTAAAGACGTATGGACAAACTGCCATCAAGCAATTCAGATGCGACAATGCACGACGAAGAAGTGGCAAACAAGCACGTACCAATAAATTAACGAAATAGGAGACACATTGAAAATGGACAACACGATCGCGGCAAACGGACAGACTTTAAAATTGTACGGGCTTCAACCCAATGTGTGAAATTATAGCGGAATAAGTAACGTAAAAAGCTAATAAGTAATTCGAAGATGTGGACTGCTACCTGCTGCCGAAACCTCGAGATTATCATAAAGTCAGTGTTGTCAAACCCAATAAAATCAAAATCACCAGCGCTTGTGAACCAAATTTATGTGAAATGTCTTTGACGTCAATGAGAAATTCAATTACTTCTCTTCGTGCAGAGAGTTTGCGCATATATTTACAATGTAATCTCCGCTCTGTATGTTGATAACAGCACCAATTCTCGTTTTACCGTCAATAAACGCAAAAAACGCTTGCTCCCATCTATCTTAGCAACGAGTACGACTGACGAACTACTTGGCTGGATGATACATTCCCTGAGCTATGTTTCCACTTGTTCTTCGACGAAGTGTCGTACTGCATACGACATTGTTCTGGGGCGCTCAAATACCTTGGCGGGTCGGGGTTCCTGAAAAGCGTGTAGGCGCTACCATACTCAGGACCCCTGCAATAAATCCAACTCAGGTTGTGGGACTTCTTCTGTTCTTGCTATTTGACAGAGGCTTCCAAACTCATCCTTTAACTCAACAATAGGACTTGCTAGGTCTTCAGCCGGCTTCCCGACATCTGATCCATATTCACATAACACCGGCCTTTGCGACTTCACTCCTTCACTGGTTTTACTTCGTTTAACGACACTTTCGTCATGATTATTTGCGGCCTCTTGCATTTCCCCATGCACTCGTGGGCACACAACCGCTACTCCCTAGGCGTTTGCATTTATCTTGAGTTGCTTGATCGCATTCCTCATTGCACCATAAAACGCTTCCAAATCTTCCGCGATCGAGTACTGTCGACTACTACATTCATTGCTGGAAAATTTTACTACGTGCTCTGTACACACATGTGTTTGGAAAAAAATTTCATTAAGCTCATTGCGTGTACACATGAATGTGCGTTTATAAAAAAAAATAATTGCGCACAACGTATGTGTGTGCGCTTTGATATGGAGCACATGCTCATGTGTGTGCATTTAACAATTTAAAAAAAAACGCACATATGTGCGCATGGCTGTGTTTTTTGATATTTTGTTTTCGAAAGTTTTATAAACAACATAATGTGCCACTTTGTTCCGATTTTTTTTTTTTAATAATATTGATATACATATACAGTAGACAGTAATCCAGATAGGCAGATGTGGCAGTTTCTACTAGAGGTGTAAGCAAGCATTACACCACAGTGATATAAAAAGAGAAAAGGAGTCAAAAATGGCATCTGAGTTCAAACCGAATTCCAGTGGAGATATGTACGTTCACATAAAATTAGAGAACTTTTATTTATTTGGTGCAATCTTTAATAAAATAAAATGGAGAAATGCCTCACAGGTGCTTTATATGTGTAAACGGAAGATATACATATGTACATAGGCTTACATGAGTGAGTGTTTCGTTTCCGGTGTATTACAAAAGTTTCTATCAAAACCATCTTTAATGGCTTTGTTTTATATTTATTTGGTAACAATAGATGTACCCATGGGGCCTCATGTCCAAGGAAGTTGTCTCATATCATATCAAAACCAAACAGAATGTAAAGAAATGAAATTCCTTCGGTCCATACGGCAAATGCAAGTATACAGAAAGTGTCGGCTACCGGTAGGTTTAAATAATTGTTACGTCACAACTTATTCCATAAAACAAGGTCAATGTACAATTTTGAGTGTGAGAAACCATAATTTATTATTCTCTTTTTTTAGCGAGTTGAAAATGGAAATTTATGTTCATATGAACTCAAAATGTAAAATAAAAATTGCTAGCCATCCTAAATGAAATTGTTTGTTTTGTTGATTTTTTAATTTTCAGCAATTTAAGAAATCAAATTTTATTACTTCATCGCCACATTTCACTTTGTATAAGTAAGCATAATTATAAAACGGGTATAAGCGCCCCAGAGTTAAATAATCCGAATGGTTCAATTATTATTACTAGGCCCCTGTGTAACCGAATTGTAACTGAGTTGCAAAAGAACACTAAGTAGGATAAGAAATAGCATGTAAAGCAACAACACTAACTCGGAAAAATATGAGAGTTGAGCCAACTTGGTATAATGATAACCGACCTGAGATGTAGTATTTGGAAGTTAAAAAACTGCGACTGAGCCGTAAAAAAATACATCGGAAATTTCAGTTTATCACCTAATCTGTTTTTATTTGCATAGTATATTTAAATATATAACCAGATCAACCAAAAATTTGCCAGCATAGCTATTTTCAGTTATTAAATAGCACTAAACCAATCTCACGCTTCATGAAGGATGCTAACAGGGTTGCTTTTGCAACTAAAGGAAATTTTATCCGACCTGGAGTGTTCTTTTGCAAGTCGGACACAATAAAACGGTCCAATTATTATTAATAATTGAACCATGTTCACAGATACAAACACATGGAAAACCTGCGCTTGCCCAAAACGCACATTTGTATTAAACTATCTTCCTTTGACTGCTGAATATTTACACATTGGATACTACATAAGTATATGCATATAAGCAAAACAAAAAAATTTAAATATACATATGTACATATATGCTTATTTGACAATTTGTTTGATTGTAGTAGTTGATAGTTGTTTATATGTAGTAATTTATGTTAACCCAACCCACTAGCAAAAGGAAATAGCTAGAATAAGAGTTGGTAATAGCCAAAGTGAGGGTCTTAGCGCTGAATTCTTCGCTGAAAATTAACACAGCGCTGTCATTGAAAACTCAGGACTGAATAACTCGCATACAAGGGAATAGGAGTATATCAGCTCTTACCAACTTGTTAGCTTTGGTCAAGGAGTATATCAGTCCTTACCAACTCATATGCATTCACAGTTACACATTTTGTTTTGCTTTTTAATTGTTTTTTAATAATAAAAAAAGTAAGTAGAAATTTGAATATAAGTTTTAATATATGATTTTATTTAATCAGCTGCATTTAAACTGTGCTTCCTTTTTAACAAACCCGCTGTGTGGTGGCGATTTTTACCCATCTCGAAAGCTGATTTAATGTCTTTGACAAAATCAGCTTTCGTGTATCCATCTTTTTGAACGGCTTCTGTAAATATAAAGAATGATGAAATTATATAGCTACTATCTATATACATATTTCATGTTAGTTTTAACTTACCAAATAGAACATTGTTAAGGCTTTCAAAATTTTTAAAAGCTACTTTGTTTTGCAGTCCGTCATTGTTTATTTGGATAATTAGTTCAACCACTTCATCACAAATTAATTCATCCACTTCATCACAAATATTTTCACTGTTTGTTATTATATTATTCGAATTAATTATTTCATTAATTTCTTGATTAATTAAACGTTTTTGATGACGTTTGCTATACATTTTAAAATATTTGTACACTACAAACCACGATTCACAACGAAATGATTTAAACTTACGTAAATGCGACAAAAATTGTCACAGACGCCGCAGAGATAACGGTACACGAATTATTGGATTCATCTGCAAAAAATCCTATTACCAACTCGCTTACTTTTTTCAGTGGTAAAGCAAAAAAACGAAAACAAAATTTACCTATTACCAACTCGCTTACTTTTTTCAGCAATTTAACAATCAAACTCGTCTCTTTCCCCGCAACCCATTACCAACTCTCTTACTTGAAATCATTTGCTACTGGGAAATGTATACAATTTTGAATATTTTCTTATAGTGAAAAATATTTTGAAGTCACACAAAATAAAATATAACTTTGTCACTTTTTAGATAGTTCTTTTTTATCGCCATTTCTACATAAAAACGAATGAGAATATTCAGATTTTGTACTCCATCCCTACTGTTGGGTTAATTTTCACAAAATCATATTGTCAGTGTGTGGTTTGCTGTACACTGTGCCTATGAGCATGAATCTGACTACGCACAGCACATGTGTCATGATTCAATTATTAAACGTTTGACCCAAGGCGAATTTATAGAAGGTGATGGCATAAGAGCAGCTGATTTGATTTTTTTTATTCACCTATGTACATGTATTTTGTTTTTGCTTTTGAGTATGAGCTTTCAAAAGCCGTAAAAGCAAAAACAAAATTATTTAAATTTTGACAACTCTTACGCAGATACAAAAACAAAATATTTTGTAGTTGTATTTATAACACCACCTTGTATGGATTCGCCTTGGTTTGACCAGTAAATAGTTTTCTCACTCCCTCTTGACAAAATCGGCTCGTCGGGGTCCAATTCTTCAAATTGACGTGCAAATTGAAGGAAAGCAACATTTCCCAAAAAAATATTTAAACATACAATGAATATAAAATTAAAATTGGATTTTGGATGAAATTCATGAGCGTTATTGCTTAGGTAACATGAAGACAACTTTTGTTAAGGGAATGTCGAAACTCTAACGTCCCTGTTGAGCAAACGTTTAATAATTGAATCATGTATTTTATTTCATAAAGCGCACGCATGCGCATATGCGTATGATTTAATTTTTCGCAGCACACACATGAGCATGTGTTCCACAAAGTTATGCGCAAGTTTTTTCATAAACGCACACTCATGTGCATGATCAAAATATGCCAAGATGTGCTTATTTTGTATACGAACAGTAAATAGCATTTTAAAATTTAATATTTTTTTGCTAGCAATGCATTTTTTTATATTAATAAGTGGCATAAAGGCTTCAACAAGTTTAAGACAGCATTTCTTTACATGTTTTTATATGGAACTAAATTATTTGAACGTAGCAGGCTAAGAGGGGCCTTTAGAGTAAAAATATCCTAGAAGGGTATATGTTACTCAAAACTATCTTATCAACAAATATCCAGTGATAAATAAACCATCAATGAAGAAAGTTTTGATGACCTCAAAATCCACTCAAATTAAGCTTACAAATTAAATTTTCTTTCTGGCCCAGTCTAATATAAATGTCGGTACAATAAATACCATTATCTTACATATTCTTCCTCAATTCTCCTTCCTACTTTACGTACTCTTTACTTTGTTCATATGCTCTATGTCACTTGTGAAATTCATAATAAATTTGGATACCTTATATACTTTGCGATCATAGTAGTCTTTGCTTTTGCGTATTGGCTTGTTCTCATTTCATTTTCTTTCGATGTTGCTGAGAGCAGGGTAGGGAAAGGCTCTATCGAGTATGGCCCCTGAATCTGAGAACTTATATTAGACAGAGAAGTAGCATCTCGCTTCATTCCTTGTCGCGTACCGCGGATTTGACCGGAACTGTATTTTTTGGCTTATCCCGCCACCCGATAATTTTCACCACCCGTCAGCAAAAGTTAACAGCGGTTGAGCGAAAACAACAATTTTAGAGAAAATTAATATATGTACGTTCTCTGTTATCAGCTACATTGTGTGGTTGCTGATGTTTTTTGGCGAAAATTTTCCTTTTGTTTTGATAAGGAATTTTTGCAATTCTATTTCCAACATTAAAAAAAAAATTATAAAAATATGTCTTCTTCTGTAATTTCCATTTTAGTGTTTTATTTTATTCTGCTAATATTTTCCATACATAACTTTCAATAAATATTTTAAGTGGTTAAACAAAATCTTCCAAAAACACTAAAGAAATTGCATTTATTGTTTATCATATGTATGCACATGCATGCATTTATTTAACAATGCATATTTAATCGAATTACTTCCATGCAAAAGGGCGCGTATAAGCATATGTGTAGATATGTAAATAGAATAGAAATAATTATCTATGTTTGTTCACATGTGCGCCGAACTCTAAGTCTGTGCGCAAAGTTTGACAAAATATCTTATCTCCAGGTGTACTTTAATTTTACCATGTCAAAAATAACAATGTTCTAATGAAATATTTATACAAATAGTTAAACAAAGCTATAGTTCAACAGGCTATCGTGGTAAAAGTTTAATTTAAATATTAAATTTGTACGTCAAAGATAGAAATTTATCGATTTGAAAATAAAAACTCGAAAGCCAAATAAGCTGTTTTATCAAAACTCCACAGAAATAGTTGCTTCTGCCCGCAATTCACACGAAAAAGCTGCGTCGCAAAGCCGCCATCATTAATCAGGGTTTAGTTGAATTAATTTGTATTTGAGGAAGGTAGAAGAAAAAAGTGGAGTATAATACAAATATTGACCTTTAACGGATGAGGTGAAATTTTTGAGCGTATATGTAGAGGTGGTAGTAAATTTGACTCTATTTTCTACCTTTTAATTAAAAATACGTTTTCATGTTATAATGATTTTGTATTCAAATAACGACATCTAAAATAATTCCACTTACAGTATTTGGAAAAAAAGAAAAGTTTTTGTAAATTTGCGAAAAATAGGTAGTTTATTTCAATAGCCTTTTTATACAAACATAAAATAGATGTATCCTTAACCTGTACTTAAAAAAATAAGAAAAAAACTTATCAGTAAATTAAATGGCATTTCTTCAAAGCCTAATACATATAAATTATTATAAAGAAGGAGCATTCTTGAGTATTTTATATTTTAGAAAATAACAATCATTCATTTGGGTAAATTTAAATATTACTCATCATATTCATTATTCACACAGTTAATACACAAGCGTTTGCTACAGCCCATACACATTGGTTTTTGACATTCTAAGCAAGTATGAGTTGTTTTTCTCTTTAATTTATTAGGACAAATGTAACATAACTTGCTTGATTTGGACCTAACCAGTGTTTCGTTAACAGGCTCTGGAAGATAATCCTTACCTAATATCATGTGAATAATGTCCCGTAAAGAACGAGTTAATCTTTTGTTGTGTTCTCTTCTTTGTAATTGTGGTACAACTAAATTTCTAGCAAGTATTTTTAAAAAGTTGGCTCTCGAAATATCATTGTAGTTACGTCCAGATTGATTCAAAATATATGCATTAACTGCACTTTTATCAACCAATCTGTAAAATATAGCTAAAGGCCAACGTCGTCAACGGCGTCTACATGAGTAAATTGAACACTTTTTGTCAAGTTCATCGACTCCTCCTCCTTTGGTGTTGTTATAATCAGCAATCATTTCTGGTTTATTTGTTATTGTATCATTTGCTTTATGATGATGCATCGAAGAAATTAAAATAACTGAACGATTTTTCCTGGGCACATAAGATAAAAGCGTAATATCTTTTGTAAACCCAAAAATGCAACTTTCAATTGGCCTATTTTTATTTGGTAAAAATTCTAAAGGAATTTCCTTTTTATTTTTCCAGAGTACCTAAATATGTAAGTTGACGCTCTTTTAGTACTTCCACTAACTGAATTGATGAGAACCAATTATCTGCAGTAATGTTTCTGTTACTCCCTTTTATAATACTGCATAATCTCAATACTGATTGTGTTGGCACTGCAAGTTTGTTTTCTACATTTGTAAGGTTAATTCCGTCTGAGCCCTTTCCTCAATAAATATAGGCATTTAAAAGATAGTGTGTTCTTGCATCTGTTATAGCCATTATTTTTGTACCGTATTTCGCTGGTTTCTGTGGCATATAAACTTTAAACTTACATCTGGCCCGAAATGGTACTAACATTTCGTCAATACAAGCGTGAGTGCCTATGGAGTAACTCTTTTTACAATTCTCAATTATTTTATTAAAGAGTTCTGAAATTGCTGCTACGGGGTCGTTTGACAATCTTTCTTTCCGATCGGAGGAATCGTCAAACCGTAAGCACGATAGTATGTTCAAAAATCGAAATCGAGGCATGGTAGCTCTAAATATGTCGCTACCGGTTTCATCAGTTGCAAACAAAAGATCTGCAGATTCGCGATTAGATTTAAAAACTGAAGAATATTCATCAATTTTATCTAAAGGTTTTGCTTCAACTTGATTTGTAGACTCAAATTTTGTTGCTAATTTCCTGTTGGTGTGTTCAATAATCATATCCTCAGCATCTTCATAAAAAAACCGTGACCAATATTGAAACTTCATCGTTTCCGGCTCATCTAGATTCTGTGTAGAACTCACTGAGGGTGGTAGTCGTATAATATTATGCAAGGGAGTTCTACTAAATCTTTTTGGTTGTTGTGCTGACCACTTAAAACGATTTCTTCCGTAGTAATACGTACTTTTAGAAACATTGTTATTATTAAATTCAATCTCATTTGCATCAATGTTTTCAACATTTTGCTCTTCTAATACGTTAATTGCCTCTCCGTTATCCACTTCGAATGTTTCTGAGTTACTGTCACTGCACAATTCAGTGCAAAAATTTGTTTCGACGATTTCGTCATCAAAGTCGCTAGTACCATCATAAATTTCGTCATCGTAAAGCTCATCATCTCCTTCCAATATTCCGATAATATCTTGCATGCTCAAATTTTTTGAATGTGCCATTTTTCACTTTAATTGAAAGTAATCGTAAATAATATAAATAATACTGACTTCCAAAAAATATTCCAAAATGTTTAAAGTTATTTTCTGAAAACCTGTTTTCAAACATTTTTGCACTTAAAATTACGCTAACGTAGAGGTGTAGTATTTTTTTTTCTATGAATTACTTACGTTAACCCAGGCGTGGTAGTAAAATAATTTCTATGCAAAATTTCCACTAATAATGACGTGGGGTAAGTTTTACACCAACGCTCTAATGGGCCGTTTACATAGAACTTTCCTCGCTTTGCTTGACAGTTCGAATTTTAACAACAAAGCGTGAGGCGTAGAAGGTCAGCTACATAGAACGCTTTGACAGTTTCTGCTGTTTTGTTTAAAGATAGAATAAAAAAATGAATTTTACTGATATGATGGAAGTAGTAGTAGTTATGCTACTAATGTGTGAAATTCGCGAGTGTCTGTAGTGTGTATACGCACGCCAAAATAAAAATAAAATGGAAATTATAACAGCTGATTGCCAAAGCGTACAAAAGTTGAGAGTTGCCCATAATTTTGCTTCGCTTTGCTTTGCTCTACTTTTCTCGCTTTGTATTTAGCAGGACTCATATAACATCAAGTATTGAACTTATCTGTCAAAGCGAAACTCTGAAGCAAAGCAAAGCAAAAGTCCTATGTGAACGGGCCATAATTTATGCGCATTGCCAATCCCCGCCACTAGTGACATTAGACTGATAATAAAATTGCAATAAAATAAGAGGGTACTGAGAATATATGTACACTCATGAGAGTGAAAAAGAGACACGTTACGAGAAGAAACAAATAGAGAGTGTAAAATTTACTACCACGTCATCAGGTTGATATACTAGATCGAATAGAGGAATATCTGAGATAAAATACTTACATATACATAGATACATACATACGTAAGATTTTAAGTTATTTGCCACAGAATTAAATTTACAACTAAAATTCTGGTACTTTATACCCTCTCAGAATAAAAACGGTACGGCTTATTTGCGATTTCGGGTTTAAAGTCTTTTGTATAGCTCATTGACCCAGATTGTTGGTTCAGGAAGAAGCAAAGTAGTATAATTGATTAAAGGTCTCACAAAATACAATTAATTATAGCAATGTTTGCCTTTAATTAGACATTTGTAGAAAAATATGTTAAAAGATAGTAGATTTTCGACTCCTAAATATATTATTCTGCTACTTGTGCTACATTTGTGATAAGAAGAAAGCACTGACACAAATGCGACCAAAATTTAGACTACATATTAACATACATATATGTATGTAATGTACATATGTACATATGCAAGTAGGCGTAGCGGTAAGGCGTTTGGTTGCGCCAATTTGGAATAATTAGGGCTTTAAATGACATATATAACAGGATTTCGTGCAAAACACGTTTATAATGATAAGGGGTCGTGCACATATTACGTCACGCAATTTTTGATTATTTCAGACCCCCCACCATGGCACACTTTCAGAAAAATTGTTCTTATTAATCGTAAAATAAAATACAATGTTAATTGATATATGTATGTATGTTTATATTAGGCAAAGGGAAATCACATGTCACACTTCGTCACAAATCGCAAACCCCCGCCGCCCCCCTAGCGCGTTACGTAATATGTGCACGACCCCTAAGCAAACATAATATATTAATAATAGATGAATTTCTTCATGAAATATTTTACGGGCACAAGCGGGCCAAAATAATATCTATATTCCCATTTGAAGTTGTGAGCATTTGGACCAAAATTACAAAAATCTTCAATTTATGATTTTTAGATTTTTGTCTTCGTCGCGAAAAATGTGATGGATGAGGGGCGCATGTGTTTGTGGGGAGCTGAAATTTTCGCATTTATGAATGGACGGAATTTTGCTTTCAATAATATGCGCGTGCGTTTATGAATGAATTTTTTGTTGCTGTACTGCAGTTACGCTGTGGTTGAAAACAGACACGCTGTCGGAGGGATGAAACAAATGCTGTATAAATGTATTTACATAACAATAAATAAATATATGATGATGATAGATATAATACATATGAATGCATGTGCACTTGTTGACATTTTTTAGTACATACATATGTACGTACATACATGTGCATGAACATGTAAATATATATACATGCATACATACATACGTATATTTGGATATTTATATATGCACATATGTACTACATATTATCCATATACATAAGTATTTACATATGTATACTTAGTATGATAACGATTGTTACGCTCATAATATAAGTACATAGATATATTATATTGACATATGTATGTATGTATATAATGCATGCATAAAACCAAAATTGGCTCACTCTTATCATGCACATATTTAAGTAAAGCCAAATTTCACGTCAAATTAAATATTTAGATGTTTATATCAATTCGTTAATTTCTTAGCAAAATCTAAAATTCGAGCCAAAACAATTAACATTTATCAGAAATCATATTCTGTTAAACAAATTTTGCCTTCGCTCAGCTCTGTTAACTTCCGACTCTCGGATTTCCCCAGCCGCCATTGCAATGGTGAACTAAGCCGAAAAATATTGATGTATTTTGACAATTCACACCGTCATCCTAACTTAGGCCTTCTCTGTCTAATATAAGTTCTCTGCCTGAATGCTGATATGCCGATACGCAGCGGAGTTTGTGTGAATGTTTAAATATGAACGGATGAAATGGGAGAGTTTCATAGGAATTGAATTGCGTCAGACAATTTAATATTTTTCGAGTTGGAAAAGCGTGCACTGCGTTTCAGGGGACTTACTCCGTTTTCAGCAAATAATGGAAGATGAGCAAAATTTAGAGGGAGCTGTGGGAGTAGCTCCCACATATACATATACATACATATGTATGTATGTATGTATGTACGTACATATTTATACTTTGATATGGATGGAACGTTGGCTATAAAGAAGTTGCATCACTCCCACTGTTTCTTTTGCAGAAAATATCGTCGACTTTCACCATATGTAAACTAATTTGACGTTTGCTGATTGATATTAGAATCTGATTAGATCGAACAAAAAACGTAGATTACAAAGAAGTTTCATGTCGTTTCGCTTCATGTGGCAAGATCTCTCGTCCAATTCACCACACACAGATACCAATTGCATCTAATCAGATTCTAATATCAACCAACAAAAGTCAAATTAGTTTTATGAATCTTCTTTTTGGTGTTAATGTATTGTTATTACATTTTTTAATAAAAGACCAGAGAAGTTACCAAACCATTCAGTGGTTGACTCAATTATGTAACCATGGCGTGAATTAGTACTTTAAAGGATACATTTTACCAATTCCAAAAACATTTTTAATTGAATGAAAAATTAGCCGCATACAGTTCTATGATATGTATCCTGAAACCAAAAACCGCTACTAAATTAAATTTTTCATCATTCTATTTTTTCCACAGGTTATATGTACTCTGCCATTAGTCCAGTCATATATTGGGTTCTCAACCACAATACGCTCAAACAATCTCCCTGTGCGCCAATTATTCGTCTTCGGTCAATGCAGAATTTTCTACGATCCCGTTTTCGTTCCAACACAGTGCCGCCGCCGCCATCTTCTACTAATGAAGCTGCTCTTGGCGCCTTTAATCCGAAATTGATTAAGCTAACTCCGAAGCAATACAGAGTTCAGGCTTCTTCTCATTATCTCTACTAACTAGTGTGATATTTTTAATATTATCTTTCGCATTCAAAACACTGTATCTTTGCATGTGAATAAGTATATTTTCGTAGATTGTGTGGAAAAATTTTGACTAACGATACGAAACTATTAAATATAAAATATTGGTAGCTACATACTCTTACACACGAACAACACAAAAGTTTTTAATTACGCAATAGATTACAGTGTCAGTGCTAAAAAGCACAAATATATACCTCAAAATAATGTAGAAAGTCGCCTTTTCAAGCTGAACTACTGAACAACTAAGCTTTTTATATTATTGTTTTATTCTATTTACAAACGACTAGTATAATATTTTAAGAGTAATAAAAATTAATTACAAAAATTTGAAAAAACTTTGAACTTAGTCAGAGATATCCTTTCACGAACGCTATATGTGCAAACGAGTTTGATTGCTCGAGCCCTAACCGCAAAAATCAAAATATGTAAGCGACTTTTCCCGAAATTTTTAATTTTGATGGAGAAATGTTGTTAGATCTTCTAGGTCTATTTCTGCATTAAAAATAAAGTTTAAAAAATAAACGTCGTCTACATTTTTCTGCTGTTACGGCTCTGTATGTACATATATGCATATAAAGGGCTGGATTTACTTTAGAACTAGTTCTGAAACTAGTTGTAACTTTCTTGCGGAACGTTGTTTGCTCATTCGTAGTGTTGTTGAAATGATTAGGCAACGTTTTTTTACTTTCATCCCTAATTGTGTTCAGAACGGTATGGAGATGGCATAATCTCTTATTGAGTTTATGCGGAAACAACGGATTGTTATACAAAATTGTCATAATATAAAGGTAAGATGTAAGGCTGTTAGGGAAAAGCAGTTTTGCTTGTTTGATCACTGGTTAAATTTGGTAGGAGAATCAGCTGCTGATGCATGTTCTGCCTCCGTTCTTTGTTTTTATATTTTGTACAAGAGCACATATCAATAATACCGAGAAAGATTTTTAGAACTTAAAAAATGTCTGTTATTCTTGTCGGGCAGATGCTGTTTAAGCCTTTGTTTATGGCTGTACATAAACCCCTTCAAAGTGCATTAATCGAGATTAGTGAAAGCACCGAAAAACAAAGACTTTGTGAAATTCTAGACTGGCGGTCTTTTCCAAAATATGTCTCGATTAGAAACAGCAGCTTGCACTAAACTTTGACATGATAACTGGAAATACTTAATTTCACCAGCCAGTATTTACAAAGTAACACTATGATTCTGTCTTCGGCTGTTAATTCGCTTATGTTTTTAAAATTGTTTTTTGAATCTAAAAGAGGTGTTATGAGGATGAAGGGGCTCGGCCTTTCATTGATTATTGAAAATTGACCTGGGTATTAAATATGTTTCACATAAACAAAAATTTCGTGCATTTTTTCTCTTCTTCTAATTTTTTCCAAATTAAAAACTATTAAAAACAAAATACGGGTATGACACAAAGCCGTTTCAATTTAGGCTATCTCATTAACACTGTTATTAATAAAAAGTTGCGTAAAATTTCTCTAAGTTACGGCAGTTGAAACCACTTGTATGTTAATATAATTATAAATTTGTAATGAACATATTAAAACAAATAATATATGTATATTTTTTCCAAGATTTTAACAATGGGGTCCCTACTTTTCACCCCATGGCTTAAAAATTCTAAATGCGGCTTTGTACTTAAGAGGAATTATTGTATTAAACCAGTTTACTGCGAAATAAGTTCATTTCTTTTATGACTAATACTTGTATTAATTTCCTTTTTCTAACATGCGACTATTACTCAAAGATCCAACATGGTATTCTTATCAAACATAAATGGCGGTGTACTGTCAACAAGAGTTCCCAATTTCAAATCTTTTCCGGGGTATGTAACATCAAAACAATTGGGTTGTTGCTGTTGTTGTAGGGCTAGCTACACCCTACTAGATCAGCTTAACCACAGTCGTTATCCTGATCCTTATCTAAGGGGAGGCCCAAGAAACGAGCTGTTTCGATAGGGTTCGACCACAGAGAGAGAGGGTTAAATAAGTGGGTTTGTTGGGGCATGTGAATAGGTGGTTGGTATCGTGCGGGGATTTTCCACGTGCCGGACATTCATTTACTATGTCGGGGTCGAGTCTGGATAAGTAGGAGTTGAGCATACTACAATATCCAGATCTTATCAATTGTAGAAACGTTTTGTTTCAATAGCAGTTAGTCGTCCGAAGGCGTTGCTAAAAAATGGTTATGGCTATTATTAATTGAATTATAGTAACTGTTCCGTTTTAATTAGCACTCTACTCCGATCCCGCTTGGATTCTAAAGATAAATACACAACTATTCTGTACATGAAATAAAAAACGCGTGAAACTTCTAAAAAATTAAGAATAAAACAGATTTATGCCAGTATTCAGTACGCAGCCTCTAGTGTCTAACATATACTTTCATGTGAAAGCAGATTGTGAGACTGGTAGGTATTCAGTAAGATGGCTCATGTTCTAATCTCAAAAAACAAGCTACTAACTAGTTCTCGCTACTTTTTATTTCACCGGGGACATGAAGACTGAAAATATTTTCTACCAACAGTTTTTGATGTATACGATTAAATGGAAATTTATTATCATCTAGGAATGCTCGCACGAAAATTCTGACAAAGTAGTGGTTTTGATGCACAAGCGCACTAGCATTGTGAATAAACACAAGTGAAAAATCTTAGCCCATAGACGTCAAAATTCGGCACAGCTGAGATCACCTGATGTAGCAACCCTCAGCATTCTTATGTCATTCACTGAGCACATTTCTACGTTTGACAATTAATATTGGCTATTTGTGACGTTTAATATCAGCCGCCACCATCTTTAATTTAGAAGACTTCTCACTTGTGTTCATTCATTGATTAGATAATCAGTGGGCTACAGAAGTCTACGGACGATCTATATTTCTGCTCTCGGTCTGAGTCCAAAAGTATTATACGGAAAAAGTAATGATGCAGTTGTGCTTCCATTTGAACTTGAGTTTATTATATTTACTATAGATTTGTATATGATGAAAGACAATAAGTCTTAATTACATATTTCGAAGAACTTCTAAGTATTTTGGCATACTAACATATAATGAACATGTGGAAAGCAATCTGTCCGAAAATCAATGCCAACATATTTAAAAGTTTGACATTGAGCTTTATTTATTGCGATTCCGAATAGCACCTTTACCGAAGAAATTTGCACTGAAATGGTAGGTCTTTTGGAATCATAGACATGGAATATACGTTGTTTGTCCGGCTGCTTATCCTGTTTCCCGTGCCGAGAGCTGAGAGAACATACCTCTACGAGTGCGAATACATTAAAAGACAAGCTGCCAACAAATAACACCCGTTGAGCAATTATATGTACATACAGTGGCTCACAGCGAAAATTATGCAAAAGCGAAATGAAAAAGCGCTTATTAAAAAATCATGTTTATATTGCGAAATAAAAAAATTTTACTAATTTATTAATTTGGTACATATATGTTAAATCTTGTAAAATAAAAAAAAAGCCAAAGTTATTTCTATTTCACAAACGTAAAGTAAAAACATGTTGGTATACCGAAATTCAAGCTCACAGCCAAAATGATGCACAAATGTTTGCCGTTAGCGAATGCAAATCAAATACTGTTATAAATGTGAGCAAACTTGGTATCATATTTGATAGTTTTGACATTTTAGTATTGTCATTCATAAAGTGTAGTTCAAAATGGACCGCCAAACAAGTATTGAAGTGCGCGAATTGAACTAAAACATTATAAACTGAGTCAAAATCAGCATATCATTGAACATTATGTTCGTGAAAATCGTGTCGCAAATAAAAAGCAATCGGCTCATAATAAAATGTGTGCGTCCACGTGAAAAGGGCCCACTTTGTCGCATCTAATTTCCGAGATATATAGATTTTTCGATACATGGATCGAATTTCGTAATTTTTTATTATGGTTTATTATGAAACTATATACATTTACGCGTCGAATGACACCAAATTTAGCTTCCTAGGTATAATAGAAGTAATTAATTTTATTTTTTGAAAAAAAAGAAAAGGGCCCACAAGGGACAACTATCAACTTCAAATTGATTTTTCTCAATTAGTCATTTTTCGGATATTCACCTTCAAAGTTCTATATTTCCCTCAATTCTTCAGTTAGGATGGTCTAATTTGTCTCAAAATGTTCGGAAATCAACCAGGAAGATGCTTATATGCATAACTCCAACACCGCCGAAGTGGGTCCTTTTTACGTGGACGCACACAAATATATCACGAAAGTGATTCCCTTTGGATTGTACGGAAAATACGTGAAAATCCCATTTAAGTGCTCTAGCTTTAGGCAACGAAGCGGAACATTTTTTTGGGAAGAAAAGTCATTCGGAAACCATACGAAGAATGCTCAGAGAATCTGATTTCAATGGCCCGAAATAAACAATACGTCAATGCTAAAAATCGAAATGCAAGGTTGAAGTATGCAAACGAACATTTATATAAGAGGGAAAGCTTCTGGATTACCGTAATTTTTGCAGATGAGAGTAAATTCAACCTGTTTAGATCGGATGGAAAGAGCTATGTATGGAGAAAAGGAAATGCTGAGCTACAACCGCAAAATCTACGTACCACCGTAAAACATGGTGGAGGGCATGTAATGTTGTGGGGATGCATGTCGTCTTCTGGAGTCGGAAATTTGGGATTCATCGATTATACTATGGACAAGAGTGTGTATCTGGATATTTTGAAACGAAATTTACTACAAAGTGTCGCGAAATTAAATATTTCCGCCAACTTTCGGTACTATCAAGATAATGATCCGAAACACAAATCCGGAGTTGTGCAAAGTTGCCTTATTCGGAACTGTCCACACATAGTAAAAACACCAGCACAGTCTCCAGATTTGAATGTAATCGAGAATCTGTGGTCAGTTTTGGAACGAGAATTCGAAAATTATTTGCAATAATGAAAAATTTTTATGATAAATTTATTTTTCACAAAATCAATAATTTCACCCTGAATAGTTGCTATGTTAAATGTTTATCATTTTAACTCTGAGCTGAGTTGATGCCTAACTTACTGCTGCGCAAGCAAATTTAACAATTTGAGCGATAAACTCTGAGTTAAATAGATAACCTGTTTTCTCGCAAGTGGACCCAAGTATAAAATGTTTGCGATGCAAAAAACTTAATTTTAACGGGATCGCTACCGTCAATCAAAGCGCCTATAAGAATTAATATAATATTTTCATTTCAGTTGCGTTTTATATTAAATTGCCATTTTGTATTTGATGTTTGGTCATCGATGAACTAGAAGTTCCAACAAGCAAAGGTAATTAAACGTTTTTTTCTAAAATTAAATATGTCCAGAGTGAAATTTTTTTTATTTATAAAGTTATTTAACACTTTACTGACGTTATACATATGTATTTATACTTGAGTGGCGACGACATGCTGATTTTTTAGGGAGTTTTCGGAAGTGATGGCAAGTATTAATCTGTTGAGGTTTTTTGACCTCTTTGAGTTCTGTAATTTTGTGCTCTCATTTCAGATGTTCGCCAGGAACCCACTTCCATTCACCAGCATTAGAGCTTTCCAAGATTTCCCAGACGCGGTTTCGACAAACTTTTTCTATCGTAGAGCATCTGATTTTAACCATGTGCGAATCAGTCAAAATCTTACTGGACTGGGTTATACCTCGCGATTGTTTGATATCTGGCCGGAACGCAATTTGCTTTCCCCGCCTCAAATGCCAATTTGATACCGTCAACTGCCTCAAATCTCCAAAACACTACTGATGCTATTGCTACCACACTCGCACCACGCAATATTTTAATTTGCTCAATGCACGCTGCCCACTTACCATTTAGTTGTAAAATATGACCACAAATCGCCATGATTTCCTGTTAAGGTGGAAAAGTGCTTAATCTAACCTTGAACAATGCTGATTTTATAATGGAATTCGAATATGTAACATCTTTAGTTTAAGGTTGTTTATGCTTGAATTAACATTGATTCGAATTTATTTAAAAAAATAGAACCAAAGAACGTATATTACAAAGAAGTTGCATACTTTCACTAGATGTGCCAACAGAATATTTTGGCTTATTTCACCATACCAGAACAAATTGGTTTCTTATCACAAGATAATTTCACTGATGCAACTTCTTTGTAATCTACGTTCTTTGTTAGAACGTTCCTAGTTTGACATTGAACCATTATACTTTTTAAATTCCTCACACCCAATTTACTTTTTCAACACTACACTCACCGAAAATAAATAGTCACAGTTATTTTTACAGGAATTTGCGAATTTATTCGATATAACTTTTAAACTTTATATATGTTCAGTTCTTAAATATATGTCGTTAAAATGTTTGTATTTTTAAATACGGGAGGTGCTGCAAAAGATGAAATGTTCCGCTAAAATTATTTATCAGATTTATTACATATCACATAACATAACACAATGATATTATTGTTTGTACAACTCAACGTTATCGTTACAGTAACTAAATAACAACTACACTTGTAATGCGAGCCTTTATATTTGATATTTATATTTGTGATTTCTTAAAACTAAAATATGGTTCTACTGAATTTTCATTGTCGAGCAAAAATTTTTAAAATTGTATTGCTGATTTTATTGTAAGCGAATATGGTTAGCCTTGACATTACATTAGAAAGATAGATGTCTGCTTCTTTATGTTTAGTTTCAAACCGCATTCACCAAACATATTTTAATGGCCCGCCGCCTTTATAGCCGTGGTATTATGTACAAGAAAATGATGGTGTGGTTTTAAGCTGTCATATAGTTTAATTTATTTTGTATGGTGAAGATTATTCAAGTTTTCTAACTCAGCTAATTTGTTAGGGAAATACTGTGACTTTAAAAGAAAATTAATTATTTTAAATATATACGAAAATGAAAAGACCCCAGTGCTCGTTAACAAGTGGTATTTAATATCCTATCATTAACGGCAGAAAATGAGCGAATCATGCTGTTTCACTTGTAGTCATTTTTAAATTAAGCGACCGAAGTTTTGGGTATCTGAGTATTTGGGGCAGGCATTTAGAAACTCAGTGAACCCAGAGCTTTTCCTCTTTTTTGCACAAAGTCTACGTACTTTCCATAAAGCCTACCGTTAGAATTTTTGCCATTCGAGATTTTGCTGGTGGTGGAGGGATTTATGTCTTTGGTAAAGTTGACAAACGAGCTTCTTTTTGCAAGTTTCGTTTCCTTTTTTAAAAAATTGTTAGCTTTTTGTAGGCCAGGAGATTCACAGTCTTGAAGTTCTTTATGAAAGTTTTCCATTTCAGTTATTTATCAAATTGCACGACTTGGAGTTGACTGTTCCGCCAGCGAACAGGCCTTTTCTTTCTAGTTGAACTCGTCCTAAGGTTAGGTTATGGCGGCTGTCGTCAGAGACACACTGAGGTTCTAGGCCCGTTGTATTACCGCATATGGATTAAGAATTTCTAATTCTCCCTAAAACCATTTCGAACTTTGCAAGAATTTTAGATGATCTGAGATTTCTGCGCAGGTGTGGTCTTCTACGCAAGTGGGGAAAGTCTCTGATCGCCGTTCACCTGGGCGTAGCCAGGACGATTCTTCTGCACCCGCCACGTAAAAACACCTTCCAATGAAAAATTTTAGCAAAAAGCCTCGGATGAGACCCCCCTATACTGATGACGACCACGGCAAACGTTTAAAGGACTACGATTTAAGGACATGCACCAGGAATGCCCGACCCCTTAATCGGGAAGGTGCCTCTGTCCGGCTGGCATGCTTCCAGAGTCTTAGACGTGCGCATTATTCGAGGAGCTAACATCGACTCGAATCATAATCTCGTCGCAGCCAAGATTCGCACTCGCCTCTGTGCAGCAAAAAGCGCGCGCTCAGTGACACGAGGAAAGCTTGGCGTCTAACAGCTGCAACCACAACAGATAACCGATCGTTTCGCCACTCGACTTGCACTCCAGCTCTCTGAGAGTAATGTTCAACAAATGGATATCTGCGCGTAATGGGACCACATTTCTCGCTCATTACGTACCGCCGCTGAAGAGGTCATAGGTTTCCAGCGAGCCCGAAAAAACGACTGGTACGATGAGAAATGCCGTACCACCATAGAAAAGATAGATGCCGCCTATAGGGCCACGCTGCGATCGGGCGCAAGGCGAACCGTGCGGGAGAGATATCGGGAGTTGAAGAAGGAAGCGAGGCGCATTTTCCGAAAAAAGAAGATAGAGACCGAGATGCGCGAGTGCGAGGAGCTTGAAATGCTAGCCAATAGGAAAAACGCCTGAAAATTTTATCAGAAGGTTCGGCGGCTTACAGAAGGTTTCAAGCCCGGAAAATTCCCTGTAAGAATCAAAACGGCGACCTGGTAACCGATATCCAGAGTGCACTCAAACAGTGGAGAGAACACTTCTTCACGCTGCTTAATGGTAGTGGCGCGGAAAACATTGAAGATGATGACCGCGAACCCCCAATCAATGAAGGCGGAGCCGAAGTACCGTCACCCGACCTGGACGAAACGCGAACGGCCATTGCGCGGCTAAAAAATAATAAGGCCACTGGTGCTGACGGACTGCCAGCAGAGCTATTCAAGTGCGGTGGCAAGGGGGTGGCAAAGTGCATGCACCAGCTCATTTGCAAAATATGGTCGGACGAACGCATGCCTGCTGATTGGAATTTAAGTCTACTCTGCCCAATCCACAAAGAGGGCGATCCTGCAATATGCGCCAACTACCGCGGGATTAGTCTTCTTAGCATATAAGGTTCTGTCGAGCGTATTGTGTGAACGACTGAAGCCCACGTGAACGAACTGATTGGACCTTATCAGTGTGGCTTTCGACCTGGCAAATCTACCATCGATCAAATATTCACTATACGCCAAATCTTGGAAAATACCCGAGAAAGGAGAATAGACGTACACCATCTTTTTATCGACTTCAAATCCGCTGAATTTGGTATCCCAACAAAACTAATACGGCTACGTAAAATGACGTTGAGCAACACTACCAGCTCCGTCAGAATCGGGAATGACCTCTCCGAGCCGTTTGAAACCAAACGAGGTGTCCGACAAGGTGACTCTCGTTCGTGCGACTTCTTTAACCTTATGTTAGAAGAGATAATTCGAGCTGCAGAGTTGAACCACTATACACACAGGCACTATATTTTATAAGAGCGTGCAACTTCTGGCGTATGCTGATGATATCGATATCATCGGCCTCAACAACCGCGCCGTTACTTCTGCCTTTACCAAACTGGATAAAGAAGCGAAACGTATGGGTCTGGAAGTGAACGAGGACAAAACAAAGTACTTCCTGTCATCAAATAAACAGTCAGCACACTCGCGTCAGCCTGGAAATCCAAAGTAGAATCTCTCTTGCCAACAAGTGCTACTTTGGGCTGAGCGAAATTGCGTAGTAAAGGGCACTGTCAGCATCGGATAGGATGGCCTTTGGAGTATTCGAGAGAAATATTATCCGAAAGATTCATGGACCTTTACGTCTGGGCGACTGCAAATACCGCAGACTAGAATGGACGAAAATGCTCCAGCCCTGAAAGTATTCAACGCGGTACCAGCTGGTGGTAGTAGAGGAAGAGGCCAAAATCTCGTAAAAGGTTATTTAACTCTAGAATGGTAACGTGCTTAAAAAGTTGACGTGAGCTTAGTAAACTTGAGTATTTTTAAATTTTAAATTTAGTAAACTTGAGTATTTTAAATTTAAAAAGCAAATATGTATATCTATTTGGCGTGGCGTTCTTAATACGCACGCAGAAGTAGATCTTAGTCATGAAAAGGAAAGTGGGCATATGGTACTCCTACTGCCACTATCCCGAAAAGAGACTGACCGCCGTCGATTGCTATAAATGCTTACCTGTACTTAGGAGTTCTTAAACTTTTTGCCATTTCACGGGCTCGACTGATGACTTCACTTGATTGCTCATGAACTAAGAAATCTTTAACTGCGAGCTGGAGAGTATGCGCAGCGCATTTAATTGACGAAATAGTGTGAATGTTAATATTCTTTACAAATTCCCCTCCATCCATTTCGCCGTCTATATTATCAATTTCACATTCATATTCGTCTGAATCGCTTAGCAACTCAACTGCCTTCAACATATTGCGCCCATTATCAGTTGTCACCGAATATATTTGAGTTTTCTTTATACCAAAGCTCATAATGATGTTTTCTATTTCTGACTTTATGTTTTCGCTGGTTTGTCTTTTGTGCAACTCAATTAGACCCAAAGTAGCAATATATATTTTGCCGTTTTTACACATTTGGACATTAACACCTAATATTCCGCGGTTGAGTCTTGTTGCAGTATCTATTTTTAAACAAACTACTTCACCAGCCAGCTTTTTTATTATTTCACGTTTTTTGATTTCATATCTTTCTGTGACAAATGTCATTATATTTCGGGAGGTTATGGGCGGAATATTTAAACCAGTAAAGATTTGATGTGTTAATGTCTTGAATGAGTCAGAGTCAAGAAAAGAAAATGGTAACCTTTCGGTAGTAACCATATCAACGCTTCTTCCTGTACTTCAGTCTTGCTGAAATTGACCGAGAATTTAATCTTTTTTTCTGGCACTTCTTCTTCATCTTCATTAATTATTTCAGCATCGTAAATATCTTTATGCTTAGTTATTAAATGCCGCTTTAAATTAGACAAATAGTTTCCTTTAAAGCATCTCTTGCAAATTTTACATTCAGACTCCACTTTTTCTTTAGTAAACTTAAAAAACTCCCTTACTTTCACTTCACTTTTACGACCCATTATAAAGTATTTGTATGAACTAATTTAATTAGTGATGCTTTATTAATTAGCTTGAAATCACTTTGACCGAAAATCTTAACGACGTTACACTCGCACAAAATATTTCCAACATGTGGTTATATCAATATTACCTTTCGGTTATCCAATTTAAGAGCATTCGAGAGCTCAAGGAATAACAACCAAAACCTACTTAAGAGAGATTAAGCTCGATTTACCTACTTGCATATTACATTACTAACAAAATATCATATTTCCACAAATTCCCCAGGTAGATATCATTACCTTCTCAAAAGTTATTAATAAAACTGTCTTGCTTAAGGTGATGGTTTGGGTATATTTAGCAAATAGATATTCGATTCGTCGAAAGTAAGATTTTCGATTTAAGCTGTTATTGCTTATGACCGCAGATGCGAATTTTTGTATGTAATGTGTGTACGAGTACATGTAAATGCGAACATACAGGGTTAGAAAAAATTATAGATATTCGAGAATGTTGATATAAGCTGATACTATTCTTGAAAAGGCGATAAAATGTGAGTTCTTTTATTTATTTTAGGAACATGGAATCCCAAGAATTCAAAGAAAATCGAAATTTATATAAGTTTCGATTTTCTGATAAATAATAATTGTACTCACAAGGAATTTCTTTTACGTTTGTAAAATAGTTATAAATATATGTACGTATGTACAGTCACTCACCTTCAAAACTTTGCTTGTTGAAAAAAACTCTCGCAACTCTTCAAATCAATGGAAAGTGCTAAGACCGTCGATAAATTTTGCTTATGCGTTATATGGAAGAATATTATCAACACCGCCAGCGATAAAAATTATTAAAAATCTACGGGAGTTTTCAGACATTAAAAACCTGCACTTTATTATATTAAATTTAAACGGGGTACGAAACTGCATAACTGAAAAGTTTCGGAACATTCTGATACAGAATTTTAAAATATTGTTGAACATGTTTTGAAACTTGTTGGATTTTACTATAGTTTTATATTAAATGTACGAAAAATATTAAACATGAAAAACATGACCAATATTGTAAATAATATCACTGTTTACTTATTTCTGCGGGTGGATGTATGTAATAAGAATACGATTACTAAGACCAGTGAGTGTTTAGTAAAACTTACAAAATAACAATTATTTTTGAACGATGAATAAAACTTACAAGATGAGTTTTATTTTACAACAGAAAAATTAAACTCATCACATAAGTTTTATTTCTTGAGCGAAAAATAAAACTCAAAAAGTAAGTGTTATTATGCGAGCGAATATAGAACTTATGGAATAATTCTTTAATTTGATGGAAAAATATAAAAATCAGAACATAACAATTATATAATGATTTTTTCGATTTAGCTTATACCTGTTACGGTCCCTGGGTATATCGCATAAATTTGATAGTGTGGTTGCTTTTAGAAAACGATTTGCTTGATATTCATTTTGTCATTGGATTATACTTCACAAATTTGTCTCTTTTCCCCTTTAAACATATAATTTCTTCGTTCTATAAGCGTGAATATATGTATGTACATACATATTTCGTGTTTTGGTGTTCAGTTTAGAGCTTCTTTGTTTTCTTTCAATATCTTTCAACTTATCATTTTTCTATCTACTTCTTTCACTTCTTCTAACTTTGTACATCTTCTTACAATTCTTTCAACTCTTATTACTTCTCCCACTTCTTCCTCTTCGTGTTATGTATTTCACTATATCACTCTTTCGATTTTCTCATCGACTCTTCTGTTTTATCTATGTATATGCTAATGGATATACTCTTTTTACTTTCTTTACTTACTTACAACCAAGGCGAATTTATAGAAGGTGATGGCATAAGAGCAGCTGATTTGATTTTTTTTATTCACCTATGTACATGTATTTTGTTTTTGCTTTTGCGTATGAGCTTTCAAAAGCCGTAAAAGAAAAAAAAACAAAATGTATTTAAATTTTGACAACTCTTACGCAGAAACAAAAACAAAATACATAGGAATTTTGTAGTTGTATTTATAACACCACCTTGTATGGATTCGCCTTGCTTACACTGAGTAAAATTTTTGCTGAAATCTCAGTTATGAAATTCAAAATTTATATTGCGTACTCCCAACAGACTTTGGCGTTTCTGTCTGCTGCTCTGCTGCGTATAGCGTCGCGTTGCCAGTTTGCTGCTGGAGTAATAGACAACAAACAAATGAATATGTGCTAGCCTAGTGGCTGAAGAAAATTTTTGAAGTGAATTAATTACATTTGATTAACGTAAGTAAAATGAATCATTACTATAATTGGATTTGCAAATATTTATATTATATTTATAATTTTGTATATATTGCTTTACATAGAATGACGCCGACTGCTCCTAAACAAAGCCGCACCACAGCCGAGCAAATTGTATGACGGGACAGGAAGTGGAAAGGACTGGCGACAATGTTAAATAGTATTGGCGGAGCAGTTAAGACTGTCGAGCAATGACACACGGCACTGACTATGAATGGAAACAGGCCAGTCAATGGTGAGCCAGAAATTAAGAGGCGTGTGCTTGTACTTGTTGGGACGCAATAAGTCGAGGATGTAAGTTACATAGATGAAGTGTAGGTCACAATTGTTCTAATTATTAGGAACTTCAACTTCGTCTAAAAAAAGGAGACGAAAGTGTAATGTTCTAGTATCCACAAAAAGGCGATTCCCATGTAGTCATGCAGACATCCAAAGTAAATTTTAATATTAGATTCGGCCGTTCCGTTGTTTCCCCAGGACGGAGTACCACATCAAAAGATGGAGTTGCTGCAACAAAGATAAAGTTTTTCCAAGTATCAACATCTTTTTGAATTCAATATTCATTTGTACATATTATGAGGCTTTTGTCCTTGTTGAGATATGGTTGAATCAAAATTTCTATGACTATGAATTTGTTGGTGGAAATCTGTTTAATCTGTTTCGAAAAGACCGCAATGCACTAAAAACTGGTATTTCGGAGTTGTTTTAATTGCAGTTAATTGAAAATATAAATCGTCGTTGCAAAAAATTTGGTTTGTGTTTCGTATGTACCGCCATCCAGCTTCACATGTTGATAATATTGTAGCTGTAGCTTCTAGCCCAAATAATTTATGTGTATTTGGTGATTTCAACCTTAGTAATATTGAATGGTCTCAAATTAATGATAGTATTGGATTGTATCTGAAGTCAGTAAACACCTTTGCCGAAACTTATGTGGTTCATACGTTTCTTAAACAAACATCTTCGAGTTTTAGATCTGATCTTTATTAACGCCATTTCTCTCTCATTTGATTTCTTGAGCCTTTATCTACTCCTGGTCTATATCATGAACCGATTGTACTACGATTCATTATTTGCTAACCTCAGTAAATGCCAAATGTTTAACTAAGCAAATATATTTGTGGATTATTGTAGCTCAAATTTCGAATTGCATTCTGAATTGTTTGGTGATTTTTCTACGAATACTAATTCCTCCATTAATTTTGGTTCTCTTTCCGTTACGCTAGAGGATGTACTAGATGAAATCCGGCAAATTAAATCTTCTACTCAAACCGAAGTTGAAGGTTTGTCTTCATATTTGTTCAAGAGCTGCCTATCTTTAGCATATCCGCTTTTATTGATTTTCAACAAATCCCTTGAAATGGGTGTTAACGTTGATTGGAATATTACTTTCATAAACTCTATCTTTAAAAATTTAAACAAGAACAATATTGGTAACTACAGGCCCATATCTAAAATATGGCAGGTGTCTAAACATTGTCATACATTGTCAAACAAAAATTTTATTTTTCTGTTAGTTGCCTGATCTCTGTAGATCAACATTGTTGGTTTTTACATATGCAACTACTAACCTAGCAGTGTTCTCGGAGTACTACATATCAGCTTTTAATAACCGTGTACAAGTCAATGCTGTGAATACTGGATTTTCCAAGCCCTTTGATAAAGTTAGTCAATCTTTACTGACGAAACTATGTACCTTAGGTTTTCATTCTACAGGTAAGTTTTCATTTGGTGTCTTAAAAATAAATTAGAAGCTAACTTAAAAAAAGGTCTCCTATATTATATTCTAAATACCGCTCAATTATTCCTACCTTTTATAATATCGGTTACTGAAGTAACTGTTCTTGGAATTGGATTTGGTTAAAAGTTTTTATTTTATAGTCATCTTAACTACACGTTAGCTAAAGCATACTCTATGCTATCCCTTCTTTAGCGTTCCAGCTCGGACTTTAAGGACCCCTATAACCTAAAAACATTATACTTCAATTGTACGCCCTAAATAAGAATACGCAGTAATCAGCTGGAGGCCTTACTACGCATGCCATATTAATAGGATTGAGTGACTTCACAAAATCTTTGTCCATGTTGCTCTAAGTTCTTTACAATTTACACAACCTAGTGTTCGAGATGTATGCTGATCAGCCTTAAATCCCTGAAATGTAGAAGGTATTTTCTCACCCTAACATTTGTTTTTAACATAATACATGGAGCGCTAGATTGCCCCGATTTACTCGAACGAATGTTCTTTAACATTCCTCAGAGACCTCTAAGGAATCATGATACTTTTTCGTTGGACTTGGTAAAAACGAATTATGCTGCTAATTGTCCTGTTTATAGAACTCTAAAAGAATTTAACTAGCTATCAAATTCTTCTGTTTTGGAATTCTCATACACAGAACATCATTTGAAATTATTACTTAATGAATTGTTAACTTAGTTTGTATTTTTATTACTTCTTTCATTATTCTGTGAGAAATGTTTCCACCTCAACTTCAACTTCAACTTCAGTTGTGTTTAACCGTTGGCGAGTGCAGACGTGTTTTTTAAATTCGTTCCGTGGTCGGTCAACTTGTAAAAACTCAGCAGAATAAAAAGAAAACAAAAAATCAAGAAGAATAAAATAACATTAATATTATATATATATATATATATATATAATATAATACACAGCATAACGCTAGCAGATAATAAATGCAAGCGTACGAGCATTTCGATAAATTTCAGCTCATAAAGAAAACTGCAGTATGAGCCAAAATGATATTCGCACTCAGCGCCAAAGAGACGAAGAAGAACGTCGCCTCTCTATACAACGCAACAACGCTTACTTTTCGTATGTCTCACCGGTACCCGCAAGAACACCACCGACAATAACAACTAAAGAGGGAGAACGCTCGACTACTCCCATCACCACTGATTCTAGCATGTCATGGAATCAGCAATACGCCTCGCTCTCTTCGCTGCCCACTATGACTGCAGTTTCGTCACGGGCAACGCCAACGACGGTGAACGCCCTCACATATACCAGCTCTACAACGACTTCAGCAGTAACCACAGCGCAACCATCGATTATGTCAACTAAGCAAAAAACGATTTCAACACCAAAAACATCAGCAGCGTCAAGAACTAGGTCAGTTGTGCAGACAGGTATGGATCGATATGTCCAAATTAAAAGAAAGCTGAGCCCCAAAAATTCTAGAATAGGAAATAAAGCCAAATCAATTCGAGAAGAAAGTAAAGGAGAGAAGGAGTCTCTACTAAGCAACAATAGATTTGCTTTGTTTAGCGACACAGTTCAGGACAAGGGCAATACAGAAATCATGCCCACGACTAGTAAGGCCAAGCCCCCGCCTATTTATATCCGCGGGCAAAACTCAAATGCTTTAGTAAAAAAACTAGTGCAGCTAATCGGTGAAAACACTTTTCACATAATCTCACTTACCAAGGGCAATATTCCCGAGACGAAACTGCAAATACACTCGGAAGAGTGTAAAGTGCAAAAGGCATTCAAGTCGTAGTCAAAGGTATCGAGGCTACTGTTGAACCTGCGGAAATCCTAAATGCCCTAAAACTCCAGAAGTTCAACGCAAAGGCGGTTATAAACATAATCAACAGAAATAGGGTACCACAGCCTATGTTCAAAGTTGAGCTGGAGCCAGAAAGTAAGCCTCTTGGAAAAAATACTGTTCACCCCATTTACAACTTGCAGTACCTTTTGCACCGTAGAGTTACTGTGGAAGAGCCCCATAAGCGTAATGGCCCTGTCCAGTGCACCAATTGTCAAGAATTCGGACACACAAAAACATATTGCACCTCACGCGCCGTTTGTGTGGCTTGCGGAGGCCTTCACGCTACAGAATCATGCATTGTAAATAAGAACGATCCTTCCATGAAAAAATGCAACAATTGTGGGGGCAACCACACAGCTAACTATAGGGGATGCCCTGTATATAAAGAATTAAAACAGAGACTAGTTCAAAAAACCCCGATTCGTGGACAACCAACATTTACGCAATCTCAAACTCTATCTGAAGTGTGCTTCTCACGTGCACCCATGTTTAACTCTAAGGCTACTTCCAGCGTTTCATTTGCTGATGCGGTCAAAACCGGACTTCAGCAACCCGCCCTTAAATCAACTGCACCATCCTTAGCACCTGTCTCCGGCAACACTCTTAACAGTATTGAGACCTTAATCGTCTCCTTGCAACAAAACATGATGAATTTCATGACTTTTATGCAATCAACAATGCAAGAGCTTATGAAAAATCAAAATCAGCTCATCCAATTGCTCGCTGACAAACAGATGAAATAAATGCCCTCGTTAAAAATATGTCTATGGAATGCCAACGGCATTTCTCAGCACCGACTAGAGCTTTTGAAGTTTTTAAACGATAAGGAGATCGATGTCATGCTCTCTGTCGAAACGCATCTAACAAGCAAAAATCACTTCCACATATCAGGATACGATATATTTACAACAAATCATCCGGATGGGAAAGCGCACGGCGGGACAGCAGTTTTAATAAGAAGGCGAATCAAGCACAATATTCTTCCACAGTTTGCTATGAGTTACCTGCAAGCCACTTCAATAAGCGTGGTTACGAGTTCTGGCAATATAACCTTGTCCGCAGTGTACTGTCCTCCACGTTTCTCCATATCGGTTGAACAATTTATGGGCTTCTTCAACACTCTTGGAAATCGCTTCATCGCAGCGGGCGACTATAATGCAAAGCATCCCCACTGGGGTTCCCGCTTGATTAATCCAAAGGGAAGGCAACTCTATAAAGCACTTATTGATACATCAAACAACCTTGGCTATGCGTCACCAGGAACACCGACTTACTGGCCAACAGACCCTACAAAGCTTCCCGATCTTATAGACTTTGCCGTAACAAGAAGAATCCAAAATAACCTGATAGAGTCAGAGGCCCTTTCGGACCTAGCTTCAGATCATTCTCCTGTTGTTTTTTCCTTGCAGGAGTGTCCGAGGCCTAAAGAATACCCATTGAGACTTACGTCTCCCAAAACAAACTGGCTGAAATATAGGATGTACATCAGTAGCCACATTGAGCTTAACCCAAGTATAAGAAGTGAAAGAGACATTGAAGAATCCGAAAAGGCTCTAAATTCAATTATAACATCTGCTGCTTATCAGGCCACTCCAAAAATGAAAACGAAAAATCTAAAGCAAAACCATCAAATTACAAATAGTCAAATAGAACGTCTTGTTGCCGAGAAGCGGCGCCTACGCAGAGAATGGCAGAACCACAGATCACCTGCTGCAAAACAACGACTAAAAGACGCAACCCGCAAACTAAGCAGATCCCTCAAGGCTGAAGAACAGCGTGCTCATGCGAAATACATTCAAAGCTTGTCACCAACCAGCGCAAAGTGTCCTCTATGGAAAGCTAAATCTAGTATACAGCCACCAACGAACGTCGACACGCCTTTAAGAGACCACAATGGGAAATGGGCCCGTAGCGATGAAGAGAAAGCAAATGTTTTTTCACTTCACCTAAAAAACGTATTTCAGCCAAACGCGTCATCAAACGGATATGTTTTACCTTTACTCCCTGCTGTCTCACAAACAGAACCAATAAAAGTGCATCCACTTGAGATTATGAAAGTCATCAAAGAGCAACTGAACTTAAAGAAATCACCGGGACATGATCTAATAACCCCACAGATGATCATGGAACTTCCACGTCCTGCCATAACATACATCTCAAATCTCTTTAACGCTATTTTGAGATATGGCCATTTTCCAACACATTGGAAGAAATCGACCATAATAATGATACCAAAACCAGGAAAGGACAAAACACAAGCATGTTCATACAGGCCAATAAGCTTACTACCTTGCTTCTCAAAGCTCTTTGAAAAAACCTTGCTGCTCAAGATTGGTGCACACGTGAGGAAAATTATACCTTCGCATCAATTTGGATTCCGGGCCCAACACGGGACTATAGAACAAGTTAACCGTCTAACATCGGAGATAAGGACGGCGTTCGAACGAAGAGAGTACTGCTCGGCAATTTTTCTTGACGTCGCTCAAGCATTTGATCGCGTTTTGCTGGACGGACTGATATATAAAATACGGAAGCTACTTCCTGCGAACACACACAAAGTTCTTGAAAGCTATGTTAGTCATCGAGTTTTTGCCGTACGACAAACCGGATTCATAACACGAGAATTTGGCATCGCAGCTGGAGTTCCACAAGGAAGCGTTCTTGGGCCATTCCTTTATATTCTCTACACAGCAGACATACCGACAGATCCCCGTCTAACATTATCAATCTTTGCGGATGACACTGCTATCCTTAGCAGATCTCGATGCCCAAACAATGCAACCAGACTTCTAGCTCAGTACCTACTGCTCCTAGAGAAGTGGTTGGCCAACTGGCGCATCAGGGTCAATGAGCAAAAGAGTAAACACGTCACCTTCACACTAAATAGGAATTCCTGTCCGCCATTGACCCTAAATAGCATTACGATCCCGCAGACCAATGAAGTGGTGTATCTCGGTGTATATCTCGATAGGCGCCTCACTTGGCGCAAGCATATTGATTCTAAGAAAACCCAAATGAAACTAAAAGCCAATAGCCTTCATTGGCTCATGAACTCGCGATCCCCACTAAAACTGGAGTACAGAGTACTTCTGTACACAAGTATTATAAAGCCATGCTGGACGTACGGCTCACAGTTGTGGGGTAATGCATGCGCCAGTAATGTGGACATCATTCAAAGGGCTCAATCAAAAATCCTTAGGACACTCACCGGAGCTCCGTGGTATATTCGGAATAAGAACATCCATGAAGACCTCAACATCCCATCCGTTCAAGATGAAATAGCGAAAATCAAAGAAAAGTATTTGGACAAGCTAAACGTGCACCCAAATCAACTAGCACAATCACTCACCGATGAAGCAACACAAACTCGACTCAGACGAAATGATTTTCCAGCCCGGCAGTTAATATAAGGGCCCGTTTAGCAAACACATTCCCCCAATAGGGGGTAGGTTTAAGAATTAAATTAAGATTTTAAAACTTATTGTTAGTCTCTTACAGAGAAGATTCAATAAATATTTACAGTTAAAAAAAAAAAAAAAAAAAAAAACTTCAAGATTACATACAAATAAATAAATTGATGTGATTAAATATACATATAAACATATATACAAATGAATCTCCAAACTTGGACTTAGTGGATATCTTCTGAATTAAAAGACTTTATACTCGTTTATAAGACTGAATAGAAAATGTTATTTCAATTTATTTTTATAAAAATGTATAACAATATGAAAATGTTAAACTGAATATTTTACAAAACATTAAACGAAATAATTTTACTTCTCCTGTATATTCTTGGACATGAATGTAAAAAGTATTTAGGTAGAAAAATAGCAATTAGGCGCTCTTGGGAGCCTTTCGCTATTGAGGATGGCGCATCTTTCGTTAAAGAAATCCTATCTTCTACTTTACTATCCGGTAAATCTGGGATCTTACAAAATAGTTCATTGTTTCGATAAGCATTGCCAAGTTCCATTAAGAGCACAAAAAGTCTCTCAACTGGGTTGCAAGCTTTGCACAATGCCTCGTTATAGGGGAATAAGATGAACATCCAATATCTCATCATGAAATAATCCAATTTAAATTTAACGGTAACCCTAAATTTAAAGTTAGAAGCGTTATAAAAATGATTTCGTGGGATTATTATAATAATGAAGCACTTATGCTAAATTTGACTTTTGAAAAAATAGTTCAATTAAATATATTAAATAAATGATATGACAATGAGCTTGCCAATATAAATAAATGTTAATTTGAACTACATAAACTGGCTCAAATGTCGGGTGATTGGGATGAATATAGAAACATAAAAAAATTAAGCATATGGAAGGCAATATAAAAAATACAGTTATGATAGTAAAAGGATGTGGATATATGTATCTGAAACAGGCAAAAGGTTTCGTTAATAAAAATTCATCAATCAAAAAGATTTTAATAAACGGTATACGATACGAAAATGAATCTGAAATTGTGAGCAAATCAAATAAATGTTTTGCAGACAGCATTACAGATATTTACAGCAATATATAACTACTTGATAGTCGGTCATATAGTCAGTCAAAATGTGTTTTTAAATTTGCCATTGTTAGACGAATGACATCTAAGGACTAGAGAGGTTGAAAAACTTAATGTCGGAAAGTGTTGTAAAGGATGTGGTGCCTTATTTAGGATTTTACTTTGCTAAAATATTAAATGAAAGTTTAAGTAGTGACATAATTCCAAGTATGAGGAAAACTATTCAACTATTGTCTCAATAGAAAAAGTTAAAAAATACTATTAACGTAGAGGAGTTGCGACCAATTAATACATTGGCTAGTGATGAAAAAATTTTAGAACTTGTAGTAAAAAACCAACTAGTGCACTATTTAGAAAGGAATAAGATACTCATACCTCAACAATCACGATTTATACAAAAAACAGCATTGAACATGGTTATTGCTGGATGGAAAAGAACTTAATAATAAAGAGTCGGTAATATCAGTTTTCATTGAGTTTCAAGAGCTTTTGAAACGATTGATCAAAAAATAATATTAGAAAAATTATCAGGCGTTAATATCAATTATATTATATATAATTATATTGGTTAAAATTTTGTTTGACAAATCGTAAACACAGAACAACAATTTGTTCGACATTATCAGATGAAGTGCACGTTAATAATGGCTTACCCCAAGGCTCTGTTCTTGCGCCAATCTTATTCAATACTTACATAAATCATAACAAATTTAGTTCTATAAAACTGTTTGCTGACGATACATTAATTTCGATAAATGGTAAAAAAGAAAATCATATAAGGGAAAAGCTACAAAGTGATTTAGATGTTCTTTATATTTGGCTGCGTGCTAACAGGCTTGAAATTAATATCGAAAAAACTAAATATATGTTAATAACAAGATAGAACATTGCTGATCTTGAAACTATCAAAATAAATAATATGACGATAGAAAAATGAAATACCTTGGAATCCTAATAGATTGCAAATTAAGATTTGATGTCCATATTGATTACACAATAAGTAAAATAGCAACAAAAATATGGTATATTAAAAGAACTTGTAAAAATTTAAGTAAGCATTATTATTATAAATTATATAGATCTATAATTGAGCATTACGTTATCTATTGTTTTACAATTTTCTTTATTATGAAAGGTTCGTAAATTGAAAAACTGCAAAAAAGCAGAATAAATAAATAAAAACGTTATGATACTCCTCTAAAAGAAATGCTTCTCAGTTTAAATTGGATGAGCGCAAAACAGCAAATATTTTTTTACACAATGAATTTACAGCATAAATAACGGACATTTTCCTGATTATCTAAGAAATGTATTAAATTTAACTACGAGGTTCACGATAAAAATACAAGACAGAAAAATGATTTCAAATTGCCAAATTATAAAACAGAATCTGAAAAAAAGTTTGAAGATGAAACTGTAGTTTGCATTCATAAATTGCGCTGCACGCTACTTCTTGTTTTAGGTATTTTTGTAAATTTTCTGCACAAAAAGAGACAAGCGTGCGCTTAAGTTCTAGGAAAAAAAAATCAACAGTATTGAATAAAATAACAGGTTCTTCAAGAGTTCATGAGAGTTTTTGAAGCGCGGCCATAGGCCGCCTACGCGAAAAAGAGTTCTGCGTAAAAATACTGTGGATGGCGTAGCCGGTGTTGGACCGACCAGGGTTATTTTTTTGAAGCGCGGCCATAGGCCGCCTACGCGATAAGAAGTTCTGCGTAAAAATACTGTGGATGGCGTAGCCGGTGTTGGACCGATCAGGGTTATTTTTTTGAAATACTCCGTATGGTGAGGACTATAATCAACATAATGTATATCAAACGAAAGCTTGATTAATTTACTATTTAAATATAGAGTTTTTAAATATAACTTAGAAGCTGATTTACAAAAAAAATTGAAATTTTTTAGATATGTTTTTACATAAATTCGGTTTTAATTAAAACTTAACCAGTTATATATAGATTATGCACATTGAATTAAAAGGAATGAAATTTCCTATCAACTAACACCAATCTTCTAAGAATCCATCAATGGCTTTAAGAGAAATTTTGATTTAAAAATATGCTTTATTTTAACTTTGATCTTGAATAACTTTTGTTGTTGTTGTTTCCCCCCAAAAAAAAGTAGACCGTTATGCTCACCTCATTAATCTCTATCGATGTATATTTATTCTGAGAATTGTATGTATTCTGCAGTTGTTCCATTTTTAGCTCCACCCCTGTGCGAGCATTCTTTTGCATCGAAGACCGTGAGTGAGCAGCCTCCGCTATTCCCTGTCCTTTTAGCACGTGTAAGTACTTGCCAGCAAAATTTGATTTACGTCTGTTCCTGATCTTCGTGAACGGCGACAGTTTTGGAGTATTTTTCTCCGAATCATATCACCAGTCCCGTTCGTATGTAAGTTGTTTAAAGTGTAACTAAAATACATATAAAATACACATAAAATACATATTGTCTTATCTAAACGAAATGTAATCCAGTGATTACATATTATTTATCCTTAATGGAAGTACGAGTTCTAGCGTAGCATTTAATTAGTTTATAGTATTCGTTTAGAATGCAGCCTAAAAGCACTGTGTCGCAAACAAACAGAAACAGAGGCAGAAACAGAAATCTAACGCTTCGATTTATGTTTCATATTATTTTGTGTTTTCGATCGATACGCATGATTCTTCACAATAATAATGAAAACTTATTCATCAAAACGCATAGTATAGTATGAGTATATTGCAGGTTTCATTGTCAGAAAACTTGGCTTAAAAAAACTGTTTTCAAAACTCGCATGTCTCAACTTTTAAAAACTCTGAACAATAAAATAAAAAATTAATGAAGAAGACCATTCTCTTGTGAACGGCGGGACTCCAGAATTTTATAAACGATGTACTACATCTACATATGCCACTGGAATGTATGCAATAGTGAAAACTATTTTTTTATAGGTAAATAAGTAATATACATACATATGCATGTATAAGATTCCTTATAAAATTACCGAACAATTTCTAAGTTCTTTGTAAATGATATTGAATAAATGTTCATTTATTTTTTGAGATTACTCTTTATAAAACGCAAGAATGTTATGATACAATATAATTAAAATTTTCAAATATGGTGGCGAATTCCACATCTCGATTTTTATTAAGCTTGAAATGCTCTTAAACTAAACTAAACCATTGTAATTCAGTTTTTAGTGATTTTATGCTTTAAATGTGTTGATATGTACTTTTTGTACCATACCTTTTTCTGTACGCAATATAATTAAAAAGGACGTTTTGACTAATGTCGCGGTTTTCGAAACGGACGTATGTATGTAAATTAAGCGTATTAAAGAGTTTGAGGAGTTCAGGTGAGTTTCATAGAATCAATTCATATGGCTCAGTATGTAACATGGCTTTCAAACGAGTTTGTGTTGTTTGTTTTTTATAAGAACAAATAACGTAATCACATGTTTTTTTTTATATCGTGGCCAAAAAAAATTGATTTTTCCAACAATTTCATATATTTACTACTAAATGAAGAAACTCAATTTTACTTACTTATAATAATGGTGTTTGTCAATTAAAATAATGGAAGAATTTCCAGTAAGAAAAATGCATCAAATATTTCGTAGACTTCCAAACATATTTCGATTTTGTGCAATTTACATTTACCACTAATTACATATGTACTTACTTTGCGTACTTGTTAACTACTTTTTCACAAAAAGGGATTACATTCTTCCCTCTTTCTACCTCCTTCGCAAATGCAACCTTTTGTACAGGAGAGCTAGAAATTAGCTGTCATTATGTATCAAACCTTTAATAATTGAATCATGATCATGAGTCTCTATCTCGATTCAAAATCATCATCCATCCGTATGTTATTATGTCATCGTTTCGAAAATATCTGAAAAATTAGTTTGTTTGCTTTGTGTAAAAGTAAAAAAATAAACAATTTAACAAACTCTCGCAAGTGAACGTTTGAACGAAGAAGAAATGCGGATTCAAAGGCGAATAATGCGAGATTGTACCAATGTCTTAGAAAAACATGTTGGAAGTTCAATTCTTTATACAACCTACTATTTATGAAATAGCAGCTACCTTTTTCCATTCAAAAGCACTTCTTGGCGATGTCCATGTGCATTAACTTGTTTGGCTAATTAATTCCACTGCAGGCCAACTAGGCTCTTACTTGCAGCAAATATTGGAACGCTCCTTGTCAAGTATGGATTTTTCTCCAAATCTTTTACTACCATCAGAAAAAACTAACTGTGCTCAGGGTAGTTTTTTCAACACTGTAAAATATATTACACAATTAATCTGAATAGTTTTACCATTATTTCTTGCCAATTTTGCTTGAATTATTAATTTTAGCGGCTTACACGATAACAACAGCTATTTCGTTTGATTTTGAAAGTTCGACTTGTTCATGATAGACGTAAGGTTTTTATACAATAAACTGTTATAGACTAGTTATCGCTAGGGAACCGAATCCGTATTATGGGATTCAAATACATGAACAAACGAGTTTGTACGAAACGAACGCCCGTTTCAAGTTACAGAATCAGCATGTAAGTTGGTAAAGATTTATTATATATTTTAAAGAGCTCTGAACAGAATAGCGAAAAAGCTTCGCACACCAGCACTGCACAGATTGTTATCGTCGCAAAATTTATTACCTCCCATTATTATTAAAAAAATTGGGAAATTTGGAAACATTTATTTCATAAGTTATAAGAGAAGCCAGTATCGACAATTAATAAAACATAGCATTTAATGCTGCTTACAACTATATACATACATATGTATGTATGCATATACAATAATTAACCATTTAAAATCAGTGAATGAAGATTATACATTTTAGATAATCACCAAAACAGGTAACAGCTTGACAAGATGTTCAAGCCATGGACATGGACAAGCGATATCGAAAAAATTATTTTTTATTCATATGTTTTGATTTTTATCTTTTTCATTCAATTTAAGAATTTTTTAATAAGTTCTATATTTTCTCGTAAAACAATACTTATTTGTTGAGTTATATTTTTATTTTAATAAATTATGACACGTATGACATGAGTTTTATTTCTCGCTCAAAAAGAAACTCACACGGTAAGTTTTTATTTTCTGTTTAACAATGTGAGTTTTGTTTATCGCAAATAAATAATTGTTATTTTGTAAGCTTTATTTAACACTCACAGACTTTAATACATAACTATACACTATAACCACTTAGTAAAAGTAATTCGAATCCCATGAAGTGATGGTACATTGTTCGCTTGTATTGCTCTACTTTTGCATATACATACACTGTTGTGGTTATCATAAGCAAGAAATTCAAACTTTGATACATACATATGTTTTAATTTATTTATTTCAAGATTCTAATTAATTTTCAATAGTATTTATAAAACAATAGCTGATTCCGTCATAAACCGTATAATTAAAAATTTCAAACTTTTTAGAAAATGGCAAAAAATGGTCATCAAAATGTTCAACTTTTTAATCCGGAATGTATGTAATGTATGTGCAAATGCTGAGCACCGCGATCAATTAATTTATGATTGATTATTCATAATTTTCATCCTTTTGAAACTTCCATTTTTTATAGTAAAAACTCTGATTAAAAAGTTTGTAAATTGTATGACAATTTTTGGAAATTTGATGAATTTTTGTAAAAAGTCTAAAACTTTTATCTACATGGTTTATTTACAGCATGAGCTATGCTTTTATAAAAATGATTAAAAATAAATTAATAAATATAAGTGGTCAACTGTTTTATATTAAATTTTGATGCTTATGATATGCACAGCACCGTATGTTTATGTTTGTAACTCTAACTAACACGATCATTTTGATATACAGCATCTTATGTTTCCGAACAAAGAGTAGTTTTTTTCAACCAAATTTTCACCCATAACGGATATTTGCCATCCCCTGAATTTTTGACGCAGGAAACTACGTCTTTTGCAAGGGAATTGGGCCGAATTTCTATGATGTAGTTGATGAGTAATAAAATGTAGCAATTATATAGAAAATATTTGGCTTTTGCTGACTTCAATCCTTCGAGAACGGAAATCCATACATTATTTTTCAATATCGTATTCCAAAGAACGTAGATTACAAACAAGTTGCATAACTCCCACCGTTTCTCCAAAAGAAAGCCCTCCCGATTTTACCATACCAGAAACAATTTGACGAAAGTTCTTGCATCACACAATAGCACGAACATGATGAAAGACTTATACATATAATGTGGTTTTGGTTCGTCGAGAGATGGCTTTACTGCGCAGTGGTCTACTTGGCCCAAAGTAGCACTTTTTGGCAAGAGAGATTCTTCGTTGGATTTCGAGGATGACATTAATGTAGGTATTTATGATGGCTCCCAGATAAAGTCCTCCATTTTTTCAAAATTGTAATTGTCAAGAGTGATGCAAGAGCCAAGAATGCACGACTGTTTATTTGTTCTGTTGTTGCTGTTTTGATCTGTTCGTTTTGCCCTTGTTCACTTCCAGATACATAAGTTTCGGTTCTTTATCCACTCGAATTATCTTTTCGAGCATAATGTTGAAGAATTCCACGGCAGGGAGGTCCTTCCCAATTCTGACGAAGCTGGTGGTGCTGCTCAACGTCATTTTACATAGCCGTATTACTTTTGTTGGAACACCAAATTCAGACATTGCGACAAATAGACAGCCTCTCCTCGTGCTATCGAAAGCGAAGATTTTTTTATTAAACGATAATATTAATTTTTGATCTAAAGACCAGTATAAAAAAAGAAATTATATACAGATGAATATTTGAAATGGATGAGCACACCAAACGTAACAAAAATTCTAACAATAATAAACTATGTAAATAGGTTTTGTGTTACCCAACAACAATTAGAACACGCATTCACTTAATAGCGACAGACCGTTGTACTTGAATTGTGTTGGTAGGACATAAGGAAAAGTGGTAAAAAAAAAGCAACAGCAGCATAATGGACTGTGGTCCATTGGCTACGCACTTGCCCAGCAAGTCGTAGGTTGTGGGTTTGAGTTCCGGAGGAGTCATGAAAGAAATCTGATGAGGAGATGTGGTGATCTACGAAATAGCTATAATTTCTACCACTCCTGACTGTTGCTGCCTTTTTTCCAATATACTTTTCCTTATACTGGCCTTCAAAAATTAATATTGTCGTTTAATAAAAAATTAGGCCGAAAAATAATATACATATGAATACGCATAAATATTGTCAATTCAAAATAAAACCCAAGTTGAGTTTGTTTTGAGTTTTCTAAACTCACATCGAACTGGCACGCGCATGGGTCAACAACAAAACAAAATATTATCCGATTTGACGAGATTTTAGTACGATTTAGATTAGATTAGATAGATTAAAATATTATCAGCTTTTAGTATGTGATCGTGTCGAAGAGAATAATATTGTGTGATCTTTTTAATTACTATCTGTGTTGATATAATTAGAAATCTCAAGATAAAACGTGCTTTTCCAAGTGGTGTCGCGAAAAGGCGAGGAAAAAATTTAAAACCGAGTAATCAGCCAAAAACAACCAACGAAGTATGTACTTCGTGGTTATCAAAAGCCGAACAAAGTAGCATAGAAAATCAAGGTTTGTATCGCGAACTCACATTGCATTCCATCTCAATATTTTGGTATTAAAGGAAATGATATTTCAATCGTTACTATTCAATCGTATTTTTGACCTGAGTCAGCATAATTTCTTAATAGAGCCTTCCAATATAATCAGTGATTTTTCTTCAGAAATACTAGAAGAGATGAAAAATTCAGATGTTGATGGAGAGAATGGCGACCGCCGTAGCAGAATGTGCAGCGAGTGCGCGCTTTATTCGGTGGGTTCCGGATTCGTATCCTGGCTGGGGCAAGTAACATTAAAAATTATAGAAAAACTAGTTTCTAATAGGGGCCACCCATCGACAGATAATGGCAAACCTCCGAGTGTATTTCTGCTATGACAAAACTTCTCACAAAAATAATTTGCCGTTCGGAGTCGGCTTAAAACTGTAGGTCCCTCAATTTGTGTTACAACAAGACACCCACCACAAATTGTAGGAGAAGTTCGGCCAAAACCATTTAAGCGGTTATAGCGCCAATTAAGTAAATAAGTAAGATGGAGAGAATGAAGAACTTCAAAATATAATACCTGCCCAGGAAGAAAATTTCACTGCGGACTTGAAACCAGGTAAGAACTGGCTTTCATATTCTGTCAAGAAAGACGTTGTTTATTATCTGCCTTGTTGGCTATTTCCTCAAAAGGGATCGTCTGAAAATCCGTGGATTACTGTGGATGCCATGTAGAATCTTACACAATTTATGAGATGTCTCGGAAAAACAAAACCGTCGATATAGCTTCTTAGAAATCATTGCGTGAGGAACATAATTTTTAGCGCAAAGTTCTCGAAAGGATCCTAGATGTGACAATGATGCTGGCAACGTGTAATTTCGATTTTCGAGGTTCGAAAGAAACTGCGAAGGATTCAAATAAGAGCAATTTTCTTTCAGTCATCGCTCCGTTGGCCAAATATGACCCGGTTTTAAGCGAATTGTTAGCAAAACCTATAGGTTCTCTTAAATATTTAAGACCTCAAATATAGAACGAATTCATTTGTCTCTTGGGGCAAGGAGTTCATGAAAATATTGTTGGTGACTGTAAACATGCTCCATTTTGTGACATATTTTGAACCTTGGTTTGAAATATCAAGTATCGTGCAGTAGAAAAATTGAAGAATTCTTCGAATCTGTCCAATCTGTGTACGATTTTTTCGGTCGCAGTTAAAGTCGTTCGGATCAACTACTCCCTTTGCTGGAAGGTACGACGCTGTTTATGCTTTGAAACAGAGGTTTTGCGATATTATCAAATGTTTAAGGCAGATAATATTAAAAACCAAAAAATCTGCTGAGAGAAATGTCGCGTTGGGGATTCAGAAAAAGTTCGGTCATTTGGATTTTCTTGTTCTTCAAGATGAAATTTTGCAAATAATTAATTTGCCTTCAAAGCAATTGCAATCGGAAAAATTGATCTTCTGTTCGCACATCATGACTATAGAGTGTTACAACAGCAGTTCCTAGCACATGCTTCGATTAAAAGAAAGGATTAAGAGGAAAAAGCTGATGAGTTCTCAAACAAAATTTCGAATGACGTAACGTCTTCATTTTCCACTGAATTGAATTATATCAGGTCTACGTTTCAGAAAGAAATGTATCATTATGAAAGATTTCAAAGAGTTGGCTGAGTTCTTGATTATTCAAAATGCCTCATTGTCTTCGAGTTACGCAGGTATTTGTATGGCTCTTCTTATGTTTATCACAATTCCCGTCACTACGGCAAAAGCTGAGCGAACTTTTTCAAAATGAAAATTGATCAAAAATTACTTGCGAAGTACGATGGCATAAGAAAGGCTGAACAACTTGTCACTATTTTTCATTGAGAATCAAAGAGCACGCAAAACTGATTTTAATAAAATGATCGTCAAATTTGCTTCCATGAAATCAAAAAAAAAAAAATTCCAGTAGGTACTCATCTATAGGCACTCATCTCTATTGTAAAAGCAACAATTAATGAATATGAGTAACCGCTCATTAAAAAATATTTATTCTTAAAAAAAAAAAATGGCGGCAAAGGGGCACCCATATTTCTGCCTCGGGACTACTTCAAATTCCGGCCCTGGAAGCATACCTTCCGTCTACCATAACATGATCAATTTGGTTTCCTGGTTTTTAATCAGGAAATAGCCACGCATCTTGATGTATCTATTATGCATTGTTTCGGGCCCCGCGAAGTCGATCAGCCTCAGACCGTTAGCGGATGTCTCGTAATGTAGACTGTGTTGTCAACCTAAGCCTTTGCGAGGAAGCAACTTCCCAATTAAGGGACCTGACATTGCATGCCCTCAAATGATATTTTTTAAAACGTTTTCCGTCATCAGAACACGGGGTCTCATCCGAGGCTGGTTGAGATTTTTCATTGGAAGCTGGTTTTACGTGGCGGGTACCAAGCCCAACGCTTAACCGGTTTCTAAGGCATTTTTACTTTAGGACACATTTATACAGCGAGCCCCTTGCTCCAAGACCGACGCCCGCTCCAGCCGCACCTACGCTGCAAACCCCTGGTGAGCCATTAATCTGAAAACGTCGGAGTGACCCCTCCAGGTACGACTTCTCCCATTAGCTCACTCCTAAACGGATGTTCGGGAGCTACCCAGAGGACAGAGGACACTAGGGTGAAACCACCCGGAGGTTGTGAACGCTTGAACCGCATGCAGAATAATCGTTCTGGCCACTCCCAGGTGAATGGCAATTAGAGACTTTCCCCACTAGCGTATACTTCTACACACAGCTCCAGCCTCCAAGACGAATGTATACATATATGTATGGTAATATTAGTAGAGAACTGTTATAGATTTAGTGCATTCCTTAAACACGTTTCTTATGTTGAATTGGGTTACTCCGTCATATACCATCGAGGTCGGAAAACCGAATGTTTTTGGTGCATGGTTGGGTTCGACACCAGCCCTGAGTTGAAGAATGTGGAACAACCCTCCAACTTTAATTCTGTTTACTCCATATCTGCAATTAACGGATCCACTGATGTGCTGATTTTTCCTGTGTTTTAATAATTAGAATAATATGAAGCAATCTGTAAGAAATCCGACTCCTGTTCACGTGTAATGTTTGATTTTGAAAAAAACATTTCAATATGTAAGCAGATAGGTGAAACTAGCACAACTCCTATTAGAGACCGAACATAACCTGACCATATATGAATGTCGCGAATCGAAATTTATGTTTTGTTATAAAAAAAACACTTTATATACCTAATGTACATATACATATACTACTTGTTATTATTTTATGAGTATATTTATTTTGCAGTCGTTTCAACTCCACCTTACAAGGCGAATTCACATACGGTGTAGTTGTAGGTGAATAAAAAAAAACAAATCGACTACTATAGTAACTTCACCTTAAATAAATTCGCCTTGGCCTCGGCTACATTTATTTTGTTTTCGCTTTTGCATATGAGCTTTCAAAAGCCGTAAAAGCAAAAACAAAATGTACATAAATTTTGACAACTCTTACGCAAAAACAAAATACATAGGAATTTTGTAGTTTTACTTACAACACCACTTTATATGAATACGCCTTGATTAAAATTTTTATTTTTTGTAATTGAAAATTGTTGAATATTCAATATTCGATTTTCATCAATAAAACATTAATTTTTTTTATTAAATTAATATCTTAAAACGATATTTTGGCGATTTTCCTAGGAGATTTTTAGTTTTTCGATCACATCACCGTCCTCAACGTCCAATTAAAATTCCAAGATTTAAGATGAGTCCAAGAGGTGGAATTTTGATTCAACAAGATATTTTTGGCGATTCTGCAATACAATATCTTTGGCGATTCTGCAACTAAACTAAATCGTGCCTAACAACTTTCGGCGTCCTCGGCGTCAACCTCGCTCATAATCAATGCAAAAGGCGATAACACTTCAAAAACGAAAATAACCACAACTGAAATTTAGCAAAGAACTTCGTTCCACCAAATCATACAATAACGGCCATTTGGATAATTTCGAACTTGTAACGTCAAGGACATCGACGTCATTAAAGAATGCGTTCAGTACACCGTAAACAACACCAACAACCCATCTGTTTTTGCAGTACCAAGATCCAATCGTTATTTTGAATTTCCAAATCCGCAAATCGATTACACAAAGGTATTTTAAGCATGCGCATAGTAAAACTCAACAACTATCAGGTAATAGTTTCGCTGCCGCAATCGCGTTGTGTACTTTCACAGCACTTCAGTGTTACCAACATCAGCAGCAGCACCAGCAGCTTATCACCAAAATTACCATTTAATCTATTCTACTGAAATTTCGAAATCACAGAAAATATCAGCAACAATTTATTCATAATTGTCATCGTCAGCAACAGCTTCATTGTCCGCCAACGCTTCAAAAACAACAAAACTTTTATTTCAACATATATATTAATATTTTTTGGCCTATTTATTTTATATCAATCATTTTATGAACTCAAGGCCAGTTTTTAATAGGAAGAATAATAGAAAAAACAGCAATGGTAGAAGTTATATGTAGCTATTTCGGAGATCACCAAATCTCCTCATCAGACTTCTTGCAGGGATTCGAACTCATGTCCCCTAGCATATACTCATTAAGGCAAAGCCTAAACGAGATGAGCCAAGTAAGCTGTGTATGCTGTTATTGCTTTTTCCTTTAACCAGAACCGCCCCTGCGAGAGAACCGTCCTAGTGGCGTTGGAATTTTTGAAGGCATTTGACACGGTAAACCGTTCCACGCTAGAGTTCCGACGTGGAGGAATCATTCTCATAGCGGGCATCTAAGTTAAAGAGGAGTGAGTTAAACAAGAGGTGCTTCCTACCTGGACAACGGAAGTCAGGCTGGACCTCGACATTCATGTCGATAGCACCCCATTCCAACGGTTAAACACCCAGAGGTTTTGGGGGTCAGATTTGGCAGCCTGCTCTCCTTCTCTGCGCACACTACTGCAATTGCCAGCAAAGTGGAGAGCCACAACAAAAACACGTTGTTGGTAACATACAAGGCGATTGGCCGGCCGGTGATAAACTATGCTGTGCCAGAGTGGTCCCCGGGAACCAGTAGCATATATTGGGCAAAGCTGCAGACCTGCCAGAACTGGATCTGCCACCATTGACTCTCGCCTTCTCTTTGCCATATTAAGAGCCCTACCTGAAGAGTTGCTGCTTCCTCGCGAGTCCAGCGCTACTCTGGCTCAAATAAGATCTGGATATTGTAGTAGGCTAAACTCCTACCTATCCAGAATCAACCCTGACATACCAAACACACGTCCGGCATGCGGACATTCTCCGCACGATACCAAACACCTATTCACATGCTCACTCAAACCAACTCGTCCAAACACCCTCTCCCTTTGGTACGACCCGTCAAAACTGCACGTTTCCTGGGCCGCCCCGTAGATGAGTTTGACGACAGCGACCACGAATCAACCCGGTCTTTACAGGGCGTGACTAGCCGCTACAACAACAAATTTAGATGTCTTTGCCACAAGCACTGCCAAAATTTATTTTACCTTCGCACTTCTAGCATCAATGTTATAGCGCGCCGGATCTTTCTGGCAGCTATTAGTGACATATTCACAGTTTCCGCAACTACATATGTACATATATTGTAGCTCGGAGGTTCAATCGCATCTATGTACATACATACTTATATTAAGGAAAATAACTTAATATTAATGTAATATTTCATTTATCGTTTTACTGGAGGGGGAGTAGATTTAGGGTTTATATACTTTATGTGTAAACTACTTTTTAGTGTTTTCTTGATATATTTATCTTGTATTGTTCAATAAAATTATTATATTTAATAAATGTAATTTTTCGATTATTTAATCAATAAACTTCAATAAACTTTACATTGATTTTTAACGCAATAAAAGTAGTTCGTTTTTGTTGTTGTAGTCAAAGTGTATAAAGCAAAGTGAAATCAATATATGACATTTTCTTTCGATACGCTTATTTGACAACAATTTTGTCATTACATTAACCCATACGCCAGTAGCAAGACGAATTCATATAAGGTGGTGTCATAAGTAAAACGACAAAATTCGCTTGTATTTAGTTTTTTGCTTTGCGTAAAATTTGTCAAAATTTACAAGCATTACGTTTTTGTTTTTTTCGGATTTTGAAAGCTCATACGCAAAAGAAGAACAATAGGGTGAAGTTGATCAAGCAGCTGTTGTTGTTGTTGTTGTAGCGGCTAGTCGCGCCCCGTAAAGAGCGGATTCACCAATGGTCGTTGTCGTCGAACTCACCTAGGGGCAGGCCCAGGAAACGTGCAGTTTCGACAGGGTTGGACCAGAGCGAGAGGGGGGTTAGATGAGTGGGTTTGAGAGGGCATGTGAATAGGTGGTTGGTGTCGTGCGGAGAATCTCCACATGCCGGACATGTGTTGGGTATGTCGGGGTTGATTCTGGATAAGTAGGAGTTGAGCCTGCTACAGTATCCAGATCGTAGTTGTGCCAGAGTGACGCGGGACTCGCGGGGCAGCAGGGACTCCTTATCTGCTACAGGTGGTGGTTGGGCTCCGATGACTGCATTTGCCTGGCGGGAGTCAATGATGGTAGTGACTGTGTCTCTATGGATGCTGCTTAGGACCCGCTGGTACGCCTCCGGATCCAGCGGTTTTGTGATGAGTGGCTGGATCTCGTCCTTTAGTTCTAGAAGATGTCTTCTAATGTGCCTGGGGGCAGCTCCACTGCAAGCAGGTGCCTATTTGGATGCCCCGAGCGGTGACATCCAGCAAGGAACTGCTTGCTGAGCATGAGGTTGTGCTCCTTAACTCGGAGCACATTGACCTCTTGGTGGAGATGCTCCTCAGGCGACATCAGAAGACATCCCGTCACCGTGCGGAGTGCGGCGTTCTGGCAGGTCTGCAGCTTCGTCCACTGTGTCCTGCTGGTTCCTGGCGACCAAACTGGCGCAGCATAATTTATTACCGGCCGGCCAATCGCCTTGTATGTTGCCAACAACGTTTCTTTGTCTTTGCCCCAAGAGCTGCCGCCGAGCGACTTGAGGACATTGTTGCGGCTCTGAACTCTATTGGCGATTGCGGTAGTGTGCGCGGAGAAGGAGAGCAGGCTGTCGAAAGTCACCCCCAGAATCTTCGGGTGGTTAACCGTCGGAATGGGGGTGCCATCGATATGGATGTTAAGATCCAGTCTGAACTCCTTCGTCAAGGTGGTAAAAAGGGTCGCCGAGGACTTAGCAGGGGACAGCGCCAGGTTTCTGCTAGTGAAGAAATGGGCAAGATCAGAGAGATACCCGTTCACAGATCATCAATTACATTGCCGGTTGCCATTATCGAGCAATCATCAGCATAGGAGACAATCGTGACTCCCTCTGGCGGTTGAGGGAGCTTGGAGATATAGTGATTAAACAATAATGGGGACAGGACGCCACCCTGCGGTACCCCTTGTTTAATCCTCCTTGGTTTCGATGTTCTATGTCTAAACCATACCGATGAATGACGACCACAGAGGTAATTCGGGGTCCACCGCATCCCCGAAGGATGCAGTATAAACTGTCGGCTAAAATAGCTCGCGCATCTCTCCGGGTCCGACGAGGCACGATCCCCGAATGAAATTTCCACTCGGTCGTCGTGCTTCGTCGGGTTGGATAAGGACTTCACGGTAGACCAGAGCTTACCAACACCCGTGACCAGGTTACAGGACTTCAAATGCTCTTCCCACTTGTTCCGCTTGTATTGGTCCACCAGCCTCCGAATCTCCACATTTAAATCCTGGATGTTCGGATTACGGGGATCGGAGCGGCGAAGGTGGTCGCGTTCGTTCGCTAGAGCGGTCGCTTCTGCCGGGAAGTTGGGACGGATCTCGGGGATCCTCCCGCAACCACCTTGCGGAACTTATGTTCACCTGACCCAGTCAGCCTTTTTAAAGTTGCTATAGGTCCGATGGTCCGCGGAGACAAAGTCAGCAGGTCTGTCAATCGAGATGATTATAGGTAGGTGGTCTGATGCAAGCGATAGCATAGGTCGCCACGTTATGCTATTTATCAGACCTGCGCTAGCTATCGTTAGGTCAGGCGAGCTGCTCCAACTACCCATAATCCTGGTGGGGGCATCATCATTCATCGTGCAGAATGTCGAATCGTCTATCTGCTCTGCCAAATCATTTCCCCTACGATCAGCTGGTAGACTTGAATGCCAGAGATCGTGGTGCGCGTTAAAGTCACCAACTACCAATCGGTTTTCACCTCTGAGGAGCGCACCTATGTCAGGGTGATATCCTGCCGGGCAGCAGGTGACAGGGGGTATATAAATATTAAATATTTCGAGCTCGACATCGCCTGACCGGACAGCTATTCCTTGACATTCTAAGGTAGTGTCCCTGCGGTCGATGTCTTCTTCAATAAGACGATACTGCACTGTGTGATGGGTGATGAATGCTAAGCCACCACCATTACCTCGCTCGCGATCCTTACGATGCACATTGTAGCCGTTGCTTGAATGCCATAGATCGTGGTGCGCATTAAAGTCACCTACTACCAAACGGATTCTACCTCTAAGAAGCGCACCTATGTCAGGGACATATCCTGTCGGGCAGCAGGTAACAGGGGGTATATATATATTAAATATTTCAAGCTCGACATCGCCTGACCGGATAGCTATGCCCTGACATTTAAGGGTAGTATCCCTGCGGTCAATGTCTTCTTCAATAAAACGATATTGCACTGTGTGGTGTGTGATGAATACTAAACCACTACCATTATCACGCTTGCGATTCTTGCTATGCACATTATATCCGTTGCAATTGAACAAAGTAAGGGACACGTGCGGTTGTCCACCTTGTCTCAGTTGCGCTTGCCGCTGTGCAGATTACTGCCTCGTGGAGATTGGGGGCAGCGCCGGTGGAGACGAAAGCGGCTGCAGAGCTCTTCAACATGGTGCAAGTCACCTGTCCACTCACGTGTGGTGCGCAGACCAGAACACGTTCGAAAAAGTCCGCACCGTACATGAACAAAAGAGGATTAATGCAAGCAAATATATGAATTGCAATTGTTGTAACACTTTTCTTGGTCGTATATTGTTCCGATGCGAAGGAACGCTTATCTGCTTCGGTTAGCTTAAATTTATTTGTTTTCCCTTTTACGTTGCTGGCCTTTAACGTCATTTTTTTGTTACAAATTCAAATGTATCCAGGTATTTACGCGAATTCATACAAGATGGTGGGTGATATAACGCTAACACGCACATTTTTCAATTTTAGGATGGCGTGATAAAAGAGAATATGAATGAAAGCCATTAGTTTCCACTTTCAGGATGTCATGGGGAAAGATAAAAATCCAATATAGCGGAAGTAGACATCAGCTGCTTTAATACCTTCACCTTATATGAATTCGTCTTGAATAATGTCAAATGGAATGTTTCCATTCCATAATACAATTTATTATTATTTTCGTAAATAACTTTAGTTGATATTTACATTCGTACCTTTTCTATTTCCCACTGTCATTATCCTTAAAATCTTTAACATAAATTCTTCTTCCAGTGATATATCACTAATGGACAACAATAGATAGTAAATGTAAGAAAATAAGCGGTGAATTCAATTCGGACCAGTTATTTTCGGTTTGCGTTACAGCTTTAAACATCCCCCATCAACTTTTGGAAAATGTTGCATAAATAAATCAGGGACGTTCCGGTGCACAGACCCTATGTATGATTTCCCTTCAAGTTATTATTAGTTGTATGGCGTGTAGACATCACATGTCGAATACAATTAATTTGCATTACTTCACAGTTTCCTCTTGTAGATCAGACAACTATTTTATTTTTCACAAGAAAAATACTCCATATATGTATGTATGTACATACATACATACATACATACATAAGTGCATATGGATTTATGTAGTTTTAAACAAGTATTTATATACAGATATAGACATTTAAAAGGGTTTACGTGTTTACTTAGTTGACTGCTCTAGTAGCATACTTCTTCATACGCGCTTCGATCTCTGGTCGGAAATGTCGTATGAGGCCCTGCACAGGCCATGCCGCACCATCGGCTAAGGCGCAAATTGTATGACCCTCAATTTGTTTGGATATTTCCCACAGCATATCTATTTCTTCTGGCTGACCATTACCAGCCACAAAACTGAAATTCAACATTACGTTTCAAACAAATTTTGGTACCGAAAATTTATGTTCACTATACCGTTTCATGATTTTATGCATCCACATAATACCTTCGCGACATGGTGTGCACTGACCGCAGCTTTCGTGACGGTAGAATGCAGTTAAACGCTCAATAGCTTTAATGATATCTGTGGATTTATCCATAACTATAAGTGCTGCAGTTCCCAGTGATGTTTGAGCAGCAATTAAACCGTCAAAGTCCATTAACACATCATCACAAACTTTTTTTGGGATAACGGGAGTTGATGAGCCACCAGGAATTACTCCAAGTAAGTTATCCCATCCACCTCGAATACCGCCAGCATGTCGCTCAATTAATTCTTTAAGTGGGATCGACATTTCTTCTTCAATTGTACACGGCTTGTTTACGTGGCCAGATATATTAAACAACTTTGTTCCCGAATTCCGAGTTCGCCCGAAACTTGCGAACCAAGCGCCTCCACGTCGCATAATTGTGGGAGCCACTGCTATAGTCTCTACATTGTTAACAGTAGTGGGGCATCCAAAAACGCCCACATCAGCTGGGAATGGGGGCTTTAGGCGTGGCTTTCCCTGCTTGCCTTCAAGCGATTCAATTAATGCAGTTTCCTCTCCACAGATATATGCACCAGCGCCGCGATGCATAAATACATCAAAATCATATCCAGAACCGCACGCATTCTTTCCAATTAATCCGGCTTGATAGGCCTCAGCAATAGCCAGCTGCATGTTTGACGCCTCGTTGTAGAATTCGCCACGAATATATATATAAGCAGCACGTGCACCCATTGCGCGTCCAGCTACTAAGCATCCTTCCACCAGCATATGAGGGTCATGGCGCATTATTTCACGATCCTTGCAAGTGCCAGGCTCTCCTGAAATATTGTAATACCAATAATATGTATTATTAAGCGTCCTTTCGCGAACTTCAAAGGAACAGTTCATACCAACAAGTTTACAAGCAAAACAAAAACAAAATTGCAAAAATTATTTTTGTTTCGCTTGTAAATTTATGGGAATATTTTTCCAAGGAAATTTGCGATAGAGCTGATTATTATTTTATTTTAATAATATACCTTCATCAGCATTCACAACTAAGTATTTTGGACGCCCATCTGATGGTTTATTCATGAATGACCATTTCATACCAGAAGGAAAACCAGCTCCTCCGCGGCCACGAAGACCAGACGTTTTCAATTCATTTATTATCCAATCAGAACCCTTCAATAAGATTTCCTTTGTCTTATACCAATCACCACGTTTAAGTGCTCCTTTTAGACGCCAATCATGCCGTCCATATAAATTTGTAAAGATGCGATCTTGATCGGCAAGCGGACCGAACTTCGTTCTTGTTTGTGCAGGTGGTGTTCCAGGTGGCGCGGCTCCAGTGCCCTGCAAGCGCCGTTGAGACACAGAAGGTAGAATTGCATACGCTGAGGTAAAAGAGAAAAGCAGTGAAATTAAAAGGGCAAACTTCATAATTATTATTTTTCTTGCGGATTTTGTTTTCTTATTAGGTCAGCTCCAAGCTATAACTCTTTCAACTATAATATATCATATACCATATTATATATGATATATATTATTGGTACAATATTTATAAAAATTTATATTTACTGAGTGTTGTTTTCTATGTAGCCCCATTTGAATTACATAATTACGTTCTTGTAAAATTCAATGCTGGAACCGCAAGAACCCTTAGAAGATATCGATTGTAGGACTTCCTATTTATATGACATACATAGCCTTCCGCTTATTTTTTTCAACCAAATGCTTACCGAATTGCTGTTTTTGCAGATAATTTATTCTGATCAGCCTTACAGCCATTTTTTTCTAATCGTGACAACTTGCACCCAAGGAAAACAGATTTGACAGGAATAAATTGTCACTTTTGTTTAGTGCTACCAACCTTCCGAATTCTGCCGAAGCTTTCGAAAACCCATTGGATTATACAAAAATAATTTAAGATCTTACACCATGCTTACACATATTATATCTTCGAGCGTACCAAAGCAATACGTAATTAAAAGTAAGGGTTTGGAACGATTACCCTACTATACAGCTAAGTACCAAATTTGTGTGGATTATCTTATATTCGTGATTAGAAAACTATTGTTTTTTATTCCAGCCGTGGGAAAAACTATGGTATTTCCGTTTGTAGGTATGATATCCGTTTTCAACCAACGGCAATTTCATATATGTAGGTAAAAAAAAATCGTATAAGTAAAGAAAATGGTCCACTGAACTAAAAAAAAAATAAAACAGTGGGTGAGGTCCGACTTCTTCTATTGATTCTTAGTGTGTTGAACGATTGTGCGATTCACTAACTTATTCTTAACGACACTTAACAGCTGTTTCGTTGTATTTACTCAAAGTGATAAAGTGTGGCACCTCTGTCAAACTAAAGGTCAAAATAAGCGAAAAGCACAAAGAGGAATAGAGAAAAAACAAACGAGTGCCTGCTGCCAAATATAAATTTGAGCGTTTTTATTATATTTCATTAGAGTGAAATAGATATTAGTTTGTTCTTAACTACAAACACTTAAACTTCTTTATATACATATATTGCAATGTTCCATTGTAGCAGAATTCCGGACTCTTTGAGTGTTTTGTTAGAATAGTAATCAGCTCGACTCCAAGGAATATGCGGAATCACCTACAAATATGCCATGGTTATCGTTTTCAAACTTCGCGTTGTGCCCCAGCGTATTTAGGATTTACATACATATATTTAATTTTTTTAATTATAATTATTTATCTATATATTAAAACTAAACTATATTTCTGTTTTTATACATGGATCCTTGTAAAAGTTTGCTTTTACCATTAGCATATCAATTGAATGGTAGATGTGGTGGTTGGCACAAGCCTCCTCATCATTCCTTGGTGGTAAAATTGATATATACGTGGAATCGACGGCTCCAATAGAGCCTCCCACGTAGGGAGACGGCGCCGAATCAAACATTTCTTTAGCAGATTGGTGCTCCACTTGGGTCATAGGTAACCTCACTTTCTGGTGAAACAACGAATCATTGATTGCATCCGTTACCCGATGAATACCGGCTTACGGATAACTAGCTCATGGACATTCCCCTTTGCTCGCCTACGGGTCATTGATAGCATTGATACCAGTTGCGATGAATCTCAAAGCCACTAGAACCTACCAATATAAAAGTAAACTTTAAAATTGCCTACAGGGTTAAAGATTACACGAGCTACCTGTTTCTCAGTCGATTTTCCTGTTATTCTGGAACCTCTTGTTTGGTTGTTAGGCTGAGAAATTGGATATTCAGACAAGTTTGGAGTTAACCGATACAGCTTCTGAAATTCTGTTAAAAGGGATTATCCACATCCCGGAGTAAACGTCGATCCTTCGTCACCTCGTGATAAATCATATGCCGAATATTCAAACGACAATATTTAATGTTTTTAATTACAAGAAAACAAATTACCAAATTTTGAATTCATCTTTTATTTAAGTTGAAATCACTAATTTCACTTTTCTCGATTGAGTTAACAACATAAAATTTTTTGTCGTTTAGTTTTTGGTCATCGACTAGCTAACATCAACAGCTGATTCCGCGAATGCGAAAATCGTTAAAAAAAAATGGTTGCTGAATAGCAGGGTCGTTAAAATTTTGGTTAAGCTTGTCACGATGCTTTTATATGGAACATAAGCAACTTAAGATCTGAAATGGAAGGAAACTACTTGGAAACCAATAACATTGTTTGTCTTCTAGGTAACAGCTTAAATCCAACGAAACAAATTAATTTAAAATTCCAACCTTTTCAGGAGATGCTGCGTACCCCCTAGAGCCTTGGATGCTTACTCCATACAGAACACAAGAAAGTGGTTCAGCTCAGGCCAAATTTAAGGAAGTGCACACGCGTTGCCGAAATATAATCGAAAGAACAAATGGTGTTCTTAAAAACCGATGGAGGTGCCTGTTAAGTGCAAGAGAGTTGTACTATGCTCCTGCTAACGCAATACAAATAATTAACGTTTGCGCTGCTTTACATAACATTTGCATTCATTATAAAAGTGATCCAAATTTTCCTAACCCATCTGTTAATGAAGATGTCAATGAGATCTCCACAGTAGGTAATCAACAAATCGCCGAAGTGAACACTACCTATCTGGTCGCAGGTCAGCGCATTCGTACAGAAATCGCTAACACACTTTAATCAAAATAAAAATTTCATTTCATTCTTTATGTTTATTTAAAAATATTCAGGTAACCTATATTAAAATATATGAAAATTTGTCTTGTAATATTTTATATGTTTTTTGTTTTAATACATAGTTCATTTCCTTTAACATACATAGTTCATAGTTTAAAATCTTTAGATTTGCCTTTTCGTAGAAAGTAAAAATTAAAAAAAATCAGTCTTACAAAAATATATTATTTATGTAGTCTTGGGATCTACCTTTCCTTAGAAGTTTTAGTTTCATTTCCTTTAACTCTAACGTCCGCCGATTATTTTCTAGTAGCTCCTCAAGTTATATTTTACGCAACTTTTCCATTTCAAAATTGTGCCTGATCATTTCGCTTGATTTCTTCTCCTTCTGATCGCATATTCGTTCTTGTATGCGATATATTTTTTTAGTCCAATATTCTATGGCCCGTAGTCATAGTCAAATAAAAGTCGGATCTAAATACGTTAAAGCATACTTTAGCTTAAAGTATACTTTATCTTAGTCATAGTCGAGTTAAATCCGGATTTTTCGGTTAAAGTCGAATTTATAGTTAGAGTGCCGAAAAGCTGTTACTAAACCATTTAGTAAACTGTCAAAATAATTATAAATCTGCATCTTCGGTGCTAAAAGTTGTGTTTTTTTGGTGAAACTTAAATTAAAGGAAAAAAATGAGCCGTTTTGATAATATTGAACGGGATTTCAGCATCATTAGTGATGCTACTTTGATTAGACGGCCAAAAATGTATAAAACCAGAATCAACCCTTTTGAATTAGAAGGCAGTGATTTCTATTCTCGGTATCGGTTCGACAAAGCCACGGTGGAAGTCATTATTCGAGCTTTAAATATGGTAAATCCGAGAAATAATAGAGGTCTTCCGGTACCAGTGAGCACACAAGTCTTATGTACTCTTAGATTCCTAGGAAGAAATGTCCATCAAAGTGATGTTGGTATGTTAATAAAGTGTAATTTAATTTTCTAAATGATATTCCATTATATTATAGCTGATCTGCACGGTTTATCCCAGAATTCTGTAGGAAGGATAGTAAAAGAAATATCCAAAAGAATTGCAATGTTACTGCCACACTTTGTTCGATTCCCAAGCAGAAATGAGCTGAACGAAGTAAAGAACAAATTTTACCGATTAGCTCGGTTTCCGACCGTGATCGGAGCAATCGACTGCACCCATGTGCGAATTAAATGTCCTTCAAAGAATGTGGGCCCAACTATGGCAGGTCACTTTCTGAATAGGAAAGGATACTATTCCTTAAATGTTCAGGTAAATAACCAAAAATACGCCATAATATATAAGTGAATGCGACAATAGCGTATACTTATATATTTCACAGATCGTATGTGATGCAGATTGCAAGATCCTTGATATTGTTGCAAGGTCACGCGGCTCCAGACATGATGCTCGAATTTGGGACAACTGTCAGCTTAAAACTCGTTTGTTGGAAAGCAAATCAGAACACAATGGTGTACTAGTGGGAGATGCAGGCTACCCTAACTCATCTATACTATTGACACCAGTTAGAAATCCGTCCACAACCAAAGAAGAAAGGTAGTAGTTTTCAAAATTATTCCTGAAATATTTCATTTCTGAATGTTTCTTTGAAGATATAATAGAAGCCACATTGCAACTCGTTCCAAAATAGAATGCCTGAATGGACAGATAAAATCTAAGTTTCGTTCAGTTTTCGAGAGGTTGAGGGTTGACCTAGATACTGCAAAAAATGTAGTTGTCGCTGTTGCTGTACTTCATAACATCGCCAAAGAAAGAAACTTTTCATGTGAGTCCTACATTTTAACTAAACAATTAATTATACTGAAATATATTTTCATAGTTTTGGATCTGGATAGCACTACTAATGCCGTATCAATTGCACAAAGCAGCGACATTCTTGAAACGACTTCAAATTCAGGGAGAGCATACAGAACTGCATTTATTAATAAATATTTCTGACTACTACCTCACTAATCTTAAGTAGAAAACAAAAATTATTCATATATAAGTATATGCATACATATGTATATTTATTTCGAACTTCAATAAACATCTTCTCTTTTTTGTACTTCATATCATTTTCATTTGCAAATAATAAACAAATACCAGCTGATATAGTATGCCTCTTGGAGATGGGTTTTTTTTAATCGATAAACAGTAATATCGCATAAGAAGTACAATATTCCACATAAATTCTGGCTTTTATCTTTATATAAAAGCATACAAACTCTTTTCAAACTTATTTTAACAATTAATAGCAATAAAATCACCATTTTATTGTGAAATTATCAAGTTAAAAAAATATCCTTCGATAAAATATATCCATTAGTTCATTTTCGACATTTTTCCCTCCAAAATGTCATTTCCATATTTGCAGCATTGCCATTTCTGCAAATTTACTGATTGACAATGTTGTCATTAGTTAGTACCATGTACTAAACTGACTATGACAAGACTAAAAATAAATTCGACTTTATCTTTTTAGTATTTTACTAACTAAAGTCGGATTTTATGTTGGACTATGACTACGGGCCTATTTCTTTATTGTTTGACTTAATTGCTTTTAATATTTCGCCTAACTTACAACACAGCTCTTGTTACGTTTCCAGTTCTTTCAAAATCATCTCGCTACTTGTTGGTTTCTTGGACTTCATTGCACTGCTCGTATTAAGGCTACTTTGCGGAGCTGGCTGCGTGCTGCTATCCGTTGGTGAACATTGGCTTTGGCACTCAGGAGCAGAAAGTTCAATATCCCAATATCCACACCTAGTAATACGTACTTTGGTATAATAATCAGATTTTACAAAAATTACTACACAAAACTTACCTTTTTCCACTCAAACTCACTCTTAACCGGACCAATGCTATTCAAGGCCAACGTAAGCTTCTTCCAGAACTCGGCCACTTTTTCCCGATTTGTAGCATTTTTTCTAGCAGCATTAAAAGTATGTACATCTATTATTCAAAACAAACCGTTACTTACATTTTATTGCGGTCTTGTTCGCCTGTAAAACAAAAGTGAATAATTTTGCATTTTCCACTTGTTCATTTCGCCCGAATAAAGAGTTGCCAATAGAGCGAAATGTTTTTCGAACATGAAAAATAGTTTACGATAAGGTGAACAAATAAGACGAAAATTTTCGGGCGAAAATGAAACTCACGATAAGGGTGAATAAGTTAACGTCGGTAACATTTTGCTGTAGAATGTACAAGGGTTTAATAAAAACGAGCACGAAGAATTTACATCAAACACATTGCCAAAAATTCACTAAAAGATTTTCACTGAAACTCACTGTAACGTTTTAAAAAGATGTTGCTAGACAGGGGAATTTCTGTTAGCTATTTTTTCCAGCAAAGCTACTTTTCTCCGCTCTAGTTCGCCGTCCTTCTCCCACTTCTCCATCAACAGTTTTTGAAAGGTAAAGCACGGGCTGGCGCCAGTTCTGCTGTTATTGTCCCGTGCCGCCTTATATGCCTGGAGAAGACCGCGCATCTTCGACTCCAAACACAGCGGCGTCCTTTCAAAGTCCTGGAAGTGGATTAATAAATATAATTTGTTCAATCATATAACCTCTTTCTTTTTGGGTGCTCAAACTCCGCTTTCCGGGCGAGGTAGCATCTCAAAAACGCAATTGTCTAATCACGGGACCATCCCTTTGGCCTTTTTTCTTGCATTCTCATAATTCATAATTTTATGTGAAATATACGACAAGCAATTTTACTTACCATTGTTCCATTTTTATTTGTTATGTTTATGTATCCATAAAACAAACAAAATTTGACAGTTGATTGAAATTTCCCAAGTGTTTTTCCAGAGCCCATTCACAATAGAGCGGTTATTTTGCTTCATAACACTGCATCTCAGGTCGGATATCATATAACCGAGTTGGACCAACTCGCATATTGTTCCGAGCTAGTGTTGTTGTTTTACATGCTATTTCTTATCCTACCTAGTGTTCTTTTGCAACTAGGTTACATTAAAACCGGCCCAGTATTTGTAAATATATACCTACATAAACCTAAAAATTGCCGCCACAACTATTTTGCGTTCCAAAATACCACTAAACAAATCGCATCTTTCATGGAAGGTGAGAACAGGGTTGGTTTTGTAACTAAAAGAAATTTTATCCGAGTTGGAGCGCTCTTTACCAACTCGGAAACAAAGAAACGGGCTATTATTAGTGTAATCTAGCAACTCTAAGTACGCTTAACGCTATATCGATTGTGAATATCTTACATGGTACAGGGTGGAGATTACGATACAGAGAAAAGAAGGTGACGACAAAAGCACTTCCGTTACTCCGTACTTGCCACGTTTGAAGGATTGACGTCACAAATGGCTCTTAAAAAGTTGATTTCTCTGAGTTTTGAGTGATATTTATGAAAACTTAAACACAGAGTAATAAATGTAAAGTGCAGAGCTTTGTATTGTGGCAGTTGCAGCGAAAATAAAACGCCCGAGTGCAGTTATCATCTTCCTTTTCTTCTCGCTATTCCTCTGGTATGAACATCTGTGACGTGTATGCCATGTCCAGACCAAGAGTTAATCATCTCAAAGCGAAGTTAATCCACATTAGTAGCAATAGTTACCAGTCCACACCGCAGTTTGGGGTTTACAATCCATATAAGGTGTTATCGTCATTACAAACAGTGTGAGTGGAGTGAATGGCAGATAAACTAATGAAGGAGACTATAAACGAACGGGTTGAAAGTAAAACGAAAGAAAGAAAACGAGAATTTTACAATTCGAACGTAAATAGAAACCCTGGTCGGTCCAACACCGCCATCTGCAATATTTTCGCAGAACTCATATCCGCGTAAGAGGCATTCTACCGCGCTTCAAAATAAAATAACGCAGATCAATCCAATAATAAAAATGACGGTATATACCAATAAAAATGAAAAAACGAACGGTTACCCTCCTCCCGCCCTACCGATACGGGGGGCGCAGTATGCGTGACGCACGGAACTTTGGTTTGTTGGTTTGTGCCGAGTCATCGAAAGCGTCGAGGTCTAAAACTGCTCAGCTCCAAAAAAAACTTCATCAGCTGAATATAATACATGAAATGCAAGAATATTTACCTTCGTTAATCATTTATAGAGGAAGGACAGTACATCTTTTTGATAGTGAAAAGAAAGTCCGAAATATCAAAGGTGCTGGAAAGACAGTTTAAATCTTGACACAAACAGCGGCCGTAGCCGAGTGTGTAGCGTGTGCGCGCTGGGTGGCTCCGGGTTCGAGTCCTGCCCGGGGCATGTAACATAAAAAATTAAAAGTTTTTTCTAATAGCGGTCGCCCCTCGGCATGCAATGGCAAACCTCCTAATGTACTTCTGTCATGAAAAAACTTCTCACAAAAATTATTTGTGTTACAACATTAAGACGCACACCACAAATTGTAGGAGAAGTTTGGCCAAAATCGCTTAAGCGGTTATAGCGCTTAAGTAAGTAAGTAAGAGAGGTCGAAAGTGGCTTGAGACAATTCGGCTGGACAGAGTAGAAAGGTTTATTAGTTTCAAACGATTAGTATAATGTGAAAGATTAAACAGAGATTCCTGTCGAAAATTTAATTTTGAATTGATCCTAGCTGATCTACATATGTGAACTATATGTAACGCGAGTTCCAAACCGTATTCTAGTATCGGTCTTATTAATGTTGTTAAAAGGGCTTTAGGTACATATTCTTTTGGCGATCGGTTCTCTGCCCCTTTTTTCAAACGAAGCGTATGATTTAAAAAGTTTTACGTCATCGGCATACATTAATGTATTTGAATTTTTTATTTCTGAAGAAATATCATTTATAAATAACAAGTACAGAATCGGGCGTAGTTGGCTGCCTAGAGAAACTTCTGAATGCACATCTATATCATTGGATGAACCGCTATTTGAGTTGAAACCCAACGGAGGAGAGAAAGTGGAAGGTGGCCCAGCAACTCGAATTTATGGATGAATAAGGGGTGGCATATTTTGTTAAATGTTTTACTAGCTTTATTAGAAACAATTATGGATAATAATATGCAATTAAACGAACTTAAGGAATGCTGTTTTCGAAAGATGCTGGTGAGATGTAAAAAAAATACAACATAAGACTTAAGTGGAGTCTTTTCAAGGTTCTTGTTTACACACGACTTTATGTTACAACATCCTATATAGCAGGACCTTCCTTGCAAAGTCAGTGTCAGTCAATTGGATGTACATCTGACAGTTCGTGCTAAAAAAATTTGCCCGCACTTAGAGCAATATTGATATCAGTTTCTTAGGGTCACCATGCAAAAACTGATGGCTACAAATGTGGACGATTGTGAATTAATACAAGTGAGAAGTTTTCTTAACTAAAAATGGCAGCAACTAATATTAAATGCCACAAATTTAAATTTCCACCAAGAATGGTGACGTTTGCTATATCACGTGATCTCAGCTGTCCCGAATTTTGACGCATATGGGCTAAGATTTTTCACTTGTATTTATTCACAATGCATTGGACGTTTTCACGGTGTAGCTATCCTGGCAGGTCTAACTCCTTCGCAAGGCTATTATCGACCATCGTTATATATGAACCTTCATCGAACAGCCCATGTTTGTAGAATCCTTGCCACAAGTTGTCAAAAACCATTCGTTTCGGACAGCGGCCTTAAATGCAATGATCGAAGACTTGCAGCTCAAAATTTCAATTGACGAATAAAATCTAAAAATAATAAGTTGGCGGACTATATATAACAGAGAGACGGCCAAAGTAGCGTCGTCGGCATCTTCGGATGCCAATGCTCTAGAAAAATTGTTGGAAGCACCCAATGTATTTTTCCGGCTGATCCATTTGCACATATTCTGCTTCATAATTTCATTTTTTCTCTAATTTTTGCTTGCAACATTGTAATTAATGACGATCCCACTATTTCAACACCAATTGTTAAAATTTCGCGTTTTAAGTTCATTTTCACATAAAAATACAACCTCCATGTGCAAATAAAAATCGACTCATTTAAACAGGTCAGACAACTTTTTGGCGATCAACTTCTCATTCAAATAATCGCCTGGAAAGTTACCTGAAACTCAGCGCCACTCTTGTATTTTGAACAAGTTTTGCTCTATTCCGAGCAGCACGGATCGCAGTGCTTCGACATCGGTTTCTGAAAGTAACTTTATTACAAGAATTTCAAGTAAGGAGGAGTGGAAAATAGAGTTTCATACTCCACCTGATAGTATTGTCATCTACACAGATGGCTCGAAATCCGATAATAAGGTGGGAGAAGGCGTTTTCTCACGGAACTCTCTTCTACAAATTTCCTTTAGGTTACCAGATCACTGCAGCGTTTTCCAGGCTGCGGTCTCAGCTATCATGGAAGCTGTAGAGAAGTTTGGAGCCGGAATTCTAGGAAGAGACATCTTCGTTTTTAGTGATAGCCAGGCTGCAGTTAAAGCTCTGAGTTCCTTCACGTTTAACTCAAACATCGCGCTGGCCTGCCGCCTATCTCTACAGGAGATGGCCAAGCAGAACAGACTGTACCTCATTAGATGGAAACTGCATGGCAGACCAACTTATAAGATAAGGTACGACCTAGTAGATTCTTCAGGATAAAGAACGCATTGGTATGCCGTTTTCCACTTGCAAAATGCATATATAAACAAGGTGACAATAGATAGAGTCAAAATACGACCTTAAGTCTGACGTGGCCTAAATGGGGTCGGCAACGGCCGCGTAGCGTTTACTCTCAAGGAGAAAAACCATTTCATCTACTGTGTAAGTGTCTTGCACTATGAAAAAACAGGATGCGGTCTTGTGATCTCCGTTTCTGTATGTCCTTAGTGAGGTCTCAAACACTGAGGTTAATTGCCGGTTGATGTTAATCAGCGAAACAAAATAGTTTGATGAGGGGTAACCTTTCTTGGGATGGTATTAAATTCTTATGGTAACACAATGAACCTCTTATTATTGGCCTAAGTGTGCCGCCGCAGCCACTCTAACCTAACCTAACCTTACCTATCAGAGAGGTCGGTAAGAAAATGTGGTGAACATTTATTTATTATGTTCAGATGTAACAATTAACAGCGTGCCTACCATATTATTATTATAATTTTTAATTTTAAATTTCATTAAATTTATTTTTAGAGTTTTTACTGTTATCATATTCATTTGTACCTACATAGAATCAGAACAGAATTTTTGTGAGGTGATGCAACTGTTTTCAGGGATTGTGGCTTTAACTACAAAAAATGCATGGATAGTTAATATTTTATTTTATATCCAGTTGAATAAAAAAATATGTAATGTGTTTGCATTTCGCATTTTAAACTATTTTCTAAAAATTTTGACATACATATGAAAACTTTTTGATAATTTTGTACGAAATATAACCACAACAGAAATGTAAATGAAAAAATATTTCCAAAAAATGTATGATAGGTTATATGATATTATGATATATATAAAGAAAATCATAAAAAGTAGTCATGGCACAAAAAAACAGGGATTCGAACTATGGGGCTGTTGCCGCCCGCCTTCTTTAGCATTAAAATATGTTGCCAATTGTATCAATGTGCCTAATTTTTATTTATATATTTTATCTTTGTCAAAGTAACTTCCACATACGGTATGATTTGCATATGTCACTTTGCCTTTCGTCACATCTTCGTATGTGGTTACATTCGTAAACATAAATGTCAAAACTCCTATTTATCTACGCTTATATAATTTTGAACCGTTTTGCAGTATTTATCGTTATTTTCATCGCCGTATTTTCTTAGTTGTACGTATGTACATATATGTGTATGTATGTTCAATGTACTTGTATATGCTTATTACATTTATTCGCTAACCGCAATGCGTCAATCGCTGTTTCTCCTTTGTGCGCACATAACTTGCCAAAATTTATATTAGCTAACGTAGCAAGAACAGTGTTTCAGTCGTCGATCATTGGAGAAGAGCGAAGGACACACTGCGGTGAGTATTGCTGATTGTACGTGTACATATGCAAATACATAACCTTTTTACTCTATAGAAATAAACCAAGTCCAACCGGAATAATTAGAGATTTTGGATTTGCGTTATATTCGCTAGCGCGATCGACGACATTTTTATTTCGCATTGTATGCCTTTATATCAATGCTGACGTCCTAATTGGAAATAATCAGCCATTTCGCCTACACATTTTGCAAAAATTCCGACATAGTTATATGGGCAAATCACCTCGCCGAAGCCCTCGATTCAACACAGACGCCAGCGATTCGCCTATAATGGAAGCCAACGCCCCGGCATCGAATATTACTAGGTCGAAATCAACCGCTTCGAACACTGCCGTATCGAAAGCCATTGCCACTGCCCCATCATGTGCCTTGCCAGCCGCGCCAGTAGTTACTACCACCGCCACAGTCAGCGGCGCACCAGCCGCTCTCAATCCCGCTTTAGTCATGGCCACCGCCACAGCCGGTGGCGCACCAGCCGCTCCAAAATCCACTGAAGCAACTTCTCATTCTTCGTCAACGACTTCTGCTGCACGCCTAGAAAATGTAGTTCAAGCAATGCAAAAGCAAATCGCCGTGCTTGAAAGTAGCTTAAGGGCTGCTGAAGCGAAATTGAAGGTGCACGAGTCGTGCGCTATTGCGCCCATAAATGTTTCCGTTGCCGGAGCTTCAGTTAGCCAAACATCAGCAGGGCAGCCGTTGTCTGCACACTCGGCGGAGTTACAATTTCCGTCAGGGTCGAACACGAATGTGGTACCAGCCGATGCACGATACTCGCCGCTTTATTTTGCAAATGGTGTACCTGCCACAAACGCAAATTTTGTTTCGTCAAATGGTATGTCGGTACCACCTTACATATACGCAAATCCACCGGTACCACCGAGTGATGCCACGTCAATGATTTCTAATTCAAATACGACACCTGTTTTTGCAAACATGGGCCCTGTAGCCGCGGCGCCATCTTGCTTACCTAGACAAATGCAGGTTTTGCCGGATTTTTGTGGGAAAGCAGAGGACTGGCCAATATTTTACTCTGCTTTCACTGAATCCACTGCAGCTTATGGGTATAGCAACTTCGAAAATAATCAAAGGCTACATAAATGCTTGAAGGGCGAAGCACGAGAAACCGTAAAGTGTCTACTTATACACCCGAGCAACGTCAACAATGTAATTGAACAGCTAAAAATTAGGTTTGATCGCCCCGAACAGCTGATTCGGAGCCAATTAGCACAAATTAAAGAAATAACGCCAATTGCAGAGAGTGCAATGGCAAAGTTGGTGCCATTCGCAACAATAGTAAACAATATTTGCGCCTTCTTGCAGTCAGCCAAAGGAGGCGAACAGCACCTCGCCAATCCTACGCTGCTCGACGAACTCATTATGAAACTGCCTATGAGTAAACGTATAGAATGGGCTAGTTACGCAGCTTCCATACAGCCGTATGCAACAGTGAAGCAATTTAGTGAGTGGCTCACAAAATTAGCAAACGTAATCTGCACAGTATACGATGGCGAGCCAATACGCGACGCCAAACGCCGAGTTGTACTGCACGCAACTGAAACCCAACGTCCTCTAAGCTGCCCCATATGCCAGGGCCAGCACAGGCTTGCTGACTGTAAACATTTCGCTGATCTGTCAGTGACGAGTAGGTGGGCTGAAGTGAAGAAACGTCGTTTATGCTTTGCGTGCCTTAATGCCGGACATGGCACGCGTAATTGCCAGCGGCGCAAGCCATGTTCTACAGATGGGTGCAGGAGAATGCACCACAAGTTACTGCATGAAGTTGCATATAGTTCAAACAACTTGCCAATAGAGTCATGCCAGGGAGCAAACGCATACAGATCACGGGCCAACGTGAATGTCATCGCTCCACACGGGCACAACCGTCACCGAGTCGTCGTCAACCAAGTGACGTAGAAGCAGCAGTCCTTAGTTGCAACAGTGATACTGCCGATAACAAGATTCTGTTTAGAATTTTGCCTGTGGTGCTTTATGGTAAGCAGAGGTGTGTCGAGACTTATGCGTTATTGGATGAAGGCTCGTCAATAACGATGGTCGATAAGGCCCTCCTCCATGAACTTGGTTTACATGGAAGGGAGCATAGCTTAAATTTGCAATGGTTCGGTGGACGTGCAGCAAAGGAGCCAGCCGTTATTGTGGACATGTGTATCAGTGGCGCCGGTATTCAAAAAGGACATAAGTTGCGAAATGTGTACGGTGTGTCTAATTTACTATTACCATCACAGAGTTTGAGCAAAGCTGAGTTAAGATGTTATGACACACAGATACGCAAGCTGCCAGTACAACCATACGAACAAGTCACACCAAAACTATTAATCGGGATAGATCATTGCCATCTCGGATTGCCATCGTCTACCGTACAAATGGGTGAAAGCGGTCCGTTCGCTGCTAACACCGAACTGGGTTGGGTGGTTTTTGGCCCAACAACAATCGCACACACATCGTCGCCGTCTTGCTTGCTCGTGAATAGCCACTCCGATCAGTCACTACATAATGTGGTGGCAGAATACTTTGACATGGAGAGTTTTGGGATTAGACCGTCACCAATCGTCGAAAGTGAAGCCGATGTTCGCGCTAAAATCATTCTGAAGACAACAACAAGCCGAACCAATGGTAGATTCCAGACGGGTTTGCTGTGGAAACGGGACAGAGTAGATTTACCTGACAGCTACTCAATGGCGCTAAGAAGATTAAGGAGTGTTGAAATCAAAATGAGTCGGAATGCCGAGTTCGCCGCCGAATACAAAAACATCATTGATTCTTACGTAGCAAAGGGGTATGCACGTAAGCTGCCACCAGAAGAAGCCGTCCTTTCATCGCCTAAGACGTGGTACTTGCCCCATTTTGCTGTAACTAACCCCAATAAGCCAGGCAAGTTGCGTTTAGTTTTTGATGCCGCTGCTGAGGCTGAAGGGACCGCAGGAATACAAGTCGTTGCCGTCAATACTTTTTCATTTTCGGGAAGGCGCTATCGCGGTGTGTGCAGATATAAAGGAGATGTTCTGCCAAGTACTAGTTCGGCGAGAAGACAGGTGGGCCCAGCGCTTTCTGTGGCGAGGTGGGGTTGCCACAAATCCACCCGAAACTTACGAAATGCGCGTGATGACCTTTGGGGCTGCTTGTTCGCCTTGCGCAGCTAATTACGTCAAAACAGTAAACGCGCTGGAGCAAATTCACAGAGGGTGGTTGATGTTCTTGGTGGCCACGACATCACACGTCCGATTGTCAAAAAAGAGGGCTTCTTCGTTGAGAAAGTCTTGGGCTTAATTTGGCAGTCATCGACCGATTGTTTTGGGTTCAAACTACGATTTAACAAGGTGGACTCAGCAGTTATGAGTGGAGCAAGGCGCCCGACGAAAAGGGAGCTCCTTAGCGCCGTAATGTCGATTTTTGACCCTCTGGGATTCTTAAGTAACCTCGTCATCGGGGCAAAATTAATCTTGCGCGAGGTGTGGAAGCAAAACGTTCGCTGGGACGAACCGTTGCCCAACGAAATTAATGCTGCATGGGAGAAGTGGCGGCGACAATTGGTGGCTGTCAACGAATATGTTATCCCTCGCTGTTATTTCCGTAATGGTACACCGCACACGCTACAGCTTCACGTGTTTGTCGACGCCAGTGAGGACGCCTTTGCCGCAGTCGCCTATTGGAGGGCTGAAAACATAAATGGCGAAATCGAAGTCTCATTTATCTGCGCAAAATCTAAATGCGCTCCAGTGAAACCACTTACACAGTGCCACGCCTTGAGCTCCAGGCGGCCGTATTGGGAACTCGTTTATTGAGTTGCATACGCAATGAACATACGGTCGACGTCGAACGATGTATTCTGTGGAGCGACTCAACGACGGTCATCCGGTGGATTAGAAGCGAGCATAGGCGCTACAAACCATTCGTGCAGCACAGAGTTGGCGAGATATTGGCTGCCACAAACGTTTCAAGCTGGAAGTGGCTACCTACCGGATTAAACGTTGCCGACGAAGCAACGCGAATGAACAATCATCTGGAGCTTGGACCAACAGCCAGTTGGTTGCGAGGTCCACCATTCCTACAACAATCGCCGGACACTTGGCCTACTGGTGACCCTACAGTAAGCAGCAGCAACGAGCCTGATGAAGAATTTCGCCCTAAACACATTCTGGTAATCGTAAACCTTCACTTATTTGAATTTAAGCGGTTTTCTTCTTTCAGTAAATTAGCAAGAGTTGCCGCCTGGGTCTTACGTTTTTTAAATACTTGCCGCCGCATTGTCCAATCTGGCCAATGTTTCGGTCTGACTGCACGTGAAATAGAGTTCACCAAAGGGAGACTATGCCGCCTCGTTCAACGCGAAACATTCGCTATAGAGATCCAGCAGCTCGCACTAGCACGCTTCTACAGCTCTCACCGTATTTAATTTCAATTTCAATTTATTCGGTCTATGACATGATATATCTTACAGACTAGCGGTACAATCAAATTAAAACTAAATATACAAAATTAACTTAAAACTAAAAACCAAATGTATGCGAAAAATAAAAAATAAAAAACTACCAATACAGATCGTCTATGACTGATTTAAAGACAGATCTTGGTGACGAAAAATCAATATTAACTTTTTTTGAGATTTTGTTAAACTCTAAAAGCGCTCTAAAAATTGGTCCATGAGAAAAATAATTAACTTTGACCACTTGGAGATAGAACAATTTTTGAAAACGAAGAGCTTTACTAGGTATATTAAAACTAACCATCCCTAGAAGTTCGGCACAGTCAATGAAACCATTAATTACATCATAAACAAACATTAAAGACTGAATTGTTCTTCTGCTCTGAAGTGATGTTAAGCTTATTAGCAAACATCGGGCATTGTATGAGGGCAACGGCTCTTCAAATCTGATCGATTGGAGTGCAAAGCGAATGAACTTACGCTGAACCCTTTCAATCCTAGCAGCATGGCAATCATAAATCGGATTCCAAATAACAGCAGCATACTCGAGTTTCGAGCGAACTAAGGTATTGTAAAGAAGTCTCCTAGTATACGGATCTTTAAAATCCTTAGAGTAACGGCGTAAAAAAGCTAGATTTCTATAAACCTTTGGAAGGACATAACATATGTGATTTCGGAAAGTAAAACGGTTATCGAACACAACTCCAAGGTCAACAAAATCATTAACTGAAATAAGTTGGTGATTTGAAATAATATAGCACGATTTCCGAAACTCCGGAGATTTAGAAAATGACATATGGAAACATTTGCTAGTATTCAAAGAAAGTTTATTTCTGCGACTCCACTCGACCAGATTGTTTAGGTCATGCTGCAGGAGATGAGAATCATTATCGCAAGTAATACTACGAAAAAACTTCAAATCATCAGCATAAAGTAGAAAATTTGAGTTTTTAAAGCAAGAACCAATGTCATTAATGAAAAGAATAAATAGAATTGGACCAAGAATGCTACCTTGTGGAACACCCGAGGTCGCCACAAAAGAAAACGACTTGCAATTTTCTATTTCAACAAATAACAATCGGTTTGAGAGATAAGATTTTAGCCAGGCCAAGAAAACAGAGTGGTAACCAATACATTCGAGTTTATGCAATAAAATTGCGTGGGATACTCGATCAAATGCTTTCGAGAAGTCTGTATAGATGGTATCTATTTGAGAACCACTATTGAATGCTGTGATACAGTACTGCGAGAAAACAGCTAAATTACTGACAGTAGAACGCCCTCTGACAAATCCACGCTGGCGCGGCTCTAAAATAGATTTGGTAGCAAAGGTAATTTTTTCTTTAACCACTTGTTCAAAAAGCTTTGAGCATACTGTTAGTTTAGATATTGGTCTATAATTGCTTATATCATTCCTACTACCTGATTTAAAAATTGGAGTAATCGAGGCGAACTTCCATCGATCAATGAACACACCAGTAGAAAGCGATAGATTGATGATCAAACATAGAGGCTTACTGATCGAAAATTTACATTGCTTCAGAAAGTAAGAGCAGAAACCGTCGTAATCAGATTTCAAAGAAGTTTTTATAGCCGTTATACCATTCTGAACATCTAATTCAGAGACTGACAAATACCCGAAATCCAATGAATGGGTAGAGGCATTACAGACGGGCGTACAAACAAGGTCATCGTTAGCTACAAAATTTGACTTAAAAAATTCTGCAAACAAATTTACAGACTGAGATAAAGTTTGCGAAGACAGCCCATTCAAGCTCATGCAAGTTGGAATATTAGTAAAACCCTTTTTGGAACGAACGTATTTCCAAAAAGCTTTTGGATTGTCTTTAAGTTCGGTTTCAAATCTACAAATGTATTGATTGTATAAAAACTTATCAAGAACATTGAACTGATTCATATAAAAAATGTATTTTTCTTTAAAATTTAAATTACTGCGTTCTGATTTATACAATTTATAAAACTTGTTTCTTTGATTTTTTAACTTTTTTAGATTTTTGTTATACCATGGCAATTTATGAATAGGAGGTGCCAGAATTGAAAGGGTTCTCGAAAAAACATCGTGAGTTATGTTCAAAAATTTCTCAAAACAATCAGCTACATCACTAGTATTAAGAACGGAGTCCCAATTTATTTCCATTAAGGCAGCATTTAACCTATCATAGTTAGCATTACGAAAGTTAAAAGAAATGGCATTTTCATTAGAATTTGCAACAACACTATAAAACTCAAACATTATGATAAAAGGCACATGATGTTTATCTAATTTACTTATTGGAAATGGGCATTCAAAGAAATTAAATATTATATTATCATCAACGAATGCAAGATCCAAGATTTTATTCAACTTATTAAATAAAGTATTAATTTGGATAAGATTAAGACCAAGAAGGCTATCTAAAAAGTAAATTTCATGAGATCTATTTACGTTAGTCGGTGTTAAGACACCATTATGTTGTATGTCAGACCAAACCAGATTGCTAAGATTGAAATCACCAAGTACGCAAAAGTTGCAATCATGATTTTTTTCACAAAGACTTACAATATTTTCTGCATGTTCACAATATACACTGTCAGAACTATTCGGAGGAATATATGATACAAATATAAATATATTACGGAAACTGCTAATGCAGACGCACAACTGATCTAAAAGGGTGTCATTGTTTGATAGCTGTTGTACTGAAGATCGTAAACTGCTTTTCACGGCGATCAGAACACCACCACCCTTGAGATGGCCAGTTTTTAGAGCATCCCTATCTTTGCGATATACAACAAACTGATTTGAATCGAAAAATTCTGTATCGAAAAAATCCTTATTTAGCCACGTTTCAACAAACACGTAAATGTCATATTCTGCGCGAGAAGTTGCTAGAAAAATATCTTTGGCTTTGGTCCGCATTCCGGACATATTTTGAAAATAAATGTTAAGAGATTTATTAAGACAGTTTGTTACTACTTGATTTCTTCCGCAATTACCTCCTTTTGAAAAAAACGAAAAGGACGAACTTTAATATCAGCTGGCCAAATAATTGGATTTAACACCTTCGAATAAAATGATGGCGAAACGCCTAATTTAAAATTTATACTACGAAAATTGTCTACAGAAACATCTTTCTTAATCAGTTTATAGCACGCAAATTGATTACTTTGAATGCCCGAATGTCGAGAAACATAGGATATTACATTATCCTCAGTTACAGATGGTTTGAAAGAGGATATATGTAACCACTTCTTTTTTTTAACAACATCCAACTCGGCACTATCATTACATCCAAAAACTATTTTCTTAAATTTATGCCCTTTTTTATGACGCGCAGTAGTCCATTCGTTCGGATTTACAACAATTGATGCAGGCGACTCAGCAACAGCAAACGAATTAGAATTAGAATTTTGAGCAGGCAGCAAAGCAGATAACTGAGCACACGGAGTAGCAGCAATCATCGGAGTAGTCGTCGCACTCACTAAGTTAGTGGTAGTAGCCGAATCGTGCAAAGGCAACAATGATGAGCGAATTTGAACGGGCAGCAAAGAAGATAATTGAGCATCCGTAATAGCAGCAGTCACCTGAGTTGGCTGCGCAGTCACTACGTTGCTGGTAGTAGCCGAATCTTGGAGAGGCAATATTGATGAGCAAATTTGAGCGGGCAGCAAAGTAGGTAATTTAGTATCGGTAATAGCAGCAGTCATCTGAGTTGGCAGCGCAGTGAATACATTAGAGGTAGTAGCAGTAACGTGGGAGGACAACGACGTTGTTGTAAGCGCCACCGTAGCAGAGCGTAATGGCAGTTTAGCTCTCCCAGCGCCCATAACAGCGTCACTATACGATTTATGAGTGGGCGAAACACTAATACCAGCAGACAAAGAGCTTGAAGATGACGATTTTACATGTTTGCTTTCGTTAATTTTCGTATTAGATTTTTGTGTAAGGCAGCCAATAACAACACCACGCAAACCTCTGATTTCTGAGAGCAGGAGCGACAATGTATCATCTTTAGCATTTAGTCTGGTATGCAATTCAAGAATCTCCGCTTGAAAAATATCGGATTTTTTCAATAAACACTTATTATCTTCGTGAAGAGCACTGATAGCAGATAAAAGGCGAGAATTAACCGCTTTAATTTCGGCAAATTCATCGGCTACAGAAAATGACTTATGCTGCTGTTCAATTACATGCTCTTGAGTGTTTTTATTTTGGTCCACGGTACTTATATCCACAGCCGCGAGTGGTGGAGGAGAACGAATAGAACAACGGCGCACAGCCACACACACCTTACAAAAGAAAGGCTTATCTGTGCTCAACAAATAGTCAAGATCAGCCTGTTGAATGCCAACACATTTGAGATGAAAAAACTCATTGCATTTAGAGCACTGCACTTTGGACTGAGGGCGTTCCACTTTCTGCCCACACACACACGGCATATTAAATGGATTAAGAAATGGAAAATCACAATTTAATACAAAATCAAAAAAAGAAGAGTCACTGTCTCAGATTATATAGATATGCACCATGCCAATAATTAGCAAATTAAATAACTATGCGATTTGTATTTAATTAAAATCGGAGAGCGAATAGAAACACGACTGGTCGGCTTGACTAACGCCATCCTATTTAGATGAGGAAGGCATTCTCCGGGTGAAAGGGCGCATAGATAGCGCTAGCTGGCTTCCGATAAGTTCAAGGCGACCCATCATATTGCCATCGAATCACAATGTAACAAGACTCGTCGTGGCGCACTACCACAATATAATGCGTCATCAAAACTCAGAAGCAACTATATGCGAAATCCGTCGCAAGTATTGGATCCCACGATTACGAAATTTGTTGCGAAGCGTGATTGCAACTTGTACAGTGTGCCGCTTAACCAAAGCCAAGCCGGAAGCGCCTCTGATGGGACCACTACCTGCCGACAGACTTACGCCGTACGTAAGGGCGTTTAGTTATACGGGCCTGGATTATTTCGGCCCGGTAACCGTAACCAATCGACGCAGTAAAGAGAAGAGGTGGGTCGCCCTATTTACGTGCATGACTGTGAGAGCCGTCCACTTGGAGTTAGCTCACGATTTGAGTACCGATCCCTGCATCGTGGCAATTCGCAATTTCATAAATCGCAGTGGTGTGCCTATTCGCCTGCGCTCTGACAATGGGAAAAATTTTGTGGGCGCTGATAGAGAGGCCAAGCGATTTAACGAGGTGTTTGACTGCGCTCGCTTACAAGACGAGTTATCGCGAAGTGGTGTCGAATGGATATTTAATTCTCCATTCAATCCAACAGAAGGAGGAGCCTGGGAAAAAATGGTTCATTGCGTCAAACGCGTTCTTCGACAGACATTGAAAGAGACTTCGCCGCGGGAACACACGTTTAACTGTTTTCTAATCGAAGCGGAAAACATATTTAATTCTAGGCCTCTTACCCATTTGCCCATAGACGCCAACCAAGAGCAGCCTTTAACACCTAACGACTTTCTCTTAGGTGAGTCAAACACCGCGCAGACTCCTATCGCAGACAACGTCCTCGAAAAGGTTTGTGTTCTACGTCAGCAGTGGCGGATTGCCCGCCAGTTAAGAGACCACTTTTGGAAAAGGTGGATAGCGGAGTACCTTCCCACGTTAACCCGCCGAGTGAAGTGGTGCCAACGAACAAAAGCGGTGCAGGAAGGCGACTTAGTGTTCATATACGACCCCAATGTACCGAGACGCGAATGGTGCCGTGGCAAAGTGGAGCGTGTTTATCCTGGGCGTGATGGCGAAGTCAGGCGAGTCGACGTCCGAACAGCTGGTGGTGTGAAGCAGCGTGCAGTATCCAAGCTGGCGATCCTAGACACTGAAAATGGTGAATCGGGTTGATTCACGGGACCGGGGATGTTGCCGCCCGCCTTCTTTAGCATTAAAATATGTTGCCAATTGTATCAATGTGCCTAATTTTTATTTATATATTTTATCATTGTCACAGTAACTTCCACATACGGTATGATTTGCATATGTCACTTTGCCTTTCGTCACATCTTCGTATGTGGTTACATTCGTAAACATAAATGTCAAAACTCCTATTTATCTACGCTTATATAATTTTGAACCGTTTTGCAGTATTTATCGTTATTTTCATCGCCGTATTTTCTTAGTTGTACGTATGTATATGTGTATGTATGTTTAATGTACTTGTATATGCTTATTACATTTATTCGCTAACCGCAATGCGTCAATCGCTGTTTCTCCTTTGTGCGCACATAACTTGCCAAAATTTATATTAACTAACGTAGCAAGAACAGTGGTTCAGTCGTCGATCATTGGAGAAGAGCGAAGGACACACTGCGGTGAGTATTGCTGATTGTACGTGTACATATGCAAATACATAACCTTTTTACTCTATAGAAATAAACCAAGTCCAACCGGAATAATTAGAGATTTTGGATTTGCGTTATATTCGCTAGCGCGATCGACGACAGGGGCAAACGCTAAAACGTGCAATATGACAATGTGGCCGGCGACTATACGCACAAAGCCACAGCAGACGTTCTATGGGGCTTGCTTAAATGGCAAATTATGCAAATCATAGTAATGTGTGCGAAAAGAAGAAGAGCAATTTACGAATCAAACTAAAAATGAAAGAAAGAAGAAAAAAGAGTAGACCGCGAAAAAACATGTTCTTTGATCGTCAGCGGGGCAAGTTGAAACGGAAGGGGAGAAATGTAGATAAGAGAAGTGTGAAAATGGAAAGACAACGGTTACTAAGAGAATATTCTTTTGAGTTTTTCGGCAATTTTTGTGCCGATTCGCTAATTGTGCGTGCACGTGTACACAAATGAATTGAAGCGCACAATAATAATAAATGCATGCATATTGATGCATATTATTAATATAGAATTCTTACATATATTTAATTTATATGCATGAATATGCGTATTTACAAATAATAAATTGAATGAAAAAATACAACTAAAACGCCGCAGAGTGGAAATTGAACTAAGTGCGCAGCAAGATTTAACAATACATCTTACAATTTAAACAGCGAAACTGCAGCAAAGTGTTTAAAATCTTCTAGAAAAACGTCAGCAATTTGTCAGACTAGCATTATTGTCTGATATTGCTATGTTGAGACTTTTCAATGACCGTCGGTGGTTTGTAAAATTCAAGATTTTAGCATTTTTGTGTTCGTCGCGAAAAAGATTGTTGAGGGGGGTATATGCGTACGCGGGGAGATGAAATACTCACGTTTATACAGCGTTCAGACAGGGAAACTTTTGTCGCGGCAACTCGTTACTTGTAAGAGAGAGAGAGACAGGGAAAGGGGAAGGGCACCGAGTTGCTCGTGCTCGGGCGACACGCTTTGTGTTCTTATTCGTCTCAGTCGGCAGCTAAGAAATTTGACATTCCTTTTCATTTATAAATTCTTTCAGTGGTTGCAGTTTTGTTGAGTTTTAAGTGAATACATCCGGTAAGTTGGGAAATGAAATTTTGTTCTTATTTTTTGCGATTAAATATACACATGTGTATGCATATACTGTACATATTAACGTAAATTATGTTAAAACTTCATTTTTCAACTCACCTTTTACTTATAATCACAAAATTTATCAGAATGGTAAATGCCGCTTAAGCGAAGCGTATAGAAATTTGCGAAAATGATATAAAATGAAATGCCAGAAAATTGCCTGAACAGAGTTGCTCTGTGTGAACGCGACGAGCAACACCAAAAGGGAAATCGCCGATAATAAGCAACAAAAGTTTCCCTGTCTGAACCCAGTCTTATGAATGATCGACGCTTGTTTGACAGTGTTCAAACGAGGAAACTTTTGTCGCGGCAACTCGTTACTTGTGGGTGAGAGAGGGACGGGGAAAGGGGAAGGGCACCGAGTTGATCGTGCTCGGGCGACACGCTTTGTGTTCTTATTCGTCTCAGTCGGCAGCTAAGAAATTTGACATTCCTTTTCATTTATAAATTCTTTCAGTGGGTGCAGTTTTGTTGAGTTTTAAGTGAATACATGCGGGAAGTTGGGAAATGAAATTTTGTTCTTATTTTTTTGCGATTAAATATACACATGTGTATGCATATACTATACATATTAACGTAAATTATGTTAAAACTTCATTTTTCAACACCTTTTACTTATAATCACAAAATTTATCAGAATGTGTAAATGCCGCTTAAGCGAAGAGTACAGAAATTTGCGAAAATGATATAAAATGAAATGCCAGAAAATCGCCTGTACAGAGTTGCTCTGTGTGAACGTGACGAGCAACACCAAAAGAGAAATCGCCGATAATAAGCAACAAAAGTTTCCCCGTTTGAACACTGTCTTTGCAGAAATACGTACGTGCGTTTATGAATGAATGTTTTGTGGTTGTATATATTCTCAGATATTTCAGTATAATTGGAGCAGGCACAGGTGGAGCTGCGGTTATGCTTGCGCTGTGATTTCATTTAGATTTAGCGTATGTTGAATTTGCAGGTTTAATTTTTGCACATGCATATATGAGTGAACCGACTTTCAAAAGAACGCTCCAACTCATATAAAATTTTCTTTAGTTGCAAAAGCAACACTGAGCCCGTTTCTTTGCAACCTAGTTGCACAAGAGCACTAGACAGGATAACGAATTGCATGTAAAGCAACAACACTAACTCGGAAAAATGTGCGAGTTGAGCCAAAGAACATAAAACTATAAGAAGAGACAACACGTTACTTTTGCTTTACTCGTTAATCAACAGGGTAGCGCCAAAGAACATTAAACTATAAGAAGAGACAACACGTTACTTTTGCTTTACTCGTTAATAAACAGGGCAGCTCCATCTCTTTTCATTCAATCATTTACGCATGCGGTCGAAAGTGTAGGCACTACCCTGTTGATTAACGAGTAAAGCAAAAGTAACGTGTTGTCTCTTCTTATAGTTTTATGTTCTTTGGTAGCGCCTACACTTTCGACCGCATGCGTAAATGATTGAATGAAAAAAGATGGAGCTGCCCTGTTGATTAACGAGTAAAGCAAAAGTAACGTGTTGTCTCTTCTTATAGTTTAATGCTCTTTGGTGTTGCCTCTTATTGTAGTTTTACATTCTTTGGTGTTGTCTCTTCTTAGACAGTGTTCAGACAGGGAAACTTTTGTTGCTTATTATCGGCGATTTCCCTTTTGGTGTTGCTCGTCGCTTTCACACAGAGCAACTCTGTTCAGGCAATTTTTTGGCATTTCATTTTATATCATTTTCGCAAATTTCTGTACGCTTCGCTTAAGCGGCATTTACACATTCTGAATTTTGTGATTATAAATAAAAGGTGTTGAAAAATGAAGTTTTAACATAATTTACGTTAATATGTATAGTATATGCATACACATGTGTATATTTAATCGCAAAAAAATAAGAACAAAATTTCATTTCCCAACTTACCGGATGTATTCACTTAAAGCTCAACAAAACTGCAACCACTGAAAGAATTTATAAATGAAAAGGAATGTCAAATTTCTTAGCTGCCGACTGAGACGAATAAGAACACAAAGCGTGTCGCCCGAACACGATCAACTCGGTGCCCTTCCCCTTTCCCCGTCCCTCTCTCTCTAACAAGTAACGAGTTGCCGCGACAAAAGTTTCCCCGTCTGAACACTGAATTATAGTTTGATGTTCTTTGAGATTGCATAAAAAATGTTTTTAAAATAGTCTGGCAACTACGCTAATGTATGTCAATTGGTTATCAGATGTGCTGTACAAATTTTAGTTTACTAAAGTAATTAGCTTGCCCATTGTCCTGAGGAGCAGATTTTGGGTGAATTGATGTTTTTCGCAGATAACAAACTATTGCTCTTTCGGGATCACACATTCAAACGCAACATTACAAGATATACCATGGAAGCTGTTACGACGCGTGACTCAACCACGGAGGTTGTTGTAGTAGATAATGCCGTCTCATCAGAGGATGTAGTAGATGTACGTGGGTTTGTTTACATTCCTATTCGTAATGTTTATGTTTTTACTTGATTTAGCCAGCACCAGTTCTTCGCCTACGTTTGAAAAAACCTAAACCGGACCGACAAGTTGCCTGGCGCGAAGGTACAATTGATAATGAAGACATGGGGAAGAAAAAATCTAAATGTGAGCAAATCTAAAAAAGTGAAAATACATTTAACTATTTTTACACTTAACATCTATGTATGTAGGTTGCTGCATATATAAAAAACCAGTGAATTTCGGAGAAAGCTCGTCTTCTGACGATGAGGAGTGTGAACATTGTTTTGGTCATCCTGAGAAGCGTCGCAAAAATACAAAGAAAAAGCACAATACATTTCATGAAAATGATCTCACTAATCAAGAAATTGAAAACGTTTAATCTTGTCTTTGTACTCAAAAAAGTAACGAAGAATATCCTTTACGTCAATAAATCGGATCGATGTTTGAGCACTTAATCTACTCGATGGCCGTGCTTTATTACCGAAAATAAATTCAACTTCATTACGTTTTGCGGTTTACATATGAAAATTTCGTGCCGGGCTTGCTCTTTGAATGAATCAATATTAATAGAAATGGACAATTAGATACATTTTACTAAAGGAATTAGTTTTTCCATTGTTCTGATGAACAGATTTTTAGTGAATTGACGTTTTCTTTGCTCTTTCGTCAATGCCATTCAAACGCGGCAAAAGATGCTGTCACATCGAGTTTATGGTAGATGATTCTGTCTTCAGACGATGTAGTAGATGTATGTGGATTTGTATACAACGCTATTTGTAATGCTTACGTTTTTACTTGATTTAATCAGCACCAGGTCTTCACCTTTGTTTTAAAAAACCTAAACTGGGCCGACAAGTTGTCTTGCGCTAAGGTACAATTGATAATGAAGAAATGGAAAGGAAAAAATCCAAATGGTTATGAGTTGAGTTCGACGTTCGATCTTCGTTGATTATCGATCGACGAAAACCGAATGTAAAATTCATTATATGAGCTGTGCAACTTTCGTTACGCAACGAATTTGTGATTGTTCATTGATCATACTATTTTAAAACAATTTTAGCTCATTTTATGCAGGTTTACGGTCGTTAGTACGAAAAATCAATTTGCTGGGTTCACTGATGGAACAAAATTCTATTAAGTTTTTAATCGAGTTTAAAGATTCGATCATTAAAGTCGAATTTATTTTGACTATGAAATTCACAATAGCGATATTCTTCAATGAATAAGTCATAATACCAAATTAAAATTTGTTCGTTCAGGACTTTCGACCATAGCCGAAGATCGAATGAAACTCATAATAAGAGCCGCAACTTATTAATCCCGATTTTGATGTAAGTATCTTTATCAAAAATCAACAATCTAATTTCAAGAAATTGGGCTTAATAAGTTACAAGTTTTAATCTGATTTATCGAATTTTTAAACATTTTCTAGAACGTTTCAAATTTAAACTTACTTGGTTTTTACTAGTGAAAAATTACATCTCACAAAAAAAAATTGAGAAAAGAGAAATACTCGCGTGTAAGGAATAAGCAACACTCCTTGTAACAAGCGGCATTGATTTTTCCGTTTTAAGTTTAATTTATAGCTCAGAAAATAAATCTTAATTTGCAGGGAGTTTTCATTAGGTTTAATTTTCTGTGCAAAAATATAACTCAAAAAATACAGATCCTTAATCAAAAAATAAAATTCATTAACCGAAAATTTTTTGAGTACAAAATAAAACTAACCAACTAATTTTATACAAATTTTATAAAATTAAATAAAGAAAGATCAAATTGTTAACGCAGAGGCCGAAAATCATAGTTGTTTGGATTTTTCCGGATAACAAATTATTGACAAGAATTCGTTTAAAATAAAATTTTTTCAAACAGAATATTTTTTGTTTTAAATCATAGCGATTTGTGATTTGTTATTTTTCGATTAAGTTTGATCGTGATTTTTCAAATTTTTTATCGAAATAATTGTTATTCTGGATTTAAATTTTTGCGATCATATTTGATCGATTTTTTTGCGATTTTTATTTTTCGATCATAAAACATATATCGCATTATTGGTGTTGTAATTTCGAATTTTTTTTTGCGTTTATTATCGCAACATTTTTAATCCAAGAATAACGGTTACTTTTGATCGCAACAATAAAAATGTAAAATAAGATAAAGCTTGATCAAATAAATAAAAACACAAAATATCGATTGAAGTTTTTGTATTCAAATAACACATTTTTCGAAAAGTAGTCGGAAATAAAATCTATTTACGAAAATTTAGCTCAATATTTATTCCTGCTTCATATAGTAAAATATCTTTCCAAAGTATTAGGCACTTATCTGTGGACAGCTATGTACATATGTACATACGAGTACATATGTATGTGTAGTTCAATTCATTTCAACTGAAAAATATTTTGTGGAAAATTCTATAAAATCAAAATTCAATTCGTCACTTCTATTTACGTACGAGCTTTGCCGACGCCAACGTTGCTCGTGAGCACATTGCACCAATCAATACTCCAGAAATAAAATCATCTCAAATATAAAAAGATGCTTCTCAAAGTTCTGCGGTTATGTTGATCAGCAATTCGATGCCCTTAATTATAAAATAAATACTCTCTTATACATATGTATGTATGTACATACATATGTACATATCAACGATCAAATATTTAATAAGTGATATTTTTAACTGAATTAAGTTGAAATTGTAATAGGTGTTATATGAAGCGTTTCTTCAGTTCCAAAACTTCCGTTTCATTTTCTGGCTCGATATTGTATGATTTTGCTTTTGCTCGAGATCGCCAAATCTGAAACAAAAGTAAAGTATTAGAAAGAAATGATTATTTTAAATGCTTTTAACAAATAACCTTAATGGTGTAATCGTCACTGGTTGTCACAAGCATCTCTGAGTCGCGGGGGTTGAATGCTACACTATTGACGACATCAGCATGCCTATATTTCGTAAGGCATATACCATAAAAACGATCCCATAGGTAAGCATGCATGTCTTCTGCTCCACTGAAGCGTAGGCACATTTAAGCAAAACTTCATAAATTTTCATTATAATTAAATACTACCTTGCGACGTAATCTTCACAAACGTCGAGAAATATAAAAAAACATTCGGTACTCGGCGTATAAGCTTTATGAGCACGTAGCATGTTTCCGACACGTTTTAGTGTCATCAAATCAATAACATGAATATCAATTTCTTGCGCAATAGGTGGTGGCTCCAACGCATTAGTTATAACATAATTCTGTGGCCAAGGTCGGGTATTAACATACAAATATCGATGATCCGGACTCAGTGCCATGCCAATAATGTGCCCATGTAAGTCTATTACTTTGTCTACCTTGTCAAATAAGTGAGCAACTGAGTCGTAATTCCACCAGTCAGGATCAGCCCTCAGTTGATTCTAAAAATCAAATATAAGACAGTGTATTACAAGAAACATTTTGTTTTAACTTCTCTTTCTGCAGCTTTTCTGGCGGCTATTCTTTCCTTTAGTGAAGGTCCTGGATCAAGTTTTTTTGGGAACGTTACATTTCGTATACGCTTTATTCCGATTTGATGTGGGGTATATGTTTTCGAGCCAGTAGAGAATATTAAATACTTCGGTATTGAACTTTCCATTTCGTCCTCACAATCATCAGTACATTCCATTCCATCATCTGAGTCGTCTGAAGTATTACCATTTTCTGTAGGGTATTCACGTCGGTATTCATCCAAATATCGAATAGTTGCATCGTTATGACCTATAGGGATTCTTATTGAAACATCCGTTGCATTTGAAGTAGTTGGATACTCTTGCAGAATATCTAATAGGTTTTCAGGTGATGTGCTACGATGGGATCGACGCAATGTGGCTGCGAGTGAGAGTGGGTTCCCTACCGAAGCATTCGGTGATTTCTCAGGTTCGTCTATATCCACCAACTCACAAAAATTCGGCTTTGAACTGTAATCTTCATGCTCCTCCGCCAAAGGATCATTTGAATGATCTAACCACGGGCACTTAGCAATCATTATAGCCCGCACAGAGCTCGCATTTCTGTTATAGAACTTGTATAACTTGTTCATAATTGGTACATGCTCTGAATCTACTTCTTGATTGGCCTTATTCAGCCATAACTCAGAGTAACTTAAAAGATGAGCGAGCCAATGCAAATCTCCAGATATTAAATATTGGTCGCTAAACCATGCCCCGAATATGTCATATGGACGATTTACCACTCGGCACCGTAAACGGGATTCATCTGTTAATTGCGAAATATACAGTTTTTAACAAAACCTTAAGGGATCATTATTTAAAACCTTTTCCATCCACAGTAAACACCGCGATTTCGCCAGATGTGCTGTGAGGTGATCCGAAATGAACACCAGATACTAGAAGTAGCGTGTCACTTTGGTTGAACTGCGAATATTGTGTGTATTTCCAGCTAAATTGTTTCATGTTGTGAGAGTATTTTTCTGTACAGGGATGAGTTGTGTTCCAGATCTTGTAATTATAATGTATACTTAGCAAATAAGTGAATGCACTTTACAATATACATACGATTACATAACCATCTTTAGAGCATGTAGCAAACATCTCGCCATTGTGTGAGAAGCTGACATGAAGAACCTGATGAGTGTGGCCTTCAAGACGCTGTGCTTGAACATAGGGTACATTCCAGGTTAATCGTTTATATTCACTCTTCCATGATTCTGCTCCTACACCATTAAGATTATTAAAAATGATTATACAGATCAAACAATTGTGTTCTACTATTACAGACATCTCAAATTTTTAAGGATATAATAAGGAAAGGGCGTATGTATGTATGTACAAGTGTGCATAGATGTAAATTTATACCTGGCTTAAGTCTTATGGTCGGCTCTACTTTGTAATGCAACAAGAATTTTTGTTTCCACATGAGCTCGTCGTTGGCGAGGTTGTACCATCGCTTACATGTAGCCCCGGCATTTAATAAATCTCTTATTGGCAGCATCCAATAAATACGAAATAATATGGGGTCTGGTATCGACCACCATTTTAAATCTATTTCAATATCGCAACAAAAACTATCGTCTCCGTCAAAACTATTCGTTTTGCCTTTTTTCAAAGTTCCAAAAACTATGTCCTCATTGACCTCCATAGAGGTTTTTCTTTGTCTAAAAATTCTTTAAAATATCAGATACATATTCCTTAGACTATTGAAATTCGTTTCAAATTAAGATATTACTCGTATATAATACACGGGTTCACAACTTAAAATTTTTCTTTTTAGCAGTGTAAATTAAACTACGTAGACAAAAATAACTTTCACCTGACGCACTAAATTTGCTTTTGTATTCAGAAATAAATAAAAATAAAAACGAACATATGACCGATTTCTCGTCAGATGACACCAAGGTGCCAAATCAAAAAAATCTCTAAAAATTTTAAAAACACATAACCAGTGTTGCCGTTTATTATAGTTCGTAACAATTGTTACGAATTATTGTACGATCAAACGAACTTACCTGAGTCAAGTTCGATCGTAATTATACCAGCTGTCTCGTCCGAAGAGAACAATACTTGTAGTAACGCCAGTTGCTAGATATAGTCACAACATTTCACAAAACTAAAAGTTTTTTAGAATTTCAGCTAAGGTGGCAGCCATTAAATTGGTCTACCATTTTCTCTTTCTGTTACTTTATTAATTTTATAATCCGCGACAAATCGAACAAGGGTTATGGTGACCACAGTCACCGACGCAAACGTACGTTACGTGTCAGCTGACACGATCAAACTTATGAGAGCGCCATGTAAATGAAAACTCATCAACGTGTACGTGTGACGGTTACGCGCGACGTGGACGTGTGTAATATGAGAAATTTAGATTTTTGCCGTGAAGCCGTGTCAGCTGAGTGCTCTCTCACCGCACAGTGTTGCCAAGCAGAACTTTTTAAAATCATTAACAAAATAACGTTATAAAAATTTAAATTTTTATTAAATTAATTTAAAATTGATGTTTAATAATGTTAATTTTAGATAAATGAACTATTTGCATTTGTTGGTTTTTGGCTTCGATTTATTATACAATGAAAAATTGTAATTGACAACGCGGATGTGTGTAAAATGTATGTATGCAAACAAATGAATGGCCACATTGTGTTGATGCAAGCAAACACAGTTTTATGTACGCAAAGTTTGTTTACAAAACATACGTATGGGCACAAGTTTTGCTCAATTTTGTGTATCTCCCGTCAAACAGACACGGCATACGTACACGTCGGTGACTGTGGGCACCGTGGGTGTGTTTGCCCTCTTCGGACGAGACAGCTGGTATAATTACGTTCGAACTTTACTCAGGTAAGTTCGTTTGATCGTACAATTATACTACACTGTCTCGTCCTCGAGATCAATGCTTGTAGTTATTTACAAACTCCTTAGATTTGTCTTAAATTTTTCATTTTATTCAAGATACTATTTAGCTCATTAATTTACATATTAATAATAGAGTTTGCAAAACTTGTGTCATTAACAATTGGTCCACAATGCCCTTTCTGAGCGCCGCTGAAGTAGCTGCATGACGCGTAGTATGCACTGTAAATTGATTTACGTCCAGGCCGCTGGCCTGCATGGCCTGTTTAATCCATCTACTAATTGTTTGCGACGACGCCCTGTGGTAAGGCTTTTTAAAAGTAATAAAAAGGTAATCTTCTGTTTGGCTTCTCAAACCCCTTGTTCTGCCCAGATATGCTTTAAGAGTCGTAACTGGAGAAATTAATTCGCTCCCAACGAATACCGGAATGACCAAAGTAGGCTGCGTGCAGCCTATCTTCGTGGTTTTGATTCTATCAGGAATTTTTACCATAACCGAACAAACATTGAAATTTATATTATGAATTTTTATTTTGGACAAACTCTGAAACCTTTGCGCCGTCACTAATGCCAAAAGAGAAGCGAGTTTCTAAGAAATATGATCTAAGCTTAATTAACCGCTCGGTCCCAGACTTGTCAAAAAATCAAACACAATACATGGGTCCCATGTCTAATCGTATTTGGGGCGTTGCGGCTTTAAAACTGACACTCCTTTGAGTATTCTTTTAAATGTTGGGTCCTTCCCAATATCCCTCGTTGACAAGAATGAGATAGCCGATCTATATGTGTTAAGAGTGCCATACCTGTTTTCTCCTGTCGCTAATGGTGACAGAAATTCCAACACTGCCGACCTCGTCGGGTTAAATGGAGAAAACTCCCTGATCCGACAAAATCCCCACCAGGAGGTTATTGGTTTATTGTATTGCTTCAGAGTGTTCTCGGACAATGATGCTAGAATATATTGCAAAGATTCTACTGGTGCCTGTTTCTGGATAAAAGCCTTCCTGATAATTTGCCTGCAACCAAGGTTAGCGATTTCCATGCGGGATGGAATTTCCTGAAAGGAGAACGAAGAAGATGAATATCTCTTTCAAAGTAAATAGGTGGAGCCACAAGTAATTCATTAAAAAGTGGATACCAGGGTCGTGATGGCCAATCTGGTACAATCAAAATTCCCTCGGCTTGGTCATTAATTATTTTCTTTATTACCTTCGGAATAAGCGCGAAAGGAGGAAAAGGAAACAACTCAACATTGCGCCAATCCGCTGCAAAAGAATCTACTTAACCAGAAGTCAGCTGCAAAACATTTCAGTTCATAGAAAGCCGCATTCAATTCCAGCAGGTTAATGTGGTTTTGCTTCTCTATCTCACTCCACCAACCATGGGAGATTTGACCCCCACATGAAACTACCCAGCCAGAAAGTGAAGCGTCGGAGAAGATTTAACAAACAAATCTTCCCTCCCTGATGAGATTATTTATTACATCAATGTTATGGATCCACCATTCGAGATCTTCGTGCAGTAAAGAACCAATATTAACTCCCTGCTCGTAGTCTCCATTGCTTTTTCTAAGACGCGACGCTTTTGGACAATAATGTTAGACCAGGCAGTATAAATGAACGCCCGGTTGTAGAAAGCTTATAATGCAAATCTGTTAAAATTTTGTCAGTTCCCCAAGAGCTACATTGATTGCCTTATTTGCTTCATCTTGGGGATCTAGTTTCAACGGTTTCGAGAATGCTTGACCCAAAGCACTTAATGCCGCACCAAGCTGGTTTTGAAGCACTAACTGGTAACTTTTCTTGTCTTTTTTGAGAATATGCGCCCCTAGCGTTAATTTTAACTCTGGGCTTAAAACTGGGCTCGTCTCTAGTTTCTTTTGGTAATCCTGATCTTGCTAGAGCCAGCCAGTTTTCTGCGATTGGCTGAACATTTTTTAGCTCTTGGCTGTTTGATGTAGCGCTTGTGCCAATATATAGCAACACAGAGTCCGACAAAACTTCTTCACGGTCTGGCGACAGCGGTGACACAACAGAATTTTTGCCTAGCCACTGTTCGCCTGCACCGCTCTCTGAAGATAATAAATTAAAATGATCGTGTACTACATATGTCAGGCGAGTCGCCTGACGCCCGTGTCGTGCCTCGCGGGTCACGCTCGCCGGGGTTCATGTTTGATCGTGTTTGACGTGACACTCGTCTCGCGATTCGGTCACCGTCCTCTTGTTCAGAATTTTGGTATGAGTCTCTGTAGCGTATTCTTAAAGAATTTTCACAACTTCTCGAGCGTGAATAATGGGTAGTACCCGAGCTATAAGACGAAGACGAATGGCGTCTAGACATACGCCCATAACCTCTTCGCTGCGACCTCCGCGTTGATTGATGCGAAGTATAACGACTGGTACTACGACGTTCAGCCTCCCTCTCCAATTTCGCAATCCTACGCATAGCGTCAGCCAGAATTGATTACGAAGTATCCATTTTCCTTCATATAAAAGCTCGATGAACAAATTTTTGGTGCAGATTCCACAATCTGTTATTTTCCCGATAACTAATAAAACACGTGCGACTAAATCAGCACGACCAAACTTAATGAAGTGACAGAAAGAAAAAATGGCAGACCAAATTAATGGTTGCCACCTTAGCTGAAATTATAAAAAATTCTTTTAGTATGGTGAAATGTTGTGACTAGATCTAGCAACTGGCGTTACTACACGTATTGATCTGGTCGACATCTACTAATTGTTTGCGACGACGCCCTGTGGTAAGGCTTTTTAAAAGTAATAAAAAGGTAATCTTCTGTTTGGCTTCTCAAACCCCTTGTTCTGTCCAGATATGCTTTAAGAGTCGTAACTGGACAAATTAATTTGCTCCCAACGAATATCGGAATGACCAAAGTAGGATGCGTGCCACCTATCTTCGTGGTTTTGATTCTATCAGGAATTTTTACCATAACCGAACAAGCATTGAAATTTATATTATGAATTTTTATTTTGGACAAACTCTGAAACCTTTGCGCCGTCACTAATGCCAAAAGAGAAGCGAGTTTCTAAGAAATATGATCTAAGCTTAATTTACGGTCTCAGACTTGCCAAAAAATCTAACACAATACATGGGTCCCATGTCTAATAGTATTTGGGGCGTTGTGGATTTAAAACTGGCACTCAGTTTTCTCCTGTTGCTAATGGTGACAGAAATTCCAACACTGCCGACCTCGTCGGGTTAAATGAAGAAAACTCCCTGATCCGACAAAATCCCCACCAGGAGGTTATTGGTTTATTGTATTGCTTCAGAGTGTTCTCGGACAATGATGCTAGAATATATTGCAAAGATTCTACTGGTGCCTGTTTCTGGATAAAAGCCTTCCTGATAATTTGCCTGCAACCAAGGTTAGCGATTTCCATGCGGGATGGTATTCCCTGAAAGGAGAACGAAGAAGATGAATATCTCTTTCAAAGTAAATAGGTGGAGCCACAAGTAATTCATTAAAAAGTGGATACCAGGGTCGTGATGGCCAATCGCTAGCCCAATCTGCGTCGCAAAACCCAGTCAGATTGCACGCTTCTTTGCTAAACACTATACCGCAGTTTATGGTACCCTTTAAGTATCGCAAGACGCGTTTCACTGCAGCACAGTGTGCCTTTCCTGGATTTGTGGAAAAACGACTAAGCAAATTTACAGCAAAACTGATATCAGGGCGTGTTATTTGTGGAACTTTTGCCATCTCTTGTTTATCCGCTTCGCTGAGTGGACACATTTTGGTGCTTATGTATATGCTGATTTAAGTCGATTGGTGTCGCAACTGGATTGCTATCAAACATTCCAAAGCGTTCGAGCATATCAGCGATATATTGGGACTGGTCAACTTTTATATTGCCGTTAACTAAATCTTTCGTAACACGCATGCCAGGAACTGTTGACACTTTACCAAGGTCTTTCATTTTAAATTCCGATGCCAACTGTTTCTTTAAGGTATTTAAGCTTGACTCGTCATTCGAGAAAAGTAATACGTCGCCAACATAAACAGCTACAAATAGCATCACGTCATCTCCAACCTTGTAGTAGACACACTGGTCTGTATTGCTGCGTATCAGGTCTAATTTTAATAAAACGTTATTGAATTTTTCATTCCACAGTCGGCTTGACTGCGTTAGCCCGTATAGAGATTTATTTACTCTACAAACACGACCAGAGCCATCATCAAAACCATCGGGCTGCGCCATGTAACCGCATCCATTTGATGAATCAGTAGATCATGCTTTGCCGCTAGTGCCAATAGAAAACGTAAACCGGACCACAGGGGCAAACGTTTCCTCATAGTCGATACCTTTTTTTTGATTACATCCTTTGATTACTAACCTGGCTTTACGTCGAACAACCGTTCCATTACCATCTATTTTGGTTTTAAATACCCATCTGGAATTAATTGCTTTCTTTCCAGGAGGTAATTCACTCAGCTGCCAAGTTTTGTTTAAATGCAAAGAATTCATTTCCGCGTCTACTGCAGCTTTCCAGTCTTCTGCATGTTCACTTGACATCGCCTCAGCCAGAGTTTCAGGTTCATTGGAAACAAAGCCAGTCACAGAAAAGTTTGCGCCAAACTGGTTTTCCGCGATTCTTTTCGAACGCCTTAGACCATTTGCGTCCTCGAAGTCGTCGGCATCGTTCGCGCTTTCATAGGGAGAATCGAACTCTGCTGTATCAGGCACGAACTGATTGGCTAGTTCACTATCAGACTCTACTTTAAGTTGCGTGAGTGTATCAGTTTCTTCACATACTACTTCTGATAGCTTATTTTCAATAATTTGCGATTCTTTCATATCTACATCCTCACCTGAATCAACAATATTGAAGGATTCACATCCCGATTCAAATGTATAGTTTTTTTCAGCATTACTATTATGCGACTCAATAAAAACAACATGGCGGCTTATTACAATTTTTTGTGTTTTAGGGTTAAATAACCTAAACGCTTTTGAGTCACTACTATAGCCAACCATTACGCACTCAACCGATTTCGAGTCAAGCTTTCTTCGATTTTCGCGAGGCACATGCACCATGGCTTTGCAACCAAACACTTTTATAAATTTTAGATTCGCCTTTTTATTTGTAAATATTTCTTGAGGACTTTTTCATTCAATGCGTATGGAATTCGATTAAGAATATACGCTGTATTTGCAGCTTCAGCCCGAAATTTGTGTTTCAAACCAGAATCTATTAACATGCACCGCACTCGTTCAATTATTGTGCGGTTAAGTCTTTCGGCAACTCCGTTTTGTTCTGGAGTGTACGGTGAGGTAATTTGGTGCACTATACCTTCTATTTCACAAAGTTTTTTTTAAATTTATCATTTAGATATTCCGTGCCATTATCAGACCTAAGGACTCTTATTTTTCGTGAACATTGCTTTTCAACTCTTTTTTTAAACTTTAAAAACTCATCAAATACTTCTGATTTGTGTTTAATTGACACCACAAATAGCATATGGGAAAAGTCATCAACAAATGTGAGTAATAAGCGAGCACCAGAAAAATATTTTTCAGCAAACGGACCGATCACGTCCGAGTGAACTATATCAAGCAAGGCTTTTGCTCTAGTTCCACTATTCTTAAACGAGCAACGTGTTTGTTTTCCTTTTACACAAACTACACATTTTTCATTGCTAACTTTCCCAAATTCAATGCCAACAGAAGCGTTTTTAGCTTTCTTTAAATGTTCAGGGCAAATTTTATCCATTCTTCTATGCCACGATTCATAAACATTTCGAGTTAGAAAAACACTTTGTGTATTCACTTCTTGATTGGATAAAATGTCACAATTTAAACGATAGAGATCGTTCACAGCATTTGCTATTGCTATTAAATTGTGCATATTGTTATAAATTTTACATTCATCACCTTCAAATATAACTGTATTTCCATTTTTGGTCATTTGTCTCACTGACAAGAGATTTGCGCACAACTCCGGCACATATTCAACGTTTTTTATTACAGCTTCAATTTGTGAGTTATTTGCACATACTTATTTATGTCACCTTTTGCTTTAACTTTTATAGTTTGATTACACAGATCAACAAAAAAAACATTTTTTTTTGTACATGGGTTTTGCCCTATATATTCGGATTCTATGTTCAATTCTATAAAAAAAAATGCAATTACGAATCAAAAATATTTGGTTTTGTAGAAGTTATAGCGATTTGAAAATTTTGCATTTTTGCACCAGGCTAATGTAGGTCCTTTCGCGCTATTTCGGTCGATAGAGGGCGGCGGGTAGCTACCTGATGCAGCGATTCATCGAAAAAAGATCTACTTAAAGCACAACATACTCATATTAAAAAAAAACCAAAAAAATGTGGCTGAGAAACAGTAAAAAGGAGATAAAAGGTCCCAGATACACATGATTTTAGGTAGATTTGGCAATTCGTTAAGTACATATTAAGAAACTCATCGAAACTTTTACTGACGGATTGGCAGGCCTAGCAATAAAGCATGCCAGCTACCTGATAGCGTTTTTGTAAGTAAAATTTTTTTTAAGAAGCTGTAGTTTCTTGGGTCACTCGTTGTGGGCGGCACTATGTTTTTGCATATCACAGAGGAATGATGTCTTCGAGAAGTTGTAAACGAGCGGCTAATTCGTTTTGCTATATATGTGGCGAATGTATTAAAAGAAGACAAACAAGTTTGATTTAACTAAAAACACAAGGATTTGCGAGACCTACCTAGCCTACTTCGGTCTACCTGTTAAAAAGCAGGACAAAAAATGGGCTCCACATGTTTCATGTAACTCTTGCAGAAGCATTCTGGAGCGTAAGTGTATTTTCTCTTTTTTATTGTACTAACTGTTTCATATATATATATACATATATCTATATATAATTGCAAAATAACTGAAATTGTTTTGAAATGCTTTACGTTTTATTATAGTTTGGTGCCAGGGTGAGAAAAGAGCCATGAAGTTCGCAGTGCCAAGGATTTGGAGGGAACCGAGTAATCATGACACTGATTGCTATTTTTGTGTAGTGAAACCACTGAAAGGGAAACGTTTAAGGAAAACAATATATCCGGAACTACCATCGACATCCGCTCCAGTACCACATTCGGAACAAAATCCTGTATCTGATCCACCTGTGTTGGAAAAGCAACTATTCCCTCAAGGCAGGTTTGAAACACCGAGTTCATCTGCATCCGTACATTCCGAATTTGTTCCTCAAATTGAACCAGGAATACCACATCTCATCAACTCTGAAGATCTCAATGACTTAATAAGAGACTTAAATCTATCAAAAGACAAAGCAGAGTTATTAGCATCGCGGCTTAAACAACGAAATTTATTTACTTCTGATGTTCGAATATCTCGGCAAAGAAAGCGTCATGAAGAATTTTCTACAGTAAGGAAGATGGACTCTGTTTTTGCTATGACGTGAAAGGTTTATTTGAAGCAATTGGTATTCCTTGTAATACAAATGCATGGCGCCTCTTTATCGACAGCTCAACAAAAAGTCTAAAAGCAGTTCTACTACACAATGGGAACAAATTTCCATCTATTCCATTGGCACATTCCATACATCTCAAAGAAAATTATGACAGTATTAAAATGCTATTAACTGCAATCAAATATACGGAATACAAGTGGGAAGTTATTGGAGACTTCAAGATGGTTTGTTTTTTTTACTGGAATGCAAGGTGGATATACCAAACACTCCTGTTATCTTTGCCTATGGGATAGCAGAAATGATGCCGCCCACTATCGCCAAAAACATTGACCTGAACGTACTGAGTATGGAGTGGGAAGATTTAATATTAAACATGAAGCAATTGTCGATCCTAAAAACATATTGATGCCGCCATTGCATATTAAATTGGGTCTTATTAAACAATTTGTGAAGGCTCTTAATATTGAGTCTAAAGCTTTCAAATATTTGCAGACTTTTTTTCCAAAGCTGTCAGAGGCGAAAATTAAAGCTGGAGTCTTTGTTGGCCCTCAAATAAAAAAAATTATGAACTGCGATATTTTCCCGGACCTACTTAGCAATGAGGAGAAACTAGCGTGGAACAGTTTTAAGGCAGTAGTTCATGGCTTTCTTGGAAATCATAGGGATGAAAATTATGAACAGAAGAACACGGAGAGCGATTCCATCAAGATATAATGGAGTTTGGGAAACGCTACCAAGGCCAGTATACGGAAAGGATGATGGGGGACTATATTTGGTCGTTAATAAGAGAAAATGTTCCCGAATATGGCAGGAAAAGCAGGAAAAAGCATTTTTAAACATTTAAACTGTATTCTAAAACTAAATTTATAAGAATAAATCTTAAATTGATTTTTACTATACTAGAATAAATCAAATCTATGTCAAATTTTGATGAATTTTCATGTTTTTCGTTTTTTTAATTTTTTTCGAACAAAACCAAATCAAAAACTTTTTTATGTTCATATTCTTATTTCTGGGTGCAAAAGCAATAAAAAAAATATACGCACGACCCATGTACAAAAATGTTGTTGACCAGTGTTATTAGCAACTAAAATATTTTTGTTTTCCACAGGCACTTTATTTACAATCGCATTGCAATTTCTCGTCATACCGAGATGCAAACAATACATGTTTGCCTTTTCTCGTGCTGCCATCTCGTTTTGATTTATTAGGGCAAATTCTTGCAAAATGACCAATTTGCTTGCAAGAGTGGCATCGATATTGATTTGGTTTGTTTTTAAAGCTGCACTTGTCCTTTGAATAAAGCGCGTTTTCACCATTTTTATCATTGTTATCGAACTTAGCGTCTTGTAACAAAAGAGTTTTTACACTATCTGTTGGATACAGATCAAAAAGAAAGAAATATGTGGCAACATCTTACTTTTGACAAACAAATGTTGCTTTTATACGTATCGGCATCTGATTGGTTTTTAGCATAATACTAAGTGAGTAACTGATCTATTGTTTTACTGTTTGTTATAACTTTTGACTGAGTTTTTGGAAATAAATTGCGTGACACGGTCACAACAGATTTTGGGGACAAGGATAAAAAAGAATTGAGAACAGAGATTCGATACTACAATGGCAACGTCGTCGGTGGAACAAGTGATAGCACGTTTGGCCGTACAGCAGACTGAGACCCAACAAGCAACGCAGGAACTTCTTCAAAAGGTAGTGAAGCAGCTAACCTCTAATAGTTCAACATGTGGATCACCTTCCAACAGCAGCGTACGCCGGGAGCAATTGATGGACATTTTAGCGAAACAAATGCAAGAGTTTGTGCGTGAACCAGAGGACCAGAACACTTTTGAAGCCTGGTACGCCAGATACCAAGACATTTTCGAGGAAGACGCCAAGCAATTGAGTGACGCGGATAAAACAAGACTTTTGTTACGCAAAGTTAGTTCCGCAGTTTACCAGCAGTATGCCAATGTAATTCTGCCGGCCAAACCAAGCAAAATTAACTTCAGCACCACCGTGAGCAAACTAACAGCAATGCTTGGGGAGAAGCACTCACTTTTTAACATACGTTTTAAATGTTTTCAAATCGTAAAAAATGACGTAGAAGATTACATTTCATACGTTGCAAGGGTTAATCGGCAATGCGAAAAATTCCAGCTCGACAAATTTAGTAAAGACAATTTAAAGTGCTTGATATTTGTAAGCGGCTTGCAAACACAGACAGACGCAAGTTTCCGTAACGAAATACTTAAGATGCTCGATGGTGAAAAACCAGATAAGCCAGTTACTCTGGAGACAATCAATGCAGAATTCAACGCACGCTTCAACGTCAGCAGGATTAATGTCCTGATTGGTAATACCCAAGCCGTAACACATGCAATTCATACGCAACACAATGGCACAGGCCAGCAGCAAAAACAGTTGGGGGAAAATGCACAGAAAGCACCACTTTCTACATGTTGGTTTTGCGGAGGTGTGCACTATGCTCGGTATTATATATACGCGAGTCACAAATGTAACCAATGCGGAACCCTGAGCCACAAGGAAGGCTACTGTAATATAAATAAACGTAAACCACCCAAACGCAGCCGTATGCAAAAACAAAATCCACCGAAGGCGCAACAAAAAGAGTAACAACATAAACCACATGACAAAACAACAAAGCCAACTGACACAGTGGCACAAACAAAAAAAATAATAGATTTCTCGAAACGCAGGAAACACATAGACATTTTCATAAATGGCAATAAAGCACGTTTACAACTGGACACCGCTTCAGACTGCACCATGATTTCGAAGGAAATGTGGGAAAACATTAATAAGCCAGTTTTAAGTACAACAAAGCATTCAGCACGTGACGCAAATCGCAACAAAATCGACTTCCAAGGCGAGTTTACTGCAACCATTGCACATCAAGGCGAAGAAAAGCAAATGCGAGTTTTAGTTACATCAGTCAACGATCTTAACATCGCTGGAGCAGATTTTTTTGAGGAATTCGGCAGCCCCAATTGTAGTAGTGAAGCGGCCAAATGGGAAAATAAGGATTTGTGCAGATTACTCAACCGGTCTTAACGCAAGTGTGGAGTCACATTTTCACCCACTACCATTACCAGAGGATATCTTCATGAACCTCAAAGGTCGTAAGTACTTCTCGCGCTTCGATTTTAATGATGCGTACATGCAATTCGACGTAGACGAGGTAACTTAATCTATTTTAACTATCACTACTCACCGTGGTTTATATAAGTTCAACAGACTTGTTTCTGGAATAAAATCAGCACTAGGCGCAATTCAGCAAGCGATAGAAAAGATTCTAGCAGGTATTCAAGAAGCAACACCCTACCTAGATGACGTCATTGTGGCAAGCAAAAGCTTCTATCAGCATTGTAAATCAATCAACCAAGTACCACAGCGCTTCGCAGAATACAACATCACCGTTAACTACGATAAATGTGAATTTTTCCAAACTAAGATCAAATACTTGGGTCATATAATTGATTTCGAAGGCATTCGACCGAATCCAAGTAAGATCACTGCCATTACAAATTTACCAAGACCAACGAATGTTAACGAGCTCAGATCGTTTCTTGGCTCAGTAAATTTTTATTGCAAGGGTATTCCAGTACATGCAACGAGTAGACTTCAAAGATGGGCTCTCACCCTTATGTCATATGACTTCAGCATTACACATGTAAAAACCGAAAATTTTGGAAACGTTGATATGTTGTCGAGGTTGATACCCCCAAAGCAACTTGACGAAGAAGAATTTGTTATTGCATGCGCTACGTTGGAATTTAATATTAAATCAGTAGTACAAGACAGCATAAATATACTACCAATCACATATCATATGATTCAAGAAGCTACGCGAAAGGACACACATCTTCAGCAGGTTATGCAACATGTTCAAACAGGATGGCCCGTAAATGCAAAATCATTGCATGATAGTGATTTGATTCCGTATTACAACCGCAAAGAATCGCTAGCAGTAGTTGATGAAATTCTGCTAACTGGAGATCGTATCGTCATTCCTTCAACATACAGAAAACGAATATTGAAGACTATACACAAAGGCCATCAAGGGCAGCAGCGAATGAAGTTCATTGCACGTAGCCATGTTTATTGGCCAAACGTCGATAGAGACATCGAAGACTACGTTCGCACGTGTGAAATGTGTCAGCTCAATGCTAAGACAGCTACAAAATCCACCCTAAGTTCATGGCCCATATCAGATAGAGCTATGCAACGCATCCATATAGACTTCGCAGGTCCTATTCGATCAAAATATTACTTCGTTATAGTCGATTCATTTTCCAAGTGGCCAGAGGCATACCAATGTATGTACAACAATGTCAACAGCCAAGGTCATAGAAATTTTATCGGACTTTTTCAATCGATTTGGATATCCCGAATGCATCGTATCAGACAACGGTACACAATTTGTTAGCGCAGAGTTTAAACAATTTTGCAACATTCGAGGCATACAGCATTTAAGAACAGCTCCATACCATCCCCAGAGTAATGGACAAGCAGAAAGGTATGTTGACCTAGTTAAACGGGCGTTAGAAAAATCATACGCGGGGGAGGCGAAAGACTACACAAATTTGCAAGAATTTCTACTCCAGTATCGGTCAACACCTAACCCAAACTGCGTGGAAGGAAAGTCACCAGCGGAATTGTTCATAGGTAGAAACCTCCGTACAGAAATTGACTTATTGAAAAAACCACAGTTTGACAATTCACGGAGAAATACGAAAATGGAACAACAATTTGACATTAAGCATGGCGCTAAGCAACGACAGTTTGAGGAGAGTCAGAAAGTTTTCGTAAAAATATTTAAAAACAACAAAATGGTTTGGCAACCAGGCTTCATACAAAGAAAGATCGGCAGTGTTAATTACTATGTACACGTTTTGGAAAACTGCCGTAGTGGCAGTAGCAATATGAGAACAATTTTTTGGTTCTACCATTAATGTTATTTCAGCCAAGGCACGTTCATCACAACTCTTATCATTTTCCGCAGCAGTAGTTCACTTTCAACCACCTTCCAGCAGTTCTTAATGATGAGATACGATTTTGCGTGTCACTTCCAGATGTCGACGTTTTCCCGACCTTTCAGCTTCTCGAAGGGAAAATTTACAGCGTTTGTCGCCATTTTCGCGAGCTCAATCTCCAGTTATTTGTTAAAAAAACCAGCGATCTGCGTTTATTGCTTACTAAGCCGTAATGTAAATTCACTCTTTCAATTAAATGATATATTATTTTTGCGTATTATAGGCCCATAACCTGTAGTAAAGGTAAATATTTCTGGCAGTGAATAAAAACACGACACGTTTAATGGTAGTACAAACCGAAAGAGGGAGTATAAAAATTTCATTCTATTTGACAGAATATATATGGTAGTATACATAGCAGAGTTGTATTTAATAGTATGAGGTATCGTTCTATTTTACACCTCAACCGAATAGGGGGGTGTTATGGAGGGGTAAAGGGGATATTTTCAATATTTTTAATGGCTTATATTTCAAAAAATATAAAACCGATTTCCAAAATATTGACATCGTTATTTTTTCTTTAAAAAATACGTAATTAATTTCATTTGATATATAATTTAATTTAGTTATGTTTAAATAAATACTCCAACTCGGATAAAATTTCCTTTTAGTTATTTCACAACATTGGCAATATCTGTCATTAAACATATGATTTGTTTAGTGAAATTTTAAAGAAGCAAAACGAAATGAGCAATTCTGAGGATTCTGTGGTAAGTTATTAAATTTATTTAAAAATATTAAGTAAATGCATTAAATAACATTTTACGTTTGTAGATGATGTCTTTGTACACGGGTGAGCATTGCGAATCACGTCGCCATAGAGATATACAAGAAGTACTATGCAAGCTCCAGCTCTTCTGAAGACTCGGAGAGTGAAGACGAGGCACATGAGAAGTGCTCTAATTTTGAAGGTACCCTCGATGCAATGAGTGAGACAGATTTTAAAATGCACATGAGGCTAAGACGCCAAATGGTGGAATACCTAACAAGTAATAGCAAAATGTGTGTGAATGAAATACATAAACTTAATGCTATTTTATTTTCAGTGAAGTATTCGCAATCTAACTGCGTACCTGACACATCTGGGGGTGGTAGAACGCGTATATTACCAAAAAAATCGGTGTATATGTACATTTGGTATGTTAGCAATACAGTGACATTCAGACAACTAGCAAATTTGTTTGCGGTAGCACCGTCAACGGCACGGCCAACTGTTCTAAGAGTTACTTGCTTTTTATTATCTATTAGTCATGAACATATTAAATGGCCAGAGGGCGGGTATTTGTACGAAAATGTGGACAAATTTGAGCAAAAGAAGCGCATCCCTGGTGTGATTGGGGAGCTCGATTGTACGCACAGTGCAATTAAAGCCCCAAAGACCATAAAGAAATGCACTTTGATCGGAAAAGAAAGTATAGTATTGTGTTGCAAGCTGTGGTAGATGTCAACAAAAAGTTTGACATAACTTGTGGTGCTTGATTACCGTGTTCTAAGAAGGTCCAAACTCTTTCAGGATGCAGAAAACCATTGCCGAATTCATTTTTTATAATCGGAGATTCGGCATATCCGTTAACGAAATGGCTGGTTCCACCTTTTAAGGACTACGGAAATTTAAATGCATGCCATCGAAAGTTCAACGAAATACATTCCTCAACACGGATGGTGGTTGAAAATTCATCTGGACTACTGAAAGGGCGCTTTCGAATATTGCTAAAGTTTACCGAGCAAACGGACTTGAAGACAATAACCAACATCGTGGTCAGCGTATGTGTTTTACATAACATTTGTATTTTTTTTGACGACTTGTGGGATGTCAAAGATGTGACTGATGAAAATACGCTTGTACTTGATAAAAGTTTTGAAGAATCAAACCTAGACGCAGCCCTTGACAGAATGCAAAATCTTTTTAATTATTTAAGACAACAAAACATCATTTAAAAATTTCACTGTATATATGTATTTATATCTTTAAATTCACTAATAAATATATTGACAAAAATTCATTGCATTTCATTCAACTTAAAATCTATAAAACTAAAACAAATTCACAAGGAGTATAACATATAAAACTCACTTCAGATCATTTCTTATTCTAATTAGAAGTAAAATAAAAACTAAAGGCAAATTAAAAAAAAAACCGTTTCAGTGAAAACCTTTTAGTGAATTTTTTGCAATGTTTTTGATGTAAATTCTTCGTGCTCGTTTTCATAAAACCCTTGTACATTCTACAGCAAAATGTTACCAATGTTTTTTGACAATTTTTTAAATCGATACTCTTACGCATCATGTAACAGAAATCATGCTTGCGTTATATAGAGAAAGATGCGTAAGAGCATCAACTTAACATAAAATCAAGGTTTTATCAAGGATCCAAGTACAAACAAGAATATATAGTTTAGTTTTAATATAGATAAATGATTCTAATTTAAAAATTTAAATACATATGTATATGTACATATGTAAATCCTAAATACGCTGGAGTACAACGCGAATTTTAAAAACGAAAACCTTAGCATATTTGCAGGTTATTCCGGATATTCCTTGGAGTCGAGTTGATGATTATTCTACCAAACCACTCAGAAGAGAGTCCGGAATTCTGCTACAATGGAACATTGCAATATACATATAAAAATAATTATAAATGTTTGTAGTTTGAAACAAACTAGTATCTTATTTCACTTTAATGAAATATAATAAAAACGCTCAAATCTATATTTGGCAGCACGCATACGTTTGTTTTTTCTCTATTCCTCTTTGTGATTTTCGCTTATTTTGACATTTAGTTCGAGAGAGGTCCCACACTTTATCACTTCGAATAAATACAACGAGACAGCTGTTAAGTGTCGTTAAGAATAAGTTAGTGAATCACACAATCGTTAGTGCAAACGGCAAATATTGTCGTCAAAACTTGCGATTGTCGCACCGTTTAAAGTTAGTGAATGTTGCCATCGCCAGATACCTATTTTGGTTGTGGACCAGCAGCAGAGAGGCCGATTAGAAGTACGGTACGGTAAAAGGCAGTAACGTACGCAACCAACTTTGGTCAAAGTGGAAAACACTGGCACTCGTGTATTTTCACTTTTATTACTCCGTGTTTAACTTAATGTAAAATCACACAAAACGTGTTCCTCAGAAATTAAATAGCCGCCTTGTTGTCAGCGAAAATATAGATTACATCGCCGGAAATCATACCACACTGTACCAGTGACGCGGCCTTCGAAATTGCCATCAGCTCCGCCTGAAGAAACACTGCAAAAATCAGGTAGATGGTGAAATACCCCTCCACCAACTCTTCCGTTAATCTTGGACCCGTGTGTGTAAACATGGGCAGTAGAGTCATGAATTGGTTTCGCTCGAGCCGGTCGAATGCACGTAGCCGGTTATCATAGGGAGTTCCGTGAGTTCCAATGCCAGCGTTGCATGCAACCAGGTCACCCGCTGAACTCTCTCTACTTTCTTAATATTTACATGTTTGGCGTGAGAAAAGAAGTGGTATCTCAGCCGCCGTATTGTTCCCTGTAACAATCTTGGGCCCTAAGCTTTAGTTCTTCCCTATTGCCCTGCTGCATAAGTAAACAGCCGTCGTGGCTTTGCGGACTCTTTCGTTAACGTTGGGCAAGTTAGTTTCCAATCCAGGATCAGGTCGAGATACTTGACTCGTTTCGGTATCCTCAACGTTACTCCATTTAGAGTTAAATTTTACATTACAGGGCATATTATTGAGTAGCCTTTGCAACAGGTATATCTACATACAATCTTGCCTACTGTCGTTATGGCACTGCCATCGGTAGAGGCTGGCAGTTTTCCACAGCTGCTTCTTATTTATTTTTTCAGGTGACTGGCAGTGATATTCCACAGTTAAGGTGATAACACTCCCCCTTGAGGTGTGCCTCTTACCTCTTGAGGACGTCCATGCGGGCATCATAGATCAATTTTACGCAATTTTTTTATTAACAAAAGCCTCGTACGAAATCGAGTTTGAAAAAGATTTTTTCGTTGCAACTCGCCTACATCGTGGAAAAATACATATGTATTTATGTATATGCGAACAACTATTTCCTTACTTACTTACTTAATTGGCGCTATAACCTCTTAGAAGAGTTTGGCCGAGTGCAACAAATTGTACCAGTCACCCTTCTTCCTGCTAACTGGCGCCAATTGGAAATATCAAGTGACATGAAGTCCTTTTCCACTTGGTCTTTCCAATGCAGAGGAGACCATACTCTTTCTCTACCACCACCAGCTGGTACCGCGTTGAATACAGGGCTGGAGCATTTTCGCCCATTCGCACAAAGATCATACAGCTGCAGTATTCGGCGTCGTTAAAACTTGGAGGCCCATAAATCTTTTGGAGACTCTTTCTCTCGAACATTCCAAGGGTCGTGTCAACCGATGCTGGCAGTGCCCATGCTTCAGCGCCATAGAATAGCACGGGTATGATGAGAGACTTATAGAGTGGGGATTTGGTTCGTCGCGCAATTGCCTGCTCAGCCCAAAATAGCATTTGTTGGCAAGAGAGATTCTACGTTGGATTTCCAGGCTAACATTATTGTAGGTGTTAACGCTGCTTCCCAGAAAAACAAAGTTCTCCACTTTTTCCAAATTGTAATTGTCAACAGTGAAGTTTTTGGCCTCGTTCACCTCCAGACCCATACTTTTCGCTCTTTATCCAGTTTGGAAAAGGCAGAAGTAACGACGCGGTTGTTGAGACTGATGATATCGATTTCATCGGCATACGCCAGAAGTTGCACGCTCTTATAAAATATGGTGCCTGAACTGTTCAACTCTGCAGCTCGAATTATCTTTTCTAACATAAGGTTAAAGAAGTCGTACGACAGGGAGTCACCCTGTCTGAAACCTCGTTTGGTTTCAAAATCGGAGAGGTCCTTCTTTATTCTGACGGAGCTGGTGGTGTTGCTCAACGTCATTTTACATAGCTATATTAGTTTTGTTGGGATACCATATTCAGATATTGCGGCAACTAAGCAGTTCTTCTCGTGCTATCGACAATCCGAAGTGCTATCGGATTTGAAGTCGACAAAAAGAAAGTGTATGTCTATTCTTTTTTTCGGGTCTTTTCCAAGATTTGGCGTATCGTGAATATTTGAACGATGGTTGATTTGCCAGGTCTAAAGCCACATTGATAAGGTCCAATCAATTCGTTCACGCTGGACTTCAGTCCTTCACACAATACGCTCGACAGAACCCTATATGCTATGCGGAGAACACTGATCCCGCGGTAGTTGGCGCATACTGTAGGATCGCCCTTTTTGTGGATTGGGCAGAGTCCACTTAAATTCCAATCAAGGCATGCATTCGTCCGACCGTATTTTGCAAATGAGCTGATCATGCACTTTACTAGTCCCTCTCCGCCGCACTTGAATAGCTCTGCTGGCAGTCCGTCAGCCCCAGCGGCCGTATTGTTTTTAGCCGCGCTATTGTCGCTCGAGTTGCGTCCTTTCTTGATTGGAAGTTCGGGTTCATCACCTTCAATGTTTTCCGCGCCACTCCCATTAAGCAACGTGAAGAAGTGCCCCCTCCACAGTTTGAGTGTATTCTGAATATCGGTCATCAGGTCGCCGTTTACATTCTTACAGGAAATTTCCCCAGGCTTGAAACCTTCTGAAAGCCGCCGTACCTTCTGACAAAGTTTTCGGACGTTTTTCCTATCGGCCAGCACCTACCGTATGGTTCGCGTTGTGCCCGATCGCAGCGTGACCCTATAGGCGGCATCTTTCTTTTCCATTGCGGCGCGGCATTCCTCATCATTCCAGTCGTTTTTTCCGGCCGCTGAAAACCAATGACCTCTTCTGCGGCAGTACGTAATGAGCGAGAATTATTATTACTAACAGTTTATTCATAAAATAAAATTTTACAAATAATCTTATAAGCTAGGTACTAACAACGATGGTTTTCAGCCTTACCTTATATTACATTACTTATTGTTGTAGAATTATATGTTATAATATATATGAAATTCTAATAATATTTTCACAATTTTTTTTATATTATTATAAGTAACGTTTCTTAATAAGTTTAGTATTGTGCTGCTATCGTTACGGTATATGTTTAAGCGAATGCACTCGTCGATGAGGTGAGTAGTTGTAATTGTAGCATTGTTGCACAAAGAGCAGAGGGTGTTTGGTGTATTATCCATTAGGTGGCCGTGCGTCAGGCGCGTATGGCCCATTCTTAAACGAGTGTACTTTTGAATCTCCACTCTTGAGCACTCTGGTGGATATTTAGGTGCCTTTCCGTCTGGATTCGTCCGTTTGTAGTGGTGATCGTAGTTGGCACAGTGCTGTTTTCGTTCGTTTAAGTAGTAATTCTTTATTGCTTTTATTAGATCGTATTTAGAATGTATTTCTGCCAATAGCACTGGGGCTAAAGTGGCGAATTTTGCGGCTTCGTCGGCTTTATGGTTTCCTTTAATGCTAATATGACCAGTAGTGCGATTCACTAACTTATTTTAAAGATATTCGTTTGGTTAACTCAACTTAACCAAAATTTTAGCGACCCTGCTATTCAGTAGCCATTTTTAACGATTTTCGCATTCACCGAATCAGCTGTTGATGTTAGCTAATCGATGACCGAAAACTAAACGACAACAAATTTTGTGTTGTTAACTCAATCGAGAAAAGTGAAATTCGTGATTTCAATTTAAATAAAAGAAAAATTTTAAATTCAGTGAATTGCTTTCTTGTAATTAAAAAAGGAACATTAAATAATGTCGTTTAAATATTTGGCATATGTTTTATCACGAGGTGATGAAGAAGTAAGCGCTCAAACAGTGGATCGACGTTTACTCCGAGATTTGGACAATCCCTTTCATCTAAATGCAACAGACTTTCAAAAACTGTATCGGTTAACTCCAGCTGAATACCTGAATACCTAATTTATCAGCTTGACAACCAAATAAGAGGATCCAGAATAACAGCAATATAAACTGAGAAACAGGTAGCTCGTGTAATCTTTAAGCCTGCATGCAATTTTAAATTTTACTTTTATATTGGTAGGTTCTAGCGGCGTTTAGGTTCTCCGCAACTGGTTGCTATCAACGACCCGTAGGTGAACAATGGGGAATATCCATGAGCCAGTTTTCCGTAAGCCGACATTCATCGGGTAACGGATGCAATCGATGATTCGTTGTTTCACCAGAAAGTGAGGTTTCCAATGACCCAATTGGAACGCCATTCTGCTAAAGAAATGTTTGCTTCGGCGTCGTCTCCCTTTGTGGGATTCCACGCATATATTAATTTTGCCACCAAGGATTCATGAGGAGGCTATGCCAACCACCACATCTACTATTCAATTAATATGCTAATGGTAAAAGCAAACTTTTACAAGGATCCATGCATAAAAACAGAAATATAGTTTAGTTTTAATATATAGATAAATGATTATAATTAAAAAAAATTAAATATATGTATGTAAATCCTAAACACGCTGGAGCACAACGTTATCACCATGGCATATTTGCAGGTGATTCCGCATATTCCTTGGAGTCGAGTTGATTACTATTTTAACAAAACACTCAGAGGAGAGTCCGGAATTCTGCTACAATGAAACATTGCAATATATATAAAGAATTTTAAGTGTTTGTAGTTTGAAACAAACTAATATCTATTTCACTTTAATGAAATATAATAAAAACGTTCAAATTTATATTTGGCAGCAGACATTCGTTTGTTTTTTTTTCTATTCCCCTTTGTGCTTTTCGCTTATTTTGGCATTTAGTTTGACAGAGATGCCACTCTTTATCGCTTTGAATAAATACAACGAAACAGCTGTTGAGTGCCGTTAAGAATAAGTTAGTGAATCGCACAATCGTTAGTGCAAACGGCAAATATTGCCGCTAAAAATAACAATTGTCGTACCGTTTAAAGTTAGTGAATCGCACTACAGGGATTCATAATAATTTTAGTTTATTTGGATGTGTTATTAGCATGTCGCGGATTTTGACTACAGTGGACGTTTGGTTGAGGATATTTTAAACTGATTGTTAATAGCGAATCCGTGCATATAATGTACTTTCCCCGTGAAGAGCGCAAGGCGTTAAGAGCATAGGAAATTGCTTCTGCTTCTGCTGTGATCACTGAGCTGTGGTTACTGAGCTTTGCCAAACTTAGCACTTCGTAATTTTGGTCAACTACCGCAAAAGCTGTGCCGGATGATGTTTTGGATCCATCGGTATAAACGAAAGACCAATCGGAGCATTTGTTTGTAATCTCGGCGAAATATGCTAAATATGTTGAATTGGCTGTAGAATTTTTCGGCAAATGTGCCAGTGATATCAGTATGCAATGGCTCTCTAGCAACCAAGGAGGTCCAGTTGTGACGTATTTTAAACGTGGTTTAACCCTTAGATCAAGCTCACGAGCAGCTAAAGTAATTCTATCCAACGCAGATTGTATACGTCCGATTTTATGTGACCGTTGTAGCATTTGTTCCGCGGGCATTGAGATTTTGTGGATTGAATTAGCAGTTTATATTTTAAACCTTTGCTCGATCGACAATAGTCCTGTCTCTGTGAGTATGTTGGTAATTGGCGTAGAACGAAAAGCACCAATGTTCAGTTTTGCAGTTCGACCGTAAACAGGGAGACCGTAGTCGATTTTTGAGCCTTTAATTGCTTTTACAACTCTTATTGTAATGTTTGGGTGTGTCTTGCTATGGTAACTTCCTAAGCATTTTATTAAATTTAATCTTCTTACTAACGCTTTCTTAACATATGCTGTGTGTACATCCCATTTATAACTATGGCTAAAGTAAATACCTACGATTTTGAGGTTGTCTACATAATTGAGTGTGTGAGAGTTTATATATAAATAAATGGGGTTGCAAACGCGTTGATGGAGGACCTTGCGTTTATCAAAGGATATTTTAGCGCCATTTACATTACACCAGACTTGAATGTCCTCCATTAATGTTTCAAACTTAATTTGTAGTTGTGCATTCTCCTTATATTTAGCTATCAAATACAAATCATTTGCATATATAAAGGGGTTTTCAATAGGGACGCTGCAAAAGTAGACCGATAGTGACGGCAAACGACGCCATATTTTTCCCTGCTCTTTTGACATTTCTCTTTAGACAGGTTTGCCATTTGATCATGGAAATATATACGATCCAACAACGAGTCGAAATTATTAAAATTTACTACCGAAATTCGGAGTCAATGGCCTCAACATTAAGAGCGCTACGTCCAATTTATGGTCGTCGTCATTTCTGGCTGAATGGCTTCGTCAATAAGCAAAATATGCGTTATTGGATAGGCAGCAATCCACACGTACTCCATGAGTCAACATTGCATTCCGAAAAAATTAGTTTGGTGCGGTTTATGGGCCGGCGGCGTCATTGGGCCGTACTTCTTCCGTGATGATCAAGACCGGCACGTTACTGTGAATGGGAATTACTACCGCTCAATGATAACCGAATATTTTTGACCCGAATTGGATGATATGGACTTGGACAATATGTGGTTCCAGCAGGACGGCGCCACAAGCCACACAGCGAATGTCACAATCGATTTATTGAAAACCAAGTTTGGTGAACGTGTTATCTCACTAAATGGCCCAGTCAATTGGCCGCCTCGGTCGTGCGATTTGACGCCGTTAGACTATTTCCTGTGAGGCTACGTCAAGTCTATGGTCTATGCCAACAAGCGACGATTGATGAACTTCGTACGAATATCGAACGTGAAATTGCAGCAGTATCGGCCGATTTATGCTTGAAAACCGTCGAAAATTGGGTTCAGCGTCTGGACTTTTGCAAGCGTGCCCGTGGTGCCCATGTAAAAGAAATCGAGTTCCGTACATAATGGCATCGAATGCAGGAATAGAGAATTTAATTCATATCCCAAACCGATTTTGTTTTATTTAAAAAAACTTTTGTGCGCTCCTATTGCAAGACCCGATACAACGCTTAAAAAATAAATGCCTATTAATCAATCAATCATGCCTTTGGTGCCTTTAAACCAGAGACATAACTGTTATAAGATAAATGACGAAATGGTCTTATTTAACCATTAACATTGATGAATTCAAATAATGGTTATAAATAACCATTATTGGGAGATATATTTTATTTTGGTCATTGCAACCTATATAATTGAGAATTATTTTATTTTTGTTACCGTAACCAATAAAAAGGCGAAACATTTTTTTTAGGTTGTGAATAACCATTATTGCAACCAAAAAAACTTTTTGTTTACTAATAACCATTTTGGCAACCAAAAAAATTTTTTGGTTACGAACAACCATTTTCCAAATTAACTTTTTTTTCTAGTTATCAATGAAGAATTTCATAGCTCAAATTTTATTACGTTATTCCGTTATTCTGCCTATCTATTGTTTATGTGCTTTTATAAAGTGATTGCGAGCGAGTATAGTGCAATTACGTTACGCGAAAAATTAAGTTTTTATATTGTCCAAAATTAAAAAAGAAATGGGTAGAAAACGGAAGGTTGTTATTCGTGATTGTTTTCTTTACAATGAAAGGACAGGCGAATTGGGTTGGGATATTTGTAGGAAATCATATAACGAATTTAAGGAGGCACATTATGGGTAAACATAATGAAATATATATACAGTCCATTGATGAATACGAAGACATGAAGACAAGACAATGACAAAAAAGTTGAATTTTCCGTGAACTATTCAAAAAATTCAAATAAGTAATGCTTGCCTCGAATTGGTCACACAGGAGTCACAACCGCTGTCGTTCTTCGATTCAAATGCTTTTAAGAGTCTGACTGAGGAAATATTTAAAGGTCTTAATATGACTCCCGTTACGTCGCACAATATCATGGCAGTAGTAAATGAAGAAGAAATAAGATTGAAAAGACTTATCAAGGAAAAATTTACGAGAAAAATAATATCCCTTAAAATGGACAGAGCAACCCGCCACGGCCGAACTGAAGCAGTCAGAGTTATTGACTTTATCAGTTATTTTACCAGTGACGATATCAGAACATGTTTGAATAATTTCGTTTTGTATTTGCGGACTCAAACTTTCCATCTTTTCTTTCAGGCCGCGTCAAAGAGAAAGTGCCGCTATCGTTATCATCTCTTAAAGTTATTTCCTGCTCTTCGCAAAAAAGGATCGTCTTAATAATTGGTCGAAGTACAGCCCTGTTTTCCTCTTTTTCTTTAGCAAGCTGAGTATTCAATTGGGATGAAATATCACTGTGCTTTTCACTTGATACTTGAAGGAATGAAGTCGCTTTCACTACGCAATCTTTATGATATTCCTTGTTTATATGCTTTCCAAAAGATTCTATGGCTTTCTTCCAATCTCGGCAACCAACGCTGACCAGTTTTCCTGGATTTTGATGACATCCTTTTCCGACGCCTTCATGAAAAAATTACCAGCATGGTTTGCAGAACACACTGTCTCCACTCATTGAATAGGCCAGAAACGCAAAACCTTCTTCTGTTATCCACTTAGCTTGAAAACTTCTTTTGTAGCAGAAAACTTATTAGGCAGTTTAGGAAGCAGACGTGATGTAAGTATATTTTTTTCCGTATTGTCATCAAAAGAATCGCGATTCGTCTTTCCGATGTCGAATTGGTGGCTTGCCATATAGATTGAATGATTTTTGGAGAGCTAGTTTGGGTAATCTCATCCGATCTGTCGTCACGAAGAATTATATCCCAAATTTGGTCTTTATCTGTAGAATATTGAATTTTTATTTCATCAGATGATGAGGATATAAAACCGTTTAATCATTATATTTAAGGTGCTGCTTACTCTTCGTATGCACATCAAAAGGGTTTGTCCCTGATCTGATCGCTAATAAATTGTAATCATACATTTATCATTGTGTTATTCTTTTTCTTATTGAATTGTATTATTTTACAGTTTAGCTCTAAATTATTGCATTCATTTCATTTTGTCTCATATGTATATCTTTATAAAATTTCATTGACTACAAACTCGCTACGAAATTTATTCCACAACTGGAAAAAAATACCCTCTCGGGCCCCCTCCCTGAATACGTGCCTGATATCAGCGTAAGAAGATTAATTGCACCATTAAAACGATAATTACCATAATTAGTTAGGTTTATTTGGTATTGTGGACCTCGAAAAAGGTGCTATTGAATCATTAGTATGATGAAACATTCTAGTGATTCACTCAAGGGGTTGATCCCGTAAAAGCATCCTTTCTTTTTGCACACTTTGTTTTTCAGTTCCAACCTCTCTAAAATTTCACATTCCGCGAGCTCCTAGTGCGCATTTATGTAGCAATTTATATGACTTAGGGGCTACATATGAATTCCAGGATGCATTTTCTATTATTAATTAAATGACATCACAAACGTTTGCATACGCTAAAAGTCATACTTGCCGAAATTTCGTACTGCGATTGTGTGCGAGTTTTAATAAATACACTCCAATAATAAATTATCTTTCTAGCTATAATGTGATGTACATATGTACATACCTAGGTTTGTTCAGTTTAAAATTTAAAGCAACGATTTTAATTTTATTACCTTACGAAGACCCTCACAGCTCTTGCCTGCTACATATGTATTGGCTCCACAAAACTCGCTATTTCGTTAAAACGACTGCGACAGTCTCATTTGTGGATAACTTTGTATAGCCACTGAATCTCTAAGAGAATCAGGTTTTCGCGTATGTATTTTTGTTTGTATTTACTCGATCTGCAAATCCGCAGCAGCAAAACTCAATGCAGGTCGTTTCTACATCATTGAATTGCTGCATTACCAGAATCACGAACTGATTTTTTCATATGCACTTCGTACGTTAAACTTGAAATACTAGTTTTAAATTATTATGTGTAGTTAAACCCTGACCGTTCTTTTCAAGTTCGGAGAGTATTTAAGTGAATAGCTAAAATAGCTGGTAAATTATTAGAAATAAAATGATAGCAAAAAGTTTTTGTTTTGTGAAATCTTAACGAAAAAAATAATTTCTGTGTCTTTATGGTAAAGTAAGATATGAATTTATCGCAGAAGTAATATAAATAGGCGGTAACTAATAATAATTTAATCATATGGTGACACTGTTAAAACTATGGAATAAGCACGAAGTTTTGTTCGTCTTGTCATTTGTCAATATAATGATGTAAATGCCATAGCTAAAGAGGGTCTCGGCAAAGCTTACAATAATAGAAATTGGACCACCTCGTGTGCACGACACACGTTCAGAAATGCATTTAACAGGCAAACAATTTTCCAATAAGGTGGAACTCAAACACATGGATCTCCGTTTGCGTACGCTTGACAGTAGATTTGAATACAAATATTTACATATATACATACACATGTATATGTCCGTATGTATGTACATAGCAAATCATGAAAAATCATGTTTTGTAGTTTCTAAAGTCGAAATATCTCTTAATGGTTCCACTTAAGACAATTGATAAATAACACAAGAAAAACAAAAAAATTATGTTGTGAACGACACTATTTCTAGGTTTTTGACTATACAACTAGTTCTAATTGTCCAGTTGCCCACTACCCTTACAAAATTGAAATTTTAATTTTCATGGATAGTTTGGGGCCGCTGAAACCGAAAATTACTACAAAAAAGTTATTAGAATTTATATTAAAATTTGTAAAAGTCCGAAAAATAAAAGAATCCAATTTTTAGAAAATTTTCATACATGCAATTTTGTAGCCCATTCAGTTTTAATTATAAAACCTTTTTAAATCTCGACCTCGAAAACCGATGTTTTGCCAACATCTCAAAAACGCTTTCTTGGAAAAATAAAGTAAACTCATTTTCGTATTCAGCGACAAAAAATTAGGCTGAAAAACTTATTTTGAAGCACTCATTTATCATATATTTGTAAACTAGTGTAATTTTTGTTTTGCTGAAACCGAAGCAAAGCAGCAAAGTTGTATTAGCAGATTTGTATTTACTTATATTGTGTATATATTACGCATCAATACAAATCAACATATAACTTTGAACTCGGCCATACTGATTTCTCTTTCTTTTATAAACTTTGGGTAAACTATATAATTTAAAAAAAAATTAAATTTTTCTCATTTGAATGAAAAACAACTACATATAGCCATTTATACTTCACAATTTCAGAATTTTGATAGGCTTGACTGTACACATTAGGCATGCCAAAAATCTCGATACTTGTAATTCCGGGACTTCCGGATATAGTCATTTTACTTAGTACAATCAATGTTTTGTAATAAAAACTAAAAGCCCTCTAGCTTAGTTTTTTGTAGTACGTATGAAAAAGCTTTGCGGAAAATCGAAAATAAACGGCTTTGAATATTCAGCCATTAATTAAAACGGTTACTCTTATTTACCTAAACTACTGATGTTTCACATATTATTCATTCTGATTTTTTATCTTTAGTTGATGTGTATAAATCACTGGGATCTAAGGATTAGTATCAAGCTACGTGGAAAATAAAGTTTATTTAAAACCTAGGTTTTGTTAAAACATATTCCATTTCTTGCCGCAATATTTTTATTTCTAATACTAAAAATGTAGCTACGTATGCATATACATATGTATGTATGTATGCACATATGTATGTGACACTCGAATAACAACAAGAGTGTTATAAAAAAAAAATCGGAGAATACTTCACAAACGTCCAATACTTTGTTAGTGTGCCTTGAACGATACAAATATGTATGTCAATTCATATTTATACGCCTCGTCCCATTCTTAAATATTTCCTATTATATAACGAACCAATGCTTTTTTTCGGACTTGTGCACTATGTATGTACTTACGTGAATAACTAACCGAATATCAAAACAAACAACCAAAATTTAATTATTCAGGTAGTTCGACCGTCAATAGAGCGATATTAATACTTACCGATATTTGAATTATTTTAACAGAGCTAACTTTTTTGCCTTGTATTCATTTTTTAAATTTCAGTCGGCACGTTCATTTTGCATCACATTGGGTCTCATCAGTATTTCTATTTCTTAACAGTTTACTCTGAAAATTGAGTCTTAGCTTAAGATCAAGTTTGTATGGTCATTAGCATATTCTATTGACCCAGACAACCAAGACTAAATATTTGCTTTTAAATAATCTGCACATGAATCACTTCAAAAACATTCTAGTTGCCCCAATATAAATATGTACACACATATGTATATAATTAATTAAAACAGCTTCTTGAGGTATACATGAAATAAAATTATTTTAAAGCGATAAATAATTCTACTTGTGAATATATCTAAAAAAATATGTCTGCATTGATATACATATATGTACATACATATGTGGTAAGCCATACCTTACTTAAAATATTAACATAAACATTCAGAGTCAGTCAGTTATTGGAAAAATGGAATAGATGAAACAAAATTATTCATGAATTGTAAAATTACTTTAAGAATGACACTGAAATATTTTGCATATTGCAAGTTTTTACACGTTAAATTTAGACCTTTGCCTATTCATTCATGAAATCCAAGGAAACAAATTCCGAATGCTTCGAAAATCGACCTATCAAGATGCAATGTTTTTGCAAATATGAAAAATGGTCGGAAAAAGCACTATGTATCTTAAAAAACATGTTTTCGTATAACTGGACATGATACCAGCTGTGACATAAACACATTTTTCAAAAGCCACGTAGTGTGATTCACTAACTTTAAACGATTCGACAACCGCAATTTTTGTCTACAGTAACGATTGTGCGATTTCGTAACTTATTCTTAATGACACTTAACAGCTGTCTCGTTGTACTTATTCAAAGTACTCAAGAGTGGCATCTTGGTCAAACTAAATGGAAAAATGGGCGAAATGCACAAAAAGGAATGTAAAAAGATAAATGAATGCGTGCTATCGAATATAAATTTAAGCAAGTTTTTATTATATTTGATTAAAGTGAAAAAGGATACTACTTTATTTCAAATTACAAATATTTATAATTGTTTTTATATATTGAAATGCCAATAGTCATCAACTGGACTCTATGGAATATCCGGAATCACCTGCAAACATGCCATGGTTTTCGTTATCAAAATTCGCTCCATTATGAACCGTGTTTTGCTCAAGGCTATTTAGCTTGTATATACAAAATTTTTAATTAGGATTATTTATCTATATACTTGAATCCTTGATAAAAGTTTTTTTTTTACCATTAATTGCATGGGAGCTATGGTGGTTGACATAATTTTCACATGGTTCTTTGTCGCCAAAATTGATATATGAGTACAATCGATGGCCCCAATAGTGCCTCCCACAAAAGGGGACAACATTGAAGCAAACATTTCTTTAGCGTCTGAAGCTTCTGAAATTCAGTTCTAATGAAAGGGATTGCAAACATCCTGGAGTAAACGTCGATCCACTTTCGGAGCGTTTACTTCTTCTTCCTTTTTTAGTTTCAAGAAAATAATTTTAAATTTATCTTTTATTTAAGTTGAAATCACGAATTTTTCTTTTCTCGAGTTAACAACGTCAAATTTGTTGTCGTTCGATAGTCGACTAGCTAACGACAACAGCTGATTCGACGATATCGAAAATTGTTAAAAAACGGCTGCTGAATAGCAACATCGTTAAAAATTTCGCTAAGAGCAGTTAATCATGCGAATATCGTTGAAATAAGTTAGTGAATCGCACTACTGTAGTAGTACTAAAGAAATCGTTAACAAGTAGCAGCACTACTGTAGTGTGATTCACTAACTTATTTTAACGACATTCGCATGGTTAACTCATCTTAAGGAAATAAAGTTGTAATTTGCATTGCAACAGCTGTTACTGTTGCCCTCTTTAGTCGAAGAGAACGAATCCCATGTCGTCGTCTTCTTCCGACTCCGATTCCTCCTTCTTGGATTCTTCAGCAGCCAAGGGATGTGGAGAATCCCTTTCATTTGAATGCAACAGAATTTCAGAAGCTGTGTGTGTGTAAATAAGAGGCTCCAGAATAACAGCAATATCGACTGAGAAACAGGAAGCTCGTGTAATCTTTAATCCTGTAAGCAATTTTAAATTTTACTTTTATATTGCTAGGTTCTAGCGGCCCTGAGATTCTTCGCAACTGGTTGAATATTCATGAGAAAGTCATCCGTGAGCCGTATCACACATCGGGTAAAGGATGCAATCAATGATTCATTATAAAAAAAAGTGAGGAAATTCCGCTACAATGGAACATTGCAATATACAAAAACAATTATAAATATTTTTAGTTTGAAATAAACTAGTATCTTATTCCTATAACATAGCGATTTATTACTTATTTATTTTTTAGTTTCTCATAAAGAAATTTTTGATGATACGTCAGCTTAATATTGAATTGTGGACTAAGAATTTCCAACAGGTAAATTCTTAATAATTAATTGCTAACTAAATATTATTTTGTATATCCTGCTTTGCAATCGAAGTTGCGACCAATTCAAAGAATTAGCGCAACAAGTAAAATATTGTTTACCAACCAACTGCACACGCGTCAGGCTCATTGCTAAATGTTGACCCTAGCGTCTAGCATAATTTGTGCAAGCAGTTGCTGTTGCTTGTAATAACTAAATTTCGGGCATAAAGACAAATTAGTTATATGGAAATCCTCAGTTCATATTCTGGAGTGCTTTGGCGCCCGAGCTAAAAATTAAAGCATGCGAGTTAAAAGAAGTTAATATTAAATAACTAATAATAAAAAAAAAACAGAAAAGTGCCACCAAAATTTAAATAACTAATAATAAGGAAACTGAAAGGTACCACTAAAAGTGCCAACAAAGTTTAACTAACTAATATTAAGAAAACTGAAAAGTGCCACCAAAATTTAACCAATAAAAAGGAGCTGAAAAGTGTCACTCCGAAACAAAATGTGCAGCTACAATTGAAACATAAAGCTGAAAAAATTGCACTTAAAAAATATCTCAGTTCCACTGTGAAATCAAAAAAGTGCCATTAAAGTCCAATTAAATATTTATGAACCGACCGAGAAAGCCGCGTCCCAGGAAGGGATCTTAGTACCTCAACGACCCAACAGACAGGAATAAAGAGCAATCAGAAAAAGGAGCAATCCCACAGGACAGCAGAATGTGGAATCTGGCAAAGTAAACTGAATACTTAAATTGTGAAAATAAAAAAGAGAAAGGTTTTATGCCAATTTAAAAACAAAAATATGGATTTGAAAATTTTAAACAAATAAATTTTGAAAAGAAGTAAAAGAAAAAGAAAGTTTTTGTGCCATCCAAGGCGAATTCATACCAGGTGGTAGCAAGAAAAAACGTATGTATTTTGTTGTTGCGCCTTGAGCGGGAGTTATGTCAAAATCTGAATTAGAATGTAAACACACAAATTAGAATGTAAACAAACAAAACTAGTTTGACATTACACCCGCTTCGCCGAATTGAAAAAAAAGTAAAACTCAGCTGTTTCTTCACTCCACCTTGTATGAATTCGCCTTGGTGCCATCTAAAGAACAAAAATATTAAAACATTTAAAATTTGAAATAAAATAAACGAAAAATTACGAAAAGGGAAGAGAAGAGGAATTTTTTTCCACTTCCAATTTAAAAACCAAATAAAGAAATTAATATTTATAAATTAAGCTTGTCTTCAAAGCAATATGTCAAACTCCAACAATTTGGTAATACCATCTCTCTTATGGAACCCAAACGGTACTCCAGGCCCTAATGTAAATCGAAACGCAAACCAAGATCCTGTCTTACAACCTTCATCCGAGTTATCAAATCTTATCCAAAATATATTGACATAAGTATTAAATACCGACGGACGGACTATAATACAAAATATTGTAGAGACAGACGCAAATGCAATACCAATTACAGACCAAACGATCGACGAAAGACATAGAAATAATCTCCCTGAAATTGATAAAATCCTTGACGTAGTCATATCGTTGAGAGAATTTTCTGAGAAAGCAGCACAATTCAATTCCTGGAAAATAGTTTAGAGCGAATACTTAAAATCTACGATCATACAAAAGAAACTCCCAAATATGTATGTATTTCTGGATCCTAAACGTTATAAGAAATAAAATTGTAGGTAGCGTCGACATAGCGTTATAATCTTACAACACTTCACTAGATTTGAGGGCAATTTCTCAGCTTGGACGAGCACGCCCTAACGCAACAAAATTCTAACAATAATAAAACTAAAAATAGATTTTGCGTTACACAACAATAATTAAATAAAAAAACCACACATTTACTTAATATCGACAGACTGTCGAACTTGAATTGTGTTGGTAGGACATAAGGAAAGGTGGTAAAAAGCAGCAGCAACTACTTTGAATGTAGTTGTCTCTAATGAATCAGATTTCTTAAAACAAATTTAACGGAAATTCGAAATACGATGTTAGGAAGTAAAATTAATTTTTTGAATTTAATTTTTTGCTTAAAAAAAGTTATTTTTAATTAAATCTAAGATTAATTAAATTGTGGCCGGTTTGAAGAGTCAAATTTAATTTGAACGTTAAAGTATGTGTATAAAACGGTTATTTTCGCTGAGTCTGCTATATTTAGAAGAGAGTTGTTCACTGTTTAAAACGTGGAATTTGATTAAATTGTGCACAAGTATATAAAATAATAAAATAACAGTATGAAACGATTCGTTAAATTGAGTAAAAGGCTTATATACCATGCTATATTTTGAAGAGTGTTCTGCCTGCTTGAAAAGTCAAATTTCATTAAATTATACGCAAGTTATATGTGGGAGAAATCGAAAAATTTGTTCACGCTTCAGTGTACTGAAATATTGTGTGGCTTAGATTACAAGAAATTTTGTTCAATTTAGCGAAATTTTAGTTGTAATAATTTTGTCGATAAATGTCAATTCCAAGCAGGAAAGTCAATATTGATATTGACATAAGAGCTGTAACCTCTAACTCGCATGGAAGTAGATTTATAATTCCAACGATTCCATATGAAAGAGTAGTTTAAGTAGATTTAATCGAGAAATGATTTATTCTGTTTACAACGCTTTCTTCACCAAACAGCATAATATTTGGCAGTAAATCTATGAGTTTACTTTTCAGCTTGGTATTTCAAAAATATATTGAATTTGATAAAATAGCATTTATATAATCGGAGCTCATAATCATAATTTAACTAAGCAACTTAAATCGGCTTTAACGCTCGACAAGTCCACGTTTAAAAGAAATATATTTGAATAAAACAACATATGTTTACTTAAAAATTCACAGTCTTTATATCAATATAATCGCTTAAGTTTAGTTAAGGTTCAGTAAATTGGAATGTTTAGTTTTGAAAAGCTTCATATGGAGCAGTTTTCACACTTTTTTTCAACTACAGATTATCCAGGCTTTTAACTAACATTAATAGCAATGCTTTCAATTCAGTAGCGGATACAAGGGGGGGGGACGATAGGGGCGATCGCCCCCCCCCCCAGACATGGGAAATCTAAAAGAAAATTTTTTAATATGCATAACAAGTATTTTCGCCGAAAGAGTCGAAGCAGAGCTGTTGTTTATAATTCAAGATGGATATATCCGCTGTTGAATGCAACACAAACAGTGATATCAATATTGAGATCAGTGACATAAACAAATGTTCATTTTTTTTTAGCGTTGAATGACGCTATACGGTAGGGTTTTCAGGCAAAATTGAAACCAGAGAGAAATTTGTAAAAAAAGTGAGGGTAAAGAGATAGATGCGGGTATGCTGAAGTAAAAAAGTGAGGAACAGAAGTGTAGTGAGGTGAGGGGCATTTCTGGGGCAGCTGTTTGCTCAATGTTTGCTACTCAGTTATTCTCAGCGACGACCAATATAATAGTGGTCGTGCTTGTGAGCGAACTTTTCTATTCTCTTGCTTGTAGAGAATAAAATTTGCACTAGTTGCTTTAATGCATACATACATACTGACAGAGCGCTCAGTGACCACATTCATTAACGCCAGTGATAGCTATGTATGTATGTATCATGTCAGCTGGTTGCTCAATGTTTGCTACTCACTTATTCTCAGCGACGACCAATACAATAGTGGTCGTGCTTGTGAGCGAACTTTTTTCAACTAGAACGTCATTCAACGTTCAACGTTACGATACCTCGAAATAACACGACAGCCCGTGCGTGGCCGTAGGCCTCGCACAATGCCGCACTGACTTTTACAGTACATATTTCGATAAATGGTGAAATTAACACGATTTATCGAAATATGTACTGTAGAAAAATATGTAAACTTTGCTGTGTGTACAAAAAGTCTGTGTCCACTTTGTTGGGTAAAATATAGTTCACAACTAGTGCAGGAGATGGTTTTTCAACGAATGTGAAGTTTGCAACACGAGCCGAAGGCATAATAGTTGAATAGACTATGTCAGGGAGGTTTCAGGTTGATTATTCGCGTTACGCTTTAAGGTCCAAAGCCCTCCGGTAGATTTTATATAAGCTTCCATACGAGGCGAAATGCGAGAAAGAAACAAGTACAAGAATATTCTATCTTCCTAGAGGAAGTTCCTCTTTCTAGCTTCTTTATTGCAATTCGCCCTCTATTGGCAGCTTATACAGAATCGACCATAGGGCTTCGGCCCTTGAAGCGCAACGCAAAAAGTGCTCGCATTTAATTTAGTAAACTTAATTTGATCACTGAACGTGTGCTTCTAGTAACATGCTCCTTTTACATAGATCATTTTACTAACTCTGATAGTGATATAATGTTGAGGCATTGATCGCCCCCCTCAATGAAAATTCTGTATCCGCCACTGTTTCAATTACTAGAAAAAGCTAACATAAAAATTTAAAAAAAAATTGCCCATATGTATATTCTAACTATGATATTCGGCATAAGCTACTATTCTATATACTTAGTTGTGCATAAATAGTATAGCACTGACTTGCTAAACAATGTTTATCTAGTTGCAATGTTCCTGAAGTTTCGATATACTTATTTAAGTAAGACAATTTTTTAAATATAAAGTATACTTTTGTAATAAAGAATGGCTCATGGCATAAGCAAATAAGGCGTGAATAAATATTTTTTTGTAATGCATATACATATGTCTAAGTATATACATAAGTCTATCTACTTACATACATATGTACCTACAGAAGCATGCATGTACATTAGACCGTATCATATAAAAAAGTTGTAAATTTCCCTGGTGTGTGAACAGTTCCCTTGTGAGGATTTCAAAAATGGATAATTTGTTTTTCAACACCCTCTAAGCAACAGTTAAATTGGTTATCTTTCTATGACTTCTGCATTTACTGTTCTGAATGATAAATAGTTGAAAAGGTATTAGCCAAATGCACATTTCGGCTATAGAAACTATGTACCTTTCGTGTCAAATTCAGTTTTTATGCAAGGAAAATTATACATGTTATTTTAATCAAAAGTACATTTATAAAAATTTTACATATGTATTTCATCCATTTCTAAATCTTCGGCCTTTGTTAGAATTGGTTAAATTCTTCTTCTTCCGGTAAAATTTCGCCCATTTCGCCTTCGCCTTAAAAATTTCACTACCAAAATCTTGTTTTTAACTTTGCTTAAATATGCTTTCCAGTATAAATGTATGTGAGCGCGAATAAGAAAGTATATCCTTTAGGAATTGGAGAGTCGCATGGTAAAGGTACAGCACCTGTGAACAAACGCGATCTCGGCAGCGATTTACGCCAATCAAAGCAGGCAACTGCTTACTTGTTATAATAGGTGCAATTCTGCACACAAAGTGTGTGTGTTCACAACTCAAAATTATACATACATGTATGTATGTGTACGAATGTGTATACACCGAGCGTATGGCATGCACAAATTTAAACATTGACGTAATCTTCAACATTAACCCATTGACGCTACTAAAGTCCTATCTCATGTTAAATGGTAAATTTTCCTTTCTTTTAGTCAATTACAATCCCTTGAAACGCATTTTTGTTTAAAATATTCTAAATAAAATTTGCACATTTATTAAGTTAAGGTAGAAGTTAATATCTTTTTTACCTCGTGTAGAAGATGGGAGGTGCTTATAAAAAAAAACGTGTCCCAAAAATTCCATAGTTTGTGGAATCATTTCAAACTTACAAACTAATACTTGAAGCTATATTTTCATTTAATAATCTTGAAATAACTACGTATGTATGTACAAAAATTCACAAACTTTGCAGCTGCACATTTTCAATCGCGAGCGTCTTTCGCGAACCTCTTTCTTACACGATGTGGCTTCGTTGTTTTTTGCAGTGTTTTGTCTGTGTACACGTTGTGAGTGCTGTTCATACTCGTAATGCCCATATACTTTCAAACTTTGTCTCCTTGCATTTGCACACAAATTTTTGCTGGAAAGTCAACCCTTTTCTACAGTAATTTTACATACAATTTTTAGAAAGTAGGAAACTTAGGAGAACTAATTTAAATAACGCATTGTAAAGGTTTAAGAATTAACATTTCAGTCGCAGTTCAACAGAGACATCACACAAGGCAATAATATTATTACTTTTAAAATAAATTTTTGAACTACACTACATTGTTAAAATATTTTTTGATGCATTTTCTTAAATTGATATCTTCCTCAAATATAACGATGCAATAATGAAAGGCGTTGGACGTTGGCAACTTTTCACTCTTTATTGGACAACTTGGACGCCCTCCGAAAACCATAATAATTCTTCTGAAAAATGCTTTTTTAGCGAATATATACCAAAAAAGTAATAATAATCCTACATTGACAGCGAAAAGCGAAGTTGGCTTTCGGTGGTTGAAATTAACTATTCATTTTGAAAATTAACTGTGAACTCATCCTAATGTAAGTATTATACTAATAAAATAAATACAAAGTTATGCCATTCAGTGCCACAGGCACTGCATTTTAGTGGTGAAACATTGCGTGTTGGTGATACTCTTATTAACAGTCTCTATTCATTAGTTTTTATATACACCAACCACTGAATATATTTGTGTTTTCCGTGCAGACTGAGTATAAATTATGTACATACATATATATATGTAAACAGATATGAAATATATATTTTACTATATGATTTGCTAAAACTGTTTTAGAAATAAAAAAAATTATATTATTCGATACATTGCATAAAAAGTTATTTATTTTCCATTGTGGTAGGCAACGAAAATCTATGAAATCGACAAGTCTTTTCTAAAGCGGGTTTAATTTTCTCCCCGATTTTCACGTACTCCCAAAACACAACATTGACCTAATGGCGTTGCTGTCGTAAAACACCTTTAATTATTGCATGCTCAAATCTTTTTTCGTTAAGAAAGTTGTATTTACAGTGAAAACTTAATTACAGCAAATAGCGATGCTCTGGCTGTGGTGGTCTTAAGCTTAAGAGTACTTATCATAACAGAGTCGAATACAAATTGAATAAATTGTAAAATCGGCTTTTGGTTAGATTTTGTTGTATATATTACAATATTTTTAATAGCTGATAAGGGTTTTAAGGTTGTCGAGAGTTGGGCTTATAAGGAGGCCCATTGGTTTTGTATTGGGTCTTTATATTGGTTAAAAAATTTACATTTTTCTAAAATGTGTTCTTTGCTAATTGGTATCTATTGCATATATTGGTAGCGTTTTTGTGAATTAAATGTAGGGTTGTCAAAGGTGGGTCCCTGGTTCAAATTCTGGCCGGGGGAAGTAACATCAAAAATTATAGAAAAAGTTTTTTTAGCGGTCGCCCCTCGGCAGGCAATGGCAAACCTCCGAGTGTATTTCTGACATGAAAAAACTTCTCACAAACATCATTTGCCGTTCGGAGTCGGCGTAAAACAGTAGGTTCCTCAATTTGTGTTACAACATCAAGACGCACATCACAAATTGTAGGAGAAATTCGGCCAAAATCGCTTAAGCGGTTATAGCGCCAATTAAATAATATAAAATAATGTCAAAGGGGTGTGTAAACGTATTCTTGTAAGCTTGATTAGGTCTTTTCTTGTTAGATCGGAGTTTTGGCCGAGTTTGGATATTTCTTTTATTTTTTAGACCAACTGGTCGTTTTATCGTATGTAATATTTGGTTTAAATGCAGCAGTTTTTCTTATTTGTACGTGGCTTGGTAGCCATACCAGTTATATTTTGTTTTTATTTTTTATAAGAAAGATTTTGATGCCGACTGCATAAATGTTATTAGTTTCTATGCTTTTTATGGCTTCGGGGTATGAAAGTGAGTCTGTAGCGATTGCGAAATTATCTTGGGTTTTGATGGCAAATTTTATAGCGTTACATATGGCTATACTTTCTGCAGTGATCGAGCTATAGGATGGTAACTGCCCAACAATGATTGTTTCGTCATTGTATACTGCATTAAAACTGACACAATTTTCTGTTTTAGAGCTATCTGCGTAGATTAACTTAAATGTTTTAAACCTATTTCTGAGTAACGGTGAAGTACTGGTTGTAAATTTCTGGTGATGTTCCATTTTTGATTAAGTCATGTAAGGATATGGCTATGGTGGTTGGATGGAGCTGCCAATTCGAGAACTTATTATCATAATTCTATTTATACTGACGGGATATATTTGAATCTTTTCGTTTTATTAATTTTTGTTGTTAACTTGGCTAATGTGAATTGATCATTTGTAATAATTGATTTGCATTGTTTTAAAGTGATAAGCTCTCTACTTAAAATTACTGGTGTAAAGTTGGCTTCGTAGTTTAAGTTATTTATAGGTATAGTGCGGTATAGTGCCAATAGAAGGCGTTATGACCGCATTTAATATGGGTTTTAATGTTTTTTAATGTTGATTTTGGAGAGAATCAAAAGAGGTAAATGCTAAAGTTAATTTTCGCAAACTGCAGAGAGCAGCGAAGTCGAGTTCCTGTTGTAGTTTCCGTTTAAGAGACATTTTATAATATTAACTAAGTTGCTTATTTAATGAAGCTAACAAATTTTTTATGTATGCGTTCCAATTGTATCTTTTATTGGGCGTGATGCCTGGGATCTTAAGGTTTCCTACAGTGTTTATTACTATATTGTTCGAAAATACATCCATTGGCAGTTATGTGTTCTGCAAACGTCCGTAAGTTTGCACTTTTCCACAGAAAGTTCTGCGCCTGAGCAGTGACACCATCTTATGAAATCATTGTGAATGCTTTTTAGGCTTAGTTTTATGAACAAAAAGTCATCTGCGTAACCTAGAAAATCTAGCTCTTTATGTCAGGAGATGAGGCCTTTGTGGTTATTGTAGGTGATTAAAAAAATATTAATTGCTAGGGAGAGCCTTGGAGGATCCCGTTTTGAAGTGGATAGGATTGATTTTTTGGGTTTTCATAAAGTGTTTCCTGTAATTAAATACTTCCTAATTAATTTTTTCCTAAATCCGATTTGATCGCTTTGAACTAGTTTTTTAGTTGTAATAAACCACGATAGCCTATTCGCTATAATCTTGTCTAGAACGTTACGACAGCAAGGGTTTAAGGAAATGGGTATGTATGAATTGATAGAAGTTTTGTCTAAATTCGATTTTGGGAAGGGAATTATAAGACTATTTTTGAAAATTTGAGGGAGGTAGTTGTTGAAAATGCGTTGAGTGATGGTAATCTTAATTTGAGGTGTTTTTAATCATTAGATATGATATTCTATCAACTCCAGGGGTGTGACCTGTGAACCTGGACAACACCATGGCAAGCTCAATCGAAGTGATTTTTGTTACAATGAGCGAATTGTTTGTTGCTAACTCAGACTGTTGTTTGTTGTTGCCTTTGAACAGTGTTGTCCGAATAAATTGGCAATATCCATTTGATCAATTATGTCACTTTGGTTACTGCCTTGGTTTTTGATATAGTGCGTCGTTGGAAAACATTTCAGTCCACAGAATCGTCGAATCGTGATCAGTGATCAGTGCCTGTAAGGTTGGGTTCGATTTCCCATCCGTCTATCTATCTACTAATATTTATATCGTAATATTTTACTTACATATTGAAATTCATTTTATATTTCAGACAGGGGACAACTCTTTGAAAAGTAACCCATCTTCGCAGGAACACTCTTCAGATTCTTATACATCTGCCCTGAAAATTTAAACAAAATCGGTTCGGTGATTTTGAAGACTAATTTTATTTTATAATAGGAAAAAGTTCTTCAAAGAAATCAATTTTTTCATTCATTCATTTTATTTTATAAAAGGAAAGAAGTTTCTCAAAGAAATTCATTACTCTACGGATGGGAACAAAAATTTACTTAATTCATAAATTGGATAATGAGTCAAAGTCACATAACTCGAATGAATTATTCATTTAATAAATTGACGGGTCGGGCAAATAAAAAAAACTCATCCATTACTCCGTTTACTTCTACTTTTACGTTTCGATAAAAGTAAAGTGCAGCTAATCCGTTAAGTGCATTTTCATTCGTGGTAGACCGCAGATAAATTTTCAGTTCACGCAGTGCTGAAAAAGAGCGTTCGTCGACGTCGTTACTGCTATTATAACCAAGATTTGATAAACATTAGGGAAAGCATTTACGTGCTTTAATAGCATTTTATAATTGTTTTTTAAAAATTGGCTTTCGCCAAAAATTTTACTTCAGCACAATCATCATGCAAAATCGCATAATATTTTTAAAATAATTCCTGGCTGGCTTTTTCATCGAGAGTTTGAGTTTCCGATGGAAAAACTTTTGAAGTAATAACCTTCAGTGTCGTTAATCTCCGCATTGCACCAATCAGTCTAATGAGAAGTTATTCTGGGTTTCTTCACTTCGACATCGTATTCTTTACAAATTTGGCCGACTTTTTGGAACATCTTTCTAAAATATTTTTCTCCATTCTCTCCTGACTATTAATTTTCTCTTTGCTGCGTCTGCCTACTTTATGGTTTCATCTACATCGATCTTGCACTTCACTTTACAGAACTCGACTCAGTGATAAGGCCAGATAATGAATCGAAGTGAGCACTGCAACGAAACCTGGAAATCTAAGAGTTTAATCTGTCCAGGTATTAGAGATGTGGAGATAAAGTTTCTGATGTCGGAGCGGTTGAAGGTTCAATTGGATGTGAATACGAGGGAATATCTGGCCGCGAAACTTTCAAAAACCTAGTAATGGAAACTTTAGAATGTTATTACTTACAGGAATATGATATTTATAAGCTTTTTACGTAAATCTTTACACCGTAAACCTTATTCATGGTTTTTAATATTTTTCTGATAAAAACGCTCAATATTAGACTCATATGTCCACCATATATTTGTTGATAAATAAATACAAAACAGACAGATTTCTGAAAACTCAACAGTCGAATATAATTTGCATTATGAAAAGTGTCACCTAACGGCCCACGCCCTTTTTTATTTTCGGCAGCAGACTGTAACTTCAGTTGCAAAGCAAACATTAATTTAATACTTCTTTGGGGGGTGGGGCATTGGGGGTTCAATAGGGCGTCTACATACATAAATACGTAAATCCAATTTTGTACACATATATAGAACACAAAGAAGATAATAAAGATCACTCGATAAAATAGATTTTTTTGTTTCTTTTTTAAACAAAAGGTATCTTTAAATGATTCCTTATATGTTCCGGGCTCATTCATGCACACTTTGACAAAATCCATGACAGTTTGAAATTCATTGCCCGATAAAGCTATATTGATGAAGTTCCAAATTTTTAGGAATATACCGTCAACTTTCTATAAGACAGTTTTCGAGGAGAGGGTAAACCATCTCCTTAAACACATTTTCTCGCCGCAAATCTATGGAAACAGAAAAACATACGGGGTTCATTTAGTAAGAAATACAGTAGGGTACACCTTGGTAAAGACAGTTAATTTAATCGTTATAAAAACCAATTTTAAGTAAAAATCGGCGATTAAGTTACCAAAGTACGTAGTAATATCCAAAAGATTCTTGTCTGAATTATAAATTATTATTTTTCAATATGCATAATCTCCATTTATTTCAATTAAATGTTCACCCTTTTGAACTAAGACTTCTATACTCTTAAAAAATGGTCTGCATTTTTGTTGTCTTTATCAGCAGTGTTAAATTTCTTTCCTCGCAAGGCGAAAAAAATAATAATTGCCTAACACCTACTGTTTTATATAAGGTTGGCAAAGCCCACTGAAACTGCATTAAGGAAAGTAAAAATATATTGCTTATAGACTTTTTTCTTCAATATCGTCTCCCAATTGATATAACAAGGTAGCAAATTAATCGACCGTTACTGTTATGTTCCGATCATTAAAATCCAAAATTCCTTCGGAATCACAATAGGTTGAAACCATAATCTTTTTCTGAACCTGAGTCACTTTGTTTTTTTTTTTTTGTTTTGATACACATTGATACCTAGCAACTGCCGGGTATTGATTTCTTTATGGTCACTACTTTAGTTTTGCGTGCGTGACTTTTTTTTTGCTTTTCTGGCAAAGAACCGTATTCATTCATATCGGTATTCGTAAGCACGGGTTTTGGTATACTCCCCGGAATCCCGAACTTCGGGGATAAGAGGATCGCTCTGTTATCTGAAGATCTAAAACGTAAACGCAAGAAAGCGGATGCATCTATTACTAAGAAGGATGACCCTTAATACTTAGTAATGGCTTCGCTATCTACAAAAGCGCTACAGCTATAAGTAAGGAGATTAATTTTCTGAGCTTCCTGATGACAGTCTCCCGAAAAATTACAGACAAATTTCTCTCAACCTTAAAAATCAGCTTCACCCTACTCCAAACGCCATCCCTTATACCAGTACAGTAAAAAAGAACACATCGTCGCTTGGCGTGCAATACCGCGAATACGCAAAATGCAATACAAATTGCAATGTGATGTTGGCCAAATATTATAGGAGGAAGGACCAATTTTTAGCAAAATTGTTAAACCCGTTTTTTACTGAAATAGCGTGTTCTTAAATTAAAACTTAAATTAAGTTAAATTAGTATTAAAAAGTAAGTTCAATTAAGTTAAATTAGTATTAAAAATAATAAAAAAAAAGTTGTATGTCTATTTCTAATAAGGTAAGCTATAGTAGAAGCTTTGGCAATCAAGAGCTATAACGTTCTTAAATTTAGGATAATTAAGTGAAAATGCTTCATCTTATATTATTTTGTTTTGCTTTAATTATTATTTTTTACCTGCTAACATCTTCTCAAATAATAATCCAGTAATTAGCTTTGTGGATCGAGTTTTAATAAAGCATAATTAAAAACTGCTTACTTACCTGAACATGTACTGACTTAGAATTTTTGTTCCGCACAACCCAGAACTAAAATATATGCGGTATTGCAGCCACAAAATATTTTGTTTTCGATTTCAGTCGCGGTATTGCATTTCGCTGCTTGTTTTTGGTTTTTTCGGCACAATTGTCAGAGTTTTCGCTTAACCACATTAAGGCCGATGTCTCCTATTCAGGGTTACCGAATTTCAATTTTGAACTTTTTATTATATAATATATACGTTATTGCAAAATATCAGATAAACAACATCCAACAACAAGTGTGATACTTTAACAAAAAGATCTACATTTGCTCTATCTACACCTTCCTTTCCCACATCGTTATCTATAAATCAATAATATATTTATACTCTAAGTCACCGAAACTACATTTCTCTATTCGCATGCACTCTATTTTGTTTGTTTGATCTTTGGTATGATAAAGGGCAGTGGAATATTAATAGTTATTTCAATCATTATATTTTCCACGAGTTGTTAATAAAAAAAAACATAACCCATATGTTGCGCTGTTAAATGGTCGACACTTAGCCCATGCTGTATTAGTCCATACAACTAGATCCTATATAGGATAATTCCACAATCTCCCCCATCAATACTATTTCCAAACAAGGTATAGTCATCCTTTTTGCTTCGTCTTCCTCATTCCTCTTAATACAACTGGATCAGTCAGACCATCCCTGTCGTTGTAGAATAGAGAACTAGCAACCGAACCACTTCAAATCGTAGCGCTATAGCCGCCATATATGTTTGCTTACTGGACTACCTTTCTCAAGCCCACCTACAAGCTGCACCCAAGTATTCTCTAGGTAGCTACCGAACATGCGTTTGGGAGTGAGAAGGCGAACATAGGAAAAAAGAAAAGAGTGGCTGAAATACGCGATTTTATCAGAAAGGGCGGTAACGTTCGGAAGGTTTTAAGACCGGGGAAAATTCCACCAAGAACAAGAACGGTGACCTATTGTGCGAAAGGCTGAAGCCAACCGTATGGATCAGCCTGCTTAACATATCGTATAAGGTCCAATGGAGCGTATTGTGCGAAAGTCTGAAGCCAACCGTAAACAAATATTTTGGACCTTATCAGTGTGGCTTTATACCTGGTAAATCTACCATCGACCAGATATTTACTATGTGCCAAATATTCGAAAAGACCTGTGAGGAGGATCGGCACATACCATCTAAAAAGTGAACACACCAAAATTGCGACACTTTGGAAAACTAGTAACTTACCCAAAATATTTAAATATTTTGAAATTCAATGAGCAGACCATGGCCTTAGTTTCACGTATGAGCAATTTTATTTGGATTTGATTTATAGCAAGGCGAATCTATAGAAGGTGTTTTCTTCCGATCAGCTGATTGCTTCTTCTTTTTTCGCCTTGAATGGTGAAAGTGTCAACTGGTTTGTTTTTTGTTTACATCTTCATTTTCTGTTTACATTTTCATTTAAAAATATTTTTAAATTCAAATTGATTTGAATTCATATATTCAAATATTCAAATTATGTTTTGTAATAGAAATCAAATTGCGCTAAAAAAAAACTAGCTTCTTATACTAAAGATAAATAAATTTGAAGTTAGATATTAAAAAACAAATGGTTTTTCTTTGGTAATCTTTATCCCACAGCTAAAGCTAAAGAACAATACACTACCTAACAAAAAATCAAAAAACACGATAAACTTAATGCCGCATCCATATGGGCTGAAGGAATTTTTCGTTTTCAGAAAGCTTTTTTCGTTCAATTTGCTCTTTTCTACACCATCCTCCAAATCAGAATCAGATGAGTGCAAAATATTTCACTATTATCTTCATAGACCATTTATATTAGCACTATTTCAGTTATCATCATCGGTATTACGTTTTATTTGATTAATTAACAATTCTAAACGGTCATGTACTCTGTAAAGAAAAATTTTCTTTTAACAATGGAGTTGCATTTTATGGAATTTAGTATACACATTGATAATTCACTAAGGCAGTGCAATCGCTGTTTTTTTTATACAATACCATTTATCAAATCCATAAGCAGTGTTTTAGCAAAATAACTTTGAGCCAATCAACTACATCTGCTTTTGCTGCATTAATTGTGGCAGTTCATTTACTCGCATATTGCACTGGCACTTTATGAAGAGTAAGGTTTCAATTGCGGTCGCTATTGCAAATTTTAATTTAAATATATTTACAAATATAGGTTTGGCCAACTGAATCAAAAATAAACAGTTTTGTTGTCAAATTCGTTCCTATTTTGGCATTCTCTCTGTTCAAAATTATTGTTCTATATTTCATTTATCTGACATTCTCACCATTCAGAAGCAAAAACAAAACATGTGGAGTTTGTGTGTATGTGCTCTTGCGACCACCTTGTATTGAATTCGCCTTGATTTATAGTTTCGTTTATAATAGCAACCGAGGTAGCAGCAAGGTAAATTATTTTGCACGAATTTATGAAAAATCCGAATTTAAGTGCGCGTAAAATTGCTAAACATGTTAAATTGCACCACCCGACAGTTTCCAAAGTTTTGAATCAATACAAAGAAGGACTGACAGTTACTAGAAAGCCTCGCAGCGGAGGTCAAAGCAGTTCTTGGTTCCCAAAGCCTTTTCGAAAAATCCGAAGGTTTCGTCGCGTACTGTTGCTAAATCTGTACGTAAAACGCAGTCTTTTGTACAAAAAGTAAAGCGGTAAGCTTCATTGAGAAGGTTCAAAGCTCAAATAGCGCCAGATCGAGACTCAAAGCAGAATTTACAGCAAAATCCCGCAGCCGAAAGTTGTATGAATTAAAAATTACAAAAACAAATGCATTGTTATGGACGACAAAACCTACTGTTTTCAAATTTCAAATATATTTGTCAAGATTTTGACTATAAATTGAAAATGAGGTCCAATTTCCAAAAAATAAAAATACATGGTTTGGCAAGCCATTTGTTCACAGCTGGGATGAAGGACGCCCAAGTTTTTTGAGATGAATGCCTCAAAAAGCATCTTCTGCCATTTATTAACGGTCATGGTAGCAGGACACTGTTCTGACCGGATCTGGCAAGCTGCCACTATGCCAAGGACACATTGCAGTGGTACAATGCAAATAACATCGATTTTGTACCTTGTGACTGCGATCCACCAAATAGCGGTAAAAGCTACTGAAGAATTAAAAACAAAGTGGTTGTTGGCATCACGTAATGTTGACGACGCACTCGTGCAAAAGAGGATGATATCTCGCTTAAGCGGTTATAACGCCAATTAAGTAAGTAAGTTATTTCTAAGTGTCGCAGATTTGGTGTGTTCACCCTTTAATTGTCGATTTCAAATCAGCTTTCGACAGCACGAGAAGAAGTTGCCCATATGCCGCGATGTCTGAATTTACTAATACTGAAGCGTTTGATGCTAACTGAGGTTTCAAACAAGGTTTCAAACAAGGTGACTCCTTATTATGCGATTTCTTTAACATTATGTTGGAAAAGGTAATTCGAGCTTCAGAACTTAACCGGTCAGGCACCATCTTTTAAAGAGTGCGCAATAAAATCACGTGTATTGTTGAAACAAGCTACGCCCTCCTACATTTAGACCATTTGATACCTGATTATCTCTATTATAAATAGTTTTCTTAAAACCATTAATCGTATAGGATTAGACGTGCTAAGGCAACTTGACGTATGGAACGTTGGGTCAAGAATCTACAACTTCATAAAACCCTTCTTGCTAAACTGTAATATTAGTGTTCTTCAAGATTGATAGAATAAGAGATTACGCTTTGCGCAGGTCCGTTACTCTTTGCTTTACGATATTGTCGATCAGCTGTTCGAGTGATGACGTAACTTCCTCAAAGTTTCTTGAACATTACAAAGCAAGTGATTTGAGTATTTCGGTGTTTTATTTATTTCGGACATTTTATTAAAGTTTTTTGGGAAGTATAAGGCAATTTTAGTTTATTATATCGGTGTAAAAATTGATATACGAATAAAAATGAAGTGCGCAGTACTAAATTGCCACACCGGCTACAAAGTTAAAGGATCCGAGTGCAGCTTGTTTTCTTTCCCAGTGAATCCCTTACTGAGGAAAAAATGGATGCAATTTTGCCGCCAAAACAAGGAATATAATTTTAAAACATCCTACATATGCATGGAACATTTTACAAGAGAGGACTTCGAAAATATCGTCAAGTTTGAGCTGGGTGAATATTTTTAATTTCAGTGGAAATTGTGGATTTATTTATGAAAGTGCTGTTTAATCAATACATAGGTTTTGCAAAGAAAAGGATTCTTAAACGAGGAGCCGTACCATCAATTTATAAGCCAACAGATACTAATCCGGAGCGTTCGCAGAGAATTCAGCGCCGCCAAAACAAAGAATTCGTGCTAAAGGCGGATTGCACGATCACCCAGATCAGCAAGAATTCAAATACAGGCTCAGAAGTTATATACTTGGTCGCAATGAGGGCGCCATATCCACTGGAGGCAATGTGGAAATTGATGATACTCATGACGTAGAAGTATCTCAGCCAACTCTTACAGGTATTTGAAAATAGTACTCGTTTAAAAAACTTACATATATAAATATGTCCCTATTTATACAGCTGCGATATTCAGACCCATGAGAGTTACGTTGGGAGATATAGAGCAAAAGGAGTTTGATGATTTGCAGTACGACGGCCTGGAAAATTTAGCGGGCTATATTTGTCACAGGTTTCGCGATGACATCCCCAGCACCTTGCTTAAAAGTCGCGACAACCCGTTACTCTCGTGGGCAAACCACTTGAGTGAGGGTGGTTTAGCGATACCTAGTGCAAGTATGATGGAGTATATGACTCAGCTGGAATCCATTTTCGTTAAACTAAATGGGGATAACCTCTTAATAACTTCAGATTTTATTAAAAAGCATATTGAACTCGCTTCAGAAGTTTCATGTGACACAAAAATAAAAAAATTGTTTTTCAGAACTCGTATGTATACAATAATAAGAAAACTAAATAATGAGATTATAGAAAATACAAAAATATTGACCTAAATTAATCAGTTCATTTCGTTTTTTAAATACTGGAAATTGTACATCTTTATTATTCCTATAGATTCACAGTCAAATGGAAATGTGCGGAAATGGAATCTCTGAAATCTGGACATTGTTCCTTAGCAAAGGCTACGACATAATATTCAGGCTCGCCCAAACTGTGCAACTCATACACAAAAGGAACAAATTAAAAATTTCAAGCTCCGGTATATACCTAGAACGAGCCGAGTCCTGTAACAATTTGAGACAACATTAATCAAAAAGCCGACTGAAATGTCAATTGACTATCTAACTCATCTGAAACAAAGGATTTGCCTTGCAATGCCAACTTGACTCAAATATTCGGAATTTCGCATACAATATAGTGTCGTCCGTGGAGTTCCAATCTATCACGAAACTTGAGACCAAGCGATCTTTGCGACAACCACTATTTCCACTACTAGGACCTCATACGAATTCCAATTGTATGAATTGTATGTGTCCAATAGTATTCAATAATTATACTCAGTATTGCCGTTTCCTCCGCACCAGCTCCCTAGTTTGATATTTTGTAGTTATAGTTGCTTGTAGTGGATTCGTGCTGGCTTAATAGCTGCAGCATTTGTTGCAAAGTAGTTTTGGAACACTTCAGCGTCTATGACCTTATTTAAGTACCTGAAATATAATAAAACTTAAAATTGGTTAAGACGCTAATATAGAAATAACTTACCCTTTTCTCAAGATTGCCTAAATTTCTTTGAATGGTTTTATTTTTATTTACATCAGCCAAAATGCTTGTCTGTTTACATATTTTGTTTCCAAATCATATGGAAGATTAAAATATCGTAATATTTGTTTTATCGTACTTGAATATCGTATTGATGGTGAGACGTACATGCGCAGATCGTAAATTATTTTTGTTCGCCGTCGGCGCAATCTTTGCTATATCAATCTTGAGTGTTCTTATATCCAGTGTTCGTTCTCCATTATTATCTGCCAGTCATTCTTTCCAACATTTCTTTTGACGATCCCAATAAAATCCTTTCGGATTTTCCAAATGTCGACCATCAAATATATCAATGTTTGTTTTCATATGAATTCGCCTTGCTTTTTATGTATGAAATTTTTAAAGGAGTAAAGAAATGCTCTCAAAAGTTGTAAAACAAATTATTACATTTTCAGTCAAAGTAATAATAAGTAATGGATTAACTCCTATTTGCATTATCAGCTCCAGTTTTGAAGATGAAAGTCAAAATTACTACATTTTTCAATGTAAATAGTCCCACTACAAGGGATTGATGGCTGCAGGATTGTACAATATTATATACATACATTTAATTCATTCAAATATTTGCAAAAACTTTTTCACTATAATTAGGTGATTCATAAGTCATGCAGTCATCAAAATTTATAAATACATAATTTATTCATTATAATTACTTTTTCTATGCAATCCACTTTTGAAATGAAAACTTTTATTATTTATGCCACTTTGTGAACCAACTCTTTTTTAATATATCTCTTTTCCAAAATGCAAAATACTAAATGTCTCTAATATTTTGAGCAAATGTGATCTAAGTTACGAAGACTTTATGCTAGTCTGGTTTAAAATAGAAGTACATGTGATTATAAGTAAGAATAACTACGGGCAGGTTCGAATCCTGGCCGGAGCAAATAATATCAAAAATTATAGAAAATATTTTTCTAATAGCGGTCACTCCTCGGCAGGCAATGGCAAACCTCTCAATGCATTTCTGCCGCGAAAACATATTTCAGAAAAATCATTTAGCTATTAGCAAACACGAAATTATTATTATGATTATGAATAACTTAGGGTTATTAAAATTGAATAGGATATAAAACTTATTACTCGAAAAACTTCAGAACATTCTGAGAAAAAATTAAAAGTTTTAATATAAATTTTTTCAAGAAAGAAATCAGAATTTTTGTGTTTTTGAAATGAACTACATATATTTCGAATATATAAAAATAAGCCCAATTTGCTTACATGTGCACGCGCAGACGGCGATTGACACAAAAACTGCCGAAAACTCGAAAGAATATTCTTTTGACGATTCCCCTTTCCCTTTCAACCCTTCTCTTATCCTCAATTGTTGCATAACTCATCTGCCGTCTCAAGTTGCTCCTCGCGATCCAGAAACGGGTTTTTTTGTTTACTTATTTTTCTTCTATGGTTTTTGTTTTGATCTATTACTTATCTTCTTTTTGTACACATGCAGCCGCTTACCTCCGGTGAAAATGGTTTTTATTGGTATGGTAGAATTAAATTCAGTACTTTTCGGAGATGAATTCTCTCGGTCGCACCCGCAAATTTTGTTGATGAAAAAGCTCTTTTGTCGTCAACGTGAAGTGAAAAGGTGCTTTTGTCGTCACCTTGTTTTCGCTGCATCGTGTCTCAAACCAACTATTTTTGATTGATTTAAATAATGATCATTCCAAGATTCATGTTCCTTCTTACCGATGAAGACCTCATGCTAAAGCAGTAAGGAACTTAATGCTAGCAAGAAATGTATTAAAATACATGGACAATATGCATCCGTAGTGAACAAAGCTAGTGCAGTAATATAGTACCAATTTGTTATTCCCTTATTTCAAAATTTATATGTTGGAATGAAAGGATAAAAGCTATTTTAATTTTTTCTAAATTCTTCACTTCAATTTGATCCGATTGTTTAAGCCTGAATAATATTCGTCTCATTGAACCTTTGACATTTTCCCATGCAAATTACTATTAGGGAAAAATGCGATAATTAAGTGATTGAGAAGTCAGAAAAATTTTAAGAATTGTTAATAACGGGAAAATAAATAATATACAAATAATCTAGAAAAAAGTTAAACGAACAAAATTTTATTTAACATTATATTGCCTTTAAATGTGGAAAGCAACAAAATAAAAGAAAATAAAATCGTGAAGCGTATTAAACGAGTTTTAATCACTCTTATTTAGTTGAATGGTTCTTACAAGTGTGGAAGTGCTTGATACAACAGTGATGTGAAAAACTTCGAAGTGAAATGGTAACAACTGTGATGGTATAATAACAAAACAAAATTGCCTGCAGTCAAACAAGTAGGCATCATTTGTTGTAGCTGATAAGATGAAAATATATTAAATAAAAAAGTAATACAGTAATCGAAAGTTCTACGTACACATGTATGTGTGCGTAATTTTGCACATGAGTATGTAAACATATACTTATATTAATTGTACATACTCACACACATACTTATATTAATTGTACATACCCCGTCGGTAAAAATATACCAATTTCAAAAAACATATACATCCATATGTATATGTGTATAAACTATTCTTTTGAACTACTTTCAATATAAATGTAGTTCAGCCAATTTTGTTGTATGTACTCATTTGCCGCGGTAATTTGAAATGAATATATTTTTAAGTTATTGAATTTTAATTACAAGTATAGTATTTGTAAACATATGCAAGGTAGGGTAATTGACTACTTCCTATGACATCGGCGTGTTAAATAAATCAGTTCGTTGTTGGGAATGACAATTAGTTAAATTAGTAACTGAAAAAATAGTAATTTGTAAATTACTTTGATTTCCCCAGGGTACATATAATATTCGTATTTGCGGATCAAAAAATCGACGAATTGAAGAACAATAATTATAATCAACAATCATAACTTTCGATACTAATCTTCTCATATTTATTTATTTGCATTTCAGTAGTTTTTAATATCCGAATATTAAAATATTTATTATAAATTATTACAGTTTTTTAATAAACGGAAACACAATGAGAGGTACGCCAAAATTTTTCCCTTTCAAAGCTTTTTATGGCACCGAACTTTGTAAACTTAGGTTAAACTTTGGTTGTTTCGGGATGCCAGCATTGCAGACACAATTTCATTTAAAACTCCTTCACTATCACAATTTAACATATCACATTTCCGTTTGTTTTTTAAATTATTCTGCTTCTGTTTCGGACACTTAAACTTTTTTCTTCATTATTTCTCACTTTTTAATACAAATCTAATCAAAATAACACACGATGCCGGCATGTTTAAATGTTCTATTTTACTATTTTTTATTACGAAGATCTAACTTCTGACAGCTGTTATTTGTCAATAAAAATTAGTGCTGTAACACTTTCGAATTCGTCTCCTGACTTACCAATTTACTGAAAATGTGTTCTGGATCTTTGATAAAAATGGGCTCTTTTTTAAATCTACAAAAAATTAGCTAAAAGACAACTAGTTTCAGCAAATGATAATTTTTCTTGCAGGGCATGTACCCATTTCTTTGTGATTTTGTACATGTATGTAAATATGCATATGACTATGCGCATATGTACAATAAGTACATACATACATATACATATATGCATACAAGCAGACAATGTTAAAAGTTTAATGCTCAGTTCAGCGATTGAATTCATTCTATTTTGTTTTAGGACTGGTCGTTTTATTACTTGGTGCAACAATAACAAAAACACATGTTATTGAGTTAATTTGAACACTCTCGCTCTTCGTTTCGGAATTTCCTCCAGCAACATAAAAGCATCAACATTATCACTGTTATTCCAACGCTAAAATCAACAGTTTATAACGATCTTTGTTTGAAAACGGTTCTAGCGTGTTAAGCTTTTAGACGAGAGTGCAATTCGTTCTGAGGAGAGTTTTCGTGTTTGTTAAATATAAAAACATACTGGTTTGCAAATTCTTAACTAATAAAAAAACAGAATCATCGGCTTTGTATAATAGAGTTAATATTTGTGTATATGGTGATTACATTTACATTTGATTATGTGACAAGATACTTAACTTACTGAATTGGTTTTTATTTTATTTGTTTATAAGTGATTTGAAACTGTCAAAAGTGCGACAGTTTGGTGTTCAATTTTCGCAAGTATTGGTATCAGAATTTTGAAATTTTTACTGGAAATTGGCTTCCTTGATTAATGTTTAATCAATGAACTTTTAAAAATTCTAAAACTTTGTTTTTTTTGCCTTGTTTTTTATGAATCGTCTGTATAATTTATAGAGCCTGTGGCCAGGTTTGTATTAGGAATAATATGAGAAAACAACAATTTTTCAAAGTGGTAGAAGAAGCCAGGTAAAGTCTAGATCGAAAAGAAGTCTGATGAGAAGATGTGGTGATCTCCGAAATAGCAGCTATCACTTCTACCACTTTGAAAAATTGTTGTTTTCTCATATTATTCCTAATACAAACCTGGCCACAAGCTCTATAAATTATACTGGCCACAGGCTCTATAAATTATACAGACGATTCTAAAACTTATTTATTGATTTTAAAAACTGTATTTACATTAGTTTAAACCACATTGATTTCAGTTCATCATATGAACATACATTTATATTTTTGCAAAATAACAATAAAAAACGCATACTTCAAATGCTCGGAATTTAATACTTTTATATGGTAATGTAAAAAAAAGCTTATTGATATTTTCACCTTGCAATCGATTTCGTATATTCGTGTTAACTTGACCTGCAGCACAGAATAATTGAACACTAGATACACTCGATGAAGGAGCAGACAGACATTTTAAAGAAATTTTTGAACAGAAGATATGGGCTTTAAATGTATTCAAAAAAGTCACCAAAGGTCAAGGTGCCAAAAAGCAGCAGATGCTCATTGAGAAAAGTGTCCAATTCCTAATGAATAATTTATTTCAGTAATATTACTGCAAATCATATCGCTATCATATACATACGTAAGGTTCATTTTTATGCAAATAGTTGGCTAACTTACATTTAATTAACATTTATTCAATTAAAAATAACCCCTTTTCCCAATGAAATGTACAATATTCAAATTACTACATAAAAAATAACAGATTCTCTGAGATAATAAATTTAAAAACTGAAGTTCATTTCATTCCATCAGTTATGCAATAAAAAAATATTTTCCAACATTTCCAATTTTGTTATTTTTACCGTATTATTAAAGCAACTGATACCAAAAAACCCTTCCCAAAAACCCGTTTTAGAATTCTCTCATCCAAATTAAAGTTTGTGTTTAATAATAAAGTTTGCGCATAATTAGGACCGCAGTTAAGATTAATTTTGACATACGTTTCATTACCTGTTCCAAGAACTTATACTTTAATTTATATGGCGTTCAAAAAGTGACAGTAGAATTACCTTCGTAATTGTATCATGGTTTTATTTTCACTCAAGCCGTAGAAAATTCCGTAAACAGTCCTACTATGTAAGAAATGTAAAAATATTTCCTAACATTTCCAATTTTGTTATATTTACCGTATTATTAAAGCAACTGATACCAAAAAACCCTTCCCAAAAACCCGTTTTAGAATTCTCTCATCCAAATTAAGGTTTGTGTTTAATAATAAAGTTTGCGCATAATTAGGACCGCAGTTAAGAGATCCCAATTAATTTTGACATGCGTTTCATTACCTGTTCCAAGAACTTATACTTTAATTTATATGGCGTTCAGAAAGTGACAGTAGAATTACCTTCGTAATTGTATCATGGTTTTGTTTTCACTCAAGCCGTAGAAAATTCCGTAAACAGTCCTACTATGTAAGAAATGTAAAAATAATAATATGCAAAAAACCCTTCTTTTATATACCATATCATATAAAGTATGAGCTGGAACTTTGTTGAAATTTTAAAATGACGGTTTATTGTTTTAATTTATTTAGTATTATGAAGCATGTTACCGAATATTTTTAACGAAGCTGATTTTTAAAAATATACACCAAAACGGTTTCAAACTTCACGGGAGCGTGTTAGGTTAAACTAGAATGGCCGAAGGAACTCAACACCCAGTTAGGAACTGAGTGCCGTTTTGATACCATAGAACCTGGGGAGGTTGCGTTAAAATCAATTTGCGCAGTTTATTAATTTTAGAATCTTTTTGAGGCTAGATTGGTCTTTCGTTTTCTTTGATGCAGCTTCTGCAGCAATCGGTGTGGGCAATACCAAGTTTTCCATGGAGCCGCTGTGAGTCAAAAAGGAGTTACATAAGAGATTAATATTAGTCATAAGAGAATATATAGTAAGATTACGAAATTAGTCGTATATAATGATAACAAGAGACACATATGACTCGTATTGGGGCTCATTTGGTGTTCTTCATTTTGGACTCTTAAATGAGCTCATTATGAGCGTAAATGCCCCGAAATAAGACTCCTTTATCACTTATTTATGACGCTAAATGTTTGCTGGGATATTTCAGTCGAAATGACAAATTACATACATAAGTAAGTATGTAAATAAATAAATATCAACATTTCTGTTTAATGAACTTCGGCTTCCAAGTTGAGGCGAAGTTTGTGGCACAAATTTAAAATTATTTTACCTTAAAGGCACTGTACTGCAAATAATGAATTAGTGCTTACATTGAGCCAAATGATGTGAAAAAAAAAGAGGCGAAGACAAATAGGGCCACTTTGGCGATTTCATTCCATAGCACCACAAACCTTGATCCTTGATCCTTTCCTGCAACACTCATATACAGTAACTGCGAGGATATTAAAGAACATTTTTATTGTCGTGGTTGAAAAGGAATGCGGTGAAGAAACTGTTAATGAGTTAATTTATTAAATCAAAAGTTTTAATTTGTCTATTTTGATATTTCTGACATTTGCAATATTTCGAGAGAGTGTTCTTAAAATGCTCGCAAAAGTCAAAAAACACCAATTGCGGTCAAATTGAGCGAACGGTGGTACCTTATAGCCATGATGCAATTATGAACGTGCGTAGACAACTTCTACGATGCACTTATGAAAGGTGACGTACATAGACAACTTCTCATTCTAATTCCGCCATGTTGACTGCCTTAGAAAAACCGTGTTATCTCTTTTTTAATTTTAAGGGGATTTTTTTAACAGTATTAAATAGTTAACGAAGTAAATCATAGGAGGAGAAAAATCATTTGCTATTCGGAGTCGGCGTAAAACTGTAGGCCCCCAATTTGTGTTACAATATCAAGACGTACACTACAAATTGTAGGAGAAGTTAGGCCAAGCATCAAACTCGGCTGTAAGCGCCGAAGTATTATTATTATTATTTGAAAAATATGTAATAAAAATAAGTTTTTCAATCCTATTCGATACATTCGAATTTGCTATTCTTATTTTCAATTGACGCTCATTTACAATTTCAATTAACGCTTTCGCATTTATAACACGGTGCTGTCGGTTGTTGGTGTTGAATTGTACGTAAAAGTGCCAAAAATGTCCAGTGAAGTAGGGAATATTTGGCATTTTTATACGAGCAACTGTAACGGTAATAAAATTTACCTGTAACAAGATGTTCGGTAACATGCAGAATAGACCTGTTATTGTCACCAAACAAGCCGCTGACGTAACAAAACTTATTGCGCTTTTCAAACATTATAATATTCGATATTTAATAAACCTCATCGCCGTTGTTAATATTTTCTGGCATTGTAATCGCGAGATCGTAAAATTACTCTTTTAGAAAAAATTCCTAACATCATCAATTTCCAACAGATTTAGATGAAAATTAGCAAACATTTCTTTTTGCGCGAAAAATCTTCTTTACTTCTTATGCACATGTATAAAATTTTATATATTATAAAAGCGCAATCATTGGCATTGGCAAATGTGTTTGAAAATTGTAAATCGGTTCTAATTAGAAATTTCCAGCTCCCGGAAAACACGAAAACTCAGGTTTTTAGCAATAAATGAAAAATTTTAGTAAGAAGCTTTTCATACACCGTTTTGTGATGTACTTGATCTGACCAACGACATGAACCATGCCACTTCAAAAGTGTATTTCATTTTTTTCTTTTGTAGCACAGTGTACTTGGAAATGGTGTGGTTCAAAATATGAATAATTTATAAATATCGTCAAGTTTTAAAGATACTTTAAACTCGGTTCTAATCGGTTCTAATTAGAAATTTCCAGCTGCTTAAAGTAAGTATGGACTTAAGTTTATATGTATGTGTCATTGTGGCATTTTCCGGGATCGTTTTATAATTCCATCGGTGTGTAAGGTGTATGTTATAGGCAAACATTTTGGTTAGTGGTACATATCACCTATTCTGTTAGCCAATTTAGTTCGCTCTCGAGAGAGTCTTCGTTTAGTCGGTCGAGTCGCAAAATTCATCATTAAATAATGCTCTGTCACCCATTAAATAATACTCTGTCACCACACAAAACGATCAAGTGCGGTAAACAAAAATTATCGAAATATTAAGTTTTTAGAGAAGCTCATAAATTTCACTTGCGTCTTTTCCACACTTATGTAAATCAATCACCGCAATACGATTTTCTTTAGCTCCCCACTCCATTGTTAATAAACGAAAGCAAACACTAAACTGTTTATTATACATATATGAGTAGACACTGCATACAAAATATAATAAAAAATATCGGCACCTTTTCTGTGAATTTGTCCTCGCTCCATGTATTGTAAACTTTGTAATAGAATTTACGGCAAGACTAAATATATTCTTTAAATTATCCACCAATTTTTTGCTCTTTCACACATCCAATTGTATGGTTTGCTTAAAATATTTTCCAAATCTGTATACATTTTAAAAATCAAATAATTTGCGGAGTGCTCCACTATACTAATTTAGGAATACACTGTGATGTGCCCACCGATATTTTGCATATTTCTATTTCTAATACTAAGCACTTTTTGAAGGAACTCAGAATCATATTTGCCCGCAGATGGAACTGATTACAATAAGCCCACTTCCGCTCGTTCACATTTTGCTACGGCTGGTAGGGTCTGCCTAAAGTTGCACTTTCAGAATCTTAAGTCTTTTAAAGGACGATCAACTGCTTCCATATGTTCACGGTAAGTCATAGTTCACTTATCCCACACTATAAATACGACGTCCCAGCAGACAATTTTTTCGAATGCTGCAAGATGTTTGTTGCTGCATACATAAATTTAGTAGAAACTTGAATGTGAAATGAGAAGTTCCACTGTTTGAAAGTCAAGTTTCTGCTATTCCTGATGATCATAGAGCGATCTCAATACGTCCAGTTGATCTCTATGCTAATAGCAGATTTATTGGGAAATTTTTACATGTGCCGCCTGGAGCGTCGAAGAATAATGGCTTTGGTTTTTCTCAATACTCTGAATAACTTTTTTTGGTCGCTTTGGTAGCTTTGGTCGCATTGGCATCGCAAATTACTTTCGTTAATGTATTCAACATTTTGCATATTTATGTATAAAGTGCCTAGATCTTTTGCCATAAATTAAATGAAATAAATGATATAATATAAATGAAGACGCTTGCGCCAAAGACAACAAAAATGAAAAGGACAATATGAAAAACAGAGAGAACAATATGCCATACACCTGTAAGAGATGCGCCTTGCTCAGAATTAAGTCTTTATTATATTTTATATTGTTGAGAGGCTAAATTGTGCCATTCCATGGAACGTTGAATACATTTTATAAGCAATCAAGTTCGATTCGGTATTTGCGTATACTACATAGAAAAATTGACTACCGCTGCTTAAATATATTTTCAGAGGTTCGAATTAACTTCTCAGAGAAAGATTTCAAAAATTATTTTTGCCCTTGACATGATGTTTGCTGAAAGCTATTATATTTCAAAATTTCATGAAAATCGAACATCCAGCGAGCGAGATTGCTTCTTACAGAATATGCACTTATTAAAGACAGAGTGCGCGCGTTTTTTGTCAAAATCATGTTTGGTGTTTCATTTCCTACTTAAAACGCTTCAGCGGATTCATCATCCTTATCCAAACATCTGACATTAATTACAGCGGTCAAACAGCTAACTTTAATGTACAGACACTACTTTTCTACAGTTTTATTACAGTATATTTTTTTGTTAAGCATTGTTTATCGTATAAGTCAAACTTTTAAACTTTGTATAAAATTTCAAATTAATGCCATAAAATTGTGTGGCTTCGCATTCAGAATATTTAGAAACTCGACGGTTACACAGTTTTGTCAGTATAATAAATTTGAAGTTTCAAGAGGCTAGTAATCTTGGCGGCCGCCGTAGCCGAGTGTGTAGAGAGTGCGCGCTTCATTCGGCAAGTCTCAGGTTCAAATCCTGGCCGGGCAAGTATCATCAAAAATTATAGAAAAGTTTCTTCTAATAGCGGTCGCCCCTCGGCAGGTAATGTCAAACCTCCGAGAGTATTTCTGCCATGAAAAAAACTTCTCACGAAAAATATTCGCCGTTCGGAGTCGGCGTAAAACTGTAGGTCCCTCAATTTGTGTTTCAACATCAAGAAGCGCACCACAAATTGTAGGAGAAGTTTGGCAAAAATCGCTTAAGTAGTTATAGCGCCACTTAAATAAATAAGCAAGTAAGAAGTTATCTACCTTTTCCCTAATTTTTCATCAAATATCCACGCAAACTTTGATTCACTTGAAACTTGCACTTTAATATACATATGTATGTACATAAATGCAGTTTTATGAAGTATTTGAAATTTTTAAACTTTGTACCAAGTTCTGAACTTTGATTATTATGGCTTATGTTATATGATAAACAATGATTTTGTAAAAAATCATTAAAAATAAATTAATAAACATAAGTTGCACACAATATATGTATACTAGTGTATAAAGCAGAACTCATAAAATTTTATACTTTCATATGCTTCCAGATCTCAAAAATATGCCATCCATTGCAATTAAACACGACTTAGATCTTGAACCTGATCTGCCCGAAGACTTCAAAAAAATAGCCACAGAACAGGGTGAATGTGAAGAAACGAAACTAAAGATTATATACGATTTTCGAAGATACATTCTAGGTAAATAATTTTGAGATATATTTACATAAGTATGTATATTAATATTCGTTGTTCATTAATATGCTTTCAGAACATAACAACTGTAAGCCTCACCGAACGGACGACGATTATTTGCTGAAATTCTTACGAACACGCTATTGGAATATAGAAGATAGTTACCAATTGGTAAGTAGCAACTAATTAATTTTTGTTTGTACAATTACATATGTACGTACATATATTAATCTAAAAGAGTAAACAAACGAGGATCACAACATGTGCTATGTTTGATCAAAGTGTCCAAATTAAAATTAAAAGAATTAAAGAAAAGTAAGTTTAAAAAATAGTCTATAATATTATTCCAACAAATTATAACAACATTATTTGGACTAAAATCTGACAAAATTGTAACCTTCTAGCATTGTAGTTTTTGGTCTAAAAGCAAAGTATATAAAACAAAGTGAAATCAATATATGATACATATATATATATGATATATCCTTTCGATATATTTATTTGTCATTGCTTAACCCTTTGTTTTAGACCGCAGATGACAAACTGATACCGAGAGTCTCTTTTGGTAGAAAGTATACCGTTAGCTTTGCTACAAGAGAGTAAAGGAGAGATCCATGTGCTCTCTTGAGAGGCCTGGTTAGAACTTTTTACACTGACGGTTTCAAATTAGAAAATGGAACTGGAGCTTGCTGGCACCCGGAGAGCGATTTCAGATGCTTTTGTGCCTTAGGTTTAATGACAACGATTTACCAATGATAGATATTTGCTATACTTAAGGTAGCGGACTGGACAATTGGCAAAAGATGGCGTGGATACTAAATCAAAGTCTGGAGTGACAGCCATGCTGCTATAAAGGCCTTGGGTATTGCTCGCACCTCTTCAAAAATTGTGTAAGAAACTAAGTTGAGGCTGAAGTCTATTGGAAAATGGATAAGCTTGGGCTCATGGGGGTGCCGGGTCACAGCAATGTTCAAAGTAACGAACTGGCTGACGAATTGACTAATTGCGGGCCATTGAGAAGCCCATTGGACCGCAGTCACATTGGGCCAATCATAGCAGGGACTGCTAGGTGTCATAAATAAAACGAATGAGAACCGTTGGTGCACTACCGACACCTGCTAAACAACCAAGTGCTTCCCGAAAAGAGCAAAGAGGTTGATTACAGCACACAATCTATGGGGATGATACATGGAGAATGAGGATAGCACAGAGCATTTGCTCTGTATCTGTCCAGATTTTGTTGAGTCATTCACATTCCTTCGGCAAGCTTCTCAAATTAGTAAAACAGCCCGCACTATTTCTTGAGGATAAATGAAGTCCCATTCCCACCATTTTCCGTGTCCTTTTCGTCTATTCCTTATCAACTTCATCCTTCCCGGGCCTCAACTGCAATGGGCAACGACGCCTGAGTGCTTGGAAAGCTACACACCCGCTTTTTTATGATTGAATAAATTTATCTTAGCAAGATCCCCCACGAGTATTTCATTGTATAATCTTTAATGTGAACGGTACTGTAACCCCTTATCAATTTGGACAGGAAATTTTAACATAATCATACTATTAATAAAATATTTCCTCTTGTTGATACGAAAAAGTGCATCACTTAAAACTTGTCGAGAATTTGTGCAATATTACATTCCCACCGCACTCAACTCAGAGAATTCGACCTCGAAATCTTAGAAACATGTATGTTTTCATTGCACTTTATGTGGATTTCGACGGCATTTGCTACTTAAATTTCATTTTCTTTCTTGTCCTTCCAAACCTCGACAAGTACTTCTTCAGGTTTTGGTGCCTGAATTTTACTTTTCCTTTAATACTATCTGCTGATTTGTTTCCTTTTGAGACATTTTAAAATTTTTATCTCATTTGTGTGGTTTTGTTTATACAGATAATTTTGACATTTTACATGAATCAGTCTGAGGGCTGGACTTTTTAATAAACCTGAAGAAAATTCAAGAAATCGAAATCATGAAACTATATGGGAAATTCTTCTGGATTTTGAAAGATTTCACGAAATCTAAGTATTCAATACAGTGGCAATGAATTAATAATTTACAAAGATCGTCCTGCTATTTTCTTTGTAAATGTTCCTCTGAATTGAACCTGATTTGTTTGCTTTTTATTGAAATATTTTCGTTGCAGATATGTATGCAACATAAGTTACAATTAAAACTTAAGATTTATTATTTTATTTCCGTAAAAAAGCACAAAAAAATACGTTGAGCCTTCGTTCGTACACTTTGGTTAAAAGCATAGTGTAATAATATAAAGTGTGCCATCTAGTTGATGTACGCACATTTGAAGTTTGGTTATTATCATTTTGGTTTATAACCCAATAGAGGTCTAGGTGCTAAAAATTTACACAACTTGGGTGAAATGTAAAACCATGCTGAACACTTTACGACGCAATATGCCCGTACTAAAAAGTACATTTTACCATCGTTTTATAATTGAACTTTATCGCAGATGAAATCTTCACATCTACATAAAAATATATATAATGTGTGCTTTTATAAAAATACGCAGAGTTGTGTATAACACCAACTACAATCATTTACTCCACACCACTGCAGGAGCAATGGACTGTTCAGGCACACTTTTGGAAGTTACTCCATCTTTTCAAATCATCATAGGGTACAGGAAACACTGCTACCCTATTTTTATGATTGCTTTTGTACAAAAATCATGTACTTCCCAGGAGCTTTTTTTAATCTATGTATTTTTAGTTGAAAATATTCTAGGTAAACGAGTTACAAGAATTAATGATGAATTAAGTGAAATGAAAAAAGGTTCAGCTTATCTTTCAAGCCTGCGCCCAGAAAAAGAATGACATTGCTTTCTGGTACCCTTTATATTATTTCACTATGACCACAAGTATTAAATATTTATTTGCGTGAGTACTATAAACATTACTTGGTAGTCCTAAGGAAGTTTTTTCTTCAACAGACATAGAAAAGTGCGCATACCTATGACGAAAGATAAAAATTAATAATTTTCCTGATCCCGGGGCACTCTGGCACACACCACAAACTTGGCTATGGCAAACAGGCATGATACATATTTTTTTTTACTCAGAATGCAACAAATCGTGAATTACCGTATTGGGCGTCTAATAATATGGTTTGTAAGTAAGCTAAGCAAACCCTAATATTTCTCTCAGTACGATTTATTCTTGCCATTCTGAAACAAAAATAAGTCATTCCGTGTCATGTCAAGACTGCAATCTGTATAAAACATCGTATGAAGCAGAAAATGTAAATTATAGAGAAGCCTCATCCCAATCCATTCCGCGCTTCGTTCCGCTGTCGGGGGTCTGCTCCAACATACCACACTCTGATTTTGTAGATTTTATTTAATTTTCTTACCAGTTTGATATGTTAGCATTTTATAAAAATAATAATGCAATTATGTAAGTACGATTGCAAAAATTTACTCAATCGTTCTTGAGACATGTGCATGCATGTTCACTGATTTAAATTTGCAAATGTAATTTATATGTATGTGCATTAGTGGAATTTCTATCGTTTATTAAAATTTTCGTTGATAAGCAACACATTTGATATTTGTTATCATTTGTACATGCATGCATTTATGCATAAATACCTACATTTACATATTTGCAAATAATATAAATTTATATATATGCTTGTTTACATGCGCACACCTTCAACCGAATTCTAAAAATGTGCAAAATTTGACAAAACATCGCATCTCCAGTAATCACTTTTTTCTTTAAACCATCAATATACAATGTTCTGATGAAATATTTTAAGGAATATTTGAACAAGGCTTTAGTTAAGTACGCCATCTTTGTAAAAAAGGTGTTCAACTATTAAATTTGTTTGTGAAGAACCGGAATTAATGGTCTAAATACAAAAATGTCGAAGCCAAATAAGCTGTTTTGTCAAAACTGCACAGAAACAGTTGCTTCTGCCCGCAATTCACACGAAAAAGATACGCCGCAAAGTCTCCATCATTACTTAAGGATGAATGGGACTAATTTTTATTTGAGGTCTGAAAGAAACTATTTACAAAAACATAAATACATATGATGATATTAAGTTTTACTCCACATAATTAAATCTGTAACTGAAATTCTGAAGTCTTATACAGGTTCAGTGTAAAAATAATACGTTTTATTTGGACTTTTCTGGTAAAATCCCTTTTGTAAATAGAAGTAGTACTATCAATTAAATGTTTCACAAACCACAATTAATTGTACCAATATTTGCTTTGAATTAGACGATTGTAGACAAATTTCGTGAAAGGTGGCAGATTTTCGACTACTAAATTTTTTATTTTGCTACTTGTGGTGCATTTGTAATAAGACGTAAACACTGACATAAATGCAACTAAAATTGATGTACATACATATGTATGCAAATTAAGTTTCCTCCTAAGAGAAAACTATTTTTTTAAAACTATCCGCTTCTGCGGAATTAAACAATGAGTTTAATTTGTGCTTGATAAAGCAGCAGTCAAAAAACTAAAACTTTATTTCGAATATTTGCCTTATTTATGCTAATTACAATTGTTTACTTAAAACTATTTCATCATAACGCTTTGGTATTGCGTCATGATCTTGATGGAATGCCAACGCGTGAACAAAGAAGATATTAATTTCTTATTAATAAAATTTTCCATTAGGAACGGAAAAAATGTATCAGTTTCATTGATGAGTTAAATGGTCTTGAATCTATGCAGCTGCATTATTGCTATGTTAGCATAAATGCAGTATGAATCTTTAAGATAGAATTTTGTTTACAGTTATGGTAAGACTGCTGTGTGGAGGCTGTCGTTAACTTGCATGCAAGTAGACTTACACGTCTATTCTGCACGTTACCGGAAATTTTGTAACCGGCAGATTTTATTACCGAAAAATGTTACCACTTCTTGTAACCGGCATTCTTGCACACTGGTAACGCTGTCAACAGTGTAAAACTCACCATACGGTGTTTGCTTTGGTGTGGTGTGAATTTGAACACAAATTTTACAAGCGAATCACAATGGAGATGAATAAGTGAGTGATTTACTAAAGTAAATTTAATAAATTATTATAATATCATTAATTTTTAATTGCAGAAAATACGCAAGGACAACCCAGCAGCAATTACGCTGGTATGTAGCCTTCGTAAAGGACCGTCCGGAGCTGCTCCAAGGCAAGAACACCCCGAAGGCACCGAAATTGCATGCTTCTTTCGGCACTCGAAAATTCTGTTTAAAAATTTCGTTTGGTAAGCTAAATGGATCGCTGTTGTTCCGAAGACTTTTCAGTTGCTGTCTACGTAGGGATATTTCATCATCCTCCTCATCAATCAGCAGTAACATTACCAAAGAAGTCGCCATTATGTTTTTAATATTGAAAACTCGTATTGCAATTAGTTTAATAAAAAAATCAACGTTTAATACTTCACTACTCTTTAATTTATTACAAAAATGTAAATAAACGTCAGATGTTTTCTAGTAGTTACCACCTAGTGCGGTGGTAATAAAATTTTCCGGTAATAAGAACGTGCAGAATACCAAAAGGGCTTAAAAGTTGCCGGACGTTTTTATTACCGGTAATAAAAATGTTGTTACCGGTGCAGAATAGACCCGTTATCGGTTAGCCAGGTCTATGCGTTTGGTTTAAATTACATATATTACAGAATTTTGCGCAAAAGCCGTTTATAATGATAACTAAGCATACTAAATTAATAATAGATGAATTTCTTTATGAAATCTTTTACGGGTACAAACCTGCCGGCCAAACTACATATGTATGTATATATGTACCTAAATTCCTATTTCTATTTGTGAACACTTATACCAAAAATACAAAAATCTTCTATTTGTGATTTTTAGATTTTTGTCTCGTCGCGAAAAATATGATGGAGGAGAGGCGTATTTGTTTGCGAGAAAGTAAAATGCTCGCAATTATAAATGAACGACATTTTTCTTAGAAATACGCGCATGTTGTTGCATGTAGTATTTGAAGATATTTCAGAATTTTTGGCGTCGGCTGGATTCCAAAAAAAAATTTAATTTCATGCATTGCAATATTCTTGCGTTTGCTAGACATTAACTATAAAAAAATATAATAATTTCATAAGTGCATGTGCCGTCCGCAGAACAGCAAAATAATCAACATTTACTAGAATTTATTCTCTGTTAAAAATATTGTCTCCGCTCCGCTCTGTTAACTTGCCGCTCGCAATTTTTACCCTCATTTACAAATGTGGTGTAGTTCCACGAGTGGTCTAAAGAAGATATTTCGGCCATTGACAATTCACACCGAAATTCGGTCATGAGCCTTCTTATTTAATTAACGTTCTCTGGTCTGAAGTCAGGTTTTCTTATTTGGCAGAACACTTTGTGAAGGTATCACCAAATAATACCACCGTCAATTAAATTAGTTGATTAGAAGTATATTTTAAAGTTAAAAGTAAACATTTGTTAATTAAGAAAAGATATGTCAATTGCGTGCGCTCGCACACGTCGTCTCTCGCTGCTCGACTCTCTAGAATCCCTTGTTCGGCTTGCCACCCTGTTCCTCATTTGGCAGGCTTGCCACATGTAGTTGACAGCTCGGCCACTCCTGATTGATCGTCTCTCCTGGACGATACACCGCTGTTATCTCCGTTAGTAATTTCTTCAACGTCATTAAGTGATTCATCAGCTTCGTAGTCGTCATCTACAAAACTGTTGCGTACCCACGGTTTCATCTTGTCGTTCGTAAATACACCTGCATACCGCTTTCGCTGCTTTGGTATATCTGGTAGATCTTCTACCACGTAGCGATCGTTGGGTAAAACCTTCGTCACAATAAATGGTCCTTTGTACGATGGATCGAGCTTGTGGGAGGCACCAGTGGGTGGGGGTACAAAGTCAACCACCACTAGATCTCCTTCGCTGTATTGCCTTGGTGTCTGATGCTTTGCGTCAAACCGCTGCTTCCATTTAGCTCTCTCTGCATTAATTCGTTCTGCTGCCAGCTTCATTCGGAAGTCTTCGTGTTGAACCTTGTCGTCATTCACGTCGTCTTGCACCGCCTGAATCAAGCGATTTGCTGTCACGTCACGGAGCTCATAGTTAAAAACCAAACTATTCGGACTCTGCCTCGTTGTTGCGTTGCTTTGGGAGTTTATGCACCATTGTAGTTGCGGTAGTGCCTCGTCCCAATCTTTATCGTTTTTGATGCTGCATTTTAGTGATGCCAAAATTGTCTTATTCACACGCTCGGCCTGACCGTTGGCGCGGGGCGTGCGTACTGCTACTTTAACATGTTTGATGTCGTACTTTCCTGTGAAGCTTTGGAACTCCTTCGAGGTAAAGGCCGTTCCCCTGTCAGAAATGATTTGCATTGGGCATCCAAATGTCGTAATATATTCTCGTAGTGTAGTGAGAACTGGTGTCGTCTTTGTGTTGCGTAATGCTCGTAGTATTACATATTTGGTGAAGGCACACACGATGACCAGTATGTAAATGTTGCCGTGTTTGCTTCGTATAAATGGTCCTAGATGGTCGATGTGTACACTTCTGAATGGAATTGGCACAACTTCGCTAACATGGAGTTGCGCTTCCTTTTTGCCGCCTGCAACCTTGTTAATACAACATTCTGGACATGATGCAATATATGCCTTAACGTATGGTCGCATACGTGCAAACCAAAAGTCTTTACATAAACGTTCGCAAGTTTTGTCTGCGCTGAAATGTCCTGCTTCATCATGACATGATCTGGTAAGGCGCCATTTCACACCCTTCGGAACTACCAGTAGTCTGTTACCGTCGATCTTGCGATACAATCGTTGTCCTTGCGTTATGTAGTCATCCTTCAACTGACGTGCGTTAAAGGACTCCTTGCCATTTAGAATATCCATGATTTCTTTAAGTGTCGGATCTTGCCGTTGCATTGCTGATACCCAATCGTTATCAATATCAACTACTCGGTATATTGACTCAGCAATCGTCGTCGGTTCTGTTGGTGGAAGTGACGGGCATCTACTTAACCCATCAGCTAAAATATTATTAGCACCTGGGCGGTGAATGCATTGAAAATCAAACTCTTGGAGTTTGAGCCACCATCTTGCCACTCGTGGTAACAATGGCGTTTTTGCTTTTGTTACTGCTACCGCGTTGCAGTCGGTAATCACCTTAAAGTTATGTCCAATTAAGTACATGCGGTATCGTTGTAGCGTTTCAACTATTGCCAGAACTTCGAGCTCGTGGCTGGCATAGTTGCGTTCTGCGTCGTTGCATTGCCTGCTAAAGTAGAACACAGGTCTCCAATCAGCACCGTCATCGTTTTGCATTAACACACCAGATAGCCCCATGGAACTCGCATCTGTGTGCACCTCGTGTGGTTTCGTTGCATCGTATATCGTTAGTACTGGCTTCGTTGTTATAATCGATTTTAGCTTCTCAAAAGCGTCATTCTGTTCTTCGTTCCAGATAAATTCTGCATTCTTTTTCAGCAACAGCGTTAGGGGACGTGCTAAGATACCATATCCTTTAACAAATTTTCGAAAATAGCCGGTTACTCCCAAAAATGCTCGTACTGCTTTCGTCGTTGTTGGTTTCGGAAAGTCTTCAATTACCTTGGTCTTGTTTTCACCAGGACGGATTCCGTTGAAATTTATGTCGTGACCAAGAAACTGGACCTGTTCTGCTAAAAATGTACTTTTCGATGGTCTAAGCGTAAGACCTGATGCGTTTGCAGCTTCAAGAAATTCTTGGAGTACGTCGACACCTTCGTCAACTGATTTCGTGGCTATGATGACCTCGTCTACATAGTTGACCACTTTGTCACGATGCTTAAGCGTTTTGATTATGTTTACAATAATTTCCTGAAAAACCATAGGAGCGTTGACTAGACCGAAAGGCATAACATTATGCTCAAACAGTCCCTCATGTGTCAAAAAAGCTGTGTACTTTTTCGACTCTTCGTTCATTGGTACTTGATAATAGCCGGAAGTCATATCAAGCGTCGTGAAATATTTATTGCTAGCTAGTCGTGAAAGCTGCTCTTCCACTATTGGCATTACATAGTTCTTTTTAATCGTAACCTCGTTCAGCGCTCGGAAGTCAATACACATTCGGCTCTCGCCGTTGGACTTCTTTACTAAAAGCACTGATGCTGCGTGTGGGGAACTGCTTGGACGAATGATGTCGTTGTCCAACAATTCCTTTAAAATGGTTGATAACGTTGGCCGTTGCGAAAATGGAACTTGGTAGCGTTTGCCCAAGATAGGCTCTGACGTCGTTACCTCAATGTTCATTTGCGCGTTCTTGCATCTACCAATTTGGCTTATATTCTCTGCAAAACATTGTTTAAAATGAGATAAAAGATTGAGTGCCTTGCCTTTGTCTTCTTCAGATAAACCACTGGATACGTTAAAGTCAGCTTCCTTGACCTCTTCCAGATGTAGCACTCCGTTGTCCATCACCATGTGATACCCGTTGTTTTGAAGAACGTCGCGACCCAATAAAATTTCGTAGGGTAGCAACTCATCAGCGACAATATACAATGTCACCTCACGTTGGCCTTTGTCAATTGTTGTCCTCACATTTACTTGTTTTGTCACATGCACCTTGGATCCGCCAAAACCTGTGAAGCATCTATTCGCTTCCGTTGTCTGCATACCATCTGCTACTGATGCGCGTATCAATGAGCATACGCTTCCGGTGTCTATAAAAGCTCCTAGTCGCTTGCCATCAAGCTCTACTATTTTTATAACCGGAGGAGCTTCGTCGGTTTCATCATGGTCGCCAATCTTCGCAACTGACGTCTTCTTGTTGCAATTCTTGGCTTCGTGACCAATTTTTGTGCAAATAGTACACCGTGGTTTCCGCTGAGGCTGCGGACACTTAACTGCCATATGCCCGTAGTCGTTGCAGTTGAAACATTTAATTTGCGTCGACTTTGCAAATGTTTTCAACTCGGGCTTCAATGTTTGCTGTGTTGGTACTGTCGGAGTCACAAACGTACTAGCGACTGGCGTTAAATTTTTAAGCGCAACCAAAAGTTGACTACATGTTGTAAAATTCATTGCAGCCAATGTCTTGGTTAGTACCATATCGTTAAAACCACTTATAATGTAAGTGTTGATGGATACATCATCCACCATACCTTGTCGACCTATCGTTAACATGGAGTAATAATACTCCACATAGTCTTCGCCGATTTTGCGTTTGCGCTTCATAAGCGTCTTATGCGTTTCGGCAGCGTTATGTGTGGACGGAAAGTCAACCTTAAATGCGTGCACAAATTGTGCCCAGGAACTGAAAACTGTTTGTGCGTCCAGCCATCGTTTGGCCATGCCTTTCAATTTGTGCTGAACTGCTATCAAAAGTATATCTTCCTTCCAACCATAGCATTGTTGTAGCTGCTCACTTCGGTTTATGAACTGCATTGATGACGTCGTGCCTTTGAGGGGGTCGTATTCAGGCATTACACCAATCATATCCTGAATCGACATCTTTGGATGAGTTTGCCTTCTTAGATCACCAGCTGATTCCCAGGTCGCTACACTTGAACTATCACCATCGTTATCGTTGGACGCTTGCTGACTTTCATCGTTGCTTGGTATCGGCTGTGGATTACGATTCATTGTACCAATAGCTGACGTTAATCCTGCCATTGCTTCTCTCAAACTGTTGAGTTGCATCCGTAAATCGTTTGTGGATACCACGCTATCGTCTTCAAGCTCACTCGGATCGATTTCATCTGCACCCAAAACTTCTTGCAGTTTAGATACCTTAACTGCTTTGGTACCTGTCGTTGGTAAATCGTTCATCCGTAGTAGCGCATTCAACTGAATGACCTTCAACGTATTCAACTTGATCATTGTTGATGATAAAATAAAAATTTATTAGTAGAAAGCAAATATTCTTCAAATAATTTTATTTCACCGTCCTAATATTAAGAGCCTTCAGTGTACTTTCTGCCGTACTGCTGTTCTTCTTTACTTTCGTTTTTACGTTGCTTGTTTTTCTATTTCGTTTGCTGTAGTTGCACAGCCGTTGTCGTTCATTCGCTTCTATCGCGAATTCGTTTTGCCAATTGTCTTATTGGAAACTCCGCTCGCACACACACACAAGACTACAAACCCAGTATGCTGTGCAAATTCAAAGTTTGCCCGTTGACTCGTTGTTGCTGCGACGTTGACTTGGCGTCTCTTTGCTCGTTGCTGTACAGTCGAGACTGTTCTTTGCAACACCGTTGGCGTCGCTCCGCTTGTAGCTGCGCAGTCGAGACTATGCAGCAAAGTTGGCGTCGCTCGTTGCACGTTTGTGTGGCTGCTTCAACCGTTTGGTCGTTTCGCGACTGGACTTGCGCACTTTACCTTTTGTTGATGCTTATCCACTGTACGTTGTATTGCTTTGCTGGTTGTCAATGCTCGTAAGACGTTGACTGCGCTGTCGCACCGTTTCGCAGCACTAATACTTGGCCGCGCCGTTGAAAGACTTCTGTACAAAGCGTTGCTGCGCCGTTTTGCTATACGTGCACGTTTGCGCTAGCTTTGCTTGTTGAGATTCCCGTCGTTGTAGGCGTTTGGATTCATAAATCCACCTTCTGATATGTGAAGGTATCACCAAATAATACCACCGTCAATTAAATTAGTTGATTAGAAGTATATTTTAAAGTTAAAAGTAAACATTTGTTAATTAAGAAAAGATATGTCAATTGCGTGCGCTCGCACACGTCGTCTCTCGCTGCTCGACTCTCTAGAATCCCTTGTTCGGCTTGCCACCCTGTTCCTCATTTGGCAGGCTTGCCACATGTAGTTGACAACTTTTTGTAAACAAATGGGTATGTACTCAGACTTGACCATTCTACGCTTCAGCCACCAATTTCAAGTATTATTTTTTTGAGTTTAGGAATTGTGTTTAATTAGACAACTTAATCAAATAAAAGGAAATATACAAGTGCACTTCAATTATTCGTCTAATGTTTTTAATTATATGGCGATCATATTTTTAACTTTAAGCGGACAAAATATAAGGAACATTAACAATTTATGTATTTATTATTGTGAATAACTATAATTCCCATCACATAATAAGAGATCTTGATCATTAAAAGTGAACTTTTTGTGAATTTGACCCGCCTGCTTAGTGACTTTATTAAACGTTTTAGACGTGGCCCCCATCCTTGGTTTTTTGACAGGAATCTGGGATGCGTCCTGAACGCCGTAGTATTCCCCAATCTTGGAGTCCATGCGACGGTCGGAGTGAGCCCTCCGCCCAGTATTTAACTGACGTTTAGGCCTACTTAAGAGCGAATTTCCGTCCTTGCCTTTTTTAAAGAGCTCCCGTCGGGATGAGGGAGCTATGGGGGTCGGCTATGGCGTCCTCCACCGCTCGAAAGTTATGTAATTTTAATTTTAGAATTCGTGGCTTATGGGTCCCAACTCTGTGCTGCTATCCAAACTACGAAAGTGTAGTTGTCCTTAAATGGTCGTATGGTTATCTATGCCGAAGCAGGGAGGTCATGCGAGGGTTGACGCACATCCTTATGAGGTGAGCCTTCAGAGCCAGACCAGACGCGAAGACGGGAGTTCTCTCAACCGCACCTTTACCACCAACTTAATGCCGACGGGAATTTGAACATACTCTGAGCCTTGCCAAGCTTTTGTGGGACGTAGACAGTAATGGCATTAGCCATTTTTGTTGAGTTTTATCTCAGCATACTCAGGTAGTAGAATACCGCAACCGCCAGCTTAAGATCGACAGATCAAAAACGTAAGGTCAAATAATAGAAAGCAGTTTGTGTTATATAAATCCATATTATTATGTTAATTTGTTTTAGGACAATTGTGGGACTTCTTTAATATCATAAAAAGTTTCAAATTCTCAATCGTGCTAAGGATATTTAACATTATTTTTGATATGACATCCTTAAATATTAATATCAGCGAGTTTTTGCTTTCACATGTAGTATGCATTATTTTAAGCATTAGTTCCTATTTCCCTAGTCCACTTAATAAGAGGAGTATTTTTTCGATATAATTTTATAATGGATTAAAATCAAGTTGATCAGATGGACCAAATATAGCGACAATATGCGATACATCTATGCACACTGCCAACGAATTTGAAAATTACCTAATTTTTATACCTCCAGAACATTTTCCACCGTGGCACATACCAAATTCATCCTTCATTCTTAATCTTTACCTCTATCGAAAAAATTGTACTAATGCTACTGTTTACCGCCAACTGTACCAAAACACAATGAACCCATATATATCAGCAGGATGGATTAATACATTAAAGTACTTTTTTTTGATATTTATGAAAGACGTTTTCTACTTCGTAGTCGTTGATAGTTGACCATTAGTAAAGCTAATCGCTAAAGATGACGTATATTGGAAGGATTCTCCGTCATTCCTAACCAAGTTTCGCTAATCGCTAAAATAGAAATGAAATACAATTATTCGTAATATTTTTTTATATTTTAAATCGTTTAGTTACAGCATACTGACCAAAGGGCAAGCTAAGTTTAACAGCTTCATGTTTGCCTATGCTCTTTGGTATGTGGCTGAGGGGCTGTCGCCGGGCCTCCGATTATTTCTAAGGCGTAGCCCTCTTATGCGGATGGACATATGCATATGAACCGATTTTTTATTGCCTTTATTTAGGCAAATGTTAAACCTTTACGATAAAAAATCTAAATTAAACTGAACTCTGGACTTGTCTTAAGTCTTTGTTTTAATGAAAAAGAAAAACATCTAAACTTTTTAATCATTCCCCATACAAATGTAGTGTAAACGCTTATATGCATTGTAACAGTATACGAGTATACCCTGTGGGAAAGACTAAGTCAATTTCATAAAACAACATACATGCGTATATAAAACAAAATGTTTAACTACTTTTAAACTAATTTAATATAAATGCAGCATGAGCCTGTTTCGCTTTTATAATACCATATGCCGCGCTAATTTGAAATAAATACATGTTTAAGTTGTTGCAACAAACTACAAGTATAGTAATTGAAAAAATATGCAGATAGAGTAATTTACTGCTACGCCAGCGCCATGTTAAATAACACTGTTCGTTATAGAGAATGACTATGTCATTAAATGAAAATATTAATATGTAAATTACTTTAAAATTTATTTCATTTCCCCAGGGTATATCTTATTAAATTGTGATATGTTCATACTGTATGTCAACATTTATTGGATTGGTGTTAAATACATCGTTTCGTTGATCTATCAATCTACCTGGGATTGTAGACGAAAATTATGTTTATGTTTTCTATGAACAGGAAGTTAAATTTATTAATATTGAATATTATTATTATAATACGTAGAAGGTTCTTTTCTTTTGATTTTTGCTTAAAACCCACACCGTATATAACAATATTTATGTATGTGTATATGTTTATAAAAGTGCTGTGATTTCTCACCGATACCTTTCAAAACTTTTGTAAATATATGTAGATGATCAATTACTACAAATTTCGGGAAGAGAATAAATCATACTACGAAAAAGTGCGCCCGCTAGAACTAAAAAGCTTAGGCGATGAGGATATTATAACCGTAACACCTTATAGAGATCAGAAGGGACATCGTATTTTGATTTATCGTTTTGGTGCGTGGAAGCCGGGTAAAATCAGTGCCGATGATATATTCCGTGCCACTATCATTCTTCTCGAATTGGGTTCATTAGAGCCAATTGCGCAGGTGATGGGAGGTGTGGGAATATTCGACTTGAAGGATCTCTCTCTAAATCACATATTTCACTTAAGTCCAAGCGTGGCGCAGAAAATGATCGCTCTTTTAGTGGTAAGAATATTAAGTTACAATAAAAATACTGTTCACAAAATATCAAATAACCTATGTATCTATCCTTACCCCGATACGAATTGATCCTGATTATAGATATATATGTATTTATCTGATCATTTATAAAACTATTTTTTAGACATCGATGCCTGTACGAACTTCAGCACTGCATATTGTAAATCAAAATTGGGCATTTAATGCTGCATACAACATGTTTAAGCCTTTCTTAAATGCCGCTATGAAAGAACGTTTGTTCATACATGGCTCGAATATGAAGTCGCTGCATGAACATATAAGCCCAGATCACTTGCCGAAAAGGTAGGAATGCAAATGGAAAAAACCAAGTCGGATTCATGTAAGGTGAAGTTGAACAAGCAGGTGATTGAATTCGCTTGGTGAACGTTAAGTCGAAATGGTGTGTTTGTTGTAAATTAAATTGTCATTGTGCGAAAATTTTGTTAGTGTAAATTTTTGTGTTTGTACTTATAACACCACCTGATATAAATTCGTCTTGGAAAAAACTATCGAAATTTGTGTTATCTAATTTTCATTTTTATTTTTTTAAAGGTATGGAGGTGTACACGATGATTACCCGTACCAACTATGGATGGACAACTTGATTGGCAACGAAAGGGTATACAAGGAGTTGGGCCAGTTAGGATATATATTCTAAAATTACATACCTGATGTGAATTTCACATTCTTGATTTTCAACAGGTTGACTTTATTTGAAGCTTTATTTTAAATTAAGTGTTGTGTTTCAAAACAGTACGTATGAAAAATAAAAACCACAAATCCATGAAAAATTTTGGAATTTTTTAAATTGCCATTAATTATCGAAACTCTACTAAATGTAAAGGCGGTAAAGTTTCTGATTTCATCTATGTCTCAATGTATTATGCCTTCGGTTCAGTAGTATCTGCCATCGTTTGAAACACTCTTTATTAATTTGAGGCTGAAATCGTGATATCCATGGCTTTTGTTTAACATTAACTGCGTGTTTATATTTTTTCATAGCAATTATTTATTTATTTATTTATGTCTAATTAATATACACAGACACTTGAGACTTAAGTTCTAAAAAAAAAAATTAATTACAACCCAAAAAATATTTTTTTTATTAGATGTAAGTACCGATTTAGTACGAGTATAAGATAAATCTAAATCTAAAATATTTGAGAAAAAGTTAAGCTCAGACCGTTCTGTTAACACCAACACGAAAAACTTCATAATTACGAACATTTTTGCACGGATCATTAAATTTTATTCGCTGAATAAGAAAAGGGCAATCAATCTTACCGGAAACAAGATCAAAAATAAGCGAGACTGACAAAAGAGTTCTCCTATCCGACAATGATAATAAGCTTATAGGGGCAGAAAAGAAAAGATAGTGCAGAGAAAACCGAAGAATTATCTTCTGGATTCTTTCCAATCTTTTTATGTGAATCGCATGATAAGGCCTTCATATAAAAGCAGCGTATTCAAGTTAGGAACGAAAAAACGCAGAGTATACTATTTTGTAGGTTTAAGGATCGGAAAAATGAGAACAGTAACGTCTCACAAATGCAAGCATGCCTAATGAATTTGAGATTATGAAATTTAACTGCGTGGTGAAGTTAAAACTGGTATCAAAATACATTCCTAAGTCTTTAACTTCTTTAACCTCGGTAAGACAAGTGTTCGCTATGAAATAGGAAGTCTCCAAAGGTTTCAACACCTTGGAATAAGTTATTTAGGACACTTTTTAATATGAAGAAATAACTGGTCCCAACACACCAACCAAAAGGCTTATTAAGTTCTAATTGAAGTATCGCAGAGTCATGAGAACGTCGGATTTCAGAGTAAATTTTATGATCGTCGGCGTATAGAAGAAATATATCCGAGGAAAGCACTTATAAGTGTCATTAATAAATAAAGTGAACAAAAAGGGACCAAAAATGCTCTCCTGAGTTACTCCAGGACAAACACCCTCTATAACAACCATGCTGCTCTTTTTATATAAATACGACTTTATCCACTCAGGAAGGATAGAATGAACTCACAAGCATGCAAGTTTCGCAACTAAAATTCTGTGCGAAATTTTATCAAATGCTTTTGAAAAATCTGTACAAATTGTTTCAAACAATTTTCAGTTAAAACTGAAAGATTAGGCACCGTGAATCTTGCAGTAATAAATCCGTGTTGAACAAATCAACTGCTTCATATTAAAATACAGTTCGTCTTTTACGATACATTCAAAAGGCTTATCAACTTCCGTTAATACCAAAGTTCCAAAGACAGTGGATAAGAATATTTTATCTGCAAGGTTAAGATGAACACCAGCCAATTCATTAGCATACAGATTATAATCAGATGCAAAATTTGATGAGAAAAAGTCTATATAAATTAAATGCATCTTTAATATTTGAAGCAAAAACATCGTTGTAAAATACAGTTTTGAGAATACTCGATACATTTTTCTATGACTTTATGTATGCCCAGAAATTCTTTGGATTATTTTTTATATTAACTTCAAAGTTATTAATGTACTTAACATACAACAACTTATTTAAATCATAAAATTTTTTTTTATATAAAACATAAAACTCATAAAAGTTTCATCTTTTGGTTGGTTTGTACTTTTCAAAGAACTTATTTCTCAAATTTTGTAGTTGTTTAAGCTTCACTGAATATCAGGGAAGCTTATAAATTTTACCCTTAAAAGTTGGAACACATTTACTACAAACTCGAACAGTGAAGTTTTAAGTAAATTAAAGCAGTTTACAACTTCTTTATTTCTGAAGGAAAAATCCGAGTCAATGTTCACTTGATGCCTTATCAAGCTCATTAAAATTACAGCAGTTAAAATTAAATCGAAAGAGAAGTATTAGGTAGGTAGGTAGGTTGGAGTGGCAGCCGCCTACAGCGGCTCACTTAGGCCAATATTAGGAGGCCCATTGTGTTACCACAAGGAAAAATTTGTACCATCCAAAAGGAAAAATTACCCCTCACCAAACCATTTTGCCTCGCTGATGAACTTCAACAGACAATTTACCTCGGCAATTGAAACCTCACTAAGGTCATCAAAAAACGGTGATCCCAGATATCGCATTCTGCTTCTACACAGTGCAGGACACTTACACAGTAAATGCAAGATCGATTCCTCCTCCTCGTCGTTCTTGCAGCTCCTACAGCATCTTCGGAAGGGTACTCCCAACCTTTCAGCATGTTTCCCTATCAGACAGTGCCCTGTTAGAGCCCCGATGACGTTGGAAATGTTTTCCCTACTTAGAGAGAGAACGCTGCGCGACCGTTTCCGGTCCCATTTAGGCCACATCTGCCTTGAGGTTCGACAGGTCGTATTTTGCCTCCATCTATTGTCAGCTTGCTTATATGTACAATCTCTGAGTAGCAGTTTGCAAGTGGCAAACGGCATACCAATGCGTTCTTTATCTTGAAGAATCTGCTTGGTCGTACCTTGTCTTGCAAGTTCGTCTGCCATGCAGTTTCCCTCTATGTCCCGGTGACCAGGGACCCAAATGAGGTACAGTCTGTTCTGCTTGGCCATCTCCTGCAGAGATAGGCGGCAGTCCAGCGCGATGTTAGAGTTAAAAGTGAAAGAGCTCAGAGCTCTGATTGCAGCCTGGCTGTCACTAAGAATGAAGATGTCTCTTCCTGTAATCCCGGTCCCAATCTTCTCTACCGCCTCCCTGATAGCTGAGACCTCAGCCTGGAAGACGCTGCAGTGATCTGGTAACCTAAAGGAAATTTGCAGGAGAGGGTTTCGTGAGAAAACGCCTCCTCCTACCTTATTATCGAGTTTCGAGCCATCTGTATAGATGACAATGCTATCAGGTGGAGTATGAAACTCAAGTTTCCACTCCTCCCTGCTTGGAATACGTGTAGTAAAATTACTTTCAGAGACCGATGTCAAGGCGCACCGATCCGTGCTGCTCGGAATAGAGCGGAACTTATTCAAAATACAAGAGTGCCCTTGGCTTTCAGGGTGCCACTGGGATGTCTCTCTTAGTCGCAAAGCAGTCATCGCTGCCATTTGTTGTCCAACCAAATCTAAAGGAATAAGGTCTAAAATGACGTTCAAGGCCTCATTTGGAGTAGTTCTGAGCGCCCCACTTATGCAGATCATACTAGATCTTTGCACCTTGGTGAGTAGTCTAAGGTTACCCTCTTTTTCTAATGCAGGCCACCACACGATTACCCCATACAGGAGTATTGGTCTGACGACCGCTGTGAAAATCCATCGACAGATCCGGGGATTTAGCCCCCATTTCTTGCCTATGGCTCTCTTACATGTGTAGAGGGCTACAGAAGCCTTCTCATGACGTTGAACTAGGTTCTCCTTCCAGCTCAACTTCCTATCTAAAATAACGCCTAGAAATTTGGCACTTGTAGAAAGACTTAACCGGGTACCGTTTAGTACCGGTGGAGTCACAGAAGGCACTTTATACTTTCTCGTGAAAAGTACAAGTTCCACTTTACTTGAGCTGACCCTGAGCCCGCAATGGGTGGACCACTTGGATACCTCCCGAAGCGCTCGTTGCATCAGCTCGCATAATGTCTGCGGAAACTTCCCCCTGATTGCAATCGCGACGTCATCGGCGTACGCGACGACTTTTGCGCCACCCCATGCCGTATCTCGCAGTAGCGTGTTTACGGTGCAACAGAGTAGCTGGCCGATAAAGTCAACCAGTGAGTGTTCAACCCCTAGATCCCTAACGGCGCCAGTTATAGCTTCTGGAAATACGTTATTAAAGGCGCCTTCAATGTCCAGGAAGGCTACAAGACAGAATTCCTTAACGCTGAGAGACTTCTCAATATAGCCGACCAAGCTATGGAGTGCAGTCTCAGTAGATTTGCCTTTGCGGTAGGCATGTTGGTCATTAGACAGTAGTCTACTGTCGATGGTATCGGACAGGTAGCTACTAATAATCCTTTCAAGTGCCTTAAGAGCAAAGGATGATAGACTGATAGGCCTAAGATCCTTTGGATTTGTGTGTGAGGCCTTACCGGCTTTAGGAATAAAGACAGCCGTGACATTTCTCCATGCCAACGGTATGTGATTTAGTTTGAAACAGGCCCTGAAAATAGTACAGAGCCATTTTGCAGACAGCTCCAGTGTCTCAATTAACTGGGCAGGTATTATCCCATCCGGCCCAGCAGATTTGTATGGTTTAAAGCTTTGGATAGCCCATTTAACCTTTTCTTCCGAAACCGGTATGTTAACGGGGTTGGAGGAGATGAGCGGAGGAGTTCCTTCCTCCGCAATTGTACTACCAGGGAAATGGGTATCTAATAACAATTCAAGGGTTTCCTTTCCCGTTGAGGTCCAGGAACCGTCTTGCTTTTGCAAGAAACCTATCGGGTTAGGGGATCCTGAGAGAATCTCCCTTAGCCTGGCCGTCTCGGAAGCACCCTCGATGCCGCCGCAGAAGTTTCTCCACGAGGATCTCTTTGCCTCCCTTAAAGCTTTTTTATAGGTCTGAAGAGACTTTTTGTACTCTAGCCATACCAGCTCGAGACTAAGTCTCTTGGCTTTGTTGAAGTTTTTCCTACAAGATTTTCGTAGTGAGTCCAACTCGCGTGACCACCAATGGGGTTTACGTTTGCCCCATTGTTTTGGTTCAGGGCAAGCCTGATTTAGGGCATTTGAGCAGGTCAGCGTAAAAACGTCCACCATGTTCTCTAGATCCCCGATACAATTAGGTTCAATAAGAGGTTCGCTGTTTAGCCTATCCTCAAATAACATTTTGTAAGAGCACCAATCTGTGTTTTTTAGGTTTTTTCGCACCTTTGGGCTGGTAATAGAAAAGTTCAATACGATTTCAATATAACGATGATCAGAGAAGGAGTGTTCATCTAGAACCCTCCAACTCTCGATCAATTCAGATAGACTATCACTGCATAGAGTTATATCTAAAACTTCTTTACGATTGCTAGTAATGAAGGTGGGATCCCTACCTTTGTTGCATATAAGTAGGTTAGTAGTTAGAAGGTAGTTGAAGAGTAACTCACCTCGATCATTGATGTCCGTGCTCCCCCAGTTGACATGGTGAGCATTTGCGTCGCTGCCGACCAACATGTGTCCGCTCTCAAATTTGGACACTAAGTTCCGCACCATAGAGGGAGGGGGGTACTCGGCTTCGTACGGCATGTAAGCCGATGCCAGCACCAGTGACATTCCCCCTATCTCCGCAAGAATTGCCGTGACGTCGCCATCACTGTAATTAGGTAAAAGAAAGATATTTAAATCTGCTTTAGCCAGAATGCAGGCTCTAATTTTACCTTTACCGCGCTCCACGAAAAGCTTAAAGCCGGTGGCACTCAACCCACATACCCTTGAGTTACAAACCCAGGGTTCCTGAATGAGTACCACCGTAACGTCGCCTTTGCTCAGGCGACCTAGGAGAGCAGCTGAGGCTGCTTTAGATCGATGGAGGTTTATCTGCAGAATTCTCATGCGAGAAAACCGCTGCCTCCCCTCCAGCCACGACGGTGACATCAGCCACGCTCTCTCCGTCGCTGAGCAGCAGCTCCTCCTCCGCAAACATCCTGTGCATTGTTGGTGCAAAGTTTGTCTGAGAGGAGACGCTGCCTTCAGCGTCGGAGAGTTCCGGTTCCGGCTCCGGTTCGGGTGCCTCAATGTCCACGTCCATTGCTGCACCCGCACCAGAGGCACGCTGAGCGTCCCCGCGGTACACCTTAATGATGACCTCATCGAGGCCATAGCAGACGCGGCCTTGCCTCTTCTCAAGGAGTCCGATGGACTCCTTGTTTAGGGACAAGACCACTTGTCTCGAAGGGCCTTCCGCGTCCTCGACCCGGACGACCCTCCAATCACTTGTTGGGAGGGCCGGGTTCATCACCTGAAGCATCTTTAGGATGCTTTCCGGTGCCGATGGTGTCACCGGAACCCATGCCCTCGCCCGGGGTCTGACTGGAATGTCCTTCCAGTCTACCACCTCCAACTTAGCCCCTGGGTAGACAGGGCCCACCTTTGCAACGGCGGCCTTATACAGCGCCACCGATCTCAGGTCCTCACAGGCGACCACCTTAATGTGGCCCTGGTACCAACCAGCGTCCTTACAGGCAGGGGGGGTTCCAGGGTTCTCCAGCAGAACGTCAAAGATGACGTTCGCCAGAGCTGCCTTCACCCACCTCCACTGGTCCTTTGGTATGGACCCGAGCTCGTTGCCTCGGTCCAGGACCCCAATAAGGATCCTGTCCTTCGCAACCTTCGCGTGGCTCGTAGTTTCCATCGCTGCCACGCCCTCTATACTATCTTGTGCGGCTACTTGTCGCCTTAGTCCACTCGGGCCAGGCCGTGAGACCGTTGCCTTCGCGAGACTAGGCTTCGCAGCCGCGCCGGTGTTTGACGGGCCCCTAGTGCCTAGTGCCACGGAGGGATCTGCCGTTTCCAGCACAATCCCCGCAGCTTTGCTGGTGCTAGGCCCCGCCATAACACCCGAAGTCACGGGCCGGCGTGCAACACTCACATCCAGCCCGGAAGAGCTCCTATCGGAGCGAAGCGGCGCGTTAGGCGCTTGCGCCTGCGCATTCTTACCCCGAGATGGGGAAGAAGAAAATTTCATGCTTGTCTTACCCCGAGATGGGGAAGACAATTTTTTTGTGTTTTTTGTTGTTGTTGTTGCTTTACCTTTATTCATCTTGGTCGTACGACCACCTGCTCGACGAGGCAAGCGCAGCGGTCTAGAAATATTGAGGGGGAAATGGGTGGTACACCACGACAGCGCCCCTTGCCGCGGTAAGGCCAAACTTACTCCCTGAGGTGGCCCGGTGTCAGGGAGGCGCCGTTAAAATACAGCCGGAATTTAAACCCCCTGGCTGCAAACCGACCAATGGGCACGGTAACGCTTGACACCCTGGATTAGGGGGGGGGGGATTAGCTAGAGAGGAAGGAGAGCTGGGAGATACTAGGAGGGATACAGGGTATGCGGACCAGAGAGATGTTGGTACGGTAATCTCCACATAAGAATCAGTGCAAGAACGAATCCTACACTGATTCTTATATGGAGCCTCCCTCTTAGTTCGTGGTGGCATGGAAGACCTCGAAAGGAACAACCGTGCCAACACTTAAGCCTCATCCCCACGCCAAGGAGACCAACGATGATGAAGAGAAGTATTAAAAAATTATAAAAATTCAACCTCCAACAATGTTGAAATGTAATGTAAATTAGTTGGCGATAATGAAGATGCAGATTCTGACAAAACAAAGTTCAAGTCACTGCTTATAAAGATCAAATCAAGAAAACGACGCAAATTATTAGCTGTAAAGGGTTAAGCCCGCACTTAATAAATTATCAATAACGTATGACTCTTTTTACTTTTGTAGCAGCATGGCTGCACTCAAATGTAGGGTATATATGTATGCGCAGTGTATATAACAACAACAAACCCATATGTATGTACTTATGTAAATAGTCTGTAATATTCTGTATATAGATATATTTCCTCTAGTCAGTAAGTGTAATTTCCCCTTTATGATTGAGAAGCGTCTCTTCCAATCGCTAGCTTAAACACATAATTGTACAGTCAAGATGGAGCAGAATCAATTTGACGATTAACCGAGCCGGACGTGTTTTATTTTCAAGCTGTTAAAGTCTCAGAAGTGGGATCGCAACCCCTTTCCTGAAAATTAAAACCGAGTGTGTTTATATAAAATTAAATCATAAAATAAAAATTTGACTGAACAAACGAAAAGTAAGGCGAATTCGGGAATATTGAAATTGTGGAAAAATATAGAAAGCCACTCTACTAAAGACAGCTAAGAATTTTTTTTTGAACAAACTGAAGAAAAACGAGTGAACAAACAGAAAACAAAAGAGTGAAAACTTTAACAAATAGAAACGAATTGAATAACCGAGAAAAAAATAGGAAGAGATGAATACGATTTGTGCCAATGAATATTCTGCTGTGCAGTTGCGCGCCTGGCTTCGGCAGCTAAATTTGCCGACGAGCGGCGCCAAAAATGCATTGTTCATTCGGCTGAACTAAGTTCCAGTAACCGAGCGTGGCCGGTGTCCGTTGGAAACCGACGAGTGTTTGGAAAGTGTGACGTCTGACGAAGATACAGAGAGAAAGAAGATAGCAACAGCAACGAGCACGGTAGCAGAGCATGTGGCGGCGCCGACTGCATTGACAACAACAATGTGCGTAGCGGTGACAATGCAAACAGGGATGAAAGCACTATAAGTTTTGTTTGGTGGTCAAACCCAGATTGCTGGCTTTATTCAAAATTCCATATTCTAATGTACTTATGCTATTTCTTAATTCTATTTCTTATTTTCTAATTTCTTAAAGCCAAATTGTTGACGCTGCATTTGTAGTTATTCGTATTTAGTCACGTACATGCCTTCGTTCCCACGTTTGTACATTTGCTGCTGCTGCTATTGTTGCTGATGCCAAGTGTGTGGAAGCAAATTCCACAACATACATATGTTAACTTATACAGCAAATAGAGCAAATGAAACGGGAGTTGGCGGTTCGCGAAAAGCAGGTGCTGGAAAAGGAAATTAGCATTTTGCGACGTCTTGCTGATCTCAACGTAAATACAGTGGTTGGCAACGAAATAAGACCGTCTCGTTCAGAGCAAGTCCTCATTGAAATTATTTTAAACATAGTGCCTGAGTATACTGGGGAATCAAGTGGTGATATCTGGTTAGCACAACTAAAGAGTGTAAGCGAGGCATATGCTGTTGATGCCAACATGCATCGCGTATTGTTACTCAGCAAGTTAAAGGGCAAGGCGCTCCAGTGGATTCATAGTATTGTCAAATCCGCTACATATTGAAGATGACGAGTTGTTGGACTACCTGATCGAGGGTATAACCGATGAGCAGCTACGCACGCAAGCGTATTTACAGTGCTATTCTTCAAAGTCTCAGCTGTTGCAAGCTTTTTCGAAAGTCAATTTGAGACAACTCACCAAGTGTCGGACCAGGATGACCTGTAGCAGCTACACCAACACAGATGAGCAGCACGAAGCAGTGCTACAATTGTAATAGTGTAGGCCACTTCGCCTCCGAATGTAGGAAGCCAAAGAGGGAGAGAGGGGCGTGCTATCCCTGCGGCGACATGACACATCGAGTGGCACAGTGCCCAGACCGGAAAAATCGAGTCCAGCTGGTTGATTATAGCAAATATGTAAGATCTTTCAAGTTTATCGTTAAGAACCAAAATTATATAAATTTTTCCTTAGAATGCCTCATAGATTCTGGAGGCCCTATCAGTTTTGTCCGAAGGTCAGCCGTATGTAGTAAACTGAATTTAAAATTACTTAAAAATGAAAATGCTTTATTTTTTGGTTTAAACAAGTCAAAAATACAAATTTATGGAAACTTTTTATGTTCAATTTTAATAAAAGATAAACTTTTTGAATATAACTTTGTGGTTGTGGCTGATGAAACAATGGCCTATGAGGCTGTTCTAGGAAGAGATTTCCTTAAAGTATGTAAGCATAAATTAGTAAGAGAACAAGAAGAAGAAAATAAATGCGTTTCAAATGAAACCGCATTCAATACAAGGAATAATTGGTTGATATCAGAAGTCGATGGAAGGGTGGAAAAAGGCCTAAGCAATATATGTAATGAGAATTCAATAATAGATAATAAATATTATAGGAAAATTAGTGGTCAGAATAATGAAGTAAAGATTAGTGCAAATGAATGTAAAAAGAATGTTGGTAAAAAGAACGAAAATGGTTCACATGAGTGTAATGCAAACGAGTTTAATTTAAAAAGTAATAAATGTATAATAAACAAAATTATAGAAAAGTTAAGCGATGGTTGGAAAAATAAGTATGAAAAAACACTCACTGCTATAATTAACGCAACAAATGAATGTGTACAAAATGGCCAACAGTTATATGTGCAAGAAAATGGATTAGAAAAAGAAAACAAAGTAAGCCTAAATGCTAAAGAATCACTAGAAAATGTTGAATTATTCAAAGAACTACTACTGTTAGAACCGAATGAAGAAAACGAAAAATTATCAATAAGGATTGTCCAAAGTATTAGTCATTTTTATAAAGAAACACTTAATGAAATGTTTGATAAATATTATCTGAAACCAAAGCGTCCCATTGAACCAAAGGTTAAGAGTGAGATGAAGTTGATGTTAGATAATGGGAAACCATTTAATTGCCCACCGCGACGATTGTCATACGCGGAGAAAATTGAATTGCGAAAGCTGCTACACGAATATTTAGAAAAAAAGTTCATCCAGTCCATGCATTCAGATGCAGTCAGGTTTACATCGTTTGTCACACCATTAGGGCAGTTTGAATTTTTACGAAAGCCATTTGGTCTCAAAAATTCCCCGTCTACATTTCAGTGTTTTGTTAACAAGATTTTCACAGATATGGTTATGGACAATAGGGTAATAATATATTTAGACATCATGATAGCTACCGAGCAGTTAGATGAACATTTAGATATTTTAGAGGCAGTTTTCCGAAGATTAGTATATAACAAGTTAGAGTTGAGGTTAGATAAATGTGAATTTCTTCAGAGTGAAGTGAAGTACCTGGGTTATACCATCACGGAAAATGGTATTCGAGCAGATGAAAAAGGCCTTGAGGCGATAAAAAATTTTCCTATTCCAACCAAGGTTCAATTGGTACGGAGCTTTCTTGGCTTGTGTTCTTACTTCTAAAGATTCGTTAAAGATTTTTCCATAATAGCCAAGCTCCTATACGATTTGACTAGGAAGATACAAAGTTTAAGTTCGGGGTTGAGGAGCTGCGGAGTTTCGAAATGTTAAAGCAGAAGTTATTGGAAGCGCCGATATTAGCTCTGTATGACCCACTAGATCCAACAGCGTTGCATTGTGATGCAAGAGCGACAGGGTTTGGGGCGATTTTAATGCAGAAAAAATCTGACGCCAAATTGCATCCAGTATTTTATTTCTCAAAACAGACAAGTAGTGCTGAGTCAAAATATCATAGCTTTGAGCTTGAAACATTGTCGATAATTTATGCACTTCAACGATTCAGGGTGTATGTACAAGGCTTAAAATTTAAAATAGTTCCAGATTGTAACTCGTTAACGCTAACGTTGAATAAAAAAGAGTTAAATCCGAGAATTGCTAGGTGGGCTTTAGAGCTGCAAAATTATGACTAGGTTTTGGAGCATCGTTCAGGTACACGCATGCAACACGTTGATGCTCTCAGTCGATGCTATAATGTTTTAGTTTTAGAATCGAATACGTTTGAAGATAACCTTATTATTTGCCAAGGAAAAGATGCGAAAATTAGGGAGTTACGAGAGATTTTACAGAAAAGTGAGCACAGCCAATACGAAATGCGTAGTGGAATCCTGTATAGGAAGAAATAAAACGGTGTGTTATTATTTTATGTACCGGAGGACATGGAAAGCCATGTTTTTTACAAGTATCAAGAAATTGGACATACAGGCATTGACAAAACTATGGACCTGATTTTAAAAAATTACTGGTTCCCAAAAATGAAACAAAAAATTGCGATTCACATACAAAATTGTGTGAAATGCATCGTTTATTCTTCAAAACATGGACGTGAAGAAGGTTATTTACATAACATCCCTAAGAGTGATAAACCATTTGATGTAGTGCATATAGATCATTTTGAACCGATTGATCATTCAAGGGGAAAAAAACACTTGTTGGTTGTCATAGATGCCAGTTCGAAATTCGTTAGGTTATATCCGACTAAGACGACGAATACAAAAGAAGTTATAAGCGCAATGAGTATAGCCGCCCAAAATATAATCGGGGCAGTTGCTTCACGTCGGGTGAATTTCAGCAATTCTTAGACGAAGCAAATGTACGTCAAATAAAGATCGCAACAGGCTCGCCACAAGCCAACGGGCAAGTAGAAAGGGTGAATAGGAGTTTAGTACAAATGATTGCAAAGTTGATAGACCCGGAGAGAAGTTTACATTGGGATAATGTCATAGAAATAGTTGAGTATACACTACATCGAACAATTAAAGAATGTCCTATTGTGATGCTGTTTGGAGTAAAGCGTGGCAAAGTTGAGGATGTGTTAAAGAAAAGTTAGCGGAAAATGAGATAGGTCCAGAACTAAAAAGTCATGCAGAAATAAGAGAAAATGAAGAAAGGCTACAAGAGTATAACAAAAACTATGTAAATAAAAAGAGGCGGAGCCCACACGCATATAAAGATGGGGAAAATATCAAAAATTTTGACTCAAATACGGGAACGTCAAAGAAACTGATTCCGAATTTCAAAGGTTCCTACAAAGTAGTAAACGTTTTACGCAACGACCGTTATGTGTTAGAAGATGTAGAAAGATTCCAACAGTCAAGAATACCTTACAAGGGGGTGCGGGCAGTAGGGAATATACGGCCATGGTTCAATGAGCGCACAAATGGTAGCCAAAGAGATCAGGAGATCTCGTTTATCAGAATGGCCGAATTGTAGCAGTATGACTGCACTCTAATGTAGGGTAGATACATATGTATGCGTAGTGTATATAACAACAACAAACACATATGTATGTACTTATGCAAATAGTCTGTAATATTCTGTATATATATTTCCTCTAGTCAGTAAGTGTAATTTCCAAGCTTTCAGGCTTGGTCTAGAAGTTTCCATTTCCCCGTTATGATTGAGAAGCGTCTCTTCCAATCGCTAGCTTCAACACATAATTGTACAGTCAAGATGGAGCAGAATAAATTTGACGATTAACCGAGCCGGCCGTGTTTTATTTTCAAGCACTTAAACTTTTAATATTCGTAGGAGTCAAAAAAAAACATTATTATCTAGATAATTTCAATTTATATTGCTCAAATTAAAATCACCGAGAACACATAATTAATTACTGCCAATGACACGCTGAAGCCAGTTTTAATAGGATCTCTTTCCTTGCGGAAAACATCAAAACAATTAAAATCGAAATACTCAGCACCAAAAAAGTAAGAGTTGATCCATGTTTCGGTTAAAACAAAAACATCGCATGCTAAAAGAGATTTTAACATGCACACATTGTTGGACTTACTTCTGAGTCCAGAAGTATTTTGGTAATAAATTTGTATCCGTTTGTTAGCAATGCAACGAATCTGAATCAGAACAGTTTAAAATTTCACTCAAATTTTCCTTTAGTTATGCGCCATCTATATATGTAATTACTATCATTGTATATCAATCCTAGGCTACTCAGAGTTCCCTTCCACAGTTTTGCTATATTGTTTTAAAATTTCACATATTTCTATACAACTACTAATAACCGTTAGGAGAAACAAGTTATAATACCCCGATCGCACTAGAGCTAACGCTTGTTGGCAACAGCAGTAATCAAATGAGATGTAGTAATAGGCATACATACATACCTAATAAACATTTAGGTTTGACTCACATTAGAGCTCAAGTTGAGTACTAACGTACTTCTCAAATCTCCAACGTTGTTTCTCAACTGTACCTCAACTTGAGAATCATAGCGTTCTCAAAAAGGGATTTTTTTTTTATGATAATAATTATGTTTCTCAAGTTGAGAAAAAGTTAGTTCTCAATATGTTTCTAAAGGTGAGAGAAAGTCTGCTCTCAACTGAACTAAAATGTGATTCTTAAAATACATTTAAAACGCCGTTAATAAAATAAAAGGATAAATGTCATGCAAACACGGTTTGGCTGGCACTCTTAAGTACTCTTTGATGATTCACTTCACGTTTTATTTTTGTTTTTGGAGCTGACATTTTTACTGTAGTACTTACGGTTTCGCTAATCGGAGTGCAATGGGGTAGAGTCGATTTTCTGACAGGGAGCTTTAGTGGCCCCCGCTCCGACATGCTCGGTTTAACGGCCCATTAAAGTCAGCAGCATCTGTTCACCATTAGGCTTTATAAATGTGTCTTAAATACAATAAACGCGCCATTGTCCGGTTATGCGTTAGGCTTGGGACCCGCCAGTAAAAAACTATAGCCAAGGAAAAATTTCAACACGCCTCGGATGAAATCTCCCTTTTTTTGATGACGGACCACATTCCACGTATTAACGACTATGATTTGAGGGCCTGCACCTGGAATGCCCGAATCCTTAATGGGGAAGGTGCCGATGCCTGCCTGGTTGGTGTTCGAGATAAGGATTCTCCGAAATATGTTTGGACCTTTACGTCTTTGCGACGGCGAATACCGCAGACGTTGAAACGATGAGTTGTATAAACTTTATAACGATAATGACTTACATTGGCTAGGTCATGTTGTACTTATGGAAGGAAATAATCCAGCATTGAAAGCATTCAACTCGGTATACGCCAGAGGAAGAAGTAGTCCTCCTCTAGGTTGGAAAGACCAGGTGGAGAAGGACTTGCCTTCACTTGGTGTCTCCAGTTGGTCCAGTTAGCAAAACAAAGGAACGACTGGCGTGCTTTACTAGAATCGGCCGAAATCTCCTAGGCGGCTGTAGCGTCAGTTATTGATTGGTTTATTGATCGTCTGACTCCGATTCCCCCCTAGAATTTGCAGCTAGTATGCTTGCCTTACTCCGCTCCCCTCGCACACTAGACCACCGGATTGACGCCTTCAGCCAAACACATGACTGCAAGCGCTGCGATCTGCACTTTCTTCCGTTCAAGGAAACCACCGGCTTTAGTTAGTATCATACAGCGTTACAGCATCTTTCCATGTCTTACACGCATTCTCAGACATAATAATACCATCTTCAAAACATGTAACTATCCACACCTATGGAAGACTAGAGCAGTCATTCCCATCTTAAAAGCTGAAAACGGGCCAAGAATGTGCAACTTAATAAAATCCTTCTTATCAAACCGAAAGATTAATGTTCTTATACTGGATATACTGGTTCGTTTCCAATCCTATCTGTCAGTCATCTTTCCAACATTTCTTTTGACAATCTCAATATAATACTCGTGGATTTTCCAAATGTCGACCATCAAATACATAAATGTTCTTTTTTTGCACTACCACCTTATACGAATTCGCCATGCTTTTGTTGCATGCAATTTTTAAGGAGTAAAGAAAGGTTTTAAAGAGTTGTTAAAAAACTGTTAAATTTGCACTCAGTGCGCTTAGAATCAGCTCCATTGTAGAAGATGAAACTCACAATTGCTAAACTTTACCATGTACAGAATCCCACTACAAGGAAATGATAGCTGCAGAATGTAACGACCATCATAAAAATATTTAATTCATTAAAATATTTACCAATAATTATCCAATATATATAGGTGATTGATAAAGTGTCTTCATGTGGCATAAGTCATACAGTCAACTTTTGAAATACATAATTTATTCATTTTAATTATTTTTTTCTACGCAATCCACTGTTGAAATGAAATCTTTTATTACTTGTGACACTTTGTGAATCAACTCTTTTTTAATATATCTCCTTTCCAAAATGTAAAATACTAAATGTCTCTAATATTTTGAGCAAATGTGATCTAAGTTAAGAGGCTTTTATCTAGTCTTGTTTAAAATAGAAGTGAATATTATTATAAGTATGGATAACTATGCACGGTGAGCGGGAAGCAAATATAGATTGCATAAAAATGACACCAAAAACCTAAAGCAGGGGATGTATTTGTTAATGTCTTATGGACAAAAATCCGTTTGAATATCCACATTTTAGATATTTCTGACAGGACCGGTACTTGCAAAAGAGAAAAGGGGAATTTCTCGATCATTATAACATATGTATTTATACTAAACAAAATCTCATAGAAAGCAAATAAAGGTAGAGGTCAAGTTAAAAAATTATCCACCAAAATGGATTTAAATAATGTGGTTGATGGTGCTGTACAAAATACGTGGCTAAAAATTAACAAATTGCAATCAAACCACCATGAACTTATTTTAAAATCTATAGCAGCTATTTTCAAGGGATGGGCAAAGACATTCCACATTCTTGCAGAGGCCTTGCTTCCACTAAAGAAAAATAAATATTTAATCCTATCTGTTTAAAGTTTAGATAACTTAAAGCTACTACTGCATTATCTAAAAATTATATGAAAGAAGTATGGAAGAGTCTAAATTCGGGTGCGACCGATACCTGGCGCAAGTTTTTATTTCAAGTAAACCGTGCTTTATTTTGAAAAACTAAACGCAATGTTTTTTATTTAAATAAAAACTAAAATAAATGGGTATCCTGTTAATGTATGTGTTTACGTATGTATATTTATATGTTTATGAAAGTATTGTTCTATTCGCTATATGAAAATGTTATATTTAAAATATTTTCTTAATTGTACATAAATATTCTTTATTATAAGTACTTATAGATATATTTTTCTTCTAAAGTACGTGTATGCTTATATTTTACTAATGCTTTCTTAAAATTAAAATTAGGGAATTTAGTCAAAACATAAGTATTGCGTTAAATATATAACCATCCAAATTTTAAAACGCGCGGTCCATTTACGTCCCTGCAGGTGTAGACTTTAGGCATAGATTAGAATCCTCAAAAATTGTGACCTTCTGATTACAAATGTCATTACTAAGAATATCGCGGCTTATATAATTTTCAAAAGGTTTCTTAATCAGTTGAAATGCAAAGAGTTCCTATGTCTACATCTATCTGGCTTGCTTTATGCTGTTACAAAAAACGTTAAGTGAATAAAATTATAAAACCCTGTGCGCTACTGCGCTTGGGTGTGAAAAGTATAGAAGAGACTAAGTTCGGTTTCAACGAAACCTTAAATACCCGGTGCCGGCTTTTATTTCAAAGTTAATCTTATATGTAAAAATGAATGTGAGTTCTTTATAGGCGTCCAAATTACTCAACAGATCTTTATGAAATTTTTACAGTAGAAACATGTGGTCTGCGGGCCGAACGTAAATTTGGAAGAGAAAATTTGAATTCGTCTTATCTTCGTATCTATTCGGTGCAGATGAATGTTATTTGAGTATATATGTACATACGTATGTTTTATAGATCACACTGTGTATCATTTTGGAAAAATGGGCGGTACCACGCCCTATACAATAAAAAAGCCAAATTCCTTATAACTCCAGAACTATTTGATGCAGGGGCGCAATATTTGGTAAATAAACTCTATATATGAGGCTATATATTATTTGCTAAAAAAAGGCGGAACTATACCCCCATTTAAGACGAAACTACTATTTACAATAGCTTTCCAGCTATTTGACGAAGATATTTGATATTCGTTATATACATACATATTTCCTTAATAACAGGGTAAAAGTATATTTTAAGCACAAATGGAATGTGCAATATCTGAAAAAATATGTCTTTATTGGCGTATCTAAGTAAGTCGGGTTCGCTAGTATAACAAAATTTTGAAATCTTAAACGACGTTTATTGATTTAAATAAAAAAAGGAAATTAGTATGAATTTAATTATTTGTCTCCCCATTTTTGTATACCATTGAATTCGCGACATGATTTAGTAAAATATTGAATATTTTTATTTGTTGTAAATTACTATTATATGAGAAGTGAGTGCGGCTTCAATCTGATTTCTATAATTTTCGAAATTATGATGTAAAGTGTACGTAATGTGATAAAATTTGATAAAGAACTTTCGGAGATATACCAATTTGCTATAAGGTGGGGGATACTATGGTCATTCCCAACAGTTATGGTTCCATATATTTCATAATCAATCTTGGCGATCAAATTTGAGCAAGTTAAATTGTATAGTTAATAAATATCGGAGTTTTTTGCCGTTATACGACAGATGGAACATGATTTTCGTAGGACTTTTACAATTTTCGAAATTTAGCTAATTGAATTCAAATGCAATGTGTACACCAAATTTGGTGGAGTTTGGTGGCATTGTTTTTGAGATATACCTGGTTGTTCGAAAGTGGGAATACTAGCGCTATATGACAGGTGGGCGTGGTTTTGGCCCAATTTGTAACATTTTTGGAATTTTACTTACCTATATTAAATGTGATTGATTTGGTTGAGTTGGGTAGCATGGTTTCGGAGATATGCTTTTTTGCTCTAAAGTGGGCTGTGCCACGCCGTTGTTTCGGTGTATTTGTTAGTGTAGGCCTATCCTTCATATTAAATTTGAGCGAATTGCCTTTAATGATGACTTAAATATCGCAATTTATTTGATTTTTGAAAATTACCGTTACATGAGAGGTGGGCGTGGTTTTTTGCTTATTGACTCCAAATGCAATATGTCTACCAAATTTGGTATGGTTTTGTAGTATGGTTTCAGAGATATACTTATTTGCTCTAAAGTGTGCGGTGCTACGCCCATTTCCAAATTTTTTTGATTCGGTGTGTTTACTGGTGTAGGCCATCCTTCGTATTAAATTTGAGTGAATTGCCTTTAATGCTGGCTTAAATACCGCAATTTTTTATTTTTTGAAAATTACCGTTACATGAGAGGTGGGCGTGGTTTTTGTCCGATTATAACAATTTTCGTACCTTTGCTTATTGACTTAAACTGCAGTATGGGTACCAAATTTGGTAGAGTGTGGTCAAGTAGTTGTGGATATCTTACAGCTTTGTCGTCATTTTTATGTAACATATCTACGCTTCCTGTCCACCGTGTATTGTCGGCTTCGAATCCTGGCCGAGGCAAGTAATATAAAATATTATAGACAATGGCAAACCTCGGAATGCATTTCTGTCATGAAAAAACATTTCAGAAAAATCATTACCTGTTCGGAGTCGGCGTAAAACATCTCAATTTGTGTTACGAGTACAACATCAAGACGCACACTGCAAATGGTAGAAGTTTGGCCTAACGTCTACATAGCTATGTGATGCAAGCACCAAATTATTATTATGATTATGAATAGCTTTGGTTCAAATGTGTCGGGGGAAAAAATAATCAAAAATCAGTGGCGATTTTCAGCAATTTGGAACTTGTACTTTATTATGTAATATATGTACATATGTAATATATGTCTACTCGTATTTATAAAATATATATATAAATAAGCTGAATTTGTTAATTTTTGTATACATATGCATATATATTTTGTTTAGCTTTTTAGATATGGTATATTTCCGTTACCCCTTTTTCGAGAATCGAAACCGATCCGAATACCCCATTCTTCTTGACACCGGACTACACAGAACCGGTTCTTTAAATACTCGGAACGGTATAGTACTACCCCCGCCATACTGCGAAAAATTTTAATTTAAAACAATTGTTTACATATCTCAAAGCATTTATTTTTGACTGATTTAAATAATTTTCTTTCCAAGATTCATATTCCTTCTTACCGGTAAAGACATCATGCTAAAACAGTAAGGAGCTTAATGCTAGCAAGAAATTTATTAAAAGACATGGACAATATGCATCGGTAGTGAACAATGCTGGTGCAGTAATAAAGTACCAGTTTGTTATTCCCTTATTTAAAAATTTATAAGTTGGAATGAAAGGATAAAAGCTTTTTTAATATTTTTTTTTTTAATTCTTTCTTTCAATTTGATTCGATTTTTTTAAGCCTGAACAATATTCGTCTCATTGAACTTTTATGTTCTCACTTGCTGTGGTAATTTGAAATTAATAATTTTTAAGTTATTGAATTTTAATTACAAGTATTCTTATAGTATTTGTGAACATATATAAGGTAGGGTAATTGACTACTTCCTATGACATCGGCGTGTTAAATAAATCAGTTCGTTGTAGGGAATGACAATTAGGTTGATTAGTAGTTGAAGAAAATAGAAATTTGTAGATTAATTTCATTTCCCCAGGGTACATACATATGTACATACGAAGGATGCAACTATTCGCACATCCGGATATCCATGCGGATTATCCGTTGGCATTGATAAAGCCCGCAACAGTCGGATCTACGATACCGGAACGACCCAGATTTATATCTGGCCAAGGACTGTCACTTCAGCAGTATTGCCCAAAATTTGATGGGGATTGCTTTATGCGAATAATTTTTCGATGTGTGTTTTAACGGCCGAATAACTTTCGATTTGCACACAGTGGACGTTATCCCACGACTATCAATAAGCGCAGTGAACGAATGGAATAAGATAACATTAAGAGATAACTCGTGAATGATGTTTGGGAGAGCGACTTATAGAGTTGTTATTACTTGAATCTTTTCATGATGTGTTATTGTATTCATTTATTCACACAAGGATGCTAAACTTCCTAAGAAAAGATCCGGCGGTTTATTTTTCATAGCTTTGATTAATACCGAACATATTACGTTCCCTATTACCTATTAATTTCTGATATCCGGATGTTAAAATATTTATTATAAATCAGCGTCCATAATTCATTACAGTTTTCTAACAAATGAAAAAGAAAAATATATCTATCAGATATATAAGTATGTGTACCCTTTCGTTTAAAAACATTGAGAGGTCGCCGAAATTTTTCTGATGTACAATTTCTAAAAGTGCTTCAACGCATTTTCGAGTCAGCATGCATTACACCAATCCTTAATTTTCACCCTTCACAGCTTTTTATGGCAACGAGCATTGTAAGTTGAGGTTAAACTCCAATTGATCCGGGATTCCAGTATCAGCAGCCGCAGACGCAATTTCATTTAAGACTTCTCCACTATCACAATTAAGTTCCGTTTGTTTTGTAATTGTTCTGGTTCTGTTTCGGACACTTCCACTTTTTTCCTTATTATTTCTCACTTTTTAATACAAAACTCACCAAACAAATATATTACAAGACGGTATGTTCAAGTATTTTATTTTACTTATTTTTTATTACGAACGTGAAAATTCTGGCAGCTGTTACACTTGAGACACAATATCGACGAACGGCGAATTTTCGCTCAGTAGAGCGACGACGTGAGCAACGTTCGCACAAAAACTTCGCCCAGTAAAACACAACTACGACGACAACGAAAACAGTCGCAATTCAAATTTTGATTTTCAATTAGAAAAAGTGAGAATAATATTTTGTGCTGAAAAAAACACTTGGTCACAATGAATTGCATTTTGCGCAATTTGTTAAAAGTTTACTGCTCAATGTTTACTGCATGCCACCTGTTTAAAAGTTAATCAAAATTATAAGTGCAATCAAATATTGAAATATAGGTATCAAACGAAGGAGGAAAGCTTTGTATTGAAAGTACTGATGGAAGGGTTGCTACTTACCTAAAACCGTAAATTAAACGAAATTATTATTTTGAAGGAAGTTTCACGACATCGGATTCAAAGAAAGTAGGTTTAAAAAAATTCATCGTGGAAATGTTTAAAGAGTGTTGCCACATGTTTAAAAAAATTAATTTAATGCAATTGCTAGGCTTACCAAAAACTGGCGAGCATCGATACTATCCGAAGTTTATGGTGGCAAATTTGTTTTAAGTTGGCAATGCAGTATAAGATGCATAGGACTCTCCACCCGTGCGTATACAATATACATATACTTGTACGATTTCAATGCCATCTAAATCGGAATATGAAAACATTTATAATCATATCCCCATTATACGTTTCTAGTTTCATCAAAATTCATCATCATTAATAGAGACTTTCAGAATGTATATTTGTGGACAATAAAACACCAAAAAAAATAGAGAACACTCGAATTAAGCCAAATGAAAAAGAAAAGATCAAAAATATTAATTAAGTCAATACAAACCATCAAATTTGCCTTCTCAAAGGAAAATTATTTCTGCAATACAATGCACAAGTCAAAGGACTGTATTCCAACGTGCATATAAATTGAAAATAAATGCGGTCATTCCTTTTTTTGTTTTTGTTAACCGTTATTTTTAATATTCAAATCAATTGCCATCCAAAAAATTATGTTTACGTAATGCAGAAGACGAAAACTAAAGTTTACGAAACTGAATGAAGAATATTTGTGTATGTACATATCGTCAACTAAAATGCAAAAGTCTGAAACTAACAAATCCAATCTTTTATTTAGGCATTTCATCGAATTACTAGCCCCAAGGTCGTTTTGGGTGACGAAAATATAATAAACACATATATTGTACCAGGCCCTTGCGCACGGGGGTTTTTGGGGTTCAAACCCCCTGTGTCAGACAAGGTCTCGCTCTCCGTGGTTCACAAGATACAGGTAGAATTTTTGAAGAGGATCCTGCTGTTAATGACGGAAATTGAGGTTGCAGCATATATCGATGAACTTCTGCGAGAGCGTTTAAAAAATTCCCCAAAAAAAGCCATTTATATAAGCAATCGCATCCAAAATGAGCTGATATCTATTTGCCAAAATATTATCTACAATGAAAAAATTGATCTGATAAATCGATCACAGGGCTTTTCTTTACTAGGAGATGAAACGCCTGACATTGGAGGAATTGAACAAGCTTCAATTTGCATCAGATATTCAGACAGACAAGATGAAAAGTATATTATACGCGAAGATTTCATTTGTTTTCTTCCGATCAAAGATTGCACTGGAAATTAATTGCGACCGTTTTCCTAGATTTTTTGAAATCATCAGGACTTGATTGTGCATTTTTTTTTGGGCAAGGTCAAAATGGAGCAAAATCTGTCAGTGGAGAATTTCACGGAGCACAAGCGTATATCAGTGCTGTATATGAACTTGCTATTTACTCACATTGTGCTGCACATGCCTACAATTTAGCTGTCTGCGCTGCTTGCAATATAATTGTGATCAAAAATTGTCTGGGAACTCTCAAAAGTATTCACACGTTCTTTGTTTATCCAAAACGCCAAAACGCTCTACAGGATGCTATCGATGGTGACGAAAACCTAAAATAAGATAGAATAAAGAAATTTAAAAGGTTCGTGAAACGAGATGGGTCGAACAGCACGAATCTGTCCAAAATTATTTACACCTGCAACCAGCAGTAATCCTTGCCCTTGAATTGATTTCAACAACCTGGAAAGATTCTACAACTGCATCTGGAGCCTTTCAACTACTGTCGGCAATTAAAAATCCAAATTTTCAGGTGAATTTTGAAAAAATAACTTACCAGGTGAAAAAATACGATCTACATGAAAAATTTTCAAGATCTTTTTAGATCTAAACGATATCTCTTTAGATTTATATAAAACTACTCGTGATTCATAAAGATTAATACAAGATCTACGTTGATCTGCAGGTAATCTGTGGTTCCTGAAAGATTATTATTACTGAATCTACATAGGTCTTCTAGGAATCTTCGTAGATATATGTGATCTACACAGTTCTACTAGGGTTGCTGTTCAGTAGCAATTATCAAAATTGGCACCTTGAGAATCATATTAAAACGTAGAGATCAATTTTCAGATATGCATGGCAGTCCTTAGCTCAGTACATTCCTTAACGTTGTTCTCAGTCGAGTTATGCAAACAAAAAATCAGGACCTTGCAGAGGCCATCAAATTAGCCGATGCTGCAAAAAAGCAATTGATCAAAAGGAGAGAATGTGCTGTAGAGAGATTTAGACAAATCTTTGAAAATGTGAGAAAAATTAGCGAAGAACATGACTTTGAGTTGCGGAAGCAAAGACTTGCTTCGAAACAATCTCAGCGATCCAACGCACCAGCTGATTCAGACGAAGATTACAATCGAATCACCATTTACATACCTTACCTCGATACTTTTATCACACATTTACAAGCTCGATTTTTCAATCATCGGAATATTTTATCGAATTTCGGCTGCCTATTCCCAAACAAGAAGAAAATTTTTGATGAAAACTCATGTGTTGAATTATTCAAATCATACTCTGCGATTCTACACGACAATTCCAGTGAAATATGGATTGCTGAAGTTCAACTTTGGCGACGACGCATTGCTAGGGAGGAAATCAACTATTCCCTTGAATCACTTGACTTTCATTCTTCATTATTTGTTTTCCGTTACTATTATAATTTTAATTGGCAAATATCATAAATTGTATTCACAAAGCAAGACTTTTCGATAACGAATGCTTTATACAATCAATGTTCATCTTCAGTTTCAATTTTGCATACACCATGTCAAAAGAATTCGTTATTAAAAATCATAATATTCTCTGAGCATCCAAAAGTTCAAAACCCCCCCGAAGACAGTCCCCTGCGCACGGGCCTGTATGGTACATATTTGATCTCGAGGTTAAATGGCAGCTATCGCTTCCACCACTAAAAAAAAAGCGTTGTTTTTTCATATTATTCCCTAAGAAAAACTGGTTAAGCTCTATAAAATTACACTTGTTTCTAAAATATAAAGCTAAAAATAATATAATAATTAAACAAATATATAGCTTTATTGATTTTTCCTATGGTATAGTAGAACATAAACTAAGTTCTACTATACCATAGGAAAAATCTTAGTTTATGTTCTACTATACCATAGGAAAAATCAATAAAGCTATTAAAAGTTTGAATATTTAAAATTATGATTTTGTTTTATTATATTTTTGATTACATACTTGCAAAGCCACTTAATGCACTAGCCGATGGATAGTGTGAGCGAAGTAGCATACAACGGTCTCGATCTAACCACAACGTACGCCTTTTCAACATGATTTCTCGTTCCAAAGTGCTACGTGTTTGCATAAGGTCAGTTTTGATATTCTCTGCTGCGTCCAACTCGGACAATGTGACCGTGACTCCGTTTTGTATTGTTGCAACCTCATTGATTAGATCCTGCTGAGCAAAGTCGCGACAGTTCTCAACATTAGGTCTGAAGCTGCGATTATCCATGCGAGTTTGAGCCACCTTCATTGCTGAATCAAAACTACGCACAGCACGATGCAGATGGCCGATGCGCGTTTCGGTGTCGGCGAGTTTTTGAAGACACTGAATACGCCAAAGGTAATTGACTTTTTAAAAAGAACATAAATTATGTATTGTTATTGGACTTACATCACGCAACTCGTTTTCGAAGCGTTGCAGATTTTCTTCAGTACAGTTAAAGCGCGCAATAAAGGCACGTTCTACAATATCTGCCTGATTGCGTATATCACGCGCTGCGTTCAGTAAAATTGAGTTGAGTGTTTGGCGGAGCCTGACAGATTTTTGCCGACACTTTTCACATTCTTCTAATGTTTCTTTACTAAAATGCTCCCAATACTGTTCGGATGCCTGTCTGCAGAAAACGTCGTCTAATAAGTACTATGCACTCATTTATATTACGATTTTCATTTTTTCGATCAGTGTTAATCATTATTTTATGATTTTTTTTGTAAAAAATAATAGTTATTATTGGGTGACTGAAAATATTACGTAATAACCATCAAAGATGATCGAAGAAATAAAAATCATATCATAACGATTAAATTATGATTTTCATTATAAAAATCACATCGCTCAAGGTCTCCGATCGCGGGTCTTCTTAAGATTTTGTGTAAGAACTTACTCAGGAGGCTGGCGTATTGCGCCTGGCCGAAACATTAATGTATTTGAAAAGTTGTTGAGAACCACATTAATAGTATCAATTTCGTAGGCCTCTTTTTTGTCACTCCAATCATACTCAAGGCGTTGACGCGCCGTACGATTCTCTACCTGCTGCTGTTCGAAATCTTCTAGCGTTTTGTTCAACTGTTGACGAATCTCCGCGATTAACGCCAATTCCTTGATAAGCTCTTCTTCGGCCACATCTCTTACTAATTCGGTATCGGGACGGCCAGCACGCTTTTCTATGCATTCTTTGGCTAAAATCAAAAAAAAAATAATAAAAAGTTTATTATTCTTTCATTTTTAAAGGGCGACACTATAAGTGAGCACTTTGGACCACCAAAAAGAAAGCACACAAATAGTTTAAACATACTTGAATTTATTTTAATTGAACTTAAATAATATCAAATCTTTCGATTTGTTTACGCAGAACGAAAGGCAATTTTGAAATTATTGATATCTGCTAAATATTTTCAAAAAGCTGTCTTTGGAAATAAGAATGTTAAACAAAACTTCATATCTGAATAATCTGTTGTATTGCAACTATATGTGATCGGATCTTGTCGGTTTGGACAAATGATCATGCTTTGGTGTAGAAGTTATAATGGAAATCCTCATAATGTCCGATCTGGTCTGTTCCGACAAATGATTAATACATTATAAAAATACACTTGCCTATAAATTTCAATCAGATATCTCTAAAACTGAGGGACTAGTTTGCGTTGACACAGACAGATGGACATGGCTAAATTGCGTCAGCTCGCCATCCTGATCACTTTGCTATACTTCGGTTTGAATATATCTTTATTAATGAAAGGTATACGACATTATTCGGGTTGATCCCCGTTTTTTTTCCAAAGATGTTCAATTTCGAAAATAAATACTTGGTTGGCATATGTATTTCTATAATGTATTAATCATTTGTCGGAACCGACGAAATTGAACATTATATAGCTACTATAAAACTGATTGTTCAGATATGAGGTTTTCTATTATAACTCCTACACCAAACAAGCTAAGAACATGGAATTTGGCAATCCTTTCCTGTATTATTAATGAAAAGCGTGTAATGAAAATTATTAGGATCGGATGACTATAACTTACAGTTTCGATTAACAGATTATTCAGAAAAAGTTGTGCCTTATAACTCCTACACTAAAACAGCGAAGGACATGAAATTCGGCACCCCTTTTCATTTATCATTAATAACTTAAGGGATGGTATGGGAGCTATATAACTGATTATTCAGATAAGAGGTTTTGTGTTATGACTCCTACACTAAAGCAGGACATTAAATTTGGCACTTCTTTCACTAATAATTCCATACAACTCATTGTTCATATATGAGGTTTTGCTTTAAAACTCCTATATTTAGACAGTAAAAACCGTGAAACTTATCAAATCTTACCAGGCCTCGTGAAAAATTCATCAAGAATAGGTTCTGGTTGGAGACATTAACATTTATAGCATTCCTTGTAACTTGAGCTAACTTGGGCTAAATTGATTGCTAGAAAATTCTCTGCTACAAAACATCAAACTGCTGTCAAACATGCATACAGTATAAGGGCAGAAACATCTGAAACCTCCTACAGTGACCATGACGGGATATTTTTTGTTCTATCGCTTAATGTCATTACATTTCCATATGTAACTTAATATTTTAGCCTTTCTAGAAAAATACAATTTATTTCATCATAGTTACTTTACTTTATTTTACTGCATGATATTCAAGTGCGGAATGGTTAGTGAATCTTTCTTTCAATTTGTGAAGGATTTCGTCGCAAGGTTACCTAATGGTTGGATATTGACTCCAGCTGCCTTGACTCCAAATAAGATACAGTATTTTTAGAAAGCGGCGTCCATCATTGCCGAGTAAGCTAACCATTCATCATTATATACCATACCAGCCTTAATCTATCACCTTCAGCCTTAAGCTTTTATCTCTTTTTAATCGAATTAAGTTGGCCACACTGAAGCGTTACAAAAAAACTATATAAGATAACAGAGAATCGTTCGTGGAAACCCGTTGTAAAAATTCATTTTTAAAAAACTCAATAATACGTTATTGATTTACAGATGAATTTCACTCGTAAAACGATTTATGGATGCCGTCATTTGAGCCGCTGATAGTTTTAACGTTTGTAATTTTATAATAAGTGCCAACATGGAACAATGTAAAAGCAAGTAAAATCTCGGCGATGGTTATGAACATGCAACGAATTTGCACAAACAATACGTTAGAACTACTGCATTGATGAAAACATTAAGAAATGAAGGAGGTTTCGACCGTGAACCACTGGGTGGAAATATTCATACACTTAAATACCGTCGATGCGAATATATAGAAATGGATAGGATTGAATGCATTTTATGATTGCCAAGCAAAAACCCATCAGTTGTGGTCAATAAAACCTGAACTTCAGAAAAAACTCGTTTAAGTGTGGAAACATTAAAAGCGATTCTGACCGCCAAAAGTAATCTAAATACCCATGCATTCCATTTCATTAAATACAAAACAATGACCGCAGATAGAAATATAGGCGAAGTACATAGATTCCACTGTAGATAGTACATACGTTTGAACATTCATCGGTTACATATTAGTTACTATGTACCAGTTATAGTATCACCCTTTATCCGCAAAGCTCGTTATTATGATTCTATTTTTCCATGATTTGTAAATGTTTTAGTCAGACCTTCTAAGCTTCACTGTTTTATCATCTCAAGTAGTTTTTTGGAAAAAATATTAAACAAAAAACTGTTTTTATTTATAAAAAAAAACTCCACCTCAGTCAGGGAAAACCATTTTGCACTCCTGTGCCAGCGCCCCGCTCTATCCAGACGAAGATTCCCCACTTTAGGTAAACAATTATTCAAAAACATTAGATATGCAGTGTTAAAAGTGGCTTTAGGGGGATTTGGGAATTGCTGCCTCAAGAGGAGGGCTTTAACCTAAGTGTGTATCTGAAGGCAACAGTAATTACGTATAAGCTAATTTTTATTTTTGGTTTATTATTTTTCAATAAAAACTTTTATTTTTGAAAATTACTCCGATTTTAAAAAGAACACAAAAAATTTAAAATCCGATCGATTACTGGCACATTTACCCTACCCTCGTCAACGAACTACTATTTTTTATTTTGATAAACAATACCATTTTATCCTTCTTATTTACCCTTTTCTATTTCTCTAATGACAAAATACCTTTTTATAAATATTTAACAGATATTGGGTTATTAGCATTTTCAGACAATGAAACCAGTTTCGAAAATGCGTACATACGTGATTTTTGGATTTGGTGGTAATAGAGATCCGCGGATACATTACAAGATTTAATTGAAAAATTGTGTGTTAAGCGGGGAAGGTATGAAAACATACGTATAAACATATGAATTTGCGTAGTACGTAGTAAGCTTAAAATTAATAAATAAACGGACTTTATTTTTAAAGCCTACTCATTACTACTAATTCTTCAGCTTTGCGGTCTGTTTTCCAGTATTGCCTTCTCGACAAATTTAATAGTTTGATTGTTTGATTTCCGACGGTGTCTGCCCCTCTTTTGTCAAACATTTCATCACAATTCCATACACAATTTTATGCATTTATAATTTTGAAGCGGCAGTTTTTAGTTATTTTCTTATATTACGATAACAAAGTTAAATAACGTAACGTTTTCATTACCAGAAAGTCCAAAAATTTAATAAAATTTCTTGTATCCGAAAGTTCTATCTAAGTGAGTGAACAAAAAGTATATAACGGCGACTCCGTTACGCCTTTACGTTAACGCAGAAAGTTACGTTCTTATTATATTAGAATATAAACAAACTTAAAGAGTTGTGCGAAGAATGGCTAAAAGTTAGCTGGCGACAAACTTTATTGAAAGCGATTAGTTGAAATATTATCTATAACTAAAAGTTGGCTTTTGAAACTGACGGTGTAAACAGTTTTATAACTCACCAATAGACTCTGGAACACCCAAAATAACAAGCGACTTTTTCAAACGAATTCGTTCCTCCTCTAAGGTGCTAATTTCGTCTGCCATAGCTTTAATAGCCGTCTCTAGCCCAGTTTTCCATTTGCCCACCAGCTGAGCGCGCTCTGTCAGATTTTTTGTCGTTTCCGCCTGCGTTTTCTGAACCATTGCCGTCATGCGCATAAAAGCTGTTTTTGAGCTGTATTGATTTCTGTCGATGTTAAATACATATACATATGAGTATAAGCTAAATAATATGCGCATAAATTAGTAAGGAATGTAATACTTGATTGCTTTATCGAAAATATCATTGGATTTCTGTAAAGTCTCCTTGTTTTTGGCACGCCATTCATTTGGACTGAACCGTGTTATAGAGTAGCGATCCACAACAGGACGTGTACCTGTTAACCCTGCCATTGGGCTCCAATCTACTTTCCCTGTCGCCCATGGCCCTACTGGACCCATAGGTTTGAGCACATCTTTAGAGGGTAGCTCGTCGCCAGCTTGTGGGAGATAACATGGAGGGTTATCAAATTCATCGGCTGTCGGATTGATTGTAAGCTTTGAAATAAGAAATTAAAGTAGTATTTAATATACACATGAATTTATTCTCAAGTATTTTATTTTTATTACGGCAATGTTTAACTCCTTATTTTCTGGAGGCTGCAGAGCTGTATCATCTCTTCGTTCACATCCATCGTTCAAATCAAGTTCCTATAGTGGGGTTTAATAGATGTGCGAATCCCAAATTGTAATTTTTTTTTAAATATGTACCTGTTCTACTTTTTCAAGAGTTTGAGTATTGCAGTTGTCACCTTCCATTTAAAATAAAAATACTAAAATTATACGTTCACACAGAAAAACACCATACGGAAAATTTTCCAAGCACAAAATAATTTTTGTTCTCACTTCAAATAAATTTTTTCATATTATTTTGGCAGGATAAACAATACGGTAACTAACCTAAATGTACTAAACACATAGACTGCTAGGTAAATAATGTAGGTAAGCATTTTCTGTGAATTTATCAACCAAACAAGTACAAATCTAAAGGGGGTGCACATAGAAGCAAGCATGCATTAACACATTGAGTGCCATATCATACATTTTTATACGACACCTAATATCTCATGCGGCCACCGTAGCAGAGTGTGCAGGGGGTGCGCGCTTTATTCGGTGGGTCCCGGTTCGAATCCTGCCCGGAGCAAGCAACATCAAAAATTAAAGAAAAAGTTTCATCTAATAGAGGTCGAACCTCGCCAGGCAATGTATTTCTGCCATGAAAAAATTTCTCACAAAAAAAAACTTGCCATTCGGAGTCGGCATAAAACTGTAGCTCCCTCAATTTGTGTTACAACAACAAGATGCACACCATAAATTGTAGGAGAAGTTCGGCCAAAATCGCTTAAGCGTTCCTGCAACTCACAAATGTATTATTATTATTGATTGCAAAATTGAAAATCTTAAAATATTGTTTAATATCAATTTATTTGAAATAATTAATAATGATTACGGTGCCTGCTTTGAGATGTTTGTTTGAAAAATTTCAATGTAAATACTTTGTTAAATATATGTATGTATGTTGTTTAAATAAATAACACTGTCCGACAGTGATTTTATACTTTTGAAGCGACCTAGTAGATATTGTTTATCTGGTCGAATAGTACACGAAGCCACGTTCAAAAGATTTCTAACACCCCAAAAACCTTTTTTTAAAGTCAAAAACCCGTTTTTTTTAGTTTTTTCGTCTAAAAAAATTCATAAAAAAAATTTTTCAATCGAATTGAAAATACTCAACGGTTTTGGATAGGTGAATGTTTACACTTTCGAAATATTTATAGTGTTTTGTTAATTTGAAAAGAGTATGACGTGTTTTTTAAGCTAGAAGTTGAATTTCCCGCCCAATTTGCCTGCTTTTTCGATTTTGACGTCATTTTTTCGGCACTAATTGGTTATATATCATCGACAGGCTATCACTACTTAAAGATACCAATTAATTTCTTTCAAAAAGGACTTCAAGTTTTCAAGTTATGCACCATAATCCAAAATCTAACATTTTGGTCTCAAGCGCCCTCCAGGGGTGGCGGTGTAAATGAAGAAATAGGCTGATTGCAAGGACATTATTTGATTTTCTAATAACAAATATCTATTTTATCATTAAATTTTACAATCATTTTTTTCATAAGATACATTTTGGATGAACAATGGATTTTGACATAGACAAAAGTCTTATAGAAAAAACGATACCGATATGAAAACGATATGATTCAAAAATGTTTGCTAGATCTTCTTCGTTTATAAGAGGAATCATCGGTTTCACGTTTGAGCGACCAGCAGTAATTAGCTAGCATCTTAATCTGGGTTTTCCCTGCAAAGCGCTTTTTGATCGCAGACATTTCCTGGTGAAATCGTTCACTTTGTTCGTCGCTAAATTGACCAAGATTATCCGGAAAAAACCCCAAATGAGAATGCAAGAAATGAATCTTGATGGACATGTTGCATCCCATTTCTCCATAAGCTTCCAAAAATTTATGAACCACTTCCTCGTATTTCGGACTTCTTTCATTTCCCAGATAGTTTTTACACAAAGAGATGAAACCCAACCATGCTCTCTTTTCTACTTTGTCCTCCGACTTGTGATATGATTGATAATGCCAAGCCATGGGAGTCTCAAATGACAAAGCCTGGTTATCACATTTACCGGATTTCCATTGCTTCAGCATTGTAGAGCACGACGAACAAACATAGTCGGGTTCATACCAAGCACTTTCAACGTATGAGCATTTAAACAGGTGGTTGAACGCTTCAACCACTGCTTGATTCTTTTTTAACTCCAAGCGATGTGACTTGTCCACAAATAAGCCACACACGTGGCAGGTTGCGTCTATCACACATTTTGCCTTTTTTTTAAGCGATTGATCTCGTGTTCACAGATTGGTGAAAATATTACGTAAAGTCATTTCAGAATATGGAGTTATAATGACTGCATTAATGGCCAACGATGTAATGATTAATGTTTTACCTTGTAATTCTTCTTACATTCAGCAAATTTCTTCATTTACTCCTGGTACCCCTGGAGGGCGCTTGAGACCAAAATGTTAGATTTTGGATTATGCTGCATAACTTGAAAACTTGAAGCCCTTTTTGAAAGAAATCAATTGGTATCTTTAAGTAGTGATAGCCTGTCGATGATACATAACCAAAAATGATCATTTATTTCCAATTAGTGCCGAAAAAATGACGTCAAAATCGAAAAAACAGACAAATTGGGCGGAAAATTCAACTTCTAGCGTAAAAAAAACGTCATACTCTTTTCAAATTAACAAAACACAATATATATTTCGAAAGTGTAAACATTCACCTATGCAAATCCGTTGAGTATTTTCAATTCGATTGAAAAAAATTTTTGATCGTGGTTTCGTGTACTATTCAACCAGATGAACAATCTCTACTAGGTCGCTTCAAAAGTATATTCACTTTTTTTTTTTTTGTCGGACAGTGTAATTATTTGTGAAAGATTAATATGATACAAAACAATTGCCATCTCTTATAGTTTTGCAGTTAGTGCTGAACTAGTAAGGGCAATGAGAGCGAACGGTAGTTGTATGTTTTCCTATTCAGTGAATTTATTCTGTGGATTTATTCTGTGGGAAACAAAATCACAAGTATGAATTTGTTTACATCAGTTTTGGCATCTTATCTTTAAGAAAGTGATATAAACTTCGTTCTAAATGCTAACAAAATTGTTTCATCTTCGACTAACAGATGTTGCACCTTGCAATGATATGTATGTATATATGTAAATATACTCATTAGACCTGGCGCAATTTTTTTTTTGAATCCCAAGTGTGGGTAGCGATAGAAATATGCCATTGGATGTCAAAATCATTGTGTAAAATTTTCAGGTCAATCGGAATGTGCCAAGTCGTGCCCTAATGAGGTCAAAGGTCACAATTTACCAAAAACCAGCAAAAACATGCACTTTTTTTTCTTATAAATATATAAATTTAAAAACATGAATAATTTTAAATTTATTATGCATCCAAATAATGATCAAAATAAATATTCTTTCAGGTGAAATTTTCATTTAACATCTTCTTTGTGTAGTTAAGAGTACAAATTTTTGTGCTAAAGAGCGAACACAAGAAGTGCTCGCGAATTAATTGTAAAAACTTTAAGTGCTACATTTGTTGCATTCAGTTGTGTGACATTAAGAGAATAGAAATTATTCAAAAGTTTACTATTGTGGAACAGTTATTATCAGTTTAACAATAAATCTATTTTTTCTTAAGTTTATTAATAATCATGGCTTCACAACCAAGTCTAACTACGAGACGACTGAGATCTGGTGACGATAATGTGTATTTAATAGGAAAGTGTGAACCTAAAATAGTTGGTGTGAAATTGCCTTCTAATAAACAAGTGTTGCAGTTCTTTTTTTATAATATACGCTATAAAAATAAAACAATTAATGAAAGTGCACGCCAAGTGGTGAAGGAAATCCTACCATTTTGGGAGAAAGGTCGAATACCGACACCAAATGAAAGAACATGTGTAGCAAAAGTTATTAAACTTTATAATGAGTGGAGGTCAGCGCAAAAACATAACAAATCCAAATATGAAAGTCATACTCAAAAAGGACCTAAATTCATTGATAATTTAAATGACTTATTTGCCATTGCACACGTTGATGCCCTTAAATTAATAACTATTGAGGAAGACAGAACATTTTTAATTAAACAACGTGAGAAAGGGCGTGTGGGCAGCATGACTTGCGTAGATGAAAATCTCGAAAATAAAGAAAAGCGGAAAACTAAAAGATTGGAGAATGAACTGCGACGAATAGAAAAATATAGAGAAAAAGGAAGCGAATTATATTTATTTGCATGTATTATGTCTTCATTTACATAAAAGAATTTTCGTTTTAGACCTCAATACAGTATGTTCTTATTCTGATGATAGTGAGCATGACAGTGTCGAGGTTGCGCAGGTTTTCAACATGTCAGACAGCAGTGAGATTGCCAAATGCTCTAATAAGCAAAATAAAGTGAATGGAAAAACTAAATTCATTGACGACAGAATGTTAGCTTGTATGGATGCCGGTAGTATGTCGTCTCCATTTGCAAAAGCATTAGGACATGATTTAAAGGACCTTGTTCTCAATTGCACGAGTTTGCGTAAACAGCGAAAGGAATATCGTCGGCGTCAATGTAAACAAATTATGGAGAGTTTCGAGGTTATTAAAAATAATTTTATTTTGATCACTAGTTTTATAGATTCCTGAAACTTTTGTTTTACATTGGGATGGCAAACTACTCCCCGATATAGCTGGAAAACTGAAAGTTGATCGCCTAGCTATTGTGCTTAGTTCTGAGAATATTGAAAAATTAATTGCGATTCCTATCATCGATGAGGGATCTGGTGAAGCGATTGCCCAAACAATATTTCATTACTTAGGCACAATGAACATGGGCAATTCAGTTGAAATGGTGTGCTTTGATACAACTGCCACAAATACTGGCCACAATAATGGGGCGGGAGTAATATTGGAGCGAAAATTAGGGAGAAGCCTTATATGGTTACCATGTCGTCATCATGTTGCAGAACTTTTATTAAAAGCAGTATTTGAACTGAATTTCGGAAAAACGAGTGTTCCAGAAGTTCCAATTTTTGCACGTTTCGCACGCACATGGAAAACTTTTAATATGAATGAATTCATCGTTGGTATGAACGATGAAGAAGTTGCAAGAAAGTAAGACATTTCTTATTGATTACCTATCAAAAAATCATATTCGCCACGATTATAAAGAGCTGTTGCAACTTGCATTGATTTTTCTTGGTGGTAGCGATGAGAAGATCCATTTTCGTTCACCTGGAGCAACGTCACATGCCCGTTTCATGGCCAAAGCCATAAAAAATATATATGTTTCACGCACAATTTGAAATGACGTCCAGAAATTTGAATGGCTTTCGCAACGTGTGTATTTTCTTTGTACGTATTTATATTCCGTACTGGTTTAGAGTCGTGAACGCAGTTGAGGCACCACGCCTAGATTTGCAATTGATCAAAGACTTTGCAGGCTATTACGATTCAAAAACATCTGTGACGTTGTTAGACAAATTTCGCAATCACTTGAGGTATTTGTCGGAAGAAGCAGTAGGACTTGCGTTTTTCGATCCAAGCGTTGATATTGAAGTGAACAAAAAAATGGTTTTATCACTTAAAATTGATGACAAAGAAGATAGTGATCACGAAGAAATAGAATGGTGTTCCAAAAGAGCTTTTGCAAGCGTACAAGAAATGCAACTGTTCTCAGACTTGAGCAACTTTGTAACGCCAAAAACTACAAATTTTTTTTTGATTGGATATAGATATGAATTTTTACAATACGATCCATCAACTTGGAGTGTGAGAGATGATTATTTGCATGCGGTTACTAATATAAGAAGCATGACTGTGGTTAATGACCCTGCCGAAAGAAAAGTGAAGCTGATAACAGACTTCAATCGATCATTGACGCACAGTGAAGAAGACAAGCAATATTTTTTGCATATTGTTGAAAATTACCGCAAAAATTATCCATCATATACAAAAAACTCACTTATGTAAAGTTAATATATATAAAAATAAATTTATAAAATAAATTTATAAGAAAAAAAATTAATGTTTTGCTGGTTTTTGGTAAATTGTGACCTTTGACCTCATTAGGGCACGACTTGGCACATTCCGGTTGATCTAAAAATTTTACACAATGATTTTGACATCCAATGGCATATTTCTATCGCTACCCACACTTGAGATTCAAAAAAAAGTCTCAGGTGTGGTCTAATACTCATATATATTGAACCCGTATGAAAATAAGTTCTGGAGTACTGTTCCGATCAGCGGTTAATTTTATTCTGATCTGTATTCGCTCGTTCACGAATGTTCTGGACGTCACCGCACTGAGGCTCGAGCGAGGATACCCATGTTCTCCAGGCTTGCAATTTCTGGTTTATTCTAATCGATTTCTTTTGCTCGAAGCTCTAGTTCTGTTTTAGCCAAGGCGAATTCATAAAGATGGTGTTATAAATACAACTACAAAATTCCTATGCATTTTGTTTTTGCTTCTGCGTAAGAGTTGTCAAAATTTACATACATTTTGTATTTGCTTTTACGGCTTTTGAAAGCTCATACGCAAAAGCAAAAACAAAATACATGTTGGTGAATAAAAAAAAAATAAAACGGCTGCTATAGTAACTACACCTTATATGAATTCGCCTTGGTTTTAGATTTAGAATCTTTTTTTAGATTTTAGATCTTCCTTTTTCATTTTCTTCATCCACTTTTTCGTTTTTCAGTTGCTTCTGAGCAGAAAATAACACACACTATTTCAAATAATTATTTTTAATATAAATTGGTGAATATACACCTTTACTACTTCTGGCAGGATATATGTATAGAGATAAATGTGGGAATAATTAAATTTCAGCAAAATTTTGAATCAACATACAGGAAATTCACACCTGTCTATAGGTATAAGACAAAACCCTCAAATTTTGAATAAACTAAATTTTTTTTTAGAAAATTATGTTAATATGTACTTTTCATGTTTTGGAAGAATTTAATTGTAAATGGGAATACTGCGTCTGGTTTGTACTTGATCAAGCTGAGTATATAATCATATAAGAAATCTATTGCTTCGGGATGATTTTCTAAATAGCATGTAACATTCTCTAATGTTAACTTCTTCTTCTTTTGATAGTGCTTGAAGAGCAAATTATCCGATTTCCACATCAATTCCAACTTAGGTAATATTCGCTCCTTCTGTTTCGGCGGGCAACGTATTGCATGGATAAGATAATTATATCTGTGCCAAAAATGCAACACTATTTTTCCATTTGAGGTAAAGTATGTTTCAGACGTTTCTTCAGCCACGTCATTGAAATATTTGATATTCTTAACAACAATTAAATTTGCAAAATTCCGATAGAAAATACGAACTTTCTTTCGTTCCAATCCTACAGTGATGACGCCACGTAGCACTCTTCCTGAAATGTGACGCAAGTTTTAATTGTGATGTGACACCTTTTATAGATAATAGAATATACGAGGGTAACCATGAAAGTTCCCAAACAGTACTACTAGTTTTCTTCTTAACTGACGCAATAACCGCCTAGGCGATTTTTACCGCGCACGCCAGTGGTAAATTTTAATACTTATTAAGATAAACAACAATGCAATATAAAAGTTCCGCCAAGTAGTTTTGTATTAACAACGTCTAAACGAAATCATTTACTCTTTTGAGTGCGGATCAACTCAAAAACAAAACTTTGGACGGCCACTTGGATGTATGCAAATGAGCCAGAACCAAAATAGTATTCCACTATCTGGGTTTTTCAAAATGAGCCAATTCCAACAGAAGTGGTTCTTTCGCGGAACAGTTCGAAAAAAATATAGTTTTCTTTTCCCGTAAAACGGGTTAAAAAATGCTTTGTGGGCGTTTTTCAAAATCTGTAGAGGTCGTACCATGTTTCTAGGTACCTACTTCAGAGGTCAATAAATGTTTCCACAGCTGGTTTCTTCGAATGCAATACATTGATCTTAAAAGCGAATATTTTAATAAAATGTTTATTTTTTTTATATTTTACGGAAACTTTCAGTGTTACCCACGCACAAATAAAATTCAGATAAATAGATGTATCAGCCGCGCTCATATTTTCACATTCACAAATTTCACCGTGAATTCGGTTTGAAATCATATATTTAATGCTCCCATTTTCACATTCACGATAACCGATATGGGAAATTTGTGAAATTAGAAACACAATTATTCACTTTCACAGTAATATTTTAAAATCACATAGTGGAATGGAAATATGAAAATGGGAGCCGTATAATCCAGTATTCTGACACTTTTTCAGAAATCGAGTTTTATTACAATTAAACAGATAATGCATCATTAAAAGCTTATGAAAAGCTTCAAAAAGCCTAATCAAGGACATGATTCAATTATTAAAGGCTTGATACATAATGACAGCTAATTTCTAGCTCTCCCGTACAAAAGGTTGCATTTGCGAAGGAGGTAGAAAGAGGGAAGAATGTAACAAGTACGGAAAGTATGTATATAATTAGTGGTAAATGTAAATTGCACAAAATCCAAATATGTTTGGAAGTCCACGAAATATTTGATGCATTTTTCTGACTGGAAATTCTTTCGTTATTTTAATTAACAAACACCATTATTATAAGTAAGTAAAATTGGTTTTCTTCATTTTTTGGGTCACAATATAAAAAACCTGTGATTACGTTATTTGTTCTTATAAAAAACAAACAACACAAACTCGTTTGAACTCCATGTTATATATATCCTGAGCCATATAAATTGATTCACCAAAACTCACCTGAACTCCCCAAACTCTTTAATTTACATACGTGTTAGTCCATTTCGAAAACCGCGGCATTAGTCAAAACGGCGTAAACCGAATTTTTAGTCTTCGATACGATTTCAAAGACAAGGTTATTGATAGGTTCAAGCAAGGGAAAGTATCAAAAACGTATGGTTCAAAAAGTACATATCAACACATTTGAAACATAAAATCATTAAGAATTAAGGTACAATGATTTATTTTAGTTTATGTGCATTTCAAGATTAATAAAAATCGAGATGTGGAATTCGCCACCATATTTGAAAATTTAAATATTATTATATCATAACATCTTTGCGTTTCATCAGGAGTAATCTCAAAAAATAACTGAACATTCAGTCAATAACATTTACAAAGAACTTAGAAATAGTTCGGTAACTTTATAAGGACTCTTATACATATATATGTATGTATGTATATTACTTCTTTATTTATAAAAAAATAGTTTTCACTATTGCATAAATTCCCGTGACATATGTAGATGTTGTACATAGTTTGTAAAATTCTGGAGTCAACTTCAGTGGTCGGCTTTGTGCGTGCTCCTCTGGACACTTCATCGACCCACGTGTATGTTGACTCATTCGAAGCGTGTTGCGTTAAGCCAAGTTTTCTGTCAATGAAACCTGCAATATATTCAAGAGCATCCTCATAAAAGCTATAATATGAAACAGAAATAAAAGCGTCAGATTTCTGTTTCTGTCCTTTGTTACACCAACCCGAAAACACCCAAAAACGGCTACAGAATCAGCTAGATTACGTTCCTATTTCTGTTCTTTGCGACACAGCGCCTTTAGGCTGCATTTAACACAGTTAAATAAAGTGGGCACTGCTTTTGTTGGAAAAGCAGTTTATTGTTTCTATTATCTATGCTGTTATATTTTACCTTATATAAACTAATTAAATGCTACGCAAGAATTCGTACTTCCGTTAAATAATAAATAATATGTAATATCTAATCACTGGATTACATTTCGTTTAGATAAGACAATATGTATTTTATATGTGTTGCAGTTACACTTTTAACAACTTACATACAAACGGGTCAGGTGATATGATTGGGAGAAAAATACCCCAAAACCGTCGCCGTTCACGAAGATCAGGAACAGACGTTAATAGCAACCTACATATACAGATACAACGGTCGGCATTAATGTTTTCAAATGCTCTTATAGAGATTTTTTTTGTAAATAAAATTTTGCTGACAAGTACTTACACGTGCTAAAAGGACAGGGAATAGCGGGAGTGCTCACTCACGGGCTTCGATGCAAAAGAATGCTCGCACAGCACCCGTGCCAACAGGGCTAAGATACAGAGAAACGGTCACTTAGTATACAAGTCACGATCTTGACGCACAAGTTTCCTAATGAATTGCAAATACATATGTGGTTTAATTAGAAAATATTGAAATTTTTAAAAAATACTTGCTCAAATTTTCACAATTTTCAAATAAACTGTCAACGAATCAGAACAAATCAAACGAATCAGTGAACCCGTTTTTTTTTTTGAAATTTACTACTATTTAAAAATATTTGATAAGATTCATACAAAAATGTTCAAAGAAATAACACTGTCAAACCTTTCATTATTGAATCATGATCAAGGAGAATTCATAAAAATTTGTCAAATTAAGAATGCCATGATAAAATAAAATTGAAGAATGGAAATCATTATTTTTTGTTGTCGGATACAGAAGAATTGATTGATATATACAATTTATAATAAAAACGTAAGCATTATGTGCACAAGGCACACCCTAGCACATCCCAAGGCCAGGAAGTTCGATGATTTAATGGTAGTTACCCCCTACAAATTATCAATCCTTCAGCAGTTGTACGAGGTGATTTGCGTGAAGATGTTGCTAGTTACATTTGATTTAATATTAACTTGTTGCAAATTTGGAAGTCATTTTTATTGTAAATAGTCCGGTCGAAACAGATGACTGGGAAACATAAATATATGACGAGTGCGAAGCGCCTATGATTTATAATACAGTTTGCAAGAAAGCGACTGCTTTTGCCAACAATTTGGCTATTCTTCTTCCACATAATATATCCATGGGTGCGAAGTGGCGGTCATACAAAATCTTTTGCTCCAAGCTGCGTAGGGCACGATCTCGACCACAGCAGCCACTCAGCCTCACCAATTGTTACCTTCTCACGCTGTTTTTATACAGTTCTTGTTTTGCACAAATTTTCCAAATGACAAGAAATGAAGGTAAACAAAATTCTTCATTACCTTTTACTGACGTCCTTAATTTAAATGGATTGGAAGTACAACCTATCAGCTGTTTTAATAACGTCACCATATATTTTAATATATTTAAAAATTTAGTGCTGGATGTGTGTTCTAAGGGCAATAAAGATAAAATTCCGTGGTACACGAAAGAACTCAAAGTGATAAAAAATTTGAGAAATAAGTTTTTTAAGAAGTTTAAGTCAACAAATGAAAAACGTTTTTATGAATTATTTATCTCACATAGAAAAAAATTTCGTGATTTAAATAGGTCCCTGTATAAAAAATACATTCATAACTTTGAGCTAAATATTAAAAGTAATCCGAAGAGTTTTTGGCGTTACATTAAATCGATAAAAAAAGGTTCAAGCATTCCTTGTACTGTTTATTATAATGATGCTTCTGCTCCGTTACATTAAATCGATAAAAAAAGGTTCAAGCATTCCTTGTACTGTTTATTATAATGATGCTTCTGCTTCCTGCCTTAGTGATGCAGCAAATTTATTTGCTGATTTTTTTCCTCAAATTTTTCTCTGATGATGATCTTCTTGAAGAAGGCTTGGCAGGTGTTCGAAAAAATATCTCAGGGAACTTGTTTTCTTCTACCGACTTTGGATCACTTATTCTGTCGGACGATGACGCCATTGAGGGTTTATTGAAGATTAAAAACTCTTCTCAAACTGACATTGATGGCCTATCTGTAACCTTGCTTCAAAATTGTGCCTCATTAGTGCAACCTTTAAAGCTAATATTTAATAAATCCCTGTCTGAAGGAATTTTTATTAACGACTGGAAGCTGACATCAGTCACTCCTATTTTCAAAAGCGGTAATAGGAGCGATATTTTTAATTATAGACCAATTTCCAAATTGTCAGCAGTCTCTAAACTCTTTGAATGTGTTATCAAAGACAAGGTTTATTTTAGTGTAAAACATCTAATTTGTCCTAGGCAGCATGATTTTGTTGCTAATAGGTCTACGTTATCTAATCTGCCAGTTTTTTCTGAAGATTGTCACGTTAGCTTTCGTAATGGTTTCCAAATCGACTCAATCTATACGGACTTCTCTAAAGCATTTGACAAGATCTCCCATAAAATTTTAGTGGCCAAATTGGAATGTCTTGGGTTTCACTCGACCTTCCTGGATTGGATTAAATCCTACTTGACAGAAAGGAGCAGCACAGTTGTTATTGATGGGGTTTCTTCGAATCAATTTATTGCCACCACTGGTGTTCCGCAGGGTAGTATTTTAGGGCCTTTATTATTCATTTTATTTATTAATGATATTCGTTCTTGTTTCTCTTCTGCTAATTTTCTTCTGTATGCAGATGATCTTAAACTTTATGCTGAAATAAAAAGTTTGAGTGACTCAGCCGTCCAACAGTCTGAGCTAATTCACTTATTTTCTTGGTGCCTTATGAATCGTCTCTTTCTAAATATGTATTAAAAAATTTCATAAAGTTACCTTTTCTAAGCTTCAGAAACCTCTTTACACATCTTATCATATTAATAATACATATCTTGTTTCATCTGATGTGATTAAGGACTTAGGTGTTTTTTTTTTGATTCCAGGTTCAATTTTATCTTGCATTTAAACTAAACTGTCTCCAATTCGCTTGCTATGCTCGCTTTTGTACGACGCAACCCTTCGCATTTTGCTGACCCATATACTCTTAAAATATTATACTCTGCGTTTGTCCGATCCAAATTAGATTACGCTGCTTTTATTTGGAGGCCTTATCATGCAGTCCATATAAATCGTGTTGAGAGGGTACACAAAATCTTTATACGGTTTGCTCTGTATTCTCTCAATTTCTCAGATCCGACTCCTTCGTATGAATCTCGCTGTCGATTGATTAGTCTTTTTCCATTAAGTAATAGAGGAACTCTTCTTGCACTATCTTTCATCTTTGACCTTGCCAATGGTAAAATTGACTGCCCTACTCTACTAGAAAGATTAGATTTTAATATTCCTTGCAGAAATTTTCGTCGTTTTAACATTTTTCGTATTGGCTTTTGCAAGACAGTATATAGTGCCAATGCTCCAATCATTAGATCGTTATCTGAGTTTAACTATTTCTAAAATTTTTTGGATTTCAACCTTTCTGGTCTAAACATTTTTTCAAACGCGATTAAAAAAATTATTTTCTTTGTAAAAGATAAATTGAATACTACACAATTGTTTTATATACATTAAGTTTCATTAATTGAGTTTCAATATAAATTTTATAAAACTCCATATATACTAAGATTTTGGATTGTTACTATATATTAATCTTAAATGTCTGATCTGAACTAGTGTTAGACATTACTGAATAAATAAATAAATAAATAAATATATGAATTCGTCTTGAAAATACTTGCATATACATATATGTAAACTTAAATTTTTATTTTTATTTTAAAGAAAAATTTTTTTACCTGAAATTTTTTTTATTAAACGTAATTTTTGAAGAACAGTAGACGTAAACAAAGAAACAAAATTATATTTCAGTTAATTCGAAAATTAAACGATTCTCAAAAAAATGGAATAGTTATATTGTTCAAACCGTATTTTAAAATTCGAAGCGACGAAGTAGTGTGCAATGTTTGATTGTAAACGAACGCGCGAGCAAAATCTGTTGGAGTGTTTGGGATAAATCTTTTACTTAGAAAAATGTTAAAAAACATCCCACATTCAAAAATTAACAAAACTAAACGCAAAAGGCCTTATATAGTGATGATGTAAAACTTCAGCCCAATTCTCTTTCTTTGACTCAACGGAACAAAACGAAGAAACAGGTTTAGTAGTGCGGGGAAAGCGTCTAAATTAAAAGTTATGATATAGTCAAATTACAAATAATAATGGTACTCATTTAATGTGGCAATAATGTAAGAATGGCAAAGTGGCAAAGTCGCAACTTCGGTTAAATGAGCGCCCCATGGCAAAACTATAAGTCAACTGCATTTTATTTGTCAAAAGTAAAAGCTAAAATGCCGAGAATAAGCGAAAAACGAAAACTTCTTAAATTATTGGAAGAAACAGCGCTAAACGGTTTAATGATTTTAGAATTCTTTTGTGAGGACGAGGTTATGAATTTAAATAAGACTGTTTTTTATTTTATATGACTAAATTTGAATTTTTTGGCAGAGGAGAAAAGAAAAAAAGAGGATGAAATATAGGAGGACCTTCTGCTTGTGGTGGCTCTCGATGTAGGATGCAGATACAGTGTACAATTTATTCAAAACAGTGTACCTAAATGCAAGGTATTTTTAAAAGAAGTCTTATGGGAACTTGATGAAAGCAGATTCAAGAAGATCACACGGGTAACTTGGAAAACCTTCGATGTTATCTTGAATTTAATAAAGGAAGATGAGGTTTTCAACCAATCTCGATCATGCAAACAATTTCCTCTTGAAACGCAGCTCGCGATTGTATTGTACCGCTTAGGCTCAAGTGGTGAAGGTGCTACACTCTCAAAGATTGCTGGCATGTTTGGAATTAGTGACGGTGGTGTCCTTCAGGTCAGTGACTGTCATTGTTTTCGCAAAATTAATATCAAGCTTTTTTATTTTAGAATTTAACTGAACGAATCTTTAAAGCCATTTTAAAACATAAAGACAAGTATCTATTTTGGCCAAGTATCGAGGAACGCAAGAAGCTCGAGTCGGAAACTTGGACTGAATTACCTAATTGCGTGGGATACGTGGATGGCACTGAAATTCCTTTGGCGGAAACACCTTCACAAGACCCTGAAGCGTACTTTTCACGGAAACACGTCTACTCTGTTAAGGCTCAGGCCGTGTGCGATCATAGACTGCAAATAAGACACTTGGTGTTAGGGTATCCAGGTAGCGTGCATGATGCACGTATTTTTAATAATTGCGAGTTATCGAATGAAACAGACACATTTTTTGGTGGAGGAGAATGGATCGCAGGTGACAGTGCCTATAAATTATCTCCCACTGTTATAACGCCATTTAGAGAGAATTCCAGAGAATTAACACAGAGCCAAAGAACTTTTTTCAACAAAACATTCAGTGGGTATAGGATTAGAATTGAACATTGTTTTGGAATGTTGAAAGAAAGGTTTGGCAGTTTAAAAGGTTTAAGGCTTCAAATAAAAAATGAAAATGGAATGAGAAATGTGAACAAATGGATTCTATGTTGCGCATTGTTGCACAACCTTATACTTCAACAAGGAGATCATTTCGATTACCAACTTGAGGAATCGGAGCACGATATTGACGAGTCATTACCAAGTGCTCGAACTAATGAAGGGGAGGCAAGGCGACGAACAATCTGTGAAATGTTAAATCATGCAAACAATCAATAAATACATTTGTTTGGAGAATTCAGTTACTTTTTTATTTTTTTAAATTAAATTCAATTTCAAAACGTAAACATACATACATATGTACATATATATACATACATTTGTGTATACTTATAGTGTTGTTCTTATCATAAGCAACCAAATTGAAAATTACATACTAGTACTTTGCCACTGATATTCATTTATTTACTTTTAAGAACTTTCGATTAAAATTCAGTTTATTCTCTAACATAAACCATACAAATGCAATTTTAAAACTTTGTTGAAAACTATAACAAAACTCAAGTTATAGTACCATTGATTTATTAGAATTTTTTTTGTCAAAGGTGTTGCGACTTTCTTCCATATAACAAAAAAGCAAAATTTATTTAAAGTCGCAACTCCCTTGACAAAAAAAAATTCTAAATAAATCAATGGTACTTTTTAGTCAACTGGAACTTGCACTTTGTGTACTGAAATTGAAAGGGCTACAAAACTGCATACTCAAAAAAATTTTAGAACTTCTGAGAAAAAAGTTCAAAATCTATATAAAAATTTGTTGAGTTTTGTTATAGTTTTCAACAAAGTTTTAAAATTGCATTTGTATGGTTTATGTTAGAGAATAAACTGAATTTTAATCGAAAGTTCTTAAAAGTAAATAAATGAATATCAGTGGCAAAGTACTAGTATGTAATTTTCAATTTGGTTGCTTATGATACGAACAATACTGTACGGGTATATATACATATGTAAGTAAAAAAAATCACATATGTATTATTATTATTAAGATAACAGTACTTTTTCCTAACTTAAGAGCTATTTGCACTTTCCAGTCTTTCATTTTCCAATCTTAGTTTTTCCATCTCGATTCGCTCTTCTTTCTCCAGCTGTAGTTTCTGCAATTTAAATTTGTTTTCCTCTTTTTCTTTTTCCAATTCAAGTTTTTGTGTTTCTAATTCAACCTTTTTCTTTTGAATTTCGAATAATAAAGCAAATGGGTGCGAGCTGTGAGGTCTCTTCAAATTTCTTATTGGTGTGGTCATATTTTTTTGTGCGCAAGTATCGGATACGAAGGTAGAGGACGGACTGACTAGGTTTTCTGATAATGTAAGAGGAAGTATAGCAGGCGGACTGGATAATGGACTTTCAAGTAAACTCGTAGAAGACGTTTCGCAATTTATCTCCAATAACACCTCCGCTTCATTATTCTCCAACGATAATATGGACTCTGTGGACTGAAAAATGGCTGGCGGCTGGATATTTACACGCCGTCCAAATATTGCGTGCAGGTCATCATAATATGGGCATATCTTTTTGATGTATTCTTCAACACCTTTTACATCTCCACTCTCGAGCAAGCCTGCACCTGTCTGGCCTTTCCACTTGAGTGCGGACAAGAAACATGTTTTGAGATGTCTCATTTTTGTTCGCATAACATCCCATTTTATGTTGCGTAAATTTGGTGTATTTTCCGTGACACGATCATAAAATTTTTGAGCAGTAGGTTTCTAGAATAAGTTGGTAAAATATTAAACAAGCTAATAATAAAAAAATATAAGAATATTACCTCAAATTGTTCCGGATTAGCCTTCACATTGTCCAAGACAATCGTAAGAAGATCTCTAGTTTGCTGTTCCGTCCACCGAAAAGTGCCATTGATCCGCGATCGTTTTTTCTGTAAATACATGCATACATACATAACCAATTCATTCTTAAATGTGTATTAACAAAATAATAGTACAATGCAATATTATAATTGATTATACTTACAACTTCCATTTTAAAATCAAAAAGCGCACTTTTGGTCAACAGCTGATTATGATTTGCGACAAATTGCCATGAATGCCACTGAAAAGAGTCTCGCATAGTTGCAATTTTATCGCAAAACAAATTGCATGTAGAAATGAACAGCTGTTTTGCGACGTTGCCATATTGCGAAGTTTGCAACAAATGCCATAAGTTTGCGACATTAAATGAGTACCACTAATATAATTTAATTTGAATTTCTAGAAATTGGCATATGCAAGAATATTTTAAAGTGAAACTTCTTTGCGCTCGTTGGGCTGTAATTCCAATATCGAATGAAACGAATAAGCGACAGGAAAAGGGAGGGGATGGCGCGCGTGGTGGGACAGGGACGGAAGGAGACATGGGAGAGAAACGAAAACGCGACAGATTCGGAGTAGGAAAAAACGAGAAAGGGGTAGCATGCGTGGAGGGGCGGACAGAGTGTGGCAATGATTGTTCTCAACATCACTCCGAACCAGAGAATTAACGATATGATAAAATTCATACATAGAGCATTATTGGCATATACTCCCTCTGGTGCAGCAGAATTAGGAGAAGATTTGCACACTATGCCAATGATTTTAAGCGGTGATTTTAATGTCAAATTTGCCTTGGAAGAAGCTCAACCACTTGTACAATTTTTAGAAAGTAAATTTAATTTAAAAATGAATAATAATCCCAAAGACTCAACAACCAGATCAGGCACGACAATAGATGCAATTTTCTCAAGATATTTAAATAATTTACAATCACGAGTTTTCATTTAATATTTTTCATACCACAAATTGGATCTTTTCTTGAACATGAAAGTATGGAAGTGAATGTATAGATTTTTTATAAATGGAGGCGAAAACATCAACTATCTTCTTTCATTAACCTAATACCTTTAAAAATTCCAGATTAATGAATAGTGGCTTCTGTTATCGGGGAAATATTTCTATCTCATAAAACTTGCTGGCTAGGGTGAGTATTTTCAAGTGCCCACTGAGATCCATGAAGTTTCACTTCTATCGCCTAGCTTTCTAGGCTGACAATTTTTTTTATATTTTTTATGTAATATTAATATGAACAAAATGAAATCTGTATAAATGCCAATGTGTTTAACTAACTATTTCCATCCTCCTTTTTGCTTTGCCAGAATATCGAATATCTTTTTACTGATGATTTCCACATCTCTCTGCAAATTGAGTAGCGCCAATTTTTTATTCAGTTGCGTATATGCAACTGTAACTGGCAGCGTAGCACCAATCCGCAGAAAAGTTAAGTGTTCATAATACTGTCTGCTGCAAATGTCCAAAGCTTCGATAAACGTTTTTGATCGCTCCATTGACGGAATATGTGAGCAACACCTGAAACCGGAAACAAAAATAATATGAGGCAGGTGGGTAACAATCATTATTACCTCTTCCACATCTTCCACAAATGTGTTCAAATATTTTTTATTCAGTTCTCTACATTTTGTTGGAATTACGTTTTGTTGGATAAACATTCAATAAATCTTAAGTCAAGCTCTTCTATATACTGACCCATAAAAGGGATGAAGAAGGACCGTCGATAATATTCTCCAGTTTAGTTGACGCATTTTTTTTTGACATACGGCTCGTCAAGGAACTACTAGTTCCGCTAAGGTGCGAAACAAAAATTTCATTGAATCTGTCATCAGCTTGGGTAAAGATCTCTTTAATTTCTTCGATAATGTGGCTTTAAGTCACAATCTTCTCTCTTTAGATTTTTACTCAGATTTTCAACACGTCTTTCTTACATTTTCCGCTCATTACTCGAGCTCCATAATAACATTGAAAATATCAAAAAATCAACTTACTTACATCTTCCAGATGCCAGGATATTTATTTGCTTAATTCGCCTTGCCCTTTCATGAAACGAATATTCACTTCGTGTTTAGTCAAAGTAGTAAGCAGCGGTTTTGCAAGACCTTCGCCAGCCACATCTTCTATAAGGATGAAATCCGGTCAGTCTTCACAAATCATGTGTTTTTCTTAGCCTCGTGGATGTGTCGTTTGATTCCACTTTCATCTGCAGTAACTGAGAAGGACTTCGTCGTATTGGATCGTTTTACTAAGTATTTAGTGGCTATTTTACCTGCAGCATTGATTATCTCATTTTGGGTATTCTTGCCCAAATACATTGCATTAGCTGCAACAGTCTTCAAATGATTATGGAAAGCGAGATCTTCACAGAAAAACGAAGATAAGCTCTGGAATTTCCAGTGTTGTCTACGGACATTTCAATGGATAAACGTCCATCATCTCGACTTCCTCGTCTTTGACCAATCTCACTTCTATGTTGCGATTCACTAACTTTAAACGATGGTACAATCGCAATTTTTGACGACAATATTTGTCGTTTGCTCTAACGATTGTACGATTCATTAACTTATTCTTAACCACACTTAACAGCTGTATCGTTGTGTTTATTCAAAGTGGTAAAGAGTGGCATTTCTGTCAAACTAAATGTCAAAATAAGCGAAAACTACAAAGGAATAGAGAAAAAACCAGCGAACGCCTGCTGCCAAATATAAATTTCAGCGTTTTTATTATATTTCATAATAAAGTGAAATAAGATATTAGTTTATTTCAATCTGCAAACGTTTATAGATCTTTTTATACGTATATTGCTATGTTCCATTGTAGGAGAATATCGGACTCCCCTCTGAGTAATTTGGTAGAATAGTCATCAACTCGACTCCAAGGAATATCCGGCATCAGCTGCAAATATACCATGGTTTTCGTTTCCAAAATTCGCGTTGTGCTCCAGTGTATTTAGGATTTAGGATTTACATTCTACATTTAACTTTTTTTAGTTAGAATCATTTATCTTTTATATTGATAGGTTCTAGCGGCTTTAAGATTCTTCGCAACTGGTTGCTGTCAAGGACCCGTAGGTGAGCAATGGGGAATATCATGAGCCAGTCCGTCATCAGTAAGCCGGCATTCATCGGGTAACGGATGCAATATATGATTCATTGTTTCACCATGCCTCCTTATTATTAAAACTAAACTATACTCCTTTTTATATTTGGATCCTTGATAAAATTTTGCTTTTATCATTTGCACATTAATTAAATGGTAGATATGGTGGTTGGCATAAGCCTCCTCATGATTCTTTGGTGGCAAAATTGTTATACATATGAGTACAATCGACAGCCCCAATAGTGCCTCCCACAAAGAGGGACGACGCTGAAATAAGCATTTCTTTAGCAGCTTGGGTCATAGGAAACCTAACTTTTTGTTGCATTCAAATGAAAGGGATTGTCCACATCCCGAAGCAAACTTCGATACACTGTTGGAGAGCTTACTTCGTCGTCATCTCGTTATAAGTCATAGCCAAAATTTTATATTTATATTTTATCACGAATTTTTCTTTTCTCGATTGAATTAACGACATCAAATTTGTTGCCGCGTAGTTTTCGGTGATCGACTAGGTAACGACAACAGCTTATTCGGCGAATGTGAAAATCGTAAAAAAATGGTTGGTGAATAGCAGCATCGTTAAAATATTCGTTAAGAAGTGTTAACCATGCGAGTATCGTTAAAATAAGTTAGTGAATCGCACTACTGATATCATTTCGCTTATTTTCAACGATCGGTTTCGTGTTCTGCGCATCTTCCGAGACATCGAAGTGATATTTCTTCGTTTGTGGTCTTTCCATTTTTCTCGGGCTCTTTTTTTGGTCACATTTTTATACCTTACTTTCCCGACGCTCCTCTAAACCAATAAAATGGCAATTCGGCAGTATGCACCATCTGTAGCAGCAGAGAACTTCTGTAACCATGCCAATTGGAATTTTTAATTGTTCTTGTTTACTTCAATTACTTAAAATACAAAATAACTCCCTGGTGCTCTACGTTCGCAGACGTTCGTACATTTCCGTATCATCCAATTTTTTCTTCAGAAGCATTAAACATCGTTATTTCGTTCTTGAAATATTTGCTACTGCTAAAATGCTATAATACATATTGCTATCCATATTTTCTACAGCTGAGTGATAAAAAATATTTATTTGCTTTTTCAAATCATTTCTTATGGCTTGCCATGCCTTCCTCGCTAGTGGTAATGAAATTATTTTTATAGACTCCATTTCTTAACGCTATGATTTCATTCTAACAGCAGTTAATGTGCAGAAAAGGTGAGCACTGAATGTGTCGTTCAAATTTTGAAATTCAAATTTAAGCAATTAAATTTGTTTGCTAGTTTTTGGTATTATAACAGTTTTTTACCACAAACATTATGTAGTCCTTTAACAAAATCCTTTACATCATTGGTCAACAAGTTTGGTTGCAATTTTGATTAAAAATAATAAGTGAATAAATTTCCAAGCAATCGTTTTACCTACCTGTACCGTTTTATCTTCAGTAACTGAATTGAACTCAGTACCTGGATTAAAAAAGACTTGAACTAAATGAGTTACAAAGCACTCATTGGCAGCGTAGTGCATATATTGAAAAATTGTATTATAATAACATGCAATTTTATTAATATTATATATAATATTATATAATATTAATAATGTTGTATTATAATAATTGCATGTAATATAAAATATATTGTTTAGTAACTTTGACATTTCGGGGTGGGTCCGGACCCATAAAAACAACCTGAATCGGTCCCTGGTTGATGTGATAACAAAAATAGAATTTATGGAAAACGGTTTCAAAATACCACTTATATTTGGATTCTAAGGAATATTCACATTCACTTACCATATATATTTAACGTATAATACTCGAAGTTACCAACAAAATTATTGATAACCAAATGTCGCATTAGTAGTTGCACACCACCGTCCATGATGAATACTGGTACACGGTCTTTGATATTTATTCGTGCTTTGAACTTTTGCGAATCCGCATTTATTTTCGTTTCCCGAATTACCATCAATGTATCTCCTTTATTTCGGCCTTCCATATTTTTCTCCTATGGCAGAGAAATATATAACCTTATTAAATTAATTACTTTCAATTGAATACTAAAAATATGTATATGTATGTATGAAAGTATGTCGTATGAACTAAATTAAATTAAATGTGTAAAGTTTGAATAATAAATGCTAATAATGTAGGAGCTGAAAATAAATAAATCGCCATTATTTAGCAAAACTACATTTTTGATGATGAATGGTATTTAAAAGACATAATTGGAAAAGACTACAAAAAAGTTATTCTTGTGTTGTACTTCCAAATAACTAGAACATTTTCCAAATATTTACCCGTCAACGAATTTCTCGAGGTGGTAGCTCGGCTTTCGAAAACAATCTGTTGCAAGGAACAGATGTTGCAATTACATAAACATACATATGTATGTATGTAAGTAAGTTCAAGGCTGTTTGTACAATAATGGAAATTCAGCTAGCCCCACCCATTCTTATAATAGGCACGACTTCTGACGGAATACTGTACTGGATAACTATAAGGACACTTCGTCACCTTTCGTAGATAATTTTTTCTACCGATGACAAACTTTTATTCCTTGGCTACTTTTTCAAATTATAATAATTTTTATATGTTACAATATGCACATAGCGTTTCTGGGCTAGGCCACGTTGAACATTTGAGTTTTTTCTAAGAAAATAAGTTTCTATGTAGTCACCTCCTCCCACCCTACTGCTTATCTTTTTTGTATTTTTTCTTCAATAACAGAGCTGTATCGCCTTCCTTTAGTATTGCCCGGTAATGTTTTTCACACTTCCACTCGAAGATTTGGGCCGTATACTCGTATCCTTCGCATTATGTATATGGATATGGGCGCTTTCTCGCGGTTCTCGCTGGTAATTAAGCAGGCAGTACTTTGTTCAAAAATATCAATACCAAAACTACTTGGGATGAAAAATATCGACTACGTGCTCATATTTGCTTGTATCTCGTTGTATCTCTAGTTTATGGTTTGATAACTAGGAGAAATTGAAAGAGTTCTCATCTAAGATTAGAAAATTGACATCCATTAAACCAGACCAGATCCTGTACCTTATAGTTGAACAGTAAAAAGTAGATATATTCAAAAGTCTAATACTTTTATTATATCAATCTCTCAAAGTCGAACAAATTTACAGTCGATTCAAATTACAGGAACGCTTCTGAAAGTATTCTTGCAGATCAAACTTTTTGTGATGCATCTCTTTTGATCTTACCAAACGCCATTTTGCATTATCCCTTTTTTTTAATGCTTTTGGTTAAGAACATGTTAAGACTAATGGTTTTGCGATATTTGTATGGATTTTGGTTAAAGAAGTATTTACAAAGTTTTTGGTCCTTCCTTTTAACGAAACCATCATAAGTTCAGGTTGATTTTTGAAGATGCACAACAAGAAGTGTGATAAATATTGTGATTGTTCTTGATGCCATTGAATTTGATGTTCTAAATTTTCCCTTAAAAGAGAACAAAATTATACGGTCATCAGAGATCCGCAACGGATTTCTACATTTTGCGCATACTCGATAATTTAACGTTAGCTCATTGATCAAGACGTTCGCCACGACACATAGTACATATGTATGTAGGTAACATGCTCGCTTCATCCGGCTTTGGGCAAGTATAAAAAAGTTGGATGTATTAAACACGCGGTGAAAAGAATACAGAAGGTGACGCAGATTGTGGCACCGAAATTCTCTCCTGGAAATTTTGACTGAATTTCTGCGTCACAACAAATTTTATTTACAAAAACCGTGTTTGTATGTATACTCGCAATCATGTGTATTTTTTCCAACGTGTTTAACAATATTATTGCGTATTCTTTCAAATATGTATACCAACGTGTTTCCCCTCATTTCTCTTCTCCAGTAAATCGGGTGTGACGCCACAGACAAGTTACTCTTCGAGTTTCAGATCAATCAGCGCAATATTGCATTCTATCATTCTTGTGTCAAACAGGCTCGTCGCCAACACAGCCAAGGTTCAAGACTTTAGTAACGCGAGACTCTCGAGCATGGAGCCAAGCTCAGAAAATTCGTAGTAAAAAGTAGTAAATCGTAGCGATAGAACGTTATTTTTTTAAGTTAATTCTTATCAAATATTAATACGCAAATTAGTAAATTCATATAAATCAAAATTTCATATCTCAAATGGAGAGTAAAATTTTTAAAGCTGATTTCGTTATATAGTTGAAATGATCGATTAAACGTAGAGAAAGAGAGAATGAGAAAGAAAGCGACGTATACTCAACCATACAAAGCAAATAATTAAATTCTCTGCAAACATACAAATGTAAATATGTAGTTTTTGTAAGTACGTACATCATGGAAAACAATTACCTTTCGTATGCAATTTAGTGTTCTTGGCGAAAACTTAACTCTCAATTTATGATCCCTAATTTTTTCCTTTTTATTTTTAACTTTAATGAAAACTGTTTGACGATTTTACAGGAAATATTTTTGTTTCTATTCCTATACTTTTGGGTAGTTATTCTCTTTTTACTCTCGATCCAAAGAATAATTTTTCTGTTGGACATTTTTACGGAATTTTACAGGAAAAGTACTGGGGGGTGATTCCCCCGGGCCTGAAGTTCTCGAAGGGGTCCATATTTTTCAAGAAATTGAGTGAATAGTTTAATTAGAATGCTTTTGATAGTCGATTAATTCAAACATTTATTTGAAAGTTGTGATTTATTTTTTTATTTGACTTATTCTTTAAAAACATTGAAGAAAGGGTGCCCACCTTTTTACCCCTGGGCCTGGACTTCTCCTCGGCGGGCCTGGGAACAACTTTATATTTTCTCAAACAAAATCATGCAAAATTGGACTTCAAAAATTTGTTTATGAATTTCTCACTCATTTCTAACAAAAAATGCTAAGCGCGTTTTGTTACATCTTACTTTTTTCAATTTATAAACGGTGCTTTTTTTAGACATGTGGGTTTTAATAAGAAACAGCAGACATATAATTCAACGCTATGGTCAAGAATTTAGCTTTATTATAAAGATAAGGGTTTGCCATTATTTCAAAAATGATTTTGCGCAAGTGATCGCCGCAGTTGGCTTGAATAAATTCCAGCCGAGAGGCCCAGTTTTCGATCACGTTTTGCAGCAATTGGGGCCGGATGTCAGCAATAACGCGCCAAATATTAAATCGCACGATCTTGGAGGCCATGCCAATAATATCTTTTATTCCAGATGCGCCTCATTTTTTTCTCAACGGAATGTTGTTTAAAACCATTTTTTTTCGCCGAAAAATTCGATGAAGAACACTTTTTTTCGCAATTTGTTATAAACAATTTCAATTAAAATTTAGTAATACACAAAAATTAATTTCCAAAAGAATATAATTATTGAGTATATTCAATTTTGAATTGATAGGTGGTTGAATTTTTCAAATCGGTTCAGTCTAGCGAAAATTACACGTTATAGGAAAAAAGTGTTTGTTAATATCAGCAACAAAATTTTTGTTTTCAAAAATCCTTCAGGATATTAATGTTTGAACTCAAACACTACCAAAGTAGTGTATTTCCAACAACAATTAAAATCAGAAGATTTTTGGGTGGCCCACTTCACGAATTCTTACCCATTTTTAATATTTTGTGTTTAACTTTTAGTAAAAATCACTCAAAACTCAGAAAATTCAACTTTTTAAGACCCATTTGTGACGTCAATCCTTCAAACGAGGCAAGTACGAAGTAACGGAAGTGCTTTTGTTGCCACCTTCTTTTCTCTGTATCATTATGCATTAGACTCTCATTCATAATATCTGCACATACTTTAAAATTGCCGCGCAAATGACTAGCATAGAGCTTGGCAAAATGACATTCGCGACTAGCTAAGTTAGCTATGGGTGTACATATGTGAGAATGATTCATATTTAGTATTATTGACCGTCAGATGGCTAGTTCCAAACTACCACTATATTAATTCAAAAACTAGTTCCAAACAAGTTTCAAAAACAAACAAATATGCAAACAATATGCAGCTTCCATCTGCATGGAACTTTGGGAGGCTATTAAAAAGCGTATTTTATTCAAAAAATCCGGATTGGCAGTTAATTTCATCAATACAAACATCCAAGTTTATAGAATACAAGGTTAGGACATCCGGCGACTTCATAGAACCAACATTAGCGCACTCACAGTGGGAAGAATGTCAACATTTTATTAAAAATTAAATATGTAATTATGTTAACGTTTTTTTTAATCTTTGCGTTTCCATTTTAAATCATTTCTATTACACTATATTAAGTGTTGTTTTGTTCAGTAGAGCTTCTTTCTTTGACCTGAACTCAGTAGCAACTTTTCCTTTGCAAAGAAAATTGGGGGAAACGCACCTGAGTTTAATCATTCTGGGGTTTTGGAAAATCTGGAATAATGTGAAGGCATACTTTAACATACGTACATAAAAAAAATTGCTCTTTAATAAGCAATTATAATATTCATGTTTTCTTTTCGAATTCAAACAATAACAATACCTAAGAAATAACCTACAAGAATTCATCATAATTTTTTGAAAAAACAAACTAGTTTGATTTAGTTTATACAAATTCAGAAGTAAATATATAAATCCATTTTAAATAAAATTTCTTCTTTAAATCAGTACTTTGTAAATGTTTGCAAATTAGTGTTATTGAATTAGTGTTAACCTCAGTTAAGTAAAAGGTGTCCCAAAGTTTTCTTTGATCCTTGTTGTTGGAAAATCTGAGAAAATGTATGCTGGACCCCAATACCATACACGAAACACAACATATAAAATGGGAGGAGTAATGGAGATATTTTGAAAACATTACATTCGGTATTGACAGGTTTAGAATAATTTTTAGTTTTGAAAGTGGGAAATACTATTAAGTTTAAAATTTATCACTAATATTCACACGAATTTCGCCCGTGCGTTTGCTCGCAATCAAATATTGCACATTACATCCTCACTTCGAATTTTTAAGCCCGTTTTTTTAACATTGCAGCTTTTTACAATTTTTTTAAGCATTTCATATTATGCAAAAATTATACGCGAATATAACGCCGTTTAGATTCGAATTAATTGAAATAAAATTTTTGTTTGCTTGTTTACGTTTGCTGTTCTTGGGATATGACGTCCAGTATTTGACTGACTTGAAAACCCCGAGTGATCTCTTTTCAAGTTTTGAGAGGGATTTTTTTGAAGTTAACGAACCCTCATTGTTTAAAGTTTGATTAGTTTTATTCGTTGACATTTGTTTTTTTGATTGAGTGAAATAGCATGATGCAATAATGAAAGGTTTGATACATAAACAGTTTTGCTCCTCACTCTTCACATGACGTCTCCCTTAGCTAAAACAGTGTTACTTCTTTGAAAACTTATGTGTGAATCTTATCAAATAATTCTAAATAATATTAAAATTCAAAAAAAAAAAACAAACAAAGTTTTAATGCGGTGATATTTTTCCGGAAAACTGTGACAATTTGAGTAAGTATTATATAAAAATGTATAAATTTTTTTTTAATGCAAATATGTTTTTTTATTTGAAATTCATTAGGCAATTTGTGCATCTAAATCGTGATTGGTATACTGAGTTATCGTTTTCCTGCATCTTAGCCCATTTAGCTCCGTGTCCCAGTTCATTTTTATCTCCACCCTTGTGCGAGCGTGAGTTAGCAAAACCTTTGCTGTTCCCTATCTTTTTTGTAGGATTTCTTTCCAAAGCCCATTGCTCGCTGTGATCGTATCCCTACTCTTTTTCACCTCCACCCCTGTGCCACGGCTTCCTTGCCAATGACGCCGCCGGCCCGTAAACCGCACCATAAAACTTGTATGGATTGGTTAAAAACATCCTGAGTTATAGCTGGTCAAAATGAAACTATTGGTAAATTTTGGCTTTAAAGTTTTTTTCAGAATTTTTGCGATTTTTTTTTAAATGACACAGGAGTGGAGAGGAAAAAGAACAGGGACACGGTCACTACCGAGCAACGGGCTTTGGAAGAAATCCTATAAAAAAGTGTTTACTAATAATTGTAACATACTGATTGCAAGTACTTACGGGTTCCAAAATAAGGAAAAGCAAAGATCTTGCTAACTCATACTCGCACACGGGGGAGATCAAAATGAGCCAGGACATGGGGCTTACGGACTTATATGCAGGGAAATGGTCATTCATTATACCAATCACTATCTAGATCCACAAATTGCCTATTGAATTGCAAATAAAACACATATTTGCATTACATGAAATATTTCCATTTTTGCAAAATACTTACTAAAATTTTCAAAACTTTCAGGGCAAATGTCAGCGAATTAAAACGAATGAATGAATGAGTGAAACCGATTTTTTTTTAATTTTTCTACTATTTAAAAACACAACGTGCTCTTAAAAAGTTGATTTTTCAAAGTTTTGATTGATATTTAACAAAAGCTAAACACAGAATAATAAATGTGAAGTGGCGAGCTTTGTATTTTAGCAGTTGCAGTGCAAATAAAACGCCCAAGTGCCTTCCTTTTTTGCTCACTATTCCTGTGGCAGCAACTGCTGTGACGTGTACGCTGCCATTCCCAAGACTGCCGGTTCTACGTACCGGAATGACCTGGGTTTTACCCGGCCAAGGGCTGTTGTTTCGGCGATCAAACCCTGTTTGATTGATTGGTCCGGATTCGCGGAATTCACTGGGAGTACCTTCGGTGCCCTACCCACACCAACAGATGTTCGCGCTGGCGAACGACAGTTCCGCAGAGTGGTCACGACCGCTACGGTCCTCTTCGTTCCCACTGGAAGAATACCGGAAATTCGTCCGAATTTCCCAGCGGAAGCGGCAACGCTAGCCAATGAACGTGATCGCCTTCGCCTGTCCGACCACCAAAATCCCCGCATTAGGGAGTTAAACGCAGAGATTCGGACCCTGGTAGACGAACATAAGCGGAGCAAGTGGAAGGAGCACCTGAAGTCCTGCAACTTTGCGGCAGGTGTGGGCAAGCTTTGGACCACCGTGAGGTCCTTGTCCAATCCGGCGAAGCGTGATGATCGAGTGGAGATTTCATTCGGTGACAGCGCTTCGTCGGACCCGAAGAGATGCGCGAGCTACTTTAACCGACAGTTTATACTGCATCCTTCGGTGGATAGGACTAAATGGAAGGTGTCCAGAAGGTTACGCAAGTGACCAAAACCTAGTGTTCCTCTTGTCTTCACATGTGGTGAGGTTGCGGAAGCCATCGGGAAGGCGAAAGCCTCCAAGGCCATTGGTCCTGACGGACTAAGCTTGTTGATGCCAAGAAATTTGGGCTCCACGGGAGTAGCATACCTTACGAGACTGTTCAACATGTCTATGACTACCCTCATCATTCCAGAGACCTGGAAGACTGGGAGGGTACTACCGCTGTTGAAACCAGGGAAACCGGCCGAAAAAGGAGAATCTTATCGACCGATTTCCCTTCTTTCACCAGTGGTTAAGACACTCGAGGCTATGCTGCTTCCCTATTTTACACACCATCTGAGCCCGGCTAAGCATGAACACGGCTTCCGGAAGGTGCACTGCACAGCAACAGCACTGAACGTCATAAACACCCAGGTGATTCGTGGCCTCAATCGTAACTGTCCCTGTGATAGAACTGTCTTAGTGGCGTTGGACCTATCAAAGGCCTTTGATACGGTCAACCATTCAACGCTACTTGAAGACATTGAAACATCCACTCTGCCGCAGGGTCTGAAGCGGTGGACTGCGAACTACCTGAGTGGTTGACAGGTGTCGGTGTATTTTAGAGACTCAACATCTAGACCGAGAAGAATTGAACAAGGGGTACCTCAGGGTGGCGTTCTCTACTCGGCTCTGTTTAATCATTATATCTCGAAGCTTCCTTATCCACCCGAGGGGGTTCAATAGTCTCATATGCCGACAACTGTGCGATTATGGCATCCGGCAATGCAATTGACAACAAGTCAAGTCGCTAGCCGGCAGCACTTGGGGCAAAGACAAAGAAACGTTGTTGGCAACATACAAGGCGATTGGCCGGTCGGTTTTAAACTACGCTGCTCCAATTTTGTCGTCTGGGACAAGCAGGACCCAGTGCATGATTACAGGCTACCCAGAACGCAGGACTCCGGACGGCAACGGGATGCCTTCTGATGTCTCCGGTCGAACGCCTACACCATGAGGCTTCAATGCTCCCAGTTAGGGAGCACAACTTTATGCTCGCCAGGCAGTTCCTCGTTGCCATCGTAGTGGCCACCCAAACGAGTTCCTGCTTGTTGAGGATCCTCCTCCGAAAAAGGCCAGGGGGCATCTTCTTGATATGACTGCCGAGATCCAGACGCACAGCACCAAAAGACTGGACTCTGCTGCTTACCAGGTAGTCCTGAACGACATTCACCGAGAGACAATCGCCATCTTCATCGACTCTCGCCCTGTGAGTGTCGTCCTCGGGGTCAAACCCCCACCCATTCCAGAGGAGGAGCTCCAGCTGCCCCGTGAATCCCGCGTCACTCTGGCCCAACGACGTTCCGAATATTGTAGTAGGTTAAACTCCTACTTATCCAGAATTAACCCAGGCATACTCAATGTGTGCCCGGTATGTGATAACTCCACGCACACTACCGCTCTCCTTTTCACATGCCCCTTAAAACCGATAAATTTCCAAAGAAGTAACACTGTTTTAACTAAATGAGACGACATGTGAAGAGTGAGGAGCAAAGCTGCTTATGCATCAAACCATTAATTTTTGATTTATGACTCATATGTAACATACATACATGTACATATGTGCATAGATTCAAATTTTGTTATTTCGAGTGAAGTAACCCAGTAAACATTTGGAGTCATAAACGAGATATTAAGGAGTCTTATTTCGGAGTATTTACGCTTATAAAGAGCTAATTTAAGAATTCAAAATTAAGGTGTTTCCTTTCCTGCTATGATCTCAAATCCATGCATGAAATGTGCCCCAATGTGTATCATATGTGATTCTTATTGTGACCATATACGGCTCTTTTCGGACTTTTCCGTTAGATTTTTTTATGACTCTTATTAACAACGACTTTTGGATTCATTTATAGACGCATTTACAACTCTCAATGACATATATGTATGTATGTCCTAAATATGAAATGTAGTGAATCGGAAACATCACCTAGCTATTGGTGCGTTAGGGAAACCCTTGATTACTGCCGTAGCTGCAGAGATGAAAATGAACAACAGACAGTTGAGCACCTTCTGTGCAGATGCTCGGCTCTAATAAGCAAACGAAAGGGCACTCTAGCCTCAACAACATTTTAAATTTTAACGCATTCACCTCAGGTTCTAGGGGCGTTGTGTTCATTCGCGTATATTCAAAAAACCCATCTTCGTTAGAATATTTTGGCAACATGCTTCTATAAAGATATATTGCAAAATAAGTTAAAACAATAAAACATAATTTTTGTCAATACTAATTTTCAGCAAAGTGAAGGCGCATATTTCCTTACCCTTACATGATCTAAAAAAAGGCGTTTTAGTTAGTACGATTATTTACAGACCAAAATATTCTGAGTGCTCCGAATATGTTGCTGGGATATTTTTTTTTTGGCTTGAGTGAAAATCAATACTAACAAATGGAATGACAACGAGAGAAATTTTTTAAAATGCTAGCAAATATCAAAATTTCTTAAAAACGGCCGCTCAACGGTTGTACCATGATACCAAGGCGAATTCATATAAGGTGATGGCATAACACTTACACACGCATTTTTCAAGTTTAGGATGTCACGATAAAATAGAATAGAAGAATGGACGCCGTTAGTAGTCGTTTTTGGGATGTCACATGTAAAGAAAAAATACAATTATAGTGGAAGAAGAAGACACCAGCTGCTTTAGTAACTTCACCTTATATATTCGCCTTACCATGATACAAGAAAGAAGGTAATTCCATTTCGATTTTTTTTTTATTAAAAAGCGGAATATTGGCATTCAAAAACTGCTTCTTTTTTACAACGGATTTGACAAAAAAGTACTAAAAAGCCTACATATACAGCGAAAAGCGGCATTACTGATTCAGCTTTCGGTGTTTGCCAAGGCTTATAGAGAACAAAGCTACGACAACTTTGAAATCATATAGTCAATGACGAAGTTGGCTAAAATCAATAGGTTGCCAATTTTTTTTTTAAATAAGATTATATTATATATATTAAATATAACCTGCATTTTCGGGCCTAACTATCCATAAACTGATAATATATGTACTTGTAAAGAATTAATAATAGTTTGTACCAAACAACAAACAAACAAACTGGTTTTAAAACAGTTTTACACTTCAATAATATATTTTAAACTGCAAAAGTATATAAATTAAAATTTTTTATTTTTATTTTAATGAAAAATTTCTATACCCGGATGTCTTTTCTGAAGGACAGCAGACGTAAACAAACAAACAAAAATTTAAGGATCAAAGAAAACTTTGGGAGAGTTTTTACTTAACTGAGGTTAACACTAATCCAATAGATATGTAGGACAGAGGAAAAGATTCGCAACAATTAAACAATGTACGACTTGCTTGCCGCACTCTTAAAATGAGGAGAAAGTAATTAGGCAGTTTTAATATTTTTGTTATTGTAAGCAATAGTCTTAAGGTAATGTATGTATGTATGTATATTTAAGAGTTTGCTAGCATAGCTACAACAACAAAAGCGTAGTGGAACTAAAACAACAAAATATGGCTTCTATATGATAATTGGTGCGAACTTTGGCTAGAGGCAGTCTCTGAGCTTTTTATAAACTTTTGTGAATGTTGGTTAAAATTTACCCTTGCTCAACCTGATTGTATTCCGTTCATAATAATATACTTAAATGGCTCGAAAAAGTTTTTAACAGATGTGGTAAAGGGCCATAACAGAGCAATCAGCCATCAAAACAAAAGGTCAGAGAAAGTGGTGAGAAATTTTTTGAGGTTAGTAGATAAATATGGCATAATCAATAAAAAATCGAAGAGGAATATGAAGATAACTCGCCGCCAAATTAATAATGTTAAAGAACACGCTACTAAAAATCGGTTGAGTGACTCCCAAAAATTAATTCTTCCATTTGGATAATGAAGAGGGCAAAAGATTACAACAGCAGACAGAAACTTAAAGTGGAAAAGTCGTCAAAAAAACACCACTTACGCATGCCCATAAAATAGTCAGACTTAAGTTTGAGAAGGGCCACATGAGTTGGACCGATAGTTTCTGACGGTGGCCGGAAGGGTTCTGTTATTACTGGCATAATCTGCTCCCACTATTTTTTATGACGACAAAAATGGACTCAGAAAAATATATTGAGATGTTGGATGATGTGCTCATTGAGTATTTGGAGGACAAAGCCGCAGTTGAGTTTACGTTTCAATAGGCAGCATCCTCGTTTCCAAGAAGTCCAAGGAGTTTCTGTTCCCGCTCTGTACCATTGCTTGAATGGACAGCCATAAGTCCAGATTTAAACCCCATCAAAAATTTTCGCGGTATAATTAATTGAAAATATTGTATAAACCACAAGAAATTGTGTGTAGCTAACCAAAAGTAGTGCATTGTATCTAAATTACTAAACTAAGTTTAGTTTTGCCCCAAATAAAGTCTGCATACTTTAGTACTGACCTAATTAGTGCACAAAACAGAGTTTTAAGTATGAAAGGGTTCGTAAACGCCAGAAATTACGGGGGATAACAATTAACCTCGAAAACGAGCGCGAAATAATACAAACGGCGTAACTATTGTATCCCAGCTTATAGTTAAAGACAACACCAAGGCCCTCATTTGGGTCACAGACTGTATAACAGAGTTTGTATGCAAAGTATTCATATATCGATTATAACTTACATGAAAGCATTTACTGAGATTAAGCATCTGCTGGTTTTTCCATAGTGTAATGAAATGTGCCAGGTAGTTGACGTACGCTCATTTGCAGGTTCCTTACAACCACTTTGGGTTTTAACCTATTAGAGGTCTAGGTGCTAATTTTTTTGTTACATTTTGTGAAATATATAAAGGCTTTGCGAAAACGTTCTTTTGCATATGTACACACTAAAAAATATTGTTATGTGTGCTTTTGAAGACAGAATATTGGGTTCTCGGCATTTTTTTTTCTTTTTTTTACATATTTATACAAAAAAAATTTCACCGAGGGGGTTAAAAAATTACTGACGACTGAAAATGAAATTGCAAAATATCTGCCAAGACGAATATAAGATGTAGTTACTATAGCAGCCGATTAATTTGTTTTTATTCATCTACATGTATTTTGGTTTTTGCTTTTGCGTATCAGCTCGCCTTGGTATCGGCTTTCAAAAGAAAAATGTATGTAAATTTTGACAACTCTTATGCAAAAGCAAAAACAAAATACATGGAAATTATATAAATTCGCCTTGATATCTACCAGGTCTACGTACAGAAAACGAATGTCATTGATTTCTGGCACATTTTATATCATTACACTATGGGGGTTTGCAGCACCATTCATGCATTTAGCAGGAATTTAGCGAATTTGAAGAATGAGCTAATATTATTAATGAAAATAAAAAAAATAGGGGCCCTAGAATGTTGCCTTGATATAACGTTAATAATTTCAAAGCAGGACAAAAATACTGCATGAAATCCAAAAGAGGGCAACTTTAAATGATGTGATACTTTGTTGCAAGTTTTCGAAAAGTCAGTGTAGATACTATCAACCTGAGGCTTGCTTACAAAAACAGAGAAGTAGTGCTTAATCGCTGAGGGTAGCCAGGTTTGTGACAGCTTAGTGATTGACGACGAAACCATGTGAGATAGGGTTTTAACAAAAAAAGACTGTTTAACATTTACATTTAAAATAAATTTTGACGCTGTAGTTCCATTTGAGATTGTAATTACGGACATAATTTTCCCCACTTCTAAAGACAGTGGAACAATTATGTTTCCAATCTTCCACAAATGTACCTGCGGCCAGAAGTTGAAGATTAAGTTGAAAGACAGTTTTTCAAGAAAAAAGCTGAGATACTACCTACACGGATTGTGAAATGGTTAATGAACCAAAGTTAAGAGCGGATTTATTATGGGTATCCGAGCCTGCTATGTCCCAAATCTCCTTCGTAGCTGTCCAGTTTTTTGCATAACTAGAATGGGATTTCTGACCACATTTTATTTTGTGAAGACCTGAAAGAGCTAGGCTGCGTGAATGAAAAGATGTGCTTAAGTTCTTAGAGTCCACTGCAGGAGTTTCCAATTTTAAAGGATATAATCAATAAGGTTATCAGGAGTACAGATAGAAAGGAAGTAGATTTTGGCATATTCTAAAGGCCATACCGAACAGCATTTTTAATAAAAAGGGAGTTGCGGGGATTCTTCATATTCGAAGAGAATTTTAATAAGAGCGGGAAGATTTTGAAATGGAATAAAACAAGCTGTTTATGATATATGTATTAATGAAATACTTTTTTATTTGAAAGGCCTCGAAGAGAATTTTAATAAGAGCGGGAAGATTTTGAAATGGAATAAAACAAGCTGTTTATGATATATTAATGAAATACTTTTTTATTTGAAAGGCCTGTATTGGAATATATCAGTGGTATGACTCTGAGTTGTTCAGTTTTTAAAGACCCTGCTAAACAAACCTGGTAGAATTCTGAGTAATGACCTGGGTTATGTAGACTTTAAGGAAACCATTCACGCAACCCAACAACAAATTGAGGTCAAATCATACGTACCTTGGGAGAGATCATGCAAACCATTATTGCGGTTGCAGTATGGCACGTAGTGCCTGCCTGCTAATACCCTATGCTATGTGTTACCATAATAAATCATTCTGTATTGCTCACCCTTGATGGTCTCATTAAAGCCGTTTTCAAAAAAGTACAAACCACTAATGGCACCGGCCCAATTGGATAATAAACATCAGACTAGACAGAAGCAGCCAAAACAGCATGGCTGTCACAGGCCACCATCGAAAAACTTTAACATTCCCATGATTATTGAACAACTCTTTAGTTAAGCAGGCGATTTCCAAGGCGCATTAAAAAGTTTTATTTAATTTTTCTCCAGAGAAGTTCTCTATTCAGTGGAAACAAACATATCGAAGGCAAAATTCGTTCGCATATGCCCATCTGTACGAGAAAAGTTCTTATGATTTCACTAGAATTTACAGCGATGTTAGAACTAAATTCACCGTTTATAATTCCCGGGTCAGCTTTCCAATAATATATCATAGGCTGTTTCAGCCAAACTACGTGGAATTTTTTAATGAAATTCACAGGGGCTGTTATGTAGGTGCTCGTTGACCAATATTTATAACACTTTGTTCAAAAATTATAATAGTTTTAAAGTTATTTGTTGTTAAAGTTTATAGATTTACTTTACGAAATTTTAATATAAACACTGCACTATTGACGTTTATTTTTACTTGTGCATAACCTTTCATGCGCATGCAACTTAATTCACACATATTTTCTTACAAAATGTGTAAGAATTAATACTTTTAACACTATTTTCCAAATCCATCGCTATTTCTTTATAATTGTAAACACACAAATGTTCAAAGATGGCGATACTTCATTGCTGGTGATGCCAGATCCTTCAAAATTGAAATATATTTTTGCCTCTAAAACGTAAGTGGCGTAGGTAAATCGAACTCAGTAATTTCTTAACATTAATTTATTAAAAAATTACGATTGAATATGCCTTTTTTGTACAAATACAGAAAGGTGTTCTGTACAAAAATACTGTGGATGGCGTATCCGGAGTTGGACCGGCCAGGGCTATTTTTTATAAGCGCGGCCGAAGGCCGCCAACGCAGAAAGGTGTTCTGTACAAAAATACTGTTCGACATTTTTTTGTACTGTGTGGCAGCACCAACTTTCAGTTCGATTCAACTACAAAGGAAAAAGTGAGGTTAAATTTGACTATTTTTGCAACTTAAACAACGAATAACTTAAAAACTATAAGGCTCCGGAACCCGGCATTTACAGTTATATAATCAGGAGGACCCACTGTACCCGCCCCCCCCCCCCCCCCCTCCCCCCCTCCCTAATCAGTCCCTTTTCTCAAAGCGTGCTATATGATTGGAAAGTTTTCTCTAATTCCCTATTTCGTGACCATCGCCACAAATTTAAGTTTGCATAATTCAGCAGACGGCCGCCGTAGACGAGCGCGCAGCATGTTATTTACGTAGACATTTTGTTGGAATTACTTACTATTCTGGCTTTGTCTATGTAGTCGAATTCATTACGCTTCTCAACGATTATCAAAAATTTGTCAGTATATTTTCCCCGCAAACAATGGCCACACATGCTCCTTCCTTTTCCTTTCTCCATTTGACTGCGACTGAATACGACATAACCATCATAGCTTTCCTCTATGCTTAGTTCCATGTAACCGATTTCATGCAGCTCACTTTCTCGAAAAATTTTATTTTCTTCATTGAGTTTGCAGGGCCCAGTTTTAACTTGGGATATGTACAGTTTTTCTTCGAAAAGCAATGCTTGTTTATCATTGTGCATTTCCTTTGCGGTCACGTCCCACTGGCACTCTCGGAACTGCACTTCTGTGGGTTCGATCGTAGAAAGCAGCGCGGAAAATATGCTGTCTAAACTTATCTCATCTTCTGGCCGCATGACAAACTTTTTCTGACATGTTTTGTATTGCCAGGCATCCTCTGGACGAGGTGCAGGGATATCCTCTAATTTGCAGGGCTCAAACAATTTCGTATCTTAAATAAAGTACAAAAAATGAAATATAATCCTGGCTCATATATGTATACATATGTATATTCGACATCAACAATTCAAATACTAACCCATTATTCGCACAATAAGTATGATGGTGTTTAGTTTCTATTATGATAACTTCAAATAAAAAATAATGAAAACTCCAAATTTATTTATTTTGTACTTTATTTGTCACAGAAAACACAGTTCCAAATGTTTGAGGAAATATTCCCAGCAGACATTTCTGTTCTGTTCTCGGGAGCTGCATAAATAAAAATAGAAGAAATAGAATAGAATATAAGTGGATTTACTTAACATTTTTCATTTCATTTGTATACATATATTATGAACGGCTTTGCCGTATTGCTAGTAATAAAATATAAAATATGGTGTTTCGGGATGGGAGTTTCTACTGTTTTGAAATGGTTTTAGCCTTTTCAGATGAGTAGCAATTATTATTATAATCCCACTCGGCGTTTAATGACATTAGTAAATAAACTGGAAAATTCTTATTTCCGAAACATTCACCAAATATAATTCTGCAATCACAACTAATTATTTTTTTGCTCTCATTGTCTAACTTTTATTACGTAAGTTTTAGTCGCTCTCACGCGGAAAGCGCAGTCTTGTTTGATTTCATTCTTGACTTTGAATGTATTCGATCTTTCGATGAATTTAGTGACAGTTCAGAACAGATTTTGTTGAGGTACTGCATTTGTACATGAAATTGTTTTGAATTGATTGGAGATTTATAAGGTGAAGTTGATCAAGCAGCTGATTGAATTCGCTTGGTGAACGTTAAGTCAAAATGATGTGTTTGTGGTAAGTCATACTGTCACTGTGCGTATATTTTGTTAGTGTACATTTTTGTTTTTGTACTTATAACACCGCCTGATATGAATTCGCCTTAGTAAAGAATTTTTACAGTTTCTTTTTAATGAAACAAATAATTATGTTTTTTGTATCTCTTTTGTTTGAAATTTTTTAACAAGCTACCGGCTTCATTCCGAAGGAGATGTCATAATGCCAGCAAAAGTCAAGTGATTAACATGGCGATAAAAGCCATTCAACTTTTTTCTTGGTTTTTTTTTATCATGGCACGGAGGTGCAAGCCTTCCATGCACAGACAATGTGTACCAAGTACTGACGACAGTCTTGTTAAGTCCAAGCAGGCAGGTCAAAAGCTGGTTTCCACTGCCATTGATCACTATGAGAATGAGACCCCATGAAAAATATGTATTAGCCGTTAAGTCATAATTAAAATTTTGCTTATTTCGTAATAGTTTTTTTTTAGATATTCCTGTGATTTAAGTTTTACTCAACATTTTAAAAAGTATTTGCTTTGATTTCCTTGCTTTTCACAAATAAATGTTTACTTACATAATATTGGAATATCTTCCTCATCAACTAATTTCAAACCTTCTTTCAAACATAAAATTGTGGAGAAAAACTCCGACTTCACGATGCTTAAGTCAATTGTATGACACAAGTCTAAATAAGTAGGTAGGTAAAGTAGCAGCATGTAACTCAAGTAGGACAAAATACTGCCGATGCCATAAACTCAAAAAAAGCTACTAAGTAATGTATATGCATTGCAACCAGCCAGAGTTTTTAATGAAGTCTACTATGTAGGAGTCCTCCATCCTAGATTATCCAGAAAAGGGCTTCCTAAAGATGCGGTTTCTTCGCGGCCACGTCTCTCCCGCATGCGTATCCAAAGTTCAGTGGCCCGTGAATATTAAGTTTATTAAGTTTATTGCAACGTATATAATAAGTTTAGTGGCAACGGCCCCAGACCTAGAAAATATACCTCTGGTCCTCTTCTTCTCATTTTTTGACGAACACTTATGTTTAAAGTTTAACTTCAAACTAAATCGCTGATTATGCATAATTCGCAAAACTTTTGAAACGTTTTATAACTTCACACAAATTTTGAGAACTTAACGTCGATATGTTTATCAGCAGTGCTTGCAACAATAAACAGCGTGATTTACAATATATTTGCACGTGGAAGCACATGAACAGCTTTATATTAATTAGGTAACAGCTATCGTGGTACAGAACAGTTTCTCAATATTTTGAGTATAATGAAAAACCCATTAATTATTTATTTTATGGTATTAATTATTGAAATGTGGTCGGGCGAACGGATGCTTGCTGATTGGAATTTAAGTGTACTCTGCCCAATCCACAAAAAGGTATATTCTGCAATATGCGACAACTACCGAGGGATCAGCCTTCTACGCATAGCATATAAGGTTCTGTCGAGCGTATTGTGTGAACGACTGAAGCCCACCATGAACGAAATGATCGGACCTTATCATTGTGGCTTTAGACCTGGTAACCACCATCGACCAAATAATCTTGGAAAATACCCGAGAAAGAAGAATAGGCACACACCCTCTCTATGACGACTTCAAATCCGCTTTCGTTCCACGAAAAGAAGCTGCCTATTTACCGCAATGTCTGAATTTGGTATCCTAACAAAACTTATACGGCTTTGTAAAATGACGTTGAGCAACACCACTAGCTTCATCAGAATCGGGAAGGACCTCTCCGGTTTTGAAACCAAACGAGGTTTCAGACAGGGTGACCCCTATCGTGCGACTTCTTTAACCTTTTGTTAGAAAAGATAATTCGAGCAGCAGAATAGAACCGTTCAGGCGCCATATTTTATAAGAGCGTACAACTTCTGGCGTATGCTGATTATATCGATATCATCGGCCTCAACAACCGCGCCGTTACTTCTTCCTTTTCCAAACTGGATAAAGAAACGAAACGTATGGGTCTCGAAGTGAACGAGGTCACGATGAGCTGTATGAGCTTTACCGCGCCATATGCATAATACAGGGAATTAAAATACAGCGGCTACGTTGGCTGGGACATGTCGTGCGAATGGACGAAAGTGCTCCAGCCCCGAAAGTATTCAACGTGGTACCAGCTGGTGATAGTAGCTGAAGAGGAATTTTTATAAATAAATTTATGAAGAATTGAAATGAAATTGTGAAAAAAGATGAATATTGTGTTTAGAAATTTTTTTATAAATAACAAACATCCATTAGATCAATTAAAACTACTTAAATCGTAAATTAATTTAGAAAAACAAGTGGTAAACTTATAAAATAATGTGAATATCAACTGAAGTGTACTTCCTTTGATTTGTTTGAAAACTAAATTCAGCATTTTTAAAATAATATTCATTCACAAAAAAAATTGTTTTATAATATTGCTTAAACCACACATGTTATGTTTCAGAAGTGTTTTAGTTTATAAATATACACTTACGAAATCCGTCAGATATCGATTGCAAAACAAATTACGACCATATCATGCTAGCAATATAGACAGAAGTACAAAATACAAGAAATCGTGAATTACCTGTACCACGCAGGTGTACTAAAGGAAATATTTAACAGATAAAGCAAATAAATAAAATATCTTTCTGAATTCACGTATAAAAGTAGTTTATTATTTTATAAATAATAGTTTCACTCCAAAGATACTTTTGACAATAAAAAAGAAGAAAAGTGATCCCAATTATTTCATCATCATTATTTCTTCATGCTTTTGTCGGAACATCACAAATTTTAAATCGCAAACTTTAAAGTTAACTGTTTTATTATTAATATGCATCCTGTTTTCCATTTATATCTTCAATTCACTTAGAACGTCAGTTAAGAACTCTTCGATACACGATTGTGCTTTAGAGCTGTGTAATACAGGTAAACCATTTTTTTTACAGGTTTGTTTTTCGAATAGAGATAAAACTGGCATTTTGTGGTCAAATCTGGCAACTCTAATGTCATTTATGTTCAGTTTGGTTTGCCATTTCATCATGAACAGGTTGACAAAAGAACAACGCTTGCAAATCGTGCAAATTTATTTCGAAAATAATGGTTCAGTTCGCGAAGTTTACCGCGAGCTCCGTCAATTTTATGGTCGACATAATCGTCCATCAGAGCAATTAATTCGGTTAACCATGGATCGTTTTCGCACTACGTTTACTCTATGTGATAATACGCATCCGCAGAGACGTCGAACAGTGCGCACCGAAGAAACAATTGCCGCTGTAGAGCAAAGTGTTGAAGAGGACCCGAATGAATCGATTCGCCACCGTGCACAGCAATTGGAGCTTTGTCCATCAACTTTATGGAAGATTTTGCGCAAAGATCTTGGCTTGCGACCTTACAAGATCCAGCTTGTGCAAGAATTAAAGCCGCGAGACCATGCAATGCGTCGTGATTTTGGTGTATGGGCCGAAAATGAGATTGATCTCGATGCTGATTTTCATCGCAAAATTTTGTTCAGTGATGAGGCTCATTTTTGGTTGAATGGCTACGTCAACAAGCAAAATTGCCGCATTTGGAGTGAAGAGAATCCACATGAGACCCTTGAAACGCCATTACATCCACAAAAACTGACTGTTTGGTGTGCTCTATGGGCTGGTGGAGTCATTGGGCCATACTTCTTCCGCAATAATGCTGGAGAGGCAGTTACCGTTAATGGAGACCGGTATAGAGCCATGATAACCGACTATTTTGTTCCCGAATTGGATGGCATGAATGTGGATGAGTTGTGGTTCCAACAAGACGGCGCTACATGCCACACAGCGCACGTCACAATCGATTTATTGAAGGAAACATTCGATGAGCGCATAATTTCGCGGAATGGACCTGTAAATTGGCCACCAAGATCGTGTGATTTGACACCATTGGATTATTTTCTTTGGGGATATGTGAAGTCGCTCGTCTACGCCAACAAACCAGAAACGTTAGGGGAATTGGAAGCCAACATTCGTGGCGTTATTGCCGACATACGGCCCCATATGCTCGAAAAAGTGGTTGAAAATTGGACCTGTAGAATTGGCTTTATTCGAGCCAGCCGCGGCGGCCACATGCCCGAAATCATATTTAAACATTAATGGCATACAATTATCCTTCCAATAAAGCCAAATTGATGGACCTTAAAACGATTTTCTTGTGTTTTATTTCAATTCGAAGTTCTATACCCCTATAAAAAACACCCGATATATATCTGCTTTCATCGTAGCGCTCAATTATAACTTCATTTTTTTTTTTAAATGATACTGAAATCGGTTTTCTCTCCTCGGGAGAAGAGGCACTAAGAGGGATTTCTTAATTTTCTTTGATTATTAAGTTATTTTCAGCCTTATATTTTAAAAATAGGAGCAATTTTTATTGAGCGCGAGTCCTGTTTTTATTAGGGAATAATATGTGAGAAAAACGATATTTCTAAGTGCTACAAGTGATTGCTGCTGTCACCAGCTGCGATCACTACTCGTACATTTCCTCATCAGACTTATTTCTTTCGAGACTTTACCAGGGATCGATCCATGTGAAAATCGCTTCCTTTCTTATTATCCCTATCTCCAACCATACCGCTATAAATTTCATTTTTATTACTTTTAAATTCGGCACTAGAGTTTGCAAACTATCGAGGGCACTATCGATACTACATATGTTTGCTACATTTTATATATACAAAATTCGTGTTGAAAGTTTAAATTTTATATTTTTGAATTGCAGAAAGCTTTTCCCCGGAAGTTTTCGAATGAAGACCTATTCCTGCCTTTTTGGAGAGAGATTATAAAATACATAATCATATAATAAATGAGTTCGATATATTTTTTGAGAAAACTTGACGGGATTAAATCAAGACCATACCTAAAAGATTATTTTAAAGCCTTGAGGTTTAATTATTACATCTTCAGAAGAAACTACTGGAATGTGAATTAAATTATTGGGGTAAACTTTTTATGATGGTTTTATTCATTACATTGAAAAACACAAAAAAATGTTTGTTTTATTGGAATTGCGAAAAAGGAAATTGTAATATAAAGCGCGAGGTATTATACAGCAACTGTTGTGCTCTAAAAATTCGTGCAGAGAAAAGTTGTACAAATCCCCTTGATGAAGTGCAACCAAGGTTGATAGAATAAAAAGATTGCGGCGATGCCACATCTCAAGTAAAAGTTAACAAGGAAATGAATTAAAACAGAATGAGCTAAAGTTCTTTAATTTAATTTTTTCAGTGAGGAAGTATTGTAATTTAGCTAAAATGTTAACATTTTTTAGATTCGACTACTTGAACCCCAGTATCGTATAGAATTTGCGCAGAAAATTATTTACAAAACAATACTTTAGGGTTAATTTTCTTTGTGAGTTATCTAATTTGTATTGTTTTATCAATTTATTTTGTAAATATTTTTCATTGAATTTTTATTTTCAAACTGAACATTTTTGATTTAATTTAATTTTTATTTATAGCAAATGCCATTTAGAGTTTTTGTTGCCAATATAAAAGGCGAATTTAGAACAAGATGCAATTGAATTGCTGGCATTTTTAGGAAATCAGCCTACTTTTGTGATTATCTCAAACGTATAAATTTGTCATTAAAAAATTATCACTATTTGCTTTTTTGAAAATTTAAAATCAAATATAACCAAAAATAAAAATTGTACGCAACTTAGTTCAAGAATGGACGTGGAAATAAAAATTATATTCCTCTTAACTGTTTTAACTAATATACGAACCTATCACTGAAAGTTTACGTAAAATCTACAAACTTTACGGTATTTTCAGGCCAACCAATTTTTATATGGTTAAATAAATTTGTATATTACAAACTAGAGAAATTTAGGAGAGTATGTGAAGGACGGTTAAGGCGTGAGTATATCTCAGACAAATCTGCCTTATTAACATAACAGGTGTGCTTTGAATTCCACTTTCGTATTTTTTGACTTCACATTATTATTCAACGACCGATTTCACTAAAGAGTGAAAAATAGAATATGCCAGTATATATTAAATTTAACAAGGATAATTGGGGTATTTTTTTGAAAACTTTTGAAAGAACTAAAAGGTTAAAGTGGTTTAAAGATTTATGAAGGATTAAATAAATTTTAGGCCTTAACGGCGTAGCCAAGTGTGTGGGTGCCAAATTGTTATTATTATATTAAGAAAATATATGTAAATAAATGTACAATATATACATATATAATATATGTGAATTTTTCAAGTACTCAAAGAAACAAAGTGGAATTTGCCTAAGAATGCAAAATTAGGTCACCTAATATGTGTAGGTGTATAGGTGTGTTGCAACCTCTGTTTTTGTTATTTTAACTTGTTTACCGATGCCCCACAAAATATGTTCGAGAGTACATACATATGTATGTATGTATTTTGTTGTTGTTCCGGTCATTGTTGCTCTTACATGCCCTCCGTAACTAATTCATTGTCACAGTTGCCTTCATTAGATAAATGATGTCACCATAATTTCTGAAGGGAAGTCAAGCATGTAAAGAAAAGAAAGCAAATCAAAGATTAAGCGCAGCAACTTTTGTAGATATTGAATTAGGATAAGACGAAACACTTTCATCGTTTTGAATTTCTATACGTGTGCAGAAAAATAGTTGGACTAAATAGGCCGTTGTTGCTAAATTTTAGCGTAGCGCATTTCTTTCCATATAAGGATTAAACAAAATTATTTTAATATGGAAGAAAACCGAGACAGTGAAGACGGTGATTCCTATTTACTGGAAACACTCATAAATTTAATGCGCTAAAAAACTGCATAATCGCAAATTTGTAATTTTTATGAAAATATTTTAAATTTATTAACACAACGTTTCAAACTTGGGTTTATATAGTTTTAGTTAGAGAATGAATTGTAATGTGAATTAAATTCAATTTCAAGGCGAAAATAAAATAAAAGAAAAATAATTCGGGAAAATGTGTCAATATGTGGTGCTTTTATAATTTGCAATTTATGAAAAAGTGACAAAGTAGAATATTTCTAATTCATTTATTTATAAATTGTCTAATATAAAGGTAAATGCCAGTCAAAATCGTAAAGTGAATTTTTTCAAATGCCAATTCCAATTGTTGCTAATTTTTTATAAAAATATTCAAATGCTCAAACTGTGTTTTCTTTGTTTGAAAACATTTTTTATGCTTTTAAATATATTTCCTAAAACTGAAATCTGCGGCATACATTACTACGTTCCATCAAGTAGGGTTAACACAATACTATTTTTTTTTTACAAGTTGGGGCCATTTAGAGCACCCATGAATGGCGTAAGATCAGGTATTTTACAGGCAAGTGATTCAGCTGGAGTATAGCGCTCCACCGCTCGTAATTTAATTTGAACTTGTAAATAAGAACCGAAGGTTTTAGTGAAAAGTTTTATATTTGCAGCGATAAATTTTGAGTACCTTAAAAACAGCGGTAAAGTTAGGAATACAACATTGGTATATTTAGTAATGTGAGACCAGATTTACATTGCTCAACTCTAATCGTAAAAATCACGTCTTACAAATACCAGCTTGGCATCTATTCTTATAAGTAGTTGTAATACATAACAGCAACATATGTAGGTACTTATAGGCTATTACCATTGAAAGAGCCCAGCTTTGCGCTGTTCATCTTCCAAATAGCAAAACGACCTAAGGTTACTTAAACTTACATCTTGAGCGGACGGACGCCTTCAGCCAAATTAGACGATCGCGCTTTTATAGGCGAAATATCCATGAACCAACTATACCAAATCTGGCAATATAAAGCGAAAAAAGTTATTTCTTGGTAGTGTCGTAGCGTTTTTAGACGCATTGTTTGTTCGCTTAGAATTGAAGCAAAATGTAATAAAGAGGACAACAAAACAGGCACATTATAAAAGTGATGTGAATGAGTGCAGTGAATAATTGTAATTATTTGAAGATTTATTAAGTAAAATTGATTGGCTTACAAATATTATAATATTAAATATTGTTTCCTTGCTTTCAATAATTTTATCACACATTTTATTGTGTTGATTCTCTAAACGGAGATGTGTATAACAACCTGGATTAACATATTGTAGAACGACTTGTTAGCTTCAAACGAAAACACATTGAGAGGAGCGCCTAGCTTTTCCTCATTTAAATTAAATATTTAAGAAATGCTTGAAGGCATTTTCTGTAGGGCCTATACGCCTTATACCATTTATAAATTTCTTCTCTCATCGTTTTTTGTGGCACCGGACATTATAAAGTTTGATTAACGAACACATGAGTACACAGAGAACGGCAAAATGGAATACCGTCCAGCACTATTATGTGCACATTAATACAACAGGTACCAAACCGAGCTACCCAGTAACATGTCGGACCAACGATATCACCGCCTTTATACGATTTCGAATTGGCCACACCACCATAACTCACTCCTACATTTTAAAAGGGCTGTCTCTAGCTTCTTGCACATACTGTTCTTCGGCATCATTATCAGCTAAACATCTCCTAGATGACTGCGCGCATTTTACTTCCACCAGGAAAGAGCTATTCGCCATCGAAACTCCGTCGGACTTATTGAGAATATCCTCTCAAGAAAACATCAGGAAAATTATAGATCCAGCGTAAATTAATTTAAACTTCTCATTCTGCTTATTTTATTTTTTATCTTGTTTTCCTACTCCTATTTCTTAATGTAGTATTAATTGATGTATCGGTAGTAGCGAACTTTATCGAATTTTACTTGCTCGTCTTTAGCAAAATAAGTCTATTAAAATAACGAGCCGGAAGCCCTGGCAGCTAGTGCTCTTTTTGTTTTTACTGTAAAATAATAATTGCATTGTTATTTTTCATTTAATAAATAAATAAATAAATAAATAAAGTGAGGTTAAACTTGACCTCCGGGACGGCATCATTAGCAGCCGCTGTCACAATTTCTCCATTATCACTACAAAACTTAGCAACATACACTTTCTTTTGCTTTTTAATTAATCTGCTTCTATTCCTGACACTTCCACCTTTTTTATTCATTGTAACTCACTCTTTTATCAATCATTTTCCGAACAAACAACACACGACCCTGTCACGCTTAATGCTTTATTTTTGTGATTTTATGAACGAACGTCAAACTTTTGACAGCTGTTCTTTGGCAATGCAATTAGTTCTGCCAAAGGTCACGTTTTTGGGTTCTTCTGCATAACTTCCCAACTAACTAAAAATGTGTTTCTAGGTATTTGATGAAAATGTGGTTTATTTAATATCTACAAAATAGTTAGTAAAAAATAATTTAGTTTTAGCAATTGACATTTTTTATTGCAGGTTTTTTTTTACACTTACCTAAGGAGAAAAAAATGGTTCAACTAATTATTCACTAGTAAAAAATAGAAAGTCGGCTTATATTTGACCAAAACTGAAAAATAATATCATATAATAAAAAATCAACTAAGAGTTTGTTTGGTATTCCGCGGAGTTTAATAAGTATGACTTAATCTAAGAAATGCAAGCCAGTTCATTTCGTTTTGCTTTCTTCTGAAATCTACAAGGATGATGAGATCGGGCTTTTTCATATTAAATGTGTACATAAAAATACACGTAGACGTGGTAAACGATGACAACTTTATATACCAAATCATCCATTAGTTATTTCTTTTTAGTTATAAACAACTCGACACCAATTCCATATAACGTACTTAAAATTAAATTAGCCTTATCTAAAAAACGGCATTTTTGTGGGAGGAAACATTCGCCGTTGCCGACCTTTTGACATTTGACAAGTTGATATTAACACTTCGCTGCTAGTAGGATAAAGGGCATTATATGTACACAAGTTCATTTGATGTCAAGAAGGTATTCAACCCTTAATTGTGGCTCTTTTGAGCCGTTGCTGAATATTTGCAGAAAAACCAGTGTGGAATTAAGTGAGAGAATGGATGATTACAAAACGGAATATATGCTGCTGAAGATATATGTAAATATGTATGCGCATATGCATGTACAAGTATGTAGAAAAGCATAATGGTCTATTAGTGCCGTATTAATTTTATAGTTCATAAAAAATTTTATTTATAACGCAGAGCCGAAGCAAGACACTAACGACTAGTGATGGTAAGACATATTGAATAACCGATTAATCGTAAGAAATTAACCAATTTTCCGATCGCGTAAAAAAAATTAAAATCATTTAGTTATAGCGCCGCTGTAGCCGAGTGTGTAGAGTGTGCGCGCTTCATTCGGTGGGTAATGGGTTCAAATCCAAGGGCAAGTAACATCCAAAAATATGGAAAAGTTTTTTCTAATAGCGGTCGCCCCTCGGCAGGCAATGCCAAACCTCGGGGTGTATTTCTGCCATGAAAAAAAGGCGTAAAACTGTAAGTCGCTCAATTTGTGTTACAACATCAATTAGTTACAAAAATTGTAGAAGAAATTCAGCCAAAATCGCTTAAACGGTCATAGGAAAATCAAAACAATTATGTACCTTTATTAGCAATTAAAACAAAATATTGGAATTTATGGAAGTTACAAAATAAAGTAAATCCTAGCATATTTGGAAAAGTTGCAAAATTTCTAAGAAGAAGTCGATCGGTTTCAAAGTTTTTATAATCAAAACAAGGATAATCGAATTACCTTTCTTTTTATATATATTTACAATTAATTAACTTTTTACTGTCGTTTAAAAATCTCTTTTCTAAAAACTTTCCAAAATTTTACTTTTTTCCGGAACTGATCTGTATTTTCTTATTGAACTGATGATTTGCAAATAAAAAAAATAAAAAATGATACTAACAAAAATATAAAAAAAGGATGCGTTAATAGCACAATACAATGTTAAATATGCAAGTTAATGTTGTCACCGAAACACTCACTGATACTCTTACCAGCAGTCGCAGTGTTCAGTAATTACTATATTTTCAACTGCATTTTAGCACAATAATCAAACAGGTATTAAAACACTGTAAAAGATTTGAAGATTTGAAACCCATTTTTTAATTGCACTTTTATATTAAAATACCTTTGACTTTCACTTATGCATTTGTTAATTTGCATATCCAAATGCAGCACAATTTAAAAAATGTCAAATTTACTTTCAATTGCTTTCAATTACTTTGAAGTACTTGGAAAAGGATTGCAATTCTTTTAGCGAGTATTTTCGAGTACTTTCAGTACTTGATGGTATTTCCAAATATTTTCCAATTACAAGTACTTGTACTCGAGTAGTAATTGATACAAATGTAATGTACTTGAAAAGTATTGAGTACTTCTCTGGAAAGCCAAAGTCCTAAAATTGCTACTTAGTACGAGTAGTACTCATGACTTAACAGGTATGTTTTAAATACAATTTTATGAACTTTCCAATTTGAGGATATTTTCCTTTATTTCTTTATTTACCTTTTTTGGAATTTTTTCTCTTCAGTCACTCTGTTTCATTCACACTCATATCGTGCGACGGAGAAATAAGAATAACAAACTGATTAAATGTGCATTGGTATTGGTATGTTGAGAAAAAGGACGATTGTATTGGAATTTCAGGGGGAAGTGGACAGCCTTGGCAGGCAGGGGCATGCTTCATGTTGAGTTATGGTTGTCACTTTGTCGCAGTTAAAGTAAACTTGTGTAAAAAGAGGATTTCGGTTTGAAAATATTTTTTTTTAATTTTTATGAATCACTAGCTGGCCCGACAGACGCTCTCCTGAACAAAGTTTTATAAATCTTTTCTGTATTTATTTTGCCAGTTAGAGTAGAGCTTTTGTAAACACGTGGAACATAGAAATAGGACATAAAATATATTACGGAATTCGAAATGTTCTCCAACTGCAACAATGGCAACATCGTCAATTGTTGGCCCATTGAAATGTCTTGCGTGTTCACCCACGAGTGTTTTAGCAGCTCTGATTATCGGATGGCACTGCGTTTTTAAATAATGAAATCAATTCTTAATATTGATAAAAAAGGTTCTCTGTGCACAATACTAGTCTACTTTTTGTTGGGAATCGCCCGCTCGGTGGAATATTTGACCTTGGAAACTGTGAAAATCAGTCATTGCCTGCTTTAGCCGAGGTACTTAAAAATTCACGGTTATTAACTATATCAGTTTTTCGGTAAAATCAAAATATTTTCGCTTCGAGTAGCAACAATATTTAGAACAAATAAAAGAAATGAAAAAAATTAAATATATTCGTTTACGAACCAAGTTGGCACACAAATATTATTATATATAAGAAAGATGCTTACAAATATGTTGACTTTAGTCCCACCTACCAAGTCTACTTTTCCCAAAAGCTTTTTCTTTGCACAGCCAACCTACATTATGAAGATATTTCAGACCACAGTGCCACATACTATTTTCCCAAAAATTTTTTCTTTGCACAGCCAACATACATAATGAAGGGTTTTCAGACCACAGTGCCACATAGAGGGTGTATTTTGCGCAGAAATGTTTCTATTTGTAAAACCCTCTTTCATACTGAATATGAACCAAATCGGACCATAAATATGTATTTTTGGAATATCTCCACCTCCCGGGTATATATTTTTTACATCCTCGGCGACCACCGTAGCCGAGTGTGTAGGATGTGCGTACTTCACTCGATTCGTCCCGGGTTCGAATCCTGACCGGGGAAAGTAACATCAAAAATCATAGAATAGTTTTTTCTATTAGTGGTCGCCCCTCGACAGGCAATAACAAACCTCAGTGTGAATTTCTGCCATGAAAAAAAAACTTCTCACAAAAAACAAAAAACGTTCGCCGTTCGGAGTCAGCGTAACAGTGTAGGTCACTCACATTGTGTTAGAACATCAAGATGCACACACGAAATTGTAGGAGAATTTCTGCGCAAATCGCTTAAGCGGTTATAACGCGATTTAAGTAAATAAGTAAGATTTCTCTTTTAGTTCTAGCAAAGGCATGCAAACACAAATCTAAATGCAAAGTGGAGAAGAACACGAAAATTTTTGATTTTCTTTTTTTGTAAATTTCCTATACAAAACATGGCAAGGGTGCGTTAAAGTTCTAGGAAGAACAAACAAACACCCTAGCGTGAATTTTTTTCATGAAATCTGAAAGCAGACTAAATCAGAATCCGCCGCGTCGCTTCGGTATACTTAATAAGCTTCTGTTATACTTACATTGCATGTAAGTTAAGGTATCAAAGGTGCAACTGTTGGTCAACACGAGGGTTAATAAAATATAACACAAATTATAATCCTATAATTTGATTTGATCCAATTCTTGCACTCAAGCTTTTGCCAAAGTGCTCAATATGTGCAGTATGTGCGTGGCGTTCGCTGACTGGCCAGCACTGCAACCAACAACGACACCCGTATAGCTCAGTTTTCCCGCCAAAACTCACGACTTTCAATAATCCAGCATTACAGCAACAAACAACATCTGCATAGCAACAGCTCAGCTCGCTCACCAAGATCAGCACCACGAAAGAACAACAAATAAAGTCAACTATGAACATATGCAGCAGGTCACTTTAACCAAAGTCTAACGATAGTAGATCACTAAGAAAATTGTAATCAAGCGAGTAACATCGCAGTAAATAAAGTACCTATTTACTAATCAAAAGGTACAGCGCATTCTTAAGTAACTGGCGCCCAACGCAAGGCTTCTTAAAATCTCCTAACAAGTGGATTATAATATCCAAGGACATACAATAAGAACACTTATCCTGCAGGAAAAGGACTACTTCCACTGAGGACAGGAATCCCGATTAAATTAAAAAATAGATAAATAAATTTTGTCTGTAAGTACTAATTTAAGGTCAATAAAAGTGGCCGTTTTGTGTTTAATGGAAAAATTAATAAAACTCTGAAAAATTGTGTGTAAAAAGAGAATAATTTGCTTAAAATAAATTTGTTTAAAATAACAAAAGAACAAAAAATATTTCTTTAGTCACAAATATAATTTTTTCATTGCGAATTTTCATAATTTAACATTGCTTAAACGGATAATCATACACGAAAGTAAAAACGTTTTTGTGGCTCCTGTTTTGTCAAAATTAATATAATTAGCAAACAAGTGCTCCTTCAGTGTCAAAACATAACCCCTTAGAGCACGTGTGTAAAATTTATTCTTATTAAATATTTTCTTCCAACACGTTTATTTTCTGATCTGAAAGCCAAAAATTTCGTATGATTAAAACTCGTGAAAAGTGCGAATAATAATAAAATTTATTTAACTTAAACAATAAAGATTTAATACCCGATTTGGCTTGGTAAAAGAGTATATTTTACTACTCGCATAACGTTTTAAATAAATTACTTTTTCTCCACTTTTCAAAATAAGCTTGTGTCTTAAAAATTAATATCTCGTGATATTAGCTACAAACTTCGATTTAAAGTTTATAAAAAGGAAAATTTAAGTGTTTTTAAATATCAACATGGAAATTAGCAGGGAACAAGTTTTACAAATAGTTAACGCTGCTACTGAGCGGACTAGGGAAGCATTTGCCGAGCAGCTTGATCAATTAACTTTACAATTGAATCGATTAGCGCCTCCCACTGTTCAGACTTATGCTCCGGTATCTATTAACCCCTTAGTTGCACAAGATAATGCTAGCTTGGACCTAATAAAGTCGCTTCCTGAATTTAAAGGCGATTCTTCATCATATCCGGCATGGCGCACCGCTGCGCAGTTTGCAATGAATTATTATAAAGAGGGTTCGGAAAAATACTATATCGCAATGGGCATATTTCGAAACAAGATTACTGAATCTGCTAACTCTACTCTTTCATCGTTCAATACAGTTCTTAATTTTCAAGCAATTATTGCAAGGTTAGATCAATCGTACTCCGACAAAAGACCATTGTACGTTCTAGAGAACGAACTTAGCGTGTTAAGGCAATACAGGTTGTCAATTTCCGACTACTATGACAAAGTCGACAAGCAATTAACTCTCATAATTAACAAACAAATAATGACCCATAGTGGTAATTAAAGGTAACACCTCATTTTCAACCGATTCATCGGAATACTCATCCCAGTACAAGAAATATTCAAAACGCCCATATTAAACCAACACCAATGGAAATCGACAACAACACCTCTTATTACCATAAACGCTCCTCTCCTCAGAATCATTATAATCCCCATTATCAACAAAATAAAAATAATGTTCAACAACATCAGTTAATGCGAAATGCTCCGGCGCAGCAGCATTTTACAGTTCATCCTCCGGTATTTAAGCGGTCACGCGAGCAATCCTCCTTAAATCACACACCCCTAAATAAAATGCAAAAAGTTAACTTCATGCCTGAAAAGGAAGTGTTCGATCAAGTAGATTGTGAAGGGTATAATGAAGATTATTTTCAAGGTGACAGCTTAAGAAATTATGCTGACAGTTATTGCCTTGATGAGAATACCAATAACGATAATCAAGTTGATGTCGATACGCAACAAGTCGAGGAAATTAATTTTTTAAACTAAAGTCGCTCCTGCCGTTTATAACTAAAACTTCCAAAAGCGGTCGGGAGCTACGCCTTTTAATCGACACCGGAACTTCTAAGAACTATGTTAAAAATTTTTCGTTTCTGCACGGCATCAAAAGTATCGATAAACCGTTCAAGTTAAAGTCTATCAATGGGTCGAATTTAATAAATAAAAAATGCCTAATGAATGTTCTCGGTCATACCTCAACGTTTTACTTACTACCTGACTTAAGTACGTTTGACGGTATCATTGGATACGATTTCCTTAGAGAAATTGAGACAAATGTTGATACTGAGAATGGATACTTGTTTTACCGTAATGGTGTAGAGAAACTAAAGCATCTCTCATGTAACCAAAGCAATTATATTACAATAGAAGAAGGCTCTGTTCCATTTCACATTAAATCTATATTTCACGATATGATTAAAAGAAACATAAATGCATTTGCTGACCCAAATAGAGCACTACCATTTAACACTAATGTTAAGGCTATGATTCGTACTCAAACAAACGATCCAATTTATAGCAAAAGCTATCCGTATCCGGTTTCAGTTGCGCCGTTCATTAATAACGAAATAAAAACACTCCTTAAGGACGGTATAATTAGAGAATCCTGCTCTCCGTATAATTCTCCCGTTCATGTTGTATCCAAAAAGGGTTTAGATGAAAGCGGTAATCCGAAGCTACGACTGGTAATTGATTATAGGAAGATTAACGAAAAAACAATTCCTGATCGATACCCAATACCGGATACTACCACAATTTTAGCCAATTTGGGAAATTCGAAATATTTTACCACCTTAGATTTAAAATCCGGTTTCCATCAGATTGTTATGTGCGAGGAAGACAGGAAAAAAACTGCGTTTAGCATTAACAATGGGATGTATGAATTTTGTAGGCTACCCTTCGGTTTAAAAAACGCGCCAAGCATATTTCAGAGAGCGATAGACGATGTCCTGCGCGAAGACATCGGAAAATGTTGTCACGTTTATATCGATGATATAATTATTTATTCACCCGACGAAAACTCGCATTTGGCTAGCATCGATAAAGTCTTAGGCAGTTAGAAAAAGCGGGAATGAGAGTGTCGACAGAAAAGTCGAAGTTTTACAAAACTGAAGTTGAGTTCCGGGGTTTTTTGGTTTCAGAAAAGGGTATAAGAACTTGTCCAGATAAAGTCCATGCAATTTTGAATTATAATCTTCCAAGAACACTGCGCGCGCTGCGATCATTTCTCGGTCTTTCAGGCTACTATCGTCGCTTTGTAAAAAATTATGCCGATATGGTAAAGCCATTAACCAAATATCTTCGTGGCGAGAATGGACATGTAGGAGCAAAAAAATCGAAAAATGTTGAAATTACACTTGATTGCGAGGCGCTAGGCGCTTTTGAAAAAGTAAAGCGAGTGTTAGCTTCCGAAGATGTTCTTCTTCAATATCCAAATTACAACCAACCTTTCGAACTGACAACGGACGCCTCGTCGACCGCCTTAGGCGCAGTTTTGTGTCAAAATGCCCGCCCCATTACAATGATTTCAAGAACTCTTTCTGCTACAGAGCAAAATTACGCCACCAATGAACGCGAACTGCTTGCTATCGTATGAGCTTTGAAAACGTTGCGGCATTATCTCTACGGAGTAAAAAATATAGAAATTTTTACTGACCACCAACCCCTTATTTTTTCAATATCCGAAAAAAATCCAAACAGTAAAATAAAGAGATGGCGCGCATTTATAGAAGAATTTTCGCCCAACTTTCACTATAAACCAGGAAAAGAGAATAAGGTAGCTGACGCGCTCTCTAGGCAGTACGTAAATAATTTAGAAGAATCTGAAACAAATGAAACCGCTCATAGTGAAGAGTCATCTAGTAACATTATAAAAACTATAAAGCAACCCATTAATCAATTCAAAAATCAACTCATTTTAACCAAATCGAAAACTTTCAGTAAAACCACTAAAATTTTGTTTAAGAAATTTATTCGATACACCATCTTTTTTGACACTGTCGAAAATTTAATACACTGCTTAAAATCTTCAATAAATTATAACGTAACAAATGGAATTCATTGTGACCTCCCTACTTTAGCGAAAATACAGAACCCCATATTATCTGAATTTCCAGGTGTAAAATTTGTTCACACTGAATTACTCGTTATTGATATGACAAACAAGGATGACCAACAGAAACAGAAACAGTCGCTACTGAGCATAATCGAGCACACCGCTGCTTATCTGAAAACTTTAATCAAATTTCCAAAGAATATTACTTTCCAAATTTAAAACAAATGTTAAAAAATCTAATCACAAATTGTAAGATTTTTTTGGAGAATAAGTACCAGCGCAAACCACCAGACCCTGGCATTGGCAAAACGCCTATCCCAAACTTCCCGGGGGAAATCCTCCATTTAGACATTGTTATTACCACCAAACAAAATTTTTTAACATGCGTCGACAAATTTTTTAAATTTGCCGTGGTGAAGCCAATCGCATAAAGATCCACTGTTGATGTCAAAGATGCTCTTCTACAAATTTTGTTAATGTTCAAGAATACGAAAACCGTTGTAGCCGACAACGAAAAGGCTTTCCACTCAAATCTAATAAAAACCCTACTAAGAGATCACTTTTCTATTGATCAATTCTTCATACCCACACTCCACAGTGAAAGCAACGGCCAAGTGGAAAGGTTTCACTCCACCTTGCTTGAGATAGCGCGTTGTATTAAGGAACAGCAGCAATTATATGAAACTACTGACCTAATTTTACTAGCAACCCACAAATACAATCATAGCATACACTCTGTCATAAACGCTAAGCCTATCGACGTGTTTCATAATCATCGAGCGGAAATTTTAAACGCTGTTAGAAGAAGGTTAGTAAAAGCTCAGGAAAACACTCTTAAAAGATTTAACGCAAGGAAAACACCTAAAACATACGAAGTTGGAGAAAAAGTTTTTTTGAGAAGAAACAAACGATTAGGTAATAAATTTGATAAAATTTTTATAGAAAAAGTTGTCGAAAAAGATCTCGGTACTGCAGTTATGATAGAAGGGAAAAGAATCCACAAAAGCAATTTGCGATAGTTCTCTTTAATGATTTCCTGAAGAAATTAAATTTATTTTTTAAACTAAAGTTAAATAATATTTTTTTAAGCCACATATTAACAAGCCAATGGAATTAAAATAACATATTTTTTTTGATCTTGAATTATTACCATTTCATTAAAAAAAATTGTAAACTAAACCTAGTTCTAAGGTGCTATTTTTTGAAAAAAGTAAGTTCTAAGTTACTACAGTTGCAAAAACAAAATATTAAATTGTTACCTATTACCAGTTCATTAAAACAACTTGTAAACTAAACCTAGTTCTAAGCTACAACAATTGTAAAAACAAAAAAAAAACATTTGACCTGCTCCCACTATCACGTCGATTTTGAGATTCAAAATGACTTAATCGAAACGAGGACGTTCGAGTTTAACAAGGGGAGTAGTTAAGGTATCAAAGGTGCAACTGTTGGTCAACACGAGGGTTAATAAAATATAACACAAATTATAATCCTATAATTTGATTTGATCCAATTCTTGCACTCAAGCTTTTGCCAAAGTGCTCAATATGTGCAGTATGTGCGTGGCGTTCGCTGACTGGCCAGCACTGCAACCAACAACGACACCCGTATAGCTCAGTTTTCCCGCCAAAACTCACGACTTTCAATAATCCAGCATTACAGCAACAAACAACATCTGCATAGCAACAGCTCAGCTCGCTCGCCAAGATCAGCACCACGAAAGAACAACAAATAAACTCAACTATGAACATATGGAGCAGGTCACTTTAAACAAAGTCTAACGATAGTAGATCACTAAGAAAATTGTAATCAAGCGAGTAACATCGCAGTAAATAAAGTACATACCTATTCACTAATCAAAAGGTACAGCGCATTCTTAAGTAACTTGTATAACGATAATTCAATTTAAAAAAATTATAATTAATTTCAAGATTGTACTAGAGTTTTAAGATTTTGATAGGGGTTCGAATAACAAAACCCTCCCCTTGTGTCAGGGCTATATGAGCGTTCCCGACGCCATCATTGCTGGCGAGCATGTTTTGCTCATCAATGCTCCATACCAGCAGTGTTTCCAAAACTTTTTGAAAATAGGCTTACTAGGCAAAGTAAAAGGGCTGAAAAAGGCTGCATCAAAATTTGTGTGAGGCTTTACATATAAATCAACAATTCAAACATTTTATTTGTGTTACGATTTCATGACAAATTAAATGCGGGTTACGCAAATTTATATTGGCTTTATAAGCTTAAAAAATATTTTATTTTTAAGGTACGAGGTATTTTTTTCATACGTAAAATTAATCCATATATTTATCACCAGCGTAGTCAAAGCGTTTATTCATGTTTATTTCATACTTTAGAATTTTTGGCCGACCACTAATGTCTAATGTCTTCCAAATCATTACAGTCTCCAAGAGAGGATCTTGAAGATTTTGACAGAATTTCTACGTAAGAACAGATCCTATGTACAAAAACCGTGTATGTATGTAAATCTGGTGTGACGACACCATGTATGAAATTTCCTTAAGACTGAAATGCTGGCTATCGTTTGTTTACGTTGTGCATTTTTAACAACATATTGTGTTGCACTAAAAACAAATTTATAACGTAGGAATGAAGTGAACTTGTTTGTTTTATTTTCTTTTATATTCGAATTTATAACGATAAATCGAATGCCGTACGAAGACGCTGGGAGAGAGCCGGCCAAAACCAATTAGGCGCCTGGACGAATCATGCATTGGCGCGATTTTATATTTGATAGCAAGTCATAAATTTATTGTGAATTCAGAGCCATATTTTTATTGAAGCATAACAAACGTTTTATTAACAGTTGTTTGTAATAAGGTAGCGTATTTATAAAGAAAAACTATTAAAACTGATTAGATCGCAAGGGCGTATTTATCAATTTAAGTTTAGAAAAATAATTTGCCAATGGCAATAGTCACTGGTATAGTTAATACAATATGCAACAATATATTGGGATTGATTAAGTTTAATAATTCGATGGGCGTTGCCTGATTGCATTCGAGATAGTGTTGCAAACTTAAAATTTCTTCGCTCAACAAATTTCTATCACTATCAGTAGTGCGATTCACTAACTTTAAACGTTACGACAATTGTTAATTTTAGCGGCAATATTTGCCGTTTGCACTAACGATTGTGCGATTCACTAACTTATACTTAACGACACTTAACAGCTGTTTCGTTGTATTTATTCAAAGTGATAAAGAGTGGCATCTCTGTCACACTAAATGTCAAAATGAGTGAAAAGCACAAAGAGGAATAGAGAAAAAACAAACGAATACATGCTAGCACAGTGAACGGAGCAAATTTTTGGCGTGAGTTGAAAATATTTGAATAACGTAAGTAAAATAAATCATTAATATAATATAATTTATAATTTTGTATATATTGTTTTACTTAGAATGACGACAACTAGTGTTAAAAGAAGCCGTGCCACAACCGAGCAACTTAACTGTATGGCGGATTTTTTGCTTGAAAACCCGGGGTTAGCCGGATCTAGGTTCCAGAAGCTGCACGGAAAGTTTGAATGCGATAAGAAGTGGAAGGAATTGGCGGCAATTCTGAATAGTCTTGGCGGAGCAGTTAAGACTGTCGATCAATGGCACACGGTAAGCACACATTGTTGAATTGCTTCATATATTCTAATACAAATATTTTTTTCCCAAAACAGGTTTGGCGGGATCTCAAAAGTAGAACCAGCATCAAGGCGCGAGACCGGCGAAGGAAGCTGGCACTGACTGGAAACAGGCCAGTCGAGGAGACTCTTTCAGATTTTGATAAGCGTGTGCTGGGACTTATTGGGACGGTATATGCGGAAGGGCATGAAGTGGACGAAAATATCCCAATGGAAGAGGTGAGTTAGATGAAGTGAATGTTCATTGAGTGTAAGTTACAATAGTTCTAACTCTTAGGAATTTCAACTTCGTCTGCAAGAAGGAGACGAAAGTTTGCTTTTCGAAATACCGCAAAGCTCATCTATAGTCGCTGAAAGTATCGACTTGCGGTCATCGGCTTTGAACACCCCTGCCAGAACACCACGCAGGAGTTTAAAGAGGAAACGTGCGGAAGAGGACAGCGACGCACGTTCGAGATTTTTGGAGATCGCTGAAAAACAAGCAGATGCTTTAAAGGTAAATTGCTTTCGAAGTTACTGTGTAATGTTTTTTTCTACTTTTCTGTTTCGGATTCTCTTCTTATAGATGTTAGCTGAATCTAACAAGCAAAGTGTCGAAGTGGCCAAACAACAGGTAGAAACTTTAAAGGTTCGTAATATTTGCCTAGCACGCATACATTGGGTATTATATCTTTTTTCATTCCCTTAATAGATCTTAGCCGAATCCAGCGCAGCGCGTGTCGCTGTTGAGAAGAATATGGCGCAGGCAATAACCACTTTGGGGGAAGGGTTGAAAGCCACGGCAGATGCTTTCAACGATTTAACAAATGCCATCTACCGCGCGAATTAATTTTAATTTTTTTTTTTTTAATTATGAAGAATGTTTGTACCTGAATTCATGTTTTATTTTCTTTTATAGTAAGTAAGCTTTAGTTATAAGTTTGAAGTAATTTTAACATTAATTTAATATTCCATGAATTTAATCCTTTTTTTTTAATTTTTGTGATAATTTATATTGTTATAGTGAAATTGAATTGAAGTGAATTTTTTTGATCATAATGTACAATTTCATTTAGTTTTAATTTAATGAACTTTTTCGAAGTAGCTGAATGTTCCTCTATGTGGCGATTAGTTCCTCGTTTTATATATTTTATATAGTGATTGAAATGTGATAAAATATGTATACATATGTACAAATGAATTTCCAAACTTGGATTTAATATCTCCTGTATTAAAATACTTTATACTCGTATGTAAGACTGGATAGAAAATGTTATCTCAATTTTTATACAAATATATAACAATAAAAATGAAACCATAAATATTTTGCAAAATATTAAACGTAATAATTTTACTTTTATTGAGAATTCTTGAGCATGAATGTAAAAAAGTATTTAGGTAAAAAAATTTGCAATTAGTCACTCTTGGATGCGTTTCGCAATTGAGGATGGCGCATCTTGCGCCAAGAAAATGCTTTCCGTTGTGGACTCTGAAGACTCTTCCCCGGGCACTTCTATTTGCTCATCTAAACTAATGTTGTGCAGCACTGTGCACGCATTTACTACTTTTCCTGTAAATCCGGGATCATACAAAAGAGTTCTTTGTTTCGATAAGCATCGCCAAGTTCCTTTAAGAACACCAAAAAGTCTCTCAACTGGGTTGCGTGCTTTGCACAATGCCTCGTTATAGCGGTATCTCGGGCTTCCTTCTGGTTGGTTTGTTAGAGGAGTCATCAGCCACGGCTCCAATGGATATCCAGAATCACCTGCAGACATTTTCAATATCAAATTAATGCTTTTTATTTAGTAGGATTGATTTAAAAAAAAAACTCACCAATGAGAAACTTGTTCTGAATTCCGTTTTCAAAATTTCGCTGCATAACTCTTCGTGCTGCGGAGGAGCTCCAAATGTAGGAATCGTGTCGTGCCCCCGGAAACCTGGCATTCACATTCAAAATTTTTAAATTTGGATCACATATCTACGTATAAATGAAAAGAAAAGTATACTAGTAATTTTATATTTGAAAAATTGATAAAACTTTGAATTTACCATTTGCACATTAATTGAATGGTAGCTATGGTGGTTGACATAAGCCTCCTCATGATTCTTTGGCGCCAAAATTTAAATATGAGTGCAATCGATGGCCCCAATAGTGCCTCCCACAAAGGGAGACGACGCTGAAGCAAAGATTTCTTTAGCTACTTTTCGCTCTACTTGGGTCATAGGAAACCTCACTTTCTGGCGAAACAAAGAATCATTGATAGCATCCGTTACCCGATGAATGCTACGGCTTACGGATGACTGGCTCATGGATATTCCCCATTGTTCACCTACGGGTCGTTGATAGCAACCAGTTGCGAAGAACCTTAACGCCGCTAGAACCTACCAATATAAAAGTAAAATTTAAAATTGCATACAGGCTTAAAGATTACACGAGCTACCTGTTTCTCAGTTGATATTGCTGTTATTCTGGATCCTCTTATTTGGTTGTCAAGCTGATAAATTAGGTATTCGGCCAAGTCTGGAGTTAGCCGATACAGCTTTTGAAATTCTGTTGCACTCAGATGAAATGGATTGTCCACATCTCGGAGTAAACGTCGATCCACTGTTGGAGCGCTTACTTCTTCGTCATCTCGTGATAAATCATATGCCAAATACTCAAAAGACATTATTTAACGTACCTTTTTTTTAATTACAAGAAAACCAAAACACCGAATTTTAAATTTATCTTTAATTTAAGTTGAAAACACGACTTTCTCTTTTCTCGATTGAGTTAACAACACAAAATTTGTCGTCGTTTAATTTTCGGTCATCGATTAGCTAACAGAAACAGCTGATTCGGCGAATACGAAAATCGTTAAAAAATGGCTACTGAATAGCAGGGTCGCTAAAATTTTGGTTAAGTTGAGTTAGTGAATCGCACTACAGATTTAACGTTTACCGTTAAACTATCTTGCAATGCAATATAACGACAAAATAAATTTGATTTCTGATTATGTTAGGCCAGAAATTCACCGATGCAGAAAAATGTTACATCTATAGAATTTTTTCATTTTATTTTGGTTCATCAACAGCTGCACCCGGTCTAGGTTAAATGGCCCTTATAGCTTTTCCTTTTCTCTAAAAATATGTCAGCTCATTATATTGCAATATTACGAAAATTGGTGAAGGTGATCATTCTGCCAGGGTGATTGCGTAGTGTGACATCGCTGCATAACTTTGTTTGGTGACACAGCCCTTGATTAATATTATATGGATATGGATTGATCCCAAAATGTTTTCTGTGAGGACTGCGCCAGTTGTAAAACTAAAATGAAATTAAATATTGGGGCTACCCACGACTGGTTGTATTCACAGTAAAAAATTACAATAAATATGTTAAGATGTACACATTTATTGTAATTTTTGTACATCTTATCACATTTATTGTAATTTTTACTGGGGCTCCCAAAAAAAAAACCTTTGCACAAGGACAGCTAACTTTTGCTTTGATGAGGCCACTAATAAATGTTTTAAAATAATTTTGTTCATTCTAAAGACGAAACTGTCAAAAATACATGTATATATTTATATTGCAGAGTTCTGCGTGTATGTAATTTGTTTTTGAAATTTACCTAAACTACAAAATTTGCAATGTATAATGATTAGATATATCAGATATCCCGTAAGTAATAGCATTCTAAAGTTTCCCTTATTGAATTTTTATCTGAGGTTTATATTACCAAATTATTTCTTTGTCGCCTTCACTCATTACTATTTATTTGGTTATTTGTTGCTAATCAACAGTTGATTTGTTTTTAATGACAGTTTCATGGCCCGAAATTTCCTCGCCTTCACACCCAATTAAAGCTGCAATCAGAAATTCTATCTCTACATCTGTCTAAATCGAAAGCATTTTCACAAATATAAATTTCTTCTCCTTTCAGTTATAGAATTCAGCCAAAAACCCGATATAACGGCCAATCGTGTTCAGAACGAACATATAGTCATTTGCCATGTCTTGACATGAAAACTGCGCATCGAGAGGATCAATAATTCCAAAGCTTCCCCGATAATTGAATTAAAAAATGGCATCCGTGCAATTTATTAAAATTTTTTTAGTTTTGATCCGACTACCCAGTTTACTGGAAAAAGATTGTCAAATGCCATTCCAGCTTTTTTGGAATCCTCGGGGATGTTACGACAGTACAAGTGTAAGGAATGGAGAATTTCACGGAGCACAAGATTACATTCAGGAATACAAGTAATTGGTTCATGACATCCTCGCAATTTAGCCCTTTACCATTTTGATAAGTATTTTATACGATGTAAAAGTTATGAATCGAAATTACAATTTCTGTTGTTTGTTTACGTCTGATGGGCTTCAAAAATGATGTCTAGTATAGAGTGTTCTCCATCAGCCTCAAGTATAGAGGATGGTAAAGAACAATGTTGCGAGAACTTTGAAATCATATTGTTAATGATGAAGTTTGCTCAAATCAGTAGGATGTCCAATTCTTTTAAATAAGTTTGTATTTTACGTCTTCAATTTAAAGTGCATTTTTGCATCTAACAATCCATAAACTGATAAATTGTTTGCATCAAACATGTTTTAATGCAGTTATACACTTCAATAATATATTTTGCAAAAATTACAAACATTGCACTTAAATTTGTATTTGCAAGCCTTTGCTGAAATTCAAACACAAATCCTGAATGCGGTCATATGGTTGCACGCAATAGTTTTTAATATATGGGCATACTACTTTCCTTACTATGAGAAATTTGAAGTAATAAGGGCAATAATCATCATGATTTCAAGAAATCAAAATTGTTTTTGAGCCGAAATCCTCTTCCTGCGCAGGTTTAATACAATTACGACAAAGTAGGAACTATAACTCAGAGTGAGGCACTAATGTTAGGACAAAATGCGGTGGAGTTATTGTGCCCATGTATGTATGTATGTAGGTATGCTTTAAATGGTTCGTTAAGTAAAGTTCCATTACTTGAGTTTCGAGCTGCTTTTAATTTTATATAATTATCTGAATTTAATTTCGACTAAAAAAGTAAAAAAAACCTATGCAAAAACTTTTTGTTAAAACGATAGAAATAACCAAGTCGAATTCTTACAAGGTGGTGTTATAAATACAACTAGAAAATTCCTATGTATTTTGTTTTTGCTTCTGCGTAAGAGTTGTCAAAATTTACACACATTTTGTTTTTGCTTTAACGGCTTTTGAAAGCTCATACGCAAAAGCAAAAATAAAATACATGTAGGTGAATAAAAAAAAAATCAAATCGGCTGCTATAGTAACTACACCTTATATGAATTCGCCTTGGAAATAACTCTGTCGAAATCAAGGCGAATCCATACAAGGTGATAGAATCCTATGAGCTGAATGCTTGTTCTTCTCTCTGAATTCCCTAGTTGGACATTTCACTCGCAAAATACACTAACAAAATACATGAGCAATAGTAGGCGAATTCAGATTTTGACATTTCACACGCAAAATTACACAAACAAAATACACAGCGGATTCACCTTGTTTATCTTGCTATCGCCTTCTATGGATACACCTTGGTTGAAATACATACATATGTAACATTAATTTTATATTACTTTGAATTAAAATATATTTCAATATAAATTTGACTGAAATAAAAACAATACATATACATACATATAAATAAAAAAATATTTAAATAGTGAATAGTATTTCCCAATTATCACTGCCTATTTAAAGTTCATTATAAAATGCCTAGAGAATTAATTATATTATTAATTATAAGGGTATGAATAACATAAGTCATTAAAATTTACTACCAACACCTCTTTGCGGAATATACGGCTCCACTACTACACGAATGGAACCGGATTTTTACTGATGGATCAAAAAACTATACCAATATATCAATTGCAGAAGTTGATTCCAAAGATAGCACAATTGCAGCAGGTATTCTCTCCTGTTACGCATCCATCTACACAGCTGAAGCGGCAGCGATATTTCATGCGATCACTTTTACAGGAAGCTCAAATTCCAAAACGATCATCTGTTTAGATATTAAGGCAACTATATTTGCGGTGATGAATGCACCGAGTCCCACTTAATCTCTTGCATTCGGAACAAGCTGATGGGAAATAAAAACGGAACGAAACTAATGTGGGCACCACCAAGTCATGCAGCTATAGACGAGAAAGTTGCTAAAGAACGATTAAAAAACATACATATAATATTTTATATCTCAACGCCACCGTCAATCACAAATAGAGGCATGTGGTTAAATTCAGCACCAATACATTACACGCAATCCTAACTACACAAAGCCTAGTTATCCATCAAATTGCCGTTGCAACGATGTGAAATCATTTGTCCGTCTACTCCTTAAACATATAATCGCTACCCACTCCTATCTTTTAAAATCATATTCAATGCTTGCTTTTATCCATTGATTGAGCTCAGATTTCACTGACCTGTATACATTAAAATTACTGTTCACTTCACTTGTACGTTCTAAGCTAGAATACGCTGTTTTTATCTACCATATCCAGATTAATACACTAAATAAATAAATAAATAGTATCCGTATAAATATATCCGCCGTACGGCCGATTGAGCTACAACAACAGCAAAATTTTACAATCGCTAGGCTCAAATTCGGAATAGCATAGCCAATTGTAGGAAATTTTGTACGAAGATCAATAGGTGAACGAGTTTTACGAAAATAATAATAAAAAATCGTATATAAACGCAAGAATAACTAGAAAATATATAACTTAAATTGCTCATAAAAAAATGTTTATTAACGCATATTTACAAGATTTTTCCTTCGCCCAAGCCTTGCATTCATACCACTTAAAACGCTTTTGAATCCGAATGAGAAGACGAAAATTTCACACAATTCTTTAATGGTTTAAACCGCTAATATATATATTAATATATAAGTGAAATTAATTAAACAAATAACATTTGATCAATGAATATGAATGGATTAGAATCAATACGTAACATTCTCTTCTACATACCCTGGCTGAAACGTGTTTTCTACCATAAGACAAATGTGCAGCAGCAAGATAATCCATTATATTTGAATTATTAAACAAACTGTCTTACAAATTTTTAAACTGTCATTCCTCATTTTAAAGAATATTTGTTTATTTATATCTGGGAAAAACCTGATTGATTAAACTTCGAATTTCCTGCTTTCGGTTGTCAACGCGGTGGAGAGTTACGAACGGATTACAGCATACTGCTTTTATATTTTGCGGAGCCGATCTACATACGTATTCGTAACTACGAAAATTCGGATTCTAGCATAGGGGTGTAATACTCGAACTTTTGTATGCGCGCATGCACATGGTACGACAAAATGTTAAGCCACATATTAAGTTATGAGGCCTAGTATTGTCATATGGAATGGCATATTTAAAGACCACCACTAAGCTAGCTAAACCAGATATTTGGCAAAATTTTCTGTATAATTAAAGTTGCTAAATATGCTAAGTGGAACAAAAAACTTGAAGTACAAAAAAACACAGCTTCATATGAAGCTGATATATATTGGAACAATTTTTCATCATCTTTTGTCAAGTTTAGTTTGGAGACAAACTGGGTTCGGCGATGTGCCATCTTCAGTGTAATTTTTCGTTCTGCCAGAAAAATCGACAGTCTCTTGCATATTTAACATACTCATGACTTATCACGAGGTTAGGAGGAAGTAAACCCATACAATAGTCATATTGCTTGGTTCAAGTTGCCTTGAGATGATGGTTGCAATCAACGCCCCGTAGGTAAAAAATATGAAATATTCATGAGTCTCTACGTCTTACGCTAGTGTTAATGCTTTGTTTAACAAACATAGGTTTCCCATGAGTCAAGTGGAGCATATTCAAATCACGGAAGCTTAAAACAACTACCAAGGTAAAAGCAAACGTTTATATTGGACTCAAGTACAAACCACGAATATATTGTAGTTTATTTTAAATTTATATATGTATAACTGATCCAAAGCTAAAAATATTAAATATAAAAGCTAAATACCCTGGAAAACAACATGATTCATAAATGGACCTACTCCGCTCCGCGAAGGGTAATAGAGCGAATTTTGAAACGGAAAACCATGACATGTCTTTGACTGGCAAGTTTCATTAATTCATTGAAAATTACTAACTAAAAATAACTTAAATTTAACACTATTCCCAAAACTATTTGCGGGTGTTTACGGATATTCTGTGGAGTCGTGGTCAATGACTCCTCTACCAAATCAACCAGAGGAGAGTCTGAAATTTAGATACAATGAATCATTGGGTTATTTGGGTTATTTTTTACCTACAATATGTACTACGCAGTGTTATTTGTTTCCAATTATAGTACTGTTAATTGAAAAACACTAATATCTATCATTAGTTAAAACATTTGAGTGGACTTTTAATTAATGGCCATAGCTTAAATATTTAAAAATGATTTAACAATTTAATTAAAGATTTTTAATTTGTTTTCCACTATTATAAAAATAAAAAGACGTGCTACTAACGTCTTCAAAAATTGTTTGCATAGGTTATGCGATATATTTACGAAAATAACTGGCTTGTTTTTAATAACATTGAGGCACTTATCAAACTAAAAATATATTTAAATATATGAAAATTTGTCAGGATATAACTTATTAATATGCATAAATTTGTGCACAAGTATGTACGAACAACCCAAAGTCAACACTCATGTATTTATGAAATGAATCCATCCTATTAAGTTCTGAAATCTTACGAAACTATTGAGTACGAGTATTAGCAAAGGAAGGGGCAATGATGCTAATAACATAAAATATTGCCATTATGATGGTGTGAGAATGGAGATTTCAACAAATAGAAAACAAATATTTGATAAGAGCTTTACAGAACCATAGGCCTCTTCCTCGCACACTTATGATCTTGCTTTACTTGTGCCCACTTAACGTTATTAAAAAGGGTTAAAAAGGTGAGCAAATATTTACATTAGGCCAATTAAAATAATAATTTAAGTGGTAAAATTGTGGGAGGTAGTAAACAAACGATAAGGCTGCGGGTTACAGTGGAATTAAAATGCACTGCCAGCAGAATCTCATGGTACCATATTTTTGAACAGAATTATAATGATAACGGCAGTAATGCCATATTAATTTGAATGCCAAACTGTGGGTGTGGCGTAAAGCAACATTTATATCTGTTAAGGTCTGATACTTTGGCGCGGCATATTTACTATGCAGGGAATAGATGTAGAAGAAAGAAGCTTATCCGCAATTTTGTGCAGCTCACAGCATATTACATTGTACAACACAGATTATCCTGTAAATTACATATGTATGCATGTACGAGATGTATTTATTTATATGCACTTATGTATATACCTATATGGATTTGCGTGCAAATGTTTTAGACGTTGTGCGTGTAGCAAGCATTGCTTACGATGAACTGTGCTATTTGTTTGAATTTTGCTTCTGCTTATATTATTTACCAACATCCCTCATAATTCCACCAAGGACATTTCGTTAGCGTTTATTTCGCATGCACGTAATTTCATTGTAATGAATTTGTTGTTTGATTTCTGTTCACCCACCAATATAGAAATGAACGATTGACGAGTGTATTACAAGAGCAACTGCCAATACCAACAGCTTCCTTAAGTGAGCGATTTAAATATTTGCAGAAGCGTCATCAATGCGCCCCGCATATCATCAATATTTGTAAGTACAGTCCACTGGAAATTTATTAGAGACACTTTTCCGTTTTTAAATTTCTTGTGCCTATTTTGCACTAATAAAGAAACTTTCATAGTCGGTAGCAAAACACTTCCATTTCGTATTCTGTGCGCTCTTATTACCAGTGAATTTTGTTATCACCGTATTGGGAAGCAAAGTGGAAATAACGACAAAATGGATGTTTATTTAATTTTTGGAAATGAACGGAAGTTAGGAAAGCATATTTAGCTTTTGCGAATATCAGAAAAACAACAAAAAGTTATAATAATACAAAGGGAAGAATCTACTTTAAAGGGCAGTTATGAATCGGTACAAATATGAGGAACTATTAAATTATCACCTTTTTTCACAATGGGAAAATTGTGTGTTTTTTAACAATTCTACTCCACGCCATAAAGCGAAAAGGATAATAAATTGCTTGAGTGGTAATAACATTCAAACTTTGGCCTGTTGTCTCTTTACATTCAATTTATGCAAATAGTGACGAAATAATAATTTGGCGCTTACGATTCCGAGCGGCCGATGATTTTTCAGAGAAGTTTTTCTACGCAAGGGCTAAATACGTGCATTCATTACTACAATACAATACAATGGTAACATAATTCACCTGTAATAAGTGTGCACAGTATACAAAATCTGTATAAAAAAGCTAGCGGAGTGCTGCTCTGTTACTGATAACAAAAGTTTTGTTATCGCTGCCTAATAGGCCTGTAATAAAGTCACTGTCTACTGCTCTTTAGTTAGAACTGACACATCTAATTGAGAATAAAGTAATGTTTCTAGTTAAAAATCTACTATATTTACACAAAACTACTATTAAAATAATTTTTCTCAACGAATGTGTTTTATACCATAAATTCGAATTTTTTGAAAACATTAACAACGCGCGTAACTCACGCAAAAAAATAGCATTTGTGGAGCATACACGGCAAAACAGTATTTAGTTTTATGGCTCGAATAGTGCTAAGAATAGGAAAAAGAAGCTGATTACATCTCCAAGAAAACTTACCCATTTACATAAAGATATATTGAAATAAAAGTAGTTTTAACTCCACTCTTCATAAAAATGCTTGCTTTTTCGAAAATATAAATATGCAAGGGCTTTTATTTAGTCGGAATACCAAGTGCATTTCTGTTATCGTACATTACAGGAGTACCGGTTCCTTCAATAAATAAAAATACCCGAAAAACGATTACAGAAGAACCAAAAGGCGACTCCAAGAGACCCGAAAAATTGTATCCGTGAAAAAGTCCAAAATACTGGAAAACCATTTCAAAAGATCGAAAATCGACGCCGAAAGATGAAAAACAGTGTCTGAAGAGCAGGCAAGATCGAGAAAATTATGTTTTTCAAAGGAACATTACTTTGTTTTAAATGAAACGTGATCCTGGAAAACGTAGATTCTTAAAATTATTTTATATATTTCATTTTTGTTAAATTTTAAATATATTTATTTTATTTACATTTAAAAAAAAATAAAAAAAGAAATTTAATTTTTGTAAAAACTTTTTATAATTTTTTGTTTAGCTGTTTGAAACCCGGAGCCGGTTCTCCTTGGAACTAGCACTAGAACTAGAACTAGAGTTTTTTAGATTCCAATTCACACTTCCATTCCACTCGTCAATGCATTGGTGGTGTGGAATGCCGTGGCTTTTATTTTTAATGAAGAGTTGTTATTTGAACTTAAAAAATTAATTTATCTTCTGTTTAATAATTACTTGAAAAACATATTTCTTTGATCTTTGCACTAATCCTTATGAATTGGAAAGGGACTGTATGTATATATACATATGTATATATATACATATACTGCATATATTAAGCAGCGTGTCGGCAGGATATTTGCTCGTGCACTTGTTTTTCCACTTCGATTTCCACTGATTGAGTTTCCGCATGCAATTTCCTCTTCCACTGATGTGGATTGTCAATGATGCGCAAAGAACAAATCCAGTGGCAAGCTCATGTTGATTGCACACACGGGTTCTACATTTTTATTAAAACGTGTATATATTTTTAAAATACTTCTATTTCAATGTACTTTTGTTTCAAAAGAAGCAACCATTGAAATTGACCACTGTTTTTTACAAAATGCCCTTATTTTTTTTAATTTAAACGCCTGTATCTATAGAAGGTTAGTTTTGCTCGCTGATTTGGAGTTTTTTTTAGCAATAATAGGTTTTTTGCCTATATTTCGAAAAATCTTGTTTGGAAAAATAATTGAAACCCATTTCCAATTTCCAAAATTAGTCTAAACAATTTTTTAATAAGGCGCTTTCTTTGTATAAGCTAGTGCTAATTCCGTATCGAAGATTTTTTAAGCACGACATAGTTGATTATTATATGCGTCTTCATTAATATTCGTTTTTCAATTAAATGGAACAACTGCAAAGCGGTTTAGTCTCCAAACCAAATTTGATAGGCCATGGCGAAAATTCGTTATCAAGCACATAATCTTTCAATTAATTGTTTGAACAATTGACGATAATTCAAATCGTTTGAAATAATTGTTGCAAAATTATACAACAGCTCGACATTGAGGATACCGTACCATAACATAATAACATAGTTCAAATATCATTCAAGAAGTGTATAAATAACAAAGAAATAAATAAGGAATACGAAATTCGAGTAAAACCCAAAAAAATGTTCCACTCCACTTCTGGCGATTATGAAAAGAAATGAATTTTTTATACAATAAGTATCCCTTCTTAATTCAGCGCAGAGTGCTGAGCGCTATTTTTTCTTTCCTCTTTGCCGATCGTCGGAACCTAAGGAAACTTCATTCTTCCCATCGTATTATCGTTGATCATCCACTTTGTGAATCACCACTACTACTCTATACTTACTTAATTGGCGATATAAGCGCTTAAGCAATTTTGGCCGAGTTCATTAAATTGTGTTAGTCGCTCCTTGTTCCTGCTAACTAGCGCCAATTGAAAATACCCACTAATTTCAAATCCTTTTCTACTTAGTTCTTCCAACGCAGAGGAGGCCTTCCTCTTCCTCTGCCACCACCAGCGGGTACCGCGTTGAATAGTTTAAGGTTGAACCGTTTTTTTCCATACGTAGCCACTCTAGCCGTTGAAGTTTAATTCGCTTAACTATGTATGTCGGTATAAAGTCCATTATGCCATCGTCTAAGGTATTCGTCGTCGCAAAGGTCCAAAATATATTTCGACAAAAGTCGACGAAGAGACGGTGTGCCAAATCTTTTCTCAAGGTCCTTTCAAAGATTTGGCGTATCGTGAATATCTGGTCGATAATAATAATAATTTGGCTTTAACAGATTGAAAAAATATTAATTAGTCGACGAGTTATAGCCAAAAAACCATATAAACAATATGCTGAAAATCGGCATTTGACTGCAAAGTTCGAAGGTCGATTAAAAAAATTCGAACTAACATAAACAAACGCCGGGTCTTCTAATTTAGCCTCTATCTCAGAATCGACCTAACTTTTGCCAACCTGAATTTGCTCCACAGTGTTATGGTAATGATAATAGTAATAATAAATCACAAACTATGACTTACATTTAGCACCGACCGCAACTTCTAAAGGTTAAAGGCATGGGCAGTTGTTGTTTTGGGAGCGGTTAGCCACGCCCTGTGAAGAACGAATTCCCCCATGGTCGTTGTCGTTAAATTCATCTAGAGCGAGGCCCAGGAAACGTGCCGTTTCGACAGGGTCGGACCAGAGGGAGAGGGGGGTTAGATGAGTAGGTTTGAGAGGGCATGTGAATAGGTGGTTGGTCTCGTGCGGAGAATCTCCATTTGCCGGACATGTATTGGGTATGTCAGGATTGATTCTGGTTAGGCAGGAGTTAAGTCTACTATAATATCCAGATCTTAATTGGGCCAGAGTAGCTCGGGACTCGCGAGGAAGCAGGGACTCCTCATCTGCAATTGGTGGCGGTTGGGTTCCTATTTCGGTATTAACAAAGCGAGAGTCGATGGTGGAAGTGACTGTCCCTTTGCGGATGTTGCTTAAGACCGCCGGTACGCCTACGGATCCAGCGGTTGAGTTATTTAAGGCTGGATCCTCCTTCAGTTCAAGGAGATGCCTTTTGATGTCCCTGAGGGGTGGCTCATCTGCCAGCAGGTGCCTATTTGGTAACACCCAGCAAGGAACTGCTTGGTGAGCATGAGGTTGTGCTCCTTAACTCGGAGCACATTACCCCTCTTGATGTAGATGTTCCTCAGGCGATATCAGCAGGCATTCCGTCATCGTGCGGAGTGCGGCGTTCTGGCACGTCTTCAGCCTCATCCATTGTGTCCTACTGGTTCCCGGTGACCACACGTTTCTTTGTCTTTGTTCCAAGTGCTGCCGGAGAGCGACTTGAGGACATTGTTGCGGCTCTGTACTTTATTGGAGATCGAGGTAGCGTGCGCAGAGAAGGAGAGCAGGCTGCCAAATGTAACTCCCCGAATCCTCGGCTGATTATTATATTAAGATCCAGCCTGTGTGTTTATGGAATTGAGTGCTGTTGTTGTGCTGTGCACTTTCCTGATGCCAGGTTGATGCTTAGCCGTGCCCAGGTGGTAAGTGTAGTACTGGCGAAAGCAAGGGAATCGGCTGATAGGAGTCACCCTTGTCGGCCGGTTTCCCTGGTTTCAGCAGTGGGATCACCCTCCCAACCTTCCAATTGTCAGGAATGATGAGGGAGGGCATGGACAGATTGACGATCGCTGTGAGAAACTCAACTCCCACGGGGCCCAAATTTTTTAGCATCAACACGCTTAACCGGTCAGGCCCAATGGCCTTGGAGGATTTCGCCCTCCCGGAGGCCTCCTTAGCCCCGCCGCAGGTGAAGGTAAGAGGCGCGCTGTTGTTCGGTAGTTTGCGCAGCCTTCTGGTCACCTTCCGTCATTGTCGGCTAAAATAGCTCGCGCATCTCTTCGGGTCCGACGAGGCACGATCCCCGAATGAAATTTCCACTCGGTCGTCGTGCTTCGTCGGGTTGGATAAGGACTTCACGGTGGACCAGAGCTTACCAACACCAGTGACCAGGTTACAGGACTTCAAATGCTCCTCCCACTTGTTCCGCTTGTTTTGGTCCACCAACCCCGAATCTCCACATTTAAATCCTTAATGTTCGGATTTCGGGGATCGGAGCGGCGAAGGTGGTCGCGTTCATTCGCTAGAGCGGCCGCTTCGGCCAGGAAGTTGGGACGGATCTCAGGATCCTCCCTGTCGGGATGAAGGGAGCCGCAGCTGACGCAACCACCTTGCGGAACTTCTGTTCGCCTTTGCGAACATCAGTGGGTGTGGGAAGAGATCTGAAGGCATTTTCGGTGAACTCCGCGAACCTGACCCAGTCAGCCTTTTTAAAGTTGATATAGGTCCGGTGGTCCGCGGAGACAAAGTTAGCAGGTCTGTCAATCGAGATGATTATGGGTAGGTGGTCTGATGCAAGCGATAGCATACGTCGCCACGTTATGCTATTTATCAGACCTGCGCTAGCTATTGTTAGGTCAGGCGAGCTGCTGCAACTACCCATAAGGCTGGTGGGGGCATCATCATTCATCGTGGAGAATGTCGAATCGTCTATCTGCTCTGCCAAATCATTTCCCCTACGATCAGCTGGTAGGCTTGAGTGCCAGAGATCATGGTGCGCGTTGAAGTCACCAACTACCAATCAGTTTTCACCTCTGAGGAGCGCACCTATGTCAGGGTGATATCCTGCCGGGCAGGAGGTGACAGGGGGTATATAAATATTAAATATTTCGAGCTCGACATCGCCTGACCGGACAGCTATTCCTTGACATTCTAAGGTAGTGTCCCTGCGGTGGATGTCTTCATCAATAAGACGATACTGCACAGTGTGATGGGTGATGAATGCTAAGCCACCACCATTACCTCGCTCGCAATCCTTACGATGCACATTGTAGCCGTTGCAACTCAACAAGGTTGAGTTGCTGTGCAGTTTCGTTTCCTGGACCGCAGCTGTTGACAGATTATGCCGACTCATAAAGTCGGTTATCTCCTCAATCTTCCCTGCAGCCCATTGCAGTTCAGCTGAAGGAATCTCGTTTGCCTCGGTAGAGTCGTCGCGGAGAGAGGTGTGAGGGAAGGGTGATGTTGTCCACCTGGCCCCTGCTGCACATGCACTGGCACATTGGGCTGCCTTAAGGTGTTGTTCCGCAGCGCCGCCACGGGCGTGTGCGGTTGCAAGGCTCTACCGCAGGGAGCCAGGTAGTCACCTGACCATTCACGTGTGGTGCGCAGGCCAGAACATACACGAAACTGACACCAGCCTTGGCACGAATTGCACCTGACTGATGCCGCATTCCGGTATAGCCTGACCTGACACACGGAACAGACTGTGTGGGGCACCAGGAGCTGCTGGCTACTCCCCATACGAGGGGCGGAGCTAGGTGGGGGTGGGGGAGGGGAGCGTCCATGTTGTTGTGTGCTCCTGTGAACCGTAGAGGTTCTGCCGGTGCTAGGCACCGGTGCACTTGGTGCAACTAAGGAGGCCGTAGAGGCTATGGGCGCCGTAGGTCGCGAACTACATGGGGCCACATAGTTTGTGGACCACTCCTTATGAGTCTTAAAGCCTGAGCAGACTTTGAGATGGCTCCATCCGTCGCACGAATTACACCTTATCGAAGTGGAGTTCGGATGGAGCTTTTTCTGGCAAACGCAGCAAAAATAGGTTCCTGATCCAGGGTTTGGCTCGATACCAGCCCTGAGCAGTAGGAAGTGAAGCAACCCTGCTGCAAGGAGTTGCTCCAGGGGAGACAGACAACTTATGGGGTAGGCCGATCTAAACAGGGTCAGATCGCCGAAACAACAGTCCTTGGCCGGGCAAAACCCGGGTCATTCCAGTACGTAGAACCGACTGTCGTGGGAATGCATACCGAACGTCGCACTCTTTGTCTGTTTCTATACGCCTTTGTAACCCTCCATATTAGATTAAGAGGAATAAAAAATGCACTCCATTTCAAAAATCAATTAACCAATTATTATAATTCTAGTTGTAATTAGGTGTTTGCTCACTTTTATGTGTGCACTAAAACTTCTATATTTCCGTAATATTGAATTCATGTAACTCAACGTAACTGTAATTTCTTTAAACCGTTTTTACCACACTTATTTTTAACTTTCATATATAATAATCAAAACTTATGAATCTAGATTTAGTCGGTATATCTACTATAAACAATGTGACTAGTACTGTAATTTTTAAATTTTTGATACACAAAAAGGTATATCCTGGGTACTGCTGGCAAAAAGGCAAACTGTAAGAATGCGCGAAATTGTACGTGCAGAAATTTGTGGCTAGCGCAGTGACCAATTTATTGAAACGAAAATATGAAATAATTCACGAGAATGGGAGATAAATAGCGCCAGTGAGGTATGCCGAATAAGGATAGCTACACCACTTTCTTCTCTGTGGGACTATTTAATAGAACTTAAGTTAGCTTTAGATCCAATTCCCATATTTTCAAGAAGACACTATTCAAAATTGGTAACACTTCTTACGGTTGGACGATTTTGAAGACATAATTACTATATTCTTTCATGTTTCTTTTGATTTTCTGTTTTTCTGACAGGGTGAAAAGTTGATGTATATTGGAACAATTTTCCGTTATCCCTTGTCAAATTTGGTTTGGAGACAAATCGGGTTCGGCGTTGTGCCATCTTCGGTGACATTTTTCGTTCTCTGACACCAAACTAAACTCGACAGTAAGTTGTAATACTTAATTGGCGATTTTGGCCGAACTTCTCCTACAATTTGTGATGTGCATGTTGATGTTGTAACACAAATTGAGGGGCGTACAGTTTAACGCCGACTCCGAACTCAGAATGATTTTTTTGTGAGAAGTTTTTTTTTCATGGCAGAAATACACTCGTAGGTTTGCCATTGCCTGCCGAAGAGGGACCGCTATTAGAAAAAAAATTTCTATAATTTTTGATATTACTTGCCCCGGCCAAGATTTGAAATGATATTGAGCGAAACCACCAGCACAGGAATTAGTAAGAAACACTCCGAGGTAATTGATAGCAAACGACAGGAACACTAATTCCTTTAAAAAGCTACAGATATTTCACTGGCAATGTTATATGTATATCATTTTCTCAATGGCGGTGTGGAAGAATGCTCCCCCGTACTTCGTAAAGCCTTATTGTAAATAGACATTTTCAGTTAAGTTTATTCTTTAATTCAAGCGTTTACTCGTACATACATATTTATGAGTACGAATAAATACAAAAATATTTTATTGAGTTAATTTCAATAGGTAAATACACCTTACGCTAATAATGAACACCAATATCAAATAGGTAATTCATGTGATGCCCATCAAATCATAAAATTGTGTGTTACTATTTACTTACTAAAGAAGGTAGTTGCAATATTCATACATAACTACATACTAATGTTTGTATGTAGATATACAAAACTATTAAATCGTCAAAGCTTTTGATTTATATGCACCAACACTAAATCATTTGCCCCTGATTTGTTTGGCACTTTATTGTTTTATGCTATTTCCTAATAGACCGACATTTGTTGTTGTCTTAAATAGGCAGAAGATGCGCTGACCCTTTGTTCGTTGTGAGGTCCATAAATATTTTCGCAATAAATTTTTTAATCTTGTCCCCTTAATCTCCAAATGTCGATTTCTAATATCAACTGCAGCAGATTGTCGTTTTGATGCTTCTTTGTATTTCGCTGTTTACGAAGGATATTCAGAACTAATTTTCAAACCTTGGTAGAAGGCGCCGTCAATAGCAAAATGTATACACATTGTGGAGCAAACATACATATGTACATACGTAACTTTTTATATGTATGTATGCATGACTGTTACGGTCGAAAACGCAAAAGTTTATATTTTAAGAATACGGACTGCCCATCTGCCTGAACTTCTTGTGTATTTTCTCTTTTTGCAGTATCAATATGTGCGTTTGAACATATGTACATACATATATCATTGGCAATTGAACTATAAAAGCCCCAGAGCAACTTCCGATTGAGGGCACTGTTGAAATTCAATAAAAAATTTGCTACGCTCAAAATGGACACTGCATTTCCGCCGCTTTAATGCTAAAACGCCAACGACAAAATAAAAAGCAGACGTTTAAAAGAAGACCGGGAACTCAAATCAGATAAAAATATGTTTCCAATAGTGTGCGAGACTAAGAGAGACTATACATCTACCAAACCATCTCATACTAGCAAATATTTTCTTGCTCAATGGCCATAACCAATATATTCACGTATGCATACATACGTACATATACATATGTACATATGTATAGTATATATCGCCAAATTGATATTTTTTTTTGTATTTTATATGAAGTTCCACACCCAATTACACACCATGATAGCGCTAGCACCGGCGTTAGTCATAAATTTTATCTAAGTACAAATAATAAAAAGTGGCTTCAGAAGACGGTATTTGTGGTTTCGGAATATGCATGTTACAAGAATAGTCTTATTCACCAAAGGCGCAGCAAAAAGGGGCGAATCGTATTAATATTTCTTCACATTTATATATCTAAGTATGTTGAATACAATAATAAATGACCGAACTTATTTTCATACACATGTTTATGTTAGTGATTTTATAAATCATCTGATTCCCAATGTTTGAACACATAAAAGATCGAAGGTATGTGGATAATCCGGAATATCGTCCGAAACATTTACAATGCAAAGGCCGAATTCGCCAACAAGGTCATAGAATATCAAGCAATCGCATGAATGACCAAGCCATCGTACAATCTTCTAAGACTTCAGAGTACTACAAGCGAAAGAAAAATTCAATGGCACGTAGTTTACTAGAACTACCAATAGTGTCTAAAATGAGTAATAGAATTATGGTTTAAATTATCATATATTTGATTTGTATAAGTTCAAATACATATGGTATGCTGAGAGATTGTTTTGATATCCAGAGTAATGTATTTTGTAAAGCTGTGATAAAATCGGTAGAATTATCAATACTATCAATAGTTGATACTCTTTGAAAACTACGGTTTTTAGCAAAACTTCACAATAGCTATTGACATTTCTTCCCCACTCGTTGCTAAATGTAATCTCAAGTAAAAGGAACATTTTAAAACTTTATTCTTCTTTGCTCTAAATCAAGTTTCAGCCAAAATATTTACAATACGATAAAATCTAAACCAACGCTAAACAGCTAGTACTTTTAGAAATTGAAGGCAAAACAAAGTAAAGATTTGATGAACTCAAAAATGCTACAGCGAGTATTCATATACATATTACGGCAAAGCACATAATCAAGCGCATGAAATTGTACGTACATGCTTTGCATATTCTTTAGTATAGATGAACTGATAAATATTTTTTTATAATAATTTTATTATCATTAATATTGTACCATTTTTATCCTTGAAGGTCACCCGTGGTAGATTATAAATAAATTATGTTTCTTCTGTCAAAGAAAAAGGAATTGTCCTTATATCATTTGTTGTATTGCATTCTTTTTTACAGATTTTTGTGCATTATAAATATTATAGTTGACACCCGCGACTTCGTCTGGGTTCCCGTTGTCACATTAAAGAAGCACTTGTTCGACTACAGAGCAATCTAACGGATTTTCATAAAAATTTTTATATTTTCTTTGCAAGTGTAGTATAAGTACATATGTGTATAGTAAACATATGTATGTTTTAGAACATGAATATCGGACCATAAACACATATTTTCTGAATAACTCATTATACGTTTCTAATTTAATCAGTCGAATACATCATATTTTGACTGAAACCTAACGGATTAAGATATAGCCTATGATCCTATGACCATACCATAAAATATACTGTCCAAATTTGGTTGAAATCTGTTCATAGTGTTAGGGCCAGTTTTTCATTGCTAGTTTAAACTTGGTTTGAACTCAATTTAAACTATAGAGCTGTTTTCAGTGAGATTTTAAGGACGACTTAAATTTGACTATTTGGTAGGGTAACTTTGTTTATCTAGATACGGCAATAGCTATTGTTTGTTGGCGCGTTCGAATGATGATTAAAAATAAATATAATGTCCGTGGCAAGTAATAATTTTTCTACATATAATGAGAAAATTTTTTGTATACGTTTAATTGATTTTTTAATAATGTCCGTGGCAAGTAATAATTTTTCCATATATAATGAGAAATTTTTTTGTACACGTTTAATTCATTTTTTTACCCTGCCAGTTGCGATAAATGTGTATTCACAAAAAAAAAATTAGTTTTACAACCCCCTGAAATTTATTTCTGATGGTGTCATAAAAATAGTTATATATTTATGTTAGTACACTGTAAGCTCATAAGTTCCCAGTGGGAAAATGGGTAACTCATTACTTTTTTCTACCATGAAAAAATTTACGAAAATAGTTGTACGTAAATTTTAATCTTAAGGTAAGCGAAGGTGTAATGTGAACCTTACGCATTTTTTGTCTTCAACTTTATCCGCCTGCAGCATCTGCTTCGTTTTTCTTCGTTCTTTTCTTTTTTATTTGGTTGATGCAGTCGAAGTTGGAATTTAGTGATATTATCTTGGCGTGTTTACAAAGTTGTAAAAATATTATAAATAATATTAATGAGTTGTAAGTTAATATTCTATGAAAGAGAGTGAAATTGTTTTTGTTAATAATATAATATTATCGCAGCGAGTGAATAATAAACAATTTAAAAGTGAAATTAAATCTAACGTGAAAACTTATTCCCAACAGCATTGGTGCTGTTTAGTAAAAACACAAAAGGAAGTTTCTAGAAATTTTAATTCAAGTGTGGCTGCAATCTTGCATCAACCACTTGCAACTACAGAGCAAGTAGAAAAGGAAGAAAATATTGATCCTCTGCGAGGATGTGTTTTCATTATTCGCTAAATAGTATATTACGATCTGAAAGCATTCTTGTTGCAAAATTTTCTAAAAGTAAGATTAAAAAATAGAAAGCCACGTTGCGAACAGTTGTACCTGGATTTCATACGCATATCGGTGTTTAAATGGAGTTGATAAAAATCTCGGAATTGTTTTTATAATCAAATGCAGCGCTTCCTTTATTTAAAAATAATAGTGCATCCTTGTGGCCCATATTAGCGGTAATGAAAATCGTTTTCCTATTGCAATTTTTTTAGGAAATAAGCCTTATAATGTTTCCAGTTGTTTTCATGATTTTTTGTGTGTATACAAAGCGACAGCTTATTTTCCTAGAGCGTGCAGACTATGAGGCTTTTACATGAATCTATGTATTACTACGCATTACCTTTTCCCACTGGGTTAGCTTACTTCTACTCTTATTTGTGAAAATCCGAACAGATCCATACCAGCGGCAAAACTAGAACTTAAGGATCACTTTATTGGCGGTTTGAGTAGTACTAGTTAAAATAGCTACGTTAAATAATATCATAGCTTATGTCTGTGTATATACTTTTAAATTTTGAACTTGAACCAAATCGGACTGGACATAGTCAAGGCCTGCGTGTGGAATGTTATTTTACAATTAAAATATCATTAACCGGGTGAATTATTTAAACTTTCGATTGAAAGCCGGACCCTTAGCGCCTTCACAAATGACGATGTTTAAGTTGTATTGCACTAACGACTTTTAAAAGAAGAAAATTATGGAGCTCCTTACCAAATGGATTAAAATTGGAATGTAACCCTAGGCGCTTCAGACTTGCAGTTCACTCTCTCTTTCTATCCTAACCATCTAATCTGTGCTACTTTCAACGCTTTACGTATTCCTTTTCCCTTTCAGCTAAATGTACCTTAACTTTAATTCTACTTTTAATTTAATTTTAAGAAATTGTACCCATACTTTTAAGTTTTAATATACATTTGCACTGTAAAAGACCAGGTCTTATTTGTGTGTATTCGAATAAATGAAATGAAAATGAAAAAAAGGAAATTTTGAGGCGTTTCAGCGATAGGTGACATTAATATATCACCCAAGGTTTGAAACAAAATTTTTGTAAATGTTAAAACCGCTTATATTTACTTAATTTTTTCCTAAAATTTTATAATATTTATAATACTAAAAAAGTTCTTGGTTTTTGGTTATTCCTTTCGGTAGAATATACGACACGACGTCAAGTCGTTCCCAAACACAGTACAAGGAAAGTTTTTGACTGTTCGCTAAAGACAGCAGTTGTGCGATTCACTACTAACTAACTTTAAACGATGCGACAAACGCAATTTTTGACGACAATATTTGTCGTTTGCACTAACGATTGTGCGATTCACTAACTTATTCTTAACGACACTTAACAGCTGTATCGTTATATTTATTCAAAGTGGTAAAGAGTGGCAGCTCTGTCAAACTAAATGTCAAAATAAGCGAAAACTACAAAGGAATAGAGAAAAAACCAACGAACGCCTGCTGCCAAATATAAATTTCAGCGTTTTTATTATATTGCATTAAAGTGAAATAAGATACAAACGTTTATAATTCTTTTCATATATTGCATTGTTCCATTGTAGCAGAATTCCGGACTCTACTCTGAGTGGTTTGATAGAATAGTCATCAACTCGACTCCACGAAATCACCCGCAAATATGCCATGGTTCTCGTTTTCAAAATTCGCGTTGTGCTCCAACGTGTTTAGGATTTACATTGTATATTTACATTTTTTAATTAGAATCATTTATCTTTTATATTGATAGGTTCTAGTGGCTTTAATATTCTTCCTAACTGGTTGCTATCAACGACCCAAAGGTGAGCAATGGGGAATATCCATGAGCCAGTCAGTCATCTCTAAGCCGGCATTCATCGGGTAACGGATGCAATCTATGATTCATTGTTTCACCATGCCTCCTCTAATTAAAACTAAAAAATACTTCTGTTGTTATACTTGGATCCTTGATAAAAGTTTGATTTTACCATTTGGACATTAATTGGATGGTAGATATGGTGGTTGGCATAAGCTTCCTCTTGTTTCTTTGGTGGCAAAATTGATATACATATGTATGTACATATGAGTGCAATCGACGGCCCCAATGGTGCCTCCCACAAAGGGTGACGACGCTGAAGCAAGCATTTCTTTAACAGGTTGGGTCATAGGAAACCTCACTTCCTGTTGCATTGAAATGAATGGGATTGTCCACATCCCTAAGCAAACTTTGATCCACTGTTGGAGCGCTTACTTCTTCGTCACCTCGTGATAAATTATAGCAAAATATTCAAACGACATTATTTAATGTTCCTGCTTTAATTACAAGAAAACGAATCACTGAATTTTAAATTTAACCTTTATTTAAGTTGAAATCACGAATTTCTTTTTTCTCGATTGAGTTAACATCAAATTTGTCGTCGTTTAGTTTTCGGTCATCGACTAGCTAACAACAACAGCTGATTCGGCGAATGCGAAAATCGTTAAAAAATGGTTGCTGAATAGCACCATCGTTAAAATTTTCGTTAAGATGAGTTAACCATGCGAATACCGTTAAATTAAGTTAGCGAATCGCACTACAGTTTTGGATTGGTTTCCATGGAGTACAATTGAACATTTTTAAGTCTCCAACATATCCTTTCCGAATGCAATTATTCCTAGAATTATTTCTTAATCTCCTATTAGGTTTCTCATTATACATACAAACATGCTCAAACAAGGAACATGGGGAAAGTTATTTTCAAATAAAGAGGTCAAAAGTAGTACCCGCCGCAAATTCCTGTTCGACTTAACCGGGACCATACCAGACTAAAGGAATTCTTTGCAGGAAAATATAAGTACACTTGTACTACATACTATGTGTGTTCTATGCATATATTAAAATTTGAACCTTTGGAATTTGGTGCTTTCATAATATGTACATACTTATGTTCGTTTGTATGCGAGTATTTTTTATGTTTACAATAGTTCATGCTGTTGCGCGCCATAGTCGTTGAGGCGCTTGCCTTTCATTTTTATTTGGTCACTACTGATTAGTGTTGTTATCGGCCTCATTTTTACATGTGGGTATCATTATTCGCATTTGGTCATTTGCTGTTGCTGTGGTTGACACTTTTGTGGTCTGTCTGAATATAAGAAATTTTATGTTATGATGTGCGGAAGGGTCATGCCATAAAGATCATATGTTGTCTGTTTTGTTCCTACGGTTTCCATTGTATTCCAGCGAACGTACATACATACATATGTAGATATTTGTATGTGAAATAGGTAGAGAGCATTGCTTTGTACACTCGTTACCTAAAATGTAGATTTTTTTCAGATGATAAATTCTTTAGGGGAATTCAGGCTTTTGCAGTAAACCGTTAACGGAAACGATACGAAAATGTAAAATGCAAATTTAGGTCAAAGTAACTAGATTTTAAGACGCAAATCGTGCTTAATCTTCTTCCATAAGTGACTACTTTTAATAACACTACCTCTTATTCTTGTTAATGCTTGTACAGAAGCCATAATGTATGTACATATGTACATATGGCACAGAGCGTTTTAAGAAAAATACATAACCTTTCATGCGTCGTGCATTAAATAAGGATTAACATTTAAGCAGTTTCCCATTTTAAAAGACTCAAAGTTGTTTTATATTAATAATCGTTGACGAGTGCAGACGTGTTTTTTAAATTCGTTCCGTGGTCGGTCAACTTGTAAAAACTCAGCAGAATAAAAAGAAAACAAAAAATCAAGAAGCATAAAATAACATTAATATTATATATATATATATATATATGTATATATAATATAATACACAGCATAACGCTAGCAGATAATAAATGCAAGCGTACGAGCATTTCGATAAATTTCAGCTCATAAAGAAAACTGCAGTATGAGCCAAAATGATATTCGCACTCAGCGCCAAAGAGACGAAGAAGAACGTCGCCTCTCTATACAACGCAACAACGCTTACTTTTCGTATGTCTCACCGGTACCCGCAAGAACACCACCGACAATAACAACTAAAGAGGGAGAACGCTCGACTACTCCCATCACCACTGATTCTAGCATGTCATGGAATCAGCAATACGCCTCGCTCTCTTCGCTGCCCACTATGACTGCAGTTTCGTCACGGGCAACGCCAACGACGGTGAACGCCCTCACATATACCAGCTCTACAACGACTTCAGCAGTAACCACAGCGCAACCATCGATTATGTCAACTAAGCAAAAAACGATTTCAACACCAAAAACATCAGCAGCGTCAAGAACTAGGTCAGTTGTGCAGGCAGATATGGATCGATATGTCCAAATTAAAAGAAAGCTGAGCCCCAAAAATTCTAGAATAGGAAATAAAGCCAAATCAATTCGAGAAGAAAGTAAAGGAGAGAAGGAGTCTCTACTAAGCAACAATAGATTTGCTTTGCTTAGCGACACAGTTCAGGACAAGGGCAATACAGAAATCATGCCCACGACTAGTAAGGCCAAGCCCCCGCCTATTTATATCCGCGGGCAAAACTCAATTGCTTTAGTAAAAAAACTAGTGCAGCTAATCGGTGAAAACACTTTTCACATAATCTCACTTACCAAGGGCAATATTCCCGAGACGAAACTGCAAATACACTCGGAAGAGCATTACCGCCTGGTATCTAAATATCTTAACGATGCTAAGATAAATTTTTACACGTACCAACTTAAAAGTGCAAAAGGCATTCAAGTCGTGGTCAAAGGTATCGAGGCTACTGTTGAACCTGCGGAAATCCTAAATGTCCTAAAACTCCAGAAGTTCAACGCAAAGGCGGTTATAAACATAATCAACAGAAATAGGGTACCACAGCCTATGTTCAAAGTTGAGCTGGAGCCAGAAAGTAAGCCTCTTGGAAAAAATACTGTTCACCCCATTTACAACTTGCAGTACCTTTTGCACCGTAGAGTTACTGTGGAAGAGCCCCATAAGCGTAATGGCCCTGTCCAGTGCACCAATTGTCAAGAATTCGGACACACAAAAACATATTGCACCTCACGCGCCGTTTGTGTGGCTTGCGGAGGCCTTCACGCTACAGAATCATGCATTGTAAATAAGAACGATCCTTCCATGAAAAAATGCAACAATTGTGGGGGCAACCACACAGCTAACTATAGGGGATGCCCTGTATATAAAGAATTAAAACAGAGACTAGTTCAAAAAACCCCGATTCGTGGACAACCAACATTTACGCAATCTCAAACTCTATCTGAAGTGTGCTTCTCACGTGCACCCATGTTTAACTCTAAGGCTACTTCCAGCGTTTCATTTGCTGATGCGGTCAAAACCGGACTTCAGCAACCCGCCCTTAAATCAACTGCACCAACCTTAGCACCTGTCTCCGGCAACACTCTTAACAGTATTGAGACCTTAATCGTCTCCTTGCAACAAAACATGATGAATTTCATGACTTTTATGCAATCAACTATGCAAGAGCTTATCAAAAATCAAAATCAGCTCATCCAATTGCTCGCTGACAAACAGATGAAATAAATGCCCCGTTAAAAATATGTCTATGGAATGCCAACGGCATTTCTCAGCACCGACTAGAGCTTTTGAGGTTTTTAAACGATAAGGAGATCGATGTCATGCTCTCTGTCGAAACGCATCTAACAAGCAAAAATCACTTCCACATATCAGGATACGATATATCTATATACAAGAAATCATCCGGATGGGAAAGCGCACGGCGGGACAGCAGTTTTAATAAGAAGGCGAATGAAGCACAATATTCTTCCACAGTTTGCTATGAGTTACCTGCAAGCCACTTCAATAAGCGTGGTTACGAGTTCTGGCAATATAACCTTGTCCGCAGTGTACTGTCCTCCACGTTTCTCCATATCGGTTGAACAATTTATGGACTTCTTCAACACTCTTGGAAATCGCTTCATCGCAGCGGGCGACTATAATGCAAAGCATCCCCACTGGGGTTCCCGCTTGATTAATCCAAAGGGAAGGCAACTCTATAAAGCACTTATTGATACATCAAACAACCTTGGCTATGCGTCACCAGGAACACCGACTTACTGGCCAACAGACCCTACAAAGATTCCCGATCTTATAGACTTTGCCGTAACAAGAAGAATCCAAAATAACCTGATAGAGTCAGAGGCCCTTTCGGACCTAGCTTCAGATCATTCTCCTGTTGTTTTTTCCTTGCAGGAGTGTCCGAGGCCTAAATAATACCCATTGAGACTTACGTCTCCCAAAACAAACTTCCTGAAATATAGGATGTACATCAGTAGCCACATTGAGCTTAACCCAAGTATAAGAAGTGAAAAAGACATTGAAGAATCCGAAAAGGCTCTAAATTCAGTTATAACATCTGCTGCTTATCAGGCCACTCCAAAAATGAAAACGAAAAATCTAAAGCAAAACCATCAAATTACAAATAGTCAAATAGAACGTCTTGTTGCCGAGAAGCGGCGCCTACGCAGAGAATGGCAGAACCACAGATCACCTGCTGCAAAACAACGACTAAAAGACGCAACCCGCAAACTAAGCAGATCCCTCAAGGCTGAAGAACAGCGTGCTCATGCGAAATACATTCAAAGCTTGTCACCAACCAGCGCAAAGTGTTCTCTATGGAAAGCTAAATCTAGTATACAGCCACCAACGAACGTCGACACGCCTTTAAGAGGCCACAATGGGAAATGGGCCCGTAGCGATGAAGAGAAAGCAAATGTTTTTTCACTTCACCTAAAAAACGTATTTCAGCCAAACGCGTCATCAAACGGATATGTTTTACCTTTACTCCCTGCTGTCTCACAAACAGAACCAATAAAAGTGCATCCACTTGAGATTATGAAAGTCATCAAAGAGCAACTGAACTTAAAGAAATCACCGGGACATGATCTAATAACCCCACAGATGATCATGGAACTTCCGCGTCCTGCCATAACATACATCTCAAATCTCTTTAACGCTATTTTGAGATATGGCCATTTTCCAACACATTGGAAGAAATCGATCATAATAATGATAACAAAACCAGGAAAGGACAAAACACAAGCATGTTCATACAGGCCAATAAGCTTGCTACTTTGCTTCTCAAAGCTCTTTGAAAAAACCTTGCTGCTCAAGATTGGTGCACACGTGAGGAAAATTATACCTTCGCATCAATTTGGATTCGGGGCCAACACGGGACTATAGAACAAGTTAACCGTCTAACATCGGAGATAAGGACGGCGTTCGAACGAAGAGAGTACTGCTCGGCAATTTTTCTTGACGTCGCTCAAGCATTTGATCGCGTTTGGCTGGACGGACTGATATATAAAATACGGAAGCTACTTCCTGCGAACACACACAAAGTTCTTGAAAGCTATGTTAGTCATCGAGTTTTTGCCGTACGACAAAACGGATTCATAACACGAGAATTTGACATCGCAGCTGGAGTTCCACAAGGAAGCGTTCTTGGGCCATTCCTTTATATTCTCTACATAGCAGACATACCGACAGATCCCCGTCTAACATTATCAACCTTTGCGGATGACACTGCTATCCTTAGCAGATCTCGATGCCCAAACAATGCAACCAGACTTCTAGCTCAGTACCTACTGCTCCTGGAGAAGTGGTTGGCCAACTGGCGCATCAGGGTCAATGAGCAAAAGAGTAAACACGGCACCTTCACACTAAATAGGAATTCCTGTCCGCCATTGACCCTAAATAGCATTACGATCCCGCAGACCAATGAAGTGGTGTATCTCGGTGTACATCTCGATAGGCGCCTCACTTGGCGCAAGCATATTGATTCTAAGAAAACCCAAATGAAACTGAAAGCCAATAGCCTTCATTGGCTCATGAACTCGCGATCCCCACTAAAACTGGAGTACAGAGTACTTCTGTACACAAGTATTATAAAGCCATGCTGGACGTACGGCTCACAGTTGTGGGGTAATGCATGCGCCAGTAATGTGGACATCATTCAAAGGGCTCAATCAAAAATCCTTAGGACACTCACCGGAGCTCCGTGGTATATTCGGAATAAGAACATCCATGAAGACCTCAACATCCCATCCGTTCAAGATGAAATAGCGAAAATCAAAGAAAAGTATTTGGACAAGCTAAACGTGCACTCAAATCAACTAGCACAATCACTCACCGATGAAGCAACACAAACTCGACTCAGACGAAATGATTTTCCAGCCCGGCAGTTAATATAAGGGCCCGTTTAGCAAACACATTCCCCCAATAGGGGGTAGGTTTAAGAATTAAATTAAGATTTTAAAACTTAGGTTGACGACAGAGTACACGCTATAAGCGGAGCAAAGCAGTAAAGCTATATCGTGCTATAAATAGCATCATGTATTTTCTTATGTGTTTGCTTGATGCATGTCAGAGTGTAAGCGAAGAGCAAAGCGTATTCATGCTATAAATGAAGCGTGAAGCTACAAAGTATGTTGTGAACTGCTTTATAGCATGAATTTGCTTGAATTTTTGATATTCTTCTTGTTTTTTTTTTTTTACTAGCATACACTCTGACATGTGATAGCTTTGATTATAGCAAGAAATATTATCGCTTCAATCTTCGCTCCGCTTATAGCGTGTACTCTGCCGTCAACCTTACTGTTAGTCTCTTACAGAGAAGATTCAATAAATATTTACAGGTAAAAAAAAAAGAAAAAAAAAAAGAAGCAGGCTGTGTCAGAGACACGGCCATTAAGTTTAACGTAGAATACGCCATCCGACAAGACAGAAAACATATGTAACAATAAATGATAAATAATACAAGCAAATGAATTTCTTTATTTGATAGTTACTTTGGATGATATACATACATAAGCTTATGATAGGAAAAATAGGATAAAAATGTTTTTAAATTATCAATTAAATTTCTCGCAAAAACGAAGTCAATGGCTGTTATCAATAGTAAAGATAAATGATAAATAACATACGCGAATCCATTTTATTATTTTTTTTGCAGTGCTTGGCAGCATTTTCTCTTCTTTTACTCTACTTTAACTTGCCCGCCTAAAATTATGCAATACAAAGAAAGGGCTGCACGAGTACATTTAAATCGCCCAACAGCAAACACTCAACCAAACACCACACACATATTTGTGTGCATGTGCTTATACAATTTTCATTTGAGAAATTTAAATATTAGGAAGATATCAACCAACATGAAATGTATGTCAAACGAAAGCTAACATCTTCATTTGACTACAAAAAAAAAAAAAAATTAATCGAGCCGTTTCCTTATAATTGGTGCCCATACCGTAAGGTAAGACGTATTCTACGCCAAAAGAAAAAGTTGTTTATAAATGCGCTCTAAGCGGTATCAATAACAATTTTCAAACACCGTATCAAAATTTTAAAGTGGTTCATAAATAAATGTGATTTAAACTTTGAATGAAGTGGACGAGCTAATTTTTACATTTAGATTAAGAAAATAAGGAAGCATTAAAATCGAGTTTTATGTATGTATGTAAATAACGTAGATTAAAAAGAAGTTGCAGCTCTCCCACCGTTCCTCTAACAGAAAGTCTTATGCAATTTCACCTTACCAGAATTAATTTTACTTTTGCTGATTGATATTAAAATCCCCAATAGGAAATTTGAAATTGAAGTTTGCATTGCAACTGAAAAGTCAACTTTATTCCCTTTATTTTTATTAAGTTAAAAAAATCGCTTGTTTTGTGTTATCAAGCCGTTAGGTTGCACTGTTCGTAGGGTGAATTATATTCCACTGTTGAATTTTCAGAAATCTGTCTATATCTATATTAAGAAATATCGAGTATTTTTAAATATTAAACATTATAAAGTTTATATTGTTGCTTTTTCTAAAATTTAATTGGTTATTATCGATTAGTGAACAGTTAAACGCTGAACCTGATAGAGTTTCGCAGCCAGGAAACTCCTCTTCCTCACATCCACTTAAACTTGCAACAGCTTCGCAATCAGAAAATCTATCTCTACATCCGACAAAATCTGCAGCAGTTTCACAAATATAAATTTCTTTCCTTTTTAACCATTTACAACTGGAACGAACTCAACGAACGACTATTCGTGAATAAACCAATCACTGAAAGCCTCAATTCTTAATCACTTAGAGAATTCTCTCAAAAACGAGATGTACAACAGCAATAGTGTTCAGAATAATTTTTTAGTTTTTTTGATCATCTGTTTTTTCGAACTTGTAGTCATTGGCTATGACTTTATATTAAAACTGTTCATCGATAGGATCAACAATTGCAAAGCTTCCACGATCTTGGCAGGAATTTCTGGAGTCGAAAAAAATTCAATTGGTATCAGGGACATTGGTTTAAAAATTGTATACAAGTAATTTGAGTTTTGTTCCGACTACGCAGTTTACTGGAAAAATGTTTTCAGATGCCATCCTAGCTTTTTTGGAGTATTAGGGGATAGACTGTAGGTAGTTTATCGGTCAATATTACGGGGGTGCAAGTGCAATGAATGAAAAATTTCAAGCTATACAAACTTGCTATGTATTCGAATTGTCCAGCTCATAATTTCAATATGGCCGTTCGTGCTGCATGCAAAAATATTCCGGCAGGAAATGTCAAGATACAATTCGAAGGGTGTACATCCTTTTAATTATCCTAAATTTTCCAGCACTGCAAGAAGAAACTTCGAAAATCGAAAACCTTTCAGATGATTCAAGGACTAAATTGAAACAATTCTGTGCAACGAGGAGGTGGAACGTCTCGAACCAGTCAAAACTTATTTCCACTTAGAAGAGTCTTGGAAAACATTTCGAATATCCGGACATATTCAAAAACAACTGATGCATCGTTTCAACTTCTAACAGCGATTTAAACCTTCGATTTTCAGGTTTCGTTACAAGTGCTTGCTTTGATTCAGTATTTGAGTTTATCATGAGTCGAGTTCTGCAACCAGAAAATAAAGATCGCGATGAAAGTTGGGGGATGCAGCAAACACAGAACTAATTGTCAGGAGAGTGAATGCAGAAGAATATTTCAGCAAGATTTCCCAAAAATCGGCTAGATTTGTAAAAAATACGATAGCGAAATTCAGAAACCCAGACGCATGCAATGAGGAGACTAACGACATTGAATATTATTAATTCGAATTTCATAAAATATTCACAATTCTATTAGTCTGCCAGGAAAATGCATTCCACAAGGTTCATCAAATCTTGCTTATTATGTACAAGTAACGACATCGATAAAGGTTGCAATCTATGACCCATAGGTGAAAAACGTGTAATATCCATGAGCCAGTTATCCGTAAGACGTAGCCATACATTGCGTCAATGTGTTTGTTCCCTATAAAACATGTGAAGCTTCAGAATCGTCATAGGGACTTTGACAATGGCTACCGCAAAATGGTAAAAGCAAATGTTTATCTAGGATTTAAGTATAAGCACACAAATATTCTTGTGTTTTCCTCTAGCTAAATACCGTGAAGCACAACACGATTCATATATGTGGACCTACTGTGCGAAGGAATATGGCTCATGTTTTTGATTGGTAAGTTTCATTAATTCTTTGAAAATTACTTTATAAAAATAATTCAATTTGAAACTATTCCAAAAACTATCTACAGTTGATTCCGGATGCCCTTGGAGTCGTGGTTGACAACTCCTCTCCCAAATCAAGGAGAGAAGAGTCCATAGTTATGCTACAATGAAGCATTACAATAAATAAAAACAATTATAAATGTTTGTCGTTGGAAATAAACTAGTGTTTTATTTCACTTCGAACAAATATTATGTTAATCGTCGTTAAGAATAAGTTTATCGAAACGCACAATCGTTACTGCATCGGACTACAGGAAACCTTAATAAAGCAACTTCCAAAACCACGTGATTAAAACAAGTGCTAAGTGATTGTCAAAAGTGTTTATAATGCCTCCAGGGGTTTCCAACCTAGGGGAAAATAGGTTCGCCCTACTCTCCTCTAGCTGCCAAACTAAACGGAAAAAAGCCAACAAACCTCAAAATCGATTTCCCGAACGACCCATTGATTTTCCAAAAACCGACGATCCTAAATTTATAGTAATCAAATCACAAGACGATAAGAAGCCACTGTCTCACTTTTCATGCTTCGCAATTCACAAAGCTATACTTGCTATCAGCAAAGATGTAAGTACCATAACTTAACTGCGAGATGGAACCCTGTTTGTGCTAGCTAAAAATAGAAAAACTCCTGAAAAGTTCTTAAAAGCAAAAACCCTTTCTACCATCTGTCTGATTTCTGTTAAATACCACGAGCAACTCCATTGCGTGAAAGGCACTATCTTCGCACCATTTTTCAACCATGTTTGGCTTTTTGGTGCTCTGCTGAGCAGATTTCCAATTATAGTCGTGTGTATGCATATATACTTTTCCTTTCGATCCTCCTTTACCAATTCTTCTTGTCTCTCAATGTGCTCTCAATTATACAGTGGAACATGAATGGATATCTGGATAACTATCAAGAACTCGAAATCATTATCAACTACTATTCACCTTCGATCCTTTTCATAAATGAAACTCATATTCCGCATAACCAATCTGCCTACACTTCTAGAAATCACATTGGTTACTTTCACAATCTTCCGCAAATCACAACTAATAAACAAGGTGTCGCCATACTAGTCAAAAGAAATATCCCACACAGAATGCTTTCTATTGTATCAACAATCTCTCCTATTGCTATAGAAATAACCACAACAACTAAAATCGTAGCAGTGTGTATGTACATACATACATCCCTCAGAAAACTTCTTGTCCTATGATATCACACAACTGATCAATCAATTTAATTGCCAGTGCATCTTTGGAGGGGACTTGAATGCATGAAGTACAATCTGGGGATCCGAATATACGAACGCAAGAGTAGCAAAAGTCAAAGAAGCTTTGATTTCATCCGACCTTGTATGCCTAAACGATGGCACTCTCACACATTTTTCGACCCACTCTACTTTTTCCATAGTTGACATCACCTGCTGTTCAGCATCCTTAGCTCCAAACTCCAACTGGAGAGTCCTAGACTCACTTTATGGAAGCGAACACTTCCCGATATTAACGCAAGTTAACTACATCTCTGGCCGACTGGAAGAAATTTCGCCAGATGTGTGACGAATTCTGTGCCGCTTTCCCTATAGCCACAAATATAAACCAGGAGTCAGCTAAAATTTTGAGGATAATACGCTCAGCTGCTCACTTCACTATTCCGGAATTCTGAGCTATCCAATCTCCAGACCAACAAACAGAAACCGTGGCAACAATATAAAACTACTCGCTCAGTATAAAATCTTTTACTCTATAAAAAGGAAAAAGCTCAATTCAAGCGCCTTGCTAAATGCGAAGAAAGAAAGGCTTTTGAAAAACTTACATCCAGCATTAACCCGTCGACAAAACCTAAAGAAATTTGGGATCGCATTAAAACTCTTACTGGATCCCCGAGGCAGACATCCTTTTCATTTATCAATTCCACCAATGGCACACTTTCAGATTCCTTGGTTATAGCTAACTATTTCGCATCTTACCTATCCGCTGTCTCATCCGACACATCCTTTACAAAGCTGCATGTCTAAGACAGGATGTATCAAACTCTAGCGCCCTTTCGCTTTCTGCCAAGCAACTCGAATCCAAAATTATCTTTTCCGAACTGGAATTTGCCCTCTCTTCACTGAAAGGGAAGTCCCCTTTACTCGATAAATTATCGTACCCAATCATCCATAACCTACCAAACTCCGTTCATAACAGAATCCTCAACCTTTACAATAGAATTCTTGATAGTGGTTGCTATCCACAATTTTGGAAAACTTCTTACATTATTCCCATCCTAAAGCCCGACAAACCGCCTTCCGAGATAAGTAGCTACAGGCCGATGTCACTTATGCCTTGTTTAGGGAAACTGCTAGAAAAAATTCTAGTCAACCGGCTAGCATGCTATGACTGCAAGAATAAACTCATTAGTCCTATTCAAGTCGCTCATAAAAAAGGTTTGGGAACTATCGACGCTCTCTTACAATTAGACTACTTTATAACAAATCGTCCCGTTTCTGCCTTAACCGCGTATCTACGCTTTTTGAGAAATTCGTTTTTTTACATGACAGCACTGAGGAGCTCTCACCGGATGTGGGCTGAGAAATCGTACGTCAAAATAACATAACGGTAGTATTTTTTTGTTAATTCTTTTTTCTCGTATCTACATTCATAGAACACAAGTTAAAGCAAACATCTCGTATCTACTCAGGTAAAACATAAAACGAAAATTAAAGGTTGCTTTGCTGAAAAATTAATTCCTATAAAGTGGATGGAAATCGAAAGTGAAACAATATATTGTTTTTTAAAAGGTTTTGTTCGTGTGCTATCATATCGGTCATACATATGTGTGTATAATTTCTCATAATTGCAAGCGTGTGTTTTTGCCAACCTTACATTTTTATGTGGTTATATAGGAGTTGATTAGAGATTGAAAATGTCTGCGATAGTAAATTCCCGGAAAAGTTTAGTTACTTCAGTTCTAATAATACAACCACCAGTAAGATTAAACATTAAAATTTCTCCATCTAAAAATTATATTTAATTATTTATATGTGTAACTCTAATTAGGCGCAAAATTCTTTGGAAGATCAACAAGTTTTAATGTTGGATGAATGTACCGGGAGCTTAAACTTATTGAAAGTGATACGATATCGTTGAACTAAGCAGACTTAATTCTAGACGATAAAACTGGAAAATTTATTGAAAAAGATCTGTAGAATTGTTTGAACTTTAAAGAACACTGCGACGAAGATTCTACCTGCAATTACGAGGCATCTATACCAAGTTACTTCAGTGAGTCAACCGACATATGTTTACGTAGAAAGGAAGTGGATGAAAGCTCTGGTATAGTCACTAGGAAAAGAAGAAAGAAAGGGCAAGGGAAACCTGAGAAATGGGAGAAAAATATAGCCAAAAAAAATAGAGAGCAAGGGAAAGAGTATTACAGCACACAAAAATTTAAAGGTGAGATAATAGGAAAGTACAAAAGGGGAAAACGTAAGCTTAAACCTGATTGTAATTCGAAGAAATGTGTAAATAGTAAGTACTTTAAATGCAATGAAGTATCAGAGGTTATTAGAAAAGAATTGTTTACTTCATTTTGGAAAAATATGACATGGGCGCAGCGAAAAGTCTTGATTTCCAGCCTAGTGGAAGAGCATTCCATAGCCCGACGCACAACTAAAGATAAAAGCCAGTCAAGGCGCAAAAGATCATTAAAATATACGTTAAAAATGGGAAATGAAAAGGTACCAGTTTGAAAAAAAATGTTCTTAAGTACATTTAGCTTAGGAGAACACATGGTCAATAGTTGGATTTCAAAATGTAATGAATATGGAGTTCCTCATGAGAGAGAAAATCAGACAAAAAAGTTATCTGCAATTAACCTGAAAAAAGAAAAACATGTAAAAGATTTCATACAGAGCCTTCCTAAAGTGGAGTCTAATTATTGTAGACAAAAAACAGACAAACAGTATGTCGACCTCACTTACACCACTTATAAAGATATTTTTAAAGCTTACGAACAGTACATCAAAGATAAAAATATTGCACTTACCGAAAAATCGTCCTATTTATCTTTTCTGAAAATTACAAACTCCCTTAACATCGGTTTATTTAAGCCCAAGAAAGATCATTGTGACCATTGCTTTAGTTTCAAGAACGGCAATATCGGTCCGAACGTATATGAACAACACATTGTAAATAAAAATAAGGCGAGGATGGAGAAGGACAAAGATAAGGAAAGGGCCTCAAGGAATGAAATAAATGCATTCACTCTAGACGTACAAGCAAACACAAACTCTGTTTTCTTGACAAATCGAAAGTGTTTATACCTAATTTATCAATTTTCAAAAGGTGCTCAGCTTTTTTTTATTTAACTTACATAGATAAAAAAATTTAAATTTGTAACGATTTATAATTCCTCAAATGCATTGAATCGAGAAGTGTTCGGTTTAAAACTGTTCGTTTTTGGTTTTAATGAATAAACTTTAAGTTTTTAAATAAAAATTATCTACTTTTTTATCCACATAAAAACGGCTTTGAATAGCAGTAATATTCTTAAGTAAGTTGTAGCCTCGTATCTACTATTTACGCGCACCTAAATATGCATGCAGTAAGCTCGTAACTAACAAAGGGGGCTATAACATTGAAATAATAAGAGGGAATAAAAAAACGAATTGTCTAGTTATCAATACGGGCAACACGAAAACGAAAATTGACGTTTGTAGTTAATTTTGTTTTACTGAAGAAAAAGAAACGTTTTTTTAGTTTCTGAATAATTGCTGTTTTGTAGATACGAGGTTAAGGCAGAAACGAGACGAAATGCTCTATCCGCCAAAAACCACGTCACCTTACTTGCGATAGATTTTCAAAAAGCATTCGACCGAATCGACGTGCACATTGTTTTGAGACATCTTGACACCTGGAAAGTGGGCCCAAAAATCAAAAACTTTGTTAAGAACTTCCTCTGCCACAGGAAATGTAAAGTAAGTCAATGGTTTTCTATCTAACACAGTACTCCTCAAGGAGCACCCTTATCTGCTCTTCTGTTTGTCATAGCATTTGATGAGATTGTTATCCGAACCAGCAGCATTCCTGGCATTCAATACCAGCTCTACGCTGATGATGTAGTGTTCTACACCAAACTTAACCCCTTGACGCAAGTGAAGTCAGTATTTGAAAACATTCTAACTGAGCTGACATCTTGGTCTCAAACTGCAGGCACCAGTATCTCCGAAGAAAAAATTAAAATCCTACACATTTGTAAAAAGCGCTCTTGGTGCGACTTATCTAACTTTTTTACTAATCCTACCTTAAGCATAGTTCAAGAACTCAAAGTTCTTGGTCTAACCTTAGGCTCTAAATATAGCTGTAAGCCTCATTATAAGTACGTTAGAGATTAGATAAAATATAATAAAATATCTTACGTCTAAGAAAAGTCACGTGCACCCTTCCACGCTTATCAACACCACCCGAGCCTTGGTGCTTTCCAAAATTGATTATGCACTCCCCATCTACGGACACTGCGCTGCATCTACAATTAAAATACTTTCTTCATCAAACCATGTTGAGATACGGAGAAGTGTTAGGGCGTTTTCTACTACGCCACTGAAAAACTTATTTGCAGAAACCGGCTTGCCTATGCTCGCGGACAGAACAATTTATTGCACCCGTCGACTACTTCCCAAACTCTTGCTCTCCTGTAATACTGTTCTGGCAAAGGATGCACGCAATGCTATGCCAAGAAAACGGCAGTCACGCTTCCTATCTGCAATTCATCGCTCTATAAACTTTCTAAAAGAGCTGCGGATTCCTTTACCTCCTAGGTCTGAAATACCTGCGACTCGCCCACAATGGCTGATCAACAACGGCATGCATACATACGCATTAAAACATTACAAACACCAAAGGCTAGCATACCAAAAGAAAAATGTAAGGCATTATTTGCAAAGGAAAAAGCTTCATACAGCAGCAATGGCTGGAGCTTTATCTTCACTGATGGTACAAAAACCTCCCATAATGCCTCTTTCGCAGTAATAAAGGAAAATGGTGATTTAATCTCCCATGGTATACTGCATCCCATATGCTCGATTTTTACCGCAGAATTGGCAGCCATACTCGAAGCAATTTCCTATGCCAAGCAAAATAGAGGCAAGTTCGTTATTTGCACTGATAGCAATTCGGCCATCGATGCCATTCAATCTCCTGCCAACAACCAGAAAGAAACAGTCTTCATCCGTAACATGCTTATAACCGCACCCAGGAAAACTAAGCTCATGTGAATTCCCGGTCATATAGGGATTACTGGCAATGAAAACGCGGCCATCGCTGCCAAAAATTGTGCTAAGACTCTATCGCTTATGCGAAACTATATAAGCAAAAAAGGTTTTTCCTAGCAACCACCACTATACTGCTGTTAATCCATCGCGAACACGATTAAATTTTTCCGCCGACATACCATTACCTGTGATAAAGCCCTGTAATAGTCGCATTGGTCCAAGTCGGTACTACATTTGGGTGGGCGAATTCAGTCAAATTCCTTCACAATCGACAAATTGTATCCATACTCTTTATCTAAGACTGAGAGAAAAGGTTAAGGTTTCATTGCCGCTAATAATTTAATACAATATGGCGTTCACAATGAGTACAGCAATTCAATCGTTCTTGTTTTCATAGTTATAAGTCAGTCGTAACTGCGGTCGGGCGACGGGATGTTAGTGCTGTATTCAGCGATTTAGGGTTCGGTATCTTAATCTTCATCTGATCCATTTAGCAAAGTGGGAAAGTCTTCCTTCCACAATTTAAGTGTGCTTTGTACATCAGCCACCAGGTCGCCATACTTATGAAAAAAGTTGTCTATCATTAACCGCTTTACCGATCTTTATTAAACTCGATAGACGCATTGCTTTCGGTAAAATGCATCTGAATGCAAAGTACTTAGGTCTTAAAATAAATGTAACTACAGGGTGTCACAATTACAGGGCTCTTTAAAGTTAAATGCATTATACATTTGATCTTACTGCAAACAACTGTACGAAAATTAAATGACTTTTTACTTGCCTAAAAACTTAAACTTTTATTTGCTTTCTTTTTCAATAAAATACTAAGAATAATTACTACATAATCAGTGGTTGATATCATAACAAACTGTTGAAATTAGTTTTTCTTAACGTTTTTTCTTTGTTTGGTTTAGGTTTAGGAATTCAACTTCAGGTAATTTTGGGATTAAGATCCACTGTTTCCTTCGTGGTTGCAGTAATTAGTTGGTATCCAAAGGAAAATTGTCATTATTTTGTAATAATGCCAAATACTCTTCCGAAGTATATTTCCTAGAAAGTGCATTTGGTGGTTAGGCGAGTTACGCTGGACTTGGTAACGCAAGTGTTTCTGTTATATGAAACTTAATATTTTCTCTGTCCTTTTTATATTATATAGATAATGCTTCTGAAAAATTACTTGTGGCGATAGTTTCAGTAACATTTTACTTATTAAATGGGTAAAACCAGTTGGTATATGAGCTAAATCACATGCGAACTGTCTTTAAAATTTAACCAGCGCAACCATTCAACACGTTTGAAAACCGGTTTGGCATTGTTTCTATACATTCAGTTGCATAATTTTGGGCGCACCGTTTCCAAATACACTCGACTCTAAATATAACGTGCACTCCTTATAGCGAACACTAGGATATAACAAACTATTATTTTATTTATAAAACATTATTATAATGCGAAAAGCTCAAACGAACGTAGTAACCAAACAAAATACGTAGAAATGCGGCAAGAAAATTAACTGTAAACTCTAGTTGACATGTGTATTTCATAATTGTGAGTCTCATTTCAAAAGAAATATAAAAATTGTTTGATATAATTACTTTAAAGTGCAACAGGTTACCGCGAAAATGAAAAAACATTCGAAATGTATTATCGCTAATGTGAAGTTATTGATAAATTTGGAAGCGGAATATGAATTCGGCCTCTAACTAAACAATATGTTATTGCGAAATTCATGCTTTGTGGCATAAAGAAGCAAAAGGTTAAATTGCTAAGGTTATTCATTTCATATGGATCACTTTATTAACTTAAAAACTAAAACTGAACGGTCTGAGCATTATTTAAATGGTGGTAATTTCTACGTAGTATAAGTCTTACATCAGAAATACTCTTTGGAAATTTCAACTCAATCAGGTGTCGAGTACCAAAGTTGTTGTTTAACAAATGCTACGTTCAAATTGCCACATTCAAATCTGAAACGCGTAGAATCACATCTAAATTGCTGTTGGAAATTTCTTCATTTCACATGGATCACTCTGCCAACTTAAACACGAAAAATGCAATCTGCATTTGTGAGCGCGTGAGTAAGTTTGTTTGTTACCATATCACGACCAAATGGCTGGATGGATAAAATTTGCCAGAAATGTTTCTTACGACCTGGATTAAATTAAGTTAAATTTATAAGTTAAAGGAAATTTTACGATGTTTTTAAAAGGTTTAATAAATATAAAAGATTTCGAAAAGATTTTTGGAGAGGGTTGCCGCCTGCATATAAAATAAATTAAATTGAATTGTTAAAGTAAATGAAATATAAAGAAATGGGATTCAAACGAAATAGCCTTCAAAAGGTTTACTCATAATAATGTGTTTGAAGAGCGTTGCTTAATACTATTAAATTAATTCACTGTATAATTATATTGAAATATAAGAGTACGAGTAATTGGGTGAAATAAAAGGTTTTATAGAAATTTGTTTTGAATAGGATTTCCATTTTTTAACATATAACATTATACATATGTACATATATGTGTACTATATTAATTTCAAACAAAAACGGATTAAAATAAAGCTTATATTCAAATATATGTTAAAGTGACTTGCCACCAGCTTAAAAATCAAATTAAATTAAACTTATTACATAAATCACAGATATAGGGGTCTGAAGCCATAGACGATGTTATTAATGAAAGTGAAATCAGGGTATCTAAATGTATATTGACACAAAATTATTTTGAAAGCAATTTTTAAAAGAATTTCCACCCATCCAATATTAAAGAGACTTACATATCTTACTGCCGAAAAAATAACTTTAAACCGAATGCCGTACGAGCGGAGCTGTTTGTAAAATCTAATATATTAATATGTATATATATATACATAAATACATTGATAGTTAAAAATTAAGTTACCTTCGATTTTGAACTGTTTTGTTTTATATAAAATAAACACGAATATGTACATATGTCGTGCACATATTGTATATTCATATGTACATATATTCAAAACTGCTTCTGTTATCAGCGCATACATTTGTTTGTATATCTGTACTACACATTTGTAGTAAAACAAAGATATATAGCAAAGGAGGCCTAGCACTTACCGCCTTGAATTTCTCCTTACCTTTGCCCCAAACGGCCATAATATAATACAATATATATATGTACATATGTATATACATATGTATGTATGTATTTATACCGCAAAACAGAGTCTAACGGCAAACCACACGAAATAAATGGAGCGTGCAAGGATAATTCGATTGTGTTCAATTTAATTTTTACAAGCTTCGATTGATACGTTCCATGAATTTATTTAGACGTTTGGATGTTTGACTCTCTCAACGTTCATTGTCTTCGTTGCTATTCGACATCCCCTTTTTGTTTTATTTTGTTTTTCTGATTATTTTTATATGTACTTGTATACGTACATATTTATATGTATGCATACATATATCTGTAAGCGTGTCCTTCTTTATGTCATTTCCTGATTGTTCGGTTTTCCTCACTTGTTCTTAAATAGTATTCTTTCAAATGTTTGTATGTGTATAGTGTAGGCGCGTGAGCTTTCATTCATATACCCACACTCTAAAACGCTTAAATCTCGTCCGAGATTCGAATTGATTTGTTGTTGGTACTCCCATTTTCCTTTTTTTTATTTACCAGTTTATTAGACATATACATGTATGTATGCGCAATTGCTTAGGCGCTGAATGAGGCAGGGGATCGGAATGTATTCATTTATTACTACTAAATTGTAGCGTATCGCCAGTCAATTGAGGATATTCGCTACACTTGAAACAAAGTTTATTAAAGTAATAAGGATATGTACGTAAGTTTGTGTAGATGCTAAATAAAGTAAATATGTACTTCTTTATATACGTACATGTGTATGTGTGAACGCATATTTCAATATTTAAGTATTTTGAGAAAATTATAAAAACTGAACAAAAACATTACATTTGCTAAAAAAACACTAATCAAATACAAATGTATATGCAGCGGTTTTGTGGAGGCCTTATAATAAAATTGTATCCAACCGCTTAGAGGGAATTGAAAATTTGTTTATAAAATTTGCTCTCCGCTCTTTGTTTCTCTGCCAACTAATAAATTTTTCTGCACTTGAAACAGAGGATTAATTTAAGCATGCTCGTTTGTCATTAACATTATAACAGACTTAATTGCATGCTGATTGGCCCTCGAAAAAAGATTTCATTTAGAGGAAATACTCTTTTTTTTAATTTTCCTCTCTAGAATTAATTATGGTTTCAACGCTTCAATTTCTAGAATCCGTGCTGAACTAAATTTAGTTTTCAGTGCTTTAGATATCGATTTCCCGCAATCAATCCCTACATTATTCAAACTGTTGCGAATCTTTTTCTCTGCGTCACATCACTTCTGATTTAGCTAAGTTAGATTTTTTAAACTCCATGTACCCAATTTGCAAATTTCAAGTTTAATTTACAATTATTACTTATATAGTCTGTAAAATATTTCTGTATTCCAAGACACGCAGAAAACATAAATTAAAAAAAATAAAAATGGCTGTGCTTTAGTTTGAACTGATTCAATTTGTTCTTTGTCTAAAAGCCTTGCTAAATTCAAGTTTCCTGTTTATAGCCTTTTTAAATTACCAATTTGTTCAGTTTCATGTTTTAGGCATTTTGAAATTCTGTTATTGGAAAATGTTGTCGCGCTAATTTCCGGAGTCATTAAATACACCCAATGCCATAGAAATTTTGTAGAAAGTTTACAATGTTCCATTTTAATAATATTGACTAGCCTTCATTAATTGTTTTATTTTCAAAAAAAAAAAACTTTTTTATAGACAAACTTCAGTGGCCGAACATGGCCGAAGCCGAAGTTCGGCCCTTCCCTAGTTGTCTATAATATTTTTTCCTGAAAATTGTAACCACTTATAGTAAGAGTGTTGCCGCCGTCAAACGAAACCACCTCGTCACCTCTACATAGTACGATATTATCGAAATTTCTTATTTTTATTTACTGTTCCTTGAATTAACATTTTTGCTCATATCTTTCATATTCTTGTACACATCTCTACCAAAGAGATCACACCACCTCGTTAGCTAAAAGCTAAGTACAGGAAAATTTTTAAAGGGCTAAATTTGAAAATTTTAACATTGTATAAAAACCGTTAATATCGCGAAACTGCAAAATCAACATTGTAAACTGAATAAAAAAGTGAATTTAAAATAATGCTACTAAATGCCTTAGAATACTGTACGATACTGTGAAAAATTATTTCAATTTAGAAGAACCCAATCCAAGACAACTGCTGTCCACAACAAGGCGCTAGCTACTCTGAATGCTTCTTGTATGAAGGTAATTGGTTTACTCTGACGAAAGCTGAAGTTATGGTAATGCTTACAAACTACTAATGTGTTTCGATAGAAAATTCGACAAAGATCCGTTCCTAAATCTACTATTCAACAACAAGCAAACAACCTAATTTCGAAGAGGTGTGCGAAAAAGTTGTCACCTGCTGAGGCAACCATTCATCCAAGCAAAATGTGGTATCTACCGATATTCACTGTCGCGAACCCGAAGGGCTAACGGCATGTGCCTTAATGATTTCATGTTCCCTGGACTAGATTTGTTGAACTCGTTCGTGGAAATCTTACTATCATTTCGAATAAATAGAATAGCACCATGTGGCGACGTAGCTGAAATGTTTCACAAAATCAACATTAGAGAAAGCGATATGCACGCTCAATGAATTTTAAGTATTTATATGATGTATTTTAAGTATTTATATGATGCGTACTCCAACATTTGGCATGAATTGCGCTCCATGCATTGCGCATTTTACACGAGACCAAAATGCTGATCAATTCCGGCATAAGTTTCTACGGGCTGCCGAAGCAGTGCAACGCCAAGCAGGCAAATCAAATTAATACGAATGCGGGATTCTAGGTGAGGAACCGGTTATCTAACTCTCCTAGAGTTCTACAGCAGCTAGTCGGCAAGTACTCTACCGAACCTGCTATAAAATAATGGGGTTCTACTACCAAAATCTTAGGTATGTATTGGGAACCGATTAATAATGTTTCCTCCAACGCGTGAAATACTTCAAATTCGGATGCCAGTATTTGACCCTCTGCAATTCCTTTCGGCTCATACTTCTGCAGGAAGTGAGGCGTGCAGATATCGGTTGGAATCAGCCACTCGGCGACGCACTGTACGATAAATGATCCATCTGGAGATCGAGGATTCTCCTCATAATGGATGTATAGGTTCCTCGTTGCTACTCGCCTATACCCCTTAATACTGACCACGTCCAGCTTCACATATTCGTGGACACCTGCACTGCTGCCGTTAGTTATTTACATATCCAGCATGATAGTAACGTAGATTCTGCTCTCGTTACTGCGAAATCGAAAGTGGCACCCTTAAAGCCTGTTTCAATTCCAAGATTGGAGTTGCAAGCTGTTGTGGCAGGGGTTAGGCTCGCCAATAGTGGTTTTACGGACTAGAATTTTTATCACGCGATATGATGCCTCGTTGCGACGACTTTTGTCACCAGTTGCCCAGATGCCTATAAATCTCTCGGCAGCGAGACCAAATATGTTGTCTTCAAACGCAAAAATTTGCAAACCAGTTCTAGACAAGGTGGTTAAAAGAATACATACCAATAATTTCCAGACGAAGCAAGTGGTTCACTCCGCAGAAACCAATTCATACTGGAGATATTGTGCTCATCGTCGATTCCGATCTACCAAGAAATTGTTGGCCCAAGGAAAGAGTAATCGATACAGTCGTGGCTAGTGATGGACAAGTTAGGCGTATCACAGTGAATCCCCAATTCGACATTCTAAATTTAGAGTGGTTGCTTTTGCTTGAATTTACATTTTACCCTCATATTTCTCTTATTGATCATATCTTCCATATTCTTGTAATAAACTATAAAAAACGGTACTAAAAATATCAGACCATCTTTTGGGTTAGCTAAAAGGCGCACTAAGTACACGGAAGATTTTAAAACGCTAAATTTGCATATTCTATCACTATATATAAACAGTTTAACTGAATAAAACTGTGAATTGAAAATAGTGCTTTCTGCCGCAATTGGTAAGGTTCTCAGGTGGTTAAATAAAAATGGAAAACATTGCATATTTCATGGGGCAATGTTACCATTTTTATGGGCAATTTAAGCAAACCATCTGTAAATAAGGTTACATTTTTATTATTACATTGTATTCCAAAATGAAAATAAACATAAATTCTGCCACTATTACTAGTTTGTTACCACCCAATATGATTGTATCTAAGAAATTAATGTTAGTCTAACACTCTACATTCAATACATTCCTTGGGTTGAGCCAACTTGGGCTACATTCCTTGCTAGAAAATTTTCCTACTACAAAACAACAAACTGTGATTGATTAGTTAATTACAAGCTTTTCTACAAACATTACATGTGATTACAACGGTATATAGATCTTAGTTCAAGCAGCTTAATACAAGGTGGCGCAAAAGTAAACTTCCGATGTTTTTTGGCTGTAATTTAAAAAAAAATGAAAAACTTTGATTCTTCTTGTGGATTATTTTTATTTGGTCTTTTATTTTTTTCACATCAAGTCGAAAATATGATGTCATGTAAATGGCCGCCGCTACAGTTGATTGTCATTTGAGCCCTTTTTATGGCATTTCCATCACTTTGGCCAAAACTTCCGGCGATAGGTCCTCACATTCTTGACGGATATTCTCTTTAAGAGCTGCAAGAGTCTGAGGCTTGTTGACATAAACCCGCGACTTCAAAAAGCCCCACAAAAAGAAGTCTGAAGCGGTCAAATCAGGCGATCTTGCTGGCCAGTGCAAATCGCCAAAACGGGAGATTAGGCGCCCAAGAAATGCATCCTTCAGCATATCGGTTGTGGCAAGTGCAGTGTGTGCCGTTGCACCGTCCTGTTGGAACCACATGTTTTCCAATCCCAATTCATCATGTTGCGGCAAAAAGAACTCGTTGATCATTGCTCTGTAGCGCTCACCATTCACAGTAACCGTTTGGCCCGCGACGTCTTCGAAGAAAAAAGGTCCGATGACTCCTCCAGCGAAAACAGCACACCATATAGTGACTTTGAGCGGGTGTAATGGGTTACACGCGGATTTTCAGTGCCCCAGAAGCGTAAATTTTGCTTATTTACGTACCCGCTAAGATGGAAATGGGCCTCATCACTCATGATTATTTTTGATGAAAAATCATCTTCCTCTTGGTGGTGATTAAGGATGGCTTGAGCGTATGTTAGACGCGATTGGCGGTCAGCAGCTAACAGCTGATGCACCGTCTGGACTTTGTACGGAAACATCTTCAAATCTTGTACCAAAATTCGCTGTAAAGACCGTCGACTGATACCCATTTGCGTGGCACGTCGTCTGGTCGATGTCAACGGCGCTTCCATGACATCCTCGGCTACAGCAGCAATATTCTCTGCAGAACGGCTACTCCGGGGTCTACCACGCCTGGCAGCATCTCGTGTTGTGCCAGTCTCTTCGAGGCGAGCGGCTAAACGTCGCAGTGTTTCACCAGTAGGCGTTGGACGGCCAGGAAATCTGCGACGAAATTCACGTTGTGCCAAAGTCACCGACCGATTATTGGTCAAATAAATAGTCAGCAATATTCCGCGTTCTGGAGCAGTGTAGCGTAACATTGTTTATTAACGTGTATTTCGCATATGTTTACTACACAAATGTCAAAACAGAACTGACATTAGGGGCCAATCGCAAAATTTATAGCATTTTCTGACAGGTGGTAATCTACCAAATTTTACGCAACCAATCTATTGGTTTCGGTGTGAAACAGTAACAAACATCTCACTCATAAACTTTCAGATTGATAATATTAAATAGTAGGATTAAAATGTTTGTCTCAGATGCTCTCGCTCTTGCTTGTTCGGGCGAAATACATATGTATATGTATGTATATTTAAACGATTTTATTGTTGAAACTTATTCTTTAATAATTAAATTTACAAAAATTGAAAATTAAAGGCTTATCGTAAAAAATGCACGAGTGTGTCGATTCGCTACCAGTATGAAAAGGGGTGAATTAAACGCAAGAATAGTAAATTTCAAGCGTTTGTAAACTCTAATGACAGTAATAGAATGATTTAATTTTGTATGGTGTGCATAAAAGTACAACGATTAAACTTATTATGAAAGTGATAATTTCAGAACTGAGTTATATGGACACGCCACATTATTTCCCTATTAAAAGCTAGGCATGGTTGCAACAAAAGCGGGCTTGAGCCTATCGATGGTGGTTTTGACTTGCTTGCTCACCATGTACAACGGGCTACTGCCTGATGGACGATAAATTCCCAACTTCAGAAGAGAGTCGAAATCTGCACATGCGGCTGTTAACTTTCCTGCGGGGGTCGACGTGGGCGCGGAAAGATGGGCTGGCCTTGCGTTAAAATTCGATAAGCTACGTTAGAGTTTGTAGACGAACCAATTGGAAGTGGTCGGTTGATATCCACAATAGAAGCGATTAACTCAGCGATCTCACATTTCGGTTAGAAATTTCGCTATTTGTAGACCAACGTCCATTTGAGAGAGGCGTTACCCACAATAACCTGTTTCTAAAAACCTCCTTGGTTTGCGGGCAAGTGGCATGTCTTTGAGCACCTTTCGTAAGCGCCGTTGCTGGATTTCTGTGAAGTGATTAGTAAGCTTTTTCTTAATGTGCCTGAATTTGTCCATTGAAGACGCCACTTCAATGATAGGCCTAAGCTCAAGGATTTTATTTGGTGGAAGGCTCGCTAATAGGATATGGAACTTACTGTTGTCAGAATATATGTTCGAGGCCTCATCCGAGCAACCCAGGCGTAGAAATATGTTTCGATGTTCCCATCCCTCAGTTAAGGCAGCGGAATTTTTGGTACTATATTTTCTGGCGAGCGTTTCCTCTCCGCTCTTTCCATGCTGTCTTCCAAAGCCATTTTGGGTGAAATATACGAATTACAATGCTCCTGTAACTTTGCGGCTAAACAGGCTCTTGCAAACGAGAGCGTTCCTGCAAGGTGCAGGATTTTACAATCGGATACGGCGAATGTGTTTGTTAAGCGGGTACATAAACGTATGCCAATCCAAACGCCAGGAAAATTGTGGTTATATGGCTCTTCCCAATGTGCAACGGTGCAATCGCTTGCAAATGTGCGGATGTGCTGCAGTTGTACAAGAACGTCTTATAAAAAAAGGTGCGGTGTCACCAATTTGGGTTTAAAGGCAATTTTATTTTTTAAGCTCAATCTTTATTAACTAAATTTACAAAAATTCAAAATTAGGGGCTAATAGTAAAAATGCACGTATGTGTTGATTCGCTGAAAGAATGATAGAATACTAGACTACGACAACGATGGCGGCGAACACGTTACACTTGTTACTGCCAAACAGATATTGAGAAGAAAGGGAAGGTGATAACTGCACTTGATGGTTTTACTTTCGCTGCAGCTGCCAAAATACAAAGCTGGTTACTTCACATATACTATTCTGTGTATAGCTTAATCTTAATTACAAATCACTCAAAACTCCGAAAAATCATTTTTTTAAGAGCTTTTAATGAGCATTGTTTCTTCAAACGAGGTAGATACGAAGTAACGGAAGTGCTTTCGTCGTAACCTTCTATTCTCTGTATCGTGAATGTAAGAAAAACCAATGCCAAAACCAAATGTTTGCAAACTCTACTGAGTTTTTTACATTAGGGGCTCTATTTCCGCAACTTTGTATAGACAATGGTACTCTATAATTGCAAATCTTCAATTTCTAAATAAGAGTCGTTTATTCACTAGCCTTGGCCTTGAATACACATAATATTTGCTTTTCGGCATCGTCCTCGTCAATTTGGAATTGATATACATAGTGAGTGAAAGTAAATAAATAAAACTACTACAACATATTAAAGGGTGGTTAAATTTTAAGGGCCGATGTTGATTTGGAATAAAACACAAATTATCAATTTCCAAAATCATTTGTGTTTTATTCAAAATCAAGATCGGCCCTTAAAATTTAACCACCTTTTACAATTCTATAAAGAAAATATCCTTTCACGTCTAACTGTGCCCGAAATTGATAAATTACTTGAATATTACCGAACCAAAAACTTATTGGCGTTGATTATTAATAATTTAATTATTTGTTACAATCTGTTGATTTAGGGACAGCTTTTTAGGTGAGATTAACACTGTTCGGAGCTAATTTTTTGAGGGTTAACACCTGTTTGAAAATCGAATTTAATAAAATTATATACAAGTTATATGGAATAGTAAAATATAAGAGAAAGTTTGAAGCTAGCTATATTTTAAAAAAGGAGACACATGATTGTAAAAGCGACTTTAATTAAGTTATACACAAGTTATTTGAAATGGTATAATACGGGAGTCAAACGGTTCGTTTTACTTAGAAGAAAGCTTAGGAGAAAGCTTAAATCTAGGTATATTTTAAAGAAGGTTGCTACCTGATTGAAAAAGCTAACTTAATTAAGTTATAAAGAAGTTAAATAAAATAGCAAAATAAACCATTTGCTTTGATAGGAGAAAGTTTGTGGGTATATTTGAAAAATGTTGCCACCATTTTTAAAACCCCAACTTAATTAAAATATGAGTCTGTTTGCCACGGCGAAGGCAAGGATCAGACCTATATTTTTGAGGGAGACAGAAACCGAAATGCATTTTCTGGTTCCATTTGCAAAGGACAATTAATAAATAAATATAAGCAGGACAACGTCTCCTAAGTTTTTTTTTAGTATATACACAAATACTTCTTCTTTGAGTTATAATATAAAAAGTTTTGCAATTATTATAAATGTATTTGTTATGTATAAATCTCCTACTGTCACATTCACTAATTTTGTAAGAAATATTTTTTTACTAATAAATATGGAGCCATATTTTGACTTTAAATAACTATGGAAAATAGTTATCAACTCTATAGTTTAAAAAAAACCAATCGGACACTATCTATAGTTTTAGCCGACTTATATAACCTTTAATCAAAAATAGGCTAGAATTGAATATGGACAAAATGACCTGTATATAACGATAAGAATTTTGCGAAAAAAAACCAAATAGTACATCATTAGCTATAAAAAGTAATTTGAGAACATAATAGTAATTTTGAAAAAATGGGCAAACTACCTGATCAAATTCCTTCTATTGTATAAATCGGAAACAACACCAACTCAAGTTTATTTAAAAAAATTATAATTTCATTAACTACACTGAACCAAACAAATACTTAAAGGCACCGTAAATTAACATTTTTTATTTACAAACCTCAGCTAAGAATGAAAGAATGTTATTTCTACAACTTTAACATTATAATTTTTACGTGAAATTTATAATAATAATAATAATATAACACTTACGCCATATAGCTGGATGTGTGGCCAAACTTCTCCTACAATTAGTGGTGTGCATCTTCAGCCCCTGCGGCCGGGTGGTTTAAGCACCTAATTCATGAATTAAATATATGTTTATTCATATCCATAGAATAATTATTTTCTTTGAAGAATTTGTTCCATTTTATAAAATAAAATTAATCGCCCATCCCCCCAAGAACCTGCGCGTAACAAAAATTAAGGGGCGACCGCTGTTAGAAACCGCTTTTCTATAATTTTTGAGGCGGCTAGGAGTCGAACCCAGGACTCACCAAATGAAGCACGCACACTTTACACACTCGGCTACGACGACCGCCTTATTTATGTACATAGAAAATGTAAAATTAACATTAGATTATTTATATGGCACAAAGTATAATTAATATGATGTTCATGTATTATTGACGTGCGAGCAACCCTAATATAATATTAAAAACACGTCAATTAGAAATGAAATTCATATCAAAATATAAATACAGTGGGTCTCAAAAAATCTAGCACTGGTTGCTTACAATATCGTTGTGTTTAAATGTTTACATATTTTTATAAAAATATAGTTCATCCCAACAAAATTTGTATTAATATATATATTCATATATTATATATATGAAAACTCAACATTTTTAATTTATTAGCATTGCTTTTAAACTCAAATTGAAACGATTGATATTGATCTAAAAATCAATAAATTTACATTTATTAGAAAGGAAGAAATCGTCATTATTATCTCACAAGCAAAACATTTGATTGTTGCTCGAAAATTCACATAAAGCTGAGTTTTTTACATCATAGACTGTTGTTACCTTGTGAATTTTATGCTTCGCTTGATACAAACTTAGAAGTGGTATACCCCTTTAGGGACTTTTCAGCATGCCAATTGCACTATGAAATAAAATTGTGAAAAACAAAAAAAACAACACAACACCACATTAAAAATAATTATTTTGAATACTCTAAATTAATGGCTTAAAGTAATTTAAATCAAATGTCTAAGGTAGCCATAAACGAGTGAAAGTTTTGTAAATTTTACACTATAATTTACATAAAATTCAGTTAAACTTTTTATGTGTAAGAATACCAATGTATGCCAATGAATCTAGGCTTTCCGCGAGTTCCGCCTTTAACTAACTTTTGCATCGCTTGATATAAACCTAGAAGAGATGTACGTCTTTTGCAACTTTTCAGTATGTGAATTACACTCTGAAAGAAAATTAGATTTAGAAAATGATCGTCTCTTTCCAACAGCACTTACCGTGACAAAATGCAATTGCTAGCTGGTGAGCTTAGTGATTGGGTTTGAATCCCAGAAAGAACATTTGAGGTCAAGGGTATTGTTAATACAGATTGATCTGCGAACTAAAAAAAACCGTAAATTTTACAATAGAATGTGCTACAATTTTACAAATGAGCATATTACGTTCTGGGGCTGTTACAGGCAGATTTTTGTCATTAGTTCTGCTCTATAACCGATATTTTGTTGCCCCGGAAATATCAATATAAAGTCGTCTAGCTTTTAAGCTTTAAGAACCCCGCACTTTATAGTTGGGGTTGCGCACACTGCAGATTAAATACTTGGGCAATTTTTGTAGAGATTCTACATTTTCTTAGCTTTTTATATCGAAGACAGGTGCAACACTGCTGCAAAAATGTTACAAAAAATAAAAAGAAATTTTTACACTCTGAAAAGAAATTGATAAACTTTACGCCAATAAATGCCGTACTGAGGGTGAGGCGACTGAGGCGCTTGTCTTGGGCGAAGGCACCGAGGTGTCGCCAAAAGTTAACAAAATAATCTAAGATTTAGCAATTTTCTAGTTTCGCGGACCTTTTCCCCTATTAACCTAATATAGAATTGTTGTAAAAATAAATTTTTTATTGGCCATCAACTTCCTCAATGGCTGATATTTATTCATTATCGTGAAATGCCGTAAAAAAAATTTAAACACAAAAATAATTCCTGTATCAAATAGACAGAACAAAATTCATACGCCAACCCTGAAAACCCAACAGAAAATGGAATAACAGCTATAAGAAATTCAAGATCCGCCAATCTTCCAACTGAAGCGGAGTCTCCAAATATTTTATAATCTATGGATCAATATAACTTCGTGGGTCTTGCAATAAAAATTTAAACAAACATCAGAATCTGAAAAATATCAAATATCAGAAGAAGGGATGTGTGATCCGAAAATTTGAACCCTTAAGTGCCTTACCAAACTATCCATTATAACGATCCTCCATCATGGCCATCATTGGCGCACCCAAGGGGGATGTTTTGGAGTTCAAACCCTTACCAAAATTTTAAAATTGTGTACTATCTTTAAATTAATATCCTGTTTTAATTAAATTAGCGTAAAACCCCCACCAAAATATTTTTCTGTGTGCAAACCGTTAAAGTCTCAAATTAAAGATGTTTATAAAGTGTTTATAAAAACCGTGATAGACAATTATCTGCTGAAAATTTGCTCAAGTATATTGGTTTAGAACATTTGGGAAAGCTGCTCATTTGGTTAAATTCATTGCGAGAATTTCGTGATGGAGAATCGGAAGAAAATTTTGCATGGGCCACCACATTAGCAACTGGGAAATTCGTTGAAAATATCAAGAAAGAAGAAAAGGCTACATTTGTGCGAAGAAGAAGATTATGTCGGTCGATATTTTGATTACAGAAATAAATTGGAGGTTCAAAAAATTGATGGAAGCCGTCTGGGATATTGAATTTTTGTTTGGTGAATACTTGCATTTTATGACCAAAACCGAGTTAGAAAGAGCAACAACTGATTGAAAGAGATATCAATCTAGCAGAAAACATTGATGAAATTTCAAGCTTTAAGCATTTAGCGCTTTCAATTTTGTCTGAAAACATTAAATCTGCAACCACTCTAAAGTTACTTCTATTGCTTCATAATTAGAATCTAAAAGAAATGTTTAAATTTGATTTTTTTGACTACTGACTAGCCACCTATGAACGCAGATCTAGCGAGCTGAAACTCATCAAAAATTATTTAAGATCAACCATGGGTCAGGAATGATTGACTAATTTGGGAATTATGTCGATTGAATATGAGATTCCTCAGGGTATAGATTTTGACGACATTATTGATGAATTTGCTGCAATGAAATCTCGTAATTCGCCTCGAGCGCCAAAATAGCTCTTTAGACGCCAATGAAAGTAGGCAACGTTTACCTACTATAACACACTACGACAGTGATTGGTACACATGAGAAATGTTAACAGAATATGAAAATAGGCTTAAAATAAAGAAATATGTGTCTCGGCATTTTGCTATATCACGTTAGAATTTTGAGAAAATCGATTTTCAAGCTACAAAGGACCGCGGTGGTTCACTTCTAATATAATACTTTTATTTTATTAATATTTCATTTTTCATTTTTTTTTTTTGTCATTAGAAGTTTGATTTTGTCGTACTGTGTAATAGATGCAATTCTGCATACGGAATGTGTGCGTTCAAACCTAAACGTTATGTGTGTACGATGTCTGAACACCGAATATGTGGCATGCACAAATTTACACATTGATGTGGAATCATCAACATTATCCCATTTACCTTACTAAAATGCTATCCCCTATTGAATGGTAAATTTTCTTTTCTAAAATTATATTAAATTAAAATCGACTGAAACACATTTTTCTTAAACTATTATAAATCTTGGCAGAAATCGTTTGCAATTATTAGTGAAAACTATAAGGAGTATTAATTGGATCTTTCGTATATTAAAATTTTAGACAAGAAAAATAAAGATTTAAGCATTTACAACAATAAAAATAAACAAAAAAGTGTTTTGGCTGTAATCTTTTTAATAATGCAATTAAACAATTTTACAAATAAAAGATCCAGTTTTTTAAGAAGGCAATTTGTCTTTCTTTAATACTTTAAAATTCGTTTTTAAAACTATATGCAATTTTAGCTAACAAAAATGTAAGTTGTACTTCGAAGTGAATATAAAAAAGGTTTTTTAAAGTTTTAAATGAACATTAAGACTTAAAGATATTTATGTAATGCACGTATGTACGTATATACATATGTACATATATAAGCATGAATAATAAAATGCTTTGGTTTTTTTTTATAAATTGTTAATATTTTTATTTTTACTTTGTGCAGAAAATGGAGAGTGCTTATAAAAAAACGTAAGTATTCCATAGTTTGTGAAATCTGTTTCGAATACAAAATATTGAAAGCAGTAAAAATATACAACTTTTTTTATGATTGTCCAAGCTTTGGCCCCATCAGTAGTTGTCGCAATTATTTTGTCGATCAATATACATATAAGGGTTTCCTTAGAAACTTTGTTTTCTGAAAAAAACAAAATTGTTACTAGTTAGTATATAATATTTATACATACATACTTGTACAATCATTTAATACTATTTAAATTTTTTAACAAGAAGAGAAAAGTGTGCTAGTCCGAATATTTGCCATCAAATCATCTTTGTTAGTTCCAAACTGAAACACAAACATAAGTGCATTGTTTAAAATTTAATATTTTTAATAATATCTTATTTAAAATGAACTTTTGTTAACATTTGCATCAAAATTCGAAAATAAATAACTTATATATTCGTCAAAGTACTTTGCAATGCCGCATATTACGTCGATTGGATTTGGAGCTTCGCTTCTGGTTTTTTATTTACTTTATTAAAAAATATATAAATGTATTGGGTTGACGTTAAGTCAAGTCTTCAAAGTGTGGAAATCCGCATTGGGTTTCACTTCACTTCACATATATATTATACTCGTACATTCTGTTTATTGTGAATCGCTATAAACTTAAAAATTATAACTTTAAACTTTATTTATCTTGAATCTATCTTGAATCTATGCACGAAAAATTCACAAAACACAATTGTACAATTGGTACGAACTATTCCTTTTTTTTGTTCATATGTCCAAAATAATTGCAAAGTGGTGGAAATTGAGAGAGCACAATTGCAGTTCTTTTGGAGGGGTAGTTGCAAATTCTTCTTCTTGAAAAATTTTTCCTTGCAACAACTTGCCAGTAAGAAAAACAGCTGAATGCAAAAATTTATGAACAAAATAAACATAGGAAATTATGTGGCTGAACTAATTTAATAAAATAAAATACAGAAAAACCAATTTGGAATAGAAAAGATGAGTAAACATACTTCAACAATGTTTTTTTTCAAGTTTATTCGAACGTATAGCTAGTTTTAACTTGTGTTTTGCCGGCTCGGGGTTGTTGTTACACGTTTTGCGTTCATGTACTTTTTGGATAGTTTTTCTCTTTGAGAACGAATGCTGGAAAATTCTGGGAAATATTGTTACCGGATAACTTTTACTGGAATTTTACATTTACACTCCAAGTGCGTGTTTACTTGCAAGCATGCCGTATGTAAAAGTAAACAGCTTTTGTTGAATTTTGAATTGCATATGCGTAAAAGTGTTTAAAAGCACACAAAAAATGTTTGAAACTATTAAATGTGTACTTGTATATTTGCAAGTAAAATAATTGTAACATTATGCAAGAAATGTTTTCCAGCAGTACTTAAACATTTTTTGTTTGTATTTTTACACACAATTTTGCTGGAAAGTCAACCGTTTTCTAAAGTAATTTTATATGCAATTTTCAGAGTGTATATGAAATATATTATAATACAAAATAAACGCAAAAGAATTGACATGAAAAACATGGTGGAAATTGTTAATGTCGATACATCTGAAAGTAGAGTTCACATACATACATATGTATTTATTATGGAAAAAATTGTTCGTACGTATTCGAAATTTGCACAAGCGCTTACACTGTGCAACTTGCGATAAGATGCCTCCATTGATTTGAGGTGTTGCTTCCAAAATCATATGCTGTCCAGCATCATCGGCAACCCACGACACATTTTCGCCAATTAATAGGCAGCTATCACTAATTTTCACTTGTATTTTATTGTTCACAATTTCCCGAAATGGATTTATCAACAACCTTTACTGCAATTTAAAATTGTTATACATAAAACTATTTTTACCAGATTATTAATGGAGGATGCGATTTTGATTGAAAATTTCTTGGGCACACGAACATGAGTTTCAATTACTTTTGAGGTTCATGCAATTTTAACATGAGAAATTTATATGACAATAAATTTTTTGTTTTCTTATTGTTTGATTAAATCGCCTACATATATGCATAGTATATACGCACCATTTGGATGGTTGTTTCGTTTACATGCATCAATGGATTCTAGAAAGCGTTGCCCAAATTTATTATACTTATACTCGTCGTGCTGAAGACGATACGCACGCGCTTTCTATAACTCCACTAAGGCTATAACCACTTTTTGCGGTAAAAAATGAATCCGTGCAGATGGGCGCTTAAAATCTTTCACACGTGCTCTGATAAACTTACAAGACATTGATTTAAAATCAGAGAAACCCAATAACCACGCCCACCGCCCGTATATATAAAAATTGCATAACATCGAAACGAATTAATTAATTTCAACGAAATATCGTAAAGATGGTTAGAAGAAAACTCGTAGTATAATATTATTATTAATACACTATTTGGACAACTCGCACGCCTTAGTAGCAAAAAATAAAGTGTAATACTTATAATTAAAAAAATGGAAGAAACTTAAGACTATAACATTTTTATCTTAATGTAATAGAAAAGGAATAGTTATTCACAAAAAAAATGTAATTGATATATAACCACTTGCTCCCGACAGTAAATTTTAACGAAGTGCAGAATATACTTACATACTAACATAAAACTACATAAAATCCTAAATCTACTTAAAAACTAAACAAACAAATAATTGACTATCCTCTATGGCAGCCAATTAATTTCTTATCATAAAAATCAGATACGAAGCAAGATTGATCACTTCTGTCAAAAATCAAAGACTAATTAATTATGCCAAGCAAATATATATATTTCGTATTATTCCAGCTTAAATCATGTTGCGAATGCAACACATCACTTACTAAGATATTAGGATGAGTTTTTGCTCTATTGGCAAAACTATAAATAAGAGCTAAGATATTCCTTTTAAAGTGGCAACACCCCTGCGTCATGGTAAATTATTTTATTTGAATATCTGCGATGATAACCCGAAAAATGTTTGCTAACACAAATTCGCAGAACTTTACGCTCAAATATTTCAAGTTTACTTGCTACCGTGGGAGAGAATGAGAATCATATTGGAATGCCATTTAAAAGCTTTGGCCTAATAGCAACCTTATAAATTAATAGTTTTATTTTTTTACTAAGAAAAGAACTATGTAAAACCGGAGACAATAAATGAAATCGCACTACCGCTTTACCAAGAACTGCTCTTGCATGATTATTAAACTTGAATAAATTATCAAAACTAATTCCCAAATATTTAAGTTTATTACTGGTTTTAACTATATTTTTATTTAAATTTAGAGCAAGGGATCTAGCCTCTTTCACAGCATACCTATTACCATTTGCATAAGAATTCCTTATACAAATCAGCTGTGTTTTATTAATATTAACTTTTATTCACCATTCTTGATAAAAATCGATCATTTTACAAAGATGAAAGTTTGCCAATTCTAAAGCTCTCGCCGGCGAGCTATTAGTTGAATAAATCAACGCATCATCGGCATATAGCAAACTAACCGAATTCGGAGCAACATGAGGAAAGTCATACATGAAAATATTAAACAGTGACGGAGCCAATATGCTTCCCTGAGGGGCCCCGCTTAGAATATTACCAATATTTGAATCTACTCCCGCAATTTTAACAAAGAAGCATCTATCGCTCAGAAACTGTTTTTAAACTCTTAACAAGAAAGATGGTATATTGCATTTAAAAAACTTGAGCAAATGTCTTCTATGAAAGACTGTGTCGAAAGCTTTCTCAATATCCAGAGAGATTGCAACCGTGCTTTTCTTCACTCTCAGATTCAAAATAATGTCATTAGAGAACTTGAGAAGCGCATCTACGGTAGAATGCGATCTTTTGAAACCGAATTGAAAATCAGATATAACATCACCGTTAATAAGACTTCCCAGCTTAAAATAAATCACTTTTTCAAATAACTTGCCCACATTCGACAAAAGCGAGATGAGATTGGTCTATAATCATGGACAGAGGCCGCCGAACTTGATTTTTTGATGGGAATAATTTTAGCCAATTTCCATATTTCCATTCAACATATTTGAAAAATGAACGCGAAAACATTCAGTTATCTCTTCTTCATCATAAATTATTTCATTATCTTGAATAACTTCCGAACAGAAATTACCTGATTTTATTTGTAAAAAACTATAGATCCTTTTAAAGGCAAGGCGGCAAATCTTCCAAGAATTTTTGAAAATTTTGCGCTTGCGCTTTATGCATATAATTCTGAATCAAATTCTTGAGGAAAGACACCTGCTTTGAAATTTTTATATAAGCTATAGAGCGCCTATTATATGTCGAATGATACAATTTTTTAAGTTTCTTCATCCAATGTTTGATTTTAAACAGGGTTTTGAAAATTATATTAAAATAAGGCGAATATCTTCTATATTTGGATTCCGATGAGCTTTTTTTAACGCATTCACTGACCAGTTTCGCAAATAAATCAGCAAATGATTCAATTTCAACATTTGTCAAATTCCTATTTATAGGTGGTAGAGAATTATCTAATTTGGAAGAGAGAAGCGATTTAAAATCTTCCCAATTGGTGGAGATAAAATTACCACCCTTTTAATATATACACTATCAATGTTCGCAAAAGAAATTTCCAAATTTAGAGAATAATGATCGGAGAAGCTCAACTCAACTGAAATTTTAAAATTTAAAGAAAAAATATTGATCAAATCAGCTGAGACTAGAAAATGGTCCAAAAATGAATTTCCATTTGGGTATGTATGTACAGACGAGCAGAGTCTTACAATATTGGAACATGATTGTTCTATCCAATCATTCAATTGCACACCGTTTGTATTATTACAAACATCGCCCCAACGAACATTTTTTGCATTAAAATCTCCACCAATGACCCAGCAGATATATTACAACGACAATAAATGCTTCATGCTAAAAAAGTTCTCATCGCAGAATTGCTCTTCAAAGAAAATCTTAATGTTGGCTCTCTTGTTGCATTAGGAAGAAGAGTTGAGTTAGAGTATATTTTGAAAGACAATAAGTATGATGTGGCTTTTTTGCAAGAAACTCACTTGCAAAGTTGCCACAAATTTAATATGAAAAACTGTAACATTTATCGTAATGACAATGAGCAGGGAGTTGCAGTAGCTGTTAATAGAAATATAGTGTACAGGAGATTTTTTATACCAACTGTTAAAGGTTAAGCCTTGACAACCAAGGAAGGGTTAAGGTGTCTTGCGTTGTCGATCCTTTCCTCATTTATCTTCCCACATCATTCGCCGCATTCAACTCTAGCTCACTTATTGTAGTTGTAATTCATACATACATACTCTACATATGTAAATGCACTTCAATATGTACATATGTACATACATAAGTTATCATGCGTACTTATTTTGGTATACAAATATATACTACATATAAATATATTTAGTTTGTCGCATTAAGGCAACCGATAACCGTAAAAAATATAAGTTTGGAAGTTATTGGAAGTATTAGCTTCATACCAGCACTTTGAATGCTTAACATTTTTCTTACATACATAAGTACATATGCATAAAGCGTAAACCTATAAATTTGCGAAAGGAAAAATAAACTGTTCTTCTTGAAGCCTCAGTCATTGCAGTCAGCTCTTTTTAATTTTTCGCACCAGCCGACAAAAAAGCTTGTCAGCTCATAAACACCAACCAATAATGTCAAATTTTTTTTCAATCAGGAGTATAGCAAAAACGTAATCTACAGATGATTCTAAGAAAAATTGCTGAATACACCACAGCTCTAAGTCCGATTTCGAGTCCCCCACTATTGCAAAATATACTCTTTGCCATATGAATGTAGGGTTTGGCCAAAAAATCCTCATAGCTTTTGATAGAATTATAGGAAAAATATCATATTTTACGTACATTTTAGAATCTGTATTAATATCTACAGTGTTTTTGAATTTTAGTAGAGATATCAGACTTAAATTATGAGAAATTAGCCTAAAATGAACTTTTAACAGCTGTATTATCATTTTTAACAAATTTCTTATGGAAAATTTTCAAAAAAACCTATATTTTCAAGTAATAAGCAAAAAAAACACAATTTTTATAATTTTAATGTAATTTATTAAACAAATTATTTTTTTACTTAGAATTGACCATTTTGACGTATTTTTCAAAATAAAAGTACTGTTATGTTATTATTTTTAAAAATCTTTTTTGCTCTCCAACAGATGTTAACAACTGTACATATCTTTCTGTTCCTTGTATATGCATTGGAATATTAGGATCATCTAGTGTTGGCTCATCATAATCTAAGAATTGTACCAAGTGATCGTATGGAATATTTCTTGTGAATTCCGTTTCAGATAGTAAATTGCCGTCATTCAGATCAATCATATCGGTATAATATGAAGCATTAAAATTGATATTATATTTTTTGTAAACTCTGAGTTTAGTTGGGTCAAGTATTTTTTCTCGATAGCATAAAATTATTTTGATAGCTCTATCCCATATGGGGTTGAAACAGCACCATTTGAAATTGCTTTGGCTATTTGATATAAATATTTAACATCTGTAGATAATTCTCGTTCTTGTTCATCACTGATCATACCAGGCATATTTTCCAATGCTATTGGTTCAAAATCACTTACAACCTGAAAAATACATTTTTTAGATCAATTAAAATTAGTATAATTTTCCTATTTTAATTTGATTGAAAAAATCTTATAAAATAACTTTAACAAATGCATACCTGACATTTTTCAGAGCCTTGAATGTCTTTGAATACTTTTCCACTTGCTGCTCTTGGTCCACTCGTGACTGTTTTATCTAATGCTCTGAATAAATGACCAAATGGTAATTCATTGAAATGAAGCAAACATATAAACCAGTGCAGTGGTCTATTTAAATGCTTTTCAAAAAGTTTTGTAATACCATTTTCCATTCCAGTATTAGCTGGTTCTCCATAGCTGCATATGCCAATTAATTGATCTATTGGCAGTTTTTTGCTATTGAAGAATTCATTTAATTTTTTCAATTTGTGTTTTGCATTTTCTTCTTCACTCAAATTAACATATCCAAGTAATTCAGCATTAGGCTCTTTTAGGACAACTAAATGGGGTTCTTTTACCAAATTTGTATGAAATTTCTCATTAATTTTCTGTTGTGCTGTTGCTAAACATGAAGCAACTCTATCTGAAACACCGAATCTGTCACACATCATAGCAAAATTAATAGCATCGTATGGTTGAGTATAATGTACTCGTTTCATTGTAACAGATACTTCTGCAACTGCTTCATTTGAAATTTGTGCTTCACCTGTTTCCATATCTGTTCCAAGTGGTTTGTATGTTGGATCATCACTAACTGTTGGCATTGCTGGTATTGTTGTAGGTGTTTCTTCTGCAATGTCATCCATATATTCAGGTATTGTGAATTTTCTATCATTATGTTGGTCCAACATAAATTCTTTTAAATGGTTTGGTATTAAACCACATGAGCATTCTGTTGTTTTTAACTTGCATTTACATTTTCCAATGTAAAATAATTAATTTGTTGATTGTACGAATGCTGTAAATTCCTGAACTTTTTTTCTGTGTTTAATGCTTTCGTCATATTTTTCAATTAAAACGTTTAATTTTTTTTGAATACTACGTCTATCAATTAGTTGAATATTAAATTTATTCCAAATTTCAACCAATTCAACCAAATCAATTACATGAGGAGTTAAATTTTTATGCGAAAACATTTTACTTTGAACTTTAGCATGATCACTTAAAAAAAATAAAACCTTAAAATGTCGCGACTAGACGGTAAATTCAGATTATTTAATTCACTTGATAAACCAAATGCAATAAAATCGTGTTCAAGTATATGTGATAAAGTGGATTCAGATGACGTAGAAGGATTTGGTTCGTCCATTTTAAATTTAAATTAAAAAAATTTGCTTTAATGTAAACTTTTACATTTTTTATTTAATTTGATTATATTAAAAAAAAAACTGTCTTTTATTGTTTGGTGTTTATTCTTTGCGAAAGAAAAGTATACCGTTCAGTACGATTGAAAGTTGTTGGAAATGTTCTGAACTTTTTTTAGCTGTAAAGAAAAAAAAATTAGTTAAAAATGATAATACAGTAGTTAAAAGTTCATTTTAGGCTAATTTCTCATAATTTAAGCCTGATATCTCTACTAAAATTCAAAAACACTGTAGATATTAATACAGATTCTAAAATGTACGTAAAATATGATATTTTTCCTATAATTCTATCAAAAGCTATGAAGATTTTTTGGCCAAACCCTACATTCATATGGCAAAGAATATATTTTGCAATAGTGGGGGACTCGAAATCGGACTTAGAGATGTGGTGTATTCAGCAATTTTTCTTAGAATCATCTGCAGATTACGTGTTTGCTATACTCCTGATTGAACAAAAATTTGACCTGCTCTAATACATATGGTAGATTAATGGTTGGTATAAAAAATCTCCTCTGCACAATATTTCTATTAACAGCTACTGCAACTCCCTGCTCATTGTCGTAACGATAAATATTATAGTTTTCCATATTAAATTTGTGACAACTTTGCAAGTGAGTTTCTTGCAAAAAACCCACATCATATTTATTGTGTTTCAAAATATACTCTAACTCAACTCTTCTTTCTAATGCAACAAGAGAGCCAACATTAAGTGTGAGAAATTTCAAGTCTTTAAGGTCCATTACTATCCAAAAGTTTCATGATATCCGTACATTCTTTTTAACGTTCATCGACCGTTAGAGACCTAAAATTCTGCATAAAGTGTTTAATTCTGGTTTCAACTGAAACAGGCTCTTCACAAAGCAATTGCTTTGCCAATGCTAAAAATTCCTTTATCAATGAAGTATTCTTATTAACAGCACCATAATTTTCAAAATTATTATTTTTAACCACATTAGGGAAAGGAACGTTACTTTTTAGAAACGAACCCACATTCATTTGTTTGTTGTTGCCGACACTATCTACTTTTTTTTTGCATCTTGATAAGCAACAAAAACTTCGCATCCACGAAAATTTGCAGGATGTCCCCACTTTTTACAACTTATATAATATGGTTCAATACCCTCATCCTTTGATAATAAACATTCGCCAGGACTGTGTTTTTGATCACATTTGACTCAATTATAATTATGGTTAAAATTTTTAGCTATATGCCCCCAACGTTGACATCTTTTACATTGCACTTCTTTTGTACAGTGATTTGGTTTTTCCCACGAAACAGTCTGATATAATATATATTTAATTTCAGTAATTTTATTAATGGGTTTACCTGGAGCCAACGTTATAAGAAAAAGAGAAGACTGTATTTCCTTCTTACGCATATATGATGTGTAAAATGGCTGTACGTTAACCACTAAATTTGTCTATGTCTAACTCGTCTTTGATTTCCTCAGGTGTAATACGGTAATGCAAACCGCGAAGAATCAATGATACTTGTTTGTTTTGTTCAGGTGTAAATGAGTGAGAACTAATATTTTTTCCCCTTAACATATTCATCATACCTGTATAGGCATTGAAATCTCTTACGTAAAATTTACTCTTTGTCTTAGACACATTTACAATTTTCATATCTACATACATATATTAAGAAACTTGGATTTAAACTGCAAAACTAACTTTCTTACATCAATATTATATAGTATAATCGGAGGACAAAAGCGATTTGTACTCTGCTCTCATATAGATGGCTGCTTATTACGTTGTGTATTCCTCTTCTCAGGCACTATACCATTATTGTTGTTTTTCTTACTCATGTTGTCCAGTTGTGTGATATTAAAATTTTTGAACATATCTTGGTTTGGACTATCCTCTTCATCAATATCAATGTCACTCAAGAGAGTAAACTTATTATTGTTTACTGCATCTACCTGTTCATTGTGGTTAGCTGCACTTCCGATATTTTCTTTTCTCACTCGCCTTCTTTTACCTTTTGCAGAGTGGACCACGTGAAAATTACTTTGCATGTTCTCATACTGTTGAAACTGGGACTTCTGCTGTTGCAAAATATCACTGGACCACGAATTTCAACTTTTTCTCTTTACCAGAACCACCGTTATGAAATTCGTATGTAAAATCACCCCCTGATTTCGAAAATTGAGTTCATTTTTGATTCTATGGTACCGTTTTTGAGATATTTGCAATTTACCGTTATTCGAAAAAACCAAAAAGATGGCTCCCTTTAATTACGTATATCTCACGAACGGGTCAAGCAAGTTTACAAAATCGGAAAGACGATAAAATTTGCTATAAATGCATGATATATTGTTTTTTGCTCAACCAGATAGTTTAAGAGATATTAGCTTGTCATTTTAGATTTTTGTTTTTTTTTATGAAAAAATATGATAAAAATTACTCTTTGCGAGAGCAGCATTCCAAAACCGCAATTTTTTTCTAGATATTTTTTCTTTACGTAAAGCTCTGTTTAATTAGAAAAAAGATAAGCTATGATCGAAGAAAATCGATGCAAAACTATGTAAGTTATAAACGATCAAATAAAAATACCCAGGTTGCGCAATTTCAACGTATACCTCAAAACGTATGTATGGTATAAAGAAGAGTGAAATATCTAGCTATGCTCTGTTTCTATTGAGTTAAAAGTTCAATTTATGAATGAAATTACCCATATTTTTTACTTTTTAGGTAAACAAGTTATAAAATTTTGGGAAGTTAATTTTAAGAAGCCTTTAATATTTACCCATTTTCGCATAATTATTGAATAAGTCGTTCACTATCTGCTCGTAGTTAGGGCTTTTGCGTCTACCGAGAAAAGAAGCAACGACCTTTTCAAAAGGATTCCCACGCTGCTGCCTCAACTGATGAGAGTAGTCCTTTGAATTGATTATTGTTGATCAATTTTTTTATTTGTGGTCTAACAAAAATACCTTCTTTTATCTTGGCTTGAGAAATATCTGGAAAAATTGTTTTCAAATAGTCGAATGCTTCGTCTTCTTTGTCCAAAGCCTTAACAAAGTTTTTAATGAGACCGAGCATGATGTGTAAGGGTGGAAGTATGATTTGCTCTTTCTTGACATGAGGGGTGTATTTGATGTTATCCACACCAACGGTAAACTCGACTCTTCCGGCCAATCCTTTCTGACGTAGTGGTCCTTACGAGCTCGGCTATCACACTTGCACAGGAAGCAGCAGTGCTTGGTGTAGCCACTTTGTAGACCGCATAGCATTGCAACGACTTTGAGATCAGAACATATTTTCCAATCATGCTCTTCATATTTGATAAATTTGAGTATTTTTTGCATTTCCTCGTAGGTTTCCTTTGTATTTACTGCATGTGCTATGGGGATAGAAGGCTTTTTGTTACCAATATGCAATAATACAGCCTTCAAACTCAGTTTATTGCTGTCTATGAACAATCGCCACTCTTTTTAATCATATGTTTGACCAAACTCTTTGAATAAACCAGGAATATCGTTGCAGTAGCATATACTGTCGTTCTTGGTATAGTGTTTGGAAAATGGTTCGTGCCGAGTTCTACAATATATCACCTTTACATCGGATGACACAAATTTAAATTGTTGCATACGAGAAGTGTGGATCTCGGCCTTTTCCTTGGATAGTTCCAAATCTCTTATCCAATAATTAAGTTGTGCTTGTGACAGAACGTTTCTCTCATTTCCTATGCGAAATTCAGTACAACTTGATTCCCCGCACTCAGATATTACTGTTGACAATGGAACTGGATCCGCAACTGCCGTTGAATGTAGTACTGGTAATGTCACTGTAGGTACGCTAGCATAGGTCACTCTTCTTGATCTTCCAATGCCAAGTACTTTTGTTTGACAAATATAACACTCTATTGAATGGCAAGTAGATTCTCTCCATATCATTGGTGTCTCAAATTTTATTTGTTGTCCTGATTCTGACTGAATCAATTCTACTCGACACGATGTACACAAAGTGTTCGGTGTCCATGGTTTTTCAGCATTTTTGGGCTCAATGCCAAAATACTTGGAGTATAAAGTTTTGATATGATCTGAGAACACTCGTCGTCGCCTTACGATAGTATATTGGCCACACATGAAACAGAACATATCTGGATCGTTATTACACTCACATTCTGGCGTCATTTTACTCATTTTATTTTTTTTTAATAAATCACGGTTTTGAATTTTGACTTATGAACTGAACTATCTCCGGCGAGCCTTGTAGATGTTATGAAGTTTCAAGGCGCATTAACTCATATTTATACTCGGAACAAGAATAAAATTGAAAAAATCAAGTCTTACCTAGACAGAAAAGTTGCTTTTTATACGAAGCCGGGAAAAGAAAATACTACCTGCTTTAGATGTAGGCTTTAAAAATTTTCTGTGCCTTATAATTTTGAAAATCTACCTGCATACTTACCCATAAGTGGCGGAAATACATGTTTATAACTACATGCCTACAGCAGGTTTCGAACCCAACCACTCTTCCTTTCGATGCAACCACTCTACCGACTATAAAACAATTCGAGTATTAAAAGTACTATTTGATTTATTTAAAGAAAAAGTATTATCACTGTTATGGTGTTATTCGTTTATCCGGATAATATCCCATTTGCACTTTATACCTTTAATATATGTATGTATACATACATTGAAGTTGCGCAACCTGGGTATTTTTATTTGATCGTTTATAACTTACGTAGTTTTGCATCGATTTTCTTCGATCATAGCTTATCTTTTTCTAATTAAACAGAGCTTTACGTAAAGAAAAAATATCTGGAAAAAAGTTGTGGATTTGGAATGCTGCCCTCGCAAAGAGTAAATTTTTTCATATTTTTTCATAAAAAAAAAACAAAAATCTAAAATGATAAGGTAATATCTCGAAAACTATCTGGTTGAGCAAAAAACAATGTATCATGCCCTTATAGCAAATTTACTCGTCTTTCCGATTCTGTAATTGCAATTGCTTGACTCGTTCGTGAGATATACGTAATAAAAGGAATCCATCTTTTTGGTTTTTTCGAATAACGGTAAATTGCAAATATCTCAAAAACGGTACCATAGAATCAAAAATGAACTCGGTTTTCGAAATCAGGGGGTGGTTTTACATACGAATTTCATAACGGCGTCTCTGGTAAATTTTGGCCGTTGACCAGTGTATTTAGTTCTGCTTGCGTGTATAAATTCTACTCATAGGTTAGCGGTGATTGCAATTTTGTGACTAATTGCATACGTTGCTCCAACGGTATGTTTGGTGCGATTTGTATAGAAATGCATTGTTTCTTTAACATTTTTAAATATACATATGCCAATTTCATTGGAAGTTGTGTTGTTAGAAACATCTTCTTCCATATCATCGTTTTCCAACGGGAGGCCATTACTGGCACTATGAGCGACCCCGCTGTCTCTCATAGCCAGTGCAAAAATAATAAACTTTGTATATATACACTTTATTAATTCACTTTTCAAAAGAATTCCTTTAAATTCAAGATCAATATACATACATAGCTGTCGATACCGCAACAAATGCACTTGATAACTTCACAGGTGTAAATTAATGCGTGCGACTACTTGGCTGATCAAAAGCGACTGCAAGTAAACCTCTTTCACTGTAGGCCATGCAATTAAAAATAGTGTAAATAAAAGAAACAATCACATTAATAACAAAGCTGAAGAACAAATTTTTTAAAGTGGAGTCTTCAAATCTTGACTTAAACCTTTTCAAAAAAACCAGCTGCCTCAACACACAACTCATTTGAAGATAATGCACCCTGTCTGCAAAAATACAAACAAGTTTTTACTTCTTTCAATACAAGCTAATCCCGGGATTTTCGGGTCCTAGAAATCACCGGTTCAATAGCAATCAATTGGTATCGATTAGTTTTTACCAATTCACACATATCCGTAGTATATCTTTTGTTTGATCACAGCTGTGTATGCATATTTGTTTTGTCGACACCTTCTCTAAAATTCCTCGCGTTCTCCAAGTTTTGTTGTATTCATAAGCCATCCAATGTCATTCTCCTCCTTGCTCCGCGAAATTTTTCGTTTTACTCTTTTCGCCGAAGCAGATCCAACCCTGCAAACAAAATTATTTTTATATTAGTTGGTACCCTCGACTTCGTCTTTCGTCTACGCCTACAGCAGATTTAAAAAGCTAAAAAATAGGCATCTATTAATTTCCTTTACTTACAGTCGAGTTGATAATGGTAGCCCGACTATGGCTAAAAGCGATTGGTTTTAACTGCACACAGTTTATTCGATAAGCATAATGCAAAATTTTATATAGAAAAGTTTTTTCTAATAGTGGTCACCCCTCGGTCGATAGTAGATTTACCAGGTCTAAAGCCACACTGATAAGTTGTAATCAGTTCATTGACTGTTGGCTTCAAACAATACTCTCGGAAGGAGGAACCTTAATTTCTATCATTCTTGCTTTCAAGGTACTTGGGCTTGAAATCGGATATGGTGATTTGGCAAAATTCCAGGTCTATTTCTCTTTCTTATCCACACGCGGTAATGAGTAAGAAGGACAAAAGGTCTGTAAATTCTATACAGCTGGAACGCAACGAGTATGCGGGCGAACTTCCATTATTCAGGACAGTCTTGCCCTTTTGATTTAAAGAGATACAACTTTCTAAAAATTCAGAAGAGATTTCTCTTTTTCTCGTAACGTAACTTTTGATACGCAATATAAGAATTACATAGTTACAAAGTGAATTTATATAAATTACGAAGTGTACAGTGTACATGTGCAGGCCCACCGAGAAGACTTTTTAATGGGGACCGAAAATTAAGATCCATAACAATTTAATATTGAAATAAAATAATGCGCAAGCTTTTAATGTCGGTATGTCGGCTCGGCTTTTGCAAAAAAAACGAGCTTTGGCCGAACATATTTTAGTAACATAAATGTTTAACTTGAACACGCCTTCTCAATCGATAAGTCCTAGGTTAAAACGCATTTCTTTAAAGCTTGTGACAGCTTTAGTGAAAATATCTGCAAGCTGGTCCTTAGTTTCAATTGATTTCAATTCAATTCTTCCGCTTTCAATATTGTATCTTATAAAATGATGTTTGGTGTCTATATGCTTTTTTCTCGTTGACTCAATGTTGGTCGTCATTCCAATGCACTCTTTATTATCCTCATATATAATAGCAGGTCCGTGTATTTGGTACAAGTCAATCTCTCATTCAAATAGCTTCTAAGACTGCTGCGCTAAAATCTTTCTTAAGGTATATTACAGATAACTTATTTCCAACTATAAGGAGATCGTCAACATAAATTACAAGTATTAATAAATCACCAAGCTTTCCCCTTTTAGTGTAAAAGCAATGCTTGGAACGCGTAAAGCCCAATTTTAAAATGAACTGATTAAATTCCTGGTTCCAATACCTAGGTGATTGCTTGAGGCCAAAAAGAGACTTAAGAAGTTTGCAAGGTTTTTCTTTGTCCTCAATGATTACTCCTGGCAGGGCCATGTATATTACTTTTTTGAGAAAACCATGCAAAAAGCTGTTTTAATATCCAGCTGATGAAAATAAACCCCGTTTTTGGCACTGATAGCTAAAACAACTCGAACGGCTGCTTACGTCGCCACAGGAGAATATGTCACATTGTAATCAATTCCTTTTCTTTGAATGAAACCCTTAATAATTTTACACCTTTAGGAGGAGTAACTATTTCCCAAACATTATTGTGTTTCATCCATCGAAAGGAAAACTTGGTGCAGTATCGGTAGAATAACTGGTGAGAAAATCAAGAAGCTTACAGGGGGATTACGCTTTTTTGGCTACGATGTAATTCAGTTTCATTTTCTTGATTAAGATCCGGAACCGCATCACAAACACTGCCCTCAAAATAATCTTCACCTCCTTCACATTTTCTTAATTTGTTTATTTGATTTCCCCCACACTTTCATTCACGACAGCATCACTATCCCTTGCTTCTTGCTCGTGAGTTCTTCTAATTAAAATCGGATCTACCGCAGGAACTATCTTTTTTAACGGAAAACTAGTCTGATCGAACTTAACATCTCTTGATGTAAATATTCTTTGTTTCACAACATCCAATAATTTGTACCCGTTTGGAGTCTAGCCGAGCATAACCGTCTTTTGACTTTTTGAATCTAGCTTCTTTCTTTTTATATTCCGTATCCATACCATAGCTTTACAACCAAAGATTCGAATTTTTGATATATTCTAAAGGCTGCTTTTCATAAACTAATTCAGCAGGTGTAACATGGCTATCCAACGGCTTAGTTGGACTTCGATTGATGATGTCTGCTGCCGAGAGTGCTGCTTCGAACCACATTCGCTTTGGTAATTGTGATTCAATAAGCATAGTTTGAAAGTTTTCAACTAACGTTCTATTAAAACGCTCTGCCACTCCATTTTGTTGAGGAGAGTACGCAATTGTACATTCAACCTGGGTCCTTTTTTTCTTATACCATCGCTGTTGTTTAGACGAACAGTACTCACGACCCTGATCCACAGTTAATTTTAATATGGATTGATCAAACATTGCAGTTACCATCGCTTCGTATTCTTTAAATACTTCAAAATCTTAGCACTTACTCTTTATCAAAAAAATCATTGCCAAATGGAAATAGTCATCTATGAATGACACAAAGTACTTGGATCCATCGTTACTAATTGGGTCGATCGGTCCATAAATATCAGAATGTATTCTCTCCAATACTCTTTTACCTTTTTCACGAGTGCCATCAAAAGAGTCTCACATCGATGCCAGTTGCCATATTATTTTTATTCAAATCATTTAAACCTCCCTGCCCGATATGCCCTAATCTTTTGTGCCACAGCTCAATATCATTTGTTTCATATGCTGAGGGCCTTTTACCATCAACTTTAAATTCATACAAACTTCTATTTACAAGACCATCCTTTTTAATAACAGCAGCATTTTTCCCAAACTTAGCATCAACTGATTATCACGTAGCGCAGGTATATACAAAACATGCATTAAGTAATGGAAATACCGTTATTGGTTTTACCACGGATTTCCCCACGGATCTTGGCTTCTATCGTCTCGTCGACCTTTGCCACGTTTGAAATTGTCGGTTGATTTAAGCTATGAATCTTATCAAAAAAATCTTTTCCGAGTATTATTTACCAAATGGTCATTAGCTTCAGAATCCAGTTTAAAAATAATTTTGAAAAATTTATCAACCATAAAACAAACATTTTGGTTACCACTGCTACTTTTTGAATTTGCAGACTGAGCTTTCCCTTGACGACAATCCTTAGCTTTGCCCCCAAACTTTTGACAGCGGAAACATTTCCCTTGAAACGTGTTTCTTGAAATTCTTTTTACTAGAAAAGGCAGTCTTAAGTCGCTGATGGCCTACTTCCAGAATATGGTTGGACGAATGCATTCCCGCCGATTGGAATTTAAGTGTGGTCTGCCCAATTAAAAAGAAGTCCGATCCTGCTATATTTCATACAAGGCTCTATTGAGTGCGTTGTCAGAAAGAAAAGGATCGACATACACCATCTATTTGTCGACTTTAAACAGTTTTCGACAGCACGAGGAAAAGTTGCTTATAAGCCGCGGTGTCTTAATTTGGTATCTCTGGAAAACTAGTACGGTTATGTGAAATAACGCTGAGCATCACCACCAGCTCAGCCGAAATTGGGAAGGTCCTCTCCGAACCTTTTCATATCAAATGACGTTTCAGACAAGGTGACACCCTGTCGTGCGAATTCTTTAACATTATTTGGAAAATATTTTTCAAGCTGCAGAATTAAACTGGTCAGGCACAATCTTTTGTAAGAGCGTGTAACTACTGGCATATGCCGATGACATCGAAGCGAAGCGAATGGAGCAGGAGGTAAACGAGGGCAAAGCGAAGCAGCTCCTAACAGCAAATAAACAGTCAGCGCATTCGCGTCTTGGATGCCGCTTCGATGTTCACAGTTACAATTTTGACAAAGTAGAGAACTTGTTTATCTTGGAACCAGTAATAACGCCAACAATAATGTCAGCCTCGAAATCAAATGAAGAATCCCTCTTGCCGACAAGTGCTACTTTGGGTTGAGTAATTTGCCTACAGTAGTCAAACCCTCTCTCCACGAACGAAAACCACGCTCTATAAGTACCTCATCATACCCGTGCTATTGTATGTCGCAGTAGCATGGACGCTTTCAACATTAGATGAGGTGGTGCTTGGGGTGTTCGAAAAAAAGATTCTCCAAAAGATTTTTGGACCTTTACGTCTTTGCGAATACCGCAGATGATGGAACGATGAATTGTATGAGCTTTACCGCGACATAGTCGTAGGGAGTGGAGCGCCGGTTAAGAAGAAGAAGATTATATATCTTTTAACAACTTTAACAACTAACGATGGCATTTTGCTTAAATTCAAAGACAACTACACAACAAATAAAAATTGTATGGAAACATGCGTAGACCTGGGATTTCATTACTTACATGTTCACAAAAGCTTTCCCCGTGCTGGATATTTAGGTTGTCACGTTTAACTGATTACTATAAAACAATTGTCTTTATTGATACCGGATAATTTATGTTCCCGGTTAATCGGCTCCCGTATAATCGAGGTGCACTTAAAGTAATATTTTATTCCACATGCATACAATATTCTGCACTTCTGTTAGTTTTATGCTTTCAGTAGTATAAAATCTGTAAGTAAAATTCTGATATTCTTTAAATATTTTCTATTAAAAATCTTTCGCCGTCGGTTTAATGAAAAATGTTCAACGGGGTTAAAATGTGGTCTTCGTTTAACTGGAGGTTCCTTTATTTAAATTACATTACCAAGGAGTCATTTGATGCGTTATATTTTATTGACTTATTACTGAAAATACCTGCATCCATACATACATATGTACATATGCGTACCTATGTAGTTGCTTATCTAAATACATACATAGTGTGTATGTACATTGCGGACGACACTTTAGAATTTAAATAGTCCATACTATTTCGTATAATTGAAAACACTGTGATGCTCACTATTTTCTTCGGAGTTGTTTAGGGTTTTCTTCAATTTTTGCCGTTAAGCATTCATTGCTGCGTCAAAAGTACCCTTATATACATGCATACATATGTATATACATATATTGTGCCTATGTATATGTATATATACTACGTGTGCAATATATTCAATCGAAACTTCCCGGTTTTGTCGATAAAATAGAGGTGTGCCAATTAAAATCTTTTTCCGAGTATATTTGTAAATAAATGTATACACATGCACATGTAAATACATACATACACATCATACACATGTAAATGTGCATATGTACATTTGTATTTATTATACGGAAATCGTCCATGCCATCGTAAACCACATATGTACATCAGGTGATGAGGTTAAAAATCATCCATTCTAAATATTGTGGCCGCTCTTCTTTTTATAGGAAAATTCACCTGCAGCTTTCATAACCGCGCCTTTTAGAATTACACAGCTCGTTGTAACCACTTTCATAAAATATTTTCATCTGATACGCTCGCATAAGAATTTCTGACAAGAAATGGGCGGAGCTGCGAAAAATATTTACATTCAACTGAGCGGCCGTTGGATATCCATGAGTGCGTCGTACTATGTAGTTCCTTTGCCGCTTTATCAATGGTAATTCAAACGCCCACTTTTCCACCAAAAACAACAACAATAGGTACAACCAGATATATAAAGACAACCCATACATATTTATGTTACGGGAAGCCACCACCAACACCAATAAAAACAAATTGCATATAGTTACACCACTACCCCAACCAACACACTCAAGTTGCAATAAAAATACGTGGAAGGCCCTTCGCCTGCGTTTGGTTATGTAGTGGATATGTATGTGTACACACATATGTCGATGTTTTTTTGTCGATGATAACCATTCTCTGCCATTGAGCTTTGATGAGACAAACTCTCTGGATCAGATGTCAATAAAAGCTTCGAAAAAGTTGGGAGCACACAGTGTTTAAAGAGTTTTCAATATTCATGTAAAGTGCACTACACTTCAATAAGTATTAACCTATAATAAATGAAATTAGAAATTATTATGGGATTTTAAAACAGCACATTAAGAAAGAAATATTATTTGTAGTAATTCATATAATCAGTATTGCTGTTTATAAACAAAAACACCCAAATTTTACAAACGTAAGTCTTTTTAGATCACTGTTTTAGAGCGATATAAAATAACTTTAATTTCGAAAGTCATATAAAGTAGGTGCAAACACTGATATAAGTTATCAAGAGTCTCACCTCTGTTAAAATTTACTAGATTTTTTATCCTCCAAGCCTGACCTAAATTTATTGCTAACTAAACAAACATATGGCAAGCACCGTCCTGCTTCAACACTTGTAGGCTGGATTGTGGATAGATATTGAAATGCATTAGAAAAAAAATCATTTAGTTAATCAAAACTACAGATTTTACTGATTTTACTAGTTTCATCTGAATTAAAAAATTACACTCACTAATCAAACTGAGTTGGAATCACCGATTTGGCATTCCTAGTATGTACATTAGAGCATTTAAGACATATGTATATCCAGAGGATTCTCGATTTTTTTTTATTATTTTTGTTGTTTCTCCGAAAGGAAATTATATTTTTAATTCTAGAAAATTGCTTGCAATACAGTTGGGATCGTTGTCAATCCAATATCAACCATCCCTAATCCCAAGCGCTCTCCTGATAATTTTATAGCGAAACTACATATATTATCCTTAAATAACGCCATCTTCCTAACAGCAAAGTTGTTATAGCACTCCATATCGTAACTCCGACGCCACCCTAATTTCAAGTTGGTCTTAAGATTTTTTGCAAATAATAAGCGTTTTGGCATTTGTGTATTGACGGGAAGAAACTCCGCTTGCCAAATTAACAGAAGCATTCCAAAAAATAAAAGCTCGTTTAATACAAAGTAATAAAATTGGATTATCTTACTTGATACGTCTTTGTGTCAAATAGGCTAAGTGCATTTTCCCGTTGTAATAAAGTTCACGGTAATTAAAGACAAACTAATCATCATATCATATCTATGATAAAATATTTAAAAATATGCAGTTACCACTGTTAAACAAATCCCTACATAAATCTTAAAAATGTAATACTACCTTTTTAAATTAAATTAACGTAAAATCCAAAATCATAAAACGAGTTTCAACTTTACTGGCATGTTCTTCAAGAATCCCGTTAGCTACATTTTAAGATTAAATAATACTTATTATCGAGTAAATGTGTAAATCACTACTGTGCTAACCGCCCCACTGTATTGTCGCTTTATACGTGTCGAAGCTTTCTCATACACTTGTGCTGCATTAGTCCAACAAATGGGCTCAGATAGTTCAGTTTCTCATCGTTTAATGAGAGCTCCATTAAAGGGTGTCGTCGTTCTAACAATCGGATGTGGATGCAGGGCATATAGCCGTTTACATACATACCATTGCATACAAATAAATGTATAATTTCGATGTGAATTGTGCGCATGGTTGAGTTGGGCATTGGTGGTTAATTTGCGCTCGTTGTGTTGGTGTCAAATCCGAGCCCACATTGTACCGGCAAATTACAGCATCGGAATTATTGGAATAGCATTCCAGTATGACGCGTGCAGCCGTTCACAACGAGGTGACGCGACAGAACACGACTTTCGACGATCCGCACACGGAACAACGGCCTACTTTTATATGTCGGGGAATATATACCTGTACAAAAAGCTTGACTTGGCCATTCCGCAACTACCGTGACGTACACCCTTCAGAATATTTAGTGATAATCGCCATATTAATCAAAGTGGTTACGCGACAGTTTCGAACGGATTCGATTGCGATAATTTCGATTTCCAAAAAGTGCTATTTCTAAATTATGGGTATAAACATCGTTTAACCTCAAAGTAAATACTATGAAGTAAGAAATGTTTGAACGCGAAATATGATTTATGTTCCATAAAGCAAGAATAAACGGAAACAATAATATATCACCGTAATATTAAACAACGTGTACATACATATCTGAATATGTATGTATTGTACATAAAACAATAGATTTTTGTAAACCTTTGTACATTAGTTTTATAGAAATAACTATCAGTTCTTTTGTGGTAAACATATAATCGTCTAATATAGTGTGTGAAAAACAAAAAAACTCTAAATGAGAATGGAAGATCCAAACCTCGCCGAACAGTACGTGCAGGAATTCGTACTTGATCATCTCGAGGACGGTTCAGCTACTGTTACTTCTATCGGAGTGAAACGCGAAGATCACAGTCCGACGGCAGGCACAAAAATTGCCTGGACAACTACCACCATTACTCCAGATGAGGAGGAACCTGCCGAACCTCCCACCATAAAGATGCGAGCCTTTCCTCAAAGTTGGCATATGGATGAGCGCCGAATACAGCCATTATCACCGCCGCCGGAAATCTATACACACGGTCCTATGGCGGGCCAGGCAATACTTGTAAATACATCCTTACCTGGTGGAGTTCCATCGACACCTCCTGAAACTCCACCTGTTATCAGTTCGCCAACAGGCAGTACATGTGCCCAAACGTATGCTACTATTACAAGTGTCCCATATCCAACACATCGCCCACCCACCGCAAGTACAGGTCTCACTCAAGAAATGATGTGGCTACCAAACTCCATGCGATCGGATCCACAACCACTTGATTTGCGGCCTCTAGCTTGCCCCACACAGGAGGAGGAGTGGGAACGGCAACGCGAATATATGCATGCTTCTGCAGCTGCAGCAGCCGCTAATCATCATCATGGGCACTTGGTGGTGCAATCACATCATCCTCACCACCACCATCATTTTCAACCGCTCGAACATTTAGCACCTATCAATATGCATACGTCTTACCATAACGGTATTTCCGGCGGCGGACCAGGTGTTGGAAGTAGTGGTAATGTTAATCAAGCACCGCCCAGTGCACCAAGTACCAATTCTGTAGCTCATCTCAATAGGCCAATGTCTGTTAGCTCTACTAGATCATCCACGAATTCCCCACGAACCTATTCCAGACAATATAGCACCTCGAGTAACTTGGGTCTTGAAGACTGCATCAATGATGACCTACTAACCACACTCACCGTACGTGAATTGAATAAACGTCTACATGGCTGCCCTCGCGAAGAAGTTGTACGTTTAAAAGCAAAGCGTCGCACGTTAAAAAATCGTGGCTACGCACAGAACTGCCGATCAAAACGTTTGCTACAACGTCATGAGCTGGAGAAAACCAATCGTCAGTTGAATCAGGATCTGCATCGTTTAAAATTGGAGTTTTCACGAGTATGCCAAGAGCGAGATCAACTGAAACAGCGTTTACAATTGCGAACAAATGGTGGTGGTGTAATTGCTGCGCTATCGAATGCCGCTGAAGGCGCAACTTCTGGTGTGATTACTGTCGGACAGCCACACTTGAACGCTGATAGTCAAAACTCACCAGAATTTTACCTTTGACGCCAACTAGCTATTGGAGGACAACATGCTGCAGCTGCAGCTGCAGCAGCCGCCGCGTCCACTCACCATCCGCCCCATCCGCATCCGCACGCCCATCAGTGGCCAACGCGCTACCATCAACATCTACACCAGCAGCCAGCCACCACTGTGACAATCTGAATGCGATAACACAATAAAAGACTTAAATGTTTGCTTTGGCGAAGAACATAAAATAATATAATTATTTTGTGACTTAAAGCGACCAAAAAGTTTAATACTTATGTATATATGTAAGTAGGACACAGATTACTATATGACAAATTCTCCCAGCGCTTCGACTGCACCTAATAACAATAAGCATATCCCAGAAACAGTGTATGTATATACTTACATAGATGTACATATGTTTATATAGTGTGAATATTTATATTTCTTCGCAGTATTTCATAAAAGTTTTGCGGATGTATATAAGATACTTAAAGCTACTTAAATCAAATATATTTTAATCGGATCAGTTCCTCTGTTCACAGTGTAAGTAATGTATTTCGGCTTAAGTTAAATGAAGAAATATTTGTTTCACTTTAAAAAGTATGTATTTTCTACGCAAGTGTAAGTCTTTTTTAATTAATTAAGAATTTTCAGATAAATTCATTCATAATGTTTGACAATAAAAAATAAATGTTGTGTTTAGTTATTAACTACATAATAATAATGTATTATAGTGCTTAACACGAAGTATGAGTGTCTAGTGATGTGATCAACAATGTGCTCAAGTTTATTTTCTTATTTCTCCAAACTTTTATGTATTTACATATATCGCAAGTGAAAGAAACACATTAAAGTTATTAAATATGAAGTACCTATGCATACAAGTTTTGTGATTAGTTAAAAAAATTTTTTTTTTGTAATTAGTGTAGTTGTGAACCAATAAAGAATAAGTGGTATTCCCTCAGCAATATAAACAAATGTCTGATTTTGGGTTTGTTTTATTTAAAAATAAATTAACCGAAAGGTATCATAAACTTGTGGTAAAATGGTAAACAAAATACTAATAATACGTGAAATAAGAAGCAGCCTACAATTTTATAGTTTTCATTGACACTTTCTGCGCTTAAAACAAACACCACGCGGAAATATTGTGTCTAAAATAATTAATTTCATTAGGGTTCAAAGGCTTAAAGTACTTACAAATGTAGAAAATGGGTGTATTTGGTTAAGTAAGCTTGCATGATCAAATATCAAAAAACGGACTACATACTTATTAAAAGCTAAGGGCCCCGAGCTGGAGCCGCGTCCTTTTACATACATTTTGAAACATACAACCAATTCAGATAAGGAAGAGACAATACAAAACACACACACTACATAAATACTTTCTAAGTTATTGAAAGCATCACCATGGGAATCTTAAAATTGTCTAAATAGAGCGTTTCCTGGAATCTTGTTTTTTTTTTTGAAGAGAAAAAATACCTACATTTGAATTTTACAAAACACATTCGTAGAATGATTGAAAGGTTGGCGATAAATATACAACTCGTACAATAATTTTCATAAACATTCGATATAAACACCATACTTATTCATATACTTACATATAAATAAAAAATGCTAGCTAAATTTTTTTGCCACAGCGAATTTTTGTTAACTATTTTTTACTCCTTCTTTAAGCGGAATTCTGTTGCCACTAAAAATTAGCAATACAGTTCGTAACTCTTCTCTGAAGCAAAAAAAGTTCATAAGTTTTTCCTTTAAGTACAGTAATTAAAATCTAAAGAAAACTTAAAATTTAGCAGAAAAAAATTTACTTTAACTTAATAAAAAATGTTCTAACCAAAGCACATTGATCAGGTAGTATCACTACACGAACTAATTATTATCACGGATCATGTAATATGCCAACCGTTTATTTGTAATCGAATTTGGGGGAAAAGTTGATGACGTAGCGTTTATGCCGTTTTTCATTTTGTTTCCACTTCATTTTTTGTTCAAATATTCGTGGTAATTTGTTATCAATTCAACGCGTGTAAACTACTTTTTAATGGGAAAACCATATTCCATAAATACTTTTAGCTAATCTCCAATCAATTTTAGTTAATAAATCAGAAAAAAACTTTTTTCTCGCTAAAACAAAACCAAGTGATGCCAAGTCCTTTTGTCTTTCCAACCCAGACAAGGTATTCCTCTGCCGACACCGACGGATACCGAGTTGAATACATTCAGGGTTGGTTAATTTTCATCCATTCCCACTACGTATACTACTCTTCTTTGTGTAAACGGAGTAATTGGATCTGATCTTTAGAAAACGTACTAAAATATATTTTGTGTACATCAATCAATCGATTATTATAAAGACAAACAGGGTTCGCTTCTAAGCAACTAAAATCAAAAGGAAAGCAGATACCACAGGACAAGTGTTATCGCTGAAAATTTTCAAAAAGCAGCAGAAAAAAGGGTCACGACGAAATAGGGACTTTTTTATATTTTTTGAACTACATATGCATCTACATATAGAATTTGTCCTCTAAAAGGATGAAGCAATTTACTTGTTTAAAAAATTAAAATTTTCTACGAAAAATCGGTTAGTAAACTTTCATTGTATAATAAACGAATGCAAAGTTAATTCAGTAACAGTTCAATAACATTCTATGAAACTAAAATAAAAAGATTTTTAATTTATAGTGAACATTAAAATCAACCAAGTCATTCTTAGATTGATTTTATTTAGCAGATAAATTCCCTTCAGGCGCTCAGGAGTCGAATTATTTACCATCAGTTAAACTGAGCTCTGAGATCATTTCATTATATGAATATACATGATAATCATCGAAGAAAATCTTTTGCTGACCTTCTCTTGAGTCGGATATAAATGTTTCGATGCGATATCATCTCTGGCGAGGTGCATACCAAGGTATTAGGTCTCGTTACTTTAGGGTATATTAATATAATTCAGTTTTACGGGCGGACAGGTGTCTCGATTGAGGGAGAAAGTCACCTGAACGGATGTTTCCGCTGCGAAACGAATCAACCTGGCCACCTTTAAATATTACGGTATTATCGAAATCTCTCCCATTCTTATTTACTATCGCTTGAATTTACATTTTGTCCTTATGTCTTATTGTTCATATCTTCCATATTCTTGTAATCGTAATATATGTATGAATTCGCGTACACATAAACTATAAAAACGGTACCGAAAAGATAAGACAGCCGTTTTCGGTAGCTACATAAAAGACGCACCATGTACACGGAATATTTTAAGGCGCTAAATCGCTAAATTTGTAAATTCTAACCTTGTATAAAACCCGTTAATATCGCAAAATTATATAGCCACTAGATACTTTGTAAAAAACTGAACAAAAGTAAATTGAAAAGAGTGCTTCTAAAACTTCGTGTTTTCAATGAAGTGCGCTATTACCGGATTTACCTTTATTGCAGTTTTTTTAGCCATTCAACGATGTGTTTAAGAACACCTTGAAGTTTGAGCGAAGGTAATGAGGAGAAGTATCCTCTGCTACAACAGCAGTATCAACTGCAAAAGGGCCAATGGGGGTAAATTGTTTGAGGTGTAATTTTTAGTACATTAAGGATTAAGGATAATGAATCTTTTAAAACGGAATTGGCTGACCTAAAGGTCAATCCAGAATCAAGCCAGATACCCCCATCATATGTCCGGCAAGTGGAGATTTCTCCCACGATATTAATCACAAATTCAAATGCCCCCTTAAACCTACTCATCTAACACCCATCCATCCGAATCTGTCGAAACAAATTAATTCTTGGATCTACCCTTAAATTCAGTTTGATAGTAACGACCATGGGCAAGAGGATCTATCAGAATGTACTTAGCCATTACCGAAGTGTATAAAACAAAGTGAAACTAATATCTAACGTACGTTTATTTGAAAATCAGAAATTAATGAAATGCAGCATCAATTCGTTGTTGTTTTTTGGATATTCGTATATACGAATATTTGCCGTATTTTATCCACGTCAGCGGATGTCCGAATATGCGGATTGTCCTAGCTCTAATTTATATAAAAACATTATGGTATATCAAATTAACACATTTAAGAAATAAACTTTAACAGTCTATAACGAAATACTCGAAGGGTGTATAAGACAATGATGTGTTTTAAGGAAATATTAAATGATGGATCATTTATCACTGTATTCAGTTTCAAATAAATTTATTTAAATTTGAAGTACAAATAAATCTCACGATACAATTATGAAAGGTAACGTACGTGGAGAACTTGTGCCATGTTGTCTGCCTTAGAAAACCGTGTGATCTCCTTCCAAATTTTGAGAGGGTTTTTTTTTGTATTGCATTAAAAAGTTAACGAAATACAGAGTAGACAACACTGCTTCGTTATTCAATGGTGCGATTTGCTTTTATTCGCTGACATTTGTTTTGCTTATAAATGAAATCGTAAATTACAATTTCCTTCTTATAATATTAGGCGTATGTAGGTACTACATATATGGTGGGTGGAATATTTATTTCGTGTATTTTTATATATTTTCCTACTCCGATCCACTGACGCGTACAACTAAGTATGTATTTAATTTAATAAGAAGCTCAATCACAGGTTGTGGTTGGTGTGTGCTGTGTTCCTGTCCAAGTTCAGCATCGCCCGATTGTGAGTGTGTCATTCTTTAGATACATCGAAATTTAAGAAACTTTCCGAAACTTTTTGGACGATAGCGCATTTTATGTTGTGCGCCTAAATCATAAATTCGAAAGTTTCTTTAAATCGAGTGATTTTTAACCTGCATACATACAAACAATACCACAAAACGGCCGCCATAGCCGAGTGTATAGCGTGTGCGCGCTTCTTTCGTACGTTCCGGGATCGAATCTCGGCCGGGTCAAATTGCATAAAAAATTATTCAAAAAGCTTTTCTCTAATGGCTCGTTACACCAAAATTTCATTATTCCGAAAGTTCGTTGTATTGGGCTACAGTCATCATGAATTAGACATTTTACATATCTGTGGTCACAAATAATAACCGCCTAAGTAGACAAACCTGAGTTCGAGAAAAATATTTGAATACATTTGGATTGTAATAGTAGCCTTATGGGGAAACCAAAATATTTTTGTCCACACCTTAGGCCAGCTGGCGAGATGGGATTTCTCATACGCATGCAATAGCACTTGCAGAATACGATGGCATACATAACTCGATTTTATCTTAATTCGACAATAGTCGCCTATATTGTGGTCACAGATATAATGATATTGACTACTTTAGAAAATAAAAATTCAAATACAAATGATTAACACAATTATGTTGTTTAAAAAAAAAATTTATACACGTATACGCATACATATTTAACACTACTTTTATGTTTGAATCAATATTTCAGTTTAATATAAAGTTTTGTTGTATTTGCTTTTTTTAACACAACAATAAATGTACGCTCTTGTAAATAATATAGAAATATTTGTTTTTAATAATTGCTTGAAAATATCATTTCGAAACGTAGTAGTTTGGAGAGTTTCGTGCTTTAGTTTCGTCGGACACTGTATATATACATATATAGTTACTTCATACATTTTTTAAATGTATTCACCATTTTTTTTATAAAATCAATCTTAGCGTCTTTAAAGCAATTAAATATTTATTGCATATTACATAGTAAGACTGTTCTTCCTTAATCTTAACCCCATTTGGAGTTCTATATCCGGTTATGTTTGGTTCATTAAGACAACTCAGGGCAATCTATCCATAATAAATATACTAGAAAACGAATTATTTTATCGTATTATTACTTATGTATATGCTATTTTATTAGGATTATACTAAAAATATTTTAATTAGAACTTTTTCCCCAAAACGGCCTTAATATCTTCCCATTTCAAAATACAACATTGCGCAACGTTCTATAATGTATAAATCTGAAGTGGCTACTGGATATGGGTTGATGTACTGTTGTTAATGTAAACTGTTGTCCAATAAGCGTAACGAAAGAAAATATGTTACATATTGGTTTCGCTTTCCTTTATATAATCACAATTTGGCCACTAACATGATGCAATAAAGAAGGTGATATCGGTAACGCATATAAATGTTGTAAAGAAAGGGGAAAATTATCGGACCATTTTTATACTTTTTTAATACTATTTTTAAGATGTAAGAATTCAGCAAATTATTTTATTAAACAAACGAAAATATCATACGCATACTTAATTAAGTTTTCTAATCTTGTAAACAGTTCAAATATTTAGTAACTACTCGTATAACAAGATTTTTTAGTTTTATTTGTAAAAATATTTATACACTCGATAGTTCTATCGAACATGCAATTGAACTTTAACATATGCATAGCTTCTAAATTTTACATCAAACAAATAAATAATAACTTATCAATTTTATATTATGTGAATACTATTATACCTTAATAATTTTTTAAAATCGTTATCATATCGCTCAACATATATTGAGTAATGGTGCCGGCTATCCTAACATTTTTAAATAAATAAAACTCGCATGCATTTCAAATTGGTTTAAAATTATATACATATTTTATTTAATAAATTGCATACTTAATCGTAGATATATGTACATTAAATGGATTACATAACTTTAAATTTTTTTGCTGGGATTACACCCGTAAAGAGATGTATGTACACAATTTTTCTGTTCATAGAGAAATAAACGAACTCATTAGATTACGTGGAAATATACATTTGACGGAAGAATAATCAACGAACAGACGAACAACAACTCCGACGTAATACTTAAGCCTCTAAAACTTGTTTACAAAACACAAAACAAGAGCTATGATATCATCACATCGTACTTACGTATGTACATATGTATATGACAGAGACAACTGCGAATCAAAACCAGACTTGCTTGTTATTTACACGCACGTGAGCAATCATACTTCAGGTGTCCACAAGCGAAGGCTACGTAACGCGAACACTTCCGACCGGTTAATAACAACAACTTATAAATACAGACCAGTAGACGTGAAAGGAAAACTATTACTGAAGATGGCACAGCCCCGAAACAGGTTTGTCTCCAAACCAAACTTCAAATTCCAAACCATCTCCCAACTGATCCAGGTCCAAAATAAGCCCGAAGGCGTCGTAAAGAAGTCCTTCAGGCCTAGTGCCGAAGTGATCCCAACTAAAGGGTGTTTTTTTTAGACTGATAGAACTTTAAATTGAAATAAAACACATGAAAAATGAAGTATGATGCCAAATTTTTTTTTATTTGAAAGATATTTTCATGACCTATGTCCGACACGACTAGCTTTGGTGAATCGGATGCGATCAGTCCAATTTTGAACCACTTGTTGTGGATGGGCAAAGTCCAACTTGTTGAGCACGGCGGCGAATAGACAAATTCGTATCTTCTCCAACACTATCACTTACAGCACCAATATTTTCTTCTGTGAGTTCAGTTATTTGCCTTGGTGTTGGTTTTTCATCGAGTAGAGTAAATGTTGTTCGAAATTTATCAACAGTTCGACGGATAAGCTGCTCTGATGCTCGGACCATAAAATTCACGAAGTGCGAACAGAACACTGATTTTTAATGTAAATTTCCACAATTTGTAAACGTTGTTGCGGCGTCACTCTTTCCATGATGATTTGTCAATGCTTACTGAACAGAAATGTCAGCTGTTAAGTGACAGCTATCTCTATCTAAAGTTCTATCAGTCTAAAAAAACACCCGCTATATACTGATGAGCATGTGTATATAGTTACTTACATATGTGTGTAAATGCATGCGAATGGACAATGATATGTCGCAGCCTCAGTAACGTGGCACATCTTCTATATTTTTACACTAAAGTTTTTGGAAAGACTTGACCTATTGTTGAAAACAAAACACTTTTAATCCCATTTTCACTTGCCCTTATACAATTGGTGCCTTAAAGTGGCAGCAAAAATCGCATTGTATTGCAGTGATGAAAGAGACAGAATTCACAAATCTGTGGAAGGAATACTCAGCTAGAGTTTCTTTGTCATTTTAAAATAAATATAATGTGTATATATAGGAATTTTCTGACATTAACCCATTGATAACTACTAAGTACCCATACATTTCTGGTGACATATTTATTTGAAATGTAAATTCAATAATAGTAAAATTCAGACTTTTATTACGTGGGAAGCGTTTTATTTTATGATTTTGGAGGTAAGACTGAATGCTAAATAAGTCTTTTTAATAAAACTTTCCAATTAACGATGTTACTTTATACTAGTTTTTTCTTGTATTTCCCTTGTTTTAAAATTTTGTTCAAATATTTTATAAGGAAATGATATTTTAAAAACATTGGTTTAATTTCTATACTAATGGAAATATCCTTACTTTTTTCTATTAACATATCATATAAATTTTGTACTTATGCATTGCCAATTTTTTTCCTATTAGTTTCCATAAAGATGTTTTCTAAAAACTTAATATAAAAACTGGTGGTTCCATTACGACTGCCGTCGTGTAGAAAGTAAAATTAGTATCAGATCAAAGGTATATTTGTAAATTTAAGAGTTTCACGTTTACACTGTACTAGTTTTAACTCCTAATCGATAAATCAATTTTAAAAAGTCAACACCCTTCATCATCTAGAATGACTAGTGTAGGAAGAGCATCCGAGCATAGTCGCTTGCGCTTCACGTGTAATGCAGACAAATCCCTCGGTTTAAAATGTTTTGCACAGACATGTGATGTTGGGCATGTGATTTCGCACTGTTTTTTTTTTTTTGGATAATTTATCTTTTGGTATACTAAACACTGCGTCAGCGCATCTAGCGCTTTTGCAAAAAAAAACTCGACTTGCTTGACAATTTGATTTCCTCGATATTTTGTTTTGCGAGAAATATGTAACTTTAAAATATTTTTAACTAAAAGAAATATTCAAAATGGTATTCATTTGGTTTAACGCAAACGACAAATTGCGAACAATTTTTAACCAATACAATCAAAAAAATTGTCAAATAAGAATATTTACACTTTTCGTTTTGCCTACTTTGATTCCTGTATACTGTGGCTGCCAAGGCGGATTCATATAAGGTGTAGTTACTATAGCAGCCGGTTTAATTTTTTTTAAATCAGATATGTACATGCATTTTGTTTTTGCTTTTGCGTATAAGCTTTCAAAAGCCGTAAAAACAAAAATAAAGTGTATGTAAATTTAGACAACTCTTACGCAGAAGCAAAAACAAAATACTTAGGAATTTTGTAGTTGTATTGTATAACACCACGTTATATGAATTCGCCTTGTACATATGTATGCACACCCACAATTCAGACATTTGCTAAGAAATTTTAAACGCAAAAGTCAAAACAAAACAGAAAAGACAATGATGTTCACTCATACTTTTTCAGAAAAATACGTAGATGGAGTGTTTCTAATACAGCTTTTATTCTATTTGTTTCAAGAGAGCCATCATTCAAAACGGGACAACCGAATTTGTCAAAATTATAACAAACACCCCTCAACTGACAACACCTTATTTTTATTAGATCATGACCACTACAACACCAAAAAATTCAAAATATTAAAATTAAATATTCAAAAAGTTTATACCTGGAACAGGCAAATAAAAACTTTAGTAGGCCAACGGTACCCCTGCACAGAAAGGCAACTTAAAAAATAAAAATTTACCTGAAGACTTACCGATGTTGGAAACTCCCCATTAATTCTTTCAACATTTTTTCAACGAAGAATTTGTATACTTATATCAAAAACGAATCGAATCTTCATTATACTTTGCGCTAGACAGGGCTTAGGACATTGGAATTTTATTTTACACTAGCTACACCAAGTGTGCGCAGCAACGCTTTATAAAATCAACTACATATACATAATTTTTTCGGCCTACATTGATGCTGATGAAAAAAATAATAATTTGAGAAAAAAAAAATATTATCCCATTTAATATTTTAATAAAATATACCTGTGGTTACAGTCTACTCACCAATACAGTCCTATGAAAATCCACTTACTAGCTTCGGAGCTCGAACATGCAAACAGACATACAGAAATTCTAAAAATAGTGCAAATATATTACTTACATACATATTTATTACATCCCCTGCCGCAACGCCGTTCTCGCGATATTTAGAGTATTTATCGAGATGAGTTTATTTCATTGTTTCACTGTTTAAAGTAAAAATGAGACAACAAGCTCAAATGTAAAGTAACAAAATGCCTACAATGAAACTGAGTATCAAAAGCTAGCGGGACTTACCAGTAGCGGTATCGAGAAATCTAATAATACGGCATGAAAATATTTTAGTACTAAAAACCTACAAGTCGCTATTCCAAACATCAGTCACGAGTTACCTTATTCCATTCGTTCACTAACGGTACGAGTATGTGAACTTATTGATAGTCGAGGAATACCATTTATCGAACAATTATTTACCAAAAGTGTTTCTTGATTGTTATAATGATTCATTAATTTTTATAGATATCCCAATATACAAATATTAACCGGATCTTCGTAAATCCGGATATCCGGATAATTGCAACAACGATTATTAATCGGATATCCGTACTATCCGTATTTATCATCCCCAATTTAGATATTTAAATACATGTTTGCATGTATGTATATGTAAATATTATATGCATGCAATAAAATATACACTTTTTAAAGTTTCAAAACTGGCACCGGGAAGGACCTCTCCGAGCCGTTTCAAACCAAACGAGGTTTCAGACAGGGTTACTCTTTTTCGTGCGAGTTGTTTAACCATATGCCTTAACAACCGCGCCGTTACTTTTGCCATTTCCAAACTGGATAAAGAAGCGAAACGTATGGGTCTGGAGGTGAAGGACAAACTAAATATCTTCTGTCATCAAATAAACAGTCAGCGTACTCGCGTCTTGGCTCCCGCATCACTATTGACAATTACAATTTTCGCTATGTTGGCTGGGATATGTCGTGCGAATGGACGAAAATGCTCATGCCCAGAAAGTATTCAACGCGTCTCTTAAGAGGTTATAGCGCCAATTAAGTCGAGCAACTGGCACTTTATTTACATAAAACTAATATCTACAAAGTTTCCCGAGATTTAGTATACAAGCAGTATGCATCGTAATACATCACACTTGAAACAAAACAAAGCAGAGGAAAAAGAATCCAAGTGGAAACTTTCAATGCAATAATGGGTAATTTCTCTCTAAAGCACGCAATTGAATACAGAGAAGAGAATATGCTGTGGATTGAAGTTGGTTTTCAGTCACGAGCAAAGAGAAGCAATTCTGTTTGAAGCGCCACCTTTGTATTCTCTGTATCGTGAAGCTGCAGCATTATGTTGTAGTCAAATAAAAAATTAAAACATACATGATCAGGGGTCGAATCGTGACAGTCGTGAACGAGCAACTCGTCACGTAAAATTGTGAATATCGGATTATGACAGTCGTGAACGCAGCCGTTTATCGAAAATCGGCATGATTACAAACGTCAACGAGTAAGTGAACGTACTCGTTCGTTCGAACTGTCATGCGATCACAAACCGCCAATCGTAATCGCGCCGATTTGAAGCAAATTTTTAAACATGTAAGTATATTTAATGCATTTCTATATTTATTCAATATTTTAATTATTTTTGTTAATATAGGGCAAACTATAACAAACTGAACTCCACTCAAAAGGATGTAATGGCGCAATTTATGCGCGAGCATCCCGATTTGGCCAAAAATTTGCTACCAAACTGCGCGCAGGGGAGAATTACAGCCAACCGACTTTGGGAGGAGCTTTCTAAGCGATTAAACGCTGTAGGACCACCAATCAAAGACGCAAAATTGTGGAAAAAGGTGTGTTTATGGTGTATTTAATCGAAATTTATGTTAAAAAGTTGTTTTTTTAGGCTTATGCAGATCAAAAATACAACGACAAATTATAACACATAAGTAAACAAATATTCAATTTGATTGAATGCAACTTACTATCATTGCATTTAGACTATGGAATCCTTTTCTATTGTAGTACATGTGCTCATCTTTGGTCGGCTTCTGCAATCCAATATGCGTACCATCTATACATCCGATAACTGAAAATAACAAAATATGATTTCTTAGCACCTCATACACACATGAATATATATTAAGTTTAATTTACCTCCAGGAATTCTGTATTTTTCTGCAAACCACTCTTTACAACTTTGCGAATCATCTGGGTTGAAACATATGAACTCCGGGCACAATTTGCTTTCCATTTCCACGAGTATCTCAGACGTCAATTTGGATACTGTGCTCTGGCACATTCCAATCAAGTAATCGCTGCCAATGGTATGTTGATATCCGCCACTCGCAAGGAGCGAAAGAGTTGTAGCTAATTGTAGAACTGCAGAACAGCTTTGGTGTCCTGACACTTGAACTTAATTTTCGTGAGGACATAATTGAACGCCTCCTTGTTCATCCGAAATCGTTTCATGAATCTGCAAAATTTGAAATGTAGACAGATGTTGATTATGTACATGCATACATGGGACTTACGCATTACTTGACAATGCCAGTGGATTACTTCTATCTCGTAATTGTTTCCGCACAATTTTCTCATCATTTTCACTATCACTTGAGCTTAAATAAAACAAAAAACTAGGATCCATAGTCGCTTTTCAATTTATTTTTATTTTTGCTATCCTTATTTTGACATTTAAAAGTCTATTGTAACTTCCAAAAATGGAGAAGAAGAGGAGAATAATCGATAACAAAACTGACAATTACGATTCGTCAACTTTCGAATGTAACAATACGATATTGTTCATTCGATGATCGAATAACGTAATTTTTGATCGAACGATTGTCGACTCGTTTACGACTGTCACGATTCGACCCCAGATCTTTGACTGATGGCATGCAAGGACCTTTTTCACCAACATACACCAAGCTGAAAGCAGTGTACCAAAATAAACAAATTCGAGTTCTTATAATGTTTGGTGTGCAATGAAATGAAACAAAGCAAATATTTATTTTTCCCTCTTATTTGGGTAATAGTGCGCACAGTCACCGACGCAAACGTACGCTACGTGTCAGCTGACACGATCAAACATATGAGAGCGCCATGTAAATGCAAACTCATCAACGTGTTCGTGTGACGGGTACGCGCGACGTGTACGTGTGTAATCAGAGAAATTTAGATTTTTTCCGTGAAGCCGTGTCAGCTGAGTGCTCTCTCACCGCACAGTGTTGCCAAGCAGAACTTTTTAAAATCATTAACAAAATAACCTTATAAAAATTTAAATTTTTATTAAATTAATTTAAAATCGATGTTTAATAATGTTAATTATAGATAAATGAACTATTTGCATTTGTTGGTTTTTGGCTTTGGTTTATTATACAATGAAAAATTGTAATTGACAACGTGGATGTGTGTAAAAGTATGTATGCAAACAAATGAATGGCAACATTGTGTTGATGCAAGCAAACACAGTTTTATGTACGCAAAGTTTGTTTACAAAACATACGCGCGGGCACAAGTTTTGCTCAATTTTGTGTATCTCCCGACAAACAGACACGGCAAACGGACACGTCGGTGACTGTGCGCACTATAACGATGACGAACCACGTAATTATCACAACACCGGCGGGAAATAATCGTGCCAGCAAAAAACATACTTTGACAGCAAAGGCGAAATTCGCAAACATGTTCACACCAAAGAAGTTTTACCTCAATTGAAAGTAATCTGTTTTTATATAATTAGGTTTTCGTATTTGTGTTAAGATGTTTACTACACCAGGTTGTATAGGATTTTTTTAAACAGCGAAAAATTATTTTGTAGTTTTTAGTATCGTATTTGACATTTTTTACTTTATTCACCACATTACCAAATACAATACAATGCGGCGAAGTTCGCAGCAACAAAAAATAAATAAATAAAAGAGTTATGCCACTGGTTAGTTGACTCTGCGCATTCGCACTGCGTCAATGTGCACTCACCAAAAAAATTTAAGGTTTATATAAGGGTTATTTCATAATATTTATAATGTAATACATGAAATCTATAAGGAATGCCAGTTGTATGTAGCATACACTGCATTACACCTGTAGTGCGATTCACTAACTTTAAACGGTGTGACAAATTTAAATTTCAGCGTTTTTATTATATTTCATTAAAGTGAAATAAGATACTTGCTCATTTCAAACTACAAACGTGTATAATTCTTTTTTATATATTGCAATGCACCATTGTAGCAGAATTCCGGACTCTCCTCTGAGTGGTTTGGTAGAATAGTCATCAACTCGACTCCAAGAAATCACCTGCAAATATGTCATGGTTTTCGTTTTCAAAATTCGCGTTGTGCTCCAGCGCATTTAGGATTTACATTGTATATTTAAATTTTTTTAATTAGAATCATTTATCTTTTATATTAATAGGTTCTAGCGGCTTTGAGATTCTTCGCAACTGCTTGCTATCAACGACCCATAAGTGAGCAATGGGGAATATCCATGAACCAGTCAGTCATTCGTAAGCCGGCATTCACGGGGTAACGGATGCAACCTATGATTCATTGTTTTACCATGCCTCCTCATTATTAAAACTAAACTATACATCTGGTTTTATACTTGGGTCGTTGATAAAAGTTTGCTTTTACCATTTGCACATTAATTGAATGGTAGATATGGTGGTTGGCATAAGCCTCCTCATGATTCTTTGGTGGCAAAATTGATATACATATGTATGTGCATATGAGTACAATGGACGGCCCCAATGGTGCCTCCCACAAAGGGTGACGGCGCTGAAGCAAGCATTTCTTTAACAGTTTGGGTCATAGGAAACCTCACTTCCTGTTGCATTCAAATGAATGGGATTGTCCACATCCATAAGCAAACTTCGATCCACTGTTGGAGCGCTTACTTCTTCGTCACCTCGTGATAAATTATAGCAAAATATTCAAACGACATTATTTAATGTTCCTATTTTAATTACAAGAAAACAAATCACCGAATTTTAGATTTAACTTTTATTTAAGTTGAAATCACGAATTTCTCTTTTCTCGATTGAGTTAACAACATCAAATTTGTTGTCGTTTAGTTTTCGGTCATCGACTAGCTAACAACAACAGCTGATTCCGCGAATGCGAAAATTGTTAAAAAATAGTTGCTGAATAGCACCATCGTTAAAATTTTCGTTAAGATGATTTAACCATGCGAATATCGTTAAAATAAGTTAGTAAATCGCAATATTGATCTCTATGTGTTGATGTCATCAGTTAATGAAGTTTGCTCTCTATCTCTATCGCTAAGAGAAAAGTATATATCTAAGACTTATATTATATACTTACTAACTTACTTACTTAATTACATAACTGGCGCTTTAACCACCCAAGTTATTTTGGAAGAGCTCTACATATTTCGCAATATTCCTTCCCCCTGTTCTTTTACACCTGGAATTTGTAACGCAAGGGAGGCTTTCCTCTTGATCCGCCTATGTCCTGCAAAAATGTTTCCAAAACCAAAATTTAAAAAAATTTTCAAAAATCAAACGGCATTTTAACCCATTGCTGACTTGGACATTTTGTACTAAATAAATATATTAGTACTTATTACAAAAAAATCAGAATGTGAGCGGTTTTATCGCTCTTCCGCCAGGAACTGTTTAGCAATCTTTCCCACTAGAAATTAAGTATAATTACATTATAAAACGCTTATCAATCATATAAAATAAACTCTTATTCCTCGTTCCTTATTTCTACAATTGCTTATAACATTTTTTTGGAGGGTGCCATACATATAAACAGACAGCGGAAGGGAAGCCGGAGGTTTTTCAGAAAAAATCCTGATTGCAGGTTTGTTATCTATCTCATTAAATTCAGCAATTTCCTTCGACAGCTTAGATTTTTAAGCCTTTTTTTATGATCATCCATACATTTTTTCCATACACAAATTACTCGTAATCCATTTTTAAATTATATGAAGATTTTTTAACCTAAAAATTAAAGGTGTTTTTTGATGACTCAAAAATTTTAGATTTTATAATTTCTATAGTTCAACAGTCCATTTGAACCATAATTAGATCAGTTTCAGTAGTTAATTTTTAATTTTGTGCAATTTAGCTAATAACATATTTTGTGGTGAAATAATATCTGAAAAATCCTATGCCAATCCATGTATCTATGTATATCCTCCGATTTATGGAAAATTATCGATAAACATTTCGCGGCGATTAATTTACGCTTGTGTATGAAAAACTTTATATTCCAGAAGGTAATTTCGGCATGTATGACTTTAAGGAACACAAGCATGAATCTTTAAAAAAGATAGTGTGATTTAAATGTCCTGCAGATGTACTCTGGTGGATAAATAACTGCTCTAATTGAATTCGGCAAAATAAACTGGCATTTTTAATATTCTTAATATTCATAATATTCCAAAGTCAACTTTTTGTTTTCTTCTACCAAAATATATAAGTTTTGTTTTTGGATTTTCGTGAAATCGATGGCTTTTTGCTGCATGTTCCCGTCCCTGAAGGATGGATTTGAAGTGCACACACAACCACATTACGATTTTGTCGTTTTAATTATTGTCATCAAGGAGCTATTAAACAGCCCTTGCGAAGTATTTGCTCGTAGAGGTATACAAACGGTGGCCCGTTTATGATATAAAAAAGCAGATATTCTGACGAAGACTTTATGTAGCTGAAGTTCTCATAGAAAACCGGTCGCAAAACTTCAGTTGTTGGCAAGCGACCCATTCAAGATATAAAAAAGCAGTTATTTTAATGTACTATCTTTTTTATTTATCTTTAGGAAAGTCATTTTCTTCTGGGAATGGAGGGCATGCAAACATGAAAACTATGTCAGCTAAAAACCAAAATCCGGAAGTAATTTGCAATTTTTATATCAGAACCCATATAAGACTTAATTTTCCAACATTTTCAAATTGTTTTCTTTTATTAACTTATTTCATCCTGAGTAAAATCAAATATCATCTATGCTTTTATTTGATTTAAATCTTTCTGAATATTCTTTTTACATATATTAGGTGCATACGTGCGTAGAGCGCGCACATTTCGATCGTCTGTCGTCAGCATTACAATGTCAAACAACTCAGTGCTTCCAAATATTTGCCATTCCTTTTCACGCCACTCGCTAACGGATAGAAAAACGGAATCCAATTTCAAATGGGCAACCTTCAAAAATTGGACTAAATGCATTTAAATTAACATAAATGCTGTTCGTAAAGATGCTTTTTCATTTAAGTGCTCAAGTGTTTTGCTCAAAGAGCAGATGGGCAGCTAAGCGAAATCTAGTGTACATACATATAACGTCTGAAGACTCCTTTAGAAAGGCAGGCGGAGGAAGCCGTATTTCCAACCAGAAAAAATTAAGATTGAAATATATTTTTGACCTCATCATCCATACATCAGTCCATAAACTTGTGCAGCCTAATACATATTAAGTACAACTAGATACATATAATTTTGAATAAGTTTTGATGAGGTCATTCATATGATACGGGCTGTATATGTGCACATAGTACATACGTATGTGCATAAGTCTATTCGCATTAGTACTGGCACTGCATACATTTCTATAAACATAAACAAATGAAATCAATATACATACATATATGCATATAATATGTGCAAAAAAATATAAAACCATTGGTACGATAATGAGATTAGCTTCTAATGTTATCGCAGAGTAAGTAGTGAACGGGAAAATATACAAATAAGTATTATTCGTAATACATTGTAGTTTTAAGCTAATTTATGTAAATAGATGAATTTAAGAGCTTGCGTTTATATGTACTTATGTAGGTATACATAGTTAGGTAAGGCCGAAGTGGCAGCTGACAGTATGCCAGTACATAAATGCTCAAATTTGGGTCCGTTGCGATATCATTTGAATCTGTATTTTGACCCCCAAGTCCCATTAAAACAGTTTATCGAATCGATGAAATTGAGCAGCAACATATTAGATGACTAACAGTTTCAGGCTCTCTCTCGTCATAGCAGCTTCTGCAAAAATCTTTGTGGGACCCCTATTCTTTCTGCGTGCCTCCCTATAGCAATATGTCCTATAAGTAGTTCCATAGCTAGGGTTAATTTTCTCCTACTTAGCAAGAGAAGTCCTTAGGTATTGCAAGTATCCCTACGTTTTCACAGCGATCCCGCGATTTTCGAGATCTTATTGCTGGAAATTCATTATTTTGTAACAACCTAACTCGAAATGTCATCAATATTGTTTAAAAAACTCTCTCGATTTTTACATAAAATAAATAAAAAGTATATGGGGATGCATTTTTGTTGTTCTAAATTATTTCATTCATAGCAAAACAAACAATAATCGTTAAATTTAACCCATTTTAATACTTTCATGAGAAATGCCCGAGGCAAACTTAAAAGGTAACAATTGTATTTTTTGTTTAATATACGTTCTCATAATTTTTAATTAAGTAGAATTTACGCAGAATAAGAGGAACGTGGTGGGCTTTACAAAATATTTATTTATGTCAAAACAAAAATCAAGTAAGCCTTTTTAACTTTTTCAGCAGTCAGTCTTACTTAAAAGTGGCCACTCCGAATGGGTCGTGGCAGAGTTCTGATCTTTTGCGGCAGCTTGACTGTCTCAATAAATATAAACTTTATTACTCGTAATCACCGTAGATTCCAAACTTTGTCCTGCGTCTTGTATTGACGCTGGTTCGGCTTGAGAGGCACTACAGTGGTCTGGAAGGCGGAATAACGTTTTCTTCAATTATTGTCCAGAGTAAACGCCTGTGCCAACTACATATGTTCTGTAGCTTAGGGCCATCAGTATATAATCGTATAGAGTCGTTAGATCCTGAACCTCCCTCAGTCCATGGTTCCTGCTTGGTATTGCTACGCGATATTATTTGTGTTTTGCGGTAGTAATTTCCTGAGCACCTGCCTGTACGAGCCGCAGTTGATGTCCCTTAAGTTTCTTTTCAGAGAAGTCGTAGTTATGACCCAATCTACAAAGAAGTGGATATAGTGATGGTCAGAGGAGGTATGCTCGCTCAATACCCTCAGGTTCATGACCACTGCCTCAGAGGCCCAGGTAACGTCTAAAACTTCCCTACGGGTTTTGTAATAAAGGTGAGTATATTCTCTTGATTAGTGATACTAAGATTAAGGTTAAGACTGTTGTCAAACAGTTACTCACCCCTGTCACGCCACTGCTACCCCAGGTATAATGATGTGCATGCGCATCGCCTCCTAAAATCAACCCTTCAATTCTACTTAAAGTCTATTATTAGTCCAAGAACTTTGAGCTCATGAGCAATACTCAGATTAGGATTAATAAATATGTTTGTTAGATCACAGCAGTTGCGTTTTTAGCAACTATTTAATATTTTTCTTTTTGCTGATGGGTCCGATGGGCAATTTCATTGAATGCGATGATCAAAAGAAATGCTGTTAAAGGTGACCCCGAGGGAGTGCCATCTACTAGAGGGATTGTGTTGGAGAGGGCTTTACATTTCGTACGGTAGAGGAAGTTTTTAACAAAGTTGTTGATCTTTGGACCTACTTTTCAACCGTCAATATTTCTTCAGACAATATGTATGTCGATGCGTTTTGGAAACCGATTGCAATCGAGGTGATGGGGTGTTTGGAAGATAGAGCATTAGATATGAAATAGTATAGATGTAAGAACGTACCGATTGTTCTAAATCCTTTTTCATAGGCAATTTTTTCCTGCCGGAGAGATTGACCTATAGCAGCTTGCATCGGAAGGGGATTTATATTTAACGATAGGATCAATGCAAGCAGTTTTCCGAAGATGTGGATAGCAACCGCTGTTGACAATTTTATTATAAAGGTGCAGAAGTCCCAAGAACCGGGAAAGGTCGGTAAGTTATGAATGTAAGAGTAAGAGATTATGTCTAGACCGAGTGTATTCTCTTTTAAGGTGGATATAGCGAATTTAAACTCAGCAAGGAGGATTCTCGACTTAAGTTGTTTGGCTGGGAGCGAAGGGGGATATGAGTTGGAAGGCTAGTGGTTTAGATAGTCAGCTATTAAGGTACGGAAAAGGTTTGTGAAGGATGAATCAGATAACACGGCAGAAAAATATGCTGCAAAATATTTGGCGATATCGATGGAATCTGTAGGAGATGATGTATTGAAAGAAGTATTGTCGTGGGGAGCCAGCGGAAGTTTTAATGTCGTACCATACTTTTTTAGGATTTGTTTTGCTTTTTTATAAAGTAAATATTTCCAGCAGAATGGATTTATATTGGTGCCGCAGTTTTTTTTAAATTATTAATTTTTTATTAGAAGAAGAAAGTGGTCGCCACCATGAAGTGAGGCTATGGCTTTCCAGTTACAATTTGGGGCGAAAGCTGAAATCAATTACGGAGAAAGTGCGAAAGATCTAAAAATAGGTGGGGGTCCCATCATTTAGACATACAAGATCGTAAACAACCAAATCCTCTTTAACTCTTGCGTTTGTGTATTCAGACCCCAGATTGTGCTCCAGTCATTTAAGTAACCTCCATTGGGAGCTGAGCTGAGATAGCAAATATGTGCTGGGAGAGGACAATAAGTTTTGTAATTGGGTGCATGTAGAAAGAAGAAACGAGATCAAACCGAAAGATCGTTCTTAAGAGCATGAAACTACAATTTTTCTAATTTTTTTCCGGTGGTTTTATTTTCGGTATTTTTGTATGAATTTGGGGTAGGTGTATGAGACTAGGAGTGTTCACAGGTGAGAGTGATACATGTAGGGCCTAGCTTTTGACATCTCCGGCAACGTATTGGGTTGGGAAAATACAGACACACCGTGATTTTATGCCAGGCCTCAGTGATATTTTCAGGTAGCGAAAGTTAGCAGCCTTTCGCTTATTGCTGTTAATGTGCCTTCAACTTTTTTCTGAATTTATAGACTGCAGTAACTACTTTTTTATCCTTCGACTATGTCATTATATGGAAAGTGAATGAGGAGAGTTGAGAAAATAGCACCATTCACGCAGTTGATCTATCATGGTATTAGCTGAGATTAAACAGATATTAGAAAGAGTTGGAGCTTTAATGAATTTTTCGGTGGTTATTATATTTTTTAGTTAGCACAAGAAGCCTTCCGCCTCGTAGTTGAGTTATGGAGATTACATCTTTACTAATAACGAGAACCTCTCATTTCTTTAGCTTCTTAATCAACTTGAGATAGATTACAATAAATTTAGGATCGTCCGTTTTCGAAAATTCGGAAAGGGGTATTCTCTATAAAATCTTTATAATATTGGTTTGTTATCTTTTCAAATATATTGATAGAAAACGGCTGGAACTTTTATATACATATATAACTTGTTGTTTATTAATTTTTATGGAATATTGTTCAAAAGTATGCATTAGTAAAAAGAAATCCGCATATTTTTATGTTAAAAATCACATAAAGTAAATTAATAAGAAGATCCTCTCATTTTTACTAGAATATTATTGATTCCTTATTAATAAGGAAAACATTTTATTTTTAAAAAAGTCCCTTTGAATTCAAGCTTTGATTTTAACGTCTTAACATACATATGTACTTTGTGAATAATCTACTTTATATTGGTTTTAGTTATATATTATTTGAATATTGTCCTTTGGATTTTTGTATTTTCAAAATGAAAATTTTCATTTACTTATTTATTGCTCTCGAAGTTTTCAGTGAATAATGTTTTAAAAATAAAGATAATTACTCGATAGTGACGCTCTCTTTTTCACTCAATGTCTTTCTTGTGCATTAATATTAAAAAGGCCAGTTGTACAATAAGGTGTGAACATGTATTCAAGAAATGACACTTGCCACACTAATAAAAATTTGGTCACACCAAGGGTAATATAATAATTAACTTATTTTAATTGTTCCTATGTTATTAGAAAATATGTAAAGCCTGTAATAATAAAATATATATATATGTATATATATATATAGCACTTAAACTTATCATAATTAGAAGTAAATCTTGCATAAATAAATAAGAAACAGTTTATAAAAACAGTGTGAAATTTATGTACATATTTTCAGAATAATCTATGTACGTAAAAAAAATTAGGTGCCAATAATTTTAAACTGATGAGATCTTCTTAAAATTCTTAAAATTAAGAGAAGGTTCTAAGGAAAACCAAGATTCCGCTTTTAATTATATTGAAGAGGTTTAATTCTAAGGGCCACTTTCTTAATTACTTTGAAATTTTTTAAGTTTTTAGCAATCACCTAAGGAATACTAATATTTCGGTATATGTGACTTCTTTGGTTGAAATAATTACAGTCGATTCAAAGTTCAGTTCATCTATACATATTATAAAACAAAGTCTAAAATTTTGGAAAGAGCTAATCTCGGGCACTACGGAACGGATTGGGATGCAACTTTTTTTAAATTAATGCTTGCAGTTAGCACTACAATGATAGCTACTTAAATTAAAAATTAGCCTATTCATTTCGGAAATATTTAAGTGTAAAGTTTTAAAAAATTTTACACTAAGTACAGCATTGCTACAACCGAATGTAAAATCAGTGTCGTAGCGGGAAGATGTGTAGTTGGGTGAGTAGTAAATCAACCGCTCTTCGTTACTACTTCGTTCGGCTATGCGCAGAGAGCTGTGCTGTTGACTTCGTTGATAAACCGATGCAAGGCGAAATGATAACTTTGATCCACACTGTTAGACATGTTTATTTTTCAGATGCTTTGTCATCATACAAGAAACTAGAAACTACAGCTGAATTTTTAAAAGTTTTTTAGTGTTTTGCTTACGGTGTTGCGCATTTTTTTCCATACAAAAATTAGGTTTGTTTATGTGTTTTGTTTATGTGTTTACGTATAAGAAATTACTTACTATTAGTTACTTTGGTTCTGAAATAGTTTGATTTTGCATTTACCTTAATTCCTAAATATACAAACTCATACAAATAACAATTTTATGTTGCATACAATTGCAATTAAAACTTTTTATTGGACAAACATCAACAAATTTCTTTGTATACAATACAAGGACGGAAAGATATTTTTCCTTGATGCTCCTGGCGGCACGGGAAAAACATTTTCAATAAATGTACTTCTCACTAAAGTAAGATCTGGCGGTAACGTTGCCCTTGCGGTAGCGTCTTCTGGGATCGCAGCTACCCTTTTAGAAGGTGGAAGAACGGCGCATACTACATTTAAACTTCTTCTAAATATTTCTGACGATTGTGCCAGCGTATGCAACATTTCTAAGCAAAGTAATACTTCTAAGCTTATCCAGATGTGCTCACTGATAGTTTGGGATGAAGCCACAATGTCACATAAAGCGTCAGTTGAAACCTTGGATAGGACCATGCGCGATTTAAGAAGTACGAACACACCTATGGGTGGTTGCACGGTATTATTTTCAGAAGATTTCCGTCAAATATTGCTAGTTATATTTAGCCCTGGTTCCTGGCTGATGAGGTGAATGCGTCATTAAAACAATCATACCTTTGGTCCGATGTAATAAAATTAGCACTCAAGATTAACATGAGAGTGCTTAAAGCCTCAGAAGATAACAGGATGTTTGCTGACATGTTACTGAAAGTTGGTAACGGCGAGCTTCCAACAGTTTGTGGGAAAATATCCTTCAATAATAATATATGCGTTTCAGTCACCGACCATCAACAACTCAACAACTGATTGACAAAATATATCCCTCAATAGACCAACTTGCTTATAAAGCTGTATCCTGGTTAAAGGAACGAGCAATATTAACAGCTACTAATGAACAAGTCGAAAAAATTAACGAATTGGTATTGGTAAAATTCCACGCACAAACGAGAGAATATTGCTCGGTGGATACAGTAGTCGACGGCGAAGAAGCTGTGCAATACCCAACGGAATTTCTAAATTCTATGAACACTTCAGGCATGCCTCCCCACAAACTTACTTTAAAAGTTGGAGCTCCAATAATTTTATTGCGAAATTTAAGTCCCCCACTGTTATGCAATGGAACTCACCTGCAGGTAAAAGGGTTACATTTTTATCTAGTTGAATGTACTATTTTAACTAGTTGTGGTACTGGAAAATCTACTTTAATACCTAGAATTCCGATGATACCTACAGATTTGCCATTTAGATTTAAAAGACTTCAGTTTCCGGTATAGGTTTGTTTTGGAATGACCATAAACAAGGCACTGGGGCAAACATTTTATGTAACTGGAGTGGATTTGAGTAAGCCATGTTTTTTACACGGACAACTGTACGTAGCCCTATCAAGTGTTACATCGAATAGAAACCTTTTTGTCCTAGCAGAGGGAGGTACGCATAATATTGTATACAAAGAAATTTTTTGATGTTTGTCCAATAAAAAGTTTTAATTGCAATTGTATGCAACATAAAATTGTTATTTTTATGAGTTTGTATATTTAGGAATGAAGGTAAATGCAAAATCAAACTATTTCAAAACCAAAGTAACTAATAGTAAGTAATTTCTTATACATATACATAAACAGAAAGCGCGTGGCGAAGCCTCGCGCAACCGTTGCCAGCTAGTACTTAGTACAATAAAGACTGCTCGTTCCATTGTTACATTTTGTGCAGCATCTATCTGTTATTTTAATTGTCTAAGATATTACGTGCTATCATTATATAATAATTGAGCTTTTATATTTTTATTTAGAGCAATCATAGACAGCTTGAAATTTTCATATTTGAGTTGGAAATGAACTATGAAAAGTAAAAAAATGGGAAATACATACATCAATGTAGATCAAAAATTGATTGCTAAGGGCTCAGACTAGTTTACATTTCTAGATGAGCGTTACGTAAACTAGATTCAAAATGAAGTTTTATCAATAACTATCGACATTGCAACAATCTATTTGAATTAAATTAAATTGAACAAATAAGAGGATGAGGATTTAAAGGATGCATCTTGTTCTTTTTTTACAAATTTTGTATGTGTTGAAAATATTTCACGAAACTTATAAGCACTGAAGACTTTTTCCGTTTTCAAAACACCCAATTATGATTATATTGCTAATTAAACTGCACTCTACTACTTTTGCCTTTGGAATAAATTGCAAGCAGTGCGTCAACATCTTTATTACTGACACGTAATCGTATTTAGTTCCTTTAGTTTGTTACAAAGTTTACTTTATTGGGATCAGTGGCGGACTGCCCCCCCCCCCCCCCCCTTTTTCCAAACACAAGAAAAAAACTCCGTAAAGGCCCTGCAGTACTAGTTAACTGTAAATATACTCTCGTATAGTTGTTTCCAAATTTTTATATAAGGCCTCACCCTTTAAATTGATAATTGAAAATAAAACTCTGATCAACACCTTATATTTCAACCCGAGAGATTCCAGATATGACTACAGGTTTTACATATATATTGAGTTATTGAATAGGAAGCAATTGGGGCCTAAGAATAGAGGCCCCTAAAAAACTCTGAGATAACTCAAACTGAATATTCCGTCAAAATGTATATATTCAAGTATTTTTGAGTTTCGAACCTCTGAGGTCCTAAGATGTTTGGGGCCCCACTCTTGTGGACACTTTTTCGAATTTTGATATGAGATTTCCGTCGTGACTGTTTCGTGGCCTTAAAGATAAAATTATATAGAGTTTTCGAACACTGATTTGTCTAGGCTTCAAACTCTTAGGGCCCCCACAGTACTTTTAGATAATTGAAAATTTCACTCTGATGAAACTTTTAAGAATATAAACATGAGGTTCTAGTGATGACCACAGTTTTTAGGTATACACTTTCGAATATGTGACTCTTGGGGCCCCAATATGTAGGGCCCTCCGAGTACTCTTGAGTAATTGAAACGAAACATTTTATCACATTTTTCAAAATTGCCATAGATCATTTAATTCTTGCCCATACATCGATAATTCTTGCTTGCCGTTTCGGTATTTATTTTATAAATAGTTCTTTTATATTGAGCTGTAAATTTCCATGATAATTCATTAATTTTAGGGCCCCATGGTGTATCGAGCTGCAGCAGTTCGATAAACTTTAGAATATATAAGCTAAAGCAGTGAGAAGGCTAAAATATATTTGAATCTTGCCCAGATTGTGCCAAACTTTCAGTTCAAATTATCTAAGAATACGATGGGGCCCTCATACTGGGAGGCCAAAACTGCGTTGATTCCAAGTTCAATGCAGTAAATATGACAGGCCGGAAATATAAATCAGGAGCAGCGAAAAGAAAAAAATCAGAAATCATGGTTGGACCTGAAAAATTTTCCTCATATATTGGAAAAAAGGATCCCCGAAAATGCCCTCGAAAACTTTTCACAACTTCTTGTGAAATTTTGCGATACAAGCTCTGCTGAGTTGCGCTCAGAATTGATTCATTTTGCATCCACTTGGCCAAAGATCAAAATGACCCTCAACGAAGAGTATTTGCAACTTTCCGACGACGATTCAACTGAAGATGAAGATGAGTGTGACGGCGAAGTTCATCACGAAAATGAGGCTTCTTCAAGAAAAAAAAACCGTCTTAAACAACCGCCGAAATTGTATGAAATGTTGTTTCAAAGTCCTGCAACGGTATTTTTTCATGCATCAACCTACAAACGAGTTTTCTTTGCGTACAAGTTTTTACTAACATTGTCATGCACTCAAGTCCCTTGCGAAAGATCATTTTCGAAGCTCAAATACATAAAAAATCGTTTGAGGAATACCATGACACAAGACCACCTTGAAACTGCTATGTTCATGTCTGTGGAGTTCCCTGTTTTGAAAGAAATTCGTAAAGACGATATAATTGATTCACTGGCAAATAAGAGTAATTTGTTGCAAAACCTTTTGCTAACTTGAGTAAGTCGAAAGTTGTTTTCAATGTACATTTAGCTAATCAGTGTCATCGTAACTAAACAAAACTTTTGTAACTATAAACTAATAAAAAATATACCCTAAAAATGATTATTCAATAAACTTTCCTAAGATTTACAACTGATGAAATTTGGGGGCCCTTTTTTTCAAAAGCCCGGGGCCTCTTTGACGCCCAGTCCGCCCCTGATTGGGATAATAGCGAAAGCGTTGCATATAAGCTAATATTACAATAAAATTGTACTTGTAATCGTACTGTTTCTTTGATTCGTTTGGTGCGAAGGTTGATTGATCATGTCAGAACCATAATACTCGTAAATTGTACGCCCAATTATTGTTTTCAAATTGTGGTTGTACAAGTGTTCGATATCGTGATTGTACCCAGCACCTGATCAAACAAACTATTTTCAATAAATATTGCCTTTAATTGGTAAATTCATATTGGTTGCTCTTGGAACCGATTCATAGATTAAGCTTAATGTGGCTTCTGATGGACATCTTATATTTGAGCCAGTTTGTTTTGATTGAGCATTGAAAGCCTTAGCGGGCAATACTAAAAGTAAAATTAAGAACAAGAGTAGCGACCAAAGATTTGATTACAAAAAAAAAATCGTTTAAAGACTAAACTATTCAACGTATACCAGCCCAAAAAAGAGAAGCATTATTCGAGGTTGCTGTATCCAGCCTGCACAAAATTGTGCGACTAATCTCTAAAGAGAATATTCCAGAATTAGTCTCAATCGGGTGCGATTGGTTGTCAATTAGTCACAAGTAGTTTCAAACGCGTCTTATTGGGGATCAATTAATCTCGACTGATTTCATCACAAAAATTTTAATAAATGCTGAGTGGGTTTGTATTTTGTATACATATTATCCCTTCTGGCTTAGAATTGGGCAATTTACAAGGTCTCTTATATATATTATTGTTGTGTGTACTTCTTTATAAACCTGTATAATTAGCATTATTGTTTCTTTCCAAGCAAAATACCACACCCACACACACATTGCAGAGTTATAATGGTGGTGATAAAACTATGCAAGTGAACCAACAATGGTGTTCCGTATTTGTCTCTTTGCGGCAAATAATTTTCCATAAAGTATGTATTATAACGCCTTGTATGGTGGCGTATACACCGATTTCTTTCTCAATCTCTCCTTCCCTCCGTTATATGTTTCTTCTCAATAAGTTTCACTTAAAAAATATATATGTACATACATACGTTCATATATGTATGAGGTAATGACCAAATTTAAGGAACAATTAAATCCTTATTTCATATTTTTGTAGCATAAAATGTTTTGCATTGTTTGCCCGAAATACACGATACAGCAACAGTTTCGAGCAAGAATTACTCCAAATTACATGAGAGTAAGACAAAACTTTGCAAAATTGTAAACATAAACAGTCGTTTGATTATTAAGTGCGAAAAAAATGAGCTTGTACTATTATTGCCCAAGTGCTTTGGCTTTTCCTGTTTCTCTTTACCATCACAAATCGTTTTGGACCTATCCCGTGTAGTTTTAATGCTTGAAAGGCATTAATTTACACCTTCGAAATTAGTGTACTTATTTTCCAAGAAAAATGTCTTCTATTCCTTTCGGAGATGCATATTCTTTATTATGCAAATAAAAACTAAAATGATCGGAAGTTATTGGCATTATACGAATATTTAAAACAATTTTGCATATTTTTTTTGTTTTACCTGTGGGTGATCCAAATATTCGTTATAATAATTTAATTCATATTATTTATCATGCAACATTTAGGAGTAGTTTTGATATTTTTTTGGTTAAACAGAACACAAGATCACACTCATGAGCATTATGCAACATAACATTTTAAGCTTTTATTTAGAGATAGAAATTTTTGTTCCTAAAATTTTGCATTGTGCCGTTTTGCCCAGAGGGAGCGAGAAAACTATTTACTGAGCAAACTTTTATTTATTTATGTTTTTTATGTTTATAAATAGAAAGCATTGTGAAGAGCAAAATATATGGACAGAAACTGAAACAAATATGTGTCGCATGGCGGATGTTATCTCCAAAAACGGTGTCGCTGATGTTAATTCATCCGCCAGGTAAGACAAACGTATAAGAACGTAGACAACAAAGAAGTTGCGTCACCTGAACCGAAAATGTTGTCTTATTTCACTATATCAGAACAAATTTGACTTTTGCTAATTCACATTAGAATCTGCTTTGCCCCAATTGGCTGGTGTGGTGAAATAAGACTACATTTCTTGCCGCAGAAAACGCCATGCAACTTCTTTCTAATCTTCGTTATTTGTATTGAATACCGAGATTGACTGAAATCCCGAAATAATTCTCTAAGTTTAAGTGTTACTTTTACAGACTTTAGATGAGACTGAAATACAGAATACCGGCATAAGTATATTTTATGTAATATTTTGAAGTCGGTGTACACTATTTAGATGTACTGAAGATATTATAGTCAGTTTCATGGCGACTGACAATGATGATTTGGTATCTTTCACCTTTGGATACTGATGCATCACCGTCTTGCTCTTCGTTGCTCGCCTTCCTTCCTCAAGCGTGAGTACAGAATTTAACTGTGACTGCTTCTTGTTTAACACTGCGTTTGGTGCTTTTGAACGAAACTGGTGCATTTTTATCAAAACTTCCCGTATGGAGTAACTAGCTCGAATGTGACCTATGGTGGTAAATAAATTAATTACAACGTTTTGGCTTCAAAGAATTTGCAATAGCTGAGGCAAATTTCTTATTATTGGCAAGCATTGGATATTACCCATAATATTTATAGGTTAGCGACTATCTGTTTGTTATTTTATATATTTTGAGGTTTTCGACAAGTTTTTCGTGCTCTGTGCATGTTTGGGACTTTTATCCTGTGATATGATAAACTCAACATAGCAAATTTTAAACTCGCTGCAAAATTTTTAGCAATACCATAGTAGGCTTTTAAAAAATTGTTTTTAAATTGGTGCTTAATTACATTTTTTTAAAAGTTGGCGAAACTCAAAGGATCATCTTATGACACTGCACGAAGGACGGTTTTGCGCATTAAGAAAGGTGGAACAGTTAAGGCGTTAGAACTAACAAATATTCCGTCATGGTCATTGTAGGAGGTTTCATATGTTGTCTCTCTTATAGGTACTGTCCGCATAAAAACTCGTCAATAACGAATCAAACACAGTTTGGTGTTTTGTAGTAGAAAAATTTTCAAACAAGTTGGCTCAATCGCATTCCGAGGAATGCTATAAATGTTAAAGACTCCAACTAAAACCTAGTATGATTTGATAATTGAATGGCCCACACAGTTTTACGGTTTTTACTGTCTAAGTATAGGAACCTTAAAGCAAAGCCTCATATCTGAACAAACAGTTTTATGGAAGCCATAAGTTATAGAAACCCGATCCTGATGATTTTCATTGTTTATTTATTTTTAATTGCAAGTGAAAGGATACCAAAGTTTCATGACCTTAGCTGCTGTAAAGTAGGAGGAGTAAGGCAAATCCTCATATCTGAATAATCATGGGAGCTATAAGTTATGGTGGTCCGATCATGATGATTTCCGTTGTGTACTTTCAATTAATTATAAGTTAAAGGAGTTTCAAATTTCATGTTCCTAGCTGATTTAGTGTAAGAGTTATAACGTAAAAACTCATATATGAATTATCGAAACTATAAGTATAGCAATCCTATCTCAATGGGCTTCATTAATAATAATGGAAAGGATTGAAAATCTTCGCTTCATGTCCTTAGCTGCTTTGGTGTAGAAGTTAAAATGGAAAACCAATATCGAACCAATGTCCGATCTGGTCGGTTCCGCCAAATGATTAATATATTTTAGAAATACATCTTCCTACCAAGTTTCAGTTAGATATCCTTAAAACAGAAGGACTGCTTTGCTAAATGGCTAAATCGAATCAGCTCGTGGTCCTAATCATTTTAGTATATTTTGTTATGGGTCTATCTCTTCTTCGACTTATACTTACCAAAGTTATAAAACAATTTCATCTATATGAAATGTGTGCATAAGTTGCGTGAAACACAACGGGAAAATAAAGATTTTTGTGTGGTTATGGACTACGAATTTATTTTAAAATGGGCTGGCAGATATTACCGGGTAATCAATTTTACTGCTTGCAGTATGGAGAATATATTTGTGAATCGCAAAAAACCATTAAGATAGAAAAGTCTTCAAAAGTGACTCCTGACCTTTCTACGTCCAACTATATTTTGGTCGGATTTGGCTCCAGCACATTATGCAAAAGGTGATCGAGGTTAACAGTGTGCATTATGTAAGGAAAGACTTTGAATCCTCCTAATGTGTCAGAGTTGCGATCAATTGAGCGATATTGGAATGTGATGAAAGCCAGAGTCTTGATAGTTTGGAAACCAACCAAAACAAATACAGAAATAAATAGAATGTGGCGAACATCATCGCTAAAAGTGAGCAAAGCCGTTGCACAAAACTTGATGATGGCCTCTCTTTCTTCTTTTGATTTAAGTGCATCTGCTAAAAAATACTTTTCAAATATTCCGTATTCTTTTCAATAGCATTGAAGTCATATCGGCATGTCACATGACATATACACGTACTTAGTTTTTACAGAATAATTTTCAAAATGGCATCACTTTTAATCTGTTTTGATACTCTTATTTTGTCTTCTTTTAAATCAGGGGTTAGCGAAGCTTAAGCCTCAAGGTTTTAGGGAGTAAATGTATTAGAACGCTAAATTTAAAAATTAGTGCGGTAGATCCATCTAAACATGAACCACAAATTAAGTGAGAAATAAAGTTTATGCACTTAAGTAAAAATATGCAAAAATAACCTTCTAAATTTTACACTATATCGCTGTGCATGCTCGTACATTCTGTATTTGCGATTCCTAGGTTGTTAGGCAGAGTTAAAAATGTAAATATTTAATCAACTCAGGGTTAAATTTTTAGCTTGGTGATATTTTGGAATAAAGAAATAAAAAATAAATTTGTCAAACTAATGTTCAAGGCAAGGCGAGTTCACATAAGGTGACGTGATAAGGAACGTTAAGTCAAATGATGTGTTTGTTGTAAATCAGTTGTCATTGTGCGTATATTTTGTTAGTGTAATTTTTTTTTGTATTTATAACACCACCTGATATGAATTCGCCTTGGTTCAAGGCGTGTAGTTACCATTGCGGCCAATTCGATTTTTTTTATTCACCAACATGTACATATATCGTTTTTGCATTGGCATATGAGCTTTCAAAAGCCGTAAAAGCGAAAACAAAATATATGTAAATTTTTACAACTCTTACGCAAAAACAAAATACACGGGAATTTTGTAGGGACACTTATAACACCAGCTTGTGTGAATTCACTTTGCTATTGTTTTTGACATAAAAAAAAAACAAACAAAAAATACATTTTTAGGCAATGATGAGGAAGCCATGGATTACAGTGGCTCCGACTGCTTTAACAGCACACCCATTGATTTTACATTAAAAAAAATCCAACAAAGGGCCTGTATCGAACAGTAGCAAAGTGCATTGAAATGGCATTTTTTTACAGTTATCAGGTGAATATAATTTGCCAGCCTCAAAGGGCTGTTGGAAAACTAGATAAGCAATTGGAACTTTTTGACAACAACCAGATTAAAGAAGAATACCGAAATTTGTTTATATTATACATACGAAAATGAAGTGGAAGTGAAATAATATAACACTACTTACACAAAATTTAAAAAAAAACTGTTTTTATGTAATTTAGTCATTGGTTATGTGTTTAAACATCTAACCACAATAACTTGTTTGGAAGTTTAGCGAGCTGTTTGTTGTAAAATTAAAGATAAAATATATGTTTAATGAAACACCTTTAATTCTAAAAGAATTGAAATTGGTAACGGAAGTATTGTATACTTGCTGCATTTTTCTTTTATGAACTTGGTTTTACTCGTCTCCTCTTCTTCTCCATAGAAAAAAAATATATCACCATAGAACTTTGCTGCCATTTGGCACAGGCCCAAAATCAAAGAAAATGTCAGAAAATAAATGTATGCACATAGGAGAGGTTACTGGAATTATTTGATGCAGGACAATGGTTATGAAATTAAAAATGTAATTCTAAGGCACTTATCTCTATATTTGATTCTGGATTTTCCACAAGAGGGCCTTGGGAAGCAATTTTATTATTTTTATGGTTCGAATTACTAATGTACATACATGATTTACACTAAAAAAAATTTATTTCTCCACATAAATGTGGAAGCAGAAATTACATACTAGTAAAACCAATATTTATTGGAGGTTGTGTTGAATTCATTATACATACTATGAACACATATGAACTCTAATTTATGTATATGTTTTATTCATTAAGCCTACGACACCGTTTACAACTGTGAATTTTGTTTACTTACATATGTATACTTAATGTAGTAATTAAGTTTGAAATGTGAGCTACTGAACCTGTATGTAAATAAAATTAGTTATGAATATTAAAGCGCTGTTTTATTAAATAAAGTAATAAAAAATTTAAGAGAATAAATCTTGAGGAAGTATTATTTTCGAGATGACATATTGACAGTGTTGTATTATGATGACGTGGTGTTTTATTTAAAAAAATAAGCAATGATTTAGATTAAAAAATTTGGTGTATTTGCATTGAAAATATGTATAAATCGGCGTTCGTTTGGCAAACTGAAGTAAACTTTCGGTACATTTATCTATTGCCGAATCTTCGAAAAAAGTAAAAAAAAGAAGCAGGCTGTGTCAGAGACACGGCCATTAAGTTTAACGTAGAATACGCCATCCGATAAGACAGAAAACATATGTAACAATAAATGATAAATAATACAAGCAAATGAATTTCTTTATTTGATAGTTACTTTGGATAATATACATAAGCTTATGATAGGAAAAATAGGATAAACATGTTTTTAAATTATCAATTAAATTTCTCGCAAAAACGAAGTCAATGGCTGTTATCAATAGTAAAGATAAATGATAAATAACATACGCGAATCCATTTTATTATTTTTTTTGCAGTGCTTGGCAGCATTTTCTCTTCTTTTACTCTACTTTAACTTGCCCGCCTAAAATTATGCAATACAAATAAAGGGCTGCACGAGTACATTTAATTGTAATTGTGTTTATACAATTTTCATTTGAGAAATTTAAATATTAGGAAGATATCAACCAACATGAAATGTATGTCAAACGAAAGCTACCATCTTCATTTGACTACAAAAAAAAAAAAAAAAATTAATCGAGCCGTTTCCTTATAATTAAAGAAATAGAGATTACAACAATAAAAACCTGACATTGGTGCCCATACCGTAAGGTAAGACGTATTCTACGCCAAAAGTTGGACCTCTACAGCCACGCGTTTATATCTAGTATTAACCCAGACACTTTCTTCATAGCCTGGATTTCTGTTTGAAATATACTGCAGTGATAAGACAGCTTACATGATCGGAATTGATAACTTGAATAAAGCTAATTATACCCTTTTCAACGGTGTCGCCTTCAGTAGGTAGCTTTATGTATGTTAGCAATCCCTTTTTAATGTGTAAATAATAGGAATCACGGAAGAAAATATATTTCTCACATATAACAATTATCAACCAACGTTACTTAGGGAAATAATTCTTATTGACGGCGGAATATTGTATGTATGTTTGTATGTATATACATATGTATATTATTATGAATATATGTATGTTTATAATCGGTTTACACTGCTTGGAAAGTAAAATTCGTACACAAATTAGTAAGACTTACACATTATACGTACATATATTTTAATTAGTCTTTCGGAAGACAGAACGGAGCTTTGTCGAATAGACATTTGTCTTACAAAAATTGTTGTCTGCTAAAATTATCGTGTAGAGGCTATTAAATTAATTAATTTACCAACATACCCTTTATTTCAATAAATATATGAGACATTTGCATAATAATTGTGAAGGGTGAAGTACGTAGACAACTCGCACTAATTCCGCGATGTTGACTGCCTTAGAAAAACCGTGTGATCTCTTTTCTAATTTTGAGAGGGATTTTTTTGAATAGTATTAAAAGTTAGCGAAATACAGAGCAGACTAAGCAACACAGCTTCATTATTCCACGTTTGGCTTGCTTTCATTCGCTGTCATTTATTTTCTGATTGACTGAAATAATAAATTACAATTTCTTATTTATAATATTAGACGTATGCAGTACACCATCAGAGGTTTCTATATTTTTTAACTTCCTGTATTTTCATATATTTTCCTACTCCTATCTACTGACACGTTCAGGTAACTCTTTCTTTATTTTTCAAAAAGCTTAATAAAAAGCTAAATTGCAGGTTAACATTCGTTTGTGTTGTGTTCCTCTCCAAGCTCAGCATAGCCCGACTGTGTGTGTAATTCCGTCCGTGGCATTTATTATTAGTTTTGTATTATCGAGTTTTGTATTTGTAAATATTTGAAAAAAACATTATAAAAACACATTGGTTCATATGTTTTGCGAAAATATTTTATTTGAATCGCGGTTTTAGTACAGAATCTGTAACTAGTGGCAACCCCTATGATAATACCATTGAGGTCAGCTGGTTTTATTTTTGTAAACCAACTTCATTAATTAATTCGAAGTAAAACGAAGGAAATTAAGAAGGGTTTATAATGTAAATTTTTTATTCTTATTTGCCCACCTGTAATCTCAGCAAATGATTTTTGTTTTTCAAACTGGTTGTTGACTCGGAATGAAAATGATTCCAAAACTATTCAAACTTTTAGTTGGAATTACATCAATTTTACTTTTCCAGCAAAATCGGGGCCTTTATATTTGGTAATGTTTGGGCTCAATAAGACAACTTGGGCAAACTTTCCAGATATGTTTTCATTTTTAATACACTAGAAAACAAATCATTTTATCGTATTATTACTTAATACTATTACATTATGATTATACTGAAAATGAGAATATTATTAGAACTTTTTTCCCAAAAGGGCCTTAATTCCTCCCCATTTCATTTCAGAACAAATTATTGGAATAAATTGAGATCATTTTCATGTGTAATGCTGAAGCTGTAAATCAAAATGGCTCCATAAACGAACAATAATTTTTATGAGCTTAATACCATTTTTAATAAAAAATGATTATCCGGTGCGAAGTTTCCAAAATTAATTTCTTTACAACATATTATTTACAGTCTATCGACCTGGTAAAATACTTATATCTTATTATTGCTGTTCTCGCAGGATTTGATATTGCATTTAATTTATTCATGTAATAGATAGATTGTAGCAATTTACAAAAGCTATCACGTTTTGGTGTTCATGTATCCCAAAAACTTGCAAAGTAGGGGAAGTTGAGTGAGCAAAATGACAGTTCGTTTGGAGGGGAGTAGCAAATTCTTGCTGGACAAGTTTTTACCTGCAAAAACTTGTCAGTAAGAAAAACAGCAGACATTTTTGGCATTTGTGAGTTGTTACAAGTTTTATGTTTATATACTTTTTTGGATACTTTTCTCTTTGAGAGTGAATACTGTCAAGTTCTGAGAAATTGTGTTACTGGATTTTTACATGAACGTTCAATAGCCCAATCATTTTTTATCCACGTAAATAAGGCATTAAAAATATATCAAAACTGTTAGCTTTGTTTATAAATACTGCTAGCGGTTTGAGCGATATGTGGGGAGAAGCACAAAGGTAGAGTCTTACCGGTCTTGGCCTTCTTGACATGATAAGTTACGAAATGCAAACCGTCTCAGCCTGTCATTTGTGCCAACGGTTGCACTTTTAGTACCATTTTTCGCAAATATGTTTGTTTGCTAATTGAGTGCAAACTGGATGCCTTTGTCATTTGTGATATTTTTTGGAGTCCTGCTGTGTCAAGCGCTATTTGCTAACCCGTATCGATAAATTCCATTAAGTAAGGAATTAAAACAATGTTGAGAGAATTTTTTTTCAAGGCAAAAATACCTTGTGATTGTTGCCATTACCTGCCTTAAAGTAATATTAATCAAAAATAGTTAAATGATTTGCGAGGTATTCTTATGTGTCATAAGTCATAAAGTCATTTTATTATTTATGCAATGAAACAACATAACTAAATGACCGAACACCGATTTTTAGGGCCGAACCGAACCGGACATTTTCAAGGTCTTAAATAATGAATAACCAATGCAGTTTTTAAAATTCTAGATTTTTATTATAGTTATTAAAAAACTGTACGGAAACTAGGTTAAATCCCATCCATTTTATTTCATCACATAAATCCACGTTTTTTTGTAATAATATTCAGAGCATGACATTATGCTTGAAATTTAATAGTTTTAAAATGTAAAAAAAAAATTGGAAAACTTGACTTTTCCCAAGAGTCGAACTTTGATGGCTGAATTTTATGATATAAATCATAAATCATCCTGTAAATCACGTAAATATTATTCACAAAACCTCTTGTAGCTTAAACATTCATTATGGCCTCTAACAAAGTCTGTATATCGAAATTAAGTAAATAACTCTTATTTTCAGTATAAACATTACACATATGTATGTACATATGAAGTTGCAAATATATTTATCCGAATATGCATATATACTTATGTATGCACATATATGTGCATACTTATTTCTACATACTTTATATGTACAAAATGCTTATAACTTTATCTTTATGCTGGAACCGAATTTTAAATGGTTGAAGAATTGCTTAACTTAATTGTCGCCAACACCGGAGAACTTACTCAAATTACACTTTTGTTAAATTTGCATATGTTGCACTTTTTGAATAACTAAGCAAAACAAAAGCAAGTGGCTATTTAATTATAAAAGCATTTATGTAGATCAAGCTCATTTAATAATTTCCAGCAGAAAATCCTACTGTATCACTTCTGGCACAAAACGCAACGATTTTTGGGCGGTAAAACTTTACGCTAAAAATAAGCCAAAGCTTTGTGTGAATTGGATTTTATAACACATATGCATACATATGTACGTATATATATGAAAACAGAGCCTTTATAGATTTTCTCTCTTTAATGTTAAGCTAGGGCTCCACCTCTAAAGACAAATCGCAAGAAATATTTTTCATTATTTCTTTTGCTAGGAAAAGTACCTTACCGCCGCTGTAAATTTTCTTTAAAAAATAAATTTACGAGCATTTTTTTCTTAAGAACTACAAACTGATTTAAAACATTTTGATAGAAGAAAATTTACTTCACATTACTCGAGCGTACTTTTATATGAACTTTTTTGACTTTCTTAAGATTGATTATGCTTAACTGATAAAGGGTACGAGTAGTGCATACGTAAAATACCTGAAAGCCAAAGTAGCGAAATAAAAATCTGAAAAATTAATATTGCACCATTTACATTAAGCTTCATAAATTAAGAATAAGTGATCATTGGTGAATTTAAAACAATCGGTTTAATTAAGTGAAGACATATTATTTTTTAAAATATTTGTTTGGAATAAGAGGTTTGCAAATGTACATAAATACCTGTATCGATTTCCATATAGTAAATTAAATTACGACAAATTAAACAATTTTGATATGTTTCTAATTTTTCGCAACAAAATTATCTTCAAACTCATTGGTTGAAAAGAAAATGTCACTGCATAATAATGAAAAACACCTCGACACATGTTGTGGTTAGGCGGCCTCCGTAGCCGAGTGCGTAGGGTGTGCCCGCTGCATTCGGTGTGTCCCTAGTTCAAATTCTTGCCGGGGCAAGTAACATCAAAAATTATAGAAAAAGTTTTTTCTAATAGCGGTCGCTCCTCGGCAGGCAACGGTAAGCCTCCAAGTGTATTTCTGTCATGAAAAACCTTCTCACAAACATCATTTGCCGTTCGGAGTCGGCGGAAAACAGTAGGTCCCTCAATTTGTGTTACATCAAGACGCACATCACAAATTGTAGGAGTAGTTCGGCCAAAATCGCTTAAGCGGTTATAGCGCCAATTAAATAAAAAATAATAAGAACATCTGGATCTCGCCTAATCCAAAAATCTATTTTTAATCAATTTTGTGGTTTTTATAGATACTGAACTATAATTAAAGCCCAATTGATATTTATTAATAGTATCCAATTAGCAATAAAAAGCTTTGTCTGATCAGTTAATTGGTAAATTCATCTTCCTCCACTTAATTGGCGTCTTTGATTTGCTAACTGCCACCACCAGCTGGTATCAAGTTAAATACTTTCAGGGCAGGAGCATTTTCTCCCATATGTACAACATGGCCTAGCCAACGTAGCCGCTGAATCTTAATTCGCTTTACTATGTCACTGTCGTTATAAAGCTCATATAACACATCGTTCCATCGTCTGCGGTATTCCAAAGGTAGAAAAACACTCCAATGGCCAACTCATCTGAAGTTGACACCGACCATGCTTCTGCGCCAAACAATAGCATTGGCATGGTAAGCGACTTATAGAGTGTGGTTCTCGTTCGTCGTGAGAGGGCTTTACTGCACATTTGCCTACTCAGCCCAAAGTCGCACATGTTGGCTAGAGAGATTCTTCGTTGGATTTCGAAGCAGACATTGCTGTTGGTGTTAATGTTGGTTCCAAGATAAACAAAGTCCTCAACTTGATCAAAATTGTAACTGCTAATAGTGACACGGTAGCCCTTCGTCCACCTCCAGACCCATTCGCTTCGCCTTTTAATCAGTTTGTTGATGGTTGGTTTCAGTCTTTTACACAATACGCTCGATAGAACCTTGTACAAAATATGTATGAAGGAGGCTGATCCCGTGGTAGTTGGCACTTATTGCATAATCACCCTTCTTTTGAGTTGGGCAGAGCACACTTAAATTCCATTCGGCGGGCATGCATTCGTCCGACCATATTCTGGCTTTATTTCTTGAATAGCGCAGCTGGTAACCCATCAGTTCCGGTGGCGTCATTGCATTTCGAACTTCATCGGGGTAGGGATGTTAATGCCATCATCAGCAATTTATGATTCGGGATCCTCATCTTTTCCGTACGTAGTGATAGAGAAATGTGCTCCCATTGGTTGCGAATTCCAGCATGTTGCGAAGCGCTCTTAGTGAGCAGGTGTGAGAGTCGAGTAGCGAAGTTAGTAGCTGTCTTTAGCGGTTGTCCGACATGGAGCTTTCCTTGTGTATTTAGACGCACGATAATGATGCGAGTCGATATTTGGTCCCGGAGTGTACGTACGTCTAATACACTGGCAACATGCCTTATATCACAATATGTCTTCTATAGCAACATGCCTTCTATCGCAATATGACCGATTCGGTTTCGCATTTTTCGATCTTGAGAGAGCCACGTTGTTTGGCGTATTTTCTTGTGCTGCCACCTGGTGAGTTTTACGACATTGCGATCAAAGTCCATTACATAGGCATCCTGACATTGAAGTCGCGAAACACGGTTTTGATATCGTAACGGGAGAAGTAATCGTATGTGCTTTCTAGGAGCTCATAGAAGCGATTCTGGATCACATTGTACTTCTCTTCTGTCGAAGCGTGGGCACACGTTGAAGAATCTCGTTTTGATGCGAAAAAAAAAAAAAAAATACCTCTCCTTCTAACATGACCCAAGGCTCCAATCGGGTTAGTTACCGCATCCCGCACATGGATTACTCACAGTGCCCAGAGTGCAGGAATCTGGACGAAAGAGTCGGAATTGAGTAAAGTCGCTCAACTGTAACTGCATACCCAGAAGATCGACCATACCCCATTGCACTCCGCTGCACTGGGAGAAGTAAGATTGGATAAATTAAACATTCTGTGTTTGCAAAAGGTTGCATTAATGTAATTGATTTTTTTTTCAAATTATTGTAGCAGTTATTACTTTTCCGTAATCTTCTAAAGTATTATTCTTGGTTTTTATTCTCACCCTCGGTTTCTACTAAAATATGGTAAGTTAAACATCATTATATGTGATGTGGAATGGTAAATATTATTGCCACAAGTCATAAATTCATCATTCATTTGGGATGTAATGCATGGTCGCCTCCTCGTGGTGCATCCTGGGTAACGCTAAATGATCGTGCGGCCTTGACGGCCTTAACCTGAACGGTAACGACCCCTGCTTTTGTCCATGGACTATTCTTCGACTTATCTTTTGTGATTCTGTTTGCTTTGGGCTGGCGGTCGTGGTATTCTATCACCCGAGTATGCTGGGTTGAAACTCAGCAGAAATGGCTGGTAGGCTAATGCCACTGCCGCCTCCGTCCCGTTAAAATCTGGCAAGTCTCAGAGTACGTTCCAATTCCCGTCGTCATTAGGTTGGTGGTGTAGGTGCGGTTGAGAGGACTCCCGTCTTTACGTCTGGTCTGGCTCTGAACGTTCACCTCATAAGGGTGTGCGTCAACCCTCGCATGGCCTCCCTGCTTCGGCACAGATAACCATGGGACCATCTTTTCAGGACGACTACACTTTCGGGTTTTGGATAGCGGCTCTGAGTTGGGACCCAGTGAAAAATCAAAATGAATAAAAACCAAACTAAAAAACCGATTTCGAGCAGTAGAGGGGCGTCGAAGCCGATCCCCAAAACTGGCTCATCGCTGCGAGTGGCAGCTTCTACTGACGCGGGGAGGGCGAAACCGCCTCCCTCCGTCTGTTCTGTACGAGGGACAGCTGCTGTGGCCAAAGTTAAGGGTGGTGAAGGATCGTCGGAGCCGACATCCAAAGTCGTGATTAGACCGGGGGGTACAGTAACTGCCACTCGCGTTGTTGGAGGGGGAGAGTCGAAGCCGACCTCCGCGGCCTCTAGGTTAGTTGGGGGTGTGACTCCAGCTGGTCGCATAGGTGAGTTGCAGGGGAAATCGCCTGCGGCCTCTGGAGGGGGGGTACTGGACGATATCGCCAGTACCAGCAAGGGTTTATTCTGCAGCGTACCGGTGCAGGCGAAGGAGACCCAAACGCAGCCTGCCGATGGATCTAAGCGGCGATTGGGCACGGGGAGGAGGGCCCACTCCGATCGTCGCATGGCCTCCAAGATTGTGGAGCGCTATGGCGGCCAGGCGGGATCTCAGTTATCTGAGAGGCATGCTAAGTCGCTCGAGTGGGCTAAGGGAGTGCTGAGGGAGAGCGCGAGTGCGCCTTCGAAGACCTCAGCCCCAAAAAGACAGCGGTCTCAGGAGGGGGAAACCTCTTCAGTCAAACGGCCCAGGACTGGGGTAGCGCCGAAAACATTCAGCGAAGTCGCGAAACAGGCGGGCTCCATTATCCTGGGTGTCGTGGACCGCAGTAAGGAGGACGGTGCCATCTCTAAGATGGACTGGAGGCGTGTGGCGGCAGCGATCTCTGCCGTCTTTATGAAGGTGATCAGGGACAATCCAGGTCCACCTCCTCGCTGCGAGAGTGCGGGTTGGCACTCTGGCCTCTTCAAGAGGATCTCGTGTGCTGACGAGCGGTCGGCCACGCTTTATAAAGCGGCGGTTTCCTTGGTGGGGGAGGTCTGGAAGGGTGCCAGACTTGAGGCCGTGGATAAAAAGGATTTGCCTTTGCGTCCGAGGGCTCGGGTCTGGCTCCCGGCAGACATTGAGGAAATCCTCAGATATTGTAACCCAAACCTTCCGGCTCACAATTGGAAGGTTGTTCGGTTCGAGGGGTCCGAGGAACCATATTGGCAAGCGCTGATTCTGCTTAACGCGGAGTCCCTCGGCCCTCTCGCCGAGCAGGAGGGAGTCATTTCCTATGGCTTCGAGAAGGTAGCTCTAAAAATCTACCAATCCGATGCCAGGGGTAGTGACGCCATCCTTCCGGTTGAACCGGAGTTGGTGCCGGAGGTCTGCGGACCTGACGCGGAGGAAGAGGTGGAGGTCATGGAGGCCTTCATGAGTATGGAGGTTGACTCTGTCAGGTCGGACGCCGAGAGCGCCGGGGGAGTCTCCTCGGTAGCGGGGTCCGTCCTGAGCCTAAACAGGCTGTTCGACGGGGTGGAGGAGGAGAGGCTTCTTGCGAGGACGTGGCCGCGGGGGGGCTGGAGGAGATTACTGAGGATGATTATCCTGCAGATTAATCTCCAGCACTCTAAGGCCGCGTCCGCCAATTTGATGCTCCACCTTGAGCAAGGTGGGGTAGATATAGTCCTGATCCAGGAACCGTGGCTGAGCAGTAACGGTGTTTCTGGTATCGGGACGAAGAAGTACAAGCTTCTGGTGTCCAGTGACGCAGGTAAACCTAGAGCTTGTATGCTCGTCAGGCGTGAAATAAATACTTATTTTCTGTCTAATTTCAGTAACGGAGACGTAGTAACGGTGAGACTCGAGGACGGGCCCGAAGAACTTTGGCTCATGTCCTCGTATATGGCTCACGATGATGAGGTGGAACCACCTCCTGTTCTGCTGAGGAACGCTCTGGCGGAAGCGAGGCGCAGGAAAGCCGGCGTCGTGGTGGGATGTGATGCCAATTCGAGGCACTCCTGCTGGGGTAGCTCAGACATCAACGAAAGAGGTGAGTCTCTCTTTGATTATATACTTAGCGAAAACTTGTCTATTTGTAATAGGGGGAGCGACCCTACGTTTGTAACTTCGGTAAGGGAGGAGGTCTTGGACCTTACCCTGGTGTCGTCTGAATTATTATCCCGTATCTCGAACTGGAGAGTTCTTAACGATCACTCCTTCTCTGATCATAGGTATATTCAATTCTCCTTGGGCGATATGTGTCCCCAAAATCGTCCCTTTAGGAATCTGAGGAACACGGATTGGGATCTTTACTGTAAGAAGTTGCAGGAGTTTCTTCCTGAGGAACCTCAGGGAAACTTACTTCTGTCGGAAAGTTCGATTGACAGCTTAGTGGGTAAATTCACCGTAGCTTGTAATAAAGCGATAAATATTTCGTGTCCGCTGAGGAGGCCTTCGGGTAAATCTAAGCCGTACTGGTGGACTTTGGAAATTTCGGAGCTCAGGGCTTCGAGTAGAAGACTTTTTAACCAGGCGAGGAAGAGCAAAAAACCCACGGATTGGGAACTCTATAAGATCGGACTGGGAATATATAAGTCCGAAATAAGGAAGGCTAAGCGGGAATCGTGGAGAAGTTTCTGTGAGAACGTCGAAGGATGCCACGAGTCCTCCAGGCTTAGGCGGGTGCTCGCGAGGGCTCCCGTCCCCTTGGGATGTCTCAGGGACGACTCGGGAAACTGGGCGATGAGCAGTGAGGAGTCGCTCAAACTTCTCCTCGATTCCCACTTCCCCGGAAATCCTGAACCATGTGAGACTACAGGCGTGGAACCGGGTGCCATCTATGTCCCTCCTTGCGACATGTTAGAAGAGCGTCGCCTACTCTGAGCGTTACGCTCCTTCAAAGCGTTCAAGTCGCCAGGACCTGATGGTATCATTCCTGCCCAGTTGCAGATGTCCGAACGGGTGTCGTGTCGGTGGTTGGCGCCTATTTACGCGAGCTGCATAAGTAGGGGCTATATTCGCAGACTTTGGAGGAATGTGAGGGTTATATTTATTCTCAAGGCGGGTAAGAGCTCTCATGCAACCCCAAAGGACTTTAGGCCTATCAGCCTCTCTTCTTTTCTTTTGAAGACCCTGGAGAGGCTGATTGATCTTCATATAAGAGAGGAAATACCGCGAGAGCGGCTGTCGCATGCTCAGCATGCCTACTCGAAGGGCAGGTCCGTGGATACGGCCCTGCATATGGTTGTTAACGTCATTGAAGAGTCTCTTGAACACAAGGACTTTGCAGTTGGTGCCTTTCTGGATATAGAAGGTGCCTTTAATAAAATTCAGCCACAGGGAATAGTCGGATCCTTGGCGGAACTTGGGGTTGAGTCGGGTCTGGTAAGGCTCATCAATCACCTTCTCCGCGACAGAACTGTCGTGGCGGAATGGGGCAGCGCCTCCATCCAGCGAAAGGTGAGTAGAGGCACTCCACAAGGAGGGGTTCTCTCGCCACTCCTTTGGGTCGTTGCTATAAATGGTGTACTGAAGGAGCTGGAAAGGGTAGGCTGCACGGTTATTGCCTATGCTGACGATGTTGCTCTCATTGTCAGGGGTAAGTTTTTGAGTACCCTTTTTGATATCATGCAGGGGTACCTTAATCTGATCGTGAAATGGTCTGCAGGGTGTGGACTCGCGATAAATCCTAGCAAGACAGAGCTGGTATTATTCACCAGGAGGTATAAAGTACCGGTCGCCCATCCTCCTTCAATAGGTGGCGTCCCGTTGGTGCTTTCTGACCGGGTCAAGTATCTGGGCTTGACTCTGGATAGGAAGCTCTCCTGGGGGCCAAATATTGAGGAAAGGGTGAAAAAGGCTTCGGTTGCGGTGTACTGTTGTCGGGGTGCTATTGGGAAGAGATGGGGCCTCTCTCCCAAGGTAAACTATTGGCTTTATGAGACTATAATAAGGCCTATAATGTTTTATGGAGTGGTGGTCTGGTGGAACTCACTAGACAGGGTATCTAAAGTTAAGCAGCTAGAGCGGGTGCAGCGGTCCGCGCTCATTGGGGTCAGTGGGGCGCTTAGGACCACACCCACTCTCGCGCTCAATGTTATGCTTAACGTGCTTCCTGTGGACATTGCAGGTAGGGTTGCAGCAGCCCATGTAGCAGCACGGCTAGAGTGCAATGGATACAGATTCAGCTCGGCCTTGGGGCATTTTAGGATTCTGGCCAGTTTCGACTTTGTACCTCCGGAAACAGATCACTGTCTGCCTGCTCCAGCTCGTAGTTGCTCCCTATCCACTTACATCCCGCGTAGGGAGGAGTGGAAGGAGGGGGGGTTGTGGGGCGGTGAACTTTTTCACGGATGGCTCGAAGCTGGATGGTAAGGTTGGGGGAGGGGTCTTCTGCGATGAGTTCTCCCTCAACCGTAAATTTAGGCTTCCGGACCACTGCAGTATATTTCAAGCAGAGGTGGCCGCAATAAAGGAGGCAGCCGATTGGCTACTTACCAATGTAATGCCCTCTAGACGGGCCAACATTTATTCGGATAGCCAGGCCGCTATCAAGGCCTTAGGATCGCTAATGGTGAGATCAAAACTGGTCAGGGAATGCCTGACTTCCCTCGCAGCCGCCTCGGAATATCTCGACGTTAGACTAATTTGGGTACCGGGCCATAGCGACATCGCAGGGAACTGCATGGCTGATGAGCTTGCTCGGCAAGGTACCCTGGAAGTCATTTCTCCTTGCAGGGAGGGGGTGGGGGCTCCTTCGACTGCCTACGGGCTTCTCCTGGACAGATGGGCTTTATGTCGTCTCAGCGAGCGCTGGGAAATTGCCACGACATGCAGAATTGCAAGGTCCCTCTGGCCGAGAGTGGATCGTGGGCGCTCAAGGGAGCTGATGTCGCTTACTAAGCGACAACTCTCGACCCTGGTTGGTGTTTTGACTGGGCATTGTCCGTTGGGTATTCACGCGGTTAGGCTGAAAATAATCTCTGACCCTTTCTGCCGCAGCTGTATGGAGGAGGATGAGGTGGATTCATCTTGTCATTTTCTGCTCAGCTGCCCTGCATTTGCGAGACTGAGGTTCAAGTACCTGGGCTTGTACTTCTTTAGCTCTCCAGAAGACCTTTTTGGAGTGGAGATTGGTAATTTGCGTGACTTCATTCGGGGCACGCAACGTTTCTCAGGTTAATCTTTCCTGACTTTCCGATTCACGTTACCGTTCATAAATTTAGGTGGTATCACAACGGACTCTTACTATGTCTAAGTGAGTTCCCTTTGGGGAACTACCACAGTAACCTAACCTAACCCATAAATTCATCTTAATTTTTATTTTCTATCAAATTAAACAACGACTTCGAAAAACGATGCTCTTTTATTACTCTAAGACAACATGTACGTTCCAAGTATTGTACTAATCAGCATTGAATTGCAACAATTATAATTATCAGTTTTCAAGAACCAAGTATCCAGTAATTAATAATCTCTAAAAGTGATGATGATAGATTCAATGATGAATGAAACTCAAATGAGTTACAATTTTTTGCTGATTAATCAATAAATACACATGTTGCCATGGAATTAGTTCCGAGGTACTTTTTTACAGAGGTGCAAGTAAGTTTTGCGAGAAAACACCAAATTGTATAACTTTGGTAACTAATATATTACCACCAGGTGGAGTGTAGCTACCCTTATTTTATTTACTCCAGCTCCACTGAGATGTATATTTTACTCGAAATTCAACATGGGCTACGATTTAGTAAGTCAGTGTTCTAGAGGAATGGTATTTGAAAACAAAAGTTAAGTGCATCCTAAGTTTTCCCTTTAGTTAAACTTCTTATCGAGGGGACGTTCAAGAGCATGATAACAAGGGACCAACCAAGCCCGAAGTGAGAAAAGTCAGTATATGTTCAATATATATATACATTTCTATTTTAGCTCTATAACAACAAAGGTAAGGGCAACAACAAAGGTAAGAACAAGTCAAAATCGTTATATGTATAAACCACACACTTTACTAACAGTGTAGTTTGTGCTTAGATGTGCATATACATATGTATATTTAAATATACATACATATGTATGTATATTGATGGGCTTATTTGCCTTTAAATAAACCTAAAAATACTCTTGAATTCAGAAACCTTTACAAAATGTTGAAATGAAAAGAGCTTATGGATTCTTAAACAAAATTAAATGTAAGTATACAGTACAATAAATTCATTAAGTTAAAAACATTCTTAAAGAGAAATTCTAGTATTTGTTTGGAAAACTTGTAGATTAAGTAGGTAATAGCTAAAAATCTTGATGGCATTGATTTCAACAAGATATCAGTTATTTTACGCGTTATTTTATTCTACTCTTCTTAAACTACATTTTTTTAAATGCTCATTTCGTATCGAATGTTTAAGTATTTGACGCCTTAAATATTCGATTGGGTTTGTATTCGTATATTTTTAAATTATTGGAAATTTTAACCGCTCTGAAAACGCAACCAAAAATTTGATTCTGTAGAGAAATTTATTATCTCTACGAAGCGGTTCAGTTAATTTTATTGTGGCGTTTTGAGAGATTCAATTTTATTTACATAATCTGCTAATTTTTTAATAAAAATTTATGTTTTTTGTTAAGGAAAAATAGTTATTTAATATACGCAAAAACATGTTTATGCATGACAACGACCATGAAATGCTTTTAATTTGACATATAATTTTATATATACATATGTACATACATATGTATATAGTGAGACATTCTTGATTTATTTTGCTGACGAAGAGATAAGGTCTCTCGAGGTGATGAGGTCGAAGAAATTAGAAAGTACTGAATCGATTTTAATAATTGTTTTTTTTTTTAATGGAGCATTTGTTAAAAATCAACTGAATAACATACTTATTTTTAAAAAAAACAAAGACGAGTAAACATTAACCATTTGGTCGCCAAATACAGCGCATAGCTACGCGAAAATTCTGTACATCAGTGCCGACCAAACACGAACGAGATGTGTGCGAGAGACGTGACGCGATGTGCTACATACTCGTACATACTTATGTACATATATTTCGAATACACACAAATAAGACCTGGTCTTTTACAGTGCAAATGTATATTAAAACTTAAAAGTATGGGTACAATTTCTTAAAATTAAATTAAAAGTAGAATTAAAGTTAAGGTACATTTAGCTGAAAGGGAAAAGGAATACGTAAAGCGTTGAAAGTAGCACAGATTAAATGGTTAGGATAGAAAGAGAGAGTGAACTGCAAGTCTGAAGCGCCCAGGGTTACATTCCAATTTTAATCCATTTGGTAAGGAGTTCCATAATTTCACAGCTCTAACGAAAAACATTCCTGACGTTACTAAATACTTTGATTGTGGTACAATGAGGTTACATGTGCGACTGGACTGTGCAAACGTTAATTTCGTAAAAAGATATTTCGGACATCGGTTGTAAATTAGCCTATGAAGAAATAGTACTGAACGACGGTCAAAGAATTGTGATAAGCCACCATCAAGAATTTTAGTTGAGAACTCCGATATGTGGTCAAACTTTCGCTTTAAATAAATATATCTAGCAGCACTATTAATAACCAATTGTAATTTATACATGGAAGCTTTGTCTAAATAACTATAAACTAATTCTTGGTAGGATATTAAAGGGACCATTAATGTTTTTACAAGTTTAAGTTTAGTAGTTTGCGGAATATATGCCGCAGTTCTCCATAGCCGCCTCAACACATAGTATGACTTGCTTACAGATGTATTGACATGGTCTACACATGTAAGACACCCATTAAGTTTAAAGCCAAGGGTTTTAACCACATTCTCATATTTTATGACACAATCATTTAACACTATTGGCGACACATCTTCGAGATTATACTGCACATGAGATAAGGCTATAGCTTGCGTTTTAGATGCATTGAGGTTAAGCATATTTCGCTTTGACCATTCAGAGATCGAATCTAGGTCCTCATTAATCCTGATGATTAAGTCCTCCGAAAGACCTATAGGCGCGGATAAGTATATTTGTGCGTCATCTGCATATAGATGTATATTAACATTTTTACAACATTTTGCTATATCATTAATATACAAACAAAATAAAATTGGCCCAAGGATAGAACCCATACATGTCAAGCTTAATTAGTTGGTGTTATTCTGTGACAAGGTAATGCACTGAATGCAATATGTGAATATACAGTAGTATGAGAAGAAATTATTAAAAAGAAAAGTGTGACCAGATTTTACTTAACAATTAAAGAAATAAAAGGTAAAGTATTACGTATTATTTTGGAAAAATTGGCAAAATAGTTATGTGTCGGTGTTATATTAAACTTTTTAGAAATGCCAAAGCCAAAGAAATCACCATTTTGTAGGTCTTTGGAAATATTCGCATAATCAGGCGAATAATCAACGAAACAGCGGATGAGCGCGATACCCGTATAGAAATTGTTAGGGTACAAGCCTACTCCTAAGGTCCTTTGTAATACCCTCTCCTATTTTTAAATGGTAAGAATGGCTAGAATATTAACATACCAGAATTTTCGCCAAGCAGTGGTACAGTTAATCTACAAAAAACAGTATCCCGTAAGCAATTTTTTGCGAATAAAATTATGGTAAGGAGCAACAGCTTTAACGCGTTTCATAGGTATGGGAACCTTTTTAACCAGTACTGTGTAGACAAGACCGCTAAAATTATAACAGAAAGGTTGAACTTTATTCGGACATATCAAACGACGTTGCGTGCAGAGAACTATATCCACCTTTTGTTTTTTTCATGTTTCCGAATTTAATTTTATACAAGGCCCGTTTCTTTGTAACCGAGTTGCAAAATAACACTAGGTAATATAACAAATTGTATTTAAAGCAACAACACTAACTCGAAAAAATACAAGGGAAATTTTAGTTTAAGACCTAATTCGTTATTATTTACATAGTATTTTAAAATATATTACTACGTCGACCTAATATTTGTTTGCACAACTATTTTATGTTCTTAAATAGCACTAACAAATCTAATGTTTCATGAAAAATTAAAATGCTTTTGCAACTAAAGGAAATTTTATGGAGCGTTCTTTTGAAAGTCGGTAACAATAAAACATACCCACATTTAAAGAGCTTTAATAAATCACTTTTTGTATCGTGGAAGAACCAAATAGTTGTATTTCATTCGAATAAATATACGTGAGCAAGCCACGGGTAAGTGCTAGTAAAATATATATTCAAAGACGGTCACGGAATGCATGCTTCAAAAATTGCCTCTCTGCGCACAACTCCAATAACTGTTTTCTGTCTCTTCAACATATGAGCGGTGTGTAGTGTGCTCCCACCCTCTCAGGGCCAAATGCACGTTGGTAGTTAACCAAAGATTTTTTATTCACAGGGCTTGAATTACCATGAGTTAAACCTCACATTTCAATGGTTAACTATTAGTTCAATAAGAGCTGATGCCGTGAATGTACATCTAATTAATGTATACAAAATATACAAAACATGGTATTGACTTTCGAAGCTTCTAGATACATTTTTATTACTGTTCGGTTGAATCTTATAACTGCTTACAAAAGAATCAAAAATACTTATACTGAGATATGTATAGTTACAAAGGTTCTAGAATAAATCAGCTTGGGAAAAATTTTTCTTGTTGTTCAAACAGCTGGGAAATTATGAATGGCAAGATCAAAAAGAACGTTGAATCGTGTCAGATAAAAACTGTGTTGCCAGATCTTTTCGCCATGCTGTGTTCCCACATACATAAGTAAACAAACTTATAGGGTTAAGCAATATTACCAATAATTGGAAATACTAAGTAAGTCAAGTCCTTGCCCACTGGGTCCCTCCAACGCAGAGGAGGCCGTCCTCTTCCTCTACCACCACCAAGCTGGTACCGCTTTAAAAGATTTTAGGGCTGGAGCGTTTTCGTCCATTCGCATGCCATGTTCCAGCCAACGCAGCCGCTATATTTTAATTCGCTGGACTATGTACATGTCGCGGTAAATCTCATACAGCTCGCACAGATCGCTCCATCGTCTGTATTCGCCGTCGCAAAGGCGAAGAGGTCCATAAATCTTTCGGAAAATCGTTCTATCGAATACTTCAAGCGCCATCTCATCCGATGCTGACAGTGCCCATGCTTCAGCGCTATACAGTAGCACAGTAGCACAGTTATGGTTCGTCGAGAGGTTGCCTATTCAACCCAAAGTAGCACTTGCAGGCAAGATATATTTTTCGTAAAATTTTGAGGCTGACATTATTGTTGGTGTTAATACTGGTTCCCAGATTAACAAAGACATCTACTTTGTCAAAATTGTAACTGTCAACAGTGACGCGGAAGCCACGAAACGAATGCGCTGACGGTTTATTAGATATACATATGTACTTAGTTTTGCGCCCGTTCACCTCCAGCTCCATACGTTTTGCTCTTTATCCAGTTTGAAAAAGCCAGAAGTAACGGCGCATTTGCAAGACCGATGATATCGATATCTTCAAAATACGTCAGAACCTCTCTTATAAAATATGGTGACTTAACGTTTTAATTCTACAGCTCGAATTAACTTGTCTAATATAATGTTAAAGAAGTCTCACGAAAGATACTCACCATGTATTTAAACTCGTTTGGTTTCAAATGGCTCGGAGAAGTCCATCCCGATTCTGACGGAGCTGGAGGTATTGTTCGGCATCATTTTACATAGCCATATAATTTTTGTTGGGATACCAAATTCAGTCATTGCGGCATAGAGGTAACTTCTTCTCGTGCTGCCGAAAGGTGATTTAAAGTCGACAAATAGATGGTGTGTGTGGATCCTCTTCTCATGGGTGTTTTCCAAGATTTGGCGTATCGTGAATATTTGGTCTATGGCAGGCTACAGTCGTTCGGATAATACGGGTGACAGAATCTTCTACGCTATGCTAAGTAGACTGATCCAGCATATTGCAGGATCGCCCTTTTGTGTTTTGGGCAGAGTACACTTAAATTGCAATCAGCTTTCATGCCCTTGTTCGCTTAAATTTTGCAAATGCGCTGGTGAATGCACTTTATCAGCCCCTCGCCTTCATACGTAAGTGGCTCTGCTGGCAGTACGTCAGCACCAGCGGGCTACTGTTCTTTAGCCGCGCTATTGTCGTTTGAGTTTCACCCAGGTCGGGTAATGGTTCTTCGACTCAGTCTATATTGAGTGGGGTTCGGGTCCACCATCCTCGAAGATTTCCGCGCCACTCCCATTAAGCAGCGTGAATAAGTGCACCCTCCATTGTGTGAGTAAACTCAGGCTCCTCGCACTCGTGCATCTCGGTCTCTCTCTTCTCTTCTCGAAAGATCCCTCTCGCTACCTTCTTCAACTCCCGATATCTCTCCAGCACAGCTCGCGTTGCGCCCGATCACAGCGTAGTTCTGTATGCCTCATTCTTCTCTTCGATGGTGAGACGGCATTCCTCATCATACCCGTCGTTCTTTTGGCCCTGTTGAAAACCAATGACCTCTTCAGCGGCCGTTCGTGATGAGTGAAAAATATGGGCCCATAGCGCGCATATATCTCTTTGTTGAACATGGGCTGCAAGCCGAGTGGCGAAACGGTTGGCTATCTGTTGTGAATGCAGCTTTTGGGCGTCGGAGCTTTCCTTGTGTCACTAGCGTGCTTTAGCTGCACAGAGACGCGTGCGAATCGTGGCTGCGAGAAGATGATGATACGAGGCGATGTTAGCTCTTCGAATAGTCCGCATTTTTAAAATACAGTTAGTATGCCTTCAGTGTACCACAACATGATCAATTTGGTTTGATGTATCTTTTTATGCTTGAACCTGGTACTACATACTACAATGTTTTGGACCCCTGTGAAGTTGATCAGCCTCAGTCAGTTAGCGTATGTATGTTTCGTTGTGTAGACTGAATTTACCGACTGTTGTACCAAAGTTTTTCCCCTCCCACTTTGGCATTAAAATCGCATAATACGAGTTTTGTATCGTGACTGGGGCAACGTACGCGCTCAAGGCGTTCATAGAAGGATCTTTGGCCCCATTGTCTTTCTATTCCGTGGGGGCGTGGACGTAGATTAGCGAAATGGTAAAGAATCTCGTTGTGATGCGGATTACGGCGAGGCGTTCGTTCAATGGGGTAACGATAGTGCCTGGGGACGTAATTTCTCTCCCAGACTTCGAATGCGCTTCTTTAAGTCGCCACTGTAGTAGACGTCGCAAAGTCCGGTCCTCCTCATTCCTTGCTCCATCCATCGCATCTCTTGGATGGTCTTTACGGCGAAATCGAGTTCCTATTCAAATTTTTTAATAACGTTTACTAAGCCATATATAGCGGGTGATTTCTCCCGGGACTACAAAATGTCTATGTATTTTCAGTGCTTATTTTGAAAAATCTCTACTTTGGAAGTTCAATAAAACGTATGTATTTATTTTGTAACATATTTGTATTGGTATCTGTATTTCAAATCGATTGATCCGTGCTTGAGATAAAATGACTCGCATCCCAACAGAAGTCTGACCCATAACTATCACTTATATTTATTAGTGGAAAAGTTAACTCTAACTAATGGCCAGTGTTACGGTTAGTTTTTTTATGGGCTTCGTGTATAAAATGACTACTCCTCTTCTTCGCTTTTTTGCATTTATGTTGTGCTTCCCAGCAAGAACAATCCCTGTCACGTTACATAGTAACAAACATGTTACGGTTGTCCTATGAATTGGGAGTAAAAGGGGCTTATCACAATCACGTTGCTAAGAGCTTTAGGGAAAATGTGAAAAACTGCTGCGATTTGTTGTCCCCTTCTTACATATGTATGTACATGTTTGTTCTAAGACTTGCAGCATGTACATATATATACTTGTTGCACCCGTTGTTTTTGAGGTATTTTTTTTAATAGTTTTCAGAAAACACTTACTTAGCGCGTTTACACTTCGTGGTAGTAATCTGAAGCCCCAGGTTTTGCTGGCTTTACAGGTAACATTTAGCTAAATGTTTCCTTGATGTATACGTACGTGGACAGGAATGTATGTATGTATGTACATATGTACAATCGATAACTTATTTTCGAGAATTTTTTTTCCGAGATGAGTTTATGCTGTCGAAATCTTATAGTTCTAAAATATTGCATTCCTCACATTTTATATCAAAACGAAAAATTTTCGAACCTAGAAAACTTTTATAAGTAAGTTGAACCCTAATGTATATACGCACATTTGCCATATATAATTGCATAAACAACAGTATTTCTGTTGTTGTGACATTAGATTTTATGGTGCCGATGGCGATGGTAAATTTAATGAAGCGTTTATACATATGTATATATGTACATACATGAACGTATACATAAATACATACATATGCAAAATGTGTGTCAAGCACCTTTTAATTGTTTGGGTAACCTGATACTTCCTCCATTATGGCCAGCTTGGATATAAAACGGCGATAGTAAAAATGTTTTTTGTATGTATGCACGTTAGGGTGCAAAAACAAAAACAAAATCTGCTGTTTTCCATCGGAATTATAAAATTTGTAATATTTTAAGACTTTTTTTTTTATGAGGCATCCTAATCTACGTACACATGTACGTACATATGCATGCATCTATGGATATTTCCCAACAGTATTTATGGTAAGGATCTGCAAATTCAATAGAATATCCAGTACAAAAAAATTCATGAAACTCAGTTCAGTTCCACGCCAGAAAAATTTACCGAACAACCAGTGAAGCGTTTTTGCTTAACGCGAAGTGAAGATTTCACAGTAATTGAACTTTTCGCTAACCGCACCGTGCAGTTTCAGTTGCTTATACAGATGTAATGACACGATTTTTGGTGTGTTAACCCAATAGCACAGGCACACCATGAAGTGTTGCTGGTACAATTGTGTTACTGCTGTTTATCGGAAATTTCCTATTCTCTTTTGTTTTTGGGAGCATTTTGAACAAATTAGATGTGACACTAAAAGCTATAATAAAAAAATCTCAGCACAAGAACTTTGTATGTAAATACTTACGTGATAAGTATTGACCATTTAGCATTCACTCCCGATTTGTCAATAATTTAAAATCCATCGATCATGATCCGAAAATAGCAGTCGACATTCATTTACATCGGTTTACATGTGCAGAGTTTCTAAGGAGTACAAAAACACACAAGCACATTGTGTTGCTGCCACATGTGTGCCAAACAACACACTTGTGTGCGTCGAACGTGTCGATTGCGTTACTGTGCTATAGTTCAATCAAAAATAGCACAGCACAGTGATGTGTTACACATCCCTAGTTATTTCTAGAAATCAATTGTGATCGAATCATGTTTTGTGTTAATCGGCATAAAAAGCTTACCGACATCTCTACGGTAAAATTTAGTTAAATAATTTATTCATTAAATAATAAGTGCTAAATTACATTGTGAAATAAAAATATCAAAGAAAATTTGAAAATTGCGATCGTTTAAAAAATACTTTCTTGTGGATATGCTCGCTTTCCGTTTTCCAGATTTTTCCTATGAAACTGCTCATTGTGTGTTCTGGCCTTTTTTCATGCACACATTTTTCCTTTGCGTTTTATTGGTATTAAATGTCAATTAACCATTATTAACTGTCAGACATAGAAATTCACTCAGTGAATGACACAAGAATGGGGAGGGTTGCTACATCAGTTGATCTCAGCTGTGACGAATTTTGACGTCTATGGGCTAATATTTTTCACTTGTATTTATTCACAATGCTACAGCCCTACTGAATATTCAGAAGGAAAGATGTGGGAGCTTCCGGCTGAAAAATACTGTTGGGTATATGATATATGTATGTATGTACATAATATATATGCATACATGAAAATAAAAATGTTTATAAATTTGATGAGCCAGCAAATCGTACACCGTTTCAGCAAGTTTCGGTATTTTTGTTTTAAATATTTTTCTTTTAAAAAGGAAATAATAAAATCATTCAAATAGGATTAGAGTTTCACAATTCACAGAAAACAAGATTTAAAAAATTTTATCAAGTACTACAACTATGTATGTATGTAGTGTGGGAAATTTTGTAAACTTTTCCTGGCATATTCTTCTATAAACTCCCAGAAATACATAGATACTTATGTATGTACATATATACATACATATGTATGCATATTGTTGCATTGTTTGGATATATTTAATAAGAGAGAAGGTGTAATCTGAAAATAACTCAAATCTCCTTGGATAAGACCACATACCCAAGCGAATTTCATCGAAGTATACCAGTACTATAGTACCACTTTACGACGTAGGCACCGTGTAAAATCGCCAACATTACAAATATACATACATATGTAGATACATGTAAAATATGTTGAAGTCGGTATATGAGCCATGTGGCCCCACAATTTATATATTATTAAGGGTAAGTACATTATTCAATAATGAAAGGTTCGATAAGTAAACAGCTTTTTCCCTCAGTGTTCAAAAATCGGACTCTTTAGTTAAATATCGCGTTGCTTCTTGGGAAATGTAATACTGGATCTTATAAAATATTCCGAAAGATTAATATAAATTGAGTTTTTCCACACAAAACGAGGAGCTATGATCACTGATTCAGTTTTATTGGTGTTTTGTTCTATTCTCTTTTTCATTCTTATTACGTGAATTTGAGCATAGTGTAATAATATAAAGTGTGCCCGGTAATTGACGTACGCACATTTGAAATTTCCTTATTATCATTTTTGTTTTTAACCCATTAGAGGTCTAAATGCTAACATTTTTTATAATTTACGAAAGCTTATCGAACGCAAAACGCACACACTAAAAATATTGTTAGAGCGCGTTTGAAATCAGAATATTTGCTTCCTGGAATGTGTTTTCTTTTTTTATTTATTTATACAAAAAAATATTCACTAAGCGGGTTAAAAATGACTGACGAATGAAACGGAAATCACAAAATATCTGCCAAATCTGCATCCCGAAAACGATTTTCTTTGCATTCTGGCACACTTTATATCATTACACTATGAATTTGAGTAAATAGAAATATTTATAAGGTAAAACCCAAGGCGAAATCTTGCAAGGTGAAGTTATTTAAGCAGCTGATGTCTTCTTCTTCTACAATATATGTATTTTTCCTTTAGTCATGACATCCTAAAAACGAAAACTAATGACGTCCACTCTTCTATTCTCTTTTATCGTGATTGAAAAAATGCGTGTGTGTTCGTTATGCCATCATGAATTCGTATTGGTAAAACCGCTGGGAGCCAGGCTGAATAAATTTGAAGTTTGCTAATAATGTAAAAAAAATCAAAACATACATTCTCACACATATTTGAATATTTTCAATTATTTATTTTGCATTTCTTGGCGTATATGTATATAAATTATATGTATGTACGTAAGCAGGTGGATAATACAACTATAGCCGTGAGTGAGTTAGTAATCGACGAAGTAAAAAATAAACTCAACACCACACCTCGCTGGACGACAAGGTAACGTTGCGCGTGGGCAGAAATTAAGCACCTCGTTGCACCTTGCCAAGATGGGCTTACGAAGTGGCGCTGGACAAAGACAGCGAACGAAAAACAGTCGAACACCTGTTAAGTAATGCTCTGAATAGTTGCTCCATCCAATATTCTAAACGGATGGAGCATCAGATTTTCTGATAATCGACGAAATGCTGTCCACAGACAGGGAATCAAATTTGCCAAATGCACGTGTGAACTGATCACAAGGAGCGAAACACGAGATTTAAATTAAATATAAACCGTTCGTTGACCTTAAAAACAATATGTGTTTTCCGACCTTGTGGGTATACTTCTACCCAGGTTTCACATATTTGGTACGAAAAAATTTAAAATCTGTGAATCGAAAATGAGTTATTTTTGATGGCAATATAACTCATAGGAGTCTAGAGCAAGAGTATACTACGGCAAAAGGAGTCATATATGACTCATATTGGGGCCTATTTGGTGTATGGATTCAAGAATCATTTTTGGTGTATGGATCATATACGTCGATTTTTGCAAGAAGGGGAACACCTTAATTTTTGACTCTCAAATAAGCTCATTATGAGTGTAAATACCCCGAAATAAGACTCCTTAATCACTCATTTATGACTGCAAATGTTTGCTGGGACATTTCAGTCGAAATAACAAATTTTGAATGTATGTATGTATGTATGGGCACATGTATGTATGTATGTTAATAAATAAGTACAAAGAATTGTTTTTAATGAACTTTTGCTTACATGTTAAGACGAAGATTTTAGCACAATTTTAAAATTATTTTACCTTACCATTTTTTTTCGAAATAACTTTTAACCTATGATTATGTCTAATTATTATGTAAAAAAAATTTGTAATCATTGACTCACTAAATAAATAAATTAGGTTCTGTCACACTAGAGAGGCTGTTGGTAGTTGCCTAAAGATCGGGATGGTTTAAGGAGTATAAGGATAGGCTGGGGGGAAACCTGTTTCTAGGTATCACAATGAGTCCAGTGACCAATGAGTGAATTCCCTACCAGAGCAGTCTGTTTATCCTAACCTACTACGATATCTCTACGGGTTTCTGAAGCTTTTGTTGAAAAAAGGGGACAAAGCAACCCAAGTTTGTAGCAGCCATATGTATATGACCGTTTCATTATTTCTTCAAGAAAAAGTGGTAGCTAACCAATGTCAAAATTTCGATTATACGTTCCTAATTTCATCAAAATGCAATCATAAAGACAGGTTATCTGAATATCTCGACTAATGCGCTCCTAACGTATTAAAATATAGCCTATGTGTGTTCGAGTCACGAGTCTAAAGAATATACTGTATTTGTCACAAAGAAAACGGTCACATTTTTATACAATTAACGTATGTACATACGTATGGATGTATGTGCATATGTACATATGTACATATGTATACGTACTTATATATTTATCGAATTTACGTTGTGAGGGGCACTCCACCGGTAATCTAAGCTCATGTTGACGTTCGTCCAATCATAAATACATACATATACATACACATATACTTATATATATATATATATACATATATGTATGATGGACATATAGTACATATTCTGGTAGACAGCTCCTGATTAAATTACTCACGAACTACCACGTATTGGTTACCATATGTATCATGTAGATTTGCTATAAGTTTCTTAAGATCCATGTGAAAAATCTATCGCATTCTATTGTATGTTTTTCTATATGTGAGAGTTCCTGTATGCTTCCATTGAATTCCTAAACTCCAAATGTAAAATTATTTGCGCCTTTGTTTGTTTCTTAAATTTTTTTGTAAAAGTATTAGAGTATACAATATGTGGCTTGGATTGTATGTATTTCCAAACAGAAACAAATTTAAAGCCTAATTTCTTGTTTACAAACAAATATCGTATGTGATTATGAAATATGTGTACAATCAAATCGAATCTCCAGCGAAACACCAGATCGCGGTGCTACTTGCAGTCCCATTATCTGAAGTTTGTTTGTTTTAACATTTTATGGTATCGGTTGTCGCATTTCTGCAGTCGACTTATTTGCCACCAACGTTTAACACATAAATGATGCCTCCCAGCAGCGAAATCAACAGGATCAACACTTTGTGTTCTAAGAAATTGGCTAAAGCCCAAGGTCCAACATTATTGTATATTTTCAATTAATTTAACAACGACCCGTATTAGTTTCATTTCAAATTCAAACTTCAAAGTATGTCCGACGATAAAAGTAATTTAAAACTATCACATCATCTTTTATATGTTTATATATTGCTACCACTAAATATTTAGTGATAGTGAAAACCTTTAGTGATTACTAATATTTTAGTAACACAACACTGCTTTTGGCTGTAAAGTAGTCTAATTTTTATAACATAGTACTTCTTGAAGAATAAAATAAGCTCAAACAGTGTGAGCTCAAAAGAAACGATCTTTTCACTATGTGATTTTGAAAATTCCCTGTGAAAGTTAATTAGTGGGCTCCCAAATTCACAAATTCTGTTATCGACAATGTCCCATCGTTCCCTAATTCTAAACAGCTGAAAATCATCTCAGAGGAATTAATTGAAAACTTATAAATATTCTCAAATACAATTTATTGCAGCGATTTCTTGTTTTGAAGCAAGAATTCGATTATGGACGCGTCTGAGAAAAATCTTGTTGTCAAAGCTCCGAAATTTTTATAACGCATAGTTTTCACTAAAAAGATTGCTTTAATTAAGGCACATTAACCAGGTGTCAAAGTTTGTTTACATTTTATCATAACAAACTATTACTTGTTTTGATTATAGATGAAAATAAATTGTTAAATATTACATATCCAAATTATATTTACATATTCAGAAATGGGAAAATGTTTTCTTTGCAATATAGAGGAGGGGGAAAGGCTGTAACTTTTTAAGGTTCCGCAAGATCAGTGGAGAAGATCCAATTGGAATAGAGCATGTGGCGTGGAGCTTCCTGTAAGCGGTTGGGTTTGTTCCGATCCATGTTATTCTTTTTATATTTATTTTTCACTTTTTTCGAACAATATAATTACTTACTTATCTTCAATGTGCCTTGCTGGTGTGCGTTTTGTTTACTTATTGAATTGTCAAACACGCCAAATTTGGCATTTCTATGTTGGCGTTTGATGGACCACTTGCAACAACAAAATGCATGGCAGGGTTGATGTGCCATGGCTATAATATTGTATGATGTAGTTTTCAGTAGGTAATTTTTCGTGGCAAATACAATACAATAAAAATATTTAAAAAGTGATATATTTCGATGTGACGTCAATGCAAAATTATAAAATATCAACTTGTTGCCATTTCGTGTCATATTTCGTCGTAAAAACGTTTATTGAGTGAAAATTTGAGCTTTTAACAATTAAAACAAGGGAATTGGAAATTTCCACAGCAAATTATATACTTTTGTATAAAGCTCCCGTTCGGCAGCCGTCGTGGTAGTGTGTGTAGAAAGTCCCTGTTTCAAATGTCGACCGGGGTACGAGACATCAAAAAGGTATAGAAAAAGGCTTTTTCTAAAAGCGGTCGGTCCTTGGTAGGCAATGACAAACCTACGAGCGTATTTCTGCCATGAAAAACTTCTCAAACATTCCTCTGGCGGCGTAAAATTCTAAGCCCCTCAGTTTGGGGTAGATCATCAAGACACCAAACATTGTAGGAGAACTTCGGCGAAACATCGGGCTAAATGATATAAGCGCCAAATTATTATTATAATCAAAGCATAAAAAATCTGCTGCAATTAAAAAGGTTGGTAAGTATAAATGTGTTTATGCAACGACTTGGGATATTCCTACAGTGAAGAGTTAACTCTATTCGGCAGTTAAGTGCCGAACAAGAGCACTTCCCACAATTTATTACAATTTGTATATTTTCCGCCTGGTTTAGACAAATATTGGGTGTTTTGAAAACGAAAATATGTCCCAGTTCTAAGTTTTTAAATATGTTTTGTTGTACATGTTTTTCAACCACAAAAAAAATTATGTTCCTTTCGCACATATCATGGTCTTCTATCTTTATCACATTCATCAGCAGTTGTAGAGCGTAAATTTTATTCAAAACTTAAGAGGCTTAAGAGCGTTATTCTAATTAAAACTCTATTTACGATGGCAAAGATACATGTAGATTAATTAATTACTAACATATTTTAAATAAAATTGGTTTAATTAGTTGTAAACAAAAATTTCACTATGGCAATACTTAGCCTGATTTTACATAAAATTGTTATGCTTTAGTAATTTATTATAATCTGTGATGAAATATTTCGTAAGGAATAAAAACAAGTTATTTTTAAATATTCGGATTGGACCAGTTTTCTCCTTGTAATACTAAGTGCAATTTGGGTGCCGTCAAAATATACATACATACATATACTCGTATATATAAACTTGCGGTCAATAAAAACGCACCACCAAATACAATTGAAGTATGATCCCATGAGCAATTTGTTTATAAAGTTAGAATATTAGGGCCATTTTTATTTGTTTGGCCAAATAGTGTAAATTAGTTATACAGAACAATTTTTCTCGAAAATGGTTTTTATAAGAAATAGCCAATTAATTAAAGAAATTTAACAAAAATGTACATTCGATGATATTCATGATTAATTAAAAGAAAACAGTGTGAAGTTAACTTAAAGGAACTAAATCAAAAAAATATAGACTTCACAATAGGCTTTCCTAATAACGAATCGTTCCTCCTTTAGCCTTAATAGATGCCTTAATTCTTGAAGGCATGGAATTCACTAGGACCTCAATCGATTTCCTTATAACGGGACCATAACAAACCAGTTCTAAAATCTTTATCAATTGACTTTTATTTGTTGGCTTCTGTTTAGCAACTTCACACTTCATTGTGTGCCATAAGTGCTCAAAGGGTTTAAATCTGCAGAGTTTCCAGGTTAATCCAAGCGTTGATTCCCTAGATCGTTAAATGTATTAGCCAACTAAAAAAAAAATTCGAGCTGAATAGGATCATATACACCAATATTGTATAGATGTTTTATACAAGATTTGTTTCCAATCAAAACTTACCCATTTTGGATGATGGCATGGCGCTGAGTCATTCTGGAAGATTGGGCGATCCGAATAAGAATAATGGTCTTCAATTGCGAACCACTGTCGCATATTTTTGTGCATTCATTATTCCATCAACAAGGTGTAGAGGTCCGAAAACATGGTATGAAATGCAGCCCCAAATTATTTGACTTTCAGGAAACTTAACTTTCTTTACTACACAATTATCCTGGAACCTCTCACCACCTGAACGGCGCACGTAAAGCAAATTTTGTGAGCTTAGCAAATTAAATTTGCTTTCTTCAGATCACATAATCTGTTGCCAATCATTTTGATCTCAATTTTTATACTTTTTAGCCCAAGAAATTCGTGCAGCTTTCATTTTTTGTGTAATAGTGGCTTTTTGGCAGGTCGTCTTCTATATAAACCCACATTTCTAAGCCGTCGGCATTTTGCACAACTTTTCAAATACACAACCAAAACACGACTATAACTGAACAGTGTGCAACCCAATTTCATAAAAAATAATTTATTTCTCAGTGCCTACTTAATCTAGTAGAAATTTTTTCAAATTTACAGTTATAAAGCTGAAGATAGTCTACCAAAATGGTGGTGTGTTTTTATTGACCGCAAGTGTATATGTATATATATGTATAAATGCATGAGGCATGAATAATGCTCAGGCAAAATTTTATTTTTTGTAGTTTTTTTTGCACAGTAAGTAATTTAATATAAATAAATTTTTTTAATAATTACATTAGCATAATTTTGTTTTTCTTTTTGCAATTTATAATGATGCCCGTTAAATTCCTTGCGATTCAAATATTTATTTATTTATTTATTTATTTAATTAGCCATGGAATACATTTAAATTCTTACTAGCTATTCACTTAAAATTAACATCTTCGAGTTTGAAAATGACTTACTACCAAGTTTTTCAATACCACTCCAGGAAATGAGAGGTCGATATCCTCAATACTATTGAGCTCTCTCAAGGTTCGCGCAATTGGAGCATTGACTGCATAATTGACTTTGTTCAATTCCACATAAAACAAATAAAAAGGCGCAAGTTTCTGACAGGTATATTGAGAGGTAATCTTCTCAAGATATCAGTACAATCTATCTCATTTGTCAGCACATTTAACACAAAGGAACACGATAAAATTATTCTTCTACTGTGTAGTGAAGTTAGATTCAAGAGTTGACATCGGGAGTCATATGATGGCAAGGGCTCTGAAAAATTCAGTGGCCGCAAAGCAAATTTAATAAAAACCTTTTGTATGCGCTCAATTCTATTCGTGTGAGTGGCTTGAAAAGGCCGCCAGATAAAAGAGGCATATTCCAACCCGGCCCTAACAAATGCTACATACAACTTTTTGAGAGTGTAAGGGTCTGAAAAATTAGCACTATTACGCCGTACAAAGGCTAACATAGCGTACGCCTTTGGAATTAAATGATCAATATGGTTTCTGAAAGTGAGTCTAGAGTCGAAAAATACCCCTAAGTCTTTGATTTGGTCTACAGATTTCAGTTCCGACCCGGAAATATGATAGGAATAGTGTATGGTGTTAACTTTTCTGGAAAAAACTACTTGAAAGCATTTGCCAGTGTTCAAATATAAACGATTTTTCTCGCACCAGGAACAAACCCTGTCTATATCCGATTGCAATAAAACTGAGGCCTCAATATTGGATATGGCGGAATAAATTTTTAGGGCATCAGCGTAGAGGAGAAATTTCGAGAAGAGAAAGCATGAACTTATATCATTGATAAAAATTATGAAGAGTAGTGGCCCAAGAATACTGCCTTGAGGAACACCTGACAAAACCTGAAAACGCCGGGAAGTAGCGTTGTCAAGCACAACAGCGGAAACCCTACCCGATAAATATGAAGCTATCCAGTTTAGGAAAGTGGAGTGAAATCCTAAATGAGCTAATTTACGTAGCAATATTTTATGTGAGACCCTATCAAAGGCCTTCGAAAAGTCCGTATAGATGGCATCTACTTGATAGCTGGCCTTAAAGCTGTCCAGACAGTCCTCAGAAAAAATTGCGAGATTAGTCACAGTAGATCTTCCTCTCACAAATCCATGTTGATTCGGGCTTATGAGGCTCGAAACTGCGTAAGTAATCTTTGCTTTGACAACGGTCTCAAATATTTTCGAAATTGTAGTCAGTTTCGTAATAGGTCTATAATTTGTGACGTCGTTTTTATTCCCACTTTTGAAGATTGGAGTTATATAAGTTTTTTTCCAGTCCTGTAGAAATAGTCCCTCTGAAAGTGACTTATTAAAAATGAACGTTAATGGCTTAATGAGCGAGGGGCAATTTTTGAAGAGAACAGGTGATAGACCATCAGTATCTGTTAGGAATGAGGGCTTCAGAATAGCGATCGCTTCTTGGACGTCCTTTTCCGTCACGGACAATGCGCCAAAGGACAAAGAGGAATCTGACAAATCAGAGAAATCTGAATAGTTTGTATCACAATCCATATCGCATACAAAATTAGCACTAAAAAATTCAGAAAAAAGGTTTGATGCATCTTCGAGGGATTTGGCATATTTTTCTCTGTAAAACATGGAGGACGGTACACTTGAAGCCGATCTTTTCGATTTTAAAAAAGTCCAGAATGCTTTCGGGTTCTTATTTATGCTCTGTTCAAAATTCAGAATGTACTTATTATTCAAGGTTTTGTCGAGCTTCCTAAATTCTGCCAGCTTGCATTTATAAACATTATAAATATCCGGACTATTTGAAGCGTTGAATTTTTTATATAGCTTATTACAACGGTTTTTTAAATGCTGGAGCTCCTTGTTATACCAGGGTATTTTGTATTTTTTGGCCGGAAAAACAGGAATATGCTCCAGACACACGCTATTCAGTTTTGCTTTAAAAACCCCAAAGCAATCAATTAAGTCCAAGTCAGCAAATGTAAGATCCCAGTCGAGCTCCAGGAATAAATTACTTACGAACTCAAAATTTCACTTGCTAAAATTAAATTTTATGATCTGATAGCTGGAGAGATATTGAAATACTTATAGAACTCTAAATCTAGAACTAGTGGAATATGGTGAATACAGGCCGCAGAAATCGGCGAGCTACATTCTAAAAGCTGATAATTTAAGTTGTTTGATAAGAAAATAAGATCTAATATTCGATCACACTTATTAATAAAACTGTTTACTTGGAGTAATCCAATACTTAAAAAATTATTAATTAAATATGTCTCAGAAGGAGTGTTGACATTACAAGGCGTAAGGGAGCTTGCATCGTTCAAATAAGACCAAGAAATGTGGCTCAGGTTAAAATCCCCAAGGACACAAAGTTGTTGGCTCCCAATTTGAGAGTGTATCGAGATTACGTTATCGACATGTGCATTGTACAGCGACAATGGACTGAGAGGGGGGATGTATGAGGCACAAATGAATAAATTTGCGGAAGTTCCATGAATTCGCACACATATTTGGTCCAGTGTAGAGTCTTTGTTATCGAGGCATATTTCGGCAGCTCGAAGTTCACGCTTAGCAGCAATTAAAACACCGCCACCACGCTTACATCCGGTTTTATCAGCATCTCTATCCTTCCGGAATACATCATATTGGTTTGAGTCCAAATATTCAGAATCATAGAAATTTATATTGAGCCATGTTTCGATAAGAACGAAGACATCGTAGCTTGCCTGGGAGCTCAACAAATGCACGTCAGCAGCTTTGGTTCGCATTCCAGAGGTGTTTTGAAAATATATACTAATACTTTTATCAGGTACGGTATTAGTCAGATCGCTACTAGAAGCTATGTTTTCTGGGTCTGCTGATCGTCTTTTCGAAAAAATTGAAAGGGGCGTACTTTAACGTCAGCAGGCCAGAGCGTAGGGTTCAAAACCATATCAAATAAAGATTCCGGAACGCCCACCTTAAAATTTATCTTTTTTAAAGAACCCATTTCGGCATCCTTTTTGATTAGCTTAAAACAAGCAATTTGACTATGGTCAATGCTTGAGTTTTTTGCAACATAGGCTACGATATTATCCACAGTTACAGTAGGTTTAAGTGAGGAAATGTGAATCCATTTCTTAGAGGCAATTACGTCCAACTCGTTACTGGTGTTAGACCCAACGACCACAGCACGAGCCTTCTTTTGCTTTTTGTGCCTTTTATTACCAATAGTTGTCCATTGTACCTGCAAGGGCGGCTGAGCGCTAGGATTATCAGCAGCCACAGCAGCAGCGTTAACAGCAGAGCCCGTAGCGGCAGAAATTGTAGCAACAGTAATAGGCGCAACAACATCGGGAGAACAACCACTAGCAGATGTCACAGACGCAGCATGTACTCGTATGTCAGCATCCACAGCCGGTGAGCAATTCACGTCATTAGCGCTAGCAGTAACAGCAGCAGAATATGTAAGAGGAGTATATCTGTACGAAGCAGTTGAGCAATCAGATGCACTGATATCAGCAGTCACAGCGTTATAAGTGTCAGGCAGAGACGTCTTGCAGACAGCTCTAATGCTGTGTGTAGAAGAGCGAAGGTCGAGCCGAATATCTTTTACTTCTGCTGAGAGCATAGAAATAGCAGATGTAAGCTCATCAAAGCGAAGTATACTCTTTAAAGAGTGCAGTTCAGACTGTAAGCATTCAGTTTTACTAATTAAGCACTTTTTGTCTTCGTGGAGTGCATTAACCAATGCAATAACATGGGCGTTCTCTGCTCTAAGAGTAGAAATTTCGTTTATAGCAGTATTTAATAATGCTTGTAGGTTTGCGTCATTAGAGTCTTCGATGCATTCACTTAACTCGGCGATTTGTAGCGTTGGTAAACTAGTTTTCTGATATTTTTGCCGTTGTAGCATATTACCATTACACTGCATATCGCTTCCGTTACCCGCATTCGCGGAGATTTCACTCTCATCAAGAACAATGGATGGGGGCGGTGAGCGAATAGAATTTCAGCGAGCATTGGTGCATAATTTGCAGAGAAAAGGCTTGTCAGATTTCAATAAGAACTCAACGTCCGATGGCAAGATGTTAACGCACTTCAAATGAAAAAGTGCATTGCACTTTGCGCATTGAATTTTGGGATGCGATCGCTTCACTTACAGACCGCACAGACAAGCCATTTTCGCGCAAATAGACACAGTTAGATATAAAATAGAAATATAAATTTAGAGTCACTATCTCACTAGTATTGTCCAGATTACTTGACAAATTATATTTAAATTCACTTTGCAAATACACATAGGCCGAAAAGAGAAATCCTTCAAACAAATTTAACGAAAATTAAATTTTGAAAACCGCACGATACCCATTCCATCAACTATCTCTCAATTATGTATTTTACTTATACCAGATACATATCTCAGAGATAATTTCGGGCCTAGCCGAAATTCATTTAAAACGAAAGAGGTTTATCTACCCAGATAGCATAAGTTTATTCCTCTACAATCCTCTACAACATTCATCAACTTAGAAAATTTTTATATAGGGTAATTTTTTGCAAGCAAGCTTCTTGGTAGACATTTTTTGTGTAATCTGCCAGCATACAATTTATATGTGTGGCGACTACGCCATCTCAAAATCAACAAACGCTTACCAACACAGAACACTTACTAACGCAACACTCACCACTTATTCCACCACGTCACCGAAGAAAACAGACTCTCATACCACGCACAATATTCTCTACTTCCTACTCTTCTTCTGCTACCACTGTGGTGAACGGATCGTGAATCTAGCGCTAAGCATCGAACAATTTTGTACATTAAATACATTTATTTTATGTGAATATTAATATTAATAATAAATAATAGAAGTAATTTGCCCACTCCAATCTTATTAAGCGACGTAGCATCGTTAAATTGCTATAATTGGTGACCCCGACGTGATTGGAGTGGATAGAAAATTTGTTCACTCGTTTTCACACATCTGTGGCACGACGCCTACACGTACAGCGACGCGCTGAGGTTTTTTGCGAAGTAGTAAATTTTTCGGGTGCTCCGCGGTCACGTGGTGTTCACTCCTCCACTAGAGCGCCATGCCGTTGCAACATACACCCACCGAGCCTCCAGACAACCACACGTCTTATGCATTTGATAAAACGTTATTAGATGTGTCTCCAACCAACGAGACAGCTGCAACTCCGGTACCAGCTGCTGTAGAGGCGGTTTCAAATTGTAAGATTCCACCATTCTGGAGAAACCAACCCAGGCTATGGTTCATTGAAGCTGAAGCTGTGTTTCACAGCAATCGTATAACATCGGATCTGTCCAAGTTCAACCGGGTCGTTAGCGCGCTAGACACGGACTCCATACTACAGATGGCCGACTTTTTACATAACCCACCTGAGATTGATAAGTATGCTAAATTTAAAGACGAAATAATAAAACGATTAACCGAATCCACAGATCGCCAACTGCATCGAGCCCTCACTGAAATACAGTTGGATGACAAGAAGCCCAGCCAGCTTTTACGGCAGTTAAGGGTCCTCGCAGGTGACTGTACAACAGAGAACGTACTCCGAGTTAGGTGGCTCGCGCTGTTACCGCAAGGTATCGTCAGGTGCATTAAGCTCCTCCGTAACACATCGCTGAACGAACAGGCAGAGATCGCGGATGAGCTAATGGAAGGTCAGACTAGTGCGGGAGTTATGGCCACATCGAATGACCTAAGTCAAACAACAACAAACCGCAAGTTTGCAGACACCATCCTCACAAGCCTAGCAAAGGACATGACCAGCATAAAACTTGCCGTGGCCGACCTCGCCACCTGTGCCAAAGAACTGACGCAGGCTCTCGCTCAGAACGCATCGCACTACACATCTCCTGCTCGTAGCCAGCAATGCCCAAACACTAGGGCGATATCTTCGGCATCCACCAATCTATGTTTCTACCATCGCAAGTATGGAGCAAAAGCCCAGCGCTGTGTGCTACCATGCTCTTTCAACGCCAAATCGGAAAAATGATTTCGCTGTCGACCATTCAGGCGGCTGGCGATAGCATCTCTACCACCACACCAGCTTCAAAAGAGCATCGCTTACACATACACGATCAAACTACGAACATGAAGTTCCTTGTCGATTCAGGATCAGTCATCTCGCTGGTACCCAAGACCGCCATTAATCACCAGCTCAAACAAGACGAGCTAACCCTATATGCAGCCAACGGCAGCACCATTCGCACATACGGTCAGAAGGTTTTGTCACTTGAATTCAACCTCCGCCGTACGTTTAACTGGTCCTTCACAATAGCAGATGTCAAGTCAGCCATCATCGGTGCAGATTTTTTTAGCCCACTTTGCACTTCTGCTGGACTTAAGGGGGCGCCGCCTCATTGACTCCACCACATCCCTCACCACGAAGGGACAGCTATCCGAGGCAGTCATACACAGCATCTCCACCATCAACCAGTCAATATGCCAAGATGACATCCATGCAAGCTACTTGGAGCTTCTGAATCGCTTCATAGACATCACGAAACCAAATACATCTCTTGCCACTGATACGGGCAGTGCCACCGCTCATCACATCCATCCAGCAGTCAATGGGCGAGTCCAATCCACATGGTCCCCAAAAAACTTGGAGGTTGGCGCACCACTGGTGACTACAGGAAACTGAACGCCCAAACTACTCCGGATCGGTATCCGGTGCCGCATGGCGATGACATCCTCCAACGCCTACATGGATCCACTGTCTTCACAACGATCGATCTCGTTCGGGCCTACCACCAAATACCAGTAGCTCAAGCTGACATTGTCAAGACTGCTGTGACCACACCATTTGGATTATACGAGTTTCTGGGCATGCCCCCCGGTCTGCGGAACGCAACACAGACCTTCCAACGAAGGACAGCCTATTTAGAGATCTGGATTTCGTGGGATGCTTCATAGACGACCTAATCATTTACTCTCGATCTCACAAAGAGCACATTCAGCATGTAACTACCATATTTGAAATTCTGCGGGCGAATGGTCTAACTATCAACCCTAAGAAGTGCCAATTTGGCAAGGCCGAGGTCATCTATCTTGGCTACACTGTCAACAAGAATGGATACTCTCCACCAGCCGGACGAACCCGGGCGATTGCAGATTATCCAAGACCCGAGACCATCAGTGATCTTCGCCGATTTCTCGGTGTGATAAATTATTATCGCAAGTCCACCCGGAAGCAGCCAACGTTCAAGCACCGCTCACTGACTTCCTCAGGGACGCCAAAAAAACTATAAACGCAAGGACAGCCTATTTAGAGATCTGGATTTCGTGGGATGCTTCATAGACGACCTAATCATTTACTCTCGATCTCACAAAGAGCACATTCAGCATGTAACTACCATATTTGAAATTCTGCGGGCGAATGGTCTAACTATCAACCCTAAGAAGTGCCAATTTGGCAAGGCCGAGGTCATCTATCTTGGCTACACTGTCAACAAGAATGGATACTCTCCACCAGCCAGACGAACCCGGGCGATTGCAGATTATCCAAGACCCGAGACCATCAGTGATCTTCGCCGATTTCTCGGTGTGATAAATTATTATCGCAAGTCCATCCCGGAAGCAGCCAACGTTCAAGCACCGCTCACTGACTTCCTCAGGGACGCCAAAAAAACTATAAACGCAAGATTTCGTGGACACCTGCTGCTGAGGCAGCATTCATAAACTGCAAACAAAGTGTCGTCCGCGCCGCACGTATTGGCTTCCTCGTACCATCCGCCAAACTCTCGCTAAAAACTGATGCATCAGACACGGCGATTGGGGGTGCACTCGAACAGCTTCAAGGGAGCACCTGGCAACCGCTGGCCTTCTTTTCGCGCAAGCTCAGCCTAGCAGAGACAAGGTACAGCACGTATGATCGCGAACTCCTGGCGATCTTCGCATCCATCAAATTCTTCAGGCACATTCTTGAGGGACGAAGCTTCACGATTCAAACAGATCACAAGCCGTTCATCTACGCATTCTCTCAACGCGCTGACAAAGCAGCACCACGCCAACTCCGCCAACTCGACTACATCTCGCAATTTTCGACACAGATCGTCCACACTAAGGGAAGCGAGAATGTCGTAGCCGATGCCCTGTCGAGAATCAACGCCATCAACATGCCAACAAGACTAGACGCGAAAACTATTGCTGAGGCACAACAGAGTGACGACGAGTTGGCCACTCTGCAACATACTTCAACGCTTAAGCTTCATTTGCTCAACATTGAAGGTCACGATATATACTGTGACATCGCGAACAAGGTAATACGACCATACATTCCAGCTTCGATCAGGCGCGAGGCTTTCAATACTATCCACGGTCTTTCACACCCTAGCGGCAGATCTACCGCAAGGCAACTATGGGAACGGTTCGTCTGGCCAGGCGTCAGTAAAGATGCGCTCTTATGGTCCAGACGATGCATTCCATGCCAACGCTCCAAGGTGCATCGCCACAATCGCACCACACCGAATCACATTGACATTCCAGACAACCGTTTCGAAGATATTCACCTGGATCTCATAGAGCTGCCAAAAATTGGAGATCTACGGTACTGCTTGACAATTATTGATAGATTTAGCAGATGGCCGGTTGCCATCCCGCTCAAAAACATTACTGCCGACACTGTCGCATCAGTATTTTATTCGCAATGGGTCTGCCAATTTGGAACACCGCTCACGATCTCCACAGACCAAGGGCTACAATTTGAATCAGCTCTCTTCACGTCACTTTCTCGACTTCTGGGGATTCAACGCGTCAGGACGACGCCATACCACCCTCAGTCCAACGGCATGGTGGAGCGATGGCACCGTACGCTCAAAGCTGCGCTCATGTGTAACGCCCAAACAAACTGGCCAGAACTTCTACCAACCGTTCTACTTGGACTGCGCGCCACGTACAAACCAGACCTGAACGCGTCTCCTGCTGAGATGCTCTTTGGAACATCTCTACGTCTACCCGGAGAGTTTTTCATCTCGGAAAGCAGCCCGGTAGATCCTCAGGCGTTCATAGTAAAGTTCCGCCAGCATATCCGAGAGGTTAGACCAACCCCAACAGCTCATCACACCAAACCAAGGATGTTCATCTTCAAAGACCTCGCCACATGCACCCACGTCTTCAAACGCGTAGACTCCATCAAAAGACCCTTGCAGCAGCCTTACACAGGGCCGCACGAAGTTGTTAGACGGATCGATGACAAAGTCTACGTAGTCAAGATCAATGGGGTGAACAAAACAGTATCCATTGATACACTGAAACCTGCCTACATTGATATCACAGACGATCAGCAATCTCCGAGTCAAAAACGGACGGCAGTCAATGCCAAACAAGAACCAAACAAAGCAATTTCGTGCCATGCCCCTGAGGACCAAGTCACTGGAAGGGGAGTGGTTGTGGCGACTACGCCATCTCAAAATCAACAAACGCTTACCAACACAGAACACTTACTAACGCAACACTCACCACTTATTCCACCACGTCACCGAAGAAAACAGACTCTCATATCACGCACAATATTCTCTACTTCCTACTCTTCTTCTGCTACCACTGTGGTGAACGGATCGTGAATCTAGCGCTAAGCATCGAACAATTTTGTACATTAAATACATTTATTTTATGTGAATATTAATAATAAATAATAGAAGTAATTTGCCCACTCCAATCTTATTAAGCGACGTAGCATCGTTAAATTGCTATATATGTATAAAAATAAATGAAAAAAGAAATTCCATTTGAGTACCAAAATAAATAATTGTATCAGAAATGAAATACATACATAGGTTTCTAAATCAGTCCATTAGTTTTTAGGCGTTTTCAAACACGACAAAAAAGTGAAATGCCATTAAGTAAGTGGAAAAGATGTAGCATATTATAATTTATTCAGTCTTCATCGTGTTATATTTCATAAAAAACAACTTAAAAGATATTCCGTGCTTTAAAAAAATTGATCAACCTTGTTCATTAGGGTACAGATTTAATTTTTTGTTTAAATTTGTGGCCAAATCAAAACACTAAATACCACTTTGATGAAAAGGGTTTTATTATTCAAATAATTATTTAACTTCCTGACTTATAGCTAATGCTCTATGACAGAAACTACATTTGTATACCATATTGCTGATACATTTTCTTGATTACAATTGAACTTTTTTCAAGGAATGTAAACGAATATTTAACATCATACAAACAAATGTACGAGTATCTTAAATAAAGTTTAAAATATTTTTACTAGAAGTATTGGTTTCGTAATCGTATAAAATATTAAATACGTTTTTATTGTAATTAGATCGCGTTACTAATTTTGGGAAATGGGCATGGCACTGCTCACTTATGGAAAACAGTTTTATCTTAGCAACCGCATTGCCAATCTCTACCAAACTTGATGGATGCATTGTTTTAGGTAAAAATTAAAAACTCTTTTAAAAGAGCTTTAAAATAAATTAATATATGCATACATATGTATATGTAATGGATGGGCATAGTTTCAATAGCATCTAGAGGCTTCCTCTTCCTTATGAAGGTCCATTAATCATCAATTGGGTTTGTTGGACTCCCTCTAGCTCGATGTGTTGACATTTGTCGTTAACTTAACTTATAACCAATATTAATTTACAAACTTAATAACACAATGAGTGGCAGTTAGCCATTTGCTTTCTGTGTTGATGTGAATTAAACTAATTTCTTCCTATTTCAGACCTGATAATACACAACAAATAGGCCCATCCTCAGCAACACAAGAAATCATCACTAAAGTAGCTAGAACTAGCACTTCTAACACAGAAAACAATGGATACAAAAAGGATCTGGTGGATAAGATGGGGAAAAAGGAGTAATGGAGCGCCAAAAAGTAGTTGCAAGGAGAAAGACATGGACGGTAATAACTTAAACAGAAAAGGCGATACACAAGTTAGCAAACTTTTTCAAAAATTGCAACATTCACACAGGTTTTAATAACAGTAAACAACTTAGGGCAAAACCAACATCCAGCAGGAAATATGCAAACAGGAAACACTTGAAGGAAGAATAACACAGACGAACACAAGTTCAGGCGTGATATTTAAACCCTTAAAACTTGTTAACGAAAAACAAAACAATAACTTTGTTTTACCTGAGGTATCAATATACAGAACTAACACAAAATATCCAAAATTAGTGACTTCTACCGGCCTTTCAACACCACAGACACGACGGCGAAACAACCCAAAGTTGTATAGGGTGCTCATGAAGTAGTTTGGGTACCCAAATTGTATATATAGAGCTGCTATAACACAAACCCTTACGACAACAACATAACAACATCATATACATAAATAAGAAACTGTTGATCCTAATTGACAGAAACTGACCGAAATGATTTGTCTCCAAGCCATACTTGTTAAGGGATGACGGAAAATCGTTCCAATATATAAAATTTCTAATGTAATTTTTGATAGGAGGAACTGAAAATCAAAGTACTACGAGCAAAATTTATAAAATTAACTGGAGCTAGCATAAATAGCATTTCCTGTGTGAGAATAATAAGGGCATAAATAAAAAAACCGGAAGTGGAACTAGCGGGTTGTGAGATACAACCAGTCGATGGTTACTTCTAAAGTAACCGCTACGCTCTAATTTTTTTTGTTTTTTTTTCTATCAAAATCATGTTTGACGTTATCGTTCAACCTACATACATAAATGGTATGAGACCATTCACCATTCTCTTATTGCCATTTCACCAGACGTAAACTTATGACAAAACTTTATCAACTCGGATATTTTTGGGAGGGTAACTTTCAATCGCATATTGGACATTATTTAACATTTGAAAAAATTTATTTTAAAAATTAATTCAAATAATTTTCATAAAACTTTCAAGAAACTAAATAAAAATAAAAAATAAATGTTTATTTACTACCGATGGTAGGAAGAAATGTCATAATTTGCTTAATTGTCACTTAGGTAATATGGCGTCAAAAAAATTAAAATAGAATTACCATCTTTATTGTATCATGCACCATTCTTATATAGATAACTGACATTCATTTTCATTTCAGTTGAAAAAAAATAAAATAACAAAAATAAACACCATGATCCTGTTGAAAAAATAAAATTTTATTTAAAAGTACTTGATTCTAAACTATTTCTATTTCATTTCATCCCACATTTTCATTTAATATTTTCCATGTATGTAAATCCATTCAGTAGTTCTCTCTCGGCATTGTTTTAACGAAATTTTCAATCGACTTTAAGAAGATAGGTAGATAGAAAGCAGGGGGTCAATTCTCGTTCTGTGAAACTGTGAAATGTAAACTAAGTTTTCATTTTCATTTTCGCACCTACTTTTCACTTTATTATATTTACTACTTTTCACTGTGAAAAGGTTGTGAAAAAATTTGTTCCATTCTCATTTGTACCAAGCAAATTTATCAACTTTGTTATTTTGTAATATTTGTGGAAAAGCTGAATGCACATTAAACAACACTCATGTCAATTTATATTTTTGCAATTTTGTGGGCACAAGATGACGATGAAATGTAAGTTCGAATTAGTTTTAAAAACTTTTTATTTTATTTGTTTGTATTTTGATTTAGAAAGCATTTAAGATGTCTAAGGCGCACATTGCGCGATACTCAAATCCTTTCGATATGACAACCGAAAGCCATTTAATTGATTTATACAGATTTCCAAAGTCTTTATGCATATATTTAATAAATTTATTAAGATTGTGAGTTCTCTACGTTTTTTGCGACTGGCAGCTTTCAGCGGTGCGTTGGGCAAGACAATTTGGCTGCAATATCCCAAACATCCGTCAGCCGAACTCTGAATGAAGTAGTAAAAGCCTTAAACAAAATTGCTCATAAATATATTAAATTTCCTTCAAAATAAGAGTAATTGAATTAAAAACTAAATTTATGCAAAAGCATCAATTTCCTGGCATAATTGGATTAATAGATGGAATAGAGATTAGTGCACCAAAAAAGGAGGTAAAGCATGTCTATTACTGCCGGAAAGGAGGACATTCGAAAGATGTGACGATAATTTGTGATGCGGACCAGAGATCGGCATGCGCTGCTGTTTCTCTGACTTTAAGCCTACTTACATTAAAAGAAGTGGATGACTGAACGCCAGCGCAAAGCATGCAGTGCAAGCGCACACCACCACCGCATGTGACGATCAATTTAAGCCTGCATATATGTACATATTGACTTCGGCAAAGAAGTGTTTCAAGTGTTACGCACGAGACAAGCAGACACTTTGTTTGACTTGTTGCCGAAGGCATAAGACACTGCGTTTAGCTTATTGCCGAAGGCATGACACTTTATTTGACTGTTTTTTACTGTAACAACAATTCAACGACACTTGACTGGCACGCTTATTTCATAATTTCAGTTATACTGTTGCGCTCGGTTTGTTTATCAAAATGTGGTGCGTTTATAATTTGCTAAGGAGTATATTATAAATAAAAGGCAAAAGTACAAGACTGCAAATTGTATTTTTTTCTAGTTAATAGGTAAATATGTAATTATGTAGCATATGCAACCATCGTTCAATTGCGTTCCTCTGTTAGCGCCAAAAGCATGTTGTTGGTAGTCAAATAAAGTGTCACGCCTTCGGCAATAAGCTAAACGCAGTATCTTATGCCTTCGGCAACAAGTCAAACAAAGTGTCTGCTTGTTTCGTGCGTAACATTTGAAACACTTCTTTGACGAAGTCAATATGTTATGCGCACTCCTCGCTTTGCGCTGGTGTTCTTTCATCCACTTCTTTCTCTTTAGCATCACACGTATCAGTCAATGCAGTGTTCAGTCGCAGAAGCAAGAAGTATTGACTAAGTGTACAATAATTGCGGCCACCGCATGCAGATCTCTGATGCGGACTACAAAATTCTTAGTGCTAATGCTCAGTTCGAAGGCACTTCGCATGATTATATGTATGTGTGGCGCTGATCACACGTTTGCCGAAACTTGATAGATTTGTACAATTCAGGTGAACGTGATTTCTGGCTTCTGGGCGATAGTGGTTATCCCCTACAGAAAATATTATGCGGCTTTTTTATTTTAAAGAAATAAAATTAATCAGTTTACATGTAGCCTTGGCTTATGACAAAAATTAGTGCAGCGTCAAATCTGGCGGAAGAGAGATACAATAAAGCACACAAATCTACTCGAAATATTGTGGAAAGGTTTCGTTGTTTATCCAAGAAGAGATTCTTTTTTACAGCCTATTAAAGGCGGGCCTTATAATAAATGCTTGCTTAGTGCTACATAATTATTTAATGCTTGCTAGAGTGCCATTTGAAGAAAGTCAGAAGAACCCGACAACCCTTCATTATCCGTTTCATCTCGCGAGACCCTTGCTATTGCAAAAAGGGCACGATTAAAAATTGTTCAAAATGCTTTTGGTTGAAGCATTCAGTATACATTCATCACTTATTCATACATCGTAATTATTATACAAATTAAGCAAGTGATCTAATGAACTTGCTTTTCTAATGAAACAGTTTATTTGATTTAATTAACACACTTTAATTAAACACTTTATAATTTCATAATTTTATAATTATTTATTTATCATTATGTTGACGCATCGCGTGCTGTCATATATCTCTCCCACTAATTACTATTCTACTATATAAAAAAAAATTATTAATTATAAATACAATTGAAATATAACATAAAATTTAGAAAACGTAACTCAATTTTTTTTATTAGATGTAAAATATTTTGCAACACCTGCAGGATGCCTTCGTTCACCTCTGCACTTTTTCTTATGGATTCGGTCTGCCAATTTATGGCTGATATTTCTTCCTTTTCCAGATTGTTCGCCAATTTTTGCTCCTTTAATTTCTTTTCTTCGATTTGGAGAAAGTCGTCGGGTTGGGAGCGCGCCTTCGGTTTTTTCGCCTTGAAGATTCTGCTAGTAGTTATTCATACATATATACATATGATTATACATATATTCATACAGTAAAAATATTTACTTGTCGTTAGCTATGTCCAAGTTCTCTTCAAGCCAATTTATCAGATACTCCTTTTGGTTTTCGCTGGCGCGCTTTCCTCCGAATACAAGATTGTGTGGTTTGCGGCAGTAAATAGTAAGTGAAAACAAAATTTTCATATGAAAACATTTTGACAGTTGTTTACACTATTACACTGAACGAGAATCAGTGTTGTGAAAACTATATTCCGTTTCGTTCCGCTTTTTCACATGGCACCATAACTTTTAATTTTTTCATCGAACGAGAATCGGAACGGTTGTGAAAACGATAAAAAAGTTTACAGTTTCACAGAACGAGAATCGACCCCCAGCTGAAACTATGGTGCACCGGTACGCTTTAATTAAAAAAAAATGCTTTCATATACATATGTATGTAGACCATATAAGAAGTTATAGCATTATATTCTTATTGTCAGTACCCTGGCACTGTCAGTACCTTAGATGATATACCGAAGAAGAAAAGTAAATAATTAGATAGATGCACATCAAACACAATTCTACAACTTTATTGCAGCAAAAGAATTAGTTGATTAAGCTTCTTTACACACAACATTTGAGTATTCGAGTATTGAGACCATGAACAAATAAGTTATCTGCATCACTCACAATTGAGCTTCTATAGCGTTACGTTGGAGAGATGTAACTTTAAGATTCGCTCCATTTCTTTAAGATTCGCTCCATTCCACTATTATGGTGGGCTTAAAGTTCGCAGAATATATAATTCGTACGCCGGTATTTAGAATGGTAATAGTCGACCAGGTGCCATAAGGGAGTTTAAAAGCTTGTTCCAATATTCACTTGATAAATATGTACCCAACATCTCTTCCCTCAATAGGACTTGATCATCATAAACGGAAGAATAAATTCTTGTATTGAATGAACTGTACGACACAAATAGTCAGGCAAAATTAATTTACCCTCTTTTTCGGGATATGTACCATTTTCAAATTTTAAAAATATATCGGAAAACATTTCAGCTTTTCTGTTACTTCAGGCACGCATGTTCACTATTAAAAGCATCTCGTAATGTCCATCCACAAATTATTACTCTTCAAGCATATTTTTACCTCAAATAACACTCCCATAAGTTTTTCCTTTTTTCCGAATATCTTTTAGAGTTCCATCAGCAGACGCCTTCAAAAAATTGTACCACAGATATACATGAAGATTTTAATTATTCACGTTGCCCAATTTGTTCTATTACAGCTAGATTCCTGTCTTTTGTATCCCACATAGCTTCCTAACAACGTAATCCTTAGAAAGGGGTGATTGCATAACATTCATGTAGTAGCATAGAGAACCACTGAGGCGTTCCCGGCACGCTCTTCGATGTTCAGTATCCAATTAAGTTTGGAAAACACCAAGATATTTCACTTTGTTTGACAGACCCAGTTCTGACCCTCCAAGTTTTCGTTTAGTGAAATTAGGAAATTTGGTTTTTCTTGGTGTTCGCTCCGAGAAAACAACTGATGACCCAGGAATCCACCAACCGGAGCGCCCGTTCCACGACCTCGCTTATAACCGAAGGAAACTTACCCGATACCAGTATCGCTACATCATAGGCATAAGCCACCGTCTTGATTGTCAGATAATCTAATTTTACCAGTATTTTATTCGGTGAGAGCACACCACCCTGCGGGGTGACATTCGTATATACATACGTCCCTGCTCTGTGATCCCAGTTCGGCGTGATCCATGACCGGATACAGCACTCAATACCTGCTTCTAGAACTGCCTAATTTATATAATCAACACTGAGATTATCGAAGACCCCATGGTTATGAAGGAGCCCATATTGAACTGTTTATTGTAGAGCGAACTCTCAATCATGCGTACCACCCCGTGTAGGGCGGTCTCATGTAGGAATGTTGAGAGTGTGATAAGCTCGACGTTTTGTCTCTGATATGCATGTCTCTCAGGTCTTGAGTACAAAGAACATCAGGCGTATTGGCCTCAAGTCTTAGACACTGTTATAACCACGTTTCCCTGCTTTAGCATAAAAAAGTACCTTAATATTTCTCCAACTTAGAGGAACGTGGATCAATGTTAAGCGCTCTCTGAAAATTGCTACCCGGATCGGAATAACCATTTCTGAAGCTTCTTGTAACATATCCGGTAATATTCTATCTGTCTCTTCATATATGTTGGTTGGAAGAGTCCCTCGACCAGGATTCTACTAAGCCTGACGGACTCCTTCACATCCACGATGGATTTACAAAACGCATCCGGGACGTTTCCTTAGCGTCTCACATCGTTTTTTATATTTATTTAAGTTAGCTTTGTATAGCTCCAGACCTTCCTTCTGTAGCATTCGTTAAAAGATGTATGCTTGCTTCCGGAACACTGTGAGATTCTCATTCCACCAAGGTGTGCAAGTACAAGGAATATTAAAGGTTGCCATACCTCAAAGGCCAAGCCCGCGTCATGGTCTTCCCGAAGGCCCTATTCAGTCTATCCGTCCTAGTGCTAAGCTCGCTACTCATGGAGGCAACTTCAACTGATATTTTGTTCTGTTCCTTGTGGATAATATTTTGAAATAGTATCCAGTTTGTTTTGCGAGAGTACCTAAAGGAAGTAGGGTTATCCGCCGAGAGAGTCTCTTCATCGGATGCTTTCCCTCGGTTAGTAACGTTAGATCTAAAACTTATTCCTAGCCACAGAATTCAGGAGTACTTGAAAAAATAAAGGTTGGGGTACTACCTCTATCACAGATTCTAAACTTTGAATTAATAATAAATTAAAATAGTGACTCACCTCTCTCGTTAGTCTCGGAGCTGCCCCACAATGTATACCTGGAGCTAGCACCGCAGCCAAATAAAACCGGGATAGTCCCTGCTATCCTCTGTAAAGTTATAACCGGGTACGGCTACATATATGAGCACATATACGTAGGATATCAAGCACGATGGGTTATCCGTTAACTCCAAGCAGTCATGTCCGGAGAGCTGAATTTAGAATATAGAAAGGCCTTTAAATATTTTTTTACCTGTATACGCGCGCGGGTTTACCTGGCCAGCTGGTGTGAAATAAGTTATAATGGGCTCGGTGAGTCCTATGACCTCTAGGTTCCTTACCCAAGATTCCTGTATTAGTAAGACATCGATGTTTCCCTCCCTCAGGAATACAAAGAGGTTCTCCGGGGCAACCTTAGAGTGCCTAAGACTTGCCTGGACAACCTTCATCGACTCTCTCGGTATCGTCCAACACCTGGCTGGTACTCTCGGTGGATTCGTCATCCACGCTTGCTTCAATACTCATTTCGCCTAACAACTGGTTGGCGTCTTCGACATCGGCCTCCGGTATCGGCTCTTTGGAATGGAATATTTTAAGCTTCGCTGTTCTTACCACGAAAAACATCTTAGCCGTAGGAGGAGGTTTCCTCATAGCTTGCTTCGTAGTGCTCCCTGGAGCACTGAACGCAGCCTTCGAAAGGCTTGGCATTTCTTCAGGAATGCTAGGTTTAGCATTTGCTGGTACAGCTGCAGAGCGTACCGAGTCCTTGCTGGACGCCAGGAGACATCTCTGCGTTTCTAAAACTGTTTTGCTGTATCAGTTTTTTTCATTTTTGCGCTCAGAAGTATGCACGGAAGGGGCCGTCCAACCCGGTAGAACCGGCATACCGCTTATATATACTATGTGACCTAGCCCGGGCATCGGAGGGCTTAAATAGAAGGGGAAGAAAAAGGTACAAAGGAATATAAGGAGAGGTAGGTAGAGGTGGAGAGAAGAAGTGGACTTGGTTGAGGACGACAGTGCGGGTGGTATATGCGCGGGAGCTGCAGCCTACGGCCCCCAACCCTCGGATGTAGAGTAACCACATGTAGTCGAAACATATAATATAATTTTCCTAACGTTCTATTAGCCAAGTTTTTTGTCACCAATATCCTCCGTTTTTGCATTAAAACTGCAAATATTTGCTCTCATTAGATACCAAGTGTGAGGATGCCATTATTAAAAACATCGTATCAACGAAATAGATAAACTACTACTATAGTAATAAAATAAATAAACTGACAATACAATCGTAATATAATACGATATATTTCGGACATTCAGGCTCATTACACTAATACTAATAGTTATTAATTATTCGATTCCAAGTATACATTTGTATGTTCATATAAGCACAGGAGTAATTATACGCAACTGTGCGTCCCCTTGGATAAATCTTCCATACAATCGTGACCTGTTATCTTTAGTTGCGGTATTAAACGTTTAAGATTATCTAAGGTATTTCAAGTAACCTGCATTTGCTTTATGGCCAAACATCGCTGTATATATACATACATGTATACATCTATATTTGCGAATACATATACATACATACATACATACACTTGCTAGGCCTGGCAATAAATCGATATAGCAGAATTGGATTAAGTTTCCTTATTTGTTTAACTATGAAATTTTGAGCGATGATTATCGGACAATTCTTCTCTTCTGTATGCAGTCGTGTTAGTCAGCATACACACATACATAAATTTGTACTACTTGGAATTTGGCAATGCAACATATGAAAATATTCTATATCCATTTGTACATTTTGAAATAAATCAGGCAAACTTTTTATATAACTTTATTAAAAAAATATTCTAAATTTCCTGTGCAGAATAAAAAAAATGTGTGACATACATAAATACATAAATAAATATGTTAGATCACCACAAATGCAAAAGTGTTAAATTTTTTCGTTCCCCGCACATTTTTGAAGAGCTTGAGAATGAAAAATAAGATCTGAAATAAAGCTACACACCTGTAGTGGGGAAGAGCAATGCGATTTGGACGTCCAAATTTAAGTATACCCTATGCATGGCTTAAGGCGAAATGACTATATGAACTGAAAATGCACATTTTTGAGATCTTAAGTGCTCAAATTAAAAATTTACGTAACTAATTTGTGCTACAGTTGTCCAAAAGTGATTAATTTCATGGCTTTTATGCAATCAATCAAGAGCTTATGAAGAATAAAAATCAGCACATTCAAATACTTACTGACAAACATGCGAATGCCTTTGCTAAAAATATGTGTATGGAACGCCTTGTGCATTTTTCAACACTGACTAGAGCTCTCGAATATCTTAAACAAAACGCTTTTACCAACAAACATCTATAGGAAGATTCTTAAACAAATTATCCAGATGACAAAGCTCATGGCGGGACAGCAGTTCTAATTAAAAGAGGAATCTTATATAAAATTCTTCCACTGCTTTCTACGAAGTATCTCCAAGCCTCTGCAACATAACATTGTTCGCAGTATACTGTCCAAAACTTTTCTCAATATCACCGAATCGATTTATGGACTTATACCCTCACGACGAGCTCGCTTGAATAATCCAAAGAGGCTGACTCGCAAACTAAACCAATAAAAGTGCATCCACTTGTGAAGCCCAGTATTGAACGTCATCAAAGAGCAACTGAACTTAAAGTAAACACCGGCAAATGATTTAATTACCCCACAAATGCACATAGAACGTCCGGCTATAGCATAACGAGGCGTCTTTCATGATAACCTAGCACACACGCGATACCCAAACACGTCGACTCGTAAATGTATAGTCGTGTGGTGACTAGCACCCGCTTAGTACAAGGAGCCTTCCCGAGGTGGCACCGGGTAACGCCATCGTGGCTAATTCGAGCGGTGACCTCTCCTTGATCCCGACCTCTACTTTTCCCCTCAAATATAAATCCCAGTCAGCTTTTCTCTCAAGATGTCATACGATCCATGCCGTGGAGCAGCCTGGCTGGGGGGTCTACACAAAGCCCAGTCATGAACGGAGTGATTCGGTTACCGAGCAAACTTCGGAGCCAACTAGCCTTACCCGGGTACAGCGGATCTCTGCCCGGTGGGTATTTATTTCTATGTCACTCGTGGGTTTAATAGAATCAGCAACAGCAACAGCAACAACAACATTAACACCAAAGTTCGGCACTCCACAACAAAGGCGGAAAGGAACTAGGAACTCCGTAACACGTTAAGCCACGGTATAGCCGGGATTTCTTAATCAAACGGCAGATGCACCAGCACCAACCAGTACTAGAACTAAGGTGCCCCCTAGTCCGAGAAGCCCGAAGACCAGTAGTGCTCACAAAATCAGCATTTTCCGGGAGGTCCGTATGGCTGGGACCTAGATTCCTGTTTCTCTTGCAGTAGGCTTGCCACTCAGCGAACAGCATATGGTGGGCTTGTTGTGGGTAGGCCCAGGAGCGCGATTACCTGCAATAGGGCTAAAGCCTTCCACCGAACAGACCCGTCGAAGGCCACGCACTAAGACCTGCGCATCGCTTCCCGAATTCTTCGTTGCCAGGCCACCTCGCCGATCAGGGAGGATCAGGTCTTGAAGGAGGACTTCGCGAAGACAAAGAGTACTACGCGTCATATGTCTGCCGAAGAAGCTCCTACATTGGCACCGAGTAGGGCCAAGCTTGTGTCTTGTGCCGATGAAAGTAATGAAGAAGGCAGTATCCCCAGAAACCAATGGAGATGGTCCATGGCGCCTTAGCAAAAGTGATTTGCACATAAGAAAGACAACCATGATGTACGGATTCTGGCTGGTTTTAGAGCAAAGTTACGCTGGTTGCTTGCGATGGCAGCAGATCGGTTGAGCTTTATAAAACAGTGGTTCACAGAGCAGGCGAGGTGTGGCCGGGAGTCCGCGAGAAGGAAAAGAATACAAAACCGATAATAATATGATAAATGCTGCATAAATTTAATCCTAGCATACCCACACACAACTAATGGAGCGAGTAGGAACAGGTCCCTGCTTAAGGGAGCGAACAGAGTGGGCGCTTGTTGCGTATTTCAGCGCCGAAAACATTGTTTATTCTGCGAAAAGCTAGTTTTGGACATAAAATTCTTTGGAAAAAGGGAAATCAAAAATTATATGCTGTCATTCATCATTTAATGGCATTCTTGTTGAACTTTTCTTGAGTACAGTCGTGTGTTTTGGTTTATTTAAAATGAATGTAGAACAATTAATAAGTGAAGTTCTTTCTCGGCCGCCTTTGTGGGATCAGAAAAATAAATGTTATCATAACCGTGTTTTAGTGGAAAAGCTATGGATGTCCGTTGCTTCAGAAATGAAAATACCAAGTAAGTTACATTGAAATTTATTATATTTTATTCATGCATACGAAATTACAAAATTTATCTCTTATTAATCTACCATTTTTGACGCTTGTTTTATTGAATTCTTTTATGATTTTTTCCAAATGTTCTTTTTGCACTTCTTCTTTTAAATTTTCATCTAATCCCTCTAAATCAATAATTATGTTGTGTAGAAGGCATATACATTTTACAATGAGTTCAGCGAACAAAGGATCCGTTTCAATGGGTTTCCATAATATTCTGAACCTTGCACTTAATAACCCAAAGGCGCATTCAATGCACTTTCTAGCTCTTGAAAGCCGGGCATTAAAATATTCATGGTCTTCCGTTATCTCCTTTCGGCTATACGGCCTTAACAAACATTCTAAAAGGGGATAAGCCTCATCCCCAAGAAATACATATGGCACAATTTCTTCACTGTTTGGCAGACATGTATTTCCTGGTACAGGTAGTTCTCCACTTTTTAAAAGATTAAAGATTTTGGAAGAGCTAAAAGTGCCACCATCACTTTGCTTTCCGTATCCACCAACTTCAACCGCAATAAATTTGCAGTTGGCATCGGCAATACCTTGCAACACAATAGAAAAAAAGTGTTTATAATTAAAATACATGGAGCCAGTATTTCCTGGACACTTGATTCGTATGTGCTTCCCGTCGATAGCACCAATACAATTTGGGAAGTTCCATAGCTTCCAGTATTGCTCTGCAATTTCTTGAAAACATTGTTCGTTTGGCTGCGGCATATGTATAGTAAACATATTATCCCATAGAACTTGGGTTGTCTCCTTAACAATAGCTCCTACTGTTGATTTGCCTAGCCGAAACGAAAAAGCTAGTGAGGCAAATGATGCTTCAGTTGCCAGAAATCTAAATAAGAAAGTTAAAACAAAAATTGTTATTTAAATTTATATTATATTATTTGTATAAATTTTTGTATTTTATTGTTTAAATTCATGTATGCATATAATTTTTATCATATTTTAATTATATGGTTTTATTTGATCTTGCAGAGGAAGACTTAAAAAAAAATGGAAGTATTTACGCGATCAATTTCGATGTGAAGTACGCAAAATTCCAACTCCAAAATCGGGGGATGCCGCATCACAAATTACTTCGAGTTGGCCTTATTTCAACTCTCTACTGTTTTTAAAGCACCAAATGAAATACAGAAATTTAAGTGGTAATTTCAAAGCGTCAAGTGTAAAAGCTACCCAAGAAGAGGTTGAATATCAAGAAGAAATTGAAGATATTCTCAACACTTCACAAGTCGAAGAAACACGAGATCTGTGCGACAATGACGAGTTCAGCTGTGAAGTTCCATCGAAAAAAAAAAATACCTCTAACAGCACTGCCCAATTGTTGGAAATTGAAAAAAGAAAATTGGCACTGCTGGAAAATAAAAAAATGGAAAAAAAGACTGTATTGGATGAAGATGAAGCATTTTTTGTAACTCTTTTGCCGCGTATTCGGAAGTTGGACCCAGAGAATAAATTTCTGTGTCGAATGGAAATGCAAAATGTACTTTATAAATACGTGTATGCAAAAGTTCAAAATATGCCCACACTGTCCAATGAAACTTCAAGATACGCGCCTTTGTCTTCACCAATCAGCGTTTCTTCTGAAAGCTACCAGATAAATTCTTTAGACCTTAGTACAACTCCTTGTTTTCAACCGATCTCATTTACCACAGTTGAAGGTACAAATATACCATCAACTTCATCATCATTGGTTCCAGACCAAAATACAATGGAAACTGTAATTTATTCATCTTTAAATTCCTCTTAATTAATTTATATTATTTATTTTTAATTTTTTTTGTTTAATTTTTCTTTTTATTTATAAAAAAATGTAATCATGAATTTAATACGATATAAAATGAATTTTAATTTAATTTTAATTTTTCTTTTTATTTATAAAAAATGTATTCATGAATTTAATACGATATAAAATGAATTTAATACAATAAATACAAATATATAAAACATAAAAAATTTCTTACCTGAGAGTTACTATCAAGCGTTCACATGGACATATTGATACTTTAATAAAATTACTCCACTTCTTTTTTAATTTATCACCAATCTTTTCGAGAATATAGTCGAAAGTTTCAATACTCATTCGAGTATATTCTTTAAACTTGGCAGGATATTTTCTTAAATCACTATATAAGTGATGAAATTCTCCAAATTCACTTCGTTTATCATTTATTGGATGTTTTCCAAATGATTTTTTATTGATAAAATACTTTAAAACAGTAGCCGAAGCTAAATACTCATCATCTGACGAATCCATATCTTTTCACTTCAATTTCACAAACACGAATGAACAACAAACCCAAATGCATACAAACATACATAAAACACAAATAATAGATAAAATATCAGCGCCGATTCTCGCATCCACTATGCACACTCAAACTTGTTTCTCGCATGAACAAGTTCTCGCAATAAGCGTCAGTCGGCTCGGCTCGGCAACAAGCGGCCACTCTGTTCGCTCCCTAACACTTCGGTACTTTTTGGAATGTCCGTCTCACCCAATAGGGCAGGACCAACATGAGCAAGGTGAGTTACTCTTTAATTATTTACTTTATACGAACCTATCTATTTGCAACATATGAAGTGATCCTACCCTTATTAAAATCAACCGCAGGAAAGTTCTTGACATTACCCTCGTAAATGATACTTTCAAAGATCAGATTTCGGCATGGAAAGTTCTGAAAGAGCATTCTTTTCCCTAATACAGGGTCATAGAATTTAGTATACTGGACTTCCTCCCCGTCCCTAAAGAGATACAAAATATCAGGAAGACTAACTGGAGGTATTACAGAAAATTTGTCCTAAAGAACCTATGTTCTCAGCCACCTAACATACCGGAAACGCGTGAGGAACTTGGTAATTTAGTTAGTATTTTTGATAAGAGCTTCTAGGCTGCACTAACCAAAGCCATGCGTCAAGAAAAGAAGAAAGGAGGCGCCGAGGACTCCTCGGCGGTTCTGGGCTCTAACCAAACATCGTAAGGAATGTAGGAAAGTGTTCAACACTGCTAAGAGAGACTCCACAAATTCATCCTGGGTGCTTTTTAAATCTACCCTTAGTACCCATAAGAAGGTCATTAGAAAAATGATACGGACTTCGTGGATAAATTTTTGTAGCGGGATAGAGGCTATAACCGAGGGATCTAGGCTACGAAAGGTACCTGCACAACCATCTGTATTCAAAAGGAAGATGGATTGTGGACTGACTCTAGCTACGAAACAGTAAAACTACTCTTATATCATCACTTCCCAAAGAGAAATAATTACCTGAAAAATGCTCCAAAACCGTTGGAAGTTCCACCATATCAGAGAAATAATAAGCTGCGTAAGAATTGGCTACATTCCCCAGATCTTAACGGAAGTCAAAATAGTATTCATACCGAAGGCGGGCAAAGCCCCCACTCTAAGCCAGACGATTTCAGACCTATAAGTCTATCCTCTTTTTTACTGAAAACTCTGGAAAGACTTCTAGAAACATGTATAAGACAAACGATTAACCCTGCTCATTTATCTAATGTACACAAACTAGGAAATGTGTTCTTTGGCACACATGTGTTCTGCAACACAATGTGCTTGTGGGTTTTTGTACTTCTTAGCAACTCTGCACAAGTAACCGATGTAAACGAATGGCGACTGAATGCTAAACGTTCAATACTTATTGCGTAAGTATTAACACTGTTCTTATGCTGATAGTTTCGAAGTTCGCTGCCTGTAAATTTTATGTATTTTTTTTGAAAAATTCAAAAAATTATATATCAATTTTATTATATTTCTTAGAGTCAGAATTTGTTCAAAATGCTACCCAAAAAAAAACCAAACTTTTCGATAAACAGCAAGCAGAATGTGTCAACACTTCATGGTGTGCCTGTGCTATCGTGTCAACACACCAAACATCGTGTCATTACCCACCTCTACAACTCTTCATTCCTTAGTCCCGAATATTTAACGATTCTTTGAAATAAAGAAATTTGCGGTAGTGACATCCCTGAACGCAGCGGCTTCAACATTGTCCTCCCATGTGCGATCATTTTGCCCTTGGCGAACCTGCGGGTGAACAAAACTCTGGTTCATGTGCCAACAGCTTACCAGCAGGGAGATGAGCTCTGAGCTAGGAGTCGGGCAACTCACATGTCGGTCAGAAATTACACTCAGCAGGGAGGAGTTCTCTCTTCATTCCTATGAGTAGTTACGGTGAACCAACTATTGTGGCGCATGGGAATGGTAGGGTATGATGTTGTTGCATATGCCGATTATGCTGCGATAATAGTACGGGAAAATATCCTCAAATGTGGGCTCTCATGAAGGCTGCCCCACCTCTTCGGTTGCATTGACCAAAAAGTGCGGCCTTCATGTAAACCCAGCCCGGAGCCCTAGTCTCATAAACAGTTCCAATGTACAATGGATCACGGAATTACGCATAAGTGGAGCCTTGTGCTCCTCCCTTACTGAGGCTCTAAATACAGTTTTGCATCTCCCTCACCTTGGCGGAATGGCTCGAGAAATAGCTATTACCGCAGCTTTAAGACTCATGCTTCTGCACTCATGGTACATCTGGTCACTCGAAAATTTTATGGACAATAGCGCCCTTCCCTATACCTGCTAGTTTTCACTGGAAACTGTAAGATTACGATACCAAGGGGTATCCCGAAGGCCACTCGACCTTTAGTCAAAATACCCAACGAGAAAACAAAGATATTATTCTTCACTGATAGTTAAGCGGCCCTAAAGTCCTAAACTCATGCGTAGACAACACTAACTCTCTAACTGAATATAGCAGATCTTAAAACTAGATGGCCTAGCATTATAAAATACGACTCATATGGGTACCTGGGCTCCGAGACATTAAGGGTAACTTCAAAGTCGATGAGTTGGCAATAACTGGTACGACCAAACTTTCCTTTCGAGGAAGCACAGAGTAAGTATACCATGTGGCCATTTTAAATTACATGCTAAAATCAACATCATACAACCAGTAAATGGGATCTGAACTGCCCTAGCACTTTCTGCAAGATCTTTCGGATATAGCGGGAATCAAATTAAGAGTAGTTTCAGAGTTTATTATGTCAGCGAAATGTTTCGATTCCCGCTGACCGGCGCAACATCATAGTGGAACGTAGTTTTTTATGACATCACAATGGGCCTACTATTGGCCTAATTGCAGGAGGTGGCTCTAGCCCTAGCCATTTCTATCTAACATAAACTGCTCATATGTCTTTAACGATATGCTTAGAATTGACCATTTTCCAACACATTGGAGGTAATCGATTATAATAATGTTACCCAAACTACAAAAGGACAAGCCCCAAGCATACTCATTCAGACCCATAAGCTTGCCTCCTTTCTTTTTAAAGCTATTTGAAAAGAACTTCTGCACATGCGCGGAACATGAAGTTAACCGTATAACATCTGAAATAAGGGCAGCGTTTGAACAGAGAGAGTACTGCTCAACAATTTTTCCGGATGTCTCTCATCGCATTTCACTGGCCGGTCTAATACATAAAATACGACAAAATAAGTTCATCATGCAAGAATTAGACATCGGAGCCCCAGTCCCTTAGTCCTTCGCATTATCAATCTCTGTTGATGACACAGCTATTCTTAAAAGATCTCGATGCCCAAATAATTCATTCAGCTTCTAGCTCAGTATTTACTGCTCGTGGATGAGTGGTTGGCTAGCTTAGGTATAAGGATCAATGATCAAAAGAGTAAACACGTCACCTTCATACTAAATACGAATTCCTGTTACGCTGCCCTTAAATAGCATTACGATGCCGCAGACCAATGAAGTGCATCACGACAGGTGTCTCACTTTTCGCAAGCACGTTGAATCTACCTTCATTGGATTATACAGTGCTTATACTTCTTTACACTAGTATTACAAAACCATGTTGGATGTACGAGTCACAGTTGTGGAATAATGCTTAATCAAAAATCCTTTGGGGAGTCACAGTAGATTTATGGTACATTCGGAATAAGAACATCCATGGTGACCCCAACATCACATCTGCCCAAAATGAAATACCGAAAATCAAGCAAAAGTATTTAGATAAGTTAAACGTGCACCGAAATCAATTAGCACCGGTCAAGCAACGCAAACACGAGTCAGGCCAAACGTTTTCCGGCCCGGATAGACAAAATTCGATACAAGAATCACTGCTAATAACGATAAATAAAGGGTCCAGCATTGACAACAATGATAAAGTAAGTATTGTGTGTGCTTTTTTGAACAGGGTGAGCAGTTGAACAGTACACGTGCTTTCCATTTCGATTCAACCGGTCCACTCGGGACACTATTTTATTTTTCAATGAAACTCAAATATGTTCCTCAATGGTCAAAATAATGAGGCACGTATTTTTTTTTTGAGTCCTAAAAAAATTGTTTCTGAGAATTATCGGCAATTTTGTTTTTCGGGTGAAAATCAATTTTTTCCGTTATCCGCGGACACTTTTTTTAAATTATTTATAACTTCGTAAAAAATTGACCGATTTCGACAGTTTTTACTTTGAAATATTTGTAATAATTTGCACTACCAAATACAGGTATGAAAAATTGTTCGGATATTGTTTATAATTTTTTATTTTGCAATAAATTCGCGGCTTTTATGTAAAATGAAAAATTTCAATGGCATAGCAAAAAATGAAGAATTCGAATTCTTTACATCAGAAATTACAGATTGCCAACTTTGCGCGAAGTGGTTCGAGAATTTCTTGCATGTATTTCCCGGTCACTTTGCAACTTAATTTTGGCACTTATTATTTATTTATGAACACTTTTACACTTTAAACACTTTCTGAATTATTACTGTAACGCATAAATTCGCAATAAAGAATCTATTCTAATAGTTTATTGCATATTTGATATATGGACGCACTGCACTACATTGTATGCGTGAATAATATTTATTATGGCGCTTGCTTTCGCACACAAACGCGAACACTTTGTAAATTTTCCACATTTTCACATATTTCACGCACTAAGACTTTGTATTTTAACTTACCGGTTAAAATAATATGGTATTGTTTTCATTTCTTCACGATTTTTCGCAATTTTCTTTGAAAATTTGTAAATTACATTTATTTCTTTGTTTTGATTCCTCAAAACTTGAAGCGAAAATGTTCATGCTCTTTTTCTCCGTACGAACAGAGACACAAAGCGTATGGGGAGTTCCTATTGGAAAAATTTTTCGTACGTTATTAAATTTCTCACACAATTTTCAAATTAACGTGTTGTCCCTTCTTATGTCAATTTCGTTTTTCTGTAGATGCGAAATAATATATTTTTTTTTATTTGAATGAAAAATGTGATTTGACAAAAAAAAATCACGGGAAACTTATTCAAGTATCGATAAAATTGGAGAAACTGATTGTATTCTGCACTACAGTTGGTTTAGATGGCGCGGCCATATTCTGTATGCTTTCGTTTTTCTCGAGTTCAAATCCCATTAACAGCGAGTTTTTTTTTTGGGTTGATTTAGATTTTTTACTTTTTTGCAAATTCTTGCAATTATATGCACATATATGTATATAACGCCTCAAGAAGTACAACTTATGTAATACGTTTTATGTATTTGTGTACTGAAACAATTTATTTAATAAAAAAAACTCTGGTTCAATTTAAAAAAATATATGTGCATATATGTACATGTATGTACATACATACATACATATGTTTTACATTAAGGTGCTTCACCAAAAAAGTTGCAAACTTTCTAACTGATTTATTTAATTTACGATTTATTTGTGCTCTTAGACTTCTGCCAAATATTTACGAAAAATATTAGCATTTACATACATATCTACGTGTGCTTGCCCGACTTAAAAATGCCACCAAAAATCAAGATTTTTTCTAATGATACGATATGATATGATAGGTATAAATCGGCAAAGTTTTGGGTGAGAAAAGGTCGAAGGCAGCATTACAAGTTTCATAATGGTTTAAGCTGTTTGAGGCAATTTTATTGAAAACATTAAAAACCCCAAAAATTTAAGCAATTTAAAATCGGTCCAGCTCACCTTAAACGTTTTATAGATGTACATATATATGTATGTACATACATAGGTACATACATATTTTAATAAATAATTTATATTTCATTTCAAAGCATCCGTTAAAGTTGATTATACACACTAATGTCTTCATATTCTCATACACACATATATACATATGTATGTTTTGCCAACTCACAATATATGCACGTATGTATGTATGTATGTATGAACAAAAAATATCAAAATCAAAAAAATCAATTTCAAACAATTTTTCTTTAAAAGGCAGAAGAAAGCGCCAAAATATGTAATATACCAACATATGTATATGTACATTTGTATGTATGTATTCGTGCAAACATATTATACGAAGTACCAAGGCACCAAAAATATCAGTAAGAATGCGCGCGTATTTGAATTGAAAAATTAAAAATTTTTTGAATTGCGCATGTAATTTTCCTTTCCCTTCTTGCACTCTTTTAGTCTATACTCATTTGAGCACCCTCTTGTCGTCGCAAGCGTCCCTTCCATTCACAACCAAATTCAAATATAAATTCAAGAATTTTATAAATTTTCAACCAAAATTCGACAATTAGCCTATGTTGCCGATTTTCAGGAATATTTATTTGTATGTAGCTAAAAATATTTCAGTGTTTTTTTCTACCCTCCCCTTTCCTTTCCACCCTTCCCTCATATGTATACTTGTTCTATAAGCGGCTGCCGCAAATCGTCTATTGTGGCTTCGGTAGTATAACTGCGGGGCACATTAACATATTGCACAATTGAGCTTGTACACGAGTTCGATCCCCATCCCATGCCCTTAATTTTATGTTTTTTTTTGTCTTTTAATTCAATGGCATATGAAATATAATATTAACTGTCATTCAATTTTGATCATACATATATTAATAAAAAGGAAGTTTAAATAAATAATATGTGCAAGATTTTTTACAATTAACCAAATGTACATATGTACATACAATTGCACTGACATTTTTCTGCTTCTATCATCCCATTTACATTTTCTTTCATTCTTTGACCTGGCGAAGAGCGAACTCGCAGCGAATTCAAAATAAACGTTCTCACATTTGGTGAGCTTGGAAGAATGACAATGTAATGAAGTGTGGGGGGTTCCCATTACAAAAATCCAGCCACTGGCTCGCTACACTTCAGCGTGTTGTCCCTTCTTATACATCTACGTTCTTTGAAGATGCTAACATGCTGGCTTTTACAACTAAACGAGTTAGAGTGTTATTTTGCTAGTTGGTTAGAAAGAAAAAGGCTTGCTGTACATGCACCTCGTCATTGTTTTCTTTTTTAACTTCAAATTAGTATTCGTTTTGTGGTAAATAAAGTGATTGTGTGCAATTTTTCCAATATATTCCTTTCCGGCAAGTCGAATACAACAAACGAAGTCATCCGATCTACGAGCGCAACAATTGCTTTTATATATTATTAAAATAAAAATGAATACCTTGTCTTGATATTTTATTGGGACACCAAATGTTGTCATATTGTAACTACATTGTCCGCTGCAACAAAACCATCGGCAGTAGCTACAGAAAAGCGACGACATGGAGCTATTTGAAGCCAAATTTAAGGCTTTGGCGTACTCGTACACCGCAAACGCCAGCCACCGGCATGAGCACCGGTAACCTATGTATAACAACTAAAACTCTAGCCACCGGTGTTAGCACTCGGTGAACTACAATAACAACTAAATCAGGCATAAATGAAATAATAAAGACCAGTTCCCTTGTTTTGCTTTGGTGTTCGGCTGGTGTTCCAGGAGATCTATTTTAGTCGATACGTAGTGCATACATACTCGTATAAGAAATTCTAAGAGGCAGTAAGAGGTACATACTTCGAGAAGACAACCCGTCAAGCGGTTTGGCATTTTTGCATTCTCAACACAAAAATCATAAATTCATATACATATGTATGTATACATTCAAAAAATTTTAATTGATAATGAACTTCGGTGAAAATCTTTTGCATCTCATCGCATTGAAACAATTTTTACAAATTTCTTTTCGGTTAGTTTCAACTTCAATATATGTACGTGCTTTGAAATGTAGCATTTGAGCCACATTTTTATACATCTTTAGATTAACTCAGTATTTTAAAATTAACAAACCTGGTTCATATTCAAAAATATATGAAGACCAGAAGGAAGTAATCAAAATATTTTTGTGGATTGAAAGCATTTTAATGAATGTTCTCAGCTACCTTGTTAGGCGTATGACTTTGTTATAAATGAATGGTATATTTTTTATGAATCCGGCTAAAAAACGTAGAAAACCTCGAGAAGAATGTACCGAAAATTAAAATAAAATGTAAAGAAGTATTGTAGATGTCAACAGAATAATGACTGCGATAAAAAAGTATGAAGAAAGTACGTGCAGGGACATATTTAAATTTGAGTAACAAATGCATCAAAGGACGTTCTAAAAAGCTCAATAAATATCATATGAAATGCTTTGATTTTCGCTGGATGTAGATAAAACCCAGTCGTAATAATATTATAGGAAACAAGTAAAGAAGAGTTTAAGTTTGGGTGAAACCGAACTTTAATTATCCGACTCATGTTTTTATTTGAAATAATCAGTGATTGGTGTGTGCAATAAATCCAATTAATATAGTGCACTTCATATTGAAAACTTACACGATTTTTATTTAAGAACTACCTATACCAAGCGTGCGTCGCTACACTTTAAAAAATCAGCATACACTGATGCCAATGAAAAAAATTTAATTGTATTCAAAGAAAATTGGTTTTAAGCCATTTCTAAGAAAAATTGTTTAACATTTAACATTTTGATAAATATGACCTATGTTATGCCCGACGTTACTGTTTAGTTACTAGTTAAAGACCCATTCAATCAATTCATTCAATAGTTTCGGAGAATAGTGCGTTCAAATATACAAACAGGGTACTCCTTAAAAAAAGAAATATTTAATCTTCCAATGACAACCAGACGCATTGCTCACATTTTTCTTCGCTTATAATACGTTAAATGAAAAAAACCCGTCAGCAAGTCCATGTTGAAGCTGAATTACAAACAATCACGCTTAGACTTCTCACAAAAACGCATGTAGCTGATTACTGAATGGGGTAATATTGTGTTTTTCGATGAAAAAAATCAACTTAAATGGACCAAAGAGTTGTTATTGGAACCATTTACATAACAATGACGTACGTATGTCAAAAAGAAAATTTGGTGGTGACAGCATTATTGCGTGGGCGACATTTTCACCAAGAGGAAAAGCAAATATTTGGTTTGTGCCGCCAAAATTGGATTGAAAAATGTGCGCGGAACTGTTGATTTGAGTAATAAAATAGTTGAGAATTCATAAATCGTCCTTGAAATGGTTTGATGGGCACGACATCAAGCTTATGGAGTGGCCTGCATACAGTCCCAGTGGAGAACCTTTCGAAGTGTATGCTACGCAAAATCTATAGACAAAAAGCCTAAGGCTTGGGAAGATTTGGTTCATATTAAAAATTAAGTTGATGCATTTAAGTGAATATGTTCTTATTTTTATACCCCTGTGCAGTGGAAGTGTTGCTGTCAAAATGATGTCAAAAATGAGGGACAAATTATTCTGCCTGATGATTGGTGTCGTACAGTTCATTCACTACGAGCACTGTTTTTCTTACTGGTAAGTTGTGGCAAGTAAAATATTTTCCAGCAAGAATTCGCGTCTTCCTTTCCAAAATAACGGTCATTTTGCTCTCTGAATTGTTACAAACTATCTGCTGCATGAACAAACTACATATCTATCAACCGAGTTTTGGAACAAGCTTTTAAACACCCTTATCGCGCCTTGTCTACTATCACATAAAATCATTCTCAAAACCGGCAAACCAATTCTTACTTTGCGAAGTTTAAACCCACCAAAATTGCGGGCTGGAAGGAGGCTTGAAGTTAATTCTGTCCAACGTACCGCCAGAGAAGCGGAAATTTTGATCGGCAGTGGCACAGATGAGCGTGTTTTTATATCTCGAAAACCACGTATACCTAACAATTCCCAATCTTGGATAAGAGCAGTGAATACGTTTAAACTAGTTATGTTAATGAAAGATAACGCTTATAATTAATCATCTATATATTCTCATAATATTTTTTTTTTATTATAGGTTTCGAGCGTACCATTTGGTCAGGATCTGTTATCATGTGAAAAACAGAGCAGCACGGCGCAATCCACAATCAGTGCTCTGTGTTTATATGTTCAAAACACGGAGTTCTAAAAATTGACAATAACGCTTACACCACACTCAAAAATCAGCTCGCAATAATACACATAGCTTACCAAGAAGTTGCATGGCGTTTGCTTTCTTGTAGCAAGATTTTTCGTCCAATTTCACCACTCCAGAAACCAATTGAATTAAATTCGAAAAGTCAAATTAATTCTGGTATGGTGAAGTTGGACAAAATTTTCTGTTAGAGGAACGGCGGAATTTATGCAGTTTCTTTGTAATCTACGCTCTTTGCTATGACTGTTTCTGTTCGGTTTCCACACCCATGATCTTAGTTGGAGATTTTAATTCGTGGTTTCTACTACGTGGTTTCTTATCCGTTGAAATAAAATCGACTCTTCCAATATTGCGCCAAAGGTCAACACCCATAGTTTTGATAGCTTATCAGGCAATGCCCATCATCCAATTGTTACGGAATCAGCCACACCTACTACGAATAGATGATATCCAAAGCCAAAAATTTTAACCGAAAATGCAGATCACAGAGCACCCGGTGTACAAAAATATAAACAAAGAGGCTGCCAATATTGCTCAGATAATATGCTCTGAGTCACATATGTCTATACCTCAAATGTGTTACAAGCCATATAATCGATAATCTAAGATTGAGCAGAATATAAGAGAACGGAACAGAACCGACGCTAACCTAATCTTACGGCATCATTCTCTATTGCGAAACGAACGTTCGTTTCGTGTCAAACGCGAATAGTTCGCCTATTTGAATCGCGTATCTCGAACACAGAAGAACACGGGACGATAACGTAAGAAATATACATTTTCTAATACGAATCATCGGCCAAACAATGAAAAAATATGTCAAATTTGAAAGAAAACAAATTGTGTTTCGCTACGTTACATTCGAAATGGAAAATTCCTCATAAACGCAATTTTAAAAAAGCGGTTATTTCAGGTTTAAATAAAAACTGTAATTTCCGTATTAAAAAGACCCTTGCAGCTAAAATTTAGGCTGAATCCGCAGAGAAATTGACAAAAATTGCAGTAATACTTAGGTTTCAAAAAGAATTGCGGAATCTGTAAGCTGTAATAGTTCAGGCAGATGCAACCAAAGCTATTGTGTTTGCTCAGTATCCGGCAATTCCAGACCATTGGTTCGATAACACAATCTTCTTCTCTCCACTCTCAACTCCGTTTCTTCCAAGCAAACAGTTAAATATGCATACAATTTAAAATGAAAATTGTATCAATAATAAAAAATTAATTTTTTGTTTTGTTCAAATCTAAACAAATGTGTAAGTAAACAAAGAAATATGATGTCGTCACATATCAAAAACCAGGTAAAATAAAATAAAAACTATAATATTAATTTGTGAGCTCAAGGCCGTATAAGGAAAAGTATATTGGAAAAAGACGATAACAGTCAGGAGGGGCAGAAATTATAGCTATTTCGGAGATCACCACATCTCCTCATCAGATTTCTTATATGTGGTGATCTCCGAAATAGCTATAATTTCTACCACTTCTACCACTCCTGACTGTTGTTGTCTTTTGTCCAATATACTTTTCCTTATTCTGGCCTTGAGCTCACTAATTAATATTATCGTTGCGACATAAAGCGGATTACAAGCTCATAACTCCAACTTCTTTTAATTTTATTAAAAGCACTAACGGCCCAATATTTAACTCAAAGCTCAAATTGAAGAGAAACTCTTTTAACCCAGTTTAAATTGAGCCGAATTTCCTATGCAATGTTAAAAAACTCACCCAACAAGATAAAACAAATATTTTTATTTTTGGCCTTATTTTTTATGAATCGTCTGTATAATTTATAGACTTGAGGCCAGGTTTGTATTAGGGAATAATATGAGAAACAACAATTTTTCAAAGTGATAGAAGTGATAGCTGCTATTTCGGAGATCACCACATCTCCTCATCAGACTTCTTTCTTTCTAGACTTTACCTGGCTTTTAACTATGGTACACGGGATTGCTAGGCGAGCACGCAACCACTCAGCCACGCTAACCGTGTGAAAATTGTTTGTTTTTTCTACCACTTTTAAAAATTGTTGTTTTCTCATATTATTCCTAACACAAACCTGGCCCCAAGCTCTATAAATTATATAAACCAAATATTGTTTACTTGAGTTTTCGCTCAAAGTCGTTCCAGTTTCAAAGTCCAAGAATCCATTGAAAAATCTTTTAATAAGACGATATCAAATGCCATACAATAATAGTCAATGAACTTCAGGCGCACTTTTGTGTTTTGAGACTTTGACTCAGGTAGTTTACCTAACCGCAATTATATCAGAACTAGAAAAGCACAGAGTTCAGTGAACTAGTACTCGTAGTAGGGGTGGCTCACCCCTTTTTACTGATTTGAATGATATATGTAGTGATCAGGGTAGTACAAAGTATATTCTCTACAGAAGTGTGAATATCAAAATATGAGAATTAACAAATTAGAGAATTTGTTACGCTGTGTGGTGTATGTGACATTCACTATACTACTCCCTTCCTTTAAAAGGTTTATGTTACAATATTAATTACATCGCTAATCAAATGTAAACTATAAGTTATTACATAAATTTAATTTTAAATCTAACTGTAGCAGCTTGCCATGATGTCGTGGTAGTCTCAGCGGAGTCGTTTCATCATCAGCGACGTAGACTGACATGTCTATAGAGATGGCACTTTGCTTGCCTCTGTAGTCCACGATGAAATATGTATCGTGGCGTGTGGTAACCATATAGGGACCCTCGTCCGGTGATGAAAATGAAATTCGATGTGGTCGTTTCTTACCAATTCGTGCGAACAGATGTTCAGATGTTCAGATATTTATAACACAGATTTCTTGCATTGCCCGGACGTAGTGGGTTTTTAAATCTACTAATAGTTCGCCAGCCGTAATATATAGACAGTGAGAATCTGTGACAGTGAGTGAAACAGTTTCGATTCGAACTATCGTCCCTGATCGGATGTGATTCGTTAAAAGACTCCATATCTCGCGATCTACTTTGTAATTAAGGCTCGAGCAAAGGTATCGGCGGTGTTGTTCTCTAAAGAAATCGTGTATGTAAATCGATCTATCATCGTGACACATTGATTGAAGGCTCTAGACGATAATAGAGAAACGTCCGCTTATCCGCGGAGTTTCCAGAATATTTACATCCATCTTTGCAAAGCTTCGCATTTTTACCAAACTTTGCATAGCAAAAACAAAATTCGCTCGAGTTCGAATTTCGTGACTTGAAATGACTACGGGACCTGCGCCTCATATCATGTCATGTCATATCTCTGAACTCACGTTTGTTAATCACGAATCTCCGATATTTGCTTCCTGAATTCTGAATGTACGGGACTACCTGTTAGTGATGAAACTTGTCTGTTTTGCAAAACCTCATGAAGCTTATCAGCACTATCCCCTAAATTGTCTAAAGTTGCATTCGTTTGCAACACTAATATTGCCTGCGTGTCTTTGGGTAGTTCAGAAAGCCATTTTGCTTTCAGCGCGCCCTCGTCGACGCCTGAGGCCAAAGATTTGAAATGACGTAAAAATTGTGATAGCGTGCGGTCGCCAATTTCCTCACCGTCGAGAAGTTGCTGTAATTTGGCTTCCTTTGATTTGGGAACACGTGCGATCAATGCATTTTGCAGGGTGAAAAAGGTGAAGAGGAAGGTTTATCCAGATTAAAAGGCACTAGCCGAATAAGGTTAGATACCGGATGAAGTGGTTTTATATCACCTACCTCGTCCTCTGATGGTGGATCTCTAGGGTTGGTCCTTTGGCGGACTTAGTTTTAAAGATTACGCTCCGTGCGTTCAATATTTTTGCGAATGGATCAATAGCTTTTGAATTATACGCTATTAAAAATATTGAACATTCTCCCGTTCCCCGTCCATAACATTACTCATTTGCACCAAAAATGTATATAATTATAAATTTCATAATTTAGCGAGTAGCAAATCTACAGTAAACAAACAAATCACTCCTCATTACAAGTATAAGGAACATATTAATTGAGCATCACAATCAAGTCGAAATAATGGGGATTTTAGGCCCCAAGGGTATTGAAGGAAACGAGCTTGCCGATCGAAAAGCTAAAGCTGCAACATTGCAACAACTGCATACCTTCCTTTGGGGAACAGGGGCATCTACGGACCCATTAAGAAATATTATGAACGCATTTACTAATCTCAGGAAAACAAATTTCGACAACCATTCGCCTTCGGAAGTACTAAATACTCCTCTCCGGAGTTAGAGCGGATCTTAAAAAATTTATTCAAGCCATAAGCTTCTTTCCTTACCGACGTATATAAACATTCCACATACTTTATGAATTTACTTCTCATATTACTTTTTCATTAATTTATGGCCAATTTTGCCTAATACCCTTTATTCAATAACACCCGAAATTTTCCGAATATTAGTTCGGCCCTTAAAATCGGACAATATCTCCCTTGTATCCTTGAAAAATTGCGTAAAATTCTATTACATAGTGTGGAACTCTTCTGCTAACCGCGTTTGGGTAGGAGTGTACATATGTTAAATTTTTAAGAGAAAAATAGCATTTTTGTAGAAAACATTAAAACAATACTTTTTTTATTACAAAATACGTTTTTATTGGCCCTTAACAAAATATTTCATGTACAAACGAGATGGCGAAAAAATTATGGGAATTGAAAAGAAGTTAAGGAATTACATACTTGGTCTTTTTTGAAACTGTACATTCACATCATCACTGCTAACATCGACACTCAGAGCGAATTCCCATATATGGAGAATCATAAGATAAGTTTTGCAATGAAATAGATACCAATAAATGGATTTGTCATCATTACTCGTAACCCTAGAACCCTGCACCTTGCATGAGATGTGCAATGAATTTCATTTTACGCGATATTTAAAGAAGCGAAAGACAAATTACAAAAACATTACTTTAGAATACAAAGTCGCATGTCTAATTTTTATTTCGCTGCTTGAGCCCATTCCGGGGATTGCAAAGTCCCATTCTTAATTTGTCTTCGGGTTCTTTTACCTTTTATGGGGATTGCTTGCTAGCCATTACCGCCAAAGACATGTCCATGTTGATGTGTGTGATGCTTTTTAGATGCGAAAAATTAAGCGGTTATCAATTTCTTTCGATTCAACATTCATTTCTGAGGTCAACACGTTACCACAAGAAGGGATTCTAGATTCTTTGCTGAATAGAGCTCTGATCTCCGAATTCCTATGCATATGAGGTAAGAAAAAAGTGTAATTTAATTTTTATATACAAAACAACATATTATGCACTTATAATAATGATGCTGAAACTTTCTTTTTTTTTACGAAAGTTTGTATAAATCCCTATAAAGTCTTAAGTAATACTTATGGCGTATTTTATTCAAATAATTTTCGTTTATTCTATGATCGGCTGGCAGCAGAATAAAGTGAATAAAATAACCCACGGTTACGATAAGTGGTAAATATAAACTTTAAAAACTATTTCTAGGAGCTTCCTTCAAGCGATAAAATATGTTATAACGATGTTATATGTTATGATAAAGAATTTGGTATTTCCATTCGAATTTCTCCAACAAATGCCTTAATTGTGATGAAATTGCGTTAGGCATTAGCTGATATCAGTGGTTCCCAATTACCGCAATTATCAAATAGGTTTTTATTACGCTCGCCTGAAAGAAGAAAAGAGAATGTTTAATTATCTAATTGGACCCGAGCGCATCTTGTATAGTTTGCTGCTCTTTTATTAAGCTCAGACTTCACTTTTGTATTAGAAAGAAGTATAATTGACAAATAATACGAGTACATAAAGATTTCTGAAATGAAATATTTTATGAAAAAAATAACACGAAAACAATCAGGGTATTTCAGGAATATTTGTAGATGTGTGAATATATTTAATTTGGTTATTGTTCATTGATGTGCTTTTCAAAGTACAGAAATATGTCAAGAATAGCTCCGAGCTATTTTACTCTACTGGAAAAAAACGAATATCAGAAATTAATGAAATGTAGCATAGGACAAATAAATAAATGGATAATAGGGAATGCAAAAAGGTTTCGGTCTTTATCGCAGGTCATCAAAGTAAACCGCGGCCTCATTTCATTATGAAAATTAGAATCATTTGTATAGTTAATAATACGACATGAAAACATTCAAGTTCCAAAAATTCTACAGCCAAAAAATTCTACTATAGATGGTCGCTGTGGTAATTAAGGCATTTTAGGCAGTTGACTGAATTTGGATTATCTATGTATTTCGATATCTATTTTGTGATCGACTATGCATATATCTAAAAATTAATTTTCTTTTGAGTAAAAGGGGTATGCAGTGCCATATAACATAGGTTATAACTGGTTTGTTTATGACTAGTCAGTTTTTCAGTGCATTACCGTTTTGGTTTGAGTAAAGATTACCCAATATTTGTGTTTGCATTTGCAGCTCCCAAGCATATCCCTTATAGCAAGTATGTACCATTCGAACTGTAAGTTGCGACTAGGACTGAGTTTGGTTTCATTTCGGAGCATAGGGTCAGGATTATTTTCGGCAGGAACTTACTTAATTCTAGAGGCTTACTTAAGCTAATTAACGAATTAATATTAAGCGTTATTATATTTCGTGTTTTATAAGCTGTGTTGTAAAACATCGTGTTGGAGATTATGCTATCAGATCATGCTCAACGGATGTTTTGAACGTTCTGCTCTATTTATTATCGCTAGGTATCTTTATCGAAAGCTCAACTTCTAACAGCGCTATCAGACTGTGTGCTCTGTGATTCTAGAAATAAGGCCGTTCGGGCACAACTCCATTTTCAATGCGCTGAATAATGAATGCAGAGTTGGCACAGGGTTTTTCATTGAGAAATATAATCTAAAGTAATCCATTTGAAAACACACAGAAAGCAGAATGCACCCGCGAGAATACAAATGTATGCAGCCGCTCTCGTCTATTCCGGTCAAATGTCAACTAGTGGATGAGAATAAGTAACCAGTAAAAAATATTTCTACTTCAATTTTTTTCAGTAATTCGTAAAAAAAAATATTTTTACTGCAATTTTTTCAATTAATGAGTGAAATAGTATTTTAGCTACAAGTTTTCCCAGTAATCAGTAATCGTTTACAGTACAAAACTAAATTTCGTTTCAGTAAAAAATGATGTTTACTGCATTTTTACTGGTACTGTAAAATACCCATCTTTGGGTTTTTGCATATAACGCAAACGAAACTTCCTTTTCCATGGGGGGTTTGCACGAGATACGACACTCAGGACGTTTATGGGATTTTGCGCAATTTATGCATATTGGCGATAGATGGCAGTTGAATGCACTGTGAAAGAGACTTTAAAAAATCAGCTTTAATCGTTGAGAATGGTCGTAAAACATACTTCATTTTTTTATAAATTTGGGTTTAAGTCTCACCATGAATCGGGGAGATATTGGTATATATCAACGAAACTTTCTACACACACTGCCCTCGATCCAATCTGGGTAGATATTGCAAACGGCCCACTTTAGATCAAATAAGTATATCTCCGAAACTACTCCTTCAAACTTTACCGAATTTCGAGTAGGATTTCGAGAATTATAGACTTTAGAGAAACCCCCTAAAAAAGTTCAAAATATACGATATTTTAATAAATCGTCTTGCAAATTTGCTCAAATTTGGTACAAAGAAATTTATTAAAGGGAGAAACGCGGAAGCGTCAAAATTTCGAATAATGAGCGTGATGCGTTAAAAGCGTAAGGCTTTTTTATTTATAAATATTTAAATACATAAATAAAAGTCGCTTAAATTTTACTTCTTTTTGCATAAATAATATTCGTTTAAAAAGAAGTGCTTATTAACTACAATCAGTATTTATTTGAAATAAAACATGCGGCGGGTATTTCAATTCGGTTTCAACCTTCGATTTTTTGTCTATGTGGTATTTACATCCATATTTTAGGTGTTTCTTATCATTTATGTTACAGGAAGGGACGGCAAATAACGATTATTGTCAAATTTCAACTCTAAAAATCATGCAGAAAGAGAAATACCACGTGTATAAGGATTAAAGCAACATAGTCCTTGTAACACGGACTACCTTCAGCGGCATTGAATTTTGTTTTTTTTTTTAAGTTTCATTTAAAAAAAAATCGGGTTTAATCGTTACTTGTTTATTGCCCATAAAATATTCGTTACTTCTTGAGTTTTATTTTTTACTAAAGAAACAATCGTTATTTCTTGAGTTATATTTACCGCTCAGAAAATAAAACTTTTTCACACAAATTAAGTTTTATTTTCAAGTTTTTTATCATATTGCTTTTATTCTGTGAACGTTGCTGATTGAAATGTAAAATACAAAATTTATAATTGGGTGATTCACAAGGTGTCATAATGTGGCATAAGTCATAAAGTCATAAAATTAAAAAATACAAAATTGCTTAGTCTTACTTATTTTTTTCATAGCAATCCAAAATCATAACTTTAGAAATTTAAAATTTTATGATTTTATGATTTATGACACATTATGGTACCTTGTGAATCACCCAATTATGTCGTTGCAAGTCATATATCATATAATTCATAAATCTAATACTGCCTATAGTTAAAGCAAAATTGTCATCTAAATTGTTTTAGAATGGATCACTGAATTTAATATAAAGGAGAATACTTTAAAGAAAGCTCTCTAAATTTGTATAGCTGGGTACTCACAAATAAAATCCAAATCTACATACATATGTACATATATGTAGAATGTAGGTATAATAGAAAAGCATTAAACACATTAAGAGATTAGCCCACATCGACAGGTAGTGACCATTTGTGTTCTGTTGGCTCGAATGCGGCGTGTGTGTGCAGAATTGAGCCTATAATGACCCTCATTGTGTTATGCGCAGGCACATAATTCGAATCAAGGAGTGGGAGGGTAGGTATACACGTTCTTCTTTTCATAAATGTACGTAAATGTTCTTTTCTTATGTAAGGGTTGGCTTTGTTAAAGAATTCGCCGCTAGGGTGCTTAGTCGCTTGGGCTAATTGTTATGTGGGGCTCGGCCACAAAATTGACCCACGAATTAGACCAGTGCAGAGCGTCAATTGCCGATTAGTACAAACAGACACGCATATGTAAGTAATAGAGTGCAAATAATCCCCATGGGGCAGGTCAACTAAGTTACTGGCTATTAGAAGCCACACTGGCGTATCAGCATCAGTATTTCCTACTCGTGTATAGTGCTTTGTGAATATTTGTGACATTAAACGTGTGTACATAAGTTTGTTTCATATCGTTAGTACATTAATAGGAACATTGTTATATTCGTTAACCGAATTTGTCTGTCAATGTTACATAATTACATAACATTTACAAAGCGCCAATCCATTAATGCATACAAATATCTAGATAAACTGTAAGAGTTAGTAAAGGATTTCCTTATTTTATATTATTTTGATGCATTTTTAATTTCACAGCTTTACAAAATTACGATGAAATGCGTTGGTGTTTACGTGAAGCGATTTAAATTGAAATACAAATATTAAAGTGCAAACGAGTCCACTGTTTGTGAAATATTCAATGAATATGAAATAAACGTTTCTGAAAATTTGAGTAAACATATTAATATATACATAAGTACATATATTGATTATTAATTATTTATTTACAAAAATTGTTCAGTATATCGGTAAATATTTTCATTGAAGTATATTTTTCTTTCGTGTTTTTTCCACAAAAATATATATCCCATTTTTTATTTCACATGAGTACCATGGGCTTCCGATCAAATGAATATGAATTTTCATACTAGAATGCGAAGGTAGACTTTGTAGAATAAAGGAAACTGCTTCGAATTATTTGTTTGAGGGATTGCACGTATTTTAGCCCGGATTATATTTTTTTCTTGAACATCCATTCCATTTTATACGGAGATTAATGAGTTCAGACAAAGAGGAAGACAAAAATTCTAAATATAGTCCAAATGCGTTATATTACATTCACCTCCGACTATTTTTAAAGAAATCTTGAAGTGCAGATACAGCTTTTCTAGAGTTTTATTATAGTATAAAAATTATATAGAAGATTTTATACGTATTAATAAACAAATTGTGATTTACGGCCTTCTGCAAATGTTTGTAAAGTATTAAATAACGACGGCGGCAATGAAGAGTAATTTTTTAGTTAACCACAATTATATTCAGCCCCGTACTTTCCTCGTTTGGAGATTAGTGTAATACTATTTATAAAATCATATTAAAAAATATTAACAATTACTCGTAATTACCAAAAATATGAGGATATTTGAGTATCCGTGTGCGTTATTGGATGATACGCAGCCATATGTGAAGTGAAGTCAAAAGTCTTCGTCGATAAGCCAGCTACGAATCGGGACAACATTACTCGCGCAATTTGCGAGATACCGATAGCAATGCTGAAAAGAGTAATTGAAAATTGGAACTTCCGAATGGACCAACAATATTCCGAGGTCAACTTTGAAATGCAATTATATTTAAAAAGTTAACGTCAGAGATTTTTGGGTAGTAGGCGTTTTAGGCTCCCAATCAAATATACTAATGTTAATATTCTTCCGTGGTATTCAAGCCCCAATCGGACTTAATCCCATTTCATTCTAACGTTTTGCCGAAATAAAGTTTACTTTTTGAAATACTTTGACTTCAAATAAAATTTCCGTTAGTAAATGGGTATATTCCTTATTTAATATACAAATATGTATATATATATATATGAAAGCTAAATGAAATAGTCGTAGGAAGATTAAAATGTTTTAAGAATTTGTAATGTACCCTTATTATTGTTATTGCATCGCAAAATGTTTCTTGAAAAGGCGGCACAAATTCATTCTTTACTGTGCCCAGGGCATAATGCTAATCTGCGAAGCTGTGAGACAGATAACTTCATGAGCTATTTGTCTTGATAGTGGACAATAGTTTTTTCAAATCCATCGAATACTATAACAGAACTATAAACTTTTAGTATGAAAACTACTTTTATTTTGGATACATAATGTGCACAAAAATTCCATCAACTACTGGTTTATGCGTGTAAAGATTGCCCAAAAAAGAGTGTTGCTCCTCAACGTTGTTTAAGGAGCCCAACCAACACGTGGGTTTGTTTAAAGAATCTAAGTTCCTTACAGTTAATTAATGAATATATATGTATACATATATACATAGGCCAGTTCCTGAATATCACAGTTTTTTTATTAATCCCTATTAGAAGCGCTTTTCTGTCTGAGACAATATGGGCAGCTCTGCTAAACATATTTTGTAGCTTAGAAGATCGAAGAAATATGATTTTTCAGGCTGAATAATTGAAATCTGTTTAAATAGTTTAGCAAATTGGATATATTCTTCCTTGTTTTATATACCTTACCGCAGTTGAGACATTTGGCATTTTTTTAACGCCCGAACTTTTGGTCGTCATTTGTTCTTTTGTGCTTCTTCTTGGCATCCATATCTTATAAATGGTGCTTATACAGACTATTTTTAATAAATTTGTATGTATAACCAAATGTTACCTTTTTGAGAAAAACAATTTTTAGAAATGGTTTAAAATTATCCAGTAATTTTTCGGCCAATAACAAGCTGATCTCTGAAAATCAGCTACGATAAGTTATTGAGCAGAGATGAGCTAATAACAAACGAAGCATTTATGTTTTTTGTATCCAAATTTAACTTTAAATATAATTAAGAAGCTGCATTCCAGATTATTTTTTAACACATAACGTGACTGTTCCGTTATCTAAATTCCTTGTTTAAGAGGCATAAGCACGAACTGACCACACACATCTTGTGACACGCGTTCGTTGTTATATTTGAATCGCTGGTGTATCTTATGATAATATTTTGCACACATTTAGGGGAGTAGATTTAAGAGAAACACATTTGTACGTATTATATTTATGTGTCATAGTGATATCAAACCCGCAATTAAATGAAGAAAGACTCAGTTTTATTTTGTTAATTTTAAAATCATTGATATTTCCGCATTAATTGTATTTTATCCTCAGAATGTAGTAGTTGGGAACTTTCTGAGCCGGTAAAATTTGTTTTTTATTCGAAAATCAAAATTGCATGAACTTAGCAGAGGAATAAGAATTCATAACGTAGTTAAAGATACACGACTACTCCGGGTTTTAACCAGCGACACGAGAAATTCTGACGAGATACTTTCCTATTCCTATTTGTATAAGCTTTGATACACAAATTAAAAATTACAATGCTAAAATCTTAATTGAATTTCAAGTTTCAAAATTAGTAGCGATCGGTCAAATTTCAGCTGAATTTCTCCTAGTGAAACGAATAGTTATACTCGTACTATTTCGTATAACTTGTGTATAGTTTAATAGATTCGACTTTTCAAGCAGGTGGGAAGTCTCTTCATTATATAGCTGTCTATAAATCCTTTACTCAGCAAAATGAATCGTTTGTCAACCATAATTTACTATTTCAGATAACTTGTGAATAATTCAATTACTTTTGTATATCTTAATAAGCTGACACATTTCTCGCAGAGTTGCTCTTCTTCCTCTTACCAATATACATATAGAATATCACCGAAATCATTCTAGAAATATGATTTTTAGAAATAACTCGATTGCAGCGACGCCTATTGGAAATTTCTCTCCGTAGCATTTATATATACATATCTTATAGCTCCAAATTTGCATAATACTTTTTTTCTGGATTACATTTTAGTTGAAAACGATTCTAATTGGGAATCAACCAATTATTAGTTACTTAATAGATTTATGCACCTCTATAAATTTACGATATTCATGCGATACACTCGTATACCGCTTGATGTCGATTTGAAAATCCAAGCATATTTTAATAGCATTCTTTTCAAATATACTTAAAGGTAAATATAATGATATATTTATGTTCTTCCGGGGACACATATTTTAGGTCTCACAATAGATACAATAAGGAACGATTGTTTTTATGACAATAATATTATTTACATTTTTTAAGCTAATTTCAGGTCAGTGAACTCGAAAATGAGTTAAGCTATTTCTCAAAATAATTGACTTTTTATCAGCAAAAATCGTGTATGCGGCTCCTATGAAAATGGTTAACAAACACATTGACCTTGATCCGGTTCAAATCTCGGCCAAGAACTGTGCGGGAGAGATATCTGGAGTTGAAGGAGGAAGCGAGGCTCATCTTCCGAGAAGAAAAGAGGAAATCCGAGATACGCGAGTGAGAGGAGCTTAAGGTGCTAGACGATAGGAAAAACGCCCGAAAATTTTATTAGAAGGTATGGCGGCTTACAGAAGGATTCAAGACCGAGGCAATTCCCTGCAAGAATGAAAACGGCGATCTGATGACAGACATCCACACAGCACTCAAACTGTGGAGTGATCAGTTCTTCACGCTGCTTAATGGTAGCGGCGTGGAAAACATCGAAGATGATGAAACCGAGCCTGTCGAGCATATTGTGCGAACGACTGAAGCCCATCAGTCGTGCGGCCTTAGGCTTGGCAAATCTACCATCGCCCAAAGATTCACGATACGCCAAATCTTGGAAAAGATCCGAGAAAGAAGAATATACACACACCATCTGTTTGTCGACTTGAAATGCACTTTCGATAGCACGAAAAGAAGCTGCCTATTTGCCGCAATGTCCAAATTCGGTATCCCAACAAAACTAATACAGCAATGTAAAATGCCATTGGGCAACAGTTCCAGCTCCATCAGAATCGCGAAGGATCTCTCCGAGAAGTTCGAAGCCAAATGAGGTTTCAAACAGAGTGATTCTCTTTCGTGCGACTTCTTTATCTTTATGTTAGAGAAGATAATTAGAGCTGCAGAATTGAACCGTTTATGAACCATAATTTATAAGAACATGCAACTTCTGCCTTTTTGAAACTGGACAAAGAAGCGAAACTAATGGGTCTGGAGGCGAAGGAGGGCAAAACTAAGTTCTTCCCGTCATCAAATAAACAGTCAGCGCACTTGCTCCTTGGCTCTTGCATCACTGTTGACAATTACAATTTTGAAAAAGTGAGGGACTTTATTTATCTGGGCACCAGCATTAAGACCTTGTAGGTGCCTGGAAATCTAACGCAGAATCTTTCTTGCCAACAAGTACTACTTTGGGCTGAGTAGGCAATTGCGCAGTAAATGGCACTGGCAGCATCGGATAAGATGGCCCTTGGAGTGTTCGAGAGAAATATTCTCCGAAAGATTCATGGACCTTTACGTCAGGGCGGCTGCAAATACCGTAGACTATAGAACAATGAGCTGTAAGAGTTTTAGCGCGACATAGACCCAGCCCAGTGAATTAAAATACACCAGATACGTTGGATGGGGTTTGTCGTGCGACGACGGCCCCCACTGGGTTGGAAAGACAAAGTGGAAAAGGACTTGACGTCACTCGGTATTTCCAATTGGCGCCAGTTCGCAGAAAGAAGGAGTGACTGGCGTAATTGGTTGAACTCGGCCAAAATCGCTCAAGCGGTTATAGCGCCAATTAAGTTAGTAAGTCACCTTATTGTGCTCCTAAATTAAAGTGAACTTATAAAAAACCAGCTCCACAAAGCGTGCGCCGTGCTTGGAAATTAAAAAAAAAAAATCAGCAATAAAAATTAAACCCAGGCACGTGATACAAAAAACGGAAAGTAGTTTCTCTTTGAATTTTTTTGACATAAACTGTCTTTATTGACATTCCTCTTTTTCGTAAATTGCTCAAGCCGTACTGCCACCCGAACAAATTATTGCTATGGAAATTTTAATATTTTTTAAAGAAATTTGTGCTCGCAAGATAAATATACTTATTGAACCGTTTTAACAAAGTATTTATAAATTTTTATTGGTTTAAATTACTATAAAAGTAGAGCACTCCAACAAAATGCTATCACTTTTTGAAATAATTTTGCACATTAAAAAAATATGAATGTAGATATATGTATATAATACTCAGTTGCCCCAATTAAGCGCATCCGTTCATAGAGTTAAAATATTTAACGGGAAAGTGGTCGGAATAAACAAAGGAAATGCATCTGCGGTAATCCACTTTTCTCGAACGGGAGTACACAAAAAGGTATGACAGTTTTTCTTAATTATTTCTAGATTTTTTTAAGTGTCTAAATATACATCCTATGTTACAAAACATCAAAATATTCGGCATTTTACAACATCTTTTAGCAAATTCGCTTAATCTTGGTACGCAGAGTTTAATATTGGAAAGTTGTCGTTTCAGGGTAAAAGCAAAATAATTCCAACTTGTTTATATTGAAATAAATCAGAATACCTAAAATTTTCAATAAATAACAGGCGTTTAAAGTTTGGAGGTGAGTTGTTGTATACAAGTGCCATTTATTTGATATAATCATGCACCGGGTATTTAAAATTCAGTTTCACCCGAAGTTACGAGTTTTGTTTAATAATAATTAGGCACTTATATCATAGCTCGGTCCAAGGGGAAAATATTTTTTGTGAGCACTTTTTTATGACAGAAATACACTCGGAGGTTTGCCATTGCCTGCCGAGGGACGAACGATATTATAATTTTTGATGTTACTTGCCACGGTGAGGACTCGAACCAGGGGCACACCGAGTGAAGTGCGCAAACCTTACACACTCGGCTACGGCGGCCACCGAGTCTTCTTTGCTTATTTTAAAATTTTATTTTTTAATTATTTTATTTCACTTTAAAAGGAAATGCCAAAAACACAGTTTACGACAATTGGAAACAATGGCAGCTAAGAAGAAGTGCAACTACCTTTACTTATTTTATCATGCTCAGGCACACATTGATGCCGTGGAAAAATTGATGCTAAACCATTTCTACGAAAATTTGTTTCCCCCATTTACTATTTTATTATTATTATTATATTATTATTATAAGTGTGCATATCCTCTACGTTATGTCCGCTATAACTTCGGAGTACATTTAAAGCACAAACCTCTGATAATCATTTTTTCAATAATATATTTTTCCATTCTTATGACAAAATTGTGAACAGTTTAGATATCTATTTTATTCAATGTCTGCATATCGGTTGACTATTTTTTCAGCTTAGCAAATACACATTTACAACCACATTTACAATAAATTTTTGCACTTGTAAATTTTGTCTGTATATCATTTGATATTGGATTTGTGTTATTTTTGTACTTTACCAAAAATACCAAATCTACAATATTTAAAATTTAAATGACCAAATTCCACAAATCGTGAATTAATAATAATATTTCATCCGGGATCCCGTCAACTAAATGTTAATAGCACTTATGGTCAGCATTGTTGACAAAGGACGAGGTACGAGTGCAATATTTGTTGAGGTTTTGGTGGTTGTTAACAGTTAGAAACTGTAGTAGTGCCAGACGTACACGTGTGTGTCATATTTTTTATGATGCGGATTTGTTATACGCGCTTGGACTACACATGTGCACTATGTATAACACATAACTAAGGGGAGAACTAAAAGATTTATGGCGATTTCGCTCTAAAAATAGTATGCATACATATTTACATACATATGTAGATAACCATATTTATACTTACAGGTAAGCCTCCCTCAACACGTTAACCTTCCTAAACATATTCATAACTGATTGCAGGATCCAGAGTTATAACTTATTGACCAAGTGTTATGTATTTAATTACATATGTATGTAAACTGAGTACACTAAAACTCGTCGCGGTGCGCCATTCGGGTTTTGTGAAACCTAATTTATTATTAGAAAGGCACAACGTAATCAAACGATAGCGTCATTTTGGAGTCTTTTTATCACCACCTAGTGCTGAAAGGTGTAACATAATACGATATAGAGAATGATACAGGTATTTTCTGATTATCCTAATACTACTATTCGAATCGTTATACAAATCAAGACAGTATTTCAGTCATAAAGAAGTCTCCAAAATTATAATCGAGGACATTTACAATTGGGTAATTCACAACGTGTCATAATTCATAGAATTATAAAAAATGATATCGCTTAGTTATAATTACACTACTCGACAAAAAAAATCTCCAAGAATAAAATAGGCCTTTCCTAAAGTGAAATTTTCTCCTGATTCCGAATATGACTTTCATTTTCTTGTGGCAGATCTAGTTTCCGAGATATCGGCGAAAATATGAAAATTCCCATTTTTGCAGAACACTACTTCATATAGGTACGGCAAAAATTTGTATTTTTCATTTTTTCGTTTTAAACTGTTGAATTATGCATTATACTAATTCCCATAAAAATGTCTTGCCTTCACCTCCCTCAAGTATCTTCAGTAGTTTGGCCACTATGCCAAAAAACGTTCAAAAAATGTTGAAAAAAAAACGAAATTTTTTACACAATTTCAGATTTAACCACTTTAAAATCGGAAAAATTCTATTGACGAAAAAAAGTTAGCCCTCCTATGTTGTAGGTAATTTAACTACGAAAATTTTAAGCATACCAGCACAACAATCGGACGTGCCATTGAAACTATAGCCCCGTTAACTTGCAAGCGTCTATCCTACAATTTTTTTATAGAGAAAATTTTTATTCAAACTAGGTTTTTATTTTTTTATAACGTTTTATTATAGACATATGTTTGCACGTTAAACTGTATTCAATTGAGTAATATGAGTATAAATCAGCAATTCAGTAAAAAACAACAACGACAACAACATTAAATACATACATATCTACATCTAAAAAAGTCAAATTGAGCGATTTTACCGTGGTGGTCAATAGTGTAGTTTTTCAACAAGGCTTTGACCATCTCTCTATAGTTGGGATCTTTGTTGTTGCCAAGAAACCCACTAACGACTTGCTTAAAGCTGTCCCAAGCCGCTGCTTCTACTGATGATAAATGATTCGCAAAATTTTCGTCTTTCAGCAACTTTCTAATTTGCGGACCAACAAATATACCTTCTTTTAATTTGGCTTGAGTTATTTTAGGGAAAAATTTCGTTAGGTACTGGAAGGATGGCGCGTCCTTATTTAAAGCCTTTACAAAATTTTTCATTAATCCTAATTTGATGTGAAGTGCTGGCAAAATAACTCGTTCGGGATTTACTAAAGGCGGGTTTGCGATATTGAAGGCACCTGGTTCGTACTCAGCTCTTGGTGGCCAGTTTTCCTGAATATAATGGGTTTCTCTAGCACGGCTGTCCCAAAGACAGAGAAAACAGCAATATTTAGTGAAACCTCCTTGAAGTCCGAGAACTATAGCTACAACCTAGGATGTATTTCATATACTATTTATTTTAAACTGTACCACCGAAACTGCTTACCTTTAAGTCCGCACAAATTTTCCAATTAAATTGTTTATATTGAATGAGCTCAAGTAAATTTGATATGCTTAAATAAGTTTCTTTAGTATTCTCAGAATGTGCCACTGGTATTGACGGTAACGAATTTCCTTTATGGAGTAATGCTGCTTTTAAACTATGCTTTGAACTGTCTATAAACAAGCGCCAATCATCCACTTTATTTTCTAATTTTAGTGCTACAAATAAACCTTGAATATCATTGCAGTAGCAAATATTTTCACTTTTAGTAAAAAAAGAAGAGAAAGTCTTGTGTCTATTTCGAAATTTGGAAGTACTTGTCGAAGGGCCCAGGCTGCCCCATTGCTGCAAACGAGATCCTAGAACTTCGCTATCAAATTTCGATAATTTCAAATCTCTGACCAAGTCATTAAGTTCGGCTTGTGAGACTCGATGTGGGATCTCTCCTTCTTGTCCACTTTCTGAATTATCTGCTTCGGAGTCACTTTCGCTTGAGGCTTCAAAACTTATAGGCGGTCTAGGTATGGGTAAGGTATGGTCATGTAGTTTTGGTTTTTTAGCTGATGCCACATTTGGATAAGTTATTAATTTCCTCTTTTTTCTCGTTTTACCTTTAAGGTCTATCACGCAAAAATAGCACTGGTCGTGGTTAAAGGGTTCAGTCCACATCATTGGAACACCAAACTTCATGTTATGACCTTTACCCGATACCCATCTCATTAAAGTTAATCTACAGGAGGCGCAAATAAAATTAGGTGTCCAAGATTTATCGAGATTTTTTACACGGAAACCGAAATAATGAAAGTATGCATCTCTGACAGAATTAGTTATTTTCCGAGCTGAGTTTCCGAAAATATAATGTCCGCAAATAAAGCAAAAATCATCCGGATTATTTTTACATTTAAAATCTCTTTTGCAACAAGCCATTTCGTAAACACATCTACCGATATAGTATGTATAAATTTGCACTACAATTTGCAAAACAAAATTTACAACAAACAGTAGTGACAATTAAATACTTGATGTCTTTTTAAATTTATTAGACCCTAAGGTAGAGTGACCAAATGAAATGTCTCGCCAATTTTATCAGAGTAATACTAAAATTGTAGGATAGACGCTTGCAAGTTAACGGGGCTATAGTTTCAATGGCACGTCCGATTGTTGTGCTGGTATGCTTAAAATTTTCGTAGTTAAATTACCTACAACATAGGAGGGCTAACTTTTTTTCGTCAATAGAATTTTTCCGATTTTAAAGTGGTTAAATCTGAAATTGTGTAAAAAATTTCGTTTTTTTTTCAACATTTTTTGAACGTTTTTTGGCATAGTGGCCAAACTACTGAAGATACTTGAGGGCGAAGAAGGCAAGAAATTTTTATGGGAATTAGTATAATGCATAATTCAACAGTTTAAAACGAAAAAATGAAAAATACAAATTTTTGCCGTACCTATATGAAGTAGTGTTCTGCAAAAATGGGAATTTTCATATTTTCGCCGATATCTCGGAAACTAGATCTGCCACAAGAAAATGGAATCATATTCGGAATCAGGAGAAAATTTCACTTTAGGAAAGGCCTATTTTATTCTTGGAGACTAAAGTTGATCAAAATTTGTCGAGTAGTGTTATTTGTTTGAATGCAATCCAAAAACATAACTTTTGAAATCTAAAATTTTACGTCTTTCGTAGCTAGTTTTCTTTATACGTTGTACATACTTATGGCGGCCGCCGTAGCCGAGTGTGTGGCTATGCGCGCTTCAATCGGTGGGGGCCGAGTTCAAATCCTGCCCGGGGCAAGTAACATCAAAAATTATAGAAAAGTTGTTTCTAATAGCGGTCACCCCTCGGCAGGCAATAGCAAACCTCCGAGTGTATTTCTGCCATGAAAAAAACTTCTCACAAAAAAACATTCGCCGTTCGGAGTCGGCGTAAAACTGTAGATCCCTCAATTTGTGTTACAACATCAAGACACACACCACAAATTGTGGAAGAAGTTAGGCCAATATTGCTTAAACGGGTTATAGCCCCAATTAAGTAAGTAAGTACATCAACAGACACACCAACCTCACCTACCTATTTGCAGATTTTTTAAATTTGTTATAGGTACATACAAATAAACGCATTTTCGCGGAAGCATATTCTTTCTTTAACTTAAACAGGCTCATTTTTTTTAATTATTGCATGATGACACCTATTTTATCAACTGCTTTCAAAAAAGCATTTTGTAAGACTGTGTATATATATGTAACCTGTCCGGATTTCACTTATATTATTAATTAATTCGTATTTAATTTCTCAAAGAGTAGGCAACCCCTCAATTTGTTTCCAGTCTGCGCTTTTAATCTTTTTTCAATTCACAGCTCTATTAATGCTTATTTATTTGTAGTTATAGCTGAATCTAAATTTTGTAAACATGTGACAACCCTCTCACTAAGAGCACTTCGCAACAAACCGCAATTCGCGAATATTGAGAGCACATTTCTCTTTCACTACGTACCGCCGCTAAGAAGTTCATTGAAAAGTAAAGATGCTGCCTACGGGGCCAAGCGGCCGTAATTATTACCAACGTTGCGGCGGCTTACGAAAGGTTCAAGGACCGTTGCGAATTCCTGTAAGAACCAGAACGGCGACCTGCTGACTGATGACCAAAGCACACTAAAATTGTGAAGGGAACATTTTTCCGCTTTGCCAAATGGTGCCAGCGAAAGCGTGGCTGGAGAAGATGAAGAGCCCGAACCCCAAATCCCGCCCCGACCTCGATGATGTTTGAATAGAAATATCACTACGGCACAACCAAGCTGCCGGAGCTGATGGTTGCAGGCACTAGCTCATTTCCATAATATGACCGGACCAATGCGTGCTCGCCAATTGGAAACTAAGTGCAAGATCAGCCTCCTTAACATTTCATAAATGGTTCTATCGAGCGCATTGTGTGAAAGGCTGGACCCAACCGTCATCGAACTGGTCGAACCGAATCAGTGTGGCTTAACGCCTAGTAAATCTACCACCTGTCAGATATTTACGATATGCAAGTATTGGAAAAGATCCGTGATCCGTGTCTACTTTAAATCAGCTTCCGACATCACGAAAAGAAGTTGCGAATCTAATACGGCTATGCAAAATGACGTTCAGCAGCGTCATCGGCTCAGTCAGAATTGGAAGCCGATCCGTTGAAACCAAACGAGGTTTCCGACAGGGTGACTCCCTTTCGAGTGACTTCCTTAACATTATGTTGAAAAGCGAAGTACCAAATAAACAGTCTGCATATTCGCGTCTTGGCTCCCGCGTCACTGTTAACAGTTACAAGTTTGAAAAAGTTTAAGACTTTGTTTATCTTGAACCCAGTATTAACACCAACAATAATCTTAGCCTCGAAACCCAACGAAGAATCTCTCTTGACAGCAAGTACTACTTTGGCCTGAGTATGCAAATGAGCAATAAAGTCCAGTCTCAACGAACGAAAACTATAAGTCCCTCATCATGCCCGTGCTATTGTATGGCGCAGAAGCATGAACGCTGTCAACATCAGATGAAATCGTCCCTGGAGATTCTCCGAAAGATTTTTGGGCCTTTACGTCTTTGCGGCAGTGAATACCGCAGACGATGGAACGGTGTTAGGAAACTCTATTTGCCTGTATATTTATAATTACATAATGCTTAGTTTCTTAAAAGACCAAATAAGTAATTTCAAGTAAAACTATAGATAAAATTTACGAAAAGTATATACACCCAGTGTATGTCAAAGTCAAACTACCTCTTTTTTGTATCGTGTTGAAAATTTCACAGTGATTTCTAAACAAAATATTTGTGGGCATCAAATAGCCAAGTCGATAGAATAATGCTATAATTGGTTAATATGGATATTGAATTTCCACATCCAACAAAGTTGAAGATTACATTTCGGCCCACGTTGAGTCTAATTCTATTAAAAGAAGTACAGTGCATAGTTTTGAAGCATCCTGTAACTAGCCAGCACCATTAATTTAAATGCAATAATAATTATTGGTTAACTCTTGAAAAAGTTCCCAGCGATATTTACACTATAAAGGCGTTTTAACAGAATGAAACCACATATTCCAAACACTGGCATACCTTCAACAGCGCAGATCAGGGTTAGGTTAAGTGCTTAATGATAAGGGAGTACATCTAAAGCGAACGGCAAGCTGCAAGCTCTTTGTAATGGAGTTGCGAAACCTTTAGACTTAGGCCGAGGTAACGAGATTTAGTTGAATGAATGGATAATGACGTCGAAAAGATGTCATATTTGCATGAATCTAAAAATGAGTTAAAGTATGTTATCCTTCCCTTTAATACATTTTTCATGGAACTGATAGATAGTTTTGATCATCAGTTCTTATACTGCTATCGGTTCAAATAACTTTGTAAAATGACTCCATGGCTAGAGAACTACTCATAGATATTCCAAGAATATTGGCTGAATATTACGGTATTTATAATTAAAAAAAAAGCTCGTACCATCAAACTCGACCCTACTAAAATCTTAAAACTGTTGTACTATTTTGAAATTTATTTCCTTTTTTTAACTAAATTAGCGTGAAACCCCCTCAAAATATGTTTCTGTGTGCGCCACAGGACGTAAGAGTTTATTTATATTGGAAAACATTTTGTTCAGTCAAATTAGGCAAGGCACATATTTTGTTAAGGACACCATTGTATCGGGTGTCTAAAACTGTGCCTGACTTGTGTACGTAGCGTGGTGCGGTAAGGTCTATAGTGCGTTTGCTTACAAACGGATATTGCTATATGAATAAACGGAAAATGTAAAAGCACCATGCCCATGGCTACAACATTGCACACAGAAATCAATGTTGCAATGCGTACTCTTGCTTCAATTTACCACTTCAATCATTATAGTTCGCGATACCATTGCTCCACACAAAAATCAAATATCAAAGTATGAATTTAATAGTAATTTCCAATTATTTCAAGAAAATTCTAAATATTTCTGTGTTACCTTTATAGTAAAAACTGCTCTCAAAAAACATTCGCCGTTCGGAGTTGGCGTAAAACTGTTGGTCCTTCAATTTGTGTTACAACATCAACACGCATACCACAAATTGTAGGAGAAGTTCGGCCAAAATCGCTTAAGCGGTTATAGCGCCAATTAAGTGAGTAAGTACCTTTATAATAATTTCCAGGAACCTGAAAATTAAGATAATTTTTTAAATTTGTAATGAAAAAATCAAAAGCTTTCAAATCCGAATAAAATTATACAGTTTTGAGTTTATGTATGTCCATGAATATTTTTTCATATCCTGTATGCATCTGCTCCGATTTAAAAATATTTGAATTATTAATAATTACTTTTCGATTTTTATTAATTACAAATAGTATGTATATTTTGTTGATCAAAAATAAAAGTCATTTGTTTAGTGTTATTTTGCCCCTATGAAATAATAAACTTTACTCAAGAATGATAGAATACAAGATTGCGCCTTCCCGCGGTGAAATGACAGATCTCGCCTTTAGTAAACTAGAATACGGGAGAGAGAAAATTTAACAACTTCCAATATTTCATTGAAAAACGTGTTCTAATTGTTCTAAAGTGTAAAAGTATGAATTTATAGGCAGACATTTAATAAATAAATTCGCAAAATACTAAAAAAAAGTGTCTCTTTTTCTTAATTTGTGAAAAAAGCTTTATCTAGTTGAAGTTGAGAATTGTCAAACCCGGCAAAACCAAAGTAGCGGTACTTCTAAAGGCGTCACCTTCAGTATTCAGTACACCGTGATCTTTACTTTTTCATCAAAAGTAATGAACATTTTTGAGTTAAATTTTTTTGATCGAAAGTAAATTTTTTAGAAATAAGAAGTAAAATTTGATTTTATTTTTTTGGCAGATCGAAAAACTCAAAACGTTTCAGTTTATTTCATTTTGTTAAACTTATTATCTTTTTGAAGCTAATATTCTACGGTCCGTTTGCGTGGAAACATGTTATCTATTTAAGTCAGAGCTTAGAGGTTATATCGATAAATTTGTTTGCAGTATTCAGAATTTAATTGTTAAGTTTGTGTCATTCTGTGATCAATAAACCAAAAATTAAATTTTCAAACTAAATTTTTTGAAGTAAAGATAAACAGTTGAAACTAATCGTTTTTTCCAAGAACGATGAGGAATCGACAATGAGCGTACAATTTTTTATGCCGATTTCGTTACTCATCTAGCTACTTGCGGTACAGACAATTTATATATAAAATTTAAGTACGTGATCTAAAGATTTGCACTAACTTAAGGTTTAAATTTCTCTAATCCAATTACGCAATATTTCCGTTAAAGGATTTTTAAATTTCTGCATCGAGCAAGACACTGCCATGTTCATTTCGATTTGCAGCCCCAAAGAACGTAGATTACAGGAAATATTGTCTTATTTCACCACACCATATTTTAATCCGCAGATGGTGCATGAACAATTTATCTGCTTGAAGGCGCCAGAATCGAGATACGCAGAAAATCCGTATTTATGGTCCGATATTGATGATATTAGAAAAATATGAAGCGAACGCGATTAGAAATGCTATATTTGTTCCTTAATAAATAATTAAAACTTACGCTTCCAATTTAGTGTCTCAAATATTTTATTTTGCGGATAGTGAAATAATAATGTATGTACATCTGTACATATAGCAAGTCTACGGATACTCATTTTTACATTGCATAAGACTTGCAAAATTAATTTTTAAGAACAACAGTTCGTTGTAAGGCTATTTCGATTTTTCGTAGCGATAATACCCGGTTTGGAAAGGCTTTCTGAGGGAATTTCCAATTCAATAACATTGTTTTTGAGAAAGAGTGTATATTTCCTAAGCTATACTATAAGAATTACTTTATTTCTTCTCAATCATCAATTAGATTTCGTTTAAAATCATTATCACAAAGACATGACGCTTCACTTCCCCTCCCAATGCTACCATCTGCCAAATCAATTTCAGTCAATTCGCGTCTTAACAGGTTCCCGGTCCAATGAATCGTTTATGATACGTGGTGCACGTTTTGCCCTTGCTCTAGCAGTCCATGTATCATAAATGAGCAAAATCAATGCTGACTTCAGTTACATTGTTTTAGGTATTTAGCAGCAAAATATAGGGGTTTTTATATACAGTCGAAAAATGAAAATAATAGTAGGTGTTTTTTACTTTGTTTTCGCCCCTTGGGACAAAGATTTAATTTTTTGTATCAAAATGCATCGGGGAGCTCACCTGTGTTACGCTTTATTAGAATAATGAAAAAAAGCAGAGTTTAAATAAATCAGGCAGTAGGATTTTCTGCATGCCAGACATAAACTACTCACATACATATATACTCATCTTCATTAGGCTTATATAGTTCATCACTCTATGAACTCATTACCTTATTATAAAAAGGTTCGCCTTTGCTCATCGGAATATTTATTGACACTCATTTTCATGCTACCATAAATCTACGACACATATTGAAAAATTTCACCACGAAAACAAAACTTTGATATAACCCCAAAACGTCGAAGTACGTGAACAACGACTGAGGAACGATAGTAACAAAAAATAAACAAAGGTCCGTTTCTTAATAACCGAGTTGCAAAAGAACAGTAGGTAAAATAACGAATTACATGTAAAGCAACAACACCAATTCGGAAAAATATGAGAGTTGAGCCAACTCGGTAAAATGATATCCGACCTGAGATGTAGTGGAAAAAACTAATCTATGGTGAATGAGCGATAAGAAAATATATGGGAAATTTCGGTTTAGCACCTAATTCGTTTTTATTTGCATAGTGTATATACATGTAACTACGACAACCTTAAATTTGATTGCACAACTTTTTTCCGTTCTTAAATATCACCAAACGAATCTCAGGTTTCATGAAAATACTATCAGGTTATAGCGCCAATTAAGTAAGTAAGTATAAATTTTTGCATAATTACACACTATGCTTGCTTTTTGAATATATGTACAATAAGTGTCGTATGCGAGCAGGGAGCCAGCTAAATGCCTCATTACTGTGGATAAAACTTGAGGATCTTCGAAGTGAATTCGTTTTCACCTCGGATCTTACACAACTGAAGCTACTAGCGGAAGTAAAAGATCCATTTCTCCATAGCGACGATTGAGCTGATATAAAATGTCGGTATTTAATTTTTTCGTTTATATTGCTCAGATATAAGTACACAAACAAAGGTAGGAGACTCCAAACATCATTTGTTTGGAATGAATTGCTTCCTTATTTTACTTTTTTCCAAATGAATATTTATTGTATTACGCCCGAAATTTTATACAGAGGAAATTGTTGTTTCATAAATTTTGTTAGGTGATAAATAAAAATGCATAAATAAAAAAAAAATAGTTTTAATCTAACGCCAATATGCAACCATATCAAAATTACACAAATCGTTATTAATCGCCACTCGTATTTGTACGTTTCAGTTCCTGATATGACATTCAAAGTTGACAAAATTTAATTGCGCAAACATTCGATTGGAAGAAAAAGAAGGCTCCTTGGCAGACTCTCCTGCAACTTTAGTCCAAATATTCCAGCCCCAGTACTCCCATCCTCCAGCCTGGATGCATCAGTGTACCTCACTTCCGAGAAATGTTGTATTATTGCTTCGCAACAGTCCCTTTCAGGAATTATTACCTTGTAGTACTTATTGAAGGATATATTAGGTAGCATGGTATTCGAGCATTTGATAAAGAGATAACCGAGAAAAGGGATAAATACCCCTATATGACCCCGCAAATCGCCACTCTTCATGCCATATGTAAAGAGTAAGTTCAAAGCTCCCAAACAAGGTTACTCCTCGATAAAAATTGAGAGTGACGTCAAGAGCGTCCATTGGGAAGGATCGCATAATGTGATAGCATCATAAACCATTCGGTGGAGCTTTGCCAAAAGCCTTGGATAGCCAAATAAAGCTCTTGTGGCCTTATTGGTAGTCATTGTAAGGTGTGAGTTCCAGTTGAGTGTTTTATTCAGAGTTACGCCAAAATATTTCACCTCCTTTGAAAACTCAATTTCAGTTCCCGCCAATGTGGGTTTGGTCAAATTAACCCTCCATCGTTTGGTGGAGGGAACGATGGTGGAATTCAATGGGACTATGCCCAGTCAACGATTAGTTTTCGCGCCGATTGCAATCGTGAACAGATGGTCTACACTTACCAACCCACAATACAGATGACTAAGTCATCTGCATAATCGTACGCATTAAATTCTTTACCGTGCAGCTTCTCCAGGAATTCATCCAAAACTGCTGTAATGGCTCGCGCCTTCAATACACTTTTGGTATGAATACCACTCCAACCTCAGTCCATGTTAGTGGAATGTGAGGAAGCGGTAAGCTAGCTCTTAGTACTTTTAAGACTGTACCCGATGTCGGGAAAATACCCTGCTGCAGAAGGCATGGGTAGATGGAGATTTATATGCAAAAAACGTTCACAGGGCCACGACGGCTTTTTCTTTCTGGCAATTGTTCTCGCTCAGTGACATTTAAAGGTTAAGGGTCTTTAGGAATGCACCCCGGGAAGTGGGTTTCTAATATAATCCTACTTTTTTCTTCCGTGGATTCAGTATAGATGCCACCTAGCTTCTTGAGAGTATATAAGCCATTAAAGTGGTCCAGTGATAGACCTCTGGCAGCGAGGAGATGTTGCCACAATGCTTATGCTAAGTGGGCCCTTTAACGCGCCTAGGCCAGCTATCTGGAAGGTTTGGCATTTTTATTAGCTGGTTTTTGGGAGCATTTAGCCATTTTGTAACCTGATTGCTGTTCATTTGTACCCACTCTTTCCGCGAAACATCCCCATTCCCTTTTTCCGATTAATTGGAGGTCGGAAAGGGTGGTGGGCCGCTGGAGCCCTTGAAGTCTGTAGTGATGGGAGGAACTTGCCTGCTTGCTCGGTTGCCTTAATTGAGCAAACTGTTCCCTCAGTAGTTACTAGATCTGAAGCAGGAAGGGTCACTACCCTCCTAGACCCGGAAGCAGCCTTTGTGCTGGGTCGCTGAAAGTCAATAACTTCTTCAGCGAGGGTATGTAGTGAGAGTGAAATGTCGCTACCGATGTTCGCGATTTCCGGTTCGCTGGAAATTGCTCTTAGTGTGCAGGTGTACGAGTCGAGTAGTGGGCTTTGGCTGCGATAAGATAATGATCTGACTTGAAGTTGCATTCGCGGAGTATACGTGCGTCTAACACACTGTAAACATGCCTTCCATCAGTCGCAAAATGATCGATTTGGTTTCGCGTTTTTCGATCTGAAGACACCCAAGAACGATTTTAATATCGTAACATGGAGGCAGCGTACATTCTAGGTGAATTGTAGCGAAACGCTCGTCCACCGGAGTGAACGAGACGACTGGACGACGAAGTATCTCTCCCACCACAAATCTAACACCGAACGAGCGCTTCTTTACATGGCATTTTTGGATGACGGTAATGTCAGCCTTTACTCTCAAGAAGGCATCATCCAGCCGGGTAGCGGCACCTTCCCCATTAAAGATTCGGATATTTTGAGGCTTGTTGAATTTTTTCGTTGGCTTTAGTTTTTTACGGGGCGGGTCCCAAGCCCAACGCAAAATCAAAGCCGGTTTATTTGCAATGACACCTTTATAGACCGATCCGCTTGCTTCAAGACAGACGTTGCAGCCACATAACTGGTGAACAGACGTTGCTGTAATTAAATCGAATAATCTTAGCGGAGCTGAAAACTATGTCTCGTATTCAAAGTCGAGATAATGTTAACTCTTAAGTTAGTACAGTTAGTTTTGACAAATATCCCATCGGGTGCCAACTAGTATTATAAAAGCACATATATACTTATGTATGTACCAATTTAAATTAAGAATCGATTTTCCTTAATTAGTTTATGGATTTGGCAAGCGTTATGTGTGTTTTTCTAAAAGAAGATTGTTTTACGCACGCGTAAAAGAGAAGTAAATAATCAAATCGCAGAGAATAAACGCGCTGACATAATATAATGTACAATAGAATGGTGAAAAACCTAGCTCGCGTAATATTTAAACAACCGGTTAAGTTAACCGAATTTCGGCGCACACGTAATGTTCTAAGAAGTTAAGTTTTGAGTTAACCTTCCTGAACTTATGAGTTTTAAATCAACCAAATTCATCAATTTAAATTCTGAGTTAAATAGATAACTTGCTCTCTCCGAAGTGGGCCTTATTTATAAATTTAACTCTGGATTTTCCGCAAGTGGACCGTATTGTACTTTATTTTTTAAATTTTTAAACACGCCTAGAAAAATTAATATGTAATTCGAAAAGTTATTACCCTTGGGACAAATTATACTGCGCCTACAGGCCAGTTTTATAAATATAAGTAAAAGCAACTTTTAATTATAAGCAAGCTTTAATTTTTTTTAAGGAACCTTTACACATTTTAAAAAATTCAAAATATGGAAAATGTTTCTTTGACAGGAGATTTTTTCTGAGTGAGTATAAAGACATTTAAGTATTATTTTAAGCATGGTAAGCACAATCATTGTGGCGTTGTTATGCGCCAGCTATGTTTATTAGTGTCGGTTAACATGAATGCAAAATTGTATTGATCATCTTTGATAATATTTTGAAAAAAACCGCCAATGTGTATTTTTTTATTGTTAGACCAGAAATAGCAGTCCTCATAAGCTATACAGGTGATAATGCACTTGGTAGGGCGGAAAATAAAATCAATAAGATTATCGGGGCGGACTTTAACGTAAATTTCGCATCCTATGCTTCAATAGGAGAAACAGGAACCTATGATGATGACCGCTAACTAACTGTATACAAATTAGGTACGCGGGTTACGCGGAGTTGAAAAAAATATAATTTTGAGGAGCTGACAGCGCTCCGTTTATTAATGAATCCAAAATACAACTGTTTTTCTTAATCTAATTTACCTAAGTCTAAAGCTTAGTTCTAAAGCTGCGCTGCCGCTGTAGTTCGCCGGAACTGTGGACATTCCTTTCCCACGGGAGCGTAGACGCGTCGTCAGCACTTTTGGCTTGCGCGTGCAGTATGGCCTTCAAGCAAGGTGTCAACTCACCTGCATTCCTCTGCTTTGGAGTAGTTGTTGTTGGCAGTGGCTAGCTTATTGGGTGCTAACTCCTCCGCCCTTAAGTTCGAACGTCCTCGTTCGATGGACTAACAAAAAATCTAACAAAATTTTGGATCCCGATTTCATTTTCTTCGGTTCCTGTTGTATTATTAATTTTTAGTTTTATAATTTTTCTTACAATTAGTATTATAAAAATTACGATTAAAATAAATGACGTCAAATTTATTGAAAAAAATATAGTGTTTTGTTTTTTCAATAAATTTAAGTGACTTGTTTCATTAGATTGGAATTTTTTAATTGATTCTAAAGATAAAATCTCTTCTAAAATGCTATTGTTTGAAAATAGTTGCAATATTGCAGGCAACGGTTTTTTATCAGTTATTTCTTTTGAATAAAAAATTTTTCCATCGATTTCTATACTAGTATTATGGTATTTTATTAAATATGTTCCATTAACTCTTATAGTTTCATTATTAATTCTTACATTGTTGTCAAATTGATTTAAAAATATCAAGTCGGTTGAAATTTCTTCGACTGATTTAATGTGTTCATTATTTATTTTTGTACAATTTTCAATCTTACTTTCTAATAAGTGTGCTATGCACGTATCGTTTGATATGTCCTTTATTATATTTTGTGGACAAATTGATAGCATGTTATATGATTTACAATTGGTAGATATACCATAAATTTTGTTTGAGCATGATAATATCAATTTAAAATCTATTTTATTTATTAATTCTTTTTTCTTAATTGGTCGAATTTCTATTGACCTACAATCCTCTTTCCCTGTTGTGGGTAAACTTATTACATAAATTATGCTGTCTTCATTTGCAGCTATTTTGACTTCTGCAAATTCTAATGCTTCGTCAATGTTTATAAATGGAATATTTTCGTTTTCAACGAAATGTTTTGTTATTTCTAATTCCTTATTTGATAAAATAAAGGAATTTACAATATTGGCTTTGGCCCAATGGATTGCATAGGCTGTATTAATAAGTTCCTCCTTAATAATTTCTAATTTAAATTTTATTTGTAAAACTATGTCATTTTCGACTTGCTTATTTTCTTTCATATTTTTTGTTATTTTGTTTGAGTTATCAATTAATTCATTAATTTTTTCGTTTATCAATTTATTTATAATTACTTGTCTGTTATTATTTTCAAGTACATTATTCATTTTTTCCGTTAATATATTATAGTCACTGTGGTCAGGATTTCCTGCGATCCATTTCCACGCTGATCCTATAAAATCTAGTGATCTTTTTTTAATTTTTTTACTTACTTTTACTCTATCTAAACATATTTTTGATTGGTTTAATAGGGATGATAGAATGGGATACAGTGGATGTGTAGCTAGTTTTCCGTTGATTATGGTCTCTATGTTCGTTATTGCGTCATTGTAATGGTTTAATTCAATTATATGTATGATTTTAAATGTTCCCGTCTGTAGCTTTGCTGGTCCGGAATCGATCGTTATCAATTGGGATGAACTATAGTCAAGGATTTGTACGTTTGCGGTTGCTGCCGCAGCAAAAAATCTAAAAGGAGAAGGGTTATCTGTTTTTAATTTTTTATTAGACTTTTGTGTACTATTCTGTCGGTTTGTGTTAAAACTGTTGAATTATTATTTTCTTTTACTATTTCTTTTCTGTATCGTGATGTAAGTTTGGTACCGTAACGTTTATTAATTTTAACGTAAATTGTCTGTCCAACGTTATAGTCTTTAAATGGTTTTCTATTTTTATTATGAAGTGTTAAGTCTTGCTCTTGCTTCTGCCTAAGTCTCTGTATGTTATCTTGTCGTGCTTTTTCATATTGTTCAGGGTTGGTAAAGATTCTGCGTCCAAAAAATGCTTCAATCGGTTTTTGTCCTGTAGTTGAGTGTATTGAATAGTTATATTCGTATGTTGCTCTGTCTAGTAGTTCGTTAAATGATCTTTCTGTATTTTCAGATTTTAAGCATCTTTAAATTTCGGACAAAGTTGAATGAAATCGCTCAACTTGGCCGTTAGCTGTACTAGTATGTGGGGGTATTCTATGTATTTTTATTCTAAGTTGGTCTTCAAGCATAAAGATTATTGAGTTAGAATTTAATGCCTTTTCGTTATCTATTATAATATTTTGTGGTACTCCAAAATTGAAAATTATCTGCCTGAGGGGTTCTCTAATGTCCTCTGCAGCTCTTGATTTTATAATTTTCGCTTGGGCGTATTTGGAATATTTGTCGACTGCAGTTAGTATTAACTTTTTGTCTGCTATATAAATGTCTATGTGGACTATTTGTCCTGGGTATTCTGGAAGTGGGGTGGCTTGAATTTTTGTATTATTAGGGTGTCTATCGTATTTATTTTCTGCACAAATGCTGCACTGTTTAACTATTGTTCTAATTTTTTGTAGCATTTTGGGAAAATAAAATTTTTCTAAAAGCTGTTTTTTATTTTCTACCGAATTTCTATGAGCTCTTTTGTGCTCTATTAAAACTTGGTTTTCTTGTTCTTCATCTGTCCGTAAATCTTTAACTTTTGTTTGTGTAAATCTTATTTTATAGTTTCGTCAGAGAAAATGGGGTTTGCATTATTATTCATAATGCTTTGAATAATATTTTGTCCGTCCGTTTGTATGGCTTGTGCCACCAAAGTCCTGATTAAGTTAGTTAGGTCAGGAGAAACTTGTGGATTGGGAACGGATGGGCTTGGTGTAGGATTATTTACTAGCGTAGGGGGTCTAATTAAATTATTTTGATTAGCCATATTTGTAGATTTTTTTTAAAAACTTTAAGGATAACTAACTGAAAAAGATTATTAGTATTAATATTATATGATTTATTTTAGTTTTTATTTTTACTGATCTCTGGAGGGTCCCCCCGAAGGTGGTGAATCGCAAAGATAGTTAGTATATTATAAGAACCGGAGTGTCACTTGAAGGTGGTTAATCACGGATCTTTTTATGTTTTTATAAAATAGGCTGTACGAGCCTTTGTTTTATTAAATTTTATTTTACTTTCCCTCAAAATGGTTTTTATGTGGTTATTTATTTAATAAAGGTATAGTAATATTTTGTCAATTTGAAATATATCATTCGTAAATTTTTATTAATTTAAAATATCTCTTTATTCAACTTTTATTAATTTTTTAGAATCTATTTAATCTATTTTTTTTCAAAACTTCTTTCTTAACACAATGTTTTCACTTAACAATAATTTTCCTTTGAACAATTTCTTTCTTTTGAACAATTTTATCTTTTCCTCAATTTCTTAAAAATTCTATGTATTTTTCACAATATTTTATTTTTGCAAAATTTCTTTCTTAACACAATGTTTTCACTTAACAATAATTTTACTTGACGATATTAAAACTTACAATAAAATGGTAGTCCTCATCCTGGGGCGGCTGTTCTCGTGAATAACTCCTTTTTCACTTGTACTCAGGGGCCTCGTTTCCTCAGGGAGTTTTTCCGTTTTTGGCTGGTGGTTTAAAGTTGTCAATTTATTTGTGGCGCTTTATATCTTTTTCGGCGGCACTTTTTAATTTATTCGTGGCGCTTTTTTATTCTAGCGGCACTTTTTTTAAAATTGTTAGTTTATTTGTGGCGCTTTTTTATTCTAGCGGCACTTTTTTAAAATTGTTAATTTATTTGTGGCGCTTTTTTATTCTAGCGGCACTTTTTTTTTTTTAAATTGTTAACTTATTTGTGGCGCTTTTTTATTCTAGTGGCACTTCTTTAACTTCACCGGCCAAGCAATTTTGCTCGGGCGCCAATTAGGTACGCGGGTTACGCGGAGTTGAAAAAAATATAATTTTGAGGAGCTGACAGCGCTCCGTTTATTAATGAATCCAAAATACAACTGTTTTTCTTAATCTAATTTACCTACATAAGTCTAAAGCTTAGTTCTAAAGCTGCGCTGCCGCTGTGGTTCGCCGGAACTGTGGACATTCCTTTCCCACGGGAGCGTAGACGCGTCGTCAGCACTTTTGGCTTGCGCGTGCAGTATGGCCTTTAACCCTCGGAGGTATAAGGGTTTTTTGTCGCTAAACGGTATAACCAGGTCTGTGCAGACCTACATGGGATTTGTATGGAAATGCATAGTCAGGTGCCTTAAAAGTGTGTAGAAATGCATTTTATGCTATCAAACCACAAAATGAACAATAAAAACGCATTTTTGTATATCTTAGTTATCTATTAACGCTATTTTATTTATAATATGTAAACAAATAAATTTTATATACGGCATTCAAGGCAGGAGTACCTGGCATGTGAATGTTGTTGGCATACCGGCTTTTTGCAATGCATGCAATGAAAGCGCGTTTTTCGCTGTTTTTTGTCCAACTTAAAACACAGCGAGCACGATGGTCTGCTGGCAGAGGACGCGGCATGGGCTGGTTGGTCATCTATGGGCGGTCCTGCAACTACCTGCAAAAAAAAAAGTTGAAAAATTGATTTAGAATTTGTATTCAATGAATGAATGATTAAATGAAATGCTTACCTCTACACCGAATAACGCCATGCTCTGTTTCACATGTTGCATGCCTCTTACAATTGGGTTTGTTGCTCTTTGTTCCATGTAAGGGATCACCAGCTGTTCGGCCAATTCCATAAGGAACATACGTCTTCTATCAGTTCTCTTTACATGCCCCAATTTGTCATGTATGACAAATGCAGCCAATCCCGCAACGTCCAGCATATTGAAAAATATGGCTAACGGCCACCGGTTTGTGGCCCGTTTGCAGGTGTAACCACCAACCATCTGGTCCATGGTATCCACTCCTGCTTTATATATATTGTAGTCCAATATTTGGAACGGCTTCTGCGCTGGTTTTGATGAGTCGACGGTGGAATTATAGTGTTGCGTGGAGATGAGAACCACTGCTTTCTTCTTTTTTGGCACATATGAGCATAGTGCAACATTATTGTTGTGGTAACCGAATAATGTGCTCAACACCTCTCTTTTAGGGTCCAACATCTCCTTCGGTATGCAGGCCTTGTTTTTTCTTATGGTTCCTACATAAGCCAACCGTTTTGTCATCAAAACCGTTGCCAAATTATATGATGAAAAAAAGTTGTCTGCATATATTGTTCGACCCGAACCACTATACTTTTCCACCAATTTGAGAACAACGTTTTCGCCAAGGTTTGCCGCACGTGCTTCGTTTGGTTGTTTTCCAACATAAATAATTCCTTTTAGTGGATAATTTGAGTTAGAATCGCACACCCACCAGATTTTTATGCCGTATCTGGCTGGCTTCGATGGTATATATTGGGTGAAGCGCGTGCGGCCTCGGTAAGGAAACAATTGCTCGTCCACAGTTATTTGGGCCCCCGGAACATATCGACGGTGTAAGTTGTTCATGAGCATGTTCCAAACGTCGTCGATGGCGGCCGATTTGCTTTCTACAAGTCGAGCGGATCTCGTGCTACCGTTATCAAATCGAATATACCTTAGAATAAGTTTGTATCGGATAGCAGACATCGTCGCCCTATAGATAGGGTTTCCATTGTGCCCCCACAACTCAGGACTAGGCTGATCGTTTGACCCAAATATGCCGGCAAACAAGGTAAGGCCAAAAAAAGCGTACATTTCTATTTCGGTTACAGGTTTCGTCCACGCTCGCGGTGTCTGGTCAGGATTCAGCTCAGACCATTTACGGCACATCTCCTGGGCCTTACGGTTTGTTTCACGAACAATTATGCTGACGATCTCTGGTGTTAGAAGAGATTTAAATATGGATATCGGGTTTTTCATAGTGCCTGTAACCGGGCCTTCCCGACCCACAGTGACGCAGTTATGTGCACGAGGTCTACTAGTGGCCGGCGGAGCACTTGACCAAATCTTACCATCCTTTGACATGTACGATGTACTCCAGCTCGACGAACGTGGCTCCTCGTTTATACTGACGGCTTCAAGCCCTTCGGGGATAGCTGCAGCGCCTTCATACAAATCTTCCAGTTCCTCATCATCGTCATATAGACTCTCCGTTTCAATAGACATGTCTACTTCAGCATCGGAAGCCGCATCATCTAACAACGGCACATAATCTGCGTCCATTTCGTCGTCGCCTTCGAAAGGAGTACTTTCCTCGTGCTGCTCATTATCACCGGCCAACCACAACGCCAACTTTTCTTCCATTTCTCTTCTCTCTTCTTCTGGTAAACTTAAAAATCTTGCGGTGCGGTTCACCACGTCCATCATATCATCAATTGTAAATGCTGATGCCATTTTTTGTATGCTTACACTTCAAAAGATGTTTATATACTAACGCGTTGCCTGTATTTATCGAGCCTGCACTCTATTCCATAGACTCAAAACTGAATTCTGTATTACGTGCGCGCTATTCAATATGTCCATTTTATATATATTTTCTTCAAAAAATCCCACTCAAAAACAGTTTCTATAACCTGCCCCACTCATTCCATACAAATTACATGTAGGTCTGCACAGACCTGGTTATACCGTTTGAACCAAAATATTTGTAAACCCGGATTAACCGAACCCCGGATCCACAATCGCTCTGATTTTTTTCTCATTGTGTTCGGAGATTCTTGCTCCAGGAAGTCATGGAAGGATTTGTCTCTAACATGAAAAACAAAAAAGTTAAACACACTTTTATATGCAAAAAGTCTGCACAGACCTGGTTATACCTCCGAGGGTTAAGCAAGGTGTCGACTCACCTGCATTCCTCTGCTTTGGAGTAGTTGTTGTTGGCAGTGGCTAGCTTATTGGGTGCTAACTTACACAAATATATGTAGATAAAAACCAAACGAATTAATAATATAATCAGGAAATACAATTAAAAGTACTCGATGTCACTCAAAGTATCGCTGGGAAGTACTCGATTATATTTGTTCTCAAAAGTTGTTCGATGCAAATTTTATTAATAGATCGTTAACAATAAAAAAAAACTCAACTATGCTATAACTATGTTTATTAACCAAACTGGTTTTCAGTGTGTGTCCCGGGTGCCTGGATGGGGCAAACAACATCAACAATTATAGAACAACTTTTTTCAAAGCAATCGCCCCTCAGCAGGCAATGAAAAGCTTCAGAGTGGCTTGCTGTCATGTCAAAACTTCTTAATAAAATCATTTTACTTTTGGAGTCGGCCTACCTCAATTTGTATAACAACAGGACGCACACCCCAAATTGTAAAAGGACTTCGGCTTCGAGCTAATGATGTAAGGGTCAAATTATTATTATATTATTTAACTTTCTCTATTCGAATAATTTCACTTAGTTGCTTATCGACTTTACTCGACTTTCCTCAAAACCGAAACCATCGAAACTTCATAAAAGGCAATTATGGAACTGACAGTGACATATTGTTGGGCAAGTCAAAACTAGGACATCAACAATGACTGACATTTTGGTGGCATTTTTGGGTCGGTGGTGTCATTGAAAATTAAGCTGGTACAGCCGTTTCCGTGAATAGATTCCGTTATCGGACTATATAAAATTATTTCATTGATGTGTGCGAAATCATGACTTCAATTTGTACCCGAGATCGTGTTTCGACTTTTTTGTTTGGGAATGGAATGGAATGGAGGTAGACCTGAAATCCGAGATCGGATTTCCAAGCAATCAGGCATAGCTGCTCACTGTGCTTAAGGCCTGTTAAAGATGAAAGGGAATAAGGGATAGGGGAAAAGGATACCGAAAAAGGTGGGAATGGCACTTCATTTATCCTCGACAAATCTTCCAGATTCTTTTATGAATCTGAGAAGCTTATCGAGAGATAGAGAATGGACGTTTTCCGAAATACACTCCATCTTAGCCTAGTAAAAACAAGGCAGATACAAAGAAAATGATCTGTGATATCCTCATCCTCCCAGAAAGATGTACACAACGGGTCATTGGTGATGCCTATGGTTATCATGTGTTGTCTGCATGGATTCTGTCCTATGTCGCAACTCCTTCTTTCTCTGTGTAAGAAGGGTTTTCGCCATGAGGAAACACTTGGTTGGTCGTAAGTGCATCAAAGGTTCTAATGCGTTTTATGCATATCATCCTTGATGCACCTAACCGTCTCTTCTATGATTAGCCCTATAATTGGCTGCGGTCCAATGGGGCCAGCAATGACCCGGAATTAGTCAATTCGCCACCCAGTTCGTTACCTGGAACACAGCTGTATCCTGGCACGCACATATGTAATTTCAAGATTATTCCAATTTCCAACAGAATTCAGCCTCAACTTAGTTTCTTGAACAATTTCTGAAGAGGTGCAAGCAGTGTCTAAGGCTTTTAGTGCAGCTTAGCTGACGCTGCAGACTTTGATTTGGAATCCAGGCCACATTTACCAATTGAACAGTCCGGTACCTTAAGTACAGCAAATATCTGCGATTGGTAAACCGTTGTTATTGTACCTAAGGCAGAAACCATTTGAAATCGCCGTCCAGATGCTAACAGCTCTAGTCCCATTTTCTGTTTTGGAGCCGTCAGTGTAAAAAGTTTTCGCCGAACCTCCCAAGAGAGTACATGAATCTCTCCATTGTTCTCTTGTAGCAAAGCTTACGGTAAACTTGTCATTTGGGGCCAAAAACAAAGAGTGCTCTAATAACCTTCCAAACAACTTTCTGTGTCCAGAGTTCTCATCGTCGTACCATAATCCAAAAGAATGTAGTCGGCACATACTTTTCACTGCCTCCTCTTGGATCATTAAGTCCAAAGGTAGCAAGTCTAACAAGCCTGTTCAACGTAGAAAATGTGGATTTTTTTTTTAGCAATCTTCTAGATAATATGGAGCCCATCTTATGAGCAAATATCAATATCAGCTTAAACTTCCATTGTGTACTCACCTTCCTCCAGCCCTGACTTAAAGTCGTCAAAAGAGGATATAGAAAACCTCACTCAAGGCGTAGTGTAAGATCCATCATACCTTTTGATAGACTCCAGCCTGACCATTTAGTCTTGTTGAAGTTGCTTGCACTGTCTTGTGAACTTTTTCAATGTTCTCATGGCCTTGACAGCCATTCCAGCGAATGAACCAGAGGTGGATGATTGAGTTTCATACTTGCCTTACCGCCAACTCTCCACAGCTTGTGCAAGGTTCGCCTTCCTCCACATTAAAAAGTAGGCTCTTCATTGACAGAGTCAATGCGTCTTCATCCACCAGTATCAGTCATAGTAAACGGTGAGCTTTGGGCCTGCACATCCGATGCCCAAGTCGCGGACGAATCGACGGAGGGATTCCCAGCTTGCTGGTTACCACGTACAGATGATCCTGGTTTAGGCTCCACCATGAGAATTCTTTAGGACTTCTTTAAAGATACTAAGTGTATAATATTTGTCATTTCCATTGGACCAAACGCATTACTTTTTGCGCCAGAAGGACGGTTACCAGAAGTGGTTACACCTGTTGTGTAATAATATTTCTGCGGTAATAAATTTAAGTAACATTTTATTACATTCAGGGCATGAAGGTTTAGGCAAATGCGGGCTGCATTCGCCATACTTATTACTTATTACTTATTTTCCTCTAAAATAAAGTATCTTGTAACTGTTTTCCTTTATTTGCGCGTTTATATATCTTTTTCAAGAGTATCTATGGTATACGACTTTAAAAACAAATACATATGTCTCTTGAAGTACTGTCCCTAGATATATTAACAAACAAACCACTAGTTCGCGACGTGGCAATAAAACAAAACTTTTTTCTTTTTTGTTCTATCTACCAATAAAGTGTGTTTTTTTAGCTTCCTTAAATATTATTTATTTTAATGTAGCGGCTTTGACTTGAAGTGGCTTTGCAATGCGATGCTAGCAAACCAACTCTAAAAAAGTTAACTATGCCTGAACTGTGTACATTGGAATGTATTTATAAGGGGTGTCCACCGCCAATGACACTTCCATATTAAAGTAGACAGTTGAAGCCATTGTTGAAGGATTGAGCGGAAACCGGTAATGTGGAAAAGAGAACCCATCTTGAACAACATATTTTTGGGATAGAGGAATTTGATGCAGGGTATGTATTTAGATACGAGAGTTTTGTTGTATGCGATACCACTTCACGGTCATCGGAGACCCACAACGTGAACAAAACATCCCTAAAGTGCATTTAAGTGGACATTTACAAGGTATGTAGATACTTATGTATACACACCCATCTACTTCGGGTATGTTTGCTCGTCTACGGTCGATATGTTTGCTGTTTTACGGAAGTGTTAACAAATGTGGATGTTTTCTCTTTTAAAAGGACAAACTCTTATCAATTGACAATCTTTTAAAGTCAAACACATCCTGTAATCATACATACTTACATTCATTTGAAATGTGTTTATGTTTTTATGAAAATCCAACTTTGTAACGACAGCATGCATGCGGTGTATTTGGAATTTCCATCTTCGCTCTCCTTCTCAATGTTAGAATAAGTCTAACGATATTTACTTTAACTCTCTAATTATGTCTATCTATCCTATTTTACTGTGGTCAGTCTTTGAACAATCATTGAGTAATAAAGAAAATAATCTAAAGTGTTACAAACTTTATTTTATTTTTCCACAAAATTAACTGGCCACGAGGATGGGATATGTTGCGCATTAAAATGCCCAGTGATAATCGGCATCAGAAACATATTTTTCGCTGAAACGAGTTGAACTCCAAATGAACGCATTGAAGTGAAAATCAAAGAAAAAAGCTATTTAAAATGCATAATTAAAGTCCGAAGAAAATTTCGAACATTAAAAATTTTGTAAAATTGTATTTTGAATTAAACAAAGATTTACAATAAAAACATGCGGAAAGTATATGAAATCGAATGAACTTCATATGAAAAAAAAACTTTACAACAAAACAAATAAAAAAACAACCTATACAAAAAACCAAAAAAATAAAGTGCAAATTTGGCATTGGTATGAACTTCAAATCAACTACAAAAATTTACATACATATGTATGTTTCAACAGACACAAATTGTCTTTTATTTGATCGTGAAAAAAAATTATATTGATTGTGAAAAATATTTACTCTTAAGAGAGTTACAACCAACAACTGTATGAAAGTAATTACTAGTTTGGTAGTGAATTTCCAACAACAACTGGAATCAGAAGATTTTCGGGTGGCCGACTTCAGGAATTCTTACCCTTTAATTAAGAAGAAATGAAAAAGAAACAAGCACAATAAACAATAAAGCATTGAACCCAACAATAAAGCATTGCATTTAAATTAATAGAGCATTTCTTTAAAGTAAAAGCAATATGAACCCCAACAAAAATAAGCGAAGGGAATTTTTTTCTCCCTACTTACCTATGAGCGACAACAACACAACAAAGGAATTAACAGCTTCAATGGATGCAGTGAGTATGCGCTCAGTAACTACTTGAGAAACATAGCGACTGTGCTGCAGCTGCCGCCAGCAGAATATCAAAATACTATAAAATCTGTTTTAAGCAATAGGCTGGACTGAAAAGCATTGGAAGCAATAAACTTTTGTTAACCTTGCATGGGAGAATTTAATAACAAGACTTAAGGAGGAGTTTGGAGTGAAACGAAGTTTTTTTTGTATTTAAGAAGCGATGCATAGAACGTAGAAACTAAAAATATTGAGGAACTACATTTTAAATTTAAAAAAATTTTAAGTTCAATGAATACTAAATATAGCTTCGAACCTGACATTTTATAAACACCTGAAAATAATGAGAAACTCATTTTTGACATTTATGTTATCCATTTGCCTATTAGTATAAAAACGCTTTTAATTCAAAATAACATTAGATCTATATACATACAGTTCTTACATTTTTTATTTAGAAAATAAATAGTTAAAACATATCAAATTAGTTATTAAAAGTAACGCGTACAGTTTTCCAAGTAATAATAGTCTAAATAGAAATAATAATTTTAATTATAACTCTAATGCTCAACAATTTTCAAATTCTTATCGTAATAGAGATTTTCGCAATAGTCAAAGAAGGTCATATTACCATGGGAATAAATTTAACACCAATAACAATAGACATCAAAATCCTATTTATAACTCTAAAATTTTTAGGCAAAATCGACCAAATTCAAATAGAAATTTTAAAAATGTTCAGGAACCAATGGAAACTGATGCTATTAATGGTACAGAAAATTTTCATGTACAGCCTCGGAGCTATCATAGACTTTCAAAATAACATCCTTATAGTAAATAACAATGAAATAAAATTGATTGACAATTAATTAATTATTTACAGAAAACCGAATGAAATAAATTTAAAGAATTAATACCTAGCAAATCCGGCATTATTATGTTGTCCAGATTTGCAGGTTATGTCATTGATGGGGTGTTAAGTCAAGAGGGCAAACCGATAAGTTACGCCAGTAGGACTCTAAATGGGCACTGGAAAAACTATTCACTATTGGACATTAAAGTTATTGGCCATTGTGTGGTCAATAAAATATTATCGTTCATATTTTTATGGTCGAAAATTTTTAGTCCAAACTGGTCATCAACATCTGAAATGGCTTTATTCACTTAAGGAACCTAATTCAATAACTATTAACTATGTGCCACGTGGCTTGGTATATTTTCTTATGCTGAAACCTGGTGCCATAGGCTACCATGTTTCACGCACCGGCAAAGTCGATCAATTTCAGTTCGTTAGCGGAGGTTTCGTCATGGAGACTGAATGTTCTGACAGTGTGACCAAAGATCCCTACCTTTTCCACTTTGGTTGAAGTCGCCAAGCACGATTTTAATATATTCACGGGGGCAGCGTCCGTAGATACGTTATAGGCGCTCTTGGAAGTGATCCTTGATCACAGCGTCTTTCTTTGTTGTCATGGGTGGGAAAACCCCATCGAGATATTGGAGAATCTCTCTTAGATGCGAATCGTATCGAGGCACTCGCCTACAAAAATGAACGACGTTACTTGGCGACAATGTCTCTCTCATCAAATCCATCGAACTTGCGGTCCTTTACATGACAGCTGTAGTAGACGTCACAAGGTCCAATGGCTATCTTACCTTGCTCCGTCCGTTTCATTTCTTGGATAGCGATGATGACTATGTCGGAATGGCTCCACCAAAGCTTCTTTTTCAAGTCGGGCTTGAGTATGGTCGCTCAGTTGTAACTGCATACCCAAAAGATCGCCCATATCACGTTGCACTCCAAGCGACGAAAGGTGTAGGAAAACAGAAGCTCTTGGTCTTTTATAATGAATAATACAATACTTACGTATATATACATATATTAATTTTTCGTTTTTCTATTAAAGGCGCTTCTCTGTTTAATACAAGTCGCTAAGTCGCTTTTCTTTTCACACTCTGCGGATATCGGATTTTATATCCACAAACAACACTTCTCTTTTTCACACTGATGTCTTCTTTCTCTTTTACTGGTCTCGTCTACTTATTATCTTTCAGAATTTCTTACACAGGCATGATCACATCTTTTCATTGGTTGTGTAGCCAAAGGCAAGGAAGGTAGCACATACTCCCTTCCCAACTGACGAGCTGGCATGGGATTACAAGCATGCCTACATGTCACCTGGTCTTACCCCAACAAGTGGGCGCGCAACAACGTATGTTGAAAACCTTGGATATATTTCTCGCCGACCCTTTTGTATTCACACGGAATAATAAATATGTGCTAACACTTAAATTATACGTTTAATACTAATTGCCAATTCGTAAGGTATTAGACAACATGTCGGCTTTAAAACTTGAACTCCCTTATTTATCTCCTATGTATACTACTTATATAATAAAACTGTAAAACAGTCTTGTCTGTACATTACATATAATAATACATTTGGACCATTTTTATAATTTTTGTCTACCTATTTGCCTGGTTGAACGCAGTATTCTCCGAAACTACTGAACGTATTTGCATGTGTCTTTAACTGATGGCATATTTTATTAAAATTTTAACTGAACGTAAAAACGTATGTAATATAGATGATTTAGAATCATATCCTACCGAATTTCTTCTTCTCAATCACCACCTCCTTCTTCTCCGGCAATCACCACCTTCATCAACTCTCCTCTGGATACTTGTAGTAGACTCAACTCCTACATATCCAGAAACAATCTTGACATTCCCAACATATGTCCAACAAGATTCACCGCCCTGTACGAAACACCTAATCCGAAGACAGTCGGTTCTACGTATCGGAATGATGCGGATTTCCCCGGCCAAGGGCAGATAGAGCCACGATAAGTTCTGCTCAGGCCTAAGGAGCAATAAGGAGTGGTCCACAGGCTTTGTGGCCCCATGTTGTTCGCCCCCAACGGCGGCTATATTCTCTCAGGCCGTTGCCTACTAGCACTTTACGAAACTCCAAGATTCAAGGGAACACGCAACAACAACCTTGCTCCAATGCGGGGTCAAATCAGCAGCTCCTGGTACTTCGCATCGTCTGCGCCAAGAATAGCGGAATGCGACATCAGACAGGTGTAATTCATACCAAGGCTGGTGTCAGTTTCGCATATGGACGACCAGTAAGACCAGGTGTACAACATCACCCTTCTCTCACAACCATCCTTGCGATGTCTCTACTGAGACAGACGAAACCCTTACACCTGAACTGAAATTGACTGTAGAGCAAGATCGAAGAGATAACCGACTACATTAGTCGACATAACCTGTCGATAGCTGCGATCCCAGAAACGAACCAAGAATAGCGGAATGCGACATCAGACAGGTGTAATTCATGCCAAAGCTGGTGTCAGTTTCGCATATGGTCGACCAGTAAGACCAGGTGTACAACATCACCCTTCTCTCACAACCATCCTTGCGATGTCTCTACTGAGACAGACGAAACCCTTACACCTGAACTGAAATTGACTGTAGAGCAAGATCGAAGAGATAACCGACTACATTAGTCGACATAACCTGTCGATAGCTGCGATCCCAGAAACGAACCTGCACAACAGTTTGTTTAGTTGCAACGGCTGCAATGGGCATTGTAAGGATCGCGAGCGAGGCGGTGGCTTAGCATTCATCACCCATGCAACAGTGCAGTATCGTCATATCATCGAAGGCATCAACCGCAGGAGTACTACCATAGAATGTCAGGAATGTCAGGCCGGTGTCAAATAGCACCCAAAGGACCCATCTAGTCCGGTTGAGATCCCCACATCAGCAGTAAACGCTCCCCACCTTCCCAACCCCTCCAACCACTCCCATCCCACTTCAGTTCCCGTGTGAGGGCAAATCATCGCTTGCATCAGACCACCTACCCATAATCATCTAGAGTGATAGACCTGCTGATTTCGTTTCTGTTCCGCCGAACCTTTATCAACTTTAAAAAGGATATACCGACCACCCTGCTAAGCACAGAGTGCCGTAGACTTACACTTAATAGCGATATGGTTGGAAATAGGAATAGTGAGAAAAACAAACAATTTTCACACGGTTAGCGTGGCTGTGTAGTTGCGTGCTCGCCTAGCAATCCCGTGTGCCATGGTTCAAAGCCAGGTAAAGTCCAGAAAGAATTAATTTTGATGAGAAGATGAGGTGATCTCCGAAATAGCAGCTATCACTTCTACCACTTTGAAAAATTGTTGTTTTCTCATATTATTCCTAATACAGACCTGGCCACAAGCTCTATAAGTTACACAGACGATTTAAAAAGGATGATTTTGTTAGATTCGCAGAGTTCACTGAGGGTGCATTCAATGCTTTTGTTCGCACCGGCGAACGTAAGTTAAGTAAACTAGTCGCTACAGCAGCTACACGCCTCATCTCAACCGGTCGGATTTCGGAAATCCGTCCGGACTTCCTGACCGGAGCGGCTACTCTTACGAACAAGCGCGACCACCTGCGCCACTCCGATTCCCGTAAAGATTAAAACGTGGAGATTCGGAGGCTGGTCGACAAAAAGAAGCGGGAAAAGTGAGAGGAGCATCTGAAGTCCTGTTACCTGACTACGGGTGTGGGTAAGCTCTGCTCGACCGTAAGGTCCTGTTCAAGCCGACGGAACCGTGGTAAACGAGTGAAGATTTATTTCAGTGGCCATGCTTCGTCAGACCCGAAGAGATGCGCTAGCTTATTTAGCCGGCAATTTATTTTGCATCCTCCGGTGGACAGAGCCAAGCGTAGAGTGGAGACTGAGCACACCGCCAAAAACAAACCCAGCCCTTACATTCACCAGTGGGGAGGTTAGGGAGACCATCGGGAAGGCGAAAACCTCCAAAGCCATTGGTCCTGATGGATTAAACATGCTGATGCAGAAAAATGTAAGCCCAACGTGAGTGGCTTACCTCACCAGCATCTTCAGCATGGTATCAGACCACCTACCCGTAATCATCTCGATCGACAGACCTGTTGACTTTGTCTCCGTGGACCATCGGATCTTTATCAACTTTAAAAAAGTAGATTGGACCGGATTCGCGGAGTTGAATGAGAATGTTTTTAAGGCAAAAGTTCCGCAAGTTTCCCGACTGAAGCGGTTACACTAGCGAACGAGTATGACCAACTTCGTCAATCCGATCCCTGTAATCCCCATATCAGGTATTTAAACGTGTTGATTCGGAGGTTGGTGGACTAGCATAAGTCGCGCGAGTAGTAGTAGTAACCTTGTCTCAGGTGTGGTAAGGTTTTGTTCGCCGCGAGGTCCTTATCCAACCCAGCAAAGCGTGATGGCAGAGTGAAAATTTCATTTCGCGCAGGGATCACCAATCTGTCTATGGCCACCCTAGGCGCGGCTAAGCATCAACAAGGCCTCCGGAAAGCCCACAGTACCACAACAGCACTCAATGCCATAAACATGCAGGTGAACCGCGGTCTTAACCGTAACCACCCCTGGAAGGTGGTCCAAACAGCGTCGCCATATTTAAATATGTAGATAGGAACCAGCTGGTACATGGATATCTTATTAAAATACTCATATGTGGATCACTCTCTTACAGTACGTTAATATTTTCAGTTCATATGGATCTCAAGGAAACTGCTATGCATGACCCTGTTCTCCATTTAAATAATTAGGTAAATGATGGCAATTTGAACGTACTATAAGTGCATTTTAATACCACATTTTGTTTGATTTTGAATAACTTGTTTACTATATACAAAACAATGATTTTGGGTGGTGGAAATCTTTATTTAGACCGTTACAATTATTTCTGTTAAGTAGAAAGTACCAGTGCCAATACACATTTGTGCTCGTTTTATCGCATTTTCCATGACTCTCCGAAATATTTCCGGGGCAACTGTTTGCTTTGCTGCCGAATATTCTCTTATAAGGTGCTGGGCCAATACAGGCCAGCTTTTCTCGCTTTGCTGGCTTTGTTTCGCTTTACTTTATCTTTAAAGCTTCGATAACCAAATGCTGGGTTTAAATGTTGTCAATGCAACCTGCTGTGAGTAAGCAAACTCAAAGTCTGTTCACTACTTGCGCGTGAACGCCCACCACACAGTGGCGTTGAGTGAATGTAATGGCTCTTTGTGCATCACATTCGGATTTTCAGTGCCCCAAAAGTGAAGCCTTATGCAGTTATTGACGTAACTGCTTAAATGGAAATGTGGCTCTTCGCTCATGTTTTTCTACACAAAATCGTTGTTGAAATTGAGGATGCCTTAAGAGTAATTCATACGCGACAGAGTGTCAGGAGACATTAATTGATGCATTGTTTGCACTTTGTAACGGAGCATGTGTAAGTTTTTCACTAAAATTCACTGTAGGTCTGTTGATGTCCAATTGCAAGGTATCGTGTGATTCCAGTCTGTTTCAGTAGGGCAGCTAAGTGACTGAATGTTTTCCCAATTGACGCCACTCGTTTTGGAAATCGTCGTCGTAACAATAGCAAAGCAACCAATAGTTCACATGAAATAGCAACATACCAACAGCGGCGGTAGCAGAGGCGTTAGCAGCAAACTGTAGCGGCAGCGCAATGACAACGAGAGTAAGAGAATAGGGTAGTATTAAGCTATGTTGTTCTACAATAGACATTGTTCAGACGGGGAAACTTTTGTTGCTTATTATCGGCGATTTCCCTTTTGGTGTTGCTCGTCGAGTTCACACAGAGCAACTCTGTACAGGCGATTTTCTGGCATTTCATTTCATATCATTTTCGCAAATTTCTGTACGCTTCGCTTAAGCGGCATTTACACATTCTGATAAATTCTATGATTATAAGTAAAAGGTGTTGAAAAATGAAGTTTTAACATAATTTACGTTAATATGTATAGTATATGCATACACATGTGTATATTTAATCGCAAAAAAATAAGAACAAAATTTCATTTCCCAACTTACCGTATGTATTCACTTAAAACTCAACAAAACCGCAATCACTGAAAGAATTTATAAATGAAAAGGAATGTCAAATTTCTTAGCTGCCGACTGAGACGAATAAGAACATAAAGCGTGTCGCCCGAGCACGATCAACTCGGTGCCCTTCCCCTTTCCCCGTCCCTCTCTCACCTACAAGTAACGAGTTGCCGCGACAAAAGTTTCCCCGTCTGAACAATGTCATAGCAATAAGAAAAAACATGTAATAGTTTTAGATAATTTTGGTTAGCCTCATTATTGCACAACCACAAAATTTCACTCTTTGGCGGACAAGCGACTTTAACTGTTGATCACACCGGCTACTCCTACATAGTAGGAGGAATAAAATATAATTATTTAAAAACAACATAAATTGTTTAACTTATATTATAACCCGGATTCTACATCAGGCACGTTCATTGCCCTCGGTTGTTTTAAGTATCAGATATATGTATATGAAGGTGCCTTCATAGCGGTTGGATCATATATAATATGTGTCCTATTGAGCGCAAAATTGTTTTCCGATCCTTATATTGTTTACATAGTAGGGCTCATAAATTTTGAATGCTCCGAATATGTTTGCTGGATGGGGAGTAAATTCCGAAAATTTTCAGTACTTATAAACTGGTTACTGATATTGGAATTACACACATATTTTATTTAAATGACGAAATTAAAATAAGAAGCTGTGCAGTCCGCATAAACAGGTGATAATTATTTGCAGGATACTTATACCCGAGAAATACTGTATGTGTACACACACACACATGCTCATCCTGTAATCACTTTTTTTGTAATTAAATATAAACTTAGTTTTTGCAGTATCATTAACAGCACATCGATCTGGCCTTACGCAATAATTAAGAAAGATTGTAAAGTATAATTCCTGCTAAATGGCCTGATAATTAAAGGTTGAATGTAACGAAAGTCTGAGACAAAGCAAGAATTTGCGGAATATATCATAATGGTAATGTTTCATAAAAAGAGAGCGAAACTAAAGGACTCGAATATTTTACTCTTGTTACGAGACATTATATTTTATGAAAATATGTAAACCCTTGAATACAAATCTTATGCAAAGTATACACTTTTTAGTTAGCTTAGTTAAAGCTATATACAAATGTCGAATATTTATTCATTTCAAGTGCCATTCATTAGACCATTAATATACATATGTACATATGTACATATTTAAGTAAATATTTACCGAAGTCTTCTCCAAAACCTCTTTGAGAAATTTTTGGTAATTAGCCTAATGAGATTTCAATGTGTGACTCATCTAATTTCCACGTACTATGAGTACCTCTACGAATGTCCTAAAAACTTGTTTGTATCATGTGTGAGAAAACTTGGCTAAAGTTGAGTCATTTAAGGATATTAATCATGTTTATTGAAGATGAATAGATGAATCGATTATTGTTGAGTGCGGAAACACTTTATTGAATGGCTTGCTGATATTTGTTGTTAACACAAAGCTTTTACTCTAATACAATTAACTTTATAGCAAACATAAAAGGATGAATATTTTCATATTGAGAACCAAATCAAACGAAAACATTTATATAAAAAAATGTGTGTATCTTGGTTAATTTTTACAATTAGATAATCATCATGTTTGTCTCGATGCTGCGGGGATGAGGCTTTAGCGGTAGTTTGAAATCTCCCCGAGAGGCTTCAATCCAACATGAACCAAGAGGGTTGTTCCGAATGAAATTCGGTTTATCACTCATCCGCGCAACTGTGGATGTGGATGTGTTCTCTCAATTACCCATATGGAGACCACTGCACAATTGTTACCGCACCCCCTTACCTTCTATCCTATCTAACCCCACTCCTTCGTCGATATAAGCAAAATGTAAAACAAAGTGAAATCAACATACATATGACATACGTATGTATTTTCATTCGATATGTTTATTTGACAACAGTTTTGCCATTGCATTACCCGATTTGTCAGTAGCTACTTTAGATGAATGTAAATATGACTTAAATTCCGTTTTGAAACCAAAAAATTGTTGAGCTAAAAATTCTAGAGTAAGGAACCTAGATACCCACGAATATTTCGTTATATAGTATTTACATTTTTTCCTTGAATGGCACGGCAACCGACTTAGCGATTTTGGCAAATCGTATTCGTATTAATGAAGGCCAAACAGAAAAACTAGTCAAAATTAGCTTGGTCTTCTCAATGCCGAACAGTTTTTCATTTGCTTCCACGAGTATCCATGCTAGCAAGCACCGCATCGAGTACTTTCACAGCTTAGAAATGCGCACACACTAAAAATTATAGTTATGGGTGCTTTTTTAAAATCTTATGCGTCTGATTGTGATGAAACTAAGTGAAATCTTTTACCTAGATATGAAATGTCTTATAAGTATCTGTTAAACATAAGTAGCTAGGATTAGAAATTTCTATGGTGCTGGAATTTAACCCAAAGCTTCCGAGCTGTATAACCTTATAATAATTTTTCCGCAAACGAAACGATTATTGCAAGCTAGGTTAATACATACTCGGTATCGATTAAATTAAAGGTATTTCAAAAAATACGTGTTCAATTGATGGGTCACTTAATGCTTCATATAAAAAATAAAACACTCAACCATTTATGAGGCGTGAGCAAGCAAATTGGATATGCGCTACTGCACTGCATGTTGTCGCTACAAAAGTTGTTAATAAGCTACTTTTTATCATTCCAGATTTTCCCACTTACTGATTTCTCTGTAGGCGATCATACAAATCATTAACATGCACAATATACCTTCTGTGCACGCATTTATACATCCATATGTGCATATGTACATACATATGTATGTGCATACATGCACGACATGCTCGTAATAAAAGTTGCAAGGAACACATATACTTACATATGGATGTATGTATGTTTGATTGTAGGTACACGGAGTTAATCAGGGTGCGAACGCACGTTTTGTAGACATGGATCTGATTATTACTCGCACAACCACATTGTATTCTAGTATCTATCTACGCACATACTTATGTACATACATAAGTCCAGCTTCAATAAAAAAAGTCCTGAACTGAATTTGCCCGTCCCAAGTGCCCCGAAGTGGGAGAAGTGTTTGTCAGTATGTCCGAAGTCATAAAATCTTCTACTTTTTTATTAAGACGCCACAATCATCTTGTCACAAATTCTCTGCAGCTACATCCATACGAATGTATACTGACAGTGCACTTGAAGTAAATACTTGAGGCACGAGCCATTGTCGCCCTCGCCTTTGATTTAATCACATAACATGACGTGTTTATGAATCAACTACGTTACGCCCCTGTGAGCACCGTCCACGCATGTCTGCATGTTGAAATTGTTCAAGTAGCTTGAGGGCAGCAGTAAATTTTTTTAGGAAACACGTCGTTTAACAGCGACAAAACGCCCATCACGTCATTACTTAAGTCAACACAGAATACTAGTATTGGGGTTTATTCACTTTTTTGTGAAACTTGCAATGTCGTACATTTTTGTACGTATGAGTACATAAAAAACTAACAAAGCAAGGCAAGCCATTTCAACGAATTTATCGGTGATATCTTAAATATGGTATTTACACTAAATCCATACTACTCTCGAGACCATTCCTGCTGTCCATTGTTCCAGTATGATTTAAAATTTTATAATTGTTAAAAGTGCTCTAAACCAAATTAAAATGGGGCTTCGGCAAACAAATCAAACCGCTATAATATAAAGTAGGTATGTGTGTACAATCAGATAACGATAAATCATGGACGTTTAAAATTCAAAATATTCTATTTAAATTTCCACAAGATCTTTCCGTGGTAATATTTCAATCTTATAAATAAATTTTTATGTTGTTCGATAAAATTTCCAAAAATTAAATAATAAATTTTTCCTTGCTTACTTCAATATGCTGCTTTAACATTCAATTTTTTCTGGGATAATTACTATGCAAACATGTCAAAAAAATATATTTAAATCTTAATTACGACATATGGCAAAAAATATTTATTTGCAAATGACCTAAGCAATTCAGTTCAGTGAAATGGCAAATATATGTCCAAATACTTTTAATACTGATATAATTAAAAATTAAAGCACACTAAGAAACTCTTTGCTTATTTATGGCAGCCTTATATAATTTTTTTAGACTTTTCACAACAAAAAAAAAAGGTACATTCCTGAAACTTATGTATGTAGTATATGTATAAAACGGGCTTTATTAAAACCGCATACTTGTAAATGCCAAGCTTGGTTTGGAGACAAATCGGTTTCGCCGGTGTGTCATCTTCAGTATAATTTTTCGTTCGTATAAAATACGCTGATTCTAAATTTTTGTTCAGTCTCTACATGCGGTTTAATATCTTCAATAGAGCGAAAAGAAAGCTTAAACATTGCCTTTCCGAATAAAAAAAAATACTCGTACAACAAAACGTTGACAGTGAAACAAGAAGAGATTTTTCAAAGGTTTCATTTCCACTAAGTTCGTTTAGTGCAATATGTCAAAAATTTTACCGGTTTTCTATACATACATGTACATATGTATATGTATTATAGAAAATTTTTGATTGCAAAGTTCAGTTTGAAAACTTTTTTATGGTGGCCTAAATGGAAAAAAGATTTCAATTGTTTTTGTATTTATTTCCACTTTTTTCCTTTATTGTCGAATATATGTACATATCGCTCCTTTGTATGAATAACGTTAAATCTCATAAAATATGAAAGTGGAGAAAAACGGTTTTAAGGTTTAGAATTAACATACATACAAATAACTACTTTCATAGTAAAAATTAATGCATATTTTGTTGTATTGAGTACCGGTAATCGGTACAGCTGTGGTATTTTTACACAACATAGAAGAAGAGGAAATATAATTTCTATATATTTATTTAATTCGATTTTTATGTTTTTGGGGTTATGAGGTTATTCATGCAAAGCAGTGATATGTAGTATTATTCATTCGGTCCAAGTAACATCAAAAATTATAGAAAAACTTTTTTCTAATAGCAGTCGCCCCTCGGCACGTAATGGAAACCTCCGAGTGTATTTGTGGCATGAAAAAACTGCTCAAAAAAAAAAAATATTTCGCCGTTCGGGGTTGGCGTAAAACAGTAGGTCCCTCAATTTGTGTTACAACAACAAGACGCACAAATTGTAGCAGAAGTTCGGCCAAAACCGCTTAAGCAGTTATAGCGCCAATTAAGTAAGTAAGTAAGTAATTCAGAATGTGCGAAACTATATAACAAATCGTATCGATATTAAGCGTACGCTTTCCAGCATATGCCCGCATTTTTATTTCGGTATATACTCGTAGTATATGTACGTATCCAGTTATATGCATAAGCACTTATGTATGTATGTATATACTGAGTTGTATTTCTGTTTTTATTCATAAAACTAAATTTTTTTATTTGATATACATATATGTATAATGTTTTTAAGGTGCTAAAACCTAATAAATATCTCTCTATTTTATATATGCGATTGAATGTTGTTCCGTAGGGAAAATCCTTAGTATATTGTTTTTATACAAAACTCAACCATAAAACAAATTTGTATTGCGAGACTGACGTTTGCATATAAAAAAAGCGAAGCCAATGGAACTGGAGAAGCGTGAGGGCAAAACGAAGTACCTCCTGTCATCAATTAAACAGCAGGGCATTCGCGTCTTGGCTCCCGCGTCACTGTTGACAGTTACAGTTTCATAGGGAACTTTATTTATCTTAAAACCAGCATTAATATCAAAAATAATGCCTTAAAATCCGGAGAACAAGTGCTACTTTGGGCTGAGTAGGACATTGCGAAGTAAAGTCCTCTCTCGACAAACCAAAACCATAAGTCTCTCTATAAGTCTCTCATCATGCTATTGTATGGCGCAGAAGCATGGACGCTGTCAACATCAGATGAGATGGCCCTTGGTGCGTGCGAGAGAAAGATTCTCCGAAAGAATTTTGGACCAATTTATCTTTGCGACGGCGAATACCGCAGATGATAGAGTGATAAGTAATATGAACTTTATAACGACAGTGACAGTGCGAGTTTAAATCCAGCGGCTACATTGGCTAGGTGATATGGTATGTATGGAAGAAAATGCCCCAGAACTGAAAGTATTTATCGCGGTGAGCGCTAGTGGTGGCAGAGCAACGCAGAGAACCAACACCATGTTGAAATCGTCCAAAGTCGCCTAGGCGGTAATAGCGGCAATTAAGAAGAAGAAGAATCGTTTTAAAGATATAGGAAAACACCCTGTTTTTGAGGTCCTTTTGTAGTTATTGCAAAAAAAAACACCAGGATAGCAAATAAACCCCCGCTTTTATGGGTATCGTTACATTGAAGCTCTTTATGCTGATGCTGTAAATCGGAATAGTACATTTTGAGTTATTGGCATGTAAATGCAAAATATGAGGCTATTTTCGAGCTTATCTCTAAAATTCTTCATTTTCATTCACTCTTTTTAGTGAATAAACTTTGTAGAACAAAAAAAATAATTAAAAATGTTTTTTTGAAAGAGATTTTAACTACAAACGAACCTCGAAGACAGGATTTTTACTTATATTTCGTACACGCTTTGGAAAAATAAGTGAAACTAATTTTCGTGATTATTGACCAAAAATTATTCTAAAAAATAAATTTTAATCAAGTACTTTTTTCGTGTAAACTAGTGCAATAGACTGAGATTAAGAGCAGTCCGCCCAAGTTATAGTTATTGAAAAAATCGTTACTATTTCCACATAAATACTTGTGGATATTACTTATTTATTGTATATAAAATATGAGCCACATCTAGTATCCACTCTCCGTATGCATATGTACCCCAACTTAATTTGTATTCTGTAAACACTAACAGGAAATCTTCAAAAAAATTGGCCAAATTGGTCATATGCATAAATCTACACGAGTATTTGTCTATTCGTACATACATATATTGAACACCCACCATTTCATGAGTCTAACAATTGTATTGGCAATTGGAAGCAGCATAATGGTTTGTTGAAAGAAGCTCATTGGAATGCAGTGGTCAATCGACTCATTGATACAGCGTTCATCAGAATCGTTCATTCAGATAATCCACTACCAATTTGTGCGGCAGTAAGTAGATTAGTAAAACGCATCACACAAACGAATAGATAGTGGCATGGCGGCAAAGTTCGACTTATAGTAGCAATGCAATTCTTCCCCATCAAAGCTCAAACCTGTCATTAATGTCCTCTTCGCTTGTCGGGTTTTTTTCTGTTTTACCCATTTATCCTTTGTATATATTAACTGCATGAGCATTTTATGTGACTCTCTTTTTATTGATGGGTCGCATTCTGTTTTTTACGGTTTCATGCACATTACAGAAGAACCCCTGTTTGACAAGCTTACTGTCCTCTACATCGATGATACCACTGCTTATTGTCATTGTCCATCCCAAGGCGATTTCCTGTTCCGATCGCAATGTATCTTGCTGCCATTTATTGATGCCTAGAATTTTATTATATTATACTGCTTTCTACACTGTGGTGTAGTTTTAGTAATGGCCAATAGAAGAAATGGTTCACATCTGCCTGTTTTCGCTGCCGTGGAAATAAATGTACGTACATATGTATTAGTATAGTCATATACATATTTATGTATGTATTTATGAATCTTGTTCATGGAGCATAATGACTGAAATGATGTAAGGAAAACGTTTGTGTAAATCGACTTCATTGACTTCAATTTTTGTAGTAATAATAAATTAAATCACATTTTGTGCTATTTGAGTTTTGGTCCATTCAGTAAATTCCTCTTTCCTATATTTTCGCTGCTTAATTCAAGAAACTGATTATTGATCAATCCGGCACTCATACTTCGGACGGCGTAATAAATATGGACGCATTTAACAAAGAGAGATTATGCACAAGGATGTTGGCATATGTATGGTTGTTTGTTTCTGTATTTGCACCCTAGCAAAAATTGCATAAGTAGTTGTAAGGTATAAGGAATGCGCTAGCTGCTTGCAGCTTTTATTTTCTATGATCTATGAGCCTTTTTTAAGATAATTATACTCCATATTAATCCTTATAATAAGGGGTTAATAATCTTTATTTTATATAAGCTATAAACCCCAGCCAGATATATATACAGGTTACTCTCAGAGACACAAGATTGAGTCTTATGGCAACGTCGTTGGCGTCGCCCATGATGTTATCAGCGAAAATAATAGCTTATGTACCATGGTGAAAAGAATACAGAAGGTGGCGCAGATTGTGGTAAAGTTAACCCTCTCTTGGAAATTTTGACAGAATTTTATTACCTCACAACAGATTTTGTTTACAAAAATCTTGTATTTATGTATACTCGTAATCATTTGTATTCTTTCCAACGAGTTTGACAATTTTAGTGTCAGGGCCGCGACCGAAAAAAAAAAAAAAAAAAAAGGTCATCAAAAATTTGCGTATGAGCAGCAGCGCTAAATGTCGTAATGACGTAATCGAGACTGGGAGGGTCTTGCCAACTGTGTCTACGCTCTGCGTGCGAGAGTTTTTTCTGTTGTTTTCTCTATCAACTTCAGGCAAATGCCGACAGAGTTCTAATACTTGAACGATAATTTGCCGCATTTAGTATGAACCAGTCCTAAAAATCTTTTTCTTTCCACCACATAAACATGACGTGCAATGATATAGTCTGGTTGATAATAAACATTTGCATGGGATAGGCAATTTGAAACTTGATAATTGCTCGAGGAAGGATGTGAACGAAAAAAGAAAATGTGAAAGAGAAGTATCCGACGTATTAAACAATATAGAATTGAAGCAAAGGCAAGGAAGTACGGCTGATGAAATCGATAATACAGTGTCGGATTGACGGAATGCGTGGTACTACATTTATAGACGCGTCTGGGTCTTGTTCTTTTTGATTTCGGAGATGACCTTTTTTTTCTTTATTTTTATTTTTTATTTTTTTTGCTCTTCAAATTACAGGGGCCCCCGGAAGGTTCGCCCCGGGCCCCCCGCCGTCCTCGCGACGGGCCTGTTTAGTGTGTATTCTTTTTAACATGCATACCAACGTGTTTCCTTTCATTTCTCTCGACTGGTAAATCTAGATCAGATCAATCAGCCCAATCTTGTATTCTATCATTCTTGAAATAAAAAAACAGATGATTGTGCCGCTACGTCATTCGCAGGTATTGTGTGTAAAAGCGATGCCACATAAAAAGCTTTGGTTTTGCGCGAAATTTGTAACTTTTTCCGAAAAGCGTAAAACGCAAAAGGGATACCACAATAAACGCTTTGACAGCACTCATTTATTTATTGTGCAAGGTTAAAAACTATAAAACTGGGCATTTGTTTTGTTTAAATTTTAAATTTACATTTCTATTTCTAAGAAAATTGAAGTGTGGCGTCTGTTTGTAAGAGAATGTGTGTAATAAAAGAAATATCAAAATCTGTTTATTCCTTGCAGCAGGCAAGTGTTCCCCCTGAAGTAAAGTTACTAACTCAGAGATAGTATCTAACAGTACACGACAAGGGCTGGTAGCTTGGTAATGCAATGAGGGATTCTGGATACTTAAAAAATCCAATAACTGCTGACATACTAACTGTAAAAAATCCGAAGTATACTACCATTAATTTATTTCTGCGAACATTAACGTGCAAGCAGTGATGCCAGCAAATAGAGAAATATTTTATTTCATTTATTTTTCTCCCATAAAAGGATGATAAGAGTTAACCTGAGGTAAGCTGCAAACCACACAAATTTTGAAAGTGTCAAGGTGTTATGATAACATTTGTATTCAAGTACAAATTTAACAAAAGAAGTTGAATTTTTTACCAAATTTCAGGATGACGAACCAAAACATATCTTTAAAACTTCTATTGATATATAACTGTTACTTACTAGATTATAAGAATTTAAAAAATCGGTTATAGAATTTGTGTTGAACTTCAAAAATTACCACTTTTTATTTTACAAATATAAAAAAATATTTTGCATTTCAGCTCATACATATGTGTATAAGAATTACCAATAAGAAAAAAACCCCTTTGATATGGCATCACAGTATGTATGCATAATATATTGCGTTGTTGTTGGGTAAGTTATCGTAACACGGCAAAAAGTAATTGATTAAAAACGAAGCGAGTAGGCAAAATATCAAGAGGCAAATAAAAAATCAGAAGTAAGTTTGTTTAAATAGAATAAGGGTAAAAATAGTGAAATATTAAAAGCTGCAGAAGTGAAAATGCAGCCTACAATTTCAGGTAAATCTGCATCGGATCCTTACTTTTTAGTGAGGATAACCTCATCACTCAGGCAATTCCTTCAAATAATTTCACTTTCAAAGGAAAAATCGTTTAGTGGTATATTCGGGTAAATGGAACTTGCAACCTTATTAATTAATTTTTAAATTAACACTTTTATTTCCTTATCCCGTTTCATGTCTGTTGAATATAACAGATCCGGAAGAGTAGCTGCACAAGGCAATTAAATTGCAGAAAAGGCGAAATTTTAAAATGGTGTCCTTATGAAAAACTATCCATACCAATAGCGCAACCAGCATATAATCAGACTACACAAAAATGAAATAAGCACAATGAATGTACAGTCACTTACAAAAGTAAGTATACAGTGATGCTTTTTACAATATTTACAATGTATCTTAAATAAAAAATGCTTCGTTAAATTTTTAAATGAATGTAGTTTGTTATTTAACAAAATCCATAAAAATGTAAATTTTAAACTTTATACAAAGCTTCGAAAATTCAGCAAGTTTACACAAATGTTGAGCATTAATCATATGGAAAAAATGCACAAACATGCTCAGTAAAAAAAAAAATACCCTAAATTAGCGAGAATTTTCAGTTAGTTAAAGCTTTCACTTTATTATACTAAAATTGAATGGTTAACAAAACTGTATGCCAAGAATTTACTAAAACCTCTGGTTAAGGTACACAATTTTGATGGAAACTTGTTGAATATTTCGAGGCTTTGTATAAAGTTTAAAGTTTTCATTTGAATGAATTTTGCTAAGAGTGAACTATATTTTTATTGTTTACTTAAGATACATTGTCAATATTGCAAAAAAAATCGCTGTATACTAACTTTCGAGATAAGCGGTATTTATTTATATGCAAATATGGTACAATATATGTAGGTATATAAAAACTCCGTATTATGAATAAATATATGAAATATTATTATTATTTGTTAGAGAAATATACAATATAAATCTAACGTTCTAGTACACTAGCTACCAGGGCCTACGTTGCTTTTTGTATAAGTAATATAAGTATTGGTACATATGTATGTATGTATGCCTTGAAACTAACTATAAGTTTCATATATGATCGATTATATTAATGTATTTTAAGTAATTGTACAGGCTGATGAGTTAGGTAGTGTTTTTTAACAGCGAGGATGAAGGGTTACTGCGAAAGTAGCAATACGTTTGGCGGTTAAAGATGGCACGAGTCCAAAATATGTTGGATTGTAAGTGGGCATTACAGAGTCGGCACACCACGGGAGCATTCCCGAGGAGTATGTGTTCGTGGAATAATTTTGTATGTCCCAACATTAGTCTTGTGAACACATTGATTTGATGTTCAGTAACTGAGTTCGGGAAAGAGGATTTACTACATGTAGGGTTAAGTAAGTTATATGGGTGGTTAAACTGAGCTCAATCATTTCTCTTAATTACTATTTTCAGGAGGTCATTAGTGGTGGTTATAGGAAATGTGAGCAATGGGTGGGAGTAACTAAGTATCATTATTTCAACTAACTAGTTCTTTTGGTTATTCTTTGCAACGTGTTCAAAACCACTCAATCAGTAATTAGTTTATTTATGAATTTTTGGAACTTGTCCAAAACATTTTTCTTGGAATCATCCCTGAACTATATACATTGGAATGAATAAGGAGCAACTGTTCACCGCCAATGAAACCTCCTTGTTAAAGTAGGCAGTTGAAGCCGTCGTTTGGAGATTGAGAGTTGGCGAACTTTTAGCTTCGCTTTGGCGTCGGCGTTCGTAATGCGGGAAACTTCGTATAATTGTATGTATGCATTTGAATTGTCAAAGTGGATCTGCCACTTAAAGCGAAGAAAGCTTTCTATCTAGCATAGCCTTAAGTTATAAAGCATCTGTTGCGTACTGAGTTTCTGGCGGGTATGATTGTTCTTCGCCGGCCGAAGATTTTATGTGTATTCCTGTGAAAGTACATTCGATGCCATTATGTATGGAACCCGATTTCTTTTGCATGGGCACCTCGGGCACGCTTGCAGAAGTCCAGACACTGAACCCAATTTTCGCCGGTTTTCAAGCATAAATCGGCCGATACTGCTGCAATTTTACGTTCGATATTCGTACGAAGTTCATCAATCGTCGCTGGCTTGTTGGCATAGATCATAGACTTGACGTAGCCCCACAGGAAATAGTCTAACGGCGTCAAATCGCACGACCGAGGCGGCCAATTGACTGGGCCATTTCGTGAGATAACACATTCACAAAACTTGGTTTTCAATAAATCGGTTGTGACATTCGCTGTGTGGTTTGTGGTGCCGTCCTGTTGGAACCACATATTGTCCAAGTCCATATCCTCCAATTCGGGCCAAAAATATTCGGTTATCATTGAGCAGTAGCGATTCCCATTCACAGTAATGTGCCGGTCTTGACCATTACGGAAGAAGTACGGCCCAATGACGCCGCCGGCCCATAAACCGCACCAAACCGTAATTTTTTCGGGATGCAATGTTGACTCATGGAGTACGTGTGGATTGCTGCCTGCCCAATAACGCATATTTTGCTTATTGACGAAGCCATTCAGCCAGAAATGACGACGACCATAAATTGGACGCAGCGCTCTTAAAGTTGAGGTCTTTGACTCCGAATTTCGATAGTAAATTTTAATAATTTCGGCTCGTTGTTGGATCGTATATCTTTCCATGCTGAAATGGCAAACTTTACTGAAGAGAAATGTCAAAAGAGAGGGGAAAAATATGGCGTCGTTTCATGTCACTATCGGTCTACTTTGGTAGCGTCCCTATTGAAAACCCCATTATATCAAACTGGAAATTTTTCGAAAAAATGTGCGGTTTTGTAACTCCACTACTAGTAGATGCCGATGTACAATATTTGGTACATAGTATATAGATCCTATATATCAGGCTATATAATATTTTTTGGGGAAACAGGTGGACTCACGCCACATTTTAATACAAACTTCTATTTACCATATGTTCCCAGGTTTTTGACGTATATATGTCATATTCGATACATACATATTTTCTTTAGATCAAGGTATAATATATAATCCCATAAGCACTGTTCCATATCTTTAAAAAATTGGTCTTAATTGGCGTATCAAAGCAAGCCGGGTATGACGGTATTACATCATTTTGAAACCTTAAACGACGTTTATTGATATAAATAAAAACAAAAAGAAATTATAATGATTTTAATGTACCACACTTCCACACTTTTCCAAAATTTTGATTATTTAATTACTTTTCTCCCTAATTAAATTCTTTATACCAAATTTAAAGAATTCGCGGCATGACTTAGTAAAATATAATACATTTTGATTTGTTGTAATGCAGGGTATACACCAAATTTAGTGGAGTTTGGTGGTATAGTTTTATATTTAGAGATATCACATTGTTTCGATTTACACAAAACACCGTTGTGTGGGCGTGGTTATTATCAGATTTCCTCCATTTGCAATACAAAACTACCTCTGGTCTAGGTTATCCGATGCACGGAGGGACAGACAGACATGGCTTCACCAGTTTCGCTATTAATTCTAAAAATTAATATACATATATGGTATTTTGGTATATATGTATGTATATGTGTCTATATCTATCTCCGTTGCTTTATGCTGCTACAAGCAACCGTCAGGTGAACAAAGTTATAATACCCTGATTGATGATTGTTAATCCTTTAGGCGTCCACTTTGTACAAAAGGTTCATGTGGCATCCGGGCCCAACATAGGATATATTATAAATTTGGAGAAATGGGCGTTGCCACGCCCTCATGGAAGAGAAAATCTGAATTCGTCTTATATCCGCAACTATTCGGTGCAGATGAATGATATTTGGGTATACACATGCATATGTCTTCCAGATCAAACTGTGTATCAATTTTTAAAAATGGGCGGTCCCACCCCCTATACATAAAAAAAAAATAGTTGGTATATATGTAGATCCTATATATCGGGCTATATAATATTTGTATTCACTATATGTTCACAGCTATTTGACGTAGATATAAATATGATATTCAATATGCGATCAACGTTTATAGAATACTGTAAGCCCAAAAGCACTATTTAATGTCTAAAGAAAGATGCCGTTTTGGCGCAGCAAAGTAAACCAATTTTAGTGATTTAATTAAACACTACTAAGAAACTAGTGTGCTCAAGATGTACCACACCATTTTCAAAAATTTTGAATTTTTCGTATTTCTTATGCTAATTATTCTTAGCAAATGTGAACGAATTCTCTATGAGTCAAATTTTCTTAAGTGGGTCACCCAAAAATGAGTTTTCGAATTTCAGACGTATTTTGCCATATAATGTTAATTCAAGGCATAAGAAATAACACGACATAATCATTTTACAAAATATCAATTTTTGAAAAAGTTATTAACAATTGAGTTTTTCGGACAATTTTTTTTTTCTTTTCGAAATATCTTTGCTAATGCTTAACGAAATCAAACACTTTTACATTCTGCGTGTTCGTAAACGTTTCGCACCTAAAGTTTTATTGAGTATTTAAATATCCGGTCATTTATTCAATAAAAAATTTATTTTGCAATAAACAATTGAAAAATGTTCATTGTTCTCATAAGTTTACAATGAAATTTAAAATAGCATATGATTCTGGTACTCAACTAATAATTTTCTCCAGAAGAAAATTTTTGATCTCTTAAAATGCGCAAATATGCTGAGCATTTGTTCACAGCCGGACAATTGATTTCTATAATTTCCGAAATTGTGCTTACTGAATAAAAATGCAAAGAATTTTACAATGACCGGTCACGCCTTCCCAATATTTTTGATTTCATGTATTTAATTCTCAAGCCCAATGTTGTACATCAAATGTGAGCAAATTATCATGTATACTTTCTCACTTACTTAATTTTAACTATAACCGCTTAAGCGATTTTGGCAGAGGTCAACAACTTGCGCCAGTCACTCCTTCTTCCTGCTAACTGGCGTCAATTGCAATTACAAAGTAACGTCAAGTCCTTTACCACTTGATCCTTACATCGCGGAGGAATCCGTCCTCTTCATCAACCACCACCAGCTAGTACCACGTTGAATAGTTTCAGGGAAGAAGTATTTTAATTTACTGGACTTTGTCTATGTCGCGGTAAAGCTCTTATAGCTCATTGTTCTATCGTCTGCGGTATTCGCAGTCGCCCAGACGGAAAGGTCCATGAATCTTTCGGAGAATATTTCTCTCGAACACTCCAAGGTCCATCCCATCCAATGCTGACAGCGTAGCACTTGTTGGATTTCCAGGCTGACATTATTTTTGGTGTTAATACTGGTTCCAAGATAAACAAAGTCCTCCACTTTTTCAAAAAAGCCAAGATGCAGGGGCACTGTTTGTTTATTTTATGACAGGAGGTACTTAGTTTTGCCCTCGTTCACCTCCAGACCCATACTTCTCGCTTCTTTATCCAGTTTGGAAAAGACAGAAGTAAAGCTACGGTTATTGAGGTCAACGTTATCGATGAATACATACAGCAGAAGCTGGACGTTCTTATAAAATATGGTGACTGAGCGGTTCAATTCTGCAGCTCGAATTATCTTTTCAAACATAAGGTTACGAAAGAGAGTCACCCTGTCTGAAACTTCGTTAGGTTTCAAACTTGTCGAACAGGTATTTTGCGATCTTGACGGAGCTGATGGTGTTACTCAACGCCATTTTACATAGCTGTATTAGGTTTGTTGGGATACCAAATTCAGACATTGCGGCAAATAGGCAGCTTCTTCTCGTGCTATCGAAAGCGGATTCGAAGTCGGCAAAAAGATGGTGTGTGTCTATTCTTCCTTCTCAGATTGCTTCCAAGATTGGGCGAATTGTGAATATTTGGGCGATGGTAGGTTTGTCAAGTCTAAAGTCACACTGGTAAGGTCCAATCAGTTCGTTCACGATGGGCTTCAGTCGTTCACACAATACGCTCGACAGAACCTTATATGCTAGGCTAAGGAGCCTGATCCCGCGGTAGTTGGCGCATATTGCAGGATCGCTCTTTTTGTAGATTTTATAGGGTACACTTAAATTCCAATCAGCAGGCATGCGTTCGTCCGACCATATTTTTCAAATGAGCTAGCATGCACTTTCATGTCGCCGTTTTCATTCGTACAGGAAATAAAAAGATACTTCAAGTTTCCTTCTCCAACTCCCGATACCTTTCTCGCACAATTAGCGTTATGCCCGACTCAGCGTGGCATTGTAGGTGGCATTCCTTATCGTACCAGTCGTTTTTTCCAGCTCGTTGAAAATTAATGCCCTCCTTAGCGGCAGTACGTAATGCGCGAGAAATGTGGTCCCATTACCCACAGATAGCTGTGTGTTGTCGAGCCGAGTGGCGAGACGGTCGGCTATCTGTTGTGATTGCAGCTTTTGGACGTTGCGCTTTCCTTTGTCAATGAGCGCGCATTTTTTGCTGCACAGAGACGCGTGCGAATCTTGGCTGCGACAAGATGATGGTTCGAGTTGGCTCGACACTGCCTTCCGTCTACCACAACATCATCAATTTGATTTCGTGTTTTTCCTTCAGGAGATAGCCAAGTAGCTTGATCTATCTTTTTACGCTTGAACCTGGTACTACATACCACGTTTCGAGCTCTGGCGAAGTTGATCAGCCGTCCACTGGGGTAAACGACAGTACCTGGCGGCGTAATCTCTCTTCCAGCACAAATGTAACGCCGAATTTGCGTTCTTTTACATCGCACCTTTTGGATGGATGTGATGTCAGCCTCTGCCTTACGAGGACATCCCCAACAATTAAGGGTCCAGATATTCCAGGTACATATCCTTAAATCACAGTCCTTAAAACATTTGCCGTGGTCGTCATCAGAATAGGGTGGTCTCTTCCGAAGCTTGTTGTTGAAATTTTTCATTGGAAGCTGTTTTTATGCGGCGGTTACCAAACTCAGCGCACAACCAGATTCTGGGGCATTTTTAATTTAGGGATCATTTATATAGCGAGTTAGTTGCTTGCACCAAGTCAGACGCACGCTCGCAGTCGCATCTACTGATGAACAGATGCTGCAAACCCCTGGTGAGCCTAGAATACTCCCTAACAGTTTTCCTAGACGTAGAAGGTGGCTTTAATAACACCCAGTTTAGAGGCAGTTATTTCATCCACTAAACGGCAAAGTAGCTTCAAAACTACTCCCCGCATATGCTGCATGGAGTAAAGTCATAAAGTACTTTCGAAACCAACCAAGGTATACCACGTAAGTGTTCCATGGATACCATGTTTATTTTGTGTATCTCAAATAATTTTGGAAAAGTTTTTATTTCTTATAGAGTATGACTTAGATTCGTGCATTGAATACTCGTGATTTTTGCACGAAAGTGTTCATATGTATGGGTAATTCCTTATCAGATTTATAAATAAATCATACGGTTTGCTTTCGTTAAAAACTTCTAATAGTGTGACCCTACAAATTGGTCTTAACGTTGTTCTCCTAAAATAACATCTCTACTTTTATTTGTAAGTTGTGAAAAAAGACTCGACTTGGGAGTGTCATAAAACATACTGAAAGCCAAATATCTTTGTTGTTGTTGTGAAAGATCCATTTTATTGGAAACTTTAGGAATTGTATTTATGGCATTATTCTTCGCTACGCGCGCGCAAAGTAATTTGACATTTTTGATAAAAAACATATGAAAAAATAACTCATCGAAATTTGCAACATCGACTGTATATCTAATATGGAATCCCCCGTATGTATGTTGGAATATCGTTACCTTAATATTGGAGTGCCCTAAATATTCATTTCTTTGTAATCAAGTACATTGCAGGAAAAAAGCATTATCAACAGGTATAAAAAGAATACTCATCTAAAGGATTGCCCAATACTAGCCATTTTATTTAGTTTTTTTTTCTCGAAAAACTACATTAATTCTACAGTTCAGGCATTTTTATATCAAAGCAACGAAAGGTTCACTGATCAAATTTTAGTAAGTTATTGCATAAGTCAATTTAAGATTTAAAAAGTAGAAAGTAGCTATGCTCGTACATATGAATCGATGAATCATGCCCAGGTTTTCATGAACGACAAACATCTTTTTGAATTGGAAAAATTGCGGCATCATGAAAGATAAATAATTTCTGACGAGTTAATAAACTTATTTCCTATGTTGAAATATATTAATTCTTTACCTTGAAGTGAAGACCTATTTACGAGTGCATTCATCTAAAAAAATATAAAACCCGAGCATTTTGCACATCGCCACTTTTCATTTTTATAGTCAGCACTTTCATCACTATTATTTAGTTAATTAACTTCTTTTCATATAATATAAACCGAATCGCAGGTAAAGACCAAAAATGAAAAAAATAAAAAGCAAAAATGATTTCATAACTTACGCGTTTGTATATATGTTCAAACTATGTACACAAATACATATGTATGTATGTAGTCAATATATGTTCACGAGCGGATGAAAGCAAAAACTACAGAGCGTGTAAAATTACAATTTCAGTCAAAGTTTTAGGTGGTGTATTTAAATTGAGTGAGGTCGATGCCCTTAAAATATTATATACTTACATATGAGTCGCCAAGTGTATGCTACCTTATCAATATTTCGCAATGTCAGTTGCAGCAATTTTTTTGCCTTTCCGTGATTAAACATTTATTGAATTGATTAAACATATTAATAGATTAAAATTTTGTATGTAAATTTCACTACCCAGCAAGAGCAGTACCCGCTTAGTTCGTTTCATTTGAAATCACATTCTTAATATTAAATCCAAAATAGTCCCCAAAGTTTTGTGGGTTGCTTTCATCTTTTTGCACATGTATGTACATGTTTAACCTAAGACAATATATAAAGTATGCAAATATCGTTGATCCGCTGATTGTTTTTTCGGTATTCAAATAGTTTTCAAAAGATTCTTACTTTAGCGCATTTCCAACTTATTGCCGCCGCAGCCCAATGGTAGAACATCTGCGTAGTAATCTGAAAACCCAGGTTCGAATCGGATTTCGCTTGCCCCGGCCGGTATTCGACCTCAGACACACGGAATGAGACGCGCACCCTCTTATAAATTAAAATTTGAAGCAAAAATGAAACTCAAAATATATTTAATTCGCTAGACTGCTTGCACATACGTACAAGATAGTTTGCCAATTATGCGGGTATTTTGGCGTCACCAAAAAATTTGTTTACACATATACATACATACGTAAATAAACCCAGAAGCGAAATTTGTCAAGTTCTTCCCTTTACAAGGTATTACAGAAAAGCTTCTAAGCAAGTGAAATACGAGTACATACGAGTACATGTACAAACATCACTTTACTCTCTCGTTCCGGTTACCTTACTAAGCGGAGGTGCTAAGCATTGAGAAGGCCTGTAGGGTGCTCACAAGCAAATTCGATGGGGCACAAAAACATACATATCCCTTGACAGTCCAGCAGCACTTTTAGCATTGGTTTCACCAATGGCCAGAGCTGGAGTTTGTCTTGATGAATCCATTGCGAAAGCAATTAGCTGCCCGCTATGGGTAATCAAGATAAAACTGCACAGTTCTCACGAATGGCAGAAACAAGATGTAACAGATTAACCATGTGCAAAATTGCGAATTAACTTATGGCAAATTAAGAACGGTGGATCTGCTAAGTGGGTCAAGGAAAGATATATTCAGACTGATATCCACGACAACGGTACATTGGACGATTGGCAAACTTGCGGCCAACTTGGGCATCCCTACAAACACTCGATCTCGGAGCTGCAATCTCGAGGATACTAGAGCAACAGTTATTTACTACCGCTGCGAGTGTCCACCCATGGCCGTAGTATACAGCAGATACTAGGATTATTCTTTGCGAGCGACCCGAAGAATGTCTCTAGCTGCACAACGAACATCCACAAATCCAAATGCTTTCAAACATAAAAACAAAAACAACAGGAAAAACAGATTTCAGGGGAATCATCATAAAAAATTGAAGCTCCAAGGGCTAATTGGGTCCTAGTTTCTCTAGACCACGCTTCAACCAACCAACCAACACTCGGAATGTTTCCAGTGCTCCTTCTCGGGAAGCGAGTTGGCAATGCCTTAAGCAACTACATTTTCTAAGAGGTTTTCTCTCGAAAGCGGGAACGCAATGCCTTGTAATTGGGTCAGGATTATATAAAAAAAATTGGGAAATTATACAGATGGTAAGGCGTTCCACATTCTAGAGAAGGGCTTCTGTATTTGCTTTTTACTTCTTCTTTCCCCCTTCTTGTGGTTTAATAAAAAGTTGAATGTCAAGAGTATTTGAATATTGAATACTTTCAATACTTCTTTATTTTTCTATACATATAAATGCGAAAATGTATTTCTTTGTGCCCTGATACATAACTGTTCATCCTCAGCATGGAATTACCTGCAATTTTTCATAGTTATTATCTTCTAAAAAGGATTTCCATTTGTTTACAAAGTCGAATTTAATAAATTTTAAAAAAACAAATTTAATTAGAAAGTACCGAAGTAAATGAAATATTAAAATATGGGTGTCAAATTTGTTTGTCTCAGCGAACAGACTCAGAGCTAACTTTTACAATGGTTGTCACCTATTTGAAAAGCCGAATTTAATTAAATTATACACCAGTTATGTTAAATATTAAAACATGGGTGTCAAACAGTTCGTTTCGCTGAGGAAAAGTTTTATAGCTAGATATATTTGAATGAGAGTTTCTACCTGTTTGAAAAGTAAAATTTTATTAAATTATGCACAAGTATATGAAATACTAAAACCAAATAGTTAGTTTTGCTGAGGAGGAGTCTTATATCGAGATATATTTTGAGGAATCGAATTTATATACGGATATAGGCTAATTTAGAATAAAAATAACAAAATGTATTACAGAAACCAAAATGTGACAATATTGAAAATAGTACTCAATTATACACGTACGTCACTTGACCGCATTACAGGGAGTTAGAGAATAAAAGGTTTTATACAAAAGGTTCCGCTTTTCTGTGCTCTTAATATGTAGTTGCACCCCCGCCCTTCTTGATTCTTTGAAAAATTATGGCTGGGAGCGAGTCAATTAATTCGTCGTAATTTCACATAGTTTGAGCTTTCCATGGTAGGAAAACGTATCCATATCACCCCAGAAATTACAGCTCATTCTGGGCGATTATTTTCTTGCAGATCATGCCAGTAATAACTAAACCATCAGGCTCGTCTAAATAACATTTTTTTCTGGCTTTTCTCACTTTAAGTTTCTGTCTGCTGCTAAAATCTTTAGTACTCTTCGTTTTACAATTGGAAGATTTAATTTTGCTACTATTTGAGAGGCACTCAACCGATTTTTAGTAGTTTCTTCTTTAATATTATTAATTTGGCGGCGAATTATCTTCGTATTTCTCTTCGATTTGTTATTAAATATGCCATATTTATCTCCTTACCTCAAAAAATGTTCACGACTTCCTCTGACTTATGTAAATACCATTTTCTTTCAATTTTTTAATATGACCCTTTACCACATCGGTTACATTCAAGCATTTCAAGTCAAACTATTGTGAACGGAATACAATCAGGTTGAGTAAAAGTTAACAAAAATTCACAAAAATGGGCAAAAACTCAGTTGCCCTGAAGACGGTTACCGTAGTGTAACCGAAATATATTGGTGAAAAATAAGTAAATTATTTGTTTTTACTCATACCAACACTCCCTTGACCTCGAGCCGGTAGAACGAAAATTAAAATTGGAAAGATCGCGAAAAAATTATTATTCACAAAAATGTATAAAAAGCACAGAGAACTTGCAACAATTTAATATTATAAATTCATATCATGACGCGGGATTGCTTTGTTAGCTCGTCTGGCTCCTTTCATTTAAATATAATTTGTCTCCAGTTCAATCTGTTCTAACTCATGAAATTACGAATATGAAATTAATGTATTGACAGAGAACTTGCAACAATTTAATATTATAAATTCATATCATGACGCGGGATTGCTTTGTAAGCTCGTCTGGCTCCTTTCATTTAAATATAATTTGTCTCCAGTTCAATCTGTTCTAACTCATGAAATTACGAATATGAAATTAATGTATTGACAGACGAAAGCGCGAAAAAAACTTAAGTATCGCTGTCCTGCAAAATTTTAGTTTTAGTTTTAGTATTAAAATTTGTTCTAAGATAAGATTTTAATACACATTGCCATACAAATACGTAGGCGTACAAAAGCCGATTTCGGAAATTATGTAATGACAAAAAGCCCTTTTTCCGGCATCCCGATTGTTATATTTACCTTGGCACTTTAGAAGGGCACAATACTTGAAATTTTGGCAAGAGTTGATTATCGTTAAGACATCGGTTTTCGAAATTGTTTAAAACTCCATCCAATAACGATGTACAATGATTTGTTCTAAACTTTTCTCAACGTCACTTGACTTCTGGTATTTTCAAACTAATTTCACGTCAATGTTGTTCAGTCACACACATTTTAAAAGACTGTTGAAACACTTAAAAGTCATACGCAAAAGCAAAAAAATCAAACCGACTGCAGTAGTAACTTCGCCTTATATGAACTCGCCTTGGATTCACCTAGAGCATATTTATCAAGGTGGATCCATACAAGGTGATAGCAAGATAAACAAGGCGAATCTGCTCTGTATTTTGTTTGTGTAAGTTTACGTGTGAAATGTCGAAATTTGAATTCGTCCAGTATTGCTCACATATTTTGTTGGTGAAATTTTGCGAGCGAAATCTCAAAAACTGAATAGCTCATACATTTAATTTGTTTAAACAAAACAACCCAGCAAATTTGGAAAGAAGAACAAGCATTCAGCACATGGCCACATCTGACATTCATTTTCATTTAAAGTTGTAAAAACCAATTGTCAATGAAAAAAATCTTATTTTATATAAAATCATTCTAAACCATTTCTATTAAATAATATTTTAGTAAAATATACCCTATGTTATGTCTGAGGTTACTGTTTTGTCATCAGTTAAAGTCGCATGAAAATCCGATCAGTAGTTTCGGAGATTACTGCGTTCAAACAGGCAAACAGACAGACTAAAATTCAAAGAATGAACAACTTCTCGCTCTAATTCCGCCATGTTGACTGCCTTAGAAAAACTGTGTGATCTATTTTCTAATTTTGGGGGGAATTTTTTTAACAGCATTCAGTATCGTCGCAAACGTTTGTATTTCTGCCATGAAAAAATTTCCCTTGGTTCCTTTGATACCAAAAGTTTTCCAACATAGTTGTATACTGCCCCGGTTAGCAAGACCTTTGTTTTTGATAAGAATACACAGTTTAAGCTAAAAACATAACCAGCGTTCGTTATATCGCATAATAAAAGTCGTTTTCATTCGTAGTATAGAAACATCAATGAGATAATTTTGATGACTCGTTAAACCGAAATTTCGTTATTCCCAAAGTTCGTTATACTGGACGACTACTGTATTTATCATGGAAAAGAAATTTTACATATATTAAAACTTACTACTTAGAAAACATAAAATCAAATAAAAAATGAATAAACACGATTATATTGTTTCCAAACAGGAAAAACTATAGTTCGTTTAACATTTTATAAGTTTCATCCTTTTTAATAAAAGCAAACTTAGCCATTAACTATATATTGGATATTGCATAGTAACACTGTTCTTCCTCAATATTAATTCCATTTGGAGTTCTATATCTGATATAGTTCGGGTTCAATAAGACAGCTTAGGTCAATCTGTCTAGTTAAGTTTTCATTCTTGATATATTAGAAAATAAATTATTGTATCGTATTATTACTTAGATACTATTATATTAGGATTATACTAAAAAATAAAAATATTTTCATTGAACATTTTCCCCCAAAAGGGCCCTAATTTCTTCCCATTTTTCCCTCCACTTCCAAAATACAACGTTGAGCTAGGGCAGCACCTAAATGAACTGTCGTTATTGCATCATGGTATTATATTTTCTTTCCTGCGTCCCCTTCGACCATTTTTGCAAAGAAATTTTCAATGTACATACACGACTTTTCTACAGTTTTATTATCGTGTAGATAAGCCCTTGGTTATAAAAAAATATTAAAACCTCCTGCATTTCAGCTTAATAATATTCGGCATTTTATGCTTGAACTGTAAAACATTCATTGCATGTGTAATTACATACCGGCCTCCGTAGCCGAGTGTGTAGCATGTGAGCGCGGTGGGTCTCGAGTTTAATATATACATAAGTACAAAAGCAACAACTACAAACCATCACTTTATACTTGGTTCCTTAGCAACAACATCAGTAGAATAGAACAATGCAAATAGTGTTCTACGGAATACCCGCATATAAAAACCTTGGAAAGGACGTTATTTTAAGAAAAGCACACTGCAATTCCCTTGGGCGTTGTTATAAGCAGGGGATGCTTATGTACATATATCCGGTGTAAATACCAATATCGAAGTAATTTTAGTCCAGTTTGACTAAAAATAAATAATACAAATATCTCAAAATAACGCCAGTTTAAGCGCTTTAAATTATATCACGCTTCACTACTTTTACTTATATCCAGGGGTTTTACGTACACAAAATACTGAGCATGAAACCATATGCAAATATTGTATATCGCACCGTAAAGCAAAAAGAGTCGCAACCCAAAATTCACATAACTACAGGAGAGGCGAACAACTTTTCGGTGGGGTGCTATAAGGCCATCGGCAATAAAGCCATGTGGTTTTATTTCCCAACAAGATGGGAAATAGGGGCGTATGGCTTTATTACACCGCACGTTGGGAAATAGAGCCATACTCTTTTTTTTTACACATGAGCACTAAGGCCATAATCATATTTCTGTCAACTGAGTAATAAAGTCATAATGACATTGGCAACCCTCTTGCATCTCAGAAGTGCATAAAGATAACAGTATTTAATGTTTTTATTTCAATCAAGTACACAAAAATGAAATTGAGAAAATAACAAACATAATAATAATACAAATTTGCCTTATTGCCGTTTGCCTTATTTCATAGTTGATTGAGAAATAACACAAAGTTTTATATTTTACAATTGAAAAATAAAGCAAAACATATGTATGTACATGGTAACACACATGCATTTGACGGTGGGGTGCTACGAAATGAATATAATAATCTTTTTGTAAAAGGGAAATTTTATAACATATGTATATAGTAAATTGTACATGATAATCTTTTTGTAAAAGGAAAATTTCCCTTTTATGGAATTTTTATATATATATATAAAAAAAAAAAAAAAATTTGGGAATAAAATGAAAATCAAAAAATTCTTTGTGTTATATGTTGCGAAGAAGAAAGGCAATTACTGTTTGAACCATGCAAACATTTTAAAGTTTGTCAATCTTGCTATAAACATATGACAGAAGATTCAAAAAATAAAAAACTAACATTTTGTGTCCAATTTGTCGCAGAATTGTTGAAAACAGTGGCGTTATTACCATTTGCAATTGTTGCATTGTTTTTTTGAAAAAAAATTGACATTATTTCGGTTTCAATAGTTTATGTATAAATGAAAAAAAAAGAAATAAAGCCATGATGGCTTTATTGCCCAATTATGTTTGGAAATAAAGCCATATCAAAAATATGACCCTATTTCACATTTAAAATAAAAATCAGGAATTATTGATGTCAAACAAAAAAAGGTTTAATAAAGTAAATATAAATGAAGCGTTACAATACTTTTTTGAAATGACCGAGGTTACGGAAAACTTAGTCTCCAAAAAATTGTGAGGGATTGCTAACCGTTTGAAAATTACATAGACATATATATGTAGAGATATATATTTACACAAACTTTTTTGAAATTTGTTCATAAAAGAATTGCCACGTTTCTAAAATTAAAGAAATATTGATTAATATAAATCCTACTAATATTATAAATGTGAAAGTACACACAAACTTTAAATGTGTGAGTATGTTCGACGGATTTATAAAATTTGGGACATATTCGGCTTATAAGCTGTGTTAAAATATAGGGTACATTTTCAAAATAGTAGTTAAAAAGGTTATAGTCAATTAAATAAATAACGTAAATCACATATCGATGACTAGTGGACAAATTAGGAGAAGCTTTGGCCCATACATATATACAATAGAACCAATCTTTTTAAGGAGTTGCAACTTATTGAAAAGGTGAACGAATGAAGACAAATATGGCAAAAGGGTGCTATACGCTAAGTATCAAAAATCTTTTTGGAGAGGGTTTAAAACTTCAATTAAAGTTATAATAAGTTGAATCAAATATTGAAATATACCTTGGATAGGATTTCCATCTCCTTAAAAACGTAAATAAAATTAGCTTATTAAGTTAAAGGATATATATATATATATAAGAACAGCATTGGATTCAAAATAAGTCGGGATAAAATTTAATAATGGAAATGAGACTTCTTAATGTCAGCATCGTTTGATTACGTTGTGCATTTCCAACAATAAATTAAGTTTCACTAAACCCGAATGGCATACTGTACAGGTGCCAATGGCAAACATGTTTCAGCAACCAACCATAAGCGCCAATTATGAAGTAGGGGTAGATTTCATAACCTTAAGCCGAATGTCATGCGAGCGAAGCGGCGGGTAAAAGCTAATAGCTACATAAACAAAAATTAAAAGAAAGACAAATAAAATCTGGCAACATTTGTTTTTATTAAAACAAATAGTTGAATTTCTAAAAATTTATTTGAATTCGTATCTATCGAATTAAATTAATTTAAAAAATTAAATTAAACTAAATTCTGTGAAATTAAATCTATTTGAGCACATTCAAAATTATATAAATTTTAATCTGACTCAATTTAAATATAAAAAAAAACATGCCATCCATAGGTGTTCGATTCATAGCAAATATTAAGACTAAAAAAATAGGCAAATTGGAGTAAATTCCATAGGCCTTCGATCTTAGATAATAGAATACATTTAAATTAGTTTGAAAAAACTATAGATACATACATAAATGCAATATTTGTACAGTCTCTTTGCCTCCACGGTGTTCGCCGAAACCCAAAACCTAGACTGTTCCAATGTGCAACTGATAATTTTGAGAGACAGGACAGCGGGAATGCAGCAGGGAAAATTTTAAATTATTCACATTATTCAGAATATCCCAAGCAACCTTCCTTTACTCCCCTTCCTAACCCATGAACTAATCCAAGCTTGCACACTGCTATCAAAATTAACCCCTAGGATAAAGAATAAACGTTCATTACATGTTATCGGTACAGCATGGAAATGGATTGGTGGTAGCCCAGACCACCATGACTTAAAAATATTGGAAGCTTATTAGAAAATAATAAGAATAGGTAGTAATAAACAAAAATGGTTAAATAAAATCAATGAAGCAACTAATGAAACTTCTGAGATTTAAATTTAAGAGCAAATACAAATTGCATTTTTTAAAGAGGAACTCAGAAGTATTGAAAACGCCTTGCATAGGCAAAATCAAACATTGTTAATCAATTTATACTGTCGAATGTAGAGATAAGCACACCTAAAAAACTTATTGGGCTACATAAATATTGTGGTAGAATTACAATTTACCGGTATAAGAATAGCCTCAAATGGCACATCCATAATTTATATTTTAAGTAAAACAAAGAAAACAAAATGATTAAGACAGTTTTTAAAAAAATATTGAAACGGGAAACCAAACCGTTAGGAATAAAAAAAAACAATGTGTTATGGCGCATTCCATTTCGATTCAACCGGTCCACTCGGGACACTATTTTATTTTTCAATGAAACTCAAATATGTTCCTCAGTGGTCAAAATAGACACATATTTTTTTTGAGTCCCAAACAATTTTTTCTGAGAATTATCGGCAATTATGTTTTTCGGGTGAAAATCAATTTTTTCCGTTATTCGCGCACACTTTTTTAAAATTATTTATAACTTCGTCAAAAATTGACAGATTTCGACAATTTTTACTTTGAAATATTTGTAATAACTTGCACTACCAAATACAGGTGAAAAATTGCTCGGATATTGTTTATAATTTTTTATTTTGCAATAAACATAAATTGCAATTTTTTTTAAAATCAAATATCTCAAAAACTCTATTTTTTGTTTGTTAAACTTTTTTTTACATCAAAAAGACACTTGAAATTTTAATTTGACAAAATGTCTAGTAACTAAAATTGTTTTTTTCTGAGTATGATATTTTGAGGAAAAAAATGGGTTTTCTGTTAAAACGCGAACTGCACGCAATGAATATCGATTTTTACTGTTCAGTACGTATATGAAGTAACGATGTAAAGTTGTTTTTTTATTATATTTTAAGACTTTAAAGAACACAATACATTTTTAGTCGGTATTAATGAGAAATTAAATTTTCGCGCCGTTCTTCAAACTCTCCGAAAGGTAACTAGGCAAGACAACCTACAGCCTTACATGTGACTTAGGCCTCAGAACGAATAAATACAATTGACTTATTGATGAATATTAATTGACTGCTTTTTCTGATTGCACACCTCAAAGTGTTCCCCAAATGTTTGTTATTCAGTGTGCACATTTTTGTAAGTATATTAACGCTCATTACTAAATGGGATGGGATATGTTTTTCAAAATTGACATTTATTTAATGATGATCTTTTTGTTTGTTCCAGAAATATTCATGTTTTATGACATAGCACAATAACTATATCAAGCCGATATCTCACGCTGCATTTCCATTCTCTATATTCGAAATACCTAAACAAATATAAATAATTTGTTGCACACTTCTTCATCAATAATTTCTGTTTTAATCATAATTTCGTAAATTATAAGTATATTGTATTGAAATAATTCAGGCTCTTTGGACAAAAAATCAATACAGATGTATAATAAATTGCATAGCACATCGAAAGACGAATTGAAATAAGTACTTGGCCTTTTCCAGATTTCCACTAACAGCTATATCAAGATGTCAGAAAAATCATGCTTCAAGAAATTAAAGTGCAGGGATTTTGAAAAGAAACACAAAAAAATGTGTATGAAACAACAAGAAATAAATTTAAAATATTGGAGAGTATGGCAGAGAAACTGAAGTTATTGTTCCCGGATACTACTATACAACCTGAAGACAAAATTTGTAATTATTGTTATTCAAAGTTATTGGACAGAATCGATGAAACGAAGAAATTGGGGGTTGGTTACACACTTTGCGACAAGACACAATTTAAGTGCAGATGAAACACAGTATATTCAATCTGCAAAAACATTTGTTGAAATAATGCAGAAAAAAACTCCGAATATCAAACAGCTTTTTCTAGAAGTCAAAGAATTGGAAAGTTTTCGAAGCAAAAAGAAAGCGATTTGGAAAATATCAAAAACATATAAAGGAATTCGAGATACGCATGTGTGGAAGAATGAACTCGGGAAAAACAAAAATAACAAAGTGTACAGGGCAAAAACTTGTGAACATGAATGGAAAGTTGCTAAATAATATGCGTGATTAAGATAGATTTATAAGTTTGATGTACAGAAATTATATCTTATTATTTAGAGAAAACAAAATATTTTCCACAAATGCATCTATGTTTTCTTTTATTCTATACTAATATGTTGAAAAAAAACTATACATTGTTATTTTGCACAGTAAATGTCGATATTCATTGCGTGCAGTTCGCGTTTTAACGGAAAAACAATTTTTTTCTTCAAAGTATCATAACTCAGAAAAAAACAATTTTAGTTACTAGACATTTAGTCAAATTAAAATTTCAAGTGTCTTTTTGATGTAAAAAAGTTTAACAAAAAAAGATACATTTTTTGAGATTTTTTCGAAATCGGTAAATTTTTGACGAAGTTGTAAATAATTTTAAAAAAGTGTACGCGAATAACGGAAAAAATTGATTTTCACCCGAAAAACAAAATTGCCGATAATTCTCAGAAAAAATTTTTTTAGGGCTCATAAAAAAATACGTGTCTCACTATTTTGACCACTGTGGAACATATTTAATTTTCATTGAAAAAAAAATAGTGCCCCGCGTGGGCTGGTTGAATCGAGATGGAAAGCACCTTATGAAAATAGTTTAATAGAAATAAGTACCTAATAATAGGGTTATAAGTAATCTTACAAATAGTAAACACCCAAATTGCACCTGCGTCACCGACAGCAATTTAGTTACAAACCGGACTGCTCCTATTGGATGGACCCATCATCAAAGTGCAAAATAAAAATTTCTACGTGCCCGAGATGAGCAATTTGCAAACTTCTACCCGCCGTCTTACAACAACCCAATCCAAAAACAAGTAAGCTGGAGCCCTTGGACCTACGGATTTGCGAACGGGGACGCCCGCATTTAAGGAGGGAGGAGCTAACGCATCCCAGTACCCAATTGCACATACAGACAAAGAATCCAACACCTCGCGCGCGCAACACAAAATTCGAGCAAACAAGTGAGCAGTGGCTGCCGTTCCCGTGGGAAAAGCCAAATCACCAAAATACCTGAAGTCACGTTGACAGCAGACGTGCTTTGTTTTACAGCCGCGCTCCCATTTTCATATTTAAATTCCACCATGTGATTTTAAAAATGTCCTGAGAAAGCGAATAAGTGTGCTCCCAATTTCAAAAATGGCCATATTGGTTATCGTTGTGTCAATCCACTACCAGCTGTTGTTGAAATTTACTTTTCCGTTTGGATAATATATGGTTTCTTTGAAGTATGATCAGCAAATATTTAAAAAAATACTTATATTGCAAAATCAAAAATATCAGTGAATATTTTTTTAATATTCCAGTCGAAAATAATTACGCAATCAAACGCCGTTTGCAATATACTTTTCCTGTCATTGTTTTTTTTATTGTCCAAATCACAAAAAGGTATGTGAATGGGAAAGTGGAGGCATCAAATATGTGAATTCAAACCGAATTCACAGGGAGTTTGTAAATGTGAAAATGGGCTGTTAGTCCTAGCTTAGAATTAAAAAAAAAAGAGAAACGCTGAAGAATAAAGTTCGGTGTTGCCCGAAAGCCATTTCATTTACTAAATCCCCAAACGGATAGATTAAATTAAATAAAACAATGCCCAAACTGATATGAACGGAATTAAAATCTGGAGCCTGCTACGCCATTAAATATATGTAGAAAAACTCCAAAGACTGCAGTCTAAAGTTCTCCGAATGATTATTGGATCTTCGTGGTACGTTAGAAATGCCAACATTCACAAGGACCTACTCATGCCAACCGTTATTGACAAAATTAAAACACTGTGTGAAATATACCTGCATGAATACACTTTTGAGCTATCTAGAAACCTACTGTTACACCGCGGTTACACCCGGCTTAAGAAAAAGCGCATGAACAACATTTTAGCCTAGCCTTACTGCCACCAAGCAGTTTATTACACCAACTGCGATTTCCAAGCGCTGACAAGGAAAATCTCAACGTCATATTTGCATCTAGTCTGGAAAAAGGAGATGTCAAATACAAAAATTACTCCAGAGTTAGGAAGCACCAAAGGATGGCTTCGGCTTTTGATAGCACTATAAGCAGCTTGCCATCGTCCTGCGAAAGATGACGAAGCGGTCCTATATTTATCCAGCCTTTTGTACTATTGATGACGGGTAAACATTTAGAAAAACTTCTATACTGCAAAATAATACTTTTATCGCTTAAAAATTTTATTTATTTTATTTATATGGCCAAGTTCTAATGAAATTATTTGTGGGTTTGTTAGCTGAATTTCAAAGACAACAAATTGATTATCGATTGGTAGGACTAACAAACCACCAAATACTTCGAAGGTTCATGAAAAATGAAAACATAACGTATGTCCACAAGCCACACATTGCACCAAATAGAATATTCCCACAAACGAAAGATAAAATTGATAAAGAGCAACAAAGCAATGTGGTATATGAGATAAAATGCAATTGCCACGATAACGAAAGCTGCAATAAATGTAATGTAGGCACAACAAAAAGTGCATTGGGAACAAGAATACAAGAACACAAAACGGACGCAAAAAACAAAAAGACGACGACAGCACTGGCTCAACACTTAACTAATTACAATCACATAGTCACACATTTTGCCAATACAAAAATTCTGGGCGTGGAGAAAAGGAGAATGACACTGGAAAGTCTCCGCATACAACAGCAGCTGACAAATGTCATGAATTTCAAAGAAGATGTGGACAACAACACAAACAATGCTTAATAACGTATTTTTCAATCAATCAATTAATTATTAAAATGTAAAATTAGTTTATAATACATGTAAGTTAATGTTAATGTTCAATGTATGTATATTTAACATTTATTGTATATCATGTTATTGTTTTCAATAAAAAGTAGACTCCCTGGGGAAGGCGCGGAATGCATCGAAACCCCTAGGAGAGAAAAGCCAAAAACTTATTGTTTTTGCTTTAATTTAAAACGGCCGAAGCAGCTCAAACCCAGCAAACGAAAAACTTTCTTATAATATTTTCCAATGTATTATCTGCGAAAGATCTTTCATCATTAAACATATAGTCCTGCTATGTAATGCTGCTTTATTTCAGAGCTTAGGATTCCCAGAAGATGATTTACTTACGACTTAAAAAGTAAAATTGATCTTAGCTTATTCGGAATACCTTCATAGCCAAATGTATTCCATAGGAATATATAGATTCGATTTTTTCTCGTCATCGATACTACTTCCACTTCTACATACTTTTACTATCCATACCTGCATGGTATCGCTTCATCATTATATTAGCGTATAACTCTAAGTCCCTCAAAACAACATCAAAATGCTCAATTTGTATTGATCATCAATGATGTACCCACCAATTTATTATTACTATTATTATTAAATCGACAAAAAATAAATAAAATACGTATATTATTATTAAATTAATAAAGTAAATGCTTTTGTAAAACTCTTATGCATTTTTTGGTCGTTCTTTCTCGATTATGCGCAATTAGCCTAAATGGTGATTGTCTTGAATCATTCGGTTGTTTCATTCTCGCATATGCGACAAAGAATGTAGATTCCAAAGAAGTTGCATGGCGTTTAGTTTCCTGTGACAGAAATTTTCGTCCATTTTCACCGTACCAGAAACTAATTGGATCTAATCAGATTCTAACATCATTCAAAGTGCAAAAGTCAAATTAGTTCCTTGGTAGCGAGTCGCGAGTGTATTTTTTTGTCAAGCCCTATGACAGTCACTTACCCGGAAATTTTACAGTTGCTTTCATTTCCAGTATTAGTAATTTTGCCAACATATTCTTGTAGGGCAGCCAGGCTCATTGTGATCCAACTTGAGCGTACTCTCTTGATGCATTCCCTCAGTTCCCCGTGTTCCTTAGCAAAGCGTTGCAAGTTGCGGTCATCCACTGAGTCGAGATTAGAGATACTGAAAGTGGTCTTTCGTATTTTTGCGAGAGTGGGACAGTGACAGAGGTAGTGTTCTACACTCCCTGTCTCCTCCCTCACAGTATACCGTGTATAAATATTAATGATGCCATTTTCAATTCAAATCAATTTAACACATATTGTATAAGAAACTTAAGACGAATTTATTGGGCATTCAAAAGTTTTTATTGTATTAAAATTTTGAAATAAACAAGTGTTTGTCGGGACCTAAAAAACATTGGCATCCCTAGAGCATACATATATGTGTATGTACATACATATGTAGGCATTGGTCTTATACATATTTCCACACACCAATGCAGTTACATCGAGCTAAGTTTCTTACACAGATTTCTTCTTGTCACATATTTAAACATTAAAATTCCCTTAATAAATGTGTATACCCACATTGAAATAAAAAAAAGTTCTAGGCACGTTTTCATGTTTGTACATATGTACGTATGTACGTAGGTATGTATGTATGTATGCTATGAGTATTCACGTGTATAACTTTAACACTGAATTAACTGGAGTTTCCCACATAAAATATGTAAAGAGTCCTTTCATTTCACATCAATAAGTGTTTAAACAGGGAGGATACAAAACATCTTTCCATACAATTTGTTGATATATTCATATGTACTTTATTATAACTACATGTGTAATGGGTGTTTTTTTCTTATGACTCATATTTCCCCCACATCCGTTTCAGTTTAAGGCATAATAAATTTCCACAATATCCGATAAAACGCTTGTGTTTATTTCTATGTGAGAAAGGGAAAACGACAAGACTTCATGAGAAACGAAAGTTAAAAAGGGTTCAAGACGCCATTCAATGAAATAAGTTTCAAAGGCAGGCAAAGTGTGCACGGAATACTCAATAGCTACATAAATCTTAGGTTAGACAAACATACATACATATATTGATACTTACACTCAGCGTAAGGAAACTGTCAGAAGTTTGCGGATCTTGTTATTTTCATGCACATCTGTATAGGTCATATGCCTTAACACTTCATTTAACATTGACTTTCTGGGAGCTTATAATTGACGCCTTTAAGGAAATGAACTAGGTCTACAGCTATGTATATGGCTGATTGACAGAAATATGTGTGGAATATAACATCGATGAAAGCGCATTGCGTACAAATCCTCGCACATACGGTTATGTATGTTTGCCGTCTTAAGGTTTTCCGGTGTCGGAATGCAAAAACGCTTTATGGGGCTCTTATGTAAAAAATATGTATTACAAAATTACTATCTATTTTTCATGGTGTAAACAAGAGAACACGAACTGCAAGCGAATTCGGTATATTTGCTAAAAAAAATATCGGACACTTTGTTTATTTGCATGTATTTATATTCTTTAAAATTTATCAGATTTTCGTAGGCCTTCTGGAGCTCGAGCCAGAAAATTCCGCTTCACTTGCCCTTTTTAAAACGCCACTGGCCTTTTATATTGGCGTATATTAACTATAAAAGCTTCCTATGATATTATCAAAGTATAAGGATATCCTTTTCGCAAATGTCATTACTACGTGGATAATAATCCTTCAAAGGAATGTGAGAATTTTAAATATGTAGACAAAAAATATTTTGTTGAAAAAATGTTAAGTAAGTACTTAAATTATCAAAGGGAAAATTGGCCGTCAGTTGGAGGTAAATATTGTCGTAGGGAAAATATATTGAATACATGTAATCCATTTGAAGATGCAACTGAAATAATTATCCCAGCATTCATTGAAAAATTTAATGAGATTTTTTAAGAATGTACGCCTGAATAAATTTACCTCCCTACGCAGTCTTCTGCCGGTAATCTCTTTTATTAAGCAACAGAAGTGTAACTGCTATCGGCGTTTACATACATACACATATGTATGGATGTATGTCAATATGTAGCTATAAATCATTTGCTTTTTTGTTAACTTAAACAATCATTTTGTGCTTTATGCGCATCATTCAAATATGATCTTTTAAAAAATTCATCAGTTTGTATTAGAGGAAGAATGGAGCTATTTACTCTAATACTACTCTTGCAACTCTAAAGTGCGTAATTGTGCTTTCTTTTTAAATTTAGTACTTATGTACATATTACATGTTCAAAACTAAAAATTGTTAATATCTGTCCAACCCATATTTAACGATTTATGCGCTCACTCGTAGTTGCATTCGCCTCATTATTTGATTTAAAACTATTTGCAGAATTGGATCGTCTTGTTTAATAAATGGTATCAAAAATTTTAGTAGACTTGCTGCTCCACAGCTTTTCCACTGACTGTGTCGTCAGTTGACTTTCCAAGTTTAAGAGACAGGTGCTGCTTTTAGAACTCGCTTCTCCACAGCAGGAGAATTTTCTACTTTCTTTAAATAAAGTAAATCGGTATGGCACAGAGCTATAATTTGGTAAATTCAATAATATGCAGTGCGTTTAAATGGCATACTGGAAAACTTGGAATGGACAAAAACATAAATCCTTGTTTATTATACATTGGCTCACGGGGTTGCAAATATTATCACTTGACAACTTTACGTAACTCGAACAGCCTTCACTACCACAAATTTTGTAAAAACATCGGATATCGCCAAAACGTCTTGCTACGAACAAAAGGCCTTAGCTGGTCGATGTACATATATTAAATGAAATAGTATGGGTTCTGGGGTGGCACCATACAATCGCCCTTCGGGTTTCCCAGGGTGTGCCTTCTGATAGCAGCACTCGATACATGACGCAATGTGTTTCTGTACGTACAAAATATATGTCGAATACGGTCAAGAGTTTTTTCTAACGTGAAATGACCCATACTGTCATGGCAAAGTTGGACGTTACGCCATCTTACGTATTTCAGAACAACAAATTTCAGGCCGTCCACCTCTAATCGGTATAATCGTTGTTTTTGTAAGCGATATTCTTTAGAATAGTTTCGTTAGAGGATTTAATATCAACCTTCAATATTGATATTATCCCATGTAAATTTTCTTCTTGTAACTGCATGGTATAGGCGGCTGATCCGGAGAACGGTGCAATGTATCGACGTGAGCCAAACGGTTACTTTCTCGATGAACAGCTTCAAAATCGAACTCTAATAGTCTCCCTCCAGCGTCCAATTTTTAATTTCAACTCTTTATTTGTTAGCGATGGCCGAACAATTGGTCACTAAACTGAATTTCTTGCCTATTAGATAAACTCGGAAATGTTCTAATGTTACTACAACAGCTAGAGCCTCAAACTCGTAGCTATGGTATCTGCTTTCGGCGTCTTAACAATGTCTATTGTAGTACGCCGCAGGTTGCAGGTCGTTGTATCGTATGACTGTAGTAGTACACTGGCAAGTCCGATACTGCTGCAAAACCGTAAAACCTAAAAATCGTCATAACTCTGTAATGTTGGCGAAGAAATATTTTTAACAGGGTAGATTTTTTTGGTACCTGATAATATGTCAGTAGCCAAAACTTTGCACTGCACTAAACAAAGCTTTAGTACACTGTTTCGCAATATTTCGAGGAACTGGCAAGCCGTTTTAAACCATCCACAACCGTTTTAGTAGGTATAATAACGTCATCAACATAACCCTATACTTCATCGGGTGGTATCGTAGTAATCAATCTATTAATGACTGATTGAAATACCGCTGGCGCATTTACATTTTTTTTTGATTCTTCATCTATGTATTTCGATTAGGTAGTACCCAATTTTCAAATCAAGTGTAGCAAAATAACAATTATCTGCTAATTGTGCAAACTGACCCCTATAATGGGCAGCGGAAACGGCATTTTCATAGTTATTTTGTTTAAACAACGGTAGTCGACGCAGAGGCGGTGCTCACCGTTTTTCTTTTTGATGAGTACGATTCGTGAACTGTACGCGGAAATTGTTTGTCTTTAATGTGATTATCGAATAATTCCCGTATTATTCTGGCAACAACCGGGTGCATAGCAAACGGAACTCGATATAGTTTCACTCTAACAGGAATATTTGTGCCTAGTTCGATATACATTTTTGTTACGCTTCACTTTCCGATATCAGATAATTTTTCTGAAAACACGTCTTGATATTCATTAAAATATTTTTAAGTTTTTCGTAGTCGGTACCGTTTAGATCAGAAACTTCGTTTTCGAAAATACCCGCTCTATTCGACAAACACCATTTTCAATCAATAATCGTTTTCCGTCTTACCATAACGTGTCTTCACCAAGTAAAATATTTTCGCATAATAACACATCATCCAAAACTAATGCAGAAATTTGTAGAATGATATTATCGACGTCAATGTTAACGTGAATTTCGTCTTTGCATAGAAATTCACCCCCAATAAAACTTTTTAGCACCACGGCGGTAGATTTGGTTTGTCCAAGTTTCACTGTAAAGTTCGTGTAAACAAGCGTACGACCGCTGACTGGGTCAATAAATGCATTTGTAATCTGAGTATCTACTTTTACGTTCTTCACGATACCAACACTATTTCTGATTACATAGTCAGTAGGATGATTACATTGTCAGAAGGATGATTCGTTCACTTGCCACACACACCGCATTTCAAACAGTTATAACATTTTACGTTATTGAACCAGTTTTGTTCATTAGGCACCTGTGTTTCTTTTTGGTGGAAATTTTATTTCCTTGAAACTTACATTTGGTTATACATAAATAGGTATTCATAACCTGCTTTACATCATTAGACCGGAATACGCCGAAATGTGACATCAGTAAGGTAAAACTCGTGCCAAAGCATATGCCATTTTCGGGCGTGTTCTGGCTGTGCACCACAAATGAGTTGACGAATGACTACCGTGCCTCATGTTGCAGATTTCTGCGACCGCCCACGCCCTTAGTGGCGCCGCCGGTCACCACAATCAATCAGCATTCAGCACTGCAGAAAGCGCTGTTGAGGCTTGGTGGACAACCTCACCCTTCCCTAACACTCACCTCCGCGACGACTCAACCTACACAGACGAAACTACTTCAATTTAACAGCAACTGGCTTCAGAGTAAGATCGCAGAGATAACGGACTTCATGAGCCGGCACGGTCTATTAATAGCTGCGATCCAAGAAAAGAAACGCAACGGCTATAATGTGCACCGTAAGGATCACGAGCTGATAATGAGGAGGTCTAGCGTTCACCATACACAACACAGTCCAGTATAATCTTATCGAAGAAGACATCGACCGCAGGGATACTACCCGTGAATGTTAGAGCATGGCTTTCCGATCAGGCGATGTCGAGCTCGAAATATTTGATATTTATATACCTGCTGTCACCTGCTGCACGGGTAGATATCACACTTCTCAGAGGTGAAAACCGCATGGTAGTAGGCAACTTCTCATTCCAGCCTGCCAGGGAATCGTAGGGGAATGGATTGGCAGTGAACGACGACGCCCCCAACAAGTTTATGGGTGGTTGCTGCTGTTCGCCTGATCTCACAATAGCTAACGCAGGTCTGATAAATAGCATAATGTGGCGACCTATATTATCGCTCACATCAGACCACCTACCCATAGTTATCTCGAGTGATAGACCTGCCGACTTTGCCATCAACTTCAAAAAGGCCGATTGGGTTGGGTTTGCAGAGTCTTCAGCGGCCGAAGCGCCTGCTTTGCAAACGAGCTCGACCATCTTTGCCGCTCCGGTTCCCGTAACCCCCGTATCACGGATTTAAACCTGGAGATTCGCGAGTCGGTTAACAAAAATAATCGGGACAAGTGGGGTTCCTGGAGATCTTTAACCTGACCCCGGGTGTGACCAAGCTCTGGTCGTCCCTAGGGCTTTGTCTAACCTCCTGAAGCGACGATCGAAGGGGTATTTCACTCGGTGATCACGCTTCATCGGATCCGAAGAGATGCGGGAGCTTATTTAGTCGGCAATTTATTTTGCCTTCTCCGGTAGACAGGGCCAGGCTTAGAGTGGCCAGGAGTTGCTCGAGCCTTACCTTCACCAGCGGGAGGTTAAGGAGACCATCGGGAAGGCGAAACTCTCCTAGGCCTGTGAACTTCGCAAACCCGGGTCAGTCAGCCTTTTAAATTGATGTGTGGAGTACCAGGAGCCGCTGGGCATATACTCAGAGAGAAGTTAAGACATTGCAAGTTCCCTGATAAAAAGCAAGCGACTTGCTCCTCACCGCATATCTCTCAAATTGTTACATCGATTGATTTCTGCCTGAAAGTATGCACGAAAAAAGTGTTCACGGAATCATAATAATAATGGTACGAAAATTTATTTCCAATGGTATTTTATAAGTGCAACTCATCCTTATTCCCCGGATTTCCGGATTATTCTGTTTGATCTAGTAAGCACTGAAAAATAAATTATTTTTTATGAAATTGGTTTGCACACAGTTCAGTTGTAGTCGTGGTTTGGTTGTGTATTTGAAAAGTTGTGCACAATGCCAAATAATCGGAAGAAATGAACGCGTGATCAAAAAATTCGCATATTGGCATTAGATGAAGAAAAGTTATCTTCACGGCAACTAGCAGCTAGAATTGGTTGTACCCATTCAACTATTGTTCGTATTGTACAAAAAAAAGAGAGAATAGTGATGTGTTGGAGCGTAAAAAGGGATAACGAATCAGGTCGTCCTCGAAAGTCAATTGAGAGAACAGACAACCTACTGTGGCGGATAAGTTTAAGCGACCTTAGGCTAAAAAGTACCAGAATTGGGATTAAAATGATTGGCAACAGATTATGTGGTCTGACGAAAGCAAATTTAATTTGCTAAGCTCACAAAATTTGCTTTACGTGCGCCGTTCAAGTGGTGAGAGGTTCCATAATAATTGTTTAGTAAAGAAAGTTAAGTTTCCTCAAAGTCAAATGATTTGGGGCTATTTTTCATACCATGTTTTGGAGCCTCTACACTTTGTTGATGGAATAATAAATGCACAAAAATATGCGACAGTGGTTAATAATTTTTTAGTACCCGCAATTGAAGAGCATTATTCTTATACGGATCGCCTAATCTTCCAGGATGACTCAGCGCCATGCCATCGTGCAAAATGGGTAAGTTTTGATTGGAAACAAATCTTGTATAAAACATCTTTACAGTATTGGTATATAAGATCCTATTCAACTCGAATTTTTATTTTTAGTTGGCCAATACATTTAACGATCTAGGAAATCAACGCTTGGATTAACCTGGAAACTCGCCAGATTTAAAACCTATTGAGCACTTATGGCACATAATGAAGTGTGAAGTCGCTAAACTTGCTTGAAATCGGTCCTTACTTCTTACTTAATTGGCGCTATAACCGCTTAAGCGATTTGGGCCGAACTTCAGCTACAGTTTTACGCCGACTCCGAACGGCGAGCATTTTTTTGTGAGAAGTTTTTTTTTCATGGCAGAAATGCACTGGGAGGTTTGCTATTGCTTGCCGAGGGGCGACCGCTATTAGAAAAACGTTTTCTATAATTTTTGATATACTTGAATCCAGGACCCACCGAATGAAACGCGCACACAGTAATCTTAATTTTTCCCGAAATATTTTGGTTCAAATATTAAATGGGCTTCAAAACTTTGAATGATAACTAGTTCGAACAAACAATTAACTAATTTTGATAAAATTGGAAAGACTAAGTAAAATTGGAAATGCTTAGTGTTGTTGTTCTCCACCCGCCACGTGAACTTCGAAAAAAAAAATATTCTGCTGTACCGCTATAAATCACTAAGCGGTTATAAAGTCAATCAAAAACAACAAGTTAAATATCCTTTTTAAATTTTATATATGTATGTATATTTTGCTATTCAATGTGCTTACCAAGCATGAAATATGTAACGGCTTCAATTTTATGCTTTTTATAGAAATAGAATGAGTATGCTCGCCAACCAAACACTCCCTCTAGATTGTAAATCTTCTCCTGCTTGTCTCAAAATTGAGCGCGCACGTGCTGGTGATTGAACTTCAATGCAAAAGTGTGAAAAATTGTCAAGGCCCATAATTTTGTACTCTGTTAAGCCAAATTATATACATATCTACATACATAAATGTACTGACAAAAGTACGTGTGTATATATTTTTGCGTGAATGCTGTAGACATGAACTGAAAATTATGATGTAGAAAATTTTGATAAGTGAAATATTTTTAAGCGTAATCCGTGCGTAAACTCACCCAATTTATACGAAGAATTCGAAGTTAGTATTAAATACATTTTGGAGAACTTTTTTGCGTAAATAGTTCTGAGTTTCAAAAACTTTCAATTACACATTCGTTCAATGTGTTTAAAGATAATTGAGCAAATAAAGCTCTCGCTGTAATTTTTTTCAGGTATTTTAATGATTAAATATGTGTACCTATCGCAAATACATAAGTTATTTTAAAATACAATAAATAGATTAGAACAATGGTTGAACCTCTTTAAATTAAAATTATAGCAGGTATAACATTAAATAAATCTAACTGATAATAATGTGGATATTTTAAAATATCTACTTAATCTATCACAAATTCAATGATTTCGAAATAAAATTAAGGTCAGAAGTACGCCGATATTCATTTCAGGCTTATTATTATTAAATTTTTTTAACAATTCCTTGACAGAGTGCGATAATTTAGGAATGCGGAAATGACAGCTACTTTGCAAAAGAGACTCTTGGACTTCAATAATCAAAACGGTGGGTTGTTTCGGTCTTAGGCCAATTTGATTCTTAAAAACGTAAATTTATTTCAAGATTGTACTATAGTTGTACACACATATCAAATATATTAATAAACATGTAAATTAAAAATTGGTTTTTCTGTAACAAAAATTAGTTTATTTGAATTATTAAAAAGTTTACTTACGCTACTTTTCTTAAAATTAATGCGTGTTTTCTTAAATATATTTTTTGTGTTTAGTGCGATGGAGTCTCCGCTCGATTTCACTCTTTAAACTTTTGTTTAACTCGAAAGCGCCTTGTAAATGAAAATAAAAGGAATTTACTTAGAAAATTCTCTAAATTTTTATTTTACACCCGTTTTCCAAGTACCTGCTTTTCGCCTCTCCTGTCCCAATTAAAAGATCCCAGGAGGTCATAGCTTATGAAAAGACGTTGTCTTTGAGATAAGAATATACTCGTACTAGTATATCAGCTAGAAATATTATTCAATAAGAGTATTCCCAAAATTAAATGAGTTGCAAAAGTGTTCAGCATAAGTTACTTTAGTGCGGACCCTTTTTAAAATTGTGGCGTTATTACTAAGAGCTATAAAATCAATTGCTTTGTGTGCATTTTTCATTAAATTTTTAATGAAAAAAACTGGTGTGTATTGCATTGATAAGTAATAATTTAATATCTTTTGATTGGTTTCATTATTTGCAGATAAATAAAACAGTGAAAATGAAGATGAAATCCAAGGACAATACATAGCTAATCTTCTATTTCGTCCGAGCGCCAGGACACTGGCTCAACTTAGTGAATGTACTTATTGTTTAATTTTTACCATGGCTTGAGCAAATTCATGCTTCTTTAGCTTTTCTTCCACATCCATCACTCATTCATGGGATTGCAAGGGTTGTAGTCTTGCTACCTCAACGAGAGCACTATCTCTTGTCTCCCCAGTCATAAGATAAGCCGAGCGTTCAATCTTTCGGGTCAGCAATTTGCACCCGCACATCAAATTGTTAAGAGTCAGCATTCCTGTTTTGTCCACACACTGTTAAAATATAAACATTTATTAAACGGTTAATAATTTTTATTGTATTTCGAAATTACTAACATAGACCAAAAAGTTTAATTTATTGAATACTAGCTGACCCGGCGAACATTGCTCCGCCTTAGAAGCAATAAATGAGCAGATTCTTGATTTTAAGAGTTTAAATTTTTTATTAGGATAATAAATATAAGTAAGTACCAAAAATCAATTATTGTAATGATTCTTTATTGGCCATGTATTTTAGTGCATAGGCTGCACTCTTCAGTGAAGCACCTTGTGATAGACGATATTTTTAGTTTTATTACTATGTGCAAGAACAAATAACGCAGCTGGTCTTCCGACCCTTGAACATGCCGCATATAATTGACCATGGCAAAAAACATGGATTTTCTATATTTCGACCACAAACTTTCAAGGATTGGCCTTGTGATTTGTTAATGGTCATGGCGAATGCAAGACGGATCGGAAATTGAAGTCGTTTAAACTCAAACGGCATGTCGGTTGGGATCATCGGGATCCTCGGAATGAGAACTTCCTCACCTTCAAAATTTTCCTTTGAGTATCGTCGCGTAAATCACATTGTTCATCAATTTACTTACCACCAAACGCGTTCCGTTGCACAGTTTACAGTTCACCTTTAGTCGTAAATTATGCGGTGGTAAGCCAGGCACATCCAAGGAGTTTAAAAATTCAATTGAATAGTTGGTGGCAGCATCTGCATTTGTTGCACAGTCAATAGATTTGAACGAATGTAGTGTACTAATGACCTCATTCTGAATTATGTAGTAGCAATGAGTGCAATGGCTCAGGTGGGGGAGTCAATAATGGCAATTTCACTTTCCCATTAAGGCAGCACAACCTTGGCGTTTCTCCGGAAAACTTCAATACTCGCAAACCACATCCATTGGCCCAATGCGAACGCTAGTATGCAAGCAGTAATCAGTGCTGCAATCATATCGAAACGCTGCTCGATTCAAATCAGTACTTGATAAATTTCTCCTTGTGCGTCGAAAATTATCAAGATGTTGATCTCTTAGGGTTGCTCGATGATTTCTCGTAGCCAACCGAGCCTTTGCACGGACTGCCTCGCTTTGCTCTTGTGATTGAGAAGCACGAAGTCGAGCCATACTAAAGCGGCGCTCTTCACGTGCAATTTCTTGTACTTCTTCAGTCCTTTCATTCGCAACGTTTTGCATCCTAGTTGCATTACGGCTTTTTCGGGGAAGATTTGATTGTCTTGAACGCGGCATTTTAATGATAATAATATCGGCACAATATTTATAGACACTCGAAACAAACACAAAAACCGGTAAACTTCAAAATTTCTAACTGTCAATTTTTCACCCAACAAAATTCGTAAAAGTAAAAAAAAAACATGTTAATATTGGCAATTCACACCAATTACATGGATATTGCCCTTCTCCGCTAGATGTCACTACAATTTACATCGATATTACCTTTCGCCGCCAGAGTACATGTTAATTTTAGTTTTCATACAAAAAAGCAAAAGCAAAATATATAAAGGGCGAAGAAAAAAAATCAAATTTACCGTTTTTTTGTCGTCCCACGGTAACGGGATAAAAAGTATCTTATAACCTGCCCCTGCTTCTAAGCTACCTCCCCACCAATTTTCAGCCAAATCGGTTCATCCGTTCTTGAGTTATAAGTGGTGTAACTAACACGACTTTCTTTTATATATATAGATAATGTTTTGCTTTCGATGTCATTTAAAATATTAATGAATTTAATAACAATTTAAAAATTGACTATTTCAAGGTTCTAACATTACTCTCTAAAGCCGTTAGTTTCGCCATACCTCCTTTTGATTAAACAAGTTTTCCTTCAGCATTGCCATCATTCCTGAAATGCACCTAAATATTTAACTACGTCAAAATTAATGCTAGATTATAAATTATATTATGTGCTCGAGGTCGAATATTTTGTAAATCTTGCTTGTCCTGTACCACTTTTTGAACACAATTGATTCAAGATCTAAAATAAATATGGCTAAAATGACTTAATATAATGTCGTTCCGCCTACCATTTTGGTTCTGACTCTCTTGGAAGACAGAGTCTTAAAATATATTGCATGTATTGAAACTCATTTTAAGTTATGTATATATATTCTTAATTTTATGATTTTTGGATATTTTAAACAGAATTTGCGGATTAGTGTGACAAATCGTGAAGCACATGATGCAAGAGAGGGATCAAGATAATCTTTCCGTCACGGGAATGCAAAAGTACTTCAGCGCCTATTTTACTAGCCGCAACTATTCATAGTATTTCCTAATCCTAACTCAAGAAGTCATATTAACTTTAAGGTGATTTATTTGAAAACAACTATTTTAGAAGCCTAGTGGAAATAAGTCTTAAATTCTTGCCGTTCATTGAGAATTAAGAATACCTATTGTAATATCTTGTTGGGCTTGTTAACAATTTTTTTAAGAAACTTATCGGATTTATATGCGTATATAACAAAAATTCCCTAAATTCAGTGGATTGCCAATGATTTACTAAGCGCCCAAACTCCGAGTATAAACTGATCAACATAATCAATTTTTTTATTAATTCTGTCTTTGATAGCGTTTTCGATGAGCAACTGTATTAATTTTTTAGTGACTCATAAGTCAACTAAATGCATCAAATCTGTAGGAAATTGGGAAATAATTCCTAATCCTGGCAACATTTGGGGCAACTACTTTTTGAATTATGTTGCATAACACCTGCAACAAACCCCCAGCAGAAGAATCACATGAAAATAAAAGAACATTAAATTTTTTAAAATGTAATTTATACGAACTTGTATTCCATTTTCCCGTAGAAACTTCGCTTCATCACAAAATCTGTCATAAAATAATTAAGGTTTTCCGGCTTTTTTTAAACCATAAAAATAAATGGTGTTACCTGAGGGAAGTATGAAAGCGCGCCCATTATGAGCCCCAAAACTGTGTACGAACTTTTAAAGAGACTTAAACCATCAACATGTATATTTTCTAAATTATTACAAGAATTCGATAGACTTTTATATTCTAAGGTATAAAAACTTATCATAGGGAATAATTTTGGCACTAACCTTTTATCTGCCTATATTCCAAAGAGTTTTTGCCGAAATTGGAAAACGATCAACTCCTCATGTAATGCATTTTCCCATACTTATATTATTTCCAATGGGCAATAAACTAATTTCCTCAGAATTTGTTTCACATTCAAAACTCCTTGCTTGGGGTATTGTACTTTCTAGTAGTATTTATAGTATTTTTTTCATATATATACCAAATTTCTTACAATAAATAGCGGAATTGATTAAGTCAAGTCTTACTGTACGTCCGTCCGTCCGTGGAATGGATAACCGGAGTAAATATTGAGCATCTCAAACTTGATACACGCATTGCCCTAGACCCACGGTAGTTTGGTTTTGCGAATGGGTGACTTTTGATACCAACCACGCCCACACAACGGTGTTTAGTGAAAATCAAAACCAAATACAATATAAAAAAATGTTGGCATTCATTTTATTTCCATTCAAAGAAGCAAACTTTCGAAAGTTGTAAATATCGGGCAAAACCAGCGCCCACCTCTCATTAACGGTAGTTTACAAAAATAAAAATAAAACGCTATATTTAAGTAACTATTAAAGAGAATTTGCTCAAATTTATCAAAATGAATTTGGATAAGCAAATACTAGATATTAGAAAATTTTGGAATGAGGTTGGCATCGCCCACTTTAGTGCAAATAGATATATCTCAAAAGCTATGTCACCAAATTTGAAAAAAACAACACATTGTATTTCAAGTCAATAAGCAAAATTTCGAAAATTGTAAAAATCGTACAAAAACCATGTCCTTTTCTCATATACCAGTAATTTAAAAAAAATCAACAAAAAAAATGGCGACGCCAATTATAAAGCAAATGGGTACATAAATATATCTCCGAAACTACGTTGGCAAACCTTACAAAACTTACTATACTCCTTACTTAAATAAGCAGTAATCAGCTAACCTTTTATGATAAAATCGGCAATATTGTGAATCTATCATTGCGAGATATAAAAGAATAAAGGAGTTGGAAATAAAACCCACGTTTCCACAAATAAAAAGTTAAGTGCAAGAGACGAGAGATGGATATTGAGAAACGGGAATCAAAATCCACCTATTTCAGCGCCTAACATCTTTTCAGAAACTAAAATTTACTTAAATAAGGGAGTGAATGAATCAATTATTGGAAGAGTTCTCAGAAAAAATGATTACAATGAAAGGGTAGCGCATAATAAACTACTCATCAACAAGCTCAATAGAAAACAACGCATAGAATTTGCAAGAGAATACATTATGAAACCCGCAGAATGATGCAATTTTCAGTGATGAATCGAAATTTAATATATTTACTTCGGATGGTAAGACAAATATTTGGAGAAACTCCAATACAGAAATGGATCCCAAAAATTTACAACCAGCAATGAAACACGGAGGAGGATCACTCATTGTTTGGGGGTGCATGTGGTCGCATGTCGTGCGAAATTTAATTTTTATAGATGGATGCATTGATCAGTGGAAGAATTTAAGAACACGTAAGAACATTACCTTAAGCAAAGCGCTGATAATGTGGCAATTTCTCACACAATTTAACTTTCTTCGAACATGTTTTGGATTATCTAAATTGAATACTTCAACCGAGACAAATTTGCAACATTCCCGCCTTGAAAAAAGCATTAAATGGCATTTTACTGAATTGTTAGTCCGAAATCACTATATTGACGGAGGTTTTGTACATAACAATAAATTAGTTACTGTGCAAACATTGAAACAAATTATAATAAACATAGACTACGAAGAAGTTGCATGGCGTTTTGTTTCCTGTGGTACAAAATGTGCTCTTATTTCTCCACACCAGAAACCAATTGGATCAAATCAGATTCTAATGCCAATCAGCCAGAGAGAAAATAGTTCTGGTATGGTAAAATAAGATAAGATTGGCGGATTCCGCCCTCCCCATCTACTTATAAGCGAAAGTCCCTTTGGCCTGACTTCGGTGAGTCAGTAAGCTGGTCGGTTACGCCCTCGTCATACTGTCCAAAGTCGCCACATCCACGTCCCCTTTTTGTCGTACTAATGCAACACCCACACAAATCCACTTAAAATTAGCCAGACACTCCTACATCAATAACAGTGCTATTATGAATTCATTTCATTATAAATTGTGTGTATATTCATATATACTATTCATTCATAAAATACCTATCCCATTCTGTAATATTAGATAATTATTCGAGTGGATTACCTTTTGTAGCCAGCTACTGTAAGTACACCCCAAAAACTTTACCACACTATACCTTATTCTGAATTTCAAGAAATTCCCTTCATCACTTAATATTTCGCATCCACCTAGAAAGTTGGATGTGGAGATAACTTTATAATAAACATACATACATATGTATGTATGTGTAAATATTATTTTGTGCGTAATATATATATTTTTGAATGCTGAATCTCAAGGGCTGATCTCAGTCGGGCTGCAACACTCATGAGAAAACGATATTTTATTTACCAAGAACACATGCTGTTCTCTTTTTCGGCCATTAATTAATAAGTTGTCGAAAAAAATAAAACTTAACTTGATACTAAACCTAAATAAATTTTGTGAACAAAAAGAAAGGTGACATATACATATATTTATAACCTCAAAAAAAAGCGGGCATAGTTGTCTGTAATTTAAATTCGCTCCAGGTGAAAAATTATGCTTAGCTAATGATTGCGTACTAACGAAAACAGTTTTACGCAAATAATATTAAGAAAATATAATTATTTTCCTTTTTTGTTTTGGTTTTCGTTGCATGAAAAAATCCAATATCTACTGACAAGTTTAGTCGCAGCAAAAGAGCGGATGAAAAGTGGTGATCGGCATGCAGAGAGCCGTGACAGGAGCGCTTGGAAGTCCTGCTCACTCACCTCCAGTGCGGCGCTCTGAAGGAAGTATCAACTATTGCGTATTTCGGTCGTTGAAGTATCAGTTTTGTAACTACATATGTAAATGGCCTTCGTGTGAACCGCTCAACTCAAATTGAAAAGGCTTTGGGGTTACTATTACACTACCGCTTGGCGAGTACCTGTAAATTTTAGGTTTGTTTAGCGGACCTTATCTCTCATTATCATTTCATTTAGTGTATCTTTATCATTATAGCTGTTTTTCTTTATAGATAGATTTTAGTTCGCCTTGCACTAAGTGTTTCATGTTAATACATATGTATATGTATGTACATGTCTATAAATGTTAGGTTTGAAACGAACTTAATGATCATTTCTTCATAGTTCTGTTTTCGTATTCACTATCCAGTAAAAACTAGCAAGGATCAGTTATAATTTTATTGGATTTTTACTGGATAGCATTTTCGTACGCCAAAACTAACAAGAAACTAGCAAAGTAGGGGAAATTGAGAAAGCGAAAATGACAGCTGAACTTGCAAGTTTTACTGGATTTTTACTGGATAAATTTCTACCAGCAAGAATTTGCCAATACGATAAACAGCTGATTGAAATTATTCAGTTGATCACAAATAGAAAACAATTATTGAAATTGCTAACTATATTGATTAAAAAAAGTGAAAAATAGATAAAGTGAGTAATTAAATAAACGTGCACTAAGTTTATGAAATTTATTGTGTACATATATCAGTAAGACGTTCAGAATCTGCAATTAGCAATTGTTAGGCGTAAATTATTATTTGTGTGTTTCTTTATTTAATGTATGTATATTTTAAATTTCGCGCCAAACAAAAATCAGCTGTAACAAAAACTTGCCCCTTCTTGCTGGTTTTGCGTTTTCGTACTTTCTTGCATATTTCTTCATAGAGAGCAAATTTTGCTTACGCTCAGATATTTCGTTGCTGGCAAGTTACTGGAGAATACAGAAAGAAAATGAGTGAATAGTTAAATTAGAATGCTTTTGATAGACGATTAATTCAAACATTTATTTGAAAGTTGTGATTACCGATAAGCGCGTTCTTGCGTGCCTGTACAAAAAAACAGTTACATACTCGTACATAAGCAAAAACTGGCAAAGTAATGTAATAAGAGTCGGCATAACAGCAGCCAACCCAGCCCACTACACTTTTCAGCGTTTTTTCTTAGCGTTAAGGCACTTTCACATGTACACTATAGGAATGTTCCTCCCCACCATCTAATGTCACCAGATGCTTCTCTAGCCGTTTACTCTGGGTGAAATGCGTGCGCGTCAGTCGGAAAAATACATTATCGACGCATTCGCTGCCGCCAAAGCTCGAAAAGCTCACTTCTAAGTTCCAAATAATTGAAGATTGGAGAATTTTAAGCTGCATGTTCAAAAACTTCATCATGACAGTCAAAAGACTTCGAAAGAACTGTTTTTTAAAAAAACGTCGTATTTGACTTATTCTTTAAAAACATTGAAGTAGTAAGTAGAAAGATAGTTGATGAAATTGATGAAGTATTCGAAACTTTTATGTAGAAAGGGGGCCTTTTTACCCCTGAGCCCGGATTTCCTCTTGGCGGCCCTGCTTATAAGAGGTTAAATAAACCCTCAAAATCTGGGGGTCTAATAATCTTTTTGCCCAATACTTTAGGATTTCCGAATCGATCTTCAATTCTTTCGCGAAAATCTGCTTTGAAAATTACAACTGAAAATTATTTCTTAATATACTTCGTTTTGTGTAAATCCAACGGAAATGATTCACGAAATATTTTTGATTTTACCATTGAAATTATTACAATAGTTGTAATTTTAGGCAATAATTTCTGAGAGAAAATTTTCAAGTAATTAAAGGTGGCAACTAAATATACTTTTAAACTCTTAAAACTGCATATAACAGTGTTATGTGAAACATACAGCGACATATAAAAATTGAACATCGATTCAGAAATATTAAAATTATGCGCAAAAATACTATGAAACCCAAGAAAAACGCCTGTCGACTCAAATTCCAGATTTTGATTTCAAGTTTCTTTCTAGGTTGATACAAGTTATTTTTCAACGATGTGATCTCTGCTATTAATAATGAGGTCAAGATGGTACCAGATAAAAAGGGGTTGAGAAACATTGTATTAAAGTCTCTTAAAATTTGTCGAAGTCCTTAAGACTTCCTATACTATGAATACCATCTACCTTCACTTATATATTACTTAAAACTTCCACCTCTTTATTTTTAGCTCAATAACTTCTGTGGCAATCAGCAAAGGTTTATAAAAGAGGTTTAAAAGAAGTTGTCCCTTTTATTCTTTAACTTTCCTTGCGGCATCACTTTTTATTTCCCAAAGCGTGAGACAGATGGATATACATACAGTGATGTGAAGGGAAATGTAGGAACTACTAAAGATGGTAACTTTTTATGGCTTTATTGTTGTATTTTTCTCCAAATTTGTGTAAATTTATTTCGTCAAAAATAATTTCACGCTCTACTGGCTGTTTGAGAGGTCTTTGGAAGAATTAGAAATTATTAGTAAGAAGTTAAGATATTTTACAAAAATTAAATAAAATATAAATTTTAAATTACTATTACACATATGTATGTATGTATCGGGTGTTTTTTTTACAGGTTTGTTTTTCGAATAGAGATAAAACTGGCATTTTGTGGTCAAATCTGGCAACTCTAATGTCATTTATGTTCAGTTTGGTTTGCCATTTCATCATGAACAGGTTGACAAAAGAACAACGCTTGCAAATCGTGCAAATTTATTTCGAAAATAATGGTTCAGTTCGCGAAGTTTACCGCGAGCTCCGTCAATTTTATGGTCGACATAATCGTCCATCAGAGCAATTAATTCGGTTAACCATGGATCGTTTTCGCACTACGTTTACTCTATGTGATAATACGCATCCGCAGAGACGTCGAACAGTGCGCACCGAAGAAACAATTGCCGCTGTAGAGCAAAGTGTTGAAGAGGACCCGAATGAATCGATTCGCCACCGTGCACAGCAATTGGAGCTTTGTCCATCAACTTTATGGAAGATTTTGCGCAAAGATCTTGGCTTGCGACGTTACAAGATCCAGCTTGTGCAAGAATTAAAGCCGCGAGACCATGCAATGCGTCGTGATTTTGGTGTATGGGCCGAAAATGAGATTGATCTCGATGCTGATTTTCATCGCAAAATTTTGTTCAGTGATGAGGCTCATTTTTGGTTGAATGGCTACGTCAACAAGCGAAATTGCCGCATTTGGAGTGAAGAGAATCCACATGAGACCCTTGAAACGCCATTACATCCACCAAAACTGACTGTTTGGTGTGCTCTATGGGCTGGTGGAGTCATTGGGCCATACTTCTTCCGCAATAATGCTGGAGAGGCAGTTACCGTTAATGGAGACCGGTATAGAGCCATGATAACCGACTATTTTGTTCCCGAATTGGATGGCATGAATGTGGATGAGTTGTGGTTCCAACAAGACGGCGCTACATGCCACACAGCGCACGTCACAATCGATTTACTGAAGGAAACATTCGATGAGCGCATAATTTCGCGGAATGGACCTGTAAATTGGCCACCAAGATCGTGTGATTTGAGACCATTGGATTATTTTCTTTGGGGATATGTGAAGTCGCTCGTCTACGCCAACAAACCAGAAACGTTAGGGGAATTGGAAGCCAACATTCGTGGCGTTATTGCCGACATACGGCCCCATATGCTCGAAAAAGTGGTTGAAAATTGGACCTGTAGAATTGGCTTTATTCGAGCCAGCCGCGGCGGCCACATGCCCGAAATCATATTTAAACATTAATGGCATACAATTATCCTTCCAATAAAGCCAAATTGATGGACCTTAAAACGATTTTCTTGTGTTTTATTTCAATTCGAAGTTCTATACCCCTAAAAAAAACACCCGATACACATATTTTCACATGGATGGCAAAGTTAAAAGTTAAAACCTCAGACAGAAAGGAAGAGTGTATTAAAAATCAGAATATAAAGGAGATCCCGTGGCACGAGAGAAAGAAATTACTGTGGTAATATCTACTTTCACTAAGAACCAGATATCAGAAAAACTTATATATAAAAAGTCCAGTTTTCTCATATAATAGACGAACACATTTTCTTTAAGACAAGACACTGGATCAAGATGTCAGGCGAGACACTGTGTCGGGAATCGCCCTGGCTGGGGGTCGCCTAAATAGCCCAGTAATGAAGGGAGTCCGCCAACCTGGCAAGCAGCTTGCAACCAAGGGGAAGGTTGTTGCTGGTGCGGGCGTCCGCCGTCAGATCCTATTGTCTCCACCATTCCAGATCAAAGGATAGATCCGGCTAGCTTCCAACAGAAGAAGAGCGTTTAGGAGTTTAGATGAATAGTTTAAACGAATAGAATAGAAGTGTGTTAACCAGGGCTGTAAACCGAACCTCCGCTTTTTTCGGGCTTTGAACCGAACCGTTTTAATTTTGAGATTCCAAAACCGAACCGAAACCCACTGCAAAAAAGGTTTCAGGTTTTGTTATAAAAAACTTTCTAAAGCCGTATGTATACGTATGAAGTCAAGGTCTAGTAGATATGTACCCCTATACGTTTCAACTCTGCGTCAAGATTTTGATTGTGGAACCAAAATTCTGAGTATGCAGTTTTTGTATACACTACAAGTTTTACTACACCTCTTACTGTGAGTTTATTACAAACCATACAAATAATAGCACCTTCTGGCTTCACTTCTTCAAGCATTCATTATTTAAAGTACTTTGAAATAATAATATTTGTACTTTAAAAGCAAAGTTTTCATAAATATTACACATATTAGAATTTGATATCAATAACAACACCTTTTATTTTGATATATATGTAGTACTAGCAAGTACCCGGCGTACTTTGTCACGTGTCAAAAAGTACAACGTGCTAAATAGTATGTATTTGTATACTGAAACAATTTATTTAAAAGAATTTGGTTTCAACTTAAGAAAATATATACGTGTATATTAGAGTGTATCGCCAAGAAAAGTTGTGGCTTTTCACGGAAGTTATTAAATTTCTTAACATCCGCCAATATTAATCGAAAAATAGTAATGTTAACGTGAGCTTAATTGATTTGAAAATGTATCCAAAAATGGAGTTCTTTGTTGATAAAAACAATTTTTAAAAATCTTCTTAGATCATATAACAGTTAAAGCTTAAAAGTTCTGCATAGAAATATTTAAAAAATTGTCCAACGGTATCATAAACTAGTCTTTCAAAAAAGCTCAATTACCGCATCCAAAAATTCACATAACTCCTTAATATAATTTTTAAATATTTGGCTGATGTCCTACAATATAAATATTTGGGTAATACCGATGGGAAAACAGTACCGATTTTTTGGGTAGTGATGCACTCTAATGTACATATTCTTCAAAAAAAACAATTAATATGGCATCTTATTGTTTATCGCAAATGTTTTATTAAAAAAAATATAATGAGTACTTATCGTTAAGGGATTCACAAGATTGCATATGTTGTTTATCTTATTGTTGAATTCAAAGGGTTCCGAACCACTGAACCGAACTGCATAGATTTTTGGAGCGGTTTGCAGCCTAGGTGTTCAATTCATAGTGTATCTGCCGTTACGTTTTCTACGTCGTAGTGATTCCATTATGACATTATTTGGGACTCATGTTTTCTGAAATTTTATGAAAGTGTTTTTTGCCAAATTTAATAATTTGTACTAATTTTTATACTCGGAAAACCATTGGATCTGTAATTGAGAAAAATTTGCTTAAGTTAATGCCCAACGTATGATCTTTACATACCAGTAGCGGGTTTGGCAAGCTTTATTATCGATTCATACATATTTCAACAGCAGAAATTCACTTGACACGTTCGATTTGTAGGGTACCATCGTAAAATCGTATATGCTGTACGGATCATTCTGAACAATTTTTCTTCAGGAACTATGGATCTGAACCCAATTTCGATCCAGTGAATTTTATTTTTATCTCGATATTCCCCTCGAGCGAACAACTAATTCTTTTACTTAAATATGCCCTGTGCTATTTAACCAGTAGCTACCAAATTTCTTTTCTTTTATTAGCCTCCTTGAGACTTCGTTAGAGTGGCTTTTGGAGAGTCAATAAAATGGTTCATGTTCAATAAGGGCATACTAGCACCTAGTTTTGCCAAGTGATCGGCTTTCTCATTTCCCTCATATCCCCCATGACCAGGAATCTGTCCTACAGTTAAGATGTTTAAGTTTCCTAGTATGTTCAGATGTCTATGACATGCATTTCTGCCTGAAATATAGATGGATATACACCTATGGGTGTAGATTTCTTTTAATTTGGGCCGTATATTCATGCACCTGTTCTACCATTATCCAATTTTGGTCCATCCGTAAACCAAGTCTGGGAATAAGCTTTGAAGTTGATGGATTTTTTTCTGGATCATTAATAGTGGCTTTGAAGCTTTTGCAAAGAGATTATTTGAAACAAAGAATGCCACGCCTTTGTAAAATTTAGTCGCGTTTTAAGTCTTCTAATATCTTTAGATACCCCTCAATATCTCCGTCTTTAAGGTCTGAGATACCCTCTTACTCTATTGCTGCAATACTTTCTTCTCTTCCTATTAGGATGGGAAGTGGTGGGATGTACAAAAACAGTCACAAGGCATCAGGTGGGCAGGTTTTCACTGTCCCAGTAATGCGAACACAGACAAATCTATGCAATTTGCCTAGCAACCCAATTGCCTTTCTTTGTCTAGGTTTTGGCCACACCCTTAAGATGCATAGGTAACCATTGGCCTAATGACAGTAGTGAATGTCAATTAGGTCGTTTCGGGACCAGGTAAGCTCGCTTCATTGGATAGTTTAATTGTGGTACCAGTAATGGAAGGACATGTAATGTTGATCGTCTTTCTTCTTGTGAATGGCACTAGGACAGTTTTTGAGGGTTTAAAGAAATCCCTTTTTCAATGCACCATTTGTGGTGTATGTTCAAGGCTTGTTGTGAGTGGTCCGAAATGGTCAGGACATGTCAGCTTACCATATGTATATACTACAAGTTCATTTGCATTACTCTAGATTGCGATGTTTGTGAATTAGCTCATATATCACCACGGCCCACTGTAGAGGAGAGTACAGCCCCTTGTGGACAGCATCTGGCTTTGATAGTTTTGTTTGATTATTGGATTTGGAACATTCTTCTATAAAAGAGCATGATTAATCGCTTCATAAGAAGTGTTGTCAAACGATCTTGTATGAGTAATCCCAATGAAAGGCACAGAGCTATTTGTTTAGACTCTTACGCGTTTTCGATAGTTGTTGTTAATTTTTTGATAGGCAAATTGTAGTTTATGCAGTGGAGAGGTATCTAAGATGCACTCCCGAATATGCTGAAAAATGATGATTGTCTCAAGGAAATGAAAAATGAGCTGAGGCTAATTGGTCTCTATGATTTAGGCAATTATTCGGATTTTTCCCCCTCTTAGGCTAAAGCCCACTGACTTCAGCCCGTTTTGAAGGAATGTGTTCTAGCAGCACAATTGCTCTGAATATTATGGTAAAAGCAGGGGAACTACTGGTGCTCCTTGATGAAAAAAGTAAGGGTGTATCCCGTCAGGAGCAGGAGATTTGTATGGACTAAATGTTATTCACTACTTTTATATCTTCTCTGCTTTTGGATGTCGATGACTCCATCCACAAAGGGTGCTCATTGAGCAGAGAGCATCCCGGAAAGTCTCCTGCAACGATTGACTGCTTTCATCCAGGCCTTTCGTGAAGTTACCATCTGGCTTTTCAGGGTACAAATGCCGTTTGAGGTATCTTTAATTAAGGCTTTTTGAAGATTCGAAATCTTATCACAGTGATCTCTCCAGGTGGCTCTTTGGCTCTCTTATTACGTATTCAGATTTTATATTAGCTAAGTCAGCTGTAATAAATGCATCCGCGGTCCGCTTGTTTTTGAGTTATCGAGAAATACGAATAGGTATCGAAAAGGCTGTTCACTAAAATATAGAAAGCATATAAACCAAAGGCATTATCAAAGCTGTCTTTGATTGGTAAAAGCATCTTCAGCTTGAACTTTCACATATCCCATTGGTTTTGAGGCTATTTAAGACTAATGTGGTTCTTTAACCATGATTTGATGGTTTCTCCGTCAGTTCCGTTCCGTTTTAAATGATAATGCGCAATTTTTTCTTTCGCCTAATGGAAAGTAGCGGAGTTTGCTACCTTCTATTTGGCTTTTGCGCTCGAGAAGCAAATTTAATTTTTTCTATTACCATTAATTATTCTTTATTTACTCTACACAATGAAAAAAAAAACTAAAACCAAATGAAACGTATGCAGGCCTGTTCTGCTTTTCGATACGGGTTGAGAAGTAAAATTGATGGAATTCCGACTCGTTTTCGTGGTGATGTTCTTGATTCCGACTGAGTTCGAATATATTTCGAATAGTTTCTGATAAATTTTCATTCCGAGTCGAAGAGCTGTTTTGATTTATTTTAACAATGCTGTTTGGGTATGCTGAGACAAGAAAGAATGTTATTGTGCGTTCAAAACAACAGAAGTCATTAGCTGAGATTACGTCTGGGCTTATAACTAGAGCTAGGCTGGAAGTTTGTCTTATAAAGAAATGTATATTATAAACCGTTCTTGATTCCCTTCATTTAGTTTCGGATTAATTAATAAAATTTATTTACAAATAAAATCAGCTTGTATCAAACATTTACGAACCTCATCATCGTTGGTCTCCTTGTACGTCCAAGATGAATAAAACAAAAGAAGAAAAAATAACACAAAAACCCCAATCTTCCCCATCTCTGGGTAAGACACTGCAGGTGCGAGCGCCTAGCACAAAAACTTCCTCTTCCTCATCTCGGGGCAAGAATGCGCAGGCGCAAGCGCCTAATCCGCCGCTTCCCTCCGTTAGGGCTCTTCCGGGCTGGAGGTGGGTGTTGCACACCGGCCCGTGACCATGGGTGTTATGGCGGTGCCTAGCACCAGTAAAGCTGCAGGGATTGTGCTGGAAACGGCAGATCGTTCCGTGGCGGTAGGCACTAGAGGCCCGCCAAACACCGGCTCGGCTGCGAAGCCTAAGCTCGCGAAGGCAGAGGTCTCACGGCCTGGCCCAAGTGGACTAAGGCGACAAGCAGCCGCATACGGAAATATGGAGGGCGTAGCAGCGATGGAAACGTCGGGCCACGCCTCTCAGAAGATGGAGTCGGAGCGGCTAAAATTCGCGGATAAGCGTAAGGCCGCGAAGACGTTAAAAAGATACGACGGGGTCCCGTTGGAGACGCTGCCCCAGAGCGCGAAGGAAGCGGTGGAAAGGACGAAAGCCTTGCTGCCTAACTTCCGGGTCACTGGGGTTTCCGGGGGCTTCCGTCTAAACGACAAAGATCGGCGGTGGAACAAACTCCGGCCTCAAAACGAATCCGGCCGCACTCCTGGGTGGGCAGGCCTAGCTTTGCCGAGGTTGCGAACGACAGGATCCTTATTGGGAACCTGGACCGAGGCAACGAGCTCGGGTCCATACCAAAGGACCAGTGGAGGTGGGTGAAGGCAGCTCTGGCGAACGTCATTTTTGACATTCTTCTGGCGAATCCTGGAACCCCCCGGCCTGTAAGGACGCCGGTTGGTACCAAGGCCACGTTAAGGTGATCGCCTGTGAGGACCTGAGTTCGGTGGCGCTGTACAAGGCCCCCGTTGCAAAGGTGGGCCCTGTTTACCCAGGGGCTAAGTTGGAGGTGGTGGACTGGAAGGACATTCCAGTCAGACCCCGGGCGAGGGCATGGGTTCCGGTGACACCATCGGCACCGGAAAGCATCCTAAAGATGCTTCAGGTGATGAACCCGGCCCTCCCAACAAGTGATTGGAGGGTCGTCCGGGTCGAGGACGCGGAAGGCCCTTCGAGACAAGTGGTCTTGTGCCTAAACGAGCAGTCCATCGGGCTTCTAGAGAAGAGGCAAGGCCGCGTCTCATATGGCCTCGATGAGATCATCATTAAGGTGTACCGTGGGGACGCTCAGCGAGCCTCTGGTGCGGGTGCAGCAACGGACGTGGACATTGAGACACCCGAACCGGAGCCGGAACCGGAACTCTCCGACGTTGAAGGCAGCGTCTCCTCCCAGACAAACTTTGCACCAACAATGTACAGGATGTTTGCGGAGGACGAGCTGCTGCTCAGAGAATGGGAGTGCGAGGCTGACGTCATCGTCGCGGCTGGAGGGGAGGACGCGGCTTTCGCGCATGAGAGTGCTGCAGATAAACCTCCAGTAAACCTGCTCTCCTAGGTCGCCTATGCAAAGGCGACGTTGCGGTGGTACTCATTCAGGAACCTTGGGTTTGCAACTCAAGGGTATGTGGGTTGAGTGCCACCGGCGTTAAGCTTTTCGTGAAGCGCGGTAAAGGTAAAATTAGAGCCTGTATTCTGGCGAAAGCAGATTTAAATATCTTTCTTTTACCTAATTACAGTCATGGCGACGTCACAGCAATTCTCGCGGAGATAGGGGGTATGTCAATCGTGGCGGCATCGGCTTACATGCCGTACGAAGCCGAGTACCCTCCTCCCTCTATGGTGCGGAGCTTGGTGTCCAATTATGAGAGCGGACACATGTTGGTCGGCAGCGACGCAAATGCTCACCATGTCAACTGGGGGAGCACGGACATCAATGACCGAGGTGAGTTACTTTTCAACTACCTTCTAACTACTAACCTACTTATATGCAACAAAGGTAGGGATCCCACCTTTATTACTAGGAATCGTAAAGAACTTTAGATATAACTCTATGTAGTGTTAGTCTATCTGAACTGATCGAGAGTTGGCGGGTTCTAGATGAACACTCCTTCTCTGATCATCGTTATATTGAAATCGTATTGAACTTTTCTATTACCAGCCCAAAGGTGCGTAAAAACCTGAAAAACACGGATTGGTGCTCTTATAAAAGGTTATTTGGGGATAGGCTAACCAGCGAACCTCTTATTGAACCTAATTGTATCAGGGATCTAGAGAACATGGTGAACGTTTCTACGCTGGCCTGCACAAATGCCCTAGATTAAGCTTGCCCTGAACCAAAACAGTGGGGCAAACGTAAACCCTATTGGTGGTCACGTGAGTTTGACTCACTACGAAAATCTTGTAGGAAAAATTTCAACAAAGCCAAGAGACTTGGTCTCGAGCAGGTATGACCAGAGTACAAAAAGTCTCTTCAGACCTATAAAAAACTTTAAGGGCGGCAAAGAGATCTTCGTGGAGGAACTTCTGCGGCGGCATCGAGGGTGCTTCCGAGACAGCCAGGCTAAGGAAGGTTCTCTCAGGATCCTCTAACCCGATAGGTTTCTTGCAAAAGCAAGACGGAACACAACTGCGGAGGAAAGAACTCCTCCGTTTATTTCTTCCAACCCCGTCAGCATACCGGTTTCGGAAGAAAAGGTTAATGGGCTATCCAAAGCTTTAAGCCATACAAATCTGCAGGGCCGGATGGGATAATACCTGCTCAGCTAATTAAGACACTGGAGGTGTCTGCAAAATGGCTCTCTACTATTTTCAGAGCCTGTTTCAAACTTAATCATATACCGTTGGCATGGAGAAATGTCACGGCTGTTTTTATTCCTAAAGCTGGTAAGGCCTCATATACTAATCCAAAGGATCTTAGGCCTATCAGTCTATCATCATTTGCTCTTAAGGCACTTGAAAGGATTGTTAGTTGCCACCTGTCCGATACCATCGACAGTCGACTACTGTCTAATGACCAGCATGCCTACCGCAAAGGCAAATCTACTGAGACTGCACTCCATAGCTTGGTCGGCTATATTGAGAAGTCTCTCAGTGCCAAGGAATTCTGTCTTGTAGCCTTCCTGGACATTGAAGGCGCCTTCAATAATGTGCTTCCAGAAGCCATAACTGGCGCCGTTAGGGATCTAGGAGCCGAATGCTCACTGGTTGAGTTTATAGGCCAGCTACTCAGTTTCAGAATAGTAAGGGCTAAGCTGGGTGCGAGCGAATTGTCGCGGCACGTGTCGAGGGGGACGCCACAAGGAGGTGTCCTATCCCCACTTCTGTGGAACCTCACCGTTAATACGCTACTGCGAGATACGGTATGGGGTGGCGCAAAAGTTGTCGCGTACGCTGATGACGTCGCGATCGCACTCAGGGGAAAGTTTCCGCAGACACTATGCGAGCTGATGCAACGAGCGCTTCGGGAGGTATCCAAGTGGTCCACCCAATGCGGGCTCAGGGTCAGCTCAAGTAAAGTGGAACTCGTACTCTTCACGAGAAGGTATAAAGTGCCTTCGGTGACCCCACCGGTATTAAATGGTACCCGGTTAAGTATTTCTACAAGTGCCAAATTTTTAGGCGTTGTTTTAGATAGGAAGCTGAACTGGAAAGAGAACCTGGTTCAACGTCATGAAAAGGCTTCCATAGCCCTCTACACTTGTAAGAGAGCCATAGGCAGGAAATGGGGTCTTAACCCCCAGATCTGTCGGTGGATTTTCACAGCGGTCGTCAGACCAATTCTCCTATATGGGGTGATCGTATGGTGGTGCTTAAGACAAAGAGGTTAACCTCAGATTACTCACCAAGGTGCAAAGATCTAGTATGATCTGCATAAGCGGGGCGCTCAGAACCACGCCAAATGAGGTTTTGAACGCCATTTTAGACCTCCTTCCTTTAGATTTGGTCGGACAACAGACGGCAGCGATGACTGCTTTGAGACTAAGAGAGACATCCCAGTGGCACCCTGAATGCCAAGGGCACTCTAGTATTTTGAACAAGTTCTGCTCTATTCCGAGCAGCACGGACCGGTGTGCTTGGACATCGGTAAATGAAAGTAACATTACTACACGAATTCCAAGCAGGGAGGAGTGGAAACCTGAGTTTCACACTCCACCTGAGAGCATTGTCATCTATACAGATGGCTCGAAACTCGATAATCAGGTTGGAGGGGGCGTTTTCTCACGAAACCCTCTCCTGCAAATTTCCTTTAGGTTACCAGATCACTGCAGCGTCTTCCAGGCTGAGGTCTCAGCTATCATGGAAGCGGTGAAGAAGATAGGGACCGGGATTATAGGAAGAGACATCTTCATTTTTAGTGACAGCCAGGCTGCAATCAAAGCTCTGAGCTCTCTCACGTTTAACTCGAATATCGCGCTGGACTGCCGCCGATCTCTACAGGTGATGGCTAAGCAGAACAGACTGTACCTCATTTGGGTCCCTGGTCACCGGGACATAGAGGGAAACTGCATGGCAGATGAACTTGCAAGACAAGGTACGACCAAGCAGATTCTTCAGGATAAAGAACGCATTGGTATGCCGTTTGCCACTTGCAAAATGCTACTCAGAGATCTTACATATAAACAAGCTGACAATAGATGGAGGCAAAATACGGCCTGTCGAACCTCAAGGCAGACGTGGCCTAAATGGGATCGGAAACGGTCGCGCAGCGTTCTCTCTCTAAGAAGGGAAAACATTTCGAATGTGATCGGGGCTCTAACAGGGCACTGTCTGATAGGTATACATGCTGAAAGGTTGGGAGTGCCCTTCCGAAGATGCTGTAGGAGCTGCAAGAATGACGAGGAGGAGGAAACGATCTTGCATCTACTGTGTAAGTGCCCTGCACTGTGTAAAAGCAGGATGCGACATCTGGGATCACCGTTTCTGGATGACCTTAGTAAGGTTTCTAGCACCGAGGTAAATTGTCTGTTGAAGTTTATCAATGAGGCAAACTGGTTTAGTAAGGGGTAATTTTTCTTTTTGGGATGGTACAAAACTTTTCTTGTGGTAACACAATGGGCCAAATATTGGCCTAAGTGAGCCGCTGTAGGCGGCTGCCACTCCAACCTAACCTAACCTAAGACGGTTCCTGGACCTCAACGGGAAAGGAAACCCTTGAATTGCTACTAGATACCCATTTCCCTAGGAATACAACTGCGGAGGAAGGAACTCCTCCGTTCATCTCTTCCAACCCCGTCAACATACCGGTTTCGAAAGAAAAGGTTAAATCGGCTATCCAAAGCTTTAAACCATACAAATCTGCAGGGCCGGATGGGATAATACCTGCCCAGCTAATTAAGGCACTGGAGGTGTCTGCAAAATGGCTTTCTACTATTTTCAGGGCCTGTTTCATACTGAATCACATACCGTTGGCATGGTGAAATGCCACGGCGGTTTTTATTCCTAAAGCCGGTAAAGCCTCACACACTAATTCAAAGGATCTTAGGCCTATCAGTATATCATCCTTTGCTCTTAAGGCACTTGAAAGGATTGTTAGTAGCTACCTGCCCGATACCATCGACAGTCGACTACTATCTAATAACCAACATGCCTACCGCAAAGGCAAATCTACTGAGACTGCACTGAATAGCTCGGTCGGCTATATTGAGAAGTCTCTCAGCGTCAAGGAATTCTGTCTTGTAGCCTTCCTGGACATTGAAGGCGCCTTTAATAACGTGTTTCCAGAAGCTATAACTGGCGCCGTTAGGGATCTAGGGGTTGAACACTCACTGGTTGAGTTTATCGGCCAGCTACTCTGTTGCAGAGTAGTAAGGGCTAAACTGGGTGCGAGCGAATTGTCGCGGTACGTGTCGAGGGGGACGCCACAAGGAGGCGTCCTATCCCCACTTCTATGGAACCTCACCGTGAATACGCTACTGCGAGATACGGCATGGGGTGGCGCAAAAGTTGTCGCGTACGCTGATGACGTCGCGATTGCACTCAGGGGAAAATTTCCGCAGACATTATGCGAGCTGATGCAACGAGCGCTTCGGGAGGTATCCAAGTGGTCCACCCACTGTGGGCTCAGGGTCAGCTCAAGTAAAGTGGAACTTCTACTTTTCACGAGAAGGTATAAAGTGCCTTCGGTGACTCCACCGGTACTAAACGGTATCCGGTTATGTCTTTCTACATCGGTAAATGAAAGTAACTTTATTACACGAATTCCAAGCAGGGAGGAGTGGAAACATTAGTTTCATACTCCACCTGACAGCATTGTCATCTATACAGATGGCTCGAAACTCGATAATAAGGTACGAGGAGGCGTTTTCTCACGAAACCTTTAGGTTACCAGATCACTGCAGCGTCTTGCAGGCTGAGGTATCAGCTATCATGAAGGCGGTAGAGAAGATTGGGGCAGGGATTATAGGAAGAGACATCTTCATTTTTAGTGACAGCCAGGCTGCAATCAGACCTCTGAGCTCTTTCACGTTTAACTCGAACATCGCACTGGACTGCCGCCTATCTCTGCAGGAGATGGCCAAGCAGAACATACTGTACCTCATTTGGGTCCCTGGTCACCGGGACATAAAGGGAAACTGCATGGCAGACGAACTTGCAAGACAAGGTACGACCAAGCAGATTCTTCAAGATAAAGAACGCATTGGTATGCCGTTTGCCACTTGCAAACTGCTACTCAGAGTTTGTACATATAAACAAGCTGACAACAGATGGGGGCAAAATACGGCCTGTCGAACTTCAAGGCAGACGTGGCCTAAATGGAATCGGAAACGGTCGCGCAGCGTTCTCTCTTTACGAAGAGAAAACATTTCCAACGTCATCGGGGCTCTAACAAGGCACTGTCTGATAGGGAAACATGCTGAAAGGTTGGGAGTACCCTTCCGAAGATGCTGTAAGAGCTGCAAGAACGACGAGGAGGAGGAAACGATCTTGCATTTACTCTGTTATTGTCCGGCACTGTGTAAAAGTAGAATGCGATATCTGGGATCACCGTTTTTGGATGACCTTAGTGAGGTTTCAAGCACCGAGGTAAATTGCCTGTTGAGGTTCATCAGCGAGACAAAATGGTATGGTGAGGGGTAATTTCCTCTTGGATGGTACAAAATTTTTCTTTGTGGTAACACAATGGGCCTCCTTATACTGGCCTAAGTGAGCCGCTGCAGGCGGCTGCCACTCGAACCTAACCTAACCTAACATTTACGAAGGTTAGAACGAATAATAAATGCCACGAACATGAAAGTTTAATTCGAATATTATTTGTGAACCATGGCAATATGGAAATTTTCGATGAGTAGTGGAATCAACAGCTTTTTCTGACAAAAATTTATCAAACTAATTGAATGCAGATTAGATCAATAAAGACTTATAGGTCTCCTTAGTAATTTGGATTTATATAGTTTCTGTTAGAAAATTAGTTATAATTAGTTAATGTAATAATATGCTAATGTACAAAATTAGTAAACATTAGTACACAACAACTTGTAAAAACAAATTTTTCAAATTAATAATATTGCTTTAGTAAAAATTGACGCGCACTAGTCCATCCTTTACAGGGTGTACTTCTTGAATTCGCCCAAGGCACCACTGGTCAGAGCCACATCGATTGTCTGCTACAAAAACTTGGTCATTGATTTTCGCATCGGTTTCGCGTTTGGCAGAAGTGCTGCTTGATCTTTTCAATTGCTTTTCAGCGGTAGATGCTTGTACACAAATTATCGGTTTCCCTATCAAAAAATGTCCGGTGATCAATACGCTGACGTCTCGTGGGTCAGTTGATAAAAGGCAAAGTGCCCTTGAAGTAGTGTGAAAGTAAAGTTGTTAGTTGGTAGATGGTATGGTATATGGATGGACGTAACTCCTTGCTTCCCACAGCCCACCAAAATTTGTTGAAGCAGGAAGAATAATCTGTCACTCAGTTCTAAAGCTTGACAGATTTTCACGTAAGTCTATTGACATTGATAGTTGACTCCGATGAAACAACACCTTTAATTCTTTTGAAGCACCTACAAAATTTTTTCCGCAGGCGGAATATAAATCCGTACATGCCATCGTCTCGCGACAAATCGACGGGAATAGGCCAACATAACCCTTAGTGACCACAGCACTTCTCAAAGTTGCATTTTTAATTGATATAGGTAGGTCCAGCGTAATCAACGCCACTATGTTTGAAAGGCGTTGTTAAATTTAGATGAACAAAGGGAAGATCGCCCATGACTTGTTGAGCTCCTTTAGCAGTATAGCACCAGCCAGTTCAACCAGGCGGAAGAAATCAGGACATTGAGCTCCAGGACGACCACCAGATTTCTAGAACTTTTTAGTTTTACTAAAAGGGCAGCTGCACATAAGTAGCTCCAATCTAGGTATAGATACCGTTTTGATTGGCGCTACCTTTGACTTTGCTTGAATAAGCGAGACTTAACTTGAGTTTTCCTCAATTGAAATGCGAGCGTACACCATAGCGACATACGCGGCTTGTGAAGCATCGCAAGAGCAATGCAGATCAAATTTACATCTAGGTGAGTAGTCTATCCATCTGAATTTTTATATCATGAAACGCAGTTAAAGAAGTTTTATGTTTAGTCCATACCGATTTAATATCGGTAGAAACTTCTTCGTCCCAATCCACACTAGCTAGCCACAAATTTTGGAAAAGTAATTTCCCAACTATTGGGGGCTGAGTGAGCCATCCTAAATGGTTAAAAAGACGTGTGCTGTTATGGAACGTTTTGTTGCCTTAGTTTCATATTCAAAACAAGTCGTAAAAATATTTTGTATTTTTTTCTAGTTAATAGGTAAATATGTAATTATGTAGCATATGCAACCATCGTTCAATTGCGTTCCTCTGTTAGCGCCAAAAGCATGTTGTTGGTAGTCAAATAAAGTGTCATGCCTTCGGCAATAAGCTAAACGCAGTGTCTTATGCCTTCGGCAACAAGTCAAACAAAGTGTCTGCTTGTCTCGTGCGTAACACTTGAAACACTTCTTTGCCGAAGTCAATATGTATATGCTGGCTTAAATTGATCGTCACATGCGGTGGTGGTGTGCGCTTGCACTGCATGCTTTGCGCTGGCGTTCAGTCATCCACTTCTTTTAATGTAAGTAGGCTTAAAGTCAGAGAAACAGCAGCGCATGCCGATCTCTGCTTTGGTATAACGAACTCGACCATTAACCAGTAAGCAAAATTTCGAACTCTTAAAATTGGACAATACCCTCAACAACCTTTCATATAATGGTCAAATACAAAAATCTAACAATACAAGGAAATTTGCTAAAAAATGAGCATGAGCACCTCAGGGCAAATAGGCATATCTCGGAAATTTTTTGTCAGCACGGGCATGATGAGGGACTTATAGAGCGTGGTTTTCGTTCGTCGAGAGAGGGCTTTACTGTTCATTTGCCTACTCAGCCCAAAGTAGCACTTGTTGACAAGAGAGATCCTTCGTTGGATTTCAAGGCTGACATTATTGTTGGTGTTTATGCTGGTTCCAAGATAAACAAAGTCCTCTACTTTGTCAAAATTGTAACTGTCAACAGTGATGCGGGAGCCAAGGCGCGAATGCGCTGACTGTTTATTTGATGACAGGAGGTACTTCGTTTTGTCCTCGTTCACCTCCAGACCCATTCGCTTCGCTTCCTTGTCCAGCTTTGAAACGGCAGAGCTAACGGCGCGGTTGTTGAGGCCAATGATATCGATGTCATCGGCATACGCCAGCAGTTGCACACACTTATAAAAGATGGTACCTGACCGGTTTAATTCTGCAGCTCGAATTATCTTTTCTAGCATAATGTTAAAGAAGTCACACGATAGGGAGTCACCCTGTCTGAAACCTCGTTTGGCATCAAACGGCTCGGAGAGGTCCTTCCCAACTCTGACTGAGCTGGTGGTGTTGCTCAGTGTCATTTTACATAGCCGTATTAGTTTTGCAGGGATACCAAAGTCAGACATCGCGGCATATAGGCAACTTCTTCTCGTGCTGTCGAAAGCTGATTTAAAGTCGACAAATAGATGGTGTGTGTCGATCCTCTTCTCACGGGTCTTTTCCAATATTTGGCGTATCGTGAATATCTGGTCGATGGTAGATTTACCAGGTCTAAAGCCACACTGATAAGGTCCAATCAGTTCGTTGACGGTTGGCTTTAGTCTTTCACACAATACACTCGATAGAACCTTATACGAAATGTTAAGAAGGCTGATCCCGCGGTAGTTGGCGCATATTGCAGGATCACCCTTCTTGTGGATTGGGCAGAGTACACTTAGATTCCAATCGGCGGGCATGCATTCGTCCGGCCATATTCTGCAAATAAGCTGGTGCATGCACCTTACCAGCTCCTCGCCACCATGCTTGAATAGCTCAGCTGGTAACCCATCAGCTCCAGCGGCTTTGTTGTTCCGTAGCCGCATAATTGCTATTCGAACTTCATCGAGGTCGGGTGACGGGATGTTAATGCCGTCATCAGCGATTTGGGGTTCGGGATCTTCATCTTCTCCGGCGACGCTTTCGCTGTCACCATTTAGCAGAGTGGAGAAGTGTTCCCTCCACAATCTAAGTGCGCTTTGGACATCAGCCACCAGATCGCCGTTCTTGTTCTTACAGGAATTCGCCCCGGTCTTAAAACCTTCCGTAAGTCGCCACACCTTTTGGTAAAATTTTCGGGCGCTTTTCATGTCGGCTAGCATCTCAAGCTCTTCACACTCACGTATTTCGGCCTCTCTCTTCTTTCTACGGACGATACGTCTCTCTTCCTTTCTCAACTCCCGGTAGCGTTCCCATACAGCTCGCGTTGCGCCCGATCGCAGCGTGGCCCTGTAGGCAGCATCTTTATTTTCCGAAGCGGCGCGGCATTCCTCATCATACCAGTCATTTTTTCGGGTTCGCTGAAAGCCAACGACTTCTTCAGCGGCGGTACGCAGTGATCGAGAAATGTGCTCCCAGTGCTCGCAAATTCCGGTTTCTTGAGAAGTGCTCTCAGTGAGCAGGTGTGAGAGTCGAGTGGTGAAGTTTGCAGCTGTCCGAGCGATGTTCGGTCCTCGGAGTGTACGTACGTCTAATATACTGGAAGCATGCCTTCCGTCTATCGCAATATGATCGATTTGGTTTCGCGCTTTTCGATCTGGAGACAGCCACGTAGCCAAGTGTATTTTTTTATGCTGGAACCTGGTGCTAAAGACCACCATGTTTCGGGCCCCGGCAAATTCGATCAGTCTCAGTCCGTTGGCGGAGGTTTCGTCGTGGAGACTGAATTTTCCGACAGTGTGACCAAAGATCCCTTCCTTTCCCACCCTGGCATTGAAGTCACCAAGCACGATTTTGATATCGTGACGGGGGCAGCGCTCGTAAGTGCGTTCTAAGCGCTCGTAGAAGTGATCCTTGATCACATCGTCCTTCTCTTCTGTCGGTGCGTGGGCACAAATCAGCGAGATGTTGAAAATCTCGCTTTGATGCGAATCGTGGCGAGACGCTCGTAAACTGGAGTGAACGACAGTACTTGGCGACGAAGCCTCTCTCCCACCACAAATCCAACACCGAACTTGCGCTCCTTTACATGGCAGCTGTAGTAGATGTCGCAAGGCCCAACGGTTTTCTTGCCTTGCCCCGTCCATTTCATTTCTTGGATGGCGGTGATGTCAGCCCTTACTCTTACGAGGACATCAGCCAGCCGGGCAGCGGCACCTTCCCCATTAAGGGTTCGGACATTCCAGGTGCATGCCCTTAAATCGTAGTCCTTAAAACATTGCTTGTGGTCGTCATCAAAAAAGGGAGATCTCATCCGAGGCACATTGAAATTTTTCATTGGGTATAGTTTTTTACGTGGCGGGTCCCAAGCCCAGCGCACAACCAAATACACGCTCACCTCTCATACAACGGTAATTTACAATAAAGAATTTAATTAGGGAGATAAATAATTAATCATCAAAATTTTGGAAAATGAGTGTGGTACTTTATAATCAAACTAACTTCCTTTTGTTTTTATTTACGAATTCAAATGTTTTCTTCCATGGGGGCGTTGCACCCCTAGCTTTTCCAAATTTATGCATACTTTACGTTCGGTCCGTGGATCACTTCAACCTACGGTGAAAAATACTTAAATATCGGTTCAGCAATTTGAGCACTGGCAAAGGACTCACATTCATTTTTATATATAAGATTAACTTTTTTGATTGCATACAATAAGTAATCTTTATTTTAAATAAAATCTTGCGCTGGGTATTTAAAGTTTGGTTTCGCACGAACTTGGACACTTTCTTACTTGTTGTAGTTAGTTGAAATTTGTTAATAATCCCATATTCTATGGTTACAAACTGCAGAATGTACCAGTGGGGAAGTTCAAAAGTAGGGAAGAGTGATGAAAAACACTAAACCAAATTCGTTTTGGACTTTGAAGGTAAAGTATTCTGTGCTTCTTTAGTTATCAGTGAATAATATTTTAAAGTATAATTCAAAATTTGTTTTCTAGTGTTTTGTAATAATGTCTCTCCAAAGTTCCAAACTAAAGTTTCAGAGACTAAAATGCACTTTGTTGCGGCTATTAAGAAAGAATTAAGGAGTAAAATACAAAACATAGAAGAAGACGGAAACCTGGAGGAAAAAATTAATGCGATTTACATCAAATGACAAGTACTATTGAGTTTGTAAAAATGCATGAAAACTGGCTAGCCGGTGTAAGTCTATTTCATGAACTAGAGAGAGGCCATCGAAACTCATAGTGTGCTCAGCCTTCGCAAGGAAAATCTAACTTACCAACAGCGTTTTAATTATATCAACAAAAAAATTATGTCGTAATTATGGTTATTATTTTATTGACAAAGCATATTAATATAAGTTTATTTAAACAAAAACAAGTTATTTCATGAATTAATTTTAAAGAAAATATTTAATTGGTTATTGTAATTGGTTGGCTCTTACATTTTTCAAAAATATCTAAAATTTGATAATAAATTTTAAACAACCGTGTTATTGTAGCACCCAATGTTTATATTTGATTTAAATCTTAGATATTTATTTGCCTTTTAGAAAACATTTAATCTATCGAGTTTGGTAGCTTTGGTAATCCCTCTCCATAAAGTCTTCGAATGAAAACTAACGGGGAATTGGAAAGCTTTCCGTAATTCCAAAATTATTTGAAGCAATTGTTACTAATCAGATGAAATATTCGATCACTTCAACTCTCAGGACGGGTTTTGTAAAGGCAAATCTACTATTACCAATTTACTAGAATTCACAACCCACGTTTCAAACCGGTTTAGAGAAAATACTCCAACAGACGTTATAAACACAGACATCAGTAAAGCATTTGGCAAAGTATATCATCCCTTACCCAGACATCTCCTCTGTTGGATTTCTTCCTACCTACAAAATAGAGCTCAAATAGTGATATTTAAAAGTTCAAATTCCAAAGTTATTGATGTATGTATCTTCTAGAGTTCCCCAAGGCAGCCATCTAGGCCCGATTCTGTTCTTGTTATTTAAGAATGATATTTCTACAGAAATTAAAAATTCAAATATATTAATGTATGCCGATGACGTAAAAGTTTTTAAATCACATGCTTCGTTTGAAGATAAATCTTTATTACAGGTAGATATAAACAGCTTAATTAGTTGGTGCAGTGTTAATTATATGCCATTCAATCTTAAAAAAACTATTTAAAGAGGAATTATGCAGTTGGCTTGTATGTTACAATGGATTCCAAACTAAATTTTAATAATCATATTAACGATATGTATGTATAGCTAATAAAGGTAGAGATGTATGTAACTAAAGCTCTTTTACAACATTATTAAGACCGATACTAGAATGCGGCTAGATAATTTAGAACCAGCGTTATCAAGCTGGAATAGATTCAAAAACAATTTTTACTTTTTGCCCTAAGAGATTTTCGATGGAATTCTCTGCCCAATCTTCCCCTTTACACTAATCGTTTGAAATTAATACATCTTTTTACTTTTTGCCCTAAGAGATTTTCGATGGAATTCTCTGCCCAATCTTCCCTTTTACACTAATCGTTTGAAATTAATATCTTTAAACTTTTTCCAGCCCTTGAGATATGATAAGCATTATTTTTATGGCTTAACTTCTCACAGGACACTTTAAACCTGTTTATTTTAAACAGTGTAAAACCAATTATGAATTAAATTTACCTTTCCGATATTTGTGTCAAGATTTCAACTGTCTTTCTCGCACTTTTGATATTTCAGACTCACTTTTCACCATAAAAAAAGCTGTACCGTCTTTTCTCAATAAATTATCAACGACGGTATTTTTACATGTTTTTTTTTTTAATTTGAGATATTATATTCAGCTGACGAAGTTTTTTCTGTAGCTCAGCAGTTTTAGATATCGACACTAAACGAACTCTTCCCGTTTACGACTCGGCACAAAAAAAAATAAAAAAATAAAAAAAGATCAGTCCGTCATGCGGACTGCGCCCCTTGTGTCGATTGGGCGGAAAAGAGGGTAACCGTGGGGTTTATTATTATTATTATTATTATTATTATTATTATTATTATCATTATTATTATTATTATTATTATTACTGGTAAAGATTTCTTAGATGAAGCTCAATTTGGGAAGCGCCACACTAATTTTCCAAAACTATTGACTTTTTTGATTTTATGCAACCTGTTTGACCAACTTCCAGTAATTTTTCTTTAGTATTTACTGAACATTTTTGGTTTCGCGCTAGTGGAAGGGGTCTATTATTCTGTATTCACTTTTTGTATAGAAAATTTACAAAAGAAAGTCCAAGTTATTTGCTGTTAGATTTGAATTTTACTACAACTCAAATACAAAATTTATGACCTAGCATGCGAACTTCAAATCCTGGTTGAAAGAAATTTCATTAAGGAATAATGTCTAAACATTATGCGGATGTACGATTGCAGGTAATCGTGTTTTAAATATACTTAATTAATTTACTTAATTGGCGCTATAACCGCTTAAGCGATTTTGGCCAACGCCAGAAGTTGCACTATCTTATCAAATATGGTTCCTAATTGGTCAATTCTGCAGCTCGAATTATCTTTTCTAATAAGGTTAAAGAAGTCGTACGTTGTCTGAAACCTCATTTGGTTTCAAACGGCTCGGAGAGGTTCTTCCCGATTCTGACGGAGCTGGTGGTGTTGCTCAACGTCATTTTATTCAGCCGTATCAGTTTAGTTGGGATACCAATTTCAGACATTGCCGCAAATAGGTAGTTTCTTCTCGGGCTATCGAAAGCGGATTTGAAGCCGACAAAAAGATGGTGTGTGTCTATTCTCCTTTCTCGTATTTTCATGATTTGCCAGGTCCAAACCAACACTGTTAAGGTCCAATCAGTTCGTTCGCGACGGGCTTCAGTCGTTCACACAATATGCTCGACACAGCCTTATAGGCTATGCTTAGGGGACTAATTCCACAGTAGTTGGCGCATATTGAAGAATCGGCTTTTTTGTGGTTTAGTCAGGGGACACTTAAATTCCAATCATCTGGCATACGTTGCCCTCAATGACCTCTTCAGCGGGGGTACATAATGAGCAAGAAATGTTTGGTTAAAATAAACAAATAAATAAGTACGTATGGAGACTAAGTTAAAATTATATTAAAAACAATACTGATATATAAATAGTGATTTTAGAAAGTAGAGCTATGAAGCACTGAAACATAGGTATGACTTTGATTTTGTTTTTTAAATATAATACTTATATATGTTAGTTTCCATACGAGTGAAATTAGTGAAATGCAATGATGATAATGAACAAAATTAAAAATATTTGCGATCCGAAATGCATGATTTAATACAATTGGAACAAATTGATAATCATAACTTAGCACGGCGCACTAATCTACGACAAAATGTTATATGTAGTATTAGTCTGTCATCTATGTATTAGCCCATTCCATTATGAAAGCCTTACTGCTAAAAGACTGAACTATCGTTGATGATAGATTCAAAAAGGTGGTACAGATTTTAGAGGTCGAAGTAGCCACGACTTACAGAGTCGTCGTTTGAAGTTTGAAGATGCCTCAAATTAACAGAGCAAAGTAAAATAAATGGAAGCGACACCATCGTAATAATATCTATAAAGAAGGAACGGTAAAAAAACGGAATCCTTTGAAATATTGCGAAGCAATTTTTTTAACTTTTTAAATATATACCTTCCGCACAGTAAATAGAAAAACCTCACATTCAAACAAATTCTTGGTCGATTTTTCTTCATAAATTACACACCCAACTAATGATAACTTTTTCTCTGGATAATTATCTTCCTTAGCTAGAAAATTACCGTTAAGCCTGTTTTGTAATAAATTGGTTGGCCCCGCAACATACAAAAGCAGTAATGTTTCTGAATTTGTTTCAGAGTTGTGTCTATTTTTTATTTAGTGTGGGATATACATATATGCATGAATATATGTATGTATGTCTGTAAATTTTTCTGAAGTTATTTGGGTGCTGTAAAAACGATAATTTTTGGCAAATAACTTCTCTTAAACTAAAAATTGTTTAATTAGCTTGAGTGACAATACTTATAGCTGCTCTTTCGTATAACAGTCCAAAATATTTTACTCTATATAATGGAGCGTATCACGTTCAAAGTTATTAGTGAAATTTATAATGGAAATGTACATATCTATGTATATTTTTTTATAGAAATATCGTGATGATTTAATTTTCCATCTAGTATCAACAAGCTTTTTCGTTAACTTGTTGGGAAAGATTGAAGATTTTATGGCTGCCGGTTACGCTTTAAACTATACTTTGAATATTGGATTACAATATGAAGATAAGAAATGTTCCAAATACAAAAATAATTGAGAACAATACACTTCTATTACAATTTTTATGTATAAAAAATTTCCTTCGTATTGTAGGTTTATGTCCAGTAGATCTCATATGCTTACATACGCCGTTGCACCTTTGTATGAGAGAAAACGGGATCAACATAATTGCCGAAAAAGCAAATGATTTTATGCTGCACAATAAAATGTAGGTTTACATGTACATTGTACTTGTAAACGGAATCAAAGGGGCGTTACGTTTGCAACTTCGCATTCCATTCGGCAATATGAATTATGTTATATAGGGGGTTCTAGGGGTGGTGACTCCTACCATTTACAATTACTTATTTTATGAATGTGCGTGGTTGCTTTCCAGATTATATGCTTCGGATTCCAGAAGACCTGCGCAAAAGTTCGCACCACCCTGTGTAAGATTTTTCAATCAAAATATGGCTTTCATTGCGTGGGCATTTACTTATGTATATACTTTAAACGGTTGGTTGAATTGGAGTGGGTGATCGAGTTTTATTGTTTTGACTGCCTTACACCTTTACATTCCTATATTGGGTTTTGATGAGAAATCAATATCCTGTCGAGTATATAGTAAATACATGCATACACATATACATATTTCACATAAAATTGTATATTTATATAAACGAACATACATATAATATGTATATATGTAACTACACATAAATATGCCTGGTGGAAGCAAATTTGAAATATTGATCTATTAATTTTGCTACTCGCACTACATACACATACATACGTATTTTAATAGCGACCTTGTGATTTTAAAAACCCTGATAAATTTTAAGCTGCCGTTCATTACTAGCTTCATTGAAAATGAATACAAAGTTAAACAGGAATTTATTAGAATCAGCGCCGTTTTCTCGACTGGCTATTAATGTGAGAATCATGTAACTGGAAGTTAAATTTAACAACATGATAAATTCTTTTTCAGAAATGAATCGATTTCGACTTTATCCAAAATAAAACATAAACCAAAATAACAAAATTGTAACAAATATTATATTATCTACGTCAATGATAATAGCTCTATTTCTGACCAAAAGCATTTCATAAATTTGCCGATTGTTTTTGTCACTAAGTTTATCTAGTTCTATAATAAATCTTTGGAAGTCGTCGAAGTCTGCCGAATGCCCATGAATGAAAAATTTCTAAAGGTTTTTCGCCTGTTACCGAGAGAAAGCTCTTGTTATACTCGATTGTTGCAAATAAAATAAGATCCGTGGTGTCTTCCTTTTTTAGTTTCAAGCATCGAACAATTTCTCTTATGGTGATGTGAAATCTTTGCACGTCTCCAACAGAAGTACTATGCAGGGCGGGCGTTTACGATTTCTCTGTTGAAAAAGAATATAGTTCTGGTTCCTGCGAACAGATATGGATTATGGTCGCGAGGGAATGCGTTGTACTACCGCAAATTCTGAAGGCTTGTCCGCGGAAGTAAGAAAGTAGTTCTCGTTGGTAGAATAGATGTGAATGATTTCCCCGGGAAAAAAAAAGAACGGGTGTTTTTCCTATGGGGTGCTTTACTGGGTGTCTAACATACTTAGCCTTTACGCAAAATCTAAAGTTTGCTGCTATCTTCCTTGCTTTTTTCTCTCTTGCAAAAAAATAGTCATTCAGAATTTTCTTGCGATGCACAGTGTGCTCTATTGTGCTCCTGTGCGATGATTTCCACTTGTTCGTTAGGACTAAAAATGTCTATAACAAATTTAGGGTTGTGTCGGAATGTGGTGTTTGCCAACGTATTTGCTAGCTAGTTTTGAATCTGTGATTCTCTCCATCACATTTGACTACTTCCAATAGCATTTTAAACAAAGTCTCATTGTCAGGAAACGTAAGAAGGTGCCGCAATTTATATCCGAAAACGACCAATGTTCTCTTGGACGGGTGTTAGCCCGATTAATTGATTTCTATAGACATTCACCGAGTTTGAAACTGTTTTCACAGTAAAGAGTTTATAGCCCGCCGTCGATACGACTACTAAATTATCTTTCCTTGGCATTAAAACCTTTCAAAAAAAAGCTTTTCATCTTTATTATTTTTGCGTTGGGGTTGCAATCTGTCCTAACGTCGTATAAATAATGTGTAAGGCTTTTAAGGCCCCAGACAATGGACAACAGCTGTCGCTCATTTATGGCAAAATGCTCTTCTTTTCTGTCGAGAGTCCTCGAAATCATTGTAATTGGTCTCCCCTCCTGGGAGAAGACTGCGCCAAGGGGAAGCATCTGCTGTTAAGTCGAAAGCCGTCAGCAAGTGTAGGTAGCCTAACATGCCATCTTCTGACGTCACTATTTTGTTCAGTTTGTTAAATGCATTAGTTTGGTCTTCATTGAAACAAATTGATTTTCTTTGATTGCGAAGCAGACACCTTTCCAAACTCGCCTTTGAGGATATTGATTAAAAGCTTTACAATTTTTGCATAATCGTGAACAAAACATCTGACTGGGTAGCCATTTCTAAAAAGACCCAACACCTCTTAATGTTGTTGGTTGTGGGAAGTTTTGTATTGCCTCGATTTGCTGTGGGCAGGTCACCCCTTTCGATATATGAAATCCAAGGTACTCGAGTCTCGTTTTAAAGAATTGCGATTTTTCCAAAGAAACCCTCATATTAACATCAAGCAAACATTTTGAGACAGCTTCTACAAGTGCCAAATGGTATGCTTTACTTTAGAGAAAATAATGACGTCATCAATATAAACAAAGCAGTATTTGCCAATATGCTCCCTAACGACATCATCGATTACTCTTTGGGGATGTGATATGAGTCATCAATTGTTTTTGATTTAAGTTATCTCACTACTATTCTTTTATTTTTTCGCTCCGTTTTGTTAGTAAATCTGCAAGTCCAGAATTTGCAAAATCCGCAAGACCTAAATGGTATAGATAGAATTTTGCATACGGATTGTAGCCACTACATTTGTGTTGTAGGCCAGGTTCTAATTTTTCCTTCAATCTTGTCGGAACAGTCTCCGTCTGAAGTTGAAGATGACCAACATCTTCGCCTTTAAGGAATTTATTATTTCTTTCCCAAATGTATACTCAATAACACCTTTTTGAGGTTGATATTGGCATGGGTCTTATTTAATAAATCGAGAACTACGATTCCATCAAACATTTCAAGTCAAATAATATAAAATACAACTATAAAAATTCACCTCCTCTGCTTCCAGATCCTCGACGACTACTTCCCGTAATTCTTCATATGATTCGTTCGTTTAGTTCGTTACCATAGTTTTGGTTCAATCCACTCTTTGGAATTTTGTTGCTGTGCGTCGGTCGGAGGATGCCAGGCGCTTTTGGAACTGTCCATTCCTATTTCCAGTGAAATTTGTATTTTGCCGTAGGCGAGATGACGAGCGGTCTACATCTATCGGTTTTTGCCGATGATGAGTCACGACTTCTGCTCGGCCGGTTTCGGTATAATTAAATTTGGTTGGGGACTATTTCCATTACCGTTTCCTTGGCAGAACTGGCTAATAGGTTGGTAACCACTTCGATACTTCCTAACGAAATGTGAATTTCTTTGGCTAACAGCGTTTACCCTATTTTACGCGCTTAGATTACCTCTTTGGCATTCATGATTCGCTTCGATCTCCTGGGCTAGTGCCAACGCGGTTGACAGGTCACTAGAGCCGATCGAGGTCGACTAAACTTATAATAAGCTTAAAATTTGGACCGTACTAAAGGATGACAGAATTGCATTGGCTGCTTCACGAATTTTATTACTTATAATGGTGACGGCTTGATAGTGCCGTGAGCTACCATCCCTTGAAAATCTCATATGCGTCATGTGCCGCCTCACGCCAGGACACATAACACTCAGGTTGTCATGATAATTCGGACAAGGACTTCATCACGTCCAGTGATTCTTTGCTGGTTATCCCCGATACAATCCTATTTTTTTTATACTTTACAACTACTGGTGTTTGAGATAAATTTATGTCTGCTGAAATGTTCAAATGTAGTTGAAGATGATGCCTGAGCCTGATGAATACCATCAAGTGCGAAACACGATAAATTGTCTTGCTTCATCTTTAAAGAAAATCGCGTTAAAATTTTATTTATTAATTTAAATATAACGCGAGCGAAGAGTACTATAATGCAAAGCTCTACGTTGGGCGTCAAATAAAAGTTGGTTTTTGTTCAACATGTTTATTTTATTTATTTTGTCATCATTTGGCTGTGGTCCTGTGTATCTAAGCGTAACTAATTTGCTAATACAAAAATGAGTATTACTTATACTACCATCAAGCTATTCGTTGATGTGAACGCCGCCGACGATGCTGTATGTAGCGCTGGCAGTTTCGGTGCTTGGCAGCAGCGATAGTAGTCTCATCTCTCGTACATCGTTAAATCAGTTGTAACATCGCAGCTAAGTTAATCTCGAATTTCACATCAATCAGCGCAGTTCTATATTCTATCAATACTGTGCCGCATAGAAAGCTTACTTCGCTTTGCGTGACAGGTTCTCTATGGCAGCTAAATTGAATAAATACAATTATACGATGTTTCCCACATAAGCAAAGCGAAGCTAAAAGTTCGCTAACTATGGTACATAAATTGTGGCGTCAAGCGTTGCATTTCGCGCGTTGTACCCAAAAAAACGCAGTTTTCTCACTCGTCACAGTTCGTTGTTGTTATTGTTATTCGTGTTTTCATCTCTCTCATTTTTGTTCTCTTCTTCCTCACTTTTCTCCTAACCCGCTGTCAAAATTGAAAAATCCGTGTTATTGTGTGATGCTCCATTCAAGTTATATAGGCAAGAGAAATTTTTACAGTTAATTGACGCTTGACTGGGCAATTAGTGATAAGGCCAACTTCCATCTTTTCGCGACTACCATTCGCTTAGAAATAGATGCTACGCTTAAATTGTCTACACATACAAATTTAGAATTTAACTAAAATAAATTCTCGATATTATAGTTTTTTTTTTAACCTTTCACAATAAAAGTTAGTGTTGGTCGAAGCGTTTGTAGAGGCATCCTTTTTGCGTTTTTCTCGTTTGTGAGAAAGTTACAAATATCACACAACAAGTTTTTATGTGCGAACCGCTACATCTTTTCGCGCGCATTGAGCGTCATATATTTTTATTACTCACATTTGCTTAGAAGCAAACAAAAAACCAAGGTAAATTTTGACTTTAACCAAAATAAATACGCAGTATTATAGTTTTTTTACTTTCACAATAAACAACCTAGTGCTCTCATAGCGTTTATTGTGGCATCCTTTTAGCTTTTTTCAGTAATTATTTCTTTACAGCAATTGTGGATTCATGGATTCGTAGAGACCCTCCTCGTTTGCAAATTAGCCGTATATTTTTGTATTTTTATTTTGATAAAACTTAAATATGTTGTTTTTTGGTTAATTTAATGAGACACATATTTTTTTTTTTGGCTGAAAAAAATGTTTTTCTTCCATTTTTCAAAGTGATCGTTTTTGTTGTAAAAGTCGATTTTTCTTGAGGCTCGCGGGAACTTTATTTTTAACCACGTATAACTTTGGGAAAAATTTATGAATTTTAACAATTTTTTTCAAATCTTATCATGTATAATCAATCGTTCAACCTTTAATGCCGAATTATCAGCAACTGCCAAAATTTCGTGATTTTTTATTTGCATAATAATAACTGAAAATTATAATTTTTTTTCAAAAAGTGTATTTTTTTCGTTAAAAATTATTTGTCAATGAATAGACAGTTCTGTATTCTAAAATGAAAATGTTTTATTCTCCATTTGATTTTAATTCTCATTCAAACTTAATAGTTCAGTTCTATTATGTTTTAAAACACTTTATTATATACACTATAATAAATTTGAGGAAGATTCGTTGAATACATTGAAAATTTATTTATCAAAATTACCAGAGGTGATGTAGGGAATGTAATAGAATACATCTGGGTAATTTTTTAAATTTTTGTCTGTCTGTTTGCATTTTTGAACGCAGCAATTTCCGAAACCACTTAACGGATTTTCATGGGACTTTAACTAATGGGTATCCAGTGACCTTGAGCTAAACATAGGGTATATTTTATTAAAATATTATAAAAGAAGCAGGCTATGTCAGAGACACGGCCATTAAGTTTAACGTAGAATACGCCATCCGATAAGACAGAAAACATATGTAACAATAAATGATAAATAATACAAGCAAATGAATTTCTTTATTTGATAGTTACTTTGGATGATATACATAAGCTTATGATAGGAAAAATAGGATAAAAATGTTTTTAAATTATCAATTAAATTTCTCGCAAAAACGAAGTCAATGGCTGTTATCAATAGTAAAGATAAATGATAAATAACATACGCGAATCCATTTTATTATTTTTTTTGCAGTGCTTGGCAGCATTTTCTCTTCTTTTACTCTACTTTAACTTGCCCGCCTAAAATTATGCAATACAAATAAAGGGCTGCACGAGTACATTTAAATCGCCCAACAGCAAACACTCAACCAAACACCACACACATATTTGTGTGCATGTGTTTATACAATTTTCATTTGAGAAATTTAAATATTAGGAAGATATCAACCAACATGAAATGTATGTCAAACGAAAGCTAACATCTTCATTTGACTACAAAAAAAAAAAAAAAAAATTAATCGAGCCGTTTCCTTATAATTAAAGAAATAGAGATTACAACAATAAAAACCTGACATTGGTGCCCATACCGTAAGGTAAGACGTATTCTACGCCAAAAAATATTTAATTTAAATATTGAACGCAAAAAAAGCAATTTAACGGAAATGGTTTAGAACTATTTTCTTTTGAATATTTTTTTTCAACGACATCAACGTAGCCGTTTATTTATTTTTCTTTGTTGTTGAAAATGTTCACCAAGATGGATCCATAGAAGGTGATAGCAAGATAAATAAGGCGAATCCGCTGTGTATTTTGTTTGTGTAGTTTTGCGTGTGAAATGCCAAAATATGAATTCGTCTAGTATTGCTTATTTATTTTGTTAGTGTAACTTTGCGAGTGAAATGTCAAAAACCGAATTCGCCCAGTTTGCTCATGTATTTTGTTTGTGTAAACAGAAACAACCCAGCGGGTTTAGAAAGAAGAACAAGCATTCAGCTCATGGGATGCTATCACGTTGTATAAATTCGCCTTGATTTTCGCATGAAATAAAAATAAATGTCAGTTGCCTGACTAGGAGAAATCTGAAACTCAAAAGAGTACCGGTAGGAATAAACTGTTATACATACATATTTAATTTGTTTATGTATTGTGTTTGACTATATCGGTACATAAAAAGAAATTTGACATTATGAAAATGTTCACGTTAAAAGTACATAAAAGTATGTTATATTAATTAAGCCGATATGGTTTTTATGAGCTTCAAGCCAAGCTTTCAACGTTCTTGAGCAACGGAAACAGCATAATTTTAGCAGCCAATTTTCGATAGGAAATCCAAAATAAAGCTTATTGACTCTGTTCTTAGAAAAATACCTTAACTACACATGAAATAATTCAATTAATTGCATATAATTTTGGCAATGTGTAAAATCTACCAAAATATTTTATATAGAAGGTAAACAATTAAAAGAGAAGTTCTTAACTAACTGCGAAACTGAGCAAGGGCATTACTGTCATAAAAATCACTTACGGCTCTCTCAGCTCTCTAACTGCTCGCTGATATTTATGCACTTTTTAGCATACTTCGCAAAAATTGAAAAAAACTCATAACACAAAATCTAGACGTGATGGAAAAAATCAGCCAACGAGAATAGATTTAAATCATTCAAATCTTGATATTTATGAAATTTTTAAGCAGGATTTTGTTGCAGACCGTTGTAATCGAAAAACAGTAGAGACTGTTGACAGAACTCTAATAGATATTCCGTAAAAAAATTATGTGGTCTTACTTCCCTTTTTGTGGGGATTTTCGGCAGCATGCTTGAAGAGTTCCAATTTGTGGATGCACATTACGAGTATGCACTTAACAGTATAAAACTTAATTCGCATATATATACATAGTTGCATTGACGGAGAAGAAGTTGAGTACATATGTATCAATAGAGTTTTGGAACAAGATGCCTCTATCAATTAAACCCCCTAGTGAAGCGAAATTGTGTAATGGAACTACTTAAAGTTACGACAGAGAAGCGGAAATTTTGTCGGGCAGTGGAAAGGCTATCGGGTTTTTAAACCTCGAATATCGCTTAGACCCAACCACTCCCATTTCGATTTAAACATATACGATTCCTGGTTAGCCTATGTTATGCTATGACCATAAATAAAGCGCAGGGACAGCCGATGCGTGTTCTGGGCGTGGATCTTAGTGTAAATTGGTCCTCTCACGGGCGACTGAAGCAGATAACTTTGTTCATGTTTCCGATACCACTACATCAAATATTGTATACAAAGAAACTTTATCAACTTATTCTTTTACTGAAATAATGTCGCACAATGGTGTTTTAGGTACATCTACCTAAGAATTTACTTTTATTCTGTGGTATATCATCTGCCTAAGCATAACTATTATAAATATTTCTCAGTTCTCATGGTGCTGACAATAAGAATGTAATATTACGCTATAAATGAAAATAACTTTCCTATGTGATCAACGTTCATATGTAAAAGTACATATGTATGTACATACATATCTACATATGCATATGCGACATATGCAAAAATTTACTATTTATATACATGGGTTGAAAGATAATGGCAAACATTTTTTTTTTTAAATTAAAGCGTCTTTACTATTTCTATCTGTACAAATGGGTGTCGTGTCTCCCAAGGGGGTTTTGAATAAAATATGAAAATAGAAGTGGATTAGTTGGAAATTATAATTAATCAAATATAAAAAGCAATGCTTGGTGGTTGATTACAATGATAAGTTATAATAACTTTACCTTGTGGTGCGATGTGGTAGTCGCCGTGCTCCTCTCGTATCCGTGAAGAAGTGATTTTTAGAAAAAATGTACGGTTGTCGTGAACAGCAATTAAGTGAGAAAAAGAAAGGAAAAACTTGACGAAAATAATTTCCGGCGAGAAATACGGTGAACCGGAATAATTCGCTATTGCATATGTATGAGTAAGAGTTTTTGAATATACGGTTAGAAAAATATGTAGGCTATCGTCCTAAACATGCCGGCCCCCTTGCGGTAAGCAAAGGCGCTCCATGGCTCCATATTTCTCTAACAAGTAGCTATGTGAGATAAAAATACTGATTACGGAAAAAGACGTGGGTTCCAATTCAATACGCTTTAAAATTTATTCAGATGTAAAAAAAATATGTACATACTTAAAAATGTAAATGTATCCCAATGTTAAAACTATGCGCTGCTCTCTGCTTGAGCACTGTGGAGGTGCTGCTATAGCGGAGCTTTATCGTCTCATCACATCGCACCAGTCCTTTTTTCGAGCTCGCTGAAAACCAATATCATGTGGTCCCATTGCGCGCAGATATCCGCTTGTTGAACATTTCTCTCAGAGAGCTGGAGTAGAAATCGAGTGTAGAAACGTTCGGCTATCTGTTGTGATTGCAGCATTTATACGTCCAGCTTTCCTTGTGTCCCTGAACGCACGCATTTTACTGTACAGAGGCGCGTGCGAATCTTGGCTGTGACAAGATGATGATCCGAGTCGATGTTAGCTCCTCGAATAGTGCGCACATCTAAGACACTAGAAGCATGCCTTCTATCTACCACAACACGATCAATTTGATTTCGTGGTTTTCCATCAGGAGATATTCATGTAGCTTGATGAATCTTTTTATGCTTAAACCTGGTACTGCATTTATATCGTTCGCACCCCCGAAGCGCTCATAGAAGCGATCTTTGATCACATCGCCCTTCTCCCGTAGGAGCGTGGGCACAAATCAGCGATATGTTGAGGAATCTCGCTTTGATGAGAATCATGGCGCGACGTTCGTCCACCGGCGTGAACAGATGGACAGTACTTGGTGACGTAGTCTCTTTCTCACAACAAATCCAACACCAAACTTGCACTCCTTTACGTGGCAGCTGTAGTAGACATGGCAGGGTCCGCTTCTCTTCATTCCTTGTCCCGTTCATCGCATCTTTTGGATGGCGGTGATGTCAACCTTTGCTTTTACGAGGACATCCACCAGCTGGGCAGAGGCACCTTCCCAATTAAGAGTCCGGATATTCCAGGTGCATACCCTTGTATCATAGTCCTTTTAACGTTTACCGTGGTCGTCATCAGAATAGGGGGACCTCATCCGAGGTTATTTGTTGAAATTTTTCATAGGAAGCTGTTTTTACATGGCAGGTACCAAGTCCAGCGCACAACCAGATTCTGGGCATTTTTTTAAATTTAGGACACATTTGTGTATATAGCGAGCCGCTTGCTCCACGGCCTCATCCTCCGTCGTTTGTTGAACTCTATAACAAGGCGCCGATCTGCGCGATTATGGCTTGAATTCATCTCTGTCATTGGACTACTACTACCAATTCAGTACATAAAAGTATTTGCAAGTTTGACAGAATAAACTTACGATATTTACGATAACCCGCTGTTATAACCCACCCTTGCGCTTAAGTACTGGTTCTTCGGATTGTGACATTGCTAACACCAACTTTTTAACTTATGCATCCATTTTATGTTAAATAATTAGTTTCACATATCCAGTAGCTTCAGTAGGTTCATATATTGGATGAAATGCGCCATTCAGGAATCATTGATATATCCAGACCTATTCGATTTGGAACTGGAGAGGCTTCACCGTGCAGATTTGGAAACTTTACATGCAAGCTTTTTTACGTATACTCTTGTACGTTTCTTTATTGATGTGTCTCCATAACGGTGGTTTAAACATAACTGGCTTATTTTAGGGACATGTACATCTATAAAAAATAAAACATGCACATGAGAATGGGGTTTAAATTAATAATATGGAGATAAAATTACCTGGCTCATAACAAAATGCACTAAAAGTCATTTAATTTATGTGATTGTAACACATTCCCCAAATTTAACTTGGAACTTATTTTCCCCAACTAATTGATCAAAATACTCAACATACTGTTTTTAGCGTTTGCAAACTTATTTTTCATTAAACAAACGGGTTTTACTTAACAAAAATTCACAAACCGCAGACAATTCATCATAGTAATATTATTTGCAACAACAGAAAATACACAGAACGGTTACATTTTCAGAGATTTCAAATTCACACAGAACGGTTACATTTTCAGAGATTTCAAATTCGTGCAGCTCAATTCCCACGGCCAATATTCTACTCGGAACTTCGTAGGTTTAATTATCGGCCGGTGCATGAAGCATCAAACTAATAGAAAAAGCGGTTGGGAAAACCCGTTAAAATTTACGTTTTTTTTTTTCAAATTTATAATTATAATAAAACTGAACGGTAGATTCAGATTATTCTCGTACAGAAACCGCCAGATTTTTGTTCTATGTTTTTACGGAAACTTTCAAGGTTACCCTCGTATTAAAAACCTGATCTAATTTTTTTAAATAATTGTATTATATTCTAACGGAAAAGTTCCTTTTTTTATGTTTATTTAAGGTAATTTGTTGCCTGTAAAAACTAAAGTCCATACATATAAATACATTTCACTTTAAAATAGGTAACTACTAATTATTTTATCATTTTACGAAGAATATGGTAGCAACTCAAAATGATGCATACTCACACCAATAGCAAATAATTAATTTCCATAAATCTAATTCGCATACAGAGCTAATTAATTTAAATGTGCCACAGCCAAGGAAATAAGAGTAAAAGTTGTGCATAAATTACGAAATAAATTTATTTGGGGGAAGATGAAATTTAGATGATTGAGGTCGTTTATGAGTTATGATAGTGTCAACGCCACCAAGAAAAGCTGCTTAAGGTGAATTATTAAGTAGGAAATGTATGTTCCGATTGGTTTGCGCAGTGTCGTTCAGAAATGGAAGTGAAATAAATATGTATATCTGTACATACATATAATAGAACTTGCTGGTAGTTAACTACAGCCGACCGTTTGGTTGATTTATGTGATTGCCTTGGGAGTAGAATATTATTGCAGGCAATAATTCGTAAATGAATTGTAAGGTAGACAATTGTTGCTCGTTGACACAAATGTACTATAAATGTGTACATAGGTACATGGATATGTTAATATATACATATATGTATATGTATATATATGTACATATATACATATGAATGAATGCACGAAGAAACTCTGCGAATTAATTAGTTTGCACATAATTGTAAATTTATATGATATTATAATTCATTGCATACGCAGTTATCTATAAACAATAACTTCCTGCAGACGTTTAATTTTGAAAAGTTACGAGGGTAAGTTGTCGGAAAGTTTTCTTTCCATGATTAAAAAGTAATAAATCTATTAAATTTACATAGTTTTCGATTATGTAAATAAATTCAGTGAAATTTCTACTCGACATGTAATTAGTTAATTAGTTTTGAATATTCAGATGAAGTGTTTGTACATTTTCGGTTAACTCAGTATTATGTAACACCGCAACGATAAGTTGAAGAGACATTATTCTTAGATAGTTTTTAAATTATACATTAAAATAAATGTTTAAGAACTCGCACTGAAACTAAATTTTGTGTTGGTCGGACTATACGAAAGTTTCTTTATTCGGACTAGTCATGCACGTTTTATCAATAAAAGAAAAAAACTTGTTTTATATTCATTTATTAACACTTTCAAAGTTAAATGATTTACAAAAAAAGTTCTGCTATGTTGTCTATTAAAAAAATTAAAACCAAAATGCTGCTTTATTGCTTATCAAAAAAATTATCAAACAAAATTTCGTTTCGTTTATAAAACAACTTTAGTTTCTGCTCGCCAAGTTATGTACAGAAAATTTCCTAGGACTTCAGAAGCAGGACCACTTACAAAACAGAAGTGAAGACGCTGCTGAAAACGAATAAAAATATCTTTAGAAATTAATGAGTACGATTTTAATTACGATCTGACCGAAGCAATATTGATATTACGGCTCAATTAATTTTTAAATTCATGTAATAAGCTGTTGTATTTATTTAACCCCCGTAATATTTATATATACATACATATATGTACATATGTTTCTTTTGACTATCAACGAAACAATATTTTTTTGTTTATCTCATTGTGCAGCCCTGATACTGACAGCTTGTGTTTTTATATCCAAGTCCAGGGTATTATAATTTTGTTCACCTAACGGTTGCTTGTAGCAGCATAAAGCAGCGAAGATAGATATAGACATATAGCTATTTATATTTTTCAGAATTAAAAAGGAAATCGATTAAGCCATGTCTGCCTGTCTGCACACGCTCACATAAAGGTTTTTTGTGAAAATCAAAATAATGCAATATTTCAGCAACCATGTAAGCTACTTTGCATATATTTTATACATAGAATTGAGTTAGGTAAAGGGTTACGCGTGTTAATGTTGTTGTTTTTTTTGGAAAATGGGCGAGGCACCACCCTCTTTAGAAGAAAAAGTTATATCTCATTTACATAGCAAGGATGCTAAATTCTGTCATTGCACCATATAGGGAACTTCTCGTGCTGCCGAAAGCTGATTTAAAGTCGACAAAAGGATATTTGGGATATCGTGAATATCTGGTTGATGGTAGATAACTTTAGTCACACAGGTAAGGTCCAATCACACAATACGCTCGATTGAACCTTGTATGAAATGTTAAGGAGGCTGATCCCGCTGTAGTTGGTGCATGCAGCTTACTAGCTCTTCGCCATCGTGCTTGAATAGCTCAGCTGGTAACCCATCGGCTTCAACGGTTTTGTTGTCCCTGGCCGTGTTATTGCTATTCGAACTATATTGATGTCGGATGACGGAATGCTAAGCCCGTCACCAGCAATTTGAAGTTAGGGATCTTAATCTTCTCCAACGATTTCGCTGTCACCGTTTAGCAAGGTGGAGAAATGATCCCTCCACAATGTAAGTGTGCTTTACACATCAGTCACTAGGTCGCCGTTCTTGTTCTTACAGGAATCTGCCCCGGTCTTAAAACCTTCCGTAAGTCGTCGCATCTTTTGGTAAAATTTTTGGGCACTTTAATCGGCCTCTCACTTCTCTCCTCTTTTCTCAACTCCCGATGGCGTTCCCATACATAGGTAATTAAAACTAAGAAATTTTGTATTTTTTAAATTTATATGATATTATAATTCATTTCATACGCAATTATCTATAAACAATAATTTTGAAAAGTTACGAAGGTAAGTTGTCGGAAAGTTTTCATTCCATGATTAAAAAGTAATAAATCTATTTTTGACACGTTATGACTCCTTGTGAATCACCCAAATAAAATGCAGGTTTCAAGTAGCTACAAAATACCGTTGACTTTAGAATACCCGAATTGATGAAGCATCTGGCTTAAGTACTAGGGTGTTATTAGTATTAACGCAGATTTTATTTTTGTTTCCAATGTAATGTTCGCGCAACACAAATGACGAATATGCACCAAAAGTGCAAGTACGCCCGCGCATACAATCGTCGTTTATGTACAGCTTAAAACTGGTATAATATCTGCAGCATAGCATGTAATCAGTTCGGCCAGTTTAATGAGGTATCAACGTATTCGGGATCGCCGAATCTAGCTGTCTATGTTGTTGTTGTTGTTCTAACGGTTCCTCAGACCTAGGGGGGATGCCCGAGAAACGTGCAGTTTCGACAGGGTCAGACCAAGAGGAAAGGGTGTTATATAGTCCGTTTTCGTGGCCAAGTGAAAGGTGTGTGGTACCGTCCGGGGAGTTATCACATACCGAACATACATTAAGTACATCTTTGTTGATTGTAGAAAGGTAGGAGTTTAACCTGCTACAATATCCAGATTGTAGTTGAGCCAGAGTGACGCGGGATTCACGAGGCAGCTGAAGCTCCTACTCTGGTATGGGTGGTGGTTTGACCCCGAGGACGACATTCACAGGGCGATAGTTGCCGAAGGTGGTAATTGTCTATCGGTGGATGTCATTTAAGACTACTCGGTAGGTAGGAGGGTCCAGTCTGTTGGTGGTGATCTTGGATCTCGCAAGAGATATCAAGAAGATGCCTTCTAACCTGTCTCGGAGGCGGATCTTCAACAAACAGGTACCCGTTTGGATGGGCACTACGGTGGCAACCGACGAGAAACTGCTTGGTGAGCATAAAGTTGTGCTCCCTAACTGGGAGCATTGAAGCCTCATGGTGTAGGTGTTCAACTCGTGACATCAGATGGTATCGTGTTGCTGTCCGGAGTGGAGCGGCATAGTTTAGAACCGATCTGCCAATCGCCTTGTATGATGCCAGCAACGTTTCTAATCCTGTTTAGATCGGCGCATACCATAAGTCTAGCTAGCTATCATTGTTGTTGCTTGTACACACAAACTTGTTTGAAGAGCTCAAACATCGCGAGTAGTGAAGTGGTGAATCGTATGTACCTAATATTTGTCTACTGACGATGTTGCTCGATTTTTCCCATATAATAAATAGTCAAATGATGGTGCTATCGTTATGTCGTGCACCATACACACACGTAAATACACTTGTCTCCAGTCTCTTTAAATGTTCCTAAACGCACTTGCTACGAAAAGAGTGGTTTTGTATGTAATATATTTATTACGACACCTTTTTGATTTGATCCAGTAACCCAAGCTGTCACAGAAGATGGCAAATAAATTGCAGCAATCAAATGGAGCATTAACACAGTCGAATATTAAATGACTACGCATGTTAAACTATTAACTTGATTTTGTTACAAGCGCAAACATATGTGCATATGTACATATGTACATATATACACACACGTACTAGTACCCTGCAAAAATCGTTTGACTAGGTGGTCCATTGTTTGCTACATTGGTCCTATGTAATGCAGAAGCGGACCAACTCATGCCACCAAACCATCTCGCTGTTAAACGACAATTGCTCGTGATTTAAAGATCGTAACTATTACACGATCTTTGTTTGGATGTGTTGCCAAGAAGCAAAAATTAAATTATTTAATTGAATAAACTAATAACTAAAATGAGTTTACAGAAGTAAAAGTTTACTGTGCTAAACTTGTGTTTATTTTATTCTTCGCTTTCATTTAAACTATGGGCGCGTTTCATGCAATTAATTGATGCGTCTTGCAATATAAGTTTTCGTAAAATTATTGTGAGGGCAACTCTCATCACCCAATTTGCGTACACATGTCGAATATGCGTTACTTGTAGGAGTAAGTAAATCAATGCAATGAATTAAGGTTTTCGTTTTGCGTATACATACATTAATATGAATATGTTGAATTTTATCGTTTTACTCAGATTAAAGGAAACACAACTTTTAATATAAATGTTTATATTTTAATGCTGTTTCCTTATCTCGAAACGGCTTACTTTCAATGGCAAAAAGTAACGAATGGAAAGTAATTTTGAGTTACTCTGATGTACTGCAGAGCTGGAGAATATGGTATTGCCCTAGTGCATCGAAATGTTAATTGGACCACTTTGACAAAATTCCAAACCTCCGAGTGAATTTCTGCCATGAAAAAACGTTTCACAAAAACCAGTTCCCGTTTGGAGCCGGCGTAAAACTGTAGGATCCCTCAATTTGAGTTACAACGACAAGACCACAAATTGCAGGAGAAGTTCGTCCAAACATCGATGTAATCGCGAAATTGTTATTATATTTCAATCAAAATTTTACCTTCTTAGCTATGCCATGAGTTTCATCTCCAAGTTATCAAAGAAATCTGATTTAAATATGTTCTTAAATTTGGTAATTGTGTGGAGCGTGAATTAATGTATGTAAATAGGAAAATTTGTTAATGCAATTTTATTACCGTAGGTTGTTGCCACTTCTAGTCACCCCAATTCTGGCATTAATGACAACGCAGTCAACAGTTAGTAGAATAAAAATGCCAATATTACACATTTCATTAGATACTTTTGTTACTTTTACGTCCAATTTATGTAAATCCAAATATCAATAATATTGAATTTGTTATCAAAACGTTTTATTTAATTTTTGGCCCACGTAAAGGATTAATATAATTTAAGCATGCCAAATAAGGAATAAACAGCTATTTAACGCCCATTACAGCATAACGTTCGATATATCGGACGTCAATTAAATAATAATTGTATGTATTAGGTTTATTGTATTTAGAAGTTTAAAAGGTGTTATCGAAAGAATATTATTTGTTCAACAATGGCAACCCTTCATTTATCGAACTATTGTAAAAAGTTCCCGTTGTTTTACATTTTTCAATATGGTTGACTGCAAGCAGACTTTTTCGCGTAAAGGGTAAAGTATTTTGTTAATTTTGTGTATTACATCTTTAGAAAAAAATTATAATATTAAGTGTTTATTAGTGTATGGATGTGTTATTAAACAAAACATAAAAAGTTGGAAAGTTTATTTCCTTAAGAAACATTTACTGTTGTTTTTAGTTGTGGCGTCCGATATATCGAACGTTATGCATAGCAGACTCTTAGTTGTTTGGTTTTCTGCCTTTTCTAGATTGACAGTGGATGAAATTTTGAGCCTTCTGGAGCGCGATGATGAAAATGCTGTAAGTGGAAATATTATTTACGTTGAGCCACCAATCGAGCTTGGAGGTCAGGCCACAGATGAGGACAGTGACAAATCGGATGATGAGCACGATGCTAATTTGAACCTCTTAGGACGTAAACTCTTGCGGACCAAATGCGAACTCCGTCGATTTCCCAAAAACAAGGAATCCAATCCAGATCAGTTTTTACATGATTCCTCGTCGAGTTGCGAAAGCGAAAATGATGTACCACTTTCGACTTTGAAAAAACGGTTACAGCCACCCAAGAAAAGGAGAGTTCACTTATGGAAGACACAAATCCCAAATTTTACTTCCACAAAATTCAGCCAACAAACACCATCAGAAGAAGCATTTAACTGCAAAACTCCTGTAGATTTTTTCAAATTATTTTTAAATCAGAATTTGATCAAACAAATTGTGGAGCAAACCATTATTTACGCTGGACAGAAGAATAGACTGCTTATGGTTACTGAAGATGACATTTATGTCATTTTGGGAGCAATGCTACTATCAGGATATGCCAAGTTACCAAATAAACGACTTTATTTTTCTAGAGACAACGATGTTCCAAAACTGCTATCAGAACGGATAAGGTGCAACAGGTTCGAGTCTATACTTCAAAACTTGCACCTCAATGATAATAGCCAAATAGAAACATCTTCTGACAGACTGTATAAATTGCGCCCTCTACTAGATATTCTCGGCATGATTCCTTATTATGGTAAGCATTACGCCAAACAATTTATAAGGGGAAAGCCCATTAGGTTTGGGTTTAAAAATTGGGCTTTGTGCGCAAGTACTGGATATATGGTTGCCTTTAGTTTATATACGGGAAGAAAAGAAAAGAAGAGAAAAAAACCTTTGGGCTTGGAGGAGATGTAGTTCTCACACTCATAGACCTTGGAAAATTACCATCTAATAATGGGATAAAAATATACTTCGATAATTTCTTTACATCTTTAAGTTTGTTGAAACATCTGCGAGAAGTAGGATACAATGCAACTGGTACGTTACGTGCTAATCGCACAGAAAATTGTTCTCTGAAAGATGTAAAAACGTTCAAAGGTGAAGATCAAGGTTACACCGATTACAGGGCGTCAGACGAGGTGTTTGTGTATCGCTGGAAGGATAACAATGTAGTTACAGTGGCAACCAATTTCGAGAATATGACAACGACAACTGCCCTACGCTGGTCTCATGAAAATAAAGCAAAAATTGCACTTCCTCAGCCGTCTTTAATTTCAAACTACAATAAGTATATGGGTGGAGTGGATAAATGTGATCAAGCAGTTGCAAACTTGCGTACAATGATAACTATAAGGAAGTGGTGGTGGCCAATTTTCTCCTATTTCGTAGATGTATCAATAGTAAATGGATGGTTACTTGCGAAAAAAGTTGGCTGCAATATAGACACGGTGTCCTTGTTTACATTTAGGAGGCATGTGGCTCGAACGCTGATTATCACACACGGGACACCACCGCATCAAGGACGAAAACCAGCTACACCCTCGTCCTCTACACGGATTGTTCCAATAAATTCAGAACGCCAGTGAGCGAATAAGTGTGGAGGAAATCCAAATACAAATGCGTAAAATGTGAAGTAGGTCTCCATCCTAAGTGTTTTATGGAGTATCATGTAGCTCACAATTCCTAAATATACTATTGTATAACATTCTGAAACATATATTTTCTCATTTTTGGGTAATATTACAAATATATTTTGCTAAAAGCCTCAACCCTTTCTTATTTTTATTAAGGTACCGCTGTGCATAACGTTCGATAAATCGGACGGCTCGCAAAAAACAAACTTAAGAAAAATTTGTAGTTTTTTCACACTGCTTGATAAAAGTGATATCCAAAACTCGTAATTTTCACTGAAACTCATTATAAGTATAGGGATAAACTTTATGCACTAATGGGTTAATATGATGTAAAAGTTGACAGAGTGTTTTGTTACCGGTAACAAAAGTATGCAAAACAGGTAATAAAAAATATAACAGTTTCTAAATAAATAAGACAGCTGGTTATACGTACCGAAATGACCAGGGTATACCCGCTTAAGGACTGTTACTTTGACGATCTAGCTCGATTTAGGCCAGCTAACCCTGGTCCAGAAACTTATTTCTGCTGCATATGGCAGAGAAAGTTTCATCCGAACTCTTCTTTGGTGAAGTGTAATCAGTGTTGCTGGAAAAATGTTGTTAAAAATCAGCAAGAAAAGGCTAAAAATCTTCAAAATATGAAAATCGAAGTTCATTGAAAAAAGTTCTGCCAGATATATTCATTGGGACATTTTTTGAATGGAGTTCTGATTTGTTTTTATTATCTTCATGTTAACATTTTTCGGAAAATGTATGAAGATAAATCCTCACGCCTTCTCAGGTCTTAAAAGACATACGGAGTGTTCCACAAAGTATGTGGTCGGTGGATGTGGCTTCTTCGAACCAAAATGCTACGCTAAATGCAAATGTGCTCTCAGGGGCACGTGCATATATTAAATAATTTTTATCAATATAATTTCGTACATAACAACTATGTAAATAATTCGCCACAAATAGGATTCAAATGGTTTCTATATAATATGAAAATTGCTTCCACATCCTCCTCAGAGGATCAAAGACAATTTGAAAAATTTGTTCCAGGATATATGGATTAATACATATATGTCGTAATTTATAGATTTTTAAATAATGTACTGAAGCTACATAACTGTAAGTTTTGTTTTCGAATTGAGAAACTTTGATTGAGTTGTATAACGTATTTGCCTTAAAATTGTACTTTGTTTTCGGATATAAGCTAAAATGGCTGCGAAGCTATTCAACTTTGAAGACGGAAACGATTACGCACAACTTTTTTGTGTTCAGATTGGTAATCCCCATGAATTCAGAAGAAAAAATTCTGTTTTTCAGAAAAACTTCTTCAGAAACAAAAGAATCAGAATGAAAAATTCAGAAACCACTTTTCAGAAACAAATGAATCAGAATGAAAAATTCAGAAACGCTCATTTAATTGAAAGATATGTACATACATATAGTTTAAAGAATAAATAATAGTGAATAATGTATACATTTAGTAGTTAAATCAATACAATGCAGAACTATAAACTATGCGCAATTGAATTGCTTTCGCGTTGACCTTTTTTGAATGGGTTTACAATATTAATCAAACACTGATTGAAATCTTAGTTTTATTTCTGTTAATGCCTGTTCGCATTTTAAACTCAACTCTACAATCAAATTTTATATTATTATTATATTTATGTTGTATATTGTATATGTTTTTGTATAACTGGCGCCGTGGTAAAGTGGAACTTCTACTCTTCACGAGAAGGTATAAAGTGCCTTCGGTGGCTCCACCGGTACTAAATGGTATCCGGTTAAGTATTTCTACCAGTGCCAAATTTCTAGGCGTTGTTTTAGATAGGAAGTTGAATTGGAAAGAGAACCTAGTTCAACGTCATGAAAAGGCTTCCATATCCCTCTACACATGTAAGAGAGTCACAGGCAGGAAATGGGGTCTTAATCCCCGGATCTGTCGGAGGATTTTCACACTCCACCTGATAGCATTGACATTTATACAGATGGCTCGAAACACAATAATAAGGTAGGAGGGGACGTTTTCTCACGAAACGCTCTCCTGCAAAATTTCCTTAGGTTACCAGATCACTGCAGCGTCTTCCAGGCTGAGGTCTCAGCTATCATGGAAGCGATAGAGAAGATAGGGGCCGCGATTATAGGAAGAGACATCTTCATTTTTAGTGACAGCCAGGCTGCAATCAGAGCTCTGAGCTCTTTCACGTTTAACTCGAACATCGCGCAGGACTGCCGCCTATCTCTACAGAGGATGGCTAGGCAGAACATACTGTACCTCATTTGGGTCCCTGGTCACCGGGACATAGAGGGAAACTGCATGGCAGATGAACTTACAAGACAAAGTACGACCAAGCAGATTTTTCAGGATAAAGAACGCATTGGTATGCCGTTTGCCACTTGCAAACTGCTACTCAGAGATTGTATATATAAACAAGCTGACAATAGATGGAGGCAAAATACGATATGTAGAACCTCAAGGCAGTCGTGGCTTAAATGGGATCGGAAACAATCGCGGAGCGTTCTCTCTCTAAGAACGGAAAACATTTCGAACGTGATTGGGGCTCTAACAGGGCACTGCCAGATAGGGAAACATGCTGAAAGCTTGGGGGTGCCCTTCCGAAGATGCTGTACGAACTGCAAGAATGACGAGGAGGAGGAAACGATCTTTAGTTTACTGTGTAAGTGTCCTGCACTGTGTACAAGCAAAATGCGATATCTGGGATCAACCTAACCTATATTGTATTTGCCATACTAATAAATGGATGTGCCTCCAAATATGTTTGCCAAAGCGAAACCCCCAATATTTAATTTTGCGCAAATTCATAAGTTAAAATTGCGGAAGAAATCAGACGCAATTATTATTATTATTATTATTATTATTATTATTATTATTATTATTATTATTATTATTATTATTATTATTATTGTTATTATTATTATTATTATTATTATTATTATTACTATTATTATTACTATTATTAATATTAATAATAATAACAAATGTGTTTTTAAATTTTTGTTTTCTGAATTCATGCACATTTTTCGTTTACCACCAAGAAACGGTTTCTGGCCCTTTCTGCGTTACTTTTCAATTGTTTCGTAAGAGATTTAATGAAGATATAATTTTGTCTGTTGGCAGTCACATTGCAGCCTATACACCGAAAAAACCAAATACCCTAATAACATTTTTCTCATTTTGATGTAACTTTTTATTAAAATTGTGATATTTTCTCCCGATTGAATAAAGTTTTCTTCAAAATAAATAAAAGCCTACTTACAAGGAAATCTGTTTCTCCAAAAGAAGTAAATATTTCATAAATGACATTTTATTCACATTTTTCTTTATTTTGATATCTGGTTTTCTTCAATCCAGAAAATTTTTTTTGTTTGAATATATACAGTCACTCAAATAAGTGTTCACATGTTTGCATGGTAGCAATATTTTTCTTGATTAGACCTACGAAACATGTGGTCGCACGAAAACATGTTTGGAGCTATAGTTACTGGAATGTCTTCTAGCGGGAGTCTCGTTTTTATTGTTTAGCGGTTATAATTGCTATACTCGGTTAAATAATAGGTACAACTCATATGAATAGTTTTTTTTGTTCAGTATTTTTTGTGCACTGGACGGAGCACTATGATAGGTTCGATGGGTATTATATAAGTACATGTATTATTATATCAAGGCTTAAATATTAAATGAAGGGTAGGTAATATTTTAATTTGATTTAAACTTTATAATTCGTGTTTGATTCCGTAGCTCATTATGGTCGTTCTTTGTTGGAAAATGTGAAGCAGCAAATCCGACACTTTTTACACGATGGTAAAAGTTGCCGCTAAATTGCAACCAACCTGAAAGCCTAAATAGAGTCAGTAGTCAAAATTCTCAAACTACGCCAGATTTGCCCAGCCCCAATACACAAAGCCTTACATAAAAAGAAAATATTAACGCTGCTGTAGAAATCATTCGAAATACCCTAATTTGGTCAAATGAAATCAAAATTAACCGTTTGGGTTCTAGAGTTCAGCCACACCATCTTACATCAACCCTTGAACTTTGTGGAGGGTCCATAATGTTGTGGAGCTGAATAATGGCGCAAGGTGTAGGATTCGTTGGTAGAATAATTGAATCACTGAATTCTTAATGTTTTATTGATAGTTTAAGACGAACCCTCATATTTAGCATCACAAAATTCGGGCAGCTAAAGTCGGGCATAATATTTCAACATGATAATGGGTACAACGTTCTCCCTTGGGCCGCAAAATCTCCTGACCTCAATCCAAGCGAACATCTTTGGGGTGTCCTGAAAAGACAGCTTGTTGGGGCTAAAAGAAACTTTGATGATTTGTGGACCAAGGTGAGAACGGCATGGATATCAGTCCAGAAATATATAAAAACCTTGCTGATAACAACCTACACAAGATCCAAACTATTATAGAAGCTGGAGGTGGATACACAAAGTACTGAAATCTAAAAAAAAGTCTTATTTTTAATAAAAAAAAACTTTACACACGAATAGTAACTATTATTTATTTTAGAATAGCTATAATAACTGCTCACGAAACCAAGTGGTTATGGATTTCGTTAGAAAAAATCCCAATAATAATAGTTCCATACCTGCTTTTTAGCGATCACTCATTTTGTAGTTGGCGCATATATCGAGATATTCAGACAATCTGTATTTATGATCAGTGCTGCTGCACTGTATTTATGATGAAAGAAAAATGTATTATAGACAAATGCAAATATGAAGCAAATCGTAATATCTTTTCAACGAAAATTAATAATGTGAAATATGTAATTTCTATTTGTGTATTTATTCGGTCTATAGATAAGTTCTACAAACTATATTACGCATGTTTTGGAGTATTTCCCTCTTATGCTGTAAATAAATTAAGAACAATCGAGTACTTAACTCCTGTAAGTGGCTCGCTATATAAATGTGTCTCGAAAATAAAATACACCAGTATCTGGTTGTACGGGGTTTTGGCCCGCGACGTAAAGAAACTAAAACCAATGAAAAACTGCAACAAACTTCGGAGGAGATTTCCCTTTTTCGATTACGCCCACATGCAATGTATTCAGGACTATAAGTTCAGGACTAAATCAAATCGACCGTATCGTGATAGACGGAAGACATGTTTCCTGTGTACTAGACGTACATAAATAAACAAAATAAACAAGGAAATCTCGAGGTCGGAAAGCTGCAATCGTAAAAGAACAGCGGAACTCTCAAGCAATGGGAGCACATTTCTATATCACTGCATACCGCCGCTGAGGAAGACATTGGCTTTCAGCGACCCCGAAAAAACCACTGGTACGATGAAAAAAGTGGTGCCACAACGAAAATAAAAATTCTGTGTAGAGGGCCACGCTGAGATCGGTCGCAACGCGAACTTTATGGGAACGCTACCGGAAGTTGCGAAAGGAACAAAGACGTATGGTTCGCAGAGAGAAGAGATAGGCCGAAATACGTGAGTACGAAGAGCTTGAGACTTGCGATTAGTATATATTTTATAGTCCGATCTAGACGGAGTTGAAAGCAAGCACATGTATACTGTATAAGTATTCTATATCTGCAACAAAAAAATTGAGAATATGATATAATAATAAAAAATAATATAATAATAATATAAAAATCCATAAGTGGCTCTGTAGGCGAGATTTTCAGAAAATCTAACGATTTAGTTGAAATCTAGTAAGTGCTGTGCAGTTAAAACAGTTAAATTTAGGCCCACTTACTCAATATCTGATTACGCGTTTATTAAAAATTTTGCCTTTTAAGCTTGTGGCATCTCTCTGTTCTGATTAGCATCTAACCTTGGGTAATATCAGCCAGACATCGAGAAAAATGCCATTAGTCGCGGTCGAAATAAAGTTGACTCTTAAGTTAATTCCAAAAATTTTTGGCATATATCCTATTGGCAATAAACTACTACTGACTTAAGAGTCGACTTCATATTTACTGCGACTTTATCTGAGCTGCGTTTTTAGCTTTTATAAACTTGCTGTAAGTGTTTGGAAAAGTACTAGCAGCGTAGACAAAGTAGCGGGTATCAACTAGTACTCATATGCATAAATTGATTACGCGTGTATTCTTGCTCCTCGCTGATACAGTCAGCAAATCAAACGCAAAGGAAACACTTAATAAATTTAAAGTCATCGTTTCCCCATATGCAATGCATCCTCTTCTAATTTGTAGATAAAAATGATTTTGTTCGCTCCACTTTTTGTACATATCTACATAACGAAATTGGAGGAAATGGCTGTACATTGTCGCACAAAAGAACAACGGCAGCACCAGATTTGTATTAAAACGTTTACGAAACCGCAAATCAGACAACATTTTATCCCATTAAGGACGCATTTAAATCACTTCACCGCAGGATGCTCATTCTCGGCTGGGTGTGAAAAGCAGGGAGTAGTAACACTCAGCAGTTAGAAAGTTGAACAGCCCCATGCTGTTACCACCACTAATCATCGCCCCAGCAAAGATCACGAGTAACTGAAGGCCAATATATTTGAGTATGTATATTTGTATATACATACATACATACATATGTTCCCAGTAAAAAACACGATTACCTCATACACGAAAGTAGAATCGCATTAAAATTGGTAAGCTCTTCGTCTTTCGCTTCTAGAAGGAATTACTTTAATATGTAAATGTAATTGCTAGCAGACGACTTTGCATTCCCGTAATGGGTTAAGGCAGCGAAAGACAAATTCAAAAAGCGACCTTGCAATACCCGTAATGAGTTAAATCAGCGAAATGCAAATTAAACATGCGACCTAGCCATACCTGTTAAGTCATGAGTACTACTCGTACTGAGTAGCAATTTAAGGACTTTGGCTTTTCAGAGAAGTACTCATTTTTTTTCAAGTACATTACCTTTGTATCAATTACTACTCGAGTAAAAGTACTAGGAGTTGAAAAGTATTTGGAAATACCATGAAGTACTGAAAGTACTCGAAAATACTCGCTAAAAGATTTGGAATCTTTTTCCGAGTACTTTCAAATACTTTGAAGTACTTTTTAATTTTTTTTATATTTTTCGAAGATTTTTCAAATTTATAACTTTTATTCATATAAATGAACACTAGCAACGTCCGTAATGGGTTAAAGAAGCGAAAGGCAAATTATAAAGACATTACTTAAGAATCCAAAGTCGTTATATAATTTGTTTTTCGCTGCTTTAGCTCATAAAGGGGATGGCAAAGTAATTTTTTTAATTTGTATTTCGCCACCTTAACTCATTACGTGTCGCTTTAATAATTTGTCTTTCGCTGCCTTAACCCATCCAAAGCCGCCTGCTAGCCATTGCCACCAATGACATGTCGATATTAATTTAATCCCTTTTAGGAGCGAAAGAGGAAGCGCTTACCAAATTCTTTCTATTCAACATTCGTTTCCGAGGTCAACACTTTACGGTATGAAGCGATTCCAGATTTTTTGCTGGGTTAGAACGAAGACCAACACCTGCTCAGTGCTACGAAGCAAACGATTTAGCCACCCTCATGTATGCTCTAGCCTTTAAATTGTCTATCATTTTGTTCTTTTCATTTTTTAACATCAATGAACTTAAATTTTTGAAAAGGTCGGTGGTTCGTGCCTTAATAGTGATTTTGCCTCTTATTCACCCCGTGGTGTAAATGACAAAGTGCGTACATATGTATAAACAAACCAGCACCGTTTTAAGGTTTTGCGGGGACCGGAGGCTTAACGCCTCCTCTACATGCTTTATGATAGTGAGAGAAAGGCAAGAATTTGTTGCGTGTGTTTTCAACCGCGATAATATAAAAGTGTCCTATTATAGAAACAAAAAGAAAAGATAACAGGGCGCTCAAAACCATACTCGATATAACGTATAAATATTAGTTATCGTTTTATATTCGCCCCTTAAAAATATCTAATCAATTGAAAAAATTTTAATGCACTGGTCACTGTTCGTTACTAATTTTTACGACACATACAAATAGTATGTAAGGGCCGGAGGTACTCAAAAACGAACGGAAAATGAAAGCAGCCAATATTTTCGCAAATAGTGAACGCTTTGGTTTTTTCCGGATCCTTGCAAACAGTTTCATAATACAATACCCACTACAATAATTTTTAACTAACTAGTTTTTCCATATATAAGAATTCTCAGAGTCAAGCTATTAATTATTACGAAAGAAGTTACTCGAAATTAAAGTTTATAAAACTTATTGGTAAAATTTAATATCTGAATGTGAATTGCATACGCTTGGTCCCTTTTCAATTGACACTGGCCATTTTTACACGAATCCAGATATTCTGTTATAAATTAACTTCCTGATTACGAATATGAATTAGGGGTGCCAACTCAATTATTTGTATTACTCTGAATGCTGTTGAATTTTGAATTGTCATACAAAATTAAGATGTAAGTCTTTGCTTTTGGGGTCAGGAAACGGGATTATGGTATTTCCCCAAATCACAACCGTGTATATTTTGCTTGTTTATATTTTGAACTAGGAAATTTTATTCTGGAGACATACTGCCGTACTTGAAATTGTGTTTGCAAAAATAGCAAGAAGGACAAAATAATAACAGCAAACACAGCTTACTTGGTTCATCTCGTTTATGCTTTGCCTTAATGAATATAAGCTAGGGGACGTGAGTTCGAATCTCCGAAAGAAGTCTAATGAGGAGATGTGGTAATCTCCGAAATAGCTATAACTTCTACCATTGCTGTTTTTTCTATTTTTCTTCCTATTAAAAACTCTCCTTGAGCTCATAAAAAATATTGCTTGATATAAAATAAATAGGCCAAAAAAATATTAATATTTACCTCAGAAAATATTTGAATGACTTTCGTCAAATCTCAAGCTTTTGGAGTGTTACAACTTTGGGAAATTGCAAAGACTTTCTCCCTTTTTTAATGCACATACATATAATAAATTTTAATACATTTTTTTTAAAGCAAACATTTACAGGAGGGAGAATGGACGATTTTTGTCGACTCTTCCAGCCGCAATATGAAAGTAGTACTTTTACACAGCACAAATGAGTTAGCCTTGATACGGATAGGATATTTCGTAAATATCCCAGAAGAGTAAAAGCCATTGAAGCTGGTGCTTAAAAAATAAAGTATACGAAATATTACTGGCAGATTTGCCTTAATATTATAACAATTCTTTTAAGATAGCTAAGTGATTTCACAAGGCATCCGTGCTCCTTCTGCCTTTGGAATAGTCGCAAAGCATTATACAAACTCTAAAAGGACTGCTAGAGCCTGTTTATGTCACTCCATAAAAATGTCAACTTAATAAAGCAATTATAAAAAGCACTAGACAAATACTTAGGTAAGGGATTTTTGATGAGTCGGAAATTCGGAAGCTTTCATTTAATTAATGATAGAAAACAGGACAAGTTAGGAAGAATCTAAGTTCGGTTGCTATTGAACAATGTTACTTATCGTATGCAATCAAAAATGTGATCTTACATATAAAAATTATTATGAATCGTTTATAGGCGTCCACAGTAACTAAGGAAATATAAGTACGAGTGTATAAATTTTGAAAAGTTTGAATTTGTCTTATATCCGTAACTATTCGGTGCAGATGAATTAGATTTGGGTATATCCATAGATACATATGTCTTAATGATTAAACTATGTATCATTTTGAAAAGAAGGATATTATTAAATTAAAAGGCAAAATCCTTATAATTCCGCAACCATTTGATGCAGATGCACATTAGTTGGTATATAGATCCAATATATCAGGCTATAAATAATATTATATTTAAAATGAAACTAGTGTTCACCATATCTCCATCACCATATCGTGGATATATCATATTCGATGCAGCGTCTGTTCGTCAGTAGGAGCGGCTGCGAGCGGGCGTCTGACTTGGAGCAAGCGGCTCGCTATATAAATGTGCCCCAAATCAAGGAACCCCCAGAATCTGGTTGTGCGCTGGGCTTGGAACCCGCCACGTAAAAAGCTTTTCAATGAAAAATGTTAGCAAAACGCCTCGGATGAGACACCACTATTCTGATGACGACTACGACAAACGTTTAAAGGACTATGAACCCTTAATTGGGAAGATCCCTCTGCCCGGCTGGTGGATGTCCTCGTAAAGACAAAGGCTGACATCACCGCCGTCCAAAAGATGCGAAGGAAATGAAAAGAATCGGACCTTGCGACGTCTACTACAGCTGCCATGTAAAGGAGCGCAAGTTCGGGTTGGATTCGTGGTGGGAGAGACACTTCGTCGCCAAGTACTGTCATTCACCCCGGTGGACGAACGTTTCGCCACGATTCGCATCAAAGGTAGATTCTTTAGCATCTCGCTGATTTGCGCTCACGCACCTACGGATGAGATAACTTCTATGAGTGCATTGAGCGCGCATACTAACGGTGCCCCCGCCACGATATAAGACTCTTGCTAGGCGATTTGAATGCCAAGGTGGGAGGAGAAGGAATTTTTTGACCCACAGTCGGTAAATTCCACCTACACGATGAAACATCTGCTAACGGACTGAGGCTGATCGACTTTGCCGGGGCCCAAAACATGGTAGTATGTAGCACCAGGTTCAAGTATAAAAAGATCCATCAAGCTACATGGCTATCTCCTGATGGAAAAACACGAAATCAAATTGATCATGTTGTGGTGGACGGAAGGCATGCTTCCAGTGTCTTAGACGTGTGCACTATTATTAAATTTTATTAGAAGGTACGGCGGCTTACAGAAGGTTTCAAGCTGTGTAGGGAGCACTTATTCGCGCTGCTTAATGGTAATGGCGCGGAAAACATTGAAGATGATGAACCCGAACCCCCAATCAATGAAGACGGAGTGGAAGTACCGTCACCCGACCGAGACGAAACTCGAACGGCCATTGCGCGGCTAAAAACTAATAAGGCTGCTGGTACTGACAGACTGACAGCAGAGCTATTCAAGTGCGGCGGCGAGGGGCTGGTGAAGTGTATGCACCAGCTCATTTACAAAATATGGTCGGACGAACGCACGGCTGCTGATTGGAGTTTAAGCTTACTCTGTCCAATCTACAAAAAGGGCGATCCTGCATTGTACGCCAACTACCGCGGGATCAGTGTCCTTAACATAGCATATAAGATTATGTCGAGTGTATTGTGTGAACAACTGAAGCCAATCGCGAACGAACTGATTGCACTTTTTAAGTGTGGCTTTAGACTTGGCAAACCTACCATGGCCCAATATTCACGATACGCCCAGTCTTCGAAAAAAAATCTGAGCAGGAAGTATAGACACGCACCATCTTTTTGTCGATTTGAAATCCGCTTTCGATAGCACTAGAAGAAGCTGCCTATTTGTCGCAATGTCTGAATTTGGTATCCCAACATAACTAATAGGGCTATGTAAAATGACGTTGAGCAACACCACCAGCTCCGTCAGAATCGAGAAAGACCTATCCGAGCCGTTTGAAACCAAACGAGGTTTCAGACAAGGTGACTCTCTTTCGTGAAACTTCTTTAACCTTATGTTAGAAAAGATAATTCGAGCTGCAGAGTTGAACCGTTCAGGCACTATACTTTATAAGAGCGTACAACTTTTGGCGTATTCTGATAATATCGATATCATCGGCCTCAACAACCGCGCCGTTACTTCTGCCTTTTCCAAACTGGATGAAGAAGCGAAACGTATGGATCTGGAAGTGGACGATCACAAAACTGAGTACCTCCTGTCATCAAATAAACCGTCAGCGCACTCGCGTCTCGGCTCCCGCATCACTATTGACAATTACAATTTCGACAAAGTGGAGGACATTGTTTATCTGGGAACCAGCATTAACACCTACAATAATGTCAGCCTGGAAATCCAACGTAGAATCTCTCTTGCCAACAAGTGCTACTTTGGGCTGGGTAATCAATTGCGCATTAAAGCCCTCTCTACGAACCAAATCCACCCTCTACAAGTCTCTCATCATGTCCGTGCTATTGTATGGCGCTGAAGCATATAGTGCCCATCAGCATCGGATGAGACGGCCCTTGGAGTGTTCGAAAGAAAGATTATCCGAAAGATCTATAGACCTCGTCGTCTACCGCAGACGAGGGAGCGATGAGCTGTATGAGCTTTACCGCGAAATAGACATAGTCGAGCGAATTAAAATACAGCAGCTACGTTGGCTGGAACATGTCGTGCCAATGGACGAAAATGCTCCAGCCCTGAAAGTATTCAACGCGATACCAGCTGGTGGTAATAGAGGAAGAGGACGGCTTCCTCTGCGTTGGAGAGACCAAGTGGAAAAGGGCTTGACGTCACTTGGTATTTCCAATTGGCGCCAGTTAGCAATTTGTTAAACTCGACCAAAATCTCGTAAGGGGTTATAGCGCGAATTAAGTAATAAGTAATATCATATTCGATATCTACATATTTCTTTTAGGTCAAGGTATAAAAAATATTGCAAAACCAAAAGCACGGCTCAATATCTAAAAACATGTGTCTTTATTGGCACAGCAAAGTAAACCGTAATTCTAAAACCTTAACCGACTTTTAGTGATTTATATAAAAATAAAAAGCTATTATATAATTTCAACGTACCACATCCGTTTTCCAAAATTGTGCTTTCGGATTTTTTGATTTTTGTATTTTACCGTTATATGAGACGTGGGCATGGTTTTTTGTGCGATTTTAAAATTTATTAAAGTTTGCTTATTGTCTTGAAATGTGATGTGTGTACTTTAGACCACTAGTTTCGGAGATATACCTTTTCCTTATAAACTATGGGCGTGACGCCGCCCATTTTCCAAAAACAAAATAACAACCCAATCCTATGTATCAAATTTGAGCAAATTATCGTAAATAGTATCGCATTCTTTAGATTTTCACAAATCACCGTTATATAAGTGAGGTTATTATCGGATTTTGCTCATTTTCGATACCAAACTACCTTGGGTCCAGGGCAATGTGCAAAACAAATTTCCTTGATATACACAGCTCAATATTTACTCAAGTTAGCCGTTGAGCGGACGGGCAGACAGACATGGCTTAATCAATTTCGCTATTCTTTCTAATAATTTTGTTATATATACGTCTATATCTATCTCTGTTGCTTTATGCTATTACAAACAACCGTTAGGTGAATAAAGTATAATACCATGGGCACCAACGCGATACAAATTCCTGGCTTTCTGTGAGGACTGTAGTAAAGCCTTTCTTAGGCAATAAAAAGCCCGAACTCCAAGGAGGAAACAAAGAAACTGCTGACGATGTATTTGAATACACTTTCACTTTTTTTCGTGGGTCTGTGTTAAATTTTGTAAGCATACATATACAAATATGCTTATGTGTGTACATGTCTTATTTGTTTTGTTTTTATTATTCTACATTTGTAAGATGACCATTTACCTGCGTTAATGTTAAATTTATCTGCATACCAGGGATATAAAAGTAAATACGATTGTACGTTTTCCCACGAAGAGGTACATTCGGGGCATTCAGCTCAGTTTAGGACCACTTGATCGTTAGCCCAATAAATTTCCATAGTTACTTCAAAATTTCAATTAGATAGATAATACAAATAAATTTATTTTGCCAAAGTAATCTTTCTAGCTGTTTTTGGGACTTTATATATAATTTCCACGAAATTAACCTTTATTCTACGATGGTTGAGGAGTGTCAAATGGATCAACGTTTCTTGGCAAAACTGTTTCGCAAATATGTTTTTAGTCTGCAAAGGGTGGAAATCGATATTATGCTTGAAGCGACGGAGACTGGAAGCGTTGCACCAGTCTCCAAAAAATTAAGAATTAAACAGTCAAGCCTTTGATCACACAGATCTAATGCATAAATAGCTAGATGTTTTGCATTGTTTCCACTAAGTTAGATTAGGAAAGGCAAATCAATTTGATACAAAATTATCAAGAAATGGTATGTAAATTGAACATATATAGTAAATCTTTAGCTTACCCAGGTAATTGTCCTAATTTATTTGACGCCCAACTCTTCGTAGAACTTACGAAGTAACTCCAACTTTAAGCGCGATTTCTTGGGGTAACTGGAAGATATTCATGAATTCGTCCTCTACGCTTCGACGAATGCCCACTACTTCTTCATTAAATGCTTTGGAAAACTCCAATCAGTAGCTGAGCTCACAACCTTTATCCTGGTGTAGTTATATTTTTTATGCAAGTATGGCGCTAAAAACAAATTGTACGGGAGAAAAAAACAATAGACATTGCTAATTATATACAAGTAGTGTATAAAATTTTTGTTTAAGTGTTAGGAGGGCGTGTAGTTCAATCGACCTCCAAAATGATCCCTGATGGAGGCAACTCAGAAAGTCATCCAAGAAGCTTCTTAAAAGACAATTTCCCCCACAAATCTCATAAGCAAACAGTGCAGAGGATTGTCCAAAGAGTCATCCTGCAAATTTCATAAGCGATACTTTCAGAGTGTCCCTCATAGAGTAAAAGATATTACTTCCATAATGCTCCAAATAAATTTTTGTAAAGTATAATTCAAATTTTACTTCGAAAAATCTTCCTAAGTGCTCCAAAAATATATCGAATGGTATACTGCTTAATTCTTTTCTTCGAAAACTCACCTTTTATGCTTCAATTAAGAACCATAATTTCGAAAAATCACGCTTATTCTTCCAAAATCATGCCAAATATCATGCCCTGATGCTCGGGGTCCGGAAATTTCGTCGCACTAGTGCATTATGTGGAATTCCCCCGCATGCCATAAACTGTTACTGTTGTTACTAATACATAAATAGTACATGTTAGAATTTGCTTTAGAAAACATCGTTTTCCAAAAATGTGCCTAAATGTTAAAACGAGCCAAAACAAAAAAGTTATTCATTTATAAACTTAAGACTGACCATTGTGACAACAAAATAATCGTTAGTTGCAATTATTTGTAGTCAGTGTAGCCAGCTTTCACCCATTTTTCTGAGCAATGGAAACTTTATGTATATTTTAAGCGTTTTTTTGTACCAAAGGTTATGTACAGGTAAGTAATATGTTATCTAATTAAAACAAAAAAACGGTATCTTTAAACGTAACTTGTCCGTCCCCTAAGAATCACCCTTTTTTAATTTTGGGAGTATCCCAAGAATGATGAAACAACTGATTTAGAACACGTTGCCATGCATGTTTGAAAGAATACACACGATTGAGAGAATAAATACATACTCGATTATAGTAAACGCAATCCGTTGTTACGTAGAAAAAAGCTGATTGTGTCAAAATTTCCAAGAGAGGGTTAGCGATACCCAATCTCCGCCCCGTTTAGTATTCATCTCACCGCGGGTTCCTTATTTTTTAATATCACTTTTTTATTAAATATATTTCCTTAAATTATTTTGATTTATATTTGATTAAATATATTTAAATCGCACTGATGCTCAGGATATTATAACATCGTTCACCTAACGGTTGTTTGTAGCAGTATAAATAACTGAGATAGATATCTCAACTTAGCGTACCCACTGCTCTGGACCCAAGATAGGTTGGTAGGACCCGGGTTCAAATCCTGGCCGGGGCAAATAACCTCAAAAATTATAGAAAAAGTTCTTTCTAATAGCGGTCGCCCCTCAGGAGGCAATGGCAAACCTCAAACTGTATTTCTTCCATGATAAAAAAACTTCTCACAAACAAACATTCGCCATTTGGAGTCGGCGTAAAACTGTACCCGTATCGCGTACCCTGTCTGCTTTGCTGTGCCAATAAAGGCATATTTTTTTAGATATTCAACAGGTATATCATTAAAGTGCTTTTACAATATAGCAAAGAATATATAGTGGGCAGTAGTTTACTCTTAAATAGGGCGTGGTTCCGCCTTTCCTCTAAGAAAAGAAAATAATATATAGCCTATATAAATTATAGGATTCATATACCAAATATTGTGCATCAGCACCAAATAGTTATGGAGTTATAAGAAATTTAGTTTTTTCTTGTATATATTTATTCAAAATGATACACAGTTTGATCTATAAGACATATGCTTACATATGTATATCCAAATGTGACTCATCTGTACTGAATAGTTGCGGATATAAGGTGAGTTCAAATTTTTCCTTCCATAGGGGTGTGGTCCCGCCCACTTTTCTAAAACTATATATCGTATGTTGAATTGTAAAAATTTCACAATGGTCGGTTGAGTACTTTTTTTTTCTTCTCAATATTAACATTGCCAGTTAATTAATTTTTATGTTCATGTCTTTTTTTAACCTTTGTAAACTTATAAAACATAGCAAATAATGCTACGTACTATCATATATATGTATATATATATATATATATATATATATAAATGTATATATATAATATTACAATACAATATTTACCAATTTAAATTCACTGAGTGAATACCATCCATTTTTGATAATCAGCGAAGCAATATTTTTTTGATTATATCGTTGTGCGTCCCTACTTTGGGCCTCTTCTATTTGTATACCCAAGCGCACTAATACCCGGTGTATTATAAATTTTTTCACCTCAGCATTGTGCGTAACAGCATAAAGCAACCGAGATAGATATAGACATATGTACATACATATATATATATGTATATATCTAAATTCTTACGATTAATAGCGAAATTGAGTAATCCATGTCTGTCGGTCCGCCCGTGCGTCGTATAACTCGAGCATATATTGAGGTACATATATCAACGAAGCTTGGTATAAATATTGCACGAAATCGAATAATAACACTGGACCACGAATTTCAACTTTTTCTCTTTACCAGAAACGCCGTGATTCTATGGTACCGTTTTTGAGATATTTGCAATTTACCGTTACTCGAAAAAACCAAAAAGATGGCTCCCTTTAATTACGTATATCTCATGAACGGGTTAAGCAATTTCAAACAAGTTTACAGAATCAGAAAGACGATAAAATTTGCTATAAATACATGATACATTGTTTTTTGCTCAACCAGATAGTTTTCGAGATATTAGCTTATCATTTTAGATTTTTGTTTTTTTTTATAAAAAAATATGAAAAAAATTACTCTTTGCGAGGGCAGCATTTCAAAACCACAACTTTTTTTCCAGATATTTTTTCTTTACGTAAAACTCTGTTTAATTAGAAAAAAGATAGGCTATCATCGAAGAAAATCGATGAAAAACTACGTCAGTTATAAACGATCAAATAAAAATACCCAGGTTGCGCAATTTCAACGTATACCTCAAAACGTATGTATGGTATAAAGAAGAGTGAAATATCTAGCTATGCTCTGTTTCTATTGAGTTAAAAGTTCAATTTATGAATGAAATTACCCATATTTTTAACTTTTTTTTAAATTTATTTATATTCTAACAATCTTCATCTTAATTTGATTTTACTATGTAGTCGAAATAATTATGTGTTCTACTTTGACGCTTATTCAGTTTAGGATCGGTTTCTCTTATGAGAAACCAGCAGTAATCACCCATCATTGCGACGTCCCAGAATCTTTGATATCGATTCTCAATTAATTTCATTTGCTGATGAAACCTTTCGCCATGTTCGTCACTTTCGTCGCCAAGATTTGCCGGAAAAAAGCTGAAATGTGAGTGGAGAAAGTGAATTTTTAAAGACATATTTACGCCTGGAAAGAAAATATTAGTTAGGTAAACAAGTTATAAAATTTTGGGAAATTAATTTTAAGAAGCCTTTAATATTTACCCATTTTCGCATAATTATTGATTAAGTCGTTCACTATCTGCTCGTAGTTAGGGCTTTTGTGTCTACCGAGAAAAGAAGCAACGACCTTTTCAAAGGATTCCCACGCTGCTGCCTCAACTGATGAGAGTAGTCCTTTGAATTGATTATTGTTGATCAACTTTTTTATTTGTGGTCCAACAAAAATACCTTCCTTTATCTTGGCTTGAGAAATATCTGGAAAAATTGTTTTCAAATAGTCGTATGCTTCGCCTTCTTTGTCCAAAGCCTTAACAAAGTTTTTAATGAGACCGAGCTTGATGTGTAAGGGTGGAAGTATGATTTTCTCTTTCTTGACAAGAGGGGTGTATTTGATGTTATCCACACCAACGGTAAACTCGACTCTTTCCGGCCAATCCTTTCTGACGTAGTGGTCCTTACGAGCTCGGCTATCCCACTTGCACAGGAAGCAGCAGTGCTTGGTGTAGCCACTTTGTAGACCGCATAGCATTGCAACGACTTTGAGATCAGAACATATTTTCCAATTATGCTCTTCATATGTCGGAATGTCGTTGCAGTAGCATATACTGTCGTTCTTGGTATAGTGTTTGGAAAATCATTCGTGACGAGTTCTACAATATATCACCTTTACATCGGATGACACAAATTTAAATTGTTGCATACGAGAAGTGTGGATCTCGGCCTTTTCCTTGGATAGTTCCAAATATCTTATCCAATCATTAAGTTGTGCTTGTGACAGAACGTTTCTCTCGTTTTCCATGCGAAATTCAGTACAACTTGATTCCCCGCACTCAGATATTACTGTTGACAATGGAACTCGATCCGCAACTGCCGTTGAATGTAGTACTGGTAATGTCACTGTAGGTACGCTAGCATAGGTTACTCTTCTTGATCTTCCAACACCAAGTACTTTTGTTTGACAAATATAACACTCTATTGAATGGCAAATAGGTTCTCTCCATATCATTGGTGTCTCAAATTTTATTTGTTGTCCTGATTCCGACTGAATCAATTATACTCGACACGATGTACACAAAGTGTTCGGTGTCCATGGTTTTTCAGCATTTTTGGGCTCAATGCCAAAATACTTGGAGTATAAAGTTTTGATATGATCTGAGAACACTCGTCGTCGCCTTATGATAGTATATTGGCCACACTTGAAACAGAACATATCTGGATCGTTATTACACTCACATTCTCGCGTCCTTTTACTCATTTTTTTTTTAATAAATCACGGTTTTGGAATTTGACTTATGAACTGAACTATCTCCGGCGAGCCTTGCAGATGTTATGAAGTTTCAAGGCGCATTAACTCATATTTATACTCGGAACAAGAATAAAATTGAAAAAATCAAGTCTTACCTAGACAGAAAAGTTCCTTTTTATACGAAGCCGGGAACAGAAAATACTACCTGCTTTAGATGTAGGCTTTAAAAAATTTCTGTGTCTTAAAATTTTGAAAATCTACCTGCATACTTACCCATAAGTGACGGAAATACATGATTATAACTACGAAATCAGGGGGTGGTTTTACATACGAATTTCATAACGGCGTTTTTGGTAAATTTTGGCCGTCGACCAGTGTAACCACACGATATTTTAGTAAACATATAACCTACTTTGCTCAAATGTTATACATGGGATTAGGTTGGGCAAATGAATACAGCTGGAAAGAGAAGGTATATCTTATACACATCGGACAAAAACCACGCCTTTCTCTCATATAACGGTAATTTGCAAAAATCAAAAATATCGATAATTTATTAACTTCTTCTCAAGTAATTTACAGAAATCAGAAAGCACGAGATTTAATTAAGTATAAAGATAATTTTCTCAAATTTAATATGGATAATGGGGTTGAATTAATCAATAATTTCAATCAAAAAAATTTTGAAAATAAGAAACTACGCTCACGTCTCATATAATTTACAACAAATCATATGAATGCGATTAAAGGTAATTTATACAAATCGAATATATGTATGTACATGATTGGGTTGGAGTGCGCCAGATGTGGGCTATAAAAGTTGTGGAAATGGGAGTGGCACCGCCCACATTAAACCCAATAGTTATATTTCTTAAAGTACCTGAGCAAACTTAACCAATTTGGTATACACTTAATACGCATAGTTTCGAAATTTATTAAAATCAGAACAAAACAATTAATAAATCCAATATTTCAGTAACTATAAAAGGTAATTTGCTCAAGTACACATAATTTGGTTATGGAGAGAAAGACGAAGTTAAAAAAAAAATTTTGGAAAAATTGCCGTGGGCCACTTAATATCAAATATACAAGTTAACATATTTGCCAGCACCTAAAACACACAGTTCCCACAGTCAACCAATACACGTGCCGCTGTGTCAGCAGGATGGCATTTCACCATATAATGCAATTGGGCAATACAACACCTATAGGAAACCAAGGCCACGGTCGTTACCGCCGGCCATACTTACGCAATCGAAACATTTCGCAACGCAGCGAAATATGCCCGTGGGAAACTAAGGCCACAGTCGGCACCATGGCAAACCATTACGCAAGGGTTGCGTCGCTGCCGACACACCGAGGGCTGGTGTTTGGGTTGGTGGCAGCTATGAAGTCAGTTGCATAGGAGTGCTAGTATTCTTAAGACTAAATTGTGTAGTTCTACTTGAATAAATATTTTTATAACGTTCTAATTAGTGTTTTTCCTTGGGCAAGTTGGCCCTTAAATTCTATTTTTTTAAGTGTAGGATCAAAGATCCTTTAACTGGCGCCCGAGCAGGGACCAGTAGTGTGTTCAGTGGAAAAAATATCCTTAAATATAAATAAAGTGCAAGTGGAAAAACCACAAGTGTGTTAAAATAATAAGAGAAATATTCCTTGAACGGAATTAATAAAAAATAAATAGAGAAATAAAGTGCAAGGAAAAAACCACAAGTGTGCTAAAACAACCAAACGACAGTGAAGTGCTTGTGTACATTATAGGACGAAAGATCTCGAATGATACCTATACTTTTGTAAGTTAAATAGTCGATTTCTGTTTATTTTTTTTATTTTTCATAGATGGAGTCCTTACAAACCATCGTGACAAACCTGACGGGTGCTGTCAATGCGCTCCTTGAGCAAATGAACAGCATGGAGAGGCGAGTATCCTCCTTAGGCTCGCTTCGAACACGGCTCGTCCTCCTGGAGGCTGGGAGAACAGAAAATGATGCACAAGAACAAGAGCTCCTCCCCGAGCTCCTTGCACGGAAGCCGATTTGAGAGACATTAGCAGACTCCCTGACTCGGTAAAGGAGTTGCAGGTTTTCGACGGGAGCCCCGTACAGTACGTATCGTGGGTCCACTCTGTTGAAAGCATCCTCTCAGACTTCAAGGTTGTGAAAGGTAAACCAATTTACAGGGCAATCCTGCAACACATTCGCCAAAAGGTACGGCGAGTAGCCGATAATGCTCTGATATCCTACAATATTTACGACACGAACTGGGTCGCCATTAAGGAGTGCTTATCACTCCATTATGCGGACAAACGCGATATCCATACATTGGAGTATCAGCTCCACCAGTTATGCGAGAAGAAGTGGATAGGCAGATCAATGAACTGCTTGAGGAGGGAGTCATCCGTCCGTCCAAGAGCCCGTATAACTCTCCGATTTGGGTGGTCCCAAAGAAGCCTAAACCCGACGGTGAGAAGCAATATCGAATGGTCATTGACTACAAAAGGTTGAACGCCGTCACCATTGCCGATACCTACCCAATTCCCGACATAAACGCAACCTTATGTAGCCTTGGTCAATCCCGATACTATACAACCATTGACTTGACCACCAAATACCCATGAAGGAAGCTGACATTACTAAAACGGCATTCTCGACAATGAATGGGAAGAATGAATTCCTGAGGCTGCCCTTTGGGTTGAAAAATGCTCCAGCAATCTTCCAGAGAATGATCGACGATGTACTCAAGCAATATATTGGTAAAATTTGCTATGTGTACTCGTACATCGACGATATCATTGTATTCGGAAAGGATACAGACGATCATTTACAAAATATAGAAAAGGTATTTTCAAGATTGCTGGAAGCTAACTTAAAGGTTAACTTGGAGAAGACATGCTTCCTTGAAGCTGAAGTCGAGTTCCTAGGTTATATTATTACTCCCAACGGCGTGCGCCCTGACCCGAAGAAGGTTGATGCGATGAAATTAATTTTGCCTCCACAGAATCTAAAAGATCTCAAAAGCTTTCTGGGTATGACATCCTACTACCGGAAGTTTATTCGCGACTACGCAAAGGTAGCAAAGCCCTTGACAAACCTCACGCGGGGAGAAAACGCTCAGATTAAGGCTAGAGTGTCAAAGAAAGTAGAAATAAAACTAAGTAGGGAAGCGCTACAAGCCTTTGCCGATTCAAAGCGATTGCTCACTTCCGCTGACGTCCTTGCTTTTTCTGACTTTTGGAAACCTTTTAATTTGACTACTGACGCTTCGAACTATGCAATTGGAGCAGTGCTATCGCAGGGGGACATAGGAAAAGACAAACCGATAGCGTATATTTCTCGGGCGCCAGTTAAACGATCTTTGATCCTACACTTAAAAAAATAGAATTTAAAGGCCAACTTGCCCAAGGAAAAACACTAATTAGAACGTTATAAAAATATTTATTCAATTAGAACTACACAATTTTGTCTTAAGAATACTAGCACTCCTATGCAACTGACTTCATAGCTGCCACCAACCCAAACACCAGCCCTCGGAAAAGGCTTGGCATTTATCCCCCTCCTAGAGCCAATAGGCACAGCGGTATGCATATCATAAGTTGGCCACTTATATTTATTAATTAATGCTCAATAATTTTGTATAAAAGTATAGCTGGTTACATAATATAAACCATATAAAGAAAAGTTTCAAACTTTTACGAAATTTATAAAAATTCGGAAAATTTAAAAAAAATTGTCATACAATTTTTAAATTTTCTAATCCGTATTTAAAAGTGAAAATAAAGTAAGCAGTTTTGTAGCCCATTTAATAATCTTTTTTTTTGCAGGCGGCTACAAAACTTCAACTGTATACATTAAAATTTTGATGATAATTTCTTTAAATTTGCGAATTTGTATGCATTTTCTAAAAAGTTTGAGTATATCCCCGAACGTCTTTGTCAAATTCTACCAAATTTACACTATGACTACACACTAGTCAGAAAGAACAATTTCGAAAATTATAGAAATCAAACGCACGAAATGTAATTAATAAAGTGAAATAAGTAGAAGACGTTAAATTTTTCTTGACGCTTATTTGGCATGTTGTCGTTAACTTAGCCCCAGTTTCACTTTTAATCAAAAATTTCAATTTCGAAATGAAAAATACATTCATTTTAAAACGAAATAGCAATTATTTGAAATAGAAAAATTATGCCAAACGCCTGTTGTTTGTCCAGGGCCACCAACGGAAACAATGTGCTAATGTTCTGTACTCCTCCTGACAAGTCACAAAGAGAGAAATGGATAAAAGTGTGTAGTGTGCAACTGATTTGGTCGTAAAAAAATGTGCGCTGCATTTTAAGCCATAGGAAATAGAATCCCGACTTAAAAGAAGGCAACTTAGCCTCGATGCAGTACCTTCCTTAAAATTACATCCCACTCCTGAAACAAACATGTAAGAGAATTAATATCTTGAGAATATAATATCTTGATAAATGCATTTGACCTTCCACATCTCTCATATAGCAGTAATTTGCAAAGAATCAAAATATTCGATATTTAACTGAATTATAGCGAATTCTTTGACGTTTTTTACAAATAATTTAATTAGGGAGAGAGATACGTATGTAGATATCAACATTTTGGAAAATCGGTGTGAAACGTTAAAATCATACTAATTTCTTTTCAATGTAATTCGTTTAGGTTTTCAAAGTATTATTATACTAGCGTCCCCAGTTTGCTCTAATGCGATTTTAATACATATGTTTTTAGGTATTGAATAGGTATTTTATTACAGTGCTTTTGGGCTTACATCTCGATCTGCAGGAAATATGTTGAAGTTAGACCCTTCGTTTATTTTATTTTACTGCCAAGCTCGCAAGGGAAATGACCGACCTGCTCACAAGACAACCTGTGATCCTGTCGTCCCCCTATCCTCTAGCAAGCACGAACTCAAATCATTTTTCATTGAATTGCTCAACGGAAAATAAGCAACGGAATCCACCGGTTTTGTTAATAAACTAGCCAAGTATCAATGGAAAAATATCCAAATCTTGTATAAAAACCACTGAAAAACACTACCTCTGTCACTGCTTCGCACTACGACATTACGCTTTCTTTAAATGCTGCCTTCAGTGGCTGGCTAATGTACATGCATATTTTGTTATACATATATGTATTAGTGTAATTTTTGAATTAATTTTTTGTCTTTATATTCAACTAATTTCAGATTTTATTAATATTCTTCCCTTCGGTATCGAAATAACTTTCGAAAATAATGATATTTTTTAAATGTCAATGAAACTATGATTTATATGGTTTATGTTACGTAATGAATTAAGTATATTCTATAAAAAATTAATGAAAAAATTTTCATGAAAAACATTGTGAACATTACAAAAATCACTATACGAGTCGTATCGTACATATATGTATATATGGTTATAATTTTGTTGTAGTTTTTGAGTGCATATGTTGACGATTCCATAGCAACAACATCTACCACGAAATATTTATTAGAAAAGTGGTGTGGCGTTTTGAGTTTTTCGTTCTGCACAAAAAAAGCTCAAAAAAGATTTTTTGTTTTTGAGAAATTAAATAACGCTCAAGAAAAGAAAATAAAACTAAAAAATTATATAATTTTTTTTGTGACCAAAAAAAAAATACGACTGATCATTATATTTTAAATGGCTAATTTTTTATAAGAAAATTATTATTTCAGAGCGACAAAATAAAACTAAAAAAATAATTTTGTTTGTGACCAAAACACTAAAACTACGGATTACTTATTTGCTGTTGGTCTAATCAATAAATTATTAGACTAATATTGGCCATTCAAAGAAAATAAGTTTACTATTTTTATGTTTGAAAGCGAATCTGGCGCTCTAACTGCCTGGTCGACTTTGGCCGATTCCAATATAGGACGTCTACCCGAGCCTGGCGTCAACTAGAAATACCAAGGGAAGCCAAATCCTTCTCCACATGGTCTTTCCAACGTAGAGGAGGCGTGCCTTTATAGTGTTTATTAAAATCGTGGCTTAAACTACGGAAGGAGGTAACAAACGCAAAGTGCTCCTAGCACCTCTTTGCGAATATGTATAAATTTCAAACAGCTTTATACGGTGATAATTTTCTCGTGTTATCCCTCTTCAAACCTTTCAGCGCGAACAACAAAAACTGTTTCCGAACTGATATACATATATACCTGATAATTAAAGTTTTGCTCACTAGTGATAATCAAGTTTTGACATGGAACAAGAAATGTCGTTCCAAGATGCAATTTTAATCTTTTATCCAATTTGCACGTAACTTTGATAGCATGTATATACAGCTGTACCAAAGCATAAGTGGGCCGAGATATAAAGCGTGCCAGGTATAATCGATTTTTCTCGATTAATACGGTATTTACAATGTATATGCATTCGAGCAAAATAATTTTTTTTAGTCTGTATGTCAGGTGCCACGCCCTTATATTTCGGAGTTAACATCTCAGCGTTAAAGAAAGTAATTTGCTATAAATAATTCAGGTAAGGGTTTAAGAGTAGGCATCTTGTTTAAAAATAAAGATGACCAAGCTATTATTGAATCCATCGTGAAATCTACGAAAAACCTATCACCGAGTCTATCGTAGTACGAACCGTACCATGTACTTTGAATGGATTTGTTTGTAGCTATTCAGACTCAGCGGTGCTATTTTTGTAAAATTGAGCTACTATGGATTCAGCTGATTATAGGCAGCATTTTGCATTTTGGTATGAATCCAATGAATCTCGATGATTTAGAAGTGATCGAAAAACTACTGCTATTGATGAAAAACGAAAATTTGAGCCAAATGAACGAAATGATCAATGTTGTTCCCGCTTGAGAAATCTTTTGAATCTATCTTCTATACTATAACAAATCTGTAGAAAAGTCGTGTCTGCACATTGAAAATTTCTTTGAAAAAATTACCAGGGGTGATGTAGGGAATCTAATAAAATACATTTGGACCATTTTTTTAATTTTTGTCTGTCTGTTTGCGCGTTTAAATGCCAAGACCATTGAACTGATTTTCATAGGACTTTAACTAATGGGTAGCCAGTGACCTTAGGGATCATTTTAATTACTATTATAAAAAGTGTTTGATTTAAATATTGAATACCCAAAAAAACACAATTTAATGGAACATTAGAACCATTTTCTTTTGATTATTTTTTTTTTCAACGACATCAACGTAGCCGTTTATTTATTTTTCTATGTTGTTGAAAATTTTCACATGAAATAAAGGTAAATGCCAGTTGTCCGTCTAGGAAAATCTGTAACTCAAAACAATATCGGTAGGAATAAACTGATATACATATTTAATTTGCTTCTGTTTTGTGTTTGACTACGGTATTCGGTACATAAAAAGAAATTTGACATTATGAAAATGCTTACGTTAAAAGTACATATAAGTATATTATATTAATTAAGCCGATATGGTTTTTATGGCTTCAAGCCAATCTCTCAACGTTCTTAAGCAACTGGAACAACATAATTTTGGTAGCCAATTTTAGATAGGAAATCCAAAATAAAGCTTATTGAATCTGCTCTTAGAACAATGCCCTAACTACACATATAATAATTCAATTAAATACATATCATATTGGCTTTGTGTAAAATCTACCAAAATATTTGATATAGAAGGCAAACAATTACAAGACAAGTTCTAAAATAACTGCGAAACTGAGCAAGAGGATTACTGTCATAAAAATCACTTACGGCTCTCTCAGTTCTTTAACTGCTCGCTGATATTTATGCACTTTTTAGCATACTTCGCAAAAATTTAAAAAAAATCATAACACAAAATCTAGACGTGATGGAAAAAATCAGCCAACGAGAACAGATTTAAATCATTCAAATCTTGATATTTATGAAATTTTTAAGCAGGATTTTGTTGCAGACCGTTATAATCGAAAAACAGTAGAGACTGTTGACAGAACTCTAATAAATATTCCGTAAAATTAAAAAACTATGGGGTCTTACATTCTTTTTTAAGGGGATTTTCGGCAGCATACTTGAAGAGTTCTAATTTCCAGTTGTACAATATAGGTCTGAACGTGTATTAAATTTCAAGAAATAGCACGTTCCATACTACTAATAATTTGGTCACACCAGTTGCTATGTTGTACGTAAATTAAGAAAATATATAAAACTAGTAAAAATAATTTATAAATACTTAAACCTATCAGAATTACAATTAAAGCTTGTATAATTAAATAAAAACAGTTTATAAATGGTGTAATATTTATTTTCAGAAAATAATCGACGTAAAAAATGTAGGTGCCAGTAATTTTAAATTGATAAGATCTTCGAATTATTAAAATTAAAAGGAGATTATAATGAAAACCAAGATTCCCTTCTTAATTTTATTGAAAAGGTTTTCATTTTAATTTACAGGTTATCAACTGGATTTTATTGAAAAGGTTTTCATCTTAATTCTACGGGTCACCTTCTTAATTACATTGAAAAGTTTTCATCTTAGTTTTACAGATTATCTTCTCCTGATTTTATTTTAAAGCCATACCTAGTCGTAAAAAGAATGGGTTCTTATTGGAAATTTTTTTTAGAGAAATCCGCTAAATTTTGTTCTGATTTATAGGGCATTTTAGGCTCTGTACATCGCATTCTGGCAATGGCTCGTTATCGTTGCTCGTAGTTTGAATACATATTTCCTTGACTTACTTAGCAGGTCCTCTGTTCTGGATTTGTCTTAAGTGGACCAGATTTCCCTCGCGTTTCGGCAAGTGATTAATGTTCCATCTTTCTACTGCCGTTCGTGAGAACTGTAAGAAAAGTTTCCTCTTGATTACCCCTAACAGACAGCTAATTGGTTCCTCGATGAATTAATGGAGATAAGCTTGAAGTTTGTCATTTCCCAATGTTAAAATTGCTGCTTGACTGCCTGAGGATATGTATGAACTTTGTGCCCCATCGCCGTTTCTTTTCATCACCCTGCAGACCTTCTCAATGCTTAGCACCTCCGCTTGGAATAAGCAAGCAAAGACATGTAACCGGAACGAGACAGAGACATCTAGCTTCTCTTAGAACAGCCCCGCATCCACTCCGCAGTTCATTTTGAGCCTGTCGGTGTAGACGGTAGTGGTGTCCGCTTCGGCCACTCTCCACATACTCCAATCCCGTTTTGAAGGAAGTTTTAACTTAAAGTTTTACCTGAAAGCATAGCTTATCAAGAGCTCCACTGTGCAGGTATTGCTTCCATCTCCAGCAGCCCGACTCCCTAAGTCTAATTGCAGACTTCGCCACAATTTCACGAATGTGGAGCTCTATGGGCAGTGGATTCATAATCACTAATGCCTCCTGTAACACTTTCACAAGCCACGCGTTGGATGCTACCTAAATTCGCCGGTCACCATACTAGTTCACCATAGGTTAGTATTGGCCTTATCACTGGCGTACACATCCACAGGCTTTGATTGTAATCCCCAATTTCTGCTGGAGGTTCGTTTGCAAGAATAATAGGCTGTATAAGCCTTCTCCACACGTTTCTCGATATTTGTCTTCCAGCTAAGCTTGACATCTAGTGTGAGGCTCATGTGTTAAATCTCGCGTAGCGAGATAGTTCATATTATAATTCTATTCCTGAGCATTAGCTCAAATTAACTGCATCTGGGGTCTGAGACTCCAACGTTAGGGTGGGATTATTTCTGTTGACCGACCCTTAATTTACGCATGTTAGGCCTTCGATAGTTTTAATATTCCTGGAAGGAATCTTATATGCATGTACAGCAGGTAAAGCAGGAACGATGATCTAGCTAGAGGTTCCCCTAACTTTTTTACTGTTTTGTCTAGCTCTTTTGCAGTTGAAATCGTATTGGATTCACCGTTCCCTAGATTTCTTGATGCCATTGTACTGAATTTATTCCTGTTAGTGTTTCTAGGATTACGAATTGTCGATGCTAAAAAGTATCCAGCAGTGATCGGACGTGGATACTTTGCCTGGCACCCTCCAGTTATGCACACTTACAACATCTGCTATTATATATAACAAAACATCCTATTGCATATATTTAGATTAGTATTTAGAATAAAGTGCAAGAATAACTAGCCTTTGTCGTTTGTGTTTGAGTTCCCCCACAAAGGATGCCGTGCGCTGGTCGCATTTAGTATATTCTGATCATGGATCAGTTCGTCGAGTGGGTCATCTCTGTCGTGTGTCTTGTAGGCACACGCCAGGAACAGATTTTAATGCTTCCCGATCTCCACCTTCACTACCGTTAGATCTGTTCTGCTGTAATTCTTGTAGAAGAGCTTATATAAGCTGCTTGTTAGCCCCAGGATCTGTTGGTTATTAGCCCACCGCTTCTGGATTAGGCTGATGTCGATGTCCGCCTAACCGAGGAGGATTGACAGATTATCTATTGTACATTTAGAGTTCTGGGTATTAATTTGTATGCACTTTTCCTGTTCTTCATTTAGAACGACGTCTTCCTCAGGCTCGCGTGGTCGACCTCCTCCATCTTAGACTCTCGCGTGACAAACCTGACTCGTTTGTCGGCTTTGGTGATGCATCCGGCCAAGAAGTCTAAAGATGCATGGTCCGAATATCGGATCACCCAGTATCCTCGGAAGCATTCAGAGGAGTCGAACTCAGGATGGAGACCTGCCGGATTGTCGAGTACATTATTCATTACGAGGCTCAACAATCTGAACTTGATCTCCACTCAGCAGGGCGGTATCCACGCGGTTGAGTTACTGCCGTCATCTACTATCGCCACTTGGAGGTGGTCCCTAACTAGCTCGCCATAGTCACGCTTTGCTACGTCCGACGACGTGGGCTTTTAAGGGTTCATCGAGTCATTGCCCTTGGCACTCTCATTTACTTAGCGGTTTCTCTTATCAGCCTCCGCTTGTTGTCTCGGGATGGGTGTTTGAGAGGACCTGCTATCAGTGCGCTGTGGTTGGTGCGTTCTCCAGCTTTTGAACTAGATGATGCATCTAGTAGATTGGTACTTTAGTTGATACCCGTACTAGCTGGTTGTGTTGCTGCTTGTGTCACTCCAGCACCATGGATGGCACTGCCCGTGGCACTCTTAATCGTCTTTTGACTGGAGGTAAGTAGGGTGATCTCCTCGGACTCCGTAACGAATAGTTCCAGGTTCCCATAAGGAATGGGATTAGAGATTTATGCGTGTATCGCTGTTGTTGTCGTCATCATTATGTTTGTTGTTGTTTTGTTGTGTTTTAGTTCATATTCTGGTCCCACGAATAGGGATGGAAAGGGTTGTCACTCGTTCGTAGAGCTGACAAGCGTGGGAACGCGCTTTAATACCTCCAACCTTGCCCGGGCATCGGAGGGCACCGTTCGCGGCAAGCTACTCTATAACACATTTATGCAGTCCAAAATTTCAGCGAAAATAACTACAAATTGGTAAGATGAAATTATAATTCTAAGGTCATAATTAACACCCGAACCTTTACAATATTGGAAGGTAAATGAAAAATGTTGGTTTAGAAATGAATAGTAATACGAATTTTGTTTTTAGAATACCGACGAAGATTCCCTTAGAAGTATATGAACGAAATATGTATATGTGTGCCAGCCGAGTCCTGCGAATTAGAACAAAGCTCAATAACTTATTTTTGTTGTTGTTTTCTAACTATTTACGAAAGTCACAAACAATTTATTATTTTTTAACTCATACAAATAAATTCAACTTTATGTGTTATTTTCAGACTTTTATTTTTTGAACCAAAAATAATAAATTGTTTATAACTTTCTGCTTTTCGAAACAGTTGTACTTGGGCGTTTATATTTTTGTTCTAAAATAAAGGTCCATATATGACAGAAAATTTAGCTGTCGTTGAAAAATTCACCTTAAGACTTTTATGGGGGAATGTTTAGTTATTTGTACAAAGGTTTTGGGGTATTGGGCGGAGGGGCGAGGGGCGAGGGGCGTTTCACCCAAAGAAGTACGCCCCCCCCCTCTAACCCCTCCCAAACCCCCAGGGACCCATTTGAAAATTGGGTGAAATTACAGTTTTTTCATAGACATTGTAAAGTTTTTTAGACAGATCTGGAACATTATGAAAAAGGGAAGAGTATTTAGATGATTAATGATATAAAAACGGCATTTTATAATGTTTTTATGTAAAAAAAAGGCACTAAGCTAATTTTTTTTTAAATCTAAAAGCAGTTAAAATACAAAAGTTGGATTTTTATTTAATGCACTCTATTAGTGCTAAAAAGGGGCTGTTTTTGGATTTTTTAATTCGCCTACGGCCCACGAACACAGTCAAGATCTTAACCCTTAGTCGGCAGGATTCTCTGTCATTTAATTTGTATGCTTTATTTAATGTGGAAAAGTAATTATCAGAGTGATTTTATTTAATAAGTTGCTATTAATTAAATTAAAATAAAGCAATAAAACCACTAACTACTAATTGTGAATTATGTTAAGTGTATGTGAACCAAAAAGTTCATAGATTTACTGGCTTCATTAATGTCAAATAAGAGTAATTAATCAACCTTTATTTGTGGAATATGCAAAAAAATACATATTTCAAACCAAATTTCTGAATTAATTAGTGATCAGAAATTTCTAGGAACTATTTTTAAAAATTGGTGGATCCATTGACTATATGTATGTGTATGAAGAAATTTTTTGGAACGGTTCACGTATTTGGGCACTATAACCCTAAACCTTTGTACAAATAACTAAACCGTACCTCTTTTATGTGTACGAACATATAATAAAAGTCCTATATTTTATTTTTCGTTTTTAAATATTTTCTGTCAAGTTTTAGGTTAGTCTATGGCATAGCTTTATATCACATCTTGTGGCAAATTGCTTGTTACAAGCCAAATTTTGTGGGTAGTTCGATTTTCGTTTTCCATACATAAAAAACAAAATTGAGCATTTGTGATTTGTAATTCTTTTGGTAACCAAATTATTCTATTATTACATAGAAAATAAATTACGACAAACCTGAAAGAAGGTGAACGCAACGTTTTTTCGAGATTCCGAGCGCGTTGAAGAACTTACGTCAAGCTTAGCATCACCAAAAAAATCTTTCACAACCAATTGCAATAAAAACGCTTCACACTTAATGGACAAAACAACATAGATTGTGAGGCCTAGCAGAATGTCGTTGTCGTCATTTCGACTGAACATATTCCAATGATGCCGCCTTCTATTTTTACAAGACAAAATATAAAGAAAATAATACTAAAAGTACTCCATTTCAGTATATCGTCGTAAAAGTATGCGTAGACATACTTCTTTTTGACATTTATCTTTAATTGTTTACTTTCGCGCTGAAACTTTATTTCGTAAATTTGAAAATTGTTCAATAATTTACAATACTACCGTATATTTATCAAATAAAATTTTTCATTTTATAGTTGAGTGAGTAGTACAAATTTTAAGAAGGTTAGTGCGTGCTTGTTAATGCCAATAGTGTGTATTTTTCAAGTTTTGATACTAGCGGCTGCAGCCAGATGGATTTGAGTCATCGTGCATCCATCGAGTCACGATGCTCTTTTGATGAATCCTGTGCTTTGTCCTACAGAAAACTCCCATAGTATTGAAACCTTACCTAACATATTTCAGTGATTTTTCTGCAATTAATTTCGTTTTTTGACTGTTCTCAGGTAGTAATAGGAAACTTGGCATTTGCAAATTAAGAAAATCCTTTATCTACTTTTTCTTCACGATTCTAAGGTGTTTTGAATGCAATATTTTCCAGCACGAAACAGACTTATTTTGAGTCACATGGAATCTAGATATTATTAAATTCTGCATTTGATTATAGGAAGAAACCGGAGTGTTTTAAACAAACAGACTGAACATGGTTAGGGTGTATGTGTTCAGTGCTTTCATTAAATTCATTGCATTTGACTGCGAGAAACAACTGCTATTATCTCTCAGCATTGTGAAGCATTTTGACAAAAGGATATTGTCTCACGTATAGTCGAACTTTGAGCCGAATTTCGTCGGCATTGACACCAGCGTTTTCATCGCAGTAAAGAACCCTATGTTTTTGAAGCTGTGAGCAGCACTTAAGAAATAAGCGTTACATAAACGTATGAGAACTTAATTAATCATTTTTATATACAACGTAAATATATGAATATGCTATCAATAAATTGAAATACATATATTTTTACAGATACAGCCAAGGCGAATCCAAATAAGGTGGTGTTATAAGTACAACTACAAAATTCCCATTTATTTTGTTTTTGTTTTTGCGTAAGAGTTGTCAAAGTTTACATACATACGTAAGTAAATAAAAAAAAACAAATCGGCTGATATAGTAACTTCACCTTATATGAATTCGCCTTGGATAAAACAAATAATGATTACACTACTCGACAAAAAAAATCTCCAAGAATAAAATAGGCCTTTCCTAAAGTGAAATTTTCTCCTGATTCCGAATATGACTTTCATTTTCTTGTGGCAGAGCTAGTTTCCGAGATATCGGCGAAAGTATGAAAATTCCCATTTTTGCAGAACACTACTTCATATAGGTACGGCAAAAATTTGTATTTTTCATTTTTTCGTTTTAAACTGTTGAATTATGCATTATACTAATTCCCATAAAAATGTCTTGCCTTCACCTCCCTCAAGTATCTTCAGTAGTTTGGCCACTATGCCAAAAAACGTTCAAAAAATGTTGAAAAAAAAACGAAATTTTTTACACAATTTCAGATTTAACCACTTTAAAATCGGAAAAATTCTATTGACGAAAAAAAGTTAGCCCTCCTATGTTGTAGGTAATTTAACTACGAAAATTTTAAGCATACCAGCACAACAATCGGACGTGCCATTGAAACTATAGCCCCGTTAACTTGCAAGCGTCTATCCTACAATTTTAGTATTACTCTGATAAAATTGGCGAGACATTTCATTTGGTCACTCTACCTTAGGGTCTAATAAATTTAAAAAGACATCAAGTATTTAATTGTCACTACTGTTTGTTGTAAATTTTGTTTTGCAAATTGTAGTGCAAATTTATACATACTATATCGGTAGATGTGTTTACGAAATGGCTTGTTGCAAAAGAGATTTTAAATGTAAAAATAATCCGGATGATTTTTGCTTTATTTGCGGACATTATATTTTCGGAAACTCAGCTCGGAAAATAACTAATTCTGTCAGAGATGCATACTTTCATTATTTCGGTTTCCGTGTAAAAAATCTCGATAAATCTTGGACACCTAATTTTATTTGCGCCTCCTGTAGATTAACTTTAATGAGATGGGTATCGGGTAAAGGTCATAACATGAAGTTTGGTGTTCCAATGATGTGGACTGAACCCTTTAACCACGACCAGTGCTATTTTTGCGTGATAGACCTTAAAGGTAAAACGAGAAAAAAGAGGAAATTAATAAGTTATCCAAATGTGGCATCAGCTAAAAAACCAAAACTACATGACCATACCTTACCCATACCTAGACCGCCTATAAGTTTTGAAGCCTCAAGCGAAAGTGACTCCGAAGCAGATAATTCAGAAAGTGGACAAGAAGGAGAGATCCCAAATCGAGTCTCACAAGCCGAACTTAATGACTTGGTCAGAGATTTGAAATTATCGAAATTTGATAGCGAAGTTCTAGGATCTCGTTTGCAGCAATGGGGCAGCCTGGGCCCTTCGACAAGTACTTCCAAATTTCGAAATAGACACAAGACTTTCTCTTCTTTTTTTACTAAAAGTGAAAATATTTGCTACTGCAATGATGTTCAAGGTTTATTTGAAGCACTAAAATTAGAAAATAAAGTGGATGATTGGCGCTTGTTTATAGACAGTTCAAAGCATAGTTTAAAAGCAGCATTACTCCATAAAGGAAATTCGTTACCGTCAATACCAGTGGCACATTCTGAGAATACTAAAGAAACTTATTTAAGCATATCAAATTTACTTGAGCTCATTCAATATAAACAATTTAATTGGAAAATTTGTGCACACATTTGAATAACTTATTAATTTCCTCTTTTTTCTCGTTTTACCTTTAAGGTCTATCACGCAAAAATAGCACTGGTCGTGGTTAAAGGGTTCAGTCCACATCATTGGAACACCAAACTTCATGTTATGACCTTTACCCGATACCCATCTCATTAAAGTTAATCTACAGGAGGCGCAAATAAAATTAGGTGTCCAAGATTTATCGAGATTTTTTACACGGAAACCGAAATAATGAAAGTATGCATCTCTGACAGAATTAGTTATTTTCCGAGCTGAGTTTCCGAAAATATAATGTCCGCAAATAAAGCAAAAATCATCCGGATTATTTTTACATTTAAAATCTCTTTTGCAACAAGCCATTTCGTAAACACATCTACCGATATAGTATGTATAAATTTGCACTACAATTTGCAAAACAAAATTTACAACAAACAGTAGTGACAATTAAATACTTGATGTCTTTTTAAATTTATTAGACCCTAAGGTAGAGTGACCAAATGAAATGTCTCGCCAATTTTATCAGAGTAATACTAAAATTGTAGGATAGACGCTTGCAAGTTAACGGGGCTATAGTTTCAATGGCACGTCCGATTGTTGTGCTGGTATGCTTAAAATTTTCGTAGTTAAATTACCTACAACATAGGAGGGCTAACTTTTTTTCGTCAATAGAATTTTTCCGATTTTAAAGTGGTTAAATCTGAAATTGTGTAAAAAATTTCGTTTTTTTTTCAACATTTTTTGAACGTTTTTTGGCCTAGTGGCCAAACTACTGAAGATACTTGAGGGCGAAGAAGGCAAGAAATTTTTATGGGAATTAGTATAATGCATAATTCAACAGTTAAAAACGAAAAAATGAAAAATGCAAATTTTTGCCGTACCTATATGAAGTAGTGTTCTGCAAAAATGGGAATTTTCATATTTTCGCCGATATCTCGGAAACTAGATCTGCCACAAGAAAATGGAAGTCATATTCGGAATCAGGAGAAAATTTCACTTTAGGAAAGGACTATTTTATTCTTGGAGACTAAAGTTGATCAAAATTTGTCGAGTAGTGTTATTTTTGAAATTTCAACTCTAAAAATTATACTGAAAGAAATGCTTAGTAAACAGTTTCATGTCGTTACGGAAGACGTTGTAGGAGAAGCTGAGGGTTGCCCTTTCATCGAAATATAGATTACAGTTCCCCCGTAGTGAGTTTCGCTCTGCGATCGGCAGCTTCATTTCCCACGATGCCAACGTGGCCGGGGATACACATAATTTTAATAATTTTCCTTTGTTCTATTAACAATAAACTTGTAGATAAGGCTAGTGCGTTTTTGTTCTTGAGGCTGTCAGAACAGATTGGACCGCTTGGAATATTGCTTCAGCTGAACGAAAAGAGGTGACCGGCGCGTATAGTACATATGTATACGTTCAATTTTCTATACCGCCGCGCACCTTACACCGTTTTACTACATTTTCTATCGTTTGACGACATCGGCTAAACATATCGTAAATGTGTTTTGTAGATATTCCTTTAAAATTTTTGTTAGTCGATTACCGAAAACTGAACGACAACAAATTGCGATTTCAACTTAAATAAAAGATAAATTTAAAATTCGGTGATTTGTTTTCTTGAAATTGAAAAACCAACATAACATAACGTCGTTTGGACATTTGGCATGATTTATTAAGAGGTGACGAAGAAGTATGCGCTACAACGGTGGAGCGAAGTTTGCTTCGGGATGTAGACAATCCCTTTCATTTGAATGCAACAGAAAGTGAGGTTTCTTATGGCCCAAGCTGCTAAAGAAATGTTGCTTCAGCGTCGTCACCCTTTGTGGGAAGCACTATTGGGGTCTTCGATTGTACTCATATATCCATTTTGCCAACAAAGAAACATGAGGAGGGTTATGCCAACCACCATATTTACTATCCCATTAATGTGCAAATAGTAAAAGCAAACTTTTATCAAGGATCCAAGTATAAAAACAGAAGTATAGTTTAGTTTTAATAATGAAGAGGCATAGTGAAACAATTAATCATAGATTGCATCCGTTACCCGATGAATGCCGGCTTGCGGATGATTGACTGGCTCATGGATAATCCCCATTGCTCACTTACGGCTCGTTGTTAGCAACCAGTTGCGGAGAATCTTAAAACCGCTAGAACCTATTAATATAAAAGATAAATGATTCCAATTAAAAAAATGTAAATATATGTGCATTGTAAATCCTAAATACGCTGGAGCACAACGTGAATTTTGAAAACGAAAACCATGGCATATTTGCAAGTGATTTTTTGGAGTCGAGTTGATGACTATTCTACCAAACCACTCAGAGGAAAGTCCGGAATTCTACTACAATGGAACATTGCAATATATAAAAAGAATTATAATCGTTTGTAGTTTGAAATAAACTAGTATCTTATTTCACTTTAATGATATATAATAAAAACGCTGAAATTTATATTTGGCAGTAGGTATTCGTTTGTTTTTTCACTATTCCTCTTTGTGCTTTTCGTTTATTTTGACATTTAGTTTGACAGAGGTGCCACTTTTTACCACTTTGAGTAAATACAGCGAGACAGCTGTTAAGAATAAGTTAGTGAATCGCACAATCGTTAGTGCAAACGACAAATATTGTCGTCAAAAATTGCGATTGTCGCTCCGTGAATCGCACTGCTGATTCTAAATTTTAAATTGTATTTCGGTTTGCACTTTTTATTTTAAATTGTATTTCGGTTTTCTCCAAATATTTGCCCTTAGTCTTTTTTTGATCAGTTGAAATCGAGTTAGGGTTATAAGTTTTTCTCTCATAACTTCCGCGTTCATCATCCAATCCATTTTTTAATTCCAAAAAAAAGGGGGTTAGAATATTTTCATGTTAACGATATGTACATAAAAGTCTATACAGACCGTTAGAAGAGTGAAAGAAAAAAGGTAGGTGGGAGAATCAGATAAAGAATAGTAAGATTGTGTATTTTGTTGGCAGTGATGCCAGTAGTGAGCAGACATAATATTTGTACGTACTTACATACATATATTTACCGCGAATGCAATAGGATGAAAAATGTGAAAGCCGAAAATTACTAATATTTTTCATGCATAAAATTACTAAAAATAAATTAGAAATTAATTGTGTCAAATTAATGCAACCCAACTTTCAAGGTGCATATATACAAATGTATATATGTACATACATTTTACACATGATTCAATTATTAAAGGTTGGATCAGAAAGCAGTTTTCTCGCTCCCTCTTAACGAAATCGGCTCCCTTAGCAAGACGTTGTGTTGGTAAAACTTCAAATTTACGTGCGAATTGGAGTAAAATCCACAAATATTTATATGGTATCTTTAAATAAAAGGTTGAAATTGCATCTAAGATGCTTTTCATAAGAGATTTTGCCTAGGTAACATGAAAACAACTTTTGGTAAGGGAGTGTCAAAAATCGAATGTCATTAGTAAGAAAACCTTTACTAATTGAATTATGCATTTTACACCCTTTCTTAAGTCAATTTACTACAAAATAAAATGTATGACTTTTATTATATTCTCGTACACATAAAAGTCCTAAGGTGACTATTTTCAACGATAGTTCAATTTTCTGTCATAAATGGCCTTATATTTTAGGACAGAAAAATAAAAGTCCAAGTAAAACTGTTTTGAAATGCCGAAAAAATATCAGTCCCAAAATGACTTTTACTTCTGGTTCAAAAAATCGAAGTCTTAAAATAACATATTTAGTTGAATTTAATGTACGTGTTAAAAAATAACAAATCGAAGATAATTTTATGGAAAAGCATCATATCAGTTACAGTCCCTGTTAACAACATTTCCGAGCATCAATTTTTTCCCAGATCTACTGATTATATGATTTCTATATTGATAGGCCTGCACATTGCGGGCCACAACCCCATTTCTTATTTCTAACAAAATACATAGTTACATACAAATTTTCCTGCGTAAGGCACCTGATAATCTTCAAACGGATATTTAGCTGTCTGTAATAAAATAATTATTTAATTTGTTTACATATCTACATTATCATTATGTGTATATATGTATGCTTGTATGTATTAATATTATACACATTTTATTTTATTATTTTACTCGTCATATAAATGGCTCCGAATAATTGACCTGAGAGTTTGGTTGGCGGCGAAAGATAAGAAGAGCGAGTAGAACAGACGTCCGCTGCTGGTCGTCCGGTATAATTTTTTATTACTTTGTAAGAAAGTATTTAATATATACACACATTTCTCATCATTTCAAATTAAAATTTGTTACTGTGGTATGCTCTGATGGTGTGTAATCCACTTTGAGGGTGAGACTTGCGCCAAACCATAATCCGACAATTTCATGGAATTAACAACGCTCCTCCGCTAAATTTAAGTGGGGTAAGTTAAACACGAATAAGGAAGATGGAAAATTTAGAAATTATGATTATTTTTAAGACTTGACGTTTACGTAATAGTTTAAATAAAATTCATAAAGTTTTCTCTAAGCAGGCTTGGCAGATACTTTTTTCATTCTAATGACGTCAGTAATTTTTTAACCCGCCTAGTGAATGTTTTTTGAATACAAAAATTATAAATAAATAAAAAAGAAAACATGCCGGGAACCAAATATTCTTTGGGCAAAGCACATAACAATAATTTTTAGTGTGTGCCTATTGCGGCGATAAGTTTTCCCAAATGTTTTATATATTACACAAATTGTAAAAAGTTTTAGCGTGTAAACCTCTAATTGGTTAAAACCTAAAATTATAATAAAGATACTTCAAATGTGCGTACGGCAACTACCTGTCACACTTTATATCATTACAATATGAAAAAATTTATGCGTTGGCACCTTTCCCCTTTATAAAAAACATTACTACGAGTCCTACAAATACTGCAAAACAGCTGGAGAAGTTTAATTGTAAAATCTTTGATTTTAATAGAGAAATTGGGCAATTTCGAGAACTTTTCACAAAAAAACTAGCATCATCTACAAGTGGAAATGTAAGTATTATAGCTTACGCCCAATACTGGCGAACGGAGAATCTTGTCGAATGCGGCGATCGATTTCCAACGTTCGCTGGATAATTTAGCTTACTTTAACACCATTGATGTACGTTTCGCTTACTCTAACACAACACACGAATAAATAATAATAATTGGTACTAAAATGGCTTTACAAATATTTATTTCATATTTAATCATAATTATTGAGTCTAATTCTTTTTACTTCATCTGCCAGTTTTAGAGAGCCTCAGCAGAGAAATTCAATCGTAATGGAAATGCAGCACAATAATGAACATTGGTTTTTTATTTTGTTCTTGGTTGCTTAAAAAAATCTTCATTTGTCCGCCCTGTCTGCATTTTACCTTGTAATGAAAATGTAGAGAAAGTAATACTTTTCCAAAACACGGCCTTGTATTCCTTTTGGCTCGGTTTCTTCCGAATTACAAGATTGAGCTTTGGGCGCACCAAATGGAGCTGTCACAATGCATGATTCAAGGTTTGATACATAAGCAGCTTTGTGCTTTGCTCCTCACCTTCACATGTCATCTCCATTAACTAAAACCGTGTTATGTACCTCTTTCGAATTTTACGTGTGAATCTTATTACACATTTCGAAATAGCAGTCAAATTTTTACTTTTACAAAAAAAGCAAATAGTCGGTTTCACTGGTTGTTTGTTTTATTCTAATTCGCTGACATCTTTTCTGAAAATTGTGAAAGTTTGAGTAAGTATTTCATATAAATTTTAAATATATGTATTTAGTTTGTGCATTTATTTCGTGTCTGTTACAATGAGTGACCGTTTTCCTGTACCTCACACCATTAAGCTGTTCATACTTATCTCCACCCGTGTGCGAGCATTTTCTTGCAAAAGTGCATCATCGCCCTTGAGTGAGCGACCTGGCCTATTCCCAGTCCTTCTGGTACGTGTAAGTAAATGCAAACTAAATTTGACCAACCAGTGGGGTCCACAAGGTGCATAATTAGGGCTCCTTGTGCGGTACGCCGCTATCCAGAAACCTCACTCACATGACCCGTGAAGACTTTTTAAAAAGGATTATGTAAATCATCCGAAGATAATCTAGACGGCGTGTTTGGGGATTTTTATTTATTTATTATTAATAGCTACTAGAATTTTTTATTTAAGACAAAACTGAAAGAAATTGAACATAATATTTATAAGAAGAGGGGAGAAATAAAAAAGTAAATAAAAACTAATTTCAATCCTTGGGGTTTCGAACTACTTTGTGCTTGCTCGACTGAATTCCTTGTCAGACCCAAATAATTGTTTGGTAAAGGCGACAGAAAAGTTTTAATGTTAGTTAAAAGTTTTTTTTTACCCCTAAATGCATTCGTAAAAGCCATCACGTCCACAGTTTTGTCCCTGTCAAAGAATATTGGGAAGCGGCGTTGTCGTTCATAATTTTGCGCCTTATTAAACGAATAGACTTAGATGGGTCCCTCCCTTTTCAAACAAAAAGTACTGATTAATAATTATCGAGCTCGTTTATTTGAACTGATAAATCCAGCAAAAGCCAATAACAATATTTTATATTAAAAGTTATTGAAAAAAATTAGAATCTAACATAATAAAGAGACACCCATTTTACTCTATATTCGGAACGCTACCTCGAGGCGTTGCTGTGGGACAAAAAAGTGTATATTTGAGGGTATTAGTTGTCCAAGACGTGAAACAATTGTGGAAACATGGGGTTCAAACTAATTTTTGAAACAAAAAACGAAATCACGTATTGGTTTTCATTTAGCTACAAAAACAGCACATTTTCCTACATTTACCACTAAATGTATAAAACTCCATTTTCTTTGCTTTTAATAATGGTATTTGTTAATTAAAATCAATGTATGCATAACGAACGATTTTCCAATCAGAAAAATGCATAACATATTTCGTGGACTGCGGGGGAAGTTTCGATGTTGTGTAATTTAACTTAAGTACATAATTCTCCATTTGCTAACTAAATTTTCCCAAAAAGGGATTACATTCTTCCCCCTTTCTACTTCCTTCGCAAATGCAATATTTTGTGCGGGAGAGTCGAAACTTAGTTGTCATTATGTATCAAACCTTTTATAATTGAATCATGGTCACTATGTACTACGATATCTTTCCGTATTGCGTCATGGAATCAGCGTAACAAGGCGAATTCATATAAGATGATGTTATAAGTACAACTGCAAAATACCCATGTAATTTGTTTTACTTTTTCCGTATTCTTTTCCCCTATCCTTCGCTGATTGTAGAAATTGGAGTATTTCGTTCAAATACCTAGGCTCCTTAGAGTTTATAATTTTGTGTAAGACAAGTATTCTAACTTTTAATAGGTCATCAAACGAATTACTTAATAACTTTAAAAAAAACCAAGGCATGGTCAAGTCTTTTTAGCCCGTACTCATTTCTGGCAATGTGGTTATGGGCAACATTTCACTTTTTCTTACATACACAGTCACAATTTACACAAATTTCACATCCATAAAGAAGCGTAGGTATTAAGTACGATTTAGCTAATAGCGGTATTATATTTAGTGGAGTGAAATACTGTACTGACCAGAGTGTACGAAGCATTCCATACACTTTACCAACTGTGCTAAAAACGTGTTCGTTCCATGTCAATGTGTTGTTAAAGATGACACCAAGATTTTTAGCTCTGTCAACATATTCTATTTCAGATTTATCTAGCTGAATTTTGTCGAGATAATTAATATCGAGATATTTTCTTTGAATTGCACCACATTAAGATTTGTTCGGATTAAGGCATACTTCATTCATTTAGGTCCAAATAGCTGCATAAGTCAAGCCAGAATTTAGGTCACTAATGCAATTACAAACACGATTAGCAGAACAGCTTACATGCATTTGGATTGTCCCTTGCGGTACTTATTTAGCTACGGACAGGAAAACAGACGTTATGCCGCCAATACTCCTCTGAGAAATTAAATAACTTTCTCAAATTAAGGAAAAGAATTATGTGATCCACAGTGTCAAAAGCTTTCGAGTGGTCGAAAAAGCCTCAGAAATTTCTAATGCAATCTGTAGGTTCACAGTTGCAAAATTTAATAACATACATTCCTCTGGAGCAATAACTAAAACCCACTTCTTGAATATTGTAGCATTCATCCAAGCAGATTTCGAGCTATCATATTTAACCGACAAAGTCTTGTTAAGAAATGATGGGGGTTTGCGCTTCCCCAATCACGAAGTGTTCTATCCTTTTTGTCTCTTCTGCATTTGCACAAACGAAATGTTATTCTTTCCTTTGTCATTTTTCGGCCCGGACCCCATTTCTCTTCCGAAAGGACATATGTCATGTCTGGTAGCACTTTCCAATAAAGGCCAGATTCCTCCGCATTAAACACTGCTTCATGTGAGGTACTATGTTTTTCTATAACATTCACAAGCTCATTAAAAAATGGGGCTACAAGTTCTTTGCTCGACGATATTTTTTCAGCAGATTCCTTCAGCAGTCTGGAACGACGTCGACTGTGATCTTAAGAAAAACTGAGCCAATTCCATCGACTGGTTATTGAATTTACCTATTCCAATCTTCTTAATGGTATTCCAGGTTTGCCTGGAGTTCACTGTAGTACCGACTTTTTCTTTATAAAACATCGACAGCTGACTTTACGACTTTGTTAACTGCAACACGGGCTCTTTTGAAACAACCTGTGTTTCCAAAAACTGTACCCTTTGCATCGCGAGTAAGTATGATTACGAGTGGCGATCAGGGTTTTTTTATCTTTCATTTAATACTTTCAGTTTGATGGAAACAAAGTTTTTAAAGCATATTTATTTGATCTTCCAAGAAATACGGCCTTTCATCGATGGATTTCAAGTTTTGAATAAGTCTTCAGTTGAAAGTCGCGAAATGAGAAAGAAGTTGGAGAAATTAATGTCAAATTTCAGAAAGATTAAATCGTGTTTCGAAAAAGTTTGTGCAGATAGGCAATAGAACACACATAATATACAATTTATACAGTTATAAAAATCATGTTATAATTACTAAGTAATTGAACTTATTGATAATAATATCAATCTGGCAACATTATTTTTGTTATTTTTACTTTTGTATTCTCTTGTTATACATACTCTGAATCAAGGCGAATTCAATACAAGGTGGTCGCAAGAGCACATACACACAAACTCTACACGTTTTGTTTTTGCTTCTGAATGGTGAAAATGTCAGATAAATGAAATATAGAACAATAATTTTGAACAGAGAGAATGCCAAAATAGGAACGAATTTGACAACAAAACTGTTTATTTTTGATTCAGTTGGCCAAAACTATATTTGTAAATATATTTAAATTAAAATTAACAATAGCGACCGCAATTGAAACCTTACTCTTCATAAAGTGCCAGTGCAATATGCGAGTAAATGAACTGCCACAATTAATGCAGCAAAAGCAAATGTAGTTGATTGGCTCAAGGTTATTTTGCTAAAACACTGCTTATGGATTTAATAAATGGTTTTGTATAAAAAACATCGATTGCACTGCCTTAGTGAATTATCAAAGTGTATACTAAATTCCATAATAGCCGCAGTGCAGTTGGGATTCTCAAATGTTGGATATGGAAGGGCTTTAGTTAGTAATCCAGCCCTTCTTCCTCCGAGAACCATATCATCACGACGGAAGTGATCGGCGCAAATGACATCTTTACACCTCAACTTCACCCGGCATGATCGGGACCACACTAACCGCTCCGACTCTTCACACCAAGAAAAACGGACCCGTTCCACGCTTTACTATCTTGTCGCATTATACACACTTTCCCATTTTTTCGCGAAATATTTGAATATTTGAATATATGAATTCAAATCAATTTGAATTTAAAAATATTTTTAAATGAAAATGTAAACAGAAAATGAAGGTGTAAACAAAAAACAAACCAGTTGACACTTTCACCATTCAAGGCGAAAAAAGAAGAAGCAATCAGCTGATCGGAAGAAAACACCTTCTATAGATTCGCCTTGCTCTGAATAAAGTAACTCAGTTGCTATTCTATCTTCATACTATGCGAAAGTATTTTTTTCTCTGCTCATTAGGTTATGGGCTCTTTGGATTCATTTTTAAAATGGCAACCGGTGTATAAACTTTCCATTTGAGAGACTGCATGACCGAGAAAATTTCGTTTCGACGTGTGTGTGTACCCGCTCCTAAAAAATTGTTGGAAGGTGACGGAAGCTGGCGAGCAAGACTTGAAGGAAAAGGTTTCCAATGAACGGGCGCTGGCGGAAATAACGCTAATGGTCGAACCATGCAATTTTGCGCACATAGAAGATGCTAAAAGCGCAAAAGAGGATTCAAACTCCCTAATGTCAGCGTATGAGGGCAGCGGCCTTACATGTAAAGTTGAGCTGCTTAGAAAACTAGTGCAGATGAAACTGGAACACTTTTCTTCTATGCCAGACTACATTAATGAAATGGTGATGACATCTATCAAAGTGCGTAATGCTGGTTTGAGCATTGATGACGACGTCATTGCATCTTTAATGCTTGCGGGACTGCCGAGCAATTGCCAGGCACTCGCAATGACCGTGGAAAGCCAAATTAACGGTCGATGCTGTGAAGAGTTTGGTTTTGCAAGACAGGAAATTCGACAATAATAACGAGTCCGTCGACAATGCCTTGTACACAAAGAAATCAAAGACAAAACCAAATGCAAATGCAAAGCATTCCAATTGGAAACGATTTCATTGTTACGGATGTGGTTAGGATGGGCACTTGCGAAAAGAGTGCACAAAGAAAGCAGAAAAATTCGTTGCTGGCAAGTGCGTGTATGTATTCGCAGAACAATAAGAATGTGTGGTATATAGATTCGGGCGTCACTTCGCATATGACAAATAATCGGCACTTGTTTGTTTTTGAGAAAATCTCACGTGATCGAGAAATTTAAGAATTTCAAACGTCTTGTAGAAAATCAGTGTGGCCGCAAATTCAAAATTCTTAAAACCGACAATGATACCGAATACTATAAGGAACAGTTTTCAATTTTTGCACAAAAATGTGGCATTATACATCAAAAGACGGCTCCTTATACTCCTGAGCAAAACGGCGTTGCTGAACGCATGAACAAGACACTGATAGAGCGAGTGCGGTGTATGTTGTGTGATTCTGGTTTCGACAACATTTTTTGGGCGGAAGCAGCAAACACCGCCGCTTATTTGATTAATCGTGTTCCATGTCGTGGAAACACAAAAAGTCCTGAGGAACTGTGGTCAGGTGTCAAGCCGAATTTGAAGAACTTAAGTATTTTTGGATGTAATGCCATGGTGCATGTACCAAAGCAGAAGAGAACAAAGCTCGATGCCAAATCGGATGAATGTATTTTCGTGGGATACAGTGATGAAGCAAAGGCGTACCGTTTGTATAGAAAATCGGATCGCAAATTTATGATCAGTCGTGATGTTAGTTTTTTTGAATCTTCGAGCAATGTGTCAGACTCTAACTAGTATACACGAAAAGCCGCGAAGGTCTTGTTGGTTATCGATTGGGCAGCGGACGTCGATGAGAGACGTTCGACATCTGGCTAGGTCTTCACCATGCAAGGTGGTGCAATTTCGTGGTCAACACAACGACAACGCACCGTGGCACTATCTTCTACAAAAGCCGAACATTGCATTGTGACAACCAAAGCGCCATTCACATCGTTCGAAATAATAATTTTTCGCCACGCACAAAGCATGTATGTGGACATTAAAATAAATTTCACGCGATAGAAGCTAGAGGATGGTTCAATCCAACTGGAATATATATCTACCGTAGATATGTTAGCAGATGCTCTTACTAAAGGCGTTCCAGCTGTCAAAATAAATGTTTAAATGAGAAGCTGGGGCTTAAGTCAATTAAATAATTTAAATAAGTATTTTTGTATTTGAATATCAATCTGACAACATTATTTTCGTTATTTTTACTTTTGTATTCTCTTGTTATACATAGTTTGAATAAAGTAACTCAGTTGCTATTCTATCTTCATACTACGCGAAAGTATTTTGTTCTCTGCTCATCAGAACTGCTTACAAGATATTAAAACTGAATCAATATGGTAATTTATTTACGATGGTTTATTAAAATAATTTGTAGAAAACATACGGGTTTGTGCTTCAACTCGTTGTCGCATGAAATTGTCGCCGAAAATATGCTAGCATGTGCTGTATTTCACTGTTCCGTTTTCGCTTTCGAACATCAAATCGCAACGATAGGGCATGTGCCAGAAATCGAAGTCAGGATTTTTTGTCATTTTGATTCGCGATGCTCTGAGTTCGTGATATTCTCGCTGTCGCGACTTTTTGGTAATTTTTTCTGCGTCCCGTCGATGCAGCCAATCAGTACATTAATCCCATATTTTAAAAATGCAAATTAGACTGACGATCATCTTATTGCGTTCTTCCAAACTTTATCCTTCGTTTCCGAAGGATCGTTGGAATCCTTCTTTAGTAAAAAACCTCAACTTCAACCTGGCAATTTTAGATAGGTTTTAATAATGGCTTAAAATCGTTGATAACGTTCTAAAAGGCTTCGTTTTTGTATTATCCGATAGAACCCCAAGCTGCAAGAATATGTCATACATTAATGTTGCCAAAACTCTTTAATTACGTTTTTTTTGTAACCTAGTTGCAAAAGAACACTAGGTAGGATAACAAACTGGATGTAAAGCAACAACACTAACTCGAAAACATATGCGAGTTGAGCCAACTCGGTAAAATGGTATCCGACCTGAGATGTAGTGTTGGGAAGTGAAAAAACTACGTTACTGTGAATTAGCCCTAAGAAACTGCATGGGAAATTTAGATTTAAGACCTAACTCGTTTTTATTTGCATAGTATTTGTAAATATATAACTACATAAACCTAAAAATTGCCGGTACAACTATTTTCTGTTTTTAAATAGCACTAAACAAATGGCAACATTCATGAAATAAGCTAACAGGGTTGCTTTTGCAACTAAAGGGAATTTTATCCGAGTTGGAGCGTTATTTTGCAACTCGGGTGCAAAGAAACGGGCCAAGTGTAGAGATTTATGTATAAAGTTCATAACTTCAAGACAAAATTTGCATTCCGACAGAACTTTATCAATTTCCGAAGTTCCAGCATTGATTACTGAAGTGTAATGGTTGCAGGCTAACGACATTGAAGATTATTATAAGAGTTCTACTTACTTACCATACTGGATTTATTCGTAACGCATTTTGAGGACCGTTTTTCAAAGTACTTTCGAATTTCGTATAAAGGTTTTCTTTGAAGAATTTCTTCCTTTTTATGAAATAATAACAAAACGCGAATGCGCTGACTGTTTATTTGATGACAGGAGGTACTTTGTTTTGCTCTCGCTCACCTCCACCTTATTCGCTTCGCTTTCTTATCCAGCTTGGAAAAGGCAGAACTACACACTTTTATAAAAGATGGTGCCTGATCGGTTTAATTCTGCAGCTTGAATTATCTTTTCCAACATAATTCTAAAGAAGTCACGCGACAGGGAGCCACCCTGTCTGATACCTCGTTTGGTATCAGACGGCGCGGAGGTCCTTCCGAACTCTGACTGAGCTGGTGGTGTTGCCCAGCGTCATTTTACGTGGCTGTATTAGCCGTATTTTCCAAGGATACCAAATTCAGACATCATGTATGCAGGCAACTTCTTTTCGTGCTGTCGAAAGTTCTCTTATCACGGGTCTTTTCCCATATTTGGCGTACCGTGAATATCTGGTGGATGGCAATCCATTCCTTAGAACCTTGTATGAAATGTTAAGGAGGCTGATCCCGCGGTAGTTGTTGCATATTGCAGGATCACCCTTCCTGCGACAGAGTTGTTTACATTTATTTGTTTACATACAAGTTAACACAGCCGGCATCCAACCGAAGTGCTGACTTTGCGTCTGGCTCACTGCATGCGCATTCGGCTGCATATAGGTGCAGCGTGAGAATCTGGTTGCATAAGACTAGCCGCCAAGTGCGTGCGAGGTAGCGATAAGTTAGCGCAGGCTAAGCATAGCTTTAGCTTACATATAAGAAAGGTTAGCCTTAGAACAGGAAGTCTGCTTGTACACTGAAAATAATGGGCAGACTAAAATTAAGGAAAGCGCGCCCTTGTTTTAAAAAGCTCAAAATATACTTAAATATAGTAAAATTTACTCAAAGTATGTAAAGTTTCTTTAATTTGAGTAAGTCGTACCCTTCAATTTTAGGACGATCGTACTTAAAATAAGAAAATCGATGTCTTATTTTAAGTTCATGGCATTTTCCTATATTTTAGTAAAATTGTACTGAAAACAAGTCATTTTTAGACTTTATAAGAGAAAGAAGTTCAATTTTACTTGGTTTAAGGACAATATTTACTTAAACTTTCAACAAGTAAAAATTTATTCAATTTAAGGATGACTCAACCTTATGCGAACCGACTATTTACTTAACTCAAACTTTGATATAAGGTCATGCTTCCTTATTTTAAGTTCAAGCATACATGGATTGTTTCTCTTTACTCTAATGCAAGCAGACATGAATTCTCTCAAAATAAAGCAGCGATAATCATATTTTATTCAAGAATGATAGAATACAAGATTGCGCCTTCCCGCGGTGAAATTACAGATCTCACCTTTAGTAAACAAGAATACGGGAGAGAGAAAATTGAACTACTTCCAATATTTCATTGAAAAACGTGTTCTAATTGTTCTAAAGTGTAAAATATGAATTTATAGGCAGACATTTAATAAATAAATTCGCAAAATACTAAAAAAAGTGTCTCTTTTTCTTAATTTGTGAAAAAAGCTTTGTCTAGTTGAAGTTGAGAATTGTCAAACCCGGCAAAACCAAAGTAGCGGTACTTCTAAAGGCGTCACCTTCAGTATTCAGTACACCGTGTATTTTATTGAACAGTGACAAGTGAGTGATGGAATTTCTTTATGTGCTATAAAATATGTCAAATACAAATATGGAAAATGTTTTCGAAGTGGACAAAGTGTACAAAATATTGGAATTATTTGATTTAATAGATTTGTACGATTTACTGAAAGGTAAGTGTGAAAATAATATTGTGAAATAGATACAAGTGCAAACATGTGCCTTTTGAAAATGCATATGTACATACAGTAAATTTTTGTGCAGCATTACCAAAGTTAACTGTTAACTATACATATGCATGTATGTACATATGTATGTTTGAATATATTTCACAAGAAAAAAGGCGCCGCGAACTTTTTAGCTTTGTATTAATTTTTGTTGTTTTTTTTTTAAGAACACAACATTACGGAGGAAAGTTTAAAGTTTATGCAGAGCAGCCACATTAATGAATTATTCCCCAAAGAACTTTTGGGACGCAAAATTATTTTTGAACAGAGATTGAAGGAGTGGCAAATAGAACAAGGAGTGGTAATTATGAAATGAAAATCTAAATAATGAAATAACTAATCAAAACAAATTGCAGCGCGTTGAAATTTTATCTTTTTCATCAGAAAGCACAACGCCCGGATCAGGATCAACAGAATCCATTTCTTCTAGTTTTCTTGGTGCGGTTAATGATTTAAATGAAGTAAGTATTATTTTGCGTATCTGAGTAACTTACAAAAAAAATTTAGTAGATTTCGTTATTAGGAATTTTAAAATCTAACGTGAATGGAAATGCTGTTTTAAATTACTTTGAAAATAATCAAAGTTTATCAACCAAGACTCGGAAACTTTTATGTTCCTCGATCACGGAATACTTAATTTATAACAAAATTAAGCCAACAAGATTTTATTTTTCGAATTTAGCAGACAAAATTATACAACTTTTCCCAAAGGAATCTAAGGTAATGCATAAGATTTAAAAAAAAAATGGATTTGATTTTAGGTTTGCTAATTAATTTACTGTTTACAGGATACTTACTACTTATACAAAAAGTGTAAAAAGCCAAGTGGCAATTTATACGCGCACTACCACAACAGCATTTACAAACTACGAAAAGCCCAAGTTTCTGTTAATCCTGAACCAGCGAAACTGCGTTCGTCTCTTTCGTTGAATTTAGATAAAAACCTTAATACAGGTTTATATTCAAACGAAAACGAAGCGAAATATTGGCTTAAAAACAACATTGAACCGTACGATAAAGTGGTAGAATACTGGAATATTACATACGAGACAAGACAAAAGTTTTTTAATTCAACAATTACAACAAACGATATTTTAACAGAGTGGCCAATTCTAAAGCAACAGTTTGGATATTGTTTGGTAAAACGTTGTTTCGTCTATGTGATTATTTAATTACAAGAGATTTGTTTGTTTCATAGATCGAATTGGACTTTGAAAAAAAAATATCCTCTAAAATCAAACTGCTTGTTGGAAGAATGGGACAATGTCGTAACCAAATTGATACCGCGTTTTAACAATTACGTCAAAGATAAATATGGTCTTCAATTATTGGAAAAATTAACAACCAATATTGATAAAGGTTAGCTTCAATTGCTTTACATTATGAAATGTATCAAGGAGTAATAATAATACTCTTATATTTGCTTTGTAGATACACGTGATGTGATTGTTTCCTTGTTGCTTCATAGTATCTTAAAACCGACTCATCGCAAAAAGAACAAGAAAACAACTTTATTTGAGTCTAGAGAAGCATTTCTTATACATGCTGCTACTAGGCAAGAGCTTCAACATAAGATACTTGAAGGTATCAATAAGTGCAAAGCTGGAGAAACAGTTCAACCACATTTGTGCGGAATCGGTGAAGATGATATAAATTAGCTATTTTATCAAGAAGTGTCTCACTTAAAAATTTTATAAATGGATCGCTTTGGAAGCGAAAATGCCAAAATTCTGAAAGTATTATGTTTCCTATTTTCTTGTATTTCGACGATATAGAATTAAACAATCCCTTAAGTTCTCACATAGAGCCTATTCTAGCAGCTTATTATTCTTTGCCTTCAGCACCTACTTGTTTAAATCATAAATTAAAATTCATTTTTCCAGCAGCTTTATTTAAATCAAAAGACGTAAAAAAATTCGGTAATGATCGATGTTTATACAAATTAATTGAAATATTTAACGATTTAGAACAAAATGGATTGCAAATAAAAGTAAATAACCAAGTTAAAACTATTTATTTTGCACTAGGTCTTGTTTTGGGTGACAACTTGGCTTTGAATTATATATTAGGTTTTTCATGATCTTTTTCTTCTAACTATTTTTGTAGATTCTGTAAAACAAGCAAAACAGAATGCCAAAATGAAGCTCAAGAAGTTTCTGACAAGCTACGCAACAAAGAAAATTATGATTCTGACGTTCAAATTAGTAACGTACAACAAACAGGTGTCAGAGAAAATTCGATTTTCAATAAATTGCATAGTTTTCATGTTATTGAAAATTTCGCAGTCGACCTTCTGCATGATCTTTTTGAAGGCGTTCTCAATTATGATTTATGTCACATAATAATGTACTTTACTGAAAATAAGTTTTTTGATCTAGTGTTTTTAAACTGTCAAAAAGCTAATTTCGATTATGATTTAACTGAAAAAGGTAATAAGTCACCGCCACTCAAAGCAGAACACCTAAAGAACTTTAAACTTAAAATGACCGGGAGAGAAATGATGTGCTTTATATACATTTTCCCATTACTCGTTGGTGAAAAAATACCTAAAAATAATAAAGTATGGTTATTTTTATTAAATTTGAGCGAACTGGTTGATTTAGTGCTTTTTTCAGAATTTTCTGAAATGGACATTCAAAGCCTCCAAGAGCACATCATGCTTCATAATGAACAATATGTTCATTTATTTAAAGATACGTTGAAACCTAAACACCATTTTTTAATTCACTATTGTAAAATAATAAGAGAATCTGGACCATTGATAAATCTTTGGACGTTTTTGTTTGAGGGCAAATATAGACAATTAAAAACGTACGCAAAAAATACAACATCGAGAAAAAACATATTATTATCTTTGGCAAGGAAATTTACATTTTGTTTTTCTGAATTTATACAAAATTTTAAAATTTTAGAATATAACTGCAGCAACCGACAATACTCTTCGAAAACTTCAACATATTACAATGAATTTAAAAAGCATTTCACAACTGATATTACAGATGAAATAATTTGTTATTCATTTGTAAAGCGATATGGCACAATATTTAAAAAAGATTTTATAATATTTTTTTATAAACCCCAATTTACAGCGTACAAAATTTGTGAAGTCTTTAAACTAGAAAATAATGTAAATTTGCTATGCAATGAAATCAAAATTAATAAATTTGAGAGCCATTTTCAGTCCTATTTAACAGGAGGAGAATCGCAAAACTTTTATATATTTAATTTAAAAGATATTATTTTCCCTATTATTAGGTATTATAATGTAAATAATAATAAGTATTTAAAACCTAAGTTTAATTTTTAAGAAAAATGAAATGAAATAAATGAAAAAAATAAGTTTTAATAACCTAAGTTTAATTTTAAGAACAATGAAATGAAATAAATGAAAAAAAAAAAGTGTTTGCATTTTTATTTAAGGCAATTCCATTAGTATTAAATGTAAAGACAGGGAGACTTAATTTTAAAGTCAAAGATCTTTTAATCTAAAGAAGTGGTTTTTATTTGATGGCCTTATATTAAGAACGTCTTTACTTTAAATTAAAGACAGCAATGTTCTTCGTTTAAGAAAATCTCCTTTAATTTAAGGCAATATTTTCCTCTTTTTAAGGAAACCATATGTACTTAAAAGTAGAATCGTGTTTCCTTAACTTAAGGAAGACATGTCTTTAGTGCTATTTCATTCCCATTTTTTCCTTAAAACAAGTAAATTTTTCGCGGTTTTAGGACACATTTGTTTCAGTGTAGACACGCAGTTGTACAGTACAATAAATTAAGTATAATCGAATTAACCAAGTTTTTGGTGATCGATTGGAAAATTGGTGTAAGTATAAAAAGGAGCCAAGTTGACTTAGTCCAACTTTAAATTTTTGAATGAAGTCAAAAGGACTCCATTAACTGGCGCCCAAGGATTCCAAGAAAGGAATCTATGAGCGAAATATAACAGTAGCCATATAAAATTGTGAAATGATTTATCTCTGGGTCATACGGGGCAGCCCAGGATATTTCAAATTTAACTGTAATAAAATATACATAATTGTGAAAATATAATTATGATAATTGTAAAATAGTCCAGCGATTCACCACCTATGAGGGGACCCTCCTGACTATTTAACAAAATTTTTACAAAGTAAAAACAAAAAAAATTAAATCAACATCCCGAGAGGATATAATTTGTCAAAAGGCGGAAGGCAGCCAACGGCGCTAATGCCCAGGTGCGAGCCAATTTTGAATGAATAAAACCAATTCTAGCCTTCCCTACACACTCCTGCATCTGTGAGTAAAATAACACAGTGTCCACTTATAGAGAAATTAAAATGAGCACGAAAATAAAAGTGGAGGATGGGACCGTGTGTAGAAGTCCTCGCAAGTGGGGAAAGTCTCTGATCACCATTCACCTGGGAGTGGCCAGAACGATTCTTCTGCATGCGGTTCAGGCAGCTCACAACTTCCGGGTGATTTAACCCAAGTGTCCTCTGGGTAGCTCCCGAACACCCGTTTGGGGTGAGCTAAAGTGAGAAGGCGAACCTGGTGGGATCACTCGAGCGTTTTCGGTTTAAAGGCCCACCAGGGTTTTGCAGCGTCTGCTCATTAGTAGGTGTGACTGCGAGCGGGCGTCTGACTTGAAGCAAGCGGCTCGCTATATAAATGTGCCCTAAATCATGAAACCCCCAGAATCTGGTTGTGCGCTGCCCTTGCTACCCGCCACGCAAAAACACCTTCCAATGAAAAATTTTAGCAAAAAGCCACGGATCAGACCCCCCTATTCTGATGGCGACTACGGCAAACGTTTAAAGGACTACGATTTAAGGGCATGCACCTGGAATGTCCGAACCCTTAATTGGGAAGGTGCCTCTGCCCGGCTGGTGGATGTCCTCGTAAAGGCAAAGACTGGCATCACCGCTATCCAAGATATGCGATGGACGGGGAAGGAATGAAAAGAATCGGACCTTGTGACGTCTACTACAGCTGCCATGTAAAGGAGCGCAAGTTCGGTGTTGGATTCGTGGTGGGAGAGAGACTCCGTCGCCAAGTACTGTCGTTCACGATTCGCATCAAAACTAGATTCTTTAACACCTCGCTGATTTGTGCCCACGCCCCCATGGAAGAGACGGACGATGTGACCAAAGATAACTTCTATGAGTGCCTTATGCGCGCGTACGAACGGTGCCCCCGCCACGATATAAGGGAAGGAATTTTTGGTCCAACGGTCGGTAAATTCAGCCTACCGATGAAACATCCGCTAACGGGCTGATGCTGATCGGCTTCGCCGGGGCCCGAAAAATGGTACTATGTAGTACCAGGTTCACGCATAAAAAGATTCATCAAGCTACATGGCTATCTCCTGATGAAAAAACACGAAATCAAATCATGTTGTGGTGGACGGAAGGCATGCTTCCAGTGTCTTAGACCTGCGCACTATTCGAGAAGCTAACATCGACTCGGATCATCATCTTGACGCAGCCAAGATTCGCACTCGCCTCTGTGCACAAAAAGCGCGCGCTCATTGACACGAGAAAAGCGCAATCACAACAGATGATCGACCATTTCACCACTCGACTTGCATTCCAGCTTCTCGCTCATTACGTACCGCCGCTGAAGAGCTCATTGGTTTTCAGCGAGCCCGAAAAAACGACTGGTACGATGAGGAATGCCGTGGCGCCATAGGAAAGAAAGATGCCGCCTATAGGGCCACGCTGTAAGTCGCCGAGGACCAAAATGAAACGATAATACCTATAAGAACAAAAAACCTGAGGCAGAAATGGGTAACAAGTGAGTACCACTGGTTTTGTTTTATTACGTTAGAAGATAAGAGGAAGAAATATGGATTCTTTGACCAAAACAGTGGCTGAGTTGGCAGGGTCCCTAGGAGCTTTAGTAGCCAAGTTGCGGAAGGCGGAAAGCCAACTCTAAAGAGAGGCTCAGCCCGGTGGTGATTAGCGGCAATAAGATACCAGAACAAAATATGCAATTGCTCCAGAATGTCTATCTGGAAAACTTCTGTTGTTTCAAAATCAGAATAACCCAGAGAGTAGTAGAAGATATAGCAAATGAAGAAAGAATCTGCACAATAATTGTCTCAGTCCTGTCGAGAATAAAATGCAGATTTTGGAGAGATTCTATTTTCCGCAAATGGCGAACTGTATAAGATTGTATACGAAGGCCTGCGAAGTTTGTCGCGTAAGCATATATGGTCGGCATCCTTTTGTGCCGGAGCTAAAAAACACTCCAACACCAAAAAGTCCCTACGAAATTTTACATATAGATATATTCGAAATTCAAGGAGAAAAATTTCTCAAATTATCTGCGCAAATTTTAAACTCAAAATGAAAATTGTTAAACTCGAAATGCATATTTTAAACTCAAAATTTAAATTCCAAACTTAAAATAAAAAAATAACTGTGTACTTATTAATTTTTTTTTGCAGGTATTGTACAATAATTCTAATTGTATCCTTTATTCAAATAGCAAATTATTTCAGAATTCAAGAGAGTCTAGTGCTTGGACCTCCGTAATCAAATAAGAGCATATAGAGAAAAAAAAACAAAATTGAATATTTGTAACGATTGTCTTTTGGAAAGATTCCTGCCTTAAATTTAAAGCGAAATTGAGGGAGAAAAATCCATTACAAATCATGCTTACGAATAAAAACGCATTTTTGTTGAGTTTACAGGCATGGAACTTTCCCAGAGGAACTCGAAATCGCGTTGTAATGATTTATACATTTTCTTACAAATTAGATTATTAATATTCCCTTGCACTTGCGCGTTCAAGGTGTTTAAGTATAACACCCCGCTAATAACGCTATTATAAGCATAGCTTTAGATTACATATGTATAAGAAGGGTTAGCCTTAGAACAGTAAGTCTGCTGGTAGATACGCAGTTGTACAGTACATTAAATTAAGTATAATCGAATTAACCGAGTTTTTAGTGATCCATTGGAAAATTGGTGTTGGCCAAGTTAACTGGCCCCCAACTTCAAATTTTTGAATGAAGTCAAAAGGACTTCATTAACTTATTGTACATTCAAATTTGTTTGTTGCAACACAAGCGTATTTCTTTTGTATGAGTGAAAAGCAGAAAAAACAAATGAACTGGCATCGAGAGAACTTTTTTAAATGTTAGCAAATGTCATAATCTTTAAAGCTGCCTCCCAGCAGTTTTTGCAATTTGTGTAATATATATAAAACCATTGCGAAAACTTTTCGGCACAAAACGCCTACTAGAAATTATTATGTGTTTTTGCAAAAAGTACATTTTCTTCCCGGCATGGTTTTTCCTTTTTTATTTATTTATTATTTTATTAAAAAACATATTCACTAAGCGAGTTGAAAAATTACTGACGAATGAAATAGAATGGAAAATGGCACATATCTGCCAAATATGCGTACTGGCACACATTATATCATTGAACTATGATAAATATTTTTATCACATTAGGCGAACCAAAAGTTTATAAAATCTCTATAATTACATAGACAAGCCTTTCAAATGGTAGTAGTGAACCATTTCTAATGGTCTGACGTTATTCATTTTCTTTTCAATCTTGATTCTTCAAATAAACATCCCTGAAAATAGTACAAAAAATGATATGAACCCCGGTGTAACAGCTTGCCGATATCGACATATCGCACACTAAATACAAAAGCCATACACCTCAAAATTTTCCCGAATCATTGATTTTCCATAAACCATTGCACGGTGCACAATCCTAACTGCTGCAGAAATTACTCTGCCATCGCTTTATTCTTTCACTAGAAAATAACAGTTATTCTTTTTTTGTGTTAATTGAGTGACTCGCTCAGTGCCAACTAAAGAGTATTATTTTAAGTTGTGTCGGCATTATTGCATATTTGAAGTTGTGTATATTTATTCAAAAAAAAATTACTACAATTTTCAAAGAGGGAAGAAATCGAGATAATACCACTACTCAAGTGAAAAAATTTCAGTTCCCTTAGTCAAAATATAGAATCAATATACATATCTTCAGCACGATTCTCTTTGAAGCGGGTCTCAATTTGACTATAGTATTATAATCGTTATAGCAGGCACCTGGAGGTACTGGAAATCTTTTATCATCTCATTTAATTTGGTTCCAATGCGCTGCCATTATATATGCCAATATCTGATACGCCGTAACATAAACAAATATGGAATGGGTAAAATATTGACAACATGTCAACTTATCACATGTGATAAAGGTTCTATGATACCAAAAAAGCACTTGAAGTGATTGAAAGAACACTCAAAGATTTAAGAAGAAATGAACACTTCGGTGGATATCTAGTTGTATTGTCTGGCGATTTCCTGCCTATTATACTATTATGGCTCGCAAATGGCGCTACCAGTGTGTAGAAAAACAATCGCTAGATATTGGGACTGGGATGATGCCAATTAGCAAAAATATACACAATATAACATTGTCACAAAATTTCTGTAAAATAACATCATCCATAGATGAACTTGGACAAAAACAAGATAAAGCCGTGAATTACCCAATTCACAAAATTGTCAAAGTTTTAACATTAAAAACAGGATCACCATTCATACTTCTACGTAATATCAATCCTCCGCCTCATTGCAACGGTACAAGGCCTTCAGTTAAAAAAATATGAAGCCACTTATCGAAGCTAAAATTGTAAACGGAAAATTTAAAGAAGTATATGCTATATTACCGTGCGATCCACTGATTTCTACGAATGTGCCCTTCCAATCCAAAAGGCAGCATTGAAGTTGGACTTGCATTTGCAATGACAATTAAAAAGGCACAGATACAATTAAAGATATGTGGAACGAATTTATTATATAGTACATAAATATGTTTCCGACACGGGCAGTCGTATATGGTATGTTTACTGGTCAGAAAACCTTCTCTGTCTAAGCAAAAGGTTGAAACGCAAAGATCACAGCACATTCAAAAGCAGTTCAATAATGTATACTATCTCTTTTGATCACATTGTAACTCATCCCGAATATAAGCTAGCATCAAATAATTGAATGAATATATAACCAAAGCTTATAGCAAAGCTCTCGAATAAACAATGTTATTTGTTCTTCCATCTGGAGCGTAAACATATGTATAAATCAATCGGTTTTTACCGCGGGAGCATGCACCATATAGCTACCCATGCAAAAGGCATGGATTTTCTAAATTTAATCCACACACTTGATCGTCATGGCAAACGCCAATGATACAGGAAAATGTAACCGCTTTAAATCGAATGGCACATCTGTTCCTATCAAAGGAATTTGAGGCAGGAGTATATATTTTCCCTTTATAATAGTAGCTTCGATTACATTATTTACCAATTTTTTTACTGAAAGTCGAGCCCATTACATAGTCTTGGGGAGTTAATATTAAGAGGCACAATTAAAGGTGTTCCAATTTTTTATTACAGCGTGTGAGGTGGAACGCCTAGCATCTCGAAGGAATTTAAAAATTCAAATGTGTAGTTGACAACATTCTCGTCTATTATGACACTATCAATAGATTTGTACGTTACTGGATTTCTATATATTATGTCCAGAACGATGATGTTAATAGAATTAACATCAATGTTTATAGCAGCCAACAATGCTCGTTCACATAATCATTTTTGGTCTCTGAAATTAATTCCAATATTGGCGAATACTTAATTTATTAGTTCTTCAATGGCTTTAGTCATTGTGCAAAAATCGGGTGGGAAAGTAAATACAGTCGGTTGTCCTATCGACCGGCATTTTTCATTGCCTAAGTCCAATAGCTAGTTTTAAGAATGGAACTTGCTGTCAAAGTGTGGAAGATTACAGGCATGCGTTTAGCTCGTCAGCTGATGTTGCACGCGGAATTACGAGCAGAGCTTAGCGAAAATCAGCGGCTAATAAAATCAATGCTCCTCGAAACAATTGCGTATTATCCCGGAAATCTTGTAACGAGCGGTCGATAGCTTCAAGACTTTTTTTGTGAGAATGGCACATATAATTTTACAGATTTGCAAAGCTAAAAAATAAAGTTCAGTGGCAGTTTAAGTGCTGTTCTTCCACCATCCAAAAGTGTTAATACTCGTAAAATGTGTCATAATATTGTCAACTAACCAAATAAGAATGTTGGCATTTGGCAATCCACGCTTCTGCCATTCGTCAGAGTATTTGATTAATGTTTAAATACTTTTGCTGTAATATCATGGCGATGAGTTGACTGACCAGTTTATTTAGTCCTGCCATATGTTCTGTTACAAGGTCAACCCATTAAAGAAATAGAACTGTTAATTGTATTTAATAATATATATATTAAATGAACTATGTACAAAACTTTATTTGAAACGAACACCTTTTTCTTTCATATAAGACCTCAAACGATTCGGTCATTGATCAATAGCAGCACACACAGTTTCTATTGGTATTGACGACGCTGCTCGAACCAAAGATTTTTTGAGACTCTCCAAATTTCGGTGGCGTATTCGACAGACCATGTTATTCGACTCTGACCACAAACTTTAGTCTAATGGATTAAAATCTGGACTTACAGACGACCAATCATCTGTAGCTATGAAACCAGGAGTATTGCTTTTAAGCCACTGCTGGGAAGTTTTTGCCTTGTTTGCGGGAGCAGAATCTTGCTTAATGATCCAATGCTCTCCATCGAATAGAGTATTGCTTAACTGCTTTGCCATGCCTTCGAAATCAAGTGCTGGTACACTTTTACACCTTTAGAGGAGGCTTCCCACCACACATTACAGCAGCTGGATGGTGACGTTGAACCCTTGGAATAACATTTTTTTCGTCTTTGGAAGTTTTTGCGTAGATTTTGTCGTTTTGCTTATTAAAAACTTCTTCAACAGTGAAAATTTTCTCATCCATAAAAAGGATACATTCATGGCCGTTGATCGCGTCCTAATGAAAAGCCGCGTTGTCAGAAGATGGCCAGTTGGCCGAAAGTAGGTTTTCATGTGCAGATCATCTCGAATAAGTTTTGAAATTGAGCTGGTCGATACATCCATTTCTCTTGACATAATTTTCTGTTTCCTAAGGGGATTTCTGCGTATGAGTTCGCGAACAGTTTTTATGTGGCTGAATTGATGCGAACCACTTGTGGACGACTACTTCCCTTTCTGTCATCATAGATGTAGACGTTTGGAAAGACGATGAATAGTTCGGTAGACGAACATTCTCAAAATAATAAATTTTTTAGAGAAGCTCATAAATTTCACCTGCGCTTTTTCTACACTTATGGAAAGCAATCATTGTTAATAAGCGAAAGCAAACACTGACATGATTATTATATATAAGTAGACACTACATACAAATTATAATAAAAAATAAAAGTACCTTTTTCTGTGAATTTGTCCTCGGTGTATGCATTGTAACAGAATTTATGGCAAGACTAAGTACAGTACAGACACAATTTCCTTCCACTTTGGACTACATGTGAACGTTGCTACCTGGTTACTTGTGAATGTTGCTGGAATCATCATAGCCTGGCGTTATTAATTAGCGCTTACATTATTATTATTGTTAATAGCAGCACGAGGGTGAATGTAATCACCTATCATTTCGATTAATGAAATATTTATATTTATGCGGCTAATACATGCACTGAATTTCGCACAGAATAATACGTGTTTTAAATTTCAGTGAAATCGTACATATGCACAATGGACATCAAACACATCCCATGAATTTCAGCGCAATCGGATAAGAAGATTTTGGGTCATAAGTAGCCTACAATATTACTAAAAGAATACTCATACAATAGCTTTATTATAAAAATATGAGTTTGCCATTATGGTTTAAAAATGATTAAAGGAATGTGACCGCCGCGGCTGGCTTACATAAATTCCAGCCGAGAGTCCCACTTTTTGCAGCATTTGGGGCGGTATGTCAACAATAACGCGCCGAATATTGTCTTCAAGGCGTCAATCGTCTCGGGCTTATCTGCGTAGACAAGCGACATCACATAACCCCACAAACATAGTCCAGCGGTGTTAAATCGCACGATCTTGGAGGCCCGCCACAGGCCCACAACATCCATTTCAGGTACGAAAAAGTCTTTAATCACGGCTCCACAGCGTTACCCATTGACTTTAACATTATGGCCGGATTGATTTTTGAAGAAATATGGACCAATTATTCACTCTGCCCACAGAGCACACCAAATAGTGACTTTTTGATGATGTAACGGCGTCTCAAAAATGGCTTGTGGATTATCAACACTCAAAATGCGAAATTTTTTTATAACGTACCCATTCAACCAAAAGTGAGCTCACCTGAATATTGGACGCAGCCACACGTCTAAAAAACACCCTTTATTCATTAAAAATTTATAATTCTGCATACTTACAAGTACTTTTAACTGTCTTAACTTACAGCAACTTTGCGCGAGTTTTTATTAACAAAAGTATCGCGAATGGTATCACTTTTCAAACTAAGGAGCACTAAATTATCCCAGCGGTTTTGGGTCATACTCGTTCGCAATCTGTTCTTAATTATGTTTAGTTTCGGAAAATATCTTCCCCCGCTGCAGTTAGTTACCATTATCGATAAATATATGCGAAAAGCTATTTCCGCATTGCAAAATATGGATTGAAAATTATTTTGTAACAATCAACCATTAAATTCATGGTATACGCTACGAGACGTGTAATATTCAATCCATATTCAATAAGCGATTTGTACTGAAGAGTACGACACTTATAAAAACAAACACACAACATTCACACAGGATTTATAACAGTAAAAAGCTTAGGGCAAATCCTACGAACCAGCACGAATATAGAGGGCCCACTAAACAGGCAAGGGGAATACAAACTTACTTGCGAATGTCAATACAGCTACATAGGACAGACAGGACGTAAAATAAGAATAAGGTTCCGCAAATACTTACGGGACTATAACAAAAAGATGCAGAAACCCAACGCAATACCAAAGTCTAACTTTACAAAGCATATGTATATGCAACAATAAATGTTCACCAGCAAACATTAAGAAAACATCTGAAATTCTGTATGTGCAACCGAAAGAGTCCCGATGTAAGAGTAATAAACGAAAAGATGAACACAAACTTACACGTAATATTTGAACCCTTAAACCTTGTTTATGAAACACAAAAAATAAATTGGTGAAAACAACAGGTGTCAACATACAAAACCAATACAAAATATCCCACAAGACCAAAACTACTGACTGCTGCCTAAACAGACCACAGACACGACCGCGAGATAATCCAAATTTGTATAGTACATACATACATACGTACTAAAACACAAACCCGAAGCTGAAGTTCGCCAGCTCTCATCTTTTCGCGCGCTTTGACAATCAACTGATTTTCATATTCCATTTCATATTTTATTACTCCCATTCGCTTAGAAACAGACGCTACACTTCAATTTCCCACGAAATAACCATGATTCAATAATGAGTGGTTTGATACATAAACAGCTTTGTTCCTCACCTTTAGCTAAAACAGTGATGCTTGTTTGAAAATTTATGTACGAATTTCATCAAATATTTTTAAATAGTAGTAAAATTAAAAAAAAAAAAACAAAGAGTAGGTTTCACTGATTCATTTGTGTTGTATTAATTCGCTGACATTTTTCCTGAAAATTGTGCCAATTTGAGTAAGTGCAAACATGTAGGTTTAGTTGCAATTTATTTGATAGTTTGTGTATCTAGATCGTGACTGGTATACTGAGTGACCGTTTTCCTGCATCTTAGCCCTTTAAGCTCCGTGTCCTAGATCATTTCTGTGTGCGAGCGTAAGTTAGCAAGACCTTGGCTATTCCCTATCTTTTTGGAACGCGTTCGTACTTGCAGTCAGTGTGTTACAATTATTAGTGAACACTTTTTTATAATCGAACACTTTTGTGATCGTATCCCTACTCTTTTTCACCTCCACCCCTGTGCCAACGCTTCCTTGTCAAAGTAAATGGGTATTCCGAATTGCGAGAATTTGAGTTTGTATTTTAAAAAAAAATCAAATATTTTAATTAAAAGTGTAATTAATATATGTATATCTTTAATTAGGACCTTTGAGTGTGCATGCCATTAGAATAGATAATAAGCATTTCTGCCCAAGGTTGCTAATAACTTGTGTTCCCGGACTTCACCGTCACCGTTTTGGAGTGCTTTTCTGCCCAATCTTATCAGCTACCCCGTTTGCATGTAAATTGTTTAAAGTGTAATTAATCAAGAGATTAAATTTCCAATATATGCATATAACATTATTTTATCTAAATTTTGAGTAATATATAAACAAAATAAACCTAAACGAAATGTAATCCTGTGATTACATAGTTATTTATGGTTATGTAGTTTTTGTATCATACATTTTTCTGTATGTAATATAAATAAAAAAGTACTTTACTTGATTTACGCCGTTTTGACTTACTTACTTAATTGGCGTTATAACCGTTTATACCGTGCGCCTTGATGTTGTAACACAAATTGAGGGACCTACAGTTTTACGCCGACTCCGAACGGCAATTGCTTTTCTGTGAGAAGTTTTTTCATGGCACAAATACACTCGGAGGTTTTGCCGTTGCCTGGCGAGAGGCGACCGCTATTAGAAAAAACTGGGACCCACCGAATAAAGCGCGCACACGCTACACACTCGGCTACGGCGGCCGCCGTTCTGACCAAAACGTAGATCAAACGTATTAGAGAAGTCTCAACAATTGCGACGTGGGGAGATTGTGTGAGCTTTGGTGAATCAATTAATATGCCTCACAATATTACATGGACTTCAAACGAATTTGTTTTGATTTGGTTGTACCAACAATTTCATATATTTACCACTATATGTAGAAAACTAAATTTTATCTACTTATAATAATGATATTTGTTTATTAAAATCAATGTTTGTATGACGAAAGAGTTTCCAATCAGAAGAATGCATCAAAAATTTCGAAACATATTTTAAATTTGTGCAACTTAAATTCTACCACTAATTATTTACTTTTCATCCTTGTTAAAAACTTTTTCACAAAAAGGGATCACTTTCTTCCCCCTTTCTACTTCCTTTGCAAATGCAACCTTCTGTGCTGTCTTTATGCATCAAACCTTAAATAATTGAATCATGCGAAATAGTAATATAAATTTAAAGATTAACCACAATAAACGCTCAGCATTATAGTTTTTCAACTTTTCACAATAAATAAATGAGTGTTGTCAAAGCGTTAAAACTAACATTTTTGAGAAACTGTTGTGATGACCACAGCGCCAGCCTTTTATGTACGTATACATCTTAAATAACGAAAATTACTTAAATATGCACACTGGTAAGATATTGCACAATGAACAACAATAAATGCTTATATAACATATACTAACATTTTTCAGCTTCCATTTTGATTTTTTTCTCAATTTAGATTTTCAAAACAAGGCCAGCGAAGAAAAAACAACCTTGCAAACTGAATTGCACAATAGGTAGATTCAAGCTTTAGCTGCCTTTATGACATGGACTTTGTGGCAAATCCCGTATAAATTCAACCCTTAAACTGTGTGCAAATTTTAATAAAATTCAACAAATATTTACACAATTTTTAGGTTTATACTCTTATATTTAAGCCCAGTTAAAATCTTGAATGGTGACTGTTTTGTGCTTCAGGGAAGTGTGGTATTAATGAACTTTTGGACGCGATCATATGTATATACCAATTGGTAGGCGTATCTGTACATAACTCGGACAATATGGGTACAACTACCCTATTCATCCTTCCCACCTGCTCACGGTACTCCTGTCGTTGTAAGTAAATGTTGAATACTCTCAGCTTGACAATATTCCTTAAACAAATTGGAGGTGAATGCAGCTCCCCTGTCCGAAATGATGCGCTTCGAATTACCAAATATAGCTGCTTGCTTCTTTAGCCTCTTCACCATTGCTTCTGGCCCTGTATTTTTAGTAGGGTTTAACCACACGAACTTACTAAATGCGTCTACCACCACCAAAATGAAATTGTACGGCTTGCTGATCGAATCAAGCGATCCAAAGTGATCGACATGGTATGTCCCTAGAGGATTGTCTTCTTTCCATGGTGTTGAGAAAACTTCTTCTTCCCGGATTTAGCTTCGGTAGTAATGCATTAGATACCACTTCGCACTATTTGCCCTCCTTTGCCACTGATGTTTTTTCTAACAGCTCTTTAGTTTTATTTCTTCTTACTCGCTTGTTCCTAAGGTTTTACGAACTGCTCTTGTCCATTCCATGGGTCATTCTAGTACCTACCCTGTGTTCGATTTCATAATTGAAGTCTTCTAGAAAAAACGTCCATCTCGCAATCTTTTGTGGTACCACTTCTAACTAATAGTCATTGTAAACGCGTTACAATTTGTTATTATTTTAAATTTTATACCTAATAAGTATATCCTCCACTGCCTCGATGATTGCCAATACCTCTAGCTCATATGCCGGGTAATTCTTTTCCACCGGCTTCATTCTTCGTCTCATTTATTGTACCGCATGTAGCTGTAGGGAGTCCAGATCCTTCTGCAGTAACATAGCCCCATACCTGTACTTACTGGCATCCGTATGGAGATCTGTCACTGCTTTCTGGGAAAATAACCGTAATACTGGCGCATTCTGTATGTGGGCTTTCAATTGTTGAAAAGCTGCTACCTGTACTTCGCCTAATCTGAAAACTACGTTCTTTCTCAGCATATCCGATAATGGCCTAGCAATTACAGCAAAGTTTGCAATAAACCTTCGAAAATAACGTCAACCCTAAGAACCTCTGTAAACTTTTTTTGTCAGTTGATAAAGGAAGATTTTTAACGGCAATCGTTTTCTCTTATGAAATCTGTGCAGAACAATTTTTAACAATTTAACCCAAAAATTCTACTTTACGCTTTAGGAACTGACATTTTGTTCACTTTATTTTCAATCCGTATGCTGCACTAACTTGTAAAACTTCTTTCAACTTACTTATGCTCTCATTCTCGTCTATTGATGGAATAATCAAATCATCCATATATATACGTGATCACTGTTCCTTTAACATTAACGTATCCACAAAATACAGCAGGTAAGTTTGAAATACCAAATGAGACGGCGCAAAATTAATACTGCCATCACTAGTTACGAAAGATGTGGATTTTCTGGATTGCGGCTCTACTGGTGCATGGAGAACCCCATTGGACAAATCTAGTGTTGTAAAAACTATTTCCCCTTGAAGCCTATCTAATACATCATCCATTACTACCATCGGAAAATTGTCAATCGATGATGCGTTGTTGCAATTGCTGGTTTGTATTATGCCTTTATCCACAAAACAACGTTCTTTAAACGACATCCGCCTTGACCGTTGATAAACAGGGACATCATCCGATAGTATAACTTCCATTTTTACCGGTGAGACACAATTACCTGCTTGTGTATATCCCTCCACTAAATTCTCTACTTCCCTAGCCAGACTTTTTCCCAAATGTTCTATATCCAGTGTTTTATTTTCTTTCAAATCGTTCAAATTCATAACATCGAACTCTTTTGTTCAGTTCTGTTATGTAACTACTTCGTCTTCCGATACTTGCTCTATAATTTCTTCAATTTTAGATTTCAATTTAACTGCTTGTGATTATTGTTTTTAATATCTTTCTTATCTGACCAACTCTTCTTTTTGACAACAACTACTTCAGTTAAAACAATATCGACGTACTTTGGAATGGCCTTTGCTATCATTCTTGAAAACTAAATGTCTTTTTCATTAACTACATGGAAGGTGACATTCAACGATATCCCGTCAACATGCATCAAAGCTTCCAACCTACCTATTGTCTGAATTACGTTTGCACAAGCACTGTATAATTTTCTCGTATCATTACTCAACTTAATTTCGCATCCAAATAGTAATAACGAATCGTAGCGTATCAAATTTAGTGAGCAGCCGGAATCAATAAGGACCTCAAACTTAAAATCGTTTATCATTACTGTCTTAATATGCAATTAATCCCTATCGATGTTAAGAAAAGGTTGGAATACCTCATCTTCCAACGTATTCACTATGCCGGGTTCTTTCTTTGTTTCCTTAGATCCCTTAAATTTACTCTTGCACTCGAAACTCTTGAACTGTTTCTGTGGGCACTGTGCTGCACTTAAAACATCTTTTGGCCGAATCTTCTCATTTGATCCTAATTTTCCTAGCCCTGAACTAGATTTTCGTATCTTTTCATAAACTTTCACCTGCTCTTTTAAATTTTCCAGAGACTTTGCTTGACACAACACAGACTTATTGAACTTTGAATCCGGAATCCCCTCAATGAAATAGTCTATGATGCTGGCCTCATCTAAATTTATTTCATTGCCTATTACCATTACGCTATACAAATACTCCCGAATACTTTTATTTGTTTGTTTACGTCGATTCTTTAACAGCTTATGAACATCCCATGAACAAAGTTTAAAACCGAATTCAGATACTAACGCAGTACGGGAACTAACACAATCACCTAAATCTTTGAGAGTAAACTGTTGCTGCCTTAGGAGGGATTGCAGATGATTGCTTTCTTGGACGTCATCGTATACTGAGACACTCAACTCATCGTCACTAGCCTCATTTCGCGACAAACCATAGTGCTGATTTAGTATATTCTGAAGTTCTATTTTTTGTCCTGAAGTCGATATTCCTAACTCCCTTAACTTTTCTTTCAGTCCGCTAACTGTCAAAGCCATCAATGTGTTCCAGTCCATCGTAAAACTTATTGACTATGTCGATATACATACTATGTATGTTTAAAATTCAGTGTCTTATAAACTAACAAAGTTAAACAGAACTAGTAAAAATTTTCATGTAAATTATATTGCATGCAAATTAAAATTATGTATGTATATACATACATACATATGTTTCTTTTTTACAACTTTAACTTTTCATTTATCCATTAATTCTTTCTTCTGAGTTTACTTATACTTATCAGAATTTATTTTGATTTGACAGTCTTTACTTCTCGTCACTTTTTGCAAAAATTTTGTATTCAATTTCTTGTATTAACCCTCTTTAGCAAAGCACACTTATTCTTATTTGATTTTTTACTTCCCTTTACTCTCTAATACATAAATTTTAATTATCTTAGCCTTATTTCATCACCTATTTTCTTCTTCACATTATCTTTGCCTTACAGTACTTCTGCTTTTTCGTCTACTTCCTATATTGTTTCTTCCCGGTATTTCTGCTTTTTGTCTTCTTGCTTTATTTCTTTCTTTTGTCTGACTCGAAGTGTTCGTTCGTATTTTATTTGAAATAGTCCAAACCAGTCCTTCGTCGTTTCTCGTTCAGTCATCGGTCAGTTTAAGGTTAGTACTCCGTCCGTTTAAGGTTAGTCCGTCACCGTACATCCAGCACCGTACATCCATACATCTATGAAATGTGTGCGGAGCGGATGAAATTATGAAGTGGGAGAGTTTAATAGGAATTGAATTGTTTCAACCAATGGAATGTACTTTGGAGTGGAAAAGTGTACACAGCGTTTCAGGGGGCTTCGTAAATTTTCAGCGTATAATGGAAGATGAGCAAATTTTAGATGGAGCCTTTCGGATTGCTTCTAAATCAGAAGCGGGGCCTGCTCCGCCTACAGAATTTTTGCCTGCTATATTGGAATCACAAAATCGTAATTTTTACAGCTAATTAAGGCAGTACAAAAACCAATTTCGCAAAATGCGAAAATAATTTCATTGCCAAAATTCAATTCGGATTGTTCGCGTATGATATCGCTTAATGACCTACAGTTGGCATGAAATTGTGTAAATATCCCCTCGTGGCAGGGCTCTAATTATAGCCCTTAGCAAGTCGTTAGAGATAACCGCTTCGCAGTGGCAATCTCAAATTTAAGTGTGCTATAAAACCAAAATGCACACACTTTACAAGTGCCCTAGTAGAGGGCGTAGATCTGATCGAGTTGTTCACAAAAATATGTTTAAAAATTTCCAATCACCCTCAAATTCTCAACTTATTCATAAAAACCAAATTTACATAGCCTCGTTATTTATTGAATTATTTTAATAAAACAAACATACAGAAAAAAAGTTGGAAAAATGTGATTAAATATGCGTGAGCAAATTTATATATTTAGTTTTGCCAATTGAATGAGAAAGTCTCCGATTCTGCACTCCGTTTCTGAATAAAAAAATTCCAGGGGAATTTCCCCCGTTTTCCCATTTCTCATATTCTGAATACAAATTTGCCGATTCCTTTCCCTCTGTCCATGATTAAACTATACCAGGTTATAGCGTTCGCACGAAAACAACATTTATAGTTCAAAAATGAAAATGATTGTGTCAAAAACAGCGAAACGGTAAATAATCTGAAAAATATAAATAATAATCAGTCTTATCCTGAGTTTCACTTTCGCCCAAAATGTTTAACTTTTCCCCCATTATAAATTTCGCCCAGAAATTTTTGGCTTTCGAACATACTTTCTGCTTAAAGGCAACACTAATTTCTGGAGAAAAGAGTAGCCATTTTTACTGCATTTTTTCACTTAAATTTGAGAGGCAGAACAAACAGATTCAAAATGTAAGTAATGGTTTTATTTAAAAAAAATTTCAATAAAAAACAACGGAATTTACTTTTATTCTAGGAGTAAAACCACAAATAAGAACCAGACTGATATTAATTTAAGTAGAATGCTGGAAAACCCGGATATTGCCAAGGGTTTTGTAAGGAAGAATAAAGAGAATGTGGCAGAGTTTTGGAAGCAACTAACATTGGGCTAAATAGCGCAAGACCTCCAGTGAAGTGATTCTGAATGGAAAGAGATAGAATTAATATGTGATGTACCATCGGTTATATTTTATATATGCATATTTATACGTGCGAAAGAAGGCTTCCGTAAACAAATGTATGGAAAGAGGCACAGGACGCCCGAACAGGACACACAAGTTTTCTCCGACAGAGGAGGAAATATACGAGCTCGTGGGCATGAAAGAAGCCGTAGATGGTGTCCAAACCACCCAATCATTCGGGTTGCCTCCTAAAAATTGCCTAAGGACGCCAGTCGTGACTCAATTTGAAGAGATCGCAGAATGCACCAACGCCGTTGCATATGACTAAGTGAAAGATAGCGGCACCCGACCCCGAAACGAACCTCATATAAGAGCTGCAATGACAGAAAATACAAGAAAAAAGAACACACAGAAAGTCGTTCTGAGAGAGTTTGAGACACATGAAGAGTTATGCTCTAAAGTGTCGGAAGCCATTTCTATGACGGGGGGAAAATGCGGATCAAACCCAGTACAATTTAAGAAAATTGCACCGGTCCTTACAAACGGCTCAACCGGCACAAATATTTGGAGTTTAACGAAATGAAACGTCATAACTTGCAAATAGAAAAATTAAAGAGGAAAAGAACGTAGAAGAGTTGGCAATAAAACGCCGATTATTGCAACTCAAGGAGTCATGACATGCTTCCGGGTGCGTAGCATCTATGAAACGTATCTTCATTTTGCTATCACAAACCTAGAATAATAAATAAACACAGTTTTAGATGTACAAGAATAACATGTAATTGAAAAAAGGTTACAAGTAAAACATTGATGCTACATGCTCGTTTCCTATTACATATAATGTTCGACCTTGTTTTACCAGCTGTTTAGAAGTGGAATTTATTTCGGGCGAAACTCATAAGCGTATCCACTTCGGGCGAATGAAAAAATTGCGGGCGGAACTCAGAATAAGGCTGTATTCGTAAAATACAATGCAAAAGTTATGATAATTTGACAAAAGCATATTCCAAAGAAGAAGCATGGCTTCTATGGCATAACCTGAATCAAGACTCTATCCCTTCATATTCGAACTTCGAAGTTGAAGAAAGTAGTGTGAACTCTCGTGATACTGCACAGTGGTACTGCGATACGATGGCATCAATGCAAGTCAACAAAAGTTACAAAGAGAATTCTTACTTTTTCCATCTCGCCATCACATTTACGAACACGTTTTGATCAGTGTTTTCCTGAACATAACACATATATGTATAAATGAAAATTATGTTGAACATCTCATGAAAGCAATTAAGAGTTCAATAAATGTTACGTTACTCGTACTCTGAAAGGGGCAAACAGCAATTAAGGAATAGTCTAAGTTAAATACTCGGTGCAAGTTTTTAACAATACTTGTCGAATGCAATAAAACCAGTCAAACCTTTATAGGTTTTCAAAGTGTTCAACCGATCTTTATGAAATTTGTATAGTAGGTTCATGCGGTTTCAACATAGGATATGTATAATTTTAGAAAAGTTTGCAGTATCATACCCCATGGAAGGTAAAACTTGAATTCGTCTTATATCAGCAACTGTTCAGTAAAGATTAATCATATTGTGGGCATACATATATGACTTATAGATCAAACTGTGTATCAATTTGCCAAAGTGGAAGGTGCCACTTACTTAATTGGCACTATAACCTCTTACGAGATTTTGGCCGAGTTTAACAAATTGCGCCAGTCACTCCTTCCTGCTAGCTGGCGCCAATTGGCAATACCAAGTGACGTAAAGTCCTTTTCCGCGTGGTGTTTTCAACGCAGAGGAGGCCGTCCTCTTCCTCTATTACCACCAGCTGGTACCGCGTTGAACACTTTCTGGGCTGGAGCATTTTCGTCCATTCCCACGACATGTCCCAGCCAACGTAGCCGCTGTATTTTAATTTGCTGGACTATGTCTATGTCGCGGTAAAGCTCATACAGCTCATCGTTCCATCGTCTGCCGTATTCGCCGTCGCAAAAACGTAAAGGTCAAAAAACTTTCAGAGAATCTTTCTCTTGAACACTCCAAGGGCCGTCTCATCCAATGCTGACAGTGCCCATGCTTCAGCGCCATACAATAGCACGGGCATGATTAGAGACTTGTAGAGTGTGGTTTTGGTTCGTCGAGAGATAGCTTTAACCTCTTACGAAAGAGAGTCACCCTGTTTGGTTCCAAACGGCTCGGAGAGGTCCTTCCCGATTCTGACGGAGCTGATGGTGTTGCTCAACGTCATTTTACATAGCCGTATTAGTTTTGTCGAGATACCAAATTCAGACACTGCGGCAAATAGGCAGCTCCTTCTTGTGCTATCGAAAGCGGATTGGAAGTCGACAAAAAGATGGTGTGTATTTATTTCATCTATCTCGTCACGCCCTATACAAAAAAAAACCAAATTTCTTATTACTCCGCAACTCTTTGACGCAGATGTACCATAGTTAATATATTTATCAATCGGATATATCAGGCTTTATATTAATTTTTGGGGAAAAAACTCCCTAATTTAAGAATAGACTACTGTTAACCATATCTTCAAAGCTATTTTTTTTTGCTTTGCTGATTTCGTCTCTAACTTAAGGTACATTTAGGTCTTTGTCGATGTTGCTTAGATACCAAGGAGCACCCGCAATACTTCTTAACGTCATTGATTGGTATCTTTGGAGGATTTCAATGTTAGAGGTACTCGCCGTCCCCCACAGCTGCATTGCATACGTCCATACTGGCTTGAGGATTGCCTTGTAGAGCCGTACTTTATTTTCGAGGCTAAGTTCCGATTGCGGACCTAAAAGCCAGTACATTTTTTTAGTTTTTAGATGTTTCTGCTTCTCTTTTATATGGGTCTTCTTCTGTCCAAATGTACTCCCAGGTATTTAACGGTTTCTTTTTCAGGATGGCTCTATCATGCCATTTAAAGATACGGAGGGGCAGTTTCCCGTTCTTAATGTTAATGTTATCTGAACAGACTTCGGTGTGTTAACTTCAATCTTTCATATCTTTAGCCATTTTTCAACCAATGTTAGCTTGTTCTTGCGTCATTGCAGTTATAACTTGTGGCAATAAATGCCGTATCATCAGCATATGTGGCAACCTCTATATCGTTGGTAACCTGCAAGCCAGCTGTAAAAATTGTATATAAGACGGGGCCCAATACGCTCCCTTGGGGAACTCCAGCATCAATCGAATACAACATTGAAGATTTCATTTTTCATTTACATAGAGCTTACGGTCACTCAGATATGACTTTAGAAGTAAAAAGTAAGGTCCCGGGAGTCTTTTCTTTATTTTGTAGAGTATCCCTGGATGCCATACTCTATCGAAAGACGGCTGCACATTACTGCTTGCATTCGAAAGCGTCCATAATAATTTTAACAATTCGATGGCATTGCTCAGGAGTTCCATGCCCCCTTCTGAACCCAAACTGGTGTTCGGGTATTATATTGCCGTCTTCTAAAACAGCACCGCAGTGGCGCTTTTTTCATCAGGAATGAAATTCGGTTGAAAAACTGAATGCAGATGTTGGGCAAATGCTTCGGCTTTCTCTTCATTGCCTCTGCAACGGTGACCGTTACTATCTTCTATGATCGTATTTCTCCTAGTAGGCCTCTTTAAATATCTGCTTGCCTTCCATAGGTTATGTTCAGGGATATTTGCATAGGGATCTAGATTTCTTAGATACTATGCAGTCTCTTGATCTTTTATTTCGCACAGTTTTGATTTCAAAAATTTTGTTGCATTGTTCAGAATTCTTTTGTCAAGTGGACTCCGAGTTGTTTGTCATCTTTTCCTCAGTATCCTTTTCTCTTTGATGAGCTATATAAGTTTAATGGAAAGAAATGATTTTCGGTCTGCATTTGTCCTCGATTGTGAAGTGAAAAGAAAGTCCGCTTCATGGATTACATTACGAAATTTTTCAACTGCTAAGTCTATCTCGTCGGCAGTTTTTAGGGATATTTCCAAACGAGTTCGACTCTCAAGCCAGTTTTTAAAAGCAGCTATATCAGTATTTTGCGTAATAATTCTATAGGGAGTTTCCTTACTGGTACGTTAATATAATTGGTGAGTGATCAGAGCTTAAATCAAAGGAGTTTGTGCTGTGGTATTCCACTATACACAACAAAATCTAACAAGTCAGGCATTTTTCGGGGATCACTAGGCCAGCACGTAAGTTTCCCGGTAGAAAGAGTTTAGTAGTTGAGGTTTGTTATGCATTTGAATAGTTCAGTCCATTTTGGGTTTGTCAATCTAGATCCCCATCAAGGATGCTTGGCGTTATAGTCCCCGCCAGCAATAAAGCGGCTGCCAAGGCTTTGGAAAAATATTTTGTAGTCATCTAGCTTGAATAGCGGCGGCTTGGATATTTGCTAAGTTAATGCTATCTAGTTTTGTGAATTTTAGCGTGTTTTTAACAATTACTGCAGCCCACCATGCGCTTTGTCAGACGGGTGATTAGCCTTTATAACTTCATAACCTTTTATATATATATATGATTTTTTGGTAAAGTGAGTCTGGGAAATTAAAGTTATGTCAATGTTATGTGATTTAAGGAAAATACTTATTTCATTACAGTGGTTTGAGAGCCCGTTGGCATTCCATATAGCTATACGAATATCTACATACATAGTTTATTTACAAGGAGCATTATCATATTGCTTATTTGTTCAGCTTGTTTTCTAAAATTTTTTCAATTCTGGGCAATGCATTCCCTTTGATGTTTGCGTTCTCAGCTCCTAATACCTGAGCATAAGTTGGTTGATCGCTATTGTTGGGCATGTTGTATGTTTGGATACTGTGGTTTATGAAATTTGGTTGGCTATATTTGGGCTGGCTATTTTGAAATTGGTTCTTTTTCAAGATATTAGAAGCAGACTTCTTATTAGACATAATTTTTTGATAAATTGCGCAGCCTTTATAGCTGGCCGCGTGGTTCTCAAAGCAATTTGCACATTTAGCTGGAAGGTTCTTGTCTTTAGGGCTGTGGTCACTTGGGTGTTGTAGCGAGCATTTAACACATTTAAATTTTTTATTACAAAAGGGCTTAGTGTGACCGAACTCCTGGCATCGAAAACATTGCACGATATCACTTACTTTCCTTGGTGACTCAATATTAACCACAGCATTCCCAATATATTTCAAGTTGTAAATTTCCGCGTTACTATTATCTGGCTCAAAATCTAAGAAAAACATATTAAGTGGTTCCTTAGTAACTTCGTCTTTAATTATTTCTAATGGCGTGGTATAATGAAGATTTTTGATTACTACACGAAAGGCTCTCTCTTGCTTTAGTTGAAACATATGAAATTTTATGTTATCATTCCTCAATGTTTTCATGAGTTCTCTATACTTGTCGACCGTCTTAACCATGGTTCTTACATTACCATCTCGTTGCGATTTATAGGTGAATTCTTTAATATTTAGTTTAGTTTTGAGGTAGCTCAATAATCCATTGATGTCACAGACATCAGCCATATAAATTGGTGGCGGCATTGGAGACTCCAGTGCATCACTTATCATGCCAGCCTGGGGGTCTTGTTCAACTGCATGTTTACTTTTGCTCTCATTTTCAGGGTTTGTTTTGTTTGCTTTCTTCCGGAAAGAGTCACTGCCACAAATTGTAGGAAAAGTTCGGTCAAAATCGACAAAATAGATCGTGAAAATAAAAAAATAAAAACAAAGAAAAATGTATATCGAATCAATTATACGAAGCCCGAAATCCCCTCACAACCAACCTCACCTCACTCGGAAATTCCCTGAAACACACAAATATTGTCGACAATAACACTAATGTAACACCAACAACAGCATTGCAAAATATCACAACCAACAACGAACCCATCATTTTAACCAACAATGTCAAACCACAAAATTGAAAACAAGCATGGCACACCAATCGCCTTTTTGCAGGTGAATACCGCTCTTGTTGCTTTCTTAATACACTCTGTTGTGTGGTCAATCCAGAGAAGTTTACCGTCGAGAACCACTGCAAGATACTTAGCCGTATGTTTAAACTGTAGGCGTTTCGAGTGGCTTCCTGGATAGCCAGCCCCTTCGCCTAATATACGCTACAGTGATCAGAGAGCGGGAACGATGCTTCTGGTTCCAGCACTGAGGAGAAAACTCCTCCTTCGTCGAGTTTGGAGCTATCAGTATACATGTTTATTGCGTTACATATGGGGTGAGGCATGGTATTCCAGTCCTATCGTGTTGGTATGGTAATTTTATAGTTTTTAGTTGTTGTTGTTGTAACAGCACAATACATTCCCCTATTTGGTGGAATGCAATAGTTAGTGCTAATAGCTATGAGTAGAAGCGCCATTATACCAAATTTTTCTAGTTTCCAAAAGCTTGTCCCTCTGATTGTTAAAGTAACAGTAGCAGATATTTCTCGAGCAACCACGTCAAGTCGAAGGAGATGTAGAATCGTATTCAGAGTTTCAGTAAGTTAAGAGCATAAAGCTCCATTTATGCATAACTCCGCGTTCTTTTGTACACTGTGGTATTGCTTGACGGCTCGATTAACTGAGGGTTGGCCATCAGACTGGGATAGGGCGGACGAAGATACCAGACGAGACATTTTTCCGTAGAGGACGCACACAAAATCCTCCACTGATGGCATCACTGTGGCTATGGTGAAGTCCACAGTAGACAAAGTTTCTCGGTTGGCCCAGAAATTATTGCTGATGAATTGGGCTTAAATGTCATGGAAGCTCCTCGATTGGCACAAGAATTTATACTCGTATGCTTGACGTGAGGCAAAAAGAGGGGCAGTCTAGCAACTTTAGTAAAGTCGTTGTGTAATTTGGCGAGTGAAACGTCGAAATCTGAATTCGCCCTGCGTTGGTTAAGTATGTTTATGGTTGTGTGTGTAAACAAACCAACCCAGCGAATGGGGGAAGAGGGACAAGCATTCAGCTTACATGAATTCGCCTTGGACAACACTAATATCAAATATGCATATAGACAAATTAATCGTCGTATATTTATTTCATTTCGTTAAATACACTGTGGAATTAACTAAGGAAAGTCAAAATAAATTATCAATACTTTTTGCTGTTATTTGTGTGAACAGAACTGTACATATGTACATATGTATGTATGTACGCATATACCTTGAAAGTAAGGCACGTATTCCAACGTTATTATATTTAGCCTCACGTTACTCAGTATTAAATTTTACATGTTTTCTTATTTTATAGCAAATGTTCTGTTTATTACTTAAAAAATCAGCTCTTTTTAACACGTTTAAAAAAAAATCATATATCCATATGAACATATTTATATATGACTAAAAATCCCTTATTTTCCCGCCTAGCATGTTATAAAAATTAACATTAATACATATATTTTGCCACCGTCTCACATATGCCATAACATGAACATCGTTATATGCTAATGGGTGGGAAATGACCATCGGCAAGGGCACAATTCAATTGAATGGCTGGTCTACTGTTATTGAAGAATTCCATACGGTGCAGATTCTTGGCTTTTGCCCTATATTCCTCAATCGAGAGATTTACAGATTGAGATTGGTCCGAATGATGTGGATCGGCAGGATACCGATCATCTCCCGGCATCAAACTTATAAATCCATCAGTACAATGTTGTATAACAGGAAACATTAGAGTAATCCCGTTTTTTGAGCGAGCTTTTGCAAATTCCAATAATTCATCCAAACGTTTGAAATTTAGTAGTCGGGATAGTTCATACAACTGTGGCGGAGGCAGAAACAGCTCTTTGGTAAAATATCCATTAACAAATTCCATTGGTGTCATCCACTGTAATAATGAAAAAATAATGGTTTTATTAAATTTTTAACATGATGCATAAAAATTGCCAACCATAAAACTAGCAGCTTCATTACTTTCCAAGAGAACTTCTGGTATATGCCCCAACGCCACCAAATAAAAAGCGGTTTGGAATCTTAAAAAAATATGTTTATAAAAATATGTTAATTATATTAATTTGCCACATGCATGTTATTGTTATTGATGTAGCCATCACCCATGGTCGTTGTCGTCAAATTTATCTAGGAGACCCAGGAAACGTGCAGTTCCGACGGGAACAGAGGGAGAGGGGGTTCAGATGAGTTGGCTTGAGAGGGCATGTGAATAGGTTTTTGGTATCGTGCGGAGAATCTCCACATGCCGGACATGTGTTTGGTATGTCGGGGCTGATTCTGGATAGGTAGAAATTAAGTCAACTACAATATCCAAATCTTATTTGGGCCAGAGTAGCGCGGGACTCGCGAGGCGGCAGCGACTCTTCATCTGCAATTGGCATTGACAAGGCGGGAGTCGATGGTGGCAGTGACTGTCTCTTCGTGGATGTTGCTTAGGACCTGCCGGTACGATGTCGGATCCAGCGGTTGGGTTACGTGTGGTTGGATCTCAACCTTCAGTTCGAGGAGGTGCCCTCTGATGTGCCTGGGAGGTGGCTCGTCGGCAAGCAGATGGTTATTTGGGCGCCCCAAACAGTGACACCCCGCAAGGAACCGTCAGCGCGCGGAGTGAAGCGTTCTGGCTCGTTCTCACGACAGTCGGTTCTACGATACCGGAACGACCCAGATTATATCCGGCCAAGCAGCGTTCCCCAAAATTTTATGGAGAATTTTTTATGCCGTTACAACAACAAGAAGCGTTCTGGCTAGTCTGCAGCTTCCCCCACTGTGTCCTACTTGTTCCTGGCGACCTCGCTGGCAGCATAGTTTATTACCGGTCGGCCAATCGTCTAGTATGTTGCCAACAACGTTTCTTTTCTTTGCCCAAGTTCTGCCGGCGAGCGACTTGAGGACGTTGTTGTAGCTCTGCACATTGTTGGCGATTGCAATAGTGTGCGCAGAGAAGAGCAGGTTATCAAATAGAAACCCCAAAATCCTTAGGTGATTAACCGTCGGAATGGGGGTGCCATCGACATGAATGTTAAGGTCCTGCCTGACCTCCTTCGTCCAGGTGGTAAAGAGGGTTGCCGAGAGCTTTGTAGGGGGCAACCATCGAATAAACGGGCAAGGTCGGAGAGATATCCGTTCACTTTCGAAACCAGGTCATCAATTACATTACCGATGGCCCATATCGAGCAATCAACGGCATATGAGATTATGATGACACCCTCTAGCAGTTGAGGGAGCTTGGAGATATAGTGATTAAACAAGGGTGGAGACAGGACGCCATCCTGCGGTACCCCTTGTGTAATTCTCCTCAGTTTTTATGCTGAGCTTCTAAATAGTACCGATGATTAACGACACACAAGTGATTCGCGGTCCACTGTTTCTGTCCTTGCGGGAGAGTTGATGCCTCTACGTCGGCTAGTAGCGTGGAATGGCTTACCATGTCAAAAGCCTTTGGCAGGTCCAACGATACTAGGACGGTTATCTCACAGGGGCGGTACTGGTTAAGACCACGATTCACCTTTGTGTTTGTGGCATTGAGTGCTGTTGTTGTACTGTGCACTTTCCGGAAGATGCTTAGCCGAGCCCAGGAGGTGAGTGTAATACGGGAGGTGTAGGGTCTCAAGTGTCTTTATAGGAGTCACCCTCGTTGACCGGTTTCCCTGATTTCAGCAGTGGGACCGCCCTCCCAACCTTCCAAATGTCAGGAATGATGAGGGTGGCAGTGGCCATGGACAGATTGACGATCCCTGTGAGAAACTGAACTACCGCAGGGTCCAAATTTTTTAGCATCAACACGCTTAGCCCCTCAGGGCCAATGACCTTGGGGAATTTCGCCTTTCCGATGGCCTCCTTCACCTCGCCACAGGTGACAGTAAGGGGTACGCAAAACCAACTCGAGCATTTCTTCGAGACCGAAGAAGCCCGATCCCCCACAGAAATTTCCATTCGGTCATCAGGCTTCGTCGGGTTGGACAAGGACCTTACCGTGGACCAGAGTTTACCAACACCTGTGACCAGGTTACCGGATTTAGATGCTCCTCCCACTTGTTCCGCTTGTTCTGATTCATCCTCCGACTGATAGAACCTTCGATAGGGATAGCTCTCACTTGGAACCTGTTATATGACATTTCGTTTTGACATTTCTGTTGAGTAAGCATTGACAAATCATCATGGAAAGAATGACGCCGTTGTGGAAATTTACTTTAAAAATCAGTGTTCTGTTGGCCAAACTTATAGAGCACTTCGTGAATTTTATGGTCCAAAAATTGTGTTTAGTGATGAAGCTAATTTTTGGCTAAACGGATATGTGAACAAACAAAATTGCCGTATATGGAGCGAGAATAATCCTCATGAAACTCTCGAGAAACCATTGCATCCTGAAAAATGCACCGTATGGTGTGGTTTACATGCTGGAGGAATCATCAGTCCTTATTTCTTTAAAAATGAGGCCGCAGCGAATGTTACTGTCAATAGTGATCGTTACAGATCAATGATTGCCGATTATTTGTTTCCAAATTTGCATAACAAAATATTTAACGAAAGTGATTCCCATTGGATTGTATGGAAAATACGCGAAAATCCCCATTTATGTAAGTGCTTCAACTTTAGGCAACGAAGTGGAAAAATTTCTTGGGAAGAAAAGTCATCCGGAAACCATACGAAGAGTGCTCAGATAAGCTGATTTCAAAGGCCGCACAGCCCGAAATAAACCATACGTCAATATTAAAAATAGAAATGCAAGGTTGAAGTTTGCAAACGAACATTTATATAAGAGTGAAAGCCTCTGGAATACCGTAATTTTTGCAGATGAGAGTAAATTCAACCTGTTTAGATCGGATGGAAAGAGCTTTATATGGAGAAAAGGAAATGCTGAGCCACAACCGCAAAATCTACTTAGCACCGTAAAACATGGTGGAGGGAATGTAATGATGTGGGGATGCATGTCGCCTTCTGGAGTCGGATATTTGGAATTCATCGATTGTACTATGGACAAGAGTGTGTATCTGGGTATTTTGAAACCAAATTTGCTGCAAAGTACCGCGAAATTAAATATTTCCGACAACTTTCGGTACAATCAAGATAATGACCCGAAACACAAATCCGGAGTTGTTCAAAATTGGATTATTTGGAACTTTCCGCACATAGTACAAACAACAGCACAGTCTCCAGATTTAAATGTAATCGAGAATCTATAGTCAGTTTTGGAACGAGAGATTCGAAATAAAACCGACTTGAAAAACGCCCTGCAAGCGTTAGAATGGAATAAACTTGGCAACACTAAAAGCAAGTGGTCGGAAAAACTTTCGCTGGTATATTAACAGCCAAAATAAATAAGATTATTACACTAAATTGATCAGAAGATTGCAAATTTCATCACTTTGAGTTAATTAAAATGATATAAACTGGTAAAATCGAAGTTGAGATATAGACTATAGCACAATAGCAAGTTGTGGTGCGAGTGACAAAGTAGATTTCTGATAAAGTGAAGTGGAACATCTAGCTAGTGGGCAACTTAACCTCAAAAGACAATATGGGAAGCAAGGAGGAGTGTTGTGGGAAATGCAAGAAAAAATTGTAAATAATGAATGCATAGGTTGTGAGGGCGTTTGTCAAAAATGGTTTCACTCAAGCTGTGCGTCAATCTCAAAGGCAGAACTGGAAATGATAATGAAGATCCCAAATCTCAAATGGATGTGTGATGTATGCAATGACCAATATGTCCATATGGTTGATAACTCTGTGAAGAAAATCATGTTTGAGACGATGGAATCAATGAAGATTGCAATGGAGCAAATGATGGTGAAGAAATTAAATGAAGTAATGAAGAAGAATATGAATGTGTGGAAACATATAACTGAGAACAGTGGAACATATGCTGACAAAGCCAGGGGGGTCGGCTTTCCAATAAGGAACCATTGCCTGTTTTAGCCAAAGTACTGGTAATTTTTTAATGAAATTCGCAGGGGGTGTTGGGGAGATGCTCACTGACCGGTTTTAATAACATTTTGCGCACATATATTTATATTTTTTAAGATATTTGTTCTTAAAATTTCTTGGCTTACTTCACAATATTTTCATATATGCACTGCACTATTGAAGTTTATTCTTACTAATACATGCAATTTAATGCTTTTATAACTTCATTCACATATATTTTTTTTACAAAATGTGTAAAAATTAATTAATTTAACTCAATTTTCTAAATCTATTGCTTTCTCCTACAATCGTAAACACACAATGGCTGAAAGATGGCCGCCATACTTCATTACTGGTGATACCAGATACTTCAAAATTGAAATACTCTTTTTTACTGTAAAACATGTTGGGATGCGTAATGAAATCGAATTTTGTAAATTCCAAACGTTCATTTATTAATAAATTACGATTGGAATATACACTTCTTGTAAAAATACAGAAAGGTGTCCTACGCAAAAATACTGTGGATGGCGTAGCCGAAGTTGGACCGGCCAGGGTTATTTTTTTAAAGCGCGGCCGAAGGCCGCCCACGCGGAAAGGTGTTCTACGCAAAAATACTGTGGATGGCGTAGCCGAAGTTGGGCCGGCCAGGGTTATTTTTTTAAAGCGCGGCCGAAGGCCGCCCACGCGGAAAGGTGTTCTACGCAAAAATACTGTGGATGGCGTAGCCGAAGTTGGACCGGCCAGGGTTATTTTTTTAAAGCGCGGCCGAAGGCCGCCCACGCGGAAAGGTGTTCTACGCAAAAATACTGTGGATGGCGTAGCCGAAGTTGGACCGGCCAGGGCTATTTTTGTAAAGCGCGGCCGAAGGCCGCCCACGCGGAAAGGTGTTCTACGCAAAAATACTATGGATGGCGTAGCCGAAGTTGGACCGGCCAGGGTTATTTTTGTAAAGCGCGGCCGAAGGCCGCCCACGCGGAAAGGTGTTCTACGCAAAAATTCTGTGGATGGCGTAGCCGAAGTTGGACCGGCCAGGGTTATTTTTTTAAAGCGCGGCCGAAGTCCGCCCACGCGGAAAGGTGTTCTACCCGAAGAATTTTGCCGATACCGTGGTTAAGTTTTTATGGCGTAAATCAATTTAAAAAAAACGCGAAGACCCTTTCGTAAAACTGCTAGAGGCAATAAAATATACCTATAAGCCTTTGTGTTTTTGTTTTATTTCGTTTTTTTGTTTTCAGAGGTTTTTTTTTAAGATTTTGTTTAGCAACATATGGCAACATCGAAATTTCAGTTCAGCTGATGTACAAAGGAAAAAGTGAGGTAAATTTGACCATTTTTTCAACTTTAACAACAAATAACTTACAACCTAGAAGCCTCCGGTAGACGGGATTTTCAGATTTAGTATCTGGAGGACCTCCTCTACCCCCTTATAAAACCCTTTTTTTTCAAAGCGTGGTTCCTTATTGGAAAATTTTCCCTTATTTTATATTTGGGTGATTCACAAGGTGTCATAATGTGCCATAAATCATAGTCTTTAATTTTCAAAAGTTATGCTTTTGTATTGCATTGGAACAAATAATTAAAACTAAGAATTTTGAATATTTAAAATTTTACGACTTTATGACTTATGCCACATTAGGACACTTTGTGAATCACCCAATTATTTTACAGTTATCATAATAGTTACTGAATTGATTTTAATTTTTTTTATGTCATTCCTTCAATTTCATATACAGCGGCTCACAGCCAAAATGATGCAGCAGCGAAATGAAAAGCGCTTAGTAAAAAATCATGTTTATATTGCGAAATAAAAAATTTTTACTAATTTATTAATTTGGTACATATGTATGTACATATATGTTAAATCTTGTAAAGTAAAAAAAACGCGAAAATTATTTCTTTTTTACAAAAGTAAAGTAAAAACAATACTAAAGCATTATAAAGACGGCAAAAGTCAACACAAACCCGCGGAAATGGTGAAACTGAGTCAAGGAACTATTCAGCATATCATTGAACGTTATGTTCATGAAAATCGTGTCGCTAATAAAAAGAAATCGGCTCATAATAAAATATTTAACGAAAGTGATTCCCATTGGATTGTATGGAAAATACGCGAAAATCCCCATTTATGTAAGTGCTTCAACTTTAGGCAACGAAGTGGAAAAATTTCTTGGGAAGAAAAGTCATCCGGAAACCATACGAAGAGTGCTCAGATAAGCTGATTTCAAAGGCCGCACAGCCCGAAATAAACCATACGTCAATATTAAAAATAGAAATGCAAGGTTGAAGTTTGCAAACGAACATTTATATAAGAGTGAAAGCCTCTGGAATACCGTAATTTTTGCAGATGAGAGTAAATTCAACCTGTTTAGATCGGATGGAAAGAGCTTTATATGGAGAAAAGGAAATGCTGAGCCACAACCGCAAAATCTACGTAGCACCGTAAAACATGGTGGAGGGAATGTAATGATGTGGGGATGCATGTCGCCTTCTGGAGTCGGATATTTGGAATTCATCGATTGTACTATGGACAAGAGTGTGTATCTGGGTATTTTGAAACCAAATTTGCTGCAAAGTGACGCGAAATTAAATATTTCCGACAACTTTCGGTACAATCAAGATAATGATCCGAAACACAAATCCGGAGTTGTTCAAAATTGGATTATTTGGAACTTTCCGCACATAGTACAAACAACAGCACAGTCTCCAGATTTAAATGTAATCGAGAATCTATAGTCAGTTTTGGAACGAGAGATTCGAAATAAAACCGACTTGAAAAACGCCCTGCAAGCGTTAGAATGGAATAAACTTGGCAACACTAAAAGCAAGTGGTCGGAAAAACTTTCGCTGGTATATTAACAGCCAAAATAAATAAGATTATTACACTAAATTGATCAGAAGATTGCAAATTTCATCACTTTGAGTTAATTAAAATGATATAAACTGGTAAAATCGAAGTTGAGATATAGACTATAGCACAATAGCAAGTTGTGGTGCGAGTGACAAAGTAGATTTCTGATAAAGTGAAGTGGAACATCTAGCTAGTGGGCAACTTAACCTCAAAAGACAATATGGGAAGCAAGGAGGAGTGTTGTGGGAAATGCAAGAAAAAATTGTAAATAATGAATGCATAGGTTGTGAGGGCGTTTGTCAAAAATGGTTTCACTCAAGCTGTGCGTCAATCTCAAAGGCAGAACTGGAAATGATAATGAAGATCCCAAATCTCAAATGGATGTGTGATGTGTGCAATGACCAATATGTCCATATGGTTGATAACTCTGTGAAGAAAATCATGTTTGAGACGATGGAATCAATGAAGATTGCAATGGAGCAAATGATGGTGAAGAAATTAAATGAAGTAATGAAGAAGAATATGAATGTGTGGAAACATATAACTGAGAACAGTGGAACATATGCTGACAAAGCCAGGGAGGCCAGTCAGGAGGTACTTATTGTTCACCCGAGGAAAAATCAAACCAGTGAGAAAACAAAGAAGGATTGCCAAGCAAAGTTGGACCCATCCCAAATGAAGGTTGGAATTGAGAATGTCAGGAAAATAAGGAATGGTGGTGTTGCTATAACCTGTAAAACTAAAGCTGAAATTCAGAAGATTAATACTGAAGTTCAATCAAAGGTGGGAAAGGAGTATGAGGTTAAAATTCCAACCTTGAAGAAACCAAAGATAAGAATATTTGATGTGGAAGAGATGGAAGATGAGGACTTATTGGAAGCCATAAGGAATCAGAATCCACAGATCGTCAAGGCAGACTCGGAGGTGGAAGTGAAGATAAACAAGAAGACTAGGAATGCATATATGGTGGTCATCGAACTGGGTCCACAAACATTTCAGAAGGTAATGGTGGAGAAGAGGCTGAGGATTAAATGGCAACGGTGTCAGGTTAACAAATACCTGGGAATTGCTCGATGCATGAACTGCTATTCATATGACCATTGGAATGCTGAATGTAACAAGGGAAAGAGGTGTTTGAAGTGTGGGGATGAACATATGGCCAAAGACTGTCAAGCTGATGAACTAAAATGTGTAAACTGTGTTAATGCCAACGAAAAGCTAAATCTTAACTTGGATGTTAGACACAGTGTTCGCAGTACAGAGTGTCCAGTGTACCAAAGAAGAGTGAGCATGAAGAGGAGAGCAATTATGTATAAAAGTATATAGCAACCACACAGACAAAATAATCAAAATGATGGAGGTATCCTAGTTGTTGTTGTTGTTGTAGCGGCTAGTCGCGCCCCGTAAAGAGCGGATTCACCCATGGTCGTTGTCGTCAAACTCATCTAGGGGGAGGCCCAGGAAACGTGCAGTTTCGACAGGGTTGGACCAGAGGGAGAGGGGGGTTAGATGAGTGGGTTTGAGAGGGCATGTGAATAGGTGGTTGGTGTCGTGCGGAGAATCTCCACATGCCGGACATGTGTTGGGTATGTCGGGGTTGATTCTGGATAAGTAGGAGTTGAGCCTGCTACAGTATCCAGATCGTAGTTGTGCCAGAGTGACGCGGGACTCGCGGGGCAGCAGGGACTCCTCATCTGCTACAGGTGGTGGTTGGGCTCCGATGACTGCATTCGCCTGGCGGGAGTCAATGATGTTCGTGACTGTGTCTCTGTGGATGTTGCTTAGGACCCGCCGGTACGCCTCCGGATCCAGCGGTTGTGTGATGAGTGGCTGGATCTCGTCCTTTAGTTCTAGTAGATGTCTTCTAATGTGCCTGGGGGGCAGTTCCACGGCAAGCAGGTGCCCGTTTGGATGCCCCGAGCGGTGACATCCAGCAAGGAACTGCTTGCTGAGCATGAGGTTGTGCTCCTTAACTCGGAGCACATTGACCTCTTGGTGGAGATGCTCCTCAGGCGACATCAGAAGACATCCCGTCACCGTGCGGAGTGCGGCGTTCTGGCAGGTCTGCAGCTTCGTCCATTGTGTCCTGCTGGTTCCCGGCGACCAAACTGGCGCAGCATAGTTTATTACCGGCCGGCCAATCGCCTTGTATGTTGCCAACAACGTTTCTTTGTCTTTGCCCCAAGAGCTGCCGGCGAGCGACTTGAGGACATTGTTGCGGCTCTGTACTCTATTGGCGATTGCGGTAGTGTGCGCGGAGAAGGAGAGCAGGCTGTCGAAAGTCACCCCCAGAATCTTCGGGTGGTTAACCGTCGGAATGGGGGTGCCATCGATGTGGATGTTAAGATCCAGCCTGACCTCCTTCGTCCAGGTGGTAAAAAGGGTCGCCGAGGACTTGGCAGGGGACAGCGCCAGGTTTCTGCTAGTGAAAAATTGGGCAAGATCTGAGAGATATCCGTTCACTTTCAAACACAGATCATCAATTGCATTGCCGGTTGCCATTATCGAGCAATCATCAGCATAGGAGACAATCGTGACTCCCTCTGGCGGTTGAGGGAGCTTGGAGATGTAGTGATTAAACAGTAATGGGGACAGGACGCCACCCTGCGGTACCCCTTGTTTAATCCTCCTTGGTTTCGATGTTGTATCTCTAACCCATACCGATGATTGACGACCACACAGGTAATTCGCGGTCCACCGTTTCAGTCCCTGCGGGAGAGTTGAGGATTCCACGTCAGCTAGTAGCGTGGAGTGGCTAACTGTGTCGAAGGCTTTCGACAGATCCAACGCTACTAGGACGGTTCTCTCGCAGGGGCGGTTTTGGTTAAGACCACGGTTCACCTGTGTGTTTATGGCATTAAGTGCTGTTGTTGTGCTGTGCACTTTCCGGAAGCCATGTTGATGCTTAGCTGACCCAAGGTGGTATGTATAGTACGGGAGGAGTAGGGCCTCAAGTGTCTTTACCACAGGTGAAAGCAGGGAAATCGGCCGATAGGAATCACCCTTGTCGGCCGGTTTCCCTGGTTTCAGTAGTGGGACCACCTTCCCAACCTTCCAGATGTCTGGAATGATGAGGGTGGCCATAGACAAATTGAGGATCCCGGTGAGGTACTCAACTCCCGCGGGGCCTAAATTCTTCAGCATCAACACGCTTAGCCCGTCAGGGCCAATGGCCTTGGAGGCTTTCGCCTTCCCGATGACCTCCTTTACCTCGCCACAAGTGAAGGTAAGAGGCGCGCTGTTGTTCGGTATTTTGCGCAGCCTCCTGGTCACCTTCCGCTTGGTCCTATCCCCCGAAGGATGCAGTATAAACTGTCGGCTAAAATAGCTCGCGCATCTCTTCGGGTCCGACGAGGCACGATCCCCGAATGAAATTTCCACTCGGTCGTCGTGCTTCGTCGGGTTGGATAAGGACTTCACGGTAGACCAAAGCTTACCAACACCCGTGACCAGATTACAGGACTTCAGATGCTCCTCCCACTTGTTCCGCTTGTGTTGGTCAACCAGCCTCCGAATCGCCACGTTTAAATCCTGAATATTAGGATTACGGGGATCGGAGCGGCGAAGGTGGTCGCGTTCGTTCGCTAGAGCGGCCGCTTCAGCCGGGAAGTTGGGACGGATCTCAGGGATCCTCCCTGCCGGAATGAAGCGGGCCGCAGCTGACGCAACCACCTTGCGGAACTTATGTTCGCCTTTTCGAACGTCGGTGGGAGCGGGAAGAGACCTGAAGGCATTTTCGGTGAACTCCGCGAACCTGACCCAGTCAGCCTTTTTAAAGTTGATATAGGTCCGATGGTCCGCGGAGACAAAGTCAGCAGGTCTGTCAATCGAGATGATTATAGGTAGGTGGTCTGATGCAAGCGATAGCATAGGTCGCCACGTTATGCTATTTATCAGACCTGCGCTAGCTATCGTTAGGTCAGGCGAGCTGCTGCAACTACCCATAATCCTGGTGGGGGCATCATCATTCATCGTGCAGAATGTCGAGTCGTCTATCTGCTCTGCCAAATCGTTTCCCCTCCGATCAGCTGGTAGGCTTGAATGCCAGAGATCGTGGTGCGCATTAAAGTCACCTACTACCAATCGGTTTTCACCTCTGAGGAGCGCACCTATGTCAGGGTGATATCCTGCCGGGCAGCAGGTGACAGGGGGTATATAAATATTAAATATTTCGAGCTCGACATCGCCTGACCGGACAGCTATTCCTTGACATTCTAAGGTAGTGTCCCTGCGGTCGATGTCTTCTTCAATAAGACGATACTGCACTGTGTGATGGGTGATGAATGCTAAGCCACCACCATTACCTCGCTCGCGATCCTTACGATGCACATTGTAGCCGTTGCAACTCAACAGAGTTGAGTTGCTGTGCAGTTTCGTTTCTTGGATCGCAGCTATTGACAGATTATGCCGACTCATAAAGTCGGTTATCTCCTCAATCTTGCCCTGCAGCACATTGCAGTTCAGCTGAAGGAGTCTCGTTTGCCTCGGTAGAGTCGTCGCGGAGAGGGGTGTGAGGGAAGGGTGATGTTGCCCACCTGGACCCTGCTGCACATGCAATGGCACGTTGGGCTGCCTTATGGTGTTGTTTGGCAGCGCCGCCACTGGCGCGTGCGGTTGCGAGGCTCTACAACAGGGAGCCAGGTAGTCACCCGACCATTCACGTGTGGTGCGCAGGCCAGAACACACTCGAAAGTGACACCAGCCTTGGCACGAATTGCACCTGACTGATGCCGCATTCCGGTATATCCTAGCCTGACACACGGAACAGACTGTGTGGGGTACCAGGAGCTGCTGGCTATTCCCCACACGGGGGGCGGAGCTAGGTTGAGGGGGGGGAGGGGAGCGACCATGTTGTTGTGTGCTCCTGCGAACCGTAGAGGTTCTGCCGGTGCTAGGCACCGGTGCACTAGGTGCAACTAGGGGAGCCGTAGAGGCTATGGGCGCCATAGGGCGCGAACAACATGGGGCCACATAGTTTGTGGACCACTCCTTGTGGGTCTTAAGGCCTGAGCAGACCTTAAGATGGCTCCATCCGTCGCACGAATTACACCTTACCGAAGTGGAGTTCGGATGGAGCTTTTTCTGGCAAACGCAGCGAGGTATCCTAGTCTTGAATGTTGATGGATTGATCGCTAAGAGAGACATGATTGCACTCTTTATGGTAGAGACTAAACCAACATTGGTGATACTTGTTGAATCTCATGTAACAAAAGAAGATGAGGATGCTTTAATTGACATTGAAGGTTACTCATGTGTTAGGTGTGATTCAGATAATAGACATACAGGAGGAGTAGTAATGTATGTTGTTGACAACTTGTCTTTTGAAGTGGTAAAAAGTGAAGCAAGACAGAAAGATTGGTGGATATTAGCTATTAATTTATTTATTGAATCTGAGTTAATAGGATCATTTGCTGGAATTTACAGATCACCAAGCTGTATTAAAATTGAATTTTTAGATAGTTTTTTGATAGTTATGGAAGAACTATTGGATATGAGTCAAAAATAATGTACTATTGGGGGAGATTTTAATATAGATTGGTTTAAAATTGATGATTATTATACAAATAGACTGAAATCTTGTATATATGGAGCCGGTATAAAGCAAATGGTGACTGAAACAACTCGAATTACTAAAGACAGTGAAACTTTAATTGATCTTGCGCTCACTGATAATAGCAATTTAGAATGTACGGTTTTACACAAACCTAGGCTATCTGATCACAGTATGATTCATATTAAAGGAGTGTTAAATCGAAACATTAGTAAGGGAGAAAAGTTCTTAATGAAAGGGAAGATTGATCTCAACAAGGTATCTGATATACTCAAACAAAAATTGGGAGAAGCTGCAGATATACATGGAATGGAAGTAGGAATTGAAAATGAGTATAATATCTTAAGAGAGAACATTATTCAAAGCGTACAGGCATCCAAGAGACCAGATATTTGGGTGAACATGCAGCCATGTCCGTGGTTTTCAAGAGAAATAAAAGACTACATGAAACAAAGAGATATAGCATATAGTAGATTTTTATTACTGAAGGAAGTAGGTCATGGTTTTGAGGAGGCCTGGAATCAGTACAAACAGTGTAGAAATAACTTTATAAATATGTGGAGGAATGCAAAGCAAGAATATTATGAAGAGAGCTTTGAAAGACTAAAAAGTGAACCAAATAAACTATGTAACTTTGTACAAAGCTAAAACAAAAGAAATGAATTATGTTGTGTTTGAGGATGAATATGTATTTAATGCTGAGAAAGTGGCAAATAGATTAAATCAATATTTTGTTAACAGTGTTAATGAAATTGTTGCTAATATACCTTTTGTTGATGGTTATGAATTGATAAGGAGGGCACAAGATGGTGGTCTAAGTTATTTTCCAGAAGTAAACATACGGGATATTGAAAGGGTTGTACAAAATTTAAAGAATACAACTGGACCAGACGGTATTAGTAGTGAAATAATTAAGAAGTTGTGGCCAGGTATTGGTGATAAAATAACAAATATTGTAGGAAGGTCCCTCTTTCAAAGAATGTTGCCAAGGACGTTAAAAACATCTGTTGTCGTTCCGATTGCTAAGGTTAAAGGAAGTGCAAGGTGTAATGATCTCAGGCCCATTAATACTCTCCCAATCATTGAGAAAATTACTGAAACTGTAGTATATGAAACATTACTAGAATATGTTAAAAAGTATGATATGATAACAGAGCATCAATCGGGGTTCCGCGAACAGCACAGTACCGAGTCAGCTTTACAGTTAGTAATAGAGGATTGGTTGAGAGCGATTGACAGGGAAGAAGGAATAGGGGCTATATTCTTGGATTATAAAAGAGCTTTTGAGACGATTAACAGATCTTTACTATTGAGGAAACTAAGAGAAGTGTACAGAATTACCGACTCATTCCCACGACAGTCGGTTCTACGTACCGGAATGACCCGGGTTTCACCCGGCCAAGGACTGTTGTTTCGGCGATCTAACCCTGTTTAGATCGGCCTACCCCACAAGTTGTCTGTCTCTCCTGGAGCAGCTCCTTGCAGCAGGGTTGCTTCACCTCCTTCTGGTCAGGGCTGGCATCGAGCCAAACCCTGGTCCAGAAACCTATTTTTACTGCGTTTGCCAGAAAAAGCTCCATCCGAACTCCACTTCGGTAAGGTGTAATTCGTGCGACGGATTGAGCCATCTTAAGGTCTGCTCAGGCCTTAAGACCCATAAGGAGTGGTCCACAGATTATGTGGCCCCATGTTGTTCGCGCCCTAAGGCGCCCATAGCCTCTACGGCTCCCCTAGTTGCACCTAGTGCACCAGTGCCTAGCACCGGCAGAACCTCTACGGTTCGCAGGAGCACACAACAACATGGTCGCTCCCCTCCCCCCCCTCAACCTAGCTCCGCCCCACGTGTGGGGAGTAGCCAGCAGCTCCTGGTACCCCACACAGTCTGTTCCGTGTGTCAGGCTAGGATATACCGGAATACGGCATCAGCCAGGTGCAATTCGTGCCAAGGCTGGTGTCACTTTCGAGTGTGTTCTGGCCTGCGCACCACACGTGAATGGTCGGGTGACTACCTGGCTCCCTGTTGTAGAGCCTTGCAACCACACGCGCCAGTGGCGGCGCTACCAAACAACACCATAAGGCAGCCCAACGTGCCAATGCATGTGCAGCAGGGTCCAGGTGGGCAACATCACCCTTCCCTCACACCCCTCTCCGCGACGACTCTACCGAGGCAAACGAGACTCCTTCAGCTGAACTGCAATGGGCTGCAGGGCAAGATTGAGGAGATAACCGACTTTATGAGTCGGCATAATCTGTCAATAGCTGCGATCCAAGAAACGAAACTGCACAGCAACTCAACTTTGTTGAGTTGCAATGGCTACAATGTGCATCGTAAGGATCGCGAGCGAGGTAATGGTGGTGGCTTAGCATTCATCACCCATCACACAGTGCAATATCGTCTTATTGAAGAAGACATCGACCGCAGGGACACTACCTTAGAATGTCAAGGAATAGCTGTCCGGTCAGGCGATGTCGAGCTCGAAATATTTAATATTTATATACCCCCTGTCACCTGCTGCCCGGCAGGATATCACCCTGACATAGGTGAGCTCCGCAGAGGTGAAAACCGATTGGTAGTTGGTGACTTTAACGCGCACCACGATCTCTGGCATTCAAGCCTACCAGCTGATCGTAGGGGAAATGATTTGGCAGAGCAGATAGACGATACGACATTCTGCACGATGAATGATGATGCCCCCACCAGGATTATGGGTAGTTGCAGCAGCTCGCCTGACCTAACGATAGCCAGCGCAGGTCTGATAAATAGCATAACGTGGCGACCTATGCTATCGCTTGCATCAGACCACCTACCTATAATCATCTCGATTGACAGACCTGCTGACTTTGTCTCCGCGGGCCATCGGACCTATATCAACTTTAAAAAGGCTGACTGGGTCAGGTTCGCGGAGTTCACCGAAAATGCCTTCAGGTCTCTTCCCGCACCCACCGACGTTCGAAAAGGCGAACATAAGTTCCGCAAGGTGGTTGCGTCAGCTGCGGCCCGCTTCATTCCGGCAGGGAGGATCCCTGAGATCCGTCCCAACTTCCTAACATCCAGGATTTAAACGTGGAGATTCGGAGGCTGGTGGACCAACACAAGCGGAACAAGTGGGAAGAGCATCTGAAGTCCTGTAATCTGGTCACGGGTGTTGGTAAGCTTTGGTCTACCGTGAAGTCCTTATCCAACCCGACGAAGCACGACGACCGAGTGTAAATTTCATTCGGGGATCGTGCCTCGTCGGACCCGAAGAGATGCGCGAGCTATTTTAGCCGACAGTTTATACTGCATCCTTCGGGGGATAGGACCAAGCGGAAGGTGACCAGGAGGCTGCGCAAATTACCGAACAACAGCGCGCCTCTTACCTTCACTTGTGGCGAGGTAAAGGAGGTCATCGGGAAGGCGAAAGCCTCCAAGGCCATTGGCCCTGACGGGCTAAGCGTGTTGATGCTGAAAAATTTAGGCCCCGCGGGAGTTGAGTTCCTCACTGGGATCCTCAATTTGTCCATGGCCACCCTCATCATTCCAGACATCTGGAAGGTTGGGAGGGTGGTCCCACTACTGAAACCAGGGAAACCGTCCGACAAGGGTGATTCCTATCGGCCGATTTCCCTGCTTTCACCTGTGGTAAAGACACTTGAGGCCCTACTCCTCCCGTATTATACATACCATCTTGGGTCAGCTAAGCATCAACATGGCTTCCGGAAAGTGCACAGCACAACAACAGCACTTAATGACACACAGGTCATTAACCAAAACCGCCCCTGTGAGAGAACCGTCCTAGTAGCGTTGGACCTGTCGAAAGCTTTCGACACAGTTAGCCACTCCACGCTACTAGCTGACGTGGAAGCATCAACTCTCCCGCAGGGACTGAAACGGTGGACCGCGAATTACCTGTGTGGTCGTCAATCATCGGTATGGTTTAGAGACAGAACATCGAAACCAAGGAGGATTAAACAAGGGGTACCGCAGGGTGGCGTCCTGTCCCCATTATTGTTTAATCACTACATATCCAAGCTCCCTCAACCGCCAGAGGGAGTCACGATTGTCTCCTATGCTGATGATTGCTCGATAATGGCCACCGGCAATGCAATTGATGATCTGTGTTTGAAAGTGAACGGATATCTCTCTGATCTTGCCCACTTCTTCACTAGCAGAAACCTGGCGCTGTCCCCTGCTAAGTCCTCGGCGACCCTTTTTACCACCTGGACGAAGGAGGTCAGGCTGGATCTTAACATCCATATCGATGGCATCCCCATTCCGACGGTTAACCACCCAAAGATTCTGGGGGTGACTTTCGACAGCCTGCTCTCCTTCTCAGCGCACACTACCGCAATCGCCAACAGAGTACAGAGCCGCAACAATGTCCTCAAGTCGCTCGCCGGCAGACAAAGAAACGTTGTTGGCAACATACAAGGCGATTGGCCGGCCGGTAATAAATTATGCTGCGCCAGTTTGGTCGCCGGGAACCAGCAGGACACAATGGACGAAGCTGCAGACCTGCCAGAACGCCGCACTCCGCACGGTGACGGGATGTCTTCTGATGTCGCCTGAGGAGCATCTCCACAAAGAGGTCACTGTGCTCCGAGTTAAGGAGCACAACCTCATGCTCAGCAAGCAGTTCCTTGCTGGATGTCACCGCTCGGGGCATCCAAACGGGCACCTGCTTGCAGTGGAACTGCCCCCCAGGCACATTAGAAGACATCTTCTAGAACTAAAGGACGAGATCCAGCCACTCATCACACAACCTCTGGATCCGGAGGCGTACCGGCGGGTCCTAAGCATCATCCACAGAGACACAGTCACTAACATCATTGACTCCCGCCAGGCAAATGCAGTCATCGGAGCCCAACCACCACCTGTAGCAGATGAGGAGTCCCTGCTGCCCCGCGAGTCCCGCGTCACTCTGGCACAACTACGATCTGGATACTGTAGCAGGCTCAACTCCTACTTATCCAGAATCAGCCCCGGCATACCCAACACATGTCCGGCATGTGGAGATTCTCCGCACGACACCAACCACCTATTCACATGCCCTCTCAAACCCACTCATCTAACCCCCCTCTCCCTCTGGTCCAACCCTGTCGAAACTGCACGTTTCCTGGGCCTCCCCCTAGATGAGTTCGACGACAACGACCATGGGTGAATCCGCTCTTTACGGGGCGCGACTAGCCGCTACAACAACAACAACAACCGACCAAATATATGAATGGATAGAAGATTACTTGAATGGAAGGTATCAGACTGTGCGATTTAACTCTAGTGTGTCTAAGAAGGAGAAAGTCCTACATGGTGTCCCTCAAGGGAGTAATTCCGGATCGCTGCTCTTTATATTGTATATAAATGACCTCCCCAGTGTACTTGGGCAATGTAAGATACATACATACATATGTTTGCTGATGATACTTTAATATACATGAGTGGGAAAAATGCACAAAGTGTAGTTAATATGATAAATGACGAATTGAATATAGTTTGTGAATGCCTGTGCAAAAATTATTTAGGGATAAATGTGCAAAAAACGAAGTGTATGGCGCTGGGGAAGAAAGGATTTAGGGATGTGGTTGAGGCGGGGCACACAGTTGTACTCATGGGTTCTAGTCTGGAGTGGGTTACGAATTATAAATACCTTGGAGTGATTATTGATAATGGCTTAAGTTTCAAAAACCATGTTGAATACATAAACAATAAAATAGCAAATAAAGTTAATTTGTTGTACAAATTACGAAAAACGCTATCGAAAACGGACAAAGAATTATTATTTAAGTTACTCTTACTTCCTCATATAAGATATTGTTCTACTATTCTTTCTATGGCAAGCAAACGAGAACAGGCAAGTGTACAACGTAATTTCAATCGAAAGGCGAAGCGAAAGTATCAGTTCAATGTTAAAAGAGTTAGGATATTTATCTGTAGAAAACGAAATCAAAAGGGATGTGCTAACATTTATTTATAGATTAGAAAACAACCTTCTCCCAAAGTACTTAGACTGCCTGGTTCGAAAAAACTCGGATGTTCATAACTATTCAACAAGGCAAGCAAGAGATTTTCATTTGGAGCCTGTACATAGCAGTAAAGGATTAAAATCATTATTCGGTAATGGACTTGTATTGTATAATATGTTGCTAGGAGAAATAAAACAAGTTGGGTCAATTAAGACACACAGGGAAAAGGTGGGGGAATGGTTGGATGCACAGGCATAGTTATTGTTAGTGAGAACTATGGATGGATCGTTTGTAGTGCTTTACTTTAATTTAAATTACGTCTCAAAATTAAGTTGTTACTGTTAGGGGTATGTTTATCTTTGTTAATGTTAAAGGGCTGTGATTGGCTGTTAGTGAAAGAATGTTGGAACTGTAAATTCTATTAGCCGTAGGCTATTTGTTAATAAATAAATAAATAAATAAATAAATAATTATAGAAAGAAATTGGTGGAATCCATGCAGAAACGTATGAAAGCAGTTATAGATAGTAAGGGGTATCCCACAAAGTATCAATTGACCTAAAATTTTTGGTTGTGTCCTAAAAAAAATTGCAATGTATTATTTTTCTTTTTGTTACTGCATCATTTTCGCTGTGAGGTGCAATTTAATACTGAAGTTTTTTTTTGTTGTTAATTAAATAAAATAACTATACAATCTGAATTTTTTAAAACATAAATTAAATGTGTATATCTGCCGCTGTTAAGTGGTATTTATATTTTTTGGAAGATGTATGTATTTAGTTTTCAGATAATACTTGCTTTAGTATTTCTTATACGGTTGCATCACTTTGACTGTGAGCCACTGTATAAGGTTGAATTGCAAAGGGGCTGTGTCGTCTATTCCATGGAACAATTGCAGAATACGTACAATTCTAATAATAAAAAAATAATAATCGATAGAGATTAATGAACAATTACAAAAGTTATCGAAAATCAAAGTTAAAATAAAGCTTTTTTTATAATCAAAATTTCTCTAAAACCCTTGAATGGATTTTTATAATATGGTATAAATTGATAGGAAGCGCTTATTCGCTGCTACATCACTTTGGCTGTGAGCCACTGTACATACATACATATATTAAAGTAAAATACGTTAGTACCTTACCTTTTTTTAAACGTTGTTGGTGTAAGCCACGCAGCCCACTCATACATGGGCCATAAATCCGGTACAACGTTCAACTCGTCGCATAGTGTCCTGAACTTTGTATGATCGTTGTGAACTACATGTTGCCAAAAAAATCTATCAAAACTTTCATAATTGTGACAATAACCATTATTTATTTGGTGGTGATCTTGACTTTGTCGACAAAGAAGGATTCCCGTCTCTTCAAACGTTTCGCGTATAGCAGTAATGCGTAACGACATATCCCTGAAATAAATCCACATCAGAAACAAGCATTTCCAATATCCATTAGAGTTTACCTTTCAATGTTTTCATCGTCTTTCTTCGTAAAAATACTTGGCCGCGGCAATATGTTATATTTGTTTGATTGACCAAAATTATTAATATAGTCTAGCCAAAGCGGCGAAGCGTCACTGCTTTCATGGACACCTCCAGGAAAGACTGCCGAGTTCGGATAGAATGATGAGCTCTGCGCCCGATTGAATAACAACACCTTTAAAAATATTAGAACTGATTATATCTTTATTCTTATTCGAAAGATCTTACTTTATAATCGCAACCAGTGCCTTTTAAAGTTTTATCTTTGGCTAGAATAATCAGGCTCGCAGATTCACGCCATTTAGTTACATGTTTAGCCATTTTTAAATTGTAAAATTAACAAACCCACGGCATACATACTTATGTATGTTGTTTATACATATGTATGTACATACATACATATATATGTATGTAGGTATTAGTTATGTTTTTTTACGTACTAGTTTATCATAGTTCGTAACAATTGTTACGAATTATCATGTTATGGCGCTTTCATAGGCAAAAACTTGCAAAGTTGGGCATATTGACAGCGCGAAAATTACAGTTGCTTTGAGGGAAGTTGCAAGTTCTTACTGGATAAATTTTTAACCGTAACACCGATACGAAAAACACCTGAGTGCAAGTATTCAGTTGATCACAAATAAAAAATAATTATTAAAAATGTTAATTATTACCATAAAAACGGGCGAAAATTGGAAAACTGATTAAATATATAAACGAAAGATAAAAAAGAACAGCTTCCGTTTCTTACCGGTTTTTCGTTTTCTCACTTTCTTGCAAGTTTCTTTCACTGAGAGCAAATTTGGCTTACGCTCTGTAATTTAGTTGCTGGCAAGTACTAGCTATTTTCAAGATGCAGAGAAGAGGTGGCAACAAAAGCACTTCCGTTACTTCGTACTTACCTCATTTAAAGAATTGACGTCATTAATGGCTCTTAAAAAGTTTATTTTTATAAATTTTGAGTGATTTTTACGAAAAGTTAAACACTGAATAATAAGTGCCGAGCTTTGTATTGTGGCAGCTGCAGTGAAAATAAAAAACCCCAAGTGCATTTATCACCGTCCTTTTCTTCTCATTATTCCTGTGGCACGGACGTGTACGCTGCCGGCGTTGTCTTAATCTGGGTTTCTATCATTCTTGGGCTATCTTTTTACTGGCGAATATATGGACGCACCTAATGTGACGAACAAGAACAACAACAAAAGCAAAACCAGTGAAGAGTTCGATTCCGATTGTAAAAGTTTCTTCACGGCGAAATCTGAGTTGCCACAAAGCTCTACAAGGTACAGCGAAACTGTTCTATAAGACTCCCCCACAGCGGAGGAATCAATCAGTTTACACTCAGTTCCCAGCAGGGCACATCTCCACAGGAAATAGTTGATGTCTGAAAATATATTTCAGAAAATATATTGTCAATAGAGACCGCTTATTTCTCCATGTCAGCAATATATGTCAGAGTTTATTTCCTGACACCTATTGCTTGAAATAAGCTGTCATTTTGTTGCTTTGACAGCTCAATTTTCATTTGAGCGAAAGTTTCGTTATGGCAACATCAACGCAAATGATGCGGTATAATCATGAGTACTTACATTTTTTACTCTACGCCATTTTATTTACAACGAGTGATACTGATAGTTCGGTTTTTTTTCTTTTCTGCACTTCTTCTGCAATTCTTTGTAGGTTGTGTAAGTTTTTAAGCGCTTCAATGCAACGAACCTGCCATCTTACAAAAGCTTATTTCATGACATCAACTGCCCACGTATAAAAATTGGCAATATATTTCTTAAATTTTCTGTCAAAATGACAGATGGTAGAACATCAACTATTTTCTGTGGAGATGTGGGGTCAAGATTTGTCACTTCGAAATCACAATCGTTCCCACAGTGCCGCTATTTTTAAGCGTTGTATTAATTTAAAGTTCTCACAATTTTTCTTTCCTTTGACGCTTTCGGAATGCGACCCGCTGCGTTTTACGCTTTTAACACTTTAAAATTAGCAAGCATCTGTCAAATATTAAAATGCACACTTTGTTTGGGTACTGTTTTTTTTTTTAACAAATGGATGATTTCATTCTCCAGTATCTCTGTGTCTGTTGCTTAGGACCCGCCGATACGCCTCCGGATCCATCGGTTGCGTTTTGAGAGGCTGGATCTCGCCCTTTAGATCTAAGAAATGCCTTCTGATGTGCCTGGGGGGTAGCTCCACTGCAAGCAGATGCCTATTTGGGTGCCCCGAACGGTGACACCCAGCAAGGGACTGCTTGCTGAGCATGAGCACATTGACCTCTTGCTGGAGATGCTCCTCAGGCGACATCAGAAGGCATACCGTCACCGTGCGGAGTTCTGGCAGGTCTGCAGATTCATCCACTGCGTCCTGCTGGTTCCCGGCGACCATACTGGCGCAGCATACTTTATTACCGGCCGGCCAATCGCCTTGTATTTTGCCAACAACGTTTCTTTGCCTTTGCCCCAAGAGCTGCCGGGGAGCGACTTGAGAACATTGTTGCGGCTCTGTACTCTATTGGCGATTGCGGTAGTGTGCGCGGAGAAGAGAGCAGGCTCTCAAATGTCACCCCCAGAATCTTCGGGTCATTGACCGTCGGAATGGGGGCGCCATCGATGTGGATGTTGAGATCCAGCCTGACTTCCTTCGTCCAGGTGGTAAAGAGGGACGCCGATGATTAGCAGGGGACAGCGCCAGGTTTCTGCTTGTAAAGAAATGGGCAAGGTCGGAGAGATATGCGTTCACCTTCGAACACAGGTCGTCAATTACATGCCGGTTGCCATTATCGAGCAATCATCGGCATAGGAGACTATTGTGACTCCCTCTGGCGGTTGAGGGAGCTTGGAGATATAATGATTAAACAACAGTGGAGACAGGACGTCCCCCTGCGGTACCCCTTGTTTAATTCTCCTTAGTTTTGATGTTTTGTCTCTGAACAATACTGATGAATGGCGACCACACAGGTAATTCGCGGTCCACCGTTTCAGTCCCGGCATGAGAGTCGATGCTTCCACGTCTGCTAGTAGCGAGGAGTGGCTGACTGTGTCAAAGGCATTTGACAGGTCCAACGCTACTAGGACGGTTCTCTCGCAGGGGTGGTTTGGTTAAGACCGCGGTTTACCTGTGTGTTTATGAACTGCCGGCTAAAAAAGCTCGCTCATCTCTTCGTGTCCGACGAAGCACAATCCCCGAATGAAATTTCCACTCGGTCATCGCGCTTCGTCGGGTTGGATAAGGACTTCACGGTGGACCAGAGCTTACCAACAGCCGTGATTAAGTTGCAGGAATTCAGATGCTCCTCCATCTTGTTCCGCTTATTCTGGTGAACCAGCCTCCAAATCTCCACTTTCAAACCCTTTACGTTGGGATTACGGTGATCGGAGCGGCGAAGGTGGTCGCGTTCATTCGCTAGAGCGGCCGGGAAGTTAGGACGGATCTGTGGGATCCTCTCTGCCGGGATGAAGCGAGCCGCAGCAGAAACAACCACCTTGCGGAACTTCTGTTCGCTTTTGCGAACGTCAGTGGGTATGGGGGGAGATCTGAAGGCATTTTTAGTGAACTCCGCGAGCTTGACCCAGTCAGCCTCTTTAAAGTTGATATAGGTCCGGTGGTCCGTGGAGACAAAGCCAGCAGGTCTTTCAATCGAGATGACTATGGGTAGGTGGTCTGATACAAGCGATAGCATAGGTCACCACGTTGTGCTATTTATCAGACCTGCGCTAGCTATTGTTAGGTTAGGCGAGCTGCTGCAACTACCCATAATCCTGGTGGAGGCATTCATTGTGCAGAATTTTGGGTCATCTATTCTACTCTGCCAGTTCATTTGCTCTATGATCTTCCGGCAGGATTGAAAGCCATATACCGTGGTGCGCATTAAAGTCTCATATTACTATGTGGGTTTTACCTCTGAGGAGCACACCGATATCAGGGTGATGTCCTTGCGGGTAGCAGGTGACCGGGGGTATATACACAATAAAAATTTCGAGCTCGGTATCGCCTGACCGGATAAATATGCCCTGACATTGAATAGTGCATCCTAGCGGTCGATGTCTATTTCTTTAGTATGAAACTGCACTGTGTTGTGTGTAATGAACGCTAGTCCTCTACCATTATCTCGCTCGCGATCCTTACGATGCATATTGTAGCCGTTGCAACTCAACAAAGTTTTTAATTCGTGGTTAACAGCATTATTGCTCTTTAAATATTAAAACAATATAAAGTTAGTTTTTTAACGTACTCGTTTATTGTTACGAATTATCATGTTTTGGTGTTTCGTACCCAAAAACTTGTAAGAAACCTGCAAAGCTGATTCGATTACTATCCCATACCAAGTCTTCGGCAACCTTATTCACAACATGGACAAAGGAGGTCATGCTGGAACTTAACATCAATGTTGATGGCACTCCCATCCCAACGGTTAACCACCCGAGGATCTTCGGAGTTACTTTCGACAGCCTGCTCTTCTTTTCAGCACAAAGAACCGCAATCGTCAATAAAGTACAGAGCCGCAACAAGGTCCTCAAGTCGCTCGCCAGCAGCACTTGGGGCAATGACAAAGAAACAATCTGGATGCAGGAGACCAGTAGGACACAGTGGACGAAGCTACAGGCCTGTCAAAACGTCGCACACCGGACTGTAACGCGATGTCTTTTGATGTCGCCTGAGGCACTCCTTCATCAGAAGACATGCATGCTCAAAGTTAAGGAGCATAACATTCTGCTCAGGAAGCAGTTCCTCATTGGATGCAACCGCACGGGACACCCAAACAGGAACTTGCAAATGGAGTCAAAACATCACCCATAGCAGACGAAGAACTTCATCTGCCTCGAGAGCCCCGCGTCACTCTGGCTCTATAGAGGTCTGGATATTGTAGTAGACTCAACTTATATTTATCCAGACTCGATTCCGACATAGAAGGTATTTTTAAATCGGGCAACTCACGTAAATCCTAATATTTTTCGGGCATATCTTGGCATAAGCGTTAACGCGCAATCAGTTTTATAATTCCGGTAGATAAATCACAAGTTTTATTTGGTGAGACACCCTAAAGGACACAAATACGTAAAATTAAATCGGGCATGTTCTGCGATTCACTTCCTAGTGAATTCGCGTTTTGTGCCTAGCTGAAGCTGCCGTGTGAAGTAAAATTTTCCGAGTGAAAGTGAATTGCGGAACATGCCCGAATAAGTTTTTTTCCTGATGCGTAACAAAGTACGCCGGGTATTTGCTAGTTGGTTATAAAAATGTATTAATAATATTTTATAAATTACTTACAAAAGTGTCAAGAAAGTGCTTGACGTAATTCTTCTGCCTTACTGTTAAGGTCGGAAACTTCGCCATTTTCAGGATATTGGCGTTATTTTGCTAGCTCTCGTGCAGCAGTTATCAATTTGTCGTTAGCTTGATCGTTATTTTCATTTAAAAAGGTATGAAGCGCTTTATTAACTAATGTGGCATTGCCCACACACTTTCGATCAGTCTCCGTGATCTAGACAAAACATAACTGCAAAGTGCTAGTTCGGTGGAATGTGAAAGGTAAAATGAGTATGGTTTCATAAGAGAATCCGAGAACCTAAATGCAGAGTCGCCGATATTAACAATAGGAATATTGACTTTCGAAATTCGAGTATGTCACATTCCTGCAGTTGCAACTTGAGGGTCGACATTTCATTCATTTGAAAGTCATTCCAATGACCTGGAGCTCGGACATTTATATAATTGAAGCGGTAGTTGCAATATCAATTCATGTAAGATAAGTGCAGATAGGTTTATCTATCATTCTATTGCATCTCACCTGGAGTCTACCAACACTAATAATATGTTTGAGAGCCACCCGTTATAATTGTAATAATCGGTCGCATCCTTAGGACAAGGATGTATTTCAGAATGACATCCATCTTAAATTCATGTTTTTATTTACATTGCAACAGGGCTCCGCTCGTTTCAATTGACTGTCAATTGCGCCCAGGCATTGTGGAAAGCCAAGACTTTCGATGAGTTTTATATACTAATTTATCTTTTTTGCGCAAAGATGGAAGTTTTTTAAATAAATCGTGCAAATTTATTTGCACAAATCAACTATATTATTCCAACAATGGATTTACCGGTGCCGAATAAATTGTCAATGCTACGGTATTCTGCAGAAGATCCTAGGGCATATAATGCAATCGCCACTCTATTGTCCAATGGACTTGCTTTGCGCAGTATTTGTACCTCTTCTTTGTAAAATGTTAACCATTTTATATATTGTGTTAAAGCATTCGAACATTTAAATATGTATTATTATCCACTTACTTTAGTGCAACAGGATTTGAGTTCCAACCGAATTGAAACTGCAGCTTCAATACGCATTGATTGCCATCTGTTCAAAGAGGGCATTTTTGCAATGAATACAGCACTTCTTTTTGAAAAAACATAACTTGCTTATTTGCTTTTGCATGACTTTTATCAAAAGAAAAAAAGTTCAATAAGTTGCATTTTGGTTGCCGAATTTCACTTTAAATTTTAATAAATAGAGAAATGTCAACGAAACCCAGCCAATAAAAAATAATGTTGGCATCTTTGGTAGTATAAGCATAGATACCTAGATACGAAACTCTTTGCTTAGTGGGAGCACATGTTTATAACAGTTTTCAATGATGCCTCTATGGAAAAAACAAATTTCGGAATTTTAAAGGATTTTCGCAGTCAAACAGTATAACTTTGCATACATACATTTTGGAAATCAGCGCTTGTTTTCATTGCCGTGTGGACTTGGTATAGGCATAGATAACTAGATACGGAACTCTTTGCTTAGCGGGAGCGCTGTCAAAATGCGCATTTTTATAACATTTTTCAATGATACCTCTATGGAAAAAAAAATTTGGGAATTTTAAAAGGATTTGTAGGAGATTTTGTAGCTTCCACACTACCGTTGCAATTTAATAAAGAAAAATGCAGTAACAAATAAAACTGAGTATTGGGAATGAAAAGGTTTATGTTTCTAAATTCGGAAATATCAGAAAAAAGTTCTTAGATTTTAAGAACTTATAATGCCAATATAAAAGTTGATGTATTTATATATGTACATATATAATACAGCGTATATGAATATTATACATATATAAATTTATAAGAATTTAAAAATCAATATATACCAAGTTCTTGGAAATTGAATGGGCTTTATTAAAGGTTTTATTTTTGATATAAACAATAATTGCATGTGAAATTTAGGACTAAATTCTTTACTTACGTTCAAAAATCAAATACACGTCCTCTTTAATATTTCAATATTCAAATATCATGATTTTTTAGCAAAAGAACATTAACTCGCTTTTTCCAGCCAACTTAAAACGCACTGCATTTGCCAATTATCGCATGTGTTTCCCTCTGGCAACCCGCCTATTTGTCCATCAGCTGATAATAGGGGAACTGAATTAGCAATGTTGCTATCATCCAACACGAGTTCAGTCCTATTTTGTGCAATTGAGGGGGAGACTACGATTTCTGACTGATTCTGGTAGAACTCGACGAAACAAACACTTTTTTTCGAATAAAAAATTTCCATATCTGGCTTCGTTTCCGAGATACAGTGAGTCAAAGTTAAAAAAAAATGTTCGCTGACCTGCTGCTGCAAAGAGATCAAAGCCCGAGACGACATTCGGCACTCGGCAGCTGCGCAAAAAAAGTAAAAAAAGTTAACGCTGGCACTACACGGACGCACTTCGCGAGGTACGTGGTGGTGGCGATCCTGAAATATAACCCGCTGTATTTCGAAAAAGAAGCAAGATATCGAAATTTTTTTATGGTGACAAATTTTATTCGGAGAGCAAAAATAAACCGATACACACAAGCACTTAAAACATAAATTACACAACATGAAGCACTTTTTTCACCATATCAGGTTTAAGTATGGCCAAGAAACCTGCTACATCATCAAACAATATAACAAAAACAACAATAAACTTACAAAACAACAACAGAGACTAAAATTTATATTGAAATGTAAAGATTTTGGAGTAACACCGCCACATTTAAAAGGAAAGATTAAAAATATATATAAAGGATTTGAACTTGACATAACAAAGAAATAACTACACACGATTGAAGAGCAATTTATCATGAAAGTGTTAAACTTAGAAATTAAAGAAGTAAACATACAAATGAAAATTATTCGTACAAATATTGGACACATTAGAGATGTACTACACAATAAACTGGATGAAACAGACTACAAGATGATTGAAGAAAATTAAAAACAATTCATAAAATACTACAACTTCGACAAATTTGGTTTTAGAACGAACGAAATAAAACAAATATTGATGGTACCCTAAGAATGCAAATAGCTTCTTTCTTTGGGGAATAAATTTGCATTACCAGTAACGAGGAAAACGTTCTCGCCCATACATTTGATCGCCGACATAGAGCAGGGAATTCAAACTTTTGAAGACGAAAAAGAAAAGGACACTACGAGATGTAAAATTGCGACTAAAATTAATAATTATAAAAATAAACTTACGAATTCCCCAAAAGACAAATTTATATTGAGAGTTTACGAAGACACTAAAAAGTTTATCGCACAACAAAAGGACCAAATAATAATAACGAACGCAGATAAAGGTAACAAAACGGTGATGATGAACAAGGTGGAATACAGACGAAAAATGAAGGATCTTCTAAGCGACAAAACTACATATAAAACCATCCGTACTGACCCAACACAAAAGCTACAGAGAAAAAACAACGCCATAGTTAATGACATCTACAAAGAAAAGAAAATTGACGCAAAACTTAAATACTACTTGACATGCAATGCAGCTACAGCACCAAGACTATATGGCCTTCCGAAAATACATAAGGAAAACTCTCTTCTCAGACCAATTTGCTCTTCAATTGGTGTACCGTGCTACAATCTTTCGAAACATATAGGAAAAACACTGAGACAGATAATTTCGAAGGACTACAGTATTAACAATTCTTTCCAACTCAAAGAAAGATTAGAATATATAACGATCGAAGAGGATGAAATTCTTATTTCATTTGACGTGGTTTCCCTATTCATGAATATACCGATACAACTAGCAATACACACGATTATGCAACATAGGACCATCCTAGAAGAACATACCACTCTCACTAAGAAACAATTTTTGCCAATACTACAATTCTGTCTACGGGAAAATAGCTATTTCAAATATGACGACACTCACTATCAACAGATACAAGGAATGCCAATGGGCAACCCACTGTCACCCACCGTAGCTGACATTGTATTAGATAAAATACTGGACCACAGCATCGCTGAACTTAAACAAAAGGACATATATATCAAATACATTAACAAATATGTAGATGTTATATTCGCTATTGTTAAGATCAAGGACGTGGAAGACATACTAAAAACACTAAACGCACAACATACTAAAATAAATTTCACTACGGAAACAGAACCCTGGAAAAGTTAGCCTTCCTAGACATGGAAATACAGCGAAATGACAATAAAAGCACAACGAACTGGTATGCAAAATCGATAGCATCGTCAAGGATGATTAATTATCATTCAAACCACCCGTGGACGCAAAAAAGAAACACAGCTATCAATTTAATAAATAAAATATACGATTTAAGTGACCAAGAATTCAAAAAGGAGAACACCAAGAAAATTAAAAATATATTGTACAAAAATGGATACCCTAATGCAACAATAGAGAGTCTGTTAGGAACTGCAAACGACAAAAGGGCATTGGCGCACACAAATATTGTAACCACAAACAAAAACGAAAACAAAAAATACACAGGTATCACATACATACTAGGACTAACGGACAAAAAAACAATAAGCAGAAGTATACAGACAGACAAAATACGCTTTGCACATAAAACCCATCGCACGCTAAACTCGGTGTTTACCAAAACAAAAGACAGAATCAACAAGGAACAACAACACAACGTAGTATATGAAATCAAGTGCAATGGTAAGTTGGGTGAAAATTGCGATAAAGTATACATAGGCACTACAAAGCGATCACTCGGAATACGAATTAGCGAACATAAAACGGACGCGAAGAACAAAAAGACAACAACAGCATTGGCACAACATTTAACGAATAGCGGACATTCAGCCGATTTCGAAAATACAAAAATATTAGACGTGGAGAAAAAAGAGAGGACAAGATTAACATTAGAAGGGCTGAGAATACAACAACAAATACGACACACTATGAATTTTAAGGAGGACGTAGACAATATAAACTGCGCATACAGAACAGCAATAACGAGTGATGGATAAACAGAGAGACAAAAACGTAGTGTACAATTCAATATGTGGAATTTTATTTTTATTTTTGTTTTTATATTTTTATTTGTTTTGATGTTGTTACTGTTTTTAATGTGATTAAAAATGTAAGTGCAATTATTGTTGTAAGCAAAAATATTGTTATTTTGTTAACACTTGTTTTTATGTTTTATGTACAATAAAATGCAGACTCCCTGATGAAGGCGCGGAAGACGCCGAAACGCGTAGGAGAAAAAAAGAAACTTTTTGTTTGCTTTTAACATATTACCGACCGAAAAGCTCCTAAAACATCCCAATTGGAAATCAAACTTTGGTCCTAAGAAAAATACGAAAAAGTGTTTATTTCGTCGAGTTCTGCCATAATCAGTCATCAAATCGCGGCGGTCGTAGTCTCCCCCAATTGAGAGAGTTTCGTATCTAGTTATCTATGGTTTCAGGGCCACTTTTAGCAGTCTACAAAACTTGAAGCGGTATTATAGTTCCGATATATTGATAGTCCGAAAACATCGATTATTTTTGTTTTAAAAACAACCCAGCAAGAAGCCTAACCTATTACTATCAGTTATATTAGTAGAAAAATTAACCCAAACCAGTTGTCTGTTCTGGGTTAGTTTGGTATGGGCATCGAGTATCCAATGACCACTTCTCTTCGTCTCTTTGCATTTATGCAAACGATTTCACTGAATTCTTTATATGTCCGTAGTGCTTCACAGCTAACATTAATGTCAAATTTTCTATGATGTATACGTACTTGCGGAAGCATAAATAGTATGAATTGGCATTGTCTCATCGTGAATCGGTGATACATATATTTTCGATTATTTTATGGATTTTATTACCTCTCTCGTTCACTTTTATTGGTTTTGTGTTGTCTTTATTATTTACTTTATTATCACTTTACTCACTCTATTCAATTTATACTCTATTTTCACTTATTCACTTTTTGATGTGCACAGAACACATTCGCTTTGAATAAAATTTTGCATAGAATTTTATAAACAACGAAGGCATCAGAAAACGGTGTTGTATTTTACGGCGTCAATACAACATCGATATAAAAGGCAGCACTAATAAAGTTTTGTATATACTATTTGCCTTTATATCGACGAATAGGGTAATTTGTATATTGACAACACATATCTACAAGAGAATTTCAGCAAAAACAAAACAACGATGTTTTTATTTAGTTTGTTAACAATTCGAAAAGATCGATGTTTCTCATTTCATTTCTGCAAAATTAAGACACCCCCAAAAACATCGATGTTTTTTAATATTTTAAGCATAAAATAACTCCAGTATACATAAAATAACTCCAGTATAAATAAAGTTTTGTATATCGTTTTGTAAACATCGATGTCGGTAAAAACTTCTACACAGATCGTTTGTTACTTCAGCCGCGCCATTGAATCGATGTAACATCGGTCAAAAACATCGATGTTTTCGCTCACGCCGCCGATAAGTTTGTGACTAAAAAAAATAAAAAATAGGTTCTCAAATGAAACACATGCGAAGCCGACAATTTAATTTTGCCTCGGCTCACAACCAGTCCGAAAGCAAAAACATCGATGTTGGAAAAACATCGGCACTAAGACATCGATGTTAAAAGTACTCGATGTTTTAGAAAAACATCGATGTTTTTAAAACATCGATGTCGATGTCGCAGGCTTATTTTCGATATCAGGAAACCATCGACGATATTTTCCCACCTCTATGGGTAGGTTTTAGTCATTTGATAGAAATAATAAACAAATCTCATACCAAAAAATATACATACATAGTTTGTATAAATTGTCGAGCGTTAGTAATTCTTAATTTGACATGGAGGGGCAGTCCATTCAATTTCAATATCGGCCTTCGGCCACCGTTATACTTGCAGTTAGTAAAAACGATTTGCTTTCCAAGTATAATTACGAGGTAAACCCCTAAAGCTATATTTAATAGTGTTGGCAAGGCGAATTCATATAAGGTGAAGTTGATCAAGCCGATTTTGTGCGTACAACATCTGATATGAATTCGCCTTGACTGTTAGTGACTACTGAGTGACTTCATGTGATAGTGAATGATTTTTAGCTATCGAGTGAATGTTTTTTCAATCATTCACGCTTTATACTTGAACACAATACCTACGAACGGCGAATTTCGTGCATTAGAGCGACGACGTCAGCAATGATTGCCTAAAGGCCCGTTCACATAGGACTTTTGCTTTGCTTTGCTTCAGAGTTTCGCTTTGACAGATAAGTTCCATACATGATGTTATGTGAGTCCTGCTAAATATAAGGCGATAAAAGTAGAGCAAAGCAAAGCGAAGCAAAATTATGGGCAACTCTCAACTTTTGTACGCTTTGGCAATCAGCTGTTATCATTTCTATTTTATTTTTATTTTGGCGTGCGTATACACACTACAGACACTCGCGAATTTCAAACATTAGTAGCATAACTACTACTACTTCCATCATATCAGTAAAATAAATTTTTTTATTCTATCTTTAAACAAAACACTCTGAACAAACACAAATCGCAACTCATAACAAACTACTAACGCAGAAACTATCAAAGCGTTCTATGTAGCTGACCTTCTACGCCTCACGCTTTGTTGTTAAAGTTCGAACTGCCAAGCAAAGCGAGGAAAGTTCTATGTAAACGGTCCATAAGAGTTTCGCTAAGTAAAACACAATTACGGCGACAACGAAAACAGCTAAATATGACAAGTCGCAATTCAAATTTTGATTTTCAATCAGTAAAAGTGTTAATAATATTTTGTGCTGAAATTTATATATTTCGATTTAAAACCGCTGAGTATATTAAAAATATGACCACTATGGGTTGTATTTTTCCGTTGCCGCCAGCGACGGCAATAGAAATAAATCTATGGAAACGAATTTTCGTCGGATTAAAGTAGGTGTTCGCTTTGGTTGTGTGCATTCCTACATATGCCAGTGTGTTCTATTTTTGACAGCAAACGTTCTCGATAAAAAATTCGCCGTTTCCCGTTATTGGGGTTTAAGCATTAAACTTGAAACTCAATACCGACGAATGTCGAATTTTCGCTCAGTACAGCGACGACGCCAGTAACGTTCGCCCAAAAATTTCGCCCAGTAAAACAGGAAGGGTTGGAAAATTGCTTCTACTATGGTAAGTGTTTTGCAAATAACGAAATTATTAACTTTCAACACTAACTGATTAAGGGGTTTTATAAAAATTGCCCGCAATCTGGAAAAAAGTTATTTAGCCTTGAACTTCATGATGCAGCGTTTGGCACCATAGCGTGTTATTCTTCTCTAGTAGCATTTTTTTTTAAACGGAATATTGTTTAGCGTGAAATGTAGTATATATGGTTTTTTTTTATGTCGAAATAAGGCGCAGAAGACATTTTTTCTTCAATTTGTAATAAACAAATATATAAACAATTGACTCAGATTAAATTTTTTTATTCCGAAAAAATTACACGTAATCTGTATTAAATGGCGATTTAAATGGCGGTCGAATCATCTAAATCGGTCGGATAGATCGTCCGTAATTGATCGTTGAAAAAAAATTACGAAAAACATTTATTAACAATATCTTAAACAAAAAATTTTTTTTTTTAGAAAATCCAACTGGGATTTGTTTGTATCATTAATGCCTACAGAAAAAATGAAAAATTGAGCAAAAATAATTTTTCACCGCATTCAGGTGATCCGTTTGAGAAATTCTGACCCTGCAGCATTACACCCCAGCCAAATCAATTCCAAACATTTTAAAATTAGCAACAGTGCTACGATTTTGCACTCAGGAATGCAAATACCAAAGCTTAAATATATTTCTTAAGGAATAAAATACCAATTAAGTCAACCTTAATCCATTTTGCTGTCGTTCTAACAGATGGTCGTAAACCATTTGGCTCCTACGAGAATTCTTCCAATTTTTAATTTTTAATAATAGTGTTTGGTCGCCAAAAAGCAACAAAAAAAAAGAATTCAAAATATTTACATTTTCTGCAAATTCTCACACTTCGATACAACGTCGAAAGCAAAACTGTGTTCGACAGAAAATTCGATGCACAACGAAAATTTCGACAGGGTTGCTCATCTCATAATATGATTTTGACATTCGATTTTCGATGTTCAGTAACCAGCGAAGATCGAATGCAGCTCATAATTAGGGTCATAGTGATTTTTGATTTTAAATGTAGAGTATTGTAGAATAATATTTGTAAATTTGAAAATGGGGCATAATTAAATTTTTTTCGGAGCATATAACATTTATTGTGCAAATAAATATTCAAGGTGGTGTTGTTCGCCCGAGGACCTGCGGTCTTCGGACATTATATATAAAACATTATACATACATAATAAAATATACATAAATTAAAAGTACGAATGGTAATGGTCACTTATATTATTTTGTGTTTTCGTTCGATATGCACGTTATTCTTCACAATAATAATGGAAAATTATTCCACAAAACGTACTTACAATGCTGCCAAATATTAGTTTTGTGAAGAATTAGGCAAATATTTGATATTTCTGGTGTCACCAGCAACAGAAACAAGTTCAAATTACTTCCTTTTCTTTGCTACACCCTGCTAGATCAGCTTACCCATGGCCGTTATCTTCAAACTCATCTAAGGGGAGGCCCAGGAAACGTGCTGTTTAAATAGGGTTGGACCATAGGGATGGGGGTTAGATGAGTGGGTTTGTTAAGGCATGTGAATAGGTGATTGGTATCGTGGGAGGACTCTACACGAAATTTCATTTACAACGTCGGGGTCGAGATTAGATAAGTAGGAGTTGGGTTGATATCCAGATCTAAGTTGGGCCATAGGGGCGTGGGATTCTCGAGACAGCTGAAGCTCTTCGTCTGCTAAGAGTGGTGGTTTGACTCCAATGACAGCATTTACAGTGCGAGAGTTTATAAAGGTGGTAATTGACTTGTAGTTGTTGTTGCTGTAACGGCATAAAACATTCCCTATACAATTCTGAGTATTGCTGCTGAAGTGACAGTCCTTGGCCGGCTATAAATCTGGGTCGTTCAGGTATCGTAGAACCGACTGTAGTGGGATCGACTCTTGCGGTAATTGGCTTTTGGAGCCTGCCTATACGCCATCCGATCCAGTGGTTGATTGGCGATTGACTGGATCCCATACTTGAGTTCACCGAGATGTCCTCTGACGTGCCTAGGAGACGGCTCAGCCATTTGTAGGTTCTTGTTTGGGTGTCGTCAGGTCTGTAGCTTCGTCCACTGAGTCCTGACGTCCAGATTGGAGAAGCATAGTTTACAACCGTCCGAATAATTGCCTTGTATTGGCTAAGATTTTTCACTTGTATTTATTCACAATGGTTTCGTATCATATTATGTTTGGCAGAGATGCTCAACAAACGAAGCTAAATGATATCGCCAAAGATTACATGAAACGATACTCTCATTTTCAGCTGAAAACGGGATTTATCTGGCGTTGGCTGGAACCAAAACGAAAATAATCCCTCGATGAAGATCTGGCATGTAAAATGACGAGATGCCAGACACGTACTTGCCAATAATAGCACAGTATAACCAGTAGACAACCTTTTCGGTTTGTTTAATTTTTGCTTTTGTAATTTTGGCGAAATTCACCTCTAGGCAAGGCTTATAGGGTTGCTGTAGCGAGTTTTTGGCCTTCTTTTCTGTTAGGGTTTCGTGCTGCTAGAATAAAATCCATAAATTTTAACATTTGTTGTAAAACAACTAGCTTAAATAAAGCGATTTATTACGGTGTAAAAGTGAAATTTAAAACATTTTATGATGAAATATATATACAAATATTTCTTGAAATACAGAAATATATATACATATGTACATACACATAAATGCACGTCAACTGGACAGTGATAAAATGTTTTATTAATTCATCAGTACTGAACATCAATTCATCACAATTTCGGAAAGACCTAAATTCTGTCTTCGGAACATTACTCATTATTTTCAAGGAACGTTCTGCGAAAATATAATGTTTATCGTCTTTAAAGATTTGTTAAAAATCTAACGGAGAAATATATTTCCCATTCCGATATATGTATATCGGAATTGATTTTCTCACGTGAAAAAAACACAAAAAAAAATTGGAAAAGCGTAAAATAATTCATTCATTTTAATTGTGAAGTTATATAAATATCTGAAGTGGAAACCTTCATAAAAAGGGGCCTGACAAATGGAGCAGACTGTGTGACTGGGTCTCACATGGGGGTTGGAGCAGGATGTAGGTTGTGAACGAGGTGCAATGGTCGAGGGTACCTTGCAGTAGAGTTACCTTGATGAGTGTGTTGTTGGGACACCGGTGCTGATTGTGTGCCATAGGCACAGCCGTGTGGGCTATTAACGTAACGCGTCCACTTTCTAAGGGACTTAAGAGTGAGCAGGTCTTAAAGTGGCTCCATCCGTTGCAGAAGCTGCATCATCAAAGTTGAGTCCGGATGGAGCATCTGTTGACAAACGCAGTAGATGGAGCAGCCTTTTTAGGGCTGAAAACAAAGGCTATTTTTAACAGACTGGAGAGCTTAATCAACGAGATGGACTCTGACAAGCTGCACAGTATTGCCGAATACAGTCTTCCTAGCAATGCTAGATTCTCCAGGCAAGTTGAAAGCTAGTTTTTATGTCGCACACTCAAACCTAGAGGAATTGGACTTCGACTCCATTTCCAGTTACCTGCCGAGTAAATTCGATGAAGCGCAGCCGGCTTCGAGAGCCTTGAATGAAAATTCGCTCGTAACCCTGATTTAAAGGCAGAATATTACTCTAGTCCGCTGTTACGATCCCTTTGGACTAAGGGGTCCCACGTTTACCAAGGCGAAGACTATTTTGCAACGCATGTGAGAGAGTCTGCCGCAATCGTTAGACGCCGCCTGCTCTACCTTTTGTAACGGATTTGCAGACATGCAGCACCTATCTTTTTCTCATTACGTCTTGGAGCTTGGGGCTATTACCGAAATTCGTCCACTTTGCAAAGCAAACCTTGAAGCGTATGGAGCTTGCATTTATACGCGACCGGCTAAGGATGGGATTATGCAAGTGCAGCTGTTGTATACGAAAGCCCTTGTCGCTCCACGAAAGAATATTACCGTGCCCAAGCTGGACCTTTGTGCTGCAACACTGCTCACACAGCTTGTAGATGAAGCTTTTTGACTGTTCATTTCATTGTTGGCCAGATTCCTCAATCGTTCTCTAGTGGTGGCGAGAAGAGCCGTCAAAATTTAACGTCTTCATCGTTAATGGAATTTCCACCATACATCAACTGACGGAGGGTATGCGGTGGCTCTATGTTCCCACGTCAATGAACCCACCTGAAGTTGTCTCTAAAGGAGCCACCCCACAGGAACTCCTAAGATCGACATTTTGGTTACACTGCTCATTATTTTTACGAGAAGCTGAGACTGTTGGCCATGGATGTGCTTGCTGCCAATAGCCACAATGACATTTCACCTTCTTTCAAGTGCATCAATTAGTTCGGAACAATGCAGCACATTTTTGGATACTTCAGTGAATTTGTCAACATCAAAGCAGATACTTACGATCTAAATCAACTTCTTATTCATTTAGTACAAATACTACGTTGCATTGCAAGCCAATGAATGCATTACCGCTGCGAGCAGCATTGCTTCGCTACCACCATTTCGGCGGTAGATTAAATATTCGATGGTTAGCTTTGAATCACGCCATCCATGTATTCTTCCAAATGATAACTAACATATGCAATAATCACTAAATTTTCATCGAAAGTACCACCAAGCAGGTCTGCTAGCTTTGCTGGCCTTTATTCGTTTGCAGTTTGACCATAGGTAGTCGGCACGCAACAGGACGAGCCCTACAAAAATGCATTATTTGCTAAAAATCGAGACCGCGACTAGTCGATCACATAATTGCAGACCTGTTTAAAAAGTGCATTCAGGCTTCGCGCCCGTTGTTGTTGTAACAGCATAAAACATTCCCCATAGAATTTTGGGGAATACTGCTTAAGTGACAGTCCTTGGCGCTATATAAATGCGGGTCGTTCCGGTATTGTAGAACCGACTGCCGTGCGAAGGCTTAGCGCCCGTTCATAGTCAGCGGTGAATACTACTGTGCCCCATTTTATTATAAGCCTGAAGTGCGGAACAAATCGTCCCAAAAATGTTATGTTAGCGTTTTCATATGCGTTATTAGAACAGCAGTTTGGATGGAATTGGCGAGAAACCTCTCAATAGTTGGATTTATTGATGCGCTAAAACTATTGATCGCTACGCCTGACATACCCAGCTGCATTTGGTTGGACAATACTACGAATTTTGTAGGCGCCAAGAACGAGCTCAAGAATCTACTAAACTTAGTCTTCAGTGAGAAACCCCGTGGCTAACTAAAACATCAGAACAGCATTTCTATCACTCCGTTGGCTCATTACTGCATGGCTTCGATGGATTGCGTACATTAGTATGTCAAATCTCGGCTGTAATTACTTCTCGTCTTCTCGTACTCCTTTCAGAAACCCCGAAGATTTAGATGTCTTGATGCCAGGACATTTTTTGATTGGTGGTCAGCTGACAGCTCTTCCTGAACTGGATCACGGCTCTAAAGTACCACCGACTTGACCGATGTCAGCGGATGTTCGCAGCCGCAGCGGGTAATCGGATAATGCTGCAAGATGAACCACTTTTATTTAATAAGAATAAACAAAAAATAATATTTTATAGACACACTAAATTGTCTTCACTCAATTGTTACAAATCGCCAAGTTTAAAAACTTTACAAATCGTCAGCTTAGTTATATACATGCGGAAGTATGCAAGTAAGCAATAAATGTACATATGTGCATATGTACGTATGTAAGTACATACATTTTTTTGCATTAAAGAAACTGGTTGTATTTTAGGGTTATTATTTAGCTTCCGTTATTCAATGCAATTGGAAAATATGTACTAACATTGGATAAATAAAGTTCCCTGCTTACTTATACGCATAATTGTTGTTCGTAATTTGATAGTTGTTAAAGAGGTTTAGTAGATCAACAGTTTTTAAACAACAACAGCTTAACCCCGAGATCGGAAAACACTAAACTAAAGTTCAATCAAAAAAGTATCAAAACCGAGTACATTGTTTTAAATTTTTTTCTTTTCGAATCAATTTTTGAGCAATTCATTATCTCTGCTTAAATTTAATTCATTTCAAACTATGTCAAGGCTACTTCAAAATCTTTGTAAACAAGTATGTTAATACATTTATTTATACGTTTTAAAAGTGAAATTTTTTTTCGTTAAACTGAGTTCATTTGATCATATGCTTTTACCGGTGAGGTTGCAACTCTTCAGGAGAGCTTCTCACTAGATCACAGCGACATAGCTAAGCACCGGGCGCACCACCGCTTGGCACATCAATAGTACCATCTTCGGCTTGATACCCTATTTCTTGCCAAATATCGATTTGTGAGCGTAGAAAGCAACACAGGCTTTCCGTTCCTCAATGCACATTTTCGAATTTATCTTACAATCGATAGTCAGCCCCAAATATTTGGTACTGGAAGATAAACCTACTTGTCGGTCGTTTAGGCTTGGAGGTCTGAAAGTATGCGGTTTATATTTCCTCATGCATTTTAACACAAGGTCACCTACGTAATTTTTCCAACGTTCTTTCCATGATTTCGCTAATCACGGAGGGGAGGAACCCGTATTCAGGATCGCCACATCGTCGGCATAAGCCACAATCTTAACCCCACCTGTATTAAATTCGACCAGGATGTTATTTATGGTGATGAGCTACAAAAGAGGTGAAAACACTCTTTCCTGTGGAGTGCCCCTACATCCTTGTTTGTTCACTTTTGCTTCCCTATCTGAGCTACGGGCTACTCTGTAATGCGTTACGAATGAGACGTGTTTTTATTCGCTCCGCATTGGTCAAGTACACTAATATCTAATGCGAGTTTTTATATCGGTGATGGTATCGTAATATCATATTGAGACAGGGACCCTAAATGCCGAGTACTAAACTCTAATAAAAGTTAAAAAAAAAAAAAATAATTAAAATCCAATTTTATCTAAAATACCTTGTGCTTGCGGACATAAGGTTGATCGTTTACAACCGAAAGTGCATTGTTCAAAGTGCAATGAGTTTTTTCATTTAAAATATGTTGGTATTTTGCCAGCTGATCTCGACTTTTTGCTTACATCAGAGAAGCATTTCTTTTGTAATATTTGTATGGCTGAGCGCCGGTCATCAATTCGCTCGCCTCCCCCGTCGGCTGTATTGGAGGAGAGAGAAATCGCTAAAACTGTAAACAATTCAGCATCTTCCCACGGTCATGTAAATAAATCGGATTCATACTCGAAGGAGTACAATAATTTGCTACAATTAGCATTAAATACGGTTGTGCAAGAGATTGCTGCTCTTAGAGCAGATAACGCGCGTGTTTTATCTCTTTTAAACTCTCTACATGAAGACAAACTAGAGTTAAAACAAAAATCGGATGCCCTTCATGGATGTTCGTACAATGCAAGCTAAACTAGACAGCAAAAATGCGGACATTTGCATGCTAACATTAGAAATAAAAAATTTGCGTAGCATTGTTTGTAGCTGGAATACTCTCAACCCATTTCATACTAGTGCTGCAAGTGAGTGTGATGGTGTGAATCGAGTCGCACTGCCTGCTGTATTTACTAATACAAGCTTTAATTCTGCTGCTCCCGCTTTGTCGACGTCCGCTGTTTCACACAATACTGCGGTTAGTAAGGCAGTAGCTGCGAAGCCAAAATTGAACATCCCCGCTGCCGCTCATGCGTTGTCTCCACCAACTATGCCCATCCAGTCCGCTACGGCTGTTATAAATGATACTGCTTCTCTCAGTACTGCTGCTACCAAAGTAAAGGCTGCGAAGAAAAATTCGAGCACCGCTGCCGCCGCTCACAGGTCGTCTGTTCTAACTAAGCCTACTCAGCCCGCTACGCCTGTTTCAACCGCTTTCACTATGGTAGTGACTAATAAACCAACAACGTATGCTAGTGTTGCTGCTGATTCGCCTATTCTCTCATCAATTCCACTCGCTATGGATAACGCTTCTATTGCAGTTAACGCAAATATGCCAATTGGCAGTCAAACACCCAAGTGGAATACTGTCTGATTGTCGGTGCGAACAACAATAATGAACTAAGTGTTGTACCGAAAACGAAATGACTGCATATTTGCTCATTTTCTCCTAGTGTCTCCGTGGATGATATCTTGTCTTATGTTTCCAAGCATGCCAGTATTGAAAAAAAATTCTTGGTTTGCTTTATGCTAATAAAGAAGGACAGTAATTTGGAAAATCTGAAAAAAATCAATTTTAAGCTAGGAGTTGCTGAAAGCTTCTATGATAATGTACTAAATGCAGATATCTGGCCAAAAAATGTTACGGTTAGACCATTTCAGTTTTTTCGGAAAGTAGGTGCTTTTCAGCAAGAGTCGTAGATAACTCAGCGAAAATTGATGCTTTGACCAAATCCATAGCTATTAATAAATGCTTAAAAATTTACTTTCAAAATATGTCAGGCCTTCGGACGAAATGTTCGATTGGATATATGAAGAGTTCTTTCTTAGAGTTTGATATTTTTGTATTTGTCGAATCTTGGCTGAATGAAAACTTTTTCGACGGTGTAATTTTTGATCCCAATCTGTATGATGTCTTTCGTAAAGACCGTTACCATGTCAAAACTGGATGTTCCAGAGGTGGTGGTGTTCTCATTGGTGTTCGGAGAGAGTTTCGGGCGTCATTGGTAAGACTTATCAATTCTGACACTCTCATTGATCAGCTGTGCGTATGCGTTCCTGGTTCGTCTGGAAATGTTTATGTTCGCGCTTCGTATATTCCGCCGAGCTCCGACTTTTTATATTCTGCACATGCTGACAATGTTGTGTCGTTAGCCTCGAACATTGCTAGTGACAGTCATCTTTGTGTGCTTGGGGATTTTAATTTATGTCATTTAAGTTGGTCTCCACTTCATAGCTCAGTTGCATTTATGGCCTCTAACGTTAATTATTCAGCCGAGATTCACGTCATTGATAGTTTTTTCAGTATTGATTTACTGCAAATTAATGAATTTCATAATAACCTTAATAGAATCTTAAATTTAGTTTTTATTTCCAATAATGTTCACTTCACATTGACGGAATGCCTTACACAAATCTCACTAACTGATAAACATCATGTTCCTCTTTCTCTCGAGTTGGAGTTTTATGAGTTTGCTGATGTGCCTGATGAGCCTAATATCAGATTCAACTACAACGCATGTGACTTCTCTACATTTAACGAAATTTTGTTAAATATAGATTGGTGTGGTGCCTTCCGTGATAGTGATGTTGCCTCATGTTTTCATTACTTTGAAACTAGGCTTTTTGAATTGTGTTTGAAGCACGTCCCGATTTATAAAAAGAAATTGTATAAGACACCTTGGCATATTAAACGGTTACAGCATCTGAAGAATTTAAAGAGCAAATTTGCAAATTGTATAAAAAGACTGGTGATCCAGTGCATTATTCTAAATTTCAGTATTACTCAAAGGAATCTGACTGTTTGAATAAGTTCTTATACAGGAACTATATTCTGAATTTTGAAAACGATATCATTTCGAACTCGAAGGCCTTTTGGCAGTTCATCAAATCAAAAAAGTCTTGTTCGACGGTGCCAATTAATGTATTTTTTAATGGTAAATGTACAAATTCTGCTATTGATTCTGCTAATTTATTTGCTGATTTTTTTGCTCTAATTTTGAGTCCGACATTTACTAGTCTTCCTTCTCGGAGCAATTCTTCGATAAATTTTGGATCTTTGCGCGTATCTGTGACCGACGTCATCAATGGTATTAGTAAACTCAAGCCTACGTCTAAAACTGACTCGAGTGGCCTTTCAGCAATCTTGCTGAAAAACTGTTTGTGCCTTGCCGAACCTCTTTCAATTATTTTCAATAAATCATTAGCCTCTGGTATATCTGTGGATGAGTGGAAGTTGACATCCGTTTACCCTATATTTGAGTGTGGAAACAAAAACGATGTTCGCAATTATAGGCCGATTTAGAAGCTCTCGTCTGTCTCAAAACTTTTTGAGATAATTGTGAATGGAAAGTTATACTTTGCGGTCAAAAGTCTTATTTCCAATAATCAGCATGGTTTTGTTGCGAATAGCTCCACTGTCACTAATTTGTCCATTTTCAGTGAATACTGCATTTCCGCTTTCCAAAAAAGATCACAAGTTGACACAATTTACACGGATTTCTCTAAGGCGTTTGAAAAAGTATTCCACCAAATACTCTTGTTGAAACTTGGGTCAATGGGTTTTCACTCCGTGTTTTTGTCGTGGATCAAGTCATATTTGTCCAATAGACGCTGCGTTGTTGCCGTTGATAATGCCACATCCCGTCCGTTTATTGCAACCTCTGAAGCCCCGCAGGGGAGCATTCTAGGACCCCTCTTATTCAATCTCTTTATTAATGATATAGTAGGTTCATGCTTTTCGTTTGCTGAATGCTTGCTGTATGCTGATGACCTTTGTTTGCGATTATTAACAGCACTCAAGATTCTGAAAGGTTGCAATCCGACCTTCATAAGGTACACAATTGGTGTTATTTAAATCGTTTATCGCTAAACATAAGCACATGTTTTCGCATTACTTTTGCTAAATCGGCTACTATTTTGCACACTTCGTATAGTATTGCTGGCTCTCCTTTGAAATCCGTTGACGAAACTAAAGACTTAGGCGTTATTTTCGATTCTAAGTTAAATTTCACTAGTCACATTAACCACGTCATAGCACGGTTATATTCGATGCTAACATTTGTACGTCGAAATTGCTCTGCATTCTCTAACCCACATACTCTCAAAACATTATATTGTGCTTTTGTCAGATCGAGGCTAGAATATGCCGCTGTTATTTAGAGACCCTAACAAATAGGTCTCTCTAAACGGCTTCAGAGAGTTCAAAAAGCTTTTCTACGATTTGCGCTCCGATCCTTAAACTTTTTAGAACCTTTACCATCGTACCGATCTCGATGTTTGTTGATTGACTTAAAAACCCTAGAAAGAGAAGATCCATTTTATCGTGTTCATTTCTTATTGGTATCATTACTGGGACTATTGATTGTTCTTTCCTTCTTAGTAAAATTCAGTTCGATGTTCCTTACAAGAATCTCCGACAATTCGAAACCCTAAAAATTGGTTTCTCGAAAACCAATTATGGTACGAATGCTCCTATTTCTCGAGCGAGTGGTGATATAAATTTGTTCTTAGATTCTACAGGTCCTGATCTTATGTGGCCGCATGGCACCTTAATGAATCACCTCAGGCCTTTTTTTCATAGTAATTACTATTGTACATTAGCTTAATTTAGTCAGTAAGAATTTTTGTATTCAAAGACTTTTCATACAAATAAATAAATATAAGACAAATAAATAAAAAATTGTTCGCATTCGCAAAAAAGGTACCCTCAGTCATTCGTATACACATTTTATTTGAGCATTTTATTTTACCCTTTCGCATTTGGGGCACTCCGGTATTCGAGAATAGCTGTTAAACAGCTGCGACATTCGCATATTTCTTGCTACACTTCGCTGGCACATGCAACAATTAAAATGTAAGTTTAATACGAGAAATACGAGTTTTAATTCCATGAAAGATATTTATTTTATAAAAATTACAGGGGGAATAAACCGGCTAAACAAACAAATAATTTTCTCATATTATTCGCTAATGAAACCTTGCCTCGAGCTCAATAAATTACAGTAGCTTCACACATATAAGGCCAAAAAATAATAATAATAATTGCAACAATACCAACTACGCTATTAAGCACACACTGGTGTTGTCACACTTAATAGCGGAATGGTTGGAGATAGGGATAATGAGAAAGCAAACGATTTTCTCAGCCTGGCTGAGCGGTTGCGTGCTCACCTACCTTCTCCGTGTACCATGGTTCAAACCTGGGTAAAGTCTGGAAAGTAAGAAGTCTGATGAGAAGATGTGGTGATCTCCGAAATAGCAGCTATCACTTCTACCACTTTGAAAAATCTCATATTATTTATTCCCTAATAAAACCTGGCCTCGAGCTCAGTAAATTACAGTAGTTTTAAACATATATGGTCAAAAAATAATAATAAATCAAAAACAATTTCAAATTTTGGTGGATTGGTGGGTGGCAAGCCGCCCGGACCAGTCAAAGGGGCTTCTGAAAACGGTGGACGCTAAGGGCACTTCCACAAACCTGTGGAAAAAATTGAGATGCGATTTAAATGCAATTAGTTTACATTAAGTTTTTTCTACCAATATACTGTGAGCTTTCATTTTAGGTTTGTGCTGATTATAAGACGCATTTAAAAGATAATGTGCGTCGCAACAAGCACATCATTTCGGGAACTGGTGGTGGTGCCTCAACTTATTGTTCATTGACATAATTGGAGCATCAAGTGTGTGACCTATTATCCATGACACAGCCAGTGAGCGGGATAATGGGCACACTGGGGGTTGGTGTTGAAGCTGAAATTCCTTTAGACATTTCAAATAATGATACTCCAGTTGCTGAACAAGAAGAAGCGATGCCTCGGTGTTCATATGTAAGCAATCTTCGCAGGAAGTAATCGGTTTTAGAAAAGCAAGTGGACCACCAAAATAGTGGAAGTGTTGCAAGCAATTAGTGCAAGTTTAAAAAATGTAAATAAAAAAATAGTTAAAAGTTGGAAAATAGAAACTGAACGTAGAAAAAGAGAAATATCTTAACAAACAAGAAATGGACCGTGATAAATTAAAGTTAAAGATAGCTTTATTAGAATTTAAAAAAATAAGTACTAAATGTACAAATGCGGACTAATAATGCCATTAATAGAAAATAATGTGATGTAGAAATTTATATTATTTTTTTAACTGTTGAAAGTTATTTATTTTATGTTATATATGTTTGAAAGTATTTATTTTAATTTTAATATTGAATGACTGAATTCTCTATTTTTTGTGTATACAGTAGAATCTGGATATAGTGAACTAATTTTTGCAACGCCTGTTCACAGTATCCAGATCGGTCACTATATCAAGGTTGACATTTTCTTGCTTTATTTACTCAAATTCATGAACAAATTTATTCTCAGAAAAATAAAAATTAATATATGAATAGTTATTGAAAGAATTCGAGAATAGATGTCTGCTTCTTGCCTTCGCAAATTGACTTTTGAACCGCCTTTTCGCGTAGTCTTGACAATACTGTTATGTCGGCGTAGTCAGTCGTGTTGGCTTCAGCCCATGAGATTGCTTTGTCGAAGATTTTGATAGCTTCGGTACTTTTGATAGGATTTCTGATATTTCCTTCGACTTGGTCGTCTTCAGATTCTTCCGTATCCTCGCCATCTCTATCTAAATCAATTGGTTCATTATTTTCGATGCTATTCCAATTTTCAACATCATTTTCAGTGAAGTTTTCCTAAAACAAATAAAAACTAAATTAGCAGGGGAATGTCAAGAGGGTGAATAAAATTACCATCGGGACTACAATTTGCAACAGATCTTGTATATCATGGACTTCTTTATTTTTTTCCTGCAGTATCTTTTGACGAAGTAAGCTCAAAGGAACATCATCTTCTTCACCTCGCTTTCATTTGGTTCTGTAGCTTCGAAGCATTCCGATAAAGGCTTCCAACATTTCGCTATAACACTCGCCTGCAGCTGATTCCATGCAAGCGTTAAAAATGATACAGCATCTTTCAAAGTTAAAGTTTTTAAAAATTGTGTGATGTCATCCTTTCCCACAGCTAATAGAAGCATATGTTTTTTGTAGTACAGCTTAGTTAAGCGAATAACATTTTGATCCATAGGCTGAATCAAAGGCGTTACATTTAGAGGCATATAAATCGCGAATATGGATCCATCAGCCGTTTTAAGTTCATTTTCTGGCGGATGGCTAGGGGCGTTATCAAGCAATAGGATAGCTTTGGTTGGTAATCCCTTTTGTAGCAAATACTTTTGAACCTAATAACAATTACAAAGAAGTAAGTTCCGTAAAACTGTTTGGTGTTAAAAGTGGATTTTTCATGTACCTGAGGGACGAAGCAATGGTGAAACCATTCTTTGAAAATGTTTGCAGTCATCCATGCACTCTTAGAGTTCCGGTAGTCTACTGGTATGTCATAGGCCTTGAAACAGCGCGGTTTTTTGGCTCGCCCAATTATTAACGGTTTAACTTTATGCTGCCCATTTGCATTTGTACACGCCAGAAAAGTAATCCTGGCTTTTCCGCTTTTCACCCCGGAGCTGTTTTTTCGGTTTGGCTCACGTACGTTTTTCCAGGAAGCATTTCCCAAAACAAACCGGTCTCGTCTGCATTGTATACCTGATCCTCGCAAAGCTTCAACTCGTAAATAATATTTCTGAGCTTGTGCTTAAAGGGATCAGTTGCCTCGGTATCTGATGATAGTTTCTCACCGCACACTTTCAACAATCGGATTCCAAAGCGAGATTTGAATCCAGATAGCCAACCGGGGCTGGCATGAAAGCTACCCTCACCTGCCTGAAAGTCAGCGTGCAGCTTTTTTGCCTTTTGCCGAAGTATTTCTCCAGTAACTGGACAGTTTTTTTTTCTTTGAGCTACAAACCACTTGTATAACATCTTCTCCATGCGGGGATACTCGCCTTTTCGAAGAGTCTTCCGTTTAGAAGCTCCAATCGTCTGTTGGGATATAATTTTACGAGTATTTTTTTTTATTCCCGATATCGTTGATTTGGCTACACCGTAAATCTTTGCCAAGGATGAAACACCTGCGCCTTTTCCGATTTTGGCAACAATTTCAGATTTTTGCTTTATCGTAAGGAATTTCCTCGCAGGCATTATAACACTGAATTTATTAACACAAACGTTTAAAAACACATAAAACAGCGCACATTCACTAAGAAGTGGTTTTCACCCGACAAGAAACAACCAAAAACTTGAATCAAAAAGCAGCAGCTTGCAGCTTTTCCAGGAATGCCTTAATATAAAATTGTCAATTTCGGGGAATTCCCATTTCTGGTTAACTTTTGTTGCTTGCCGTTGCGTTCAAAATTTTGTTCACTATTTAGAGGCTTTCGATTGTTCACTATTTAGAGTACTCCATGTAAAAATTTTGGTGTTCACTATATCGAGGTGTTCATTATAGAGGGTGTTCACTATATCCAGATTCTACTGTATATGTATAGCTGTATTAATAAAAGACTGAGTATTTAATGTAGAACTTCGTGCCAATGACGCGATGAATATAAAATGAAATGTGTGATATTTATAATTTTAAATTTTAAAAACTGAATTTTCCTTAAATTTTTCCTATAAGTCTGAATTTGCTAAATTTAATAATGTAGTAGGCAACACTGTACTAATGTATGTTCTCTTTATGTTGTACGTACTGTAATCAAGTAGATATAAAACATATGTACATATATACACATGCAAATGGTTATGTAAATAGCTAATAAGTTACCGTTACATTTTGAACGAACTTGGTGTTCGCTTTGCTGTATGATCGGTCATACATATGTATATGAATGTATACCATACGTTGTTGTTAGCATATAAGTTTCTCTGGAATCCTGTCTCGCTTTGATTCATAGTATACATATATGTACATACGTACGAAAATGAATAGCTGGTACGCATCTTGGTACAGAAGATGAGAGGCAGAATAAATGTGACATTCAAACAAGTCGGTCGTTTAAAATAAATTTTTTATATTTTAAATACTTGTTCTTTAATATATGAAATTTCTAATAGTGATAAAATTTGTTTTTTTTTTTGGATCTCTTATTCTTCTAGCAGCATCTACAAAATTGCTTTGTCAACGTACTTACTTACTTAATTGGCGCTATAACCTCTTACAAGATTTGGCCGCTTTGTTAACAGCCCTAATAATTAATCTAAAGTTAAAAGAAACTAAGTTAAGCAAACGAACGCAATTATTCATTAAAACTTCCTCTTACCACCATTGCGTTTATGATGTGCTTTAATTTTCTATTAAAAAAGAAATGCTCATCTCTTGCCGGTCTAATCATTTGGATGTGTGTCCCATCCACTGCATCAATTACACCCGGAATTGCACACATTTTGTAGAAGTTCCTGTTGGCATCAACCTTCTCTTCATCTGTCATCAATCTATCTTGACCAATTGAATGTTGGTATCCGCCTCGGGCGAAAAACTTTAAGGTTGTCGAAAGTTTCAATATATCAAGCACGCTGGTAGATCTGCGAGGGACTTTCAATTCGCCCCGTATATTATTCAGTACGTACATAAATGCGTCTTTACTGAGCCGAAAATTTTACACAAAACTGTGGATAAGAAATATAAATTTAGACGTGGAGACATTTATCAACACTAACATTTCAGCTCACTTTTTATCGCCAAGGGTCATTATATTAGAGTTATCTCGGATTATTCTTCTCTCAAGTCTCTCCTCATTTTGATAATCATTCCATAAAGCCGCTGAATCCATATTTTAATACAAATAAAATCTTTTCCCCGTTCAAATGCTTTATTTTAGTTTGTTTTGCTCTTTATTTCGTTGATATTTACGTCAGTAATACCAACTTAAGAAAGAAAAAAATGAAAAAAAAATTAAGTAGGCCACATTAATGGAGATGTAAAAGTACTACATCCAATTCCTGATTGGTCCTTCTACCCTTGCCCTAACGAGGACGAATTCTTCCGCGTCATCCCTAACATTGTTGCGCCCTCGCCAACAACAAATGAAGCCAGAATGAATTGCTTTTGCAAAAGAGTTCTTTGGACCGAGTGCACCACCTTATGCAGCTCTATCTTCGTAGATCTTCCCTTTGAGTACGCATGCTGCGCCGTAGAGAGTGGATGTTTAGCTAGTAACTTTTAGAATAAAGGATGTAAGACATATTGTCCTGACAGGCTTTGTGCCCTATTCTACCAGATTTTGGAATGAAAACCACCTTTATTTTCCTCCTTGTAGTCGGAATATGGAACGCAAGCAATGAAGATTTTCTTCTGTTCCCTTACTAAAGTTTTTTGAGTCTTCTGCAGCATAATAGGAAGGATACCATTCACGCCTGGGGATTTGAATGGCTATTAATTTACCCATCTTTTCGCATGCGTTAACTTCGGCGTTGCAGTTGATTTTGATATCTGGACATGTGGATTTAAAAGTAATTGTGTATATTCGTAGGTAACTGTTAAGCAACACCAACGTCAAAGCGCAAGTTCTATGTACTATCTATGTTATCGTTTCGTTAATTCGCAAAATTAACTTATCAAAATAATTTCGTTTCGTTAAGCAGCCGTTTTAATGGAGCAAAATTGAATCGTTAACGTGTGAACGAAAATAATTAACGCATTAAAGTGTTGTGCCAACATCCTAAAAAACGACAGCCACTAGAAGAAAATACTTCAATCGTTTTGCTTTCCATATCATGCAGCATCAATTGTTACGAATTTATAACTTGCGTCAGCAACAGCTTTTAAAACAATTTAATACACTTTTTTACAATTATAAAACATAGACCCGGAATGAGTGATGATTTACTAAACCGTTTTCGTTAATTTTTGTTATAAACATCAGGGAACGTATATCTGACGGAGATGTCCTAAGATAGAAGGACGGTGTGAATTGTCAAAACCGCTCAATATATCTCGTCCGATTCACAACCCCAATGACCAACTGGGGAAAGTAAGAGAGTGTGTGAGTTAACAGAGCAGAGCGAAGACAAAGTTCTTTAAATATGAATTCCCATAAATGTTAATGGTTTTGACTCGAATTTTAGATTTTGAAATGATATTAACAAATTTAAAAAAATATTTAATAATTAATTTGTATGAATATGTTTCTATAAATCCGTTGAAAATCTATTATAATTTTTATGAATAAAGCCATAATTATTTTTATGTTTAAAAAACGTAAGAAATGGCATACATATTTTATGCATCAAACTATTTATATACATAAAGATGCACATATGTATGTACGTACATATGTATGCGTATGGATAAGTACAAGTACAAGTGCGTGCAATCATAAATATGAAACTAAAATGCCGATAAGTACGCATGCATACATATGTATTTATGCACATATGTATAAATATATCTACACACATTTATTTGCATACTTATATGTATGTATGTACATACATATATGTATACGCTTACTTTTCCATTGTCCAAAACCAAAATCAAATCACAGCTGCACCTGGGCCTACAGCAATAAAAAATACATTCATAAACGCTCACGCATATGCCCCCTCAACAATATTTTTCGTGTGCTGCCAAATATAAATTTGAGCGTTTTTATTATATTTCATTAAAATGATATAAGATACTAGTTTGTTTCAAACTACCAACATTTATAATTCTTTTTATATATTGGAATGTTCCATTGTAGCAGAATTTCGGACTCTCCTCTGAGTGGTTTGGTAGAATAGTCATCAACTCGACTCCAAGGAATATCCGGAATCACCTGCAAATATGCTAAGGTTTTCGTTTTTAAAATTCGCGTTGTGCTCCAGCGTATTGAAGATTTACATACATATACATATGTATTTAAATTTTTTTAATTAGAATCATTTATCTAAGTATATATTAAAACTTAACTATGTATATATCTGTTTTTGTACTTGAATCCTTGATACAAATTTGCTTTTACCGTTTGCACATTAATTGAATGGTAGATATGGTGGTTGGCATAAGCCTTCTCACGATTCTTTGGTGGCAAAATTGATATACTTATGCGTGCAATCGACGGCCCCAATAGTGCATCCCACAAAGGGGGACGACGCTGAAACACACATTTCTTTAGCAGCTTGGCGTTCCACTTGGGTTATAGGAAACTTCACTTTCTGGTGAAACAATGAATCATTGATTGCATCCGTTACCCGATGAATGTCGGCTTACGGATGACTGGCTCATGTATATTCCCCATTGGCCACCTACGGGTCGTTGATAGTAACCAGTTGCGAAGAATCTCAAAGCCGCTAGAACCTATCAATATAAAAGTAAAATTTTGCATATAGGCTTAAAGATTAGACGAGCTACTTGTTTCTCAGTCGATTTTGCTGTTATTCTGGAGCCACTTATTTGGTTGTCAAGCTGAGAAAATAGGTAAGCAGCCAAGTCTGGAGTTAACCGATACCGCTTCTGAAATGCTGTTGCGTTCAAATGAAAGGGATTGTCGACATCTCGGAGTAAACGCTTATCCATTGTTGCAGCACATATTTCTTCGTCACCTCGTAATACATCATATGCCAAATATTCAAACATTAATTAATGTTCCTTTTTTATTTCAAGAAAACAAATCACTGAATTTTAAATTTATCTTTTATTTAAGTTGAAATCTGAATTTTTCTTTTCTCGATTCAGTTAACAACATCAAATTTGTTGTCGTTTAGTTTTCGGTAATCGACTAGCTAACGACAATAACTGATTCGGCGAATGCGAAAATCGTTAAAAAATGGTTGCTGAATAGCAGCATCGTTAAAATGCTCGTTAAGATGAGTTAACCATGTAAATATCGTTAAAATAAGTTAGTGAATGGCACTGTGCTCACCGCTACGCATGCATACATATGTATGTGTATCACATACAGTAGCGGACAAAAAAATGGGTCACTTAGTCGCAGTGATTTAAAATCGAAGTAGTATTAACAAAACATATTGTTTGATACAAGTAAGTATTTATTGTATGAAGTACATTATATTATTTAGCTATAATTACAAGTAAAGTTTTATTTTCCTTGGGCTACACACGGCTATAAATAAAATGGAAAACGGAAAAAGTCCATTCTAGTCTGAAGCGAATAAAGCCATAATTTTGGTTTTGCGTTCTCAAAAAAAGAGTGTATGAAAATTAAGATTCAGCAAAATTACTATGGGTGCTTTTTGAAAAAAATATGCAAAAACTGGGTCTATAAAACGCAAAGCATGTTCAAGGCCATCGAAAAATACCATTCATTTGGATAACCGCCGTATTGAGTGAATTAGAACGGGGCATAAAGTTCAGGAACTAAATGGAGTGGAAATCAGTAAGCGAATTATACGACGGCGCCTCCAAAAACCAGTTTTGACGGTAAGAATGCGCCTCCAATGTGCTAAGACGCACAAAACCTGGATCAAAATGCTTTGGAGAAGAGTAATGTTTTCGGAGGAAGTCAAAATTAGCCTTTATTAATTAAATCGGCAAGTAACCCCGTTTACTGTTATATAACTTTATTACCTTTATATTTACAACAAAACAAGTTAATTAACTCCTACTAAATTTTGTAGATAAAAAACTAGCAGAATTTTGTGTTTTATCACTGGAATGACCTGGGAACAGTCCTAATTTAAACCGCATTGAAAACCTCCGGTATATTATGAAAGTATGAATTACAAAGAAGTGGGCCAGAACTTTATTAGATCTTGATAACATAATTGAAAACTTTTACTATAACTGTATACCGGCACAACTTTTAGAATCTTCAGCTGACTCCACCCCAGAGAGGATAAATGCCGTTATAAAAACCAATGCAGATACTACAAAATATTGAGTGAAGAAATTTTGCTGTACCTATCAATAATACCTATTTATGAACCGAATGTGAGTTTTCTATTATAACGCGTTTAGTCTTAATATGTCTGATAAATTTTGCTCGGATTTATGACAGTGTTTGAGAATTATTGCAAATGAACCACAACTACAAAAATAAAAATTTTAGGGGTCGAAAATCTACCACCTCTCAAGAAATTGTTCTACAATTGTCTAATTAAAAGCACATATTGCTGTAATTATTTGCCTTTTGAGTGACATTTAATTGTTAATAGTACTTCTCCGACTTCCTGAACCAATGATGCACGCCAATGACCTATATAAAAGAATTTCAACAAGTAATTCAAAATAAACCGTACTATATTTACTTTGAGTGTGTGTAAGGTCTCAGAATTTTAGTTACAAATTTAATTCTGTGATAAGATATACCTCTATTTATGTTTTTCCTCGTATCTACTCCATAAATATTTGTTCAGCTCAGAAAATGGGGAATTTTCGCGGTAGTCGCGCTGCTTTTTTCTGGAATGACGCGCGAAAGCACCTATTACAGTGAAGTTTTGACAAAACATCTTATTTAGCTTTACAATTTTTGTTTTAAATCAATAAATTCCGTTTTTCACACAAAAATTTTATATTTGAGTTTAATCCTTTACCACGATAGCCTGATTAACTATAAAAGTCTACTTACTTAGTCTTACAGTGCATAGAGTGAGGACAAATTCGCAGAAAAAGGTGTCGTCGCTTTACATATGTAAGTGTGGGAAAAAGTGCAAGTGAAATTTACGAGCTCATCAAAAAACTTAATATATCGAGAATGTTTGTTTACGGGACTAGTGCTCGTTTTTTCCCAAACGTCTACAGCTGATGACAACTGGGACAAAAGTGTACCGGCATCAAATTTTAGAAGTTGTGGTAAAGCCGTTAAGCAATACTCTCTTCGATGGAGAGCATTGGATCTTCCAGCAAGACTCTTCTCCACTTCACAAGGCGAAAACCACCCAGCAGTGGCTTAAAAGCAATATTTCTGGTTTCATATCTGCAGAAGATTGGCCGTCTGGAAGCCCAGATTTCAATCCATTGGACTACAGTTTGTGATAAGAGTTGGAGAACATGACGAATACCCCACCGAAATTTGGAGAGTCTCAAAAAATCTTTTGTTCGAGCATCGTCGTCACTACCAATAGAAACTGTGCGTGCTGCCATTGATCAATGGCCGAATCGTTTGAGGGCTTGGTTGAAAGTAATAGGTGACCATTTCGAATGAAATTTTCGCAAGGTCTTCGATTCCAACTGCGCTTAAGCTTTTCAAAATACTTTTGTTTGAAGTAACTGAAGAAAAAGTGGCTGTATCTTTAAAGATACAGCCCGCACTTCAGAGCACAACCGATAAAAACACTTTAATTGCTAACAGAAAGTATTTTGTTATGTGACATAACTGACATGAGTACATCGTTACACTAATATTTAAATACTTCGTATTTAAGTATACAAACATTTAAGAAGCTAATAATATTTTAACTTCGTTTTTGTAAATAAGTAATAAATAAAGTGAAAGTACTTTTTTCCGAATTATGATACTTATAAAAACAATTTTTTTGTCCGTTGTTAAACATAAATTTATTTTACACTTACTGTTCTCTTACTTGCATCGTCCTTTTTTGTCCACAGTTGTCCAATGATCGGGTTTGTCTAATCGAATATCCTTTGGAGATGCTGAGCAAGAATTGGGCTTAAATCGTTTCTCCTTAATGATCCATTCTAAAGCGGGTCACCCACGCGTTGATCTCTTTGGATTTCATCCAACATTCGGTGATATCTCCTCATTTTCGCTACAGAATGAACAAAAAAATTATCAAAATTGTAATTACGCAGTGGACGAAGAAATTGGACAATATTTACTTACCGTTTTAAAGAACTATTGATATTTTCAAAAATTTCATTTTTTCTCTTAATCAATTAAGGATCGTTAACTTATCTTGCTTAAAAGTGTAGTTAAAGAGATATAAACCACTAATCGATGATTATTTACAAACAGCGCTGGTTGAGGTATTCAAATATTTAATAAGTATTTTGATAGTTGGTGCCAATTTGTAGTTGACTATTGTCTCATTGAGATGCCTAACTTGTGAATTTTCGGCGATGCGATCATTTGCTAAGCCGATTAATTCACATACATATGTACATATGTATGTCGATGTGTGGGCCTGACTTGGTTTTATAATTTTCGTCGCCTTTGCTTGTTGTGTCATGTTTTATCGCAGCTTGTTATTCTTCGGTTTCTTTAATACGCATCCGTGTCAATTGGACACAACTTTCGAATTAAAAATATTATTTCACTATTCTTGTTTAACGAATTTTAATGGTATTTTGGTGTGAAAATTTGACACATATGGGAAATCTCCCGCAATTTGTTTGTTTACGCGTTGTTGTTCCTCGGGTTGCTGGAATTAAGGGCTAATTTTGCATTTGGCTATTTTTTTAGTGGTTTTTCTGGAAGCATTATAAATTATGAATCCCACTTGGTTCAATGCATTGCTGAAAAGTTATGGAGATTTTGACATGGAGTTGTTGGTTCTGATAATGCTGGTGTTTACTGGTCTCACGGGGAATGTGTTGCCGAGTTGTACAATGCACAAACTCGACGGCCCACATTTGCAGCGACAATGTCACTACCCCGATATAAAGAAATTATTCGATACCTACATTGCAATGATCGTCAAGCAGGAGGAAATTCGTGTGCTCACAATAAATTAGTACCGATTCGGGAGAATTTTGAAAAACGGCCGCTGTTCTGTTTTTCTACGTTGCATTGATTTTTTGGTGTTGTGTCACATGAGCGGCTCTTTCGTAACTATTTGTGAACGACGGATACGTGTTAATTAAATGCACCGTTTTATTTAGATACAGCTGCAGTATTCTCATTACCGTCATGCCCACGAATCTTTTGTAAGATCCTCGGGTTGTTTTTAAGGTTCTATATAAGGTATAAATGAACTGATAGCATTTCGGAATTCGTTTCGTTTTTTGGGCGTGCAAGCTTTTTAATTTAAATCTTAGATAGTCATTCTCTGGTTTCCTAGCATTTTTCTGCATGCAGCTATGCAGTCTTTCTGGAGCAAATCTCTGTCTAACATTCAATGTGAGCACCTTTTAGATCAGCCAAATATATGATTTTGTGTTGTGTATTTTGAGTAGTCGCCGTTCAAATATTGTTAAAAGTGTGTGCGTTCTGTAATTATAAGCCTGGCTGGTATTAATTATTTCATAGTTTTTGGTAGTTTCCTCCGACAGGGTATACGAAGATATGTTTGGGGATGATTTTCCGTCATTCCTTATAAAATTTGGTTTTGAGACAAACCGGTTTCGGTGTTTTATTATCTTCAGTGTCATGTTTCGTTATGATAAGTTATTTGTTTTATTCATTAAATAAACTCATTTTAAAATTTAAATTTTTAAAATGAATTGAAAAATATAAAATAATACGATGGTCATGGTAAAGCATGCTTTTCCTGAAATGTGGGATTTTGAAGTTAAAATGCTACAACACTTCTTGTGTGATTTAACGCGTAAACGAGAAAATAGACCTGATGTAAAAATAAATCCAATCCGACGTAAACAAAATTATATGAAAATCACTGATGAAAACAAAATACTATTTTTTCATAAATACGTATATTTAAAGTGGAAAATTTATTACGCCATTTGCTGATCAAGCCATTTCTGTTTGTCCGTCCATCCGTGCAATGCATAACTCGAGCCATCTCAATGAAGCTTTGCATACGCATTGCTCTGGAGCCAAGGTAGGCTGGTATTGCAAATGGGAGAAATCTGATAATAACCACCCCTACATACAGCGTTTTGTGAAATTTAAAAGAATGTGATATTTCAGTAACCAGCAAAGATAATTTACTGTAATTTGACAAATAGGATTAGGATTGGAAAAGGTATACGTGATGATTTTGGGCTTACAATATTCTTTATACCTTGATCTATATATATCTACGTCAAATAGCTGGGAAGATATTATGAATAGCAGTTTCGTCTTTTTCCCTAAAAAATAATATAATATATAGTATACTATGGTTCGGCCCGGAAACCACATACACCTACTGTAAGAATTTCATAGAAATCGGATTCCATTTATTTTTATAGGTTAGGTTAGGTTAAAGTGGCTGCTCCTAGGAGTTTAAATAGACCCTATGGGGCCATTGTGATACCACAGTACAAACATAACGGTGTTTGTGTTTGTTTGTCTTAATTTTCAAAGCGCTGCGTGCTTACAATGAAGCTATGGAGCTGGCTAATCCTTTCTCTCGATATAGATGCCGGAGAGGGGATAAGGTGCGATCCCAGATACTTAAGTCTTAGTCTCGCGAGGGCAGGGCAGCTGAGTAAAAAGTGCTGATATGATTCCATCTCCTCATCCTCTAAACAGCTACCGCAGTATGGGTTAGTGCTGATAATGAGCCGCACTGCATGGATTCCCATTGGACAGTGCTCTGTCAGAACCCCCATAATGAATGGCTCCCGTAACTTCCTCCGGTCGACTACTGGCCAAAAGGACCTCGCGACCCTACATGTTCTAGTAGCTGCCCAGCTTTTGCCAAGCTTTTAATTTGATAGAGAAATAATCCGAAGCTCTCGAAAGGAACATACGGCAATCCTTGACTGCTATCGATCGGATTATTATTGAGTTCATAGCTCTGATTTCCGCTTGGCTATCGGAGTAAATATTCACTTTACTTACATAGGTCGCATTGGTTAGCCAAGACCAATCGGTCGCTTCTTTTATGGCAGCCACCTCAGCCTGGAACACGCTGCAGTGATCTGGTAGGCTAAATTTTTGTCTTACGACAGTTCTCGGCAGTATACTCTACCTCCAACCCTCCCATCAAGTTTCGATCCATTCGTCAACATGTTTATCAGCCTTTGGTGTCACAGGCCGCACCTAGACGCTCCCGTCCTCACTAGAGGGAATGCCGATACCAAAATAACCCTTGGCACCCGCGTCAAATTTGTGTCAAATTTCTTGAAACCTGACGGCGGCCAGGGCTTCCCGCAGTATCTACTGGAGTTATATTCAACATGACGTTCAGCGGTAGCCTAGGTGTTAACTAAAGGGCACCACTGATTCCAATAAGAGCCGATCTTTGCACACTTTCCGACTTGGCGACTACCACACTCTTATCTAGGGAACCCCATCAGACAAGAATCCCATACAGGAGTATTGGCTTAGTACCTGGTCATATAACCATTTAATGACTTTAGGCGAGATACCCCAGTGTTTCACGATGCACCCTCTACAACAATGCAAGGCAACCAGGGTCTTCTTCGATCTTTCTTCAATATTATATTTCCCGGAAAGTTTGCTATCCGGTATTAAACCCTGATACTTAAGCCTATCAGAAAGCACGAGTTCCAGGCCACCCAGCGAAGACAGGGAGACGCTAGAAATTTTGTACTTCCTGGTGAAAAGAACGAGCTTGGGGTTTCCCGAACTTAGAGTTAGCCCGCAGGAACGAGAACAACTGTTAACCGGAACTAGATATCCTTACATAAGCTCACAGGTATCCAAAATCTCTCTTTGAAAATGAACGCCAGATCGTCCGGGTACCTCAGCCCTCACTCTCCAGTCTTAACAACAGGTCGTTGACTACAACAACCCAGAGTAACGGTGAGAGCACCCCTTTTGGGGGTGCCTTTGCTCACTCTTCTTGGTGCTTCCACCTCATGAGCCATATACGCCGAAATGAGCCAGAGTTGTCCAGCTCCATACTCCAGGCTTGCTGTGACTTTGTCTTCATCACTGAAATTAGGCAGAAAGAAAGCTTTCATGCAGGATCTCGGTTTATCTGAGTCCGCCTGCACCATCAGCTTATAACTTTTCACCCCAATATCAGATATGATTTACCTTGCTCAAGGTAAGTCAAAAGATTGGCGAATGCCGCCTTAGAGTGTTGAAGATTGATCTGTCGGATAATCATCCTCAGTGATCTTTCCTGCACTCCGGCGGCAACATCATTGTCAGAGACTAAGAGCGCCATCAGTCCCGCCTGACACTACGGAGTCTACTTCCATTCTCATTAAAGACTCCCCATTTTTCACCCCCTCGTCATCCCTCATAACCGGAGATACGGGGTTATCTCCCTTGGCAGCTTGGTAGACCTTATGGACTACCTTCTCGAAGCCAAGCTTCTTCACCTCAGCAAAAGGACCAAGAGACTCCGCGTTCAACAGCAGCACTGCTTGCTGATGGGGTACTTTGGACTTTCCCTCCAGAGTACCTTCCAAATATGCGTTGGAAGGTTGTGCTTGCAATAGCGAATCATCTCCACCATCTCCTATGGGACAGATGGTTCCAAAGGAAACCAGTCTAGAGCCCTTGAACGGAAGGATGAGTTTTTCTTTTCCACGGCCTCCAGCCTGACCCCGTTCCATTACTCTCCAGCCAGAGCCACTGCCGCCTTGTATAACCTGGTGGACCGCTCGTCCGCAGAGACAATCCGAATGAGGGAGCTTTACAGTCACCCAGCACATTCGCACCGATGTTGCGGCTCCGGGCTCTCCTTCTAACCTTCATTAACACCAAAGAGATGGCTGACGCAACCCATGTCCACTTTCAAAAATATGCAATTAGCCTCTTTCGCGACTTCGCTGAAAGATTTTGGCGCACCGCCCGTCCTCGGCCTCTTACTAGACCTTTCCTCCTCCCGAGACCTCTGTCTCTTAATCATTGGGATAGGCCGAGGTTTATCAGCCTTCCTGCTTCTCGGTTAACCGACCTACATCCTGACCACAGAAGCGCTTCATGATTTTACTGGTCATGCGACAATCCGTGCAAAGCGGTTTCGCCTTCAACTCTCCTCCCCCGAGACGGCTCCAAGTGTATGTGTGGCAACGGTTTCGACGACCCTCTGGCACCAGCGTTTATGTTTCTAACTTCCATTGAGGCCAAGCTTTGGGCGACGGTTCCGCCAATCCCCTGCTGGCCTTGCTTGGGTTCTGAGCAACCCCCTTACAAGAGAAGCCAGTAATCGTAGTCGGTTCCGATTCTTGTTTACCGGTCAAAGCCCCATTGGGATTCAACCCGCTTCGACCAGCTTTTTTTTTTAATTTTTATTTTTATTTTCGATTGCATAAAACAGTTAAAGTTTATTTGAAATAAAAACTTGCGCTGGGTATTAAAAGTTCGGTTGCACCCGAACACAGACTCTGATTTCCTTGTTTATGTTGGCTTCGAATAGCCTTTTACCCTACTAAGGCATTTTTTCATATGCCTCTTATTGATTTGTTTTAATGATTTTATATTTAATAGAAGGAAAATAAGAAAGATAAAATAATGTGCTGAGTAAATATAAATCGGGTCGACTGTGTGCCTTCAACATTATTGAAGGCTGTCGCAAAAGACGCAGTTTATCTTTTTGTTTGAACAGCTCAACTTTCAAGTCAAAGAAAGAATCTCAACTAAACAAAAAACTTAAGAAATATACTTGGAACATTCAAAACCTTCGAAATCTGGGATGCTTTTCCAAATTAGATCTCTTAATAGAGATATGATATAATGAAAAATGCTTTAAAATTAAAATCAAAAATAAAAATCATTAACATAATTTATAACTTAATTAATAATTTTTTTATTTTGCAAATACTGGAGTTTGGTCCACTGTGAGTAGTCGAGTTTGGTTCTATAACATCGTATTCCATAAATCTTGGCTTTAGCAGAGCCAACACAAAATGTATAAGTACATAATTTGGCTAAAGGACACAAATTTACTCAGTCTAAACTCAAATTTCTAAAATAAATTTAAAAAAAGTAACTTTCGTTTCAATTATTTTTTTCTAGTGACGTCAATATCTTGACGCTATTTTGTTACTATTACAAACGAAGGAAAAGTAAATAAACAACAGAGAGAAAAAAGCATGCATTAAAAAAGTGTTAAACTGGTGCACTGGTTATGGAAGAGATTCACAGAAAAAATTACACCTGTTCAAGAACACCTCAATCCCGAGTGATATTGCAAAGGCGTAAAATATTCCCAATTGGTTTTTGGTGAATGTTACTAAGCGACTTTATATACATACGTTATCTTTGATCACGTCATCAGGTACTTGATTAAAGTGGACAAAACATACTATTTAGTTCTAATATTAAGAAAAGTGATAAATTATCAAAAAAATTATTTTAAGAAATTAAAATTTATTTAATTTAAATACATGCTTTCAAATGGTTTAAAGCAGAAAATGAAGCTTTAAAATTATAATTTTCCATTATTGAAGACGTTGGCTCAATGGAGTATCGCTTTGTTCACCTTGCTGGCTTTGTCACGACAAGGTATACTATAGTAAACGGCATACATACGTGAATCGTGACGATGTCGGCTTAGTAGTATCCTTTAAATGAATATCATTTTATACAGATAAAACTCAATTAATTCAGAAACTATCATAGTGGTATACTGAAAAATAACCTAAAAGCAATTTTCCTTATTTTGATGTCGAAGTTTTTTCTAGAAATTGGGATATTTTCTGCCGGTTGGGAAAAAGTTGCAACTCTGCACTTGCTTCTTGTAGTTAGCTTTACTGCAAGAACATGCTGGTAGAATTACCATCACACTCCCATTCATAATATTATCACTGACTGTCAAATTACCGTTTAAACGAGTGTCATGGAGCTTGCTAAAAAGAAAATCGCGACTCCCTGCGCTAGCTATGGTTGTACATAAGCGAGAATGGCACAATCGCAAATCGAATAATCAGCTGTTTCTTAGAATAGATCAAGGTTCCACTTCCCCATATTTCAGTTTGCAATATAGTCCATTTAAAAACAGTGTAAATATGTGATCTGAGAATGAAATTTTGAAGTTAATTAATAATAAGTACATAAGTACGAACTTAACCTTGAACATATCATAATATATTCATGAGCTACATAGCTATTTACGTACATACTTACATATGTATATGTATATTTTAAGGTTCTACTTTTTGAACGCACGGCGAATACGGCTTTTTTACCTGGGCACTTCGTTTTTCCAGGAGGTGCTTTCGAAGAAACCTCAGATGAATCTCAGGAATGGTTGGATTATTTTAAAAGTTATGGCATAAGCTCGAATCAACTGGACAATCTGATTGTGAAAGATTCTTGCATTAAGAGAGCAAACCTTTTAGCCAACGGCAAACATTTCTCTCGCGATATTTCATTGCGCATTACTGCTTTGCGCGAAACTTTTGAAGAAGTTGGAATTTTATTATTTCGTGATCATGAGTCGCTCAAGACGCTAAATTCGACGCCTACGATTGGCGACAACTACGAAGACATACATTTCGATCGTGTTAAGTGGCAGAATGTTGTACATAGTGATGCAAAGCAATTTCTGCACTTATGCCAGACTCTTCAGATAGTTCCGGACCTGTGGTGCCTGAACGAGTGGTCATTATGGCGCACACCATTCTCAGCCAAAAAAAGGTAGGTTAAAATTTATAATCCCCTCACTATATGTTCATGAAGCTTATACATAAGTATGTTATGAAAGATCATATCGGCTAAACTGCTATGAAATGCTTATTTTTTTTAATAAAATAATAGAACAGCTCAATAACAACCCATCAATACTGTTGACGTAAGTTCAACGTTGTCTAATGAACTCTGTTAGCCACACTAGCTTAGTGGAATTTGGTTGAACTGTATATTGTACTAACAATTCTTGAAAATATACCGTATATATTAACCCAGCTTATAAGCTACATATATATGTATGTGCCAAATTTCATAACTTTCACATTTATAATAATAGTAGGATTAACGTGACAACTTTCAAAAAGGTACATATGTATGTGCATTTAGTTTTTTTTTTGTATTATTTGTATTTAATTTTCAAACAGTGAGCACAACCCCTAAAAAATTTTTCGAGACTATAGTTTCGTAAACCTCGGCCAGTGCAAACCAATAATGTTACACTTCATTTATCTAATAACTTTATTTAAATTTAAATTTTCTACACTAGGAGTATATTTCTCTAAAAGAACCTCATCAAAGGAATTTAAGAGGTGGCGACCCTTATCAAACTTGTTTTCGTATAAACTTGTTCGTTTCAGACTAATACTCTTTAATTTATGTCAGTAAGCTTACAAATAACATTAAATTAATGTTTTTAAATATAAAATATATTTTCTTAATTACGTTTTTTAAACCTAATTCCTTTGAACCCCATCACGTGATACTTCCTTTAACTTAATAATTTTATTTTATTTAATCTTTTAAGCATGTCAACCCTCTCTAGTAGTTTTTTTTTCAAAATAAAGCTTTCTTAAGACTCTTTCGTTTGAGGCACATATATATTTCAATATTCAATTTAACTTAATACAATATCAATTAATTTTTTAACCTGTCAAAAAGTATTTTTAAAATTAAGTTTTCTTAAAACATTAAGTTTGGTACACATATTGTAAAGTCATTTATTTTTTTAATTTACCTTAATTTGCATATAAACAGATACACATTTTGAAAATTTAGATTTATTAAGCCTCCTTCATTATATACCCATATTGTAATATTTGAATTCATTCATTGCTTTAATTGAATTCAAACTTTTAAGCAGGTCACAACTCCCTTTAAAAAATCGATTCTATTGTAACCCATGTAACGGACTATAAATACGCCAATTGTTAATCAGATCTATGCCTGCAAGACAGCTGAATATCATTAAAGGGCCGTTCACATAGGACTTTTGCATTCCTTTGCTTCAGAGTTTGGCTTTGACAGATAAGTTCAATACATGATGTTATATGAGTCCTGCTAAATATAAGGCGATAAAAGTAGAGCAAAGCAAAGCGAAGCAAAATCATGGGCAACTCTCAACTTTTGTACGCTTTGGCAATCAGCTGTTACCATTTCCATTTTATTTTTATTTTGGCGTGCGTATACACACTACAGACACTCGCGAATTTCAAACATTAGTAGCATAACTACTACTACTTCCATCATATCAGTAAAATTCATTTTTTTATTCTATCTTTAAACAAAACACTCTGAACAAACACAAATCGCAACTCATAACAAACTACTAACGCAGAAACTATCAATGCGTTATATGTAGCTGACCTTCTACGCCTCACGCTTTGTTGGTAAAATTCGAACTGTCAAGCAAAGCGAGGAAAGTTCTATGTAAACGGCACTTAAGTGGTTTTATTATCAGCTTGGGAAAGAACAAATTTTTGTTGAGGCCATGACAAAAAGTGCTTTGCCTTGGGTTTTTTGTGTGGCCTTGTTTGCGTGATATTTTGTATCTTTTCTACTAACGGTATTTCATATTTGTTCTACATAACAAGGCAACTCATCACTTTGATGTTTATAATTTACTTAGCGCGCAAACATGCGCATGTCGCCACACCACCAATACGATATTCAAACACGAAAAATCAAATATTACGATATTGTGCTGATTAGAAGAAGGTTCGTGCTCTGTATGAATGAAAAATGGCTGTAACTGACAGTTGAAAGTAAACGGCAATACTCCGTATAATTATTGACTAATATTGGGCACCAAGGCGAATTCAATACAACGTGGTCGCAAGAGCACATACACACAAACTCCACATGTTTTGTTTTTGCTTCTGAATGGTGAGAATGTCAGATAAATGAAATATAGAACAATAATTTTGAACAGAGAGAATGCCAAAATAGGAACGAATTTGACAACAAAACTGTTTATTTTTGATTCAGTTGGCCAAAACTATATTTGTAAATATGTACATATATTTACATTAATTAAAATTAAAATTTACAATAGCGACCGCAATTGAAACCTTACTCTTCATAAAGTGCCAGTGCAATATGCGAGTAAATGAACTGCCACAATTAATGCAGCAAAAGCAAATGTAGTTGATTGGCTCAAAGTTATTTTGCTAAAACACTGCTTATGGATTTGATAAATGGTTTTGTATAAAAAAACATCGATTGCACTGCCTTAGTGAATTATCAAAGTGTATACTAAATTCCATAAAATGCAACTCCATTGTTAAAAGAAAATGTTTCTTTACAGAGTACATGACCGTTTAGAATTGTTAATTAATCAAATAAAACGTAATACCGATGATGATAATTGAAATAGTGCTAATGTAAATGGTCTATGAAGATAATAGTGAAATATTTTGCACTCATCTGATTCTGATTTGGAGGATGGTGTAGAAAAGAGCAAATTGAACGAAAAAAGCTTTCTGAAAACGAAAAATTCCTTCAGCCCATATGGATGCGGCATTAAGTTTATCGTGTTTTTTGATTTTTTGTTAGGTAGTGTATTGTACTTTAGCTTTAGCTGTGGGATAAAGATTACCAAAGAAAAACCATTTGTTTTTTAATATCTAACTTCAAATTTATTTATCTTTAGTATAAGAAGCTAGCAATTGATTTCTATTACAGAACATAAACATAACATAATTTTCTTGAAGCTCATATATTTAAACATGCGTAGTATATGCAGCTAACTAAACTTATCTCTAAAATTAAAATTCGTTACAATTGAAAACTATTTATTTAAATTCAATTTGTACTCATAATTATAAGCAAATTTGCAACTAATAAAAAACGCCAAGTTGTGTACGTATGTGTTTACATATTTAATAGTAAACTTTTGTTACTGTTTGCATTTCACTTTGGGAAAATAAATTAGTCTCTTTGTGGAGGGATCAATCATATGAAATTACTTCAGGTACATTTTCCCAGCTCAATGCACTTTTGGCCGAATGAAATAATATCTCTGATTGTATCTTGTGCAAAGATTTAAGTTCATATAAAGCTGAGAGTGAAAATTATAAATAGTTAAGTTTAAATTAATTTCAATGCTAAATAATCCATTTATTTTGGATGTTCGAATTGGTAGAACATCCAAAATAAATGGATTATTTACCTTGCTTACCATGTTTATAGATTTACTTTTAGAAACTTTTTGAAGCCCATTATGCGCTGTTTGGCGTTTTTAATCTTAAGTCGCTTATTTAAATTTCAAATTCGGAAAAAAATTCTGCACTTAAAAAACAAACGCTTCACTTCTTCTGAAATATCCACTTCTGAACTCCTTGCCAACAACTCCCTGTGAATGTTTTTGCAATGAACAATGTTTTCGGCATTTAAGTGGTTAAATACAGCTTCCAGCTTTTTATTGCTATTCAAAAAACTTGACGGTGGCTTGTGGAGGTATCCTTTTGAAAGCTGATCCACATAATTAAAGTCGCTTTCGGATCCGCGACAGTCTTCAAGCTTCAACTTCTTAATTATATACCCCGATACGTATTCCAAAGCATCTTCTTGAAGAGCTCCGCAATCGTCTGACTGTGGGGTATTTAACGCCTCGACTAGTTCAACATCAATTCCACCATCTACGTTACCTCCACCAGCTTCAACTGCACATTCATCAATAGGAAGCTCTACCAGGCACTGCGAGTTTTCCAAAACTCTCGAAGCGATGGGCAGCGTTTCAGATTCAGAGAAAGCGAGCCACCCTTGCTACGAATAGCACCAAAAAAGTGCTCCAAAATATCCTGATTAAGCCGGTTCGTGAGTATATATTCCACATTTGAATTTTTGCTTGTGTATTCGTAAAGCATTACTAAGGCCTTATTCGTCATTAATATGCCCTTTTGAAAATATTCTAAACTTTTTTTGCCTGGTATAATTGGAGAACTCATAAATGTGTTCATTTTTTTCCAAAACATCTAACTGTGTTTTAAAGGCCGTTCCATATGGCTCCTTTATTTTTGTTAAAATTGTTAATGTACGAGTATTTGATATTTTAAACTTATATATAATACCTTTCCAGGCTAACTAAAGGTGTTTATATTTGAATTCAAAACGTCAAACCAATCGTTCATTAATTGTATAAAACCTGTAGTCTCAACAGCCTGATAAAGGTCGAAACCTTGGATATAGCAGCGCCTTATAACGTTTGCAGTTGTGTTTGAAAACAACTGCGCAGCAAGTTTTACTTTTTGACGTCCTGAAATAACATTTAGATATATAATACGCGCTTATTTGTTAGAAGAGATAGCTAACAAACCAATTCCCTTAACTGAGAGATGCTTGTCGCTTATTTTGTATTCAATCGACATGTCAGACCCAGACGTAAGCTTCAACAAGTCGCAAATTGTCCGACAAGTTAGGAGTACGCCATTCCACCATAAACCACTATCAATAAAGTGATTTCTAGCATTTTTCAAAAGGTGGGGAGGATCCGCGAATACAAAAACTTTCGAAGTATCATCCATTGGGACTGAAAACCATGGTTTATCTAAAAGCAATCAAAAATTTTGGTGATGGTGGTTTAATGGGGTTAAAAACTAAAAATATACTATATATTTGCTTTATAAGGTATAGGAATGTTTACCTTCCGAAACATTTTATTCTTTCGATTGGTTGGGCCCATATCTGAAACTACTGCCACAACAGGGAAACCTACGCTTCTCAGCGCCGAAGTTATGGCCAACAATATGTCTCTCGTCATCGGTGTGTCGAAATTGAAATATACGGGTTGCTTCCAGGATTTGCGTAACCCACGTGCCATCACCACTTGAACATAATTTGAGGGCTTTCGAACATAGTCTCCTGGCTGATCATATTCGTAGGTTTCGACTACCTTCATCTCGTCGAAGGCTAGAATGCATAATTTATCGTCATCAGAAAGCTCTGACATGCGTTTCATAGACTGAATTGATTCAGTCAGGAAACCCTCATTAATATTGGTTTTACGATACCAACGCTGTAACGTAGACACGTGGGGAAGCGGAAATCCTTTTTCATACAAGTGGTTGTAAGCCTGTGGCCCGGCTGCGTGTATGCATATGGCATTAGATATATCCTTCCAATGCCATCGGATTCTTTTATCTATAATCAGATAAATGCGATTTTAACATTAACGATCGTTAAGTAAGTTTATAGAAGATAATACCTGGTAGAGTCATTTGTTTCATCTGGCCTTCAGTAAATATACTCTTAAAATTGTTGATGGTAGCTTTCGCTTCCTCCAGATCACTTCTCAAAGTTTCGTTTTCATTTTTTAACATTGCGTTTTCCTTACGCAGATTATGTAGCTCAAGCTCGTTCATATCTGTATGGACGATCAAAAATTATAATCCGGAAGTACATATTAATTATCTAGAGACGATTTTTTACTAACTTACTCAGTCTGTACTTGGCAATCTTTGAGCTCCACTTGGACTTTTTCGGCGACTTGATAATGCTGATATGATGGAGGGTCTTTCATTTCATAATTACCAACGTCTATAACGCTGAGTGGAAACAATGAAAATAAGCTTTGTTTTTTCAAATAACTACAAAACTTACTGGAAATGTGTATACTCTGGTTCATGCGTTGTCACCACATCTAAAGACAAATGTGCCTGTGGTTTCGTGTCTGTTGATAGTTCCGACAATCTCTTTATGTAAAAAAGAAGCGAATTAATAGAGAATTCCAAAACTAAAATGATTTTAAAAATGTACCGTGGTAACGTGCCACATCCAAAGTCCGTTAAACTTTGAACAGCCGAAATAGCCGCAGTGCAGTTGGGATTCTCAAATGTTGGATATGGAAGGGCTTTAGTTAGTAATCGAGCCCTTTTTACTCCGAGAACCATATCATCACGACGGAAGTGATCGGCGCAAATGACATCTTTACACCTCAACTGCACCCGGCATGATCGGGGCCACACTAACCGCTCCGACTTTTCACTTGGTACCAAGAAAAACGGACCCGTCCACGCTTTACTATCTTGTCGCATAATACACACTTTCCCATTTTTTCGCGAAATATTTGAATATTTGAATATATGAATTCAAATCAATTTGAATTTAAAAATATTTTAATGAAAATGTAAACAGAAAATGAAGATGTAAACAAAAAACAAACCAGTTGACACTTTCACCATTCAAGGCGAAAAAAGAAGAAGCAATCAGCTGATCGGAAGAAAACACCTTCTATAGATTCGCCTTGATTGGGCACATACAATTCATACAATTGGAACTCTTATGATGGCCCTAGTAGTGGAAACAGCGGTTGTCGCAAAGATCGCTGGTTCTCAAGCTTCGTGATAAATTGGAACTCCACAGACGACACTGGTTTGTATGCGAAACTCCAAATATTTGAGTCAGAACGGCATGGCAAAGCAAATTCTTTGTTTCACATTTGCGCCCATTTTTTTCTCCCTGTGAAAGAAAACAAGCTGCACTCGGATCCCTTAATTTTTCCTAAACTGCGCAGAAATGTCTTAAAGCATCCAGTCGTTATATTGCAATACGTGAGTTAACTGATTTATCCAATTGTAGAAGTCATCACAAAAGTGTGTACAGCCGTCTAGAATATGTTCAATGGTTGAGTTTAGTGTGCCGCAATACTTACTGTTATTTGCTTCTTTTTAATTCGGTACGCGTGGTTTAGTCTTGTTTGTAATTTCTCTTCCGGATATATCGATACCGGATATATCGACACTAAGAGCTAACCAGCTGATACCAACCTTTGATATGTGTGTGTCCGGGTATCCATCAGAGTTCGGAATGCTGCTGACTTTAAGCCTACTTCAAAGAACATAAAACTATAAGAAGAGACAACACGTTACTTTTGCTTTACTCGTTAATCAACAGGGTAGCCCCATCTCTTTTTATTCAATCATTTACGCATGTGGTCGTGTAGTAACGTGTTGTCTCTTCTTGTAATTTTATGTGCTTTGGCCTACTTACATTGAAAGAAGTGGATGACTGAACACCAGCGCAAAACAGGCAGTGCCCGAAAACTGACCAGCGCATGTGACGATCATTTTAAGCCTGCATAAATATATTGACTTCGGCAAAGAAGTGTTTCAAGGGCTAGCGCAAGAAACAGTGCGCACTTTGTTTGGCTTGCTGCCGAAGACATAGGACACTTTGTTTGGCTTTTTGCCGAGGGGCACAAAACACTGCGTTTGTCTTATTACCGAAGGCATGCCACTTTATTTCACTGTTTTTAACTGCAACAACAATTTAACGACACTTTACTGGCACACGTATCCGTAATTTCAGTAAACCTTTGCGCTCGGTTTGTTTACACGGAACTCTGGTTAAACAGAGGGACAAAAAATTAGTGTGTACTTGATTATGTGGAGTTTTATGGTTATATTTTTGTTTATTTTGATGTTACTGTTTCTAATGTGGTTAAAAATGTAAGTGCAATAATTGTTGTTAGCTAACATATTGTTATTTTGTTAACACTTGTTTTTATGTTTTATGTACAATAAAATGGGGACTCCCTGATGAAGGCGCGAAAGACGCCGAAACGCGTGGGAGAAAAAAATTAACTTTTTGTTTGCTTTTAAGATAACACCGACCGAAAAGCTCCTAAAGCATCCCAATTGAAAAATAAATTTTAATATTGGTTTTTTACTTGTGATCAGCTGAATACTTTCAATTAACTGTTTATCTTACTGGCAATTTCTTACTAGTAGAAATGTATCCAGTAAAAATCCAATAAAACTTGCAAGTTCCGCTGTCATTTTCGCTCTTTCAATTTCTCCTACTTTGCTAGTTTCTTGATAGTTTTGGCGTTGGTCAAATAAAGTCTCATGCTAGCGGCAATAAAACCATAGGTAACTAGATACGGGACTCGTTGCTTCGTGAGAGCGCTGTCAAAATTAGCATCTTTTATAATATTTTCCAATGATGCCCCTATAGAAAAATTTAGAAATTTCAAAAGCTGTGTAGGAGATTTTACTTCTTAGACACTACCGTCGAAATTGAATAAAGAAAAATGAAGTAAAAAATTGCATTGGGTATTAGGAGCGAAAAGGTATTTTTAAATTCGGAAGATATGAAATGAACATGATAACATACAAATATCAAAGAAATGTACTTATTATGCCAATATAAAAGTATAAGTATTTATACATATATGTATACATATAACACGGCGTATATGAATATTACATATAAATTTAGAAGGATTCAAAAATCAATTATACCAAATTCTTAAAAAAATTTTACCGGCATTGTTAATAAATCTTTTTTAATATAAGTATTATTCTTTCTAGCCAACTAGAAAACACACTGCTTTTGCCAATTATTTCGTGTATGCTCGTCCTTGTGCATTTCAGCTGATAATACACGAGTTCAGTCCCCCTATTTCGTGAGCAATTCACAGAGTTTCGTGTCTAGTTATCTATGCTAGCAATTGAAACACTTCTTCGTTCAAGACATACTGAGCTGTTCTTAGTTCTTGATTTATGATAAAATACCTCCCCTGCATGAAGCCCGACCTATAACTGTAGGTTACATTTGTGGGAAAATTAATTCAAACTAGCGGTCAGGTTAGCGGATAGTTTTGCATGGTCATCGGGTAATAAGTGGCAACTTCTCTTCTTCGCTTTTGTGCATTTATGAAAATGAATTAATTAATTATGTGTGGTTTAATTTGGTTTACAGTTTTTCTAAAGTATAAAGGTAGTGTTAGTTGAGTTACTTCTTGTTGTTAATCTTTCTTATTTGTGTTTGGAGCCGTTTAGATGTTTTTTTTGTTTTTTGTTGCTTTGGTGATTTTTAGTTACGAGGGGTAGCACACTGCAAACTTTATCGGCCGACTATTTAGTCGGGCTCTCTTGAAAACCATGAAGTTACATATATGAAAGTGCGCACACCAACTAAATCGTCACTCATTAAATAGTTGGTGGTGCAACCCGATTTCCTTCAAATTAAAAAGTTGGCCAAGTGTCGGCCCATAGCTTGAACTCCACTAAGCTTTATGTGAGTGCTGCCACTCACTAAATATGCTGTGTAGCTAAAAATTTGGCAAATCTGACTGAAATTTAGGGAATCTGTTTAAAGCCCGCAATTACTATTATCTGATAGCACTGTTTGGTTAATTTTGTTTATTTTATGAAAAAGTTGATTATTATTATTATTTTTGGCCTTATATGTTTGAAACGACTGTGATTTATTGAGCTTGAGGCCAGGTTTTTATTAGGGAATAATATGAGAAAACAACGATTTTTCAAAGTGGTAGAAGTGGTAGATAGCTGCTATTTGTGGTTGTGTGCTCGCCTAGCAACTCCGTGTACCATGGTTCAAACCCTGGTAAAGTCTAGAAAGAAAGAAGTCTAATGAGGAGAAGTGGTGATCTCCGATCGTTTTACTTCTACAATAAAAGTAAGTTCCATTGTTTTTATAGGAAGGTTATAAATAATACTATTACTTACATTTTCATTTGTTTGTTCGCCTCTCGCAATTAAGTGGAAACGGCTACACTTTTCGCCCGAAATTAGTGTTGCTGATAAGCGAAAAGTATGTTCGAAAGCGAAAAATTTTCGGGCGAAATTTATAATGAGGGAAAAGCGAAAAATTTCCGCCGAAATTTATACTGAGGGAGAAGTGAAAAATTTCGGGGGCAAGTGAATCCCAGGTTAAGGCTGACTGTTTTTCATGTTAAGACTTTTTCGTTTATGTTTTATAAAAATATAGTTCATATAAACATTTAGATAACATTCTATTTTTTTTTGTTTTTTTGGTATCAATTCAATTTCAGTACAAGTTCCATTACAAGATTAAGTGACTGACAATTTATCTTGATTATTAATCTTTTTTTTGCTAACTACCCTGCTCTTGTTTCTTCATATAAATATAAATTTTCCTCATGCTATGTTCATTGCTGAAACTATGAAAATTTTAGCTTTTCATATTAAATGCAGCATTTTGGTTACCGTTGCAGCATCACTACAGCAATTGTCCTACTATCAGAGAACTTAAAAGTATGAGAAGCTGCAAATTGAAAGTGGAAACTATTCGGCGATGGTCGTTAACAGGGCTGATACGTTTCCAAACTGGGTCTGCACCACACTGTTAAATTAGCATTTTTAAGCCACCAAAAATGTTAAATTTAATGTTAGCAGGGAAAAATATAAATTTTGATGTTAACAAATATGCAAACGAATGAAGATGAGAATAAATAGAAAAACTTAAGAAAGTAAGATTGTGCTGATATTCAGAACAAAATAACTGATTCTGAATCAAGAGTAATATTAAAAATAAAATATGAAATTAAAAAAAACTTGCAAAACTATATCTATACTTTTGCCCAACTGTGATTTGAACCTAGAAAAAAGTTGTGAAATGAATGATAAAGCCGCGCCTATACCAGCAGCACCACATCACATACTATTTTCGGGCGTCTAAATCACTACTTAATCGTGAACTTCTTACACTACATTTTAAAGTATTGTATATTTCTAACATTAAATGTTTAATTCAACATGCTTCAATCTGAAACAATTCTTCTATTGGTTTGCCAATAATATTAACAAATTTTTAGAAAATTCTAAATATCAGCAATAATTTTTGAGCTCAAGGCAAATTTTTTGTAATTGTAAAGGATTAATACATATGTATGTATGTATATAATATGAAAATTCCATATAATTCAATGTTCATATTTGTTATATTATTTATACTATTATAACTATGTATAACTTATAAGTTTGGTTCCAATTTAATATTTGATCTATTTTCTGGGGGGGTGGGGGTTTGGGGGGGAAGGGTGTTTATTTAGATTTTTACTTTTTTGCAAATTCTTGCACTAGCATACATACATATGTACATACATACATATGTAAGTTGATATATACTACCAGAGAATACTACATAAGTACATAACTACATTTGAATGTACAGTCACAAAAAACTAAAATATCATCAAGTATACAATCATATATGCACACATCTACATATGTATATGTATTCATATCTATGTATGTACATATGTATGTACATATAGGTACATATCTAAATACATAAATTCATATGCATCCATGTACAAACATACACACATATGTACATATGTACATATCTACATACATACTTATGTACTTATGTAAGCGCATGTGAAAAAATTCAACCTTGACCTACGCTTAATCTAAGTAAATCAAATCACAGCGCAATCACAACCGCAGCTGCACTTGTGCCTGCGCTGGCGCCAAATATTCTAAAATATCTGTAACTACATACAACAACAAAAAAGTCATTCATAAACGCGTGCGCGTATTCCTAAACACAAATGCCGTTCATTCATAAGCGCAAGCATTTCATCTCCCCGCGCACGCAAATGTTCCCCTCAGCGATCTTATTCGCGACGAACACAAAAATGCTAAAATCTTCAATTTTACAAACCATCGACGGTCATTGAAAATTTAAACACCGCAATATCAGACAATAATGCAATTTGCCAACGTAGTCTGACAAATTGCTGCCATTCTAGAATGTTCTAGAACATTCTAGAACATTCTAGAACATTCTAGAACATTCTAGAACATTCTAGAACATTCTAGAACTTCTGCCCAAATGCGCATCAATTCATTTGCGTACACGTGCACGCGCAATTGGCGAATCGACACAAAAATTGCCGAAAAACAGAAAAGAATATTCTTTTGCTTACCGTTCCCTTTCCCTTTCAACCCTTCTCTTATCCACAATTGTTGCATAACTCCTCTTCCGTCTCTACTTGCCCCGCTGGCAAGCAAGAAACAGTTTTTTTCTCGGGTTACTACTTTTTCTTCTTTGTTTCATTTTTAGTTGGATTCGTAAATTTTTCTTTTTCTTTGCGTACACATTGCTATGATTTGCATAAATAGCCGTATAAGCGAACTGCATCAAATGTCTGCTGTGGCTTAGCGCGTATAGTCGCCTGCCGCATTATTATATTGCATGTTTTAGCTTTCGCCCCATAGTTCGAATCCCAGCTTTTTTGTGCCATGTCTAATTTTTATGATTTTTTTTTAATTCAATAGAAAATATTATATCATATAACTTATCCTACATTTTATGGAAATCTTTTTTCATTTAAATTTCTGCTCTGATTTTATTTCATTACAAATGAATATACAAAATCGTGAAAGAGTTTTCACGTGTCGAATTTTTTGGAATAGTTTGAAAAGCGAAATGCAAACATATTACATATTTTATTTATTCAATAGGATATAAAATAAAATATTAATTATCCGTGCATTTTTTGTACTTACTCCGATCCCTTAAAACAGTTGCATCACTTCACAAAAGTTCTGATCTGTTTCTATTTAGGTTCAAATGAATATGATACTATAAAAACTCTAAAACTAAGTAAGGAAAAAATTTCCGAAATGAAATTTCAAAATTTTTACAACATCAGTTAAAAAAAGCAAAATTATAATAATAATATTGGTAGGCACGCTGTTAATTGTCACATCTTAACATAATAAATATATGTTCACGACATTTTCTTACTGACCTCTCTGTTAGAATGTTATGTGGAAATGTTAAATAGCTGTGGGGAAACCCAGTTTGGAAACGTTTCAGACAACATTTTTTACAGTCCACAAATTTGCAGCTTCTCATACTTTTAAGTTCTCTGCTACTATTTAGTTTTCAGTGTGGGCTAACCACCAACCGGACTATTTAGTAAACAGTGTCGGACAACTCAAAACTTTGTTTCGTACAAGTGCAGCACAACAACAATGAATGCAACAAACTCAAAGAACTGTTTTTTAACTACACGGTTATTTCATGTGCCCAAGTGTCCATTCTGGCGAGCCTGTTAGTGAGCGTAGTGTAAAACTGCAAAAATCGTTGCTCCTTTCTCCATTTAAAAAATATATTTTGTAATATATTAATATTGCCCATATTATGGTGTAAATAAGGTGAAGTCACTTAAGGGGTGGTTGTTGTAATATCGAAAATTCAGGCTTGCCAGCCTTTAAGTGATGTTATTATTATATGATATTAGTTTTGTCAAGAAAGCAAGTCTTTCTTTGCTTTGGTTTTTCTCCTTATAGTTTTGTAATTTTCTGTGAATTTTCGTTCACAAAATTTATCCACACATGGGAAAATTTCCAGCAAAGTCTAGCGAATAAATTTGTTACAAGGAAATCGCAATTATGTTGCATGCCGTATGCGTGCGGAGGACAAGACTATTATAAATCATACTAGAAGCAGTCAATGAACATGACGGTGACGCTAACAATGAGACTTTTTGGTGTCTCCATCACAACCAAAGAAGCGTGAGCGTTTTTGTTAACGGGTGTTACAGTGATTCTGAGCCTTCTAAGTGGCACAGTGGAGATTGTTGGTCTTGTTGAGAACAACAACATTTTAACACCCTTAAATTTTTGATTTATTGCCCAAACCCCGTTTTTTTAGTGTTTTTGGTCATTCAAAAATTTCTAACTTCGTCATTTTTTAACCGATTTTAGATTTTCAAACGGATTTTAAAAGCGAAATGTCAGTGCTATCCGATCATATACTTTATTTAGCACATTCAACACAACCAAAATTAGATTTTTGTGCCTGAATCTGAAAATGTTTCCATTTTTTCTTTGCAATTTTGCAATTTTAATGCAGTTTTGTATTAATAAATTTCAAATCCAACATATCTTTGTTAACATATGCTTAAAGAACATTCGAAGACCTTTAAAATGAGCTATCAGGTATCAAAATCCAACATAAATAATAGAAGTTACGGATTTTTTTTCCAAAAACAAAATTTTCGTTCTCTTTGTCCATTTTAACTATTGCATCACATTTAGTGTAGCAACCATTTCCTTTGATGCAAACAGAAAGAAATCCAAAATTCTAAAGAAATGTTTCCATAAAATTGGTTTTTTATTTCATTCAATTCACTTTTATATTACAATTTCAATTTTCGTTAACAATGTTTAGTTGATCTTTTACGTTTGTAAGAGAGGTCGACAGTTTCACGGTGGAGCGAGCAACAGTAATTAGACAGCATTCTGACTTGGCTCTTTCCTTCGAAACGCTGTTGGCATAGTTCCAGGTAGAACATATTATTGTTGACTATTCCCTAAAGACGATGCTCCACTAAATTCAGATGTATCCATAGAATTTTGGCTTGACGCAGACTCATCTTGACTATTTTTGTTGACTGGTTTTGTCACAGTTAACACATTCGCATATTTTATGCGATCACGGGTTTTATAGTGATGTCCTGGGACGTTTTGTTTGGCAGAAATAGCAATCCCGCGGCTTATGATATTTTTGATAATGCCAAACCATTCGAGTTGAAAATGATAAACGCTGCTTATCACATTTGCCAGATTTATGTACATTGTTTAAGTGTCGTTGTGCACATTGAGCAAACATATTCAGGTTCATACCAAGCACTTTCAACGTACGACGGGTTAAACACATCAACGACTGCCAGATTTGTTTTCATCTCCCGTTGGTGTTGTTTGTCAATAAACAAGCCGCAGACGCAACAAAATTGATTTCGTTTATCACACAAATTTCAATTTTTTAACTATATGCAATTCTTACCACTTTCTTGACTGAGTGATGTTGACACTTTATTTTTGAGGCTAATGATAGCTAACAAGCGATACATTTGTTGGAGATGTGCGATAACTATCGATATATCGAAATATTAAGCACTTGATGTGGAGATTCGAGTTACCGAATAATTGTGGCAAATGTGATTTGGAAAGAGATACAAGCTAAGAGCGGGAATTTTAAACTTGTGTAAAGAAATTCTTCGTATGTCAAAAATTTACGCTGTAAATAATATATCTAAAAAACTATCAGAAATACTACAACTTTCAAAATATGCCAAAATTCAGAGACATTGCTTTTTCTTATATTTTACTGCGATTTACTTTAATGTCTGAATGTATCACATTTAATTTTTCGCTTTCACATGAAATGTTAAATATGAAGTAACACATGTTTACATGTAAACATTGATAACTTTATGTAAACATTTTCATGTAGACACCTTGAATGAGACTAGTACAATAATGACGCATATTAACTATATGCGGAATGCATATGAACAAAGAATGCTTGCTACACGTAATGTGATGTGATTTAGTTAAAATGGACAGAAAGAACGAAAAATTTGTTTTTGGGGGAAACATCATAACTATCTGTTGTATTCGAATATGCTAAGTTCAAAGATTCAGTCTATGCATGTATAACATAAAAATCAACACTCATGCACTTGCAAGGGTTAATGTTATTAGACCACAGAGGAGTTAATAGCAAACGTCAGTTGACGTTTCTTATTCTCCTTATTCGTTTTTTATTGTTGCTCTTCGGCTATGTATTACTTTTTTTTTTACTTCTGCTTGCATATGCAGTTCGCCCGCTTAGGTTTTCACATTATAAAAAAATGCAAATTCATTCCATCATTTTTTGGTCCTTCGAGCCGGATCACTCCACCGCACATACATACAAGCAAATACATCAAACCGCAAGTATAACCTAAAATTTCGCGTATTAACTATCACCGCATGGTCCCGCATCAAATACATTTATACAAAAATTACATTGAAGTACGATTCAGCCACAATTGCTGTTTTATATTATAAATAAAGGTTTTTAATAAATATCTGCGTTGTTAATTAACCCTCCGCAAAACAATTTAATTTTTTTGGCCATTTAACCTACACATAAAAATGTCAACGTTTGTTAAGACACGCGACTCCGCATTAGGTGCTATAAAAAGGTACATGACCAAAAGCAACGACGCAACATTTATTTTAGGCACTGATAATGTTACCTTCAACTGTTAAACGAACAGTGGATACGCTTTAATGAAGCACAGGATGCAGTCGAGACTTCTTGTGGTGCAGAGAACTTCGACGTAGAGCAGAACGCGTGCATCCAGGCTGAGTCCTGATACACTACAGCTCTATCCGTATTCAATCGCGCACGGAAGTGTAGGGCTGAATCAGTCGCCAATCCCACACAATCGCAAGCCACTGTTTCCGCAGCAATTAAACTGCCGAGAATGGATCTACCATCATTTTCGGGCGATTCCACTGAGTGGGTCGTTTTTTACGACGCTTTTTGTACGCTCGTCGATGCTAATACTTCATTGTCTGGTGGGCAAAAGCTACACTACTTGCGCAGCTGTTTAAAGGGTGAAGCTCTTAGCATTATCAGCGGCTTTAAAATTTGCGATGCCAACTATACGGAGGCATGGGAGTTACTTCAGTCGCGTTATCAAGTTATGAGAGTCATTGTCGAAGCTCACCTTCGGGCAATAGCAGATATTCGAAAGGCAACAAACGACTCTGCTGATTCCATTAAGAACGTGCTGAATGCTTTTCAGCAACACATTAGGGAGCTGAAGGCTTTAGGGCGCCCAGTCGAGTTTTGGGACGACTGGCTTGTCCACGAAATTGTAGCAAAGCTTGCCTTCGAAACACGCAAACAGTGGGAGTTGTCGCTCGTTAACGACGAACCCCCGACCTTCGAACAACTTTCTTCGTTCCTGGAAATAAGATGCCGCTCATTATCAATGTTGTCAACGCCGTCCAATCAACCATCGATAAGCAAGTCAGTCATGCATAAGCCAGTCGGAAAATCAGCAAAGGTTTTTCATGCCATCTCTGATCAAACGCATTGTATACATTGCAACGGAACTCATAAGATTTATTCTTGTGAAAAATTCCGTAGTTTAGATTTAAATGCAAGATCGAAATTTGTCAAAGAGTCTAGGGCTTGCATAAACTGTTTAAATACCGGACATTTTAAGGGCCGATGCAATAGTGCATCTTCCTGCCGAATATGTCGACAGCACCACCACACGTTGCTCCACGGTGCACCAGAGCCATTTTCTCAATACACCGCTTCTCATTATGTCGCAGACGCACCGCCTACCGCCGCAATTGCAGAACCCCCCGCTACCGCTGCTGCTCCGCAACCCGCTGTCCCATCTACCTCCGCTTGCCTTAATTCCAAAGTGAATTCAATTTCTACAACGCAAAAAGCAGTGCTACTATCAACCGCCCTTGTTAAGGTTCGTGACTCTTCTGATCGATGGCAGACTGCTCGCTTATTATTTGATTCAGGCTCTCACGCCACGTTCGTAACCGAGGCGTGCGTGCAACGTCTGGGTTTACCTCGCAATTCCTCGTCTATATCTGTGTCAGGAATTGGTTCGTCTCAGGGTGGTCGTTGCAAGGGCGAAACATCGTTATTACTTTCTTCGCGGCATTTGGGTGAATGCTATGCCATTGATGCATTAATTCTGCATAATATCACGGGAGATTTGCCTTCCCAAAAGTTAAATGTGCCTGAGTGGTCTCACATCAAAGGGCTGTTCTTAGCTGATCCTTATTTTATGGAACCCGGTCGTATCGACATCTTGCTGGGCATGGATTTCATGGATCGACTAATTTTCGCTGATCTACGTAAGGGACCACCTGGTTCACCAATAATTCAGAGGACAGTTTTCGGCTAGACGTTGTGCGGTAATGTAAACATTTCTGCCTCACCCGCTATTAAAATACAATCGCTGCACTGTGACGTGCAACTAGACAGAGCACTGGCAAAACTGTGGGAACTTGAAGAAGCTCCGCAAACACGATATCTTACCCACGAAGAACGCTACTGCGAGGAACATTTTGAAGCAACGCATACTAGAAAGCCTGATGGACGCTTTGAGGTTGAGTTACCACTCAAAGTCGACGTGTCGTTAGGTGAGTCAAGGAATCTCGCCATACGAAATCTCTTACGCATGGAGCGAAGATTTGCCAATGATCACGATCTGTTTAATCGCTATAACGAGTTCATGCAAGAACTGCTTGAAATTAGCCATATGGAGGTTGCGCCCCACGCGAATAAAGATGCTTATTACATGCCACACCACGCAGTTGAAAAGGAGTCGAGTGTCACGACAAAATTGAGAGTTGTGTTCAACGCGTCTGCAAAACCCACGACGGGGGCGTCGCTTAACGATGCTCTATATGTGCAACAAGACTTGTACTCAATACTGTTGCGCTTCCGAACACATAAATACGCTGTAACTGCCGACGTTGCAAAAATGTATCGGCAAGTTCGTGTTTCTGACAAACACGTCGATCTACAACGCATCGTTTGGCGTGCTAACACATCTCTACCTATAACGAACTATAGAATGTTGCGCGTAACCTACGGTGTTGCCTCCGCATCGCATTTGGCAGTAAAATCTATGCAACAAACCGCGAAACAATCCACCAATCATTGCCAGAAATCGGTAAATGGAATACTTACGGACTTTTATATGGACGACCCGCTCACCGGCGCGTCTAGCGAGTCTGAACTCAAAACGTTGCAGCGAAATGTATCCGAAATTCTGCGGGAAGGTGGGTTCGAGTTACGGAAATGGGCGTCAAACTGCGTAGAGCTAAATGAGACCATAGCTAGCGAATCCAAGGACATAGCGCACTATACCGTAGACGGCAACAATGTACACGCTCTGGGGTTGATTTGGAATATGAAAAGGGACTGTTTCACATTTGCTAGAACCTCCCCGCATTTTAACTAAGAGATCCTTTTTGGCCGATGCAAGCCGACTTTTTGACCCGTTAAGTTTACTTTCCCCCGCAACAATAAAATCAAATATGTGGTTTCAGGACATCTGGCGCGCCAGCATCGGGTGGGATGATCTGGTGCCAGATACCATCGCTAAAATGTGGCTTGATCATCGCTCACAATTACAACATTTATCGGAACTTAAGATTAGCCGTTGGGTCGGAACTGGGACGGTTGGCTCATTTACAGAGTTGCACGTTTTCGCCGACGCTTCTGAGCGTGCCTACGCCGCAGTCATATATGCACGCACTGTGCATAACGATGGTCACATCACGATCGGCTTAGTTTCATCTAAGGCTAAAGTCGCTCCCATAAAAACAACCACATTACCGCGTCTCGAGTTGTGCGCTGCACATACTGCTGCAAAGCTGGTCAAAAGCGTGATGCAAAGTTGGAATGATTTTCGATATCCGCTGGTTGCATGGACAGATTCTACAATTACTCTCGTGGTTGCAGGCACACCCTAACAAATGGGAAACCATTCATCGTATCATAAATCGTATTCATGAAGTCTTGCCCCCCGAGTGCTGGAATCACGTACGGTCTGAAAGAAATCCTGCGGACTGCGCGTCCAGAGGTATATCTCCAGTTCAACTTTTACACCATGAGCTTTGGTGGTCTGGACCTGATTTCGTGCGCGGAGAAGACCAGTTCTGGAAGCAACAAACTGAAATGGCGCATAGCACCGAATTAGGTTTACGTAAAAAGGTTACCACATGTATCGCAGCTCCCGACGTTCACTGGTCGGTCATAACGAAGTACTCGTCCTACTCGAAACTACGAAGAATCATCGCTAATGTTTTAAGATTTATACACAACACCCGCTGTAGCATGCTTGGCACTAATAGCAAAAAAATCGGCATTCCTAACTATCAGGAACTGGTCGACGCAGAACGCAGATTAATTAAGTACACGCAAAATTTCTATTTTTCTAATGAAATACGTCATCGCAAGGAAAAGAGGAGATTCCATTGCGCAGTAGCTTACTACATTTACAACCGACTCTCGATTCGTTTGGAATACTTCGTGTTGGAGGTCGTTTGAAATCCGCTGACGTGGCTATTGATGTGAGACACCCTATTATATTGCCAAAAGACTCGCCACTCTCGAAACTGATTGTACATCACTATACGTTACACGCCGGCCCTCGTATCATGCAAGTAGTCTTGCAACGCCGCTATTGGGTCATTGGTGCCCGCAATTTAATTCGTAACATCTATCGAAAATGTGTTAAATGTACCGCCTTGAATAAAAGGCTCGCAACGCAATCAATGGGTGACCTCCCTTCGTCTCGGGTTACGTATGCTCGTTGTTTCACTCATACCGCCGTAGACTTCGCTGGCCCGTATATGTTCAAGTTTACACACGGGAGAGGAGCAAAATCCGTAAAGGGCTATATATCTTCATTCATCTGCATTAAGCTCTTCGTTTTTAAATGCCTTTAAAAGATTTATCAACCGCAGAGGCTATTGCAAGGTCATGTTTTCGGACAACGGAACGAATTTCGTTGGGGCAGAAAAAGTACTTCGTAAAAAATATGAAGAGTGCATGCAACATCCCGAGCTTCAGTCTTTTTTTTTGCAGATTCCGCCATTGAGTGGCGATTCAACCCACCGTCTGCACCTCACATGGGAGGGTATTGGGAGAGTGGAATAAAGCGCATTAAATACCATCTGAAACGCTCCCTCGGTGAAACTCTTTTAAGCTACGAGGAGTTTAGTACATTGCTATCGGAGGTGGAGGCTTGTGTTAATTCCCGCCCACTATGCGATATTTCGACTGATGCAAACGACTTATCTATTTTAACGCCTGGCCACTTTCTTGTAGGCGAACCATTGAGGGCAATTCCAGAACCTGAGGGTCAAGGGTTTTCTGGAACCCTACAACAAAGGTGGCAATTGGTCTCTACCATACGACAACATTTTTGGCGACGTTGGAGAGACGAATACCTCGTTAGTTTGCAACGACGTGCTAAGTGGTCTCGTCCGTCCAAAAATTTCCAAGAAGGTGACATGGTAGCTGTGTACCATGAGTCGTCTCTACCCACTAAGTGGACACTCGCGAAAATAATTAAATGTCATCCTGGCGCAGATGGACGCGTAAGAGTCGTTACCCTAAAAACAACAAACGGGGAACTCGTCCAATATCAAAGCTGTGTCTTCTACCAACAAAAGGGGACGTATTTTCCGAAGAAAACTGACGTACATAATTTAAGATATTTACGTTTGAAATTTCTATTTTTTTTATTTAACTTTGTACATAATTTAAGATATTTATTTACGTTGAAATATCTATGGTAAACATTTGTTGTAAATTTAAGTTTGAACATATCATATGTACATAGATAGTTCAAGGGCGGCGGTATGTTGGATTCGAATATGCAAAGTTTAAAGATTCAGTCTATGCATGTATAACATAAAGATCAACACTCATGCACTTGCAAGGGTTAATCTTATCAGACCACAGAGGAGTTAATAGCAAACGTCAGTTGACGTTTCTTATTCTCCTTATTCGTTTTTTATTGTTGCTCTTCGGCTATGTAGTTCTTTTTTTTTACTTCTGCTTGCATATACAGTTCGCCCGCTTAGGTTTTCACATTATAAAAAATTGCAAATTCATTTCATCAATATCTTTTATAATTTTTGGTCGATTTTGATAAATGAACACTTGTTTTGATAATAATCGAATGTAATTTAAGACTATATTATCGAAAATATTTTATGTTTTCAAATTGTTGATGCAAAATTGCGTTGAATGTGCAAAAATGCAGAAAAATTAAAATGTTTCAGATTTAGGCGGAAAACCTTGACTTTTCTCTTGTTGGACGGACAAAATCATGTATATGTTCGAAAAGCACGGACATTTGGCTTCCAAAATCTAAAATCGGTTAAGAAATGACGGAGTTAGAAATTTTCAAATTACCTAAAACACAAAAAAACAGTTTTTGGCACATACATCAAAAATTTGATTGTGACTTGAAAGGTTCATGCGATTTTTTTGTTACACTGTGTAATCTGCCCCGTTAAAATCGACAACTGGAAAGTGCACGGGGACAAAGACAACAACACTCCATTGCCACTGAACTGAGATTTCGTGAAAACTTTTGTTTAGTTGGATTTCAATTAGGTTTCAATGAACAAAATTCTCTGTATAAGCAAAACCACACAAACAATTTCAAAATGACTAAGCAGGAAAAATTAACAGCAACACTAGAAAAGGAGAACTCGAGCTCTAGAAGTTGAATAACCATTTGTATACGTATGGAGGGACAATATTAGCGGTATTCGTGGATCCAGGAAAAATGAAATGAAAACTGTAAATAGTACCCAAAAAGCTATAAAAGTAGCACTAATTTTTCCCACTTTTTCTACTACCTTCAAGTGCATAGCCGCAGTCGGCATGCAGAAAAAGTGAGTTTATGTAAGTGACTTCACCTTATCTCATTACACAATGTGCCCGTATCAAAGCTAATGTGCCATAGACGTTTTTCTCACAAACAAAAGTTCATAACAATGGATTATTTGAAAAGGACTTCAGTGCAGTGATATACATAGATTTAAATGAGAACAAAAACGTCTCTCTAAAAGTGCAATTTACAAGACTTGTGCAGCCTTGCAACGTATACATAAACTTTTATATGCACCCGAATATTTTTGCAGTATTTTGCATTTTTTTGTAATTTTCATGTATGAGTTTCAGGTATAAAACTAAACGTATACGTTTATTTTATGTGCTATAAAGTAGTCAAGTACCGCTGTTGTGATAAATTCATGAACTTGTAATTGTTTGTATTTCTTAAATAAAATGTGGAACGTTTTTGTATAGTATGAAATTTTAATTTTATTACTTTAAGTTTTAATATTTAAATCTTCATCTTTCTCTGTTGCGGATATATCGGAACCTCGGACTTATCGACCACTTCCTTCCGCGCAGCGCCACCGAACAAACAATAAATAGGAAAGCTCGTGGTTAATTTTCTAAGAACCAGCGACTGGAAAGCTTGGCCTCATCACCCTGCACCCTATGCCAAGAAATATATCGGAACATCGGACGATTTGATCATTCCGTCAATCGAACGCAATCTTGTGCACAACAAATTTAAGAGTTCGAGCTTACTTCTCCAAGTGACAGCGACTCTGAAGCGCATCATCTTAGGTTTATGCGTGGCCGGAGAAACATTGCACGAGCGGATCGGAATATCGTCCTTTCAGACTACCTCGGCAATACGAGTGCAAGCAAATCGTTGTGAATCAAGTGATCCGATGTCAAAGCGCACATATCCAGTCTAGCATTTATGTTTTACAGCTTTTTTTGTTTAAACTGTAAGAGTCAGTAGCCATAAGGCTGTAAACAAAATATAAAAAAAATTTAACATTATGCATTTCATGATAATATCTTTTAAGATATTGACTATAAATTATACTATGGCATTCCTTATGATGCCTCTTAATAAACTACTTTTGTGTGATATCCCTCATGATGTCGTTATATTTAAATAACTACTAAATAAAGTGCATTTTAAATTTACTTTGCTAACTTTACTATTTGATGCAGTAGCAGCAAAGAGCTTATATGTATGTATTTTAGCTTTGAGAATGTAAAAATTAATGTTCGTTTCTCGTAAGAAATATTCAATAAAGAATTTTTAAAAAAATCACTGCAACTTCAATATCAAATAACCACACCCACCCAAAATAACGAATTATTTCGTTCAAAAACATTTGTATACATACATATGTATTTAACGTATAAACACGATAGGGAATGCTCCTCATACTTTTATTTTTTTAAGACTTTGTTTTCACTTAGCAGATCATTAACAACATGTCTCTGATAACGGTGCATGTATGCCCAAGCGACGCGCTGTACTACTTTTTATAGCATTAAAATGCCAAACTTGAAAAAAACAATACACGTGGATCGCAATAATTTTTATAAAATGAAAACATATTCCACCTACGAATATGTACTCAAAACAAAAAGAAAAACAACAACAATTTCAAACGTTTTGAACCTTGTCTCCTGGCGACAAGTGCTGAAACTTATTTTATAGTTTTACATAATCATTTTTGCTTACATATATTTGACATTTACCTTCCTATTTTGTACAAAAATTGGTATTAAAATAGGCCGACACTAAAAATAGCGTGATTTCGGAAGGTTTTATTTTTTAAATAGAGCAAAATTAACACAATTCTGTCGAATTCTATTTCGTGATTACAACCAAACTAATTTTAAACGTATTTACTTTCAGATTCTGCTATCAGTTTTTGCTCGAATTATTTTTGTGATGGATCGATCGTGATCAAATTCACAAAATTTCAAAGCTTCTATGAGAAGGAAATATATTATAATAAAACTACTTATTGAAAACTTCTTTTATTTATTTCTGCCCTGTGAAATACTTTCAAATTGGAAATTAAAGGCATCTGAAATTACTCCTTATATGGGAGGTAGGCGAAAAAGAGGTTGGAAAAGCTAATTTTTTTAATTTTCTCTTCATTATTTTTGCAGTAGCTACTTTGTTTGGCTGTTATGACTTTTGACGTACTAAAAATGATAAAAAAAAACGTACTGTGTAACGCCGAGAATTTTGAAGAAATAAGGTCGAAAAACAATTGCCAAGAATGTTTAGAGCGCTAGAAACGCAAAAAGTCATATTTCGCGAGGAATCGAGAAATCAGCTGTTTCATTTGCTTTTGTCGTGATGGCTTGACAAGTGCTTGAAGTTTATGTATAATTTGACAGGTTGTCCATTTGTGCTTGGAAAAAGGTATTATCCACTTTTGTTGCCTGAGGAACGAGTGGAATGATTATGGCTATTTGTTATTCAAAATTACATATTTGAATGATGAGTATAAACTTATTCGTTATTAAAAATTATTTGTATGACAAATAAAAATTTATTCTTCGATTAAAAATATAAAATCTGCGAAAAAAATTAAATAGGTAAGAGCATTTCTTGCAGTTAGTTCTTTGACGCACGCAAATTCGAACTTCTTTCACACTACAGTGTAAATTACTTAATTTCATTTAAATTACTTCGCATATTTCAAAGTTATTTGAACATCTACAACAATGCTCCGGTTATAATAGAATTAATTAAAAAACAATTTTACGCTTTGCAGATCAAAAACTCGTACGAAAATTATGTAAAGAATTGTATGCGCCTGTTTGAATTTTTAATCACAGAAATTTGTACCGAAGCGAATATTTTATACATTGCATGTTTGTTTCACATGTTTGCATTGTCACAAACCACTGTCGAATTGCTATAAAAAAAACGGAAGGATCTAGAAGTGAAAGTGTACAACATGCTTCGGCGGCAAATACGACACGTTGTGATTTTCAAATAAAGTTTACTCTATGTATTTGTATGTTGGTTGTTACAGATAACGTCATTATGAATGCGTTAACGCCGATAATATCGAGCATAGGTCAACTCCCTACTTTTCTATAGCGTTCAAGTGAAGAACGCAGGTTACAAAGAAACTATATCATTCTCGCCGTTCGTCTCACAGAAAATGTCGTGCAATTTCACCATACCAGAACTAATTTGAATTTTGCCGACTGATATTAGAATCTGATGGTGTGGTGAAATTGGACGAGATTTCTTGTCACAGGAAACGAAACGCCATACAACTTCTTTGCAATCTCCGTTCTTTGATTGAAGTGTTGACAGCAATTATTATTTGAATTTTAAATGAGATACTATAAAGATTTGCTGCACATAAAGCTTTATACACCAAGTCTAATAAGTCTAGAAAACGAAGACGTATTAAAATTATTAACTTTGTTAATTAAGAACAAACCAGAATTTTTGTCAGCTGTTTTTTGTTTACAAAAAGAGTTGCGGCATAATGCAGGCTGCCGAAGTGCAATTGTCTCCACGTCTTGAACGCATGAACGTAGGAACGCATTCACAGCTGAAGACAGTCTGTGCACCTTCAGCTTTAACATTGAAATATAAGGCTGCTAGCATACATTTAAAAAATAGCCGAATCTTCAAAGGAATCTATACTTTCCAATACTATTATTTTGTATTATATGTATTTGAAACCAAATGTACTTTGCTTTTGTATGACAAAATATCCTCATTAGTTGAATGACCTGAAAAACGTTAAGTTAAATAAAAATCTAAAAAATTCTTCGAATCATGATGATTTTTGACTGACTTCCATGAATTCCATATTAGGATTTTCACGCAGAGATTAATATTTATTTACTCGCAACTTTATCTTTTATTTTGATTACCGACGCAAGCTTTATAAGGTACACGCTAGCTTTTACCCGCGGCGTTACTCGCACGGCATTTGGTTTAACGTTATGAATTCAAATGTAACAGAACCGAAGCAAATAATCTTACCATGGGTAACAACATTTAATTCATTTTTATTTATATTTTTCATTATCTAAAAAAACCGTCCACTACTTTAGGTGCTTTCCATCTCGATTCAACCGGTCCACTCGGGACACTATTTTATTTTTCAATAAAACTCAAATATGTTCATCAATCGTCAAAATAATGAGACAAGTATTTTTTTTTAGCCCTAAAAAATTTTTTTCTGAGAATTATCGGCAATTTTGTTTTTCGGGTGAAAATAAATTTTTTCCGTTATTCACGGACACTTTTTTTAAAATTATTTATAACTTCGTCAAAAATTGGCCGATTTCGACAATTTTTACTTTGAAATATTTATAATAACTTGCACTACCAAATACAGGTATGAAAAATTGCTCGGATATTGTTTATAATTTCAATTTTTTTTTAAGTCAAATATCTCAGAAAATGTATCTTTTTTTTGTTCAACTTTTTTTTACATCAAAAAGACACTTGAAGTTTTAATTTTATTAAATGTCTAGTAACTAAAATTGTTTTTTTCTGAATTATGATTTTTTGAAGAAAAAAATTGTTCTACCGTTAAAACGCGAACTGCATGCAATGAATATCGGCTTTTACTGTTAAGTGCGTGTATGAAATAACAATGTAAAGTTGTTTTTTATTATATTATAAGACTTTAAAGAACACAATATATTTTTAATCGGTATTAACGAAAAATTCAATTTTCGCGCCGTTCTTCAAACTCTCCGAAAGGTAACTAGGCAAGACAACCTACAGCCTTACATGCGATTTAGGCCTCAGAACGAATAACATAACCTCAAGACAATAACCGGGTCATGGACTGTGCTCAGATATGATCTGTTAAACGCAATTGACTTATTGATGAATATTAATTGACTGCTTTTTCGGATTTCACACCTCGAAGTGTTCCCCAAATGTTTGTTATTCAGTGTGTACATTTTTGTAAGTATATTAATGCTCATTACTAAATGAGATTGTTTTCATATGTTTTTCAAAATTTACGTTTATATAATGATGATATTTTTGTTTGTTCCAGAAATATTCATGTTTTGTGACATAGCGCAATGATATAGTTATTGCAGGTAATTTATTATTTAGCATCTACATATGTAAGACAAAAATGATATATCACGCTGCATTTCCATTCTCTATATTCGAAATACCCAGACAGATATAAATGATTTGTTGCACACTTCTTCATTAATAATTTCTGTTTTAATCATAATTTCGTAAATTATAAATATATTGTATTGAAATAATTCAGGAAATCGAAGCAAATTTCCATTTTCACTGCAGTCTGTTATTTTGGCCAAAATACAAAAAGTTATGTCGTTGTAACTGATGATTTATCGTATGATTCGATTGTTTATGATTTGAACCAACGATTTCCGGAAATTATAACGCAAAGTATGACGATAATTTCAGATGGGGCCCAAGTCACTTCAAAAATCGGTTCCAACCAAATGAATTTATAACATCGGCGATTCAAAAGAAATGGTTGTTTTCCGCGACAGGACATGAAAAGGGGGCGTGCGATGGCATTGGGGGGCTGGGTAAACACTTTGCGACAAGACACAATTTAAGTGCAGATGAAACACAGTATATTCAATCTGCTAAAACATTTGTTGAAATAGTGCAGAAAAAAACTCCGAAAACAAACACCTTTTTCTAGAGGTCAAAGAATTGGAAAGTTTTCCAAGCAAAAAGAAAACGATTTGGAAAAATGCAAAAACATATAAAGGAATTCGAGATACGCATGTGTGGAAGAATGCACTCGGGAAAAACAAAAATAACAAAGTGTACAGGGCAAAAACATTGTGAACATGAATGGAAAGTTGCTAAATAATATGCGTGATTAAGTTAGATTTATAAGCTTGATGTACAGAAATTATATCTAATTATTTAGTGAAAACAAAATATTTTCCAAATGTTTTCTTTTATTCTATACTAATACTAGCAAGTACCCGGCTTACTTCGGTACACCGCAAAAATTAAATATACCGATGTTTAGCTTTGAGTAGAGTGTAAAAATGGGTTACACATTCATATGTTGTGCTTGTTTTCTGCAAGGAATGTAATATATCACCCTCCTTTAGATGAAATGCAAACACTTTAAAATTAAACAACGTTATAAACAATTCATTTATTAACAACAAAAAACTCAAAGTTATAATAATTCAAACAACGTTAGGTACCTACATTAGTAAAATGGATTGTGAAACGCAAAAATTAGTTCATAAAATAAGGTACATCTTGTTCATTAATTAAAAACTTCCGTGAACACAACATTCTTTGTTTTGTTGCCATTTCCTGGTATAAGAAAACTCTGGTTTTGTGGTGAACCAGTTCGCGACAGAGCGACATATAGTTGACCGTGAGAAAACACCTCGTTGCGAAGGTGTACCCCAACATAGCTAAATGTTTGCCCTTGGGACTTGTTAATTGTAATTGCAAAACATATTCTCAAAGGAAACTGGACTCGCTTAAAACTAAAAGGTAGATCGGTGGGTATCATTGGTATCCGCGGAATCATTGTTGTTTCGCCTGCTGCAGGACCAGTTAAAATTATCGCTTGTATGACATTAGGCATTAATTGCGTGATTTTTAGTCTAGTACCATTACATAAATTGTGAGGCTTAAGATTTCGAAGAAGCATTATTGGCATACCAATTTTCAGACGTAGTTCAAACGGTGGTAGGCCGGAGGGGTTAAGAGAGTTAAGAAACTCCGCTGGATAGTGAACTCTGTTGGTATTCTTTCAGAAACAGCTTTATTATTTTGGTCTGCGGCTGAGTTTGTTGAAGTGATGATAGCTCGTTCATATAACCACATGGAGTGCTTGTTTTGCAAATTAGCAACATCTGAGTATACCATATCAATGAGTTCATCAATTGTTCCGACGCATGTTCCTATTATTTCTGGCAATGTTACATGACCATCGCAGGTTATGGACTTGCAGCCATTGCCTATTTTAAGTATGAAATCTGCAAACTGATTAGAAGAGCCAGTTTCACAGAGATTCACTCGCATATTGGCAGACAATTTCAACGTTTGTACATTTGACCACATATCTGATTTCTTTATGCATGCGTTGACAATATCTGCTCTTGTTCCCTTTGGAACCACTGGTAGAGTTTGTCTAAAGTCTCCTGTGAATACAAATGTAATTCCACCCATTGGCGCCTGAGAAGATCTTAAATCTCTAAGTGATAAATTTACAGCATCGATGTGATACTTATGAGACATTGTGCACTCGTCCCATATTATAAGAGATGCTTTCTGAAGAATATCAGCGGTGGAACTATTTTTCTTAATGGAGCAGGCACTCCTTTGTTCTGGTGAAAAATTAAGTGGTAGCTTAAAGGTGGAATGAGCAGTTCTTCCCCAACGCAGAAGAGTAGCAGCAATTCCAGAAGAAGCAACTGCAACAGCAAGTTTGCATTCATTGCGAACTTTAGCTAAAATAAGTGAAGTTACAAAGGTTTTACCTGTGCCTCCGGGCGCATCCATGAAAAAAATATTTCCTGCATTGTCTTCTACACTGGAGCAGACCTTATCGTATATTACTCGTTGCTCTGTGGTTAGCTTTGGCTCATTTTCTAATAAAAATTGGTGGAGGTCATGGGTATTGTGCGTTGTTTCGGATATGCTTGAAATGGGGTGTAGGTCTGATATACTGCGGTTAGGTTCAGGTAAACCGAAATCCTTTATACGTTTCTCACCATGCGAAAAAACCAAATTATCAAGAAGAATAAGCCCCGTATTAAATATATTTTCAGTAAAGCCCATTTCAGGGTCATTACTACTCTCGCGCACACTATATAATATATCTTCACATAAGTTTTTGCAGAACAAATTCCATAAATGTGCTGGACCAGAAATCTCGCAATATATAAGCATGATCGAAAAAAGCTCTCTCATTTTCTGCGCGCTCTCTGAGACAGTGGCATCAAACAATGTGTTCTTCCAATGACTATCATCCAGCAGCAAATGCCGTGCTTGGCAAGCTGCTCGATATGTTGGATATATTTGGCGATCTATTTTTCTGAGATAGATACATTCTGTGTAATTTGGATGTATTGTATATACCCTTCCTAAAGCAGTTTCTCGCTTAATGCCGGGATGATTAGGGGCATTCTCTCATCGTTTTCTACGTTGCCACTTTTTATTAACCCAAGTGTAATAGGCGGGTACCTCGGAGTAAAGCAAAGTCTTTGCAAAATCATTAACTGAACAAAGGGGAAAAAATGCTGTCAGAGTGGTTAGTGGTGGCTGCTGCAGTACTTGCTCGACATTACACATACCTGGGGTTTCGTTCGGCCACTTTCGAGCTTTACAAAAAACGCAAATTTCACTCATACGACCCATGAAAAGGGAAGAATGTTCCATATAGTTTAAATCCGGTCTGTAGTTAAATGCTGATTTCGTATGAATCGCCACATGTCTCCTCTGCATTCCACGCAACCGTGAGTTCTCTAAACGATTTGCATGCTCAGCGACTGTCTCGTTTCTTCTGAACCTAATTTGGCGCCTGTTTCCAGAAGATATAGATAACTGCGATTTTGCTTTTGGCATGTCTAAGAAATTGTTTAACAAAATCATAAACTTATAATTAACTTAATTGGGTAAGAGCTTAATTTAAAATTTTACCTTTGAATTTAAGAAAATGTAATTTATGTACGCAGAACTTTTCACACCTTTGTACAATACGATCATAAATACAATAAAGTTTGCATGCATGTAAGTAGGTGTGTTTTTTTCTACAGAATGCGCCGCTTCGATTTTCAATATTTGTCAACATAAAAATCAAAGCCAAACGCAATTTTGTTTGCCAAAAACAATAAAGAATGCGAGTTAATAGGAATTAAGAGGCATAAGGTAAAAGAGACTTTGATTTTGCCATCCGTACTTCCATATGTATGTACCATTATTGTACGTGAGGTTATTGCGCAGCATCCGTACTTCCATATGTATGTACCATTATTGTACGTGAGGTTATTGCGCAGCAAAAAAATGGAAAGAGCGCGCTCATTGCATTCTTAAAATACATATGTACATATATGTGTTTGTTATTATAATTTGGGGAATCACCAAAAATGCTCTTTATATTTCTTCTCTTTTGTCGAAGGCTTATGCATCTCTTAGTCAAAATACATTTTCTCTACGTTGAGTTCATACACACCCACACATACATTTTTGTTCCGCTGTAGCTTGAGTTTGATCTATGAAAATTCTTATGCTTGCATTGTTTGAAGCTTTTATAAATTTCATCCTAGAAATAAGGGGCTTTAAGTTTTGAAAATGGAAAAAATGAAAACGCCACCTGGTTTATTTTTGGGAAAACTTGCTTCTTAAAAAAATTTCATAAAAATTGGACCATTACTTTTCGAGATTAGCCGTTACGAATATTTTCATATAAGCAATTTTATATAACACTGTGATAGTCAAAAAAAAAGACAAGACCAAACTCGACGGTTTCCCCCTACGGGTCCTACGAATCGAACTGCATCATTACTTTTTTGAGTTACAATCATGGTTTCATACAAAAATTTTTGTTGAAGTTTTTCATCAAAGTGGCCCATTGTAAGAGAAAGGCACATTTTTCTTCGGTCTCTAACTTTTTTAATGTTGACTTTTTTGGTAAACTTTCTTTGGCAAAGCTTCTCAGAATAAGTCCGTCTTTAAGTTCTTAGATGACTGTAAACCCCAAAATCAATGTTTTTTGTGTCCTCATAGCCAATATGTCGAAAAAACTGAAATTTAATCCATTTTTTTTAATGTTTTTTCCCTCACGTTTCGTCAATATTTTAATTTACCCTTTGATACTTATACATTAAGTGACATCTTGTAATAGTAAGAAACTTAAGCAAAGACAACGTTCTGAGCAAACTAACCATTAGAAAAAAAAACTTAACAAAATTTGTATTTTTTAAAAAAGCTACACTAACTATGTTTGTGTGCTGTTTTATTTTTTTTTGTATCTTATAAGTGTTATCAATAAGTATCATAAATTTGTACACAATATTTAAATTAAATTTAATAAGACTCATCTATCAATGTCCAACACAAATCAGCAAGCAACGAGTCAAGCTTTTTGCCGCTGTACCAATGCTCAAGGGGGGCGGCGACTTGGTGAAATCTTTCTCCATGCTCATCGGATTCAGTCGGAACTTGCTGCTCAAAATGGTCCTTGTGATGGTGAAGGAAATGAATTTTTAAGGACATATTCACACCTATTTCTTCAAAAGCGTCTACCATGTCATCCACATATTTTTTCCAATCTTCAGACCGGTGCACTCCTAAGCAATGGTTTATAACGGTCATAACGGAGTTCCAGGCAATTTTTTCATATGGCCTTAGAAGTTCTCCGAATTTTGCGTTCTTCATAAGTTTTCTTATATCGGGGTCATTGAGAACACCTGAAAATAATGTATCAACATAACATTCGTTCTATTAAAAGACTTAAAATACCTTCTTTTATTTTCGCAACACTTAGTCTTGGAAATATTTCTGTCAAACATTTAAAAGCTTCGGCATCTCGATTTATTGCTTTTATGAAATTTTTGACAATTCCCAATTTTATGTGCAGTGGTGGTAGCAAAATGTTATTAGCTGGTATCAGCGGAATATGGATAACATTTGCCACATTTAAATGAAATTCTGTGCGAAGCTTCCAATCACGCATTCTATATTGGTTTCCGCGGTACCTTGTGTCCCAATGACAAATGAAGCACATATTTTTTGTGTATCCTGTCTGCAAACCAGTAAGCAAGGCGATAACTTTTAAATTCGCACATATCTTCCATTGATGCTGCTGATACTGAACTCTGTCCAAAATTAATTTCATTGCTTCGTATGTTTCCTTTGTGTTGGAGCGTATGGCGATTGGAACCGGATTTTTTGTGTTATCCACATACAGCAATACTGCTTTTAAACTATTTTTCGACGAGTCAATAAACAAGCGCCATTGCTCTGGTTTGTACTCACAGTTCATGTATTGCATAAGACCAGAAATATTTTTACAATACGAAAAAGTATTGTCGCCATCAACCTCAAAGAAATCTAAAAGCTCCTCCTGTCTTTTGCGGTATCCATACACCTTCACATCTTTAGACAATATATTTACCGATCGAAGATGATGTGCTAGGCAAATCGCTTGTCTTTGCGATAATTTCAGCTGTCGTACCATCGTATTCAAACGGGCTTGGGAAATCTCCAAGTGACGACATGGGCTTTCAACTTCGGTTGGGTTATACATTGAGAGTAGATCTGTAGGCTCGGTGGAAAATGTTGGCGAAATATATCTCTCAGTTGGACTTGGACATCTTGGTATCGGAACATTTTCTGAGTGAGATACTGGTAGCTGTGCAGATTGAACACTTATGTAAACTGTGTTTTTTTTGTTGAGTCTTGCAAATTTGTTCTTGCACGCGTAGCAGTTACCAGTATGATGCCCTTGTGGATCTATCCAAATCATTGGGATGCCGAACCCCATTTTTAGGCACAGTCTTTTTGACCAGTTATGCAGGTTGTTGTTGCATTGCGTGCAAATGGTATTTGGCACCCAATCTACGTCTCTTATAACGGGCAAATCGAAATATTCCTCGTAGATGCCGGCAGTTCCCGAAGATATTTTGCGTCTACTCCGAGGGCTTGTAAATTTTCCACATACGTAGCAGAACAACGATAGGCCAATTGGACACTTATTCATTTTAATTTATTTTCTTAATATACAAGGCACTAAAACAATGTTCTTTCCGCGAAGTCAAAGTCAAATTAACTACTGCAATCTATGCTTAAATTTTGACTCTTAGGCAAGCATTTAACGTTTCTTTCAAACGTTACTTGTTGTTATTTCTTATCAGTGCAGTGGTTAAAAGCTTGACTCGTTGCTTGCTGATTTGTGTTGGACATTGATAGATGAGTCTTATTAAATTTAATTTAAATATTGTGTACAAATTTATGATACTTATTGATAACACTTATAAGATAAAAAAAAAATAAAACAGCACACAAACATAGTTAGTGTAGCTTTTTTAAAAAATACAAATTTTGTTAAGTTTTTTTTTCTAATGGTTAGTTTGCTCAGAACGTTGTCTTTGCTTAAGTTTCTTACTATTACAAGATGTCACTTAATGTATAAGTATCAAAGGGTAAATTAAAATATTGACGAAACGTGAGGGAAAAAACATTAAAAAAAATGGATTAAATTTCAGTTTTTTCGACATATTGGCTATAAGGACACAAAAAACATTGATTTTGGGGTTTACAGTCATCTAAGAACTTAAAGACGGACTTATTCTGAGAAGCTTTGCCAAAGAAAGTTTACCAAAAAAGTCAACATTAAAAATGTTAGAGACCGAAGAAAAATGTGCCTTTCTCTTACAATGGGCCACTTTGATGAAAAACTTCAACAAAAATTTTTGTATGAAACCATGATTGTAACTCAAAAAAGTAATGATGCAGTTCGATTCGTAGGACCCGAAATAGGGGGAAACCGTCGAGTTTGGTCTTGTCTTTTTTTTTTTTTGAAAAAAGCTATCACAGTGTAATTAGTACAGATATAGAAAAACAACTATACATTGTTATTTTGAACAGTAAATGTCGATATGCATTGCGTGCAGTTCGCGTTTTAACGGAAAAACAATTTTTTTCTTCAAAAAATCATAACTCAGAAAAAAACCATTTTAGTTACTAGACATTTAGTCAAATTAAAATTTCAAGTATCTTTTTGATGTAAAAAGTTTAACAAAAAAAAGATAAATTTTTTGAGATATTTGATTTTAAAAAAATTGCAGTTTTTGTTTATTGCAAAATAAAAAATTATGAACAATATCCGAGCAACTTTTCATACCTGTATTTGGTAGTGCAAGTTATTATAAATATTTCAAAGTAAAAATTGTCGAAATCGGCCAATTTTTGACGAAGTTATAAATAATTTTAAAAAAAGTGTCCGCGAATAACGGAAAAAATTGATTTTCACCCGAAAAACAAAATTGCCGATAATTCTCAGGAAAAAATTTTTTAGGGCTCAAAAAAAAAATGCGTGTCTCATTATTTTGACCACTGATGAACATATTTGAGTTTCATTGAAAAATAAAATAGTGTCCCGAGTGGACCGGTTGAATCGAGATGGAAAGCACCTTTATAATTGTAGATAACTGTTGGTTGCTGAAACTTTTTCGTCATTGGAAACTGTACAGTCTCCAAGCGGGTTTCACAACGAAAACAATAGGTAGTGGTTTCTACAGGTCTATTCTGCACCGGTAATAAAACTGTCGTTACCGGTAACAAAAAACTCTTACCACTTTTACATCATTTTCGTGTTATATGTACACCTATTACCAGTAATTTTTTTTTATCATCACGGTAACAACGTGGTAATAGCTTTGAAATATATGCTTATTTCCTTTTTGGAGTAAGGGGCGCATGACTTAAATTAATATTTTCTTTGGAAAAAATTAAGGAGTCACACAAAACTTTAGCTTTGCAAATATAATTTTTATTTACTTACCTTAACTTAAATACAAAACTTTAATTCACACCCGTTCAAATGCGAGCTTATTCTGAAACTAAAACTGGAACCTTATTTTCAGTTTGCACCTGCCGGGCACTCGTTACTTTTCCTCTTCGTTTGTTTCATTGACACATTAGATTTTAGAAATAAAAATACAAAATAGCAATTATTCCGACTACTCAAATATCACCTTTTGCCTCACTATAAATGGTGACTTGTCAAATGGCGATTTCGTCGAATTTAGCTTTTGCATGAATAGATCTGAAAAAATGCATACGTTTTTGCTACTAGCTATTCTGTTCGCAAACATCTGAAAACTATTTACAGTTGTGTTACGTTTATCCAAATATTTCTGAATGTTCAAATATCACCCTTCGCTTGTGGCAAAAAGCGTTTTGAATAAGTCTTACTGATTTTAAGTTAAGCTACTTAAGTATTGTATTAAATATATTTTCGTTTTAGTTGTTTGTCTTTAATGAAGGAAAAATAAAAAATAGCGCAACCATATTTACTTGTTAAAGTTAATGGAAAGGGAGCTGGTGACGAAGACATAACTCCTTCCCCTTCTGTATGAAAGTTCTCCTGAATTCCCTCTTCTACAACATTTATTCTTATTTTGCTACTTTTTTGTGTCTAATATAATGAAATATTAAAATTATGATTACTATAAGAGAGATAGGGTTATGTATATTCTAATCCCTACATTTTTGTGAAATTTTAGTTCTTTTATGGCTTTTAGATTTACCAAGTATTTTTAATTTTTATTTCTTCAAATGTAATATATGTTTGAAATGTTTGACTGTAACTATTGCTCGGTTAGAAATATTTATTAAGATATACATAAGTGGTTTTCAGTATAAAGAGTAACATTCATTATATTTCTTGTGTCACAATTTTGCATAACTTTAAATTTAGGGCGTTTTTCACAATAAATATCTCATCATTTTATATTCCTATTGAGATTCTATTATTATGTTTTAATTTGCATGATTGTGTGAATATACAGTTTTTGCTTATTTTCAAATTCTTTATTTCGGTGTTTTCGAATTTGTAAGTTGCACATTTTATTTTTACAACACATTCATTCTCTTCTTGTATTCCCAAATTATTGTTGTCGGGTGGGTATAGGTTTTATTAGATTTAAATCTGTTAGCACATATGTTATTTTTATGGCTATTATAATAGACTGGTTGACGTAATTCATTACGCATATTTTAATTAATTTAAGCTTACAGAAATCTATATTATATTTTAACTTTCATCCGGTCTTTGGGTAAATTTGACCCAAATTTCAATTTTAAATACCTATAATTCGGTCAAAATTTGATGCAAATGGCCCGAGGATTTTGGCTCAACGGACAAATCGTATATTAATATTTCAAATCTTTTGAAATCATCGTCGAAATATTTGCCCCTAATGTTAAAGTACTTAATTCGTACGCGAGGGTCATATTGACCCAGTGTATTTATCTTTGCGGTTAATCCTTCGTAGGGGTTTTACTGTTAGCATGCATGCCATTTTGGTTTGTTTTCTTCAATAGAGTCGTGTTTGTTGATAGATACAGGCCGCGTTGTTATTAAAATATTTCGGTAAATAATGGATTTCTTACCTTTCGACCAATCTCCAACTTATATTTCAGATTCATTTGATACAGACTATGATAAAGATTATTACAATATTTTTGACCTTATATTTGGGAAACTAGTGTAATATTATTGAGCTCGAGGCCAGTTTTATTTTTTATGGGGCCGAGTTAAAAGTTAAAGTTAGATGATGAAGAATATTTGCCAGATGAACTGAAGCTGAAAGTGATTTTGACTATAGTGATGATTCCGACATCGAATATTTGTCTCAAAACTTCAGAAAAGAAGCTGTTTTATGCTTATCGATGTAAAATATTATTGTTTTCTAATGGTATAATGCCCTGTATTTGATATATTTTGTTTTCTAAAAATTTTAATTTTAACAATTAGTAGTAGTCGTTTCTTTCTTATCTCACTTTTGTCACTTTATCTCACTATGTCTGAGTTCGAAATTCTTCAGTGGTTGCTTGATTTTAATCATTTTTATGGATTCACTGTGGTTGTTGTTAATGGAAATTTGATTATTATTACTAATTATGCAATTGTAATTGCATTATGGTTATTTTATTCGATAATACTTAGAGTGCCAAAAATTCTTTCGTATCATCGTCTTTAACTGCAATAATTTCCGCTTATATTATATAATTGTGTTAGTAGCACTGCTGATAAACTTAACGCTATGTGTAGCATAATCGACTAAGTTTTCAAAAGTTGTGTGAACTTTTCAGACGTTTCAAAAGTTGTGCGAAGTGTACATAATCAACGCTTATTGGTTGAGTTTTATTTTTTGTTCTGAAAATAATCGTTACTTCTTGAGTTTTATTTATGCTCACAAAATAATCGCTATTTCTTGAGCTTTATTTATTGCTCACAAAATAATCGGTATTTTTTGAGTTTTATTTTTTGCTTAAGAAACAATCGTTATTTTATTTTCTGTGCGATAAAAAAGTAATCGTTATTTTTTAAATAAAACTCAAAAAGTAAAAATCCATGTCGCTGAAGGTAGTTCTGTTTACAAGGAGTATGTTGCTTTAGTCTTTGTATACGTAGCATTGAAATTTGCACAATAATCGTTATTTGCGGTCCATGATTTAAACTGAATAAGCACGAAACAAATCAAAATGCAATATAATTTTATTTAATAAAAGTTATTGCAAACTAGAAACAATTTTTAAAAATGTAGATGTCAATAATAGACAATGTGTGCGTTTTATTAATCGAGTTCATATTGTATTAAGAAATAAATACCCGCGCTAGTTTTCAGGGTATTATAAATTTGTTCACAAAACATCCTAATACATCTATACTACTTATAAAATAAAGTCGCTAAAAAGCTATGTACGGAATTGGCTTCGCACAGAATGCTCCGATTTGAAAGCGGTTTTTTGCATTTTAAAGCTTAGCTGTGTGAGATGGACTTTTTCTTATATAATGTGAAGGAATATATAAAGGGGGCGTGGCAATCGGACAAAATGTGGTCAAAAAACATAAATTTTTGGTTTACACAGCCATACATCATAACCTAATCAACCGATTAGAATGAATCTTCCTTGAAGTTAAACTTTGAAATATTTACTTTCGTTCTGCATCAAAAAAAAAAAGTTGATTTCTTTCTAATTTAACCAAAATTGTTTAAACAAAAGCAGCACTTTTTCCAAAAAAATCTGTTTGTGTGTTTGTTCGCTGCCAACCGAATAAGTCAGCGTGCCTTAAGCGACAACTGTGGTGAGCCATTCATTTGATGAATTCGCGAAAGAGCTCGGTAGCGTTACTTCACTTCGGACGTATGTATGTATGTATGTATGTATGTATGTATGTTACATAATTTCGCTTTTATTTCGGCTTCACATACATATGTACATATTTATGCATGGTGCCAGATTAATGCAACAAAAAAGGAAAAGAATGCATGCATATTTTTAAACATACATATGTATATACTCCTCAAGTTTAAACAAAAGTACCATGTTTTCGTAAGTTTTATGTATATACTATGCATATATGTACTTATTTGTGTAGTAGGGAGATTGAATTCTACAACATTTTGTTTTATCCAAATTTGTATGATGATTTCCAAAGACTGAGTACCAATCCATTTTAATTTTTTTTGTTCGGCAACCCTGAACATCTTTCTTCAAAAAGAACCGTTGCTTTTCACGAATTATGCTATTAAAATTTGTATGTTAGTTGCGGGAGTACATTAAAACGATCGCAGTTCATAAAGTTTTATTTTGAAGTGATTTATATTAATCAAAAGTGCAGATTTAATAAATAATTTGACTTTTGAGTGGTAAGAACATTACAGTGCAATTTTTTATATTATTTAGTGTCATTTTACAACCAAATTTTCCTTAGGGCCATTTTCACAGTTGCGAGTTAACTTACATTTCACAGTTAACTATGAATTTTCGATTCAATTTTAGTAATTTAACTAAATATTCACTACCCAATGTACGATAGACAACATTTTATTTCTAACAAGAGGTTAACTCACCAATATTGGGCAGTTAAACTTGAGATAAGTCGACATGAAAATCGAAAATCGAGAGTTAACTGTGGAATGTAAGTTAACTCGCCACTGTGAAAATGACCATTAGAAAAATAAGTGATTTCTTTGAAACATATGTAGTTGTTACTCAAAGCTTAAAGATTTCTATAAAATTTATAAAAGTTCTCGAAATTAGATAAAAATATTTGGTTTTTTTATACGAAATTTTAGTAAGTTCTTAAATATGCAATTGAAATAGATTATAAATTACTAGCAAACCGGGCAGGTGTTTTTCTTTTCAACCATTTTCTTCTCAGCTATGACATTTGACCAACTTTCCAGAGCAAAAAATATATATGTACATTAGAGTGCTTCAAAAAAAATGTTTGTTTCTTTTTTTAACACTTACCTTTGATGGAAAAAAATCCTCACCAAATATGGCGCCCGCCGTGGTATGGTGGTAGCGCGCTCCGCCTACCACACCAAAGGTCCTGGGTTCAAGCCCCGTGCAAAGCATCATAAAAAATTTAGAAACAGTTTTTTCAATTAGAAAAAAGTTTTCAAAGCGGGGTCGCCCGCTGGCAGTGGTCTAACAAACACTCCGAGTATGTTTCTGGCATGAAAATTCATATGCCTAGCAGATGCCGTTCGGAGTTGGCATAAAACTTGTAGGGGACCCGCCAGTTTGTAGGAAAAATTAAAAAGGAGCACGACGCAAGAGAAGCTCGGCCTAAATCTACTCGGAGGTAAATCTTGCCAAGTATTTATTTTATTTCAAAGATGGGTCCAATAGCTGAACTCATAGGGGTCGCTATTTTTTTTTTTAGTTTCCCATGTAAAATTGGCTTTTTGATATGTAAACATCTTTGCTCACGGTATGGGGGAATACAAAATGAAAGATGTAAGATATGAAGTGCGAATTGCAAGGTATGGTGTGACGACTCTCCAATTTTTTACAAATTTCACTCTTAATAAAATCTCCATATCGCCGCCCTTACCTACATATCGCTTTTCAAAATTACGGTCATTATCCCCAAAACCGCTTTATTTTGGCGTTCCTTAATCCACATTTTCATCCATATCTCCAGAAAGGGTTGACATCGGCTTGAAAGAGGCTATTCATTCAATACTTGAAGTGTGAAAAAAGTTATTTTCCTTGAAACTATTTCATTTGGCAGCTTCCTCAAGTATTCAACTTAGCAACGAAAAGGTATCCATTTTTAAAATTCCCACGCTTTGTTCTGTAAGCTTACTGAAAGCCCTTTTACCCTTTTAGCTTATTTTTATATTAAAAACCACACGAATGGGTAAACATCCCATAACGCATCTTTCAAAATGTCTTATTTTTGGCCGTATATAAATAAAGTACAGCTCAAAGAAAATATGAGAGTTTCTACTTCCGGACAAGGAAATGCACTTTTTGCTAATAAAAAAAAAAAATTGGTAACGGACAGTTCCCTACGACATGTGGGCAAATCGATCTGACAAATATTTGTAATTTAACCCAAACTATTGAAGATCTAATTGAGAAAGTATATCCCGGAGTTGGTGGTCTTATAACCAATTCATTGGACTGGTTTGAGGAGCGGGCAATATTGTCAGCTACCAATGATCAGGTGGATGCAGTAAATGCCTTAATACTTTCAAATTTTACTACGGAAGCACAAGTTTTCCACTCAATAGACACAATAATAGATATTAGCGAGGCAGTTCATTACCCAATAGAATTTTTAAATTCTCTAAATCCCCCCGGAACGCCAACACATAAACTAATTGTTAAAGTAGGAGCTCCGGTAATATTACTACGCAATTTAAATCCACCAACTTTATGTAATGGAACTAGGCTGCTGATCAAAACAATTAGAACGCATTTGATTGAGTGTTCAATTTTGACTGGCTGTGGTGCTGGAGAAAACGTCTTGATTCCAAGAATCCCGATAATGCCAACAGATCTTCCATTTCAATTTAAACGGCTCCAGTTTCCAGTCAAATTATGTTTTTCAGTAACAATAAATAAGGCTTAAGGTCAAACACTTAAGGTGGCCGGTTTGGACCTTAGATCTCAATGTTTTACGCATGGCCAGTTATATGTTGCTCTATCCCGTGTAAAAACAAAGACAATTTATTTGTTTTGGCTCCTGATGGGAAAGCTGCGAACATTGTATACAATGAAGTGTTATAAAACTGAAAATAAAAACTAACTGAATATGAATAATTAATATGTATGTACATAAATATATCTTCTAATTGGACTTTATTTATTTATGAAATTTTCTTTATTTACTAGGGTCATTATTTCGAAATATTACAAAAAATTACTTTTATTTCAATTATAAAGCTGTTTTAAACATTATCAACCTGTGTGAAACAAGGTGAGGGTTGCTAGTATACATATATACCTATGTGCAGAATGAAAAGATTAACCGATTAAGCCCTGTCTGTGTATCCATCCGTCCGTATGTCCGTCCTCGAATCGCATGTGTAAATGAAACACACACTGCTCTAAAGTCTAGACCCAAGGTAGGTTGGTATTAAAGTTATTATACCTAAAATCGATTAGATTTTAAGTGAATAAGTCTTAAAATTTCAAAATTGTAAGCTAATATAAAAGTATAGAGCGTTATGACTTAAGACGCCTTGTGAATAGCCTAGCGGAGTGTGTAGCGTGTGTGGGCTTCTCTCCGAGTGTTTCGGGTTCAGATACTGGTCGTGCCATGTAATATCAAAAATTATAGAAAAGCGTTTTCTAACAGCGGTCGCCTCTCGCAAGCAATAGGAAACCTCTAAGTGTATTTCTGCCGTAACATCACTTCGCATCCAAATCATCTGCCGCAGTCGGCGTAAAACTGTAGGCTCCTGTATTTGTGGTACAACATCAACATACCACAAATTGTTGGAAAAGGTCGGCTATGCAACGTGCTATGTATGCATATACATATATGTATGATGTAAGTGGGAAATTATTATTATTATCATTCTTTATCTTCGATTCTCCATGTAATTGTTTCTCCATACGTACATAATTATTTATACATACATACAAGCTTTATAATTTGTGCTTACGTTTCCTTTTATATTTGTAGATATGACACTGTATTCTACTTTGCAAGTATTAAGAAGAGGCCCAAATTACTCCTGGAACACAGTGAAGTCAAAACGGCTTTGGTTAGTACGCAATAAAAATACATACATACGAGTACCTCTATTATAATTCCAGTTTAAGTCAATATGTATATACATATGTATGTATGTAGTCGCGCAAGATTTTTTGTTTTCCGCAAAGATCGCGATTCAGTTAAAACTGGGTGTTCTAGAGGAGGCGGTGTTCTAATTGCCGTGAGACGAAAGTATCGTGCTTTCTCGGTGAAGTTTAGAAATGATGACTCGTTGCTTGATCAATTGTGTGTATGCATCAAGTGCTGTGATTATTATTTACCTTTTTATATAATTGCTTCGTATATTCCGCCTAATAGCAACTTTGACTTATACAAGGCCCATGTGGCTAATGTAGTTGCACTAGCTCTAGATAATTTAAATGTTAACAACCTTTGTGTACTTGGAGACTTTAACTTGTGCAATGTTAGATGGTGTGGTAATTCGAGGAATTCTGGCCTTATCCCCAATAATATTGTCACTAATCATGAATCGTACTTTGTAGACAACTTTTTAAGCCTTAATCTTACTCAAATATGTAAACGTTGTACTCAATGAATTAAATAGATTATTAGATCTTATATTTGTAAGTGATTATATAAGCTTTAGTTTATCGAAATGCATTTCACCGATTTCTGATGTAGGTATACATCATATTCCTTTAGATATTAAGCTAAAGTTTTATGAGTTCTCAACCATATCACCTTTTGGTAGAAATGTTTTTAATTATACATCTTGTGACTATCCAAGCTTAAATAACACTCTTTTGGACTTTAATTGGGATGATTTATTTTCTGGACTGGATATATGTAACTAGTTGATTTTCTACTTTTAAATCAATTTTGAAAAAATTTTGCTCGGACAATATACCGTTAAGGAAGGCGCGACCATACAAATCGCCACGGTATAACAAATATTTAAAGAAACTAAAAAACCTCAAAAATAAGTACATAAAGAAATTTAAAGCAACTAGTAATCAATCATTTTTTGTGAAATACCAGCATTATCTTAAGGAACTTAAATCTTTAAACTGTCTGCTTTATAAAAAATATATTCGAAGAACTGAGCAGGACATTAAGGCTAATCCAAAATCATTTTGGAATTTTGTTAAATCTAAAAAGTTTTGCTCAAATATACCTTCCTCCGTAATCCTAGAGGACAAAATTGCTACTACCCCTGTGGAGACAGCTAATTTGTTTGCTGAGTTCTTTAAGTCGAATTACGTTAGCGATGGTATGCGTTCTCCTGATTTTACTTCAGAAATATCATCTGTTCTCAATCTAGGTAGCCTACAAATCTCATCGGAAGACATTGTGAAGGGCATTTTGTCTCTTAAACCTTCTTTGCAGACTGATGTAGACGGACTGTCTGCAATTTTAATTAAAGGTTGTCCAGCGTTGGCAGTTCCCCTTGCGATAATTTTTAATAAATCAATTTCGTCAGGTATGTTTCTCAATGGCTTGAAGTTAACCACAATCATACCAATCTTTAAAAGTGGAAAAAAGAATGATGTTCGGAACTATAGACCGATTTCGAAACTGTCGACCATCTCTGAACTTTTTGAAATAGTTGTTAAGGACAAAATTTATTTTGTGGTCAAATCTTTAATTTGCCCAAATCAGTATGGCTTTGTCTCTGGACGTTCGGCTGCGTCTAATTGACTAGTTTTTAGTGAATTTTGTCTTTCAGCGTTTTCAGCAGGACTCCAAGTGGATTGCATTTATACCGACTTCTCTAAGGCTTTTGACAGGGTATCTCACGAGATCCTTTTAAACAAGTTAGCCTGCTTAAGATTTCATTCTTCACTCATGAAATGGGTTGAGTATTATTTGTCAGATAGGCGCTGCGTGGTTACAATTGATGGTGCATTGTCAAACCATTTTGTTGCTACATCAGGTGTTCCCCAAGGTAGCCTTTTAGGGCCACTTTTATTTATTCTTTTTATAAACGACATTAGCAACTGCTTTTCTTTTTCAAATTATTTGCTTTATGCCGATAATTTGAAAGTTTTTTCTACCGTTAAGGACGCAGATGACGCGGCTAAACTTCAGTGTGACCTAAATAATCTCCATTTATGGTGTTCGAAGTCTCGGCTTTACCTAAACTTAAGTAAATGCTTTCATATTACATTTTCGAGGCATCAGAATCTTGTGAATATGATGTACTCTCTCGACAATCATGTGCTACATAATGTTTTTGAAACTAAGGATCTTGGAGTGATTTTTGATTCCAAGTTTTCTTTCAATGGCCATATCAATTTCATTCTGTCCAAATCATACTCAGTTCTAGGCTTTATCCGTCGTAATACCTCCGAATTATCTGATCCGTATACATTTAAGCTCCTATACTCAGCTCTCGTGCGTTCCCATTTGGAATACGCTGTCATAATTTGGAGACCAATTTTCAGTTAATAGGCTTGAACGAGTTCAAAAAGTTTCTCTGTAGATGTAGTTTTATAAATACTTTATACTCAATTACTTTATAAATTTTCCATTGTATATACATACATAAGCATATGTATGTATTTATACTGTTAGTCTGTAAGGTACTTTGTACTGTAGACTGAATTCAATAAATAAATAAATAAATAAATATAAGGGGCTAGGATGTATTCCATAAGTGACAAACAAAAAAAAATGGGGAGACCGTGATGGAATGAACATCCAATCAATTCCTTCAATGAGACTCTGCTGGCGAACTGCTTCAAGCTGTTGCTGCTTAAGACAATGTTGTTGGAATTCAGCCATCTAATTTTTTGCGCCAATAAAATTTGTTCCATTGTCGGACCAAATTACCATTGGTGAACCTCCTGATTGATATAACATTTTGTTGAAGGCCTGCTTCGTATTTCAGATCCATGATCTGGTGGCACACCTTAAGCCTGAGCCTAAAACATCGTACGTACTTATGATGTGATGTGACTTATTACCTTCTTTCCATCGAGTGGCCAGTACTGTTGTCGGATTGCAGCCAGTAATGTTTGAGGTCCGGGATGAAAATTTAGGTGGCGAAAATGCAATATAATAGAATCAGTAAGTGGATGACGCTTGGGTAGCACGATTGGATGTCAAGTATCAAAGTTAAACAACGCATTTTTTAAACGGTCCCCTACTAGCATGAGTACAAAAGAGGCCAAAAATGGTGATAGGGATGCCTGTGAGCTTGACGGGCTTATTGACAGAGACCTTTTCAGGGCCTTGTAATCCGAAGAAAATGAACCATTTGCACACTGCGAAGCAAATACCAAGTTGCTTGTTGAATATGTGTGTCAGGAAGCATACCGAAGTGATCCTTTTTGATGAAGATATGAACGTAGCCTTAAATGCGCTGCATTGCTGCAAAGCAATTTATAGACATATTTACAATTCAGCGAAGTATCACTAACTGAAGACGAGGAAAGTAATGCCATTTTCCGGCGTTCAGACAAATTTTCAAGCCGTGCACTAGATTTCTTTCTGAGCAAAACTAAAGGCCCCATGGTACAAAGCCATGAGCTCGACAGCTCCATGGGATAAACTCTTTTCGATCAAATATCTGTCGAGTTAAGATGCGTTGGCACATAGCGCTATTCCATTCCACTTGTTAGCTGTTGTATGCACGACATACGGTTAACGATGAAAACATTAAAACTATAAAGTTCCTCTTTAATCCATGATAAAACTGTTGTAGAGTCCGACCAACAAATGAATGGAAAACTGAAGACTCGCAAATTGTCAATAGAATGAACTACTTGGGCCAGTAACGCAGCGGCACATAACTCCAGCTTTGAAACTGGTTGGCGTCGCAGAATGCATGTAACTCCAGGCTAGCTAAGTATCGAGGGAACGTCAGTTTCCCTATTTTACCGAATTCATAATATATCTGAAGTACAGTATCAGAATGGTGATGTTTGCGCTGAATTGACTGAATTTAACAACCAGATATTAATCTCCAATACCAGATCTGAATCTCCAATACTGCTACAAGCAAATTAGGGTTTTTAAGCTGTAATTGATTAGTAAATCTCGTCGTTATAAAATTAAGTTGCGAAGCCGAGTCAAGGATGGCGCGACATGGTTCAAGCCAAGCGAGCAGTTATTGATCCAAATTAAGACAATGGCAGTCGCAAGGAGCATACATTCATTTGAGCCGTGCTGTGGAAGGGACGAAAATGAACCACTGTTTGATGCCATAGCAATGAGTGCTACTGGACTAATGAGATTCCAGATGCACTAGACGTTGTCTGGTCTGTTTGAGTAAAATGCAGTAGCGAGTGATGCTGTCGCTTTTTCTTCCTATGGTGCATGAGTGACGGCATCAAATTTCTGAGCTCTGATGTATTGCAAGCATCCGCAGATCTCCTAATTTCTTGTCAGCTATTATCTTTTGCACCCAAAATAGCTCTTGAACGTATGCCTGAAAAATTAAGCGTCGATTATGATATCTTTGAATAAGTAAATTGAATGCAATTGTGTAATTTTCATCATGAATTTCAAGTGACTAAATAGTATCCAGTAAAGCATCCCGTGTTGTTGTTGGCATGAACGAAGATGTTGGGACTTTACCAGGTTTAACAGCTCGGTGTCGTTGCGAACAACCGTTTTAAATATGCCGAAAAAGTTCGGTCACTCTGTGTACGCTCCTCCAAACGATGGCAACTGTAACTGTTGTAGGTGTGATTTTGTTTGTTCCACAATGACAGTAGGCTGACCTTGAGACGGTGGATTTCTCGTTGAAGACATTATCTACACATCCACTTTATGAATGCTGCCTGAGCTTGTATAAAGATGGCCACGATTTCATCACAGGTGCTGGTTTCCAGTCAAAATCAAAGTGATCCTGACTGCGACCGAACTGCTCCAATCCATGGTGAGGAGTTTCTCTGAATTAAGTGGCTTCAAACTGAGTTGGCGCAGCAGGACTTCGCTTTTTCTTTTTAAAAACGACATATTTTTACTATTTGTAAATAGTGCGAGGTAACTGTTTGCTTGGCAAAAAACGAAAAAAATCTATCTTGTTGAGTCGCGTGATTTGTGTTTCCTGTGTATTTATGCATGGCGAAAGACGAAAATTGTTCAACATGAACTACCTAAAGTTAATTGTTAAATCTGATGATATACAGTGGCTCACAGCCAAAATGATGCACCAACGAAATGAAAAAGCGCTTAGTAAAATATCATGTTTATATTGCGAAATAAAAAATGTTTACTAATTTATTAATTATTGTAAAAAAAATTATTTCTTTTTTACAAACGTTTAGTAAAAACATGTTCGTATACCGAAATGCAAGCTCACAGCCAAAATGATGCACAAATGTTTACCGTTAGCGGCGACAGCTTGGCGTCGATTTTCGAATGCAAAGTAAATACTGTTATAAATGTGAGCAATCCTGGAATAGTATTTGATAGTTTTGACATTTTAGTATTATCATTAATAAAGTGTAGTTCAAAATGGGTTCCCAAACAACTCTTGAAGTGCGCGAATTAATACTAAACATTATAAAGACAAAAGTCAACACAAAATCGCGGAAATGGTGAAACTGAGTCTAGGAACTATTCAGTATCAAATAAAAATAAATCGGCTCATAATAAAATATTTAACGAAAGTGATTCCCTTTGGATTGTATGGAAAATACGCGAAAATCCCCATTTATGTAAGTGCTCCAGCTTTAGGCAACGAAGTGGAAAAATTTCTTGGGAAGAAAAGTCATTCGGAATCCATACGAAGAGTGCTCAGGTAAGCTGATTTCAATGCAAGGTTGAAGTTTGCAAACGAACATTTATATAAGAGTGAAAGCTTCTGGAATACCGTAATTTTTGCAGCTGATAGTAAATTCAACCTGTTTAGATCGGATGGAAAGAGCTATGTATGGAGAAAAGGAAATGCTGAGCTACAACCGCAAAATCTACGTAGCACCGTAAAACATGTGGGAGGGGATGTAATGGTGTGGGGATGCATGTCGTCTTCTGGAGTCGGAAATTTGGTATTCATCGATTGTACTATGGACAAGAGTGTATATCTGGATATTTTGAAAGGAAATTTGCTGCAAAGTGCCGTGAAATTAAATATTTCCGACAGCTTTCGGTACAATCAAGATAATGATCTGAAACACAAATCCGGAGTTGTGCAAAGTTGGATTATTTGGAACAAACACCAGCACAGTCTCCAGATTTAAATGTAATCGACAATCTTTGGTCAGTTTTGAAACGAGAGATTCGAAAATACTAGATTCGAAATAAAACCGACTTGAAAAACGCCCTGCAATCTGAATGGAATAAACTTGCTCCTAACTATACAAAGAAATTGGTGGAATCCATGCCGAAACGTATGAAAGCAGTTATAGATAGTAAGGGGTATCCCATAAAGTATTAATCGACCTATAATTTTAGTTGTGTCCTAAAAAAAATTTAAATGTATTCGTTTTTTTTTGGTACTGCATCATTTTCGCTGTGAGGTGCAATTTAATACTGAAGTTTTTGTTGTTACTTCAATAAAATAACTATACAATCTGAATTTTTTAAATCATAAATTAAATGTGTATATCTGCCGCTGTTAAGTGGTATTTATATTTTTTGGAAGATGTATTAAGTTTTCAGGTAATATTTGCTTTAGTATTTCTTATACGGTTGCTTCACTTTGGCTGTGAGCCACTGTGTGTACCAATATCCAGAGAAATAGGCAGTATGTAAACACGTAGGTAAGTAGCGGTACATGTAAGTTAAAGGATCTTTGATCCTACACTTAAAAAAATAGAATTTAAGGGCCAACTTGCCCAAGGAAAAACACTAATTAAACGTTATAAAAATATTTCTTCAATTAGAACTACACAATTTAGTCTTAAGAATACTAGAACTCCTATGCAACTGACTTCATAGCTGCCATCAACCCAAACACCAGCCCTCGGTGTGTCGGCAGCGACGCAACCCTTGCCTAATGGTTTGCCATGGTGCCGACTGTGGCCTTGGTTTCCCACGGGCATATTTCGCTGCGTTGCGAAATGTTTCGATTGCTTAAGTATGGCCGGCGGTAACGACCGTGGCCTTGGTTTCCCATAGGTGTTGTATTGCCCAATTGCATTATATGGTGAAATGCCATCCTGCTGACACAGCGGCACGTGTATTGGTTGACTGTGGGAACTGTGTGTTTTAGGTGCTGGCAAATATGTTAACTCCTCCCCCTTAAAAAATCTGCGTCCCGCAGATCACGTGGCGAAGGAGAGTCCTCGATATGTTGGGCACTATTACGACCAAACGGAACGGATATCTTCAGCTCGGGAAGATTGACCTTCGCAGTATTTTTGCCAGATACCCCAAATCGTCAGCACTAGTATGACCAGCCCTAGAGTTTCGGTAGCCAAGTAGTTTGATGTTGCCTGTTGTCATCTTGTGTACGAGATTAAGGTTCAGGGCCACGCTCCGGTTTGTTATGCTAGTTAATACTGGCGGGAGTACTTGTGCTCCTGAAATGCTGGTGCTCGAGTAGCTTCGGTTGTTGACTATTATGGTCTCATTGTCCATCTGAAGAATGTTAGAACCATTTAGATTATAAAAAGGTTTACCTGACCCTACGTTGCCGCTGAAGTTGTCGAGGAAAATGGTGTCCTCTTTGATGATTTCAACGGTAGACTCGTTGTAGGTAAAGTAACTGCAACTAGCATGGCCTCCTTTGAGTAGGCGGGCTATGCATCCGGTTTCTGGTAGCAAATCCAAGGATTTTCGATCACAGACCAACGCGGAGCTTAGCTGTAGACAACGTTGTTTGATGCCGTACGTCTCATGTTTGTTGGTTAAAATTGTTCCGTATGCCAATTCCACTCGGTGGCCGTCTTGAATGTTAGCTCGTGCAATTAGATGGTTAAACCTTGGTTCAGTCACTTTGGGTAGGGATAGCACGTACAGAAGAAGCGTGCCGTTAGTGTATATCGATGGCTTGCTATACTCAATGGCTTCTATAGCGTTGCTGTAAGGAAGAACGTCGATCTCACTGACAAGCTGGTTGACTTCTTCTTTACTCAGGAGGTTGGTGTTAACGACACCATCGTTCACATCTTCCCTCAGGAGAGCTATTTTGTGTTGGGTTTCCTGCGAAATTCTTTCCAGGTTCCTTCGGCTTAAAACGTCATTGGTGGCGACCACAATGGCATTCAGTCTCTGCAATAGTTCGTCAGTTTTTTTTTGAAAATTGCATTATTTACCTTGTATTGTTGGCCGCTATTTTGATTAAGAGCAGCAATCCATTTCCAGGCTGACCCAATCCAATTTATGGATCGCTTTGATCTAGCTGACTTATGGCCTCTCAGTTCATCTAAATGTGTGCGGATTCTGTTTAACTGGAATAATAGTACTTCAGTGACTGTTGTTGTTTCGTTTAGGTTGGTGAGTGCGTGCTCAAGTCGATTCGTAGCCTTTTCGTAGCGGTCTAGGTTAACTGCGTGGATAAGTTTAAAATGTTCATCGATGATCCATCCATACCCATCTCGTATGGTAACTAGTGGCGAATCTATTTTGAACAGGTCATAGAAGTGCGCAACTGCCCATAGGCTGATGCTATGAATTAGATTTTCAATTAATTTTTAACTCCACTTATATCCCATATACGCCCATTTGCTTATAGTAAAATAACATATAATGGCTTAAAATAATATTAAAATGAAAATAACCCTAAACCTAATTCTTAATTTTAGGTTGAGTTTTAATTATTCTAGTGCATGAGAAATTTTAATTTTTAATTATATTCTTAATTATCATAGTAAGTGTAAAATTATAATATTTACTTATATACTACCATAAAATTGTAATTTTTAACTGTGTTCTTAAATATTTTTGAATTATTTGTCAAATTAAAGTTACTTGCTCTTATTCAGTACTAAATAATTTTATATTGTCTTATCCTAAGTTTGAGTTGCATAGGGTTGGAAAAATTTAGTAGGAATAGATACAATTTTGTTTCTGTTTATTTTTTAATTAGGGTTTGGGAACCCAGTAGTGAGACAGTGTAAAGGATAATTATTCATGGTTGTGATAGGAAACAACTAGATGTTAATTAATTAGTTTTGTGGTTAGTGCTTTTGTTAGTAATAGCTGTTAGTTTGTTAGGAAAAAAAAAAATTTTAGTATTTTTTAAACTAAAAAAACTCTAAATTTTTGAACTTTAAATTATGTGAAGAATTAAAAGTATTTTATTTTTCAATGTTTTTGGAGCTTTTTTTATTTGTTCTTTATTCGTAAAGTTTGTTTTTTTCCAATTTAATTTTTCCAGTTATTTAAATTGAACTTAAAATTTTTGACCTTCAAGTTTGAGTTGTTAAGTTCTTTTATATGTTTAATTTTCATGTTTCATTTCATATTTTATTGTGCTTGTGGCGTTTCTACGCTTTTCATGCTGGTGTGCATTTTTAAGCACTTTTTCATTTATTTACTGCATTTTTATGCATTCAATTCTGTTGTGCTTCTGTGCACGATTTGCGTTTAGCAAATTGTTTGTATTCATTTATTGAATTTTAAGATTTGCATTGGCCTATAGGTATTATTGACTATGGAAGGCCTGTGTTAATCCCTTTTAGCCATAAGCGTTTATGATTGCAAATGACCGACTCATGGCACAAGTGACTTCACGCAAATAAGCACAAGATCTTCATGGAGGAGTTGAACCACTTCGATTAGGCCAGCTCAGACCGTTGAGCTATGTGGAATTGAACCACTCTGGCTTCATCGAATACAAACAAACATTTGTATCCCGGACCGCCAGGTCTAAAGAATCGTAGCTATTTTTACCTTTTGACTAATGTTATCATGTGTTTTTTACATATTTTTTATATCCGATTTGTGGAATTTCTTTCCACTCTCGGTTAATATGGTCGCATTTCTGTTTTCTGCGACGGTTTCTTTTTTAAAAAGGGGTTTCTGTTTAGGCTTTATCTGCCTGTTAACTATGAACAGTGTATCGCCATTATTAAATTCTCATGGTGGCGATCGTTTCTCATTTATTCTTGCATTCCGGCGTTCTTGCTCATGCAATAGCAAGGCCTTTATATTTTCGTGGGTCTGATCCCTAAAGTCTGTCAAATTTTGGTAGTTTATTCGAGATGTCCTATTTAAGAATATATCCACAGGTTTCTGTTTTGTAATCGAATGTATGGTATTATTGTATCTATCTACAGCTATAGACACTCGCTCTTTAGGGGATAACCTTGCAAAGTCGCCTGTTATGCAGCGGTAAATTTCGATTAAGGTCGAATGAAGTCGCTCTACTTGCCCATTTGCCTCACTTCGTTGAGTTGGAGTTTGGTAGATTTCTATTCCTAGAGATCTAATATAATTAAGTACGAGTGGGGTCATGAATCCTCGCTCGTTGTCCATGACGAGCATCCTCGGCACGGAAAAGTAGTGCAGGACATCTGTTAGTTTTCTTCGAAGATAGATGGACGTTTTTTTTTTAACGGGAAATAATTTCGAAAATTTGTCTATGCAGCTTAAAAATTTCTGTTTCTCTATTTCAAAGATGCCAATATGCAAAATCTCACAAGGATAATTGGGGATTGGTGTTGGCTGAATATGTGGTTTTGCAGGGTGTCTGTCATATTTGTTCAATTTGCAAACATCGCACTGAGCAACGTAGTCTCTGATTTGCTTGGACATACCTGGGAAATAGTATTTTTCGAGAATTTGCTCTCTATTTTCCCTAGGGTTCCTGTGGGCACGGCGATGCTCTTGTTCAATTATATTAAAAACTCTGTCAGTTATTGTCACGCCCTCTACTACTCGCTGTGTTATTCTGATCTTGTATCTGCACAAATTGCTAACATAAATATTTTGTAATAAATGGAGGAATTCTTCAGGAATTTTTATACCATTTATTACGTTGGGATTGAGGCATTCCTTGAGTATGGGAATGAGGGTTGAACTGTCAAAACTAGGTAAGGATACGAAATATCTGCGGTAGCCATGATGCGGTTGTTCATGGCATCGAGACTCTTGACCTGCCCTAAATATTAATTGATTGCGGAAGACATTTATAGGTCCCTCCACATGGGGTATAAGATCAGAACTATCCTCTTCAGCAGAGTGCATCGTGACTTTGGAAGGGGCTCCTTCACCAGGATTTCCCAATTCACTACCGGCAGGTTGAGCTAATACAGAATCAGATAAAGCGTTGACTTCAGTTTTAAGACGGGAGAGTGCATCAGCAACCACGTTAGCTTTTCCTGGTTTGTAAATTATTTCGCAATTGTACTCCTCTATTCGCGCCTTCCAGCGCTTTAGTTTTGCATTGTAATTGCGGCAGCTTAACGAAAAGGTTAGTGGTTGATGATCGGTGTATATTTTAATTTTCTTTGCACCATATAAATAGGACCTCAGGTTGTCTAGTGCCCAAACTATAGCAAGCATCTCCTTCTCGTTTGTAGCATAATTTTCCTCAGCCTTGTTCAGCGACCGAGAAATATACGCTATCGGTTTGTCTTTTCCTATGTCCTCCTGCGATAGCACTGCTCCAATTGCATAGTTCGAAGCGTCAGTAGTCAAATTAAAAGGCTTCCCAAAGTCAGGAAAATAAAGGACGTCAGCGGAAGTGAGCAATCGCTTTAAATCGGCAAAGGCTTGTAGCGCTTCCCTACCTAGTTTTATTTCTACTTTCTTTGACACTCTAGCCTTAATCTGAGCGCTTTCTCCCCGCGTGAGGTTTGTCAAGGGCTTTGCTACCTTTGCGTAGTCGCGAATAAACTTCCGGTAGTAGGATGTCATACCCAGAAAGCTTTTGAGATCTTTTAGATTCTGTGGAGGCAAAATTAATTTCATCGATCAACCTTCTTCGGGTCAGGGCGCACGCCGTTGGGAGTAATAATATAACCTAGGAACTCGACTTCAGTTTCAAGGAAGCATGTCTTCTCCAAGTTAACCTTTAAGTTAGCTTCGAGCAATCTTGAAAATACTTTTTCTATATTTTGTAAATGATCGTCTGTATCCTTTCCGAATACAATGATATCGTCGATGTACACATAGCAAATTTTACCAATGTATTGCTTGAGTACATCGTCGATCATTCTCTGGAAGATTGCTGGAGCATTTTTCAACCCAAAGGGCAGCCTCAGGAATTCATACTTCCCATTCATTGTCGAGAATGCCGTTTTAGTAATGCCAGCTTCCTTCATGGGTATTTGGTGAAAGCCAGAGGTCAAGTCAATGGTTGTATAGTATCGGGATTGACCAAGGCTACATAAGGTTGCGTTTATGTCGGGAATTGGGTAGGTATCGGCAATGGTGACGGCGTTGAACCTTTTGTAGTCCATGACCATTCGATATTGCTTCTCACCGTCGGGTTTAGGCTTCTTTGGGACCACCCAAATCGGAGAGTTATACGGGTTCTTGGACGGACGGATGACTCCCTCCTCAAGCAGTTCATTGATCTGCCTATCCAATTCTTCTCGCATGCAAGAGGGATAGGGATAGCTCTTGCTATAAATCGGGTCGGGTGTTGATGTCCTTATTTCTGCGCGCACACTGTTGTGTATGAATTCTTTCCCATCAATTGGTAAGAATAAATCCTTATATTTTTTCACAATTTTGTCAACCTTCTCTTCTGTTTCGCGTGAAAGATCCCCAGATATAGAATAGTTTACCTCTTAAGATATCCGCTCCTTAAGGGGTATTTTATATTCATTGATTTTAAGAACATTATTTTTCCGATCTACAATGGCGCCGATATCCTTAAGGGTATCGTCCCCAATAATGCCATCAAACGTTTGTAGTCCGGGTAGGACAAAAAATGTTAAATCGGAAGGAATGTCGATATCTTAAAAAAATTTCAAATTTACTTTCTCTTTTATACCCACGTGACCACCCGCTGATCGCACACTAAAGAACTTGCTGACTGGTTTACCTCGTTTAACTACCGTAGCCTTTATAAAATTTTTGTTCGCACCGGTGTCTACCGAAAAATCTAATGTGCGACCATCTAAGAGCCTGTACTCTATGTATGGTACGCTAGATGGCCTCATCTTCCGAAGCATTGGGATAGTTATGCTGCTGCTCTATGGCATCTGTCGTGACATGATATAGTTTCTGCACCTCTTTTAAATGGGTTCGGGCGATTCATGTAGTTAACGCGTCTACTCTGAATGGACTGATCTACGTCCATCCTCTCCACGGGCGGCTGTGAGGTGGTTGGTTGATTTTGTCGTGGAACAACCTGGCAATCACGTTTACCAAAGGGGATTCGACGTTCTTGAGGACGCCAGGCAGTCCTTGGTGGGATAGGAGGTGCCCTCTCGGTATTAAAGCCATGCATTCGACCCGGAATCGTATTTATTGGTGTTACTATGCGGTTATTGGAGCGCGCAGTGTGAATTGTATACTTTCGGAAGTTCGTGTTTTGAATCTCTAAACACGCAGAATATGCTTCCGGCAGAGTTTTAGGGCGCTGGATAAGGAGCATTTTGGCAAGCTCCCCATTCAAACCACGTACAAATACATCAAGGGCACGGCTGCTGTACCTTTATAGTTCCCTCGGAGTACGACCCCGTTTTAATTTTATTGATAATTAATGAAAACTGATGATTGTGGAGCTGATACTCCAATGTACGGATATCGCGTTTGTCCGCATAATGGAGTGATAAGCACTCCTTAATGGCGACCCAGTTCATGTCGTAAATATTGTAGGATATCAGAGCAGCATCGGCCTTTTACAACCTTGAAGTCTGAGAGGATGCTCTCAACAGAGTGGACCCACGATACGTACTGTACGGGGTTCCCGTCGAAAACCTGCAACTCCTTTACCGAGTCAGGGATTCTGCTAATGTCTCTCAAATCGGCTTCCGAGCAAGGAGCTCTTGGGGGCCTCTTGTTCTTGTGCATCATTTTCTGTTCTCCCAGCCTCCAGGAGGACGAGCCGTGTTCGAAGCGAGTCTAAGGACTCGTCAGGTTTGTCACGGTGGTTTGTAAGGACTCCATCTATGAAAAATAAAAAAGGAACAGAAATCGACTATTTAACTTACAAAAATATAGGTATCATTCGAGATCTTTCGTCCTATAATGTACACAAGCACTTCACTGTCGTTTTGTTGTTTAGCACACTTGTGGCTTTTTAATTGCACTTTATTTCTCTATTTATTTTTTATTAATTCCGTTAAAGGAATATTTCTCTTATTATTTTAACACACTTGTGGTTTTTCCACTTGCACTTTATTTATATTTAAGGATATTTTTCCCACTGAACACACTACTGGTCCCTGTAGGGGCGCCAGTTAAAGGATCTTTGATCCTACACTTAAAAAAATAGAATTTAGGGGCCAACTTGCCCAAGGAAAAACACTAATTAAACGTTATAAAAATATTTATTCAATTAGAACTACACAATTTAGTCTTAAGAATACTAGCACTCCTATGCAAATGACTTCATAGCTGCCACCAACCCAAACACCAGCCCTCGGTGTGTCGGCAGCGACGCAACCCTTGCCTAATGGTTTGCCAGGGTGCCGACTGTGGCCTTGGTTTCCCACGGGCATATTTCGCTGCGTTGCGAAATGTTTCGATTGCGTAAGTATGGCCGGCGGTAACGACCGTGCCCTTGGTTTCCCATAGGTGTTGTATTGCCCAATTGCATTATATGGTGAAATACAATTCTGCTGACACAGCGGCACGTGTATTGGTTGACTGTGGGAACTGTGTGTTTTAGGTGTTGGCAAATATGTTAACTTGTATACATGTGGCAACTACACCACTCAGTGAAAATAAATAACACTTACTGTAATTAACCTCTAACCGTCTCACTGGAAGAAATTACATTTAACTATCCACTCTGGCTCTCAGTGGAAATAATTTAATTTTGTTCTAATGCTTTTAAAGGTTCTCATTAACTTTAATAAACTGAGCTGTGACTCTTCTCCCATTCGCTACATTGGTGACCCCGACGTAAGTGTTCAAATTTTTACGCGCATCAAGATCAAGCTCTATTCGATTAGGTAAATTATTACAATCTTATAAATGCGCGTGCATCCGCTTCATAAAAGAGTATTTTCAAAATTTTTTGACGACACAAAACCGCAAACAATTTACCTGTTGGCCAGAGCCAATATCTTTTTGGTAAAACCACACATTTTCCGGAGGATTACGGTCACATCGATTTCCTTGCAAGATGAACGAGTACAACGTGTATGAGACACCCGCTTCATCGCAGTTGTCGATACCAGCTCATAGTCACGAGAATACGAGTGTACGAGCACCTCCTTTCTCCACGGAGCACCCAGCGTTGTGGTTTTTCCAACTCGAATCGCAATTTCGAATTCGAGGCATAAGTAGCGAGGATGGCCAATTTCATCATGCGGTTTCCCTCATCGATACGCAGTCCGCGGCCGAGTTGGAAGATATTATTGTACGTCCGCCGACATCTACACCTTACTCGACATAGAAACATAACCTCATCGAGCGGTTAACTAAGTCAAAAGATGCCAAGTTGCTTCAACTTTTGGACGGCGAACAAATTGGAGATCGCACTCCATCTCAATTCCTTCGCCATTTACGCAGCTTATGCCCTGATGTCCAAGACAACGTGCTCAAAGCAAGGTGGCAGTCGCAGCTCCCAGCTCAGACGCGCGCATGCCTCGTTGCACAGCCCAACGTGTCTTTGGAAGACCTCAGTAAGATAGCTGACAAAATAAATGACGTTATGCCGAGTGGAACCCACTGTATTGCCGCTGTATCTGAGGAGCAATCCTTACGTGCCGAAATTGCCGAAACACGTAAACAGCTTGAAGCACTCAATACCAGAGACATAACTATTATAAGAGAAAATAATAAAAATTACTCAATAATTATTATAGTAGGGCGCAAATTTTTCGAATAATCTTTAACTATTATTCAAAGATTTATATTATAAAAGTCTTTTCATAATAATTATCAGCAAGAAAAATACTTTTAAGTCTTCATAGACTTTTATTTTGAGACTTATGTTGTAAAAGTCTTTGCATAATAATTATGGGTGAGAAAAATTTTTTTAAGTCTTGGAGGACAGAACTATTTCGAAACTACTTCGGGACTAGTTCGAAATAATTTCAGGACCGGTTTGCGATTACTTCTAGACTAGTTCAGAATTCCACGAACTTGGTTTTTTATATTTTTTTTTGACGCAAAGCGTGACTGCGCTAAATTCAAAAATCGAAATATTAGAAAGGACTTCAAATTAAAAATGGATGAATTGGAAAAAGTTTTAAATATAAAAAAGGTTTTATTCGTTGTGCCAAAAATTTGGTAATTACAAGAAAAGTATATTCCTTACAAATTTTACTGAATAGTATCATTGTTGAGTTCGACAAACATTGTTGAGGTTAAAACGTCATTTGCTAAGTTATAGCGTTTGTCCGTCAATACGTGGCTTAGTGCTGAAAAAGCTCTTTCCACTGACACTTGCGTAGCTGGAACGGCATGTACTATGTACGCAAGCTGACGAAAATGGGGAAATGAATACTTCTGTGACTCCCAATACTCAAACAAATCTGATTCAACGTCAGTTCGCGGCGCTTTGTATGTCTCGATTTCTTTGCATCCTGCCAACACTTCTCGTGAAATATTTTGGCCTTCATTGTCTTCTTCTGAAGCAGAATCTACTTCCAACTCATTCAATGTCTGTCGAAGAAGCGATGTTGTGGTCGTGCTTGAAGCTTCGTCTATTAAAAATGCTTGCTAATCGGAAGTCAACACTGGCGGCGAAGACGTAATGGTAGCAATCGGGTTACTTTGCTGGAAAAATATTGATTATGAAATATCAAATATTGTTGTGCGAAATATGAACCTCTTTCAGTCCAATAACTGGAAAAATTAGCCCTTTCAAATGTTGTTTAGCTCTCTCCTTTTGACTAAGGTTCAAAGTTCGGCGGAAGCGTGGGTCCAAAAATATGTTGTATGTTGGTGCTTGTATCGGATTCATATTCAGCCCCTTAAAGAGTTGCTCAGGAATCATTTTAAATGCATTGGTATCAAAAAATTTGAATGGGAGGGAATGTTTTGTAGCAAAATCTATACACGCATTTTTGAGTTCCTGTGGGGAAAGTTCCACAGAAAACTTTTTTCTTTTCATCTCGCTCTCATTGCATTCGACCTCTGCTTGCCTTCTTTCTTCCCCGTACACTTCAAAATGCGCTGAGGTCATGTGTCTTTTTAAATTAGTACAATTTTGACCTACCAATTTTAACTTACATGCTTTACATTCGCTGATATTTTGAATAGCGTCATATAATGAAAAGCTCGCGCACAAAAATGTTTCGTTTACGTCCCATTCTAACTTCCAAATTTAGATTTTTGTCCTTGTATTACAGTTTTTATTTAAAGTTTGCTTTCGTCTTTCACTTGAATCACTATAACCACTTGTATTAATTCAATCACTTAAATTACTTCAAGCGACACACGATAATTGCACACATAGCAAAAAAGTTTGAGCAAAACCTTACATTCGGCAGAATACAAATTTTATGAGATTTAAAATTAAACCCGTAAGGCATATATAGTATGTATCTATATTGTGATTTGTTCTATAATGCCAACATTCCACCTTCTAACCAATAATTAAAAGCGTTTTGGAAGACTTGCAAAAAGGCAACAGCAATATTATTTTCCTAATAAAAATATATTTCGTTAAGACTCCATTGCATTTAATTTATTACTTTGCGTGTCTTGCACAGCCAGAGTAAGTGATTAGTCTTGCACTCATCCTAAGCTGGTTCCGAATTAGTACTGGACTTTTCCAGAAGTGATCTCGAACTGGTCCCGAAATGTTTTCAAACTAGTCACGAAAAGGTTACCAAATAGTTCCATCCTCCAAGACTTAAAAAAATTTTTCTCACCCATAATTATTATGCAAAGACTTTTACAACATAAGTCTCAAAATAAAAGTCTTTGAAGACTTAAAAGTATTTTTCTTACTCATAATTATTATGCAAAGACTTTTATAATAAAAGTCTGAAAATAAAAGTCTTTGAAGATTTAAATTTTTTTTCTTACTCATAAATATTATGCAAAGATTTTTACAACATAAGTCTCAAAATAAAAGTCTTTGAAGACTTAAAAGTATTTCTCTTGCCGATAATTATTATGTAAAGACTTTTATAATTCTTATCAAAGTTAGGATGACTTTTTTAAAACTCCACGGTCAAATAATTATTATTCTGGATCTCTGCTCAATACTCGTAGACCACGCAGTAATAAAAGGCAAAACGGCCCGTTCCATCTCAGAAGAGATTCGTCACGTAGCCGTACACGGGTCTCAGCTAATGGAATCTGTCGATGCCATAAAAAGTTCGGAAGTGATGCCCAACGTTGCATACCAGGGTGCAAATTTTCGGCAAACACGAAGGGGAGTCAATAGAGGCGCTAAAAGACTCCCACTACAACATCGCGCCGTCTTTTTGTTACAGATCGCACTTCTGGGACACAGTTCCTTGTGGACACTGGTGCAGATCTTTTGGTCTTTCCACCCTCTCGCATAAGTTCGTATCTAGCTCCAGTTGGCTATCAGCTGTACTCAGCATCAGGCTCAACTATAGAAATATGCCGATTACACAGTGCTACAAAAATGAATGAATTCGAAATACCTGGGAAGTGATGATATTTTCCTTGTAGGTCTTATCGAGTAGAACGAGAATCCAATTTTGGAATTTGTCAAACACCCCCAAAATCTCGACTTAACCTTAAAAAACCGATTTTTCGTGCTTTTGCGCACTTCTTAGCTAATTAACAACCGCTTTTCATTCTAAGAACGGTTTAAGAAAGAAGAAACTCAGACATTTTGAAAGATATATAGACGTCTTAATAAAGCTGAAGAAATTTACTTGTTTTTGCACAACAAACTTAAATTTTCCTACCCTTTTTCTTCTTTTTTTGACTTTGGCGATATTTTCACACACTATTTTATAAAAACACAAAATGAGTTTTGATTAGATTCAAAGTGTACGTTTAATATCGAGTTCAATGAATGTTTCTTTTAAAAAATCGGCCAAAAAGTGACTGAGTTATTTTACTTTTTATAAGAACGAAATTTTTGCAAAAATTTACAACGAACTTAATTTACTAATAAATATTATTAAATGAAAGTATATAGATCAAAAGTCCCTTTTTGACCGTTTTTTCCTTAGGTCAGCGTCGTCAGTTTCGCGTTGTCCTGACCAGTAATATTCTGCCATCATATTTATTTTGTTTTTTCCATCGAAACGTTTTTCGATCGTAGCCATATCTTGGTGGAAGTGTTCGCCTTGTTCATCACTTAACTGGCCCAGATTATGTGGGAAGACGTCCAAATGCAAATGCAAGAAATGAATTTTTATCGACATGTTGCAACCCATTTCACCATATGCACTTAAAAATTCGTTTGCAACCGTGATGTAGTCGTCGCTTCTGTTGTTCCCAAGGAAATTATCACATAGCGCTACAAAACTCTTCCATGCACGTTTCTCAACACAGCTTAACTTGTTCATAAAGGTAACGTCGCTCATAATTTTGCGAATTTGAGGTCCAATGAAAATACCTATGTATATACACATATTATAAAAAAAATAAAAAACAAGTAGGTATGTATGAAAACAAATTAATAAATACCGGCTTTTATTTTAGCTTCACTTAATTTTGGGAAGACAGTTTTAAGATGAAGAAAAGCTTCGCTATTAACATCCAATTTCTTTACAAATTGTTTCATATATCCCAGCTTTAAGTGTAGTGGTGGTAATATAACATCCTCAGATTTTGCCAATGGGAGGCTTAAAACGTTTTTCCTGCCTATCTGATGTGACTCTCGAGATGGCCATGCTTTGCGATCATAGCGATTGGATGCACGACTATCCCATTCACAAAGGTAGCAAGGATATTTTGTGTAGCCACCTTGCATGCCAAATAAAATTGTCAACACTTTTAAGTCAGCGATGACTTTCCATTTATGCGATGCGTGACATAGTCGATCAACCGTAAAATTTTTTCCATAATTTCATACGTTTCTTTCTTGTTAACCCCATACGCGATTGGAACTGGTGGTAAGAGATTTTCATTGTGTAATAACACAGCTTTTAAACCTAAGGGTGACATTACAGACTTCATTAAGGGAACACGAATGTATTTTTTTTTTTTTTAGGGTACATACTTTTACACGATCCATCAATGAGAAGTCGCCATTCATCTGCATTATAATTATAATTTAAAGCCGAAAATAATTTGGGTACATTTACACAATGTACTAGATCACAGTCATTGCCATCAGTTTTAAAACTTTCTGTAAGTATTAAAATGCGGTCGCTTTTTCTATCCGATGTTATTTGAAAATATTTTTCCACTAAATTCCACTGCTTTAGTCGTGAACCGAGGACTTCAGATTCTCGTTTCGATAAATGCAAATCACGCACGAGATCGGCGAAATCAGAATTTGAAACCAAATGCCTTTCCGTTGATTTTGATTTACAAGGAAGGAATTCTTCCTCTACTAAATATGTTTCACCGGCATCAATGGACTCACTTTTTGTAGGCACTTCGGCATTTAAGTATTTTGGTTTTGTAACCGTAACAAAATTCGCATACTTTACGTTTATCCGCGATTTAAAATTGTGACCTGAAACGTTTGTTTTGCAAAAATAGCAATCGTCTTGTTTATGATATGCCTGATGATGCCAAGTCATAGGCACAGAAAAGGGCAAAGTAATTGATTGTTGACCTTTAAATTTTTTTATCCAGCAATATTCACAAATAAATTCTGGCTCGTACTAGCAACTCGCACTATAAAACCTTTCGAAAATCTTGTTATATATTTTTACAACACCAACATTATTTTTAAAATCACGCCGATGACTTGCATCCGTAAATAAGCCACAAATGTAGCAAAACTTATTACGCTTGTCGCACATTTTAGTTTTACTTTACCACGATTTTTATCCAATTTAACAGCAAAGACAACAAAAGATAAACGTGCACTTCAATAAAACGGAAATTTATAAAGACTTCAAAATTGAGTAAAAACTCAAAAATTAAGTGATAATTTTCATGGGAACAACGGAAGCAATTTTTTGCAAAAATTTCGTTCGAATAAAAAGTAAAATAACTCAGTCCCTTTTTGGCCGATTTTTTAAAAGAAACATTCGTTGAACTCGATATTAAACGTACTCTTTGAATCTAATCAAAACTCATTTTGTGTTGTTATAAAATAGTGTGTGAAAATATCGCCAAAGTCAAAAAAAGAAGAAAAAGGGTAACAAAATTTAAGTTTGTTGTGCAAAAACAAGTAAATTTCTTCAGCTTTATTAAGACATCTATATATCTTTCAAAATGTCTGATCGGTTGTTAATTAGCTAAGATATGGGCTAAGAAGTGCGCAAAAGCACGAAAAATCGGCTTTTTAAGGTTAAGTCGAGATTTTGGGGGTGTTTGACAAATTCCAAAATTGGATTCTCGTTCTACTCGATAAGACCTACAAGAAAAATAACATCACTTCCCAGCTATTTTTGATTGTCACACTGTGTTATCGGAGCTGATTTTATTAGCCACTTCGGGTTACTAGTGAATTTAAAACACAGTCGAATTGGTGACGAAAGTTCGGGAATTACCTCTCAAGGCCAGATAAGACAAGCACCTCTAGCTGTTAAAACAATTTGTGGTGAATCGCCGTACCTGTCATCATATTAGAAATACAAAGGGTCCTCCTGTATTGAGTAAATTGCGGCGCCTGGGGCCGCATAAACTAAAAATTGCTAAAGAAGAATTCGCAAATTCATGGTCCTCACCATTACACCTAGCTCCAAAAAAGTCTGGAGAATGGTGACCGTGTGGGGATTATCGTCGCCTCAACGATAGAATGTTTCCTGATCGATATCCCGTGCGATACCTAGAATATCTTGCAGCTAGATCTAGTACGAGCGTTCAATCAAATTCCGGTCGCGATCGAAGATATTAAGAAAACTGTTTGGGTTATTCGAGTTTCCGTTCATGACTTTCGGCCTCAGAAACGCCGCCCAAACGTTTCAGCGCTTCACTGATGAAGTCACTCGCGACCTCCCGTTTGTGTTTCCATATATTGACGATCTTTTAATTGCTTCAGACAACGATTGTCAGCACTTTGAACACCTAAAGACGCTTTTTCAGCAGCTTCAAGATTTTGGGTTGATAATCAATACAGAAAATTCCTGCTTTGGCTTGTCTGAGGTCAAATTCCTTGGCCATCATATATCAAGCAGTGGATTCAAACCGTTGCCTGAAAAAGTCAGCGCCATAAGGGACTTATCGCCACTAACAACAGTAAAAAAATTACGAGGGTAAATTGGAATGGTAAATTTCCATCGAAAATTTATCAGAAATGCAGCGGAACTTCTCGCTCTCTTAAATGAAGTAATTGCCAGCCCCAACAGCAAGAGCGCATACCAAATTTCTTGGACAAAAGAACTTCGAGTTGTTTTCGATCGTTCAAAAGAGGCCTTAGCGACTTGCGCAGAACTGGTTTACCCTAATGTTGAAGCAGATTTAGCTATCTTCACAGATGCAGCAAATTTCGCAATTGGCGCGGTATTGCAGCAGCGTGTAAAAGGCTCTTGGTAGCCTCTCGCATTTTTCAGCCGCATGCTCCCTGTATCAATTGGTAAACTCTCTACGTACGACCGCGAACTTCACGCGATATACGAGGCAGTGAAATACTTTCGACATATATTTGAGGGTCGACACGTAACAATCTACACAGACCACAAACCACTGCAGCACGTCTTCAAGCAACGAGCAGAACGCGCTTGTGGCAATTTAGAAGAATTGAGTGGATAAGACACCGGTTTCACCACAACAACTGGCCGCAGCTCAAGAAGGTGATGCAGAACTCAAACAATTAATCACTTCGCCGGGCTCCAGACCCCATCTACAAAAACTTTCATTTCCAGAGCAAAAGGTCAGCATGTACTGCGACACTTCATCGGGTACAGTGCGACCATTCGTTCCTGCTTCAGTGAGAAAAGCAGTATTCGACTCACTGCACTCACTTTCCCATCCAGGAGTGCGGTGTTCATAAAAACTAGTCACGAGTAGATATGTGTGACCCGCAATCAATAAAGATTGCCACACTTGGGTGCGAACTTGCATCGAATGCCAGCAAAATAAGGTACAGCGCCACGTCGCCACATCTCCTACACGATTCCAGTTGCCAACACAGCGTTTCGAACACATTCATATAGATCTAATATCCTTACCTCCATCGAAAGGATTCCGCCAATGTCTCACTATAATAGACCGTTTCACGCGCTTTCCTGAGGTAATTCCACTCGAAAATGGCAATACGGAAGCAATCGTGCCCGCAATACTTTACCACTGGATCGCGAGATATGGGGTGCCACTCCGGTTAACTTCCGACCGTTGTGGACAATTTGAATCCGCTTTGTGTCGGCAACTTGCACAGCTATTTGGAATACACCACTCGAAGACTAAACCTTATCATCCCCAAGCCAATGGACTGATAGAACGGTTGCACAAGCAGTTGAAATCAGCTCTGCTGTGCCACAAAGACACTTGGTACGACGCACTTCCAATAGTTCTTATGGGTTTACGAGCATCGTGGAAAAATTATATTTCTACAACACCCGCCGAATTGGTTTACGGCGGACCAATGCGGATTCCTGGTGAATTTTTGAATGCTGCTAACAATCAGTCAACGCTTGATTTACTTCGCCAGCTACAACAACATTTCCATAATCTAACACCGGCCGAAATGTCACGCCATGACAAGAAGTATCTTTTTCGTTCCAAAGAACTAGATACGTGCTCCAACGTTTTGGTACGTCACATCTCCTCATCAGACTTCTTTGCTTCTAGACTTTACCAAGGTTCGAACGACGATACTCGTACACGGATTTCCGTGAGCATTCAACCTCGCTAACCGTGTATATCGCTTGGAAATAGGGATAATGAGAAAGCAAGCGATTTTCACACGGACCACATGGTTATAAAATATACTGTACAATCAAAAAATAAACTTTAATCTAAACGTTTAATTACCATAAGCAATCATAAAATTCCAAAGTAAAATTAATAAACCGTATTATAATTGGAAAATATAACACTGCGTAACAGTGAAAACTAACTGGGAATGCCACATAGCACATATTGCGGGCCTAGTTGAATAATAAAAAACTGGATACTCGAAATCCCAAAAACACCTTTAAAATCTGGAATTAGGGCCAACACCCCGTTTTTCGCCGGTCTCATACATTTTTTATCCGTAACTTTAACATTTCTGAATCGCTTTCAATTTTTGTATGTTGCTGAAAAGGAAATTTATAGATGGCACATAGCTTACAATACATATAGTAATAAAATAACGGCACTATTACCGCATGCTTAAGAAAAATTTTAAAAAGTGTCTTTCATATTATATATCATATTTCATATTACATTGTTATAAGTTGTTCTAAGATTTGAAAACTGCATTTGTTATTAAATTCAATATTTAAAACTATTTTTTAAAATTAAAAATATTGTAATCATTTTATCTGTCAAATAAATTTTGTTTTGGTATCGTTTGCGCCTTTTTTGCATATGTAAAACGGAGTATATAGGAAAGAACGCCCTGAAGCTCCTGTTTAACTCTCCTCAATTTCGAGCTCTAAAGTGGACTGATGACTGTGGACCACACAGATAATTGACATTCCACCCCTTGTGCCCATGTGAGAGAGTTTTTGTCTTCGCGTCAGCTAGTAGCGATGCGTGGTCAACTGTGTCGAAAGACTTTGACAAATCTAACGCTACCAAGATAGTTCTCTCACAGGGACAGTTGCGGGTTAGGCCGTAGTTCACATCCGTTGTACTGTGTTCTTTCCGGAAACCATGCTGACGCTTGGGCTGGCCGAGGTGACGCTTGAACTATGGGAGCAGCAGAGCCGCCAGCGTTTCTACCACTGGTGAAAAAAGGGAGATCGGCCGATAGGAATCACCCTTATCCGCTGGTTTTCCTGTTTCAGCTGTGATATATCCCCTCCCACCATCCGCAATGATGAGTGAGGAGATGGAGATGTTAAAGATACTTTTGAGGTCAGCATCAGCATGTTGAATCCGTCAGGAACTATGCTCTTGAAGGCTTTCGCTTCTCGATGGCCACCTTAACCTCTCCGCGGGTGTAGGTAAGGGCTGAGCATCTTGGAGGTTTGCGCTGTTCCAGGTTACTCTTCGCTTCGTGTCTACATAGCGCACCTATGTCAGAGAGATATCTAGCCATGCAACAGGTAACCCCTAAGGGGTTGGGCGGTCGCAGAGATCACCCGTCCACTCATTTGTGGTGCGCAGCCCAGAATACGGCTGAAAATGACACCGTGCACGAGATGCACCTGACCGTTGTCACATTCTGGCATATTGTAGTCTGACACATGGAACAGACTGTGTTTGGAACGAAGAGCGAGACGGGCCACATATCTTGTGGTACACTCCTTATGACTCTTAAGGCCTGATAAGACCTTAAGATGGCTTCATCCGTCTCATGAATTATACCTTAACGAGGTGGAGTTCGGATGGAGGCTTCTCTGGCATACGCAGCAGAAAAAAGTGTTTGGCCAGGGTTGGGTTCGACGCCAGCCCTGAGTAGAAGGATGTGTAGCAACCCTGCTGTAAGGCATTGCCCCACGGTTGTGAATCGGCTTAAGGGTTTGGGAATATAGTTCTAGTCGATGATTCCGGATATGCTAAAACCCCATTTCTAGCAAAACCATTCACTGAAAGTTCCTCAAGCTTGGAGCTGAATTACCACACTGCAACTGTATCAGAGTGCAATCATCGCCAAACGAAATTGCGTAGAACGCTTATACGGTGTATTCAAGTGCCGCTTTCCCGAATTGTTTTTCGGGTCGCGCGTCAAAACAAATACTGCACTAATGTTTGTAACGTCCGCTGAAGTTGTCCACAATCATTTGTATTGGCGCCAATGAGCACTTATGCAATGCACCAGAGTGATGCATCCGGTAACAGTACAAATGAAACTGATAATCAGTGTAATTTATTGAGCTCGAGGAAAAGTTTTTATTTAGGGAATAATTGAGAAAACAAATATTTTTCAAAGTGGTAGAATCACCACATCTCCTCATCATACTTCTTTTTTTCTAGACTTTACAAAGGTTTGAACCATAGTGCAGCCACGCTAACCGTGTGAAAATCGTTTGCTTTCTCATTATCCCTATCTCCAACCATACCGCTATTAAGTGTGACGTCGCCACTATGTGCATAACAGCGTGGTCGGTATTGTTGTTTTACAAATCTATAAGTTTTTTGTACTACTTATAGTTTGCGTTTTGTAGGAGTGCTCATCCTTATTGCAATAATTATATTGTTTTGGCCTTACGTATATGTTTGGAAACCAGTGTAATTTATTGAGCTCGATGCCAGGCTTTTTTGTTTCATCGTTATTTGTCATAATAGAAAAAATCATTGATGATTTAATTTCATTCATTTATATAGTTTTAGTATACATAGAAATTTTTGTTTGAAATAAATATGTACTAGCTAGTTACACTCCTGCTGCTCTTCGGATGGTGGTACGACGCCATACTTGCGGTGAACATCTTCAGAAATAGACACCAATTCAATTTCGTTTTATAAAGATATGCATTCCTCTGGTTTTTCATCTTCAAGAAAAGCTCATAGCGCTCCGATAATTCGCGTTCGCGATTAGCAAAATATTGAATCATTTGCTTTCCCGTATGTATTTCGAGGGAGTTGTATCAGTTGCATCCGTATTCTGATCTCCGTATCAATTGGCCTGCTGTTGCTTGGTTATCGCAAAATATTATTGGGTGATAATGGAGATGCTTCCTTCGTCAAGGGCGAACCAGTGGTGTAAATCAAAGAGCAGGGATGCTGGGATCAGAAGTCGTTTATGTCGATTTTGGTTCCATAGGTATCGCTGGAGAAAAAAGGACCTCGACCTTCTGCACCGTAGCGTTACAAATAGTCATTTCCTCTTCCAGAACTTTTATATCCAACGACGTTTGTATATCAGGCGGCATTTGTGTATCCAATAGCGTTTCTGTTCCCATAAATGCTTGACTTATTTTTGTTTGAAGTTTCAGGATGCAAGGGCATATCGCTGTCCATTTCCGACTACAACCCAGAAAGCGATCCTGCAACTCAGGCATGGCTCCAATAAGTGGAATGGCCAGAGACATAGGTTTGCCGAATCCGCCACCCGTCCCCTTTGAAATGTGGCGTTGCCGTTTGGTATACGCCTGCAAATAATGCCTAATTGGCTTGAATTCTCCAAATTCACAATTAAGCAATAATAAGTTACAACGTGGAAAGTGTGCGCATGTCGCTCTGGCGTATACTTATTCTTAGCCTGATTTAAAATTCCGGATCGACCATATCAATAAGCGCGCTCACGAAATGTTTTATTTCCTCTGGCGCCCAATTTGCGACCCGCGGTGCCTGTGGTGACTTTTTATTATTCTTCTTTTTATTTACCATGTTAAGCATTAATTTGACTATTCAGAAAAGCGATTAGAATAAATATTTATTCCTGGGCCGTTAAAATATTCGTCGCTATTCCTCAGTCAGTATTTCATAAAAAACGTTAGTCTACCGCAGCTCAGAGTAGCTAATCCGTGAAATAATGAGAAATAAAGGCGAGTCAATATTAAGGCTGTTGTTACCGGGTGTACATTTACGCGCTGGTACAACCGTGCGCTAAGATTCCAATGTCATAGGTCAATCACCACTGTTATCAATTGCTATTGTTTTTGTTCATTTTTTCTACTCTCGCTCTTATTCGATCTCAGCGACAACGAACGTGTTCATATTTTCATTGCTCTTAGAAAACTTGTAATTTTGTGGATTAAATAAAGTTTAGCATTTTGGCATCCCTTGGGGGAATCTTAGCTCTCTGCGCAATCAAAATTAAATATTTCATAAAGATTCGGTTGATTCAAAAGGATTAATTTTATAACCTCATTTTCGCGATCGCTATATGAACATGTCGCTTTCTAAAGAAGAAGCCATCGCTAAACTCATCTTCAATTTTTCGGCGAATTCACGCAAAGCAGGAAAGTAGAAGAAAACTAAGGAGTTTCTCATCGCTAGGAAAAATTTGCTTGCGGATTACTGGCAAAAATACAACGCACTTCGCGATGATATTTCGTCAATGGATCCTCCAGCTGATGAAACCGCAGTAAAACATGCATTGTCAGAAGAGCGCTACGCAGCAATCGAATCAGCATACTGCGATGCTTTGGGTGAACTGCATGCCGAAATAGAAGAAATGTCGAGCGTGAACGTGAACGACAGCTACGCGACATTGGCTACGAATTCTACGCTATCCGGCCAAATCAACACACATAAGTCTATTCTACCTAATATTGAGTTACCCAAGTTCGACAGTTTGCAAGGCGAAGCCTAAGCTATGCTCCGAAACTTAAATGTAATGGAAAATAATTTCAAAATTGCTTGGGGTATGTTGCAAAAGCGATATGACAATAATCGCCGCATGGTAAAAGCGTATCTGCGCAATATCCTCAAGGTACCTACAGTGCAAACGGAGTCTGATGTGAGTTTACGGAAACTTCTAGATAGTGTCACGGAGTCTGTACGTGCGTTGAAGCAACTTGGCCGTCCAACAAATCACTGGGATGATTGGCTCGTATTCTTGGTGACGGAAAAGTTAGATCCACTAACTGTTAAAGATTGGGAGATGTCCCTTGAATCTCCAGACGTACTGCCCGAGTACGATGCTTTGACAACGTTCCTTGAAAAGCGTATTCAAGGTCTGGAGGCAATGGTTTCCGTCATAAAAGTGAAATCGAAGGATTCGGCTCCAAGGCCGTCTCGCACGCGGCGGTTCGCAGCCATCAAACAAGCCTCGGGCGCTGTCCATGCTGTGCCGGAAAACACACGTTAATGTATTGTTCAGAATTTCGCGGAAAACCCCCAAGTGCTTAACTTGATGTGGTTGCACAGCAAGAAATTGCGTCTCGACATATACATGTCAAAAGCGCAAGCAAAAGCATCATAAAATGTTGCACGATAGTTTGCCATTATTGCCAAGCAATACCAGCGTTCACATTGCCTGTACAAACAGCACGGCATAACAAAAGGACATTAATTCGAATCCAACAACAATTACACCAGCACTATTAGCAACCGCGCGCATCGGAGTACGATCCTCTTCGGGGAATTTTATGAAATTTCGGGCACTCTTGAGCAATGGCTCGCAAACGTCATTTTTATCCAAGTTCGCGTGCATCTACGTAAGAACCGTATTTCAGTTACAATTTCCGGTGTAGGCGGAAGTACTGTAGGTGAATCAAAAGGTTCAGTTCAGTTCTCAATGTGCTCCCTCACCGAACCGAACTTCAGCATCGAATGTTCTGCTCTCGTGCTTCGTCGTTTTGGGCAACATATGCCATCATTTCGAATTGACCCAACTCTGTACAGCGACTTCCTTGGTCTGAGCCTAGCAGACCCGAAGTTTTGCGAGCCGGGGTCGGTCGACATCATTATCGGAGCAGATCTCTATGGCGCTCTGCTGCGCAACGAACTCAAGCGTTCTTCGTGTTCAAACTCCACGGCTCAAAATACTCATCTAGGTTGGGTCGTATATGGTCGCTTACCCATAGGCCTAAGTCGGCAGCTATCATTACGGCTATGCGCCACAGCCACTACGGAACTAAATACGTTGGTGGACCAGATGTGGAAATTTAATCAAATAGATCACCTCCCATCTTCATCCAAAATGACAGAGGATGAAAATTATTGTGCGGAACTCCTTAAACGAACGGCATGCTGAGCCCCCTCCGGTTGGTATGAAATAAGGTACCCTTTTAAACCAGATTCATACTCATCCGCATGAGCTTACTCCAAATGCGACGCATTAAAACTATTCGCTTGCCAGAAACGGCGCCTTCAACACGATACAGAGATGAACAAGTTGTATAATGAGTTCGTGGATGACTATATCGCCCTTGGCCATATGGAGCAGGTACGTGAAGACAAAGAGCCTCGATTTTCATGTTACATTCCGCACCACGGTATATACAAAGAAGGAAGTTCAACTACAAAGCTGCGAACCCCATTCAATGGGTCGAGAAAATACAAAAGTGGGATTTCATTGAATGATTGCCTTTATGTGGGACCCAAGCTGCAGAACGACTCAAGTTCAAACATACTAAAGTGGAGAATGCATCGAGTTGGATTCATGGCAGATATTGAGAAGTGCTTTCGACAAATACGAATCGATCGGGAAGATACCGATATGCAACGTATTATATGGAGAGACGGTGATGGGCAGCCCATTGCTTATCGACTCCTCACAGTGACGCACGGACTAACGTGATCTCCGTATTTAACAATTAAAATTCTAACTTTAGCCGAAGACGAAGAAGCAGATTTTCCAAATGAGTCCAAGATACTTAAGGAATTGTGGTCGTTTTGCCTCCATGGCGGCGGCACAGTCGAGGAAGCCTTCGAAACTCAAATTAAGCTAACTCAGTTATTGAAACGTGGCTTATTCAATCTTCGCAAGTGGAACTCAAATTCCAATGAGTTTATGCAACACCTCTCTGCCGACGACAAACAGTCAAGCATATGCTGCAGCTTAAATTTGGATAGGGAGACAAAGGCGCTGGGAATCTATTGGCTCTGTGACACTAACAGCCTGACATACAAAGTCAACGTTATACCGGTGCCTGGCCCCATTACCAATTACCCCATTACACAAGAATCATCAAGACTATGCAACTTCCTCTCGGGTCAATATACTGCTGGTCGGATTCCAAAACAACTCTCAGTTGGATTCGAACGCGACCCGGTCAATACAAGCAATACGTTAGCAACCACATTGCTCAAATTCAAGAGCTCATGGAGATACGTGCCAACCAAATCTAATCCGGCAGATGTGGTGAAGCGAGCCCGAGTGGCTGCATCATGGCGAAGATAAGTGGCCACCCCAGAATGTCACCACTACATCATCAGGCCTTGAAGTCATAGCATCGCTTACAACAACTGAGCCACAACCGATTTCGCTAGTTATGCATTTGCTAAGCAAATATTCTAACGTCAATGTTCTGCTGGCGGTGACATCTTGGTGTCGTCGATTTATTACAGCACGTCTCAAGCAACCTCATGAGCGGGTATCGAGGTGTACGGCATCAGAAATAGCTTCAGCACTACAGTTTTGGATCAGGTATTTTCAAAATACTCACTTTACTAATGAAGTTGCATGCCTTCGTTGAAGTAAGCCAGTAGGTCCTAAGAGCAAGTTACTTAAGCTAAGCCCGATGTTAGACGAAGATGAACTCATTAGGCTCAACGGGCGCCTTAAAAATGCGACTATACCATTACACGAACGTTTTCCTATCATTATGCACATTGTTAATAGCGCAAGCTCATGAGTGCACCATACATGGCGGCGTCCAATCAGCGCTTAGTTTTTTAAGGCGAAAATACTGAATTATTAATTCATATTCGTTGTATTAGACATCGCAGCACTGCAGCAACACAAATTATGGGTAGCCTCCCTGCTCAGCGCTGCAATATTTCAAAGGCATTCAGTCACTGCGGCTTGGACCACGGCGGTCTGTATTACATTCGTACTACGAAAGGCAGAGGTCATCGCAGCTATAAAAGTTATGTAGCTCTCTTTATTTGTTTTACTACAAGAGCAGTTCATTTGGAACTTGTTAGCAACATGAGTACTGAAACATTTCTCGCTGCGCTACGACGATTCTTTTCAATACGTGGATATAGCTCGGATATCTGCAGTGGCTGTGCAACGAGTTTCGTTGGTGCGAATGCAGAGTTAAGAAAAGATCATGCTGCATTACGGAAGCAACTTGAAGCAGCTGCTAGTGGTATGAGTTCTCGAGGTGTTTCGTGGCACTTAATACCTCCAGGGTCTCCAAATTTCGGAGGTATATGGGAGGCTGGCATCAAAAGCACAAAACATCACTCAAAACGCACTATAGGTAGCGCAACGCTTACGTTCGAAGAATTTTACACGGTGCTAAAGCAAGTCGAAGCAGTACTTAACTCGAGACCGCTATGTGGCTTGACGGATGATACAAACGACCTATCGGCACTTACTCCTGGTCATTTTTTGGTAGGCGCTCCTATTCTAGCTGCTCCCGAACCTAACCAGCTAGAAGTTGATACAAGCTGGCTCAAAAGGTGGAAACAAGTTCAACAAATGCAGCAAGATTTTTGGAAGCGATGGAGTTATGAATATTTAAGAGAGTTGCAAGCCAGGCATACATGGTTTCAACGCAAAAATAATCTAAAGGTTGGAAATTTGGTGTTGTTGCGTGATGAGAACGCTCCTCTCACACATTGGCCGCTTTGACGTATAATTGTGGTTCACCCAGGCGACGATGGTATCGTTCGAGTCACAACTATACGTACAGCTTCATCTGTTATAAAACGCGCTATATCGAAGTTGGTTGCACTCCCAATTGATGATGCAGGGACGCATATGGTGGGCGGCAATTCGCAATTACTCTCGATCTTATTCGATCTCACCGACAGCGAACGTGTTCATATTTTCACTGCTCTTAGAAAACTTGTAATTTTGTGATTTAAATAAAGTTATTAAATAAAGTTTAACACTGTTATAATCAAGGTTCATAGAACACAAAGTGACGACATCGTACTGTCAAAATTTCGTTTTCATCCAATGAAGTAATTTGGGAGTGATTTCTGATTGACTGAAATTTTAGAAAAAGAAGAAGAGCAGGCAAAACAAAACGTTGTTGACATTTGAAATAGTTTAGCAACTATATGAAAATGGATAATATTGTTAAAGCTTGTAATAGCAACATGGAGGGTTATAAATTCAACTGAAAGAGTATTGACATAATAGTTTTTCACATTATCACTGCAACTGACACATCCTCTACAAACGCATCGTTTTTGTCAGGCACGGCAGAATTACCGGTATTTATCAATATGGTAAAAAGTAAACTTCCAATGGTAAATTTCCATTGCGTCGTTATGGAAATGATGTCTGCAATAATTTTAATTTATTTTCACGACGTGAGTAAAAAGTTGTATTCGCCATAGATAACTAAATACGAAGCTCTCTGCTTCGTAAGAGCGCTGCCAAAATACGCATTTCTTGTAACATTTTTCAGTAGTGCTACTATGGAGAAGATTCGATTTGGGCACTTTTAAAATATTTTTGGGGATTTTCCAGTTTCCACACCAAAAGTCGATGTTATACATTCATTCGGTAATTCGCCTTCTGGGGAATAGGTTCAGGGATCTAGCGACCCTATCTAGCCCCCAAAATAAAAAAAATAAAAACAATTAAGCCGTAACCTGTAACAGAAGAATTTTTTCAGTCATTAAAAAAAAACCCTAAATTTATTTTAATTCAATCAACTGACGAAAACAAACCACTTTCAGTTTACAGCGTAGTTGCAAAAACAGAAGGCTCTTGACTCAATCAGTACAGAGATTGATAAAATTACTATCCTGACGACATCTTGCTTTTTCTGGCCAAAACCCAATAGGTCGCAGACAAATTTCTTAAAAATAAAGACTTTGGTGGCTTGTGTCCAAAAAAAAGGTATCATTTACGACAGAAACTTAATACCTACGCCAGAAACAGAAATATTGGACGATCTTAAAGCTCAAGGAGTTAAACATGTGTACAAATTTACCAAAAAAATTGACAATAAAATTTCGTCAACGGGAGTAATTTTCCAAACATTTGATTTACATGAGCCTCCTAAGGAAATCGACATAGCTTGATATAAATTGCGTGTGCAACAATACTTCCCCAATCCCATGCGCTGTAAAACGTGCCTGAAATTAGGACACACAGTAAAATATTTCAAGGGCGTTCCCACGTGCGGAACTTGCAGCGTACCGCCTCACGATCCACTGTCCTGTACTCGCATAATGTGCACCAATTGCTTTGGTCTCCACCCCGCCTCGCCCCCAGAATGCCCGAAATACCAACAATTAAAAGAAATTCTAAAAATTCAAACTTTAAACAAATGCACCTTTTACAATGCAAAAACAATATACAAACAGAACAACCCTACCCCTGTCATACCCAACTACTCCCTCGTATTAAGAAACCAAACACAAACCGATAGAGAACATATTCCGGTTACCGTAAGGAACAATAACAAAAGCGAAGCACAAAAACCCAATATAGCAAACGAAATGCAAAAGCAAACCAAGGCCCTATTCCACAAAACAACTTATCAACTTTTCACTTTGCACTTATCAATTGATATTGTACTGCAAAGTGAAAAGCGTTTCTGTTCCACAATATTCTTTGCGAATCTCACTTTGCATTGAGCATATTTTGGCAAAGACTTTACGCTTTTTCCGCTCAGTGCAAAGTCTTTGCGCTTTATTGGCAAAGTCTTTGCACTCTCTTGCAAAGTGAGTGTGCAAAGTGTTCCACAAAGCGTTTTATCAACTTTGCATTTCTGTCTCATCACTTTTCACTTCGCATTGCTTTATATGAGTTGTTAAAATGAGCCGCAAAATACAAATTGAAAAAAACTTGCTGTTTTAAATGTAATAAAAGAAAAAAAAGCATTTTATTTGCTAGTTTTCAAAACAACAGAGTAAGTATTTTTTAAATAAATAATTGTAAATTTCAAGCATATTTAAGTATACATTTCTTTGTGAAGGTTAACAAATTAGATAAACAGGCAGCATGGGAGGATGTGTTAAAAAAAGCCCAATCCCTACAACTGGCGTCAGCACAAAAAACATGGACCTATGCAAGGGACAGTTTGTTTGGGCTCTGGAAGAGCCGGACAATGGTAAGTACAACAATTTATTGCCTACACATAGCAAATAATTATAGTTGCATCATTTGTTGTTGTTGGAATTCTTATATTGTGCATTGCTAATAACTAACAAGCATGTTGTTGACAACAACAAAACAAAACGTCATCATAGACATTGTTGCGGTGAGTTAACAGTGCACTCAATCAACAACTCTTGCTGATAACAACCGGTTTAACCAAAATATTACTAATTGCTATGTGTACTAGAGTGGGTCAATTTTTTTTTCGGCGAAGCGGTTATCAAAATAGTAAGCTACGATGAATTCTAAGAAAATTTGCCCAAGAAACCATGGCTTTAAAATCAAAATCGAGCTTCCGGTTTTTAACGAGAAACTTTTTGTATTTTTGTGAATTTAATTTTGTTAATTTGCAGAGTAAAAGGGATAACGCCCGAAATACTGGATCCGGAGGTGGGAAGGACAAGGTAATGGATGAAGCTGACTTGGCCATCCTCGATATTCTGGAATCAGACTCAGCTGTGGTAGATGGTTTGAATTTGCCAGAAAGTTATGGCAACTCAGAAAATCTACCGTCAGCTGAGAATGATTCCAGAATATCTATTTCAGAAGAAACAATTGCCAATCCACCTCTAAACCCAAGAAAGAGGAAGCGCTCTACCAAGTTTCCAAGTGAAACTTTGGATAGAGAGAAAAAATGCCGGATGGAGCTCCTTGAGGTTGAGGTTTACTACCGGAAACTTCAATGCCTAAAACTGGAGAGGGAGCTCCTACTTCCACCCTCTGCTATCACACTGGGAATTGCAACGGCAGAAACAGAAAATGTATCGCGTCTGTTATTTGAGGAGGTTTGATTACCAAAGGCCAATTTTTCATTTGTGTGTATTTGATTTCTAAACATTTTATTTTGAAATAATTTGTGATAAAAACAAAAAAGCTCTGAAATTAATAAAATGATGTAAATAAATACAAAAATACTTCCTTTATTATTTATTCTCTGAGACCTTAATCTCAAACCCTAAAAATGCCCCAAAAAGATACAACGCTTTTGCAGTGGAAAAAGGTCATGGCCAAAACACCACTTTTATTTTAAAACAATACTATAATAGGTGGCATTAGGTAAAGTATCGCAGCAGGGAAGTAACCCTTTCCATTCCACTCTCTTGATCTATATTATTAAGGGCATCATTTTCTTCTTCAGCATTTTCATCCAATTCCTCGCTTTCATTGTCAGTGTCTTCAGTGGGTTGCATATTTTCACTACTCCTTCCGCCTCAGTCGCAAATAATTTAGACACGGGAATCTTTCTTTAAGAATGCCAAAACTATTTTCAATTATGCGGCGTGTTTTTTTGTGGCAACGATTGAAAACTTCTTCAGCAGGATTATTGGGATTTCGGCGTAATGGTGGTATCAACCAGTTTTTCAATCCATAACCACTATCACCCAAAACAACAGCATCCGGAAATGGTCTCCATCCATTGTCAAATCTTTGACTTACAGCCGAATTCCGTAGCACCCTTGAGTCATGAACGCTGCCCGGCCAACTTGCATTTACACTGTAAAATGTGTAGTCTGGCCCACATATCATCATCACATTCAATGAGTGGTTTCCATGCCGGTCAACATATCCTTCCTCGTGTAATGGAGGCGCATCAATTTTAATGATTGTGCCATCAACGCAACCACACACAGAAGGGAATCCACCCATCAGAAAAAACTTTTCAGCAATACCACTGACATCATCGGGCCATCGCACTGTTTTTTGAAATAAAACGTCTATTATAATGTCGACAACTCTATGGATGGTTCTGCAAACTGTGGATTTTGCAACACCATGCAAAGCTGCAACTCCATGGTACTGGCAACCATTTCCGAGCCAATGCAGGCACAGTAGCAGTTGATTTTCAGCCGAAAAAGCATGACTGCGCTGTGTATTGTGCTCTAATTTTTGTCCAACATTATTTAAAAGAAAATCCACCTGGATTGGATTTAAACGGAAGCACTCTTTAAAATTGAAATTTTGTAGTCCCGAAAAATTAATTCGGTCTCTATAATTTCTAGCTTTAACCGCGTCTTCACTATTGTCGAACAAAAACTCACGTCTTAACATTTTGAAAGCTTGACTAGTTATGATAATATGAATTTGCAAAGCGATCATTTACCTTGCAAATTTTTGACAAACTTATCAAATTTTGCTTTGCAAAAATAGAGTTTACAGTTTTTGTGGAACGGAACAGCATAATTATATGCAAAGTCTTTGCGAATTACACTTTTCAATATAAGCTTTGCACTTTGCACAAGAGAACGTACGTGGAACAGAAATTACAAAGAGAACATAAAAATTGCAAAGACTTTGCAAATTACACTTATCAATTTCAACTTATCACTTATCAAATTTCATAGTTCTGTGGAACAGAAAGCTTTGCAAATTGACGAAAAATTTGCAAAGTACAAAGTGAAAAGTTGATAAGTTGTTTTGTGGAATAGCCCAAGTCAGACCATTCATCTCTTAATCGCAATTCTACCATTCATAACACTGCCCAAACGTCAAAATTCCAATCTCCAACCTCTGTATGCCAAATGACAAATACCCAAACTTCAATATCTCGTCCACTAATATCAAACACTCAAACTGAAAACTCCGTTACTCCTTTTACTATCTCTTCTTCGAAACAAACTTCAAACCCAATTCTTAACTCAGCATTATCTTTAATTTCTTATCACAAATCAAACTCACCAACTGTTCAGACCTCACTCTCAACAGACTCTCTTTCCAAAGACTTTGAAACATCAAACACAGCTCACAAACCTTCTCTTAGTTTTTTGACCGACGACTCGCAATCTAGTTAAATGCACTTCCCACTATATTAAGTATAATGTACGTTGTGTATTGGTTATAGTAAGCAGACCGAAAAGTATACAAGAAAAGCACTATTATCACACAATGTTATTGTTAGTAAAGCTAGCGCGAATACACTATCTCTTCTGTTAACACTTCACAATGGTAAAGATTTTACAGTGGAACATGAAAGGTTTCAATCCCAACTTCAACAATCTGCAAATACTATTGAAAGAATACTCACCATCGATAGTATCTTTGCAAGAAAGCATATCTTAGCTATTTCTGTAACTTAAAAACTAATACCAATGCCAAACAAGGAATAGGAGTTTTAATTAAAAACAACATTGCACACAAACGCTTAAATATAACCTCCAAATTACAAACAATTGCAATAGAAGTAAACCTTGGCTTTAAAATTACAATAATATCTGTTTATATACCACCAAGCCAAAATTTTAAAGCTGATGAAATAAATTACATTTTAAGAAGTATCTCCACTCCAATTATCCTGGTCGGAGATTTTAATGCGTGGAGCACTATATGGGGTTCCTCTACTACAAACAAAAGAGGGACGATAATGGAAGATGTTAATCTTCTGCGATACAGCTCCACCATACAATTCCCACTTCTAATAATATAAATAAAGAAACTGCACTTATTACAAAAAATTATTCGGTCTGCTGCTCACGCTGCTATACCTGAAACAACAAAAAAACATACTAACAAATACGTGGCCTGGTGGAATCCTGAGCGAGCATCACTCTGTAAAAATAAACAAGATCTGTGGAAAAGATATAAGCGCTCACTGTCTTTAGATGCTCTCATCGATTACAAAAAAGCACACGCTCTTTTTCGAAGAAAACTAAAGGAAGACAAATTAAAATGTTTTCAAGAATTTACAAAGTCTTTTAACCGTTCTTCAGATATCAAAAAAATTTGGACAGGCATAAATTTACTAACGGGTACTTATCAAAAACCTTTTATTAAATTTATTACTCATCGCAATAATCCCATCTATAATTCATTTGAGATTTCGAACGCTTTTGCATCTCAATGGTCTGACTTTTCAAAAGACGAAAACTTTCACCCCAACTTCATTACTCAAAAACTCGCAGCCTCTCAAAAAATTTATCAAATCAAAACCTTCAGCTCTAGTGCACGAAAAATAGAGAATATTCTGTCTATTCTGTCCTTTAGTGATAGTGAAAAGCAAATTGCACTATCACTGAACCTTTAGTGATAGTGAAAAAAATGCACTATCACTAAACTTTTAGTGAAACATGAGCTGTAACTACATACATTTTTTATATTTTATGGCCGATATTAGTTATCAACTAGTTTGTTGATAAAAATGCTTCTTGGTATATAGGCGGTATAATTAAACGTTGTCATTAAGCCAGTCCAACGAAATAAAACATGATTTCTTGGTGTCAAGTGCAGACTACTTGATTTGGCACTCTCAAAATTGCCATGCAGCTCAGTAGTAATGCGAGTTAGTTATTATGTACATATGTTTGTATGAATGTTCAAATGTACACTGGGGAACAAAAAGGAAAGCATGTGTGCTTTTTTGAGATAGTAGCAATTTTTTTCACGATACAATTTTTTGGATAGATTTTGATAAAAATATAGTTTATCCTTTAAAAAATGTCATATCAATTACAGTTTTAAATTTTATACAAAATTTATGACAACTTACCAAATTTTAGTCCAAATTTCAAAGATTTTAAGAATAGCGTTTATAATATTTTTGGGTATGCAGTTTTATAGTCCATTTAATTCTAGTATAACAAAGAGCACATTCAAGGCATTTCGCGTTGATTTTAAAAAAAAATTTTAAATTTTGGAGTTAATTTTTTTTCATATAACGCAAATGTTTTATGCAGTCGAAATATCACATCACCTACGACTTGTTAAATAATTACAAATCAATGAAAAATTTTCTAAAATGTTTACGTTATATGAAAAAAAATCAACATCAAACTTTCAAAAAACCTATCGAAAAAATTGTATCATGAAACTCAATGCTAATATCTAAAAAAAGCAAATATGTACTCGGTTTTGCTCCTCACTGTAAGTACATTCAAGCGAAAGAGTTACAAAACAAAGTGGCAAAATTCTATGAGCACTGATGCTAGCAAAGGTACATATGTTACATATGTGCAATATCACTAGCTTATAAGGAAAAGCTGCTAAGTCCAGTTTTCAACAAATATTTGACTTTGATGCAAAGGGAAAGACCACGTTAAGAAACGTTATTGTTTTCATCTCTCCTTTAATATTTTCAAAATTGCACTTATCAGCTTTTTACGCTAAGCCGACGATATGTAAGCATGCATAAATTAAGTGTTAGTTTGTACGTTTGCTTGTAAAATTGAACTTATGTTACTAAAAGGGAGTTATTGAAATGCAATATTTAAGTGAGTACTCCCATTTGAGTAATTGAAATGCAATATTTAAGTGAGTACTATTTTTGGTTCAGTGCCGCACGTGTTTTTAATAAAATACTGCGGTGTTCGAAGTGCATTAATTTAGTAGTGGACAAAAATTATCTTTTATAAAATGAGTGATAATGAAATAGATTTTGGAAGGGACGATTCATTGGCTGATTCCACTTTCGAGCCCAAGTCTGGTTCGCTTAAACGAATGCGGGTTAATGAAACTATGGAAATTACCAGGTGTGTACGTACTATCACTGATAATGCGAGTACTGAAGAGTTTCATTATAACCAACTTTCTGGTGTGAATGAAATTCTTTTTGACGGAGAATTTTTCAAAATAGTGGAGAAGGTATTTTTTAAGTTCAATACTTACAAGTAGAGAACGACCGAACTTCGGCTATATTCGGCCACCAAAGTTCGTTTCGGTTTCGGTTCGCCTTCTGCCAAATAAAACCGAACTTTGGCCGAACATTTGTCAATTTTTATTAATTTAAAAATTGTACAAAATTTTAGTTTTAATATATTTCTATTTGGATGTGTAGCCCTGTGTATGTATCTTGTAGTGAATGGAGTATTTTATCACAATGTTTATTTAACAGAGAGCTTCAACTCCTTACCAAACCAAAATGATAGGTATAATCGCTATCTGCCAAGTATGCCTCAGGAAAGTTAAAGGTTCGCTACGGGTAAGCTCTAACTTTATACACCACTCACGAGAAAAACATCCAAGCAAATTTAAAGTTATTGCAGCAATCATCATTCCCGATATCAAATTAAAATTTTGCAAAGTCTTGTTGGAAAGAGCTGAGTCATACACTCTAGATGATGTTCGAGAAAAAGTTAAAGAATATGCGTTAGAGTTTAAAAGACAACCGGTAGGGGAAGGAAATAATTAACAGCCATCCATAAGTGCTAGTACATCATTTCTCGAATTCGATGACGAGTCTACAGGTATTCGATTTAAAGAAACCAACCTGCGAAATTTTTGTAAATCTCACTGACCGTAATTTTGAAATGTTGATATTAAAAAAAGCAAATAAAAAATGAATTATGTTTTCCTAATTTTGGTGCGGCATAATTAGAAGTTTCTACTCAAATATATGGTTTATTTTTTTGAATACATTTCCTCATACTGCTTCAGCTTATACATATACATACATATTCTTATTTTTATTCTTCAAGAAACAGTGTTCTGTTACTGAAAAATGTTAATTATCACTAAAGGGTTTCACTATCACTAAAGGTTCAGTGATAGTGCAATTTGTTTTTCACTATCACTAAAGGTTTAGTGATAGTGAATTTTTTTTCACTAACACTAAATTTTCAGTGATAATGGATTTTGCTGTTTAACTACCACTGAAGAAGTAGTGCTAGTGAAACCTTATTACACTTATTTTTTAGTGCACTGTGCCCAACCCTGCTATATAATAACATTTTGGAGCACGGAACGTATCCACAAGCCTGGAAATCCGCTCATCTTTGTGCCATCCCTAAACCCAATAAGCCTCTCACGGAAATACCATGTTACAGGCCAATAGGAAAAGTCATGGAAAAACTGATTGCCAAAAGATTAATGTGGTTCGCTACACGAAGCAACCTTATTAGCCATCACCAAGTGGCATTTAAAAGAAACCACGCAACAATGGACGCATTATTGTATTTTGAACACAACGCCTCAATGGCTATCTCAACAAAAAATCACCTAACCTGCCTAAGTCTAGACTTCCAGAAGGCTTTCGACCGAGTCGGTCTTCACACCATCTTAAAAACGCTTTTTTATCCAACCGTAAATTTCGGGTAACCATAAACAATGTACATTCTAACTCATACAATTTATATAACGGCATACCACAAGGCTCGCCTCTATCCGTAGTCTTATTTATAATTGCATTTAACAATATAAGCTCTATAATTTCAAAATACAATCACGTGGACAAATATTGTATGCCGACGATTTGCTTATCTTCTCAGCTAATAAAGATACGAGCACAATTAAAAATAACTTTGTAAATATTTTTCAAGATTTAGCCGAATGGTCTAAGACTTCCGGGGCTTGCCTGGCTTACGAAAAATGCCAAATCCTTCATATTTGTAAAAAAAAATAAATTGTATCAGTACACCCATCTACTTCAATAATAAAAAAATGATATAACAGACTGTCTTAAAATATTAGGCATTTATTTCGACTCTAAACTAAATTTTAAAAAACATTGTATATACATCAAAAATAGTATAACAAAAAGACTCAATATTATAAACTATTTATCATCTAAAAATGGTATGTACACATTGAAAATTGTATAAATATAGTAAAATCATTAATTTTGTCAAAAATTTAATACGGACTGCCTATTTATGGTAACTGCGCCAAAACAAATCTTCGACTTATCCGCTCACCATATTATGCAGCAGTTCGGGAAGCATCAAAACTTTTAGGACCTCCCCAGTGATGATGATCCTAGCCGAATCTGGCCTACCTACAATCGAAGAATGTATATAAAACTGTACATTTAAACTCATCCCAAAGTTATACTTAGGTGGCAACAAAATTCTACACAGAATAACGCGGTCGAACACAAAATATATTCGTTTGCCAAAGCGACAATCTGCGATCTATCGATCTACTAAAGCAGAGAAAGAAATTGGACTTCAAATAATACCAACTCTCTGCTCTTTCGAGAAATATCCGCCATGGCACATTGCACGCTCCTCCTTCATCTTAAACCTTTACCAATACCGAAAAAACTGCACTAGTCCCGCTTTTTACTACCAGCTTTTCCGATCCAGGATAGGCCCTTATCTATCAAAAGGATGGAAATGTATTTACACTAACGGGTCAAAAAATAAATATTTCACTTCATTTGCTGCCATCGACTCAAACGAACAAACCAACTCAGCTGGTCATATTTTCCATTTCTGCTCAGTCTACACGGCAGAGACAGCAGCAATCATTGAATCGATTGATTTCGCTCGGAAGGCCAAAGAAAAGTATGTAATCCTAACTGACAGTTTCTCAACGATATCGTCTATAAAAAACATGAGCAACAACAACCACTAAATTACAATTATACGAGACTCGCTCATACAAAACCAAAGTAAAATAATAGTTATGTGGATACATGAATATGCCGACACAAGAGCCAAAATGGCAGCAAATGAACCATTGCCTATATTACCAAAAGTGACATCCTGGCAAAAATCACCAGCCACATAAAAGCGGCTTTTGATAGCAGCAGGAAAACCATAAAACACCATTACACAAACATCAATAATAATGGAAAAAGGGTGAATATCCAATTCCGTATCATCCCATAGAAGTTACAAACTTCGTTAGGCTCCACCTCGGACACACGCAGTTAACGCATGAGTACATTTTGAAAAATACACCTAAACCAAAGTGTCACTTCTGCAATCAACTTCAGATAACTGTGGGCCACATTCTAACAGACTGCCACGCTTTGACCATCAACCGCACAGCCGTATTTTGCAATTTAAACCCAATTCATCTCCTTACGACACCGACATCAGAAAACACCAACAAAATCAATATCTTCCTAAAGAAAATAGCGTTATACAACAAATTGTAACTTCGTTTCTGTTGCTTTAGACACTAATGTAATTAATAACAAACAAACAAAAAAATAAAAAATAGCTGAAAGCCTCTGTAGCTATAGCTTGTAAGTAAAGTAAGAATTCACTGTTACTTTCCTATTATAAATAAATAAATACGAGCAGAATTTGTAAAAAATCACAAAAATATGAGATCAACATAAATAAATGTCACAGGAATTCACGTTTTTCAGAAATAAAAAATAAAACTATAATGGGTTTGAGATAAATAAATAAAAGGGTCTAGATAATGAAAAAATGTAATATTTACAAAGTTTTTTTAAAGAAACTGTAAACTGTAAAAATTTCGATTTCATGGTGGTATTTCACCAAGGAAAACTCCAAAGGTGTGATATGCATATAATTTTTGTTCTGAAATTTGGGTCCTAAGATCTAAGAACTAAACTTAAAAAAATAAATAAAGCGAAAATCGCAAATAGGACTACAAAGGTAGGAACTGGCATACTTCATTTTACCGAATAAGAATTGCCCTATTCCTTTTCTGTTACAGGTAGAGTTAAATTCTTAAAAAAATAGTTTCTAGCTCTTAAATACCCTAAAAATTCTTGCGACGGCTTTATTCAATTTTACCTGTCGATCTGCCGCCCTGGATAAAGTGCAACTCCTGTGAAACATCTTCTTCTCCTAAATATGGTAACGGTTGGGAGCAAATATGGGTCTTAAAATTTTTTAAATAAAGGTAACCTTTAAAATACACATACGCATTGGATCTAAGAAATTCTATATCTAATTCTTCTAATTCTGATTGTTCTACTCTTAGCATATTAAATGAATGTTCTGGACGCGTTAGAATCTGAAACTCCTGCTAAGACAAATCACGCATTAAGCTGTCGTTGCACATACTCCGAATTATGTCAGTGGAAGGTTCAGCTGAAAAGCTTTCGTTTTGGTTAATTGGTTCACAATTTCCCTTTATAACTATGCTAGTCCAACGGAGACCCCAAGACTATCTAAATAAGTTCCAGAACATGTAAGGTGTTACTCCTACAATTCTGCCACCCCTCTTTTAATTGGTTCGAAATGATGTTCATAACTATCTTGGCAAAGACTTCCCGTTTGTAAGTGTCTGAACGCTGAGTGTGACAACGAACGCCGCACACGTTGCAAACTACTGATACTTACTATCCAACCTATTCTATCATTGAAATTGTTTGTAATATCTGACCCATTTTCATCTTTTATTCTAATAGTTACTATCAAATTGCCACAAGAAGGCGGAAGAATCTAAAATCAACATATTGTGTTAAATCACTTTTCCAATTGATTTCTGGGCACTATCAGTCAATTAAAAGTACATCTGACGGTCAGAGGTGAAAACAATTTTTTAGCATTTGAGACAAAGCCGTATCAGTTTCTTAGTTTAAACGGGACTTCCGAAGTGCAACTCCTGAAGAACATTGATAACTTTATCGTCGGTTCTCCGTCTTTTATATAACACGTTGAGGATCTCGGCACCTTGCTTTATAAGTTCCGCAAATTCAAGCTGTTGATCAACAATTCCAAAAGGTGAATTTGTTGCGAGCACGTGAAGTATTTTGATCATATCCTCACACCCGATGTATATGCGTTTATTCAGGAAAGACTCACCAATGAGTCAGCGGAAAGAACCTAAAAATGTGAAAGATCTCATTTCCTTTATCCAAACCTTTTTGTAGTATAAAAGTGTTGTAAATTGCTGCGAAGATATTTCCAACCCCCTAAAGCATTTGAAGAAAAAGAAGTAAAGAAGAGTCTAAGTTCAGGTGCATCCGAATTTTTAATACCTAGCGCAAGTTTTTTTTTCAAACAAACAGTACTTGTATGTAAAGAAAAAATTTAATCTTATAAATACAAATTAATGTAAGGTCTTAAGAGGCGTCCAAAGCAATGACCCGATATTTGAGAAACTTTTACACTAGGTTCGTGTGGTCTCCAGGCCCAACAAAAGGCATATATGTTCATACAAATTTGGAAATGTGGACGGTGTGGATACTATGACCATTCCCGACATTTATAATTCCAATTATTTCATTCTCAAACTAAATCTTGTCTATCAAATTTGAAATTACCTTTGCATAGTTAATAACTATCGGATTTTTTGGCGTAGAATACGTCTTACCTTACGGTATGGGCACCAATGTCAGGTTTTTATTGTTGTAATCTCTATTTCTTTAATTATAAGGAAACGGCTCGATTAATTTTTTTTTTTTTTTTTTTTGTAGTCAAATGAAGATGTTAGCTTTCGTTTGACATACATTTCATGTTGGTTGATATCTTCCTAATATTTAAATTTCTCAAATGAAAATTGTATAAACACATGCACACAAATATGTGTGTGGTGTTTGGTTGAGTGTTTGCTGTTGGGGGCGATTTAAATGTACTCGTGCAGCCCTTTCTTTGTATTGCATAATTTTAGGCGGGCAAGTTAAAGTAGAGTAAAAGAAGAGAAAATGCTGCCAAGCACTGCAAAGCTTGGGTATATCATCCAAAGTAACTATCAAATAAAGAAATTCATTTGCTTGTATTATTTATCATTTATTGTTACATATGTTTTCTGTCTTATCGGATGGCGTATTCTACCATAAACTTAATGGCCGTGTCTCTGACACAGCCTGCTTCTTTTTATTTTTGTTTTTTACCGTTATATGAGAGGTGAGTGTGGATTTTGGCCGATTTTAACAATTTTCGAAATTTTGCTTATTGAATTATTGAGTTTGGTAGCATACTTTTCGAGATATATGTAGCTATTTGCTCAAAAGTGGAGGTTGTCACGCCTATTACCAATGTTTTTCATTTTTTCATTTCGTATATTTGTTTATGCAACTTCTTATTCATTAACTTTACAATTTTTGTTTGCTTACTGACTTCAATTGCAATGTGTGTACCAAATTTTTTTCTGAAGTGCGAGGTGCCAAAAAAAAAAAAATACGAACGTATTCCATACTTCAACCAAATCCCATCTCTCAAATTTAAACAAAATATCTTTAACGGTTACTGAAATCTCTCGTTATTTAGATTTTTACCAAATACCGTTCTTCGGGCGTGGTTATTACGATTGTAATGTGTGCAATTTTCGTTGAGATATCTCAATATTTGCTCGAGTTATTCGTTATTTTCCTTCTGAAAATTTTGGTATATAAGTTACCGTGCGCGAGCCAATGGAAAAAGCAGCGATTACTAGATGATTAACAGACTCGACTGAACCTGCATATTTTATTAATTTTCACCTTTTATATTACATTTTTGCTTACATTGCTAAATTAACCTACGGCTTAAAGGTAATATTGTTTATCTCACAAATACAATTTTGGGTTATTACTTGTTATTTTCTTCTTTTGTTAATTTCACAATACAATTTCGAATTATTGCTTATAATGTATTTTATTACTTTAATTTACTGCAACTGTCTCTTGATGGGTCGCGTTTCGTCGCGATCAATTTCGCTCGCAATAACAGACGTCACTTTGTTGTTGTTGAGTTATTGCTGACTGGCTATTGTGCAGCTAACTGTTTGGTTGTGCTAACTCCCCCTTCTTAAGTATCAGCGTCTTGCTGATAAAATAAATATGAGTAATTAAATTTGAGGGCAATTTATTGCAACTGGTTGAAAATCTATTATTGGAGGGACAAATTGGAACTTTTTGCGTTGAGCTGATTTGGTGTAAAAATAAAAGGTTATAAATAATGTTAGCCCAAGAAATATTGCTAAGGAGCTGTAACTTATTGACATGATATGTATACTTAGATGAAATGTAATTTAATTTTTTGACGTTCGTCAGGTGAAGCTGGTGAAGGTACTGTAAATCTAATTTTATCTCTTTTTCTGTTAAGTTGTTTGAAAGTAAGATTTGGTGCGATGTAGTCTGCCAATTTGTGTAGTTTATGTTGCCTATGGTGATTGTCTCATTATAAAAATTTACGATAAAGGTGCCGTTTAAGACCTGCGTTATATTGTTGTATGTTAAGTTTCCTACAAAATTAGATACAAAGATTGTCCCTTCTGCAATTAATTCTATTATGATGAATTTCATTTCAAAGGCTGAAAAAAACGTACATTTTGAACCCGACCCCCTCAGAATTTGATGAAATTTTGCATATAGGTACATCTTACGTACCCAAACACAACCTTATTTTTAGAAAATGGATTTTCGAAAAATTGTGGGCGTGGCAAGGTATCGAATTATTCGAAAATATTCGAAAAATTACGATAATAGGTACTTTTAAAGTGTGATTACTACGGAATGGCTTTACCGATTTCAAAGATCTTCATACCATTAGAAAGGTATTGAAATAAGCTTTCAAAAAAATACACTGTAAAAAAAAATTTTTTTCGAAAATAAAATTTCAAACTGAAAAAACACTTCAAAGATCAAGCGAATTTGAAAAATAAAATTTTATTTTAGAAAGGTCTATTTAATATATATAACATATCTGAAAACTAAAATGGGGTGTTTTTTATTTTTATTTTTAAATTTATTTAAGTAAATGCATCTCTTGTTAACTTTTTTTATTTTGATATTATTGTGTGACCAAAAAAGGTACCTAGCTATACTTTGGAAGTTATACAGATTTTTTTAATTCTAATAGAGTCGAACAAGAATTTTTGTTGTCAAATTTTCAGGCATCCCCAAAATATAAAATTAATGACCTTGGTAACACAAAAATTTAACCGCTCATCAAAGGATACAGCGGATCAACCTTCCACCACATGAAATCAGTAGCGAAAATAATTTTTTGTACCTGTTTGTTGTGCTGTTTACCGCAACAAATGAAACAGATTCCTAGAATATCGCTATGAAGCTAACAGTCAGGTAGAAATAGTATCTAAACGAAGGGTGTATGTTTATGTTGTACAATAGATCCTATGCATAGTAGTGCCGAAACGTACCTAGGTCCTATTAGACAACATAAACATACACCCTTCGGTTAGATAGTACAATAAACTTTTAATGACTAAGTATATACTATTTCTACCTGATTGTTAGCTTCATAGCGATATTCTATGAATTCGTTTCAGTTGCCATTGCAAATTCAAAGCGAACGTACGTTAATTTCGTCTAGTAAAAATTTTAGTTGTGTTTAAACGGCTGTTATACTTCGTGCTTAGTTTCTCCTTAAATTACATATAAATATGGAATCAACTAATAAATACAGATGTGTGCAGCTATCAACAAAATGTTCCTCTAAACTTCGAAACATTAGCTTAAACGAAGCAGCGGTGATATCTGAGCATTTCCCAGCAGTCTCCAACACTCATTGTTGCCGTATTTGCGAAAATTGTCGCTTTAAACTGAAGGATGCTATCAAGATTGCTGATAATCAGCGTTCTACTGAAACGGAAATTGAGGATTTACATGACTTGGCTAGCGGTGAATTGTATCAAGAATATAAGGAAGTTCCAACATGCAGCAGCTATACTAAATCACTCGAACGCAACGAACTCGTCAACAATATAAATAAGCCTGTTATTCCTCATCTTGCAAGCCATCCATCGCCAATGAAGCGAAAATATTTAGAAAGGGATTCATACTGCAAAAAAAAAAAACACAGCAATTTGCGCAAGGTATTTCGGATTCACTTGGAGGTGGTTCACTGTCAACTTTATCAGAAGACCAAAAGAAGATCAAAGCTTACTACGAACAAATTTTGGAGAACATGAAATATCAAATCGAAAACTGCTCAAATAATTTGGATAAGCAAAAAATATTATCTCTATTACCAAACACCATGACATCTAAGGAAATTAAAGACATTTTTGGGCATGATTTATCTTACGAATTGATAAAAATTAGCAAAGATATACAAAAAAATAAAACAAAGTTTTCGGACGTCAAACGCTTTAGCATGGACAGACGTAGTTTACCTGAACAAACTTTAAACACAGTAAAATTGTTTTATGAAGATGATGAAATCAGCCGAATCATGCCTGGGTCACAGGACTCAATTGTAGTAAGACAAGGAAACATACGCGAGAAACTTCAAAAAAGACTAATGCTGTCATCGCTTCGTGAAACTTACTATGAATTTAGAAAAATACATCCTTCACTTCAATTAGGATTTACAAAATTTACCATGTTGCGACCAGAGAATTGTATCAAACTTGGGGTTGGAAACCAGCAAAATGTTTGTGTGTGCACATTGCATCAGAATGTAAAACTGATGTTCGAAAAATCGGGTTTGAAATCGATGGAAGGTCAACATAATTTCAAAAACTATAAAGATGTTATTAAATTCGTTGTCTGTAATGGTAATATAGAAAACAGCGAGTGTTGCGTATCAATATGTGGTCGGTGCTACGATAATTTAACGAACCTTAGAACGATGATGTTGGAATATTACGAAAAAAATTCGATTCAAGAAGTCATTTACAAAAACTGGAACACAACACTCAGATGTAATCTCGAAACCATTTCCTCTACTACAAACACATTTGTTGACGTTTTTGTACAACACATCAATAAGCTGGTGTCACATCATTTCACAGCTAAGCGCCAGTCCCGCTTCGTAAGTGAAAGAAAAATGACAATGCTGCCTGGAGAACTGCTAATTCAAATGGATTTCGCTGAAAACTATGCGTTTGTTATACAAGATGCCATTCAAGGATATCATTGGAATAATAATCAAGCCACGATACATCCGTTCGTTATTTATTACAAAGATAACGATAATTTAATTCATAGAACCTTTGCCATAATATCCGATTGTAATATCCATGATAGCATAGCAGTTCATCTATATATTTCAAAAATGATTAATTTTGTTAAGACTAATATAAGCAATTCAATTACGAAAGTTATCTACGTGTCAGATGGTGCAGGAGCACAGTACAAAAACAAGTACAACTTAATTAATTTATCTCATCATAAAATTGATTTCGAAATATTCGCTGAGTGGCACTTTTACGCAACCAGCCATGGAAAATCTGCATGTGATGGTATAGGTGGGACATTAAAAAGAGGCGCTCGGAATTATAACTAGCATGGCAAATAAAAACCAAATTCAAACGGCGAAAGACCTTTATCATTGGGCTTCACAAACGTATAACACCTCCATAGAAGTTGCTTACGCAGACTCTGATGAATACAACAAAACAAAAGAAGAGCTACTTTCAAGATACAAAAATGCCAAAACTATTACAGGAACTCAAAGCTTCCATTCTTTTGTACCTTTAGATGAAACATCACTAAAAGTAAGCAAATATTCCGAAAGTCAGCAGTATGAGCTGCGCAAAGTTGTATATTAAATCAAAATAAATATAAAAAAAAGTAACTTTATCAAGTGTACGTCAATTTATTGTGCGGGTCTGAAAAATTTGATAATACGATTCTTGTTCGAATCTATTAGAATACTTAGTCATAGTATCTGTATCTGTATAAAAAAATAAAAAACACCCCATTTTAGTTTTCAGATATGTTATATATATTAAATAGACCTTTCTAAAATAAAATTTTATTTTTCAAAATCGCTTGATCTTTGAAGTGTTTTTTCAGTTTGAAATTTTATTTTGGAAAAACAGTGTATTTTTTTGAAAGCTTATTTCAATACCTTTCTAATGGTATGAAGATCTTTGAAATCGGTAAAGCCATTCCGTAGTAATCACACTTTAAAAGTACCTATTATCGTAATTTTTCGAATATTTTCGAATATTTCGATTCCTTGCCACGCCCACAATTTTTCGAAAATCCATTTTCTAAAAATAAGGTTCTGTTTGGGTACGTAAGATGTACCTATATGCAAAATTTCATCAAATTCTGAGAGGGTCGGGTTCAACGCATATTGGATTTGATATGAAATTCATCTTATAGGATCATTTTGAACTTGATACTCGCATGTTGCTTTCCTCCCATGAGAATATGTGAAATACAATGATTTTTATCTAAAGCTTGTAATTGACTTCTTTTGCATATTGTTGTCATTAATGACCGTGCACTTTTCTGGAATGCCGTACTTTTCTTCTTGTGAAATGAGGAGATTACGAAAATGGAGAAGGATTTTTTATTTTTTTTTATTGTCGACTGGATAAGTATACTGTTATATAGGGTATCTTCGGTTTGCGGTAAGGATATGACGTATAAAAGGAGTGTGTCCTTGACTATCATAGACGGCTCTGCATATCAGTGATTCCAGTTCATTTCTAAAAGGAAGAGTTTCGGTTTGGGAAATGATGTTGGCGATGTCTGCTTTATTTAGCAAATGCGAATGAACTATTCCTTTTTTTGCGAGTTGGGTAGCCAGAACTATTTGTGAGATTTCATATTTTATTAATCCTAGCTTATTAAATAATATTTGTTCGTTTGTAACTGTATTATTTGCGTCGATTTCGTCCAGTATTTTATTAAAACTATTTAGTATTTCATTAGTCGCTTTGATCAAATGATTGTTGATTGTGTACTGTTTATTACTGTTTTCTGTTAGGTCATTTGTTGTAGTCAAGATTTTGCCCCAGTCGGTTGCATCTGGATTACCCGCAAGCCATTTCCAGGCTGAGCCAATCCAATTGATTGACCGTTTGCTCTTTTTAACGTTTTTCGTCCTTAGTTGGTCTAGAAGGTCTTCAATCTGTGAAATTTGGTGCTCCAGCTGCGGAACTAGAGGGTTTGTTTTCCTGGTTTGATAACGAACAATAGGTTTTATGTCTTTGAGGATCCGTTCGTAATCGTCCAAGTCAATAGCGTGTATAATTTTATAGTAACCGTTCGAATATTTCGCTATTCCTTGTTTTATCGACACTAATGGGCTCTTGTATTCGTAGATGTATCAGCCTAGCAAATGGGGAAAGTTGTCTGTTTTTCAAATGAGATTTATGAATTCGCTTATTATCTATGGTTGTGATTGTTACATTATTATCTTTGCCTACGGTCTCTTTCTTAAAAATAGGTCTATTCTTCTTTTTTATCTGTTTATCCTTCTTAAAAACTGTTTTACCTGGTTCATATCTTTTTATTTTAGTCCTTTTTTTTGTGCCAATTCAGCATCTTTCTTTGGTTCCTGACAAGTTCATGTATTGTATCGCTACTAACAATGTCTTTAAGGTCCTTTAAGTCTTGATAGTTTATTCTGTTCGTTCTGGGAACAAAAATGTCGGCTGATTTTCTGTTAGTCGCTGAGTGAATTGTGCTATTATATCTATCGACAGCGATGTTAATGATTTCCTTAATAGAATAGTCAGGATACTCGGCTTGAAGACATCTGATTATTTCGATTATAGTAGTGATTGGACTGATGAAACCGCCTTCATTGTCCATTACCAAGGTTTTTGGCACAGAGAAAAAATGAAGCAGTTTTATTAGTTTGTCTCGGATATGTAAAACGGATTTGTTTTTTATCCGAAAGAATTTCACAAATTTTGAGAATTTATCTATGCAGGTTATATATTTTTCACCTGCGACTTCGATAATATCTATGTGGAGAATTTCAGTAGGGTAAGATGGAATGGGTGTGGCTTGGAAGGTCGGCGGTCATATTTATTACAATGACAAATTTCGCAAGTTCTTGTGTAACTTTTGATTAATTTGATCATTTGAGGAAAATAATATTTCTCCAAAATTTGTTCCTTGTTTTCTCTTCCGTTCCGATGGGCCCTTTTGTGTTCCTTTTTAACCTTAGAAAAGGCACGCTCCGCAGAGTGGCATGGATTGTCGCGCGTGAGCATTTTGCTCACGTACTGAAAATATTCAGTTACTTTTATATAAATAAAGTGTTACTTATTTAAATTTAAACTAACTACCATTATTGAGCCTTAAGCTTAAAAAATGTTTATTATTTGACAGAAATAAAAATAAAATATAAAGGTAATTCAATTGTATAAAACATAAGAAAAAATTTGAGATTTGTTATGGAGATCAAACAAAAAATTATTATTATAAGTATATAAAGTATGTACATGGCTAGATATCACTATTCTGAGAAATCTTCATTAATTTTCCTGTCGAAACAAGTAGGACATGTATACTTTGAATGTTCAGTACAGAGTAATTTCCCACATAAATAGCAACCTCTTTTTTTGCGTCTATTTTCCTCCTGGGGCAGAAATCACAAAAGCCGTTGATCATGTCAAGGGCCACTCCTTCTCTGAGTTCAGTTCTGCGTATTTCCCTTATAAATAATCTGCGCATTTATACCAGCTATGTCAAGCAGAGTAAAAAATAGCCTCATTGGCCATCTGCAAGTTTTGCGGGAAACTGAGTACGTTCCTTTCATCTGGTCGACGGTATCTACACCTCCCTTTGTTCTATTGTAAAACATTATTACTTCGGGTTTGTTGTTATCATCGGACTCATTATTTAACTGGCCATCCGCATGAAGAGATGAAAGCATCAGTACGACTTTTTTATTTTTCTTCATTGGAATGTAGGAAACAAGACGCTAGTTTTCGGCATATGCAACCATTGTATCTGGGGTTGGTCTTCCTTTACTTGTAATAAATTCTGGTGGAATTTCTTTTTTATTTTTTCGGATTGTTCCTACAACAGTGGTTCTTTTTTTTGTACAGCTCATCAGCTAAGCGAATAGAAACGAAATATTTGTCCATAGTTAAATTTCTTCCGGTATTTAAAATTGGTGCGGCGATTCTCTTTACGATATTGGCAGCAGCATTATCGAGCTGATAAGGGCCGGCTGGCTGTTTCTTACAATATACCTCCATTTTACAAGTGTAAAAAGTTCTTGCGTCGACTAATGCATTAATTTTTATGCCGTACTTGGCAGGTTTATTGGGAATATATACTCTGAACTTGCATCGTCCTCTAAACGATTCAAGCATTTCGTCAATAGTGCAATATTCTCCAGGGGTATAACAGTCACCACAGGTTTTGTTGAAGTCGTCAAATATTTCACGAAAAGCGCCTAAGTTAACAACTTCACTTCTAAGTGAACGTGAGTCAACGTCATCAAATCTAGTTACATGAATTAAAAACAGAAATCGTTTCAAGGACATTGTGGCTTTGAAAATATCTGGAGCAGTGCTGTCTTGAAGCCACATCTCTTTTAAATTTGTATGGTTCACTCTCTTTAACCCAGCCATGTATAAGAGACCTATAAATGCATTTAACTCGACAGAATCTGTTGATTTACAATCGCTGTCACATCCATATGCATCACTTATTTTTTCAATATATAAATTTGTATATCTGACAATTTTTGAGATCAATGAATCAGTCAGAAACAAAGCAAGACATTGGATTGGAGTTTCTGCAGTTTTCGCATTGATTTTCACACCTGGCAAATTCGTTATAATATTGCACCGCCTAGTGCGAACATTAGGAACAGGACGACTAAGCGCCCATTTTGTGTTTTTATCTCTGCCCCAATAAAATGTGCGTTTTCCACGTGGTGCCTCCTCAAAACCGTTAAGGAAGTTCTGTTCCAAATCATCAACAGATTGATCAGTGCCAGTATTGTGATCACTATGAATGCTCTCGCAATCACTTTCAGGGAGAAAACGGGCATCGTCCTGTTCTAATTCTTCATCGGCTGAAACTTCTTCTAACCATGACGTAATTTGTGACACATCCCCAGCACGGCAACAACGCTTGGTTTCCATTTTAATTACATACGAGTGCTACAATTGATGCAAACCACCACTTTCAATGAGAAAACTTGAGCCATTGGCAAAGCAAAAAAAACTGACGTAGTTTATCGCGCAGTGAGCAAATTACCGCACTAAATAAACAACCACCTATCAACACTTTAAAACATGCACTGATTACAGCGAGTGATTGTGATCAAGTGGAACACAACTTTGGGCGAAGGTACTGAGCGTAACAAGTGGTGTAATAACATAGAACATAGAAATTTTTTCAATTAAAAAATTGTGTGAGCAAAATGCTCGTAGCGCGCCTTCTCTATGGTTAATAATCTGAAACTTATCTTCATCGCTAGAAACGTCGCACATAGCGGTATTTTGATATTCTAGGCGGCCAAAACTATTTTCACGTTTTTTATAGTCTTTAATACTTTTATTCATCATCATTCAGACAATGGACTTTTTTTATTGAACTATTATATTATTAACCCTTAAATGCCCGTGGTATCTTTAAAGATACAACCATTTTGTACTAGAATAAATAGAAAATGAATTTTTTTTTGGGCATTTATAGGTTCAATTATATAAAATAGACATCATTATTAATGTTTTAATTATTTATTTATCAAATGCCAAGTTTCATGGAAAGTTAATGCAATACCACAGAAGGTGTTAAATAAAATACATTATTTGAACAAAAAAAAAATTTAATTCAATCAATAATCTTACGTCAATAATAACTAAAGCAAACAAATTAAAGGAAAAAATTACAAATTTTCATTATCTGAAGAATCAGATTCGTTAGGTTGGGCCGGAATGAGTAAACTTAACGTTTCAGGTAAATATGATTTCAATTTTCTTTTTTTCACATTTCTAGTGCTGCTAAATAGAGGGTCTGAACTTAAAAAAAGTCGATTAAAAATGTCTCTATTGCAGTTTTCTCGGGAAAATTTTCTTGCGAAGTCTTGGCGGTAAGTTCGGAAATGTTTATTCCTTGCTTCTGCAGCCTCCTCCGAAAGTTGTCCAATAGGCACCAATGCATTTTTTATGATTAATGCACCATGCACAAGTATTTTGTGCATTGTCGGTGACATCGGGTGCCATGGGTATAATTCAACGTACAACTGAGCTGTTTGAAATGCATATTTATCATACTTCGCCGAGTCCACTTTATGTCCGCATGAAATTGTCTCCAATATGACTTTTAACCGATAAATGAGCTCATAGTCGATTCCGGTTATTTCAGCAGCTAACTTTGGATCTTCGAAAAATCTCCTGCTTGCTGTTACCATCATTCGTGTTTCCAAAGTTAGCTTTTGGCATATCAACAAGCAAGCCAGTCTCGTTGCGGAATCTCCGTTGGATTTCAAGTTTCCTGTCTTTCTCGAGCGTTTTTTCTGCTTCTGTCTTTCTTTCTCTGTATTTTCGAACAGGCAACTTGTAGGCAAAATGGAGAATACTCTCAAAGAGTCTTATCCTGGCGTGCAAAACAGATAAACCAAACTCAAGGCATTCGTGGTTAATATCGTGCTTTAAATGCAGCTGATTAAAATCTTTGGATGTAGCGCCACAAATATAGCACTTACTGGTAGAAGTTGTGCCAGAAGCAGCGTTGCACACTTTGCCATCTACCATTGTCATGACGAACACGTGACTGACTTTAAAGGTTAAACTATTTAATTCTAAATCCGTAGCTGACAGCGATTTCAAAGATTCAGTTACGAAGTCAATTTCCTCTTTAGTTACGTCCACACTTTCTTTCACAAACCGGAACCTCAAAGGACGACAAAAACGAGCTGAAGAGGGAGTTGGATTTTCCCAAACGACTTTATCACTTTTTCCACAGACTAACCTTAATGGAACAAAACAGGTTTGGAAGATATTTGAATCACAATCAGTATCACTTTCTTGTTTTTGTTTAAACTGTGACTGCTGTGAGCCGTCGCATCCCCATTTACAAATAAGTTTCAGGGACAATCTTTCTTCTTCTTTAAGGGCTGAAAGAACTTCTTCCAAATAAGTTAATAAGCGTTTCACTGTAAGATCGACCAAGGGCTGTAAATCCCATTCGGCACTAGTGCTTGTAATTCTGACAGATTCAGTAGGCGGATACAATTCTTTTTTTGCTTTTTGAATAAGTGTGTAGCAGGGGAAAATTTTTTTACATGTGTTTCTTATAACTTCGTACTGAGCACTTGTTAGATCAGCATCAATCATCATTTGCAATGCTTGCATAGGTGATAGAGAGTGGATTTCTTCTTTCCCAGAGTTTGAAAATGCCTTTTTGTATTTTGTCGCACGTGTCGGAGAGTTTTGAATGTCTTTTAATACTTTAGAAGCATCTCTCTTTCCACTTTTGATTAACTCGACTGAAGCAGCATGCATAATCAAGTCTTTGTCCTTTACTGTAGACCTGAGCTCTTCAGTTTTGCGTCTTTTAGATCTTTCACTTGAGTCACTAAAATGTTTCTGAGGACGGCCACATCGTTTCGGTATTGCTGCAACAGGTAATTCAAAACCTCCTTCCAACCAAGACTTGTAATTTGATAGGAAAACATCATTCTTTTTATGTACTTGCTTCCACTTGTCCTTGATTTGTGATTTAAAATGTGAAAAATTGTGCTTAAGTGCCGATGTCTGTTTGTCAGAGTATTTTTCACTTGACAAAAGCTCCTGTTGTAAAGAATTCAATTTTTCGTCCAAATTTGGTGAATTCTGAGCCAGCATGCGGTCGAATAGGTATTTTCGAGTCACAATTCGAACCCCTGAAGTGCCTTGAGAACCTTAAACAAACCAAAAAATAACAAATATAAAAAACGATTTTGAAAAAAAATGTTCCATTAAACTTTTGAAATTCCACAATTAATTAATCTGCGGTTTTCTGCGGCTAATTCTACTTTATTCTACATCTCAAAGCATACGAACACAATCTGAAAAAAAATCAAGCTTGGACGGACTTGGAAGTATAACTTTCAGCTTAACAAATTAAATTTTTTTTTTTTAAAATGCACAATTTCTCCTTATACAGATATCGATAACTTACGTTATTAATGAACAAAATCTATAAAATATTTATTAAATTTGGAAAAACATACCTGAAGCTTCACTTTCCATCATTAAAACGAGACGTATCACTTTAAATAAGTTAACTGTGCTTTTTTGAAGATTTGTTGTTTGCCAAACGCCGATAGAAATATATGTAGTGTGATAAGCAATGAACTTTGGACTGCCAATACGGTGGTAGCGCACGCGACGAAAACGCGCGAGAGGGCGTGGAGTGAATACTCTATTGTGTTATCTTTCTATTTTATTCACTATTAAACTCAATTAATGCATTTTACAAAATTGACTTTCGGCCGCCTAGAATATCAAAATACCGCTATGTGCGTCGCTTACTATCCTTTGGGTGGTTCTAATTCTAAATTTTGAGAAATATTCTTTAAAGACTTCTTGTAATAAAGCGATGTATTTTTGTGGGATTTTGACTCCATTCACTAAATTTGGGTTAAGGTTATTTTTTAAAATGCTTATTATGGTTTATTTACTAAGTTTTGGTTTTACTATATAGCGTCTATGAAAATTCGGATGTGGTTCTTCATATCGTTCTAACTCCTGTCCTTCAGAAATAATTATTTGTGACTTAAATACGTTTAGTGGAGCCTCGCAATGAGGAATTAAATCAGTGTTGTCTTCTTCTGCGCTGTGCTGGGAATTATCATCCGAGGATGATAGAACGTTAATTTCAGTTGGTAGCCGCGATAGGGCATCGGCAACCGTGTTGGTTTGGCCAGATTTGTATATTAGTTTATAGTTGTATTCCTCTATTCTTGCCTTCCAACGTTTGAGTTCGGCATTGTTATTGCTGTTACTCAGGGCGAATGTAAGAGGTTGATGGTCGGTTGATATTTTTATTTCTTTTGCTCTGTATAGATAAGTCCTAAGTGTGTCAAGTGCCCAATAGCGAGAATCTCCCTTTCAATAGTAGAATAATTCTCCTCCGTTTTGTTAAGGGACCTGGAGATGTAAGTAATTGGTTTATCTTTCCCAGTTTCTCCCTGCGAAAGGACAGCTCTAATCGCTTCATTCGACGCGTCTGTTGTTAAAATGAAGGGATTTGTGAAATCCGGAAACGTAAGAATTTCCGAAGACATAAGTAATTCTTTTAAGTCATTGAAGGATTTTAAGCTTTCTTCATTTAGAGAAATGCTCACCCTTTTCGATTGGTTTGCTTTTGTTTGAGCATAGAGACCTCTCGTTTGATTTGGGAGGGGTTTAGCAATTTTTGCAAAATCCTTAATAAATCTTCTGTAATAAGAAGCCAATCCTAGGAAGCTTTTTAATTCCTTCAAGTTTTTAGGTGGCAATATTCTCTTTATAGAGGACATTTTTTCAGGGTCGGGCAGGATTCCATCCTGTGTAACCACATGCCCCAAAAATTCCACACGCGTTTTAAGGAATTTCGATTTTTCATAGTTGACTTTTAATCCCGATTTTTGGAGTAATGAAAGCACATCCTCTAATTTTTTTAAATGTTCTTCCCTATCTTTGCCCACAATGATAATATCATCGATATAGATATAGTAGCCTTTACCGATTAAGGGTTTTAAAACATCATTAATCATCCTTTGGAAAATGGATGGTGCATTTTTAAGCCCAAAGGGCAGCCTGGTAAATTTGTATTTACCACTAGCCGTTGAAAAGGCTGTTTTCTTTATATCCATTTCTTTCATTTTGATCTGGTGAAATCCAGATGTTAAATAGAGTGTGCTGAAGTATTTAGATTTGCCTAAGCTTGCTAATGTGTTGTTTATATCCGGAACAGGATATGCGTTGGGAATAGTTACCGCATTTAAGCGTTTGAAATCTATAACTACCCTATACCTCTTTTCTCCAGATGGGCCTCGCTTTTTTGGCTCTACCCACAAGGGGAATTATAAGGGCTTTTCGATGGTCTAATAATGCCATCTCTTAGCAGCTCTTCTATTTGTTTTTCCACCTCTTCTCTAAGGTTCGCTGGATAGGGGTATGATTTTGTGTAAACGGGCTCCTCCGTTGTTGTTTTAATTTCCGCGCGGACACTCGTATCGACAGTGTCGCTGTCCGAAACAGGAGCGAAAATTTCTGCGTATTTCCTCACAATATCTTATATATCCTTACCACTAGTAATTTGGGTATTATTTATTTGCCTAACCATTTTTTCTTGTAATTTAAGTTCCACGTCATCTAATCGTAGTATATTGTTTTTCCTGTCGATTATAGCTCCTAACTCTTTGAGCGTGTCGTCCCCTATAATACCGTCAAAAGTCCTTACGTTGGGCAGTATGAAAAAGTCAAGTTTAGTCGTAATGCCTACGTTTATGAAAAATTGGCCGCTTATTTTGTGAGTTATTAACCTGTCCGGCAGCTGACTGCACATTAAAGGGTTATTTAACTTACTTGAGCCTTCTGCAATTCTTCCACAAACGAAATTTTTATTAGCCCCAGTATCAAATAGGAACTTGAGGACTCCTTTGCCTTTTGTGTGGTACTCAATGTAAGGAAGGCTTGATGGGCGTCCATCATAAAATTTAGCTCTTCCCCGTACTGCTCATCATTAGTCTGCTCGCTTTCTGGTTCAATATTAAATAGTCTTTGTTGTTTTTTTGGTATATTTGAAGTATTTTGTGACCTTGTTACGGGTGTATAGCCTGGTCTGTTCATATAGTTAACCTTCTGTGAGTGTAGTGATGGATCGATTTCCATCGGGGTCGGAGGTTTCGGCTGTGTAGGCCGTGGAGGTGGTAGTGGTGATGGGGTTTGTTTGTTATTATATTGGTTCTTAGAATTATATATTTGATTTTTTTCGTGAACATTCAGTTCCTTTGGTGATTTTGGTAATGAAGAATAATTAGTTTTTTTATAATTCGTATTATTGAAGTTTTTCGGGTAAATTGTATGGTTCCTTAGATTTAGATTTTGAATCTCTAGGCAGGAAGTGTTTGTGGCTTTTGGATGATTAACATCCTGGAGAGTTCACCGTGTACCCCCCTGACGAAAACGTCGAGTGCCCTATTCCTGTAACTATTTATCAGAGCGCATATAGCTTCCTCTGAATGCACTTGGCCCTTAATCTTATTGATAATAAGCGAGAGCTGATAATTTATTCTAGCATAGAATTGGTCTACGCTCGTATTTTTCTGGCTTAAATTTGTTAATTCATATTCTAGGGTCCTAAGGTCACGCTTATCTGCGTAATGTAAAGAGAGACAAGTCTTAATTTTCTCCCAGTCATCATTGAAAATATTATACGAGATTAGAGCGGTGTCAGCCGGTCCCCTTATCTTGTTTCTATTGTGCTGCATGATGCCACGGAATATCGGTCTTCCTTTAACTACTTCGTAGTCCTTCAAAATGGACTCCACACTGTGGATCCATCAAATATACTGGACGGGATTTCCGCCGAAAACCTGCAAATCTTTTACACAATCTGGCAGTCTCTTCATTTCGCTTAGATCTGCCTCTGTCGTTGGGACAGAACATGTGTGGTTATTGATTTGTGGAGGGCTGACCCTGTTTTCTAATTCGCCTATTCTGGTGTTCATAGCCCTTACTTGCCCAATTTGCAAGTTAAGCGCACCAGTCAATTGCATGATCGCCTCTTGAATAGCTTCCATCTTTAAAGAGTTGCTTACAATTTGTTGTTGAGAGAAAAAAATTTTGATTTTCAGTTACTTGGTAGCAATAAACAATTCTTCTTAATTTAATGTATTACTTAGAATAAGAAGATGAAATTAGATTGACACTTTCACACGTTATTTGCTTTTATTATTGTGACAAGTTCACAAAAACACTAATAAACAATTCTTCTTAATTTAATATATTACTTAAAATAAGCAGATGAAATTAGATTGACACTTTCACACGTTATTTGCTTTTACTTAGATTTGGTTAGATTAAATGATATTTGATAGTTACAATTGTGACAAGTTCACAAAAACAAAAACGCATATACTTGCACTTACAAATAGATGAGGAACAGCATCATCCGGACGCTCTGCTTGATCCCGTTTAAAGTTGTTATTCCCTTACTTGTGGTGCAGGTAACCTCAACGGATTAGTAATTTTTACTCTGAATAATTGTCACGCAGTTTTTCATCGGAACGATTTAACATATCAAAAAATCGCTTTGTGCTACTTGTTAAGGACTTAATGTTTATCCTTTTAAATATTGTCTTTTTTGGCAAAAACCACTTTGTCTTGTAAGGATTTAAGATTTATCCACTTTTTAAGACTGTCTTTTTTTGACTATCACTTTGTAAGGATTTAACATTTATCCTTTTAACCACTTTGTCTTGTAAGGATTTAATATATATCCACTTTTTAAGACTGTCTTTTTTCGACTATCAAAATAACTTTTCACGACTTCCTACGCAAGTTATTTTCAGAGTTTTAAATGTTGGGCGCCAGTTACCGTGCGCGAGCCAATGGAAAAAGCAGCGATTACTAGATGATTAACAGACTCGACTGAACCTGCATTTTTTATTTATTTTCACCTTTTATATTACATTTTTGCTTACATTGCTAAATTAACCTACGGCTTAAAGGTAATATTGTTTGTCTCACAAATACAATTTTGGGTTATTACTTGTTATTTTCTTCTTTTGTTCATTTCAAAATACAATTTCGAATTATTGCTTATAATGTATTTTATTACTTTAATTTACTGCAACTGTCTCTTGATGGGTCGCGTTTCGTCGCGATCACTTTCGCTCGCAATAACAGACGTGACTTTGTTGTTGTTGAGTTATTGCTGACCAGCTATTGTGCAACTAAATGTTTGGTTGTGCTAACTTATATATGTAAGTCTTTGTCTATCTCGGTTTCTTTATACTGTTACAAATAACCATTAGATCAACAAAGTTATAATACCCTGGGTAACAGTGCTCTTGGTTTACACATTTAAAAGTCAACCATGCTGATCCTAAAACTAGTTCAAGATAACTTGTAATTTGTATTAAAGGAAAATGTCTGTGCATAAGCATCGAATTGAGTGTTTCAAAACTCAGCGGGAAGCCTCTGCAGTAATATGAGCTTGGTTCAAGTTCCGGGGATATATCGAGAGATCTGAAATCAAACTAATTACTGACCATCATCCACTTTCTTACTATAAGTCTTCAACAGGACCCCTCGCCAATGGGTGTTGCAAATTCAGCAACATAATTTCAAAGTATACACCCGTTAAGAGTAACTGTCTAGCTGACATGATATTCCGTCCAAATTCCACACGATACAAGATCATACTGAAGCCCATTAGTTTACTACAAATAACCAGTAGCAAGAAACGGTTGGAGCGATTGATATTTTTGATCCTCTACCACACCTTTAACAGCACCTTCTCTTTCGACCAAATGCGAATGAATGAGTGAATTTATTATTAATATGTTTACATACTTTACAATTCAAAAAATTTAAATTGATATCTATAAGATATACAAATGCAATATATATGTATATATAATTCTATTGTATCACAAAAAATCTATGTATGCACATATGCATATTTTTTTTAAAGTTCATTATACATAAACTATGTATCACAAAATCTATGCACATTATGCACATTATATTAGTTTCCTTTTTCACATCGTTTGGAAGTGAGTTGAAAAGACTTAGGCCTTTACGCGTCTATGTATTCTGCGCTGTAGTAGTTTTTTGTATCTCAAGTCTAAAATAGTTTGCATTCCTTACTGGATATTTATGCGTATTTCCAACAGATTGGATGTAGTTAGTTAGATACATATGTCGGAGCTAGATTGTGTTTGATTTTAAATATCATTATTAGTCAATTAACCTGTGGTCAATGCTTAGCCATTTCAATTTTTGTAGCATTAAGCTTACTGGTGTATATAAGCTGCATCTTATTATACACCTCATACACTTATCTTCCTATTTGCGCTTGATTACAACATGTATACAATATTGATGAAAAGTATTCAAAATGTGGCTTTATTATTGTATTGTAGATTTTTATTGATGTAAGTGTGTTCATTTTATTGCGTATTCTCTTAAAGAAATTTATTTTTTTTACCAGCTTTTTTACATAAATAATCGACTAGTTCATTAAATTTAAGCTCGCTGTCTATAGTTATTCCTAAATATTTAACAGATTTTACTTGTTCGATGGTTGTTTGATTTATTACTAAGTTTATTACGCTGTTTGAATTTATTAACATCATTTTTGTGTTTTGTTCGTTTAGTTTGAACATATTTATTTTCAACCACATAGTTATTTGCTTCATATCACATTCTATTTTTTGTTTACATTCTTCTACTGATTCCGCCATTGTGTATATTAAAGTACCGTCAGCATACATTGCATGTTTTGAGTTTGTAATTACTTTTTCAACATCATTTATATATATGATAAACAGGATTGCACCCTGGATCGATCCCTGTGGCACGCCCAAATTCACCACTTCATACTGAGATTTCGCACATGTTACTTTAGTTTGTTGTCTGAAAAGAAAAGGTTGTTTAATGAAAAGAAAGGCGCTTACCTGTTGATCAACGAGGAAAGCAAATGTAACAAACATTAACAATTTTAACCATCATTTGTGAGGTTTATTGCACTGGCCATAAACTATTTATGATATTTTCTTCAAATTTTAACAAAACAATCGATGCCGGATTTCATTTTCACTAAAAACCAATTCCGAGGCGAATTCTGCGACATGACCGATTAACATTTAATGTAAAGTATAGTCTTATCGCTTAAATCACTTAAGCGGTTATAGCGCCAATTAAGTAAGTAAGTAAGTAAGGTAATTGGCCCTAAAATAATGCACTTTTTGAAGTGCAGTTACGAGGGGAATACTGATTTTTGAGGGAGATATAGGGGTCATACACATCTCAAAATTGAAAACCGTTCGGCGAGGAGACTCATAGTTTTTGAGCAATTTGTTGTTAAAGTTACAAAATTGGCCGAATACAATTTTTGCAATTTTTTATATTTAATATAAAAAAATGTGCGCAGAACACATTAATATCACTTATAATCAACTGTTTACACACAATAGTACTTATTTTTACAACAATATATGTTTTGTTTTTGTAAAATAAACGACTAAAAGGAATTTATTAACACTTTTATGCATATACATATATATGTATATGTAATTAGAAGTTGACTGTCAACAAACATATCGGTGATGCCAAAAAGAGTAATAATCAAGGCGAATTCATATAAGGTGAAGTTGATCAAGCAGATGATTGAATTCGCGTGGTGAACGTTAAGTTAACATGATGTGTTTGTTGTAAATCACTCTGTCATTGTGCATATATTTTGTTAGTGTCAATTTTTGTTTTTTGTACTTATAACACCACCTTATATGAATTCGCCTTGGTAATAACCGTGGAACAGTATATGCTGCCAGAGGAGTAGAAATAAGCAAGTAATTTAAAGCAACATGGCGATTTTTACTTTTAAAAGTAAAGTATTGTGGCTCTTCTAAAACCTGTGACTGCTCTTCCAAATGAGGGGGGTATGACAAGTCGCAATTCAAATTTTAATTTTCAATTAGTAAAAGTATCATTCACACTTTTGTGCTGAAATGTAAATATTTCGATTTAAAGCCGCTGAGTATATTTCACATACGGCCACAATTGATTGTATTTTGCCGCTGCCGCCAGCGACGACAATAGAAATAAATCTATCGCAACGAGTGTTCGTCGGACAAAAGTCGTTGCTCACTTTGGCTGTGCACATTCTTATATATGTCAGTGTGTTCTATTTTTGACAGCGAACGTTTGCGACGAAAAATTCGCCATTCGCCAGTATTGTGTTTTAAGCATTACACAAAGACTGAATCAGTGATGGAGAAGTAAGTACAATTGTACTTTCTTCGTCCCTTTTTTAACAAGAAAGTGCATTCGGTACATATACCAAATTTTAATTACCTTTAATGTGTGACGAAATTATGTTTCAAGGAAATGTTTTAGCCGATTTTATTTTTCCAAATTGTGAAATCACCGTGAACGAAACATGTGAGTCAGTAGAATAAAAATTTAACCCAATCAGCCAGGATTTTCACATATATTTCGCGTTGCATAGGGTTTGGTAAAAAACCACACTCATCCGCTTGTGTTGAAGGAATTTTCTCTATTCAGTAAAAAAAAGTGTAGAAATGAATTGATGCTAGGTACATGTGTCGCATCAATACAAACTAAATATAAGTTTATGCTTTAATGTAAAAATTGACACTTTACTCGGCTACGATCTTCAAATGATTTGGGGAGATCACGATTCCTGGGGCGCCCCAATTTGATTACTGATTCTGGTAGAACTCGTCGAAATAAAGACTTTTTCAGGAATAAAAAATTTCGATATCTCGCATCGTTTCCGAGATACTGCGAGTCAAAGTTAGAAAAAAATGTTCGCTGACCTGCTGCTGCAAGGAATACAAAGCGCTACACGGCATTTGGCAGCGGCGCGATAAAAGTAAAAAAAAAGTTTACGCTGACACTACAAATTCTGACAAGCAGCCGCGCGAAAGCCGAAATGGACACACAACCAACGAAAACGAAGCGAGATATCGAAATTTTTTATTCTTGAAAATGTGTTTATTTCGTCGAGATACAGCGGGTTACATTTCAGGATCGTCTCGTATCGCGCGCCCCGTTTCACCACCACGTACCTCGCGACGTGCGTCCGTGTAGTGCCAGCATAAACTTTTTTTTACTTTTTTCGCGCCGCTGCCGAGTGCCGAATGCCGTGTCGTGCTTTGTATTCCTTGCAGCAGCAGGTCAGCGAACATTTGTTTATAATTTTGACTCACTGTATCTCGGAAACGAAGCGAGATATCGAAATTTTTTATTCGTAAAAAAGTCACCCAGAAATCATAGTCTCCCCAATGATTTAATTGACTAAGTACATATTCAATGTATGGCGTACATGAATTAAATTTATTAACATATCGTCCTGTTTCTGCGTTAACAGCGTAACTACGTTTTGTGTTTGAGCAAATTGGGGTTTTTAAGTATAGGCTCGTTTCTTTGCACGCACACTCCAACTCGGATAAAAGTTCCTTTAGTTGCAAAAGCAACGCTGTTAGCCTCTTTCATGAATGTTGCGTTTTGCTTGGTGCTATTTAAGAACGGAAAATAGTTGTGCCTGCAAGATTTAGATTTATATAGATATTTACAAATACTCTGCAAATAAAAATGAATTGGGTCTTAAATCTAGCGCAGTTTTTTCACTTCCTAACACCACATCTCATGTTGGATATCAATTTACCGAGTTGGCTTAACTCGCATCTGTTTCCGAGTTAGTGTTGTTGCTTTACACACATTTTGTTATCCGATTTAGTGTCCTTTTGCAAATAGGTTACAACGAAACGGGCACTATGTTTATAAACTTATTGATTTTAAAATGCAAATATGAAACTCTGTATATGAAAAACACTTGTAATCGTTTTTTTATTTAAATAAATCCTTTGTATTACATATGCATAAGAATGTCTTAACTTATTAGGTACATTTGTCCGCTTTAAAGTAACCGAGTGAAAAGCATGTGCGTGTTTCATTCGTTATGCTCACGGTTCAAATCCTAGCCGGGGCAAGTAACATAAAAAATTATAGAAACGTTTTTTCTAATAGCGATCGCTCACCGGCAGGCAATGGCAAACCTCCAACATCAAGACACACACCCCAAATTGTAGGAGAGATTTGGCGAAACATCAAACAATGATCAAAGCGCCAAATAATTGTTATTATTATTAATTTATCGATGAAAAAATGTGAATCTGATGAGAATAAATCTTCTTATATTTAAATTTGCACATAACGTTGGAAACGCTATCAATTACTTCGTTGCCGTATTTACGCGAAATAGGTTTGTTTTCTCAAAACAGGGTTTGCCCGATAATATGGCAACATTATGAAAAGGTTTCCTTACGAGCTGTGAAAAGGTGCACCTAAAAGCGCGAGCCAGAAGTAAAACTTCAAAATGGGAGTAGTGGTGGTAGTAGTCGTTAGTAGTAAGTAGTATTAGTATTATTAAAAGCAGTTAGTAGTACTTTGTAGTAGCATTACTAAAAATAGTAGTAGAAATTAGCAAAAGTAGTAGTAGCATTAGTAAACATAGTAGTAGAAGCAGTAGTAGTCGTGGTTGGTGTAGTAGTAATTAGTAGTTGTAGTACAGGTATAGTTATAGTAGTTGTTTTAGTAATTAGTAGTTGTAGTAGTAGTAGTAATAATTAGTAGCAGTAGTAAGAGTAATGAATATTAGTAGTAGTAGTAATAGTAATTAATAGTAGTAGTAGTTGTAGTTGTAGGTGTAGTAATTGGGACCGGAAACGGTCGCGAGCGTTCTCTCTCTAAGGAGGAAGAACATTTCTAACGTGGGCACTGTCTGATAGTAAAACACTCTGAAAGGTTGGGCGTACCCTTCCGAAGATACTGCAAGAGCTGCAAGAATGACGAGGTGGAGAAAACGGTCTTGCATTTACTGTGTTAGTGTATTGCACTGTGTAAAAGGAGGATGCGGTATCTGGGATCACCGTTTTCGATGACCTTAGTGAGGTTTCAAGCACCGAGGTAAATTGCCTGCTGAGATTCATCAGCGAGGCAAAATAGTTTGGTGAGGGGCAATTCTTCTATTGATATGTCGCTACCTCAGTATGCATGTTAGTTTGTTCGCATATCTACATATAAGCGTCATGTCGTTTACTTCGTGACGCAATATCAACGCGACCTTTGTCACGCGATACAAAAAATCACTATCATGCCGCTAAAGAAGTTTTACTTCAATAAACACACATTTCTTCAGTGGGAAAACAGACATTTTATATGTTTTTTGTTGAAGTGTGGTTAGAAAGTGAAGCCCGTTCAGCTATTTTTCAGAGATTGGACCAATGAAAGGTCTTCGGCACAAAAGAAAATGCGGGAAATGATCTCAACAGAACTAGCGGGCAGGATAGCAAAACAATGTGAAGAAAAGTATAAAACTGTTTGTTTTGTAAATGAGGAAAGCAGCGGTTGAAGAAAATCACACGATCGATGATTTAATAGTATAATAGCCGAAAGTACAGATGAGCAGCCAAGCAGTAGTAATGAAAGTAACGACCACACCAAATCCAAAGGCGAAGGAAGTGGGAAAAAGGAAATCGGTCCAGCAGACGCTGCTCGAAATAGCAAAAAGAAAGGAAGATACTCGAGAAAGACGACATGGGGAGAAAACGGAGTCGTTCAGAATTGTACTACTTATTGCGAATTTATTGCAACACGGACAAAATTAAATAATTCAAAAGTGCCTGTAGGTAGAACTTATATTATTTTATATGTGTTGAAACTAATTAGTATAAGAAGAAAAATTATTAAGTAAACAAATTAATTATAACTTTAATCGATTTGTTTGTTTCTTTGAATGCACAGCTAATTTTAACATCGTTCCGTTTAATCTGCCCTACTTCTTATGTAGTTGTTCTCTCCAATCTCCTCTTTCCGTGAAAATATTTTCGTTCTCATCACCAATGATACTGAAGTCGTATCTTTCTATCCAAATTTTATGAAGAGCGCAGCATGCTATAAACATAATTTACCATCGACTGAGCATTGTGGAAATCTAATCGCATTAGCTGGCGGAATCGAGATTTCAGCATCCCAAAAACATTCCTGTATGGTGTTGGTAAGTACTCTATTAGGGGATATGCTGAGTCTGCTAAGAAATAATAGTTCAGAGCACACATACTTGATAATTATTTTCCAATGAAGGTCATGCTCAAAACTCTAGCGTCATGGATTTTGCTAGGTACTCCTGTTTTTTCTTTCTACTAGTAATGAAACTTCCATCTATACAACCCAAAACATTCGGAAAACCATCTATCTTCAGATTACCCAAAATGTATATTATGAGGCAATTAGTTAATGAAAGGATGACTTCTTTTCTTAGATTTCATTAGGAAGCCTTATTGTTTCCGGCGCTAGAATTGCAACTTCGGTAGTAGTTTTATTTGCGAGACGCTAAAAAAAAGTATGAACATTCTCAAATCTACTTTTCATTTCAAGGTTGCATTAATCCTACCACAAAAATGCGAGCAAAAATTACATTCGTTGTTGGTGTTTTACTTTATTATTTTTTTCATTCCTCTCATTTTTGTTCTCTTCTTTTTCAGTCCTCACCTAACGCGTTGTCAAAATTTAAAACTCCTTTTTCTCGACGCTGGTGCCGTGTTATTGTGGGATATGTAATAAATTTCACAACAAACCCAGCGTGTGACAACCCTGCTCTTCTCGAGGTAATGACCGGCGCCAAGTGGCAACTTGAAAGGAGCCATTTTCCGGGTTTGACTTTGTGTAAATTCGCCAAGAAGGTAAGGCGTGCATAGATTGTGGTAAATTTTAGTCCGAATACATAAAAAGAATCTGAAGGGTATTACAATTGAAGTGGGGAGTTTGAATTAAACGCGCCTTATAAATCTCGTTAAACGTAATATACGAAATTTTCAACTGTCTAACCCGTAACCAAGTTGTATCTGCGCTCTTAGAAGCTACTGCGTGCACTTTACGAAAATACAGCAAAAGATGGTATCAGCCGTCCAATGCTTTTCAGTAGCTGGAGGACTCACATCAGCCAGATGCCCCCCAACAGCTTTGAGATCGGATGCAAGAACAGAGATATGCCTTACAGCGGCCAGTGACATGTCCCCAGCATGGCACAGAACGTCAACTGCCAGTAATGTTGGAGAGCTCGTGGAGAGAAAACTAGCCATTGCTCGCAAACGACGCGTATTTCATATTTTGCAGCAGGAGCTTGGCGCAGGCAGTGACAAGAAAAGAGATTTAGCCACATTAGTCCCCATAGTTAGCGAATTCGACGGCTCTGAACTGAATGACATACGGAAGTAGATGACTGACTTGGAAAATGTCTTCGAAGCATATAGATACATACGATAAGCTGGTGGCGGCGCCTCATTTGATGACTGAACAGGCGAAACGTTTTGCGTCCACTACAACAGTGTACATGTATAAGGAGCTCAAGTTTCCATTGCTACTCGAATATGAGCGAGCATTCTCGATGTAATGTGTTTATGCGTAGGTGAGAGCACGGGCAATGAAGCTGAATGAAACGCCGCGACAACATATTGTCGAGATGCAGCTCATTGCCACCCGTGCTAATATTCCGGAGTTAGAACTAATGGACATAAAATCGATCGTCCCCACGATAAATCATCCCAAGATGCATTAAACTGCAGACACCGAATACAGCTATACAGGTAAGCAGAAGCAGTGGCTGGTGGTACTCAGGGTAGTGCAATTTAACTGGAGAAGATTCGCTGGCACAATTGATTCACATATGGGCATTACCAAGGCGTTGAGTGGTAGAGCAGAAAACTGCAAGAAACTGGCTAAGTGTTGCCTTTAATTTTCAAGATAAGTGCACTGAATGAATGCAACGTTATGCTTTTAGATACCGGTAGTTCGATTAGTTTTGTGCATAAGTCATGTGTGCCTTTTAAGATTAAGATTGATGCCAAACAGCAAGCAACAATATATCGAGACATTGGGAATAAAGGATGGAACGCATACGGATTCGTGAAATGCAAATGTATTGAATTTGACCATCATGTTTTGATTTTACCCGATGACCAAGCCATTGTACTCTGGTTATTCGGGCGGGGCCTTCTAAGCCAAATGGACATTAGTTTATGTGCATTAGTAAATTTAAAGTAAGCAAAAAACTAATTATTTTGTTTGCGAAATAAGATGTAAGTAAATGAAATTTCGGTTAACGTTATCAGGGCACTTAAATTGTTAAATATTTCAAGAAACTCGCATACAACTTACGTGTGGGTTGCACCCAGTGATGAAGGTTTGCTTGAGCAAATGGTAGAATACAGCTCTCCGTACTAACGGAGATGCAGAACAATGTAGTCGAACCACGAGACCTATGGCCGTTTACCAATCGATAAGTGTTTCGACCAGATTAGGGAACACTATTGGTTTCCAAGAATGAGGGAGAATATTAAGAATTTCCTCCATAATTGTTTGAAGTGCATTTACTATTCGAGTCAGTCTAGAAACAATGCAGGATGTCTGTATAGTATCCTGAAAAACCTGAACCTTGGGATACGCTCCACATTGATCACTTTGGGCTCTTAGAAATGGTCAGATCCAAAGACCAACATGTTTTAGTGATCCTAGATTCCTTTACCAAGTTCGTTACACTGTATGGTGTAAACGCTAATACAAAAGTGACCATGTGTCCGTTGCGACGGTACTTTACAGATAACAGCAGACCCCGAAGAATTATAATTGACAGGGGCCCTTATTTCACTTCAGTAGAGTTTAACGCATTTGGCGTTCAGCATATCATAGAACACGTCCTAAATGCCATAACATCGCTATAGTCAAATGGGCAGATAGAGCGAGTGAATCGGGTATTGAAGAGTATGTTAGGCAAACTTACCGATCCCATAGATTATACAGATTGGAAAAGAATGCTGGTTGATGTTGAATTTGCCAACAAAAACACCGCCCACATACTCCCAGCAAACTGCTGTTTGGGGTGGAGCAACGTGGTTAATGAGCGAACTGAATACCTTCAAGGAAAGTATAACGACGATATTATAATTTTGGGCGAAATCAGAGTGCGGCCAGATGAGGCTATCCAGACATTCCAGAAAAGAAACGAACGATACCTCGATCAAGCTTATAAACCATCGCAGAAATTTGAGATTGGCGATTTTTTCGTGATTAAGAACGTACACAACATAGTGGGTAAAAATAAGAAACGGAATCCCAAGTATAGGGGACCTTACGTCATTCAGAAACGAGTAGGACATAACCGCTCTCCTTGAGGTAATGGCCGTCGCCAAGTGACAATTTTATTTATATAGAAAAACTTTTTCTAAAACTCTTTCAATGAATCTTTATTATGCGTATTCATATGTAAGTAAAAATTGCTTTTGGAATACCGATATCTCTAAATTAGACGTGATATCGACAATTTTGTATTAAGAATTTTTATTTTGTATCGACTAGTTTTGTAAGAATCATATTTTAATTCAGTCGCCACCGAAACGTTAAAATGCATAACATATGGTTAACTTTTTGAGCACTTCTGAAATTACGATGAAGCGTCACTTATATTGAATTGGCGAACATGAGGAGAGAACTGGTCAATGGGTATTGCGTATATCGTTACCGAACGCAGCCTATGAATTTGATTTCTGTGCTATGTGTACGTGAGAACATAGTATACAAATTAAATTTACCAGTTCGGCAACAAACATAAGAGCTATTGAAACGATTGAAACTATCTCTATTTTATATAATAGTAAACAACCCTGGAAGAACATGCTGCCTATACACTCTCATTCATAATATCAGAAGTGACTGCCACTACCCTAGAAATGAGTGTCATGAGGCTTGCCAAAAACACACATTTTTGTGAAAACTGAAATGCAAAGTTTAGTGTTAACATATAAAATCGACGTAGTTTTACATACAAAACTAAAAAATGGTATAAAATGAAAAAAAATTACATGAAAGCATTTATTTAAGGCATATAACCAGCAATTTCCACACCCTTTTTACCATATTACTTTTAGTTTTGTTTTTGGAATATTTGTTTTGTTACTTAGCGTGTGAATAAAAATAAATTGTCAAAATTCACAAAAGCTTGTTTGTAAAATCAAAAAAAAAAAAAATAGGGAAATTCCTTGGTCACAAGCCTAAACGTGAAACCTGAAAAATTTCAGTACGGAAGGTATGTATATGTGCACTGACCCAGTGAGAAGAACGAAAATGTGTAGTAGAGCTACTTATATGCCCCAAAGCTGAAAGCACGCACCATGCGTTCGGCGTTGAATGCGTCACACCGAAATTGTCAAATAAAGTTAACGTTGCTCAACACAGTCGCTTATAATAAGCAACGTACAAATACACAGTTTTAACTTCATTTGACAATCACGGCATGACGCATTCAACGCTGAACATAAGTGGGTACTTTCAGCTTACGGGCGGTCTTCCCTGCTTCAAATTTTCGCTTGCTTTCTGCTTTTTGTTGCCGCAGATCTTAGCATAATAAATAAAATTTATCAACATTAAAATTATATAATAAGAAATGTCCTCTGGAAGTGTCAAATAGCTATGGGGAAACTCAGTTTGAAAACGTTTCAGGCAACATTTTTATTCATAACGAAATCTATGCAATTTAATCCAGAGCAATAATCTTTCTTTAACTCTTTTTAGTGGAAAACTGCTTCGGAATTCTTGGAACTGAATGAACGGCGCAAAATATGGTTACCACCTCCACAAGTATACGAGCTCTTGCGGCTTTCAAATGTTACAAATTTAAAAAACTTAACAAATTTCGCTTACAAAGGAAGCAAAAAAGGCAGAACGCTTCTTACGCCATTTTATTACAAGTGCTTGGACGCTTTCATTATAACCTTACCCGGTAAGAAACTTTTAATATCACCCTTCACGAGATCCAAGGTATAAAAATAAAACTGGAACAGAAGTCGATTATTCGAGATTAAAATAATGCCAACAGAAACTGGAAAGTTGTCTGTAATGAGAACGATATTCGCACAATAAAACGAATGTTAGCTCTAATCACTAATTGAAAATTATCCAGTACTCAAAAAACTAGAAAAAAAAGAGAGTGCAGTTTTAAAAGAAAAGCCCGATGAATTTTTGCTGGTAAATTTTAGTAAATATGGCAAACTATCAGCTGTTGGCAAAACAAACTGTAAACAAAACAAAAGCCAATTTTGGGAAATATTAAGTTGGTGTTTATGTTGTAATTGTCAAAAGCTATCATTTTTTGACCAGAAAGCGTACTTTTCAAAGTTACCATCTCGCTCTTTATTTTTTGACAGTTATAATAGATTTAGTGCGAGAAGTATGGGATCAAAATAATTGGTATGGGTTCGTTGATATAATTTGGTTTAAACTTAGTCTAAGCTTGTCGTAAAAACATACGTATACACATATAATGTAGTACATAAAGTATTGGAATTCATCTCGAGTGATGTAGATTAAACACAGCAGAGCACGCGCTTGTACCAGCTCAACATCGTAGGCTTGGGTGGGGTTACTATTGACTACTGGGTTGGTGCTACATTTGAGCTACTTTAATAAAATAATAAAAAATCGCGTGCTGTTTGTGATGAGGAGAGAAAGGGTTACATACTCTGATTCCTCGTAAATTCTGAAACGGGGATCAGAAAACGGGAGCCGATCCTTTTAGACAACTAATTACCTGTTTTTCACTTTGGTTGAGTGCATACACAGTGATATATCAAAAAACCTATGTTTGTATGTAAGTCGCAGCTTACTGCACTAAAAAAGGTCTAGAACGTTGTATACATAAGTAGGTTGGTACTCACCTGGAACGTCGCTGAAAGAAAAGTAAGACCTTTTGCTGGTCGCCCGTCGCCTTTATAGACCCACGTCTGGCAACGGGCTCAACAAACAGGACTCGTGCAAAAGCAAAGCAAGTAACGAGTCCTGTCACCGACTAGCTTACAGCGACATCTCGTTATGACAATTTTCTCTTACGACTAATTGCAGACCTGGAAATGCCGCCCACCTTGCAGTATCACTGCAATATATCACACCTTTCATTTTGTAATTCATTCAGATTATTATTTTAACAAATTTCATCTTCAATTTGAACAAAAATACTTAAAACTAATACCGTTTTTTGGAGTCGCATTCATTAAATTCAATACGGGGTTCCACCGGAAATAACCCATCCAAACATGGTGTTTTGAGCGGCTGGTCGGGTGCGTGTTGCGGGCATCAGCCCCTGTCGTATAATGGTCCCATATACATCAGTTCCTAAGGCCAAGGATACCGTAATGGAGCGGTAAAATGTGGGGTCTGCCAATCGCAGGTTATCAAATTTGTTGATAACGCGAGCATCTACTGTACTCTCTGGAGCGGTCCTCAACAGGCTGGCTAGCACCGTCGCTCTTATTTTCAGGCTTTCGTGTCAACCTTATAGTGTAAGCGATCACTCCTCCCTAGTTCGGGGTACGGCATGTAGTCGTCGAGCGAGGGCTCTCGATATGGTCGTGGTGATCTGACAGATTGCCCCAGAGCTCTTCGGCCAGGTCCCTTATATAGCTCACGGGCATCTCTTATCCGTCTGCGGATTGGCGAGAATCCGACCACCTGCTCTCTGAGCATGTTGGGGGCGCTGGAGTGCCAACCGGGTACCCGACATAGGAGGTATGAATACCGGTGGCTCAGTTGATGCATGCGTATCTTCAACCACCTGCTGGATGTCCTCGTCGCTCACATCAATTCCATCACTTCTTCGCTAGCTACAGTCGGGGTTCCCGTTGCTGCTTCCGCTGGTTGTTCGTGCCCATCGCATTGTGTTCTTTCGACACGACAACGGTCGCAGTTCCGTGACCTCGAACACTCGTTGGTTCCATGACGCGGTGACATGCAGTTTGGGCAGTGGCCGTGCAGGAGGACAGAATGCAGTCTCTCCTCTGCCGTACGTATGTCTATGACCCGTAGGCGGCTATCTTTTCCTGAAAAAACGCTCACAACTCTGCCAAGTCGCCACTAATTCGGGGGTAACCACGAAGTCACCCACTTTGATATTCCGTTGGGGATATTGCCACTTGACTCGCTTGTGTAGTTCTATCAGATATTCCTCTTTCCACCGCTGGCAGAATCCTTGATGAATTGCCTTCATCTTTTGTCATCGGTTTATGATCGTCATCGGGTTTCCCCTAATCTCAGCTTCCGTAATCTTGAGTAGCGAATTGCCGATCAGAAAATGTTCTGGCGTGAGGGGATCTGTTAACTCGGGGTTGCTGGAAAGCGGACTAATAGGTCTTGAATTCAGACATGCTTCTATCTTGTCCAGCAACGTCGAAAGCTCCTCCATCGTGAACCGCATAGTGTTGTTGTGGAAGAGGATTTTAAAGCTCTGTACACCTGCAAAAACTGCAGACATAACTCTTTGTTATCAGTCACTGGTTGCCTCCAAATGTATTGATTTCGTCGCAAAACAAAAAAAAAACCCTTTGGTATCAGGCAACCCCTGCCAGTAAAATTCGTAATTCTTCTGACGAGAAATCGGGAAAATTGGCAATCGTAGGGCCAAATAACAGGGTATCGTTCGTTGTATGGCAGACCAGCTAACGCTAGCCTCCCTTCCACTCTCATGATTCCATTCCCATCGAGGAAGGGTTTGAGAGTGCGGATGGAGCTTTTTGCGCTTACTGGCTTGGACATCACGAGGCTTGATACTCGTTGGAGAAGCACTGTTTTTGCGTTAACAAAATAAGACACATTTTTGCCTTTCGAATTTCTTCCGCTGTAATTTCTGACGTTTTCTGTCGTGGAGTTGATTTATGTACCAGATGTGAGTTGTAATAAAATTGAAAAATCTGTGCAAATCGTTCTAAAATATCCGTCCCTTGCAGAATGCGACCGTTATGAACTCGAACGACCTTTTACTCCAGCCCTGTCTCCATCGGCACCCCATCAGTTTTTTTGGGGGCAACCAGACGGATTCTCAATGAACAAGGGCCCTGCCACCACAGCGCGCTCGTCGCCAATTCCTGGGGAAATAAGCCACGGCTACCTAAATCTGCCGGGCTATCGCGTGAATCTACATGATTCCATCTTCTCACACCGACGAGCAACTTGATTCGCCACGAACGTGTTCCGGTAACAAAGGGGGCTTCCTTAGCTAAGAGACCACAATGGTGGAGTCAGTCCATTTGTAGATCACTGGCTGGCCAACTTTGAACTGTGAAAGTAAATCATGATATATTTTCGCAATACTCGATGATATTCTGCCTTCAGCTCTGGTCTTCTCATCATCGTCGCTTCGTTTCGCACGAATTGATGTGCTGCTATGGTCCGTGAATCCCCAAGACTTACGTTTACGGGAAATTTGTGCCCAACTGGTAATGCCACCACATACCACCTTTCGTCATTCGTCATGTTGTTGTTGTAACGGCTACTCACGCCCTGTGAAGAGTGAATTCACCCATTGTTATTGTCGTCAAACTCATCTAGGGGGAGGCCCAGAAAACGTGCTGTTTCGACGGGGATAGAGGGAGATTGGGGTTAGATAAGTTGGCTTGAGAGGCCATGTGAATAGGTGAGAATCTCCACATACCGGACATGTGTTTCGTATGTCGAATCTGATTCTGTATAGTTAGAAGTTTAGTCAACTACAATATCCAGATCTTAATTGAGCCAGAGTAGCGCGAAACTCGCGAGGCAGCAGCGACTCGCTTTTGCAGGTCTCCTACTGGTTCCCAGCGACTACACCAGCGCAGCATAGTTTATTACCGGCCGACCAATCGCTTTGTATGTTGCCAACAACGTTTATTTTTCTTTGCTGGTGACTGCGGTATTTCTCCTTAGTTTCGATGTTGAGCTTCTAAACAATACCGATTATTGACGACCACACAGGTAATTCGTGCCACGTCGGCTAGCAGCGTGGAATGGCTTACTGTGTCAAAAGTGTTTGACAAGTTCAACGCTACCAGGACGGTTCCCACGAATTGGCAGTTCTGGTTAAAACCGCGATTCACTTGTCTGTTTATGGCGTTGAGTGCTGTTTTTGTACCATGCACCTTCCGGAAGCCATGTTGATGCTTAGCCGAGCGCAGGTGGTAAGTGTAGTACGGCCCGTTTCCCTGGTTTCAGCAGTGGGACCATCCTCCCAACCTTCGAAATGGCAGGAATGATGAGGGTGGCCATGGACAGATTGAGGATCCCTGTAAGGAACTCAACTCCCGCCGGGCCTAAATTCTTTAGCATCAATACGCTTAGCCCGCCAGGACCAATGGCCTTGGAGGATTTCGCTTCGATGGCCTCCTTCACCGCGCCCCAAGTGAAAGCAAGAGGCGCGCTAGTATTTGACGGTTTGCGCATCATTCTGGTCACCTTCCATTTATTTATTTATTTATTTATTTAGTATTAATAATCAAGAAAGTAATTACATTTCATACAGATTACAAAGATATTATATATAGAAAGTACACACTAAGTAATTTATAAATTTAGTAAAGATTTGAAAGAAACATAAATAAATAAAAAGCACAAGCTAAGTAATTAACTCATTGAGTAACGATTTAAAACGGAATTCCGGATACGAAAAGTCTAGAGCGGAAGAACTTGAGAATAAGTTGAATTCCTTTAGAGCCCTGTATATAGGAGCATTAGATGCGTAATTACTTCTAACCATCTCTATAGAGAAAAGGGCATGATTCCTTAAGCATCTTTGTGGCACTGCGAAATCGACACGCCCTAGCGAATATGGACAGTCTATCACACCACGTACTAATTTGTAAACGAAGGTAAGAGAGAGAAAAGTCAATCTACAATTCAACGACCTTAGATTAATAAGTAGACATCTACTTCTATAGGATGCAATAGGGTGGACGAAACGCAGAGAACGGAGAGCATAACTAAGACATTTTTTTTTAATTCGTTCAACTCTATTGATTTGGCAGGCATAATAAGGTCTCCAAATTACAGCAGCATAGTCCAACTTAGAGCGTACCAGGAAGGTGTAGAGCAACTTTAGTGTATACGGATCAGAAAATCTGAACTGAAACGCCTAATAAAAGCCAGCATAGAGTATGCTTTAGCTATCGTGCAATTTAGGTGGCTTTGAAATGAAAACCTATAGTCAAATACCACACCCAGATCCAAAATTTCAGTAGGTTTACCCAACTGAGAACCACCAATATGGTAGGATGTTGCGATAGGAGAGCGTGATTTTGAAAATGTAACATGATGGCACTTGCTGATGTTTAATTTAAGCTTATTCTTGTTACACCAAGTGGCAACATTATCGAGATCCCTTTGAAGGTAAAGAGAGTCTGAGAAACAAGATACGGTAGAGTAAATCTTCAGATCATCAGCATACAAAAGAAACTGAGCAAACTTAAAACAGCTGGATATGTCATTTATGAAAATTACAAAAAAAAGAGGGCCTAGAATACTTCCTTGTGGAACACCAGATGATGCAGTAAAGGGATGGGAGGATACTCCGTCAATTACAACAACTCAATTTCGGCGAGAGAGATACGATTTTATCCACTTCAAAAAGATTGAATGGAATCCTAAGCTATGTAACTTTAAAAGTAAAATAGAGTGATTCACTTTGTCAAACGCTTTCGAAAAATCTGTATACACAGAATCGACTTGTATATGCTGGTGAAAAGCCGAAATGCAGTATTCCGTAAACATTGCCAAATTAGAAACAGTAGACCTACCTGCCATGAAACCATGCTGGTTTGGAGAGATTAAGCGATTAATTGAGAAGTAAACTTTTGTTTAACAATGAATTCGAATAATTTAGATACCGTGGATAATTTGGCAATAGGTACATATGTAGTTAGCTATATTGCTCTTATTCCCACTTTCAAATACAGGATTTATATGAGTAACCTTCCAGGCATCAATGAACTCTCCAGCCACTAGAGATTTGTTAAAAATTAACAAAAGAGGATAAACGAAAGCGTTACAGCTCTTCAGAAGGTATGAGCACAAACCATCAACATCCGTTTGAGTTGACGATTTTATTTGTCGGATGCCATCTTCAACATCTTCCATGGTTAATGAAAGAGTTCCAAAATTAACTGTAGAAGCATTTTCCGAAACATTATTTCCATTTAAATCAAGATCAGATTCAAAATTGGACTTAAAGAAATCTGGAAACAGATTTGCAGCTTCAAAAGATGTGTGAGCTTGAACGTCATTAAAAAATACTACTGAGGGAATACTTGAACATGTTTTCTTCAATTTGACATACCTCCAGAAAGCTTTGGGATTCGATTTTATATCAGATTCAAAATTTAGGACATAATTACGCTTTAATTTCTTACTTAAAGATTTGAACTCAGTAGAGTATTGTACATATATATTTATTTCTATGTATGAAAGAGTTAGATAATTTAAACCTTTTGTAGAACTTGTTTCTCAAATCCTTCAGTTTTTTCAGTTCTTTGGTGTGCCAAGGAATCTTATAACATTGCTTTTTATTTATTGGTATATTCTTATTACATATTTCACTAATCTTACATTTAAAAATGTCAAAACATTTAGCAACTTCAACCCCAGTGAATAAGGAATTCCAGTCTACACACTCAACCTCAACGTTCACTGCTTGAGAGTCACAGTGTCTGAAACAAAACCTCGTTGGGAGGCTTTCGGAAGATATAGTATTAAACTGATAAGACTCTAAATTAAGGACCAGCGGAACGTGGTGCAAGCCAGGTGAGGATAGGAGGTCTAGGCATTTCGATAAAGAAAAATTTTGATTATCATTTATAAAAATAAGATCTAATGTTCGATGCAAACTATTCGTAAAATTATTTATTTGCATTAGGTCACAACTCAAAAAATTATCCAACAGATAGGTTTCGGGATAAGTATTTATGGATTTCGGATGTAGTACAGTGCTATCATATGTAACTAGTAGACCACACGATATTACTTAGGTTGAAGTCACCAATTACACATATATTTTCATTATTAGAAGTTAAATTCAAAACATTATCTACATGCGCTTTATATATTATATCATTGCTGGAAGGTGGTATGTAAGATACGCAAATTAGGAGTTTTGCAATACCATCCACAGCAATGCATAGTTGGTTCAATAGGGTATCCCCATTATTTAAAGGCACAAGCGACGAGCGGTACTCTCGACTAACGGCTATCAAAACACGCCCTCCTCTCGAGAGACCAGTTTTTGAAACATCACGGTCTTTGCGAAACACGTTAAACAAATTGCAGTCAAAGAACTCATTATCAAAGAAATTGTCGTTAAGCCATGTTTCAGCTATGACAAAGATATCGTGGTCCAAATGTGAACTCATGGTATATAGTTCATTAGATTTAGTTCTAAGACCCGATGCGTTTTCATAGTAGACTTTTATATGATGATTACGGACAACATCAGGAGGTACAGCTAAACTTCTTGCTGTGCTGAAACGTCTTTTGGGAAAAAACGGAAGGAACGAATCTTTATTGCCTCTATTTTACAGAAAAAGGCATATTAAAGTTGAAGAGAAGCATTTAGCATGCATTCGTTTTCGGATCATGTGTTTGAGGTAATCAGTTATTGTGAACCACAGAGTAAAACATTGTGTACAGAGAAATTAATTAGTAGTGCCTTAATAATGCTATCAGTTTCCAAAACCGTAAGTTAATAATATAACTTAAAAGTGGTTTGATGTGGCTCTTGTTAATGTGTAATTATGATTATGTTGTTGGTTGTTTGATGTCTATTAAATTGTGTGTTTTATTTAATAAAAAAATTTAATAAACAGGTTACTCAAGTGTTGTTAGTGCCATACAGCGATAGTGAGAGTGATGACTCATGCTTATTTGAAAATGAAAACTGTGTCGGAAAACGGGGCTACAGAAAACCTCTGGCTGTTAAATCAAAGTAAGACATTCAAAAAATAGTTTTACCTAATCCCTGCCTTAATAAGATGTGCCACAATGAATGTTGCCGTCTCTCCGAGACATCTCGTGAACATTTAAATGAACATTATTGCGGAATGTCAAAAGCAAAAAGAAGAATGTGGCTGCTTTCTTGTATAAAACATTAACAAATTCAACGAAGGAGAGCTGCTGTCAATGGAGGAGATTGTAGACGAAACAATGAATATAATTTTACTCACAAAGGGATCGTTTTTAAAGTTTGTAAAAAATTCATGCTGGCAACATTAAATATTTCTCAAATGTTGCTTAGATATCTTTTAAGGGAAAATAATTATGCTCTAAAGTTTATTTGCCAAAAGAATTTCGAAACAAGCAAGCCCTTTATAGGTGATACACTCAATATATGAACGATAAGAACCTCAGCAACTGCATTGTGTCGAATTGGGTTTTCAGACAAGTTTTCCGGAAAGATTTTAATATAGGTTTTCATTTGCCAAAAAAAGATAAGTGCACTAATTGTGGAAATAGTAAACATCTTGATGAAGAGGAAAAAAATCGTTTGCAGAATTCCGATGAGTATAGGATACATATAAGAGACAAAGATGAGGACAAGGCTAATTTTTTAAGAGATCAAAATGAAAGCAAAAATGTTTCTAGTTTTGTTTGCGCCAGCTTCGATTTGCAAAAGTTTTGAATACTCCGTTCGGAAATAATATAAGCCTTTTTTACTCACACAAGTACGCCTACTACAATTTCAGCGTTTATGAAAACGGCACTAGAAATGGCTATTGTTATTTGTGGGATGAGCGTGATGGTAAGCGAGGCTGCAGTGAAATTTCCACAGCCCTGTATAAGTATTTAATAATCGTAGACCAAAGAAAGACAGTTAAAGACATAGCCCTATATTGCAACAATTGCACTGGTCAAAATCGCAACAAGGCTGTATTAGCTATGCTGACACATTTTTTAAATTTTTCAAACTTCGTTGAAAAAATTCAAATAACATATTTACTTCCCTGTCATACAATGATGCCAGTTGATTATGTGCATTGCCCAATTGAATCATTTGTACGCAGGCGTACCATTTGGGCGCCAAGTGAATGACCCACAATTATTCGCAATGCACGAACTAATCCATCGGGGTACAACTGTATTGAAATAGGCCACTCAGAGTTTGAAAACTGGAAGTCCTTTGCAAATCTGTTACCATCAAACAAAGTTAAACTAAACACAAATAAAACTCGCATAGCTTTATTAGACAGAAAATCAAAATCAATTGAACTCATTTACGGATATTCCGACAATTCGACTAAAAAACTATAAATAACTTTAATTTACCTATAAGTTACAAAAGTTGCACAATTCACCTTTGTATATCTCTTTGCAAAAATTCAATGATTTCAAAAATCTATGTTTAAAAAATAGCATGCCGTCAAAATACCACAATGACTATTTAAATTTAAAATATTCTGTACGCGAAAAAGACGTGTTAAATGAAAGCGACGAAGAAGAGTAACTCACTTATTATTATTATTTTTGGTTTTTTAAATTTTTTTTTAATGAATTCATGCTTCTGTTAAACATTGCTTGCATTTTTTATTACTTTGTACCATTCTAAGTTAAAAAATAATGAACAAATACATAAAACCACAAATAAATCTTTGTTTCAATTTATTTCTAACACTGACATATGATATCGTAAGAGCCATTTTCTACACACGCATCTACGAAATGTTGTGAATGAAATTATCGTATTTGCCAAAAATACGTTTTTGTCGGAAAACTTGAACTTTTCCACCAGAATACTTTTAGGTGTAGTTATATTAGTTAATTATCTAAGCAAATGTATATTTTCATTTTGATATTGCTAGCGAAAGCAGAGAAAAGTAGAAAAATGGCTGTCCTGTAAAATTAGGTTTTTGTAACATACGATAATTTCGCTCAAAGGGGTCGATATGACAAGCCAACAACTTGGAGTCAATCTCTGCGTGCTTTGAAACATAACTTACAATATCAGCAACAGTTACTTTATTTGAAAAAGATGATAGGTGCAACCACTTCAATCCTGGAACAACATGTAGCTCTTTGCTATTGTTCGAACCAACGACAATTGGTTTATTAATAGATCTATTACTACTTTTGGTAGCTAAATTCCGCACGGGCATCTGGTGCACATATGAACTCACTGGTGAGAGTATGGATGTGGCCGGCGGCTTGGCAGCAGCATGAGCAGGTACAGCAGCAGCAGTCAGAGACAGTAACGTTCTACTCTCTTTCGGCGTTTTATCTATCCATATACTAGAATCACTAGTTCTTAGAGAAGAAAACGGTAGCGGAGGAGCGCAAGCAGAGACAGCAAGAGGAAGCAGGCAAATTAGTTTGGCTCACAGTACTGGTCAAGTGTTTTCTTTTAATATTTTTGGCATTACCATTAGGCGGATTTAGATTGTTGACATTAGCAGAAACAATACAATGCAAAGATTTTATTTCATTTGTCAACGAAGAGACCACAGAGTCTTTTTCATTGAGTGTAGATTTTAAAGAAAACATCTCCTGATGGAGTTCAGAGATTTTTTTAATTAAAATATCCCGATCAGCAAGCAAAGTGTTCACAACAGAGAGCATGCGAGTATTGTCATCTCTTAGAGCAGCGATTTCATTGCAGACAGTGAGCAGTGTGAATATTTGCTCTTTATTAGGCATGCTGATTTTGTCAATATCTATATTTCTAATCTCAGACGGTGGAGCAGATAGTGGGGGCGAGCGGATAGAAGCACGGCGCTCAGCTGAACACGTTATACAAAAGAACGGCTTCTCCGCGGCTAATAAGTAATAGATATCTGCTTGCACGACACCAATACAATTGAGATGAAAAAACTCTTTACAAATCGCACAGTCAATCTTCGGTTGAGCACGATCAACTTTCTGACCACAACAACACGGCATATTATTTTGCTTCTATTATCGCAGATTTTTAAAATATAATTTCGAATTTGATTCAGCATTTATTTTCACAGAAAACAAATGTAATTTTATTAAAATAAGAGTCACTGTCTCTAAAAGAGGTTGTAGTATAAAACTAGCAACATATTTAAGCACATTATATTGGAAAAATTTATAAAAATAAATAGCGGGCAAAAATACACGTCCACACCCGACAGCGTAATTATACCTATCCCTCTAAGGATGCAAAATGAATTGCTGGCTAAAATAGCTCACACATCTCATCAGGTCCGACGAGGCACGATCTCCGAATGAAATTTCCCTCCGTCGTCGCTCTTCGTCGGGTTGGACAAGGAACTCACGGTGGATCAGAGCTTACCCACACTCGTGGTTAGGTTGCAGCACTTCAGGTGGTCCTCTCACTTGCTCCGATTGTTCTGGTTCCACGTTCAAATCCCTTATAATATATATCTTATATATTACGGGGATCGGAGTGGCGAAGGCGGTCACATTCATTTGCTAGAGCAGCCGCAAATTGGGACGGATCTCGGGAATACTCCCTCCCTGAGCTGCAGCAGACGCAACCACCTTGCGGAACTTCTTTCCACCTTTGCCTGAAGGCATTCTCAGTGAACCCCGCGAACTCGACCCAGTCAGCCCCTTTTTAAAGTTGACGTAGCTCCAGTGGTTCGCGGAGACAAAGTCAACAGCTGTCTGATGCAAGCGATAACATGGTCGCCACGTTATGCTATTTATCAGACCTGCGCTAGCTATTGTTAGGTCAGGCGAGCTGCTGCAACTCATTCATCATGCAGAATGACAAATCGTCTATCTGATCCGCCAAATCATTTCCCTTAAGATCAGGTGGTAGGTGCCAGGGATCATGGTGCGCGTTAAAGTCGCCTACTAACAAACGGTTTTCTCCTCTGAGGAGCGCACCTATGTCAGGGTGATATCCTGCCGGGCAGCAGGTAACAGGGGGTATGTAAACGTTGAATATTTCGAGCTCGACATCGCCTGACCGGACAGCTATTCCTTGATATTCCAAGGTAGTGTCCCTGAGGTCGAACTCTCTTTCGAAAATACGATAAGCCATCACCATTACCTCGCTCGCGATCCTTACGATGCACATTGTAACCGTTGCAATTCAATCAGGTTGAGTTGCTGTCCAATTTCGTTTCTTGGATCGCAGCTATTGACTGGTTATGCTGACTGGTTAGGCCTGAGCAGACCTCAAGATGGAACGAATTACACCTTACCAAAGTGGAGTTCGGATGGAGCCTTTGCTCCAGAGGAGACAGACGACTTATGGGGTAGGCCGATCTAAACAGGGTTAGATCGCCGAAACAACAGTCCTTAGCCGGGTGAAACCCGGGTCATTCCGGTACGTAGAATCGACTATAGTGGGAATGGGTCATTCCTCATAGTTGTCTTTGCATAATGTTTTTCGCAAAACGCCTCCTCCGGAGTTAGCTGCTTCTTGTTCGGGACTTGCTCAAGCTCCCAAAACCGAGTTAGAGACTTTGAAACTGTGGGCATGCTTTCAACGAATGCAAAAGTTCTGACTGTGATGGGCCGATATTTTCCTTTCGTGCGTCGCTGCTGATGCACGACTTGGTGCTGCCTTGCTACTCGTGAACTTTGGATATCAGATACCGTTTCCAAAGTCTGGAACCTGCTCGAGAGGTAGTTATCTAAATCTTCCCACCTCGGAATCCCAGCCTTGTGAACGAATTCCTGTTTCAACAAAGCTAAAGTAGTGCAATCTGGTCGAGACCATAAAGACAAAAATTGCATCCCAGTACTCAATTTCAATGCCATACATTCGCAGAACTGAGACGCAATTATTTACTGACCGCTGTAAATTTTTTATATCGGTGCCGCGTTCGACTGTCACCGTAGGCAAGTTGAACAAGATCTTCAACTGGCTATTCACCATGATTCGCTTGTTCTCGTATCTATCCGAAAGATTTTGCCACGCAATAGCAAAACTGTCATGGGTCAAAGGGAATTTCTCTAAGATGTCTCTGGCTTCCCCACGAGTCTTCTGATTAAGATGGTATAATTTTTCAACCGGACTTAAACGTTAATTATTAACGTAAATGGCTGTAAATGAATCCCGAAAAGAGGGCCATGCCATATAATGCCCATAAAAAATTTCCGTATCGCACGGAGGTAGATTAACGTTTGAGCGCAGATTTGGCTCAGGTTCGCGGCTTGCGGGAATTACCGTTGAAGAGCTTTGCTGAACAAAGGTCAGATTATGGATAGTTTCACCCATCAACGCAGCGTACGTCAGGTATGCTGTATTTCAATCCTGATTCCTATACTTTGTTAAATTCATGGCCGCGTTACTTGACTCGTCTTCAGACAAATCACGTGAGTGTCTGTCAAAAGATTATTTTACCTTTGACCATAAAGCGTCAAGTTCCTCTTTTTGAATTTCAAGAGAAAAAAAGGAAGGACTTTTCCCTGGAGTTGTGTTATACCTCTCCTCAAACTCCAACAGTCCATTACAGGCGCGTGAAAAATCGTTTGTGTGAGCCATTGTTTAAAAACTTTCGTTTTATTTCTTTTAAAATTGACGTACAAAATGAACACTTTTAATAATTTACAAGAAATAAAAATTATTATTTTTTCGTCGATTTCTCCTCTAATTGGGTGAAGTTCCGTATACTGGTGTTCCCATGAGTGTACCGATGGTAAGCGCCTTCAAGCTTTTGCCTTGCTTTGGTCACCTGGTGGATTATACCTCTTCTGCTGGTTGATCAGGGTTTCTCGTTAGACACAATAACTTTATTAACCCTTGCCATTTTTTTCACCACTTAAATATGAGACTGGTGACTAGTATTTTCGTCTTTCAACCACTCCAACACAATTTTTTGCTTCGCGCCCGATTCCGCGAATATACGTGGTGAATTTCAAAGGCTTACCTTGTGTGCAGCTTACTGCGCCGTTGTTGTTGCTGGTGCCGCAAAGGTTGCAACGCACTTCTCGTCCTTGGGGTAACCCGTTGGGCCATGGGTATGGACCTTGCAGCACTTCGCGCTGGCACCTGACAGTGTGGCACTTAGTGCCGGCGTTAAACACTCGAGCCTTGTTCCTTAGCAATAAACTTTCACTGCCTTTTTGGCTTTTTCATAAAATTTTGCGTCGTTTCCTGTGCTCACTGCCCTACCTTTAGGGACTTTCACAAAATAAAAACACTTTCCTGCCCTACTATTCAGGGGCTTTCACTGCCTTTTCGGTTTTTAAGTAAATTTTAGCGCCTTTTATTTATTGGCATTCGGTGCCAGCGTTCACTTCCCTTGTTTTATGAGGGACTTTTACACAAATCACTTTACTGCCCGGCTATTCAGAGTCTTTCACTGCCATTTTGACTTCTTCATAAAATTTTAGCGCCTTTCATTTATTGACACTCGTTGCCTGCGCTCACTGCCCTACTTTTAGGGACTTTTACAAAAAAAAACTCTTTGCTGCCCTGCTATTGAGGGACTTTCACTGCCCTTTCAGCTTTTAAATAAAGTTTCAGTCTCCGACTGATACTCATCGCGAGTGGACGTTTATTTCTGACTGTGTTTTTCGCTCTCCGTTGGTTGCTTAGCAAGTAACTTGCTTCACTTCAAGCGCATACTCGGTGTTCGCAAATTACATTTTGCACGTGTTAACATAAACTAAATTTTGAATACTTAGAGCTAGAATCTTGGAGGCAACAGGTTCGCCCTGCTTGTCTCTAACCCAAATCCAAAAAGAAAAAAAACCTCGTATAAACCTTTTGATTATCCCGGACTTCCTACAATAAAACAACAAAATCCCAAATTTTTGGCCGTATCTTCAGCAAACTCTTCAAAACCTCTTTCTAAATATTCCTGCTCTGCGGAATTACGTGACGGTGATTTGCTTTTCTAGTAAAATCTCCATGTATTGCACAAAAGTTCTTAGCTACTAAGAAATTGACTGGAATATGTGTCGTTAAGGTGAGTCTGCATGAAAATCTTAATTGCTCGAAAGTCATAATATTTGCTCCATGCCTTAATGACATAGCGGACGCAGTGGAAAAAATGAAAGAGCAAGGAGTTGTAGCCATGTATAAATTTAAGAAAATATTAATTGCGCACTTGTACCTACTGGCGTAGTGCTATTAACATTTGATTTGTACAAACTTCCCGAAAAGGTTGAGGTTTCATGGCGTACGGTTCGAGTAAGACCCTATTTTCCTAACCCCATGAGGTGTAAATCATTCCCGTTGTTGGGTCACACCATCAAAAGTTGCAACAATAAAGCTGTTTGTGTTACATGTAACCTACCCCCGCCCCCCCACGGTATTGAAAGCTGCTCACGCACCTTGTGCGCAAACTGCGCTGGCGATCTTCTCGCCTCCGCGAACACATGCCCAAGGTATGTCCAAGCCAAAGAAATTTTGAGAATAAAAACTGAGAACAAGTGCTCAATGCGCGAAGCTGTCATATTACAAAAGTCTCAAGCAACCACAAGCTCCCTAACACCTCGATCGCACAAACCCGAAAAAACAACGCACAAGATAAGAACAAAAACTCTAACACAAACATCCACCCAATTCAAACCGCAAACTCCGAACCCACCTGTCAACAGGCATCTCAATCCAACGCTGCCATTAACTCCAACATTTGCTCTTCCAATTTTACTCAACAACACAATGACAATTCACTTTTACACAATCCCACTTCTTCTGATTCGAATTCATTCAATATTCCAAACAACAACAGTCCATCAAATCCCGCTTTTCAATCTTTGAGTCTTTCCTCGCTCTACTCAACTTTCAGTAACGCTCTTAAGAGTTTCATAGAAACTCTAACTTTCAATTAACCGACAATAACCCACTCAGTACAATCCAATCGCAATCCCTTTCCACTCTAAACTCACCACCAAACCTTTCGCGAAACCACTCAACACTCAAACAACAACACTCGTCACTCCAAAGAGAACATACTATGACAATCTCTGATGACGAAGTATAATTAACTCATCCCACTTACGTCTTTGCTTTATTTCTAATATTATGTTCAAAATTTTACAGTGGAATATAAAAGGATTCCACAACAGCTACACCGAATTAGAAATTCTCATCAAAGAACTCACACCTAATTTCATAGCACTTTAGGAAACCCACCTCGCTGCAAATAAAAATGCATTCGTTCCCAAACAATTCGAGGGCTATTTTCTCAACCTACCACAGATTACTACAAACAAACAAGGCGTCGCTTGCTTAATTAGAAAAAACGTTAAACATAATGTGTTACAGATTCAATCAAATATTGCAGCATTAGCAATAGAACTTTTCATTGGCTTTAAAGTAACTATCATTTGCATTTACATTCCACCACAGCAGAATTTTTCCCTAGGAGAACTTAGACATATTTTGAATTCTGTTTCCACTCCCGTAATTTTAGTGGGCGACTTTAACTCTTGGTCTCCTTTCCGGGGCTCCCCAGACTCTAATCAAAGAGGAAGGATTCTGGAGGACTTCATCCTCACGGAGAATCTAATTGTTTTAAATGATGGAGCTCCCACACATTTTTCTACGCATATACGTTCACGCATGTCGACCTAGCCATTTGTTCCTCAAGCATTGCTCCTAAAGTAAATAGCAACACCCTAGATTGCTTATCCGGCAGTGACCATTTTCCATTTGTTACAGAATAGCTACACCCACATCGAAAAAAGGTTCTTATAAGCCAAAATTTTTAACAGATAAAGCCGACTGGTCCAAATTTCTTAAAGTTTCAACTCGGTTAGCTACCAAACTCCCAACCTCAAGTAATATTAACGAAGAAGCTGATAATATTACCAAAATAATACGAGCTGGCTCCCATTTAACTATACCGCAGTCCGCTAATAGACCACGCAAACGAATTGTCAAATCTAAGAAATAATAAGCAACAAAAATGGAGAGAATATAAAAGGACGGCAACAGAGGCCAATTTAATTTCATATAAAAAATCTAATGCAATTTTTCGCAAAAAATGCAATGAAGCTAAAAGCGCTGGTTTTGAAGCATTGACGGAAGCGATAACCCCTAACACGGATCCCAAAAAGGTGTGGTCCGACATAAATATGCTTTCTGGCTACTGCAACCTAAATTCCATTAACTTTGTTAATGGTCGGAACGGTCCAATATTCGAGTCGAAACAAATAGCCGAACATTTTGCATTGACGTGGGCAAACTATTCTCATAATGATGTGTTGTTATTTTCAAAATTAACCAATTTGAATGTAGTACAGAAGAAATTCGTAGGCGTTCTGAACGATATCGCCGAATGGTCTAACTGTTCGGGTGCAAACCTATCACTCAGCAAATGCAAATTATTTCATATTTGTAGAAAATTAAAATGTAATAGCTTAAATATTATCTTTAGAAATATCAATATTGTAAATGTTTATACTCTTCGATTCCTGGGAATTATTTTTGATAAGCACCTTACTTATAAAGATCATTGTCTATTCATAAGAAAAAGCATAGCTACCAGGCTAAAAATTGTTAAATATCTATCTTCTAAACATAGTCTTATTCTTCCATCCAGCTTATTAAACATTACAAGAGCTCTGATTCTTTCTAAAATCGACTACGGTTTACCTATATATGGCCATTGCGCAAGGAGCAATATAAAATTGGTAGCTTCCCCCTATCATGCAGCTGTTCGAAGGAGCCTCCGAGCCTTTCCAACATCTCCTACACATTGCCTCTTAGCAGAAGCTGGGCTCCCTAGTATTCGGGAAAGAGTAGAATACAAAACCATGCGGCTAATTCCAAAAATACTCATGTGCAACAATAGTATGCTGCTTGACCCATCTTAGCAGCTTCGAATGCAAGCAAAGTTACGAATCGCAAGTCAATCATTATTAAGCGCTTAGAATACGCCGAAAAAATAGGATTAACACCACTACCTCAGTTCCGGCCTCCCAGCAGCTCGCCTCCGTGGCAAATACAAAAATCGTCGTATCGTCGTCTCTCCTTGGCCTCACAAAATACGGAAAAATGGACACTAGCCCTACGGAATATCAACGCTATTTCGCAGAGTATGCCGCCCTCTGGTGTCCGAAATGGGAAATGTTTTTCACTGATGGCTCTAAGTCAACGTATCATACAACGTTTGCAGTCGTCCATTCTGATTTAAGAACTGTTATGGCAGGCCATCTACCTAACTATTGTTCTGTATACACTGCTGAAGCAGCAGCGATATACAACGCAATAGTATCGGCAGTGAAAACTAAGAAAAAAACGATAATATGTACGGATAGCAAATCTACAATATCTGGTACTATATTGAACGTTTCCAATAAATAATTAATTATAGAAAATCAAAACCTGATCAAAATTATGTGGGTTCCGAGTCACACAGGTATATAATGAACTTGCGGACCAAAATGCTAAAGAAGCCTCAATGGAACCACTTCACACGTTTGACTACACGGTCAACAAGGACATTATTCGTTTGATTAACGAACACATGAGTACACAGAGAACGGCAAAATGGAATACCGTCCAGCACTATTATGCGCTTATTAATACAATAGGTACCAAACCGAGCTACCCGGCAACATGTCGGACCAACGAAATCACTGCCTTTATACGCCTTCGAATTGGTCACACTGTGGCAGCACCGAATGCGACCCTGCAGTGCTTTGAAGTTCTCTTTATTATGTCATTCATTCTTTCTTTTTAACGCAGGCCTTTTGAAAATTACACGCGGTTTTTGTTACGCTAACGCTTAGCGATAATCCCTTGTCTAAGTTTAAGTTATTACGCTAAATAAAGATTCGTGGGCAACTAGACGGAGCCCATAATTGGTGACCCCGATTTAAAATTGGAACAAGCAGCGCTCGCATACAGAGCAACATAATCCAAATGGCAACACCACTAGCGGCAGATTTTCAGAAAAGTGAAATTGGGGCTGAGTCTAGAGTACCAGCAGCGGCAGAGACTAACGCTCACCAGCATGAAGTCCTCCAAGCATCCGTCGGTGCAATAGGTTCACTCAAACTCCCACGATTCATGCCAACAGATCCCGAACTTTGGTTTACACAAATCGACGGACTGCTGCTAGTCAACCGTATAACTTCAGATGTCTCGAAATTTTACAATGTCATCGCTGCGTTGGATACCGACACATTACGCCAGGTGTCTGACGTCGCCAAAAATCCACCAGAGTCAGGCAAGTATGACAAACTTAAAAAAGAGCTAGTAACTCGCTTCGGTATTTCTAAGGAAAAGCGCCTCCTGAAACTGCTTTCTGGCACTGAACTAAGTAGCAGTCAAAAACCGAGTCAGCTACTACGAGAGATGCAAGATCTCGCTGGCACAGCAATGGATCGCGACGCACTGACAACCTTATGGCTACAACGCATGCCCGAAAACGTCAGGTGCATCTTATTGTCTTGCAAAACAACAGATCCGGAGGAGATAGCTGAAGTAGCAGATAAAATCATCGATAGCACACCAACAAACATATACGAAGTTGACTCAACTACAAACTCTGTCTCTTGTGAAGCAATCAACCCCCAAAAGCAAAGCAGAATCACATTCGCCCGCAAGTATGCAACGAACAAATAACGTAACAGTAGCCTCTATAAAAATTAACACTAAATTACAAAATATTGTTAAGCAGTATATCGATACGAATGCAAAATAGTATCAGCTACCATTAGAGTCAATAGTATCTCATCGTATTGAGTCAGGGTATCATCAGACCATCGGACAGTCCATGGTCTAGCCCAGTGCATCTTGTGAAGAAAAAGGCGGGCGGATGGAGAGCTTGCGGTGATTATCGTAGAGTAAATGCAAATACGCTACCTGACAGATACCCTACTCCTCACTTAGATGATATCAGCGAAAAACTCCATGGCAAGAAAATATACTCCAAAATCGACATAAACCAAGCCTATTACAACATACCAATGCACCCAGAGGATATTTGTAAAACTGCTATATGCACCCCGATAGGACTATTTGAATTTACAGTAATGCCTTTTGGGCTAAAAAACGCTTCGCAAACCTTCCAGCGTTATATGGACTCGATATTCCGAAATATTAATTTCGTTTTTTGCTATTTGGATGGCATATTGATTATGTCTGACAGTTTCGATGATCATGAAATTCATGTACGTAAGGTACTAAAACTGCTCAAAGACGCTTCTCTGCCGATCAATTTCGACAAATGCGAATTCGGGGTTCAACAAACAACATTTCTGGGCTATCGGATCTCACCACAAGGATTGGAGCCACCGCAGGAGAGAGTAGAGATAATAGTACGATATCCAAGACCAGACACCATATCCGACTTACGACGATTTCTCGGCATCCTAAACTTCTACCGTAAATGCATTCCAAACGCTGCGGAAGCTCAAGCGCCTCTTAACAGCCTCTTCACAATATCAAAGAAGAATGACAAGACACCGATAGCGTGGACACCTGAACTTGAGAAAGCATTCGATAATTGCAAAGCAAGCATACTCAGAGCTACGAGACTGGCATTTCTTTCTAATAACGGCCAGCTATGCTTAGTCACCGATGCGTCAAACACCGCCGTCGGTGCACACTTGGATCAGTTCAGTAATCAGCAATGGAGCCCAATAGCATTCTTCTCAGTGAAATTAAAACAGGCACAACTAAACTACAGCGCCTACGACAGAGAGCTGCTAGCCGTTTACTTGTCGATAAAACACTTTAGAAACATCCTCGAAGGAAGAGACTTCGTGATAAAAACGGACCACAAGCCTCTCACTTTCGCCTTCCGCCAAAAGCTCGATAAGGCATCGCCTCGTCAAGTACGCCACTTAAATTTCATCGCTCAATTCTCAACAGAAATTGTCCACGTGCCAGGTTCAGATAACTCAGTTGCGGACGCCTTATCACGGATAAACGCTATAAACTTACCGGTAATAGTCACTTATGACGAAATTCAAAAATCCCAAGTGAATGATAACGAGCTACCAAAGATAAATCAGCGAACGTCGTTACATTTGGAAAAAAGAAGTCCACAGAAAGGAATCGAAATTTTTTGCGACACATCCACATCCAAGGATCGTCCTTATATCCCGCAAACGCTATGAAAAAAGGTATTTAACTTTGTCCACAACTTATCGCACCCTGGTGTTAGAGCCACGTTAAAACTAGTTTCTCAACGCTACGTGTGGCCATCAGTAAGAAAAGGCGTAGCAGAGTGGGTACGTTCCTGTATCAACTGCCAACGCGCGAAGGTCACAAGGCATAACAAACTTATTCCGAGACATTTTGAAGCAGTGGATCAACGCTTTTATCATGTGCACATTGATATCATTACATTACCAACAGACCAAGGATATCGGTATTGTTTGACGATGATAGACCGTTTCACGCGGTGGCCAGAAGTAGCACCTTTAAAAGACATGACAGCCGATACAGTGGCAACGCAGTTCCAGGCATCTTGGGTTTCAAGATTTGGTTCACCCAAGGTGATAACAACGGACCAAGGCGCACAGTTTGAATCAGCCCTTTTTCAAGCTTTCGCTGGACTAATCGGTGCACAAAGAATACATACAACTCCATACCACCCAAGCTCAAATGGTATCATTGAGCGCTTTCATCGCTCGTTAAAAGCTTCATTGATGTGCAACCGTCAACAAGCATGGGCCGACATGCTGCCATCAATACTATTAGGTCTCCGGAAGAGCTGGATTCCTCAGCTGCCGAAATGGTATATGGCACGACATTGCGATTGCCTGGAGAGTTCGTCACAATGTCACCAAGCGACCGGGTACAAGCAAACGCGCCCCAGTTCCTGCAGAAAATTCGAGAATATATGCGAAAACTCCGGCCGGTCCCAGCGTCACATCACAACAATAAAGCAACGTTTATCCACAAAGACATACACTCGTGCAGCCATGTGTTTCTCCGAGGTGACCACGTTAAAAAACCACTCGAACCTCCGTACACATGCCCACATAAAATAATAAAACGAGTAAGCGATCGTGTTTTCAACATCGAAGTCAACGGAAAACCACAAAACGTCTCGGTTGAGAGGCTCAAGTCTGCATTTAAGGAAGGGAATCTCAATCAGACAACAATGGTACTAAGAAGTCGAACGCAAAAGAGCGTTCCGGTCGAGCAGCAAATTAACCGTGAGACATCACTAGGAGGAGGGTAGCTGTGGCAGCACCGAATGCGACCCTGCAGTGCTTTGAAGTTCTCTTTATTATGTCATTCATTCTTTCTTTTTAACGCAGGCCTTTTGAAAATTACAAGCGGTTTTTGTTACGCAAACGCTTAGCGACAATCCCTTGTCTAAGTTTAAGTTACTACGCTAAATAAAGATTCGTGGGCAACTAGACGGAGCCCATAACACCACCATAACTCACTCCTACATTTTAAAAGGGCTGTCTCCAGCTTCTTGTCCATACTGTTCTTCGGCATCATTATCAGCTAAACATCACCTAGATGACTGCGCGCATTTTACTTTCACCAGGAAACAGCTATACGCCAACGAAACTCCGTCGGACTTACTGAGAATACTCTCTCAAGAAAACATCAGAAAAATTATAGATTCCCTATTAAAAACTGGACTGCGTAAATTAATTTAAACTTCTCATTCTGCTTATTTTATTTTTTATCTTGTTTTCCTACTCCTATTTCTTAATGTATTTAGTATTAATTAATGTATCGGTAGTAGCGAACTTTATCGAATTTTACTAGCACGGCTTTAGCAACATAACTCTATTAAAACAACGAGCCATAAGCCCTGGCAGCTAGTCCTCTTTTTGTTTTTACTGTAAAATAATAATTGCTTTGTAATTTTTCATTTAATAAATAAATAAATAAATAAGTAAAGTTTAGTGCCTTTTATTTATTGGCATTCGTTGCCAGCGCTCACTGTCCTTGTTTTATGACAGACTTTTACATAAATCTCTTGCTGCCCTGCTATTCAGGGACTTTCACCGCCTTTTCGGCTTTCAAATAAATTTTAGCGCCTTTTATTTCTTGGCACTCAGTGTGGCACTTCAATTCCACTGAGTGCATTCGTAGCATTCATTGCCAGCGACCCCTTTAGAATCTTTTACAAACACTTTAACTTTAACACAACGCCTTTCATTTCGTGGCACTTTGTGCCGGCGCTCACTACCTTTCTATCAGGGATTTTCACTTTTTTAACACACTGCCCTGTTATGCAGGGATTTGCACTTTTTTAAAACACTGCCCTGTTATGCAGGGACTTATACTGCCTACTGGTATCCACCGGTGTGCCTTCGTCTATAGCGGTTTATTACCGGTAGCTAGCGGTCTACTAGGTCTTGTCGTTGAGCCAATGCAAAGATGTTGAGCGCCTCCGCAGAATAAGTCTTGAGGTTAATAGTTAGCTAAGTATAATAGTAACCAGATTTTTGATGATTATAGTTGGGAGAGCACTTTTCGTCAGGATATGGCATGTTGTTGTTGTTGTAGCCGCTAGTCGCGCCCCGTAAAGAGCGGATTCACCCATGGTCGTTGTCGTCGAACTCATCTAGGGGGAGGCCCAGGAAACGTGCAGTTTCGACAGGGTTGGACCAGAGGGAGAGGGGGGTTAGATGAGTGGGTTTGAGAGGGCATGTGAATAGGTGGTTGGTGTCGTGCGGAGAATCTCCACATGCCGGACATGTGTTGGGTATGTCGGGGTTGATTTTGGATAAGTAGGAGTTGAGCCTGCTACAGTATCCAGATCGTAGTTGTGCCAGAGTGACGCGGGACTCGCGGGGCAGCAGGGACTCCTCATCTGCTACAGGTGGTGGTTGGGCTCCGATGACTGCATTTGCCTGGCGGGAGTCAATGATGTTAGTGACTGTGTCTCTGTGGATGTTGCTTAGGACCCGCCGGTACGCCTCCGGATCCAGCGGTTGTGTGATGAGTGGGTGGATCTCGTCCTTTAGTTCTAGAAGATGTCTTCTTATGTGCCTGGGGGGCAGTTCCACTGCAAGCAGGTACCCGTTTGGATGCCCCGAGCGGTGACATCCAGCAAGGAACTGATTGCTGAGCATGAGGTTGTGCTCCTTAACACGGAGCACATTGACCTCTTGGTGGAGATGCTCCTCAGGCGACATCAGAAGACATCCCGTCACCGTGCGGAGTGCGGCGTTCTGGCAGGTCTGCAGCTTCGTCCATTGTGTCCTGCTGGTTCCCGGCGACCAAACTGGCGCAGCATAATTTATTACCGGCCGGCCAATCGCCTTGTATGTTGCCAACAACGTTTCTTTGTCTTTGCCCCAAGAGCTGCCGGCGAGCGACTTGAGGACATTGTTGCGGCTCTGTACTCTATTGGCGATTGCGGTAGTGTGCGCGGAGAAGGAGAGCAGGCTGTCGAAAGTCACCCCCAGAAGCTTCGGGTGGTTAACCGTCGGAATGGGGGTGCCATTGATATGGATTATGGATGTTAAGATCCAGCCTGACCTCCTTCGTCCAGGTGGTAAAAAGGGTCGCCGAGGACTTAGCAGGGGACAGCGCCAGGTTTCTGCTAGTGAAGAAGTGGGCAAGATCAGAGAGATATCCGTTCACTTTCAAACACAGATCATCAATTGCATTGCCGGTTGCCATTATCGAGCAATCATCAGCATAGGAGACAATCGTGACTCCCTCTGGCGGTTGATGGAGCTTGGAGATATAGTGATTAAACAATAATGGGGACAGGACGCCACCCTGCGGTACCCCTTGTTTAATCCTCCTTGGTTTCGATGTTCTGTCTCTAAACCATACCGATGATTGACGACCACACAGGTAATTCGCGGTCCACCGTTTCAGTCCCTGCGGGAGAGTTGATGCTTCCACGTCAGCTAGTAGCGTGGAGTGGCTAACTGTATCGAAAGCTTTCGACAGGTCCAACGCTACTAGGACGGTTCTCTCACAGGGGCGGTTTTGGTTAAGACCACGGTTCACCTGTGTGTTTATGGCATTAAGTGCTGTTGTTGTGCTGTGCACTTTCCGGAAGCCATGTTGATGCTTAGCTGACCCAAGGTGGTATGTATAGTACGAGAGGAGTAGGGCCTCAAGTGTCTTTACCACAGGTGAAAGCAGGGAAATCGGCCGATAGGAATCACCCTTGTCGGCCGGTTTCCCTGGTTTCAGTAGTGGGACCACCCTCCCTACCTTCCAGATGTCTGGAATGATGAGGGTGGCCATGGACAAATTGAGGATCCCAGTGAGGAACTCAACTCCCGCGGGGCCTAAATTTTTCAGCATCAACACGCTAAGCCCGTCAGGGCCAATGGCCTTGGAGGCTTTCGCCTTCCCGGTGACCTCCTTTACCTCGCCACAAGTGAAGGTAAGAGGCGCGCTGTTGTTCGGTAATTTGCGCAGCCTCCTGGTCACCTTCCGCTTGGTCCTATCCCCCGAAGGATGCAGTATAAACTGTCGGCTAAAATAGCTCGCGCATCTCTTCGGGTCCGACGAGGCACGATCCCCGAATGAAATTTCCACTCGGTCGTCGTGCTTCGTCGGGTTGGATAAGGACTTCACGGTAGACCAAAGCTTACCAACACCCGTGACCAGATTACAGGACTTCAGATGCTCTTCCCACTTGTTCCGCTTGTGTTGGTCCACCAGCCTCCGAATCTCCACGTTTAAATCCTGGATGTTAGGATTTCGGGGATCGGAGCGGCGAAGGTGGTCGCGTTCGTTCGCTAGAGCGGCCGCTTCAGCCGGGAAGTTGGGACGGATCTCAGGGATCCTCCCTGCCGGAATGAAGCGGACCGCAGCTGACGCAACCACCTTGCGGAACTTATGTTCGCCTTTTCGAACGTCAGTGGGTGCGGGAAGAGACCTGAAGGCATTTTCGGTGAACTCCGCGAACCTGACCCAGTCAGCCTTTTTAAAGTTGATATAGGTCCGATGGTCCGCGGAGACAAAGTCAGCAGGTCTGTCAATCGAGATGATTATAGGTAGGTGGTCTGATGCAAGCGATAGCATAGGTCGCCACGTTATGCTATTTATCAGAGCTATCGTTAGGTCAGGCGAGCTGCTGCAACTACCCATAATCCTGGTGGGGGCATCTTCATTCATCGTGCAGAATGTCGTATCGTCTATCTGCTCTGCCAAATCATTTCCCCTACGATCAGCTGGTAGGCTTGAATGCCAGAGATCGTGGTGCGCGTTAAAGTCACCAACTACCAATCGGTTTTCACCTCTGAGGAGCGCACCTATGTCAGGGTGATATCCTGCCGGGCAGCAGGTGACAGGGGGTATATAAATATTAAATATTTCGAGCTCGACATCACCTGACCGGATAGCTATTCCTTGACATTCTAAGGTAGTGTCCCTGCGGTCGATGTCTTCTTCAATAAGACGATATTGCACTGTGTGATGGGTGATGAATGCTAAGCTGTGCAGTTTCGTTTCTTGGACCGCAGCTATTGACAGATTATGCCGACTCATAAAGTCGGTTATCTCCTCAATCTTGCCCTGCAGCCCATTGCAGTTCAGCTGAAGGAGTCTCGTTTGCCTCGGTAGAGTCGTCGCGGAGAGGGGTGTGAGGGAAGGGTGATGTTGCCCACCTGGACCCTGCTGCACATGCATTGGCACGTTGGGCTGCCTTATGGTGTTGTTTGGCAGCGCCGCCACTGGCGCGTGCGGTTGCAAGGCTCTACAACAGGGAGCCAGGTAGTCACCCGACCATTCACGTGTGGTGCGCAGGCCAGAACACACTCGAAAGTGACACCAGCCTTGGCACGAATTGCACCTGACTGATGCCGCATTCCGGTATATCCTAGCCTGACACACGGAACAGACTGTGTGGGGTACCAGGAGCTGCTGGCTACTCCCCACACGGGGGGCGGAGCTAGGTTGAGGGGGGGAGGGGAGCGACCATGTTGTTGTGTGCTCCTGCGAACCGTAGAGGTTCTGCCGGTGCTAGGCACCGGTGCACTAGGTGCAACTAGGGGAGCCGTAGAGGCTATGGGCGCCTTAGGACGCGAACAACATGGGGCCACATAATTTGTGAACCACTCCTTATGGGTCTTTAGGCATGAGCAGACCTTAAGATGGCTCCATCCGTCGCACGAATTACACCTTACCGAAGTGGAGTTCGGATGGAGCTTTTTCTGGCAAATAGGTTTCTGGACCAGGGTTTGGCTCGATGCCAGCCCTGACCAGAAGGAGGTGAAGCAACCCTGCTGCAAGGAGTTGCTCCAGGAGAGACAGACAACTTATGGGGTAGGCCGATCTAAACAGGGTTAGATCGCCGAAACAACAGTCCTTGGCCGGGTGAAACCCGGGTCATTCCGGTACGTAGAACCGACTGTCGTGGGAATGTCAGGATATGGCATCTTTAGCCTTGGTTCTGCTTTTATAGTGATTTAACCAGGCTACCGCTACTAGGTATTCCCGTTCAGGGAATGGAAGATGCCGAGCACCTTCGCTGAAATAGATGTTGAGGTTATCAAAAATGATACTTCCAAGGTTTTTGTTTTCAGGTTTTTGATGCTTTTGCTGCTGAAGCTGGGAGCTCACATTCCTTGTTGGGTGCTCTGTTAGCCTTGGGTTCCCTTCTAGCCTCGGGAAGTAGCGTATTTAGCCTTTTGTGATTGTCGTCACCGCTAATATTTTGCAGCCAAATGTTATCAACAAAATTGATGCGCAAAGGAACTAAGAAACGTATAGAGCTCTGCTTCTAGTACACGTGCTCATTCGCAATAAGTCTTGCTTTTAAAACTTGCAAGTGGGACTTGGCTAGAGTTGATTGGTATAAAATCAAAAAACAGGTTGAAAAAGAATAATTATTGTCTTGAGGATCCGGCCATCCGGCCGAAGGACCTTGTTAAGGACGGCGTGAAGTTAGGGTCCAGAATTCCTCGTGATTCCTGTTTTTCACTTTGGTTGTGTGCATACACAGTGATAAATTAAAAAAACCTATGTTTGTGTGTAAGTTGCCGTTTATTGCTGTAAAAAAGATCTAGAACGTTGTTAACATATGTAGGTTGGTACTCACCTGAGACGTCGCTGTAAGAAAAGTAAGACCTTTATAGCCCCACATCTGGCAACGGGCTCAACAAACAGGACTCGTGCAAAAGCAAAGCACGTAACGAGTACTGTCAGCGATTAGCTTACAGCGACATCCTGGTGTGACAATTTTCTCTTACGACCAATTGCAGACCTTAACGAAAACAATACCAATTTATTATTTTACGGCTGAGGGCTTCACTAACATTCTCCAGGGCGTTAATTTGTTTTTTTGGTATAAACAACATGGCCTAATGCGGCAAGCAACAGCACTACGGGAGAGCAGTTAGCTCTACACTGCAGACGCACGTGGCCGGTACTGTCCCAATGACACTAGCGCTACGTCCATCTCTTCATTGGAGAGAAGCGGTCCTATACTGGGTAGGATAACTCAACGCCGTTGGGCGCTCTTCATATTATGGAGGTGCCATATTTTATAAGAGCGTGCAACTTCTGGCGAATGCTGATGATATCGACATCATCGGCCTCTACGACGGCACCGTTACTTCTGCCTTTTCCAAACTGTATAAAGAAGCGAAACGTGTAGGCCTGGGAACCAGCATTAACACCAACAATAATGCCAGCATGGAAATCCAACGTAGAATCTCGCTTGTCAACAAGTGCTGCTTTGGGCTGAGTAGGCAACTGCGGAGTACAGCCCTCTCGACTAAACCAAACTCAGTCACAATCTATAAATCTCTCATCATGCATCTGAAGTTCCTCGGTGTAGATATTAGGGTAGCTTTAATAGCTTATTAGGTGCCAGATCTGCACAAGAATAAAAAAAAACACGAAAAGTAAAAGAGGTATAATTATGGGATGTGTAAAAGAAATTTACCCTGTTGGAAATTATACCAAATCAGGCGCAAGTAGGATTCGAAGCTAATACGAAAATTGCCTTAATTTCCTCTTTTATATGAAAATCCAAAGGGTGATTGTGCCAAGATTAGCTAAATTAAACGCCATTTTCTTGTAGCTGGTGGCTGCTTATGCCTGTTGCACGTTTTTTTCGCTGTTTAAGGTGGATTTGGTGAGGACTTGAACACTTTTTACCAGTAAAGACTTTAAAGATTTAGTTTAAAAAGGTCCCAGCGATATATATGCGTTCTACCGTACTGTTCGAAATCTACGAGGAAAATGGCTGAGTTTAATCGCTGAGTTAAAAACGAAAGCTCGTATGGCGAAAATCTCACTTCCGAATTTCGCCTTTATAACGGATAATAAGGAGTGGTTTGCACTTTCTGAAGCGTTCGTTTGGGGTCATGTAAAGCAGTATTTTCCGTATTTGTCCAGCAAAGCGTTGGATAGATTGGATATGAACTGGACTCCATTGTCAGATACTATTACTTTGGGCACTTCTTCCAAAAAACGCCCAATTGACACGGCTTTAAGAACTTTAAAAAGTGATGAGGATGATGAGGACCTAAAAATAGCCCTTTAAAAATCTGAAAGTTTCAGTTGTATTTTCCAATGAATGGCGAAGTACACGGTTATGGTGTTTTGGTGCTCTTGCAAATAGAGAATTTATTTACGAAATTTTTGACATCAGAGACTAAATTAGGTCAGTAATAAAAGCGACGTATTCTCTGTAATGTTTTATTTATGCCTCCGTAAGCTGATAGAGTCATCGTGGGCCGATTTCAAAGCTGTTGGAGTCGGATCTCGTGGAAGCCACAACTTGCATACCAAATCATGGGCCACCTTTTCGCCAGACGCATGATCGGACCGGCTGCCAAAAATTTGTCAATAACTTTGACACCTAGTAAAATATATTCTCTGTAACCATAGCCTCCAACTTGTCATATTCCTCAGAGCTAAAGTGCTCAGAATCCAAATCTATAAAATCCTCATTTCTAAGTGCGGAAAAGTCCTGTCAACGTGCGGGGCAGGACATCTGTTACTACATTTTGGGTACCCTTCCTATGCTCTATCTTGAAGGAATATCCCTGAGAGCCGTGGTCGTCGTCTGCTACTACAGTGAAGTCTTGATCATCCACATATGCTCGACATTTTTTATACTAATGATGGCGACTAAACATTCTTTTTCTGTTACCGACTAACTGCGTACACATTTATTGAGTTTTCAGGGCATAATGGCGATGGGAAACTCCTCGCCGGTACTATTAATATGCAGTGGTTGTAAAAAAGTACAGTGAAATCCGGACTTTGCAAAACAGGGGCTCGGCCATTTGAGAGATTTGAGATTTCAAAGCTTGAAAGGTTTTCTGGGCATCAGCTGCCCATTCAAATTCCCGGTTTTACTTAAGAGTAAGTGAGAGGAGACGTGATAGAAGCATAATCTTTAAAAAACTTATGATGGTAAGCTGCTACAACAACAACAAACTACATAAGCTTATGATACTACCCTGGCATTCCAAGAAAACGACGCAACTTTGTGACGCAGCGTGGGACCTGGGTATTAAGAAATGGCAGCGACTTTCTCAGGGTCAGCACTGATAGTCTTTTTGCTAATATTATGTATGTCCTAGGTGGTGCACTTGCAAAATCTGCTTTTATGCACATTAATGGTTAACCAGCTTTTTCTATGTCGAGTGCAACCTCTATTAAGACACTAAGATGCCGTTCGAAACTATCAGAAACAGTAAGTAAATCGTCCAAATAAATGAAGACCTCGTTGCGCATCTGACGCGGTATTATTTTGCCCATTCATTTCGACATCGTCTGTGGCGCATTAAACAAACCAAAGGATATTGCGGTGTATTGGTGGAGAGGCCTGCCGGGCACTGGAAGGGCGGTCTACTCGCGCGACTTTGGATCCAATGATATTTGTGAAAAGACGTCCTCCACAGCAACATTTCTATGATTTCCATTCACTGGCACTGCCTTCAAAAACACTACTGCCATTACGAGAAATTAATTTAAAATTTCCATGCCGTAAGCGAGCGTGATATTGTCTATCAAGCGATGGTTGGGACCCAGCCCAGTTCTTCGGAGTAAGCATCACCAATTATGTTGGTTGCGAAGAAGAATGGTAGCAAAAGATTACGTTGAGACTACCGTCGGCTTATCGAGAAAATCATGAGGGATAATTTTCCTATGCAGTTAATGGATGATGTTATCGAAAGGTTGCAGTGAGCGCGAGTACTTACAACGTTGGATTTAAGGAATGGATTTTTTCATGAGCCGATTGAAGCAGGTCCGCGGAAGTATACCTCATTCGAAACCCGCCAAGATCAATACGAATTTCTGTATGTTCCTTTCGGGATTTTGAATTCTCCGATAGTATTTACGGGGTACATTTTCGCAGTGTTGTGGGACTTAGTAAGGGGCGATGTCGTATTAACTTATTGTGCGATCGAATAATACACTCTATGAACGTTGACCAAGGTATAGAAAAACTGGAAGCTGTGTTAGGTAGGGCGGCTGAGTATAACCTATGTATTAAGTGGAAAAGGTGCCAATTTCTAAAGAGTAGGGTTGATTTCTTGGGTTATATAATAAAGAACGGTACCATAATGCCATGAAAAAACACAAGCGGTTTAGTGCTGATAAGAAAGCGATTCCGTAATTTTTATGTCTTACTTCATGGTTTCGACAATTTGTTGAGGAGTACGAAGTGATCGCCAAAACACTGTCAGGGTTGTTACGGAAGGACGCCACGTTTGTTTGTGAATAACAGCAGGTAGCATTTCAACAGCTAGTAGCCGCATTAGTCGGTTCACCAATCCTGTGTCCCAAGACGCTAACCGGACTACAAACAGATGCCTTAAAGCGCGGCTACGGAGCCGTACTCTTGCAGAGGGACAGCGAGGACTAATCCAATACATGAGCCGGAAGATAAAGCTTGCAGAGGAAAATTACCATACGTATGAATTGGAGATGTTAACAATTGTTGAGACACTGAAGAAGTGGAGAGTTTACCTCATGGGCTGCATTTCAAGATCATTACCGACTGCAACACGTTCACGACCATGAAGAAGAAGGATGTTCCCCTAAGGGTATCTCGCTGGGTTATGATGTTGATTTTCAATAAAGAAAACGCAGGACTCCGTTGAGAAGACGTTCTTCATTCCACAGTTGGGGTCTAAAATTGTGAAGGCTGTGAAGAGTTGCATCGAAAGTATCCTAACCGATTCAAAAGATGGAAGGAAGGAAGGATTGATGAACCCCATAGGCAAGGAAGACCGACCATTAAGCACTTTTCAGACGAAGCAGACGAAGAAGGCGTACAATTACACTCATTAGATTGTTGTGGTGGATGCCTTTTTGAAATTTCTGTGGTTGTATCCGAGCAAAAATACTGGTGCTTATGTTGTCGCTTTTCGCCTCTCCAAAAAAAGCAGCCATTTTCGGTAAACCAAGACGTGTTCGAACCGTCAGAGGAGTCGCGCTAGCTGGAAACCTCTTCAAAAGCTACTGTACCAAAGAGGGTATAGGTCACCTGCTAACGGCCAAGTAGAGCGTATGAACTTGGTATAAGCATATAGAGAGGGTACAACAGATCACACTACACAACAAATTCCAATCTCAAAAATTATTCTGGGTTGCGACATATCTTCTCTAGTTAATTTGGGGTCGCTGATAACGAATATCACCATTAAAAAGCTGTGGTTTTAACTTTGTGGGAGTGGCATTAAAAATGTAAAAAACTAGCCTTTTTCTGACCTTTTTCATATATGTATGTGTATCTAAAAAATTTCTTCTGCTTTTTAATTTAAAATATGAAAATGATTTCTGGACGCATTTCTTTTATGCTTCATTGAACTTTCTCTTATAAGTGTCCAAATATAATCTCCCATCATACTTTCATCATGCTGCCCTTGATATCTATGTTCAAATTCACAGACATCTTGATGGAATCGTTCACCTTGTTCTTCTGAGTAAGCACCCATATTGTCCTTAAATTTATCAATATGTGCGTGTAACATGTGAACTTCTACAGCCCATATGTTTAAAATTCTGTAGCATAGTTGAAATTATTTCTTCGTAATTAACAGCTCTGTGGTTTCCGAGGAAAATATAAATATTTAAATGGTTCCGAATCCTGAGAAAGTGCCTTGTTTCATCAAGCCTAATTTAATGTGCAATGGAGGCATCAATATATTTTCAGGCTTCACAAGTATTTGCCATTTAACATTATGCTCTCCTGCCTTGAACTCGGATCTTTTAGGCCAAGAGTGTTGTTGGGAATGCATTGAGTCTGCTCGGCTATCCCATAGGCAGAGAAAACATACTTAGATATTTGGTATATCCGCCCTGCATTCCCATTAAAAACCCAACCATTAAAGTCGCCGATCACTAGCTAGATGTGATTGTTGTATTTTAATTTTTGAAGCAACATTTTAACACTGTCGTAATTTTCTTTCAACATAACGGAGTGAGCCACAGGAAGAGATGGATGTTTATTGCCATTGTGCAGAAGCACAGCTTTTAAGCTTGTTGAAGAACTGTCTATAAAAAGGCGCCAGTCAGAAGGAGTGTATGGTATTCCTATTTCTTGAAACAACCCAATAATGTCATTGCAATAACAAAGCCCATCCTCCTTGATGAAAAATGAAGAAAATACTTTATGACGGTCTCTTTGCTTTGTAATTTTCACGTTAGAATCAAGCAAATTCCTTTGCTGTATCCTGGAGCATAGAATTTCTGCAGTGGTAAATGTTTTGAATTTACGATTTATTTGCAAAAATAGTTGTTGTTTTATTAAGCTACGACGATCGCGAACCGTCTCGTTCTTATTCATAGCTTTTGTTTTCACCTACATATTACGCTACAGTTTGCCCATATTTTTTGGACTTTAAAGTGCAATATTTCGAAAAGTTAATGAGATTTGTTTTTTTAATATGAATTTTTTTACAAAATGTTGAGATATAGGTCTCAGCTACTCCATGCATTATCCATGACACTCTAACTCTTAGCACGAAGTTTTCGCGTTTTAAGATTCTAACTGTGTTCGAAATTAGGGTATTGGGTCTGTCATAACTTAGTGAGTTAGTTAACCCTTCGGAGGTGTGGTGGGGTATGTCATACCCCAGCACATGTATTTCCTTAAATATATATATGTTTTTGTTTAAGGAATACGTTATCGCTCCCAATAGCTTTCATTAACATTCAAATACAGGAGATATGCCACGTTTTACATACCCCAGATATTTCTGTTCCATGGGACAGCCTTTCAAAGTGGGCTGGGGTATCATATTCGATCGCCATAACTTTTTATGTAATTAATGCATTACAGTGAATTTTCTTTCCTTTAAATAAATGTTATTTTTACTTTTGAAATGTAAAAACAGTTTTGAAATTGTTTAAATACAAAAAAAATTATGTTTCAGAAAACTGGAACCTCACTTTTTGGAATAATTTATATTGTCTTTTTTTTATGGCTATAATATTGAATACGAAGGAAAAATTGTTATGTTTTCAAATTAACACTTTTTAAAAATTAGTTAAAGAATAATAAATCACCACAAAATATTGCTATTATTGGAATTTGGTATTTATTTGAAATTGATAGGCATGGGGTATGTCATACCCCACCACACCACTCAAGGAACTTTTAGTCACCACACCAACGAAGGGTTAAAATTAAGGCTGTAAATGAGTTAGACTCAGAACGCCAAGCGACACGCCAATATTCAAAGGAAAATATCGATTTTATACTGAACTAAAATAAACAAAATTTTGATAAAAAGGGAAGAACTCGACTAAGTGTAGACCAAATTAATTTTTCGTCAATAAGCGTACTCAGTTTGGTAGCGGGCTTAAATTAAGACCTAAGTAATTTGGTCCGTATAGAGTTGTGGCGGTTTTGGCTTGCGACAGGATGGAAACCTTAGATCGGGACGTACGGGCAGTCGGGAGGGCCGAAGGTGGAATGCTGGCAGCCCTGCATAGTTAAATACAAGTGACATATGTACGTATGTACTAATTAGTTATAAGTGATATATGTATTTTAAGTACCTCCTCTCTCTAAGGGGAGAGAGTTCGACTCGCTGTCCTAAGTGAAGCTCAGGTCAGACGATAGTCAACAGTGATTGAATAAAGATCTGAAGCAGAATATAAACATTTTGAAAAAGAAACAAATGTGTAACGTTTTTTATTACTGGCGCAGTCGAACTTTAAGAACCTACACACCTTACAAAAAGAAAAAACCAAGGATATTTGTATTCCAGGAGTTTTCAAAATATAAAAATATAATAAAAGTAAACACGTGAAAAGCCAAAAACTAAAATTTTGTGAAATACGTGTGTTTGAAAAAACTTCACCTTTAATGACCTCTAAATAATAAGCAGAAAGTAATTAAATTTAATTCGTACATCTAGTGAAACTCCCCCAAGTGAGTAAACATATATATGTATGTACGATAACGAGGTTGATGAGCTTTGCCAACAATTACTGTTTATGAGCGTCGCAACTACACCAACTACTTCGCCAACAGGAGTAATAAGAGAGGTAATACAGGTGAGTGCTTCAGTAGCAGAGCCAGTAGCTGAATTATCGACAACAAGCCTATCAGCAACTACAATAACAATGGCTGAAGCTAACCAAAGAAGAGAGCGAACAGTACATAAGGTTGGTTGCTCCCTTTGATGGGGACAGAAATTATTTGGCGATGTACATTGATTCTATAAATGCATTAATGCCAGCGTCATCATCTCTTAATGAAGACGGAAAACCGTTTTATTTTCAATGCATAATAAATACTCTCCGTGGGCCGGCACTGGATGTTGTGAGAAGGGAACAACCTGCGACATGGGAAATATTGAGAAATTTTTTTTTTATTTATTCAAGCTTATATAACAATATAATTATTATATAAACTACAAGTAAACGCAGCGCTAGCTACAAAGGCTTTCGGCTGGCTGGTGGAAGCTGGGTGGTTAGATGCGTCGGAGGAGATCCGAGTCCTTTAAAAATTTATAAATTTTAGAAATTCCTTGATTGCATGGGCTTATTAGCAATGATAGAGGATCGTGGTCGGCGCAGTGTAGGTGTCTTTGTTGTTCTAGTCCAGGGCAAAAGGTTAATAAATGCAGTATACTGACTGTAGCGTTACAAAATGGGCACAGACTCGGCTGCCTCCCTTCCAGTAGGTGTACGTGTGTGATTGTGGTGTGCCCGATACGTAGACGAGTATAAGGCCTGGTTATGTTAGGCGGGAGGTATGATAGGTAGGTTGGTGTAGTGCAACTGGGATTAATCATAGAGTAGTGATGTCTGTAAAGGACCCACTCGGCCATTAGTTTCGCTTGTCTCAGTTGTTTTGTGAGTCGATAAACATCGCTTTTACAGAGCATGCTTGAGGTGGTAGTAGGAGTGATCCTCATTTCCTTGGTCGTATCAGCAATTGTATTGCCGTAGATGTGCGAATGCCCTGGCACCCACATGATTATGATTTTATGAGGGTGAGAGATCAAACTGTTTCTTATTCCTCCTATTATGTGGTTTACATAATTACAGTTTTTAATGGCGTTGAAGCAGGACATACTGTCAGTGCATATGGTAAACTTCCCCTTGTTTTTTAAGGCATACTGCAGGGCATGAAGAATTGCAGTTGCTTCAGCGGTGAAAATGGAGCAAAAAGGAAATAATAATCCGTACGATATGGGCTCCCCACTATCTTTGACGACAGCGAAGGAGGTGTAGTTTGCTTTGGACCCGTCTGTGTAGATCAACTGCCAATTTGAAGTTTTGAGGCGAGCTGCAACTTCCAAAAAACGTGCTCGATATTCAGCTGATGTCGTGGATGATTTCGAAAGTAGACTTAAGTCATTCAGAAATGATGAGTGCTTCAACAACCATAATGGATGATGACTACAACGCTGTGAGGGTATTGTTAGTGGCAGTCCATTGTCTATTGCAAATGCTGTCCTCGGCGTTATCGGTTAGAGAAGGTAATCCAGATTCTGTGAGGATGTTCTTTATTGGCGAGGTGGGGAGCGCGCGTATAGATCGTCGGACTACAGTGTGATACGGGGAAGCCAAAAGTTTGAGATTGTGTTTTGCATGTTGGCCATATATTTCTAACCCGTAGTTGATTAGCGATGAGATGATAGCTTTTGTGACATTGACCAGCAATTCAGAGTTGATGAGCGAGCGTTTACTTGATAAATATTTAACAATATATAACTTACGAAATAATTTATCTCTGACGTATTTACAGTGTTGCTTAAAAGAATACTTAGAATCTAAGAATATGCCTAGGAACTTATGACTATCTTCAAAGGTGATGTTTACATTGTTGAATGTTAGTGGTGGTGTATTACAGTTGCGTTTCTTACAAATATGGAGTAGCTTTGTTTTATTATAGGAGATTGAGGCGCCCGAAGAAAGTGACCATGTGGAGATGCGGGATAGAATGTTGGAAAAGGTCTCTGTTACAGTGTTTAGGTTAGAGGTTTTGGAAAGAAGTAATACGTCGTCAGCATAAATTTGATGGAAAACGTTGGGAAAACCATAAAAAATAGAGCTGAGTTCATCAAAAGCTGTAACAAAAAGTATGACGGACAGGGGTGACCCCTGTGGTGTGCCGTTGTCTAGGGGAAGGATGGCGGAAATTATATATTTTTGGACCGACCTTCCATTTGTCGAGTTGTCTTAAAACTACTTGTATACCGATCCGATCGAAAGCCTTTTCAAAATCTAAAGAAAGAAGTGAAATGTGATTTTTGCTGGATAAGGCTTCGGATATCTAGTGATCAAGATGTAAAAGGGCGTCAATCGTACCCTGCCCCTTTTTGAAGGCGACTTGGTTGTGGTGCATGAAATTGTTTGAATGAATGTACCAGGAGAGTCTGGTGGCAATAATTTTTTCCATTAATTTACCTAAACAGGGAAGAAGAGATATAGGACGGTAACTGGATACTTCATCGCAGGGCTTGCCAGGTTTAAGTATTGGAATAATAGCGCTAGTTTTCCAAAGTGTGGGATAGTTTCCAGTCGAAAATATGTTGTTGTAATGTTTGATTAGACGGGATAGAAGGGGTGCAGGGAGATGTTTTATGATGGGATAAGAAATTTTGTCAACACCAGGAGTTCTACCTTTAACTGCTGATAGGGCACACTGAAGTTCATGAAGAGATAAGTCAGCATCTAACTGTTTGGCGGAGGAAGACAAGCGATAGGGGAACGTGCGGTTGGAGTGGAGGATGGAACGTTTACTGTCGCGGAATTCGGTGAAAAAACTGGAGTCAGAAGAGACTTTGGAGAAATGGTTGGCTAATTCCATCGCTATATCGCAAGGATATAACAGATTGCCACGGGGAGAGTTAAGGGAGGTGATAGGGAAATAGGAGCATGAGCCAGTAAGCCTCTTGATGTCGGCCCAGATCTTTTTTGTGTCAGAAGATGCTGAAATGCCGCTGGTAAACTTTTGGAAGCAGATAACTTTTGCATTTTTGGCACAACGGCGGAAAAGTGCATTATATTTTTTATATAGTATGAGATTCGTTGTGGTCCTATTGCACTTAAATTCACGCCAGGCCTGTTGCTTATTCGTTCTTAATACCGAAAGTTCTCTGTTCCACCACAAGGGGGCTTGTCTGATACATTTAGTTGTGGAAAGTGGGATGGATTGATTTGCTGCGGAACGTATGATTTTTTGGATGTTGGAAGTTTCTTGATTAACATTGGATGAAGTAGGAAAGGAGGCGGAGACAGTTTCACAGGTCTTTTCAATTTTCGTCCAATCCGCAAGGTCTGTTTTGAAGTAAATTCTGGGTTTGAAAAGTGACTGCGGACGGGATATTTGGATTTTGGTTAGGATAGGAAAGTGATCACTGCCATGTAGATCGTCGATGAGGTGCCATGACACCTTGGAAGAAAGGGAAACAGAGGAGAGGGTAAGGTCAATATGGGTAAAAGATGCATGAGTAGAAAAATGGGTAGGAGAACCGTTGTTCAAACTAACGGTGTTGGAGGCTAAAATGATGTCTTCAATTATACGACCTTTTGAGTTAATGCAGGAAGATCCCCACAGGGTACTCCATGCGTTAAAGTCGCCAGCTAAAATGAAAGGATGGGGAGAGGAAGGAATGATGTTGTTGAGGTCTGTTGCGGTGATTATTTGGTTAAGAGGAGAATAGGCGCAAACTGTAGTAATTTTATTAGAGGTTTGTAGTTCAATGGCAAGAGTAGAGATATTGGATTGGGGAATAGAGGATAGATGAGGAATGTTTCTTTTGACAAGAATGGCAATGCCCTGTTTGCTAGAAGTAATATGCGGTGGATTGTAAAAGTGCCCGATATAGGCTTTGGGAGTGTGAGGAGTGATATTGTGAACAAGGTGCGTTTCATTTAACAGTATAGCAGAAGGATTATAGTCTTTAATTAACATTTCAAGATGAACATAATTGTTGAAGTAGCCGTTCATATTCCATTGCAGAAGGCACAGCGTGTTGAGGATTAGAGATATATATAGCAGGTATAAAAAGATATGTTAATTATATTTATATTGGAAAATCGACAATAGATTGTTTTGGAGATGAGGTAGGGTCGTCGGGTTCTTGAGAAAGTGGGGGAATAGAGGAAATATTCATATTTATAGGGATATTGTGGGGTGAGTGGCTAACAAAGGATAGTGGAGAAAAGAGAGGTGGGGTTGGGGAATCTAGTAAAGGTTGGTTTGTTGGAGGAGTGAGATTGGTTGAAGTAATGGTTTTATTTTTAGGTGCAGATTCATTGATATTGTTGTTTGTGGTTTTTGCTACGTTAGCAAAAGAATTTGGGTTAGAAGTATTAGGCTGTTGGAGGAGGGATGATCAGCTAGGCAGTTAGCACACATTACACGGGTGCATTCGATAGGGGAGTGAGGCGGAGAGTTGCACGTGGCGCAGACTGCTGAGTTTCGACAATATTTAGCGGTGTGGCCAAGAATTTGACAAACCTTACAACGCATGGGGTTTGGATAATAGGGACGGACGGACAGGGTTCTCCAGGCTACTTCAATTTTGTCTGGAAGGTGGTATTTGTCAAAAGTTAGTAGGATGTCACCAGTATATTTGCGTGAACCGTCAATTGATCTGGAAAATTTGTAGGCAGTTTTGACACCATTTTCCTTAAGGTCCTCTACGATCTCATCTTCGGACAAGTGACTGAGTAACGGGGCGTATATAGTTCCTTTGACGGAATTGAGGGAGTCGTGTAGTGTGACAGTAATTTGTGTAACGCCTGGCAGCGTCTTGGCAGCTAGAACCTATTGTTTCCGAATTTATTGGCCCCGGTGGCCATGGCTCAAAAAGCAATTAGATACACTAATGCGTATAAGTGTGATTGCTCGAATGAAAAACGCGAGCGAGATAACAGGAAAATTTGTAACTGTATAACGGCACTCGTAGAAAAAGTGCAGAATGAGAGATAGCGAAAAGATCACGGCGGAACAAAGAAATAGCGTCTGTATGCTGCGAGAGCTCGTCGGTGACTGATTGAGAAATTTCTTAATAGAAGAGTTTGCAGATCCCACACCAATGACAACTGCAATTTTATTAGTTAGTAATATAAAATTTAAGGGTAGTGTAAAGTTACTTTGCGAAGAAATAAATGCAGAAGTATGTAAAGTAAGAGATAGTATTAAGTTAAGAGAATCAAATAGCTCTTCTATAAATTTTCTGAACACAGAATTAAAACGTACAAGCTTAAAAACCCTAAAGAGAGAATTGCCATTTCATTTGGTAGCTTTGATTTATGCTTACATAGTAACGGACGTGATATCGGCTATTCAGGTGTTAAGAGAAAATGATGTTTACGATAATATTGTAAATGAAAAAATAGCAAAACTATGTCTAATAATCAAAAATTTAGTAATCAAAGAAATTCAAATGCGTATTCAACTTCAGCTAATAGAAATTTGTCTAATGTGCAACAATATAATCCTTACAAAAATGGTTTCGCAGATATGCAACAATGTCAGCCTTTTTGTAATGATTTCAATAATATCCAACAAACTCCATATTGTAATGCCCGTTTTGGCTACAATTCACAAAACCAAACAAATAACACACAGTTTAATAGCAGTGAAAACTTTCGAAACCAATTGCCATACTTAAATAACAATTCAGCAGTGCATTCACAACAAACATATTTGAAAAAGGGAACAATTCAAATCAATCCAGAATCAGGCGTTTTGGAATTCCTGAACCCATGGAACAGGATAACGAGAATTTTCGGCTAGAAACCTCGGATACTTACCAAAAGTTCAACTAGTATTGGAAAATCACCCTTTTAATTTTCTAGTTGATACAGGCTCATCAATAAGTTTAATTAGACCTAATCTTTTTAGCACACGAATTTTTGAAACAAACCCAATTACCTTAACAACTGTTACAGGGGAAATAACATTAAACAAAACTCAAAGGGTATACAATAAAAAGGAAAAAATGGATTAGTATTCTATGTGTTCGATTTTTCCACAAAATATGATGGGTTGTTGGGTTACGATATACTTAAACAGTTAAAAGCAAAAATTGATATCGTTCAAGAATGTATAATTTTAAACGATGTCGTTCATAAATTTGTAGACAAAACTGAATCAAAGCCATGCGTATTTTTAGAAAATTTCAGTGTGACTGGTAATTTAGGATTTAGACTCAAACATTTGAATAGGGAGGAGCTTATCGCTTTAAGAAACTTTTAAGCAAATTTAGAAATAATTGTTATAAAGAAGGTGACACATTAACATTCACAAATAAAATAAAACATAGAATTAAAACGACTTCATGTGTCGTATATACGTACGATCGTACAGATATCCCCAAATACAAAACTTAGAGGTAGACAAGCAAATAAAAGAAATTTTGCAGCAGGGTATAATTTGCCACAGTAAATCACCATATTCGGCACCAATCTGGGTTGTGCCAAAGAAGCTGGACGCTTCTAATATACAAAAATGGCGAATTGTGGTACATTACCATAAGTTAAATGACATCACTGTAAGTGACAAGTATCTTATTCCAATTATGGATGAAGTACTTGATAAGCTATTGTTTGGGCAACCAAATATTTTCGTCCATATTTATGTATATGGTAGGAAGTTTGAAGGAACCAAATACAAAATTACAACGTTGGAAATGGAAGCTTAATCAGCTCAACTTTGACATCAAATACATACCAGGAAACGAGAACCACGTAGCTGATGCGTTATCACATATTGAGCTTAATGAGTGCTACTTTGGTGACGATTCGTCTAACATTGCTACCATTCATTCTGCAACAGAAGATTCTGAATCCCATATTCCAACTTCATTAAGACCACTTAATGTTTTTAGACGACAGTTAAAATTAATTAAAAGTAATGAAAACAGCTCAGAAACCGAAAAAGTTTTTAAAAATAGTGTTACAACAATTAAGTATGTCGACCTAACCACCGATCTAATAAAAGATATAATAAAAACATTTTTGATAGGTAAAAGTGTAACTATTTTCATGCCAATTAATTCAGATTTTGTAAAATTTCAAAATGTTTTTAAAAACCTTATTAACAATAAAAGACATAAAATATTGCTTGCAACTAAGGAACTCCAAAATATTAAAGATTTTTCCGAATTTAAAACAAAGATCTTAGAAATCCACCTGGATGGTCTTCATCAGGGCATCGAAAAAATTGACAATCAATTCAAAAGTAAATATTACTATCCGAACTATCTAAAAGAAATCACTAAAGTTATTAATGAATGCGAACTTTGTAATAGGTGCAAATTTGATCACATATCCAATAAAGTTCAATTTAAAATAACGCCGCCTAGATATGAAACTAGGGAAGAATTTGTAATCGATTTCTGGGAATGGGATAAAAAACATTACCTCACCTGTATCGATTTATATTCAAAATTTGGAACTGCTGAAGAAGTTCAAACATTAAATTGGTTAGAGACAAAAAGAGCTCTTATACAAATTTTTAACCCTCTGGGACCTCCGAAGGTTTTGAAAATCGATCAGGACCAAGGTATAAACAACGTAAATATTAAAAACTGGTGTGATCAGCCGAACATAAAGATTGAAGTAACTACAGGAAAAACGGGCATTGCAGATATTGAGCGTTTTCACAAAACACTAAATGAGAAGCTTAGAATAAATGGCAGCTCAGATGGTAAAGAGCTGAAGTATATGCAAATTGAACAAGCTCTTTTTACGTACAATCATAGTATAATACATTCTACGACTGGTGAAACTCCATACAACGTTTTTTTCAATCGTTTGACTCCTAAATTTAATGCGCAACTTACTAAAGAAAACAGAATAAATAATGCAAATGAAAATCGTAAATTAAAAGATATAAACACTTCCTTAATCAATGCTGAAAATTCTAGAAAACGCCTAGACAAGACAAAAAATCCATTCAGAAAGGTAGCATTACTTAAAGCTGAAAATGACAATGAACATTTTATAGGTAAATTTAAGAATCGTAAAGTAAGAAAATGCAAAAGTCAATTTAAAAGAAAGAAAAAATTTAAGGAAAGTTAAAAATATCATACATACCCCATATATATATATTTTGTTCAATTGCTTTAATTAATTATCGTTAATATTTCTTTCTAAATTGAAGTCGATGTTAAAATAGAAATTTAAGTTTATCTCATAAGTCTGCCGAAGTTGAGCCTGAACTTTTTTATGAATCCTAAAATTAATTAGATAACTCTTAAGCTTCTTCAAATTTGTAAGATAGAATTTCAGGTTTGTCGCTTAAGGTTGACGGCAGAGTACACGCTATAAGCGGAGCGAAGATTGAAGCGATAATATTTCTTGCTATAATCAAAGCTATCACATGTCAGAGTGTATGCTAGTAAAAAAAAGAAAACAAGAAGAATATCAAAAATTCAAGCAAATTCATGCTATAAAGCAGTTCACAACATACTTTGTAGCTTCACGCTTCATTTATAGCATGAATACGCTTTGCTCTTCGCTTACACTCTGACATGCATCAAGCAAACACATAAGAAAATACATGATGCTATTTATAGCACGATATAGCTTTACTGCTTTGCTCCGCTTATAGCGTGTACTCTGTCGTCAACCTAAGTCTTTTGAAATTCAGTCCTAATTAGTAATCATTGTAATAACGATAAATTGTCAACTGAAATTACTATAATTAGATCAATAAGTATACTTCTCTTTCTTTTGACGGGAGGAGTGACATATGCACGTATGTACTAATTAGTTATAAGTGATATATGTATGTATTTTAAGTACCTCCTCTCTCTAAGGGGAGAGAGTTCGACTCGCTGTCCTGAGTGAAGCTCAGGTCAGACGATAGTCAACAGTGATTGAATAAAGATCTAAAGCAGAATATAAACATTTTGAAAAAGAAACAAATGTGTAACGCTTTTTATTACTTACATATATCAACTAAACGCAAGATTTAACGAAAAGGATGAAGATGAAGACAACGACAAGAAACGAGACACGTTTTTTGAATATGTATGCATATGTAGTATACTCGTATGTATATTAGAATAAAATTTGTTGAAAAGGGTATTTTCCTGCACAGCGACAAGCGGCACTACAATAAATTAAAATATTTGTTTCCCAAATCGCTCTTTTTGTGATATTTTGCATACTTTGTATATCCAAGCGCACTGGTACCCATGGTATTATAATTTTGTTATTTGTAACAGCATTATGCAACTGAGATAGATATAGACATATATATATATATATATGGGATTAGTTGATCGATTAAAATGCGTGTTGTTTGTTTGACGTCCAATCCAAAAAGAACTTAAACTCTATTTTTATTTTAGAACAAAACGAATACAATGAAAAAGGCAAGTAAATATGAAAAGCAAATTGTTAAAATTAACTATGCGCACGGTTGCATCGAGCATGCAAAAACTTAACATTTTGTCATTACGTTTGTTTCCGGGACACATTGTGAAGAGAGGGGCCTGATGCGCAAATGGTTTGGGCAGGAACGCTCTGTAGAAGTTAATCATTGCCAGGAATCGTTTGTGATCCTTTGCAGACGTGGGTAACTTAAATGATCAACTCGGCTAGGCAAAGGTTTAATACCATCTTTGGTTATACTATGCCCCAAAAAATGCAGCTCTGGTACCCCAAGTACAGATTTTGATCCTTTGATTGTTAATTTATGCTCTCGTAAGCGTTGAAATATCAAACGAAGATGTGCAAAGTGCTCTTGCGACGGACTTCAAGCGACGCAAATGTCATCTAAGTAAATAAAAACGTTATCTACGCGGCGAAAAATTTCGTTGATTATTCTGTGGAAGGTTTGCGCAGCGTTACGCAATCCAAAGGTCATATACGTAAATTCATATATATATATATATATATATATATATATCGTCGGGATGGATTCGGATCTCATGAAAAGCTCTCTGCAGATCGATTTTGGAAAATGTTGTTTTCCCCGCAAGAATATGCGTGAAATCGTGCAGGAAATGTAGCGGATATATATCGGGTACCGTTACCGCGTTAAGAGCGCGGTAGTCGCCACAAGGTCTCCACGAACCATCGGCTTTACGCACCATATGCAATGGGCTTGCCCAATTACTGCTGGATGGTTGGCATGTGCCAAGTTTCATCAGTAACTCAAATTCGTTTCGAACCGCCTTGAATTTCTCTGGAGAAATCCTTCGTGGACGTACGGCTACTGGTTGGCCGGTAGTAATAACGCGGTGGGCGATCGTGGACTTAGCTGTAGGTTCAAGAGGCGCAGGTCGCGTGACGTCGCTGAACTCTCTAAGCACATTTGAAAAATCTAGGTTTACGTTGATCGTTGAAACGCTTGTTTCGTTGAGTTTAGTTACTGAACAAATCGCTTTTATTGCTGTTGCTGGTCTAATAAGCAGCGCATTTTGATATCAGGTAAGAGATCATAATGCGACAAGAAGTCGGCGCCGATAGTAGCTTGCGTTACCTCCGCAATTACAAACTTCCATATTAAATCTCTACGTAGGTTAAGGTTAAGGTTGAGTATCGCCAAACACCTGGATTGGCGAACCGTTAGCAGCAAACAGTTTCATATCCGAAGGCATTGCTCGCACCAATTTTGAACATTTAGGAAGCACAGACACGTCTGCGCCGGAGTCGACCAAAAACGTGATTTTCGTTGACGTGTCGAATATGCGTAAGCGACAGTTCGATGGCATTTCAGATTGTTTGATTGTGTCTGAAATGCTATTGGCAGAGCGCTGATATTGCGAACTACCTGACGTGAGAGAGAATTTACAGGGTTGACGACATTTTGTGGCATTTTGACCAAATTTGGCATGATACCAGGAAAAATCGCTGGTCACACCGGAATGAGCATGTGCTGGCGTTCTTGATCTGAAGCGTGAGCGCGTTTTTTCACTACTTAAAACCTTATCGAAATGCTGCTTAAGCGCGGCTATTTCGGTCCTCAGATCGTTACGGGTGGTATAATTTGGCGGAGGAAGATTCGTTCCGGACACCTCGTTGACACGACCTTCGCGCAATTGCATTGACTCTACTATGGAATCGGCGATTTTTAATTTGGCGACTATTGGTACGCTCGTTGCTATGATCGCTGCTTGCGCATATGGTATAAATGTATATATATTTACCAAAATGCTCAGAATGATTTGCGAAACTGATTAAGCCATGTCTGTCTGTACGGTCTTCCATGCAACGGATAATTCAAAAAATATAGAGCAATCTCATCTATGGTATACATACAGCTCTTGGCCCAAGGTAGTTTGGTATTGCAATTGGGCGAAATCGGACAAAACTGTGTTTTATGAAGATCAAGAGAATGCGATATTTCAGTAAACAGCAAAGATAATTTACTCAAATTTGAGATAGGATTCATGGTGGGTGGTGGAATTACATGCAATCGTTGGAAGAATGTTATGTTGGTTTGTTATCACGTTGTCATCATGAGTATTCGTTACAGATAACTTGTACAAGCTTGTACCAACTTGTCCTAGCACCAATAAGCAAGCAAGCAAAATAGCTGATAGTGGCATATGGTTGCATTTGAGGCAACGAAACAATTCGATCTTTCAATTTATAAATTGACAAAAACATAAAAATGTGATTTATTTGCATTTTGAATATAATTTATTACGCTTTGATTTTGCAATTAAATGATTTACTATTAACGATTAAAGTGAAAACAAATGCGCATAACTGCAAAAACAACAATCAAAACTTTCCTGCATTTTTGTTTTTTATAACTTGTAGCATGGACAACAAGCAAAAAGATCGCACAAGTCGTTGCATAAGGAACTAACTTAAGATCTGTCGCTATATAGTACAAATGTTATGTATAAAATCCATGTAATTTGAAATATAACCAATACAAAGTATATAATAAGCACATATTCTTGCATATTAAACCTATTCGCTATAACCTACAAACTGTTTTTGCTTTTACGTCGTCACCTCGTGTATTATATGTATGTACATATCCACGGTGTACAGAATACAAATCAGCATTTTTATTGCAATTTTGTGAGCTTACCAATTTGAGCGCATTTTCGACAAATTTCACTTATGGAAATGTAAGAAACTTCCTTTGTTGCTTTATTTACCTTTTTGGGGATTTTTTACTTCAATCATTCTGTTTCATTCACACTCATAACATTGCAGCGGAGAAATAAGAATAACAGATCATACTTAATGTTGCATTGGTATTGGTATTTGAAGAAAAAATTCACTATTGCATTGGAATAGTAGGGGAAGTGCAAGGCGAATTCATGCGAGGTGATAGCATCCCATGAGCTTCAGACTTGTTCTTCTTTCCAAATTCGCTGGATTGCTTACACATACAAAATGCGAGCGAACTGGGCGAATTCAGTCGCAAAATTACACTAGCAAAATACATAAGCAATTCAGATTTTGACGTTTCGCACCCAAAATGACACAAACAAAATGCTATCTTGATATCACCTTCTATGGATCCACCTTGGGGAAGTGGATAGCCGTGGCTGGCAGGGTGGTTGTTTGAAAATTAATACATGAAGCGATGTGTACATATGTATAGAAGTTTTCTATTATTAACTCGTTGGCAATATCTGGTGTAAAAGTTTCCACAAAGATTTATTTGATATATTTGAAAAGTAAATTTAAACAACCATATTGCAATCCAGCAAATTGTCAAATAAGCATATTTACACGTGTTGTTCTGCCTATTTGGATTAGTGTTTACTGTTAAACAAGGTATCAAAATACTATAGGATGTATTCTAATAAAATTTTAAATGAAAAAAACTATGGAATATAAATGATAAAAAATAACTTTTTCTTTTTTAATTTTTTTGTTTCTAATTTTATATCTTTCAAAAAAAAATGAATCTCAGTTGTATGAAGAATGGTGAATCCGTTAATGGCATTAATGTAGGTTGAAGGATAACGCCAAACATAGTTTTGACAATAAATTAAAGTGTAGCGACGTACGCGGGGTATAGCTAGTTAAAAATAATTGTCCTGTTAGAAATATTATTCTGACATCTTTTTAAATATTTTATTAACTTGTTTTTAATTGGAAATTTGTTTTCTTACATTAGGAGACGACTTCCATCCTTCGAATTCCGATAAACCAATGGACATAATTGAATTCAGCAGTATCCAGCTAACAAATACGACACAAAATTTGCATCGACTAGTTATTCGCGACATGCATGAAATAAAACTTCACAAAAATATTTCCGACGTAGATGATCATTTTAGTTTTTTCTCCAAAAATAAACTATAACAAAATAAGTAAAAGTGTAGTGAGCCTATGCTAAGCTCTGTGAGTATGCACAGAGGACTTATGTATATTAGACAGAGAAGTACCATCTCGTCAGAGAACTTGTAAGTAATGAGAAGGCGCAAATGTTAAAACAGCTTTTTCATCAACAAAATTTCTACGTGCCGTCGGGAGAATTCAACAATTCTACCACACCAATAAAAACCATTTTCACCATATTTTGCTATATTTAGAGCAGAGAGGCTATTGCGGAGGCGAGCGGCTGCATGTGCTCAAAAGGAAGAAGATAAGTAATAAATCAAAACAAAAACCATAGAAGAAAAATAAGTAAACAAAAAAACCAGTTTCTGGATAGCGAAACGCAAGTTGAGACGGCAGATTAGTTATGCAATAGTTGAGGATAAGAGATGGGTTGAAAGGGATAGGGGGAATCGTCAAAAGAATATTCTTTCGATTTTTCGGCAATTTTTGTGTCAATCGCCATCAGCGCGTGCACTTGTAGGCAAATGAGTTGATGCGCGCATTTGGACAAAAGTTCTAGAATATTCTAGAATGTTCTAGAATGTTCCAGAATATTCCAGAATATTCTAGAATGCCAGCAATTTGTCAGACTACGTTGGCAAATTAGATTATTGTCTGATATTGCGATGTTGAATCTTTTCAATGACCGTCAATGGTTTGTAAAATTGAAGATTTTAGCATTTTTGTGTTCGTCGTGCAAAGGATTGTTGCGGGGAACATTTGCGTGCGCGGGGAGATGAAATGCTTGCGCTTATGAATGAACATCTTTTGTTTTCGGAAATACACGCGAGCGTTTATGAATGAATTTTTTGTTGTTGTAGGTATGTACATATGTAAATATGTAGATATGTATGCAGTATATGTAGATATGTATGCATGTACGTACATATGTAGTTTCAAATATTTCAGAATATTTGGCGCAAGTGCAGGCACAAGTGCAGCTGCGGTTGCGATTGCGCTTTGATATGATTAAGATTTAGCGTAGGCCAAGGTTGAATTTATACACATGCACATTGTATATACATATTTGCATACATATTTTATTTAATGAATGACAAGCAAATGATTTAGCAGACAAAAACAGCTGCCGCTCTGACTTTTATTAAATTTTAAAATACATATGTATGCATATAATTTTGTCATGTTTTTATTAAACTTATTTTTGACTTAGAAAATTAGTAAATAAAGATTAGTTGATAGGTGCATATACATATGTATGTATGTAAATATGAATAAAGAATTAAAATTAAGATTATTAAAATATCTACATAGTACATACATAAGTATGTAATATTACCATAATATCTATCCATATCTAATAATCATAATTTGCGCACTCGCGCTGAAAAAGCAAGCAATTTGCGCTGATGGCGATTGACACAAATATTCTAAATTAATAATATGCATCAATAAGCATGCATTTATTCAGTAATTCATGCGCGCACCAACTCATTTGCCTACAAGTGCACGCGCTGATGGCGATTGACACAAAAATTGCCGAAAACTCGAAAGAATATTCTTTTGACGATTCCCCCTATCCCTTTCAACCCATCTCTTATCCTCAACTATTGCATAACTAATCTGCCGTCTCAACTTGCGTTTCGCTATCCAGAAACTGGTTTTTTTGTTTACTTATTTTTCTTCTATGGTTCGTTCCTTGTATCGTACCGCGGAGTTGAGGTGAACTCTATTTTTTGGCTTATCCCACCGCCCGATAATCTTCACCACCAGTCAGCGACAGTTAACAGCGAGTTGAGCGAAAATACAATTTGAGAGAGAGTGAATGTGAATGTATGTTATTAGGTATGTACATTGTGGGGTTGCAGGTGTTTTTTCTAACCTTCATTTTTATTTTGATAGGTCATTTTACCTATTGAGTTATAATCAGAATTTTAGAATAATTACGGTAAACATGAAAATACAAATGATATATGTAGTTCGCATTAATTTTACAGCAGTTAATTATTATATCTAAGCTGTTAATTATGTATAAATGTTTTAATTTGTGTTTCAAATGTAAAAACCGAAAATAAATAAAATTAAAATAATAAGTTTTAATTTTAATTTGTTCCAAACATTTATAATGTAGTTGTGTGGATAGGATTGTAGACTTGTGAGTAAATAATTACAGTACCGGCTCGATTAGTGTAACTTTTATACAGTTCAATACGTACGTTTGTGTCGCGAAATTCGACCGGAATTTGCTTTTTCGAACATGAGCAAGTAAACAATATACACAGAATGTACTTATAAACCTGTGTCCTTAAAAAAGTTTTTGAAAATTTTGTCTTTCTTTATTTAGGTTTAATCATTAATAAACAGAATAAAGCATCAAAAGCAATCAAAAAACCAATTTTGGATTTTTTTTAGTTACGACCTTTTGCTTTTTAGCTACGATATTTTATGAATATAGCTTCATAAATTCAATGTTTTTGAAAGATTTAGACTTTGTACGCTTTAAAAGAAAGTTCTATTATACACATTTTTTTCATCAAAATAACTTCTCGAGCTATCGCCTTTTTATATCAAGTCCGAAGTATTAATGTTAGAATTTTATTAATTAGGATATGATGAACTTCTGCAGCACGGTTGATCAGGCATCACAAAAGAGCGGAAATGCTGCGTGAAGAGTTGTGCTTCGAACGATATACGCATTTTGTATGCATTCCCGGAAATGAGGATGCCCTAGCATGCAAAGTGCAATCGCCGTCAAATTCTGACAGGCTTTTTATTTGCCAACGCCACTTTGATGTTCAATATATCACTAAATATAGGATTTTGGATAGGGATTTTTCGTCTTTAAATTTAGAGTCAAACATAGAAGTCACTCAACTAATTTTGGCTCTGAATGAGTTTGTCCGCCCGTTGCAAAAACTCATGCAAAGGCCCCTAAAACTGACGATGATAAAACCTTAGAAGAATTTGAAAAATATTAAATTTTATCTGACCTGACCTACAATGAATGTCGAGATCTAGTTGGTGGGTTTCAAGACCTTGGAGGAGACCAACGCGACAAAAAAATTGGAAGTAAATATTGTTTTTTTCCACGGGGAAAGGCCTATGTTCCAAATGGATATATGTGAAGCGGAAAGACTTGCCGTGGACGACACTGAAATATTTGAAAAAATTTATTTTCGAAGTAGTAGAAGAAAGGGCTGTGCTATTTACCAGAAAGTTATGTGTAAATTGAAGTGCGAAAAATGCGCCAAGGTCTTGATGAAAACTCAAGGAGATCAAAAACGACACTCCGAAGCCCTGATTAGAGTGAAAAACTTCCCGGAAGATAGTGATTTAAAGCTTGTCAATCCTGAATACAAGGTTTTCGAAGTGTGCCGTCTCCAGTCCGTAATTTCTTCGAAAATTACGCGCATACAGCCGGTATAAAATCCGTAGTGTTGGCCACCATCAGAAAGAAAACAGAGGAAGTATTTCCCGACTGGTTCCAAATCTCTGGCGAGTGTAGAGAACATAGATTTAAACTTTTAAACTTTAAAAGCCGTAAGAAGTCAGAAGCGGGATAGTAAGTTAAAAAATTGTAAATTGTATGTTTCTTGAGGTTAGTAAAACTTTATGTATACATTCACTTACTTATTATTTACTTCTGATGTTTGCAGCATTTCTCTTTTTCTTTTTTTTTCTTTTTTTTCTTTTTTTTTCTTTTCTCCACAGACATCTATGCATCAGAGTTCAGCGTTTTAAAGCATTTAACTAATCACCATGGATTTAGTTATGTTTTAAAATGCAGGTAAAATAGCAGCCTAATCGAAATCGCTAATTCGGCGGTTCGGTAAATCTTGATTATAAGTTTCGTAGGTCTGATTTAAATTTTATATTTTTTGTTATACCTTTTTTGCTACATACCTAATATTTAATATTTCTTTTCTTTTTTCATTTTCGTTGCAGGAAATTTTAAGTTAATACAATTTTCAATGATGTAAAACTAAACAATACAAATTGAAAACAAATTAAAATAAAAAAAAAACATCACCATTATTATCAATTAAAATGTTAATTTTTATTCATAAAGACATATTGTACTTAATAATTGAAATAAATATTGGTAGGATATGTAAAATCGTCGAATATCCAATCACTTAGGCAATTCCAAGCATGTAGATAAGAATCATTTCTATAATCATGCAAATAAACATATGCTTACATAAACCAATACAAACGTACATAGGTATGCAAGCTCCCCCCGTCCTCTTGGCAGACAACATCTAAGATGAAAGCGAAATAGCATTACTAAAATTAACTCAGTTATTACTTTTTTTCTATCAAGCTTAAAATTACAATGTTCCAACCAAGTATTCCAATGAATAGTTAAGCTAAGGTATAGTTTAGCAGGTTATCTTGGTAAAAGTCAAATAAAAATAGATATTACATTTTTGTGTGAAGATAGCAATTTATAGATTTCAAAAAAATTATTCTAAACCTAAATGAGTCGTTTTGTCAAAACTCCACGCAAGTAGTGGCTTCTGAGTGCGATTCATTCGAAAAAGCTTTGCCCCGAAACGTGCACGACATATTTGCTTACATATGTATATACATACATAAACGTGCCTTACATATGTATGTGCATTTGCACTTGCGCAAAAATTGTAAAATCTTAACGAAAAATGCGACAAATGTTTCTGGGCTATAGTGCCACATTGCAGTATTGTCTGATATAGTTATGTTGTGATTTTTCAATGACCGTCGATGGTTTGTAAAATTTTAGATTTTAGCATTTTTGTGAACGTCGCAAAAAATATTATTGAAGAGGGAGTTTGCGCGTGCGGGAGGAGATAAAATGCTCGCATTTATGAATGAACGGCATTTGTTTGCAGAAATATGCGATTGCGTTTATTTATAATTCTTAAAACACAATTCCGGCAAACGGCAAATTTTTCGTCGTGAACGTTCGCTGTCAAAAATAGAGCATACATATATAAGAATGCACACAACCAAAGCGAACATCCACTTTCGTCCGACGAACATTCGTTGCGATAGACTTATTTCTATTGCCGTCGCTGCTGACAGCGGCAAAATGCAATATTATTCTCATTTTTTCTAACTGAAAATCAAAATTTGATTTGTCATAATTAGCTGTTTTCGTAAGCTTCGCTCTGTGCACACCAAGTAGTGCCAGAGAACTTAGAAATATGAGAAGCTGCAAACCCAAAGTGGAAACTATTCAGCGATGAGCGTTAACAGGGCTGATACGTTTCCAAACTGGGTCGCCATCACACTGTTAAATAAGCATTTTTAAGTCACAAAAAATTTTAATTTAATGATAGGAAAACTTAAGATAGGAAGATTTTGTTGATATTCAGAACGAAACATAGAGTCCAGTGTATATATGAATTTAATATTTATTTAATTATTTAATTTTTATAAATGAGAGTATGCACAGATACCTTATTACAAGAAAAAAGTTTGGCAAAACATATGCAGGTTAGCAAAACATGATTGATAAAAATTTAATTAAAAAAACAAAAACGTCGCAAAAATACTATGTCCAATTGTGATTTGAACCTGGAAAAGTTGTTTAATGCATATTTAAGCACCGCCACACAACAAACAATTTTCGCGCCTCTAAATCATTTCTTAATACACGACATTTTACAGGATTTTATATTTCCGACATTCTCGAATCTGAAACGATTCTACTATGGGGCTTACCAATAATATTAACAAATTTATAGATATTTCTTATATCATCAAAAATATTCTTGATATAAATAAAATTAGATAAAAAACTAGTATGCACACCTAGGTATGAATTTATTGTTATTTCATTTCAAAAAAAATAATTATTTATATTATTATAATTATAACTTATGAGCTTGCTTCCGATTTAAAATTTTACTTGGGGTTTGGTGTTGATATCGTTTTTTCTTTAGTTGCTTATGCGATCTATGTACATATGTGCATACATTCATATGTTACATATTTGTGTATTTGTAACAACACTTTGTCTTAGCAAGAAAAATACTCAAGTAGCGATTGAAATTTGAGAACTCAAATGTGTTCGCGTTTTGCGCGACTTCGAAACGTGGCCACGCGCTTTTGTGTTAAAATTTGGTTGGTTTTAAATTCTTATTTTTTTGCAAATTCTTGCACTACGTGTATGTACTATATGTATGTATTTTCATATATAGGTAGATATTTGTATACACATCTACATAATTGCATTTGTATGTACAATTAGAAATTACTAAAATGACAAGTGACATATGTACTATAGGCGACAATAATTTTCCGAAGTAAATATACGCAAAAATGTTGATATTTTAGTGAAAATTATATTTTATTTAGGCTGTTAAAAATTTGATGTCTTCTCGGCGTCTCTAATTTCGTGAATAAATGAATCCCTCGAAAAAGTGTTCGAAACAATTCAATTTAACGTTTAAAAATGATACATAGAGTATTATACAAATTATATAAGTACATATGTATGTGTAGTACAAATTGAGCGGATTGAGAGGATCCGTACATACAGAGAGAGAATTCGAACTTTACTGAGAGGTTTCGAACAAATGGCTACTTTTATAATTGACACAGAGTTGTATTTGCAATATAAAAATTATTAGTTAGGTTATTCACATACATGTATAATAAGTTAAGAATTTATAACTGATGGTATTCGCGCTGTTGCAATAACATGTACCTACAACCGTTTGCAATCCATATTGTACATATCCATATTGTACATACACAAATATGTACATATGTTCATGTGCATAAATTCAACCTTGACCTACGCTAAATCTAAATCAAATCACAGCGTAATCACAACTGTAACTGCACTTGTGCCTGCGCTAGCGTCACATATTCTGAAATGTATGAAACTACATACAACAACAAAAAATGCATTCATAAATGCACGCGCGTATTCCTAAATACAAATGCCGTTCATTCATAAACGCGAGCTTTTCATCTCCCCGTGCACGCTAATGCTCCCTCAACAACCTTTCGCGACGAACACAAAAGCTAAAACCTTCAATTTTTCAAACCATCGACGATCATTGAAAAGTCTCAACAGCACAATATCAGACAAAAATGCACATTGGCAACAAAATCTGAAAAATTGCTGACATTTTTCTAGAAGATTTTAGAATTTTGTGTCCAAGTGCTCACGAGTAGAGATTTGAACAATTAACCCTTTAAGCGGGCACGTCGCAACGTCTCTTGTTGCTTGGCTGGTTAAGTTGTAGGATGTAAAATGTGAAAAATCTTGCTTAGCCCAGAGTTCAATTTCCGCCTCGCGACCTGTTCGTTTAATTTTTTTATTTATTTTATTGAATTTATTGTATGCAGACATACTATGTATGCACATTCATACATATAAATTACATAATCTATATGAATAATATGTATTAATCAATGTAAAATTTAATGATTAAATAGATATCATTGATCAAACTACCGACAGAAACGACTATTTGTTATTATTTCTAGCGTAAAAAACACGTCATACTCTTTTCTAATTAACAAAACACTATATATATTTCGAAAGTGTAAACACCTATCCAAACCCGTTGAGTATTTTCAATTCGATAGAAATCTTTTGAATGTGGTTTCGTGTACTATTCGACCAGATAAACAATTTCTACTAGGTCGCTTCAAAAGTATAAAATCACTGTCGGACAGTGTTATCCTTTTAATTCAGTAGAAAATAAATTATAATATAATTTATCCTTCATTTTTTGGAAATCTATTTTCATTTACATTTCTATTCTGATTCTATTTCATTACAAATGAATATACATACAAAATTGCCAAAAAGTTTTCATATGTTGAGTTTTTTGGAACAGTTTGAAATGCGAAATGCAAACACATTACATATTTTATTTATTCAAAAGGATATAAAATAAAATACTAACTATCCGTGCTTTTGGTAGTTACAGAATTCCTGAAAACAGTTGCATGACTTTACAAAAGTTCTGATCTGATTCTATTCGCAAATGAATATTATACTGCAAAAACTCTAAAACTAAATAAGGAAAAAATTTCCGAAATGAAATTTCAAATATTTTACATCAGTTAAAAAAAGTAAAACGAAGCAAAATTTTAATAATAATATTAGTAGGTACGCTGTTAATTGTCACATCATTCATTACTTTCATTATTTATTAGGCAAATTAGTACAATAAGATATTAAAGTCTTTTATAGTACAACAAATTTCAGAGTCGCAATAACAAGACATAACAGATATTAAAGTAAGCTTATAATCAGTACATATGTATATAAATAAGCAATAAAACTTATAAATTGATTGACAGGTTTGTAATAGTCACCTAAGCAATATCGAGTTAACAATGTTTTAACAAAGAAATTAGTTACAAAAATATGAATAAGCATTGCTGAGACCAATGAGGTAATATGCGGGCAGATTTGGTTAAACACAACTTATCATAGAGATAGTTAGGAGATTTCCAAGTGATAAGCTTAAATAAAAATATACAACTGTTGGCCTTGTCATACTCCGAGATCTCACAGCCTAAAAGTTGGTGCTTCCATGGCAAAATATGTTCAAACCTTGATAAGCCGTAAACATAGCGCGTCACATTATTAAACAATGTCCCAATCTTACGCGCAGAGCTTCTATCCAGCTTACTATATATCAGATCTGAATACGTTATAATTGGGATAATTAGCTGTAAAGCAAGACGACGTCTCGTTTGCAAGGGGGCATAGAATCCAGATTGCCGTAGATTCCTCAGTGTGACATTTACCTTGCTTACTACTTTATTTACATGATCAGTATAAGTGAGACTAGAGTTTATAACAAAACCTAAATTAGTTATTTTGCAAACTATCTTTATAGGCTCATTGTCAATGTAAAGCGGAGGTAAGAAATTGAAGACTTTGGTTTTTTTGTTATATATTGGTAACACGCAAGATTTAGTACAATTTAAATAAAGACCATTGTCACTCGCCCATCTGCAGATTGTGGATAGCGCCACATTAACATCAGCACAAAGACGGTCGGCTTGACTAACAGGTCCAGATAAGTAAAACTGGATATCATCTGCATAAGCATGTAGATTTGCAGTTCGGCAAACGTGGAAAACATCATTTAAAAATAAACTGCCAAGAATAGAACCTTGGGGAACACCAGCAGTCACCGCTTTTAGTTTAGAAAGCATGTAGATTTGCAGTTCGGCAAACGTGGAAACCATCATTTAAAAATAAACTGCCAAGTATAGAACCTTGGAGAACACCAGCAGTCACCGCTTTTAGTTTAGAAACGTCAGCACCAATTCGCACTCGTTGAAATCTGCCTGATATATAGCTTTTCATAAGACCAAGCTCACTGTGACCAAATCCAAAGTAACATTGCAGCTTACTACATAAAAGTGCATGACTAACAGAATCGAAGGTCTTAGAGAAATCTAGTAGGCAGAGTAATGTCAAGTGGTTTTTATCAAAGGGCATTCGAATGTCATCTAATATTTTTAATATGGCAGTGGTGCAACTGTGATTTTTCCTGAATTCTGATTGCACAGTCTATTCCGATCCTTAATAGCTCCTTGGACCCTTCTATTGTTCTATTGTACCACGGACAAGAAGAACTTCTTTCCGGAACCACACGACAAGGCACATATTTGTCAAAAGCAGATTTCAAAATACCAACAAGAAAGTAAAGTTTGTCATCAATAGATTCATAGAGCCAGCAAGCACTCCAGTCAATACTGCTTAAGTCAGAGAAAAGCTCACTTGAATTAAGATAGAACACTGGTCAAGTCGGAAACAATAAAAGTAAAAGTAAACTAGGATTGCAGTGCATGGCATACCTTGTTGGAGCAATAGTATTCACTAATGTAAGTCCGCTGCCAGCAACACAATCGAGAAAAAAATCACTACACCAATCACGTAGCAACTCCACCACCTCTCTTGTTGATCCTATCATGACGCATTATATCATAGTTATATATACCAGCAAAGGTATCACTTACACTAACATTAAACCATGTCTCAAATACACAAATAATGTCAATTAAGGAGCACTCAAACACATTTCTAGCATAGTCGAGCCTGCCAGCATTTAACCTACGTCCATGAAAATGTACTATGTTGAGGCCTTTCTGTTGGCTACTTAAAACATTAATCTTAGCAATGCTGTTATCAGTAACGCTAGAAGCCCTGCATTGCATATTCATGTGAATAATAAACAAAAGCAACTTTAAGTTTAACAGAAACATTGAGAGGAAATAACAGAATAGAACAGAGCAGAACCTTAATTACATACTTAAGAGTATGATAAAAATAACAGCTGAGAATATAATAACACATACAAAGTGAGTACATAATATCAGCGAAATAGCAGTAAGTCTTCCTCAGATGAGATTTTAATAGCAGGCGTACTCTTTTCGCAACGAACATATACAGCGCCTTTGAGCGTAAACACCGCCTCTACCTTTTCCGCACATCTGATCTTGATTGCATTCTGCAAAAACTTTCTATTCTCAACAGAGAGACTTTCAAAAATGCTAAACCTGCCTTCAATTCCCAACGCATTAAGAGGAATAGCCGATTTAATTCTTTTACGACATTCCGAGGTTACGGTCCAAGGGAGAATAGAATTTTATCACTATGGCGCTATTTGGGTTCACCGTCGACTTTTTGGTGCGAAATATATCCTTTATCTGCGGCACCATGTAGTCAATAGAAAGACAAATTTGGATGAAGGTGCTCTTGAGGTTTTCACCTTCGTTATATGGGACACCAAATGCAACAGCATCAGCTGCGTGATCAGAAGTTGCCTTCTGCGACAGCACGCTTTCGAGAGACGTCCGTAAAAAAGTAATCTAACTGTCTTGCTTTTCCATCTCAGTCTCCAATTTCGCAATCCGCTCCGCTGACTCTTCTGCTTTTGTTGTCAGTGCAGTTATTTCTCTTTCTAACTTTTTCTCTTCTATCTGCGAAATTTTGGAAGAGAGCCCTTCAAAGAGAGAGTGCAGCTGATCCGTTTGTTGCTTAACTTTCTCTTCTAGTTCTCTTACTGCAGCCAATATAGCGGGAATAGCGACATTATCGTCGAATTTTGCCGCCTTTGGAAAAGGCGATTCTCTACTAGCACGACGTTTTAGTGAAGTTTGCGTTGCGCTTGCCATTGTTATAAGCTCGCAAAATGTAGAAAACGTTGAATCAGCGCAAAAAGCAAAACAAAAATTGTCAGGCTGTGTCGCTGTTGTTTAGCACAATGGACAAGAACAATAAAAGTCCTTTAGCCGTTAGTAATTTGTAAAGATAATAAAACTATTAGATTAATGCGAAGCAAGTGAAAAACACGTCCGAACTCAACAACAGATGATAAATATTTTAACATAATTACATAACATAATAAATATATGTTCACGACATTTTCTTGGTAGTTGGTTATGAAAACGCAACGAGAATTTAAATGTTTTCGAGATTAACATGATTGGTTCGTAATAAAGCTAGACGGTTTTTGCAGGGCGAAAACATGTATTTCAACATGCTCTCACAGAATATAACGAATGAGCCATAAACAACTGGTTTGCGTTGTCGTGTGGACTTAATATGTATAGTTCAATTCATTTTATTTGAATTGATATATGGATTGACAAATTGAAATACTTTGTTTATATTCTTCCAGTTGCCTTCGTTGCCATGGGAACTGAAGTTTTCATACCCTCTTAAGGCGAATACATGTACATACATGTATAACACCACCTGATATAAATTCGCCTTGCTATGAGCTGAATGCTTTTTCTCCTTTTCCAATTCGCCTGCGTTGCTTTGCTTCCGCATGAGCACTACTGGGCGAATACTGATTTTGACATTATAGCAATGGTACGCGTATATAGATTTTGCCATTATTGCACAATACACAATATTACACAAACAATATACAAAATAACTCGAAACGTAAGCCACCGAAATATCAAGTCTGCAATGTCTGCCTAACATCCGTTCAGGGCAATGCTGTACATTAACAGCACTGCATTCCATGAACAACAGCCCCAGTTATGATACCCGCTGACGCAGCACACCCGCAATATTCAACGACAAACAACAACAAACGCTACACATAAGCTATCATAGTCGTGGGATCCGCGGACGCAGCACAAACACAGCAAGCTGCTGACCGGCAGTGACAAACAACGACTTACACTGCACACAAGTCGTCGTAGTCGTGGGATCCGCTGACACAGCACCTTGCGGACAGGTAACAACAGCAGCGGCGACAACGAACAGCGGCAGCAACGAACAAAGTAATACGCTCTTTGTTCGGATCAATTCGATTTTGATTTTCTGTTCGGACAATTTGCATCAACTACATAGTAAGTATGTAGATCAGTATTTTGCAGGTAATTTTGACAAAACGAAATAAGTTCAGTGGGGTTTACAAGCCTATTGTGCGGCTTATTTCGTTATTTCGTGGTAATCTGTAGATGATATTTGACTTTATTATGAGGAAGTAAACCAGAGTCAGAATTCTAAAGGAAGATTTAGAGCCGATTGGTTACAATCATACTATCATACTATTAGAATCAAGAGAAGGATTGATCCGTACTTTGTTTTGTTTGCGCGGAAACTATAGCCAACCACAACAATCATTTAGGATGCCATGAGAAAACAGAGAACCGAGTTAATTGTATACTTATATAATTATGTTAAAAGTCTTATGTATTTAAGCACTGTGTATTGTTCATAAATAAATTATTTCTAAGTGGTTTCATGAAAAAAAACAGTTTTTGGGCTATTGTTGGATTTGCTGGGACTTTTTTTTTGTCGGAAATGAGAAGGCGCCGCCAGAGAACTTGCATGAAATAAGAAGGCGCAATGTTAAATGAGCTTTTTCATCAACAAAATTTGCATTTGCCCTCAGCAGGACCCACCAAGCGATGAGTTGGCCGCCACAGGAAATTTAAGCGTTTCATACTAATAAAATCAAATTTCATCGTAACTTGCAAGATTTTGAGTGCCTGAGAGCGCATTGAGTTTTTAGTAACGTTGGCGTATTATTATAATTGATTATACACAGTTCTACAGAAAATAAGTCATGGTGACATAGAGATTTAATCGGAACATTAAGTTTTGTGAGTTTTAATAGACAGGGACAATCTATGATCCCACTCGGCATTTCATGTAAGAAAACCAATCCTGATATTACTCTTCACAAAACGAACTTCTTAAATTTCTTTTGAATGTGTTCTAATCTATTGGAATGAACAAATGTAAATATTAGCAATAGGTATCTAACCTTGCCTCGCCTCGAGTGTGGCATTTTAAGAAACGAACACAGAATTTTCTCACCTGCTTGCATTTACATATTTTAGAATCGAACACGAAAAATGGAGTGGCCAGTGAAAATGCGAAATTTTTTGGTTAAAAATTAGTAGGAGTGGTTCTGAAATAGTTAAGCAATATTTTAGGGAAAAAAAATGATATTTTATCAGCATTTACGTGAGATAAATACTGTAGTGCGATTCACTAACTTTAAACGATCCGACAATCGCAATTTGTGTCGACAATATTTGTCGTTTGCAGTAGCGATTGTGCGATTCACTAGCTTATTTTTAACGACGCTTAACTGATGTCTCTTTGCATTTATTTAAAGAACTACAGAGTGAAAGAAAAACCAATTAACAAATGAATGCGAGCTCCGAAGTTAAATTTGACCGCGTTTTTATTATATTTGATTACAGTGAAATAAGATATTAGTTTATTTCAAACAATACAACAATAGTTTTTATATATTGCAATATTCGTAGCACAATTTCGGACTGTCCTCTGAGTGATTTGGTAGAATAGTAATTAATTCGACTCCAAGGAATATCCGGAATCACCTGCTAATATTCCATGGTGTTCGTTTTCAAAATTCGCTCCATTATGAATTGTGTGGCGCTCCAAAGTACTTGGGTTTTATATTCCAGATATTTTAATTAGGATCACTTATCTATGTATTAAAAATAATCTATATTTCCGTTGCTATACTTGAATCCTTATTAAAGGTTTGCTTTTGCCATTTGCACAATAACTGAATGGTAGATATGGTGGTTGACATAAGCCTCCTCATGATCTTTTGGCATCAAAAGCAAACATTTCTTTAACAGCTTGACACTCCATTTGGGTCCTAGGAAATCTGTCAAGCTGAGAAATTAGGTATTCAGCCTATTGCATTCAAATGAAAGGGATTGTCCACATCCCGGAGTAAGCGATGATCTCCTGTTGGAGCGCTCACTTCTTCGTCACCTCGTGATAAATCATATTTCAAATATTCAGACGACATTATTTAATGTTCCTCTTTTTATTTCAAAAAAACAAATCTCCGAATTTTACATTTATCTCTTATTTTTAAGGTGAAATTTTTTTTGCCCAATCGTTAAAATTTTCGTTAGGATAAGTTAACCATGCGAATATTGCTAAAATAAGTTAGTGAATCGCACTACTGAGGTTCTTTTACTCTCTCTGTTATTATTATTCAGTTATGAGTCTTACGATAATGCCGCTTGAGATACGGCACACAGGAGCAACGAAGGAAAGTTCACCGTGTCATTCCCGTTTAAACACGACTTTCCGACTAACACCCTCCTAGGCCCTTTCCTGAAGAGGGCTTGCTCTCAATACTTCCGGAACGATACACGGATTGCAAAAGAAGCTGTTCTGCAAAAGGAATATAATAGAGTATCAGCGTAATATGTAACTTTAGGTTATCAAATAAATTCAAGCCGAGAGTTCCAATTTTCGACCACTTTTTGCAACAATTAGGGCCAATTGGGGTCAGCAATAACGCGCCAAATATTCTCTTCTAAGACGTCAATCGACTTCATATAACCCCACACAAAAAAAATCCTCCAAAAGTTCCCTTAAAAAAATTTATCGTTTCGGTGGCTGTAGCGCCCTCTTGTTGGAACCAAGTTGGTCGTCCATGTCAAAACCCCCAATTCATCCTCCAAAAGTCGTAATCATGGCTCTATAGCGTTCTCCATAGACTGTAACATTGTGGTCGGATTGATTTTTGAAGAAATATGGCCCACTGATTCCCTCTGCCTATAGAGCACACCAAATAGTGATTTTTTGAGGGTGTAACGGAGTCTCAACAATGGTTTGTGTATTATCAACACTCCAAACGCGACAATTTTGTTTATTAACCTACCCATTCAACCAAAAGTGAGCTTCTTCGCTAAACAAAATTTTCCTGTGAAAATCGGGATTGGCCACCTCGTTTTGCGTCCATTCACCGAACGTGGGACGCGCTTGATGGTCGTTCGGCTTCAATATATTAAGCTAAGATTTTTTAGATTTTAAAGATAAAATCAGCATTTAGACTCGCGGGATCCGATGGAATGCATATACGGATATTTTTACTGCCAAAGAGTTAGATTAAATTCAAATAGTGATAAAACGCAAGATTTTTTCAGCCATCGCCGAACTCTTCGATCCTTTAGGGTGACTAGCACCAATAGTTATCGTTGCGAAAATATTAGTGCAAAATATTTGGTTAGATGACTCCAATTAGGACGACCAAGTTTCTTTAAATACATTAGATCGTTGGACGGCCTTTGCGAGAGAATACTCGCGCATAAACAATATCAGGATACGACGGTGAAGTTCGGCTTCATAGATTCTGCGATGCTTCCACAAAGGCGCATGCGGCAGCCATTTATATTCGCGTTGAAAATACAACCGGCGTCTTCGTCAACTTATTGTTAACTAAAACAAAGGTAGCTCCCGTAAAACCCATTTCTCTCCCTCGTCTTGAACGCGCGGTACTCTAAGCGGAAATGATGGAATCAGTCTTATATAATTTGGATCTCTGATCCTTAAATGGTTGAAAAATCCACCTTGCTCATGGCCGATATTCGTTGCGATAGAGTAACGGAAAATATTGACAAGGCTGGGCAGCACCGTTGACTCCACATTGATTCGGGTAACAACTTCAGACTTAATAGAAAATTCTTTATGGTGGCAGGGCCCTTCATGGCTTAAAGAAGGGAAGTCTGAAAGGCCTTCACTTGAATTACTGCTTCAAATTGAAGAAGAGGTAAACGCGTACTTGTTCATGCGACAAACTTTGTGTAGTTTGCAGATATACTCCAGCGGGATACTCAGAGCAACAGAGGCGCCGGCCTCACAAGATCTCAGTTACAACGAGCGCCATCCAATTATTCTCCTTATAACTGTCAATTTTTGCAACTGGTTACTACTTTCGTTAACGAAGTAACCCTTCATGGAGAAAACCTCCTAATGTTGGGTTGACTCGAGCACAATCATGGATTCCCAAGATCAAAGTAATGATCAAGACCGTCTTACATAATTGTAAGGTTTGTACCATACATAAGAGGCAGGTTCAGAGCCAAATCACGGACGCGCAGCGCACTACATTTTCGCGAACATTTACCAATAAAGGTATAGAGGTAGAGATTGCGTCTTTACAGAGAGTTACATCTGTGTTTTCGTTTGTTTCACATCGAAAGCAATTCATTTGGAAGCAACACATGATTTCAACACCCCAACTTCTTTTCTGGCAGCATTTTCGAGATTTTTTGCACGTCGGCGGTGCACAAAAAATATCTATACCGACAACGGTATTCATTTTTTGGGAGCTTCAAAAGCTTTGAAAGCTTAATTCTAGACATTCCTATTGGACTCAAAGGCAGCAGTTGTTTCAAGATATTTTTACCAGCAACTCTCATGGCATTTTATCAAAGCATGTGCTGCACACATGGGCGGGTTATGGAAAGCAATAAAAGTTTCAAATCACTTTAAAAAAGTAGCTTCAAGGAATTCGCTAATCTAATAATCCATCTGGTTTAAAACCGTTGACTCCAAGACACTTTCTCATCGGCAGTCACATTCTAGCTCCGTCTGAAATTGAAATTACAGAAAGTCCAGCTTCAATGGTCAACCGATGGCAGAAGATGAATATGGTACAAAAAATATCTCAACGAGCTTCTAAAACGGACTAAATGGAACGACTTGGTTCTCATTCGAGAAGACAACCTGCCTTTAACTAATGGCGACTAGGGCGAGTTGTCAACGTTCACCGCGGCAAGGTATTGGATATCCGCACGGAATAGGGACTGGTAACCAGAGCTATAGTCCAGCTAGTATGATCCCAAGGGATAACATCAACAGCTCTCAACGTCAATTTCAAACTGCACGCGACCCAACCATTAGAAATTCCACCTTACTAAGGGCCTTACACCGTGGCCCGCAACAAGATCGAACGCACACTCAGTTATGAGACAAAAATCATGGCATACGCCTCTGTCTGTTATATCGCGCGAAATCGCATTCAGAGAGATTACCGCTGTCGTATTTCACGAATTGTCTGTCGCCATTCCACCACAGGGAGATTTTTATCAACGCAGACCAATGGAACCAGTGCAAGGAAAAGCATCATACGTCGATGCAGTTGGAAGTTAAGAGCAACAAAGGACTGTCGACCGGCCAGAGCGGCATACTCCAGAGGAAGGCGAAGTATCCGTTCACGCGTTCTGAATCCATGACAACGAGCCGAGGAAATCAAGGGCCGAACAAGTGGAAGATGGGGAATTGGTACAAAGAGCGGTCATCGTCCAAAAGGCCACCAGAACTGTAAGCGACGGCTCGGTAGCACGTTTTATTGAAGAAACCATCGACCGCAGGGATATCACCCAAGAATATCAGGGTTGTTTTTGCTGTTGTAGAAGCTAGTCATGCCCAGTGAAGAACTGACTCATCCGTGGTCGTTGTCGTCAAACTCATCTAGGGGGAGCCCAGGAATCGTGCTGTTTCGACGGGGTCGGACCAGAGGGAGAGGGGGTTAGATGAGTAGGTTTGAAAGGGAATGTGAATAGGTGATTAGTATCGTGCAGAGAATCTCCAAATGCCGGGAATGTGTTTGGTATGTCAGGGTTGATTCTGGATAGGTAGGAGTTAAATCTACTACAATATCCAGATCTTATTTGGACCAGAGGAGCGCGGAACTCGCGAGGCAGCAGCGACTCTTCATCTGTAATTGGTGGTGGTTGGGCTCCTAATATGGCATTGACAAAGCGAGAGTCAATAGTGGCAGTGACTGTCTCTTTGTAAATGTTGCTTAGGACCTGCAGCTACGTTGTCTTCCTTTAGCTCGAGGAAGTACCTTCTGACGCGCCTGGGAGGTGGCTCGTCGTCAAGCAGATACCTATTTGGGTGCCCCAAACGGTGACACCCTGCAAGGAACTGCTTGCTGATCATGAGGTTCCCATGAGGTATCCCGTCACCTGCAGGTTCATCCACTGTGTCCTACTGGTTCCCGGCGACCACACTGGCGCAGCATATTTACTTACCAACCATCAATTACATTGCCGGTGGACATTATCAAGCAATCATCGGCATGTGACACCATGATAACTCCTTCTGGTGGTAGAGGGAACTTGGAGATCTAATGATTAAACAAGAGTGGAGACAGGACGCCATCCTGCGGTGCCCTTGTTTAATTCTCCTTATTTTCGATATTGAGCTTATAAATAATACCGATGGTTGACGACCGCACAGGTAATTCGCGGTCCACCGTTTCAGTGCCTGCGGGAGAGTAGATGTGTCCACGTCGGCCAGCACCGTGGAATGGCTTGCCGTGTCACAAGCCTTTGACAGGTCCAACGCTACTAGGACGATTCGCTCGCAGGGGCAGTTCTGGTTCAGAACGCGATTCACCTGTCTGTTTATGGCATTGAGTGCTGTTGTTGTGCTATGCACTTTGCGGAAGCTATGTTGGTGCTGAGCCGAGCCCAGGTGATAAGTGTAGTACAGGAGGAGTCTCAAGTGTCTTTATCACTAGCGAAAGCAAGAAAATCGACCGAGAGGAGTCACCATTGTCACTTGGTGGGACCACCCTCCCAACCTTCCAAATGTCAGAAATGATGAGGGTGGTCATGAACAGCTTGAGCATCCCTGTAAGAATCTCAACTCCCGCAGCTCCCAAATTTTTTAGCATTAACACCCTTAGCCCGTGAGGGCCAATGACCTTGGAGGATTTCGCCTTCCCGATGGTCTCCTTCACCTCGAGTTACTGGCAACATACAAGGCGATTGGCCGGTCGGTTTTAAACTATGCCATTCCAGTTTGGTCGCCTGGGACAAGTAGGACCAGCTGATGAGACCACCCACAACGCAGCACTCCAGACAGCAGCAGGATGCCTTCTGTTGTCACCGGTTAAACACTTTCACCATGAAGCTTCAATGCCCTTAGTTAGGGAGCACAAGCAGCTTTTCGTTGGTTGTCATCGTAGTGGCCACCCAAACGGGCACCTGCTCCTTGAAGATCCGCCTCGGAGGCACGTCAGAAGGCATCTTCTAGATATGTCTGACGAGATCCAGTCACTCACTACCAATAGACTGGACCCTGCTGCCTACGGAGTGCTCTTAAACGACATTCAACGAGAGATAATTACCACTTTTGTCAACTCTCGCACTGTGAATGCCGTCCTCGGGGTCAAGCCACCACCCATAGCAGAGGAGGAGCTCCAGCTGCCTAGTGAATCCCTCGTCACTCTGGCTCAATTACGATCTGGATATTGTAGCATTAAACTCGTACCTTTCCAGAATCAACCAGGTGTACTTAATGTATGTCCGGCATGTGATATCTCCCCGCAGGATACCACCCATCTTTTCACTTGCCCTTTAAACCCTTCACGCTAATTGATATCGCTATTAAGATAATTAGACTAAGCATAGTATCTGAATTGTTAATAATTACGAATACCTTCTGTTTACATTTCAGGCAACGGTGACAGCTGCAGCGTCTCGACTTTCATTTTTGCAATGGCAAGGGGGTCAACGATCTAATTATCTAATATGTTGTATTTCCTACTAGGCACCTTGGCATTTATTCTACCGTCGCTGCAAATTGTCAGCACATAACTACCGGCAACCGTCAGTCCTTCCAACTAATGGTTTTAATTTAAAACAACTTTAGCGAATAGAGCCATAGCAGAGAACGTATATTTACAGAGAAGTAGCATCCCGCTTCATTCCTGCTATCGTTCCGCGTTTTTGGGAAAAGGCCTATTTCTCGTCCGGCTCACCACTCAATAATTTTTCACCTACAAGGGGCAAAATTTAAAATCGGTTAAGCGAAAACTGCAATTTTGGAGAAAATTAATGTGCGTTCTTTGTTATCAGCTACATTGTGTGGTTGCAGATGTTATTTGGCGAAAATTTTCTTTTTGTTTTCATAAGGAATTTTCTAACTAACATTTAATAAAATAAAAAAAATATTGATATACTAGATCGAATAGAGGAAGTTCTGAAAGAAAATACTTACATATGCGATACATACATAAGATGACGTTAGGTTATACACCACAGAATAAAATTTACAACTAAAATTCTTGTACTGCATATCCTCTCAAAATAAAATTAGTACGGTATATTTGCAATTTCGTGTTGAAAGTCTTTTGTATAGGTCATGGAATTAGATTGTTGGTTCAGGAAGAAGCAAAAGTAGCATGAGTAAATAAACGTCTCTCAAAATACAATTTATTATAGCAATGTGTGCGTTTAATTAAACAATTGTTGAAAAATTTGTTAAAAGGTAGTAGATTTTCGACTCCTAAATTTATTATTCTGCTACTTGTGGTCATAAATGCGACCAAAATTTAGACTACATATTGACATACATATATGAGATGTACATAAGTATGTATGCAAGAAGGCGTAGCGGTTAGGCCGAACTATGCGTTCGATAGCGCCGGTTTGGAATAATTAGGGCTTTAAATGACATACATATATAGCAGGATTTCGTGCAAAACACGTTTATAATGATAAGCAAACATAATTTTAGATGAATTTCTTCATCAAATATTTTACAGGCACAAGCGTGCCGGACGGGCCAAAATAAATACCTACATTCCCTTCTGTAATTGTGAACATTTGGATTTTTAGATTTTTGTCTTCGTCGCGAAAAATGTGACGGATGAGGGCGTATGTATTTGTGGGGAGAAGAAAGTTCGCGTTTATGAATGAACGAAAATTTTCTGCCAGTAATATACGCGTGCGTTTATGAATGAATTGTTTGTTGTTATACTGCAGTTGCGCTGCGGTTGAAAAAAGGCACGCTGCCGGAGGGATGAAATAAATGCTGTATAAACATACATACATAACAATAAATAAATATATGTAGATATCCGTTATATGGTAAAACGTGTGTAAGACCAATATTTATTTATTTATTTATTAATCAACAACAAACCAAGTGCTTAATGACTATGTGATATGAATATGGATATAAATTTTATATTATAATAAAGTCAAAATAATAATAGATAATTGATAAGAGAGACTCTAGGACAAGAGTTTTAAGAGCACACTTTTAAAAGTAAATTTTGAAAAAGAAAAATCAACGTCTAAGACAGAAGAATAAGCATTGAATTGAGTAAGTGCCCTCCGTAAAGGGGCATTCATCCCATAGAGAGTTTTAGCAACACCCACAAAAAACAATTCATTACAGCGCAGAATACGTGCCGGAACATTGAAACAAATTTTCATTAGAAGGTACGGGCAATCGATGCCACCTGCAATGATATCAAAAACAAAGCACAGCGATAAAAGAGTATGCCTGGACTCCAACGACATTAAATTAATCAATAAACAGCGAGAACGATAAGATGGGATAGGATCCTCAAATCTCAACGAACGCAGAGCAATGCGTAAAAAAGACTTTTGCACAGACTCTATTCTATTAACATAGATAGCATGAAAGGGGCGCCAGATAAATGCTGCATAATCCAATCTCGACCGCACCAGATTTGAGTACAACAGTTTGAGTGTGTAAGGATCTGAAAAAGAAGAGCAATTACGACGAATAAAGGCCAACATAGCAAATGATTTAGGAACAATGAAATTTATGTGAGCCGTAAAATTGAGCTTGGAATCAAAATATACTCCCAAGTCTTTAAATTCACTGATTGAGTTAAGCGGAACATTTAAGATGGAATAGGAAGTAGGAATATTGTTTACTAGTTTTGAATAGGTGGTGTAGTGACATTTACTAGCATTTAGTGACAAATTATTTCGCACACACCAGCGATATAAATTTTCAAGCTCAGACTGGAGAATTAACGAATCTTCCAGACACTTAATTTCATGATAAATTTTCAGATCATCTGCATAAATGAGGAAATTACAATTATTAAAACAGGTGGAGACATCATTTATGAAAAGGACAAACAATAACGGTCCTAAGATACTACCTTGAGGAACACCAGAAGAAGCAACAAAAAAATAAGACGAGACATTATCAACTCGAACAGCACAACGTCTATTATCCAAATAGGAAGTAATCCACTTCAAAAGCTCAGAATGAAAACCAAAACCTGCAAGTTTAGTTATCAGTATGCGATGAGATACTCTATCAAAAGCCTTGGAGAAATCTGTATAAATTGCATCGACTTGGAATCCCTTTTGAAAGGTTTCGAAACAATCCTCCGTAAAAGTTGCTAAATTTGTTAACGTAGATCTACCCGGAATGAAACCATGCTGATTAGGGCATAACAAATGTTTAACAGCATAGTATATTTTATCCTTAACTATGCACTCAAACAGTTTAGAGACAGAAGTAAGTTTGGAGATAGGTCTATAATTTTTAATATCGTTTTTGCTTCCACATTTAAGGATAGGAGTGATTAACGTAAATTTCCAGTCATCTAGAAAAATACCAGCAGATAGTGAGCTGTTAAAGATATAACTCAAAGGCGTAATCAGTGCGGGACAACATTTAAATAAAATAACCGAAATGCCATCCACATCAGTGTTTGACGAAGACTTAAGCTGATTAATACCGTTGGCAACATCCTCATCTGTTAAGCTTAATTTTCCTAAATTGTTAGGATTATCCAGATTAGAAAAACTATCTTCCAGAACAAAATCAGTATCTAAGTTACCAGAGCAAAAATTAGAAGAAAAGTAATCAGCGAAGAGATTAACAGCTTCAGAGAAGGAGTTCGCTGTACCGATGCCGGAATGCTTGAGCAGTTTCTTTTTGATTTTACGTAACTCCAGAAGAACTTTGGGTTACATTTGATATTACTTTCTACTTTGGAAATATAATTACGATACAGAGATTTGTTGAGCCTGTTAAATTCAGCTCTATAAAACACGTAACGCTCACGCAACTGTACATCACTAGAATGTTTTTGCTTTTTGTATAACTTATTCCTCAAATTTCTTAGACGCTTTAGTTCTTTCGTAATCCACGGACGCTTACCGGGTTTAGAGCTAAGGATTGGGATATGACTCATGCATATATCCTTTAATGTAGTCTTAAAAATATCATAACATGCTGTTACATCACCGTTCCCAAAGAGCAGAGGCCAATCTAAATCAAACAAATTATTTAATTCAACAAAATTACAATGCGAAAAATAAAAAGCAACTGAATGGCTAAGAGATGGTAGTTCAAAAAATTCATAAAATTCAATCTCTAACAACAATGGACTGTGATGCATATTAGGAGACGAGATGTAACTAGCTGTATGCGAGACTTTAAAGTTTATATTAAAACTAACAAAAACTAGATCTAAAATTCGATTTAAATCATTATGAAATCCATTAATCTGCAACAACTCAATACCTAGCAGGTTATCAATCAAGTACGACTCTGAAATACTATTAACATTGGAAGGCGTTAAGAAATTATTATTATTCATTAAGCTCCAAGAAATATTGGACATATTAAAATCGCCTAACACACAAAGTTGGCTGTCACCAATACTTTCATGTAGTACTAGTATGTTGTCAACATGCGCTCTATAAACGACTTCTGAAATGCCAGGTGGAATATAGGAGACACAAATGTAGAGCAAGCCGCAAGCACCATACAATTTTACACAGAGCTGATCCAAAACGGAGTTGACATCTTGAAGCGGACAAAATGAAGCTCTAAATTGTTTCCGTGCAGCTATTAAAACGCCACCTGCTCTACTAACTCCAGTTTTAGCAAAATCTCTGTCCTTGCGAAAAACATCAAATAGGACTGGATCAAAATACTCTGCATCGAAGAAGCTATCGTTCAACCAAGTTTCAGTTAGAACAAAGTAGTCAAATTCCAATTGCGAGCTGAACAAAAAAACGGTTTCACCTTTTGTTCTGAGTCCCGAAGAACTTTCATAATAAATTCTTATTTTACGTTCACTATTGTTTACTTTTTGGGCTAAGGCTGGAGCACTTTTTGAAAAAAATCAAAAGGTCTGATGGTAACGTTGGTTGGCCAAATATCCGAAGACATCAAATTTTCAAAAAAAGGTTCTGGAACTCCAAGTTTGAAATTAACACGCTTAATCGCGTTCAAATCAGCGTCCTTCTTAACAAGGGTGTAACATAAAATCACCTTTTTGTCAATAGCAGCATGCTTGGCAACATAGTCAATGATGTTAGCGGGCGTTACAGAGGGCAAAAATGATGAGACATGCAGCCATTTGTGGCGTATCGCAACTCCAAGATCTGAATTATCATTAGAGCCAACAACGGAAAAGCGAGGTTTTTTATGTTTACGCTTTTTATCCACAACAGACCACTGTGCAATATTAGCATTTGCATTATTATCTATTGCTCCACTACACATAGAAACCGCGGCAGCGGCAGCAGCTGATGGAGAGCATAGAGAAGTACCAGAAGGCAGCGCAGGTAAAGTGCTAGAAAAAGCGTTGGCAGCAGACGACGATTCGGCACCAGAATTAAGCACATTCGTATCAGCAGCAGATAACCCAGTATTATCATCAGCCGTAGTAGGCGGACAAGCAGACGCAGCAACAGCAGAAAAAGCGTAGGCATTACGTGGAGAAGTTGAAAAACCGGTATTACTACCAGGCGTACCAGAAGCAATGGTATTAGCAGCATCAGCAGAAACATTTGATGGCATCGAGCAGGCGGGCAACTGAGAGTTTGCATGCATTTTTATTGGCTGAGCAACAACACTATCACTAGCTTTAGCTTTTGAGCGCGTTATGCGCTTATTTACACTTGCAGTCGGTGCAGGCAAAGTAGAGTTAATATTTATTGCGGGATAAATTAAAGAATTAAAAACACTTTCAATTTTATCCATGTCCGAGATCAAATTTAAGATTAAATCTTAAATCTTTGAGCTCATATATAAGTGCATATGGATGCATGTGCACTTGTTGAAAGTACAAAAGTACATACATACATATGTTCATGTGCCGTATGTACGTGCACATATATAGATATATATATACATATACATATACATATCTACTACGTACTACATATCATCTATGTACTTACATACATACATATGTATACTTAGTATGATAACCATTGTTACGCTTATAATATAGGTAAGCACATACTTATATACATTACATTGACGTATGTTTGCATGCATATAATCTTAATTGCATATCCAATTGTAAATTGTAGTCATTGTAACGATTGCTTTAATACAATATTTCGTATTTCTTTTCTTTTCTCAGAAAACTGACCACGATACGTGGTCGCAATACATACCATTGCTTTTAAGAAGATTCCAAAAAAACTACTGAAGAGTTGACTCACTACATAGACGAAAACGTAATTTAGGAGAAGTCTCACCATATTTTTCTAATGAACTAAAAATTCTTGGCGATTTTACCTTCTGCACGAATCTTGGGATTTCCTGGCTATGAGAATGAGGTTAAAATACTTCATAGATAATTTTATTAACAATAATTCTGTTTTAACAAATTTTTATATTTAAGAAACACCCGGTTTCAAATAAATTTTTTGGAGCGAATCATATTTTGACTGCGAGAAACTGTACCGACCAAAATATAAGCGATATTGCAGCCAAAATCTGTTTCAGATTATATACGCGGTATTGCGTTTCGCTGTTATTTATTTATTTTATTTTTTGTACAAATGCCAGAGTTTTAGCATAAACAAATTAAGTCCTACATATGCCCCTTATTCAAGGTTAGGTTAGGTTACGTTAATGTGGTTGTCCGCGCAGGGGGAACTCACTTAGACCTAGCAAATAAGTCAATTGTGATACCACCTATTATTAAGAACGGTAGCAAACATCGAAGTCAAGAAAGGTTCACCGGAGAAAGGTTGCGTACTCCGAATAAAGTCACGCAGATTACCTATTTCCGCCACAGAAAGCTCTTCTGGGGTGCTAAGGAAGTAGGAACCTAGGTACTTGAACCCCAGTCTCGCAAAAGCAGGGCAGCTGAGTAGAAATTAAAAGATGATTCCACCTCATCATCCTCCATATAGCTGCTGCAGAAAGGGTCAGAGACTATATTCAGCCCATCGGACAATGACCAGTCAGAACTCCTACGAGGATCGAGAGTTGCAGCTTTTCTAGCGACCTCAGCTCCTTCGAGAGCCCACTGTCCAATCTCGGCCAGAGGGTCCTTGCAATTCTGCAAGTCGTAGTAGTTTCCCAGCGCTCTCTGAGTCGACGAAGAGCCCACCTATACAAGAGAAGTCCTTCCCACGACGGTCGGTTCTACGATACCGGAACGACCCGGTTTTATATCCGGCCAAGAACTATCACTAGAGAAGCATTACCCAAAATTTTATGGGGAATGTTTTATGATGTTACAACAACAACAACAACGGCATCCAAGAGGTGGCCTCCCTTTCCCTGCATGTTATGGTTACTTCGAGGGTACCGCACCGATCGAACTCATCTGGCATGCAGTTTCCTGCAAAACCGCTTTAACCCGGTACCCAAATAATACCCAATGTCGAGGCATCCCCAGGCGGCTGAGAGAGAAGACCGGCACTCACCGACAAGTTTTGATCTCGCCATTAGGGATCCTAAGACCTGAATAGCGGCCTGACAATCCGAATAAATATTTGACCGTCTGGAAAGCACTACACTGAGGAGTAGATAATCGGCTGCCTCCTTCATTGCGCCTGAAACACACTACAATTTTCCCGAAGCTTAAATTTTCGGCTAAGGGAGAGCTCCTCGCAGAAGACACCCCCAACCGTCCAGCGTCGAACGCGAGAGTGGATGTGGTTTTAAGCGCCCCACTGATTCCAATGAGCGCAGACCGTTGCTCCTGCTCTAGCTGCTTAACTTTCGATACCTTCTCCAGGGAGTTCCACCAGACAACCACTCCATAAAACATTATAGGCCTAATTACAGTTTCATAAAGCCAGTGATTTATCTTGGGAGAGATGCTCTATCTATTCCCAATAGCACCCCGGCAACAGTATACACCAACCGATGACTTTTAACTCTTTCCTCAATATTTGGCCCCCAGGACAGCTTCCTATCCAGAATCAGGCCCAGATACTTGACTCGGTCAGAAAGCACATGTGGGCCGCCGCCTATTGAAGGTCGGGAATACGACATTCCATACCTCCTGGTAAACAAGACTAGCTCCGTGTTGCAAGGATTGATAGCGAGCCCACATCCTGTAGACCACTTTACGATCAAGTTTAGGAAGCCCTGCATGATGTCAAAAAGGGTGCCAAAAATCTGTCCACTGACAATGAGTGCTACGTCGTCGGCATAGGCAATAACCGAGCAGCCTTTTCTCTCCAGCTCTTTCAGGACGCTGTTGATAACAACGACCCAAAGGAGTGGTGAGAGACCCCTCCTTGTGGAGTGCCCCTACTCACCCTTCGTTGAATGGAGGCGCTGTCCCACTCTGCCACTACAGTTCTGTCACAGAGGAGGTGGTTTACGACACTTATAAGACCCGGTTCGACCCCAACCTCTACCAGGGATCTGACTATTGCCTGTGGCCGGACTTTATTAAAGGCATTTTCTATATCCAGAAAGGCCCCAACTGAGAAGCCATTGTGTTCAAGAGACTCTTCAATGACGTTAGCAACCGTGTGCAGAGCTGTTTCCACAGGCCTGCCCTTGGAGTAAGCATGCTGAGCACGCGACAATCGCTCACGAAGATTCCCGTGTTGTTGTTGTAACAGCATAAAATATTCCCCATAAAATTTTGGGGAATGCTGCTGAAGTGACAGCCCTTGGCCGGATATAAGTCCGGGTCGTTCTGATATCATAGAATCGACTGCCGTGGGAACGACGAGGAATACCTACTCTTCCACGCTGGCTTAAAAAGACTTGAGTTCCGAGATTTCTATTGTCAGCCAGGGTGGTTAAGATTTGCCTGAAGCTTGCTCAGTGGACACGAGATCTCGATCGTATATTCCCCTCAGGTCCCTCCGGAAGGAACTCCTGCTGTTTCCTACAGCATAGATCGCAATCTGTGTTCCCCTATTCAAGGTTACCAAAATTTAATCCTGTGCCCTTTGGACCTTTAGAATATGCGCAGTTTTGCATGCCAACGACGATGGACAACTACATACCCATGCATATATCATTAATGGTGGAAACAATACAGAAGCTGAATTGAGCTACCGCTAACCCTCTTCAAAATTTTTACAGAATTTCTACGTCACAACAGATTTTATTCACAATGTATGCAAGCACGTGTTTAACAATTATACCAGGGTGTCTCCTATCATTTCTCTCCACCGGTAAATGTGGTGTGAACTCACAGCTAAGTTACTCTCCGAATTTCAAATCATTCAGCGCAATCTTGTATTCTATCATCATGCCTCATCATCGTTGGTCTCCTTAGCGTGGGGGTGAGGCTTAAGTGTTGGCATGGTTGCTCCTTTCGAGTACAAAAAGTCTCTTCAGACCTATAAAAAAGCTTTAAGGGCGGCAAACAGATCTTCGTGGAGAAATTTCTGCAGCGGCATCGAGAGTGCTTCCGAGACAGCCAGGCTAAAGAAGGCTCTCTCAGGATCCTTTAACCCGATAGGTTTCTTGCAAAAGCAAGACGGTTCCTGGACCACAACGGGAAAGGAACCCCTTGAATTGCTACTAGATACCCATTTCCCTGGGAATACAACTGCGGAGGAAGGAACGGAAGAAAAGATACTCCGTTGCAGAGTAGTAAGGGCTAAACTGGGTGCGAGCGAATTGCCGCGGCACGTGTCGAGGGGGACGCCACAAGGAGGCGTCCTATCCCCACTTCTATGGAACCTCACCGTAAATACGCTACTGCGAGATACGGCATGGGGTGGCGCAAAAGTTGTCGCGTACGCTCATGACGTAGCGATTGCACTCATTGGGAACTTTCTGCAGACATTATGCGAGCTGATCCAACGAGCGCTTCGGGAGGTATCCAAGTGGTCCACCCACTGCGGGCTCAGGGTCAGCTCAAGTAAGGTGGAACTTGTACTTTTCACGAGAAGGTATAAAGTGCCTTCGGTGACTCCACCGGTACTAAACGGTATTCGGTTAAGTCTTTCTACAAGTGCCAAATTTCTAGGCGTTATTTTAGATAGGAAGTTGAACTGGAAAGAGAATCTAGTTCAACGTCGTGGGAAGGCTTCCGTACCCCTCTACACATGTAAGAGAGCCATAGGCAGGAAATGGGGTCTTAGTCCCTGGGTCTGTCGATGGATTTTCACAGCGGTCGTCAGACCAATACTCCTATATGGGGTGATTGTGTGTGGTGGCCTGCATTAGAAAAAGTGGTTAATCTCAGACTACTCACCAAGGTGCAAAGATCTAGTAAGATCTGCATAAGTGGGTCGCTCAGAACAACTCCAAATGAGGCCTTCAATGTCATTTTAGACCTTACTGCTTTAGATTTGGTTGGACAACAGATGGCAGCGATGACGGCTTTGCGACTAAGAGAAACATCCCAGTGGCACCCTGAAAGCCAAGCGCACTCTTTTATTTTGAACAAGTTCTGCTCTATTCCGAGCAGCACGGACCGGTGTGCTTTGGCATCGGTTTCTGAAAGTAACTTTATTACACGAATTCCAAGCAGGGAACAGTGGAAACTTGAGATTCATACTCCTCCTGATAGGCTTGTCATCTATACAGATGGCTCGAAACTCGATAATAAGGTAGGAGGCGTTTTCTCACGAAGCCCTCTCCTGCAAATTTTCTGTTAGGTTACCAGATCACTGCAGCGTCTTCCAGGCCGAGGTCTTAACTACCATGAAGGCGGTAGAGAAGATTGGGACCTGGATCGGGTAGGCCGATCTAAACAGGGTTAGATCGCCGAAACAAGTCTTTGGCCGGGCGAAACCCGGGTCATTCCAGTACGTAGAACCGACTGTCGTGGGGTATGATCTGGATACTGTAGCAGCCTGAAGTCCTACCTATCCAGAATCAACCCCGACATACCCAACACATGTCCGGCATGTGGAGATTCTCCGCACGACACCAACCACCTATTCACATGCCCTCTCAAACCCACTCATCTAACCCCCCTCTCCCTCTGGTCCAACCCTGTCGAAACTGCACGTTTCCTGGGCCTCCCCCTAGATGAGTTCGACGACAACGACCATGGGTGAATCCGCTCTTTACGGGGCGCTACTAGCCGCTACAACAACAACAACAACTTTGGGACCAGGATTATAGGAAGAGACATCTTCATTTTTAGTGACAGCCAGGCTGCAATCAGAGCTCTGAGCTCTTTCACGTTTAACTCGAACATCGCGCTGGACTACCGCCTATCTCTGCAGGAGATGGCCAAGCAGAACAGACTGTACCTCATTTGGGTCCCTGGTCTCCGGGACATAGAGGGAAATTGCATGGCAGACGAACTTGCAAGACAAGGTACGACCAAGCAGATTCTTCAAGACGCATTGGTATGCCGTTTGCCACTTGCAAACTGCTACTCAAAGTTGGTACATACATATAAACAAGCTGACAACAGATGGAGGCAAAATACGACTTGCCGATCCTCACGGCAGACGTGGCCTAAATGGGATCGGAAACAGTCGCGCAGCGTTCTCTCTCTAAGAGGGGAACACATTTCCAACGTCATTGGGGCTCTAACAGGGCACTGTCTGATAAGGAAACATGCTGAAAGGTTGGGAGTACCCTTCCGAAGATGCTGGAGGAGCTGCAAGAACGACGAGGTACCGATCTTGCGGCTGCCACTCCAACCTAACCTAACCTATATTCTATCATTTTTGTATATCATTTATTGTTTATACTCAAGAATGATAGCATACAAGACGCATTGATTGGCTAAAATTTAGAGAGTAAGTTGTATGTGACGTCACATGAGATTTACCGGTGGAGGAATAAGAGGAAACACGTTGGTATAATGTTAGATTTAACAAATAAATTTCAATTTTATTAATATTTTTGCATACTTTACAATTCAAAAAATTTAAATTATTATCTATGACATACAAAATACAATATATGTATATATATACATATGTATATGTACAGTGGCTCAAAGCCAAAATCTGACACCGTAGAAAAAAATTTTCCTTCCTAAAAATATTTCAACCAAAACAATTAAAAAAGGTAAAATATTTTTTCAACTACTCATTTATTACACTTCCAAAATATTAAAACAAAACATATAAATTAAAATGCGAGGTTTACGCATTTGCGCGCTTTGATGAATAAAAATGCAATATTCACTATTTATATTAAAGCCAACATATGTATATAAATATATATATATACATAGTTTTTAATAAATGTCCATTAAATTCATATCGCAATCGCGTTGCATATTACTGCAGCGGTAGCATAAAAGTTCTGTTCGGTTACTTTTAAAATCAGAGTGAGAGTTCATTAGAGAACTGGCTTCTTCAGACACGTAGCAAGAGTAGTCAACGGCCAAAAGCGTGTTAGATTTTATTGAAATCAAAGAATTACATAATCTGCATGAACCTGGTTCTTTTTTCTGACTGTCCATAGGATGGTTAGATTCTTCTCCTGAATAATTACTTGGGGCAATTTTACTTCCGGTACGAAATATAGTTGAAACAGTTGATGGGTAATTCCTTTGCAGATTCTGTATAAATAACTGTGTTACCCCTTGTAAGCTACCTTCGAAACCGATAGTTCCACAATCTAAAGTCGTTTTCAACGCTTTTATATTTCTAGCCCGCATATAAAGTAAGACCTCTAATTCGCTGAGGTCTTTAATTGGACGCATCAATTTTATACCATTACCCAAACGGTCATCTACGAACGCAACATCCAATGAAGCATTATTTCCACGACCAAGAACAATGGCTGAAAGTAGATCAGTTGCCATATTTACGCAAATTGAAGGAACAAAAACATATCCACAATTTAAATACTGCGCCACTGAAGCAATTAATTTATTACGATGAACAGTTAGGTATTCATTACGGCTGGTAGTATTTCGAATAGTATGAAAATTATTTGCAAAGATTTTCTCCTTATCCTTATCTCTTGCATAGTATGACTCTATATTTTCAATTTCAAATGCCAGCTGATTTTTGTCACTTCCTAAATTAATAATATAACTTTTAAGATTATTGTAGCTTAAAATAAATGATTTCACTTTCTGTATAGAATAAATATAATCGGATGCATTTAAGGGCCTGATATTGAATTCGAACTCATCAATGAAAATAAGTTTTAATTCACAATGTAGTTTTTTAAAACTTGTTTCTGAATGTGCCTTATGCAACATATCTAATAAAACCATTGCCTGCTCGCTCCCATCAAATGCCAAGAGTATATTCGCATGTCGAGGTAAAGATTTCGAGGATCCTATAGTAGCACGAAATTTGTGATTGACATATTGTAGAAAGCACCTCTCGCATTCCGCTTCTCTGAAATCCAGTTTATACATCTCTCCACCTTTTCCACATTTATGACAAAAGGTTACAAGCGGGAATACGCCTATTTCCTGAGATGTCATATTGTTAACTTCGCCCCCATCTTCATCACTTATGCTGCACATTTTTAAAATATCGCGCTCTCGAACAAGTTGTTATCAATAACAAATGTTTTTTTAACTAACACTCTTCATAATATTCTGATATTCTAAAAATGTATCGAAGTTTTAAAACGTCGATATATTGTGCGGAAAAAATCGAATTTGGGAATTTTAAAAGCATTTGTAGGTGATTTTTCATCCTCCACACTACCGTTGCAATTTAATATAGGAACATTCAGCAAAAAATAAAACTGAGTATTAGGAACGAATAGGTGTTTGTCTTTAAATTCGGAAAATATGAAATGAACCTAATAATATGAAAAAATCAAAGAAATATGTATAAGTTTCCAAGAACTTGTAATATTAATATAAAAGTTTATGTATTTATATCTGTAAGTATATAATAGGCCTGTTCTTTTGTAACCTAGTTGCAAAAAAACACTAGGTAGGATAAAAAATAGTATGTAAAACAACAACACTAACTCGGAAAAATATGCGAGTTGAGCCAACTCGGTTATATGATATCCGACCTGAGATGTAGTGTTGTGCAGCAAAAAACCCGCTCTATTGTGAATGGGCCCTTGAAAAATACTTGGGAAATTTCAATCAACTGTCAAATCTTGTTTGTTTTATGGATACATAAACAAAACAAATAACAATGGAACAAGGGAAAGAAAAATTTGCGCTTCGTATATTTCACATAAAATTATGAATTAAAACATGTTTGTTATTTCAGAATGCAAGAAAAAAGGCGCAAGAGATGGTCATGTGAGAAGACAATTGAGTATTCGAGATGCTACCTCGCCCGGAAAGCGGAGTTGGAGCACCCAAAAAGAAAGATGTTGGCCTAGGCGAACGTGTTAAAAGACATGGTGTCAATGGCGATCACGGTAGGTTCAAGAAATAAGTATATGTTTGAACAAATTATATTTATTAATCCACTTCCAGGACTTTGAAAGAATGCCGCTGTGCTTGAACAACAACAGCAGAACTGACGCCAGCCCGTGCTTTGCCCCCTCTATGGATAGGTTCATGTGGGTTACAGACCGTTTGAAACACTTTCGGCAAATGTGCTGTCTGGAAAAAATAGCTAACAGAAATTACTCTGTCTAGCAATAGCTTTTTAAAACGTAACAGTGAGTTTCTGTGAAAACCTTGTAGTGAATTTTTGTGCTCGTTTTTATAAAACCCGTGTACATGCGGAAGAGCATCAACTTAACATTTTTTCAAAAAACATCGGTAGCGTTTTGCTGTACACTGTACAAGGGTTTTATAAAAGCGACGCGAAGAATTTACATAAAAAACATTGCAAAAACTTCACTAAAATGTTTCACTGAAACTGGATTTTTTTAAATTTGCTTTTGGTTTGTTATTTTATTTGTAATTAGAATAAGAAGTGATCTGAATTGAATTTTATATGTGATACTCCCTGTGAATTTGTTTTAGTTTTATAGATGAATTCTTGTAAATATTTTTATTAGTGAATTTGAAGATATAAATATATGTATATGTATATGCATTGAAATTTTTAAATACTATTTTGTTGTCTTAAATAATTAAAAAGGGTTTGCCTTCTGTCAAGGGCTACATCTTGGTTTCATTCTTCAAAACTTTCATCAAGTGCAAACGTATTTGCATCACTCACATCGTTGATATCGCACAAATTTGCTAGTTGCCTAAATGTCACTGTATTGCTTACATACCAAATGTACATATACACGGATTTCTTTTGTGGTAATATACGCGTTCTACCACCACCAGATGTGGCAGGTACGCAGTTAAGACTCGGAATACTTCACTGAAAATAAAATAGCATTAAGTTTATGCATTTCTTTTACACACATTTTGTTATTACTTGTTAGATATTCCACCGTTTGGCGTCGTAGCCTCATGCGCATTTTGAAATCTGCCTCACTCATTGCGTCGAGTGTACCTTCAAAATTGAATCACTTCTCATGTGCCTTGTTTTCACTCACCGAGTCTTTAGAAGAGCTGGAGCTGGCATATATCGTTTCCAATACTTCAAGTACTGCTTGCATCTCTCTATTGCGACGTGATTCGCACTACTCACCCGTGTACAAAGACACCATATACAAAAGTAAAAGGTTATTTAATGCATTTATTTAATGTTTTTAAATAAATTTAATAACTTACCACAGAATCCTCAGAATTACTCATTTTGTTTTGCTTCTTTAAAATTTCACTAAACAAATCATATGTTTAATGACAGATATTGCCAGTGTTGTGGAGTAACTAAAAGGAAATTTTATCCGAGTTGGAGTGTTTTTTGCAACTAGGTTACAAAAGAACGGGCCTAATACAGCATATATGAATATTACATATGTATAAATTTAGAAGCATTCAAAATCAATATATACCAAGTTCTTAAAAAAATTGTACTCGACATTCTTAATAGAATTTTCTTTTAATCTATTGGAGACAAAAGTAAAGGAAAACCTAATTCGCCCATAATACTGCATAATCATTTCTGAAGATCTTGAAAAAGCATTCGACAGTGTAATATCAACGGTAGTAATTAAGGAGTTGCATGATTGGAGTATATCCTAAATATTTTTAAAATTGACATCATCCTTTCTCTCTCACAATAAAAAGTATCGCAAAGCTTCATCGCCATTAATAAAAAACTGAAGCTTTGCACCTTTGTAGAAAGAGAAGCTGCAACGTATCGAACTCACAACGAAAATGAAATGAAAATTTTAGGCGTGACCTTCACTTAGTCGTGTACAGAACTTGCTCAACGTAATATGTTCAATAAAAAAGGGTCCTCATATCGAAACACCACCCGTGCCCGTCACTAACTGATGGAACAGTACAACACGCCATCAGTCTCTACAGCTATACAACTGAAGCCAAAATAAACAAAATAAATACGGCTTTTAACCATTGTTTTAGAACAGCATCTGGAATATTAATGGCAACACCAATAGAAGCTACAGGAGCCGAAGGGCGCTACAATGATTTCCGATGACTACTTCAAAGTCGATCAGCTAAATTAGCCGAAAAATCACTCACAACAGTATCACAAGCTCTCCATAAAGTCTTTTCGGATTGTATAACTTGCCGAAACCCTACCAACAAAAGCTAAAGAAACATCTGCAGCATTGCGGCTACGTCTAGGTACCTCATACACGCCAATACCACCAAAACCTCCAAATACTATCGAGGCAGACAAAAACAATTCAATCGACATCTCATTAAGTACTCTAAATAAAAACAACACTTTCCGGGAAGTTTACAACAAAAACTTCTTAACATATGTATATGTAACATCAAATAGATGGAATATACCAGGAAATCCATCAAGCCAAATGCGAGTATTTTCAACGCGGAATTACCAGGAATTATCTCTGCTGTTCATCACGCAGACAAAAGCAACAAACGAACGGTCATTTGCTCGGATAGATTGGGTGTACTAAAATCACTCATGAATAGGAATAGTGAAACGCACAGATATGTAGTGTGAAGAATTACTAGATAGAACGAGATCAAGTTAGTGTGGATACCAGGACATATAGGAATTACAAGCAATGAAATAGCTGACAAAGCTGCTAAACAAGCTTTTAGCAAGTCACTTGTAGCATAGATTCCTTTTTTAACTACTGTCATGACAAATTTTCATAGATCGTATCTCAGATCGTTAAGAGATAGTTCGTGGGAATCGTCGGCCTGTTTTCTATTGACCCGCTACTTTAGATGCGAGCTATCAAAGTACCACCTCTCATGCGAAAAAATGCATCACAATAGCCAGAATAAGAGTAGGAGTAACAAAATATACATCTCAGAGCTACTTCGGCCATGCATCCCCACGGGACTGCCCCATCTCTAGTTCCAGCAATAATTTGACCACAGCTCTAGACTGCAGCAACGGGCTTACAAAAAAGCTACCACGCGATCCATTCAAAAAGCACAACCTACAGCATGAAATATAAATTTGCTTGCGAGGCAAAACGTCCCAGTTGCCGATCCTCCAAAATAAATAAAAAATAATTGTATGTGAAATTAAACATTAAATTCTTTACTAGCCTTCAAAAATCAAAATCATGTCCCTTTTAATACTTCAATATTCAAATATCACAAACAAACCAAAACAACATTCAATCCCTATTTTATCTAACTAGGAATCGAACTGCCATGTTTTAGAGTATTGATAACTTCACAAAATTCTGATTTATAAATCGCATTCGGTGTGGTGCATTTACGCAACCGAACTAGTTTGTCAATTACCCGCTGCCAAATAGCACCCCAGGACTTACCCGGTCCAAAGAAGCTCACCACAGCCACATGGACGTTCCGCACCTTGCCAACCCCTCCAAACACACAGCCGGTTCCGTGTGTTAGACCAGCATACGCCAGAATGCGATATCAGTCTGGTGCACCTCGTGCCATGGCTGGTGTAATTTTCGGGATTGTTTCTGGTGTGCGCACTACAAGTGAGTACACGGGTGACCACCGTGCCTCATGCTGCAGAGCTTTGCAATCGCCTAAGTCCACTATGACCCCGCCAACGTCCACCAACGCCAAGCGCAGCCGCACCTTTCTCTCACACCCTGCCCCGCGACGATTCAACCCAGACAGACGAAACTACTTCAATTCAACTGCAATGGACCCCAAAGTAAGATCGCAGAGATAACGGATTTTATGAGCCGGCACGGTTTATTAAAAGCTGTGACCCAAGAAATGAAACTGCAGAGCAACTCAACAAAGTTGAGCATCGTAAGAATCGCGAGATAATGGTGGAGGACAACCATTCATCACTCACCATACAGTGCAGTACGTCTTATCGAAGAAGACATCGACCGCAGGGATACTACCCTTGAATGTCGGGCTATCCGGCCAGACGATGTTGAGCTCGAAATATTTAATGTTTACATACCCCTGTCACCTGCTTTCCTGAAGGATATCACCATGACATAGGTGCGCTCCTCAGAGGTGAAGCCCATATGGTAGTGACTTTCACGCGCACCACAATCTCTGGCATTCAAGCCTATCATCTGATCATGGGGGAAATAAATTGGCTGATCAAATAGACCATTCGACATTTTGCACAATGACCGACGACGCCCACACCAGGATTATGGGTAGTTGCCACAGCTCGCCTGACCTAACAATAGTTAGCGCAGGTCTGATAAATAGCATATCGTGCCGGCCTATGTTATAGCTGGCATCAGACCACCTACCCATAGTAATCTCCATTGGTTGACCTGCTGACTTCGTCTCTGCAGACCGCCAAACTTTCATCAACTTTAAAAAGGCTAATTGGGTTAGGTTCGTAGAGTTCACTGAGAGCGCCTCCAGTGCTCTTTCCACTCCCTACCGATGATTTTCTCATAGGCGAGCGTAAGTTTAGTAAAGTGGTCGTAACAGCAGCTGTACGTTTCATCCCGGCCGGTAAGATTTCGGAAATCTGTCCGAATTTCCCGTAATCCTTACATTAAGTATTTAAACGTGGAGATTCGGGGGTTGGTCGACAAAAACAAGCGAGACAAGTGGGAGTAGCATCTGAGGTCTTGTAAGATGACCACGGGTGTGGGTAAGATTTGGTAGACCGTAAGGTCACTGTCCAACCCGACGAAGCGTTATGACTGAGTGGAGATTTCCTTCGGTGGTCATGCTTTGTCGGACCCGAAGGGATGTGCGAGCTTATTTAACCGTCAATTTACTTTGGATCCTTCCGTGGAGCCAAGAGGACAGTGACCAGGAGGCCGTGCAAATCGCCAAAAACAAGCGTGGCCTTATCTTCTCCAAAGAGAAGGTTAAGGAGGCCACCGGGAAGGCGAAAGCCTCCAAAGCTACTGGTCCTGAAGGATTAAACATGCTGATGCTGAAAAATTTGCGCCCGACGGCAGTGGCTTATATCACCAGCATATTCAACCTTTCCATCTCTCCACTCATCATTTGTAATGTGTGGAAGGTGGGGAAAGTTATACCACTACTGAAACCAGGGAAATCAGCTGATAAAGGTTTTTCCTACCGACCGATTTCCCTTTTTCACCAGTGGTAAAAACGTTAGTGGCTTTGCTGCTCCCGTATTTTACACACTACCTCAACCCGGCGAAGCATCAGCATGGTTTCCGGAAAGTGCACTGTACTTAACTCCATAAACACGCTGAAGAACTACGGCCTAAACCGTAACCGTCCCTGGGAGAGAACCGTCCTAGCAGCATTAGATTTGTTCAAGGCTTTTGACACTGTCAGCGACGCAATGCTACTAGCCGACGTTAAAAAAAAACTCTCTCACAGGACTGCAAATTACCTGTATAGCCGAAAGTCATCGGTTCGCTTCAGGGATTCAAACTCCAAATCGAGAAGAGTTAAACAGGGGTGGCGTAATCTCCCCGATTATGTTTAATTTTTACATCTCAAAGCTCCCACAACCACTCACCATCGTCTCATTTCCTGATATCTGATCGATAATTGTTACCGGCAATGTAATTGCAATTTGCGCATTTGTACATAGAAAAGGGATCTTGAAGCAAGTAGCTCGAACTAAGTATGATCTTCGGGTATATTTTGTATGTGATGTCTTCCGAATTGTCTTGTAGGAAGGGAAGACCAGACTTTTAACAGCGGAGTGATATGGTCCAGGAAGAAATTTTAGGTGGCTTTTTGAATAATGTCCATATATTTTCAGCTGCCACTCCCGGTCAGCTGCGTTCCAAATATTTTTTAGTAAGGAATGCTCGCTTCATAAAAAAAAAGAGAGTAAAGTACTACGTACAGCAATGCAGTGCAAGAATTTCTCGATCTTGGTCATATAGAAGCCACACATCCGTATGGCATAATCTTAAACGGCAAATATTTCTCTTTCTACTTGCCACATCATGCGGTCGTCAAACCAGATATGGTGACCAACAAAGTTCGCATGGTATTCAACACCTCAAAAACGTCTGGTTCAATGAACTCTCTAAATGGCGTGTTGCATACTGGTCCTACACTCCATCCATACCTTTTGCTGCTTATTCTGTCTTCAATGGAGACATTGAAAAAACGTATCGTCAGATACTCATTCACGATGAAGGTTTTCAATGAATCCTATTTCGCAAATTGGCTGAATCTCCGGTCACCGATTAAAACCTTAAAACCGTCACATTCAGTGTTAATTGCGCACCATATCTCGCTATCCGTACCCTACATTATCAGATGACACGATGGCGACATTCCTCTCGGGAAGTCATGACATTGAAAATGCCACTGAATAACTTGTTCAAGTGATCAAAGCACTGAAGTCATCTGGCTTTATTTTAAAAGAGCTAACGGCCAATCATATTTCCATATTAGACAAATTTCCAAAGGAAGATCTGCTCGACTCCAACGTTTTGAAATTTGAAAGTGCTTCCACAACCAAAACCCTTGGCATTCGATGAAATGTATTCACTCACAAAATTTTGTAAATCATTCAGCCAGCGTCGACAACAAATGCAGTTACAAAATGACAAATTTTGCCTTCTGTTGCACGACTTTTCGACCCGACAGGATATATCTCGCCTGTGATGATTCAAGCGAAGATTATACTTCAACAACATTGGATTTGCCAACAGTATGCGACATAGAAATTTCTTGATGGGTTAGCTTTGCTCCAGGGCATACCAAAATCCATGCGTTTTGTGATGCCTCGAAAAAGCCTTGCGCCAGCGGTCTACATCCGCGTACAGGCTGACGATCAAATAAAATACTCTCTTTTGGTTGCGAAAGGCAAGATCGCTCCACTCAAAATGGCGACTTTGCCACGCCTAGTGCTTTGTGGCGCAGTACTACTGGCAAGATTGGTCATGACTGTTCAAAAGCAGCTTCACTTAGAGGCATGCGCCACATTCGTATGGTCAGATTCGGAGATTGTGTTAGCTTGGCTGGAAAAGCCACCATGTACATGGAAGACGTATGCTTCAAACCATACCTACCAAATGCATCTTCCAAACGCTACATGGCACCATGTTGCTGGTGTATCAATCCAGCGGAGCACGGCATCCGCGTGACTGCGTACATGATACGCCATTTCCCGAGCATATTTGGAGTTCTTATACACGCTGCTCCTTCATGCAGAAACGCGGTTAATGCTCCAAATGGAAAGACAACAGTACTACGTACCGAAACTAAAAGCTCTAATAACGGGTCTATTCTGCACCGGTAACAACATTTTTATTACCGGTAATAAAAACCTCCGGCAACTTTTAAACCCTTTTGGTATTCTGCACGTTCTTATTACCGGAAAATTTTATTACCACAGCACTAGGTGGTAACTACTAGAAAACAGCTGACGTTTATTTACATTTTTGTAATAAATTAAAGAGTAGTGAAGTATTAAACGTTGATTTTTTTTTATTAAACCGGTTGGAATACGAGTTTTCAATATTAAAAACATAATGGCGACTTCTTTGGTAATGTTACTGCTGATGAAATATCCCTACGTAGACAGCAACTGAAAAGTCTTCGGGACAACAGCGATCCATTTAGTTTACCAAACGAAATTTTTAAACAGCATTTTCGAATGCCGAAAGAAGCATGCAGGATGCTCATAGAAGAACTTTCATCAAATGATCGTCAGAGAACTTCTCTACCTTTTGTGGTAAGATTCTTTTGCTGCCTCACTTTCTTGGCACATGGTTCGTACCAAAAATGTATCGCGAACAATATTTACGCTCCAGTTAGTCAGGCGTCTGCTTCACGAGCAATTAAGTACATAACCAACTTGATCGTGCTAATTAAGTCATCGGAAGTGACCTTTCCAAAAACAAATGAGGAGCAATTGGCAATAAAAGCTAGGTATATTATACAAAAGTCAAAATCATGGTCCATATTCATAGTCACGTTAAAGTTGACTCTGAAGTTAGTAGCAGTTTTTTGACATACTTTTCGATGGAATATCTTTCAAAAAAGCTGATTCTAACTTTAGAGTCTACTTTTACTTGACTATGAATATGGCCCTATATTTCTGTAGTTGAATTATGGTACAATGCTTTCTTTCAAGGTTTTATACGAAATTCGGATTGAAAGGAGTTATTGGCGCAATTGACTGTACTCATTTGGCGCTTATTTGTCCGACGAAAAATGATCCAAGAAACCCATGCAGCCTGTACATGAATAGAAAGGGTTACTACAGTATCAATGTGGAAGGTTTGTGTGATGACAATTTGCGGTTTCTGGCTATTAATGCCAATTTTCCAGGGTCCTGCCATGACTCTGGCATTTGGACAACTTCAAAGGTGCTTTCATTTATAAGAACGCAGAGAGGTAGTTTGCTGCTTGGAGACCAGGGATATCCCCTGGAGCCATGGTTAATTACCCCCTTGGCCGAGCCAGCGTCTCCCCAGGAGGAGAATTTTAATAAAATGCACTGCAAAGCACGTAATGTTGTAGAGAGAGGATTTGGGGTGGTTAAGTCACGTTTTCGTTGCTTATCACGGCATCGTACGTTGCATTACAGCCCTGAAGTGGCAACTGTAATAATAAGTAGTTGCTTCATTTTGCACAATATGTTGGTCAAAGTATGTCCAAATGATGAAGTGGAGTTGGAAGAAGAGGAAAGTGAGGACCTAGACATAAATGCTCTGAACACAAACAGCAGCCAACTTCACCGCGAGGGTGAAAGAGTACGACGGCATTTAGTTAACCATTTATAGATTATAACCATTTCTCATCTGGGGTCAATAAAAGTGAAAGGAAATTTTTTTAGCTTCATTAAATTCATTGGTTTTATTCAAGGTAAAAAGGGCAGTTTATATCACATTTCAATTCAATTCAAAAGCTTAAGAGGTATTAAAAATTACATATAAAAACATTAGGGGGATTCTCTTAGTCTTGCAAAACCCTTGCATGGTGCACGGATTGCACGGATTGCAAAGTTTTCCAATCCGTGCAATGGCACAAAAACAAAATATAAGCAAAAGTATTTCCTATTCGTGCAACCGTGAAACCCGTGTATATTCAAATATCACAATTCATTACATGATAAATGCAACCTTGAGCCACCTGTTTGACATTAATTGTAATTTGATTTTTGCGGCAAACGGTAAGTTTTATCAATTGAATTAATATTATTTCATAATTATAGCTATATTTATTTATTTTAGACTAAAAAGAAATGCGACGGTGTTCCACCAGCAAAGAAGCAGCGGCAGCAGCCAAATAAAAAGTGGACGGACGTGGAGGTGGAGTCAATACTTGATTTCCTCCAGCAGGAGGCTAGCTTTGAGGTTTGTTTTATTTGTTTAAATGTGTAGGTGTTCCCGTTAAATTAATTTTATTTATCTAGGCTCCAACTGTCCTATTTTTCTATAAAAAATTTATAGAAAAATATAAAGTGGATGCGACTTGGGATCTGGTCGGTGGAAAGTGCGTCACTTGAAGTCCCAGTTCGCAAAAGCAAACGACTGGCTTTCTTCAACGGGTGCAGGTGTGATGGAAGCAGACGGCGGAAGTATCGATGGTAAGAGGAATTATAAACTTATATATTGATAATAATAATATAACCTAATTAAATTATTTCAGCGAAAGTACTAAAGCTCTGCCCGCATTACAACCGGTTGCGGGAAATTTTTGGCAAACGGGCAGGTGCAACCATTGAGCCTGTGGTAATATGCACAGATTTGGTGCCGGATATTTCGCCTTGCTCTCCATCCCCTGCATCACAAGATGAAGTACTGCTGGAAATTGAATTAAATCCCACAATTTCGGCAACGCTACCTCCCGAGGTACCTACTTCATCAAGTACTCCAAGAAGTATTCGGGTGGCACCGCAAAAGTCAGCCATCGGGCAGCTAACAATTTTGCAGCGGGAACGAATAGAGATTGAAGAAAGGAAAGTGAAGCTGGAGGAAAGAAAATTTGAATTCGAAATACTTAAGTATGAAAATGAGGAAAAGAGGAAAAGAGGAAAAGAGAAGAATTAGATTTAAAAAGATTAGAGTTGGAGATGAAGGAAAGAATAGCAAAGTATGAAATTGACAAAAAATATAAATAAAATAAAAATAATTAAAAATGTAAAGAAATAAATAAACATAAATAAGTATAATCCTTTTTATGTAGTATGTACATATATTTAAAATATGATTTTATTATTTTATTTAGGAAAATTGTTTACATCGGTATGTATGTACATATGTATATAAATATAATGTTTTTTTGTTGTTCAGCATTAGTCAAACATCAGGTCATACAATGCTAGGCGTTTTAGCTCCGCCTCTCTTATTCTTTCATTATTTTCATGGTGGGTAATTTCATCTACTTCTTCTCCGTCATAAAGCAAATCGCTAACATATTCAAAATTTTCAGAGGTCGTTTGTAGTATGTTGTGCATTACACAACACACAAGAAACCACTTTGAACAAAAGTTATGGCTTGCGTTATTGTAAATAGAAGTCCGTAATTCTTTAAGGCTACCAAACCGTTCCTTGAGGAAGCCAAAACAATTTTCAATGCTCACACGGAATTTACTATGCCGTAAATTAAAAGCTTTACGTTTAGCAGATGTAAGTTGTTGGGAATTTATTCTAAATGGAGTAATGAGATTAGTTAGCAATGGATATGCAGAATCTCCTGCAAGCCATTCATCTCCAGAAAAAAAATTAGATTTTTGAGTAAATAGCGCACTGGTACGAAACATACGCGCATCATGAACGCTTCCATAGTGACCTACTACAACGTGGCGTATTCGCATTCGGTAGTCACATACGACTTGCGCCTTTACTGAATATATACGACTTTTTGAAAAAAATACTGAATGATTAAGTACAGGCGCTTCGGCTAGTTTTAATTCAGTGCCATCGATATAACCTATACAATGCGGTAGCTCGTGATATGTATTTCCAACTATCTCCTGTCTTTCAGATGAATCAGGCCACGTTATATATTTGGATTGTAGTTCCAAAAAAGAACGAAATACTCTTTTGGTGATTTTGTAAATGGTTTCTCCATCACCAACTCCAAATATTGTAGCCACTTTTCGAATTGCCGCATTTTCACCGGATGAGCCCAGACGATATAAAACTATGGCTAGCTGAAGATCAACCTGGTATTGTCTGATGGAATGCCAATTATTAAATTCTTTACTGTCACTGATACAAGACAATAACAATCCGTACTGGTTTCGGTTCACTCGCAGCATTTGTCGAAAACGACCTTCATCGAACTCTTGAAGAACAGTCGATCTCCATTCCAAAGATTTGGGGACGTTCTGGTAACTGCCGCGATAACAGCAAAGAGTCACCAGAAGATCTTCATTTAGTTCATCCATTAGGGGCCAAAAGTTTGAATAATCTGAAAATTTAAAGTTTTTAATTGTTTGTTGTTTTCTGAATAACTATATTACCTTGAATAATGTTATCAGCAGCACTTTCGATCAAATAGTTAACAATTTTTTGATTTTCGCTAGTCCGTGGCATTTTTGCAAAATTTAATAGAATGTAAACAAATGCTTCTTCTTGCAGCTGAAAGTATTCACAATAGTCACATTTCCTTTTTGTACATTTCCTACAATTAAACAATAGGAGGCGTTCTCGTGGTATTGCATATTTGGGTATAGGAAATTTTTACTTCTTGCAATCTTGCTACCGTGCTACATATAGAGAATCCCCCTATTAATTCTAGGATAAATCCCTTTATGAAAGGAAATTTGTTTAAATTCATTAAATTCATTGGTTTAATATCACATTTCATTTCAAAAGCTTAAAGAGTATAAAAAATTACATACAAAAACATTAATTCTAGGATAAATTCCTTTATGAAAGGAAATTCGCTTAAATTCATTAAATTCATTGGTTTAATATCACATTTCATTTCAAAAGCTTAAAGAGTATAAAAATTATAAAAACATTAATTTTTGGATAAATTCCTTTATGAAAGGAAATTTGTTTAAATTCATTAAATTCATTGGTTTAATATCACATTTCATTTCAAAAGCTTAAGAGTATAAAAAATTACATGTAAAAAATTGTACATTGTTTAATTTTGCTGGCGCTTCTGCAGTTCTACAAGTTCATGAACCGCACCAGCCATAGCAGAAAGTCCCTTCCCCAAATTGTTCAATGATTCGGCCATTTTCGACTGCTCCTCCCTACGCTCCTTTCTATCATTCTCTATCATTTTAAAAACTTCGGTGCGAAAATGATTCTTTCGGGAGCGAGATAAGGGAGCCACAGGAGTGGAAGGACTGGGCGCTTCAATGTTTGTTGCAAAATGGGCAGGGCTTATATCTGCAGACACCTCAATAATGTCATCCAGCGACGTAGGAGATAACGCTATGAAATCAGCAGGCACGACCTCTAAAATTGGCGATGAATTATTTTCCTCGTTTTCAGCATTTATGAAGAAAAATGTTAAATAAATATTCGTACATGAATGTACGTGTTTAATTTTTGCTTACCGGAAACCCAAGTACTATATTATATTATAATAATTTATTAAATTTACTTTAGTAAATCACTCACTTATTCATCTCCATTGTGATTCGTTTATAAAATTTGTGTTCAAATTCACACCACACCAAAGCAAACACCGTATGGTGAGTTTTACACTGTTGACAGCGTTACCAGTGTGCAAGAATGCCGGTTACAAGAAGTGGAAACATTTTTCGGTAATAAAATTTGCCGGTTACAAAATTTCCGGTAACGTGCAGAATAGACGTGTAAAAAGGTGAATTTTTCAACAAACGCACACTTAATAAAGGCTGCTCCCTTTTTCACCACCGGAGTGCACTTAGCAGGGCCGTTCCAAGTTAAAGCATCACTGCTTAGATCTACCACCCTCATTGTTATTGACGGCGACTTATTCGAAGAAAACACACGAAAATATTATAACATTACACTTTTGTAGAGTTTTAATATCTGATGTAAATAGATAAAGTACAATAAGATATATGAAAATACATTTCAATTTTAAGAAACTTACTTATTCGTGCTCTTCGTGTGGTCCATTCCAAAAGAAAGAACCGGAAGCGCACGAACAAGATGGCTACAAATATTGCAGGGTTGCTTATAAAGTACGTAGTTTTAAAATAAGAGATAATACAAAACATTCAGTACCAAGTAGCTAGTAAATTAATCGGTATAAATAAAATTTAGGTTTTATCCGTAACATCCTCCTCTCCGTGATTTGAATCGTTCACGAGAGAATCACCTCTTACATCGAGTACAGCAATCTTTGAAGCAGATCTTCGTAGATTTCCCGCGGTGGTTTGTACCAAAACTGACCTGACTTGGCCATCCGTAGCCGCCGTTGCCTCCAACACGATGCCTTTCTTCCACTGACTACGACTTTCATTGTCGTCGCATATGATTACGACGTCACCAACACATATCGGCTTTACTCGTTTGAACCATTTTACTCGTCTTGCCAAAGTCGGAAGATATTCGAGAACCCATCTCATCCAAAACGTTTGCTTTAGCTGCTGCGCTATATGCCATTGCTTTCATAAAGACCCCCTTTCGGGAACCTCAGCTGTTTGAACGAAGTTAGGATACCCCAATAAAAAATAGTTGGGTGTAAGCGGTTCGTCGTCAATGCTCTCCAGCGGAACATGTGTTAACGGGCGAGAATTCACCAAATTCTCTGCTTCAATAACGAGGCTTTGCAATCTTTCAACTTGCGGTGCTCTTTCTTTCAATGTGAATAGCAAGACTCTCTTCACTGTACGGACCATCCACTCCCACACGCCACCAGCCGATGGATTTGCCGGAGCATTAAACAACCACTCGACGCCTCTGAGACAGCATTCCTCCCCGATGCCCTTCTCAACCTGAATCCACACTTCTTTGCTAGCACCAACAAAGTTCGTACCACGATCACTCCTCATACGAATGGGAACACCCCTGCGGTTAATGAAATTACGGCATACAATAATTGCGGCGTCTGTTGAGAAATCTTTCGCTAGCTCCAAGTGAATATCTCTTACTGTAAGACATCGTTTTTCATGTCGACGACCGATGGAAACCGTGACTGGTCCAAAGTAGTCCACGCCTGTGTATGAAAATGGTCTTACAAATGGAGTAAGTCCTTAGGAAGTTGCCCCATCAATGGCGTTTGCGGAACAGCTGACAAATTTTTGCACAGTTGAAAATTTTTTTTTAACTGATCTCAAAAGACGGCGGGTACTTGGAATACAATATTTGCTTCGAAGTTATGGTGATGAAACATTTCATGATAATGTCTAACTACCATGCGAGAAAACGAATGATCTTTTGGCAATATTACTAGTCGCTTAGTTGACGTAGATACGCAGTCAGCGTAATCGATTCGACCACCCAACCGCATGACGCCTTCATCATCCAACGTCGGACATAATTTGTACAATGAACTGTTTTTATTTACGTATTCACCCTTGCTTAACGTTTGAATTTCATCCAAAAACTTGGTTTCTTGGACCCGGCGGCAAGTGAGAACCTCCGTTTGCTTGATTTGAGGACCTGACAACGAACTAGGTACGACAAAATCTTTGTTTCGAAACTTCTTTATAGCAATTTGCACCCATGTCATTATTCGGAGAAATTTATGCAAATTTGTAAATTTATCAAAAGGAATTATAGTATCGTCTATCTGTATCGTAAATAACGTCTTAGATCTCAACTCGAGATTTATATCTTTCTCAGCAAAGTCATTTGGAACAGCAGGCCAACGATCTTCATTCCACTTCAAAAATAGTGGTCCACTTACCCACTTACAGTCCGCGAAGAAGGCCTTTGGACGCGTTGCGTCATCAGCCGGATTATCACTACCCGGCACCCATCTCCATTGGGGCACCTCTGATGACTGAAGAACTTCGGATATGCGGTGAGCAACAAACTGCTTATAACACCTAGGGTCTGACCTAATCCATTGAATTACCGTCTTGGAGTCCGTCCAAAATATTATCTTGTTTGGCTTAACATTGTAGCCAGTATCAATGGATTCTTTCAATCGAACCCCTAAAACAGCGGATTGTAATTCTAGTCTTGGTATAGACAGCGGCTTAAGTGGGCTACATCTTGACCGCCCAGCAATAAACGCGACAGTTGTTTCATTATCATATGTAATACGCCAGTACGCGACGGCTGCGAATGCAAGCTCACTTGCATCAACAAATATATGAAGCTGGATGTCTGCATTGTCGTTGAAAATTTGTGGATGATAACATCGCGGTACCTTCAAACCTTGAAGGGTTTTTGAACCTTTATACCAATCAAACCACTTCTCGTATATATCGTCAGGAATGGGATCATGCCAATCCACGTTGCGTTGCCACAGTCGTTGTAACAACACCTTTGCGCAAACAGTAGCACTGCTTAACAAACCCCTTTCGTTGGCTTGCGAAAACCATCTAAAACAGCTTTTGGTACTTTAGCAAACGACAACTTGAAACAAAAGTAGTCTTGTTTGGAACACCAATGCATCCCAAGCACTTTCTCAGTTGCACTTTCACCCTTACATGTGCTAACTTCGCTTTGAGTAAACGGCGCTGAACTACTACAGCTCAAAACCCCCTAAGGAGTGTATTTCAATAACTTTCTTTGTTATTAAAGTCGCTTCATCGAGTTCATCGAAGCTATCCATGTAGTCATCGACATAGTGGCGGTCGACGATAGCTTCCACTGCTCTAGCAAAAGTGTTTCTAAAGGCTTCAGCGTTCAAATTCTTTACATATTGTGCCGAACAAGGTGAACTAATTGATCCAAAGATCATAACACTCATTACATACACATCGGGAGACTGATGGCAGTTCCCTCCTCTCCATTAGAAACGCTGTGAGTTCTTATCTTCCTTGCGAATCAGTATTCTGTGAAACATTTCCCGAATATCTCCACAAACGGCTACTTTTCCTTGACGAAATCGAAATAAAATTGTCAAAAGTGATTTCGGTTGATACTCAACCGGACCTTTCATTAATGCATTATTTAAAGACATTTCGTCAACTTTTGCGGCTGCATCGAAAACCAAACGACGCTTATTTCCTTTATTTGGATTGCATGCCGCAAAATGAGGCAAGTACCATGTACGCTCATCAACATAATTAGCCTCAGCTACGGACAACTTTTTTGCATAGCCTTTGTCAACGTACTCACTGATTTTATTAGTATACCAATTGCAATAATCGGCATCTGTATTCATCTTTGCTTCTATTTGTTGCAAACGTTTTAAAGCCGTATCATAACTGGCTGGAAAACTAACATTATCACTGTGCCATAATAGGCCAGTCTCATATCGACCACTTGCAAATGTAGTGGTTTCCTTAAGTAATTTTTCTGCTCTAATATCAGCATCGGACCTAATCATTGGCACTGATTTCACCTCAAAATTATCGGCAGCAAAATATTCGGCGATTTGCTTTTTCATTTCAAGTAACTCCAAAATTTCTACATTTACATGGCCCACAGTAAAATCAGTGGAACTTTCTTCATTTGACTCAAAAATTATCCATCCCAATTTTGTTTGATGTGCTGCAAATCCTTCATCAATATTTAAAACTTTTATGGGTCGAATTAAATGTGAATGTGGCAATCCAATCAGTAGTTGTGGAGTTGCATTGCAATAGTCAAAAATATTTGCAGATCTGAGCTGTTCATGTTGATCAACAAATTCACCAAAATTCAAAGTTTGCGTTGGCAAATACAATTTCTTTGTTGTTCGTACGCCACTCATTTGAAAAGTTGTGGATTCTGCAAAAGCACCGGCAATTTCAAATGACACTCGCCGCGATTGTTCATTTATAGTTTGATTACCAATCCATTTTAAGCGAAGCATATCGGTTTTACCCTTCACTCTAATGGCGTTTGCAATGTCCTCTTCTATTAACGATATTTTCGCTCCTTCATCGATGAACGCAACGACAGTCCCTTCACCCTTCGGCCCTTTCAATTTGACCGGCAGATACTTCAATAGTGTTTGTTGTTGGCACGTAGCAGCTGATCTACGAAGCGACCGCTGCGAAGTTTGAAAGCCACTGACCGTGGCTACTGGCATACTATCAGCATCGTTGTTTTTAACTGAATTCTTAATAGAATTTTCTTTATGCAACAAGCGATTGTGGAATCTGTCACATGTCTGAATTCCACATTTACGTCGTTTTGAGCAGCTGTTTAGATTATGACCTGGCTGCAAACAAGAAAAGCACAAATTGTGTTTTTTCACCACATTCCATCTATTCGAATGTTCTACATTGTTGAATTTCTGGCATCTGAACAAATAATGATATTCGCTGCACATTGGGCATTTCTGCTCCTCTTTATTTATTGACATCACCGGCTTTGTAAACATTTTATTATTGGTGTTATATTGTTCATTTGCAGATTGCTTCGTGGGCATGACATCAGTGGCCATCGATACATACAACGCGACTTGTTGCAACCAATTAGAGAAATCTCTCACCGTAGGATATGGTTGTTGCAAGGATAAAATGTAGCGAGTCCATTCTTCTCTTTTGTTGAACGGCAACTTGCTTAACAATTCATCAAGTAGTATTGGATTATTTAAATGTGGGGAAGCACCGGAACTTTCAAGGAAAGCGGCTAAATTTGCAACCATTGTGCTGAAATTGACAATATCTGATATTTTTCCGCTAGTTACTGCAGAATACGCGCGGGCCTTTGCAATCTGGTTGCGCACAAGTAACTCTGGTCGACCATAATGATGCTCCAATGTAACTATTCATGACGACGTTTACATTGGAGGGATGTATTAAAAGCGATTCTACTTGTTGACGGGCCTTACCTTTAATTGCTTTTTGCAGGCGAAGCAAATTTTCCAAATCGGTATACGCATATAAAACAGTAGTTTCCCTGTATGCTACTGAAAACATTGGCCACTCTTCTGGTGAACCATGAAACTCTGGCAAATCGAGTACTTTACGAATGGGTGGATGACCTCCAAGGCCCAATGGCGACTGACTAAAACTAACAATTGGTGCTACAGGTGCACTATGGCTAGAAACGTAAGGAGCTCCGACTGTATATATTGATGGAGCGACGGTTGATGGGGAATTCCAATTATTGGCGACGAAATGGGAAGTGGGATTTACGTAGTTCAGGTTAGGTAGCGTTGAATGACTTCCACTGGCGGAAGTGTGACAAATAGGTTGGGGCTTGTGCCGGCATTGGCACGAGTGGTGTTAAAGGCATAAGTATGGGGGCATGGGAATAAACTGAATTATTATTGACATACTACATACCATTGGCAGAGGCAGCGCTGTTGACGTAAGCGCCTGGTGTGTTGTTCATAGCGATGTTTCTTGGGTTCGTTGCATATGAGGCAAGTGTTGAAATTGTGCTAGCTGCTGTGCTAACGGCATGGGCGTTGACGGATACAGCTTCCGTACTTATTTCGTTGATGTCTTGGTTATTTGCATTTGGCTGACGACTAATAACATTTTCGAGTTGTTGATTTTTCTTCTCCGATGAGGCTAAAGCTGTTTTCAGTTGTTCAATTTGTTGGCGTAAGTCCTCTATGGCATTTTTGCGTGGTGTAATAGTGCGATCGACTTCATCGCCGCTATTTTCGCTGCTGTGCGACATTTCTGCAATGTTGGAGTTCTTTTTGTTAATACGAAGATTGTAATGCGAAATTTCTTCTACTAACCGATTTGTAGATAATTTTTTCATTGAAGGACGCTAAAGTGTGTAGTTATATTCAATGTACGTTGAATAATTATTAAAATAATGTTATTGACGGCGACTTATTTGAAGAAAACACACGAAAATATTATAACATTACACTTTTGTAGAGTTTTAATATCTGATGTAAATAGATAAAGTACAATAAGATATATGATACATTTCAATTTTAAGAAACTTACTTATTCGTGCTCTTCGTGTGGTTCATTCCAAAAGAAAGAACCGGAAGCGCACGAACAAGATGGCTTCAAATATTGCAGGGTTGCTTATAAAGTACGTAGTTTTAAAATAAGAGATAATACAAAACATTCAGTACCAAGTAGTTAGTAAATTAATCGGTATAAATAAAATTTAGGTTTTATCCGTAACACTCATCAAAGGATACCTGGCAGTGTTTGTCTGTTTTTCCACAAAGACAGAGCATCTCAAGTCATGCTCCGATCTTACAACCAAGACTTTTCGAGGAGCGTTTTCCCGCTTCGTTGGCAGACGAGGGTTCCCTCCAAAATGATGAGTGACAAAGGGACAACTTCGTCAAATTCCCTAAAGAATACTCTGCAGACATTCTCAAAAAGTATGCTCCTCAAAGCTTGTGGGAATCCCCAGTGTAAAGTTTTAAGGTTCATCTAAAGAAAAGCGCTGCTTCCCACAAGTTCCCGTTTGAAGCGTTCACGATGCGAATTGAGGCAGTACTCAACTCGAAAACTTTGTCGGCGCTATCCCCAAACCCAACGGTTTCACAGCGCTCAGGAGGGTCACTTCATTCGAGGTGAACCGCTACTGCTCATTACCTAGCCTAACGCGAAAGACCTCGCTTTGCTAAATCGGTAGGAGAAAATCAAATCGCTCCACCACCAATTCAGTCATCGATGGAATAAACGGAAAGATCCACAACTCGATCCTCAATCTGGCGTCCGGGTCGTCATTAAAGAATATTCGCCTCTACCCACCGAGTGGCGATTGGGACGAATCAACACGTGCGCCACGATCCTGATAATCACGTACGTGTAGTGGAGGTCCGCACTCAAAATGGGATTGCCACGTGCCCCCTCACTAAACTGTGCTTCATTCAACTGGAGCAGTCTTAGCCCATATCACAGTACAAAATTGTATACATTCCTTCCTATATGTTAAGGGTTTTAACCTCTTGTTTTAAATTATATACACAAATACTTCTCGTTCCTCTGTTTGCTTTTTTACTTTCAGATCGAGACCCAACATGGCTGCCCGGAAAGCATGCCCAATAGCCCCAACGGAGCAGACCGACATCAAAATGTCGGCTCTGCCACCGTTGCCATGCCAACAGAGGCTAGCTGTGGCCCGAACGCAGGTGTACTGCGTAAACTGCAGTTGCAAGGCATGTGGGTTGGCGCACCACATGTTGTGGCAAAAGGCGGCGCACACCCCAGCATGGGGCCGAAGAACCCGCAGCTCACGCTGCAATGCGTATCTGCTCGGAAGGCGCGGAGAACACCAAGGGCGCGCATAACCAACGTGTAGCAGAGGCGGGAGAAGGTGCACAACCGTGGCAAGCAGGCGTCGCAACCGCCGCGTAAGAAAACCGCCCCTCCGACGATCGCGCGTACCCCCAGGTGCCTGCAAACGACGAATTTCCAAAACCGCGCGACTAGAGCTGCAGGATATACGCAACAGCCACATCCCTGCAGAGGGAGGATGATGTTTAAGGAGCCGCTTAACTAAATGAAACGACCATGCGCGCAGCAAGGAGACTACTTCAAACTGCAACACATAGCGCGCACGGCCGCCCCTAGCGCGACACGATCGCCGAGGAAGAATTTATATTTTATCTTTCAAAAGTTCAACCACCAACGTCGGAAACCGCGCACACGCCTACATCGCCAATATAAATAGAATTTTAAGTGTAAGTATGCAAAACATTTGTGTTCCTTTTATAAAGTTAATAAGTGAAAGCTGAATGAGTAAATAAAAGCGTACATTTTTTGTCTATTCATTGTAATATAAACCATTTTAAATATTGAAGAACGGAGTAAATAAAATACATTTGAACCAATTTTCCAAAGAAAGTTAAAATGTTTAATAGTGAAAGATCGAAAAGTACAGGTGAGTGCGAAAGAACCTAGTGGATATATACACAAATAAAGGAAAATTCAACTTATACTCGGGTGAATGCTATTTGGCGGAACAGAAACAGTTTGATCGGCGATCAACTAGTGGAAAGTAATATCTTTCTTGAAAGAAAGGGCAAGACATCTCCGCAGTAAGCCAATTTAGTCTACTGACGTTAACACAGACCTATAATGTAATTCAAAGTGTGTTTGTTTAAATGTGTAATAAATAAGTTTTTACATGTGTAGTTATTTATGTTTGCTATTAAATATAATTAATAAGCATCAGCAGATTGTCAACGCGTAATTGTGTGTCTTTATAATCAGCTGTTAATCAACGCCATCGCGAGAGTTTTGTGTGAACCGACCTTAAAGTAGGACTTAAACAACAATCCAAAATGGAGATTGCAGTACCTTTTCTAACCCCAGCACCATTAAGAAGTCTAAGCGAGCGTACGAGTTAGATGCTGTTGCATCCACATGCTCCCTTGCTCGCATTCTTTGTAGCTTCCGTCTTTTGGAGAATGATATGATGGCCGTCGTGAGTGCGTTAATTTTAAGTCCTACACCTGGGCACCATTACTTTGCCAGATATAAGGCTCGTTGAACAATGGCACCTACTGTGCCGTCATATTTCTCCCTAGCTAAAACGACAATGTTGGCCGCCGTAGCCGAGTGTGTAGCGTGTGCGCCCTTCATTCAGTGGATCCCAGGTTCGAATCCAGCTTGGGCCAAGTAGCACCCAAAAATTACAGAAAAATTTTTTTCTAAAAGCGGTCGCCCCTCGGCTGCCAACGGCAGACCTCCGAATGAATTTGTGCCATGAAAAAACTTCTCACAAAAACATTCGCCGTTCGGATTCGGCGTAAAACTGAAGGTCCCTCAATTTGTGTTACAACATCAAGACGCACACCACAAATTGTAGGAGAAGTTCGGCCAAAATCGCTTAAGCGGTTATAGCACCAATTAAGTAAGTAAGTAAGTATAACGAAAATGTAAAAATGTACATTATCCGTTTTTATCCATTTGCAAATAGGTGTTTTTATGTACGTTTCTGTTAACGCCTGATATATTCCTGTTATTATCTATAATCTTCTCCATTGTCTTGAGTACAATGGATGTTAAACCAATTGGTCTAAAGGGCATATCCAAGGAGTAGTCCCTTTTGCTTATCTGTGGTACAAACACAACCTTGTGGAATATAGGCAAGTCCCATGGAGTCTTTCATTATCTTTACCAGTTAAGTAGTAATCTGTTCACCGCCCTGCAGTAGCAACGCCGAATACCATCCAACCTCGGAGACCTGTGTAGGGTTTTAATTTGTTTAGTTAATAATATACTTTGTATATTTAAATTATATGAACTACGTAGAGGTCTAACCGGAATATTATAGAAAATCCTTCCAAGGAGCACGGGCCAGCCAACAGCACTACACAAAAATATTATGCTTCTGTCCTGCAATGACTTTATGTCGATCAATAAGAATCGTGATACATAGGACGGAATCGGGCCCGAGAAGCGTAAATTACGCAACGTAAACTGACAAACCATGACACGTATAATATATTGTATGAGGCATACTCTCGGAACGTAAAAACGCAGAGCAAAAGCTTTAGGGTATAAGGATCGGAGAAATCCGATGTATGACGCCTGACAAAAGCAAATATGGTGTAAGATTTCGTAATAATAAAATTCACTGCGCTAGCAAAGTAAGCTTATCAAATATTACTCCCAAATCTTTAATATCGTTTATCCGTGACAGAGACGACTTAGATATAAGGTAGTAGGTCTCAATGGCATTCAAATTCAATATGAAAATAGTTGATTTTATTCAGCCAGGGAAAAGAGATTATTATTACACCAGTTACTTACATTGTCTTAACCAATTTGCATCTATTCAGAGGCATGAAAGGTTCTGATCAATGAGTAGATCTTAAGATCATCCGCATAAAGCAGAAATCTTGCTGATTGCTGATCTTACAAGGCAGTAGTGGTGCGCCAGAACCAGCAAAAAACGGAAGAGATCTAACATTGTCGACAACGACCATGCAACGACGATTGTTCAAGTAAAACGCGATCCATCTCAAGAAGACTAAGTGGAAACTAATGCAGGTTAATTTTTGGATCAGGATTACATGAGAAACCTGCTCTAAAGCCTTGGAGAAGTCTGTATAAACTATGTCTACCTGGTAACCTGATTGAAAAGCTAAGTTACGATCGTCTGACACAGATAAGTTAGATAGAATTGTGCGACCCGAAAAGAAACCAAGCTGCCCTGGACACACCATATTATTGACAGCGAAAAGCAATTTATTTTGGATGGTGCACTCAACAGGCTTTGTTGTGGCGGAAAGCTTTGAAATATGTCTATAATTGCTAATGTTATTTTTATTACCACTCTCGAAAACAGGTGAGAGAAAGCCAATTTCCAGGTATCAATAAAAGTACCAGAAGATAGGGATTTGTTGAAGATTTACAACAATGGAATCACACCGCTTGCACAGGACCGCTAACAAACCATCAACATCAATGGGCCCGTTTTAATGTAACCTAGTTGCAAAAAAACACTCCAACTCGGATAAAATTTACTTCACAGGGAGTATCACATATAAAATTCAATTCAGATCATTTCGTATTCTAATTACAAATAAAATAAAAACCAAAAGCAAACTAAAAAAAAATACCAATTTCAGTGAAAACATTTTAGTGAAGTTTTTGCAATGTTTTTGATGTAAATTCTTCGTGCTCTCTTTTATAAAACCCTTGTACATTGTACAGCAAAATGTTACCGATGTTTTTTGAAAAATTGTTAAATTGATGATCTTCCGCATGTACAAGGGTTTTCTAAAAACGAGCACGAAGAATTTACATCAAAAACAATTCGAAAAATTCACTACAAAGTTTTCACTGAAACTCACTGTTACGTTTGACAAAGCTGTTGCTAGACAGAGTAATTTCTGTTAGCTATTTTTTCCAGAGAGCACATTTACCGAAAGTGTTTCAAACGGTCTGTAACCCACATGAACCGTGTGGTCGTTTGAAAAAATGGGACTTCCTCCAAATATTTCGTTCAAAGCACGGGCAGGCGCCAGAGAAGACTGCTTATCTTCGACTCCAAACACAGCGGCGTCCTTTCTAAATTCTAGGAGTGGATTATGTAAATAAATATAATTTGTTCAAACATATATTTCTTGAACCTACCGTGATCGCCATTGACGCCATGTCTTCCAACACGTTCGCGTAGGCTAAGGCCAACCTCTTTCCTTTTGGGTGCTCCAACTCCGCTTTCCGGGCGAGGTAGCATCTCAAACACTCAATTATCTCCTCCCATGACCATCTCCTCTTTCGCCTTTTTTCCTGCATTCTGAAATAACAAACATGTTTTTATTCATAATTTGATGTGAAATATACGAAAAGTAATTTTACTTACCCTTGTTCTATTATTATTTGTTTTGTTTATGTATCCATAAAACAAACAAGATTTGACAGTTGATTGAAATTTCCCAAGTATTTTTCCAGAGCCCATTCACAATAGAACGGTTTGTTTGCTTCACAACACTACATCTCAGGTCGGATATCATATAACCGAGTTGGCTCAACTCGCATATTTTTCCGAGTTAGTGTTGTTGTTTTACATGCTATTTCTTATCCTACCTAGTGTTTTTTTGCAACTAGGTTACATTAAAACGGGCCCAATATGTGAGGAGGGTTAAAGTCGCACAAATCGACTGAAAACATCTTTGGTGAACAATAGATCGAAGGAAAAACTTTCTACACTATCGGATATATGACATAAAAAACTGGACAAAAGGATTAGCGGCATCTGCAGGAGTATTAGTTATTTTGTTACCAAGTAAAAGAGAAGACGGAACATTAGAAGTAGATTCCTTTGCATTAGCAAAGTTCCAAAACGCCTTTGGACTAGATTTTAAACTTTCCTCAAACTAAACTATGTTTTATATGCAGAAATTTGTTCAACCACACAAATTTATTCTTATATTCTTTACATAAATCGAGGAAAGCAGAATTTTGCCTTTTTTGAATTTACGTAGATATTTTTTTCTTAATCCGAAGTTCAACCAACCCTGCATTAATCGCCTCGATTAAAATTAAAAGAGAAATTTTAGTTAACATTACTAATTTTAGGGTATTCATAAAACACAAGATCGAAAACTAGAGGTACATGATGCTTATCTGATTTTATAATAGGAAAATTACATTCTTTTAAAGAGATATTTACACTTTTACTTAAAAATTTCAGATCTGAAGAGGACGCTATTATGAAAGCAATTAATCTGAGTAATATTGATACTTAAAAAACTATCTACATGACATGCGATAAGAGTTGATTTGGAAATAGTTCTTAACCAGTTCACATTACAAAGATTAAAGTTACCCAGGACACAAGGATGATCTTATTTATTTATTTATTTATTAACAACTAGCCTACGGCTAATAGAATTTACAATTCAAACATTTTCTCACTAACAGCCAATCACAGCCCTTTAACATTAACAAAGATAAATTAAAGCACTACAAACGATCCATCCATAGTTCTCACTAACAATAACTATGCCTGTGCATTCAACCATTCCCCCACCTTTTCCCTGTATGTCTTAATTGACCCAACTTGTTTTATTTCTCCTGGCAACATATTATACAATACAAGTCCGTTACCGAATAATGATTTTAATCCTTTACTGCTATGTACAGGCTCCAAATGAAAATCTCTTGCTTGCCTTGTTGAATAGTTATGAACATCCGAGTTTTTTCGAACCAGGCAGTCTAAGTACTTGGAGAAGGTTGTTTTCTAATCTATAAATAAATGTTAGCACATCCCTTTTGATTTCATTTTCTACAGATAAATATCCTAACTCTTTTAACATTGAACTGATACTTTCGCTTCGCCTTTCGATTGAAATTACGTTGTACACTTGCCTGTTCTCGTTTGCTTGCCATAGAAAGAATAGTAGAACAATATCTTATATGAGGAACTAAGAGTAACTTAAATAACAATTCTTTGGCCGTTTTCGATAGCGTTTTTCGTAATTTGTACAACAAATTAACTTTCTTTGCTATTTTATTGTTTATGTATTCAACATGGTTTTTGAAACTTAAGCCATTATCAATAATCACTCCAAGGTATTTATAATTCGTAATTAACTCCAGACTAGAACCCATGAGTACAACTGTGTGCCCCCTCTCAACCCTAAATCCTTTCTTCCCCAGCGCCATACACTTCGTTTTTTGCACATTTATCCCTAAATAATTTTTGCACAGGCATTCACAAACTATATTCAATTCGTCATTTATCATATTAACTACACTTTGTGCATTTTTCCCACTCATGTATATTAATGTATCATCAGCAAACATATGTATCTTACATTGCCCAAGTACTCCGGGGAGGTCATTTATATACAATATAAAGAGCAACTGTCCTAACTTACTTCCTTGAGGGACACCATGTAGGACTTTCTCCTCCTTAGACACACTAGAGTTAAATCGCACAGTCTGATACCTTCCATTCAAGTAATCTTCTATCCATTCATATACTTGGTCGATAATTCTGTACACTTCTCTTAGTTTCCTCAATAGTAAAGATCTGTTAATCATCTCAAAAGCTCTTTTATAATCCAAGAATATAGCCACTATTCCTTCTTCCCTGTCAATCGCTCTCAACCAATCCTCTATTACTAACTGTAAAGCTGACTCGGTACTGTGCTGTTCGCGGAACCCCGATTGATGCTCTGTTATCATATCATACTTTTTATCATATTGTAGTAATGTTTCATATACTACAGTTTCAGTAATTTTCTCAATGATTGGGAGAGTATTAATGGGCCTGAGATCATTACACCTTGCACTTCCTTTAACCTTAGTAATCGGAACGACAACAGATGTTTTTAACGCCCTTGGCAACATTCTTTGAAAGAGGGACCTTCCTACAATATTTGTTATTTTATCACCAATACCTGGCCACAACTTCTTAATTATTTCACTACTAATACCGTCTGGTTCAGTTGTATTCTTTAAATTTTGTACAACCCTTTCAATATCCCGCATGTTTACTTCTGGAAAATAACTTAGACAACCATCTTGTACCCTCCTTATCAATTCATAACCATCAACAAAAGGTATATTGCCAACAATTTCATAACACTGTTAACAAAATATTGATTTAATTTATTTGTCAGTTTCTCAGCATTAAATACATATTCATCCTCAAACACAACATATTTCATTTCTTTTGTTTTAGCTTTGTACAAAGTCTTTATATGTTTCCATAGTTTATTTGGTTCACTTTTTAGTCTTTCAAAGCTCTCTTCATAATATTCTTGCTATGCATTCCTCCACATATTTATAAAGTTATTTCTACACTGCTTGTACTGATTCCAGGCCTTCTCAAAACCATGACCTACTTCCCTCAGTAATAAAAATCTACTATATGCTATATCTCTTTGTTTCATGTAGTCTTTTATTTCTCTTGAAAACTACGGACATGGCTGCATGTTTACCCAAATATCTGGTCTCTTGGATGCCTGTAAGCTTTGAATAATGTTCTCTCTTAAGATATTATACTCATTTTCAATTCCTACTTCCATTCCATGTACATATATCTGCAGCTTCTCCCAATTTTTGTTTGAGTATATCAGATACCTTGTTGAGATCAATCTTCCCTTTCATTAAGAACTTTTCTCCCTTACTAATGTTTCGATTTAACACTCCTTTAATATGAATCATACTGTGATCAGATAGCCAGGTTTGTGTAAAACCGTACATTCTAAATTCCTATCATCAGTGAGCACAAGATCAATTAAAGTTTCACTGTCTTTAGTAATTCGAGTTGTTTCAGTCACCATTTGCTTTATACCGGCTCCATATATACAAGATTTCAGTCTATTTGTATAATAATCATCAATTTTAAACCAATCTACATATATTAAAATCTCCCCCAATTATTTTTGACTCATATCCAATAGTTCTTCCATAGCTATCTAAAAATTCACTTTTACTACAGCTTGGTGATCTGTAAATTCCAGCAAATGTTCCTATTAACTCAGATTCAATAAATAACTTAATAGCTAATATCCACCAATCTTTCTGTCTTGCTTCACTTTTTACCACTTCAAAAGACAAGTCGTCAACAACATACATTACTACTCCTCCTGTATGTCTATTATCTGAATCACACCTAACACATGAGTAACCTTCAATGTCAATTAAAGCATCCTCATCTTCTTTTGTTACATGAGATTCAACAAGTATCACCAATATTGGTTTAGTCTCTACCATAAAGAGTGCAATCATGTCTCTCTTAGCGATCAATCCATCAACATTCAAGACTAGGATACCTCCATCATTTTGATTATTTTGTCTCTGTGGTTGCTATATACTTTTATACATAATTGCTCTCCTCTTCATGCTCACTTTTCTTTGGTACACTGGACACTCTGTACTGCGAACACTGTGTCTAACATCCAAGTTAAGATTTAGCTTTTCGTTGGCACAGTTTACACATTTTAGTTCATCAGCTTGACAGTCTTTGGCCATATGTTCATCCCCACACTTCAAACACCTCTTTCCCTTGTCACATTCAGCATTCCAATGGTCATATGGATAGCAGTTCATGCATCGAGAAATTCCCAGGTATATTTGGTTTCTTCAAGGTTGGAATTTTAACCTCACACTCCTTCCCCATCTTTGATTGAACTTCAGTATCTTCATCTACTTTGTTCAAAGCCAAGGCTAGAATATTAGTTCTGTTTTCGTATTCACTATCCAGTAAAAACCTGCAAGAACCAGTAAAAATTTTACTGGATTTTTACTGGATAGCGTTTTCGTACGCCAAAACTAGCAAAGTAGGGGAAATTGAGAGAGAAAATGACAACTGAACTTACAAGTTTTATTAGATTTTTACTGGATAAATTTCTACCAGCAAGAAGTTACCAGTAAGATAAACAGCTGATTGAAAGTATTTAGTTGATTACAAGTAGAGGGCAATTAATAAAATTGCAAACTATTTTCATTAAAAAAGGTGAAAAATAGAAAAAGCGAGTAAATAAATAAACGTACACTAAGTTTATGAAGTTTATTGTGAACATACATATATCAGTAAGACGCCCAGAATCTCTGTGTTTGCAAGGATGGTCCTGAATCTTCAGTGACTCCAATTAGCAATTGTGAGGCGTAAATTAAGATTTGTGGAGCTATTTCTTTATTTAAAGTATGTATTTTTTTTGAATTTCGCGCCAAACAAAAATCAGCTGTAACAAAAACTGGTAACTTCTTGCTGGCTTCGCGTTTTCGTACTTTCATGCATGTTTGTATCATTGAGAGCAAATTTTGGTTACGCTCAGAAATTTCGTTACTGGCAAGTTACTGGATAGTTTTTACTGGAGAATACGAAAACATAACTATTGTCAACATGAGATGTGCAGATATTGTGGTCACTGCTAGGCGGAATATACGAGACAGAAACAAAACAGAATGAGAATTACCACGGACTTAAGCACAAAGTTGATTGAGCAGCCCATCATTGTTTTCAAGTGCCACAACAGAAGCGTGATCGTTACATTACAATGAGATGAGAAATCCAGTTATAAAACTATTTTTATTCTTGCGAAAGACGTCATAAATGTTAGTGTCAAAGTATTCCTCGCTGAAGAAGTTTTCTTTCTACCACGTTTCAATAATGACAATAATATCATATTCTTGATTTGCACTAAATAATGGCATAAGCTGAGATTTTGTTCTGATACGAGACATGTTTTGAAAATAGATCCAAAATCTGTTAGGCTCCCACTTGCGCATCACTTTTGGGAAGGAGCGAAAAATCACGTTATTGGCCACAGATTGGACAGTAATAGCTTTGCATAATCTTCTCAATTCCGGAGTGTTTGACAATATATTTTTTTAAATGATTAGCGGTAATTGAGGATGAAAGAGGGTGAATTGTGTAACCTGTGATCCAATAACTAAATGTTATTTTAGCTTACTCTTATCTACATTCCGCGTAACAGCATTCGTTTATGGACAGGCCGCATAGGTCACAAAACTGGTATATGAGTAGCAGCACCAGTATAAAACGACAAAGCCGGCAGAGACGTTGAAACTGTCATTTGCGCAACAATGGGCCCGTTTTAATGTAACCTAGTTGCAAAAAAACACTCCAACTCGGATAAAATTTCCTTTTAGTAACTCCACAACACTGGCAAAATCTGTCATTAAACATATGATTTATTTAGTGAAATTTTAAAGAAGCAAAACAAAATGAGCAATTCTGAGGATTCTGTGGTAAGTTAGTAAATTGATTTAAAAATATTAAATAAATGCATTAAATAACCCTTTTACTTTTGAAGATTATGTCTTTGTACACGGGTGAGCATTGCGAATCACGTCACAATAGAGAGATGCAAGACGTACTAGAAGTATTGGAAGCGATGTATGCAAGCTCCAACCACAAAAAATTCGTGTATATGTACATTCGGTATGTAAGCAATACAGTGGCATTTAGGCAACTAGCAAATTTGTGCGATATCAACGATGTGAGTGATGAAAATACGTTTGCACTTGATGAAGGTTTTGAAGAATGAAACCTAGACGCAGCACTTATTTAAGACAACAAAATACTATTTAAAAATTTCACTGCATATATTTACAAGAATTCATTGCATTTCATTCAACTTAAAATCTATAAAACTAAAACAAATTCACAAGGAGTATCACATATAAAATTCAATTCAGATCATTTCTTATTCTAATTACAAATAAAATAACAAACCAAAAGCAAATTTAAAAAAAATCAAGTTTCAGTGAAAACATTTTAGTGAAGTTTTTGCAATGTTTTTGATGTAAATTCTTCGTGCTCGCTTTTATAAAACCCTTGTACATTGTACAGCAAAATGTTACCGATGTTTTTTGAAAAATTGTTAAGTTGATGATCTTCCGTATGTACACGGGCTTTATGAAAACGAGCAGAAAGAATTTACATCAAAAACATTGCAAAAAATTCACTACAAGGTTTTCACTGAAACTCACTGTTACGTTTTAAAAAGCTGTTGCTAGACAGAGGAATTTCTGTTAGCTATTTTTCCCAGACAGCACATTTACCGAAAGTGTTTCAAACGGTCTGTAACCCACATGAACCCCTCCATATAGGGGGCAAAGCACGGGCTGGCGCCAGTTCTGCTGTTGTTGTCCAAGCACAGCGGCGTTCTTTCAAAGTCCTGGAAGTGGATTAATAAATATAATTTGTTCAAACATATACTTATTTCTTGAACCTACCGTGATCGCCATTGACACTATGTCTTCCAACACGTTCGCGTAGGCCAACCTCTTTCTTTTTGGGTGCTCCAACTCCGCTTTCCGGGCGAGGTAGCATCTCAAATACTCAATTGTCTTCTCACATGACCATCTCTTTATGTGAAATATACGAAAAGTAATTTTACTTACCCTTATTCCATTATTATTTGTTTTGCTTATGTATCCATAAAACAAACAAGATTTGACAGTTGATTGAAATTTCCCAAGTATTTTTCCAGAGCCCATTCACAATAGAGCGGTTTGTTTGCTTCACAACACTACATCTCAGGTCGGATATCATATAACCGAGTTGGCTCAACTCGCATATTTTTCCGAGTTAGTGTTGTTGTTTTACATTCTATTTCTTATCCTACCTAGTGTTTTTTTGCAGCAGCACTCGGCCGAGACTCAGAAACAGCAACAGTAACGTTTAAAGCAGCGGGAAGAGTCAGCGAGTTTCGCCTGAACCTGCTGTAGGATTCTTCTGCGCGGAATTATACCTCGCAACAGGCAAGAGGGTGGGTTCACCTTCTGCTCGTAGTTCTCAGGCAATACCGCCATGTCCCATCCATGTATTTCCCTCAATTCTTCTTCCACGATACGGGTGGTCTCCTTACCATTTACTCTTATAACAGAATTTATTCCATATAGTTCATGACTATTAAAATGTATTTTCCTAATTTTCTAATAGGAAATGAACCAGGCACATTCATGGCAATGCGCTCAAATGGCGCACTTGAGTTGAATTGCACATTCGGCGACAACCAACCCAATGGAACCCCTGCTTGACTTTCTCCATGGTTTTCGCGACACCCATATGCAACCCATTAATAAACTCAGGAACTCTTACTCTTGGAACTCCTATTACATTTGGGCAGCATTGCCCATCTTCGTTTTCCCATATCCGAATTGTCTGTCCATGTGGGGAATCGTGACCAGCGGCTCTTTTTTGCCCGAAGTAATTTACTTCTTTCTTATATACCGAACAATTTTTAGAACTTATTTTGAGGCCGGAGCCAACGATCCTCCTTCCTTAAGTGTTTTTCTCCTTCCTGTACTTGTGGATATTGTTTGATGCAAACTACCAACGATAGTAATTCTCACTTCTACATTAGCAGTAGCTATAAGTAAGCAAACATTACAATACAGCGATATAAAAAGAGAAAAGGAAACCAGAATCAAAAATGACATCTTAGTTCAAAACGAATTCCAGTGGCGGTACGCTAACATAAAATTATAAAGGGTTTAAGTTTTTATTTATTTTATGAAATTTGTAATAAAATAAAATGCAGATGTGTCACAGAGTGTTTTATGTGAAGAAGGAAGATATAAAGTAAATAACATAGCTTTACATGCGTGAGTGTTTCGTTTTCAGTACGTTACAAAAGTTTCTATCAAAACCTCTTTAATATATACATATTTCCAAAAGACGAAAAGACGAGATGTGTTCCACGCGGGGTGGTGGACTCGGTTCGACGATTGTTTTAGTTAACGAAAATTGATCCGCAATTTTTGCATCGGTCACCTCAGGCAAGTAAAATGTTTGCCCTCTACCGAGCTCTTACAGTTTTCGGGTAGGCTATCTCCAGCTCTAAGAACCATAATTTTGTCCATTTGGCCTTTTCTATCGCACTCACATTTTCATTTTTCACTTTACGTTCTGGTTAGAAGGAATCGCCTTATTTTTTCCTTTTTCACCCAAACCTAACACTTCTATTTAGCAGGTTTTTATATGGTTTATAAAAATTATATGACAAATTAGCTGACGTTTCTCCTTGGCTGTTGAATGGCCATGCGCGCTCGATATTTATCGATATTTATTTGTGTTTTAGAGGTGGCATAGACAACCTATGTATATGGATATTTGAAAATAGAAATTAAAAGATTGTGTTTAGTTTTAAAATGTATAATGAAGATTTATTCAATTGCATATATGTAGATATACATGAATTTCGCTTTACCTGTGGCGTGAATCCGTGGTAGAACTGTGTCGCTCTTGAAATCCTGTGATCGAGTGGAATTATGAAAAAACGTACGGTTGCCGTCAACCGCAGTTTTATTGGAAAGCAATTAATGGAAATGTTAGCAAAAGGAATTATCCGGCGGGAAATACGGAGTAATTCGCAGTTGCATGTGTATGCGTACATACACGCGTATTAGGGCGGTTAGAAAATATTTACGCTGCGGCGTAAACATATATATATATATGTAAATTGTCAATATTGTAAAAGAAAACGTTGTATGCAAACTTGTGTTTTTCTTTTTTTTTGTATGTATGTATATTTGTACACATTATTTAAAAAAAAAAACAAGTTTAAATTATTCAAGACAGAGGAATTTTAAAAAACACTTATGTATATACAATAAATAATTTTTTTCTATAGTGATTTTCACAATTACTATGTTTTCGTTAAAGTTTTAAGGGGGGAAAATATTATAAACGACCATGGAGAAGTATGCTATGATGTCCAAGATTGATATGTACATGTTAACTGATAGCCAAGAGGAATAAAAATTGCTCAGGGAGTTGTCGACAACCTCCGTGGTAGCCATGAAATACCGCACATACATACATATGTATCTCAACGGGATGGCTGAGTCATTTCACCCAAAAGTGGTATTGGTTCCAGACCATTACGACATAGGTACTGTAAAGCCGACGAACTCGCGTGACTCGGTACTAAACTTCCTGTAGAGGATATAATTGATGAAATAGGAAATTTGCAAGCTACTTGTTTCGGACGGGCTTCTTAAAGTAGCCAATGACAGATGGCGAACGAGATAAATTTTGGCCGGTACTGAGTGTTAAACGCGCATGCTTATTATTGAAGGTACAACGTCAACATGATAGTATCTCATAACAGGTCACTATTTGATAGGTAAACACCCCAATCGATTAGACGTACGATTGCATGATTTCTGTAGATGTGGTCAAGGCAAGAAGAGGAGGAAACTATGTTGCACCTTTGTGCCAGTGTCCCGCTCTATCCCAGTCACGATTTCAAAATCGAACTTCGCAACTTCGATGCCAGGTTAGGTCACTTTAGTCACATTGTCGCTAAATTCAGTTTCTACAACGAGATTTCCCCCAACGGACTGATATTGATCGGGGCCCTGACCATGGTAGTCTGCAGCACCAGCGCAAAAGATTCACCAAGCTACATGGCAGAACAAAGAACACTTCCCAGCAAACCGGAATTCGCGAGCATTAGAAGCACATTTCTCTATCACTAGTTACCGTCGCTGAAGAAGTCATTGGCTTTCAGCAACCCCTACTGCTGAACATACCGTTCATACACACACTTTAGCAGTAAGGTTCATTTAATTGAAAATTGGTTTAACACTGTTTTAAATAAAGAGATTTTATGTGTCTTGAAACCCAAGAAGGAACATTAAATTTAACTTCGGCAATAAGAAATGTATTTTCATTAGATCCAGTGAGTAATTTAGCCATAAATATTATGTCTAGCTTTTCTCTACAACTGAAAAGAGTAGGAAGATTTATTCGTTTCAGACAATTAGTATAATGGTGAAGATTAAACCAGGAATCCCATCTAAAGTCTCTTATGGCAAAAAGTTAGAACTGTTGAATTGGTTTCAGCCGATCTATGTGAACTTGATAACGTGGGTCGAACCGTATTCTAGTATCGTTCTTACTAATGTTGTAAAAAGAGTTTCAGTTACATATGGATCATTGAATTCTTTATAAAGGCAAACATGTCTAGCCTTATTGGTCGTACCATTAACAAGATTATTTAAGACTGGCTTGCGTGACAACCGCTACAACAACAACAACAACAACTGCCAGACATATTAATGCACGTGACAGATTATTCAAGCTTATACCGTTTCTAGATGATATTGGCTTGATACGGGGAGTATATTAGCTAGACTATACGTTGGTGAATCAAGCATATGTATCATACTATATTTAAGTACTTTTGAATTTTGGAATGAGTAATGCTTTGAAAAGGTAAGTTAGGCTACACTGCTATCTGCAATGGATCATATTGCGAAATTGAATATGTCTATGAAAAGGAAAGGAAACAGTTGAAGAACACACGAAAGTGTAAAGAGATATACAATATAATTTTTAATTAATTAATTTAATTATTAATTTCCATAGGAAAATAAAACCAACACGCAACAATATTCGGAAACAAGTGGAAGCAGCTGTAGCTATTTTGGCCCTCGTACTATTTTTAAAGCCTCTATAAGTAGTTATAGCTTCCATTTTTTGAAGCCTGAAACAATACGGACTACATTTTGAAGTAGTTATTATCGAAATTGCACATAAGCAATTAACCCATTTTGTATACCTTTTGTGCGTGTTTGGTGGTCAACCAATCAATTCTCCATAAGTTAAATGTTCAAATGTACATATGTATACCATACGATTAATAGACATGGTATCAAACCAACAGAAGAAATCTCTGAGGCTATTCGTCGTTACCCAAAACCTCAAACAATTGCCGACCTACGAAGATTCCTAAGGTCATGGAATTGTTACTGGCTTAATATACCAGACGCAGTAAAAGCTAAAGGCTTCCGAAACCTGAAAAAACTACTGACTAACGCTTTACAGCTTGCATAACCGTACCAGACGTACCACTCATAATGCGTTGAAATCCATCAGACCATTCAGTCGGCGCTGCATAGATCAGCTCGTTATCAACGAAAGACAACCACTCGGATTCTATGCGAATAAACTAAATGAAACGGAAAAAACTATCGAGTTTACGACCGCGAGCTCCTCGTCATGTTCTAAGGAATACAATTTTGCAGGCATCTTCTCTAAGGTAAAGATATCACGATTATAACCGATCAACTGTCCCTTACTTTTGGGTTTTCACAAAACTCACACAAAGCATCACTGGAGGTCAATACCGAGGGCACTGACATGTTTTGTGGCACATAAACTGGGATCCGGCCATACGTACCAGCAAAACTACGTCGTAATATTTTCGATAAACTGCACAACGCTTCACATCCAAATACACGACTACTCAAAGACTCGTCTAACAACGTTTTGTCGGGCTCCACATGAAGCGAGATATTGCCAGAATTTGTTTATGTTGTCAATGCCGCAAAGTGAGCGATTCAAAAACATTGACATCGAGAGTCGAGACAATGCCCAAATACGATGAGTAACTAGTATTGCTTATTCATCTTATATCGTTATACGCAATGGTCGGAGGCGATACCGTTGAAGGGCATACGCATTTTTTACAGCATTTACTATACTTATCAGCTGTAATCGAATAAGAACGACGAGTTATAAAGGCTATTTAAACGCCAGCACAGCCGAAATGCTGTCTGGCACAACACTACGTCTTCCAGGCGAATACTTTGTCGACGTTAAAAAGGGTGTTTTTATCGAGAAGTTGTGCGAATTTATGAATTTATATGGAAACCGTGGAAAAGACGAAAAAGTATCTTCTCTTTTTCGCTCTCCGGATTTTTTGTAGCGACACGCGGCGGACGTAAATTATGCAACTCAGCAACTACACTCAATCTAACCAAACATTTTTTGTTATATTTATAAGTTAATAAAACAAGCGTTTCGTAAATTGGCATCGCTTTTTATTTACACGCTACAGTCGTATACAAAGAAGCTTTGTTTATAAATAAATTCTTTTATTGAAATAAAGTTTTAAAACGGTATTTACTTTTATTCTATATTATATCTTCTGCCTAAGGGTAACTAATATACTTACATTTATAATTTCTGATGGTACTGATAATAAGAATATAATACTAAAGATGGCAGTAACTTTTCTAAATGATTTACATATGTATATGACGAAAATGTAAAAAGTTACCATTTACATATATAGGTTGAAAGATAATGGCAAGAACCAGTACATCGAAAATTTCTTTAAAAGAATGGCCGAAGGTGATTCAGGGAATGGAATATAATACATTTGTCTGTCTGTTTGAACTCACTAATATCTGTAACTACTGAATGGATTTTCATGGAACTTTAACTTAGAGTATATTTTATCAAAATATTAAACGAAAAAAACAGATAGATATGGTTTAGGATCATTTTGTTTTATTTTTTGTTCATAATTTTTTTTAAGTTTCGTCCGAAATAAATATGAATGTCAGTTATCTGGATTAGAACGATGAATCCGTTTATGCAAATTATCTTGATAAAAAATGCAAAAAGTTAAAGCGTAACAGCAAGTGCTGGGTATAGCTACTAAGAAATAAAGTTATAAAACGGTCAAAAAGCGGCTCATGTTAAGACAGCCTTGTTAAAACCAACCAATTATACCCTCTTTGGTCCAGCATTTGGTGATAATTATAATAATCCTAATAACTTCGATCATCAAAGACAACTTAGTTTTAACAACAGCAATAGGTCTAATCACCATAATTTACCAGTACCAGTAGGCCGGCAAGTCACACCCTATCAAAATAAACAGTTTCCCAATCCAAATTTATATCATAATAACCTATCAAAATCCAATTCCACAGATCAAACAGTACGTTCACATTTTTCACAAACAACGAATAGAAATTGCCAACAATTTATCTCCGATACTAGTTCTTACCACACTAGGCAACCAGTTTTTAACAATCAAAATGCACATAGTTTTAATAATACAAACCAACAAGTTGAACCAATGGAAATTGGAAATTCGAATGTAAATTTTCCTGTAGCAGACGAGCAAAACTTGCTTACATATGTAGTTATTAAGAATCCCGTGAAAACATTAAAATTTGTTATTGGCACTGGCGCAAGCAAGATGTAAACGTAGTAGTAAGGGCACTGGGTACTAAAATATGAATAACCAAACTTTGCAAATTTTCAATATTTAAAGAGTTTAATGTATATAATTATCATTGTGAATTTTTAGAATATGCTTTTAATGAAAATTTTGATGGACTTATCGGTAATAATATTTTACAAGAATTAAGTTGCATTATCGATTTACCCAATCGTCAATTAATTATCAGTAATGCAGTAATTACTATATTTTTATTTAAAGAAGAAGCCTATGACGATTTAGCTTATAAAGATAACTAATTTTTTAATTGTGAAGTTGAAAGGGCTAATATAGTATAACACATTCGAACGAGCCACCTAGAGGAATATGAAAAAGAAAAGTTACTAAAAATTGTTAGAAAATATAAACAGGTATTTTATGATAAAAACGACAGTTTAAGTTTTACTAGTGAAATAAAACATAAGATTTTAACGAAACACGATATGCCAGTTTACTCAAAGTTATATAGATATCCTGAGGTGCATAAAGCCGAGGTTAATAATCAAATTGAAAACATACTAAAACAAAACATAATCAGACACTCTAATAGTCCTTATAATAGCCCAATTTGGATCGTTCCAAAAAAACTAGACTCCTCTAGTAAAGAAAACTGGCGCATAGTAATTGATTACCGTAAACTCAATGATATTACTATTGAAGACAGATTTCCAATGTCAAACATCGATAAACTAGGAAAATGCCAATATTTTTCTACGCTTGATTTGGCGAAGGGATTTCACCAAATTGAAGTTCATCCAGACGACATTCCAAAAACTGCGTTTTCGACAGCAAGTGGCCATTACGAGTTTTTGCGCATGCCCTTTGGCCTTCGTAATGCGCCAGCGACGTTTCGGAGACTGATTAACAACGTATTAAAAAAATACATTGGTTCAATCTGTTTAGTGTATTTAGATGACGTTCTAATTTTTTCGACAAGTATTGAAGAACATTTAGAAACAATAGATAAAGTATTCAGACGTTTAAGCCAGGCTAATTTGAAATTGCAATTTGACAAGTGTACGTTTTTGGCAAAAGAAACTGAATTCTTAGGCCATGTTGTCACTGCCGAAGGCATCAAACCAAACCCTGAAAAAGTTAAAACTATAGAGAAAATAACTTTACACAAAAATAAATCAATTCATTTTTAGGCATAACTAGTTTTTATAGGCGTTTTATAAAATACTACTCAAAAGTAGCTCATCACCTTATTAAAGCAAGGAGCAAAAATCAATATAAATGATAAAGATTATAGATTAGCTTTTGAAAAATTGAAACAATTTCTCAAAAATTACCCTATACTGGTTAATCCGGATTTTAATAAAACATTTACACTTGTAACCGATGCAAGTAATTTTGCATTAGGAGCAGCACTTATGGAAGAAAGTAAAGCAGTATCCTTTGCAAGTCGCACTTTAAACGGCCATGAAAGAAACTACAGCACAATCGAGAAAGAATTATTAGCCATTGTGTGGGAACGAAATATTTTCGTCCTTATCTTTTTGGGGGAAGGTTCATAATTAAAGCAGACCACCGTCCCTTAGTATGGCCTAATAATATAAAAGAACCTAATACAAAAATTCAACGATGGAAAATCAAGCCTCATTTAGCTTTTTCGAAATTAGCGATTTCGAAATTAATTATATAAAAGGCAAGGAAAATGTAATATCTGACGGCCTAAGTAGATTAAGTTACGACATATCAAGTAGCGAAATTGATATTAATTTAAATGAATTGTTTGAAATATTTATACAAGCGTCAAACGAAAATTCTTGTAAGACAAAAATAATGTTTAAAAATATGAATCGGCACATATTAAAAATAGCAAATTCAGACGGTATTTTGAATTCCTTCTTTCAAAAGGTCTTGTAGCAGTTTTTGTCCAAATATTGAACTCTACAAAGAATTCCGGGCTTTGTATATTAAATATTTTGCCAGAAACAAAAATCTCAAAATATTAAAGGCAAATGTAACTGATAAAGACAGGCTCCTGCAGTTAATAGAATCAACACACATTAAAAATAATCATAGGGGTATTAATGAAGTTTATGAAGAATTAAGAAAAGATTATTTTTATCCCAAATTACAAAAAGAAATACAGAAATACATAAACAATTGCGAAATATGCAAGCTGGCAAATCACGACAGATCCCCGATTAAATAAAATTTAAATATTACGCCCACCCCTGTAAAGCACAATGATATTGTGCATGTAGATATATGGTACCCACAACGAGGCACTATGTATCTCATAAGCATAGATAAGCTAACGAAGTACGCAACTGCGTACTACTATTCAGAAGATAGAACTTGAGTGTCAATACTAAAAGCACTTAAGCAAAGAATCCAATATTTAGGGAAGAAAAATGTGTTAATATTCGATAACGAACTAGATACTGCCGTAATTAGAGTATTTTTAAAGGAACAAGAAATAAAGTTCCACACTACCACAGCGTATCTTAAAACTGCAACGCAGATATAGAAAGGCTACATGGAACCCTTAACGAGAACATTCGTCTTTTTTAATGCGGATCCAAATAATAAAAATGATATTGACGAAAATGTACATAAAGCAATAATATGATGGTTTTGCAAGGTAAATATTGTAATTATAGCGTCTTTTTTTGTTTTTGTTTATGAAACAAATGCATATATACATGCATATGAATATTATATTCAGCCGTTTTTTGCTCTACGTATTAACGTGCTGTCCTTATCAAGATTTCAACAAGTGCTGCAGTGCCCTGCAACTATACACCGTAAGTTCAGATTAGTTTTATGACAATTGTTCACTCCGTTCGCCAAAATGGCAACCCTAAATTACCGCTTTCGTCAAAAAGATCTGCTAAATACATCGGCCTCTCCGAAGTTTAAGGAAGCTGTTGCTTCCTTCTATTCTCTTGCGATTCCCTCAGCAAATTGGCACGGTAAGTTGAGTTCCTTGAATTATTTAAATAAAATATGTTCTAATACAATGGTTTATTTTCTTTACCCACTCTTCGAAAAAACCTGCATAGCGCTTTGCCCTCAGATCATAACGGTTGAGTACAGGAGTAAATTATTGTCAACTGATAGTTGATAATTTTGGTTCAAAAGCCAATATGTGTTTCTGAGTTATAGGTCAAGGGCAGTTTTACGAGTGGACAAGTGTCTCGACTGAGGGTGAAAGTCCTTGAAGTTTGAGGGAAGCCGAATGCAGGGAAATATCATCTGCTAATATAACAGTATCATCAGCAAAGATGTCAATGGTGAGTCCATGTATTATAGGCAGATCGTATGCCTAGAGTAGGTATTGTATGAGACCCATGATAATACCTTGTTGTACACCATCTAGGCTTAAGGTAGCTGAATAGGATTTTTTAGCTCTAATGTGGAATATAATTTCTCAACAGTCTGTGAACTTGTTTGATTATGCTGTGACTTCTTCTAAATCCAAATTGATGGTTGGGTCTTCTATAGTTGGGGGCAAACTTTTTAGAAAAATCACTTCCATGACTTTGGGGAGAATGGGTAGTTAGAGGCAGATATGATTTCATTTTATCAGCACTTTTTTCTGGTGTAAGGATAATTTTTACTTAGAGTGGTTTTAGTGATTGATAAGCAATTATGTCATATTATATGTGACCTGGTCTACGAAAAGGGAGCTAACGTGCGAAAACTAGTTTTCTGGGAAACAGCTGTTAAAAATAAACAACTCGTTTCGTCAGTTTCTCGTTATCTCATTAATTGTTCTCCTTTCCAGAGGCTTCAAGGACGTCCAGTAAGTGTTGTTTTTGGTCGGAATATTATTATAGTTCATCATGTAAGTTGCTAGTGTGGAACATTTAAAAAAGTAACACTGAAGAAGTGACGTTTACTCTAATACTGCGCAGCTGCTGTTGTCTTGTTTTCATTCGTCTCTCTTTCCGGATGTTCTGTTATCACATTTGTGTAAGTGTTTCTGTTGATTATCGTCTTCGCATTTCGCATGAAATGAAACATGAGTGTTGATGAGGAGTTCAGTGCCGTATACGGACAATATTTCCATGAAAAGGATGATGAAAACAATGAAGAGAGCGATTATGATGAAGACGAAGTATGTGTATCTCAGGCAGAAGATGATACCGAACAAACTTTTGTTAAGATTGACCTGTCTGTTGTTGAAGTAAAGGAGGAGGAGCTGGTAACAAAATTTCTGTCAAAAGATTGTTGTAATAATAAATGCCATACACTGATACCACGGGAAATGATCGAGAGTACGCGGAACAATTGTTTATAGATGTCGAAAAATGAACTTGATTTAGTGATACTAAGTCACATCGAAGCTGGAATTATGAGTAACGAAAAGCTAGAAAGTGTATACGCAAAGCTTGCTGGGCGGAAGAAATATGGACAGAGACAGGATACAGAAGTTATGAGGCATAAAATTACATTTACCTTCTACAGAGTATCTGTTTGTCGTTCGTTTTTCCTTTTTGTACATGCATGTGGGAAGAAGCGTTACGAACATTTAGTACGTCATTTTGCCGCACAGGGTGTAACAGTGCACCAACACGGACTGGCAAATAAACCGAGTACACATCCAAAGTCATTTAAACCGGCTGACATCGAAAAAGCTGTTAAATTCATCGAGTCTATAGCCGATTTAATGGCTCTTCCACTGCCCGGACGACTCCCAAAATTTAAGGATTTTCGGATAATGAAACTGCCATCCAGCGAGACGAAGTCCTCAATTTATCGAAAATACATTTCTTCACTCAGTGATGACGAATTGAAGATGAGGATATGGTCCAAATACATACCCTACGTTACAGTTATGAAACCAGCGGATAATCTCTGCGATGTCTGCCGTGGTAAGTAGCTCATTATTTGCTCATTTTATAGTTGTATCAAACGTTCAGATTAAATTCAGTATTTTTTCTTTTAATAGGAAACGCAATATCGATTGCGCAAGCCAAAGGTGTTACTGACATTTAACGCGAACAGAAGCTTAATCAATTTCTTGATCACCTCCACCGAGCCCGAAATCAACGAGAATATTATCAAAGTTGGTGTAGAAATACTGACCCTACAGCAGTCGTTCTGTCATTTGATTTTGCCCAAACCGTTCACTACCCTGTCAGTCCACAACAACCTGGTACAGCATACTTCAAAGCAACCAAGAGGTGCGGAGTCTTCGGAATTACAGACGAAAAACAAAAAGTTCAGGTTAGAATTTCAAACTGAATCATAGGAACTCAAATTGCTCGCCTTTACAGGATCTTACTTATAATTTTTTTTTTTTACAGTACAATTACATGATAGACGAAAAAGATGACGTTGGTAAAGGACCGAACTGTGTTGTGAGCATCCTGCATTATCACCTGGAAACCTACTATAAAGACATTGAAACACTCGTTCTTTTCTGTGACAATTGTGTTGGGCAGAATAAGAATAACACTGTGCTATCATATTTGCAATGGCGTTTGGCTCGGGGTCTTAACAAAACTATTTTATTCAATTTTCTACTTACAGGGCACACTAAGTTCGCGACTGATCGTTACTTCGGTATTTTCAAAAGTAAGTATGCTGTCAGTAACATCGACACGTATGCAGATTTGCTGCAGTGTGTCGAGGCATCATCACCTGGGGGTTATAAGCTGTATCGCCTGAAAAAGTCGTCTGGTATGAATGGGACAGCTATTTTAAACCACTGTACAAGTCACTTGTTGGAATAACGCAATTCCATCATTTCATAATCTCTACAGATTGTGTAAAAACAAAGAAATTCGCAGACAGTAAAGAAGTGCAGTCCTTTAAGCTTCTGTTAAAACCTATCGATCCTGAAATGCCGAAAGTTATACAACCAGACGGTTTATCTTTGGAACGTCAGTGGTACATCTATCACAATCTTCGCAGCTTAGTTTCGGATATATCTAAAGTAGATATTGTGGCTCCATTGCCGAAAGATTTGCCAACGAAGAAACGGAAGGCAAAAACTAGTGAAGATGTTCTCAAACCAGACGAGGAACCAGGTCCATCTTCCTCAGGATCAACACGTAAAAAGATCTTAAGGAAAACGACAACAAAGAAAAATACATAAACTACTCAGCATTATTATTTTTGGCCCATAATACGTTTTTATAGTGTATAATCATGTCTTTATAGCTTATAATTCAATGTATTTTGTTCATTACAAAAAAATTATATTTTTTCGTATTTTTACTCTTCTTTCTCTACATTTTTAGGGAACTTTCAAACAAGTTATGACTTTTTGGATTCTACCACGTGAAAAAGCATCTCATCTTCCATCCGAATCAACTAAAAAGTGAAAATTGATTTTTTGACACCTAAGCCCCCTTTCCGTAGACCAGGTCACATATATATTATGTGGGATGAATACTGTAAATAGTTGCAAAGGTTTCCGCCTTTTGCCCACTTGTAGTTTCTTATGGCTGATTGTAATAGGGTTCGTTCCTTAAGCTTTCTTTAAGTTGTTTGGTGAGAGTATGTAATCGTTTCTAGCCTTTAGGCCATCTAGTCTGTTGCCACTTTGCAGGATTCGAGTTCCAGACAGCCTATTGGATGCAATTGTCAATATGTGCTACTGCAGCTGTAATATCTTCATCAGATTTCAAATCAAGGGTAGAAGAAACCATACGTCGCTGCATTGAGAGGGTTAGGCAACGAGATTATTACTGAGTATGACCAAAACGGGAGAGCGGTCAGAAGATAGTTCGAAGCATTGATTGCTCTTTATTATATGATGTGGTATGCATTTAGTCACACAAATCAATTAAGACGGATATTTTCTGGGAGGTATTCTGGCAGAGAACGGAACTAAATTAAGGTTTCCAATATCATAATAGAGCTGACGACCCTTAGGGGTTATAAGACGCGAATCCCAGTATGTGTGTTTGCATGACAGTCTCCTCCTCCTAATAAACTATTTCCTATGATTATTAAAAAAAATTTAATTCTGCAATGCATGGCTTTCAGCGCATTTAATGCCAGTTTCTTCTGCAGTACGCCCTCGTGTGCCCATTAAGAGGCTAGGTTAGAGCGGCTGGAACCGTGCAAGACCACGGAAGCACACATAGGCTAACAAACCCCGTTGTGATACCACAGGTGGGGGCCATGAATTTACCTCCATCCTTCTGTTAGAAAGTGAACCACCGAGTACGCCTTACGTAGCAATCTGGAAAGGTTGCCGAGCTCAGGTCGCCCAAAGAGTCTAGAAAGTACCTATTTAAAAATTGGCTTCGTGTCTTGGCTAGGACGGGACAGTGGCAGAGATAGTGTTCGATGCTCTCCACTTCCTCTTCGTCCCTGCAGCTTCGGCAGAAATCGTTAGTTATGCATCCTAATCTCTTCCCATGTGTGCCCATAAGGCAGTGTCCAGTTATTACCTTAACCATTAGTCTGATAGAAGGGCGATCAAGGTTAATGAGAGCTTTAGATAGCTCTACGTCTCCTTTGACCAAACTTGTCTAGTAAACCCACATTTAGCCCGCCTGGTATTAACTTCCTTGTCTTTAAACTGTGTTTTCAGGAGGTTAGAGGCAAGCCCGCATCTAGAACAGAATTTGTCATTGATAATTCCGTCCCTTTCCTTGCCAACTCGTCTGCCGCGCAATTGCCGGGAATGTGCCCAGCGACACATACAACTGTCAAAGAACGTTTATACGCGAGCAGATTGACAAAACTTATGCATTTTATGGCAACTATGAACGTTGTTTCGTGAGAATGAAGAGTATATAGGGACTGGTAGAAGCAGGCATTGAGATAGTGTAATATAGAGTAGAGAAGTTGTGTAATCTAGCTTCCTTATAGTATTCGAAGAAGCTTCCAGGACCTTTGCGTGTCCGAAGCTCACCTCTTTCTACGGCTGGATCGCATTAAGCCTGGCAGCACAACGGCCGGGCAGAAATTTGCTATATAGATACACTGGTGGAAGGTTTAAAATTACTTCTATAGGTTTAGAAGGCGTGGAGTGCAATGAGGTATGGTCGATCTTCTGGTCGAGTTGCTGGTCGATGCAGCTAAAGCTGAGCGCCTATACTGAATCCCGACTCTTTCGACTACATTCGTGCACTATAGGCAACGTGAGCAACCCATGCGTGAGATGCGATAGCCAACACGAGTGAAGTCTTAGGTAACGGCTGCTTAAGGCCCCACTAAAGTCAGCAGCGTGTGATCATCACTTCTGCAAGCGGGCGTCTGTCTAGGAGCAAGCGTCTAGCTATACAAATGTGTCCCTAAAAACAAAAAAATCGCCAATATCTGGTTGTGCGCTGGATTTGGGGTCCGCTATGTAAAAAACTAGAGGCTGTGAAAAATTTCAAAAAGAATCGGACGAGATCCCTCTTTTTTATGACTAAGAACTATGACTTGAGAGCATACACCTTAATGGAGAAGGTGCCGCTACCCGGCTGGTTGATCCTCGTAAGGAATTAAATGGATGGGGCAAGGTAAGGAGACCATCGGACCTTGGGACATCTCCTACAGCTGCGATGTAAAGGAGCGCAAGTTCGGTGTCTGATTTGTGGTGGAAGAAAGACTTCCTCGCCAAGTACTGTCGTGCACTCTGGAGGACGAGCGTCTCGCCACGATTCGCATCACAAGCCCCGACAGAAGAGAAGGAAGATGTGATCAAGAATCACGCACACTTCGAGGACTCGGATTATTATCTTGTCGCAGCCAAGATGCGCATACAATTCTGTGGAGGAAAGCTGCAATCGCAAAAGACAACTACTAACTTCGCAACTCGACTCTCACACTTGCTCGCTAAGAGCATTTCGCAACAACCCGGAATTTGCGAGTATTGGGAGCACATTTCTATATTACTACGTAATGTCACTGAGTATGTCATCAGCTTTCAGCGACCACGAAAAAATAAATGGTACGATGAGGATTGTCGCACTGCTAAGGGAACTAAAGATGACAGCGAGTTGTATGAGAACACTACCTGGAGTTGAGAAAGGATTCCCAAAAAGAAGAAAGACTTCTCTCTTTCCATTACCTGTTTATTCTTGCTGTTAGCACAGTATTGATAGTACTGTATGCAGCTATATCAAAGCATAAGTGGGCCGAGAGATAAGGGATTCCAGAAATAATCAATTTTTTCCATTAATACGGTATTTAGAATGTACATATATGCCTTAAAGAATAAATTGTAGCGTATACTAAAAAAATATATACTTTGTCCTTTCAATATATGAGACTCTTTTTTTTAGAAAATGGGCAACATGAATACACAAACATATGTCTTTGACATATATCTATATACACTCTGGAGAGTCATTAGAAAAAGCCCATCCTAACGACGGATCTAAGAGAAGTAGAAACACAGCTGGTATTTATAATAATCTCCATTTTTAGTGTTAAACTTGCAGTCTTACCAAAATAGGTACCTCGTTTGCTGTCAATTCGCCGATGGTTCCTAGCTAAATGCATAACAAACGTCTTAACTGAAGCTTTTAATTTAACGGTAATTTAAAAACATCCAAAAAAAATTTTTTATTAACTATTAAACCCTACAAAATTTAGAATACATCTTACATTTCAAGTCAGAAAGTACAATTGCGAAAAATATAGTAAACAGTAAAGTCAATAATGGTAATTTACAACCAAACAAAAGACTCAACCTTTTATTACGTCATATCGCATGTTATTTCAAATTTGGTATAAATATTTTAATTAGGGAGAGAAATACTTCAAAAATGAGTTTGGTACGTTGAAGTCATAAACATTTATTTTTATTTTTGTTTGAATCACTAAACGTCGTTTAAGGTTTCAAAATGACAAATTTGGTTTAGGTATTGAACAGGTATTTTATTACTGTTATTAAAATACTCTATATATCTTGACCCAAAAGAAATATATACGTAGTTTCGTCTTAAATGGGGCAGGAGTCCGCCTTTTTCCCAACAAGTAATATATATCCTGATTTAAGTATAGGATTAAAATTTTATCTTTCTTAGAGGTATGGCACCGTCCACATTTCCAAATTTACATATGTACATACTTATGTAAGTACATACATACAATGTATACATAAGTATGTACATTTGTAAGTATACCCTATGTTGGGCCGGGAGACCTCACGCCAGTAGTATATATATATGTACATACATAAGATTAACTTTTTTCATTTCATACAACAAGTACTGTATGTTTAAAATAAAACCTTGCGCTGGTTATTTAAAGTTCGTCTACCCCCGAACTTACAGATAATCCTGAAATCTGTAATTTCGATCACCATACGGCTTTCAGAGAGTCAAAGGTCGACCAGATAGTGTACACCATTGTGAATATATACAAGTGAAAAGTCTTCTCATTGTGAATGGTCAGAGCTGATATGGGATGTCACATAAGGGCTGATAAGAACTGCCAGACATAGAAATTGCACGATAAATAATATGTGAATACAAGAATTCGAGTAATAAAAAGGCAGGAAAACCAGGGTGCCGAATACTGATTTTGATCACAGTTTCCCGAAAGGTAACCCCGATTGCACAAAAATAGCCAAAAAGGGTTGGCGTGTTGTAATTACATATTATTTCTGATTTCAAAATACAAAAGCAAAAGTTTAATAAATTTTATGATAAATATTTCAAGAAATTGTTTGTATCTTGTTTCTTTCCTGTCCCACTTTTAAGTTTATTGGGAGGCATTCATATATTTGAAGTAGACATCCACAATTGACTTATTTGTATTAACAACATAGAAGGAAAATAAAACACGCTAAAATAATTCCAAAAGTATATACGTAATGCAATATATAACATATGTTATATTTATATCGGAAAATAGCTATGAAGAAAATAAATTTAAATGAAATTGCTTGAAAATGCAAATGCAAAAGTGGTCAGGCAATTCAGTCATCTCTGACCATAATTCATCGTGAAATTGTTGCTTTGAAAAGATTATCACCCGAATATGCCAGTTTTAGTCAGAAAATGCGTAATGCTGTTAAGAATCAGACAGAAACTTATAGTAATATGCAATTTTTGCTTATGTATTTTAACTCATATTTTGTTTTTCAAGTTCGTCTTTCTGTCTCAAATTAGTTCAAGAAATAACATTTTATACATACATATGTTCATTGTGTTAACAATGTTGGGATTAGCTATACTTCTCAATTTGTTGCAAGTAAACATTTTTCCTCCAAAAATTTGCACCAATTGGTACAAACTATCATGAACAAAGTTTCTGCAAAGTTACCACTGTAATGCAACCCTGCATGGAGGAGGCCATTTCAATTCAAACCAAACGGCACTGCGGAAAAGGATGATATTGAACATTTCATAAATTTCTGTATTTAAACCCATTTTTTAATAATATATCTATATTTTTATATATTTTTTATTATTTTATAAATGTACATATGTCATCAATTTAAAATTTATTTAATTTAACAATTTTACATATTTTGGACAAATTTTTCATTTTCATACAATGCCTTATGTACATATGTGCAATAAACATCTACGTAAATTCATAAAACTTTAAAAAAAAAGCGTATAATTTAGAAATTGTTAAAAAGTTATGATTATAATAGCTATTAAAATAGTTTAAGTAATTACATGTATTGCAGCGGTGAACCTTTCTCAGTGAGCTTCTTGAGAATAATACCATAGTCGTGCAAAGAAAAAAATATAATTAGCCTCAAACTTATTCCATTTATTACCAATATTGACATATAAGTAGGCGTGAAGAGCTTACCTGACCCGTAAATTGTTAAAATCCTCATTTGTTTTCAGCCACGGCATAGTTTGTGCATGCTATAGCAAGCAATGCTACGTTTTCAAAAGTATGAGCACGCTATAAGCCAAGGGGCTGCAAATAAATTTTATTGGATACATTAGGCCCGTTCTTTTGTAACCTAGTTGCAAAAAAACACTAGGTAGGATAAAAAATAGCATGTAAAACAACAACACTAACTCGGCAAAATATGCGAGTTGAGCCAACTCGGTTATATGATATCCGACCTGAGATGTAGTGTTGTGAAGCAAAAAACCCGCTCTATTGTGAATGGGCTCTGGAAAAATACTTGGGAAATTTCAATCAACTGTCAAATCTTGTTTGTTTTATGGATACATAAACAAAACAAATAAAAATGGAACAAGGGTAAGTAAAATTTGCGCTCCGTATACTTCACATAAAATTATGAATTAAAACATGTTTGTTATTTCAAAATGCAAGAAAAAAGGCGAATGGACGAAATGTTGGGAGTAGTCCGATTATTTCAAACGAGCACATGGTGCATGTGGGTTATAGACCGTTTGAAACACTTTCGGCAAAAGTGCTGTCTTTGCTTTTGGTTTTTATTTTACTTGTAATTAGAATATGAAAAGATCTGAATTTAATTGTATATGTGATACTCCTTGTGCATTTGTTTTTGGTTTATGGATTTTAAGTTGAATGAAATGCAATGAATTCTTGTAAATATTTTTATTAGTGAATTTAAAGATATAAATATATATATACATAAGTATATGCAGTGAAATTTTTAAATAACATTTTGTTGTCTTAAATAATTAAAAAGGGTTTGCCTTCTGTCAAGGACTGCGTCTAGGTTTCATTTTTCAAAACCTTCAACCGTTGATATCGCAAAAATTTGCTGGTTGCCTAAATGCCACTGTATTGCTTACATACCAAATGTACATACTTATATACGGATTTTTTGTGGTAATATACGCGTCCTATCACCACCAGATGTGGCAGGTTCGTAGTTAAGAATCCGAATACTTCACTGAAAATAAAATGGCATTAAGTTTATGCATTTCTTTTACACACATTTTATTATTACTTGTTAGATATTCCACCGTTTGGCGTCTTGACCTCATGTGGATTTTGATATCTGCCTCACTCATTGCAACGAGCGTACCTTCTAGTACTTCTTGCATCTCTCTATTACGACGTGATTCGCAATGCTCACCCGTGTACAAAGACATCATCTACAAAAGTGAAAGGTTATTTAATGATTTAATTAATGTTTTTAAATAAATTTAATAACTTACCACAGAATCTTCAGAATTGCTCATTTTGTTTTGCTTCTTTAAAATTTCACTAAACAAATCATATGTTTAATGACAGATATTGCCAGTGTTGTGAAGTAACTAAAAGGAAATTTTATCCGAGTTAAAGTGTTTTTTTGCAACTAGGTTACAAAAGAACGGGCCTATTGTTATACAATAATTTAGCTTACACCTACCTTTGTTGTGCATTCCACTAAGCCTTGATTCGTCATGGAGCAGAAAAGCTCCTGACCACTAATACTACCACCACCGTCACCGATGTTGTTAACTCAATCGAGAAAAGTGAAATTAGTGATTTCAACTTAAATAAAAGACAAATTAAAAATTTGGTAATTTGTTTTCTTGTAATTAAAAAAGGGACATGAAATAATGTCGTTTGAATATTCAGCATATGATTTATCACGAGGTGACGAAGGATCGACGTTTACTCCAGGATGTGGATAATCCCTTTCAACAGAATTTCAGAAGCTGTATCGGTTAACTCCAAACTTGTGTGAATACCCAATTTCTCAGCTTAACAACCAAAGAAGAGGCTTCAGAATAACAGAAAAATCGACTGAAAAACAGCCGGCATTCATCGGGTAACGGATGCAATTAATGATTCGTTGTTTCACCAGAAAGTGAGGTTTCGTATGACCCAAGTGAAACGCCAATCTGCCAAAGAAATGTTTGCTTCGGCGTCGTCTCCCTTCGTGGGATTCCACGCATGTATCAATTTTACCACCAAGGAATCATGACGAGGTTTATGCCAACCACCACATCTACCATTCAATTAATATGCTAATGGTAAAAGCAAACTTTTACAAGGATCCATGTATAAAAACAGAAATATAGTTTAGTTTTAATATATAGATAAATGATTATAATTAAAAAAAATTAAATATATGTATGTAAATCCTGAATACGCTGGAGCACAACGCGAAGTTTGAAAACGATAACCATGGCATATTTGCAGGTGATTCCGCATATTCCTTGGAGTCGAGTTGATTACTATTTTAACAAAACACTCAGAGGAGAGTCCGGAATTCTGCTACAATGGAACATTGCAATGTATATAAAGAATTTTAAGTGGTAATGAAATATAATAAAAACGTTCAAATTTATATTTGGCAGCAGGCATTCGTTTGTTTTTTCTCTATTCCTCTTTGTGCTTTTCGTTATTTTGACATTTAGTTTAACAGAGGTGCCACTCTTTATCACTTTGAATAAATACAACGAAACAGCTGTTAAGTGTCGTTAAGAATAAGTTAGTGAATCGTTAGTGCAAACGGCAAGTATTGGCGTCAAAAATAACAATTGTCGCACCGTTTAAAGTTAGTGAATCGCACTACTGATTACCAAATAGGAAAACAAAGGTTTAATAAATGTTTTTGTCAATCGTATATACTTGAAGTTTAGTTTTTCATATTAAAATTTCATTGATATTGTACTTTTCTGTCTCCTTTTAATTTTATTAAAAAGCTTGAATATATTTGAAGTAGGCACCCAAAATTGGCATGAGAAAGTAAGGTACAACGTGGTAAAATATTTTCAAAAATATATACGTAGTGCAATATATAACATATATTATATTTGTATCGGAAATTTAGCTATGAAGAAATTAAATTAAAGAGAAATTACATGAAAATGCAAAGATTCTATTAGGCCCTTTTTTTGTACCTGACTAGCAAACGAACAATAGGTAGGATAACGAATTGTATGTACAGCAACAACGGTAACTCGGAAAAATATGCGAGTTGAGCGAACTCGGTAAAATGATAACCGACCTGAAAGGTAGTGTTGAGAAGTGAAAAGGCTTCGCTATTGTGAATCAGCCCGAAGAAAATACATGGGAAATTTAAATTTAACACCTAATCCGATTTTAATTATATAGTATTTTAAATATAATACATATAACTAAATCAACAAGAAATTTGCCATCCCATCTATTTTCTGTTCTTAAATAGCACTAAAAAAATCTCATGTTCCATGAAAGATGCTAGAAGCGTTGCTTTTCGAAGTAAAGAAAATTTTATCCGAGATGGAGCGTTGTTTTGCAAGTCGGTTACAATAAAACAAACTCAGTGTTATTTACCATTTTCCAGCGAATCATCCTATTTTTTAACGAATCTCATGCCAAAGATTCGAAGGAGTTAAGCGATATGATAGCAAGCGGGAATTTCTAACAAAGCTCCATTAATAAATATTTATTTCAGCTTTAAAGAGCTTTACTGATAATACTATATTATCCTATTGTAGGGCTTCTAGGTGCCTTTAAAGCTGTTAATTACGCTCGAGATGAATGATTATTAATTTCTGTTTCCTTAAACAATGAAAGTATTAAAAATAAGGTCATGTAAATACATTTACATTTATCTTTTAGCCATCAAGGATTCGTATTTACATCAGCGTTCGGTAGATTTTACATAAGCTGTTACTAATAATTGACAAAAGATTATCGCATGTGTATGCCAGTTTCAGTCAGAAAATGCATAATGCTCTTAAGAATCTGACAGAAACTCGACACTTATGACCGAAATTTTCAATGTCACTACCGGGCAGTTGACAGGTGATATAACCGACAGTGAACCCGTTTTAATGTAACCTAGTTGGAAAAAACACTAGGTAGGATAAGAAATAGCATGTAAAACAACAACACTAACTCGGAAAAATATGCTAGTTGAGCCAACTCGGTTATATGATATCCTAATGATAACCTGAGGTGTAGTGTTGTGAAGGCAAAAAAACCGCTCTATTGTGAATGGGCTCTGGAAAAATACTTGGGAAATTTCAACCAACTGTCAAATCTTGTTTGTTTTATGGATACATAAACAAAACAAATAATAGTGGAACAAGGGTAAGTAAAATTGCTTTTCGTATATTTCACATAAAATTATGAATTAAAATATGTTGTGAGAAGACAATTGAGTAGTTGAGATGCTACCTCGCCCGGAAAGCGGAGTTGGAGCACCCAAAAAGAAAGAGGTTGGCGTGTTGGAACACATAGTGTCAATGGCGATCACGGCAGGTTCAAGAAATATATGTTTGAACAAATTATATTTATATACATAATCCACTTCCAGGACTTAGAAAGGACGCCGCTGTGTTTGGAGTCGAAGATGCACAGTCTTCTCCAGGCCTTTAAGGCGGCACGGGACAACAACACCAGAACTGGCGCCATCCCGTGCTTTGCTTCTTATATGGAGCAAATGGACGAAATATTTGGAAGAAGTCCGATTATTTCAAACGACCACACGGTTCATGTGGGCTACAGACCGTTTGAAACACTTTCAGTAAATGTGCTGTCTGGAAAAAATAGCTCACAGAAATTACTTTGTCTAGCAACAGCTTTTTAAAACGTAACAGTGAGTTTCAGTGAAAACCTTTTAGTGAATTTTTTGCAATGTTTTTGATGTAAATTCTTTGTGCTCGTTTTTATAAAACTCTTGTACATGCGGAAGAGCATCAATTTAACAATTTTTCAAAAAACATCGGTAACATTTTGCAGTAAAATGTACAAGGGTTTTATAAAAGCGAGCACGAAGAATTTACATCAAAAACATTGCAAAAACTTCACAAAAATGTTTTCATGTTTTAAGTAGAATAAAAAATGATCTGAACTGAATTTTATATGTGATACTCCTTGTAAATTTGTTTTAGTTTTATAGATTTTAAGTTGAATGAAATGCAATGAATTTATGTAAATATTTTTATTAGTGAATTTAAAGATATAAATATATATATATATGCAGTGAAATTTTTAAATAATATTTTGTTGTCTTAAATAAGGACCGCGTCTAGGTTTCATTCTTCAAATCCTTCATCAAGTGCAAATATATTTTCATCACTCACATCGTTGATATCGCACAAATTTGCTAGTTGCAAATGCCACTGTATTGCTTACATACCAAATGTACATATACACCGATTTTTTTGTGGTAATATACGCGTTCTACCACCACCAGATGTGGCAGGTACGCAGTTAAGACTCCGAATACTTCACTGAAAATAAAATGGCATTGAGTTTGTGCATTTCTTTTACACACATTTTGTTATTAACTACTACTTGTTAGATATTCCACGGTTTGGGGTCTTAACCTCATGTGCATTTTGAAATCTGCCTCACTCATTGCATCGAGTGTTCAAATTTGGAGCACTTCTCATGTGCTTTGTTTTCACTCTCCGAATCTTTAGAAGAGTTGGAGGTTGCATACATCGTTCCCAATACTTCTAGTACTTCTTGCATCTATCTATTACGACGTGATTCGTAATGCTCACCCGTGTACAAAGACATCATCTACAAAAGTAAAAGGTTATTTAATCCATTTATTTAATGTTTTTAAATAAATTTAATAACTTACCACAGAATCCTCAGAATTGCTCATTTTGTTTTGCTTCTTTAAAATTTCACTAAACAAATCATATGTTTAATGACAGATATTGCCAGTGTTGTGAAGTAACTAAAAGGAAATTTTATCCGAGTTGGAGTGTATTTTTGCAACTACGTTACATTATAATGGGTCTAGTGTTTCAGTAGGGTTAGTATTGGAATGTGTATGTAAATATTTTGTAAAGGTTATCCAGTAAAAAAGACATGAATGCAAGACGTTTAACAACTTGCAAGTTTTACGAACAGCTAATTTCATTTGTTGGCACATAAAGCAAAACTAAAAGTAATATGCAATATTTTCATATAAATTTTTACTAATATTTTCCTTTCTATATCTTGTTTTATTAAGTATGTTCAAGAAACAATATTTTCTATATTTATTGTGTTCACGAATGTTGGAATCAGCTATATTTCTCACTGGTTATTTGCTAGTAAAAAATTTTCGCAACAATGCAATCTATTATTTTTACTGTAAAAGTAGTTTCTTTATTTATTTTAAATGAATTGCTTTGTAGTGTTAACTTATATTTTTTTGTCTGTCTGAAGGGCGAAAATAGGATTCCAGGGGAACCTAACACCCAAACAAATCTGTAACGCACCTATATTCCACCCTCAGCGGTGGTGCGGAAAAGCAATATCAAATTATTTATTTCTATATACATATGTATGTATGTATATAATTTTATAATTTATTATTTAATAAATGCATGTATACAATGTAACAAATTCAAAAAGCAGCGGGAAAGTACAACAGTAAAATTTTCAATTTGAAGCTCACGCTTTGCAGAGCACCCTCGTAGTTATCCAAATTCTCTTTAATTGCCAGCCACGTTATAGCCTGTGCAACCTATAGCAAGCAATGCAACGTTTCGCAAACTATGCGCTCGCTATAAGCCAAGGGGCTGAGATTATATTTTAATTAGATACATTGTTGCACAATAATTTAGCTTAGACCTACCTTGGTATGCCAGCAGGTCAAATGCATATGTATGTATATACTTTTCCACTCAGATCGTGATTCCAGTAATTCCTTAGTTTATTTTGTATTTTACTAAGACTTGATACGGCCACGGAGAAAAAAAGCTGCTGATCTCCACTACCACCACTGCCACCGTCACCAACACATGCAACACCCGGAAATTATTCCATTCCAACCGCTTAGGTTGCGTAGCCCTATAGTGGGGAAAATATGCTTATATAGGATTTAAATTTGCGCAAAATTGAATTTGATTTTACCTTATGTTACTGAGCAGCACAATTATTCACACGAAAAAAAGTTGTGTATTTTGAAGTAGTTTTGAAAACATTCATAACATTAACGAAACATGTCTTTCATCTCTAATTTTAACAACATGCAAGGCGAATTCATATAAGGTGTAGTTACTATAGCAGCCGAATTGATTTTTTTTATTCACCTGCATGTATTTTGTTTTTGCTTTTGCGTATGAGCTTTCAAAAGCCGTAAATGCAAAAACAAAATGTATGAAAATTTTGACAGCTCTTACGTAGAAGCAAAAACAAAATACATAGGAATTTTGTAGTTGTATTTATAACACCACCTTGTATGAGTTCGCCTTGACAACATGTATAATGAATGAACGAGTAAAGTTCAACGCTATGTATTTTTATACTCAACTTGAACTTTTTTTTATATTTGTCCACAAATGGACAGCCCAAAAAATATATTCTTCCAAATCAGGCGGTCTCAGCTTAATTTACATTGGGCCCGTTTCTTTGTAGCATAGTTGCAAAAGAACACTAGGTAGGATAACGAACTGCATGTAAAGCAACAACAATAACTTGGAAAAATATGCGAGTTGAGCCAACTCGGTTAAATGATATCCGACCTGAGATGTAACGTTGGGAAGTGAAAAAACTCCGCTATTGTGAATTAGCTCTAAGAAAATACATGGGAAATTTAGATTTAAGACCTAATTCGTTTTTATTTGCATAGTATTTGTAAATATTTAACTACGGAAACCTAAAAATTGCCGGCACAAATATTTTCCGTTCCTAAGTAGCACTAACCAAAGCGCAAATTACATGAAAGATACAAGCAAGCATGCAAAGCTAATACATATACAGAGATATGCACATACGAGCAAACAAACAAAAATTATCGACCTACATATGTATACAAATTTTCCACAAATTTTATGCTCATTTTTAATATAATGATATATAACAACGTTTAAATCTAAATGGTAAGTAAGAACAGAATTGAATTGAAAAATTTAGTATATAAATATTTTATTTTTTTCAATTTGTTTTCAAACCCTATTGAATTAACTTCTTCACTTATTTAGTTTAAAATCGGTTACTTAATTTTACTTATATAGAATTAATTGAATTTAATGTTATAAATATATCAATAAATACAGGCATTTTCATTCAACTATGATAAATAAATTTGTGTTACGTTTTGTCTTGTCATCAACTTTTACATCAGTGCAGAGTATAAATTCAGTGAAGGTTGAAGTGTCGGTTCTGGCACATACATATTTCATATAGCAGTTTTGTCAGCTCATCAGCATAATTAATTCAGAAGTACCGACAATTTTTTAATCAGGTGATTGTTGTATGAATAAAAGTTGATATGTGTAAGCGAATTAGTTAGTTACGAAATTGAATGTGTCGAAAAGAGGTGCGATACATGCATGCCAGTCTCGGTCAGAAAATGCATTCCTCCTTTAAGAATCCGATAGAAGCTTGACACTACGTGCTGACAGGTAATAAATGATATGACCGGCAGTTTTCCTGCAGAGCCACCAGGCCACTACTGTACTGTGGTGCAATGATAATAAGGTGATGTCAGTAACCTCACTTTTTCGGCAGTACTTTGCGGTCATGTATTTAAAGGTACTAAAAAGGGATACATGTATTGACCTTTTTGGCACTTATTTTTAGTACTTCTTCTTTTCCTTAATTGGCGCTATAATCGCCTGAAACTTTCTCTCGAACACACCTCAAAAAATCTCATCTAATGTTGACAGTGTCCATGCCTCTGCGCTATAAAATAGCACAGGCATGATGAGGCACTTATAGACCGTGGTTTTCGTTCGTCGAGAGAAGACTTTACTGCTCATTTTCCAACTCATCCTAAAGTAGCACTTGTTGGCAAGAGAGATTCTTCTTTGGATGCTGGTCCCAAGACAAACAAAGTCTTCTATTTTGTCAAAATTTTAACTGTCAACAGTGACGCGGGAACCAAGACGCGAATGCGCTCACGGATTATTTGATGACATGAGATACTTCGATTTGCCCTCGTTCATCTCCGGACCCATTCACTTCGCTTCGTTATCCAGCTCGGAAAAGGAAGAACGAACGACGCGGTTGTTGAGACTAATGATGTCGATGCCATCGGCATACTGTAGTTTCACATTCTTATAAAAGATGGTCCGTACCTTGTTTAATTCTGCAGCTTGAATTAAGTATTCCAATATAATATTAAAGAAGGCACGCGACAGGGAGTCACCCTGTCTGACACCTCGTTTGGTATCAAACGGCTTGGAGAGGTCCTTCTCAATTCTGACTGAGCTGGTGGCAATGCTCAGCGTCATTTTAAATAACCGTATTAGTTTTACAGAGATGCCAAATTCACACATCTTGGCAAAGGGCAACTTCTTCACGTGCTGTCAAAAGCTGATTTAAAGTCGACAAATAGATGTTGTTGTCCTCACGTTTTTTCCAATATTGGCATATCGTTATTATGGGGTGGATGGTACATTTACCAGGTCTACAGCCACACTGGTAAGCTCCAAACAGTTCGTTGACGGTCGGCTTCAGTCTTTCACACAATACGCTCGATAGAACCTTGTATGAAATGATGAGCAGGCTGATATCACAGTAGTCAAGCACGCTTATAATAGGCATGTATTCGTCCGACCACATTCTGGAATTGAGCTGGCGCATGCACCTTACCAGGTCTTCGCCACCATGCTTGAGTTGCTCAGCTGGTAACCCGTCAGCTCCAGCGGCTTTGTTGTTCCGTAGGCGCGCTATTGGTAATCGAGCTTCATCGAGGTAGGATGACGGAACGTTAATGCCGTCATCAGAGATTTGGGGTTCGGGATCTGTCCCCTAGCATCTCAAGCTCTTTCTTTAATACTTTCTTTTCTTTCTGCGAACAATACGTCTCCTTTCCTTTCTCAACTCTCGGTAGCGTTCTCATACAGTTCGCGTTGCATCCGCTCGCTGCGTGGCCCAGTTTTTTTTAAGCCAGCGAAAGCCGGTGACTTCCTCATCGGATGTTCGTAGTGATAGAGAAATGTGCTCCCATTGCTCGCGAATAACAGCCTGTTGCGAAGTGCCCTTAGTGAGCAAGTGTGACAGTCAAGTAGCGAAGTAAGTAGCAGTCTTTTGCGATTGCAGCTTTCCGACGTCGAGCCTTCCTAGTGTATTTACGCACACGTTTTTTGCTGCGCAGAGGCGTATGTGCATCTTGGCTGCGACAAGGTAATGATCAGAGTTGATATTTGGCCCTCGGAGTGTATGTACGTCTAATACACTGAAATTATGCCTTCCGTCGGTATTAGTACTAGTCTACTAAATAATGTGTATTTGAGCGATAAGTTAATAAAAAGTTTATAAACTTTAACCAACCTTATTAAGAAATAAAATACAAACTATTGGAGAATGTAGCTTTTAGTTGAATCATAGGAAAAGGAGTAGAGATAGCAACACTCTGAAATAAGCATGCCGATCTAGTTTAAATTACCACATACATGTCGATACTGGCATTTCCTTATTATCAATGCACCATGTATTCAACTAAAAATTGTCTGTAGCATCGTCTCATATATGTAAATAAATTTTTACATGATCATTCTTGAATGCAAACATTAGAGCTCTTCTTAAAAATCGGCTATCTAGCTACATACTTAGCACATACATGTGCATAGCTACTACGACGTGTGCTTCACGTGTGATATAATAATTGCTTTCGCGGTCGACGTTTTGCTTCGGTGGTATTTGACAGCTGATTCTCGCGCCGCTGTGTGGTTGGATTTTATGCAACCCCAGGGACGGAGGTGCCACATGTGTACCATCTATCCAACAAGCAAAGAAGAATATTTAGAAAACTTCTTTTAAACGGGCATTGTCCCCTGCGCCAAATTGTGGTTAACGTAGCACTTCTGAAAACTTTAAGGGTCCGAACAAAGGCAAAAACCAAATACATGGGAATTTTGTAGTTATACTTATAACACCACCTTTTATGAATTTACCTTGATTGTTCCTATTCTTTTTTCGAAACTAGTGACGGCAAATCATCCATTTTTCTTGGCAAAAATTTATCGAACAAGTTCCTTACGAAAACACAACGAAAATTTAGATGTTTCCCAGTAGCAAAGGAATGCTCCATCTCGGATAAAATTTCCTTTGGTTGCAAGAGCAACCCTGTTAGCCTCTTTCATGCAAGTTGCGATTTGGTTAGTGCTATTTAAGAACGGAAAATAGTTGTGCCGGCAATTTTTAGGTTTCCGTAGTTATATATTTACAAATACTATGCAAATAAAAACGAATTAGGTCTTATATCTAAATTTCCCATGTATTTTCTTAGAGCTAATTCACAATAGCGGAGTTTTTTCACTTCCCAACACTACATCTCAGGTCGGATATCATTTAACCGAGTTGGCTCAACTCGCATATTTTTCCGAGTTATTGTAATTGCATGTAAATTCGTCATCCTAACTAATGTTATTTTGCAACTGGGTTACAAAGAAATGGGCCAAGTATCATTAATTGTTCGTAATAAAGTTAGTCAGGAGGAACACAAATACTTTCAACTTGCCACATAGTTTTGAACGTAGTAAACCTGACTACTGTTAGGTTAATAATTCCATTATTACATTCTTTTTTTCTTGCATTTCATGTTTTGTCACATCAAACTTAATTTTTTCTTTGACTAAACTGATATTAAATTAGTTTTACCAAACATAAAATTTGTTGGAAATGCAATATTGCCACATGAGACAATTGTAGAGCTGAAATGACCCGAATTTAGAAAATGTTCATGGGGAATGTGTTGGAACAACCACAACACTATTTGAGTACTGCTTTTGTATCCATATATAATTGTATATATAATTTTTGTGATCTACAATGCATTGTTTATCAAACTAAAGTAACACCCAAGATTGCGCCGTCCCGCGACGAAATGACATATCCTAAAGCAACTAAACAAAGAACATGAAGAAAAGAAGCAGCAGAGATTTCCAACTTTTCCGTGAGACCCTTTTTTGAAATGCTTTGTTTTATAGAAATACATTCGGAGATTTGCCTGAATGAAGCGCGCACCCGCTACAAACTCGGATTCACGGTCGAGAGTAAAAATATCGCTGGTAGGCATGGATTTGGTAAATGAATCTACTAAATACTGAAAAAACGGTGGTTTCCTTTTTTTGTTTGTAAAAAATCTAGTCTAAATGTACTTGAGAACTGTCAAAATCGGTATCAAAGTAGCGGTGCCACTTGAGGTATAACTCCACAACGAGTGTAAGCGTGTGTGCTCGAAACGCATTAAATGCGTTTACGTGCTAAAAAAACCGATCAACTGCATAGTATACTCTTGCAAGAGTTTGACTGTTGTCGTTTCACCAAATTTTTGTCACATTCATACATATTTTTCCCGTTTTGTGAAGTTTTCATAAAGTGGTAAATATAATCTATTAAAATTGTTTAGCCAAATATGTAGTTATGTATACTTAACGGCTGTTTTTCCGACAGCGTTAAAAGATGATGTATATTTGAATGATTTTCCGTCATCTCTCGTTAAGTGTAAGTTGGAGACATACTGAGTCATCTTCCCTGTCATTTCATGCTGAACTCGTTAGAATATTTATGGTCTTGCATCACTTGAAGATGACTGCCTTCGCAAGCTTACACATAGCAGTTCATGGCGCAGTGATGTCAGTAGCGACGTGTTTGTGGTAAATTTTACAAGATCGGCATGCTTATTTCAGAGTGTTGCTATCTCTACACCTTTTCCTATAATTCAGCCTAAAAGGCCTACACTCTCCAATATATCGTATTTTGTCCTTTTAATAAGCTTACAAAGTTGCTATTAATATATCGCTGAAATACACATCATTTATTAGACTAGTGCAAAAGTAAGTAGCAAAACTGTTAATAAATGTATCCCATTTTAGTACCTTTAAATACATGACCGCAATAGTACTGCCGAACAAGTGAGTTTAAGTTACTGGCATCACTTTATTATCATTGCACCATGATAGCAGCTCAGAAAATTAAATTCGAAATCATGTTAGAAGAACTGCCCGTTCTTTGCGCTAGTGCGCGTAGTTATGAAATTTCTCCCAACTTAGCTGTTAAACGCACCTCAGCATGACCAGTAGACGACCTGAGGTGAAACCATGCCGTAAACCGTTCTTGCTATACATGGTTGCTATTGAAAACTAAAAAAAATTAACCCAATATATTTATCGAAACATTATAATAGGCCTGTTCTTTTGTAACCTAGTTGCAAAAAAACACTAGGTAGGATAAAAAATAGCATGTAAAACAACAACACTAACTCGGAAAAATATGCGAGTTGAGCCAACTCGGTTATATGATATCCGACCTGAGATGTAGTGTTGTGAAGCAAAAAACCCGCTCTATTGTGAATGGGCTCCGGAAAAATACTTGAGAAATTTCAATCAACTGTCATATCTTGTTTGTTTTATGGATACATAAACAAAACAAATAAAAATGGAACAAGGGTAAGTAAAATTTGCGCTTCGTATATTTCACATAAAATTATGAATTAAAACATGTTTGTTATTTCAGAATGCAAGAAAAAAGGCGCAAGAGATGGTCATGTGAGAAGACAATTAAGTATTCGAGATGCTACCTCGCCCGGAAAGCGGAGTTGGAGCACCCAAAAAGAAAGATGTTGGCCTACGCGAACGTGTTGGAAGACATTGTGTCAATGGCGATCACGGTAGGTTCAAGAAATAAGTATATGTTTGAACAAATTATATTTATTAATCCACTTCCAGGACTTTGAAAGAATGCCGCTGTGCTTGGACAACAACAGCAGAACTGACGCCAGCCCGTGCTTTGCCCCCTCTATGGAGGGGTTCATGTGGGTTACAGACCGTTTGAAACACTTTCGGTAAATGTGCTATCTGGAAAAAATAGCTAACGAAATTACTCTGTCTAGCAACAGCTTTTTAAAAGGTAACAATGAGTTTCAGTGAAAACCTTGTAGTGAATTTTTTGCAATGTTTTTGATTTAAATTCTTTGTGCTCGTTTTTATAAAACCCGTGTACATGCGGAAGAGCACCAACTTAACAATTTTTCAAAAAAGATCGGTAACATTTTGCTGTACAATGTACAAGAGTTTTATAAAAGCGAGCACGAAGAATTTACATCAAAAACATTGCAAAAACTTCACTAAAATGTTTTCACTAAAACTGGATTTTTTTTAAATTTGCTTTTAGTTTGTTATTTCATTTGTAATTAGATTAAGAAGTGATCTGAATTGAATTTTATATGTGATACTCCTTGTGAATTTGTTTTAGTTTTATAGATTTTAAGTTGAATGAAATGCAATGAATTCTTGTAAATATTTTTATTAGTGAATTTAAAGATATAAATATATATGTATATGCAGTGAAATTTTTAAATACTATTTTGTTGTCTTAAATAATTAAAAAGGTTTTGCCTTCTGTCAAAGGCTGCGTCTTGGTTTCATTCTTCAAAACCTTCATCAAGTAAAAACGTATTTTCATCACTCACATCGTTGATATCGCACAAATTTGCTAGTTGCCTAAATGCCACTGTATTGCTTACATACCAAATGCACATAAACACGGATTTTTTGTGGTAATATACGTGTTCTACCACCACCAGATGTGGCAGGTACGCAGTTAAGACTCCGAATACCTCACTGAAAATAAAATAGCATTAAGTTTATGCATTTCTTTTGCACACATTTTGTTATTAGTTGTTAGATATTCCACCGTTTGGCGTCTTAGCCTCATGTGAATTTTGAAATCTGCCTCACTCATTGCATCGAGCGTACCTTCAAAATTGGAGCACTTCTCATGTGCCTCGTTTTCACTCTCCGAGTCTTCAGAAGAGCTGGAGCTGGCATATATCGTTTCCAATAATTCCATTACTTCTTGCATCCCTCTATTGCGACGTGATTCGTAATGCTCACCCGTGTACAAAGACATAATCTACAAACGTAAAAGGTTATTTAATGCATTTATTTAATGTTTTTAAATAAATTTAATAACTTTCCACAGAATCTTCAGAATTGCTCATTTTGTTTTGCTTCTTTAAAATTTCACTAAACAAATCATATGTTTAATGACAGATATTGCCAGTGATGTGAAGTAACTAAAAGGAAATTTTATCCGAGTTGGAGTGTTTTTTTGCAACTAGGTTACAAAAGAACAGGCCTAATGTAAATCACTCTTGTTACTAAAGAGTTCGTAGAATAAGTTATATAAAGTATTCAGCACAAATTTACATCGTAAAAGTTCGTTTCTTCCCGTATTTCCTGCAAAATAAAATTGGTTATCGGATTGCTCGGAGCGCCGCCAATAAGAACAATGTTTACATACAAATGCACCCCTGTTAGCCTTCGTTGCTAAAATCAAATTTTAATCACTTGTTAACTCCCGCGTAACAAGGGAGAAAATTATAGCGATTAGTTCTTTTCGTATATTTTATTATATTTATCTTGTACATTCCTTCATTTTGAAAAGCTTTTCTAAGTACGGGCGCCATTTTATACTTGTGTGTTAATTTTCTACCATTGTGAATGAATACAAGTGAAGTCTTCTAAATTCAAGATGGCGGTGGCTGATATTAAATGTCACAAATAGCCAATATTAAGTGTCAAACATAGAAATTCGCTCAGTGGATGACACAATAATACTCAGGATTACTACATCAGGTGATCTCAGCTGTGCCGAATTTTGACGTCTATTGGCTAAGATTTTTCACTTGTATATATTCACAACGTTTTGTACTTTTCTGGCTCAGCATTATCATTGCCAAGAGTTCAAAGCAATTGCTTGATGGAGTATTTCAAATTTAACTCGGACCACATTGTTGCTATCATTGCAACAAAAATAATATTTGTTGCTCTAGTTAAATATAATACACTCCTAATCCTTTTTAAATCGATTTATTGTGGCTTTATGACATCGGTGATATATAGTGGCTTTATGACATAGGGACGTATTCAGAGTAAAAATTAAGGTTATACTTAAAGTTAGTTGTAGCTTTTTGTCCTAATTTGCAATGGCGTATCTGACGAAACTCTTCAACTAACTGTAACTTACTTACTTACTTACTTAATTAGCGCTATAACCGCTTAAGCTATTTTGGCCGAATTTCTCCTACAATTTGTGGTGTGCGTCTTGATGTTGTAACACAAATTGAGGGACCTACAGTTTTACGCCGAATCCGAACGGCGAATGTTTTTGTGAGAAGTTTTTTTTCATGGCAGAAATTCACAAGGAGGTCTGCCGTTATTCTATAATTTTTGAATGCTACTTGCCCCGAGCTGGATTCGAACCTAGGACCCACCGAATGAAGCGCGCACACGCTACACACTCGGCTACGGCTGCCGCCCCATCAACTAACTTTAACTACAAATTTAATATTTACTATGAATTCGTTTCAATGTCAAAAGATGCCACTAAGCTTAAGTAAATACATTCAAACTTAATTTTGTGCTTGAATAAGGTCTTTAATTTTGAATGGGGTATATGTATATTAAATTAGGCCGCCTCTAACTTTCAGGTAGATTTTTTGTTTACTTTGATCAAGCGGCATAGAATTCGAATTATATTCTAAAATGTTCAAATTTGATTTGGCTTGAATGGGGAGATAAGTTTTCTTTTTAATCTTAGTCCTCTTCTTTAATGCTTATGTTAAAAGACCTCATGACCACGAATATTACATCCATTTTTCATCCTCCCTTTTTTATGAAGGTTTCGACTTCAGCTATTCATATTACTTCAAAATGAGAATGAATCAATTATCTTACGCCCTCCAACTTTTTTTGTATTCTTTTCAAATGATAAAATTAGTTCCAATATATTTCGGTAAAATTTATAATACAAACTTGGCGATTCTTTTGCAAAAATCAAGTGGTAGGTAAGAAAACGCGGGCTATATTCAGATTATAAATAATGAGTAATGTCTAATTAACGTGTTCTCCCTTCTTATAGTTTTGCGTTTGTAAAGTAGTAAATTGTAAAGTAGCAAATACAATCCTGTTAGATGTTAAGATAGACCAATTAAACAAAGCTAAGTAGAATGTAAGTAGAACGTATGTGGAAGAGAATAAAGAAAGAGGAGGAAGATGGAGGACTTCCGGTTAATTGATCAAGTGTGTAAGTTGTGTGTTTTATTTATACTACGTATATCCGTAATCATCTCAGCGGAAATCAATAAATAAGGAAGTTTTAAATCTCAGGTGGGGGGTCGATATTCCAACGAAACCGAAAAAAGAAAAATTAATGGCTAACCCAAGGCAGGACATAGCTAATTTACTTGCTGAAGCAAAGGTGGACTTTCCACCGTCTGCCACCACTCAGCAGCTACGTAATCTGCTTAAACATGTTGTAGGAGAGGGCAAAATTATTAATATTTCTGATGTCGCAAGCAAAAGCGAAAATTCTGCTGCCGTAAACCTTGCTGAAAATGAAAATTCCGCTGCTATAATTAGAAAGGGAAATGTTGCCGAAAATTCCAGCGCTGTACACGATGCCGAAAATGTTGCCGTACATGATGCCGAAAATGATGTTGCTGTGCCTTCTGCCAATAATGCCGCTGCCGTACATGATGTTGAAAATGCTGTTGCCGCTTATTCTACAGGTTATCAATTTGATACCAATAGGCCCGTTCTTTTGTAACCTAGTTGCAAAAAAACACTCCAACTCGGATAAAATTTCCTTTTAGTTACTTCACAACACTGGCAATATCTGTCATTAAATATATGATTTGTTTAGAGAAATTTTAAAGAAGCAAAACAAAATGAACAATTCTGAGGATTCTGTGGTAAGTTATTAAATTTATTTAAAAACATTAAATAAATGCATTAAATAACCTTTTACTTTTGTAGATAGTGTCTTTGTACACGGGTGAGCATTACGAATCACGTCGCAATAGAGAGATGCAAGAAGTACTAGAAGTATTGGAAACGATGCAAGCTCCAACTCTTCTAAAGACTCGTAGAGTGAAAAACAAGGCACATGAGAAGTGCTCCAATTTTGAAGGTACACTCGATGCAATGAGTGAGGCAGATTTCAAAATGCACAGGAGGCTAAGACGCCAAACGGTAGAATATCTAACAAGTAATAACAAAATGTGTGTAAAAGAAATGCATAAACATAATGCTATTTTATTTTCAGTGAAGTATTCGGAGTCTTAACTGCGTACCTGCCACATCTGGTGGTGGTAGAACGCGTATATTACCACAAAAAAATCGATCTATATGTACATTTGGTATGTAAGCAATACAGTGGCATTTAGGCAACTAGCAAATTTGTGCGATATCAACGGTTGAATGTTTTGAAGAACGAAACCTAGACGCAGCCCTTGACAGAAGGCAACCCCTTTTTAATTATTTAAGACAACAAAATATTACTTAAAAATTTCACTGCATATACATATATATTTACATCTTTAACTTCACTAATAAAAATATTTACAAGAATTCATTGCATTTCATTCAACTTAAAATCTATAAACCAAAAACAAATTCACAAGGAATATCACATATAAAATTCAATTCAGATCACTTCTTATTCTAATTACAAATAAAATAACAAACCAAAAGCAAATAAAAAAAAACATCCAGTTTCAGTGAAAAAATTTTAGTGAAGTTTTTGCAATGTTTTGATGTAAATGCTTCGTGCTCGCTTTTATAAAACCCTTGTACATTGTATAGAAAAATGTTAACGATGTGTTTTGAAAAATTGTAAAGTTGGTGCTCTTCCGCATGTACACGAGTTTTATAAAAACGAGCGCAAAAAATTTACATCAAAAACATTGCAAAAAATTCACTACAAGGTTTTCACTGAAACTCACTGTTACGTTTTAAAAGGCTGTTGCCAGACAGAGTAATTTCTGTTATCTATTTTTTCCAGACAGCACATTTACCGAAAGTGTTTCAAACGGTCTGTAACCCACATGAACCCCTCCATATAGGGGGCAAAGCACGGGCTGGCGTCAGTTCTGCTGTTGTTGTTCAAGCACAGCGGCATTCTTTCAAAGTCCTGGAAGTGGATTAATAAATATAATTTGTTCAAACATATACTTATTTCTTGAACCTACCGTGATGCACATGGACACCATGTCTTTTAACACGTTCGCGTAGGCCAACCTCTTTCTCTTTGGGTGCTCGAACTCCGTTTTCCGGGCGAGGTAGCATCTCAAAAACCCAATTGTCTCCTCACGTGACCATTTCTTTCGCTTTTTTTCTTGCATTCTGAAATAACAAACACGTTTTAATTAATAATTTTATGTGAAATATACGAAGCGCAAATTTTGCTTACCCTTGTTCCATTTTTAATTGTTTTGTTTATGTATCCATAAAACAAACAAGATTTGACAGTTGATTGAAATTTCCCAAGTATTTTTTCAGAGCCCATTTACAATAGGGCGGGTTTTTTGCTTCACAGCACTACATCTCATATAACCGAGTTGGCTCAACTCGCATATTTTTCCGAGTTAGTTTTGTTGTTTTACATGCTATTTTTTATCCTACCTAGTGTTTTTTTGCAACTTGGTTACAAAAGAACGGGCCTAATAACGCCGTTTCTGCCGATACAGCCGCCTCAACTAATATTATCGATATTGCCGAAGGTCATAATAAGTCCCAACGAAGACCAAGGCTTGCAGATTTAGATGAAGAAGTTACAGCATTGAAACAACGCCTAGAAGTATTAAGGCTCATGAAGCAGATTGAGGAGTTTGAAGCCCGCACTCCAATAAAGAGTCAAAGCCGCTTAGATTTTGGCGACATCGAGCATGCCCTTCCTAAATTTAGTGGGGATGACGTGTCGCACTCGATCCGTCATTTTATAAGTGATTTTGAGGATATAATGGAATCTGCGGGTGCGGATGATAATTTCAAATTACTTGCCTTACGTCGCTCCTTGATAGAAACTGCCCGAGTATTTTTTCGACTACGTCAGCACTAAGTTATGTTGCCCTGAGACAGGCGTTAATGGCCGAATTTGACATTGCAATCACAAGACAAGAAATTTATGGAATGTTATCACAGCGCCGATGGAAGCGAAAGGAGGAATCGATGCACCGCTACGTGCTTAGTATGCAGGCATTAGCTAAACGTGCCAATGTTGCTGAAACAGAGGTAATTGACTTCATTATTGACGGTATAGGAAATGTGCCAAATATACAAATACTTTTGACGGCACATACCCTCAACGAGTTAAAATCGTTAATCAGTCGTTTCCAATACATGTATTTCGGAGCCAACATGACAACAACAACTACAAATATGAAACATCCATATCAACTAATACGAAGCAACCAATGGCGACAACAAATGCAAAGCAATCAACAGTGACTGCTAAGCCGAAAACAAACGCAACGCCTTGCTACAATTGTTCACGTTATGGGCATACGAAGCCCAGCTGCCCATATCCACTACGACCTGATGGTGCTTGTTTCCGCTGCTGGCGAATGGGCCACGATCACCGCTCTTGCCCGAATCCACCAAAAGTTTTGAAGATACGAGAGGATGTTGCTTTTGTATCAGACGAAGCAGATTATCAAGACGTTATTGACGAATTTAATTTTGTAAGTATATCATTTATAATTGGTAGGAAAGTAATATCTGACGAAATATTTTCTCTGTTTGATACTGGTAGTCGGGCTAGTTTTGCAAAGGAGTCGATGGTCCCAAAACAGTTGGTGGAAAAGTATGCCGGTGGAGTTAAACCCAAATTTAAAGGCATTGGTGGAAAAGAAATATTTATAATTTTTAAAATTAAATGTAAAATTGAATTCTCTAATAAAACAAATGAAATTGAATTAAATGTAATCTCGAATGAAAGCATGAATATACCACTTATTTTGGGACGAGACTTACTCCGGCTATTTAACATTAGATTAAGAAGTATTAAAAAGAAATATGGAAAAAAAGAATTGTTAGAAATTAGAGAACAGGCTAAGCCTATCATGTCTAACTTTAAGCAAATGTCAACTAAGTCTGATGCACATCCCGCCGTGATGAAGCCGACCAACCCTGATGGTAACCATAAAAATGAAACTACTGCCGATAAAATTCGAGAGCCTTTAAATTCCGTTGACTCTGACGCGTATGATATTTTTAATATCGATGTTTCTCATGACGAAAAGGATGTTAGCATAGATCCTAAGCTGATTAAAGCTCAGTATGAAGACTTGAATTTAATTATTGACTGTGTCTACATTAATTCCAATGTAAAACCTGAACCATTTAAATACGAGATGAGAATTCATTTAACTACTGACGTCCCCTTTCATTGTGCCCCTCGAAGGCTCTCTTATGCCGAGAGAGACCAGATACGATCTATTATAGAAGAGTTGAGTCGAGAGGGGATAATAAGACCCAGCAACTCACCGCATGCCTCTGCTATTGTGTTAGTTAAAAAGAAGAATGGGAAAACGCGAATGTGTGTTGACTACCGGGCACTTAATAAATTAACAGTTAGGGATAATTACCCCTTACCATTAATTGACGACTGCATTGACTACCTGCGGAATAAAAAGCTATTTTCTGTGTTGGATCTGAAGAGTGGATTTCACCAAATACAGATGGCTCCTGAATCAGTCAAACTTACTGCCTTCGTAACCCCGTTTGTTCAGTATGAGTTTTCGAAAATGCCTTTTGGACTAAAGAATGCCCCTGCCGTTTTTCGACGCTTTATTAATAGTATATTTAGAGACATGATTGATAGTGGAAAGATTATTGTGTATATGGACGACATCCTTATCGCTACTGAGAATTTCGAGGAACATAAGTACCTGCTAAACGAAGTATTAGAACGACTTAGTTTACGATCTTTAGAACTCAATTTAGATAAATGTAGAATCGGATTCAATGAAATTGATTATTTAGGATATTCCATCACTTGTTCGGGCATACGCCCTAATGATTCCCACATTAAAAGCATAGAAAAATTTCCCTCGTTCTCTCAGATAGCTAAACCCTTGCAGAATCTACTTAAGAGAGATTCGTCATATGACTTCAATGACGAATGTTTAGATGCGTTTAATGAATTAAAGTCCAGACTAATAAAGGGCCCAGTATTGGCAATATATACACCCCTATTGCCAGTGTCGATCGAAAATAGATAATCGACTATTGAGCGATTATCAACTATCGTGGTATTGCCAGTGTCGATCGCTCGCTCAGCGAGCGACTGTGAATGCTTTTTAATCGATCATCTTTCTACAGCTATTTTCTAGTCGTTGGAGAGTAAAGTTGATGAGAAAAGAACGAAAATGGATAAAAGGTAAGCAAATTTAAAGAAAATAAATAAAAATATACATAAATAAAAGTAATAAAATAATTATATTAAAATTACAGATCAAAAGTAGTTAGTAACAAAAGGCAACTAGCGCGATTAGTGGAGTTGATGCAAAAAAACAGCGACTTAGGGAAAGGTATCTGCGGAAAAGTTCAAGGAAAGACAAGGTGGGAGCGGGTAGCTGTAGAGTTGAACAGTTTGGGACCACCAATGCGCTCGTGGGAAAAGTGGTTGAAGGTAAAATACAATTACATACATGTAGCTTTCGTAAATAAGATAAACGTATTTCATTATAGGTGTGGACGGATCTTAAAAGTAAAACAAGAAAAAAAGTTTCGCAAAATAAAATAGAGCTTCGTGCAACTGGTGGGGGTCCAAACAGCTTGCATACTTTTTCTGCGATGGAAGAAGCAATAATAAGCCTCCTAAATATGGATGTCTGCACTGACCCACCCGGTAAGGAATTTGGAACGGCGAACGTGGCGTCAACATCAAGGGCAAGTCAAGGCTATAGTTCGCCTACAATGGTTGTGGAAGAGCTGGAGAGTGAGGCCGAGGAAGACCCTGAAGAGTATGCAACCAATGTGACACAAGAAAATGCTGCACCACAGGCTACTCCAACAGCAAGAAGGCGCGCTGCACCACAGCCTACTCCAACAGCAAGAAGGCACGCTGCACCACAGCCAACTCCAACAGCAAGAAGGCACGCTGCACCACAGCCAACTCCAACAGCAAGGCGCGTTACGAATGACAAAGAAAAAAGGTTTGCGCTGTTGGAAAAACAAATAAACATACAAGATCATCATTTTAAGGTGATGAAAGTACGTATTAGGAAAATTTAAAGATGGATGGAAAAGTCGGTTGCGCTCAAAGAGGAGGCTCTGGCCCTAGAAAGGGAAAAAATTGCTTTGAAAAAAGAAAAGTTGCAGGTGTATAGGGAAGAGCTCATAAATAAGGGAAAAAATAGAGCAGATAAGCTTAGATTAAAAGCTCAGATTTTGGAGTTGGAAAAAGAAAGAATTTCCAACATATTGCAGTAGTTTAAGTATAGTTTCAATTTTTATTTATTTTTTTTTAGACTGAATATACCTGAAGTAATATTTTAAGTTAGTTATAAGTAAATACATGAAGTGATATTTTAAGTTAGTTATGAATAAATACCTGAAGTGATATTTTGTGTTATGTATAACATTTATGTATATTTTTATGAATAACATGAATTTTTATTTGTTATTAATTAATGAATTTAGATATAAGCTTAAAAAGTACTGAACATGAATTAAAAAAGGCTGAATATGTGATTTATAACTGAACTGAATATGAGTTTTTTAACTGAATAAAATAATAAACGCCATAACGTTAGAATTGCATGTGTTGCAAAATATTATTTCTAATTGCCCTCGCTTCCTCACTGGTCACAGAGACATTTTCAAAAGCTGTGTTGTCTTGAGCTCGGTCGTCTGAGTCTCGGTCGCTTAGCATTTCTTCATCGGGAAATTGAGCATTGTAGAAAATACAAATGTTATGAAGCGCTGCGCAGACGTTTATTATTTGTGTAGCTCTTTTGGGTTCATAGTGAAGCGCTCGAGCGCCTAACAAGCACCTAAAACGATTTTTGAGCACCCCAATAGTGCGTTCCACAATATTCCGTCCTTGAGAATGTTTACCGTTGAACATACATTCTGCTGATCCGGGTTCTGGGTTCCGGTATGGCGTAAGCATATAGGGTTGTAAGGCATACCCTCCATCTCCTAAAATTGGAAATAGCTATGACACAACTATTCGAATGTCTACATAAATTAACCATAGCATACCTAATAACATATTTCGCTCGCCACTACGATAACCTTCTTCTAATTCTTGCTTCAATGCAGACATATTAAAAATATTAGCATCATGCGTAGCTCCAGGGTACTTCGCGTTGATATAGCGGATTCGCATGGCGTTGTCGCAAACCTATAAATGAAGAAAGATTATAAACTCCATTGTTGCATTTCCTTTATAAATACTCACTATCATTGCATTCAAGCTGAAAAATCCCTTCCGATTGTAAAACAAATGCTGATGCTCCTTTTTTGGGGAAACAATTTTGATGTGCGTACCGTCTATGCAGCCTATTACTCCGGGTATTCCGCTCCTCTCAAAGAAATAACACTTTGCTTCTCGTTTTTCCTCTTCACTGTATTGCATTTTTATCCAATCTCTGCAGACGCATTCCTCCAAAGCATTGAATACTTCCGGTTGTAAGGCATACCCTCCATCTCCTAAAATTGGAAATAGCTATGACACAACTATTCGAATGTCTACATAAATTAACCATAGCATACCTAATAACATATTTCGCTCGCCACTACGATAACCTTCTTCTAATTCTTGCTTCAATGCAGACATATTAAAAATATTAGCATCATGCGTAGCTCCAGGGTACTTCGCGTTGATATAGCGGATTCGCATGGCGTTGTCGCAAACCTATAAATGAAGAAAGATTATAAACTCCATTGTTGCATTTCCTTTATAAATACTCACTATCATTGCATTCAAGCTGAAAAATCCCTTCCGATTGTAAAACAAATGCTGATGCTCCTTTTTTGGGGAAACAATTTTGATGTGCGTACCGTCTATGCAGCCTATTACTCCGGGTATTCCGCTCCTCTCAAAGAAATAACACTTTGCTTCTCGTTTTTCCTCTTCACTGTATTGCATTTTTATCCAATCTCTGCAGACGCATTCCTCCAAAGCATTGAATACTTCCGCCAAAATTATGGACACCGTAGATTGGCCAAGCCCAATACAACTTTCGTTCCCTACATTTAGCTGATACGACCCCTGAGCACAGAACCTCAAAGTCGCTGCCAACTTTAAAATATTTGGCACTGAAGTGTTTCTAACGCCACCTTGCAGTTTGCTATCTAATAATGTGAGCAAATGCGTAAATGCAGCCTTCGGAAGACGAAAATTTTTCAAAAATCTTAAAAAAATATATATTAATTACGTTTTAACCAACTACGCCCCATTGAAACTGTATACATACATATTTTCCTCCAATTCCAGAGGATTAGACGAATCCCTCAACCTCCTCCTCAAACTAAACTAAACCACAAGTCGACACTATCCATTAGTGGTATTTTCTTTTTTAAATTGTTAAATTGAAAAGTTTTGGACAATTGTATTTTATTTTATTTGCCAAATATATCAAAAATGTGAACAAACACTGAAACAGCTGATTGCAATTCAGTAAGCCATTCACAATTATACAATTGTTTTTCGATTCAGTTCCGCAATACGAAAATAAAAGATGATCGACTCAATAGAAAAATTTCTATTCTACTGCAAATCGACACTCGCAATAGGGGTGATAGTCCTGAACGGGAAACAGAATTGCATTGTGATGCTAATAGTATAGGTTTCGGATCCGTGTTGCTGCAGCGACAAGACGACAAGAAGTTCATATTTTTCTAAGACTGCCTCGAGCGCTGAATCGAGATATCATAGTTTCGAGTTAGAAACATTATCTATAATATATGCTTTAAGGAGATTTAGACCGTATTTAGAGGGTATCGCTTTTACAATAGTTACTGACTGTAATTCGCTAACGATGACGCTCGAGAAAAAACAACTTAATTCGCGGATAGCTAGATGGGCTCTAGAGCTCCAAAACTATAACTACAGAATACAGCATAGGAAGGGATCTTATACGGGTCATGTTGACGCACTTAGTAGAAGACGGATTGCTGCAATTATAAATATAGACGACATAGAATTTTTAGTACAAGTAGCTCAAGAACGAGATGAGAGTATCGCGTTAATAAGAAATCGTTTAGAAAAGGAAGAAGTAAAAGATTACGAGTTGGTTGACGGGCTTGTTTATAGGAAGAATCTGGAAGGTAAAATTGCTCTTTATATACCTCACGAAATGGAGGAAAATGTTATACGCCTGATACACGAGAAGATGGGTCAGATTTCAGTTGACAAAACTCTAAGTAAATTATGTTTATATTATTGGTTCCCACATATGAGGGTGAAGGTAGAGAAGTTTATTAGAAACTGCTTGAAATGTATAGCGTACGCTGCACCACCACAAGATAGAGAGAGAACCCTTTATGCGATTCCGAAAGCTCCGTTACCATTTGACACCATCCATATAGATCACTTCGGACCCCTGCCGTGTGTTAGTTCAAAGTGAAAGCATATTTTGGTTGTAGTTGACGCGTTTACCAAATTTGTTAAGCTTTACCCCACCAAATCTACAAGTACCCGAGAGGTCATTGCTGCACTGGAGAAATATTTCAGTTATTATAACCGTCCGAGAAGAATTGTAAGTGATAGGGGAACCTGTTTTACTTCTTTGGAGTTCAGTGAGTTTCTGTTGAAGCAAAATATAGGTCATGTGAAAGTTGCCGTTTGTTCTCCCCAAGCTAATGGACTGGTAGAGAGAGTGAATAGGATATTGAAGGCATTGTTAGGTAAGTTAACGGACGAAGTGAATCATGATGATTGGACTAAGAAATTGCTTGAAGTAGAGTATGCAATAAATAACTCTAAACATAGTACCTGTCGAGAAACTCCGAGTCGCCTTCTTTTCGGTGTCGAACAACGAGGGGTAATTGTAGATGAATTTACTGAGTTCTTTCAAAGTAAAATACGTCCAGATGAAGATCGAAATCTAGTGCACATACGGGAAGATGCATCTGACTTAATCAAAGCTAGGCAGGAATACGATACTGAACGGACTCGCCAAAGTCCTTCCAAGACTAAGATATATGAAGTGGGTGATTTTGTTGTCGTGAGAAACGTCGATACGACTGTCGGCAGTAATAAAAAGTTGATACCCCGTTATAAGGGCCCTTACGTAATACATAAAGTTTTAGGAAACGATAGATATGTTGTAAGGGGCATAAATAATTGTCAATTAACTCAACTCCCATATGACGGAGTAGTTGAGACGCATCGAATCCGGGCTTGGCGTCAGTTACCTACGGAATGTGTTGATGATCCGGAGAGCGATCCTTTAGACATAAATTAGTTAAGTATTTCACGATCGAGGCCGATCCTTTGTCAAATTTGGCCGAGTTGTAAAGTAGTAAATTGTAAAGTATCAAATACAACCCTGTTAGATGTTAAGATAGACCAATTACACAAAGCTAAGTAGAATGTAAGTAGAACGTATGTGGAAGAGAATAAAGAAAGAGGAGGAAGATGGAGGACTTCCGGTTAATTGATCAAGTGTGTAAGTTGTGTGTTTTATTTATACTACGTATATCCGTAATCATCTCAGCGGAAATCAATAAATAAGGAAGTTTTAAACGTTCTTTGGTAATGTGCCGAAAACAGAATTTTGTTCTTTACGAAATTTTTATGATTATATGTATGTTCAGAACTGATGAATCAATAAAACATTTTGTCATTGCCTAGTCGAAGTGCATTTATTATTAATTTATACGTATATTTCATAATGAAATGTTTTAAAGTTCACTTTTACATAATAAACTAACTAAAAAAATGACAGATGGAAGCCCCTCATCCTGTAGAGATGTTGGGTAAAGTTTGTCTTATAGTTATACTCATGGTGAAAATAATACAGTTGGCGCAGACTGTGGCTCTGGTAAGCTTCTCCTGAAAATTTCGAAAGAATTTCTAAGTCACAGAGATTTTGTTTACAAAAACCGTTTATGTATTTACACTCCCAATCTCGCGTATTCTTTCCAAAGTGTTGAACAATTTCAGTGTGTATTCTTTGTAACATGCATACCAACGTGTTTTCTGTCATATCTCTCCAGCGGTAAATCTGGTGTGACATCACAGTCAAGTTATATTCAATTGTGAATGAAGACAAGTGAGAAGTCTTCTAAATTCAAGATGGCGACGGCTGATATTAAAGGCCCGTTCACATAGGACTTTTGCTTTGTTTTGCTTCAGAGTTTCGCTTTGACAGATAAGTTCAATACATGATGTTATATGAGTACTGCTACATACAAGGCGAGAAAAGTAGATCAAAGCAAAGCGAAGCAAGATTATTGGCAACTCTCAACTTTTTTACGCTTTGGCAATCAGCTGTTATCATTTCCATTTCATTTTTATTGTGGCATGCGTATACGAACTACATACACTCGCGAATTTCAAACATTAGTAGCATAACTACTACTACTTCCATCATATCAGTAAAACAGTAAAATTCATTTTTTTATTCCATCTTTAAACAAAACACTCTGAACAAACACAAATCGCAACTCATAACAAACTACTAACGCAGAAACTGTCAAAGCGTTCTATGTAGCTGACCTTCTACGCCTCACGCTTTGTTGTTGAAGTTCGAACTGCCAAGCAAAGCGAGGAAAGTTCTATGTAAACGGCCCATAAATGTCACAAATAGCCAATATTAATTGTCAAACATAGAAATTCGCTCAAGGAATGACACAGGAATACTGTGAATGGCTACATCAGGTGATCTCAGCTGTGCCGAATTTTGAATTCTAAGGGCTAAGACTTTTCACTTGTATTTATTCACAATGTTATATTCTATCATTCTTGGGTTAAACTGTGAAATGCACGCATACGCAGCTTAACCTGTCACCTGCATTGTGGTGTAAGCATGTTATAAGGAATTTTTGAATTACGCTATTCTAATAATAGGTGCGTACACGTACAAAATTATCCAGTAACTTGCCAGTAACTAAATTTTAGAGCGTAAGCAAAATTTGCTCTCAGTGAGAGAAACTTGCAAGAAAGTAAGAAAACGCAAAACCAGTAAGAACTTGCAAGTTTTTCTGACAGCTGATTCTTGTTTGGCGCGTAAATCAAACAAAAAGAAAAAGTTTAATATTTTGCAATTTAAAAACTTATTAATATTATAAATCTATTGTAAAATGGAAAATAATAACAAAAAAAGTATCGAAATAACATGTTCTCCTGGAATATTTAAAAAAGTGCAGTGCTATTTGCAGTCACTCCGGCCGAAGGGGCACCACCATCTTCGCAAACACACGGATTCCGGTCCTCTTCCTAATATATTAACATAATGAACTTCACAAACATTTTTACGTATATATATGTATTTACTCACTTTTTCCATTTTTCACCTTTTTAAATTGAAATAATTGCAATTTTTAATATTTGCTTTCTTTTTGTGATTGACCAAATACTTGCAATCAGCTGTTTTCCGTACTGGCAAATTGTTACGAGTAAAAATTTATCCAGTAAAAACTTGTAACTTCCCCTCCAAAGAACTGTCATTTTCGCTCTCTCAGGGCCAGTTTTTCAGTGCTACTTTGAACTGAGTTTAAACTAAGTTTACTTAAACGTCGTTTAAGGTTAAACTAAGTTTAAACTGCAGAGCTGTTTTTCAGTGAGCGTTTAAGGCCGCCCTAGAATTTGACAGTGTGGTAGGGCAACACTGTTTTTTTCTTTATCTACACAACAAAGCAGCTGACGTTTGTTTACATTTTTTGTACACAAAAACCTTCGTGAATTATTTGTGAAAATTGAAGTTACTAATACGGTGAAAAAATGTATAAGCGGAGCGGTAATTTTTCGACGAGAGAAGTGAACTTCGTTTACTTCATCATCGCTATAGTCACTTTCACTTGAAAAATCCATATTTTAATATATTTTACGGACAAAAAACGTAATTTTGTTGATTTCAATTTCTGTGAACTCATGAAATGACAGCTGAACAGTTGAACAGCTGATTGCTTAAACTCAGTTTAAACTTAGCATATCGGGCGTTTAAACTTAGTTTAAACTAAGTTTAAATTCGACTGAAAAACAGCACATCGAGTTTAAACTTAGTTTAAACTGCAAATCAAGTTGAACTAGCACTGAAAAACTGGCTCTCAATTTCCCCAACTTTGCAAGTTTCTTGCAAGTTTTTGCGTAAGAAAACGCCAAAAGATGATAATTCGTAACAATTGTTACGAACTATCATAAACTCGTACGTAGAAAAACACTACTAATATCGAGTATTGGCTTTGAGTTTTAAGATCGCCGATTACAAATCGTTAGAATATTCGTTCGTGCAGTTAGTGAACAGCGAGGTTTTGTGTGTTCGGTAGTATAATTAATGGTTGTAAATTACAGATTAAATTTTTTAATATACTAGACGATGGGATCATAATATATATATATACATATATGTATATAAATTAAGAAATTTGAAAGTATACTTATGTTTGGTCTAATTGAAATCTTAAATGCTATTACCCATATTTTTAGTAGCGAGTAGCAAATTGGAAAATTTTCACTCGCCCATGATTGTGTAGGCTATTACACTAGCTACAAAAATGGCGAGTGATTACTGATATGAATACAGCACCCCACAAAGAAATTTAGAAAGAAATAAATACTAATTTGTCTTTTGTGCTTTCAGAACATAATCGGAGTTTTAAAGACACAGAAAGGGTTCACTGGTTGAATTCCCAGATTTTGAGAAGAAGAACAATCCATATCTACTCCGTAACTAAAAACTTCGTAATAAAGCCGATATAAACAAGCACGTCATCAGTTAAGCTGTTTAAAGTTACAGTTTATTTGGAATTTTATTAAGGCAGAATCTGTTGGAAGTATAAGATGCTAATAAAAAACCAGGAGGCGTTAAAAAGTTGGCTGGTTGTGGTATTGGAGCCTCTGTAAGTATTTTCATATATCGAAATGCCTGTGAAATATATGTATGTCTCTTAATGGTAGTATGCATAATGTCGCTTTTAAACTTAATTGCCTGTAATTTCATAGATACACTATTAAAATGATGAAAAAATGCTGGAGTCAGCTTTCAAATCGTCTTTATTTGACAATGAATGGCAGAATATAATAATGAAAATATGTTTATTTTACAGATGTGATGCGGACTCTTCTGCTTTAGCTCGTTATGTATTAGCTTTGTTGAAAAAGGACAAGCCCGAAAACGAATTAAAGAAAATTATGATAGAGCAACTTGACGTGTTTTTAGGCGAAGAGACGAAACCCTTCGTTGAGAGGCTCTTCGATTCCATAAACGCAGAAGATTATTTTACCAATGTATTACTTCCCGCCACACAATTATTAGAAGATACTTTTGCTGCTAAAATCGGTGTATCTGAAGAGGAAGGAATGAAAGTGTTATCTCAAGAAATAGAAGTTGGCTTAGAATCTCCAGTGAAATCAACAGACATGGTACCGATAACCATTTGTGCCGAAAAAGTTCGAACACCACCTAGAGACGACGTAAGAAATATAATTTTATAAACTTTAGATATCGAACAAATTCTCTTATTTATTTCACGTACAGAATAAACCCAAAGAACAGATTAGCATTAGCAGTCCCGAAAATCAAAAATCGGATATCACTGACCATCCTGCCCATTATAGCGCGACTATTAAATGCGAAGTTCCTTCTATTACATCGCTAACACAACCCTCATACGCGGACACCAACACTCAGCATGTACGCAGTGCCAGTCCCCCCATCAGAGCCAATGCTGATAAGGAGAATCAACCCCGTGAGAGCCGACGTCGGCGGGCCTCTCTTCGATCCCGTTCACGATCGCGATCGCGATCAAACGAGAGGATGTCTCGGAGATCCCGATCTCGTGATCGGCGTATAAATGAACGCGAAAAAATGCAACGCCAGTTTCGAAATAAATCCCCACCTTCTAATGAAGTAAGGCACGCGGGCTTTTACGACAGGCGTCGGGGAGGGGGAGGCAACGGTAACGATCGCAGACGTATTGGAAACAATGGTGGTGTTACGGTCGCCGAAGACCGATCCCCCCGATTCGGGGGCATCGGTGGCGATGGAATTGGTCGTAAAAATCGACCAAATCGTTCGAATTCCCGAAGTCGATCTCCATCTCCAGAACATGGAGCTAGAAATAAGCCATCACCAAACGTATCGCGAAGTATACGGGTTTCGCCTGATCACCATAACCATCATCCTCACGGACAACATGAACCCGACAAGCGACAACGTTGTCGGGATTTTGATGAAAAGGGATACTGTGTTCGAGGAGAGACTTGTCCTTGGGATCACGGTATTAATCCCGTAGTTTTTGAGGACATCAACAATTCTGCGTTAATAGGTATGTCACTTCCCGAGTATAATCCAGATGTGCCGGATTTGTGGATGAGATCTACGTCTGGAGCAATGGTTGGCGTATCACCAAGTTCTCTTATGACTACTAGTTCAGGAGTAGCTGGTGGTGTTACTGCCCCAGGAATAAATCCTTTCTCTGGTGTTGCGAGGGGAGGTAGCATACTGCCTGGAACTGGAGTTTCTACCGGTGTGGGTTTCTCTCAATTGGGTCCAAGTACGGAAAAACAAACCAGTAATTCCGGTCCAATAGCTGCAGACTATACCCGTAATTCTAACGGGAGCTCTGGCTTCAGATTGGGCGCGCCCATGCCCATGATTCCTTTTCCATTCAACACATCTGCAGTCAGTGCACCGCTTCAACGGGAATTGATTCCCATACCAGTAGTAGATGCAGGCAATCCCGCTTCAGGCGGGGATGTAAGTCAACTGCAACAGGGAAAACGACGCTTTGATTTGGAAGAATCGGTGGCAATAGCCGATGGCCCAGTGAAACGCAAAATGCCTGTTAACAGCCGCCTTGGCCCACGTTTACCTAGTATTCAAAACAATTGTTCTTTGGAACTAAGAAAGATACCACGCGGTCTAAATACAATAGCTCATCTTAATAATCATTTTGCGAAATTTGGCAAAATAGTGAACATACAAATTTCCTATGATGGTGATCCTGAAGCTGCCATTGTGACGTTTTCTACACATGCTGAGGCGAATGTCGCTTATCGTAGTACTGAGGCTGTGCTTAATAATCGCTTCATTAAAGTATTTTGGCATAGTCAAGAAGCGGGTGTATTAATTAATGACATTTCCCCTATGCCAATAGGAAATCCCCGAAAAAATAGTCAATATCATTTAAATAATATACCAGCTGTACCAACACCAACCGCGGATTCGGCTAAAATTGTAAATGATAATACATCAAATCAATGTCCGGGTACGCCGGGAAATGCAGTGACTGCATCACCCGTAAGTGACACGTCGATCGCCAACAACACTAACGCACCAATAGCAGCTGCACATGTTCCACCAACATCTTTGCGCTTAAAAAATAATGTGTCACGTGGTCATCCTACTGGTGCTTCAAATGCCATAATACGTAAAAAGCAAGAAGAGCAAGCGAAAGCTGTTGTTCAACTTGCCAACGGTCTTCGGAAAAGAAAACAGGAACTATTGCAGAGTTACGTAAAACAAATGAAATCAGCGTTAGAGCTGGTGGAACGTTGCGATCAGAGTGATCCCCAGCGCAATAAAACACTCGAAACCATTAAAATTTTGCAAGAAACCATCGATAAATTGCGAAAAGAGATTGCTGCAGAACAAGAACAAATGCAAGCACAAATCCAAAATCAGCATCCGCCTCCAGCAAAAAAAACTAAAGAGCAGCAAAAAAAAGAACTCCTTGATATAGAACTGGAGTTGATTGCTCAACAACAGGAAGGAAATGATACAACCGCCATTCAAAAACGCCTTGAAGAACTGCAGCGCAGTCTTGGAATTGTTCCTGGAAGTGGGGCTGCTGGTGCTATACCAGCCCATCCTCTTCCAGCTAGTGGTAAAGTGGCCCTCTTCCCTCTCAACAGAACAAATCCCCGAAGTCGACAATCCTTTGCTGAAGGATCTACGCGCGTAGATCGCCGACCAAAAACCGTAGTAGTTACAGGATTTACAAGTGAAGAAGCTGACTTTGTGCTTGGGCACTTTAAGGTAGGTTAACAAATCCTTTATATCTGCTGACATAAATCAGGCGGATCTATATGAAATTACCTTAACAGGGGGTTGGTATGAATTTTTTTTTTTTTAATTTTTGGTATGATGAATTGTGGTCAAAAGGAAACAAATTTAAGATAATCGTAGTACTGAGTTAAAAATTGTAGAATGCTTATTTGCAAAGAAAATTTTGATTTGGGTTTACAATTGTGCACCGCTTGCTTTAATATGCAGACTACTAGGAATTTCCTATGCAATGTTGTATTAATGTTTCTCACTAAAACTATCACTTCAATCCATCAGTTAAATGCGCTACTTAAGTTACTTGTTAAATTGTATGCCAATTGTATACAAAACTTTCAATAATAAATTAATATTTTTATAAATAAATGATCTGTGATATATTCGCACTCATTTCCCTTTATTTTTATTAGATTAATTGTATTGTTTAACGATGAACAACGCGTTTATAAATTTATTCACATATATCTTTCAACAAATAACCGTAACGAAAAAGACCACAAGAGTGTGTACCTTTATAATAGGCAAAAATTAAAAAAATTTAATTAGAAAACAGTAAGAGGGACGAGCTCCTTGATTATATTAGAGGGCCGGAAGGTGAAGGCCGCAGGCCCTTGGACGAACAACCCCACCTTGAGATACTTGTTTTTCGTTTTATCGAGTTGATTGCAAAAATTATATTCGGTGAATTTCGCAACTTTAACAACATATTTCTCGAAAGCTATGAGTCTCCACGTGGAACGGTTTTCAGTTTTGTGATGTGTATGACCCCCTCTACCCTCAAAGCCTGGTGCACTTTTGTAAAAATTTTCCAAAAGTTTTCATCTTTTCCGTAAATGGCGTCAAGTTTTTCGGTTTGACCTGCTCCCCACAATATTTGCACAAAATTGAATAATAAACCTTTATTGAATGAGTTATTTATAGGTGCATTTGATTCGCCACTTCTTCAGTTTTAAAGAGCGCAACGAGTTCGACCAGTTTAATCAATAAAATTCAATGGTGTGCGCACGTGCTTGCTCGAATATGCACCAAAAGTCGTCGTTTATGCGTAGCTTAAAACTGGTCTAACATCTGCATCGTTGAATGTAACGAGTTCGACCAGTTTAATGAGGTGCCACCTTACTCGCGATCGCCGAATCAAGCAAGCTATCGTTGTTGTTGCTTATACACACAGATTTGTTCGAACGCGAACCGAGCTCACACAGAGCAGAGAAATGGCGAATCGAATGCACCTATTACTGCTGACAATTCTTAATGGCTGTAATTAGCACGCTTCTAATTTTTTGTAAGCAATACCGGTTTGTATAGTCTACATTAATTTATAGTATAGTAAAATACTGATTGATATTCACACCGATTCGAAACATGTTTGCTTTTCCCCTATTCAATTTAACAATGTCCGCACTCATTCTTTATCAGAGTAGCAGCAACAAGCTTCTCGATGATGAAACAAATTTGAACTGAAAACAAGCTTATATCAAGGCGAATTCATATAAGGTGTAGTTACTATAGCAGCCGGTTTGGTTTTTTTTTTTTATTCAGCTACATGTATTTTGTTTTTGTTTTGCGTATGAGCTTTCAAAAGCCGTATGAAAAAATTTGACAACTCTTACACAAAGGCAAAACCAAAATACATGCGAATTTTGTAGTTGCACTTATAACACCACCTTGTATGAATGCGCCTTGGCTTATATGAAAGCTAGAAAAAATGCTCAAATCAAGGTGAATTCATATCAGATGGTGTTACTATAACAACCAAAGCGAATTCATATAAAGAGGAGTTGAGGAAGTAGCTGAGTGAATTAGCTTGCTGGACTGAATGTCAAAACTATGTTTTTGTTGTAATTCCCACTGCCATTGTGTGTATAATTTGCTAGTGTACATTTTTATTGTTGTACCCTCAACACCATCCGGTATGAATTCGCCCTGATAATTAATTTACTTTTTTTATTCGAATCGGCGTATATTGTCAAATTGAAATATTTTTTATTTACAATATGATTGGTTTCGTTGTCATGGAAACTGAGTTTTCATACTTTCTGATAGAAAAAGTCAAAGCGAATTCATTTAAGGTGGTGTTGAGGAAGCAGCTGAGTAAATTAGCTAGCTGGACTTAATGTCAAAACTATGTTTATTTATTTATTTATTTAGAATCAATTACAGTATAAATAAATTATAGTGTAATTGGTAATTTAAGCTTAGCATCTAGGGCTTTATGCTTAGTTATACTACTTATAATATTTGTTTTTATATGTTTTACAATTTGTTTTGAGTTACTTAATTAAGGGCTGTTGTTTTTTTTAAATTTGATCTGTTAAGTTACTAGCTTTTATAAAATTTAAAATAGTGTGTATGTTGTCCTTAGTAATATTTATTAGTAGGCCAATCGGTTGTTTGTTGGGAAAGTAGCGTTGCCTTAGTGGGTGTAGTGCAGGACATGCATTAAGGATATGTTCAATTCCTATGGGGTGTGAGTTGCAGAGTTTGCATATTCTGCTTACGTTTTTGTTAAGTATGTGTTCGTTTGTAATTCTAGTGTGGCCTAATCGAATTCTCGTTATTATTATTTTGTACATTCTGTGAAATTCTTTATTTTGTTTGTGTTTAAGTGTGTCTGTTATATTTGTTGTATTTTCGTATATTTTTTGTATCAATTGAAAGTAATTGAAAGTTCTTGGGAAAGGATTGCAATTATTTTAGCGAGTATTTTCAAGTATTTTCAAGTACTTTCAGTACTTGATGGTATTTCCAAATATTTTCCAATTACAAGTACTTGTACTCGAGTAGTAATTGATATAAATGTAATGTACTTGAAAAGTATTGAGTACTTCTCTGGAAAGCCAAAGTCCTTAAATTGCTACTTAGTACGAGTAGTACTCGTGACTTAACAGGTATGGTTCAGCACTGTATGATGAGCTATAGTGGGGTAATATTGCAGATTTGATAATATGATTGATTGAGGTTATGCTGAAACTGGTAGTGTTGTCTATTTTCGATCCATCGATATATAAAAAAGTGTACTTCCTAAGTTGATCTCTTATGTCGTAAAATTTTTTTATGTATATTGTATTTGGTGTAGTGGATTTTTTTTAGTACTGTAGTGATGTGTTTATTGAGTTGGGGTTGTATAACCAAACTGGGAGTTCGACTTTTTTAGTATTGATGTTTACTATTGGGATGTTTGATAGGGAGGGAGCAGATCGTTATTATGTGTTTGATGTAACTCTCACTGTCATTGTTCGCCTTTGCTCAAATAAAAATACAAAAACCAAGATAACGCAAATTGAAAAATAAATACATAATATAATAAAGAAATTTGAAAAAGCTTTTAAAAATTATACTGTTCCATAGGTTTGTTTCGACATTTTGCATTTTCTTTCAATTTCTGTTCGTTGCCAGGATATAATTTCGACATTTTTCGTTTCGATAAGAAAGGATTTTGATATTTTGAAAAGGTTTGTGTTTTTTTGAACTATCCCAGATTAAATGCGTTAAATTTAAAACAACTGAATACATCGTAGTCCGAATTTTTGTGAAATCTACGAAAATGCCGTAACCGAATCCGTCTTCGTGCTGCGATGGATTCAGAGATATGTAAGGCTCACTACGTAACATTTCGAATGCATTAATGCAAAGCAACAGCCTTGCTTATATCTTTACTATAATGTATGATAACGGCTAATACACAGCATCAGTGTGTTGCTGGTGTCCAACATAGTTGGGCCTACTCGACATTTTTATCTATGGCCTCGTTTTAATGTAACCGAGTTGCAAAAGAACGCTCCAACTCGGATAAAAATTTCGTTTAGTTGCAAAAGCAACCCTGTTGGCCTCTTTCATGAATGTTGCGATATGTTTAGTGTATTTAAGAACGGAAAATAGTTGTGCCGGCAATTTTAGGTTTATGTAGGTATATATTTAGAAATACGATGCGACTAAAAATGAATTAGGTCTTAAATCTAAATTTTCCACGTATTTTATTAAAGCTCATTCACAATAGCGGAGTTTTTTCACTTCCCAACTCAACTCGCATATTTTTCCGAGTTATTGTTGCTTTGCATGCAATTCGTTATCCTACCTAGTGTTCTTTTGCAACTAGATTACATTAAAACGGGCCCTATATTAGTATAGGTTCAGAGAGCTGGCGATCTGTACTAAGAGAGCCTCATGCTTTGCATTAATGCATTTGCGAATACGGTCATAGTTATGCTAACAGCATTAAATTATTAAATCCAACAAAGATAATAAAAAGAATTATCTGATTAGAGCAATGAAAAAATGCAAATAATTAATTTCAGCAATTTCTATAAATTAACAATACGTAAGAGTTAACTATTCCGCTTGAAATACTAGACATTTTTAAAATTTCGCAGAACGCTTGCCGTTAAGCACTGGGAGAAATGGAGGTTATTCCTTCACAGGAATTTTCCCAGTGAAAGAAATCAAACATCAGCAGTAATTTATGATCAGTTCAAACTTGCATTTTAATAAATATTAAACTAACTTCCTGATGGAAATGCGGGCAAGAACTGCAACACCAGTACACTATAAAGTTGATACATATATGTAATATTAATAAATTATTGACTTTTTTCTTTAGCATTTTGGGGAAATAACTAAACACGACATGGACAAAGAAATACCACAACTCATATTGTCTTATGCTACTCGGATAAATGCAGAGCAAGCTGTATTGCGTGGAAAAGTTTTTAAAGATAAACGTCTACAGGTAAATAAAGAATTGATCACAGTACTAAGGAGAATAAGATTTAATGTTTTAATATGTTAGGCGAAGCTGAGCAATTTCCTAATAAGAAATTAATTATTTTTTTTAGTGAAAGATTCACGAATTAATTTAGTGAATAAATATCAACGATACTCAAAAGTGTACATTTTTATATCTGATGCCACAGATACAGTGGCTTCAAGCCAAAGTCGGACACCGTAGAAAAAAATGTTACTTCCTAAAAATATTTGAACCAAAGGAATTTAAAAAAAAGGTAAAATATTTTTTCTATTACTCATTTATTGCACTTCCAAAATATAAAAATTATAAAATATTCTAGTAAAATATCAAATAAGAGTAAATTAAATGCGTAAGCCAAACTCCGACAATCAACAAGTTTTTTGAAATATCGAAATATACATATTTTAAAATCTAATATTTTGTATGAAGATGTTTATTTTTAATAATTTTAATTGATTTAACCAAGTGTTCGCAAGAACTAGGTCCGATTTTTTTCCATTCTTGTAATAAGATAGATTTCAAGTAATTTTTGCTTTTTGGTAAGTTTTTTTTTTAAATGTTAAGATAGTCATTCTGATTCATTATTCCTTCAATAAAAGGCAAGGATCCTGGCCCAGAAGCCGAAAAAGAACCCCAAACCATTAGCGATCCGCCACCATGTTTGACAGTTGGTCTCAGATTGTGCAGTTGCAGCTCCTCATTTGGTTTCCTCCAAACATATGGTTTTCCATCGGAGTCAAAAACATTAAATTTACTTTCGTAACATTTTTCCAGAACGATAAATCCTTATTTCCATGTTCTTTTGTAAATTTTAATCGGATGGTCTGATTGCGTTTGCTGAGCAACGGCTTTTGTCGGCCCTTTCAACCATTTAGATCAGCCTCATGAAGTAGATTTCTGATGGTAGATGCACAAGATTTCTTTCCCAACTCATTTTCAGCTATAACAGCTAACTTTGGTGCACTAAGGAAAGGATTATCTTCAACTTTTCGCCACAGATATCGCTTATCTGAGTCGGTAAAAATCTTGTTGTGGACAGCTTTAGGCTTGTTTTCCACTTGTTTGTTGGTTTTGAAGCGCTTAATTATATCGTGAACGGTAAAATGACTTCTATCGACAATATCAGCAATTTCACTCACAGATTTTCGATCGTTGGAATGCTTAATAACCAACTTTCACAATCCAATACTTGTTCGGCCTCTTTCCCTAGACATTTTTAAATCAAAATCCGTAATTCCAACTATGTATATATTAAAAAAAAAACACTCGGGGGAATTCCCGTTAGTCTGCTAAACACTATACTTGAAGTTTGTTGCAATTCTTCGACAGACTTGCATTTATTTAGAGGATAGTTGCCACTATCTGAGTTTGGCTTGTGCATTGAATTTACTTTTATTTGATATTTTACTAGAATATTTTATAACACTGAATTAATTTATATATTTTGTTTTTATATTTTGGAAGTCCAATAAATGAGTGATTGAAAAACTATTTTACCTTTTTTTAATTGCTTTTTTTCAAATATTTTTAGGAAGGAATATTTTTTTCTACGGCGTCCGACTTTAGCTTAGAGCTACTGTACATACATATATACTCGAGTTATGACAAAAATGCGTTATTAATGGCGCCGTGCCCAGCTTGTTCAAATCTATTTGTTATGCTAAACATTTTTTTAACAATTATAAACGTTATTTTTATTATTATTTTCCAAATTAACGTGTTGCTATAAGCCGATCGTCTCTGCGGATCAACAAATCTTCATTAACTTTAAAAAAGCTGATTGGGTTGAGTTCGAGGATGCTACTGAGGGCTCCAACTGATATTCGCTCGGCCAATTCCCACTGATTCTCCAAGGTGGTCACGACTACACCTTCGCCTTCCGATTCCCGTAATCTCTGCATCAGGGATTTAGACGTGGAGATTCAGAGGTTGGGAGATCAGAATAAACGGGCGAATGGGAGGAACATTGGAAGTCCTGTAACCTGACCGCGGTTTGGTCGACCGTTATATATGTACTTATTCAACTCGGTTAAGCGTGAAGCTGGGTGAAGATATCATTCGGGAACTGCTATATTAGCCGATCATTTATTTTTCAACTTTCGGTGAATAGGGCCAAAGGTAGAGTGACCAGGAGGCCAAGAAGCAGCGCACCCGTTACCATCACTTGCGGTGAGGTGAATGACGCAATAGGGCAGGCGAAAGCCTCCAAAGCCATTGCTCCCAACGGACTAAGCATGTTGATGCTGAACAATTTTGTTCCGACCGGAGTATCATTCTTATACACTTATTATGTAAGGATACTAGTATATACAGGGGTTTTCAATAGGAACGCTACAAAAGTTTTTTTTAAATAAATCAAAAACGGTTTGGGATATGTATTAAATTCTTTATTCCTGTGAAAGTACATTCGATGCCATCATGTATGCATCCTGTTGGAACCACGTATTGTCCAAGTCCATATCATCCAATTCGGGTCAAAAATATTCGGTTATCATTGAGCGGTAGTGATTCCCATTCACAGTAACGTGCCGGTCTTGATCATCACGGAAGAAGTACGGCCCAATGACGCCGCCGGCCCATAAACCGCACCAAACTAATTTTTTCGGAATGCAATGTTGACTCATGGAGTACGTGTGGATTGCTGCCTATCCAATAACGCATATTTTGCTTATTGACGAAGCCATTCAGCCAGAAATGACGACGACCATAAATTGGACGTAGCGCTCTTAATGTTGAGGCCATTGACTCCGAATTTCGGTAGTAAATTTTAATAATTTCGACTCGTTGGGTCTTATATTTTTCCATGATGAAATGGCAAATCTTACTGAAGATAAATGTCAAAAAAACGGGAAAAAATATGGCGTCGTTTGCTGTCACTATCGGTCTACTTTTGTGCGTCCCTATTGCAAGACCCTATATAACGCTTTCGTTTTTTGCTCGTACATTCTCGGGTATTTCGATACTCGAGAAACCGAGAAAACAAGTTCTTGCTATAATCCCAGGAGTTTATTGCATTGTTTAATGTACAAATAAGACAGCGCGCACAAGTGCAAAGTAACGCTGCTTACAATGAAATTGAGTATCGAGAAGCTCCGCGCCTTACGAGTCTTACGAAAGTAATCATAAACGAGAAGCTCGCGAGAAGGCAGTATTCGCCGGGAGATTTTTTCTCGAGCAGTATGCAGAAATCTAAGACTTTAAACTTTATCGATAAGACTTTAAACTTGGCTCGCTGTTTATTTTGTGGCCTAGTATAAGTAGTGCAGTGTGTGGAGTGTAGAGTGGCGTACCGCTAATGAAACTAGAGAAATCGACCTGTAACGGTTCCCACGACAAGCGGTTCTACGATACCAGAACGACCCGGATTTATATCCGGTCAAGCACTGTCACTTCAGCAGCATTCCCCAAAATTGTATGGGGAATGTTTTATGCTGTTACAAAAACAACACCAACCAATTACGGTGATTGTTAACGGCCGATCATCCTTTTTTCAGCAGCGGTCAAAGATGGTATCACCATAGGTTTCGGAAGGTGCACAGCACTTAATGCCATAAACTCACAGTTGAACCGCGGCCTTAAACGCAGCCGTCCCTGAGAGAGAAACGACACCCTATGCTACGCAACGCTACTAGCCCGCTCTGTTTAACAAAGTACAAAGCCGCAAGAAAGTCTTCTAGTCGTTCGACAGCACCATTTGGGGCAAAAATAAGGAATGATATAAGGCGATTAGTAGGCATGTTTTAAACTATGCTAAACCAATTTGGATGCCGCATACCAGTAGAACCCGGATGAAGCTACAAACCTGTCAAAGCACCGTTTAAGTTGATTTAGGGACACTGGATTTTTCATTTTTCATATGGAACAACGGTCTACCTCAGCTTAAACTTTTTAATTTTTTTCGTACAAGTCATAAAATCGTTAAATTTTCACAACGTTTTTTAACGTATTCCATTAAAATATAGCTCATTATATAACATAAACCATACCCATGTGTACGTTAAAAAATAAAATTAATGTACTTCTTACGTATTTCTAACCTTACCATTCTATAAATGTTTTTTTTATATTTTAATAAATTATATTTCAGTCTTCTTCAACCAACCTTTTTGCAAGATAATCTAAGCCATGATTTTATATTAAACAGATATCCTGGGCCCCAGTCGTGTCAACAACATTAACATCCTCAGCTTTGATTACTGATAAGATAACCAAGGCGGATGAAAAGCCAAATATTTCAGACCCTTCCAAATTGTGCACACCTCACAATATTAGTGATAAACAAAGTAATGACTCGGAAATCACAGGAGAAACATTACCCGAACTCCGGCTGGAGGACGAAGAGGAAGATGAAGAATCTGAGGATCGCTCGTGGCGACGCTGATCGTGAAACAGCGCGAAGTCCATAGTGCGATGTTGCTTTAGTGTTTATTTTAGTTAAAAAGAGTGGCATGTGACATACTCGCATTCTTATGAAAAAATAGGAAAAAAGCATATGATAAGTTATTTGCCTGAATCATAATTATATTCAATATATTGGCATTGCGGCATATCTTACGTTTTGGCTATACAACGCAAATCGTAGCGCAGCGTAAGAAATTATTTGCGCTGTGGCTTTAACTTCACTCATCATTTAAAAGGTGTTGTATAAAAGTTTTAAATACCACTGTTGCTTATAAGAATTATCTACCATATAACAAAATAAAATATGTAATACATGTTAAAATTATAGGCATGTAGTCACACTCTTATATATACAAATAAATATATATTTACAGACTTGGGCATGTGGTAGTGATAAGAATGCAGAAGATCTTTTGAAATATACGTACATTAATTTGATGTTATTCATAAGTACGCAACAATTGTACCAATTAAAATATGTATTGTTCTTAAATTTCTTGCAATTTACTATTTTTCATGCGATTTGATTAGTTAAGTCTTTTGTTGAATTAATCTAAATTTAAAAAAAAAACTCAAAGAACTAAAACAAATAGAAAAAGGTGACAACATCTTTAACTAATGAATAAATAATGGTATAACAATCGCTAATAGTTTCACAAATCCCTGTGTTTTCATTTATATTTTTTAGTGGAAAATTGTTTGTTAAAAAGATATTTATGTTGTTGTTGTTGTATCAGCTTACCAGGCCCTGCAAAGATGGGATTATCCACTAAGTGTCGTCATCGACGTCATCTAATGGCAGGCCCAAGAAACGAGCTGTTTCTACAGGGCCGTACCAAAGGGGGAGGGATGTTAGATGAGTGGGGGTTTTTGGAATATGAAGAGATGGTTAGTAACATGCGGCGACAATTCACATATAGGAAATATCTTTAGTAAACCGGGGTCTATTTTGGATAAGTAGAGTTTAACCTGTTGCAATATTCAGAACTAATGAGCCAATGTAACTCGATCTATTCGTGCTGAACCTGGTCCTTCAGTTCCATGGCTCAGCCTCTAATATTTGTTGGAAAGGTGATCGCTGCGGTAACAACCCACTAGAACTACTTGTTAAGCATATTGTTAAGCCCTCTAACTGGGAGCATTAGCGCCTCACTGTGCAGGTGGTGAATGGGCGACATCTCGTGGAAGTCCGAAGTGTAGCATTTTGACAGGTCTGAAGCTTCGTCTATTGAGTCCTGCTAGTCCCCGGGACACAGTGGATGAAGCTGTGGACCTGCCAAAACGACCCACTCCGCGCGGTGACGGGATGCCTGCTCATGTCGCCTGAGGAACATCTCCATCAAGGGGACAATGTGCTCCGAGTTAAGGAGCACAACCTCATGCTCAGCAAGCAGTTCCTTGCTGGGTGTTACCGTTCGGGGCACCCAAATAGGCATCTGCTTGCAGATGTCCCACCTCGCAGGCACATCAGAAGGCATCCCCTTGAACTAAAGGACGAGATCCAGCCTTACATAACGCAACCGCTGAATCCGGAGGCGTATCGGCGGGTCCTAAGCAACATCCACAAAGAGACAGTCTTTACCACCAACGACTCTTGCCTGGTAAATGCCGCAATTACAGATGAAGAGTCGCTGTTGCCTCGCTAGTCCCGGGCTACTCTGGCCTAATTTAGATCTGGATATTGTAGTAGACTTAACTCCTACCTATCCAAAATCAACCCTGACATACCTAACACATGTCCGGCATGTGGAGATTCTCCGCACGACACCAATCACCTATTCACATGCTCCCTCAAACCCACTCATCCAACCCCCCCTCTCCCTCTGGTCCAACCCTGTGGAAACAGCACGTTTCCTGGGTCTCCCCCTAGATGACTTCGACGACAACGACCATGGGTGAATCCGCTCTTTACGGGGCGTGATAACCGCCCCAACAACAACAACCGCTAATAGCATAAGTTTAAATAACGTACTCGTGTACTACAGGCTGATTTAACCATCCTGGTACTCCGCTGGAGACTGTTTGAGTATGTCTTCAATATCGATATCGAGAAGATGTACTGCCAAATTTGGGTAAAGGATACTCAAGCAAAGTATCAACGAATCGTCTATATGAGTTGAAGACTGTAACTTTCGGAGTAAACTGTGCTCCTTTTCTCGCGTGAAGAGCTCGAATATTTTAAAGAAATGCATCTACATAAATACGTCGTCCACTATGTTTGTGGACGATGAGAATGTATTCAACAAATGAAGTCAAAATAAAATAATTTAAATTAATATGGCTTAACGATATGTGGCGACTGCGTGTAATGAACGGGTTGATGGCAACCTAACCACAAACGAACAAAAAAGCAAAACAAAACTAACGAGTACATCAATATATGTACATATGTATAAGCGATCAACTTCTACGAATTTATTATTCATTCAACCATCCATTCATTCATCCGCATCGACCGTTCAAACATAAAAATCTTTAATACGCGTTTTTTTTCCTAAATTCAACTAAATTTAAGTATTTTGACGACGGCAACGCAGGCGCCATCGGTGGCTTCGACGCTAACGGAAGCAGCGACGGCGATGCACCCCAAATCAACGCAGTGTTCGGAAAACTACCGTTTCCAAAACTCAACTCTAAATACAATATCGAATCATGGTTCATAAAAATTGACGCATGGTTCGAACTACGTGGCTTTGTCAAAGAAAAAGACAAGTACACAGCCATTATTGCTCATGCCGACGACTACATCCTCGACCAGGTGTTCGAGTTGGTTCGAGACCCACCAACTACAGCACCGTACACCACACTTAAAAACGCCATAATTAACAAATTTAGCGACTCAACGATGGCACGGCTAGACAAGCTCACCGGGATACAGCTAGGTGATGGTAAGCCTAGTAATTTGTTATGCCAAATGCAACGCACCAACGCAACGAAAGATGAATCCGTTATACAGCAATATTAGCTTAAACAGTTACAGAAATCCGCACGTGGCGTTATCGCCGGTATGCTGGAAGCACAGCCGCGCACCCCGTAACATCAGCTAGCCATCACCGCGGATGCGGTCCTAGACCCACTGAGCCTCGACTCACCCCCGGCATTACCAAGAGGTCCAACAATGAACGTCATCGAAACGCCTATTAAACAAGTAGGCGTGCTCCAAAAACGAATAGAAAAGCAGGACGCGATGCTAGAAAATATTAACAACATGTTAAACCGCCTCATCCTGCAAGACGCGGCACCGCTCGATCAACGCACACCAAAATCCAACTTGCTGGTACCACCGTGAATACGGCACAGAAGCCCGAAACAACCGATCTCGAGCGTTCCGGCAGTAAGACATCATCGAGCAACAAATCACAGAAATCAAGCCAAACCTACTTGATAGACACAGGAGCGGAGGTATCGGTTGTTCCACCAACACGCGCATGTCGACTAGTCAAATCCGGAAGCAGCCCTCTACGCCGCAAAGGGCACCATTATCAAAACGTACGGCAGCACAAGTCGAACACTAGACCTAGGTCTCCATCGAAAATTTACATGGCACTTCGTTATAGCGGAAGCGAAATATACAATACTAGGAATCGATTTTCTCCGACACTTCCACTTAGTCATCGACGTTGCAAATTCTACTCTGTCAGAAAAAATGCAACTTTCTCGCAATCAGACATCTGTAGCTTCACATCATCGAAAAACAGCACCGATCGTACCCAACTCGTAGAGATCGGAAATCTACTGCAAGAATACGCGGAAATAACGAATCCTCACGCATCAGTTCCTTCCGCATGTCAAACGGGAGTAACCCATTGCATCGAAACTCGAGGACCCAGACTTCTCACGCCAGAGAAAATGAAAGCGGCAAAGGAAGAATTCGGCTCGGAATTTGTCGCCCTTCGAAAAGTTCATATGCATCTCCGTTGCACTTAGTGCAAAAACCAAACGGTGAGTGGCGACGTTGTGGCGATTACCGCCCTCTAAACGCCCAGACCATACTGGACCGGTATCCACTCCCACACATACAGGACTTCACACACTTCCTATACAACAAGGACGTTTTTAGTAAAATAGATCTCAATCGCGCTTATCAGCCTTATTGTCTCAGCGACATCCACAAAACAGCAATAACCACTCCATTTGGGCAGAGAACTTAGAAGTATAAGAAGCTGCAAATTGAAAGTGGAAACTATTCGGCGATGGTCGTTAACAGGGCTGATACGTTTCCAAACTGGGTCTGCACCACACTGTTAAATTAGCATTTTTAAGCCACCAAAAATGTTAAATTTAATGTTAGCAGGGAAAAATATAAATTTTGATGTTAACAAATATGCAGACGAATGAAGATGAGAATAAATAGAAAAACTTAAGAAAGTAAGATTGTGCTGATATTCAGAACGAAATAAAGAGTTTAATGTACATATTTATCAAATTAATGTTTTTAGCTATTTAATTTTTATAAATGAGAGTGTGCACATATGTACATAGATACATATACAGGAAAAATGTTCGCCAATACATATGTATGTAGTATGAATATATGCAGGCTAAGAAAATAAATATTTTGTACTTAAAACTTAAAGCGCAGGACTGATTCTGAATCAAGAGTTATATTAAAAATAAAATATGAAATTAAAAAAAACTGCCAAAATATATCTATACTTTTGCCCAACTGTGATTTGAACCTAGAAAAAAGTTGTGAAATGAATAATAAAGAAGCGCCTATACCAGCAGCGCCACATCACACACTATTTTCGGGCGTCTAAATCACTACTTAATCGTGAACTTCTTACACTACATTTTAAAGTATTTTATATTTCTAACATTAAATGTTTAATTCAACATCCTTCAATCTGAAACAATTCTTCTATTGGTTTGCCAATAATATTAACAAATTTTTAGAAAATTCTAAATATCAGCAATAATTTTTGAGCTCAAGGCAACTTTTTTGTAATTGTAAAGGATTAATACATGTATGTACATACGTATGTATATAATATGAAAATTCCATATAATTCAATGTTCATATTTGTTATATTATTTATACTATTATAACTATAACTTATAAGTTTGGTTCCAATTTAATATTTGATCTATTTTCTGGGGTGGAGGGGGTTTGGGGGGAAGGGTGTTTATTTAGATTTTTACTTTTTTGCAAATTCTTGCACTAGCATACATACATATGTATGTAAGTTGATATATACTACCAGAGAATACTACATAAGTACATAACTACATTTGAATGTACAGTCACAAAAAACTAAAATATCATCAAGTATACAATCATATATGCACACATCTATGTATGTATATGTATTCATATCTATGTATGTACATATGTACATATACATATCTAAATACATAAATTCATATGCATCCATGTACATACATACACACATATGTACATATCTATGTACTTATATAAGCGCATGTGAAAAAATCCAACCTTGACCTACGCTAAATCAAAATCAAATCACAGCGCAATCACAACCGCAGCTGCATTTGTGTCTGCGCCGGCGCCATATATTCCGCATTTATGAATGAATTTTTTGTTGTTGTATGTAGTTTCAGATATTTTAGAATATTTGGCGCCGGCGCAGACACAAATGCAGCTGTGGTTGTGATTGCGCTGTGATTTGATTTTGATTTAGCGTAGGTCAAGGTTGAATTTTTTCACATGCGCTTACATAAGTACATAGATATGTACATATGTGTGTATGTATGTACATGGATGCATATGAATTTATGTATTTAGATATGTATATGTACATATGTACATACATAGATATGAATACATATACATAGATGTGTGCATATATGATTGTATACTTGATGATATTTTAGTTTTTTGTGACTGTACATTCAAATGTAGTTATGTATGTACTTATGTAGTATTCTCTGGTAGTATATATCAACTTACATACATATGTATGTATGCTAGTGCAAGAATTTGCAAAAAAGTAAAAATCTAAATAAACACCCTTCCCCCCCAAACCCCCTCCACCCCAGAAAATAGATCAAATATTAAATTGGAACCAAACTTATAAGTTATAGTTATAATAGTATAAATAATATAACAAATATGAACATTGAATTATATGGAATTTTCATATTACATATATACATACGTATGTACATACATGTATTAATCCTTTACAATTACAAAAAAGTTGCCTTGAACTCAAAAATTATTGCTGATATTAAGAATTTTCTAAAAATTTGTTAATATTATTGGCAAACCAATAGAAGAATTGTTTCAGATTGAAGGATGTTGAATTAAACATTTAATGTTAGAAATATAAAATACTTTAAAATGTAGTGTAAGAAGTTCACGATTAAGTAGTGATTTAGACGCCCGAAAATAGTGTGTGATGTGGCGCTGCTGGTATAGGCGCTTCTTTATCATTCATTTCACAACTTTTTTCTAGGTTCAAATCACAGTTGGGCAAAAGTATAGATATATTTTTGGCAGTTTTTTTTTAATTTCATATTTTATTTTTAATATAACTCTTGATTCAGAATCAGTCTTGCGCTTTAAGTTTTAAGTACAAAATATTTATTTTCTTAGCCTGCATATATTCATACTACATATGTATTGGCGAACATTTTTCCTGTATATGTATCTATGTACATATGTGCACACTCTCATTTATAAAAATTAAATAGCTAAAAACATTAATTTGATAAATATGTACATTAAACTCTTTATTTTGTTCTGGATATCAGCCCAATCTTACTTTCTTAAGTTTTTCTATTTATTCTCATCTTCATTCGTCTGCATATTTGTTAACATCAAAATTTATATTTTCCCTGCTAACATTAAATTTAACATTTTTGGTGGCTTAAAAATGCTAATTTAACAGTGTGGTGCAGTCCCAGTTTGGAAACGTATCAGCCCTGTTAACGACCATCGCCGAATAGTTTCCACTTTCAATTTGCAGCTTCTCATACTTCTAAGTTCTCTGCCCAAATGGAGTGGTTATTGCTGTTTTGTGGATGTCGCTGGGACAATAAGGCTGATAAGCGCGATTGAGATCTATTTTACTAAAAACGTCCTTGTTGTATAGGAAGTGTGTGAAGTCCTGTATGTGTGGGAGTGGATACCGGTCCAGTATGGTCTGGGCGTTTAGAGGGCGGTAATCGCCACAACGTCGCCACTCACCGTTTGGTTTTTGCACTAAGTGCAACGGAGATGCATATGAACTTTTCGAAGGGCGACAAATTCCGAGCCGAATTCTTCCTTTGCCGCTTTCATTTTCTCTGGCGTGAGAAGTCTGGGTCCTCGAGTTTCGATGCAATGGGTTACTCCCGTTTGACATGCGGAAGGAACTGATGCGTGAGGATTCGTTATTTCCGCGTATTCTTGCAGTAGATTTCCGATCTCTACGAGTTGGGTACGATCGGTGCTGTTTTTCGATGATGTGAAGCTACAGATGTCTGATTGCGAGAAAGTTGCATTTTTTTCTGACAGTAGAATTTGCAACGTCGATGACTAAGTGGAAGTGTCGGAGAAAATCGATTCCGAGTATTGCATATTTCGCTTCCGCTATAACGAAGTGCCATGTAAATTTTCGATGGAGACCTAGGTCTAGTGTTCGACTTGTGCTGCCGTTTGCGGCGTAGAGGGCTGCTTCCGGATTTGACTAGTCGACATGCGCGTGTTGGTGGAACAACCGATACCTCCGCTCCTGTGTCTATCAAGTAGGATTGGCTTGATTTCTGTGATTTGTTGCTCGATGATGTCTTACTGCCGGAACGCTCGAGATCGGTTGTTTCGGCAGCCATTAGTTTTTTGATGACTCCCCTTTTTTCATTGGGAAATCGCATGGGCTACGGCATTTACGGGCTTCTGTGCCGTATTCACGGTGGTACCAGCAAGTTGGATTTTGGTGTGCGTTGATCGAGCGGTGCCGCGTCTTGCAGGATGAGGCGGTTTAACATGTTGTTAATATTTTCTAGCATCGCGTCCTGCTTTTCTATTCGTTTTTGGAGCACGCCTACTTGTTTAATAGGCGTTTCGATGACGTTCATTGTTGGACCTCTTGGTAATGCCGGGGGTGAGTCGAGGCTTAGTGGGTCTAGTACCGCATCCGCGGTGATGGCTAGCTGATGTTACGGGGTGCGCGGCTGTGCTTCCAGCATACCGGCGATAACGCCACGTGCGGATTTCTGTAACTGTTTAAGCTAATATTGCTGTATAACGGATTCATCTTTCGTTGCGTTGGTGCGTTGCATTTGGCATAACAAATTACTAGGCTTACCATCACCTAGCTGTATCCCGGTGAGCTTGTCTAGCCGTGCCATCGTTGAGTCGCTAAATTTGTTAATTATGGCGTTTTTAAGTGTGGTGTACGGTGCTGTAGTTGGTGGGTCTCGAACCAACTCGAACACCTGGTCGAGGATGTAGTCGTCGGCATGAGCAATAATGGCTGTGTACTTGTCTTTTTCTTTGACAAAGCCACGTAGTTCGAACCATGCGTCAATTTTTATGAACCATGATTCGATATTGTATTTAGAGTTGAGTTTTGGAAACGGTAGTTTTCCGAACACTGCGTTGATTTGGGGTGCATCGCCGTCGCTGCTTCCGTTAGCGTCGAAGTCACCGATGGCGCCTGCGTTGCCGTCGTCGTTTGCGACTTCTTTTATGCTGTTGTCGCTGTCGTCGTGTACCATGTTGCTCTCTGAATTATATATGTATGCAAAACAGTTGTCTGTTACTTGCGATCACACCACTATACCGGTTAACAGTTTTTTGGTGGCGTGATTTCTTTTCGTAATTGGTGATGTCCCGATGACTTCGGGGATGCTTCGAAGGTCACGGCTATTTCCAATGCTTGTATTGAAAATTTCGATGCATTGAAATCCTTAGCGAATCGTTTTTATTGTATGCAAGCACACAATGCTGCTTTTTGGGGCTCGTTCCAGCGCAGGATTCCTTATCCCCTTTTTTTCGGGGTCCCCAGTGTGGGGATATTTGAAATCAGTATAAATGTTACTTTATTGTGTCCGATTTTATATTTTTTACAAAATACTTAAATTTAGTTGAATTTAGGAAAAAACGCGTATTAAAGATTTTTATGTTTGAACGGTCGATGCGGATGAATGAATGGATGGTCGAATGAATAATAAATTCGTAGAAGTTGATCGCTTATATATTGATGTACTCGTTAGTTTTGTTTTGCTTTTTTGTTCGTTTGTCGTTAGGGTTGCCATCAACCCGTTCATTACACGCAGTCGCCACATATCGTTAAGCCATATTAATTTAAATTATTTTATTTTGACTTCATTTGTTGAATACATTCTCATCGTCCACAAACATAGTGGACGACGTATTTAGAACATTCTAGAACTTCTGCCCAAATGCGCATCAATTCATTTGCGTACACGTGCACGCGCAATTGGCGAATCGACACAAAAATTGCCGAAAAACAGAAAAGAATATTCTTTTGCTTACCGTTCCCTTTCCCTTTCAACCCGTCTCTTATCCACAATTGTTGCATAACTCCTCTTCCGTCTCTACTTGCCCCGCTGGCAAGCAAGAAACAGTTTTTTCTCGGGTTACTACTTTTTCTTCTTTGTTTCATTTTTACTTGGATTCGTAAATTTTTCTTTTTCTTTGCGTACACATTGCTATGATTTGCATAAATAGCCGTATAAGCGAAATTATTCAATGTCTGCTGTGGCTTAGCGCGTATAGTCCCTGCCACATTATCATATTGCACGTTTGAATTGTTGCCCCATAGTTCGAATCCTAGCTTTTTTTTCGTGCCATGCTAATTTTTATATTTTTTTTAATTCAATAGAAAATAAAATATCATACAACTTATCCTTCATTTTATGGAAATCTTTTTTCATTTCAATTTCTGCTCTGATTTTATTTCATTACAAATGAATATACAAAATGGTGAAAGAGTTTTCACGTGTCGAATTTTTTGGAATAGTTTGAAAAGCGAAATGCAAACATATTACATATTTTATTTATTCAATAGGATATAAAATAAAATATTAACTATCCGTGCATTTTTTGTACTTACTCCGATCCCTGAAAACAGTTGCATCACTTCACAAAAGTTCTGATCTGTTTCTATTTAGGTTCAAATGAATATTTAGTTTAGTTTAGTTTATTTAGCTCCTGCTATTTCAAATTCACACTAGTATTATTTTCCATAATTACATCGTGCTTTGCTTAATATTAAATGTGAGTTTAATTTTATACAATATTTTTCTTAATATAATCGATTAATAATCTTCTATATACAATGATATTTCTCTCTTTTTTAATACTATTTGGCAATTCGTTAAATAATTTTAATCCTTTATAAAGTAAAACGTTTTGTGATTTACTAGTTCTGTACAGATTAATCCTAAAGTCTTCGTTGTTCCTTAAGTTATATGGTTGTACATCTCCCACATACACTAACTGGCTTGATAAATATTTAGGTAACAAATTATGTTTCATTTTAAATATAAATAATAAGACATTCATAACAGTTCTTTGGTTAATATTTAGCCATTTTAAGGTATCGAGCATGCACGTTATTGGGGTCAGTATATTGCACAGTAAAATACAACGCATACCCTTATTTTGTAGTGTTTGTAGTCTATTTCTCATTTCCGCCGAACCTAGGAACAATATGGTAGAGCAGTACTCAAAATGAGGCTTGATCATCACATTATATAATCTTAAGGCACTATCAATATTCAGTCGCTTTCTAATTCTCCGAAAAAAACCTATTTTCTTTGCAATTTTCCTACAAACATAGTTCAAATGACTATCAAAATTCAAGTTTTTATCTATAACTATTCCTAAGTATTTAATTTCGTCAACTTTTTCAATCACTTCATTATCTATTATTATATCTCCATTTGAATTTCCGTTTATTATGATAGCCTTAGTTTTGTTAACATTAAGCTTTAACTTATTCATTTTTAAATACTCCTCTATGTTTTTTAAGTTAGTGTTCATTCTGTCAATGCATTCGCTCGTTGAAATACCAGTCGTATACAGCAGGGTGTCATCAGCAAACTGGCAGATCTTGACTCCATGTAGTATTTTTTGCATGTCGTTAATATATATGATGAATAAAAGTGTTCCTAGAACTGCTCCTTGTGGTACCCCTAACGATATATTTTTCTTGTCGGGCACCCACTCAGCTATCCGTGTGCACTGCATTCTGCGACATACATAAGTAGCTTTCGAACCATTTTCGTTCCACTCCGTGTATTCCATACTTTGTCATTTTTTGTATTAGTATGCCTCTGTCAATTGTTTCAAACGCTCTCTTAAAATCAAGGAAGACTGCCACCACACATTTTCGTACCGATATTTCAGATTTCCAGCACGAGATTACAAAGTTTAACGCTGACTCACAGTTATGACGTTGCCTAAATCCTGATTGGTTTTCGGAAAACAATCCGTTATTCTCCATCTGGGCTTCTAGTTGTTTATGTACGATCTTCTCAAGAATCTTACTTTCGGTCATCAGCATATTAATTGGACGAAATTCCTCAGGTTTATCTGTGCTTTTTACTTTTTCCACAGGCACAACTTGTGATACTTTCCACATATCTGGAAACTCTCCGGTTTTCAACGAACGATTTAGGATATTCAAGAGGATTGGGCCAATTATGTCAAATGCACATAAAATCATTTTAGTAGATATCAGGTTGAAGTCTTTTTTGTTGTTCATACTTTTAATCACACTTTTTAAATAGTCAATGTTTAATGATGCGAACTGGAAGTTAATATTGCTTTGATGTATCTCATCCCTATATCTGACTAATGGAATTTTGCTGTTAATTTCTTCGACACTTTTTATAAAAAATACATTCAATTTGTTTGCTATTTCCCGTTTATTTGTTAATACTTCACCATTTATACACTTTCGTAATTTCAGTCCGTTCATCGTTCAGGACTAAATGTTTTATTGTTCTCCATATTGCCTTTTGATCCCGCGCTGCTTGAATTTGCTTTTGTACATAATTATTCCGAGCAAGTTGTAATTCATAGACATACCGATTTCGGTATTGTTTGTACTTTTGCCAATCACTTTGTTTTTTGCTCCACTTTGCCATCTCATACAGTTGAATTTTTTCATGTTTCATACCATTCAGATAGTTGTTAAACCATCCGTCAACATTTCTACAACCCGCGATTACCTTAGTTTTGGTCATAGTTTTTATTGAATTTTTTAGAAGAGCACCCAAATTTATAGCCATTTCATTGAGGCTGTATTGCGCATCGAGGTCACTTGAATTATTTTTTAGTATTTCTCTAACGAATACTTCTTGGTTGAAAACAAATGACTTTATAGTTTTTTTGGCTTGATCTTTGTTTAATTTTCTGCCTTTCAACTCAATCTCAATGACAATGGACTCATGATCACTCACTTTATACTTAGAATTAGTCTTAGCTTCAATATTAGACATATTTGTTAGTGCGTAGTCAATTAATGTTGCACTAGATTGGGTTACCCTCGTTGGTTCTGTCACTATTTGCCTGTATGTATTATCAGCTATTATTTGGCCAATTTGTCGCTTGTACGAATTATTCACAAGCCAATCAATATTGAAATCTCCCATTATCAACACTTCACCATTGGAATCGTCTATTTCATCCATTCGGCTTTTAAAAAATTCACAAAATATATTTTCAGGGGATTTCTGTTTATCTGGAGATCTATAAACTGCCACTAGTGTTAAATTTATATTTTCCTGCTGGACCTTTATAGCGAGCCCCCATATCATTTTTCCCACAGCCGCTTTATTTATAACTTCCACACTCCATTCGGGATTTACATAGAATAGTACACCTCCAGTGTGATTGGAGATACTGTCACATCTTACTATTTTATAGTCGCTTAACTTTACTTCGCCATAACTTACTGCATCAGTTAAATGAGATTCTGTGACACAAATAAAATCAAATTTCGATTCAAAACTAACAACTTCTAGCTGGTTTATATTAGCTCTTAGACCCCCAGCGTTGAAATACAAGCACTTTATTAACGACTTTTGTTGCTAATATCCTAGCCTTTGTTTTTTGCGTCAAGGTTTCTAATATATACTGGACACTGTCTGCTATTGCACGGGTGATTGTCATCTAATCCTAAATTCAGTTTTTCGTTCATCCTTATACAGTTGACACACTTGTTTTTTGATTGTTCGTTGCAAACTGTAGTTTTGTGCTTTCCTAAACATTTACCGCAAGATTCGTCGTTTTTGCATTCGGCCGCTTTGTGATTGTATTCTTTGCATTTAAAGCACATGGTCACATCAACTCCATCATATACTTTGCATCTTTCCCACCCAATACTAAGCTTTTTCAATTTTAGAGCACAAGTAAACATTTCTTCGTCCATTTCAATTATTGCGTTGTAATAACTTTTATTGTTAGCCTTCACATTATATTGTTTAATGACTTTTATTTCACCATCCTCTAAGCATTTGTTTTGTTTTCTTAGACATTCAGTAATTTCATCGTTATTTTTTTCAAAGTTCATACCCGTTATAATGAGTTTTGGCTTATAATTGCGTGGAATCTTAATTTCGCATTCGTCACTTATTTTGCTCTCCATAATTTTCTTCATCTTACCTCGTTCATCTTCATTTATACTATCAATCACCATAATTCCATTTTGTCCCGACTTAATGTCAGCTATTTTTAGCTCTTTAGGGTTAATTTTCTTGTTTAAGTCCTGTTTTGTTTTTTCACTCGTTTGTTTGTTTTTTGGTTTCACAATAATAGGCGCGCGTTTCTTTAGTTCTGGGACGTTCCTTGCCGTGTTTTTTCTTTCACTCAATTTTAGTATATTTGCATATGTATTTTGCTGTTGTATCCCGTTTGTTTTCTCCTTCACCAATGTTTTTATTTCGTTGCATAGCTTCTCACTCTCCTTCACAGACACTTCTGTTTGTTTTTTCATTTGCTCTGCCACTTCCCGCACTTTCGTTATTTCTGCTGCATTTTTTATGTACATTTCCTGCTGCATTTTTAAGCTCGCTATACGTTCGTTGTATTTTTCCTCCATCGCACTTAGCAACTGCTTCAGCTCTAAAACTAAGTAAGGAAAAAATTTCCGAAATGAAATTTTAAAATTTTTACAACATCAGTTAAAAAAAGCAAAATTATAATAATAATATTGGTAGGCACGCTGTTAATTGTCACATCTTAACATAATAAATATATGTATGCTCTCGACATTTTCTTACTGACCTCTCTGTTAGAATGTTATGTGGAAATGTTAAATAGCTGTGGGGAAACCCAGTTTGGAAACGTTTCAGACAACATTTTTTGCAGTCCACAAATTTGCAGCTTCTCATACTTCTAAGTTCTCTGATTTGGGTTATTCGAATTCACACATATGACGTTTGGCCTGTGCAATGCTGCACAGACCTTTCAAAGATTCATGCATGCAGTCTTACAAGGCTTTTATTTCGTCTTTGTGTATATCGACGATGTATGCGTAGCCTCCGAGGGCATCGAACAGCACAAACAACACCTGCGGCAAGTTTTTGGCTGCCTTTCTTAATTCCATCTGACAATCAACCTATCTAAATGCAAGTTTGCCGAATTCCTAGGACATATAGTCACAACGCATGGCATCAAACCTCTGCCAGAAAAGGTTCAAATCATCAACAATTTTCCATTACCCATGATTGCCAAAAAATTGCGTAGATTTTTGGCAATGATCCATTTTTACTGACTCGTAAAATTAATACCTGGAAACAAAAAAAAACCGACAACTTGAATTAATTGGACCGACGACACAATCAGTCATTCCAACGAATGCAAAAAGGCACTTTTAAACGCAACACTGCTAGTCCACCCAGCACCAAACGCAAATATATCGCTCAGCACAGACGCAAGTGACACGGCCATCGGTACAGCTCTCCACCAAATCGTTCAGAACGAGTTTCAGCCGCTAGCATTTTTCAGCCTCAAACTCACCGAATCGCAAAAAAGGTATAGTACTTACGATCGCGAGCTACTCACAGTATATCAATCAATTCAGCATTTTCGTGCCATGCTGGAAGGAAGACCATTTGAAGTTCGCACAGACCACAAGCCGTTAATATACGCATTTAAACAAAGGCACGACCGAGCTTCACCGTGACAATTGCGACAGCTGGACTTCATTAGTCAATTCACAACGAACATCATCCATGTCGCCGGCAGTGAAACCACAACAGCAGATACACTCTCACGCATCGAAGCCGTAGAAACAACAATCATTGACTATCTATCAACCGATCAGGGAAGACAGTTCGAATCGCAACTATTCAATGAGTTGTCGCGCATGCTGGGTATAATACACTTACGAACCACGGCATACCACCCGCAAGCGAATGGCATCGTAGAGCGCTGGCATCGCTCACTCAAGACGACGATATGCTGTCATCAACGGAAAGATTGGATAAACTGTTTACCTGTAATCCTGCTGGAAAATTACGAGCAGCCTTCAAACCCGACATCGGCACAACAGCTGCACATATCGTTTACGGCACCACGTTGCGGTTGCCCGGACAATTTTTCAACGAATCCAAAGCACCACAGCCACAATCCGACTTTGTAAACCAGCTCACCGACATCATGCGAGAGCTGCGTCCAATTCAAGCCGCAAATCACGACATTTCGAAAAAGTTTGTATCTGGAAAATTAGCGGCCGGCATTCCAACCTCTATACGAAGGTCCATATCAAGTGGTATTCAAACGTCTAAAATACTTCACCATCAAAATAAACAATAACAACGTTAACGTATCGATAGACCGACTAAAGCCAGCATTCATCAAGTCTCAATCAGTATATGTACAACCATCAACTACACCGACGCAACAAAACGAAACCCAGTTGCTCACACCAACACCTCCAGTGCAAACACTCATTACCGATCCACCAACGACAGGCCGCCTCGGACGTAAAGTTAGACTTCCCGTCCGTTTCAGGACGTAAAGTCTGGGGGACCACTTTGGCAACTGCGTGTAGTGAACGGGTTGATGGCAACCCTAACGACGAACGAACCAAAGAGCAAAACCAAACTAACGAGTACTCTCATCAATAATAGTGTTTTTCTACGTACGAGTTTATGATAGTTCGTAACAATTGTTACGAATTATCATCTTTTGGCGTTTTCTTACGCAAAAACTTGCAAGAAACTTGCAAAGTTGGGGAAATTGAGAGAGCGAAAATGACAGTTCTTTGGAGGGGAAGTTACAAGTTTTTACTGGATAAATTTTTACTCGTAACAATTTGCCAGTACGGAAAACAGCTGATTGCAAGTATTTGGTCGATCACAAAAAGAAAGCAAATATTAAAAATTGCAATTATTTTAATTTAAAAAGGTGAAAAATGGAAAAGGCGAGTAAATATATATACGTAAAAATGTTTGTGAAGTTCATTATGTTAATATATTAGGAAGAGGGCCGGAATCCGTGTGTTTGCGAAGATGGTGGTGCCCCTTCGGCCGGAGTGACTGCAAATAGCACTGCACTTTTTTAAATGTTCCAGGAGAACATGTTATTTCGATACTTTTTTGTTATTATTTTCCATTTTACAATAGATTTATAATATTAATAAGTTTTTAAATTGCAAAATATTAAACTTTTTCTTTTTGTTTGATTTGCGCGCCAAACAAGAATCAGCTGTCAGAAAAACTTGCAAGTTCTTACTGGTTTTGCGTTTTCTTACTTTCTTGCAAGTTTCTCTCACTGAGAGCAAATTTTGCTTACGCTCTAAAATTTAGTTACTGGCAAGTTACTGGATAATTTTGTACGTGTACGCACCTAATATATAAGCGATCAACTTCTACGAATTTATTATTCATTCGACCATCTATTCATTCGCCTGCATCGACAGTTCAAACATAAAAATCTTTAATACGCGTTTTTTCCTAAATTCAACTGAATTTAAGTATTTTGTAAAAAATATAAAATAGGACACAATAAAGTAACATTTGTACTGATTTCAAATATCCCCACAGATATACATATACGTACTAACGGATGTTTTACTACTGGCGTGTTTTATTAGAATCCACCAAAGTCACCTAGGCGGTTATAGCGTTAGTTATTGATTGATTGATTAAAAATCCGCCCAAAGTCAACTTTAAAACTATGGGGATAATTGCGAACTGTTTTCGCAAGGGGGCCCACTCGATCTAGTCTACATATGTACATACAATTCGGTTTTACATACCGGAATGGCACGGGTTATACTCGGCCAAGGACTGTAGTACCAGCGATCTAACCCTGTGTAGGTCGGCGAAACCTACTATTTGTTATTCAACCATGGAGATCACCCTGCAGTATGGTTGCTCCAAATTCTTTTTAGGGCGGCCCTTGAAGTCGTTGAGTATTTCTGCTGTTTTTGCCAACAGAAGCTGCATCCGGACTCTACTTTGGTTAGATGCAACTCCTGCAACGGATGGAGCCACCTTAATACCTGCTCAGGTCTTAAGTCCCATAAAGGGTAAACTACGCGAACGTGTCTCTTGTTGCAACAACAATATGGGAGACGAATAGCAGATCAGATAGACGACGAATGGCCCCGTACCCGTAGAGTGGGTAATTGCAGTAACTCTGCAGACATCACCATCAGTAGTGGTGTTCTGATTAACAGTGGTGGCAACCCATGGTAACCCTAACCCCTGTTATGCCGATCGACAAACTTGCCGATTTAGTTTGCGCGAAGCACACAACACAGGTCAACTAAGCTGATTGGGACGGGATTCACTAAAAGCAACTTCTCCGCTCTTTTCATTCCAATCTCACCAAGGTCATTAAAAAAATCTCATAAAAAAATATTCGCCGTTCGGAGTCCTATAAAATTCTATGTCCCTCAATTTGTGTTACAACATCAAGACGCACACCTCAATTGTAGGGGAAGTTCACCCAAGCTCGCTACGGCGGTTATAGCGCCAATTAAGTAAGTAAGTAAGTAAATAACTCTTTTTATTGCTCTCCTTCTCTGCCCACACAACTACGGTCATCAGTAAAGTACAAAGACGCAGCAAAGTACTCAAGTCACTCGTCGGAAGCACTTAGGGCAAAGACAAAGCAACATATAAGGGATTGGCCGACAAGTTGTAATTGTTGTGGCTCAGAGAAGGATAGCAGTCTTCCAAATGTAACTCCCAGAATCCTCGGGTGATTAACCGTCGGAATGGGGGTGCCATCGATATGGATATTAAGATTCAGCCTAATCTCCTTCGTCCAAGTGGTAAAGAGGGTCACCGAGGACTTAGTAGGGGACAATGCCAAGTTTCTGCCTGTGAAGAAACGGGCAAGATCGGAGAGATATCTGTTCACGTTCGAACACAGGTCATTAATTACATTGCTGGTGGCCATTATCGACCATCATCGGCATATGAGACTATTGTGACTTCTTCTGGCGGTTGAGAGAGCTTGGAGATATAGTGGTAAAACAAGAGTGGAGACAGGATGCCACCCTGCGGTACCCTTTGATTCCTTTTGATTTCAATGTTGAGCCTCTAAATAATACCGAAGATTGACAATCACACAAGTAATTCGCGGTCCACCGTTTCAGTCCATATGGGAGAGTTGATGCTTCCACGTCAGCTAGCAGCGTGGAATGGCCTACCGCGTCAAAAGCTTTTGACAGGTCAAACGTTACCAGGACGGTTCTCTCGCCGGGGGGCGGTTCTGGTTAAGACTGTTATGCACCCGTGTGTTTATGGCGTTGAGTGCTGTTGTTGTACTTTCCGGAAGCCATGTTGATGCTTAGTCGAGCCCAAGTGGTATGTGTAGTACGGGAGGAGTAGGACCTCAAGTGTCTTAATCACTGTCGGCCAGAATGTCGAATCGTCTATCTGCTCTGCCAAAGCATTTCCTACGATCAGCTAGTAGGCCTGAGTGCCAGAGATCGTGGTGCGCGTTGAAGTCACCTACTACCAATCGGTTTATACCTCTGAGGAGTGCACCTATGTCAGGGTGATATCCTACCGGGCAGCTGGTGACAGGGGGTATATAAACGTTGAATATTTCGAGCTCGACATCGCCTGACCGGAAAGCCATTCCTTAATATTCTAAGATAGTGTTCCTGAAGCCGGTGCCTTCCATGAAACGATACTGCACTGTGTGATGGGTGATGAACGCTAAGCCACCACCATTACCTCGCTCGCGATCCGTACGATGCACATTGTAGCCGTTGAGTTGCTGTGCAGTTTCGTTTCATGGATCGCAGCTATTGACAGGTTATGCTGACTCATGAAGTCGGTTATCTCCTCAACCTTGCCCTGCAGCCCGTTGCAGGCAGCTTAAGGAGTCCCGTTAGCCTCTGGAGAGTCAACGCGGAGAGAGGTGGGAGGGAAGGGTGATGTTGTCCACTTGGTCCCTGCTGCACATGCAGTAGCAGATTAGGCTGTCTTATGGTGTTGGTTGGCAGCGCAACTGTGGGCGTGTGCGTCTGCGGAGCTCTAAACGAGGGAGCCAGGTAGTCGCCCGACCATTCACGAGTGGAACGCATACCAGAACATACACGAAAGTGGCACCAGGATTGGCATGATTTGCACCTGACTGATGCCGCACTCCGGTATATCCTGCTCTGACACACGCAGCTGACTGTGCGAGGTATCAGGAGCTGCTGGCTAGTCCCCACACGAGGGGCGGAGCTGAATAAGAGAGATGAGCGATCATGGTGTTTTTGTGTGCTCCTTCGAGCCGTGGAGGTTCTGCCGGTGCTAAACACCGGTGCACTGGGTGCTGCTAAGGGGGCTATAGAGGCTATGGGCGCCGTAGGGCGCGAACAACATGAGGCCACATAATTTGTGGACCATTCCTTGTGGGTTTTTAGGCCTGAGCAGACCTTAAGATGGCTCTATCCGTCGAACGAATTACACCTTACGGAAGTGGAATGGAGCCTTTCCTGGCAGACGCAGCAAAAATAGGTTTCTAGTTCAGGGTTTGGCTCGATGCCAGCCCTGAGCAGAAGGGTTTGAAGCAACCCTGCTGTTATAAGTTGCTCCAGAGGAGACAAACGACTTATGGGGTAGGCCGATCTAAACAGGGTTAGATCGTCGAAACAACAGTCCTTGATTTGGGTATAGATATATCCGCCGGGAACGAAATCGACAGGCTCGTTTATGAATAACCTTTTATCCGCTAGCATTTAGTCTGGGAATGCTTGCTGGGTCATTGCGGCTACTTGCTAAGTAAGCGGAGTCCTAGTGGCTTCGGAACCGGAATCGAGCGAAAAAATTAGTGTAATTGCAATTGATATTGACACCTGCTGTACCTAATGGTACGTCAATATTCGAATTAGCGTAACATGAGTTCACATTTTTAATAATATTTTCCTTGCGTTTGGCAGATTTTCGTCTACATTGTGCCTGTGCTGAGGTAAAGTGTATATCGTCTGCCTGGTTCAGAGAACCCCTGGGAGCAGTTGCCTTTGGCTGAATGGAATATGATGTCTTGAGAGATATGCGCTGCAATTGAATGAGCTAGGGCATCTTGACATCGTGTGTCCAGCTGATGAATTCAAGCAACCATTATGGCTCTTCACGTACTCTATTCTATCAGTCGGCGTTAATTTCCGGAATCTTTGGCAATTTCGTAAATTGTGCATTGGGAGCCATGCCGTTAATTTGCCACATGCTGTGCGGCTTAGGAAGCTTGGAAAATTTGCCAGCTCTAAGGCCTGATACCGCTTCCAAGGTTTGGAACCGATTTGATATGAATCGGTCCACATCCTCCCATTTCGATATTTGTTTTCTTTTCTATGGATTGCTCCCATAGCGCCACTGTTCATTCTGGCAATTTTGTCGTATACAAATATGTGGCAATCGCATCCCAATTGGAAATATCAATTGGATGACATCGAATCGATGAGATGCAATTATTTACGTCACGCTTCAGTCCTTTTCTCGAGATACTGCATTCACTCTCAACCCTTTAAATTAAATACAATTTTCAATTGTGTGTTGACTAAGATACGCTTATTTTCGTATCTATCGCTAAAGTTTTTCCTTCGCACAATTTCTGGTTCCCTTGAGTTGTTTGGTTGTGGTGAAATAATTTCTCAACCGGGGTTAGCCGTTTGTTTAAATTATATATGGGCGTAAATAAGTCTCTAAACGATGGTCATGAGAGATAATCTCCTTTGAAGACCTACGTATCATATGGAGTTAAATGTATATTGTGTCCCCCCACCGGTATGTCTTCAAGTTTTCCTTCCTTTTTTCAGTTTTTCAGAGAGCTCAACCATCGCCGTCTGGCTTCTTACAAAACTGTAGTAGACACGCCAAAAATTGCAAGAAAATGACAACTGGATTTTTCTTCTAGCAAGAATTTTCGAGTAAGACAAACAACTGATTGAAATTATCCAGTTGATCAGAAGCAGCAAACAATTATTAAAATTTATATTTTTCTTAGGACCAAAATTTAATTTCCAATTGGGATGCTTTTGGTCGGTACTATTTTAAAGGCAAGCAAAAACTTTATTTTTTTCTCCTACGCGTTTCGGTGTCTTTCGCGCCTTCATCAGGGAGTCTGCACTTTATTGTACATAAAACATAAAAACAAGTGTTAACAAAATAGCAATGTGTTTGCCTACAACAATTATTACACTTATTTCAATCACATTTAAAACAGGAACAACATCAAAATAAACAAAAATATAACAATAAAACTCCACATATTAAATAACACACTAATTTTTCGTCCCTCTTCTTAACCATTACTCGTTATTGCTGTTCTGTGAGCGCAGTTTACACATGTTGTCAACGTCCTCTTTAAAGTATTTTTTGTTGTACTCTCAAACCTTCTAATGTTAATTTTCCCCTCACCTTTCCCCCCCCCCCTAAAAATTTTTTGGAATTTATGGAAATATACCGAATCGAAAAATAACATTAAAACGAACATGTATGTATGTATGCAAAATCGATAGCATCGTCAAGGTTGATAAATTATCATTCAAACTACCCGTAGATGCAGAAAAGAAACACAGCATTTAAATAAAATAAACGAGTTCAGTGACCAGGGTTTCAGGAAAGACAATACCAAAAAAATTAAAAATATATTCAAAAATGGATACCCTAATGCAATAGAGTGACTGTTATCACCTGCAACAAACAAAAGGATATTAGCGCACAGAAATGGTGAAACCACAAACAAAAACGAAAATGAAAAATACACAGGCATCACACACACCAGGAATAAGAGACAACAAAACACCAAGTAGAAGTATATAATTAGACCAAATATGCTTTGCTTGCATATTGCACGCTCAACTCGGTGTACAACAAAACAAAAGACAGAATCAACAAAGGACAACAACACAACGTGGTACATGAAATTAAGTGTAATGGTTAATTGGGCGAAAATCGCGAAGAACTGCACATACAGCGAACATAAAACAGACGCGGAAAACAAAAAGACAACATGAACATTGGCACAACATTTAACATCGTTTGATCGTATGGTAGCCTGCATTGGAAAAGGAAACTAATCTAAGGCTACTCACCAAAATACAAAGATCTAGTATGATCTGTATAAGCGGTACGCTCAGAACCACGCCAAACGATGCCCTGAGCGCCACTTAGATCTCCTGCCACTGGATTTGACAGGACAACTGTTGGCGCTGCTGACTGCTCTGCGATTAAGGGAAATATCTCCAGGACAACCCATGTAATTTAATCAAGTTTCATTTCATTCCGAGCAACACCGACAGAAACCCTCCCCTACAAATCTCTTTAAGGTTACCAGATCACTGCAGCATTTTCGAGCCTGAGGTATCAGCTATTATGGAAGCTGTGGTAAAGTTTGGGACCGGAATTCTAGGAAGGTATATCTTCATCTTTAGTGATAGCCAGGCCGCAATCAAGGCTCTGAGTTCCTTCAGGCTTAACTCAAACATCGCGCTGGACTGCCGCCAATCTCTGCAGAAGATGGCCAAGCAGAACAGACTGTACCTCATTTGGGTCCCTGGACATAAGGATATAAAGGGAAACTACATGGCAGACGAACTTGCCAGACAAGATTCGACCAAGCAGATTCTTCAGGATAAAGAACGCATTGGTATGTCGTTTGCCACTTGCAAACTGCTGCTTAGAAAATTTATATATGAACAAGCTAATGATTGATGGAGTCAAACTACGACTTACCGTACCTCTAGGCAGACGTGGCCTAAATGGGACCGGAAACGGTCACGAAGAGTATACTCCCTAAAAAGAGAAATTATCTCTAGCTTGGTGGGAGCTCTAACCGGGCACTGTCTTATAGGTAAACACGGTGAAAGGCTAGGCGTACCTTCCCGAAGATGCTGCAGGAGCTGTAAGAACTATGAAGAGAAGGAAACTGTTTTACATCTTTTGTTTAAGTGTCCTGCGCTGTGCAAAAGCAGGCTGCGGTACCTGGGATCACCGTTTCTGGATGACCTTAGTGAGGTTTCAAAAACCGAGATTAACCGCCTGATGAAATTCATCAGGGAGGCAAATTGGTTCAGCAAGGGGTAGTCATTCTATTCTATTTATGGTCTAAATGTGCCGACGTAGGCGGCAGCCACTCCTACCTACCTACCGAATGTTAATCAGAGGAATGAAAAATTAGTGTGTAATTTAATATGCGGTGTTTTATTGTTATATTTTTGTTTATTTCGATGTTGTTCCTGTTTTTAATGTGATTGAAAATGTAAGTGTAATAAAATTTTTAGCTATTTTCTATTAAAAAGTGTAAAAATAGAAAAAGTGAGTAAATAAATAAACGTACACTAAGTTTATGAAGTTTATTGTGTACATATCAGTAAGATGCCCAGAAACTGTTAGTTTGCAATGATAGTCCCCGATCTTTAGCCGCAGTAGCTACAATTACCAATTGTGAGACGCAAATTTTGAACTGTGGAGCGCTCACATATTTCGTTACTGGCAAGTTACTGGATAATACGAAAACATAACTAAAGTGCTGTTAAGTGATGCAGGTGTTAGTGGCAAGTTGTGGTAAATTCTCTCCTTCCAGGTGATGGTGGACTGTATTACAATGAGACGTTGGGTCCGTTCTCGGCCGAGAATACATCTACTTCCCCTCCGGTAAAACAATAAATAAAATATTCCTCAAAATAAGTAGTTTGCAGACTGAACCGCCACGCTATAATGTAGTTGTGGAAATATTAGATTTGTTACTAATAGCTGGCAGAAAGATCCACCTCGCTATAACTTTGAAGCTAATAGTGGAAAGGCAAAACAACAGTGATTGCTACAAAAGCAACTCACTATTTGTTGATGCTTGCTGTAGCAGATAGGCTGCAAAAATTATAGCGGCTATAAAATTCTTGATTACTTGACTAATGGCAGGCTTATGAGTAAAATTACATTGTTAATATTTATTGAATGTAAAACATTTAAAAATAATTCAAAAAGATTGTGCAAGTTGCTGTTGAAATAAAATTTGTGCTGTTTTTGAAGCATTGACGGACAATGACGATGAAAACGAAGTCGAATACGATTCATAAAAATTATTGGTGCTGTTAGATTTTTGTTGTTGGCTTGATTGTTGACCATCTAATATCTCGTTTGTTGTTCACAGGACTACAGTTATTTTGGTAATAATGCACTGGAGTCCTGTGAAATAGCTGCTGATATTTCACTACGTTTACGTTAAAAATCCTTTTCTAATCTATTTGCGGATTTGGAAATTTAAAATAGTAACTGAATGTTGGTGCTGCTGCTCCAGCTCTTGGATTGTTGGTGTCGTCGATGTCATTGTCGTTACAAGTTCGAAATTATCCAAATGAACTTAATTGCTAGAATTTGAAGGAACAAAGTTCTCTGCGTTGTATGTCTATATTTTAGCTGTGATTTTGTTAGCGTTTATTAACGTTGACAATGAGGACGGTGAAAGTAGTAGGGCACTAGGATTTTGTTCTTATATTCAGTTGCAGGATCGACATATATTGCCGACCACGAGAAAGGTTATTTGATCGATGATTTTCGTAAAAAATTCAAGGACAATTAAGATGGTGACTTGATCGAGGATTTTCATAGAAATATTTAAAATCTCCTGGCAGGATCGCTAATATATCGTTAAGCGATATTAATTTAAACTATAATTTATTTTGACTTTGTTTGTTGAATATATATAATTGAATAAACAATAATTTTCAAAAAAACAATAAATTTCAATTTTCAATTTACTAAATATAAGAATTTTAACGAACGTAGGCTGACAAAGCCCGTTGTGATACCGCTGGCGGGAGCCAAACGTTTTCGTCTTCCTTCCCTTAGAAGGTGAACCACCGAGTGCGCCTTACATAGCAAAGAAGATCTGGGATGCTTGCCGAGTTCAGGTCGGCTAAACAGTTTAAAAAATACCCAGAGGGGGCCAGTGGCAGAGATAGTGTTCGATGCTCTCCACTTCCTCTTCGTTTCTGCAGCTTCGGCAGAAATCGGTTGTTATGCATCTCAATTTCTTCCCGAGTGTCCGGTTATTACCCTAACCATTAGTTTGAGAAAAGTTCGGTCCATGGCGAATCAGCGCTTTGGATACGTAGAGCTACCATTGGCCAAACTTGTCCGGTAGTCCGACAAGTGGGTTCCATGGACCACCTGATATTCACCTCTTCAATGAGGGTTGTCTTTAAACTGTGTTTGCAGGAAGTTAGCGGCATGCCCGCTTCTAGAACAGCATTTATCATAGGTAATTCCGTCCCTTTACTTGCCAACTCATCTGCCGTGGAATTGCCGGGAATGCACTGTGCCCAGGGACCCATGATACAGTCACGAACCACTTGGACGTGAGCAGATTAAGGGAATTTCTGCATTTTATGGCAACTTTGGACGTTGTTTTGTGAGAATTAAGAGATTTAATAGGAGCGAACACTATCTGACACCGAGCAGCCTCCATTATGTCATTTATCTGTGCCTGAAAAACCTACAGTGGTTCGGCAAGGGAAAGCTAAAGACCACCGCTAATTCGTTGGAGTGAATTCCGCTGCCCACTTTTTCCATATTTCTTTACCATATGGATTCACCGGTGGAAGATTTAAAATTACTTCCAAAGATTTATTAGGTGTGCAGTGCGGCGCTCCGTCACCAGCATGGAAGCCGTGCGCTGTACTCGCTCCATCTTGACTTTTTACAAGGTTTTGCCTAGCGCTGGCCACCAGACGCTAACCGCGTAGGAGAGAATAGGTCTTATCAGTTTTTTCCTATAGATGCCTTGCAAACGTACAAGGTGGTGATGGCCTCCCTGGAGCGATCTTGGATGCTCCTCTTCCATTCGAGCTTTCTGTCTAGAATAACTCCAAGGTACTTGACCGCGGTTGAGGGAGTGAGTTCAACCCCGTTTAACGAGGGTGAGTACCATCTAATTATTCTCGGAGTTACCGTTAAGCCCACTTTCTTTGCACCTGATGTTTACTTGGCTGAGGGCATATTGTACTAACTCAGAACCTGCAGATGTTTACCAGTCGTTAGGATTGCTATGTCATCGGCGTACGCTACGACTTGGCAACCAGTGTCCTTTTAGTTCCAAAGCATGGCGTCAATGGTTAGATTCTATAGTAGAGGGGGAGAACTGGTCACATGTTTAGTAATGGACCCGTCCCCTAACTTGGTAAGAATAGTTCTCTTTTTGAGGAGTCCAACAAAGTGCACCACCCCCTGTTGCACCCACACTCTAAGGAGCGACCTGACCACCGAGTCCGGGGGAACATTTTAACAGGTTCCCTCTACATCGAGGAAAACTCCCAGCTTGTACTCCTTGAAGGCCAGTCCTTTTTCAATCGTTTAATCGACATCATGGAGCACAGTCTTAGCTGATTTGCCTTTGAAGTATGCATGATAGTTGGGAGAGAGTTTACCGCGTTTTATATTCCGCCGTATATATTCTTCTAAGAGCCTCTCTAGAGTTTTAAGAGGAAATGAAGTAAGTATTATAGGACTAAAATCCTTCGGTTTCACATGAGCAGTCTTGTCTCCTTTTGGTGGGAAAACTACCCTCGCCCTTGTCCACTCGTGAGGGACATGGGTCAGGGTAAGACAAGCTGTAAAAATCTGTGAGAGCAGCGGCCACATTATGTTCTTAACTGATTGCAATTAGGAGGGAAAGATTTCGTCCTAACCCAAAGATTTATAGGGTTGGAAAGACATTATAGCCCATTCCACTCTGGCCTAACTTACAATATTTTTCGTAGTGTTAGAGACGCCATCCGAGTACCCCGGGAAATGGGTGCTCATGGGTATCCCAGCATTTCGGTACAAGATGATGTCCAGTCACCGTTAGGCTTCTGGATAGAGCTCATATTTTAGGAATTTTTCGAAAGCACTTTTCCCAGCTTGCTAGCTTGTTGCAGAAGAATTACTAAGATTCGCGATGAGCCTTCTTTATGGCCTTCTTGAAAATTTGGGGTGCATCCTTGTAAGGTTGCCAGAAACCTGTTCTTTTAAAGAGCATCCTGCTTTGTTGTCTCAGGGCTGAAATCCCCAGGTTCCACCAATAAGGTTTCTTCTCCCCGACGGGAGAGTCGCTTCATCAGGTCTTAGCAATAAGCATGACTTATCGTGTGAAGCGTTCCTACTCAATTAGACATGCAGTACATATTTATATTTGCCTAGTCGGTTCCTTTCCTGTTCCTGTGTGCTGGTAGAGGAGCAGGACACATAGAGAGTTTAAAGATAATGTAGAGATGATCAGAAAAGGAGTGTTCTTTTGATACCTGCAAGTCTGTAATCTAGTCGAAGAGACTACTCGATACGAGTGAGCTGTTCGGAACTTCTCTTCTGCCAGAAGTCACAAAGGTGGTTGCATATATCAAGATCATTAAGAAGAATAAAATCACGTAAAGACTCACCTTTTGCTTTGGTATCACTTGAGCCTCATACTGTATGGTGGGAATTAGAGACACAATTATGACCGCGAGACTTCTACAGTTCGCCTCCTTAACAGCATCCTGCAGTCTATTTGGTGGAAAAACTTGGCTGTCGTGGGCCATATAGGCTCTCCCTTAGTTGGACACTGATGCTCACGGTGTCCTCATCGTTATATTGAGAGAGTAGAACACAAGAAAACATTTTTTAATGAGAATACAAGCTCTGATCGTACCTGCTACTGGGGCTATTACCACCTGATAGGAATCACACCTAGACTGCCTTGGAGTGGTGCAAATTAATTTGTAGGATCCGCACCATCCGTGACGCTCTCAGTATCTGTCGCGATATCAGTCGGATTCGTTGAGAGGTATACAGGTCCACTCCGTGTGTTTTTGAACCCGCGCCATTTCTAGCCGATGACGACTCGGGGGCACCAGGTACACTCGAGACGTTTCCCGGTTTGTCTACCTCTTCGTCTATAAGAACTCCCGGATCTGCTCGAGGCGTTGCAAATAGTCAACTTTGGGAGCTTAGTGTTGGAAAACGGTTAAGGATAGAACAAAAATACTTTAAATTAGTGATGTGAAATATTGTCTAATTTTACGTGGCACCAAATACTTTAAACATATTTCAATTTCATTTTTTGAATTAATTCGCTAAATCAGTGTGAAATACCCCAGTGTGCGTTGCCTGACGCCCACGTTTCTTGTTCCGACTTTTTGTGGATTTTATTGGCGATGGAGTAGAAGCCGTAGATAATTACTCCACCACAACCTGCGAGAACTGGGAGGAATGCATCGTTGTTGACGAAGCCAACATAACGCTGCTTACCCTTGGTCTCGCCAACTCGGACTATCTTCCAGTCAGTGGTTGGTAGTCCGTCGTTGCCAAGGATGACATTATTATTGGTGTTAATGCTGGTTCTAAGAGAAACTTTGTCAATATTGTAACTTGGACAGTGAAGAGTGAGTCAAGACACGAATACGATAACGGTTTATTTGATGACAGTTCTTCCTTTTGCCCTCGTTTACGAGCAGATCCATTCGCTGCATTTCCGTATTCAGTTATGAAGACGGCGCGGTTGTTGAGGCCAATGATATCGATGCCATCGGAATACGCCAGCAGTTGCACACTCTTTTAATAATCGTCTCGACCGGTTGAATTCTACAGCTCAAATTATCCTTTCCAACATAATTCCATTTATCAAAGTGGAGAAATGTTCCCCACAATTTGGACATAAGTCATCAGGTTCTTTTTCTTACAGGAATTTGACCCGACCTTAAAACCGTCTGTAAGTCGCCGCACATTTTGGTACAATTTTCGGGCACTTCTAGTCCTTAATACATTGCGTGTAGTCGTCATCAAAAAAAGATATCTCGTCCAAGGGTTGTTGAAATTTTTCATTGGCTTTAGTTTTTTGCGTGGCGAGTCCTATGCCCAGAAACAACCAGATACTGAAGTGTTTTGTTTTCGATACACATTTATATAGCGAGCCGCTTGCTCCAAGACAGCCACACCTACAGGCCTTAAACCGTGTATTTCGGAGTGGCTCCACTAAAGTTCCCTCTCTTTCAGCCGTGACCCAAGGCTCCACAAGGGTTGGTTGCCGCATCTTGCACATGGGTTGCTCACGTTGCCCAGAGTGCACGGAATAAAGTGGGGTAGGCCGATCTAAACAGGGTTAGAGCGCCGAAACAACAGTCCTTGGCCGGGTGAAACCCGGGTCATTCCGGTACGTAGAACCGACTGTCGTGGGAATGTATAAAGTATAGTCGAATAAAGTATAGTCGCTCGGTGTGTGGTTATTACTGCTACTTTTACTGTTTAATTGGTACTACTATTTTTACTAATTACTGCTACTATTTTTACTGATGCTACTGCGACTACCGATTACTACGACTACTTACTACTAACGACTACTACCACTACTACTCCTATTTTTTTTCTCATGCTTTTAGGAGCGCACGCGTGTTGCTTTTCATATGATCATAGATCCAGACCGCGTGTGGTAAAATTCAAGACTAATAAGAAATTAATATATTATATATATTATTTTTTGGCCTGATTTTTTTAATATAGGAAAATATTTTGGAAAAAGACAACAACAGTCAGGAGTGGTAGAAATTATAGCTATTTCGGAGATCACCACATCTCCTCATCAGATTTCTTTCATGACTCCACCTGCATTGTGCTCGTTTAATAAAATCAAGCCAAAAAATATTATATGAATATTTGAAATGGATGAGCACACCAAACATAACAAATTCTAACAATTATAAAATAAATATATTTTGTGTTACCCTTATACTGGCCTTGAGCTCAAAAATAAATATTGTCATTGTTAGTGTTTTTTTACTTCCTCTGTCATCTACTAGTAAGACTTATGCATGACAACTAAATAGATGTGTATATATACATATACATGTATACATATGTATAATCAAAATTCAATGAAAAACTTTGATTTGGCACGCATGAAATTAAGTTATTTAGACGTACAGGGCTAAGGGGGCAACTTAAATTGCATTGCTGAGTTTGAAATGGAAATTCTGAACATGAATTGCGAGTTTCTGAACTAAAACTGAAAAAAGGGTTATAATAAAATGATCCTAAAAGGAAATATAGTACCCAAAGTGCCTTTTATCATCATGAAGCAGATTTTGCAGTTTTTGAAACGGATTTCTCTTCCAAAACACCAGGTGAATAATTATCACACACATTTAAATTACCAACTCTCTTTAGAGAGCCCGAAGATGTGGAGTAAGCAATTTTATAAATATCTGGGTTACAAGCACAAAGCAAGCGACTGCACTAATAAGATAGCATGCAGCAAATGTGCTGGAAACCACGACAGTAAAGAATGTACATCAAACATAGTTAAGTGTGTAAATTGTAGCGAACTTGTTAAGAAAAAAGTTATTGATGTCGATATTAATCATTATGCTTTTAGTAGAGATTGTCCGGCATATAAAAAGCACGCTCAGTCTAAAAGTAAAATACGAATCTAGCAACGAACAATAAACGATCTAAACTGTATTTACCTAAACATAAATAGTATCGTCGCTAACAAGTGTGAACTAGAGCGTCTAATAGAAATAAAGAAACCACACTTGGTTCTTTGCTCAGAGAGCTGTTCGACTGAAGACATAACAAATCAAGAGTTACAGATTAACACATACAAACTTATACGATGCAATTCTCACAGTAGACACACGGGTGGTGTGTTAATATATGTACAGGACTCTATTGAATATAAAACAAGCTATAACTATGCCACTAATAAAAATGTCTGGTGTATAATACTAAAAATGAAAAACATATTTCCGCAATACCAGATTGGTCTGATCTATCATTCGCATAGTTCGAGTGATGCCGATTTTATTTCATATTTACACGAAATTTTAAATGATAATTGTATAACCAACGATAATGTAGTCTTCATTGGAGATTTCAATATAAATTTATATAGGAATACGACATACAGTAAGCAGTTAGTTGATGTGTTTCGATCTTTCGCAATGAATCAAAAAATTGATTTTTATACACGAAAAGGGGATAATACAGAAACAATGATTGATCTCTTATTTACAAACAGTGAAGCCATTTCTTGTAAAAGATTGAATGACCATCGCATTTCGGATCATGAAACTATTTTGTTTAAAATTAAGTTGAAAAAAATATTTCAAATGAGAGCAAGAAAAATTATAACCTCTTGGGAACACTACACAAGTAATAATCTCGTTAATTTATTAAGACAATTTAACTTTTGCGATTTTCAAAACCTTTCTATCGAAAATAAAGTTGCATTCTTGTATAATACCATATCTAATGCTATGAGTACTCTGACATATCCGAAAGAAATTAACGTGAAGTTGATGAATAAATGGTACGATTTTGAGCTATCAAATCTCAACAAACGTAAACTCAATCTCTACAATATTGCTTTACAAACAGGGAATTGGAATGAATATAACAATACCAGTAGTGCGATTCACTAGCTTATTTTAAAGATATTCGTTTGGTTAACTCAACTTAACCAAAATTTTAGCGACCCTGCTATTCAGTAGCCATTTTTTAACGATTTTCGCATTCGCCGAATCAGCTGTTGATGTTAGCTAGTCGATGACCGAAAACTAAACGACAACAAATTTTATGTTGTTAACTCAATCGAGAAAAGTGAAATTCGTGATTTCAATTCAAATAAAAGAAAAATTTAAAATTCAGTGATTTTTTTCCTGTAATTAAAAAAGGAACATAAAATAATGTCGTTGAAATATTTGGCTCCAACAGTGGATCGACGTTTACTCCGAGATGTGGACAATCCCTTTCATCTAAATGCAACAGACTTTCAAAAACTGTATCGGTTAACTCCAGACTTGGCTGAATACCTAATTTATCAGCTTGACAACCAAATAAGAGGATCCAGAATAACAGCAATATCAACTGAGAAACAGGTAGCTCGTGTAATCTTTAAGCCTGTATGCAATTTAAAATTTTACTTTTATATTGGTAGGTTCTAGCGGCGTTAAGGTTCTTCGCAACTGGTTGCTATCAACGACCCGTAGGTGAACAATGGGGAACATCCATGAGCTGGTTTTCCGTAAGCCAGCATTCATCGGGTAACGGATGCACTCAATGATTCGTTGTTTCACTAGAAAGTGAGGTTTCCTATGACCCAAGTGGAACGCCATTCTGCTAAAGAAATGTTTGCTTCGGCGTCGTCTCCCTTCGTGGGATTCCACGCATATATCAATTTTGCCACCAAGGAATCATGAGGAGGCTTATGCCAACCACCACATCTACTATTCAATTAATATGCTAATGGTAAAAGCAAACTTTTACGAGGATCCATGCATAAAAACAGAAATATAGTTTAGTTTTAATATATGTATAGATAAATGATTATAATTAAAAAAAATTAAATATATGTATGTAAATCCTAAATACGCTGGAGCACAACGCGAAGTTTGAAAATGATAACCATGGCATATTTGAAGGTGATTCCGCATATTCCTTGGAGTCGAGTTGATTACTATTTTAACAAAACACTCAGAGGAGAGTCTGGAATTCTGCTACAATGGAACATTGCAATATATATAAAGAATTTTAAGTGTTTGTAGTTTGAAACAAACTAATATCTATTTCACTTTAATGAAATATAATAAAAACGTTCAAATTTATATTTGGAAGCAGGCATTCGTTTGTTTTTTTTCTATTCCTCTTTGTGCTTTTCGCTTATTTTGGCATTTAGTTTGACAGAGATGCCACTCTTTATCGTTTTGAATAAATACAACGAAACAGCTGTTAAGTGTCGTTAAGAATAAGTTAGTGAATCGCACAATCGTTAGTGCAAACGCCAAATATTGCCGCTAAAAATAACAATTGTCGTACCGTTTAAAGTTAGTGAATCGCACTACAGGCATAGATATAAACGATTAATTAAGGTTAAAAATCCAAATACATGGAGCATAAAATTACCTGTAATATTGGGGACAACAAGGCTATGTGAAAACACCTTAAAAATTGTATATATATGTTTAACGAAAATAATATCATTGATAAAATAATGATAAACGACCAATTATTCATAAGAGATAGGGAAATAGCGCAGTCGTTAAATAACTATTTTATTGAGAGTGTCATGGAAATTAGCACAAATATTAAAGCTCCTTCTAGGGACATTGCGGTAATTGGAAATAGTACATTTTCCTTTAAATTTCAAAATATCTCTACTGAGGACATACTTAATATAGTTAGAGTTTTTAAAAATAAAATTGGTGGTAAAAAACTCCTATCCGAAGGTGTCATCAAAGATTCCATAACCTATACCGGATACTTTTATGCTCAAATTGTAAATGAAAGCTTAGAGAAAGGCGTTGTCCCCAATCTATGGAAAACTTCCGTTGTAGTTCCATTAGAGAAAATAAAAAATACCATCAGGGCTGATGAGATAAGGCCTATTAATACGTTACCGTGTGATCAAAAGATACTCGAAACAGTGGTAAAAAACCAGCTTGTACAATATCTAGAAGATAACAAAATTATTATACCACAGCAATCTGGGTTTCGTAAAAGACATTCTTGTGAAAGTGCTTTAAACTTAGTCATTGCAAACTGGAAAGAAGACTTAAGTAGAAATAAACATATAGTAGCTGTTTTCTTAGATTTGAAACCCGCTTTTGAGACAATTGACCAAAAGCTGCTCCTAAAAAAGTTATTCAATACAGGCATCACTGGTATTGAACTAAAATGGTTTGAAAACTTTATAACGAATCGGAATCAAAAAACAGCAATTGGATCAGCACTATCCGATAAAAGAGATGTTTCAGTTGGGCTTCCACAAGGATCGGTATTTGCTCCGATTTTGTTCAATATTTATATCAATGATATAAACAATTGCATTAAATATTGCGATATCAAATTATTCGCTGATGATACGTTGCTCATGCTAAGTGGAGATAAAATCAGTGATATATCAACTAAACTGCAAGACGATCTAAATAAAGTCTACGATTGGCTATGCTTGAACAGACTTGAACTGAACGTCAATAAAACAAAATACATGGTCATATCAAGGCGAAATTTTGACGAAAGCGAACTGCAAAATCTAAATATAAACAACGAAATTATTGAAAAAGTTAGTACCTTGAAATATCTAGGAATAAAAATTGATGATAAACTGATCTTTAATGATCACATTGATTATACGGTGGGGAAGATAGCTAAAAAATTATATTTCACACAACGAACGTGTAAATACTTAAGTAGAAGATACAAGACTATGGTGTACAGATCTATAATTTAACCTCATTTTATTTACTGTCCCACAATATTCTTCATAATGAGAGATAGTCTAGAGATAGAACTACTCCGCACAGCCGCACAAACTTTGCAAAAAAAGGCTTATCAGAGTTCAGCAGAAATTCGAGATCTGATGGAAAAAACCGATACAATTTAAGTGAAAAATCTCTTTGCACTTTATGCATTGTACTTTATGTTGACCGGAAACACACGGCATATTTAATAACAAATAACAAATGTTACTTTCATTAGGTATAATTTATAGGTTGTGAGTCACTTTCTCGAATTAATTAAGTTTCACCTAATATAACCACTACAGACACATTTATTATTATTTAATGAAGCGCAATTAACAAGCACGACTGTTCACCGAAAATAGTCAATTGCTATTTCAACGATATGTACATATAAGGATTACTGACTTCCGTGCAGATAGTTGTTAATTATTGTAAGGTTGCGCTTATAGGCTTTTGTGGGTATTGTGCTATTTTTTAAAGTTCTTCAACCAAATGCTCTAATGTTCTTGAAACTTTGTTATTTTTGATGAAAAATTTGGAAATAACAGAATAAAATTCGGATTGATCGAGACAAGATCATAAAACGTTATTTAAATCTTTAAATACTGTATTGTTAAAAGGGTCGTAAAATCCTACGTCAACACATTTTATAACTAGCAATCACATTTATATGAAGTTGCTCTCAGCACATAATTTCAAATGAGTTATAATGATAAAAGTAGGGAAGAATTTGCTGAACAAATAAGCGTAAGTAAAAAGGCTAGGGGAATTGATGAGTCAAGATATATGTAGGTATAGAATAAATGGTTACGCCATCGTACTGTCAAAAGTTTTGTTTTCATCAGAGAGATATTTGAACGACTACAATCTCGGGTATAAGCTGATGTTAAAACATTGAATGAGCCACGCCGTGATTGTCAATTAAAGTTAACTCTTTGTTTTTTTTTAGGTTGGTTGTTAAAGAAGACGACTTTGCGCAATATCCGTATGTTCCTGTTACAATAAACCCAATGATGAATGATATCCCCACCAATAATAATTCAACCGAAAAACAAAGAACCGGTTGATCAAACTAGGTGGACCGTAATAAGTTCGACGCAATAAAATAAAATCAATGTTGGCAAATAAGTTAGACAAAGGGAAGAACGAAATTAAAGAACCGAAAATTAATAATCCTAAAATTCTGGCAACACGCATTAACGACGAAAAGGAGTTAATTGGGAAAATAAAGTCAGAATAGTTATTTGAATGATGCAAATTTGAAAAGTGCAAAATATTTAAAGTAAAACGTAGCAGTGATACGATAGCGTCTCTTAATGCACAAACTATTTATCCTAGCGTTGGAATTTAAAAAAATGAATATTGCATGGTATCGTTGCCCAGTCTATGATGGGCAATCAATAAAACGATGCTACAAATGTTTAGGTTTCAACCATATCGCAAATAGTTGTAATAAAAATTAAGGTGTAGTAAGTGTATGGGTGAGCATACATATATCAGAGAGCTGTAATGAGAGTAATCCAAAACCAATATGTAATTGTAGTAATGCAAATAAAGACTTGTGTCTAAACTTACATGTAGAACAGATCGTTTTTAGCAGGGAAAAATTACACTGAAGATGGCACAACGCTGAAATCGGTTTGTCTCCAAACCAAACTTGACAAGGAGAGAGTTTACCGTGTTTTATATTCCGCCGTATATATTCTTCTAAGAGCCTCTCTAGAGTTTTAAGAGGAAATGAAGTCAGTATTATAGGACTAAAATCCTTCGGTTTCACATGAGCAGTCTTGTCTCCTTTTGGTAGGAAGACTACCATCGCCCTTGTCCACTCGTGAGGGACATGGGTCAGGGTAAGACAAGCTGTAAAAATCTGTGAGAGCAGCGGTCACATTATGTTCTTAGCTGATTGCAATTAGGGGGGAAAGATTTCGTCCTAACCCATTCCACTCTGGCCTAACTTACAATATTTTTCGTAGTGTTAGAGACGCCATCCGAGTACCCCTGGTAGAGGAGCAGGACACATAGAGAGTTTAAAGATAATTTATTTATTTATTTATTTATAATCTAGAAAATATAACAATTTTCTTACAGACTACTTAGAATTAACAAAAGCATCATGGTTGCGCAGACTTCTGGAAGGGATATTAAAACAGATACGCTCGAGTAAAAATGGCGAGTCTATTGCGCCTCGTATTATATCGAAAACGAATGTCAGCGAGAGAATAATTCTTCTACCATTTAACGACATCAGGTTGATTAACATATGTACACCTGGCAGAATAGGAGGGTATAGGGTCGGTGAAATGCAAAGAACGGAGCGCGAAGCGTACAAACTTTTTTTGTATGCGCTCAATTCGAGTCTTATGACAGTCATACTTAGTAAGGTCTCTAGATGAATACCGCATATTCAAGCTTGGAGCGTACCAGAGATGTAAATAATAATTTTAAAGTATAGGGGTCTGTGAATTCTGAACTAAAGCGGCGGATAAAAGCTAGCATAGAGTATGATTTTGCAATAACGTAATTGAGATGGTAATGAAACAAGAATTTAGTATCAAATATCACTCCAAGGTCAGATATTTTATCCAAAGTGCTTAATCGAGAAGCACCGATATGATAAGAAGTAGGAATTAAGAACCGAGACTTGGAAAATGAAAGATGGAAACATTTATTTGTATTTAGTTGTAGACGGTTTAGATTGCACCAAGGAGAAACATTATTAAGGTCTGATTGGAGTCTGAGAGAATCGGACGGACTAGTGACTGTCGTAAAAACCTTTAAATCATCGGCATATAGTAAGAACTTTGAATACTTGAAACAATAAGATATGTCATTGATGAAAATGACAAATAACAATGGACCCAAGATGCTGCCCTGAGGTACACCAGATGAGGCAATAAACGGACGCGAGGAAACATTATCTACTACCACTACACAGCTACGCGACGAAAGATATGATTTCACCCAGGACAGAAAAACGGAATGAAATCCTAGATTAGCTAGTTTTGACGCCAAGAGAGAGTGATTGACTTTATCAAATGCCTTAGAGAAATCGGTGTAAACAGTATCTACCTGCAGACGATTATTAAAAGCAGACAGACAAAATTCGGTGAAAATCGCAAGGTATGTGACGGTTGATCTACCAGACACAAAGCCATGCTGATTTACTGATACTAGGCTCTTAGTCGCAAAATACATTTTTTGTTTGACTATAAACTCAAACAACTTAGAAATAGTAGACAGCTTAGAGAGTGGCCGGTAGTTAGCAATATTGTTTTTGTTACCACCTTTGAATATGGGTGTAATAGAAGTAGCCTTCCAAGCGTCAATGAACACACCACATTCGAGCGATTTGTTAAATATTAACAAGAGCGGGTAGGCAAATGCGGGACACTGCTTTAAGAGACAAGAGGATAACCCATCTACATCCGTATGCAATGATGATTTGATTTTCAAGATCCCATCCTCTACATCATTGAGAGTTAAAGACAGGGCACCAAAATTAATAGGGGAGTCAACATTTGTAGAAAGATTATCATCCTCCCAAGACTCAGACTCAAAGTTTGAGCTAAAAAAATCCGCAAAAAGATTTGCGGCTTCTGCAGAAGAATGCGCAAAAGTTTCATTATAAAAAACTTCAAATGGAATATTTGAGCTCGAGTTCCTTGACTTGACATACCGCCAAAATGCTTTGGGGTTCAATTTGATTTCGGTCTCAAATTTAGTGACATAGTTTCTATGCAGAGTCCTACTCAAGGACTTAAATTCACTGGAGTAACGCAAATATCTTTCTTTATGAATTACCGAGTTTGAAGATTTATAAATCCTGAAAAACTTATTTCTTAGGTTCTTAAGCTTCTTTAATTCTTTAGTATGCCAGGGGAATTTTATAGCAGCGCGGCTTTTTCTGCGGAACTGTACTTCTAAAAATTTCATTAATTCTATACTTAAAAGTATTGAAACATTCGGCTAAGTCAACCCCATCAAACAACGAACCCCAGTCCAACAGAGAAACTAAAGCATCAATTGCTTCAAAGTTGCAATTATTAAAATTGAAGCTTGTTTTGAGGCTATCTGCAAAAACGGTTTTAAATTCATAAAATTCCAATTGTATGACCAAAGGAACATGATGTAGGCCGGAGCTCGAGAGGGGATCGAGGCATTCATCCAAATAGAGATTCATATTATCGCTAAGAAAAATTAGGTCTAAAATTCTAGAAAGCTTATTTAAAAAATTATTTATCTGAATAAGATTCATACTTAAAAGATTATCTACTACGTAAGATTCAGAGAAGCTGTTAACATTGTTAGGAAATAAAGCAAAACTATCATCCATAATTGTCCACCCGACGTTGCAAAGGTTAAAATCACCCAAAATACAAAAATCAGAACTTGTGCGATTAGATACTAAATCTACAATATTGTCAACATGCGCCTTGTATAATGTATCAGCACTATGTGGTGGAATATATGACGCACATATAAAAAGCTTCGAAAAGCTATACACGAACACACAAAGTTGATCCAACAGCAAATCTCCATTCTTCAATGGAAGAAGCGAAGAACGATAAATACGCCGGACAGCAATCAAGACGCCACCACCTCTGGAAAGTCCAGTTTTCGATAAATCCCGATCTTTTCGATACACATTATATAGTTTAGGATCAAAGAATTCGCTGTCATGGAACTCAGCGTTAAGCCAAGTCTCGATAAATACAAAAATGTCATAGTCCAAGTGTGAACTTAAAGCGAATAGAGATCTAGACTTAGTTCTGAGACCAGAAACATTTTGGAAATAAACTTTAAGCTCTTTGGGACGACCATCTTCCGCCGATGCAATTACGGATGTTGCTGGCTTGCTCCTTCTCTTAGAAAAAAACGGAATGGACGGATCCTTACATCAACTGGCCAGATGTGTAGAGATGATCAGAAAAGGAGTGTTCTTTTGATACCTGCAAGTCTGTAATCTAGTCGAAGAGACTACTCGATACGAGTGAGCTGTTCGGAACTTCTCTTCTGCCAGAAGTCACAAAGGTGGTTGCATATATCAAGATCATTAAGAAGAATAAAATCACGTAAAGACTCACCTTTTGCTTTGGTATCACTTGAGCCTCATACTGTATGGTGGGAATTAGAGACACAATTATGACCGCGAGACTTCTACAGTTCGCCTCCTTAACAGCATCCTGCAGTCTATTTGGTGGAAAAACTTGGCTGTCGTGGGCCATATAGGCTCTCCCTTAGTTGGACACTGATGCTCACGGTGTCCTCATCGTTATATTGAGAGAGTAGAACACAAGAAAACATTTTTTTAATGAGAATACAAGCTCTGATCGTACCTGCTACTGGGGCTATTACCACCTGATAGGAATCACACCTAGACTGCCTTGGAGTGGTGCAAATTAATTTGTAGGATCCGCACCATCCGTGACGCTCTCAGTATCTGTCGCGATATCAGTCGGATTCGTTGAGAGGTATACAGGTCCACTCCGTGTGTTTTTGAACCCGCGCCATTTCTAGCCGATGACGACTCGGGGGCACCAGGTACACTCGAGACGTTTCCCGGTTTGTCTACCTCTTCGTCTATAAGAACTCCCGGATCTGCTCGAGGCGTTGCAAATAGTCAACTTTGGGAGCTTAGTGTTGGAAAACGGTTAAGGATAGAACAAAAATACTTTAAATTAGTGATGTGAAATATTGTCTAATTTTACGTGGCACCAAATACTTTAAACATATTTCAATTTCATTTTTTGAATTAATTCGCTAAATCAGTGTGAAATACCCCAGTGTGCGTTGCCTGACGCCCACGTTTCTTGTTCCGACTTTTTGTGGATTTTATTGGCGATGGAGTAGAAGCCGTAGATAATTACTCCACCACAACCTGCGAGAACTGGGAGGAATGCATCGTTGATGACGAAGCCAACATAACGCTGCTTACCCTTGGTCTCGCCAACTCGGACTATCTTCCAGTCAGTGGTTGGTAGTCCGTCGTTGCCAAGGCTGACATTATTATTGGTGTTAATGCTGGTTCTAAGAGAAACTTTGTCAAAATTGTAATTTGGACAGTGAAGAGTGAGTCAAGACACGAATACGCTAACTGTTTATTTGATGACAGTTCTTCCTTTTGCCCTCGTTTACGAGCAGATCCATTCGCTGCATTTCCGTATTCAGTTATGAAGACGGCGCGGTTGTTGAGGCCAATGATATCGATGCCATCGGAATACGCCAGCAGTTGCACACTCTTTTAATAATCGTCTCGACCGGTTGAATTCTACAGCTCAAATTATCTTTTCCAACATAATTCCATTTATCAAAGTGGAGAAATGCTCCCCACAATTTGGACATAAGTCATCAGGTTCTTTTTCTTACAGGAATTTGACCCGACCTTAAACCCGTCTGTAAGTCGCCGCACATTTTGGTACAATTTTCGGGCACTTCTAGTCCTTAATACATTGCGTGTAGTCGTCATCAAAAAAAGATATCTCGTCCAAGGGTTGTTGAAATTTTTCATTGGCTTTAGTTTTTTACGTGGCGAGTCCTATGCCCAGAAACAACCAGATACTGAAGTGTTTTGTTTTCGATACACATTTATATAGCGAGCCGCTTGCTCCAAGACAGCCACACCTACAGGCCTTAAACCGTGTATTTCGGAGTGGCTCCACTAAAGTTCCCTCTCTTTCAGCCGTGACCCAAAGCTCCACACGGGTTGGTTGCCGCATCTTGCACATGGGTTGCTCACGTTGCCCAGAGTGCACGGAATAAAGTATAGCCACTCGGTGTGTGGTTATTACTGCTACTTTTACTGTTTAATTGGTACTACTATTTTTACTAATTACTGCTACTATTTTTACTGATGCTACTGCGACTACCGATTACTACGACTACTTACTACTAACGACTACTACCACTACTACTCCTATTTTTTTCTCATGCTTTTAGGAGCGCACGCGTGTTGCTTTTCATATGATCATAGATAGATCCAGACCGCGTGTGGTAAAATTCAAGACTAATAAGAAATTAATATATTATATATATTATTTTTTGGCCTGATTTTTTTAATATCGGAAAATATTTTGGAAAAAGACAACAACAGTCAGGAGTGGTAGAATTATAGCTATTTCGGAGATCAGCACATCTCCTCATAAGATTTCTTTCATGACTCCACCTGCATTGTGCTCGTTTAATAAAATCAAGCCAAAAAATATTATATGAATATTTGAAATGGATGAGCACACCAAACATAACAAATTCTAACAATAATAAAATAAATATATTTTGTGTTACCCTTATACTGGCCTTGAGCTCAAAAATAAATATTGTCATTGTTAGTGTTTTTTTACTTCCTCTGTCATCTACTAGTAAGACTTATGCATGACAACTAAATAGATGTGTATATATACATATACATGTATACATATGTATAATCAAAATTCAATGAAAAACTTTGATTTGGTACGCATGAAATTAAGTTATTTAGACGTACAGGGCTAAGGGGGCAACTTAAATTGCATTGCTGAGTTTGAAATGGAAATTCTGAACATGAATTGCGAGTTTCTGAACTAAAACTGAAAAAAGGGTTATAATAAAATGATCCTAAAAGGAAATATAGTACCCAAAGTGCCTTTTATCATCATGAAGCAGATTTTGCAGTTTTTGAAACGGATTTCTCTTCCAAAACACACACATTTAAATTTCCAACTCTCTTTAGAGAGCCCGAAGATGTGGAGTAAGCAATTTTATATGCAGCTCTTTTTTCCAAAACAACGGATGGCGGGGGCGAGCGAATAGAACTACTCCGCACAGCCGCACAAACTTTGCAAAAAAAGGCTTATCAGAGTTCAGCAGAAATTCGAGATCTGATGGAAAAAACCGATACAATTTAAGTGAAAAATCTCTTTGCACTTTATGCATTGTACTTTATGTTGACCGGAAACACACGGCATATTTAATAACAAATAACAAATGTTACTTTCATTAGGTATAATTTATAGGTTGTGAGTCACTTTCTCGAATTAATTAAGTTTCACCTAATATAACCACTACAGACACATTTATTATTATTTAATGAAGCGCAATTTTATTTATTTATTTATTTGTTTATGAAATCAATGAATACAAAATTCTTACAGACTACACATATTAGAAAGTATTACATATTAATTTTTTATTTATTTAGTCTACAGAAAGATACATATTTCTACAGACAACTTATTGATTAATTTGTAAATACATATACGTTTGGAGTTAAAAAAGGTATAATCTTTATAATGGCTGACATCGAATATAAGTGTGTAACCAGTGGAGACACCAGTAGGGACGTCGGTGGTATACTTTTAGATAAGCATGTATGTACGCCAGAAGGGACGCCAACAGAACGCCAGAAAGGACGCCAATATGAACTCAAGTACGGACGTCAGTAGGGACGCCAGTTTGGGTGTATATTCTTCTACATTATTTATAAAATTCATTTAAAAGCATTTTAAAGTTATATTTAGAAGAACCAAAATCAATGGCTAGAGTATTTGAAAGCAAATTGAACTCTTTTAATGTACGAAGTAAAGGAGCGTGAGAGGCATAAACAGTTCGGACTCTTTCTAAGAAGAAAGGGTCATGATTTCGAAGACTTCTTTGCGGAATGTGAAAATAAATTCGTTCGAGAAGGAACGGAGAATCAATCTCACCACTTAAGATGTCAAACACGAAGGAGAGTGAGAGGATAATTCTCCTAATATGTAAGGATTTGAGATTAATTAACAAACATCTAGCATTGTACGGAGGTATTGGTTCTACAAAGTTAAGAGATCGGAGAGCAAATTTTACAAAAATTTTCTGAATACGTTCAAGTCTTTTAATGTAAAAGTCGTGATACGGTCTCCATATGAATACAGCATATTCCAGCTTGGAGCGAACAAGCGAAGTATATAACAACTTTAGAGTGTAAGGATCTGTGAAATCTGTACAAAATCGGCGAAGGAAGGCAAGCATTGAGTAAGCCTTAGCGATAGTGCAGTTTATGTGACTATGGAATAAGAATTTGGTATCAAAGACCACCCCAAGGCCGGAAATTTCATCACGAGTGGTAAGCCGAGAGTCATTAATGAAATATGTAGTAGGAATGAGGGAACGAGCCTTAGAGAAAGAAAGATGAAAACATTTACCAATGTTTAATGGCAATTGATTTTTTCTGCACCACGTTATTACATTATTTAGGTCTGATTGAACCTTTAAGGAGTCTGAGGGCCTCGAAATTGTAGTAAAAATTTTCAAGTCATCCGCATAAAGAAGAAAATTTGAGTTAACGAAGCAATCAGATATATCATTTATAAACAATACAAAGAACAAAGGGCCCAAGATACTACCTTGGGGAACCCCAGACGAGGCAATAAAAGGATAGGAGGGAACGTTATCAACAACAACTACACAATAACGAAGGGAAAGGTAAGACTCCACCCAAGACAGGAACACAGAATGAAAGCCAAGACTAGCTAATTTGGAAATTAAAATTGAGTGGTTGACCTTATCAAATGCTTTGGAAAAGTCAGTATATACCACATCAACCTGGAGACGATCATTAAAGGCGGACATACAACATTCTGTGAATACAGCTAGGTTTCTTACCGTCGACCTACCGACCACAAAGCCATGCTGGTTGTCAAATATTAAACGTTTAACTGAAAAATACAACTTCTGCTTAACTATGTATTCAAATAGTTTATAAACTGTCGACAGTTTGGAAATAGGCCGATAATTTGCAACGTTATTCTTATTACCATGTTTAAAAATAGGTGTAAAAGAGGGAAGATTAACAACAGTGGATAAGCAAAAGCTTCACACTTTTTCAGAAGAATAGGGGATAATCCATCTATATCAGTTTGCGAATTAGACTTGATATGCAAAATTCCATCCATAACGTCATCAAGGGATAAAGACAAAGAACCAAAGTTGATCGGGGAACTAACATTTGGGATAATATTACTGGCGGGGTCAGACTCCGGTTCAAAATTAGACTGAAAGAAATCAGCAAAGAGATTTGCAGCATGAAAAGTGCAAAAATATTTAAAGTAAAACGTAGCAGTGATACGATAGCGTATCTTAATGCTTTATTCGAAATAGAGCACAAACTATTTATCCTAGCGTTGGAATTAAAAAAAATGAATATTGCATGGTATCGCTGCCCAGTCTATGATGGGCAATCAGTAAAACGATGCTACAAATGTTTAGGTTTCAACCACATCGCAAATAGTTGTAATAAAAAATTAAGGTGTAGTAAGTGTATGGGTGAGCATACATATATCAGAGAGCTGTAATGAGAGTAATCCAAAACCAATATGTAATTGTAGTAATGCAAATAAAGACTTGTGTCTAAACTTACATGTAGAACAGATCGTTTTTCAACTTAAATAAAAGGAAAAAATTAAAATTTGGTGATTTGTTTTCTAGAAATTAAAAAAGGAACGTTAAATAATGTCCTTTCAATATTTGGCTATAATTTATCACGAGGTGACGAAAGAAATAAGCGCCCCAACAGTGTATCGAAGTTTGCTTCGGGATGTGGACAATCCCTTTCCTTTAAAATACAACAGAAAGTTAGGTTTCCTTTGTGTGAGGTACTATTGGGGGCGTCGATTGTTCTCGTGCATCAATTTTGCCACCAAAGAATCTTGACGAGGCTTCTGCCAACCACCATATCTACCATTCAATTAATGCGCAAATGGTAAAAGCAAACTTTTATCAAGGATCCAAGTATAAAAAAAGAAGTATAGTTTAGTTTTAATAAGGATGAGGATGCATGGTGAAACAACGAATTATAGATTGAATCCGTTACCCGACGAATGCCGGCTTACGGATGACTGACTGGCTCATGGATATTCCCCATTGCTCATTTACGGGTCGTTGATAGCACCCAGTTACGAAGAATCTTAAAGCTGCTGGAACCTATCAATATAGCAGATAAATGATTCTAATTAAAAAAATGTAAGCATACAATGTAACCCCTAAACACGCTGGTGCACAACGCGAATTTTGAAAACGAAAACCGTGGCATATTTGCAGGTGATTCCGGATATTCCTTGGAGTCGAGTTGATGACTATTCTATCAAACCACTCAGAGTAGAGTCCGGAATGCTGCTACAATGGAACAATGCAATATATAAAAAGAATTATAAACGTTTGTAGTTTGAAATAAACTAATATCTTATTTCACTTTAATGAAATATAATAAAAACGATAAAATTTGTATTTGGCAGCAGGTATTAGTTTGTTTTTCTCTATTCCTCTTTGTTCTTTTCGCTTATTTTGACATTCAGTTTGACAGAGGTGCCACTCTTTACCACTTTGAATAAATACAACGAGACAGCTGTTAAGTGTCGTTAAGAATAAGTTAGTGAATCGCACAATCGTATTGCCGTCAAAAATTGCGATTGTCGCACCGTTTAAAGTTAGTGAATCGCACTACGAACCCCTTATCTATTTATTGTATTCTAACTACAAAGACATTATTTGTGAAAAGGTGATGATCAAAGAATATCTTACTATGAGACAATAATGTTCCAATTTTTCCTTCTTCCTTTTTTTTTTTGCAAACAAAATACATAACTGCATACACAGCTTACTTGGCTCATCTCGTTTAGGCTTTGCCTTAATGAATATAAGCTAGGGGACGGGAGTTCAATTATTCTTCCTATTAAAAACTGGCATTGAGCTCATAAAATTATTGTTTGATATAAAATAAGTAGGCCAAAAAAATATTAATATATGTATATATATGTTCCAATTCAATTTTAAAAAACTAAACCCTCTCACAAAACTGTTATTAGTAATATGGGTATAGCCCTGACAACTTATTGTACCTTTTGAGACATCGCACTTTTGCGAGATTTTTTTAATTGTACATACTTATTCTTTATTACATTAACCAATTTCTATACTATACTTGGAAATATAAATAGTTGTAATTATTTTTTTTTTTTAAAGTATAGGTCAGGTTAGGTTGGAATGGCTGCCGCCTGCGGCGGCTCACTCAGGCCAGTATTAGGAGGCCCATTGTGTTACCACTAATACAAATTTTGTACCATCCAAGAAGAAAAATTACCCCTCACCAAACCATTTTGCCTCACTGATGAACCTCAACAGGCAATTTACCTCGGTGCTTGAAACCTCACTAAGGTCATCCAATCCCAGATGTCGCATTCTGTTTTTACACAGTGCAGGACACTTACACAGTAAATGCGAGATCGTTTCCTTCTCCTCGTCATTCTTGCAGCTCCAACGGCATCTTCGGAAGGGTACTCCCAACCTTTCAGCATATTTCCCTATCAGACAGTGCCCTGTTAGAGCCCCGATCACTTTAGAAATGTTTTCTCTTCTCAGAGAGAGAACGCTGCGCGACCGTTTCCGATCCCATTTAGGCCACGTCTGCCTTGAGGTTCGACAGGTCGTATTTTGCCTCCATCTATTGTCAGCTTGTTTATATGTACAATCTCTGAGTAGCAGTTTGCAAGTGGCAACCGGCATACCAATGCGTTCTTTATCCTGAAGAATCTGCTTGGTCGTACCTTAACTTGCAAGTTCGTCTTCCATGCAGTTTCCCTCTATGTCCCGGTGACCAGGGACCCAAATGAGGTACAGTCTGTTCTGATTGGCCATCTCCTGTAGAGATAGGCGGCAGTCCAGCGCGATGTTCGAGTTAAACGTGAAAGAGCTCAGAGCTCTGATTGCAGCCTGGCTGTCACTAAAAATGAAGATGTCTCTTCCTATAATCCCGGTCCCAATCTTCTCTACCGCCTCCATGATAGCTGAGACCGCGGCCTGGAAGACGCTGCAGTGATCTGGTAACCTAAACGAAATTTGCAGGAGAGGGTTTCGTACCTTATTATCGAGTTTCGAGCCATCTGTATAGATGACAATGCTATCAGGTGGAGTATGAATCTCAAGTTTCCACTGCTCCCTGCTTGGAATTCGTGTAATAAAGTTACTTTCAGAAACCGATGTCAAAGCCCACCGGTCTGTGCTGCTCAGAATAGAGCAGAACTTGTTCAAAATACAAGAGTGCGCTTGGCTTTCAGGGTGCCACTGGGATGTTTCTCTTAGTCGCAAAGCAGTCATCGCTGCCATCTGTGGTCCAACCAAATCTAAAGGAATAAGGTCTAAAATGGCATTCAAGGCCTCATTTGGAGTGGTTCTGAGTGCCCCACTTATGCAGATCATACTAGATCTTTGCACCTTGGTGAGTAGTCTAAGGTTACCTCTTTTTCTAATACAGGCCACCACACGATCACCCCATATAGGAGTATTGGTCTGACGACCGCTGTGAAAATCCATCGACAGATCCGGGGATTAAGACCCCATTTCTTGCCTATGGCTCTCTTACATGTATAGAGGGCTACGGAAGCCTTCTCATGACGTTGAACTAGATTCTCCTTCCAGCTCAACTTCCTATCTAAAATAACGCCTAGAAATTTGGCACTTGTAGAAAGACTTAACCGGGTACCGTTTAGTACCGGTGGAGTCACCGAAGGCACTTTATACCTTCTCGTGAAAAGTACAACATCCACCTTACTTGAGCTGACCCTGAGCCCGCAGTAGGTGGACCACTTGGATACCTCCCGAAGCGCTCGTTGCATCAGCTCGCATAATGTCTGCGGAAACTTTCCCCTGAGCGCAATCGCTACGTCATCAGCGTACGCGACAACTTTTGCACCACCCCATGCCATATCTAACGGAAGCGTATTTACGGTGAGGCTCCATAGAAGTGGGGATAGGACGCCTCCTTGTGGCGTCCCCCTCAACACGTGCCGCGACAATTCACTCGCACCCAGTTTAGCCCTTACTACTCTGCAACAGAGTAGCTGGCCGATAAACTCAACCAGTGAGTGTTCAACCCCTAGATCCCTAACGGCACCAGTTATAGCTTTTGGGAACACGTTATTAAAGGCGCCTTCAATGTCCAGGAAGGCTACAAGACAGAACTCCTTGACGCTGAGAGACTTCTCAATAAAGCCGACCAAGCTATGGAGTGCAGTCTCAGTAGATTTGCCTTTACGTTGGCATGTTGGTCATTAGACAGTAGTCGACTGTCGATGGTATCGGACAGGTAGGTACTAACAATCCTTTCAAGTGCCTTAAGAGCAAAGGATGATAGACTTACCGGCTTTAGGAATAAAGACAGCCGTGACATTTCTCCATGCCAACGGTATGTGATTCAGTTTGAAACAGGCCCTGAAAATAGTAGAGAGCCACTTTGCAGACACTTCCAGTGTCTTAATTAGCTGGGTAGGTATTATCCCATCCGGCCCTGCGGATTTGTATGGTTTAAAGCTTTGGATAGCCCATTTAACCTTTTGTTCCGAAACCGTTATGTTGACGGGGTTGGAAGAGATGAACTGAGGATTTCCTTCCTCCGCAGTTGTATTCCCAGGGAAATGGGTATCTAGTAGCAATTCAAGGGTTTCCTTTCCCGTTGAGGTCCAGGAACCGTCTTGCTTTTGCAAGAAACCTATCGGGTTAGAGGATCCTGAGAGAGCCTTCTTTAGCCTGGCTGTCTTGGAAGCACTCTCGATGCCGCCGCAGAAATTTCTCCACGAAGATCTCTTTGCCGAACTTAAAGCTTTTTTATAGTTCTGAAGAGACTTTTTGTACTCTAGCCATACCAGCTCGAGACCAAGTCTCTTGGCTTTGTTGAAGTTTTTCCTACAAGATTTTTGTAGAGAGTCCAACTCACTTGACCACCAATGGGGTTTACGTTTGCCCCATTGTTTTGGTTTAGGGCAAGTCTGATCTAGGGTATTTTAGCAGGTCAGCGTAAAAGCGTCCACCATGTTCTCTAGATCCCCGATACAATTAGGTTCAATAAGAGTTCGCTGGTTAGCCCATCCTCAAATAACCTTTTATAAGAGCGCCAATCCGTGTTTTTTTAGGTTTTTACGCACTTTTGGGCTAGTAATAGAAAAGTTCAATACGATTTCAATATAACGATGGTCATAGAAGAATAACACTACATAGAGTTACATCTAAAACTTCTTTACAGTTGCTAGTAATGAAGGTAGGATCCCTACCTTTGTTGTATATAAGTAGGTTAGTTGTCAGAAGGTAGTTGAAAAGTAACTGACCATTGGACGTGGTGAGCATTCGCATCGCTGCCGACTAAAATGTGCCCGCTCTCATGTTTGGACACCAAGTTCCACACCATAGAGGGAGGAGTGTACTCGGCTTCGTACGGCATGTAAACCGATGTCAGAACGATTGACATACCCCCTATCTCTACGAAAATTGTAAATAGGTTAAAGAAAGATATTTAAATCTGCTTTAGCCAGAATACAGGTTATAATGTTACCTTTACTGCGCTCCACGAAAACCGTAAAGCACTTGAGTTGCAAACCCATGGTTCCTGAATGAGTACCACCGTAACGTCGCCTTTGTTCAGGCGACCAAGGAGAGCAGCTGAGGCTGCTTTAGAGCGATGTAGATTTATTTACAGCACTCTCATACGGGAAAGCCGCTTCCTCCTCCGGTGACGTCAGCTCGCACTCTCCGTCACTGAGAAGCAGCTCCTCCTCCGCAAACATCCTATGCATTGTTGGTGCAAAGTTTGTCTGAAAAGAGACGCTGCCTTCAGCGTCGGAGTGTTCCGGTTCCGGCTCCGCTGAGCATTCCCGCGGTACACTTTAATGATGACCTGATCGGTGCCCTATGAGACGCGACCTTGTCTCTTCTCTAGAAGTCCGATGGACTTCTTATTTAGGGACAAGAGCAGAAGGGCCTTTCGCGTTCTCGACCCGGACGACCCTCCAATCACTTGAAGGGAGGGCCAGGTTCATCACCTGAAGCATCTTTAGGATGCTTTCCGGTGCCGATGGTGTCACCGGAACCCATGCCCTTGCCCGGGGTCTGACTGGAATGCCCTTCCAGTCCACCACCTCCAACTAAGCCCCTGGGTAGACAGGGCCCACCTTTGCAACGGCGGCCTTTTACAGCGCCACCGATCTCAGGTCCTAACAGGCGACCACCTGAATGTGGCCCTGGTACCAACCAGCGTCCTTACAGGCAGAGGGTTCCTGAATTCTCCAGCAGAACGTCAAAGATGACGTTTGCCAGAGCTGCCTTCACCCACCTCCACTGGTCCTTTGGTATGGACCTGAGCTCGTTGCCTCGGTTCAGGACTCCAATAATGATCCTGTCCTTCGCAATCTCGGCAAAGCTAGGCCTGCTCACCCAGGAGTGCGGCCGGATTATTTTTGAGGCCGGAGTTCGTTCCTCCGCCGATCTCTGTCGTTTAGACGGAGGCACCCGGTTTTCCACCGAAACCCCAGTGACCCGGAAGTTAGGCAGCAAGGCTTTCGCCCTTTCCACCGCTTCCTTCGCGCTCTGGGGCAGCGTTTCCAACGGGACCCCGTCGTATCTTTTTAACGTCTTCGCGGCCTTACGCTTATCCGCGAATTTTAGCCGCTCCGACTCCATCTTCTGAGAGGCGTGGCCCGACGTTTCCATCGCTGCCACGCCCTCCATATTTCCGTGTGCAGCTGCTTGTCGCCTTAATCCACTGCCTTTGCGAGATTAGGCTTCGCAGCCGCCCCAGTGTTTGGCGGGCACCTAGTGCCTACCACCACGGAACGATCTACCGTTTCCAGCTCAATCCCCGCAGCTCTACTGGTGCCAGCCCCCGCCATAACACCCATAGTCACGAGCCGGCGTGTAACACCCACCTCCAGCCTGGAAGAGCCCCTATCGGAGCGAAGCGGCGCTTGCGCCTGCGCATTCTTACCCCGAGATGAGGAAGCAGAAATTTTTGTGCTAGGCGCTCGCGCCTTCGTCTTACCATCTTGTTCGTACGACCACCTGCTGAACGAGGCAAGCGCAGCGGTCTGAAATTATAAGAGGGGAAATTGGATGGTACACCACGACAGCGCCCCGTGCCGCGGTAAGGCCAAACTTACTCCTTGAAATTACCCGGTGTCAGGGAGGCGCCGTTAAAATTCAGCCGGAATTTAGACCTCCTGGCTGCAACCCGACCAATGGGCACGGTGATGCTCAACACCCTGGATTAGGGGGAGGATTAGCTAGAGAGGAAAGATAGCTGGGAAATACTAGGAGGGATGCAAGGTATCCGGGGATGAGAGATGTTGGTACGGTAATCTCCACAAAATAAGCCGTGTAAGATCGAGTCCTACATTGGTTCTTATATGGAGCCTTCCTCTTAGTTGGAGGTGGCATGGAAATCCTCGAAAGGAGCAACCATGGCAACACTTAAACCTCATCCCCACGCCAAGGAGACCAACGTTGATGAGGTTGGTATAAGTATATATACAATTTACTAGTTCTATTCTTAAAATTAAAATATGGGAATTTAGTCAAAGACAGAAATGCAAATACCATCGTGGTAACTGTTAACTGTTTCATAATTAATTGCGTTAACCATATCACCATCCAAATTTAAAAACGCGCTGTCAATTTGCGTCCCTGCAGATGTAGTAAAACATTCTAGACCTAACAGATAGATAACAGCGATCTAAAACTGCTTTCCTAAAGAAACTTTTCTATTCTATTTTCAATAGACTTTAGGCATAGATTAAAATCCCCAAAAATTATGACTTCCTGATTACCAATGTCATTACCAAGAATATCGCGGCTTATATAATTTTCAAAAGGTTTCTTACTCAGTTGAAATGCAAAGCGTGCCTATGTCTATATATATCTGGCTCGCATTATTACAAAAAACCGTTAAGTAAATAAAGTTATAAAACCCTGGGCACCACTGCCCTGTGAAGCGTATAGAAGAGTCTAAGTTCGGATTCAACCGAACCTTAAAAACCTTTGCAGGTTTTTATTTCAAAGTTAAACTTATATATAAAAATGTATGTGAGTCCTTTATAGGCGTCCAAATTACTGAACTGATCTTAGTGAAAATTTTACAGTAGGTGCATGTAGTCTGCGCGCCGAACGTAAGGTATAAATAAATTTGGAAAAGTGAGCGGCGCCACGCCCACATGGAAGAGAAGCTTTGAATGCGTCTTATATTCGCAACTTTTCGGTGCAGATGAATGACATTTGGGTATATATAAGTACATACATACATACATATGTCTTATAGATCAACCTGATTATCAATTCGACCAAATGCGTGGTGCCACGCCCTATACAGTGAAAACTCCAAATTCCTTGTCACTTCACAACGAGTTGATGCAGATGTAAAATATTTGGTATATACATAGATCCTATATACATATGAGGCTACACATTATTTGTTATGGAAAAAGGAGGACTCGTGCCCCATTTAAGACGAAACTACAAATCACAATATCTTTCCAGCAATATGACGCAGATATTTGATATTCGATATATACATATTTCCTTAAGAGCAATGTTCAATATCTAAAAAATATATAATGTGGTAGAATTTGACAATGAAGTTTCGAAGATATATGTACCTGTTTGCTTTAAGGTGGGAGATACTATGGCCATTCTCAACACTTATGATTCCGTGTATGTATTTCATAATCAATCTTGTATATCAAATTTGAACAAATTACCTTGTACCTCAGGGAAATAACTATATGTGCATTAACATAATTCAATAAAACGAACTATATATATTACGTTAAATAATTCAACATAATTTATTTTATAGTAGTATTTTATAGTAGTAAGTATTAGTAACAAAACAAAAACCAAGAGCATTTCAATATGCTTGTTTAAATGAAAATAAAAAGCTTAGTAGGGGCATCCCTTAGGAACTAAGTATATGTGCATGGTAGTAGATATTAAATTAAAATTAACCCTGTTAACCAAAATGGGTTCTTTAATAATTTATATGTTTTCCTTTTTTTACAAAAACCTGGCTGACTCTATTTGGCATGGTAGATAATATTCCCCATAAGTCCTGGGTTTAGATCCGGGCTGATAGTTAATAAATATCGGTTTTTGCAGTTATATGAGAGGTGGTGCATGGTTTTTGTACGATTTTTACAGTTTACGAAATTTTGCTTATTGAAATGCAACGAATTTTGTGGAGTTTGGTGACATAGTTTTCGAGATATACCTGGTTGTTCGTAAGTGGATGGTGCCACGCCTATTACCAATTTTTTTTATTGCGTGTATTTTCTTGTCGAACCTCATTCTTTATATTAAATTTAATCAAAAATTTAATTTAGTATATTTGTTGGTGCATACCCATCCTTCATATTAAATTCGAGTAAATTGCTTTTAATGCTGACTTAAATATACAGTTTTTTTTGATTTTTTAAAATTACCATTACATGGGAAGTGGGCGCGGTTTTTTCGACTTTAAAAATTTTCGAAATTTTGCTTATTGACTCGAAATTTAATACGTGTACCGAATTTGGTACAGTTTGGTAATATGGTTTCAGAGATACACCTTTGACGTTGCCGGTAACAGCCATTCCGTCATCACCGTCACCAGCGTCGTCAATGTCACCACGTACATACATATGTTTATCAACATTGGCTCCTTCTCCAGCTCCAGTAGTACGCCGAAACGATATTACTCTGTCAAGCAACAACTTTTTAAAACGTTACAGTGAGCTTCAGTGAAAACCTTTTAGTGAATTTTTTGCAATGTTTTTGATGTAGATTTTTCGTACCCGTTCTTATAAAATCCAGTCTTAAGAATCAGACAGAAACTGAAAGTAATGTGCAATTTTTGCTAATGTATTCACTCATCTTCTCTTTTTAAAATTCGTTTTTCTGTCTCCTGTTTTATTAAATTAGTTCAAGAAATAATATTTTCTATATTCATTGTGTTAAGAATGTTAGGATCAAATATACTTCCCAATTTGTTACAAGTAAATATTTTTCCACCAAGAATTTGCACCAATTTGTACAAACTATCATGAACAAAGTTTCTGCAAAGTTGCCACTGTAACGCAACCCTGCATGGGGAGGCCATTTCAATTCAAACCAAATGGCACAGCGGAATATTTCATAAAATTCTATATTTAAACCCATGTTTTGATAATATCAAGTTATTTACTTTTATATATGTACATATATAATTATATTTTTTATTATTTAATAAATGTACATAGGTATTCATTTTATCATTTATTTAATTTAACGATTTTACATATTTGGGTACAATTTTTCATTTTTATGCAATGCCTTATGCATGTGCAATAAACGTCTACGCAAATACACGCAACTTTTAAAAATGCTTATAATTAAGAAATTGGTAAAAAGTTATGATTCTAAAATGCTATTAAAACAGTTAAATTAATGACATATGTTGCAGCGGTGAACCTTTCTCAGTGAGCTTCTTAAGCATAATACCATAGTTGATTTCTTGTAAGAACTGCAAAAAAATGCAATTAGTCGCATAATTTATTCCATTTAATACCAATACTGACATATAAGTAGGCGTGATGAGCTTACCTGACCCGTAAATTGTCAAAATTTTCACCCACGGCATAGGTTGTGCATGCTATAGCAAGCAATGCAACGTTCTCCAAACTATGCGCACGCTATAAGCCAAGGGGCTGCAAATAATTTTTATTATATACATTGTTATACAATAATTTAGCTTACAGTCATCGACTAACACTAGCTTCGTTCGGACTCGTTTCCCTAGTGCTCGTGCAGTTGATAGCTTTCTAATAGTATACAGTGCTAAATGCATTATTCTCTTTTGGTACCTCTAAAAATAACTCATTTGTTTCAATCGGCCGTACAAATAAATCCACAAATAGTAACGCGTAGTGATTCCAATGAATCTACCACACCCCCCCCCCCCCTCGTGGGGAAAAGGTTTAGTGTGTTGCAGGACTGCGACTCACTGGCCAGCCCGAAAAACAAACGTAAGAAAAAAGAATTAAATACAACATTTTTGGATTTCCCCGTACTACCACCAATTACCACCAACCAATTGCAGCCCAAGTTTGTCGTTATCAAATCAGCGGAAAATGAAAAACCACTGGAAAATTTCAGCGTTTTTGCTAAAAAAAAAGGCACTAGATTCGATTAGTACTGAGGTACAGCCAGTAAACATGCTTCGCGATGGTAGTCTTCTCATTTTAACTAAAAATCAAAAGGTAGCTGAAAAATTCATTGAGACAACTAACTTTGGCGGCTTGTGCAAAGTGTCAATTTCATTACATCAAAACCTCAACTAAACTAAAGGAACAATATTTGACAGAAATTTAATTTAAACACCAGAAGCAGAAATATTAGAAGATTTCAAAAGCCAGGGTGTAATAGGTGTATATAAATTCACGAAAAAAGTTAACAACAAGTCTGTTTACACTGGCTCAATTTTGCTTACATTTGATCTCTATACAGTCCCAAAATATATCGACATTGCGTGGTACAAACTCGGTGTTAGGGAATATTTTCCTAACCCAATGCGATGCAGAAGTTCCCAAAAGTTAGGGCATACACTCAAGCACTGCAATAGTAATCCCATTTGCGCAGGTTGTAACCTTCCTCCCCACAACCCTTCTAACTGCACGCGCAGCATGTGTGCCAATTGTTTCGGTCCTCACCCTGCCTCCGCCAACTCTTGCCCAACATACCAACAGCAAATAGAAATATCAAAAATTAAAACCCAGAACAAATGCAGTACGTTTGAAGCACGATGTATTTTTAAGCAAAATAATCCACTTATTTGTGAAGCCTCTTACGCCACTACCCTCTCTTCAAACCATCATTCAAACCTTGACAAATCTAATAACCAAAATAATAAAACCGGTTCTACGCCCTTTTCCTCCTCCCCCTCTAATCATTCTCAACTCACAATTAACTATAATGTAACTACTGACCCTCAGAGCATAACAGAAGCACACGTTCCACTAACCAACTATACCTTTGACAACCTGTTCTGCCCGCCTCCCCACTTCCCGCAAATAACACCATAATCAATAATCAACACTTAACCATTGACACCGACAATCAACTTATTGAGAGCTCTGTTAACATTAGTAACAACAATAATCATAACAATGTCATATTAAAAACTCCCGTCCTTCTTTCTTCTTCTAATCCTCTCTCACAAATCTTCTCTTATCTAACAGAAGATCAACTTAGCACAGAAAATATTCACTCATTAAACATAACTCCAAACTCAACCTCTAACGACTCTTAATTCACTAATTGCGATACACTGAGTGAGTGTATTTTAATAGTACATTGATAAGTTTTCTCTTAGTTGCTGTAATGCTGAACATTCTGCAATGGAATATTCATGGTTATTATAACAACTACTCGAACATGGAAATATTAATTAAAGAGCAATTACCAAAGATAATTTGTCTCCAAGAGACTCACTGCAAATATAACTCAATTCCAACTACACCTAAACAATACAACGCACATTTTCATAATTTTAGTTATAACACCTCCGCTAAGCAGGGTACAGCCTTATTGATTCACAAGAGCTTACCATATAAACTTATCAACATTAATTCAAGTATTTCTGCCGTCGCAGCTGAAATAAATCTTAAAGTAAAATTCACTGTAATTTCTGTTTACGTTCCCCCACAACATAATCTTCTTACTTCTGAGCTTTTCAACATCATAAACGTAACTAACAACCCAGTGATAATAGTTGGCGATCTGAATGCATGGAGCCCACTTTGGGGCTCACCAAATCAAAACTCCAAAGGAGTAATCATTGAAGACTTTCTTTTAGCATCCAACCTCTCTATCCTTAATGATGGTTCGCCCACGCATTTCAGCACGCACAACTCGTTAACTCATATTGATTTGTCACTATGCTCTTCACAACTCGTCCCAATATGCAACTGGTACGTTATTAATGATTTGCATAATAGTGACCACTTCCCTACAATAACATCGGTTACAATTGATCGGTATACTCTACACCGCACAATTCCACTTTTCAATACCAAAAAGGCTAAATGGTCACTGTTTCAAGACAGGATTCTAGACTTGTCACATTTATTTCCCCCTACCGATAACATCAATGGCGAAGCCGCTCGTATTAAGAAGATAATACGCTCAGCAGCAAACAATTCTACTCCCCGAACAACTTATAAACAATTTAGTAGGACTGTACCTTGGTGGTCATCAGAGTTAAAAGCGTTACGAGATGCTAAACAAAATGCTTGGAGAGCTTACAGACAGTCCTTCACTTGTGACAATCTAATAGCATATAAAAAAGCCAACTCTGCATTTAATAAAGCTAAGAAAGAAGCTAAACAGCAAAGTTTCGCGGATTTCACCAGGAAAATTAATCCTACTACTTCCACACCAGTAATCTGGCAAAACGTGCGTAAATTAGTAGGCACATACAAGCCTTCCAATATACATACAATTGAAACGCCATCTACCATAGTTACGGACCCCAAAGACATCGCTGAAACCTTTGCTGGCTTCTGGTCTTCGAGCTCTAATGACGCTAACTTCTCCTCTGCTTTTCGTTTAGCTAAAAACACTTCCCTCGGCCAATCCGCAAATACTTGCTCTAACTACAAATCTAGCATAATCGACTCCCCATTTCTTTAGACAACTGTTTAAAGTCATTAACTGGCACAACCCCTGGCCACGACAAAATTTCGTATCCCATGCTTGTTAACATGCCAACCATTTTCAGAAAACGGCTTAACAAACTTTTCAACAATATCTTCGATACAGGTATTATACCACATTCCTTTAAAACTGCTACGGTCATCCCAGTAAAAAAACCCAACAAAGATGCTCGGCTGGTAGATTCCTATCGCCCCATATCGTTGCTTCCCTGTATTAGTAAGCTGCAAGAAAAAATGGTCTCAACGAGGCTTATTTGGTTTTTAACGTCCTCAAAGGTACTTTCACTTAACCAATTCGGCTTTCGTCCAGGGACAAGCACGATGGATGCACTCTATTATATCGATCATCTCATTTCAAAAAGCCTATCATCCAAAAGTCACCTTTCCATTCTCTCAGTAGATTTCGAAAATGCTTTCGATAGAGTGGGTATTCACGTTGTTCTAAACAAGCTACTTGAACTCCAAATAGGCCCAAAAATGTACAATTATATTAAATCTTCAGTTGTCAATCATCTCCCATAGAGTTCAGTCGATAACTACTTCTCTTTCTGTCTTTTGCGCTTTCGTCTTTACGACATATTCGTTCTAATCCGGTCACATGTGTGAAGGTTATTTCTATTTCATTAAAGTGCAACAAACCAATTTAAATCAGTGAAATAAGAAAAACTCAGGATGGCCTCCGATCCGGGGGGAACAAGTCAAAACTACTACGCTATACTCGGACAAGAACCAACAAAAAAACGTAAAACCCTAAACCTAGACAATACCTATGACTTTCCAACTTTAAAAACCTACCAGACTAGTAAAAAAAACACCTGCCCAAAATTTATCCTAATAAAAAACAAAAATCCGAATACTCCACTCAAGTCACTCAATATTTTTCTAGTAGCCAAAGCGCTAGAAAGCATAACTATCGGAAAACCCCAATCCACCTCATTCACGAGGGAAGGCCACCTTCTTGTCCTGACCTCAAACGAAAAACAAACCGCAAAATTTTTGAAGGCAACAAAACTCTCAAACTTGTGTGACATAGAAGTCAGCCTACATCCAACGTTAAACACTGCAAAAGGTGTAGTCTACTCGGAATATTTAAGCTCATTATCTGAAGCAGAAATAGTGGAGGGTCTTAAGGACCAATCAATAGTTGAGTGTAAAAAAATCACCAAGTTAAAAGATGGCAAACTTGTAAACACTCCTCTTCACATTCTATCATTTAATTTGTACCAAATTCCAAATGAAATCGAAGTAGCATGGATGAAGGTAAAAGTAGAACCCTACATTCCCTCTCCAATGCTGTGTAAAAACTGCTTCAAAATAGGACACACCAAAAAGCAATGTAAAAGTGAAACAAAATGCAATGTCTGCTCCAACACCGATCACGAAAACTCGATATGCGAGAAGGTAGAGTGTATCAATTGTAATCAACCACATCGGTCCAACAATAAAGACTGTCCCGTTTTCAAGAAACGTCAAGCCATTCTCAAATATAAAACAATTAGCAAATGCACCTTCAAAGCAGCCACGGAAGAAATTAATAAAAAACAACCAGATGAATTCACAAAAAACTCTCCGATAGAAACACTTATCGAAGCAACCCAAAAAAAAATCAAACCCAAAACAGAAAGCTCGAAAGAAACAACACCTCAAACGTCTCCTCAACTAACTAAACCACTCGAAACAAAACAGCGAACTGTAACAGACAAACCCACCTCAACTAAAAAACTCGACATCGCCGAAAACTCATACTTTAAAAACAATAAATACACAACCACAAAAAATCAATCACTTACAACCGAACCTACTCAAGCAACAAACATGATCTCTCAAGAATATGAAGATAAAATAAAAGAAAATAGCATAACAAAAAAAAACAAAGACAATGAACAACACTACACAGCTAATCTAGCAACAAGCAAAACCAGTTCTTATTACGAATACCTAAGCTCCGAGCCAGACCTTGAAATGAACTAATTTCTCACTCTTGTATAGTAAGTATACAAGAATTGAGTCATTTACATATGTATATATATTGATATGGTCCTTAAGATTCTCCAATGGAATATTAATGGATACAATAACAACTACAATGAGCTTCAAATAGTGATAAAAAATTATGGTCCAAAAATTCTAGCATTACAAGAAACTCACTTAAAAACAAACTCTTTCCCAACAACAAAGCCAGTAAACTACACCTTTTATAGTAAAAACGACATTGACCCTACATCGACAGCAAAAAGAGGCATTGCACTTCTCATTTCCAATTATATTGAACACACTCCAATACCCATTAGCTCCAATCTTTTAGCCCAAGCAGTTGAAATAAAAGCCAAAATACCTTTTGTTATCATTAACATGTATGTATCTCCGCAAGAAAAGATAACGGAAAACGTATTGAACAGCATTGTTCAAAATATTAGCAAACCAATACTCCTAGTCGGCGATTTCAATGCCTGGAGTCCGTCCTGGGGATCCTCAAAGTATAATCAAAAAGGGAAAATAATTAACAAATTCATTCAAAACAACAACTTAATTCTGCTAAATGATAATTCCGCAACTCATTTTTCCACACACTCCTCCTTCACACACGTCGACCTAACTATGTGCTCACCACCACTAAACATAGACGCTACATGGACAGTCGGTAAAAATCTACATGGAAGTGATCATTTCCCTCTGTTTATCTCACTCCACACCAGTGAGATTTCCAGTTTTTCATATAAAACCACAAAATGTATCACTGACAAAGCCGATTGGTACACATTTCAAAAAACTGTAAATAAGTATATCCCCTGTATCTCGAGGACCGATCCCCCAAATAAAAAAGCTGCCCAAATCCAAAAAATAATAAGACGATCAGCCTACGAAACCTTACCTCGAACCAGCCAAAAATATAGCAAACGACAAGTATACTGGTGGAATCCTACACTTAGCATGTTGCGATCAGAGAAGCAAAATTTATGGAAACTTTTGAAAAGGTCCCCAAGTAGGGAAACTCTTCTTAATTATAAAAAGGCAAACGCAAAATTTAAAAGAGAAACTAAGGTTTCTAAGAGACAATGTTTTATTTAACCAAAAAAAACAAACAGTGAATAGCCTAACATTTAACCATTTACCAACCAGTAAAGCCGATTCCATTGAAACCCCTTTTTCCTTACTCGAACTACAATCCTGCCTACAGTCGCTTAAAGGGAAAACGCCTGGGGTAGATAAACTCTCTTATCCCATCTTTAAATATTTGCCATTATCCGGAAAAAAGATCCTGTGTGAGCTTTATAACGATATTTTCAATTCTGGTATTATTCCACAATCCTGGAAATCGGCCAACATTATCCCAATACCCAAACCTAAAAAGCCAAAAAGCAAAAGCGAGGGGTACAGACCAATTTCTCTCTTGCCATGCATTTCGAAGATTATGGAAAAGATGATTTCTCGAAGACTGATGTGGTATTTGACAGAGGAAAAGCTCCTAACAGAAAACCAAACCGCATTTAAACGTGGAACGGGGACTTCTCGTGCTAGACGAATTAATTTGCAACTCACTATCTTCGAGAAACCATTTTTCCATTCTCTCAGTCGACATGGAAAAAGCCTTTGATAGAATAGGTATACACTCAGTTATTGAACAACTTCTAGCATGGAAAATCGGGCCAAGGATTATAACTTTCGTCAAAAATTTCTTATCTAACCGAAGATTCCGAGTCAGAGTTAACCACGTTATCTCTGACTACTGGCCACTCGAAAATGGAATCCCACAGGGGTCCCCATTGTCAGTTACACTTTTTCTTATTGCTACAGATAAACTAAGTAGATTAATTAACACAGACAAATATTTCCAAACGTCACTTATGCAGATGACCTATACATTTTCACCAGAAACTATAAAGAAAAAGATTTCAATGACAAACTACAGACCCTTTCCGAAAAGATAACCAATTGGGGCGCTGCATATGGCGCGAAAATCTCTCGTGAAAAATCTAGACACCTGCATATCTGCCGCAAGATAAATTGTAACGTCAATATACACATTAATAATAACATTGTGCAAAAAGTAGATAACTTAAAGATTTTAGGGTTAATATTTAATAATAAATACCTATGGAATGAACATGTAAAATATATATGTCTCTCTCTTGAAAAGCGTCTTAACATAATAAAATGTTTAAGTAGTGTAAAACTAGAAAGTAATTCTAACTCGTTAGTAAATATCCTAAAAGCTGTAATCTTATCAAAGATTGACTATGGCCTGCCTATATACGGAGCAACAACACAAAGCAACATCCGGAAAATCGAGTCCACATACCACGCAGCCGCCAGGATGTCACTGGGGGCTTTCCGCACCACTCCTATTGTGAATGTTTTGAGCGAAGCAGGACTTCCAAGCATAAAAGACAGAATTAAAAATAATACCGCCCACTTGGTCACAAAGCTTATTTTTTCAAACGGTACTCTCTTGAAACATCTTTTCACAAACCGGCTTAAAAGAAAAACAAAGAGCAGAAAAGATTCAACTTTACAAAGAGTAATCGACCTAGCAAACACCATGCAAATAGTCCCAACACCCATCACCCCACAGAGGAAGAAAGCTCCGCCATGGAAACTGAAGGAAGGATCAATTGACCTTTCTTTGACGAAGCATACCAAAAATAACACAAGCCCAGAGGTATTCAAAAGCAAATTCTGCGAAATACAGAACCAACACCAAAATTGGAACTTTTTATATACAGATGGTTCGAAATCAGGCGAAATGGTTGGCTATAGCATTGTCGACCAGCAGAAAGTTATGAAAATAGCTACTCTCCCTCACTACTGCTCCGTTTTCACAGCAGAAGCACAGGCGATTCTCGACGCATGTACACACGCAAAAAGAGAAAAAGGCAAATTTCTAATATGCACAAATTCGCTGTCCACACTTACTGCAGTAAAAAACATAAACAACCAAGACAATACAATATCGCTAATCCGAAACATCGTTACACACGCCCAAAACAAAATCAAACTTCTGTGGATACCAAGCCACATCGGAATCCTTGGGAACTCTTTAGCTGATGAAGCAGCAAAATATGCGACCAATGCGCCGGTAATATTACATATCAACATCAACAAAGATGACCTAAAAAAACACATTGCCAAACACCGTACACAAGCTTCAATACAAATATGGGCCGAATACTCTCATCACTACAAACATTTCAACCCATCCCAAACCCGTCCGTGCTTCCCAGTGACCGTATCCAGAAGGGACACAATCATCTTCACACGATTTCGTCTCGGCCACACAAGATTAACCCACAAACACATATTTGAAAACACCAATAAACCTACTTGCCTCTTTTGCAATATGGATACACTCACACCACTACACCTAATCAATAGCTGCTCCGCCATAGACAACATAAGACAACAACTAGGAAATAAGAACTTAGTCGAAGTTTTGAAAACCCCCAATCACGATAATATAACGACATTCATAAAATTTATCCGCAAGCTTAATCTGTATTTTGATATATAAAACAAGACAATCAAACAGTAATATAATAATAATACGGGCTAACATATATTTCTTTACTGTGTATATTAGATTTAAACATGTAGCTTAAGGCCTCCGCTGCTATAGCTTTAATGTATTGAATTGTATAATTTACTTATATTTTTTCAATAAAGTTAATAATAATAATAATATATTAAATCTTTTCTGACATCGCGATCATTACGCAGCAGGGTAAACAGCACACACTCATCAATTCATCCACTTTTTAATGGGATACCTCAGGGATCTCCGCTTTCAACGACGTTATTTTTGATCGCATTCGACGAGCTTAGCAAAATACTATGCGCCCAAAAGGGAATCAGCCATTGCTTCTCTGCGGACGATGTATACCTCACGTGCAACAGGAGGGACACTAAAGACACCCACACAAATTTTGAAAACGCGATATCATCAATAAGCTCATGGTGTCAATATTCTGGAGCAAAGCTATCACTCGAAAAAGGCAAGCATCTTCACGTTTGTCGGAAACATCTTTGTGACCCCATTACAATTAAGATTAATAACTTCACTGTAGAAAATGTTAAACACCTAAAAAGGTATAACTTTTGATTGTAAGCATAATTTTAAGGAACACTGTATTAGCTTAAGATCTAGCCTAGTTGCCAGACTCAACCTCATAAAATACCTTTCCTCCAGCAAAAGTCATATACATACCAACTCCCTCCTCAATATCACGCAGCTCACATTGCTCTCCAAAATTGACTATGGATTGGCAATTTATGGCCAATGTTCCAAAACCAACCTTCTTCGTATTAAGGGACCATATCATGCAGCCATAAGATGCAGCCTCAGAGCATTTAGAACCACGCGAACTGAAAATCTACTGGCCGAAAGCGGCTTTCTCACTATTGAAGACCGAATTCAATATGTGCGATGCCGTCAAATCCGAATCATTTACTCGTCAAACAACTCGGTCATGTATAGAGAGATCAAATTACAAAAACAGCGAAAACGCAAGTTGAAATTTTCATCCGCTCTTTCATGTATGCTTAATATAGCATCGGCAAGTGAACTCCATCCGGCTCCACCTCCAACTTCGAATCAGCCTCCATGGCATTTGCAAAACAAGTCCTTCCTCGACGGTCTTACAGTTCATAGGAAGCAAAACACCAGCGTAGTTACCTATAAGCAATTGTTCTACGAAATTACTGACCGATTCTTGAAGGAAAACTGGATACTTCTTTCCACAGATGGTTCAAAATCAACAGACGGAACCGGTTTTGCAGTCGTTAACGCTAAAGGAATCTTATTAGCACAAGGAATCTTACCAATGGTTGCAACAGTTTTTGACGCAGAAGTGCAGGGCATACTGTCTGCTCTTCTTCTAGTTAGAGCTTCTAAAAACAAATTTATTATATGCACAGACAGCCTTTCGGCGTTTGAAGCCACCAAATCGGCACGGAACTCTGCGGAACCAATTGCCGCCATACAGGAACTCATCATTCAACTAGAGAAAAGAGTCAAACTGATGTGGGCTCCTGGCCACGCCGGAATCAATGGAAATGAGCATGCAGATAGAGCTGCCAAATCAGCCACAAAAGCTCCAGTTATCACTTTCATGCCATTCTCAAGCAAAGCAGTGGCGAAAAGAATTTCTAATACAGCGTACCAACGATGTGCTATCAAATGGGCAAATTATTCCCACACATATAAAACCTATAATCCAAACAGATCGAGGATCAGGCTCCCCACGACGACTACAACACACATGAACAAATGCTACATCCGCCTCAGATTAGGGCACACTAGTCTAACTCACGCTCATCTACTGGAAAACGAGTCTCAACCAGCCTGTCAATTTTGTCGCGATGCTCCCCTAACCATTTCCCATATTCTCAAAGACTGTTCCCATCTGACACATTACAGATCTTCCATTTTTCCGAACCCCAACCCGTTAGACTTGCTAAGTACTCCAAGTGAGAAAAATATTAAACTGTTATTTGAATTTTGTAAAACAATACATATTGATAACTTAATTTAAACTTTTATACACCTTAAGCCGATAGCCCTGGCAGCTAGTGCTTAATTAATTATAATTTTAATTGTTTGCGGGCCGAATATTCATGTATATTTTTACCACTCAGATATGGATTGGAGTCTTCTTAGTTTGTAGTGTATTTCACTAAGCCTTGATAAGCCATGGAAAAGAAAAGCTCCTGACCACTACTACTACCACCTCCGCCACCGCCGCCGGCACAGCCACACCTGGAAATTATTCCATTAAAATCACTTAACTTGAGTAGCCCTATTGCTGAGAGGGGGGAAATAGGGTAATTTAGGGTTTAAATTTAAGCAAAATTAAAATTTATTTTACCTTGTCTTACTGAGCACTAGAATTTTTTACACGAAAGAAATTGTGAAAGAGAAATATGAAAAAAACATCAACTACACTCTTGTATTTTGATGTACTTTTGAGCAAATTTGTGAACACAATGTTGTATTGTGTGGTAGCTAAGAAAAGATTTGTAAAATTAATGAAAAGTGTCATTCAACTCGAATTTCAACTACATTTATAATGTACTTTTTGCACTTTTTTCAATACAATTGAACTTTTTTCATATTTGCTACTTCACCAACAGTTTCTACTACACATTTTTTTGGACAGTGTGAAAACAACTCTGTCTAAAAATGGGTCTATTGCCCAAAAAATTCATCCTTACAAATCAGGTGATCTCAGCTGGGCCTAATTTTGACGTCTATGGCTAAGATTTTTCACTTGTAATTATTTACAATGGTCCCATGGCTCGAAGAAAATCACTTATTTCAAATATTAATAAAGAAAAGCGACTTTTATTCGCCAACATTTACAAAAGTAAAAGTTTCAAGTTTGTAACTGTAACTGTAATATATAGCGACAAAAGCAAATATAATACTTTTTGATCGGATGGCCGTTGATGGTGTATGTATATTTGTCTATCCTTAAGGACAATTTACACTCCAGTGCAGAAAAAATGGGTTTGGCAAGAAACGGGTTTTTGCTTCAGCATCACAACGACCCGAAACATACGGCTCACGACGTTAAAATTTGGTTACTTTCCAACGCAAACCATTTGTCAACACCCCCTCAAAGTCCTGACATAAACTCTATAGAAACCCTTTGGACATACTTTGAAGAGAGAGTGCGTGAACACAATTCCATCAAAAAATAGTCTCAAGGAGGTTTTGCAGAGGGTATGGAAAAAATACCACCTGAATTTTGTCGAAAGTTGGTAGAATCGATGTGAAAACGCATGGAAGCTGTATATAAAAGTAGTGGTTATCATTTGTTTATATATCACTTTTAGTCAAATGCAAAATATTTTTGGGAGTTACCTAACGATGCAAAATACTCTTGCAAGTTACAAATTCTGAATTATCTTTATTATTTTTCTGTGTACGTTTATGTTTTTTTTGTGTTATTGAAGTCCCAGCGAAGTTATGAGTTGATATGAAAAACAGTGGTACATTATTGTACGTTTTATGTATGCAGTTTGTAGCTCACTCCTTATATACGTTTAGCTCCGTATAAAATAAACAGCTCTAGTTTTGTTATATATATATATTTTAAATCAAATTAAGTACAATGAAACTGAGTAATTTCACTTAAGAATAATTGTATGTCTAGTAGTTAACGATGTCAGCATGAAAAGGGCGAGCGCCAAAAAAAAACCAAATGTCAATAATAAATATAACGGTATAACCTTTTTTTCTGAATTAATAACAATTAGTAAGATGGATACTAGCGCGATTAGGGCAATGACAGTGATTATTTTTAAAGGAAGACTAACTGAGTTTGAGGGTTGTGGGTAGAAAAAAGAATAGCAGATCTGATTGCTGTAACACATAGTATCTGAAGGGAAAGAAGACGTGGTAAGTGAAAATGAATCTACAAATTCTATTTACGATGATCCTCCGTCTTTCGTCATTTTACGAAAAGAGGCTAGAGAAAGTTTACTTGAATATTTGTACGCACTTATAGAAATGGCGAAACCAATAAATCTCGATGAAAAGAGCTTCGTAGGACACACGTGCAAGTAAGTCTGGTATGGTGTACCAGGCGAAAAGCCTGATAGAGCTAAATAACAGATTCGAGTTTACTAAAAAATGAGAGGTGAGCCAACGTCGCCAAACATAGTGTTCATGTCTCAAACATGTTCATGGAAAATACTTAGTGAGAAGTTTCCCCAAAAGAAAAGATGTTTCAAATGCGATAGAGAAGGTCATTTGGCCGATGCTAGGGTATATCAACGTAACGTCTTTCAAATGTAGGCAAAGGGGCCATATCGCCAAGGGTTGTAAAATAGATATAAAGTTTAAAAGTGAGTTAAATGTTGTGCCAACATAAGGGGAACAAAAGGGAAGTGAGATTTAATTATGTTACTTTTAGTGCCTTACTAGTTACAGGATACGACTCGTGCATAATGAGATGCGATACTCTTTTACTGATAGGCGACGTAGTGCTTAGTAAGAAAAGGCGGCAATTGTATGGAACAACAACTCTCGGTAGCGTTGATGCCGAAATAGAAATCGACGAGCTGGTGTTAAGAATTACTTTCCACGTAGTAAAAGAACGCGATATACCGTGGCGCTGCCACAATATTAAGCGACATTCTCAAGCATGTGGAATCGGTTTTTAAGCAAGGTGTAGTAACTTTCAGGTTACCAGCACGCGAGTAATGCTGAAAATTGGTGGCATTTGTGGAAAAGATGAATACCAGAATCTCAGGGTTGCAGTTCTAGAGAGCGGGCCAGTTGGGCCAGAGCGAGGCAACAAAGGCAGGGGAACGGTGCCGGTGTGTGAGGTTGCGGATATTACGAAAACTGCTACGAGCATCAGAGACGCTGTGGTGGATATCAAGAAGAGTGTGTCGAATCGTAAATAGTGGGTTTGCCATGATTAACCCAGAGCGAAGCTTCCGATGAATATGGCAGTTTAGAAGGCTGCGATTGTCCTTTAAGAGAGTTTGAATAGTAGTTTCTACCCGAAAATAGAGAACCAGAGAGTGGAGGAAGGCATTAACCTGTCGCATTTTAAAGGAAATACACACAGATACAAACAGATACAAGAGATATATAAAGAGGGAATAATATGATGCAGCACTTCTGAGTATACATCATCGGTGGCACTGACGCAGAAAAAAGATGGGACGAAAAGATTTTGTTGTGATTTTCCCAAAGTTAGCGAAAAAATTGTGATAGGCAACTTTCCTATTTATGACCCTAGTCGACGAGGTGTTAGACAACTTGTAGGACGCCAGAGTTTTTATAACACTCAATTTGAGAAACGGGTTATATCACATACCAGCCGAACCTAGCTCGCCAAAAACATGCGTCATTTTTCACCCACAGCGGTCAATTCGTATTCTATTTCGTTCCATTTGGGACTACCAATTCACCCGCAGTATTTTGCAGAATTATTCGAGCAGTTTTTTTGGATATGTTCATAACTGTATCATCAATTATCATATAAATGACAACATCGTTATTCATACCAGGACATCGTTACTCAAGGACGAGAAATGAGTTGTTGGAAAAACTGCGAATTGCGCTTGGAAGGACTGCCGAGCATAAGTTACAGATAAAGTGTCAGTTCCTCAGGAAGCAAATCAATTTTTTGGATATATTGTGGAAAACGGAAAAATTTTGTCGTTATTAAAAAGACTAAAGTGTCAGTTTCTTAGGAAGCAAATCAATTTTTTGTATATATTGTGGAAAACGGAAAAATTTTATCGTTATTAGATAGAACTAAACTTGCGACATATTCCGAGAAGTAAAAAGGAAATACAGAGGGTTTTAAAAATAACACCGGTTAACATTTATCGCTTCAAAAAATCCATCGGCTTGTTAAATTTTTTCGTTTGAGGTATTTGGTTACAATGCCCTCTTCGGAAGTAAACTTTTTACTTATTTTTTGCGATATCTATATGTAGGGAAAAGACGCTTCGCCTCGATAAATACACGCTGACGCTTCTAAACGGGCCATTGGAGCAGTGCTATTGCAAAGAGATTCAGAGGATCGTTTGATTCACTCAGTAGAATACATGAATCGCAAAACTACAATGGCGGAAGAAAAGTACAGCAGGTTTGAGCTCGAAGTTTAAGTGTAAACGGCTACCTAGATTTATGTAAGACAAAGTGTTGAAGACAATATAAAGAAAATACAAAACGAAAACTGTAGGTAGAACGTTCAATAAGAAACAAAGAAGTCAGTTATAATATCTGCGATCTAGTAGCCATCGAAAGGACTCAATTTGGGGCCGTTATGCAACTGAGGCAAAAATATTTGGGGCAGATATGAAGTGAGGAAAGTTGGCGACCAAGAAGGTCAGGTTAGAACGATAACTATAGCCGAAAACATGAAACCATGGAGGTGGTTATTGAGAGTCGAATAACGTGTAAATTTAACCGACTATGTATGAAACACTATGTACACAACACACCGAACACACAGCGGACGAACAAGTAACGAAGAAAGAGAGTAGAAGGTGTACATCAGTATAGAAAATGATTGTCAAGTAAAGCGCGCACAACACAGTTGCCAAACTGTTTGCAAATTCCGGATATTCAAACCGTATGTGCATATCTAATAAGTGAACTATTGTATAAATGTGAATACAAACTGTTAAGCGAAGCGTCTTTTTCCTATATATAGACATCGCAAAAAATAAGTAAAAAGTTTACTTCCAAAGAGGGCATTGTAACCAAATACCTCAAACGATAAAATTTAACAAGCCGATGGATTTTTTGAAGCGATAAATGTCAACCGGAGAATTTAATACCTGCTAAATTTGTCGACGGGATAAATATAGCATGCACTTGAGGAAATGAAATTGTGTTTAAAGCGGAAAAAGCACGTAGTCGAGAAAACTGACCTAATGGTTTTGTTAGCGAAGACCACTTTGACCGCCGAGTCAGTGTTGGCAGATTTCCCCTTCCCATATATTCCAAAATCGATCTCGCAATGCCCCGCTGCGTGCCACTGCTTACGTAGAGAGCAATACCTTTCCGGCGGCTCCATACAATTTGGTGTCTACGCTAAATTTGCGCTACACAGCAAAAATTGATAGGAGGTCAGAGGCTCCTCTTGTTCGGTTTGTCGACGTTCAGACGCGTCAAGTACTTGAAAGCAATTATTATCCATTCGCTTTTGCCTATTATATTTGCTTTCACACGCGCCAAGTTTATTAAACGCAAGTCTTTGCTTCTTTGCTTTGTCACAAAACAAATATGGATTGCCACAACAACAAATATGGTGGAAAGGAAGATGCAAGGCAAGCAAACTTGAAACGACTTGACGGTACGCGTGTGTATACTTCGCCTCTCTTCTCACCACTATACAACATTCTTAATTAACATGTGCTCCTTCGGGTGCATCTCTTTCACTGTGTGCCGCTGTACCTTTTCCACAATTGCACCATGCGCTCCCAAGCACGACCTTTAAATGAATCCTCAGAACAGTTGAATATACATTCAACACTTCTCGTGGATTTGCAATACATATTCCAATCGCTGTAAAGCGCATCGTAGATAAAAAGCTTTTGTTTGCGTGACATTTGCAACTTTATCAGAAAAGCGAAAAAGATAAAAGGGATACAGAGGCATGTTAATAGGTGATTGGTGTCGGGCGGAGATTTTCCACGTGCCGAACATATATTTGAGATGTCGGCACGAATCTGGATATTCTACTCTGACTCCAATAACAACATTCACGAATGCTGCTCAGTGCTTGTCTATTCGCTGTCGCATCCCGTGATTGTCTGGCGTATGTCCTGATCTCGTTCGTAAGTTCATGGAGATGCCTTTTGACGTGCCTGGGAGAGGGCTTAGCCATTTACAAGTTCCTATTTGGGTGGCCGGTTAGGTACGGTTGAACGTCATGTTGTGCTCCTTTATAGGAGTCATGCAGGAATCCTGGCGAAGGTGTGCTTCCGGCGAAATAGAAGACACCCCGTCACGGTTCGGCGTTCTGACAGATCTATATCTTCGTACACTGCCCCAAAATTGGAGCTGAATAGTTTACAATCGGCCGCCCAGATGCCTTGTATATTGTCAACAACGTTTTTTTGTCTTTGCCTCCCGTGGTGCCAGTGAGCGACCTGAGGACCTTTTTGTGGCTCTGTACTTTATTGGCGATTGCGGGTGTGTACGCTGAGAAGAAGAGTAGACTTTCAAAAGTGACCCCAAAATCATCAGGTGGTTAACGGTTGTGGGCTCCATCAACATGCATGTTAATTTCCAACCTGACCTCATTTGTCCTTGTTGTAAATAGAGTCGCTGAGGAGTTGGTAGAAGATAAGGTCATGTATCATACAGTGACGAGGTGAGAGAGATCGGAGAGATAACTGTTTTTTTTTCAGGGACCGGCCATCAATTGCATTTCTGGTAGTCATTATCTGTGGGGTGGAGTTTGCGTCTCTGCAAGACAGCGACGATTGTTAACCACACAGGCGATTATCTGTCTACCGTATCAGCCCCGGTGGGAAAGTTGTTGTCTCCACGTAACTCTGTCGAAAGTCTTCGACGCATCTAACGCTCCTAAGACGCTTCACTCACAGGGATAGTTGTAGTTCACCGTAATGAACTGAAAAATCCTTAGTTCACCTCTGTGTTTATGCTGTGTTTATGCGTTGAATTTGAGAGGAGTGAGTGAAGAGATGGAGAAGTTGAAGACACTGGTAAGGTATACAACTCCCATCGGGCCCACATTTTTCAGCATGACCATTATTAATCCGTCAGGACTAATGACCTTGGAGGCCTTCGTGGCTACGGTGAGATGAAGGACCAATATTTTTGGCGATTTGCGCAGTCTCGTAATCCCGAATGAAATTTCAACTCGGTCATCATGCTTCACCCACTCGTGGTCAGGTTACAGGACCTCAGATGCTCCTCCCACTTTTCGGGCTGTGTGTTACTGATCTGGGAATTACGGCGATCAGAGGGATGAAGGTGGTCACGCTTATTGGCAAGGTCAGCCGCAGCCACAGAAATTGGAGTGGGACGAGAACTGAAGGTCCCCTCAGTAAAATCTGCGAATCTAATCCAATCAGTCATTTTAAAATCGATAAAGATATGGCGGTCCGCAGAGACGAATTCGTCAGGTCTATCAATAGAGATGACTGATGCAGGCGATAACACAGGTCGTCACGTTATATTATATAGCAGACCTGCGCTAGATATTGTTAGGTCAGGCAAGCGGTAGCAAGAACACGTGATGCTGGTAGGGGTCGTCGTTTCTCGTCCAGAATGTCGAATCGTATATCTAATCTGCAAATTTATTTCCCCTACGATCCGCTGACAGGTTTCAAGTCACCTGCTACCATGCGGTTTTCACTTTTGAGGAACGCGCCTATGTCAAGTTGATATCCTGCTGGGCTGCAGGTGTCAGAGGGTATATAAACTTTATAAATATCGAGCTTAACATCGAACTATGCCCGGACATCCAAGGGCTTTATCCTTGCGGTCGATGTCTTCTTCGATAAGACGATACTGTATTGAACGCTAAGCCTCAACCAATATCTCGCCCGGGTTGCTTACGATGCACAAAGTTACCGTTGCAACAAATCGCTGTGGTGGTTGCTATCTGGTGGTGTTGATCGGCATCCCTGAGCTGTAGGATGTATACCAACCCTGCTGCCAGAAGGCTAGGTCGCGGATGCAACAGTCCTTAGCCGGCTAAAACCCGGATAATTCCGTTACGTACAACCGACTGTCTTAGGAATGTGGTCCTCACTATAATTATTTATTGCAATCACCGAGACCTGTCCGATCAAAGGCGATGTAATATTCTAGCAGAACTGATTAGTTTGATACGATGTATAAATCATTATGACATTTACAATATATGCTACTACATTTACTGAGTTAATCATGCAGCAATGCCGAAACTAATATAAAGTGGCAAAATGGTGGAAACCGTTTGCCCATATCATAGAAATCAAGCTGCAAGTCATCTCTTTCTTACTGCCGTTAACAAGCAGATATACTCACGGGTGTACATATATAAATGGTTCCATATGCGTTAGTTTTTGTTGACAATGTGTTGATCTACCCATCAATCAGAACACATTTTGCCGAGTGTCATAGTCCGTTTCCACAAGCGCGAAATTGCGCAGTTTCGACTCTTAATTTTAATTTGAAATTGCGACTGTTTACACATCTATCTCAATTCTAATCGTGATTTTGTTGACAAACGGCCGAGTGTATTTCTGTCATGAAAAATCTTTTTAGAAAAATAATTTGCCGTTTGGTCGGACATCGAGTTATGATATATTTGTTATTATATTATTATAGTTTTATTTAATAGAATACAACTTAAACTAAGAAATATTGCTTTTTGATGAAATACAGGATGGAGCCTTTCGCGGACCGATAGTCCTCTCTTTGTCCATTAGACAGCTGATGAAATAAAAGCATTTTACACAAACAATGCAGAGAAAACCTTTCAATCATTCTGTCGTTTGTCCGCTTCATCTGCGCTCGTCATCTTTTGTTTTAGAATTTGTTCTGTGTTCTCTCCTCTAGCTATTATTATGTCACTATCAGTTGCTCTCAGCGTGGAAGGCACAATCTTCTGTTCTATCATTATTTTTCTCTTATTCTTTCTTATCTAACAATCACAATAAGTAAATCACAAAGTTGCATCGTGAGATGGGGGAACATTTTTCAAGCTGAAATTGGGAATATTGCTGAAATCGCGTAATTTCCGGCGCATGCAGATAGCATATTACATGTGAGCGTATGTACTGGAAAACTCTTTTAATGTATTCGACCCTCTCCTACGACCAATACATACCGTTATTTAGAGCTCGCGATGCTAGATCGCTATATTTATTGACCGTGCAGCATTAATGGCATATGCACTTAGATCTAAACTTGCTATAAGCTTTCCTTTAATTTAAATAAAATTGAAGCAACTCTGCTTAAGTAATAATAATCTTTTATATGCATTTGTAATGGCTTCTTCCGGCTTCACTTTTTACGAACAGCCGACGGGGAAGCACGAATAAGTAAGAAAAAATAATTTTCCTGATGTAATTGGTACATTGTTAATTTCCTTTCAGATATTAAAACTCGCCACTCGCCACTCTTACTGTATTTTTGCCGCCTATTGTTTTTTATTAAAGAGTTATTAGTAAATTCGTGTGCCTTCTTAATCGTTGCAATTGCCGCCACGACATTTCTTTTAATATTTATTCGCCGAACTGCCGTGAACAGCCGACATTTTAAGTTAACGCATGCCGGGCTATAACTTAAGGAATAAAAGGACAGAGGGTCAGAAGTCACCTATAATGCAGAGTTCAAAAGAAGACTTATCCAGCGACCATGATGGAGATCGCACTATGGTCATGACAGACCACGCACTTGCAGATCTGCAAGAGCAAATTCGAAAGTTGCAACTATCTTTGGAAGCCTCCGAAAAAGAGAGGTTATCTCTGAAGCGAACACTCGCATCGACAACTGCCGCTGTCGACACGAAGATTGTGGAGTCACTTGCCGACTCTGATCTTGCCAGTGCTACCGCACCTGTTTCTCCGATGTGTGTCACTGCATCAACTACCGCCGCTTATCCTGCCAACTGCATGTCGCTCTTGCCATGCAAACTTCAAACGCCGTTGCTGCCAACTCATTTTCCGTCCGATCCTACGTCTACACAGATATCGCCAACACCATGTGCATCCCACTACGGCTCATTTTAACCTAACCACGGGTAACTATATGCCTAATGTGAATTTTGCCAACAACAATTCTACAGCCGCCACATCGTTGAACGCCGGACTTTCGTCGCCTATACGAAATAACGCACACACAACATATACGCCCCACAATCAACATTTTATTCGCAAATTGCAGGATTTGCCACAATTTTCAGGCTCACCACTCGGCCAATGTTAATATTCGCCTTTGAAGAAACAACAAACATGTTTTCGTACACCAACTTAGAGAATTTACTTCGTTTGCAGAAAGCGCTTAAAGAAGATGCCCGAACAAAAGTTGAATCGCTGTTGATTCATCCCTCAATCGTAAATGCAGTGATTTCGTCGTTGCAGTCCCACTTCGGACGACCCAAACTATTAATACGCAGCAAACTTGCAAAAGCCAGAACGTTTCCATTGATCACGAGTGGTAAATTGCACGAAATTGCCAACTTCAGTTCAATGGTTACGAATTTAGTCGCCTTCCTGGAAAACGCCAGAGCCGTACCTCAGCTTTCAAATCCCACACTGTTGGATGAATTGGTAAGTAAACTACCAATTTATAAACGTGAAGAATGGGCACGTCACGTATGTGCAATAAATAAGCCATATCCTACAATTTGTGAATTCAGTTCGTGGTTGCAACAGATTGCGACGTACGTTTTTAATGCAACAGAGTCGAACTCACCACACGTCATCTGCGACCAACCACCACGAAAATGTAACATAAGTAAATTAGCAAAAACAGTGCTAACCATTGCAGATGACAAATTGAAATTTGTTCTATGCAAAGACAATCACCGATTGTACCAATGCTTGAAATTTAAAGACTTTAGTTATGATAAACGATGGGAGATCGTAAAAACGAACCGCCTTTGCTTTTGTTGCCTTTCTAAGGGTCACAACGTTTACAATTGTTCGCGACGTCGCGCATGTGGTGTATCGTCGTGCCAAAAATACCACAATAAGTTGTTGCATAATGAGAGCGCTAAAAATATCAATACCGGCAGCACTGCGCCTGTGCAGTCAGCTGTTGTCACGGTAAACACTTGTCGCCTTCCTATAAAGGACAAGAAACAATTGACGAATGAAAATAAAGAGAGAGATATGAGTATAAATAAAACGTTGCTGAGATTTCTGCCGGTGAATTTGCAAGGACCAAAAGGAAAGTATGCAGGTAATTGCTTTTATAGATGACGGAGGTAACGTTGGTTGAAGAAGAAATCGCTGAAAAAATTGGTCTTACAGGTAGAAGAGACTTGCTGCATTTGAAATGGTTTGATTACCAAACTACAAGTGAGGTTTCGATGCGTTGCAATTTAGAAATTTCAAGCGTGAATAGCAAGACAATTTTTGATATGAAAGCGGTGCGAACAAAAAAAGTTGTTGTTGCCGCCACAAACATTGTGCGTGGAGAAGTTTTCACATCAATTCAAAGAATTGAAAGGCATAACGATTCAAAGTTATACTGATGCAATTCCGAAGATTCTGATTGGAATGCCGCATACAAATTTAGTACGAACGAAGGGTTCACAGCACATGAAACCAAATTGGGTTGGACGCTATTTGGCTCAGATGAAAATAATTTTAATAATTCTACAGTTTGTCATGCAAATGTCAATGAGCAGAAAATTAATGAAATTAAAAATCAATTAGATGAGTACTTTGAGCTAGAAGCGTTTGTCCCGAAGCTACCTGCTATAAAATCGGCTGCCGATATCAGAGCAGAAAACATCTTGAGTTGCACAACTAAATTGGTGGGTGATAGGTATGAGACAGGGCTTCTATGGCGTAATGATAATATTACTATGCCAGATAGTCATGATGTAGCATTTAAACGACCAGCTTGTCGAACGAAAAATGTTATGCGACCCTAATTATGCTAAATTGTACAATGAGAAAATAAATTAATACGTATACAAGGGTTATGCTAGGAAGCTACCGTCAATTGAAACTGAATTCCCTAATGAACGCGTATGGAATTTACCACATTTCGCGGTTTATAACGTAAATAAGGCCAATAAGCATAGGCTTGTGTTCGATGCCGCCGCTAAGATCAACGACATTCCATTGAATTCGGTTCTTATGAAGGGTCCAGATGATTATCAACCACGACCATTGCAATCAATTTTATTTAAATTCCGTGAGGGTATGGTGGCTGTTTGTGGGGACATTAGAAAAATGTTTCACCGCATTAGTATTATCGAAAGAGATCAAAATGTTCAGCGTTTTCTTTCGCGTGAAGGCAATACGTCAAGGCTGCCAGATGCGTACGTAATGAAGTCTATGATCTTTGGTTCGATTTGTTCTCCATGTTCTGCTCAGTTCGTTAAAAACCTGAATGCGTTGAAATTTAAAAATGAGCATATAAGGGCATTGAAGCTATTGTCAACCGTCACTGCGTAGATGATTACGTGGATAGTTTCGCTGATGTCGATGAAAGCATAAGCGTAGCGAAGAAAGTGATCGAGATCCATAGGAGAGCAGGGTTTGAGTTAAGAGGCTTTATATCGAATTCCCACAAGCTATTAAAGGCCATTGACTACAGTGCGGAACGTAAATGTATTTAAAAAAATATGTGCAGTTCTGAATCTGGTTATGAAAAGGTACTTGGTATGCATTGGAATGCTGAATGTGATACGTTCTTTTTCAATCTGACGTTTGCAAGGATACCAAAGTCAGTTTTGGATGGCTCTCGCCGACCGACAAAGGCCGTTGGGTTTAACAATGTCAATTTTTGATCCGTTTCGCTTTCTCGCAAACGTAACGCTGTTGCCGAAACTTCTATTACAAAGATTGTGGAAGTTGAGTACTGGTTGGCACGATGCAATACCCGTTGATACCTATGACAAATAGTATCAGTGGTATACAATGCTAGAAAACTTATGCAAGTTCAGCGTCCCTAGATGTTACGGTATACATTTTTATGATCCGCTTCTGAAATTCAGCTGCAAGCGAGTTAGCATATCGCTTATTTCCAAATTATTCGCCAGGATGAAATCAGTGTATCCTTTGTTGCAGCCAAGAGTCGCTGCAGTCCGTTAAAGTCAATGTCAATTCCTAGATTGGAGTTACAGGCTGCGGTACTGGCAACTCGGTTGTGTAAATTAATTACTGATAGTCATACCGTAAGCCCGCAGTCAAAATATTTTTGGTCGGATTCTAAAACTGTTATCCAGTGGATTCCATCTAAGCTCGTCAGTATAAACAGTTTGTAAGTAACCGAATTTCTGAGATTTTACACTCATCTGAGGTCGCACAATAGAGATAGGTGTCTGGTACCATAAATCCAGCTGATGAGGCAACACGGCCACAATTTAATAAAACTCTTGCCAGAGGTTCAAACTGGATTACGGGATCTGCTTTTCTTATGCAACGTGAAATCGATTGGCCATTGATGCCAGAGAATATATCTGCGGGTGATGGTGGTGAGGAAAGAAGAGTAAAGTCACTGTACATAGTAGAATTAGACGAAAGCGTTGTACCATTCAAGAAGTTTTCGAATTATTATACTTTTCTTAAAGATATGGCTTGGGTCCATTTCGCCTTTTTAAAGTTTTTAGCCTTCGGACGAAAAACTGCAGAAACACTAACGGTACCATTGGGAGTCACAGCTAAGGAAGTTAAGGATGTAGAGCACCGGTTATGCAGACTGGTTCAAGAAACAACATTTGTTGAAGATGTTGCAACGTTCCGCAAAGGAGCGCAACTTTTGAAACGCAGTCCTATATTTAATTTAACGCCACTGTTGGACGACAAAGGGTTATTATGCGTGGGTGGTCGTATAGACAATGCCTTATGTCTACCTATGGATACGAGAAGACCAATAATTTTGCCAAAATGCCACGCAATGTCGCGACTCCTAGTGCGGCATTATCACGAAATGTTTCACCACCAGAATCAGGAAACGATTGCTGGTGCAATTCGAGCGAAATTTTGGGTCCCAAATTTACGATATCTGGTAGGATCAATTAAACGTGAATGTCAGTTTTGTAAAAATGTAGCAGCTACGAAAAGGCCTCCGCTCATGGGTCAAATACCTGCCTATCGGCTAACGCCGTACGTTAGCCCATTTTCGTATACAGGCCTTGATTACTTTGGTCGAGTTATAATTTCAATAGGTAGACGGCGAGAGAAGAGATGGGTAGCTTTGTTTACTTGTCTAACGATTCGAGCCATACATTTGGAGGTGGCCAAAGATTTATCCACCGATGCAGTAACATTATGTTTACGAGATTTCGCAAATCGCAGAGGTGCCGCTGTTCGCATTCGTAGTGATAGGGGAACAAACTTCGTGGGAGCAAGCAGAGTCGAGTGGTTACACATTCACGCAGGCGTTGACAATGAATGCACCCGTCGCGGTATAGAATGGGTGTTCAATACACCTGGAAACCCATCGGCAGGTGGTATATGGGAGCGCATGGTTAGAAGCGCAAAACGAGTATTGGCATTTTCTTTGAAGGAAGCAGCTCCGCAATTCGAAACGCTCCAAAGCTTACTAATTGAGGCTGAGAATTTAATAAATTCTCGATTTAAATTTAAATTTTATTTATATAAAACCCAATTTCAGAAAAAGTTAGATGATCATTGAAATCTGCTTTTGGATTGTCGTTAAGATTCTATTTAACTTTCGGTGGTTTTCAGATAAGTTTTATTTGAACGTTGACAATCAGCTGATGGTTATAAATGGAATTTAATGTAAACGGAGATTCACAGCTTGAGTCCCTAACTTGAAACGAGCGTTCGTCTCGTCCAAACGTATTTGTATACGAATTGGGTTCCATGCCCAAGGCATTGAACCTTGGATTACCGGAATGGCAGTCATGGAATTGCCCCCACTCGGCTGAAATGGACAGAACGTTTTATTTGTTTATTGTGTATCATCAGTAGACTGCGTATGTTTACGAATTTTTCAACTACTTACATGATATTTTCAAGAAGTAGATTTTTTAGCAATTTTATTAAGTGTATTTTAAGTTAACATTAACTGTCCTTGACAAGATTATGAACTGTGTCTTTTTCACATTCAATTTAAGTTTCTTTAAGCATAACCACCCGTATAAAGAGTTAATATCCTCTTGCATTTTAGCTATGGCATTTGTTAAATTTCTGTCACTAATAGTTAAAAGAGTATCATCTGCGAATAGTTTTATTTTACAATGTTTCAGTTCTGTATTTATATCATTAATGTAAATATTAAAAAGTATTGGAGCGAAACCCGATCCTTGAGGTAAACCGATATTGACTGCTGCCTGTTGCGATATATTTGACTCGATCATTGTTTGTGCTCAGTGTTTTCTATACCAATATCTTCAAGTTTTTTCAACATTATTGAGGTGTCAATAGTGTTAAAGGATCTTTTGAAGTCAATAAATACTGATCTTCCTTCAGCTGTGATAGTACAAGTACAGTCTCACATGAGTGCCTAGCCCTAAACCCCGATTGCTCTTTTATATGTACATGGTTGAATTCAATATTTGTTTTTTACCACCGTTCGAAGGATTTTTTATTGGGAAGGGTATTTTTTTCCACTCTTTAGGTACATTTCCAGATTGCAAACTCTTATTTATTAATATCGCGTAAATGGGATCCATGTATTCAAACGATTTTCACCAATTTTTCGCTTAAATTTCTTAACAATTTGCCTGACATTTTATGTAGTAATTTTCACTACTGCCCGTCATAAACTGGACATCGGTCCCAACCAATAACACTGCGTAACAAAAATTAAAAAAAAAAACCTGCGGTCATGATTTTGTGAATAGTTTTTATTAACATTAGTAGCAGGCTTACGAACTGTGTTTTTACTTTTTTTGGATTGGCTCTAGTTCTTGTGATAAACGAAACTTAAGAAATTAATGAAAACAAATTATATGACCCAGTTCCAGTTGTATTAATTTAATTATTCCTCAATAAGTTTTGTTATATAAATTATTAAAACAAGTAGTTCGTTGGTTTAAATATTTTATTTCCCTTGCAAGAGAGCAAGGGCAGCCGGTTAAGTCGGGTGAGTTAATATAACCTCCTGGTCTACAACCTGGTGTTGCTATTACAGCCTTTAGGAACAGAGAGCAACACCTTCTGCCTTACCCAAAGAAGACAATCTTGTATATTGTAACAATATTTCTGGACTCTTGAGTGCTATGGCCATTCCCGAATATAATCCCGAGCATTGGAGGCTTTTTATAGATAGCTCAAAAATAAGTCTGAAATGTGTGTTGCTACACAATGGAAATAAACTTGACTCGGTTCCAATCGGTCATAGTACCAAACTAAAAGAAGAATACGAAAATGTAAAAATTGTTTTAGCAAAGATTTTGTATGCACAACATAAGTGGTCAATATGCGTGGACTTGAAGATGGTGAATTTTTTATTGGGCCAACAAAGTGGGTATAATAAATACCCCTGTTTTATATGTTTATGAGACAGTCGTGCAAGAAATGAACATTGGATTAAAAAGGACTGGCCGGTGAGAGAAAATATGGAGGTAGGAACAGCAAATTTTTGGGAAATCATAAATTACCAGACTATACAAAACTAGTTGCTGATATGCTTCACAATTTTCGCAAACTAGGAGCTAAAATGAGCATTAAATTACATTATTTACATAGTCATTTGGACAAATTCCCGGACAACCTAGGCAATTACAGTGAGGAACAAGGTGAACGGTTCCACCAGGACATAAAAATAATGGAAGAAAGATACCAAGGTCGATGGGACGACCACATGATGGCAGACTACTGCTGGAACTTAATACGGGATTGTCCTGAGCAACGACATCATAGGAGGTCCTACAGAAAAAGTTTTTTGTAATTTTTTTTTAAATAATTAATGAAAAGAATATATTTTTTTTATTTTTGTATTATTTTTATGCAGGCGCGCAATAAAAATATAATTTAAATCCATATTGGTATTCTTAATTATGTTTTTTCGTGAAATATTTAAAAGTCTTTATCTGAAAAACTAGAGCCAATTCGACAAAACTGATATTATTTTTGTAATGAGCGCTCCCAAATTACCCTAATTCGACTTAAAAATCTCCGACCGCAAAATTTTGTTCCGCAATGTAATTAATCGCTTTGAGTCTAGAACCTGCAAGAAGAATTCATGCTCTACTTCGATTACAGCACTAAATGATTTTGAAGTTTCATTAGACTTTTAGACTTAAATATTTTTATGTATTTTAAATTTTGTATTACCCAAGCACGTATTCTGCGACTTTATTTTATTTATAACCTACGTTGCAGTGTATTCTGCATGTATACGTATTATTAATATTAAAGATATCTCGTATTTTTCCTTATTAAGGTTATTAGTTAAAGCTGATTTAATTTTTGTCTTTTACAGCTACATACGCGTCAAATCTTGCGGGAACAATGACGCAATCAGAAGAAAATTTCTGCATAAAAAATTAATAATTTAAGCAAAAAGGATACATTTTGTACACAAACGAAGTAGTGTAGGAGGCCTTGACAATTAAAACACCCGCGTTCGCTCAATGTTAGGACAAGACTGTCTTTTATTTCATCATCCTCGCTTAGTCGTTACAAATGAGTGAATGTTTGAATGCAATGAATAACGAGTAAATAGTAACAAACATGTAAGCAATGAATACATATAAGAATGAATAGACAAGGATAAATGCTAATTATGCATATGATGAATATGGACACATAACTTAACCCTTTGTAGGACTAACACTTAAATACTACGTTAACCCCTCATAACCCTTAACTACTACAATTCGGTCATCCTGACCATGAGATCACCTGATCTCAGGCGTAATTTTTACTTGGTTTTGTTCTAACCAAGGTCGTATATTTCCAACAGCCCACACACCTTTATATGGGATTCTGGACTGTTGGAAGCCGTCAACATCCTCCAATATATATCTATCATTACGTAAGATTTTCGAAATTTTGTACGGTCCTTTAAACTTTGGAATTAATTTTTTAGAAACGCCTGCTGTCGAGTCAAAATTTTTTATCATCACGTATTCGCCTTCGTTGTACTGATTTGCCGTCCGTCGTTTTTTATTCACGTAGTTATTGTTGTAAGACTGTACACATTTTTCGCTTTCTAATGCTTGTGTTCGAACTTGTCTATGATTTTGCTGAACTGTATTTTCTTTTTCACCACCTAAGGTTTCACTCAACAAATCTGCCATTTTTCCCCGCTGTTTAATACCAAATAGCATAACACTTGGATACTGTTTAATTGTCCTATGTATACTATTATTAAGTGTATATTCTACTGTTTCAACAACATTATCCCAGTGTATGCCTCGCTCCGTATCACACAACTTAGCTATCATAGGACCTAAACTCCGGTTTACTCTTTCTACCTGGCCATTCGCTTGAGGCGAACCAGTTGCTATTTTTATGTGCTGAACATTTTCTTCTTCCAAAAATTGAGCAAATTCACCTGAAGTAAAACAACTACCTCTATCTGACACTATCGTTTTTGGCCTACTATATAACCGAAAATAGTCTTTCAGAGAACTAATAACTTCTTTTGTACTTGTTGTTTTTGTAGTATACAGGGTGTGTTCGAGCCGCCCAATAATTACAGCAATATTGCAACCCTGTTACTTACTTGATACTCTGTTGCTGATACTCAGCTGATAATGTGCAGCAATATTGCAGCATTTATTTTGCACAGAACGCGTAATTGGGAAATATGGAGATTTTAACTTATGTATTTGATATCTGATGAGATGATGGAAGGGGGCGGTGATAAATTTTTGATAAACATGGACAAAAGAAGGCGGAAAAGCCATAAGATAAAACGTTTCTTGTTTGAAGAGTGTTCCAAACGAAGAAAAGTGAGGAAAGTGAAAAACCTTTTTAAAACTATTGTATTATACCCAGATGACATTTTTTCCACCCATTTTCGGATGACTCGGCGCCCATTTGCTGTAAGCTATTAATTTTCCAATCGACACCTGACCAATAATTTGGTTTCAGACACGCTTTATTTTAAGCTAAAAACAAATAATAAACAATATTACATATTAAAATAACACTTATTAAAAACTTTACTTACTTTTCTTCCTCCATCTCAATTGGGCAGTAAAAATTTTTATATTGCGTTTGATTAGCTAGTGATGAGCAACAGATTGTCAACATTTTATTCAACGAACGCGTGACTTTGCCACTGTTGCCGAAATTTTGCCGAAGAACGTGATGCTCTATCATCAAAAGTAACACTGCCGCAATAATCGCAGCTCGAACACACCCACAATCTGACAAACTTTGTGCAAGCGTCTATAACTACGAAAATATGTTTCTTAGCTCTTGAATTATCGATCGGACCAAAATGATCTATATGTAAGACTTCAAACGGACTTCCTTTTTTGGAGATACTGTGTAAAAATCCCTCTTCTTTTCCATTTTTAGGTGAAAATACTATGCATTTTAAACAATTTTGTATGTGTCTAGCCACTTTTGCCCTCATTTTCTCAAACCAGTAATGCTTCGAAACCAGGTCTACCACTTTGTCAATGCCAATGTGGCCCATTTCATCGTGATACTTAAATAGTACATGGCTTTCCATATCTTCTGGGACACAAAACAGAACTTTGCCATTATTAGTCTTTCTATAAACAATTCCGTTTCGCATCTCATACAAGTTATGCTCACCTTGTCGCAAAATATCTCCTATTTCATTCAATTTCTTATCTTTTGCCTGACATATGATTAAATTTTCTTCGAACGTATTTGTTTCTACTAGTAGAATATTATTACTTCGACTTAAAGCGTCTACATGTTGCATGCGCGTACCTGATCTGTGTCTAATAAGTAGTCGTAGTTTTGTAGCTCAAGCGCCCATCTCGCTATTCTCGGATTTAATTCCCTTTTATTCAATGTCATCGTTAATGAATTACAATCAGTGACTATTTTGAACTTTAACCCCTGTAAATAAACTCGAAAACGTTTAAGCGCATAAATTATTGACAAGGTTTCTAATTCGAAACTATGATATTTCGACTCAGTTTCGCTAGTCCTTTTAGAAAAATAAAAAATCGGGTGCATTTTCTTATCTGCTTTCTTTTGCATAAGTATTGAACCGAAACCTAACGCACTCGCGTCGCAGTGTAATTCTGTGTCGTCTTTTGGATCATAAATTGCTAGTATTGGGGCTTCCAATAACTTTTCTTTAAGTGTTTCAAGACTTTCTTTTCTGGTTAAATCATACAACGGTTTTGCAATTACTGAAAAATTCTTAACAAATCGCCTAAAATACGAACATAATCCCAAAAAACTTTGTACTGAATGAACTTTAGTTGGTACTGGAAAGTTTTGAATCGCTTCTAAACCTTTTTTATCTGCTTTAATTCCATCTTTTGAAATTGAATATCCTAAAAACTTCACTTCATGTTGCAAAAATTCGCATTTGTCTAACCTCAACTCTAAATTATTTTCAACTAACCTTTGAAAAACTTCAGTTAGAATCTCAAAGTGTTCTTTTTCGTTTTGGGTAGCTATCATTATGTCATCTAAATATATTATCATTTTGTTCTTCCTAACCATATCTGAAAAGATTTTATTTACAAACCGTTGAAATGTCGACGGCGCATTTTTAAGCCCAAAAGGCATGCGTAAAAATTCAAATTGTCCTAATGGCGTTATAAAAGAAGTATATTTAATTGAATCTTCTTGCATAAACACGTGAAAAAACCCATTCTTTAAATCAAGTTTTGTGAACAGTCTTTTGTTTGCCATTCTGTCCAATAAGTCGTCTATCAAAGGGATTGGGTAATTATCTTTAGCGGTAACCTTATTAAGCGTCCTATAGTCAACACACAATCTGATATCCCCTGTCTTTTTGCGTACAAGTACAATGGGAGACACGAACTCCGACTCACTTGGTCTGATAATTTTCTTTTCAAGATATTCATCTAACAGTCTTTGTAACTCATTTTTTTCAGAATATGATAAACGTCTTGGAGGACAGTTGAAAGGCTTTACATCGTTAACGACCAATTTCATATCACTCTTAATTTTAGGTTCATCTGAACGTTTTAAATTTGTATAACATTTATCTAGAATTTCGTAGAACTTTTGTATATGACAATAATTTATATCTGAACCAACTTTAACATTTGATGTTTCACTATCAGCTTTTATTAATAACAGTTGCTGTATGAAATCATATTCATCATTACATTTGAAAATTTCTTCAGCACTCTCTATTGTTCCACTATCTTTATCTTTCATTTTAACTTCGATACTATCTATTTTAACATTATCTCCGTCTTTCAATTTTACCTTTTCGATACTTTCTATTTTAACATTATCTTCGTCTTTTAATTTTACTTCTTCCGTACTTTCTATTTTAACATTACCTTCATCTTTCAATTTTACTTCTTCCGTACTTTTTATTTTAACATTATCTTCATCTTTAAATTTTACTTCTTTTGTTACTTTCGTATGCATTATATTTTTATTTACTTCAATATCTTGCCATAACTCGAATTTGCAAACCTTTAAAAAGTCTCGTCCTAATACAGCTTCATACTTTGTGGTGCCATCATCAACTACTACAAAATTAAATGCAAAATATTCATTTTTTATTTTAACATAGCATAAAAACTTTCCATAAGTTATAATTCGTATATCATTTACACCAAAGTAGCAAGAATTCAATTTTAATAAACATTTTAAATCCAGTTTGTCTTTAATGCATGATTGCCTTATGAAGCTGATCGGACTTCCCGTATCAATTAAACATTCTAAAGAAAAATAAACATCGACATCATTTTTTATAATAAAATTAAATAATCTTACATATTCGTGAACCATATTCAAATTTTTTTTTCCGTACAAGCTGCCACTCGATGGTCCTTACTGCCACACGCGTAGCAAGCACCGATGTCGCGTTTGGGCTTAAAACAGTTTGCTGCAATGTGTCCTCGGCTATTACAATTGTAGCACCTAACATCACGCATCTGTGAACTAGCTGCACCCGTAGTCGTCTTTCGTCCTGCATCGATTTTAGTGAAGGCCTTCACTAGTTGCTCTTTTGATGTATAGCATTGTAAATAAGCTTGCGTGCGCAAACGGTCGTCTGCTATGCCCTCAACTGCGTATTCTACTAATTCTTCTTCACTAAGCTGTAGCTGATTTGCGAGCATTTCTTTGTCATTAAAATACTGTGAAAAATTTTCGCCGGCCTTCCATTGCCGAGTTTCAAATCGACGTCGCAACAGCACTCGGCTTTCTTTTGAGCCGAATGCGTTTTCCATTTGATAAATCAAGGAGTTCACTTCTTCCGTTGCAAAGTTTGGCATGCTGTGTAACCAAAGCTGCGCTCTGCCTTTCAGTTTGTTTAGCATCAATACGCGCAACTCATTTTCCTTAATATCATAACTGCTGCCAACATTTCTAAGTTGTGCCACCCAAACACCAACGTTGGAGCCGCCGTTGAACTCGGGAATCATATTTTGTATCATATCCAGTGATACTGTTCGCTGGGATACTGCCGCGTTGCTCGCTATTTCACCACCACTCAACTGTCTCTGAAGTATTGCGTTCTCCCTTTCCAACATTTCTTTTTCACGCTTTAGCAGGTTTGCCTCACGTACCAACAATTCAAATTCTATAGCACTGATGCTTGCGCGTGCATTTGTAAGTGCCGTTTGTTCTGTTGCGTTGCTAGTGGTATGCTCGTTTCTCTGCTCACTTCGCTGTACCGTGCTGTTGTCGACCTGAATGCTTGAATATTCAGCTTCGGTTGCGCTGCCGCCGGCCATCTGCTGTGTCTGCTTAGCTCGCTGTGTAGTGAAACCGTCATTTGTCTCCTCGGCGCTTTTTGCAATGTCGCTATTGACCTGCTCGTCTTCGTCATTTATCGTAAACATATTTTGTTCACCGCTGCGTTCAATGGGGCACTCGCCTAATTCACTCGCTGGCACTTCGCTCAGGCGTCGTATCAGCATACTTTTCGTTCCACCGTAAGGAAGCTCAAGGTGTCGCAGCCATGTGCGCAGCTGTGTAACTGTATAATTGCCGAAATTTTCAGTATCCATTACTTATATTCGTTTTTAATGTTCAATGTTGGGTCGGCTTTCCAATAAGGAACCATTGCCTGTTTTAGCCAAAGTACTGGGAATTTTTTAATGAAATTCGCAGGGGGTGTTGGGGAGATGCTCACTGACCGTTTTTAATAACATTTTATGCACATATATTTATATTTTTTAAGATATTTGTTCTTAAAATTTCTTGGCTTACTTCACAATATTTTCATATATGCACTGCACTATTGAAGTTTATTCTTACTAATACATGCAATTTAATGCTTTTATAACTTCATTCACATATATTTTTTTACAAAATGTGTAAAAATTAATTAATTAAACTCAATTTTCTAAATCTATTGCTTTCTCCTACAATCGTAAACACACAATGGCTGAAAGATGGCCGCCATTCTTCATTACTGGTGATGCCAGATCCTTCAAAATTGAAATACTCTTTTTTACTCTAAAACATGTTGGGATGCGTAATGAAATCGAATTTTGTAAATTCCAAACGTTCATTTATTAATAAATTACGATTGGAATATACACTTCTTATAAAAATACAAAAAGGTGTTCTACGCAAAAATACTGTGGATGGCGTAGCCGAAGTTGGACCGGCCAGGGTTATTTTTTTAAAGCGCGGCCGAAGGCCGCCCACGCGGAAAGGTGTTCTACGCAAAAATACTGTGGATGGCGTAGCCGAAGTTGGACCGGCCAGGGTTATTTTTTTAAAGCGCGGCCGAAGGCCGCCCACGCGGAAAGGTGTTCTACGCAAAAATTCTGTGGATGGCGTAGCCGAAGTTGGACCGGCCAGTTATTTTTTTTAAATACTATGGTTTTTTTAAGATTTTGTTTAGCAACATATGGCAACATCGAAATTTCAGTTCAACTGATGTACAAAGGAAAAAGTGAGGTTAAATTTGACCATTTTTGCAACTTTAACAACAAATAACTTACAACCTAGAAGCCTCCGGTAGACGGGATTTTCAGATTTAGTATCTGGAGGACCCCCTCTACCCCCCGATAAAACTCTTTTTTTTCAAAGCGTGGTTCCTTATTGGAAAATTTTCCCTCAATGTTCTTTTTACACACTCTTTTTATTAACACTACTTTCAATCGTTATTGTTATTTTTCAAATGTCTACAAAACTGCAAACTCGTACACTTTATTTACATATGTATGTATATTTGATTACTTGTTAATAATTCTTTATGTCTTTTCTAAATGTTCACAAGCGTTAACGCTTAAAAGTATTAAAGAGAAAAAAAAATGGCCAAATGGGATCAAACCCCGCTTCTGAAAATTGTAGGAGGCCTTGACAATTAAAACACCCGCGTTCGCTCAATGTTAGCACAAGACTGTCTTTTATTTCATCATCCTCGCTTAGTCGTTACAAATGAGTGAATGTTTGAATGCAATGAATAACGAGTAAATAGTAACAAACATGTAAGACAGTGTTCAAACGAGGAAACTTTTGTTGCTTATTATCGGCGATTTCCCTTTTGGTGTTGCTCGTCACGTTCACACAGAGCAACTCTGTACAGGCGATTTTCTGGCATTTCATTTTATATCATTTTCGCAAATTTCTGTACGCTTCGCTTAAGCGGCATTTACACATTCTGATAAATTTTGTGATTATAAGTAAAAGGTGTTGAAAAATGAAGTTTTAACATAATTTACGTTAATATGTATAGTATATGCATACACATGTGTATATTTAACCGCAAAAAAATAAGAACAAAATTTCATTTCCCAACTTCCCGCATGTATTCACTTAAGACTCAACAAAACTGCACCCACTGAAAGAATTTATAAATGAAAAGGAATGTCAAATTTCTTAGCTGCCGACTGAGACGAATAAGAACACAAAGCGTGTCGCCCGAGCACGATCAACTCGGTGCCCTTCCCCTTTCCCCGTCCCTCTCTCACCTACAAGTAACGAGTTGCCGCGACAAAAGTTTCCTCGTTTGAACACTGTCTAAGCAATGAATACATATAAGAATGAATAGACAAGGATAAATGCTAATTATGCATATGATGAATATGGACACATAACTTAACCCTTTGTAGGACTAACACTTAAATACTACGTTAACCCCTCATAACCCTTAGCTACTACAGTAGGAAACCCAAAGATAAGCTGAATTTAGTTTAGTTTCTTACAAGTCTGAAACTGTTATCTACATTAATAAGTATTTTCTTATAGCCCACGTACTTTCTTAAAAAGAAAAAAGCATCCGAGGACCATTCCAACGTTTTCTGCCACATTTTGTTGGATCAAATATTAGCATATTTCAATTAGGTGGCATAATTATAGTCCAGAGTTAGAGTATGCTTTACGTTGGCCCACTTGCGGGGAATCCAGAGTTAAATTTATAAATAAAGAGATAAGTAACTCAGTGTTATATTTTTAATTTTGTAACCCACACATTGTCTTGCATCAAATAAATCCAGTAACCCCGGCTACGTACATTTCTTTTTTAACATTTTCATTCAATTGTATGAATTTATTGAAATTTAAAATCAAAATAATTTTTGGAGGCTTTAGTACAACAACGAAATGCTTCGTCTGCTTGGTATCTAATCTCGTGGAAGTGATTTTCTTATTATTGTCGAAAAAGGGGGTTCGTTTCCAACTTTTTCGTTAATCAAAAAAAAAAATGTTGACAACTTTGTTATTTATACATATGTATATTTATGACAGAATGTCACGAACTTAATCATTTAACCCTGAATAACTGCTAGGTTAAACATTTATGTTTTTAACCCTCAGTTGATGCCTAACATTCTGCTGTGCAAGCAAATTTATCAATTTAACCGGTAAACTCTGAGTTAAAAGGTCACCTGCTTTCTCGCAAGTGAGCCTTAGAGTAATACTGAAAAGATGAAGTGCACTTAATTTTTAAGTATATCATATGTCAGTTTATCGCCATGCTCTACCAAGAGACTACTTTATGCCAACCACAGTATAACCAGTAGACAACTTTGGTTTGATTACTTTTTGTTTTTGTAATTTTGGCGAAATTCAACCCTGGACAAGGAGTATAGAGTTGCAGTTGCGTGTTTTTGGTATTTTTTCGCGTTGAAGGCCCATTGTGTTGTGCTACAAGAAAACAATCAATAAATTTTAACATTTGTTATCTAGCAACTAGATTAAAATAAAGCGATTTATTAGTGAACTTTAAGATTTATTATGAAATATAAGTAATACATACATATACATAACTTCTTGAAATGCAGAAATACATTCATATGTATATGTATCAAAATGCTCTTTGACGAGGCAATGATAAAATGTTTTATTAATTCAGCAATATTGACCATAAATTCATCACCATTTCGGAAAGCGCAAAATTCTCTCTTCGGCACATTAGTCATTACTTACTTAAGGAAAGTTCTGTGAAAATATAATGGTTATAGTCTTCAAAGATTTGTTAAAAATCTAACGGACAAATATATTTTCCATTTTAGGAGATTCTTTTGTAATCTGAATATAGCCCACGTTCTCTTACCTCCATTCATGGCGAAGTATAATAATAAGCTGCTAACAAGTCAAACGAAACGGACGTGTTTTCAACACGCTCTTATTTTATCGCAATTGTGTGGACTTATATCCCTGTCATAATTAATTTGGTTAACCAAACAAAATTATTTTACAAAATTGTTTGTGAGTGTAAACGGTTGTGTCGTCAACTACTGCTTCGTCTCTCAAACGTCGACTGAGCAAAGGTTCCCCTTCTGCAAGGCAGAGAAACTTTACGAAAGCATTACTCTTGCAGCGGTTTTCGGAGAAGAGCATTTTTAATCAAGTGTGCCTGTCTATTGACTTTCTCGCTCCTCAGATTAGGGATATTTTCCATACAAGAGCGTCACAAACATCTCCTAACAGCGCTGTTGTAATCAAGTTCCACTCACCTCTTGGTCGGAATCGTACTCTGCGCGCTTTCGGTGAAAATAGAAGACGTACAAAGTCGGCTATTCCTCTGCAATCCCTTGGCAACCAAGGTTATTTTCATATCTTTGAGAGCCTTGCCAGGGAGAATAGATTGTTGCTGTAAAAGGCTATAAAAATGCGGCGTGAGGGGAAATTGATTTCGGCGTATACTAAGCGAGATGCTGTGCATGTGCGAACGGATAATTTGGAAAACAGCCTCCCAACAAAAATTACCAGCGATGACGACCTTCAGCAGTTTCATTAAGTATATATGTTTATTTATATTTTCTTAGGTATATTTTGTTATTGTTTCTTATATATTGGGCCCGTTTTAATGTAACCTAGTTGCAAAAAAAGACTCCAACTCGGATAAAATTTCCTTTTACTTACTTCACATCACTTGCAAAATCTGTCATTAAACATATGATTTGTTTAGTGAATTTTTAAAGAAGCAAAACAAATTGAGCAAATCTGAGGATTCTGTGGTAAGTTATTAAATTTATATAAAACAATAAATAAATGCATTAAATAACCTTTCACGTTTGTAGATGATGTCTTTGTACACGGGTGAGCATTGCGAATCACGTCGACATAGAGAGATGCAAGAAGTACTAGAAGTATTGGAAACGATTTATGCCAGCTCCAGCTCTTCTGAAGACTCAGAGAGTGAAAACAAGGCACATGAGATGTGCTCCAGTTTTAAAGGTACGCTCGATGCAATGAGTGAGGCAGATTTCAAAATGCACATGAGGCGAAGACGCCATACGGTGGAATATCTAACAAGTAATAACAAAATGTGTGTAAAAGAAATGCATAAACTTAATGCTATTTTATTTTGAGTGAAGTAAGGGGCAATGGATTGTACGCACATTGCAATTAAAGTCCCAAAGGACCATAAAGAAATGTACTTTGATCGGAAAAGAACGTATAGCATTGTGTTGCAAGCTGTGGTAGATGTCAACAAATAGTTCATTGACATAACTTGTGGTTAACCAGGATCGCTGAATGATTACTCTGTTCTAAGAAGGCCCTAACTCTTTTAGGATGCAGAAAACCGTTATGGGGATATGTTCATTTTTTATAATCCGAGATTCGGCATATCCACCAACGAAATGGCTGGTGGTTGAAAATTCATTTGGACTACTGAAAGGGCTCTTTCAAAGATTACTAAAGTTGACTGAGCAAATGGACTTGAAGACAGTAACTAACATCGTGGTCAGCGTATGTATTTACATAACATTTGTATTTCTTTTGACGACTTATGCGATGCCAACGATATGAGTGATGAAAGTACGCTTGCACTTGATGAAGGCTTTGAAGAATCAAACCTAGACGCAACCCTTGACAGAAGTCGAAACCCCTTTAATTACTTAAGGCAACAAAATATTATTTAAAAATTTCACTCATATATGTATTTATATCTTTAAATTCTCTAATAAAAATATTGACAAGAATTCATTGCATGTCATTCAACTTAAAATCTATAAAACTAAAACAAATTCACAAGGAGTATCACACATAAAATTCAATTCAGTTCATTTTTATTCTAATGACAAGTAAAATAAAAACCAAAAGCAAATTTAAAATCCAGTTTCAGTGAAAACCTTTCAGCGGATTTTTTGCAATGTTTTTGATGTAAATTCTTCGTGCTCATTTTTATAAAACCCTTGTACATTCTACAGCATAACATAACCGATGTATTTTGGAAAATTGTTAAACTGATGCTCTTCCGCATGTACCGGCAACGTCAAGTGCATTTATCGAAACTGTTTCAAACGGTCTGTAACCCACATGAACCGTGTGGTCGTTTAAAATAATCGAACTTCTTCCAAATATTTCGTCCATTTGCCCCGTATAGGGGGCAAAGCACGGGCTGCCGCCAGTTCTGCTGTTGTTGTCCAAACACAGCGGCGTTCTTTCAAAGTCCTGGAAGTAGATTAATAAATATAATTAGTTCAAACATATACTTATTTCTTGAACCTACCGTGATGCCCATGGACACCATGCCTTCTAACACGTTCGCGTAGGCCAACCTCTTTCGTTTTGGGTACTCGAACTCCGCTTTCTGGGTGAGGTAGCATCTCAAAAACCCTATTGTCTCCTCACGGGACCATCTCTTTCACCTTTTTTCTTGCATTCTGAAATAACAGACAAGTTTTAATTCATAATTTTATGTGAAATATACGAAAAGCAATTTTTCTTACCCTTGTTCAATTTTTATTTGTTTTGTTTATGTATCCATAAAACAAACAAGATTTGACAGTTGATTGAAATTTCCCAAGTATTTTTCCAGAGCCCATTCGTAATAGAGCGCTTTTTTTTTACTTCACAACACTGCATCTCAGGTCGGATATCATATAACCGAGTTGGCTCAACTCGCATATTTTTCCGAGTTAGTGTTGTTGTTTTACATGCTATTTCATATCCTATCTAGTGTTCTTTTGCAACTAGGTTACATTAAAACGGGCCCATTGTAAAGGTAGAGAAACTCTGTATGTTTTGGTTTTGTCTTTCACTGCGCTTTCGTTGTCTTAAAGTTGTTTTTGTTTCCTACAGGTGGCGCAAAAGTTGTCAGACCATGTCCTTTGGACTTCAATTTTGTTTACTCTGACTTATTTAAAAAGTCAAATCTGGAATTCTTGTAGGCCAGGGAATATCACCAAAATGCGATAACAAACGCTTTCCATGGTTACTTCAAAACCAATTCCTTTTATTTTTGCCTTAAACATTTCATAAATGTACTGACATTTGCCACCACTAGCAGACGACTTTTGCGCCACCCTGTATAAGTCAAATGACTTCGAACAACAACAAAACGGGTAGCATTGATGATAATAGCCTTGCTATGATAAACATTTTATGCAGGCGCCAAAAAGGCTTTAATGTTGGGCATTTCAATGCTTGTAGCCTTAACAATGAAAAGTTGGATGCAGTCAGGAGTACGTTGGAATGTTCTTGTGTAGATGTTATTTGTATATCTGAGACTTGGTTTAGAAATGGTATCATGGACTCCCATTTCGACATTAAAGGCTACTGTTTCAGACTGATAGAATTGCTAAGAAGTGTGGCGGGGTCGCTATATATTGCAAAAACCATTTAAAAGACCGTTTGGTTTCTCATGCTCTCGGCAGTACTACCGAATTTTTGTTAGTCGAAGCGTCCAATAATGAGACCAAAATCCTTTTATCTTGCGTTTATAAGCCCCACAAATGTGACAATGTCGATGAATATTTTACTATGTTGTCTTCCGTGGCTGCTGACTATGATGATATTATAGCAAGTGGCGATTTAAATGCAAATTTGTTATGATGTGACTTGTATAGCCTCCGTTTAAATGATAACATTTCTCGTGCTGGTTTGTCTTTGGTAAATGTGTCCGTACCGACAAGATATGGAAATAATTGTTGTCCGAGTCTGCTTGATTATTTCATTGTCTCTGATCCGTCTACTGTATTAAAATTTTACCAAATTTCCTTTATATCTGATCAAGATTTAATTTTCTGTGCATTTAATATTAATCTTGAACTTCATAGTATAATATTTAGTCCATCCCACTATCCTGACTATTGCTTCTTAAATTCGAATGACGTGTTAAATGACTTGTCCTGCATTAACTTGCCAGGCTGTTGGAGAATAAGCTCTGTGCATGCTAAACTTAATTTCTTGAATGAGGATATCTTAAGATTTTTTAGGACCCATGTTCCGACTCGTACCCTTCCAAATATTTCCCCGTCGTGCCCTTGGTTCAATAATACAATCCGTACACTGATTATAAAACGTAATAAGCAGTATTCTATATAGGGGGAAAAATCGAACGGATATTAATTGGCGTGCATACAAGTCCGTAAAAAATTACACTACTGCAGCTATAAAGTGTTTAAAAAGAATCTACTATAGTAAAATGTTGAACCCATTGCTTCCGAATAATGCCTTATGGCGCATTTTAAAGAATCTTCGTGTGCATGTTAGTGATAGTCCTAATTGTTCTATTAATCCAGAAGTCTTTAATGATGCCTTTGTCAATCATGTAACCACTCCCAGTGTTTCCTCCCACTCCACAGGTATGCCTTCTGCTTCAGTTTCTTTCGGGGAGGTATTTGAGTTCGGTACGGTATCGGAATTAGATGTGGCAAGGGTGTATCTATAAAATACGGTCAAATGCAATCGGTGAGGACGGCACACCTAATAAATTTGTTAATATAATTTTACCAAACATCTTGCCAACTCTCACCCATGTGATCAATCACAGTATTACCACTTCATGTTTCCCCGAAATGTGGAAAGTTGCAACTGTGCTACCGATTGCTAAAACTTTTAGTAAGCATACTTTGAGTAAGCATGCATGTAATCCCTGTGATTTTCGTTATATAAGCATTTTACCTGCACTCTCTAAAGTGTTTGAATCCCTAATGGCTGAACAAATTTATGGTCATTTATGCACATTTAGTTTACTATCACCGTCTCAGAATGGCTTTAGAGTTAATCATAGTTGTTCCACGGCTGTTATTAAAATTTTGGATGACATTAGAATACCTTTTGGCAAAAACCAACTGACGTTACTATGCCTACTTGGCTTTTCTACGGCTTTTGACTCTGTAGACCATAACATACTTTGCTCAAAATTAAAAGAACTATTTGGGTTTGGGGACTATGTAGTGCGTCTCATAAGGAGCTATTTGGTAGGTAGGACTCAGCGTGTGAAAAATGGTGGACAATTCTCTAGTCTTAAACCATTGCTAATGGGTGTGCCGCAAGGTTCTATCTTGGGACCGTTATTATTTAGCTTATTTATAAATGATATTTTTAATACTTGCCAGCATGCACATATGCATGCTTATGCGGATGTTATACAACTCTATATGTCGGGAACTATTAGGCAAACTGATAGTCTATGCTCTAAGTTTAATGTTGATTTGTTATCCATCTCACTTTGGGCGTTTAAAAACGGTCTCTGTCTTAATAGTGAAAAGTCATATGTCCTTCCCATATCTAAAAGTCGTATCGATTTCTCTGATGATCCGCCCCTATACATTGTTGAAAAGAGTCTTAAATTTGTCCCTAAGGTCACAGATCTTGGTTTTATCATCAACTCTAGTTTTACTTGTGACGATCATGTAAACTCCACCGTAAGTAAAGTTTATTATATCTTAGGGAATTTAAGATTGTCTGCAAATTTTACTCCGCTTGAAATTAGAAGAAAGCTAGCCGTATAAAATTGACGTAGTTTTCAATCATGTAACACGGTATGTGTTAGGACTAGCGAGATTTTGCCATATTTCTGGCTGGAGATCGCAACTTTTGAGTTGTGAAATTTCTGACTATCTAAAAGCCAGAAACTGTATTTTCTTATTCGTCTTTTGCGGAATAAAGAACCTAGTTATCTATATAGTAAACTAGAATTCCCAAAGTCTGCACGGATAACTGACCTTATAGTGCCTAAATATAATTACCTAACTTCTGCAAGGCTATTCTTTGTCAACGCTACTCGTATTTGGAGTTATATTCCAGCTTCTGTTCGCAGTAGTTTAAACAAAATCAACTTTAAGAATGTTCTTTATGAGTATTTTCGTTAATCTATCTTTAAATTTATTATAATTATCTATAGCATAACGATGAGTTTCGCTACCTAAGCACAAATGTACTTGTAATCTAGTCATATATGAATACTGATTGTTTTATATGTTAAACTTAGTTTTAATATCTTTTGTTACTTTACTTTTACTTTAAAACTGTTGTACTATAAAAGATCATCTTAAATCTTATTGTACTAATAATTTTTTATCAACATATGAAATGAAATAAAATTAAAGTAATATAAATAGCTGAAGTGGAAACAGGGAAGGATGAAAAATTGATGTAATATTCGTATTCATGATCATTTTTTCAATTAAGCAGTAAAGGAAAGGACTCAGATTATAAAGAAAACATATCTCCCCATTTTATGGAAATCAAATCTAAATATTATAGAATACAATTCGAAATTAATGCCGCTTGTTCAAAGTAAACAAAAAATGGGCTTTAGCGCTTGTTGCGGCTTAATTTGATAGATAGAATATAAAAAATTATGGGGCGTATTTATAAACAAAATTAGGTAGGTGTGTACTTAAATTTAGTTGTCGCTTTTGACATTGAGGCGTATTCATAGTCAAAATTAAATTGCTACTTAAAGTTAGTTGAAGCATTTTCGAGCATTGTAGCCAGAAAAGTGAAACGAAATTAACGAAAATGATTAAAATGAAATTTTTGTGAAATTAAAGAACTGTACATGATATACATATATGAAATATATGAAAATAACGAATCGCTCTCATTTTGCCACTTGTTATGCGGGAATCAGCAAGTGATTCAAATTCGCCTCTATAAACTTTAGCAACGAAGACTAACAGGAGTACATTTGTATGTAAACATTGTTCAGCGCTCCGAGCAATCCCATAATCAATTTTATTTTGCAATAAATATGGGAAAATAAAATGGAAAAAACGAACTTGTACGATAAAGATTTATGTTGAATACTTTAAATTATTATTAGTCTACGAGTTCTTAAGTAAAAAGATAAATTAATTATGTTATTTTTTTTTTGTTTTCAAGAGCAACTAAATATGGCGCGAACGATTTAATACGTTTAATTTCACCCCTGAAGGGGTTGCCTACGGGTCATACTGTGATGCCAACTTCTATTACTTCACTAAAAAAATCTATTGCTAAACACTGTCAAAAACTCATTTTGGCGTTCAACCCTTCAAATGACTTACTCATGGTTAAAATTAAAAAATGTAAGTAATTTAAAAATGAATTATTTAAATATTGTTAGATTATTGTATATATTCTGTATTTATGCAGGACAAGAAAATAAAATTGGAGTTCCCGAGAAAATTATAAACTTGTTTGCGGGAAATTATAAATTATAAATTGCCACATCGATGTAATTGAAAATAATCAAAATGACCTGCGAAAGGTCACAAAGAAAAAAGATGCATGGGAGGCCATCAATCGAGATATGCAGGCATTGGGATACGAAAGGGTCGTTAGAAGATGAAGCAACAGTGGACGCGAATGAAAAAGGGAGCACGAATGGCAATTTTTGAAATGCGATGAGCTACTGCGATGTAATGCATGGTCGTTCCCTATGGTGCATCCTGGGTAACGCCGTACGGCCTTTGACAGCCTGAACGGTAACAACCTCTGCCTTGTTCATGGACTATACTTTGGATTACGTTTTGATTCTGTTGATATTGGGCTGGCAGCTGTTGTATTCTACCACCTGAGTATGCTGGGGTGAAACTCAGCTGAAATGGAGGAAGGCAAGGCACTGGGCGACCCTCTGCCAGTGTCTCAGATCTCTGAGAAGCATGGTAGGTCGCTTGAGTGGGCCAAGGAGGTGCTGAGTGACAGCGTAAGTGCGTCTTCGAAAAGGTCATCTCCAAAGAGACAGCGGTCTCAAGAGGGAGGGACCTTTTTAGTCAAACTGCCCAGGACTGAAGTCGCGCCCAAATCGTTTAGCGAAGCCGCTAAGTAGGCGGGCTCCATTCTCTTGGGTGTCGTGGACCGCAGCAAGGAGGGGGTCATATCAGGTGGCAACACTGAAAGCAAGTGGTTGGAAAAATCTACGATTGTATAATTAACAGCCAAAATAAATAAAATTATTACACTAAATTTGATAAAAAGGTGTAGAAGCATTGAATCAGTCTAGAAGTAAACAAGTAAAAGTGGAAAGTTTATGAAAACTGATTAAATTAACCCAAGTTTCCAAAGTGAGGTGGTTAGTGGCTTGACACCAATACTACTACTAATATGGCAAGCGGCGGACATGAGACCTGTGGAAAATGCAAGGAAAAATTTACAAATAATGAATGCATTGGTTGTGAAGGGGTATGCCAAAAGTGGTTTCACTCTAATTGTGTGAGCATAACAGTTCCAGAGCTGAGGATTATATCTAAAAAATAATAACCTGAAGTGGATGTGCGACGAATGCAATAGTCAATATGTCCATATGGTAGATACTTCCGTGAAGAAAATTATGAGTGAGATGATGGAAAATATGAAGTCGGCTGTGGAAAAAATCGTGACAAGCAAATTGATGGAGATAATGAAGAAAAACAGAAATACTCAGAGCAACAGCAAGGAAAATGTGGCATCCTATGCGCATAAGGTTAAAGAGAGCAAGGAAGAAGTTATCTTTGTACACCCAAAAAAGCAGAGTCAATGCAGTGAGATAACTAAGAGGGAATGCAAAGAGAAATTGAATCCAGCGAAGAAGAAAGTAGGTATTGAAAACGTCAGAAAAATAAGAAATGGTGGCATTGCAATAACATGCAAGACCAGGGAAGAAATCCAGAAAATAAATACTGAAGTCATAAAGAAGATGGGGAAAGAATATGAAGCCAAAATACCTGAATTGAAGAGACCAAGGATAAGAATATACGATGTTGAAGATGAAATGGAAGATAGTGAATTGTTGAATGCATTACAAAATCAGAACCCAGAAATAATCAAGGCAGAATCTAAAATTGAGGTGAAATTAAACAAGAAAAGCAGGAATACATATATCGTAGTACTGGAGACTGATCCGCAGACGTTCCGAAGAATGATCGAGGAAGGAAGATTGAAAATCAAATGGCAGAGGTGCAGAGTGAATGAGTATTTGGCAGTATCGCGGTGCATGAAATGCTACTCGTACGACCATTGGAGTGAAGCATGCAAAGGTGGAAAAATATGCGTGAAATGTGGAGGGGATCATCGGGCTAAGGACTGTAAAGCTGCAGCTATAAAATGCATAAATTGTGAGAAGGCAAACAATAAGCTTCAATTAAATTTAGATTTGAGCCACAGTGTACTCAGTAGGGAGTGTCCTGTCTATCAAAGAAGAATAAACATGAAGAGAAGAACAATTATGTATGATAGCATATAGCAATCCAAAGCAAAGGTAAATTAATTTAAAAGGCGTCTAATAGTTTTAAATATTAATGGTCTGATTGCTAGAAGAGAAATCATTTCTGTATTTCTTCACGAAATTCGACCAATCCTGGTAATAAATGTAGAATTACACGTAACAGATGTTGATGACGATGCATTGGAAGAAATTAAGGGATATTCTATTATAAGATGTGATTCAGATTCTGTACATACCGGAGGAATCGTAATATATGTTAATGAAGAATTTTCTTATGAAGTAATCAAAAATCAGAGAAAACAGAAAGAGTGGTGGATACTGGCAATTAAAATATTTCTTAAGGGCGACGAAATAGGTACGTTTGCAGGCGTCTATAAATCTCCAAGTTGTAGTAAGGCTGAATTTATTGATGATTTTTCATTAATTATGGAAGAGCTGTTAGATAGTAGTCAAAAAGATTGCATTATTGGAGGAGATTTTAATATTGATTGGTTGAAAGAAGACGACTATTATACTAGAAGGTTAAAATCATGTGTCAGGGGATAAGGTATGAAACAAATTGTGTCAAATGCTACTAGGGTGACCAAGGACAGCGAAACGCTGATCGACTTGGTGATAACTGATAACAGAAACATGGAATATACAGTACTACACACACCAAGGATTTCGGATCATCATATAATTGATATACATAGCGATTGGGGGGTTAGTCACCTGTTCTACATGTGAGAGAAAAAAGTTTCTTATGAAGGAAAAGATAGATTACGAAGTGGTATCTAAAGTAGTACAGAATAAATTAAGAAATAAAAATAGTTTAAAGATGGAGTGTGGGACCGAATATGACTTTTTAAAAGAAGTACTGATTGAGAGTATACAAGAAGGTAGGAGACGAGATATATGGGTAAAAAGTAAACCGTGTCCGTGGTTCTCGGCAGAAGTAAAACATAACATGATAGGAAGGAATATAGCTTATAATAGGTTTCTCCTGTTAAAAGAAACAGGTTACGGGTATTTGGAGGCATGGGATCTATATAAACAAAGTAAAAACAAATTTATTAATATTTGGAGGAGCGCAAAGAATAAATATCATGAAGATAGTTTTGAACGACTGAAGAAAGACCCAAAGAACTTCTGGAAAAGTGTTATAATTGGAAATGAACATGTACTTAATGTAGATGAAATAGCAAATGGATTAAATCAGTTCTTTGTTAGTAGTGTAGAGGAAATAGTCGAAAGTATATCCAATGGAGATAGCTTCGAAATGGAAATGAGGAATGAAAACATTTCCTTAAGTGAGTTTCAAGAAGTAGATAAGGAAACTGTTGAAAAAATTGTCAAAAATCTAAAAAATACGAATGGTCCCGATGGCATAAGTTGTGATATTATTAAAAAATTATGGGCGGTGATTGGTGATGAAGTAACAGACATTGCTCAACAGTCACTTGCACAAAAAATGATGCCGAAATCACAAAAAAACATCAGTGATTGTGCCAATTGCCAAAATTTAGGGGAGTGTTCATTGTAATGACCTCAGGCGAATTAATACTCTGCCAGTAATAAAAAAAGTGATTGAGACTATAGTCCACGAAACATTATTAAAGTATATATCAGAAAATAGATTACTGACAAAACACCAATCAGGCTTTAGAGAGCAACATAGCACAGAGTCGGCTTTACAATTAGTTACTGAAGATTGGCTAAGAACAATTGACGGAGGAGAAGGTATATTTGCAATTTTTCTGGACTACAAAAGAGCATTTGAAACAATAAATAGGAAGCTGTTATTAAAAAAATTAAGGAAAATGTATAACATTACGGGTTGGGTTAATGAATAGATTGAAGACTACCTAAGTGAGAGATATCAAACTGTGAGATTTAATAATAGAGTGTCAGATGAGAAAGAAGTCATAAGTGGTGTTCCACAGGGAAGTAAATTGGGTCCCTTGTTGTTCATAATGTACATAAATGACTTACCAGGAGTATTGCAACATTGTAAAGTACATATGTTTGCAGACGACACATTGATTTATATAAGTGGAAAAGATGTCCAGGATCTAAGTATCAAAATGAATGAAAAATTAACTTCCGTCTGCGAATGGTTATGTAAGAATCAATTATGTGTCAATGCACAGAAAACAAAATGTATGGCGTTAGGAAAGTATAGGTTTAGGGAAGAAGCTGTAATGAGAACAAGAATTCTACTTATGGGTTCAACGATAGAATGGGTTCAAAGGTATAAGTATCTAGGGGTAATTATAGATAGCAATTTGACGTTTAAAGACCATGTTGAATATATAAATGGTAAAATAGCAAGGAAAGTAAATTTATTGCATAGATTAGGGAAAACTATCTCCAAAACAGGGAAAATTGCATTATTTAAAATGATTTTGGTACCCCATATAAGATACTGTTCTACAATACTCTCAATGGCCAATAAAAAAGAAATATCCAAGTTGCAGAAAAATTTTAATAAAGGGATGAGTGCAGTACTGAACAAAAGACGTAGTGAAAATGTTAACAATATGTTAAAAGAATTAGGCTATTTATCGGTAGCAAATGAAATAAAAAGAGATGTGTTGACTTTTATTTATAGAATAGAAAATGTGTTGCTTCCGGAATATTTAGAGTCTTTAGTAAGAAGAAACTCAGATGTTCACCAATACTTAGCTAGACAGGCAAATAAATTTCACTTGGAACCTGTTTGTACAAGTAAGGGCCTGAAATCAGTATTTAATAATGGACTGGCAATATATAATGCCATCCCGGAGGAAATTAAACATGTAAGAACCGTCGAAACGTTTAGGGAAAAGATAGGATTATGGCTAGATACCAATAGCGAAATATAGTTTATATATCTACAATGTACTACGCTTAGATATTTGTAAATACAAAAACTTTTTAATGTATGAAAAGAACTTTAATGTGATGTCCGCTTTGTATGTACCTTTTCAATTCATAAGAGTGAAGCAAAAATAAGTTATATAATTTAGTGCATAATTATAATTAAAATTTAGTATATAATTAAAATTTAAAATGTCATAGACAGCTGGCTGTTAATTTTTGAAATTTTATTTGTAAATAAGAACAATTGTATTAGCCGTAGGCTACTTATTAATAAATAAATAAATAAATAAAATACGGCTTCGAGAAGGTAGCCTTTAAGGTCTACCAATCGAATCCCAGGGGCGGTGACGCCCTCCTTCCAGTTGGACCGGAGGTGGTGCCGAAGGTCTGCGGACCTGAAGCGGGGGAAGCTGAGGAACTCATTGAGGCATCCACAATTATGGAGTAAGACTCCTTCAGGTTAGACGCTGAGAGTACTCGTGGCTCCTCCTCGGTCGCGGGGTCCGTCTTTAGTATTAATAGGCTGGTCGACGGGCCGCAGGTGGGCTGGAGGTGATCGCTGAGAATGATTATCTCCAGCAGTCTAAGGCGGCGTCCGGCTCACTACGACGAGGTGGAACCACCTTCAGCGCTGCGCGCAGGAAGTTGGGCGTCGTTGTAGGATGTGATGCTAATTCGAGGCACTCCTGTTGGGGAAGTTCGGATATCAATGCAAGAGGTGAGTCTCTCTTTGATTTTATTCTTAGCGTAAATTTGTCTATTTGTAATAGGGGGAGCGACCCTACGTTTGTAACTACGGTTACGGAGGAGGTCTTACCCTGGTTTCGTCTGATATCCCGTATCTCGAACTGGAGGGTTCTAAAGGTTAACTCGTTTTCTGATCATTGGTATATTCAATTCTCCCTGGGCGATACTCGTCGTCAATATCTTCCCTACAGGGATCTGAGAAAAACCGATTGGGGTGTATACTGTAAGAAGCTGCAGGAGTTTCTTTCGGGGGAACCTCAGGGGAATCTACTCCTTTCGCAGAATTCGATCGACTGCTTGGTGCAGAAATTCGCCGTAGCCTGTAATAAAGCGATCGAGATCTCGTGTCTACTGAGGAAGCCTTCAGGCAAAACTAAACGAGTAGTCGTCGTTCTAGCCAAGCGAGGAAGAGCAGAAACCCTTGGACTGGGAGCTATATAGGATCGGGTTGGGACTTATAAATCAGAGATAAGGAAATCTAGGCAGGACTCGTGGATAAGTTTCTGCGATAACGTAGAAGTTTGAAATGAGTTCTCTAGGCTTATGCGGGTACCTTCGAGGGCTCCCGTGACCTTCGGATGCCTTAGGGACGACTTGGGAAACTGGGCGATGAGCTGCGTAAGTAGGGGCTGTATTCCTAGGCTCTGGAGGAATGTGAGGGTTAAGACGGGCAAGAGCTATCATATGTCCCCTAGGGACTTTAAGCTAATCAGCCTCTCTTCTTTTCTGTTGAAAACCATGGAGAGGCTGATTTATCTTCATATATTTGATGGGCTTCCTCGTGAGCGCTTGTCCCGTGCTCAGCATGCTTACTCGAAGGGTAGGTCTGCAGAAACAGCCCGTCACACCGTTGTTAAGGTCATTGAAGAGTCTCTTGACCTCCCAGGGCCTTTCGGGATATAAAAGGTACCTTTAATAACGTCCAGCCACAGACAATAGTCAGATTCCTGGTGGAGCTTGGAGTCTAACCGGGTCTTATAAGGCTCGTCAACCAAATACTCTGTGACAAATCTGTCGTGGCAGAGTGGGCAGCACCTCCATTCAACGAAGGGGGAGTAGGTGCACTCTGCAAGAGGGGTTTCTCACCACTCCTTTGTGTCGTTGTTATCAACGGCGTCCTGAAGGAGCTGAAAAGTAAAGACAGCTCGGTTATTGCCTATGCCGAAGATGTAGCACTCATTGTCAGGGGACAGTTTTTGGGCACCCTTTTTGACATCATGCAGGGTTACCTAAAGTTGATCGTAAAGTGGTCTACAGGATGTGGGCTCGCTATCAATCCTTGCAACACGGAGCTAGTCTTGTTTACCAGGAGGTATGGAATGTCGTATTCCCGACCTTCAATAGGAGGCGGCCCACATGTGCTTTCTGACCGAGTCAAGTATCTGGGCCTGATTCTGGATAGGAAGCTGTCCTGGGGGCCAAATATGGAGGAAAGAGTTAAAAGTCATCGGTTGGTGTATACTGTTGCCGGGGTGCTATTGGGAATGGATAGAGCCTCTCTCACAAGATAAATCACTGGCTTTATGAAACTGTAATTACGCCTATAATGTTTTATGGAGTGGTTGTCTGCTGGGACTCTACGAGCTCTCCCTCAGGCGAAAATTTAGGCTTTCGGACTATTGTATTGTTTCAAGCGGAGGTGGTCGCAATCAAGGAGGCAGCCGATTGCCTACTCACCAATGTAATGGTCTCTAGATGGGCAAACAGTTATTCTGATAGTCAGGCCGCTATTATGGCTTTAGGATCGCAAATGGTGAGATCACGACTTGTCGGAGTGCGCCGGACTTCTCTCTCAGCCGCCTGAGAATGCTTCGACATTGGTCTAATTTTGGTATCGGCTCATAGCGGCGTTGTAGGAAACTGCATGGCTGATGAGCACGCTCGGCGGGGTACTCTGGAAGTTATCACTCCATGCAGGGAGAAGGTGGAGGCTCCTTTGCCTGCCTACGGACTTCTCTTCAATAAATGGGCTCTCTGTCGACTCAGCGAGCGCTGAGAAACTTGTAAGGCTTGCAGAATCGCAAGAAACATCAAAGCAGCAACTCATCCTCGTAGGAGTTCTGACTGGTCATTGTCCGATGGATATTCATGCGGTTAGCTGAATATAGACGCTGACCCTTTCTGCCGCAGCTGTATGGAGGATGATGAGGTGGAGTCATCTTTTTTTCTGCTCATCTGCCCTGCCTTTGCGAGACTGAGGTTCAAGTGGCTAGGTTCCTACTTCTTTAATACCCCAGAAGAGCGTTCTGGGGTGGAAATTGGAAATTTGCGTGCTTCATTCTCCAGTTAACCTTTCTTGATTCCGATTTACGTTACCGTTCAAATAACAGGAGGTATCACAATGGACTTCTCTCCTATGTATGTATGTATGGTATTGGTAGATTATAGCGGCTTTAAGGGTTTTCGCCAATGGTTGCGATGGTTTCCTATGACCTACGTGGAGCGCCAAGAAGCTAAAGAAATGTTTACTTTAGCGTCGTCTCCCTTTGTGGGAGGCACCATGGAGGCCATCGATTGTAATCATATTTCAGAACATGTTTCTCATTGGTGAGGTTGTTATTTTTATCAATCCTGCTAAATAAAAAAAGTATTAATTTGAAATTGGAAATGTCTTTAGGTGATTCTGAAGGATGAGCAAGCCTAAAAGCAATAACAATAATTACAATAAGGATGAGCAAGCCTAAAAGCAAACTGTAAGTAGTACAAAAAGCTTATAGATTTGCAAAACAACAATGCCAACCACTCTGTTAAGCACATAGTGGCGATGTCACACTTAATAGCGGTATGGTTGGAGATAGGGATAATGGGAAAACAAGCAATTTTCACACGGTTAGCGTGGCTGAGTGGTTGCGTGCTCGCCTAGCAATCTCGTGTACCATGGTTCAAAGCCAGATAAAGTCTAGAAAAAAAGATGTCTGATGAGGAGATGTGGTGATCTCCGAGATAGCAGCTACCTTTCTACCACTTTGAAAAATTGTTGTTTCTCATATTATTCCCTAATACAAACCTGGCCTCAAGCTCTATAAATTATACAGAAGATTCTGGATATCTATTGGAGCCGAGGCTGATGACTCCTCTAACAACCCAACCAGAAGGAAACCCGAAATTCCGCTATAACGAGGCATTGCGCAAAGCACCCAGCCCAGTTGAGAGACCTGTTGGTGTTCTTAAAGGAACTTGGCGATATTTATCGAAACAAAGAACTCTTTTGTATGTCCCGGATTTACAGGAAAAGTAGTAAATGTGTGCTCAGTGCTGCACAATATTCGCTTAGATGAAAAAATAGAAGTGCCCGAGGAATAGTTTTCGGAGTCCACAGCGGATAGCATTTTCTTGGCGCAAGATGCGCCATTCTCAATTGAGAAACGCATCCAAGAGCGACTAACTGCAAATTTTTTTACCTAAATACTTCTTTTACATTCATGTCCAAGAATTCACAATAAAAGTAAAATTATTACGTTTATTAGTTTTTTGCAAAATATTTATGATTTCATTTTTATTGTTACTTATTTATATAAAAATTGAGATAACATTTTCTATTCAGTCATACATACGAGTATAAAGTCTTTTAATTCAGGAGATATTTACTCCAAGTTTAGAAACTCATTTGTACATATGTATACATATTTAATCACATTTGAATCACAATTTAAATAAGGTACAAAACGTGGATATAATCGTCACATAGAGGAACAGTCAACTATTTCAAAATAGTTCATTAAAATAAACTAAATGAAATGGTATATTATGATCACTTCAATTCAATTTCACTATAACAATATAAATTATCACAAAAATTTATAAATTGAAAGATTAAATTCATTGAATATTAAATTAGTATTTAAAGTAGGTACTTCAAACTTATAACTAAAGTTTACTTACTATAAAAGAAAATAAAAACATGAATTCAGGTACAAACAAATACTATCCATAATGAAAAAAATTAAAATTAATTCACTGATCATGTGCGGTAGATGGCATTTGTTAGATTGTTGAAAGCATCTGTCCTAGCTTTCAACCCTTCCTCTAAAGTGCTTATTGTCTCCGCCATTGTTTTCTCAACAGCGACACGCGCTGAACTGGACTCGGCTAGATCTATTAAGGATATGAAAAAAGATATAATACCCAATGTATACGTGCTACGCAAATATTACGCACCTTTAAAGCTTCTGACTGTTGTTTGGCAACTTCGACACTTTGTTTGTTAGATTCAGCTAACATCTATAGGAAGACAATCCCAAAAAGAAAAGTAGAAAAAAAACATTACACTGTAACTTCGAAAGCAATTTACCCTTAAGGCAAATCCTTGCCTTCCAGCGATCTCCAAAAATTTCGTACGTGCGTCGCTGTCCTCCTCCGCTCGTTTCCTCTTTAAACTCCTGCGTGGTGTTCTGGCAGGGATGTTAAATGCTGGTGACCCCAAGTCGATGCTTTCAGCGACTACATGTAAGTTGTGTGGTATTTCGAAAATTAAACTTTCGTCTCCTTCTTGCAGACGAAGTTGAATAAACATTCACTTCATTAGCTCACCTCCTCTGTTGTGACATTTTCGGCGACTTCTTGCCCCTCCACATATACCGTCCCAATAAGTGCAATCGCACTCGTATCAATTTCTGAGAGAGTCTCCTCATTGACTGGCCTGTTTCCAATCAGTGCCAGCTTCTTTCGCCGGTCTCGCGCCTAGATGCTGGTTCTACTCTTGAGATCCCGCCAAACCTGTTGTTGGGAAACATTTTTTGTATTAGAATATATCAAATAATTCAACAATATTTGCTTACTGCGTGTCATTGATCGACAGTCTTAACTGCTCCGCCATTTCATGTCGCACTCAAATTTTTCGTGGAGCTTCTGGAACCAATATCCAGCTAACACTGGGGTTTCAAGCAAAACATCCGTCATACAATTAAGTTGTTGTCGTCATTCTATGTAAAGCAATATATACAAAATTATAAATTAAATTATATTAATGATTTATTTCACTTACGTTATTCAAATATTTTCAACCCGCGCCAAAAATTTGCTTCGTTCACTATGCATGTATTCTTTTGTTTTCCCCCTATTTCTCTTTGTGCTTTTCGCTCATTTTAACATTTAGTTTGACAGGGATGCAACTCTCTATCACTTTGAATAAATACAACGAAACATCGCTACAGCAGTTCTCTGACTATTTAGTCTGCATAATAAATACAATACAACTGGAAAATCTTAGCCCATTGACATCTAAATTCGGCACAGCCGCGAAAAAATTCAAAATTCTTGGGTCATTCTCTGGTCGTATTTCTATGCCCTACAATAGTTTTGTTTTCGTATTCGCTATCCAGTAAAAATCCAGTGTCACTATTACTGGATCTTGCTGGTTTTTCCTGGATACTGAATACGAAAGCAAAACTAGCAAGAACCAGTAATAACTTTACTGGATTTTTAATGGAACGCGTTTTCGTATGACAAACCATGCAAGAAACGAGTAAAGTAGAGAAAATTGAGAGAGCGAAAATGACAGCTGAACTTGCAAGTTTTACTGCATTTTTACTGGATAAATTTCTACTAGCAAGAATTTGCCAGTGAGCTAAACAGCTGATTAAAAGTATTCAGTCGATCACAAGTTGAAAACAATTATTAAAATAGTTTATTTTCCATAAAAATAGCGAAAATTGGAAAAAGTGATTAAATATTTAAATATACAAGAAAAAAGAAAAAACTTGCAACTTCTTCCTCTCGTGCACGTTTTTTTCATTAAGAGCAAATTTTGCTTTAGCTCCTAGCAAGTTACTGGACAGCTTTTTACTGGTGATTACGAAAACATAACTAATTATTAATAGCTATTTGTAACATATAAAATCAGCCGCCGCCATCTTTATGTTAAAAGGCTTCTCACTTGTATTCAATCAAAGTCATTGTGAATATATACAAGTGAGAAGTCTTCTAAATTCTAAATGGCGGCGGCTGATATTAAATGTCACAAATAGCCGATATTAATTGTCAAACATAGAAATTCGCTCAGGGAATGACTCAAGAATGCTGTGAATGGCTACATCGGGTGATCTCAGCTGTTGAAAAATATATCTATCTATTTCAATGTGATACTGTAGCAAATAACAACTTGCTATACATTTACTTATGTTTTTAGAATCAACTAGTTTTAGGATTGATGTCATTTTGTTTTATGAAAATTTTTTCACATTAAAAATTATTCTCAATAAAGCGTTTTGTTCAATAGGTTATGGGCCCAGACACGACGGTCCTGTGGCTTTAAGATTTGTTTTTTGTCGGTAACTTGAGAGTAAGGCAGCTTAGTGTGCGATCACCATGAGTTCCATGTACCAGATTGAGAAATTGGATGAAGGAAATTATGATTCCTGGAGCATTCAAATGCGCAGCGTGTTGGTGCATGCAGAGGCGTGGAAGGTGATGGACGGACAGCGGACAGCAGCTGAAGGTGCTAGATGGGATGCTCTCGATGAAAAAGCATTAGCAATGATTACGTTAAGCGTAAAATCGTCGCAGTTGTGCTACCTGAAGAACTGCACGTCTGCATCAAATGCCTGGAAAAAGCTCAAAGATGTGCATCAACCCAGTGGACCGGTAAGAAAGGTCTCACTTTATAAGCAATTGCTTGGTTTGCGGATGATAGAAGGTGACGCTATGTGTAGCTATATAAATAAATTTTGTTCAACGATAGACAAGCTATCAGAGGTAGAGATTAAGCTAAGCGAGGAGCTAGCAGTTATAATATTGTTGTCAAGCTTGCCTAAGCAGTACGAGAACTTTGTAATAGCTATGGAAACACGAGACAGTTTACCTACTTTAGATGTGTTAAAAATTAAGCTACTGGAAGAAGGAGAGCGCAGAGGCGCAGAATCCAAAGGTGCACATTGTAACGAACAACAGGCGTTTCATGCAAATACAAAGTCGGTACGGAAAAAGAATGTAGATAAGAAAGATATTGAATGTTATAGATGCGGGCAGCATGGTCACTATAGAAATCAATGCAAAAATAAAGTAAAAGAAACATCGAACAAGACGCAGCAACCGCAACGATCTTTTACAGTCCTAGCAGCAGCAGATGTGGGGGATCTAGAAGTTTCAAGCTGGAGTCTGGATAGCGGCGCAACAGCACATATGAGCTGCGTGCGTAATATTTTCACGAATTATGTTTCCCAGGAAGAGGATGTTGTATTAGCTGACAATAACGTTATACGTGCGGAAGGCAGAGGTGACGTCATACTTCAAACCGATTTGTGTGAACTGAAATTGGAGAATGTTTTGCATGTCCCAGGAATGAAGGGGAACTTTGTTTCAGTTAGTCGAGCTGTAGAACGCGGTTGTACAGTAAGTTTCAACAATAAATATGCCATTGTGAGCCAGAAAGGCAAGCAGATTTTGAAAGCAGAGAAGCAAAACAAGCTATTTGTGTTTGAGAGCAGAAGCAACAAATGTTTTGGTGCAACTCAATGCAGTGCAGCATTGTGGCATAACAGATATGGTCATTTAAATTATGGCAGTCTTATGAATCTCGCGAAAAGTATTATGGTGCGGGGTATAGAAAATGTGGATTTTTCAGACAAGGTGCCATGTCGGACGTGCATGAAGAGCAAGATACATACTCAGCCGTTCCCATCAGCATCGGAAAATCGGGCAAAGCAGTTGTTGGAGTTGATACATACTGACGTATGTGGCCCGTTTGAGAAGCGTTCTCTTGGTGGTTCGGCTTATTTCTTAACTTTCATAGATGATATGTCTCGACGCATTTTCACATTTTTTCTTAAGTCAAAAGACGAAGTCTTTGAAAAATTTGTGGCGTTCAAAACTATAGTAGAGCGTCAGACTGGACACAAAATTAAAGCATTACGTAGTGACAATGGTCGGGAGTACATCAATAAGCAGTTTGACAATTTTTTGAAGAAAAATGGTATAGTTCGTCAACTTACGGTGCCGTACAGTCCTCAACAGAACGGGGTCGCAGAACGAGCAAATCGCACTCTTGTTGAGATGGCAAGAAGTATGCTTGTGCATTCTAATATGCCTGAGTTTCTTTGGGCAGAGGCATTGCAGACAGCGTGTTATATTCGCAACAGATCACCAACAGCAGCCTTGGTTGGTATGACACCGTTTGAAGCGTGGACTGGCAGAAAACCCAATGTACAGAATATGCGTACATTCGGGTCAGTGGCAATTGGTTTGGACAAGACACGTCACAGTAAATTTCAGGCGAGAGGAAAAGAGTATCGCCTGGTCGGGTACTCATTGGTATCAAAAGCGTACAGGCTCTATGACAAGGAAAAACATCAGATTGTCGAAAAACGTGATGTTTTATTTGATGAACGTTTCGACGAAGCTCATCTTGATGACCAGATCGTGTTTGATTTATTACCAGAAAACTCACCAGCTGATGCATCGGTGCGTGATACAGTGAAGCTTATTTCAAGTATTGATAATGATAAGCAGCAAAAAGATACGTTCAGCGACAACGATATGGGGAGCGATGAATATGCTAGTGCAGAAGAATCAGACCTGGAGCAGAAACAGGTTTTGAAGATCGGACCCGGTAGGCCAAAACTGATTCGAACCGGAATGCCAGGGCGTCCGAAGAAGAGCTACAATGTAATACACGCAGTACAAGCGGAAGAGATACCGTTGCCGCAAACGTTTAAGGAAGCAAGGAGCAGTAAGCATGCTTCGTATTGGCAGACAGCCATGGACGCAGAATATAAGGCACTGGTGGCAAATGGTACGTGGACGCAGACAGACTTACCTAAGGGCCAGCAGGTAATTGGTTGCAAATGGGTTTATACAGTCAAGAGGAACAAAGCTGGCGCTGTTGAACGCTATAAAGCTCGTTTGGTAGCCAAGGGATGTGCGCAGAAGTTTGGCGTAAATTATAAAGAAACGTTTTCACCGGTGTGTCGGTATGAAACGATACGTCTGGTTCTTGCCCTGTCTGTTGAGCTGAAGCTATACTTACATCAAATGGACGTGTGCACGGCTTATCTAAACAGCGAGTTAAAAGATGTAGTGTATATGAAGCAGCCAGAGGGATATGTAGAAAAGACCAATGGCGAAAAAGTATTGAGGCTCAACAAAGCAATATATGGCTTGAAACAAGCTGGAAGGGAGTGGAACTTCAAACTGAATGCAGCACTAAGTGAAATTGGTTTCATTCAGTGTCAGAATGAGCCATGCTTGTATAAGCAGGATATAAAAGGTAACCTTTGTTTGGTACTAATTTATGTAGATGACATACTTATAGCGTGCCAAAAGGAGACAGATTTGATACGAATCAAATCACTGATTTCGACAAAATTTGAATGCGTTGATAAGGGCCCGTTGCAGATGTTTTTGGGTATGCAAATTCAGCGCGATGGCGATATAGGCAACATATCGATGAACCAGTCCCTTTATATCAAAGATATGTTACAACGCCACAGCATGGAGCAGTGTAGAGTTTCCACAACTCCATTAGACAAAGGATTTCAAGTAGCTTGCGAAAGTGAAAAATGTGTGATTGAAGATCCCATGACATATCAGTCAGCAATCGGAGAGTTAATGTGGCTAGCTTTAATTTCAAGACCTGATATCTACCACTCGGTTGTGAAGTTGGCACAAAGAAATAACAATCCACATAGTGAACATGTCACAGGTGTGAAGCATATAATGCGGTATCTAGCAGCTACAAAAGATTTAAAGTTGAACTACCGTGCATGTGGACAGGCGCTTGAAGGTTTCGTAGACGCAGATTGGGGTAGCGATATAAGCAATCGCAGATCTTATACTGGATATGTGTTTTTCCTGGCTGGTGGACCCATTTCGTGGAAGTCGGAGAACCAAGGATGCGTGGCATTAAGCAGCACGGAGGCCGAATACATGGCATTATCATCAGCAGCGAAGGAAGCATTGCATTTGAGACGTCTAATGATTGAAATTGGCTGTGGTAAAGCTGATACACCTATTGTCCTGTATGACGACAATCTTAGCGCCCAAAATCTGGCAAAGAATCCAGTTTATCATGCAAGATCAAAGCACATTGATATCAGGCATCACTTCGTCCGAGAGGTTGTTCAGAATGGCGATGTGGAAATAAAATATCTTCCAACTGAAAATATGATAGCGGATGTTCTAACAAAAAATCTGTCGAAAACAAAGCACTGTCATTTTGTGAAATTAATGAGTTTAAATTAAATAATAGAAAAAGTTTAATGTAAACAGTCTCACATTGAGGAAGGGTGTTGAAAAATATATCTATCTATTTCAATGTGATACTGTAGCAAATAACAACTTGCTATACATTTACTTATGTTTTTAGAATCAACTAGTTTTAGGATTGATGTCATTTTGTTTTATGAAAATTTTTTCACATTAAAAATTATTCTCAATAAAGCGTTTTGTTCAATATCAGCTGTGCCGAATTTTGACGTCTATGGGCAAAGATTTTTCACTTGTATATATTCACAATGATCAAAGTGCTGCCTGATGTAACATCCCACAGCAATCTTGTGTCATTCACTGAGCGAATTTCTATGTTTGAAAATTAAGATTGACTATTTGTTACATTTAATATCAGACTTCTCAATTGTGTGTTTTTTGGCACACATGTGTGCTGCAACACAATGCGTGAGTGGTTTTTGTACTCCTCAGCACCTCTGCAAAAGCTTATACATAGACGGCGTTAAGACAGGGAAACTTTGGTCGCGGCAACTCGTTACTTGCAGGAGAGAGAGGGACGGGGAAAGGGGAAGGGCATCGAGTTGCTCGTGCTCGGGCGACACGCTTTGTGTTCTTATTCGTCTCAGTCGGCAGCTAAGAATTTTGACATTCCTTTTCATTTATAAATTCCTTCAGTGGTTGCAGTTTTGTTGAGTTTTAAGTGAATACATACGGTAAGTTGGGAAATGAAATTTTGTTCTTATTTTTTTGCGATTAAATATACCCATGTGTATGCACATACTATACATATTAACGTAAATTATGTTAAAACTTAATTTTTCAACTCACCTTTTACTTATAATCACAAAATTTATCAGAATGGTAAATGCCGCTTAAGCCAAGCGTACAGAAATTTGCGAAAATGATGTAAAATGAAATGCCAGAAAATTGCCTGAACAGAGTTGCTCTGTGTGAACGCGACGAGCAACACCAAAAGGGAAATCGCCGATAATAAGCAACAAAAGTTTCCCTGTCTGAGCGCTGTCAAACACAATTTACTTAGCACAAATAAACCGATTATCGGGGTTCAGTATTTATTGTGATTTTCGGATCATGATCGATATGAATAGATTTTAAAATATTGACGAGCCGCTCGTGAATGCTAGACGTTCAATACTTATCGCGTAGGTATTTTCAAAGATTTTGCGCTGAGAAATTCGAAGATCGATATATATAGCGAGGAAATTTAGTTTAAATTTCATGTAATTTTTTTTTTCGAAAATTCAACAAATAATCTATACTATTTATATATTTTTAGAGTCACATCTAATTTGTTCAAAATGCTCCCCAAAATTAAAGGAAAATTGCAAAGTTTTGATAAACAGCAAAAACACAATTGGGTCAGCACAGTGTGTTAACACTACCAAATATTGTGGCATTACCAAAGAACATAAAACTACAAGAAGAGACAACACGTTACTTTTGCTTTACTCGTTAATCAACAGGGTAGCGCCTACACTTTCGACCACATGCGTAAATGATTTAATGAAAAGAGATGGAGCTGCCCTGTTGATTAACGAGTAAAGCAAAAGTAACGTGTTGTCTCTTCTTGTAGTTTTATGTTCTTTGGCGTGTGGCACACTGAACCCTGCAAAAGATGCATGACCATATCGAAAATATATAAGTTGTCGATTGTAAATACACAAATTCCTGCAGACGATGAAAAAAAGCCAATTCTGACTGTGTTAGGGTAGTAGGTACATAGACGTACTCGCCAGTAACTCAGTGGTAGAAACTTGCAATAAAGTAAGAAAATGTAAAACCAGTCAGAAGTTGCAATATTTTTTGTTTTTGTTAAATATTTAAATATTTAATCACTTTTCCATTTTTTGGCCTTCTTACGGACAAAAAATAAACATTTCTAATAAGTCTTTTATATGTGATCAGGTATTTTTCATGGAATTTTTCTTACAAGTTTTTGAGTACGAAAACGCCAAAACATGATGACATATTGTTACGAATTATCATAAACTAGTAACTAAACAAACAAACTCAATAGCGCAGCAAAGTGCCATGTTACACATCGCCATTACTTGTTATCGAACGAAAAATATCGAGTAGGTGCTTGTATTTACAAATTTCATTCCAACTCAAACCCTAGTTTCTTTAAATGTTAAAATCTTATAAATATTGGAAAAATACCCTTAATTTTTGGCGCAACTACGGTCAAGAAGTAGGTTTTAATATGAAGTATCTGAATGTAGCAGAGAAGAACGATGCTGCTAAGACTATCGCTGGCCTTCTATCGAACGGGACTGCAGCTAGAGTAAGCACTTTGAGACATACAAATTTTGTTTTTAATCGTACAAATTTTGTTTTTAATCGTCAAACTCTGACTTTAGAGGGAAGGATATTCAGTTTATAACAAAATCTATGAATTCGAGACAGAAGTAAATGGACGAAAGTCTAAAATGGTAATGACTTCCGTATCGGGTCACTTGCTTCAGCTGGAGTTTATGAAAGTCTATCGACGATGGAATGAAGTTGATCCCTTGGAATTGTTTAGCGCTCCTGTTCAAAAATCATGTAATGAAAATTATCAGCCTATTTTGCGAACATTAGAAAGAGAAGCTCGTAACTGCCATGGTCTCATAATATGGACGGATTGTGATAGGGAGGGTGAAAACATTGGGTTCGAAGTAATAGATGTGTGCCGTAAAGTCAAACCGAATCTTAAAATTTATCGTGCCATATTCTCTGAGATAACCAAAACATCTGTCAGTCGAGCGCTTCGTCAATTAACTGAACCTAACAAGTTGTTAAGTGACGCTGTGGATGTACGTACTGAGCTTGATCTTCGAACGGGTGCTGCTATAACGCGTTTTCAAACTATGAGACTACAACGTTTATTTCCTGCAAAGATTGCCGACAAATTAATTTCTTACGGCAGCTGTCAGATACCAACTCTTGGTTTTGTTGTCGAACGCTACAAAGAAATCGAGGCTTTTGTGTCAGAACCATTTTGGAAACTGAAGGGTAAATATTAAAGCTTCTGTTAACATATCAAATCATGAACAAAGTACAAATTGCATAGTTCAATACTAAAAATAATTGTATTAGATCCCTGATGCATCTTTTACAGTTTTTGTTAAAATGCTTAGTCTTTTCATGAGAACTATTTAAAAGAAATAGAAAAATCGTAACGGAGTTGAACTCCCAAATCCCCAAATTCGCAATCCCTATGGTTTGTGTGTAATGAATAAGAATACACATGTATCCACTTCACTTCAGAGTATTTGGTAAAGTGTTAGTGGGTACTAGGTATTTGTATCAACTGTGAACGCCCTACTATTGTTAGTTTGTATTTGATTTTAAATGTCGTTATAAGTGTGTTTACGGAGTATATAAGCTGCATCTTATTACATACCTCATACACTTATTTTGCAGTTTCGCAATTCTCTCATTGTGCTTGATTACAACATGTATGTATACAATATCGTTGAACAGTATTCAAAATGTGGCCTTATTATTTTGTTTTAGATTTTTATTGATGTCAGTGTGCCTATTTTATTACAGCTTTTTTTTTTACATAAATAGTCGAAATGGTCATTAACTTTCAGCTCGCTGACTTTAATTACTCCTAAATAGTTAATAGATTTGACTAGTTCGATAGTTGTTTTGATTTATAACATCCTTTTTGTTTTTTGTTCGTTTAGTTTGAGCTTATTCATTTTTAACCACATAGTTATTTGCTTCATATCACGTTCTTTTTTTTTTTTGTTTACAGCTATTGTGTAGATTAACGCATGGTCAGCACACATTGCAATTTTTGAGTTTGTAATTAATTTTTCACTGCAAAATAACGCTCTAGCTCGAATAAAGTTTCCTTTCGTTGCAAAAGCAACCCTGTAAGGATCTTTTTTGAAGCGTGTTACTTTTTAGTGCTATTTAAGAACTGAAAATAGTTGTGCTGGCAAATTTAAGTTGATGTATTTATATATTTAAAAATACTATGGAAATAAAAAATAATTATATTTTCTTTAGGCTCTTACACAATAGCGTAGTTTTTTCACTTCGCAACACTTTATTTCAAGACTAATTTTCCTAGTTAATGTTGTTAGATAGATAGATATTGGTATTTACCTTGCGATCCATTGTGCCCTTCGTTCTTTATACTACCACGTCTAGGCCCAACGCTTTTAGGAAGTCTTAGTTGACGGTTGGTGGTAGCGAGCGTACGAACTTCTGCTCGGGGAAGTTTGAGCCTGGAAACCTTTTTCGTATTCTCGAGGCGAATTGCAACTATTGAATTGCAACGGATATAATGTGCATTGCAAGCATCGCGAGCGTGATAATGGTGGTGGCTTAGCATTTATCACACACCACACAGTGCAATATCGTCTTATCGAAGAAGACATACCGCAGGGATACTACCCTTGAATGTCAGGGCATAGCTATCCGGTCAGGCGATGTCGAGCTCAAAATATTTAATATATACATACCCCCTGTTACCTGCTACCCGGCAGGATATCACCCTGACATACATAGGTGCGCTCTTCAGAGGTGAAAACCGTTTTGTAGTAGGTGACTTCAATGAATTGGCTGAGCAGATAGACGATTCGAAATTCTGCTTAATGAACTACCGTGCCCCCACCAGGATAAGGGGTAGTTGTAGTAGTGCAGGTCTGATGAATAGCATAACGTGGCGACATATGCTATCGCTTGCATCAGACCACCTACCCAAAATCATCACGATTGATAGACCTGTCGACTTTTTCTCCGTGGATCGAAAGACTTTTAGCAACGTTAAAAAAGCTGATTGGTCCGGATTCGCGGAGTTCATCGAGAGTGCCTTCGGTGCCCTACCCACAGTGCCTACCACAGTTCCACAGGGTGGTCATGACCGCTACGACCCGCTGCGTTCCCGCAGGACGAATACTGGGAATTCGACTATATTTTCCCAGCAGAAGCGGGAACATTAGCCAACGAACGTGACCACCTTCGCCAGTCCGATTACTAAAATCCCCGCATCAGGGATTTAAACGCGGAGACTCGGAGTCTGGTAGACGAACACAAGCGGAACAAGTGGAAGGAGTACCTGAAGTCCTGCAACTTCGCGCCGGGTGTGGGCAAGTTTTGGACCACCGTGAGGTGATGATCGAGTGAAGATTTCACCGCGCCTCGTCGGACCCGAAGATATGCGCGAGCTACTTTATGCCGACCGTTTATACTGCATCCTTCGGTGGATAGAACTAAACGGGAGGTGCCCAGAAGTCTTCGCAATCTGCCAAAACCTAGCGTGTCACTTGCCTTCACCTGTAGCGAGGTTGCGGAAGCCATTGATCCTGATGGACTAAGCATGTTGATGCTGAAAAGTTTGGGCTCCACGGGAGTAGCATGCCTTACGAGACTCTTCAACCTGTTTATGACCACTCTCATCATTCCAAAGATCTGGAAGCCTCCCAGCCTTCCGCTGTTGAAACTGGCTGGAAAAGGTGAATCCTATAGACCGATTTCCCTTCTTTCACCAATGATAAAGACACTCATTCCCACGACAGTCGGTTCTACGTACCGGAATGACCCAGGTTTCACCCGGCCAAGGACTGTTGTTTCGGCGATCTAACCCTGTTTAGATCGGCCTACCCCATAAGTTGTCTGTCTCCCCAGGAGCAACTCCTTGCAGCATGGTTGCTTCACCTCCTTCTGCTCAGGGCTGGCATCGAGCCTAACCCTGGTCCAGAAACCTATTTTTGCTGCGTTTGCCAGAAAAAGTTCCATCCACTTCGGTAAGGTGTAATTCGTGCGACGGATGGAGCCATCTTAAGGTCTGCTCAGGCCTTAAGACCCATAAGGAGTGGTCCACAAACTATGTGGCCCCATGTTGTTCGCGCCCTATGGCGCCCATAGCCTCTACGGCCCCCCTAGTTGCACCTAGTGCACCGGTGCCTAGCACCGTCAGAACCTCTACGGTTGGCAGGAGCACACAACAACATGGACAACAAAACAAGCGGAACAAGTGGGAAGAGCATTTGAAGTCCTGTAACCTGGTCACGGGTGTTGGTAAGCTCTGGTCTACCGTGAAGTCCTTATCCAACCCGACGAAGCACGACGACCGAGTGGAAATTTCATTCGGGGATCGTGTCTCGTCGGACCCGAAGAGATGCGCGAGCTATTTTAGCCGACAATTTATACTGCATCCTTCGGGGGATAGGACCAAGCGGAAGGTTGCTGAAACCAGGGAAACCGGCCGACAAGGGTGAATCCTATCGGCCGATTTCCCTGCTTTCTCCCGTGGTAAAGACACTTGAGGCCCTACTCCTCCCGCATTATACATACCACCTTGGGTCGGCTAAGCATCAACATGGCTTCCGGAAAGTGCACAGCACAACAACAGCACTCAATGCCATAAATACACAGTTGAACCGCGGTCTTAACCAAAACCGCCCCTGCGAGAGAACCGTCCTAGTAGCGTTGGACCTGTCTAAAGCTTTCGACACAGTCAGTCACTCCACGCTACTAGCTGACGTGGAAGCATCAACTCTCCCGCAGGGACTGAAACGGTGGACCGCGAATTACCTGTGTGGTCGTCAATCATCACTATGGTTAAGAGATAGGACATCGAAACCAAAGAGGATTAAACAAGGGGTACCGCAAGGTGGCGTCCTGTCCCCATTATTGTTTAATCACTATATCTCCAAGCTCCCTCAACCGCCAGAGGGAGTCACGATTGTCTCCTATGCTGATGATTGCTCGATAATGGCAACCGGCAATGTAATTGATGATCTGTGTTTGAAGGGGAACGGGTATCTCTCCGATCTTGCCCATTTCTTCACTAGCAGAAACCTGGCGCTGTCCCCTGCTAAGTCCTCGACGACCCTCTCTCCCACCTGGACGAAGGAAGTTAGGCTGGATCTTAACATCCATATCGATGGCACCCCCATTCCGACGGTTAACCACCCGAAGATTCTGGGGGTGACTTTCGACAGCCTGCTCTCCTTTTCCGCGCACACCGCAATCGCCAATAGAGTACAGAGCCGCAACAATGTCCTCAAGTCGCTCGCCGGCAGCTCTTGGGGTAAATACAAAGAAACGTTGACAACATACAAGGCGATTGGCCGGCCGGTAATAAATTATGCTGCGCCAGTTTGGTCGCCGGGAACCAGCAGGACACAGTGGATGAAGCTGCAGACCTGCCAGAACGCCGCACGGTGACGGGATGTTTTCTGATGTCGCCTGAGGAGCATCTCCACCAAGAGGCCAATGTGCTCCGCGTTAAGGAGCACAACCTCATGCTCAGCAAGCAGTTCCTTGCTGGATGTCACCGTTCGGGGCATCCAAATAGGCACCTGCTTGCAGTGGAGCTGCCCCCAGGCACATTAGAAGACATCTTCTAGAACTAAAGGACGAGATCCACCCACTCATCACGCAACCGCTGGATCCGGAGGCGTACCGGCGGGTCCTAAGCAACATCCGTAGAGACTCAGTCACTACCATCGTTGACTCCCGCCAGGAAAATGCAGTCATCGGAGCCCAACCACCACCTGTAGCAGATGAGGAGTCCCTGCTGCCCCGTGAGTCCCGCGTCACTCTGGCACAATTACGATCTGGATACTGTAGCAGGCTCAACTCCTACCTATCCAGAATCAACCCCGACATACCCAACACATGTCCGGCATGTGGGGATTCTCCGCACGACACCAACCACCTATTCACATGGCCTCTCAAACCCACTCATCTAATCCACTCTCCCTCTGGTCCAACCCTGTCGAAACTGCACGTTTCCTAGGCCTCCCCCTAGATGAGTTCGACGACAACGACCATGGGGGAATCCGCTCTTTACGGGGCGCGACTAGCCGCTACAACAACAACAACAACACTCTAAGCTATGCTGCTTCCCTATTTCACACATCACCAGGGCTCGGCTAAGCATCAAAACGGCTTCCGAAAGGTGCATAGCACAACAACAGCACTAAACGTCATAAAAACCCAGGTGGCCTCAACCGTAACCGTCCCTGTGAGAGAACCGTCTTAGTGGCGTCGGACCTATCAAAGGCCTTTGATACCGTCAATCACTCAACGCTACTCGAAGACGTTGAGGCACCTACTCTCCCGCGGGGTCTGAAGCAGTGGACTGTGAAGTACTGGAGTGGTCGACAGGCATTTGTATATTTTAGAGACTCAATATCAAAACCGAAAAGGCTGGCGTTCTCTCCACGGTTCTGTTTAATTACTATATCTCGAAGCTCCCTCAACCACCCGAGGGCGTTTCAATAGTCCAACAAATCTAGGGTGTTACGTTTGAGAGCCTGGCCTCCTTCTCTGCGCATACAACTGGGCGAGAGGAGGAGCTCCAGCAACTACGTTCTGGATATTGTAGCATGTTAAACTCTTATCTGTCCAGAATCAACCCAGACATACTTAATGTGTGTCTGGCATGTGATAACTCCCCGCACAATACCACTCACATTTTAGCATGCCCTTTAAAGCCGACTCATCTGACCCCCCTTTCCCGTTGGTCCCATCCTGTCGAAACTGCGCGTTTCTTGGGCCTCCCCCTAGATGAGTTTGATAATAACGACCATGGTTGAACCGATTTTGTCTGAGTAACCTTTACGACAACAACAACAACGAATTTCGCGCGATGACCATTCGCGGCGATAGATTTATTTCTATTGTCGTTGCTGGCGACAGCGGCATAAAGCAATCCATTTTGGCCATATGTTGAATATACTTAGGGTTTTAAATCGGAATGGAAAAATGTTATATTAGTTTTTGGTGAAAGTTATTGATTTTGTTATTTGAAAAATTGTGCATTATTAAAAGCTGCTATCAGATAATTTCGTTGTCGCCGTAGCTGTGTTCTACTCAGCGAAATTTTTGGACGAACATTGTGGATGTGCTTCTACTGAACGAAAGTTCGCAGTTCGCATGTATTGTGTTATCATTAATTTAAAAAAATTGGAGTACCCGGGAACAGGTTTGCTTGTGGAAACTTTTAAACTCTCACATACAGTGGCTCACATAGTAAGTATTTTGCGTCTGAAGAAAATAAACCATATGATAATATTGTTGCATTTGTTCCTGCTATATTTATAAAGTTTGCTTATTTTTAAAATCCGTTATTTGGTGCAGATTTGTTTACTTGTGCAAATTTCAGTTGAATTTATGGTTATTGGTGCGTATTTCTATTGAAATTGTCATAATTTGAATCATTTCGTTTGTAATTGTGATAGTGCGCGCATTAAAAGTGCCAAAGGGTAAAGAAATGGCAATATAGGGGGGGAAAGAAATAACTTTGCACCTTCACAATGAACAACAAAATACATTTACCATATGTTTAGCCGATGTCGTCAAACGATAGAAAATGTAGTAAAACGGTGGAAGGTGCGCGGCGGTATAGAAAATTTAATCCGTTGTGGTCGACCACAGATGCTAACTATGAGAGAGGAACGCAAAATACTTAAATCCAACCGCGAAAATCCAGTTTTATCCGCACCAGAGCTTAACGACAAGCATAAAGTGGATCTACACACCCAGGTTTCGGATGAGATAGTGCGCATAGTGCTCAGGACAAATAATATTCATGGGCGCGTGGCTCGAAGAAACCCACTTATTTCAAATATTAATAAAGAAAAGCGACTTTTATTCGTCGAAAAAAAGTTTCAAGTTTTGGAAAACTGTAACATTTAGCGAGGAAAGCAATTATAATATTTTTGAATCGAATGGCCGTTGTTGTTGTTGTTGTTGTATGAATGGCCGTCGTATGCTTTGGCGGAAGCCAAATGAAGAACTGCATATAAAAACACAAAATTTCATGCAAAGGGAGTGGAAAAAATACGACATGAAATTTGTCGCAAGTTGGTACAATCGATGCCAAAACGCTTGGAAGCTGTATCTTAAAGTAACAGTCATCATACGAAATACTAGAGAGTTTTTACATTTATTTGTATATCACTTTTAGTCAAATGCAAAATACTTTTGTGAGTTACCCAACGATGCAATATACTTTTGCCAGTTACAAATTCTGAATGATCTTCATTATTTTCCTATGCATCTTTATTTTTTTTTATTGATGTCCCAGCGAAGTTATGAGTTGATATGTTATTGAATTTATTTCTTCATATGCAAAATACTTTTGAAAATTTAAAATGTCATAAAAAATCTGAAACGCTTCTTTGTCTACTCTATAGCTGCTACATAAATCTTCTAAATCGAACGGATCAAGTCGTTCCATATATATTTTTGGCATTCTTATTAATCGTGAGTCATTTATAATATCAAAGTTCTTTTTCACTAATCGCTCACTGAACGTTTGTTTGTAAAGAACAATTTGTTGATTTTTAGCACAATAGCAATAATAACTAATTTATGTTTACTTACTTTTCCTTTTTGATGGTTATACTGCTATGGCAGTATATGACCACACAGTTTTTTATATTCAGTATTAGAAGAATGACGATTTATTATTAAGCGATTATGAATTTTCATGGAGCGAATTATAAACGCGTTCGCACAGAAACAGAAGATTGCTACTTAATATATTTAATAACCAGTATTTATTTATTAATCAAGCGAGAGAATAAATCACATTCAGGTAGTTTCTGCAATCCGAGTGAATTTATATTTGGTGTTATTGATGATACATGTTAAACAATAATGTAGTTTCACTTTGAAATGTTTTTGTGCTTATCGACGTTTACATTTTTCGACAAATTATGGCTTTGAAAATTTTAATATTTTTTTAAGGATTTGTAATCATTAAAAATAATATGCCAGAAAACCTAATTTTCCAGCCAAACTCGAAGATTCTCTTGTCGGGTATATACTGCTTATGGAAGCGAATGGATTAAAACGGAATGATTTAGGATCATTGGTATTTCAATAGACTGTAAAAAATAGTTTACCAAACCTATTTCCAGTAATAAAAGAAAGAGCAGGAAGATATTGGTTGTGACCAACCAACCATTTTCTCTACATAGAAGGGCAATCCTCTTATGAAACGAGCAGCTCCTGGATCGATACATTCTAATCATCCCTCTGAATGGGTTCAAATCAATTTGTTTACCAAATGGTTCAAGCTTTCCTGCTACAGTTAAACCTTCTGAATCATCTGTACTGCTTATTTTAGACGGACATGCAAGTCATACAAGAAACATTGAAATCATAGAAATAACCAAGTTCCTATTCTTTCGATTCCTCCACATTCACATGAAATTCAACCTCTTGACAAAACTTCTATGGGGCCGTTGGAAAAATATTTGGCCGACGAAGTAAGGTGTTGGGTTATAAGTAATGCAAAAGTATTAACACATTTTGACATCATGACATCATTGAATTATTTGGTTGATCGTATATGAAAACGCAAACTGAAGAAATCGCTGTCAAAGGGGGTTCTTAAACCGGAATATGCTCCTTTAATAGGGATATCTTTAATGACCACGACTTTTTGGCAGCAGAAAAATAAAGATTCCCGTTACTGTTCGGCATATTGCACTAGTTCGACTACAATGAACTCAAGATCTGATACGGGTCTATTGAAAGATGTTTTGATATCCTATTATGATTCCAATCCCATTTTCGCTTGGCGAATATATTCCAATTGGAGACAATATAGCAGAATATTTCACTTGGAAAATGGCATTCGGCAGGCTTGGCTCGAAATTGGTCTCGGTACTCCGTGGTTTTCAAATTTGTTTTGTTTGAATAAAAATATTTAATTTGTTTTATTAAAAAATCATAAATATATATTCTTTATTTTATGTTTTACGTTCATTTGTACATACATACATATATTAATGCAAAGCATGGGCTGGCTCATTTTTAAGTAAATTATAATAACGCGGTTGCTCATGTGGCATGCAAACAATCAAATCATTTAAATGTGATTTAATAATTTTTTGTTTATTAATTTTGTTGTTGTAATGTTTACCATTTGAAAAACTCACTTTGCACAGATAGGATGTTAGAACTTGAGTCACTATTTTAAGTGCTTTTTTTTAGCTAACTTAGGATACTCTAGCTTTCGCTTTATCCAAAATGTAGAATTATTTTCGTCCAAGATCTGCGTACTCTACGCATCTACTGATGAATGGAATTAATATCTAGCAATTGCCGTTATCATCCTGTAGCTCTTGAAAGATAGCGTAGCCCTTCAATCATACCCAGGAATATAATCGCTTATCAATTCATTAGATGAAATCTCTGGAACAATATTCTCAAAACAAATGAAGAAATAAAATTGTAAGCGTTGCAGATATGTTAACCACACTTAAATTTTGGAAATGAAGTAAAGTGATCAGTAGAACAGCATTATCGTCAAATTTTTTGGAAATCATTTTAGGGTCGCGACTTCAAAAAGTTTGAAAACCAGTGCTTTCCATAAATTTCTCTACTTCATACCAAATCCAATATTCTCGGTTATTCAAAATAAGGGAGTAATACGAAGTATAATGCGTATGAACGAAAACAAACTTTTTGTTGTAAAATTTGAGATGTTGCCGATGGCTAATAACGGAGTATGTGATAGCGAACGAAACACTTCTAAATCAATATGAGATAACTTCTTAGTTTTCCATGTCCGTTTTCAATTCTTATGCTTCCCCCTTAAAGAGAGAAATTTACTTTATATTGCTCTTTTTTTTTTGCTATTAGAGCTAACCTTATTGCATCTCATTAAATATAATTAAAAATGTATTTACATTTTTGCTTAGATCAATACACCAAATATAAAAAATGCTTTCTTAAAGATTTAAAATATGTATTATTCGCAATTCAAGTATCAGCGTGCGAATAAAACAACAGACCGCAATAACTCGTTTAGTACATGAGTGAACTTGGCCAAACTATTATTTTGTCATCTGATTACATACAAAAACTAACTTTTCGTAGAAAATGTAAAACTAAATATGATTATATATACATATGTACATATATATACTATATATAAATATATCCATTTTCTTCGTTAAAACTTGGCTTAAACACCGATGAATTATACAATGTATTTTAGACCATTGCACTGACATAAACTATATTTTAATACGTTAGGTGGCGTATGAGTCGATTTATTCAGAAAATCCACATTTATCCAACGATATTGACGATCTTCAAAACACACTTTTTGCAATTGCGATTAGAAATGCTCCTTAGTCATAATCGCGGGTATCAAACTAGTATTCATAAAAAATCTTGTTATGCAGTATAAGCGTTTTAAATTTTGTAAAGCACCACAGATTTTCGCAATTTCCGATAAAACATTTTGCTTTCTTTGTTTGACAATTCGAACTTTTCCTACAAAATGTATGAACTTGGACTTAGTTAAGTAGGTAGATTGCTTAGACAGTGTTCAAACGGGGAAACTTTTGTTGCTTATTATCGGCGACTTCCCTTTTGGTGTTGCTCGTCGCGTTCACACAGAGCAACTCTGTACAGGCGATTTTCTGGCATTTCATTTTATATCATTTTCGCAAATTTCTGTACGCTTCGCTTAAGCGGCATTTACCATTCTGATAAATTTTGTGATTATAAGTAAAAGGTGTTGAAAAATGAAGTTTTAACATAATTTACGTTAATATGTATAGTATATGCATACACATGTGTATATTTAATCGCAAAAAAATAAGAACAAAACTTCATTTCCCAACTTACCGTATGTATTCACTTAAAACTCAACAAAACTGCAACCATTGAAAGAATTTATAAATGAAAAGGAATGTCAAATTTCTTAGCTGCCGACTGAGACGAATAAGAACACAAAGCGTGTCGCCCGAGCACGATCAACTCGGTGCCCTTCCCCTTTCCCCGTCCCTCTCTCTCCTATTAGTAACGAGTTGCCGCGACAAAAGTTTCCCTGTCTGAACAATGAATTACAAGCTAAACAGCCATAAATTGTTCTCAGCTCTACCTGAAAATTTGTTAAGCATGCAGATCGAGCTCGAGCGAACTGAGAAGTGACTTATGAAAACCGCGTAATATTATTAAACGTAAGTGTAAAGCAATGGGCAGTAAAAAATACGTGATAAAACATATGGGGTTAGAAAGAGTTTTCTGCTCCGTCTCAGGAAAAAAATCTCATTCGAAGATCTTAATTTGGAGAATCGAATGTCGTTTTCAAATTTTTGGGATCGGCATAACCAAACAAGCTACAACGAAAATAGTGACTATGTAGGTACAGCACTACTCGGTGCTATATTTATATCGTATATGAATGTAAATAGTATCGCTATCAGTAAACGGTGTCCTATGAGTCGAGCTCTGGCTCTGTTTTGTTTTTGTTGTGGATTTTATGCCTTTACCCGTATTAACTGTCAACTTTCGTGCGTTATCAATATTTTTTAAGCTGATGTACGCTGATTTTTTTGATATAGTATTGTTGTGACTGACAGCTTTATTCCGTTTTCGTATTGTATCAGTTATAATAACGGGAAGAATCAAATGCTGCCTTCTTCTGTTCAATATCTCAAAAAATATTTTGTTGTTTTTTTTTTTTGTTGCAGCGACTAGTCACTCCCTGTGGAGAACGGATTCATCCATGGTCGTTGTCGTAAAAGTCATCAAGGGGAGACCCAGGAAAGGTCCAGTTTCGACGACTTTTCGACGGGGGTGAGATTTGTTGGTTTGAGAGGGCATGTGAATAGGTGTTTGGTATCGTGCGGGAAGTTATCACATGCCAGACATACATTAAGTACGTTTGGGCTGATTCTGGAAAAGTAGGAGTTTGAGCTGCTTCAATATCCCGATCATACTTGAGCGCGGGACTCGCGAGGCACCAGGGACTCTTCATTTGCAATTGGTGGTGGTTGGGCTTCTAATATAGCATTGACAAGGTGAGAGTCGATGGTCGCAGTGACTGTCTCTCTGTTATGTTTGGATGTTGTTTAGGACCTAATGGTATGCTGTCGGATTCAGCGGTTGTGTTACGTGTGACTGGATTTCGTCCTTTAGTTCGAGGAGGTGCGCTCCTTAACGCGGAGCACATTCATCTCTTGGTGTAAGTGTTCCTCAGGCCACATCGGCAGACATCCTGTGCTGAGTGCAGCGTTCTGGCAGGTCTGCAGCTTCACCCACTGTGTCCTACTGGTTCCCGACGACCACACTGGCGCAGCATATTTCATTACCGGCCGGCCAATCGCCTTGTATGTTGCCAACAACGTTTCTTTGTCCTTGCTCCAAGAGCTGCCGGTAAAGAGGCTCGCCGAGGACTTAGTAGGGGACAACGCCAGGTTTCTTCCTATGAAGAAACGGGGAAGGTCAGAAAGATATCCGTTCACTTTCGAACACATTACATTACATTGCCGGTTGCCATTATCGAGCAATCATCGGCATATGAGACTATTCTGAGTCCCTATGGCGGTTGAGGGAGCTTGGAGATATAGTGGTTAAACAAGAGTGCAGATAGGACGCCACCCTGCGGTACCCCTGGTTTAATTCCCCTTAGTTTCGATGTTGAGCCTCCAAATAATACCGATGATTGACGACCACACAGGTAATTTGCGCTCCACCGTTTCAGTCCCTGCGGGAGAGTTGATGCTTCCACGTCGGCTAGCACCGTGGAATGGCTTACCGTGTCACAAGTCGTCGGGGGGCGGTTCTGGTTAAGACCGCTTTGCACCCGTGTGTTTATGGGCGTTGAGTGCTGTTGTTGCACTTCAGGTGGTAAGTGTAGTACGGGAGGAGTAGGGCCTCAAGTGTCTTTATCACTGACCAAAGAAGGGATGTCGGCCGATAGGAGTCGCCTTGTCAGCCGGTTTCCCTGGTTTCAGCAGTGGGACCATCCTCCCAACCTTCCAAATGCCAGGAATTATGAGGGTGACCATGGGCAAATTGAAAATCCCTGTAAGGAACTCAACTCCCGCGGGGCAAAATTTTTCAGCATCGCCTTCCCGATGGCCTCCTTCACTTCGCCACAGGTGAAAGTAAGGGGTCGCTGGTGTTGGGCTATTTGCGCAACTTTCTGGTCAACTTCCGTTTGGCCATATCCACCGAAGGATGCAGCATAAATTGTCGGCTAAAATAGCTCCCGCATCTCTTCGGGCCGGACGAAGCACGATCCACGAATGAAATTTCCACTCGGTCGTCACGCCTCGGCGGGTTGCATAAGGACCTCACAGTGGAACAGAGCTTACATTGTGACCAGGTTACAGAGCTTCAGATGTTTCTCCCACTTATTCCGCTTGTTCTCTCGGGGATCCTCCCTGCCGAGATGAAGCGAGCCGCAGCAGATGTGACCACTTTGCGGAACTTCTGATCGCCTTTGCGAACGTCGGTGGGTGTGGGAAGAGCTCTGAAGACATTCTCAGTGAACTCCGCGAAACCGACCCAATCAGCCTTTTTAAAGTTGATAAAGGTCCGGTGTTCCAGGGGAACAAATTCAGCAGGCCTGTCAATCGAGATGATTATGGGTAGGTGGTCTGATGCAAACGATAGCATAGGCCGCCATATTATGCTATTTATCAGACCTGCGCTAGCTATCGTATAAATTAACAAGAGCGCTGTATGATTCTTTATTATCACTTTATTAATCAGATCATGCTGTCTGATGAGTTCTCTGTTACAAACTGAAACTTACATTCTAAAGCAAATGTTTTAAATAGTTTCCTACACCTTGTTGTAGTTGCTGTGTTCCGCAATTCGATGTTAGTAGTAATTGTAGATTTATTGCAGCGCATACGACGCCGACGCTTACGTTGGCAGTTTACCGCTAACGCTGTGCCTTACCCGTCAGCGTGAGAATGTGAATTCGCTGACTTGGGCCAGCTGCAAGTTTGTTGTTGATAGTGAACGGATCGTCTTACGCTAGCGCTGTGACTTACTTGTCAGCGTGAGAATGTGAATTCGCTGACTCAGGCCACGCGCGGACTTTATTGTTGACAAAGGGCTGCTTATGTTAACTTATATATTGCGTTCCTGTATATCCTGGCCTGACTCATGAAACAGACTGTGTGGGTATCATGAGCTGCTGGCTAGTACCCACACGAGGGACGGAGCTGGGTGGGGGAGAGGAGCGACCATGTTGTTCTTGTGTGCTTCTTTGAACCGTGGAGACACCGGCGCACTGGGTGAGGCTATGTGAGCCGTAGAGGCTATGTGGGCGCGCACAACAAGGGGCCTCATACTTTGTGGACCACTTCTTTTGGGTCTTATGGCCTGAGCAGATCTTAAGATGGCTCCATCCGTCGCCGAATTACTGAAGTGGATGGAGCCTTTTATGGCAGACGCAGAAAAAATAGGTTTCTGGTCCAGAGTATGACTTGATATCAGTACTGAGCAGAAGCATGCGAAGCAAAACTGCTACTAGGGGTTGATCCAGAGGAGACAGACCGTTTATGCGGTAGGCCGATTTAAATAGGGTAAGATCGCCGAAAAAACAGAACCTGGATGGGAGAAACCTGGATCATTCCGGTACGTAGAACCAGCTGTAATTGGAATAAAAAATACGTATTTATTGTCGCATCAAAGCAAGACGGAGTTGCTGGAATAAAATCACTTTGAAACCTTAAAGGACGTTTATTGACTTAAAAAAAAAACGGAAATTAATATGATTTTAACGCAACGAGAGGCGAGCGTGGTTTAAGTCTGATGCCTTTAATTTACGAAATTGCGCTTTCTGACTAGAAATGCAAAGTGTACGTAATGTGGTAGAATTTGACAAAGAAGTTTTGGAGATGTGCCTATTTGCTCCATTGTGGGGGGTACCGTGGAAATCCAACATTTATGACTTCATGTATTTCATTCTCAAACCCAATTTGGGCTACCAAGTTTAAACAAATTACCTTGTATAATTAATAAATATCGGGTTTTTTAATTATTTACAATTTGCAGTTATATGGGAGATGGGCGTAGTTTTGGTCTGAAATGAAATTTTGCTTACTGGCTTGATATGCAATATGCGTACCGAATTTGGAAGACTTTCGTACTCTAGTTATCAGACCCACGGACGGACGGACAGACAGACATGGCTTAAGTTATTTCGCTATTGTAAGAATTTTGGTATATAAGGACCGGTCCAGAAAGTTCTTCAAATTTTAAACTCGCTGCAATAACATAGTAGGCTTTGAAAAGATTGGTTTTTAACTGGTGTTTAATTACATGTTTGAAATTTAATTAGTTACTGCAGTCAAAGCATCAACAACGAAAAAATTAAAAGAACGAAAAGCTGTGCAAACGAATTTTGTACATTTGGACGAATAATCCCAATATAAGTTACAAACGAAGGACGGGACGGTTTCGTGCATTAAGGAAGGGGAGTCAGTAAAAGATAAGGTAAGAAGTGGCTGTCGAATTGGAGCATCAGACGTCCAGTTCGAGAAGACAGTAATAGTCATAATTAGGAATAAGCGCTCCTTGTCGACAAGAGATGTCGCCAAAAAAGCTAAAACCACACATGTGAAAGTTACTCGAATTAAGAAGAGAAATGGTATAAAAACTTATAAAAAGAAAAAAATGATCGTGACGAAAATGGTAGTTTCAAATTTGACAGTTTTGTAATTATTTCTGAATGCCGCGAACATACCATAGAAGCTGTTTGGCTATTCCGGAAAATATTAATTAGAAAGCTTAAATCGAAAAATAGTTCAGCTGAGTTTAAAAAATGTATTACTTTTCCGACGGTGCAGCAACCCATTACAAAACTATAAGTTATTGCTATTGGTTTTTATTTATTACAATTAAAATTACAATAACTACATTTAGCAGCAAGGCTATCGTTACTACCTTAGCACATTTTTTTGCGACTTCGCATAGAAAAAATGCTTGTGATGGACTTGGTGGTACAATAAAAAGATTTGTACGACATCACGTAGACCGGATCTTGACCCTATCACATCTACTAAAGCATTTCTTGAATTAATAAAAAATAAATTTGGCACAATAACATTTGATTTTGGGGTAAAACCATTATCAATTGCAGAGGAGGAGCTCCATTAGCCTCGTGATTCCCGCGTCACTCCGGCCCAACTACGATCTGGATATTGTAGCTCAACTCCTACCTGTCCAGAATCAAACTTGATGTTCTCAGCATATTCTAACATGGGAAGATTCCTCGACGAAACTGCGACTATAGGCTCTGAGTAACCGCCACAACAACAACAATGCACGTACATTGCATCCAAACGTTGTTTGTTATTGTAAAGGCAAACGAAAATTCCACATATAATTTTAGGGAATGTTGCTGAAATTGCAGTGCTTGGCTGGATATAAATACGGGTCGTTCCGGTATCGTAGAGCCAACTGTAGTTGTTCGATTGCCGTTAGTGTACTCTCCTATTTTGTCGAAAAATTTTATCAAAACTCGATAATCTTTTTATACGTTTCGAATTTTTAATCGGTAGTCTAAATTTATTTCATTATATACATATATATATAGGTATATTTTTAGCAAAAATAAATTATTTAATATTTTTGTTGTGGATGGCTAACGACATATCCAGTAATTTGTGTATAAAACGAGTCTAATCTGGTCAGGCCAGAAACAACGATTTTTCTACGTAGATATTTTCATATTTTTTTCGTTTCGTTTTAAATTATGATGCATTAATATTTTAAATGTTGTATCTATACTATAAATTTAAAAATCTTATTTTAACAGTTTTACATACGATTGATGACCTAACAGTAGATTTCATTTGGTCGCGTAACAGATTGTTTGACAAAGCAGCTTGCGAATACTACCTATTGATCTGTTTAGCTGACCCAAAAGCGAAAGTTGAAGAGGTTACGACCAAAACCAAACATAAATGGCGACCAACACCATTGGACACAGTAGAGATGGAAAAGCTGGGATCGCGCAAACTGAAAATTTCTGCCAAAGAGACAATGTCTATAGCCGAAAAACTTTATTCCAAAGGTATAATTAGTTATCCTCGCACAGAAACAAATCAATTTTCACAGGAAATTGACTTGAGGTATGTACATATTAAGAAAAATCTCATACGTATTTAATAATTACTTTGCTTTCAATAGGTCCCTGGTGGAACAATTCGGTCCACATCCCGATTGGGGAATCTTTGCACGGAGATTAAGCGAATGGGGACCTAATCCACGGAATGGCAGCAAGACTGATCAGGCGCATCCACCTATTCATCCCACAAAACTAGTAACAGGTGGGTTTATTTATATTTAAAATATCATTCTAATAATGAAATGACAGGAAATGAATTTAAAACATTAAGTTTGTGAGGCCAGATTTGAATAGCTTTACTTTGATATAGTTTTTAACGCTTGAAAGAGATTTTGAAAGTCAAAGCCTAATATAATATACGAATAGATACACTTTCATTCCCAAATACGGAAAAAAGCGGCATGCAGAACCGTACACGTGATAGTAGTGAAACTTCTTAAAAATTTAGAAATAAGATAGATTTAGTCGTAATCGTAGTCGATCGAAGTATCTCGCTAAAGATGTATGTAGATCTTAACTTTGCCAGGAAACTGAATACTCTTAACTATTTACACAGTCATTGGTTGGTATATGAATAGTATTAATGCTGATATCTAAAATATGATATATAACCGCTATAACCGCTTAAGCGATTTTGGCCGAACCTCTCGTACAATTTGCGTGTGCGTCTTGATGTTGTAACACAAACTGAGGGACCTACAGTTTTACGCCGACTCCGAACGGCGAATTTTTTTTGTGAGAAATTTTTTCATGGCAGAAATACTCTAGGAGGTTTGCCATTGCCTGCCGAGGAGCGACCACTATTAGAAAAAACTTTCTATAATTTTTGGATGTTACTTGTCCCGAGTGGATTCGAACATGGGACCCACCGAATGAAGCGCGCACACGCTACACACTCGGCTACGGCGGCCGCTGATGCAAATTCACGTTAAAATCAACTTGAGAATCATGAGGATTTTATTTCCACCCCTTCCAATAGCACTTGTATAGGTGTGTAAGGGCAACTACCAACTTTTTTTTGAGACATAGTGTCATAGGTACAAAAATAAGTTCTCTATTTTTCGAAGTTAGTCTCCGAAATCGAGATATTAGGCTTCAAAGTTTGAAATTGGAACTTTGGTAAAAAACAGAAACCGAAAATAACCGAGCCATTTATCAAAGAGTTCGCAAATTGCGATTTATTTTGTAAAAAATATATCACAACATATGTATATATACATACATGCATATATACCAATAAGTGGTATACGAGTTGTTCGTTTATCAGCTTCGATTAGACTTTTAGTTAATTTGAATGGGGCATCACTCGTTTTTCTTTTGATTTAAATTTGCTTTCTTTAGTCTTAGAAGTCTGCTCTCTTAGTACTATTTATTTTATTATGTTTTTGTCGCAGATCTACAAGGCAATGATGCACGCGTATACGAGTTAATATGCCGTCACTTTCTTGCTTGTGTCAGCAAAGATGCTGTTGGTTCTGAAACTTTAGTTCACATTAATATAGCCGGTGAAAAATTTACAGCCACTGGTCTAGTCATTCATGAGCGAAACTATTTGGATATTTATATTTATGAGAAATGGAACGCAAAACAAATTCATAAATATGAGCAAGGTTGAATGCTATTACGGATAATACAGAATAAAAAAATTAAATGCGACTCTTTTAAACTAACAGGACAAATATTCGATCCTACGGAGATATCAATGCAAGAAGGAGCCACTAGTGCTCCACCACTTTTGACAGAGGCTGATTTAATTGCTTTGATGGAAAAACATGGTATTGGAACTGACGCAACCCATGCTGAACATATAAACACTATCAAAGAAAGAGGTACTTCTTTGCATGGTGCAATGATAATAAGGTGATGCCAGTAACTTAACTTCACTTTTTTCGGCAGTTCTTTTGAGGTCATGTATTTAATAAAGGTACTAAGAGATACATTTATTAACCTTTTCGGTACTTATTTTTAGTACTAGTTTAATAAAAAGTTTGTAAACTTTAACTAATCTTATTATAAAAAAACAATAACTTGCGAACTATTGGAAAGTGTAGCATTTTTAGTTGAATCATCGGAAAAGGAGTGGAGATGGCAACACTCTGATATAACCTTACCGATCTAGTCAAAATTACCACAAACTCGTCGCTACTGACATCACCTTTTTATCATTACATCAAGCTTCTTCGTATCGTTATATTCAATCCTCTAATATTCATTTAAGTTTGTAGGATACATTGGTGTGGTCGATAAAGGTTCTCTCGTACCAGGCATCATTGGAATGGGACTTTACGAAGGTTATGATGCAATGGATTTAACATTAGCCAAACCCATGTTAAGGGCAGAGTTCGAGTCGGATTTAAAAGATATTTGCTCTGGAAAGAAGAATCCCAAAATAGTTCTTACCGAGCAAATTGAAAAGTATTTACAAGCATATAGGCAAATTACGGAAAAGGTTTCGGCTATGGATAATAAAATGGCTTGCAGGTAAATTAAAAAGGTGAAAGCGAATAATTATTTATAAATTACTTTTTATTATTTCGTAGGATAAACGAAACTCCTAGGGTGAATGCAAGTCACAGTAGCAATAGTGGTAACATTGAGAATCAAAATAGTAATTGTAATACGATAAGAGATTTATTTCAATGTCCGAAATGCTTTGTTACTCCGTTAGCCTTGCGACAGAAAAAAAATCAAAGCAGTTATTTTATAGGGTGCATGAATTTTCCTGATTGCAAGAACGTTATTTGGTTGTCAGAAGATTGCTCAGAGCCAAGTGTTTTGTCGGAAACTTGTCAACGCTGTGGTCCTAATGTAAAATTAATTAAATTGAAATTTACCTCACAATATTATAAAACCTTATTTAAAACACCCTCTGGTTGGTATAAAACGTGCTTGCGTTGTGACAGTCAGTTCCGTGACAACTTCAATATTAATATTGATCAAGTGAAGCAAAGTGGTGGGATTGTTGGTACTACAACACTTACGTCAAACTCCGCATCTACGGCTGTTGCTCCAACCGGCGCTCCTGGAACTGGTGATACTATAAGACGGCTAGAAATTGGAAATGCAAGTGTTTCGAATCCAAAAAACATGAATATAAAACAAAATACGAGCAAATCAAAACCAGATACTATCGCCAAGGGTTCTTACAAACAGAAGTCACTTAATAAGAAGGAAACCACAAGCACTACCCAATGCGTTCGCAACTACTTCACAGCCGGTAAAATATTTAGAACTCACAATTTATGAAAAAAAAACTCTTTCTTGTCTTTCTAATTTTTAGCAGCAGGCACAGAACAAATTTCTATCGATCGTATGGAAATTGGGGGGTCCTCGGTTCATGACGTGGGTTTGGATGATTTCTTTAATGATGACTTCGATGAAGTTATGTGTACAGTCGATATTCAAACCGAAAGCGCAAAAAGTACAAGTAATTACCATGACCAAAATATAATCATCGCTACAACTTCTATTGGTACTGGTTCATCTAGACAAGAAAATAATGCCGCACCCAAGACCGTTTGCTTAAGCAGTACTCGTTTAAATTTTGATGAAAGCTTTCCGGATTTAAATGATTTCGTCTGGGGCACCGCCGAACATAGCAAAAAATCGTTGACAAACCAGTCCTCAACTGTAATGCAATTGCAAGATGAAAATCATCAAGGTAGAGCAAAATCATCAGAAACTGACCAAACCAGCTGGGGTAGTACAGGCACAACACAGCGTAATTTTGAAACTTTCATAAGTGTTCAATGCAGAGGATGCCATCACCAAGCCAAAAAGTACGTTTTAATATAAGTATAGTAAAAATGGAGAGTTTCGTGGCAGTGGTCACACACCTCCATATAATTAGGGTGTTCAGAGTTTCCTGGCAAAGTTAACATCTTACATCTTCCCCGTTTATGTCTAAACAGCTAATTCGTCAGTTATTCTCATTTTGTTTTTATATTTACACACGTAAAACGCCGCGAACGCGTTATTTACTTCTTCTACAACTCCAATTTTGGGAGCAAAATTAAACCAACTAACCATAAAATAAATACGTGGCATTAAGCGTGCTAAGTATGGTAACCCATGTAATCTATTGTGTTTACGTTAAACAACAATAACAAAGTTACCACATGGTTAAGTTTGTTGAAGTTAATAGGCGGTAAAGTTAACATCCCAAATAATACGAAACTCTGTATACCCTAAATATTTTTTTATTCATAATTTAATTTATATAAAGAGAAGTGAATAACTCAAAAGAAACTAATTCCATGTTAAATTGTACCTGGATCCTAAAGGAATAGGTCCGAAGTAGTTAAAAATATTGTTAAAACTACGGAGAAAAAAATATGACTCAACTATAGGGATATTCTTCTTCTTGAACTTCGTCAAGACTTGGTTCTAAAAGTATCACCGTATGTTGCTCGAAGCTATAGTTTTTATTAAAGTCTATCTATTAGGCCATGTTTGTCTGTCCGTTCGCCCGTTTTTGCAGATGATAAATCGATACAAATTAAGATATCTCAATGAAACTCAGTTCATACGTTACCAAGGGCTCAATAATCTGTATAGTTTTATGTTTTGGAGGCTACTATAGTAGATTACCCCTACTAAGCAGTAGATATTACGGAGATAATATACATATATTTATGTATGATTAGCTCCGAAACTACTTAATAAAATTATCAAAGCGTGGCTTTAAAAATGGTCAAAACCAAATATAAAGTGGTTTTTGAAAATGCGTTATTTCCAGTTACATTCAGTTGACTGTTCGGTCAAAACAGGAAGAGACCATCTTCCTTACTCTTAATTCATTTCTATCTATTTCGTTGTTCTCTATACATTTGGCTGTGCTCACTACATGTGGCTTAAGACTAAGTGAAGCAGGGTATGCTGCTTTACAACTCAGTCCCTCCCTTTAAGGAGCGACCTCGATCATGGATAACTTAACTAATTAATTAATTTTAGTCTGAAAGCATTCAGTGAATTCATCTACAATATAATCACCCCCCTATGCTACACACCGAACCAAAGCCGATTAGGTGTATCGCGGCAAGTGCTGTGGATAGAATTATTTATGGCGTACTCAACTTCCAGTCACTTTTTGACCCAATCGTCATGGTTCACCTCGTCAGTCAGTTTACCTAGCATACCTTTAAGAATCCTATTTATCCTTTCAGCTTGTCCGTTTGCCTGCGGGGAGCTGACGGCGACATTTACGTGGTCTATGTTTTACTTCATCAGAAAAACTGCCGAATTCTAAAGAAGTGAAGCAGGTTCCTCTATCACTAACGATCCTTCACGGTCGACTGTAATAGCCGAAGTATTTCTCGAGGGTGGCAATGACCTCACGAGTACCTGTAGAATTAATGGGGTAAAGCTTAACGAACTTGGTAAATGCGTCGACCAAGACTTGGATGCGTCGACGAAGCTGATGTGCAATAGCTGATGATGGAAATTCCACACCGGCCTCACTAAGTGCGCCTGCTAGGTCTTGCCTCGGATTTGCCATTACGATGAATTGCTTGAAATTTCCAATATTGCTGATTTTGATTGTGATCTGCGGTCGTCCTCACATCTGAGGTGATAGATTAATTTTTTTCCTTTACCCGGAGATGCTATTGCCGATTTTAATTGCTTAGGGAATCAAATACGTCCAGTTCCATGTTCGGTCAAAACATTTCTATCTATTTCGTTATTCTCTGTACATATGGCTGTGTTCACTACATGTGGCTTAAGACTAAGTAAAGCAGGGTTACATTTGCTCCTTTACAACTATTTAAAAATGACTTAAAACCACATTTGAAACAATAATATTCTTAAAAAATAAAGGTCTAGTTATCTTCGTCACTTAATGTTAATTAATAAATATTTTGTTTGTTTTCAAAAATGGCATATCCACGATCCAGGAACGGCCTGGATATTGTTTCCTGGCCACATTCCCGTTATAGAGGGAAAACGATGTTATTCCGTTGAAATGACATTGATATGACATTGGACATAATGGCAATGTTCAATAGACTATTATAAACCTTATAATACAATTTACATATTTATATTTTATATCAAATATATATTTTAAATTTACATATATGTCTATAAATGGATAGATGTACCGTTAAAAAAGATGGACCAAACAAGGGTAAGCTGTTTTATGTTTGTTCCAAAGCGGCTCCGTGTAAATTCTTCCAATGGGCCGAGGAGGCGTTTACTGCAAGTCACACTGCTACTAATGAGGAACGAACGGTGCCGTCTCCTCCGAAGTCTCAATTGCAGAACGAATCTTCTAAATGTAATTGCGGAAACCCTGCCATCTCGTAAGTATTTGTTCAAAATTAGGCGTAAAATAGTAGCTTACGATGCTTCTAAGCAATACAAGGAGAGCGGACAGATCTACGACGAATAGCAGCATGACTTATGACTGCAGAATTAATAATAATGCCGACTCAAAATCAGTCCTTAGCGCACTTAAGCTTTGTTTCTTTCGACTCTTTGTCTTCAAACACAAGGCATACATTTTTATTTATTTTATAGTTTCATAAATGTGAAAGTCACTTTATTGATCGCAATGGTAATTTATTACATTTATCATGCAATAGCTACTTATGACGAGTTCAAATACCAAATAGTATAGCCAGAATAATACGACTGCTACTGAGAGCAGCAAAAACACATCCGCTCATGCAGAATCCATACAGTTATACAATATCAGGCAAATGATTGCATAATGATAACGAGCGCTTATAGAACCCGTAATACTAAAAATGAGCTATCGCGATAATAGGTTCGCGTTTTCTGACTTCTAATTTTTTCTTCTTAGTTGCTTCTCTATTTCTATATCTAGAGACACCAAGTGAAACCAAGTCCTTCTCCCCCTTTTCTTTCCAACGTAGAGGAGGCCTTCCCCATTCGTCGATAGTGGGATTTACTGCTCATTTGCCTGCTCAGCCCAAGGATTACTTGTTGGCAAGAGATTCTTCGTTGGATTTCCTCTACTTTGTAGAATGCGCTGAATGTTAATTTGATGGCAGGAGGTATTTCGTTTCGCTCACGTGCAGACCCATTCGTTTAGCTTCTTTATCCTGCTTGCAAAAGTCAGAACTAACGGCGCGGTTGTCGACGGCAATAATGTCGATGTCATCGGAATAGGACAGTAGTTGCATACTTTTATAAAAGATGGTGCCTGACCTTTTTAATTCTGCAGCTTGAAATATCTTTTCCAACATAATGTTAAAGAAGTCACACGTTTTGTATCAAACGGTTTGGAGAAGTCTTCCCAATTCTGACTGAGCTGGTGATGCTGCTTAAGCGAATTTTGACTACTTATATATTACTCGAATTCTAAGTTAAAGCATAGGATAGAAACACGTACTACGTTGCATTTTTTTTTACAATTACCTGACGAATTGATTAAAATTTTGATGTATGAAATAGTAAACAATTTTGTAGGTTTAATAACTATGATTATAACTGAACATGTTCGAAAAATCTTGCATCAAATAACATATTTTCTCATATAACTAGTTCGAATAAGTTATTTTCTTTATAAAATTTATTTCACTTGGACATAGAATTCAATTATTTGAAGTCAAACTTATATGGCTACAAGTCAACGCTGTGACAACTGCATCAGTATTCATGTTATGTATTATCATCGAAAATATTTACACAATATTTTTTAACCTTATACTTATATATTTCATCAACCTTTTTCACGATTTATTAGATTAACGGTGCGTAAAGAGGGGCCCAATAAGGGTCGGCAATTTTTCACTTGTTCAAATCGAGATGCACCATGTGGTTTTTTTAAATGGAATGAGGAAGATTCAACTCGAGGTATGTATGTCCATATGTTCGAAAAATTATTATATTATCATACATTACACCCGACGACAAAAAAATCTATTTACTATTTCAACAAAATTGGGTTCATTGAATGGCTTTTAATAGTTTCGGAAGCGATGCAATGTTTCTAAAAGTGTTATATATCAAGGGTACTTCTATTGCTGGTTGGTAAAGAATGTTCGGTTGGTTATTAACAATTGTGAGTAAAAAGTGCTAAGTTCGTAAAAGTTATGAGTTGAACTAAACGCCAAAAAGTTAAATAATTACTAGTTTTTATATGGGCCAAATTCTTTTTAAAATTGTTTGCTGGGTTGGAGCTGCTTCGGCCGAAAAGAGTAAACACGAAAAATTTTAATTTTCTTTTTCCTCCTACGCGTTTCAACGCATTTCGCGGCTTCCTCAGGGAGTTTGTTTTTATTAAACAATAAACAATGAACAATAAACAGTAACATTAGTTTCATTTGCAATAACTAAGTACCTTCGGACTATTTTTTATGGACTTACAAAGATTTTAATAATTATTACAGGTACTTAAATATACATACATATGTATGTGCACACTTAGCACTAGTTTTGAAATAGACTTTTGAAGACATATTTTTGACATTGCTCTTATTTATATTATATCTTATCACAGCTGTGTATGCGTTTTTTGTTTTGTCCAAATCTTTAACATTCATCGCGTTCTCCAATTTTTACTGTATGCGTAAGCTTTCCAGTGTTATTCTCCTCCTTTCTCCTTTCTCGACGTCTAAAATTATCGTATTCGCGAAGTCAGCTGTGTGTTTATGTGTGGTCAGGTGTTGAGCATGGGCTGTTGTAATTTTTTTATTTCTTTCGTCCGAATTATGTTTGCCAATCCTTATACCCAACGCTCTTTTTGTCGTGCCCACATAGCATTCGTTACAATTTTCGTCTTCTTTGCCTTTGCGTCTTATCTCGTATACAACATTGTGTTGTTGCTCTTTTTCTATTATGTCTTTTGTTTTTGTGAGTATTCTACTCAGCGTGTTATGTGGTTTGTGAGCATAAATAACATTTTCATTTGTAATAATCTTCCTAAGTGCCTTATTATTTGTTAGGCCTGGTATGTACTATGTTAGTCCAATATATATTTTGTTTGTGTTTTCTATGCTTTCTTTCCTGTTGTTGCGTGGAGTGCTAATTTTGTTGGCCGTTGTCTCTATTAGCCTTTGTATTGTTGCTTTAGGGTAGCTGTTTTTCTCTAGTATATTTTGTATTATCTTGCTGTTTTCTGTTATAAATTCTTCGTCACGAAGTATGTGTATTTTTCTAATCAAACTAGTAGCTGTATTATATTTTTGCTTCCATGTACAGTAGACGCTCGCAAATTAGAGCCACTTTGGTTTTGGGTAAGTTCTAATTTCCAAAATATTCTAATTTCTGGACGTTTTTTTCGTAGCGTAAATAATAAAAGTAAGAGTTGAGCTACTTCCAAAAACTATATAAAAAACATGTTTTAAAAACACGAAATTAATTCAAAATACTGGGGAATGGGAACCTAGTTCAAAATTAATCTGTTTTAACATATAATCAGTAATATTTGTTTGCTTTTTGGTTTCATTACATCTAATATAACAATATCGTTACGGAGGGCCAAAAGATTGGCCATGTGCTCAGTGGAAAACAATTCACTCTTGTTGCACCATTTTATTAAATTATTAACGCTTTCAAATGCTATAGTATTTGAAATAAATGGTGTGTCAGCAACAATATCGTCTTGACAACTATCAGAATACTCATCACCGCTACTCAGTTCATACTCAGATCCGTCTTCAAACACATCCTCATTCCATTTCTCGATGTCATCTATACAGATGCATTTGTTTGGGTCAATTTTTGCTAAAAGAGTTAGATTTGTTTGGAGAACTTCATTGCAGTCATTATTCTTTCTGAGCAATTGTGCTAATGGTCGCTGTCGTATTGGTCAGAGTCCCAATTAAACAACTTGGACCAAGATCTCCTCATCGCTGTTTGCGTTATCTCATCCCAAGCTTGTTTCAGAAATAATATTACGTTTCGAATGGAATGGGATTTCAATACACTATTCAGTTCACCACCTTCAGCAATTATTTGAGCAAGTAACTTACTTCTGTAAACAAGTTTTGTTAACCTTATGGGATTTCGATTAATTGGTTGCAGCGCCGCTGTTACATTTGGTGGAAAGAAATATGCAACTATGTTTCCATCTTTTCTTTGAAGTTTTTCGATTGGGGCATGAGCGGAGCAGTTATCAATAAGCAAGAGGGCCTTCGGAGGCAAGTTATTTTTTTCAGAAACCGGGATGACCTGCTAAACAAAAAATGTTTTAAAATTAAAGAATAATTAAACCAATTTTTTTTTCTTTTTACATACTTCACTAATAAATATCTTGTGAAACCAATTATGAAAGATCCGAGACGTCATCCAAGCATTTTTGGAAAAGTCGTAATGAAGTGGTATATTAAAACCTTTGAAGCACCTTGGATTTTTTGCTTTTCCAATAACTAAGGGAACTAATTTGTGTGAGCCATGAGCATTTGTGTCAAGTAAAATTGAAATTCGTTCTTTTTGGATTTTGTATCCAGGGTCACTTTTTTCACAAGCAGAGACATACGTTTTATCTGGTAGGCAACGATAAAATAATTCGGTTTCGTCCACATTATATATTTGTGACTCCATTAACCCCATTTCAGCGACTTTTTCACGAAATTTGTGAATAAACGGAGTGATCGAAGCTGCATCACTAGAAAGAATTTCACCACCAATTTTTAAAATACGAATACCGTGTCGCTTTTTAAACTTAGTAAACCATCCATCGCTTCCTCGGAATGCATTTTTATTTTTATCGGGATATTCTTCACTAAAAATTTGTTTAGCTTTTTCTTTTAATATTAATATTCACGTTGGTTTAAAAACCACTTATAGAGACGACTTTCCATTTTCGGATATTCAGCACTGTGTATAGATTTATTTGCTGCTTCCTGGTAGGCGTTGGAAACTCCTTTGTCCAGCTTTTCCAATATCTTTACTTCGGTCTCCAAAGATAAAGTGTTTTTTTTACGTTTATTTTACATTTTCGATAGAGTCCACCAAAATATGTAGACGCCTATCAAGTTTCACACACGAATGACCAACATGCACCAAAAATATGACAAAACAAAAATGCAAAAGGAATCAAATACATAACTTGGTGATTCCCCTTTTTATTTTTTACTTTGTTGAACGAAATAAAAACAAAAAGGGAATTCCCTTGTGTTAAAAATAAAAAAAAAATGTTCAGAAATTAGAAACTCAAGTTCTAATTTCAGAGCGTTCAATGCATTAAAATCAGTGGTTATAATTCGTGAATATTCTAATTTCTGAGAGTTCTGATTTGTGAGCGTCCACTGTACCTGTAATAATTATTAAAATCATTGTTAGTCCATAAAAAATAGTCCAAATGTACTTAGTTATTGCAAATGAAACTAATGTTATTGTTTATTGTTCATTGTTTATTGTTTAATAAAAACAGACTCCCTGAGGAAGACGTAAAATGCGTTGAAACGCGTAGGAGGGAAAAAGAAAATTAAAATTTTTCGTGCAAAATGTAAATATGAAAGAATTGTTTATATTCATCTCAAGGGATAAGTATATTCCAAACTTTCAAATCGAGCAGTTTGTGGGTTATTAACAAGAAATTGTTGCTTACGTGTAGGACGACATCTATCCCTCAGTTCGAAAAAGACAGCTGACAGTAATGATGCGACACCTACAGGACCTATAGGCAAACAATATACGAACGAACCCAACATACCCAAAGGCATACGCTGAAAGCTAACGGGCGAGACCGGAGTTATTTTTTAAATCAGTCAATTGTAAGCCGCCACCAAGCGCATATCACATTTCTTGTATACAGTAGCTTTTAAGTTAATTGATGTTTAGTTAATAAAAGACTCGGGATTTGATCCTACAAATTGTAAGCCGCCACCAAGCGCATACCGTTTTCGTGCATACAATAGCTTTTAAGTTGAATTGATGTTTTATAAATAAGGAACTCGGATTTTGATCCTACAAATTGGTGCCAGAAGTGGAACCGATATTCCACATAGTGACAGTGCGTTTTTTTTTTGTTTTTCTTAAATCGAATAATGTACGTGTGCGCATACGTATAAATGCGCATATAATAAAGCGGAAGAGCCGGTAAAGGTGTTGTGTCGATCTCCAAATCGCATCACGGCGACGGAACGTTGAACATTGCAAGGCGTAAATTAATAAAAGTTTCTAAAAAAGTGCCTGCATAAATCAAAACCGTCTTAACGGCATATTCGGCTAACCCGCTGGTGGGTACAGGCAACGGTAGTCTTAAACCGGTAAATCGAGCTAACCACGCCACATTTCCCGTTCCTTGCAAACCGATCCCGTTCGCTAAGCGTCGAATTTACAAGCGCACACACAATTGCGCGATAAGCAGCGACGCTAAGCGGTACCTAAAGCTGCGGGCGCACACACAATTTAGTGCAGCAAGTGGCAACGGCGGCAGAGCAAGGCAGTGGCGTAAGCGGTTAACTGCAGCAGCGACGTTGAGCATACACCCAAAGCGGTGTGCTCTCTAAAAGCACATATTGGTGCGGTAGCAGCAACGGCGCCAGAGCCAGGTAGCGCCGTCAACGATAAACTACAGCAGCGACGTTGAGTATATATGCAAAGCGGCGTGTCATCGGAAGCCAAATATTTGGCGCAGCAAGCAGCAACGGCGCCAGAGCCAGGCAGCGCCGTCAGCGGTGAACGACAGCAGCGAGGGATCACAGTACAGCTAAGAAGATGTTTCGTTATGTTAAGAATTTATGTCGTACCCTTAAGATGCCATGTACATAGAATAAGTTATATTGGTGCCAGGCGCGAATAAGCTTAAGAATCGTAGAATGTTTAAATCGAGGTTACATAAAAATAAAATCAGCTGAGTGTTAATTAATTTTATAAAATAAGTGTATAAACCCGTTATCTTAAAGTTTAGTTACTTCAAAAGTAAAAAAGCCTAATACAATTCGAAATCGAATTTTCTATTTACTGTTTAAAGATAAAAAATATTTTCGCCGAAAATTTATCATCATTTAATTGAAATTTAATTGCTTATGTACATTTTACCGTAAATTTAAAACATTGTAAGACATGGACCGTGACCAAATTCTAGGGCTGACGGTGGACGGGTTAAAGGAAAAGTTGGAGGGTTTGGGGCTAGCGACAAACGGACGTAAGGCTACTTTGCAGGATAGGTTGTTGGAACATTTCGGCCTGAATGTTAGCGATAGTGAGGCCGAAGATTTTGAAGATTTGGCTAGCCAACGTAGTGTGTCCAGGCCGGTAGTGGAGCGCTCAGTATTCACCCTTCGCGACATTGAAGAATCCTTAACGAAGTTCAGCGGATCCAGTCAGCCTAGTTTTGAAAAATGGCTAGAAGATTTTGAGGAGAATGCATTGGTCGTCCAATGGAGTGAGCAGCAAGCGGTATTAAAAATTGGAATCTTTTGAAAGCAGCGTTGCGAGATGAGTTTGGTACCACCGTGTCTGCAGCTGAAGTACATCGAACTCTCAGGAACCGTAGGTTGCGCCCACGGGAAGACCTTCGGGAATATTTATACGTCATGATGGAGATTGGCAAATCGATAAATATAGACGACTCTAGCCTGATCGAATATTTTGTCGAAGGGATACCAGACTCCAGATTGCATAAGAGCAACCTGTATCAGGCCAATAGTATCAAGGATTTGAAAGATCAAATAAAGGTATACGAGAGAATACGGGCCAATAAGCCCGCATCGTCGAATTTAGGTCAGGTGCAGCCAATGTCTTTAAACAAGGTTTCACCTAGTTCAGGTTCAACGAAGAACGGTTACTTTAATTGCGGCGATGTTTCGCATTATGCACGAAATTGTCCAAGAAAGTGCACCGAGAATTTGAACGGTCAGCAAAAGGCAAGTGCGCTGGAGCATTTGCGCAAAAAGAGGCAGCAAGAAATATGAGCAGCGGTGAGAAGGGACGTAAGAGCGTTTTTGAACGTGGAGATGCGACAGAGCAGTCGCAGAAGCACATCAAGGTGCAAGACGGGTTGGCTGCAGTACATTGCGAAATCGTGAGCGGGCGTTTTGGTGTAACTGTCAGGCCACATAGGCACGGTGAGATGTTGCAGAAGTCAGTGAAGTCGGACAACGAGGGCGTGAGCGTGCGCACTGTTGTGGGTGTAGACCCAGTAAAGGGGAGTAAGGGAAGTCGAGCTGCCGAACTGATCGAAGAGTTTGGAAACTTATGCCTAATGGCTGGGGTAAAAGAAGTACCGGAGATAGAAGCTGATTTGTCTCACTTGAGCAAGAATGATGCAGGTGCAGTGCGAAGTCTGATAGCGGAATACAAGCCCGTCAGAAACTTTGAAGCGCCCGTGGAGATGAAGATTGTGTTAAACGACGACAATCCGGTGTACGAAAGGCCGAGGAGGATGTCCTACGTGGACAAATGTGTGGTGGAGAAGCATGTATCGGAGTGGCTCGAAGAAGGCGTAATTCAACCAAGCAGTTTAGATTATCCGTCGCCACTAGTGTTAGTCGCCAAGAAAGACGGAAGCAAACGTCTTTGTTGCGATTATCGGCGCTTGAACGAGAAGATCCTGAGGGGCAATTTCCCGATGCCTATGATGGACGACGTCGTCGAACAAATGGATTCTTTCATGTACCAGTTGCTGCCGAATTAAGAAAATACACCGTGTTCGTGACGCACAATGGCCAATATGAATTCCGATTTGTGCCTTTTGGGATTTCAAATTCCCCGGCTGTGTTTTCCAGATTCATTTCTGCCGTATTAAGAGACCTGATTCGCGACGGAATCGTCGTTGCTTACATGGATGACCTAACGATCCCCTCCAAGGATGAAGCTGAAGGCATTCACAAGTTGAAGTTAGTATTGAAGACGGCAGCAGAAAGCGGTCTACGAATCAAATGGAGCAAGTGTCAATTCCTGATGAGAAGAATAGAGTTCCTGGGGTATATTATCGAGAATGGTTCACTAAAGCCTTCAGATAACAAAACGAGCGCCATCAAAAGCTTTCCGATCCCGTGCGACCGTAAAGCAGTACAGCGTATCCTGGGGCTAACGTCATACTTCAGGAGATTCGTCGAAAGTTATGCCACCATCGCCAAACCATTATCTGACCTGCTGAGAAAAGACTCAAAGTTTGAGTTGAAAGATGAGCAGCTGGCGGCCTTGGCACATGCGCCAGTTTTGAAACTGTACAATCAGAAGGCAGTGACCGAGGTCCACACGGACGCAAGTATGTACGGCTACGGGGCAGTCATGCTGCAGAAGGATGTCAACGACCAAGAATTTCACCCAGTTCAATACATGAGCCGGAAGACCAAGCCGTGCGAGGAGAAGTACCATTCATACGAACTGGAGGTATTAGCGATCGTGGAAGCCCTCAAGAAATGGAGAGTGTACCTGGCAGGAGTAAAGTTTAAAATAGTCACGGACTGCAACGCGTTCACCATGACGATGAAGAAGCGAGATATCCCTTTAAGAGTATCCCGCTGGGCGATGTTCCTGCAAGGCTTCAATTACGAGATCGAGCACCGCAGTGGGACGAAAATGCGTCATGTCGATGCGTTGAGCAGTGTCATGTCTGATGTTGGAAGATTCACTAAGTCGCCGATTAAAGGAAGCACAATTACGCGACGATTGGATACAAGCAGTCCGGAAGGGGCTGGAAAAGGAGGAATACGACGATTTTTATATCAAACACGGTATCCTGTATAAAGACCCCACGAATGAACTTATAGTCGTTCCGTCACTTATGGAGAACGAAATAATTACGATGGCGCACAGGCAAGGGCACTTCTCCGTTAAGAGAACCCAAGAGGTGGTGTGTAAGTCGTTTTATATTCCACAACTTAACATGAAGGCAGCCAGAGTGGTGCAAAGTTGCGTGGAATGTCTGATTACGGGCATCAAATCTGGGAAGAAAGAAGGTTATCTCAACACGATCAACAAGGAAGACAAACCGTTGAGAACTTTTCACATCGACCACGTCGGGCCCATGGAAGCAACCAAAAAAGCGTATAACCACATACTGGTAGTAGTAGATGCCTTCTCGAAGTTCGTTTGGTTGTACCCTACGCGTAACACGGATGCTGAGGCAGTGGTTGACCGCTTACAGAAACAATCATCAGTCTTTGGGAATCCAGCTCGTATCATCACCGACCGGGGAGCAGCTTTCACCTCAAACCTCTTCAAAGGTTATTGCGAAAGCGAGAAGATACAACATCTACTTATAGCGACGGGTGTCCCACGGGGCAACGGCCAAGAAGAACGCATGCATCGTACCATTGTGCCCATAATATCCAAGCTGTGTCATGAGAACCCCAAGAGTTGGTATAAGCACGTTGATCGGGTGCAGCAGATCATGAATAACACGCCACCGAGAAGCACCAAGCAATCACCGTTTAGGATACTTACTGGAGTAGAGATGCGCGTCCAGGGGTTGCCCGAGTTACAAAACTTACTGGAAGATGAGGCTGTCGATGAACTAGACGCGGAGAGGGAGAGCATACGCCAGCAGGCACAGGATAGTATCGCCACAATCCAACAAGAAAACCGGCGAACATTCAATGCCCGGCGCAAGGCGGGAGCCAACTACGATGTCAACGGTCGATACGAAGTTATGAAGGTTGGGGATCACGAAGGACCTGGGCGTACTACCACGGTTGCCGAGTATATGAAGAGATGGAACCCTCCATTCGAGGCCGAATAGACGCTCAGGATGGCCGAATGTAGGACGACATCTATCCCTCAGTTCGAAAAAGACAGCTGACAGTAATGATGCGACACCTACAGGACCTATAGGCAAACAATATACGAACGAACCTAACATACCCAAAGACATACGCTGAAAGCTAACGGACGAGACCGGAGTTATTTTTTAAATCAGTCAATTGTAAGCCGCCACCAAGCGCATATCACATTTCTTGTATACAGTAGCTTTTAAGTTAATTGATGTTTTGTTAATAAACGACTCGGGATTTGATCCTACAAATTGTAAGCCGCCACCAAACGCATACCGTTTTCGTGCATACAATAGCTTTTAAGTTGAATTGATGTTTTATAAATAAAGAACTCGGATTTTGATCCTACATACATATGTACATACATATACGAGGGTTTCTGGGAAAATGGACATTGGTGGTTGAAAGCGGTTTTATTGTTTTTCAAAATATTCTTGATCAATATACTTTTCCATTCGTAGTAATAAATTTTTGGCGCACTTGGCCCTGTCCGACACTATCCTCTTTTTGGTCGCCATACTAATAGCAAAGCATGACTCAATCTCATACTAACGACATAACGATCATGCTCAATCATTTCGCGCACGTATAATGGGTTTAGTTCATCGATGCATTCTTGTCTTGTTAATCCATATCGAAAATTATAAAAAATAGCCACGGAAAAATGGTCACGGTTTAATATCATTTATTTCCGAGATGAATTTTTAAAGCCCCGGTAAGCAGCACTAATATATGTAGCTCACACAACAAACCATTCTGAATGCCTTTATTGTAAAATATGTTGTTGTTGAAGTGGTTACTCAGACCATGCAAACTCGATTCAACCCTGGTCGTTATCATCGAACGGAAAGGAAAGGGGTGTTAGATGAGTCGGTTTTAGAGGGCAAGTGAAAAGGTGGGTTATATCGTGCGGAGAATTATCACACGCCGTCTGGGTTGATTTTGGTTAGGTAATTGTTTAACCTGCTTCAAGATCCAGATCGTAATTGAGGCAAATTGATGCGGGATTCACGAGGCACCTAGAGCTCCTCCTCTGCTATGGGTGGTGGTTTGATCCCGTGGACGGCATTCATAGGGGGAAAGTTGACGAAGGTGGTAATTGTCCCTCGGGGAATGTCTTTGAAGACCACTCTGCAGGGTTCAGTCTATTGGTGGTGTATGACTGGATCTCGTCGGACATTTCAAGAAGATGCCCTTGGACGTGTCTAGGAGGCGGATCCTCGTTGGTTGCCACCGTAATGTTCACCCAAACGGGTACCTGCTCGCTGAGCATGAAATTGTACTCCCTGACTGGGAGCATTGAAGCCTCATGTTGTAGGTGTTCTACCGGTGACATCAGAAGACATCATGTTGCCGTACGGAGTGGTGCGTTATGAGTGGTCTGTAGTCTCATCCACTGGGTCCTACTTGCCCCAGGCGACCAAATCGGAGCAGCATAGTTTAAAACCGGCCGGCCAACCGAATAGTATATTGCAAGTCCCTTTCTTTGTCTTTGTTCCAAGTGCTGCTGGCTAGGGACTTAAGGACTTTGTTGCGGCTCTGTACTTTATTGACGATTGCGGTTGTGTGCGCAGAGAAGGCGGCAGGCTGTCGAACTTAAACACCAACATTTTTTTGGTGGTTTACTGTTGATATAGGTGAACTATCCACATGTGTTCTCAATTGCAACCTGACCTCCTACGTCCAGGTGCTCAATAGGGTCGCCGAGGTCTTAGTAGGGGAAATAAAGAAGTTCCGGCCAGTGAAGAAACGAGCAAGGTCTGAGAGATAACCGTTCACTTTCGAGCACATGTCATCAATTGCATTGCCGGATGTCATAATCGAACAGTCGTCAGCATATGAGATTATTGAAGCTCCGTCGGGTGGCTGAGGGAGCTTCGAGATATAGTAATTAAACAAAACCGGGGTGAGAACGCCACCCCTTGGGACGCCTTGTTTAATTCTTCTCAGTTTTCCTATTTTCGCGCATTCGAAAAGATGAGCGGAGATTATATGGGGTAAGATTAACTTTCGTACATAGTTGAGAAAACACCGAAGGTAAATTTTATACAATTGCATCAGTTGACACCAACGCATTGTCTTGCTCATCGACGTGTTGCTATAATGTGGGAGCTTTTCTGTTTTGTTCTGCACTTTCGGCCGGTAGTTACTTTTCCTTTGTGTTGACATATTTGTTCACTAAATATACTTTTGTTCCAAATATGAAAAATGAAAACCACAATAATGTAAATAATAGTCAGCGGGTGTTACAACAAAGTTCGCAAAGATTTATCGATTTTGAAAGCCGATAATTACTTTTAAAAGCGTGATTTAAAGCTGCGCCACAAATTGCACGACCGAGGCGGCCAATTGACTGGGCCATTTCGGGAGATAACACGTTCACCAAACTTGGTTTTCAATAAATCGATTGTGACATTCGCTGTGTGGCTTGTGGTGCCGTCCTATTGGAGCCACATATTGTCCAAGTCCATATTATCCAATTCGGGCCAAAAATATTCGGTTATCATTGAGCGGTAGCGATTCCCATTCACAGTAACGTGCCGGTCTTGATCATCACGGAAGAAGTGCGGCCCAATGACGGCGCCGGCACATAAACCGCACCAAACCGTAATTTTTTCCGGATGCAATGTTGACTCATGGAGTACGTGTGGATTGCTGCCTATCCAATAACGCATATTTTGCTTATTGACGAAGCCCTTCAGCCTGAAATGACGATGACCGTAAATTGGACGTAGCGCTCCTAAAGTTTAGGCCATTGACTCCGAATTTCGGTAGTAAATTTTAATAATTTCGACTCGTTGTTGGATTGTATATCTTTCCATGATGAAATGACAAACCTTACTGAAGAGAAATGTCAAAAGAGCGGGGAAAAATATGGAGTCGTTTGCTGTCACTATCGGTCTACTTTTGTAGCGTCCCTATTGAAAAACCCTTTACAAGTGATCTGCCCACAAACTTAAATCTAAGCGAACCCCATCACAACCGCATTCCGATGAAATTTCCTGCCGCTACAACAACAACAACAACCGCATTCCCACGACAGTCGGTTCTACGTACCGGAATGACGCGGGTTTTACCCGCCAAGGACTCTTGTTTCGGCGATCTAACCCTGTTTAGATCGGCCTACCCCATAAGTCGTCTGTCTCCCCTGGAGCAACTCTTAGCAGCAGGGTTGCTTCACCTTCTTCTGCTCAGGGCTGGCATCGAGCCAAACTTTGAACCAGAAACCTATTTTTGCTGCGTAAGGTGTAATTCGTGCGACGGATGGAGCCACCTTAAGGTCTGCTCAGGCCTTAAGACCCATAATAAGTGGTCCACAAATTATGTGCCCCATGTTGTTCGCATCCCACGGCGCCCATAGCCTCTACGGCCCCCTTAGCTAGCACCGGCAGAACCTCTACGGTTCAGAGGAGCACGCAATAACATGGACGCTCCTCTTCCCACCCCCAAGAAACGAATTTGTATAGCAATTCAACTTTGTTGAATTGCAACGGATATAAAGTGCATCGCAAGGATAGCGACCTATGCTATCGCTTTGCATCAGACCACCTACCCATAAGCATCACGATTGATAGACCTGCCGACTTTGTCTCCGAGGATCGAAAGGCTTTTAACGACTTTAAAAAAGCTGATTGGTCCGGATTCGCGGAGTTCATCGAGAGTGCCTTCAGTGACCTACACACACCGACAGATGTTCGCGTTGGCGAACGACAGCTCCGCAGGGTGACTACGACCCGCTTCATTCCCTCTGAGCGAATACCGGAAATTTTTCCGAATTACCCAGCGGAAGCGGCAACATTAGCCAACGGACGTGACCACATTCGCCAGTCCGATCCGGCAATTCATTTTGCATTGGATAGGGCCAAACGGAAGGTGACCAGAAGGCTGCGCAAACAGTCAAACACCAGCGCGCCTCTTATTTTCTTTTGTGGCGAGGTGAAGGAGGCCATCGGGAAGGCGAAATCATCCAAGGCCATTGGCCCTGACTGGCTAAGTGTGTTGATGCTAAAGAATTTAGGTCCCGCGGGAATTGACTTCCTTACAGGGATCCTCAATTTGTCCATGGCCACCCTCATCATTTCTGACATTGGAAGGTTGGGAGAGTGATCCCGCGTCACTCTGGCCTAATTGAGATCTGGATACTGTAGTAGGTTCAACCCCCACCTATCCAGAATCAACGCTGGCATACCTAATACATGTCCGGCATGTGAAGATTCTCCGCATGATACAATCACCTGTTCACATCCCCTCTCAAACCCAATCATCTAACCCCTTTTCCCTCTGGTCCAACCCTGTCGAAACATCACGTTTCCTAGGCCTTCCCATAGGTAAGACGGACCATGGGTGAATTCGCTTGTCACAGGGCGTGACTAGCCGCTACAACAACAATAACGGAAACCCCAGAGATATAATAGCACGAAGAGATTGGAATTATTTTCCTTGTAAAGACAAAGTGATGAAATGTATTAATATTCAAGTTTAGATGGTTTAGAGCGTACCAAGAGATAAGTGTATCGAGTTCCGATTAAAGAAAGATTTGATGCTCGAGTATATTTTGAGATCGTTTTCATTCAGCAGAAATTTCGAAGGTACGAAACATGAACCGGTGTCGTTTTTATAAATAAAGTAAAACAACAGTCCTAAGATACTACCCTGAGGTACGCTTGAAGACGCCACAAAAGATTGCGAAGACACATTGTGTATTATTCTAAAGTCGAAAGCTTGAATGGCAAAACTCTGACCGAAACTCTATATACTTATATAAGTAGAATTCCTTCGAAAAGTCTTAATAAATGCAATCGACTTGACCCTCTTCACGAAAAGCCTTAAAGCAGTATTCAGAAAATAGCACGGTTTTTTCACTGTTAATCTGCCTTTGAATGATTGATAAGTAAACACAATTTCTCGATTTTAGCTGTCTAAATATAGGATATTTAATGTAAAACCTCATATCTGAACAAGTTCTATGGGAGATACAAGTTATAATGGCCCGCATTACACTATACGTTTTTCGAAGTTAGCCTCCGAAGTCGAGATATTCAAAGTTCGAAATTTTACATATACTAAACAATTATTTTAAATTATTGTATGTAAACAACTAAAAAAGTGAAATCCGTTTTTTTTTATATTACAGGGCCAAATGACAAATTTTCGAAAAATTGAAAACCGTACCTTTTAATAAAAATTTAATTTTATGAAGATCTCTTCTTTTGATATTTCATAGCATCTGTAATATAAATTGGCTTGAAAAAGTTATATGCCAATATTTAAATAACAGGAAAATACAGACCACGCCCAGACGGACGGGTATGGGTAAATCGAATCTGCTCATTTTGATATATTAGTATATTTATTTATGGGTATGTTTCGTCTTCCTTATACTTATAAACATCGGAACATCTCCTTGAAAGGTATAAAAATCATAATGGAAATGAAATGCTGAATACAAGAAGAGTATGTAATCCAAGATGATCTTTGCTACACTGACGAACTTTAGTTGCATTAATTTTTATTTGTATGAGTTATATTAAAAAAACGCTTTTGTATTAAAAAAAAAAAGCTCATCTATAATAATTGTTGAGCCTTATTTATTAAGCAATAATAATCGGCCCGTTTTATTGTACCCGACTTACAAAAAAACGCCCCGACTCGGATAAAACTTCCTTTAGTTGCAAAAGCAACCCTGTTGGGATCTTTCATGAAAGATGCGCTTGGTTTAGTGCTATTTAAAAACAAAAAGTAGCTGGGCAAACAAATTTTAGGTTGACGTAGTTATACATACCTATATTTGTAGCGTAAAATTTTGAGTACAGCATAAAAACCTTGAAATAATGGCACAGAGAGACCAAATTTACTCTGTTGATCTCAACTCGTAAAAATAACGTGTTATACAGAGTATACACCTTCAAACCGTTATATCAACATGTCAATGTTGGAAAAACGGTTGCACGACGTATAGTATGGTTGTACAACCGATGTGACGATTGAATCCGTGTTTAGTAAAGTTGTACAACATAACATAATTTTTTTGGAATGCAGCATTATAAATATTGAAAACTGGACAAATTCATAGAAACGTACAGGAAATTGCAGCACCGCGCATACAAGAATAATAAAGTTGTACATCGCATTGTTCAACGTGTTGAAACGTGTATACAAAACAGCCATCCAACGCATTGTACAACGTGTTGACCAGCGGTTAGAGCGTGTATACTTTACATTATAAATACTAGAGCCCAGCTTGCGCTGTTCATGTAAGTAGTTGTAATACAAAACAATAGCATACATATACATAGAGATCAGCTTTGAGCTGTTCACCTTCCAAAAAGTAATGAGACCTAAGACTACTTATACTTACATCTTGCGGACGCCTTCAGCCAAATGCGACGAACGCCCAGAGGCGCGTGCGCTTTTATCGGCGTAAGATCAATACCATATGGCACATGAATTGCAAAAGTAGTGAACATTATGTAACTTAGTGATTGGAAGGAGTTGTAGGAAAAGTAAACAACATGTTCGTGGCGTTTTATGTACGTAAATGTAAACGTATTCTCATTCTAATGAATTAGCCGTTTAGACATAAAAGGAGGCTCACAGATATGTCGTATTATCTCGCTTAAGATGTCAGATGTTAACTTTGCCAAATGTAAACAAGATTTTGATATGTCTGCTTGAGTTAAAAAGACTTCAGCAGTACCTGGCACACTTTGTTTCATAGACAATAGACGTAATGGAACAAAATTGAGAATACAGCTTATCTGCATTCCAAGGTTGAAAAATTAGTTATAGTGTTATTGGTTACTTATTATATCGATGATTTTCTGCTCGCCAAAAAGACGGTCTCAAATTAAATGAACCTTAAATATTGTAGGAATTTCGACTTTAATAACCGATTATAATTGCGTACAAGAACTCTTGAAGTTATCTATATATCGACTGTAAATAGCAAACCTTGAAAAATAAATATCCTGAGTAATAGTTGTATTTACCTAAAATTTAAACAGATAATATCATGTAAAAATAATAAAACTTTATATTTACGTTATTTAAGCAAACAAAAAAAAAATTGATGGTATGCAGCGAATTTTGAATATTTGAAACACTGCCGTCTTAAGTATATGTATAGTATATCCTGGGTCACCCCCTTGCATATACTCAAAGGTGTAACGTAAACTGTATTGATTGTAGAAAATGCTTTCCGTGATCTACCGAAAAACATACACATGCAGACTTGTCCGCATACTTTGTCGCATGCCAAACACCTATGAGACACGTTGTTCAAACAACATTTCGTCGTAATCGATTAATGTGCGGCCTAATTTTACAAATTTATTTTTATACTCTTCGTATTTTATATCCCACAAAACTTGTTTGCCCCTAAAGGCTTCAATAATATCGCGCTGAAATTCATTATCAATTATAAATATGAAGCGAGCGCACACCACCTTCCGCGTTGAAATCTATACAAGTATAGGATTCTGGCATGCTGTAGGCCGCTCTACATGTTTATGTCCCGCTTTAATCACCGCTGGATTGGAAGTAGAATCTAAGCCGCTGGAATTCAAAGGGCCCAGTAAAAAATCCAATCATGTAAATGTATCCAGCAATCCGCAACTCAATTTAGTGCTCCCATTCTAATGCATCGAGGATCGATTTTTATAAGCATTTTACAGTTACACAGAACAGAAGTTTTTGACATTAAATGAAATTAAACCCAATGCACACATCAATATATCACATCTAAACATACATTGTTCTTCCATTGCAGGTGCTACATCCCATGGTATCAGTCAAAGCGATTTAATTTGGGGAGGCAGACCACCTTCGTCGCATGGTAATTTGACGGGTTTCCTGTATCAAATTTTTGTTTAAAACAAGTTTCATATTTTAGAATCGTCCGCCGATTGCTCCAAAAAACGCAAATGCGGTCTATGCCGACAGGAAGGTCACACTCGTATGAAGTGCCCGCGAAAGTTAGAGTTCGAATATTAACTTGTGCGCAAATGTTTAAACTGCGTTATATTTTACGTGTGCGAAATTTAGAAAATATCGATAATATATTTGCTCTTAGTGAAAACTTTTTAAAAACATCACAACGCAAAATTATTATTTTAAAATAAACTATAATTATTCCTTTAGAAACTTGAACTTTGGACAGTAAATACATATAAGGCTTTAATGTCCTATCATCCTGGAAATATATTTTTTTACCCTGTAAAACGCCGTTTCTTCAATATTTTCATATTTTGCTATCTATTAAAACACAAAAAATTTGATGTAGCCAAGAATCTCTAAACTTATATAGATACAACTAACTTTCTTGCATACTGATCGTTGTTTATTTATCAAAATAATCTAAAAATAAAATCCGAATAAATTGCAAAATGTTTATAGGTTTGGTTTACAATAAATGTACTAGTTAAGAAATGCAAAAGGAAATTAGTTTATTTGTTGTTAAATTACTTGAGTAAATAAGTGTTACCGAAGTTAAATTGTTATTTTACCATTTAGTTAGTACTATTTTGTCTATTAACATGTAATATAAATTATTTTTTTATGCAGAACGCGTGGAGGAAGAGGACATATTTAACGTTATAGAAGTGAAACTTCTTAAAAAATTACGTTTAAAAGAGATTTAGTGTGCGAGACAGAATAATACAATAATACACAGATCATTGGTTGGTATTTCATTTGCTATTACTGATAATAATGGTTTGTGATAAATATGAATTGCATGCCCGTCATTTAATATAACGTGTAAAAATGGCATCTATAGTAGCTTCGGATTTTGATTTGATTGTTGTTAATTCGTTGGGTTTTTTATTTATGTGCAGAAGGTTAATTAGCGGTAAATAATCATTTGATGCAATGAACCTCATCTCCGAATCGAAATTCCTAATTTTGAATTGCTTAAAATGTGGATTTTTTTTTTTTTTTTTTTGAAATCCAGATACGAGAATTTTCTCCCCTTTTGTATGAAGGAAGCAGAATAAATGCTTACATAAAATTAATCATTTCTTCTCCTTTAGAAAAAAACTTGCCAGAGTATGGCCTTGAGATTTTTTAGTTGTAATTGCGAACACTGTAATAATTGGGAATTGGCGATGCTTAACAAATACATAGACTAATTAAAGAAAATCGATTCTTAGTTTAAAATGAAGTAGACAAATTTTATGATTTCTGTACAAAACTAAAACTGCGAATGTCGTACATTTTTCACGCGTACCTAAATATAGGTGCACTTTCACCCAATTCCACAATCTGCATACTTTACCCACGCTCAGCACTGTCACATTTTCGGCATGCGCAACACGACGTCTTGCGGAAGGTGCATCAAAATCTTTAAACAACACTATATGTATATAGAATATGTATAAGTATAAACATAAAAGCTTCAAATGAGAAAAACATACCTTGGTTATAACTTTTTTCATTTCAACGAATTTAATTGCAGAAATCTATTTATTTGTAGAAGAATACAAATTGTGGCTTGCAAAATACCGCAATAAAAATTCAAAAGAAGAATATCAAATGAAAATAGGTACAGTAACAATACAAACCGCAGTGGCACCCTTTAAAACGTTGTACACATATGATTCATAATATTGTTAACAGTACCACTCATCGGTCAAGTTCTACTTTCAATCACAGTATTTTTGCGTAGAACTCCTTTCTACATATGTGGCCTTCGGCTGAGGGAGAGCTCCTCGCAGAAGGCATCTCCCGCAACCTTTCTGTCCATCTTCGAACCGCCCGTGAAGAAGTTCACCGGCCCTCCGAACCAAACGCCACCCTCCTATTTCTCCTTTGCGGGATGTGAGTGGAGAAGGAACCATCGGGGGGCAGACAGCAATCCGTTTCTAGATAGACAAAGTCGACTCCGACTCCCTCCCCCGACAAGCTAGCAACGGCTGTACCCTCCCGCCAGAAAGACTGTACGCAGGACAGATCCAACGGAGGGAGACGGCTTCGCCTTTCCTTCGCTAGCAGGTGCTACCAACCGCCAGGAATCAGTTTCGACGCCCCTTCACCGTTCGAAACCTTACCAGAAATTGTAGATTTGGAGTTTATTAGCCGTATGGGAGATCATGCGAGGGTTGACGCACACCCTTATGAGGTGGGCGTTCAGAGCTAGACCAGACGCAAAGACGGGAGTCCTCTCAACCGCACCTTCACCACCAACTTAATGGCGATGGGAATTGGAACGTACTCTGAGACTTGCCAGGTTTTAACGAAACGGAGACGGTCGTGGTATTAGCCTACCGTTTCTGCTGAGTTTCACCACCAAGATCAACAGATCAAAAATGTAATCCAAAGGGTAGTCCATGGGCGGAGCAGGGGTTGTTAACGTTCCGATTTGGCCGTCAAGGTCGCACGGTCATTTGGCGTTACCCAGGATGCACCATGAAGAGGCGACTATGCATTACTAACAATGCTTAATTTTTTTTTAAACCTATAACAAAGTCAAAGTATTTGTGAACTTTATTGTAGATCACGTAATTGCACACATATTGAGTGTAAATTTAGTGCAAAACGCGTTATAGATAGTAAACAAATGTGCATTCAACTTTGTTATAATTACAAATTTTAATTCCAAATTTTTTAAAAAGTATTAGTTTTCTCACAACAATATTGAGCTCCAGGCCAGTATAAGGAAAGTATTTTTGGAAAAAGACAACAACAGTCAGGAGTGGTAGAAATTATAACTATTTCGGATATCCCCACATCTCCTCATCAGATTTCTTTCATGACTCCACCGGAGTGAACCCACAACCTACGACTTGCTCGGTAAGTGCGTAGCTAATGGATCGGCTTGTGCTATAGCTATGTAAACTGTCCTTGAGCACAAAAATTGATATTGTCGTGAGAGCCTGAGAGATGGTTGTTACAGGTTTAAAAAGTCAAATTTAATACAAATATGCACAAATTATATGAAATATTAAAATATGAGGGTTAAACTGTAGTTTAGTCTGAAGTCCAAAGCATAATTTTACAAACCGCAAGCCAGTCAATCCCTTTAACCAACCTTAAAATCAAAAGATCAGTCCCCTGGTGGAATAAGAAACTGATCTAAAAACTGAAAAAGCAGCCACTGGAACATCCTTCAAAGAAATATATCTTTAAAAAATATAACTAAATTCGAAAGAGCTAACGCTATTTTGAAGAGATAGCTTAAGTTAGCAAATTCAAAATCCATCAGTGACTTCACCTCGAATATTAACCCCCTCACACCACCGAGCTTAGTATGGTCTACAATACGTAGATTTTGTGGGTTAAAGTCGCCACCAACAATTCACTGGATTACACAGAATAGAAATCAAAATGCAATATGCGATAAGCCAACCATACCCAACAGTTTTGGCCAGCATTGGTGAATGGCATCCGATGATGACAAATTCTGTCCCTGTTTTCTACAAAATAAACACTGACTTATCACTTCTGAGCATAATATTATCCCATGGAAATCTGCTGAACACGTCGGTAACGAACAAACGAATGTCGAACTTTCACTCGCCTTATCCAAACTAAAGGGTCGCCCGCCAGGCGTTGATCGGATATCATATCCTATGATCAATAACTCCTCTTCAACCGTAAAGACACGTATTCTCAGTCTTTTCAATATTATATTTAATAATTTCTTGCCCCAGTTTAATAAAGCCAGCCTCATTAACCCAATTCTGAAACACAACCAAGACAATTCCTCTATCAAATCATACCATCCAATTTCCCTAAATCCCTGCTGCCCTAAAGTCCTTGATAAAATCATAGCGAATCGGCTATGGTGGTTTGTTACCAGCAACAAACTACTGCAGAATCATCAAATAGGATTTCTGGGGTACGGTTTAGTTATTTGTACGAAGGTTTCGGGTTATAGTGGCCAAATCCGTGACCCGTTCTTTAATTTTTTTCACACACGTGTAGTCAATGGATGCATCAATTATTTAAAAGAAATTCGGTTTGAAAAAGGTACGTTTTTGCATATTTCCAAAAAAAGGTCGATTAATTACTCTTATGATGCCTTATGATGAACATCTATAAATTTTTTGGTTTACATACACTTAACTCTTTCCAAAATTAGTATTTAGTACTTTTATTGCTTTACTTTAAACTAATAGGCCCGTAGTCATAGTCAAATAAAAGACGGATCTAAATACGTTAAAGCATACTTTAGCTTAAAGTATACTTTATCTTAGTCATAGTCGAGTTAAATCCGGCTTTTTCGGTTAAAGTCGAATTTATAGTTAGAGTGCCGAAAAGCTGTTACTAAACCATCACGGTGTACTGAATACTGAAGGTGACGCCTTTAGAAGTACCGCTACTTTGGTTTTGCCGGGTTTGACAATTCTCAAATTCAACTAGACAAAGCTTTTTTCACAAATTAAGAAAAAGAGACACTTTTTTTTAGTATTTTGCGAATTTATTTATTAAATGTCTGCCTATAAATTCATACTTTTACACTTTAGAACAATTAGAACACGTTTTTCAATGAAATATTGGAAGTTGTTCAATTTTCTCTCACCCGTATTCTTGTTTACTAAAGGCGAGATCTGTCATTTCACCGCGGGAAGGCGCAATCTTGTATTCTATCATTCTTACTAAACCATTTAGTAAACTGTCAAAATAATTATAAATCTGCATCTTCGGTGCTAAAAGTTGTGTTTTTTGGTGAAACTTAAATTAAAGGAAATGAGCCGTTTTGATAATATTGAACGGGATTTCAGCATCATTAGTGATGCTACTTTGATTAGACGGCCAAAAATGTATAAAACCAGAATCAACCCTTTTGAATTAGAAGACAGTGATTTCTATTCTCGGTATCGGTTCGACAAAGCCACGGTGGAGTTCATTATTCGAGCTTTAAATATGGTAAATCCGAGAAATAATAGAGGTCTTCCGGTACCAGTGAGCACACAAGTCTTATGTACTCTTAGATTCCTAAGAAGAAATGTCCATCAAGGTGATGTTGGTATGTTAATAAAGTGTAATTTAATTTTCTAAATGATATTCCATGCATATTCTTGTATTATAGCTGATCTACACGGTTTATCCCAGAATTCTGTAGGAAGGATAGTAAAAGAAATATCCAAAAGAATTGCAATGTTACTGCCACACTTTGTTCGATTCCCAAGCAGAAATGAGCTGAACGAAGTAAAGAACAAATTTTTCCGATTAGCTCGGTTTCCGACCGTGATCGGAGCAATCGACTGCACCCATGTGCGAATTAAATGTCCTTCAAAGAATGTGGGCCCAACTATGGCAGGTCACTTTCTGAATAGGAAAGGATACTATTCCTTAAATGTTCAGGTAAATAACCAAAAATACGCCATAATATATAAGTGAATGCGACAATAGCGTATACATATATATTTCACAGATCGTATGTGATGCAGATTGCAAGATCCTTCATATTGTTGCAAGGTCACGCGGCTCCAGACATGATGCTCGAATTTGGGACAACTGTCAGCTTACAACTCGTTTGTTGGAAAGCAAATCAGAACACAATGGTGTACTAGTGGGAGATGCAGGCTACCCTAACTCATCTATACTATTGACACCAGTTAGAAATCCGTCCACAACCAAAGAAGAAAGGTAGTAGTTTTCAAAATTATTCTTGAAATATTTCATTTCTGAATGTTTCTTTGAAGATATAATAGAAGCCACATTGCAACTCGTTCCAAAATAGAATGCCTGAATGGACAGATAAAATCTAAGTTTCGTTCAGTTTTCGAGAGGTTGAGGGTTGACCTAGATACTGCAAAAAATGTAGTTGTCGCTGTTGCTGTACTTCATAACATCGCCAAAGAAAGAAACTTTTCTTGTGAGTCCTACATTTTAACTAAACAATTAATTATACTGAAATATATTTTCATAGTTTTGGATGTGGATAGCACTACTAACGGCGTATCAATTGCACAAAGCAGCGACATTCTTGAAACGACTTCAAATTCAGGGAGAGCATACAGAACTGCATTTATTAATAAATATTTCTGACTACTACCTCACTAATCTTAAGTAGAAAACAAAAATTATTCATATATAAGTATATGCATATGTATATTTATTTCGAACTTCAATAAACATCTTCTCTTTTTTGTACTTCATATCATTTTCATTTGCAAATAATAAACAAATACCAGCTGATATAGTATGCCTCTTGGAGATGGGTTTTTTTTAATCGATAAACAGTAATATCGCATAAAAAGTACAATATTCCACATAAATTCTGCCTTTTATCTTTATATAAAAGCATGCAAACTCTTTTCAAACTTATTTTAACAATTAATAGCAATAAAATCACCATTTTATTGTGAAATTATCAAGTTAAAAAAATATCCTTCGATAAAATATATCCATTAGTTCATTTTCGACATTTTTCCCTCCAAAATGTCATTTCTATATTTGCAGCATTGCCATTTCTGCAAATTTACTGATTGACAATGTTGTCATTATTTAGTACCATGTACTAAATTGACTATGACAAGACTAAAAATAAATTCGACTTTATCTTTTTAGTATTTTACTAACTAAAGTCGGATTTTATGTTGGACTATGACTACGGGCCATAGACTTTCTAGCCTACGCAGATGATTACATTTTAATAAAAAAATTGAATAGGAACAAAATATAACATTAAACTTCCACAATATTTATGGCATGATAGCCAACTGGTGTAACTACTCTGATGGAAAACTTTCATCGGAAAGGTGCAAACACTTCCATGTCTGCAATAAGCAGAATTGTGTCACCAAAGTTGACTTTAGCGACACTGAAATGAATAGTGTAGACAATCTAAAACTTCTCGGTATTGTGTTCAGTAAAAGATACAAATCGGACAGCCATATTTCCAAGACCATATTAGCATTAACAAAGCGATTAAATATTATCAATTTTCTATCCAGCTAGAAACTTAGCTGTAATACCATTTCCTTCATCTCAACAATAAATGCCCTTATAGCATCAAAAAATCCACTTTAAATAAATTAAATCCACTCTACCGTAAGAACTGCGTTAGGTTTTTTTCGCCCCACACCCATTCACAACTTTATTTTTGAAGCGGGAATAATGCCAATAACTTTAACTCGGGACCTCAACCGTTAAACTATGTAAATCGATTACCTTAATTGACCATTATTCACCCCTCTAATATGGCAATTAAAACAAGCAGATAAAAAAAATCAGAAAGCACCATCCTCTTAAAATCGAATCATAACTACAGAAAAAGAATTAGAAATTCCGATTAACTGCAAACAATACCCAAGTCTGCAACTGCCGCGCTCTACAACCAACACTTCCTTACACAACTGGACCAAAAATAATACCCCAATCGATATTTACAAAAAGCAATTCGCAAAGTTGATAGACAATCTAAAAGATTTCAAGTTGGTTTATACCGACGGGCCAAATCTCCCGATCAAACAAGCTTCGGCATAATACTTGATAAAGCAGTTATAGGGATCGGCCACTTACCCCCCTCAGCTTCTGCTGCGCAGCTGAAATAGTAGCTATACACGAAGCCGTACAATTAGTAAACCATAAACGAGGAAAATTAGCTATATGCACAGACTCCCTTTCCACCTTACAAGCAATTCATAATCCAGGCAACAACTGCTATTATACAAACACAATAAGAAACCTCCTCACAAAAAACAAAAATAAATTCAAGCTCATCTGGGTACCAGGACACGTCCAAATACCCGTCAAGGAGTTGGCGGATTTAATAGAAAAAAAACGCGTGAAAAGAGCTAGTAATGCTTACAACTTTTTAACTGGTGTAAAAAATTAATCCAGCGAAACTGGCAACCCGTGAAGCCTTCAATGCCATCAATACCAAAGATAATAATAATAATGATATAAAAAACTCTCATTTGTCTGCTGAGAGCGTCTCCTGAACTCGGTAGTTTAAGCTGGCAACAAAACTGCTGACACGTGAAAACTGAGCTACCAATGGTTTTTAAATATGAATATCACTAGTAATTCTCACAAATAACAACAAATTTTTCGTGTTTTGCTGGATGACTAACATCGAGAAAATCCCTCAACGAATGCCCATTGCGTTTTCGTTCTAGTGACACTATTGGAAAATATTATAAAAAACGTACATTTTGACAGCGCTCTCACGAAGCAAATAGTTTTGTATCATATTATTCATGACATTACTAAGAATTCTCAATTGGTGCAAAAATCGTTGGACTAAGTGGTTCATTTAAGCTCCTATGCACTGCAGAAGCGGACCAACTCCATGCCATCTCGCTGTTACAAGACCATTGTGAATAAATACAAGAGAAAAATCTTAGCCCATAGACGTCAAAATTCGGCACAGCTGAGATCACCTGATGTAGCCATTCACAGCATTCTTGTGTCATTCCATGAGCGAATTTCTATGTTTGACAGTTAATATCGGCTATTTGTGACATTTAATATCAGCGGCCGCCATCTTTAATTTAGAAGACTTCTCACTTGTATTCATTCACAATGTACAAGACAATTGTTCGTCATTTATCGATCGTAACTATTACACCAAGAATGATAGAGACCCGGATTACGGCAGCGTACACGTCACAGATGTTCATACCACAAGAATAGCGAGAAGGAAAGGAAGGCGATAACTGCACTTGAGCTTTTATTTTCGTTGCAATTGTTACAATACTTCACATTTATTATTCTGTGTTTAACTTTTTGTAGAAATCACTCAAAACTCAGGAAAATCAACTTTTTAAGAGCCCTTTGTGACGTCAATCCTTCAAACGAGACAAGTACGAAGTAACGGAAGTGCTTTTGTCGTCACCTTTTCTCTGCATCGTGCTATTACACGATATTTGTTGGGCTGTGTTGCCAAGAAGGAAAAATTTAATTATTTAATTTAATAAACTAATAATCAAAATAAGTTTACAGCAGTAATACAAATATAAAGTGCTAAACTTGTGTTTATTTAATTTAAACTATGTGCACGTTTCATGCAGTTAAGCTTGTAGCGACATGCAATATAATATGAAGGAAACACAAGTTTTATATTTTGATGCTTTTTACTTGTATCAAAGCGGCTTACTTTCCATGGAGTAGTATCTTAAAGTAATTTTGTGTTACTCTGATATAATGCAGAGCTGGAGTATATGGTCTTTCCCTAGGACATCACAATGTTAATTGAACCACTTTTACTTCATACATTTGGAGTACTCGTTGTCTCTGGTGTAGTACTTTTACTTGTGTGCATGGAGTACTCGCGATTTTTGCATAAAATTTACTTACTCCCACAACTAACCTCCAGTAACGTAATGAAATTGATCAATTTTTTTTAATATTGTAATGGATATGTAGAAAATGTGTTAGCTTAAGGCTATCGCTGTCATAGCTTTATTAGTAGTAGTTGAGTTTTACACTGTAAAGAAACTTTTAATAAATAAATAAAATGTTAAAATATGAGATTCAAACGGTTCGTTCATACCTATATTTTAAAGAGGGTTTCCACCTGTTTGAAAAGGAAAATTTAATTAAGCTCTACACAAGTTATACGTTAGGGAAACCGAAAAGCGATTTCTGGTTACAAATGCAAAGAGCAATTAATAAATAAATATAGGCAGGGCATCGTCTGTCGCGGTGGAGTCGAATAGTTAGTCGAATAATTTTAAAAACCGTATTTACATTTGAATTTGCTTCAAATAGGTTGAGTTTTATTTAAAAATTGATGCGAAAGGTGGCGCCAGACACGAGATATAATATATGTACATGCATATGTACATAAACATATAAAATCTTTTTCCCATTATCTCAATTTGAAGGGTATACCGAAGCGCGCCCGGCCAGCTAGTATTTCAAATAATTTGTGTATATTTTTTATTATTTTTCAAACATGTAGCAACCCTCTTCCAACTAAACAACGCCATGCTTTAAACCTTCGCGGAGCAGAAACTAATAAATATGCAAAGTTTCAGTTTTAAAACAGGTGGCAACCCTATATAAAAAAACATTGGTGGTTTCACTTAATTTACGTTTAAACAGGTGACAACCTACTTTCAAGATATTTTGAAAATGAAGCTTTCGTTTGATATCTATTTTGATTTCAGTAATTACTTTAATTAATTTAACATTTAAAAAACGTGGCAATCTTATTTAAATACTACTTATATGGAAAGCCATGCATCGAACTATATACATATGTGGCAAATCTTATCCAAATCTGTCCAGTCGTCATTTAGCAATATGTGATTTTACGCCACGTGTTGAACTGAGAAACGAAATGACTAGAGCGCCACCTATTGAGAATTTTTCGACTTTATATTTTCCCTAGACCCTCGCGGAGAAAAGACCAACAAGCCGTCAGAAGGAAGTATCCATTTTAGTCCAATCGTTTTCAAGTTATAAGCAGCCGAACAAACTACGATTAATTTTTATAGATTACAATATTACATGCTCAAGGATATTTGAACATTCTGCCAAAGGGTCGTAAAATGATTACAATACATTTTAGATCTTATATTGCCTTCTATATATTCAAATGTACTGTATATTTATATATTTTTTTTTAATTTAGAGTTTTTAGAATTAATTTTTAATAAGTCTATATACTAACTAGTATAGTAGTAGTAACTAGTCAACCATGGTCGTTATCATTAAACTCATCTAGGAGGAGACCCAAGAAACGCGCAGTTTCGAGAGTGCCGGACCTAAGGAAAAGGGGGGTTAGATGAGTCGGCTTTAAAGGACATGTGAAAATGTGAGTGGTATCGTCTGGGTTGATTATGCAAAGGTAAGAGTTTAACAAGCTACAATACCCAGATAGTAATTGAGCCAGAGTGACGCGGAATTCACGAGGCAGCTGGAGCTCCTCCTCTGCTATGGATGGTGGTTTTACCCCGAGAACGGCATCCACAGGGCGAGAGTTGACGAAGATGGTAATTGTCTCTCGGTGAATGTCGTTAATAGGCAGGGTCCAGTCTCTTGGTGTTGAGTGGCTGAATCTCGCGTGTCTCGGAGGAGAATCTTCGACAAGCAGGTACCCGTTTGGGTAGCCACTACGGTTGAGGCCGACGAGAAACTGCTTGGTGAGCATAAAATTATGCTCCCTAACTGGAAGCATTGAAGCCTCATGGTGTAGTTATTCAGCTGGTGACAATAGGATGCATCCTGTTGCTGTCCGGAGTGCTGCGTTCTTGGAAACCTAAAGTCTCATCCACTGAATCCTACTCGTCCAAATTGGAGCGTAATATTTCAGACCGACCGGCCAATCGCCCTGTATGTTGCCGGCTTGAGCGACTTGAGGACTTTGTTGCGGCTCTGTGCGGAGAAAGAGGGCAGGCTGTCAAACGAAACACCCAAGATTTTTGGGTGGTTTACTGTTGGCACAGGTGGTTGTCCAGGTGGTAAATAGGTGCTCATGCTTAGCCGGGCCCTGGTGGTGTGTTAAGTAGGGATGCAGCATAGCTTCGAGTACTGTTACCGACGAAAAGTACGGCCGAGCAGTAAATATCATTTATACTCTATACCTTTATATTCATGTTCACATATGCCGCTTACATGCAATGTATTATCTTATTTTATGCAATGTCTCTCATTGCCTACTTATTTACATATGAACTGTTACACATATTTCTATTGTTATTTAGTACATATTTACCAAAACTAACTGCAATGTCAGGCACCGGCTATAAAATCATGTCACTTGAAGCAGATTGCCACAGTTGTAAAAGAAGTACATATACTTAAATACAAAAAGTTTTAAAGCGCTCGCACGCTGTTAGAAATTTGTGTTTCAATTAAAGAATATATGTACAACTGTCGCGCTTAAAAATACGCGCAACAATTCTTTAAAACTTTTTTCGGTTTACTTAAAATTTGCGAATCGATTTAAATTTAAGCCGGTGAATATTTGCTATAATGTTCAATATGGACAAAGGAACAACGGGCCAAAATTGCCAAAAATGCGATGCAGCAGACAACGAGATTATGGTCCAGTGTGACACCTGCGACGCCTGGTACCATTTCAACTGCGTTGGAGTAGACAGCAATGTGGCTGACGTAAGCTGGAGCTGTGAAAGCTGCCGGAACCATACATCAACCACGAACGCGCATCCAGCTGCATCGTCATCGCCAACTACCGAGCAAGGTAACCGGCACGTACATTTCATGCCAACGTTTCCAACAACAGCAAATATATCGAAACCCAGAGCCAATGAGCCTCTAAAATCTACGACTTATACCGTCACCGCTGGTAATAATAACCCAGCACCAGTATCAACGACATTTTCGACCTTGGCATCGTCAGGCTGGAACTTCGGGCTTAGTGAATCAGTGCACGGAATGAAGCTGCCAACTAGATCGACGCTAACTGCAGAGCATAACCGACTACTTTCGTCAACCGAGCCGCTACAGCACCTCACAACAGGCAGCATCGCCACCTCTGCAACTGGTATACCGTTCAATCAGCCAAAAGCATTCCAATCGGTACCGCAAGTAGGCATACGAAATTTACCTGGTATACAAACGTCCTTCAACTCCGAAACGCATCGAAATCTCCAGCTTGAGAAATTGGAAGAGGAAATGAGAATGCAACAACTATATTTGGAGAACAAATATAAGATTCTTTCGCAGTTGAACGAGGTCCCTTCACCAAACGTTTCAATGTTCGCACTTAGCCGTGGGCCTACGCCTGGGCAATTGGCAGCAAGGCAGGCCATTCCCAAACAGCTGCCAACATTCAATGGTGACCCTGAAGAGTGGCCGCTATTTATTAGCAGTTTCGAGAACAGCACCACGGTTGCTGGGTACACCGATGCGGAAAACTTAATCAGGCTACAGGTGAGCCTTAAAGGTAAAGCGCGGGAGATGGTGAAAAGCAAATTGTTTTTGCCATCCATGGTACCCGAAATTATAAATACTCTTAGAATGTGTTTCGGTAGGCCTGAACATATCCTTGAGCGCGCAATGAATAAAGCTCGTGCTATGCCAGCAGTAAAGGATAAGTTGGAGGGGCTTATTGAATTTGCTCTCTGCGTAAGGAATATTTGCGCAATGATGGAAGGTTGCCAAATGTATACACACCTACACAACCCCATGCTAGTAAAGGAGATGGTTGATAAGCTTCCCAACCACCAAAAGTTGAACTGGGCAATCCACCCGAAAGACGATACGACTCCGGAGGTGAAACAGTTCAGCGACTGGTTGTACAATTTAGCTGAAGCTGCCAGTACTGTCGTATCTCTGGCGCCTGCTAAAAGTAATGCATCAGTTAACACGCACGTCATCGACGCGAACACCCAGCACCAGTCAGCAGCTCGTAACACGGTAAAGAGCAAGCAATGTATAATTTGCAAGAGCTCCGATCACAAGGTGACGCACTGCGACGCTTTTAAAAACCTACCACTTCAGCGAAAATGGGAGGAAGTGAAGGCGAACAACCTCTGCCGCCAATGCTTAAACCCGCATAGTCGCAAATGTTTTCTTAACAAGGTATGTGAGGTAGATGGCTGGACAATTAAACACCATCAGTTACTACACAAAACCATCACAACAGCGAACCAAGAGAAACCTGGAAGCATAAGTGCAAATGCAAACGCACATTCAGACGTGCAGATACATACTAATAGCAGCGGTCGCAAAGGAATGCAGCCACTCTTCAGAATCGTTCCCATTCGCATTTATTCGAAAAACAAAGTATTAGAAATATGTGAATTTTTGGATGAAGGCTCTTCCGTGACGCTAATGGAAAAGAGACTTCTTGATGAACTTGACTTGGAAGGTGAGCGTGAACCTCTGTGTTTGCGGTGGACAGGCAACACCACGCGGGTAGAAGAAAATTCTGTGAGGGCTGCCGTCGAAATTTCGAGTGTGACAAGTGGCCATAAATACGTTTTGCATCAATGCATCCGAGATGGAGCGTCTATATCCATATTTATCGGGATTGCCAATTGCATCATACGAAAACGTGAAGCCATCAATGTTAATCGGGGCGGACAACTGGAGGCTGGCCATTCCTCTCAAAATTAGAGAAGGAACCTGGTTCCAGCCCATAGCGTCAAAGACCCGTCTGGGATGGACATTACAAGGGTGTAATCCAAGACAAACTGGCGAACATCGACTAAGCGTTCATACATGCGACTGCCAAAAAAGATACGACGAACTACACGAGACTGTGAAAGAATTCTTCACGCTTGAGTCATCCAAACCCCTTCTCCTACTGTCAGAAGAAGATGCAAGGGCCGTGAATATTGTGAGCGACACTTGTCAAAAAGTCGATAACCACTTCGAAATTGGGCTGCCATGGCGTAACACGAATGTATTGCTGCCAGATAGCTATGCTTACGCCTTCCAACGACTGATGTGTATGCAGAAGAAGTTTGTTAAGGACCCTACGCTAAAATCTAACATGCAAGTTCAGATCAATAACCTACTTTCCAAAGGGTACGCAAAAAAGCTTACCAAAGTAGAGGCTGCTGTTCCCAGGAATAAAACATGGTACTTGCCAATATTTATCGTAACAAACCCAAATAAGCCTGGAAAGCTTCGGATGGTGTGGTATGCCGCTGCCAAGGTGAACGGGGTATCGCTCAACGACTTCCTGCTGAGTGGCCCAGATCGGCTTAATCCACTTGTAAGCGTTCTATTTGCGTTCAGAATTGGCAGAGTGGCTATATGCGGTGATATTGCTGAGATGTTTCACCGCATCAATATTCGAGACAGCGACATGCATGTTCAGCGGTTTTTGTGGTGTGATGACGATGATGAACCGCAGCATCCAAGCATTTACGTCATGCGAGCATTGACTTTTGGATTGAATTGCGCACCATTTATCGCCCATTACATACGTGATAGAAATGCTGATGAATTTGAAAATAAACTTCCTCGTGCCGCAGAAGCTGTTAAAAAAAATCATTATGTAGATGATTTTATCGACTGTGGAGATGATGAACAATCTGCGCTAGAGTTAGCTAAACAAGTGAAACAAATTCACAGCGCGGCTGGCTTCAATATACGTGGCTGGTCTTCCAATTCCAAATACGTCTTGGAGCAGCTCAATGATGATCCTACGTCAATTCAATCCGTCAAGGAGTGGGTCTCAACCACGAAAGTTCTCGGTATGTTTTGGGACCCCATAAGCGATAATTTTAAATATATTTTCAGATTTGCGAGACTGCGTCGCGATGTTATTAACGAACCGATTCTACCTACGAAAAGAGAGGCGCTCCAAGTCTTAATGTCGATCTTCGACCCTCTTGGATTTGTTTGTTGCTACACCGTAGGGTTAAAGATCTTGCTGCAAGACGTATGGCGCTCTGGTATCGCCTGGGACGACCCGCTGCGCGACAACCTTTTCGACAAATGGATGCAATGGAAGTCCATTATGCCATTAATAACAGCTGTCGAAATACCTAGATGCTATTCACTATTGCTGAAAGACGCTGACGACGTTCAGCTTCACACCTTTGTTGATGCCGGCGAAAGCGCGTACGCGGCGGTTTGCTACTTGCGTGTGTCAAAAGGGAACGACGTTACGGTTACTCTCGTGGCTGGCAAGTCCAAAGTCGCGCCGCTAAAACCATTATCGATTCCCAGACTAGAGCTGCAGGCAGCAGTCGTTGGTGTAAGGCTGGCAAACATTGTAAGCAACATACAGCGTATTGACATAATGTCAAAATATTGGTGGACGGACTCAAAGACGGTGTTGAGATGGATGCGAATGGACCCTAAAAACTTCCACCAATTCGTGATGCATAGAGTAGGCGAAATTCTAGAAGCAACAAACGTGAGCCAATGGCGGTGGGTTCCTTCGAGATATAACCCCGCTGATTTAGCTACAAAAACAACTGTACGTAAAAGCTACGAGTTATGGTTTGTAGGCCCGGAATTTTTAATGTCGAACCCGGAAGTTTGGCCACAGTGCGAAGAGTTGAACTTACAGGAAGGTGACGATTCGGAAATTAAACACTTTGTTCTGCATACGAAAGAGGTACCCACAAACAACCTTACGCTAAACGTGGAGCAGTTTTCCAGCTGGAAACGCTTGTATCGAGCAGTGGCAACATTTTTGTTATACGTCGACAGATTACGCTCAGTTGTACTAGCAAGACTGCGAAAAAAAGCCATCGACTTTGACACTATTCAAAAGGCTCAATATCTTCTTATCAGGTATGCCCAATCCATTGATTATCGTGAAGAGATCAGCTGTCTCAAACGCGTTAAGATGATAGAAAAATCTAGCAAACTCTTCACATTAAATGTTTACTTAGATACAGATGGCATAATAAGATGCAAAAGTCGGGCTGAGCACTTAAATAACCACGAGGATGCCGTAGTGCTACCGAACTCTCATCACGTTACCTTCTTAATAGTGCGTTCAATCCACGAAGATTTCCATCACCAGATGCATGAGTCGGTTATAAACAAAATTCGTGGTATGTACTTTATACACCGACTTAGGGTGCTGTATAAAAGAGTACGCACGGAATGCCAAAAATGCAAAAACGCTAGCTCGACGCCACAGCCGCCACAAATGGCAACGCTGCCAGCCGCACGGATCGCTGCCTTCGAGAGACCTTTTACATATGTAGGTATCGACTATTTCGGCCCTTTGTTTGTCGTCGTTGGAAGAAGGCGCGAAAAACGATGGGGCGTTCTTTTCACTTGTTTAACGCTTCGAGCAGTACACGTTGAAGTTGCGCATAGTTTAGATACCAGTTCCTGTATCATGGCAATACGAAATTTTGTATCACGTGGGTATCCGAGAGAAATATTCTCGGACAACGGCACCAACTTCAAAGCGTCAGAAAAGGTCATTTGCGAGAGCCTCAAAAATATCGACATGGCTGATATCGCCTCATCGTTCGATCAAGTGAAATGGCGGTTTAACCCACCAAGTGCCCCCCATATGGGAGGAGCATGGGAAAGACTTGTCAGATCAGTAAAGACTGTGCTTTATGAGATACTACCGTCAACAAGTTTTAGCGATGAAAGTCTACGGAGTGCCTTAAACGAAGTCGAATTTATCCTGAACGCACGACCGCTTACGTTTGTGTCTTTGGAAAATTGTGACGATGAGGCTCTCACCCCCAACCACTTGCTGATTGGGTCATCGGATGGCTACAAACCTATATGCAGCAACACAGTCAATCTACGCCAACGTTGGCAACTAACTCAGCAATTCGCCGACCGCTTTTGGTATCGATGGGTGAAGGAATATATACCAGTCATCTCTCGACGCACCAAGTGGTTCACGAAACAACGTCCAGTATGTATTGGCGACGTCGTGGTAATTGCAGACCAAGACCTGCCGAGGAACTGCTGGCCGAAAGGCAGAATTGTGGATGTGATAAGAGCGAAGGACGGCCAAGTTCGAAGCGGAATGGTAAAAACTAAATCAGGCGTATTTCATCGACCGATTGCAAAGGTAGCAGTGTTAGATGTCGGTACTGGGTAGAGTAAACATATGTATGTTACACAACTTGTTTACGGGCGAAGGAGTGTTACCGACGAAAAGTACGGCCGAGCAGTAAATATCATTTATACTCTATACCTTTATATTCATGTTCACATATGCCGCTCACATGCAATGTATTATCTTATTTTATGCAATGTCTCTCATTGCCTACTTATTTACATATGAACTGTTACACATATTTCTATTGTTATTTAGTACATATTTACCAAAACTAACTGCAATGTCAGGCACCGGCTATAAAATCATGTCACTTGAAGCAGATTGCCACAGTTGTAAAAGAAGTACATATACTTAAATACAAAAAGTTTTAAAGCGCTCGCACGCTGTTAGAAATTTGTGTTTCAATTAAAGAATATATGTACAACTGTCGCGCTTAAAAATACGCGCAACAAGTACCTTTATTACTGGTGAAGAAGGGCAATCGGTCGATAGGATTCCCCCTTTTTGGCCGGTTTCTCTGGTTTCAACAGCGGAATCACTCTCCCAGCCTTCCAGATCTCTGCAACGATGAGGGTGGACATACACATGTCGAAAAGTCTCGTTAGGTATACCGTGGAGCCCAAATTTTTCAGCACCAACATGCTTAGTCCATCAGGACCAATAGCCTGGGGGCTTTCGCCTTTTTGATGGCTTCCGCAACCTCGCTCCAGGTGAAGGTAAGCGCCCCGCTAGGTTTTGGCAATTTTTATTTTATTTATTTATTTCAGTCTACAGGTTAACCTTACAGACTATTTCTAATTTAACACAGTAAATAAATTTAATTTAAATCTAGATAAAGTGGTATTAAAATCTATATGATGAACATATATGTTACATAGACGTATACATCGGGCAAATGGTTCATTATAGCCATAATTAGTTCTATGAGAGGTTTCAACAAGCAAACGATTATGCCTTAATTCGTGTGATGAAGTATAGAAATTCAAAAACCATATAATTCATCACAATTAATTCTCTTATTTATTAAGTTGTAAACAAACATTAGCGCGAAGCAAGTTCTGCGATCTTCTAGAGATTATAAGCCAAGAAGTTTCCGCCTTCCATCATAGGACGGGAAATCGCTAGGCCAATTTAATTTAAATAGAGCCATTCTGGTAAGAGTTTTTTTGAACCCTTTCAATTCTACTAATGTGAGATAAGTAATAAGGACTCCATACAAGACAACAATAATCAAGGTGGCTTCTAACTAAAGAGTTATAGAGAGACTTTAATGTGCAAGGGTCCTTTAATTCACATGAGTTTCTTCTAATGAAACCCAGCATAGAAAGTGCTTTAGAAAGAATATAACCAATGTGCTTATTTGGAGTTAGTTTCGTGTCAAAAATTACTCCAAGATCCTTCACTTCATCAATGCGATTTAAAATAATATTATTAATGGAATAGTCAAACATAGTGAGACTAGCAGTTTTGGTGTATGAAACCACATTGCATTTGCTTGTGTTGAGAACAGATTGTTAACAGTGGACCATTGCTGAAACACCACAAGATCCGATTGTAGATTAAGGCAGTCATTTAAATTACGTACCGGCATATAGGCTTTAACATCGTCAGCGAACATTAAGCATTTACCAAAATTAAAGTGCTGGGGTAAGTCATTTATAAACAATAAAAACAGCAGTGGTCCACAATGAGTGCCCTGTGGTATTCCAGACCATGCATTGATTAGGATGTCGGATTTTGTTGGGCCTATTTTAACTAAGAATTTCCGTCCTACTAAAAAACTTTCGAAAAACTTCAATAGGGTCCCTCTAATTCCATACAAAGAAAGCTTAAGTAAAAGAACTGAATGGTTGACTTTGTCAAAAGCTTTGGAGAAGTCGGTATATACAACATAAAGCTGATATTTTAGTTCGAAGGCCTTAACAATTTGATTCTTGATAATTAAGAGATTAGTACACGACGATCTACCAGGAAGAAATCCATGCTGAAATCAACTAAAGAGATCTTTAGAGTGCTGAAAAAGTTTAACATTTAATATATTATCGAATAACTTAGCGAAAGTAGATTGCTTTACAATTGGCCTATAGTTTGCAATTTTGTTACGATCACCTGACTTAAATATGGGCGTAATTGAACAGAGTTTCCAGCAATCGAGGAAAACTCCATGTTTAAGACAAATGTTAAACAACATTGACAAAGGGTGAGAAGTAGCATTGCAAAAGGTCTTTACGAATACCGGGGCGAGCCCCTCCAGATCTGGACAAGAACTTGATTTTAGGTTCGAGATTGCCAGAGCTACGTCATCGGAAGAAATTTCAAAGTTGGTTATTGTACCCGAATTTACTATAGAGTCAAAAAATGCAGAGCTCGTATCAGATATCACTTGACATTCCTCATAAACTACCTGAAAGAACTTTGCAAACAGGTTGCAAGTTTCCAAGGAATTTTCAGAAAACACGCCCTCATACTCAAGGCTAGTCGGGAGACCATTCGTTTTACGTTTATTATTAATATACGCCCAAAATCTCTTTGGATTGCTCTTGAGATCCCGTTTTACATTGGAGATGTACTGGTTATATAAGAAGCTATGGAGACAGTCATAATCCTTTTTTCAATTTAATTAGGCATAGGTTATCCGCAACGCACTTGGTTTTCTTAAATTTTTTATGTGCTTTATTCTTTAGATTTTTCAAACGGCATAGTCTTGAATTGAACCATGGAGGCTTATTTCGTACAACTGAGTTTTTTAAAGGAACAAAGTTGGAAATGCAATAACGCAGCTTATTGCGGAATAGTTCATACGAATCACATGGGTCATTGAAAGAGTTCAAAATGGACCAATCAACCGAATTGAAAACTTCATTAATATTGGAAATATCGGCCTTGGCATAGTCATAAACTTTATGAAGAACCACGTTATTAGAAGCAAAGTTATAGAACTTGAAGCTTATAATTAGAGCCTTATGATGAATACTATTGACAGATATGGGCGATAGGCATTCAGAACAAGATATGTTAAGCTCATTAAATGCGAAAGCTAAATCTAACGTTCGACCATTGTCATTAAGATTGTTATTAAATTGACTTAGGCCAATGGAAAATAAGGAATTGCAAACTAAAATATCTATTTCTGATTTAACATTGGTTGGGATTAAGATATTATCAAAATATGACCACGAAATGTTACATAAATTAAAATCTCCTAAAAGTACAATTTGATCGTCTATGTTTTTCAAATTATCCAATACATACATAACGTTGTTCAGGTGCATTTGATAAATTTCAATACTAGTTACTGGCGGAATATATGACAGTATGAAAAATATTGATTTACAATTCGGAAATTTTACTTTAACACATATTTGTTCTAAGAAACTATATATGAATTTAATGTAATCAGAGACCTGCTAAGATCAGCTCTTACTGCAAGCAAAACTCTGGGCTCCAGGTCCAAAACTTTGTCAAGTAAAGATGGAGGAACGCCCAACTTGAAGTTCACCCACTTCAATGAAGATGAATCCGCATCCTTTTTAATTAGCTTAACGCAAGCAGTAAGGTTACGATCAATGCGTGCATTTTTCTCAACAAAAGCAAGAATGTTTTCTTCAGATACATTTGGTTTAAATGATGAAATGTGGATCCATTTCTTGGTAGCAACGACATCCAAATCAGTGTAGGAATTGGTGCCGATCACTGGCTCATGCGACTTATTTCGCTTTTTGCTAATCTTACTTTGCATAGTTGCCCACTGTACTTTGGAATGAGCGTGTGCAGCCGAACCAGCAGCAGAGGCGAGAGCAGAAGCAGGGGTCGATTGAACAGAAGCAGCAATCGATTGAAACGGAGCACTAGTCGAAGAGGTAGTAACAACCTTAGTTGGCTCGGTGTTTGAATTTCAGATTGAAGCGATTCCGTTTTTGCTAATAAATGCTTATTACCTTCACAGAGTGCGCTAACCATAGCAACAATGCGAGAATTCTCTGATTTAAGACCAAGAATCTCATTATGCAAACATTGAATAGTTGTCTGATCACTGCTTGCCTTTTGTTTATCCATTGCACTCATATTTGAAACAATCATGCAATCGTTATTACTCTGTTGAGGTGGAGAAGTTGATAACGGCGACTTTTGCTGTTGGCAGATGCTCACATTTCGTTGGGAGCCGATTTCTTTATTTGATAAAGAGGAATTATCATAGCATGTAGCAACATCGTCCAGAATGGTGATAGGAGGCGGCGAACGGAGGGGATTTCGCCGAGCAGCATCACACTCTTTACATAGATACGGCCTGTCAGAATTCACATAAAAATCAACATCAGCTGGCAAAATGTTAATACAGGCAAAATGAAAATATTCGTTGCACTTAGCGCAATTAATTTTTTTGTTTTGCGCTCTCTCCACTTTCTGGCCACAAACCCACGACATTGTGATACAAAGTTATGGCAATATAATAGAGTCACTATCTCACAATCTTTCAATATAAAAATAAGCACAAGAACATTGGAAATAAAACTTAAACGCGGAGCAAACCAAAACACGCCCGCACCGCTCTGCTTCTGGGCAGTTTTTTTTTTTGCGCAGCCTTCTGGACACCTTCCGTTTAGACCTATCCACTGAAGGATGCAGTATAAGCTCTCGGCTGAAGTAGCTCGTGCATCTCTTCGGGTCCGACAAGGTGCGGCCACCGAATGATATCTCCACTCGATCATCACGCTTCGCCGGGTTGGACAATGACGGTTGGACGGTAGTGCAAAGCTTACTCACACCCGCCGCGAAGTTGCAGGACTTGAGGTGCTCCTTCCACTACTTCCGCTTGTGTTCGTCTATCAGAGTCCGAATCTCCGCGTTTAGGCCCCTGATGCAGGGATTTTGGGGATCGGACTGGCGAATGGCCAACGCGAACATCTGTCGGTGTGTGTAGGTCACTGAAGGCACTCTCGATGAACTCCGCGAATTCGGACCAATCAGCTTTTTTAAAGTTGTTAAAAGTCTTTCGATCCGCGGAGACAAAGTCGGCAAGTCTATCAATCGTGATGCTTATGGGTAGGTGGTCTCTGGCAAGCGATAGCATAGGTCGCTATCCTTGCGATGCACATTATATCCGTTGCAATTTAACAAAGTAGAATTGCTATGCAATGTCTTTTCATGGATCGCAGCTATCAACAGACCATTTCTCATGAAGTCGATTATCTCCTCAATCTTGATCTGCCGTCTGTCTTGGAGTAAGCGGCTCGCTATATAAAAGAAGTTAAATGGATCGACTTTCCAGGGGCTCGGATCAGGGTAGTCTGCCGCATCAGGTTTCAGCACAGAAAAATTCAGCTAGCTAAGTGGCTGCCTCCAGATCGAAAAACGAGCAACCAAATTGGCCATATTGCGTTATGCAGAGGGCATGTTTTCAGCGTATTAGACGTACGTACATTCCGAGGACCAAATATCGACTCTGATCATTATCTTGATACAAGCAAGATGCGCAGACGCTTCTGCGCAGCAAAAAACGTACGATCGAGCGCATCACGAGCTATATGTGAACGCTACCGGGAGTTGAGAAAAGAAGAGAGTCATATTGTTCGAAAAAGAAGGGAGAGACTGAAATACGTGGGTGCGTAGAGCTTGAAAAGCTAGGACTTAAGGAAGATATTAAGACCGGAGTAAATTTCTATAAGAAGAAGAAGGGCGACCTGTTGACTGATGTCGAAAACAAACTAAAATTGTGGAGGGAACACTTCTCCACTTTGCTATATGGTGACAGCGAAATCGTCCGAGAAGCTCCTGAACCCAAAATCGCCCGACCGTATGAAGTTCGATCAGCAATAACGCTACTACGGAACAACAAAGCCGCTGGAGCAGATGGTTTACCAGCTGAGCTCTTCAAGCATTGTGGTAAGGTGCATGCACCAGCTCATTTCCGGAATATAGTCGGACGAATGCTTGTCCGCCGATTGTCGAATTCACAAGAAGAGTGATCCGGCAATATGAGCCAACTACCGGGGGATCAGCCTCATGAAATGTTATACAAGGTTCTATCGAGCGTATTGTGTGAAAGGCTGAAGACGACCGTCAAGGAACTGATTGGACCTTATAAGTGTGGCTTTTGACCAGGTAAATGCACCATCGACCCGATAATAACGATAAGCCAAAAATTGGAAAAGATCCGTGAGAAGAGGATCGACACACACCATCCATTTGTCGACTTTAAATCAGCACGTGAAGAAGTTGCCATATGCCACGATGCCTGAATTTGGTATCCCTGTAAAACTAGTAAGGCTTTATATAATGACGTTGAACAATACTGCCTGCTCATTGAAAATTGGGTAAGGCCTCTTAGAGGCCTTTGATACCAAACGAGGTTTCAATAAGGTGACTCCCTATCGTGTGACTTCTTTAAGATTATGTTGGGTAGGACAATTCCAGGTGCTGAATTAAAAAGTTCAGGCACCGTCTTTTATAAGAGTGTGCAACTACTGACGTATGCGGATGACATCTACACCATTGCCCTCAACAACCTTCAGTTCTGCCTTTTCCAAGCTTGATAAGGAAGCGAAGGAAATGGGTGAACGAGATCAAACCGATGCACCTCCTGTTATCAAATAAACGAAAACAACGCTCTTTAAGTCCCTCATCATGTCCGTTCTATTGTAAGGCGTAGGAGCATGGACGCTGTCAACATCAGATGAGATGGCCGGTGGAGTGTTCGAGAGAAGTATTCTCCGAAAGATTTGTGGACGCTTACGTCTTTGCGACGAAAATATACCACAGACGATAGAACGATGAGTTGTATGCGCTTTATAACGACATAGACATAGCTCAGCGAATCAAGATTCAGCGGCTACGTTGACTTGGCCCTGCTGTGCGTATGAAAGAAAACGCTCCAGCCATGTTGAGATCGTCCAAAATCGCTTGGGCGGATATAGCGTTAATTAAGAAGATATTTTTCGAAAAAAAACGTTGGAGGAAATTGGTTTGGCCGGTTGATCTTGCTGCGCCTCGACTCACAGCCGATGTATGTTCTTTCGGATTGCAATAAAAAGATTATGCGCGTAGTCTCTTGCTTTCACGACTAACAAATCAGATGTGCCTATACAAATATTATGATTTTTTTCTGAATTTCCGAAAATTCATTCCCTGCTTTGCTCTGATCTTATTTTGCTTTGTTATAACTTTGTTATAACTATTTAATATTATTCAATTTATGAGTTTTAGTTCTCTGCGGAAAACATTTTTTTCGCCTTATAATGTCACAATGGTGAAAATGCGGAAAGACTGTTATTTATTTCGTCATGTAGTCTTTGATAGTGGAGGCAGGTTTTCCCATTTATTCCGTACTTTTTTTTTGGGAGTAATAAGTGCAAACTGACGCATACGAAAATGTAGAATGACAATACTACATCTGTTTCGAGAGAATACGTGAGTGCATTTCTCTATCTACTTTCGGAAGTGACGACAGGATCGAAGCCCGTGACGATAGAATGGGTGATAGTGAAAATAATTTTAAATAATAAAATGAAATACTGCATTAGACAAATTAAAAGTTAAAACAAACTTTTATATTTTGATCTGGGAAATGAACGAATGAATCCGTTTAATATCCCACGTACCGTATCATCCAAACTAACTTCTTATTGACCTCCTGTCTTTATTTTCGAACTAGCTAAACGCAGCGTTCGTCTCTCCGCTTTAAAAAACCAACATCAAAAAATTGGCACTGGCATACGTTAATGTCATTAAAAAAAATAAAATTGTATTCAAAAGAAAGTAACTTCAAGCCTTATTTACTTAATTGGCGTTATAACCGCTTAAGCGATTCTGGCCGAACTTATCCTACAATTTGTCGTGTGCGTCTTGATGATGTAACACAAATTGAGGGACCTACAGTTTTACGCCGACTCCGAATGATTTTAGTGAGAAGTTTTATCATGGCAGAAATACACTCGGAGGTTTGCCATTGCCTTCTGAGGGGCGACCGCAATTAAAAAAAACTTTTCTATAATTTTGATGTTACTTGCCCCGGCCAGGATTCGAAACCGGAACACACCGAATGAAGCGCGCACAAGCTACAGACTCCTTAACTTCATATTGTGTAAAATACAGCTAATATTATGCCCGGGATTACTGCCTAGTCACACCTGAATGCCCCATGAAAATCGATTCAGTAGTTTCGGAGACTACTGACTTCAAACAGACAATCGAACAAAAAGGCAAACAAACAAACATACAAAAAACCTTTAAAGAAAATGGTCCAAGTGCGTTATTTAAGTCAGCCTTAACGGCAATTCGCTCAAATTTAATACATCCAACCACAAAAAATTGGGAATGGGCGTCGCACCGCCCACTTTAGACCAAATAAGTATATCTCTGAAACTATGCCTCCAAAATCTACGAAATTTGGTATAACATTGCGTTTCAAGTCAGTAAGCAAAATTCCGAAAATTGTTAAAATCGAACAACGAATTGTTAAACGAACAACCTTTCATATAACGGTAATTTTCAAAAAATAAAAAAACGCGATATTTTAGCCAGCATTAAGACAATTCGCTTAAATTTATTATGAAGGATAGGGGTGCACTAACAAATATACCAAATCAAAAAAATTTGGAAATGGGCGAGGTATCGTCCACTTTAAAGTAAATAAGTATATCTTCGAAACCAACATTTAAGTGTAATTTTAAAAATCAAAAAAACCCGATATTTGAGTAACTATTAAAGAGAATTTCCTCAAATTCAATGTGTAGAATGAGGTTGCACAAGCAAATACAAGGAATAAAAACACATATGCACACATTGCATTTTAAGGCAATAAGCAAAACTTCGAAAATTGTAAAAATCGTACAAAAACCTACCCACCTCTGATATAACGGTAAAAAACAAAAATTAAAAAAAACCGTTATTCATTAACTATACAAATTGCTCAAATTTGATAGACAATATTGGGGTTGAGAATGAAATACATGGAATCATAAATGTTGGGAATGGCCATGGTATGTCTCTACAACGTCTTTACCAAATTCTACCAAATTTCGTAGCCACTTTGCATTTCTAGTAAGAAAGCACAGTTTCGAAAATTATAGAAGTCAGACTAAAGCCACGCTCTTCTCTCATATGACGGTAATTTGCAACGAATTTTACTCAATCATGTCGAGCATTCTTTCAAATTTGGTATCAAGAATTAAATTACGAAGAAAAATAATTAATTAACCAAATTTTGGAAAATGAGTGCGGTTTTTGTTTTTATTGCTTGCTTTGATGCGCCAATTAAGAAATATTTTTTTTTTAGATAATGAACAGCGTTTTTGGGAATAGGTATTTATAACTTGATCTAAAGAAAATATGTATATGTACGTCAAATAGCTGGGAACAAATTGTGATCAAGTTTCATCTTAACTTAGGTGGTGAGTCCACCCGTTTTCCCAATAAATAATATAAAGCCTGATATATAGGATCTGTATACAAAATATTATTATTATGCACCGAATAGTTGTGGACTTAGTGGAATTTGGCTTTTCTGTTATATAGGGCGTGGCACCACCCATTTTTCCAAAATTATACACAGTTTGATCTATAAGACTTTGGTATTTATATGTACATACATATATACTCAAATATGATTCGTCTGCACCGAATAGTTGCAAATATATGTAAGACGAATTGAATTTTCATTTCTTATGAGGGCGTGGGGCTGTCCACTTTTAAAAAATTTACATATACCTCAAGAGGAGTCCATTGTGATACCACCTGTTAAATGAACTCTAACTAAAATCGGAAAACCAAGAGTGATTAACCGAAACGTTGCGTACCCCGAATGAAGTCACGCAAATCACCTATCTCCACCCCAGAAAGCTCTTCTAGAGTACTAAAAAAGTACGAGCCTAGGTACTTGAACCTCAGCCTCGCAAAGGCAGGGCAGCTGAGCAGAATATGAAAAGATGAATCCACCTCATCATCCTCCATACAGCTGCGGCAAAAAGGGGCAGAGACAACAGCCAACAACGACGCCGGCCTTCCTGTTCCTCGCTTCCGCCAGAGCATTTCTCAGCAGCATTGGAGGTGGTTCCACCTCATCATCCTGAGCCATGTACGCGGACATGAGCCAAAGTTCTCCGGCCCTGTCCACGAGGCTCACCGTTACAACGTCTCCATTGCTGAAATTAGACAGAAAATATGTGTTTATTTCACGCCTGACGAGCATACAAGCTCTAGGTTTACCTGCGTTGCTGGACACCAGAAGCTTGTACTTCATCGTCCCGATGCCAGAAACACCGTTACTACGGCAGCATCCTCGATATTCGAGGCAAGAAGTCTCTCCTCCTCCGCCCCGTCGAACAGCCTATTTAAGCTGAAGTCGACCGCGCAACTGAGGGGACGCTCCCAGTGCTTTCAGCGTCAGGTTGACGGAGTCAACCTCCATGCTCATGGAATCCTCAGTACTCGTCTGCGCACAATAACCTCTTAAAAAGACCAGAGTGCCAGCCCGCACTCTCGCAACGAGGAGGTGGACCAGGATTGTCCCTGATCACCTTCATGAAGACGGGCGAGATCGCTGACGCCACCCGCTTCCAATCCATCCTAGAGATGGCACCGCCTTCTCTGCTATGGTCCACTACACCCACGATAATGGAGCCCGCCTGCTTAGCGACTTCGCTAAACGATTTGGGCGTGACCCCAGTCCTGGGTCGTTTTCCGGAAGAGTTCTCTCCTTCCTGAGACCGCTTCAGCACTACCTGGCACACTCAAGCGACTTAGCGTGTTTCTCAGAGATCTGAGCACCACCTGGCCGCCATAGCGCACCAAGATCTTGGAGGCCATGCGACGATCACAGTGGGCCCTCCGACCAGTACCCACCCGCCGTTTAGGTCTGTCGGGTCGCCCCCGACTGTCCCGGTAGGCTACGGGATAGCCCCTTACTCGTACTAATAATCTGATCCTGTCCCCGCCTCCAGAGGCCGCGGGTGATTTCACCTGCGACGCACCTGCACGCCCCACCGAAATTCGGCCCTAAACTACACTAGAGGTTACGGAGGTCGGCTTCGACTCTCCCCCCAACAATGCGGGTGGCAGTATCTGGACCCCCCGGTTTGACCGCGATCTTGGGTGTCGGCAGCCAAGTGAGCTGTGTATGCTCTTACTACTTTTTTCTTCTTCCTATTTTTGCAAACAGAATTTCAAGTACGGCAGTCTGCCGCTATTACATGAATTTCTGGTTGTTGTTGATTATAACAAATTCTATTTGTACTACTATTGTAATTAGAAAATTGTTATGGTTAGGTGTACTCATCTATTACATATACATATACATATGTACATATATTAATATTTTTGTGGCCTATATATATTTATATCAAACAATAATTTTAGAAATAGCTGTAACTTCTACCATTGCTGTTTTTTCTATTATTCTTCCTATTAAAAACTGGCCATCCATGAGCCGATGTGTGCCCAGAGATTCCACTCCCAAATGCTCTTGAGAAGCCATCACAAACTATTGGGCAGGTTTGAATCTGCACGTTTCTGCCAGCAACCTCACATCCGCTTTCCTGTAACATCGCAATTTCTGAGGTAAACTTGCTTAAAAATTCTTCAGAGTTATTCGGCTTGCTTTTGTCCAAAAATACACCTATACAAAAATATTTCCTTTTTTACTGCGCAATTGCTTACTCAGCCCACGGTAGCACTTGTTAGCAAGAGAGATTCTACGTTGCATTTCTAAGCTGACATTATTGTAGGTGTTAAAGCTGGTTCTCAGATAAACAAAGTCATCCACTTTTTCGAAATTGTATTTATCAACAGTGATGCGGGAGGCAGGACGTGAGTGCACTGACTGTTTATTTGATGACAAGAGCTACTTGCATTTCGCTTCTTTATCCAGTTTGAATAAGGCAGAAGTAATGGCGCGGTTGTTGAGACCGACGATATCGATATCAAGTCCAGAAGTGGCACGCTCTTAAAAAATATGGTGTCTGAACGGTTCAATTCTGCAGGTCAAATTATCTTTTCTAGCATAAGGTTAAAGAAGTCGTACGAAAGAGAGTCACCCTGTCTGAAACTTAGTTTGGTTCCAAGCGGCTTGGAGAGGTCCTTCCCGATTCTGACAGAGCTGGTGGTGTTGGTCAACGTCATTTTACCTAGCCGTATTAGTTTTCTTGAAAGCGCATTTGAAGTCGACAAAAAGATGGTGTATGTATATTATTCCTTCTCGGGTCTTTTACAAGATTCGACGTATCGTGAATATTTAGTCGATGGTGGATTTGCCAGATCTAAAGAAACACTGATAAAGTCCAATCAGTTCGTTCACACAATATGCTCTCAGGAGACTGATAGCGCGGTAGTTGAGCATATTGCAGGATCGCCTTTTTTGTGGATTGGGCAGACTACACTCAAATTCTAATCAGTTCTCATGCGTTCGTCCGACCATATTTTGCAAATAAGCTGGTGCATGCACTTTACCAGCCCCTCGCCTGCTGGCAGTCAGTGCCAGCAGCCGCATTGTTTTTTAGCCTTGTTATCTAAATTCGAGTTTTGTCCAGGTCGAAAAATCTTGCTCTGATGCGGATTACGGCAAGACGTTGGTCCACTGGGGTGAATGATAGTACCTGGCAGCGTAATCTCTCTCTCACCACAAATCCGACCCCGAATTTGCGCTCATCTACATCGCAGCTGTAGTAGACGTCGCACGGCCCGATCCTCTTCATTCCTTGTCACGTCCATCTCATATCTTGGATGGCGCCTTTATGAGGATATTTACCAGCCGGGAAGATGCACCTGCCCAATTAAGGGTCCGGACATTTCAGGGGCATGCCTTTAAATCATAATTCTTTAAACCACCATGCATAGCGCTTACAGTAAAATTGGCTTCACGCTTTTTCCCCGTAAGCCAGTCCACCTTATACTTGAGCTTGCAGAAAATGACTGCCTGTGTTATTGTTAAAGTATCATAGAGATTGCATTGCTATTCTTCCCGCTCAACAGCGACGATAACTTTTTTGATTGGGTCTGTCATAAATTTTGAAGTAATTTCTAGTATTTCGTGTGGCAATGTAGCGATATTCATCGTAAATTTGTTCCTTTAAGTCTTTGCTTAAAATTTAATCGGCTCCATCGAGCTCAAGCATATTTATGGCTCTGGTTCTCAACACATGTCTTTTAATCATATCGAATACACGTCTCGGTGAACCACTAACAATATGCTGACCATAATCGAATTTTCCTATATCCTCTCCTAAGTGTAATGCATACATGGCATTGTACATCGAATTGCCGATAAACAAAACTCGCAACGTGGCGTCCAAATTTGCAAAATCGAGATGGAAAAAGTTGTAGTTTTCCCATGCCGGATTGCGACTGTGCAATTACATCCCGACTTTTTACGGCCGGCTGTTGAATGGCCGAAGGGTTTAGCGACGCGCTCGAAAATATGAGAACGTTGTGCGCTTTCAAGGTCTGAATATACTAGAAAAATAATGGAATATTTTCGAACAAAGCTCACATAAAAACGGGATGCTAACAGTTATGCCTTTTTGCAAGTGTTTCATTGTTACGCTTTGTGCTGCCGGAACGAATTTTTATTTTGTATTAGATGACCTGGCGCGCTTCGCTACACCCTTCAAATTGATATAATGGGATAAAGATTTTATATGTTTATGTATATATGTACATACATTATACCTCACGTCTGGCGCCCCATATCGACTCGTAGCTAACATTTGTTCTGAATTTCAATGAAATCGGACTGATATAAGGAAAGTGATTAAAAGCAACAGCAGCTCACAAGCCCACTGAGATTCATCGGCTACGTATTTGCTCAGCAAATCGTAGGTTCTGGGTTCACAGACCGGCACTATGACTTTTCACTTTTTGACAAATATTTCGGAAATGCATATCTTGTATACGTGTTAGAAGGAAATGCTATTTCTATTTTAAACAGAATTAGAAGCCGTCCCGCTTTTAAATTTGCAAGCAATTATGAAATTTCTTGCATTTGCATGCGTAAATTCGCATTCGTGCAAACGATGAGAAAAAGCCAACATATACTGTTTGTGCTTCCGCACGTATGTACATATGTACACATCAAAAAAATGTTGAGTTTAATGTTAGCTATGAAGCACAACGGACAAAGAGCGCATGTATTACAAGAACATAAAGAATTATGTGAAGACTGAATTTTCCGACAGCGTGACCAAAGATCCCTTCCTTTCCCACCCTGGCATTGAAGTCACCAAGCACGATTTTGATATCGTGACGGGGGCAGCGCTCGTAAGTGCGTTCTAAGCGCTCGTAGAAGTGATCCTTGATCACATCGTCCTTCTCTTCTGTCGGTGCGTGGGCACAAATCAGTGAGATGTTGAAAACCACCAGGTTTCAGCATAAAAAAATACACTTGGCTACGTGGCTGTCTCCAGATCGAAAAACGCGAAACCAAATCGATCATATTGCGATAGACGGAAGGCATGCTTCCAGTATATTAGACGTACGTACACTCCGAGGACCGAACATCGACTCGGATCACTATCTTGTCGCAGCCAAGATGCGCATACGCCTCTGTGCATCAAAAAACGTGCGTGTAAATACACAGCGAAAGCTTGACGTCGGAAAGCTGCAATCGCAACAGACAGCTGCAAACTTCACCACTCGACTCTCGCACCTGGTCACTGAGAGCACTTCTCAAGAAACCGGAATTTGCGAGCACTGGGAGCACATTTCTCGATCACTGCGTACCGCCGCTGAAGAAGTCGTTGGCTTTCAGCGAACCCGAAAAAATGACTGGTATGATGAGGAATGCCGCGCCGCTTCGGAAAATAAAGATGCTGCCTACAGGGCCACGCTGCGATCGGGCGCAACGCGAGCTGTATGGGAACGCTACCGGGAGTTGAGAAAGGAAGAGAGACGTATCGTCCGTAAAAAGAAGAGAGAGGCCGAAATACGTGAGTGTGAAGAGCTTGAGATGCTAGCCGACATGAAAAGCACCCGAAAATTTTACCAAAAGGTGCGGCGACTTACGGAAGGTTTTAAGACCGGGGCGAATTCCTGTAAGAACAAGATCGGCGATCTGGTGACTGATGTCCAAAGCGCACTTAGATTGTGGAGGGAACACTTCTCCACTCTGCTAAATGGTGACAGCGAAAGCGTCGCCGGAGAAGATGAAGATCCCGAACCCCAAATCGCTGATGACGGCATTAACATCCCGTCACCCGACCTCAATCAAGTTCGAATAGCAATTATGCGGCTACGGAACAACAAAGCCGCTGGAGCTGATGGGTTACCAGCTGAGCTATTCAAGCATGGTGGCGAGGAGCTGGTAAGGTGCATGCTCCAGCTTATTTGCAGAATATGGTCGGACGAATGCATGCCTGCCGATTGGAATTTAAGTGTACTCTGCCCAATCCACAAGAAGGGTGATCCTGCAATATGCGCCAACTACCGCGGGATCAGCCTTCTTAACATTTCGTATAAGGTTCTATCGAGTGTATTGTGTGAAAGACTAAAGCCAACCGTCAACGAACTGATTGGACCTTATCAGTGTGGCTTTAGACCTGGTAAATCTACCATCGACCAGATATTCACGATACGCCAAATATTGGAAAAGACCCGTGAGAAGAGGATCGACACACACCATCTATTTGTCGACTTTAAATCAGCTTTCGACAGCACGAGAAGAAGTTGCCTATATGCCGCGATGTCTGACTTTGGTATCCCTGCAAAACTAATACGGCTATGTAAAATGACACTGAGCAACACCACCAGCTCAGTCAGAGTTGGGAAGGACCTCTCCGAGCCGTTTGATACCAAACGAGGTTTCAGACAGGGTGACTCCCTATCGTGTGCCTTTTTAACATTATGCTAGAAAAGATAATTCGAGCTGCAGAATTAAACCGGTCAGGTACCATCTTTTATAAGTGTGTGCAACTGCTGGCGTATGCCGATGACATCGATATCATTGGCCTCAACAACCGCGCCGTTAGCTCTGCCGTTTCAAAGCTGGACAAGGAAGCGAAGCGAATGGGTCTGGAGGTGAACGAGGACAAAACGAAGTACCTCCTGTCATCAAATAAACAGTCAGCGCATTCGCGCCTTGGCTCCCGCATCACTGTTGACAGTTACAATTTTGACAAAGTAGAGGACTTTGTTTATCTTGGAACCAGCATAAACACCAACAATAATGTCAGCCTTGAAATCCAACGAAGGATCTCTCTTGCCAACAAGTGCTACTTTGGGCTGAGTAGGCAAATGAACAGTAAAGCCCTCTCTCGACGAACGAAAACCACGCTCTATAAGTCCCTCATCATGCCCGTGCTAATGTATGGCGCAGAAGCATGGACCCTATCAACATCGGATGAGATGGCGCTTGGAGTGTTCGAGAGAAAGATTCTCCGAAAGATTTTTGGTCCTTTACGTCTTTGCGATGGCGAATACCGCAGACGATGGAACGATGAGTTGTATGAGCTGTACCGCGACATAGACATAGTTCAGCGAATTAAGATTCAGCGGCTACGCTGGCTAGGTCATGTGGTACGTATGGAAGAAAATGCTCCAGCCCTGAAAGTATTCGACGCGGTACCCGCTGGTGGTAGCAGAGGAAGAGGAAGGCCTCCTCTACGTTGGAAAGACCAGGTGGAGAAGGACTTGACTACACTTGGGATATCTAACTGGCGCCAGGCAGCAAAGCAGAGGAGCGGCTGGCGTGCAATATTGAAATCGGCCAAAATCGCCTAGGCGGTTATAGCGCCAATTAAGAAGAAGAAGAAAGAATTATGTGAATTCATTTTCATAAATGCAAAAAAAGCGAAGACGATCATTCATCATTTGATTCCTGTTTATACAAAACTACCCGCCAAACGGACCACTAGTTTAAGTTAATCTTGCTGGGAAGAATATATGTAGATATGCACATACATATATGTACCTAAAAAATTCTTTCATTTTATTGCTTTTGATGGTGTCTTTCAAAGATAACACTTTGTTCGAGTCACGGATCCAATTCGTTTCTGGTGATTACGGCTGGGACTACCAGCATATATCCGGATATCCGTTGACATAGATAAAATCCGGAAAGTATGGATATCCGGTTAAAATTCGTTGTTCTAATTACCCGGTTTACATACGTATATTCGGATTAAAAAAACACCAAACCAAACCACTATCAATAAACGCATATACGGTTAATGAACGAATGGAATAAGGCAGCTCGTGAATGATGTGATAGCGACCTGTAGAATTCTTGGTATTTGGTATATTATTGCACTCACCTATACATACAAAGATACTAATTTTAGCAGAAAGATAGTTTACTTTCCTGGCCTGCGATTAATAGCGAAACCTTTTTGCGATCCCATTATCCATTTATTTATTTGCATTATATTGATTATCTGGATATCCGCAATAACCGGAAGGATTATCCGGATTACACTGAATTATGGATCGTTTTTGAAAATACCGAAAGCCGTCAGAAGTAAGTATAACTGCTCCACACAAATTATATGGGCATGGGAAATTTTGACAAAATCGTCGGCCTAATTTAGGTATGCCTCTGAGGAGGAAGTAAGCCCATATAACGGTTGATAGACGTTTACTCCGGTAGCTAGAGGTATGAATAATGAATGATACGATACGATACAATATCGATAATTGTGCCATTTGATACCTATATTTTAATTCGAGTACTTGAGCCTCAGTATCGTATGAAATTTGCAAAGAAAACCATTAACGAAACAATACGAGCCCTACCCGAGGGAAAAACGTAAGCGCCATTTAAATGAGAAGATGTGGTGATCTCCGAAACAGCTATAACTTCTACCGTTGCTGGTTTTTTCTATTAATCTTCCTATTAAAAACTGGCCTTGAGCTCATAAAATTATTGCTTGATATAAAAAAAAAGGCCAAAAAAATATTAATATATGTACATTAGAGTGAACATTTTTTTTTTTTAATTAGATGTTATTCGCCCACTAATTTTTTTTCCTCTGGGCACAAATAACATATTCCCAAAGTTTAAGACTGATTGGTAAACGTTAAGGCGTGGCACATGCGCCCTCAAGTTGACAAGACAGGGTTTTGCATAGTTTTATTAGAATCAAGTTATAAATTCATTATTATTTTTCAAAATTTATGTTAAGTGTCGATATTATGCTTGGTTAGAACTATTGTTTTAATGCATTCCACCAAAAAGGCGTGGCACGTTATAAAATTTAAGTATTTTATACGAAAATATGTAGTTTTTGCGTCAAAATAATATTAAAACTTACATAAAATTTAGTTCGTTTTAGTCATTAAATAAAGTGGGCTAATTGGGGTGTGGCAACTTTAAATAAAACGCAAACAGATTAGTGTTCTACGAGATCTGATTTATTAATACCTCTATAGTTTTTTCTATAGTCAGTTACAATTTGTAAGATAAATTGTTTTTCTTCTTCACTTTTGGAACTTTTGGATAATGCAGTATTAAACTCTTCCTTTAATTTAACACTTCTTTCGGCAGTATCGTTTACCACCCTCATTTTACTGACGATATTTATGCCCTCTATATAGCTAGGCTCGTTCTGCCATTGGGAGGGATCTTTTTGCAAAAAATCGGTTGAAATAGAAAAACGTTCATAGTTTGTGTTTTTTTGGTTACGAAGTCCTCAATTGATTTTGATTGTAAGTCCTGTATATCAGTAATCAGCCGCTTGCTTTCATTTTCTGATTCTACACGAAGACTCTTTATTACGAGTTTTTGTTTCAGAAGTAATTGTTTCATCAAAAAATTAAAAACCTATTGTTTCTGCTGCTAAATACCATAAATGGTTACGGAATTTCCCCAAAGTTGCCTTGCTTACGTTTTCGTTGACATTTTTGTACGCGAGAAGAGATTTAATAAAAAGGAGGTCTTGATTAGGCGCTTTGGAAGCTATTGGATCCTCCAGGCTTTTACATAAATTTTAACAATAAATAAACAAGCATCGCGTATGGCGTCTTTTTCATCTGATGACATCAAAAAATCTTCTCTGAATAAAAAAATTTTTAGTGAATAAATTGCTTTGGCAATCCAACGGGCGTGATGAAATGCTTCTGGTGGCTTGAATTTATAATTCCCATCGTGCTGCCCAAGAAATATTTGACTCAACTCCAGAAGCTCCTTATAATCAGCTCTAGGCTGTTTTATTTTTAAATATTGGCTGGAAAACTTGGCTAACTTCTCTAACTCGGAACTGCTAATATACGGACTTACGTTCTTGTCATCAACTCCAAATTTAAAATTTGTATGGTTGATCGTCGTCCAAGACCCTTTAAACCTTTCGAAAATTGGCCAAGCTGGTCCACTTGAAGACAATTTCCTTTTTTCAAATACGCTCTTTAAGACAATTTCGTAGATGTGGTGACGACAGGGCAAGTACAAAAGATCTTTTCCCAATTCCTGTTCCAATATCACACAAGCACCTTGAAGTCTTCCCGTGTTTGTTGCTGTTGTGTCAAAACACAGGGCCTGAACTTTGTCTGTCAAATTCCACTCTCTTAATAACTGGAGTATTGCTTCAGCCTGTTGTCTTCCTGCACCAGCTTGCAATGCAGGAACTCTAAGTAGATGCTCCGTCTCGGTAGATGTTATAACAACTGGCAATCTGTCTACTTTTTCCTTTCCAGTTAATGATGGTAACAGTTTCCATACCAATGCACTGTTATGGTTTGCGGTGAATTGTTTTGAAATTTTTCCATTAAATTTTGTAGCTGTTTCAGATCGTATTTTTTTACGGCAGTTTCGAATTGTACATTTACTTATGGCTAACTGACTTAAATCATGGCCCATTGCTTCGGCAGTGGCTATGAGAATTCGAACAGCATCTCTGTCGCTAACTTTACATTTGTCCAGAGTTGCAACAAGCTTTGGTGTTAAAAAGTTTTACATTTTCCGTTTCGTTCCCACATTTACAGTTTGTTGAAAATTGTCTTGGAGCTTATCACTGTCTATTTCTGTCAATTGTCCTTCATCATCTGAGTAGTCTTGACTTGCAGCCAAATTTTGAGATTGCTCCTGATGATACTTTTCTTGCCTTATCAGTTATTTTTCTTCACGCATATTTCTTCTCCTCTCTTTTTCAAAAAGTGCTCGATCACTGCCAATCATACCACCCAGCCTGCCTTTTTTCCATTGATTAAGTAGGGATAATCTATCTTCTTCTATTTGAATCATATTTAACGCATCACCTTGAGCGATATCAAACAAATCGTCTAACTCTTCCACAAAATCTGTATTAAAATAATAGCGCAGGTGCCACACCTTAACGTTGACCAATCAGTCTTAAACTTTGGGAATAGGTTATTTGTGCCCAAAGGAAAAAAATAGTGGGCGAACCACCTCCTACAAAAACAAAAAAAAATTCCATATAAAAATTGTTCACTCTAATGTACATATATGTAATAGATGAGCACACCTAACCATAACAATTTTCTAACAACAATAGTAATACAAATTGAATTTGTTATAATCAACAACAGCCACCCATTCATGTAATAGCGGCAGACTGCCGTACTTGAAATTGTGTTTCATGTTTTTTTTTGTTTTGATTGAAATCGGTTTTTGTTGTCACATTTTTCTTTGTTTGGAACAATTGTTCACTATATGTAGTAGTTGCTTTATTCAAGTATATATTTTGCCGCAATTGAGGGATGCGACCAACCTTTTCAACTGAGAGATGGCAAATCGCCATGCAAGAACGAAGAAGGAAAAAACAATAACAGCATACACAGCTTACTTGGCTCATCTCGTTTAGGCTTTGCCTTAATGAGTATAAACTAGGGGACGTGAGTTCGAGTCCCCGCAAGAAGTCTGATGAGCAGATGAGGTGGTCTCCGAAATAGCTATAAATTCTACCATTGCTGCTTTTTCTATTATTCTTCCTATTAAAAACTGACCTTGAGCTCATAAAATTATTGTTTGATATAAAAATAAATAAGCAAAAAAAAATAATATATATACATATATAAATTATATACCTATTAATAATTTTGCCATTTGAAAGTATATACTATATTCAGGGCTTTATCGAAACTTCGGATATGCTACGGTGCACTCTACTCACTTTTTTCATTAAACGCTATTGCTGAACCGACGGATGCACTGCATAACTCACCGTGAACTGTACATAAGACGGGACCTACATTGAAATTTCAAAACTCGTTGGAGACAATTCAAATCCTTACAATAATGGGAAAGAATATTACATTATTGATGCAATGATAGTAAGAACTAAGTTAATAATTTCTTCAATTACTAAAAGAAATTTCTTCGCATCAAATATATGGTCATAAGCAGTGAATAAGGTATGTGTCCCGTAGGTATGCAGGTGCCACCTCAACATATGTTCAAACGTTTTATGAAACGAAGACGGAATAACAAGATTGCCGGTAAAAATAAAAAAAAAACAAATAACAATTTGGAAAATTTTTCGCTATGTTTATTCAATTTGAAAGCCAAAAATCTGAATTGTTCCCTGCTCGTTGAACACTTCCTAACTATTATTTAATAATTAAGAAATAAATGATTTTTTCTCAGATTTTATTGCTTTCCATTGTGTCTTTATACGCATCCGAAACACAATGCTTTATCTATAGGAGCTGCATTCGCAAACATGGCAGGATTTATTCACTGATATCCCTTATTTAAAAAGTCAATACAATATTATATTTAATTTAGTAAACTTAACTTTTTTTCCCCAACACTTCTAAGGGTTAGCAGGGATACCTCGATGATGTTCAGATTACCCAGATGCTTATACAACATGAAATGTAATTTCAACTATTGGTTAATTTTTTTCCTTACCACTAATTTTATTTTCTTTGTTTATTATTTGAGAAAGTATAGTTTCACAACGTTAAGTCATTTACCCTATACAACTTAATTCATCAACTGAACACTCAAAAAAACAACAGTAATATCAACAGTCCTCTTTTGTTAAAATCACAAATTGTTGGATTAACTGAAATATTTTCATATAAACAGATTTATGGATTGAATTAACGAAAAACCCATTTGTTTTAACAAACAGACATGTTAATCGTTTATCTTTTAATACAACAGAATTTTTAGCAAAAAATATTCATCTTTATTGAAAATGATAACAAATTTATTTTCTTTATTCGAGTCATCATCAAGTACTTTTAATTTATTATTGGTTACCGTGCCAATTTGGGAACACTTAATTATTGAGGGTAGAAAAAAAAGGTGTGGACACCAGTGCAAATATAATTTCAGTTTTGAGTAGTTAGAAGTGCAGTGCGTAAATATACAATAAAAAGATTTATCAATTAATTGTGATTTTTGTATACTTATTTTCTGAATATTCTTATCAGGACACGCGTGGAGGTATGTACTATTTTTTAATTGTTATTATATGTACATAAATATAATTATAAATTTTGCTTATAATTTATCAAACTCAATAAATAATTAATCATTTCCAATATTTTACAGTAATCTATATGGAGAATGTAAGTATTCGTTGTACTCAAAACGTGACTGTTCCAATACGGGTACAGCGGCCACAAGTGTACTCAATTTATCCTTATTTTGCAGAGTTTGAAAATGAGTCGAAAGCGAACATTTAACGCAAGTAACAACTTCCAAGGTTTAGAAGAGGCCATAAATTTCATTGTAGAAGACAGTTGTGATGGTTTGGAGTATGACTTGGCTATAATTCCCCCAGAACCCAGTGTTGTTACTGACGAAGAAGAGGGTTTTGATGACGACAATGCTCAATCTAACATGCCGAAAGATGTTCCTGGAAATATTGAGATATTTGCTCGCGATCTTGATGTTCTTTCAGATTCAGAAAATAGCAGTGATGACGAACCATTGGCTACCCAAAGAGCCCGAATCAGATCCAGTGTATCTCAAACATCAAATACTCCAGTTTGGCATAAGTGTTCTCCAAATTATACGAATACATACACAGAAACTGACAACCGAGTAATGAATGAGTGTCGCATGAAAGAAGCAGTGAAAGATCTCACACCTGTTCAAATATTTGAAATGTTTTTTGACGAAGAAGTTTTTACCATGATTGCCGACTTCAGTAACTTATATGCGAGTCAGAATAATCGACACAATTTCGCCGTCACTGCTGAAGAACTTAAAATTTTCTTTGGAATGCTAATATTGACTGGTTATCATAAACTACCTAGAGAACGTATGTATTGGTCATTAGATGAGGATATCGGAGTCCATGTAGTGTCAAACGCTATGTCCAGTAACAGGTTTAGAGAAATAAAAAGGAATTTACATCTTGTAGACAATAACGACGCTCCAAATACTACCGATAAAATGTTCAAAGTGCGGAAGCTAGCGGATGTGCTCATGAAAAAATTCAACCAATGGAATATTTTTCACGAAAATATTTCTATTGATGAATCCATGGTGAAGTATTACGGCCATCATTCGGCAAAACAATTTATTAGAGGAAAACCCGTACGTTTTGGGTACAAAAATTGGGTCGCAGCTAGTTCTTCGGGATATTGCTACAGCTTCGATATATATAGTGGTAAATCCGCTACTTCTACTACTGAGCCTCTAGGAACTAGAGTTGTTAAGATGCTGTTAAATAAAATGATAACGGATCCTGCAAACCACAAAGTTTTCTTCGATAACTTTTTCACTAGTTATGATCTGCTAAAAGATTTGAGGCAATTAGGGTATCGAGCTACAGGAACCATTCGTGAAAACCGCTCTAAGAAATGCCCATTGGTAAATGTAAAGGAGATGAAGAAAAAATCAAGAGGAGAGTTTGATTACAGATTCGATAAAAGAAATGAAGTGTTACTGGTTCGGTGGAAGGACAACAGCATTTGCACAATGGCAACGAACTATGATTCTTACGAGCCAGTAGGAACTGTAAAAAGATGGTCTGCTGAAAAAAAACAAAGGGTTGATTTCAAAATCCCGCATTTATTCCAGAATTATAATAAGGCCATGGGTGGAGTTGATGAAATGGATCAGTCTATTTCACTGTATAGGATCGGCGTTCATAGTGGTGGTGGGTATTATTCACATACATGATTGATATGGCCATATCAAATGCTTGGCGACTGCATGTACATGCGAGAGAAGATACGATGGACCAACTACTCTTTCGACGAAACATAGCCAGATTCTATCTAAAGCAATCGCCCCAAAGACAGTCTGCTCGTCCTTCAACGTCTAATATAGAGGGATTGCAACTCGATGGCGCCGATCACGTACCTGAAAAACTTCCAAAGCGGGTACGGTGTGTCATTTGTCATAAAAGAAGCCGCTGGGGCTGTAAAAAATGCAAGAAAACGATGTGTATTGAAAGAGAGTGTTTTAAAAATTATCACTCTTAAGTGGCCACTGTACCAATTTGGGTACACCCTTTTAAAATGCTGAAATTTTTTTTTTTCATATTTTTTTCTTCTTCACACATTTAAATGTATCACTTTTAATTATTAAATAAACAAATTTTCAAATAAATGTTTGTAGTTTTATTTTGACCATTAATGGGTTAAGGACTAGTCTAGTCTTGATTCTATCAGCTAATATCTTCACGTTATACTTGAAAAACAATACCGACGAGCGGCGAATATTCGCTCAGTACAGCGACGACGTCAGCAACGTTCGCCCAGTAAAATACAATTACGGCGACAACGAAAACAGCTAAATATGACAAGTCACTATTCAAATTTTGATTTTCAATTAGTAAAAGTGTGAACAATATTTTGTGCTGAAATTTAAATATTTCGATTTAAAATCCGTGAGTATATTAAACATATGGGCACAATGGATTTTACTTTGCCTCTGGCGCCAGCGACAGCAATAGAAATAAGTATAACGCAACAAATGTTCGTCGGACAAAAATCGTTGTACGCTTTGGTTGTGTGCATTCTCATATATGTTAGGGTGTTCCATTTTTGACAGCGAACGTTCGACGAAAAATTCGCCGTTCGCCGTTCATATTTTTTGATATTCAATTTTAATAACTTTACACAAGGAGTTTAAAATACTATTAGGTACATCAGAACATTCAGTTTCAACTTTTATTTTCGTTTCATTATTTCATTAATTCCTTTTATTAATTTTATAGGGTTATTTCCTTATATTTTTACGAGAACAAGCCATTTAACACTTACATTAACATTAGCCTTACCATTATGATTATGTTTCATATTATATGGATAAATTAATCACACTCAACGTATATTTGCTCATCCACTTCACATCTCCTTTTACGGTCAACTGGTCATCTTCTGACAACGCACTTGAAGCAAATTAGGCTCAACATATGCAAGCGGCTTCTTCAGTGCCACGCGGCCAACGGCCATGAAAGTATCCTTTTTGACAGATGAGAAAATATTCACTTTTGAAGAAGTTGTTAATAAGCAAAAGGACATCAAGCTGCTGGAATGGTTTGGTAGGGGGTCTCCTGTAAAGGCGCTACACCACTTCTGGTTAAAACTGGGACAAAAGTGTACCAGCAAGATGTTTTAGTAGGCGGGTAAAGCAGTTAAGCAATACTCTCTTATATGGAGAGCATTAGATATTCAAGCACGATTCTGCTCCAGCACACAAGGCAAAAACCTCCCAGTAGTGGCTTAAAAGCAATATTCTTTGTTTCATAGCTGGAGATGATTGAATCCGTTGGACTACAATTTGCGGTCAGAGTTAGAGAACATGGTCTGTCGAATACCCCACAAAAATTTGGAGGGTCTTAAAATTCCTTTGGTTCCAGCAGCGCCGTCAACACCAATAGAAACTGTGCGTGCTGCTATTGATCAATAGCCGAATCGTTTGAGGGCTTGTGTGAAACCAAAAGCTGACCATTTCGAATCAAATTTTGCACATCCCTCATTTTGAACTAGTAACAGAACTTATGACAGGACTAAGCAGTTCCGCAAGGGACTGTGGCAGTACTTATACCTTTTATAGTATGTATTGAAACAATTAGAAATGTAATTCGAAAAGGTAGTTTAGCTGTACGATTATCAGTCATTTACTTTAAACTCTTTCAGGTAATACAGGCCCTTCCCTTTCATATATTATAACTCCATTATGGATTATTGGTCAAATTGCTTTATTAGTTCTAAAATAGCTGTTGCTATAATTCAATCTTGTGTATTTGCAGTTGCTAGAGAAGTTAATTAATGTCAACACTTGCTAACCCCCAATTCTTCTAGTAGATTACCAAGGTCGATGGGACGACCATATGATGGCAGACTACTGCTGGAACTTAATACGGGATTGTACTGAGCAACGACATCATAGGAGGTCCTACAGAAAAAGTTTTTTGTAATTTGTTTTTAAGTTAATTAATGAAAAGAATATTTTTCTTTTTTTTGTATTATTGTATTTTCCATATTGGTATTTTTAATTAGGGTTTTTCGTGAAATATTTAAAAGTCTTTATCTGAAAAACTAGAGCCAATTCAACAAAACTGATATTATTTTCGTAATCAGCGCTCCCAAATTACCCTAAATCGACTTAAAAATCTCCGACTGCAAAATTTTGTTCCGCAGTGAGATCAATACTTCGGTATGTTGGTACTGGAACGAGTTCTGAGTGCGGTAATGATATTTTGACACTTGGCACTGCTACATAAGTTTTATTCTTTGCTTTCCTTCTATTAAAAGTTGTATGGTGTATTAAGTTTTATGGTGTATTGAAAAACGCAAGTTTTGTATTATGATTGTTTTCTTTTCAAATGAAATTTATTGAAGAAACTGAGAAGCATATTGTAGATCAAACAGAAAGCAAAAAAGACTTAGTTTTGTGGAAAATATGTTCAAAAAGCATGAAAAAAAAATTTCCAACATTTTGCTCCATAAGCACTACAAAAATTTTCTAAATCAATTTTAATTGTCTCTAGCAATAATTTGGCTTTAACAGATTGAAAAAATATCAATTAGTCGACGAGTTATAGCCAAAAAACCATATAAACAATATGCTGAAAATCGGCATTTGACAGCAAAGTTCGAAGGTCGATAAAAAAAATCGAACTAACAAACAAACGACGCGATACGGGTCGTCTAATTTAACCTCTATTTTCACCCCTCACTCTCAAAATCGACCTAACTTTTGCTAACCTGAATTTGTTCCACAGTGTTAATATACCCCTATTATATTAATTTTTATTTTATATATTTTAAATAACTAATTGAAGCCAAAAAGAGGCTTTTCACTGTAAATGATAGAATTGAGATTATTCTCTAATTGAAGAAGTATCATGTCCAAAAAATAGCTGCTAACTTTTTTCTTTCAATGCTTAAATTCCACTTATACTTCTGTTTATATAATTTAATAACACATCACATTTTCATTGTATAGATAACATATTTTGTTTTTTATAAATCACTAAATAAAATTAATTATATTTATAACCTAAATAATTATCTTCACATCTTTTCTTCAGCTATTTGAATAAAATAATAAAAAAAAAAACTAAATAAAAAAATAGTTCGCATCACAAATAATATTGATAATGTTTTCAATAATTAATAATTCCATATGTTGCAATATAAGGTATAAATCATATAGAACCAAAAACTAAGTTATTAAATAATTATTTAAACATTTATTGAAATAAAATAAAGAAACATTTCAAATAATATAATATTAATAATTTCATATAGTAAGGTAAAGAAATTATAGCTGATGCTTTCCATTTCCAGACAACCGGTCAGGTACAAGCATGATTTTTAATTTCGACCAAACTCAAATACATTGTTTGTTGGTCCAAATAATGAGACACGTATTTTTTCTTTTGGCTCGGAAAAATTTTTCGGCCGAATTAAACGCGATTTTGTTTTTCGTACAAAAATCGATTATTCAAGTTGACAGTGAGATTTTTTTTTTAAATGCCCATAACTTTGTCAAAATTTAATGGATTCTAGCAATGTTTTTACTAAAATGTCAGTTATTCTTGGTACTTTAAGATAGAATGATATAATGATTGATTTCCATTATTTGAATTTTTTTATTTAACAATAAACAAAAAGTGAAAAAATTTTTTTACATTTATTTTAGCAAAAAGTGTAATTTTTCTTCTCTGAAACTTTTTCACCGGGAAATAGACACTTTGAACTACAATCAGTATAAATCACCAATAGCAAAGATTTTTTTTTCGGAGTTATGATTTTTTGTAAATATAATTCGTTTTTGTGGTACATACTGTAATATTCTTATATTGTTTAACTTAATGGAACATTATTATATAATATATCAGCAAAAAGTAGTGTTGTGATCGTTTTTGTGTATCAAATAGATATTAAAACACACTGTCTACCGCACAGTTTACGAAATAAATAATAGCAGTTACGAAATAAAGACATTTTACTTCTATCAATGCATAAAGGGATCTACACATAAAATTTTATTTTAGGAAACTTGCAATTATTCAGCACTTTGATTATTATTCATCATTTAAATTTTTTAAGTGAAAATTACTGATTACATTTTAGCATGTACCACAAAAACGAATTATATCTACAAAAAATCATGACTCCGAAAAAAAAATCTTTGCTATTGGTGATTTATACGGATTGTAGTTCAAAATGTCTCTTTCCCGGTAAAAAAGTTTGAGAGAAAAAAATACACTTTTTGAGAAATTACATTTAAAAAAAATTGCACCTTTTGTTTATTGTTAAATAAAAAATTTCAAATAATGAAAATCAATAATTATATCTATCTTGAAGTGACAAGAATTACTGACATTTGAGTAAAAACATTGTTGCAATCCATTAAATTTTGACAAAGTTATGGGCGTTTAAAAACAAATTTTTCACTGTCAACTTGAATAATCGATTTTTGTATGAAAAACAAAATCGCGTTTAATTCGGGCGAAAAATTTTTCCGAGCCAAAAGAAAAAATACGTGTCTCATTATTTGGACCAACAAACAATGTATTTGAGTTCGGCCGAAATTAAAAATCATGCTTGTACCTGACCGGTTGTCTGGAAATGGAAAGCATCAGCTGCATTCGATTCGCCACTTCTCTGCTCGCCCTATCTAAACTCCGCTCGCATTCGAGCAAATTTGGCACAAGCAACAATAATGATAACTAGATAGATTCGGTGATCGCGAGTACAGCGACACTTCATTGAACTGGTCGAACTCGCTACATCCAATGCTGCAGATATTATACCAATTTTAAGCTGCGCATAGACGACGATCATGCGCTCGCACGTTCTTGCACTTTTAGTGCGTATTCGTCGTATGTGATGCGCGAATACTACATTGGAAACAAAGGCAAAAGTTGTGTTTATGCTAATTTATGCCTCATGATTCATCGATTCGCCACTCGCTAACGGATGATGAAACGAATACGGAAGTATAATCCAACCTTCATCTCTTAATGTATTTAAAGCGCCACAATTCTATTCACCTCCTATTGAATATTAAACCAGTCTTTAAGAATAACCAACAGTGCAACTGGCTTAACTAAAACTAAACAAAATATAAAAAATATTTAAAAAATTATATAATCAAACAAACTGTTTCCAAAATTAAATCTTTATAACCTAGTATACCTAACCTTTCATACGTATTATAATATTATAATAACAATTATTAGTCAAACAAAATAATCCTGGAGAAAATAACCCTTGAGCAATTATTAAGCTATAACTATAGAACCACAACTTCCCCAATAATTTGAAGTTATAAAACTCCTAAACCAATTTCTATATGAGCTTCAGATTAATAAGCAATTAAAGCCTTCAAATCAGTTTGGCGTAAACATACCAAACTAATTCTAATTCAAATATAATTACATACATATATTTAACCCCATAATTTGTAAATAAGAAAATACACGTAATAATCCATCACCCCCAACCAATTAAAGGCAAATATAACAATTCATACCTCCAATAACAATAGAACCCTCCATATCCTCAAAGACTCTCCCCTTCTGGCATCCTCCATATCTTCCTGTTTTCCGAATCGCAACCCTTTAGAATTGCTAGCAAATGAAAAAAAAAATTAACTGATTTCAGGTTTTGCAAAAGAATGCACATCGCAAATTAATTTAATAATACATATGAACCGCCGTAGCCGAGTGTGTAGCGTGTGCGTGCTTCATTCGGGGTCCTGGGCTCAAATCCTGGGCGGGGCAAGTAACATAAAAAATTATAGAAAAGTTTCTTCAAAAGCAGTCGCCCCTCGGCAGGCAATGGCAAACCATGAAAAAGCTTTTCACAAAAAACATTCCCCGTTCGGAGTCAGCGTAAAACTGTAGGATCCTCAAGTTGTGTTACAACATTAAGATGCACACCACAAATTGTAGAAGAATATCCAGGATGCCGATAGCCCAGGCAGCTAGAACTTAATAAGTCATAATTTTAATTGTAATTAATTTAAATAAATAAACAAATAAAAATTCATCCCAGAGGATTAATTGATGAAAATGCTATTAATTTTTGTAAAGAAGTTTGTACTTTGTGGTACAAAGCTCCAAGTCGGACAATGCGGACGTGTAAATCATTTGCCCTGAAGACGGTTACCGCAGTGTAACCGAAATATATTGGAGAACAAGTAAATCATTTGTTTTTACTAACACCAAACACCCCTTGACCTCGAGCCGGCAAAACACAAAATTACAAATCATGGTAAATCATTTGGCCTGAAGACGGTTACCGCAGTGTAACCGAAATATATTGAAGAACAAGTAAATCATTGGTTTTTACAAACACCAAACACCCCCTTGACCTCGAGCCGGAAAAGCACAAAATTACAAATGAATTTATTATGACAGTCCAAGGTGTATCCACAGAAGGTGATAGCAAGATAAACAAAGCGAATCCGCTGTGTATTTTGTTGGTGTAATTTTGCGTGTTAAATGTCAAAATATGAATTCACTCAGTTTTCTCATGTATTTTGTTAGTGTAATTTTGCGAGTGAAATGTCGAAAACTGAATTCGCCCAGTTTGCTTATGTATTTTGTGTGTGTATACAAAACAACCTAGCGAATTCGGAGAGAAGAACAAGCATTAAACTCATGGGATGCTATCACCTTGTATGAATTATATCTTATTAGGGGGGTACAAGATAATAAGTTTATTTCTAATCCTATTCGAGCTCTTAATCAAAAAATAGCTGATAACGTACTTAATGTACCTGTTTGGTCATATGCATGCCACTATTCCTGCGCAAATTACTTACGATTTCGGCCATCATATCATATTATATTTAAGTACATATAAATTGATCTATGAATCTTAGGGTGTTTTTATAGGACTATGTAAATTTATAAATTAATTATAACTTCTATATCTATTGTATAAATTATACATAAATGTATATAAACAAATCTAAAGATAATTAAAATTTAAAGTAATTTTTATTTTAATTTAATGTAAAATAAGATATGATACAAAATTTAAGTATTATTTTTAAAATTAAAATAATAGGGATTGTTTTAATTTATCTATATTAATTTTATTTTAATTAATACAATAGAATTATATTTGAATTTTGTACAGAAGGTAATTTTATTAATAAAGTTTATAATCTGTGGGAAGTAATACCCTATGTAAAATTATTAATTGTATAAAGTTATTACTTTATTTATTATTTTAAAAAGTTAATAATATAGACAATAATTTTTATTTAATTTAATTTATATTCAATGTCATATATTACTTAAATTTATTATTCAGGCCTATCACTGCTTCAGAACGAACTACCTTCGTGAAGAAATCTCCCGTCACGAATTCGGAAAAAATGCTATCAGCAACTGTCACGTTTTCATAGTTAGCGCTGCCAACTGTTATTCTAAGTTCGAATATTCAGCTGTTTTTTGTTTACTTTGTTGGCAGCATTCGAAACAAAAATCATATTTTTTCACACGCAAATTTTACAAGTAATTATTTTACTACAAAAAAGTGAAATGGATTCCATTGCGGTAGCAGCTTTATCAGTAAAGGAAGAGAGATGCTTAAAAATTGAGCGTACAAATTGACGAGCTGTTTGCTATCCTTTCAGCTTCGACGATAAACACTGAGTTGTTGTAATAAAATACATGCATACATACATACATATTGAACAAATATTTTATTTTGCAGTTTAAAAAAAAATCCGTCTAAATAAGGATGCATTGTCTGCCCGCTCCGAAACCATATTCACCACTCTCTCATACTGACTCCTCTTTGTGGATGGTCTTGACCTGATTGAAAAACAAATTTAAATTTAAGCAACACAGCCATTAATAAACACTTGTTACATTTTTATTCACTTTAGTATAAGACATCAACTTAGTTTATTGGTTGCTTGTATGTTTTATTTTGTTTTAGTTATTCGATCACTTCTCCCGATAAATAATTGTGTTCATATAAAATTTTCCCGAAGAACTGTCCAAATAACCTTTCACTCGGAATCAGTGATATCAATCTCCCGAATTTTGAAATTTCATGATCACGTCGGAATTGGTAATAGCGTTTTCCCGACGTTGTCGGAATATCCGACGGAATCATTGATAGGCCTGATTATTATTATTAAACGAATTACTTTTATACAAATACTATTTTATATTAATATATAATATTTAATAATATATTAAATTATTAATTCTAAATAAGTCTAAAAATGGCCTAATTTTTCATTAAACGACAATATTAATGTTTGAGCTCAAGGCCAGTATAAGGAAAAGTATATTGGAAAAAGACAACAACAGTCAGGTGTGGTAGAAATGATAGCTATTTCGGAGACCACCACATCTCCTCATCAGATTTCTTTCATGACTCCACCGGCATTTGCTGGGCAAGTGCGTAGCTAATGGACCACAGTCGGCTTGTTAGTTGCTGTTGCTTTTTAACACTTTTCCTTATGTCCTACCAACACAATTCAAGTGTGAGAGTCTGCCGCTATTAAGTGAATGTGTGGCTAATTGTTGTTGGGTAACACAATATCTATTTAGTTTATTATTATTAGAATTTGTTATGTTTGGTGTGCTCATCCATTTCAAATATTCATATATTATTTTTTGACCTGATTTTATTAAACGACAATATTAATTTTTGAGCTCAAGACCAGTGTAAGGAAAAGTATTTGGAGAAAAGACAGCAACATATGTTGGGTTCATTTGGGCATTTTCTCGCTAACGTCTCTGACACTGACACTTGTTATTCTCTTCTTTTCTTTGCACCTGTTCTTCTAATTTATATGCAGTCAGAATTACCGCTTACTTGTAATCGCATCAGTTCGTACCATTCGCTCCGCCCGCTACCGCGCTGTATTTGTATTAATATAACTCTATATTGAATAAAGAGATGCGTTTAGTACTTAAACCGCCTGCAACTTTTATTTAAGAAGATTTGGAACCGTTTCCATCGGTAATTATACGCAACATTTACTGGTCCTTCGAGCTGGATCTTGATTGCCCTGTGCGCATATTGCATATAAACATTCGTTCGCGTGCATACATATGTAAGTGCCTTAAGCCACAGAGGCGAAATCGAGTGATTTTGCATAAACTATATTAAAAGTTAAAGTAAAAGGAGACGCAAGTAAAAGGAGACGCAAGTTAAAATAAAGTTAAACAAACATATAATTCTTGTATTAACGAGTGTGTGCGTGTGTGTAGTCAGTGACATTGTAAAGATTTGGGAGGTGCATCGCGACCTTCATTTGAACCCTGCGCGTGCTGTATATCAAATTTTTTGACTCGCAAACGACTTTTCAAGAGCAAGCATAAGAATGTCGAATTCCGTTAAAACGCGTGATTCTGCTCTTAATGCCATTAAACGGCACATGTCAAAAAGTGTTGATGACGCATTTACAATGGATGCGGAAAACATTACAAGCTTCCTTAAATTATTGAGTGAACAGTGTGCTCGCTTTAACGTTGCTTAAGATGCAGTTGAAATTTCGTGTGGTGTTGAGAATGGTGAAGTCGAAGAAAACGTTCGCGTACAAGCCGAAACGAGCTCTACGGCTTTAGCTAACTTTGACCGCGTACAAAAGTGCTGTGACAAGTTACAGAATGACTCAGTAAAAACGGCAGTGTCCGCGGCCATACGTCTACCGAAAATGGAGTTACCCATATTCCCCGGCGATTCTACCGAATGCATTGTCAAATGGACAAAAACGTCACTACCTTCGAAGCTGCTTGAAGGGTGACGCTTTGAAAATTATTTGTGGTTTTAAAATATGCGAATTCACCTTCGCGCGTTGGCCGATATCAAGAAAGCTACGAGTGACAACGCTGACGCAATCAAAGGTGTAATTGATGCGTTTCAGCAGCATATTCGTGAGCTTAAAGCGGTGGGTCGTCCAGTTGAGTTCTGGGACGACTGGTTAGTGCACGAGGTGGTGAACAAATTGGCATTCGAGACACGTAAGCAGTGGGAGTTATCACTCGTCAGTGATGAACCGTCGACGTTCGAACAATTAACCACATTCCTAGAGATACGTTGTCGGTCGCTATTGATGCTTTCATCGTCACCAGCATTGGTACCAATCAAGGTCAAACCCGCATCAGCAGCCAAATCGGCAAAGGTGTTCCATGCGGTAGCAGAGAAGAATAACGCTTGTGCATATTGTAATGGTCCTTACAAGACATACATATGCCTGTGATAAATTTCGTGGCTTAGACTTATCCCGCGAAATCGGAATTTGTGAAGAAGGCGCGTGTATGTTTAAATTGCTTGAGTTAGGGTCACTATATATGTTCGGGTTGTAACAGCACTTCCACTTGCCGCATGTGCAGGCAACGTCATCACACGCTGTTACATGGCGCCGCACCTTCAACAGCCATCGCCGCAGTCATTCACCATGCCAATAGCGCATTCCATTCGTTCTCCACTGGTGACACCACCACCGCATGCCTTATCCGCTGTTGACTTCTCATCAAACGACGTCGCTGATATCGCGCCGCACGCGAACGATGCAGCCCGCTTGTCATTATGCTTAAACTCCAGTTCCAACCCATCTGTTCCAGTGGAAAAAGTTGTGCTATTATCTACTGCAATCGTGAAAGTATGTGATTGTTCCGGTCTATGGCTACCTGCGCGTTTACTGTTCGACTCTGGATCGCATGCCTCTTTTGTAACCGAGGCTTGTGTGAAACGCTTGGGACTGCCACGAACATCGTCCGAAGTACACAGCAGTGGAATTAGATCGGCACAAGGAGGCAAAGCTAGAGGTGAGGTATCACTTTCCCTTTCTTCTTACTGTTCTAATGAATGCTTCACTGTCAACTCGTTAATTTTGTCAAAAATTACAAGCGATTTACCCACGCAGACCATTTATGAAGCCTGGGTGCATCGACATATTGATTGGCATGGATGTCATCGATAAGCTCGTCTGTGCCGAATTTTTCAAGGGCCCACCCGGTGACTCAGCTGACGGTCTTCGGGTGGACACTGTTTGGAAGTGTGAATGGCGCCGGGCCTGCTACGCCTTGTTTGCATTCTCTGCACTGTGATGTTCGGCTAGATCGAGTATTGACTAGGTTGTGGAGTTAAAGGAAGCGCCGCAAAAAACATATCTCACGGACGAAGAACGGTATTGCGAAGACCATTTCGAGACAACGCACCGAAGGGCAGCTGACTGCCGGTTCATCATCGAGTTGCCGTTAAAGCCGGACGTATCGCTGTGAGATTCACGGCACCTTGCCCTGCAGAATTTTCTACGCCTTGAAAGAAGACTCGCTCGTGACAGCAACTTACGTTGGCGCTACAACGAGTTTATGCAAGAACTCATCGATATGGGACATATGCAGATCGCTTCGGAGACTTTAAATCCAACGTTTTATATGTCACATCATCCCGTTATAAAGGAGAGCAGAATAACGACAAAATTGAGGATTGTATTCAACGCCTCCGCTAAATCGCCTTCCCGGAATTCGCTAAGCGATGCGCTATTCGTCGGCCCGCAATTGTAGCAAGATATGTAACCGCAGATATCTCAAAAATGTATCGTCAAATCTGCATATCTTCAAAACACGACAATCTGTAACGCATCGTTTGGCGGAGCCATCCATCTTCGCCTATACAATATTTTCGTATGGTTCGCGTGACGTACGGAGTAGCAGCCACCTCTCACCTAGTTGTCCGCTCGCTTCAACAGCATATCAAATGTGCCAAAAAACATATCACATTATATCGTCGACGACAAGGAAGTTCACGCCTTGGGTCTCATTTGGATCACCGAGAACGACTATTTCACATTCGCCGTCAACCTAAAGGAACAGCCCATTAGTTTGACCAAGAGAGCATTTTTATCAGACGCTAGTACACTTTTCGACCCTCTTGGACTGCTTGCTCCTGCGACGATAAAGTCAAAGATGTGGTTTAAGACATTTGGCGCACCAAAGTAGGTTGGGACGATCTCATCCCCGAGTCTATTGCAACAAAATGGTTGGAGCATCGTACAGAATTGCAGCAGTTCGCTCACTTGAAGGTAAAGCGCTGACTCGGTACGGGAGCGGCCGATTCGTCGACGCAAATGCACGTCTTCGCTGACGCGTCCGAGCGCGCTTACGCTGCGATTTTGTACGCGCGTACGACACAAAACAATGGCAACATAACTGTCGCTTTACTTTCGTCTCAAAGACAAAAGTGGCGCCTCTTAAGTTGACAACGCTACCGCGACTCGAGCTATGAGCCACGCTTCTTGCAACTAAACTGGCTCGAAGCACGTTACACAGCTAGCCTGACCTGCGCTACCCGCTGTTCGCTTGGACCGAGTCCACCACCACTTTGGCCTGGCTTCAAGCACATCCTAGCAGATGGATGGCCTTTGTTGCCAACCGCGTCGCTGACATTCAGGAAGTCCTGCCTCCCGAGTGTTGGAACCACGTCCGCTCCTAGCAGAATCCTGCAGATTGCCATAGCTCCCATTGAACTATCAAGTCAGCAGCTGTGGTGGGCCGGTCCAGACTTTCTAAGAGGCAGCGAACAATTCTGGAAGCATAAATCATCGGTACGGCATACAACAGAGCTAGGCATATGAAACAACGTTCACGTTCATGTATCTAAACCCAGCGAGCAATGGTCGATAATGACGAAGTATTCTTCGTATTCCAAGTTGGGCCATATTATTGCTTATGTCCTACGGGTTTTCTTCAACGCTCAAGCCAACAGACGATCAATCGCTAATAAACGTGTTGGCCTTCCAAATTGCCATGAGTTAGCCGAAGCTGAACTTCGCCTAATCAGGTATACACAACTGTTTTATTCTTCTAATGAAATTTATATTTGCAGCCCTAAAAGACCACTCCCGCTTCGCAGTAGTCTATTGCGTTTGCAGCTGTTTCTCGATGAAAACAATGTTCTGCGTGTTGGCGGCAGATTGAAAAACGCCCAGATCGTACCTGATGTAAGACACCCTATCATCCTGCCGAAGAACTGTCCGCTTGCAAAGCTGATAATCTGCGAAATACACAAGCTTCCCTTACACGTTGGGTCCCGCATTATGCAGGCCGTCTTGCAGCGCCGCTATTGGGTTGTTGGCGCTCGAAGTCTGATCCGCAACGTATATCATAAGTGTGTGAAATGCACTTGTCTGAATCTCAATTTCGCCTCACAAGTCATGGGTGATCTACCTGCATTTCGCACCACGTACGCTCGTTGTTTTGCCCGCACCGCTGTCGATTATGCCGGTCCTTACATGTACAAGTTTACTCAAGAAAGAGGAGCTAAGGCCACCAAGGGCTATATCTGCTCGTTTGTTTGCCTGTGCACTGGTGCGATGCATATCGAATTTGTTGGTGGCCTGTCAGCTGCCGCATTCCTCAACGCATTTAAAAGGTTCACGAATCGTAGGGGTTTTTGCAAGGTCATGGTCTCAAACAATGGTACTAACTTCGTTGGCGCTGAGAAAGAGCTTCGCATCTCATTTAAACAGTGCATAGCTGACGACAAAATGTGTGCTTTCTTTGCGGACTCGAATATCGAATGGTGTTTTAATCCCCCAGCCTCCCCTCATATGGGCCGATGCTTGGAAACTGGCATAAACGTACCAAGTATCACCTGAAGCGTATGCTGGGTGTGCTGGGTGGTTCAATACTCTGTTGACAGAAGTAGAAGCCTGCTTGAACTCCCGCCCGATATGCGACAGCTCTTCAGAGGCAGGCGATCTTGAAGTTCTAACCCCTGGAAATTTTTGGCGTCATTGGAGAGACAAATGTTTGGTAAGCCTCCAGCGCCGCACCAAATGGTTTCGTTCGTCACGCAATATTGAAGAAGGAGATGTGGTTGCCGTCTTCAACGAACCTACTCCTCCGACAAAGTGGACGCTGGCACGAGATCTAAAATGTCACCCGGGAGCAGATGGTCGCGTACTAGTGGTTACTTTGAAAACGTCGCACGGTGAATTAGTCCGCCCCATAGTTAAGATGTGCCTTGCTCCGACAAAGAATGATGTATTTAGCGAAGAGGCCTGACTTTGCTTCTCTATTAATATTATTGAAAAGGTTTGAGGTTGTAAATCTAGTTGTAATGTAATATTTAAGTTTTGTATTGAACCTATTAATGTGGTTCAAGAGCGGCGGTATGTTGGGTTTATTTGGGCATTTTCTCACTAACATCTCTGACATTGACACTTGTTATTCTCTACTTTGCTTTGCACCTGTTCTTCTAATATGTATGCTGTCATTGTTATAATATAGCTCTATATTGAATAAAGAGATACGTTTAGAACTTAAACCGCCTGCAACTATTATTTAAGATGGTTTGGAACCGCTTCCATCGGTAATTATACGCAACAACATATATATAAACTTATTGCAAGTCATAATTACGAAATATATAAACACCAAAGCCACGAAGAAACTGTTTGTGGTATTCGCAGGAAGTTTTAGATTACAAACATACGTAATTTGGACCGTTCGGCTAAAAACGATTGCCAAGTATTAAAAATAGAAATATCGAGTGCGGCCACCTCTTATGGGGCAGCTTCCAATAGATCGGCTTACTCCATTTGTTCGAGTATTTAGCTACACGGGTGTGATTTTCTTTGGGCCGTACTTGGTGGCAATTGTTCGTCGACAAGAAAAAAGATGGAGATGCCTTTTTACATGTTTGACAGTGCGAACAATCCATTTGGAGTTGGCAAAGGACTTGTCAGTTGATGCACTCATACTGTGTCTAAGAAATCTAATAAATCGATCCCTTTGAGAATACGAATTTTGTAGGTGTGAGTAAAGAAGATTGGGTATTGATAGGGAGAAAGTTGGTTGATAAAGGTGTAAGACAAGGGGTGGAATAGGTATTTAATGCGCCTGGCAACCCATCAGCTGGAGGTGCATTGGAGCGAATCACCATTCCGTGCTAAAAGAGTGATTTCTTTTACATTGAATTACAAAGCCTTTTGATTGAAGCTGAAAGTCTGGTTAATTCACGACCGTTGACTTATTTGCCGCTAGACAACGAAGACGCTGAGCCTCTGGCGCCTAACCACTTCATATTGGGGTGTTCAAATGACGAGCAACTGCCGACTGTGGTGAGACACTAAAAAAGTTGGAGATGTTCTCATGTACGACGATAACGAGAGACGTGGTGAATGTAAGCGAGGAATCGTAGTGGCAACTTTTCCGGCACCAGATGGACGAGAATTTTTTTTTTAAGACAACAACTGAAACTCTCCGAAGACCAGCTTTCTAATTAGCAGTAGTAGAGTCGTTCGTGAATCTCCGACTATCCATTCGATTCACGGAGACCGAGATGTTGCTGACTAAATCCCATAACTTAAGCTTATTTCTACACAATGTAAACTTTGCATTATATAGGGTCTAACAAATTTTTACTTTAATTTTTATAAATATTGTATCACTCAAACCATATTTCGTTAAATTCGAAATTTAACGAAACGTTAGTTTGCTTTTAAAACTTAGGTATCTATATTCTTTCGACTTCATTTTCAAAAAAAAAGAGTTCGAGGAAGTTAAATGAACAAATAAGGCATTTTTCATATTAAATGTAAGATCCTTTTAGATATTGATTGCTCAATTTTTAAATAAAAACATGTTCATAAATGGTTATTTCTTCGGACGTTAGTTGCAGCCGCAACACTCATAAATCAAGGAAATTTGGAAGTAGTAATTTCATAATGTATAAGCTAAATTTGTGACAGCAGCCCTGGTTGCACACATAATACAAATAAAAAAAGTTCAGTGTAAGATAAACTGTATAATTATAAAGTATATTTAAATTTATTAAATGAAAGTTTAAATTCATATATTTTTATTAAAGTAATATTGAAACTTTTAAATTTTATTAATGAACTAGGATTAGAGACTCTGTTATTTAAAATGTAAATTATAAACACTCAGATAGTATTAGTTATGTTCTTGAAACTAAGATATTTTACACATTAGCATTTTAGTCTATTCAGAGGAACCTCTCCTGTAATTGATAATCCACGATGTACCTAACTCGAATGTGTTTTCAGTTTTTATACCGCCGTTATCAGAATACTTTATTATAACAATAATTTTCTTTAATTATTATTAAAAATTATATCAGATCAAGGTGTAGCTTATATTTAAGTTACAGATGGGTTGTAAAATGGATTTGAGATGGATTTAAATTTGAAAAATTTAATGAAATTGGGTTTGATAGCAAAATTTTAAAGATAAGAAATTTGGCTTTGCCTCTAAAATACGTACACATCCCGTCGCTCTTATTATTAATATAAGATGAGTCGTATCAGAGTAGATGTACCGGAAGGTGGATCTAGAATGACAATTTAAAGCATATTTAGTAAACTATTTTATTTATATTCAAGATATTTTTGTGCAAATCAATATAAACTGATTAATTAAAATTTTTTTATTAATTTTTATTTTTAATACTATTTTTTGGTCGAATATTAATGAATCGACTGTAATTTATAGAGCTTGAGGCCAGGTTTGTATTAGGGAATTATATGAGAAAACAACATTTTTTCAAAGTGGTAGAAGTGATAGCTGCTATTTCGGAGATCACCAAATCTCTTCATCAGACTTCTTTCTTTTTAAACTTTACCTGGCTTTGAACCATGGTACACGGAGTTGCTAGGTGAGCACGCAACCACTCAGCCACGCTAACCGTGTGAAAATTGTTTGTTTTCTCACTATCCCTGTTGTTGTTTTACAAATCTATAATCTTTTTGTTCTACTTATGGTTTGCTTTTAGGCGTGCTCGTCTTTATTGTAATTATGATTATTTTTTTGCCGTATATTTATGAATCGACTGCATTTTATAAAGCTTGAGGCCTGGTTTGTATTAGGGAATAATATGAGAAAACAAAAATTTTTCAAAGTGGTAGAAGAAAAGTGTTGTTTTCTTATATTATTCCCTAATACAAACCTTGCCTCAAGCTCTGTAAATTACAGTTAATTTTTATTTTGTTTATTATAATTTATTAAAAATAATTATGTAATATACAGTTTTAGTAATTTGTATTGAAAACATATTTTTTATAATAGTTTATTATGTATTGTTAAAAATATTGAAATATCTTAAAAAATGTGTATATATAAAGAAAATTAAATATATTGTACCTTATGTGTCAGGGTTTGTTAAATAATTATTAAACATTTATTCATTGCAATTTTATAGAGTTAACGAGCTGTCCCGGCGCTGCGCTACACCTTTCAAATTGAGTTAATAGGATAAAGATTTTATATGTTTATGTACATACATATGTATATTATACCTGGGGTCTGGCGCCTGACTGACTTTTAAAATTAAATATTTGTAATTTTTTAGCTAATAGATATATTGCGACTGCAGCGCCACCTATTGATTCAACTTTCAAATATTTGTAATTCTATTTATTTGGCTAATCATGGATCTGAATTTGAATCAAATCGGACCAAATATTCGAGTTCATCGCTACAAACGTTGTCCTACCTATAGTTATTGATTAATTACCTTTTCGGTTTCTCTCACGTATAACTTGTATAGAATTTAATTAAATTTGACTTTCGAACAGGTGGCAACCCTCTCTAAAATATGGGTAAGAACAAACCGTTTGAAACTCATATTTTAATATTTTATATGCTTGTGTATAATTTAATTTAATTTACCTTTTGAAAATTGGCAACCCTCTTCAAAATATACCTATAAACTTTACCCTAGCTAAACGAACGATTTGGTACCCATATTTTGTTATATCATATAACTTATATATAATTTTATTAAATCGGCTTTTCAAACAGTTAGCTTAAACCCTGCTTCCGGGACGAACCGATTGGCACACATATTTTAATATTTCAAATAATTTGTATACTTTCATTAAATTTGACTTTTTAAATCTGTGGCCCATAGACGTCAGAATCCAGCACCGCTGAGATCACCTGATGTAGCAACCCACATCATTCTTGTGTCATTCACTGAGCGAATTTCTATGTTTGACAATTAATATTGGCTATTTGTGACATTTAATATCAGCGCCGACATCTTTAATTTAGAAGACTTCTCACTTGTATTCATTCACAATGGTATAAGCCTTGTCCTCGCCCAAACGCTCCGTTTGAAACTCATATTTTAATATTTTATATGCTTATGGATACTTTAATTAAATTTGACTTTTTAAAAAAGGCAACCCTTCTCAAAATATCCCTAGATGCATGCTTTCCATTTCCAGACAACCGGTCAGGTACGAGCATGATTTTTAATTTCGACCAAACTCAAATACATTGTTTGTTGGTCCAAATAATGAGACACGTATTTTTTCTTTTGGCTCGGAAAAATTTTTCGGCCGAATTAAACCCGATTTTGTTTTTCATACAAAAGTCAATTATTCAAGTTGACAGTGAGAATTTTTTTTTTAAATGCCCATAACTTTGTCAAAATTCAATGGATTCTAGCAATGTTTTTACTAAAATGTCAGTTATTCTTGGTACTTTCAGATAGAATGATATAATGATTGATTCCCATTACTTGAAATTTTTTATTTAACAATAAACAAAAAGTGAACATTTTTTTTAACTTTTATGTATTTTCTCAAAAAGTGTATTTTTTTTTCTCTGAAACTTTGAACTACAATCAGTATAAATCACCAATAGCAAAGATTTTTTTTTTCGGAGTTATGATTTTTTGTAGATATAATTCGTTTTTGTGGTACATACTGTAATATTCTTATATCGTTTAACTTAATTGAACATTATTATATAATATATCAGCAAAAAGTAGTGTTGTGATCGTTTTTTGTGTATCAAATAGATATTAAAACACACTGTCTACCGCACAGTTTACGAAATAAATAATAACAGTTACGAAATAAAGACATTTTACTTCTATTAGCGCATAAAGCGATTTACGCATAAAATTTGATTTTAGGAAGCTTGCAATTATTCAGCACTTTGATTATTATTCATCATTTCAATTTTTTAAGTGAAAATTACTGATTACATTTTAGCATGTACCACAAAAACGAATTATATCTACAAAAAATCATAACTCCGAAAAAAAAATCTTTGCTATTGGTGATTTATACTGATTGTAGTTCAAAGTATCTATTTCCCGGTGAAAAAGTTTCAGAGAAAAAAATACGCTTTTTGAGAAAATAAAAGTTAAAAAAAATTTTCACTTTTTGTTTATTGTTAAATAAAAAATTTCAAATAATGGAAATCAATCATTATATCATTCTATCTGAAAGTACCAAGAATAACTGATATTTTAGTAAAAACATTGCGAGAATCCATTGAATTTTAACAAAGTTATGGGCATTTAAAAAAAAAAATTCTCACTGTCAACTTGAATAATTGACTTTTGTATTAAAAACAAAATCGGGTTTAATTCGGGCGAAAAATTTTTCCGAGCCAAAAGAAAAAATACGTGTCTCATTATTTGGACCAACAAACAATGTATGTATTTGAGTTTGGTCGAAATTAAAAATCATGCTCGTACCTGACCGGTTGTCTGGAAATGGAAAGCATCCCTATAAACCAAGTTCTAGTGAAATGAACGTCTTGACACCCATATTTTATTACTCAATATAACATGTGTATAATTTTATTAAGTCTGGCTTCTCAAATAGATGGCAGCCCCTATAAATGTTAGCTACGAACCCTACTACCAGAACGAACGGTTTGAAATACATATTTAAATATTTCTTATAACTTGCATAAAATTAGATTTAATATGGCATTTCAAACAGGTGGCAACAACTAAACAAAGCTATACCTTCCCGAAGCAGAAACTAATAAATATGCAAAGTTCCAGTTTTAAATCAGGGGGCAGCCGTATAGCTAAATAAATTGTTTTAACTTGTTGGTTCCACCAGTGAACTTAGAAGTATGAGAAGCTGCAAATCTAAAGTGGAAAGTATTCGGCGATGGTCGTTAACATCACCAAAAATGTTAAATTTAATGTTAGGGGGAAAAATATAAAATTTGATGTTAGCAAATATGCAAACGAATGATGATGAGAATAAATAGAAATACTTAAGAAAGTAATATTGTGTTGATATTCAGAAGGAAATAAAGAGTTCAATGTATTTATTAATTTAATATTTTTAGTTAATTTTTATAAATGAGAGTATGCACATATGTACATACATATACTTTATTACTTTATTTATATTTATTTTGTACTTAAAACTTAAATCGCAAGACTGATTCTGAGTCAAGAATAATATTACAAATAAAATATGAAATTAAAGAAACTGGCAAAAATATATCTATACTTTTGCTCAACTGTGATTTGAACCCAGAAAAAAGTTGTGAAATGCATGATAAAGCTTCGCCTCTACCAGCAGCGCCACAGTACACACGAATTTACCGCGTCTAAATCATTACTTAATCGTGAAGTTCTTACACTACATTTTGAAGTATTTTATATTTCTAACATTGAATGTTAAATTCAACATCCTTATTATTAATACATATGTACATATGTCTATAATATGAAAATTCCAAATAATTCAATGTTCATATTTCTTATATTATTTATACTATTATAACTAGAACTTATGAGTTTGTTTCCAATTTAATATTTTGCTTATGGTTTGCTGTTGATATCGTTTTTCTGTAGTTGAAAATGGTATGCGATCTATGTGCATAGTACGTATGTATGTATGTATGTATATACATAATTACATATTTGTGTATTTGCATCAAAACTTTGTCTTAGCAAAAAAATATTCAGGGAAACTGAATCAAGTAGCAATTGAGATTTAAGAACCCAACTGTGTTCTGTTACGCAGTTGGTTGAGAATAGGCCACAATTTTATGTATGCTTTCGTTTTGCGCGTGTTCGAAACCTGGCGCTTTTGTGTTAAAATTTGTTTTCATATTTACACAGATATTTGTATACACATCTATATAATTGCATAAATTACTCAAAAATTACGCATATACATATGAATATATCCATATTGTACATACACAAATATGTACATACATATGTACATACAACCACGACCTACGCTAAATCTAAATCAAATCAAATCACAGCGCAATCACAACCGCAGCTGCACTTGTGCCTGCGCCGGCGCCAAATATTCTAAAATATCTGAAACTAAATACAACAACAAAAAGTCATTCATAAATGCGTGCGCGTATTCCTAAAAACAAATGCCGTTCATTCATAAGCGCGAGCATTTCATCTCCACACAAATGCTCCCCTCACCAATTTTTTTCGTGACGAACACAAAAATGCCAAAATCTTCAATTTTATAAACCATCGATGGTCATTGAAAAGTTTTAACATCGCAATATCAGACAATAATACATTTTGGCAACGTAGGTGACAATTTGCTGGCATTTTTCTAGAATGTTCTAGAAGATTCTTGAATTTTTATCCAAATGCTCTTGAGTAGAAATTTGAATAATTAGCCCTTTAAGCGTTCACATTCCAACATCCGCTGTGGGTTTGCTGGTTAAGTTGTGACATGTAATATGAAATCTTACTTTGGCCAGAGTTCAATTCCCACTCTGCGAGATTTTATTTCAATTTCTTTACTTATTTTATTAAATTTATTATACTTATATAGGCAAACTAAATACCCATATTCGTGCATATAAATTACATACATATAAGTATTCTAAATTAATATATGCATCAATATGCATGCATTTATTAAATAATTCATGTGCGCGTCAATTCAATTGCCGAAAAACAGAAAATAATATTTTTATTTTTGGCCTTATTTTTTATGAATCGTCTGTATAATTTATAGAGCTTGTGGTCAGGCCTGTATTACGAATAATATAAGAAAACAACAATCTTTCAAAGTGGTAGAAGTGTTAGCTGCTATTTCGGAGATCTCCACATCTCCTCATCAGACTTCTTTCTTTCTAGACTTTACCTAGCTTTGAACCATGGTACACGGGATTGCTGTGTGTTTACGATTGTCTATGTGTTTACGATCGATAATCTGACATTGAAAATCACTTTATTTTAATAAAGTAAATACTAATTATGTTTCCGAAATTCATTAAATTGAATTAATTTCAAAAATTTAAATATCATAGCATGTAAGGCAATGTTAATAAAAAAGAAACAAATAGAAAATTATTAAAAACTTAAGTTGAAAAAAGTACACATTTTAAAAAATTATATAATTGGAATTTTTTTCATTTCTATTAACATTAATTTACCTGAAAATAAAAAAAAATTATTAATTAATATATATTTTAATATTTTTAATACCTACTGCAAAAAAATTTAATTTATTTTATTAGGAGTTCCACCATGGATTTTACGAGGTCTAGTTTCTCCCTATCTATCTTAGCTTTGGCTTCAGCTTTATCTGCCTTCACTTTAAGGCGGTCTTCAAGCAGCTTTTGAAACTTTTCGTCAGACTTCTCTTCGATATAAGGATCTAAAATTGGTTTACGTTTTTTAGAGGTCGATGAGCCAACGTCGAGAACTTCTATATTTGGGACTAAAGTGAGCACTTATGTATAAACATGGTTACACATTTTTTAAAATAAGTCAGCAGTTACCTGGTGTAGTTGCTAACGGTTTAGTCGATCTCCTCTTTTTTGATGTGGATGGGCCAACATCTATATCTTTCACTAAAAGCAATGAAATATTTATGTATGGAAAACACGTCCTTATACATAAGTTAAATAGTAATTACTCGATGAAGCTTGTGGTGCCTTCATACGCTCATCGGGATCGCCACTCGCTTCAAGGACATTGTTGTTATCGTTGTCCAACATCGCATCAGGATAAATTGATTTTTTTCACTAAACTTCATCCACCTCGCTTTTGAAATAAAAAGATGGAAGATAATCATAATACATTTCAAAGTAACAATTTGTTTTTCTTTTTAATACTTAATTTTCAAAAGGACAGGTCAGTCTTGACCCTCCTCTTCTGGAGTTGTGTAGTTTACGCGTTTGTACTACCTCTCCAAACTATACAATTTTGCTTCTACTTGCGGCGCATAAAATAAGTAACCCTGCTCGCAAAGCTACTTTTGGCGTACCACATCTGCCTTTTATTTATTAAAGTTGGGCTTATTCCCATTATTGGTCGGAGGTCTTTGTATCTGGTTATTAATAATTTCGTAGGCGCTTCCAACCACACAAGTTTTTTGCCTTCCGGTGTGTCACCACTCCCATTAATAGGAGTGTAATCTTCCTCACTTTCCTTCAGACAAGCCTCTTCCGAAATACCTTCTCCTCTGCTTCCGCTCGGCTCTTCTGAAATGATTATACTTTCGTATATCTAGCTTATAACTTCCTGACTATAAACTGCATCTGTAAGTTAAAATAATTAAAGCAATCACATACGTACAAATTCTAAAGAAATTTTTAAATTTTATAATCACCTTCTTGCATTTTTTAAATGTTCCAGGAGAAAAAGTTACTTTAATGCTCGGTTTTTGTAAATTATCCATTTTAATATTTATTTTATCACCCGCGATTGTTAACAAGAATCAGCTGTCTGGAAAACTTACCACTTATGGATTCTCACTAGGTTTGTGTTTTCTTACTTTCGTGCATGTTTCTCTCACTGAGAGCAAAATTTTACTTATGTTTTAAAATTTAGTTACTAGCAAGTACTGGATATTTTTCTTAATAGCGAGTATCAATGGCGAGTATGCCAATGCAGCCCTCAACTATACAAGCACATCCACAGCAAACGTTGAGTTGCGCTTACCTAAATGGCTAATTATTTAAATCATACAACAAAAATCTTCACGAAAAATTCGACAAATGTTTAATATAATTCAGTTTTCCAAAGGTAATCTTTCAAAGGTACTTCACAAAAATTTCAGAAAATGCACTGTTCAATTTTAGATTAGTAAAAGTAATTAAAACACAAGTAGAATGAGCTATACATACACACTTACGTACAATGTGCATATGTATAAATATCATATATATCGCAATATCAGACAATAATGCATTTGGCAAAGTAGTCTGACAAATTGCTGGCATTTTTCTAGAAGATTCTAGAATTTTTGTCCAAATGCTCTTGAGTCGAGATTTGAATAATTAGCCCTTTAAGCAAGTATTTTGCAACGACTGCTGTGGCTTTGCTGGTTCAGCCGTGGCATGTAATTTGAAATCTTACTTTGGCCAGAGTTCAATTTCCGTTCTGCGCCATTGTATTTGATTTTTTTAAATTTATTATATGTAGGCATACTAAATACGTATATTCATGCATATAAATTGTATAACCTAAATTAATAATATGCATCAATATGTACATACATATGCATTTAATAAACAATTCAATTCACTTGCGTACATGTGCACGAGTTACAGCACCTACTGCAACAACAACACAACAAGCACCGTCAAAACCGCCTAGAGTAAGCAGTTAGCCGGCCGTCAACCCCGGAACTGCTTACACCAGCAATTAAATATATTAATTAGGTCATAAGTATATTTTGCCAATAAGCATATTTCGCAATTGGTAATAAGTGTAGAATTAGCATTTAATTTAATTGTAGAATAAGCATATTTAAAATTATAAATATAACAAACACCGAATAAACAATGCAATCGTTATTCTGAAACCAAAGCATTACTACTTTATTGTGTGAGCTCCAGTGGAGGAGTAAGTAGTGTTCATTTTTTTTAAGTTGCGCATTCTGCTAATCGTTAAGTGGCGCAGTCGGTAACCGCAACAGACAACGTTCGACCGAAAGTGTACTAATCCGGAAACCCAGTTTCGTAGTGCATCGGGCACTATTCAAGGAAGTACCAAAGAAGGACGTTGGTGGATTCTGATCCCTTACTGTCGTGGAAAATTATTCAAGAACCTACGAGAATGCAGACATTCGCACTTTGTTTAACGTGAGTGGTTAAAAGATATTGTATGTTCTACAAAAAAAAAAAAAATTTAAATTGTACAAAAAAAAAAAAACAAATGTAAGAAAAATACATATTTATAAACGAAGATTGTAAAGAAAATTTTTTATATACATACATATATTTCTATGGGTATTTAAACAAAAAAAAAAAGTTCTAAAACAAGAAATAACTAATCCTAGCATCAAACTCTGCAAAGATTATTAATTAGATTAAGATTAAAGAAATATTCATTCAAAATATAAATCGAAACTTTTTTGGAAACAGATCCTTCCGATAGCATCAAACTCTGCTACGGTGAGGCTAAATAAGAAAAAAAAAATATAAATATATATATATTAAATATACCTATATATATAAATCGTTTTACGTTTAGTCCTTCCGATAGCATCAAACTCTGCTACGGCGAGGCTAAATAAAAACGAAGCAGAAAACAAATATATATATATATATGTATATAAATCATAAATAAATAAATTTGTTTCTACGACTAGTCCTTCCGATAGCATCAAACTCTGCTACGGAAAGGATTGCAAATTCAAACAATTTACTAAATGCCTAAAACTCAGAAGGCTTTACAATTGCAAAAAATAATACCATACCAATTAAGGAGAATAACAAGAAATCTGAGCCCCATTCAAGAAAATACGCCATAAAAGACTTACCTAAATTCGACGGAAACTCAAGACTACTCCACGAATTTATAAACAACGTGGAGGAAATACTTTTATACATTACAGGGACGGGCAACACCCCTTACGGACAAATATTATTACGAGCAATACGAAACAAAATCGAAGGCCAGGCTAATGAGATACTTAACATGTATGGCACCCCACTAAATTGGGACGATATAAAAAGGAACCTTATTTTGCATTATTCCGACAAACGGACAGAAACGTCTCTCATCAGAGATTTGCACAATGCTATGCAATTCAACAAAACAGTTGAAACTTTCTAAAGTGAAATCGTAGAATTGTAATCAGCACTATGCAACAATGTCCTACTGCAGGAGCACGACCCAAACGTGGTAAAAGCAAAGAAGGACCTTTACGCCGATATGTGACTAAACTCCTTCCTCAGCGGTTTAAAAGAACCTTTAGGCTGCAGGATACGGACAATGCAACCAAATTCACTAGCTACAGCGTTAGCCTTCTGCATTAAGGAACAAAATATTTCATACCAAAGATTTAATTCCCGTCAATTTAAACCTTACACTCAAAACTCCTTTAATAGGAACACCACTCAGCAACAATACCAAAACAGAACACAAAACCGTACCCACCCATACCAACAACAACCCTACACAAATAATAGGTATCACAATAATAATTATCAGAGAAACCAAACACCAACAAACACCTCCAATACAGGAATAAACAATAATAGTACAAACAAGGATTCAGAACACAATAAGACAAATTCACTAGAAGCATCTAAAACACAACAATGTAAACAACCGTTTAAACCTAAACAAAGTGCACAAACAAGATATTCCAAGTCAGGCAACTTTAATTTCCATGAGACTAATAATTACCAACACAGCTTAGACCGTTATTTTGACAATGACGTTCAAAACTATACCAATATTGAGGATCAACAAAATTTTCACAATGTAGCCTCGGAGTTGCAACAGGATACGTAGAATTAAACAAACACGGAGATACACTTCCCTACTTAAGTATATCTTCTCCAGTTGGCAGAGACCTTAGGTTTCTGCTAGACACAGGAGCCTCTGTATCCTTCATCAACCCAGAATACATCCCTGAAAGCAAACAACACAATTGTGAACAGGTCACAATTTCCACAGCCTTTAAGAAATATCAAATCAGCAAGAAAACAATTTTACCCATTTTTAAAGAATTCAATCAAAACGGTTCTATCAGTTTCTTAATATTTAAATTTCACAACTATTTCGACGGTTTATTAGGCATAGATGCACTAACATTGTTAGGAGCAAAAATAGACTTAACAACGCAGACACTCTCTACCAAAAATGTTACTAACGAAATTAAACTTAAACCCAACTTAACATCGAGCCAGATCGTAATACCTGGAAATTCAAAAATCCTTGCCAAACTTCCAGTAGACATTGAAAACGGTAATATATACATCGACAAAACAGAACTCAAACCAAATCTCCTCATTTCTGAAGGACTCTACCAGGCCGAGAATTGGTTCAGTACCATCGGGCTGACAAATTATTCCCAATTCGAAGAAAAACTATGCATTGAGCAACCACTAAAAGCTGAAAAATACATATCCTCAAACCACGTAGAGTTGAAAAATATTAACTTCACTCAGGGCAACATCACACAGGATGTAAATATCCGTGACCTACTCAGGCTAGATCACCTTAATACTGAAGAACGTAAAGAATTAATGAAACTATGTAAACATTACGAGGATATAATATACAAGACGGACAAACCCCTGACTTTCACCAACAAAATCAAGCATCGAATAAAGACAACCGATGATATTCCAACATATACAAAATCTTACAGGTACCCATATGTACACAAAGAAGAAGTACGGAAATAAATCGCCAACATGTTAGATCAGGGCATAATCAGACAAAGTTACTCTCCATGGAGCTCACCAGTCTGGGTGGTTCCCAAGAAAAAAGACGCGAGCGGAAAGCAAAAGTGGAGATTGGTAATAGACTACAGGAAAGTAAACGAAAAAACAATATCTGATAGATACCCACTACCTAACATAACCGAAATATTAGACAAATTAGGAAAATGTTTATATTTTACAACTCTAGATCTAGCAAGCGGGTTCCATCAAATAGAAATGGACCCTAAACATATCGCTAAAACGGCATTCACTGTAGAGGAAGGTCACTACGAATACGTCAAAATGCCGTTCGGTCTAAAAAATGCACATTCCACCTTCCAAAGAGTCATGGACAACGTCCTCAAATATTTAATAGGGAAGAAGTGTCTGGTATACCTTGACGATATAATCATATATTCGACTTCACTACAAGAGCATCTCGAAAGCATCAAACAAGTTTTCGAAAAACTCCGCCAGTCCAACTTCAAAATTCAAATGGACAAATGTGAGTTTATGACATATAATAACACCTGAAGGGATCAAACCAAACCCTATGAAAGTTGATGCAATCAGGAAATTCCCTATACCGAAAACCCGCAAAGAGATCAAATGCTTTATAGGGCTAATTAGCTATTACAGAAAATTCATCAAGGATCTTGCAAAACTAACAAGACCCCTAACGAAATGTCTGAAAAAAGACGCCCAGATCACACAAAACAGTGAATATACCGAAGCATTCGAAACTTGTAAGAACCTTTTAGCAAACGATCCAATCCTACAACATACTGATTTTACCAAACCATTCGTCCTCACAACGGACGCAAGTAACTTCGCACTTGGTGCAATTTTATCGCAGGGACCAATAGGCAGGGACAAACCAATTTGCTTTGCAAGCCGCACATTGTCAGAAACTGAAGGCAGATATTCCACCATTGAAAAAGAACTCTTAGCTATCGTTTGGGCTACCAAGTACTTCCGTGAATATCTATTCGGACGCAAATTCCAAAGAGTAACGGACCACAAACCTTTAACATGGATCATGAGCCTTAAGGAACCGAACTCTAAACTAGTTAGGTGGCGACTTAAACTAAGAGTTCGACTATGAGGTCGTTTACAAAAAAGGGAAATGGAATACAAATGCGGACGCACTAAGCCGTATTAAAATAAATGAGCCAGATCCCAAATGTCATGAGCTAAATGCGAATGACAATGCAGATGAGACAATGATTAGCACTGCTCACAGCCTGGAGGAAAACTTGAATGATGGGATTTCGATATCAGAAAAGCCATTAAACGAGTTCAACCTCCAACTGATCCTTGAGGTAAGTGACAAAGGTTCACCAATGGTAGTCGAAAACATTTTCAGAAATCGGCAGAGAAGAACCATTAGAAGATCAATATTCAACGAAGACGAAATCGTAGACATATTCAAAAAGTTCTTAGCACCTAATAAGCTTACTGCTATATTTTCAGACGTCAGCACATTTCGCATCGTACAGTCAGTTTTCTCTAAATATTTTTCGCACAACAAAACATTCCGCATCCTGCGTTGCAAGGAAATTCTGAAAGATATAAGAGCAGAAGACGAACAAGAACAGTCAATTTGTGAATACCACGAACAATCAAACCATAGAGGAATAGACGAATGCTTTCTACATTTGAAAAGGGAAGTCTACTTTCCCAACATGAAAACCATAATTACTAAAACTATTAACAACTGCGATAAATGTAAAATCCATAAATATGACAGAAATCCCCCAAAAATTCAATACCAGTTACCAGAAATTTCATCAAAACCATTAGAAATCGTACGCATCGACATATATGTATACAATAAATGGCAGTCTAATCCTCACCCTTATCGACAAATTTTCCAAATTCGCCGCAGCTTTCACATTAAGCGCAAGAACCAGTATAACGGTTCTCAGAGCTCTAAAAAGCTACATAAGCCTTTACGGCATTCCTAAAAAGATTGTGTGCGACAAGGACCCGAATTCACAGCGAATATGTTCCTACTCATGCTGCGCAATCCTATAAGCTTCCTTGGTATTCGAGAGAGCTCAAGCGTCTAAAGAACCTTAGAAACAAATTCTTTAAAAGGTTTAAGATTACAAATGATCCAATCCACTATGAATTGTTTTTCACTTATAAGAATGAATTTAATAAGCTGAATAAGTCGCGATATAAAAAGTATATTAGGAGTTTTGAAACTAATATTAAGACAAACCCAAAAAGCTTTTGGAACTACATAAAGTCTAAAAAAGGGATTTCAAATATTCCGACGTCTGTTTTTTATAAAGATAAAACCGCTAACTCAATCTTGGCAGCAGCCAATCTTTTTGCTGAGTTTTTTGCATCGAATTTCGTTTCCGATGACGATGATATGCTAGACGCGGATTTCTCGGATAAGTGTAGTGTGAATTCCTCATTTGACTTTGGTTGCTTGGTTCTTACCGAGGAGGATATAAATAATTTAAAGACATCTTCAAAGACTGATATTGATGGGCTGTCTGTAAGCTTGCTGAAAAACTGCCCAGCGTTAGTTAAGCCTTTGACAGTGATTTTCAATAAATCTCTTTCCTCTGGTATAGTGATTGATGATTGGAAAGTGACCTCAATAACACCGACTTTTAAAAGTGGCAATAAGAGTGATATCAGGAATTATAGACCTATATCCAAGCTATCTACAGTATCTAAGTTAATAGAATGTGTAATTAAAGAGAAGTTGTTTTTTAATCTTAAACACTTAATTTCCATGAAGCAGCATGGATTTGTATCAGGTAGATCTACATTAACTAATCTAGCAGTTTTTTCTGTTGACTGTTTTACTGCCTTTCGAAATGGGTATCAAATGGATACCATCTACACGGATTTCTCAAAAGCTTTTGATAGGATCTCGCATAAATTGTTAATAGCTAAACTATCTAATATGGGGTTTCATTCTGTATTTTTACTGTGGATTAAGTCATACTTGGCTTACAGGGAAAGCTTTGTTGTAATTAACGGTGTTTATTCGAACTCGTTTGTGCCGACCTCTGGTGTTCCACAAGGTAGCGTACTGGGTCCGTTGTTTTTTATATTGTTTGTTAACGATATTGGGGACTGTTTTTCGACAGCTAAGTATCTTATGTATGCGGACGATCTTAAAATTTACTCGGTGATTAGAAACGCTAATGATTCACTAGTACTTCAAGCGGAGCTTGATAGGTTGTACTTGTGGTGTGAAAAAAATCGCTTATTTCTCAACATTAAGAAATGTCATCAAATAACTTTTTCTAAACTCCAAAATCCAATTTGTACCTCTTATAGCATTTGCTCTAATATGTTAAATTCCATTAATGAGATTAAAGACCTTGGTGTATACTTTGATGTTAAATTTAGCTTTGTCACACATATTAATTATACAATTTCTAAAGCCTTTGCAATGCTTGCATTTGTGCGCCGCAATAGTTTTTCTTTTTCAGATCCGTACACTCTTAAGATACTGTATTCCTCTTATGTTCGCTCGATACTTGAATACGCTGTTTTCGTTTGGAGGCCTTACCACCAAATTCATATAAATCGGTTTTAGTCGGTGTAGAAGGTGTTTATCCGATTTGCTCTTCGTTCTTTACATTTCTCTGAGCCCTTACCTGCTTACAACTCACGTTGTCAGTTGATCAACTTAATGACATTGCATAATAAAAGAATTTTCTTATCAGTCTCCTTTTTGATAGATGTTGTCACTGGCTTTGTTGATTGGTCTTCGCTACTGAGTAAAATCAACTTTAATGTGCCGTGTAGAGTCTTGCGTCATATGGATCCGTTTTATGTTGGCACAAGTAGAACAGTATATGGCTTTAATGCCCCGATTAACAGGACACTTTTTGAATTCAATAAGCTCTTTGTTTCTTTGGACCTTGATTTCTCAAGTACTAAAGCCAGCTTAAAAGTTAATTTAAAATCATACTTAAGTAACAATATTGTTCTTTAGTTTCTAAATGTAATCTTAAGAAAAATAAAATAAAATTATTTTTTGCTGTGTTCCTATGTACTTAGTCTGAATGAATTGTAAATTTCATAGACAAATAAATAAATAAATAAATAAATAAATAAATATATTCCAGGGTTTCTGTAAGCAAATCAGAACTAACCTGCATTTCACATCATTCCAACAAACAAGCAGTAATGCTCCTGTAGAAAGGCTTCACTCTACGTTAACTGAGATATATAGAATAATCCTTTCAACACGTAAAGAACATAAATTGACCACCGAGCACGATGAAATGTTGAACGAAGCACTCATTACTTATAATAACGCTATTCACTCCACAACCAAGTACACTCCTTACGAACTCTTTTTCGGAAGGCCTTACATATTTCTTAAAACTCTAGATTCTACCGATGAACATGAATATTTAACCAAATTAAACGAATTTCTCAATGTACTGTACCCTGAGATCAAAGAAAAAGTATCACAAGTTACACGAGCAAAACTCGATTAATTAAATAAATCAAGACAACCAGCAGAAGATCGTGAAGAAAATGAAGTAGTATTTAGAAAGGAAGCCAGACGCAACAAAATAACACCAAGATTCTCCAAACATCTGATATCAAAAAACAATAAAGTTACTGTTGTTACTAGCCGAAACAAAAAGATACATAAAGGCAAATTAAGGAAACGAAATAAGGCATAAACATGCGTACCAGCTAGGTACTTTAATCGAAAATGTCATCCAATGAGTACTACAGCACAATCAGAGCATATGATTGACGCACCAGGAAAATGGATGAGATCAACCTTCACTGAATATGATTGGTTGGTCAATAACATTAACAGCAACTAAATAACACAAAAAAAAAATAAAGGCAAATCAAGGAAACGAAATAAGACATAAACATGCGTACCAGCTAGGTACTTTAATCGAAAATGTCATCCAACGAGTACTACAGCACAATCAGAGCATATGATTGACGCACCAGGAAAAGGGATGAGATCAACCTTCACTGAATATGATTGGTTGGTCAATAACATTAACAGCAACTAAATAACACAAAAAAAAAAAAAAAAAAATTATTAGATATAAATATAAATATAGATATACACACTTGTACACAACCTCCTTTAAGTAATTATTCACTCTTCAACTACCATTCCACCACTCTTCCAGACTATCGATTGTGTCTGCACAAGTCATCAAAATTAACAAACTAACAAACAACAACACCATACTACCCTTACACCTAGGACCATCTCGGACAATCACCAACTTTACTAACCTCATTCATATAATCAGACTCGACAAATACGAGGGTAACATTGCTAACATCTCCCAAAATCTTGAGAGATTCGAACAAACAGCAATGAAAACTGATTCTATTAGCTTAACTAAATTTAAACTCAAAGAACTACAAAACAAACTACTAACATTGACACCCATAAAAAGACATAAAAGAGGGTTAATTAATGGACTAGGCACAGCAATCAAATTTATTACCGGAAATATGGACGCACAAAACGCTAAGAACATTAACACACAAATAGAAAATATAATATCTAACACAAACAATCTAACAAACACAGTAAAAACACAACACTCAATAAACTTTCAACTAATAAATAGATTCAAAAACATAACTGACCACATAAACACAGAACAAAACAGCATTAAATCATTCATGGAGCAATCTGCAAACACAATCAAGAGGGAAGAACATATCCTTATAGAAACACAATACCTAAATCAAATTAACTTTAATATTGACCTGCTGACTTATCATTTATCTAACATAGCAGAAACAATTATGCTAAGTAGACTTAATGTAATACCAAAATTTGTATTGTCAACAAGCGAACTAGAAAATATTGAAAACCATTTGAAGAAACAAGATATGCAAATTGAGTCGATAGAATAATTATACGAACTGTTAAGCTTACAAGCATATTATAACAACTCAAACATTATTTTTAATATACGTATTCCTAATCTATCTCTAGAAAAGTATTCTCTATATCACATTGTTTCACTACCTATTAATAACACTAAGCTTTTAGTAACTAAGCCATATATAAATTTTAATGTAAAGGACATACAATATCTAAATACACCTTGCCCCAAAATAGAAGGAACATATTTTTGTACGCAACCGAAGTCAAAGCCCAGCCTAGCAGACTCAACTTGCATCGGCAGACTCATGGCCAATGAATCAGCCAACTGCTCACTACAAGATGTCGGAATCATGGAGTCTATTACTCAGCCCGAACCAAACTTCATCCTGTTTATCAATGCCCCAGTCACGCAGATAAAATCGACCTGCAGTAGCGAAACCATCGAAATACACGGAACGGCATTGCTACACTTCAAAGATTGTAATGTCGAAATAAACGGAGTAACCTACGAAGGCCACCATGAAGTATTCTACGAAGAAATCGACATTCCACCCTTGCCAGCCTGCTTACACCAGCAATTAAATATATTAATTAGGTCATAAGTATATTTTGCCAATAAGCATATTTCGCAATAGGTAATAAGTGTAGAATTAGCATTTAATTTAATTGTAGAATAAGCATATTTAAAATTATAAATGTAACAAACACCGAATAAACAATGCAATCGTTATTCTGAAACCAAAGCATTACTACTTTTATTGTGTGAGCTCCAGTGGAGGAGCAAGTAGTGTTCATTTTTTTTAAGTCGCGCATTCTGCTAATCGTTAAGTCACGCGCAATTGGTGAATCGATACAAAAATTGCCGAAAACTCAAAAGAATATTCTTTTGACGATTCCCTCCTTTCTTACAAGTTCTCTGGTATCACCATTTCCTTAGTGCCAACAGTTTCACACAAACAGACAGAACTGTGGCAATGGCAAAAACGTTGGCACATGCAAAATTATGACACTGGAAAACCCGAATATTTCCGATACTGATGATACTGGCAATGGACGAAAATACACTAGTTTCAGAAGTAATCACCGTTACAAGGAGAAATGGGAGTGCGTCATTCGCTGTCGATGAATTCTTCGTCAAAAGCTAACAGTGGTTACGACAAACTGGCAATTATTCAAATTGAGGAAATATGTGTAGATTTGTGTATACACATAATAAGTAGAACAATATCTGACTCACTTCCAGATGCATGCTGTGTTTGCGGGTACTCCTAAACAAATCTGTTGAGAAGACTTTTCCATCTGGTCATAAAGACAGATTCTGTAAATGCGAATAACAAATATGATTTTCAACTACATGCGTATGTATGTACATATGTATATCCAAGTTACTCTTTCAGTCTTGCCTGGAAACTCTATACTAACTTGGATGGATGGAATGGAACACAATATCTATGTAGGGTGAACTCTTTGCATGCAGATTGAAATACATCATCTGTGTTTTCGTACTGGCAATGTGAAAAATTGGCATATTGGCATTAGATGAAGAAAAGTTATCTCCTCGTCAAATAGCAGCTAGAATTTGTTGTAGCCATTCAACAATAGTTCGTCTTTTACAAAAAAAGAGAATAGTGATGTGTTGGAGCGTAAAAATGGATCAGGTCGTCCTCGAAAGTCAATTGAGAGAACAGACAACATACTGCGGCGGATAAGTTTAAGCGACCGCTTTAAAAGCGCATGTCGTGTCGCTGACCCACTGGCGAATTTAACATAAGCACTTTCTTATGCTTAGCTTGGTTTATTTCTAAATCGAACATGCAATATTATATATATTTATGCATATAAATTAACTCTAGTACTTACCGCAGTGTGTGCTTTATCTCTTCTTGTTGGTCAGCGACTGATTCTGAAATTGATTTGCGTTTGCAGATCAACAAAATTATGGAGTGACGAATAAAAAGGACACATTGCGGGAATTATATGTACATAAACTAAAATGCAAAACTCTGCGGAGATCAACTCCAATGCTTTGCATACACATATGTACATACATACATATGCGCGAATAGAGAACAAACCCAGTAAACATTTTGAGTCCGATTGGACTCATAATTCGGAGTGGGAGCGCTCATTATGAGTTCTTATAGGAGTGCAATATGAGTGTGTTTCCCTTCTTGCGATGGTCGTCATATATGAGTCCGAATTCAGATACCATATGAGCCTCTTTTAGGAGTCATATATGACTCATATTTTAGAGAAAACAAGAGTTCTTATAATATATCTGTTTCTTTTATAGTAAAACAACAGAAATAATGTAATACTAAATAAAGAAAGTAAAATTCAGTTTTTATTCCATTTTTGGTAAAAAAAAAAAAAAATTATATAAAAATTTTCCTTTTTTTAAATATTTAAAAAACTAATTAGATTCCTGCCTTTGGGTTTTCTTATTCCTATATATAACTCAGTCTTGCGCAGTTTGAAACCACTATATTGTAATTTTCTTAAATTCCACCTCATTGCCAAATTTTCGAGAAAACGTTAATTAAGACCACCAAACGGCATTTCAAAAGTATTACCCTTAAAAGCACTTGTTATGGCCATATTTTGAAGGGAAATTTTGCCTTCAACATCTATCCATGATATTTCACGGGCCAACTCGTCGGCGACCAAGCGCATCCAAACACATAGATCCCGCAAGTTTCCCAGGGTCTGGCATTCCAATTACATAGACTTCATTTTCCTGAAAAAGACACAAAAATTGACTTGGCCTTGCTTGATCTGCCACAGCAAAACATTTTTCGACTACATTATTTTTTTTTTTAATGATTTCATCACCGCTATTGCCTCTTTATGGTCTCTTCTTCATGACATTAAGTAGACAAAAACCTTTTACTGTTCTTTATATTTTAGACATGTATGTATATTAAATTATATTTTTATTCACTAACCACATTGATTTTTAGAAAAATAAAACTGGTAAATCTTTTTGATAGTAAAAAGTATTATTTACACTTCAACAGTTGCACATCAACTGAATTCTTGTTCATCGATGAACGCACGTGTTCGTTGGTCGTGGAATTCGTGGAATTCGTGGAAACACAAGTAACGGCATTTCCAATATACAATACATAATTGCAAGAGATGATGACTCATAACTCTGAGCCTCATATTTCCGTCATATTTTATACTCATTTCGGACTCATAATTCTGAGCCTCATATTTCCTACATTCTTTCCACTCATTTCGGACTCATAATTCTGAGCCGTCCAAAAATGTTTGCTGAGAAGCGAAATAGGCAATACTGCATTGGCTGTTACCCATTGCGTGAACATCAACATACGCTTGCGCATACGTACATGCAAAGGGTTAGCGGCAAATCAAATATACAGATGGCACTCATTATATACATATGCACATGTATACCGAAAAATGAGAGTAACATATGTTTGTATGTAAATACTTAAAATGAACAGCTACGAATTTCTTGGGCTAAAAAGTACCAAAATTGGGATCAAAATGATTGACAACAGATTATGTGGTCTGACGAAAGGAAATTTATTATTATTTTTGGCCTTATATTTATGAATCGTCTGTATAATTTATGGAGCTTGAGGCCAGGTTATTATTCCCTAATACATAATTACAATAAGGATGAGCACGCCTAAAAGACTGGGTTCAGACGGGGAAACTTTTGTTGCTTATTATCGGCGATTTCCCTTTTCGTGTTGCTCGTCGCGTTCACACAGAGCAACTCTGTTCAAGCAATTTTCTGGCATTTCATTTTATACCATTTTCGCAAATTTCTGTACGTTTCGCTTAAGCGGCTTTTACACATTCTGATAATTTTTGTGATTATAAGTAAAAGGTGAGTTGAAAAATGAAGCTTTAACATAATTTACGTTAATATATAGTGGGTCCGTTTTAATGTAACCTAGTTGCAAAAAAACACTCCAACTCGGATAAAATTTCCTTTTAGTTACTTCACAACACTGGCAAAATCTGTCATTAAACATATGATTTGTTTAGTGAAATTTTAAAGAAGTAAAACAAAATGAGCACTTCTGAGTATTCTGTGGTAAGTTATTAAATTTATTTAAAAACATTAATTAAATGCATTAAATAGCCTTTTACTTTTGTAGATGATGTCTTTGTACACGGGTGAGCATTGCGAATCACGTCGTAATAGAGAGATGTAAGCAATACAGTGGCATTTAGGCAACTAGCAAATTTGTGCGATATCAACGGTTGAAGGTTTTGAAGAATGAAACCTAGACGCAGCCCTTGACAGAAGGCACACCCTTTTTAATTATTTAAGACAACAAAATATTGTATAAAAATTTCACTGCATATACATATGTATACATTTATATCTTTAACTTCACTTATAAAAATATTTACAAGAATTCATTGCATTTCATTCAACTTAAAATCTATAAACCAAAAACAAATTCACGAGGAGTATCACATATACAATTAAATTCAGATCATTTCATATTCTAATTAGTTACAAGTAAAATAAAAACCAAAAGCAAAGACAGCACATTTACCGAAAATGTTTCAAACGGTCTATAACCCACATGCACCGTGTGGTCGTTTGAAATAATCGGACTACTCCCAAACATTTCGTCCATTTGCTCCATATAGGGGGCAAAGCACGGGCTGGCGCCGGTTCTGTTGTTGTTGTCTCGTGCCGCCTTATAGGTCTAGAGAAGACTGCGCATCTTCGACTCCAAACACAGCGGCGTCCTTTCAAAGTCCTGGAAGTGGATTAATAAATATAATTTCTTCAAATATATATTTCTTGAACCTACCGAGATGACCATGGACACCATGTCTTCTAACACGTTCGCGTAGGCCAAACTCTTTCAATTTGGGTGCTCAACTCCGCTTTCCGGGCGAGGTAGCATCTCAAAATACCTGTTGTCTCCTCACGGGACCATCTCTTTTGCCTTTTTTCTTGCATTCTGAAATAACAAATATGTTTTAATTCATAATTTGATGTGAAATATACGAAGCACAAATTTTACTTACCCTTGTTCCATTTTTATTTGTTTTGTTTATGTATCCATAAAACAAACAAGATTTGACAGTTGATTGAAATTTCCCAAGTATTTTTCCAGAGCCCATTCACAATAGAGCGGGTTTTTTGCTTCACAACACTACATCTCAGGTCGGATATCATATAACCGAGTTGGCTCGACTCGCATATTTTTCCGAGTTAGTGTTGTTGTTTTACATGCTATTTCTTATCCTACCTAGTGTTTTTTTGCAACTAGGTTACATTAAAACGGGCCTTGTATATGCGTACACATGTGTATATTTAATCGCAAAAAAATAAGAAAAAAATTCATTTCCCAACTTACCGTATGTATTCACTTAAAACTCAACAAAACTGCAACCACTGAAAGAATTTATAAATGAAAAGGGATGTCAAATTTCTTAGCTGCCGACTGAGTAACGAGTTGCCGCGACAAAAGTTTCCCTGTCTGAACGCTGTCAAAACAAACTATAAGTAGATCAAAAAGCTTATAGATTTGCAAAACAACAATGCCAACCACGCTATTAAGCACATAGTGGCGATGTCACACTTAATAGCGGTATGGTTGGAGATAGGGATAAGGAGAAAACAAGCAATTTTCACACGGTTAGCGTGGCTGAGTGGTTGCGTGCTCGCCTAGCAATCCCGTGTACCATGGTTCAAAGCCAGATAAAGTCAAGAAAAAAAGATGTCTGATGAGGAGATGTGGTGATCTCCGAAATAGCTGCTATCACTTCTACCACTTTGAAAGATTGTTGTTTTTTCATATTATTCATAATACCTGGCCACAAGCTCTATAAATTATACAGAAAATAATATTATTTTGGTTAGCGTCTCCTTTTCCTCCCATCCCTTCTCTTATCAACAATTGTTGCATATATCCTCTTCCGTCTCAACTTGCCCCGCTGACAATCAAAAAACAAATTTTTTCGCAGGTTACTACTTTTTCTTCTTTGTTTCATTTTTAGTTGGATTCGTAAATTGCTCTTCTTTTCGCAAACATTGTTATGATTTGCATGCCGGTCACATTATCATATTGAACGTTTTAGCTTTTGCCCCATAGTTCGAATCCCTGCTTTTTTGTGTCATGTCTAATTCTTATGATTTTTTTTAATTCCATAGAAAATAACGTATCCTTCATTTTATGGATATTTTTCTTCATTTAAATTTCTGCTCTGATTCTATTTTATTACAAATGAATATACAAAATCGTGAAAAAGTTTTTATATGCTTAGTTTTTTGGAGTAGTTTGAAATGTGAAATGCAAACACATTACATATTTTATTTATTCAATAGGATATAAAATAAAATTTTAACTATCCGAGCATTTTTTGTAGTTACAGCGATCCCTGAAAACAGTTGCATCACTTCACAAAAGTTCTGATCTGATTCTATTTAGGTACAAATGAATATGATGCTGTAAAAACTCTAAAACTACATAAGTGAGGAAAAAATTTCCGAAATGAAATTTCAAAAATTTTACAACATCAGTTATGAAAAAGTAAAACGAAGCAAAATTATAATAATAATATTGGTAGGCACGCTGTTAATTATCACATCTTAACATAATAAATATATGTTCACGACATTTTCTTACTGGCCTCTCTGTTAGAATGTTATCTGGATATGTTAAATAGCTTTAGGGAAAACCAGTTTGGAAACGTTTCAGACAACATTTTTTGCAGTCCACAAATTTGCAGCTTCTCATACTTCTAAGTTCTCTGGTTTTACTTAATTGACGTTTAAACAGGTACCAACCTACTTTCAAGATATTTTGAAAATGATGCTTTCGTTTGATACCCATATTGCACTATGGGAAGCCATACATCCAATTATATACATATACATACATACATATGTATATGTGGCATATTCCTATCCAAATCTATCCAGTCCTCACTGAGCAGTATGTGATTTTACGCCACGTGTTGACCTGTAATTGAATTGAAGTGAAAAGCGAAATGTTTGGCGGCACTCTCACTTTTTTGTGAAAGCGACAGCACTGTTTTAAAATGACAGTTCTTGAAAAAACAACGAACTGCTCAGGTACAAGCACTCATCACTGCAGGTAAGAAGATGAACATCGATAATGAAAGAGAAATTTCAAAATATGTACACTATTATCACTCACGGTTCGTCAGAAAATGTGCATTTGCACAGCAGGTGGTGGTATACCTGGGATGTACGATCGACAGTAAAGGACTCAAGCGAACGAGACATCGCGGGAGTTCCCAAAACCGCAAACAGTCGCTGAGCTTCACCGTTTTCTGGGCTCATAGAAATTTTGATCCTGGGTCTGAAGCGATAATGGTTGACACTTGTAACGTCAACTCTGCTATTAATTTTGGGTCTTTATCGCTTGTCATTGATGATGTTTGTGAAGGCATTCAGAAAATTAAAAGCTCCTGGCTAGTTGATGTTGATGGGTTTTCATCTCATCTTTTCAAGAAATGTTCGGCCTTGGCCTATCCACTTTTGCTAATTTTTAATAAATCCTTAGGTTGCGGTGAATTCATAGACGCCTGGAAGGTTACAAGTATCACACCTGTATTTAAAAGTGGTAATAAATGTGATATTTCTAATTATAGGCCTATTTCGAAACTTTCTACAACATCAAAATTATTTGAATATATCATCAAACAGAAATTATATTTCGCAGTAAAGCGCTGTATTTCTAATAACCAGCATGGCTTCATGGCTGGTAGATCAACCGTCACCAATCTTGCTGTTTTTTCTGAATATTGTACGTCTGCCTTCAATAATAGACTTCAAGTAGATACTGTGTATACGGATTTTTCCAAGGCGTTTGATAGAGTTAGTCACTCGATTTTAGTTTCCAAACTGTTTAGTTTTGGGTTTCACTCCATTTTCTTAAAATGGGTTAAGTCGTATCTCTCTCGTCGTAAATGTGTAGTTGTTGTCGACGACAACTCTTCGCATTCTTTTATAGCTACTTCCGGTGTTCCTCAGGGGAGTATTTTGGGCCCATTGCTATTTATAATTTTTATTAATGATATTTCTGAATGTTTTCACTTCTCTAACTTCCTCCTGTATGCAGATGATTTGAAAATATTTAACACAATCTCAAGCCTTTCGGATTCTTTCAAGCTCCAGCTGGATCTTAATAATGTTGTGGCGTGGTGTGATCGGAATCGACTTCATTTAAACATTAAGAAATGCTCTCATCTGTCGTTTTCAAAGTCTAGGGAATTTATTTCTACCTCGTATTTTGTTAACAATTCCCGACTCACTACTTTGAGTGAGGTCTCGGACTTAGGAGTAATTTTTGATTCGAAATTTACGTTTCTCAATCACTTAAATTTCATCATCGCCAAGTCTTATTCTACCTTTGCTTTCATTCGTCGTTTTGGTGCTGATTTTACTTGCCCATACACTTTAAAGGTACTATTTACTTCGCTTGTGCGATCTAAGTTAGAATATGCAGTATTTATATGGAGGCCATATCACCGTTGTCACATTAATAGACTAGAAACCATTCAGAAGAAGTTTCTGCGTTTTGCTCTTAGATCATTATTCTTCTCTGATCCGATTCCATCGTATAGTTCAAGATGTGCATTGATAAACTTAAAATCTTTAGAAAGTAGGAGCAGTATACTTTCAATCTGCTTTGTTTTCGATGTTGTAAGTGGAGTAATCGACTCTCCAGCCCTTCTAGAGCGTATTTACTTCCATATTCCTCAAATAAACTTGAGGAGTAATGATTTGTTCTTCTTGGAGCGTGCCAGAACTGTTTATGCTTCTTATGCACCTTTTCTTAGAACTTTGAAAGAATTTAATCAAGTCTCAAATTCTCTCGCTTTTGATTTTTCGTTAACTAAGCAAAATTTCAAGCTATTATTAAATGAATTAATTAGATAAACCTTATTTTGCAAAACTATTTGTATTCCCATAGTCTTGTATAGTCTGTAAAAAATCCTGTATTTTTTAGACTGAATAAATAAATAAATAAATAAATAAATAAATAAATTCACACGCCACTAGTTGCGCTATACGCAGGGGCGAAAAAGGACAAACGCATTATTACATGGACCGATGTAACATCAAAGGCCTTACGCCAGCTGGCATACCCCGCTTTGGATGTTCTTTAACTCTTCGGTGCAATGCCTCAGACCAATCGGTAGGATCAGCGCCTGACTAAAAGGGAAATGGTGTAATACAACCCCTAGTCTTCTACACAGCTAAGCTCAGTAAACCGGAACGAAACTACAGCGCCTATGATTGTGAGCTTTTAGCGATTTTCAAAGGCATACGATTTTTTAAACATTTACCCAAGGCTTCGCAGCTGCAACAGCGGCAACTTCAATACATCATCCAAATTTCCAGCACGTCAATACATTCTCAAGATAAAGTAGTGGCTGGCGCTTGCTATAAATCTTCCAATAACTACATCAGCTAGGGAGATTAAACAGAAGCACCGCGAAGGCCAAGAACTACACCACCTTTTGCGTTCGAACTCAATGTTGTTCCAGCTACAAAAACTCAAAATCGACGACTCAGGTGCAGATCTATATTTCGATAACGGGTAAGGTGCGAACCCTAACGGACATACCCCGCAAAAGCTCATAAACTAGCAATATGCGTGGCCGCATTCGAAGGGTTCACACCTGCTTGTCGTGTCAATGAACCGAGATTTGCCGTCACGTTAACAATAGAACATCAAATACCGAGCGAACGTTTCAAGCACGTGTTCGTCCACATTATCGTCATGCCACTTTGGACGGATAATCTGACAATATCGATCACTACACTCGTTGGCCTGAAGTAACACCTCTTATACCGACACAGTGGTGAAAGCATTTTTCAACGGTTGGTTAAGCCGTTTTAGAGCACCAGCGACAAAGGCTCCCAATTCGAACCTAAATTTTTTAGCGCTTTTACCCAGCGCATAGGGTGCAACCGGACTCGAACGACTTCCTTCCACCCAGCATCAAACGGCATCATCGAGGTATCATAAGTCGCTTAAGGCAGCAATCAGGTGCCACGCTTTACCAAACTAGGTAAATACACTTTCAGTAGTGTTGCTCGGTCTTCGCACCAGCTTTAAAGACGGCATCAAAGCCAGCGTAGCTGAAACCCAACTGCAGCTCCGTCATCCAGTGGTTCCATATGGCCAGACGACATACGCACATACTCCAGAGCAAAACAACGTAGCGGCCCGTGACTTCTCATGCACACTCAAGTCACTACAGGGGGCTACCTTGGACACACTCTCACTTTTCTGTTAAATACTTATTTCAATAAATAAAAGTTTTTTAACCTGATACGGTAACATGCGATTGTTGGCATACTCTACAAATGTGAAGCTAATGCGATTATACCCCAATGAATAACACCACGAGTACCAATGATATTCACTTGTATTTATTTTAGAGGTAGTAGAGTAATTCCTAGCAGCGCCGATCTACGGTTAATATGTGAACTGTTGATAGTGATCTTAGAAGATTTCGAAGGAAACGAAACGGTCTTATCTCTCCTGAAATGAGTACGACGAGGTTCATCCATGAAACTCTAATTGAGTACTTTGGTGATCATCAGGTGCATCAGTCTGCTGATTGTTCTCATGGTTCCCTTAGCTATGTGAGCTTACTTCAGTCAGACCACCGACACAAATTTTTCAGCCCCACCAACATTGATGTTAAATACATTTAAACCCCATCGTTCTAGTTAGTTGTCGCGGCGAAGAGTTTATGATCCGTCTTTACGATGAATTGGTATCGCTATAAGATGTGACTAAAGGATTTGAAGGCTGCAAACATCGCCAACAGTTCTCACAATTCATACGTGCGATATTTGGTTTCTGTAAGGCTGAGCTTTCTTGAGAAGAATCCAACTGACTTATAGGTCCCATCTTTGAACTGTCCCAATGATGAGAATATAGCTGAGTCAGAGGCATCAGTTCTTAGAGAGATCGGAGCAGTTGATGAGAGGAATGATATGCGAACTGCTGCCGCAATAATCCGCTTACACTCCTCCAAAGCGCGCTCAGAATCTGTTGTACACAGCACTTTACGTTTGTAATTTTTCTGGCGATCATATCCAGAAAACGGCGAAGATCGGATATTTCATTTCATTTTCATTTAGTATAGCCTAGGTAAGCTACTTCCTCACAGACAAACTGCCACTTGTTCGGGTTCAGTGAGATGCGGTCTAGACGATTGAAATGCTCCTCATGGGACTCAGGCGCACTATGAGGTCATCAATGAAACAGCCGACGAGCTCTATGCCTCTGAAAATATTATCCATATGACGCTGGAAGGTTTGAGTGGCATTGCGAAGTCCAGGAGGTATCCCCAGGAACTCGAAAAAGACAAAGGGGTGCTGTGACCGCTTAAATTTTACTGGGTAGCGATCAAGAATAGAGTTCATATCGATAAAAAAAATTTGCAACCTTAACACGCTTAAAAATGAAGTATGTATATTCGGCCTTTAAATTCTTACATGATCTGAGTTCAGACCGGCGTATGCCAGATTGGTTTCTATGTTTAGTTCATTAAAACATTTTAGTACGGAAGGTAGAAATATTTAAATAATTATATTTTTTTTATTGAATTTCAGTGATTAACTTAAACTATTTTGACAGACTATTTCTGTCTTGTTTTTTATATTGTTTTTTTTTTTTTAATATTTTTTATTAGTAGATCAATCTTGGTAGTGTGTCTTGTTCTTTATACTTTTTTGTTTTATTTTTTGTTAGTAGATTACTTTTGATAGTATGTGTTTTAGAGTAGCTTTTATAACTCTTGTAAAACGAAAAGTATTGAGTTATATTCAAATTCGAAAAGGACGTAATAAAGTTGCTTTAATAGGTATTCCACAACCTCTTTGTGATGCAATTAAATTATTTACTAATGAACACATTTACCCACTTTTATCAAATTATATTTTTTTTCAGTTCTTTATTTATTTATTTCTTTATTAGTTTGGCTTTATGTTCCTTTATTTATTAAATTATTCTCTTTTAGCTTAGATTTATCATCTTTTTATGTTGTACAAGTGTAAGGGTTTATACAGTAATAATTGCTGGTTGCTCATCTAATTCAAATTATGCTTTATTAGGTGGATTACGAGCTATAGCTCAAAAAATTTTCTGTGAAGATAGTGAAGATAAACAAAAGCAATTTTAGAGAATCTATCTATAATGACTTCAGTACTTACTCTTTAACTGACATTCCATCTTCCATTATAGTCCTAATTTATTCATATTTTTGTCACTAATTTCTTTGTTAAAACATTGTTAACTCGATAAACCTGTCATTTAATTTATAAGTTTTATTGCTTATTTATGTACATTTGTACTGCTTATTACCTCACTTTAAGATCTGTTATGTCTTGTTATTGTAACTCTGAAATTTGTTGTACTATAAAAGATTTTAATATCTTATTGTTCTAATTCGCCCTAATAAATAATGGATGAATGAATGAATAGTATAGCTTTAATTTGACTATCTTTTGTCTTTTTTTAATTGGTGGTTATAATTTTTAGGATTTTTTTGTTATCAATACTACATATTATTATTTTTTAGAGAAATTTAAATTATGGAACTAACAATTATAGCACACTAGCTGCTGAGGCCTACGGTGCTTTTGTACTTAATTGTTGTGAACATCGAATTGAGGTTTGTACTTAAGTTAGTTTTGCAAAGGTATGTGGAAATGTATTTCTTTTAAAAACCTAAATAAGGCAGCCATATTACTCGGATTTATCTCTTTTAAAAGTGAAGACGGTGAGGATGTGTTTAGAGACTAATGGTAGACAAGCGTGAGTGTTATATTAAGATGATTCCCACAAAAGGGGCATACAGAAGGAGGCTCGCTAAGAAGAAGATGTTGGTGGGTTAGTTTGGTGTGGTCTATCCTGAGACGCGTAAAAATGTATTGTAGTGTAGTGGAAGCAGAGGAATGGAAACCGGACTTCTTGCATTGGGGTTTATAGAGCGTATATGGGTGATTGAATCGGACCAGGAACTAAGATTTAGAGTGCATATATGGTTGTGAATGTGTTTAAGGTGATCTTTTGTGGAAAGTGAAGGAGACGATGTTGAAGGGGTAAGATGTACATATTTTTTGCTGCTAAATCAGCGTGTTCATTACCTCCGTTACCCACGTGACTAGGGATCCAGACGAGTTTTATTTTGTCGGCATTTTTAATTGGCTGGTCTCGGGTTTGGCTTGCAATGCGGTTGTCACTGTATACATATGTTTTTTATACTTTCGATGACGGAAAAACTAACTGAATATATTGCGAATTTGCCCTTGTTAATTAACCGATTGTTTTTTGTATTGCGGTGGATTCCGCCGTATGGTTTGAAGCATAAAGAGGCAGTGATCCGCCGTACATGAGGCTTCCGTTTTCCTTCCCAACAGCGAAAGCGGTATTGTGTTCGGATTTGGATCCGTCAGTGAAAATTCAACTCCAGTCACCTATGTAAGTCTGCGCTTTTCATTATTTCTTTATAAAGTTGCATGAAAGTGTGTTGCATGAATTGCTTTTGGGATAACTATGCAGTTGTGTATTTATGGATGAAGGTGCTAGTATGCAGGGTGCTTATTGACTCACTTTGTTCCAACTATATGGTATTTTCATTTTCAAAGCTTTGCAGAGTGTCTTGTCGGAAGGCGTTACTAAATGTATCAAACAGTAGCTTGTTCTTTGTATTCACTAATTTAGGAATGAGTTTATAAGTGTTTTTTGGCGTCTATCAATGATTGATGGAAGAATGGCCTCGGCTAGTACACATTTTGTGGGAGATGTTGGGAAGGCTTTAACGCTGCAGCGGACTGATGTGTGGTATGGCTTATTAAGGAGCGTTAAATGGGATTTAGCGCACCAGCCGTATATTTGGAGTCCGTAGTCAATTTCGCATAGGACTAGAGATCTTGTCAGGTCGACAAGCGTGTTGGTGTATATACAAAAGAGTTTTGATGACAAATACTTTATTATGTTTAAACGGTCATTAGATTAGTTTTTTCTGAGTTCTGTACATTGATGTTTGTATGTGTATTTTTTGTCGAAAATTATAACTTATATATTTAATGAACTAACATTTCCTATATTGTTTTTGGTTATGCTTACTTGTATCGAAGGATTGCGGCATACTCGTATATGGAGTATTTTACATTTGTTAAAGAAATTCCCCAGGAATTTATGTCTTCAAAAAGGCTAGAAAATATGTCTTGTGCTTTGGATGTGCCTTTCTCTTTGGTATAGAATACTGCATCATCTGCGTATATGCTAAGGTGTAGGCCGCGATATTTGGCGATCATTGTGATTACTTTCTGAAAGACTATAATAAAAAGGACGACAGAAAAAGGAGACCCTTGGGGATACCATTTGGAAGTGAAAGAGATTCGGAGTATAAGCCATTGACTTCTTTTACGTATGGAGAGAAAGGATCTAATTAGGTTATATGTACATTCTACTGCGATCGAAAGCTTTCTCGATGTCTATAGACAGCACGAATACATGGTTTTTTTCTTGACATAGCGTCGCTGATAAAATGTTGGAGAAGAAGTAGGGCAGTAGGACGTGTTCGAGTTCTGTATAGCTGAAATCGTTTTCTAAGTATTGTGCATAACTTGATGATGGATTGTTATCAATATTATATTTGAATTTTATTTATATTATTTCCTATTGATTTTGCTGCATATGAATCTGAATTAGTGTCTGGGTTTAATGTAGAATATAGAAGTGGTGGATCTGCTTTAATATCTGCTATCTACTTTGCTCAAGTTCGAAGTGCCATATGGTTCAAATTAAACAATGGACTGGAAAGACTATCAGTTCTTCAAATTCGGCATTTCAAGCAAACGGCCTAATTGTACTTGTGACAATACTTTCGAAACGACAATCATATCACTTTTTATAAAAAAATTTAGCTGAGCTTCATTCCCTGAAAAAAATGAGGATTATATCGAAAATAAATTTTGGATTGTACATACAAACATCCTGAAAATGATGAGAAAAATACCAATGCAGAATTTGAGTTTAGTGTTAGTCGTGAAGGCCAACGGGCAAAGAGCGTGTATATACAAGAAAATAAAGAATTCTGTGAATTCATTTTCATAAATGATTACAAGTGAAGAAGAAAAGTGGTCATTTAGTACCTGATTCCCATACGAAACTAACCGTTAAACTGGCCACTAGTTTGAGGCAATTTTCCTGCTATAGCCGATGGTTATGGTTCAGGCTTCTTGCGGGGTTAGTTATTCAGTATCGATATTGTGGGTATCGAGCCTTTGAAATTCGATATTTATGGGTAGCCGATTCTTTTAGGGCGGTACTTTCAAAGAGTACCACATCGATTCTTTGTGCCCGATATCGCGTCTCTACGGTGTACTCACGTCTTTATGCCCAAAACGGAAGTGCAGATTTGCTGCATGCATCAAGTTTAAATACCTTAGTGTTTATGTAGTAAAACAGATGAAGCAATGCATGATATGATGCACGATGCAAGTCATGTTAAAATTAATATTTGATGCAAACCGTCAGTGCAGCCAAGCCAATTTTTGTAAGTTTGGCAGCATTTTACGAATGATTAAATAGAGATATTGTCAAACTGTCAGCTGTGTCATATAATAACGGAGGAGCAACTTATTGAATTTGTCCGCGTAAACCGGGTTTTATACGACAAAACGCACAATTCAGACAAAAATGTTTATTTGAAGGACAAAAAATTTGATGAGCTACCTTCTCGACTAAACAAACCAGGTAAATATACAAATGTACAAAACGGGTTGAAACCGTAATAAAATGTAATTTTCTTTTAAGCTAAAGGATTAAAAGGACGTTGGCGAACTTTGCGCGACAGATTCATGAAGGAAAAGAGGATAAAACCGGCCAGTGGTAGTGCTACTTCAGTGAAGAAACCATGGAAATGGGCAGAACAAATGTCGTTTTTAAATGATGTGGACAGTTCAAATTCGAAGTAAAAACAAAACTATCTACATATTACTTGCACCAGAAATTTACCAATTGTTTTTCTTTTTAGTACATCAGGAAATTATGACTTTCTGGAAAATACTAAAAGCACTGATTACACCGTCAATACGGAGGAAAACAATAATGAGTCTTTGAATGACTCCTTGTTTGCAGATGTGCCAGAAAGTTCATCTAATTTAATTGCGGAACCTCCTCGAAAAAACAAGACCAGAATACCAACGAGGCATTAATGACTGAAGCCAGTTCTGGAATGATTGAGTTGACTCAAATAGCCCAAAATGATTTTCAACAAAAATCCAAAACCAGCACCCAAATGTTTTTTGAATCAATGTCAAAGCAAGTAGAGGAATGTTCTCGCGCCTGTACAATGTTCTCGTTTAAATTTGCAATTGCAAACCACTTTTCTTAATTTTATTGAAAAAGAGAATTTATAAAAGAATTAAATAAATCGTGTAGATATACATATGCATTTTATGTTTATTTATTTAATATTTTAGTGGCTTGATAAATAATCCTTAAGACTGTCTCTGATGGCAAAGGAAAGTCGACTAGAGTTAGGATTGCGATCATGTGCAATCTGTTGCAAAGGACAAACTTCTCGTCTCCATAATCCTTCAACGATTTCTCCTGTTTCTAGTCTATGGTCAACATAGTTTTCAGCGCGTTTTGCGTTTTTTGGTACCATGTCCAGCTGTTTAGTTAAAACACGCCACTTTGCGGTTAAAATTCCAAATGTATTTTCAACTCTCACTCTTGCTCGTGATAATCTTTTGTTAAAGTCATCTTTGTCAGCTGAAAGATTCCTGCCCGGATAAGGTCGCATAAGGTTCGTCTTTAAAGGAAAAGCTGCATCTCCAATAAAGTAATAGGCCAAAAGCACGCCACTGTTTCCAACTTCTTTTTCCTTAAGAGGACAGATTGAATTATCCAACAGCTTTGGCTTCCATAAACACCAACATCTACGCCTATGAATGTGTATTCACTATCGCATACTGCTAACAAAACAATACTGAAGTATTGTTTGTAATTAAAATATTGCGTACCAGAGCGAGGGGGGCATTTGATGTTGATGTGCTCCCCATCAATAGCACCAAGTACGTGTGGCATTCCTGTGCTTATTAGAAATTGTGAGGCAATTCTTCCCCACTCACTGGCATTTGGCGGATGTAAAAAAATGCAGCACAATTCGTTCCAAATGGCTTCGCATGTTTCATAAATTATTACGCCAACTGTTGAAACTCCTATACGGAACAACCATGCCAACAGTTGACGACAAGGACCAGGTCCAAGATATCTACGATTAAAATATTGTACGGTTCGCATGTAGTAAATCTATTGCTTTAAAAACATTATTCACTAATACTCACACTAAAGTAACAGTCAATCGCCACTCTGCTGGAATACTTTCACGTACATAATCCTGCTTAGTGATTATGTCCTTCAATAAATTTAGCAGAAGTTTGAATGTAGGGACGCCCATTCTAGTTGCTTTTCTAAACTCGATCTCGTTTTCTTCCTTCATGGATGTATGTGAAAAGTTTATGAAAAAATCCATGCAGTTGCCGCTCATTTTCTGCATAGATGCTCTGCCTCCATATTCTTTTCTTATGTGCAGGTTTCTTTTGCTTCTTTTTTTATTTCATTGTACACACACGTTAAACTGTTGTATTTATTACAAACTGCTATATATAACATTAATTTTTGCAGGTTTTCGTTATCCATTTCAAGACTTTGTTTATAATTTGTGATTGTCAAAATAAAAATAAAAGCGCTTACGGCTGTCAAAAAAATGCTGCACATGCACTTTAGACGCATTGATGCAGGCAGCCAGCGCGCATTGGTGCATGCAGCAAATCTGCACATCTGTTTTGGCTTTAGAGATACCGCGGATTTGCCAATTTTGACAATTTTCAATTGCAACTATTCGAACCCATTTTTTAAATGGAGCTATTTTGCAAATTTATATATTCCACTTTAGGACAATTAAAACACGTTTCTCACTGAAATATTGGAAGTTATTCAATTTTATCTTTCCCGTATTCTTGTTTACTACAGACGAGATAAGCCCATTCACCGCGGGAAGGCGCAATCTTGTATTCTCTCATTCTCGATTGTATGCCATATTAAATTCTACATTTATATTAGTTGTGTTTCCGTATTCTCCAGCCAAAAACTATCCAGTAACTAAATTTCTGAGCGTAAGCAAAATTTACTATCAGTGAGAAAAACATACGAAAACGCAAAACCAGCCTGAAATTGCAAGTTTTTGTTACAGCTGCTTTTAATTTGGCGTAAAAATAAAAAAAAATCTGACTCCAAATAAAGAAATAGCTCGACAAATCATAATTTACGTCTTACAGGTTTTAATTGCAACCGCTGGGGCTGATGATGCAAGACTATCCGCACCCACATACAGATTCTGAGTATCTTAAGTAACTATAAGTATATTAGTTATATATACACAATAAACTTCATAAATAATTAACACTTTTAACAATTGTTTTACATTTATTTATGATCAACTGAATATTTTCAATATTACTGGTAAATCCTTACTAGCAGAAATTTATCTAGTAAAAATCTAGTGAAACTTCAGTTTAGTTTTTTGCAAGTTTTGGCGTACGAAACCGCTATCCTGGAAAATTCGAGTAAAGTTATTACTAGGTCTTACCGTTTTTTCTAGACAGTGAATACGAAAACACAACTATTGCTAGGTTCTAGCTGTTTAAAATTCTTCCCGAAAATACATAAGCCCATCTGTAAGATGTTGTATACATAATGTGAATTATTTACATGTTAGGTATAGATCATTGTGCATAAATACTAGTGAAAAATCTTAGCCCATAAACGTCAAAATTCGGCACAGCTGAGATCACCTGATGTAAAATTTTGGGGAATGCTGTTGAAGTGACAGTCCTTGGCCAGATACAAATCCGGGTCGTTCCGGTGTCGTAGAACCGACTGTCGTGGGAACGTCTATGTTGCTAATTAATATTGGCTATTTGCGGCGTTTAATATCAGCCGCCGTTATGTTTAATTTAGAAGACTTCTCACTTGTATTCATTCACAATGGTATAGATTCCCTATGAGAAAGGTGGAGCTCCAGCATCGTGTATTATGAGCGCTTATGAGACCACCATGGTTACCAAAAATGGTAAAAGAAAAGGTTTATGTTTGATTCCACACACACATTCGATCCCTACTTTGATTTTCATTTATATGTATGTGATCCAAATCACAAAATTTTAAATATACTCGTATAAGCTACAGTGCAAATAGCAATGAAATGAAATTTTGAAAAAGCCAACCATGACTATTTAAGATTGGGTGATGGCTCCTCCACCATATCAACCAGAGAGTGTAAACTAATATTTTATTTCACTTTTATCAAATATAGCGATCAAATTTGTATTCGGCTTGAAGTAATCATTTGTTGTTTTTATTTTTTATTCCTTTTTGTGGGTTTTACTCATTTTTATATTAAAGACGCCACTCCTTAGCACTTTGAATGAGCACTAATGTTAACCGGTGTCCGTGGTCCGTTACAAAGGCGGAGAGTACCTCAACTAAAGTTCGCGTGGTTTTCAATGCCTCAAATCCATCCGCTAACGGGACAAGCTTAAATGACGTCCTCCTACCAGGTCCAGTACTGCAATCAGATCTTCCAATACTGATTCTACGCTGGAGGTTATACAGATATGTTTCAACAGTGAAATCGAGAAAATGGACAGACAAATTCGGATAAACGATAACCCGAACCAAACCCGAACGAATCAACGAGCCTATATGAATTAAAGACGGCTACGTTTGGAATAAACTGTGCTCCTTACCTGGCGATAAGGACTCTGTTGCAGTTGGCCGATGACGTAGAAACCTCGCATCGAATAGCAGCTTATATTCTGCGAAAATGCATGTACGTAGATGACGTAATTGCAGGAGGACACAGCATCGAAACTACCATAAAGGCAAGGGACGATATTTCTGCGATACTGCGGTCAGCAGGTTACCCTTACGAAAATGGACGGCCAACTGCGAGGATGTAATAGCAGACATTCCAAAAAAGGATATACTAAGCGAAGATTTTTTGGAGTTCGAAGACACCAGCACAGTTAAGGCTCTTGGAATAAGATGGTTCCATTCGGATTTTTTTTACTTCTTAACAAGATCAATGGAGCATAGTGGCACAATCACTAAAAGGTTGATATTGTCCTCTATCGCCAAGCTGTTCGATCCGCTAGGATGGCTTGCGCCCATTGTAATAGTAGCCAAGATATTGATGCAAAACATTTGGCTGGAAGGCACAGAGTGGGATGAACCTGTGTCTTCAACTACTTTAGAAAAATGGCAAAATTTTACCAAATACTACCGCGAGATAGAGAGGATCAAGATACCGCGCTGGGTTTATTTTTCTCCCGCCCATGACGTCGAAGTACATGGCTCTGCGATGCTTCAGAAAAAGCATATCCGGCTACGGTATACTTAGCAGGGTAGTGAAGTTCTAGTGAATCTGCTGGTAGCAAAAACAAAAGTTGCTCCAGTTAAAACTATTTCCCTACCCCGATTAGAACTTTGCGGCGCGGTATTGCTCGCCGAAAGCATTGAGTCGGTACTTGGCAACCTACCACTAGGACAGGTACAAGTACACTTATGGACAGATTCCACAATTGTGCTTGCATGAATACGCAAACCTCCATGTTCGTGGTCAACGTTCGTAGCACATCGTATAACAAATATTGTCGACAATGTCGGAAATACGGACTGGCTTCATGTGGAGTCGGCATCAAATCCAGCAGATATGGCAAGCAGAGGAGTTCTCGCTTGTGGGCAGGAGGATGCCCAAAAAATGTTTACTCCGACAATGGCACCAACTTTGTCGGAGCTTCGCGATCTCTACGATCAGAATTTAAAGCTTTTATAACCGAAGCGCGAAATAGTACAATGAATAAATATAGCCACCAGATATTCACATGGCATTTCTTGCCCACTGCAGCGCCTCATATGGCCGGATTGTGTGCAGCAGGGGTAAAAAGTTTTAAAACCCATTTTAAAAAGATTGCTTCCGGCTTCAGTTACACATTCGAAGAGTTCACAACTCTTTTATGTCGAATCGAGTCTTGCCTTAACTCCCGTCCGTTAAGCCCCTCTTCGAATGAACCTTCCGACTTGGAGCCTCTTACCCCCGGTCACTTCCTAGTAGGTGGACACTTATTAGCTCCACCAGAACTAGAAGCCAACGAAAGCCCTGTCTCGATCGTAAACCGATGGCGGAAACTTAAAGCCCTACATCAAACGTTTTGCAGGAGATGGAATACAAAAACGCACCAAATGGGAACATCCACAAAGCAACGTAAAAACAGGAAATCTTATGTTTATAAAAGAAGGCAATCTACCGCCTAATATGTGGAGACTGGAAAGAGCCATCAACCAACACCCAGGCTCTGATAACCGGGTACGCGTCGTCGACATCTATACTACGAAGGGCCAAACCAGCAGACCAATAACGAAATTGGTATTGCTGCCCTCCTGAGAAAATACCGCTACTTCTCCTACACAAGGATAAATACATTAAAAAAAAATTCACAACCAAAACAGGATTTTGAATATGTTCCTAATTTCAAAGCCCTATCCATAAAGGTTAAAACAGATTTAAGATCTACCATTACATTTCAAAAAATTAATTTATAGCACTAATGCCTCAACAATCAACAATATTTGAATATTGTTTATATATGTCTTTATCCTATGAAAAATAATCATAAACAGTCCGTGTAGTACAAGAAAATTAAGAATTCTGCGAATTCATTTTCATACATGCAACAAGTAGTGGTCTCTTGATACCCGAAATCCCTACAAAACTAACCGACAAACAAACCAATAATTGGAGTTAATTTTTCCGGAATTTATAACCGATAGTCAAAGATCAGCCTGGTTCCACCCTAACATTAGTTGTGCTTTCATATTCTCTAGTAAAAACCCATCCAGTGACTTGCCACAAACTAAGTTTCAGAACGTAAGAAAAATTTGCTTTCAATGAAAGGAACATGCAAGAAAGTAAGAGATCCAATAAGAAGTTGCTAGTTTTTTTTTTGTATATTTAAATATTCTGGTATATTTTTCTACTTTTTTGGATTAACTGAATATTTGCAATCAGCTCCTTTATCTAACTGGTAAATTCTTGCTGGTAGAAATTTATCCAAAAAAAAAAAAAAAAAACTTGCAAGTTAAGCTTTGCTTTTTTTATTGTTAGTTTTGGCATATGAAAATGATATATATGTACTTATATAAATATTTTAAGTACCTATATGTATTTAAAAGTAAAGAACAAAAAATAAAATGATTACTTGTTTATGAACAGCTGCCAATAATCCACTGGTGTCCCGCTCCTCACGTCGTGGTAACTCTCCCAAGGATTATACAAAAATTGTCCGGAGATTATCCAATTTGTTCACCTATTGAGAAAGAAAACAAATTAGTTTCAGTGTACAAAAGTGTTGATTAGGCAAGACAAAAAATCAATCCACATTCTTACTTTCGCAATTTCCTTTTTGCTTCCGGTCATTATTTGCTATCTTCGGATGGCATACCCCTCCTCCCTTCAACTGTGCCCACGCAATCGAACTCAGCACTCCACCATGTGCATGTAGATGTATATCGATATATGTATGCCGACGCAGCCTCAAAGCTGTCGTCGGTTGTTTCCATGGCTTATAAGTGAGGTTATCTGGCGCTTGTTGAGTATGCGCATCGTGTACCTGCGCGTCTGACTTCCAAAATTACAATGGCCGAAGCCAACTCAAAGCTTCTATCATCAACCCTTTATTCATACACGCACATCATATATAGGTGTTTTACTATGCTATCATTGTCTCTTTCTATCTAATTTCATTCTTATAGCTTACATGTCATCGCGCAGGGTCACACTCAGCAAAGCACAATATCTTTATCTCTCTCTCAACAGCAGAACAGAATAGTGTTGGTAAACAATCAACAATAAAAACATGTTACCAGATCGGAAGTTCTTAAGATTGCTTTAATGTTATAATATGGATGTAGACTATTGAATTGTAATTAAAAAATAGTATGCCATTCTCCGACACGGCCTTCCTGACTATCACTCGTCCTCGGGTGTATCTATAAAAAAAAAAAATAACCTTGTTGTCATATTCTACTTGCTTACAAACTATTATAATACTGTTAAATTTGCAATTTTAAGATTGTTTGAGAGATTCGTTTTTCGAGACAGAGGCCCCGCGTACCATTAATTTTTTTTTTTTTTTTTTTGGTATGATTTGGAAAGTTACCACAGGCATCACAAATCGGTGAAAAGTCAAGCCCCCGCCACATCACCGACTGCCACATACGCCATGATAAACATCTATGTTTACACTTGCATTTGCAGACCGTCGACTGTGGTGCGACTACTGATCTAAGTTCACACTTATTGACGTCTCTTTCAACGCCGTTTCACCTCCTTGGACGCTTATTCCAGCGCCAGCCACATCTTCCCTCACGCCTCTTTCTTCGTCAGACATTTCATCATTTTCATCCACCGTAACCTGTCCTGTTGGTAACTTTTGCAAATTTTCATGTGCATATTTGTATGTTCTCTTATTATTCAATGACTGCAAAATATATCGATCTCCTTCCAGAACCTCTGCCACCAAAAACGGACCCCTAAACTTAGGATCTAATTTAGTCTGACGTCTTTCCTCATTTTTGAGTTGAACATTCTTGTCTTATTCTTGTCAAATCTAGTTTTATCATAACAAGCATTTTTTTCGATATTTTGAACCGCACGGGTTCGTAAATTGGAAACATCTACCGTATTTTCTTGTTCTACAATAGGCAATAAACCAAGTGGCCGTGCTTCTTTCCCGATTAACAATTCTAGTGGACTAGCCTTAGTTACCCGATTGACCGTACAATTCAAAGCCAGTTGAATTTCGCCGAGTGCTTCCTGCCAAGAACGCTGACCTGTTTCAACCGCTGTCAAAAGATTTTTGAGTGTACTCATGACTCGCTCCACTTGTCCGTTAGCGCGACTTGCGCCAGTTGCAATCAGATGTAAATATATTTTTTGCGAAGAACAAAAATCACGAAAACTTTTACTTGCGAAGCAGCGACCTTGATCTGCAATTACACGAGAAGGTACCCCGAAAATCGACATTGAAGATCTTAAGGCATTGATGCAATTTTCCGCATCAATGTTAATGGTATGATGCAAGTAAACGAATTTAGTAAAAGCATCGATTTGAACTATTATATATTCCTTGAGATCATTCTTTCCACTTAATTTGCCAGTTATATCAATATGAATAGTGTGCCAAGGAATATTTATTTTGGGAATGGGGTGAAGTTCAGATTGAGGCTTGCCTGAGGACGATTTAGACAACCTACAAGTAATACAATTTTCGACAAACTTCCGTACGTATTTAGACATATTATCAAACCAATAATTTTCATAAACCTTATCAAGCGGTTTCTCTTAACCCAAATGCATAACCGACTCATGAACATGATTTATAATAGACCATTTAAAAGCTCTTGGTACAATAGGCAAACACCTTGTTTTACCATTTCTTTGTATTTTCCTAAAGAGTGTGCCTGGCCGAAGCTCGTATGTATTCCGAATCTCTTCCCCAAGTTCGTTATTGTGAAGTTTATTAACAATTGAAGCTATTTCTGGGTCTCGTTGCTGTTCAGCAAGAAACCAATTATCTGAAATTTCTGCCACGTCAACACGTTTCTCCGAAATTTTAATATCGTGTTTGGGCTCGGAAGGAAAAGGATTTCGGGAAAAGAAATCAACATGGGCCATACGCTTTTCCTCTCTGTATTCGACGTCAAAATCAAAGGACTGCAAATATGCCCACCAACGTTGGACTCGTGGCGTTAATTGTACTTTAGAACGAGAGGCTTTCAGAGAATTGCAATCGGTGAATACTACAAATTTATGACCGTGCAGGTAATGACGGAAGTGCTTTATTGAATTAACGACCGTCAATGTTTCTAATTCATAAGAATGGTATTTTGATTCTGATGGAGAAGTCCTTTTGCTGTAATACTCCACCACATGAGGTTTATTATTGATTTTATGTAACAAAATGGCGCCATAGCCATCGGAGCTAGCGTCGGTATGCAATTCAATCGGGTATTGAGGGTCAAAAATTATTAACACAGGCTTATTTGTTAAGGCAGAAATTATTCTTTGACGTATTTGCTCATATTCGGGTTTCCATAAAAAGTTCGTCTTATTAGACACGATAAGGTAAAGTGGTTTCATGATGTGTGAGAATTTATCCACGAACTGGCGAAAATATGAGGCTAAACCGATAAATTGTCTCAACTGATGCACTGATTGGGGGCGTGGTAACCCAGTTAAAGCGCTTATTTTGCGAGAGTTGGGTTTAATCTCGCCTGCTATAATTTCATATCCTAGATATTCTACTCTAGACTTGAGAAAGGAACATTTAGTGGTGTTGAGTGAGAAACCTGCTTTAATTAAGACATCTAGAACTATTATCAGCCTCTCAAATGCTTCTTTTTTCGTGGAGGCTATTATCATAATGTCATCCATATAGATTATAACATAGGAATGAGCAAGATCCCCTAATGCCTTCATCACCGCACGCTGAAAAGCTGAAGGCGCATTTTTAAGGCCAAAGGGCATAGTTAGGAATTCATATTGACCCTCTGGTGTGACAAATGCTGTACGTTCTATAGAATTTGGATGGATAGGAATTTGGTGAAACCCACTCGCCATATCCAAACAGCTGAAATACTTGGCACCCCGAAGTCTGGCAATTTGGTCGGATATCAATGGCAAAGGATATTTATCAGAAATTGTGTTTGCATTCAGCTTACGATAATCCACACAAAGACGATCGGATCCGTTTTTCTTTTTGACAAGTAACATGGGACTGGCGAAAGGTGAACAACTTGGACGAATAATGTTAAATTCGATTAATTCCTTTATTTTATTCCTGACAACTTCCTTTTCTTCCGCACTTAGTCTGTAAGTCCGAAATAAGGGAGGCTATGCGGGAATCGTGGAGAAGTTTCTGTGAGAACGTCGAAGGATGCCACGAGTCCTCCAGGCTTAGGCGGGTGCTCGCGAGGGCTCCCGTCCCCTTGGGATGTCTCAGGGACGACTCGGGAAACTGGGCGATAAGCAGTGAGGAGTCGCTCAAACTTCTCCTCGATTCCCACTTCCCCAGAAATCCTGAACCATGTGAGACTACAGGCGTGGAACCAGGTGCCATCTATGTCCCTCCTTGCGACATGTTAAAAGAGCGTCGCCTACTCTGGGCGTTACGCTCCTTCAAAGCGTTCAAGTCGCCAGGACCTGATGGTATCATTCCTGCTCAGTTGCAGATGTCCGAACGGGTGTCGTGTCGGTGGTTGGCGCCTATTTACGCGAGCTGCATAAGTAGGGGCTATATTCCCAGACTTTGGAGGAATGTGAGGGTTATATTTATTCCCAAGGCGGGTAAGAGCTCTCATGCAACCCCAAAGGACTTTAGGCCTATCAGCCTCTCTTCTTTTCTTTTGAAGACCCTGGAGAGGCTGATTGATCTTCATATAAGAGAGGAAATACCGCGGTAGCTGCTGTCGCATGCTCAGCATGCCCACTCGAAGGGCAGATCCGTGGATACGGCCCTGCATACGGTTGTTAACGTCATTGAAGAGTCTCTTGAACACAAGGACTTTGCAGTTGGTGCCTTTCTGGATATAGAAGGTGCCTTTAATAACATTCAGCCACAGGCAATAGTCGGATTCTTGGCGGAACTTGGGGTTGAGCCGGGTCTGGTAAGGCTCATCAATCACCTTCTCCGGGACAGAACTGTCGTGGCGGAATGGGGCAGCGCCTCCATCCAGCGAAGGGTGAGTAGAGGCACTCCACAAGGAGGGGTTCTCTCGCCACTCCTTTGGGTCGTTGCTATCAATGGCGTACTGAAGGAGCTGGAAAGGGAAGGCTGCACGGTTATTGCCTATGCTGACGATGTTGCTCTCATTGTCAGGGGATACTATTTCTTAGTACTGGTGGACTCCTACTCCAAGTGGCCAGAAATAGTGATGACCAGGTCGATCTCTACTCAGCAAACCATCAACATTTTAAGCGAAATTTTCTCCAGGCATGGATTTCCAAACACTTTGATTTCGGACAATGGAACACAATTCAAGAGCGCAGACTTTGAAAATTTCATACGAGAACGCGGTATCCAACATCTTTGTTCCAGCCCATACTACCCTATGTCCAACGGTCAGGCGGAACGATTTGTCGATACACTCAAGAGGGCTTTAAAAAAACTTTGCGAGGAGGGTACAACCGATCAAAATTTACAAACATTCTTACTGAGTTATCGCTCCACCCCGAACGAAAATTGCGTGGGATCCAAATCACCGGCTGAACTACTATACAATCGAAAGCTTCGCATCCGTTTGGATTTACTTCATCCATCTAGTAAGAAAAAAGAACAAAGCGAAAACCGCACTACTGAAATGCGAAACCAGTTTAACAAAAAGCATGGATCCAAGCAAAAGCAATTCTCACCCGACGACTATGTGTACGCTGCAATACATACATCGAACAAGAAGTTTGAATGGAAACCAGGCAAAGTCATAGAACGTATCGGGAGTGTGATGTGCAACGTTTTAATGGACACGGGAAAGTTGAAAAGGCTACACGCAAATCAGTTACGCCTTCGTAGATCACAGGCTCAACACACACCTAAACACGAGGATCATATTTTACATCACTTAGACGAAACCTCAAATACTCAAATTGAAAACAACAACGTGGATCATCCAGAAAATCACCATGATGGCGGCCCTGATCAAATCATTCAGGAAGAACATTCACGCCACTCAAGAACGTTGAACAAGCGACTCTTCTACGTCGCTCAGGACGTTCTCGACGAGCTCCACGTAGATTTTCACCGGACTAATCAAACTAAACAGCGAAGGTGTTGAGACGAAACATTATTAGACATATTATTGTTATCATCTGGCAACACTGAATTACATTTTGACGTTTTGATATACATGCCGGGACTTAAGATTTTCAATAGCAAGAATACGCACGTGGGAAATTTGATAGTACAATTTGTTTTATAAGTCTTTACTTTACTTTTTGGAATTATTTTGAATATTACTAAAGTTAAATATAAACGTTTAAAAGTACAAAACGTAACATATTATTTAATAAATGAACATATGTAATCAATTTAAAATTTATTCAATTTAACAATTTTACATATTTTGGACAAATTTTTCATTTTCATACAATGCCTTATGTATGTGCAATAAACATCTACGCAAATTCATAAAACTTAAAAAAAGCGTATAATTAAGAAATTGTTAAAAAGTTATGATTCTAATAGCTATTAAAACAGTTTAAGTAATTACATATATTGCAGCGGTGGACCTTTCTCAGTGAGCTTCTTGAGAATAATACCATAGTCGATTTCTTGTAAGAACTGCAAAAAAAAATGTAATTAGCCTCAAATTTAATCCATTTAATATGGTAATTTATGGTTTAAATTTAAGCAAAATTAAAATTTATCTTACCTTGTTTGAGTGAGCAGCAGAAATTTTTACACGAAAGAAATTGTAAAAGAGAAATATAAAAAAAAACATCAACTTCACTGTTGTATTTTGATGTAGTTTTGGGAAAGTTTGTGAACACAATGTTGTATTGTGTGGTAGCTAAGAAAATATTTGTAAAATGAATGAAAAATGTTATTCAACTCGAATTTTAAGAACATTTATAATGTACACATGAAGTAAGGTTCAATGCCACGCACTTTTATATTGCAACTTTTTCAATACAATTGAACTTTTTTTCATATTTGCTACTTCGCCGACAGTTTCTACTACACATTTTTTTGGACAGTGTGAAAACAACTCTGTGTAAAAATGGTGCATAGTGCCCAAAAAATACATCTTTCCACATCAGGTGATCTCAGCTGGGCCTAATTTTGACGTCTATGGCTAAGATTTTTCACTTGTAATTATTCACAATGCCGGTTTGGTTGCTAACTTCTCTGCCCCCTGATTATCGATGTGTAACACAACTGGATCGTCTTTCCAAAAACCGATTTCTTTCAGTAAACGTTGTAAATATACTGCTTCCTTAGCTGCATTCGATGCGGTCATGTATTCAGCCTCTGTGCTGTTCAGCGCGATTGTGTTCTGCTTCTTCGATTACCATGATATAGTGCAATTACCATACACGAACACGAAGCCTGTATACGATTTACGATTATGGGGATCGCTTCCCCAATCGGCATCAACATAACCTTGTACACGCTTGCCACCAGCACGATAAGAAAGTTTAAGATTCACACTACCTTTCAAGTACCTTAAGATATGCTTCGCTGCAGTCATATGTTCTATGTGTGGGCCTACGTTTCCTTGCGACAGCTGTGGAACCGAATGAAAGATGTCTGGCCTTGTTGTAACGCTCAAATACATTAGTGCTCCAATCAGCGATTGGTATTGGGTTACATCTGCTTTGTCGCAATCTTCATTACACGCAACTTGATATCCCTTCTCCGAAGGAATCGCCACACTCTTGCATTTGTCCATGCCGTATTGCATTAGCAAGCCACGTATATACTGTTTTTGAGTAACAGTAATGGAACCAACTTCGCCATCACGTTCGATTTCCATCCCTAGGAAATGCTGTAATTCGCCTTTATCTACTACGTCGAATCTATCAAATATAAGAGCCTTCACCCAACGCATCTCTGAGATATCCTTGCAAGCGATGATCATTTCATTGACATAGACTGCAATGAGAACTAACTCAATGCCAGAATTCATTTGGTACAAACATGGCTCATCATCACATGCACCAAAACCAATTTGTCCAAGAACCTCGTCCAACTTGAAGTTCCACTGCCTGCCAGATTGTTTCAAACCATAAATCGCCTTCTGCAATTTCAAAACTTTTCTTGGTTGTTCCTGGTCAATAAAACCTTCAGGCTGCTGCATAAATATCTCGTCCTCTAAATCTCCGTTTAAGTAAGCCGTGCTTACATCTAACTGATGAAGGTGCATCTTCTCTTCGACCGCTATTGCCATCAGCATACGTATTGTAGCATACCGAACTACTGGCGAGAAAGTTTCTTGATAGTCGATACCAAATCGTTGTTCGCACCCCTTTGCTACCAGATGTGCCTTGTAGCGTTCAATTTCTCCGTCTTTATTGCGCTTTACAGCGAACACCCACCTATTTCCAATTCCCTTCTTACTTGGCGGTAGATCAACGTACGTCCACGATTTATTTTTCTTCACCGCTGCGAATTCAACCTGCATAGCATTCTTCTACTCGTTGCATTTTTCACTCGAAAGGGCCTCCTCGACGCTCGTAGGAACACTTTCACTTGTTATGCTATTGACCACATTGTATTGCTTCCTCGGTCGCCCACGCATACCAGTTCGTAGTAATCTAGGTCTACCTTTACCAAACTTGATACCATCGTCATTTACCTCCGCCTGGTTGTCGCTGTTATTTTCGCCTACAGACTCACACGCTCTTTCTTCATCTACGCTGTCATAAAATAAACTATCGCTCTCAGGCTCATCGTTGCTTTTTGTTGGCTGTGAACTATTTTTCATATTCTCCCCCTCGAGAAAAACTTGGAGCACATCATTATTTTCGTTGCTTTTGCCATCATCACTTTCCAGTGAATATCCAACCATAATAGCTGTTTACCTTTTGCTGCAAACTTTTCTCGTCGTGCTTATCAAGTGCCACGGCAACAGCACCAAACGTTTTCAAATGGCCGACTTTTGGTTTACGATTAAACCACATTTCGTAGGAAGTTTTGTTCTTTATAATTGCTGTTGGGCATCTATTTCTTAGATATGCAGCCGTCCCACAAACTCTGACTTACATGCGCATGCAACAACATACTCCGCCCCATCTCTACCAGAGTGCAACTCCATTCTGCTGCGGCGTATGTGGCACTGTTAATTCGTGTCATATGCCATGCTGCCTCAAGAACGTATCAAAATCATTATTTACATACTCCTTGCCTTTATCGCTCTTTAACGCTTTAATTTTGCAGTTCGTTTGACGTAAGTCTTGTACATTTTAAACTTTTCCAGCACTTCGCTTTTGGCTTTCGGAAAATAAACACAGATGAATCTCGATTTATCACGAAGGCTTTGATGGTTCAGGCAGAGAACTTAGAAGTATGAGAAGCTGCAAATTTGTGGACTGCAAAAAATGTTGTCTGAAACGTTTCCAAACTGGGTTTCCCCACAGCTATTTAACATTTTCACATAACATTTTCTAACAGAGAGGTCAGTAAGAAAATGTCGTGAGCATATATTTATTATGTTAAGATGTGATAATTAACAGCGTGCCTACCAATATTTTTATTATAATTTTGCTTTTTTAACTGATGTTGTAAAATTTTTTAAACTTCATTTCGGAAATTTTTTCCTTACTTAGTTTTAGAGTTTTTATAATATCATATTCATTTGTACCTAAATAGAATCAGATCAGAACTTTTGTGAAGTGGTACAACTGTTTTCAGGGATCGCAGTAAGTACAAAAAATGCACGAATAGTTAATATTTTATTTTATATCCTATTGAATAAATAAAATATGTAATATGTTTGCATTTCGCATTTCAAACTATTCCAAAAAATTCGACACGTGAAAACTTTTTCACGATTTTGTATATTCATTTGTAATAAAATAAAATCAGAGCAGAAATTTAAATGAAAAAAGATTTCCATAAAATGAAGGATAAGTTGTATGATATTTTATTTTCTATTGAATTAAAAAAAATTATAAAAATTAGACATGGCACGAAAAAAAAGCTAGGATTCGAACTATGGGGCAAAAATTCAAACGTGCAATATGATAATGTGGCTGGCGACTAAATACCCTAAGCCACAGCAGATACTTCACGGAGTTCACTTAAACGACTAATTATGCAAATCACAGCAATGTGTGCGGAAAGAAGAAGAACAATTTACGAATCCAACTAAAAATGAAACAAAGAAGAAAAAGTAGTAACCCGAGAAAAAATCTGTTTTTTGATTGTCAGGTTCTCGTTCAGACAAGGAAACTTTTGTCGCGGCAACTCGTTACTTGTAGGAGAGAGAGAGACGGGGAAAGGGGAAGGGCACCGAGTTGATCGTGCTCGGGCGACACGCTTTTTGTTCTTATTCGTCTCAGTCGGCAGCTAAGAAATTTGACATTCCTTTTCATTTATAAATTCTTTCAGTGGTTGCAGTTTTGTTGAGTTTTAAGTGAATACATACGGTAAGTTGGGAAATGAAATTTTGTTCTTATTTTTTTGCGATTAAATATACACATGTGTATGCATATACTATATGTACATATTAACGTAAATTATGTTAAAACTTCATTTTTCAACACCTTTTACTTATAATCACAAAATTTATCAGAATGGTAAATGCCGCTTAAGCGAAGCGTACAGAAATTTGCGAAAATGATATGTATAAAATGAAATGCCAGAAAATAGCCTGTACAGAGTTGCTCTGTGTGAACGCGACGAGCAACACCAAAAGGGAAATCGCCGATAATAAGCAACAAAAGTGTCCCCGTTTGAACACTGTCCAGCGGGGCAAGTTGAGACGGAAGAGGGGTTATGCAACAATTGTGGATAAGAGAAGGGTTGAAAGGGAAAGGGAACAGTAACTAAAAGAATATTCTTTTCTGTTTTTCGGCAATTTTTGTGTCGATTCTCCAATTGCGCGTGCACGTGTACGCAAATGAATTGATGCGCATTTGGACAAAAGTTCTAGAATGTTCTAGAAAAATGCCAGCAATTTGTCAGACTGCGTTGCCAAAATACATTATTGTCTGATATTGATGTATTGAAACTTTTCAATGACCGTCAATGGTTTGTAAAATTGAGAAATTTAGCATTTTTGTGTGCGTCGCGAAAAAAGTGCGCGGGGAGATGAAATGCTCGAAATTATGAATGAACGGCATTTGTGTTTAGGAATACGCGCACGCGTTTATGAATGAATTTTTTGTTGTTGTATGTAGTTTCAGATATTTTAGAATATTTGGCGCTGGCGCATGCACAAGTGCAGCTGCGGTTGTGATTGCGCTGTGATTTGATTTTGATTTAGGGTAGGTCAAGGTTGAATTTATGCACATGCGCTTACGTAAGTACAAACATACATATGTATGTATGTGTGTATGTATGCACATGGATGCATATGAATCTATGTATTTAGATATGTATATGTACATACACATGTACATACATAGATATGAATACATATAGATGTGTGCATATGTGATTGTATACTAGATGATATTTTAGTTATTTGTGACTGTACATTCAAATGTAGTTATGCACTTATGTAGTATTCTCTGGTAGTATATATCAACTTACATATGTACATATGTATGTATGTATGTATGCTAGTGCAAGAATTTGCAAAAAAGTAAAAATCTAAATCAAGCTAAGCTAAGACAAATTTTTGATACAAATGAACAAATTTTAAATACATATATGTATAAAGATCGCATATTATTTCGCATCTACAGAAAAACGAAATTAACCCCAGAAAATAGATCAAATATTAAATTGGAACCAAACTTAAAAGTTATAGTTATAATAGTATAAATAATATATGTATGTAACAAATAAGAACATTGAATTATATGGAATTTTCATATTATGTACATACGTATGTATGTACATACATATGTATTAATCCTTTACAATTACAAAAAAACTTGCCTTGAGCTCAATAATTATTGCTGATATTCAGAATTTTCTAAAAATTTGTTAATATTATTGGCAAACCAATGGAAGAATTGTTTCAGATTGAAGGATGTTGAATTAAACATTTAATGTTAGAAATATAAAATACTTTATAATGTAGTGTAAGAAATTCACGACTAAGTAATGATTTAGATGCTCCAAAATAGTGTGTGCTGTGGCGCTGCTGGTATAGGCGCGGTTTTATCATTCATTTCACAACTTTTTTCTAGGTTCAAATCACAGTTGGGCAAAAGTATAGATATGTATATTTTTGCCAGTTTTAAGTACAATATATTTATTTTCTTAACCTGCATACATTCATACTACATACATATGTATGTATGTATTGTCGAACATTTTTCCTGTATATGTACATATGTGCACACTCTCATTTATAAAAATTAAATAACTAAAAACATTAATTTGATAAATATGTACATTAAACTCTTTATTTTGTTCTGAATATCAGCACAATCTTACTTTCTTAAGTTTTTCTATTTATTCTCATCTTCTTTCGTCTGCATATTTGTTAACATCATAATTTATATTTGTCCCTGCTAACATTAAATTTAACATTTTTGGTGGCTTAAAAATGCTAATTTAACAGTGTGGTGCAGAACCAGTTTGGAAACGTATCAGCCCTGTTAACGACCATCGCCGAATAGTTTCCACTTTCAATTTGCAGCTTCTCATACTTCTAAGTTCTCTGCCCAAATGGAGTGGTTATTGCTGTTTTGTGGATGTCGCTGGGAGGTAATTGGCTTAGTCGCCAGGTTAACCTAGCTGTGCCTCGATTCACAGTCGATGTATGTTCTTTCGAATCGCAATTACCGGATATTGCGTATAGTCTCGAGCAATTACGGCTTACGTATCCTTTTTCCTCCAAATAATTATTTGATGTCGCTTGAGCTTCATGGCTCGTATGGACCAAAGTGTTTGCTGTAGCAGTGCTAGTAGCTTATGCCTTACCTCGGGTAGGGGGTAATAAGGATTCACAACTGCTGAAATTCCTGAAAAATTTTTTATTAAATTCTCTACCCCTTACCGCTGGTGGGGGGAAGTAGAAGAATAAAAATAACAAGAGAAAGGTATTAGCGGATGAGATTATATTTCAAATCTGATTTTTTTTCCTAAACTCTTCCTTTATATACAAAATCTTAAAATTATGCTACTACACTAATTACATATGTTTGTGTGTGTATAAATATGTACAAATATTTACAATTGATAAAAGACCAACGTAGTGATCTTTATTTATGTTTTGTTTATGTGAGTACATGCATTGTATGTTATTCATATCATGTGTGCATGTGCCAATCTGATGCATATGTACATATGTATGTTCAAGTGGACAAATATTTACAATTGATGAAAGACCAACGTAATGATCTTTATTTATGTTTTGTTTATGTGAGTACATGCATTGTATGTTATTCATATCATGTGTGCATGTATTAATCTGATGCATATGTATGTTCAAGTGTATGTACAAAGAAAAGATAAAATTGTATGTTTCCTTTGTAACTATAAACATTACAAAATTATGTTCAAAGATATTTGAACAAGAGTTGAAAGGAAATTTCATCTCAATTAGCAAAGCAGTCGAAAACGGCATGACCGTCAGCTTTGAACAGCATCATGGTTTGATAAAGAACAAGCAGGGAGATGTTATTCTCAAAGCGAAATGAAAATGTAATTTGTATGTTCTTGATTTACATCAACATAGCTTGTACACTGTAAGCAATAACGAAGTTTGGCACAACAGGTATGGTCACCTGTAGTGCGATTCACTAACTTTAAACGGTACGACAATTGTTATTTTTAGCGGCAATATTTGCCGTTTGCACTAACGATTGTGCGATTCACTAACTTATTCTTAACGACACTTAACAGCTGTTTCGTTGTATTTATTCAAACTGATAAAGAGTGGCATCTCTGTCAAACTAAATGTCAAAATAAGCGAAAAGCACAAAGAGGAATAGAAAAAAACAAACGAATGCCTGCTGCCAAATACATATAAATTTTAACGTTTTTATTATATTTCATTAAAGTGAAATAGATATTAGTTTGTTTCAAACTACAAACACTTAAAATTCTTTATATATATTGCAATGTTCCATTGTAGCAGAATTCCGGACTCTCCTCTGAGTGTTTTGTTAAAATAGTAATCAACTCGACTCCAAGGAATATGCGGAATCACCTGCAAATATGCCATGGTTATCATTTTCAAACTTCGCGTTGTGCTCCAGCGTATTTAGGATTTACATACATATATTTAATTTTTTTTAATTATAATCATTTATCTATACATATATTAAAACTAAACTATATTTCTGTTTTTATGCATGGATCCTTGTAAAAGTTTGCTTTTACATTAGCATATTAATTGAATAGTAGATGTGGTGGTTGGCATAAGCCTCCTCATGATTCCTTGGTGGCAAAATTGATATGTGCGTGGAATCGACGGCTCCAATACAGCCTCCTACAAAGGGAGACGAGGCCGAAGCAAACATTTCTTTAGCAGAATGGCGTTCCACTTGGGCCATAGGAAACCTCACTTTCTGGTGAAACAACGAATCATTGAGTGCATCCGTTACCCGATGAATGCCGGCTTCCGGAAAACTGGCTCATGGATATTCCCCATTGTCCACCTACGGGTCGTTGATAGCAACCAGTTGCGAAGAACCTTAACGCCGCTAGAACCTACCAATATAAAAGTAAAATTTTAAATTGCATACAGGCTTAAAGATTACACGAGCTACCTGTTTCTCAGTTGATATTGCTGTTATTCTGGATCCTCTTATTTGGTTGTCAAGCTGATAAATTAGGTATTCAGCCAAGCCTGGAGTTAACCGATACAGTTTTTGAAAGTCTGTTGCATTTAGATGAAAGGGATTGTCCACATCTCGGAGTAAACGTCGATCCACTGTTGGAGCCAAATATTTCAACGACATTATTTTATGTTCCTTTTTTAATTACAGGAAAACAAATCACTGAATTTTAAATTTTTCTTTTATTTAAATTGAAATCACGAATTTCACTTTTCTCGATTGAGTTAACAACATAAAATTTGTTGTCGTTTAGTTTTCGGTCATCGACTAGCTAACATCAACAGCTGATTCGGCGAATGCGAAAATCGTTAAAAAATGGCTACTGAATAGCAGGGTCGCTAAAATTTTGGTTAAGTTGAGTTAACCAAACGAATATCTTTAAAATAAGTTAGTGAATCGCACTACTGAACCAGAGAACTTAGAAGTATGAGAAGCTGCAAATTGAAAGTGGAAACTATTCGGCGATGGTCGTTAACAGGGCTGATACGTTTCCAAACTGGGTCGGCACCACACTGTTAAATTAGCATTTTTAAGCCAGGGAAAAATATAAATTTTGATGTTAACAAATATGCAAACGAATGAAGATGAGAATAAAGAGAAAAACTTAAGAAAGTAAGATTGTGTTGATATTCAGAACGAAATAAAGAGTTTAATGTATTTATCAAATTAATGTTTTTAGTTATTTAATTTTTATAAATGAGAGTGGGAACATATGTATGTACATATACAGGAAAAATGTTCGACAATACATACATATGTAGTATGAATGTATGCAGGTTAAGAAAATAAATATATTGTACTTAAAACTGACAAAAATATATGTACATATCTATACTTTTGCCCAACTGTGATTTGAACCTAGAAAAAAGTTGTGAAATGAATGATAAAACCGCGCCTATACCAGCAGCGCCACAGCACACACTATTTTGGAGCATCTAAATCATTACTTAGTCGTGAATTTCTTACACTACATTATAAAGTATTTTATATTTCTAACATTAAATGTTTAATTCAACATCTTTCAATCTGAAACAATTCTTCCATTGGTTTGCCAATAATATTAACAAATTTTGAGAAAATTATGAATATCAGCAATAATTATTGAGCTCAAGGCAAGTTTTTTTGTAATTGTAAAGGATTAATACATATGTACATACGTATGTACATAATATGAAAATTCCATATAATTCAATGTTCATATTTGTTACATATATTATTTATACTATTATAACTATAACTTTTAAGTTTGGTTCCAATTTAATATTTGATCTATTTTCTGGGGTTAATTTCGTTTTTCTGTAGATGCGAAATAATATGCGATCTTTATACATATGTATATTACAAATTTGTTCATTTGTATCAAAAATTTGTCTTAGCTTAGCTTGATTTAGATTTTTACTTTTTTGCAAATTCTTGCACTAGCATACATACATACATATGTACATATATACATATGTAAGTTGATAAATACTACCAGAGAATACTACATAAGTGCATAACTACATTTGAATGTACAGTCACAAATAACTAAAATATCATCTAGTATACAATCACATATGCACACATCTATATGTATTCATATCTATGTATGTACATGTGTATGTACATATACATATCTAAATACATAGATTCATATGCATCCATGTACATACATACACACATAACTACATACATATGTATGTACTTATGTAAGCGCATGTGCATAAATTCAACCTTGACCTACCCTAAATCAAAATCAAATCACAGCGCAATCACAACCGCAGCTGCACTTGTGCATGCCCTGCGCCAAATATTCTAAAATATCTGAAACTACATACAACAACAAAAAATTCATTCATTAACGCGTGCGCGTATTCCTAAACACAAATGCCGTTCATTCATAATTTCGAGCATTTCATCTCCCCGCGCACGCAAATGTTCCCCTCAACAATTTTTTTCGCGACGCACACAAAAATGCTAAAATCTTCAATTTTACAAACCATTGACGGTCATTGAAAAGATTCAATGCAGCAATATCAGACAATAATGTATTTTGGCAACGCAGTCTGACAAATTGCTGGCATTTTTCTAGAACATTCTAGAATGTTCTAGAACATTCTAGAACATTCTAGAACTTTTGTCCAAATGCGCATCAATTCATTTGCGTACACCAACATTCTAGAACTTTTGTCCAAATGCGCATCAATTCATTTGCGTACACGTGCACGCGCAATTGGAGAATCTACACAAAAATTGCCGAAAAACAGAAAAGAATATTCTTTTAGTTACTGTTCCCTTTCCCTTTCAACCCTTCTCTTATCCACAATTGTTGCATAACCCCTCTTCCGTCTCAACTTGCCCCGCTGGACAGTGTTCAAACGGGGAAACTTTTGTTGCTTATTATCGGCGATTTCCCTTTTGGTGTTGCTCGTCGCGTTCACACAGAGCAACTCTGTACAGGCGATTTTCTGGCATTTCATTTTATATCATTTTCGCAAATTTCTGTACGCTTCGCTTAAGCGGCATTTACCATTCTGATAAATTTTGTGATTATAAGTAAAAGGTGTTGAAAAATGAAGTTTTAACATAATTTACGTTAATATGTACATATAGTATATGCATACACATGTGTATATTTAATCGCAAAAAAATAAGAACAAAATTTCATTTCCCAACTTACCGTATGTGTTCACTTAAAACTCAACAAAACTGCAACCACTGAAAGAATTTATAAATGAAAAGGAATGTCAAATTTCTTAGCTGCCGACTGAGACCAATAAGAACAAAAAGCGTGTCGCCCGAGCACGATCAACTCGGTGCCCTTCCCCTTTCCCCGTCTCTCTCTCTCCTACAAGTAACGAGTTGCCGCGACAAAAGTTTCCTTGTCTGAACGAGAACCTGACAATCAAAAAACAGATTTTTTCTCGGGTTACTACTTTTTCTTCTTTGTTTCATTTTTAGTTGGATTCGTAAATTGTTCTTCTTCTTTCCGCACACATTGCTGTGATTTGCATAATTAGTCGTTTAAGTGAACTCCGTGAAGTATCTGCTGTGGCTTAGGGTATTTAGTCGCCAGCCACATTATCATATTGCACGTTTGAATTTTTGCCCCATAGTTCGAATCCTAGCTTTTTTTTCGTGCCATGTCTAATTTTTATAATTTTTTTTAATTCAATAGAAAATAAAATATCATACAACTTATCCTTCATTTTATGGAAATCTTTTTTCATTTAAATTTCTGCTCTGATTTTATTTTATTACAAATGAATATAAAAAATCGTGAAAAAGTTTTCACGTGTCGAATTTTTTGGAATAGTTTGAAATGCGAAATGCAAACATATTACATATTTTATTTATTCAATAGGATATAAAATAAAATATTAACTATTCGTGCATTTTTTGTACTTACTGCGATCCCTGAAAACAGTTGTATCACTTCACAAAAGTTCTGATCTGATTCTATTTAGGTACAAATGAATATGATATTATAAAAACTCTAAAACTAAGTAAGGAAAAAATTTCCGAAATGAAGTTTAAAAAATTTTACAACATCAGTTAAAAAAGCAAAATTATAATAAAAATATTGGTAGGCACGCTGTTAATTACCACATCTTAACATAATAAATATATGCTCACGACATTTTCTTACTGACCTCTCTGTTAGAAAATGTTATGTGAAAATGTTAAATAGCTGTGGGGAAACCCAGTTTGGAAACGTTTCAGACAACATTTTTTGCAGTCCACAAATTTGCAGCTTCTCATACTTCTAAGTTCTCTGCCCGAACCATCAAAGCCTTCGTGATAAATCGAGATTCATCTGTGTTTATTTTCCGAAAGCCAAAAGCGAAGTGCTGGAAAAGTTTAAAATGTACAAGACTTACGTCAAACGAACTGCAAAATTAAAGCGTTAAAGAGCGATAAAGGCAAGGAGTATGTAAATAATGATTTTGATACGTTCTTGAGGCAGCATGGCATATGACACGAATTAACGCCGCAGCCGAATGGAGTTGCACTCTGGTAGAGATGGGGCGGAGTATGTTGTTGCATGCGCATGAGGTGGATCAGCACTTCCAAATGTTAAAAGTAGTAGCGGATAAAGAACAAATATACAAAAACCGAAAGCTGCAGGTATACAAGGCTAACCATACTTTCAATGCAAAACAGCCAAGTAGACAGTGTACGAATTGCAAGATGTCAGGTCACACAATAATTAATTGCAGGGCGTTCAAGAACATGTCTTTAGAAGATAGACGTAAATATGTCTAAGGAAGCAAAATTTGCTACAGATGTCTCAGCCATAATTGGAGTCAAAATTGCAATAGCAATATAAAGTGCAAAATTTGCAGCAAAAACCGTAACGAGCTTCTACATTTAGAGTTTGGGGATCAATGTCTACAAAAGCAGCATCGACAAAAGTTATTCTGGCCACGGCTCAAGTTAGAGCAAAAGCAGCGAATGGAGAATATATGTATAATGCTAAGAGCTTTAATTGACCAAGGTTCCCAAATAACATCAATATCTGAGAAAGCAATGCAGATATTAGGTGTACCAAAGAAAAGAATTCAGACAAAACTCCATGGGCTAGGAGGTGTTGTAGTTGGCGAATCAAAATTCAAGGTTCAAGTTCAAATCAAACCAAGATTCCTAAGCCAACATGTAGAAAACGTAGATGCGGTAGTTCTACCATCGCTGATCACTGCTCAACCAGACCAATCATTTAAATATGATATGAAACAATGGGAAAATCATATACTTGCTGACCCATTATTCAATAAGGCAGATTGAATAGACATCGTTATTGGTGGAGACATATTCAGCCGAATCATTGAAAACGGCGTTAAAAAATGTGATAGAGTTGGGCAAGCAACAAAGTTTGGTTGGATTCTATCAGGAATTATTAAATACAAGAAATTCCAAAAAATAACATCCGCAATTACCAACCTAGAGCGATTTTGGGAGCTAGAGGAGATACCTGATGACACCAATACCGACGAGGCGACACATGTTAGGCAGTTTAAGGAAACGGTAAAACAAGATGACGATGGGCGATTCGATGTAGAAATCCTTTTCCACGAGGATAAAGATTTGGGTTAGTCTCGCAAACAGTCATATGGTTAAGGCAGATTTTAAAAAAAGACAGTTTAACAACAAAGATGCGCGTTGTATTTGATGTATCTGCAAAATCTTCGAACGGAAAAAGTCTCAATGACATCATGTTTGCCGGACCCAAAATGCAGAAAGATATATTCGATATACTTCTCAAATGGAGACTTTGGAAAATAGCTATTACTGCTGATGTAGAAAAAATGTTTAGACAAATAAAAATTGCTAAAAAATCGCGAATATCATAGGATTTTATGGCGTGAAAATCCTTTGACAAAATTGAAGAATATGAGTTGACCACAGTGACGTATGGTACTGCATCAGCTCCATATTTGGCAGTACGCACATTATTTGAAATTGCAAGTAAATGTTCAAATGAGCAGCTTCAAACAATAATTAGAGAATACTTCTACATGGATGATCTTATGACGGGCGCAAATTCTGTTCACCAATGCCAAAATATTCAAGAGGACATCAGTAATCTCCAAACATTTGGACTTCATCTACGAAAATGGCTTTCAAACTGCAGTAGTATAACTCAAAATACATATAGAAGCTAAAGAAGACAACGAAATAATTCAAATTAAAGAAAATCAAGCGGTAAAAACTCTAGGACTGTATTGGGATCCAAAACAAGACGAGTTCCAATTCAAACTTAATTTGACAAATGCAAAAAAGGTCACGAAAAGGAGTGTTCTTTCTCAGCTAGCTCAACTATTTGATCCTCTGGGTTGGCTCTCAACAATAACAATTGTCGCAAAACTATTTATTCAGAAACTTTAGACGCAGCAATCTGGTTGGGATGAGCAGTTATCTAAAGGTCTACACCAAAAATGGACGATTTTTTTGCAAAATGTGAAATTTCTGGAGAACGTACGTATCCCTCGTTGGATAGAAACTTATTTGCAATCCAAGGTTGAAATTCATGGATTTGGTGATGCTTCAGGAAAGGCGTATGCTGCAGTCATATACATCAAAGTTGGCAATTCTATAAAGCTATTAACTGCAAAAACAAAAGTTAATCCGCTTAAAAATCGAAAAACATTGCCCAAATTAGAACTTTGTGCTGCTAACTTGCTGGCGAAACTAATGAATAAAATTGCTAAAATTATCACGAGAAATCACAAAATGTATGCATGGAGTGATTCTACAGTAACCTTGGGTTGGATTGAAACAACCAAAAACAAGGATAAGTTTGTTAGAAATAGAGTAGAAGAAATGAAAAAACTGGTACCACAAGCATCCTGGAGGCACGTAAATACAAAGGATAACCCAGCAGATGTGGCGTCAAGAGGTATATCATCTCCCAAAATTACTAGAAATGAGCATTTGGTGGTATGTGTCTAAATGGCTAGCATTACCGGAAAACCAATAGCCAGCAGCTGGAAAAATCATCACAGCAACAGTTCTTACAACTTCTTGAAACTTCAAATGCTAAAATTGATTTCATTGATAACCTAGTAAATCGATATTCCAGCTGGTTAAAGCTACAAAGAGTAGTAACCTATATATTACGTTTTGGGAAGAAAAGAAAAACTCAGCTAACCATAAATTTGTTTGCAGAAGCATTACAAATACCCAGAAATACTATCATTCGAGAGACACAAAAACAATTTTTTAAAAACGAAGTGAAAAAATTATTGAAAGGTAATCAGCTCAGCAATACAAGTAAAATTATCAGTCTCAATCCATTTTTGGATAAAAATGGTATTATGAGAGTTGGAGGCAGGCTGACAAACGCGGAAATACCTTATGATTCGAAGCACCCAATAATTCTACATAAATTATCTTTAACTGCATTAATAATTAGAGATGCACACCATGCTACAATACATGGTGGAAACCGGTTAACAGAAGCAATCATCAGGAGGCAATACTGGATAATCGGGGTGAAGAATGCAATTAAACGTTGTATACGAAATTGTTCTAAATGTTTACGATACAAACAGGCATGTGCAAAGCAAATAATGGGAGATCTACCAGAGTTCAGAGTGTCACCATCGAGTCCATTTACTTACACTGGAGTTGACTACGCTGGACCTTTCGAAATTAAATGCTCAAAAGGACGAGGGCAACGGGCTTTTAAATGATATGTAGCAGTTTTGTTTGCCTATCAACTAAAGCTGTTCATCTTGAGGCAGTCAGTGAGTTATCATCAGACGCCTTTTTAGCAGCATTAAGAAGATTTTTTTGCAGAAAAGGAAAGTGTCTTCATATCTACTTGGATAATGGAACTAATTTTGTGGGAGCGAATAAGTGGATTGATAAAAAATTTAAAGCAGCATTAAAGCAAAATTAAGAGGTAGCGCCAATTTTGGCCAACGAACAAATAAGTTGGCATATTATTCCTCCGGCAGACCCACATTTTGGAGGAATGTGGGAGGCAGGTGTAAAAGGAATGAAATACCATTTAAAAAGGGCCATCGGATACGTGAAATTAACTTTTGAAGAGATGTCGACAGTTTTAGCTCAAATAGAAGCATCTTTGAACTCACGTCCACTTTATGCAATAAATGACGATAATGGGATAGACGCGTTAACACCAGGTAATTTTCTAATTGGAAGACCATTAATATCAATTCCATCTTCCGAAACAGATGTCAGCACTTCTACATTGAATAAATGGAAGTTAGTACAAAAAATTTAACGAGATTTTTGGAATCGTTGGAAAAATGAGTATCTACATACACTTCAGCAAAGAAATAAGTGGAAAACTCCGGCAGACAACATTAATGTGGGGGATGTAGTAATAGTAAAAGACGAAAATACTCAACCCACCAAATATCCTATTGCTAAAGTTATTGAAACTCATCCAGGAAATGATGGTCGTGTTCGAGTGGCAACGTTGAAACTTCAAAATGGCACACTAAAAAGACCAATCCAAAAATTATGTCCTTTGGAAACCTCAGCAGAAGACGACCAGAAGATATGAAGGCGTTATATTATCTGGCCTTCAGATTTTCAAGACGCAGAATGCAATCAGCTTAATTCAAGATCCCATCGCAACAATCATACAGAATATTACCGAAGACAAAATAGCGTCACTTCAGATTAACACCATCAATAACGACAAGCACTTGGAGAGAATAAAGGAGCAAATTAATAGATTAAGTATAAATCATATTAAATTAAGTGATTTAAATCTAAGAAATCATAGCGGGCATATATATTTTATATTAATTATTGCAACAATTATATTTTTATTAATCGTTTATATTCGATGCAAGTGCAAATCAAATAGAAAAATTACGATCAATCTTTCTGATGGAACGAAGATATAAACATAATAATAACATACAGTCCATTTTTGAAAAGAAGGCAAGGTAAATAAAAATATAATTTAATAACATTTTTGCCCTTTGGCAGAATGTTCAAATATCTTTGAACATAATTTTGTAATGTTTATAGTTACAAAGGCAACATAGAATTTTATCTTTTCTTTGTACACTTGAACATACTACATATGCATACTAAGAATAACACACAATGCATGTACGCACATAAACAAAACTTAAATAGAGATCACTACGTTGGTCTTTTATCAATCGTAAATATTTGTACATATTTATACACACACAAACATATGTAATTAGTGTAGTAGCATAATTTTAAGATTTTGTATATAAAGGACGAGTTTAGGAAAATAAAATCAGATTTGAAATATAATCTCATCCGCTAATACCTTTCTCTTGTTATTTTTATTCTTCTACTTCCCCCCACCAGCGGTAAGGGGTAGAGAATTTAATAAACAATTTTTCAGGAATTTCTGCAGTTGTGAATCCTTATTACTCCCTACCCGAGGTAAGGAATAAGGTACTAGCACTGCTACATCAAACAACTCCGGTGAGTATAACACATTGCGCAATCGAACTGCTCTGCTTCGTACGCAAAACTATTCACCCTTGCCTAGGGCAGTAACAGAGTAGTCCGCTGCTAACCAAATCTCTTCTTTACATTCATCGTATTTTACAAACATATTTCTGTTGTTGCTCATGTGCGGAGTCGCCCCGCTGTCTATGTACCACCACGATCGATCAAAACCAATGGATCTGTTTGTTGTTGCTATGACATTCATTGCTGCCTCTCCACCGTTTTGATTTTCCTTACATTTATTGGCAAAGTGACCCTTCATCCCACAAGCAAAGCACTTGCCTTTAAACTTTTTCTGCTGCTTCTTGCCATGCTCACGTGCTATGAAGGCCTGCTGTCCTCTTCCAAAATCTTTAAATTTAAAGCGCTAAGTGAAGGCAAACTATCGCGTGGCTCTATCGCTACAAACGATTTATGTAGGTAAGCTAGAAAGCAGAATTATACTTAACAATTCATCTTGAATGACTATGCCAATCTCTGCTAACTTATTGGCGATTTCCGTAAAAGAATTGAGAAACTCCACAACGTTCTCGTCTTCCTGCATACGAACAAGATTTTTGTACAAGCTAACTTTTTGTACCGGCCCTCACATCCAGCAGCTTCTGCCAAACCTCTGTCACCGACTTACAATTCTTTATGTAGTTCAGTTGATTGGGCTTCACGCTCAGTGGAATAGTTGCTAATGCTTTCTCATCATTCACGGTCCATACCGTAAGTTCCTCTGCATTCGACGGCTTCGTGCCAGTCACCACTTTCCATAGCATCAGCACACTCCGTATCTGTACTGACCATGTTTCATAGCTTGATTCATCAAGCTTATCTATAGTATAAAGCGACGTCATTACGCAAACTTTTATTTTAGAAAAACTTTTGGAATCAGAATGGAGCCTCTGGGCCCATAATCTAATAAAACTAGCGTGTTTCAATATTAACACATCAGAAGTTTAATTAGAAGTAAGAATAGAAAAATGTATGTACATCAACAGAATGTCAGTACAAAGTCAACTCAAAGAAGATTAACGTTGCTGTGGCGGTGCCAGATTTTTACCATTTCTTTAAGAAAACTTTTTTTTTATTTTGTGCACGTTGTATAAATTATTTTCCTAACACTCGAAAACGGAGCGGAAAGAAATGCGCACAATTAAAAAATTAGCTGGATTTTTTATAAAACACGCAATGTTCCTAATTCACAAAACTTATTCACATTTCACTTCACCGAAATCGGTAACGACCAAATTTAATTACACGTAACCCGAACCGATATACATATAAACTAAACTATCCCATTTTGCACAACCTTAAAGGACGCCGGTATACATACATACATACGTACACATATAAGTACCATATGAAATGACATTTGCATGTCAGCAAACATAGGCTCCACATAGTGATTGATAAGGATGTCCTAAACTATCATCAGTTTCCGTGAATCACGGTTACATGATAGCATGGAAATGAATTTATGTCAATAATAAAGCAAAAAAAAAAAAATGGCGACATTAAAGTAGAACACGGCTAAAACAAATTGCGTTGCTCCTATTGCATGCACACCTCATTTCAGGAAAAAAAAATAAAAAAAAAAATAAGTTTTTTTTTTGCACATTAAGTAACTGATGCGCCCTGTAGTCAGCAAGTTATGCACAGTGGCTTGCAAACTGGTTGTGGGTGGTAGGCCACATTGCTGGATGGCCAGATTGCTAGATCTCAAACTGAACTATCTCACCACCATCAAATAAGTGATGTACAAAAAACAAAAAAAAGTGAATGTTGAGCCATTTCATGGTAGAGGGCACTTTCCGCGAGTACAAAAATACAACAAAAATGAATAATCTAATTATACACACATAGATATACTCATACACAAAAAACAAATAAAGTTGCGAAAAAGAAAAAAGCCCACGTATGTTCTTCCTTAACGTTTCTTTCTTTTACCGTCCTTCCAAGTAGAGCACAGGAGACGATGACGGAGGAGCACGGAGCGGCTCGTGGGAAACAAACAAGAACATTTTTTTTAATTAAACATGTGATGTGGTGTGAACTGGTCGTTGGATGATGTCGACTCTCAGGATTTTTGTTTACCGCAAGGGGGCCGGCATGTTTACGACAGCAGCGTAAATAATTTCTAACCGTCCTAATATGTATCATTTACACATACGCATACATATGCAACCGCGAATTATTCCGATTCAACGTATTTCCCGCCGGATAATTCCTTTTTGTAATTTTTCTATTTTACTTTCCTTCCAATAAAATTGCGGTTGACGGCAACCGTACATTTTTCCTAAATTCACTTAGTCTCAGGATCTCTGAAGCGACACACGCCAACTACCACTTCATACCACAAGGTAAACCCATTATTGTATATCAACTTACATATATAAATTTGATTAAATTCTAATTGAATTAAACCAAAACAAATCTTTTCATTTATTTACAAATTTTCCAACTGTGCGTCTGGACTGCCCCCTTGGGAGACACGACACACATTTGTACAACCGGAGAATTAACTGCCTGTTAATTTTGTTGGCGGTATACACATAGCTGTCGAGAAAACGGCTCTTAACAATTGAAATTAAATTGTTGAGCTGATACCTATCTATAGGGCTGCGCAAAGAGCATTCCAAGACGAATTTATAATAGGTGGTGTGGAGCGTACATCAAAAATGTGCACTAACAAATTATACGTACAACGACTGTGATAATCAGTGAGAGTTACGACAAACACATACTTTTGGTATTCAGTCCAGCAGGCGAATTGACTCAGATGCTTGCTCAACATTGGCTTATATGAATTTTCGAAAGACAACAAAATGGTATCGTTTGACATAAGACTTAATAAGGTGGGTCCAGGGGTGAGTTATTCAGAAAACCTGTATTTTTGATCCGAGTTTAATGCAATTCAAAACGTATAATTTGGGTGCGACTAAAAATATTTTTCTTCAAAATGGAGCCGCTAGGTGGCGATGGGATCAACGTATCCAGAAAATCCATATTTATGATGCGATATATATGATATTAAAAAGGTGTAACAAAAAATACTTTCATGAAAAATACGCGCGCTAGGCGGCGCCAAGTTACTCAGGGAATCTCCATTCTCTGTCTGATTTTGGTAAAATTAGAAACGAATGAGCATTTTTACCTTTAAAAAAAGATCGTGTAAGTACATATATGGAAGAGTAGTAAGCAACGCAGACGAAGTCGCAGATATCAAATAGTAAGATATACGAAGGCGAACGGACTGGGGATAGGAAACCCAATATTGGCCAAACTCATAGAGGTGTTCGCGCAAACCCTAGAAGGGCAGTATATTGAGCAACTAAAAACTAAATTCTACACGAGACTCGTCGACGGCATTATTATCTGTGAAGAATAAATCTTAGATAATAAAGTCAATTATATTTAATAATGCATACATATGTGGCAACACAGCTCCTAAACGTCATAAGAAGTGCAACGCTGTTAGTAAAGGCAATAAGGCAATAAGCGAAAAATACAACCATCTTGGTTCTTCTTCCGGTTTCTCCTCTCTCTCTCTTGGATCGTGACAGAACAGACGACTTGCATTTATTATTCGAAGCCATCATGGAAATGGTCACCTTTTACTTTCACACAAGCAATCAAACGATTCGGCTATTTATCAATACATGCACGCACAGTGCGCACAGTTCTATTGGTATTGACGACGCTGCTCACAATAAAGGATTTTTGGGACTCTCCAAATTTCTGTGTAGTATTCGACAGGCCATATTCTCCAACTCAGATCACAAACTGTGGTCCAATGGATTCAAATGTGGACTTCCAGGTGGCCAATCATCTTCAGCTAAAGAACCAGGAATATTGCTTTTAAGCCACTGCTGGGTTGTTTTGCCTTGTATGCTAGAGCAGAATCTTGCTTGCTCACCATCGAAAAGAGTATTGCTTACCTGCTTTATCACGCATTCTAAAACATCCTGCTGGTACACTTTCGCCACAGTTTTAACCTCTTTTTCACAGAAGTGAAGAGATGTAACGCCTTTACAGGAGACTCCCCCCCAAACCATGACAGCAGCTGGACGGTGACCACGTTGGACCCTTGGAATAACATTTTTTGCGTCTTTGGAAGCTTCTGTGTAGATTCTATCGTTTTGCTTATTAGAAACTTCATCGACAGTGAAAATTTTCTAATTTATAAAAAGGATAAGGCGTTCGCAAAAAGGTTTTATGACTGAATTGGTTCAAACCACGTGAGCTGTAGACGTTTGGGAAAACAAGGTAAACAAACATTCTCGAAATATTAAGTTTTTTGAAAAGCTCATAAATTTCACTTGCGCTTATTCCTCAATTACATATCAATCACCGCAATTGTTAATAAGCGAAAGCTAACACTGAACTTAATAATGATAGAAAACCAGATTACGACAATAGCGAGAAGAAAAAGAAGGTGATATCTGCACTTGGGCTTTTATTTTCGCTGCAACTGCTTCAATGCAAAGCTCGGCACTTCACATTTACTATTCTGCGTTTAACTTTTTGTAAACATCACTCAAAACTCAGAAAAATCAACTTTTTAAAAGTAACGTAAATGCTTTTGTCGTCATCCTCTTCTCTCTGCATCGGGCACTGAACTGATTATTATATATGTATGAGTAGACACTGCATACAAATTATAATAAAAAATATGCATACATAAAATAGTTATTTTTAACATAAATTTATACCAATTTCAAACGTCATATTTATTTATTTATTTATTCAGTCTAAAAAATACATGATTTCTGACAGACTATACAAGACTATGGGAATACAAATAGTTTTGCAAAATAAGGTTTATCTAATTAATTCATTTAATAATAGCTTGAGATTTTGCTTAGTTAACGAAAAATCAAAAGCGAGAGAATTTGAGACTTGATTAAATTCTTTCAAAGTTCTAAGAAAAGGTGCATAAGAAGCATAAACAGTCCTGGCACGCTCCAAGAAGAACAAATCAGTACTCCTCAAGTTTATTTGAGGAATATGGAAGTAAATACGCTCTAGAAGAGCTGGAGAGTCGATTACTCCACTTACAACATCAAAAACAAAGCAGATTGAAATTATATTATATACATATAAATTGATCTATGAATCTTAGGTATTTTATAGGACTATGTAAATTTTTTTTTTTAATTTGGACAAATATTGAATCAATTGTCACAAAAAAAAAGACTTTTATATTAAACCATAATAAAATGATTGCAATGAGTGATCCAACTTAGTAAAGATAAACCCCTGTCCGATACTGTTTGTGGCGAAATAAAGGAATATAAAAAAACTTCAAAATGGGGCAACTCTACTTCTCACAAAAAACCTAACCCAAGCACGAAAGATAATTGCTCTCTTCGCTCTCAGCTCCTCCATTCAAGTTGAAGTAACTGAGCATGAAACACTAAATTCCTCCAAAGGCATAATTTACTCAAACGATTTAAGAGGAATCCAAGAAGAGGATATTCTATATGAATTAAATAAAAGAAGTACGAAAATTATCCAAAGAGAAAATGATATTTTAAAGGAAACTGAATTAATAGTCTTAACATTCTAATCAATGACACTTCCAGAAAAAATAAACATCGGCTATGAGAAAACGTTTCTCCCTTAACAATGAGATGTAAAAATTGTCGGAAATATAACCACACTGCGAAATGGGGCAAGGGAGAAAAAATGCCAAAACTGTGATGAAACATATCATCTGCAATCTGACGATGAAAATTAAATAAAATTTGTTATATTCTTACACCAAAAATAACTACAAGCAATTACAACTATTGAGAAAGTTGACCATCGCCCAGCAATAAAAATATACAAAGAACGGCGCAATAACGATGTTATTACCTGCGCTGAGATTGCCAACTGAGACACGGAAAATTATTAAAAATAAAAAACTCAAGCTGAATGAGCTTACCTTTCTACTGCGATGCTACACCAACAACAAAACAGTTAATTTCATGCAATTCCCAATCATACTACCCACAGCAAGGGTAATTTTGAAGCAAAAGAAGTATTCTCTTCTATTCATAAGGTGACACCTTGAATTAAACCTTTCCCAAGAAAAACTCCCAAACATATTAAAAAACTAATAAAACTAATCTTCACATCAAAGAGTTATTTAAATACATATGCTTATACTAATATGTATATATTATTCTTTAATATAAACATTCTTTCAATCATATCTACTTTAATTTTAAAAACTTTTTACTCTATCTACCTTTTAATATCTATTACTAAGCACGTTTTACCATTGTATAAAAATTTCAAAAAAAACCCCATTAACTACATACAAAACTTTATACATACTATTGTTTTGTATTCCTATTTTTGTTTTGTTTACATTGCCATACATTATTTTTAATAATAGTGGGTAAATTAATCACCAAGTATTCAACAAATTTTGATAACTCGATAATATGCTTCAAGTTATACAGTGGAATACTCGTATTAATGGATACATGAACAATTACAAACTTTAATACGCGCTCATAGCCCACAAATTATTTCTCTCCAAGAAACAAATGCTTATTCTGCCGTTAATACCCCTATTGCACCGAATTACAATCTTTCAAATTTTATTACATTTTATTTCCTCGTATCGTGCTGACGTTTTCTGGTAATGGCTTTATTCCGCTACCAGTAATATAATGGCCAAGAAATTTCCCCTGAGAGACTATTCCCGAATTTGTTGGTTCTTAAGGTCGATTAATAAGCCAAAATGGCTGATAAAGTCGGCTCGAATTAACGGTCATACGAAGTCGCGGCGTAAACCGAAATCAAGTGTACGCGAATGAGGTCCGTACGTTTCATTCGCTGAGCCTGTCGCTGTGTTGGGTTGGTAGCTGACCAAACTTTTACTTGCTTTAAGTCGTGAACGGGGAAAATGGGATGGCTCTGCGCCTGTGTCTACAAGATTTTGTATTCCAGTGGAAAGATCTTTTAAGAAAAGTCGGTGCGATTTTTTATTGGAGAGCCAGTTACCGCCTCTATTGATGAACGGTGCGTGCTATGCGGTTGCGTGGCTCGTCTGTTAAGTCCCCGGGAATAACTTATAGAAAATGCCCGATTTCCGCTCGATTAGTGCTTGTGTACGACGTCAATGATGGGGGCGTAAAATATATCCTCTACTATGAGCGAAACTGCATGGTGATACATATCGTTACAAACGGATCGAATCCTAAACTGTGATTCCCCTTACACGTACCATAATATAAGAAGCAAAGCACGGGATGGCGCCAGTTCTGGTGTTGTTGCCCCGTGCCGCCTTAAAGGCCTAGAGAAGACTGGGCATCTTCGACTCCCAACACAGCGGCGTCTTTTATAAATATAATTTGTTAAAACATATATTTCTTGAACCTACCGGGACGCCATTGCCACCATGTCCTCTAACACGTTCGCGTAGGGCAACTTCTTTCCTTTTGGGTGCTCGAACTCCGCACTCAAAAACCCAATTGCTTTCTCACGGGACCATCTCTTTCGCCTTTTTTCTTGCATTCTGAAATAACAAACATATTTCAATTTATAATTTTATGTGAAATATACGCAAAGCAATTTTACTTAACTTTGTTTCATTTTTATTTGTTTTGTTTATTTATCCATAAAACAAACAAGATTTGACAGTTGATTGAAATCTCCCAAGTATTTTTCCAGAGCCCATTCGTAATAGAGCGCTTTTTTGTTCACAACACTACATCTCAGGTCGGATTTCATTTAACCGAGTAGGCTCAACTCGCATATTTTTCCCAGTTAGTTGTTGCCTTACATTCTATTTCTTATCCTACCTAGTGCTCTTTTACTAGGATACAAAGAAACGGACCCAACAATAATAATTTGCTGCTTACACCATTGGTTCATGTTGTCCGAACTTCTCCAGCAATTGATGGTATGCGTCTTGATGTTGTAATACAACCATGCCAGCCACGAGCCGTTAAAACACTGGATAAAATGTGGGTATCGTTAACTTCAAAACTGACTTAAAAATAGATAAATATATGAATGTACTGTGAAGATTTTATCCACTTTCCCTTTGTACGTGTGATCAGGCATCACTGTCGCACGCATTAAGCTCCAGCTCTAATTTCCCTCGCAAGCCTGCGTTTGCTTCTTTCAAACGAATTTTAAAATATATTTAGAAGTTTAAAGCAAAACATGTACATTTTAAATTCTTTATTTTCCAATAATATAATATTATAAGCAATTGTACTAAAACTAACTATAATTTAAATTATAAAAAGTATTTATACAAATGGTAAATACTGTTTTCCATAAAAAATTGCATTTTTAATAAAAACTTATATTACATATGTATATAAAGACGTATACATACATCTATATATAAAACTGCTGATGTTTCTCACTGACAAGGCCCCCAAATTTCTCTTGTGCACGATAAATCTGCAATAAATATAAAATAGGGAAATTTATAGAAGTTACAAAATTTATACGAAAAAGTTTATTGAAGTTAAGGATTTCATAATGAAAAGAAAGATAATCGAATTACCTTTCTTTTGATATATAGTAGCATTTAAGAACTTTTAAACTCATTTACAAAAAATAACTTTCCCAAAAACTTTTCAAAATTTTGCTTTTTCCTTATTTACATATTTTGCAAAGTTACAAAATTAAAAAAAGAGAGGATTGATTTTAACGATTTTATAATAATAAGAAGGACAATCGAATTACCTTTCTTTTAGAAATTAAAAACTTTTTGAAGTCGTTTGAAAAAATAACTATTTTTAATATTTTGAAAAATTGCCGCCGACCTGAACTGTTGTTTTTATTGAATTAACGATCTGTAAATTAAAAAAGAAATTAGGAAAAAAATTATACTAATAATAATAAATTTTAGTTAAATCCTTTAATATAATAAAAGATAGCCACAATACAATGTTGAATATGCGAGTTAACGTAATACTTTAACCTCCAGATTATATACATATGTATAGTACAACTGAGCATTCAAAAGCATAAATCTGCAAAAATTTATTCCCACCAGATCTGCGGCACAGTAACAAAGGGAACTTTTGGCGAATTTCTACTCTGGTTTAGTTCACTGTAATGCATCTGGTCATTGAAGCACTTACCAACAGTTCCAGCGCTTCGTAATTACCATTTTTCAAAAAAGATTTTACAGCCACTATAATGTACTGAAAATCACTAGCAACTCTAGAGGCCCGATATTTGAAACCCTCTTTTTTAATTGCATTTTAAAATACACTTGACTTTCATTTTTGGATTTGTTAACTTGCATATCCAAATACAGCACACTTTAACAAATGGTAATCAACTGCAACAAGCATTCTTGCCTCAACTATCGGTTGCTTCCAAATTACACTTTCTGTCAAAAGAAATATGTAGAATATAAATAATAAAATGAATAAAGCCTTTTTATTGCAATTTTGTGAGCTTACCAATTTGAGCGTATTTTCGCAAAATTTCAGATATGGAAATGCTGGAAATTTCTTTTGTTTTATTTACTTTTTTAGGCTTTTTTACTTAAGTCGCGCCATTTCATTCACGCTCATAACGTGGGACAGAGAAGTAAGAATAACAAATCAAATAATTGTGCATTGGTATTGGTGTTTGAAGAAAAAGTTCTCGATTGTATTGGAATTTCAGGGGAAACTCGGAGGCCCTGGCTGGCAGGAAAATTGATTTTCAATTCAATTTTACATACTATAAAAAAGTGCAAATTAGTACAAAAATATTCTTAAACATTTCTATAATTTTCTAGTAAGTTTGAAACATCGAATTAGAATCACCCATAATACAAATTTTTTTTATTGTACAACCAAGGTGAATTCATATAAGGTGTAGTTCATCCAGCAGCTGATTGAATTCGCTTGGTAAACGTAATGCCAAAATGATGTGTTTGTTGTAAGTCATGAAGTCATTGTGTGTATAGTTTGTTTGTGTAATTTTTTTGTTTTTGTACGTATAACTCCTGATGTGAATGCAAATGTCAAAAAAAAATCAAAATAAACAAATGAAAATGTTTGACTTAAAAAATTGATTTGGAAGCATTAATAATAATTAGTGTAGCATTTTGAGGGATTGATCAACCACCGCATTCCTCTGAAAACAGGACAATATAAAGTTTCTTAAGTTCCCGATTACCCTATATGTGGCAAAAATGGAACGAGGTTTGTGGTGTTATGGAAGGGAATTCTTATAGTTGTATGTTCTTTGTTTACATATATACATTAAAATTAAAATGAGTTATTAAGGAGTCTTATTTCGTAGCATTTACGTTCATATGGAGGTAATTTAAGAGTCCAAAATTAAGATGTTTCCCTTCCTGTAAAGAATGGCGTATAACATCTGAAATCCATATATCAAATGTTGCTCTTATTGGCAACTCCTTTTGCATTCGGTTGAGACTCATTTATGACTCAATGCCAATAGAAAACGGAAGGCTATTCTAGCCTCAACAATATTCTGAAATTTAGCAACTGCGCAAGTTGGTTTTAACGCGATCTCCCCAGGTTCAGTAAAATGTATCAAGACGCCACTTACTTAAATATTAGTTGGGCGTTGAGTTCCATCGCCGCCATTCCAACCTAAACTAACACGGCCTCGTGGAGTTTAATACCATATCCTTGTATTTTTTAAATAATCAGCTTCTTTGGAAATTTTTCTTCTGCATGGTATTATAAAGATATAATACAACATAGCTTAAAACAATAGAACATTTTTTGTCGATACCAATTTTCACTAAAATGCCGGCTTATAATTTAGATCATAATTGTGTGTTAATTTCATATATAGTAGGATACTTTACAGATTCAAAAATTCTGAGTGATCCGAATATGTTTGCTGGGATATTTCTTTGGCTTGAGTATTGTGAATAAATACAAGAGAAAAATCTTAGCCCATTCATGTCGAAATTCGGCACGGCTGAGATCACCTGATGTAGCAGCCCTCAGCATTCTTTTTTTTTTTGTATTAAACCCAGTTAAATGGCAGGGCTATTGAATCCACTGAGCCAGGGTATCTCTCTTTTGTTGCGTTATCGGATGTGATTGTAGCGATGTGACAATTTTTGTTGTAACTGCAGTTTCACTTTACTGGGTGTTTCAAAGTGTACTCAGTGTACTTAGATTTTTATCGAATGCCTAGGTAGTTAGGCAGTATTGATTTGTACGTATGATCATGTCCAAAATCCTGATGCGTATTGATTGATGTGTGACGCTGTTCAGTAACAGGCTATCTTCTCCAGTAAAAGATCGCTTTTGTGTTTCGACCATGTGATGTGGAACGTTTTCGTATGCTGGTTTATCTTTTAGTCGAGACCAGCTGAGACTTGTGCGAATGCCTTAATTACAGTAATGCGTTTAATATATTTAAAAAGGCAATTGGCATATTTAGGTGTCAAAGATTAAAAATCCGGGGATCCAGACAATTTCACAAATTATATTGCTCCTGTTTAGGTCAGAGTGAATTTTAGCAGTTATGTAATTGTTTGAAGACTTTTTATTTATCAGCTGACTGCCGTCAGGCTGTACGTAAAGACAAATATTTTTTCATAGTTGTCCTCAACAGCAATATCAATTGCTTTAGCTATTGCCCACATTTCACTAAACGCAGACTACGTTTTAAAACTAATGCGGAAGAGGAATTTTTGATTTAGCAAAACATTGTAGACTCCACACCCCATGGAGTTTTCTCCACCTGACGCATCTGTGGCGAAAATTACAAAATTTTTTGCCTTGTATTTGTCAATAAGGCATCTATACTCAGCGCTGAACTGTTCTTTGGATGTTTCTGATTTTTTGCCTAAACTTGTTTGTTTCTTTCGTATGTAGTGTCAGTGTTTATATTATCAAAGACTTCCCTGAAATGATAGTATGTCGATGAGTAGCTTGATTTTAATTGTTTAGTGGAGACAATGCTATTGTATACTTTTTTGTTTATAAATTTAAGTTTTATTATTTCTCGGCATGTAAGCTGTTTTCCCCTTTCCCTGGGCTCCAGCTCATTTGCTAAAAGGTATAAATTGTGAACAGGAGTGGAAGGTGTTAACCCTAAGCATCTGCGTAGAGTTCCATTTTGAAAGGACTTTATTTTGATATCTATTGTTTTTGGTAGGTCATATGTTGTCGATCTGGCTACTTCTATTTTAGATTTCACTAAGCTTTTATATAAATTTACTGCCGTTTTTGGAGTTATTCCCGCTTTGACTGACGTTAAACATTTAATAAGCCTAACATTATTTTCTGCCTTTTCAACTAAATTTCTAAAGTGTGTCATGACCGCAAGTGAAGAGGTTAAAATTCTTCCAATAAACTTGACATTGTTTACTTGTTCAATATTGTGATTATTTGTCCTTATCCGCATCTGCTTCCTGCTTCCTTTGGCAAAATGGATTACTTTGGTTTTCTCGGTGTTTATCTTCAGATTTATTTCTGTACATTTCTGTAAGAAGGCGTTTAACTTTACTTCCAGTATCCGTTCAAGCTTTTGGAAATTTCTATCATGAACTAGAATGAGGAAATCATCAGCAAATTGAAAAACATCTGTCGACTTATCCTCAATTCCATGCAGTACTTTTGTATAAATGTTGAAGAGCAGTGGTGAAAGGCAACTAACTACCTTGCGGCAAGCCATTTGTTACAGTGATAGTATTTTTTCAAAGTTTAAGGATCCGTTCCTGTAAGAATGAGTTGATCCAATTTATATATTTACCTTATGTATTTGTGTTTTCAAGTATTCTTGTTAACGCCCGAGTGGGGACGCAGTTGTACGCGTTGCTGATGTCTAAAGTGATCGCCGCTACCTTCATTCCATTTTCCTTGTACATAGCGATGTTGTGGAGTATTTCGTTTAAACACATTGATGCGAAACATCTGTCAGGTAAAAACTTTTTATCCGCTAGGTCTGTGTCTATCCTTTCTTTAATCATTAGATTGACGATTTTGAGCAAGACTGGTATTAGAGATATTGCCCTGTAGTTTGTATAACTATTTGGATCTTTATCAGCTTTCGGAATTGGAATTACCATTACGATTCGCCATTTTTCCTCAATTTGCCCATTCTGAAATAAATCATTTAACTCGATTAGCAGATTTTCCTTTGCATTTTCTGATAGAGCCTTGATCATTTCGTATGTTATCATATCATGACCTCCTGCCGATCTCTTCGTCTTTTTTAAGTACCGCATTAAGTTCTACCATCTCAAAGTTAGGCACTCTAACATCTCTTGCATATCTTCCCTCCAAGCTACTACTGGGATTTTGGTTGTTAATAATTTGATTTTGTAGGTGTTGAAGAAATGGACTGTTCCACTCTTCGGTCCATACCATGTTTTTCGTTCTCTTGGGATTACCCTTCATATTATTAACGATCTCCATGCCTCTTGGGAGTTTGGTTGTTTATTCAGTCTTTCCACACTGTCCTTAAAATTTTGCGCCTTTGCCTTTTTGACTTCACTTTTCCATATCTCTTCGTACTCATTTACTCGTTTAAAGTTTTCTACTCTCGGATATCTGTTGCATTTTTTGGCAGCAGCTTTATAAAGTCTAAAATGCTTATTTAAATCCTTATGCCACCACGCTTTTGGTGTTTTGTTACTTAATTTGATGGTTGCTGAATCTATTTCTCTTGATATAGCTTTTGTTATTATTGAAGTCGACGGTTCTACATTAATAGAGTTTAGAGCTGTTAACAGTTTCTTTTTTGAGAGAAATGTCGTATGTTTTTCCTCGGTAAAGTCAAGGCCTACGGATATTGGGTAGTGATGACTGCCTCCAAGGTGACAAGGAACTACTTCCCAGTTTAATTGAGCTGTTATGTTAGAGAATGCTAAGTCCAAGACCGATCCCTTTTTAAAATCATTTAGGTTTGCTCTAATAGTTGTCTCCCCCCTATTTAAACAGCCAAGGGTGGAAGTGTTTGAAAACGTTTTTAGCCATTTCCCTTTCGGTGAGTCTATACCGTCGCCCCAGCTTTTTGATCGAGTATTAAAATCTCCCAACACTAGTACGTTTTGATAGTTTTCTAGAAAGTTAACAAGTTTGTAATCACTGACTTAAAAGTATTCATATCAAAAGAATGTTCGCAGTAAAAGGAACATATTTTAAGATTTTTGGTGAGATTTTCTGTTTGGATTATAACTATGTCATGGTCAGAATTACATATACTTAATTGATTTGAAAGTAATTGATTTTCGGAGTGCTATGGCTACTCCACCATATCTGTCCAATCGCTTCTTTTCCACTAAGTTGAAATTTGCTAAGTTTCTTTTGTTTCCTCCGTCCTCGTGTGAAAAAACTTCACTTAGACATATAATATCAAACTTATTTTGGTTTGCATAAAAATCAATGTTGTTGGAGTTTTTTTTTTCAAAAACTGGCAATTATATTGTAAGACTTTCATCTTGACTTGCCAGATCCTCCTCTTCCATTCTATCAGTTTCTTTTTTGTCTAACCTTAAAAAGTGTTGTTTCAGTCTGTCATTAAAGTGTACAAATGCGTTTACTCCTGCTGGGAAATTCACTTTTCTGAAAGCGTCCCTAGCAAACTTTGTCATTTCTGTCGTTATTTTTTCTATTTACAACGTGCAGATTTTGTTGGCTAAATGCCACGCCATTATTCGCCGCCTTTGGTTGGGGCCTTACTCTTACTTGCTTTTTTCCGGCTGGTTTTTATTTAAGTTTTGAAACTTTTGTTTATTTATTTTGAAAGTATTTGCGTACGATGTGGGTGTTAGAATCTTGTTAATTTCCTGTTGTTTGTTTTTAATTAAGTTTTGTTCTATATCAAGAGATGGAAACAGTTCTTCGCTTAATAATTCAAACCTGTTTGTTGATTCTGTTTTGTTTTCCCTTAAAACTTCCCTCCGAGTCTGTTTGGTGAGAGTCATAATTACTTGAGTTTCCTTGACCCATGTTGGACATTTAGTTCTATTTAACGCATTATGTGTTTCATCCCCACATAGGATGCATTTTGACTCCTCACAATTGCTCAGACATTCTCTTCTACCACATCTAAGGCATCGTTTTTCTGATTTGCAGGCTTTTTGCGTATGTCCTAATCGTCCACACTTAAAGTTTTCTACCTCTAAAATTGTGTGATTGAGTACTATTTCTTTAGGGATATTGTCCCCTTCGAACCCCATCTTCACTGATAACGTCGGAATTCTTTCTTCAGACTCTATACTTTCTCTTCGCGTAAATCTCTGAATCGAGGTAACCTTGATTGCAGAGATTATGCCCTCCAATATTTCCGTCTCCGAATACTCTAGGGGGATACCCCTTATTACTCCATATGTTTTTTATGAAGCTTGTAGGTATAAAGGTTTTTATGTTCGTGTGTTTTACTATTTCACTTCTAATGCATTTATTTGCATATGCCGCATTTTCAAAAATAACTTTATACAACGTAATTCCAACCGTTTTGATTGTGTAAATGCCCTCAATATTTAACATTTTGGTTTTGTTCCATAGGTATAGGCCATTTCGCACCCTTTTGTTTTGTACGCTTTCCGCTAAAGATGTATCAAATAGAACATTTGCCCTCCCTTTATGGTTTGCTGGGTAGTACAAAGTTTCTCTTATACCTCCTCTATTTCTCTCCCTATTCCCTTCTAACTCTGATGCTGGGTTATAGTTTTCATTTTCTTTTCTTGCACTCTTCACTTCTATTTGACCCTGACTTGTTTTTCCCGCGTTTTTACATGGGGACGCTGACCGACATTCTTTTTCAAACGTTGTATTTTTCTCTTCTTGCAAACTATTTCGCCCTACACTCATTTCTTCCTCCATGCTTTCATTTTTTAAAAGCCATGAATTTTCTTTATTGCGCATAGATTTTTTCTTTCTTTTATGTTTATAGTTAGGCTCAAGAGCATCATTTGGTTCATCTTCAACCAAATCCTCCACCGAGCCACTCGACGCCATGGGGTCACCTGTCCTAGCTACACCACGTTTCACCTTGCTTGTGATATTCACTCTTACTCACTAAAAATTAAATATATACGTATAAAAAGTATGTTGCAGCTTACCTTGGGCTCTAAGGCCACACAAAACCACAGCACAAATTACTTACAATTAAACTCGCTGCCGCACTTATTTTCTGTTTGCTTTTCTCAAAATCCATATGCAAAATTTATTAATCCTCGCTTTTTATTTTTTCCACACGCTGTTTCAGAGATTTGCTAGCTCGCATGGAATTGAATTTCGCTTTTAAAATGCCTCAGCATTCTTGTGTCATTCACTGAGCGAATTTCTATATTTACCAATTAATATTGGCTATTTGTGGCATTTAAGATCAGTCGCCGCAATCTTTAATTTACAAGACTTCTCACTTGTATTCATTAACAACGAATGAATGAAAATCAAAACAAACAAATGGAAAGACAGCGAGCGAAATCTTTTAAATGATAACAAACGTCAAAATTTATAAAGCTGTCTCAACGGTTGTACCTTATAAATTTTTGTATCATGGAATCCTATATGGAAACCCATGATTCAATAATGAAAAGGTTTGATACATAACAGCTTTGCTCCTCACTCTTCACATGTCTTCTCCTTTAGCTAAAACAGTGTTGCTTCTTTGGAAATTTATGTGTGAATCTAATCAAATATTTTTAAATGGTAGTAAAATTAAAAAGCAAAAAAACTTTTAAATATTTTATATAATGTAAATATGTGGTTTTATTTGCAATTCATTAGGAAATTTGTGTACCTAAATCGGGATTGGTATACTGAGTGACGGGTTCCCTGTATCTGAGCCTGTTAAGCTCCATGTCCTAGTTCATTTTTATCTCCACGCGTGTGCGAGCGTGAGCTAGCAAGACCTTTGCTATTCCCTTTTTTTTTTGGGAAGCGTAATTACTTGCAATCAGTCTGTTACAATTATTAGGATTTCTTCTAAAACCCTTCGCTCGTTAGTGATCGTATTGCTGTTATTTTTTACCTCCACCTCTAACCCATCCACATATTCCTGGGGACCCATTTAAAAATGGGGTAATATTACAGTTTTTTAACTGGGTTTTTGCTTAGTCTTTTTGTCTTTTATCCTTCGTTCATACTTCAGAATTTGAAAGCTGAATTCCGTAATTTAATGTGCATGTTTTATTAAAAGGTGTTAAAGTAATTTTTAGAGGGATTTTATTTAATAAATTGCTAATTATTAGTTTAAAGTAAAGCAATAAAAGTACTAAATATTAATTGTGGGAAGTGGTAAGTGTATGTAAACCAAAGAATTTATAGATTTGCTGACTTAGTTAAGGTAAAATAAGAGTAATTAATCGACCTATATTTTTGAAATATGCTAAAAAGTACATATTTCAAACCGGATTTCTTAACAAAATAATTATCAGAAATTGCAAGGATTTGTTTTAAATAATTCCTACATCCATTGACTACACGTGTGTGAATTTTAAGATCGGGTCACACATTTGGGCACTATAACCCGAAATCTTTGTACAAATAACTAAACCGTACCCAAAATTTAATATTTTATAAAAAAAGTTAATAAACATATGTATGTGCATACATACATCTTTCATTAGGTCCTTTGAGTGTGTATGCCATTGAATAGATGATTAGCATTTCTGCCCGAGTCCAATATTTGTGTAAATATTAGTTGTTTCTTTGTTGGTTGCTAATAACTTGCATTCCCGAACTTCACCGTCGCCATTTTGGAATACTTCTATTCCCAATTCTATCACCTACCATTCGTATGTAAATTGTTTAAAGTGTAATTAATCGTGAGATTAGATTTCCAAAATATATACGCTTATTTTATCTGAATTCTAAATAGATAATATAAGAACAAAATAAACCTTAAAGAAATGTAATCCTGCGATTACATATGTACATACATATATATGTGGTTATTTATGGTTATACGGTTTTTGTATCATACATTTTTCTGTACGAAATGTAATTAAAAAAGTACTTTACTTTGTTTGAAACCATCATAGCCTTGCTTTTGTAATCAAATGGAAGGCTAAAAATTTACGCCGTTTTGACTTACGCCCAAGATCTAAATCAAGCGAATTAGAGAAGTCTCAACAATTGGGACAAAGGGAGTTTGAGTGGGTTTTGGAGAATCAATTAATATGGCTTACCATATTTCATGCAGTTAAAACGATTTTGTCTTATTACTTTTTATAAGAACAAATAACTGAATCATATAATTTTTTTAATTGTGAATTACAAAAATTTGATTGTACCAACAATTTCATATATTTACCATTAAATGTAGAAATTTAAATTTTATTTACCTATAATAATGATATATATTTATTGAAACCAATCAGAAAAATGCATTAAATACTTCGTAGACTGAGAAACAAATTTGCATTTTGGGCAACTAGTTACATACTTTGCGTACTTGTTAAAAACTTTTTCGCAAAGAGGGATTACATTTTCCCCCTTTCTTCGTAACAATTGTTACGAACTATCATAAACTAGGACGTAGGAAACATAACTAATGTTAGATTGTTGAAGCGCCAGTCCTTGCCCGGATATAAATCCGGTCGATCAGGTATCAGGTGGGAACGACAAAATGTGTAAATATGTATATTTTCCTATAATTTTTATGAACACAGGTATAGAATTTGCAATCAGTTGACTAACTAACCATTTGGGGTTTCCCGCTGCTATAAAATATTTTCTGCAATAGCTGCAGGAATCTGCCGAATTGCTGCCAACTGCTAGCATTAAACAACTTTTTATGAAAGGTAACACTTCTGCACGTATTTGTGACAAATGTGTTGTTTTCGCGAAACATGCATTGCAACTTAATACGTCGCAATGTGAATAACATTTTGAATAAGTACAAGCGAAAAATCTTAGCACATAGACGTAAAAATTCGGCACAACTGAGATCATCTGATGTAGCAACTCTCCCCATTCTTGTGTCATTCACGTTTATAATCCAAGGACATAGTTCTTGCCGCTGCTTATTTTCCAGGGGACATTAGCACCATCCCCCCACCCGAGGTCCAACATCTAATCAGGTATTGTGAGGATGCAAAACTTCTCCTTATCTTCGGATGCGACGCTAATGCGCATAGCGAAGAGTGGGCAGCACCGACGCTAATGCGCATAGCGAAGAGTGGGCAGCACCGACGCCAACAAGAGGGGTGAGTCCTTAATATAATACATACTAACTAATGATCTGGACACATGTAAAGTCGGGCATATACCGACGTTTGTCACCAGAGAAGGGGTACATGACATTACTCTCAGCAATAAACTGGCGGATAATCTGATTTCGGAATGGGATGTTTCCACAGAACCCTCACTGTCAGATCATACAATCATCCAGTTTAATCTGGAAGTTAAGTCAAGGGGGGAACCTCCATGAGAAATCTCTGAAGAGCAGACTGGGAGAAATATAACAACCTCGTCAACTTAAACTTATCTAGTATAGGACACACTCGTAGGGAAACGAATTGTATGAAGTTAGAAAGCAGGGTAACAAGGCTCAATGACATAGTCACGGACGCCTTCAAGTGCAGCTGTCATGTGACAAAACCAAATGGTAAAAAAACCCCACTTGGTGGTCTCAGCAAAACGCACCGGATGCTGGGAGGAATACGCAGCAAATCTAACGAAGTACAGTAAGGAGATAAGAAAAGCAAAAAGAGACAGCTTTAGAAGCTTCTGCGAGCTCTAGAAAAAGAGAAAATAGAGACTAAACTAGCCACTAAACTACCGGACGGTACGTATACCGCTAGTGAAGAGTAAAGAGCGCTGGCTCTGCTGTCGACTCGGATGCCTCCACAACTGACATGGAACCTTGGACACGGGAATCGAGACCATCGCAAGCTGACTGGATGGTGGCTAAAAGTATATTTACCCAACATTCAGAGGTGGCCATGAAATCGTTTGAACGGTAAAGTCTCCGGGAGTGAGATGGCATACTGCCAGTGATATTACAGCAGGGTGGCGAAGGAATAATTTCAAAACTTGTGAAGGTTGTGAGGGATTCGTTGGCTCTCACTTGGAGGAGGGCTAAGGCAATTTTTATACCTAAGGTAGGAGAAAGGTATTACTCGCTAGCGAAGTCCTTTAGACCAATCAGTTTAACCTCCTTTGTGCTCCAAAAAATGGAGAACATCATTGATAATGAGATTAGGTCAAAAACTCTGCGAAGGAAACCACTCCACCCGTCAGCATGCGTGCATCGCGGGACGATCTACGGATTCGGCTCTGTACCAACTGACGACGGAGGTACAGAGTGCTTTCGACTTCGAAGAGACCGTAGTCTCATTCTGAGCGACAGACAAGCAGCACTCAGGGCGCTAGCCTCGTATGAGGTGAAATCCTCACTAGTGCTTGAATCCCTAGAGATACTTAACATATTAGCAATACTAATTCATATTCAGCTCCTCTGGATTCCACGCCATCGAGGCATCGAAGATAATGAGGAAGCTGATATATTAGCAAGAGAGGCAGTTCTAAAAACACCTATAGGACCCGAGTCTTTCCTAGCGATAGGACAACACACTATTAAGGAATAGCTTTGGATAGAAGAAAACAACTTGAGGGAAGAACACTGGCAAGTTTATGCACCTCTCGAAGAAGTCTGAGGATGGTGACCGCCTTTCTCACAGGACACTGCAAGCTTCGAGGTCATTTGCACAGCCTCGGAATATGGTCGAACGAGTCCTGTTGCTTTTGCGACTCGGCTTCGGAGACCCCGATGCTATCTCCAGAAGACGACATAGGTACCTGGGTACACATAGCCCAGCGACGAGGTACTGTAAAGAACGGAGGGCACAATGGATCTTTAAGGTCGAACTGCAAACCTCAAATATATAAATATCTATCGTCAGAAATGTTATAAATGTAATAAGACAGCCCTAAATGGTGCTTTACGAAGTACTCGGGATCTGATAAAATCTAGAAATATGTCTGATGAGATGTTGCGACCTTCAAAATAGCATCTGTTTTGGCTATTTTTGTTTTTCAAATAAAAAAAACTGATCCCACCACGTATAGATAATCGATATTTGATATTTCACATATGTATGTATTTTAGGAGCCGTAATAATTACAATCTCTATTGCCAATGTTACAAGATCTTATTTGATCCAGCAAACGTATTCAAAGAGTTATAAAATATGAATTATTCATACAACCGACGAAAATAAATATTTATCATTAAAATAACTTCAGCAAGTTCTTTAATTACTACCTAGTAAAATAAAATCTATTAAAGGTATATAGTTTACTGACTCTGCTAGTGTAATAATAAGCAATTAGATTGCAATAAATACAAAGCAATGTTATGACGTCAAATGCCTGCGCTTTTGTATAGATTGAAAACCGAAAAATATATAAAGAAATGCTGCTTTCTAAATTACAAAAAAATATCCAAACGTAAGCGTTTTGAAATCAATCTATTTTGACAGCTCCGTATATTTTTCGGATAAAGCTATATGCGGAAAAAAATCCAATGGTTCCCGTTAATAGCCAAAATGTTAACACCATAATGCCTAGAAAATCACAAAATAAGATAACATCAATACAAATTTGCGCAAATATTTACTACATAAAGTTTACCTGTATAACTTAAGTATAAAAGTGTAGGAATAAATTCGGTAATTTCCAACTTCGTAAAAAAATAGAATATGCTATATAAAAGCACATATACAGCTGAACCTCCTGAAACAATAAAGCTACGCCACCACCAGCGATAATCCTGCGGAATTGAAGAAATATTTGAACGATTTTGTTTATAAATAAAACATATAAAAATATAATTTTTACCTCTCCGCATAGTTGGAAATATGTCATAACGATCGATATTTGGCCACAACTAACGACTAATATACAAAACACAAGAAATAGGAAGCCGAATAAGTAGTAGAACTGATTTTGCCATATAGCAGTGAAAACAAAAAACAGTTCTATAAACACAGCTCCGAAAGGTAAAATGCCAGCCATTAATGTACTAAAAAACAATAGTTCACTTTTACCTATTGAAATAGAGGTATATAGGTTTTATAATACCTAAGCACAACATTCATGTACCAGTGCTGGGTCGGCACTTGTCTTGGTATCATATTAGTGCGAACTGGATGCTGATATGGTTGCTTACGGTAGCCGAAGTAATATCCTAAATAAACTAATGGAACCGATATCCCAAACCATAAAAGGAGCAAAGAAACCATTGTTGTGAAAGGAACAGCGCCACTTGAATGTTTATCCCATATGAAGAAGTTCAGTATAAAGCCGGTCCTAATATATATAAATACAATTAAAAATAACATATTCAAAATTAGTTTTCAACTTACCCAAAAACAATGCCGGGATATAGCGTCGCTGTTAAGAATGCCGAACGCTTCCATTCTCGTCCTTTCATAGTTTTATATAGGCGGGCAGCAAAATAGCCGGCAATTGTGCCCATGAAAACATACATAAAAATGCCAGAAGTCATCAAGGCTCCTCGTGACGAAGGTGACAGCATACCAAGCATAGCAAAAACTGCAAATGATTCAATTAAATGAAAACAAGTTCAACTATTGGTAATATTATATATTAATGACTAAGTATCGTTTTGCACTGTGCATAAAACTCAAAAAAGATCCGTAAATGAATTCTCCCTGACAAGTCGGGTCTAAGATACTGGAACGATCCGATTTTTATCCGGCCGACCGTCGTTACAGCAAAATTATCCAAAGTTTTCGGGGAATGTTACAATAGCAGCAAGTGGTAAATGATACTTTAGTTTTGTTATTATCGAAAATTTTAACACAGTGTTCCAAATAAAAATGGGTAACTGTTTAAGTTATATAGTTAAATTTTTTTTTTACATTTTGATTCATGTAGATAAAAATATATTTTTTTGTACAAAATATGGTTAACACCCAAAATTTTTACTGGTAGTGTTCACGTTCTCGAACGAACGCATGAATTAAGCATCGGTTGTTATTGTTGTTGTAACAGATAGCTACACCCGTAAAGATCGGATTCACCCATCGTTCGTTAAACTCATCTAGGGGGAGGGCCAGGAAACGTGTGGTATCGACGAGTACATGCCGGGCATGTGTTTGAAATGTCGGGGTTGATTCTGGATAAGTAGGACTTCAGTCTACTACAATACACATATCCTAGTTGGGCCAGAGGTGCGTGGGACTCGCAAGGCAGCCAGGACTCCTCATTTGCAATAGGTGGTGGTAAGACTCCTATCCCGGCATTCACAAGTTGATGATGGTAGTGACTGTCTCTCTGTGGATGTTGCTCAGGATCTGCTGTCGGATCCAGTGGTTAAGTTAGATACCGACTCGATCTTGTCCGTTAGGTCAAGGGAGGTGGGGAATGTCTTATGCTTTTACAAAAACAACAACAACATCGAGATGATTATGGGTAGGTGGTCTTGTTAGGTGAAGCGAGCTGCAGCAACAATAATCCTGGTGGGAGCATAATCGTTCACCGTGCAGAATGTCGAATCTATCTACCCTACCTATTCGTTTTCCCTTCAATTTGGGAGTAGGCTTGATTGCCAGAGATCGTGATGCGCTTTGAAGTTACCTACTACCTACCGGGTTTCATGGTAATATCCTGTCGCGCAGCAGGTGACATGAGGTATATACAAATTAAATATTAAAACTCGACATCACCTGACTGGGCAGCTATTCCCCGACATTCTAGGGTAGTGCCCCTGTGGTCGATGTCTTCTTCGAAAAGACGATACTGCACTGTGTGATGGGTGATGAACGCTAAACTACCACCATTACCTCGCTGGTGATCCTTACGATGCACATTGCAGCCGTTGCATTTCAACAAATTAAGTTGCGGTGTAGTTTCGTTTCATGGATCGCAACTATCGACAGGTTATGCCGACTCATAAAATCAGTTATCGCCTCGATTTTGTCCTTTAGCCCGTTGCAGTTCAGCTGAAAGAAGTCTCGTCTGCACGTCAGGCTGCCATGTGATGTTGGATGGCAGCGCCACTACGGAAGTGTGCGGCTGCAAAGCTGTACAGCTAGGAGCCAGGCAGTCTGACTGATGCCGCATTCCGGTATATCCTGGCCTGACACACGGAGCAGACTGTGTGGGGTACCACGAGCTGCGGGATGGTCCCCACACGAGGGGCGGAGCTAGGAGGGGTAGGCGAGCGAACCATGATGGTTCTATCCATCGCACATAGTACACTTTACCGAAGAAGAGTTCGGATACAGCCTTTTCTGGCAGACGCAGCAAAAATAGGTTTCTGGCCCATGGTTTGACTCGATATCGAGCAGAAGGATACGAAGCAACCCCTTGGGAGTTGCTCGGGAGAACACAGAGGACTTATGGGGTAGGCCGATTGAAACAGGGTTAAATCGTCGAAACAACAACCATTGATCGGAAAAACGCCAGGTCATTCCGGTACGTAGATCCGTCAGTTTTGGGAATTTCTCTATTCTTGGTATTGTCAAATACATGGAAGTAATTGACAGCGCTTTCAATTAAAAATATATAAAACAAGCGGAAGAGGAATTCCTGATTAATATGTTTTAAGTAAAGAACTTTTTTTAAACTTACATATCGTTATTAATGCCATAAAAAATATTTGTATTCCGCTTCCAATAACTGCGGAAAATAAACGCGTGTTTTTTGGAGGACGAAAAACGTCACCATGCACTAACTTCCATCCTGTTTCTTCAAGCGTGTCCTCAATATTATCATCAGTGTTGTAACGCGCGATATCACGACGCAGAGTTCGAATCATTATCATAGTTAATATACCTGTCATCATATATTTTTATATAAAAAATATAAAATATATAAATTAAATTACCCGATAGGAAAAATACGACCACAAGAGAGTTGATAATACTGAACCAATGAATTTGTACGTCCCTCATACTCAAATAGATATCCCACCGGGAAGCCCAGCTCACTTTAGATTCCTTCCATTCGACAGAATAGGTAAAATAGAGTTGCGTGTTTGAGTTTGAATTTATCAGTTGGGGTCTGGCATTGTCTGGAAAATTGCACGAATCTCCCTCAAACTTGATTTCTTTATAGTTTACAGAACCAGTCTCTACTTCGAAACCAACCACACGGTATTTATTTCTATTTAAAATGTTAATTGTTTGATAATTTGTAATATATGAATATTATAGACTCACTTCGTATGCATATGGAAAGAAAGAATAAACTTTAGGTGGTTATTTATATAAATATTATCACCGTCAACTTGTCCCAACCGGTATCCATGTTCGTAAGTTATTTCATTGGGATTGTTAATATTTATGATTCGGGTTGCAACCGGTAAATTATCTACAAGTCTGAAAAAATGTTTTTACAATTTCGTAACTCATAAATACTATAATTTATTTTAAACACCTACAAATGAACAAAATATTCGTGTTCAATCCGTTCTGCAACCATTGCAGACTGATATTTGTCCCAGTTCATCGGCTGATCCTTTTTATTGCACAGCAATTTACAGTTTACATTTTCTGCCATACGTACTTCATAAGGCGTATTTACGATTCGGTCCCCACGTAGAACTTCACCCAAATTTTCGGATTTATAAATTAACGTACCATTTTTGGGGAGACAGAATTGAAGTGAATAATACTGGTAAGGCAATTGGGTCCGACTACTTGTCATTTTTACTGCTTTAACATCGATTTTTTGACCTATCGAAAACTCGACGGGCGCTACGCCCGGAACATAGAAACACTCCGCCAGAGCAGACACACTCAGCATTAACAAAAGACGCAGCACCAGTAACGGACACTAAAGAGATAACATTTAGAATAAGTTCCCTTCTATTAATCACATAGAAAGCAAATCAAAAACTGTGCAAACAATAAAACGCTTGACGTGTCAGCTTAAAGAAAGATCTTACAACGATTGTTTGCCAATTTCCATACTAGCTTTAAAAACTTACACCAATACAAAGCTTCATTTCCACCATAACTCTATGCATTCGTTAAAGAACTATCCTTTTTTAATTTATAATGATTCTCTTCGTTTTTATTGCTATAGAAGAACTTTTCACAACTTCTTCTTCGAAATATGTTCATTCAAAATAAACACATTTAAGAAACTAAACGTTCATAAAAACGAAACATAAAAGTACGTTTACGTACACAGAACATGAATACAGAAGGTGACGCATTTGGTGTTGCCAATTTGCCAATTGTCAAATGTAACCATAAACTGCAAAGAATATTTTTTAAATATTTTTATTAAATTTCTGCCTCCAAATCATCTTTTTAAACTTTGGCACAATTAAAATACGTTGCTCACTGAAATATTGGAAGTATTCTAGTTTACTAATGATGAGAGCTGACACTTTGCCCCGGGACGGCGCAGTCTTGTATTCTACCAATTTTGGTTCCCATATGAGTCAGAAAGCAATCTTAACAATATTGATACAAACACATTAGATCTGTTTTTTATATTTTGCCGCAGTAGATCTGACAACTCTCAGGTTGATAAATTTTGTCAGGCCATCAGCATTAAGGGGTTAGTTTAAACTACGTGTCAAGTTGACTGAAAAATAGCATAACGAGAGTACGTGGGCATTTCATAGCGTAAGATTTCATTTCGAAAAAGTTATCGAACGTGCTTTCTCTAGAAATAAATAAAAACCTATGCAAAATACATTTATATCTCTTCGCAATGATGTTGCCACCACAAAGCTCTCGTTTAAATGGAAATATAATAGTCAAAGCGGAAAGTGACAGTTTATTGCATGCAATTGTTGTATGTGATTAGCTCAGAGATTTATGGAATAAGATCTGCGATCTAGGAGGTTATATAACCAAACTCCACCGATGAAGGCAATTTGATCCAACTGTATCTTATAGGGTCCACAACACGAGCCAAAGCAGCAACAATTCATGTAATGAATGTAAGGCTAGGAATAACTAGCAGATAAGTTATATTTGACAGAAAAGTTCTAAGTTACGGGCGGTAGTGTTTACTGCGCATTTTAAAAGCATACTATCTCACTGGCAACATGTCGTCAAGCAAGAAGGTTTATGCTCTGCGCAATATTTTGCGCGAGAGGGCACTGCGATGAACGATGTTGCCACAATGAAATATGCTACGCAATGAAAAATGGCTGTAAAACTCCAAAAAAGACAATTGAAAGCAAGCGAGAGTTCGTTGCCAATCAATAAGCATACCTCCTACTTTTTCACGTGCAGTATATCGCTTGCATGATGTAGCAATTTTACGCAGGTGAAGACCGCCCGTTAGGAGAACGATGTGAATTGTCAAAATGCATCAATATTTCTCGTCCTATTTACCATCCAAATGACCAACTGGCGAAAATGTAAAGGACCGTTTACATAAAGCTTTTGCTTTGCTTTGCTTTAGAGTTTCGCTTTGACAGATAATTTCAATACATGTTGTTATATGAGTCCTGCTAAATACAAGGCGAGAAAGGTAGAGCAAAGCAAAGCAAAGCAAAATCATGGGCAACTCTCAACTTTTGTACGCTTTGGCAATTAGCTGTTATCATTCCAAACAGCAAATCGAACACATCTTTGTTTACCCTGACCGTTTTCTTAAACTCCTCTGGATCGTTTGCATACATTTCGTCGAAAGATGCTGCAAAAAGACCTATTTCATCGCGGTCTTGATAAAGTTTCCTAACCCATATATGGCGCTTCGATTTCATTTGCCTCAGACACTCGCGAATTTCAAACATTAGTAGCATAACTACTACTACTTCCATCATATCAGTAAAATTCATTTTTTTATTCAATCTTTAAACAAAACACTTTGAACAAACACAAATCGCAACTCATAACAAATTGCTAACGCAGAAACTGTCAAAGCGTTCTATGTAGCTGGCCTTCTACGCCTCACGATTTGTTGTTAAAGTTCGAACTGTCAAGCAAAGCGAGGAAAGTTTTATGTAAACGGCACTTAAGAGTGCCGAGTTAACAGAGCTGAGCGAAGACAAAATATTTTTAACATTATATGATTTCTGATTGTTTTGGCTCAAACTCAAAATATATTACCAAATTGATGTAAACCTCTAAATATTTAATTTGATGGGAAATTGGGTTTTACTTAAATATGTATATGATAACAGTGAACCAAGTGTGGTTATAGGGATGCTAAAATAATATCTCCGTACACGTACATACCAATGTACATACATATGTATGTATGTACATATGTACATATGTATGTACTTGCCAGTAACTAAATTTCAGATCGTAAGCAAATTTTGCTCTCAATGAAAGAAACGTACAAGAAAGTAAGAAAGCGGAAAACCAGTAAAAGGTTACAAGTTTTCTCTTATTTGTTGTACGTTTATATATTTACTCACGTCTTCCAATTTTCTCCTGTTTTATGGAAATAATTCATATTTTTAATAATTCTTTTATATCTGTGATTAACTGAAAACATACAGCTGTGTTTCGAACTGGCAAATTGTAACGAGTAAAATTTTATCCAGTAAAAACATGCAACATCCCTTAAAACAACAACGTCTCTCAGTTTGCCCAACTTTGCAAGTTTCTTGGAAGTGTTTGCGTACGAAAACGCTAGAACATGATAATTCGTAATAATTTTTACGAACTATTCTTAACTAATACTTAAAAAAAATTAACTAAATGTATCTACATATGTACTTATTTAATAAGCGTAGCAATCGTTATTATACTTAAGTAGATATGTATATAAATATCCATATATGTATGTATATGTATATATGTATATATATATATATATATATCCTTAGAGGTGTACATACATACATACGTGTGTACTATGTATATATATAAATACGTGCGATCAGAAATAGCTAAAATGCATCCATATGTATTTATATGTATGAATCTATATACATACATATATACATATATATGTATTTATTGTTTTGTATGTGCATAACATCAAAATCATTATTGACCAGCCTTTATTTCACCCCTTCGCCAGCGTGTCTCGTCTCCACCAAAAAAGTGTTTTCAAGTGCAGCGTAACCGCAGTTCAACAATAAAAAATTCATTCATTATTGAAAGCAAATTTTCGTTCATTCATAAACACGAACATTTCATCTACCCACATACACAAATGATGTAAATTCTTTGCGCTCGTTTTTATAAAACCCGTGTACATGCGGAAGAGCATCAACTTTACAATTTTTCAAAACACATCGGTAACATTTTGCTGTACAATGTACAAGGGTTTTATAAAAGCGAGCACGAAGCATTTACATCAAAAACATTGCAAAAACTTCACTAAAATGTTTTCACTGAAACTGGATTTTTTTTTAATTTGCTTCTGGTTTGTTATTTTATTTGTAATTAGAATAAGAAGTGATCTGAATTGAATTTTATATGTGATACTCCTTGTGAATTTGTTTTAGTTTTATAGATTTTAAGTTGAATGAAATGCAATGAATTCTTGTAAATATTTTTATTAGTGAATTTGAAGATATAAATATATATGTATATGCAGTGAAATTTTTAAATAATATTTTGTTGTCTTAAATAATTAAAAAGGGTTTGCCTTCTGTCAAGGGCTGCGTCTTGGTTTCATTCTTCAAAACCTTCATCAAGTGCAAACGTATTTTCATCACTCACATCGTTGTGGCAGGTACGCAGTTAAGACTCCGAATACTTCACTGAAAATAAAATAGCATTAAGTTTATGCATTTCTTTTGCACACATTTTGTTATTACTTGTTAGATATTCCACCGTTTGGCGTCTTAGCCTCATGTGCATTTTGAAATCTGCCTCTCTAATTGCATCGAGTGTACCTTCAAAATTGGAGCACTTCTAATGTGCCTTGTTTTTCACTCTACGAGTCTTTAGAAGAGTTGAAGCTTGCATACATCGTTTCCAATACTTCTAGTACTTCTTGCATATCTCTATTGCGACGTGATTCGCAATGCTCACCCGTGTACAAAGACGCCATCTATAAAAGTAAAAGGTTATTTAATGCATTTATTTAATGTTTTTAAATAAATTTAATAACTTACCACAGAATCCTCAGATTTGCTCATTTTGTTTTGCTTCTTTAAAATTTCACTAAACAAATCATACGTTTAATGACAGATATTGCCAGTGTTGCGAAGTAACTAAAAGGAAATTTTATCCGAGTTGGAGTGTTTTTTTGCAACTAGGTTACAAACGAACGGGCCTAATATGTCTTTTAAATTTTTCTTGTATTTAAGCAGTCTTTGTGTCTTATCGCAAATGTATCACGAGTAGAAGAATAAAAAATTTAGAAGTCGATAATCTACCACCTTTTGAGAAATTTGTCTACAATTGTCTAATTATAAGCAAATATTGGTATACTTTTTTTTTTGTGAGCCGTTTAAATAATAACACTACTTCTGCTTCTTCCTGATCCAACGATTTAGATAAATGCCCTATATAAAAGAGTTATACGAAACTGCAAATAACCCGTCTGTGGAGTATAACTAACATCATCTTAAGAATTTATGTATACATATGTAGGTAGATTCTTCCAGACCTTCCTCTATTCGATCTGGAATCAATATATGTATTTTACCTACCTACCTCAAATACAAATCAGTTCAACTCAACCCTGATGTATGTACATATGTATAATGAGGGCTTTGCGCCGCAGCTTTTTCGTGTGAATTGCGGACAGAAGCAACTATTTCTGTGGAGTTTTGACCAAACAGCTTATTTGGCATTCGAGATTTTGTTTTCAAAACAATAAATTTTGATCTCTGACATACAAATTTAAAGTTTGAATTTAACTTTTATCCCGATATTCTACTGAACTATAGCTTTCTTTAACTATTCGTTGTAATATTCCCTCCGAACATTAATATTTTTGGCTTGGTAAAATTAAAGTCATAACTGGAGATATGATGTTTCGTCAAACTTTGCGCACAGACTTAGGCTTCGGTTGAATGTGCGCTCATGCAAACAAACATAAGTACACTTGCGGTAAAAACGCACCACCAAATATAATTGAAATAAGTTCACATGGGCAATTTGTTTATAAAGTTAGAATATTAGGGTAATTTTTATTTATTTGGCAGCATAGTGTAAATCAGGTTAGGCTTTCCTAATAACGAGTCGTTCCTTTTTTAGCCTCAATAACTGCCTTAATTCTTGAAGGCATGGAATTCATTAGGACATCAATTATTTCCTTATAACGGGACCATACTAAACCAGTTTTAAAATCTTTATCAATTGACTTTTATTTGTTGGCTTCTGGTTAGGAACTTCACACTTCATTATGTGCCATAAGTGCTCATGGGGTTTAAATCTGGCGAGTTTCCAGACCAATTCAAGCGTTGAATCCCTAGATCGTTAAATGTATTGACCAACTAAAAATAAAAATTCGGGCTGAATAGGATCATATACACCAATATTGTATAGATGTTTTATACAAGATTTGTTTCCAATCAAAACTTACCCATTTTGCACGATGGCATGGCGCTGAGTCATCCTGGAAGATTAGGTGATCAATTGCGGGTACTAAAAATTTGTTAACCACTGTCGCATATTTTTGTGCATTCATTAGCCCCAAATCATTTCACTTTGAGGAAACTTAACTTTCTTTACTACACAATTATCCTAGAACCTCTCACCACCTGAACGGCGCTCGTAAAGCAAATTTTGTGAGGTTAGCAAATTAAATTTCCTTTCTGTATAATTTATAGAGCTTGAGGCCAGGTTTGTATTAGAGAATAATATGAGAAAACAACAATTTTTCAACAGACTTCTTTCTTTCTAGACTTTACCTGGGTTTGAACCATGGTACACGGAGTTGCTAGGCGAGCACGCAACCACTCAGTCACGCTAACCGTGTGAAAATTGCTTGTTTTCTCATTATCCCCATCTCCAACCATACCGCTATTAAGTGTGACATCGCCACTATGTGCTTAATAGAATTGCTGTTTTGCAAATCTATAGGCTGTTTCTTCTACTTATAGTTTGCTTTTAGGCGTGCTCATCCTGATTGTAATTGTGTATCATAGATATTAAGTAATGAATAGATAATGCTAATGATTGCTAATTAACCTTCTTTTGCGAAATTCTTTAATTTATTAAACAATTAGAATTAGTTCAACTAATTCCCATTAGATAATTGAAATTTTTATTCCAATGGTAAATCTAATTGCAATTAGTTGCCATTAGCAAAAAAAATTGGTTTACCTTTACGATTAGAAATCTAATTAACTTCTGCTAATGCAATTAGATATTCAATTAGCTCGATTTAGAATCAATTGTTTTCATATTTTCAAAAACAAAAAAAAAACTAAAATATTCATAATAAAAAATTCACACATATTTATTACTTACATATGTACATATATTACATACATGCACACATATTTAACGTATGTACGTACTAACTGTTTAATATCTACAATAGGCCCGTTTTTTTGTAACCTATGTAGTTGAAACACTAGGTAGGATAAGAAATAACATGTAAAACAACAACACTAACTCGGAAAAATATGCGAGTTGAGCCAACTCGGTTATATGATATCCGACCTGAGATGTAGTGTTGTGAAGCAAAAAAACCGCTCTATTTTGAATGGGCTCTGGAAAAATACTTGGGGAATTTCAATCAACTCAAAGAGAAAGAGGTTGGCCTACGCGAACGTGTTAGAAGACATGGTGTCCATGTGTATCACGGTAGGTTCAAGAAATATATGTAACGGGCCCAATGACCGGGTATATTCTCTCGAATTATAATAATATAATATAATGGGCCCATTTTAATGTAACCTAGCTGCAAAAAACACTAGGTAGGATAATAAATAGCATGTGAAACAACAACACTAACTCGGAAAAATATGCGAGTTGAGCCAACTCGGTTATATGATATCCGACCTGAGATGTAGTGTTGTAAAGCAAAAAGCCCGCTCTATTGTGAATGGGCTCTGGAAAAATACTTGGGAAATTTCAATCAACTGTCAAATCTTGTTTATTTTATGGATACATAAACAAAACAAACAAAAATGGAACAAGGGTAAGTAAAATTTGCGCTTCGTATATTTCACATAAAATTATAAATTAAAACATGTTTGTTATTTCAGAATGCAAGAAAAAAGGCGAAGGAGATGGTCCCGTGAGGAGACAACAGGGTTTTTGAGATGTTACCTCGCCAGGAAAGCGGAGTTCGAGCAGCAAAGAGAAAGAGGTTGGCCTACGCGAACGTGTTAGAAGACATGGTGTCAATGGCGATCACGGTAGGCTCAAGAAATAAGTATGCGTTTGAACAAATTATATTTATTAATCCACTTCCAGGACTTTGAAAGAACGCCGCTGTGCTTGGACAACAGCAGCAGAACTGGCGCCAGCCCGTGCTTTGCCCCCTATATGGAGGGGTTCATGTTGGTTACAGACCGTTTGAAACACTTTCGGTAAATGTGCTGTCTGGAAAAAATAGTTAACAGAAATTACTCTGTCTAGCAACAACTTTTTAAAACGTAGCAGTGAGTTTCAGTGAAAACCTTGTAGTGAATTTTTTGCAATGTTTTTGATGTAAATTCTTTGTGCTCGTTTTTATAAAACCCGTGCACATGCGGAAGAGCATCAACTTAACAATTTTTCAAAAAACACCGGTGACATTTTGCTGTACAATGTACAAGGGTTTCATAAAAGCGAGCACGAAGAATTTACATAAAAAACATTGCAAAAACTTCACTAAAATGTTTTCACTGAAACTGGATTTTTTTTTTTAATTTGCTTTTGGTTTGTTATTTTATTTGTAATTAGAATAAGAAGCGATGTGAATTGAATTGTATATGTGATACTCCTTGTGAAATTGTTTTAGTTTTATAGATTTTAAGTTGAATAAAACGCAATGAATTCTTGTAAATATTTTTTTAGTGAATTTAAAGATATAAATATATATGTATATGCAGTGAAATTTTTAAATAATATTTTGTTGTCTTAAATAATTAAAAAGGGTTTGCCTTCTGTCAAGGGCTGCGTCTTGGTTTCATTCTTCAAACCCTTCATCAAGTGCAAACGTATTTTCATCACTCACATCGTTGATTGATAAATGCCACTGTATTGCTTACATACCAAATGTACATATACACGGATTTTTTGTGGTAATATACGCGTTCTGCCACCACCAGATGTGGCAGGTACGCAGTTAAGACTCCGAACACTTCACTGAAAATAAAATAGCATTAAGTTTATGCATTTCTTTTGCACACATTTTGTTATTACTTGTTAGATATTCCACCGTTTGGCGTCTTAGCCTCATGTGCATTTTGAAATCTGCCTCTCTAATTGCATCGAGTGTACCTTCAAAATTGGAGCACTTCTAATGTGCCTTGTTTTTCACTCTACGAGTCTTTAGAAGAGTTGAAGCTTGCATACATCGTTTCCAATACTTCTAGTACTTCTTGCATATCTCTATTGCGACGTGATTCGCAATGCTCACCCGTGTACAAAGACGCCATCTATAAAAGTAAAAGGTTATTTAATGCATTTATTTAATGTTTTTAAATAAATTTAATAACTTACCACAGAATCCTCAGATTTGCTCATTTTGTTTTGCTTCTTTAAAATTTCACTAAACAAATCATACGTTTAATGACAGATATTGCCAGTGTTGCGAAGTAACTAAAAGGAAATTTTATCCGAGTTGGAGTGTTTTTTTGCAACTAGGTTACAAACGAACGGGCCTAATATGTCTTTTAAATTTTTCTTGTATTTAAGCAGTCTTTGTGTCTTATCGCAAATGTATCACGAGTAGAAGAATAAAAAATTTAGAAGTCGATAATCTACCACCTTTTGAGAAATTTGTCTACAATTGTCTAATTATAAGCAAATATTGGTATACTTTTTTTTTTGTGAGCCGTTTAAATAATAACACTACTTCTGCTTCTTCCTGATCCAACGATTTAGATAAATGCCCTATATAAAAGAGTTATACGAAACTGCAAATAACCCGTCTGTGGAGTATAACTAACATCATCTTAAGAATTTATGTATACATATGTAGGTAGATTCTTCCAGACCTTCCTCTATTCGATCTGGAATCAATATATGTATTTTACCTACCTACCTCAAATACAAATCAGTTCAACTCAACCCTGATGTATGTACATATGTATAATGAGGGCTTTGCGCCGCAGCTTTTTCGTGTGAATTGCGGACAGAAGCAACTATTTCTGTGGAGTTTTGACCAAACAGCTTATTTGGCATTCGAGATTTTGTTTTCAAAACAATAAATTTTGATCTCTGACATACAAATTTAAAGTTTGAATTTAACTTTTATCCCGATATTCTACTGAACTATAGCTTTCTTTAACTATTCGTTGTAATATTCCCTCCGAACATTAATATTTTTGGCTTGGTAAAATTAAAGTCATAACTGGAGATATGATGTTTCGTCAAACTTTGCGCACAGACTTAGGCTTCGGTTGAATGTGCGCTCATGCAAACAAACATAAGTACACTTGCGGTAAAAACGCACCACCAAATATAATTGAAATAAGTTCACATGGGCAATTTGTTTATAAAGTTAGAATATTAGGGTAATTTTTATTTATTTGGCAGCATAGTGTAAATCAGGTTAGGCTTTCCTAATAACGAGTCGTTCCTTTTTTAGCCTCAATAACTGCCTTAATTCTTGAAGGCATGGAATTCATTAGGACATCAATTATTTCCTTATAACGGGACCATACTAAACCAGTTTTAAAATCTTTATCAATTGACTTTTATTTGTTGGCTTCTGGTTAGGAACTTCACACTTCATTATGTGCCATAAGTGCTCATGGGGTTTAAATCTGGCGAGTTTCCAGACCAATTCAAGCGTTGAATCCCTAGATCGTTAAATGTATTGACCAACTAAAAATAAAAATTCGGGCTGAATAGGATCATATACACCAATATTGTATAGATGTTTTATACAAGATTTGTTTCCAATCAAAACTTACCCATTTTGCACGATGGCATGGCGCTGAGTCATCCTGGAAGATTAGGTGATCAATTGCGGGTACTAAAAATTTGTTAACCACTGTCGCATATTTTTGTGCATTCATTAGCCCCAAATCATTTCACTTTGAGGAAACTTAACTTTCTTTACTACACAATTATCCTAGAACCTCTCACCACCTGAACGGCGCTCGTAAAGCAAATTTTGTGAGGTTAGCAAATTAAATTTCCTTTCTGTATAATTTATAGAGCTTGAGGCCAGGTTTGTATTAGAGAATAATATGAGAAAACAACAATTTTTCAACAGACTTCTTTCTTTCTAGACTTTACCTGGGTTTGAACCATGGTACACGGAGTTGCTAGGCGAGCACGCAACCACTCAGTCACGCTAACCGTGTGAAAATTGCTTGTTTTCTCATTATCCCCATCTCCAACCATACCGCTATTAAGTGTGACATCGCCACTATGTGCTTAATAGAATTGCTGTTTTGCAAATCTATAGGCTGTTTCTTCTACTTATAGTTTGCTTTTAGGCGTGCTCATCCTGATTGTAATTGTGTATCATAGATATTAAGTAATGAATAGATAATGCTAATGATTGCTAATTAACCTTCTTTTGCGAAATTCTTTAATTTATTAAACAATTAGAATTAGTTCAACTAATTCCCATTAGATAATTGAAATTTTTATTCCAATGGTAAATCTAATTGCAATTAGTTGCCATTAGCAAAAAAAATTGGTTTACCTTTACGATTAGAAATCTAATTAACTTCTGCTAATGCAATTAGATATTCAATTAGCTCGATTTAGAATCAATTGTTTTCATATTTTCAAAAACAAAAAAAAAACTAAAATATTCATAATAAAAAATTCACACATATTTATTACTTACATATGTACATATATTACATACATGCACACATATTTAACGTATGTACGTACTAACTGTTTAATATCTACAATAGGCCCGTTTTTTTGTAACCTATGTAGTTGAAACACTAGGTAGGATAAGAAATAACATGTAAAACAACAACACTAACTCGGAAAAATATGCGAGTTGAGCCAACTCGGTTATATGATATCCGACCTGAGATGTAGTGTTGTGAAGCAAAAAAACCGCTCTATTTTGAATGGGCTCTGGAAAAATACTTGGGGAATTTCAATCAACTCAAAGAGAAAGAGGTTGGCCTACGCGAACGTGTTAGAAGACATGGTGTCCATGTGTATCACGGTAGGTTCAAGAAATATATGTAACGGGCCCAATGACCGGGTATATTCTCTCGAATTATAATAATATAATATAATGGGCCCATTTTAATGTAACCTAGCTGCAAAAAACACTAGGTAGGATAATAAATAGCATGTGAAACAACAACACTAACTCGGAAAAATATGCGAGTTGAGCCAACTCGGTTATATGATATCCGACCTGAGATGTAGTGTTGTAAAGCAAAAAGCCCGCTCTATTGTGAATGGGCTCTGGAAAAATACTTGGGAAATTTCAATCAACTGTCAAATCTTGTTTATTTTATGGATACATAAACAAAACAAACAAAAATGGAACAAGGGTAAGTAAAATTTGCGCTTCGTATATTTCACATAAAATTATAAATTAAAACATGTTTGTTATTTCAGAATGCAAGAAAAAAGGCGAAGGAGATGGTCCCGTGAGGAGACAACAGGGTTTTTGAGATGTTACCTCGCCAGGAAAGCGGAGTTCGAGCAGCAAAGAGAAAGAGGTTGGCCTACGCGAACGTGTTAGAAGACATGGTGTCAATGGCGATCACGGTAGGCTCAAGAAATAAGTATGCGTTTGAACAAATTATATTTATTAATCCACTTCCAGGACTTTGAAAGAACGCCGCTGTGCTTGGACAACAGCAGCAGAACTGGCGCCAGCCCGTGCTTTGCCCCCTATATGGAGGGGTTCATGTTGGTTACAGACCGTTTGAAACACTTTCGGTAAATGTGCTGTCTGGAAAAAATAGTTAACAGAAATTACTCTGTCTAGCAACAACTTTTTAAAACGTAGCAGTGAGTTTCAGTGAAAACCTTGTAGTGAATTTTTTGCAATGTTTTTGATGTAAATTCTTTGTGCTCGTTTTTATAAAACCCGTGCACATGCGGAAGAGCATCAACTTAACAATTTTTCAAAAAACACCGGTGACATTTTGCTGTACAATGTACAAGGGTTTCATAAAAGCGAGCACGAAGAATTTACATAAAAAACATTGCAAAAACTTCACTAAAATGTTTTCACTGAAACTGGATTTTTTTTTTTAATTTGCTTTTGGTTTGTTATTTTATTTGTAATTAGAATAAGAAGCGATGTGAATTGAATTGTATATGTGATACTCCTTGTGAAATTGTTTTAGTTTTATAGATTTTAAGTTGAATAAAACGCAATGAATTCTTGTAAATATTTTTTTAGTGAATTTAAAGATATAAATATATATGTATATGCAGTGAAATTTTTAAATAATATTTTGTTGTCTTAAATAATTAAAAAGGGTTTGCCTTCTGTCAAGGGCTGCGTCTTGGTTTCATTCTTCAAACCCTTCATCAAGTGCAAACGTATTTTCATCACTCACATCGTTGATTGATAAATGCCACTGTATTGCTTACATACCAAATGTACATATACACGGATTTTTTGTGGTAATATACGCGTTCTGCCACCACCAGATGTGGCAGGTACGCAGTTAAGACTCCGAACACTTCACTGAAAATAAAATAGCATTAAGTTTATGCATTTCTTTTACACACATTTTGTTATTACTTGTTAGATATTCCACCGTTTGGCGTCTTAGCCTCATGTGCATTTTGAAATCTGCCACACTCATTGCATCAAAATTGGAGCACTTCTCATGTGGCTTGTTTTTCACTCTACGAGTCTTTAGAAGAGTTGAAGCTGGCATACATCGTTTCCAATACTTCTAGTACTTCTTGCATCTCTCTATTGCGACGTGATTCGCAATGCTCACCCGTGTACAAAGACACCATCTACAAAAGTAAAAGGCTATTTAATGCATTTATTTAATGTTTTTAAATAAATTTAATAACTTACCACAGAATCCTCAGAATTGCTCATTTTGTTATGCTTCTTTAAAATCTCTCTAAACAAATCATATGTTTAATGACAGATTTTGCCAGTGTTGTGGAGTAACTAAAAGGAAATTTTATCCGAGTTGGAATGTTTTTTTGCAACTAGGTTACATTAACACAGGCCCAATATAATAATAATAATAATAATAACCGTTCGAATTAGAATCAATTATTTTGATAAAAATAAATTTTTTCCAAAGAATTATTGAAGTGAACGAATAATGATGTATAAACGTGCTTTGCAATTTGTTTCAAGTGTTTGCATTGTTTAATATTGTAAATGAAACTGGTATTTTTGTTAAGTTAAAAACATTTTTATTTTTCGCTATAATATCATTTGCAAGTGAATTTTATGGTGATGATGAGGATTTTGATGTTACATACACGCCTTCGAAAGAATCGAAGCAAAGGAAGGTGTTCAATGGAGATGGTGAACAATTTGTGAAGAGGCGTATGGAAAGCACTTTTGGCAATATAATTTTCACATCGAATTTTTATATTGAAGTTTCATTACAAAACTATACATCGAAACTCCTTGTTGTGTTGTTAGAGTATTTTTTTTTGTAGTGTGCCGTAGTAAGTTGACTTATGGGTGTAGGTTGACATGAATTTTTAGACGAAGTAAGGTATTAATCAATTTTATATAAAAACCTTGTATCAGATTTCAGAAAATAAAAAGGATAAAATAGTCGGAAAGTGCGTTGCTTGCAACACTGTGATTTGCGGTTTTACGGGAGTCTCTTCAAATTTTATCAGCCATTTCAGAGTGCGGCATTCTGAAATTCATAAGGAATATATTACGAAGAAATCTAACAAGCAAAACTTGACTATTCAATCAAATTTCGATAAGAAACTTATTGAATTTCTAGTGGATTCGGGCTTGCCGCTTTAATTGAGGGTATTGGCCTTAAGTTAATGAGTAGACAGACGGCAATGAAAAAATTAGAAGAGCATCACAAACGCATGGAAGAAAGTGTGAAAGCCGAACTAGCCACAGCGAAACATGTCTCCACAACTGCGGATATTTGGTCAGGAAATCACAGAAGCGTTTTCGGATACACCTGTCATTGGCTTGATAAAGATTTTAAGAGGAATTCAGCTGCTTTGGAGTGCAACAGGATGTTTGGAGTTCACTCTGCGGAAAAAATTGAGCATATCATGACCGACATAAATACTTATTACGATTTAAATAGAAAAAACATTGTTCTATCCATAACTGACAACGGGTCAAACTTTGTCAAAGCTTTTAAGGAGTATGGAGTTGCCCCTGAGATGGAAGACGACGACGGCCATGATATGTCAGAATTCCAAAACAAGATTTGCCTCCCTAAACACCACAGGTGCTCTAGCCACACATTTAGTCTTCTGGCTACGTCTGATTTAATAAAGATTTTGAAAGCCGATGAATCCTCATTCAACCGGAACAATATGGTAAGAAATGTTTTAGTTAATATATTTTATACTAGAAAATAATTTATTTAGGTGTCCAAAAAATGCGATAATTTGGGGAAAAAATGCAAATGGCCAAAAAGTTCGGAAGTGATACAGGAAACTTTAGGTGGATGCCTCGTTGTGCCGGTTGTGACGAGGTGGAACTCGCTATACGACGCCGTTGTTCGACTTCTCCAGGGCAGGCCGAAACTGGATGAGTTGTGCGATAAATTGAGCCTGCCGCGTTTTACATTCTGTGAACTATCATATTTGGATACATAGCTGATTGTGGCGCCTATTGCTCCGAGTCTGGACTTCATCCAAGGCGAAGAGAGTGTTGGATATGGTTGCCTTTTGCCTACAATTATCACTCTGAGCAATAAATTGATAAAAATCCAGCAGAAAATCGAGCATCCATTCTCTAGAATTACATTAGAGCTGGAAAAGCAATTAAGAAAACGATTCCGAGCTTTCTTTGAATTAAATGAGGAGGCACATTTGGCGCTAGCTGCAGCTGCACTGATTCCAAACGTAAAGTTGAGCTGGCTGAAAATCTTACAAAAAACATCGTCGCAATTTACATATACGCGAATAACGGAAAGGGTTATTCGTATATCAAATCATAAATGTGAGGGTTCGTATACTGAATCGACCTTTTATGATTTTAGTGATGGTGGTAAGTTCTGCATAAGTGGCACATGTACATATATGGTATTTTTAGTAAATCAGATTACATTTTTGCAGGAGAAAGTATTTGAATGATACTGATAAAACTTCCAATATATGGTGCAAATATCCTACATTAAAGGAAATAGCACTGTTTTGCAACACACCGCTTACGTCTTCAGGCCCTGTGGAGCGACTATTTTCCTTTGCGGGCATTATTAATAGTCCAAGGCGGGGTCGCTTGACGGACTTTTCTTTTGAAAAGCTCGTATTGCTGAAAGCCAATATTCCCGGACATTGTAGTTATTAAACAGTTAGTACGTACGTTAAATATGTGTGCATGTATGTAATATATGTACATAAGTAATAAATATGTGTGTGAAATTCATATTATGAATATTTTAATTTTTTGTTTGTTTTTGAAAATATGAAAATAATTGATTTTAATTCGAGCTAATTGAATATCTACATACATAATTGCATAAGCAGAAGTCAATTAGATTTCTAATTGTAAAGGTAAACCAATTTTTTTGCTAATGGCAACTAATTGCAATTAGATTTACCATTAGAATAAAAATTTCAATTATTCCCATTAGTTGAACTAATTCTAATTGTTTAATGAATTAGAGAATATAAACCAATCGCATCAATTGCTAGTTCTAATTGGAATTTAACATGTGTGTTATGTATTAGGGAATAATAACCTGGCCTCAAGCTCTATAAATTATACAGACGATTCATAAATACAAGGCCAAAAATAATAATAAATTTCCTTTCGTCAGACCATATAATCTGTTGCCAATCATTGTGATCCCAATTTTGGTACTTTTTAGCCCAAGAAATTCACAGCCTTCATTTTTTGTGTTAATAGTGGTTTTTTGGCGGGCGTCTTCCTTATAAACCCACATTTCTAAGCCGTCGGCGTATGGTTATGGACACTTAAATCCACTTGGTGAAAATTTTTCATCTTTGCCCTTATATAAAGTGCACTTTTGAAACGTTCACATAAACTTATCCGCCGCAGTATGTTGTCTGTTCTCTCAGTTGACTTTCGAGGATGACCTGATCCCTTTTTACGGTCCAACAAATCACTATTCTCTTTTTTTTTTGGAAAAGACGAACTATAGTTGAATGGCTACAACCAATTCTAGCTGCTATTTGCCGAGAACTTGTCTTCATCTAGTGCCAATATGCCAATTTTTCACATTTCATTTCATTTCATTTTCATTTATTGCCCAAAATCACATTAACATAAAACTTACTTACTTATGTTAAAAAATTAAGTTCTTTAGAGTTATCCTAACATACATATGTATTTATCTAGGAGTTTAAAATTTATTGTGATATTTCTTATATACTATAAGTTACGATACTTGTATATACATTTGCTTTAGGCAAAAATTTTGAGGCTTAATAATTTCTCCCAAAAAGGGCTTAAAAAGAGATATGCTAAGGTCTGTAAGTGTATGTGTATAATAAATTTTTAGCTTCTTATGTTGAGTTACTTTATGTTACTTTACTATAAATTGCTCAGTGTTATAAACACAATTTTCTTCATTGAAATTATAAGATTTGTAACGTCTATGATAGTAGATTGTTTTTTTGTTTTTATGTAGAATATAATTATTTTTCAAAATTTTTAAATATATTGGAGATAAGTATCTCTCTCTTATAGGTAAAGATATTTCTGTTTGTTTTGACAAATATTTTTTGATCAACTCGTTTTCTAAGTGTGTCATTTTTTCAACAAATCGGTCTGAAGAATTAATTAAGAACGAATCTATTCGTGAGGGTTGGCGATTAATTCGGAGTCAAATTTTTGGTCAACTGTCCCTTTAAATTTTTTAACGCTTCATCTTGGTGTTGGCCCCAAATAAACTTCACATCTTTCTTGGTCAAAACTCTGAGGGGTTCGGTTAAATCGGCCAGGTCTGGAATAAATTTTCCAACATATGTTACCATGCCTAAGAAACTTCTTAGTTCTTCCTTGTTGCTCGGTGGTCGAAAATTCATAATGTTTATTTTCCCCGGATCGGGGTTAATTCCCTCACAAGACAAAATATGCCCCAGGAAAACCTGTTTCTCTGTTTTAAAAATACATTTTCCATCATTCAGCAAAACATTATATTCCTTTAAAGTAGCCAAAACCTCTTCCAGATTTTTATCATGTTCCACCTCAGACTTTCCAAAAACAATAATATCGGCCAAATAGTTTAAGACACAGTTACAAGATGTCAGTATACTTTCCATAGTCCTTTGGAAAATCTCCGGTGCTGAATTTACGCCAAATAATAACCTCTTGTACCGGTATAGTCCTTTGGACGCAATGAATGTAGTTATTTCATGAATTCCTTCGTCGAGCTCCAATTGGTGATACGCATTCTTTAGGTCAAGTCTGGAAAAATATTTGGCTCCGTGAAGTTTCGGTACAAAGGAATCGAAAGTTGGAAACGGGCAGTTTTCTCTCAATATAGGCACGTCTCATATCGATACATAAACGAATATCCCCATTGCCTTTAAATACTATAACCACTGGAGATATCCATCGACTGGGACATTCTACGGACTCTATGATATCCTGATTCTTCTTTTATTTTTTGTTCCACCCTTTCCTCTAAAGCCGAAGGCACTCCACGTAATGGTTGTTGAATAGGCTTAACGGACTTATCAATCGATAGTGAAATCTTTATTCCTTTAATTTTTGGAAACACTTGACAATTTTAAATTTTATTAATTTCCCGACCTAATTTCAAAACGTTTAATTGAATAGCAGTATCTTGACCCAGCAGAGATTGACCACCCTTCTCAATAACATAAAAGGTTGCAATTAGGTTCGAAACAACATCAAGACCTATAACCGCCTCAAAACCCGCCTTTATCCTGAGTAAATCGTTTCCAGCATAAGCACGAAACTGATTCTCAGATTCAGTCCGAATATTCCATAACGTGGCTTGTCTTCTGTTGAGATACTCCCAATCTTCTCCACTTAATAAGTTATGTTGTGATCCAGAATCAATCAACATTGAAATTCTCTTACCACCAATATAGCACTCAATTATTACACTCATATGATTGTTAAGATGGTATGTTACTTGGAAGGAATTATATTCATTATCCTTATTGTGAGTATGTACGGCCTCCATGCTGTTATCTGAAACAAACTGAATATTAGAAAAAGTATCTTTTCGCCTTTTTGTATCCGTATTTCCGAAGCCAGAATATTTGCGCGTAACTCCTTTTGTTTTACATTTGCGGGCAAAATGGCCTATGAAACCGCATTTGTTGCATTTTGAAGATTTCGCGGGACAACCATCACTGTTTCCTGAGTGTCCTCATTGGCCACATCTGCCGCATTCGGAGACTTGATTTTTAGCCTCCACCCTTTTTACATCTAGTGACACATTTGGCAATCTCATAGTCTCGGACTGATTATTTATTTGTTCATGTACATGACACATTTCGATGGCTTCCGACAAAGTGTACTCTTTCTCTAATAATCGCTTCCTTAGGTCATTTGGAGCCCAAACATCAATAAGTTTATCTTTCAGATTAATGACTAATATTTCGTCCTTTGTCTCTCCGAATTTACATTTGACAGCTTGGTTTCGTAACCTCACGAGAAATTTATTCAAACTTTCCCCCTCTTCAGGTTTTAACGTACGAAACAAATGTCTCTCAAAGGTGGAATTCCTTTCTGGGGAAAAGTGTTTATTAAGCTTCTCAACAAGAATTTTGTATACATCTATTCCGTCACCAGATTTTTCAGGCTCAACAAGTGCCCTGTTTACTTTCTTACCACTTTGCAATTCAATGGATGTATTTATTACAATTTAATGTATTTCATACAATTTAATGCATTTCCTTTGTGGTCAGCTTTATTTAATGATAACTTCTTCTATCTTTCCAACCAGAAAAACAATTAAGTGTTTTCTTCATCTGTTACAATCAAATGTAACTTCAATAGCATGCTTTGTTTTGTTTTTAAATTTAAACCAACAACTCCACAAAATGCGGTATGTACATACATGGATACATACATGTGTACATGTTGCGCATATTTTGCTATGCCTCCACTTGATTAATTTTATCATTTTATTTTTATTAATTATATCTTCACTTCTTTTCCCTTTTAATAATTTACCTTCGTCGCCAATGTAATAACCCGCTATTTCAATAAAACCACAGTAATATTTATTTTCAAGAATAACCCAAATTTACTTTTTATTAATTCGGTTTATTCATGTAATAAAAACTCAGCGACTTTTCTCTACTCGAACTGTTACATAACTCCTTCTGAAATAACCGCGTTGCCAGGTATCCACAGCCTCAAAAATGTATTTCTTGGCAATATCATCCTTACAAGAACCATGGGCAATAAAATATGCTACCTGATGCAACAAGACGCTCCACCGATGCCTTGGACCATCAGAGTCAATGCACTATTTCCTATCCTACATGTGCGACTTTTATTTACGTAGTCTTCAACTCCTACAATTTTATCAAATTTAGGGAGATATTGTATGTGACTCTTCAGTGCCATTTCATCACACAAAATATACACAAATTTTTGGTTCTGAGTAAAGCCCCAGGATCTCAATTCTAAACATTTTATTGAACTATTAACACTTCTTGGATCCCGAGGCCATTTCGAAACGAGCTTATCGAGAGTTCTTTCTTCCGGAAATTAAAGAAGAGGCTTTAGGTGTCTATATGCTAAAGGGGACAGGTAGTATACACCTTAAGCCAATGTTTCGAATCAGGTATAATATCTACGACCATTGGGGTGATGACTGTAATTTTTCAGGGAATTTTGCACTATTTACTTGCGTTGGAAGCCTATTGCATAAATTCCTTACGGAATCAAAACCTTCTTCTTTATCTTTCTTCTCAAAATTTTTAACTTTTGTGGTTATTTCTGTCAACTGATAATTTAAATAACTAATCTGCCGACTTTGCTCTTTTTTCTAGTTTTCAACAATATATTTTCTTCAACTAATATTTGTTCTTTAACTGCCACTGAAACTAAATTTAGGTGTGTTTCATTTCCCTTCTCTACCGAATCGTCTTCTTGAAATATAATTAACGTATCCTCTATTTTCTCCTGAGTCTCTTCTGCTACCGATGCGAGTAAAAATAGATCGCTTGCGGAATTGCTATTTTCCGCAAACTGAGGGAAAAAATCTCCAGTGCCTAATTCAATAGTTGAATACCTATTGGATAACTGGGTGCAGGTACATTTTGAAGATGCATATTTGGTACAGTGTTCAATAACAATTTTGGCTCGTTCTTCATTTCCTGGGAGGAATGACGCTCACAGGCCAAGAGATATTCAGATCTTTTTGCCCTACACCCAAACGGTTCAGCAAAATTAAATATCTAATTAAAAGTAAACAAATAATCCCACAACCTTAAAAGTATAACTTATTATGTAGAAATTACATTAGTTAATATTGTTACATGTCTGACTTCTCGTTGACGACTGTATATTTCTATTTCTTGATAGTTACATATTCATTTACAGGGTTGTATTTTAATGTACTTAAAACTATAATTGATTTACATAACATCTTCCTTTTTCTCTTTTATTTATAAAATATTTTGAAAATAATTTTGTATAGTATGTCCAATAAAAACATACTTATTATTACAGTAAAGCTTAAAAGTAAATTTACAAAAGATAACCCAAAATCAACATTACATTCACTGCTTTTTTTTTTTGTTTTTTGTTTTTAGTTCTTCTACTCTAGTCTATCAGGTGGAACTATTTTCCTACCACTTTTTGATCTAACTGAGTTATCTATACATTCTCTTCCAATATTTTTCTCACTACTGTTCACCTCACTATTGTTTTCAATGCTCTTTTCACTACCATTCTTACTGCTTTGTAACTCTGAGTTCAAAATTGTATCATCTAAATCATCTTTTTCTTCACGTTCTTTTTTTTACATTCTTCGAAAGGTTTTAATATATGCTGTCTATTTCTTCTGTACGTAGATCCATACTTATCTTCTATAATATACGATCTTGGCTCTTTGCAAGACTCTATAATTATTCCTGGAAGCCACACCGAATTAGGACTTTTCTTGAAATAAATTTCTTTACCGACTTCAACTGGTTTAAGATTTTTTGAGTTCCTATTGAAAACTTTTGAAGATTTCTTATTTTGTATTGAAGTTAGTTTTTTGTAGTTTTCCTTACTTGATATTTTTGGTTTCAAGTTTTTTGACATAGATGGTACTTTTGTCCTTAACTTTCTAGACATGAGAAGTTCGGCCGGGCTTGGAGCATTATTTTTTTGAGTTGCTCGATAATGGAGTAAGGCTGTTTAACAATCGATACCTGTTTCCCGACATTTCTTAAAAATGTTTTTTACAGTTTGGATGGATCTTTCCGCTAGGCCATTTGACCTAGGTAAATAAGGGCTAGACGTGTGATGTTCAATGCCCCAGTCGACGCAAAACTTCGCAAAATTATTGGAACTGAATGGAGGACCATTATCTGAAATCAATATGGTCGGAATTCCATGTCTCGCAAAAACACTTTTCAATTTTGTGACCACTGACACATTAGAACATCCCGATCCAAGCCATTCTATTTCGATGTACTTGGAATAATAATCCACTACTAAAATAAAATGCTTTCTATCGAATTCAAATAAATCAACTCCCACTTTGTACCATGGAATTGGAAACACTTCATGACTAAGAAGATTTTCCTTTGGATTTGCATTTCTAAACTTGATACAGGTTTCACAATTTGAAACGATATTATATATATCATTGTTGATATTGGGCCAGAAAACTGTATCCTTGGCAAGACTTTGACAGTTTTGAATACCAAGGTGACCTTCATGTAGACGTTTTAGTATTTTAGGCCTTAAGGACCTGGGTATTAGAATTCTGTTATTTTTAAGCAATAGACCGTCTATCAAATTTATCTCAGTTTTTAGACTGAAATACGGCGTGATGCTAAGATCACATGACTTTTTATCTTTGGGCCATCCTATTTCTAAAAATTTTATAATTTTCTGAAAAACAACGTCCTTTAATGTTTCTTCTCTAATCTCCTCGATTTCACTTTTTGGAAGAGCAATATGAGACATAACAAAATGGCAATGTAAGCCAGCATCTTTCCCAATGTCGACTAAAGATTTATCATTTAAAGGTGCTCTTGACAGAGCGTCGGCAATGTGCATCTCCTTGCCTGGTTTGTAAATAACTGTTAGGTTATATGCCAACAGCTTCAACATGAACCTTTGAAGACGAGGCGGAATTTTGTGCAATGGTTTATTAAAAAGAGACACCAACGGTTTATGGTCGGTTTCGACTATAACACTGTTTCCGTAAACATATTGGTGAAATCGTGTGCATCCAAAAAGTATAGCGAAAAGTTCTTTTTCTATTTGAGCATAATTTGTCTGACAATCCGTTAACGAGGCTGAATCATAAGCTATTGGATTTCTATCATGCATGATGACTGCGCCCATCGCAAATTTAGATGCATCAACTGACAAGATTAATTGTTTTTTCAGATCATAATATGTTAATACAGGAGCAGTGGAAATTTCTCTTTTCAAATTGTTGAACTCATCTTCGTGTACTTTATGCCATTGCCACAACGTATTTTTCTTTAACAGGTCTCTTAAATGCTTGTTTTTGGCAGATAAATTATCTATAAAAGGGCTTAAATAGTTAACCATCCCGAGAAAACGTTGTAGGCCTGGAACATTTGTTGGAACTGGCATATCACTTACAGATTTAATTTTATTTTCATCTGGCCGTACTCCATTCTTACCAAAAATATGTCCTATAAACTTTATTTCAGTTTTAAATAAATTCGATTTAGATCTATTAAATCTAAGACCCACCTTTTGAGCTCTATCTAAGACTTTGTTTAGAATTTTGTTATGCTGTTCTTCACTTGGTGCATGAATAAGAAAATCGTCCATATATATTATAACACCTTTTATATCACCAAAAAGACGTATCATTTCAGCATGGAAAATTTCTGGCGCGGAGTTTATTCCGAATGGCAAACGTAAAAATTTGTAGCGACCAAAAGGAGTGCTGAATGTACAAAGCTTAGATGACTCCTCATCTAAAGGTATCATCCAGAATCCCGAATTCGCGTCTAAGCTACTAAAAAATTGTGATCCACTCATTTGAGATTTACATTCATCTAAATTCGGAAATGAAAATCGAGGCCTAATTATAAATTTATTAAGATTTCGCGGATCTAAGCAAAGCCTTAGATTCCCGTTGGCTTTTGTGACCAATACTATGGAGTTCACCCACTCTGTTGGTTCTCTCTCTTCAACAATAACGTTTAAGCTTTTCATACGATCCAGTTCCTTTCTCAAGGGCTCTAACAAACCAAAAGGTATGCGACGCGGCGGATCAACGACAGGCTGGCAGTTTTCTTTTAACTGCAAATGACATTTATTTTGCAATTGACCTAAACCATTGAATACCTCAACGTACTTTTCTAAAATATCTTCGTATTTTATCGACTTCACTATTTTTACTAAATTCATTTTTACTGCCAAATCTAAACCCACAACACTTTTACAATCCATATTTAAAATGTAAAAATTCGCAAAATATGCCACACTATCAATACACACTTTCAAATCAACGCACCCTAGTACTGGAAGCTTTTCACCACTGAACGTTACAATATTGTTCATTACCTTATTAATTTTATATACATTTAATTCTTGAAACAATTTTACCGACATCAGATTCGCCTGCGAGCCCGTATCTATTTGACAGTTGACTTTGCATCCATTTATGTTCACATCAATGCTCCACTCTTTCATATTCTCTTTTGGCTGTGTTTTTTGAAGCTGGCCCACGAACAAATCGTTGTAGAATTCATCTTCCACAATCCCAGTCTGTTCCTCGTTGATATTTCCAACGAATTTTCTCTTTCCTCTTTGTTCCGTCTGTTTGTTGTTGTTCGAAAAGCACATTTTAGCGAAATGATTCGGTTTTTTACATATGTGACAAATAGCACCTTCGGCCGGGCATTTGACACGATGTATCTGACCACATTTTTTGCATCGTTCACTTGATGTCCGTTTCTTCTGCTGTTGGAACGCCTGCGTTGTTCTTTTATCTTCTTTGCCCCTACTTTTTAATGCTGCTACCATCTCGTCAGATTTTGTTGTTGTTGTTGCTGCGTTCTCCCTCGCCATTTCAATGCTTCTGGCAATTTCGAATGCTTTTTGCCATTTAATTTCACCGTCGCTTAAAAGGCGCTCCTTAATCTTTTTGAAGTTTGGCGACAATCCGCAAATAAAAATGTCTTTAACGAGGTCTTCCCGCAGGTTACCAAAATCACATGTCGCACTCAAATTTTGTAAAGCTGTTGCATACTGACTTAATGTTTCGTCTGGCGCTTGTCGTCTAATAAAAAAATTGTGCCGCTCCATTGCAATATTAGTCTTGGGAATAAAGTACTCGTTGAACTTTTCCCACAAGTCATTATATTTTACGCTGTCTATATCCAAATTTAAAGAATTAAATATTTCGAAGGCATCTGCGCCCATGTGGTGCAGTAAAATCGCCACTTTGCGTCTATCCGACTGTTCTTCTAAATTGGAAGCCAGGAGAAAAACTTTGAATTGGTTGCTCCAATTTTTCCACTCCTGCGATAAGTTGTTGGCTTTTGTGTTTAATGGTGGCAAATTCGCTGCCATTGTGATAATTTGCTTCTCCTTTTTTTTTAAGTCACACCTGACACCATGTTACATGTCTGACTTCTCGTTGACGACTGTATATTTCTATTTCTTGATAGTTACATATTCATTTACAGGGTTGTATTTTAATGTACTTAAAACTATAATTGATTTACATAACAAATATAACTAAGTTTACAACCAGATATTAATATTAAGAATTTTTTACTAAAATTCATCTAACAAATAAATTTCCATTCCCTATCTTTAATAACAAGCTTTAAATTATTTCAGGTAATGGTTAATTAATGTTATAAAAGTAAACAACATTAAAAAAATAACTTCTTAGATACAACAACATTAGTTAGTATAACTAGTTTTACTTCAGATTTCTAATTATAGTTTGTATTTTTAATTAAATAACTAGAACTCAAAAATTATTAAAAATTTATATTAATTGATTTTTAACTAAGTTTCTATTCTACGTAATTTTTTTTATTTCTAGTAACTTCAGCTATTCATATTTTAAATAAACCCTTACTTGTTCCGTATTAGCTCTATAAATATATTGGACTAAATATTAAACAAAATAAAGTGGCACTAATGCGTTAACTAAGTATGTTAATGCTTTCAAACAAACAAATAATATGATCATTAAATAATTTTACCAACGAGCATGCAATATCGATTTACAACAACGCTAATTTTATCCACATTTCCTTACCTCTCTTTATCCTTTTCCTCATTTGGGAGTTTGACAAACCGCTGACCGCCGCTCTGATTTGTCTGATTAAACTAGTGAAAATAGTTTAATTCTGGCAGCGCGCTTTTGCCTATCAGCTGATAATAGAGAGACTGAAGTGGCAACGTTGCCATCATCAAACACGAGTTCACTCCCTCTATTTTGTGACTAATTGAGAGAGTTTCGTATCTAGTTATCTATGGAGAGTTTCAACCCGAAGAATGCAACTAAGTATATGCATGAAGGATTTTTTATCCCATGATATGGAAACTAATTTGCAATACATTTGGGTGTTTTTGAAATTATCGAAGGTTTTACTAAGAAGCGGTTACTGAAGCGAATTGCCGTGCTTACAATTCCCGTGATGGACTTTCCAAATCCAGAGGGTTCTACAGATCCAAGAATGTGAGAATAGAAGTTTGGAACACGAAGAAATACTCCAAAATGAGTTAATTCAAGGTGAAGTTTTTGTGAGAAATGTAAACTGATATCAGTTGTATTTGGTGTCACGAAATTCTTTCGTAATTTGCTTTCTCGAACATGAGCAAAACCGATATTCGAATATCTGTTCTCTTGATGTGCTAAAATTGACGCCTATTTGTAAATTTGTATAATTTTCCACGAGGAAAATTTCGTTTTTTATAACATATCAGAATGCAAAACGGGTGCCAAATAATTCGGAATGACATACCAAAGCTCTTTTAACTTATTTTTCGTTTACTTATTAGTGTCTGTTTGGCATAAGTAAAGAATGGACCCTATACTGAGCTAGAAAAAAAGGAGGGCGTGGTGCGCCTTCTTCTACTGATTCTTATGGTGTACAACTTTTTTTGCGCAAACGAATAGGGCGGGTGTTATGGTGGGGTAAAGGGGGTATTTTCAATATTTTTAGTAGCTCATATTTAAAAGAATATGACACCGATTTCAAAAATAATGATATCGTTGGATAGGTAATTAAGAGATCTTTCAGACTGTCGTTCTTGAATTGTGTAGGTAGGACATAATGAAAAGTGGTAAAAAGCACTCCTGACTGTTATTGTCGTTTATCCAAATACTTTTCCTTATACTGACATCATCAAAACTTTTCAAACCAACATTTTTTTAACAAATTTTCGAGGATGCAGTTTTGCAGCCCATTCAATTCAACTATAATAAGGAGCAAATTTCAAGTAGGAAAAAATTTTATTTCCTGATAAATTTCGTATGGTTTTTCCTATAAATGAATCATGTTAATATTGAAACAACAATGGTGTTTTGCACAAAATATATCTACAGCATATAAAAATGCACTACTAAATAAAGCCGGTAGAGTGTGAGTGACCGCTTAACTCCATAGTTCAATTCGCTAACTTTAAACGATCCGACAATCGCAATTTTTGTCGACAATATTTGTCGTTTGCAGTAACGATTGTGCGATTCACTAACTTATTCTTAACGACACTTAACAGCTGTCTCGTTATATTTATTGAAAGTACTAAAGAGTAGCATCTTGGTAAAACTAAATGCAAAATGAGCGAAAAACACAAAGAGGAATGGAAAACAAACAAATGAATGCTTGCTGCTGAATATAAATTTGAGCGCCATTATAGTATAGTTGATTAAACTGAAATAAGACACTAGTTTATTTAAAACTACACACATTTATAATTGTTTTTACATGTTGCAATGCTCCATTGTAGCAAAATTTCGGACTCTCCTCTGAGTGATTTGGTAGAATAGTCATCAACTCGACTCCAAGGAATACAATCAACGGTCCCAATAGTGCCTCCCACAAAAGGTGACGACGCTGAAGCAAATATTTCTTTAGTAGCTTGTCGCTCCACTTGGAAACATATCAAGCTGAGGAAACATATCAAGCTGAGAAATTAGGTCTTCAGCTAAGTCTGGAGTTAACCGATAAAACTTCTGAAATTCTGTTGCATTCAATTGAAAAGGATTGTCTACATCTCGGAGTAAACGTCAATCCCCTGTTGGAGCGCTTACTTCTTCGTCAACTCGGGATAAACCATATTCCAATTATTCAAACGACATTATCTAATGTTCATCTTTCAAGAAAACAAATCACCGAATTTTAGATTTACCTTTTAATTAAGTTGAAATCACGAATTTTTCTTCTCTATCAAATTTGTTGTCGTTTAGTTTTCGATAATCGACTAACAACATCGACAACAGCTGATTCGGCGATAGCGAAAATCGTTAAAAGAAGTTAGTGAATCGAACTACTGAAACCGAAAAAAAAATTCGAACATAAAAAGTGATAAAATCGGATTTCGTACAAAAAAAATTTGACGGCTCTAAATCCGATGCCGAGAAGATCGAATTCCATGACTCACCTGAATACCAGGAAAATCGACCCCAAGTCGGTAATTTTGATGCCGCGACATCCCCATATAAAAATGTATGTTCATATACATACTTGAATTAAGTCATTTTTAGAGAAGCACTACAACGAGAAAATACTGTGCTTGATAAATTAAATAATATTCAGCGTACCGAGATTACGTTATTAGAGCACGCTTTGGAACTGAAACAAAAAAACACGTTTGGGAGAAGGAGTCGCTACAGAAACGCATTTCAGATTTAGAAACTGAATGCCGGAAAGTCGACGAAAATTTAACTAAAGCCAACTAAACGCCCGTCTAAAAGGTCAACCTGGAAAGTGCAGGACATAGCCTCGTTAACCATGTAAGCCCCAAAGCTAGCAAACTCTCCGCCGGCCATACGTACACTCCATGCTTGGGCTCATAAATTGAAAATATGTACGGGATTAATTCATCCAATATTTAATATATTGGCAGCTGCTACGCAAATGAATCAGATACAAAATATATGTATGTGTTTTGAGTTTTCTGGAGATGAAAATAAGACAATCTTATTACTATAATGTTTCGTCGGACTCAATGATAGCACCTGCAAATTATGTACAAGTGTCAATGATAACGATCTCATAATTTTTGTTATATTTCTTCATTAAGGCTTATGTCTAAATGGAAGCAGTCAGTGTTTTACAATTTCGATCGTAAGATGACGAGTGAAGTTATCCAAAGCATGTTACAACCGCGGATATACTCGTAATGTCCTAGCAATGGTGTGCGACCCTGTAGGAACAAACATATTTATATATTTTTAATGACTTGGATATTAATGAAGAAAACTCGTGGCAAGTTGTAATGTAAATAGTTTTTGGTTACTTACATATGCATATGTACATATTTACTTGGCCACACGATACGATGGCGTTGAAGTATATCACACACCAAATTTGGAATTATCTCAAGAACCTTTAATAGGTAATTAAATTTAATTTTGATTATCTATATAAGTTATATCTTTATGAATAAAGGATATTAGAAAAATATATTTTGGACGACTGGTGTCGTCGTTGTTTATTCCACAGAATTCACTTAATAATTGACAACATAATAATTCTTACAGCTAATTTAACCTACGAAGTCACGTTGGATGTGCAGGTGATTCCTATTGTTGTTGTTGCATTGAAGTTGCGCGTGTGATGTCGTTTGCCCGTGGGATACCGGCTACTGTCCAGGTCGCATGCTTACTCAGCAGCGTTGTGTTTGTTATCTGCTTATATGCTTATATGTTTATATCCTTATATGTTTATATGCAGAGGGTTTCTGCATGTGTAGCGTTAACTCCTCCCCCTTTAAACCATGGAGCGTCCTCGTTGGATGGTGTTTCGATTGATGGAGTTGATCTTTTTGTGGGTGATGGGGGATTATCTTTTGGACTGCTAGCTATTAGGATAATTATTGATAGCATAATTAGCGGTGAGCATATGGAAGTGCTTATTTTGAATTTGGTGTTCATGTTATTTATTTGTTGAATATTTGCTACATTAAGCTCCTTCATATATTGGAGAGAAAGATGATTTGGTCGATTTGATGATTGCTGGTAAGGGTTTCGCAAAAAGTTTATTTTTATTGGTCAAATATTTGTATTTTATTGATAAACTTGAATTGTCATACTTAATCAAAAATGTATCATTCAAACATATTTCTTTATTGTATATTTTTAAAGGTCCATTGTAATTGTTAATGAATAATAAATCGGGGGTTATTTCCTCTATTGTGGGTATATGGTGACTGTTTATAAAGGTGTAATTTGATGAATATCCTTTTAACAAGTTTGGTGTGCAAGTGGTTAACGTGACTTCTTTTATGCTATTCTGCTTACATAAAATTAAACTGTTTATATTCTTCCAACTATCTCTTACACCAAATATTTCTTTATTACAAATGATTAGATTTGCGTATTCAAGATTGATTGCCTTATTGCCTTGCTTTACAGGTTTCACTATTATTGATTTACAAGCTTCTTTACTTGTTAAGGGAAATTTTACAATGTAAATAATAGAAGATGCATTTGTTGCAATTTTAACATCACTAAACTGATTGCTTCAATTAAATTTAAGTAAGGCATATTTTGCTTTTCTAAAATTTCTTTAATTACAATAAGTTCTTCGTTAGATAATATAAATGAATTTATGTACAATTCCGGCTTTTGCCCATTGTATTGAGTAATCAATATTGGATACTTCTTCTTTAATAAATTTTAATTTTCAACATTTGTTTCTTTTTCAAATTTGAGAGCATCGCTCGATTTTATTTGGCTTTAAATTATATTTGAAATATTTGTTAAATTATTTATTCTTCTTGATATAGATTTATTTATTACTACCTGTTGATTATTATTACTTAGTATGTTATTTATTTCGTCATCTAATATCTTAAAATCTTCATGATCAGGGGAACCAGCAAGCCATTTCCAGGCTGTGCCGAGTGAATCTATTGCTCTTTTTGTTTTCCTGGGTTTCAGATGGGATAAAAAGGATCGGGTAAATTTTTCTTCTTGTGAGAGGAATTGGTTACTTCGGCTTTTTCTAGTTATGTCATGTTCTATTGTGTGTTAATATTGTGTATCAGTCGAAACGTTCCGGTCTGAACCTTCGCGGTTCCTGCTTCTATTGTTACTATGGGACTGTTCGTGTAATTCAAAACTTGGGTTTCTGCATTGCAGAAGGCAAATATGATCCTGAAAAGAGAGAATGTAATTTACTTTTTAATACGACTTTTGTGAACGGTGCGGCCTGATTGTGTCAAAACTTTATTGCCATTATCTTCTTGTACTACTTCCTTTTGTATCGGGGTGATAATTTGTTTCTTATTCTTTCATTTATTTTTACATAAATAACGTCGTTATTGTTATATGTATGTCCTAAAATCGGTTCTCTTTTCGTTATGAAGTTGTAAGTCTTTTTCCTGTTTATGTTTAAGATTTTGGAAATTTTCTTCTTTGTCTAGGTCCATTGGATTTGGTCCTACTGTTCTTCCGAAAAATACTTTTACTGGCTTCCATTTTGTAGTGGAATGAATGGAATAATTATATTTATATAAAGATCTATTGAGGAGGTCTTCAAACCCGTTGTGGGTATTTTCTGCTTTTGCACATCGCAGTACTTCAGAAAGTGTTGAATGAAATCGTTCTATTTGTCCATTTATTGAGCTTTTATATGGTGGGGTTTTGAATATTTCTATACCGTATTGATTTAGTAACATAAAGGTTATGGGCGCTGCACTTAAGGATTTTTCATTGTCTATTACGATTTTTTCTGGGATTCCAAATATTGCCAAGAGATCTCTTAAAGGGGTTTTTTGTCTTCTGTCGCTCTGGAAGGTACGACTTTTGCTTGTGCGTACTTAGAAAATGTACATATCTATTGCTGTCAGCACTAGTTTATTATTGGTATAGTAGAGGTATATATGAACAATATGCCCTGGGTAATTAGGAATAGGAGTTGGCTTCAGAATGGGTTTTACTGGATGTCTTTTTGTAATGTTTTGTAATTCGTTTTATTTTGGCGTTCATTTGTGCGAAATAGCATCTTTCTTTATAAGCGGAGCGAAGATTGAAGCGATAATATTTCTTGCTATAATCAAAGCCATCACATGTCAGAGTGTATGCTAGTTTGCTTAATATAAATGTCAATTTAAATGTAATATAAATGTCATTTAGTTAACTACTTTTCACTTTCCATAAACACATAATAATTTAAGCGCGAAACCGCTGTTAAAAGGACAGAAAACAAGAAGAATAGCAAAAATTCAAGCGAATTCATGCTATAAAGCAGTTTACAACATACTTTGTAGCTTCACGCTTCATTTATAGCATGAATACACTTTGATCTTCGCTTACACTCTGACATGCATCAAGCAAACACATAAGAAAATACAAGATGCTATTTATAGGACGATATAGCTTTACTGCTTCGCTCCGCTTATAGCGTGTACTCTGTCGTCAACTTAACAGTTGTACTTTATTCTCCGTCGGGTTGCGATGAGCTCTATGCTGTTCGTTAATAATTGCAGTTTTCTGTTCGGATTCATTTATAATGTCTTCTGTAAATTTTCGAGTATAACATACTCTGTACCTGCTGAAATGAATTGTTTGAATTTTGCCTAAGATGTTGTCTTCGGTTTTTATGCAGTTTGTTACTGAGGGGTTAAGGAATCTTTTTAATATGTTAGTAAGACTTTCTTCCGTAAAATTTCTTTCAATTACAATATGTCTATGATAGGTTGGAAAAGGTATTTTAAATTGGTACGAAGATGTTTCGCCTGTAGAAATAAATATTTGATTTTTGAATGCATTAATAGGTGCGTCCGTATAGGGTATTAAGGTTTGAGCTGAACTTTCGTCGCTGAGTTGCTGGCATGGAATTTATCTGCTGTAGTGGTCTATAAAGTGCGTCAGCTACAACGTTGGTATTGCCAGGCTTGTATTTAATCTCATAATTGTATTCTTCCAATAGTGATTTCCATCTTTTCAGTTTATTATTTGTATTCTTGTTACTAAGTGAATATGTTAACGGTTGGTGGTCTGTAAAATTTTTTACCGTGGTTGATCCATAAAGGTAATTTCTAAAGGTTTTCAAAGCCCATATTATGACTAGAAGTGGTTTTTCGTTAGTTGGTAGTTTTCTTCGGTCTTTGTCAATGTTCTGGAAATGAATGTTATTGGTTTGGCGTCCTGTTCTAGGACTGCTCCTATGGCATGGTTTGATGTGTCGGTTGTCAGGTGAAATTCCTTTTCGAAGTCTGGGTATTGTAACATAACGTCAGAGGATACGAGAGAATTTTTTAATTTGTTAAACGCTTCTATTGCTTGATTGTCGAGAGTAATTCTTATTTTGGATGAAAGGTTTTAGGACATACGTCCCTCCTCCCCTCTTAAAAGTACTGTTAGGTACTTAGGAAGTTTTGCGTAATCTTTAATAAAACGACGGTAATAACCGGAAAGTCCTGAAAAGGATCTAAGTTCTTTTAAATTTTGTGGGGGTGGGAAGTCTAAAATTGATTTTATTTTTGATGGATTTGTTTTTATTGCGTTTTGGGAAACAACAATCCCAAAAATTCTACTTCTTCTTTAAGGAATTCACATTTGTCATGTTGAATTTTTATATTGGCATTTTGTAGTGTCCGAAAAATGGTCTCTGCGTTTTCTAAATTAGAGTTCTCGTCTTTGCCGAAAATTATGATATCATCTATGTACATTTTTCCGATGTATTCTCTGAGAATGTCATCTAATGCTATGGAATGCTAATATGGAAGGTGCGTTTTTTAGCCCAAAAGAAGTCTGGTAAATTCGTATTTACCATTGTTGACCGAAAATGCTGGCTTTGCAGTATCAGATTCAACTAAAGGAATGTGATGAAAGCCACTTTTCAGGTCGAGAACTGTAAACAATTTATTTTTCCCAAGTTGAGAAAATACTTCGTTTGTGTCCGGAATTGGATAGCGGTCAGGTATTGTTATTAAATTTAATTTACGGTAGTCGATTACCATTCTATATTTTTTTTAGTCGGATGCATCCGCTTTTTTGGTACTATCCAGATAGAAGAATTGTAAGGAGAACGGGGAGGTCTTATTATTCCGTCCTCAAGTAATTTTGCTATTTGTTTTTCTACTTCGTCCTTAAGAGACATTTGGTATGGGTAGTATCTAGAATATACTGAATCTTGGGCGGTAGTCCTTATTTCGGCTTTTACCATAGTAGTGTACGTTAATTCGTCTGATTCGGAAAAAAGTTGTGTATATAAATAGCATAAATTTCGAAGTTTTTCCGTTTATTCATTTGTAAGATGCTCTGTTCTTATTTCAATTTTGTTCAGTGTGGGTAGTATAAAAAATTTAAATTTTTCGTCTTTTAATCGGAAAAGGTTAATAAAGGTGCGATGGGTTATTTTGATGTTTCCTCCTACTGAGATTCCATAGAAAACTTCTTCATTGGGGATTGATTTTACGGCAAGATTTGGCTGAATGTAGTTTTTATTCTACCCTGTATCAATTAAAAATTTTAAAATTTTCCCATTACCGTCTTTACATTGGAAGTAGGGTAACGTGGAATTTCTTAACCTAAAAAATGGATATCGGAAAATTCGTATGTGTTTTCTTCTGGTGTATTGTCATAGGTGCTATTGTCATACGCGGTGTATTGGTTATAGTAATCTTGAAATGTCTGTCCGTCTATTTCTTCATTTTGTTGTCCCGAGTCTGTCACTACATTTTCAGTGGTTTCTATATTATTTATCTTATTTTGTTTGAAAGGCTGACGTATTTGGTTTGAGGGAGCGATAGGTCTTTTTCCGGCAAGAAAGTAGTTGTTTGGTCTATTCATATAACACTGTGATAGCTTTTTTCAAAAAAAAAAAAGACAAGACCAAACTCGACGGTTTCCCCCTATTTCGGGTCCTACGAATCGAACTGCATCATTACTTTTTTGAGTTACAATCATGGTTTCATACAAAAATTTTTGTTGAAGTTTTTCATCAAAGTGGCCCATTGTAAGAGAAAGGCACATTTTTCTTCGGTCTCTAACTTTTTTAATGTTGACTTTTTTGGTAAACTTTCTTTGGTAAAGCTTCTCAGAATAAGTCCGTCTTTAAGTTCTTAGATGACTGTAAACCCCAAAATCAATGTTTTTTGTGTCCTTATAGCCAATATGTCGAAAAAACTGAAATTTAATCCATTTTTTTTAATGTTTTTTCCCTCACGTTTCGTCAATATTTTAATTTACCCTTTGATACTTATACATTAAGTGACATCTTGTAATAGTAAGAAACTTAAGCAAAGACAACGTTCTGAGCAAACTAACCATTAGAAAAAAAAACTTAACAAAATTTGTATTTTTTAAAAAAGCTACACTAACTATGTTTGTGTGCTGTTTTATTTTTTTTGTATCTTATAAGTGTTATCAATAAGTATCATAAATTTGTACACAATATTTAAATTAAATTTAATAAGACTCATCTATCAATGTCCAACACAAATCAGCAAGCAACGAGTCAAGCTTTTAACCACTGCACTGATAAGAAATAACAACAAGTAACGTTTGAAAGAAACGTTAAATGCTTGCCTAAGAGTCAAAATTTAAGCATAGATTGCAGTAGTTAATTTGACTTTGACTTCGCGGAAAGAACATTGTTTTAGTGCCTTGTATATTAATAAAATAAATTAAAATGAATAAGTGTCCAATTGGCCTATCGTTGTTCTGCTACGTATGTGGAAAATTTACAAGCCCTCGGAGTAGACGCAAAATATCTTCGGGAACTGCCGGCATCTACGAGGAATATTTCGATTTGCCCGTTATAAGAGACGTAGATTGGGTGCCAAATACCATTTGCACGCAATGCAACAACAACCTGCATAACTGGTCAAAAAGACTGTGCCTAAAAATGGGGTTCGGCATCCCAATGATTTGGATAGATCCACAAGGGCATCATACTGGTAACTGCTACGCGTGCAAGAACAAATTTGCAAGACTCAACAAAAAAAACACAGTTTACAAAAGTGTTCAATCTGCACAGCTACCAGTATCTCACTCAGAAAATGTTCCGATACCAAGATGTCCAAGTCCAACTGAGAGATATATTTCGCCAACATTTTCCACCGAGCCTACAGATCTACTCTCAATGTATAACCCAACCGAAGTTGAAAGCCCATGTCGTCACTTGGAGATTTCCCAAGCCCGTTTGAATACGATGGTACGACAGCTGAAATTATCGCAAAGACAAGCGATTTGCCTAGCACATCATCTTCGATCGGTAAATATATTGTCTAAAGATGTGAAGGTGTATGGATACCGCAAAAGACAGGAGGAGCTTTTAGATTTCTTTGAGGTTAATGGCGACAATACTTTTTCGTATTGTAAAAAAATTCCTGGTCTTATGCAATACATGAACTGTGAGTACAAACCAGAGCAATGGCGCTTGTTTATTGACTCGTCGAAAAATAGTTTAAAAGCAGTATTGCTGTATGTGGATAACACAAAAAATCCGGTTCCAATCGCCATAAGCTCCAACACAAAGGAAACATACGAAGCAATGAAATTAATTTTGGCATCAATGGAAGATATGTGCGGATTTAAAAGTTATCGCCTTGCTTACTGGTTTGCAGACAGGATACACAAAAAATATGTGCTTCATTTGTCATTGGGACACAAGGTACCGCGGAAACCAATATAGAATGCGTGATTGGAAGCTTCGCACAGAATTTCATTTAAATGTGGCAAAAGTTATCCATATTCCGCTGATACCAGCTAATAACATTTTGCTACCACCACTGCACATAAAATTGGGAATTGTCAAAAATTTCATAAAAGCAATAAATCGAGATGCCGAAGCTTTTAAATGTTTGACAGAAATATTTCCAAGACTAAGTGTTGCGAAAATAAAAGAAGGTATTTTAAGTCTTTTAATAGAACGAATGTTATGTTGATACATTATTTTCAGGTGTTCTCAATGACCCCGATATAAGAAAACTTATGAAGAACGCAAAATTCGGAGAACTTCTAAGGCCAAATGAAAAAATTGCCTGGAACTCCGTTATGACCGTTATAAACCATTGCTTAGGAGTGCACCGGTCTGAAGATTGGAAAAAATATGTGGATGACATGGTAGACGCTTTTGAAGAAATAGGTGTGAATATGTCCTTAAAAATTCATTTCCTTCACCATCACAAGGACCATTTTGAGCAGCAAGTTCCGACTGAATCCGATGAGCATGGAGAAAGATTTCACCAAGTCGCCGCCCCCCTTGAGCATTGGTACAGCCGCAAAAAGCTTAACTCGTTGCTTGCTGATTTGTGTTGGACATTGATAGATGAGTCTTATTAAATTTAATTTAAATATTGTGTACAAATTTATGATACTTATTGATAACACTTATAAGATACAAAAAAAATAAAACAGCACACAAACATAGTTAGTGTAGCTTTTTTAAAAAATACAAATTTTGTTAAGTTTTTTTTCTAATGGTTAGTTTGCTCAGAACGTTGTCTTTGCTTAAGTTTCTTACTATTACAAGATGCCACTTAATGTATAAGTATCAAAGGGTAAATTAAAATATTGACGAAACGTGAGGGAAAAAACATTAAAAAAATGGATTAAATTTCAGTTTTTTCGACATATTGGCTATAAGGACACAAAAAACATTGATTTTGGGGTTTACAGTCATCGAAGAACTTAAAGACGGACTTATTCTGAGAAGCTTTGCCAAAGAAAGTTTACCAAAAAAGTCAACATTAAAAAAGTTAGAGACCGAAGAAAAATGTGCCTTTCTCTTACAATGGGCCACTTTGATGAAAAACTTCAACAAAAATTTTTGTATGAAACCATGATTGTAACTCAAAAAAGTAATGATGCAGTTCGATTCGTAGGACCCGAAATAGGGGGAAACCGTCGAGTTTGGTCTTGTCTTTTTTTTTGACTATCACAGTGTAATTAACGTTCTTCGTCTTAAGTGATTCGTCTATATCCATTGGGGTTGGTGGTTTCGGTTGAATGGGGCTGGATGGAGGGTTGTTGAACTGATTGGGTTTGGGTGGCTGAAGTTTTGTTGGTATTGGGGATCAGGATTTTTTTGGATATTGTTGGTTATGTTGGTTGTATGGAAACTTTTGGTATTGAGGTTGCGGATTCGTATAAATTCCTGGTTGTGGATGCAGGGCATTGGTTGAGGTAGGTAGGCGAGGTTAGCATAAAAGGGTAGTTGTTTCCTAGGAGGAAGTGGGGGTGCGTTATTTTTGCGCAAATTAGGTTGATTGCCGAGTGCGTGTTGTGTTCAAAAGTTTTGGTTTTGCAACTTCATACACAACTTGGGGTAAATCGGTAGGCTCTTTTAATCCAAGTAGTTTTGGAAGTTCGCCATTTAATCCCCTAACGAACGTGTCTAAGGCTTTATCGCGGTATGTATTTGTAAGGATCTTAAGGGATTCTGGGTCTATTTGAAGGAAAGATATTTTATTTAATATCAAGGAAAGGTGGAAAAATACCTCCTAGTAGAATTCAGTTATTGATTTATTTCCCTGGAAAATGGTTGACATCTGGTACTCCAGAGTACTTATGTCTCTCTTATCCGCGTAATGGGTATTTAAACATTTGAAAATTGCCTCCCAGTTAAGAGGAGTGGCTATATCCGCGCTTCCTGTTATTTTATTACGTATGACATTAAGAATGCCAAGGTAACGAGGAGTGCCTTTCCCATTTTCATTTATCGTAAGTATCCTTTCAACGCTCTTCTTCCATGAAGCAAATTTTTTAGGGTCACCTGAAAAGTCTCTTAGACATCTCATGATGTCTGGTACCCTGTCGAGTCCTGCTAAGTTATTTGCATGCCTGGGCTCGATTATCTGATTGGTCACTATTTCTCGTGAAGGGTTTATTACATTTTGTATAAAAGTTAGCGCTTCCGCCGAAAGTACCTGTGACACTATATTTCGGATGGTATTTGCTAATTCTGAGCTCACCTGGAGATTAGTAGCCTGACAGGGAACATTGGAATTTAGGACAAAGGACCTAATTAAATTGTCTGGCATTTTTAAAAATTTTATATGTTTAAATGTAAAAAACTAAAAAGTTTTCCAACTTGTTATTTATTTTTATTCCTGATGAATTTTTGCAATCTCTGGAGAGTCCCGTGGAGGTGAATCGCAGAGTTGTTACAATTTTATCCTAAAGATTGTTATTTATTTTACAGGCTGTACGCGCCTTTTGTTATTCTTATTTGTTATGAAATCACTTTAATTATTGATATTTTCTGAAATCACTTATTATTATATATTTTCTTTAACCTTAACCTAAATTCTTACATAACTATTAACATATCCCACGGCGCAGCAGAGTTGTCCTGTTTGGTTATCCTACTAAGGCTCCCGCGTTGCGCACTCTTCGCGGTGCGTGATTTTTTTCTTACGAAATTTACCACTGGTGAGTCAGTCCGTCCTCGGCACTGCTTTAGGAATGTTTCTTAGGATAGTTCGCTTTTCGTTTTTATTTTTAAAACGGATCGAGAGGCACTACTTTAGGGCCTTAACTACTTGAGCGGATGCGACTGGCCGTTGGACGACTGGTGTCGTCGTTGTTTATTCGACTTATTCGAATTCACTTAATAATTGACATTACAATAATTATTACAGCTAATTTAACCTACGAAGTCACGTTGAATGTGCAGGTGATTCCTATTGTTGTTGTTGCATTGAAGTTGCGCGTGTGGTGTCGTTTGCCCGTGGATTACTCAGCAGCGTTGTGATTGTTATCTGCTTATATGTTTATATGCAGAAGATTTCTGCATGTATAGTGTTAACTTATATGTACATATGCATGTATATACTAAAAACTACTAAAAATAAATAAAATTATAAGGAATGTTAGAGGGCTCAAAAGAAGCAGCAAAGAGAAAGACGGGGAGACTTGGACGATAATAACATATACAGGAACGGCGACATACAAGTTAGCAAACTTTTTTAAAAAATACAACATCCAGATAGCATTTAAAACAATAAATAACTTAGAGATAATCCTACGGACAAGCACGAATACAGAAGACCCACTAAACAGGCAAGGCGTATACATACTGGCATGTGAATGTCAATACAGCTACATAGGACAAATAGATATAAAAACCCACTTCCACCGACTTCTACCTGACTAAACACACCACAGACACAACCGCGAAATAATCCAGAATTTGTATAAGCGCAAATACAGTGCTCAGGTACCTACATATGAAGGTATAACACAAACCCTTACTACCTGTTAATAACAACATCATATAAATACGCAATAGAAGAAGTTAACTGAACAGAACGAAAAACGGCACTGAAGATGGCATAACGACGAAGCTGGGTTGTTTCCAAATCAAACTTCACAGTTAACTTGGTATACGATACTACATACATATGGCTGGCTACATATGCCATAACCTATACATAAACATAGAAATGAAGAAAGTCCATCACACTCCTGGGCCAATCAGATGAGGGAGAGTGGTTTATCTATTCCCAGTAATAATATGATGGAAGTCGATTGTCTTGCTCATTACAAATGATTTTATAAGAGGGCTCATTAATCAAGCTTCTTATATTTATTTCGACATTAAAGTTAAAAAGTTATTATTTAGGGCAACAATGTTCTTTAAAATTAAATGGAGAAATTATTGAATATGCCAACAATAGAAGGAGAAACCATAGGAAAATATTGAAAATTCATAGATCGCATTATTTGCAAGAAATTACATGTAATTTTATTTGTTTCTAATTTCAAAGCTTTGTACGAACTTTAACTGTTAATATATTCTGCTATTTCATGAGTTGCAAGTTCCAGCGATATTAAACTTTATACCAACTTTAAAACAATGAGATATACAATTTTTCTTGAATTATATAATTAATTAGCTCAATAACATGAACCACATTCATTCATTCAATAACATAAACTACAAAAATACAAATTTTAAACTTTGTAAAAGCTTTACGAAAATGTAACATTTTTTGCTGACGGTGCTGCTAATGTGTATTCTTTCCAACGTGCTTAACAATATTAGTGCGTATACGTTCTAACATGTATACCAACGTGTTTCCTCTCATTTCTCTCCACCGGTAAATCTGGTGTGACGTCACAGTCAAGTTGATCTCTGAATTTCACATCAATCAGCGCAATCTTGTATTCTATCATTAGTTATAGCTCTATCGTATGTTTTCGTATTCTCCAGTAAAAAACTATCCAGTAACGAAATTTCTGAGCGTAACCAAAATTTGCACTCAATGGGAGAAACTAGCAAGAAAGTATCGGGTGTTTTTTTTACAGGTTTGTTTTTCGAATAGAGATAAAACTGGCATTTTGTGGTCAAATCTGGCAACTCTAATGTCATTTATGTTCAGTTTGGTTTGCCATTTCATCATAAACAGGTTGACAAAAGAACAACGCTTGCAAATCGTGCAAATTTATTTCGAAAATAATGGTTCAGTTCGCGAAGTTTACCGCGAGCTCCGTCAATTTTATGGTCGACATAATCGTCCATCAGAGCAATTAATTCGGTTAACCATGGATCGTTTTCGCACTACATTTACTCTATGTGATAATACGCATCCGCAGAGACGTCGAACAGTGCGCACCGAAGAAACAATTGCCGCTGTAGAGCAAAGTGTTGAAGAGGACCCGAATGAATCGATTCGCCACCGTGCACAGCAATTGGAGCTTTGTCCATCAACTTTATGGAAGATTTTGCGCAAAGATCTTGGCTTGCGACCTTACAAGATCCAGCTTGTGCAAGAATTAAAGCCGCGAGACCATGCAATGCGTCGTGATTTTGGTGTATGGGCCGAAAATGAGATTGATCTCGATGCTGATTTTCATCGCAAAATTTTGTTCAGTGATGAGGCTCATTTTTGGTTGAATGGCTACGTCAACAAGCAAAATTGCCGCATTTGGAGTGAAGAGAATCCACATGAGACCCTTGAAACGCCATTACATCCACAAAAACTGACTGTTTGGTGTGCTCTATGGGCTGGTGGCCATTGGGCCATACTTCTTCCGCAATAATGCTGGAGAGGCAGTTACCGTTAATGGAGACCGGTATAGAGCCATGATAGCCGACTATTTTGTTCCCGAATTGGATGGCATGAATGTGGATGAGTTGTGGTTCCAACAAGACGGCGCTACATGCCACACAGCGCACGTCACAATCGATTTATTGAAGGAAACATTCGATGAGCGCATAATTTCGCGGAATGGACCTGTAAATTGGCCACCAAGATCGTGTGATTTGACACCATTGGATTATTTTCTTTGGGGATATGTGAAGTCGCTCGTCTACGCCAACAAACCAGAAACGTTAGGGGAATTGGAAGCCAACATTCGTGGCGTTATTGCCGACATACGGCCCCATATGCTCGAAAAAGTGGTTGAAAATTGGACCTGTAGAATTGGCTTTATTCGAGCCAGCCGCGGCGGCCACATGCCCGAAATCATATTTAAACATTAATGGCATAAAATTATCCTTCCAATAAAGCCAAATTGGACCTTAAAACGATTTTCTTGTGTTTTTGTTATAGCTAAGTTTTATTTAAGGCGAAATTTAAAATATACATATTTTAAATAAAGAAATAGCTCCACAATTCATAATTTACATTTCACAATTGGTAATTGCAGCTGTTTCTCTTACTGGCAAATTCTCGCTAGTAGAAATTAGTTCTGTTTTCGTATTCACTATCCAGCAAAAACCAACAGGAACCAGTAATAATTTTACTGGATAGAGTTTTCGTACGCCAAAACTAGCAAAATAGGGGGAATTGAGAGAGCGAAAATGACAGCTGAACTTGCAAGTTTTACTGGAATTTCTACTAGCAATAATTTGCCAGTAAGATAAACAGGTGATTGAAAGTATTCTGTTGTTTACAAGTTGCATACGATTACAATGGCAGTCTCTCATTTGTTAATTTCTGATTATAGTATTTTCTATGTAATACTTAATAAATATTTTGCTTTTGTTTAACATATGTGAACAGTTAATAATAAAGAAATGTGGTCACTTGGTTTCATATATATATATATATATTAACCACACCTATAAGCACAATGAAAAAGGAAACAAATACTGTAATACACTTAGGGCCGTTTTCTCGACAGCGTGCTAAAATTTATCTCCTTTTTAAATGCTTTCTCGTTTTCTCAAGTGTCTGCTTTGTTTATCTCGCCGACAAATTTAACAGCCAGTAAATTCTCCGGTTAAAATATTATGGATTCGACCAATCCATCTGTTTTGTTTGTAAACATAAAACAGCTGATTGATTTTTTTACATTTTTTCGTTTGAGGTATTTGATTATAATGCCCCCATCGGCAGTTCACTTTTTACCTATATTTTGTTGTCTATATGCAGATGCATGTTTTTTTATATATCAATATATGCAACACAAGAAAACTTCCTTATTTATTTCATGATTTTCACATTAACCGCCAGTCAAGAAAACGCCCTTAATTTAATATATTAATAAGATTTATGACTTAGTACGTACGTAAGACCGCCATGCTCTTAGTTCCTGCAGTAATATACCACGCCGTTACATGTAGAAATATACAAATGGCTTCGGCCATACAATTTTTAGTTGGCATATGTTAAAATGTTGAATATGAAAAAAGTGTAATTACCAAATGCAATTAAAAGGTGACAGCAATATTTCACTTTCTCCCTGTCAGAATGCATTGTGGCCAAATGAACTTTATGATTTATATATCTGCTTTCTTGCTATTAGCAGCTCGTTATACATCGGCGCCAAATCAGTATAGAAAAGTAGAGATAGTTCCAAGTTGTTCGTAACTTGTTGTGACAAAGAAACGTCAATGCGATGCACTATTTTTGGTTTGATGGGCAGATTTTGCATTTCAAGCCTTTTCCTAACAATTATTTCACAGATACTTCTTACTTAACTTTTTAACTTAAATCCTTCGAGCAAACGAGCTCTTCAACAATTTGCAAGTTGCCGACCTTTTCGCTGTTCTTTAAATTTCAATTTCTATGTTCGATGTGTTAAGGTCTGCAATTAATCGTAAGAAAAAATTGACACAATGAGACGTCACTGTTAGAAAAGTAAGACCTTTTGCTGGTCACCGGTCGCCTTTATAGCCCCACATCTGGCAGCGGGCTCAGCTAACACGACTCGTGCAAAAGCAAAGCAAGTAACGAGTCCTGTCAGCGATTAGCTTACAGCGAAATCTCATTCTGACAATGTTCTTTTACGACTAATTGCAGACATTAACATGCCGCCGCCTTACAGTATCACTGCAATAAATCATACTTCATTTTATAATTCATTCAGCATATTATTGTAACCAATTTCAATTTCATTTTGAACAAAAAATACTTAAAACTAATACCGCTTTCTGCGGTCGCCTTCTTCAAATTCAGTACGAGGTTCTGCCGGATATAACCCATCCAATCATTGTACTTTGAGCGGATGGTCGGGTGGGTGTTGGGGGCATCAGTCCCGGTCGTATAATCGCTCCATATACCTCCGCTCCTTATACCAAGGATACCGTACTCGCGCGGTAAAATCTGGGGTCTGCCAATCGGAGGTTTTCAAACTCGTTGATGACGCGAGCATATACGGTACGCTCAGGCTGGCTGGCACCGTCGCTCTTATTTCCACCCTTTTGTGCCAAGCTTTTATCGTAAGCGAGCACTTCTCCTCATTTCGTGTTACGGCGTGTAGTCGCCGAGCGAGGGGGGCTCGAAATGGTAGTGGTGCTCTGACCGGGATCGACTATAGCTCTTACTGTATGCGTGGTCCCGCCTGTCAGCACCTTTACTATTATCGTCGACGTAAGGGCAGATTGCTCCAGAGCTCTTCGGCCAGGTCTCTTAATTAGCTGCCGGACGTCTCTTTTCTGTCTGCGGTGGTTACGGACATCGAATTGACGAAAGTTCGATCGCCTGCTCTCTGAGCGTTTTGGGGACGCTGAATTGCCATAGGAGGTCTGAATACCGGTGGCTCAGTTGATGCTTGCGCATTTTCAACCACCTCCTGGATATCCTCGTCGCTCTCCTCGATTTTCAACACTTCCGTCAGGGTACCCGTTGCAGAACAGCAGATTATGATTGTGCTTGCAAACTGGGCACCGGGTTTGCTCTCGTGCTACTCGAGTCATTGTGGGTATTTTCTGAAAATAGAGAGATCGTTAAGTTGGTTTGACTAGAGGTAGTAGTACTAGTTTCACGATTGGGCGTGTAATTACGATTCTTGTCGTACGCATGTCTGCGACCCGTACGCGGCTATCTTTTCCTGAAAAAACCTTAACAAATCTGCTAAGTCGCCACTCGTTCGGGAGTAAGTTATCCCCTTTGATAACCACGAAGTCATCCATTTCGATATTTCATTGGGGGTATTGCCACTTGATTCGCTTCTGTAGTTCTTTCAGATATTCCTCTTTCCACTGCTGGCAGAGTACTTGATGAATTGCCTTAATCTTTTGCCATCGGTTTATGATCGTCATCGGGTTTCTTCTAATCTCAGGTTCCGCAATTGCGAGCGGCGGACTGCCGATCAGAAAATGTATTGGCGTGAGAGGTTCTGTTGACTCGGGGTTGTCGGAAAGAGAATTAATTGGTCTTGAATTCAGACAAGCTTCTATCTTGGCCAGCAACGTCAAGAGCTCCTCCATCGTGAACCGCATAATGTTGGCTACCTTCCGGAAGCGGGTATTGAAGCTCTTTACACCTGCTTCCCATAGTCTTCCCATGTGAGTAGCTCCCGGAGGTTTGAAGTGCCAGGTTATTTCTTGATGTGCATATGATTGAGTGGTAAGACGTTTACGTTCGGTTAAAACCCTAGAAGACAACGGAAATTTCAGGCGAACGTCTTCCGCCCATTGCAGAAGAGTTCTTATTGCTAAATATAGGGCACAGTTTACCGCCAACGTTACAGTTTGAAGTTCGTAGTCCATAAGCTCTTCTGCTTGCGATTCTCGAAAGAGAATTCTATGGTACCGGGTATCATCAGGGTGCAGAAGGATCAACCTATACATCTTCTCAATATCTGCATTGGAAAAGTATTTGAAAAGCCGCCATTTAATAGCAGTGCAATAAGAACCAGCCCAGGGTAGAGTGCATCATTCAAACTAATTCCATTCGAAGTTGGACTTGATGCGTTAAATACCACTCGAACCTTTGTGGTGGTACTGTCCTGTTTTACGACTGTATGGTGGGGCAGGTAGTACGTGTCTGACTGTGGTTTACTAGCGGCGCTGCTCACTGGCAATGACTTATGTTTGCGGGAAATTCGTGCCGAAATAATAATGCTACCACATACCGCCCTTGCCAGACCTCTTGCCTCGTTGATGGCAGCTCAAACAATTGAAAGTGCTCTTATAACTTTGCGCTAGATGGGAATTATATTTTCTAACTACCTTAAACCGATTATCTACCTTCATCGCTAAAAACTTTGGGCATGCTTTCACCGAATGTGAAAGTTCTTGGCACAACCTGCAAGCTGTTTCCAAAGTTTGAAACCTGCTCGAGAGGTAATTGTCTAAATCTTTCCACCTCGGAATTTCAGCCTTGTGTTCCCACAAAGCTAATGTAGTGTCCGGCAATCTGCTCGGGACCAAAAAGACAAAAATTCCATCCCAGTTTTCAATTTCAATGCTATAGATTTGTAGAACTGAGATGCAATTATTTACTGAGCGCTGTAGATTTTTTATCTCGGTACCGCGTTCGACTGTCGCCGTAGGCAAGTCTTTAAAACCCGTCATTGGTCAAGGGGCATTTCTTTACGATGTCCCTGGCTTTCCCACGCGTCTTTTGATTGAGATTGGACAATTTTTCCACCGAACTTTAGCGCGAATTATTGACATAAATGGCTGTAAATAAATCCCGAAAAGAGAGCCAAGGCATATAATCCTCATAAAAATTTCAGATTATGGATGATTTCGCCCATCAACGCAGCGCAAGTCAGGTATACTATAAGCAATCCTGATACCTACACTTTGCTGAATTCATGGCGGCGTTACTTGACTCGTCTTCAAACAAATCCCGTGAGTGGCTGTCAAAAGATTATTTTACCTTTGACCACAAAGCTTTGAGTTCCTCTTTTTGAATTTCAAGAGAAAGTACGTTGTGTGTATCGCTCCTTAAATTCCATCAGGGCATTACAGGCGATTAAAAAATCGTTTGTGTGAGCTATTGTTAAAAAAGTTTCTTTTTATTTCTTTAAAAATTGACGTACAAAATGAACACTTTATAAAATTTACAAGAAATAAAATAAAATAATTTTTTTTTTGGAATATTTGTTGATTTCTCCTCTGATTGGGGTGTAGTTACGTCTACTGGTGTTCCCGGTGAGTGTACCGATGGTAAGCACTTTCAAGCTTTTGCCTTGCTTTGGTTACCTTGTGGATTATACCACTTCTACTGGTTGATCCCGGTTTCTCGTTGTTTTGTTTTTGTTTTACCACTTATATGTGAGACTGGTATTTTCGTCGTTCAATAAGTCCTACGAAATGTTTTGTTTCGCCTGAATCCGCGAATATACGTGGTGAATTTCACAGGCTTACCTTATATACCTGCTTATAGTATCGCGGTTATTGCTGGTGCCGCCAAAATTCCAATGTACCTCTCGTCCTTGTGGTAGCTCGTTGGGACTTTAGTATGGCCCTTACAGCACTTCGCGCTAACGCTGACTTTGGCAATAGATACATGTTCACTGCGTTTTGGTTTTTTTTTTAATTTCAGCGTCTGTTATTTATTGGCACTCGTTGCCAGCACTCACTGTCCTACCTTTTGGAGCATTTACATAAATCACTTTGTTTCCATGCTATGCAGGGAATTTCACTGCCTTTTCGACTTTTTAGTAAATTTTTAGCGGGTTTTATTTATTGGCACTCGTTGCCAGCGCTCACTGCCTTACCTTTAGGGTCTTTCACACAAATCACTCTATTTCGGGACTTTACTTATTTAACGTTAATACAGCGTCTTTTTTTCCGTGGCACTTTTTGCCGGCGCTCACTACCCTTCCCTTCAGGGATTTTGAATTTTTTAAAACACTGCCCTGTTTTGCAGGGACATACACTTTTTGGTTTCTTTTTAAACACTGCCCTGATATGCAGGGACTTACACTGCCTATCTGGTGTCCACCGGAGTGCCTGCTTCTATAGCGGTTTATCACCGCTAACTGGCGGTCTGCTAGGTCTTCCCGTTGTGCTAATGGAAAAATGCTGAGCGCCTCCTCGGAAATGGATTTTGGGGTTATCAAATACGATACTTACCATGTTTTTGTTTTTGATGCTTTTGCTGCTGCCGCTGGGGGGGAACTTTCTTTGTTGGGTTTCCTGCTAGCCTTGGGTGTTTTGCTATCCTCGGGGAGTCGCGTATTTGGCCGTTTGGTGAGCGATTATCGTCACCGCTAATACCTTGCTGCCAAATACTTATTATCAACAAACTTGGTGTGCAAAAGCAAGGAAGAAACATCAAAACCTCTGCTTCTAGTGCACGTGCTCGTTCACAATAAGCTTTGCTTTTAAAACTTGCAAGTGGGACTTGGCGAGAGTTGATTGATATAAAATCAAAAAAATATTGAAAAAGAATAATTATTGTCTTAAGGATCCAGCTCGAAGGGCTTAAGGGTGGAGTGAATTAGGGTCCAGAATTCCACGTGAATTCTGGAAACGGGGATCTAAAAACGGGAGCCGATCCTTCTATACAAATAATTACCTGCTTTTTCACTTTAATTGTGTGCACACACACTGATAAATTAAAAAGACCCCTGTTTGTATGTAAGTCGCCGTTTATTGCTGTAATAACCTGGAACAATGTACGTACATATGAGACAATTGGCACTCACCTGGGACGTCGCTGTTAGAAAAGTAAGACTTTTTTCTGGTCGCCGGTCGCCTTTATAGCCCTACATTTGGCAGCGAGCTTAGCTAACAGGACTCGTGCAAAAGCAAAGCAAGCAACGAGTCCTGTCAGCGGTTGGCTTATAGCGGCATCTCATTGTGACAATTGTCTCTTACGACTATTTGTAGACCTTAACACAATGTATTGTTCTCTCCATTTGGCTGCAACATTTCCAGTAGTTGAAGTCTGCTTTGGAAATTATTTAATTGAAATATTTAAAGCATTGATAAAAATAGTTTACGATTATACACCTATTATTCTGTAATCTCCATTCATTAATTTTTAGAATTAGCTGCGTCTAGGAAATACACATAAATATTATCCTTCGTAGTTTCAATCGCCGCCCGTCGCCTCTTATGGGTTGCCATGTTACACTCGGCCATCCTGTTCGTCATCTGCCTCAGATGACTCTATCCAATCGTCTTCATTACATTCCATGTAAGACCATAACTTCATGTGATCTGCGCTGGTCGATGTCTGCTGCGGCCCTTAAAAATCAGCTGCTTTCTCAACATCATATCTGCCATGTGCTTTTACCTTGGTAACTTCGTATGGACTAATGTACTTGCTGCTCAGTTTTCTGCCAGCTACAAATTGTGTGACTTTTATCGCTACTAAGTCAGACAACTGGTAACCGTGTTCTCCTTTGCGCTTCTTGTCATAATTTACTTTGTACGTCTCTTGCACCTTTTGTATGTGTCTGCGGGCTTCTTGGCGAATTTGATTTCGTTCGTCTTGTACGCTTACCAGCAATTCCTCTTGTAAGACCTTTAAAAGTTCGACATCTGATTCATTTCGCATCTTTACACCGAGCATGATTTCGAACGGTGAAAACCTTGTAGTCGAATGAACGTGCGAATTAATTGCTCGTTGTACTTGAGACGTATACAAATACCACCTCTGCGTCTCTGCTGCTGACATCTTCGCCAATACCGAAATTATTACGCGATTTACCTTCTCAATTCGCCCGTTGCCTCTTGGAACACCTGTTGTTACCTTAACGTGTTCGATTTTGTTCTTTCCACAGAACTCTTTAAAAAGTTTTGACGTGTATCCTGTACCTTTATCGCTGATTATGCGCCGCGGACTGCCGAAGATTGTCACCCACGAATCAAGGTGTCTTACGACTTTTTGCGCATCCGTACTTTTGGTCGGATATATCCAAGTATATTTGGAAAACCCATCCACCATGGCAAAAATGTACTTGTATCGCCTTTATCGATGCAATGTAGCAAATCTTCTTTCTTGCCTAGCTTTTGGTTGTGCATTATGCATTCGATGCAATTTCGAATAATCTGCTGAACTTTCTTTTCCAGATGTGGAATAAAGTAGTTCTGCCGTATGGCATGCATTGTTTTTTGGCAACCCATATGTCCGACTTTGTGCGTTTCTTTAATTATTTCGTTTTCCATTTTCTTCGGTATCGCTTGCAAATCTTGCCCCTCAACGTGCTTGTAGATTAACTTGTTTTTTATTTATAGTCGTTATACTCTTTTTCTTTAAGGATTTCTGCTACTGCAGCCAAATGCTCATCATTTTTCTGTGCTCTTAAAATTTCAGCTTATACCCCAGTTGTTACAGTCATCACGGGAAAGCGACTTAAGCTATCCACATGTTTCATTCGGCTACCAGCGCGATGTTGTATGTTGAAGGAAAAATCTTGTAGGTGCATCAGCCATTGCACCACTTCACGAGGAACGTCTTTCTTAGCATTCGTCTGCTTGAAAGCTGCGCAATCTGTCACCAGGTCGAACTGTATGCCAATCAAATAGAGGCGTAACTTTTTCGTTGCTAAATACGCCGCCTTCACTTCTAAAAAGTAGCTGTGCATCTTTTCCTCTTGCGGATACGTCTTTTTGCTCCAATAAAAAACTGGGTGCCACATTCCCTCATGCTGCTGCAAAAGCGTTGCTCCGAAACCGTGTTTCGATGCGTCTACATGCAATTTTGTGTTTGCGTTCTGTTTATATATATGTATGTAGAACTGGTTCTGAAATAAGCGCCGACTTCAAATCTTCGATCGCCTTTATTTGGGCCTCTTCAATCTTGAACGCTGTGCCTTACTTAAGCAACTGTGTAATCGGTATGGCAAGTACAGCATAATCTTTGACAAACTTTCGAAAGTACCCGGTTAAAAAGTTTTTAACCGCTTTCATTTTATCTCGCCCCGCCCAAACGCGCCCATTCTCGATTTCATGGCCCAAAAACTCAATTCTCTTTTTCAAGAACTTGCACTTTGCCCATTTTATTTCTAAACCGTGCTCTTGGGCCTGCTTCAGCACTGTTTGCATATGTTGTAAGCATTGTTCCGCTGAACTACCAAAAACAACTATCTCATCCACATAGATTTCCATTAAACCTTCATTTATAAGTTGCCGAAAAATATAAGTAATGAAGCGAACGAACACGGCTGGAGAATTGCATGTACTTTCGACATCGCTCCTCGACTTCAACATGAAAAAAACCGTTCTTGAGGTCCATGACCGTAAAATATTTGGCAGCTTGCGTCTTTTCGAGTACCTCTTCAACAACTGGTACCGGAAATCTATTTCTTAATACCAACGAATTAAGCTTACGAAAATCTACGCATAATCTGTAGCTACCGTCTTTCTTCTTCGCCAGTACAACTTTACTAGCAAATTCAGAGCATGATTCACGTATGATGCCTTGTTTCAACCATTCATCGACTTGCTTACGCACAAACTCCCTCTCTACCATCGACATACGGCTAGGATTCTCACGGCAAACAAAATTTGCATCTTTTGGTATAACATTTAACTTAATAGGGCAGCTTGTTTGCACACAACTCGGCTAATAGTTATCGATCATTAATTTTATAGCTTTTTTATGTTCGGGTTCTACGTCTATTTCGTCGTTGCAGCTTAGTACGCTATAAACATTGTACTCTGCTTTTTCTGTATCTTCGTTTTCGTTTATTGGCGAGAATTTAAAGCCATTGTGATCTAAAACCACTACAAATTTTTTCAAAAAATCATACCCAAGAATTACATTTACGTTTTTTTGTTATCTGCGACAACTAAAAATGTGTGTTGACTATTACAACCGTCAACTATAACGTTTGCTGAAAATTCACCCACAACATCAGCGGCGACGTTGCCTAACCCATAAAGTCTAGCGTGACTTCTTTTCAGTTTGCAGTCTCTAAATTTGTTTGCGTATACCCCTTTGCGCATTAGTGAAACATCTGCTCCAGTATCCACCAAACATGACAGATTACTATTATTGATTGCTAAGTGTTTCATTCGCTTTTCATTGGATACAAAATTTACATTGCGCTTTGTGACAGTGCATTGCTTCGCCATATGGCCAGTGCCATTGCATTTAAAACATTTGGTGTCTTCTTTGCACTCGACCCTCTTATGTTGTGTTGAACCACAATGAAAGCAATGTTGCTGCTTGCGTTCGACATCACAGCTGTTTTTCTCTGCGTCATTTTGTCCCCGACTGTTTGCTACATATCGACGTTTGCTAGCTTCGTTGCGCCTAATCAAAGGTTCAACTATTTCAAACGCTTTGATTAATTCTTTGAAATTGCGTGCACTGTATAGGGGATACTTTTGATCGTCTCGCATATCCAACCCGTCCGCTATGTAAGTGATGACCGACTCTTCGTCTACTTTACCGAATGCTGCTATCTTCCGCATCTGAAGAACATATTCGTGGAAGCTTTCGTTTGCTTGCTTTCGTCGTTGCCGTAGTTGTTTGTGTACTTCCGCGCTGCTTTGTTCTTTGTCGAACTCTTCTAATAACGCTGCACATAAAGATTCGTAATTGGCGACAGTGACAGTTTCCAAAAACAATGCTGCTGCGCCTTTCATTTTATTATTATTATTATTATTATTTGTTAGGAAAATATAAAATATGAACCTAACGTTCTAGCACGCTAGCTACTAGGGCCTACGGTGCGATTTGTATAAGAAGTATAGGCAAAAAATTGTGCATATGTATGTATGTTTTCGTATAAGTAACAAGATGTTTTAAATCTAACTAACATGTTATAACAGTTTCATATATGTTCCAGTATATTAGTGGATTTCAGGTAATTGTGCAGGCTGGTGACATTATCGTGGGTAATGTTTTTTAACAGTGAGGATGGTACGGTAGCTGCGAAAGTAGAAATACGTTTGGCGGTTAGTGTTGGACACAAATCCAAAATATGTTGGATAGTGAGCGGGCCATTACAAAGCCGGCACACTGGGGAGGGTTTCCCGAGGAGTATGTGTTCGTGGGATAATTTTGTGTGTCCAAGCCTTAGTCTTGTGAATACATTGATTTGCTGTTTGGTAAGGGAGTTCGGGAAAGAAGATTTACTGCATGTAGGGTTAAGTAGGTTATATGGGTGGTTAGACTGGGCCCAGTCGTTTCTCTTGAGATAGTCAGCGTGGTTGATTAATATTTTCAGGAGGTCATTAGAGGAGGTTGTAGGGAATGTGAGGGACGGGTGGAAGTACATACTTTTGGCTGCAGAATCAGCATATTCGTTACCTTGGATGTTTTTATGGCTGGGAACCCACAGCATTTTAAGTTTATTTGGGTATCTGATTAATTTGTCTCTTATTTGGCACACGTTTTGGTCGTCGTTGTAGATATTCTTTAATGCTTCACAGACAGATAAGCTGTCCGTACAAATGACGAAGTTCCCTTTTTTGGAAATTGCGTATTGAATGGCTTTTGAAATTGCTAACGCTTCGGCTGAGAAAATGGAGCTACCAGAGGACAACCAACCTCCAGATATAAGCTTGCCGTCTTTTAGAACAACGGCAAAGGTGGTGCTATGATCGGTTTTTGAGCCGTCTGTAAAAATTTGTACCCAACTAGTTAGGTTTTGAGAGTTGGTTAGTTCCTGGTAGCTTTGCTTAAATACATTTTCGTTTGTTGTGTTTTTGGACAGTGAATGTAGATCGGTGTTTATTGAGGATGTTTTCAACGACCATGGGCTTTGCCGGTTGCTTTAGAGAAGGCTGCTGGTAATTGGATGCCAAGCTCTCTGCAATTGTATACGCAACGACGGACGGCTGATAACGTTTTGAAAGTGCGTTTGTTGCGGGATGCCGTTTTAAAAGCGTTGAATAGAAGTTTGTTAGTAGTGTTTATTAGCTTAGGTATCAGTTTAAGGGAGGTAGTCTGTCGTCTTTCTGCAATGGATGGGAGTCCTGCTTCCGCTAAGATGCACTTGATGGGTGATGTTGGGAAGGCGTTAAGGCTACGCCTAACAGCTGAATGGTAGGGAGCTTTGATGAGGTTCAAATGATTATTGGCACACCAGCCGTATATTTCGAGACCGTAGTCAATTTTAGACAAAATTAAGGATCTTGTTATGTTGACAAGGGTATTTGGATGAATACGTAAATGCTTTGATGCTAGGTATTTGATTATATTGAGTCTTGTGGCAAGGTTTTTTCTTAAAGCAGAACAGTGGTCATGGAATGTGTATTTGTTATCAAATATTATGCCTAGTACTTTGTGAGATGCAACATTTTCTATACATGTGCTGTTTATATTTAAATTGATGGGGAGACAGTTATGCTTCCGGCATATGTGCAGTACTTTGCACTTGCTGGGGGTTAGTATTGTACCAGAGTATTGCCCCCAGGAGTTAATATCTTGGAGTAATTGGGTGAACACATTTTCGACTGAAGCTGTATCTTTTACTTTCGTGTAGAAAATTGCATCGTCTGCATAAATCCTGAAGTCTATAGTTTTGTACTTAAGCGCTATTTTGTTGAGTTGCTGGAATGCTATCATAAAAAGTACGACCGAGAGTGGTGACCCTTGGGGGATCCCATTGTCGAGTGAAAAGGTTGTGGAGGATACTCCGTTGACTTGGGTTTGGAATTTACGGCCAGAAAGAAATGACTTAATGAGTTTATACATCTTTGGTCCGATACCCCATAACGAAAGTTGCTCAAGGATTACATGAGCTCCTATGCGGTCGAAGGCTTTCTCAAAGTCAGTGGAGAGGATAGTTACATGGTTTTTGGTCGAGAGCACATCACTGATGAAATGCTGGAGGGGAAGTAGTGCATCTAAGGTTCCATGTTTCTTTTTAAACGCCACTTGGTTGTGACTAATGAGGTTATTTTTTGAAGTGTACCACATAAGCCGTTTAGTGAGTATTTTTTCGAGTGTTTTACTTAAACAGGAAATGAGAGAGATTGGTCGGTAGCTATTTATGTTTTCGAGGGGTTTATTTGATTTCGGAACTGGGAGAATGGTAGAGGAAAGCCAGGAGTGGGGGTATGTGCCTGAAGCTGAAATCAACCTCTAGGCTGGCGGCATCCTTCGAAATGTTTGCGGGTCTATAGGATTGCGATAAAATTAAGTTTTTATGGTTGGTATATTCTAACGGGAAATTTACATTTTCGGCATATTCGGACCAAGCAGTTCCGAAGGCATGGGCTATTTCCGGTGCGGTGGAGATGGTGCGGTTGGATAGTTGGATAAATTTTGTGGGAGGGGGAGGGATGCCAGTAAGGGCTTTGACTTTGGCCCAGATTTTTTTGGGGGGTGAACCGGGGTTAATGTCCGAAGTGAAATTTGCGATTGCCGTCCTTTTTGCTTCTTTTATGGATCTTTTAAATAAAGCGTTGGCTTTTTTGTAGGCTGTTAGAGCATCAGTAGATGGTGAGGATTTGTAGGAGTGCCAGAGTCTTTGTTTGTTTGTACTGAGGATACTTAAGTCTTTGTTCCACCATGCGGAATATGCTTTGATTGATGTGGTGTTACGTTGAGGAATGGCAATGTTAGCGGCGGATCTGATGGCTTTTGTAATATTCGCTGTGAGCTGATGGACATTGGGTGTATTCCAGTTCTTGAATTTCTCCTCACAGACAGTTTGGTATAAGCTCCAGTTAGCAGAATCGGTATTGAATCTAGGGAATTTTTTTAGATTGGTGAGGGGCAGGTTGGTTTGAATTTCAGTAAGTATCGGGTAGTGGTCACTCCCGTACAAATCGTTAAGCCTATTCCAACTACATTTAGGACTAAGTGGAGCCGAAGCGAGAGTTATGTCGATGTGTGTAAATGAGTTGTGGGACGATAGGTGTGTATTTCGCGCATTTACGTATTTTTGCTTACCCGTCAACTCGTACGCCTCTGCGTTCTCATTAAAATTACCTATCCATTGCCGAGTTGGAATGGATACGCCATCAAAATAAGGCACTACCTTCGCAAATACTTCTATCGATACATTACACTTACTTGTATCGTTCATTTTCTCCATAAATGCTTTTATTAAATCTCCAACGTCATTGCTGCTGCATGGGGTGGTTGTTTCTGTTATTCCTTCCATTTTCTTGCTAAATTCTTCTTCGCTAAACTCTTCTCTGCTCTGCTTTTGCTCAACTTTGCAATTTTCTGCTACCTCCACACTGCTGTACTCTTCTTCGAGTTTTCTGTTTACTGCGACTGTTGCGCACTGCTCTGCCGACTTTTCGGCTTTTTTCTTCTGTGTATTTCTGCTTAACTCCAAACTTTGATCTTCTCTGCTTACTTCGGCCGTTATTCGCTGCTCGGTAGAAGTTTCTGTTTTTTTCTGCGTGTTTCTGCTAACTGCAGCTTTACTTTCCTTCTCACTTGAATGTAACATTTCAAGTTAATTTTCACTCATCGGTTGAGCCCCCATGTAAGATTGGTAGTGTTTATTTATATGTAAGTAAATGAAATAAGTTACGAATGTTGAAAATAATTGAATTCAGGTAAGTTGAAATATATTGTACGGAGACTACTGCTCGACGATCTGCTCTCCTGCTTGTCTACTTGCTCACTGCTCTTTTCCCATACCAGTGCTGCCCGTCGCCTCTTGTTGGGTTGCCATGTTACATGTATTTAAAATATTTCTTTCCAGAACATATCCAAGGAAGCCAACTGATCTAAGTGCACAACAATATTGTAAAGAAAACCATACATTTCTTTTGTTGATATCTCACAGGGAAACCTGATGCCTATGGTGTCCAGCAAAAAGAGTCAATGGTGGAGAACCGTTTGTAGTTGGCCCGTTTTCATGTAACCTAGTTGCAAAAGAACACTCCAACTCGGATAAAATTTCCTTTTAGTTACTTCACAACACTGGCAATATCTGTCATTAAACATATGATTTCTGTAGTGAAATTTTAAAGAAGCAAAACAAAATGAGCAATCCTGAGGATTCTGTGGTAAGCTACTTAAAAACATTAAATAAATGCATTAAATAACCTTTTACGTTTGTAGATTATGTCTTTGTACACGGGTGGGCATTGCAAATCACGTCGCAATAGAGAGATACAAGAAGTACTAGAAATATTAGAAACGATTTATGCCAGCTCCAGCTCTTCTGAAGACTCAGAGAGTGAAAACGAGGTACATGAGAAGTGCTCCAATTTTAAAGGTACGCTCGATGCAATGAGTGAGGCAGATTTCAAAATGTATATGAAGCGAAGACGCCAAACGGTGGAATATCTAACAAGAAATAACAAAATCTGTGTACAAGAAATGCATGAACTTAACGGTATTTTATTTTCAGTGAAGTAAGGGGAAATAGATTGCACGCACATTGCAATTAAAGCCCCAAAGGACCATAAAGAAATGTACTTTGATCGGAAAAGAACGTATAGCATTGTGTTGCAAGCTGTGGTAGATGTCAACAAATAGCTCATTGACATAACTTGTGGTGAACCAGGATCGCTTAATGATTACCATGTTCTAAGAAGGTCCACACTCTTTCAGGATGCACAAAACCATTACGAGGATGCGTTTCCGAATTCATTTTTTATAATCGGAGATTCGGCATATCCGTCAACGAAATGGCTGGTTCCACCTTTTAAGGACTACGGAAATTTAAATGCATACCAACGAAAGTTCAACGAAATATTCCTCAACACGGATGGTGGTTGAAAATTCAATTGGACTACTGAAAGGGCGCTTTCGAAGATTGCTAAAGTTTACTGAGCAAACGGACTTGAAGACAATAACCAACATCGTGGGCAGCGTATGTGTTTTACATCACATTTATATTTCCTTTGACGACTTGTGCGATGTCAGCGATGTGAGTGATGAAAATACGTTTGCACTTGATGAATGTTTTGAAGAATCAAACCTAGACGCAGCCCTTGACAGAAGGCAAAACCTTTTGAATTATTTAAGACAACAAAATATTATTTAAATTATTATTTGCTGCATATATGTATTTATATCCTTAAATTCACTAATAAATATATTGACTAGAATTCATTGCATTTCATTCAACTTAAAATCTATGAAACTAAAACAAATTCACAAGGAGTATCACATATAAAATTCAATTCAGATCAGTTCTTGTTCAAATTACAAGTAAACCAAATTTAAAAAAAAACACAGTTTCAGTGAAAACCTTTTAGTGAATTTTTTGCAATGGTTTTGATGTAAATTCTTCGTGCTCGTTTTTATAAAAACTTTGTACATTCTACAGCAAAATGTTACCGATGTTTTTTGAAAATTTGTTAAGTTGATACTCTTGCACATCATGTAACAGAAATCATGAATGCGTTATATGGAGAAAGAAACTTTTTGCTGTAGAATATACAAGGGTTTAATAAAACCGAGCACGAAGAATTTACATCAAACATATTGCAAAAAATTCACTAAAAGGTTTTCACTGAAACTCGCTGTTACGTTTTAAAAAGATGTTGCTAGACAGAGTAATTTCTATTAGCTATTTTTTCCAGCAAAGCAACTTTTCTCCGCTCTAGGTTGCCGTCCTCCTCCCACTTCTCCTTCAACATTTTCAACAACGACTAAAGAGTGAGATTCCAGTTTGTCATGGAGTCAGCAATGCGCTTCGCTCTCATCGCTCTCTTTTATGACTTCAGTTTCGTCATGGCCTGCAGCACTAACGTTGAGCGCCCTTGTATACACTACCTCAACAACGACTTTAGTGGTAACCCTTGCTCAGACAGCGATTATGTCAAATAGCGCAACGCAAAAAGTGTTGTGAGTATGATTCGATATGTCCACATAAAAATAAAGCTCATCCCCAAAAATTCAAGTACAGGTGGAAATGCGAGGGCACAACATGCGACTAAAGAGCAAGTTAACCGTCTAACATCTGAGAGAAGGATGGCGTTTCAACGATGAGACTACTGCTCAGAAATTTTTTTTCCGTCGCTCAAGCTTTTAAACGAGTTTGGCTGGACAGTCTTATATATAAAATACGGAGGGTACCTCCTGCGAACACACATAAAGTTCTTGAAAGCTATGTTAGCAACCTAGTTTTCGCCGTATGACAAAATTAGTTCATAATGGAAGAATATCGCAGACGGAAAGAAAGTGACTCATATATTCTCTACACAGCAGATATTCAGACAGACCCCCGTCTCACATTATCAACAGAGAAGACTCAATAATGAAATAAAGTTGAAAAAAAAAACGTTTTTCAACGGCATCATCGTAAATTCTTCTTTTTAATTGTCGCTATACCCACTTAGGCGATTTTGGCCAATTTCAACATAGCGCGCCAGTTGGCCCTTCCAACGTAGAGGAGGCCTTCCTCTTCCTCTGCCACGAACAACATGACCTAGCCAACGTAGTAGCTAGATCTTAATTCCCTGCGCTAAGTCACATTCGTTATAAAGCTCATTCAACTCATCGTTCCATTGTCTGCGGTATTCGATGTCGCAAAAACGTAAAGGCCCAAAAATCTTTCGGAGAATCTTCCTCTCGAACAACGAACAACGGCATACGAGAGTAGCTGTACACTCTTATAAAAAATGGTGTCTGACCTGTTTAATCCTCTTCCAACATAATGTTAAAGAAGTCACACGACATGGAATAACTATGTCTGAAACCTCGTTTGGTATAAAACAGCTCGGAGAGGTCCTTCCCAATTCTGACTGAGCTGGTGGTGGCGTCATTTCACATAGCCCTAACAGTTTTGCAGTTATGCTCTTAGTGAGCAGGTGTGAGAGCCGAGTGGCGAAGTTACTAGATGGACGCTTTTTTGCTGCTCAGAGGCATATGTAGGCGCATCTTGGCTTCGACAAGATAATGATCCGCACCAACTATGCCGGTGTTTATATTTTTCTGTTGATTATTTAATGGGTGGCAGTACACACTAGGTTTAGCTATTAAATAAATAAAATAATGACACATTTTTTATTTTATTACGTTTTAAATTTTTTGCTCTTTCTACCAACAGGGGTGCTTCGTATCTTTTAAACCAAAATTTTTAATAAATCGTGGGATTATTAAATTATTTTTGAATTAAAACAGTTTGTTTTATTTGAACAAGTATTTGTAAACCAGAATCATGTAATACATTTTGGTAACTGCCGTCCTCGTTTGCGAATTTAATCAATAAAATCAATACATGGCAATTGTATGTGACGAATTTTTGGTTGAACGGGGGGTTTATTTCTGATAAACGGCATAAGTTATAAAAAGTACAATGTGAAGCAATGCAAGTACTTACCGCAGTGTGATCCTTCTCATTTGGTTGACGACACCTAACAAATAAATTATGTGCTGCCGAAAATGCCGGTTTGTAAAAGTTCATCCGAATATGCGCAAAGCAACAAAGGAGAAACATTAAGTAAGGGCGAGCTGTGACACATTGTTTGAGAATTTAAGGGATTTTAATATATGTGCTAAAATTAAGGTCCGGTTTTTCAGTAAGAGTTTAACTGTGTTTATTGTTTAAACTAAGCTTAAGAGGATTATGCAGATCAATCAATTTGAAACCTAGTTTAAACTTAGTCAATCTAGCGGAGTTAAACTGAGTTTAACTAGTCAGCTGTTCGGCCACTTCGTCGGCTTGGTAGCAAAAAATGCATTCAAAACTACTTCGTATTTCGTCTTCTTCTGAACATTTTCCCAAATAGCAAATAAACTCTATATATCTTTAAGCTTTTCGTTTGAGTTTTATCGATTTGGTTTTTGTGTCTATTTCTAGTAAAACTTTACTTAATTTTTGGAAAATTTAATATAAAAATTAATATATTATTTTTCGGCCTGATTTTTTATTAAACGACAATATTAATTTTGAGCTCAAGGCCAGTATAAGGAAAAATATATTGGAAAAAACTACAACAGTCAGGAGTGGTAGAAATGATAGCTATTTCGGAGATCACCTCATCTCCTCATCGACCGGCATTCGAACCCACAACCTACGACTTGCTAGGCAAGTGCGTAGCCAATGGACCACAATCGGCTTGCGAGCTGCAGTCCCTTTTTACCACTTTTCCTTATGTCCTACCAAAACAATTCAAGTACGACAGTCTGCCGCTTTACCACTCGTTTGAAAAATTATTATTTGTCACGGACATTTCATTAATTTTTGAGCAGCGCCTTGAACAATGTAGTTTAAATTTTAACCGAGTTTAAGTAATCTGAGGGGGTGCCCCAGGCGGGGGAAAAATATAGTACATTTAATATCAAGAGAATTAAGATTGGATTTTAAGTTTAACGATCGAGCGAAACTCTATTGTTTGTAATTTATTTTCTGTAATTTTGTGATTTGTTTTTTCCGTGAGTTTGTAATGAATGTGTACTTTATTTTCCGTGTTCACTCAAATATTAACCGCAATTTTTTTCAATTTGGCGAAACTCGAAAATCGGGTACGGTCTGCAATTAAGCGGGGCTTATAATCACGTAAATACAGTAAGTCGAACACGTAATTTTTCAAAAAGCCAATATTATGCTCAATTTTCCTAGATCAATATTGATTTCATTTGGTCGAACTATATAAAAAAACTGCCAATTTTATTAATCGAGAAAACCCGCTCAGACAGATATATGTATACACTTACGGAAAACATACGCAAAACAAACTCAACTTGGGTTTTATTTTGAATTTTCATTTCAAACAGTTTTCTCTCATTTCTAAAGTCGCATCGAACTGGCACGCGCTTGTGTCAAAACAAAACAAAATATTATCGGGTTTGACGAGATTTTAGTGCGATTTAGATTGGATGGATTAAAATATTATCCGCTTTCCAAAATTTTAGAACGTGATCGCACTAATTTTGAATAGCATTGTGTGATCTTTGTTGATATAATTAGAAATCTCAAGATGAAACGTGCTTATCCAAGTGGTGCTGCGAAAAGGTCAGACAAAAAATATAAAACCGAGGAATCACCCGAAAACAGCTAACGAATTACTTCGTGGTTATCGAAAGCCGAACAAAGTAGCATGAAAAATCAAGGTTTGCATCACGAACTCACATTATCTTGCATCTCACTTTTTGCAAGCCAAATATTATAATCTTTTGATATCAAAAAAAAGTTAAACGAATGTTCAATCATTACTATTCAGTCGTGTTTTTGACCTGAATCAACATAATTTCTTAATTTAACTTTCCAATATAATCTGTCTGGCAACGTGTAATCTCGCTTTTCGAGGTTCGAAAGTAACTATCAAGGATTCAAATAAGGGTAACTTTCTTTCAGTCATCGCTCTGTTTAAGCGAATTGTTAGCAACACCTATAGGTTCTGTTAAATATTCAAGTCTTCAAATACAAAACGAATTAATTTGTCTCTTGGGGCAAGAAGTTCATGAAAGTATTGTTCGAGACTTGAAAGATGACCCATTTTTTCATATATTTTAGATAAAACTCAAGACGCCAGCAAAATAGATCAATTGAGTCAGGTTTTTCGTTACGTGGGTATCATTTACAATGATAGAGGGGAGCCGTTGATATGCAAATCATCGAGGTATGTACTTCTTTAACCGCTGTAAAAGATCTATCTGCTTTAGGCCTCGAAAAATATGTAATCAATTCTATACAGACGAAGGATCTTGATCTTCAAAAATGTCGAGATCAAGCATACGACGGTGCAGCAGTCATGAGTGTTTTGAGTTGTTTTGAAAGACGCAGTATCGTGCAATAAAGAAACTCTTGTTATAAGTCGTTGGGATCCACTACGAAGCGTTTACGAGAAAGGCGCACAGACTCTCAGAACCTTGCAACATAGGTTTTGCGATGTTCTCAAATGTCATATAATATTAAAAACGGAAAAATCTGGGGAGAAAATCGCCGCGTTGGAGATTCAAAAAAAAATCGAGAACTTCGATTTTGTATTCCTCCTTGTTCATTAAGATGCAATTTTGCCAGCTATTAATTTACCTTCAAAGCAATGGCAGAAGTGAAAAATTGATCATCTGTTCGCACATGATCAATTGCAAAATACCTTTCTAGGTAAAAAGAAGCTGAGGGACGGGTTCGATTCATTATTTCGAGATGTTTCAATAATATGTGATGTGCGGAGAATACCGAAAAAGTTTGTGGAAAAAAGATCAAGTAAAGTCAAGAGTCACTTCGATTAACTGTCTCAAGATGAAAGATTTAATGATCCTGAACAGGGCTTCCGAGTGACAATTTTCTATCCGATGATTGATACCATCAGGCCTATCATTGATTCCGTCGGATATCCCAACGTGGAAACGCCGGGAAAACGCTATTACTAATTCTGACGTGATCACGAAATTTCGAAATTCGGGAGACTGGTATTATTGTTTCCGAATGAAAAGCTATTTTGACAGTTCTTCGTGATAATTTTATACGAACGCTATTGTTTATCGGGAGAAGTAATAGAATAACTAAAACAAAATAAAACATGCAAGCAGCCAATAAACTAAGTTAATGTCTTATACTGAAGGGAATGCACGATGCAGCGAATACAAGGTGACGACAAAAGCACTTCCGTTACTTCGTACTTGCTTTGTTTGACAGAATGACGCAGCAGGAGGTTCTGAGTGTTTGTTTACGAATACAGACTGAGAAACACAGATTGTGCTACGTGTTGTTTATGATACACGTTAATTTTCAAATATTTGTGTAAAACTATCTTAAAAATAAATAAAATGAAGTGCCGCGGTTTGAATTATGCAATTATGCAAGCAACAGCAAAAACAAATATAGAAAGTGCAGTTTTTTTAAATTTCCCGCTGATGATGCTGTGGCTGTGCGTGCGTGTGTGTGCGTGTAATTCTTTGTAATTGCTTTGTTATTGTCAAATTATCACCCCCCTTTTTTCATTATTCTTGGCAGAGGATTTCTGTGACGTGTACGCTGCTGGCGTTGTCGTAATCTTGCCTTCTATCATTCTTGAAGTGAGTGAAAATGTAGCAAGTGTTTATTAATGGCTGTAATGCATAAATTTAAATATGTTTTTCAATCAGGTCAAGACCATCCACAAACAGAAGTCAATATGAGAGACTGATGAATATAATGGCGGAGCGGGCAGACTTTGCAAAAGGTTTTCCAAACACCTCTAAGGAAAATGTGCATAGTTTTTGGGAGGAAGTTGCCGTGCAGCTGAACGTCCAGTCAAGGATACTATCACCTAGAAAAAAGTAAGCAGACAAACCTTTTTTCTAAATGAGTTATTGTAAAAACTAACACGCCATCTTATTTTGTTATTCTATTTATTTTACAGGTTTGGTTGGACTATAAAAGCTATGTTAAACGTAAGCTGTCCCTAAACAAAATGGAGTTCAGAGCAACAGGAGGGGAAATCAGCCGCATGCACACGTTCAATAATGTAGAGGAAACAGTGATAAGGATTTGCGGGTTGGAAACGTCTACTTCGGGCATCCAAGTAAGAAAAAATTTGGTTGCATGCAATCTGTGCCGGATGATGAGCCCAACTCTCTCGCAGAATGACTGCTGGCAATAGAGAAGAAACGACTACACGAGCTCTTCTGCTAAAGCAGATTCATCTACATCAGGAGTTTTCTAGCAGAACGGAGCGAAAATGGAAGCCTTGACGTATTAAGCAAATCAAGCGAATTATTTACTGAGCTATGGAACAAATGTTTGAGGAAATGTAACAATGCTATGGAATTATTGAAGAGAGAGGGGATTTGTTGTTTTGAGGTTAGTTTAACGACAATGCATATTTTATTCAATAGAAAAAAGCAAAAAGGTTACAATAGGCAATTAAGTATAATATATGTAAGTGAAATACGATAGAGGGCGTTGAGTACAATGTTGCATTTAAGTGTTGGAATTGCTTCGTTTTTTCTAACACCTCCCCTCGAAGAATTCCAAATCAACTTCCTTCATACCCAAGTCCGAAATACATTTATAATGGCCCTTATTATGAGTTGCATTCGATCTTCGATCTTCGCTGGTTATCGAAAATCGAAGATCGAATGCCAAATTCGTATTATGAGCTTGCAACTCTGTCGAAATTTTCGTTGAGTATCGAATTTTCTACCGAACAGGATTTTGCATTCGACAGCGTAACGAAGTGTGGGAAAATTTGTAAAAATGTAAGTGTTTTGCAATTATTTATTACTTTATGGTATCCGAATAATAAGTTTCTACTATTTTTGTTAATTTTATGCAGGTTGAAAGTCGTGAGTACCAAACAACAACTAGAAAGATTGGTTGCATTGATGGAAGAAAATCCACAATTCGCAAAAGGGGTTTGCTCAAAAGTTCAGGCTGCAAAAAAGTGGGAAGAATTTACAGCGGAGCTAAATTGTTTGGGACCACCAGTTAGGACGACGGCAAAATGGATTAAGGTTAATAAAGTTGTTATGTGATGTTTGTAGAAATACATTTTTGTTTGGCCTTTGCAGGTATGGGCTGACATGAAATCGAAAGCGAAGAAGAAAATGTCGCAAAATAAAGCTGAATTCCGAGCAACAGGTGGAGGTCCTAACAGACTGCAGGGATTTTCAAATATTGAAGAGGGTATAATTGGTTTACTCCAGCTTGATGCCTGCATAAATCCGCCGGGAGAAGAATTTGGATTGGATAATGACCAGCACCCATTTTCAGCCCAATCAAATCCCAGCCCAGGACCTCAGGCCGAAAACTCTGAGGAAAGTGAGGCGGAATTGAATTCTGAGGCTCGAGAGGAACCATCACGCAAAAAGAGGGCGAATAAAAAGTGCAACAAGGCAGAGAGGCTGAGGTTACTGGAGACGCAGACTGATAGCCAGAAAAAGTTCTATGATGAAATGGTTACAAGTTTAAAGGAAATAAGAAAATGTGCCACAGAAACAGCGGAATATACAAAGAAAATGTATGAGCTAAAAAAGAACGCAACTGATGAAATTTTACAATTAAAAAGAGAAAAACTGCGCGTGTATAAAGAAGAAGTTTTGAAAATCCAGCAGGATCGAAGATCGAACCTGCAGGTAAAAGTTGCGCTTTTAGAGCTCAAGAGAAAAAATTTAGAAAAATAATTACTTTTATATTTAGATTTAGTTTTAAGCTAAGTGCCTCAAAGAAAATGAAGTGATATTTTTCCTCTTTTATTAGTATTTAAGAAAATACTTTATATACTTTAAAGTAGGTTAAGCAAATGAAGTAATCTTTTTAATTTTTAAATTAGAAGACTGTTTATATTTTAAAGCAGGCTAAGCAAATATTAATGTGATGTTTTTTATGTAAGAATTGGGATGAGTCTGTTTAAACCAAAAAGTGAATTAAAATACGTATATGAACTAAAATACATATTTCAAGTGAATTTAATGCCGATGAATACTAAATTACTATACCTGAATTAATTTTTATTTTGTGATATTTCTATACTAGTAATAAGAAACGTTTTTTAGCTTTTAAGTATTATAAATGAATTTATGTGATATTTTTTTTTATACATTGTACACATATGAAATAAATTTTAAAGTGTATTAAAAAGGACTGACTATAATGCTCTTAATATTCGGTTTCTAATTTCTTCTGCTTCTGAGTTTTCGGTGGGTTCAATTTCGTTTACTGTGATGTCATCATTGTGCTCCTCATTACTAAGTTCTTCAACAGGAACTTGGACTTTGTAAAACATACAAATATTGTGCAAAGCCGCACACACGTTTATAATTTGTGTTGCTTTTTTTGGTGTATAGTGAAGGGCTCTTGCTTGCAACAGGCATCTGAACCTATTTTTCATAACTCCTATTGCTCGCTCAATAATATTTCTTCCTTTTGCATGTTGCGTGTTATACACACGTTGTGGAGACCCTTCCTCAGGATTTCTAAACGGTGTCAGTAAGTATGGCTTTAAAGCATATCCAGCATCACCTAAAGGGGAAAATATTTGAGCTCATTTATACGTTTCTTTTATATTTACGTTTTTGGCTTTGTAAAAATACTTACCAAGAAGCCATGTATTACGAAGACCACTTTGGTATTGCTCTTCGAGATGAGATTTCAACGCTGACATATTGAAAACCATAGAATCATGTGTTGCTTCAGGATTTTTTGCATTTATGTACCGTATGGTCATAGCATGATCACAAACCTTAAAAATATATATGCATATGTATTTTACAAATGAAATTAATATCACATGGGAATACTCACAACCATGGCATTAATGCTAAAGAATCCTTTTCTGTTGTAATACAAATGCTGGTAATCCTTCTTGGGAGCAACAATTTTAATATGGGTCCCATCGACACAACCAATAGTCCCTGGGATTCTACTGACATTATAAAAATGCGATTTTGCTTTTTGCAGTTCAGCCTCTTGGTATTGGAATTTTATCCACTTTTCGCAAATAACGCTTTCCAAAACATCTAGTACCTCTGATAGTACTACAGACACAGTGGGCTGTGCAAGTCCAAGCGTATTCTCGTTCCCAATGCTCAGTTGGTATGATCCTTGAGCACAAAATCGTAGAACAGTTGCCAATTTTAAAATATTCGGAATTGATTTGGCTCTTGCGCATTGCTGTAACTGCACATCTGTTGTGGACAGCAAGTCCACAAACGCCTCCTTAGACAGCCGGAAGTTTTTTATAAATCTGTAAAAAAAATTTATAATTGTTACAAAAAGTTTAACTTATTTTAAGAGCTGAACTCACGCAGTGGAATTCATTTCCAAGGGATTGGAAGCATCTCTCAAACGTTTTCTATTTCTGGCTAGTTCCAGCAAACTCTCCTCTTCATCTGAAGAATCTTCGAACCAAAATTCTGTGCTAGACATATTTTCCTTTTTCTTTTATTTGGATTATCAATATTTTCACTTTATTATCAATATTTTTCACTTTAATTTTTTCGTTTACAATGCCGACACACAAGTATATATTTTATTCTTAATCACAACTGACAGAAGAGTGTCATTGTGAATAGTCAAAATATCGAAATTTACCGAAATTCAACGAATGGGCGTCATAATACCAAATGAAAATTCGTTCGATCAGCTCTTTCGACTACAGTCGAAGATCGAATGCAACTCATAATAAGGGCCAATGTTTCCCTTAGTTAGTACATCAGCTGGCATTTCTTCTGTTGGCACATATTGTAAGTCGATATCACCGTTGTTGTATTTCTCACGTATGAAGTGATGACGAACATCAATATGCTTCGTGCGTGAATGGTAAGCTGAGTTTTGCACTAGTTTATGTGCACTTTGGCTGTCGTTGTATATTGTGATGCAGTTTTGTTGCCATCCAATTTCGTTTAAAATTTCGCGCATGTAAAGCGCCTCTTTAGTTGCTTCACATAGCGCTATATACTCCGATTCAGTGCTAGATAGTGATACTATACGCTGCTTTCGCGACTCCCATGATATTGGCTAAATCGGCTAAATTAGCTCCCCAGTCGGCATCAGCAACAGCATACAACTCAAAACCGCTCCGCTCGTAAAACAGTCCGTAGTTAATAGTGCGTTTCAAATACCTAAGCACTCGCTTAGCGGCTTTCCAATGCTCTGAGCAGTAACTAGAATTGAATTGACTTAAATAACTCAACGCGAATGCAATGTCAGGACGTGTCGTAATCGATAAATACATCAGGGCGCCAATTAAGTTCTGATACGGGTAGCTTTCCATTTCGTTAATGTTTTCTTTTGCTGGTTTTCCCAACTTGCAATTCAGTTCCATTGGAGTTTGTATTGGCTTGCACTCGTCCATACCAAATCGTGTCAAAACATCTTCGGCATATTTGCGTTGCCCTAGAAATAAACTATTATGTTTTATGTCCTGATGGAACTCAATTCCTAAACATGTTTTAAGCGGACCAATGTCCTTCATTTCGAAACTCTCAGCTAGGCATTGCTTCACCTGCTGCAACAGCTGTTCATAGTTTGATGCCAGCAATAAATCATCGACGTAAATCGTAATAAGCATTAGCTTCTCATTTTTCTTCTTAAAAAATAAACATGGATCACGCTTCGATGGCGTTAAGCCAATTTTTAGTAATTTAGCAGTTAGCTTCTGATACCATTGGTAACCAGACTGGCGCAAACCATATAAAGATTTTCTAAGTCTACATACCGGTTTATTGCAGCTAGTTAGTAGCTTTTGCCAGGTATTCGCTGTGTTTTGAATGCGTTTTACTTTCGACGTCTGTGATCCCTCAGACCCTTTTAATACCACCTTCTTCAGCACCACATCAAGATACTCAGGTATTTTCATATAAACGTCTTCTTCAAGATCGCCGTTCAAATACACAGTAATCACGCCCATCTGGTGTATCTTTAAACCCATTTCTGTTGCCAGCGCTGCCATCAGTCTGACAGATGCTAAGCGCGTAACTGGAGAATACGTAACAGTGAAATCCTCCCCTGGACGTTGGGAGCAGCCTTTCGCAACAAGACGTACTTTCTTTGAATTTGAACAACAGCATACAACTCAAAACCGCTCCGCTCGTAAAACAGTCCGTAGTTAATAGTGCGTTTCAAATACCTAAGCACTCGCTTAGCGGCTTTCCAATGCTCTGAGCAGTAACTAGAATTGAATTGACTTAAATAACTCAACGCGAATGCAATGTCAGGACGTGTCGTAATCGATAAATACATCAGGGCGCCAATTAAGTTCTGATACGGGTAGCTTTCCATTTCGTTAATGTTTTCTTTTGCTGGTTTTCCCAACTTGCAATTCAGTTCCATTGGAGTTTGTATTGGCTTGCACTCGTCCATACCAAATCGTGTCAAAACATCTTCGGCATATTTGCGTTGCCCTAGAAATAAACTATTATGTTTTATGTCCTGATGGAACTCAATTCCTAAACATGTTTTAAGCGGACCAATGTCCTTCATTTCGAAACTCTCAGCTAGGCATTGCTTCACCTGCTGCAACAGCTGTTCATCGTTTGATGCCAGCAATAAATCATCGACGTAAATCGTAATAAGCATTAGCTTCTCATTTTTCTTCTTAAAAAATAAACATGGATCACGCTTCGATGGCGTTAAGCCAATTTTTAGTAATTTAGCAGTTAGCTTCTGATACCATTGGTAACCAGACTGGCGCAAACCATATAAAGATTTTCTAAGTCTACATACCGGTTTATTGCAGCTAGTTAGTAGCTTTTGCCAGGTATTCGCTGTGTTTTGAATGCGTTTTACTTTCGACGTCTGTGATCCCTCAGACCCTTTTAATACCACCTTCTTCAGCACCACATCAAGATACTCAGGTATTTTCATATAAACGTCTTCTTCAAGATCGCCGTTCAAATACACAGTAATCACGCCCATCTGGTGTATCTTTAAACCCATTTCTGTTGCCAGCGCTGCCATCAGTCTGACAGATGCTAAGCGCGTAACTGGAGAATACGTAACAGTGAAATCCTCCCCTGGACGTTGGGAGCAGCCTTTCGCAACAAGACGTACTTTCTTTGAATTTGAACAACAGCATACAACTCAAAACCGCTCCGCTCGTAAAACAGTCCGTAGTTAATAGTGCGTTTCAAATACCTAAGCACTCGCTTAGCGGCTTTCCAATGCTCTGAGCAGTAACTAGAATTGAATTGACTTAAATAACTCAACGCGAATGCAATGTCAGGACGTGTCGTAATCGATAAATACATCAGGGCGCCAATTAAGTTCTGATACTGGTAGCTTTCCATTTCGTTAATGTTTTCTTTTGCTGGTTTTCCCAACTTGCAATTCAGTTCCATTGGAGTTTGTATTGGCTTGCACTCGTCCATACCAAATCGTGTCAAAACATCTTCGGCATATTTGCGTTGCCCTAGAAATAAACTATTATGTTTTATGTCCTGATGGAACTCAATTCCTAAACATGTTTTAAGCGGACCAATGTCCTTCATTTCGAAACTCTCAGCTAGGCATTGCTTCACCTGCTGCAACAGCTGTTCATCGTTTGATGCCAGCAATAAATCATCGACGTAAATCGTAATAAGCATTAGCTTCTCATTTTTCTTCTTAAAAAATAAACATGGATCACGCTTCGATGGCGTTAAGCCAATTTTTAGTAATTTAGCAGTTAGCTTCTGATACCATTGGTAACCAGACTGGCGCAAACCATATAAAGATTTTCTAAGTCTACATACCGGTTTATTGCAGCTAGTTAGTAGCTTTTGCCAGGTATTCGCTGTGTTTTGAATGCGTTTTACTTTCGACGTCTGTGATCCCTCAGACCCTTTTAATACCACCTTCTTCAGCACCACATCAAGATACTCAGGTATTTTCATATAAACGTCTTCTTCAAGATCGCCGTTCAAATACACAGTAATCACGCCCATCTGGTGTATCTTTAAACCCATTTCTGTTGCCAGCGCTGCCATCAGTCTGACAGATGCTAAGCGCGTAACTGGAGAATACGTAACAGTGAAATCCTCCCCTGGACGTTGGGAGCAGCCTTTCGCAACAAGACGTACTTTCTTTGAATTTCCTTCTTTTGTGCGAAAAACGAAACGACTGCCAATGACTTTTCTGTTATTAGGACGCTCAACAAGTTCTCATGTATTGTTCGATAGTTGCGCAAACTTCGATTGCGCGTAACCATGCAGTAGCTTCATCGCCGTTTATAGCCTCGTTTATTATTGTTGGTTCATTGCTAATCGCCAAATTTGCAAATTCGCAGTCTTCAAAATCTACGCTGTTGTCAGAATCTTTTGCATCGCTAGCATCTTCAACAGCATTTTCACTAACTTTTTGGTAAATTTTCTTTGGTCGCCCTGGAAACCCTTTTCTTTGCAATCGTGGCCTACCTCTATTTCGTCTTTCGTTCTGCACATTCACGTCTTCAATTTTACTTACATCTTCTTCTGACATAGATAAATAATCGTTTGGTCGTACACTTAGTTCAATTACTTGTTGCTTAAATTGCTCATCAATATTACTCTTGCTACAGTAATACATTTCATTGCAAAATTTGACATCACGGCTAATGACTATTCGTCGCTTCTCCGGCGACCATAAACGATAAGCCTTGGCTTCGTTGGAATATCCAACAAAAACGCACGCTTCAGAGCGAGAGTCAAATTTGCCATTTGCTTTGCCCTTTATCAAAACGAATGCCTTAGCACCAAAAGGCTTCATGTGTACAACAGTACACAGTCCACACTTTTTGTGATACTTCGTTACTAACAGATTTTGTTGGACAGCGGTTCCTTATGTAATTGGCCGTATTTACAGCCTCTGCCCAGAACACCTGCGGTAAATTACCTTGCTTTAATAAACACCTAGCCATCTCGATTAACGTTCGATTTCTGCGCTCAGAAACGCCATTCTGCTGAGGCGTATGCGCGCTGTCAGTAGTCTCCTAATACCACACTCATCTAAATATTTTTGAAAGTTGTGATTAATATATTCTCTGCCGTTGTCGGATTGCAGTGCCTTCACCTTTCTGCCAGTGAGTGTCTCTGCTGCGTTCTTAAATTTCTTGAATATATCTAGCACCTCAGATTTGTGCTTCATAAAATAAACATCACCGTATTTGGAGTAGTCATCTGTGAAGGTTACGAAGTACTTGGCACCGGAATAAGAACAATTTCGCATCGGTCCGCAAACATCTGTATGTACGATTTCAAGGAAATCTGTCGTACGGCGTTCTCTATGCTTCGGAAAATTTTCTTGCGTTTGCTTCTCGCTCAGGCAAACTTCACACGTTGGCATTTGTTCATTTTTGTTAACGTCGATGCCATGTACCATGCTTGGTAGGCGCTTTAAGTCTCTCTCGTTGAGATGCCCCATGCGAATGTGCCAATGCTGCAAACTTGTTACTTTATCTGCAGCCACGGCTGCGTATGGGTGCGCGCTATTTACGTAGTATAAATCACCAATTCTTTTTGCAGTGAGCAATACTCTGCTGTTTTTCATAACAGCCTCGTCCCGACGAAAGCGTACCTCATAGCCTTTGTCCGTGATTTTTGATACGGACATCAAATTCGTTCTCAAATCTGGCACATACATCACCTGTTCAAAGTTAAGTCGCTCCTTACGTCCGATGTGCGATGAACAACCGCTATCTAAGCACCAATAACTGCTCGAATTAGTTGTTAAACAGGCACATTCAAAGAGGAAAGAATTTTCTGTTTCTTCTTGTGCAATGCGGCGTGCATTTGGATGTGAGCTTTTTGTATTTTGTTTTGCTCGGCAATTTCGGGCGATATGACCGGTTTCGCCGCACCTGTAGCACGTTCGTTGTTCGCCTTTTACTTTTTGTTTCACGTTACCGGAAGGGTTGCCGACAAGCTTTTTAAAATGTTTAGCTTTATAACTAGCAAGTAATACATTTTGCTCTGCAGCATCTTCTTTGCTTTTTCTGGACTGATCCTCCTCCAAGATTTTCACTCGCAGAACCTCGGGGGATGGAAGTTCGTCTCGTGTCTCTAGGGCACAAACGAAAGAACTCGTTCAAGTGTTCGCGTACATTGTCGCCTTCTTTCATAAGTGCGAGTGCAATACGCTTCAAAAGGGTGGCTTTTCGCGCAGGCCCTTTTGATTGAAAGGTGGACTGCAGCTTTTTCCACATTTCGTGGGAGGTTCCGCAGTCAGCTACAAGTCCCAATTCCGAAGGGGCTATTGATAACGTAATATCTGCACATGCTTTTTGGTCACTGTGCCTCCACTTGATTGCAGCATCACCATCAGGGCATTGTTTTGACCCATCTGCATAGTCTCACAAGTCCGCCTTGTTCAATATTGCCCGCATGTGCAGCTTCCAAGTGTCGTAATTATCGGCACTTAGCGGCTCAATCCTTAAATATCGTTCGGTCATAATTACTCTTCGTAATTATACAACTGGTGAAATATCTATAGCAATATTTATCTTTACTTTCGGAATTTAAATAAACTTTATTCAATAAACGCGTTTTAATTTTCCTGGGGCGCTGGGCCCATAACCTGTTGTTTTGAGGTTAGTTTAACGACAATGCATATTTTATTCAATAGAAAAAAGCAAAAAGGTTACACTAGGCAATTAAGTATAATATATGTAAGTGAAATACGATAGAGGGCGTTGAGTACAATGTTGCATTTAAGTGTTGGAATTGCTTCGTATTTTCTAACAGGATTGACAGAATATTTATGTTTGACCGCCCTAATAATTAAATTACTTACATAAATAATGTGACATTAATATATTTATGTGCCTTTATGCATATTTTAAAAAAGTGAATGAAAAGATTCAGGTTTAAGTTGTGATATTTTTATTTAATGTACCTTAATATGAAAAAAATTGAATTTAATTGGATTAAAATGAATTACAAAGCTCTAAGCATACTTTGTCTTATTTGTATTGCTTCAATTGAATAATTTACAGAATCAATTCGCTCAGTAGAATCTACCACGGTTACTTCCTCTGCTTGGCTTTCAGAATAAGGCTCTTCCATCCGGTAATGTATGCAGATGTTATGCAATGCACAGCATACATTGATGATCTGTGCAGCTTTCTGTGGAGAATAGTGCAATTATCGCGCACCAAGTGTACAACGAAACCGATTCTTTAATAACCCGATTGTTTTTTCAACGACATTTCGGGCTTTTGCATGCACTTTGTTGAAACCGCTTTCAGGACTACTTTCTTCTGGGGAACTAAATGGCGTCGTCAGCTATGGTTGAAGTGGGTAACCTGCATTACCTATTTTATATGGAGTGTCAGTTATTGTTGTTTTTTTTTGTAATATTTTTGTAAATACCTAGAATCCAGGTATTTCGGTCTCCTTGCCTGTAGCTCCTTTCAAAGTACTCCTTCGCATCGCTCATATTTCTTACATGGGATTCGTGGTTACTACCAGGACACATCTGATATGCTGTTTATGATCGCATATCTGGAAATATTAATAATTGATGAAATCATACTAATGCTGTTTTGACAAAAAAATTAAAATAATTAATTTATATTCTAAACTTTAATTTACCTGCATTGCGTTGAAAATGTAGTAACTTTTACGGTTATTAAAAAGAAATTTTTGTTCAGCGGGTGGAATTATTTTAATATGTGTGTCATCGATGCACATAGTAACTCCAGGAAATCGCGTTCTCGAAAAAAATCCATTTTAGCTTCCCTTTTTTCATCGATATTCATTTTCAATTTAATCCACGCCGAACACATTTTCTCCCCCATTACAGGCAAACATTTTTTAACCTTCAAGCAGGCGCGCGGTCATTTGTAACGGTCGCGCGTAGTCGAAAAGACCTATGGAATATTTTAGAGGATTAGAACAATATTTAATCAATGATAATTTATTTTCTTGTGCAATGGGGTGTGGTAATTCTTCTGGGTCTGCAGTTACAGATGAGTGGCTACACTCAATCCCTACTCTTGCGTCCTCGTCGCGCACTCTGGGCAACGTGAGCGACCCTTGTGTGAGGTATGGTAACCAACCCGTGTGGAGCCTTGGGTCACGGCAGCAGGTTGTGCGCTGGGCTTGGGACCCGCCACGTAAAAAACTATACCCAATGAAAAATTTCAATGTGCCTCGGATGAGATCTCCCTTTTTTGATGACGACCACAAGCAATGTTTTAAGGACTACGATTTAAGGGCATGCACCTGGAATGTCCGAACCCTTAATGGGGAAGGTGTCGCTGCCCGACTGGCTGATGACCTCGTAAGAGTAAGGGCTGACATCACCGCCATCCAAGAAATGAAATGGACGGGGCAAGGCAAGAAAACCGTTGGGCCTTGCGACATCTACTACAGCTGCCATGTAAAGGAGCGCAAGTTCGGTGTTGGATTTGTGGTCGGAGAGAGGCTTCGTCGCCAAGTTCTGTCGTTCACTCCAGTGGACGAGCGTCTCGCCACGATTCGCATCAAAGCGAGATTTTTCAACATCTCGCTGATTTGTGCCCACGCACCGACAGAAGAGAAGGACGATGTGATCAAGGATCACTTCTACGCGCGCTTAGAACGCACTTACGAGCGCTGCCCCCCTCACGATATCAAAATCGTGCTTGGTGACTTCAATGCCAGGGTGGGAAAGGAAGGGATCTTTGGATTCAGTCTCCACGACGAAACCTCCGCCAACGGACTGAGACTGATCGACTTTGCCGGGGCCCGAAACATGGTGGTCTGTAGCACCAGGTTTCAGCATAAAAAAATACACTTGGCTACGTGGCTGTCTCCAGATCGAAAAACGCTAAACCAAATCGATCATATTGCGATAGACGGAAGGCATGCTTCCAGTATATTAGACGTACGTACACTCCGAGGACCGAACATCGACTCGGATCATTATCTTGTCGCAGCCAAGATGCGCATACGCCTCTGTGCATCAAAAAACGTGCGTGTAAATACACAGCGAAAGCTTGACGTCGGAAAGCTGCAATCGCAACAGACAGCTGCAAATATCACCACTCGACTCTCACACCTGCTCACTGAGAGCACTTCTCAAGAAACCGGAATTTGCGAGCACTGGGAGCACATTTCTCCATCACTGTGTACCGCCGCTGAAGAAGTCGTTGGCTTTCAGCGAACCCGAAAAAATGACTGGTATGATGAGGAATGCCGCGCCGCTTCGGAAAATAAAGATGCTGCCTACAGGGCCACGCTGCGATCGGGCGCAACGCGAGCTGTATGGGAACGCTACCGGGAGTTGAGAAAGGAAGAGAGACGTATCGTCCGTAGAAAGAAGAGAGAGGGCGAAATAAGTGAGTGTGAAGAGCTTGAGATGCTAGCCGACATGAAAAGCGCCCGAAAATTTTACCAAAAGGTGCGGCGACTTACGGAAGGTTTTAAGACCGGGGCGAATTCCTGTAAGAACAAGAACGGCGATCTGGTGACTGATGTCCAAAGCGCACTTAGATTGTGGAGGGAACACTTCTCCACTCTGCTAAATGGAGACAGCGAAAGCGTCGCCGGAGAAGATGAAGATCCCGAACCCCAAATCGCTGATGACGGCATTAACATCCCGTCACCCGACCTCGATGAAGTTCGAATAGCAATTATGCGGCTACGGAACAACAAAGCCGCTGGAGCTGATGGGTTACCAGCTGAGCTATTCAAGCATGGTGGCGAGGAGCTGGTAAGGTGCATGCACCAGCTTATTTGCAGAATATGGTCGGACGAATGCATGCCCGCCGATTGGAATTTAAGTGTACTCTGCCCAATCCACAAGAAGGGTGATCCTGCAATATGCGCCAACTACCGCGGGATCAGCCTTCTTAACATTTCGTATAAGGTTCTATCGAGTGTATTGTGTGAAAGACTCAAGCCAACCGTCAACGAACTGATTGGACCTTATCAGTGTGGCTTTAGACCTGGTAAATCTACCATCGACCAGATATTCACGATACGCCAAATATTGGAAAAGACCCGTGAGAAGAGGATCGACACACACCATCTATTTGTCGACTTTAAATCAGCTTTCGACAGCACGAGAAGAAGTTGCCTATATGCCGCGATGTCTGACTTTGGTATCCCTGCAAAACTAATACGGCTATGTAAAATGACACTGGGCAACACCACCAGCTCAGTCAGAGTTGGGAAGGACCTCTCCGAGCCGTTTGATACCAAACGAGGTTTCAGACAGGGTGACTCCCTATCGTGTGACTTCTTTAACATTATGCTAGAAAAGATAATTCGAGCTGCAGAATTAAACCGGTCAGGTACCATCTTTTATAAGAGTGTGCAACTGCTGGCGTATGCCGATGACATCGATATCATTGGCCTCAACAACCGCGCCGTTAGTTCTGCCTTTTCAAAGCTGGACAAGGAAGCGAAGCGAATGGGTCTGGAGGTGAACGAGGACAAAACGAAGTACCTCCTGTCATCAAATAAACAGTCAGCGCATTCGCGCCTTGGCTCCCGCATCACTGTTGACAGTTACAATTTTGACAAAGTAGAGGACTTTGTTTATCTTGGAACCAGCATCAACACCAACAATAATGTCAGCCTTGAAATCCAACGAAGAATCTCTCTTGCCAACAAGTGCTACTTTGGGCTGAGTAGGCAATTGAACAGTAAAGCCCTCTCTCGACGAACGAAAACCACGCTCTATAAGTCCCTCATCATGCCCGTGCTAATGTATGGCGCAGAAGCATGGACCCTATCAACATCGGATGAGATGGCGCTTGGAGTGTTCGAGAGAAAGATTCTCCGAAAGATTTTTGGTCCTTTACGTCTTTGCGATGGCGAATACCGCAGACGATGGAACGATGAGTTGTATGAGCTGTACCGCGACATAGACATAGTTCAGCGAATTAAGATTCAGCGGCTACGCTGGCTAGGTCATGTGGTACGTATGGAAGAAAATGCTCCAGCCCTGAAAGTATTCGACGCGGTACCCGCTGGTGGTAGCAGAGGAAGAGGAAGGCCTCCTCTACGTTGGAAAGACCAGGTGGAGAAGGACTTGACTACACTTGGGATATCTAACTGGCGCCAGGCAGCAAAGCAGAGGAGCGGCTGGCGTGCAATATTGAAATCGGCCAAAATCGCCTAGGCGGTTATAGCGCCAATTAAGAAGAAGAAGCATTTATTTTCTTGTGCTCGGAAGCATTAGCGTTATGTTTAAACTGAAATAACACAAAACAAATAACTTAACTTCAGATAAAAACTGTTATAAAACCAACTAATTTAACTCAAACAATCGTTGGATTAAACAGCCATTTAGGATCTCAAAACCTTAATGTAAGTACTTCAGACTAGTAAAAACAATAATTAAACTAAATCTAGTTTTCTTCAGAATCAGTTTCTTCATCCTCATAACATTTATTGCAAATGTATTTTGTGTGGCTTCTGCAAATATTTCGTCGGCAAGATGTGCATTGTGTCTTCGATTGCCTCCTTTTTTTTGCTGGACATATTTTACAGCTTCCTCTGCATGTGCTGGAACTAGTGCTCGCTTCATTATTAGCAACATCTTGAGCATCCATATTCAGATGTTCCCTTATATTTCTCTTCAGTTTTCTTGGAAGGTTTACCATCGTTGCTCTTCTTTGGATGTACTCTTTTGCCAGTTCAATGCCTAAAGTACGTAAATACATTCGCCTTTTCTGTATGACCACGTTATTTGCCCTCAATATTACCATGGAATTTATTCCAGCAATATCCAGAAGACGAAAGAAGAGTGTCAATGGCCATCTGTTATTCTTCCGTGATGTCGAATGCATCTTTACTTTTTTATCTACTTCATCGACACCGCCTTTTGTTTTATTGTCAAAAGTTACGATACTGGGTTTGCGCTTTTCATTTGTACTTTCATCAATTTCAGCAGCACTATGAAGTGATGATATTAGAATTACCGATCTCTTCTTTTTAGGCACGTATGACACCAGTGTGGCTGAGTCAGAAAAGCCAAATTGACTTGAATATTCAGGTTTATTTTTATCGGTAAAGCACGGAGGAATTTTTGTTTTTGCGCATGGTACAACCACCGAAATCTTATGATTTTTGCCCAAATTGTCCACCAAGGGCACCAATTGTCGAATGTTAAATTTCGTCCATTACCAGATATTGGTGTAATGAGTATCTTCACGACATCTGCTGCAGCATTACTCAACTGGTACGGTCCCTCAGGCTGCTTACTGCTGAGAACATAAAACGTAGCAGCGTCTACAAGCGGATACAGCTTTATTCCGTATTTATCGGGTTTTGATTTTATATATTGTCGGAAAGGACATTTTCCTCGAAAACCTGCACTCATCTCATCAATGACCACATCTTGTCCCACAGAATAGGGTAAAAGGCAGTTTTGTGTAAACATTTCTAAAACACCTCTTATTGGTGCAGCTTTGTCCCAGGCACGACGAGACGTTCGTGTGGCAGCATCATCAAAACGCAATTAATTGAGTAAAAATGTTGTTCTTGTAGGAAATATAGAGACGCCGGTTCCGTCAGTTGAGTACACTGTTGATTGTGCCATTCATACGTCTTGGTCCTTTCCGACACCATACTAGTATCCACCCTCTGCCAGAAATCGCAGAGTACCCACTAAGTACCCTAGTGCTGTTACTCCTGTTTTACGGCTTGGCCCTAAGGCATCTTGCACCACATCCAGTACATATTTGAACGCATCCTTATTTTTTATAAAACTACAAAATAAAATATTTGTTCAGTATGCACATATATACAATATGTATGTATGCATGTATTTTATTACAACAAATTACACTTTATCGTCCAAACTGAAAGGACTGCAAACATCTCGTAAATTCGTACGCTCAATTTTTAAACATCTTTGCTCTTCTTCCACTGATAAAGCAGATACCGCAATGGAATCCATTTCACTTTTTTAAAATAATTACTTGTAAAATTTGCGTATGAAAAAATATGATTTTTATCTCGATTGCTGCCAACAAAGTAAACAAAAAACAATTGAATTTCTGTACAGATTTGGTACCACTTATTCGAACTCAGAATAAAAGCTGGCAGCACTAACTACGAAAACGTCAGAATTGCTGAATGCATTTTTCCCGAATTCGTGGCGGGAGATTTCTTCACGATGGGAGTTCGTTCGGAATCAGTAATAGGCTTGCATATCTTCGAACTTGAAAATATATTTGCTGGAATGAAAGATGTTTTGGCTGAATATCGCGTGTAACAACAGTTCCTAACCATGCTTCGATTAAAGATTTAGAAGAAAAAGCTGATGAGTTCTCCTCTGAATTGATTTCTATCAGGTTTACGTTTCAGAAAGAAATTATCCCTATGGAAGATGTCAAGGAGTTGGCACAGTTCTTGATGCAGATGTTTGCACGGCTCTTCTTATGTTTCTCACAATTCCCGTCAGTACGGCAAAAGCTGAGCGAATTTTTTCAAAATTAAAATTGAACAAAAATTGCTTGCGAAGCACGATGCCTCAAGAAAGGCTGAGCAATTTGTCATTATTATTCATTGAGAATCAGAGAGCACGTAAAACTGATTTTAATAAAGTGATCGACAAATTTGCTTCCATGAAATCAAGAAAAAAGAATTTCCAGTAGGCACTCTGGTTATATGCAGTCATCTCTATTGTATAAGCAACAATTAATGAATAGTGTATTTCATACTTATAGTTATATATAAAATAGTGTATTAATTGTATTCCATAAATTGTACATCATAAATAAATATGAGTAATCGCTCGTTAAAAAATATTTTTCGTATTTGAAAAAATGTTTAATCTTTGAAAAAATTGTCGACAAAGGGGCCCGTATATTTTGTTTCGACCCTGTATTAGGCATGTGATTTTTTAATTAATTTTACACGTCATTACAATAAAAATATTTTTTATGAAAATGGTTAAAAACGTTTACGGCGAAAAAGAAAGCATCAGAAACTTACGTTAAATGTATGGATTATTAGGTGCCAACGGAATATTAACTGCGATGATGGGTTAATGTAATGACAAAACTGTCAAATAAACGTATCGAATGAAAATAAGCCATATATTGATTTCACTTTGCTTTATGCACTTTGGATGGGAACCGTGATAAAAAAAAGAAAGGTGTTTGAATTTTTTTCACATAAACTGTGCTTATTGACTGTATAATTTATGGGTTTGTATTAGAGAATAATAGTATGAGAAACAACAATTTTCAAAGTGGTAGAAGTGATAGCTGCTATTTCGGAGATCACCACATCTCCTCAGCAGACTTCTTTCTTTCTAGACTTTATCTGGCTTTGAACCATGGTACACGGAGATGCTAGGCGAGCACGCAGCCACTCAGCCACGCTAACCGTGTGAAAATTGCTTGTTTTCTCATTATCCCTATCTCTAACCATACCGTTATTAAGTGCGACATCGCCACTATGTGCTTAACAGCGTGGTTGGCATTGTTGTTTTGCAAATCTATAAGCTTTTTGTACTACTTATAGTTTTCTGTTAGGCTTGCTCATCCTTATTGTAATTATTGTTATTTTTGGCCTTATATTTATGAAACGTCTGTATAATTTATAGAGCTTGAGGCGTGGTTTGTATTAGGGAATAACGTTTATACTTTTCGTAAATCGCTCAAGTCGAAATGCTACCTCAACAAATTATTGATGTGGGAATTTTAATATTTTCTGAAATATTTTTTTTACATTAAATAAATAAGGTTTATAACAATCTACTTCTGAAGATATGGCCTTTTGCTCCAATTAAGTACATTCAGTTACAGTCACTTTGCATGCGGCCATCCACTAATCTCGAACCGTCGCTTCTAGAATTTTGAAGTTCCTAAATATCTATGCGCTTATCTTACCACATAATTAACTATGGAAATAATTGATAAGCATAAATGCCTACACCATGTGTATGTGTGTAATACATACTTTACGTATCTTCCGTTTGACACTCAGTATTAGTAAAAAATCTCTAAAAGCTCGCTACAATAAGATGTACGAATTTGTAAAATAAAAGTTTACTTTCTTGTTAACATTTGCATTTATTTATTTCGACAGCATTTGGCTATAGTCTTGAGTACCTTTACGTAACTAACTTGCTAATACAAAAATAAGCATTACTTATATTACTCTGTTGCTGTTGTATCAGTATAAAACATTCCTAATACAATTCTGGAAAATGCTGCTGAAGTGACAGTCCTTGGCCGAATGTAAATCTGGGTCTTTCCGGTATAGTAGAACCGACTGCCGTGGGAACTTATATTACCCTCAAGCTAGCAGTAGCCGATCGTGAGAACACAGGTACTTGCTGACTCAGGCCACGCGCAATCCTTGGATGTAACTTTAGAGCTGTGTGTTCGTTTAGCTTTTGACTGCGTTAGCTGTTAGGTCCAATTTGCTGACTAAAGCCACGTGTCGTATTTTGAAAACCTGACGGCGCTGACTGTGATAACTCCTCCCCTCCTAATTTAGGGATATCAGTAAAATTTTAAATGAAACGAAACCCCTTCGTTGTCAGTCAGATTCGTAATCCATTTTTATTGAATTTTACACATCTTATATAATATGCTTAATACTAACAGAAAAGAACAAAATGACTTATGCTTCATAGGCAACATTGTTTGGGAAATAAAATTGGAACATATTTATGCAACGCAAACAAAGTATTGACTTTTATTCTTTTTCTGTATACAATTTGGTTGTTGAACTGCGAATTGCTGCGCTTCATAGGCAAAAGTTCATAAGTGGATTTTTGCCTGTGCGCAACTATCTACTTAATTAGGTCATAAAAACTGAAAATTAAAATTGGAGTACAGTTATGCTTTGTAAACAAAATATATTTAGTTTATTGAACGCTCAGTTTAAATTATGTGTGCAGAGACGGATTCTGCAATCGCACGTTTGGGTTGTGTAGTTAGTTACAGGGGCGGATTCTATAACTCGCCTTCCCTTAGCCTGAGGCTCTGACGAAGATTTCAAACTTATTCTAAATGTTTTAGCTCGTTTTAGTTTGTAAAGTACGATGATCAATACTATTATTAAGATATTAATAAACATTCCGGGTAAATTAAATATTGATGTCTCAATTAAATTTTCCAAGAAAGTCTCTTGAACTATCTGTATAATTTATAGAGCTTCAGGCCAGGTTTGTATTAGGGAATAATATGAGAAAACAACAATTTTTCAAAGTGGTATAAGTGATAGCTGCTATTTCGGAGATCACCACATCTTCTCATCAGACTTCTTTCTTTCTAGACTTTACCTGGCTTCGGAGTTGCTAGGCGAGCACGCAACCACCCAGCCACGCTAACCGTGTGAAAATTGCTTTTTTCTCATTATCCCTATCTCCAACCAAACCGCTATTAAGTGTGACCAGAGAACTTGTAAGAAATGAGAAGGCACAAATGTTAAAAGAGCTTTTTCATCAACAAAATTTGCGGGTGCGACCGAGAGAATTTACCATTGGAAATTAATTCTGCCATACCAATAAAAACCATTTTCACTATATTTTGCTATATTTAGAGCAGAGAGGCTATTGCGGAGGCGAGCGGCTGCATGTGTTCAAAAATAAGAAGATAAGTAATAAATCAAAACAAAAACGATAGAAGAAAAATATGTAAACAAAAAACCCCGTTTCTGGATCGCGAGGAGCAACTTGGGATGGCAGATGAGTTATGCAACAAGTGTGGATAACAGAAGTGTGGAAAGGGAAAGGGGGAATCGTCAAAAGAATATTCTTTCGAGTTTTCGGCAATTTTTGTGGCAGTCGCCATCAGCGCGTGCACATGTTTTCAAAGGTTATGTTTCCCAAATTTATTTCACAATTACCAAATCTTATTAAACTATTTTTATATAATTTTATTTTAATGTTGTTACAGTTTTGAGTGAATTCTTTATTGGCTAGATTTTTTATAATAACCAATTGTTAAGGTCTGCCAAAGAACATAAAACTATAAGAAGAGACAACACGTTACTTTTGCTTTACTCGTTAATCAACAGGGCAGCTCCATCTCTTTTCATTCAATCATTTACGCATGCGGTCGAAAGTGTAGGCGTTACCCTGTTGATTAACGAGTAAAGCAAAAGTAACGTGTTGTCTCTTCTTGTAGTTTTATGTTCTTTGGCTGAACCCGTTGCCAGATAGTGGTGCTATAAAAGCGACTGGTAACCAGTAAAACCTTCTTACTCTTTTGATTTCAATCATCACAGCGCCAACTTCAGGTGAGTGACACTCCTCCATTGTGTATTCAACATCCAGGTTTTTTACAGCAAATAAACGGCGGTCTTATGTATATACATATAAAACAGAATTTCTGTTATTATTTTTTATCTCTGTATATGTACACAGTGGAATTGGAAAAGTACAGGTAATTATCTGCCTTAAAGGATCGGCCCCCATTTTTATGATCCCCGTTTCCAGAATTCAAGAGGAATTCTGGACCCTAATCAACCCCGCCCTTAACAGGTGTTATTTCCGTAATATTTTCTTTATTGTCAAATTTCACTTCGCAATTGATTTTATAATTTGGCTATACATTACACAATCATCTTTAACAATTTTTAGGTTTTCTTTTAGGTTGTTTTTAACATTATTGTAATATAAATTTTTATTTTCATCTGTAATATATAAATTGTCTTTAAATAGGATTGATTTATTTTCTGAATTTGGGATTGATGCAAATAATACATTATAAAATTTCTTTTCTGAGTAGTGTGGTATCATAATTATTATTGTTTTCGGATTTCTGTAGTAAGCTATTGCAATTTTTATATCTTTTTAGACCTCTAAATCGGATATTAATTCGAATTCAGTTTGAAATTTGAATAATTTTCTTAATTATGCTGATATTTGTTCTTTCGTTTTATGTGAGCTTTGTAGTATTTTTGTCCTTTAAAATTAATTCTTAAAACGTGAATAATTCTTTCCTCCTCGTACTTGTTTCAGAAATTCTGGTCCTGTTCTTATATCTAAGTTCTCTCGATTTTTATTCAACTTTTAGCTATTGTTTCTTTTCTTTCAATTAATCTTTGTTTTATTAATGGGTATGCTTCCTGTGGAATGTTTCCGTTATGGAAATCTATTGGTTTATGTCTTGTAGCTGAGTGAATTGAATTGAATTCCTAGGTCGTGACGTAATATTCGTATATGTTCGGTTATCTTATTGTGTAATCGTTCAACGTTTGAACTGGATGTGTGATTTCCACTTGAAGTGAAATGTATACAGGTGTCCCTCGTATAACGCGGTGGTAACGTTCCAGGAAAATTCCGCGTTGTGTGATTCGTGTTATAAGTAGAAGACTTAGCTTTCATATAAATTTGAGGGTTATGTTCCAATAAGCGTTTTCCAAAATAAAATAGGCACTAAATTAAAGATGTATGTACGTTTACAACTCAAAATCAAAATTCATACTTTATTTAAAAAATTAAAAACATAATGAAAAAAAACCATCGGAAAACATAAATAGTATTATTCATTAAGAAACTTCTTTTTTGTGCTTTCGCTAGCCTGTGTCACTGTCTTCGTCGAAATAGTGATCGCTTTGGGCGTATAACTTCATCAGAAGAAATTTTCTCGGCAAAGTTTTCGTCATTTGATAAGAAACAAATTGTTGGACGTTCTCCCAGTGGTTTTGCGATTGTGAAATCAGTTATCAGCCTTTGGTTGCTTATTTTCTAGCTGTTTTTCGATTTCGCAATAAGGCGCTGGATGCATCTCTATTTGCCTCTTGAATTCGCTCGTTCTCTCCATTGACGGATCATTATCTGAAAAAAAAGATCAACTCTTCTTCGTTGAAATCTTCAGTTTGATATATTATTTCATTAATATCATCTTCGGTCATATCATCAAAACCTTCTCCACTAAAACGGTGGCCCACATTTAATATCAGGCTAATTTCCAAATTCAATGGTGGTACCACACTATCCTTTAAAACACCCTCCGGCCATAGCTTTTTCCAAGATCCGTTTAACGTGGACTGTTTCAATTTGGTTTCTTTAAGAAATTCCAGCAACGGGATAGCCTTAAATCCTAATTCGTTGTCAACAATGATTTTCTGGACATTACCTACGTTACTGAAATACTGAATTAAAGCTTTTTTTAAATTCTATCCAAGATCTACTGGTGATTTTTATAGCCTGAGCGTGTTTTGAAAATTTGTCTATAATTGTAGAAACAAAGTTTTACCCAAACTTTAAAATACATCTACGTGTATTATTTCTCTTGGACTATCTGGTGTTTCAGTTATACGAAATTTTTGTTTTACGGGGTTTCTTTCATATTATTCTTGAATGCAAATGTCACAATTATTAATGTATTTAGTTATTCTTTCTTATAGGTTAGGGTGGTAATATTCTTCCTTTAACTCCAGGAAGTTTTCATTTATCCCCCTATGATTATTTTTAAAATGTTCTTTTTCTATGATTTCTGCCAATTGGCTTTCACTCTGAATATCCTTTAAAATTCTCATACATCTTATTACTGAATAACATTTTTCAAACTCTAAACGATACATCTCTTTGAATGTTTTATAAAATTCTGGATCCTCAATGTGTATAGCTGTAATTTTATTATTTTAAAAATGATTCTTTATCCATGTTTTATAGTTTCTTCATCGAGTTTTTGAGTCAAGATAGTTATTCTATGAGTTCTAAATATGTTGATGTTCCTAATTTGTAATGAGCCTGAATTAATATTTTTTGGTGGCCGCCCTAGCCGAGTGTGTAGCGTGTGCGCGCTTCATTCGGTGGGTTCCAGATTCGAATCCAACTCGGGGCAAGTAACATCCAAAAATTATAGAAACATTTTTTCTAATAACGGTCGCCCCTCGGCAGGCAACGGCAAACCTCCGAGTGAATTTCTGCCATGATAAAACTTCTCACAAAAACATTCGCCGTTCGGATTCGGCATCTGTTTGTAGTACAAATTGTTTATTGAAATCAGGGTATTTTAATATTAGATCATTAGTTAAAAGAAGTTTGAGTGTTTCAAAACCATTAATATAATCTGGGTTTTCCGTATCTAATTGTATATCCTTTTTAAATATTTAGTCATCGGCTTTATAATTTTTGAATAGTCCCTAATAAATTTTCTGTAATACCCTGTTTATCCAATAAATCTATTTGCTGTTCTTACTCTACATTTCGTTTAACATTAACGTTTATTATTGATTTATCCTTAGCTTCATAAATTCCCTCGATAATTTCATTTTTTTATCCTCAGACATTTCACTAGATATATGAATTAAGCCATTCTCTTCACTTTATAATATCCCTTTCTTGAAAATAGTACGTACGTTTGGGTATCGTTTAAAAAAAAATAGATTGGTGTAACAGTTCCATTAATTGTTAAAGTATTAGTTTTGAAGCCAATATTCACTTTTAAATTTTTCATTATATTATTTCCAATTAAATCATCATATTGGTTATGAAATTGGCAAACATAAAAGTAAACCTTTTGTTCATGCGGTAGCGGTCCACCCATCTCAGCAAACAAGGGAATTTTTACTCTTTTGTTTATTTTAAAAATATGTTGTAAAGTTTTTATTATTAATGGTTCAGTTGGTATTTCCCATTTGGGGTCACAGAGTCCTGGATTTATAATTGAATGGGTCGCTCCCGTATCAATTATGAATTTTAGGTTTTTAACTTTTGTTTTTATTACTATATAGGGTAAGTTGTATTTAAGGTTGTTAAGCGAAAATTTTCGTTTTGTGAATTTTCATGAGTATTAATATCCATAGGTTCAGGTTTATCGAAAGTCTGATTCTGATTTGGTTGTGAGAAAGGGTTGTGATAGAAATTTTGCCCAAAATCTTGCGGTCTGTAATAATAATTAATATGACTGTCATATCCATTGTAGGTATTGTTTCTTTCGCCCTGGAAGCAATTGTTCATGTATGTATGATCCCTATTGTTCTGATGGTTATTCCTATTATTTTGGTGGTTATTATTTCTATTAGCTTGGTAGCCCTCTCTCCTAAAATTATCCCCATTGTTATTTTTATTATTTCTGTTGTGGAAAGGCGTTTCTATTATACCATTTTGTTTTTTTGTTGAGTACTATTTGAGTGATAGGCGTATCCGGCATCGTAAAGGATATTCATTGCTTCCTCAAAGTACTCGGGTTTCTACAATACACAATTGCCCTCATTGGTTCTGGTAATTTTGATTTGAAAGTCTGCAACCCAGTTTTTATACTTTACCACTTTAGTTTTAGCATTAAGCCTGTGTAGCGTATGTTTTATTTCATTATATAACTTTGCACAATTAAATTTAAAATTTATCCCTCTCAAATCGTTATACAACTCCTCTATTGATTTTCTATCTGAAAAATTCTTTTGTAAAATTGATTTTATTTCTTCCCATGATATTGCTTGACTCACTATCTCAATAGATTCCCTAGCTTTCCCTTTACATTTGGATTTTATAATATCCGAAAATATTATTTGTGCTACTGGGTCATATTGTGTTAATATAGGGTATATTCTATCTACGAGCCCTATGAATGTTTGCAATTCACTGAATTTTCCCTCAAATTCTGGTAACCTTTCCAAGTATTTGAGTGGATCAACTGTTACGAGTAGTGCCGCAGTCATGTTTAGAGCAGGACGTAATGGTTGATCTAATATTTTTGCTTGTTCGTTCAAGGCTTCTTCCAAATTATTTATTGCCTGTCCTTATATGTCCATAAACTGGTTTTTATTGACACTATATATATATTGTTGTATATTTCTTATAAAGATATATATGTATATATATTTTTTCTTTTACGTAAGTGTACGTATATTTAAAAAAAAATTACAATAGAAAATTAAAATTAAAGCTCCTAAGCACTCGTGTGGTAGTTCCTTTTTGTATTCCGCCTTTGTTGGTCTTTGTTGGTATCCGATTCCCGATAAGAAGAACTTGCCGGATTCCCTCGAAAATGCTTGGGTTGTATTCAAATTTTCCGTTGATGACTCCTGTCACGCTCCAGGGAAATTTAATCTGCACTTGTGCTTCCATTGAATTGGTAGTGATTCTTGTCACTCACAATGTTTGAAAAGAGTTTCAAGTGACTCCTGTCACTTCACGAATTGTTGTTTGTATAGATTTTAGTTGATTTTTTTTCACTTTATAGTTTTTTCTGACAGTCACAATTTTAAGTGGCTCTGGTTTTTAGATTGTCACTTTAACAATTTTTGGTGACTCCTGTCACTTATTTAATCAGAATAAGTTTAAGTGACTCCTGTCACTTCACTACACTTTCCAAGCAAATTTATAACTTTACACTTCGAGGGATTCGTCCGGGAATTCCATCTTCGTCGCCAGTAAAATTTTAAATGAAACGAAACGCCTTCGTTGTTAGTCAGATTCGTAATCCATCTTTATTGAATTTTACACATCTTATATAATATGCTTAATACTAACAGAAAAGAACAAAATGACTTATGCTTAATAGGCAAACAAAGTATTGACTTTTATTCGTTCCCTGTATACAATTTGATTGTTGAACTGCAAAAGTTCATAAATGGATTTTTGCCTGTGCGCAACTATCTACTTAATTAGGTCATAAAAACTGAAAATTAAAATTGGAGTACATTTATGCTTTGTAAACAAAATATATTTAGTTTATTGAACGCCTAGTTTAAATTATGTGTGCAGAGGCGGATTCTGCAATCGCCGGTTTGGGTTGTGTAGTTACATGGACGGATTCTATAACTGATATCTTCTAACCACTCTTACTATTGCGGCCTATCTGCTTTAATTTTTAACAAAATTTACACAGAGCAGTAACGCGACGACGATGGCTAATGTTATTAGAACCAGTGATTTGGTTAATCCCATCTTATAACCACTGTTTAGGTGGTACATCAACTGGCGATCTTCTATTGCACGATGTCGCAAATAAGATAAGCTTATTATATCGTCATCCCAGTAATATTTATTCGCGTGGCCCAAGGAGTAAATCTTTGGAAGTCCCCAAAGTCAGGCGTGCCCGCTACAACTTGAGTTAGTTCCCAAGATGTTTAAGCTACGCGTGTGTCTTGTTGGTTCAGTTAGTGTTCGAAGAAGCTTATCGATTCGTTCCAGGGTGTAATTTTAGTGTGGAACGGGTATTGAGCTAACAAGCTCCGTATAGGCAGTCAAATTAGTTGTGTCTGATGTAACCGTAAGCGTCCCATAGAACTAGGTCGCCGTCCGCAATCGGTATGTAGTCTGCGTGAGAGTAATCTACAACTTTACTATTTGTCGGAGTTGAAGTCATGAGAAGGAGAAAAGGAAGAGGAATAAAAAGGTATTGATTACTGACCTTAAATTGAGCTAACGAATATTGTCCTACCATTTACCTTGATCGATGAGCTTAGGTCTTCCTGAACCACGCCTTCTAAATAACTAGACGTTTATTCGACTTCTCACTGCGAATGTTCTTGCTTTCCTGTTCTTATTATGGAGTTTTAGCGGCTGTTTCCGAGCCATTTCAATTTGTTCTGGTCTTCTCCGATTTTTCGTACCCGTGAATGAAAAATATCAAAAGTCTATTCGCCTGTTACTTAGTGAATGCATTCGTTAAACTCGATTGTTGCAAGTAAAATTAGATTTCAATTTCAATTTATTTATTTATTTATCCAAGGCGAATTCATATAAGGAGTAGTTACTATAGCAGCCGATTTTATTTTTTTATTCACCTACGCGTATTTTGTTTTTGCTTTTGCGTATGAGCTTTCAAACGCCGTACAAGCAAAAACAAAACATATGTATGTAAATTTTGGCAACTCTTACGCAGAAGCAAAAACAAAATACACAGGAATTTTGTAGTTGTATTTATAATACCACCTTATTTGAATTCGCCTTGGTTTAGTCAACATTTGACTATTTTATACAATATTTTCAGTGTTTTCTAATAATGTGTTTGCTCTTAACTTTTAATCATTTTATACACAGTGGTTAATCTAAATCAAAAAAGCTTTTTTACTACATTAATATTTTGATTTTGGTTTCACCACAATATCCAAATTTATAATATATTTAGTTCAAAAATTGTCTCTTACATATTCATTGATTGAATTGCTTAATGCTTAATGCTTTTACTGCAACGGGTAGTGGGTTAAACAGTGCAAACTCCTTATAAATTAAACTGGGCTGCACTTCTACATGACGCTTATCTTAGATCGTTATTATTTCTTAAATTATAGAGTTGAATGCCTCTCTTATATACCTAGCTAAATATGGAGGCAACAATTTTTTTAAATTTTAAAATCATACATTACATAGCCATCTCAATGAATTTAACAGCACCGTTATAGGTGTCAATAAATTGCATCTCAAAATTACACGCCTAGCCTTGTGCTGTATTCTTTGTAAGGACTCTATTGCACCTTGAGTCGCTAGAAATAATATTGTGGAGCAATATTCAAAATGTGGTTTTACCAAAACATTATAAATTTTTATAGACGTGTTGTTAATCTATGTGTTTCCTAATTCTTAAAAAAAAAACCTACTGTCTTCGCAACTTTTTCTGAAACAAATTTGAGATGATGTGCAAAACTAAGTTTGTTATTACGCCTAAATATTTTATTTAGCTTATATTTTCAATTCGTTCACCATCAATTGTTACATTAGCGGTAATGATGCTGTTCATTACCATGCATTTCGTTTTTTAACATTTAATTTTAATTTATTGCTTTTAGCCACACACCAATTCTTTCTAAATCCTCCTGCATCCTTCTATTACACTCCACTACTGACTCTGTTTCTATATACAGCAACGTTTCATCAGCAAACAACGCCCCTTCACATATTTACACCCAGGAACACCCAGGTTTACTTTCTGCGTCGTCGATAGGGATTCGTTGACTGTTGTTCTTTGAGTTCTTTCGCACAGATAGCTTTTAACCCAATTCATTGCAACTGGCCTGATACCATAACCCTTTAGCTTCACTATTGGTGTATCTCGGTCGATTGTTTCAAAGGCACGATTCAAGTTCAGGAAAATACACAGTATCTCTTTTTTTCAGGCGTAGATTCCTTCCATGATGTTATTACCATATTTAACGCAGATTCACACTAGTGCGCTTTCCTAAATCCCGACTGATTTTCGATATTAAATTGTTTGTTTCGAAGTACGTTTCTATTTGATCGTGTACAATCCTTTCTAGCAGTTTATCATACACAGGTAACGAATTGATAAGTCTATAGTCTTCACATTTTTTTTGTTGACTTTTTTACTTTTTTAATTGGCGTAACTACAGACTGCTTCCAACTCTCTGGGACTATCCATGTTAGCAGTGACTTGCTTATTATTTTCACCAAACTGTTACCAATCACGTTGATGCAGTCTAGAAGCACCTTAGGGCTGATAAAATTAAAGTCGTTTTTGGCTCTGTTTGTACAGTGAACTTGTTACTTCATTCAACGAATTTTCTTGGAATTCGAAATTATGTTATTTTTCGAGTATCAAGTTTGTAATTGGCTCATTTGCAATTAAATCATATAGTGATTGAATATTGTCTATAAAAAAAAAAAAAATTCATTGCTATCTTTTCACTATCGGCATTGTTAAATGTTACTTCCTTAATACCCTCTCTATCTTTTTTAACACAAAATTTTTTAGTTTCCTTCCACATATCTGTTTGATCGTTGCATCTCAATAGTCTATTCTTTACGTAGTTTGTTTTTATATTTATTTATAACCACCTTTACAAGCTCCAGTCGTTAGAACTTTTTGTCAGCTGCGCCTTAGCTCTTAGATTTTCTTTGACTATTTTCTCATTGTTTAAGTAGTCACATTTTGGTCGCATTTGTTTGTTTCTATTTCTATCACATAACTTTGTAGTTTTGTAATGTCCTTAACTCTCTTTTCTAGATTCGAGCATCTAGCGATTTTTCCAATGGTGCTGTGAAATCTTTCGACCTGTCCATTAAAAGTACTATGCAGGGGCGTTACGTTTACAATTTCTATGTTGAAAAAGTCTCTGAGACATGCTCTTATTGTATTTGAATTTAGCGATTTTTCTTTATCGCAAAATATAGTTCTGGTTCCTGCGAACAGGTTGATCAATTTCCCGGTTTGATATCGATTATGGATCGCGAGAGAATGGATTGTACTACCGCAAATTTTGATAGCTTGGCCACGCAAGTAAGAAAGTAGAATAGATGTCGACGTGTAGAATTTCCCCGGGAAAAGTAGGAACGGGTTTTTTCCTATTCTTGGAAAACAATTTCTCCATTCTTGGAAAACAATAATCATTCAGAATTTGCCTTACATTTTCCTGTGATGCACAGTGAGCTCTACTGGGCCTCTGTGTGAGGATTTCCATTTGTTCATTAGAATAAAAAATGTCTGTAACAAATTTAGTTGAGTGCCAGAATGTGGTGTTCGGGAACGTACATATTTACCAGCCAGTTTTAAATCTGCGCTAACACAATGAATGCCAAACACTACATCAGATTTGACTGCTTCCAATAGCATTTTGAACAAGGTATCATCGTCAGGAAACGTAAGAAGGTGCGGTATTTTATTTCCGAAAATGGCAACTGTTCTCTAGGGCGGGTGTTAGCCCGATTTGCAAATTAATTGATTTCTATAGACACCAGTTTTGAAACTGTTTCCATCGTATAGGTAAGCGATTGCTCGAAGTGCAAACCTCAACACCAATATCAAGGACGTTATCGATTGCCCTTTGAAAAATGCCTGCCACATTTTTCGGGTGCCAAAAGGTAGACGCCAGAGCTCATATTTGCCATTACATACCGAAAATGCGGGTCTCTCTCGATCTCGCACGGTGAGTTCAATTTGGTGGAACCCGGACAGGGTTGCAAATAACTCCCACGCAGGGGATAGGATATGAGTCCTCAATTGTTTTTTTCTCAAAAATCCAAAAACGAGTCGCTCACTTACAATATTTCCACATTAGTAGTTTTTGGCTGATCGTACTCTAATCCCTTTTGTCTTAAATTAAAATTTAATAATGGTTGTACCGACTCTTGCACTTTGTCGGTTGACCGTTTCCCTTCTAAGAACTTCGATAATTCGTTGCAAACAAATGGTGTTGCTAAAATGTCCAACGATGGTATAAAACGGTGCGCCCTTCCAGCGATGACGATGGGGTTGATGGTAATGCCCGAGACTGATGAAGACCACTAAAACCGAAACACGACAAAATATCTTGCTTTTCACTTTACTGAAAATCGCGTTCAAATTTATTTATGGATTTAATTTTAACGCGGGAGTTACATATATGAAAAAACAAGTAACGGGTAATGAACCTGATAAGTTTGCAGAATTTCTTAACCAAATAAACCAGACAACAGGAAATCAATAAAAAGTAATATTACACCATTTCCTTTGCTTTTACAAAATTCAATACAAAAGGTGCAAAAGAAAATCATTATGTTCATAATATTTCCGAGAATCAGAATGTTGGCTACAAATATGATGTGAACCACTTAGTCAGCATTTAAGTATATAATCGTAAATTAGATGTGTAAGCAAATATGTATTAAATTTTAAGCTTTCATTAATATGCAGAATTAAAAGAAAATTGAGTCTGTTTCCATAAGCCAAAACCTACTGGTTGTCTTTTAGTTATCACGGAATAATATTTTTTAAAAACGCCCGGACGTAAGTCGAAAAGTTAAATGGCGCAGTCGGTAGGATCTTTGTAAAATAAATCAAAGATTCAGTGATACGAACCGCGTTCGGAAAAATCGTTTACAAAATAATTCCCAAATTCAATCCTGCGATTCTGTAGCCAATGTTAGGACGTTGACCAGACCCTCCAGGATATAATAAAAATAACCGAAACAAAAAGTACACTTACTGTTGAAAATACTTAAGTAGACACCACAAAAAAAAAAAGTGCAGTGAACATTTAAAGTTAACAACAGAAATAATATAAAGTGTAGTGATTTACAAAATATAGAGCTAAAATCACCATATATAGAAACGAACAGAGTGGTACACCAAAGATATTAATCTAAATATCACAATTCGTTTAAAGAGGCAACTTATTTACGACCAAAGAAGGATGGCGACTGAACAGACTCAAATGCCCGCCGTCAACCTGGTAGAAGAACTGGCCAGAAGAGAACAACAACTGGAGCAAATGAGACATGCATACATCGAATTAAGGAATAGGACGGAAGACAGCAGTAGCAGGCATGCACTACTGAAAACAGTAAATAGCTTACCAATATTCACCGGAACAGGAGAGGTAACGGTGAACTCATTCTTTAGCAGTACAGAATACTTGCTGTCCACAATTAATGACAGCGAGCTACGAAAGGAAATAGTACGATCAATCTACTACAGGACAATCCAAGGACAAGCGAAGACCATATTAATCAACTTACCACAGCCGGACAACTGGCAACTCATCAAGGAGACATTGAAGCTACGGTACCGACCAGATGCGGAGCCTCACCAATTATACCGTAAGGTGGCCAATTTAAAGGTAAGCTCAGTGAGCGAATTAATGGTAGAAGTACAAAATATCAAATACGAATCGGACGAACTGACGGTTTATTATAGGGGTGACCATTACATTGACTTAAGCAACATGGACAGTTTGCTAGTAAATACTATAAAAGAAATGACACAGGGAGTACTATTAGACAAAATCTATGATGAATCAAATTTGAATAATATACTAAAAGTTATGACGAGTAGAAGATTTGAGGACAGTTTAAAACAAAAGGAGACAATCCCACGGACAGATGGAATAGTAGGTATCTCGATAGAGGCCAGAGGTACAACAGACCTTTTGGAGAAAAAAATCAAACCGTTGGTCAAGATGCAAACAATCAAGGAAACTATAACGACGGTAGACATAATACATCAGGACGATATAGACAGAATCATAACGGACGATTTAACAATAACAGACCGACAAATTCGGGTAATTTTCAAAGACCGCAATATTATCAGAATCAACCTAGACAAAATTCCGGTCAATATTATCAGAATCAACCTAGACAAAACCGAGGGGAACCGATGGAAATTGACAGCATCGAAACTTATCCTAATAGACCTCAATTGGCAGGAAACCCTAATCCGCAGCATAGCCAAAATTGCTTATACTCGGGTAGGCAAAGCCAGGAAGGATCTTTAAATAATAATGTTGAGAGGGAAGAAGTAAATAATAGTATTTTTTTTATGAAGGAGCCTTGGAATGCTTACCCAAAATAAAAATAAGGATCAATGATAAAAGTTACGCAGCGCTTATTGATACAGGAGCTAGTTTAAGCCTGATCAATAGCGAAATAAAAGATTTTCCAAAAATTAAACTTAACAACCCATTAACATTTAGTACGCTTACAAGCGAGGACACTATTAATTACGAAGTACACACATGTGCACCGGAAGAATTTAATTTACCGAGTAACGCTAGAGCAAGGTGGAAATCTACCCCACTCATAGGACGAAAATACGACTTTATAATTGGTATAGATATGCTTAATTTTCTCAATGCTCAGATATACACGGAAACAGGAAAGATCATTTTAAATCAAAGAGAAAGTTATTTTCTAAATAGTCCGTATAATTTGAATCAAATCTGTACTTTGGAAACTACAGTTCTGAATTTAGAAAGGTTAGCATTAGATCACCTCAATTCCGAAGAACATAAAGAAATTACAAAACTATTAAAACGATTTAATAAGTTATTGTTTAAAGAAGGTGATAAATTGACCAATACAACCGAAATTCAACATGAGATTAAAACCACAACGCAACAGCAAATAAATTCAAAATTGTATAGATATCCACCTCAACATGAAATGGAGGTTAGGAAACAAATTAAAGAAATGGAAGAGCAGGGAATCATACAGAAAAGCCACTCAAGATATTCGAGCCCATTGATAGTAGTACCCAAAAAGATAGATAATTCAGGCGAAAAAAAATATAGAATTGTAATAGACTACAGAAAATTAAACGAGGTCACAATAGATGACAAGTATCCACTCCCAAATATTGATTCTATCTTAGACAAACTAGGAAGGGCCCAGTATTTTACCACTTTAGACTTGGCTAAAGGTTATCACCAAATTTTAGTTAAGAAAGAAGATCGTGAAAAAACAGCATTTGTAACACCACATGGACTTTATGAATTCATGAGGATGCCATTCGGTTTAAAAAATGCGCCAGCCACATTACAGCGCCTAATGAATGAAATCCTTAGAGACTATATAAACCGAACATGTGTAGTTTACCTAGATGATATCTTAATATTTAGCACTTCCTTAAGTGAACATGTCAAAGCAATAGTAGATATTTTCAAAGTCCTCGAAAGCAAAAACTTAAAAATCCAAATAGATAAGTGCAATTTCTTAAAGAAAGAAACAGAATTTTTAGGACATATCCTAACAAAGGATGGCATGAAGCCGAATCCAAACAAAATTAAAGTTATCCAAAATTTAGAATTGCCAAGAACAGAAAGGCAAATCAAAAGTTTCTTAGGACTTACGGGCTACTACCGCAAATTCGTAAAGGATTATGCAAAAGTAGCACAGCCAATCACTAAATATTTGAAGAAAGGAGTAAAAATTAATCGAAAGGATCCAACGTATGTCGAAGCTTTTGAAAAATTAAAAACGTTAATAAGTACGCACCCAATTTTGCGCTATCCTGATTTTGGAAAACAATTCACGTTGACGACAGATGCATCCAATTATGCGATTGGAGCAATATTATCGCAAGAAGGACACCCAGTGTGTTACGCTTCAAGAACTTTAAACAACCATGAAAGGAATTATTCAGCGACCGATAAGGAATTTCTAGCAATAATGTGGAGTGTTAACTATTTTAGGCCGTACGTTTATGGCAAAAGATTCAAAATTTTAACTGATCACCAACCGATAAAATTTTTACATTCCAAATACAAAGGAAAGGACATGTCACCTCGACATCAGAGATGGTTATTAAAACTAGGAGAATACCAATTTGATATCGAATATTTGAAGGGTAAAGAAAATAAAGTAGCCGACTTTTTGAGTAGAATAGAACATAGTGAGGAAACTATTTCGGAGAAGATGGAGGACGCGAATTTCAATGTTTCAAATTTTTCAGTTAATAATATAGAAGATGATGAAACAATGGCAACAATACATTCAGCCGAAGAAGATTTAGGTGATTATTTCTCAATTAAAGAAGAGATAGTTAATAAATATAAGACACAGATTATTTTAACGAATAATAAGATAGAAGAATTCAAAATGTCACATGGAAAACGGATAATTTTTATTTCCGAGCATGACTTTGATAGAATGAATGAAATATTTCGAAAATATATTGGAAAAGGTAAAATAGGAATATTTTCGGAAATATCTGAACGTAAATACAATATAGTACAACAAAAGCTTATTGACATGTTTTCAAATGATAATCAAATAGAATTTATTAAATGCACAATGAGAGCGCAAGATATAGAGACAGAAGTCGAAGCAGTCAAGCAAATTTCCTTATATCATGTTAGAGAAAGCGTTCACTCAGGTATTCAGGAAACATACAACCAAATACGAAATAAAATATACTACCCAAAATTAATGGAATTAATTCAAATTGTCATTAACCAGTGTGAAGTATGTCAGGAAATAAAGTATGACAGAAGTCCTATTAAACCAAAACTAAACTTTACGGAGACGCCTACAGGTATAAATGATATTGTACATATAGATACATATGTCATGAAAGGCCATCATTTTTTAACAGTCATAGATAAATTTTCTAAATTCGGTGCAGCTTATCCACTGAATGATAGAAACCATTTAACGATTATTGAGCAGCTTGAGGATCATTTCGCGAAACTAGGAAAACCCAGAAAAATTGTAGCGGACAATGAGTTTAAAGCCACAAGAATAAAAGAGTTCTTAAGTAACGAAAATGTAGAAATTCACTTAACCAAACCCAATAGCCACACAGGAAATGCGGATGTGGAAAGATTTCACAATACCATTGCAGAGAAATTTAGAATGCTGTATAAGTTAAATAAATTATCAGTAAAACAACTCATATAAAAGGCTATTCGTAACTATAACGATAGATTTCATTCGACAATTAAATGCACACCAAATGAAGCACAACATTATAAAGTAGATCAAGAAGTAGTAAAAAATAATTTAGTAGCAACAAAAAATAAAGTTATAAATAAACTAAACAAAAAAAGAGAAGATTACGAAGAAAGAAGAACAGAGGGATTCATAAAAAATTATAAAGCCGTTAGACATAAAGAACAACCTAGGTATAAGAAGGGAAATTTGAAAGATATTCACCTTTCTAACATCAAAAAACCACTGAAATTTTCAGATAATCCAGTTGATACTAATAATGATATTGACATGGACACCAACAACTAAGGGATTAATGACATCTACAGAAATAACGGACCAACTAGGATTCATAGACATTCAAACGGGAACACAAGAAATAGTCAAGGATACAGATATAGTAATACACTTAATAAACATAGAAGAAATAGAAAGTTTAATTAACGAAATGACGGACAATATTGTTCTATTAAAAACAACGAACAAGGACATATTACATACAGAGTTATTAGAAGCGAGAAATAAGTTAATGACGCTGATACCAAAAGTAAAAAGAAAAGCAAGAGGTTTAGTAAATGTGGTAGGCAGTGTATCCAAATGGATGTTTGGTACAATGGACGACAACGATCGACAAATAATTCAAAACCATCTTCTAAATACAGACGAGACGATAAACGAACAGATACATGTAAACGAGTATTTTAATTTAGCATTAGAACAAATGAAAAATATTGTAAGAAATGATAGAAAAGAAATTGAAAAAGGCTTTAATGTCATAAATAAAATGATAGATGAAGAATATCAACAACATATGTACTTAGAGCAAATGACAAAAATTCAATTGTTAAAAAGTAAAATAGAGCAAATCCAAAATAATGTAGTTTCAGCAAAATACGGGATTGTTAACCCAAGTATTCTGACAAATCATGAAATTACAAAATACAATATTGATTTTAACACATTAAAATACCTGCAATTAGGAACAGCAACTTTTAATAACACTTATTTGATTCTTGGAATTAAAATACCAAAAACTTTTATAGAAGCTAAAATAAGAAAAATTGTACCAATACCAAATAAAAATCAAAAAGAAATTGAAGCTAATATAGAAGAAATCTTTATTTACGAAAATAAAACAATGAGATTTGAAGAAAATAAACATTTTAAACAATTAAAGCCAAGCTCCCATTGTATAATAACAAAGAGCTGTAAACTAATATCATTTAAAGAATTAGAAATTATAGCATTAGACGAAAAATCAATCGTCGTCAAAAACGCATATAATTTACTAATTAACAATACATGTAATAATAATCAAACTATTATAAGTGGAAATTATGTAATTAAATTCAATAATTGTTCAATAAAAATCAATGATTATTACTTTTCCAATTTATTTGAAAAATTCGAAGAAAATATTATGAACACGAAGTACGAAGATTTTAAAAACTTTACAGAAAAGATAACATTAGATCAAATAGATGAAGAAAATAAAATAAATTTTAAAAGTATTTCTTATTTGAAATTTCAGAATAAAGTAATGTACGGGGGTAACATATTTCTCATAATTTTAGTAATACTAGCAACTGCAACCTTGGCAATCAAACATAGATACATAAAAATAAAATTAAACAATAGAATTCAGGAGAATTCTAATCCAAAAGGGGGAGTAGTTACATATATGAAAAAACAAGTAACGGGTAATGAACCTGATAAGTTTGCAGAATTTCTTAACCAAATAAACCAGACAACAGGAAATCAATAAAAAGTAATATTACACCATTTCCTTTGCTTTTACAAAATTCAATACAAAAGGTGCAAAAGAAAATCATTATGTTCATAATATTTCCGAGAATCAGAATGTTGGCTACAAATATGATGTGAACCACTTAGTCAGCATTTAAGTATATAATCGTAAATTAGATGTGTAAGCAAATATGTATTAAATTTTAAGCTTTCATTAATATGCAGAATTAAAAGAAAATTGAGTCTGTTTCCATAAGCCAAAACCTACTGGTTGTCTTTTAGTTATCACGGAATAATATTTTTTAAAAACGCCCGGACGTAAGTCGAAAAGTTAAATCGGGCGACAAATAACAAAATAAGCATTACTTGTACTTCTCTCAAGCTATCCGCTTTTGAGAAAATGCAGCCGACGACGCAGCGTTAGCAGTTTCGGTGCTTTGAAGTAGCTGATCGTGAGAACATACATAGCTACTTGCTGACTCAGGCCAAGCGCAACCCTAGGATGTAACTTTAGAGTTGTTTGTTCGTTTAGCTTTTGTATGCGTTAGCTGTTAGGTTCAATCTGCTGACTCAGACCACGAGCCATATTTTCTGGCTGTTGAAAACCTGACGACGCCGACCTTGATAACTTGTATGCCCGAACGCGGTTCTTCACCTAACAGTTGTTCGTAACGGGCTAAAACAACCGATAAAGATATATACAGAAATGGAAATCGCGGCACCACAATAAGTATACCTCGAAACTAATTTATCAAACTTTTCCAAATTGGATGCACACTTTGCATTTCAAGTTTGTAAGCATAGTTTTGAAAAAAGCGATATATCAACTCAGTAAGCACAATTTCGCGCAATTTTTCTGTTACGAAAATTTAAAATATTTGATATTTTTTCGAACTTGGTACGTAAACAAGGCGAATTCATACAAGGTGGAGTGAAGAAACAGCTGAGTTTTACTTTTTTTCAATTCGGCGAAGCGGGTGTAATGTCAAACTAGTTTTGTTTGTTTACATTCTAATTTGTGTGTTTACATTCTAGTTCAGATTTTGACATAACTCCCGCTCAAGGCGCAACAACAAAATACATACGTTTTTTCTTGCTATCACCTTGTATGAATTCGCCTTGGTACGTAAAAAGAGAAATACGCCAAAATCTAAATATTGGAATGAGGCGTTGTACATTAAAAGCAAAATAATTTCTATTTGAGTAAGCTAACGCAGCACCTTGCGCTGCTAACATACAGACGGGGAATCCACACCCCACACGCGTAACCCAACAGACCAGGCTAACACACAGACGGGAAATCCAACCTCCCACACGCGCAACCCAAATTGACTAACGCAACAGACCAGCGACTGGCTTTCCCGTGGGAAATGCCAATTCAGCAAAACCAGCACGTGGCCGAAACACAGGCTTAGAAGTAAGAATAGAAGTAAGAAATATTGTAAAATTCAGTCTTAAGTTGGAAGTCAAATGATAAAGACCGGTCTCACCCGGAAAATATTTTTTCAAAAATTCTTCGCGATCAATTAGTTTAACTGGCGACCGAGCAGGGGCAGCTAGCGCTGGTGAAACGTACTAATTTATCACTGGGCATAGGCTTCCTCAGGAAAAAGAGGCAGCAAGATCCGTGTACGGTACCTTACGCGTCTGGTCGGTTAGCAGAAATTCCCAGGAGGAACGTTTTCATCGTTGGACAGGAGTGTGTGCGGAGTCAAGGATCCGTGGTAGTCGCAGGACGCTCACAAAGAGGACACATTCGGACCCGTCACCAATCGGGATGATTATCTGTTTGCTACTTAAGTAAGTCATTTAGATATTTGTTAAGTCATTCATTAAATAATTATGATAACATAAAAAAAAGGATTGAAAGTGTAAAATAGGCATTTGCGAAAACGAATTAACGTAGAAATTATAATTATCTAAGGAAAAATAAGTGCGCAAATTGCTTTTGATAAATAAATCAAACATAAATAAGTGTGAAAATTTAAGTATTGAGATTTAAAAATAGTAATTGTGAAAAAATAAATTGTTTTTGATAAATAAATAAATAAGTGTTGAGAGAAAAAAATTGTGAAAAATTAAATTTCCTTTCGGGAATTAAGAAACATAGGAACAAATTCAAAAGTTATAATAAAAATAATTTTTGTGGAAAATAGCAAATAGAAAAGAAAAAATATAAGAAACAAAACTTTATGAATAATTTAAAAGGAAAAATAGTTACAGATAATTTGAAATTTAAAGTTTGCAGTACAAAATAATGCCTGACGATATACCATCTTTAATTAGACCCTCGATAGTTACTAATACTACTAGTACCACTACTCCCCGGTTAGAGGAGACCATACGAAATATAGTGACTACAATATTTCAAACTGAAGGACTGAAACTAGTAAATAACATAATAAATCCAAACCATGAATTCCTAAATTTAAGAGACGAACCGCTAGTTGCTCAGTGCAATACGGACTCAGGCCGCAAGGACAATCAAGGAATTTTCTGGAAAGCCTAGCAGTTCAGTTCTTGGCGGAAAAGTGTAGAAAGGCTTCTAGATTATTATGGCCAATTCCAAGGGAAGCCTAAATCTTTCGGAATCCTTATGGCAATCAGGAATAAAATAGTTGGTCACGCAGACGAAGTGTTAGAATCATATAATATCCCCTTAAATTGGAGTGGTATTCGGTCATGCCTAACGTGGCATTATCCCGACAAGCGAGATCTGAAAACTCTTGAGTATCAATTATGCAGTCTGGTTCAAGGCCGATTGCAAGTTCGACAATTTTATCGGACAGTATACTCCCACCTTTCCTTAATACTAAATAAGATATCTTGTATGGAGGAAAGCCCAGATTCATTTAGACTCCTCACCCAGATGTACAGAGAAAAGGCTCGAGATGCATTTATCAACGGACTTAACGGCGGCCTACCGAGACTTTTAGCGGTAAGGGAACCAAAGGGCCTTCCACATGCCGACCACCTGTGTGAGATCCTAGAAAATCAAATAAATTATTCACCTCATAATAGAATAAGTTCACGTATTCCACCAACTTCCCAGCGACAGAATATTCAGAAAAATGCGCCCTTAAACGCGCGTCCCTCATATTATTACCATCAATCATATCATCCTCCACAGGTTCAACCTCCACCAAGGACTGACTTCAGGATCCAACAAGGAGCGCAATATGTTCCACCTCTTTGATATAGGCAACAGAATGTAGATTTAATTGAAAAAAAGCAGCAAAAGGACCTTGAATATCATAATAAGAAGAGAAACGAAGAAATTTTCGTCAAAATTAACAAAAAATTAGATTCAAAGCTATCGTCTAGGTTCAAAAAAGAAATAGTAGCAGAAAACAACAGGACCACAAGCAGAATTGTTCATAAAAGTAATATCAGAAGCTAATTGACCATTTCAGGACCTACCTGGCATTAGGAGATTAAGTATCATAAGAAAACACACACACAAAAAACCAAACAAAAAATTCAACCAGTTTAATAAATTTCTTTGTTTTAGGGACACATTTTAATAAAATTTTTCAAAATAATTTACATTTAAGTTGTTTTCGAATAAGGATTTAAAATCGTTTAAAGTGCTATAGGCGTTCATAGATGATAGATAAAATCGTTTAAAATGCCATAGGCGAACGATATAGATTTAAAAAATAATATAGAATATAGAATAAATAAATAAAGTTATATTGATATATAGCAGATAGTAATAAATAAATTTTTTTAGATAGAATTAATGAAATAACCAAGAAAAGTAACGAGATACTTAAACATATTAAGGATAAGGAAAATATGAAGTTAGAAATTGGCTTAAAAATTGAATATAAACTACAATTGATAAAGGAAGAACTTATAAACATTGAATATGCCTTACACTGGGCAAAATCCAACATTATTAATTCATTCATATTGTCTAATTTAGAAATAAGTACAATCGAAAAAATTATTGAAAATGAAGAGATTCCATACATTAATATCGAAGAAGAATTAGAGTTTACGGATATAAAAATAGCCACAAATGGCACATCTATTACACTGGTTTACAATATTAAACTTTTTGTCTGTTGCCGCGAATCCTGTGGTTGATATTGTTCACTCATCACTTGTCTTTGTCAAATCTACCCTCAAAATTTTTTGAGCAGCTCGAGTTACTTTGTTTTTGATTTCATCATTTATATTAATTTATATCATATATATTAATCGATAACAGGCATATTTTACTGTGTTAAAATTAGTTTCTCTAGTTTTTGCGTCATGAGTAGTTCAAGGAGACGTTGTTTAAACAATCCAGATCATTTTTGCTATATATGCGGAGAATATGTGTTTAACAATAGTAGAAAAGTTATATCAGAGTTGGTGAAAAATACCTATTTTGAGTATTTTGGGATGCTCTTGGATAAAAATGAGAAGTCTTGGGCTCCCAATTGTGTTTGTAAATCGTGTGTGGAATATTTAAGATTATGGAAAAGTGGTAAAAGAAGTGCCTTTAAATTTGGAACACCGACTATTTGGCGAGAACCACAAAATCATCTCATAGACTGTTATTTTTGTAGTGTGAACATAAACGGTTTAAACACTAAAAATCGAGCTAAATGGCAATACCCAAGTACTAGTTGTGTTCAACGTCCAGTGCAGCGTTCACCTCACTCTTCAAAGCTTAAAAATATATCTGAACCATTAGAGCAAGACATTGAAGGACCAAGCTCATCACAAAATGATCCTGATTTTGAAGCTATGTCTAATGAGCCAAAATGCTTTTCCCAAAATGAGTTAGATGATCTTGTAAGAGATTTAAATCTTTCTAAACAAGCTTCAGAATTGTTAGCATCAAGACTAAAAGAAAAAAATTTGCTATCCTCGGATACTAAAATAAGTTTTTATCGTGAAAGAGATACAGAATTACGGTGTTATTTTTCCGAAGAAGATGGCATTACCTTTTGTTCAGATATCAAAAAATTTTTGATAAAAATGGGCTTGAAGCAATACGAACCAAATGACTGGCGTTTATTCATTGACAGCTCAAAACGTAGCCTAAAATGTATTCTATTACATAATGGAAATAAATATGCTGGGGTACCTATTGCCCACAGTACAAAGTTAAAGGAGGAATATTGTAACATTTCGCTAGTCTTGAACAAAATAAAATACAATGACCATAAGTGGCTAATTTGTGTCGATTTACAAATGGTCAACATTCTTCTCGGTCAACAAAGTGGTTACACCAAGTTTCCCTGTTTTATATGTCTTTGGGACAGTAGAGCTAAACAAGAACATTGGGTAAGAAAAAACTGGCCCTTGAGAGCAAATATGGAGCCTGGAAAGCACAATATAGTCCACAATTCATTAGTATCTCGTGACAAAATTATCCTTCCACCATTACACATAAAACTGGGCATCATGAAACACTTTGTAAAATCACTAGATAAAAATGGGAACTGCTTTTCTTACATTTGCCAAAAATTTCCTCAGCTCACTATGGAAAAGATTAAAGCCGGTATCTTTGATGGTCCTCAAATTAGACAACTTACGAATGATACTCAATTTAGAAATTCTATGACTGAGTCAGAACTAAAGGCTTGGACAGCTTTCGTATCTGTGATGCACAATTTTCTCGGAAATCGGAAATCTGAAAATTATGTTGAACTTGTAGAAGACCTTCTGCTACAATTAAGAAATATGGGATGCAATATGAGTATAAAAGTCCACTTTCTCCATAGTCACCTGGACAGGTTTCCGAAAAATTTAGGAGATATGAGCGAAGAGCAGGGAGAGCGTATGCATCAAGACTTACGCGTCATGGAAGAGCGCTATCAGGGTTTCTGGGATACAAATATGATGTCTGACTATTGTTGGTCTCTAATACGTCATTTTCCAAAGTCGGCACATCGGAGAAAAGCTTTAAAACGAAGTTTTTTAGAACTCAATGATTAATTGTTTCTTTAAATAAAGTTGTTCTTATTAAATACATGTTTTTTTCTGTCTAATACCTACATAGCTGAAACTCAGAAACTAGAGCTGATAAAAATATTCTAATTATATTTTTGAAAATAGCATATTATATGTAGTCAGCGACAGCTAAAATTTCTTCGGCAACAAATGTACTGTAAACTAGTGTTATTTATATTTTAAGTTTGCCCACTACCAATGAAGAAAATTGTGAAAAATTAAGACCCAAAGGAGTAAAGAAAGATAATAAAATTAATAAGATCGATTTTGAAAATGTACGGATTAAATGAAGAATGCAAAACATATAATCGAATAACAATTTGTAATGAAAAGAATCTTATTGACATTAGTAACAATAGTTGTATTGGCAGCCTTATTAATGTAAACGTCCAAACTGTGTCCATGCTAACGCTGACCACATCAATATGATAGAAGAATTACAACCCGGAACTTTATTCTTAAATGACTATAATGGCTCCATTACAATAGACGATCAAACTTGAACTTATTGGAACATTTATTATCAAGCATTATAACTCCACCATAAAGGTACAGAATCGAATTTTTTACGTGCGCGAAATTAGCAGTTTGCAACTATTACCAGCCGTCTTACAACAGAAAAACCAAAAAGCACCCCTCGAAGAGATTCTATCCTTGGAAATAATGAAGGACGTCCATATAAAGAATATAAAGAAGCTTGACATGATCAACAAAATCAATATAGTTGGTCTAACGTCCTCTATAGCACTCATTACATTTTTGGCAATAGCAATTCTATTACTCGCAACACCCTAACAGTAACCAGAAGGTGAAAGGCGACGTCCGCGCTTGAGGAGGGAGGAGCTATCGCAACACCTTGCGCTGCTCACATACAGACGAGTAATCCAACACCCCACACGCGCAACCCAACAGACCAGGCTAACATACAGACGGAAAATCCAACACCGCAAACGCGCAACGCAAAATTGTCTAACGCAACAGACCAGCGACTGACTGGCTTTCCCGTGGGAAATGACAATTCAGCAAAACCAGCACGTCGCCGAGACACGGGCTTAGAAGTAAGAAATATTGTAAAATTCGCAAACATCACGTACTATTTATTTTACATAAGAGCATGAGGTGGGTTTCAATTTAACTTTTTCCAAAATAATTTCTTTAATATTAATTAGAAGTGAAACTACCTTTAGTTATTGTATCATGATGGAAAATATACTGTGCTGGAAATTAAATTTTCTCCCATCAAAATTTCTTAAATCAGTTTGTAGCTCTAAAAAAATGTTCTTAAAGTAAACTTTCAGCAATGGCAAAGTACTTTTGCAAGCAGTAGGCATAATTTATTTTTTGTACTTCCTCTTTATTACACCTGCCTCAAGGCGAATTCATACAAAGTGGCGTTATAAGTACAAAAACAAAAAATTTACACTAACAAAATATACGCACAATGACAGAATGATTTACAACAAACACACCATTTTGACTTAACATTCAATCATCTGCTTGATCATCTTCACCTTATATGAATTTGCCTTGTACCTGCCTATATAGGCATCTCGTAATTATGTCACATTTATGAAAAAAGCAGTGGTAGATCAATATCTGCAATACAAATATAATAGAGAACAATATCTTAAAAATAGTTTACAATGAAAATGACATTAACAGTAGTTGTCATCTTTTGTAAGAGAGCTGCAAAAGAACGCCCGACTCGCTTATTTTCAAGTAGGTTATATTTAACATTCACTTTACAACACTATTGTTATCTGTCAAAATAAATTGTATGTTTGTGAAATTTGTGAACAAAAAACAAAACAAAATGAGTAATTCAGAAGAATCGTTGGTAAATATATTAATTTAATCAAAAATAATAATAAATAATACATTATCGTGTATTTATTGCTTAGATTGTGTCAATGTGTGCTGAGCAGAGTGAATTAGGCCAGGCTGGGGCATGGGAAACAGTCAATGAAATATTGGACACCATTTTTGCGAGTTCCAGTTCATCCTCTGAAGACTCAGAAAGCGAAGTTGAGCATCATGAGAAGTGTTCCAACTTTGAAGGTACTATCGATGCAATGAGTGAGATGGACTTCAAAATTAACATGAGGCTGAAACGTGAAACAGTGGAGGATCTAACAAGTAATATGCAAATGCAAGCATTTAACATTCAGCAACTTGAAAGTATTTATTTCCCCAATTTTAGCAAAATACTCGTCATCTACATTTTGTCCTGACCAATGTGGTGGTGGTAGGTCACGTATTACACCAAAGAAGGCTGTTTATATGTATATTTGGTACATAAGCAACACCGTGACATTTAGGCAACTGGCGAATTTGTTTGGGGTGGCCTCATCCGCCGCATGGACAACAGTGCAACGAGTTACCTTATTCTTGGTAGCTATTGGCCATGAATACATTAAATGGCCGGAAGGTGCTTCTTTGCAGAATACAGCAGAAAAGTTTTACTTGAAAAAACGTATTCCTGGCGTAATAGGAGCTATAGATTGCACACATATTGTTATAAAAGGTCCGAAAGAACAAAAAGAGATGTATTTTAATCGGAAAAAAGCGTACAGCATAGTGCTTCAAGCTGTAGTGGATGCCGATAAAAAGTTCACTGACATAACTTGTGGTGAACCTGGGTCGCTCCATGATTTCAGAGTTTTGAGAAGATCTCAACTCTTTCACGATGCTGAAAGTAATTATGAGGAAGTGTTCTCAAGTTCCTACTTTATTGTCGGAGATTCGGCATATCCATTGACGAAGTGGCTGGTGCCGCCATATAAAGACTACGGCAATTTAACCCAAAGCCAGCGAAAATTCAACGAAATACACTCTTCAACAAGAATGGTGGTTGAAAATGCGTTTGGACTGTTAAAAGGCCGTTTTCGAAGACTCATGAAATTTACAGAGCAAACGGATATACAAATGATAACCAGCATCGTAGTCAGTGCATGTGTGGTACATAATATTTGCATAACTTTTGACGATTTGTGCGAAGTCAATGAAGAAGATGACACCAACGAAACGAGTCCATTTCTATTGGAAGATGATATCGAGGAGTCAAATGTAGATGCCAACCTTGATAGGAGGCAAAACCTTTTTAATTATTTAAGACAACAAAATCTAATTTAAAATATGTAGAACTTAGATTTATTTGTATCTCCTTTTTTATTCTTAAATAAAAAAATTTCAAAACTACCTAAAAATTAAAACGAATCTATATCAACATTGTTTCATTTCTCACAAAAATAATCTCATATATTTCCTAAGAGCTAATAAAAATTTTTTAAACTAATTTTTAAGGTTCATTCGCATATACAGAAATATCACAAGTGTGGCATATATTTTCTAAGAGCTATTAAAATAAATATTTTTTGAATTCATTCGTATACACAGAAATATCACAAGTATGTCATATAGTTCCTAAGAACTAATAAAATAAATAAATATTTTTTAAATTCATTCGCATATACAGAAATATCACAAGTGTGGCATATATTTTCTAAGAGCTATTAAAATAAATATTTTTTGAATTCATTCGTATACACAGAAATATCACAAGTATGTCATATAGTTCCTAAGAACTAATAAAATAAATAAATATTTTTTAAATTCATTGACATATACAGAAATATCACAAGTATGTTTAAAAGCTAATATAAAAAAGTATCAAAGTAAATAAAATTCAAATAGGTTAAATCCAAAAAGAAAACAAGAACTTCATACTAAGGTACTTAAAAAAATAAGGGTGAAATTCAGAAAAATAAAAAATTAAATTCAAATTTGTTTCAAAACATTGGTTACTTATTAGCTAGTTTTTCTAGCAAGTCCAATCTTTTTTTTCCATCTCGGCATCTCTCTCGAACTTTGCCTTCAACAAAGTGTTGAATTGCTGGAGGGATTCAGCCTTCAATCGCAGTTTTTCCTGTGCCTGCCACTTCCTAATTTCCAATTTTTTACTATAATATACTTCCCGAGCAGACCGTCTTTTTCGCACCGATGCAGCCGGAGTTGGTAGTGGCGAAGGTGTCGGCGGTGATGGTAATGGTGGCGATGGTGTCAGTGGTGATGGTGTCGGTGGTGATGGTGTCAGTGGTGATGGTGTCGATGGTGATGGTGTCAGTGGTGATGGTGTCGATGGTGATGGTGGTGATGGTGGTGATGGTGTCAGTGGTGATGCTGTCGGTGGTGATGGTGTCGGTGGTGATGGTGTCAGTGGTGGTAGTGTCGTTGGCAGCAGAGTCGTTTTTGCCCTGGAGCTCAGGTGTATCGTGTGGCTATTGCTTATGATTGGACTCCTTCCAAAGATTTCGTCCATTTGCTCCATAAATGGAGCAAACCATGGGCTGGCCCCCGTACTGCGGTTGTTGTCGCGCGCCGCTTTGTACGCCTGAAGCAGCGTCCGCATCTTCGACTCCAAGCAGAGTGGTGTTCTCTCCGAATCCTGAAAGCATTGGTAATTATTTTCATTCAGCATTTTTTACTTATACGCACCGTAATGCCGAAAGACAACATGTCTTCCAATACGTTGGTAAACGCCAGCCTCTTCTTTTTCGGGTGCTGGAACTCCTCCTTCCGTGCAATGTAGCACCTCAAAAACCCATGCGTTTCTTCGCGAGTCCATCTTCTTCGTTTTTTTTCTTGGTTTCTGAAAAATAAATGGTATTTTATATGTTTTTTAATTAAAATCTTATGTGGAGCGATTTTACTTACGCCTGCTCCATTTTGTTTATTTGTTTGTTTTGATGTTTAGCGAAAATTTCCCAACAGTTTGACGTTTATTGGAAATTTTCCGTAGCACTTTCCAGCAACTCATTCACAATAGTACCATTTTTTTACTTTGCAACACTGTGAATCAGGTCGGGTATTTTTTAAGACAGTTCAGCTCAAACCGCTTATTCAGCTCAACCCGCTTATTTTGTGTTGTTGTTTACCATGTAATTCGATAAGCTACCTAGTGTTCTTTTTCAGGTCGCTTACAAAAGATGACAACTAGTATTATACTATAATTCAATCTTATCAATTAGTTCTTCTTCTGGATGGTAGGTCTGACGTTGTCAATCGTTTGAGCCTTCTGTGATGTCTTTCTTTGTCTATAATATGTTTCGTGCTGAAGTGTTCAAGAATAAAACCGACAAACTCGGATTCTAGGACACCTAAAACCGATAACAAGACTTCGAATATAAAAACCGATTAGGTCGGAATGCGTGACACCAAAGAGAAGCATTGACGAATTCAAATCCGATATCGAAAAATTTACCGAGTTGACTCAACTCGCAAATTTTTCCGAGTAAGTGTTGCTTTACATGCAATTCGTTACGAGTATCCTACCTAGTGGTATTTTACTAGTCGGTTACAAAGACGCTGGGCTAATGAGTTGTCATCAACTAAATTTTATGTATATCGGTGGAAATTCTATGCGCTTTTTTACTAAATATCATAATTTCATACGTAGGCAACAATATTGCAAGTTTAAGATATTTTTGGAAATTGTTTACTTGCGAACAAAATAAAATATGCCGAACGTTGTGAATGAATACAAGTGATAAGTTTTCTAAACTCAATAATGCGGCGGGTAATATTGAATGTCAGACATAGAAATTCGCTCAGTGAATGACCCAAGAATGAGGGTTGCTACATCAGGTAATCTCGACTGTGCCGAAATCTGAAGTCTTTGGGCTAAGATTTCTCATTTGTATTTATACACAATGGTGCCGAAGTAAACGATCAAACGTACTACAGGACGCTCGGCGACAAAAAAATTATGAGAGCAAACAAAAAGTTGTTCGGACATGAACTATGAATCCGTCTTTACAAACGACGACGTTGCGCAAAGCTCTATTTTGTCCCATGGAATTACCGCATTTCGAATCGTGTTTAAATCTAACCTTACATAATCTAGTGATTTTGCTGGCTGGAACTAACGAGTTATGAGCTGCATGGAAACTAATTTTTTTGGATGTACCTTCAGGTAGGAATACGAAAATTGTCATTTGCAAATTAACAAAAATTAATGTCTTCTTTTCCTCAGTATTCTACGGCATTTTGAATGCAGTGTTTTCGCGCATGAAGCATTTTGCGAAACGCCGTTTTACGAATACAGCGTATTTTACTAATGGCAAAACACGCATTTTTATCCCCATTAAATTCAGTATTATTCGTCTAACAGATAACTGTATATTGATTCGTAGAAATTCAGCGTATTTATGGCAGTCATTCGATGTACGAAACCATCGCATTTAATTTTTCAACATTGTGAGGCATTCTAAATAGTGTTTTTTCGAAACACTGGATGTGTTAGTTTTTTGTGATTTTTAAACCGCATTGAGTTCTGAGATGGGTTTTGTCAAAGGCTGAGGTCACATTAGTAACACCGCCTGGCGCCAGTGATGGTCTTATAGGTAAGGCCAAGCAAATACATCGGCTGCCTAACAGGCATCGGCACCCTTCGACTTACCTAAGCAGACTCAAGAACATAGGTAATTCGATACGAATTTTAAAAGCATGTTTTGGGGATTTTAAAAACAAAACTGAGTAGGTTTTTGTAAAAACATTCGGAAAATATGAAATCAACATGATATCATAAAAATATCAAAGAAATCTGCCAGTTTTTAAGAACATTTAATGCCAATTTAAAATACATGCTTTTATTTATATATAATACAACATACATTAACATATAAGTAGATTTAGAAGCATTTAAAAATAAATATATGGAAATTCAGTTCTTTAAAAAAAAAATTATTAACCCGCGTTTTAAATAGATTGTTTTTATTATGTGAAATTAAGCACTATATTCTTTCCTAGCGTTCAAACATCAAATGGCCGTCTCTTTTAATATTTCAATACAAATATCATGACTTTTTAGCAAAACAACATTCACTTTTCCTTTCTCTATCCAATTAGAAAACGCAGTGCCAGTTATTTCCTGACAATGTTGCAATCATCAAACACGAGCCCTCCTATTTTGTGAGTAATCCAGAGAGTTTCGTATCTAGTTATCTATGTTCGCTTTTTATTTTACACCAACAATGCTAACAAAGCTTTCGAGCCACAGTATAACCATTATACAATCTTTTCGGTTTTTTTTTACTTTTTGCTTTTATAATTTAGGCGAAATTCACCCCTGGGCAAAGCGCATAGGGTTGCAGTTGCGAGTTTAATTCTCTTCATCCTGTTAGGACTTTTTGCTACCAGAAAACAATCAATAAATTTTAATATTTGTTGTCAAACAACAAGATAAAGCGGCTTATAATAATGTAAAAGTGAACTTTAAAATATTTTATTACGACATATACATATGTACATAATTTCTTGAAATACAGAAATTGACAATTGCAAACCTCCGAGTGTATTTCTGCCATGAAAAATAACTTCTCACAAAAAAAAAAACATTCGCCGTTCGGAGTCGGCATAAAACGCATAATTGTAGGAGAAGTTCGGTCAAAATCGCTTAAGCGGTTATAGCGCCAATTAAATAAGTAAGAAATTGTATATATGTACATATATAAAAATGCACTACGACTAGGCAATGATAAAATGATTTATTGATTCATCAATACTGAACATCAATTCATCACAATTTCGAAAAGAACAAAATTTTGTTTTCGGCACATTAATCATTATTTTCAAGGAACGTTCTGCGAAAATGTAATGTTTATCGTCGTTAAAGATTTGTTCAAAATAAAAGGTGGTTAAATTTAAAGGGCCGATGTTGATTTTGAATAAAACACAAAATATTTTGGAAATTATTGTAATTTCTTTTTAATATGATAATAAGGTGTGGTTCAATTATGTATGGAACAAAATATCGGCCAAATGTCCGCCGCGACCTCGGCGGCACACCTCCATCCGATGGTCCAAATTTTCGATGACGCTGAGCCATAATTGAGGTTATATGCCGTTAATGTTCCAAATTATCTCATCCTTTAGCTCTTGAATTGTTGCTGGCTTATCGACGTACACCTTTCCATTCAAAAAACCACAAAGAAAGTAGTCCAACGGTGTCAAATTACATGATCTTGGTGGCCAATTGACATCGCCACCACGTGAGCTAACATGGCCATTGAATTTGTCGCGCAAAAGAGCCACTGTTTCGTTAGCTGTGTGGCAAGTGGCACCATCCTGTTGGGACCACATATAGTCCACATCCATATGTTCCAATTAGGGCCATAAAAAGTTCGTTATCATCTCACGATAGCGAACACCATTCAAAAACCACAAAGAAAGTAGTCCAACGGTGTCAAATCACATGATCTTGGTGGCCAATTGACATCGCCACCACGTGAGCTAACATGGCCATTGAATTTGTCGCGCAAAAGAGCCACTGTTTCGTTAGCTGTGTGGCAAGTGGCACCATCCTGTTGGGACCACATATAGTCCACATCCATATGTTCCAATTAGGGCCATAAAAAGTTCGTTATCATCTCACGATAGCGAACACCATTCACAGTAACTGCCTGACCGGCCTCATTTTGGAAAAAATACGGCCCGATGATGCCGCCAGCCCATAAACCGCACCAAACAGTCACTCTTTGTGGGTGCATTGGTTTCTCGACAATCACTCTTGGATTATCATTCGCCCAAATGCGGCAATTCTGCTTATTGACGAATCCACTGAGGTGAAAATGTGCCTCATCACTGAAGATGATTTTCTTCGAAAATTGATCATCCACTGTTGCCATTTCTTGCCAATATTCTGACAATTGCTCGATTGTGTATCTTTCCATGTTCAAATTGAGTTAGTCTGAAATTGAGAAATGTCAAATGAAATGACATTAAAGACTTGAAAGCGGAGATCGCTCAACTAACACTGACAATAAACAATAAAGCAGTTAGTAAAAACAAAGCCACAAGTGTAAGTGATAATAACAAAACATTAACGCGCTCTAATGCAGAGCAGAAGCTCTCTACAAAAAAACTTGCTCCCTTGGTAAGCCGGCTCTGCCGCTGCTGCTCCCGCTATTATTACTACTCCTACTGCTTATGCTGTCGCTAACCGTATTTTGTATACTGACGGCGATAATACTGGTGCTGCTGCCGCTGCTGTTGAAGTCGACGTGAATTCTGGTGATGCTGCTGTTAATAACACTTTTAATAACACTGGAGCGGTCGCTGTTAAATACTGTTCAAATGTCGGCCTCTTTCTGTAGGATGTAATTCTAATGCTGAACTGGACGTAAATATTCGTTTGAAGTGGGTCCATCTGTCCTCTTTTAAGCCATCAGTTTCAGCGGAGGATATTGTCGAATATGTTTCTAAACATACATGTATTGACAAGTCTTTGCTTTCTTGCTTTAAACTTATAAAAAGCGGTACAGTTATTGAATCACTGAAAAGAGTAAATTTTAAATTGGGGATATCGTCTTCGCATTACAATAAATTGCTCGATCCGAATCTTTGGCCATCCAGCGTTGAAGTGCGCCCTTTCACTTTTTTCCAAAGCCCATAGAGTTAACGCCAACCACATGAATGCGGATTCAACTCACAACCTCAATGCAAATACGCTACTTACTAATTATACATTGTATTACCAGAATGTTAGTGGTATGCGTACAAAATCTTCGCAGTTTCGGCGTGAACTATCTTTGCATGAGTATGATTTTATTGTCAAGTTTGCGTGGCTAAATGATGCTATATCGTCCTCCGAATTTTTCGATGACTACTACGTTGTATATCGCACTGATCGGTGTCCGAGAGCATCGGGCCTGGAAAGAGGTGGCGGTGTTCTATTTGCGGTGAGAGCCTACTTTTTTAGTAATATTATTAGTTTACATATAGTTGATAAGCTGATTGAACAGATTTGGTAGCAGGTCAGTTATATTTAAATTATCCTATGTTCCACCGAGCAGTGATATCAATACCTTCCAAAATCATTTGGATAATTTTAACTTTATTGTCAATAATTTTAAGGATAGTGATGAGATTATTTTCCTTGGTGACTTCAACTTACCTAACATCTCTTGGTTAAGATCTAAAAATAGTCTTATACTATCTAACGTTAAATCAGACATCGATTTGCAAGTCATAAGTACACTGTTTTCTAATGGCCTGAACCAATGTAATTCCATTTTAGACGATAATGATAAAACTTTAGATCTCATATTTGCAACGTACGATTTGAAGGTCAATTGCGATGAATGTCTAGCACCAATGTTAATAAATAGCATTCACCACAAAGCACTTGTTCTTAAGTTTTCATTTTATAAATTTGCCAGTGCAACAGCCGACATTAAGCGGGAATACGATTTCTCCAAGGCAAATTGTACTGCAATCAAGGATTTTTTAAATAATATTGATTGGAAGTTGTTAATGCCTTCACATTGTCTTATTTCCTCCTATGACGTCATGCGACAGGAATTTGCGGAATCCATCCATAACTTTGTCCCTTTGAGATACTCGACGATTAGGAACAAACCACCCTGGTTTAATCGCAGATTTTGTCATTTAAAAAATGTTAAAAATAAGGCTTTTAAAAAGTTTAAATCAAGCAATAATGAAAATGAGCGTCGTAATTTCATAAACTTGAGAAAACAATTTGACTGTTTACATAATTTTCTGTTTAGGCAATATATACTCAATGTTGAATCGAAACTGAAATACAACCCTTCTGGTTTTTGGCACTATGTTAATTGTAGAAGAAAAATTACTGGTCTTCCATCTACCCTCGAGTATGATGGTATAGTATCCGACAATGTGTTGGACTAGTGTAATCTTTTTGCAAAATTCTTTAAAAAAATGTTTGTATGTTAAGTATGATACGCCCTTTATTCACAATAGCTTGCCTTCTGCTAATACTTTTCTTGATATCTCTACGGACGACATACTATCTGCAATCTCAAATCTGAAATCTAGCCCGAAAGTTGATGTAGAAGGACGCACTCCTATATTTTTCAAAATTTTTTCAGAGGAAGTAGCTAAACCAGTTGCTTTCCTTTTTCAAAACTGTCTAAATAAAAGAATTTATCTCCATCATTGGAAACTATGCTCCATAGTCCCTATATTCAAATCTGGCGATCGTAATGACATTAATAATTATAGACCTATTGTCAAACAAAGCACGCTGGCAAAATTGTTCGACTTTATAATCAATAATAAATTATTTGATCACGTCCACAGTGCCATTTCAGAATACCAGCATGGGTTTTTTACGGGTAGGTCAACAGAAACCAACCTGACCCTTATTACGAATAATATAATAAGTTCTCTGGAGCAACAAGCTCAAATCGACGTTGTTTTCACGGACTTTTCTTAAGCGTTCGATAAAGAAACCCATACGATCCTCTTGGATAAATTGTGTAGATGCGGTATAAGTGGGAAGCTCCTTGATTTTTTCTTTAGTTTCCTGAATGATCGTAAGCTTGTTGTTAAAGTTGACTCATTCGAGTCTAAAGTTTTAATTGACGCATGGTCAGGCATACCCCAAGGGACTCACCTCGGTCCGCTGCTATTTCTAATTTTTATTAACGATTTGCAACTGTTTTAAGTTTTCTAACTGTTTAATGTTTGCCGACGACGTCAAGCTGTTCCTGAAAGTTCGCCATTTGGCAGATTGCATCAATCTCCAAGCCGATCTTATAGAATTTGAGAATTTGAGAATTAATTAAATTCTTCAATTAGTATGTAAGAAATTTCTTTGTAGACTGAAAATAAATAAATAAATAAATCCAGAAAAGAACTTGACGTTTAGGTGTGGTTCACATTCAACATCGGCCCTTAAAATTTAACCCCCCTTTATAACGGACAAATATATTTTCCATTTTAGGAGATTCTTTTGAAATTTGAATATAGCCCACGTTTTTTTAATTACCACCTGATTTTTGTAAAAGAATTGCAAATTTGCGCTTTAAATTTAATCGAAATATATTGGAATTAATTTTCTAATCTAAAACAAGTTGGAAAAGCGTAAAATAATTCATTCATTCTCATTGTGAAGTAATATAAATAACAGAAGTGGAAACCTGCATAAGCAGAGGAGGGCGAAAAATGCATGTAATATTCGTTGCCATGAGATGTTTTAACATAAGCATTATAGGAAAGGACTCAGATTATAAAGAAAATATATCTCCCCATTGAACCCAAATCAAATCTGAGCATATTAGAATACAATTCAAGTTCTTTGCCGCTTGGTCAAAGTAAACAAAAAATCGACCTGAAACGTAGTTGCGGCTTAATTTTATAGATAGCATATTCAAAATTATGGAGCACATTCATAAACGAAATTAAGTTGCTATGTACTTAAACTTAGTTGCAGCTTTTGACTTGGCAGCACTCCATTCTTATTTTTCCTTTCACTTGAAATGCGCTATTCTCTCGTCGCGCAAATCCAGCGAAATTTTCGTGGCTAACGTTAGGCCATCGACACCTAAAACGATTTCATTGGCGCCAAACCGCGACAAAACTTGGAAAATTGCAACGTTTTTACCTTAGCGATTTACCAAATTGTGGCAGCGATATCTGGCGATAGAAAAGGAGGCGCATTTACTGGGTGTACTGGGCGTTTCCGCGGGCGGATAAGTCCAGAAGCTTTAGAAGAGTTTCTCGTCTACAAAGCCATTGAAATAGTTTCCGATGCAGACGCATTGCGCGGAATGACCCTTCTTTTCAAAGACGATGCACCAACGTGGTGGATTGGGGGAAGGAAAGCGCAACAACATTTGTCGAGGCGATTGATTTAAATCTCATAAGGTTCTCACCACCAATTCCTGGTTGGAAAATTGTTATGCCAATTTTTGAATACAAACAACAAGCAAGAGAGCTTATCGATAGGACTATATATACGAAGAGGTTATGGTTTTCACAACTTATAGATAGTGTGAGCGAGTACGAGTTGGCATGACTAACGATCTGCTATCCGTTAAAATTCAAGAACGAGTTCGCCGTAAGATGCTCTCAATCTATAGACTATTGCCAAGATGCTACACGTAGCGTACATGCGGTCATTAAGCAGTCGTATGTAGAGGAGCCAAAGCGGTGTCTTTTTGCCGAATTCAAGACCATACTGTCAGCCAAAGATAATAAGAGGAGAAAGTCTCTCGATTGACCAATCAAAGCGTCCCTTAATCTTGTGGCTTAGGCTGGCAACAAAACCGAATCATGGGCAAATGAGCTGCTGGCAAGGAAAAAGGCAGGCTGTCTGAAATAATCGCGCCAAAAGTAAGCGAAAAATCAGTTCGTTTATGAATGAGAAGAAATAAGTTGTGGGATTTCAACAATTATAAGTTTGGGGTTTAAAATAAATTCAAATAAGTAAAAAAGCTGGTAAATATAGTATTAAAAACATGTACATATGTTTTGTTTACATAATTTAGTGCAAATGCCGAAAACTAAAAATAAGTGTGTGGCTGGATGCAAGGACGAGGGCGCTTTTTTCTATTTTCCGTCTCAGGGAGGGATAAAGCTAGGTTAGTAAATTATATAAATTTTAGAAGTGTGGGTGTAATTTGGATTTAATTTTTTAACAATTTTTGCGCATCCATTTGTAATTCAATGCTTAGAATTTTGATAGCCCCATCTTTTAAAGAGCACACGAAAATGTTGTTTTAAATCGTGTGCGCTTAGTTGGTCTGATATTGTTAATTTCCGCAAAAGTCGAACAAACCCATTTTTTGAATGAGGCTATACAAATTTTAAAGACAATAAGTGTAAGGATTCACATTATCATGGCTCTGATATTACTATTTCAGACAAATAAGAAGAGGGGCTGAACGAAGTGTCAGGATTACACCTTACATGTTCTGTAATTGATTTAAGAATTCTTGGTGATTGCGATACTCTAATATTGTAGTAAATGGAAACTGCGAACCCGCCTCGCAAAACGAGAGCTTTTCGACTGAACAGTCCACCCATATAGTAGGAAGTATGTGCAATGACCTTCTAGCGCGGGAGATCTTTTGTCCAGAATTTCAAGATTTACCACGACCTAAGCTTACTTTCAATAGGTTTAGATTAGAGGCACAACCTGAAGTAGAAGATGTAGAAGAGGCTATCACATGCTTGCTCCCAATTCTTACTTTATTGCGAAGATGATGAAGTTTCAAGCGAATTTTATTTTATTCAGATTTACAAGATGAAAGATATAATATAGTGAGGCCGCCTCAGGGATTTTGGAGTTATCTAAAATAGTTATTTTACTAAAAGAATTTTATTAATCTTGTCTTAGAATAGGCTTAGGTAAGATTTTATTTGATAAATAAGATGTCAGACCATATTCATGTTGTAATAATTGCGAAAGTAACTTGCTTTTAACATTATTTGTGTGAATCAGAATTTTTTTCTTATTAAATTTTTTCAACAATTTCAGATGTAAAATATTATACGTTTCCCTTGTGTAGGTTTTTAGAAGCGGTTGGCAAAATATCCTCAGCTCCTAATGGAAATATATATACATATATATAATATCATTCGTCTTCGGAAATTTTCAAATGTTCCTTCTTTGTTTTTAGAACTTTTCACACTTACTTATTCTCTTCGGTTTCCGATTAAATAGTTTTCACTGAAAACTGGGGTTAGATTCATTTTGTATAATTTTTGTGATTATTTGTAGTTTGTGTGATATTCTCTATATTTTAACCTATAATTTTTCTTTCAAAATGTACAATTAACTTCACATGCAAAAAGTGTATTAATGCAATTTATGACTGATATTTTGCACTAAATGGTGTGGACAAAATAATGAGCCCACAGTATCTCGGATTCAACAACGTTTGAAGAACCATTGGTGGTTTGCCGATTCCGGTCGTTCGTATTAATATATTTGGGTTGAAACGAGAAGCTGTTTTTGACACTGAAGCGGCAAGCATCTAAATTTATTGAGTTTATGGGAAAGGAGTAGCGAATGACCAAAGCGCCACGTATTCCACAAATTGATTCAATTTTTAAGGTAATAAAATAAAACTAACCGACATAACGATTATTCACCACACCCAATACAAAAAATGTTTGAAAAGTAATTTGTGACTATTTGCGCCACCCATGAAATTACAGAAGACAAGTTCTAAATTAAACTATTGTTTTGATATCTGTTCCATATAGCTTAATTTGCTATATAAAATTGACGCCAGCGAACTAACAAATTGTGAGAGGAGCGAAGCAGATTCATTGTTGTTGAAGAATGTATATTTATTCACTGAGTCTTCCTCAGTATCGCCTTACGTCACGCATTGACACCGGATATGAACCCTTTATTGCATTATAGCTAAACCTTCTTGCCCCAGCACGTGAAAATTATTTAAAATGTGAAGTTCAGAAAATATTGGAAGGTGGGGCGGCTCTTGTAGGTACGGTGCCCAAGAAAACCGGTGATACTCTTTTCCTTACATTGGTTACTGGAAAATAGATTTGGAAATAGAAGGTAAAAAAAAAGAGATTTTATTAGGTGTCGTTACCCGGTCTAACAGGATTCGCATATCTGGATGACGTCATCTCCTACGTCATCTCAAAATCAACAGAGATAAATGCGGATGAGGTCATGCAACCAGAACTGAAGCTATTATAAAATATGTATCATAGCAAAGGGGCCTCATCGACAAGGAGGGCTGCGGAGTCTCTTGGTCCTCTCGCTGAGGTGAGAGGCTTCGAGGAGGTAGTTCTTAAGGTCTACCAAGCCGATGCCGGGGGAGAGGACCGTACCTACGGTTATGTACGATGAGGAGAGGGGTAAAATTAGGAGCCTTTCATGAGCATGGAAGCAGAGGTCGTAGTATCAGGCGAGACTGATGACGGCCTCTCGATAGAAGGATCCGTTTTCAATTTTGGACGCTGTTTAAAAGGGCGGAGAAGGAGGGACTTCTAGCCTCTGCAAAGCGGGATTTCTGAGGGTGATTGTCCGACAGATCAATCTTCAGCACTCTTAAGTCCGCCAATCTTTTACTTTACCATGAACAACTTGAAGCTGATGTGGTGGTAATCCAAGAGCCTTGGCTGAAGTGCCATCGGGTATCTGGTATTGAGACAAAGAAGTATAACTGATGGTGCAGGTGGATTCAGGTAAACAAAGATTCTGCATTCTCATTAATAACGAACTGAAAGCTTTTTTTCTGTTCAATTGCAGTGATACATCAGATATCGAACTGGAAGGAAATTTAATTTCAAATATGAAAGGAGTATTTCCTCTTTTAAAATTGATGTTGCTTTAGAAAAGTTCGATGCTCTTCTAAACAATTCATTCTGGCCGATCGGGGCGTTAGTCCGCGAATTCGAGTACAAACCTAATATAAATGACCAAAATGTTGTAAAGATTTCTCGTCAAAACACTGAGCCAAAAAACTGATTGTTAAGTCTGATTTGAGTATTTATTATCAAAATGTAAGAGGTTTGAACACTAAATTAACTGACTTGTATTTGACAAGCCTTAAGTGCAATTATAATATTATTTCATTTACCGAAACATGGCTTAAGCCTCACGTTTTTAATTCGGAAATCTTTTGCAGTGAATATCAGGGCAAATCAACTATTACCAATTTACTGGAATTCACAACTCATGTTTCAAATGGTTTTAGAGAAAATATTCCAACAGATGTTGTATACACCGACTTCAGTAAAGCTTTTGACAAAGTTTGTCACCCCTTACTCATCCACAAACTTGATCTGCTGGGCTTTCCACCCTCTCTCCTCCGCTGGATTTCTTCTTATCTACATGATAGATCTCAAATCGTTATATTCAAAAATGCTTTTTCCAATGTCATTAATGTTACTTCGGGAGTTCCCCAAGGCAGCCATCTGGGCCCGATTCTGTTTTTGTTATTCATAAATGATATTACTACTGCAATAAGATATTCGAATATACTAATGTATGCCGATGATGTAAAACTTTTTAAATCATACGCTTCGATTGAAGAAAGAAATTTATTACAAAGAGATATTAACAGCTTAGTTGATTGGTGCAACATAAATTATATGCCACTTAACCTTAAAAAATTTAAATTTATGTGTTTTTCACGAAGAACTATTCAGCCAGCTTCTTACATAATAAATAACTATACTCTGGCTCAAGTGTTTGACTTTGTTGACTTGGGAGTTACAATGGATTCCAAACTTAATTTCAATAGTCATGTTAATGCTATAGCTAATAAGGCTAGAGGGATGTTTGCCTTTATAAAACGATGGTCAAAAAATTCAAGGACCCATATGTAACAAAGGCTCTTTTTACAACTTTAGTAAGACCTATGCTAGAATACGGTTCGATAGTTTGGAACCCACGTTATCAAGTTCACATTGATCGGCTGGAATCAATTCAAAAACAGTTCTTACTTTTTGCCCTAAGAGACTTTAGATGGGATTCTCGGCTTAATCTTGATCATTATACTGATCGTTTGAAGCTAATAAATCTTCCTACTCTTTCCAGCCGTAGAGAAATGCTAGGCATAATATTCATTACTAAACTACTCACAGGGTCTATCGCAAGCACATTTCTTATTACCGAAGTTAAACTTAATGTTCCTTCTCGGATTTCAAGACACTTTAAACCTCTTCATTTAAAACAGTGTAAAACCAATTATGAATTAAATGAACCTTTCCGATGTTTATGTCAAGATTTCAACTGTCTTTCCAGCACTTTTGATATTTCGGACTCACTTTTTATCATAAAAAGAGCTGTACTGTCCTTTCTCAATAAATGATTAACGGAGGGATAATATATATTTGATTCAGCTGATGAAATTTTTTTCTGTAGCTGAGCAGTTTTGGATCTCGACGCTTAACAAACTTTTTCCTTTTAACAACTCGGCACAAAAAAAAAATTAATTATAAAAAAAACAAAAAAAAAAAAGATCCGTACGTCATGCGGACTGTGCCCCTCGTGTCGGTTGGGCGGGAAAGAGGGTAACCGTTGGGCTTATTATTAAAAAAAAAAAGGTTCTAACCGAGTACTCTTTTTCGGGCCATCGGAGTGTACAGTTCTCTTATAACATTGCTCTGGAAAAGCGTGCTTCTTTTTGGAATCTAAGGAGTATGGACTGGGACCTTTACAGCAGAAAACTGCAGCAACTACTACCGGTGGAGCCCAATGAGGGCACAAGGTTATCGGAGGGTGCAATAGACTACGTATGTAATGAAGTCACCACAACCTGAAAAATCACGCTAGTGTACCCCTGCCCGCTAAAAGCTTTTAGGGAAAAGGAAAATCTTACTGGTGAACGCGGGAACTCTCTGAGCTTAGGGCATCTAGTAGACTTCTTTTTACTGGGCCATGGGGATGGACTACCCTCGGACTGGGATCTGTATAGATCAGATCTCAGCATTTACAAAGTTGAGTTCAGGAATGCTAAGCCGGACTCAAAGAGGAGCTTCTGCTAAAACGTAGAGGAACGCCATGAGATTTCTTGATTCAGGCGAATTTTAGTATGAGCAGTGAGGAGTCTCCAGAGCTGCTTCTCAATGCTCATTTTTCAGAAAATTCAGAGTTTATGAGGTCCGCTTTTCGGGAACTATCCAGTCTGAGCCTCGTTCCTCTGAATCTGCTGGAGGAGCGGCACCTGGTGTGGGCGATTAACTCGTTCCAGCCCTTTATATCACCGGGGCCTGACGGTATAGTACCTGCGCAGCTGCAGGCTGCCTACGAAATAGCTACATTCCTGAAGGATGGTCGGGTTAAGGTAGTGTTTATACCTAAGCATGCTCTGCACATTCTCGTGAAGTCCATAGAGAAATCTCTTGTGTAAGGAACCCCCGCTGGGTGCCTTCCTTGACATCGTTGGGCCTTTAACATTAGTTTACCTGGGGCCATAACAGTATCTAAGCAGGCTGGTTGAAATCGACCTCATAAGCCTTATCTATCGTCTGCTCCCCAGCAGTACAGTCATTGCGCAAAGGGGTTATGCCATAAGTCAGAGAAGAGGTTGGTGCGGGAAACCCCGAATTAGGTCTTTTCACCAGGACGTAGAAAAGTTCAAATGTCACCCTGCCTTCGCTGAGCGTCGCTAGTTCGTGTTTTCTGATAGAGTTAATTATCTGGGTTTAATACTGGGGAGCAAGTTTTCTTGCAAATATAATATTGAGGAAATATCGAAGAAGGTCCTCGTTGTCTTGTACTATTGTAGAGGGTGTGATGCTTAATATTGCTCCTGTAGATACTGTGAGTAAAAGCCTGGCAGCCCAGGCCGCTGTCTGGCTATGGGGTATTAGGCAGAAATCTAACTGGGATATGGTCATTCGAGGCTACAACGGGAGCCATTGCGTGCGCCCCATCTATCCAAAGGATTACTTGTTCACTGATGGATCGAAACTTAGTGGGAGGGCTAGAGGTGTAGTATACTACCGAGAACCCAGTCTAAGAAAAAAATGTTGGCTACTAGATCACTGTAACATATTCCAGGTGGAAGTGGCCGCCGTAAAGGCAGCGGTCGAATGGTTGCTTGCCAGTGCGACCTTTGTAAGGGCAGTGAATATTTACTCCGAGTGTCAAGCGGCAATCAAAGCTATGAACTCAATAACAATGCGATCGAAAGTAGTTAAGGATTGCTCTCTTGCGAGAGCTTCGGAGTATTTCTTCATCAAATTAATCTGTATAGCTGGGCACAGGGATATCCCAGGTGACGAAGATGAGTTTTTTTTTTCAGGGTTCCTTTGACAAATGCTTGGCAGCTACTAGAACACGTTTGATCACGAGGTCTGTCAAGCTCGAAGTAGGCTAGAGGGGGTTACGGGAGCTTTTACGGTTGTTCAATCCGAACCTCTCATCAATTATGCGGTTGCTGACAGTGCACTGTCCAATGGAAATCCATGCAGTGCGCCTCAACATCAGCACTAACCCATACTGCAGCAATTACTTCCACAAGACTAAGACTGCGTATCTGGGATTGTACCTTACCTCTCTCTGGCTGATATTTCGGGAATAGAGCTCCATAGCCTAATTGTAAGCATGCAGCGATTTCCAAACTAAGACAAATAATTGCCATTCTGTTTGTACTGTGGTATCACAATCGATCCCAGGGAGTCTATGGGAGTTCCTAGGCGCAGCCACTTTAACATAACCTAACCTAAAAGCAGGGCGTAAATAAGCTTCTTTTATTTTTACAAACTTTCTTCTGGTACAGACGTTTCGTGCCACGCTTTTCTGAAGTGTTTAAACCCCTATCACAACTGTTAAAGACAAATGCAGCACAGTTGTAGAACATCGCATAGCCTTACCAATTCTGAAACAACCGGCCCAAGATGCTCCATAGATCATGAACACTGGCGGCAGCGGTTACGCTCTTAGGCAGTTTTGCTCCAGGGGAGGGTCTTAACGAGCACCCAATCGAATACGCTAGCAGATTACTAAATTGCTATCTACAGCTGAGCAAAACTAGTTATTAAACGATTAAGAGCGAGCCACTTGAAATAGTGTGGAATGTGCAGAAGTATCGAGGCTACGTCGAGGACTCCGTAGTGAAATTGATAACCGTAAATGTTACAGTCCTTCAATATACGAATCGACTACCAACCAGGTAAAACCAATGTTATGTCTGACATGCTATCATGGCGACCCGATACAGTCAAAAGAACGACTTTGAGCAGAAGCATATCATCAAATGCTTTGTCGATTTTATTATTAATATTATTTTAGTTAACCCGGTATAGTCAACGCATAATCATGTGTTTCCGTTTTTCTTACGTACAAATTCCAAAGAACGTAGAAGACGTAACAAGTGGAACTACTTCCACCGTTCTTCTAACAGAATGTCTCACCCGATTTCACAATGCCAGAACTAATATGACTTTTGCTAATTGATTGGTGTGGTGAAGCCAGACGAAAGTTCCTTCCTCAGAAAAATATCATATTTCAAAAAATAATCATAACCACAGAAAACGAAAGGATGCAACTTCTTCGTAATCTACGTTCTTTGCAAGTACTATGACAGAGGCATATATGGAATTACTCTATTTATAATTCATTAATTATATTCTGAACTTCATTTCGTTCCGTTAAATGAATTTTCATTTCATATTGACGCGGATTCCTTTAATTAGCGAAAGTTTATCAGCAATTTTTGCTTTGGTCACTTCAGAAACTTCCAAGCAAATGAAATATTTAAATTTAAAGTTTTCGGTTAGGCTCTCGTCTGTCTGTGAAAAAACCAAATCATACACCGATTGTATTCGTACCCAGTAGTGCTTTGTCTTTTATCATGAGATACGATTCTGTGTGATCTTGAATTGGCGAATCGCTGAATTTTGCACAGTATCTCATGAGAATGTCATTTTCCGCGATAAACTTTTGCGCGGATGGGTCAAGGCTTTTAGATTTAAAGCACGTTTGTGAGCATTCCCTCTTTGCGCTTGTAGCTCCGCGCGAAACACTTTTAGATCGGGTCTCAATGTCCGACATTTTTGGTGGACTGTGCCTAAGTGGAATACGGAGTAATGACCCGAATAGAGTTCTCAAAAAAATGGAAAAGAAAAATTTGCGAACAGGGAGTACTGTATTTGTGCCACAGAAAATATGAAAAAATTTGATAAGATTTGTTGTTGTGTTTGTGTTTCTTTTTCTTGCGAATTTGCGTGGACTGTTTATTTGCGTTAATTTGGTTCAACTTTGTTTAACAATAATAAAGAACGTGGAAACGGAGCGTCCAATTTACACCCGTGGAATATGGGTTTGAAAATTATAGTAAGATAAAAAATAAAAATCACAAACACTTTTCATTGGTATAAACGTATTTGAAATATACGTATGCGATAAATGTAAATTATAAGCAACACTGGGAAAGTATTGATATCTTTCTTTTAGTTTAGACAGATGCACTCAGGAAAATTGCCTTACTGGGTTGTGTCTATCGAATTACGTACATACGTACGTATGTATGTATATTTGCGTATGTAGCCGGAAATATGGCTAAGCTATGGTCAGAGAACGTATATTTATAGAGAACGATTATGTTATGATGATGGTGTGAATTGTCAAAATCCATCAATATTTCTCGTCCAACTCACCATTCCAATGGCCGACAGGGGAAATTGTGAGAGTGCCGAGTTAGCAGAGCTGAACGAAGACAAAATATGTTTACCAGACTATGATTTCTGATAAATTTTAATTGCTTTGGTTCGAATTTTAGATTTTGCAAATACACTAACAAATTAATATAAACATCTAAATATTTAATTTGACGTGAAATTTGGCTTTACTTACATATGTGCATGATATATTTTATAAGCATAACAATCGCTATCATACCCTGTACCATTAGGTACTAATATTCCATTTTATGATTCCGTTAGCACAGGAGCTTATTACTAAAACTTTAATTTTATATCTTTCTTTTCTGATCTGTTCTTCAACCCCAACGGGTCGACATCGGGACTTTCGGCTACTTTAAACTTTAAGATTAATTGAATAAATGAATTTATATTTATAACGTTAATTTGTCCATGTAATTGATTTGGCGATAAATTCAAGATTACACGGTACGTATCAAAAATAGGTTACAATTCATCGAAAACCTATACTGGTGACCCCGCTTCGAGAACATTCGCACCTACGCACGGCATACACGTGCCTTCAGCAGAATTTGAGATTAACTTCATCCGGAGGAGAAAATGATGGACGGCGGTTTGTCCCGACCCGAGACCGAAGTTGGCATGCCGGCGCCTGCAATTTCAACTGTCCTCGCAAACTCTGTCGCAGTAGTATATGCCAGATTGCCTGTTCCACCGATGAATAGCACGAACATAGAAGCCTGGCTTACTACCATGGACTTCTGGTTCACAGCATCGGGCATCACGGCCAATAAACAAAAGACAGCAACAGTGCTGGCAGCGCTCGACCCTAATGTAAGTGGCCAGCTAAGTGACGTTATTGAATCACTACCTCTGAACGGCAGGTTTGATTTTGTTAGGCAAAAAATTATCACACATTTTGCCGACAGCGAAAAGCAGCGCCTAAACAGGTTGCTGTCAGACTTGCCACTTGGAGATAGGAAACCCTCCGAGCTTTTTTATGAAATGAAAAGGGTTGCGGGCAATTCTGTTAGCGAGACAGCGCTAAAAAGTCTATGGACTAAGCGTTTACCCGACATTGCACAACCAGTCTTAGCCGCCTTCTCCGGAACCGCCTCCGAATTAACAAAAATAGCTGACTCAATAGTAGATGCAATTGCCTCCAACCAAGTCAACAGGATTAAGACCGAGCAACCCAACGAAATCGGTGAGCTACGCACAGCCATAATTGAGCTAGGTAAAAAATTGGAGCAATTAACAACACGCTCCCGCTCACGCTCGCTCAAGCGAAGGCAGGGTCTCTTTCGACACGGCTCAAGCAATCGAGCCAATTCTCAAGTCGTTATCAACTCTCAAGCTGCGTCGGCCACTTCAACGCAAGACTGCTGGTATCACCAAAAATATGGCCGTAATGCTCACAAATGCCGCAGCCCGTGCCGCCGCAGTACTCGTTCTATTCAAGCAGTCACATCAAGCACCACTTCAACCTGACTACAGGAGTGTAAGACAGGCGGTAGCGAAAAGTCTGTCTTAGACCGCAAAGTCCTTCGCTTACAAATCCACGACCAACGTTCCAATAAAACATTTCTTGTGGACACTGGCGCTGACGTGTCCGTACTGCCACTCGCTGCTAAATCGTATGACGTCCGACCTACAGCAACAAAGTTATATGCCGCAAACGGATCTCCTATCAAAGTAATTGTAGAGAAAAGAATACATGTAGGTCTTGGTCTCCACTGTGATTTTCAGTGGTCATTTATCATCGCGGATGTCACAACTCCCATCATCGGCGCTGCTTTTATTCGTTTTTATGACTTATTGATAGACCTACGTCGCAATCGACTTACCGATAACACTACACAACTATACTCTCCTTTGACATCACCAACGAAGCGCAGAGCAGCTGAAATCAAAACATTTGATTTGACTACCCCATTTGCCGCATTACTAACTGAGTTTTCAGACATTACGAAATTAGCGCCCGAAGGATCTACAACAAAATCGACGATCATTCATCGTATATTAGCAACAGGCCAATCCGCTTTTGCACGACCATTACGTCTGCCCTCTGAGAAGCTGACTGCAGCACGAAAAGAGTTCGAGTTTCTAATGAAGCAGTAACTGGTCAAGCCCGCTGCACTTGGTTGGGAAAAGTGACGGCACTTGGCGACCGTGCGGTGACTATAGAGCACTTAATGCGCAGACAGTACCGGATCGATACCCACTGCCATACCTATCAGATTTTACCAGCAGTTTACGAGGTAAGACCATTTTTTTCAAAAATTGACCTCCAACGGGCTTTCCATCCGGTCCCCATCCATGAAGATGGCATTGCTAAGACAGCTATCTCGACGCCATTTGGACTGTACGAGTTTAGGTTTATGACGTTTGGACTCTGCAATGCCGCTCAGACGTTTCAAAGGCTAATCGACGAAGTCTTGCGAGGGCTCGATTGTGCATTCCCATACATCGATGATATTTGTATCACTTCGTCTTCCATCGAGCAGCACCGCCACGACATATGCACAGTTTTTCAACGCCTTCGTGACTATAACCTAGCTATTAATGCAGCCAAGTGTGAATTCGGCAAAACGAATTAAAATTTTGGGGCCATCTAGTAAATGCGCAAGGAATTCACCCGTTACCAGAGAGAGTTGCTGTCATTCGGGATTTTCCAAAACCCACCTTAGCTAAGCAATTGAAAAGTTTCATCGCAATGGTGAACTTCTATAGAAGATTTCTACCAAACGCAATTTCGTACCAGTCTCATCTTCAAGCACTGATAATTGCAAATACGAAAAATGACCGCACTCCACTGGTTTAGAATAGGCAAGCTGAAGACGCTTTCGATCGATGCAAGTCTGAATTAGCTAATGTAACATTACTTGCGCACCCAGCTCCCGATGCAGAGTTAGTCCTTTACGTCGACGCATCGGGCATCCCAGTTGGCGCCGCGTTACACCAAAACATACATGGTGAACTCCAGCCGATCGGATTTTACTCAAAAAAGTTCACCACTGCCCAACGCAAATACAGCACTTATGACCGCGAATTGACTGCTGTGTATCAGGGCATGTGCCATTGATATATGATCGAGGGTTGCAAGTGTTATGTAGTCACCGACCATCGCCCACTGATATTCGCTTTCCGGCAAAAGTCGAAGAAATCCTCTCCCTGACGAGAATGCCAACTCTTTATTGGCCAATTCTCAACCGACATACGCCATACGCCCGGTAAACAAACCGCCACTGCCGACCTACTATCGCGCATTGAAACAATTGATGGCGTTATAGACTACACGAAGGTGGCTGAAGCGCAGCAAAGAGACACCCAACTCCAACAACTTGTTAAAGAATCAGGAATGCAGAAAAATTCGCTCTTACTAAAGATTTTTCCGATTCCCAACAGTGACAGTCAGCTCATATGCGACACCTCGACTGCAACAGTGCGTCCTTACGTACCGAGAGAATTTCGAAACGCCATTCTAGCAAAAATACACGGTTTATCTCATCCAGGAGTACGTGCTACGACTAAATTGATCACTTTTAAGTTTGTATGGCCATCCATACGAAGAGACACCACTACTTTTGTACAAAGTTGTCAAGCATGTCAGCGATCGAAGATACACCGCCACGTCAACACAGCGCCGGCAAGGTATGAGCCACCACAAGAACGTAGATATCGTTGGCCCCTTTCCCCTGTGCGAGGGACAACGATATTGTCTAACGATCATCGACCGATATACTCGTTGGCCAGAAGCTGCACCCATGCCCGCCACCTGCGCTGAAACTGTTTCAAAGGCCCTCCTGTCACACTGGATTTCACGTTTTGGTGTTCTAGCACGCATAACATCCGACCGCGGCAGGCAATTCGAGTCCGCCGTATTCGCCGAATTGATTAGCACTATTGGGGCAAACCATTTGAGAACAACATCATATCACCCGCAATCGAACGGCATTATCGAGAGATGGCACAGAGGATTAAAAGCAGCTATTTCGTGCCACGATCCAGCTAATTGGGTTCATTATTTACCAACGATTTTATTGGGATTGCGAGTTCCGTTTAAACCTGACATTAATGCCTTACTAGCGCTACTCGTATATGGTTCCACACTCCGCATTCCCGGGGAATTTTTCCAAGCCGTAAAGATGAAAGAAGTTACCAGCAAAGCAATCGCACAATTTCGTAATGCGATGGAGAAGCTACGTCCGACCCAAACAGCCCATCATTCGAAGTCGCAGACATTTGTAACACCAGCGTTGCACACCGCAGCACACGTTTTTGTGCGAAATGACTCAGTGCGCCCTTCGTTAACACATCCATACGATGGGCCATTTCCCGTCATCAAAAGATCTGAAAATTTTTTCAAAAAATATTAGTACGAGGACGATGCACAAATATTAGCATAGATCGGTTAAAACCAGCATTTTCTGTTAACGTCGACAACGAGCACAACACATCGCAACAACTTCTGCAACCAGAGACACTGCAACATGCACCATTGAGCACTACCCGTACTGGCAGACACATAAGCCCCCCTCTACGATACCGATAGTTTCCTCTAGAGGGGGAGTACTGTGGTACCCTGTACCATTATTAATATTCCATTTTATGATTCCGTTAGCACAGGAGCTTATTACTAAAACTTCAATTTTATATCTTTCTTTTCTGATCTGTTCTTCAACCCCAACGGGTCGACGTCAGGACTTTCTGCTACTTTAAACTTTAAGATTAATTGAATAAATGAATTTATATTTATAACGTTAATTTGTCCATGTAATTGATTTGGCGATAAATTCAAGATTAAACGGTACGTATCAAAAATAGGTTACAATTCATCGAAAACCTATATATACATATATATAAAAATTCAAATATACGTATGTATATACATATATATATTTATATGTGTACATCAGTGCTGTCCATCCCATAGCTCAATTGAGCTTACTCTCCATCGTTCAGTCGTTAGCGAACCAGCAACGAATAAACACCAAGCTTGTCCGCGACGCTTAGTGTATGCAATCGTGTATGCAATACAATGCCCTGTAAGAACTTCTTTATGCTAGAAAATGCCTTTGGCGACTTGCAATGCCTTTTATGTTACAAGTCGTTCAAAGGAGGCAAAATATCTAATATCAGAAGGCATTTCGATTCCTCCCACAAAAATATACAAGTTTTAGACAAAAAAGCTAGCCAGGGATTATATGAAGCAAAACAGTTAGTCTTTTTGAAAAAATTCAAAGGGTGGTTGGCTAAAGTAGAAAATGAGGAAGTTGTTAAGCAATCAAATCGAAAACTGGAACTGGAACTGAAAGCTGAGCTATCTTCCGTGATCAGCTCAGACATTGCTAAACAAGGCCGGCCTTTTGTAGATGGAGTTTTTGTTAAAAACATTTGTCTGAAAATTTTTAAAAAACTGAATCTTGATACAGAACTAGTTAAAAATATACCCTTGTCCCGCCAAACAGTAGCCCGACGGGTTGATGAACTAGGAATACACATAATATACATTTATTTCTACTCTAATCCAATATGCTTTTATTTTGGTTTAAATTTCCTACTGGGCTGCTCCCATTCTCTCGTTGTCACTCATCCATTCACATTTTTCATTCTGGACAGCACTGGTGTACATGCACATGTATGTACATACTTATATACTAAAAAATGTCAACAAGTACACATGCATTCTTATGCATTGTATCTATCATCATCATATATGTATTAACTGTTATGTAGATATATACATCATTTATTTCATCCCTCCGTCAGCGTGTCTGTTTTCAACCGCAGCGCAACTGAAGTACAGCAACAAAAAATTCATTCATACACGCACGCGCATATTATTGAAAGCAACTTTCTGTTCATTCATAAACGCGAACATTGCTATAATTAATTGTATTTTGTGAGATGTTTAATTAATCATACTAAGTATTTTAAGTATTTTCTTTCAGATCTTCCTCTATTCGATCTAGTATATCAATATTTGTATTATACTCCACTTTTTCCTCTTACCTATCTCAAATACAAATTAGTTCAATTAAACCCTGATTAATGTTGGCGGCTTTGCGAGTGAAGTTTTGACAAAACAGCTTATTTGGGTTTCGAGTTGTTATTTTCAAATCAATAAATTTCGATCTTTGATATACAAATTTAATATTTAAATTAAACTTTGACCACGATGAACTATAGCTTTGTTTGACTATTTTTATAAATATTTCACTAGAACGTTGTTATTTTTGACATGGTAAAATTAAAGACCAGCTGGAGATAAGATATTTTGTCAAACTTTGCGCAAAGACTTAGAGTTCGGTTGAATGTGCGCGCATGTGAACAAACATATGTACATACATAATTATTTCTATTTTATTTTCATATGTATCTAGCTATATGGTTGTACGCGCCCTTTTGCATGGGAGTAATTCGATTAAATATGCAGTGTTAAATAAATGCATGTATGTGCACACATATGTATGATAAACAATAAATGCAATTTCCTTAGTGTTTTTGGAAGATTTTGTTTAACTACTTAAAATATTTATTGAAAGTTATATATGGAAAATATTAGTAAAATAAAATAAAACACTAAATTGAAAGTATAGAAAAATACTTTTTTTATTATTTTTTTGAATGTTGGAAATAGAATTGCGAAAATTTCTTATCAAAACAAAAAGAAAAATTTGGCCAAAAAACATCTGCAACCACACAATGTAGCTGATAACAGAGAACGTACATTAATTTTCTCTAAAATTATAGTTTTCGCTCAACCGATGTTAAATTTTGCCCCTTGTAGGTGAACAATTATTGTGTGGTGAGCTGGCCGAGAAAACGACCTTTTCCCAAGAACGTGGTACGACAGCAGGAATGAAGCGGGAGGCTACTTCTATGTAAATATACGTTCTCTGCTATGGTTTGTCACAGCAGTGGTGAGTTATTAGTTAAACAAAATCAACATTTTAGTTTTAAACGATAATATTAATTTGTGAGCTCAAGGCCAGTGTATAAGGAAAAGAATATTGGAAAAAAGACAACAACAGTCAGGAGTGGTAGAAATTATAGCTATTTCGGAGATCACCACATCTCCTCATCAGATTTCTTTCTGCTTTTTACCACTTTTCCTTATGTCCTACCAACACAATTCAAGTACGACAGTTTGTCGCTATTAAGTGAATGTGTGGTTTTTAATTTTTGTTGTGTAACACAAATTCTATTTTTAGAAAATTGTTAGAATTGTTGTTATGTTTTGGGGGTGCTCGTCCGTTTCAAATATTCATATGTCTATGATTTTCCGGCCTGTTTTTATTAAACGATAATATTAAGATTATAAGGAAAAGTATATACACTGGCCTTGAGCTCACAAATTAATATTATCGTTTAATAAAAACAGGCCGGAAAATCATAGACATATGACCATTTTAGTTTTACTTTACCACGATTTTTATCCAATTTAACAGCAAATACAACACAAGATAAACAACACGTGCACTGCAGTATAGCGGAAATTTATAAAGACTTCAAAATTGAGTAAAAACTCAAAAATTAAGTGATAATTTCCTTGGGAACAACAGAAGCAAATTTTTGCAAAAATTTCGTTCTTATAAAAAGTAAAATAACTCAGTCACTTTTTGGCCGATTTTTTAAAGAAAATATTCATTGAACTCGGTATCTTTGAATCTAATCAAAACTCATTTTGTGTTTTTATAAAATAGTGTGTGAAAATATCGCCAAAGTCAAAAAAAGAAGAAAAAGGGTAGCAAAATTTTTATCTATATATATTTCAAAAGGTCTGAGTTTCTTCTTTCTTAAACCGTTCTTAGAATGAAAATCGGTTGTTAATTAGCTAAGATATGGGCTAAGAAGTGCGCAAAAGCACGAAAAATCGGTTTTTTAAGGTTAAGTCGAGATTTCCAAAATTCCAAAATTGGATTCTCGTTCTACTCGATAAGACCTACAAGGAAAATAACATCACTTCCCAGGTATTTCGACTTCATTCTTTTTTGTAGCACTGTGTTTTTCTTTTTTTTTTTTTGTTAATATTTATGTGTATATATTTTGGGTGTGCGCCTTTCTTGTTATATATATGTATATATATTTGGTTTTTTTGTTTGTGCACTTTTCACTGTTTCCTATTTTCTGTGAATTTTTGTGTAACGCCCGCGTATTTTTTATTAATTAAACTTTTTTTTTTTGTTTTTTAACTGCTGGGCCATGTTGGGCTGCAAAGAACCATGAATATTTCTTCACGAGGTCCCTGCGTACTCACCTTTTAATCTTCGACCGAACTTTTAAACTCTTTTACTTTATTTGGAAAATTAGTTAGTATTTATTTTATTGACTCCATTCTTCGCTTTTTCACTTCAAATTATATTTATTTCATTTTATTATATATTGGTGATGCAGGCGGCGCGTGCGCGGTTTCCGTCGTTGGTGATTGAAGTAAAGTTCGTTGCTCAGCCGCTGCTTTGTTTGGGCTGCTGGGCGGCCGTGCGCACTCGGTGTTTAGTTTTCGGCCTGCGTTTCATGACATGTTCACAGCGCTAACCACCTAAAGCTCTCCCGTGCTCAAAAATTGTACCACCTCCGGTACAAAACGCAAGGAAAAGCCGGTTCTATTTTCAAGCAGTACCCGCTCAGCGATGACAACTTCGACCTGGATTTGGAAGCTTTACGGTCACGATACAAAAATAAACATATCCTGGTTTAGAACCAGATAAAAACTCTGATGACCTTGCCCAATATTCAATCCGAAAATAGTGAGCAACTTCAAAGGCTTCAAACCGCAATAAACAAATGTCTGTCTATGCTCTATTCTCACGACGTTATCACAGACAGTTGGAATCCCATTCTGGTAGTTGCAAGCCAAAATAAACCAAAACCAGTCGCTGCGTATCCTGCTCTTACTGCAACTCTCCTCATCTCATTAGAGTCTGCCCACAATTCAAATGAATTTCAGTACGAAATCGTGTACAATTCATTCACCAAGCAAATCTGTGCAAAAACGTCGTCCAAAACTCATCCTAACTTTGTCCCTTAACACTGGTTGAATCAAAAACCATGCAAAGGATAAGGACTCAAGCTGTTGTGTTACCTCAACTAACGAGACACATGCCAACATTTACCATCAGCCGTGAAAACTGGCAAAATCCTTGAACTTGCTGACCCAAGCATACCAGCTCAGACTGATATGGCTATCGGCAGCGATACCCTTCCACAAAACCTGCTGAAAAGTACACAAAAGGTTTGCGACACAATACTTACGCAAAAACAATATTTGGCTGGATTCTCAGCGGTCCAATTACCGAAAGTGTGGTGTCATTTCCACAACCCCCACATATGTCGTCCGAAGATCAGACATGTGAGAGCAACAACAACGACTCGCGTCCCAAACGGTCGATACATTGTATGCCTTAGGGAAGAATTTTCAAATAATCTCTCTCTCGGCCACTCCCAGTCAGCTGCGATCGCTTAAGAAAGTGCGAGACTTAAGTACTACGTATAACAATTTGCGGTAGGAATATCTCACATCCTGTTCGTTTATTGCATCCTCTGGTGTTCCGTAGGGGAGCATTCTAGAGCCCCTTTTTTTATTTTATTTATTAATGATATTGGTTCTTGCTTTTCGTTTGCTGAATACTTGTTGCATGCTGATGACCTTACAATATTCGCAGTCATTAACAATACTCGTGAGATTGAAAGGTTGCAATTCGACCTGCACAATGTTCACACTTAGTGCTTTTGAATCGTTTGTCGCTAAATATAAGCAGATTCTTCCACATAGCTTTTGCTAAATCGGCTTCTACTTTACATACATCGTATTGTATTGCTAGCTCTCACCTGAAATCCGTTAATGAAATTAAGGACTTAGGCATAATTTTCGATTCTAAGCGAGGTTAGAGTTTGCCGCTATCATCTGGAGACCATACCAAATAGGTGCCTCCAACAGTCATGAGAGAGTAGAGAAAACTTTTTTACGATTTGCCCTCCGATCTTTAAACTTCTTAGAACACTTACCGTCGTACGGACCTCAATGTTTGTTGATCGACTTAAAACACTTGAAAGCAGAAGATCCATTTTATCGTCTCATTTGTTATTAGAATCATTACTGACACTATTGATTGCCCTTTCCTTCTAGGCAAAATTCAGTTCAATATTCCATACAAGAACCTTCGACAGTTTGAACCCTTCAAAATTGGTTTCTCAAAAACTAATTATGGTATGAATGCTCCTATTTCTAGGGCACGTGCTGAGTAAAATTCGTTTTTCAGTTCTTCAGGTGCTGATTTTACGTTGCCTTAAGCCATATCATCTAAGCATCTCAGATCTTTTGTTATCTTTGTGATTACTATTGTACATTAGTTTAATATAGTCTGTAAGAATTTGTTAATTCAATGACTTTGCAAAATAAATAAATAAAAGAAATAGTTATCTCGATCTCGGTCAAACGGAAGCCACACATCCATATGAAATAATCTCAAACTACCCTACATCAATTAGCAAATGACGTGATAGCGACATTCCCATTGGCTGCGATAATTCTTAAAACCGAAATCTATATGGATGACATCCTCTCGGGAAGTCATGACATTGAAAATGCCACTGAATCACTTGTTCAAGTGATCAAAGCACTGAAGTCAGCTGGCTTCATTTTAAAAAGGCTAACGGCCAATCACCCTTCCATATTAGACAAATTTCCAAAGGACTTTTTGAAATTTGAAAGTGCTTCCACAACCAATCCCCTTGATATCCGACGGAACGCACTCACTGACAAATTTTCATACACCATTCAGCCAGCGTCACTCTCCAGTGATGATTCAAGCGAAGATTTTACTTCAATACCTTTGGCTTGCTTGAGAAATTCGCAAATCTGCCAACTTTATGCGACATAGAAATTTCTCGGTGGGTGAACTTTGCTCCGGGGCAAGATACCCAAATCCATGTGTTTTGTGAAGCCTCAAAAAAGTATTGCGCAGCGGTCTACATCCGCGTACATGCTAACGATCAAATAAAATACTCTCTTTTGGTTGCGAAAGGCAAGTTCGCTCCACTCAAAATGATGAGCTTGTCACGCCTAGAGCTTTGTGGCGCAGTACTACTAACAAGATTGGTTATGACTGTTCGAAAGCAGCTTCACTTAGAGGCATGCACCACATTCGTATGGTCAGATTCGGAGATTGTGTTAGCTTAGCTGGAAAAGCCACCATGTTTCAAACAGTACCTCCCAAATCGGGGAGCATCTACCAAACGGTATATGGCGCCATGTTACAAGTGTTAACAATCCAGCGGACCTCAGCACACGCGGTTGCAAGCAGCAAGACTTTCCGTCTTCCTCGCTCTGGTGGCATGGGCCTTAATCGTGCAACACCGACGAATGGCCGAAATCAACGGAGTGTGGCGCATTTCCTCCGGAGAAACGCACAGTCGAGGTCTACCACCCTCTCGAAGAAGAGTTCAATTTTCCTAATCGCTTCTCTTCGTTCTCTCGAGCAATCCGGGTGACCGCGTATATGTTCCGCTTCGTGAACTTCGAACGAATTCCGTCAAGTGAAAGTGCGTCTTATCGATGCAGCGTAGACACGCCATTTTCCGAGCGAAAGGACCGCTTGGAATGATAATAGGGCCATCAACAAAAGAAGTTAATGGCAGATTTGCACATTCCACGTTGAGATACAACGAAAGACACCCAATAATTCTCCCTTCACGCAGAAACACGATTAATGCTCCAAATGATAAGGCAAGAGTACTACGTACCAAGGATAAAACCGCTAATCAGCAAATGCATTTTTCAATGCAAAGTGTGCACGCTTTACAAGTAACAAACGCGCACCCTAATAATGGCTGCTCTACCTCCTGAGCGTTGCAGTTTCTCACCCCCCTCTTCTACCACGGAAGTAGATTTTGTAGGCCCTAGTAGCATTTGCCCGCATCGTTGCCAGACGGGGTTTCCCTCAAAAATGATAAGCGACAATGGGAAAACGTTCGTTGGCGCTCAACGCGCTACAGAACGTAACTTCGTTAAATTATTTGACGAGTGTTCCGCAGACATTGTCAAAAAGTATGCTCCTCAAGGCATCAATTAGCAATATATACCACCCAGCGCCCCTCACATTGGCGGCTTTTGGGAATTTGCAGTGACAAGTTTACGTTTGAAGAGCTCACGATTCTTCTGGTGCGAATTGTGGCAGTCCTCAAATCGAGACTTCTGTTCGTATTATCCCAAGACCCAAAGGATTTCACAGCGCTTACTTCGGGGTGCACCGCTACTGGCCATTCCCGAGCCTAACACGGAAGACCTCTCTTTGCTAAATCGGTGGGAGAAAGTCAAATCGCAGGACTATCGCTGCACTGTGGTATACTATGATCGAAAAATGCCCTGCACCAAAAACAGGTGCGCGTTTGCTCGACGCGATGCTCCTCTTCATGTCTCGCAATGATGTTAGTGTTAACGACTGAGCTACCTCTGTTTGGAGCTAAATATACTATTGTTCTTGCTGCTTCAGCCAGTTTGTAGAGCCAATCGCTGGATAATTTGACCGTAGGTTTTGATTCCCCTTTGGGTTACATTGTCCATTAAGCTTATGGCTATTCGGAAGCTTGTCGACTTTGTCTTTCACGAGTAGCGGATTATGTAAATGTGCAAAAATATTGCGCCCTTCCGTAGTTGTGTAGATATTCCTTACCCATAGGACAAAATCGATTAGTGATTCCAATTTATCGGTAATAGGTGGCCTTGCAGGTGCTCTATTCGTAGTAGCGTTTGCATGATATCGACAAATGTTAAACATATTTTGTTTTTCTCTATGTCACGAGCATTTCCTTTCAGAAAGGCTTGTAAACAAATAAGATTTTTACGTCTGCGTATCCAGCTACTGCGGATATGTGAATAGCGAAGCATGTGATAAACGCGCTACACTTTTAAAAATTTTGTATTTTGCTTCTGATGTTAAGCTGAACCAGTTTACCTTTTTAAGTTTTTCTAATATATTGTTCGATATGGCGTGATACACCGTAGCCGAGTGTGTAGTTGCGCGCTTCATTCGGTGTGTTCTGGGTTGAACTACTAGCTGGGGCAAGTAATAACAAAATTATAGAAAAGTTTTTTATATTAGCGTAGTATTTCTGTTATAAACCAAACTTCTTCGGAGTTGGCGTAAAACTGTAGGACCCTCAGTTTAAGTTCCAACATCAAGACGCACACCACAAATTTTAGGATAAGTTCGACCAAACATGATGTTATAGTAGAGGTTACTTAGTAGTGCGATTCACTAACTTTAAACGGTGCGACAATCGCAATTTTTGACGACAATGTTTGCCGTTTCCACTAACGATTGTGCGATTCACTAAGTTATTCTTAACGACACTTAACAGCTGTCTCGTTGTATTTATTCAAAGTGATAAATAGTGGCACCTCTGTCAAACTAAATGTTAAAATAAACGGAAAGCATAAAGAGGAATAGAGAAAAAGCAAACGAATGCCTGCTGCCAAATATCGCGTCTTTATTATATTTCATTAAAGTGTAATAAGATACTAGTTTATTTCACACTACAAACGTTTATAATTCTTTTTATATATTGCAATCTTCCATTGTAGCAGAATTTCGGACCCTCTAAGTGATTTGGTAGAATAGTCATCAACTCGACTCCAAGGAATATCAGGCATCACCTGCAAATATGCCATGGTTTTCGTTTTCAAAATTTGCGTTGTGCTCCAACGTATTTAGGATTTACATATATGTATTTAAATTTGTTTAATTAAAATCATTTATCTATATATTGAAACTAAACTATATTTCTGTTTTTGTACTTGGATCCTTGATAAAGGCTTGCTTTTACCCTTTGCACATTGATTGAATGGTAGATACGGTGGTTGGCATAAGACTTCTCATGATGCTTTGGTGTGCAATCGATGACCCCAATAGTGCATCCCACAAAAGGAGACGACGCTGAAGCAAACATTTCTTTAGCAGCTTGGCGTTCCACTTGGGTCATAAGGAACCTCAATTTCTGGTGAAACAATGAATCATTGATTGCATCCGTTACCCGATGAATGCTACGGCTTACGGATGACTGGCTCATGGATGTTCACCATTCCTCACCTACGGGTCGTTGGTAGCAACAGCGAAGAATCTCAAAGCCGCTAGAACCTACCGATATAAAAGTAAAATTTAAAATTGGCTTAGGCTTAAATATTACACGAGCTACTTGTTTCTCAGTCGATTTTGCTGTTATTCTGGAGTCTCTTATTTGGTTGTCAAGCCGGAAAATTAGGTACTCAGCCAAGTCTGGAGTTAACCGATACAGCTTTTGAAATTCTGTTACATTCAAATGAAAGGGATAGTTCACATCTCGGAGCAAACGTCGATCCACTGTTGGAGCGCTCACTTCTTCGTCTCTAGTGATATATCATATGTCAAATATTCAAACGACATTATTTAATGTTCCTTTTTTAATTATATGAACACAAATCCCCGAATTTTAAATTCATATGTTATTTAAGTTGAAATCACGAATTTTTCTTTTCTCGATTGAGATATTTTTTTTTTTTTTTGTGTTAAACCCAGTTTATTGGCAGGGCTATTGAATCCAATCCAGGGTATCTCTCTTTTATTGCGTTATCGGATGTGATTGTAGCGATGTGACAATTTTTGTTGTAACTGCAGTTTCACTTTACTGGGTGTTTCAAAGTGAACTCAGTGTACTTAGATTTTTATCGAATGCCTAGGTAGTTGGCCGTAATGATGTGTACGTATGATCATGTCCAAAGTCCTGATGCGTATTGTTAGATGTGTGACGCTGTTCAGTAACAGGCTATCTTCTCCAGTAAAGGATCGCTTTTGTGTTTCGACCATGTGATGTGGAACGTTTTCGTATGCTGGTTTATCTTTTAGCCGAGACAAGCTGAGACTTCTGCGAATGCCTTAATTACAGTAATGCTGTATTTGTCGTTTAATATATTCAACAAGGTAATTGGCTTATTTAGGTGCCAAAGATTTAAATTCCATTTAGTGCAATGATCAAAAAAAAAAGGTAAACAAATAAAACAAAAATAAAGAAAAAAAACCTAAAAGTGACAAATCTGCGGTCAGCCTCCTCTGAGGCTTTTGGTAAATATACAAATATGTCCTATTAAGTTATCTTAGAGTTCTATTTGATCTTGATTTATATAATTCCACAGTTCTTTAAGAGCTGCAGTGTCATTTTTCTTAAAAATACTTTTAAAGTATTTGTGGTTTTTCACTGCATCATACTTCAGTCTTATGGTTGAGTGTTTGTCACAAGCAAAGATCGCGTGAGTGTAATTATATGTAGTTTGACATACCTCACACTGATTTCAATTTACAATTCGAATTCTTTGTAGGTATTCCCTATCATATGTATGGCCGGTTAGGAGCCTATTAAGCGGCAGCTATAAAATGCATGAATTGTGCGAAGGCAAACAGTAGCCTTCAACTAAATTTAGATTTGAGCCACAGTGTACTCAGTAGCGAGTGTCCTGTATATCAAAGAAGAATGAACATGAAGAGAAGAACAATTATGTATGATATCATATAGCAATCCAAAACAAAGGTAAATGAATTTAAAAGGCGTCTAATAGTTTTAAATATTAATGGTCTGATTGCTAAAAGAGAAATCATTTGTGTATTTCTTCACGAAATTCGACCAGTCCTGGTAATAATTGTAGAATCACACGTAACAGATGTTGATGACGATGCATTGGCAGAAATTAAGGGATATTCTAGTATTAGTATTATTATGGAAAAACTGTTAGATAGTAGTCAAAAAGATTGCATTATTGGAGGAGATTTTAATATTGATTGGTTGAAGGAAGACGAAGATTATACTAGAAGGTTAAAATCATGTGTCAGGGGATTAGGTATGAAACAAATTGTGTCAAATGCTACTAGGGTGACCAAGGACAGCGAAACGCTGATCGACTTGGTGATAACTGATAACAGAAACATGGAATATACAGTACTACACACACCAAGGATTTCGGATCATCATATAATTGATATACATAGCGATTGGGGGGTTAGTCACCTGTTCTACATGTGAGAGAAAAAAGTTTCTTATGAAGGAAAAGATAGATTACGAAGTGGTATCTAAAGTAGTACAGAATAAATTAAGAAATAAAAATAGTTTAAAGATGGAGTGTGGGCCGAATATGACTTTTTAAAAGAAGTACTGATTGAGAGTATACAAGAAGGTAGGAGACGAGATATATGGGTAAAAAGTAAACCGTGTCCGTGGTTCTCGGCAGAAGTAAAACATAACATGATAGAAAGGGATATAGCTTATAATAGGTTTCTCCTGTTAAAAGAAACAGGTTACGGGTATTTGGAGGCATGGGATCTATATAAACAAAGTAGAAACAAATTTATTAATATTTGGAGGAGCGCAAAGAATAAATATCATGAAGATAGTTTTGAACGACTGAAGAAAGACACAAAGAGCCTCTGGAAACATCTGAAAACATTATACAAAGCTGAACCTAAACAAATGAAAAGTGCTATAATTGGAAATGAACATGTAGTTAATGTAGATGAAATAGCAAGTGGATTAAATCAGTTCTTTGTTAGTAGTGTAGAGGAAATAGTCGAAAGCATATCCAATGGAAATAGCTACGAAATGGAAATGAGGAATGAAAACATTTCCTTAAGTGAGTTTCAAGAAGTAAATAAGGAAACTGTTGAAAAAATTGTCAAAAATCTAAAAAATACAAATGGTCCCGATGGCATAAGTTGTGATATTATTAAAAAAATTTGGGCGGTGATTGGTGATGAAGTAATAGACATTGTTCAACAGTCACTTGCACAAAAAATGATGCCGAAATCGCTAAAAACATCAGTGATTGTGCCAATTGCCAAAATTTAGGGGAGTGTTCATTGTAATGACCTCAGGCCAATTAATAATCTGCCAGTAATAGAAAATGTGATTGAGACTATAGTATACGAAACATTATTAAAGTATATATCAGAAAATAGATTACCGACAAAACACCAATCAGGCTTTAGAGCGCAACATAGCACAGAGTCGGCTTTACAATTAGTTACTGAAGATTGGCTAAGAACAATTGACGGAGGAGAAGGTATATTTGCAATTTTTCTGGACTAAAAAAGAGGATTTGAAACAATAAATAGGAAGCTGTTATTAAAAAAATTAAGGGCAATGTATAACATTACGGGTTGGGTTTATGAATGGATTGAAGACTACCTAAGTGAGAGATATCAAATTATGAGATTTAATAATGTTGTTCATAATGTACATAAATGACTTACCAGGAGTATTGCAACATTGTAAAGTACATATGTTTGTAGACGACACATTGATTTATTTAAGTGGAAAAGATGTCCAGGATCTAAGTATCAAAATGAATGAAAAATTAACTTCCGTCTGCGAATTTATGTAAGAATCAATTATGCGTCAATGCACAGAAAACAAAATGTATGGCGTTAGGAAAGTATAGGATTAGGGAAGAAGCTGAAATGAGAACAAGAGTTCTACTTATGGGTTCAACGATAGAATGGGCTCAAAGGTATAAGTATCTAGGGGTAGTTATAGATAACAATTTGACGTTTAAAGACCATGTTGAATATATAAATGGTAAAATAGCAAGGAAAGTCAATTAATTGCATAGATTAAGGAAAACTATTTCCAAAACAGGGAAAATTACATTATTTAAAATGATTTTGGTACCCCATATAAGATACTGTCCTACAATACTCTCAATGGCAAATAAAAATGAAATATCAAAGTTGCAGAAAAATTTTAATAAAGGGATGAGGGCAGTACTGAACAAAAGGCGTAGTGAAAATGTTAACAATATGTTAAAAGAATTAGGCTATTTACCGGTAGCAAATGAAATAAAAAGAGATGTGTTGACTTTTATTTATAGAATAGAAAATGGGTTGCTTCCGGAATATTTAGAGTCTTTAGTAAGAAGAAACTCAGATGTACACCAATACTTAACTAGACAGGCAAATAAATTTCACTTGGAACCTGTTTATACAAGTAAGGGCCTGAAATCAGTATTTAATAATGGACTAGCAATGTATAATGCCATCTCGGAGGAAATTAAACATGTAAGAACCGCCGGAACGTTTAGGGAAAAGATAGGATTATGGCTAGATACTAGTAGCGAAATATAGTTTATATACATGTGAAACAGTAGCACGACTCTGTATCTCGTCCATTCAGATCGTGTGTCAGTAAAGGAATCCTCAGAAGAGGTGGCTTGGAAACCAGTCCTTTCCAACCGCACTGTGTATGAGAAATAATTGTAATAGAGAGAAAGTCCGGCATGGAAACTAGTCCTTTCCATCCGTTCTAGCAGTGTGACTCTGGATCTTGTCCATTCAGATCACCTGCCCTGAAAGAAGCCTGGAACAGGCGGCTTGGAAACCAGTCCTTTCCAACCGCAGTTAATGCACTAGAAGTAGGATTTGCGTTGCTCGGAATCTCGTCCATTCTGAGTGTATCTACAAGGTACTACGCTTAGATATTTGTAAATACAAAAACTTTGAAATGTATGAAAAGATCTTTAATGTGATGTCCGCTTTGTATGTACTTTTGAAGACTGAAGCAAAAATAAGTTATGTAATTTAGTGTATAATTATAATTAGTGTATAATTATAATTAAAATTTAGTTTATAATTAAAATTTAAAATGTCATAGACAGCTGGCTGTTAATTTTTGAAACTTTATATGTAAATAAGAATAATTGTATTAACCGTAGGCTACTTATTAATAAATAAATAAATAAATAAATATCTTTTGCATTTAACTGTGAGTTAATGTACCACGGTTTGTTTGGAATGCTTGGAAAGAATTCCGCTTAAGTTTTTCCCTTTTCTTGTGAAAAACTTCACTTAGACATATAATATCAAACTTATTTTGGTTTGCACAAAAATCAATGTTGTTGGAGTTTTTTTCAAAGACTGGCAATTATATTGTAAGACTTTGATCTTGACTTACCAGTTCCTCCTCTTTCATTCTATCAGTTTCTTTTTTGTCTAATCTTAAAAACTCCGAGTCTGTTTGGTGAGAGTCACGTTCAACTGTCATTTTTGTAGTTCGACAGCCATCTTTCATTTCGTAGCATTTTTCATTGTGGCAACATCGTACATGGTAGCGTCCTATTTCACAAAATAGCGTGCAGGGCGCGAACCTTCTTACTTGACCACATGTTGAGAATACCCAGAAACAAAACTCTCTCTCGCTTCGGACAGCAATAAGTAGAGCGCAAGTGGAAATTTAGCGCAGGTGAAGTCCACCTGTTAGTGTCTTCACCAGCGACATCAAGTAAGCGAAAATTTCAAGCGGCCTTTTATTAGCACATCTGTGGGATTGTGTGTTATGTGCAGACCAAGTGTTAAATTATTTTTGTTCGGTTTCAGCAACCCTGTATACCACCTCTTAAATGCCAGAGAAGAATAATAATGGAAAGGAAGAAATTAGGCAGATTAGATTGTGTATTTATATTTGCGAGACAAGTTTTTTCAGCGGATAACACTAAATTTAATTGAATAGGTATTGTTTTATCTTGTGTGATTTATTGTCAATTTTGCGACTAGTACAGAAAATATACATTTTGGCAGATGTAGAGAAGTATAAACTGCATTATTATATTTCCTTTAATGTTCTCTTTTTAATTTCAAGGTTGCGAAGGGAGAGATATAAAGATAATTTATTGGGCTGACCTTTAATATGGCAGCAAATGATAATGACAGCGACAACGATGTAGTTATAGATTTCCTGAATTCCAATACAACCCCGAACATCGATCTTGTCAATTCCATAAATGAATTTAATTTGCAAAACTCAAACAAACACCTTTCATTGAATCAACAGCGTCCCTATTGTGAAAGCCATAATTATTGCATTCCTATTATCAACACACCGTCAGTTTTGTCAACAGATAATAATACCAACAATAATATGATTCCTACAATAAATGTAACGCCTCATAGTCCGGCCTCAATAACTAAATATAACAATATTTTTGAGGACACACTGAGCCAATTGCAAAACATACGAGAGACTGTTGTACAAATGAAGAATTGTAGCGCTCACGTGCACGAATGTTTTACTAGTTTTGGGTCCGTTCATGCTGCTATCCTAAGCGCATCTTTACCCGATCTCAATGCTGTAAATTCTACTAATGGAACTCATACGATCGGCCATTACGTTAGGTGGATGCCACATCAGCAGCAATACGTTGCTATGAACGATCGTCGAAGATCTTGGACGACAGTTGATGATCTAAATATAACAAATAAAAGCGTCAGTTTGTCCAGTTTAGATAGTGAAGAGCCTGAGGCGATTTGTGGCACAGATCAACGTCGACGATCCGCAAGAAACAGTACTGGAGGTAAGTGCCAATTATCCGTAAACCTTTTTTTTTTTTTTTAACTGTTCATGGTGAAAAATTGTCCGTTATTGTTGTAGTTTATTAGTTTAGCGATAGTGTAGGCTGGACTGTCTTGTTAATTCTAGCCTGCATGTTCGTGCTAAGAGTGCCAATAGTTTCTGTTTCACTATCCAGTAAAAAAAAGCTATAATTTTACTGGATTTTTACTGGATAGTGTTTCGTACGCCAAAACTAGCAAGAAACTAGCAAAATAGGGGAAATAGCCAGAACGAAAGTGGCAGCTGAACTTGCAACTTGCAAGTAAGACTTTGTCAGTAAGATAAAAAGCTGATTGAACATATTCGGTTGATCCTAAGTAGAAAACAATTATTAAAATTGCAAACTATTTTCATTAAAAAGGATGATAATGCAGCAGGATGACTTCTAAGAATCAAAAAAACGTCCGCTTCAGTTATGAAGTATATGCAATCTGACGATCTTTTCATTTTAGCGTCTTTTCATTGCTGTCAAATTACTTAAACTATGAAACACAATCACTTATGGTCTAAACACATTATCAACCACTTAATATAACTTAAAGTCTAGACAGATTAAGTTACGTGAAATATAAACGTTACTTAGCTATTGCTACACTATTACTTATGTACTTGCTACAATAAATAGAAAAAGTGACTAAATAAATAAACGTAAACTAAGTTTTATCTTTAAAACGCTCAGAATATGTGTGTTTGCGAGGATAGTCGTGAAGTCTTAGCCGCAGTGACTGATTAGTAATTGTGAGGTGTAAATTGTGAATTGTGGAGCTACATCTAATGTTATGTTATGTTTTCGTATTCTCCAGTAAAAAACTATCCAGTAACTTGCTGCTAAAGATTCTGGATAGCTAAGAGTTAAGTCTACTAAAATATATAGATCTTAATTGGGCCACAGCAGCGGACCAGAGCTTATCAACACCAAGTTACATCACTTTAGATGCTCCACTTGTTCCGCTTGTTCTGGTCTATCAGCCTCCGATTTACCACGAACAAATCCCTGATATAGAAGTTACGGGGATCGGACTAGCGAAGGCGAGATGAAACGAGCCGTAGCAGCCTTTGTACGCCCTTTCGAACATCGATGGAGCTCTAAAGGCATTCTCAATAACCTCTGCGAACCCGACTCAGTCAACCGTTTAGAAGTTGACTTAGGTTTGGTGGTCCCAGAGACAAAGTCAGCAGACTTGTCGACAACAACAACATCAAATTGATGACAACAACAACAATCGAATTGTTGACCTGTGTTCGAAAGTGAACGGATATCTCTCCGACCTTGCCCGTTTCTTCACAGGCAGACCTGGCTTTTTCCTCTACTAATTCCCCGGCGACCCTGTCAGGCTGGATCTGAACATCCACATTGGTGGCACTCCCATTCCGACGGTTAATCACCCGGAGATTCCAGGGGTTACAGTTGACAGCCTGCTCTGCTTCTCTGCGCACACTACCGCAATTGCCAACAAAGTACAGAGCCGCAACAATGTCCTCAAGTCGCTCGCCTGCAGCTCTTGGGGCAAAGACAAAGAAACGTTGTTCGCAACATACAAAGCGAGTGGACGGCCGGTGATTAACTATGCTGCGCCAGTGTGGTCGCGGGAAACCAGTTGGACATAGTGGATGAAGCTGAAGACCTCCCAGAACGCCGCACTCCGCACGGTGAAAGGACGCCTGCGTATGTCGCCTGAGGACCATCTCCTTCAAGAGATCAATGTGCTCCGCGTTAAGGAGCACGACCTCATGCTCAGAAAGCAGTTCCTTGCTGGGTGTCACCGCTCTAAACAACATCCACAAAGAGGAGTCCCTGCTGTCTCGCGAGTACCGCGTCACTCTGACCCAATTGAGATCTGTATACTCTAGTAGGCTCAACTCCTGCCTATAAAGAATAAACCCTGACATATCTAATACATGTCCGGCATGTGGAGATCCTCCGCCCGATACCAATCACCTATTCACATGCCCTATAAAACCCACTCATCTAACCCCTGGGGTAGGCTGATCTAAACAGGGTTAGATCGCCGAAACAACAGTCCTTGGCCGGATGACTTCTGACATCTAACCCCTCTCTCCATCTGGTCCAACCCTGTCGAAACAGCACGTCCACGGATGAGTTTGACCACAACGACCATGGGTGAATCCACTCTCCACAGGGCGTGACTAGCCGCTACAACACATTCCCACGACAGTCGGTTCTACGTACCGGAATGACCCGGGTTTCACCCGGCCAAGGACTGTTGTTTCGGCGATCTAACCCTGTTTAGATCGGCCTACCCCATAAGTTGACTGTCTCTCCTGGAGCAACTCCTTGCAGCAGGGTTGCTTCACCTCCTTCTGATCAGGGCTGGCATCGAGCCTAACCCTGGCCCAGAAACCTTTTTTTGCTGCGTTTGCCAGAAAAAGCTCCATCCAAACTCCACTTCGGTAAGGTGTAATTCGTGCGACGGATGGAGCCATCTTAAGGTCTGCTCAGGCCTTAAGACCCATAAGGAGTGGTCCACAAATTATGTGGACCCATGTTGTTCGCGCCCTAAGGCGCCCATAGCCTCTACGGCTCCCCTAGTTGCACCTAGTGCACCGGTGCCTAGCACCGGCAGAACCTCTACGGTTTGCAGGAGCACACAACAACATGGACGCAATAGCTGCGATCCAAGAAACGAAACTGCACAGCAACTCAACCCTGTTGAGTTGCAACGGCTACAACGTGCATCGTAAGGATCGCGAGCGAGGTAATGGTGGTGGCTTAGCATTCATCCCCATCACACAGTGCAGTATCGTCTCATTGAAGAAGACATCTACCGCAGGGACACTACCTTAGAATGTCAAGGAATAGCTATCCGGTCAGGCGATGTCGAGCGCGAAATAATTAATATTTATATACCCCCTGTCACCTGCTGTCCGGCAGGATATCACCCTGACATAGGTGCGCTCCTCAGAGGTGAAAACCGACCGGTAGTTGGTGACTTCAACGCGCACCACGATCTCTGGCATTCAAGCCTACCAGCTGATCGTAGGGGAAATGATTTGGCAGAACAGATAGACGATTCGACATTCTGCACGATGAATGATGATGCCCCACCAGGATTATGGGTAGTTGCAGCAGCTCGCCTGACCTAACGATAGCTAGCGCAGGTCTGATAAATAGCATAACGTGGCGACCTATGCTATCGCTTGCATCAGACCACCTACCTATAGTCATCTCGATTGACAGACCTGCTGACTTTGTCTCCGCGGACCATCGGACTTATATCAACTTCAAAAAGGCTGACTGGGTCAGGTTCGCGGAGTTCACCGAAAACATAAGTTCCGCAAGGTGGTCGCGTCAGCTGCGGCCCGTTTCATTCCGGCAGGGAGGATCCCAGAGATCCGTCCCAACTTCCCGGCTGAAGCGGCCGCTCTAGCGAACGAACGCGACCACCTTCGCCACTCCGATCCCCGTAATCCGAACATTCAGGATTTAAACGTTGAGATTCGGAGGCTGGTGGACCAATACAAGCGGAACAAGTGGGAGGAGCACTTAAAGTCCTGTAACTTGGTCACGGGTGTTGGTAAGCTCTGGTCTACCGTGAAGTCCTTATCCAACCCGACGAAGCACGACGACCGAGTGGAAATTTCATTTGGGGATCGTATCTCGTCGGACCCGAAGAGATGCGCGAGCTATTTTAGCCGACAGTTTATACTGCATCCTTCGGGGGATAGGACCAAACGGAAGGTGACCAGGAGGCTGCGCAAACTACCGAACAACAGCGCGCCTCTTGCCTTCACTTGTGGCGAGGTAAAGGAGGTCATCGGGAAGGCGAAAGCCTCCAAGGCCATTGGCCCTGACGGGCTAAGCGTGTTGATACTGAAAAATTTAGGCTCCGCGGGAGTTGAGTTCCTCACTGGGATCCTCAATTTGTCCATGGCCACCCTCATCATTCCAGACATCTGGAAGGTTGGGAAGGTGGTCGCACTACTGAAACCAGGGAAACCGGCCGACAAGGGTGATTCCTATCGGCCGATTTCCCTGCTTTCACCTGTGGTAAAGACACTTGAGGCCCTACTCCTCCCATATTATACATACCACCTTGGGCAGCTAAGCATCAACATGGCTTCCGGAAAGTGCACAGCACAACAAAAGCACTTAATGCCATAAACACGCAGGTGAACCGCGGTCTTAACCAAAACCGCCCCTGCGAGAGAACTGTCCTAGTAGCGTTGGACCTGTCGAAAGCTTTCGACACAGTCAGTCACTCCACGCTACTAGCTGACGTGGAAGCGTCAACTCTCCCGCAGGGACTGAAACGGTGGACCGCGAATTACCTGTGTGGTCGTCAATCATCAGTATGGTTTAGGATAAAACATCGAAACCAAGGAGGATTAAACAAGGGGTACCGCAGGGTGGCGTCCTGTCCCCATTACTGTTTAATCATTATATCTCCAAGCTCCCTCAACCGCCAGAGGGAGTCACGATTGTCTCCTATGCTGATGATTGCTCGATAATGGCAACCGGCAATGTAATTGATGATCTGTGTTTGAAAGTGAACGGATATCTCTGATCTTGCCCATTTCTTTACCATCAAAAACCTGGCGCTGTCCCCTGCTAAGTCCTCGGCGACCCTCTTTACCACCTGGACGAAGGAGGTCAGGCTGGATCTTAATATCCATATCGATGGCACCCCCATTTCGACGGTTAACCACCCGAAGATTCTGGGGGTGACTTTCGACAGCCTGCTCTCCTTCTCTGCGCACACTACCGCAATCGCCAATAGAGTACAGAGCCGCAACAATGTCCTCAAGTCGCTCGCCGGCAGCTCTTGGGGCAAAGACAAAGAAACGTTGTTGGCAACATACAAGGCGATTGGCCGGCCGGTAATAAATTATGCTGCGCCAGTTTGGTCGCCGGGTACCAGCAGGACACAATGGATGAAGCTGCAGACCTGCCAGAACGCCGCACTCCGCACGGTGACGGGATGTCTTCTGATGTCGCCTGAGGAGCATCTCCACCAAGAGGTCAATGTGCTCCGAGTTAAGGAGCACAACCTCATGCTCAGCAAGCAGTTCCTTGCTGGATGTCGCCGCTCGGGGCATCCAAATAGGCACCTGCTTGCAGTGGAGCTGCCCCCCAGGCACATTAGAAGACATCTTCTTGAACTAAAGGACGAGATCCAGCCACTCATCACACAACCGCTGGATCCGGAGGCGTACCGGCGGGTCCTAAGCAACATACACAGAGACACAGTCACTAACATCATTGACTCCCGCCAGGCAAATGCGGTCATCGGAGCCCAACCTCCACCTGTAGCAGATGAGGAGTCCCTGCTGCCCCGCGAGTCCCGCGTCACTCTGGCACAACTACGATCTGGATACTGTAGCAGGCTCAACTCCTACTTATCCAGAATCAACCCTGACATACCCAACACATGTCCGGCATGTGGAGATTCTCCGCACGACACCAACCACCTATTCACATGCCCTCTCAAACCCACTCATCTAACCCCCCTCTCCCTCTGGTCCAACCCTATCGAAACTGCACGTTTCCTGGGCCTCCCCCTAGATGAGTTCGACGACAACGACCATGGGTGAATCCGCTCTTTACGGGGCGCGACTAGCCGCTACAACAACAACAACAGCCGCTACAACAAAGGAAAGGGGGGTTATATGAGTTGGGTTTAAAGGGCATGTGAAAAGGTGAGCGGCATCGTGCGGGGAGTTATCACATGCCGGACACACATTAAGTATGTCTGAGTTGATTGTGGACAGGTAGGAGTTTAACCTGCAACAATATCCGGAATGTAATTGGGCCAGAGTGACGCGGGATTCACGAAGCAACTGGAGCTCCTTCTCGGCTATGGGTGGTGGTTTGACTCCGAGGAGGGTATTCACAGGGCGAGAGTTGATAAAGTTAGTGATTGTCTCTCGGTGAATGTCGTTTAAGACTACCCGGTAGCCAGCAGGGTCCAGTCTGTTGGTGGTATGCGCCGATCTAAACAGGGTTAATTCGTCCGAATTTCCCAGCAAAAGCGGCAACGCTAGCCAACGAACGTGACCATCTTCGCCTGCCGAATTAGTAGGTATTTAAACGCGGAGATTCGGACCCTGGTAGACGAACATAAGCGGAACAAGTGGAGGGAGCACCTGAAGTCCTGCAACTTTGCGGCAGGTGTGGGCATGCTTTGGACCACCGTGAGGTCCTTGTCCAATCCGGCGAAGCGTGATGATCGAGTGGAGATTTCATTCGGTGAACGCGCTTCGTCGGACCCGAAGAGATGCCCGAGATACTTCAGCCGACAATTTATACTGCATCCTTCGGTGGATAGGACTAAACGGAAGGTCTCCAGTAGTGCGATTCACTAACTTTAAACGGTACGACAATTGTTATTTTTAGCGGCAATATTTGCCGTTTGCACTAACGATTGTGCGATTCACTAACTTATACTTAACGACACTTAACAGCTGTTTCATTGTATTTATTCAAAGTGATAAAGAGTGGCACCTCTATCAATCTAAATGTCAAAATAAGCGAAAAGCACAAAGAGGAATAGAGAAAAAACAAACGAATGCCTGCTGCCAAACATAAATTTGAAAGTTTTTATTATATTTCATTAAAGTGAAATAGATATTTCAAACTACAAACACTTAAAATTCTTTATATATATTGCAATGATCCATTGTAGCAGAATTCCGGACTCTTCTATGAGTGTTTTGTTAGAATAGTCATCAACTCGACTCCAAGGAATATGCGGAATAACCTGCAAATATGCCGTGGTTATCGTTTTCAAACTTCGTGTTGTGCTCCAGCGTATTTACGATTCACATACATATATTTAATTTTTTTTAAATTATAATCATTTATCTATATATTAAAACTAAACTATATTTCTGTTTTTATACATGGATCCTTGTAAAAGTTTGCTTTTACAATTAGCATATTAATTGAATGGTAGATGTGGTGGTTGGCATAAGCCTCCTGATGATTCCTTGGTGGCAAAATTGATATATGCGTGGAATCGACGGCTCCAATAGAGCCTCCCACAAAGGGAGACGACGCCGAAGCAAACATTTCTTTAGCAGAATGGCGTTCCACTTGGGTCATAGGAAACCTCACTTTCTGGTGAAACAACGAATCATTGATTGCATACGTTACCCGATGAATGTCGACTTACGGAAAACTGGTTCATGGATATTCCCCATTGTTCACCTACGGGTCGTTGATACCAACCAATTACGAAGAACCTTAACGCCGCTAGAACCTACCAATATAAAAGGAAAATTTAAAATTGCATGCAGGCTTAAAGATTACACGAGATACCTGTTTCTCAGTTGAGATTGCTGTTATTCTGGATCCTCTTATTTGGTTGTCAAGCTGATAAATTAGTTATTCAGGTATTCAGCTGGAGTTAACCGATACAGTTTTTGAAAGTCTGTTGCATTTAGAAGAAAGGGATTGTCCACATCTCGGAGTAAACGTCGATCCACTGTTGGAGCGCTTACTTCTTCATCACCTGCCAAATATTTAAACGACATTATTTAATGTTCCTTTTTTAATTACAAGAAAACAAATCACTGAATTTTAAATTTTTCTTTTATTTAAATTGAAATCACGAATTTCACTTTTCTCGATTGAGTTAACAACACAAAATTTGTTGTCGTTTAGTTTTCGGTCATCGATTAGCTAACATCAACAGCTGATTCGGCGAATGCGAAAATCGTTAAAAATGGCTACTGAATAGCAGGGTCGCTAAAATTTTGGTTAAGTTGAGTTAACCAAACGAATATCTTTAAAATAAGTTAGTGAATCGCACTACAGAAGGCTACGCAAATTACCAAAACCTAGCGTGCCTCTTGCCTTCACTTGTGGTGAGATTGCGGAAGCCATCGGGAAGGCGAAAGCCTCCAAGGCCATTGGTCCTGATGGACTAAGCATGTTGATGCTAAAAAAATGTGGGCCCTAAGGGAGTAGCATACCTTACGAAACTGTTCAACATGTCGATGACTACCCTCATCATTCCAGAGACCTGGAAGACTGGGAGAGTACTACCGCTTTTGAAACCAGGAAAACCGGCCGAAAATGGAGAATCTTATCGACCGATTTTTCTTCTTTCACCAGTGGTTAAGAGACTCGAGGCCATGCTGCTTCCCTATTTTACACACCATCTAAGCCCGGCTAAGCATCAACACGGATTCCGGAAGGTGCACAGCACAATAACAGCACTAAACGTCATAAACACCCAGGTGATTCGTGGCCTCAATCGTAACCGTCTCTGTGAGAGAACTGTCTTAGTGGCGTTGGACCTATCAAAGGCCTTTGATACGGTCAACCATTGAACGCTACTTGAAGACAATGAAACATCCACTCTCCCGCTCGGTCTAAAGCGGCGGACTGCGAACTACCTGAGTGGTCAACAGGCGGTGTATTTTAGAGACTCAATATCTAACCGAGAAGAATTAAACGAGGGGTACCCCAGGGTGGCGTCCTCTCCCCGGTTCTGTTTAATCACTATATCTCGAAGCTTCCTCAGCCACCCGAGGGGGTTTCAATAGTCTCATATGCCGACGACTGTACGATCATGGCATCCGGCAATGCAATAGATGACATGTGCTCAAAGGTGAATGGTTACCTCTCAGAACTTGCTCGTTTCTTCACTGGTCGGAACTTATTTCTATCCCCTGCCAAATCCTCGGCGACCTTATTTACCACCTGGACGAAAGAGGTCAGGACACAATTAAATATACATGTGGACGGTACACCTGTACCGACAGTAAACCACCCAAAAATTGTGGGTGTTACATTTGACAGCCTGGCCTCTTTCTCTGCGCACACAACTGCAGTCGTCAATAAAGTACAGAGCCGCAACAAAGTCCTCAAGTCGCTAGCCGGCAGTACTTGGGGCAAAGACAAAGAAACGTTGTTGGCAGCATACAAGGCGGTTGGTCGGTCGGTTTTAAACTGCGCCGCTCCAATTTGGTCGCCCGGGACAAGCAGGACCCAGTGGGTGAGACTACAGGCTACCCAGAACGCAGCACTCCGGACGGCAACTTGCCTTCTGATGTCTCCGGAAGAACATCTACACCTTGAGGCTTCAATGCTCTCAGTTAGAGAACACAACTTTATGCTCGCCAGGCAGTTCCTCGTTGGTTGCCACCGTAGTGGCCCATCTAACAAGTACCTGCTTGCTGAGGATCTGCATCAGGGGGCATCTGCTAGATATGACCGCCGAGATCCAGTCGCACACCACCAACAGACTGGACCCTGCTGCCTACCGGGTAGTCCTGAACGACATTCACCGAGAGACAATCACCACCTTCGTCAACTCTCGCCCTGTGAATGCCGTCCTCGTGGTCAAACCACCACCCATAGCAGAGGAGGAGCTCCAGCTGGTACAACAACAACAAGGCATTTTTAAATAATAGCAGTTCGCTCAACAGTTCCTTGATTTTTACTGCCTCCAAAAACTGTATTTTAATAAAATTTAGATGCACTAAAAATGTACACAGTCTCTCACATCTATGTTTTGATCAAAGAACTAAGCTGTCGCTACAGAGTTTTCAATACAAATTAGGAATTGCAAATGGGGACGCACTTTGTTTATGAAGGACTTGCTGCTGTTGTTGTTGTTGTAGCGGCTAGTCGCGCCCCGTAAAGAGCGGATTCACCCATGGTCGTTGTCGTCAAACTCATCTAGGGGGAGGCCCAGGAAACGTGCTGTTTCGACAGGGTTGGACCAGAGGGAGAGGGGGGTTAGATGAGTGGGTTTGAGAGGGCATGTGAATAGGTGGTTGGTGTCGTGCGGAGAATCTCCACATGCCGGACATGTGTTGGGTATGTCGGGGTTGATTCTGGATAAGTAGGAGTTGAGCCTGCTACAGTATCCAGATCGTAGTTGTGCCAGAGTGACGCGGGACTCGCGGGGCAGCAGGGACTCCTCATCTGCTACAGGTGGTGGTTGGGCTCCGATGACTGCATTTGCCTGGCGGGAGTCAATGATGTTCGTGACTGTGTCTCTGTGGATGTTGCTTAGGACCCGCCGGTACGCCTCCGGATCCAGCGGTTGTGTGATGAGTGGCTGGATCTCGTCCTTTAGTTCTAGTAGATGTCTTCTAATGTGCCTGGGGGGCAGTTCCACGGCAAGCAGGTGCCCGTTTGGATGCCCCGAGCGGTGACATCCAGCAAGGAACTGCTTGCTGAGCATGAGGTTGTGCTCCTTAACTCGGAGCACATTGACCTCTTGGTGGAGATGCTCCTCAGGCGACATCAGAAGACATCCCGTCACCGTGCGGAGTGCGGCGTTCTGGCAGGTCTGCAGCTTCGTCCATTGTGTCCTGCTGGTTCCCGGCGACCAAACTGGCGCAGCATAGTTTATTACCGGCCGGCCAATCGCCTTGTATGTTGCCAACAACGTTTCTTTGTCTTTGCCCCAAGAGCTGCCGGCGAGCGACTTGAGGACATTGTTGCGGCTCTGTACTCTATTGGCGATTGCGGTAGTGTGCGCGGAGAAGGAGAGCAGGCTGTCGAAAGTCACCCCCAGAATCTTCGGGTGGTTAACCGTCGGAATGGGGGTGCCATCGATGTGGATGTTAAGATCCAGCCTGACCTCCTTCGTCCAGGTGGTAAAAAGGGTCGCCGAGGACTTGGCAGGGGACAGCGCCAGGTTTCTGCTAGTGAAAAATTGGGCAAGATCCGAGAGATATCCGTTCACTTTCAAACACAGATCATCAATTGCATTGCCGGTTGCCATTATCGAGCAATCATCAGCATAGGAGACAATCGTGACTCCCTCTGGCGGTTGAGGGAGCTTGGAGATGTAGTGATTAAACAGTAATGGGGACAGGACGCCTCCCTGCGGTACCCCTTGTTTAATCCTCCTTGGTTTCGATGTTGTATCTCTAAACCATACCGATGATTGACGACCACACAGGTAATTCGCGGTCCACCGTTTCAGTCCCTGCGGGAGAGTTGATGAGTCCACGTCAGCTAGTAGCGTGGAGTGGCTAACTGTGTCGAAAGCTTTCGACAGATCCAACGCTACTAGGACGGTTCTCTCGCAGGGGCGGTTTTGGTTAAGACCACGGTTCACCTTTGTGTTTATGGCATTAAGTGCTGTTGTTGTGCTGTGCACTTTCCGGAAGCCATGTTGATGCTTAGCTGACCCAAGTTGGTATGTATAGTACGGGAGGAGTAGGGCCTCAAGTGTCTTTACCACAGGTAAAAGCAGGGAAATCGGCCGATAGGAATCACCCTTGTCGGCCGGTTTCCCTGGTTTCAGTAGTGGGACCACCTTCCCAACCTTCCAGATGTCTGGAATGATGAGGGTGGCCATAGACAAATTGAGGATCCCGGTGAGGAACTCAACTCCCGCGGAGCCTAAATTCTTCAGCATCAACACGCTTAGCCCGTCAGGGCCAATGGCCTTGGAGGCTTTCGCCTTCCCGATGACCTCCTTTACCTCGCCACACGTGAAGGTAAGAGGCGCGCTGTTGTTCGGTAATTTGCGCAGCCTCCTGGTCACCTTCCGCTTGGTCCTATCCCCCGAAGGATGCAGTATAAACTGTCGGCTAAAATAGCTCGCGCATCTCTTCGGGTCCGACGAGGCACGATCCCCGAATGAAATTTTCACTCGGGCGTCGTGCTTCGTCGGGTTGGATAAGGACTTCACGGTAGACCAAAGCTTACCAACACCCGTGACCAGATTACAAGACTTCAGATGCTCCTCCCACTTGTTCCGCTTGTGTTGGTCAACCAGCCTCCGAATCGCCACGTTTAAATCCTGAATGTTAGGATTACGGGGATCGGAGCGGCGAAGGTGGTCGCGTTCGTTCGCTAGAGCGGCCGCTTCAGCCGGGAAGTTGGGACGGATCTCAGGGATCCTCCCTGCCGGAATGAAGCGGGCCGCAGCTGACGCAACCACCTTGCGGAACTTATGTTCGCCTTTTCGAACGTCGGTGGGAGCGGGAAGAGACCTGAAGGCATTTTCGGTGAACTCCGCGAACCTGACCCAGTCAGCCTTTTTAAAGTTGATATAGGTCCGATGGTCCGCGGAGACAAAGTCAGCAGGTCTGTCAATCGAGATGATTATAGGTAGGTGGTATGATGCAAGCGATAGCATAGGTCGCCACGTTATGCTATTTATCAGACCTGCGCTAGCTATCGTTAGGTCAGGCGAGCTGCTGCAACTACCCATAATCCGGGTGGGGCATCATCATTCATCGTGCAGAATGTCGAATCGTCTATCTGCTCTGCCAAATCGTTTCCCCACCGATCAGCTGGTAGGCTTGAATGCCAGAGATCGTGGTGCGCATTAAAGTCACCTACTACCAATCGGTTTTCACCTCTGAGGAGCGCACCTATGTCAGGGTGATATCCTGCCGGGCAGCAGGTAACAGGGGGTATATAAATATTAAATATTTCGAGCTCGACATCGCCTGACCGGATAGCTATTCCTTGACATTCTAAGGTAGTGTCCCTGCGGTCGATGTCTTCTTCAATAAGACGATACTGCACTGTGTGATGGGTGATGAATGCTAAGCCACCACCATTACCTCGCTCGCGATCCTTACGATGCACATTGTAGCCGTTGCAACTCAACAGAGTTGAGTTGCTGTGCAGTTTCGTTTCTTGGATCGCAGCTATTGACAGATTATGCCGACTCATAAAGTCGGTTATCTCCTCAATCTTGCCCTGCAGCCCATTGCAGTTCAGCTGAAGGAGTCTCGTTTGCCTCGGTAGAGTCGTCGCGGAGAGGGGTGTGAGGGAAGGGTGATGTTGCCCACCTGGACCCTGCTGCACATGCAATGGCACGTTGGGCTGCCTTATGGTGTTGTTTGGCAGCGCCGCCACTGGCGCGTGCGGTTGCGAGGCTCTACAACAGGGAGCCAGGTAGTCACCCGACCATTCACGTGTGGTGCGCAGGCCAGAACACACTCGAAAGTGACACCAGCCTTGGCACGAATTGCACCTGACTGATGCCGCATTCCGGTATATCCTAGCCTGACACACGGAACAGACTGTGTGGGGTACCAGGAGCTGCTGGCTATTCCCCACACGGGGGACGGAGCTAGGTTGGGGGGGGGGGGAGGGGAGCGACCATGTTGTTGTGTGCTCCTGCGAACCGTAGAGGTTCTGCCGGTGCTGGGCACCGGTGCACTAGGTGCAACTAGGGGAGCCGTAGAGGCTATGGGCGCCATAGGGCGCGAACAACATGGGGCCACATAGTTTGTGGACCACTCCTTGTGGGTCTTAAGGCCTGAGCAGATCTTAAGATGGCTCCATCCGTCGCACGAATTACACCTTACCGAAGTGGAGTTCGGATGGAGCTTTTTCTGGCAAACGCAGCAAAAATAGGTTTCTGGACCAGGGTTTGACTCGATGCCAGCCCTGACCAGAAGGAGGTGAAGCAACCCTGCTGCAAGGAGTTGCTCCAGGAGAGACAGACAACTTATGGGGTAGGCCGATCTAAACAGGGTTAGATCGCCGAAACAACAGTCCTTGGCCGGGTGAAACCCGGGTCATTCCGGTACGTAGAACCGACTGTCGTGGGAATGAAGGACTTGCTGCTCCTGCTGGGCGGTTTTCTCTCCTCGCTTTTATATAACTTCTACTTGCCGGAACCCCTTTTTCATCGGAAGGGATCTCCTTATCCTCATATGCTGATGTTTGTACGATAATGGATATTGTAGACTTTTTCTTAAAAGTCTATGGTTATCTCTCAGACGTTTCCACTCTTTTACTGCAATGAGCCTGACACACTCGTCTACAAGGGCTAAGGTGATCTCTTCACAACCTGTATGAAAGAGGTCAAACGAGTGAAACAAGGCAACGAAATTAAAATACCGACTGTAGTAATCCCGAGAATACCGTCGTCCGAGCTTTAATAAATCTGGCCGATCTGATACTTGGCAACTAAGCCATTTAAATAAGGTAGCGAAAATCTGGTAAACTGCATGAACTAGCTACTTTGATTGCTCACCAGCACTTCATTTGAGAAAACTGTTTTCCTAAAAGCCCAGACGATAGTGTCGTGATTTATGGCTCATTTTTAGTTTAAGAACAAATTACGATGAAACTAAGTAATTTCCGCTTGTAAAATCGATCTATAAACTGAAATGAAATGAGGTATTTTATCATAAATCAAGAACGAAATTACGAGCAAATAGTGTCGGCTCAAAATTTTGTCGATAATAATTGAAATATGTGGTCTCCTACAAGCGAACTTGACGCAGTTTGAAATATTAGATTTCACTCAACTGTTCCTGAGTTTTTTATTGCCTCTAAAAATAAATAAATAAAATTTACATATATTAAAAATGTACACAATCTCCCACGTTTTTTCCTTTGGACTAAGCAACCCTGTGGCTACAGATCTGTTAATACAAAGCAGGAATGGCAAGTGTTTATGCGAACTAATTTATACGAAAATACGTAATTAACGCAGTAGTGTGTCCGGCGTATAAATCACAAGATGGATTCGAAATACTATTGCGATCTTTTGAACACTATGTTAATAGATTTTGGAGACAATCTTTTGGGTTCAGATTAGATATTTCAGCAAGACAGGGAGTCTCCAAGAAGCCAAAAGAATTTTTGATATCAAAAAACATTTCGACTCTTGATTGGCCAGTGGTAAGTCCTGATCTGAACCCCATATAAACCCTTTGGGCTATATTATCTAAAAGAGTGTATAGCAATTAACGCCAATATGATACGTTATCGCAACTAAAAGCTGCGATCCAAGGAGAATGGGGAAAATTTGACATTTCTCTTCTCCAGACCCTGGTTAGCTCCATGAATAGATGTGTAATGGAGGTAATTAATAAGAAAAGAGAAAACACTCACTACTAAAATTAATTTCTTAACTAATTAATATAATTAATATTTTTTTCTAACCTGGATATTGGTGTCCGTTGTCCGTTATATTAACTTCGTTTGGGTCAACCATACCATACGTATTGAAGTCGCACTGTATGGCTTTTATGAAAATGTACAAAAATTTCATCAAATAGATGTGCTCGTCCAATTAAACCATGAATTAATTCCCAGTTATATATACGTGTTTTTCGCTTAGTGTAGATATTGATAAATATAATAACTCGCCAATTAACTGGTGGTATAATGTCTGGTCGATCTTTACATCGAAATCATCAACTTCGGTTACCTTATATCCTGAATCCTAAGACGGTGATACAGAATGGCAGTTGACAACCTTATGGTCCCAGTAGTCCTGTTATCGCACCAGTACTTCCACATCTTTCGATCTCCCAGCCAAGGAAATACGAAATCGGCAAGTTAAATTTCTTTATCGACAAGTTTAAACTTCTTTACCAGTCCGGCCTTAAATATGTTGATGTCTTCTAAGTTTTGACTATCTACATAAATTTCAACAATATTTCGTATATCTAGACACTGCTCGTTCTTGCACGATGAAACCCCCATTTTATTTAGACCTGCATCAAGAGTGAAATTCCACTCACGATCAAAATGTTTAAGCCCGTAAATGTGCTTTATGTAGCCACAAAACTCGATCTGCTAATATTCATCCACAAAGCCTTCGGGTTGTTGCATGTAACACTCTTCGCTTAAGTAACTATTATGATAGGCTGTTGTGAAGTAACTGCCAATGCAAACAACATTCTTATTGTTGCTTATCTTATAACTGGCGAGAATGTTTCTTTATAGTTAATACCAGCAGTAGTCAAAAATGCTCCCCTTTAGCCACTCGATGTTTCCTTCCTTATCTGATCTCACTTCAAACATCCATTTACTTGCAATAACTTTTTTATTTGGTGGTAATTTTACCAGTGGTCATGTTTTGTTTATAATCAGTGAATCGATTTCCTGTCTTTTGTCTGCTTTCTATTGCTGTTCATGTTTGTTATTCAAAGTATCTTTTACGCTTTCAGAGATGTTAATTTTATCACGATTCTTCTTCGACGTTTTCGGTTTAAGGGCTCACCAGAGTTTTGCATCATCTTCGTCAGTAGGTGCGGCTGCGAGCGGGCGTCTTACTTGGAGCAAGCGGCTCGCTATATAAATGTGTCCTAAATTAAAAATGCCCCATAATCTGGTTGTGCGCTGGGCTTGGTACACGGCACGTAAAAACAGCTTTCAATGAAAAATTTCAACAAAAAGTCTCTACGGCAAACGTGTAAAAGACTATTATATAAGGGTGTGCACTTGGAATGTCCGGACCCTTAATTGGGAAGGTGTCTCTGCCAGGCTGGTAGATGCCCTCGTAAAGGCAAATACTGACATCATCGCCATTCGAGAGATGCGATAGCCGGAGCGACGTCTACTACAGCTACAATGTAAAGGAGCGCAAGTTCGGTATTAGATTTGTTTTGAGAGAGAGACATCGTCGCCACGATTTGCATCAAAGCGATATTCTTCAACATCTCGCTGATTTGCGCCCACCTCTACGGAAGAGAAGCACGGTGTGACCAAAGATCGCTTCTATGAGCGCCTTGAACGGGGGTACAAACATTGCCCCCGTCACGATATAAAACTCGCACTAGGCGATTTTAATTTTTAATTTTAAGAAAAACATGTACAATAGTATTATTCAAAGTATTGCCCCTCTGAAGCTATGGTTTTTTCCCATCTTTCTGGCAATTTGTGGATCCCATCCCAAAAGAACTGCGCCGGCTTGACAGCCAAGAATGAATCAAGCCAATTTTTGATATCCTGCTCTGATGTGAACCGTATTCCAGTGAGGGCGTTCTGCATCTATCGGAACAAATGGTAGTCAGAAGGGGCAAGGTCTGGAGTATAAGGCGGGTGAAGTAAAACTTCCCATTCACTGTTTTCCAAATAGTTCTTAACCGGAATAGCAACGTGGGGCCGAGCGTTGTCATGGTGGAAAATTATTGCCTCGTGTCTGGTCGCATATTCCGGGCGTTTTTCGGCTACTGCTCTCCTCAAACGGATTAATTGTGTTCGGTAGCGTTCTCCATTGATGGTCTCACCCGGTTTTAGCAGCTCATAATACAGCACATCCTTCTGATCCCACCAAATACAGAGCATTACCTTCGCGCCATGGATATTCGGCTTAGCCGTTAAATTGGCTGGTTGGCCGAATTTCACATATGATTTTTTGCGCTTGGGGTTGTCGTAATGGATCCATTTTGCATCACCAGTAACAATCCAATGCAAAAATGGCTTTCTTTTGTGGCGTTCCAGCAGCATTTCGGACAAGCAAAACCGCCTTTCGACATCTCTCGGCTTGAGTGCATGTGGAACCCAATTTCCTTGCTTTTGAATATAACCAGCTGCTTTTAAACGTTCTGAAATGGCTGCTTGAGTGACACCCAAAGATTATGCGAGCTCTTCCTGCGCTTGGCAACAATCTTCATCGAGTAATGCTTCCAGTTCTTCATCTTCAAACTTTTTTGGCTGCCCAGGACGTTCATCATCTTCCAAGCTAAATCACCACTTTTAAATCGTGCAAACCACTTTTGGCACTCTCGCTCAGCTAGTGCATGTTCACCATAAGCTTCCACCAAGATACGATAACTTTCGGCAGCAGTTTTCTTCATATTGAAGTAATGAAGAAAAACTCCCCGCAAAAACACTTTCTGGCACAAAGTTCGACATATTTGAGTGAAAAAAAATTATTGTTTACGCTTCAAATGAATGACATATACTGAAAAGACGTACAATGACAGTAGCTTTCCAACGTACATATGTTCGGAATATATTGGAACGATGGAATACATACAAGTTCCGCCATTTCTTAGCACACGAGTTAAGTTATAGACCCAATAATACCAGGTTCAAGCATAAAAAGATACATTAATATACATGGCTATCTCCTGATGGAAAATCACAAAATCAAGTTGATCATGTCGTGGTAGACGGAAGACATACTTCCAGTGTCTTAGACGTGCGGACTATTCGGGGAGCTAACATCGACTCAGATCATTATCTTGTCGCAGCCAAGATTCGCACGCGCCTCTGTTCAGACGGTTTAAAGCTGCAATCATAACAGATAGCCGACCGTTTCACCACTCGACCTGCATTCCAGATCTCTGAGAGCAATGTTCAATAAACAGATATCTGCGCGCAATGGGACCACATTTTTCGCTCATTACGTGCTGTCGCTAAAAATGCCATTGGTTTTCAGCGAGCCTGAAAAAAGACTGGTACAATGAGCAGAGCCGCGCCGCTATGGAAAAGAAAGATACTGCCTACAGGCAGTTGGCGCTGATTATTGTGCATAGCCGATCATTATTCAATTTCTGCCCTTTACACGGAATTTACCATACTCAGACTTGCCTAACGCAACCGTTAAAAACCCAAATACTTAACTGTGTTTCTGGCCGTACCATATTCGGTTTGGAACTATGTATATTGTGTATTGAGGTATTTTATAGTGTTGATGGTATGCGATTTCGAAGATAAAGAAATGTCGTCCGAAATTTTTCGCAGGGATTTACGTACGCACTCCGACACTCCGTTTTGTTATGGATAAGGGGCTCTCAATTGGCGTGAGATACCAATTTCTTCTTTTGAATGTTTTATAATCTTCAAGTACTTCGTCTTATGTTTTTATGAAATAAACGAACATTTTTCGCAACCTGCAATTATTGAAGGTTAGGAAGTATCGCGAACTGCCAATGATTGAATGTTGATGAGTCCTTAAACGCCGCACAGTGATCGATTTGAAGTATTTAGGCGGCCAAAAGTCAAAATCTTAAATACGTAGTAGGCACAAAATATTGACGTCTACGTATAGTAAAAACTTCCGCGAATTACCCCCCACCCTTTTTTTCAACAACCATACGTCACCGCTTCCGTGCAGTTAGACGCAATTTGATCGTTGACTTGATACGTATTTCTATTTGGTTGCCCAAATTATATAAAATTTCGCAATACGCATGTACATATGTTTATTTTAAGTTGTGTAGTGAAGTGAAAGTGAAAGTGATTCCCATATCTCAGGTAAGCTTCTATTAAATAAAGAATAGTTTTAACTTTTATTTTTAACTTCCGTTATATTTTTCGGTAGTTGAACATACCCTCTTTTTCACATAAAAAATGTAATTTTTTTAATTTCAAAAGCAATTTTGTTATGGATCAGGGTTCGTCCGGATCATATTTTTTTGTTTATTGAATACGTTACACATTCAGCTTTTCTATAAAAAAACAAGAGCCGCAGAATCCCGCTTATTCCTTAAAGACAGCAGTTCAAAGTATTTTGTTAAAAAAATTTAAAAAAACATTTTTTTTAATTTTATGTTTTTTTTTCAGTTATGGAGATACCTAGTTCGTCGGGGGTGAAAATAGTGACCCGTAAATGTATGTTTGAGCAAATGCAACTACAAAATTTGCTAAGTATGGATGAGAAATTGGAGTTTTTAGAAAACCACTTGCTATTGTCTTGCGGAGACACTGTGGAAAGAAAAAAGAGCCTTAAGCATACATTTTCCTACATCAAACACGAATTTAAACATAGATGGCTAAAAGCTCGTAAAGTTGAAGAAGTTTTTAAGAAAAACAACCAGAAGTGGCTGGAAGGCACTTTTGAAATACCAGTGCATTCGCTTAATCAACCAGGTCGTCCGAGCAAATCATTTTTGGATTCGAGTGAACGAAGCAAGAGCAGAAAAACTAAGGAAATTCGATCAAATGTTGATGATGAAATGATTATACATGCCGCACAAGTCATATTGCAAACGAAGGGAAAAATAAATGCCTCAAAAGTGCTCAAAGATATACGAAATTCACCAACAAAGGCTAGTAAATATAGAAAAGCCTATTCCAAGACCAATGAAACAATTGCTCCTTTGACCCCGTTCCAAGCACTCAAAATGTTCGTAGAAGCTGACCTAACAAGACGACAATATGAAATAATAAGGGCAACTAACCCAAAGCATTACCCTTGTTACGACCTTTTGTTGAAAGCAAAACAAGAATGCTACCCACCAAAGACGGCATTGCGAGTAACGGCTACCTGCGCAGAAATTAGTTTACAATGCCTAATGGATCATACTATTCAACGATTATCAATCTACCTGGAAGAAGTGTTATCAACCCTTAACGAAATTGAAAGAAAGTCATTAACGGTCATTTATAAATGGGGGTGTGACGGGTCACAACAAGCACGGTACAAACAAAAATTCTCGGAAGACGCCGAATCCGATGCTAGTATATTTTTGAGTTCTTTTGTCCCACTTCAAATTATTTGTGGTAAAGAAAACAATAAAGTGTTTTGGCAAAACCCAACACCATCATCACCACGATTTTGCCGCCCCATCAGATTTCGGTATGTGAAAGAAACTACAGATGTAACAAAAGAGGAAATAAGTTATGTGCAAAATGAAATTAAGAACCTCACTCCTACAAAAGTAAATATTGATGGAAAAGAATTTTCTTATAATCACATTTTAAAAATGACCATGATTGATGGCAAAGTTTGCAATGCTGTAACCAACACGACCTCAACTAGCCGATGCTATATATGTGGCGCCACTTCCAAAGATTTCAATAATTTAAGCAAAAAGAACGAGATAAGTCCCGATGCTCTTGAGTTTGGCATTTCGGTATTGCACGCAAAAATACGTATTTTTGAAAGCATTCTGCATTTGGCATATAAATTGCCCGTGAAGAAATATGGAAAGAAAAGGACTGATGAAGAGAAAGCATTAGAAGAAGAAAGGAAAAAAGAAATCCAAGAAAGATTCCGCTTAGAAACTGGGCTGTTGGTGGACATGCCTAAAGCCAATTTTGGTAATACCAATGATGGCAATACGAGTAGGAGATTTTTTGAAAACACAGAATTAGCGGCGGACATAACAGGCATTAACCACGAATTAATACACAAATTTAAAATCTTATTAAAATAAAAATTTGAAGAATACGCCTTCAACACCGCGCAAATGTATGTGGAATTATACGGATGGCATCCCATGACTTCAACAATGCATAAATTACTATTACATGGGGCGACCATCATAGATAATGCACTGTTGCCAATCGGCCAATTGTCGGAGGAGGCTGCAGAAGCACGAAATAAACATTTTCGGTCATACAGAAAGAAAATTTTCAAGGGAAGAATGCAACCGTGATATTTATCAAAGATTGCTTCTTACTTCAGATCCACTCGTAAGTAGTGAAAGATCGTTAAAGAAAACTTCACACAACATTTTTTCCAGTGAAGTTATAGAACTATTAGAACCTGCCGAGCCCCACAGACAATCAAGTATTGAGCACGAAGAAGTCGAGATAGAAACATCTTTTAATAAGACAATTTAATGCATTTTTATTTATTTATGATTTATGAGAATAAAATGTGTTTTTATTATAAAATATATGTTTTTCTTATTTATTTTTTAAAATAAATAGATAGTTTTTTAAAATACAGTCTTTCGAAGCCATTAACGTCCAAAAATAGTTTTGGCCGCCTAAATATTTCAAATCGACCACTGTGCGTCGGTATGGGTCAAATCTAATATATTATTTGGTTTACGTTCAGATTGTTGTGGAAACTATTGTGTTCAAATTCTAGTGCGCAAAAATAAGCCTGCTGCATTGTACTCTCACATACAAATAAACCGTTTTTAATATTTGCTTTTAAAGTTACTTCATTGCAATTTCTATTTCGTACAAGAGCGCCATGGTCGGGGAATGTCGCGCCTTTTGTTATGCCATTTCGTGACAGAAAAAATGATCTTTGAAAGTGGGAGCATACAAAGTATTTTGAAGCAGCTATTTTCCATTGTCTGTTGTCAATTTTACATCTTTTCCTGCTGCTGTTGTGGTTTGGTTTCAAGGGATCGATACCTTTTCCTCTACTTTCCGCATTAAAATGAATAGATCTTTGTTGCTGCACTTTTGTGACGTTGCATCACTATATACAATCTATTCAAACCGATTCTCGTAATAGCTGTTAAAGCTTGCGCATAATATGAGCGTTCCTTCAATTCTTTCGTTTCTTTTTGCTCTTTTGATTTTTCCAATTTATAATTAGGTGTGTACTGCCCACGCTTATGACAGTGGTATCATTTAATATTATTTTTTAACTTTTGATTCCCCCTATGCATCTCATTAAAATTTACATTTTCGTCATTTCGTTGTTGTGCTCTGTTATAGTTGTTGTTGTTTTGTGCCAACAATGCATGCTGATTGCTTCATTGGTCTTTCGATTATTTAACCGCTCATATCCTTCCAGAGATTTCAGTTCTAATACGCTGTTCCCGGCAGCTCATCCCTCGCCTCCATTGCCATCACAAAGCTCTCTAAATGATAAGACAAACTAGACAAAAATATGATGGCCAACATTTCTTTATTTATTCAAATTCCAACCTCTGCTAACTTTCCAACGCTGTCTGTAATGAGTTTAAAAATTGTGGCATATTACCTTACCGCACTCCGACAAACGGAGATTCAACCAACTTTTGCACAGTGTAACTTTCTTGGCGGGGGCTTTGGGTCTATAGATCGTGTTAAGGCGGGATCTAAAATCGGGAGCCGATCCTTTTAGACAAATAATTACCTGTTTTTTCACTTCAGTCTGTGTGTACACAAGATCAATTAAAAAAACCTATGTTTGTATGTAAGTCACCATTTATTGCTGTAAAAAACCTGGTACAATGTACGTACATACAAGAAAATTGTTACTCACCTGAGACGTCGCTGTAAGAAAAGTAAGACCTTTTGCTAGTCGCTGGTAGCCTTTATAGCCCTGGCAACAGGCTCAGCTAACAGGACTCGTGTAAAAGTAAAGCAAGTAACGAGTCCTGTCAGCGATTAGCTTACAGCGACATATCATTGTGACAATTTTCTCTTACGGCTAATTACAGACCTTAACAGATCGACTCTAAGTTTTCCACGCTTGCTTGGAGTTTTTCAATGTGGTTCAATTGTGTTGATTTGATAGACAAAGCCATTATTGCAAACGTTTTTCCATCTAATATACCCCATTCTTGCATCACTCCGCACCAATTTACAGGGCACAACCTTCCACTGGTCCAAATGAGTGGAACACACCATGAGTCCTAGTTATGCTCGTCAAGTTTTATAGCATACGTTCCACTTGCCATATCTGCAATTGCACTTACTATAAGTTCACGAGAACTTTGTGGGGGTTTTTGTCTTCCGGTTGCAGAATTGTATCCTCATAAACGACGTCATTTTCTGATGAACTTACTCCTTCAACGTTCTCTTCATCTGGTGCTCTGCTTCTAATCCGCGTCTTCGGAGCACCTGGGCAAATTGATTACATATTGTACATATTAACTATAGTAAGAGAAAAATTAATACATAAGTAAAAGGAATTATAACAGCTATGCCAGATTATTTCAACAATTTTTGTGTTCATGAAATTGAATTTAAATATCTATGCGCTTTCAAGGATCAGGTCTCATTTAAACCAAAGTAATGTTTCCATTTAAAAATATGATACGAGCCCTAACTGTGAAAAAACGTAAGCCACAATTTTTTCAAAATTTTCTTTTTATGCAGAAATTCATCTTGGTAGTATATGAGTATTTCTGCGTCAAAAATAAAAATTTGAAAAAAGTAATGTCCCTTTCATTTTTTTCTGGGTTGGGGCTCCATGATTCAATTATTAAAGGTTTGATACATAATGACAGCTAATTTCTAGCTCTTCAGTACAAAAGGTTGCATTTGCGAAGGAGGTGGAAAGAGGGAAGAATGTAATCCCTTTTTGTGAAAAAGTAGTTAAGAAGTAGGCAAAGTATGTATGTAATTAGTGGTAAATGTAAGCTCCACAAAATCGAAACATGTTTGGAAGTCTACGATATATTTGATGCATTTTTCTGACTGGAAATTCTTTCATTATTTTAATTGACAAACATTTAGTGGTAAATACATGAAATTGTTGGAAAAATCAAATTTTTTTGGTCACAATATAAAATAACATGTGATTACGTTATTTGTTCTTATAAAAAAACAAACAACACAAACTCGTTTGAAAGCCATGTTATATACTGACCCATATGAATTGATTCACCAAAACTCACCTGAACTCCCCAAACTCTTTAATACGCTTAATTTACATACGTATTAGTTCGTTTCGAAAAACGCGACATTAGTCAAAACGGCGTAAACCGAATTTTTAGTCTTCCATACGATTTCAAAGACAAGGTTATTGATAGGTTCAAACAAGGGAAAGTACTTTTTAATTATATTGCGTACAGAAAAACGTATGGTACAAAAAGTACATATCAGCACATTTAAAACATAAAATCATTAAATATTAAGGTACAATGGTTTAGTTTAAATGCATTTCAATTTTTGAAAATTTAAATATTATTATATCATAACATCTTTGCGTTTCATCATGAGTAATCTCAAAAATAACAGAACATTCAGTCAATAACATTTACAAAGAACTTAGAAATTGTTCGGTAATTTTATAAGGAATCTTATACATATATATGTATGTATATTACTTCTTTATCTATAAAACATATGTATGTAGATGTAGTGCATAGTTTGTAAAATGCTGGAGTCAAATATCCCTCCATTCACAAGAAAATGGGCCTCTTCATTATTTTTTTATTTGCTTGTTCAAATTTTTTATAAGCTGATACATGCGAGTTTTGAAAAACAGTTTTTTTACGTCCATGGTGGAATTTATGTGTTCCGACATTACCAAAAGCTTTTGCAAATATTGCTCACACGGATTAATTTGGTCGCCATTAAATTTCTTAAATACAGCCTCCAGGTTTTTCACTTCGCTTAAAAATTCAGTGGTCGGCTTTGTGAGTGCTCCTCTGGGCACTTCATCGACCCACGTGTATGTTGGCTCATTCGAAACGTGTTGCGTTAAGCCAAGTTTTCTGACAATGAAACCTGCAATATACTCAAGAGCATCTTCATAAATGCTATCGATTTCTTTCTCTGGTATCTCATTAGGGAATGATAATTCTGATAGCTCAAACTCTGCAGTTAAAAAAAGTAGGCACTGTTTCTGTTGGAAAATCAGTTTATTGTTTCTATTATCTATGCTGTTATATTTTACCTTATATAAAGTAATTAAATGCCACGCAAAAACTAGTACTTCCGTTAAGGATAAATAATATGTAATATGTATTCACTGGATTACATTTCGTTTGCATAAGACAATATCTACGCATGTATATGTTTTTCAGTTACATTTTAAACAACTTACATACAAACGGGACAGGTGATATGATTGGGTATTCTTCTCCCGCCGTTCACGAAGATCAGGAACAGACGTTAATAGCAACCTATATATACAGAGACAACGGTCGGCATTAATGTTTTCACATGCTCTTATAGAGATTTTTGTAAACCAAATTTTGCTGACAAGTACTTACACGTGCTAAAAGGACAGGGAATAGCGGAGGCTGCTCCCTCACGGGCTTCGATGCAAAAGAATGCTCGCACAGGGGTGGAGGTGAAAATGAGCAGGGACGAACGAGCGCCGAACTTTGGCAAAAAAAACCTATAAAAAAAGTGATCACTAATAATCGTAACATACTGTTTTCAAGTACTTACGCGTGCCAAAAGGGTTAAGATGCAGAGAAACGGTCACTGGTACACTAGTCACGATCTTGACGCACAAGTTTCCTGGTTTAAGAATAAAATATTGAAATTTTTAAAAAATACTTACTCAAATTTTCACAATTTTCAAATAAACTGTCAACGAATCAGAACAAAACAAACGAACCAGTGAAACCGATTCTATTTTTTTTTAAATTTACTACTATTTAAAAATATTTGATAAGATTCATACAAAAATGTTCAAAGAAATAACACTGAAGAGTGAGGAGCAAAGCTGTTTATGTATCAAACCTTTCATTATTGAATCATGTTGGGGCTCGACATTTTTGATGTCTGTTCTTTTAAAAATGTTTTTACTTCTTTCAAGGCAAATTTTCAGTTCCGTGGGGAACGTTTTAGGTTCTGTACAGATGGGTTTTTAGTTCTGTTGGAGCTGGCCACCTTAATTTGGTTCAGGCAGATGGCAAACGAGTTAGCACCCTTTCTGCTTTGCTTCACATGCGATTTGATTTGAGGGATATGACGCCTTTTCTTTAACTTTCTTATTACTAACGGAACAACGGGCACAAAACAACCAGATACATAAAATATAAGTACAATTTTGTTAACCAATAAGTCGAATAAAAAATATTCATTAAACAATAAGCAGTGTTTGGATTATTAATCTATAACCGAGGCGGATCCACTATACTTTTCAACGAACTCAACAAGTTCTTTATATTTACATTTCGGATTACGTGTTCTTTGGAATATCGTATTTAGGTTAATCTCTACAATGTTAACGTCAGGTCGTAGAAAACGCGACGCCTGTCAATCTAATTTAATTAGTCCTTAAAAATGAGTTATTACCGACTACACTGCCTGCTATACTGAGTACAAGAATGATATAATTCAAGATGCGTCGTCCTGGGGGGATAACATATGTATCTCAAGTAAAAGTGAACAAATAATATGGAGAAGAGTAACTTTCAACTTTTCAGTGGGAAATGTGTTTTAATTGTGATAAAATCTATAAATATATATTATATAGGTATATAATAAAGAAATCTACAAAATATTAAAAAAAAAATTTTTTTTGCCGCTTATTTGTAAAAGAGTTTGTTTACTGCGCCACCTGTTTAAGAGAGAGAGATAGGCAGGGCGGAATAAAGTGAGTTGAGTTGCTTGCTATTGGCTCCTGCAGACTCTTGCAGTATGAGGTAACATAATCGAAGAATCACTTACTGTGTTAGAATATCAGCAGTACTTACGGTGGCTCCACTTATTACAAGATGGATTTGGATGGATCCATTTCAGGCAGCAAAAATATTCCACCGCCGCTCACTTGGTTGAGTTCAATTTGAATTCCACTGCAAGTCGATGTTCCAATCATAGTAAACAAATGGCATTATCCAACGATTCTTTTCGGTGCACAGAACCGGCTGCCGGGAGAACGCACCGTGGCGATATAAATATTCTTTGCCAATTGATTGTAATTATTTTTGACTCTTAAAACTACTTTTGGCAAAATTTATATTTAAGTTTCGGGTGATCGTTTTCGCTTTTGAAGTTTAGTAAATTAACGGTTAATTTTGTACGTAGGTATTTATTAATAGAACACTAAAAGTTGTTTTATTATTTTTAATTTTAGCGACCACTAACTTCATATGTTTCTGGATTGTTCTTCATTTTAGGTATATCAACACATTCGTTAAATGAGGCAGAGTTGGCTCGAGACTTTCAGCGTATTGTCGCCAAACGAAATCTTGCCACAGAAATCCGTATTCCACTACAAAAAAGCATATCAACTTCTTCAATTGTTGCTAAGGAAGAGATAAAAGGGAGACATCTCTATGATAGTGAAGATGAAAATCAGAGCCTTTTGCGTGCCCATGTGAAAATCGAGGCTTACGATAATTCAGAGAAACGGCGTAAGCGTGGCTCACTTTTCTTTCGCAAGAAAAAAGACAAAAGTAAGATGAAATCAGGAGGACAAACAGGGTCGTGTGATGCATGTGGTGGTATCATATCAATATTAAATATTAAGGAACATCAAATGGAATGTAAAGGAAAGAAATCGAGTGGCGGTAGTGGTCAAAAACTAATAATTGGCGTAAAGAAGGGTTCCGATAAGGCAGAAGGCGGTCAAGATTATTATGATGGAGTTGATCAATCCGGAAACATAAACGATGATACTCCTTTAATACGTTCGGAGTTTCTAAACGACCCTCCTATCGAAGCACAAGATCTCGGCGCCGATCCTATATTAGGAATCGCGGCTGAAGAACATGATTCATGGTCGCCCAGCGTACCAAAAGAAGTTTTAAAGTCGCTCAAAGAGAAACAGATCAAAAGGCAAGAGCACATTTATGAGTTCATTATGACTGAGAAGCATCACTGTCAAACCCTTCTTGTTATGCAAAAAGTTTTCGTTGAGAGCATAGAGCGCCATTTCCCCTCTCTAAATATTAACTATATGTTCCCCCGTCTGTCTGAATTAACTGAGTTACATATAAGCTTTTTGAAGAAACTTCGCCAAAAACAACGAGAGCAGTATGTCGTTGATAGTATTGCTGATATATTGTTAAATTTCTTTTCATTGGAAAAAGCGCAGCACCTGCGATTAGCATATGGAGAATTTTGTGCTAATCATCGAACAGCATTGGAACATTTCAAGGCGTGCATGACCAGTCGTGATCAAACATTTGCTGAATGGTACAAACATTGTTTAGCTAACCCATTGTTAAAAAAGAAAGGTATTCCAGAGTGCATACTCTTTGTTACACAACGCCTTACCAAGTACCCTTTGTTGATTGAGCCGCTTCTTAAGAGTGGTCGAGAAGATAAGTTGGAAGCGGATAAGCTCCAGCATGCTCTTAATCTAGTAAAGGCCTTGCTTATAGATGTTGACGCATGCGTTGCAGAGAAAGAGTTGCGAGAAAGACAACTTGACATTTTCAATCGCGTTGATCCGAAATCGTTCGCCATCTATAAAAATAAGCCTTTTCGCAAATCAGATATTGGCGTTGAATCACGCCGACGACTGAAATTTGAGGGGCTTGCCACTCTAATGCAGGGTCGTTCTAAAATGCAATTGGTATTAGTTGTTGTGCTTACGGATTGCCTATGCTTTCTCTGTGAAAATTCTGCTCACAATAAGTATACCTTTTTTACTCCAGAACATAAGGCGGGCGTAGTACCATTGCAAAAATTGCTGATACGCGAGAAAGCGGGAACTGAAGCACGAGGTATTTATATAATTTCATCGAACCCATCGTTCCCAGAAATGTACGAACTCAAAGTGCAGCAACCGAAAGATAAAAATACCTGGATTCAATCGATCCGACAGGCTGTGCTAGAATGCCCATCATCGGATGTTATTGAAACTGAAGATCTCACAGCCGAAGAAAAGCTGCGAATTGGTGTCAGCAAACGTGACCTTATTGATAAAATACGACAAAAAGATATTGATCATGCAATTTTACTCGAGGATAAGATCTTTCTCCAGTTGAACTTGCTCAAAGAACAGAAGCATTTTTCTGAAGTAACGCCAATATCCGGAGTGAATAGCAATAGTGGAGAGATCAGTACTATTGTTAGTGGAAACTCTGCGAACGCATCAAATTTTCTTGCTACATTTGGTTCATATAAAGATTTAGTCGGTGTGGACTGTAATCCAGCGGAATTATGGAAATATGTTTTAAACATGGCGCAAGGCATCAGCCAGTTGGCTGCTATGGTGTACACTGCTTCGACTGGTTTACCAGTGTCACGTTCCGTAAGCTCGGTGGGAGAAAAACAAAGTGATAATTACGCGTCTCCCACTTTACCAAAACGTGCTGAAACTTTTGCGGGCTTTGATGAAAAACGTGGAAAAAATTGCTTTTCATGCCGTGATGTGTCAAAAATGTCAACACTGCAAACCCTAACTCCACGACTTCAGGAACTTGAAGAGAAACGTGATTCGAAAACGGGCTCATCAGTGGTCACTTTGAAGTTGCAAACAGCATCCAGTGACACGCATTCCATGAGCGGATATGCAACAACACTTGGGAGTGAAGAGGTTACTATCAAAGATCATAACTATGCGGCATTACAAATATCACACCACCTACATACTCTACTTTGTATAATTTCACAACAGATGACGATTATACACAGCTTACAGTTACAGTTGGCATTGTATCGCGAGAGTCCGCGCGTCGCTTACACACATAATGATCAATTAGAAGAATTACGTAATTTGCAAGACAAATTACAGGAAGAAAAAACAGCTTGGCTACGCCAGAGAGAGCATCAGGAGCAAGATCTAGATGAGAAACGTGCTCAGCAAATTAAGCTTCAAGAGGAAATCAAAGCCGAGCAAGAGGATATCAAACAACAACGTGAGCAACTCTATCGTAAAATGGAATTACTTTCAAACCAGGGTTTGTTGCTTTCGCCAAACACCCCATTGTTAATTAATAGTCCATCATTGTCTGTAATTGGCTCTTCTAATGACGATGCACATGATAGTCATGAAGGTGCACTCTTACAAAATGATACTTCAACACCGAATTTTTTAACACAGAGCACTGTTGATCGGCGAAAAGACAAATGGCGGACATCTTCAACGATATCCAAAACCCCCCCAGTTAATTTACTTAGTGCTACTAATGCGCCAAAAATTAACCAGACTAGCATTAAACAGAAAATTCCTATGAAATTGTCTTCCCTATCGTCGAGCACATCACTAGGTTCAGCTTTTGGCGGTAATAAAATTGATAAATCAGCAAGTTTCAATGCGAATGCCGCACAACAAGGAAGCTGCACCCAGATTCTGCCTCTGAAGCTGGCAGATAAACGTTCGTCAACTTCCAACTTTAACACATCACAATACGCCTCCCAAATCGTTCCACAGCATGCGCGTACTGGAAGTTCGCCTGCAATAATTCAACATCCAAATACGAGAACAGCAACCTCACCACCACCATCAACCGTACGTGTAAGTCGTACTGATTCCTCGTCAGCACTCACTTTTGGGCAACGTCAAACAAACACAAGTACAACACCAACTTCCTTACGCCCTTCGCAAACTTTGCCGGCGGCGGAGATTAGTAGCGTATCCACGGTTGGCAGCAATCCATTCAACGTTCTCAGCAAAAATAGTACTGCAAAACCAGATGAAGAAGAGATTTACTTCTGACGCCCGTTTTCGCCAGAAGTTGAAATTTAAGTATTTGAGTATACTTATCTTTTTTTTCTCTTCAAATAATAAAAATATATATGTACATGTATAAGATTTCATTATCCCAGCTTAAAAAGAACAACCAAGACTCATCTAGCGCTTAAGATTTAAAGTATTTAATGTATGTGATTAACAGCAAAGTTGATAACTTCATATTCACAAAACAATTGCATTAATCGTAGGTGTATTATAAAAATTGGTACTAGAAATAAGTGGGAACTTGGAGTAATAAAAACAATGGACGACATATCTTAACTTATTTAAAAACACTTACTTAGTAACAAAATTCGTTATCTTAAAACCATATACATACTTATCCAACGTGCAGCGATCCATTCACAAATCTCCGCAATATTATTATTATTTACGGTGTTAAATTTTTTGTAGTTAATCCAAATTAATTATGTATACATGTGTTGTTAGCATTTATGTCTAAAATAAACATTTATTTCAGTACGTCTACTGAGTATAATGAAATGGAACTCAAACGACGTACTCATATTAAGCAACCAAATGTCATGAAAATTTCAAGCAGGTAAGTGAAGGGGTAGGATAAGGATTTTGGTCGCTAAAAACTGATCTCACCTGCTATCATCTGTGTTTTTGGTCTACAACGAATAGCTGATCGAGCAGACTAAATTTTACTCATTGAAATTCTAGAAGCATAAAATTAATAATAAACCTTTTATAAGTGTCCTGTTTATTTTAAATTATATTTTAGTTTTGACCAAAATAAATTCTTTGTCAGAGTAAATAGTGATAATTCCCGTATTTATCATCCAGTCTGTGTAGATTTTAACAATTGCCGAGGTTTCTATTCGAACACATGAAAAACTCGTTTTGAAAAAATGCGAGTTTGTGTCCTTTTAACGAACTTAAACTTGCTGCTTAAATCATTTTATATATTGTATCAAAAAATTGAGATTTGCGGATATAAGATTTTCAATTTGGTTACGCTTCCATAGTGAAAATATGCCATTTTGAGCAGTTTTAAATGCTTTCACCCAATTTTAAAAGTATTGAATTGAAAGCTATGTATGTATATATTGTTAAAATGTAGGCCTTATCCAGCAATTTCGGGTGGTATTGTGAGTTGCGAAGCGAATGTGTTGGCGAAGTGCATGGTCACTCGATTATGTATTATGAGTGGCGAATGAATCCATTTGCTTGGACTTGCTGTTTCCAAGGCAAGTTACTATAGTAGCCAATTTGATTTTTTTTCTTCACATACATATGTACATGGAAGGCGAATTCATATAATGTGTAATTATAAAAGCAGCTGATGTCTTCCTCTTTCACTATATTGTTATTTTTCCTTTACCCATGACTTCCAAAAACTGAAAACTAATGGTGTCCATTCTCCTATTTTCTTTTATCGTGACATTCTAAAATTGAAAAATGTGTGTGTCTTCCCGTTATGAATTCGCCTTGCCATCACCTTATATGAATTCGCCGAGCCTACATGTATGTAAATTGTGACAACATATGCAAAAGCAAAAACAAAATACATGGGAATTATGAATTCGCCTTGACTGTTTCCTTGTCCAAAAAAAGTGTTTTTGACAAATCACTTCACCCAAATTTAATTATAAGTATTAAAAAATTACAAATAATTCCCTCCCTGAGGCCGAAACGATTAAAATAAAGATGTGGTTAATTGGAAATTCGCTTTCCTTTTATTTCAATTAATTAAACTAATATTACGTGAACAATTGAGGCGGTGTAAAGCGAGAGCAAGTTCGAAAATGTAAAAAAAAATAGCGAGGTGAGAACAGAATATTTATATACATATACTTATATTTTATTTTATATATCATTGCATGTTGGCACATGCTGACGTGTAGACGTGTTTATTTTGGCTCTTGTTATTTTTCCATTTGTTTTCTATAATGGAGGGCTTTTGTGGCAAATGTAATGTACAAATTCTGAAAAAGTTTCAACATTTAATGAAAATTTATAACTTAAGTATTAGAAACATTACAAAATTTATATTATATAGAATTTGGGGTAGTGTGTGTATATAAATAAATTTAGAGTAAATAAAAAGTTGTGTACTAATGTCAGTAAGTCGTGAACCTATTTGGTGAGCGGCAGAGTACATCGAAGGAATTACTTATTGGAACATTTCATTTCAATTTCGAAATTGGCTATTTGCTCTTTCATATCTAATTTTAATTTCCTTAGCTCTATTACTTTTTCAAATTTGTTATCATCACTTTCTTGTTTTCTTACATCTAATGCAAAACGTTTTCCTTCCAAAATTAATTTCTTTTCCTCCAGTTGTACCTTATTCTTTTGAAACAATAACCTTCTTCCTGCAGTTTTGCCAGATGAATGACGCCTGATCTCGGAGGTTTTGTTGGATGAAAAAGAATGCGGGATATCGAACACCAAGGGGCATGTCTTCTCAACGGAAGGTGGTGGAGAAGCGGGAGGAGCAAGAGAAGGCAGTTGAGATGCCGAAGAATCACTGCATATAACTGGAGCTACTGCGACAGTTTCCTTGCCAATAATTTTTTCAATTGGTTGAAATGCGGACACATTTTCCTTACATTTGCAGAAAATAATGTTATATATGTATATAAGTTAAAGGATCTTTGATCCTACACTTAAAAAAATAGAATTTAAGGGCCAACTTGCCCAAGGAAAAACACTAATTAGAACGTTATAAAAATATTTATTCAATTAGAACTATACAATTTAGTCTTAAGAATACTAGCACTCCTATGCAACTGACTTCATAGCTGCCACCAACCCAAACACCAGCCCTCGGTGTGTCGGCAGCGACGCAACCCTTGCGTAATGGTTTGCCATGGTGCCGACTGTGGCCTTGGTTTCCCACGGGCATATTTCGCTGCGTTGCGAAATGTTTCGATTGCGTAAGTAGGGCCGGCGGTAACGACCGTGGCCTTGGTTTCCCATAGGTGTTGTATTGCCCAATTGCAGTGTATGGTGAAATGCAATTCTGCTGACACAGCGGCACGTGTATTGGTTGACTGTGGGAACTGTGTGTTTTAGGTGCTGGCAAATATGTTAACTCCTCCCCCTTTAAAAATCTGCGTCCCGCAGATCACGTGGCGAAGGAGAGTCCTCGATATGTTGGGCACTATTACGACCAAGCGGAACGGATATCTTCAGCTCGGGAAGATTGACCTTCGCAGTGATTTTTCGCCAGATACCCCAAATCGTCAGCACTAGTATGACCAGCCATAGAGTTTCCGTAATTGCGAACCAATTAGTCCTTTCTTTGAGGTAGCCAAGTAGTTTGATGTTGCCTGTTGTCATCTTGTGTACGAGATTAAGGTTCAGGGCCACGCTCCGATTTGTTATGCTAGTTAATACTGGCGGAAGTACTTGTGCTCCTGAAATGCTGGTGCTCGAGTAGCTTTGGTTGTTGATTATTATGGTCTCATTGTCCATCTGAAGAATATAAGAACCATTTAGATTATAAAAAGATTTACCTGACCCTACGTTGCCGCTGAAGTTGTCGAGGAAAATGGTATCCTCTTTGATGATTTCAACGGTAGACTCGTTGTAGGTCAAGTAACTGCAACTAGCATGGCCTCCTTTGAGTAAGCGGGCAATGCATCCAGTTTCTGGTAGCAAATCCAAGGATTTTCGATCACAGACCAACGCGGAGCTTAGCTGTAGACAAAGTTGTTTGATGCCGTACGTCTCATGTTTGTTGGTTAAAATTGTTCCGTATGCCAATTCCACTCGGTGACCGTCTTGAATGTTAGCTCGTGCAATTAGATGGTTAAACCTTGCTTCAGTCACTTTGGGTAAGGAGAGCACGTACAGAAGAAGCGTGCCGTTAGTGTATATCGATGGCTTGCTATACTCAATGGCTTCTATAGCGTTGCTGTAAGGAAGAACGTCGATCTCACTGACAAGCTGGTTGACTTCTTCTTTACTCAGGAGGTTGGTGTTAACGACACCAGCCTTAGCCATCTGACAGGCGCGGATCAGTTCGTTCACATCTTCCCTAAGGAGAGCTATTTTGTGTTGGGTCTCCTGCGAAATTCTTTCCAGGTTCCTTCGGCTTATAAAGTCGTTGGTGGCGACCACAATGGCATTCATTCTCTGCAATAGTTCGTCAGTTTTTTTGAAAATTGCATTATTTACCTTGTATTGTTGGTCGCTATTTTGATTAAGAGCGTTCTCATTTCGCAGGATTTCATCCCAGTCGGTGGCGTCGGGTGAGCCAGCAATCCATTTCCAAGCTGACCCAATCCAATTTATGGATCGCTTTGATCTAGCTGACTTATGGCCTCTCAGTTCATCTAAATGTGTGCGGATTCTGTTTAACTGGAATAATAGTACTTCGGTGACTGTTGTTGTTTCGTTTAGGCTAGTGAGTGCATGCTCAATTCGATTCGTAGCCTTTTCGTAGCGGTCTAGGTTAACTGCGTGGATAAGTTTAAAATGTCCATCGATGATCCATCCATACCCATCTCGTATGGTAACTAGTGGCGAATCTATTTTGAACAGGTCATAGGAGTGCGCAACTGCGCATAGGCTGATGCTATGAATTAGATTTTCAATTAATTTATATCCCATATACGCCCATTTGCTTATAGTAAAATAAAATATAATGGCTTAAAATAATATTAAAATGAAAATAACCCTAAACCTAATTCTTAATTTTAGGTTGAGTTTTAATTATTCTAGTGCATGAGAAATTTTAATTTTTAATTATATTCTTAATTATCATAGTAAGTGTAAAATTATAATATTTACTTATATACTACCATAAAATTGTAATTTTTAACTGTGTTCTTAAATATTTTTGAATTATTTGTCAAATTAAAGTTACTTGCTCTTATTCAGTACTAAATAATTTTATATTGTCTTATCCTAAGTTTGAGTTGCATAGGGTTGGAAAAATTTAGTAGGAATAGATACAATTTTGTTTCTGTTTATTTTTTAATTAGGGTTTGGGAACCCAGTAGTGAGACAGTGTAAAGGATAATTATTTATGGTTGTGATAGGAAACAACTAGATGTTAATTAATTAGTTTTGTGGTTAGTGCTTTTGTTAGTAATAGCTGTTAGTTTGTTAGGAAAAAAAAAATTTTAGTATTTTTTAAACTAAAAAAACTCTAAATTTTTGAACTTTAAATTATGTGAAGAATTAAAAGTATTTTATTTTTCAATGTTTTTGGAGCTTTTTTTATTTGTTCTTTATTCGTAAAGTTTGTTTTTTTCCAATTTAATTTTTCCAGTTATTTAAATTGAACTTAAAATTTTTGACCTTCAATTTTGAGTTGTTAAGTTCTTTTATATGTTTAATTTTCATGTTTCATTTCATATTTTATTGTGCTTGTGGCGTTTCTACGCTTTTCATGCTGGTGTGCATTTTTAAGCACTTTTTCATTTATTTACTGCATTTTTATGCATTCAATTCTGTTGTGCTTCTGTGCACGATTTGCGTTTAGCAAATTGTTTGTATTCATTGATTGAATTTTAAGATTTGCATTGGCCTATAGGTATTATTGACTATGGAAGGCCTGTGTTAATCCCTTTTAGCCATAAGCGTTTATGATTGCAAATGACCGACTCATGGCACAAGTGACTTCACGCAAATAAGCACAAGATCTTCATGGAGGAGTTGAACCACTTCGATTAGGCCAGCTCAGACCGTTGAGCTATGTGGAATTGAACCACTCTGGCTTCATCGAATACAAACAAACATTTGTATCCCGGACCGCCGGGTCTAAAGAATCGTAGCTATTTTTACCTTTTGACCAATGTTATCATGTGTTTTTTACACATTTTTTATATCCGATTTGTGGAATTTCTTTCCACTCTCGGTTTCTGTTTTCTGCGACGGTTTCTTTTTTAAAAAGGGGTTTCTGTTTAGGCTTTATCTGCCTGTTAACTATGAACAGTGTATCGCCATTATTAAATTCTCATGGTGGCGATCGTTTCTCATTTATTCTTGCATTCCGGCGTTCTTGCTCATGCAATAGCAAGGCCTTTATATTTTCGTGGGTCTGATCCCTAAAGTCTGTCAAATTTTGGTAGTTTATTCGAGATGTCCTATTTAAGAATATATCCACAGGTTTCTGTTTTGTAATCGAATGTATGGTATTATTGTATCTATCTACAGCTATAGACACTCGCTCTTTAGGGGATAACCTTGCAAAGTCGCCTGTTATGCAGCGGTAAATTTCGATTAAGGTCGAATGAAGTCGCTCTACTTGCCCATTTGCCTCACTTCGTTGAGTTGGAGTTTGGTAGATTTCTATTCCTAGAGATCTAATATAATTAAGTACGAGTGGGGTCAGGAATCCTCGCTCGTTGTCCATGACGAGCATCCTCGGCACGGAAAAGTAGTGCAGGACATCTGTTAGTTTTCTTCGAAGATAGATGGACGATTTTTTTTTAACGGGAAATAATTTAGCAAATTTCGAAAATTTGTCTATGCAGCTTAAAAATTTCTGCTTTTCTATTTCAAAGATGTCAATATGCAAAATCTCACAAGGATAATTGGGGATTGGCGTTGGCTGAATATGTGGTTTTGCTGGGTGTCTGTCATATTTGTTCAATTTGCAAACATCGCACTGAGCAACGTAGTCTCTGATTTGCTTGGACATACCTGGGAAATAGTATTTTTCGAGAATTTGCTCTCTATTTTCCCTAGGGTTCCTGTGGGCACGGCGATGCTCTTGTTCAATTATATTAAAAACTCTGTCAGTTATTGTCACGTCCTCTACTACTCGCTGTGTTATTCTGATCTTATATCTGCAAAAATTACTAACAAATATTTTGTAATAAATGGAGGAATTCTTCAGGAATTTTTATACCATTTATTACGTTGGGATTGAGGCATTCCTTAAGTATGGGAATGAGGGTTAAACTGTCAAAACTAGGTAAGGATACGAAATATCTGCGGTAGCCATGATGCGGTTGTTCATGGCATCGAGACTCTTGACCTACCCTAAATATTAATTGATTGCGGAAGACATTTATAGGCGCCTCCACATGGGGTATAAGATCAGAACTATCCTCTTCAGCAGAGTGCATCGTTTTCTGTTCTCCCAGCCTCCAGGAGGACGAGCCGTCTTCGAAGCGAGTCTAAGGAGGATACTCGCCTCTCCATGCTGTTCATTTGCTCAAGGAGCGCATTGACAGCACCCGTCAGGTTTGTCACGGTGGTTTGTAAGGAATCCATCTATGAAAAATAAAAAAAATAAACAGAAATCGACTATTTAACTTACAAAAATATAGGTATCATTCGAGGTCTTTCGTCCTATAATGTACACAAGCACTTCACTGTCGTTTGGTTATTTTAGCACACTTGTGGTTTTTTCCTTGCACTTTATTTCTCTATATATTTTTTATTAATTCCGTTCAAGGAATATTACTCTAATTATTTTAACACACTTGTGGTTTTTCCACTTGCACTTTATTAAGGATATTTTTTCCACTGAACACACTACTGGTCCCTGCTCGGGCGCCAGTTAAAGGATCTTTGATCCTACACTTAAAAAAATAGAATTTAAGGGCCAACTTGCCCAAGGAAAAACACTAATTAGAACGTTATAAAAATATTTATTCAATTAGAACTATACAATTTAGTCTTAAGAATACTAGCACTCCTATGCAACTGACTTCATAGCTGCCACCAACCCAAACACCAGCCCTCGGTGTGTCGGCAGCGACGCAACCCTTGCGCAATGGTTTGCCATGGTGCCGACTGTGGCCTTGGTTTCCCACGGGCATATTTCGCTGCGTTGCGAAATGTTTCGATTGCGTAAGTAGGGCCGGCGGTAACGACCGTGGCCTTGGTTTCCCATAGGTGTTGTATTGCCCAATTGCAGTGTATGGTGAAATGCAATTCTGCTGACACAGCGGCACGTGTATTGGTTGACTGTGGGAACTGTTGGTTTTAGGTGCTGGCAAATATGTTAACTTATATGCCACTGTTATATACATATATCAATGTTATAAACGGCTAGGTATACACAGCAAACGCTGCATATCTTTGATACTTCCACATCCATCTTCCTCTAGCATTCCCGCACCTGTTGAAGCCAACCAGTCGTTAGCTTTCTTGAACTGCGGTTTGAAGTACCGCATTTTCCATCGTTAGATATCCCAAGTAGCGTCCAACTGGGTCTTATTAATTAGTTTTTTTATAATAAAATTGAGCCGTAATACTTTAACACAAATTAAGGATATAAATAAGCTAAAATACACTTGAAAAATTACGAATCTACCTCAAAATCTCTCTGGTCGTGAAGGTAGTCAACAATGCGAAGAACCCCCCTATCGTTCCACTTCTTGGTTTGTTAAGCTCTTTAATCTTTTGGTTCGTCCATTTATTCATCTTTTACAGCTGGAATATGCAAAATATTTCATAAAAACAAATAAATACAATTTTAGGGATACTTACAATTTCTTGTTCACTTCAACGCACTCGCACATGTTTGTTGTTATCTCGTTGCGTCAGTAGCGTAATTTTTAAATGTTTAGCTCCTTGCATAGGGTTTTACAAAACTAAGAGAATACTCCTATTGAATATAATCCAGCGAAGACATTTTGCTTTGTCGTTATAATTCACTGATATGTAAAAGAATAATAGCAAAAAGTCAAATTACTTGACCGCCTTGACCTATCCTGATATGTTTTATAGAGAAATTACAACCGTAATATGGAACAAGTTCAACGAGGTACTAAAAGATATTTAATATTGTGCATATACATATGTATCAGCTCCCGGATGACATTTGATGACCCTAGCAAGTACCCATTTTGTCACATCGTCATCAAGTCACCTTCTTTAAAGTTGTGTGAAGGTCGAAACTAAAATTTTGCCTTAACGGTATCCTCCCATTTGCGGTGGAGCCGGGGGATTGAAACGCCACTCGATTTTCGAATCAGGAAAAAACCTAGAAGTCTGTCGACAAAATTTGTGCCGGTGCCGGAGAATATTACCTTACAATGGCCCCTGCGAGTCATTAATCTTTTAAAGGCGTTGAGGAATGCTGATGCTAACAGTCCACCAACGAATTCCAAGTGCATAGCAACGGTGCACATACAAATGAACAGATGTAACCTTTAGTAAATTTCGCTCCCCTGCCTTACGTAAACTTGTACTGGTATGGACCAGCGAAGTCGACTGCACGACTACAACGAGCAACGAGTCCTAGAAGCGGGTAGATCTATCGATTGCGATTCAAACAAATACATTTAGCGCCTTTGTGATATGCGTTGCGGATCAGATTGCGAGCGCAGATAACCCAATATCGGCGTTGCAAAACGAATTTCATAATACGATGACCAGCGTGCAATGTAAACTTGTGTATGGAGGAGACTATTAACTTCGTTGGCGGGCGGTTCGAGAAAAAGCTCTAAGCGCAAAAGACTTTTGCGAAATGGATTAGCTTTTTTTGGGCTGCAGAAAGATCTCCTTAGGAAAATAGAAACGTTGGGTATACCTTATTAAACGCAATTCGGCTTCAACTATCTCCTGAGCCTGGAGGCCCGTGTGTCCTTTCAACGGTGGGCTGGACCTTAGCTCGAATATTATGCAAAAACCTTAATAATTCCGTCCACCACAACTGGTGATTTAATAATTCCCTGGATAAATATCTCTTGAGGCACAGTCTGCAGGATTCTCTTCGGACCGGACGTGATTCTAGCACTCGGGTGGTATGAACGGTAAGTGCGTTTATAACGGCAGAGTATGACCGCTCTGCGAACGTAGTCTTCTTCCGTATACCAAATAAGACCCAAAGCTCAAACATCCTTCCCCTCAGCTATCTAGTGCGATTGTTCTTAGAGGCGTTAGAGATGCTAATGTTCAATTCCACACAGTTCGACGCCCATCTAAGGAGCTCAATTTGTTGCAATGACTGAACTTATCTTTACAATGGGCAACAGTCAATAGAACGTTCATATAAAAATCCCTGAGTATGGCAGCAGTGGATTTTTGGCACTTATTGGCGGAATGTTTTGTATGCTGTTGGAATGATTTAATCTGTAATCTTGGATGGGTAAAGATGGATCAGTACGCCAAATAATTCTTTGGGTATCGACGTGCTTCTTTGATAAGCAGACTTGACGATATATCTTCGCAATATCCGTAGTCACTGCGTAGCTACGAGTTCCGAAGCGCACGTGTATCGATATCAAGTATTCTTGCAGCCCAACAAGCAGGAGATGTGCCAAAGGTAACCCATAGTTTTGTCGTAACGCTCGACTCCTTTATTATGGGATGACGTGGCATATAGTGCATTCGACTTGTCGACTCCGTTACCGTGTGTCTTGTTCGGAGTCTTCTAACTCCCATAACCTTCTGAGCGCTCTTTCTAGTTGCACATCACCGTGTAGTGGCTGTAGAAATGGGATTGGTGCACTTTCAACTCTTCCAAAAAGTGTGCACCCGAAAACTGGTCATTGTGTCATAGGCACGACAGGTGGACCCTTGCGAACTTCTGAACAAATGAGCTGATCCATTGCGTTCATGCTCACTAAGATATCTATACGGCCGGGATTGAATATGGTGCCATGTTGACAAAGACAAGGTCGGCGTTAGCGAATCACCCGTAAACCAGTGTACACAATTATTTAAACAATAGGATAAAAGCGAAAGCAAGACCTTACCTCTGACTCATCTTCCTTGTGCTAGCCGGATGCCAGTGACAGTGGATAGACCCAGACGTGGAACACACGACTCTGTTACGAAAGAGGTGTTCGACCTAGCAACGATCAACACACGTGATTGTTTCCAACGACCGGCGCAGTCACACACGTTCACTAGAGGAGTAGCCAGCAGAACCGTTGTTTGATTCACAGGTAGTGGGCCAGCATCGGAGTTCAATCATGAAAAGACAAAAGGCAGTGGAGTCTATGGAAAAATCGATTGCGGCTAGACCAGTTGCATTGTTCACCGGAGAAGCGGTGTAGCCATATGCAGTAGCATGTAATGACGTTGGTGACAAATGCGGCATGCAGGTGAGCTATTGCATCGAGATTTAAAATGACACGAACTCAAGCAATTTAAACAAAGCTGAGATTCTTTTACTTTTAAGTCATCGTTGACGAGTGATAGCTTCCACTGCTCCCACGTTTATTTCTTTTATCAAACGTTATAAAAATTGCTATCATGAACTTTACTAAATGCACATATAAACAAAAGTTTTATTATTATTATTATTATTTGTTAGATATAACAAAATGCTTATATCTAAGAACAAAAAGAGTACTAGCTGCCAGGAGTTTGAATGTTAATACGGTTTTTGGTGCATATTTACAGATTGAATTAAATTAATTTTAGGGAATTACTAGTTTTAAGAAAGTTGTTAATTTTAATTATATTTTCTAATGTTGGCTTTTTCAATAGTGTAGAAGGTTTTTTCTCCATGAATGTTTTCATTCTGTTGCCTTGGAGAATGGTGCATTCGTCTAATAAGTAGTCAACTGTAGGGATAACATCACACCGCGGACATGAATTAATAGTTTTCGCTGTGAGGATGTGTTCGTGCGGTAATAATGTGTGTCCAATGCGAAGCCATAGGAATGTTGATATTTGCCCGCGAGCATACCTGTTAAGTCATGAGTACTACTCGTACTAAGTAGCAATTTAAGGACTTTGGCTTTCCAGAGAAGTAACAATTCTTCTCAAGTACATTACATTTGTATCAATTACTACTCGAGTACAAGTACTTGTAATTGGAAAATATTTGGAAATACCATCAAGTACTGAAAGTACTCGAAAATACTCGCTAATAGAATTGCAATCCTTTTCCAAGTACTTTCAATTACTTCCAATATTTTTTGTTGCCAGCAATTTGTAGCGTGATATGTAGTTTTTTGCAGAATGAAATGCAACGCCGTCTTGTTGAGTTTTGTTTGAATCGCCGCTTGTGGCCAAAAGCTCTTTTAAAACAGTTAAAAAGTACCGGATTATTCGTGTTTTTCAGTAGAGGGATAAGCTTGGTTGTAGCTTAAACCACTCTTTGCTCAATCGAGGGCAATCCGGCTTCGGCTAGAATGGCTTTGGTTGGTGATGTTGGGAATGCATTCAGGCTCCGTCGAATTGCTGTGTGGTAGGTAGAGTGTAGCTTTTGGATGTTGTTTTTAGCACACCATCCATAAATTAGTAGCGCGTAATCTATTTTTGATAGTATCGGCGCTTGGGTAACATTTATTAAAGTGGTGGTATGAATTTGGCATCTTTTTGCTGTTAAAATTTTTACAATATTAAGTCGGGCAGCTAGTTTTTGCCTTACGTCTAAACAATGTCTTAAAGTTAGCCTTGTGATAAAAAATTACACCACTGAAAAATTGCAATTTTTAAGTTATTGGTTGGCTCTATTGGAATGTTATTAAGTGTTAAATTAAGATTAGGACAGAAATGTTTTTTACAGATATGCAGTGTTTTACATTTACTGACTGATAACGCTGCTCCAGAAAAGTTTCCCCAATTGTCTATGTCGGTGAGGATTTTTGAAAATGTTTCTTTGACTAGTAGTAAGTCAGGCAGTCTTGTGTAAATGAAGATATCGTTGATTTGGTCAAATGCAATAGTGACAAAACTGCAGATAGTGGAGACCCTTGTGGAATGCCATTGTGCAAAGGGAAAAGCTTGGAGGATTTATTATGGACTCGGACGAGAAATTTGCGTCTGGTCAGAAAGCCTTTGACGATGCCAAGGATTTTAGGACCTACGCTCCATATCTGCAACAGTTTTGGGGTTAGGATATTTTTTTGTATTATAAACCACGATATTTTTGCAGCTATGATTTTTTCAAATATTTTATCTAGGCATGAAAGAAGCGAAATGGGACGATAACTGCTAACATTGTCTACGGGTTTGATGGGTTTGGGTATTGGTACTACCACTGCATTGAGCCAAATGTCGAGGCAGGCGCCTTCTTCAAGCATTTTATTACATAGGTCCAAGAGTTTTCTTTTTCAATTGGAGTTTTTGATCATTGGGTATGAAATACGATCGAATCCAGGTGTTTTCCCTTTTGCATGTGATATTGCGTACTCAAGCTCGATTCTAGTGATCCTTACATCAAAGTTCTTGGCAGTAACCGGCAAAAAATTGGGAGAGTAGTTAGCTCCTAAAAGCCTCTTGTTTTGATAAATATTCATTAAAAAAGTTGGAGTCTTCAGAATATTTGGACCATGTTTCGGCAAAAGCTACTGCAACATCCTGCCGGTTAGAAATGAGGTGAGTTATTAATGTTTATGGATCGGATGGGTGGAGGTGGGATGCCAGTTAATGCTTTGATGTTAGACCATATTTTACGGGGTGAGGAAAGTGGAGAGACGATGAAAACTCTTCGAAAGCACTTCTTTTGGCTTCCCTTAACTGCTGCCGAAAAATGGCGTTCAGTTTTTTGAACTGTATTAGATTCGATTTAGTTGGGCTTTCTTTAAACATTCGCCAACATTTTGTTTTTCATTTCGCATTTGCTGGAGCTTTTTAGTCCACCAGGGAACTTGGTGGTTGATGGGAAAAGGCTTCGTTTGTGGAATAGATTTGTTAGCGGCAGACCTGATGGTGTTCGTTATTTTCGAGGCTTCATGATGAATATTTTTGAAATTCCACGTTCCGAAGTTTTTGGTGCACTCTAATTGGAAGGTCTCCCAATTAGCCAACTCTGTTTTAAATTTAGGGGGCCGAAGTTAGAAAAGTTTCCGGTTTTGCGAATTTTCGTGAGGATAGGAAAGTGGTCACTGCCAAACAAATTATCAAAAGCTTTCCAATTGCATTGCGTAGATAAAGCTATGGAGCAAAGTGAGAGGTCAACCTGTGTGAGGGAATTCTTTGTAGAGAGGTGTGTTAGGGAAAACCATCATTGAGAATAACGATGTTCTCAGCGAGGATAACATCTTCGATTATCTTACCTCTGGTGTTGGTTGTTTTTGAGCATTGAAATCCCCCACTATTTGGAAGGGGGTTGGTGCAATATGGATTAATGTCATAAGGTCTTGGGATGATAAATTGTCCTGAGGCGGGATATAACAATTTGTAATCGTAAAGTTATTATTTAGATTAATTTGTATCGCAAGTGATATATCTACTATTAGAATTTGTTTGTATGATCGTATGGGGAATGTGCCGCTTTATCAGTATCCCAATGCCTTGTTTATTTGAGCTTGAAAGGTTATGAAAATAAGATTTGCATGCTTTTGGAACAATTGTTTGAGTGTGGGTATTAGCCAAATGGGTTTCCTAAAGGCAGATTACGTCAGGACTAGAGTCTTTGATTAGAAGAGTGAGTTCTGCATAGTTGTTGTAGTAACCATGAATGTTCCACTGTATTACTTTAAAAAACATTTCTAGGGTATAAGGAAGATAATTCTGTTAGTGTTATATTTGATGTGTTTTTCTTAATAAATATTTTTAAGACGTCGGTTGGCTTAATTTTGTATCATGCTTTTCATCTTTGCTGTAAAGAGTTGATTTTATTGAATTTATGAATGGTTTTAAATTTTGTAGTTGGGATTTTAGCGGCGTTCCAGATGTGTCTATGTTTGATGGTTCAGCGGTGTATGTAATATTATTGTTGTGAGTTATATATGTAGCGAAAGTAGAAAGGGAGGAAATGGAATTCTGATCGGCTGAGAAAATTTGCTGTTGCGTGTCTTTTTGTTGATCACTTGTATCTTGTGGCTGATTTATATCGGACGATATTTGTGTGTTATAATTGAAATTTCGGGTGTTGGAACAGGGGTTATTTGAAAATAATTGGTTGTTATTGGTTGAATTTTTTTGTATTTGGCTTTCTTCTTTGGTGAGTTTTACATTGTCGTTATTGTGTTATATTTTCGCTTCAATAGAGGGAAGATAAAGCTCACTTGTAGAGTTGAAGTTGTCGTATTGTTCTTACTGATGTTGTTATTTTATGGATGCTGTGCGGGAGAGTGTTATTGTGGGATGTGGAAAGAAATTTGGCATAAGTAAAGAATAGGGTCCACTAGAAAAAAATAAAAAAGTAGGCGTGGTCCGCCTTTTTCTACTGATTCTTATGGTGTGCAACTTTTTCTCTCCAAACAAATAGGGGGTGTTATGGAGGAGTAAAAAGGGTATTTTCAACATTTTTAATAGTTTATATTTCATAAAATTTTTTAACCGATTTCCAACATATTGACATCGTTGATCGTAATTAAGAGATCTTTTACCCAATATATATATTTGTATATATTATATCTTAATATTTCGAGAAAATCAAAAAACAAAAAAATAATGTACATTTTTTTATAAAAACTATTTTTTTCTTTAAAAAGTACGTAATTAACTATATGTAAAAATATATTTGTGAAATAGCTTTCAAAAAAATAACCCCGATTCAACTCAAGAAGCTTTCGGTCGCTTAGGATCATAACCTTCAATAGGACCAATTCTCCCATTCACAGAAACACAAATAAATCAAAACACCTTATAATACTTAAACATAACTATATTAAATTATATATCAAATGAAAGGTATTTTTATAGACTATAGACAACGAGAGATGCTAGCGCTAAAGAGTGGCGGGCGCATATCACCGCGCGTACGGCCGAACGTTGCACGTTGCTCGTTGCTACTAGACAATAATAACACGCTATGGTGCGCCCCAAACGCTGCATCATGACGTTCAAGGCTAAATAACTTTTTTTGCAGATTGCGGGCCATTTTTTTTTCAAAACGGAATATTGTTTAGCGTGAAATGTAGAAATATGGCCCAGAAGAAATTTTTTCTTCAATTTGTAATAAACAAATATATAAACAGTCTGATAGACCGTTCGTAATTGATCTTTGAAAAAAATGACGAAACACATTTATTAACAATATCTTAAACAAAACATTTTTTTTAGAAAATCCAACTGGGCTTTTGTTTGCATCATTAATGCCTACAGAAAAATTAAAAAAACGAGCAAAAATATCACCACGTTCAGGTGATCCGTTTGAGAAATTCTGACCCATTACAGAAAGTTTTTGACCGATGGGATTTTGGATATTAATGTTGAAGAGACAAATAGAAATGCAAACAGTCAAGTACGTGGGATCAATACTCGCAGCAGCAGTAGGATGAATCAGTGGAAAGATACTGATCGTAAGGCGATTATGGAGTTTCTTGCCATAGTCATGTATATGGGTATGGTAAAATACCCTTCAATCGAGGACTATTGGGAAGCAACCACCTTGTTCAAAAATCCATTCGTCCCACACGTTATGTCTTGCAACCGGTTCCAGAGCTTAATGAAATTTATTCACTTTGCAGATAATGCCCAGTCATCTGAAACAGTGTCTAAAACTTTTAAAGTTGACAAACTATTGCAAACCGCTTTTTTTGGTCTCTGAACCGAACCACGAACCGAACCGTTTTTATTTTAAAATGCGAAAACCGAACCGAACCCCACATTGAAAAACCGGTTCGGTTCGAAATGAAAGCATTTTAAAGTTTTTTCATGCAACTTTGCCTAAAAAGCAACTCTTATATTAAAACTAATAAAAAAATTTTGTTTGATGGCAACGCCATAAATTGTCATTTTTCATTGGAATTTCACAATCGTGTTTATTGTTTTCTGAGAAGTTTGGCGGCATATTATGTAAAGTGATATATTATCAGATTTGTTAAAAAATGAGTTTAAACCCCATGCATAAAAGCTTTGTTTATGACAAAAAGTCTGGCGCAAGTGAGTGTAAATATTGTAAATTTAAAATGAAGGGGAAGCACACAGAATTTGACAAGACTCATGAAAAGAAAACACGCAGACATATTCGAAAAAATTGGTAGCGAAATTCCCGAGAAAAGATGCAAGAAAGACTCCAACCAGAACTGTATGACGAAATACACAGTGAAACAACCACCATCAGTTACCGTGAGCATTTTAAAGCAAGATATGGTGGATGGTTGCATCGAGCTAGTCACAAAAAATGGACGGCCACTTACACTAATGGAAGATAGCATATTTCGAAAAATAATAGATCCGTTATGCAAAGCTGTTGGCATTTCAATCAACCGCCAAAATATAAAGGAAGACATCGTAAAAAGGGCAGCTACACTGCGATCTGAAATGGCATCTAAACTAAATAATCAGTGAGTAACAGTTGTCGATGTAGATAGTAAATTTTGCGGCGTATAAATAACATTATTGTATTTTTCCTTACTGCAGCTTACTTCCCATTAAAGTGGACTGTGTTAGTCGTTTAGACAGGTCCATAATTGGAATCAATGCACAGTACATTGAGAATGGTGAAATTGTAATACAAACTCTGTCAATGAAGGAAATACTTGTGAAACACATCGGCTTGAACTTATCAATTATAATTGCAGACGTTCTAAAATCATTTCAAATAAATATGGGCAGAATTTACTCCATAACTGTCGACAATGCAGCGAATATGATATGCGTTGGTAAATTTCTCAACAAAAGCGCACAAAATTTGTATAAAAGCCAAGAAGCAAATGAAATTATTCAGGCAAATTCACAAGGTAACTAAAATTAGGGATTTGATTAATTATCATAGTGAATAATTTTGTATTACTATCAGAGTTATGCGTTGATGATGATTTTGCTCTTGAAGACGAAGAAAATGAAGACGGTAACGGTGAAGAAATTTCCTGCGAGAACAATACAAATGTATTATTTGATAAGTTTGAGGAAGGCTTTTTAAATCACAACGCGATTGGTATCATTAGGTGTGCTGCACATAACCTAAATTTAGCAGTGTCAGATTTTTTAAAAGAAATTGGTGAAATACGCAGCAAAGTAAAAATCGTAGTAAAAAAGCTTAGGACACCTACTTTATTGAATCTCTTACGAATAGAAAGCCTACACAAGCCAATTATTGAACGCGTCACTCGATGGGTTTCAACATATAAAATGTTTAAGCGTTTACTAGAATTGAAAGATTTTTGCTTAAAAAGTGCAGACGACATAAAAGAATTGCGTATGGCTAAGAGTGATTGGCAACTAATTGGAGACATTTGCGAAATTCTTAACCCAGCATATGATATAGCACTTAAATTGCAAAGAAAAATGTACTTTTAAGTGATATTTTTTTCGCATGGTACTCATGTAAAATAAAAATGGGAAAAAGGCATGGATGGTTAAGTCTGAAGTTTGCAACAGCTTTAAAAAAACGAGGGGAATACTTACTTAATGAGCCCAGTGTTTTAGCTACCGTTTATTTAGACCCCAGATAACAAATTTTATTATCAGACTCTGAAAAGGATTCAGCAAGAAAACATTTAATAAAAGTTTTCGAATTAAAATCTAAAATCCAATTGATGGGAAACCCTATGGAATCCCCCAATCTAAGATAAGCTCCGATGATGAACTGGAATCCATACTTGAGCAGTTAGATAAAAAGGAAACTTTGCCAGATAGAAAAACGAATTTAGACAAAATTAATTGTTTCAACAACATTAAACGCCTTTCTCCACATGCAGACGTTCTACAATTTTGGCACAGCTATACATAATATACATACATATAAAGAGTTAAAAAGCATAGCTGAAATTGTACTAGCTGCCCCTGCGACGCAAGTGTCGGTCGAAAGAGCATTTTCAACTTTAAAATTTATTTTATCTGACGTAAGAGCAAGTATAGACGAAGACTTATTAGAAGATATACTTTTAATAAACCTAAATACTATATAATAATAAAATGCTGATATGCTAATAGATTATTAGTGTTTTTGTACTATTTTGCAGAATTAAAAATAACCGAGTATGCAGTTTTATTCGATTGAAGCTTGAAACAAGGAAAAACTTCACTTCAAGTCTGGATACCAGTTCAATGTCAAAATTTCTTTACAACAGTAATTTTTGTAATTCACCAAGTAGACATTTCTTTACCTAAGTATGTGGATATTTGAAAATGTACATACATACTTATGTATTATTACAAAATAGTCAATGTTAGTACTGTGGTAATACATATTTATTATAAGTATTTGTATCCTTCACAATTTACGCGGCATAACATTTGTAATATTTGTACACAGAAAAATTTTCATAAATATTATAAATATTTTAATTTTATCTCAATGACAACGCCTTTTACTTTTGTGCATATATGTATAAGTTCGTATGAAATTTGCCATGTTTTTAAGATATTTGTATTACTTAATAAAAAAACATTGAACCATTTGAACCGAACCGAACCGCGGTTCAGGAGTACTAATAAACCGGTTCATGTACCGGTACAAGTTTTTCTATAAGTGGTTCGAACCACTGAGCCGAACCGCACTGATTTTTGTAGTGGTTTGCGGCCCTGATTGTAACCTTTAAACGAAATAAACCAGCTGGCAAAACCCTGGCAATTGATGAAAGTATGATACCTTTCCGTGGTCGTTTAGGATTTCGGTAATATCTAACTGGTAAAGTACATAAGTATGGCATTAGGGTGTTCACATTAGCAGATACGAACGGTGACATTTATAATTTGAAACTGTGTACTGGAAAACCAGATACAACAACAGGGGTGGCTTTCCGTAATTCGATAGTCGACACTCGTCAGCTCGATACTTCCATTCGATATCGAACGCTCGACGAGACTATTTTGGTTTCCATATTTCGATATGGCCACTCTCGTTTTCATATTTTAGGAAGTGTTGCGAAAGTGTTTTCTAGCTGTCAAAAGCAGTGTGAAATAAATAAAAATAAGAAGAAATTTCAAAGTGAAAAATGTTTAACTGGCGTCGTTTTTTGATTTTATTGAATTTCGGTGCGGAAAGCTCTCCAATCAATAGAAGAAGAATAAGAGATGCATCAAATCCTATGGAAATACCAGAGTTATGGTAAGTAAAATTAATATTGTAGAAACTATGAGCAGTATCAATTAATATCTACATATATCACAGCTTCCAAACAAAATACCGGCTGACCAAAGAAGTGTTTATGTACATTCTTAATGAAATAAAACTGCGGGATGGCATAAGAAGTACATATATTCCTCCAATCATGCGACTAGCAGCAACACTGGAAATATTAGCAGGTGGCGGTTATCAATGGCAGACTGGAGGCGTACACACCGCACCCATGGGAGCAAGCACTCTGTCGAAGATCTTTCGCAAGACGTTGTTATCCATGGAAAATCATTTATGTCACCAATGGATAATGTTTGAAAAAGACTTCCAGCCATGCAAGGAATGGTTCAATGAAAAACATAATTTTCCTGGAGGTAAATTCGTGAAATAAATAAGTTTTTTTAACTTCCTTATTGTTGTATATTGCAGTAGTTGGTGCCGTCGATGGTACGCATATACAATTGCTGAAACCAGTAGAAAATGAACACATATATTTTAATAGGAAAGGAAAACATAGCATTAATGCAATGATTGTAAGTATAAACTGGTTTTATATATGCAAATCCCATTTCCTTGAAATTGTTTATTAAATAATCGTACTAAGCATTCTTTATTATAGATCTGTGATCATAACCTAATTATAAAAGCTATATGTCCAAAATATGGAGGGTCTGCCCATGACTCATTTGTGTGGAAGGCTTCGAATGAGAGAATGGTAATGGAGCGACTATATAACAACGGAGATACGAATTCATGGCTATTAGGTTAACTCAGTGAACATCTAATATATATTCAATAGTAAAACATATACTAACCCAAAAATATATTTTGTTTTAGGAGATTCGGGATACCCTCTCGAACCATGGCTAATGACCCCGTACCGATTACGTGAAAATGAAACGGACGAAGGCAAATGTATTTACAATGGAATACATAGCAAAGCAAGGAGCGTTGTTGAAAGAACTATCGGAGTTTACAAAGGTTAGTATGTACATATATTGAAAAATTTACTGCTGAATATATTACTTTTATTCCCATCATCTGCTTTAGGGCGCTGGAGGATATTATCCGACGAAAGAATGCCAAGGTATAATCCAACTTTGGTTGCCAAAATCGCAAACGTGTGTGCCGCTCTTCACAATGTCTGTATCAGCCGAAATATTCCGTTTCAAAGCAATAACGAAGCCTCAATTTCGCGACAAGAGGGAAGGATAGATACTGAAACACCGGAAAGATATAACCGAGAATCCGAAAGAATAAGAAATCGAATAAAAGACCATTTTTCCCGAAGGGCAACATAAGAATTGTACTTCATTTATCACATACATATGTAGGTTATAAGATCATTTGTCATTTGTTTTTCCTTTCAGCAAGGCAATTTCACAATTTACTTTCTCTAAATCTAATTGTAAGACTTGCAATTTAATTTTTTTATATTGGATTGCAGATGTAATTTGCATTTCCATTAACTGGACCTTCCTTTGTTGAATTTCATTGCCCTCTCTTAAAACCTTTAAGATTTCGGTTTGAAATTTTCTTTGGTTTTCAATTTCTTCTTCGATTATTTTGAATTTTGGATCTGCACACCTCCTTTTTGCTTTAGGCGTTTGTGGTGCTTCGTTATCGCTTGCTATTTCTAATCTTCTCTTTGCCGTTGATGGCTCAATCTCACTTGGCGCTTTGTTTTCATCATTGCTCGAGGACTTATCTTCGCTTAATAAATCTGCTAAATATTCACTAACGAAAGCTTCGTCTGGCTGCGGGGCAGCACTAGAAGAGCAAGGCTCGTCCGTATTGCAACCATATGACGCCACGCCAGGAATACCCGTTACATGTGCGCTTACTTGCGCCGCAGCTATTACCCGTTCCTCCAAATTGCTTAATTGAACTGCATCATATGGCCCACCTCCCATTTTTTTTAAACTATTCATACGGCTGCTTAATTTGCGCTTTGCGTTATATTTGTAGTCAGTCCATACCTGGAAATATAACATTATATAAAAAAATCCATTTTGTGTAGTTGTGTATTAATTCTTCTACTGACTTTCTGCCATCCCTTTGTTAACTTCTTTGGAGGCCCGTTGCTATTTAACATATCCGTTAATTTGCTCCATAGCTTCTTTTTCTTCTCGCGACCATTGCTAACATTTTGTAAGCTATTTTTAGCTAACGCGTCGTGTTGCTCCATGAATTCAATCATGAGCTTTAGTTGAGCAGCGTTTGTTTGACTCCTAAATAAATAAATAAAAAAAAAAACATTTCAAATAACAACAAGCATTAAAATATTGAGCTTACATTTTGTTGTGGTTGACAGCTGCGGAAGGCAAACGAGATCAAATGTGCTATCGAACAGTTTCTATCGAACGTTCGATACAACACGACGACATTTTTTCTTAAGGAAAGCAAAAACGATACTTCGATACACGTTTTTGCTCGATATCGAATTACGGAAAGCCACCCCAGGACTTTCTCTTGCAACAAATATTTGTCTTCAACTGATGGAAGGTTATTTTGAAGAGAACTGAATACTCACGGTAGACAATTATTATACTTCTATCGAATTGGGCAATGCTCTATTAAATAGAAAAACGCATCTGCAGGGAACTCTTAGAAAAAATCGGAGAGGCTTACCTAAATTGACTAGGTCGCTGAAAAGAGGGGAATGCGTCACTTTCGAAAAATCTGGAATGGTAGTCGGATATTGGAGGGATAAAAGAGAAGTTCGTTTCTTGTCCAGTGTAAACAACCGATCACTTGTACCCTCAGGGGAAAAGAATAGACTTGGTCAAGATGTCTTAAAACCGGATATAATAATAGAGTATTACAAATGCAAAAGAGGTTTGTTGAGACCTTTTAAAAATTTGTGTATTTAAATACGTAAATATTTACAAACTTGTATTCTTTTCTCACTTTAGGAATAGATTTGGCTGATCAAATGGCAAGTTACTTCAGTCCTCTCCGTAAAACTATTCGCTGGTTTCATAAAGTTGCCTTTGATGTTCTTTTAAATACGGCGGTTATAAACGCGTGTATTTTGTACAACCAAAATAATTCCAATATGAAAATATCTGACTTTCGGCAAAATATTATTATGAATTTAAGTAGAAGAGATAGCGCTTCAATTGCGAGAACACCTCCGAAAGGCAAGCACATTTTGACGATATCAGTGGAGGTAACAAACGACGGAAGGCGAAAAAGACACCGTTGCGGAGGGTGCTATTCCGAACTGAATACTACAAACTCCACGTCGGCTGCAAGGAAGAAGGCCAAACTTGTAGCATCATACTGCGCACAATGTCCGCGGTCTCCATTCTTATGTCTCAATAATTTTCAGCAAATACATTGAATGAATACAGTTTTTTTACAGAAATGAATTACATTTTTTTATTTAATTTAGTATTATTTTTAAACTTTGTGTTTTACTATGGAATAAATTGTTTTTTCTTTTAAAATAAATTTACATATTCTTAAAACTCCTTCCGTTAGGGCCACAGCTCCTAACTTTTATTGGGCTAGGCGTGTATCACCGGTGATACATTGGCATCTGGGGGCGGTTTTTAGTTGTGATCACCGGTGATACACTGGCACCTAGGGGTAGTTTTTTGTCGTGATCACCGGTGATACACTGGCAGCCAACGTGTTAATTTCAAGATAGTACTACAGTTAAGTGGCGTCTGCGATCTCGGTCGTCATCATGAAGCTGATCAGGGACAATCCTGGTCCACCTCCTCGTTGCGAGAGTGCGGGCTGAGGATATCGTGCGCCGACGAGCAGTCGGCCACGCTCTATAAAGCGGCAGTTGCCTTGGTGGGGAGGTCTGAAAGGGTGCCACGCTCGAGGCCGTGGATAAGAAGGACTTGCCTTTGCGTCCGCGGTCTCACGCCCAGCTCAGCTCCCTGCGGAGCCCTCCCTACCAGGGGAAATTGAGGAAATCCTACGCTACTGCAACCCAAACCTTCCCACGCAAAACTAGAAGGTTGATCGATTTGAGGGGTCCGAGGAACCATATCGGCAAGCGCTGATTTTGCTTAACGCCCTCCGCCTTCTCTCTGAGCAGCAGGGGGTCATTTCCTATGGCTTCGAGAAGGTGGACTTTAGGGTCTACCAATCGGATGCCAGAGGCCTCCATGAGCATGGAGGTTGACTCCGTCTGGGCGGACACTGAAAGCACTGGGGGCGTCACCTCGGTTGCGGGGTCCGTCATCAGCTTAAATAGGCTGTTCGACGGGGCGGAGGAGGAGAGGCTTCTTGCCTCGGATATCGAGGATGCTGCCGTAGGTGGACTGGGGGGAATCACTGAGGATGATCAGACTGCAGATTAATATCCAGCACTCTAAGCCGGATATAGTCCTGATCCAGGAACCGTGGCTGAACAGCATCGGTGTTTCTGGCATCGGGACGAAGAAGTACAAGCTTTTGGTGTCCAGTAACGCAGGTTAACCTAGAGCTTGTACGCTCGTCAGGCGTGAAATAAATACATATTTTCTGTCTAATTTCTGCAAAGGAGACGTTGTAACGGTGAGCCTCGTGGGCGGGGCCGGAGAACTTTGGCTCATGTCCGCGTATATGGCTCAGGATGATGAGGTGGAACCACCTTCAATGCTGTTGAGAAATGTTCTGGCGGAAGCGAGGCGCAGGAAGGCCGGCGCTGTTGTTGGTTGCGATTCCAATTCGAGACACTCCTGTTGGGGTAGCTCGGACATTAACTCAAGAGGTGAGTCTCTCTTTTATTTTATTCTTAGCTAAAACTTGTCTATTTGTAATAGGGGGTTGACCCTACGTTTGTAACTTCGGCCAGGGAAGAGTTCCTGGACCTTACCCTGATTTCATCTGAATTGTTATCCCATATCTCGAACTGGAGGGTTCTCAATGCTCACTCCTTCTCTGATCATAGGTATATTCAATTCTCCCTGGGCGATGCCTCTTAACCTTCCCTATAGAAATCTGAGGAACACAGATTGGGATTTATACTGTAGGAAGCTGCAGGAGTTTCTTCCGGAGAAACATCATGGAAGTTTACTCCTTTCGGAAAGTTCGATTGACTGCTTAGAAAAGAAATTCACCGCATCCTGTAATAAAGCGAGCGAGCTCTCGTGTCCGTTGATGAGGCCTTCAGGCAAATCTAAGCCACACTGGTGGACGTTTGAAATTTCGGAGCTTAGGGCTTCGAGTAGACGGCTTTTTAACCAAGCGAGGAAGAGTGAAAAACCGTCGGATTGGGAACTTTATAGGATCGGGATGGGTATATATAAATCCGAAATAAGGAAAGCGAAGCGAGACTCGTGGAGAAGCTTCTGCGGGAACGTGGAAGGTTGCCACGAGTTCTCTAGGCTTAGGCGGGTGCTTGCGAGGGCTTTTGTGCCCTTGGTTTGTCTCAGGGACGATTTGGGAAATTGGGCGATGAGTAGTGAGGAGTCGCTCAAACTTCTCCTCGAATCCCATTTTCCCAGCAACCCGGAGCCATATGAGACCACAGGCGTGGAACCGTGTCATCTTTGTCCCTCCTTGTGACCTGTTGGAAGAGCGTCGCCTGCTCTGGACGATACGCTCCTTCAAGGTGTTCAAGTCGCCGGGACCTGATGGGATTTTTCCCGCTCAGCTGCAAAAGTCTGAGCGGATGTCTTGTCGGTGGTTGACGCCTATTTATGCGAGCTGTATAAGTAGGGGCTATATCCCTAGACTTTGGAGAAACGTGAGGGTTACGTTTATTCCCAAGGCGGGCAAGAGCTCTCATGTATCCCCAAAGGACTTTAGGCCTATCAGCCTCTCTTATTTTCTGTTGAAGACACTAGAGAGGCTGATTGATCTCCATATAAGGGATGGGATTCCTCGTGTGCGGTTGTCGCGTGCTCAGCATGCTTACTCGAAGGGAAGTTCTTTGAAAACAGCTCTGCACTCGGTCATTAAAGAGTCTCTTGAGCACAAGGACTTTGCAGTTGGTGCTTTTCTTGATATAGAGGGGCCATTAATTACGTACAGCCACAGGCAATAGTTAGATCACTAGTGTTGCTTGGGGTTGAACCGGGTCTTATTAGGCTCGTTAACCACCTGCTCTGTGACTGAACTGTCGTGACAGAGTGGGGGAGCGCCTCCATTCAACGTAGGCTGAGTATAGGTAATCCTCAAGGGGGGTTCTCTCACCACTCCTTTGGGTCGTTGTTATCAATGGCGTCGTAAAGGAGCTGGAAAGGGAAGGCTGCACGGTTAATGCCTATGTCAATGTGGCTCCCATTGTCAGGGGTAAGTTCTTGGGCACCCTTTTTGACGTCATGCAGGGTTACCTAAACTTGATCGTAAAACGGTCTACAGGCTGTGGGATTGCGATCAATCCTAGCAAGACGAAGCTCGTCTTATTTACCAGAAGGTATAAAGTACCGGTTACCCATCCTCCTTCAATTGGTGGCGTGCTTTGGGAAAATTCAGGCTTCCGGACTACTGTAGTGTGTTTCAGGCAGAGGTGGCCGCAATCACGGAGGCAGCCGATTGGCTCTTCACCAATGCAATGCCCACTAGACTGGCTAACATTTATTTTGATAGTCAGGCCGCTATTAAGGCCTTAGGACCGCTACTGGTGAGATCAAAACTTGACGGAGAGTGCCTGACTGCTCTCGCAGCAGCTTCAGGGTCTCTCAACATTAGACTAATTTGGGTACTGGGCCATAGCGGCATTGCACGGAACTGCATGGCTGATGAGCTCGCTCGGCAAGATACCCTGGAAGTTATTACTCCATGCAGGGAGAGGGTGGGAGCTTTTTTGGCTGTCTACGGACTGCTCTTGGACAGATGGGCTCTCTGTCGTCTCGGCGAGCGCTGGGAAAATGTCACGACATGCAAAATTGCAAAGAGCCTCTGGCCGAGAGTGGATCGTGGGCGCTCAAAGGAAATGAGGTCGCTTACTAAGCGGCAACTCTCGACCCTCGTAGGTGTTCTGGTCATTGTACGATGGGTATCCATGCGGTTAGGCTGAACATAGTCTCTGACCCTTTCTTTACGAGGCTGAGGTTCAAGTACCCATTCTGGGGTGGGGATTGGTAATTTGCGTGACTTTATTCGGGGTACGCAACGTTTCTCCGGTTAATCATTCTTGGTTTTCCGATTTTAGTTACCGTTCATTTAACAGGTGGTATCACAATGGACTCTTCTATGCCTAAGTGAGTTCCTATTGCGGGAACTGCCACATTAACCTAACCTAACTACAGTTAAGATTTGGGTAGGGGCTTGAACGCTAAAACATCCAAAACAGTATACATAAGCATAATTAAATAAAAAGTGTTTTGTTCCTTATATTTTTTCCTTTTTACATAAGTTAAAAATATTTTCTAAATATCATTAAAAACATTCGGTAAATACTTACCATACACGTTTGCTTTTATTTGATTGGGTTATCCCATTAAGCGAAATTTATGTAATTGAACGAACTGTTCAATTAACTAGTTTCAGCTAATTGATTTCCCGGTTAATTGAACCAAAAATTGTACAATTGAAGTGAAGGGAATACTGTATATATATCTGTCGTCTTGAAAAAAGGAAATAAAATGAGTATGAAATTAATGTTTAATGTTTAATTAAAATAATTAATCCAACAGTTTGCCACTAAGCGTAGCATCTTCCCTAATGGCACTACAACGTTTTCCGGCAAATGAATGTAATATATTGAAAAATACCACTTATATTTTAATTTATTTATGTTAATATAACAAAAAAAGTTTAGTTAACCATATCACTGGCTCAAGTAAGATTAAAAATTAAAATAATATTCTGAGAAAACAACAATTTTTCAAAGTGGTAGAAGTGATAGCTGCTATTTCGGAGATCACCACATCTCCTCATCAGACTACTTTCTTTCTAGACTTTACAATTTTTCAAAGTGGTAGAAGTGATAGCTCCTATTTCGGAGATCACCACATCTCCTCATCAGACTTCTTTCCTTCTAGACTTTACCTGGCTTTGAACCATGGTACACGGAGTTGCTAGGCGAGGACGCAACCACTCAGCCACTCTAACCGTTGTTGTTTTCTCATATTATTCCCTAATACAAACCATTTTTGTTTGGATTTATAGGTTCAGTCTTTATTTTCTTTAAGCAGACAATTGTCACTTATTTTAATATCTGTCATTTTTTCAGATAAAAGCTAACCAATTTTCATTATCAGTCAAATTTGCTTGCGACGAAGTAAGAAGAACCCTCTGAAACAATTATTTGCCGAAGCGTTTGCAAGTTTTAGTATAGTAAAATGAGCTAACTTTTCTTGTCACAAGAATCGAAACGTCATGTCACTTCTTTGCAATCTAAGTACGTTCTTTTGGCAATGTTCCATATTGTCTCTGGTAGTTTTTGTTGGTTTGTGCACCATGGTTGTCACAAATAGTAACATATACTTGAATTTAAATTAAGAATGGATTTTCTTTAATTAGTTTATGTATTTGTCAAGCATCACCAGTTCCCAATGATTGCAATGTTCGCAATTACAAGCAATACGTCTCAAGACCCTAGCAACAGTTGGTGCTGTTCTAAAAGTGCATTGTTTTACGCGTTCGTAAAAGAAATACAAAGAGTATACATACACATACATATATGTACATAGAAAGCTTTTTCAAGGGGTGAAGATAAACTCTACTTATACGATTCTCGAGGGGAATTACATAAATGCAAATTTCGCATTATCATGCCGCTAATTAATATGCCGGGCACACTACACTAAATTACGTATTTTCGTCCAAATTACTTCGCATAAATCTGGTGCGTCCATACTTGTCATTCCTACGCTGTGTTGATGACAGATCTGTAGCACCAGGGTTATTTATTCCTTCGATTAAAGGAAACAATTTTATTGTGATAATATCCTTTTTTTAATTTACCATCATGAAATAAAGCTTCTAGAGGCGGTAAAAATCAGTAAACAGTTGTCCTCATTTCATCGTAGTTTACCTCATTTCATCGTTGTTTATTGGCCGATTTTACAAGGCGAAAGCGAAGCCATTAATATCAGGAGCAGAGCATTTAGCAATCAATGATTGAACTACTAGTTCGATTGCAATTTAAAATTTATTGTTTTTTTGTGATTGAAAAAAATTACAATCTGCAATCAATTATAAATCATGATTGCAATCACTTTGATTGTAATAAGTTTTGATAGCAATGATTGCTATTGCAATGAAATCACTGATTCAATCAAACATGTTTATTGCAATCTCAAAAATGCAATAATTTATTTACGTTTATTGCGTTATACAATATTTGCTATGAAATCATCTTATTTGTTTTACAAGCTTAAGCTTGACATCTGCTGGCAATAAGTTGTGAAACACTTTATTGTTGTTATGCATTGACGATATGAAATAAACAGCATCACTTTGGAATTAGGTTACAGTTATACGTCTCCACGCATTGATAGCAATCCATTTGTTCTTACGAGGGTATCTCTGAATGTTTCCAAAAACGTAGAAAAAAAGTAAATTGTTAAGGAAAAAAGTTCTATGGTTTTTCAAAACATTTGTCTGAAAGACTTGAAAAACTAGGTGGAACCTCATACAAAATCGGATTGCCTCCAATAAATTTTTCTGCACAACTGCCGACATTTGGTCAACAAAGCATACAAGCTTTTTAGGGTATACTATTCATTGGATTGATGAATCGTTAACTCGGCAGTCAGTGGCATTAGCTTGTAAGCGATTTTGTGGTTCCCACACATTTGATCGTATCCGTGATATAATTATTCAAATCCACGCTGAATACAGGCTAAATCCTTGCAATGTGAGAGCCACCATTACTGATAACGCAGCCAATTTTGTTAAGTCGTATAAAGAATTCGGAATAGATGGAGTAAAAATCACTGAAGTTGCCATCTATGACGATGAAGAGGAAGACGAAATATATTTTGATGATATTCCTAATCATCTATTCAATTCTCGGAATTTAGTGGCTTCAGCAGATTTTCTTCACATTTTGAAACAAAACATGATATTGTTTGAAAAACATGAAAAGGTGATTTAAAAAATGCAGTGCATTTTTATTATTATTTTATTCTTAAATTATTCTAGATAATGCAGAAATGCTCTCGTCTATGGAAAAAAGTAAATAGGCCTAGTACATCGGAAAAGTTAAGGGCTGTAGAGGGATGATAATTGAAATATCCAGTGGCTACAAAATGGAACTCCATGCACGATTCAATAAAGGACGAAGAATTATTTACCGAGTCAGAATTTAATTACTTGCAAGAATATCTGGATTTGTTAAGCCCGATCGCAGAAGCCATTTACTTTCTGCAAAGAAGTCAAGGTATGGTATATGGACTTCTCCTCCCGACCTTAGCCAGAACACGCGCTAAGTACGCGCATATCATAGCAACTGAAGCCAATAAAAGTTGTTCGGATTTGGCTATGTCTGTAATGAGGGCCATAGAGAATAGGTTTTCGAATTATTTTACCTTGACTGAGAGTGTGCGTGATGCCATCATAGCATCAGTACTCTGTCCACAAGCGAAAATAATATGGATATCAGCTTTGAACCCTAGCTTTGGTGAGATAAAAGTTAACGAAATTATACAGTTAGTAAAAGATGCTGTAGCTAGAGAACGCGGCGTTGATTGCAAATTGCAGCCTGTCGTCGAAGACGAAACTACACAATTTTTTGATTTTGAAGGTAATACAAAAAACAAAATTTATAAAATGTATAATTAAAATAAAGTTTCACATTTTTCAGCTACTTTAACGTCGAGCTCTTTGGTAGCAGACACATATCGTGACACAGAGTTTTGTGCTTATTTAGCAAATTGGAATACATCTTTTACCATGTTAAATGAATACGCGCGACTGAAGTCTATCTTTATTAAATATAATGCACCATTGCCCTCTTCTGCTGCAGTAGAACGTCTGTTTTCGTTCGCTGGACTACTAAAATCTTCACAACGTGGATCGCTTTCTGATAGTAATTTCGAGAAATTACTATTGCTGAAAGCCAATAGTTTTTTAAACTAAAACTTTTGCTTTTTATTGAAAAAGAAGATAAGTTACTAAACTCATTCGTTGTAGCTAATAACGTTTTCCTAGTTCCGAATTGTTAATTAAATGAAATTTAACATTAGTTTAATATAAGAGTCTTAAATTATTAAAAATAATTTCTGTTTGGCAAAATCCTAAGCTAAGTTTGGCAAAAACGAGCTGTTGCTTACTTATAAAAATAAATTTTCTAAAACAACTTATAAAAAGTGTTGATTGAGGCAGACTCCAATTAGCAATTTTGATACAATAATGATTGCAATCAAAAATTAACTGTAATCAATTTTTTCTAAATGATATCAAAATTGTGATTTTGGCAATCAAAATATAAGCAATCAATGTTAATTGGAATTAAAAAAGAATGCAATATTTGGTATAATATGCGATTGCAATCCAATTTGAATGCAATTTTTAACTTCAAATACAAATATTGAAAGGATTAATATAAAACAGGAGTACATTTAAGAGGGCTCTTTTCAGTAGAGGGCATTACTTGTAAAAGGAAGACTTTCCTTCCAAAAGGAGGACGACTTGCCCCCTTAGGTTAGTTTAGGTTACTGTGGTAGTTCCCCAAAGGGAACTCACTTAGACATAGTAGGAGTCCGTTGTGATACCACCTAATTTATGAACGGTAACGTGAATCGGAAAGTCAGGAACGATAACCCAGATGAATCCACCTCATCCTCCTCCATACAGCTGCGGCAGAAAGGGTCAGAGACTATTTTCAGCCTAACCGCGTGAATACCCAACGGACAATGCCCAGTCAAAACACCAACCAGGGTCGAGAGTTGCCACTTAGTAAGCGACATCAGCTCCCTTGAGCGCCCACGATCCACCCTCGGCCAGAAGGACCTTGCAATTCTGCATGTCGTGGCAATTTCCCAGCGCTCGCTGAGACGACATAAAGCCCATCTGTCCAGGAGAAGCCCGTAGGCAGTCAAAGGAGCCCCAACCCCCTCCCTGCAAGGAGAAATGACTTCCAGGGTACCTTGCCGAGCAAGTCCATCAGCCATGCAGTTCCCTGCAATGTCGCTATGGCCCGGTACCCAAATTAGTCTAACGTAGAGATATTCCGAAGCGGCTGCGAGAGAAGTCAGGCATTCCCTGACCAATTTTGATTTCACCATTAGCGATCCTAAGGCCTTAATAGCGGCCTGACTATCCGAATAAATGTTGGCCCGTCTAGAGGGCATTACATTGGTAAGTAGCCAATCGGCTGCCTCCTTTATTGCGGCCACCTCTGCTTGAAATACACTGCAAAAGTCCGGAAGCCTAAATTTACGGCTGAGGGAAAACTCATCGCAGAATACCCCTCCCCCAACCTTACCATCCAGCTTCGAGCCATCCGTGAAGAAGTTCACCGTCCCACCGCCCCACAGGCCACCCTCCTTCCACTCCTCCCTAAGCGGGATGTAAGTGGAGAAGGAGCCACTCTGAGCTGGAGTCGGCAGACAGTAATCTGCTTCCGGAGGGACAAAGTTGAAGCTGGCAAGAATCCTAGAATGCCCAAAGGCCGAGCTGAATCTGTATCCATTGCACTCAAGCCGGGCTGCGGCATGGGCTGCTGCAACCCTGCCTGCAATGTCCACAGCTAGCACGTTAAGCATAACATTGAGCGCGGACCGCTGCACCCGCTTAACCTTAGATGCCCTGTCTAGTGAGTTCCACCAGACCACCACTCCATAAAACATTATAGGCCTTATTATCGTCTCATAAAGCCAATAGTTTACCTTGGGAGAAAGGCCCCATCTCTTCCCAATTGCACCCCGACAACAGTACACCGCAACCGAAGCCTTTTTCACCCTTTCCTCAATATTTGGCCCCCAGAAGAGTTTCCTATCCAGGATCAAACCAAGATACTTGACACGGTCGGAAAGCACCAACGGGACGCCACCCATTGAGGGAGGATGGGCGACCGGTACTTTGCACCTCCTGGTAAATAGTACCAGCTCTGTCTTGCTAGGATTAATCGCGAGCCCACACCCTGCAGACCACTTCACGATCAGATTAAGGTACCCCTGCATGTTATCAAACAGGGTGCTCAAAAAGTTACCCCTCACAATGAGAGCAACATCGTCAGCATAGGCAATAACCGTGCAGCCTTCCCTTTCCAGCTCCTTCAGTACGCCATTGATAGCAATGACCCAAAGGAGTGGCGAGAGAACCCCTCCTTGTGGAGTGCCTCTACTCACCTTTCGCTGGATGTAGGCGCTACCCCATTCCGCCACGACAGTTCTGTCCCGGAGAAGGTGATTGATGAGCCTTACCAGACCCGGCTCAACCCCAAGTTCCGCCAGGGAACCGACTATTGCCTGTGGCTGAATGTTATTAAAGGCACCTTCTATATCTAGAAAGGCACCAACTGCAAAGTCCTTATGTTCAAGAGACTCCTCAATGACGTTAACAACCGTATGCAGGGCCGTATCCACGGACCTGCCCTTCGAGTAGGCATGCTGAGCATGCGACAGACGCTCCCGCGGTATTTCCTCTCTTATATGAAGATCAATCAGCCTCTCCAGGGTCTTCAAAAGAAAAGAAGAGAAGCTGATAGGCCTAAAGTCCTTTGGGGTAACATGAGAGCTCTTACCCGCCTTGAGAATAAATGTAACCCTCACATTCCTCCAAAGTCTAGGAATATAGCCCCTACTTATGCAGCTCGCGTAAATAGGCGCCAACCACCGACACGACACCCGTTCGGACATCTGCAACTGGGCAGGAATGATACCATCAGGTCCCGGCGATTTGAACGCTTTGAAGGAGCGTAACGCCCAGAGTAGGCGACGCTCTTCTAACATGTCACCAGGAGGGACATAGTTTGCACCTGGTTCCATGCCTGTAATCTCACAAGGTTCAGGATTTCTGGGGAAATGGGAATCGAGGAGAAGTTTGAGCGACTCCTCACTGCTCAACGCCCAATTTCCTGAGTCGTCCCTGAGACATCCCAAGGGGACGGGAGCCCTCGCGAGCACCCGCCTAAGCCTGGAGGACTCGTGGCATCCTTCGACGTTTTCACAGAAACTTCTCCACGATTCCCGCTTAGCCTTCTTTATTTCGGACTTATATATTCCCAATCCGATCTTATAGAGTTCCCAATCCGAGGGTTTTTTGCTCTTCCTCGCCTGGTTAAAAAGTCTTCTACTCGAAGCCCTGAGCTCCGAAATTTCCAAAGTCCACCAGTACGGCTTAGATTTATTTATTTATTTATTTATTCAATAATAATCTAGAAAATGTACATTTTCTTACAGACTATACAGAGACAAATTCAACATATAATTATTTAACAATTTCATTTAAAAGGGATTTAAATCTCGGTTTTGACATAGAGAAATCAATATCAGACGAGTATGACAGAAAATTAAATTGCTTTAATGCTCTAAATATAGGTGAGTTAGAAGCATATACTGTTCTAACGCGATTTAGAAAAAAAATTTCATGATTGCGCAGGTCTCTTGTGGGGATATTGAAGTAGATGCATTCAAGCAGAAATGGAGAATCGATCGCCCCTTGTAAAATATCATATACAAAAGTAAGCGAAAGAATAGTCCTTCGGCTATTTAGAGATTTAAGATCAATTAATTGACATCTGGCAGTATACGAAGGAATCGGATCAACAAACTGAATTGAGCGGAGGGCAAAACGTATAAAGGTTTTTTGTATACGCTCAATCCTTTTGATATGGGAATTGTGGTATGGTCTCCAAATAAAGACAGCAAATTATAGATTTAGAGCGGACGAGAGATGTAAATAGTAGTTTCAGAGTGTACGGATCAGTAAATTCGGAGCTGAAACGGCGTAAAAAAGCTAGTAAAGAATAGGAATTTGCTATAGTATAGTTTATATGGCTATTAAAAAAAAATTCGGAGTCGAAAACCACTCCAAGATCGGAAATTTCACTTCGAGTGCTTAGGCATGAGCCAGAAATATGGTAAGAAGTGACTATCGGGGAACGAGATTTGGAAAATGTGATATGGAAGCACTTTTTTAAGTTTAGCTGTAGATGATTATTGAGACACCAAACAGCAACATTATTTAGATCTGATTGAAGCTTGGCAGAATCAAGCTGATTTGAAATAGTAGTGAAAATTTTCAAATCATCGGCATATAAAAGATATCCAGAGTGTTTAAAGCAATTAGATATGTCATTAATGAATATCACAAAGAGAAGGGGACCTAAGACGCTACCCTGAGGAACTCCAGAGGTCGCAGTAAAAGAATGAGACGAGATATTATCCATTGCGACAACACATTAGCGTGCCGAAAGGTAAGACTTTACCCACTTCAGAAAAGTAGAGTGAAACCCTAAACTGTATAATTTTGAAATTAGAAGCGAATGACTAACTTTGTCAAAAGCTTTAGCGAAGTCCGTATAGGCAGTATCCACTTGCAGACGATTATTGAAAGCGGATAGACAAAATAAAGCCATGTTGGTTATCTGAGATCAGCCGCTTAGTTGCAAAGTACATCTTTTGCTTGACAATGTACTCAAATAACTTAGATACTGTAGACAACTTTGATATGGGTCTGTAGTTGGCAATATTGCTCTTATTACCACTTTTGAGTATAGGGGTTATGAAGGTAACCTTCCACGCATCAATAAATTCACCACTTTCAAGGGATTTATTGAGCATTAGAAAAAGAGGGTATGCAAAAGCGGGACAGTTTTTGAAAAGATATGGGGGCAAACCATCAATATCTGACTGCATTGAGGATTTTAAATTAAGAATGCCATCAATCACGTCATCGAGCGTAATAGAGAGTGATCCAAAATCTATTGGGGCATTCACAATTAGACAACTGTCGTCTATAGAATCTAATTCAGGCTCAAAGTTAGAGCTAAAGAAGTCAGCAAACAGATTTACCGCCTCTACAGAGAAATTCGCATGTGCTCCATTATAAAAAACACCAGACGGAATGCTTGAGCACCCTTTTTTTGATTTAACGTACCGCCAAAAAGCCTTCGGATTCGACTTAATTTCCTGTTCAAATTTCTGAACATAATTTCTATGAAGGATTTTACTCAAGGATTTAAACTCACTTGAATAGTTCAAATACATTTCCTTATGTGATGAAGAATTGGAGACTTTAAATTTTTTGTAGAACTTATTTCTTAAATTTTTTAGTTTCTTTAATTCCTTAGTGTACCAGGGAATTCTATAAACACTCTTAAATCTTGGCGGAATTATTCTAGAACAAATTTCATTTACTCTGGACTTAAAAGTATCAAAGCATAGATCTACATTGACTCCGGAAAAAATCGAGTCCCAGTTCAATAAAGAAACCTCATAATTAATGGCATTAAAATCGCAATTATTGTTAAAACAAAAACTAGTGGATTGATTATTCCCCAAAGTATTTTTAAATTCATAGAATTGCAGTTGAAGAATAAAAGGAATATGGTGAAGACCAGAACACGACAAGGGATCAAGGCATTCATGTAAAGAAAAATGCATATTATCATTTAAGAAAATGAGATCTAAGATTCTAAAAAGCTTATTTTTAAAACAATTTATCTGACTTAGATTGATACCCGAAAGATTGTCAACCACATACGATTCAGAAAAAGTATGGATGTTTATGGGATATAAAGCAGCGCAATCAGACGAATTTGCCCATACGACATTGCTCAGATTGAAATCCCCTAGAATACAAAAGTTACTATTTGTGTACTTATATGCTAGAGATAGAACATTATCAATGTGCGCCTTATATAGAGCATCCGAGCCAGAGGGAGGAATATATGACGCACAAATGGCAAGTTGAGAGGTGCCATACACGGACACACACAGTTGGTCAAGAAGCAAGTCATCATTCTCCAGTGGTAGACGGGACGAGCGAAATTTTTTCAAAACTACAATTAAAACTCCACCACCTATAGATAGTCCAGTGCTGAGGGGATCGCGATCTTTTCGAAACACATTGTAGAGGTTCGTGTCGAAAAATTCACTGTCACAGAAGTCTGCAGTAAGCCAACTCTCAGTGAGCACAAAGATGTCGTAGTCTATATGTGAGCTTAAGTCGAAGAGTATTTTCGATTTGGTTCTTAAACCAGATACATTCTGGAAGTAGATGCGAAGCTGTTTTGTTTGAACTTCATCACAGGTGGAGAGACTCATGGATCGAGTTGAATTACGTCGCCTTTGGGAAAAAACATAAAGGGACGAACTTTGACGTTGGCTGGCCATATATCCGCAGCCAGAACCTTTTCGTAGCACCATTCAGACACACCTAGCTTAAAATTGATTTTTTTAAGACTAGCAATCGGGATATTCTTCTTTACCAGCATAAAGCATTCTAAGAACTTTTTGTTTAGTTGCATGTTTAGAAACGTAATCCAATATATCTTCATTAGTCACGTTATTCGTAAATGAAGAGAGATGCAGCCATTTAATTTTTGATACTACACTTAACTCATTATTATTACTAGTTCCAATAACTAATGGCAGTTTTAATGTCCTACGATTGGCTGCAATTGAATCACGAGGAGGTCGTTTTTGCATATTTAATTTATTGCTGGGTTTGTCAGCAGTTGCAGAAGTAGAAGCGGAAGCAGCAGCGGCGGCATATGATTTTGTGTTTGTATCACTCGGGTCAACTGAGCGAGCTACGGTAGCACTAGAAGCTGGAATGGGAGTCAAAACATCAACAGCAGCCGATGAAGCCTTGAGCGAACCAGTAGCGTAATTTTCTCGCTCAGTTGGGCGTGGTAATATTGCTGGAGTTGGGTGAGCGCAAGCCGAACTCTCACCAACAGCGACAGAAAGTATGTGGTCTATAATAGGCGTAGGAAAATCAGCATCAATAGCAGCGGCTGTAGCTGTATGCGACCCAACAGCGGAGTTATCATGCCAAGTTGGGCAGGCAGATAATACGGAGGTCGAGTGAGCGCAAGCATTACTCTTTTCAGCAACAGCATTAGGTGTAGGCGGCGGAACATTATTATCAGATGCAGCTGGAGTAACTTTGAGAGGACCAGTAGCCGAATTACATTGCTCGTTTGAACAATCCGCGACATCAGAAGTTAGAGCGCGCGTAGATGAATTTACAAAAGCACAGAGCCATGAAGTTCTCTAACCTCCGCTGTGAGCAATGCCACGGCAGAGGTAATTTCTTCAGTTTGAAGTTTATGCAAAGATTTAATTTCGAGCCGCAGCTCTTCAGTTTTTCCAACCAGAAATTGTTTATCAGATTGAAGAGCACTTATTGAGGCAGATGCATGAGCAAGCTCAGGGTTAAGAGCTGCGATTTCGTGAAGAATCGAAAGCAGATTCGAATTGTTTACATTACCAGCATCGCATACTTGTTGATTTGTCAATAGTTTAGACAAGTGTTGTTGCGAAGTGGTGTTAGCACTGGAATTCGTATGCGAGGAAATTGACGGATTAGTTGATGCCGTGCTTTTAGCGATTTGTACTGAACTCTCATCGCGAATAGCAGTAGGAGGAGGGGTGCGGATAGATCTCCGACGAGACACTACACAATTATTGCAGCAATACTTATTGCCTGAGCTAAGCAGATATTCCAAATCAGCTGGTAAAACACCAACACAGACCATATGGAAGAGGTCGTTGCACTTAGCACACTGCACTTTTTCATGGTTACGATCGACCTTTTGTCCACACACACACGGCATTTTAAACAAACGTATGGCAAAAATTAGCGTTTTCAAGCGTGAAAATATTATCCAAAAAAATAGATAAAAATTATTTACGAGTATGAAGAGTCAATTGCTCTAACTTAGACATTATTAAATTTAGTTAAAACCCAATCACTATAGACAGCGGAAAATCTTAAAACCCCGGAGCGCAGTAAAATCACGTCCGGTCAGCACGAATGTTGTCACCATTTGCCCGAAGACCTCCTCAGCGGACACGAAATATTAATCGCTTTATTACAAGCTACGGTGAATTTTTCCACTAAGCTGAAGAAACTCCTGCAGCTTTTTACAGTAAAGATCCCAATCTGTATTCCTCAGATTCCTAAAGGGACGATTTTGGGGACGCGTATCGCCCAAGGAGAATTGAATATACAAATGATCAGAGATTACGGGATACCAATTCAGACGAAACCAGGGTAAGGTCCAGGACCTCCTCCCTTACCGAAGTTACAAACGTAGGGTCGCTCCCCCTATTACATATAGACAAGTTTTCACTAAGTATAAAATCAAAGAGAGACTCACCTCTAGCGTTGATGTCCGAGCTACCCCAGCAGGAGTGCCTCGAATTGGCATCACAGCCCACAACGACGCCGGCTTTCCTGCGCCTCGTTTCCGCCAGAGCGTTCCTCAGCAGAACTGGAGGTGGTTCCACCTCATCCTCGTGAGGCATATACGCGGACATGAGCCAAAGTTCTTCGGCCCCGTCCTCGAGTCTCACCGTTACTACGTCTCCGTTGCTGAAATTAGACAGAAAATAAGTATTTATTTCACGCCTGACGAGCATACAAGCTCTAGGTTTACCTGCGTCCCTGGACACCAGAAGCTTGTATTTCTTCGTCCCGATACCAGAAACACCGTTACTGCTCAGCCACGGTTCCTGGATCAGGACTATATCTACCCCACCTTGCTCAAGGTGGAGCATCAAATTGGCGGACGCGGCCTTAGAGTGCTGGAGATTGATCTGCAGGATAGTCATCCTCAGTAATCTCCTCCAGCCCCCCGGTGGCCGCGTCCTCACTATCCGAGGCAAGTAGCCTCTTCTCCTCCACCCCATCGAACAGCCTGTTTAGGCTTAGGACGGACCCCGCTACCGAGGAGACTCCCCCAGCGCTCTCGGCGTCCGACCTAACGGAGTCAACCTCCATGCTCATGAAGGCCTCCATAACCTCCACCGCTTCCTCCGCGTCAGGTCCGCAGACCTCCGGCACCAGCTCTGGTTCAACCGGAAGCCATAGGAAATGACTCCCTGCTGCTCGGCGAGAGGGCCGAGGGACTCCGCGTTGAGCAGAATCAGCGCTTGCCGATATGGTTCCTCGGACCCCTCAAACCGAACAACCTTCCAATTGTGCGCCGGAAGGTTCGGGTTACAGTAGCGGAGGATTTCCTCAATGTCACCCGGTGCGGAGGGCTCAGCAGGGAGCCAAACCCGAGCCCTCGGACGCAAAGGCAAATCCTTCTTATCCACGGCCTCGAGTCTGGCGCCCTTCCAGACCTCCCCCACCCGGGCAACCGCCGCCTTATAAAGCGTGGCCGACCGCTCGACAGCGCACGATATCCTCTTGAAGAGGCCAGAGTGCCAACCCGCACTCTCACAGCGAGGAGGTGGACCAGGATTATCCCTGATCACCTTCATAAAGACGGCAGAGATCGCTGCCGCCACACGCCTCCAGTCCATCTTAGAGATGGCACCATCCTCCTTGCTGTGGTCCCCGACACCCAGGATAATGGAGCCCGCCTGTTTCGCGACTTCGCTGAACGTTTTTGGCGCAACCCCAGTCCTGGGCCGTTTGACTGAAGAGGTCTCCCCCTCCAGCGACCGCTGTCTCTTAGGGGCTGAGCTCTTCGAAGGCGCATTCGCGCTCTCCCTCAGCACCCCTTTGGCCCACTCGAGCGACTTAACATGTCTCTCAGATAACTGAGATCCCGTTTGGTCGCCATAGCGCTCCAGAATCTTGGAGGCCATCCGACGATCGGAGTGGGCCCTTCTACCCGTGCCCAAACGCCGCTTAGATCAATCGGCGGACTGACTTTGGGTCTCCTTCGCCTGCACCGGTGCGCTGCAGGATAAACCCTTGCTGGTACTGGCGATATCGTCCAGTGCCCCCCCCTCCAGAGGCCGCGGGCGATTTCCCCTGCGACCCGTCTGCGCGACCATCCGGAACAGCGCCCCCAACTAACCTAGAGGATGCGGAGGTCGGCTTCGACTCTCCCCCTCCCACAGCGCGAGTGGCAGTGACTGTACCCCCCGGTCTAATCACGACTTTGGATGTCGGTTCCGACGATCCCTCACCACCCTTAGTTTTGGCTACAGCAGCCATCCCCCGTACAGAGCCAACGGAGGGAGGAGGTTTCGCCCTCCCTACGCCAGTAGTAGCTGCCACCCGCAGCGATGAGCCAGTTTTGGGGATCGGCTTCGACGCCCCTCTACCGCTCGAAACTTTACTATCTTTAATTGTTTTTGAGTTCATTTTTTTTAGTTTCACTGGGTCCCAACTCAGAGCCGCTATCCAAAACCCGAAAGTGTAGTCGTCCTGATGAGAAAAAGGTCCCATGGTTATCTATACCGAAGCAGGGAGGCCATGCGAGGGTTGACGCACACCCTAATGAGGTGAACGTTCAGAGCCAGACCAGACGTAAAGACGGGAGTCCTCTCAACCGCACCTACACCACCAACCTAATGACGACGGGAATTGGAACGTACTCTGAGACTTGCCAGATTTTAACGGGACGGAGGCGGAGGTGGCATTAGCCTACCAGCCATTTCTGCTGAGTTTCACCCCAGCATACTAAGGTGACAGAATACCACGACCACCAGCCCAAAGCAAACAGAATCGCGAAAAGATAAAACAAAGAATAGTCCATGGACAAAACAGGGATCGTTACCGTTCAGGTTAAGGCCGTCAAGGCCGCACGATCATTTAGCGTTACCCAGGATGCACCACGAGGAGGCGATCACGCATTACATCCCATTACATTTGCCCCCTTAATTTACTCAATTATTTTTCAGCTAAAGCCTCTAAATTCTCTTGTTTTATTTTTTACTAGTCGAATTTATAAAATCTATGAAATCTTCGCAATGAAAATGCATTCCCTCGCTTTTGACTTTTCAAATATAAATAACATACACATGAGATGACCCATATTTTTCTTTTTTAAGTATTACGAGAATTCGAAGTCTATATATATACATACATACATATATGTAAATGCGAAAATCTGTTTGGAATTACCTGAAACTTTGCTTATTTATTACTTTACACAAGTTAATTCAAATATTAAAATATGGGTGTCAAACGGTTCGTCTAGGCAAGAACCGTATTCACAGTTCAGTTTGATTCAAATTCAGAACATGTAGGGTGTACATGTACAAATACTTTGGTTGAGAAAATGATTTCACTTTTATAAACTACATAAATAAATTAAGAATATATTATTTAAAGGAGCGATTAATTAATGTTCAGCCATTCCCTTTCCTGATAAAGTGACGTTTCCCACACGGTTGTTTGGCAACGTTGAGAGGATTAATCGGTTAACAGTTATTTAATAGGATGCATTATACCTTTGGAGTCTACGCTGCTACTCCTAATCTTTGTGCATGTACAACACAAAATCGTGATGGAATAACACAATTACACTTTGACGACGGCATTTGTTAGAGTGTGGTGTTGATGCATTGAGGTACGCTTCTACTGTTAAAAACAGCTTTCATTACTATTTGCTTAATACAAAATAATTAGGGTTTCCTGGCAAAGCTAACCGTATTTACTTTCTTGGAAATTAGAAGAAATTGACAAAGCGAAATGAAATTTCATTTTGAGAAGCTGCGAATTTAAGCTGTACAAGTTTTAAATTGCGTTGTCCTTTGTGTAGTTGTTTAGGTATAAAGTCGTTGTGTTCTTTCATGCGGCGTATGCTTCGACGGTAAAAACAGAGTAAGGGGACAAAAGTAGTCACTTTACTATAGCTTGAGTGAATTTTGGGACCCATCATTCTGACTTTAATTCGCTTTCACGGGGCATAAAGAGTTGTCTAAATACAGCGTTACTTGTGGATGTTTTGTTGTGGCTCATAAGTTTGTCTTCTTTGACAGAAATCACTAGAACCATCGGTGGATATTTTCTGGTCAATTGTATGGTTGATGTTGAGTTCATTTGCATATTCCAAAATTATATGTATAGTTGACGGGTTCTTTAATATTCGTTTGCGACGGATGGCTAAGCGTTTATCGTTGTGCAAGACGGGTTAGAGGTATTGGTATACCCTAGGAATAAGCCGCATCGTATTAATCTTTAGCCTTTCAACAATATGTGGAATTTCAGATTCAGCGAGTATGTTGTTAGTGCTTGAAGTTGGGAATGCTGCTAAACTGTGTCTAACTGCCGTATAGTATGGCGCATAGGGTGTTTTTAATGCGCTGCCTGCGTGATGTTCGTAGATTGGAAGCCCATAGTCGATAACAGAGGGTAGCAACGACCTTGTAATTTTAATAAGTGTGTTTGGATGAATAAATGAGTGTCGTGATGATACACACATATATATAATATCATTTAGATTAATGTTTTAAAAAGTTCCTTATACCCAAACTTGGAATCGAACATAAGTCCTAATATTTTAAGTGAATTTACTGTAGTTCGGCTCCCGATGTAAGATACCAATTGAATAATTTGTTGAGTATTTCAGTGAAAATATGTTCAGATGAGAAATTTAAAACATTGGATATTTAGATAAAATTGGCTTATCTGAGTGAATGTTTTTATGAATATGTCAACTGATAGAGGGGAGCCTTGCGGTACTCCATTTTCTAGTGGCAAGCAGTGCCAGAAGTGTTTGTGCAATTTAACACGAAATTTTCTATTGGACAGGAAATGTTTGATATGAGTTCCTATGGGTGATACGCTTTTCCAATGTCGAGACCGAAAGCAGTAATATGGCCCTTACTAGAAATAATAGTGGATAAATGATGTTCAAAGTGTAGACGATGGTATATCGTGTATTGCCTTTTCCTAAACGCTACTGGGTTGTGACTAATTAGTTTATTTTTTTGTTAAAACATACATCTATTACACGTTGGGATATGATTTTTTCTAAAATCTTCCCTAAGCATGATAGGGAAATAGCGCGATAGTTGGATAGTTCGGTTGGGGATTTATGGTATGCCTGAGGTTTGATTTCAGTTATTAGCAGGAAGTGGTCGTTTCCATGCAGGTTGTTTGGGGCTTTCCATGTACATATCAAAAGAATGGCAGAGCATGTAGTGACATCCACGTGAGTGTGTAGGACTTCCGTCATTTAAAGCTATAAGATTTGTGGTCAATTAATAGAGGAGAACTCCAAATTGTTTAACTAGTTGTGTGCTGTCTTATTCTAATGTACGTATACATACATATATGTACATATGTATGTATATTGTGGTTTGTAGTGTGGGATTGATTTTCCAAACAGAGGAACTGAGTGTTGATGGCTAGAGAGGTGGAATAGTGAATGTAAAACCTTTTTATATCGATTGCGTTTTGCGATTTTTTCGATTTCCATATTTTCTAAGCTGTTCATCATGGAGATGTTTGAACGCAGAAAGTGGTTTTCGTTCGCAAAGCTTATCACAGCTCTTCTCCATCTCGATCTTCATCAATATCCTTATCTTACAACGTGGTTTCATAAACACTTATTGGCAAAGGAAAAAATATTTCTCTTGCATATCAGTTATACATAAATAATAATCATAATTTCTCGTATATTAAATAGTTAATATGCAACGTTTTAGCCGTACTGAAAATTTTTCAGAATTTCACATGTAAAATTAATGCAGATTTGGTTATTAGTTAAGAAAACGGCAACAGTACAATTAAAATTGTAACTAATTAAGCTCTAGCTACCGGGGCAATCGGCTTAATAATATGACCATATATTATTAAATTAATTTGTCGGTGTGTGTTCTTTTGCAAAATGGAATAATAGTTTAATGTTTATTTTTTCATTTGGTTGGGTTAGCAGTTCTAAAGGGTTGAGATTCAGAGATCAGGAAAATATGGAAAATATGTCAACGGGGCAGAATTTGAGAATATGGAGGGAATAACTTCCCCACTTAATAGCACAACTGTGTGCATTTACATAATTTTCGCCACAGATTTGCTTGATAACTGCTTGAAAGTAAAAAGTGGAGCAATAATAGCTAATTTGGCCGCTTTGTCTGTGTATTCCAGCATGGCCAGGAATCCAAATCAGGTTGGTTCTTTCATCGAATTGAATTATGATCTGCTTTACGGCGGCAATTGGTTCAGATGACTTCTTTGTTTATAGGATATTAGTGCTTTGTTTCCCGTATACAGTAAGGTCGTTGATGAAAGAGCTATAAGTGTCAACAATCATGGCGGTTGTTTTCAAGTTGAAAGCTGAGTAGGTTTAATGTCCAATTCCGATGCTAGTTTAAGTATGCGTGAAAGACCGGATGGAGATGTTATGCTGTGTTTTCGCCGGTTTAGTAAGCAGAGATCCTGCTTATAAATGAATTACTTGTGGAGTAAGTGATTGGACTTTGACGACATCGTACATATTGAACCGGAAAATTTTCAGTGCGAATAGTTCTAAACGCTCTCAAGTTACATCGTATAGCTGCGTGTTATGGCATACGTGAGTGATGTGCTTTAGCACAAAGGCCATAAATCGCCAATCCTTAGTAAATTTTGGGTAGCAATGTGAGTTAGGTAATGTTAAGAAGGGTGTTGGTATGGATATTATTTTTGGTGGAGGAAAGGTATTTTATGAGGTTAAATCTGGTAGGTAGACTAGTTCTTAAATTAGTACAGTGGGTCTTAAAATCAGACCTGTTAAATTTCAAGTACAATTAGGTAGTACTCAATACAAATACTTTTTAAAGTACCTATAATGAATACGTAATTGTTTTCTAGCTGAATTGAAATTAGGACTCGAGTACAAGTATTGTAATTGGAAAATATTTGGAAATACCATCAAGTACTCGAAAGTACTCGAAAATACTCGCTAAAAGAATTCCAATCATTTTCCAAGTACTTTCAATTACTTGATGGTATTTCCAAATATTTTCCAATTACAAGTACTTGTACTCGAGTAGTAATTGATACGAATGTAATGTACTTGAAAAGTATTCACTTCTCTGGAAAGCCAAAGTCCTTAAATTGCTACTTAGTACGAGTAGTACTGATGACTTAACAGGTATGATCTAGTAAAGGTTGCTGCAATGTCTTTTGGATTCGTAATTGTGGTAGTAGCTGTTTCAACAGAAATAATAGTAGAAAACGTTTTGCCAGATTATTGATATAGGAGTACTAGGATTGATTTCCCCGTGAAATCCGCGAAGCTTTGCAGTTTAGTCCATTTCTTGTCTTTATTAAATACAGAGTTTGCTTTTTTATATGCTATTCGACGTTAACAAGTGAATGACTTCATGCAGACTCTCCTAGCGTTTTGTTTAATATCTCTTACAGATTTTAAGTCTGGTGACCACCAAGGTAAAGTTCTACTATATTGCGTGCAAGTTTTACGTAGTATGGAAATATCGGCTGCTGCATGGGGAAATAAAATTGTTAAGTCGAGTATTTAATCTTGAAAACGTAGCCATTTAGCCCCGTTGAAGAGTGGAATTGTAGAGTGTGGAGTATATCGATCAAATCTGACAGATGTTATAGTAGGGAAATGGGTACGTTTAAGCAAGTCATTCATAGTGTACCAGTTGCACATAGGGAAAAGTTGTTCAGAACGCAGTGTTTTGCGTATTGAAATGCATCGGCGATCCGTTACTAAGAACAGAGAGGTTGGATGCTAATAAAAAGTCTTCAATGATTACACCTTTAGAGTTATGATTGGACGAGCCCCAAAGTGGGCTCCATACATTCAGATCCCTAACTATTATCACAGGGTTATTAGTTGAGTTCAAAATTTTAAAAAGATCAGAAGCTAAAGGGTTATATTGAAGTGTAACATAGATGGAAAATATAGGGAAGTTGGTTATTAAACTTATTTCAGCTGTGATAACAGAGAGATTTGACCTTAAATTGATAAGTTTATAAGATATGGTTTTGTGTATCAATAAGCATGTGCCCTGATTAGCAGAAACATTATAACTAAAGTTATGAAAGTGCCAACTGTATTGTTTTTGTATAATAGGAGTTGAATTATATTTACAATGAGTCTCTTGGAGACAAATTATCTTTAGGGATTAGGTGAGGTTAGATTAATATGGTAGTTCCTGCAAAGGAAACCTACTTAGACATATTAAAGAAATCCATTGTGATACCACTTGTTATTTAGAACGGCAACAAACATCGGAATCAAGAAAGGTTAGCCGGAGACACGTTGCGTAAATTACCGATTTCTACTCCACAGAGCTCTTCTGGGGTGCTAATAAAGTAGAAGCCTAGGTACTTGCACCTCAGTCTTGGAAAAGCAGGGCAGCTGAGCAGAAAATGAAAAGATTATTCGACCTCATCATCCTCCATACGGCTGCGGCAGAAAAGGTCAGAGACTATATTCAGTCTAAGTAAGAACTCCTACGAGGATCGAGAGTTCCCGCTTTGTTAGCGACCTCAGTTCCTTCGATAACTTCCAGGGTAACCCGCCGAGTGAGCTAATCAGCCATGCAGCTTCTTGCAATGCCGCTATGGCCCGGTCCCAAATTAGTCCAATGTCGAGGCATTCCGAGGCGGCTGAAAGAGACAAGTTTTGATCTCACCATTAGCGATCCTAAGGCCTTAATAGCGGCCTGCCTATCAACCAATCCAACCTTTCCGTCCAGCTTCGCACCGTCCGTGAAAAAGTTCACCAGCTCCTCGCCCCAACCGCTACCCTCCTCCCATTCCTCCCTTAGTGGGATGTGAGAAGAGAAAGATCCTCCACGGGCTAGACCCGCATACAACAATCCGTTTCTGGATGGACAAAGTCGAAGCTAGCCAGAAATTTAGCATACCCATAGGCCGAATTGAAGCTGTGTCCATTGCATTGTAGCCGCCTTGCTGGCAGTGTCCACAGGTAACACGTTAAGAATAACGTTGAGCGCGAAAGTGGGAGTGGTCCTAAGTGTCCCACTGATTCCCATGAGAGCTGTCCGTTGCACCCGCTCTAGTTGCTTAACTTTTGAAATCTTCTCCAGTGAATTACAGACCAGACAGCCACTCCATAAAACAGTATAGGCCTAATTATTGCTTCATAAAGCCAGCAGTTTACCTTGGGAGAGCGGCCCATCTCTTTCCAATAGCACCCCGGCAACAGTATACCGCAACCGAAGTCGTTGTCATCCTTTCCTCAATATTTGGCCCCAGGAAAGCTTCCTTTCCAAAGTCAGACCCAGATACTTGACCTGGTCAGAAGCACAAGTCGGACATCGCCGATTGAGGGTCGAACATTCGGCACTCTATACCTTCTGGTAAACAATACTAGCTCTGTCTTGCTAAGATTAATAGCGAGCCTACATTCTGTAGACCACTTTACGATCTAGTTTAGGTAACCCTGCATGATGTAAAAAAGAGGGTTCAAACACTTTCCGCTGACCATGAGTGCTTCATCGTCGGCATTGTCAATAACCGAGCAGCCTCTCCTTTCCAGGAGTGGTGAGAGGTTACTACTCTTCCTCGCTTGGTTAAAAAGACGTCTGCACGAAGCTCTAAACTTCGAGATTTCTAACCTCCAACGAGATCTCGATCGCTTTATTACAGGCTACGGTGAATTTCTGCACCAAACTGTCGGTCGAATTCTCCAAAAGGAGTAGATTCCTCTGAGGCTCCTCCGGAAGAAACTCCTACAGTATAGATTCCAATCTGTGTTCCTCAGATTGCTGTAGGGAAGATGTTGAGGACGAATATCGTCCAGGGAAAATTGAATATACCTATGAGCAGAAAAGGGGTGAACATTTAGAAACCTACAGTTCAAGATACGGGATATCAGTTCAGACGAAATCAGAATAAAATCAAAGTGAGACTCACGATTTGCGTTGGTATCCGAGCTTCCCCAGTAGCATCACTTCCTATAACGACGCCTGCCTTCCTGCGTCTCGATTCCGCCAGAGCATTCCCCAGCTGCGCTGGCAGCAGCGCTGGAGGTAGTTCCACCTCGTCGTCGTGAGCCATGTATGTGGACATGAGCCAGAGTTCTCCGGCACCGCCCTCGAGGCTCACGGTTACAAAGTCTTCATTGCTGAAGTAAGACACAAAATATCTATTTAATTCACGCCTGACGAGCATAAAAGCTCTGGGTTTACCTGCGTTTCTGGACACCAGCAGCTTGTAATTCTTTGTTCCGATGCCAGAAACACCGCTACTGCTCAGCCACGGTTCCTGGGTCAAGGTGGAACAAGAAATTGGCGGAAGCCGCTTTAGAGTATTGGATATTGATCTGCAGGATAACCATCCTCAGCGATGCCCTCCAACCCACCTGCGGCGACGCCCTTAATATCCGCGGCAAGAAGCGTTTCCTATTCTATCCCGTCGAACAGCCTATTTAAACTGATGACGGACCCCGCGACCGAGGAGACGCCACCAGTACTCTCAGCGTCCGACCTGACGGAGTCTACCTCCGCACTCATGGGGGCCTCACACAAAAGCCCCCTGTTGTGCTAGGTTGGCATGTTTCTCAGACCATGCCACCGATCAGAGTGGGCTCTCCGCCCAGTACCTACCTGCCGTTGAGGCCTATCGGAGGGCGAATTTTGAGTCGCTGTCGAATACCCCACTACACTACGGGATAGGTCCTTGCTGGTACTGGCCGGCTCGTCCTGAAACTGCAAGATACCGTAATTTGTGCATATCTGGACATCGAAGAAGCCTTCGATAACGTGTCACTTACGGGGCTATGCCAGGCGTTGGAAAGAAGGGAGATACAAGCGCCTACCTCTCGATGGGTAGACGCGCTGCTTAAGACAAGAACTGCGGAAACAAATGTAGCAGACAAGGTAATACAGCTGAAAACCTGTAAAGGTTGCCCACAAGGGGGAGTTTTATTTCCTCTATTGTGGAGCTTGTAGTAGATGAACACCTACAAAAACTAACCGATAATGGAATTCGCTGCCAAGAATATGCAGACGACATTGTCGTTATAGCTAAAAGCAAATACGAAAGCACATTATGCGATATTGTGCAAAGAGCACTAAATCTGACGAAGCCATGGTGCGCTGGAGTGGGGCTTAATATTAATTCACTGCTATTACATCTTTCTCTAGAAAAAGGAAACTATCAGCAATGAGAACAACCTCATTGGCCGGTACTCAAGTCAGCTAAGTGATATACCTGGGTCTACCCATGGACTTCAAGCTGCTCTGGAGAGAACATGTTGATGCAACAGCATCCAAAGCAACTAAAGTAATAATGGCGTGCAGACGTCTTATGGGAAAATCCTGGGGGTGCAGCCCGAGCATACTTAGATAGAGGTACACCATGATAGTCAGGCCGATAGCAACATATGGTGCAGTGGCATGGGTCTCAAGGACATCGCTGTCAACAGTGAGGAAATCGCTTACCAAGGCCCAATGGTTGACATGCGTATGAATAACGGGAGTAATGCGTTCGTGTCCAACGGGGCATTGGAGATTATTGTGGACCTGACATCACTGCACATAAACATAGACCAGTCAGCCAATAGAACCTTACTTAACACACCTAGGGAAGGTCATGGAAAAGGTAAGATTATATCGTCCAAAAACATGGAGGAGCTGAGCATCCAGATCCCACTTGCTTGCTTCCAAGAGATGAGATCGTTTAAGTAACTAAATTTGAGAAAAGATTCAAAATTGAACTAGGCAGCTAGCACCCTGCGCTGACATACGGATGGAATAGAAGAAAATACTTTAAAGGAAAGACACTGATACCAGATGGCAGGGTTACGCCAGGCGAAATGTCTATTGGGAGGGTACAATAATAAACCATCTAAACAGTTTATTAACATCTCAAAAAACTACTTGAGAATACTTACAGGCTTTCTTACAGGTCATTGCAGACTGCGTAGCTATCTACACAGGGTCGGAATATGGTCGAACGAGTTGCGTCGCTTCTGTGACTCGGCCCCGGAGACCCCGATGCACTTGCTCTTTGAATGTGAAGCCGTCTCAAGAAGACGGCAGAGATATATGCGCTCATATATCCCCTATCAGGATCGTGTACGCTCGCTGCCACCAACCATCATCTTAGACTGCTTAGAGTGCTGGGGTTAGATGCGGTACTATAACGAACGGAGGGCACAATGGATCGCAAGGTCGAAGTGCAAACCTCAAAACCAATATCTATCTTTTAGAAATACATCTGTCTACCAAGCTTCCGTTAAGTATCTCTGAAACTAAAGGACTAGTTTCCGTTGAAACAGACGGAAAGACTGCCGTGCGAGGCTAAATCGAAACAGCTCGTGATCCTGATCATTTTAGTATACTTGGGCATGTGTCTAAGTCGTCTTATTCTTATACTTACAAACATCGGACAAAAGTTGTAATACCATTTCAGCTTCATAAAAAGTATAATAATAAGGATATTTTTGCAACAGAATGAACTACATATGTACGTATGTACATACATACATACATGCTATCCGGTGCGTCAAACAATACGTCAATGTTATTTCTCAAAATAGACCTGTCGACTGGGCAGCGAGATTGTTCTCACCATAATTTAACAAACAAGGTGATGCCACTTACTTAACTTCATTTTTATGGTAGAACCATTGCGACAATGCATACAAATATAGTAAAACAAAGGGCATTTTTCGGCCCTTTCGAATTTCTTTCATTATACAATTTTTAAGATATACATTGGACTCAACAAAATATTTTATCCATGGAACGTAAAAATAGTAAACGTACTTAATTAAATTTTCCTATCTTGAAACAGTTTAGTTCTTTAGTAATTATGGTATGATTTTCATAACTTTATAATTAGGTGTCAACTTGAAATTTAACATGTATTTTCTTACGTCAGTAGTGCAGTTTTTTTATTACTTCATAATACTGCATCTCAGGTCGGATATCATTTTACCGAGTATTACACCTATGTATTTGTATACATTTTTCCAAGACGAATTCATATTAGGTGGTTAGGTTATAAAACAAAAATTTACAATAACATTTTATATGCACAATGACAGTATGATTTACAACAAACACATCATTTTGACTGACCGTTCACCAAGCGAATTCAATCAGCTACTTGATTAACCTCATCTTATATGAATTCGCCTTGCATTTTTCCCATCTTGTTTTTGATTTGCTTGTAATTTTATGGGAATGATTTGTTCACTGAAATCGGCGATAGGATTGATTGACTCACAATCCCGACGTTCAATTTTTAAACGCCGAACACGCCCGTATTTTTCGTCTTTCCAACAACACTTTTATTTAGCCAGTTGAAAAAACTCTAATGGAATTTGAAGCCAACAATCAGATTTGCAGCTTCGTAAATTCAAAAATAAAAACTTGAAATTAATTATCCAAGTTTGCAGCTAAAATTCGTAAGACGTCCAAAAGTCGCATTCGGCAGCTCAAAATAATTAAACATGACCATGATTCAATTATTAAAGGTTTGACACATAATGACAGCTAATTTCTAGCTCTCCTGTACAAAAGGTTGCATTTGCGAAGAAAGTAGAAAGGGGATGAATGTAATCCCTTTTTGTAAAAAAATGTTTAAAAAGTACGCAAACTATGTAACTAGTCGTAGAATTTAAGTTGCATAAAATCCAAATATGTTTCGTAGACTACGAAATATTTCATGTATTCTTCTGATTGATTGAAAACTCTTTCGTTATGCAAACATTGATTTTAATTAACAAATGTCATTATTATAAGTAAATAAAATTGAGTTTTCTACATTTAGTGGTAATTATATAAAATTGTTGGTACAATCAAATTTTTGTAGTTCACAATTAAAACAACATGTAATATTGTTCTTTGTTCTTATAAAAACCAGGCAACACATAAGTATGAGGTGAGCCATATTAATTCATTCACCAAAATTCACACAAACTCCCACGTCCCAACTGTTGAGACTTCTTTAATACGTTTGATTTACGTTTCGGTTAATTCCGAAAAATCGGAACGTAAGTCAAAACGGCGTAAATAGAGTTTTTAGCCTTCCACATGATTACAAAAACAAGGTTATTTATGGTTTCAAACAAAGTAAATTACTATTTTTTATTATATTACGTAGAGAATAATGTATGATACAAAAAGTACTTAACCATAAATAACTATGTAATCACAGGAATACGTTTCAACAATTTACATACAAACGGTGTAGGTGATAGAATTGGACAGAAAACCACTCCAAAACGGCGGCAGTAAAGTTCGGGAACACAAGTTATTAGCAACCTACTAAGAAACAGCTAATATTTACACTAATATGTCACTTGCGCAGAAATGCTTATCAATTCTAATGGCATACACACTCTAAGGTCCTACTTAAAGATATATGTTAACTTTTATTTAAAATATTTTATTGTTTTTTAAATACTAATTTAAATTCTCGAAATTCGGAATGCCCACTCACTTTGGCAAGGAAGCGGTGGCACAGGGGTGGAGATGAAAAAGAGATCACTACGAGCAATGGGTTTTGGAAAGAAATCCTATATAATAGATAGGGAACAGCAAACTCATGCTCGCACACGGGTGGGGATAGAAATGAACTAGGACACGGAGCTTAACGGGCTAAGATGCAGTGAACCGTCACTCAGTATACCAATCACGATTTAGATGCACAAATTACCTAATTAGTTGCAAGTAAAACCACATATTTGCATTATATAAAATACTTACTCAAAGCAAAGCTGTTATGTGTCAAACCTTTCATTATTAACATAACCACTAATCAGAATTTAAGGTAAGAAATCTTAAACGCGAACGTCAAAACAAAACACAAGCGATAAAGATCTTCAATCATACGTTCAGCTGCACTTTTATTTGTTTTATACAAGAGGGCTCATTCAAAATGGGGCTACCGAACTTGTTAAAATTACTACAACACCCCTCAAGTGACAACACATTATTATTGCATAATGGATTTCGTTTTAATTTGAAGTACTTCACCTCCAGAAAAACAACACGCCGTACTATATTTTCTACAATTTAAATGAACTTTTCATACTTTTTAGTACAAAGCAAAAGGATGGGGCCGTGTGTAGAAGTCCATGCTAGTGGGGAAAGTCTCTGATCGCCATTCACCTGGGAGTGGCCAGAACGATTCTTCTGCATACGGTTCAAGTAGCTCACAACTCCCGGGTGATTTCATCCAAGTGTCTGGGTAGATCCCGAACACCCGTTTGGGGGTGAGCTAAAGTGAGAAGACGAACCTGGTGGAGCCACTCCGACGTATTCGGTTTAAGGGCCCTCCAGGGTTTTTTTTGCAGCGTCTGTTCATCAGTAGGTGCGGCTGCGAGCGGGCGTCTGACTTGGAGCAAGCGGCTCGCTATATAAATGTGCCCCAAATCAAGAAATCCCTAGAATCTGGTTGTGCGCTGGGCTTGGTACCCGCCACGTAAGAACACCTTCCAATGAAAATATTTTAGCAAACAGCCTCGGAGGAGACCCCCCTATACTTATGACGAAGAGAATCGGACCTTGCGACGTCTACTACAGCTGCCATGTAAAGGAACGCAAGTTCGGTGTTGGATTTGTGGTGGGAGGGAGACTTCGTCGCCAAGTACTGTCGCCCACCCCGGTAGACGAACCTCTCGCCACGATTCGCATCAAAGCTAGATTCTTTAACATCGCGCTGTTTTGCGCCCACGCCCCTACGGAAGAGAGGGACGATGTGACTAAAGATAACGTCTATTAGTGCCTTGAGCGCGCGTATGAACAGTGGCCCCGCCACGATGTAAAACTCGTGCTAGGCGATTTTAATGCCAAGGTGGGAAAGGAAGGAATTTTTGGTCCCACAGTAGGTTCAAGCATAAAAGGATACATCAAGCTACATGGCTATCTCCTGACGGAAAAACACGAAATCAAATTGATCATGTTGTGGTGGACGGAAGGCATGCTTCCAGTGGCTTAGACGTGCTCGCTATTCGATGAGCTAATATCGACTCGGATCATCATCTCGTCTCACTCTCGCCTCTGTGCAGCAAAAAGCGCGCACTCAGTTGCACGAGGAAAGCTTGACGTCCTACAGCTGCGATCACAACAGATAACCGACCGTTTCGCCACTCGATTTACACTCCAGCTCCCTGAGAGCAATGTTCAACAAACCGACATCTGCGCACAATGGGACAACATTTCTCCCTCATTACGTACCGCCGCTGAAGAGGTCATTGGTTTCCAGCGAGCCCGAAAAAAGACTGGTACGATGAGGAATGCCGCGCCGCCATAGAAAAGAAAGATGCCTATAGGCCCACGCTGCGATCGGGCGCAACGCGAACCGTCCGGAAGAGATATCGGGGGTTGAAGAAAGAAGCGGGCGCATTTTCCGAAAAAAGAAGAGAGAGGCTGAGATGCGCGAGTGCGAGGAGCTTGGAATGCTAGCCGATAGGAAAAACGCCCGAAAATTTAATCATAAGGTACGGCGGCTTACAGAAGGTTTCCAGCCCGGGGCAATTTCCTGTAAGAATCAACACGGCGACCTGAAAACCGATATCCAGAGTACACTCAAACTGTGGAGGGAACACTTCTTCACGCAGCTTAATGGTAGTGGCGCGGAAAACATTGAAGATGATGAACCCGAACCCCCAATCAATGAAGACGGATCCGAAGTGCCGTCACCCGACCTGGACGAAACGCGAACGGCCATTGCGCGGCTAAAAAATAATAAGGCTGCTGGTGCTGATGGACTGCCAGCAGAGCTATTCAAGTGTGGCGGCGAGGGGCTGGTAAAGTGCATGCACCAGCTCATTTGCAAAATATGGTCGGACGAATGCATGCCTGCTGATTGGAATTTAAGTGTATTCTGCCCAATCCACAAAAAGGGCGATCCTGCAATATGAGCCAACTATCGCGGGATCAGTCTTCTTAGCATATCGAATAAGGTTCTGTCGAGCGTATTGTGTGAACGACTGAAGCCCACCGTGAACGAACTGATTGGACCTTATCAGTGTGGCTTTAGACCTGGGAAATCTACCATCGATCAAATATTCACGATATGCCAAATCTTGAAAAAGACTAGAGAAAGAAGAATAGACACACCCCATCTTTTTGTCGACTTCAAATCCGCTTTCGATAGCACAAGAAGATACCTATTTGCAGCAATGTCTGAATTTGGTATCCCAACAAAACTAATACGGCTATGTAAAATGACGTTGAGCAACACCGCCAGCTCCGTCAGAATCGGGAAGGACCTCTCCGAGCCGCTTGAAACCAAACGAGTTCTCAGACAAGTTGACTCTCTTTCGTGCGATTTCTTTAACCTTGTGTTAGAAAAGATAATTCGAGCTGCAGAGTTGAACCGTTCAGTCACTATTTTTTATAAGAGCAACTTCTGGCGTATGCTGATGATATCGAAATCATCGGCCTCAACAACCGCGCCGTTACTTCTGCCTTTTCCAAACTGGATAAAGATGCGAAATGTATGGGTCTGGAACTGAACGAGGGCAAAACAAAGCACCTCCTGTCATCAAATAAACAGTCAGCGCACTCGCATCACCGTTGACAATTACAATTTCGACAAAGTGGAGAACTTTGTTTATCTGGGAACCAGCATTAAGCCACACTCTACAAGTCTCTCATCATGCCCGTGCTATTGTATGGCGCTGAAGCATGGGCACTGTCATGAGTGTTCGAGAGATTTTCCGAAAGATTTTTGAGGGGCGATGATCGTTATTGATTCTACCTTTTCAAACTCTTCATACTATATAATATCTAAAAAGTTATTTTAACAATATTAATATCTTAAGAGTAATATCTGTTTATGTTAATAATTTATAATATATTTATAATTTTCCAACGCTTGCGCAAACACAATCGGAAACAGTTTCTCGCTCAAGTTATTTTCATCTACATATGTACATGCAGCCTTGAATTCGTTCAGCCGAAAAAAGTTTTTCCAACTGTTGACAGCTAGTGTCAAAAGTAGCCAAATGGATAGTCCAGGCCTAGAACCAGAAACCCCCAAAACCACATAGAAATTGTGGAACATTGCCCGTTCACTTAGTGAGAAAGTTATTAAAAAAAACACAAACTAACAAAAAATAATATAAACTGTAATGGGAGTAATTGTAATTATTAAAATATATTATACTAGCACTTACCGGTGACGTTGCCCACGTATCTTTATTTGAATGAAATACAACTGTTTGGTTCTTCCACGATGCAAAAAATGATTTATTAAAGCTCTTTAAATGTGGATCCTTTCTATTGTTTCCGAATTGCAAAAGAACGCTCGGATAAAATTTCCTTTAGTTGCAAAAGCATTTTCATTTTCCATGAAACATTAGATTTGTAAATGCTATTTAAAAACGTATAGCTGTGCAAACAAATGTTAGATTGGCGTAGTAATAATTATTAGCAGTGTTGCATGATGAAACACATCAAAAACAAATTTCACGGTTTTAGTTGTCTAAAGGAAAGAGTTTCAAAGCAAACGCACATATCTGAAGACTGAATTGAATCGTCGTCGCAAATAACGTAGTAAGTTTTCGGGAATAAGTGGCACACATAAAGTTATATAATTTGGTGTAGGAGTCTTCAAGGAAGTATATGTATATATACAGCATTCCCGCTTAATTGTGTTTTCGAAAAAAAGCCTTTAATTTTCCACGGTTAATTGCACAATAAATTCCGTTTTTATAGAAATGGCGTCTAAATATAAATATGAGTGTCAGTATACATAAGTATAATTAAATAAAAATTGTTTCTGTTTTTTTTTTATGTTTTTTTTTGGTTTTAAGTTAAAAATATTAATTATATATCATTAAAGACATTTGATAATTACTTAAAGTGCACATATACATTTGCTTTTATTTGATTAGGTTGTCCAATTAAGCGGAATTTCTGTAATTGCACGAACTGTTTAATTAACTAATTTCAACTAAATGATTCCCCGGTTAATTGAACCAAAATTTGTACAACTTTTGAAGCGCAATTATGCAGGGAATACTGTATGCATACATATAACTGTCGTTTTGAAAAAAAGGTAATATACATTTTAATAATGGAAATGAAATGATAATGAAATTAATATTAACCTCCAACATTATGCTACTAAGCGCAGCATCTTCCCTAATGGCACTACAACAACAAATGTGTCAAGCACTGGAATACAATAATAATAGTTAGGTTAATCTAGCAAAAAACCGGTTTAATTAACTACATCACCGGCCCAAGTAAAAATAAAAATAATATTCGTTTACGCGAAGTTTTAGCTCCTTCAATAAGATAAAAAACTCAACCGGGCTATGCAGAGAGTCCATTTTATAACAATTGGAAAAATACTTCTGAACAGATTTGAGGTTGGAGCATTGAAGAAAACAATCGCAGATGAGACTCTGATGTATGTGAAACAAAAATTGATATTAACAGCTCTAGCGCTTCAATGTTTCCCCACATTACCGTGTAGCGAATGTTTTGTTAAATAGAACTTTTCTGTTCCTGAATATTCTTCTCCACTATTTCTTAGCCTCTTAGTTGTTAACCCTTCCAAATTTTAAAAATTTATTTTACGTTTTTTACTTTTCCAACAAATGATCACGATCACATGCACTTAAAACGAATACTCATACTCATACTCATATCTGAATTTGGAGCGCTCGTCAATGGCCAAATGCTGATGAAATAGGGTATCATCATAACGAGATCTTTTTTAACGGTAATGTGCTAAAAATCTAAATTTGAAAATATGTATTGTTGCTTACAATGTTATTCGCGACGACGATTCAATTGATGAAGCTTTAAGCTATTGTGACCAGAACTTGCTGGTTTTCATTATACACTTTACATTCATAATAACGGGTATATTCTGCGTGTTACCGAACATCTTGTTACTGGTAAATTTTATTACCGAAAGCTGTAACCACTTCTGGTAACCGCAATTCTGCCGCAAATGGTAACGCTGTCAACAGTGAGCGTATAAAAATCCCAAATATGGCATACTTCACGGGGCACTGTCGCCAGATTTACGTACAACTCACACAAATTCATCTGTGAATAAGATTGAATTAGTATAATTCAAACTTTTTAAAACATTCGTTCCTAACTGAAAAAAGGAAATAAACGTCTATATCGTCGTTATTACCACGTTGTTATAATAGAATACAGAAATGGTGTTAAAGATGACAGAGGATTTTATAGCCGGTAACGAACCTGTAAGTCACGACAAAGCAACGCTGCACTTTGGCAGGAACGTAGTGGCACTTCGCTGAACCTGAATGGGTTGGGCTTGGATGGACTTGCATATGCCACATAAATAAAGTGAAATAACGTCATGCCACTTCTTTGCAATCTACGTTCTTTTTGCAGCGTTACTGCGGTGGATGCACCATGGTTCTCAGAAATTAAATCATTGTTATACTTCAATTTAAATTCAGAATCGATTTTCTTTAATTAGTTTATCAGCCCAATTCTGAGTATTCTCGGGGAGTTCATTTCTCGCAGATTTTATTTTTCTCGCAGATTTCATTTTTCTCGAGAACAAAATCCTCCTATTCTAAACTACCGGGGTGAAGAATAAAAAGGGAATGAGAATTTCGAATCGTCGAAGTCAGCAGTTTTGCATCTAATGTTTTGTTTCGACAATTAAATGTAAACACACTAGAACCAATCTACGATAAAAAAGTGAATTTGAAATTTAAAATAAATAAAATAAAACCAAAATGTACAGTATAGCTCAAGGCGAATCCATGCAAGGTGGTGTTGTAAATACAACTACAAAATTCCTATGTATTTTGTTTTTGTTTCTGCGTAAGAGTTGTCAAAATTTAAATACATTTTGTTTTTGCTTTTACGGCTTTTGAAAGCTCATACACAAAAGCAAAAACAAAAGACATCTAGGTGAATAAAAAAAATCAAAGCGGCTGCTATAGTAACAACACCTTATATGCGTTTGCCTTGTTCAGTACTTTTTTACATTTTTGAAATTTAAATTTTTTGGCTGGATTTGCTTTCTTGGAACAAGGCAGTAAGTATGTACGATGCATGCAACAATAAAACTTAAACAAAACATTCATAATAATTCACATTAAATTCTTAGTATACATATTTAATATTGCTTTTAAAATCTTCTGTTTCTAATAGACGATTTCTTTCTATTTTACTCTCCACTTCCCAAAGTCTAAGTTTTCCATAATTGAATTATGTCAATTCATTTCTTCCACATTTTCTTGTTTTAATTTAAAAATGTCTGCAAAATTTTGCTTTTGAGGATCACAAAATAAAAGGCAACGATAATTTTTTTTTGTTATTTCCTTTTGGTCTTTTAAACCCGTCACAGCTTCTTTTATTGTCTCAGAAATCTCCCTCATTATACCGATTTCCTTTACAAGGATATCTTCAGGATAGCTATTTGGATTTTTTTCTTCGCTTGGTAGAGTTTTGCGTTTTTTCTTCGTAGGCGGCAGTAACCTCTTTGCATTCCTCAAAAGTGTTGTCGAATATATCATCATCTTCTGTGTGAATATCAACGCCTACCTCCTCTACCACTGGAGGCTTAGTGAATTGCTTTGAAAGACCAAATCTTAAAGTTTTCGGTAAACCTTCCACAGATTCTTTCATCCCGACTAAAACGTACACATATGGCTTCTTATGTAGGAGTCAGTTTTTGTTCCTTGTTGGGTTTTTGTTCCGTGCTTTTAGATTTTGGTCCGTCTTCTGGTCTTTTTTGGTCTGCCCATACCTGAAATATGTATACAACTCTAATATTTAAACCCCCATGCCGCTTTATCATGTTTACCTTCTTCCATTCACAAACAATTTTCAACGGTGGTCCTGCCGAGTTTAAATCTTCCTCCACCTCGCGCCAAAACCTATTGAAATGGTAGCTATTGTCTTTAAAAAAAACTGCGCGCAATATCTCGATGCTGCTGTTTATCTGTAGTTTTAGACCCGAATGAAATAATATTGGTAAATAACAACAAATATTCCATTTATTATGGAAAAATTGAATTACTTACATTTTGGACAAGATTCTCTTTAAATTTCTTGGCGGCGAAATTTTCGATAAATGTCATCACAATTTCCCTTTTGTTCACATTAATAATACCTACTTTTTACTCGAGAAACAAATTCCCATTTTCGAATTTTATTTAGAATAGGAAGAAAGGGAGAATAGGAATAAGAAGAGGTTTCCATTCAAAATTGGGTTGTATGTTTTTGTTTTTGCTAGTTCACAATGACTGTAGTGTTCGCTATTACAATTAATACTTCTCAAGGGCATGCCCTACAAACAGTTGGTTCTTTTCTAAAATAGTATACATACACATACTACATCATCAAAATCAAACTTTTAACCATAGAAAGATTTTACAAGGGGTGAGGATAAACTCTACGCTTCTCGCATTATATGATTCTTTACCGCTAACTAACTTTCAAAAAAGATGTGGTCTACACATATTTTATATACATAGCTACTATAAGCCATTTTTTCTTTCATTCTTAATTTTTTAAGAAATTACGCTGTATCACGTATACAGTGCTACCCCAACATGTTTTTAGAAAATCCATCTTACTTTTGAATGCCCTAAAAGTTTTTTGTATCAAACACGATAACTTCCAATTCAAATATCGAAGGGGCATATATAAAACAGGAGTGCATTTAGGAGGGCACTTTTCAGCAGAGGACATAGTTTGCAAAAGAAGAACTCTACTTCCAAAAGCAGAACGGTTTGACCACTTAATTTGCTCAATTATTTTTCAGCTAAAATCTCTAAATTCTGTTGCTTTATTTATCACTAGCCGAGTTTATAATATCTATGACATCGAGGTACGCTTAAATAAAGCCAGGGCCGGAACTTCTATGAGCCACCGGGGCAGTCCCTGGGGCCCCTTGCGTGGAGGGGGCCACAGCCGGGGAAAAAATATGTAGAACATTTAATGTCAAGAGAATTAATATTCAATTTTAAGCTTCACGATCGAGAGAAGCTCTATCGTTTGTAATTTATTTTCTGTGAGTTTGTGATTTATTCTCTTTCCGTGAGTTTGTACTGAACGTGTAATTTATTTTCCTGGAATTCGTAATTTTTCCAAAACCTAATATTATGCTCAATCTTCCTAGATCAAAATTGATTTCATTTGGTCGAACTATTTAAAGCACAGCCGATTTTGTTAATCGAGAAACCCCGTTCCGACAGATATACGTATACTCTTACGGAAAGCGTACGCAAAACATACATCATTTCAAACAGTTTTCTCACATTTCTAAACTCGCACCGAACTGGCACGCGAACCTGTCAAGAACAAAACAAAATATTTTCGGGTTTGACGAGATTTTAGTACAGGTTTTGATTAGATTATCAAAAATGTTAAACAGTGTTCTTGATACTTGACCTGATATAGCTTCTCAGAAATCATTGCATGAGGAACATGATTTTTGGCGCAAAGTTCTCGCATGGATCCTAGCTGGCAACGTGTAATCTCGCTTTTCGAGGTTCGAAAGTAACTATCAAGGATTCAAATAAGGGTAATTTTCTTTCAGTCATCGCTTTGTTGACCAAATATGACCCGGGTTTAAGCGAATTGTTAGCATCACCTATAGTTTCTGTTAAATATTTAAGTCTTCAAATACAAAAAGAATTAATTTGTCTCTTGGTGCAAGAAGTTCATGAAAGTATTGTTCGCGACTTGAAAGATTACCCATTTTTTTAATTTATTTTAGATAAAACTCAAGACGTCATCAAAATTGATCAATTGAGTCAGGTTTTTCGTTACGTGGATATCATTTACAATGATAAAGGGGAGCCGTTGATATGAAAATCATCGAGGTATGTACTTCTTTAACTGCTGTATAAGATCAATCTGCTTCAGGCCTCAAAAAACATGTAATCGATTCTATACAGAAGAAGGATCTTGATCTTCAAAAATGTCGAGGTCAAGCATACGACGGTGCAGCAGTCATGAGTGGCGCTTATATAGATTTACAACAGAGAATCAAAGATAACGTTCCTCATGCACATTTTGTTCATTGCGCTTGTCATAATTTGAACTTTGTTTTGAAAGACGCAGTATCGGGCAATCGAGAAATTGAAGAATTCTTCGAAACTCTTGTTATAAGTCGTTGGGATCCACTACGAAGCATTTAAGAGAAAGGCGCACAGACTCTCAGAATCTTGCAACAGAGGTTTTGCGATGTTCTCAAATGTTTAAGCCATATAATAGGCCTGTTCTTTTGTAACCTAGTTGCAAAAAAACACTCCAACTCGGATAAAATTTCCTTTAAGTTACTTCACAACACTGGCAATATCTGTCATTAAACATATGATTTGTTTAGTGAAATTTTAAATAAGCAAAACAAAATGAGCAATTCTGAGGATTCTGTGGTAAGTTATTAAATTTATTTAAAAACATTAAATAAATGCATTAAATAACCTTTTACTTTTGTAGATGGTGCCCTTGTACACGGGTGAGCATTGCGAATCGCGTCGCAATAGAGAGATGCAAGAAGTACTAGAAGTATTGGAAACGACGTATGCAAGCTCCAACTTTTCTAAAGACTCGTAGAGTGAAAAACAAGGCACATGAGAAGTGCTCCAATTTTGAAGGTACACTCGATGCAATTAGTGAGGCAGATTTCAAAATGCACAAGATGCCAAGACGCCAAACGGTGGAATATCTAACAAGTAATAACAAAATGTGTGTAAAAGAAATGCATAAACTTAATGGTATTTTATTTTCAGTGAAGTATTCGGAGTCTTAACTACGTACCTGCCACATCTGGTGGTGGCAGAACGCGTATATTACCACAAAAAATCCGTGTATATGTACATTTGGTATGTAAGCAATACAGTGGCATTTAGGCAACTAGCAAATTTGTGCGATATCAACGATGTGAGTGATGAAAATACGTTTGCACTTGATGAAGGTTTTGAAAAATGAAACCAAGACGCATCCACGAAGGCAAACCCTTTTTAATTATTTAAGACAACAAAATATTATTTAAAAATTTCACTGCATATACATATACATATATTTATATCTTTGAATTCACTAATAAAAATATTTACAAGAATTCATTGCATTTCATTCAACTTAAAATCTATAAAACTAAAACAAATTCACAAGGAGTATCACATATAAAATTCAATTCAGATCACTTCTTATTCTAATTACAAATAATATAACAAACCAAAAGTAAATTTAAAAAAAAAATCCAGTTTCAGAGAAAACATTTTAGTGAAGTTTTTGCAATGTCTTTGATGTAAATGCTTCGTGCTCGCTTTTATAAAACCCTTGTACATTGTACAGCAAAATGTTACCGATGTGTTTTGAAAAATTGTAAAGTTGATGCTCTTCCGCATGTGCACGGGTTTTATAAAAACGAGCGCAAAAAATTTACATCAAAAACATTGCAAAAAATTCACTACAAGGTTTTCACTGAAACTCACTGTTACGTTTTAAAAAGCTGTTGCTAGACAGAGTAATTTCTGTTAGCTATTTTTTCCAGACAGCACATTTGCCGAAAGTGTTTCAAACGGTCTGTAACCGACATGAACCCCTCCATATAGGGGGCAAAGCACGGGCTGGCGTCAGTTCTGCTGTTGTTGTCCAAGCACAGCGGCATTCTTTCAAAGTCCTGGAAGTGGATTAATAAATATAATTTGTTCAAACATATACTTATTTCTTGAACCTACCGTGATCGCCATTGACACCATGTCTTCTAACACGTTCGCGTAGGCCAACCTCTTTCCTTTTGGGTACTCCAACTCCGCTTTCCGGGCGAGGTAGCATCTCAAATACTCAATTATCTCCTCACATGACCATCTCCTCTTTCGCCTTTTTTCTGGCATTCTGAAATAACAAACATGTTTTTATTCATAATTTGATGTGAAATATACGGAAAGCAATTTTACTTACCCTTGTTACATTTTTTTTGGTCTGCTTATGTATCCATAAAACAAACAAGATTTGACTGTTGATTGAAATTTCCCAAGTATTTTTCCAGAGCCCATTCACAATAGAGCGGGTTTTTTGCTTCACAACACTACATCTCAGGTCAAATATCATATAACCGAGTTGGCTCAACTCGCATATTTTTCCGAGTTAGTGTTGTTGCTTTACATGTTATTTCTTATCCTACCTAGTGTTTTTTTGCAACTTGGTTACAAAAGAACGGGCCTAATATTAAAAACGAAAAAATCTGGGGAGAGAAACGCCACGTTGGAGATTCAGAAAAAAATCGAGAATTTCGATTTTGTATTCCTCCATGTTCTTTAAGATGAAAGTTTGCCAGCAATTGATTTACCTTCAAAGCAATGGCAGAAGGAAAAAATTGATCTTCTGTTCGCACATGATCAATTGAAAAATACCTTTCTAAGTATAAAGAAAATACCGAAAAAGTTTGTGGAAAAAAGATCACGTAAAGTCAAGAGTCACTTCGATGAACTGCCTCAAGATGAAAGATTTAATGATCCTGAACAGCGCTTCCGAGTGACAGTTTTCTATCCGACGATTGATGCCATATCTTCGCAACTTGAAAATAGATTTGCTGAAATGAAAGATGTTTTGGATGACTATCGAGTGTTACAACCACAGTTCCTATCACATGCTTCGATTAAAGATTTAGAGGAAATAGCAGACGAGTTCTCAAAAACATTTTCGGACGACGTGTCGTCTTCATTTTCCTCTGAATTGCTTTTTATAAGGTCTACGTTTCAGAAAGAAATTATCCCTATGAAAGATGTTAAAGAGTTGGCTCAGTTCTTGATTATTCAGAATGCCTCGTTGTCTTAGAGTTATGCAGATGTTTCCACGGCTGTTCTTATGTTTCTCACAATGCCCGTCACTACGGCAAGAGCTGAGCGAATCGACAAATTTGCTTCCGTGAAATCAAGAAAAAAAAATTCCAGTAGGTACTCTAGTTATAGGCACTTATCTCTATTGTGTAAGCAGCATTTAATGAATAGTCTATTTCATACTTATAGTTGTATATAAAATAGTGTATTAATTGTATTCTATAAATTGTACATCATAAATAAATGTAAGTAATCGCTCATTTAAAAATATTTTTCGTATTTGAAAAAATTTGTAATCTTTGCAAAATTGTTGTTCTGCCCCGAGGCCACTTCAGCGCAAGTTTTGGCCGGATTAACAAAAAGCAAGTGATAACTAGAGATAAGCTGTCAAATTGCCACACTAGTAGATGAAATCTGGATAAGTATAGGGTTAAAAATATAAGGGAGTATGGTGCGATAATTGTTGCACGGAGTTCCTACCAGGAACTAATATTAAATAAAGGAAACAATTGTGTTTACTATTACAATGTATTACTCATTTATTTTTTAAATATTTTTTAAACATTCTTTCACTGTAGCACAAAATATTTGTCGCATTTATATTTATGTATCTACATATTATGTACGTATATATATCCTGGCGGAAAAAATAAGTCAGTTTAATGAAAAAACATATTTAAAGACTAATTTTTTGTGAACTACTGTTAAACTAATTTAATACAAAAGTTTTAAATTACTTTAAAATTAATTTCAGCTTCCACAGGGTATACATATGAATGTGTGTATATTTAACGAAATGACTGTTTCATGAACGCGTCTATGTAAGTTTATATATGAGTATATTATATATTAGATATAGAGATTATTCGTATACATAAATTTCAGAAGTTTTGTTTATTTATGATTGGCATTTATATGAACATCGTCATATGACAGCATTTGTAAACATAGGCTTGTGAATATATTGTTTGTAGCACTTTTACTTAAAATCTGAATTTTTTTTTTAACATAGAGTATTAAGTGTTATTTTGTGATTCATTTGGAGAAATCAAATTGGCATATATTCAATACATAATTATCACAATCATTTGCATGTTTTACATATATTTAAGTACATCTTTAGTACTTAAGAAAATACTTAGAACATGATTTTATTAGAATAAGGACAGCGTGTAAGGGGCTATCCAAAATGTGTCCTTTTTAATAAAATTAAGGCGATATATACTGCATACGTACATTTGAAACAGATAAGTATGTATAAATACATATGTATGTATATACATAATTATTAACATATAAGTATTGTATTGTTTTGAGCACCCTTTTTGCGTCACAGTTTTCAGTAAATAAATCGTGTAGAATTAAACAATATTTTGCAAGAATTAGAAGGGAAAAATAGAAGGAAGAAACTAATGAATATTTATGTAGTTAAACTCATATAATAGACTAAAGTTATGGACTCAAGAATAAATTTGTATTTCTATGTTCAATCTGGGAAATTTCGTGGCCATTTAGTTACAAAGGTACATTTGTATGTTTTGAAAGTACATACATATGTATATAGTCTACAGTTTCCTTATGCTTGTTAAAAATCTTTTAATGCGCAATCGACTTGAGCTGCTATTACTTCTCATCGCAGAATTTGTAGAATCATTAAATTTTACGAAAAAATCTGGATTGGATATGTGAACCTTAAAATAAACTTTAATTGCTAATTTATTCCAACTAATTTGTTTTTGAAAAGGTTATTTGAAAAAGCTATTTTGAAAATACTCAAAGATAAGTTTAGCTGTTATTCCTTATTGCCAGATATACTAAAATATTATTTTAAATGTACTTATATATGTATATATATCACGTCATTAGTTACTTGAAGAGTTATATATTTCAAACAATTTATAACTCGAGGAAATGGTTCAGGTTTTTAATTTACATGTGATCCTATAGAAAATTAAGATATTTGATATTTACGGTGCCACGCCATCTGCCTAAGCCCACTTTTATGTACCCTACTATAGAGTCAGGGATTATGACAATGTTCAGGCTTATTCTGAGTTCCGCTCGAAAAGAATTCCACTTCGAAACAGTTAGTGAAATTCGGACATAAAAATTACAACTCTGTGCTTTGTTCACAAAGTAGTCGCATCCCCTTGGAGCTTCCTGAAGCTTTGTAAGTGTACTGAAATTTATTTGTGCATTTTTGTAAGCAATTGACTACTTTTGAATCTATTTGTTCGCCTCTCGGATTTGAATGATCCATTGAAAATGGCTACTCGTTTCACCCAATTTTAATGTTACCGACAAGCGAAAAGTATTTTCGAAAACGAACAAGTTCCGGGTAAAATTTGAAATTTATAATGAGGGAAAAGTGAAACATTTCGGGCGAAAGTGAAACTCAGTATAAGGCTAATTATGTATAATTTTCAAGTGAAACCCGCGTTATTTAACTGTCTAATAGAAATTGAATATTTAGTGCTTCATTTTTCCATGTAAAAAGCAGAAAAAATGTCCCGGAATCCCATAGAATCGGGCTAAAGAGTCAAGTTTAAACTCAAGTGGTTTTGATCAACGCAACTAAATTTTAGTGTATGCATATTAGGGCCAATAAAATCAAAACCTCTGTTTTTATAATGCATATCCTTTGTCAACATGACGCAATGACAACCTGCGTCCCGACTTTCAGGAGAAGATAATGGAACTTCCGAAATCATGTGAACGCGAGTGGACATTCTGATGTGATTATGATTGTTTTTAATATTGATAGAAAAGGCATTGGCCCGTAAACATAGTCACTAAAATCAGACTTTAACTTGAAATAAGATTTTAAATTTCAATCAATTATAGACATTCCAGAAACAGCTTTTAGCTAAAATGTGAAGGATAACATGAAATGAAAAAGTTTACTAAGCACTATGAAGAAAACCAACTGAACCATCAACTTTTAAAAATTTAAATCCTGCTTTTAACTTCGTTAATTAGTTAAAAAATTTGTGCAATTACGCAGTTCTAAAAATATGTACTTTTTTAAAAGAAGACGTAAAATATCAAATAAGCTGTTCAAAATTTGACTCTAATTGACTGTCTGGCACTATACAGGATGGATTGTTATGGTTACTTGTAAATTTAGAAAGAAAGTTTTGGTCCATTATAACGCAATAATCTAGAAGTTGTTTCTTTACTTTTTTTTTGCTTATTTTTGCGTTTGTTGTAATAAATGCGTACATATGTATGCACTACTAAATTTAGTTGATAACAACACTCAATACTCAAAATTCCGAATTTCAATTTTGAAGCTTGACTTCTCTGTTTGGACAATACTTTTCCTCGGTTGGGATCACCTGACCCCTTGTTCTTAACAACTACCAAATTACTGTTGTTGCCTACGAATGTCATTTTAGGACATGAAATAACGTGTTTCAATAAACAAATTTAATACTGATTTATATGTTTCGTAATTTAAATCGGGGTGGCCATTTTTCCTCCCCTGCTCAATTTAATTTTTCTTTATCTCTTTTATATTTTGTGTATATAGAATATTTGAGCAAATAAATCGAAATAAAGTGTAAAAATTATAATTGGGAGAGTACTTCCGCGGGACAGTGTTCAATTTATTTCTGAACTATAAAATCACGGGTCTTTAAAAAAGATTCACTAATCACGAATGCGTACTTAAATGTTTGTCAAATGCGAGCCAAAATTATTGAAATTTTTGGAAATTTACAAAATTTCAACAAAATTAGCTGAGTCTCTCGAAATTGAGGCTAGGCGTAAAAGAAGCACTAGGAGACAGAAGCATCGTGAAAATCCTGAGGTTAAGAGTACAAAAGTCAAACTTCATAAACAATTCCTTCTTCCTGGACTTTCTGCTATACTCTTTAATTAGAAAATGTTACCGGGATCTAATTTAACCCCAGAACGGACGTTTTCTTATTTCCATCGATACTAAATATTCACGCTTCTTTCACACTTTTTTAATTGCAGGATATCTGGAATGGTTTAGTTGCTTTGTCAATGCATTGGGATATTGGAATCACAGCTGGTAAAGCCATTGACGGAATATCTAAAAAATTGCGAAAGCTTGATTTTATTTTGTAAATGATATACAGGCATTTTCTGTTGATCACTTCCATACATCTAAGTATCATGTTATTACTAAAACATATGTTTAAATATATTTACGTAAACATTCTTGTTCTTGTTTACTTTTGTGCAGGAACAAATAAATTTCTTAATACGGATTTGATACAAATTATACATATACCAAAATTATTACAAATTTTATACCAAACAACAGGTAAACCTTTACAACTACATACTTGTATAAAGGGATAGGGTTTAACTGAATGAAATTTATTGCATGATAAAAACCTTGATACAAGAAGGTAGTTCAACTTCGATTTTTTTTTAGCAGATTATTGAGATTTCCCCAGATGTAAACTGTTGGCAAGCGTTGCCCCATTCGATATTTTTAGGAGAGGATAATTTTAAATCGTATATTGGGAACAAACTGGAGGTGTTCATATAATTCGAAAACTTGTCAACGAAAAAGCTTTGTTTTAAAATTTAGTTAAAATATTTTTCATAAAAAAAAGGATAGCCGGAGGTGTTCAAGTTTAAGAATGTTTTGCTCGATTTTCTGAGGAGTTTTTTATATGATAAGATTAGTTTCAAAATTTGTATAGTTTCAATGAACCTATTTTTACAATGAAATGTTTTTTTTTATACAATAAAAACTGAAGTTTTTTTAATTCGACCTGTAATGCAGGAATTTAAAAAAAAATATTTCCTGGCATTTCCATTTTTTTATGTTTATATTATTATTAGCACTCGATTGAAGAAGTCCTACCCATAAAACTGTTTTAGAATTTTCTCATCTAAATTAAGGCTTGGGTTTAATGATGCATTTTTAATATAAATAGGATCCTTGGTTAATGGACCCCAATTAATTTTGACATATGTACGTTTTATTACCTCCTCCAAAAAACTTAAAAACTCAAAAATTTGGTTTATTTATATATATCGTCCGGAAGTAAATCATTATGGTCATTTTGACACTGCAATTAAACTTAATCATGCGCGTAAAATGAACCGAGAATACATTCTATGTCACACTCCTTAGCACCTCATGCCAGCAGAGATTTCTACAGAATATGCGAAATAACTGAGAACTGAAAGAAGCTTTGTATAGATTCTTTTTATTTAGGTACTGATAAAACAAGGAGCTTATTTTTATTTTTTCCCTTTGTTTTTAAATTTTAAACCAAAGAAACAAACATAACACATGTTTTTTTCATAATCTGTTTAATTGTCAGGTAGTTAATATGACGTTCAAGAATGGAATTACATTCTTTATTATATCACGATTGCAACTACGTAAAAAATGTTTAAAAATACATATTAATTACATTCAGATTTCATCTGATTTCTTCAAGAAGGCTCAACACATAAAAAGTTTTTGGTTTTATTGCTTTTATAATTTGAAAGATTTTAGAAGCGGTTAATAGGGTTACTTTACGTTGCCGTAACGACCCTGATTTATGTACATATATCCGGGCAAGGACTGTAAATTCAGCTAAGTATATTCTCAAAAATTGAATGTGGAATTGTTTCTTTTACAACGACAACTAACTGATAGGTTGTATCAGTGATATTGCTAATTCGGAAATTTTCGCGGATATCTACAGTGAGCTTTCACTAAAAGAAAAAGTAGGTAATAAAATCTATGTTAACTTATAATCAAAGTTTTATAGTTGGTTTTGATAATAATTTGAACGTAAGACTTAGCACCATTTTACACATACTTAGTAATATTAAATTTTTTTGTAAAATTTTACAGCCCTATGTGAAAATATATTTCAATAAGCTTTGTTATATTAACAAAAATTTACTTATAATTTGCATACAATATACGATTATATGATATATTAGTGAATAAATTGACGCTCATTTCACTCTTCGCGTTGGTTTTTTAATCTTCGATGTAAACGTCTAATAATCATATGTATTCTTTTGTAAATTACCATTGAATGTGCCTGATACGAATCGGTTTACCTCTGCAGGTTCCGATTCTTTAAACGTTAGCGATTTCGTTTTGTTTTTCTATTGACATTTCCTTCGATGATAATCTGAAAATATAAACAAACTCATCAATTATTTTTGAATTAATGTATACAAAAAATATAATATTAGAATAATCGTACGTTTTCAATTGATTTCTAGATTGAAGCATTTCCAGAAATCAGCATCTCTCACTTGCTTGTTCTTGATGCTTCTGTTTTTCTTTGCTAATTCAATATCCTCTGGAGACACCTTTGGGCATTTAAATTGCTAATTGTCCCAAACAAAGTAAGATTATAATAAAGAGTTATTTCCAAAGCTAAATCAAGAAATTTAAAGTAATTTAACATAAAATAAATAAGTGGAATGAAATACTTCCTACAAAGAATACTTTCTATTGTACAAAGATCATTTATGTTTCTATTTCCGATTTTTCTTTTCAACTTTTATCCTTAAATTAATGAACTCGCTAAATTAGCCAAAAGTTGTCATGAATCTTAAAACAAAACCACTTCATTTTCACGTAAAGTGTATACGTGTAATGAGTACCGATTAAAATCTTCAAATTAGAGCACCTGGTTGATGAATATGTGTTCATAAACTAAAATAAATGACCTAAAAGGGCATCCGAACGCCAAGATTTGCCCATATGTATGTACTATGTATTGGTGGGCATTCATTAACTAATGGCATTTCTGCTGCCCCTCCTACTATACAGCACATAATAACTTGCTGACCTTTAACTAACCATGTTTTCTTTAATACTTCTCCGTATTATTATTTTTTTGGTGCTAGCTTATATCTTCGAGACCACTCTATTAAAACTAAAACACGTGTGTTTCACGTTCTAAGTGGTACGCCATACCTGGATATCCAATGATAAACAATTACGCGTACAATCGTTTCGGTATTACCATTCTCCAATCGAATCACCTCTGAAAAACGTGTGAAGGGATCGATTATGGTTAGGGACAGTCGAAATCCTTTCGATGAAGGCAGTGTAATCAAATCAACATGGATATGGTCAAAGCGCTGAGAAGGTATCTGGAAGGTATCTAATAAGCCACAATGGCCGATAAAGTCGGCTCCAATCAGCGGTTTAGTTTGGCGACATATGAAGCTGCGGCGTAAACCGAAATCAAGTGTAAGCGAATGATGTCTGTACGTTTCGATCGTTGACTCTATGGCGGCGTAGAGTTGGTAGCCGACAGGATGTTTATTTGTTTTAATTCGTGAGCGGGGAAAATGTGATAGATCTGCGCCTGTGTCTACAAGAAAATGTATTCCAGAGGAAAGATTGATTGATAGGATTTGGTTCATATTTCGCACTTGGGCATGAGAGGCTATTCCCGATGTTAGTCGCGGCGTAAACCGAAATCAAGTGTAAGCGAATGATGTCCGTACGTTTCAATCGCTGAGCCTTTCGCTGTGCAGGGTTGGTGGCCGACCGGACTTTTATTTGATTTAATTCGTGAACGGGGAAAATGTGATAGATTTACACCAGTGTGTACAAGAAAATGTATTCTATAGGAAAGATCTTTTAAGAAAAGGTGGTGTGATGTTGTTAATAGAGAGCCAGTTACCGCCTCTACTGACTCTATTTCGCTTTTCCCTCAAATTTGCATCCGGGTAATCATCGCCGGGCTTCAGCGCCAAATTTTTGATGGGACCAGTAGAAACCGGGTTTCGACAAACGTACGCAACTACTTATGTGTTGAACGGTGCGTGCTATGCGGTTGCGTGGCTTTTCTGTTAAAACCGCGGGAATTATAGAAAATGCCTGGTTTCCGCTCGATTAGTGTTATTTAAGGACTGTGTACGGCGTCAATGATGGGGGCGTAAAATATATCCTCTACCTTAACTGCCGATTGCGTGTCTATGAGCGAAACTGCATGGCGGAACATATGGTTACAAACGGATCGAATCCTAAATTGCGATTCCACTTGCGCTAACCATAATGCAGGAGACTCAGCAGAAAATTGTGGTGCGCGAACAGTCGTATTCGTAGCGATTAGTGAAGATTGCGACGCTTGCGTAGGCCTCGCTGCTTGTCTGCGGGGCATTTTGAATCATTATGGCCTAACTGCTTGGGGTTTTAAGAAATACGCGAAAGTTTACAAAAATAGAGCCAATCGCGTAGGCCTGATTCTTCACGGAGTCATTGTGCTCCTTGTTACGAACGTACACTCGTCCCTGGTTACCGAAGTACATACAGTGGCTCACAAAAGTATTTTGCATATGAAGAAAATAAACCAAACAATAATATTCTTGCATTTGTTCCTGTTTTATTTACAAATTATGTATTCAATTCAATAACATATCTACTTTTTACTTCGCTGAGACTTCCTTAACACATAAACAATCATTGTATTGTACATAGGAAAAACCGTAAGCAATTCAGAATTTGTAACTCGCAAAAGTATTTTGCATCATTAGGCAACTCACAAAAATATTTTGCTTATTTTTAAACTCCGTTATTAAGTGCAGATTTGTTTACTTGTTGCAAATTTCAATTGAATTTATGGTTACAATATCGGAAACAACATAATTTTGTACCTTAGCGATAAAGGAAAATCTACAAAATACATTTGCGATATGTTTAGCCGATGTCATCAAACGATAGAAAATGTAGTAAAACGGTGTAAAGTGCGCGGCGGTATAGAAAAGTGAACCCGTTGTCGTCGACCAAAGATGCTAACTATGAGAGAGGAACGCCAAATAATTAAATCCAACCGCGAAAATCTACATTTAGCCGCACCAAGCTTAACAAGCTTAAAGCAGATCTACACACCCAAGTTTCTGAAGAGACAGTACGCAGAGTGCTCAGTACGAATAATATACATGGTGGCGTGGCTCGAAGAAAACCACTTATTTCAAATATTAATAAAGAAACGCGACTTTTATTCGCCAACAACTACAAAAGTAAAAGTTTCGGGTTTGGAAAAGTGTAATATTTAGCGACGAAAGCAAGTATAATATAAATCGTATGGTTTGGCGGAAACCAAATGAAGAGCTGCATATAAAAAACCTCAAAGCAACTGTTATAAACGGCGGAAGTTCGGTGATGGTATGGGGGTGTATAGCGGCTCAAGGAGTTAAAAATCTTGTTTTTATAGAAAATATGTATATTTGTCCATCCTTAAAGACAATTTACACTCCAGTGCAGAAAAAATGGCAAGAAACGGGATTTTGTTTTCCGAAACATACGACTCACGCCGTTGTGGTTGCTTTTTAACGCCAAACATGTTCAAGGTCCTGACATAAACCCTATAGAAAACCTCATAGAAAAATAGTCTCAAGAAGTTTTTGCAAAGGGAATGGAGAAAACACCTCCTGCATTTTGTCGAAGATTGGTAGAATCGATGCCAAAACGCTTGGAAGCTGTATCTAAAAGTTGCGGTTATCATACGAAATACTAGATAGTTTTTACATTTATTTGTATGTCACTTTTAGTTAAATGCAAAATACTTTTGTGAGTTACCCAACGATGCGAAATTATTTTGCGAGTTACAAATTCTCAATTATCTTCTTTACCTTTATTTTTTTTTTGTGTTAATAAAACCCAGCGAAGTTAAGAGTTGGTATGTTATTGAATTTAATACATAATTTATCAATTAACCAGAAAAAAGCAAAAATAAAATCGTTTGTTTTATTTTCTTCATATGCAAAATACTTTTGTGAGCCACCGTATGTCGATAATAGGCTCACCTGAACGAAGCCGTAAACAAAATTATTAGAGAAATTGAAAACGCTCAATTTACTTAAAGCATCCACTTTGGTCACCAATGTAGTGTTTTACGTATGATTGTTGCCAATTAAAAAAAACTACTTTTAATGTTAAAGTCCGAACACGCGTGTGAGCCCTTTGAGGTGTCATCTCAGATGAACAATAAATTGTTTGCCGTTGCATTGATTAACCTTAAGAGAGGCTTAAAATCTAATGAGAGATACTATCGTACACTTTCGAAGTTATGAGTAAGTGGTAGCGTTGCCACATATGTATATAGGTATTATGAACCTTCAGACCTATTTTTACTTTCGAAACGGCAGAACAATAAACGCAGTTTTTTTATTTTTATGATAGCAAATGCGGATTTAAAATCGACAAGAAGGCAATGCGCGTTTCCAAGATTTGGTCTATCGTACATATCTGATTAACTTGACAGGTAGAAAGCCACATTGATATAGTCCAAGGAATCGATTGCCGGTATGGTCTAGTTTGCATTTCGAAACAAAGTAAATGTTTTAAAAATGATTGGTTATTTTCCAACAGTTTTCAACTTTTAAACTAAAATTAACAGAACTTGCATTTCGTGTAAGTCCGTCTTTTATATGAATTGACTACCATTTATTTACTTATTTATTTAATATTTTCTAATTAGGGGGCCTGGTTGTTGAAAAAGTGTTCATTTTGAGATGACCTGAAGAAGCGTCCAAACGCCTGGATTTAAATATGTATATGTGGACATTCCCATGGGTACTCCGTGATAGTCGCACGAGTTCAAGATGAGAAGGAGAAACAAAGAATAATTTAAATATATTTCTACTGTCTTTATTTTTGGGATAGCCCCTTGGCAGTACTTTTCATAGTGCTAAAGTTGGGCACTGTCGGAAAAAACTACTATAGAGTTTTACTACGAACACATTTGTGTATTACCTGCAGTATTTGACTGGCCTCGAAAGCTGTACCAGGCAATAATATAACAGGCGAAGAAACATGGCCGGATTCAACGCATAACATGTTAGGAAATTCATCATCGCCAAAATCGCCCATTTCTCGCGCTTGATCGATCCAAGGGTTCCAAATTACTGCAATTGGAAAGTTGTAAATTAATAAAATGATTTAAACAAATGAAGAAGCAAATGTTCAGGTTTTAAATTCTTTGGACTTTTTTATAAAGCTCTAGAAAAGCACACTTAAATCTGAGCTAACGTAAATTATAATTAATCAATTATTTACAAGGCTGTCTTCGGCCCCGCCGAGGCCTTCATACCTTTCACTATTTAAAAAAAACAATATTTAAGTTACTTTATTTTTAGTGTAAAAATATTAAGTTTCAAATACTATTTACTATTACAAATTATTATTATATTAGCATTCACTTCTGGCATATAAAATAAAGTAAGAATTATAAAATACATTTTATTTAACAAAATAATATAAAAATATAAAGCTAAATATGGGAAAGCAATGTATTTAGCGCTAGTAGTATCGCTATTTTAAGGGGATATTTTCTCTTACTTATTTACACTCTACAATTATCACAAAATGTGTGGAAAAGATTTCCTTGCAATATCTATTGTAGTTCTGGAGATATACCCATTTTGACCCAACCGTGCCCCTGGCGTAATTAGTCACGCGAAAACCCGAGAGCGCGAGTTGTCTGGAAACTTTAATCGCGTTTATTCTGAAATTATTCGTATAATCCTCAGGAATAAGATTAACTAGAATTATTTCAATCCAATAAAATTTAGTCTTATAAAACAACAAATAGGTCAAAAAAATGACTTTTTTCAATAATCTGTCACTATAATTGAGTTTATTATCGGATTAGTGTAATTGTAGTTCATCTTTTAGCAGATGCGATCCCAATTACAAAAATGTTTCTTTTGTGCATTTCAGATACGTGAAACTCGCACAATCTTGCCAAGAAACAGGATGTCTCGTTTGTACAAGGTCCACTTTGAAATCATCATGGAACCTTATTTTTTCATATTTTTGGATGAATGAACCATTTTCGTAAACGTTAAATATTGTAGAAAAAACACCTTGGAACTATCAATCTATATTTTGAGTTATTAAATAAAAAAAAAAATTTTGAAAAAAACTAACGGTTTGAGCCCCGAAATCGGAATATTCCCTTAAAAGGTTCCATTGTAATGTCCACAGAAAATCTCGTCAATAACTATTTAATCAATCAGATTTTGTTGTTTTGTAGTAGGAATATGTTCTAGTTTGTCTCTGAATATCGTCCAAATTGACTCAATAACATTCCAAGGAATGCTATTAATTAAAGTATCCAACCAAAACATATCCTTCTGATTTTCTCATTAGATCTTGTATGATTTATAAGTAATTAGCCCTTTTATTTTACCCAAACAACAGCTAAGAAAAACTTTCAACCGTTCTGTCGCTTTCCCGCTTCTGCCCATCATTCTTGGGCGTATTAGTTTTAAGCTATAAATAGGCGTAAACAAAATAAAGACACAGTCCAATCTGTAGATATTGATTGGAACTGAGTAGCCATGGAATTTTTCTAAAAGGATACGAACATCGATCAAATAGTTTTTTCTGAAAAAAGCTTATAGTGCATCACGTCTGAATTTGCTTATTTACACTTCAAGATAAAGGGTAGTCACAATTGTTATTTGTACCCCAAGTTTAAAAACATGAAGAGTTTTGATGCCTACGAAAAGTTAAAAGAAGCTAACTATTTAATATCCACACTTTGACCCGGCACCACCCCTCCATCCTCCACAATAATACTAAAAACTTTATAATGCCTTGGGAATAATTTTATATGTAACAAAATTTCCTTCTTGAAGTTTTAGGGCTCATGGTAGAAGGATCCATTATGGCTCCTTAACCGTTAAGTACAAATTTAAAAAAAAACTTGGGCATGCTGTCCTTTAGGTTTGTTCATGGTTACTCTGTGGGAAAACCGTTGTTGTACAGTATTATTATATGTTAACAACCAAAATCATTAGAATATGTACTTGGTTCGTACTTTCCTCTTATTTACATATATGTTATACAACTTTTTTTTCAATAAACTTATAATACTTCTTAAACCGATTTCTACAAGCTTAAGATCATTTTTTCTGATATGCAAAATTCGGCGAACGAGCAATTATTTGTGATTTTTTAATACTAATACTTCTTGCTTACAGTAATCTGGCATTGAAATGACACAATTTTCAAATTCGGCTGAACTGATTTGTCAAGTACAAATTCAAGCAAATGTGTTCATTCGTTACTCATTCACTTCGGAACTCACAATACCACCCTTAGGTCCACTTGCGAGAAAGCGGGTTATCTATTTAACTCAGAGTTTACCGGTTAAATAGATAAATTTGCTTGCACAGCAGAATGTTAGGCATTAACTCAGAGTTAAAAACATAAATATTTATATTAGCAATTATTTAGGGTTGAATTTTTAAATTTGTGACATTCTGTCATAAACAAATTTGTCAAACAAATTTTTTTTGAAATAAACGAAAAAATTTCAAACGAATCGATTTGTAGGCTCCAACTCTTTTAACAGAGCTTTGGCAAAAATTATTTTGATTTTAAATTTCAATAAATTCAAGAAATTCAAAGTAAATGTCGAAAACGAAATGTACTTATTCCGTTATTTTCAAGAAAAAAAATTATTACTTAATACAATCAAATACTTTATTTAAATAAAACAGAAAATGACCATTAATTATATATAATTACTCTTTATGTACCTAAATAAAAAACACCGTGTTTTATATATGTATTTGAATTCTTATCAGTACTTACATATGTGCACTCTGCTTCCCTAAAAATCATAAGCATAAAATATACGTCCTGATTTAGAAGTAAGTAAAAGAGTGAAACCCGTATAAAGTAAAGCGAATTATTATAAGGTGGCGTCACTGAAACAGCTGGCATGATTCGCTTCGGTACATATTTCGCTTAAGTGAATGAGTGATAAAATGAGAGAAGATACATTACTACTAGTATGTATAAATAACTTGAACCGACGAACGGCGAATTTTCGCTCAGTGGAGCGACGACGTCAGCAACGTTCGCTCAAAAATTTCGCCCAGTAAATTACAATTACGGCGACAACGAAAACAGCTGATTGTGACAAGTCGCAATACAAATTTTGATTTTCAATGAAAAAGTGAGAATATTTTGTGCTGAAATTCAAATATAAATCAAAGGATTCTGCGACTTATACAAATTGTAAAAATTATGAACATCATGATTATCTATTATGATGAAGCTATATATTGAAGCATGCCAACATTTAAAAAGGAGATGTTGCACAAGGCCAGTAAATCGAACAAGGATACGATTTGGATTTCATCGAACTTGCTTTGCTCAAGAGAGATGAAGAACATTTCTTTAAGGCAACTAGAATGACTGTTCCTAAATTCAATGTGCTTCTTAATTTGCTCAAAGAAAAATTACAAAGGTTTTCCAGAAGAGAGCCAATAGACGAAGAGATGCGTTTGGGTACTACGTTGATGTAAGTACATAAATGATTTACGTATAAATATACACACCTATACACTATTTGTAGATATATTACCAGATACTTACATATCACAAGGTTGTAGTCCGCAATATTTTGCATTGTCTTTTAAAATGGGGGTGTCAACAGTAAGGAAAATCATTTACGAAACCTGTGATCCAATTTGGATGCTACATGCAGTTTAACAGAGTGGAGAGAGTGTCGGCAGGTTAACGAAAATACGTTCTGTGAAAACATGGTAATTGATTTATTTTTTAATTTCAAAGATTTTATGTGCAGACTGGAATGCCGCATTGCCTCGGAGCAGTTGATGGCAAGCATATCAACATAATTTGCCGGAAACGGCAAAGTAGTTCCCTTTACTACAACTAGAAAAAGACGTTCAGTATAGTCCTAATGGCGGTGTGCGATAATGATTACTCTTTTGTTGATGTTGATGTCGGTGCATTAGGAAGTCAAAGTGATGGTGGAGTTTCGCTCGTAGTACATTTGGGAGAACGATATTAAGAAACAACATCGCAAATTGCTAAAATATACATATTTTAAAACTTTGGTTTATATAGTCAACTGGTTATTATTGGTCAACTGTATTATACACCGTATTTATGTTCAAATGTATTTTGAATTTTCTAGGTTCAGATAGGAACTTTCCTTATTATTTTGTGGGAGACAACGCGTTCCCTCTTAAGCGAAATCGAATGCACCCAAACCCTGTCAGCTTCGAAATGAAATTGTAATAACAAGTTACCCTCGAGAAAATGAGTTTGGAATTGTCGCAAACAGATGGATAATACTTCATACCACTATCCAAATAGCGCCAAAAAATGTTGATATAGTAGTACTGGCCACGGCTGTTCTGCATAATTATTTAATGTTAGACAGAAACAGCGGCTATTTCAATGAAAATTTAGTGGATCGCGTAGAAAATGACGTTGTTATTCCAGGAACATAGAGGCGATCATCTGTAGACATGAGAGCCTTTCGCATTTCCCAGGCTAATCGCTCATCGATGGAGGCATATATGCACATTAAGAGACGAACTCCAAAGTTATGTAAAACAATTAGAAAAATTTATCATTAACTTCAAATACTTATGTTTAATAAATCAAATAAATTCAATTGCAAAACTTATATGTATTACATAAAATGAATACAGTATAAAAACTAAAAACTTAAAAATAAAAAACGAAACAATGCAATAAGTTAAAGGCTTTTTATGTTCATAAACAATGTGTAAGGCTTTCATTACGGGGTATGACAGGTCGTAAATTTTATATATTGTTGTAAAATTACGTTGCACCATGTACAGTGAACATCAAAAGGTGATTATAGATAAAGATTTCGTTTTTCCATTATAAAAATTCAAATCAATTATAAACACCAATAAACAGAATAAACATCAAAAAATTACACACATACATACATATATGTACATACATTACAAAAAGTAAGTCATAGAGTGCAGACGTGTATTTTTCAGCTCCTGTGAAATTTTGTTTTAACTGTTTAACAAACGTAAACTTGTTAAAATTTTCATAGTGACTATGTCTAATGCTAATTGTGTTAGTTGCAAATCCCAATGTTTGGGTGATGACTTTATTATTTGTGATAATTGTGATATTAAGGTGCATATCAAATGTTCTAAAGTAAATACGAACTGCATAAACTCTCTTAAAAACAATAAAAACATTTTTTACAAGTGTGACCATTGTGTCAACAAACTTGCTGTGCTTAGTAAAGCTAACATTAACAAGGCTCTTTCTAACATTAGTGAGCTGTCTGACATTTTAAAAACCGTACAAAACTCTTTTAAACACCCGAATGCTGTATCGGATAGCAATAAACACAATAACAATAAACCCAGTAACAACACAAAGAGTAACATAAGTTGTAGCAACAGTGGAAATGGTTCTAGTAAAGAGAATGGCATGACTACGCGTTCTAAATTGAGGGTCAATGGCCAAGTCAATGCATTATCTTCGTCTGCTAGGAGACCTAGTTTATAATTAAATATGCAAACTGTTCAGCAACACTCGCCGTCAGTTAATTCTCAACAGTCATCGGTTAAGTGTAAACAACAATCAGTAAGTCAGCCTAATAAGAGTAAATCATGCTCTTCTATTGGCTCTTTAATCGCTGATGATAATGCTGAATTCAATACTCTCGACGATAATGTGTTTGACAATGCTTCAGCAACAACTCCCACGCGATCTCAGTCTTATGCTAATGCTGCTGCTGCTGCTTCCCATATCGACTTATGCGCTGATACTTCTCTACAAACCGGTTTTCCTGACGACAGCGCTGCCGCCAATTCTGTCAATCAGGTGCGTGGTGGAGCTGTAGTATGTGCTAATGCGAATTCAGATGCTTCGATGCTCGCACTCTCTGCTGCATGTCATACCAACAGTTATTTACATACAGTGGTTGGATCGAATGCCAACAGCGAACTTGACGTTGCTGTACAATTAAAGTGGTTACACATAGCATCGTTCAAGCCATCCGTATCAGAGCAGAGCATTATACAATATATTGCCAGACATGCTAACATCAATGCCGAAACTCTTTCTTGCATTAAGCTCGTGAAGAAGGGTACATCAATCGACTCTTTAAAGAGTGTAAGTTTCAAGCTAGGTGTGCCCGTTCACTATTTTGAGAGAGTTTTATGCTCCGATATATGGCCAATTGATGTGAGAGTTCGACCGTTTCAATTTTTTCGTAAGGCGGGGGATACCAAGCAATCTCAATAGACCGCCTATCATAATGCAAAGTAATGGTCAATCTAACTTTTCAATTTATTACCAAAATGTTAGTGGCATGCGTATGAAATCGACCCAAATCTACCGTGAAAAAGCATTACATGAATTCGATATAATTGCAATCACGGAAACATGGCTTAATGATAACCTTTTATCCTCAGAATTTTTTGATGATTACTATGTTGTATATCGGCAAGACCGCTGTTTTGCTTCTACGGGCCAAGTAAGAGGAGGAGGTGTTTTACTTGCGGTCAGAGCTGATGTAAACAGTAAACAAATTGCCTTAAATTCATACAATTGCTTTTTAGAACAAATTTGTATTAAATTTAAATTTTCTAATAAAAAGTCGGTATTTGTTATTTTATCATACATTCCACCAGCTAGCGATATTGAAATTTATCAAATGCACCTAGATAATGTTTTGTATGTCTTCGAAAACCTGAAAAATACGGACGATCAAATTATTCTTCTTGGAGATTTTAATTTGGGTAATATTTCATGGTCACATTATAGTAGTAATTTAGTTCCAACCAACGTGAAGACAGATATCGATATCTTACTGTGCAATGTCTTATTTTCGATGGGGTTCCATCAGTTCAACAACATTTTGAATGATAATGGACGCATTTTAGATCTCGTCTTTGCATTCAATGAGTTAAATATTTCTTGTTCGGAATGCTTATCGCCCTTATCTGTCAATAGTTTACACCACAAGGCTCTAGCTATTACCCTTAAATATTATAACTTCGCTCCATATAGTGCTGCTACGGATGTGGTTTATGACTATGCCAAAGCTGACAATTACGCTATTTGTGAATTCCTAAATTCTATTGATTGGTCAATTTTGCACACCTTCGATGATCCACACGATTCATATGAATTATTTCGCAGTAAATTATTTTATTGTATTTCGAATTACGTTCCTTCAAAAAAGTCTGTTAAGCGCAATAAGCCGCCGTGGTTTAACAAAAGGTTAAGCCATTTAAAAAATTTGAAAAACAAGGCACATAAGAAATTCAAGGTGTCGAATACATCGGAAGATAATTTATGCCTAATTAAACTAAAAAAAGACTACGACTGTCTTCATAATTTCTTATATAATAGATTCATTTCCAATGTTGAACTTGATCTGCAATGCAACCCAAGGAACTTCTGGGTTTTTATCAATAATAAACGCAAGACTAATGGTTTCCCAGCATGTCTAGAGTTTGACGGTGTGATGTCGGAAAATCCCTTGCAAACTTGCAATCTATTTGCAAAGTTTTTTCAAGGGGTGTATGATAACAGTAATTGGTTTCCTAATAATAGCTACACATTTTTTGACCAAATTTTTAGTTCTAATACAATTACAAACATTGATATATCCCCTGATGAGGTCTCTCTAGCAATATCAAATCTAACGTCTAGCTCTAGTCTCGACCTAGAAGGACTTGCTCCAGTATTTTTGAAAATGTTTTCAGAGTCTATCTCTTTTCCATTGTCCTTGCTATTTAACTATTGCCTTAAGAAGGGTATTTTCTTGGACTACTGGAAACTTTGTGCAATCTCGCCAATATTCAAGTCAGGTGATCGTAGCAAAATTACAAACTATAGACCTATAGTCAAGCAATGTACATTTGCTAAAATATTTGATAATGTCCTAAATACTAAACTTTTTAATCACTTTAGAGATCGATTCAGCTATGCACAGCATGGGTTTCTTCCAGGGAGGTCCACTTGCACCAATCTATTAATTATCACAAATCATATTGTTAAAGCTTTGGAGCAAAAATATCAAATGGATGTCATTTATACTGACTTTTCTAAAGCTTTCGACAAAGTTCACCACTCTGTTTTACTACACAAGCTCTCCCTATATGGAATCGCAGGAACACTTTTGAAGTTTCTGGAAAGTTATTTGGTAGGCCGCAAGCTTTTAGTGAAGATTGGGCCGACGAAATCGGACTGCATTTGTTTTTATTGTTTATAAACGACTTACCCCAGCATTTCAAGTTTTCGAAATGTCTCATGTTTGCCGATGATGTCAAAGTTTTTATGCCAATATGTAATCTAAGTGACTCCCGTAATTTACAATCCGATTTTGTGGTATTCCAGCAGTGGTGTACCGCTAATAATTTGTTCCTTAACACAGGAAAATGTCATGTGGTTTCTTACTCCAAAGCTCTTAATCCGATTGAGTTTGACTATTCAATAGACAATGCCATTTTGAGTCGTTTGGAGGAAATCAAAGATCTTGGGGTCATTTTCGACAAGAAACTAACTTTTAACAGGCATGTTGATGTTGTTCTTGCTAAAGCACTTTCCATGATGGGATTCATAAAAAGAAATTCGAAAGATTTTAAAGACCCTTACACTTTGAAGTCGCTTTATATTTCTCTAGTAAGGAGTCACCTGGACTATTGTTGTCTTGTGTGGAGTCCTTACTATTTGTCCCACCGTAGAAAAATTTAACGAGTTCAAAAAACTTTTACTAGATTTGCTTTATTCAAATTAAACTGGCCATGCGGTGTGCCAGACTATGATAGTAGGAGGAAACTTCTCGGCTTACAATCCTTGGAAGACCGGAGAATTTACTTTGCACTAATGTTTGTCTACAACTTAGTTAACCACAGGGTTGAGTGTGATGAACTACGTAGTTTGATTAATTTTAACACCTCATCGCGTGAGTTAAGACACCACCGGTTGCTTGCCGAAACGTCCCATAGAACTAATTATGGATATAATGAACCGATTGCACGTAGCATACGCTTATGTAATATTTATGCGCATGTGATGGATTTCAATGCCGCTATATCTAGATTTAAATTAAATATTTTCACTGTAATAAATTAGTAATTATAGTAATTACGTATATGTAATAGTCTGTAAGGTTAACCTGTAGACTGAATCAATAAATTAAATATTTCGCCGTTTACCCCAATGCTTATTTTCCAAACTACTTTCACGTATTGCTAATTTTGGATAACTCATCACAAACTAAATCAACTAAAGGGGTTTTCAATAGGAACGCTACAAAAGTAGACCGATAGTGACAGCAAACGACGCCATATTTTTTTTTTTGACATTTCTCTTCAGTAAGGTTTGCCATTTCATGATGAAAAGATATGCGATTAAACAACGAGTCGAAATTATTAAAATTTACAACCGAAATTCGGAGTCAATGGCCTCAACTTTAAGACCGCTACGTTCAATTAATGGTCGTCGTCATTTCTGACTGAATGGCTTCGTCAATAAGCAAAATATAGTCAAATATTGACATACACCAAATAATAAATAAACAATATTCACTTCAAGAAAGACTTCAAACACGAGCTCTTTCTTGAAGTTGGCGCGACTTGGTTACACATTTTTGCTGACCAAACACATACCGTTCACTTTGGAATGCATGCAGATAAATTTAAACACACACATCCACAAGAGTGCCTGTATGCACTTCAAAGTAGAGCTAAGAAAAGAAATATCTAAATAAAGTAAAATCAGTTGTTATAACGAGCTAAGCACGGCCTTTTTTCATTTCAACTCCGCGAATAGTGGGAAGGTTCCAAGAAGAATTTGGACTCCTTCCAGGTGCGCGTAACCACCACCACCCAAACTGGTGACGAGGATGGACCTTAAAATTAAAATATAATCGAACAATATTTCAACCAACTATACGGAAAAATCGTTTTAAAACTTCGGAATCGCATGAGATTTAACTATTTGATAAATATTCTTAACATGTATGAGAAATGGATATTTTACCTTTTATACAAAATACACGTTTATTGATTGTGTTTGCGCAAGGCGTATCGAATGTGTGAGAAAAAAAGGGAAACAAAGAAATTGGCAAGAATCTGATAAAACAAAAAATATTTATAACGCGACCATAATTTGAATTTTAACTAAACAATACCAAAGTAAAATTTATAGAAAATACAAAAATTGGAAAAAAACTTAAGTGAAAAACGCAGTAGCAGCAACAACAACGATAATAACAGCAACAGCAACGACAACAGCGGCGATAGCAGCAAACCCAACAGCAATAGAAGCGGCAATAGCAGCAGTGCCGGCAACAACAGTAAGGTAGAGTTAGTATATTATAAAAACATAAAACAAACACGAACGAATATATAAAATAAAGGTAAAAATCCTTCCTTGTGCGAAAGCTATCGAACAATAGTGTATAATAAAAATTCGTTGCATACACACGGGTGTTGCAAAATTGAGAAAAAAAAAGAATAATAACTTTAAAATTATTAAGGTGTCTTCACTAAAACGGTGACTCTAAAGTGTAACGATAAAATTGTTAATGTGTCCTGACTAAAGTAGTGCTTTCAAAACTGTTAGATAGGTGTCTTTACTACAACTGTGGCAGCAACCCTCAAACTGTACACGATCAATTCAAATACCCAGTAGGAACTTTTTACTGAATAAATACGAATATTTTTTGTTTTTAATCTCAATTGATACAAAATTCTCTCAAAATGGAGGCAGCTACCATATCACATTTTCAACTCATTTTAAACTGCATTAATGGAATTGCAGAATTCGACGGACGAGATCCGAACCAATTGACAGACTTTATTAGGCAAATTGAAGACATATTACCCACAATAACAACCTTTGATGCAAATAATCAAAGAATTATATTTAATTATCTGAAAGGAAGATGCGTAGGAAAAACAAGCACTTCACAGATACGGACAATTTAGTGATTGGGAAATATTGAAACCAATACTTTTGAGTAATTGCGGAGAAAAGAGAAGTTCAGCGGAACTTATGGATGAGTTGAAGACCATCAGTCTCGACTCAACGATAGAAAATTATCATTTTAGAATCAATAAAATTAGAAATAAATTACACAATAGGATATAAGCGCACAATGATTCAAACTTTTCAACTACAGAAGTTAATAGGATAGCGCTACAAACGTTTAAAGAACACCTTCCCGAGAGCCTACAAAAACAATGATCATGGCCAGAAACCCTGATACTTTAGATAAAGCATATAAAATCATTTTAGAAGCTAGACATCAATCCTTCACAGCACTCGGGCGACAAAGGAAAGATCCTAACCCAAATAGCTATCGTAGGACTAATTTCAGCGACAACGCTAACAATAGAACATCTTCCAGACCCAACCAGAATATGATTATTATTATTATTATTATTGTTTAACGGTGATATGAATATCAAAGCTAAATGCTTGTATGAGCATTGGCTGCCGGGGCCATCAGCTCATGATTAATATTCCCAGTTATAACGGGAGTTATAATAGATACAACAACAACACGCCAAACAACGGATATAATGGTGGCTATGTCCCGAGAAACGAAAATAACAATAATAACAATTATAAAAATTATATGCCACAAAACAGGTATAACGGTGTCTATGTCCCAAGGAATGTGGGTAATAACTATAACAGCAATAGCAACGGATCCGGCCAAACTAGAATGTCAAATCAGACAACCAACACAAATTATAATCAACCCGGAAATTTTAACCCACAGAGAAATTTTAATCAACAAGGAAATGGGAATCAAATGCGAAACTATAATCAATCAGGAAATTATAATCGGTCTGCAATATCAAATCGTAATAGACCAGAACCTATGGATGTCAGCAATGCAAACGCAAATTTTCAGCAGGGCCCACAAAACAATTACCCTATATAACAATAGATACACAAATAAGAAAGATATATTTCATCATTGACACTGGAGCAGAGTTCAGTCTGATCAATGAAAATGTCTGTAACCCGAAATGGAAGAGGGAAGTAAATGTGCAAGTCACAGCAATGAGAAAAGAAACGCAAGTTAAGAAACTTTGCAGATTCCCAATATTTAAGGAATTCAATGAAAAAGATTTCATGTGCGAATTTCTCGAATGTAATTTCAACAAAAACTTTGACGGACTAATCGGTAACAATATCCTAACAAAGATAAATGCGATAATAGATTATCCAAACAGAATATTAAAAACAAATAATGCAATAATACATTTTTTTTAACAAAAGAAGAAGAAATATATAGCAAAATAAGCTATAAAGGAAATGAAGTGGAAATCTTCAACAACGATATAAAAAATAAATGTGTCACAGAATTCGTTGACACCAATCACATTAACGGTATAGACAAAAACATATTCATAAATATATGTACTAAAAAGACACAAAAGCGTATTTTATAACGAAGACGACAATTTAACATTTACTAGTTCTACGAAACATAGAATAATGACAAAGAATGGCATTCCGGTTTACTCTAAAATTTACCGATACCCAGAAATCCACAAACCGGAAGTAGAAAAACAAATAGACCAAATGTTTTCCCAAGGCATAATTAGAGCATCCTCTAGTCCTTACAACAGCCATATTTGGCTGGTACCAAAGAAGCTAGACGCAACCAACGAACAAAAATGGCGTCTTGTAATCGACTATAGGAAGTTGAACAGCGTAACTACGGAAGACAGATTTCCAATTCCAAATATAGACGATATATTTGACAAATTGGGAATATGCCAATATTTTTCAACGCTTGATTTAGCCAAAGGTTTCCATCAAATTGAAATGGATGAACGCGACATACACAAAACAGCGTTCTCCACCGCAAACGGACATTATGAATTTTTAAGAATGCCCTTTGGATTACGAAATGCACCGGCAACGTTCCAACGGCTAATGAACGAAATACAATAAAAGATTATATCGGAAAGATATCCTAGTATTTTCTACAAGCGTAGAAGAACACCTGGAATCGTTGAACAAAATTTTAATCAGATTAAAAGGGAAAAATTTAAAAATACAAATAAATAAATGCGATTTTCTAAGGCAAGAGACAAAATTCTTAGGCCATATAATTACAAAAGAAAAAGTGGAAGCAATAGAAAAGATTCTACTTCCAAAAAGCGAAAAAGAGATAAAAGCATTTTTAGGAATTACAGGATATTATAGAAGGTTTATCAAAGATTACTCGAAAGTTGCGTATCACATCATCAAATACTTGAAGAAAGACATGAAAATAAATCAAAATGATAAGGATTATATTAAGGCATTCAACAAATTAAAAGAGCAAATAAAAGCAGATCCAATTTTAATTCACCCAGATTTTAATAAAGCTTTCACACTAGTGACAGATGCCAGTAACTTTGCTTTAGGCGCGGCATTACTGCAAGGCGATAAAGTTTTCTGTTATGCAAGTAGATCACTAAACGGTCACGAAAAGAATTCTAATACAACAGAAAAGGAGTTACTTGCAATAGTTTGGGCAACGAAATATTTCAGACCATACTTATTCGGACGACATTTCACTATCAAAATGGATCATAGACCATTAGTTTGGCTGAACAACTTAAAAGAACCAAGTGCTAAACTCCAAAGATGGAAAATAAAGCTGAATGAGTTCGACTTCGATATTAACTTCATAAAAGGAAAGGAAAATGTAATCGCGGACGGTCTAAGCAGACTAAGTTATGAAAATGATAATGCGATGGAACTAAATTTAAATGAAATATTCGATGATGATGACATAGGTACGGTACATAGCGCAGAAACTGATAGTACATACTTTATAAAAATAACGGAAAACGCAATCAATACGAGTATATATAAAAATCAACTTATAATTCAAAGAGCGCAAAGACGATCAATAACAAATAAAATAATATATCAAAAGAAAATAAGAAGCATAATAAATGTAACACTCGAAAGTGACATTTTAAAAATAATGCAAGAGAATCCACCGGAAAAAGGACTAATTGTAATTTACTGCCCAGATGACACATTATTTCTACAAGTTCAGGAGTTTATATAAAATATATGAAATAATGCAAACCTAAAAATAATGAAGTCAAACATAATTTTGAAGGACATAACAGACAAAGGAGAACTTTTAGCATTGATAGAAGAGAAACACTTGGAAAATAATCACAGGGCAATAAATGAAATATTAGAGGAAATAAAGAAAACACACTACTACCCCAAATTACAAAAGGAAATACAGAAGTACATCAACAACTGCGAAATATGCAAAAACGCTAAATTTGACAGAAACCCTATCAAACATAGTTTAAATATTACGGAAACTCTCAAAAAACATAACAAAATCGTTCATTTTGATATTTGGTGTCCACAACGAGGCGTAATGTACCTCACAAGCATCGATAAATTAACAAAATATGCAACAGCTAAATCGTTGAAAGACAGAACTTGGATATCAATCATAAATGCCATAAAAGAAAGAATTCAATATTTAGGCAAACCGGAAACTTTAGTAACCGACAATGAATTAGATACAGTAGCAATAAAACAATTTTTAAAGGATAATAAAATAAACCTACACTTAACGACCACTTATAATAAAACAGGAAACGCAGATGTCGAAAGACTACACTCCACATTAAATGAACACTTAAGACTTTTTAACGCTGATGCAAATAACAACGACAATTTGAAAGAAAAAGTATTTAAAGCAATAACTGCTTACAATAATACTATACATACATTTTACGACAAAGAAACCAATCGATTTCATAAATACCGTACTTTCTGAACAAGAAATAACTAAATTAGCGGAGAACCTACAAAAGCAAATAGAAGATGTAATAAATAATATCAATAGAAAAGAAAATAGAGTAAAGGTACATATATGATTTTCAGAATAAATATATAAAGAATCATAGAGTTGGTAAAACACAACGAAGATACAGGAGAGTAGATAACTTTGAAGAAGAGGGAAATCATTTAACATCTAAAGATTCAAAATTTAAAAAAGCATACAAGACTCAAGTCAAACGAACATTTAAATTTCAGGATTAAAATGGCAAAAATTACGATAATTCTAATGGCAATAACGGAAATCAACGCACTCCTACAAATAAATAAGCTGGATAACGAAGCAGGATACGCCAAAATAACGATCAGAGAGGTAGAGATAGTTAACCAGACGGCAACGGTAATACACATAATACACCCTAAAGAATTCCGACAAATTATAGACAAAATAGAACATAACTTAGAAATTAATTTTAAACAGTATAACAGAAATGACAGGGAAATGCTATACGAGGAAATAAAAACTAAAAATAAACACACTAATGCCAATTGAAAGGAATAGAAAACGTAGAGAATTAATAAATATTTTAGGGACTACACAAAAATGGCTATTTGGAACAATGGACAATGAAGATAGGGAAACATATTACAACATCTAGAAGTAAAAGAGAAAAATAATCACAATATAATAGCAGCAATAAATCAACAAATATATATAAATGACAACTTTAACAAACCTATTAATGCACTAAACAGAACCATAGAAAACAATAGGATAGAAATACTGAAAACCTTTGAGAAAATAAACGTATCAAATGAAAAAATTATAAAACACATGTAGTATTCCGATCAAATGCTTAAACTTAAATACTTAGAAAGTAAAATTGAACAAATTCAAGACAACATAGCTTCAGCAAGACATAACATATGTACTACACCCTAGTATACTATCTACAGAAGAAATTGAAAGATTCAACATTGATATCTAGTTATAAATTAAAACACGTAGAGACCGGACTCCTTTCATATAAAGACGACTCACTACTACTAGCCGTAAAAATACCAATAACACATATTAAGGTAGATCTAACACTTATAACACCATTACCGAACAGGGAAGATTTTCAAATTACAGAAAAACAAAGATATGTAATTACAATAGGAATTAAAATATATAAATATACAGAAGGGACACATTTTAAAAATCTAAAGGAAATCAATATTTGTACTTCCAACCAATGTAAATTCGAATATAATAACGAAACAATAGTTGAAGATATTGAAGATGATACAATCTTAATAAAAAACGCATACAAAATAAAAATGAAACAAAATTGTGACAACAGAGAAATTGTACTTGAGGGAAATACATTAATAAACTTTTATAATTGTTAAATTGAGATAAGGAAGAGATCATTTCAAAACACAAGTCATTGTAGAAGAAAAATACAGTTAAAAAGGAAATAAACTTCTCAAAAATAATAATAAACCAAGAAAAGAATATACAAAAACTTGAGGAATTAAAAATACACAAGAACTTAAGCTATGGTAAAAGCGCACTAATAATAATATCAATAATATTAGGAATAGTATATATAATATATAAAAAAAATAATTAAAAAAATAAAAATTCTAATGTAAACATAGAATTATCAATACAACAGGCCTCAGAAGATGCAAACTCACAAAAATCAAAAACAATTGGCCCATTGTTAAGTCCAAAGCAGGCAGAAACAATAATGTAAAAGAAAAACTAGAAACAAGATGTATGTATGTAATGTTATAAGCACAAGCAAACAAAAAATAAATAAATAAATAAAAATAAAATTATATATAATCACAAATAGAAATAATAAGCAAATTTGCATAGCGGCATACCAAAGTGACGGAAAAAAAATTAATTCACAAATTTCGAAAAAAAATAAATTATCCAACGGGGACCGTTGAATCTAGGGGTGGGGGAGTCACATATTGACATACACCAAATAATAAATAAACAATATTCACTTCAAGAAAGACTTCAAACACGAGTTCTTTCTTGAAGTTGGCGCGACTTGGTTACACATTTTTGCTGACCAAACAAATACCGTTCATTTTGGAATGCATGCAGATAAATTTAAACACACACATCCATAAGAGTGCCTGTGTGCACTTCAAAGTAGAGCTAAGAAAAGAAATATCTAAATAAAGTGAAATCAGTTGTTATGACGAGCTAAGCTAAGAAGCACGGCCTTTTTTTTCATTTCAACTCCGCGAATAGTGGGAAGGTTCCAAATAAGAATTTGGACTCCTTCCAGGTGCGCGTAACTACCACCACTAAAACTATATGCGTTATTGGACAGGCAGCAATCCACACGTACTCCATGAGTCAATATTGCATCCCGAAAAAATTACGGTTTGGTGCGGTTTATGGGCCGGCGGCGTCATTGGGCCGTACTTCTTCCGTGATGATAACTGAATATTTTTGGCCCGAATTGGATGATATGGACTTGGACAATATGTGGTTCGAACAGGACGGCGCCACAAGCCACACAGCGAATGTCACAATCGATTTATTGAAAACCAAGTTTGGTGAACGTGTTATCTCACGAAATGGCCCAGTCAATTGGCCGCCTCGGTCGTGCGATTTGACGCCGTTAGACTATTTCCTGTGGGGCTACGTCAAGTCTATGGTCTATGCCATCAAGCCAGCGACGATTGATGAACTTCGTACGAATATCGAACGTGAAATTGCAGCAGTATCGGCCGATTTATGCTTGAAAACCGTCGAAAATTGGGTTCAGCGTCTGGACTTCTCCAAGCGTGTCCGTGGTGCCCATGCAAAATAATAAAGAATTTAATTCACATCCTAAACCGTTTTTGTTTTATTTAAAAAAACTTTTGTGCGTTCCTCTGGCAAGACCAGATACTTTTCCTTCTATTCGTCTTACATCGTCCTGCGGTAAATCGGAGTTAGTTGTTTTTTAGCCAAGCTTTCAAATAATAAGGACGTCGAATCACGCTCGTGGTTACTTGATAATGGGCACGTTTCTTTGTAACCTAATTCCAAAAGAACACTAGGTAGGATAACAAAATGCATGTGAAGCAACAACACTAACTCGGTAAAATGATATACGACCTGAGATGTAGTGTTGGGAAGTGAAAAACTGCGCTATTGTGAATTAGCCCTAAGAAAATGCATGGGAAATTTAGATTTAGGACCTAATTCGTTTTTATTTGCACAGCATTTTTTAATATATGTATAACTACGTCAGCCTAAAATGTGTTTGCTCAACTATTTTCCGTTCTTAAATAGCACTAAACAAAGCGCAACTTTCTTGAAATATCCGAACAGGGTTGCTTTTGCAACTAAAGGAAGTTGTATCCGACTTGGAGCGTTCTTCTGCAACTCGAGTAGAAAAAAGCGGGCCTACTATTCCTTTATCATCAATAGATGCTTGAAGCGACAATGCTTAGATCGAAACAGAATAGAGAATAGATTGCTCATTTCCTTCTTTGCTCTTGCTGACAACAAAACATCGCATTGCTATGCTAAATAAGCAAATGACTTGAAACCAGGGTTATGTCGACATGGGCACCAGTCTAATACATACAATACCAGTCTAAACATATGCACATCAGTAGTGCGATTCACTAACTTTAAACGGTACGACAATTGTTATTTTTGACGGCAATAGTTGTCGTTTGCACTAACGATTGTGCGATTCACTAACTCATTCTTAATGACACTTAACAGCTGTTTCGTTGTATTTATTTAAAGTGATAAAGAGTGGCATCTCTGTCAAACTAAATATCAAAATGAGCGAAAAGCACAAAGAGGAATCGAGAAAAAACAAACGAATGCCTGCTGCTAAATATAAATTTCAGCGTTTTTATTATATTTCATTAAAGTGAAATAAGATACTAGTTTATTTCAAACTACAAACGTTTATAGTTCTTTTTATATATTGCAATGTTCCATTGTAGCAGAATTTCGGACTCTCCTCTGAGTGGTTTGGTTGAATAGTCATCAACTCGACTCGGAGGAATATCCGGAATCACCTGCAAATATGCTATGGTTTTGTTTTCTAAATTCGCGTTGTGCCCCAGCGTATTTAGGATTTACATATATGTATGAATTAAATTTTGTTTAATTAGAATCACTTATCTATGTATATAATAAAACTAAACTGTATTTTTGTTTTTGTACTTGGATCCTTGATAAAGGCTTGCTTTTACCCTTTGCACATTAATTGTGTGGTAGACATGGTGGTTGGCATAAGCCTCCTCATGTTTCTTTGGTGGCAAAATTGATATTGTGCCTCCCACAAAGGGAGACGACGCTGAAGTAAACATTTCTTTAGCAGCTTGGCGTTCCACTTGGGACACAGGAAACCTCATTTTCTGGTGAAACAATGAATCATTGATTTCATCCGTTACCCGATGAATGCCGGCTTACGGATGACTGGCTCATGGATATTCCTCATTCCTCACATACAAGTCGTTGATAGCAACCAGTTGCGAAAAATTTTAAAGCCGCTAGAACCTAGCAATATAGAGGTAATATTTAAAATTACATTCAGGCTTAAAGATTACACGAGCTACTTGTTTCTCAGTCAATTTTGCTTTTATTTTGGAGCTTCTTATTTGGATGTTAAGCTGATAAATTCGGTATTCAGCCAAGTCTGGAGTTAACCGATACAGCTTCTGAAATGCTGTTGCATTAAGAAAAGAGGGATTGCCCACATCACGGAGTAAATGTCGATCCATGGTTGGAGCGCATACTTCTTCGTCACCTCGTAATAAATCCTATGCGAAATATTCAAACGACATTATCTAATGTTCCTTTTTTAATTTCGAGAAAACAAATCACCGAATTTTAAATTTGTCTTTTTTTTTAAGTTGGAATCACGAATTTCTGTTTTCTCGATTGAGTTAACAACATCAAATTTGTTGTCGTTTAGTTTTCGGTCATCGACTAGCTAACATCAACAGCTGATTCGGCGAATGCGAAAATCGTTAAAAAATGGCTGCTGAATAGCAGGGTCGTTAAAATTTTGGTTAGGTTGAGTTAACCAATCGAATATCTTTAAAATAAGTTAGTGAATCGCATTACAGAAGGGTGGTTTTATTAAATTGTTATTAAAGTACCAAAACCTAAAAAAAAATTTTTTTTATATTTATTTAATATTTTCACAAAATACACCTTAAGTTATGCCCGAGGTTACTGTTGAGTAGACAGTTAACAGCAGTAACTATCTAAAGAGCGTTTTAAAAGTGTTTAGTAAATAGTAAGATTAAAATTGTCGAAAACATATTTTTCTGAACTTGCAACAACAATGTAACCTTTAAAAAGGAAAAAAGTAAGACATTCTTCTTATATTAAAGAATTTCATTAAACCAGTTATATTTTCGTTTGAATCTGTATCTATAACATTTTAATCGTTTAAAATATCTGTCACATATAGTAACTAAATATATAGTTAAATTCAGGCGATATAGCGGCTACTACATCACGGCGCAAACTATGAATGATTATGAGATAAATTAGTGTTGTCGAAAAAGAAAATTTTTTATTTTAGTCCAATTTTTTTATTATTTCATTTCATTTCATTTATTAAAAAAAAAAAAAATATATTAGTACAATAAGATCAATAGAAGATCTTTTATAGTACAATAATTAAGTATGAAACAATGAAGGATCAACTTTGGCTTAAAATTAATAAATAAATTATGTCAGATATTGACGTCAATACAAAAACTTAAGGTTGCATTTTAATTAAAGAATTACAAAACATAATAAATAAAAATATTAATTATATTAAACAAAAACGTACAAGTATGTGGACTATGTATTACTTATATACATACATATAAATTTAGATAGCAAATCTCAATGTTCATAATTACACATCAACGAAAATATGAATATAAAACGTTCTTAAAGTTGCTTTTGTTCATACTACTGCGAATAGAAACTGGAATGGAATTCCAAATTCGAATAGCGTTGACGAAAAATAGTCTTGAAGAGGGAAGGAAGTTATAGCTTGGAACAATCAAGTCTTTTACGCGAGCAGATTTTGGAAATATTAGTTTTTCATATAGGTAGCTAGGAACTTTATCCACGATTAAACGAAAAAGAAACATGCAATTTCTGGCCTTCATGTACTCAGAAATTTCGCAACCCAGCAGCTGCGACCTCCACCCAGAGATATGGTCATATTTGGCTAAGCCAAACACATACCGTGTAACGTGATTAAACACTACATCTATTTTATGAGCAGATTGAGAGTCCAACTTGCTATAAATTAGCTCAGGATAGCAAATAATCGGTAATATAAGCTGGATGGCAAGTTTTCTTCTTATGCCGACTGGAGTGAATATAGCAGACAATCTTAAATTCCTTAAGATATATAACACCTTGCTAATAATAGAGTTGACGTGGTCAACGCATGTTAAGCCAGAATTTAAAATATAACCAAGATTAGTCACTTTTGACACAAATTTAATGGGTTCAACCCCTATATAGAGTGGTGGAATAACTGTGAAACTTACTCGTTTTTTGCAAATAGGCAGCACATACGATTTGTCACAGTTAAGACAAAGACCGTTCTGCGAGGCCCAGGCCTTGATGGATGACAAGTCTCTATTGAAATCAGAACACAATTCAACTGTCTTCTCTAGAGAGCCTGACATATAAATTTGGATATCGTCCGAATAAGCATGAATATTTGCATGTCTGCAAGCACTAAACACGTCGTTCACAAATAAACTAAATAACAGTGGCCCCAAAATAGAGCCTTGCGGCACACCAACGGTCAGTGGTCTTAGCTCAGATAATTCAGAACCAACTTTTACGCGCTGAGATCTGCCTGCCAGGTAGCTCTTCATTAGTCGTGCTGCAGGTTCACTAAATCCAAAAAAGGTAACCAGTTTAGAGCACAGTAGTTCATGGTTGACAGAATCAAAGGCCTTAGAAAAGTCAAGTAAACATAGCAACGTTAGATAGTTCTTGTCAAATGGTATCCGTATGTCGTCAAGTATTTTGATCATGGCCGTGGAACAACTGTGCTTAGCTCTAAAACCAGACTGGAATGGGGATAATAAGTTGAATTTATTGACATGAAAACCAATTTGCTCTGAAATCAGGGACTCAAAAACTTTAGACAGTGCTGGTAGAATGCTAATAGGACGGAAATCACAGGGACTACATGCAGTTTTAATTTTAGCTACGGGAAGCACAGTTGCAACTTTCCACACATCAGGGAAGGATGATGTTGTAAGGCTATGATTAATTATATGAGTAAAAGTTGGTAAGATAATCGGCAGGATGATTTTTATAAATTTTATTGGAATACCATCCTCACCAATTGCATTGGATCGTATCTTGTAAACACATCTAGCCACATCTAACTCTGTAACTGCACAAAACTCAAACATGCGACCAACGAAATCAACAGGACAACGAAAAGTGGGCTGAGGGGCGGACAAAAGCAAGGACGAAGCACGGCTGACAAAGACATCATTAAGTATTTCAGGGTTTAGAGAACAGTCTAAATTGTCACTAACATGAACACGGAGGCTTTTCAGGTTGCGCCACAGAACATTATTTGGCAGTACCGGGTTTAACTTTTTTATAAAAAACTTGCGTTTTTCGCGCCTTATAGTTAAGGTAGCTTGATTTCTAGCAGCCTTAAAAATACACCAGTTTCCTTCCGTACGATTCTTTTTCCAGACAGAATATGATTTGTTTCGCTTTCTAATCACAGCCCTGACAGCGCTGTTGAACCAGGGACACGATGAGGACCTGTTTGTAATTGTGCGAAGCGGGACATAAGTCCTAAAAGCATTTAAAACAATCATATTCAGGAAATTGAGTTTCTCATTAACAGAACTGATACACCAGCAAGCTGTCCAATTGATGTGGGAGAGTTCTTCTAAGAGCCTTTCAACATTTAGCAGCCGATAGTCAAAATAATTAAAAGAACTAGTCACTATGTTACTGTGGTCAAAGTACATGTCAAAGGAACAAAAAATCAAGTCATGGTCGGATATAAACGAAATCTGGTCAAACTTTAAAACAATTTTAAGGTCAGACACAATAAAATAATCAATAAGACTAGGACAGCAGTTATTTCCATATCTCGTTGGTACACACACATTAACAAGTGATAAACCAATACTAGAAACATCATCTAATAAACGAGAAGTACATGAATTCTTATGAAGTACATTAATATTAAAGTCACCACAAACAATTAAATTGTCATAATCAACAGCAAAAGAGGACAGAACATTGAAAAAGTCACTTAAATTACAATATTTATTAGGATTATAGATACAGGACAAAAGTACTTTAGACGTAGAGTCAGACAATTCAATTAACAAGTATTCGAAGCTAGCACCAACTGATTGAGCAATCAATCTTGATTTTAAATATTTTTTACAGTATACAGCAACACCACCACCTTTTATATTAATTCTGTCAGTTCGATAAAGTTTATAGTTTGGTATGTCGAAATGTGAGTCGCTGATACCACATTTAAACCATGTCTCTGAAACACAAATTACATCCACAAAGGAAAATTCAAACGTTTTTCTAACAACATCCATTTTTTCGGTGTTTAAGCTGCGCGCATTAAAATGAACGACATTAAATCCCCTCTGACGTGTGCATAAAATATTTAATAAAGCAAGACTACAATCATCAAGGCCATTGGTTCTGTTATTAGCCGCAGTCATAACAAAATATGAAACAGGCAACTTTAAGATAAAAATAACACTCATTCAAATAAAACATTAACAAATTGAGATTTGCATTCTTTACAATATTAACAAAACAACAAGAAGTACATAACAATAAACAATTAAATCTAATGCTAGCGAAACTGCATCAGGTCACCCTCGCACATAATTTTTACTGCAGAACTGCTTTTGTCTGTTCTTACATGAATACACCGACCGAATACACCGACAAGAGTTTACCCTCTCTTCTTAATTTTATTGCATCTTGCAATAAGCGCCTATTTTCTTGGGTGAGGCTCTCATAAATTTGGAAGTTTCCCTCTATACCAATAGGGCAAAGGGAGACAGGTGACTTCACTCGCCGACGGTATTCGCCAAAAGCATGGAGAGTGCGATTGCGATCAAGTGGCGAGTGGAATTTGACCACAATAGCGCTGCTGTGGTTAGCAGATGAGCACCCTCAGAGTATGGTACGCCAAACACAACAGCATCAGCAGAAATATCTTGTGGGGCTTTCTGCTGCGCTACAGACAACAGTTGTTTCTGTAAACCAGCAATTTCATTCTCCACTTTCCTCATATTCGCTTCCAGTGTAACAATGCAGGCTGACGACTCAGCAACCTTAACAGCAGACGCAGCTAATTCCTCGTCAATCCTCTTCAACAATTGATTCTCAATCTCAGTCAATCTCTGAGTGACGCTCTCCACCAGTGGCAGCAGATGGTCCGTTTGTTGCTGAATTCTCTCTTCCAGCTGTTTTAGTTTAGTAAACACCGCGGAGAGAGTAATGTCAGAGAACTTGTAAGTAATGAGAAGGCGCAAATGTTAAAACAGCCTTTTCATCAACAAAATTTGCGGGTGCGATGGAGAGAATTCACCTCCGAAAAGTACTGAATTTAATTCCACCACACGAATAAAAACCATTTTCACCATATTTTGCTATATTTAGAGCAGAGGGGCTCTTTTGCGGAGGCGAGCGGCTGCATGTGTACAAAAAGAAGATAAATAATAAATCAAAACAAAAACCATAGAAGGAAAATAAGTAAACAAAAAAACCAGTTTCTGGATAGCGAAACGCAACTTGAGACGGCAGATGAGTTATTCAATAGTTGAGGATAAGAGAAGGGTTGAAAGGGATAGGGGGGATCGTCAAAAGAATATTCTTTCGAGTTTTCGACAATTTTTGTGTCAATCGCCATCAGCGCGTGCACTTGTACGCAAATGGGTTGATGCGCGCATTTGGACAAAAGTTCTAGAATGTTCCAGAATATTCTAGAATGCCAGCAATTTGTCAGACTACGTTGGCCAATTAGATTATGGTCTGATATTGCGATGTTGAATCTTTTCAATGACCGTCAATGGTTTGTAAAATTGAAGATTTTAGCATTTTTGTGTTCGTCGTAAAAATGATTGTTGCGGGGAACATTTGCGTGCGCGGGGAGATGAAATGCTTGCGCTTATGAATGAACATACATACATACATATTTTGTTTTCGGAAATACACGCGAGCGCTTATGAATGAATTTTTTTGTTGTTGTAGGTATGTACATACGTAAATATGTAGATATGCATATACAATGTTTATACAATGTTTCGCTGTGCACTTGCGCTGAAAAATTGCGCATGTGTGAATGAATCTTTTCTTGATTCCACTTATGTAAGTACATACATAAGTATGTATAATGAACCATAGTTGATTTTTCATTAAAAAATATAATTTTGTCATGTTTTTATTAAACTTATTTTTGACTTAGAAAATTAGTAAATAAAGATTAGTTGATAGGTGCATATACATATGTATGTATGTAAATATGTACATACAATGTGCATGTGTATAACTTCAACCTTGACCTACGCTAAATCTTATAGTGCGCACAGTCACCGACGCAAACGTACGCTACGTGTCAGCTGACACGATCAAACTTATGAGAGCGCCATGTAAATGCAAACTCATCAACGTGTACGTGCGATGGGTACGCGCGACGTGTACGTGTGTAAACTGAGAAATTTAGATTTTTGCCGTGAAGCCGTGTCAGCTGAGTGCCCTCTCACCGCACAGTGTTGCCAAGCAGAACTTTTTAAAATCATTAACAAAATAACCTTATAAAAATTTAAATTTTTATTAAATTAATTTAAAATCGATGTTTAATAATGTTAATTATAGATAAATGAACTATTTGCATTTGTTGGTTTTTGGCTTTGGTTTATTATACAATGAAAAATTGTAATTGACAACGCGGATGTGTGTAAAAGTATGTATGCAAACAAAGGAATGGCAACATTGTGTTGATGCATACAAACACAGTTTTATGTACGCAAAGTTTGTTTACAAAACATACGCGCGGGCACAAGTTTTGCTCAATTTTGTGTATCTCCCGACAAACAGACACGGCAAACGGACACGTCGGTGACTGTGGGCACCATTAATCACATCACAGCGCATCGCAACCGCAGCTGCAATTGTGCCTGCACCAGCGCTAAATATTCTAAAATATGTATCTGAAACTACATACATACGTATGTACATACATACATGGATGCATTTATTAAGCAATTCATGCGCGCATCAACTCATTAGCGTACATGTGCACGCGCTGATGGCGATTGACACAAAAATTGCCGAAAACTCGAAAGAATATTCTTTTGACGATTCCCCCTATCCCTTTCAACCCTTCTCTTATCCTCAACTGTTGAATAACTCATCTGCCGTCTCAAGTTGCGTTTCGCTATCCAGAAACTGGTTTTTTTGTTTACTTATTTTCCTTCTATGGTTTTTGTTTTGATTTATTATTTATCTTCTTTTTGTACACATGCAGCCGCTCGCCTCCGCAAAAGAGCCCCTCTGCTCTAAATATAGCAAAATATGATGAAAATGGTTTTTATTCGTATGGTAGAATTAAATTGCTATGTTGAATTCTCCCGACGGCACGTAGAAATTTTGTTGATGAAAAGGCTGTTTTAACATTTGCGCCTTCTCATTACTTACAAGTTCTCTGGTAATGTCTTCATCCAGTTTAACGGACTTAGCAGAAGGAGAACCTCTGCTAAGGCGACGTTTATGTGACGAAGAAGCAGCAGAAGACATAGCGATATTTCAGCCACACAGCAATTATTATTAATATTATTGAAATAAATATTAAATTTTACACACAAGCGCACAGAGATGACTATGGACAGAAGCGTAGATGCTTATTGCTCAACGTACAACGAAAAAATTATTAAACCCACTAATTAATTCCTAAGTGTTCAGACTGGATCATAGGGAGCAGATCGACCTAAATTTTGATCATGATTTGTTATCATTAGCTTTAGTAGTAGCTATGTAATTAAATTTTTGTTTTTTTCGTTTTACGAAGTTGATGAACTGTATATAATCGGAATAGATTCTAATCCGCCAATCTGTTATTTATTGGTGCGTATTTTGTTTCACATACAGCGACTTCCTGCGGATTCTTAAAGACTGATTAAATTAAATTGCCTTTAATCAGTGGTTGGTTAATCACTGGTATTTTGAATTGACAATTCGGTTATCACCAAGGTCTGAGTAGATTACCTCTGATTAGGTCGATCATTGTGAATGACTTAGGAAAGACTTCACAAAAGTTGCATTGCGAATAGGCAAAAGCTACTACACAGCTGATTTTTGTTATGTTGTATTCTAGGTTAATAAATACATAAATACATAAACTGGTGATAACCAAACAACTGATTGCATTCGACTGGTGAACTTAATGAAGTGTCTAATAGATGGAAGTAAATAAAATAAAACGTTGTAATTCAAACTTTACCAGCGCAAAGTATAATTTATTGATAACACATCCTATGATTCTTCCTTATTTTTCCATGAAACGTTTCGAACCCAAATTCTAAAGGATAGAAAGTCTTACATGTTCCATGATCATAAAACTATGCGTATAAATTACAATCAATTAAGTATTGATACGTTTTCACAGTTGTGAGATATCAGTTAATCGGTGGGTAATCGTCTGGTAAACTTAATCGGACACTTTTTCACCAAAATTCCGATTAAATCAGCCTTTAAGAACCCAGCCCTTAGGGTAACAATAAATTATATGCGATTGTTGTATTTTCTACTACTACCTGTTCAATGAGCCTTGAGTTTTTTTTTTTATATGTATATAAAAAGACCGTGTGCGTCTGTTGGTATGCAGTAATCTAACTCATCAGAGTAAATAAAAATCATTGATTTCCCTTCTTCTATCTTCTATCCATTTCTTCTTCTGTTTCAAAAAGATCTGTTGTTGCTTTTTCCCACCACAAATAACATTATTTGGAAGGCGTGGAACACATTTTTGATGATTTGATATGGTGGAACTCTATATTTTAACATAAAAATAAATTATTTGCTCGCAGCTATTACAAAAATTCTAACTTTTATCGAAAATATGCACAAATCCTATTGTACTTCGCTCCATCAATGTTTTCTCTTAAAATACATAACAGTACATATTAAAAATTTCTCCTTTCCATCCATGATATTCGGTGCTATAAACAATGCCACCATTTAGTATGTAGATGCCAGAGTTAGGGGTTTCATATCAAACAACGTTTTAAGTCATTAAAGCAAGTTTAAAGCGAGGGCAAGCTACAAACTATTTATTACATTGCTTGATTTATCGATGTGCGTTCCAATTTCTATATTCGTTTATAAAACCACTCAGTCGTCAGCCTAATGCATTGTAGGATAACTTTATTAGATATTGTTACCAGGTGTCTATCAAGGATATAAGAAAAAAGTTTTGATAAATAGTTGCTTTTGTTGAGTAAAACCCCTACTCCTGGCTTAAGAGAAAAAAACATTTTTCCCCTTGCCATGTTAAAACTCTTATATTTTTATTATTTTTGCCATGTTGTGATGTAATCTCCGATTTCAATAAAATAGGGGGTAACCACCTAATAAAAACATTGAATAATGCAATATTTGGAAAGGGGAATGGAAGAGACAATTCTGTTTTTTTTTGCAAAATATTTGTCATTGCGATGGATATCCCAAAAATATACATTTTCAGTATTCAGCATATTTATGTAGATACGTTTAAACAATTGAATACTACCGAGTTTTGCGAATCCAATTCTTAATAAGGCTTGTTTCTTGCTCTCTCAGTCAGGTAAGCTGGTGATAGACGTAGTGTTGTCCAGTGGGCATCGAGTCTTTACATATCCATACAAAATAAAGATACACTTGTTTTGCAGCGGAATTATACAATTCGTTAAATTTTCGTACATCCATCAAAATATTTCGCCGTATTATTAAAATTTGAGTTTATATAATTTTCCAAATTGTTCTTACTGAATTAAATTTATAAGAATACTACTTGTTATAGTTACCGAAATATCAAAGTTTTCAATAATTCATATAAATTTGAAACTTTAAATTGTAGCTTATAAACTTTTTCGAGTATGCACTTTCTTCTAAATAAAAGTAATTTTTTTCAAGCGTTATGTGAGAAAATGCGGAATATTTTTAATTTTTTATTTTTAACTTAAAACTTTCACTCTACGGTACTAAAGTTTAATGGTCTACAAAACTGCATACCCACGACTATGGGCAGAGCTAGTTTTAAAGCTATCGAAAATTTGTTTGATTTGGATGAGTTGAGCCCAAACTTTAAAATCTGCCCAAAATTAACCGAGGGCCATATTCGACCCCATTCTTTCGAGAAAATGAGCGTTTAAAGCGTAGCAGCACAAATACTGAGCAATTCGGTAGCTGCTGGTATGGAAATGGCATTCAGACAAAACTTATTTGCCAATTCTGAATACGTGGTCAAGTGTGAAAAATGCGCCAAGATCATGACGAAGGCACTCTGAAGCCCTGATTTGAGCTAACAACTTTATTTAAAGCTTGTCAGTCCTGAAGATAGGGTTTTCGAAGGTGTGCCGTCTCCAGATGATCTGGTACCGTCATCTCTTCGAAAAATACGCGCACATAACTGGTATGAAATGCCATCAGAGAGAAAATAGAAAAAGTCCAAGTCTCTGGCGAGTGTAAAGAACATAGATTTAAACTTAACAATCGTCCTTTTATTTAGAAATTCAAAATGGTTGCTGCGCGAAGAAGTAAAAGAAGTAAGAAGGCAGAAGAGGGATAATAAATTTAAAAAGTTGTAAATTGCATGTTTGGGACAAACAAGGTGAAGGTCATCGGTTCTTAAAGTTAGTAAAATTGTTGAATGAAACTTTTTGTATTCATTCACTAACTTAATATTTACTTCAGGGGTTTGCAGCATTTCTCTTTTTATTTTTTAGCTTTTTTCGGTTTTTTTTCAGCATTTCTCTTTTTTCAGCTTTTTCCTAATATTTCCCCACAGATACCTATATATTTATGTATCAGAGCCTAGCTTTTTAAAGCATTTAACTTAATCACGATGTTTTAAAAAGCAGGTAAAATAGCAACCTCATCGATATCGCTAATACGGCGGTTCGGTAAACGTTGATTAAAACATTACTGAGCCTGGTCTGAATTCCTCTATTGATTAGGTCGTGTGTGAAAATGTTGTTATACGAATAACAGTTTCGTAACTCTCGATTTAATTTACATATATTTTTTACTACATATCTAATATTTAATATATCGTTTCATCCTTTTGTGTTCTCTTCTCTTTATAAGTTAATACAATTTTCAAAGAAGTGCATTGAAGTAATCCAAATTGAAAACAAATAAAAAAAATAAAAATAGTAACCATGACTTTCAATTAAAATTTGGATTTTTATTCATAAAGATATTTTGTATTTCAGAATTGAATAAAATCTTGCTAAGATGTGTAAATAACACAAATAAATACAAACGTATGTATTTAAATATATACATATGTATGCAATTTCCCCCCTCATCTGGCAGACAAAATCTAAGATAAAAGCGAAATTACACTACCAAAATTATTTCAGTTACCCCTTTTTTCAAGCTTAAAACTACAATGTTCCGGCCAAGTATTCCAATCAATAGCTATGCTAATCTATAGTTTAGCGGGTTATCTTGGTAAATGTCAAATAAAAATATTTAATCGTTGTGTAAAAGTTTTGTCAAAACTCCACACAAGTAGTTGCATCTGCGCGCAATTCCCTTACATATACATATGGGTCATTCCCTGCGAAATTTACACTCAAACATTTTTTTGGAAAAACATATTTTTTTTCGCGTTCTATATTGAAAAATAGTCGACCAGTATTTTTTTATTTTAATGTGATACTTAAATTTTCGAGAAATGAACTTTCGAATTTTTGAAATCTTGAAAAAAGAACTTTTTTCAGTATTCCACAGTAAAACAAGTTTTGGCCATAAAAAATTCTTCCTGTACTGAAAATTTGCGTTATTGCCCTGTCTTCGCAACACAGCTAAGTAGACGTTCTGTGAGTTTTTTTTAAGTATCATATTAAAATAAAAAAATACGGGTCGATTATTTTTCAATATAGAACGCGAAAAAAAAATGTTTTTCCAAAAAAATGTTTGAGTGTAAATTTCGCATGGAATGACCATACATATGTACGTACATACATAAATGTGCCATACATATTTACATTGGCACACCCGCAAAAATTGTCAGTATAATATTCACGAAAAATGCGACAAATGTTTCTGGGCTATAGTGCCACATGGCAATATTGTCCGATATTATGATGTTGTGAATTTTCAATGACTGTCGATGGTCTGCAAAATTGAAGATTTTAGCATTTATGTGATCGTCGCGTGAGTTTTTATAAATGCATTTTTTGTTGTTGTATGTAGTACTTGAAGATATTCCAGAATGTTTGGCACCGGCGCAGTTGTAGCTGCCGACACACTGTTAAAGCACGATGCAGAGAAAAGAAGGTGGCGACAAAAGCACTTCCGTTACTTCGTGCTTGAAGGATTGACGTCACAAATGGGTCTTAAAAAGTTGATTTTTCTGAGTTTTGAGTGATTTTTACAAAAATTTAAACACAGAATAATAAATGTGAAATGTCGAGTTTTGTATTGTAGAGGTTGCAGTGAAAATAAAAGCCCAAGTGCAGTTATCACCTTCCTTTTCTTCCCGCTATTCCTGTGGTATGGATATCTGTGACGTGTACGCTGCCAGCGTTGTCGTAATCTGGTTTTCTAACATTTTTGCTGGCGGATTGATGAAATGGTCAATATTTATAGATATGCATACATACATATGTGCATGCGTATGTAGTATGATTGTATGTATGTAAATGAATATCAATCAAAATATTTATACATATATACATAAATACATTTGGATGCTTGTGTACTTGTTGACATTTTAGTTATTTATGATTGGGCGTACAAATGTACTTACTTACATACATATACATACTTATGTATGTATATGAATATATATGTGTATGTACATACATACGTATATTTGTGGATTTTTATACACATACATATGTATGTATATACTAAGCATGTACTCAAGTATGATAACGATTTTTATGCGTATACAATAAGTCTACAGGTACCTTGTCTAAGTACATACATCCATACGTACATACATACATACATACATACATACGTACATACATACATACATACATAAGTGCATATATACATACATGCATAAGTGCGTAGTTTCATGCATATTTATTTGGATAATATAATCTGCTCATATTCACTCGCATTCATAAAAATTAAAAAAGACTTTAAAAGCAATCATATACATATGTATATGAAAATAACACTCCATAAAGCTTTTTAAATATATGTTATAAATAAGGTAATTTTATAAATAAGGTCATTTTTTTAATGAATTTGTGTAATGAAATGAACATTACTATCAAGATAGCCAATTAGTCAGAGTACTTTTACGATATTTATACATATCCTTGGATGATAAAAATTAAATATGTTCAACTCTCTTCATTTTATATCTAATAAAAGATAAAATTTTTAGCTTTTTTCATCATTTATTAAACTTCATACAATTTTACATACAAAATATAAAACTACTGTGGATATTGCATGTGAAATAACCAAATATACTAATTCTTTTCATGGACATATTACAGCCAGAGCCAACTTTCACATCAAATTAATTATTTAGATGTTACCATAACTTTGTTTATATCAATGCAAAATAAAATATCTAACCAAATCAATTAACATTTGTTAGAATTCATATTCTGTTAAACAAGGTGGAGTCATGAAAGAAATCTGATGAGGAGATGTGGTGATCTCCGAAATAGCTATAATTTCTACCACTCCTGACTGTTGTCGTTTTTCCAATATACTTTTCCTTATACACTGGCCTTGAGCTCACAAATTAATATTATCGTTTAATAAAAAACAGGCCGAAAAATAATATACATATGAAAAGATGTTTCTTCACGCAGCTCTGTTAACTCGGCACTCTCACAATTTCCCCAGGAGGCCATTGGAGTGGTGAGTCGGATGAGATATGTATATTGATGAGTTTTGGCAATTCACACCGTCATCCTAACTTAATACTTCTGGCCTTAAAACAAATCGTAGTCTGCGTAACAAAGGGTTAAACGAGGGATTCACAACATATGTAATTGCACTACGATCACACAAAAGTTTCTCAATATTTTGGAGAAGAAATATATGTAATGAAAGAAGAATAATTTATTTGATGGTATTACCTGATTTTTTAGGAATAAATTTATGAAGAAATTTCTTTAGACAGTATTCAAAATAACTTGTTCATGAACCAATACTCGTAAATTATAAACATAACAAGGTGAAAAATATATTCGGATTTTTACAAATAAACACGCTCAAAGTTTAAGCGTACCCTTCCGAAGATGCTACAGGAGCTGCAAGAATGACGTGGAGAAGGAGGCGGTCTTGCATCTACTGTGTAAGACTCCTGAACTGTGGAAAAGCAGGATGCGGTATCTGGGATTACCGTTTCTGGTTGACCTTAGTGAGGTTTCAAGCATCGAGGTTAATTGCCTGTTGATATTCATAAGCGAGGCGAAATGGTTTGGTGAGGGGTAATCTTTCCTCGGATGGCATTCATTTACTTGTGGTAACACAATGGGCCTCCTATTACTGGCCTAAGTGAGCCGCCGCAGGGGGCAGCCACTCCAATCTAACCTAATCTTACCTTTATAAATAATAAATAGCCATTGGTAAATTAAGACTACTGAAACACTGAAATTTCATTCGCAAAAATAAAGGCATTTCCCGTTTTTAACAAGTGGAAAAAAATATAACACAACATTCTGTATATCATCTTAAATGAACTTCCTTTAGTTTGTTTGAAAAACAAAAATATTGTTTGCTTATTTAAAATAATATTCATTCATAAATAGTAAAATTATTTTATAATATTGCTTGAACCCCACTTGTAATAAATTGACTTTTAAGTAGTTGTTAAAGTTTATACATATACTCGAACAAAATCCGTCTGATTTCCATTGCAAAACAAATTACGACCATATCATACTACTAATATATGTATGTACATAGAAGTACAAAATTCAAAAAATCGTGATTTACCTGCACAGCAATTACAAGAGAATATGTCAACACAATGCTATTGGCAGGACCGCATTTGAAATGTCATTTATGAAACTTACAGGAAAATCAAAAATAACAGACTCTTAATTTTTTTTCAGTTATGCTAATTTCCGCCTAATAACATACAAACAAACGCATATAAAAGATTTGTATGTAACAGCGAAAGATTTCTGCCAAGTTTGCATAATGAGCGCTTTAGTGTCGTTGCACATAAAATTTAACCGAACATATAATGTATTCGCAAATTAAACATTACGCCTCAAAATTCATATTTTCTAAAAAAAATGATATTCCCATTTATGGTTGAACAATGGTTTTTAAATACTCGCAAGTGCGGGGCAGCGTGAACCATGAATGCCTAATGTCAACTGAAATTATAAATTTTCACGAAATTGCTCTCATAGCACGGCCGAATGTCATTGTTCACTCAATGTCCCCTCTTTGTCGGATTGAGAGCATCCACCCATTCGCTGACGAAATAAAAGGAATTTGCTTTTATTTTACACAAGCAATGCTAACAAAACTTTCGAACGTTCTGTCGTTTGCCCGTTTCTTTTGCGCTTCCTCATCTTCTTTTGAAATTTTTATTTGCTATTTCATTCTCTAGCTGTTATTACGTCACTATCAGTAGCTCTCAGTGCGGAAGGCGCAATCTATCATTCTTTATGGTAAATGTGTTCCCGCCACTTTTTTAAATCCATTGGTATTTAAATAACCTCTATAATCCGAATTTTCAGAGCTACGACTTTGTAGCTCCACTTTGCACAATGTAAATTTTTTGCTTTTTTGGTACAATTTGCATAGAATGTAGGGCTGTTTTAGTTTAGCTTTGTTTTAGTCATGCGGTCATGTTTTGAAAATCGAAAAGAAGTCTTTTGAAATCGAATTCAAGTCATTGAATTCCGTAACATGTCTGGAAAACTGGTTTTTAGAAAACTTTATAAACTCATAAACTAAATTGCATGAGAAGGTCTCAATTTGGTTTAACATGATTACAATCTTCCCACTTCTTATTGGTGATTGCAAAAAATCCAAAGGCGAAACGACCAAAAATTAGCCTACAAATGTTGGGCCTGTCTTTTCCGTTCACAATTTGATAAATTTGAAAGTAAAGAATCCGATTATAAAAAACAAAAAATTTCCATTCGATTCTGAATAAAACATCCATTTTCTCCGCTTACCCATTTAATATATCATTAATAGAAAATTTGAAGAGACCTCTTTCTCTTTTCTTTCTTGCACATTCGATCTTTGAAGGTAAAAAAAGGAGGTATCACGAATATTAGGCAAAGGGAAAATTGGTTGATGTGTCTTTGGAGTGGTTTCTCCAAATATTTGAAAGAAAATTGTTGTAAAAAATAACAAACTTCTAAATCGACAAGTATTTAGATAGGAATATTTATTTGCTTAGCTGTGGTACCTGTGTTAGTACCTTCGCTAAGTTAAAGAAATTGCTGTTTACCCGCTTCTGCTGCTCTAAGTTAAAGAAATTGCTGCTTTTTGATTAGGTACATTTTTTCTGATATTTGCCACAATTTCGAAAAGTTACCCATGTTCCTTTAATATTACTTTTGTAAAGCTCTTTCAATTCCGACAACAGTTGCTCTTCGTGCTACGCCGGATTCAGGAATACCAAAGCTACGGATTGCGAAAATAGCCTACGTATTTCGAAATTACGGTACGGTAACGCAGATTTGAGCTTACCGATTCTACGATTCGTAGCACAACTGAATGTACGTCTGATTCTAGCATAGGGCTGAACGTCGTACTAAATTTTGAACTACACTAAAATAAAAATAAAAAATATGTTCTGCAGTGCGCATGATCTTCCACAACGAGGAAAATTTATTTATTTGTATTATCGAAAAATAAACATTTTACTGGTGAGACGAATGCCTGAAAGAAAAAAAATGCAACAAAGTGAACTACAGATTGTACATGTTAAAAAGAATTGCGTATTTGCAAATCCATAAAGAAAGTGATATACTTTGTATAGTATATTAGCAGACGAAACAGCGGATATTTTAGGAAAAGAGCAACTTCCCATAGAGATTATTTTTTTTTTAATCTACATCAAAGGCTTATCAAGAAGAATTCTTCAAGTTCGTTAAACTGAAATCCATGACCGTATTGGAAATAAATCTTAATTTTGAAAAATGTAAGTCTCCGGCCAATTAACATATTGAAAAAATTTTGGACCGCCGATGTAGATTTCAATAATATATTTAAGGACGCTTCTGGGTCAGTAGAAAATACTTTTTGAAATTACCATCCGAGAGTGGACGAAAAACAAAAAAAAGAGCAAGTTTTTCATAATTTAGATGGTATAGACAAGGAGATAGAATTGTGGAACAATGCTTGCCATATATGTACAAGAAAACCCAGGTTTCAAGTATCAAGCGGTTGAAATTTTCTGCAAACCCTCGTGAGACGTTCAGCTTCCTAAGAACAGTAAGGACTTGGTTGAGAACTACTGTGAGGGAGTCTCGCCAAAATAGTAATTTAAATTCTTTTAAATTTGACTACTATCATATTTTTTTCTTTGACGGTTTATGTATGCTAAGTGCCCACCGAAAATTTGTTGCTAAAAATTAAGCCCTGATTACTTTGGATATGTTCGCAAAAATTCCGCGAAAACTTGTTACCATTTAGATTTTCAATATTTTTATAATGCTGTAAATAAATCTAAATATTCAACAACATTTTGCCGCCTACGCTCTTGAGTATATACATAGTTGCTAATATTGCAATAGTTTTAAAGTAAATATATGTATGTGTGATGTAAATTTTAGCTCACCAGTGTCAGGAAAATTGTACTTATGCAATCGCATCTTCCTTCCGGACACAACATTCGTGATGACGTGCTCTTGCGGTGTGTGTTGGTAAATTCGATCAGTCCACTCACCAACTGTTACTATTTCACGCCCCTCCTGATAAATAGCACCTTCTCGAGTCTGTAAGAATTGCAAATTATTTAGAAACAAAGACTATAAGCTCTTTACTTTCTTATGGGGACCGAACCCTGTCTAATGTCAATAAATATAAAAAAATAATGGATATAGATCTAATAATGGGTTTACCGTAATCAGCAGAATCAAAATATTTTCCCATCTTAATAGTAATAATAATTTTTCGCTCACAACATACATATGTAAATCTCGATGCTTAGCCGAAGTTCTCCACCAATTTTTGGTGTGCGTCTTGATGTTGTAACACAAATTGAGGATTCTGCAATTTTACCCCGACCGGTCGCGACCCCGAATGGCAAATGAGTTGTGTGAGAAGTTTTTCATGACAGATATACACTCGAAGGTTTGCCATTGCCAGCTGAGGGGCGACCGCTTGTAGAAAAAACTTTTCTATAATTTTTGATGTAACATGTATGGAGCGCGCACACGCTACACACTCGGTTACGGAACTAGTTTTGTCCCTTGCCTCAATGTGGCAACAAAATAATTACAAACTACACAACATCTAAATAGCAATGGGTCCGTTTCTTTGTAACCTAGTTGCAAAAGAACACTAGGTAGGATAACAAAATTTATGAGAAGTAACAACACTAACTCGGAAAAATATGCAAGTTGAGCCAACTCGGTAAAATGATATCCGACATGAGATGTAGTGTTGGGAAGTGAAAAAACCGCGCTATTGTGAATTATCCCGAAGAAAATACATGTGAAATTTCAGTATAAGACCTACCTCATTTTTATTTGCATGGTATTTTTAAATATATAACTACGTCAACCTAAAATTTTTTGCACAACTATTTTCCGTTCTTTAATAGCACTAAACAACTCGCAACATTAATGAAAGAGGCTGACAGTGTTGCTTTTGCAACTAAAGGAAATTTTATCCGAGTTGGAGCAACTCGGGTGCAAAGAAACGGGCCTAATGCTAATTACACCAGTCTAAATAACGAAGTAAAAGAGAATGAAATAAAATCTGAAAACAATACTACACCAACAATTTCATCAGTCGATGACCCAGCAATTGTTTCTTCTCTGCTTCCACATCTTATTTCTCTAAATAATCTCGTTCACCTCCCAAATTCCTGCCCGAGCAATATCATCCCATGGATTAGATGTTACAAACAATGGAATTTGAACGGCCTGCTTAATAACTATGCAGATGTCAACCTTTTAATCAATGAATTTTCACCCGATATAATCAGATTACAAGAGACTCATTTTCCATGTAATAACACATTTTATCCACCCAATAAGTGCATTAGCTATTTTCACAACCACAACGTTTCGAGTAAGCACGGAATTGATATATTCATTAAAAAAAAATTGAAGTATTTAAGTCATAAAGAAATTAATGTAACATCTATGTTTTCCTGCTTAGCCGTAGAATTTGACATGGGTTATAAATTCACTGTCATAAACTGTTATATACCACCGCAACAAATCTTTACATCCTCACATAACAAATATTTAAAATCCATTTTCCACTCCGATTATTTTGGTTCTACAAATAAACTTGCCCAGACAATAGAGGATATACTCCTATTCCGTTTCCCTTTCTACAAATATCAATGCCATATTTATTCCACTTGGTCAAAGTATTTCCACTCATCAAACTTCCACCACAATTTTAACATCCTTAAAAATCAAATTATTTCTGGCATCTATTACAATCCCTTTCACCCATTTTATTAGATAAATTTGATTCCATAATCTACCGTATGCCCGGTAAATCTCCAGGCGAAGACAAAATATCCTATCCTATCCTGAAAAACATTCCCAACGTCCTTAAAACTTGATTAATTTGGTTGTACAATAATATATTATATACTGGAATATACCCACAAGAATGGAAAATACCCCCCATCCTTTCTATCTCTAATCCAAACAAACAAAATTCTCTCATGGCCAGTTATATACCATTATCCCTTATGCCGTGTATGTCTAAAATCTCGGAGAAAATTATTGCTTCTCGAATTAGTATATGGTTTGCCAACGCAAACGTCAAGCTGTGTAGTTGTCAATTTTGCTGTTCCGTACTATTTAAATAAATAAGTTTAATTTTAATTACTTATATTTAAATATTTTGTGTGTGAAATCAGTGCCAACACTTTGTTGATCGACTAAGATAAGTTCAATCAAACTGCTATTGTTTTGAATCAATTTAATTTAATAACTCATTTAACTGCCGAGTCATATTTTGCAATTGTATTTTGTTGTTAATTGGCTTTGTTTGCTCTTGCAGTTGTTTCTGTGCGTGCATATTTGTTTTGCTTTGTACTTTACTCATCTCTTGCTTTCTCTTTTTTGTCACAGCTGTTTGCGTGTTTATTAAGTGTCACAATACAGTGTATCCAAAACTGTTCGTTTTATAGCTTCAAAACTTTCATCAATATTTTGTTTTATTTTTACTTACACTTTTCTTTGATCTAATATGGCTTGCTTATTTGCAAATTGTCAAATTAAAAGTGATTCCGAACGCTATGTGTCGTGCTGGCTGTGTGATGGGTTGGCCCATATGAAGTGTGCTGGATTGACAGGTAGAGTTTTAGACTCAATTAATGATGGCAAAGGCTTACGCTGGTCATGCTTAAATTGTAGATCGACCGAAGTTGATCTTTTTAAATGCTTTAAACATACTAGGAACGGGTTTTCTGAAATTGGTAAGGAGCTTTCGGTACTTACCGAAAAATTTACTTTTTATGAGAATTTGTTTAAGTCGTTTAAATGCTTAAATGATTCACCTCCTGTCAATAACTCTAATCGTGAGAATAAACGTAAGCGAGTTGAGAGTTCGTCTGAGAGTCCGTCTGATTCAGTGACTTTAAATCCAACTCCGGTCGTTATTCCAACTCCCTCATTACAACTAATTAATTTAGCTTCACCAATTCCGCAGATAGTGGAGCCTTCCACATCCAAATCCTCTTCAGCAAGGTCAATTGCCAGTAAAAACCGCGAACTTTCTATACCGCCTAAAGTTGTTGAAACAACTACCAAGAAGCTGGTTGTGGTTCCGCAAAGAAAATCAATTTTTGTGTCAAGATTCGCCAAAGACACTACTGTCGAGGACATTGAGTTTTACATCGCATCAAAAATTAAAATTGACAACTTAACAATCAGGAAATTTAATTTCAAATATGAAAGGAGTATTTCCTCTTTTAAAATTGATGTTGCTTTAGAAAAGTTCGATGCTCTTCTAAACAATTCATTCTGGCCGATCGGGGCGTTAGTCCGCGAATTCGAGTACAAACCTAATATAAATGACCAAAATGTTGTAAAGATTTCTCGTCAAAACACTGAGCCAAAAAACTGATTGTTAAGTCTGATTTGAGTATTTATTATCAAAATGTAAGAGGTTTGAACACTAAATTAACTGACTTGTATTTGACAAGCCTTCAGTGCAATTATAATATTATTTCATTTACCGAAACATGGCTTAAGCCTCACGTTTTTAATTCGGAAATCTTTTGCAGTGAATATCAGGTTTACAGAAATGATCGCCTGTGCAGAGTTGGGGGTGGTGTTCTACTCGCTGTTCATTCTTCTATTCCTTCAGAAGAAATCTGTGTCCCTGCTATGGAATCCATTGAATTTATGTGCCTCCGAGTGCAGCTTGGCACAGGTTATATCTACTTAGCTCTCTGTTATATACCTCCTCAGTCTGATTTGTTTGTATATACCCAACATATTTCTCTTCTTAAAATCGTTAGTTCAATGACTGAATCTTCTGACTCTATGATTGTCCTGGGTGACTTTAACCTCCCGCACATATCCTGGAAGATGATTGACTATAACATTGTACCAGTTTCTACGCGATTGGGTAGCTGCGACTTTTTGGATGAGATGGCTGAACTGTGCCTAAGTCAGATTAATGTTCTTCCAAATAAGTTTGGGAAGGTTTTGGATTTGGTTTTCGTTGATGATATTTCCAGATCTTCTCTAAATCGATGTGATCCTCTAGTTTTGCCAGAAGACGTTTACCATCCTGCAATTGAGATAACTTTCGAAATCATGGGTGTTGCTCGGGGGTATGATACGACAGCAGTCGGTTCTAGTACTTGCTTTGATTTTGCTAAGGCCGAATTAAAAAAAATTAGAAATGAACTTTCCAATTTAACATGGCCCAATTATAGTGGTGATGTTGAAGAAAACGTAATGCATTTTAATACCACTTTGTATAGTTTATTTCTAAAATACGTACCTAATCGTGTATGCGTTCAAGACGAACCAATACAGTTATGGTTTAATAAGGAACTGAGAATGTTGAAAAATAAAAAATCGCGTATCTTCAAACAATATAAAAAAACAGGTTTACTTACAGATTACTTAAAGTACTCAGTCCTGCGACATAAATATTTCAAATTAAATAAGAAATCTTACCAAGAATACCTAAATAAAATGAAAAAGAATATTATTTGTAACCCTAAATCATTTTATGGTTTCGTAAACTCAAAGCGTAAGGTAAATGGGTTTGCTTCAAATATGAGGTATCATAACACTGTGTCCAGCGACAATGAAGACATTGCTAACCTATTTGCACAATTCTTTGAGTCTAACTATTCCACTAAAGTCAATCTTCCCCCTTATAAATATCCATATTATCTATATACTAATAATTCGATTAATGTTCCAGTAATATCTTCTGAAGATGTATTATTTTATCTGAAATCTTTAAAAGAATCATTCAAGTACGGTCCTGATATGATTCCTACATGTATTCTTAAACAATTTGCTGATTATCTATATCTGCCTTTATCAAACTTGTTTAATTTGTCGCTAAAACAAGGTAATTTCCCGTCTGTTTGGAAAAAGTCTTTTATAATCCCTCTTCATAAAAGCGGCAATAGGTCTTCGATTGAAAATTACCGTGGAATAGCAAAGCTATCGGCAATTCCAAAACTATTTGAAGCAATTATTACTAATCAGTTAAAATATTGGATCTCTTCAACAATCGCAAACTCTCAACACGGATTTTGTAAGGGCAAATCAACTATTACCAATTTACTGGAATTCACAACTCATATTTCAAATGGTTTTAGAGAAAATATTCCAACAGATGTTGTATACACCGACTTCAGTAAAGCTTTTGACAAAGTTTGTCACCCCTTACTCATCCACAAACTTGATCTGCTGGGCTTTCCACCCTCTCTCCTCCGCTGGATTTCTTCTTATCTACATGATAGATCTCAAATCGTTATATTCAAAAATGCTTTTTCCAATGTCATTAATGTTACTTCGGGAGTTCCCCAAGGCAGCCATCTAGGCCCGATTCTGTTTTTGTTATTCATAAATGATATTACTACTGCAATAAGATATTCGAATATACTAATGTATGCCGACGATGTAAAACTTTTTAAATCATACGCTTCGATTGAAGAAAGAAATTTATTACAAATAGATATTAACAGCTTAGTTGATTGGTGCAACATAAATTATATGCCACTTAACCTTAAAAAATGTAAATTTATGAGTTTTTCACGAAGAACTATTCAGCCAGCTTCTTACACAATAAATAACTATACTCTGGATCAAGTGTTTGACTTTGTTGACTTAGGAGTTACCATGGATTCCAAACTTAATTTCAATAGTCATGTTAATGCTATAGCTAATAAGGCTAGAGGGATATTTGCCTTTATAAAACGATGGTCAAAAGAATTCAAGGACCCATATGTAACAAAGGCTCTTTTTACAACTTTAGTAAGACCTATGCTAGAATACGGTTCGATAGTTTGGAACCCACGTTATCAAGTTCACATTGATCGGCTGGAATCAATTCAAAAACAGTTCTTACTTTTTGCCCTAAGAGACTTTAGATGGGATTCTCGGCTTAATCTTCCTCATTATACTGATCGTTTGAAGCTAATAAATCTTCCTACTCTTTCCAGCCGTAGAGAAATGCTAGGCATAATATTCATTACTAAACTACTCACAGGGTCCATCGCAAGCACATTTCTTAATGCCGAAGTTAAACTTAATGTTCCTTCTCGGATTTCAAGACACTTTAAACCTCTTTATTTAAAACAGTGTAAAACTAATTATGAATTAAATGAACCTTTCAGATGTTTATGTCAAGATTTCAACTGTCTTTCCAGCACTTTTGATATTTCGGACTCACTTTTCACCATAAAAAGAGTTGTACTGTCCTTTCTCAATAAATGATTAACGGCGGTATAATATATATTTGATTCAGCTGATGAAGTTTTTTTTTTTCTGTAGCTGAGCAGTTTTGGACCTCGACGCTTAACAAACTTTTTCCTTTTAACAACTCGGCACAAAAAAAATTAATTATAAAAACAAAAAAAAAAAAAAAAAAAAAAAAGATCCGTACGTCATGCGGACTGTGCCCCTCGTGTCGGTTGGGCGGGAAAGAGGGTAACCGTTGGGCTTATTATTATTATTATTATTATAAAAGGGGTTAAGAGTCCCTTCTAACCTTCTACCTTAGATAAACACATTCGAGTTCGACTCGTTTTCTAATCATCTGTCGTTCGGGATCGGCGTGAAAATATAGCCCCTACATTTCTGTTGCAACATCAAGACACAATAGGGCAATGGCCCATTCGCGCATTCACGTTTAAGCAATTCTATCATTTTAAAATTATAGCTCTAATACAGTACTTTTCATCTAAAATCCTGTAAAAATGTCAAATAGCAAAATTAATTAAAAAAACGTCAAACACTTTCTTTCAAATTAAAAACAAATTTAATTTCGTTCAAATGCTGCAAAATGAATAAAATTTAAAATAATATTCTTCACTATAAACTTGATAACGTACAATTTACTTTTGTGGAAGAACTGATCATTTAACACTTGCAACTTCATTCTCTACGCAACCCTCCAAAAATCATTTGGATGTACGGGAACATTTTCCCTATAACATCCTGTAAGTTCATGGACTACAGGATTAGAGCTTATGTATTAGTCTGTGGGCATCTGACAATTATATGTGCCAAATGAAGAGTATGTCATTTATACAAAACCGCAGGAGAAGCTATTCTAGAAGGCTTAATCAAGAAGACCTGAAAAAAGTGTTTGCCACCATGCCTTCTAGAAGTGCTTTTCTATTTACACACTTCTGGAATACCTTCTATGTGTAGTTAAAGCAGACGGCATCTATGTATATACAAATAAAAAGGAAAAAAGAAAAATAGAATGGAAGGTTTCTCGACTTTCAGGAAGTCCTTTTGGTATGACTTTTAACTCCTAAAATTATCTACTGGGAATACATTATCAAAGAAAAAGGAAATAAAATATCTGTAAGAAATAATTTAAAGTGGATTGTTCACGATAAAGGAAATGAAAAAGGAAGAAAAGGCGAATATTGAAGGAAGGTTTCCCGACAGTGGTTGGTTCAAGAAAATATTATATTTTTTTTATCTTCAGTTTTTGCAGCAGGGTGAAAAGATATACACGCAACGATTTTTCGCCATCCCATGTTAAGTTTGGTTTGGAGACAAACCGGTTTCAGCGCTTGTAATTTAAAAATTTTGGGTTATTTCGCGGTCGTGTATGTGGTGTATTTAAGCAGGAACCGTTTTGTTTCCAAACCAAACTTGGCAAGGGAAGACGGAAAATCGTTTCAATACACACCACAATATTATTATATAATTATTATTGGCCAATTCACAAGGTTGTTGCAACAGAGAGTTGAAATATGACACTTAATAAATAAGGGTTTCTATTTTATTAGCTTTATTCAAACTTTGCATGTGAAACAATGACAGTGTTGATAAAACTCGTTTGAAGCTATAGCACATAAAACAAATAAAACCAAATAAGAGATCTTGTGAATTGCCCACATATAGAATATGTACATATCTTACCTTATCAATAAACGTACAACCATGTAGGCCGGTTATTTGGCATCGTCGCACATCAGGAACTTTTAAGTATGTATGTAAAAGCATATTAAATGTGAAGGATACATCCTTGCTTGGATTATATACGCCAATATGAAAATGTAATTCCTTCTCTCGCAAAATCAGGCGGTATGTGATTCGAAATCTGCATAGATAGTAATGAAAGTTAATGTGAATAGAAATAAGTAACTCGTTTTACCAAAAATTAGTTTTTTTCTTCTGCATTGCTCTACTATTTCCTTGTAATACTAGTATACTTAGGTTTTTTTTTTTAAATTATTCTTTGTATTTCTATTACCATTTTGTTAAATAATAATAAAGGATTTCCTTTACTACTGATATAACCAGTTCACTTTTTGGTTTTAGATTTGACAGTTAAGTAAAAGCCTAACTAGTCTTGGTTAGTTCAGAGAACATATAAGCACATATGTACATATATACTTCTGTACTCGGACTTTACCAGAGAAATATTTGTATAAAAACGCAAGTGGTTTTCAAATGTATGCTCTGTTTGTTTATTAAATGAACAGATCCTGCATTACACTTATAATGCAGTCCATCCAGATTCGTATGTCCTTATTAATACAATTTTAATATGAGTTTAGTTGTCAAACCAGTAGAATGTTTTACATATCCAATATATTCTAACTAATAATTAGAATTTTGGCTTACAACCTTTATAATGTAAAAATTCTGTAAAATGTTGTAAATTACTACGTGATAACTTTACAACACGTTTTACAAAGAGACTGTGAGTACCCTGAGTGTAATGTATCATTACCATTGTGCCGTGGAGACGTATTAGCTGCAAATGCATTAGGGCTGGCCAATTTTTTTACTATGCGGTAAAGTAGAAGTATTTTACTTTAAATTCTACGAGAATGTTTCAAAGAAGCCACGGGTCTACAATCAATTTCAAGCTTACCAAATTCCGGTTATAGATTTTACTCGTAAGTAACATTTTATTTTTTTAGTGTTATAAAGGAGGGTTTGCATCGTAGCGTATACATAGTGTGTTTGCAATGGTGTATATTGTGCATAGGACAAAACTAAATCGATAGGTGACGCTGGATTCGATACAGTTCGATTTGATTAAAATTTAATACATATAAAAATGAATATATTACATATTTGAAAATTGTACCGGTAGGCGGCGCTGGGCCGATCTCTATAAGTCGTATTCACAGTAAAAATTTGATTCAAATTTAGAACTGGTATTTTTAGGGTGTAGGAATCCATTTCGTTGTTGCGCCCTGCTACCAAAAACACCGTTTTGGAACGTTATTTATTGGTTGTAAAATTTTATTGAAAGGATATAACGATATTGAAATAATAATGAAAGTTTACTTTCAATGACAACAATTTTTTTATCATAGACCATTGATAATAATAATAATATACATAAGTGATAGAGATATATTCAGAAAAATATGTCTGGTGAAGGTTGCATACTGAAGGGATTTATGGTCCATATTTTTTTTTAACTGAGATGGGAATTGTTTGACAGATTTTGTTCAAAAATTCTGGAGAAGACTGCTAAGATTTGTAAGGCCCGAGTTAAAAAAAATTCTTATCAACATAGCCACGGCTATATGCTATACCCTCTGAGCGAAAATTTTTGAAAACTTCCCACTTTGCAACGTTAACATGTACTTTTAAATATTGCCATGTAATCATAGACAAAACAATTAAAAAAAAATGTTTAAGCTAAAATGTTTTACAACGACATTAAATATAATAAAATAATTTTTTCGCGACAGACATACATACGTAGGCCTAGTTATGCCATTTTTAATGCAAATATATGATTTTGAAATTGAAGGTCTTAGTTCCAATTTTTTTAATTCTTTATTAAATCCTTGTTTTTATTTGAATAGGCTATTTTCCTGAAAATACATATCTTACAGAAAATTTTTACTAAACCACCCTATGACCCAGCACTTCTGAGGTAAAAAACTTCCTTATACATACATACATGTAGAAAGAAAGTTAATGCTAATGGAGATGATAGTTACTATTTAATTTCAGTTCAGTTAAATTAATTACAGCGAATTAGGAGGTTTAAAGGTAAAATTAACTATAAAGTAATAATTAGTTAATTTGAACGACCTGAGTTTCCCAAGTTTGCGACCGACAACTCGCGACTGTCTTCTACTACTCGGTCTGATTTCCGGGACAAATGGATAGACTGACAGAGACAGAGAATGACCGTTAGAAAACGGATAAAGATATCCAAAAATTGAGTGCCGGATGACTTTACTTGATCAGTAGTAAACGGCTACTGTTGGCCGACGACCATTGTTTACATACACATATGTACATCAAAGCTATAACTCTTCAATTTTGGTACTTGTAGTACCAAGATCCATGACTCCCTTAAGTGCGAATAAAACAAGATCCGACGTCTTAGACTGTAAGTTTGTTCAGCAAAACGGTCTGTGCGATGTTCCTTCTCAGAAAAACAACATGGTTACTCTGTTGCAAGAAAATATCTAAATTTGTGGTTCCGTGTTTTATACTAATTAGTTTTTTACATGTGTATTTACCCGAAATTTTAATTTAAATTAAAACTAAATTACCATGTAACGACGAATTCTTCTTTTCATACATAAACACTACACCTTTATCAGTTTTAGTTCAGAAACTTGCAATTTATATTCAGAATTTCCATTTCAAATTCAGAACATTGCAATTGTGGTTCAAAAAATTACAATTAATGATCAGAATTTTGAAATGAAAATTCTTAATTTGAACCTCTTAATCGTGCACTCTTAATACGCTCAGTAGAAAAATCATTATTAAAACACTAATTCTTACTGATAATTCCACATGGAACGGGTGAACTCATTGTCCATTAAAGAAAATATAGCTTCAACATCTCCATTGTGTAAACGTTCAGGCGGTCTTTCCAAATTCCATCTTGTGATACGTGCAAATCCGTGCTGCGGTCCAAATGACCATGGTCCAAATTGCGCTAAAATTGAAGAATAAAGCTTTTTATCAGTTATACATACATATGCAAGTATTACAATCGTCCCACAAGTCTTAGGTAGGTTTGCCTTTCATATATAAAAATTGGCAAGTGCAGATACAAATGCTTATCGTGTAAAACAACTTTTAGCCTTCGTTAGATTTATCGCTCACAATCAATTAGTTTTCACGCTCGAAACAATTGTTATGAATTATCATGTAAATAATTACTTATAGTACCATTCCTCGTTTTGAACGTAAAATTAGTATCAGAGGGAATGGAAACTTTACCATTTTCAAATACTATACATAAATGAAAGAAGTTTCGAATTATAGACCTATCTCGAAATTGTCTGTTTGCTCAAAGCTTTTCGAAAAAGTGCTTAATGTTAAACTATCCTTTGTCGTTAAAAATATAATTGAACCAAACCAACATGGTTTCATTGCTGGTCGTTCAACTATTAGGAATTTATACGGTTTTTAGGTAGATTCTATTTAAACTGTCTTTTCGAAAGCTTTTAATAAGGTATCACATTCAATATTGCTACATAAACTTGAATGCATTGGATTTCACTCTACTTTTCTTGTATCATTGAAGTCTTACCTCACAAACAGGATAGATATAGAAAATTGTAAATCTAATCCCTTCATTGCAACATCAGGTGTACCCTAGGGTAGTATCCGCGGCCGTTTATTGCTTGTTTTGTTTATAAACGATATTGACACCTGCTTCAAATATTCCAGATTCTTATTGTAAACTGATGACTTTAATTTATTTCGTAAAATAAATTGTACGTCCGACGTTCTTTACGTACAGCGTGATTTAAAAAGGCTTTTAAGTTGCTGCGATAACAATAAGCTTTCACTGAATTTCAAAAAGTGCTTGGCGATGACCATATTTAAATCTTTAAATATTTTTATTTAGAATTATAATCTTTCAAGCCACCAGCTGATTTCAGCTAATGAATTCGTAGACCTTGGTGTCTTGTTTGTTTCGAATTTTTCTTTTGTTAACCATATTTGTTATGTGCTTCCATAAGCTTATAGCAACCTATCTTTTGTTCGTAGATTTGCCAAAGGTTTTAAGGATCCTTATACCGATCCAAACTTGAGCAAGCCTCTATTATATGGACCCCCTTTTATAATGATCATGATTTCAGGATTGAACGAGTTCAAAGGGTATTTGCTCGCTTTGCTCTCTTTTCTTAACTTCACGAATCCGATACCTTCTAATTATTTCCGGAGCAAACTTAAAAACCTCTTATCTTTGGAAAACAGAGGCCGTATTCATTTACTTTCATTTATTTTTGACATTATTTTTGATTCCATTGACTGCCCAGCTTTTCTTGTGAATGTGAGCTTCAATGTTCCTCTCATAATTGTCCGTCCTCATCTACCTTTTTACCTACCAGCCGTTAAGTCTAACTATTTATTTTTTGCGCCGGTTTTTCGGGCCTAGCGGAATATAATAATATCTCAAAGAATTTAGATATCGATTTTTCTTCACCTAGAAGTCTTATTAAGTCATCTCTCTAAATTTATTTTTCATAATTGTGTATTACATTTTAATATACAATAATATATTATGTTTCTAGTCTGTAATATTGTAAATCATAGACTGATTTAAGATGAATATGAAATGAAGAAGTAAAAAACTATAAATCTATGTTCTATAAGAATGGTATTATTTTAAAATTTGTATGCTCTACTTTTTAGTTGTGCCACTTTTACCCCCTCCTAATTAATATTTCTAATAATTTTTCCTTATATAAAAGTTTCAAACCATCTAAAGTAGCCCATACAATTTTACTATAATGAAGTGTAAGTTTCAAGTGACCTAAAATTCTGATTGGTTTTAGTAAATTTTTTTACTCCATATAACGCATGAACAAAATTTACTTTTGTAAAAATGGGAAATTGACGAAGATATGCAACAATCCCCGTATGGCCGCCTGGCTTGGAGCCAGAATAGGAGAAGAGATTAAAAAAAAAATATCGAAACCACACAGAGCATTCTTTTGAAGTTCCGCCCATAAAATAAAGCATTTTATCTACTATAGTATAGAAAAAAGCGAACAGTCTCTTATGAATTTTGGGATGCAGGACACCTCAATTTAAAATTGCATGATACTTGGTACTGAAGCCAGAATGATACGTTAAAGAATTTCGATTACAAACATTTCGCACATTTAACACATGACAAAGAAACCCGGGCGTGTTTTTACTACGGATGTCGGAGTTTCAAGTTCTTTATTCCAAAATTTGTTTACAATAGAAGCTTTTCAATTTCCATTACAATTGTTGAAAATTGGTTTTATTTGAAGTTTGCACATAGAGACGATTTCTCCCTTCCAACGATTCCTAATATCATATGTACATACATATATGAGCTGAAGTATGACTTTTGTTCAGAGGCTTATTTAATTAAGAGGTTGAAATTATTCTACTAAATTTACGTACCGATTATTGAAGAACATTTAAGAGAATGTACTCACTAACGTAAACTAAATAGAAAGTTTTCTAAATCATTGCCCTGATAAAAGAAAGTTAAAATATTTTGTGATGGTGGATAGGAGTCAAAATGCTTCAAATGGCGTCTTTTGACAGTTCAGACTACAAGTATTTACGAAAGATCTTTCTTTCCAAAGGTTTGTATGTAACAGGCTCAGGTCAAGAATAGAAAACCCCAAAAGTACAAGTTTTAATTGCAATAGTAATATATACATATATATATTTTAATATGACATTTGTCACGTTAGATTAAATATATTTGTTTTGCGGAGTACTATAAATATATTTAGAGGTTGCGTTTTCGGAGAATGTTTGTTGTTTTTTTATATTAACCTTAAAATCGATATGTGTTGCCCGACCTTGCAAGCAGCTTTCTATCCATATTGAGATTTCATATACATACGTTGTACGAAAAAATTTTAAGCAGTTTGTATTTTATTTATAACGAAACCAAATTTTAAATTTCATTTATGGAATTGACGCAGATTGTACGAGCATGGATGCTTTTGTAGGCTGGTTTTTTCAAAAGCGAAATATAAATGGTGAACGCTCCAAAACTCCGACACTTAGAAATCTCTACCAGAAATCAAATTTCGCTTTGAAATCAAATTTGTTTTAATTATAATACTTTCGGTTTTACACAGAATTAAAATGTTAAAATATTAGTTGATCAATATGCAAGAGATCAAACTTTTCGTCACACACACGCCATCCTCTTTTGAACGACTTCGTCGGCTTTACGAGATGCCCACAACCACTTTGTTTTAAATTATTTAATATGTTTTACCAGATCACCTGTCTTCTTCAATATTCCTTTCACGATTGCCCAATATTCCTCAACAGGACGCAGCTCTGGGCTATTTGGAAGATTGCAGACGCGAGGTACAAAACTGATGTTATTTGCATTGTACCACTGCAATGAGTCCTTGGCATAGTGGCAGCTTGCCAGATACGGCCAGAACAGTGGTCTGCTACCATGACTATTAATAAATGACAGAATACGATTTTTAGGCATTCATCTCGATAAACTTGGACGTTCATCGTCCCGGCTGTGGTAAAAGTGCTGCTTTTACGGCCACAGGGACAAATGGTTTACCAAACCATGTATTTTTTTGAGAACTTGGACTTCATTTTCAATTTACAGCTTTCAGGAGCATCTTGGTGACTTGCAGCAAGATAAAAATCTTGACCAGCAATATACATATGTGAAATTTTGAAAGGTTACGTCGTCCATAACAATGCATTTGTATTTTGTAATTTGTGATGCATACAGCTGCCTGCTGATTTTGCTTTCTCAATGAAGTAATTTACATACAGATTTTGCATCAGTACATGACGAAATGTTCTGATTTTGCGAAAACGCTCAGAGAACCTTCCGAACACTGCTTTGATCGCTTTGACCATACTCACCTCCGCTGCCGGGCTCTTTACAAACTGCCAGTCCTTCTTTGTATCGATTCAAAACTGTGGAAACTGTCGAGTGGTGCAATTTAACATTTTTAGCAACTTTACTTTTATAAGCTCGTGCAAAATAATTTGTCTAGCTGCTAAAATGCTTGTCATTTTCAACTAAACTATAAATCAAATAAAATTTCTCAAAAGTGAGATTAAGATCATGGTCAACTCATAGAATTTGAATTCTCAAATATTTAAATATTTTTGGGTAAGTTATAAATTCTCCAAAGTTGGTGTGTTCACCTTTTAAACTAATTTTTCTCCTTGTTTGCGCTCCCTCGTCTATGTCCTTTCTGATTTTTTGGCACTTTCGGAGAAAGATATTGGAGTCTTAGTTTCGAAAGTACTAATGAGGAGGAGGAGTATGACTTTGGGTTTGGTTCGGTCGATTTTTCTGAAAGTTTGTATGTATATTTGGTTGGAAGAGAACAGGTCGTAAAATAAATTTATTACCATTTTTTGTCAATTGATTTTTAAATCAGTTTATTTTAAATTTTAAATCACTTTATGCCAAAGGATGTTTGAATTCTTTCAGTATTCAATTTCTTACTAATATTGAAAAAGTTATGTCCAAATGTATATAGCGGAATTTTGTATCCCGAAATCACGGGATCAAATAAAAACTATTTTTTAGACATGCGATTTTCAAGAAGAAATAAAACGCATACAATTTGTTGTGATCGCCAAGAATGTAGCTTTATTATAATGATAAGGGTTTGTCATTATGTTTTAAAAATGATTTCGGGCAAGTGACCGCCGCGGCTGGCTCGAATAAATTCCAGCCAATTTTCGACCACTTTTTGCAGCAATTGGAGCCGCATGTCTGCAATAACGCGCCGAATATTATCTTCCAAGGCATCAATCGTCTCGGGCTTATCTGCATAGACAAGCGACTTCACATAACCCCACAATAAATAGACCAGCGGTGTTAAATCGGACGCGAGATAATGCCCTCGCCAAAAGTTTAGAGTTTCGTTGGCTGTATGGCTTGTGACGCCGTCTTGTTGGAACCAAAAGTCATTAGGGTCTTCTTCGATACTCTGCTCCACAGCAGCAATAGCGTCTTCGGTGCGCACTGTACGGCTTCTCGTAGAATGCTCATTACCCACCAGTACAAACGTGGTGCGAAACCGATCCATGGTGGCTGGAATTACCGACTCTGCTGGGCGATTATATCGACCGAATATTGGACGCAGCGCGCGATACGTCGCGCGAACCGAGCCATTTTTTTGGTAATAAATTTGCACGATTTGCAAACGTTGTTCCAGAATAAGTCTGTTCATTATCAAATAGCAAACCAAACTGAGTATAAGTGAAGTAACAGCTGTCAAAACGACCAACTCCGAAAAATGTATTACCTCATTGAAAACCACACGTCTAGAAATCACACCATTTATTGCCGCTAATATTGGCATCTCTAATATATACGCAAATTTATTCAATCCTAAAGGCTACAAGAACTATCGTTTTTCATTTATACATACATACATAAATAAATCAATCAATACTAACTAAATTTGTTATGTTAGTAATTATATACATAGGTATGCATTTACTTACGAAATACAAAAGGTATCCCACCTCGAATTGCTTTTTTCCCATCAAACGAAGCAAGTTTACTGCAAAAATAATAATAGAATATGGAATGAAGATGGCTTATTTATATAATAATTTTACTATACATATATTTTTGTAACCAATAAACAGAAAAGTTCTATCAGTTTCAATGAAATTCATTACATAAAAGACGAAGACATAAAGAATCTGACAAAATTTCAAGATAAAACGTACATATGTACATATACATAGAGATGCAAGGCGAATTTATAGAAGGTGATGGCATAAGAGCAGCTGATTTGATTTTTTTTTATTCACCTACATGTATTTTGTTTTTGCTTTTGCGTGTGAGCTTTCAAAAGCCGTAAAAGCAAAAACAAAATGTATTTAAATTTTGACAACTTTTACGCAGAAACAAAAACAAAATACATAGGAATTTTGTAGTTGTATTTATAACACCACCTTGTATGGATTCGCCTTGTAGAGATGTATATACATATGTAGGTACATACATTGTATATATTGAGGAATTCACAAGTTGTGATATTTGAGTTATTTTTTCTACGAAATTCAACAAAAAAAATACATGAAGCAACATTTTTGTTTACATACATATTTGTATAAAACCATGGAATGAAGCCCACAGGTTTATCGTAAGGCGTCGTGACAAAAATTATAAAGTAACAAGTAAGGAAGAGTCTAAGTTCGAGTGCAAGCGAACTTTAAATACACGGCACAAGTTTTAATTCAAATATATAAAACCAGTGAATGCAATAATATTAATTTTAAAAAACTTAATGACTTTTTTATTTAAGTAAACACTAAACCAAACTGGTATGCTATAATGTATGAGTTTACGAACAGTTATATGCTTAAGGAAGTATTATATTTAAACTAAAATAAAATTAAAAAATATTATATTTAAAACATTTTTTTTATTGTACATATTTATTCTTTTGGGCAATTTCTATACTATACTTGTAAAATTTAAGTACTTAAAGTTATATTTTTCTTCTAAAGATATTGTTAAAATTAAAATAGGAGAATTTAGTCAAAGACACATATGTAAATACTATCGTGGTAACTGTGAACCGTTTCATAAGTAATTGCGTCATATTACCATCCAAATTTGTAAACGCCCAGTCAATCTAACGATCTAAAACTGGTTAAAATCCTCAAAAATTATGACTTTCTGGTTACAAATGTCATTACTAAGAATATCGCGGCTTATATAATTTTCAAAAGGTTTCTTACTCAGTTGAAATGCAAAGCGTGCCTATGTCTATATACTATATGATCTGCGATACACACATATTTTCTTTAGATGAAGGTATAATATGTGTATATTCCCCACTATTCAATACCTAAAAAAAATACATATGTCTTAATTGGCGCATCAAAGCAAGCAGGGTATGCTAGTATTACATCATTTTGAATCCGTAAGCGACTTTTATTGATTTAAATAAAAACAAAAGGAAGTTAGTATGATTTAAACGTACCATACTCATTTTCCAAAATTTTGATTATTTAATTATTTTTCTCCCTAATTAAATTCTTTATACCAAATTTGAAAGAATTCGGGACATGATTTAGTACACTATTGAATATTTTGATTTTTTGTAAATCGTCGTTATATGAGAGATGGGCGCATCTTTAGTCTGTACTTTCAAAATTTATGATTCCATGTATTTCATTCTCACACCAATCTAGTCCATCAAACTTGAGCAAATTACCTTGTATAGTTGATAAATATCACACCTTTTTATGAGATGTGGGTGTAGTTTTTACTTACATCAAATGTGATGTGTCTACCAAATTTGGTAGACTTTGGTAGCATGTTTTCAAAGATATACCTCTTTGCTCTAAAGTGGGTGGTGCCACGCCCTTTTCCATTTTTTTTTGATTCAGTAGGTTTGTTAGTGTATGCCCATCCTTCGTATTAAATTAGAGCAAATTTTATTTCATGCTGACTTAAATATCGTGTTTTTAATATTTTGGTAAATTACCGTTATATGAAAGGTGGGTGTGGTTTTTGTCCGATTTTAAAATTTGTTACATTGTACGAACTGGTTTTAAATGCAAGACGTGTACTAAATTTGGTAGAGTTTGGTCAAGTAGTTTCGGAGAAAGTTTTTCACAAAATACCGTTGTGGACACAGTTTTCGAAAGTATCAACCTCGCGAAGCATACATATTTAATAATTTAACGCCTTCTTCCGTCTTCCAGGTTTACCAGACCGCACCAATCTACATTCTTTCGAAGTGTTAGGGTCAATAAAAGATACATCGCGACTTGCAAATTCATCTTGACGTCCGTAACCGACCATTACATATTTTTTGCCTTTGGCTTGAAACTCACTTTTTGTCCAGAGCCTATGCTGTTGAACCAAATGTTATAAGATGTGACATGCCTTATAAGGAGTCATCTCATCAAGCGGCTTCGTTGATGACCTGTTCCGCAAGTAGGCTGCAGTATTAATGGCTTCTGGCGCCCCAACTTGCAAGCAGCGTGCCCTCTCTACTAAAGTGCGATTAAAACGTTCAACTAATTCATTGCGCTGCGGGGTATAGGTACCGTGAATTGGTGTAAAATTCCACGCTCTTTAAGATATTTCTGAAACGAATTATTGGCATATTCAGTGCCGTTGGCGCTTCTGATAGCTTTTATTGAACACCCAGTTTGGAGTTCCGCGAAAATTGTAAATTCTTTAAACCTCTCAAAAAGTTAGCTCTTTTGCTTGAGTAAATCAAAAAATGCATATCGTGACTCGTCATCTATGAATGCCAATACGTATTGCGAATCACCAGCTGACCGTTTAACTGGTCACACATCAGTGTGCACTAATTCAAGTAATTCACTCGCTCGATTTGTAGTTGGTGTATATGGTCTGGATGTACATTCACTTTGCATACATATGTATGTACATTACAAGTGTTACCTTTTGACACACTCAGTTGAAGCCCATTCACTAAATTCTTGTTAATAAGTTGGCGCACGCTACCATAGCTCAAATAGCCATATCGCGCATGCCATTTCATTGCTTCATTCGGTTGCCCTGTAATGAATAACATATTCTTATTTATTTGACACAAAAATATATCACCAATTTTTCCACGTAATATGTCGTTGTCCTCGTAGATTGTGGCAAATTCGTTTGTAAATTTAACAAAACGACCGCTGGCTACTGCTTTCGACACCGAAATAAAATTGCATTTCAACGCAGGGGCGTACAACACGTCGTTCAGCTCAATTTCTCTCATTTCCCTTTTGAATCGAACTATTCCTTTGGCTTTTGCTTCTATACATTTGTCGTCAGCTAGTAAAATTATTTCGTTATATTCTTCAAATTCGTCGAACATGCTGCGATCCCAGCACATATGAGAATGCTTTGGTTTCTTCTTCAGATATCTCTTCGCGCTTTTGTTGACGCCTTTTGTTTTTGCATTGAGCAGCGAAATTACCGTTTCGTCCACATTTAAAATATTTTAAGTTCGGTCGACTTTTACTAGGTTTGGTTTTGTTTGCCGAACGTACCATAAAAACATGTGCGCTACATTCATCAATAGGCGGTTCGCATACTTTGCGGCGTTGTTCCTCCTCCACCAACTTAATCTTTGAAGCATTTAGCTTTGGTAAATCATCACGCGACGACTAAGTTCTCGAATGACTTGGGAAGGCTCGCAAGGAGCATTATCACAAATAACTCCTCCTGTAAGTTCACGCCTATTTCTGCTAGCTTCTCGACGATAGTTGGAAAATTACTTAGGTGTCGTTGTACCTGATCACCTTCTTCCGTTCGCATTCCCAGTAGATGCTTAAATAATGAAACCTTTCTGGCAGGACCTTTTGGTCGATGTATTTTTTGCAACACGCTCCATGCCTCTTATGCTGTTTTACACTGCTTCACATAGGCAATTTGCGTAGACGTTACACACAGTATTATTGGAGCCATGGCCTTCTCGTCGGCTGACTTCCACGCCTTCATGCCCCCTACATATGTACGTGTTCTCTGCGGTATTTAGCTGTTTCAGCTCACCTGACACCACATCCCAGAGCTCTTTGTAGATAAATATAATTTTTACTTGCACGCACCAAGCGTCGTAGTTAGATTCGCCCAACTTTTCTACATTAAATAAATTAGAACTCATCTTAAACGTACATACATATGTAAATACATATGTATTCCAGGAAAGAGCCGGTGCCATAACCTGTTGGAATTAGCACACCAGATAGAAAAACCACTGAACCGTCTTAACGCTAAAAAAGATTTATTCAGAGTAAGACTTAGCAGTTAACCAATGGCAAGTATAACAATGAACAAAAATGGTAGAAAAAATAAATTCAGAGTCAAGATGTCAGCAGAATGAATATCAGAGTTGCCGTAAAAATAGGAATTCAAAAAAATAGAGGCCAAAGCCAATTTTTCTATTTTTACAGGTTGCAGATTTTTTTTAATACTCACAAGGCAAGTTTTCAAACCCGAAGTGCACACGTAGAAATTTCTTTAATGATACGGTCTAATGTATACATACATATATCTGTGGCAATAAATCATAACAGCTTAAGTCGAAATTTCGTGATTCGAGATATTAAGGGTTTTGTGTAAAATAGATTGTGTTTGCTTTTCTTATAAAATTTGTAGCCAAAGAGAAAGATGCACATTTATTTAGAACAAAACTGTTAATATTATTAAAATAAACCGTTTTACTAGTTGTTTTGTAATTAAGATGCTATGAATTAATCCATTGGCAGAAAAATAAAAACTTAACTTGACTTAAGCTACTATATTGAAATTCAAAATAATTTTTGTTGATAGTAAGTAGAGATAAACGCTTTAGGTTAAATTGAAAAGTGCGGAAAACCTTAGATAAGATAATTTTTTTTACGCTTTATTAGAAATATAAGAAATAAACAAAAAATAATTCATTGAAAATCAACAATTTTTAAAAAATAATAAGTTAAATAAAAATTATTTCACATTTCGACATATTTATTTCTTATTATAATGTATAAGTAATTACTCATTACTATCATCATACTCAGTTAAATCTGGATGAAAATCTAATGTATTTACTGTATTTAAATTTTTATAGAAGTCTCTATATATTTCGTCAACAAGAGGTAACATATCTAATAAATCCTTTTTCTTATTGGCGTTTATTTGTATTGGTGACTCATAATATATTTTTAAATCATTAATTTTTCACACTATTAATGCCCCGCTCTATTATATTGATGAATTGGAATGGATCTTCTTCATTGAGCGATTTTTTAAAATATACTTTCCCAAATTCTTTGGTAAATCTGAACCACTTGATCTCATTCCAATCTCATTGATGAATTGGAATGGATCTTCTTCATTGAGCGATTTTTTAAAATATACTTTCCCAAATTCTTTGGTAAATCTGAACCACTTGATCTCATTCCAATTATATTTTTCCCCTGCATTATCAATTTTCCGCCAAGTAAATAACTGTTTAGCAGCGTTTCCAAAATCAAATATATTGCTTTGATCCATTTCCGTAACTAAAAATTGTTGTTTTAATTTATTGGAACAAACTGAAACCAATCACGAGGATGGTGGATTTTTATTAAAGTTTTTTTTCTTTTTTTCTATTAGAGCATGGTCGCTATCACACTCCATGTGAGTGTGACCAGGCACCAAGATTTTGTGATCTACAGTAGTTAAATTGTTATCCATTTGCGCAAAAATTGCAAACATAGTTGCAACGTAACTATTTTTATTTTGACCTGGGCAGCAATCACTATAAAAAATTGTGTGCTGTGTATTAGAGTCCATATTTAAAAGATGATTGAAAACACAAGAAGCAATCTCATTTCCACCTCTTTTTGCTAAAGCTTCATGCTACATATAACATATTGGTTGATTAGACACAAGGTCGTGGACAGTTAAATTGAATGTTCATAATGGCCGTTTGTAAAACGATAATGAAGTCCTCAACATTGGAGTAGGCAGACATTGCTGAAGATCAAAACAAAATAACTAAAGTGAAGCATCATTCACAGCTTTTGCCTTATCAGCTTTTTCGAATCATATGCTTGTTGTGCTGCATTGTGATGATTTGCTTGTTCTGCCTTTAGAAAATCAACTTCTTCAGGTGTAGCAACTCTTATCTTATGTTCAAGTAAGTCGCATTTATGGCAAGTAACCAGCTTCGGTTTTTTAAATTTCAATCCAATTTTATTAAACCGCGTAGAAAAAGTTGATAACGACACAGAATGGTCGTATTTCTCGCAATATAAGCGATGCATTGTTGCCACACTTGGAAGGTAACGTAATGATGTATCACGACGATTATAGTGTGACTCATATGATGGAAAACTCTTTATGAATCATCAACAGTGTTACTTGAAGTTGCACGTATATCATCTTCATTTTCCGTACACAAAGTATCACAAAATACCACTTCTAGTTCAATATTATGTATTATCATTTAATTAGCACTCATTAACTCTGAAGTAGGAGACACACTTTCAATAAAAATATTATTAGGCATTTCTATATGATCTTACTCGCGCCAACACTGTCTGCAAAGTGAACTCAACAGCTAATGTTTGGAAAAAATTCCATAAGCACACTCTAAAATAAACCTAACTGCAGTTAAGTACCGTTATCGTTCAAGTGTATTTTAACCTTATAGCCTAAGTAGAGTTAAGATGTTTTGCAAAACCAAAGATTTAAGATATCGTAAAAATTCAATTAAGTTATAAGAACTTACATATGTTCACTTAAATAGTTAAATATAAGATTTTTTGTTCGATGAGGAATAATTTGAACCGGCTGTTAGTTATTGAACTTAAGTGCATATAAGGTTTAATGCTCAAACATTTTAATATTGATGTAGCTAGCATTAAGAAAAATTAAGTTGAGTTAAGATGTTATGGCTTATGCATTATTTTCCAAACAGACTTAAGTGAAAATATAAGTGCTTATAGTTTTGTTAATAATGACATTTTATATTTAATAAATACATTTTATAAATTAGCTGAGTGATAGATCTTGAAGAAGAGAATACAAATATGTAATAAAATCAAAAAGCTTCTTCGCATCAGCTACTTCGCATCTGTTACATGTTTTTAAGGATTAATTTTGGAACACTGAAGTTTCCTTTCCGCTTGCATATTTAAAGCATGAACACACTATACAAATTATGCCGAAATTTAAAGCCCGGACGCAATACAGGTTAAATTACTTATTTTCATCCAAATTACTTCGTATAACACAGCTCCACAAAAAAAGCAGCATTTGAGCAGACAATGTCTATTACATGTTTTTGGGGTCGCTGAATCTAAATCAGAGGTCAGTTTGGCGCCATCTCGTCAAATTTTTCCATAACCTCAAAAATCGGCCCAAAAAAATTATTTTTTTTATTTTTTGAGGCCTTTTTTAGAGCTGCCTTATCCTGTGGCAGCTCCATAAAAAAATAGCTTACTTTACATGTTTTTGAGGTCGCTGAATCTTTTAAATCAAGTGTGTCCACACTTGTCATTTCTAATTTTTATTGATTCTGATGACGACCACGGCAAACGTTTAAAGCACTACGATTTTAGGGCATGCACCTGGAAAAAAGCTGGCATCACTGCCATCCAAGAGATGCAATGGACGGGGCAAGGAATGAAAAGGATCGGCTTCGCCGGGCACCAAAACATGGCAATATGTAGTCTCAGGTTCAAGCATAAAAATATACACCAAGCTGCATGGCTATCTCCTGATGGAAAAACACGAAAAATTGATCATGTTGTGGCTTAGACGTGCGCACTATTCGAAGAGCTATCATCGACTCGGATCATCGTCTTGTCGCAGCCATGATTCACATGCGCTTCTGTGCAGAAATAAGCACGCGCTCAGACACACAAAGAATTCTTCAGGTCCAAAGACCCGATAAGGAATTTTACGCTGCCATGGAAAATAAAGATGATACCTGCAGGGCCCGCAACGCGAACTGAGCGGGGGAAATATCGGTGCATCTTCCGAGAAAAAAACAGAGGCCGAGATGCGCGACTGCGAGGAGCTTGAGATGCTAGCCGATGGAAAAAACGCCCGAAAATTTTATCAGATGGTACGACAGCTTACAGAAGGTTTCAAGACCGGGGCACCTTCCTGTAAGAACGAAAACGGTGACCTGATGACCGACATCCAGAGTATACTCAAACTGTGAGGGGAGCACTCCTTCACGTTTCTTAATGGTAGTGGCGCGGAAAACATCGAAAATAATGAACCCGAACCTCCATCAATGAAGACGGAGTCTCAGTACCGTTACCCGATCTGGACGAAACTCGAACGGCAATAGCGCGGCAAAAAAACCTTAAAGCCCGAGGGGGTTGATGGACTGCCAGCAAATTTATTCAAGCGCGGCAGCGAGGGGCTGGCAAAGGGCATTCATTTGCAAAACATGGTCGGACGAACCATGTCACCTGATTGGCATTTAAGTGTACTCTGTTCAAACCACAAACAGGGCTATCAGCCGATCAGCGGCACCTTTCCCATTAGGTATTCGGACATTCCAGGCATAACATAGTCCAGCGAATCAAAATACAGCGGCTGCGTTAGCTGGGACATGTCGTGCGAATGGACGAAAATGCTCCAGCCTTGAAAGTGTTCAACCAGCTGGTGGTGGTAGAGGAAGAAGACGACCTCCGCTGACTTGAAGGCACTTGGTATTTCCAATTGGCGTCAGTTAGCAGGACTCCTTCCTGGCGCAATTTGTTGAAGTCGGATAAAATCGCTTGAGCGGATATAGCGCCAATTAAGTAAGTAAGTGTACATTTTCAATATATTAAAATTTTACTGTGATGATATCTTTTTATAAATTAACGATCATGAAAGAAAGCTTCTAGATACAGTTAAAATCAAAGAACAGTTGAGTGAAATGCTAATAGGTCCGTTTCTTTGTACCGGACTAGCAATAGAACGCTCCACCTCGGATAAAATTTCCTTTAGTTGCAAAAACAACCCTGTTAACATCTTTCATAAAATATTAGAGTACTATTTAAGAACGGAAAATATTTAAAAATACTCATACTCTAATTAAACTGAAATTTCCCATGTATTTTCCCTAAATTTCAAAATACATCGCTAATATGGTTATAGGAGAACGTATTTTTCGATTATTATCGATAACATTTAGAACTGACACTGATTTGTTTGCGATTTGGATCTTGATTTATAATAGCATATCTCATTTCATCTTAATTTGTTGACAGATTTTACAAGGCAAATTTCCTCAGTTTCATTGCAATTTATTCATAAATTAAAAATGAGCCATAAATTACGATAGTGTAATTGATAGTAATTTATTGCTCATTCTTCATTTTTGAGCAAATTATGCTGAAGTTAAATAATTTCAGGTTATGAAATCTGTCAATAAATAATAATAATAAGCCCAACGGTTACCCTCTTTCCCGCCCAACCGACACGAGGGGCACAGTCCGCATGACGTACGGATCTTTTTTTTGTTTTTATAATTTATTTTTTTTTTGTGTCGAGCTGTTAAAAGGAAAAAGTTTGTTAAGAGTCGAGATACAAAACTGCTCAGCTACAGAAAAAAACTTCATCAGCTGAATCAAATATATATTATACCGCCGTTAATCATTTATTGAGAAATTACAGTACATCTCTTTTTATGGTGAAAAGTGAGTCCGAAATATCAAAAGTGCAGGAAAGATCGTTGAAATCTTGACATAAACATCGGAAAGGTTCATTTAATTTATAATTGGTTTTACACTGTTTTAAATAAAGAGGTTTAAAGTGTCTTGAAATCCGAGAAGGAACATTAAGTTTAACTTCGGCAATAAGAAATGTGCTTGCGATAGACCCTGTGAGTAGTTTAGTAATGAATATTATGCCTAGCATTTCTCTACGGCTGGAAAGAGTAGGAAGATTTATTAGCTTCAAACGATCAGTATAATGAGGAAGATTAAGCCGAGAATCCCATCTAAACTCTCTTAGGGCAAAAAGTAAGAACTGTTTTTGAATTGATTCCAGCCGATCAATGTGAACTTGATAACGTGGGTTCCAAACTGTCGAACCGTATTCTAGCATAGGTCTTACTAAAGTTGTAAAAAGAGCCAAACATCCCTCTAGCCTTATTAGCTATAGCATTAACATGACTATTGAAATTAAGTTTGGAATCCATTGTAACTCCCAAGTCAACAAAGTCAAACACTTGATCCAGAGTATAGTTATTTATTATGTAAGAAGCTGGCTGAATAGTTCTTCGTGAAAAACTCATAAATTTACATTTTTTAAGGTTAAGTGGCCTATAATTTATGTTGCACCAATCAACTCAGCTGTTAATATCTATTTGTAATAAATTTCTTTCTTCAATCGAAGCGTATGATTTAAAAAGTTTTACATCATCAGCATACATTAGTATATTCGAATATCTTATTGCAGTAGTATTATCATTTATGAATAACAAAAACAGAATCGGGCCTAGATGGTTGCCTTGGGGAACTCCCGAAGTAACATTAATGACATTGGATAAAGCATTTTTGAATATAACGATTTGAGATCTATCATGTAGATAAGAAGAAATCCAGCGGAGAAGAGAGGGTGGAAAGCCCAGCAGATCAAGTTTGTGGATGAGTAAGGGGTGACAAACTTTGTCAAAAGCTTTACTGAAGTCGGTGTATATAACATCTGTTGGAATATTTTCTCTAAAACCATTTGAAACATGAGTTGTGAATTCCAGTAAATTGGTAATAGTTGATTTGCCCTTACAAAATCCGTGCTGAGAGTTTGCGATTGATGAAGAGATCGTATATTTTAACTGATTAGTAATAATTGCTTCAAATAGTTTTGGAATTGCCGATAGCTTTGCTATTCCACGGTAATTTTCAATCGAAGACCTATTGCCGCTTTTATGAAGAGGGATTATAAAAGACTTTTTCCAAACAGACGGGACATTAGTTGTTTTAGCGACAAGTTAAACAAGTTTGATAAAGGCAGATATAGATAATCAGCAAATTGTTTAAGAATACATGTCGGAATCATATCAGGACCGTACCTGAATGATTCTTTTAAAGATTTCAGATAAAATAATACATCTTCAGAAGATATTACTGGAACATTAATCGAATTATTAGTATATAGATAATATGGATATTTATAAGGGGGAAGATTGACTTTAGTGGAATAGTTAGACTCAAAGAATTGTGCAAATAGGTTAGCAATGTCTTCATTGACGCTGGACACAGTGTTCTGATACCTCATATTTGAAGCAAACCCATTTACCTTACGCTTTGAGTTTACGAAACCATAAAATGATTTAGGGTTACAAATAATATTCTTTTTCATTTTATTTAGGTATTCTTGGTAAGATTTCTTATTTAATTTAAAATATTTATGTCGCAGGACTGAGTACTTTAAGTAATCTGTAAGTAAACCTGTTTTTTATATTTTTTGAAGATACGCGATTTTTTATTTTTCAACATTCTCAGTTCCTTATTAAACCATAACTGTATTGGTTCGTCTTGAACGCATACACGTTTAGGTACGTATTTTAGAAATAAACTATACAAAGTGGTATTAAACTGCATTACGTTTTCTTCAACATCACCACTATAATTGGGCCATGTTAAATTGGAAAGTTCATTTCTAATTTTTTTTAATTCGGCCTTAGCAAAATCAAAGCGAGTACTAGAACCGACTGCTGTCGTATCATACCCCCGAGCAATACCCATGATTTCGAAAGTTATCTCAATTGCAGGATGGTAAACGTCTTCTGGCAAAACTAGAGGATCACAACGATTTAGAGAAGATCTGGAAATATCATCAACGAAAACCAAATCCAAAACCCTCCCAAACTTATTTGGAAGAACACTAATCTGACTTAGGCACAGTTCAGCCATCTCATCCAAAAAGTCGTAGCTACCCAATCGCGTAGAAACTGGTACAATGTTATAGTCAATCATCTTCCAGGATATGTGCGGGAGGTCAAAGTCACCCAGGACAATCATAGAGTCAGAAGATTCAGTCATTGAACTAACGATTTTAAGAAAAGAAATATGTTGAGTATATACAGACAAATCAGACTGAGGAGGTATATAACAGAGAGCTAAGTAGATATAACCTGTGCCAAGCTGCACTCGGATGCACATAAATTCAATGGATTCCATAGCAGGGGCACAGATTTCTTCTGAAGGAATAGAAGAATGAACAGCGAGTAGAACACCACCCCCAACTCTGCACAGGCGATCATTTCTGTAAACCTGATATTCACTGCAAAAGATTTCCGAATTAAAAACGTGAGGCTTAAGCCATGTTTCGGTAAATGAAATAATATTATAATTGCACTGAAGGCTTGTCAAATACAAGTCAGTTAATTTAGTGTTCAAACCTCTTACATTTTGATAATAAATACTCAAATCAGACTTAACAATCAGTTTTTTACCTCAGTGTTTTGACGAGAAATCTTTACAACATTTTGGCAATTTATATTAGATTTGTACTCGAATTCGCGGACTAACGCCCCGATCGGCCAGAATGAATTGTTTAGAAGAGCATCGAACTTCAACATCAATTTTAAAAGAGGAAATATTCCTTTCATATTTGAAGTTAAATTTCCTGATTGTTAAGTTGTCAATTTTAATTTTTGATGCGATGTAAAACTCAATGTCCTCAACAGTAGTGTCTTTGGCGAATCTTGACACAAAAATTGATTTTCTTTGTGGAACCACAACCAGCTTCTTGGTAGTTGTTTCAACAACTTTAGGCGGTATAGAAAGTTCGCGGTTTTTACTGGCAATTGACCTTGCTGAAGAGGATTTGGATGTGGAAGGCTCCACTATCTGCGGAATTGGTGAAGCTAAATTAATTAGTTGTAATGAGGGAGTTGGAATAACGACCGGAGTTGGATTTAAATAAAGTAAGAAGAAATTAAGTAATTTATCATAAAAGAGGAACCAAATAAAAAATAAATGGGTTTCTCCTCTAAATTTGTGTCTATAATAATCGAAAAACGTATTCTTTCGTGACCATTACCGTGCAAGGAGTCTGACCTGTAACTATCGGTAATATTAGCGGGGAAATTAACTCAAACAGTTTAGCGGCAGGGGCATCGGGTATGAAATGAGCAATTCTATTATTCGCTTTTTTGCATTTATGAAAATTAATTCACAGAATTATTTATCTTCTTGTAATACACACACCCTTTGTTCGGTGTGCTTCGCAGCAAGATTAAACTCAAATTTTATTTCATGTATACTTAAGAGCGGAGGCTCAAACAGTATGAATTACCTTTTTCTTAATATTTGCAACTGCGGGATTGACATCCATTTCGCAATTATATACTTGATATAAATGCATATGTACATATGTATGTGTATAGGTGCATACATACACGTACGATCAATATTTGCGACGAACGGAGCTCAAACCCGATGTTGTGTAAAAAAGGAAGAGCCCTTTAGTTGCCTTCTGCTGTCGCTGGGGTTTATCGATCTTTAGTTCGACGTATGTAAACCAGCCCATTCATAAAAACATTCATATTTTTTTCAGCAGCAAATGTCGGCAGCGACAACCATGTAGTGACTGAGGATGCCGCTCCGAAAAACGAACGAAGCGATGTTTGTGTTATTAGTGTAATTGAACTCGTTGCGTCACCTCTAGCCAACGCTTATCTTTTCATTTACGTGTTGGTTATTTTCGCTTGTATGTTGTCAGCCCGTTGGGTGTCTGACTGGCTTTTTTAATACGCTTATTTACTTTTCTGGTTCATTCAGTTTTTCTAACTTCTACGTAGCTATTTCTTATGGCTTTCTCCCACCTCTTTTTGTGTTTTTTCGTTTTGGCGTTTGTTTTCTGCAACAACTTTGTGCATTTAGTTTTTTTGCACTTTGTATTTGATGGTGAATACTTGAAACTTTAACTGCGTTGCTAAAGTTTTTCAGTCACCTACGAACGACCACAACAACAATATAAAAAGCACTGAGGCTTTTATATTCGATAGGTTTGGTTGCTATCTTCCATTTGCCGGTTTGTTGCCGACTACTGAAGAGACCAAATATGCAAGCATTTTTTTTAATACACCACAAAACAAACTGACTAATGCATTTTAATTCCACTGGAAAGTTAAAGAAAGGTTTTTACTTTTAAGAGATTCCAACTGTTAGATATTTTATGAAAAAATATTGCATATTGTTAGCATAGCAGGTACATATATATGTACATATGTACATGCATAAATTCACACATACAGGTAGTATTAACGATTCGATTCGATTTTTTCATATTAGGTTAGGTTAGGTTGGAGTGGCAGCCGCCTTCAGCGGCTCACTTAGGCCAGTATTAGGCCCATTGTGTTACCACAAAGAAGAGTTTTTTTTTCATATTAAGAAGCCGCTGAACTGCACAACTTCATTTTTTCACATTTCATCATCTTAAATTTTAACCTGGGGCGATTTGGCTGGTTGTGTATGGCTTTTCAAGGGTTTACCGTTACTATCCGTTTAATGTGTAATAATAATAATAAACTAGCGGTATTCACTGTTCACAGCAAGTGCTTCTAAATTATCAGATATTTGCAACAAATAGTGAGCATCCCATAATTTAATACTTAACAATTGACAAATGTAATACCAACACCTGTAGTGCGATTCACTAACTTTAAACCATCCGACAATGGCAATTTTTGGCAACAATATTTGTCGTTTGCACTAACGATTGTGCGATTCACTAACCTATTCTTAACGACACTTAACAGCTGTCTCGTTGTATTTATTCAAAGTGATAAAGAGTGGCACCTCTGGCAAACTAAATGTCAAAATGAGCGAAAAGCACAATGAGGAATCGAGAAAAAATAAGCGAAAGCCTAAATATAAATTTCATTAAAGTGAAATAGGATATTGGTTTGTTTCAAACTAAAAACGTTTATAATTCTTTTTATATATTGCAATGTTCAATTATAGCAGAATTCCTGACTCTCCTCTGAGTGGTTTGGTAGAATAGTCATCAACTCCAAGGAATATCCGTAATCACCTGCAAATATGCTATGGTTTTCGTTTTCAAAATTCGCGTTGTGCTCCAGCGTATTTGGGATTTAATTGTATATTTAAATTTTTTTATTCTTTATTCAATGAGCTCAGTCAGATAACTAAAACTTAAAAGCTAACAGCAACTTAAATCTATTCCTAACGTCCCATGCTCGCTGCCGTAGTCGCTGCCGACTGCACTGACCGCCACATTTCTCATTGCATTAGATGTCAGGTGCAGGTGTTCAGCCAGACGCCGCGTCAGCATAAACAGATTCCCACGATTTGTGAGAACAATGAATCAATGATTGCATCCGTTACCCGATGAATGCTACGGCTTACGGGTGACTGGCTCATGGATATTCCCCATTGTTCACCTACAGGTCGTTGATAGCAACCAGTTGCGAAGATCCTTAAAGCTGCTAGAACCTATCAATATATAATATACAAGTTATCGTCAGCTATCTCAAGTAGCTTAAATTAAAATTGCATACAGGCTTAAAGATTACACGAGCTACCTGTTTCTCAGTCGATATTGCTGTTATTCTGGAGCCTTTTATTTTGGTTGTCAACCTGATAAATTAGGTATTCAACCGATACACTTTTTGCAATTCTGTTGCATTCAAATGAAAGGGATTGTGCACATCTCAGAGTAAACGGCGATCCACTTACTTCTTCGTCATCTCGTGATAAATCATATGCCAAATATTCAAACGACATTATTTAATGTTTCTTTTTTAATTACAAGAAAACAAATCGACGAATTTTAAATTTATCTTTTATTTAAGTTGAAATCACGAATTTTTCTTTTCTCGATTGAGTTAACAACATTAAATTTGTGACAGATAAATCCGAAAACCACGTTCGGTAATCGACTAGCTAACATCAATAGCTGATTCGGCGAATGCGAAAATCGTTAAAAAATGGCTTCTGAATAGAAGGGTCGTTAAAATTTTCGTTAAGTTGAGTTAACCACGCGAATATCGTTAAAAGTTAGTGAATCGCACTACTGATCTTTGTTTACGTTCAGAGATAGTGCTGCTTCGTTTTGTGTTCATTCATACCCGAGTTGCGGTTACCCAAATGTTATTGTTTCGTGCCAAATGTAGTGCCAATTTATATAAGGTGGTGTTACTAGTCAGCTGATTTATTCTTCTTTTCTTTCACCTTCCATGTATTTTGTGTTTGCTTTTGCTGGTGAAGCTGCATAAGCTGTAAAAGCAAAAACGAAATAAAGGCAACATCGACACTTATCCCACAAAAATACAAAAACTAAACACATGAGATTCTTGTTGCTACCACCTGGTATGAACTCGCCTTGAGAAAAACTGGCAAAACAAACTTCGTTCAGGGTGAGAAAATAACACTAAAAGGTACGAGATCGCTTCCTAATAAAAAAAATAAATTGGTAATAAACTTCATGCGTATGTCGTAAATTTCACGAGTCGACAACGACATTGGCATTGCCTACTGCCGTGCTAAAATACGACGAAATTCATCGGAAACTATCCACTGCAGCCAAGCTGTCCTGTTTGAATACAATTCTAGTTTTCCGCATTGCCCTGCAATTTTCGATATGACTCGACTATCAAAAAGAGACTCGCACTTGATATTACTCTCGTAATGAAACTAAACTTCTGACAACTTTAACACAACCTCCAAATTTCGTTTCTTTTGTAAGTAAACACAATCATAACCAAAAATACTTAAAAATTCATTAGAATCCACTTATAAAAGAAAATCTTGTAAATTTTGATTTAAAAAAAAATATATTGTGAAGATGCGTTAAATATACGCTCGTTTATTCTATATAAATACGCTGCTCGCACTCTTTAAAACTGCGATACCTTTCAGACAATTAAAGTCTGCATAAATTCTACTCTTTTAAAATAATAACCTTAAAAACAATGAATGCTCCAATGCTTATTTGGCCAAAATTAAAAGATTTTTTTTTAAATTATACTTCAGCTTAAAGGCAAAAATAACGTACTAAAATTAAAATCATACAAACAGTTTCGTAGTTATTATTATTTAAAAACGATTTACAGAAAAATTCAGCAAAACTTAGTTTCGAAAATTTCCAAAATGTTCCTAAACCTTTTCTTGTATCAATTAACTTTATATAGTACTATATATTCATCAAGTTTCAGATAAATCCGAAGACCACGTGCATATCGCGATATTTTTGTTGTGTTACGTTGGCATCACCATATTCAATTGCAAGATGCCTAAACGCAGCGGAAAATGTAAAATTGTAGAATTTTTAATTAAAAACGCTGTTGACGAAGTTGATTTCCAAAGAAGTAAGTTAACTGAATGCAAGTAGCGGCAGTAGTCAGGCTGAAGTTAACATTCCAGATAATCAATAAGATTTGGAAAACTTGTACGAAGATCTTATCATGCCGCAGAGCAATTTCAAATCAGGTTCCTAAATCGTGGATATGGCGCAATGATGTATTAAATAAATTGGACAATGGCCGATTTAAACGTATGCTGAGAGTGAATAGAGAACAATTCGCCAAACTTGTTTCCTTTGCTTCCGAAGAAATGGAATCTAAATTGCCACATTCCTGTAAGCAACTTAGTGTTTAGTTGCAGTTGGTTACCATCCTTTATCATTTGTGATGTACAAGCGTGAATGCGACATTTAAAAAAATTAACTCAATTTTCAGAATCGAAGATGGTGGAACAATTGTGAAAATAACAAACCCTGTTAAAAATGAAGTGAAGCCGAGCGCGTTGAAATTGTTCCGGCCACATTTCATGAACTACCTTTTTGTATTGGGTATGTAGATGGCACGGAGCTAAAATTAGCAGAAGCACCAGTTCAGTACCACTCAGCTTTTTTGTTTTCCATAAACCATTGCAACTCGGTCAAGGCGCAAGTTATATGCGACCATAGATTGCGAATTCGCAGTGCTGTGGTGGGCCATCGTGGTAGCGTTCATGACGCCCGAATTTTTCGTAACTGTGCTCCCTTCAAAGGGAAAGATAATTTTTTCTCTGGTAGCCAATGGATAGTGGCAGACTCAGGCTATTCATTATGTGAACTAGTTATAACTCCACACAGAATGAACTCACAGCAGATGGACAGCTCCAGTAGAAAAAGAGTAAATTAAATTTTCAAATTAGTTATAGGGTGAGAGTTGGACATTGTTTTTGCATCTTAAAAGAAAAGTTTGGTAGTTTAAAGGAGCTTAGAATGCGCTTTAAAAGCGTACAAAGTCGAGCATTTGTTTGCAATTGGTTCTTGGTTTGTTACATACTTCACAACATCCTTATTTATGATACAGACATGGAAGAACCTGAAAGCACATTCGAGCCAGAAGAAACCCAAAACATCTCGTCAATTACACCAGTCATTAATAGGCAAGGTGAAATAAAAGGGCAAACAATATTTGCTTTGATGTTTTCTGAAAACTAAATTTATTGTTTTTGTATTTCATTTCAATTTTAAACTTAGCAAGGCGCTCGTTTTTTTCCATTTCCAATCCAACTTAAGTGTTTCTTTTTCAAGCTTTAGTCGTCTTTCATGTAATTCTTTATCACTTTAAACTTTCCTTTTTCGAGTTCGTGCATTTTTCGCATGGCAGAGCGCTCTAGCTGTATTTTAGTTAATTCAGATATTCTTGTTTTGGGTATAATTCCAGCTGAAGTAGATGAAATAGGTGTTTGCTCCTTAAGAAACATCCTCGTCTGTCTTCTCTAATTCGTAGGAGCTGTCTTTCTTTACTTTTTTCGTATAAACTAGTGTAATATACTTGAAAACAATTAATAGTAGCTTCTATCAAAAAAAATTTAAAAACATCTTTCCAATTCAAGCAAATATTTTATACTGGAAAAATATATAAGGTAAAATTTTTATTTTTATTTTAATGATTCACAGTAGACGTAAACAAACCAAAAAATAGCTTCATTTCCATTATTTTGAAGCGTAAAGACACAAATTTGGGGAAACGTGTATTGGAATCGGTTCGCGTATAATTTTTTTACCATATAAAATGCTTATCAGCTGGATTGTTAAAAAATCGTGTTTAGAAGTTCGAAGCCATGATATCTGCTTTGTTTAACAGTGAATAAACGCACGCGCAAGTGTACATGACATGATTTTACTTAAAAAAGTATAAGTATAATATTTCCCGCTTTCTAAAAATTTTCAAAGAGGTCTGATAAAGTGTTGCGTACGTATCAAGATCACCAAAACCGTGCCAAAAAAAAAAAACATTTGGCGGATGTAAGGTTTTCAAAATTATTTACCGAGCCGAACATAGTTATTATATTCTTGTAATTGGGATACATACCACGACTTTTCCAGCTAATTTGATTGACTTTTACGTGTAAAATATTCTGTTGGCATATCCGGTGAAAGTATTCAACTTCTTAGTGATCTACGTTCTTTGGTATTGGTTACTCAAAATGGGGAAGATTTATGTACATACATACATATGTACATCTCAATCTGTCAGTTTTGTTTTCAAGTGCTGATGATTTGATGTCGATTATTTTTTTAAGTAATTGTCTGTTTAACTACGAAAAGAAAGCATGAACCTCAAAACTGATTTTAAAAAAGTTAAATAGTTGCGAAAGGAGGCAGTTTATTTTGTGAACGCATGTTAAAATTGCTTCAACATTGTTTAAGGTTTTCGCAAAAGGCCTAGGAAAAAACCGCCACTAAATTTGAGGAACTCAATTTTCAAATTGTAACCTTGTATTCTGTCAATGTGTATGAAACAATGTGTGCCGGTCCTGACGGCAGCCTTTATAACTCAAACAGATATGTCAAAAGCTTGTTTACATTGCCTTAACCCACAAAATCTAACTACAATAATGGGACCAGACACCAATCTAAATCAGCTTTTATTTCGTAAATATTTAAAATTTTTGTTTCGTAATTGTTTACGTATTTGTTGGTATTTAATTATTTTGAATAAAAATTCAAAACGAAAATTTATTCCACATTTTAAGAATCTTGTTTTTTCTTTCTTTTTGCAAAGAAATATTCACTTAAATTTGGAATATTGTTTATAGCTTCCCTATTAATTAGATTAAAACCTTTTTCTAAAACTTAAAACTTAATTTGTTTGTTAATAGGCCATTCATGTTTCCATACAAATAACATTGCATCATATAATTTTAAAATATCCATGAGACCACGAACAAAATTCATAAAATACATAGTAAATTTTTGCAAATTTAAAATTTTTTAAATTAGTTTTGTTTTGTAACAGTTTTTTCACATTTGCTGGTATTTTCATTATTACTTAATAAGAAAGTTTAGTCTAAATTGTAAGAATTTTTTATTTGATACAATTTTTGATTTTGGTCTTTTTAAAACAGTCCCACCCAATTGATTAACTTAAGTCCAAGTAGCTTCATTCGAAATTTCAACTTTTCATTTGAACGTTTTTAGAATGAATCCAGTTTCTTGATGTGAATCCATCAGTATTGTATTGTGCCCCAGTCTTCTTCGTTTTCCGTACATAAAATCTTCATTCTCAAAATTAAGTGTACACATTTTTAACGACTCTGTGGAATATTATAATTCAAGCTTGGAACCCCCTCCTTTTTTGAAAAGCTTAATTTTGTAATGCATTGCTGTTAAATGTTTTTTATTGTATGAGGAACCCAATTTGCTAGCATTTTATTTTTTAATTAAGAAAAAGTTATTATTTTTATATCTTTGGAGCTTAAGTCTACTGCGTTGTTCTTGTCGCAAAATTTAATGACGATTTTGAAAATTTTAAATTAATATTTCATGTAAAAAGTTGACACAACCAGACTTCCGAATGACAACGCTTGGTTATTTTATAAATCAAGGCGAATACATATCAGGTGGTGTTAAGCGTACAGAAACAAAAACGTACACTAACAATTAATACACATTATGACAATAGCCGACTTGGTTTCGCCATCCGTTAGCGAGTGGCGCAACTATGAATTATAATTTAGCATCAACACAGTTTTTGCGTTCGGTGTAATTTTCGCGTATCACAAAACCAGAGATCGTATGTATACTATACAGAGAAGTATTAAATTAGGATGACGGTGTAAATTGTCAAAACGCATCAATTGTGAGAATCCCGAGTTAACAGAGCTGAGCGAAGACAAAATTTGTTCAGCAGACTATGATTCCAGATAAATTTTAATTGTTTTGGTTCGAATTTTAGATTTCACATTTTCCGCGACGAAGCCCTAAACCTAAAAATCATAAATTGAAGATTTTTGTAATTTTCGTCCAAATGCTCACAATTAGAGATGGGAACGTAGATACATATTTATTTTGGCCCGTCCGGAACGTTTGTACCCGTAAAATCTTATATAAAAGAACTCATTTATTATGCTTGATTATCATTATAAACGTGTTTTGCACGAAATCCTGCTATATATGTATGTATGTATGTATGTCATTTAAAGTCCTAATTATTCCTCGGCGCCACTAAACGCAAAAGTATCACCGTACGCTAACCACTACGCCTACTTGCATACATATGTATGTATGTATGTCAATATGTCGTTTAAATTTTGGTCGCATTTAGTACAAGCTTTTAATAGTAGCAGAATAATAAATTTAGGAGTCGAAAAAATTTTTTATGATTGTCTAAGTAAACGCAAACATTACTATAATTAATTGTATATTGTGAGACCTTTCTAGTTCTGCTTCTTTCTGAACCAACTATCTAGGTCAATGACTTCTACAAAAGACTTTCAACACGAAATTGCAAATAACCCGTCCTTTTTTTTATTCTGAGAGGGTATAAAGTACCAGAATTTTAGTTGTAAATTTAATTCTGTGTAGTATAGCTTAACTTCATCTTATGTATGTATGTGTAAGTAATTGGTGAGTTGAATGAGAAATAGACCTTTTGCCAAAAACGCGGAACGTCAGCAGGAATAAAGCGGCATGCTACTTCTCTGTAAATATACATTCTCTGACAAAACGACGAATTAGGTATCAGCCGAATGTAGCTAGCTATCGTTGTTGTTGCTTGAACACACAACTTTTTTCGCACGTGAGCAGATCAGATATCGCGAGCAAAGAAGTGGCGAATCGAATGCAAATAATAAGAACTACAAACACGTAATTTCAATTTCTTAAAAAAGTCCAAGAGATTTTTCATTTAAATTGCTTTTATGAAACTGGTTGTAAATCTTTAAAAATTTAATTGAAAATACATGGTAAAAATTGCCACAAATATGTAATGTTGTTGACGCTTGAATCACCGTTCATCGAATGTTATGATACCTGAGTTGAATGAGACTTTGAAGCAGTGGAGATACAGAAATGGGAGGCAGCAGTAATACTAAACAGGATCAAGTTGTGCGGGTGTTGTGTCGATTAAGGCTGAAGATTTAACTACGGACAGGTGCTATGTATAATTGCTTTAAGTTTTGTCACTACCAGGGCCGTTTCAGGGATGCAAAGCGATCAATGAATGTCGGTTTCATATTTTCAAAGATTGGTCACGTACGCCATGAATATTCAAGGAGGATGCAAAAGGGAGCAAAGTCGGTTGCTTAAATAAAAGGTAACACCGGGAGTTCTGCTTAGGAGGACGCTCAGGTTCAATGTCCAGTGAATATTGCTTACATTAAACAAAACAAGCACATTAATGTCAGTTCTGTTACTTTATTTGATACGGGCAGTTCAATTATACTTTTAGAATTTCCAGGTTAGAAATGATAACACATGGCAAATAAAAGTAGATATTTTTGACTTGAATTTGCCGGCGCGTGTGGATATTCGTTGTTTCTTTTGGGCAAATATTGTTTTGGATGTCTCAGCATAACTGAGAACTTTTCTAAAAATTACGTTATAAAAGATTACAAGCACTTTTCAATATTTTCTTACAAAAGTCTTAAATGTATCTTCATTAATGCAAGCTAGAGCCTTAAAAGAGCTGCATGTACATGTTTTTTATTATCACGAACCAGATGTAGTATTGATAGCCGAACATAGACTCAATAGCAGAAACAATGTTCGGTTCGACAGGTACAATTTCATAGCGCAGTATCGTATTGATAGTCGCGGAGGGAACATTTTGTTTTGTGTTAAGGAGTGCAACAAGTATGGGGAGATCGTTATAGTTGCTATTATTCTATTCTTTTATTCTTCTGAGTCGGCTTACGTAAGGGTGAAAATTTTCTGAATGCGTTTAGAGCACTAGATTATAGTTCTGATCATGATGCAGTAGAGATTATCATAACGAATGACACTATTGAAGCTCCGCCAGTAATTATTCGAACGAACGAACATAAAATTTTATTTATTTATAATAATTAATTATAATATTATAACTAGTTAAAAGCTATGGGTACTGGCTGCAGAGGCCATCGACCCTATATTAAAGAAAAAATTTAGTGAGCTTAGTATACAGATATGACACATTTTTTTCAGTTACCCAGTTTATGCAAACGATGCTTGCCTTATATAAGGTGGTACAAATTAGCAGATTTAAGAAATGACGTGACAATGCTTATGTTCGAGGAGTTCGTAACTGTAAGTAGCGAAGATGGTGTTTTTGATTTGAAGTGTTATCGCCTTAGTTTGTCCAGTGGTTAACAATCATCCAGTAAATTTTTAACGGTTGGGGATGATCCGCATGTTGATCTACTTTCTCCAGTTAAGAGGTGTAGGTGCGATATTTTTGTGTGCCCAATTCTCATACGAGTTACCACAGTGCAGTCGCGACGATTTGAATCGGCAGGGTAGCGTGTGATGTCTTTCGATGGGTTGATGACTTTATATGCATGGTTGAAAGACGACCACTCATTCGACTCGATTTCTTGGATAGCACTTCTTATATTGTTCAAAATATCTTTTTCAATGCCAGGGATAGTTGTATGGCAGGGGCGTGCGCCGGCATTTCTGGCCGCGGCATCAGCAAGTTCATTGCCCAATATTCCTTGGTGACTGGGGACCCACATTAATTTAATTTTTCTTGGAGATTTTATACATAAAGTTAACGAACGAAATGTTATGTAAGGAGCTTGTGATACACTCTTTGCCAACGCACAGGAATGCGGGTGTTACTATAGAAAAATGTATACAATAAGTAAAATATCAAGAGGCAAGTTGAATATTCCCCAAAATATTTTGGATTTTAATCGAGAAAGGAAAAATATGAGGACAAAAATATATAGCCTCATCGGAAATTTACCTTATTGCCATCAGGAGAAATCAAGCCTAAATCCAAAAAATCGTGTTCAGCGACCCAAAATTAGTTTACAAACCCTCTTTTAATTAAGTACTTTTTCGTACTAGTGCTATAGATGATATTGTGAGTGTTGTTCGTTAGACGCCAACTGTGTCTTCAGAATGCAAAAATATTATTCACTCAATCGATTGACCTCTATTCTACCGCTAGTCGACATTCGCAATAGAGTATAGAACTCCAAAGCTCATTGTCTCATCATAATTAGTATCACTTATTCGTCATTACGCTGGAATTCATTATTTTTTAAATACTTATTTCGGCCGTCGAACTATGTACTTAGACAATTTAGAAAAATTATATTTTGCAGTGAAATTATTAGACTTTGCTTTTTACATTAGATAAAACTATTTATGACCACATATTTAAAATTAAATATTCCAATCTCATAATCATAAATAAATAAATTATTTGGGTGATTCACCAGGTGTCATAAGTCATGAAGTTATAAAATTTAAAAAAATACAAAATGGTTTAGTTTTAATTATTTGCTTCAATGTAATCCAAAAACATAACTTTTGAAATCTAAAATTTGATGACTTTATGATTTATGACACATTATGACACCTTGTGAATCACCCAATGGTTCACACAAATTTGGTACGCACTTTATCGATCCCTACAGTAATATATAAAAAAAGCTAAGTACACTTCTTTCGTTACTGATCGTTAACAAATTCATAGAAAATTAGATGTGGCTGATTGAATTCGCTGGTGAACGTATTGTCAAAATTATCAGCCCTATCGCCAACTTTACGGGAACAAACCATTCCCATAAATTTACAAGCAAAAAAAAAACAAAATTGGGAAAATTGTTTTTGTTTCGCTTTTAAATTTGTGAGAATATTTGTTCACAAGGAATTCGCGATAGGGCTGTATGCTTTTGTTGTAAATCATTCAGTCACTGCGAGTGTAATTTGTTAGTGTACTCTTTTGTTTTTGTACGTATAATACCACCTGATATGAATTCGCCTTGAAGAAAACTTTCACTTGAAAATAAAAATTGAAAGCAAAAAAAAAAAGAAGCACCACTAAATATGTGTATATTGTTTTACATCTATGTTGCACAAAAATTTAATATCAAATAAAATGTCAAATAATTAATAACTAAATTTTTTCAACTATTTCGCGAAGTAATGCGAGAGAGAAACTAAATTATGTGACGATGTGATTTCGATGAAATATCCGAAGTTGATTTAGTGCGAGAGTTATTATTTTACACGCTGTATATTTAATATCCATACAAAATTAAGAGGTTTTTTATTAAGTCATAACCTTAAACGTCACAAAATTTGGCAGAACTGTTAATCGCCTACATGTTATTTATTTTGTTGAAAATAGTTTTGATTTAAAAATAATCATACCTCACAAATAGCTGTTCCTGGTTATTCACACGCCACGAAACGACTGTAGCACCTAAAATTGGAATAAAATAATTAAGAATTAAATAAGTAGAACACACGGAATTGATAAATTGATAATAAAATTTAATTCCACGTTCTAAATAAAAAGGAGTTTTTGCCTAGTTCATTTTTTTAATTATTTTTAAACAATAGGTTTCGCAAAATTAAGTTACCTCGGTTTTGAAAGTTGTATTTGAGAAAATATTTTTTGGTTTACGTAAGCCTCGTTTCTCAGAACACATATTTTTCTACTGAGCAAGGCCAATTCATATAAGCTGAAGTTGATCACGCAGATGATTGAATTCGCTTGGTGAGCGTTAAGTCAAAATGGTGTGTTTGTTGTAAATCATAATGTCATTGTGCATATACGTCATTTGCTAGGTTAAATTTTTGTTTTTGTACGTATAAGACCACCCGAAATGAATTCGCCTTGCTACTGAGTTAAAAAACAAGTATATGTAGTAATACTGGATTTTTTTATTCAACCGCGATGAAAAATTTGTTCGATCCTTTTATTTTTATGTTTGTATCTTGATACAAAATAGAAGGTAGTTCCATTTAAATTTATTTTGATTAAACAAAAACATTTTCTATCGTAATCATCATGAATCATGTAAGTTTCAGAAAAACCTTGTATTATCATCTATTCTTGAAATAAATTTAAATATTTCCTCCTAAATGCTTCAAGAAAATACCTGAAAGCCCAGTACCGCGGCACTACTCTGTAAGGTATTACGCCCTTTATTTTTGTCATTTTCGAAAAATAATTATAGGCATCACTGTTATAATTGCGTCAGACTTATATTCGACTTGCACTTCAGTGCTCTGAGAACAATGTTCAACAAACAGATATCTGCGAACAATGGGACCCCATTTCTCACACAGTACGTACCGTCGCTGAAGTGGTCATTGGTTTTCAGCGACTGGTATGATGAGGGATGCCGCGCGAAGATACTGCCTACAGGGCCACGCTGGGATCGGGCCCAACGCGAACTATGCAAGATAGATATCGGGTATTAAAGAAGAAAGCGAGGCGCATTTTCCGAGAAAAGAAGATAGAGGTCGAGAGGCGCGAGGAGCTTGAGATGCTAACCGATAGGAAAAACGCCCGAAAATTGTATTAGAAGTGACAGCGGTTTACAGAAGGTTACTCTCTGGGAAGAGTCTGCAGGGAGGGGATTTTCCCGTCTCCCATTCTTGTTGTTTTTGTTGTTTTATTCTCCATCTTGTTCATACGACCACTTTCTCGCCGAGGCGATACTGACGGTATAATCTTAAATATAGGGATCTCTGAAGTCCGCCGCGCTATCGCCCCTTGTCGCGGTAAGGCCACCGTTACTCCTCGATTCGGTCGGGGGTCGATGAGGCGCCGATCGAATGCAGCCGGTTGTCCGCCTGGCTGCAACCCGTTCAATGGGCACGGTGTCGCTTAACACCCTAGATTAGGAGGTCTCATCCAAGGCTTCTGGCCACTTTCCCCAATTGTGTGGACTTCTACACGGCTCTATCCTCCTGTTAATACGATTACTTAGGTATATTTACCTTTTGTGAAGCATATTATTTTTTTTATTTTTAAAAGTTAATTTTCTGAGGTGGCAGTGCTACTTGAGAAATAGCGGCGAATAACTTTCCGGCCGAGGAATAAATATTGAGTTATGTCGTGGAATCCGATCCTATCGGTATCGGACTTGATTCCGTAAATTTTTTTTGTTAAGTGTCGCGCAATCCTACCTCATCGGTTTTCATGTTCGATTTTTTGATCAGGTTTTCTCAATGTAGGAATATTTTGTAAAGATTATTAACATAAAATTTACCCTTTATTTTAGTTAAATTGAAAAAAAGAATTTTATAACGAAAATGTAGTGTAAGAATGCCTTAATCGTGCATAAAACGTAAGCTATTACAAATTAAATAAAAGTGGCTGCATTCACTTTTTCAACCACTTTTCATTTCAAGGTGCAACAGCCAAAATGTTCATGTGATGTATTATCACATTTTACATGGATTTGGGTCCGCTGATTCTGAAAATTGTAACTAGATTTGTCCATCACTTCATTGAGATACAGTGTACTTTTTCTCAATGTTTTTAATACTGTTTCACGTATCGAAATTCAAAAAACTGATCTGAATTTAGCAGAAAATTATGCAAATTTTGGTATCTAAATGAAACAGAGAGTAACTGTGTTTCGACAGACAATGACAATTATGCGAATCCAATTTTTGCCAATCAAACTATGTCCAATGATAAAGAAGAAGTAGTGAGTTCAAGGTTAGAGCAATGGAAATTATATCGTAAAAGACATTCACTGGTTCAGTACCATCCCAAAGTATATAGTTTAATTTTTTGCAATGATGTGAATGGATTAATTGGCTATAATTATGTTGCCACTGAATACCGTTTTCCCATTGTTTTCTAAAAAAAAAACCAGTTTTATGGCATACTGGAAGCAAATTATTAAAACCGAAATATCCATTAACAGCGACACCTACTGATATAAATCAAATAATTCATGCCGATATCTATACAAATAATAAAAATAACTTTATTACATTCATAGATCGATTTTCTAAACATGCATCTGCATTTCATTTAGAGGATAGAAATAGTATTACTCTGGTTGAAAAACTAAGACAATGTTTTTCCATTAAAGGGAAACCTAATATGATTATATTCGGTAATGAATTTAATTGTATTAATGTGATTTTCTGAGAAAGGAAAATGTACAAATGCACTTTACCAAACCAAATAGCCATACCGGTAATTCAGATATAGAGAGATTGCATAGTACATTGGGAGAAAAACTTAAAGTTTTGGAGGTTGAAAAATCAGGGATGTCTATGAAGAAAAAAGTGTTTAAATGTATAGAATGGTATAATAATTTGATTCATTCCACTATTACGGCTAAACCTCAAGATGTTTTGGAAGGAAAGGTGAATAAACAGAAAATTATTGAATTATTTCACAGAAAAAAAAAGAAGTTATTTCTAAACTTAATGAAAATATATGAGATTTTATACAGGATGAGGAAGAAGGATATGTAAAGAACTATAAAGCAGTTAGACATAAATATGAACCCAGATATAGAAAGATGAGACTTAGTAATATTCATCCAATAAATATTAAAATAACTACGAAATTTGCAGGTATATTTGATACTTGTGACGTTCATACTATCAGTAATACCAACGGTAAACGGAAGAATGGAGTTAGAGAAGCTTGAAGGACAAAAAGGATAGATGGAAGTTTCAATTGGTGGTGCTAATTTTGTTGATACGTATAATACAGTATTACACATAATAACTTACTTACTTAATTGGCGCTATAACCGCTTAAGCGATTTTGGCCGAACTTCTCCTACAATTTGTGGTGTGCGTCTTGATATTGTAACACAAATTGAGGGACCTACAGTTTTACGCCGACTCCGAACGGCGAATGTATTTTTTTGTTTGTTTTTTTTTTACACATAATAAACCCTAAAGAAATATTTCTAATCATTAATAACATGCAGAATAATATAGAACGATCAGGACCAGGATCTAATGCAAAACCATTGGAAATACAGCTAGAAATGATAAAGAGAAAGGCACAAACATTAATATCAAATCGGCATAAAAGAGGTCTAATGAATTTTGTGGGAAGGACACAAAATTATAAATGAGATAAATAATCATAAGGCTGTAGAAAGTTTAAATAAACAAATTAATATTAATCTTCACTTTAATGAATCATTTTCTAAATTGAAATCAATAATACAACATGACCGAATAATGATAGGTAATAAAATAGTCTTCAGAAATAAACTAACGAAGTTCAAATACAACTTCTCCAAACTGACTTAATAATAAAATTAAAAATTTTACAAGATAATGTGGAACATATTCAGGAAAATATTTTAACGTCTAGGACAGGAATTCTTCATAATAATATCTTAACAAATGAGGAAATTGAGTATTACAATGTAGATTTAAATAAATTACAAAATATTAAACTTCGGACATTAATTGATGAAAATGAATGTATCATATTCGTAATTAGAATACGAAAAGATTTAATGTATCTACCAATAATATAATACCTATAGGAGATAATAAATAAAAAGAATTAATGTTTGACCCAATATCAATTGTTAAATATAATAAGTCTATACTAATTTATGAAGAAAATAAAGATCTGAATAATTACGACCTTTAAAAAATTGTTTAACAAAAAATAATTGCTTACATATATATAACAATGTATCTGAAGAAATTGAAGTAAAAGAAGGAACATTATTATTGAAAAATTTTAAAAAATAGCACTTTAAATAATACATGTATGAAAAAGAATGGCAATTAAATGGATTTTTTTTTGGTAATATTCAATGGATGTTCGAATACAAAATATCACAGATATAATTTAATTTAATAACACTAAAAATCAAAATGAAAAATTAATATTTGATGAGATTTTGCTTAAGAGAATAGAAAATATTTATAAAATCGAAAAAAATAAATTATGTAAAGAGACAATATTATATATATACACCAAGATTTCTAATAACTATAATAATCATTATTATTATTATGGGATTAATTTTTATCAAAAGAAAAAATAAAGTTAAAATTACTAATATTATGGCTCAGGAGAGTCCTAAATCAAAGGGGGGAGAGGAGAAGTTACGTTAGCAACTCCACCAAACTCACTTCCTATATATTTTCAATACAGTACATAAATAATATTTGCACACAATGTTGTAACATATTCAATGGTTTTATTGGTATTTACTTTGTTACCCACTAACCCATTGAAATTACACTTAATTTCGATTCAAGCAATAATTTCCACTTATTCGTGAAATACTTTGTTGCGTTGTGAATAAATTGTTACTTATCATATTTCACTTCAACTTCACTTAATGTAAAATAAACTATTGGTAATAATGTAAACAACATAGCAAAACGTAAACAACATAACAAAGTAATAATTAAGAATGAATGACCTATATATGAAATTACAAATAAGAAAACAAATATGTAACAATCAAGTTACCATAAATAGTTGAATATGAAAAATTTAGATTCAGAAATAAAGTTTTTTTCAAAGAATAAGCATTTAAAGCTTAGTTCCATTATTCGCGCGCTATCACAATTAAAAACGAAATGATTCAAATTATGACAGTTTCAATAGAAATACGCACCAGTAATCATAAATTCAACTGAAATTTGCAACAAGTAAACAAATCTGCACCAAAAAACGGATTTTAAAAATAAGCAAAATTAAGTCTCAGCGAAGTAAAGAGTAGATATGTTATTGAATTGAATACATAATTTATATAAAAAATGCAAAAATATTATCGGTTGGTTTATTTTCTTAATATGCAAAATACTTACTATGTGAGCCACTGTATATACCAATTTGTTCCACTCCAATTGTTTGCACAATTACCAACATTATTAACATACATCCCACGTCAAAATGTAAACAATAAATTCAATAAGAAAACTACCACTTAGCAACACAATCGTAAAAATTATGATTACATACATATGTATGCATGTACATATATCGAAATAAACAACGTAATAAAAGTAAAAAAGTAATATTAAGTATACTGTAACAATCACATAATCATAATACATACATACATTAACACAAACATCTACATACATATGTATCTGTGGCACCCTGCATTTTTCCATTATTTTCATTTTACTTTACTTTTACTTTTCGTTAGTCAACTACGACTATTGACTTTTTATTTTATACTTAATTATTCTCTTCTGTCTTTGACAACCAACTGGTACACACGCGCGTGCTAGCCAAATTATTTAACTTCCATTAAAATAAATCTCTATTAATTTAACCTATGTACATTGGTTTTACCGTAGTTGGTTTTTTATATCGGAAACATAGCCCTACGTATTTAACAGGTAAATACAATCGACGAGATCTACGGAGGCTTAACCCATTCGGCCGCCAGATATCTATTCGTGCTGCTAGTCACATAATATAATTTTAAAAAAAAATATTGATGAACATCCCTATGCTAGAATCCAAATTTTCGTAGTTACGAATTCGTACCCCTATCCGCAAAATGTAAAAACGGTATGCTGTAATCCGTTGGTAGCCTTCCACTGCGTTGCCAACCAAAAGCAGGAAATTGGAAATTCTTAATTCGGCGTTTTGCCGGATATAAATAAACAAATATTATTTCAAATGAAGAATGATATTTAAATCCATGTTTATGTGAAATTTGTAAAACTTTTTTAACAATTCAAAATATGATTCACATCCGTTTGGGTGAATTGGGTGAATATGCAGAGTAGAATGTTATCTAATGCTTCTAAGCCATTTAGCTTTATTGACCAAATGTATGTTGTTTAATTATTTTGACTTATATACATATTAATGAGTAATGGTTTAAATAATGAACGATTTGTGTAAAATTTTCGCTTCCTCAAAGACGGATTCAAAGCATTTTAAGATTTATGGAGGAGAATTTTGGGTAAAGTGAAATAATCTTGTAAATATGCCTTAATAGACCTTTTGTTCTATGAGCAATTTATGTTACATATTTTTTTAGTTATTCTCGCTTTCATACAAAAGTTCCGTCAATTGACAGATATGTACGTCGGATTTGAGCATACTGATTCTACGAGATTCATAGGAAAATCGTACGTACGACGGATTCAAGCACCAGGGTGTAAAACTGTAGGCCTATCTTCAAATTAATATCCTTTTTTAAATTAAATTAAATTAGGGTAAACATTTACATGGTATTTCCATCACATCGAATCATTTGGCTCTTGAAATATTTCTATATACATAATTTGATGTTTGGCCGAACTTCTACAAATTGAGGGACCTACAATTTTACACCGACTCCCAATGGCAGGTAATTTTTGTGAGAAGTTTTTTCATGGTGGAAATACACTCGGAGGTTCGCACACTCTCGGTTACGGGGCCGTTATTTGCAATATGTTCTAATATTTTGAGAATACTGCATGAAATTCAATCCGAAATTCGGGGCTAATATGTATGACTTGAAGGATTCCCAAAGCAATCATTTCTGACAAAAAACTTTTATTGTAATAATACCTTACCTGAACAGCTAATTATCAATAAGTAGCTGCCCGTATGCGTCGTTGTTCGCATTTTCTAAGAGAACCCAAACTTACTCATATCTACTAAAGATTTTTATTGTTTCCTGTGATGAAAGAAAATAAGTTTTAACTACATATATTTAGAAGAGCTTCTAAGTACACAACACCTTTAATTTTGTCAGTTAATAGCAGTATGGTTTGATTTTTCGCATTTCCTGTTCTTGACATACTAACATACATATACTTAAGTATATTACCATGTTTTAAGCATTTTTAACGGAAATAAATGCCAACACATTTAAAAGTCTATGTTTATGACACGAATGACACTTTTACCGGCAACTGAAGACTTACTTACTTACTTAATTGGCGCTATACTTGCTTAAGCGATTTCAGCCGAACTTCTCCTACATTTTTTTGTGAGAACTTTTTTTTATGGCAAAAATTCACTCGGAGGTTTACCATTGTCTGCCGAGGGGCGAACGGTATTGGATAAAACTTTTCTATAGTTTTTCATGTTACTTCTCCCGGCCTGGATTTGAACCTGGGACCTACCGAATGAAGCGCGCACACGCTACACACTCGGCTACGGCGGCCGCCAACTGAAGACGTTTGCATTAAAATGGCAGGTATGTTGGAATCATAGGTAAACGCGGAATATACGATGTTTGCCCGACTGCTGATCCTGTTTCAAAAACCTCTGCTTTAAGGTTGTATATTATTCCTAATCGCGGCGATAGTTGATCGGCTTCCGAAACAAAGTAAATCAGCAAAAAATTGGGAATGTTGCCGATACTAAGAAGTAATGACCCGATGCGTTGGTAGACAGAAGTCTTTGCGCTTTCATGCGTACTTTGTGCTTACATAGGATTTCGAAAAACCTTTGCTAAGAAACTTTTCAACTTTTTTTTTTTGCTTAAGCTATTTCTATACAAAATTTCATGAAAATAGCATTAACCGTACGCAAAATTAGGCGTTATAAAAAGGGCACTTCAAAATATATATTTAGATTGGAAGTATAGATTATTACTACTGGAAAGCGTTTCTTAACCAAAAAAAAACTAACAGACACAAAAAAAACACAAGAACACGAGAAAACTGCCGGTTTCTGCAAGTAAATTTTTTTTCACAAGCATGTTCGCTTTACATATTTTAGCATTAGCATCATTAAATTATAAAGAAAGGTTCCAAAATGTTAGTGTTTGTGAATACAGTTGAAATAATGAAGAACACTACTAGTCGTTTTATTATATTTTTTTCTTTCTATTAAAAACAAGGTTGATGCTGAGTTGTGGTATTTTTATACTAACATAACGATATGCTCTTGTAGTAAAAAAATAACACTTTTTTCTAACGATGGATATTTTGCAATTTTATACAAATATAATAATTTGTCGAATAAATCATATATACACTCGAGGTTTGACTGAGGAAGTAATTTTTTTATTCATGCTCCGACGTTAATTAAAAGTCGTGATTTCGAGTTGTATAGATGAAACACATGTACATAATAATATTAGGGGCAAAACAAATTCAAAGGGAATTTCTTTAAAACATGTCACTATTCTAGCAAACGTGCCCTATATGTATGTTTTTATATAAAATGAGAACCTTCTGTTGAATGAGGGGAAGAATTCTTATCATCAAATAAGTTGAACAAACTCACAACTAATAAACACTACACTTGAAGCGATATCACTTCGAAATGGTATTTGTTACTCAATCACTATCTGATTCATTCAGACGTATTTTTTTCAATAACCAAATTCTACAGAAAATGTGCTTCTAGCAACAACGGTGATATTGTTAAAATGCTTTAGTAACGTAAATTCTGCTGCCGGAAATAGAAGCTCTTGACGTCGATGTTACCGCTATTTACGAAACAATGGCTTTAGAGCACAAGCAATTCGGTAAACACAAAATTTCACGTTTTGGATCTTTGTGATGCATAAAGGTCAAAGTTTTGCGTTGATAAGTTGGTTATGATGTTAGGATTCGAAGCCCACATTGCCTGTGTTATTTGACAAACATGACTCCAAATACTTGAATGCTTTATACACACTGTTCCTTAATTAGTTTAAAGTTCACCAAAACGTCCGACAAAAACTGAAAATGCAACTTTGTTCCGATTTTGTTTAAAATCTATTTTAATTACGGATATCATAGCGTACAAAGATGTATTTTCAGTTTTAGTCGCATATCTTGGTGAACTTTTAACTAATTCAGGAACACTGTGTATAGACAGTTGGAATCTTAAAAAGTAACACTCGGAGGTATGCCATTGCCTGCGAAGGGGCGACCGCTAGCAGCAAATAGCTTTTCTATTACTTTTGATATTATTTCCCCCATTTGTTTAAAAAGAAATTAAATAAAGAATGTTAGATGGCACAAATCCTGGTATACATATAGGCAAACATCACAGTCTTAAAAATATAGGCAATTATTTAACACATATCAAGTCAAAGTTTCAAACTTTTTAAAAATATAAAAATCGAACAAATTAAAATAAGATGATATCAAAATTTCTGACATTTTAATGGAGAATTTTCTGTTATGCAGTTTTGTAGCCCTTTCAATTTTATGTACCACAATAAAGTGTAAGTTTCAAGTGTCTAAAATCTCTTGATAATTTATGATAAATTTTTGTTGTTGACTGTGTTGCATAACGCATGAACAAAATTTACTTTTGCATGGAAGACTAGTTGATACCCCCAACTTCGTTTGCGTTGCTTACTACTTTTCCATATATTTACAGCAGATCTTAAAAGCCAAAAATGCAGCTTTGATAAATTTAAAAACGGTTAATATGAAGTTGAGTCTTAAGTTAGTTACAGTTTTTTACATAATTTTCACTGCGATATCTGCCAAAACGAGTTCTAACTAGCCTTCAGCTTTTCCTAGAGACATTGTTTTAATTACACAAAGCTTCTTAGACTTGAAGTTAGTCGAACCATAATTGTTATATATATATTCAATATTTTTCATCTAAATTGGACTATCGCACCAGCACATACCTTTCCAATATCATCAAAATTCAACCATATATACGATTTTGTTGAATAACTCAATTTTGGCGCCACCTAGCAGATACAGTTTTCTTAACAACATGTCTCATCGCAATCCAAATATGCGTTTCTTATATCATCAAAATGGAATAAATAATCAATAAATACACCAACTAACGGATTAAAATATAGGCTGTCGTGTCACGGGCCTAAGGAATATACTGTCCAAATTAAGTTGAAATCCGTTGATCGGTTTTTAAGCCAAGTTGTGACAAAGGAAACGGCTACATTTTTTATATACATACATATGTATGTACAAACATATACCCGTCGTACTTTATCGTATCAAATTTTATGTATTTGTATACTAGAACAATTTATTGAAAGAACAATTGGGTTCAATTAAAAATGCATGCATATATATGTACATTATTTTAAATTCAACTCATGTTTAAAAATATAAGTATGCCACTCTATTTTTCGGAAATGTTTCATTTAAAATAAAATATTAAAACCGGTTCAGTGCTTTGAGAGCCAATCTTAACACTCATTTTCCATATCGTTTATGTTATATTATACTTATATATAATAGAGAATTGTTCCAAAACACTCCGTCTAGGCTATCCTATAGGCACACTTTTTTCATATATATTAGGAAGGTAATTTTGCTCGCCAAAGCTCTTTGAAAAGACATGCGAGGAACATAATTCGCATCAGTTTGGATTCCACGTACGGCTGAACGGTGTAATATACCAAATACACAGAAGTTCTTGAAAGCTTAAGGGTGGTTAAATTTTAAGGGCCGATGTTGATTTTGAATAAAATACAAATTATTTTGGAAATTATTGTAATTTCTTTTTATTATGATAATATGGTGTGGTTCAATTATGTATGGAACAAAATATCGGCCAAATGTCTGCCGCGACCTCGGCGGCACACCTCCATTCGATGGTTCAAATTTTCGATGACGCTGAGGCATAATTGAGGTTCTATGCCGTAATATGTCGAATTATCTCATCCTTTAGCTCTTTAATTGTTGCTGGCTTATCGACGTACACCTTTTCTATCAAATAACCCCAAAGAAAGTAGTCCAACGGTGTTAAATCACATGATCTTGGTAGCATCGCCATCACGTGAGATAACACGGCCATTGAATTTGTCGCGCAAAATAGCCACTGTTTCGTTGGCTGTGTGGCAAGTGGCATCATCCTGTTGGAACCACATATCATCCACATCCATATGTTCCAATTCGAACCATAAAAAGTTCGTTATCATCTCACGATAGCGAACACCATTCACAGTAACTGCCCGACCGGCCTAATTTTGGAAAAAAAACGGCCCGATGATGCCGCCAGCCCAAACAGTCACTCTTTGTGGGTGCATTGGTTTTTCGACAATCACTCTTGCATTATCATTCGCCCAAATGCGGCAATTCTGCTTATTGACGAATCCACTGAGGTGAAAATGTGCCTCATCACTGAAGATGATATGCACGATATGCATTTTGATTTGAACGCCCATTTTCATAATAAGCCTGAATAACTTTAACAAGTTGCTCGATTGTGTATCTTTCCATGTTAAAAATAAGTTAGTCTGAAATTGAGAAATGTCAAATGAAATGCAGAAAACAACTTGACGTTTAGGTGTGGTTCACATTCAACATCGGCCCTTAAACTTTAACCACCCTTTATGTTAGCAAAGGAGTTTTTGCCGTACAAGGAAGCATTCTTGGGTCATTCTTGTAGATTATTTACACAGCAAAACAGTTGACACTGCGATCCTTAGCAGATGCCCAGACAACTGGCGCATAAAGGTCCATGAGCAAAAGAGTAAACACGTAAACTTTACATTAAATAGGAATTTCTGTCCGCCACTGTCCCTAAATAGCAATACGATCCCGCAGACCTATGAAGCGGTGTATATTGGCGTGCATCTCGACAGGCGTCTCAAATCAAACTGAAAGCCAATGGTCCTCATTGGCTCATCAACTCACGTTCCCCACTAAAACTGGGGTACAAAGGAATATTATTATTATTATTAGTTTATTGTAAAAGGATAATACAAATTATACCTAAACAATCTAAAAATATTAGCATTAGCAACTGAGCCCATTAGCTTCCTAGAATAATTACATGACTTATAAGCTAGAGTTATCACACATCAAAATAGACATTTATTTTACATAGAAATTTTATGAATTCTTTAATGTTGGCATGAGTTATATTTACAAGAAGATCCATTATGTTTGGGTTGGTTAAACTTCGGTGTGTACTCTCCAGTGCTGAGCAGTCTTTTATTATGTGTTGTACTGTGAGGACGTTGTTATTGCAATATGGGCAGCATGCTGGATCAGTGTTTTCAAGTAAGTATTTGTGCGTTAATCTGGAATGTCTAAGGCGGAAACGAGTGTATACCGTGTTATGTCTCGCATGAATGGTTATGGGAGGATTTGTTGCCCGCCGAGCGGGGTTTATTGTTTTGTAGTAATGTGCGTAATGTGCTCATTTTCAAATTCATTGTACTTTTTATAGGCTAATTTCTTAATATCTTTTTTATATATGGTGTTCACTAATTTTAGCGGGGATCTGGTAGCCAGCTTAGCAGCAGAGTCGGCAATTATATTTCCTCGTATTCCGACATGGCCAGGTACCCAAACAAGCTTAATTTTATTAGTATTAGTGGTAAGAATATCTCTGATTCTGCATATTGTTCTGTCGGAAAAGTTCACATTCATCACGGCTTTTAGTGTAGAAAGGGAATCGCTGCATATAATGTGTTTGTTTATACTTTTTTCTGCGGCTTGGCAGGCGCAGAGAATGGCTGTTGCTTCGGATGTAAATACTGACGCGTATCGAGGTAGTATTGCTGGCATAATTGTCGTTTAATTGTCCACTACGCTCCCAATTACATTATCATGGATCCATCTGTAAAGTAGGTTCTCCAATTAAAGTGCGAACTGCATATGGCTGAGAACTTCTGAATATAAACAATGTGTGGGGTGTTCTCTTTTGAATGATTGACCAAGTTCACAATTATCGAAGATTTTTTAAATGCCCAAGGAGGGTAACGGAGTGGACTAGCCATATCAATAAGATTTTGCAAAGCTGACGTTTTTCTTACCCGTCGTTTTCTTTTTAGGCTATTTTTTAGAGATGCTTGTATTGGAGATCCTTCCGAATGTACTATGTACTGCCTTTTAGTGTGGGGGGCCCAGCTTTTGTCAAAATATTAAGGAAGTGCTTTGGAATTACTTCCTAACTTAATGTTGCTCAGATATTTTATAACTTTTAGTCTATAATGAAGTGCCGTGTATATGTAGGTATTTAACATGATTTCCAAAAAAAAAACATCATATAAAAACATCAAAGCACCAACGTGCTGCTGAAAACCGTGCCAATATGCTGGATACTAGAACACAAGCTCTAGTTACATCGTATAGCAAAATACCTTGCGGTATTCCATTGTCGATTGGCCATTAACTTTTACACGTATTTTTCGGTTTAGTAGGTAATGCCGAATGTAGCTAATTATCTTTGGACCTACTTTCCATGCTTTAAGCTGATCTACAATCGTGTGCAAGCCGACTCTGTCAAAGGCTTTTTCCATATCTAACGACAAAATTGAAAAATGGTTTCTACGCGCAGTAGGAGGTAGTAATATGTTCATCGATCGTCAACAAAGCGTCCATTGTACCACGACCAGGTTTAAAAGCGGTTTGGTGGTTAGATATAACTTTTTGCTAAGCAAGTACCACATAAGCCTTCGCGATATCATTTTTTCCATTACTTTTGAAAGACAGAATATAAGGGATATCGGCCGATATCCCTCCGTAGAGTCCTTTGGTTTACTTTGTTTGGGGACAGGGATAACTAAATTAGTTTTCCATTGTTGAGGGATAGTGCTGGTGTTGAAGACTAAATTGTATAGTTGGCATAGTTTAGATTTACCAAGAGGTGGCAAGTTTTTCAGAAGGGGGTAGGGAATGTTATCTAATCCAGGAGTTTTGCCTTTGAGCATTGAGCAAGCAGGCGTTTAACTCTAATTGTGAGAATGGGACTTCCATTTGTCTAGCTTTGTCGTCTATAGTATAGTCTAGGCATATAGGGTTCATAGCGTAGGATTTTTTATTGACGAACTCATCGGAAAAATTTTAATTGCTTGAAGCCGAAGACCATGTTTTGGCTAAGAAATTGCTGATTTCTTCTGCAGACGATATTGAAGAGTGTTCAGAGGTTCGAATCATATGAATTCTGTTGGACATAAAACTGCCATGAAGAGTGTGAACTTTGTTCCAAAGAGTCTTAGAAGGTGTTAGGTGGTTTATATCTCTAGTGAATTCGACAAAGGCTGCCCTTTTAGAAATTTTAGCTTCGCGCTTGAATTTTGCGTTAACTTTTTTGTATAGGAGAATGTTTTCTTTAGTGGGATTACGCTGTGCTGTTTTCCATGTGTCAACTTTTTCGCGTCTAAGAGTAGTCAATCTTTCATTCCACCAGTACGTAACACGGCTTCTGTTATAAGGCTTGGAGACAGGGATTGACGCATTGGCACTAAGTTTAATTTTCCTTACGAATAGCGCGGCTGATCGGTTGCTGTTATTACAGTCCAGTGTAAGATTCCCAAGATGTCTTTCTATGAGCGATTGATAAGACGTCCAAACGGCTAATGGTAGCTTATACTTGGGGCAATGGTTTGAACTTTGGCGGTTGTTATTGCCAAAAAGGCTTAGTGGGATTGGTAGGTGGTCGCTACCATCCGGATCATCATCATTCCATGTCGAAGCAATATTGAGAGGAGGGTTGCAGATACTAAGATCAATATGTGTTAAAGATGACCGTGTTGGGGGGTGGGGGGGTTTTGACTTAACAGTTTTTTATTTATTTAGTTACAGAATAATGCTCAATCTTTTTTTATTCTCTGCCATTGAATCTAAAATTTCCTCAATTTTTACTTCTTAAGTATGTTTTCAATCTTCGAAGCGATGAAAATGAGCGTTCGGTTGAAGCTACAGACACTGGCAACGTTGCACCAATCTGCAAGAATCGGTTTATTGATGTAAATATATTTGCATCACAACAATTCATGGATTTTATAAATGTTTTAATCTGACTAGTCTGATTCAAACACTGCCTGAAAATATATTTAAAAAAAATTGAAATATTCAGCATACGGTAAATATAATGGCGAATCAGAAAAGGGGAGATACGATGATTCCATGCTAGACCTGGCGCAATTTTTTCTTTTTTGGAATCTCAAGTGTGGGTAGCGATAGAAATATGCCATTGGATGTCAAAATCATTGTGTAAAATTTTCAGGTCAATCGGAATGTGCCAAGTCGTTCCCTAATGGGGTCAAAGGCCACAATTTACCAAAAACCAGCAAAAACATGCAATTTTTTTCTTTCTTATAAATATATGAATTTAAAAACATGAATAATTTTAAATTTATTATGCATATAGTGATCAAAATAAATATTATTTCAGTTGAAATTTTCATTTAACATCTCCTTTGTGTAGTTAGAGTACAAATTTTTGTACTAATGAACGAACACCTGAAGTGCTCGCGAATTAACTGTAAAAACTTTAAGTGCTGCATTTATTGCTATTTTCACAATTATCTGCTGATAAAAAAATAAAATAGTTGGTGTGAAATTGCCTTCTAATAAGCAAGTGTTGCAGTTCTTTTTTTATAATACACGGTATAAAAATAAAACAATTAATGAAAGTGCAAGCCAAGTGGTGAAGGAAATCCTACCATTTTGGGAGAAAGGTCGAATACCAACACCAAATGAAAGAACATGTGTAGCAAAAGTTATTAAACTTTATAATAAGTGGAGGTCAGTGCAAAAACATAACAAATCCAAATATGCAAGTAATACTCAAAAAAGAGCTGAATTCATTGATAATTTAAATGACTTATTTGACATTGCACACGTTGATGCCTTTAAATTAATAACTATTGAGGAAGACAGAACATTTTTAATTAAACAACGTGATAAAGGGCGTGTGGGCAGCATGACTTGCGTAGATAAAAATCTCGAAAATAAAGAAAAGCGGAAAACTAAAAGATTGGAGAATGAACTGCGACGAATAGAAAAATATAGAGAAAAAGGAAGCGCTACAGGTGAATTATATTTACTTGCATGTATTATGTCTTCATTTACATAAAAGAATTTTCGTTTTAGACCTCAATACAGTATGTTCTTATTCTGACGATAGTGAGCATGACAGTGTCGAGGTTGCGCAGGTTTTCAACATGTGAGACAGCAGTGAGATTGCCAAATGCTCTAATAAGCCAAATAAAGTGAATGAAAAAACTAAATTCATTGACGACAGAATGTTAGCTTGTATGGATGCCGGTAGTATCTCGTCTCCATTTGTGATTCACTTTATTTCAGCCACTGCAAAGGCATTAGGACATGATTTAAAGGACCTTGTTCTCAATTGCACGAGTTTGCATAAACAGCGCAAGGAATATCGTCGGCGTCAATGCAAACAAATTTTGGAGAGTTTCGAGGCTATTAAAAATAATTTCATTAATTTTACTGTTATTTTGATTACTAGTTTTATAGATTCCTGAAACTCTTGTTTTACATTGGGGTGGCAAACTACTCCCCGCTATAGCTGAAAAACTGAAAGTTGATCGCTTAGCTATTGTGCTTACTTCTGAGAATATTGGAATATTAATTGCGATTCCTATCATCGATGAGGGATCTGGTGAAGCGATTGCCCAAACAATATTTCATTATTTAGGCACAATGAACATTGGCAATTCAGTTGAAATGGTGTGCTTTGATGTAACTGCTACAAATACTGGCCACAATAATGGGGCGGGAGTAATATTGGAGCGAAAATTAGGGAGAAGCCTTTTATGGTTACCATGTCGTCATCATGTTGCAGAACTTTTATTAAAAGTAGTATTTGAACTGAATTTCGGAAAAACGAGTGGTCCAGAAGTTCCAATTTTTGAACGTTTCGCACGCGCATAGAAAACTTTTAATATGAATGAATTCAGCATTGGTATGAACGATGAAGAAGTTGCACGCGTTATAAGTACTGAAGAATGTCAAGAAAGTAAGAAATTTCTTATTGATTACCTATCAAAAAATCATATTCGCCACGATTATAAAGAGCTGTTGCAACTTGCATTGATTTTTCTTGGTTGTAGCGATGAGAAGGTCCATTTTCGTTCACCTGGAGCAACGTCACATGCCCGTTTCATGGCCAAAGCTATATATGTGGCAACTCTTCCACACACCGAGAGCCACTCACTCCGAATCAGCTGAGAGATCTGCTCAAAATGTCAAATTCCAGTATCGTACCTGGAAAATACCTATGTACGTCTAACTATGGCGCGTTAATCTCAGCCTCTTTCTACTTGGCTCGCCGACCTGTACGGATGCTCGCTCGTTTGCATTTAACTTCAAGTTTTGTTTCTCAAGTAATTTAATAAAAATATAATTTTTTTAGTAAGCGACGCAAGTGTTTTATTTACGACTACCTGTGTCGCTACATTGGTGACCCCGATATCGTGAACGCGAAATATTTGTAAGCTCGATTAGTTCATGCTTAAAACGGGGTTTGACCTTTTTTTTATCTGCGAGCATCCGTACCAAGAAGAGAACTACATCAATCTCATGCAGCGGTAAAGTATTCCACAAAGGAATTGGACTGCCCAACGCACATATCTTGTTGCTAGGATTTTTTATTGAGTTATTTTTTTTTTCGACGCACAAAAAATTTTTCGTGCAAAATACACAGCTCAAATCGCAATGAACCCTACCGAAATAGCAAATGAAATAGCACCGCTCACTCAAGCCAACGTGGTCTCATCACCAACAAACATTTCTGGGAATGTATCAGTACGTGCACCTCCTTTTTCAGCAGAGAGGCCAGCGTTGTGGTTCGCCCAACTAGAGGCGCAGTTCAGAATTCGATTCATTGCCGACGAACCCTCCAATTTCATCACGCAGTCTCGCTTATTGACACGCAGTCCGCAGCGGAGGTAGAAGACATAATTTTATGTCCTACCGCAACCACACCTTATACAACGCTAAAGCAATGCCTTATCGAACGACTAACGAAGTCGAAAGACGCTAAGTTGCTCCAACTCTTAGACGGCGAACAAATTGGTGATCGTACACCATCACAATTTTTTCGCCATTTACGTAGCTTATACCCAGACGTGTCAGACAATGTTATTAAAGCAAGATGGCAGTCACAACTTCCACCCCAAACACGTGCCTGTCTCGCAGCACAGCCCAACGCACCTTTAGAAGATCTTAGCAGGTTAGCAGACAAAATACACGAGGTTATGCCAAACGTTCCATGCTCTATAGCTACGGTTTCTACGACGAAATCGTAATAGGGAAAACACATCGTACTCTAATAGGCGTAACTCCTCACACAGTCGCACACGTATGGCAGCAGACGACATCTGTCACTACCAGAAAAAGTTCGGAAAAGACGCCCGACGTTGCATTCCCGGTTGCAAATTCTCGGGAAACTCGAAAGAGGGACAGTAGAGGCGGTCAAAAACTCTCCCTCAATAACATCGCGCCGCCTATTCATATCAGATCGCACCACGGGGACACAGTTCCTCGTGCCAGAATTAAATCACACCTAGCGCCAGTAGGTTACCAGTTGTATTCCGCAACAGATCTACCAATTGAAACGTATGGGTACAAGACCCTTTCGCTTGACTTCGGGTTAAGACGTGATTTCCTATGGTGCTTCATCATAGCCGATGTTACGAAGCCGATAATTGGAGCCGATTTTTTAAGTCATTTTGGTTTGTTAGTTGACCTTAAACACCGCCTCATTAGTGACGAAAAATCAGGAATAAGTATGCATGGACGCGTTCGTAATACACCCCACATTTTAACAATCAAATCGATTTTCGGACAGTCGCCATATATTTCTTTGCTACAAGAATTCCCGTCTATCATTCGACCGGACGGTGCATTCAAAGAGACAAAACACGCAACGGTGCATCATATTAGAACAAAAGAAGGTCCCCCAGTTTCAAGTAAAGCACGGCGTCTCGAACCACACAAATTAAAAATCGCCAAAGGTGAGTTCGAAAAAATGTTGAAGATGGGAATCGCTCGCCCGTCAGATAGCCCGTGGTCGTCACCACTACACTTGGTGTCAAAAAAGTCAGGTGAAACTAGGCCCTGTGGAGATTATCGGCGCCTTAACGATCGTACAGTGCCTGACCGATATCCCGTTCGTTATTTGAAAGATTTTGGGTCAAATCTGCATGCAAAATCTATATTTTCTACCATAGATCTCGTTAGAGCATTTAATCAAATTACGGTGGCTGAAAGCGATATGCCAAAAACTGCGATAATGACCCCTTTCGGGTTATTTGAATTCCCTTTTATGACGTTTGGACTCAGGAATGCTGCGCAAACGTTCCAGAGATTTATGGACGAAGTTACGCGTGATCTTCCATACGTATTTCCATACATTGACGACCTTTTAGTGGCCTCAGATAACGAGCTACAACACCTCGAACACCTTAAAATTATTTTTCAGCGCTTACAAGACTATGGCCTTGTTATCAATGCTGCTAAATCGAGTTTCGGTCAAAGCGAGGCGAAATTTCTTGGCCACCACATCACAAGTAGTGGAATCAAACCACTGCCAGAAAAAGTCAGCGCAATTCGAAACCTATCACCACCAGCGACTGTGAAGAAGCTACGCGCCTACATCGGCATGATAAATTTCTACCGCAAGTTTATCAAAAACGCGGCGGAGCTACTCGCTCCCTTAAACGAAGTTCTTACAGGTACAAAAGTCAAAGGCTCACATCCAGTGGCATGGACGACAACACTTCAAAGCTCATTTGAACGTTCCAAGGAAGCCTTAGCCACATGCGCTGAGCTCGCGCACCCTAACATGAACGCGGACTTGGCTGTCTTCACTGACGCATCTAACTCGGCAGTTGGCGCTGTGTTACGGCAGCGCGTAAGTAATGCCTGGCAACCACTTGCATTCTTTAGTCGGACGCTGCCAGAGTCAATTCGCAAGCTGTCAACGTACGATCGGGAACTCCATGCTATATTCGAGGCTGTGAAATATTTCAGACACATGTTTGAGGGGCGGCATATTGTAATTTATACAGATCACAAGCCGTTGCAACATGTATTTAAACAGAAAACAGAACGCGCATCTCCGTGGCAATTTCGTCGAATAAACCTGATTAGCCAGTTCACCACTGAAATCAGACATTTAAGTGGACAAGACAACATCGTGGCAGATACGCTGTCTCGTGTCGAAGTAGTCTCGATTTCTGTTTCACCACTACAAATAGCCGCCGCCCAAGAAATCGACACAGAGCTTCAACAACTCGTTGCTAACGCTAACTAAAATTTCCAGAGCACAACGTCAGTCTGTACTGTGATATCTCTTCAGGTACAATCCGTCCATTTATTTCTTCATCACTGAGAAGAGCAGTGTTCGACTCACTGCACTCTCTTTCTCATCCCGGAGTACGTTGCTCGCAGAAACTTATAACAAGTCGTTATGTTTGGCCTGCTATAAACAAAGACTGTCGCGCTTGGGCAAGGGCGTGCATTGAGTGCCAGCGAAACAAAATTCAACGTCATGTCGTCACAACTCCCGGCCAATTTCAATTGCCGACACAACGATTTGAACATATACATATAGACTTAGTCGCACTTCCATCGTCAAAGGGATTTCGTCAATGTTTGACGATAATCGATCGTTTTACGCGTTTTCCTGAAGCTGCCCCGCTGGAAAATGGGAATACAGAAACAGTCGCGAGAGCAATATTTTACCATTGGATCGCAAGGTATGGCGTTCCTCTGAGAATAACCTCAGACCGCGGTGGTCAATTTGAATCCACCCTATTTCGTCAACTCGCACAACTATTCGGAATCAATCATTTAAAGACTACACCCTACCACCCTCAAGCCAACGGCCTCGTTGAACGTTTACATCGGCAGTTGAAGTCGGCGTTGCTATGCCATAATGAGACATGGTTTGACGCCCTACCAATCGTACTAATGGGACTACGCGCTTCATGGAAGAACGACATTTCCACAACTCCCGCTGAGTTGGTTTATGGCGAGCCTATTCGACTTCCTGGCGAATTTATTAACCCAGCAAATCAAACTCAGCCTCTTCAAGGCCTATTAAAAAGCCTGAGAAATCACTTTTACAAGCTAGCACCTGACAAAATGTCGCGACACGGAAAACGTTCGATTTTTCGATTTAGGGAACTCGATACCTGCACTCATGTTTTGATCCGACAAGGAAAAATCGGGCCATCATTTGTTGCACCATATCAAGGGCCGTACCATGTAATATCCCGTAATGACAAACATTTTTATGTCGACATCCAAGGGCAGCGAACCCCAGTCTCCGTTGATCGACTTAAGCCTGTCTACGAGCTACATGACGCAACACCAGACGAAGATCAGCCGACAGTAGCAAGACTCAGCCAAGCTGGAAGACATGTTCATTTTGCGGATAACGTCTAAACTAGTTCTAGTTATAATTTACAATATATTGTACTTTTTTAAATGTATGTAATGTAAAGCATTTAAATAACAAGGGGAGGCATGTGGCAACTCTTCCACACACCGAGAGCCACTCACTCCGAATCAGCTGAGAGATCTGCTCAAAATGTCAAATTCCAGTATCGTACCTGGAAAATACCTATGTACGTCTAACTATGGCGCGTTAATTTCAGCCTCTTTCTACTTGGCTCGTCGACCGGTACGGATGCTCGCTCGTTTGCATTTAACTTCAAGTTTTGTTTCTCAAGTAATTTAATAAAAATATAATTTTTTTAGTAAGCGACGCAAGTGTTTTATTTACGACTACCTGTGTCGCTACATATATTCATTAAAAATATATATGTTTCACGCACAATTTGAAATGACGTCCAGAAATTTGAATAGCTTTCGCAACGTGTGTATTTTCCTTGTATGTACGTATGTATTTATATTCCGTACAAATTTAGAGTCGTGAACCCAGTTGAGGTACCACGCCTAGATTTGCAATTGATCAAAGACTATGCAGGCTATTGCGATTCAAAACCATCTGTGACGTTGTTAGACAAATTTCGCAATCACCTGTGGTATTTGTCGGAAGAAGCAGTAGGACTTGCGTTTTTCGATTCAAACGTTGATATTGAAGTGAAGAAAAAAATGGTTTTAGCACTTAAAATTGATGACAAAGAAGATAGTGACCACGAAGAAATTGAATGGTGTTCCAATAGAGCTATTGCAAGCGTACAAGAAATGCAACTGTTCTCAGACTTGAGCAACTTTGTAACGCCAAAAACTACAACGTTTTTTTTTAGATTGGATATAGATATGAATTTTTTACAATACTATCCATCAACTTGGAGTGTGAGAGACGATTATTTGCATGCGGTTACTAATATAAGAAGCATGACTGTGGTTAATGACCCTGCCGAAAGAAAAGTGAAGCTGATAACAGACTTCAATCGATCATAGACGCACAGTGAAGAAGACAAGCAATATTTGTTGCATATTGTTGAAAATTACCGCAAAAATTATCCATCATATACAAAAAACTCACTTATGTAAAGTTAATATATATAAAAATAAAATTATAAAATAAATTTATAAGAAAAAAAAAATTGCATGTTTTTGCTGGTTTTTTTGGTAAATTGTGACCTTTGACCTCATTAGGGCACGACTTGGCACATTCCGATTGACCTGAAAATTTTACACAATAATTTTGACATCCAATGGCATATTTCTATCGCTACCCACACTTGAGATTCAAAAAAAAAAAGTCTCATATAAGCTGCGCCAGGTCTATTCCATACTATACTATTTGTATAAACTAGCGGTTTTAAAATTTATATAACCGAGCGATTAGGTGAATATGAAAACAAAGCGTAGCAATTCTTCATATAGGCGTATTTTTTATGTGTATGCCAAAATAATGCATTTTATATACATATATACACATATACACATATCTACCGACTCAGAATTGACATGTTTTAACCATAATTTAAATATTTGTCTCATATTTCGAAATTATTAAATGGTTAAAACTTGCTAATTATGAGTGGGTTTTATATGAATTAGAGTATAGTATGGAATAATTGTGCTACACTGGTTGCACATAATCGCGGATGGTTTTAATAAAGAAGATAATATTTATCATACCTCCTCCATATTTTGAACTCAGCTACGAAATCTTCAACGGAACCTGCAATATCATTAGGCCATTGTGATTCTAAAACTCTAACTGTCTCCTGTATTTGTTCGTCATTCAGATTTATGCATTTATTTGGCAAAATATTTTCAATTTTTGAGAGCAAACTGCGATGCTTCAAAAATCGCGATTGAAGTTGTTCCAGAAAATGATCCAAAAACGGTATATAAACCGACCGTCGGAAGTATTCTTCGGGTTCGCCTTCGTAGTTATCTCTATGGGTTTGCCTTCTAACCAAACGCGGAGTTTTAATTTCTAATTCCACTTCCAAAGCAATTTCTTTCACATTTTCATAAATGTGTCTAAACGATTGCACGGAATCCTCGCGCATGCCACTTACTTCAGTATGTAAGTTATTTGCAAAATCAATGCAGCTGCTCAAATCGCAATCTACTTGTTGCAAAAATTGCCTTAAGTTTTTGGATAAAGAGAAAATGGGTTTTAGCACTGCCAAAGCAATAATAAATTGAGGTGAACGAATTGCTGCCAACAAAGCATGTGGTTTGGATACGTTACATCGCAAGTTCTCATTATCAAGCTCTTCCAGGGCCACGCAAATCAAGTTAAATATATGTATCAAAAAATAATGAAAGGGAATTCAAGTGTTCTATCCAACGCGTTTCACAAAATTTAAGAAGACGAAATTGCTTTGAATTGGGACATGATTTTAGAATTATATTTTTGAGAACTGCTCCAGCTTTGGGGGACATTCGAAAAAGATTAACAACCTCCTGGATTGAACTAATGCAGTTCCTAATAGCGGTTATATTGCAAGAGCTTGCGATGGCTAAATTTAAGCTATGATTGGCGCAATGTACATAAACAGCTTCCGGATATAACTTTTGAACTACTGCAGAACATCCCTTGAAATGTCCACTCATAGAGCGCGCACCATCGTAACCTTTTAAGGAAAGTAAAAAACCATAAAAATTAATTCCATCAAATAAAGCATACGAACACACCTTGGCGACTTAGATACGTCAGATTATTTTTAAGTTCTTTTAATTTTTCGATAAGGACCGCAGCTAACCCGCTACCAGTAGTATCATTAACAGGAACCAAGCATAAAAAGTCTTCTCTCAGCTTCTGCTCATTTTCAAAATGATCCACATATCGTATACAAATTGAAAATTGCTCAATTCCACCCACATCTGTTGTTTCGTCAGCAATTATTGAAAAGCATTTCGATTTATTTATACGACTAATAACTTTTTGTTGTATCAATTCACCTGCTATTTCAATAATTTCATTTTGAATGCGCCAGCTTATATACATAGGTAGCATTGCTTGATGCAGTTTCAATATGCTTTTTCAGCGTGTTGTCTCCACTATCAATAGCTAAACGTAGTAAAGCCCTGAAGTTGCCATCGTTTTCAACAGGCATTCCTAATGAAAGCCTTCCCTGATCCCGATGACCTCTTAATGCAAGTCCTTGCCTTCCACAAACTAATACTACACGTATTATTGAAGCCAATTTCTCCCTATTTTCAAGTTGTAGCTTTTTGCGTCCTTTATCGATTTCACTTATCACATCATCCTTTTTGTTTTCAAAAATTAACTTGAAATTTGCTGCTTTTTCTACAGCGCTTTTGTGGTAATCCATTAGCTGATGTTGTTTGAATTTATCCATTTTCGAAATGGGGTTTGCACGAAAGCATCGGCTTTTTGATGACTTCCATTTCCAACAGTTTCCCAACCAAAACCTACACAAAATCTACAGTACGCTCCATCTTGAATTGATGAATACAACAACCAAGAAAAAGAGTTTAACCAAGAATAATTAAACTTTAAGTTACGACCTTCAGATGATGGAAATCTATAAGATGTGTCGGGCATCCACGCGTTCGTTAGAATTTCATATCTTTCTTTCTCACTAAGAATTTTACAAAAGTTAGCAACATCATTTGCAAACTCCTGCAAGCGACACATTATTAGAAAAAAACCAAACAAAACAAAGCAAAAGTGCTTACAGAATTACGTACTTGAGGTGCTTCGCGAATTTTAGGAGCACTACCATTTTCATCACAGTTACCTCCGGAACCCCAAAACCCCCCCTGGGTGCGCGCCTGAAATTTGGTGAACCCCATAGCGGGCTCCATGCGTTCAAATCACCAAGGAGTAAGGAAGGGCGGTTTAAGTTGGTAGTGAGCGTTTGCAGGTCGCTTTCTGTAATGTTGTCTGTTGGGGATATATAAATGCTGAATATTGTTAAGGGAATGTGTGAACTAATGTTAACAGCTGTAGCGAGAATGTTAGAGTTTACATCAATGCAAGTGTGTTCTAGAGAGTTGTGTATTAAGAGGCGACTCCTCTCTTTGCTGTTGAATACGGTTGTACGTCATTTCTATTGTACATGGAATAGTTTGTTGGTATTTGCAGAGAACTTATATTAGACAGAGAAGTCCTATGTTAGGATGACGGTGTGAATTGTCAAAATCCATCAATATTTTTTGGCTTACTTCACCACTGCAATGGCGGCTGGGGAAATCCGAGAGTCGGAAGTTAACATAGCTGAGCGAAGACAAAATTTGTTTAACAGTATATGATTTCTGATAAATGTTAATTGTTTTGGCTCGAATTTTAGATTTTGCTAAGATATTAACTAATTGATATAAACATCTAAATATTTCATTTGATAAGAGTGAGCTAATTTTGGTTTTATGCATGCATTATATACATACATATGTCAATATAATATATCTATGTACTTATATTATAAGCGTAACAATCGTTATCATACTAAGTATACATATGTATATACATACATATGTATACGGACAGTATGTAGTGCATATGTACATACATATATAAATATCCAAATATACGTATGTATGTATGTATATATACATATATATATATTTACATGTTCATGCACATGTATGTACGTACATATGTACCAAAAAATGTCAACAAGTGCACATGCGCATTATATCTATCATCATCATATATTTATTTATTGTTATGTAGATACATATACATATACAGCATTTGCTTCATCCCTCCGCCAGCGTGTTTGTTTTCAACCGCAGCGTAACTGCAGTACAGCAACAAAAAATTCATTCATAAACGCACGCGCATATTATTGAAAACAAATTTCCGTTCATTCATAAATGCGAACATTTCATCTCCCCTCAAACACATGCGCCCCTCATCCATCACATTTTCGCGACGAAGACAAAAATCTAAAAATCATAAATTGAAGATTTTTGTAATTTTGGTCCAAATGCTCACAACTTCAAATGGGAATATAGATATTATTTTGGCCCGCTTGTGCCCGTAAAATATTTCATGAAGAAATTCATCTATTATTAATCTAATATGTTTGCTTAGGGGTCGTGCACATATTACGTAATGCGATAGGGGGGCGGCGGGGGTTTGCGATTTGTGACGAGGTGTGACATGTTATTTCCCTTTGCCTAATATATAACATATTAACAATTAACATTGTATTTAATTTTACGATTAATAAAAACAATTTTTCTGAAAGTGTGACATGGTGGGGGGTCTGAAATGATCAAAAATTGCGTTACGTAATATGTGCACGACCCCTTATCATTATAAACGTGTTTTGCACGAAATCCTGTTATACATGTCATTTAAAGCCCTAATTATTCCAAATCGGCGCAACCAAACGCCTTACCGCTACGCCTACTTGCATACATATGTACATTACACATATGTATGTCAATATGTAGTCTAAATTTTGGTCGCATTTGTTTCAGAGCTTTCGTCTTATCACAAATGTAGCACAAGTAGCAGAATAATATATTTAGGAGCGGAAAATCTACTACCTTTTAACAAATTATTCTACAATTGTCTAACTAAACGCAAACATTGCTATAATTAATTGTATTTTGTGAGACCTTTAATTAATTATACTACTTTTGCTTCTTCCTGAACCAACAATCTGGGTCAATGACCTATACAAAAGACTTACAACCCGAAACTGCAAATAAACCGTACCATTTTTATTCTGAGAGGGTATAAAGTACCAGAATTTTAATTTAAAAATTTAATTCTGTGGCAAATAACTTAACATCTTATGTATGTATCTATATGTAAGTATTTTATTTCAGATATTCCTCTATTCGATCTAGTATATCAATATTTGTATTATACTCCACTTTTTTCTTCTACCTTCCTCAAATACAAATTAATTCAACTAAACCCTGATTAATGATGGCGGCTTTGCGACGCAGCTTTTTCGTGTGAATTGCGGGCAGAAGCAACTATTTCTGTGGAGTTTTGACAAAACAGCTTATTTGGCTTTCGAATTTTTATTTTCAAATCAATAAATTTCTATCTTTGACATACAAATTTAATATTTAAATTAAACTCTTACCACGATAGCCTGTTGAACTATTGCTTTGTTTAACTATTTGTATAAATATTTCATTAGAACATTGTTATTTTTGACATGGTAAAAATTGAAGTCCAACTGGAGATAAGATATTTTGTCAAACTTTCCGCGCAGACTTAGAGTTCGGTTGAATGTGCGCGCATGTGAACAAACATATGTACATACATAATTATTTATATTATATTTACATATCTACACATATGCTTGTACGCGCCCTTTTGCATGGAAGTAATTCGATTAAATATGCATTGTTAAATAAATGCATGCATGTGCATACATATGATAAACAATAAATGCAATTTCTTTAGTGTTTTTGGAAGATTTTGTTTAACTACTTAATATATTTATTGAAAGTTATATATGGAAAATATTAGTAGAATAAAATAAAACACTAAAATTGAAATTATAGAAGAATACATTTTTTTAATATTTTTTTTAAATGTTGGAAATAGAATTGCGAAAATTCCTTATCAAAACAATAGGAAAATTTTCGCCAAAAAACATCTGCAACCACACAATGTAGCTGATAACAGAGAACGTACATTAATTTTCTCTAAAATTGTTGTTTTCGCTCAACCGATGTTAAATTTTGCCCCTTGTAGGTGAAAAATATCGGATGGTGGGATAAGCCAAAAAATACAGTTCCCCTCAAATCTGCGGTACGAGACAGGGAATGAAGCGAGATGCTGCTTCTCTGTCTAATATAAGTTCTCTGGTATTTGTACCATATCAGGTGAAGTTTTAGAGCAGTGCTGTCCATAATGAAAAATGTGAATGTATGAGTGACAACGAGAGAATGGGAGCAGCCCAGTAGGAAATTTAAACCAAAATAAAAGCATATTGGATTAGAGTAGAAATAAAAACTCAAGTGTGTTATATGTTAAGCCTACACATTGTTAAATAAGGGCGGTATTTTACAGATTATGTATTTGGTAAAATTCTTGTACCAGCGATATTAATTATTTGATGCAAATTAATTTTTATAAGTGTGTGGACTGATGGGAAAACATTATGACTGGTAATATAAATGCTTTGTAGGTCAACTGAACAATTCAATTTTTTAGGCACATTGCGTCAATATGAATACTTTCGTGGCAGCTTCTTAATAAAAGTACATTCGATAAATGACTTGATGTTAAACTGTGGCGCTGCTTGGAGCAAATGAACTTTAAGTCCGAAAAATATTTCTCACAAAAATATGTTGTGGGAAAAAGTGAAAGGCACTGATAAGATATTCTTTTCAATATTGGATATGATGATTCTTCTAAATTTTTCCAGAATTCAATATTATCTCCGTGTGGTGGAACGTTTTCGCTTTGCAAGATGATTAGCTCGGACTGAATTGCAAGTTCATACTTACTTATATCGCATTTGAAGGGGTTTTCAAAGATGTCAAGAAATGGTTGAAAAGAAACAAAATCCTGAAATCTGTCTTCAAAATTTATAAGCAATTGTTCGAGAAGTGCAATATGATCACTCGGCTTAACACCCTCATGTTTCGTAATAATAACCGAAGTTTTCGGAAAATGAGTATAATCGCCAGATTGAAGTTCCCTTAAAAGCAAAAATAGCCCTGTTTGGAATTGATGCACATTTTTCACAGCATCGTTTATTCCTGTTTCTTTTCCTTGAAGCTTTAAATTGAGTTTGTTCAAAAAAAAGGAGACATCAGCCAAAAATGCTAAATCCAAAATAAAATTGTCATCTTTTAAAGATCGAACTAGGGTGCCTTCATTACAATTGATTTCAAGAAATTGTAAAACTTCTTCCCTCAACTCAAATAACCTGTTGAGACAATCACCACGACTTAGCCAACGAATGTCTGTATGCATTTTTAGGTCAATATGCCGAGCAGAAGTTGTTTTTAAAAAATTTACAAACTTTCTGTGGGTGAGGGAATGGTGCCCTCCCCGTATTTCATTGATAATCTGTTCTGCACGTTTCATGACAGGATGACCGCTCAAAAATTTTGAAGCGAGTGCAACTTGATGAATAATGCAATGAAAATGTCTCCCAGAAATTCCATTTTTATTCAATTGGCCAATGAAGCCTTCATTCTTGCCGGTCATAACGTTTGTACTATCCGTGCATACTCCTGCAAATTTGTTTATATCGAAAACTGAAAAAACTTTTTCGTTTACTACGTCGAACAAGATCTTTCCTGTCACATTCCCACAGAATGTTTCAAGAGAAAACATTGTTTCAGTTATTTCATAATTTACGTTAACTGTCCGAACATATATCGCCAGTTGACATAAATCATTAATATCGGTGGTTTCGTCCAAGCACAGAGAAAACAATTGGCAATCATTAATTTTTTCCTTTACTGCAGATTGAATGTGTATTCCTAGTTCATCAATCCGTCGGGCTACTGTTTGGCGGGACAAGGGTATATTTTTAACTAGTTCTGTATCAAGATTCAGTTTTTTAAAAATTTTCAGACAAATGTTTTTAACAAAAACTCCATCTACAAAAGGCCGGCCTTGTTTAGCAATGTCTAAGCTGATCACGGAAGATAGCTCAGCTTTCAGTTTCAGTTTTCGATTTGATTGCTTAACAACTTCCTCATTTTCTACTTTAGCCAACCACCCTTTGAATTTTTTCAAAAAGACTAACTTTTTTGCTTCATATAATCCCTGGCTAGCTTTTTTGTCTAAAACTTGTATATTTTTGTGGGAGGAATCGAAATGCCTTCTGATATTAGATATTTTGCCTCCTTTGAACGACTTGTAACATAAAAGGCATTGCAAGTCGCCAAAGGCATTTTCTATCATAAAGAAGTTCTTACAGGGCATTGTATTGCATACACGATTGCATACACTAAGCGTCGCGGACAAGCTTGGTGTTTATTCGTTGCTGGTTCGCTAACGACTGAACGATGGAGAGTAAGCTCAATTGAGCTATGGGATGGACAGCACTGTTTTAGAGCTGCTAGAAGTTGTTGGTTGATAAAAGTAAGAGTAAGAGAATGCGAAGTTTGTGTTATCATCGGTAGTGTGTTGTGTTGAGGTGCTGTTAGATGCGATGGTAAAGTTTGTACATTGGGAATTGATAAAGAACTGTTGTTGTTTGTAGGTATAGAGTTATTTGGGGAGTTGTCTGTTTGTATAAAGTTGTCTGATTCTATTGGAAAGCTGAATTTTTGATTATTAGGTGGAATGAGAGATGATTGATTGATTGAGCAATGTTTGATAATGATTGATGTTGGTTGAAATCATAGTATGGGGTATTTGTTTTCTGTTCTATTTGTTTCTTTGTCTTTTTTTGAATTGCCTCTTCTAATTTTTCTTGTGGTGACGTATATTCTTTATGGTTGCTGCTTACAGCTTCAGTAGCTTCACGAAAGGAGCATTTGTTCAAAGCTTTAAATGTGAGTATTTCTTTTCTCTTTTGCAAAGTTGGGCAGTTTGTGTGATTTGATCTGTGTTGTTGTTTACAGTTGATACATTCAACTTTTGTGCATGAGGAGGGGTCGTGGTATGTGGTGGAGCAGACGTTGCATTTCGTTTCTGATTTGCAATATTTAGCAGTATGACCTATGGTATAGCAGTTTTTGTACTGCATGGGCGATGGAATGTAAGGTTCCACCTTTACTTTGAGCCATGCAATGTTGACTTCTTGCGGCAGTTCATATGAATTAAATGATGTGATGTGAAGAGGTGTAGTGGTGACAGCTTTACCTTCCTTTATTTTCGTTACTTTTTTGCACTCCGTCGCTCCTTGTTGGAGCAGGCCGTCTACAATTTCACTTTCAGTTGAGTTGGATAGGAAAGTTTAATATATTACACCTTTTACAGTATTAAATGTTGGATGTAGGGACAGTGATATTTCACACAAGTTTGACAATTTTGTAGCTTTGAGGAATTTTGAGGTTTGCTGATTGTGTTTTGTCTTTAAATTACACAATAATCACGTAATCACACGAGCACGTTTTAGGTGCAGAAGAATAAGAATACGAAAGCACTTGCTTATGCAGAACACCGTACAACAACACTACTTATGACAACGAAAGAGATCTAAAGAAACGCAGTAAGCAGATGTGAACTGTTCGACAGTCAATTACTCACTGGGGGTACAAAGGACTTCTGTACACTAGTACCAAAAAGCCATGCTGGACGTACAGGTCACAGTTGTGGGGAAATGCATGCGCCAGATCAAAATGAAATAGCGAATATCAAGGAAAAGTATTTAGCAAGCTAGACGTGCCCCAAATCAACTAGCACAATCACTTACCGATAACGTAATACAAACACGACTCGGGCGAAATGATTTTCCAGTCCGGTAATTAATATAGCATACATATTCCTCCAGAATTAAATCAAGATTTTAAAACTTATTGGTAGTATCTTATACTGTGTTCAAATTGGTTAAATGGCAAGATCAGTTCGTAAATAAGTTAAATCGCATGCACATTGTTGTTGGAAATTTAACGAGTTCAACCATTTAACACGGTTGAAAACCAGTTCGGCATATCACAACAATTTCGACATAACGTTCTCCAAAAATATCCGCGATCGTTTCAACGCCACCTTACTTATATATGAATTCGCCTTGCTATTAGTTATTCTCATTTTTTCTTCCGTGCTTCTGCGATCGGCTCAAATATTTTAACTGATTTGAATCTCAGACCCCGCTAATAATGCAATATGAAGAAAAAAATTGATTCACAAGGTGTCGCCGGTATCGTAATATTTGCACAAGCAATCAGTCTGAAAGGCACTAGTGGTGGCAAAAAAAAAAGGTAATAACCGATTAAAAAATTAGCAAACTAATTCAGTTATTAATTGCGATGAATCGTAACATACTACTCGATTAACCGGTCGTTCTATTAAAACCATTTAACACTTTACAAGACCTGCAAATATTTTCTTAAGAACAGAGTTTAAGAATAATAGTTTTGACAAGTGTTTCGTTGTAAGTCTATTTCGCTTTTCCGTAGCGATAGCACCCGCGAGGTTGCGGAAGTTCCAATTAAATAACAATATTTTTGAGAAAGTTGGTATAGCTTAGGATATACTTAATTTCTTCCCAGGTATCAATTACATTCCCTTTCAATTCAAAAACTAGAGCAATAAGAAAGGAGCATATATTTTTTTGGCCTAATTTATTAAATCGACAATATTAATATTGAAAGATGTGGTGATCACCGAAATAGCTAAAATTTCTACCACTCCTGACTGTTGTTGTCTTCTTTCCAAAATACTTTCCTTATACTGGCCTTGAGCTTACAAATTAAAATTGTCGATTTAATAAATAGACGAAAAACTAATATATGTAAATTTGACTCATTGTGTAACATAAACTGTATAAATAAAGTTTCAAACATTTTACTAAAATCGCAAAAATTCATCGAACTTCAAGAAATGTTCTTAAAATTTTCAAACTTTTAAATAAGAATAACTAAGAACTTTTTGGGTATGTAGTTTTGTAGCCCGTTTAATTTTTTATACAAAGTTCAAGTTTCCAGTAGCTAAAAATTCTTGTTTATTTTTGATAATTTTTTTTTACCGACAGTGTTGTGCATTTTCCTCCATATAACGCATGAACAAAATTTACTTTTGTATGGTCAAAAATCAACCAGAATTTTTAGCCACTTGAAACTTGAACATTATACAATAATTGATAATGTACAATTTAAAATCATTTTTTAACAAGTTTGACATCAACCCACTGCGACCCCGACGTCAGGTTTTCAGCTTACGATCACTTTAGTTGTCAACCAAAGCGCACTAATATATAAATATAATAATCTAACGCCATAAAAAATCTGCTCAAAGTTGACCCCTAGCTCTCGGGGTACTAGGACCAATCTCTCATCAAATTAAGATAAGAGCCGTTCTTATCTGCTCGAGTTCAAAAGTTGGCAATTTTTTGTGTGCAATGAACGCAAAAAAATTAAGGCGGTTTTAAATGCCAGAGAATTTTGTTCATAACTTTTCTAGGAAGGCGTTAGGATGCATTAAGAACTAATGAAACCTGTTTGACATTTAAAAAACTGAATATATTTCAAAAATACTAAGATTAGTAAGAACCAGAGTAATGCTATTTTAGCATCCTCTCGCTGACATAGATAGCAACACATTGACACAATAAATTTATCATTTATTATGTACTAGCTCCCCGTATGCGACGTTGTTCGCGATGAAAGAAAATAAGTTTTAATTACATATTTCGAAGAATTCCAAGTAGACAACATTTTTAGTTTTCTCAGTTAATGACAGTAATATGGATTGATTTTGCGCATTTCCACGTCTTCACATACTAACATGTTATTGACCATGCGACTCGTTTACGTTAAACAGAAGACATTTGCATTAAAATGGGACGTATGTAAGTTGGTATCATAGGTATATACGTCGTTTGCCCGGTTTCTGGTCCTATTTCGAAAAACCCTGCTTTAAGGTTGGGTATCATACGTAATCGCCTCGATAGTTAATCGCCCTCCGAAACAAAGTAAGTCTACAAAACGTTGGGACTGCAGCCGTTAGTAGGAAGTAATGCGGTGGTAGAGTTGCCCTTTAATTGGAAATTGTCGGCATAAAGTTCTTGTCTATTACACAATTTGTCCCAAAGGACGTCATTTTAAATAAGGGGCTATATTTTCGAACGGGGTTAGTATAGAAAGGGAGCCTTTTAAAATCCCGTTGGTATTATGAACAACACAATTTTTCCACCAGCACCACATAGCCCAGGAGCTTCATTTTTCCATTTTTTTAAATTACACTGTTTACATACATATGTTGTCCATACCACCAATTTCAATATCATTAAAGTTTAAATAATCAATATCATTTAGGAAAGGAAGCATACATATGTCGGGGTGAAATTTCGCCTTAATCTCGACTGACGTCATCTGAATCGATTCACTATATACCCGCCAGGAGTTTGCCTATCAAGCTTTGTTCGCGCTTTAAGCATAAGACGTTTTGAAAACTTATTCACAAACTGAAAAGAACGATTCCATTCGAGGATGGAACGAATACTAACATTGTATAAATGGTTTAGGACATCTCAATTAAAGGAAATTGGTTGGAGATATGGAGTCGGAGTGAGCATCAAGTAGGGGTGGAGAAAAAAAACTACACAGAAACTCAAAACAAGTAATATAACTCAACTGACAGGACAACAATTTGACTTATATACATATGTATGTCAATCAGTTATCATAAATTTTCCAAGAAACTTGAACAACAAACTTGAAAAATACTTGTTTTTCCGCTTAGCATAATTTGTGAAACGCAATATAAGAGATATGTTTCGTTGAAGTTTATTTTCATCTTAATATGTTTGAAACTCTCTGGCCGCTTATGTACGGACTAGTTTTGTTATGTTTATTTAAAAGCATTTTCAATTATCATAGTTATAAAGTAGTGGACGCTTTGTCAAATTATTCTAAAGATAGGAACCAGCAAAGTTTGCGAATGCCAAAATATTTATACAAACATTCAAACGCCGTAAATACATTTACGTTATATGTTAAATGGACCGCATTTATAAATTTACTATCCTTCTGTTTCTTTTTTATCTTCTTTACAGTAGAACACTTGAAAAAGACATTTTTTTACTGCGATTAATCAATGCGACTTCAGCGAAGGTGGTAGCAAGCATTTATAAATAAACGACATAAAATTTGTTTTTACGTTTGGTGAACGTAATGTTAAAATGAAAATCAAATACAGAAAAGCAAAGAAATTGAACCAACAGTGGACCGAATTTCACCATTTCAATAAAACAAATTAATTATTTTGACGTGTTTTAATTCTTTTGTTTTTATTTGAAATAATTTTCCAAAATACCATTATTAAGATATCTAATTTGGAAAAACTTTTCTTGTTTCGAAAAATGGTTTTGAATTTTCCAGGTGCTTTTTCGTTGTATTTTTCTTGGGACCAAAGTTTAATTTCCAATTGGGATGCTTTAGGAGGTTTTAGGTCGGTAATATTTTAAAAGCAAACAAAAAGTTTCTTTTTTTCTCCTACGCGTTTCGGCGTCTTCCGCGCCTTCATCAGGGAGTCTGCATTTTATTGTTCAGTTGAACGTCTCTCTTTGACTTGAAAGTTTGGTAACAAGTGACAATTTTTTCCTGGACCTGATTTTAATGCTGATCATGGTAATTTCCGAAAACTTGTAAAAAATGAAGTCAGCTTTTACACTATAAATTCGTTTATTATGTCAACTTATATTGTGACACGACGATTATTTAAAATACAATGAAAATTAAATGAAATATTCTGCAAATTGTTGAACTCTTTCGTTCGTGTTGTTTCATGACAGTATTTGAATTGCTTCTGCCCGTTCTTGCTTCGGCTTGTTCAATAATATAGTTCTATCATCTGTGTTTTGTACCTGATACGCTTTGATTACTTAACTTTTCAATTGTAGAGTAAAATATGGGGTTGTCATTGCGTACGAACTTACATCCCACTCTCCTTCGAAGTTACGAAGTTGTAAAACTGCTAATTTGGTTGTGGGCCACCGAAGTACGCCTGTGGGTGTCTTAACATCTACAAAACGCACCTGCCCACCTTTAGCCGGATATACAGTGACGCCCCTGATCTCCTTTTGCCAACGACCCCTGGGCATAGTAGGGTCACAAATTACGACTACATTATTCACCGATGGACATTTTGTTGTCTCATGCCACTTCTGCCGATGAAGCAACTGTGGTAAAAACTCGACGGTCCATCGCTTCCACAAACGGTCCTACAAATTTTGCGCAATGCGCCACTGCTTCCTCAGACAAATTTTGACATCGACAGGCTGCTGTGTTTGCGTAGAATTGACACAACCCAACCAAACGTGGTTAGGGGTCAATGGTTCGTCTTCTAACGTAGTGAGCGGAATATCGGTCAATTTTACGAGAATTAATAATATTTTCTGCTTCAATCAAACCGCTTTGCAATGTTTCTACTCTCGGCGTTGCTTCATATAGTGTCTTGAGAAGCAATCTTTTTACGATACGCACCAAACGCTCCAAACGCTCCACCTGAGCTCGGATTAGCTGGGCAATTAAAAACCCACTCCATGCCTCGTTTAACGGCCTCGACCTCTATTTGTTGAACGCCTAGTAGTTGTTCGCACGGTTTCAACTCTTTTTGTGTTCCCCAAGAAATTCATGCTATTACCTCTTCTCATGCGCACTGGTGAACCACTACGGTTAACGAAATTCCTCATGCGAATCACAAATGAATCTGTAGAAAGGTCTGCTGCGAGCTCAATATGTACTGCTCTTATCGTCAGACAGATGAAGATTACTCCCAATCGCTTCTCATGCCAGCGTCCAATCGGAACTGTTAGTGGTCCGAATCCTTGATTATTACTGCTCGATTTTGAGGGTGATTTTTCTTGTGAAAATGTTGCATTATAGGAAACTAAATAGCGTGTTGTCGAGGTAAAAGAAAGGGACGTCTGGCGCTAAATAGCAAATATGTTGCTTCATCAATTCTTCCTCGCGATCGGATTAACCCATCTTCTGCTAGATATGGCGGCAGTGAATACAAAGGACTATCTTTTGATACATTTTGGCGTAGAATACGTCTTACCTTACGGTATGGGCACCAATGTCAGGTTTTTATTGTTGTAATCTCTATTTTTTTAATTATAAGGAAACGGCTCGATTAATTTTTTTTTTTTTTTTTTTGTAGTCAAATGAAGATGTTAGCTTTCGTTTGACATACATTTCATGTTGGTTGATATCTTCCTAATATTTAAATTTCTCAAATGAAAATTGTATAAACACATGCACACAAATATGTGTGTGGTGTTTGGTTGAGTGTTTGCTGTTGGGCGATTTAAATGTACTCGTGCAGCCCTTTCTTTGTATTGCATAATTTTAGGCGGGCAAGTTAAAGTAGAGTAAAAGAAGAGAAAATGCTGCCAAGCACTGCAAAAAAAATAATAAAATTGATTCGCGTATGCTATTTATCATTTATCTTTACTATTGATAACAGCCATTGACTTCGTTTTTGCGAGAAATTTAATTGATAATTTAAAAACATTTTTATCCTATTTTTCCTATCATAAGCTTATGTATATCATCCAAAGTAACTATCAAATAAAGAAATTCATTTGCTTGTATTATTTATCATTTATTGTTACATATGTTTTCTGTCTTATCGGATGGCGTATTCTACGTTAAACTTAATGGCCGTGTCTCTGACACAGCCTGCTTCTTTTTAAATTTACAAATTAATTTTTCTACTGCGTCTATTTCCATGGCTGTTGACGACCCTCTAATCTTATCTTGCGTTTAGTCGTTATTTCGTGACCACAATAATATGTTTTTAAAACGTAACACCCAAGCAACGGTTTTCTTAACTTTAATATATGATGAAAAATTTTATAATCGATTAGTCTGTAAGACTGTTTTTGAACTAACAATTGTGGTTGTCAGTTGTCAATCATCTCCCATAGAGTTCAGTCGATAACTACTTCTCTTTCTGTCTTTTGCGCTTTCGTCTTTACGACATATTCGTTCTAATCCGGTCACGTGTGTGAAGGTTATTTCTATTTCATTAAAGTGCAACAAACCAATTTAAATCAGTGAAATAAGAAAAACTCAGGATGGCCTCCGATCCGGGGGGAACAAGCCAAAACTACTACGCTATACTCGGACAAGAACCAACAAAAAAACGTAAAACCCTAAACCTAGACAATACCTATGACTTTCCAACTTTAAAAACCTACCAGACTAGTAAAAAAAACACCTGCCCAAAATTTATCCTAATAAAAAACAAAAATCCGAATACTCCACTCAAGTCACTCAATATTTTTCTAGTAGCCAAAGCGCTAGAAAGCATAACTATCGAAAAACCCCAATCCACCTCATTCACGAGGGAAGGCCACCTTCTTGTCCTGACCTCAAACGAAAAACAAACCGCAAAATTTTTGAAGGCAACAAAACTCTCAAACTTGTGTGACATAGAAGTCAGCCTACATCCAACGTTAAACACTGCAAAAGGTGTAGTCTACTCGGAATATTTAAGCTCATTATCTGAAGCAGAAATAGTGGAGGGTCTTAAGGACCAATCAATAGTTGAGTGTAAAAAAATCACCAAGTTAAAAGATGGCAAAATTGTAAACACTCCTCTTCACATTCTATCATTTAATTTGTACCAAATTCCAAATGAAATCGAAGTAGCATGGATGAAGGTAAAAGTAGAACCCTACATTCCCTCTCCAATGCTGTGTAAAAACTGCTTCAAAATAGGACACACCAAAAAGCAATGTAAAAGTGAAACAAAATGCAATGTCGGCTCCAACACCGATCACGAAAACTCGATATGCGAGAAGGTAGAGTGTATCAATTGTAATCAACCACATCGGTCCAACAATAAAGACTGTCCCGTTTTCAAGAAACGTCAAGCCATTCTCAAATATAAAACAATTAGCAAATGCACCTTCAAAGCAGCCACGGAAGAAATTAATAAAAAACAACCAGATGAATTCACAAAAAACTCTCCGATAGAAACACTTATCGAAGCAACCCAAAAAAAAATCAAACCCAAAACAGAAAGCTCGAAAGAAACAACACCTCAAACGTCTCCTCAACTAACTAAACCACTCGAAACAAAACAACGAACTGTAACAGACAAACCCACCTCAACTAAAAAACTCGACATCGCCGAAAACTCATACTTTAAAAACAATAAATACACAACCACAAAAAATCAATCACTTACAACCGAACCTACTCAAGCAACAAACATGATCTCTCAAGAATATGAAGATAAAATAAAAGAAAATAGCATAACAAAAAAAAACAAAGACAATGAACAACACTACACAGCTAATCTAGCAACAAGCAAAACCAGTTCTTATTACGAATACCTAAGCTCCGAGCCAGACCTTGAAATGAACTAATTTCTCACTCTTGTATAGTAAGTATACAAGAATTGAGTCATTTACATATGTACATATATTGATATGGTCCTTAAGATTCTCCAATGGAATATTAATGGATACAATAACAACTACAATGAGCTTCAAATAGTGATAAAAAATTATGGTCCAAAAATTCTAGCATTACAAGAAACTCACTTAAAAACAAACTCTTTCCCAACAACAAAGCCAGTAAACTACACCTTTTATAGTAAAAACGACATTGACCCTACATCGACAGCAAAAAGAGGCATTGCACTTCTCATTTCCAATTATATTGAACACACTCCAATACCCATTAGCTCCAATCTTTTAGCCCAAGCAGTTGAAATAAAAGCCAAAATACCTTTTGTTATCATTAACATGTATGTATCTCCGCAAGAAAAGATAACGGAAAACGTATTGAACAGCATTGTTCAAAATATTAGCAAACCAATACTCCTAGTCGGCGATTTCAATGCCTGGAGTCCGTCCTGCGGATCCTCAAAGTATAATCAAAAAGGGAAAATAATTAACAAATTCATTCAAAACAACAACTTAATTCTGCTAAATGATAATTCCGCAACTCATTTTTCCACACACTCCTCCTTCACACACGTCGACCTAACTATGTGCTCACCACCACTAAACATAGACGCTACATGGACAGTCGGTAAAAATCTACATGGAAGTGATGATTTCCCTCTGTTTATCTCACTCCACACCAGTGAGATTTCCAGTTTTTCATATAAAACCACAAAATTTATCACTGACAAAGCCGATTGGTACACATTTCAAAAAAATGTAAATAAGTATATCCCCTGTATCTCGAGGACCGATCCCCCAAATAAAAAAGCTGCCCAAATCCAAAAAATAATAAGACGATCAGCCTACGAAACCTTACCTCGAACCAGCCAAAAATATAGCAAACGACAAGTATACTGGTGGAATCCTACACTTAGCATGTTGCGATCAGAGAAGCAAAATTTATGGAAACTTTTGAAAAGGTCCCCAAGTAGGGAAACTCTTCTTAATTATAAAAAGGCGAACGCAAAATTTAAAAGAGAAACTAAGGTTTCTAAGAGACAATGTTTTATTACATTCACAAAAGAAATAAATCCGCAGACGCCAACAAAAAGTATATGGGACAAAGTAAACACTCTTTTCGGATCAAAAATTTCCAACAATATCCATGTAATAGAAGGACAAGATGGATCCTTGTACTCCAACCCAAAAGAAATTGGAAATCTATTAGGTCTGACTTGGTCGACTTACTCGAGAAACTCGAATTTCTCTACCGAATTTAACCAAAAAAAACAAACAGTGAATAGCCTAACATTTAACCATTTACCAACCAGTAAAGCCGATTCCATTGAAACCCCTTTTTCCTTACTCGAACTACAATCCTGCCTACAGTCGCTTAAAGGGAAAACGCCTGGGGTAGATAAACTCTCTTATCCCATCTTTAAATATTTGCCATTATCCGGAAAAAAGATCCTGTGTGAGCTTTATAACGATATTTTCAATTCTGGTATTATTCCACAATCCTGGAAATCGGCCATCATTATCCCAATACCCAAACCTAAAAAGCCAAAAAGCAAAAGCGAGGGGTACAGACCAATTTCTCTCTTGCCATGCATTTCGAAGATTATGGAAAAGATGATTTCTCGAAGACTGATGTGGTATTTGACAGAGGAAAAGCTCCTAACAGAAAACCAAACCGCATTTAAACGTGGAACGGGGACAGTAGATGCCCTTCTCGTGCTAGACGAATTAATTTGCAACTCACTATCTTCGAGAAACCATTTTTACATTCTCTCAGTCGACATGGAAAAAGCCTTTGATAGAATAGGTATACACTCAGTTATTGAACAACTTCTAGCATGGAAAATCGGGCCAAGGATTATAACTTTCGTCAAAAATTTCTTATCTAACCGAAGATTCCGAGTCAGAGTTAACCACGTTATCTCTGACTACTGGTCACTCGAAAATGGAATCCCACAGGGGTCCCCATTGTCAGTTACACTTTTTCTTATTGCTACAGATAAACTAAGTAGATTAATTAACACAGACAAATATTTCCAACACGTCATTTATGCAGATGACCTATACATTTTCACCAGAAACTATAAAGAAAAAGATTTCAATGACAAACTACAGACCCTTTCCGAAAAGATAACCAATTGGGGCGCTGCATATGGCGCGAAAATCTCTCGTGAAAAATCTATCTGCCGCAAGATAAATTGTAACGTCAATATACACATTAATAATAACATTGTGCAAAAAGTAGATAACTTAAAGATTTTAGGGTTAATATTTAATAATAAATACCTATGGAATGAACATGTAAAATATATATGTCTCTCTCTTGAAAAGCGTCTTAACATAATAAAATGTTTAAGTAGTGTAAAACTAGAAAGTAATTCTAACTCGTTAGTAAATATCCTAAAAGCTGTAATCTTATCAAAGATTGACTATGGCCTGCCTATATACGGAGCAACAACACAAAGCAACATCCGGAAAATCGAGTCCACATACCACGCAGCCGCCAGGATGTCACTGGGGGCTTTCCGCACCACTCCTATTGTGAATGTTTTGAGCGAAGCAGGACTTCCAAGCATAAAAGACAGAATTAAAAATAATACCGCCCACTTGGTCACAAAGCTTATTTTTTCAAACGGTACTCTCTTGAAACATCTTTTCACAAACCGGCTTAAAAGAAAAACAAAGAGCAGAAAAGATTCAACTTTACAAAGAGTAATCGACCTAGCAAACACCATGCAAATAGTCCCAACACCCATCACCCCACAGAGGAAGAAAGCTCCGCCATGGAAACTGAAGGAAGGATCAATTGACCTTTCTTTGACGAAGCATACCAAAAATAACACAAGCCCAGAGGTATTCAAAAGCAAATTCTGCGAAATACAGAACCAACACCAAAATTGGAACTTTTTATATACAGATGGTTCGAAATCAGGCGAAATGGTTGGCTATAGCATTGTCGACCAGCAGAAAGTTATGAAAATAGCTACTCTCCCTCACTACTGCTCCGTTTTCACAGCAGAAGCACAGGCGATTCTCGACGCATGTACACACGCAAAAAGAGAAAATGGCAAATTTCTAATATGCACAGATTCGCTGTCCACACTTACTGCAGTAAAAAACATAAACAACCAAGACAATACAATATCGCTAATCCGAAACATCGTTACACACGCCCAAAACAAAATCAAACTTCTGTGGATACCAAGCCACATCGGAATCCTTGGGAACTCTTTAGCTGATGAAGCAGCAAAATATGCGACCAATGCGCCGGTAATATTACATATCAACATCAACAAAGATGACCTAAAAAAACACATTGCCAAACACCGTACACAAGCTTCAATACAAATATGGGCCGAATACTCTCATCACTACAAACATTTTAACCCATCCCAAACCCGTCCGTGCTTCCCAGTGACCGTATCCAGAAGGGACACAATCATCTTCACACGATTTCGTCTCGGCCACACAAGATTAACCCACAAACACATATTTGAAAACACCAATAAACCTACTTGCCTCTTTTGCAATATGGATACACTCACACCACTACACCTAATCAATAGCTGCTCCGCCATAGACAACATAAGACAACAACTAGGAAATAAGAACTTAGTCGAAGTTTTGAAAACCCCCAATCACGATAATATAACGACATTCATAAAATTTATCCGCAAGCTTAATCTGTATTTTGATATATAAAACAAGACAATCAAACAGTAATATAATAATAATACGGGCTAACATATATTTCTTTACTGTGTATATTAGATTTAAACATGTAGCTTAAGGCCTCCGCTGCTATAGCTTTAATGTATTGAATTGTATAATTTACTTATATTTTTTCAATAAAGTTAATAATAATAATAATAATTGTGGTTGTACTTCTTTTGCTAACGTGTCAGGTGGCGACCCGCTGTCGAACAGCCATGCCATTTCTTCGTTTCTTAAAAAATCTGGTCCCATTAACCATCAATTATCGCCATCAAATTTGGCTGGAGGTTGTGGACGCGTGGCATCATCGGCCACATTAAATTCTGCCGCGATCCAATTCAACAATTTCTGCGATTCTGTGCTCAACGAAGACCTTGTACCTCCTATTTGTTGACTGCATCCAGTGCCACACAGTTCTGGAATCTGTCCAAAACGTTACATTCGTTATGATAACATCATGATTGTTGCATATCATTTGGTTTAAACGTGTACTCGTACCTAAAACGGCGGCTTGTAATTCTAGTCTGGGAACCGACATTATTCTACAAATGCCACATTCCATCCATCTATAGTGGCAATAACGTCCGACTGCCATCCACAGATATGTATGTGCAATTGAACGTTTCTGGATGAGTTCATGAACGAAGAAAATTGATGTGGCACTTTAACTTGCTTAAATTTGTGGAATTGCGTCGTCCCAATCGACGTTACTGCTACATACATACCTCTTGCATCAGTATTTTGGAAGTTGCCGTAACTTCCGCGAGCAGACTGAATGGGCCAAAAACTAACATTACTATACCCAAAAACTCTATCTTCGTTGGCACTCTAGTTCTAGTTAACCCCTCCTGATGAAATTGTGTATGGAACTCAAACATGTCATTACGCACATTCCAAAACATGCCGAATACTTTTTCTGACATGGCTTGCCTTTCCATATTCACATTGCCATATTTTGCCTCACCCTTTATCGCATGTTGCACCTGACAGGAGCTTGAAATAAAATACGTAACTCAAATCCAGCATCAGCATGTATGGAGACGACTTCTTGGCAAGTACTGATTGCTAGTTGGGCGTCACACCAAGTCATCGACGTTATGTCTCTCGACAATTGCGTTTACCGCCTCCGAAAACTGTTTCTCAAATCGTAGGGCGTTGTGGTTCTTAATGAACTCTGCACAACAAGGCGAACACGCGGCACCGAAAATCATCGACGTCATGCAACACTGCTGTATAAGTAAACCAGAGTCTCTATGCTATAAAAATCACGGCGCATTTTGGTCTTCCTTACGAATTCTAACTTGCGAAACATTTCTTTTATGTCAGCGGTCACACCAATAGCGCCCTGACGAAACCGGAACAAAATATTTTGAAGCGACTTTGCTTGTTCAAGCTTTGCGAAGGCTGGAATTCAACGAAATGTTTTGAACTTTGGCGGCAGCATCGAACACAATTTGCAATTTGTCCGGTTTGTACGGACTCTGCACGGCGAAGTGAGGAAGGTACCACATTGGCTGGCCCGTATCAGACATTTCCTCCGCTGACAAAAATTTAGCATAGCCTTTCTCAAAATATTTTTTCATCTCCCGTCGGTATTTCTGCGCAAACTCAGGGTCACCTTTAATCCTTCTTTCAATTCCGCATAGTCGTTTCACGGCAGCTTCGTAACTAGCAGGCACATTTATTGTATCCCGAGACAATAGACCCGTTTCATGAAACCTATCACCCAAGTTGGTCGTAGCTTGCATGATATTCCGAGCTCGCTTGGCATCTTCACTTTCAATTGACAGTTGGACCGGCCCCGTTCCGAATTTATCGGTTTCGAAAGACTAAGCAACTAACTGATTTAACTCATCTGACGGATTCATTTCGTGGACATGTAACACTACTGGCCATGTCACGCCTGACAACTTTGTAGGACGCTAGGCAATCCACCCAAGTTTTGTCCTTCTGGCTAATGGACTGTCTTCTTTCGCTTGAACCGTAGCTAATATGGCCGTCAAGTACGCGTGGTCCAGGCCAAACAGCATAATGGGGTTGAATTACGGGTTCAGTGAGCAAAACGGCAATCGGATAACAATAATTTACGTGACTGATCGTATGTACGATAATATTGGAATTACGATATACGGTTATTGTCTTATCGTATTTTATCACAGGGTGCACTAGATTCTACAATAATTGTAAAATAAATTCTGGCAAGGAAGTGTCATTTCAATGTTTATACACAAAAAATTATAAAACATTTTAAATAACATGCATGCTGAACTATCATTTCATTTGGAAAGTCTTAACGCAGTTGCTTTGCCCTACGCATGAAATTGCCTATGATGCTTTTCTGCTGCTGATTAGGTTTTTTTAACTGCCTTAGGATACAAAAACCATTTTTTTTAGAAAAGTATATATTTTGTATTTGTTTCGTCACGTTTTACTTACGTGTTTTCTCTTGGGTTTCTTTTATGTGTTTCGTTTCGTTTGTCTGTAAATGAAAGCTTCAGTTTTTCTTTTACACTTTCATACATATTTTGTATATACTATATATATATATACTACGTATGCAATAATACTTGCTTTAATTATCCAATTAAATTGTGACTAATAATATCACAGCAACAAGTAGACATTTTTGGAATACAACTGGTGTCTTTTAACTGCTTCTCCGCGTACGATTTTCGATTTCTATATTAACTTTACGCGACTGAGGGGTTAATGTGTGTGCCTGCCCTGATATGGTCGACCATATCATCGACCATGGTAAAAATTTCTAGCTTTCCATTTGGTCCACAAACATTGACCGGCAAAACCTTAAACAACTAGCTAAACTTCAAGTTGGGTGTCAAGCAATTTAAAACTGGCTATATTGATACGCTCGATGGCGTTTGTTCCACCCTAACTTCATGTAGACTTTAATGATGGAACCGTCGACAAAGCATAACTTTTCGCTCTTAACTATATCCCACCGATCTTTCACACTAAGAGACTGATGGAATCTTTGACAACTGGCAATCGCATGCGCCCTATGGCTTCTCTGTAGTGTTCTCGTTGACATGCATAACTCGAAGTGGCGATTAATCAGTTCTTGTAATCGACGATGACGTTGACATTGTAGTAACAGAGCAACTCAGTTACCCAAGTTGCGAAGTCATTGAATGTTGGGTATGGCTTAATGGTCATGGCTTGACGTGTCCACTCATACTGCTTACTTGCTGGCAATTTACCAACAACAGATTATTAAGGTGCTGCTCGCACTTAGCAGATCTTAAAACGACAACAACATTACGAACGTTTGTAGAAAAGGCTATGATTTGCAAATTTTGTCTGTTGTTATAACTGAAGAGTTCTGTTCTTTGAAGTAGGCATAAATCAGAGGTCAATCTTCGGCGATTCCGGAAAATGTTGGTAAATCATACAATTTTACCGCTGCCATTTCCATTACTCTGGTCTCGTTGTTATTCACTGCTGGCGTGGGATATTCTCGTGTCTGCAACGGCAATGTGTATGCTTTTAGGGATCTCATCACCTCGATTAACGTTGCCAATTGGTCTGGCGTTGCTTGCGGTACATTTTCCGTCATGATACTGCTGTCCGCTTCTCACAAAATAATTATTTGGCATTTGCTCCACCTCCTTTCGATCGAAAATGTCTTGCCACCACACAAGTATAAAATGGAGGGCTGTGCAAACTTTCAAGTAACGGCATCGAACTTTCTTGAATCTTCTGACAGCAATTGATATCATGAAAACGTGTAAAAAGTCAACTCAGCTTTTAAACTATTGTATGAATTCGTTTATTATGTCAACTTATATTGTGGCACGATGATTATTTAAAATACAATGAAAATTAAATTAAATATTCTGCAAATTGTTGAACTCTTTCGTTCGTGTTGTTTCTTGACAGTATTCGACTTTTTTCTGCCCGTTCCTGCTTCGGCTCGTTCAAGAATATAGTTATATCATCTTTGTTTTGTACTTTAGTCGTTTTGATAACTCAACTCTTCAATTGAAGAGTAAAATATGGGGTTGTCAATGCTTACGAACTTACAACTTTTAATAATGTTGAAGACACACTTTAATAACATAATCAAAATAAACTTGCTTATTTCCCACCTCTTAAACTCTTTTTTAATAAGCGGTTTTAATATTCATGTTTTCTTTTCAAATTCAATCAAGAAAATTACTTAAAAAAGTACCCTACATCAAATCATCAGAACTTGATCAAAAAAACAAACTATTTTTACTTACTTAAGGCAGATTTAGAAGTGCATATATATATCTTACACATTTTTAATAAAAAATAAAATAATCGGATATTGGCATTAGATGAAGAAAAGCTATCTTCTCGGCAAATAGCAGAGAACAGACAACATACTGCGGCTGATAAGTTTAAGCGGCCGCTTTAAAAGTGCACTTTCTATAAGGGCGGAGATGCAAAATTTTCACCAAGTGGATTTAAGTGTCGAAACCATACGCCGACGGCTTAGAGATGAGGGTTCATATGGAAGACGCCCTGCCAAAAAGCCACTATTAACACAAAAAATGAAGGCTGCACGAATGAAGGCTGTTTCCTTATGCTAAAGAGCATATGCCTCTTCTATGAAAGTTTCAACAAGATAACGACCCCAATGAGGGAAAATATTAAAAAAGCATGGTAAACATGTCGGAAACTCATCTCATCTATGCCTAGAAGAATAGATGCAGAACTGAAAAATAATGGTGGATACACAGGATATTAGTTATATAATTATATTTTTAGGTTTCCTGTGAATTACTTGCTATTCCATTTTTATGTACTTTACACCTATTTTAATGTCCAACAGAAATAGAATAATTTTTCGTTTTTATTAGCTTACATAATTTTGATAAGTTTTTAAATCCTTCAATAACCATATTTTCAGTAACAAATGTATACACTTGAAAACCTCTTACTTTCTGTTGAAATAAATGTATAATTTTAATGAAAACCTAACTATTTTCGAAACTAAATGTCAGACATCTATTTCAATGTCCATATGTGTATGTACATCAAATCATTATAACTTGATCAAAAAATAAACTATTGTTACTTAGATAGGGGAAATTTAGGAGTGCAAATGTTTATGTATATTTATTTATTTATTTATTTATTTATAATAGAAAAGTAACAATGAATTCTTACTTTACTTACAAGCTATAGCTACAGAGGCTTTCAGCTATTTAGTTTTTTTTTTGTTTGTTTGTTATTAATTACATTAGTGTCTAAGGCAACAGAAACGAAGTTACAATTTGTTGTATGACGCTATTTTCTTTAGGAAGAGATTGATTTTGTTGATGTTTTCTGATCTCGGTGTCGTAAGATGATTTGGGTTTAAATTGCAAAATATGGCTGTGCGGTTGATGGTCAAAGTGTGGCAGTCTGTTAGAATGTGGCCCACAGTTATCTGATGTTGATTGCAGAAGTGACACTTTGGCTTAGGTGTATTTTTCAAAATGTACTCATGCGTTAACTGCGTGTGTCCGAGGCGGAGCCTAACGAAGTTTGTAACTCCTATGGGATGATATCGAATTGGATATTCACCCTTTTTCCATTTTTATTGATGTTTGTGTAACGGTGTTTTATGTTTTTCCAGCTGCTATCAAAAGCCGATTTTATGCGGGTGGTGATTTTTGCCAGGAGGTCACTTTTGGTAATGTAGGGAAAATAATGCAATGGCTCATTTTCTGCCATTTTGGCTCTTGTGTCGGCATATTCATTTCCTCTTAAACCCATATGACCCGATATCCACAAAACTTTTATTTTACTTTGGTTTTGTATGAGCGAGTCTCGTATAATTGTAATTAAGTGGTTGTTATTGCTCATGTTTTTTATAGACGATATCGTTGAGATATTGTCAGTTAGGATTACATATTTTCCTTTGGCCTTCCGAGCGAAATCAATCGATTCAATGATTGCTGCTGTCTCTGTCGTGTAGACTGAGCAGAAATGGAAGATATGACCAGCTGAGATGGTTTGTTCGTTTGAATCGATGGCAGCAAATGAAGTGAAATGTTTAGTTTTTGAACCGTCAGTGTAAATACATTTCCATCCTTCTGATATATAAGGGTCTATCGTGGATCGGAAAAGCTGGTAGTAAACGGCGGGACTGGTGCAGTTTTTTCGGTACTGGTAAAGGTTTCAGATGAAGGAAGAGCTTGCAATGTGCCATGGCGGATATTTCTTGAAAGAGCTGAGAGTTGGTTTTATTTGAAGTTCAATTTCTTTCGCTGCTTAGTAGATCGATAGATCGCAGATTGTCGCTTTGGCAAACGTTTATATTTTGCGCTCGATCGCGTTATTTTTTGTAGAATTTTGTTGCCACCTAAGTATAACTTTGGGATGAGTTTAAGTGTACAGTTTTGTATACATTCTTCGAGGTTCTAAAAGCTTTGATGCTTATCCGAGCTGCTGCATAATATGGTGAGCGGATAAGCCGAAGATTTGTTTTGGCGCAGTTACCGTATTCAATTTTTGACAAAATTAATGATTTTACTATATTTATACAATTTTCAATGAGTACATATGATTTTTTTGTTATACTATTTTTGATGTACATATGTATATACAATGTTTTTTTAAAATAAATGCCTAATATTTTAAGACAGTATCTTATATCAATTTTTTTATTATTGAAGTAGATGGGTGTATTGATACAATTTATTTTTTTTACAAATCTGAAGGATTTGACATTGTTCGTAACCATTCGACCAAATCTTGAAAAATATTTACAGTTATTTTTAATTGTGCTCGTATCTTTATTAGCTGAGAAGATAAGTAAATCGTCGGCATACATTATGTGTTCCATATGATTGTATTTTGAAATCATAGAGCTTATGTATATTGTTAAATGCAATTATAAATAAGACTACAGATAAAGGCGAGCCTTGTGGTATGCCGTTATATAAATTGTATGTGTTAGAATGTACATTGTTTATGGTTACCCGAAATTTACGGTTGGATAAAAAACTTTTAACAAAATTATAGATTTTAGTTCCTACTTTCCACTCTTCAAGCGTTTTAAGGATGGTCTAGACTTGGGCAGGTTAGGTGATTTTTTGTTGAGATAGCCATTGAGGCTTTGTGTTCAAAATACAATTAAGCGTCCATTGTTCCGTGGTTTCCTGTAAATGCCACTTGGTGATGGCTAATAAGGTTGCTTCGTGTAGCGAACCACATTAATCTTTTGGCGATCAGTTTTTCTTGGGTTTAGGGATGGCACAAAGATGAGCGGATTTCCAGGCGTGTGGATACGTTCCATGCTCCAAAATTTTATGTAGGCTTATTAGTCTCTCCGTAAGATTAGAGGGTAGGTGTTTCAGCATTTCATACGAAATCCTATCTGGTCCTGGTGTTTTACCTCTACTGGAATTTACTGCAGACTCGAACTCGTTGTGAAATATTCGGCTTTCTATTTTTTGTGCACTGTATATGTATGTATAAACCTTACCCATTTTGAATAAAATATCTTCTTTAGAATTAGTATTTTGTAAATGTTTGGAGAAAATTCTTGAATTAGTGGTAAATTCAGATACGTAAAAAGTGTCCGAAACACAATAGATAATTTGTCGCACATGCAAAATGCCTCCCTCGTAAAAGCCGATCTAATTAGACGGTAGAGGCATGGAATGCACCAAATTACAAGAAATTAAAAACTAAAGCTGTGGTTGTTAAAATAAAAGAAATAATGGATATATTTACAAAACCTTACATCTTTTTTTATGGGCACGGTTTTGGCGAGCGTGTCAAGTACCCAACACTATATAAGCCCTTTTCCGTCTAGTTTTGTTCATATTTTTCTTAAATAAAATATTTATCACCAACATCGTGCCGCCGATTTAGGGAAATATGTAGATTGATATGTGGAATCGTCAGATGTAAATCCCACCGAGGAAATGTGCATGTTGATTCACAAGTGGTGCCATAAATCTAGGCGAATGTGCAGCATGGCCCAGGGGATTTTTTATATTTGTATTAATTTACTAATTGAAAACGAAAAATTCAGTCATAATAAAGGGTGCCTAATACTCGGAGTTATGGTCTAGGCTGTACATAGGCATATATACGCATACATACATGTGTTCAATATAATAGTAAATCGAAGATTTGACAAGTTTTGGTTTTTTGTATTTAATTTTAATTATTTCCACGTACAATGTAAAAATCATTAAAATTTGTTTATCAGAATTTTTTAAAAATATGTGGGTATGCAGGGTTAATTCAATTTTAGTACAATTAAGTGAATATTCGAGGTGGCTCAATATTCCCGTTAAATTTTAACACTTTTTCAAAAATACTTGCACTTTATTAAATCAAAATTAGTAATAACAATATCGCTAAAAAAGGTTTGCAAATAAAATACAAATTAAGTACTTTATGGAAAACTATATTTCCAGTACATGTTGTTAGCTCGTTGATTTGGATATCTTTGTATGATCTAACCCGATTCAACGGTACATATTACAGACTATGAGTAAAACGATCCTCTTTTAGAAACTGCAATATTTTTATTGTATCATCATGGTTTGAATTGACATATTATTATTAGAAACATACAAGAGTAGCGAATCACTTCAAGACGAAAACATCCATATGGATAAAGGATTTCCTAATTTCATTTATAGGATAAGAGTCGGTACTAAATTCATAATTATTCGCATATGCATAAACTTATTATGCCGTTTTCATTTCTCGAAGAAAATGTTGCATTCTTATATTGTCACATTTGCATTAGGTTACCTATCGTCCTAAAAGATTGCTAACTTAGTAGAAAATGTTGCATTTTTGCTTCATCAGAGTGCAAGATTTTTAAAAATGTACACGCAAACCTGTGAAAAAGGTAAGAAAAACAATGAGGAAAACTTTTTTCGAGCAAAGAAAACGTCGGTAAATAAGTAAATTTTTAATTTTAATTGAGGTAGAAAAAAAATTTTAAAGTTCTGATCAAAAAGGTTGACATTTTATTGAATTTTTTTAAATTTGCACAAAGTTTGAATCTTGGATTTACATATATTTTTATATCTATTGGATTTACATATATTTTTACATCTAGTATTATAAGTTGGTTTTAGGGTTCAGAACGTTGATTATGAACAATGAACAATAAATTTGAAAGCACTCACCATGTAAATTTATAGTACAAGTTGTATTATTGCCGCGATCCAGAACCACAACACTTGTAGCTTGTGCTGTCGCTGAAGCTGATGCAGCTGCTGTCGTCGCCATAACGATATGTTTTTATCCACTGTTTGTTCCAGACGCATACATTTAAACAATATACAAAAACAAATAAAAAAATTAGTTTAAAACTGTAATGGCTTTTTATTAATTAGTTGTATTGAAATGATATTATACATCGCAACTGCCAACTGAGAACTGTCAAATGAAGTTGCCACATAAAGCTTAGGTGCTTCAAGTTGGATAATCTATTGTACAATTTTTCGAAAGAAAAAATGTTAATTTTTATTCTTTGTAATATTGAAACGAGCTATATTTTTATGAAAAGCTAACAAAAAAAATATATATATTTTATATTTAATTAACTAAAAAATTTAGCTCGAAAAATATTGCCAATATTGTAAAAACTAACACAATTTACGCTGTGAGCCTCTGTGCATAAAAGTCATCGCTATGAAAACAAAAATATTAAGGAAGACTTCGTTTGGAAAACCTCTTTTAAAGCAAGCGATATTGTGATTTGCACCAAGTGGAAGTAGTAGATGATACACTTCTGAAAACTGGTTGATAACACTACTCGACAAATTTTGATCAACTTTAGTCTCCAAGAATAAAATAGTCCTTTCCTAAAGTGAAATTTTCTCCTGATACTTCCATTTTCTTGTGGCAGATCTAGTTTCCGAGATATCGGCGAAAATATGAAAATTCCCATTTTTGCAGAACACTACTTCATATAGGTACGGCAAAAATTTGCATTTTTCATTTTTTCGTTTTTAACTGTTGAATTATGCATTATACTAATTCCCATAAAAATGTCTTGCCTTCACCTCCCTCAAGTATCTTCAGTAGTTTGGCCACTATGCCAAAAAACGTTCAAAAAATGTTGAAAAAAAAAACGAAATTTTTTACACAATTTCAGATTTAACCACTTTAAAATCGGAAAAATTCTATTGACGAAAAAAAGTTAGCCCTCCTATGTTGTAGGTAATTTAACTACGAAAATTTTAAGCATACCAGTACAACAATCGGACGTGCCATTGAAACTATAGCCCCGTTAACTTGCAAGCGTCTATCCTACAATTTTAGTATTACTCTGATAAAATTGGCGAGACATTTCATTTGGTCACTCTACCTTAGGGTCTAATAAATTTAAAAAGACATCAAGTATTTAATTGTCACTACTGTTTGTTGTAAATTTTGTTTTGCAAATTGTAGTGCAAATTTATACATACTATATCGGTAGATGTGTTTACGAAATGGCTTGTTGCAAAAGAGATTTTAAATGTAAAAATAATCCGGATGATTTTTGCTTTATTTGCGGACATTATATTTTCAGAAACTCAGCTCGGAAAATAACTAATTCTGTCAGAGATGCATACTTTCATTATTTCAGTTTCCGTGTAAAAAATCTCGATAAATCTTGGACACCTAATTTTATTTGCGCCTCCTGTAGATTAACTTTAATGGGATGGGTATCGGGTAAAGGTCATAACATGAAGTTTGGTGTTCCAATGATGTGGACTGAACCCTTTAACCACGACCAGTGCTATTTTTGCGTGATAGACCTTAAAGGTAAAACGAGAAAAAAGAGGAAATTAATAAATTATCCAAATGTGGCATCAGCTAAAAAACCAAAACTACATGACCATACCTTACCCATACCTAGACCGCCTATACGTTTTGAAGCCTCAAGCGAAAGTGACTCCGAAGCAGATAATTCAGAAAGTGGACAAGAAGGAGAGATCCCACATCGAGTCTCACAAGCCGAACTTAATGACTTGGTCAGAGATTTGAAATTATCGAAATTTGATAGCGAAGTTCGAGGATCTCGTTTGCAGCAATGGGGCAGCCTGGGCCCTTCGACAAGTACTTCCAAATTTCGAAATAGACACAAGACTTTCTCTTCTTTTTTTACTAAAAGTGAAAATATTTGCTACTGCAATGATGTTCAAGGTTTATTTGAAGCACTAAAATTAGAAAATAAAGTGGATGATTGGCGCTTGTTTATAGACAGTTCAAAGCATAGTTTAAAAGCAGCATTACTCCATAAAGGAAATTCGTTACCGTCAATACCAGTGGCACATTCTGAGAATACTAAAGAAACTTATTTAAGCATATCAAATTTACTTGAGCTCATTCAATATAAACAATTTAATTGGAAAATTTGTGCGGACTTAAAGGTAAGCAGTTTCGGTGGTACAGTTTAAAATAAATAGTATATGAAATACATCCTAGGTTGTAGCTATAGTTCTCGGACTTCAAGGAGGTTTCACTAAATATTGCTGTTTTCTCTGTCTTTGGGACAGCCGTGCTAGAGAAACCCATTATATTCAGGAAAACTGGCCACCAAGAGCTGAGTACGAACCAGGTGCCTTCAATATCGCAAACCCGCCTTTAGTAAATCCCGAACGAGTTATTTTGCCAGCACTTCACATCAAATTAGGATTAATGAAAAATTTTGTAAAGGCTTTAAATAAGGACGCGCCATCCTTCCAGTACCTAACGAAATTTTTCCCTAAAATAACTCAAGCCAAATTAAAAGAAGGTATATTTTTTGGTCCGCAAATTAGAAAGTTGCTGAAAGACGAAAATTTTGCGAATCATTTATCATCAGTAGAAGCAGCGGCTTGGGACAGCTTTAAGCAAGTCGTTAGTGGGTTTCTTGGCAACAACAAAGATCCCAACTATAGAGAGATGGTCAAAGCCTTGTTGAAAAACTACAGTGCTATGAAATGCAACATGTCCCTCAAAATGCATTTTTTGCATTCACATTTGGATAATTTTCCCGCAAACCTAGGTGCTGAAAGTGATGAACAGGGTGAAAGGTTTCACCAAGACCTCATGATTTTTGAAAAGCGTTACCAAGGTTTTTGGAATGAAGAAATGATGGGAGATTATTGCTGGACAATAATACGGGAGACAAACCCAGAAAATTATAAACGGGTAGTTAGAAGTACCCACGTCCCGCACTATTGACCACCACGGTAAAATCGCTCAATTTGACTTTTTTAGATGTAGATATGTATGTATTTAATGTTGTTGTCGTTGTTGTTTTTTACTGAATTGCTGATTTATACTCATATTACTCAATTGAATACAGTTTAACGTGCAAACATATGTCTATAATAAAACGTTATAAAAAAATAAAAACCTAGTTTGAATAAAAATTTTCTCTATAAAAAAATTGTAGGATAGACGCTTGCAAGTTAACGGGGCTATAGTTTCAATGGCACGTCCGATTGTTGTGCTGGTATGCTTAAAATTTTCGTAGTTAAATTACCTACAACATAGGAGGGCTAACTTTTTTTCGTCAATAGAATTTTTCCGATTTTAAAGTGGTTAAATCTGAAATTGTGTAAAAAATTTCGTTTTTTTTTCAACATTTTTTGAACGTTTTTTGGCATAGTGGCCAAACTACTGAAGATACTTGAGGGAGGTGAAGGCAAGACATTTTTATGGGAATTAGTATAATGCATAATTCAACAGTTTAAAACGAAAAAATGAAAAATACAAATTTTTGCCGTACCTATATGAAGTAGTGTTCTGCAAAAATGGGAATTTTCATATTTTCGCCGATATCTCGGAAACTAGATCTGCCACAAGAAAATGAAAGTCATATTCGGAATCAGGAGATTTTTTTTGTCGAGTAGTGTAATCTAATACTCGACTAAACGTTCAGGTTTGACTAACCGCTCAGTTTCGAAAATCGACAGTTACTTACAATAATTCATAAAAATTTCATTATAGTGTAAAACAAGGTCTATCAATAAGGATACATATTCAAACACATATAAAAAACAAATATTTATTGAAAGAAAATGTCTAGTGGAAAATCTAAAATGAACGCTTAGTCGGCTAGTTGTTTATGGTCGGTCAGTCGAAAGAGCCGAAAAGAAACAGTGGGTCGATTATGTGAAGTGGACTACTTTTTGAAACAACCTTTTCTAATCGATTAAGCAGTTAGTGGATTAACAAGGGCTTTAGATTTTAACTAAGGTGGTAATCGCAATTTATTATTATTTAAAATTTCAAAAACTTTAAATCTCTGCTATTTATATAAAGTTAAGGGAAAATTTCGCCAGGCTTTGAACACAATGGCTTTTATGCGGTCATACACATCACTAAACTTAAAACTGTTCCACGAGGAAGCTTATAGTTTTTGAGTAATTGGATGTTAAAGTTGAAAAATTGACGAATAAAATTTTTGCAATTAACATGATTTAAACAAAAGGAGTATGCAGAACATCACTAATAAAGAACTGTTTAAACACAAACCGGTAGTTACTTTCACGAAATATATATATTTTTTTTATAAAATAAACAACAGAACATAATTTATTAACACTAACATACATATATGTACAGTTTCGAGCAAAATAATACAGTGTCCTGTGGAACATACTGTCTACCACTATAGTTCTGATATTTATGAGTTTTTAAATTTTTTTTTTTTGACTTAGCGTTTGGCAACGCTAATATTCGCAAACTACAATGCTCGAATAACGGTAAGTTGGCTTTATATTTTGACATTTTAATTTCTGTGACCCGACGTTGTTTGCAAGGCGAGCACAATAATAGCAGTGTTTAAGTTTTCTTTCATCATCTTCATGTGTTCGCATAATTAATATCTTTCAAGTGGGTCGTGGAAAACATTGGACGACAGAGAAGCGTAATTTGATAAAAAATCTGATAAATGAAGGTAAAACGTGTAAAGAAGTACACAACTTACTAAGTTGCTCTGCAAAAATGATATGCAATGCATTAAAGCCCAATAACTCGTCTGAAACACGTGGCGGAACAATAAATGCTGTCAGAGAAGTAGAAATAAATATACTGAAATATAGTTAATTATACGAAGTGCAAATATGTTGATTTTCCCCATCCCTAATATACAAACATAGATCAACTGTCACAGACCTAATTGATTAAAATACTGATATTTTTTCTATTGCTTCCCTCTAGTATGGCTGGTGGGAATTGACACCTTATAGTATTGACATCGTTAGGTACTTACTACTCAAACTATTGGTAAGGCGCGAGGTAAACGATCGACGAACAAATGTGGCAAAAAAAACTTAGAGCGAATGCAGAAAGTAATGAATACTATCTCTACTGTCAGACGGTGTGATTGCGATAATCCACAGTATGACCCACCCATTTTTAGCTAAAAACTCTAGATTTTATAATACTGCTGTAAACTAGAGTAATATTTGCCGCGAAGTAGTATACGACGAGATGGTATTACGTAAAAACACAATTGGAGGTCAATTGATTGAAACTTATCAATTAGTTGAAACTTATGAGAATGAGTTCGGGCGTCGTAAATACCACTTGTCCTAACTTATGATAACATTTTCTCAACATCATTATCTTCTTTAACTGGAAAACTATGCCTTGCTTGTCTTTGTACTAATTTGAGGAGTAAACATTTGCCAACAAGGAGGTCCGCACAGTTGCATTTAAATTTATGTTTTCGAATAATTTTACTTATAAACGAACGCGTTTTGGTACAAGCTTTTCTATCTGGCAAACGAACACTCTTTTGACTGACTGCATGCTCTATCAACAGTTACGATTCTGTATGTAGATTTTTATTCTTTACTAATTGCTACGCTTATAAAATCACCTCCAAAAAATGAACACCGGCGTACGCGGATCAATCAATAATCAATGGGGCAATAAGAGATTTGGCCGATTCTAGTTAACCACGCCAGTCGTTGCTTTGTTTCGCTATCTGGCGCCTACTGGATACACTAAGTGAAGCCAATTCCGTCTCCAACTGGTATTTCCAGCGTAGAGGAGGCCTTCCTCTGCCTCTGTTACTACCTGCGGATACCGCGTCGAATACTATCAGGACTGGAGCATTTTCTTCCATACGTACGAACCTAGTCAGCGAAACCGCTGAACCTTAATTCGCTGTACTACGTTAATGTCGCTATAAAGCTCATACAGCTCATCGTTCCATCGTTTGCGGTATTCACCGTCGCAAAGACGCAAAGGTCCAAAAATCTTTCTCTCGAACACTCCAACGGCCAAGACACGAATACGCTGACTGTTTATTTGATGAAAGAAGGTACTTTGTTTTTCCTTCGTTCACGTCCACATCTATTCGCTCTGTTTTTTATCCAGTTCGGAAGACAGAACTAATTGCGCGGTACTTGAGGCCAATGACGTCGATCGGCATACGCCAGCAGTTGCACACTCTTATAAAAGATGGCGCCTGACTGGTTTAATTCTGCAGCTCGAATTAATCTTTTCCAAGATAATGTTAAAGAAGCCGCTCGACAGGGAGTCGCTCTCTCTGAAACCTTTTTTGGTATGAAACGGCTCGGAGAGGTCGTTCCCAATTCTGTCTGATCTGGTGGTGTTGGTTAACGTCATTTTACATAGTCACATTAATTTTGCAGGGATACCGAAATCGGCATATAGGCAACTGCTAGTGCTGTCGAAAGATGATTTAAAGTTGACAAATAGATGGTGTGTGTCGATACTCTATTCTAATATTTGGTGTATCGTGAATATCTGGTCGATGGTGCATTCATCAGATCTAAATCAGTTCTTTGACGGTTGGTTGCAGTCTTTCGCACAATAGACTTGATAGAGCCTTATACGAAATGTTAAGCAGGCTGATCCCGCGGTAATTGGCGCATAGCAGGATCACCCTGCTTGTGAATTGGGCAGAGCACACTTAAATTCCAATCGGCGGGCATACATTCGTCCAACCATTTTCTGCAAATAAACTAGTGGATGCACCAGCTCAGCTGGTAATCTATCAACGCCCGCGGTTTTGTTGTTCCCTGGCTGCGTTATTGATATCCGAACTTCTCCAAGTCGGGTGACAGGATGTTTATGCCATGATCAGATCTTAATCTTCTCAGAAGACGCTATCGCTGTCACCACTTAGCAAAGTGGAGAAGTGTTCCCCCACAATTTAAGTGTGCTTTTAACATCAATCGGTCTTAAAACCTCGCTCCCAAACAGATTACGTTGCGCCAGATCGTAGAGTGGGCCTGTAGGCAGTATCTTTCTTTTCTGCACGACGTTCGTCATCGTACCAGTGGTTCTTTCGTGCGCGCTGGAATCCAAGAACTTCCTCAGCGGCGGTACGTATAGAATGAGAAATGCGCTCCCAATGCTCGCGAATTCCGGTTTGCTTAGAAGAACTCTAAGTGAGCAGGTGTGAAAATCGAGTCGTGAAGTTTGTAGCTGTCTGATTTGGGGCAAGCGGTTCGCTTATAAATGTGTCCTTAAAACAAAACAAACGCCCCAGTATCTGATTGTGCGCTAAGCTTGGGACCCGCCACGTAAAAAAATTGTAACGAGTGAAAAATTATAGTCTGCCTCGGATGATATCTCCCTTTTTTTGATACGTGGATGGCGTTGAAAAAATGATGTATTCAAAAGAAAATTATAGTAAGGCATTTCTAACGAACATTTTATTCCTCATGTAATATTTTTATAAAACATACCATTTTTTATGCCCGATGTTATAACCAAACATAATGGTCAAAATGTATTATTTAATATTCCCTGCATCACATTATATACAAGGCTTTTCTACAGTTTTATTATAGTATAGATGAAGGAACATTTACGAGGGCGGGAGAAAATATCGGAATTTCAAAATAAAGAAAAAGTTGCTTTGATCTGTAGATTAGATTTTTCCATCAACATCATCAAATTTTTAATCATGGAAAGCATGATCATATTTGAGTATTCAGAGTAATGCAGGTGATGCCCTCTTGATAGAGTACTCAAAGTTTCGTGTGATCTGGAGTGGATGTGTTAAATTTGTTTATTGTTATTTAAAGTAGAAACAAGAGATAACACGGATTGTCATGCTTAACTAGCTTTATACCAAAAAACGAGGGGCAAAAATAATATATCAGACGAATTATATCTTATTACGCACAATACCAGCGAACGGCGTGTTTTTCGTCGCATTAACAGTTACGATTTGACGCGGGCATGACAAGCCTACCTGGCTATACTATCAATACACACTGAGCTCGCGGCTGATCTTTCTACAGATGCGGTTTTGATTTTCCTGTGGACTTTCCTTAACCATCGTTGTATACCAGTGCGCATTAGATGCGATAGTGGTACACATTTCTAGGGGGCTCAAACAGAGGACAAGGCTGTTAAACGAGGCGTGGAGTGCGTTTTTAATTGCCCGGCTAATCCGAGCGTTTTGATCCATATCGAAAAACAAATTGCTGCTAAAAGATATCAAGTTTCGAAGCACTGCAAAGCAAGAATACTTGACTATTGAATTATCTAACTGCTCGTCTAAGGCCCTGTTGTCCTGTGTATATAATCCTCATAAGAATTGTAATCTTTGTGACTTTTTTGACTATTTGTCCCCTGTAGCTGTTTATTATGATAATATTATTGTTTGTGGTGACTTTAATGTTAATTTGCTACGCTCTGACTCGAATAGTTCACGTTTAGTTGATGACGTGTCCAAGTCTACTTGACGATTTCATTCTGTCTGACCCTGTTATCATTTTAAAATTTTACCAGACATCGTTTATATCGGATCATGACTTAATATTCTGCTCATTTGACATTAAGCTTGACCACAACAATGAACCTGCTAGCACTTATAATTTGTTTGACTATCGTTTTTTAAATGTCAATAGTCTTTTTGATCATATGTCGCAAATAGATTGGTCTACTTGCTGGGGTTACAGCTCAGCGAATGAAAAGCTTTAATTTCTAACTAATAATATTTTGCAGGCGCTTAGTAGCTATGTCCCTGTCAGAACCTCGGAGAATCGGGTTTCGTCTTGCCCATGGTTTAACAGTGCAGTTCGATCTGCAATCAAGAAAAAACAAGTGCTACTCCGTGTGGAGAAACCATCGCACGGACTCAAATTAGTGTGCTTATAAGGCGATTAGAAACGAAACGACGCTGACAATAAGAATAAAACGCACGTTTTTTGCAAAACACCTCACTCGCTTACTTCCTAACAGTGTCCTGTGGCAGAACTTAAAAAAGTTACGTATTCATGTGAGTGATAGTTCAGCGTGCTCACTCAACCCCGATACCTTAAATGGCTCTTTCGTAAATCTTGCCTCTCCGTCTTGTACTCTTACCTCTTGCCCAACATTACCTGGTGATGTTGGTTTTTCCGTGACTGAATTTGAGGTAGAAAACAGTATTTATAAAAACGGTCCAATGCCATTGTGAACGACGGCATCCCAATTAAGTTTATAAAAATAATTTTGGCTTTAGTTTTGCCCACCCTAACTCACATAATAAACCATAGTTTTACAACGTATTGTTTCCCTAATGCATGTAAAGTTGCTACTGTGCTTCCTGTAGCCAAAAACAGAACTGCTTGTAGCCCCAGTGACTTCCGTCCCATTAGTATACTGCCTGCTCTGTCGCTGAATCTCTGATATTTCAGCAAATCTACAACCATGTTGATAAATTCAACATCTTGTCTCCCTTTCAGTCTGGATTTAGGTCTAAGCACAGTTGTTCCACAGATATGATAAAGATACTTGACGATATCAGACTTAATTTTGACCGATTTCTGTGCTTTTGCTGTGGTTAACAGCCACGGAGTAACCGTTTGCAACTGGCTCCTCAACACGATGTGCTCTATCTTTACCGCAGAGGCTTCTGCTATCCTACACGCCATCGATAACGCAAAAAAACGCAAAGGGAAGTACCTAATCTTTACAGACAGCAAGTCATGCATTTCAGCTATTGCTTCGCCTTCGAACAGCAACCCCATAATCGTTTCTATAAGAAACACATTAATAGCATCGCCAGGTAAAATTAAAGTTATGTGGGTTCCAGGAAACGTCGGTATACCTGGCAATCAGCTTGCCGACTTTGCTGCAAAGAACGTAAGAAACTTACCCACCCCTACATCCAATTATATTTTGAAGCAAGACATACTAAATTTTATAAAACTCAAAAGGAATCACCAAGCCATGAACGAGTGGTTATTTTACACACACCATTATGCAAGAATCAATTTTGGAAGGAAACGAATTGTCTACACACCAACAACCAGCACCAGTGCCTGCAAAGTTTACACTCGTCTAAGAATAGGGCACACCATTTTAACCAAGTCACATTTCCTTACCGGTAGCAGCCCCAAACCCTGCCCTCTTTGCAATGGGCATACATCGGCTGAGCACATAATTGAATCATGCCCAATACTGCACACAACAGCACACAACTCTGACAGCAGCGAACTAACGATAGCATTAAGAAACCCGAGCGAGAAAAATGTGATGTTAATATACAATTTCGTAAAGAAAAATAATTTACTATAATATATCTAACTACTAACATAGAATTACAAATACAAAGCATATTTTAGCAACACATTAGATGTAGTAACAAGGCGGCTGAAGACCTCGTAGTCAGTGCTGCGTTTTTGTATATTTATATAATAAATTTTTATTATATAAGTTTAATAAATAAATAAATAAATAAATAATTTTGACAAAAAGCATTTAACACTTCTCTGTTTGCTGGATTTTTCTAAAGCATTTGATACTGTTGACCATAAACATCTTTGCTAAAAATTAAAAAAGTATTTTGGTTTTGGTCAATCTGCTGTGCAATTGATGGAGAGCTACCTCACAGGCAGGTCGCAGCGTGTGAAAGTTGATTTGAAAATGTCTAACCTACGTCCATTGTCGTCAGGCGTTCCTCAAGGCTCAATCCTGGGGTCTCTATTATTCAGTTTGTTTGTGATTGATGCCTTTTCTATCTGTCAGCTATCTCACAGGCAGGTCGCAGCGTTTGAAAGTTGATTTGAAAATGTCTAACCTACATCCATTGTCGTCAGGCGTTCCTCAAGGTTCAATCTTGGGGTCTCTATTATTCAGTTTGTTTGTGATTGTTGCCTTTTCTATATGTCAGCAGGCGAGCATTCATGCATATACGGATGATATTCAGTTGTATATGTCTAGACCTCTTGACCTGAGCTTGTGCTCAGACTTTAATAAAGACCTTGTACTGAATAAATCTTGGGAGTCTCAAAATGGTCTTTGTCTTAATTGAGATAAGTGTTATGTATTACCTATTTGTAAGAAAGGTTTTAACCTCACAACTATTCCATCTTTGTATATAGGGAATAACCCAATCAAATTCTTTTCCAAAGTAACAAACCTTGGCTTTGTTATTAATTCCGATTTAACGTGTATTGACCATGTGAACTCCATCGTTAGAAAGGTGTTTACACTTTAAGAAAGAAATGAATGCCTGCCTCATTTACGCCAGTCAATGTAAGACGAAAACTTGCAATCCAACTAATAATGCCGATAATTTGCTACCCCGAATTATTCTATAGAAAGTTAGATTCTCAATTAACACGTTATGTGTTTGGGTTAATGAAATATGAACATATCTCTGCCTGGAGGAAGAATCTGTTGGGTTATGAAATTTCTGACTACTTGAAAGCCAGAATCTGCATTTTCTTATTTCGGTTTATGATGGATAAGACACAGGGCAATCTCTATGAGAAATTGTTAGTTCCAAAATCAACACGCGTAAATGACCTAATAGTTCCTAATTATAACTTCCTTTCCTCAGCGCTATACGTTTATGGAACTCTATCCCTGGCACTACTCGCAAGAGTTTAAATAAAAGCAACTTTGAGACTGTATTGTACTCATATTTTCGTTAGTTTTTAAATAATTTCTTATGTATAGACCTAAGATGTGCTATCTATTTATACCTATTTGCATACATGTATATCTAGTCATACCTATGATTCATTGCTACCAAGTTCTAGTTTTTAAAATCATTATTTATGTATCAGTATTGTTTTTAATATAATTTGTAACTTAATCTTAATATGTACTTATTTATTTTTTTATTTTAAGTGTTCACTATTGTATCTTATATTACTGTACTACAACAGACATCTTTGATCTTACAGTACTAATGTGTTAATCAATAAATGAAATGAAAATGAAATTATGGAAATTTCCATCAAACCATTTACTGAAAAAAATGTACCCAAAATAGATTTACTGTAAGTTTGTTACTGCTGGCAAATTTTTTCATTTGCCTTCGAAAATTCAATGTTAGCTGTGCTCGTACAAAACTAGCCGTCAAACTGACCACTAGTTTGAGTTAACTTTCCCGCTAATATAAGCGATAGTTATAGGTGAAAAATATAGAGTAAAATATCGGTAACGAATGCTAAAAGTATCGATTCGATTAAGAGTGCAGTTCAGTGCGGTGCGACACAAAATATTTTTGCGATACAACTCATTTAAACTCATAAAAGTGACGAGCAGTATGTGTTTGAATAAATCGTCATCATTGCCATTTTGAAGCTCATTCCTCTTGTCATCTTTGAGGAAAATTCTCGTATTTAACAATATGTTTAACGAGTGAAAAACTTCAAATTTAATTTTATTTATTTTGTAATAAAAATTGTTTACTTGGTAAACTAACGTATAAGCTTTTTCGAATGTTTGCTTTATAAAGAAAAAGGTAAAATTTATAAAAAATAATTTAGTAGAACTCTAGTTCAAAATTACGCTGCCATATTTATTTTAACGCGGTGTACCGCACTTTTAATACCACGTCTGTTTGAGAGTCCCCACGATGCAGCGAAAACAAGGTGACGACAAAAGCACTTCCGTTACTTCGTACTTGCTTCGTTTGACAGAATGACGTAGCAAGATGTTCTGAGTGTTTGTTTACGAATACAGACTGAGAAACACAGGTTGTGCTGTGTGTTGTTTATGATAAACGCTAATTTTGAAATATTTGTGTAAAATTATCTTAAAAATAAAGAAAATAAAGTGCAGCGTTTTGAATTGTGCAAGCAACAGCAGAAACAAAGATTTAAAGTGCAGTTTTTTCAAATTTCCCGCTGATGATGCTGTGGCTGTGTGTGCGTGCAATTCTTTGTAATTGCTTTGTTATTGTCAACTTATCACCCTCCTTTTTTCATTATTCTTCGCAGAGGATTTCTGTGACGTGTACGCTGCCGGCGTTGTCCTAATCTTGTCTTCTATTATTCTTGGAGAGCCCCCATATAGCGTCATGGTATTTGATACCGCACATCGTACTGAATTGTACAACTCTATACTATTCTGTTTGCGCAGGCCTTGATATAATTATGAAAGATACTGTACGTAGTAGAGCTGATAGTCGTACCATCGATATTTTCGATGTTTTTTCTTTTAAATGATCAATGATATCGATAGTACACTTACGAATTCTAACAATAAACGTGTACATTCGCAACTCTGTTTTTTTTTGTCAGTAAAAGAGTACAAATTGATGATATACTTTAGATTTTTGTGGTTATGTCTTGAGATCATAGGAATTATTTTTGTCATTTTTAAAGCTTACTTACTTACTTAATTGGCGCTATAACCGCTTAAGCGATTTTAGCCGAACTTCTACAATTTGTGGTGTGCGCCTTGATATTGTGATATTGTAACACAAATTGAGGGACCTACAGTTTTACGCCGACTCCGAAAGGCGAATGTTTTTTTGTGAGACATTTTTTCATGGCAGAAATAGACTCGGAGGCTTGCCATTGCCTGCCAAGGAGCGACCACTATTAGGAAAAACTTTTCTGTAATTTTTTAATTTTTGATGTTACTTGCCCCGGCCAGGATTTGAGCTTGGGACCTACCGAATGAAGCGCGCATACGCTAAACACTCGTCCACGGCGGCCGCCGCGGCTAAAACTTACATGAAAATTAATATAAAATTGGCATTGAACAACCGCAATAGTTACTTAAGCATATGCACTCTGATAGAGCCAGACGTGGTGGGCTACTTATTTTATTTTATTTTTTCAAATTAATTTTAAATAATTTTTTCTATAAAATATATTGTTGTTAAACAAAATCCCTAGTAATCCATATTTCAAAACTTTACCAAAGTCAGCAAAGCTTTCTTAAAATTTTCAGATATTCACATTATTTTATATTTTTTACCACTTGTTAAAAAAGGGAAATGCTTCTTTCCAAATTAAATTAAATTCGCTTACGATTTAAGTAGTCTTAATTAATATGTTTATGGATATCAGGAGATTATGTTGACAAAAACCGTGCATGTATGCGTACTCATAATCGTGTGTATTCTTTCCAACGTGTTTAATAATATTAGTATGAATTCTTCCTAACATGTAGATATGCCAACCAAAATGATTGTATAAAAGCTTGCGCCCTCGCTTTATCTATATTCTAACGTTCTTGTATGCCAACGTGTTTCCTCTCAGTCCTCTCCACAGGCACATATGGTCTTACTCTCCGAATTTCAGATCAATCAGCCCAATCTTGTAGTCTATCATTCTTGTAATGTAATGATATAAAGTGTACCAGGCAGTTTACGTACACACATTTAAAATTACCTTATTATCATTTTGGCATAGATAAGATATGAAACTCTTTACTTTGTGAGAGCGTTGTCAAAATGCGAATTTTTTGTAACATTTTCCACTGGAGTAGCTATGGAAGAAATCAAATTTGGGAATTTTAAAGCATTTTTAGCAGATTTTGCAGCTTTCGCGTAGTTGAAATGTAGTAGAAAATAAAACTGAATAGGAAAAATTAATAGGTTTTTGGAAAAAGTCGGAAAGTAAGAAACATACATGATAAAATTATAATATCAAGGAAATTAACCAGGTTTCCAGAATTTTAGTGCCAATATAAAAGTTTATGTAGTTATGTTCTATATATAATAACGTACATATATTTTAATATACATACACTTGCGGTTAATAAAAACGCATAACCACTTTGGTAGACTATCTTCAGCTATATAACTGATTTGAATTTGAAAAAATTTCTACTAGATCGAAAGTCAACTGAGAAAACAGACAACATACTACTGCCGCGGATAAGTTTAAGCGACCACTTTAAAAGTGCACTTTCTATAAGAGCGGAGATTAAAAATTTTCACCAAGTGGATTAAGTGTCCATAACCATACGCCGACGGCTTAGAGATGTGGGTTTATATGGAAGACGCCCTGCCAAAAAGCCACTATTAACACAACAAAATGAAGGCTGCACGAATTTCTTGGGCTAAAAAGTACCAAAATTGGGATCAAAATGATTGCCAACAGATTATATGGTCTGACGAAAAGAAATTTAATTTGCTAAGCTCACAAAATTTGCTTTACGTGCGCCGTTCTGGTTGTGAGAGGTTCAAGGATAATTGTGTAGTAAAGAAAGTTAAATTTCCTCAAAGTCAAATGATTTGGTGCTGCTTTTCATACCATGTTTTGGGGCCTCTACACCTTATTGATGAAATAATGAATGCACAAACATATGCGACAGTGGTTAACAATTTTTTAATACCCGCGATTGAAGAGCATTATTCTTATACGGATCACCTAATCTTCCAGGATGACTCAGCGCTATGCCATCGTGCAAATGATTAGAAACAAATCTTGTATAAAACATCAATACAATATTGGTGTATATGATCCTATTCAGCTCGAATTTTTATTTTTAGTTGGTCAATACATTTAACGATCTAGGTATTCAACGCTTGGATTGGCCTGGAAACTCGCCAGATATAAACCCTATTGGGCACTTATGGCACATAATGAAGTGTGAAGTTGCTAAACAGAAGCCAACAAATAAAAGTCAATTGATATAGATTTTAGAACTGGTTTGGTATGGTCCCGTTATAAGGAAATCAATTGAGGTCCTAGTGAATTCCATGCCACCAAGAATTAAGGCAGTTATTGAGGGTAAAGGAGGAACGACTCGTTATTGGGAAAATCTATTGTGAGGTCTATATTTCTACCGTTAGTGGTGAATATGATTTAGTCGCTTTAAGTTAACGTCACACTGTTTTCTTTTAATTAATCATGAATATCATCGAATGTACATTTTTGTTAATTTTATTTAATCAATTGGCTATTCCTTATAAAAACCATTTTCGAGAAAAAATTTTGTAGATAACTAATTTACACTATGTTGCCAAACAAATAAAAATGTTCCAATATTCTAACTTTATAAACAAATTGCTCGTGTAATCTTATTTCAATTATATTTGGTGGTGCGTTTTTATTGACCGCAAGTGTATATACACGTTTAGAAGCTTTTGAAAATAAATATATACCCAGTTCTTTATTATAAACAATACTTGTATGTCAAATTAAGCACTGTATTCTTTACTATCCTTCAAAAATCAAATGCACGTCTTGTTTGATATTCCAAGACAAATGTCACGATTTTTTAGCAAAACAACATTCACTCCCTTTCTCTCTCTGCATCAAGAAAGCGCACTCCTATTGCCAATTATTTTGCGTACTTACCTTTGGCAGGCCGCCTTTTTGCGTGTCAGCTGATAATAAGGGTACTGAAGTGGCAATGTTGCCATTATCAAACTCAATTCAATCTCCCTATTTTGTGAGCAATGGAGAGTTTCGTATCTATTTATCTATGATTTTGGTTTTTACTGCTCAAATTTTTTACAATTTGGGTAATATATGGGGTATTCCATTCAAAATTTTAAAAATTTTGTTTCGAGTTGAATATTTGTTTCTTGTTATACATGCGAAAATATTCGATACATATTTTTTATATCAATATGTTATGTTTTGAATCGCGGCTTGCGGCTTAACCAGTGTATCTCCGGTAAACTACTCGCGTAAGCCACGATTCAAAAATTCGTTGCTTTGTAAGTATTTATTTTCGCGTTATTAAATTTTACCAGAGTTTATAAAAACATTTTGTTCTTATTTTCCAATAACATAAAAGAAAAAAAGTCCACATGTAAAAAAGTTTGTGAAATATGAAAAAAAATATCTCGAAAACTTCGCGTAACATGATATAAAAAATTACGTATTGAATATTTTGGTATATATAGCAAGACATAAAGTATTCAATGCGAAAAAAATTAGAAGGCACATTATGTATGGAATACCTCAAATATAATATTTGCGCAACACTACGCCTACACTAAAAAATATTGTTATGTGTGCTTTTCCCAAAGAATAGTTGCTTTTCGGCCCAGGAAATGTGCTGTTTGGACAGGGTTGGACCAGAGGGAGGGGTGGTAGTGACTGTCTCTCTGTGGATAATGGTTAGGACCCGCCGGTACGCCTTCGGATGCAGCGGTTGCATTAAATAAGGCGGGATTCTCGTCCTTCAGTTCAAGGAGATGCCCCCTGATGTGCCTGGGAGGCGGCTCATCTTCAAGCAGATGCCTATTTAGGTGCCCCGAGCGGTGACACTCAGCAAGGAACTGTTAGCTGAGCATGAGGTTGTGCTCCTTAACTCGGAGCACATTCACCTCTTAATGAAGATGTTCCTCAGGCGACATCAGCAGGCATACCGTCTCCGTGCGGAGTGCGGCGTTCTGGCAGGTCTGCAGTTTCATCCCCTCCTACTGGTTCTCGGCGACCACACTGGCGCAGCGTCGTTTATTACCGGCCGGCCAATCGCCTTGCATGTTGCCAACAACGTTTCTTTGTCTTTGTCCCAAGACCTGCCGGCGAGCGACTTGAGGACATTGTCGCGGCTCTGTACTTTATTGGCGATTGCGGTAGTGTGCGCAGAGAAGGAGAGCAGGCTGTCAAATATAACCCCCAGAATACTCGGGTGGTTAACCGTCGGAATGGGGTGGCATCCATATGGATATTAAGATCCGACCTGCCCTCCTTTGATCACATGGCAAAGAGGGTCGCCGAGGACTTAGTAGGGGACAACGTTAGGTTTCTGCCTGTGAAGAAACGGGCAAGGTCGGAGAGATATCCGTTCACTTTCGGACACAGCTCATCAATTGCATTGCCGGTGGCCATTATCGAGCAATCATATGCATATGAGACTATTGTGACTGCCTCTGGCGGCTGAGGGAGCTTGGAGATATAGTGGTTAAGCAAGACTGGATCCAGGCCGCCAACCTGCGGTACCCCTTGTTTAATTCTCCTTATATTCGATGTTGAGCCTCTAAATAATACCGATGATTGACGACCACACAGGTAATTAGAGGTCCACCGTTTCAGCCCCTGCGGGAGAGCTGATGATTCCCATGACTGCGATTCACCTGTGTGTTTATGGCCTTGAGCCCTGTTGTTGCACTTTCCGGAAGCTATGTTGACACTCAGCCGAGCACAGGTGGTAAGTGTGTAGGAGGAGTACGGCCTCCAGTGTCTTTATCACTGGCGAAAGCAGGGAAATCGGCCGATAGGGGTCATTACCAACGCAGCCGGTTCTACGTACCGGAATGACCCGGGTTTTACCCGGCCAAGGGCTGTTGTTTCGACAATCTACCCTTTTTAGATCGGCGCATACCATTCGTCGTTTATCATCTCTGGAGCAATGCCTTTCAGCACGGTTGCTCCACACACTTCTGCTCAGGGCTGGAATTGAATCCAACCCTGGTCCAGATAGATATTTTTGCTGCGTATGCCAGAGAAGGCTCCATCCAAACTCCACCTCGGTAAGGTGTAATACGTGCGATGGATGGAGCCATCTTAAGGTTTGCTGAGGCCTTAAGACACATATGAAGTGGACCACACGGTATGTGGCCCCGTGTTGCTTGCGCTCTCAAGCGCCAACAGCCTCCGCGGCTAAAAACATTGCGGCAATTGCGCCGGTGCTATCCAGCACCCAGGGGGCCTCCACAACTCCAAGGAGCAAGCAGTGGACAGGTGACTACCTTGCCCCATGTTGCAGAGCTTTGCAGCTGCATACGTCTCCTCCGCGCTGCCCCCAATCTCCACCAAGCAGCAACCTGCACAGCGGCAAGCGCAACTGAGGCAAGGTGGACAACCACACATGTCCCTTACACCCATCATCGCGTCGACACATCCTGGGCGGATTAAGCTCCTGCAGATGAACTGCAACAGACTCCAGAGCAAGATCGAGGAGATAACCGACTTTATGAGAAGACATGGTTTGTTAATAGCCGCGCTCCAAGAGACGAAACTGCGCAGCAATTCCACCCTGTTGATATGCAACGGCTACAATGTGCATCGTAAGGATCGCCAGCGAGGTAATGGTGGTGGCTTAGCATTTATCACCCATTCCACTGTGCAGTATCGGCTTATTGAAGAAGACATCGACAATAGGCACAACCTTAGAATGTCAAGGAATAGCTGTCCGGTCAGGCGATGTCGAGTTCGAAATATTCAATATTTATATACCCCCTGTCACCTGCTGCCCGGCAGGATATCACCCGGACATAGGTGCGCTCCTCAGAGGTGAAAACCGATTGGTAGTTGGTGACTTCAACGCGCACCACGATCTCTGGCACTCAAGCCTATCAGCTGATCGTCACTCTGGCACAACAAGGTTAAGTTGCTGTGTGTTTCGTTTCCTGGATCGCAGCTATTGACAGGTTGTCCCGACTCATAAAGTCGATTATCTCCTCGATCTTGCCCTGCAGACCGTTGTAGTTCAGCTGAAGGAGTCTCGTTTGCCTCGGGAGAGTCGTCGCAGAGAGAGGTGTGAGGGAAGGGTGATATTGCACCTGGTCCTTGCTGCACATGCAGTGGCACATTGGGCTGCCTTGGGTTGGTGTTTGGCAGCCCCACCATGGGCGTCTGCGATTGCGGGGCTCTACAGCAAGGAGCCAGGTAGTCACCCGACCAGTCACGATTATTGCGGAGACCAGAACACACACGAAAGTGGCACCAGCCTTGGCACGACTTGCACCTGACGGATGCGCGTTCCGGTATATCCTGGTCTGACACACGGAGCAGGCTGTGTGGGGTACCAGCAGCTGCTGGCTAGTCCCCACACGAGAAGCGGAGGTGGGTGGGGGAGAGGAGCGATCATGTTGTTGTGTGCTCCTGTGAACCGTGGAGGTTCTACCGGTGCACTAGTTGCGGCTAAGGAGGCCGTAGAGGCTACGGGCGCCGTAGGGCGCGAACAACATGGGCCAGAGAGTTTGTGGACCCCTCCTTGTGGGATTTAAGCCTGAGCAGACCTTAACATGTCTACATCCGTCGCACGAATTACACCTTACGGAAGTGGAGATCGGATGGAGCCTTTTCTGGGAGACGCAGCAAAAGTAGGTTTCTCGTCCAGGGTTTGGCTCGATGCCAGCCCTGAGCAGAAGGAGATGGAGCAACCCTGATACTAGGATTTGCTCAAGGGGATACAGACGACTTATGGGGTAGGCCGAACTAAACAGGGTTAGATCGCCGAAACAACAGTCCTTGGCCGGGTAAAACCCGGGTCATTTCGGTACGTAGAACCGACTGTAATGGAAATAATGACGGTTCTCTCGCAGGGGCGCTTTTGGTTAAGACATCGATTCACCACGGGACCCAAATTTTTGCAGGATTTCGCGTTCCCGATGGCCTACTTCTGGCGGCCGCATCACAAAACACATTCACCGTTCGGAGTCGGCGTAAAACTGTAGAACCCCAATTTGTGTTACAACATCAAGACGCACACCACAAATTGTAGGAGAAGTGCGGCAAAATCGCTTATGCGGTTATAGCGCCAATTAAGTAAGAAAGTAAGTAAGGTGGCCTATTCCACCTCAACGCAGGTGAAGGCAAAGGGTTAGGTAGTGTTGAACTGTTTTCGCAACCTCCTGGTCACCTTCCATTTGGTCGTATTCACCGAAGGATGCAGATTGAATAGTCGGCTAAAATAACTCGCGAAAATCTTCGGGCCCGACGGAGTATGATATCCGAATGAAATTTCCACTCGGTCATCACGCTTCGTCGGTTTGGATAAGCACCTCACGGTGGACCAGAGCTTGCCAATACCTGAGACTAGGTTACAGCACTTTAAATGCTGCTCCCACTTATTCCGCTTGTTTTGGTCCATCAGCCTCAGCATCGTCAAGTTCAAATCGCTGAATAGTTTGCTAGTGAAGCTGATCAGCTTAAAAATTGGGACGGTTTTAAGGAATCTTCCTTGCCAGGATGAACCGATCCGTAGTAGCCGTGATCACCTTGCGGAGCTTTTGCCCGCCTGTGCGAACATCGGTAGGAGTGGGAAGAGCTCTGATTTCTCAGTTAACTCCACGAATCCGACCTAATTAGCCTTTTTCAAATTGACATAGGTTCTCTGGTTCGCGAAGACAAAGTCAGCAGGCCTGTCGATCGAGATGACTACATTCCCATTACAGTTCATTTTACGTACCGGGTTTCACCCGGCAAGGGATTTGTTTCGGCGATCTAACCCTGCTCAGGGCTGGCACCGAGCCAAACCCTGGACCAGAAACCTATTTTTGCTGCGTCTGCTAGAAAAGTTTCCATCCGAATCCACTTCGGTAAGCTACACCTCATTCGTGCGACGGATGTAGAAATTTTAAGGTCTGCTCAGGCTTAAATCCCAGAAGGAGGGGTCCACAAACTATCTGGCCCATGTTGTTCGCGCCCTACGGCGCCCATCGCCTCTACGGCCTCCTTAGCCGCAACTAGTGCACCGGTAGAACCTCCACGGTTCACAGGAGCACACAACAACATGATCGCTCCTCTCCCCCACCCACCTCCGCAGGGATCAGGTAGACAACATCACCCTTCCCTCACACCTCTCTCCGCGAGGACTTTCCGGAGGCAAACGAAACTCCTTCAGCTGGTGCTGTCACACAGTACAGTATGTCAAGGAATAGCAGTCCGGTCAGGCGATGTCGAGCTCGAACTATGCAACGTTTATATACCCCCTGTCCAGAGCAAGATGGAGGAGATAACCGACCTCATGAATGGTCTATTGATAGCAAAGGTCCAAGAAACGATTAGATTTTGTTGAATTGCAGCGGATAAAATGTGCATCGTAATTATCCCGAGCGTGATAATGGAGATGGCTTAGCATTCATCACACACAACACAGTGCAATATCGTCTTATCGAAAAAGACATTAGCCGCAGGGATACTACCCTTGAATGTCAGGGCATAGCTATCCGGTCAGGCAATGTCGAGCTCGAAATATTTAATATATATACCCGCTGTTACCTGCTGCCCGACAGGATATCACCCTAGATGGATATATATTAGAGGATTGCACTTCGACCTTAAAGATCCATTGTGCCCTCTGCTCTTTATAGTACCTCGTCTAAACCCAACTCCTTTATAAAGTCTAATATAATAGTTGGTGGCAACGAGCGTATATGCTCCTCAGCTGGGCTATGTGTACCCTGGTAGCTTTGTCGTATTCTCGAGATGGCGTCACACTCAAGCAACAGGTGCATCGGGGTCTCCGGAGCTAAGTCGCAAAAACGACAGTACTCGTTCGACCATATTCCGAGCCTGTGCAGATGACCTCCCAGCCTGCAGTGTCCTGTGAGAAAGCCTGTCAGCATCCTCAGACTATTCTTCGAGAGGTGCATAAACTGCTTGAAGCGTTTATGGTTGTAACCTCCCAGTAGACACTTCGCCTGACGTAACCCCGGCTCAAACTGCCAGTGATCCTCCTTTAAGTTGTTTTCTTCTATCCTACGCTCTTCCTTGATAGTGTGTTGTCCTATCGCTAGGAAAGGCTCAGGTCCTATAGGCGTTTTTTAGCCGCCTCCCTTGCTAATCTATCAGCTTCCTCGTTACCTTCTATACCTTGATGGCCAGGGATCCAGAGGAGCTGAATATTATTTTGTATTGCTAGTGTGTTGAGTCTCTCTATGCATTCAAGCACTAGTGAGGATTTCACCTCATATGAGGCTAGCGTTCATTGCGATAGTTTCTCTTCTGGTTGATCTCTGCACATAACAGGATGGCATACACCTCCGCTTGGAAGATGCTTGGACTCCTTCCCATTGGTACCGACATGTGTGTTCTGGGGCCAAAGACCCCAGCTCCTATGCCTTCCGGTGTTTTACCAGTGCAGGTTGCTAGCTTGGAGGTGTCGTTCTAGTGCGGATACGCTCCATGTTACTTTGCTTCCTAATTCAATTTTAAAATTCCTTTCAAAATTGGTTACTTTGATGATATCGTCCCTGGGGAATTGGGCTAGTGGTAGCCGTGCGCTGAGCGCCTCCATTTCCTTAAACGATATGACTTTCCCTTTTCCATACCCTTCTTTAGCAATGTTCAGTAGGGTTCTTTTCGCTGTCTGTTCTATAACTATGTAAAGTGGCGTTAGGTCCAGAATCACCTCTAGTGCCTTAGTCGGACACGTGCGCATGGCTCCTGTAATGCATACACACGTTAGCCGTTGTAGCCTTGTTAGTGATTTCCAACACTGTTGAAAGGGAGGTTCTTGATACCCACGCCACCGCCCCATAGGTTACTATTGGCCTAACAATCATAGTGTACATCCATCTAAGCATGTTTGGGTTGCAGCCCCAGGACTTTTCCGCTTGATGTCTGCACACCATTATTGCTTTGGTTGCTTTGGATATTGTCACATCGACATGTTCGCTCAAGAGTAATTTGGAGTCTATTGTGAGACCTAGGTATTTCACCTTGCTGTTGTTGTTGTTGTTGTAGCGGCTAGTCGCGCCCCGTAAAGAGCGGATTCACCCATGGTCGTTGTCGTCAAACTCATCTAGGGGGAGGCCCAGGAAACGTGCAGTTTCGACAGGGTTGGACCAGAGGGAGAGGGGGGTTAGATGAGTGGGTTTGAGAGGGCATGTGAATAGGTGGTTGGTGTCGTGCGGAGAATCTCCACATGCCGGACATGTGTTGGGTATGTCGGGGTTGATTCTGGATAAGTAGGAGTTGAGCCTGCTACAGTATCCAGATCGTAATTGTGCCAGAGTGACGCGGGACTCGCGGGGCAGCAGGGACTCCTCATCTGCTACAGGTGGTGGTTGGGCTCCGATGACTGCATTTACCTGGCGGGAGTCAATGATGTTCGTGACTGTGTCTCTGTGGATGTTGCTTAGGACCCGCCGGTACGCCTCCGGATCCAGCGGTTGTGTGATGAGTGGCTGGATCTCGTCCTTTAGTTCTAGTAGATGTCTTCTAATGTGCCTGGGGGGCAGCTCTACGGCAAGCAGGTGCCCGTTTGGATGCCCCGAGCGGTGACATCCAGCAAGGAACTGCTTGCTGAGCATGAGGTTGTGCTCCTTAACTCGGGGCACATTGACCTCTTGGTGGAGATGCTCCTCAGGCGACATCAGAAGACATCCCGTCACCGTGCGGAGTGCGGCGTTCTGGCAGGTCTGCAGCTTCATCCATTGTGTCCTGCTGGTTCCCGGCGACCAAACTGGCGCAGCATAGTTTATTACCGGCCGGCCAATCGCCTTGTATGTTGCCAACAACGTTTCTTTGTCTTTGCCCCAAGAGCTGCCGGCGAGCGACTTGAGGACATTGTTGCGGCTCTGTACTCTATTGGCGATTGCGGTAGTGTGCGCGGAGAAGGAGAGCAGGCTGTCGAAAGTCACCCCCAGAATCTTCGGGTGGTTAACCGTCGGAATGGGGGTGCCATCGATGTGGATGTTAAGATCCAGCCTGACCTCCTTCGTCCAGGTGGTAAAAAGGGTCGCCGAGGACTTGGCAGGGGACAGCGCCAGGTTTCTGCTAGTGAAAAATTGGGCAAGATCCGAGAGATATCCGTTCACTTTCAAACACAGATCATCAATTGCATTGCCGGTTGCCATTATCGAGCAATCATCAGCATAGGAGACAATCGTGACTCCCTCTGGCGGTTGAGGGAGCTTGGAGATGTATATTTCACCTTGCTCATCATGCTGACTTCGATCCCTGCCAGGGTGATAGTTCTCATCCCTGGTAGTTTCCTTTTTCTGCTAAATGGTACGATGGCCATCTTGTGTGGGTTGATATTGAGCCCCACCCCGGCGCACCATGCCTTTGTAAGATTAAGAGCTCTTTGTACGATGTCGCATAATGTGTTCTCGTATTTTCCTCTAGCTATAATGACAATGTCATCCGCGTATCCCTGGCAGCGAATTCCGTTGTCAGTTAGCAGCTGTAGCAGTTCATCCACTACCAGGCTCCACAGAAGAGGGGAGATTACTCCCCCTTGTGGGCAGCCCTTACTGGGTTTTAGCTGCACAACGCTGCCCGCAACAGTTGTTTCCGCTGTTCTGGTTGTTGTTGTTGTTGTTGTAGCGGCTAGTCGCGCCCCGTAAAGAGCGGATTCACCCATGGTCGTTGTCGTCAAACTCATCTAGGGGGAGGCCCAGGAAACGTGCAGTTTCGACAGGGTTGGACCAGAGGGAGAGGGGGGTTAGATGAGTGGGTTTGAGAGGGCATGTGAATAGGTGGTTGGTGTCGTGCGGAGAATCTCCACATGCCGGACATGTGTTGGGTATGTCGGGGTTGATTCTGGATAAGTAGGAGTTGAGCCTGCTACAGTATCCAGATCGTAGTTGTGCCAGAGTGACGCGGGACTCGCGGGGCAGCAGGGACTCCTCATCTGCTACCGGTGGTGGTTGGGCTCCGATGACTGCATTCGCCTGGCGGGAGTCAATGATGTTCGTGACTGTGTCTCTGTGGATGTTGCTTAGGACCCGCCGGTACGCCTCCGGATCCAGCGGTTGTGTGATGAGTGGCTGGATCTCGTCCTTTAGTTCTAGTAGATGTCTTCTAATGTGCCTGGGGGGCAGTTCCACGGCAAGCAGGTGCCCGTTTGGATGCCCCGAGCGGTGACATCCAGCAAGGAACTGCTTGCTGAGCATGAGGTTGTGCTCCTTAACTCGGAGCACATTGACCTCTTGGTGGAGATGCTCCTCAGGCGACATCAGAAGACATCCCGTCACCGTGCGGAGTGCGGCGTTCTGGCAGGTCTGCAGCTTCGTCCATTGTGTCCTGCTGGTTCCCGGCGACCAAACTGGCGCAGCATAGTTTATTACCGGCCGGCCAATCGCCTTGTATGTTGCCAACAACGTTTCTTTGTCTTTGCCCCAAGAGCTGCCGGCGAGCGACTTGAGGACATTGTTGCGGCTCTGTACTCTATTGGCGATTGCGGTAGTGTGCGCGGAGAAGGAGAGCAGGCTGTCGAAAGTCACCCCCAGAATCTTCGGGTGGTTAACCGTCGGAATGGGGGTGCCATCGATGTGGATGTTAAGATCCAGCCTGACCTCCTTCGTCCAGGTGGTAAAAAGGGTCGCCGAGGACTTGGCAGGGGACAGCGCCAGGTTTCTGCTAGTGAAAAATTGGGCAAGATCTGAGAGATATCCGTTCACTTTCAAACACAGATCATCAATTGCATTGCCGGTTGCCATTATCGAGCAATCATCAGCATAGGAGACAATCGTGACTCCCTCTGGCGGTTGAGGGAGCTTGGAGATGTAGTGATTAAACAGTAATGGGGATAGGACGCCACCCTGCGGTACCCCTTGTTTAATCCTCCTTGGTTTCGATGTTGTATCTCTAAACCATACCGATGATTGACGACCACACAGGTAATTCGCGGTCCACCGTTTCAGTCCCTGCGGGAGAGTTGATGATTCCACGTCAGCTAGTAGCGTGGAGTGGCTAACTGTGTCGAAAGCTTTCGACAGATCCAACGCTACTAGGACGGTTCTCTCGCAGGGGCGGTTTTGGTTAAGACCACGGTTCACCTGTGTGTTTATGGCATTAAGTGCTGTTGTTGTGCTGTGCACTTTCCGGAAGCCATGTTGATGCTTAGCTGACCCAAGGTGGTATGTATAGTACGGGAGGAGTAGGGCCTCAAGTGTCTTTACCACAGGTGAAAGCAGGGAAATCGGCCGATAGGAATCACCCTTGTCGGCCGGTTTCCCTGGTTTCAGTAGTGGGACCACCTTCCCAACCTTCCAGATGTCTGGAATGATGAGGGTGGCCATAGACAAATTGAGGATCCCGGTGAGGTACTCAACTCCCGCGGGGCCTAAATTCTTCAGCATCAACACGCTTAGCCCGTCAGGGCCAATGGCCTTGGAGGCTTTCGCCTTCCCGATGACCTCCTTTACCTCGCCACAAGTGAAGGTAAGAGGCGCGCTGTTGTTCGGTATTTTGCGCAGCCTCCTGGTCACCTTCCGCTTGGTCCTATCCCCCGAAGGATGCAGTATAAACTGTCGGCTAAAATAGCTCGCGCATCTCTTCGGGTCCGACGAGGCACGATCCCCGAATGAAATTTCCACTCGGTCGTCGTGCTTCGTCGGGTTGGATAAGGACTTCACGGTAGACCAAAGCTTACCAACACCCGTGACCAGATTACAGGACTTCAGATGCTCCTCCCACTTGTTCCGCTTGTGTTGGTCAACCAGCCTCCGAATCGCCACGTTTAAATCCTGAATATTAGGATTACGGGGATCGGAGCGGCGAAGGTGGTCGCGTTCGTTCGCTAGAGCGGCCGCTTCAGCCGGGAAGTTGGGACGGATCTCAGGGATCCTCCCTGCCGGAATGAAGCGGGCCGCAGCTGACGCAACCACCTTGCGGAACTTATGTTCGCCTTTTCGAACGTCGGTGGGAGCGGGAAGAGACCTGAAGGCATTTTCGGTGAACTCCGCGAACCTGACCCAGTCAGCCTTTTTAAAGTTGATATAGGTCCGATGGTCCGCGGAGACAAAGTCAGCAGGTCTGTCAATCGAGATGATTATAGGTAGGTGGTCTGATGCAAGCGATAGCATAGGTCGCCACGTTATGCTATTTATCAGACCTGCGCTAGCTATCGTTAGGTCAGGCGAGCTGCTGCAACTACCCATAATCCTGGTGGGGGCATCATCATTCATCGTGCAGAATGTCGAATCGTCTATCTGCTCTGCCAAATCGTTTCCCCTCCGATCAGCTGGTAGGCTTGAATGCCAGAGATCGTGGTGCGCATTAAAGTCACCTACTACCAATCGGTTTTCACCTCTGAGGAGCGCACCTATGTCAGGGTGATATCCTGCCGGGCAGCAGGTGACAGGGGGTATATAAATATTAAATATTTCGAGCTCGACATCGCCTGACCGGACAGCTATTCCTTGACATTCTAAGGTAGTGTCCCTGCGGTCGATGACTTCTTCAATAAGACGATACTGCACTGTGTGATGGGTGATGAATGCTAAGCCACCACCATTACCTCGCTCGCGATCCTTACGATGCACATTGTAGCCGTTGCAACTCAACAGAGTTGAGTTGCTGTGCAGTTTCGTTTCTTGGATCGCAGCTATTGACAGATTATGCCGACTCATAAAGTCGGTTATCTCCTCAATCTTGCCCTGCAGCCCATTGCAGTTCAGCTGAAGGAGTCTCGTTTGCCTCGGTAGAGTCGTCGCGGAGAGGGGTGTGAGGGAAGGGTGATGTTGCCCACCTGGACCCTGCTGCACATGCAATGGCACGTTGGGCTGCCTTATGGTGTTGTTTGGCAGCGCCGCCACTGGCGCGTGCGGTTGCGAGGCTCTACAACAGGGAGCCAGGTAGTCACCCGACCATTCACGTGTGGTGCGCAGGCCAGAACACACTCGAAAGTGACACCAGCCTTGGCACGAATTGCACCTGACTGATGCCGCATTCCGGTATATCCTAGCCTGACACACGGAACAGACTGTGTGGGGTACCAGGAGCTGCTGGCTATTCCCCACACGGGGGGCGGAGCTAGGTTGGGGGGGGGGAGGGGAGCGACCATGTTGTTGTGTGCTCCTGCGAACCGTAGAGGTTCTGCCGGTGCTAGGCACCGGTGCACTAGGTGCAACTTGGGGAGCCGTAGAGGCTATGGGCGCCGTAGGGCGCGAACAACATGGGGCCACATAGTTTGTGGACCACTCCTTGTGGGTCTTGAGGCCTGAGCAGACCTTAAGATGGCTCCATCCGTCGCACGAATTACACCTTACCGAAGTGGAGTTCGGATGGAGCTTTTTCTGGCAAACGCAGCAAAAATAGGTTTCTGGACCAGGGTTTGACTCGATGCCAGCCCTGACCAGAAGGAGGTGAAGCAACCCTGCTGCAAGGAGTTGCTCCAGGAGAGACAGACAACTTATGGGGTAGGCCGATCTAAACAGGGTTAGATTGCCGAAACAACAGTCCTTGGCCGGGTAAAACCCGGGTCATTCCGGTACGTAGAACCGACTGTCGTGGGAATGTCGCTGTTCTGGTCCTAAGTAGTGCCAATTGCATATGGATGAGTGCACGTTCCTTTTCGTTAGCGCTTGGCATACCCCTGTATGTGTGGCGTTGTCGAAAGCTCCCTCTATATCCAGAAAAGCGCATATAACGGTCTCCTCGAAGTCGAATGCACTCTGTATCTCCGTCGTCAGTTGGTACAGAGCAGTATCCGTAGATCGTCCCGCTCTGTATGCATGTTGACTTGGGTGAAGAGGTTTTCTTCGCAGAGTTTTGACCTTATCTCATTATCGATGATCTTCTCCATTGTTTTGAGTATAAAGGAGGTTAGACTGATTGGTCTAAAGGACTTCGCTAGTGAGTAATCCCTTTTTCCTACCTTTGGTAAAAAAATTACCTTAGCTCTCCTCCACACCATTGGAATGTAGACAAGAGCAAACGAATCCAATGGTTTGAAGCGGTGGACTGCGAACTACCTGAGTGGTCGACAGGCGTCGGTGTATTTTAGAAACTCAACATCTAAACCGAGAAGAATTAAACAAGGGGTACCTCAGGGTGGCGTTCTCTCCCCGGTTTTGTTTAACCATTATATCTCGAAGCTTCTTCGGCCACCCGAGGGGGTTTCAATAGTCTCATATGCCGACGACTGGCATCCGGCAATGCAATTGATGACGTGTGCTCAAAAGTGAATGGTTATCTCTCAGAGCTTGCTCATTTCTTAACTGGTCGGAACTTGTTTCTATCCCCTGCTAAGTCCTCAGCGACCTTATTTACCACCTGTACGAAGGAGGTCAGGACACAATTGAATATATATATGGGCGGTAAAACTGTGCCGACAGTAAACCACCCACAACTGCAGTCGTCAATAAAGTAGAGCCGCAACAAAGTCCTCAAGTCGCTAGCCGGCAGCACTTGGGGCAAAGACAAAGAAATGTTGTTAGCAACATACAAGGCGATTGGCCGGTCAAACTACGTAGCTCCAATTTGGTCGCTCGGGACAAGCAGGACGCAGTGGATGAGATTACAGGCTACCCAGAATGCAGCACTCTGGACGGCAACGGGATGCCTTCTGATGTCTCCGGTAGAACACCTACACCATGAGGCTCCAATGCTCCCAGTTAGGGAGCATAACTTTATGCTCGCCAGGCAGTTCCACATTGGTTGTCATCGTAGTGGCCACCCTAACGAGTACCTGCTTGATGAGGATGCGCCTCCGAGACACGTCAGGGGGCATCTCCTCGGGGTCAAACCACCAGCCATAGCAGAGTAGGAGCTCCAGCTGCGTCGTGAATCCCGCGTCACTCTGGCCCAACTACGTTCCGGATATTGTAGCAGGTTAAACTCCTACTTATCCAGAATTAACCCAGACATACTCAATGTGTATCCGGCATGTGATGATTCCCCGCACGATATCGCTCACCTTTTCACATGCCCCTTAAAACCGACTCATCTAACCCCCCTTTCCCGTTGGTCCGACCCTGTCGAAACTGCGCGTTTCTTGAGCCTACCCCTAGATGAGTTTGATGATAACGACCATAGTTGAACTGATCTTGCAGGGTCTCAGAAACCGCTACAACAACAGCCGATAGGGGTCACCCTTGCCGGCCGGTTTCCCTGGTTTCAGCAGTGCAAACCAACCTCCCAACCTTCCAAATGTCAGGATTTATGAGGGTGACCATGGACAGATTGAGGATCCCTGTAAGAAGCTCAACTCCCGGGGGCATCCATTTTTTAACATCAACACGCCTAGGCCTTTGGGAGGATTTCGCCTTCCCGATGGCCTCCTTCACCTCGCTACACGTGGAAGTAAGGGGTGCCCTGGTGTTTGGCTGTTTGAGCAGCATTCTGGTTACCTTCCGTTGGCCATATCTTCCGAAGGTTGCAGAATAAATTGCCGGCTAAAATAGCTCGCGCATCTGTTCGGGTCCATCGAGGCACGATCCCCGAATGAAATTTCCACTCGGTCGTCGCGCTTCGTCGCACCAGAGCTTACCGACGCCTGTGACTAGGTGGCAGGTCTTCAGGTGTTCCTTCCAATTATTCCGCTTATTATGGTACACCAACCTCCGAATCGCCACGTATAAATCCCTAATATAAGGATTACGGGGATGTAGTGGCGAAGGCGGTCACGCTCATTTGCTAGAGCAGCCCCTTCAGTCGGGAAGATGGGACGGATATCGGGGATCCTCTCTGCCGGTATGAAGTGAGTCGCGGCAGACGCAACCACCTTGCGAAACATCTGTTCGCTTCTGCAAACGTAAGTGGGTGTAGAAAGAGTGGTCCGGAGACAAAGTCATCAGGCCTGTCAATCGAGATGACTATGGGTATCTGGTCTGATGCAAGCGATATTATAGGTCGCCACGTTATGCTATTTATTCGACCTGCGTTAGCTATTGTTAGTTCAGGCGAGCTAATCGTCTATCTGCTCTGCCAAATCGTTTCCCCTACGGTAGGCTTGAATGCCATAGATAATGGTGCGCGTTGAAGTCACCTACTACCAATCAGTTGTCACCTCTGAGGAGCGTACCTATGTCAGGGTGATATCCAGCCGGGCAGCAGGTGACAGGGGGTATATAAACGTTGCATAGTTCGAGCTCGACATCGCCTGACCGGACTGCTATTCCTTGACATTCTAAGGTAGTGTATCTGCGGTCGATGTCTTCTTCGATGAGACAGCACCAGCTGAAGGAGTTTCGTTTGCCTCCGTAGAGTCCTCGCGGAGAGAGGTGTGAGGGAAGGGTGATGTTGTCTACCTGATCCCTGCTGAACATGCAGTAGCACATTAGGCTACCTTAAGGTGTTGTTGGCAGCGCCACTATGGGCGTGTGTGGTTGCGGAGCTCTACAGCAAGGAGCCAGGTAGTCACCCGACCAGTCACGATTATTGCGGAGACCAGAACACACACGAAAGTGGCACCAGCCTTGGCACGACTTGCACCTGACGGATGCGCGTTCCGGTATATCCTGGTCTGACACACGGAGCAGACTGTGTTAAGTACCAGCAGCTGCTGGCTAGTCCCCACACGAGGGTGGAGGTGGGTGGGGGAGAGGAGCGATCATATTGTTGTGTGCTCCTGTGAACCTTGGAGGTTCTACCGGTGCACTAGTTGCGGCTAAGGAGACCGTAGAGGCTATGGGCACCATAGGGCGCGAACAACATGGGCCAGATAGTTTGTGGACCCCTCCTTGTGGGATTTAAGCCTGAGCAGACCTTAACATGTCTACATCCGTCGCACGAATGAGGTGTACCTTACCGAAGTGGATTCGGATGGAAACCCGGCCAAGGACTGTTGTTTCGGCGATCTAACCCTGTTTAGATCGGCCTACCCCATAAGTCGTCTGTCTCCCCTTGAGCAACTCCTAGCAGCAGGGTTGCACCACCTCCTTCTACTCAGGGCCAAACCCCGGACCAGAAACCTACTTTTGCTGAGTCTGCCAGAAAAGGCTCTATCCGATCTCCACTTCGGTAAGGTGTAATTCGTGCGACAGATGGAGCCATCTTAAGGTCTGCTCAGGCCTTAAGACCCATAAGGAGTGGTCCACAAACTACATATGTGGCCCCATGTTGTTCGCGCCCTACGGCGCCCATAGCCTCTACGGCCCCCTAGTTGCACCTAGTGCACCAGTGCCTAGCACCGGCAGAACCTCTACGGTTCGCAGGAGCACACACAACATGGACAGAGGTGGAAACCGATTGGTAGTTGGTGACTTCAACGAGCACCACGATCTCTGGCATTCAAGCCTACCAGCTGATCGTAGGGGAAATGATTTGGCAGAGCAGATAGACGATTCGACATTCTGCACGATGAATGATGATGCCCCCGCCAGGATTATGGGTAGTTGCAGCAGCTCGCCTGACCTAACAATAGCTAGCGCAGGTCTGATAAATAGCATAACGTGGCGACCTATGCTATCGCTTGCATCAGACCACCTACCCATAATCATCTCGATTGACAGACCTGCTGACTTTGTCTCCGCGGACCACCGGACCTATATCAACTTTAATAAGGCTGACTGGGTCAGGTTCGCGGAGTTCACCGAAAATGCCTTCAGATCTCTTCCCACACCCACGGACGTTCGTAAAGGCGAACAGAAGTTCCGCAAGGTGGTTGCGTCAGCTGCAGCCCGCTTCATTCCGGCAGGGAGGATCCCCGAGATCCGTCCCAACTTCCCGGCAGAAGCCGCTGCTCTGGCGAACGAACGCGACCACCTTCGCCGCTCCGATCCCCGAAATCCAAACATCCAAGATTTAAATGTGGAGATTCGGACGCTGGTAGACCAAAACAAGCGGAACAAGTGGGAAGAGCACTTGAAGTCCTGTAACTTGGTCACGGGTGTTGGTAAGCTCTGGTCTACCGTGAAGTCCTTATCCAACCCGACGAAGCACGACGACCGAGTGGAAATTTCATTCGGGGATCGTGCCTCGTCAGACCCAAAGAGATACGTGAGCTATTTTAGCCGGCAATTTATACTGCATCGTTCTGGGGATAGGACCAAGCGGAAGGTGACCAGGAGGCTGCGCAAACTACCGAACAACAGCGCGCCGCTTACCTTCACTTGTGGTGACGTAAAGGACGTCATCGGGAAGGCGAAAGCATCCAAGGCCATTGGCCCTGACGGGCTAAGCGTGTTGATGCTAAAAAATTTAGGCCCCGCGGGAGTCGAGTTCCTCACAGGGATCCTCAACTTGTCCATGGCCACCCTCATCGTTCCTGACATCTGGAAGGTTGGGAGGGTGGTCCCACTGCTGAAACTAAGGAAACCGGCCGACAAGGGTGATTCCTATCGGCCGATTTTCCTGCTTTCACCTGTGGTAAAGACACTTGAGGCCCTACTCCTCCCGTATTATACATACCACCTTGGGTCGGCTAAGCATGAACATGGCTTCCGGAAAGTGCACAGCACAACAACAGCACTTAATGCCATATACACATAGGTGAACCGCGGTCTGAACCAAAACCGCCCCTGCGAGAGAACCGTCCTAGTAGCGTTGGACCTGTCTAAAGCTTTCGACACAGTCAGCCACTCCACGCTAATAGCTGACGTGGAAGCATCAACTCTCCCCAGGGACTGAAACGGTGGACCGCGAATTACCTGTGTGGTCGTCAATCATCAGTATGGTTTAGAGATAAAACATCGAAACCAAGGAGGATTAAACAAGGGGTACCGCAGGGTGGCGTCCTGTCCCCATTATTGTTTAATCACTATATCTCCAAGCTCCCTCAACCGCTTGATGATCAATTATTGATGATCTGTGTTTGAAGGTGAACGGGTATCTCTCTGATCTTGCCCATTTCTTCACTAGCAGAAACCTGGCGCTGTCCCCTGCTAAGTCCTCGGCGACCCTTTTTACCACCCGCCATGTTTCTCCGCACGACACCAACCACCTATTCACATGCCCTCTCAAACCCACTCATCTAACCCCCCTCTTCCTCTGGTCCAACCCTGTCGAAACTGCACGTTTCCTGGGCCTCCCCCTAGATGAGTTCGACGACGACGACCATGGGTGAATCCGCTCTTTACGGGGCGCGACTATCCGCTCTAACAACAACAACAACAACAGCAACAGACCCCTCCAGCCGAACTGCAACGAGTTGCAGGGCAAGATTCAGGAGATAACCAACTTTATGAGTCGGCACAAACTGTCAATAGCTGCGATCCAGGAAACGAAACTGCACAGCAACGCAACCTTGTTGTTACAATGTGCATCGTAAGGATCGCGAGCGAGGTAATGGTGGTGGCTTAGCGTTCATCACCCATCCCACTGTGCAGTATCGGCTTATTGAAGAAGACATCGACCATATGCACTACCTTAGAATGTCAAGGAATAGCTGTCCGGTCAGGCGATGTCGAGCTCGGAATATTCAATGATTATATACCTCCTGTCACCTGCTGTCAGGCAGGATATCACTCTGACATAGGTGCGCTCCTCATAGGTGAAAACCGACTGGTAGTTGGTGAGTTCAACGCCCACCACGATCACGCCATTCACGCCAACCAGCTGATCGTAGGGGAAACGATTTGGCAGAGCAGATATACGATTCGACATTCTGCACGGTAATGCGAATTGACTGTGCGGTTGGCAATCGTCGGTATTATTCAGATGCCACCATACAAACTAAGGAGTGTTAGAGAAGGGGTACCGCGGGATGCCGTTCTTTCTACAACCTTGTTTAACCACTATATCTCAAAAGCTCCCTAAGCCGCCAGAGTTTGAAGACCTGCCTTCGAAAGTAAACGCATATATCCTAGGATTTTGGGTGCTATATTTGACAGTCTGCTCTCTTTCTCTGCGCACACTACCGCAATGGACAACAAAGTGCAGGGGCGTAAAAAAGTCCTCAAGTCGTGACTGTCAAGTCATTTTATCCGACCAAGGACAGTCACTCCAGTAGCATGGCCCAAATTTTACGTAATATCTTTTATTTTCAACTTTCATGCTTACTTTGTTAGATGTGACACCACTCTTCAGTTGTTGTTTGGGGGAGATTACGATTCCTGGGGCACCGCGTTTTGACGACTATTTCTTGTAGAACTCGACAAAATAAACACTTTTTCACAAGTAAAAAAAATTGATATCTCGCTTGGTTTTCGAGATACAGCGAGTTGAAATTTGTCGATTTTGGTATACATGGTGCTTAATATACGTCGCGTGTAATGCACTTTACGCATGAAATTCTTTGAATTCGTTATTTGTTTGTACTAACTATTCACTTTTCTCAAAATTACAACTATTTTGACATCATATTTTAATAGTTGACTTAAACAACTCAGCCTGCGATTACTCTAAATTTAATGACCTAATATCCGACATTGCTTGGGAAGAAGTTTTTGATGGCTCTGATGTTGTAAAATCTTTCTTAATTTTTAAAACGCTTTTACTCGATTTATGTGTAAACAATATTCCAGCCATAAAAAAAAGACCCTATAAGCAACCTTGGTATAATCGTGAGTTAAAAAAATTAAAAAACCTCAGAAATAAATTTTTTAAAGAGTATAAGACAACTGGGAACCAGATCTTTCGTGGTAAATATGAAGACTATCAAAAGCAATTTAATTGCTTAGACAAATTTCTTTACAGAAACTAAATTCTTGATGTAGAGTCTAAATTAAAATCAAATCCGAAAACGTTTTGGCAGTTTATTAAGTCTAAGAAATCAAGTGCCGGTATACCTTCATCAATGTTCTTTCAAACTAAATTTGCACGTTGCCCTGCTGATGTGTCCAATCTGTTTGCTGAATTTTTTAGATCGAACTTCACCAGTGATGTGGGCACTTCGCCACCTGATAGTGATCTCAAGGTGAATTCCTCTTTTAGTTTTGGATCCTTAAGTTTGTCCTGCGATGATGTTACTAATGGTATTGCCAAACTGAAACCGTCTGTGAAAACAGATGTTAATGGTTTGTCGGGCATTTTGCTAAGAAATTGCCCAGCTTTAGTGCTCCCATTGCAAATTATTTTTAATATGTCGCTAGCTTCTGGAGTTTTTATCGATGATTGGAAATTTACCTCTATTACTCCGCTTTTCAAAAGTGGAAATAAAAGTGACGTCTGCAATTATAGGCCAATATCGAAGTTATCTTCAGTATCTAAAGTCTTTGAGAATATTATCGTAGAAAAAATGTTTTTTATATCTAAGAGTTTAATTTCGCCAAATCAACATGGCTTCGTCTCCAATCGGTCGACTGTTTCTAATCTAGTGGTCTTTAGTGAGTACTGTATAGATTCCTTCTTGGATGGTGTTCAAGTTGATTGTGTCTATACAGATTTCTCCAAGGCTTTTGATAAAGTTTCCCATTCGATTTTAGTTAGCAAGCTGAATTGCATGGGCTTTGATTCTATTTTTTTGCAATGGATTAAATCTTATTTGTGTAATAGACGCTGTGTAGTCACGGTAGATGGCGCAATTTCTAAGCCTTTTATAGCGTCTTCCGGGGTTCCTCAGGGGAGTATTTTAGGGCCTTTGCTCTTTGTGCTATTTATAAACGACATTAGCAGTTGCTTCACATTTGCTAATTTTCTGCTTTATGCTGATGATTTGAAAATATTTTCGGTTGCAAAAAGTTCAACTGATGCTATTAAGTTTCAAGCTGATTTAGACAAGCTGCAATGTTGGTGCATTAAATCTCGCCTTCCTTTGAATATCAAAAAATGCTTTAAAGTCACTTATGCTAAAATTCGCAATATTGTTCCTACGTGTTATAGTATTGCTTCGTCAGTCTTAGAATCTCTGATTGAAATCAAGGATCTTGGCGTTATTTGTTCTTCTAATTTTACTTTTAACAGCCATATTTGTCATATTGTTGCAAAGTCTTTTGCGATGTTAGGTTTTATAAGGCGTAATGCACGAAATTTTCTGATCCCTACACGCTTAAATTATTATACATATGTATATGTACATACGTCTTTTGTTCGCTCTAACTTAGAATATGCAACGATCATTTGGAGGCCATACCATACTAATTTAATAAATAGAATTGAACGTGTACAAAAAGTGTTCCTTAAGTTTGCTTTACGAACCTTAAACTTTTCGGAACCAGTACCTTCGTATAGTTCACGTTTACTTTTAATAAACTTGAAGTCGTTGGAATCTAGAAGATCCATACTCTCCTTGTCTTTTATTTTTAATTTGATTAATGGCGTTGTTGATTGTCCCATTTTATTAGTAAAAATTAATTTTAACATTCCTCAGCGAAGTTTACGTAATTTTTTGCCATTTTATGGGGTTAATTTCAAAACTGAATATGCTCGTAATGCCCCTATTGCCCGCGCGGTTAGTGAATTCAATATGATATCGAACAAGGTATTAATCGAATTTTCTTATTCAACAAATGTTTTTAAAAAACTTTTGGTTTCAATTTTTTAGATTTTGAGTTTTTCTTTTCTTAGTTATTAAGCATAATATTGTTAATAGTCCGTACGGAAACTTTTGTTTTTATAACTTCATGTATATATTTACTCAATAAGTTGTCTGCGAGAAATAATCCTTTTGTAGACCAAATAAATATTAAGTACTTTCTAATATGTGTAGTCTGTAAGAATTTTGTATTCATTGACTTCATAAACAAATAAATAAATAAATAAATAAATAATACAGAAATTAAAATTGAGTTTGGAGTCATAAAATACTACGGAAGTGATGAACCGTGGGGTTGGTATGCATTAAATTGCGCCCGCAGAAAGGTGTTGCACGCAAAAATACTGTGGTCAGCGTAGCCGGTGTTGGACCGGCCAGAGTTATTTTTTTAAAGCGCGGCCGAAGGCCGCCTACGCAGGAAGGTGTTGCACGCAAAAATACTGTGGTCAGCGTAGCCGGTGTTGGACCGGCCAGGGTTATTTTTTTAAAGCGCTGCCGAAGGCCGCCTACGCAGAAAGGTGTTGCACGCAAAAATAATGGGAACTGCGTAAAGAGGGGCATTTGGAAAAAGTGAAATAAAACAAATAACGAATTCAAAGAATTTCATGCGTAAACTGCATGACACGCGACGTATATTATGCACCATGTATACCAAAATCGACAAATTTCAACTCGCTGTATCTCGAAATCCAAGCGAGATATCAATTTTTTTTACTTGTGAAAAAGTGTTTATTTTGTCGAGTTCTACAAGAAATAGTCGTCAAAACGCGGCGCCCCAGGAATCGTAATCTTGCCGTTGTTTGGAAATACCATTCTTCATTTTAAAGTGCGTATTGCGCGTAGTTTATTAACAATCCCTGGTGTTTAATTCAAAATCCATAATATACTAAAACTGTACATGTACATATATTAAGCGTAAATTTATTGCAATATGTACATACCTATTAGAAATTGTGAGGAATTGCAGTGCATATAAGTTTGTTTTAATTACAAACTTTAGCTAAAAATTTCTTTAAAAAATAAACAAAATTTAACATTAACTGTTTTATATTAATTAGGTTACAGATATGCTGATACCCAAAAATTTATCAATATTTTGGAGAAGGAATATAATGAAAGAATAACGAATACTAAATAATATATAGTATGGGATTACCATTATATTGTTATAAATAAATTGGGAAAATTTTCCAATAAGGAACCACGCTTTGAAAAAAAAGGGTTTTATAGGGGGGTAGAGGGGGTCCTCCAGATACTAAATCTGAAAATCCCGTCTACCGGAGGCTTCTAGGTTGTAAGTTATTTGTTGTTAAAGTTGAAAAAATGGTCAAATTTAACCTCACTTTTTCCTTTGTACATCAGCTGAACTGAAATTTCGATGTTGCCATATGTTGCTAAACAAAATCTTAAAAAAAAACCTCTGAAAACAAAAAAACGAAATAAAACAAAAACACAAAGGCTTATAGGTATATTTTATTGCCTCTAGCAGTTTTACGAAAGGGTCTTCGCGTTTTTTTAAAATTGATTTACGCCAAAAAAACTCAACCACGGTATCGGCAAAATTCGCCGGGTAGAACACCTTTCCGCGTGGGCGGCCTTCGGCCGCGCTTTAAAAAAATAACCCTGGCCGGTCCAACTTCGGCTACGCCATCCACAGAATTTTTGCGTAGAACACCTTTCCGCGTGGGCGGCCTTCGGCCGCGCTTTACAAAAATAACCCTGGCCGGTCCAACTTCGGCTACGCCATCCACAGTATTTTTGCGTAGAACACCTTTCCGCGTGGGCGGCCTTCGGCCGCGCTTTACAAAAATAACCCTGGCCGGTCCAACTTCGGCTACGCCATCCACAGTATTTTTGCGTAGAACACCTTTCCGCGTGGGCGGCCTTCGGCCGCGCTTTAAAAAAATAACCCTGGCCGGTCCAACTTCGGCTACGCCATCCACAGTATTTTTGCGTAGAACACCTTTCCGCGTGGGCGGCCTTCGGCCGCGCTTTAAAAAAATAACCCTGGCCGGTCCAACTTCGGCTACGCCATCCACAGTATTTTTGCGTAGAACACCTTTCCGCGTGGGCGGCCTTCGGCCGCGCTTTAAAAAAATAACCCTGGCCGGTCCAACTTCGGCTACGCCATCCACAGTATTTTTGCGTAGGACACCTTTCTGTATTTTTACAAGAAGTGTATATTCCAATCGTAATTTATTAATAAATGAACGTTTGGAATTTACAAAATTCAATTTCATTACGCATCCCAACATGTTTTACAGTAAAAAAGAGTATTTCAATTTTGAAGGATCTGGTATCACCAGTAATGAAGTATGGCGGCCATCTTTCAGCCATTGTGTGTTTACGATTGTAGGAGAAAGCAATAGATTTAGAAAATTGAGTTAAATTAATTAATTTTTACACATTTTGTAAAAAAATATATGTGAATGAAGTTATAAAAGCATTAAATTGCATGTATTAGTAAGAATAAACTTCAATAGTGCAGTGCATATATGAAAATATTGTGAAGTAAGCCAAGAAAATTTAAGAACAAATATCTTAAAAAATATAAATATATGTGCGCAAAATGTTATTAAAACCGGTCAGTGAGCATCTCCCCAACACCCCCTGCGAATTTCATTAAAAAATTACCAGTACTTTGGCTAAAACAGGCAATGGTTCCTTATTGGAAAGCCGACCCAATAAATTTATGTAGAAAAGACTGACATGTATTTGGAAAAAAATGTATAAATATATAATATAAATATACGAATTAAGATTACTTAAATCGTAAGTGGATTTAGTTTAATAGGGAAAAAAGATATTCCGTTTGTACCAAGTGTAAAACAATATAAAAAGCAATGTGAATATCTTAAAAACACTCCCGAGGCCTTAAATCTTTATTTAGGCCCTACAACTTCTCAAAAAAACTGTTATTTTACCCCATTTTCCGAAGGGGTCCCCTGTGGCCTGTTGAGTGATACTCTTTCTTTAACCTGTGACTGTGCTCTTTCTCAAACCTTTTCACAACTACATAACTAAACATTCCCCATAATTTTTAGCGAGGGCGTATTGTGGCGCAAAGTTTACGGAGCGGTTTCATATATTATACATATGTATATTTACATATTTATATATGTATGTATATTTATATACAATTTCAGCTTCTACACCTTTACTGAGTTTATAAGGAAACATCAAATGTGTGTTAACTATCAGGACTCTAATATCAGTTTATATACTTTTCAGCTTATACTTAATATGCGAATATTTCGTTATAGTAAAATTAACGATAAATTCTTAAACTGATGTACAAGCAATATCCACATACATTTCAGTTATAAATAATCTTGACAATCACAGGTCAATTTAAAGTCAATTGAACACGCGTTGTTTAATTTCTTTGCCATAGAATTGTGTATATACAAATCCGCCTGAAGTGAAAATAGCGTCAATTTCCACTTGTATTATGTATGTATGTGCTTTTTAATTTCCGTGCGTGTATAACAAATTCACCTCATAAACGAAAATTTCTTCTAGTGATTAGTGGCATCTAATCAGTAAATGAGTAATCATTTTTTTTAATTTTAGTTAATATCATGAAAACTTGTTCACCTTGAATTGACTTTTTTGTATTTTGATATACAAAATACTTCACTTTTATTAACTGATCTTTGAGATATTATGTTTATTATGGCGCAGTAGATACTTCAAATAAACCCACTCTCGTATATTAGCGCTGAGAACAAGAGCGTTAAAAAAAGATTTTATGTTAAATTATAGAAACACTGTTGAAAAAGTCGTATGAAGATATTTATGTATTAATGTTTTAGCGCACGCACCGAAATCACTGGTCAAATAAGGAATAGCTATTACTTTCTGAGTTTGCAGGCCGCCTACTAATTCTTTCTGCGCTATTTTTTCTTTTGGTTTTCTACACACGAAAAAAGTGTTCAAAATAAAATAGACAATTGCCTTACATGACAACTATACAACTTTTCATTCGATTGGTCGAAAAGAATGTTGTATCGTGCCATATGCTACAGTAGTGGAATTCACGATAGACGGTTTCCATTCTATTAACGGCATAATTGCAGAATACGTACAATTCTCAAATTTAATGGTATACTTCTTTTTTTGGGGGAGACAATAATTGTAGCAGGTATTGAAAGGCAAAAGGTCAAATTAAGCATTTTTTAAATCCAAATATTTCACAAACTAACAAATGGATTTACAATTTTTATACGCCATTAAATAGACAATATAAGCTCCTTTAATTTCATTAATATTTTCGTTCTATATTTTACAATGTTTGCGGCCAAAACTAGTTTTTACTAAAAAATTCTAATTTTTTTAGAAATCAAATCACCTTACTAAGAGTTGACACAGAGTTATCTCAACCGAATAGGGTATAAAACAAGTTTTAATTTGATATGTACATATATTTCTACATTAGGGACTCACCATTTCAAAAAGGTGAATGTTACAAAAGTTAACTTGAAGCTCTTGAAGCAAAACAACGATATTATAATTACTAAATATGGGATGAATCGCATTTACTGGTCTATACCGTTATTTTTATTATTATAGCGGCAGAAGGCCTCTTATGCGGAAAGGAGTTCTGCCTTAAAATACCACCAGGGTTATTCTTTTGAAGCGCGAATAAAGACCACCAGACATTCCCACGACAGTGGGTTCTACGTACCGGAACGACCCGGGTTTTACCCGGCCAAGGACTGTCGTTTCGGCCATCTAACCCTGTTTAGATCGGCCTACACCATAAGTCGTCTGTCTCCCCTGGAGCAACTCCTTGCAGCAGGGTGTCTTCACCTCCTTCTGCTCAGGGCTAGCATCGAGCCAAACCTTGAACCAGACCCTTATTTTTGCTGCGTTTGCCATAAAAGGCTCCTTCCGAACTCCACTTGTTGTTGTTGTAGCGGCTAGTCGCGCCCCGTAAAGAGCGGATTCACCCATGATCGTTGTCGTCGAACTCATCTAGGGGGAGGCCCAGGAAACGTGCAGTTTCGACAGGGTGGGACCAGAGGGAGAAGGGGGTTAGATGAGTGGGTTTGAGGGGGCATGTGAATAGGTGGTTGGTGTCGTGCGGAGAATCTCCACATGCCGGCCATGCATTGGGTATGTCAGGGTTGATTCAAGGAGCGCGAGCGCAAGGAGCGCGAGCGAAGTAATGGTGGTGGCTTAGCATTTATCACCCATCACACACGTAGAGATTCGGAGGCTGGTTCTTGTCCAATCCTATGAAGCGAGACGACCGAGTGGACATTTCATTCGGGGATCGTGCCTCGTCGGAACCGAAGAGATGCGCGAGCTATTTTAGCCGGCAATTCATATTGTATTCTTCGGGGGATAGGGACAAGCGGAAGGTGACCAGAAGGCTGCGCAAACTACCGAACAACAGCGCCTCTTGCCTTCACTTGTGGTGAGGTGAAGGAGGTCATCGTGTTGATGCTGAAAAATGTAGGCCCCGCGGGAGTCGAGTTCCTCAAAGGGATCCTCAACTAGTCAATGGCCACCCTCATCATTCCTGACATCTGGAAGGTTGGGAGGGTGGTCCTTCTGCTGAAACCAGGGACTCCGGCCGACAAGGGTGAGTCCTGCGTCACTCTGACACAATTACGATCTGGATACTGTAGCAGGCTCAACTTGTACCTATCTTGAATCAACCCTGACATACCCAATGCATGGCCGGCATGTGGAGATTCTCCGCACGATACCAATCACCTATTCACATGCCCTCTCAAACCCACTCATCTAACCCCCTCTCCCTCTGGTCCAACCCTGTCGAAACTGCACGTTTCCTGGGCCTCCTCCTAGATGAGTTCGACGACAACGACCATGGGTGAATCCACTTTTTACGGGGCGTGATAATCGCTACAACAACAACAACAACCACAAGGAAGGCGTTCTGCGTAAAAATACTGCTGATGGCGTAGCCGCTGTTGCACCGTCAAGGGCTATTTTTATGAAGCGGGCCGAAGGGTGTGTATAATGCAGCTTGTGTTGGATAGCCCAGGTTTATATTATGAAATACTTTGTATAGCGAGGATTATTGATAACATAATGTATACATATCAAACGAAAGCTTGTTTAATTTACTATTTAAATATTGAGTTTTAAAATATACTTCATTTGGTGATTGTTTTTATATTTTTTTTTTACATAACTTCGTACACTACATCAAAAGCAATGAAAATGGGTTGACTGTCCTGATTGTACCAGATGACAATTCAAAAGTGGTTGTGCGTTTGCAGCTCGGTGCGTAATTTGACGTGATATATATGGATAGGCTTGGTCATTATTTGAGCTCAAAAATTAATATTGTCGTTTAATAAAATCAGGCCAAAAAATATTATATGAATATTGGACCCGTTTTAATGTAACCTTGTTCGCAAATAAACACTCCAACTCGAATAAATTTCCTTTTAGTTATTTCACAACACTGGTAAAATCTGTCATTAAACATATGATTTGTTTAGTGAAAATTTAAAGAAGCAAAACAAAATGAGCAATTCTGAGGATTCTGTGGTAAGTTATTAAATTTATTTAAAAACATTAAATAAATGCATCAAATAACCTTTTACGTTTGTAGATTATACCTTTGTACACGGGTGAACATTGCGAATCACGTCGTAATAGAGAGATGCAAGAAATACTAGAAGTATTGGAAACGATATATGTATGCCAGCTCCAGCTCTTCTGGAGACTCGGAGAGTGAAAACGAGGCCCATGAGAACTGCTCCAATTTTGAAGGTACGCTGAGTGAGGTAGATTTCATAATGCACAAGATGCGAAGACGCCAAACGGTGAAATATCTAACAAGTAATAACAAAATGTGTGTAAAAGAAATGCATAAACTTAATGGTATTTTATTTTCAGTGAAGTATTCGGAGTCTTAACTACGTACCTGCCACATCTGGTGGTGGCAGAACGCGTATATTACCACAAAAAATCCGTGTATATGTACATTTGGTATGTAAGCAATACAGTGGCATTTAGGCAACTTGCAAATTTGTGCGATATTAACGAAGTGAGTGATGAAAATACGCTTGCTCTTGATAAAGGTTTTGAAGAATGAAACCTAGACGCAGCCCTTGACAGAAGGCAAACCCTTTTTAATTATTTAAGACAACAAAATATTATTTAAAAATTTCACTGCATATGCATATATATTTATATCTTTAAATTCACTAATAAAAATATTTACAAATTCACAAGAGTATCACATATAAAATTCAATTCAGATCATTTCTTATTCTAATTACAAGTAAAATAAAAACCAAAAGAAAATTTAAAAAAAATCCAGTTTCAGTGAAAACATTTCAGTGAAGATTTAGCAATGTTTTTGATGTAAATTCTTCGTGCTCGCTTTTATAAAACCCTTGTACATTCTACAGCAAAATGTAAGCGATGTATTTTGAAAAATTCTTAAGTTGATGCTCTTCCGCATGTACAAGGGTTTTCTAAAAACGAGCACGAAGAATTTACTTCAAAAACATTTTTAAAAATTCACTAACAAATTTTCACTGAAACTCACTGTAACGTTTTAAAAAGCTGTTGTTAGACAGAGTAATTTCTGTTATGGTGCCCACAGTCACCGACGTGTACGTATGGCGTGTCTGTTTGACGGGAGATACACAAAATTGAGCAAAACTTGTGCCCGTACGTATGTTTTGTAAACAAACTTTGCGTACATAAATTTGTGTTTGCTTGCATCAACACAATGTTGCCAACCATTTGTTTGCATACATACTTTTACACACATGCGCGTTGTCAATTTACAATTTTTCACTGTATAATAAACCAAAGCCAAAAACCAACAAATGCAAATAGTTCATTTATCTATAATTAACATTATTAAACATCGATTTTAATTTAATTTAATAAAAATTTAAATTTTTATAAGGTTATTTTGTTAATGATTTTAAAAAGTTCTGCTTGGCAACACTGTGCGGTGAGAGAGCACTCAGCTGACACGGCTTCACGGCAAAAATCTAAATTTCTCTGATTACACACGTACACGTCGCGCGTAACCGTCACACGTACACGTTAATGAGTTTTCATTTACATGGCGCTCTCATAAGTTTGATCGTGTCAGCTGACACGTAACGTACGTTTGCGCCGGTGACTGTGAGCACCATTAGCTATTTTTTTCAGACAGCGCATTTACCGAAAGTGTTTCAAACGGTCTGTAACCCACATGAACCGTGTGGTCGTTTGAAATAATGGGACTTCTTCCAAATATTTCGTCCATTTGCTCCATATAGGGGGCAAAGCACGTGCTGCCTTATAGGCCTGGAGAAGTCTGCACATCTTCGACTCCAAACACAGCGGCGTCCTTTCTAAGTTCTGGAAGTGAATTATATAAATAAATACAATTTGTTCAAGCATATCTTTCTTGAACCTACCGTGATCACCATTGACATCATGTCTTCCAACACGTTCGCGTAGGCCAACCTCTTTCTTTTTGGGTGCTCCAACTCCGCTTTCCGGGCGAGGTAGCATCTCAAATACTCAATTATCTCCTCACATGACCATCTCTTTCGCCTTTTTTCTTGCATTCTGAAATAACAAACATGTTTCAATTCATAATTTGATGTGAAATATACGAAAAGCAATTTCACTTACCCTTGTTAAATTTTTATTTGGTTTGATTATGTATCCATAAAACAAACAAGATTTTACAGTTGATTGAAATTTCCCAAGTATTTTTACAGAGCCCATTCACAATAGAGCGGGTTTTTTGCTTCAACACACTACATCTCAGGTCGGATATCATAGTTGGCTCAACTCGCATATTTTTCCGAGTTAGTGTTGTTGTTTTACATGCTATTTCTTATCTTACCTAGTGTTTTTTTGCAACTAGGGTACATTAAAACTGGCCCATTGTTTTATATAATTTAGTTGAAACAGTATATCTCATACATTATTTGCTTTGTGCGTTTTAAAACTGTGTTGATTGGTACGTCTGCTAACATACATGCGATGAACAAGAAAGGAAAGAAAATTATCGAAGGACTAGCCTAGAAATGCAATAATGACAACTGCAATATTATTTCCCTCTTCATTGCGACCTGCAGCAAACATTATTCAGTCACAGGGTGGCCCAACACATGTATTAGTAGAGTACGCAATGTACTCATTTGATAGCACATTTGGCACTTGTTGAGAAGCAGATAGCAAAGCGATAGAGACGAAGGCGAATTCTCGGCGATCGCGAAGCTCGTAATCAAAAAGGCAGGTGATGACAAGACAGATGCGCTAGCACCATCCACAGCATTGTCCGGATACACGAGAGTTGGGGTTGAGGGCCGCATGCTAAACTACACTACACAGATTTCACACACTACACTACACAGATTTCTGCCCGAGGATAATTTAACCATAACGAAATATTGTTTTGTGATCAATATTATCTGGCCTTATTAGCGCAGTATTTTTATTTAATTCCTAAAACTGGCCCATTATTGTAGTGATAACGTTAATTTAGTAAAATTTTCAGGCAATATTGAGCACTCTGGACAAAGGTAGCAAATATGCTTATTCAGACTAAAGAAACGGGCAACATATTCCGATAGTTGGCCCAGGAGCACGCACGGTGAAACACCTCTTTGCAGAAACAACTGCACGGCACTATTATGGAATCATTGCGCGCAAAAAACTTGTCGCATTTACCAAAGAATTTATCCACATTGAAAAAAAAAAATGAAAAATGAAATCGCGAAGCGCAAAAACATGTACACTTGCAAGGGCCTTAACTTTTCAGATGATTTAGTTAGTAAAGTGCGGGAACAAACCGTTATACCTACATGCAATTTGCGTTCAACTGAAATCGCCTCCTTAAACAGGTCAGCCAACTTTTTAAGTATTTTTATTCAACTAAATGCCTGTAAAATTGACTATAAAATCGCCTCATCTAAGCTTCATGTGAGTAACTATGGTAACTAAATTGGAGAGCCAAGCGTTGCGTGTTCTCAACGCGAAACCCGAAACCCAAACAAGCGCTTAAATTTTGTTTTTGTTTTCTCATTCTGCTGAAGTTCGTTGTTGGCGATTCATTCTATTTCCAATTCCTCTGTCTCATTTATTTCTTTATGTTTTACTTTTTATCTTCAACACCTAATCTCAGAACGTAACTCACTGTCAAAATTGACAATTTCACTTGCTCGGTGTTAGCGCCGCGTTAATTTTTGGATGCTTCATAAGAATTGTATGGGCATGAGAAATTTTGACATTTCGTTGGCAATTTTGGTAGGCCGCTGCAATTTTGGTAGGCCTCTAACTATTTAATTGGGTTAGGCTATAGATGCGTACACTGAACCAACTGAATAGTCTCGTTAGTGGTTAGTGCGTACACTGCAGACGACGTAATTGCGCAATTGCTGTAGAGCGTTGCCATTTGGCTGCAATTGTAACCAAAGTGCTTCCCTACAGGAACATGCTGACAGAATTATCTATTCACTCTTATTAATTAAGGCATTCGCGACTCGGTGTGCTAACATGGTTATACATATGAGAAGGAAACAACCGAGTTATTCATATTTAGCTTTACTGACCGTAAAAAAGACGTCAAAACACGTATAATCTCCAACGCATTTTTGTAGTCGTGGAAAACGTACATGCGGTAGCAAGAATGATAGAATACAAGATTGCGCCTTCCCGCGGTGAAATGACAGATCTCGCCTTCAGTAAACAAGAATACGGGAGAGAGAAAATTGAACAACTTCCAATATTTCATTGAAAAACGTGTTCTAATTGTTCTAAAGTGTAAAAGTATGAATTTATAGGCAGACATTTAATAAATAAATTCGCAAAATATTAAAAAAAGTGTCTCTTTTTCTTAATTTGTGAAAAAAGCTTTGTCTAGTTGAAGTTGAGAATTGTCAAACCCGGCAAAACCAAAGTAGCGGTACTTCTAAAGGCGTCACCTTCAGTATTCAGTACACCGTGATGCGGTAGCGTAATTTCAGCCATAGTAAATTTTGCCTGTTTTCGCCATACTTTTACGCTGCCAAATACAACTGTCAGCATTTTTATTAATTCTTTTTATATATTGCACTGTTCTATTGTAGCAGAATTATATTGATAGGTTCTAGCGGCTTTAAGATTCTTCGTAAGTGGTTGCTATCAACGACCAGTAAGTGAGAAATGATGAATATCCATGAACCAGTCAGTCATCCGTAAGCTGGCATTAATCGGGTAACGGGTGCAATCAATGACTCATTGTTTTAACATGCCTCCTTATTATTAAAACCAAACTATACTTCTGTTTTTATACTTGGATTCTTGATAAAAGTTTGCTTTTACCATTTGCACATTAATTTAATGGTAGATATAGTGGGTGACATAAGCCTCCTCCTGTTTCTTTGGTGGCAAAATTGTGACGACAAAGAGTGACGACACTGAAGCAAGCATTTCTTTAGCAGCTTGGGTCATAGGAAACCTCACTTTCTGTTTCATACAGATGAAAAGGATTGTCCACATCCCGGAGTAAACATCGATTCACGGTTGGAGCGCATACTTCTTCGTCACCTCGTAATAAATCATATGCAAATATTCAAACGACAGTATGTAATGTTCCTGTTTTAATTTCTAGAAAACAAATCACCGAATTGTAAATCTATCTTTTATTTAAGTTGGAATCGTGAATTTTCCTTTTCTCGATTGAGTTAGGCGATTGGCAGCGAATAGCGAACTCCGGAGTAAATACATTGCCTTGTCATTGCAATGTGCTTTTATATCCCGTATCACGCAGTTATGGGGGAGTTTCGGTTTGTGTGCAATGCATCGAACTACAACCGGCGTTTTACTGAACGAAATTCAGCTGGTAGGAACAACAATTCAAGAGCCATTACTTAACATAATCTTTGGATTTCTCCGCTTTGCCATCGCATTGACTGCCGACGTTGAGAAGAGGTTTCGACAGATACTTGTAAAACCCGAGCACAGGGATTTTCAAAAAATTATTTGGAGAGAGTCATCAAATGCCGCTATCACTGTATACTGCCTTACAGCGGTTACTTATGATATGGCTAGCAGTCCCTTCAAGGACGTCCGCGCACTCAGTCAATGCGCAGACGGCACAAGCTGGTTATCGATAGTCAGCAATCGACAGCGGCCCGTGATGCGATCCTGCCGTCTTTTTATGTTGACGATTTTCTTACCAGCGGAGACACAGACGAAAATGCAACAGAGCTTGCAGTTAACATGAGTTCCATATTGACTGAGGGACACTTTCATTTATGCAAATGGAATTCCAGTAGTGGTGAGGTATTAGCCCGCTTGATTGGCAACCAACCTCCTTTAGTTGAGATAACCATCGAATCACAAACAGCAACGGTAATAGGGCTTCGATGGGATCCAGAGGCAGATGAGTTGTTCTTCGAGGAATATCCAAAAGAGAGCCTTTTGGCAAAGCGGCAGGTACTAAGTGACGTCGTAAAACTATTCGACCCTACAGGCGTATTGGTACCAGTTGTTATTGGTGGAAATATATTTATACAAAAGTTGTGGGCTGCTGGCTTACCGTGAGATGAACTACGGGTAACTTTTTACAGCGAACTCCACGTTATAATCAAAATCCGCGATTAACGATGGTTAGGTAAGGCATAAGGAAGAGCTAGCACCCTTCTGGGAGTAGTATATATTAGAACAGCAGATGCGGAAGGGCATTCAACTATATCACTGCTTACGTTTCGTACCAAGGTGGCCCCCTTAGAGGAGCAATGATTCCCTGTCTAGAGCAGTGCAGCACGTTGGCTCGCTGTCACCCTAGAAAATGCTCGTGTGCATGGCCCTAACCCAACCAGGCGCCAAATTTTCCATTGATTGAATTGAAGGAGGAGTAGGACAACATTCTGCAAAGCGAACAAAGAGTGGCATTCCTCGTAGCAACAAAAACTCACCAGTCAGCTCTCAATAACCGTCGCCGTTATGGCCAGATGATTCTGTTGAGTGAGCGCTTCAGTACACTTCTACCACTTGTGCGTACGGCAGCATTTATACTCCATTGGCTTCTAAGATGGCGGCTTTTGCGGTAGTCAGACCACCAGAAATCGGTGCTCTTAATATACTAATTCGAAATGAGCAACACAATAATTTTTCATTTGATAAGGCCCAAATCCGAAAGGGAACCGACGTATTTAGATACACTGGCGTTCTCCACATCCGAGTCCGCATCGGTCAAGTTGATCTGCCTGAAGATCAGCGGTTCCCGATAATTCTACCTAAACATGACACACTAGTTGAACTGATAGTCAGACATGCACATAAAACAAGGCTTCATGGGGGACCACAGTTGGTCCTCCAAGCTCTTCGCTTCCGTTATTGGATTTTACATGCTAGGCGCTAGAAGCCACGGACAGAAGTATGTTATCTGTCGGCGACATTGGGGCGTGACTCTTTCCCGGCAAATAGCATAATTACCAAAACAACGTATAATTGCAACGCGAGCGTTTCTGTCTTCAGGGGTCGACTATCGCGGTACGAGTTGGCGCAAAACTGCCTCGTACCACATTAAAGGCATAATTAGCCATTTTCGTGTATATGGCCACCAAGTGGTCGAATACCTCACGTCGCAAGCTTTCTTGGATGCGTTTACGAGATTCGTCAGCCACATGGCCGCACGGCAAAGTGAAGGGAACAACGCCGCTTTCTGCATTCAGTACAGTAATACAATACACATACTTTGTCTTCTTCATGGTCAAGTTAGAGTCAGATTTTTCGCTCAGAGCTAGCGCTAAAGTTAGTTCTAAAAAAATGAAGGTGTCGTTTTTGATAAAATTGAAAGGAACCTCAACATTGTAAATGATTCCCGATTAATAAGAATGCCAAAAATATGTATGATGAACTGATTCGTTCGATTTAGAGCAAGAAGAATATAGCAGCTATAGGGCGGTCCAAATAAGCCTTTCGCGTAGGCTTCCATTGAGTTCCGTTTATAATCTGTTGGCTTCCAACACGGCTTCATTTGCGAACGTCGGTAAACAGACCCTCAGAAATCGATCACGGATTTAAATACTAATACGAAATGAGCAACACCATAATTCTATCTCTAGTAAGCTAAAATCATTAAATCCATATATATATATAAGTGGCACTGAAATTCTGCGCGACGGAGGGCGGTCCACATAAGAGTTTTGGCGTGGACGTTGGCTTGACAGAACGCGCGTAACCGTGAAGACGCGTGTTTTCCAGTATTAAGTATTAGATTTTTTGTGAAGTAATAGAAGTTCGCACAAAATAGCTCTTGATAGAGAATGACGTAATCTATGCTAAATTCCATTTTATCTGTTTAGTATTACTCTAAGTAACGTATGCTCTATATCAGGACTAAGATTATGCGCCATAGAGTTTGCGTTGATATTTCTAAAAGCCTTTATTTAGTTATCGTTTCAGATTAAGCGGTTGAATCAGTCATCAAAACAAAACAAAAAACACAACTGCTTAGGCTATAACCGCTTAAGCGATTTTGGCCGAACTTTTCCTACAATTTGTGGTATGCGTCCTGATGTTGTAACACAAATTGAGGGACCTAGAGTTTTACGCCGACTCCGAACGAAGAATGTTTATTTGTCAGAAGCAATTCCATCGTATGCGTTTGCAAGCGGTTGACAATACTTTTTTTTTACTTACTAATATACCATAACTGTTTAGCAAAATATGTATTTATTTAAACTCAAAAGTATAGAACCATTTGAAGTTGGTTGCCTACGCAAGCTCACGCATAAAAGTTATGAAAATTCATATCTGTGCTAACTACTATCCGTTCTTTGCGTTAGCGAGTGCAGTTATGGAGATTCTCCCATAAGAACTCAACCTAAACCACTGCGAAGCAGCACAAAGCCTGCTTAACCAAACGGTTTACGAGCAGGGTGTAGAGGTAGCAATACTAAGTGACCTCAAAAACGCTCAAGGAGGTGGCAAACATTGCGGAAAAGGCCGTAGCAGCAGCACAAGAATGGCTCAGCGCAAGAAACTTAAGCTTAGCAGCCCATAAGACGGAAGCCGTACTTATCAGCAGTCGCAAGAAAGTAGAAAAGGTGGTGCTTAAAGTTGGCGATATCGCCATAGAATCCAAACCGCATGTGAAGTACCTAGGGGTATTGGTGGATCACCGACTTAACTTCCGGGACCACTTGGAGTACGCTAGCAAAAAAGCTGCAAAGCGCGAAACATTACGCGCAACCATCGTCAAAGCAATCCCAACTTACGCTTGAGCATCGCAGCATAGCCCAGTGGCAGGCACGTTGGGATACGACAACAAAAGGACGGTGGACATACCGGCTTATTCCCAAAGTTGAAACATGGCTCCGGAGAAAGCATGGAGAAGTAGACTTCTACCTGACGCAAATACTTAGTGGGCACGGTTGCTTTAAAGCTTATCTACACCGTTTTGGGCATGAGGATTCCCCATATTGTGAGCATTGCGAACCAAAAGTAATCGAAGATGCGGAACATGTGTTTTTCGTATGCCACCGCTTCAGAAACTTAAAGAAGAGAGTGGAAGCAAGACTCAGCTGTGTCATTACGCCAGAAAGCCCAGTGGCACTGATGCTGAAGAGCACCGAGGCGTGGAACGATGTGCAGCGTATGGCTGCCGAAGTGATGCAACAGCTAAGAAATAGCGAAAAGGCAAGGCGCAGACTTCAGAGGCAGGCTAGACTTTAAGCATCCTGCTCGGTCAGCAATTCAGAAGGTGGGCCAGAAAATACCAACAGTGGGTGGTGCCAAGCGGGTACAGCTTTTGACGAACTGTACCAGGACAGAAACAAACGATAGAGCTTAGTGCTCAAAACCACCTCCCGACGAAATACCTAACGGTAGTACCGGGGGGATATATATATACGGTACTGGACACACAAGGAGTTTTAGTTTGGGTTAAAGTCCTACTCTACGGGGATCAGGCTTTCGATGCGTTCTCCTTGTATACAAAAAAAAAAATAAGAACTTGTGTATTTACCCAACTGTCAAATGTATGCATAAGCACACGAGTGCTATGGAATTCCAGCTTTAACAACACAGATCCCGTTTCTTTGAAACCTAGTTGCAAAAGAACACTAGGTAGGATAACGAATTGCATGTGAAGCAACAACACTAACTCAGAAAAATATGCGAGTTGAGCTAATCCGGTTAAATGATATCCGACCTGAGGTGTAGTTTGAAAAGTGAAGAAACTGCGCTATTGTGAATTGGCCCTGAGAAAATACATGAGAAATTTAGATTAAAGACCTAATTCGTTTTTATTTGCATAGTATTTATAAATATATAACTACATAAGCCTAAAAATTTCCGGCATAACTATTTTCCGTTCCTAAATAGCATAAAACAAGTCGAAACATTCATTCATTAAAACGGGCCCACAGTATACAGTAATCCTGATAGGCAAAACAAAATATTTAAATACGCTTATTTGACAATTTTTTTAATGTATTGGATGATAACTATTCACAAGATGTCATTTGCGTTATAGGGAAAAATATGAAGAAGCTACTTACTTACTTTAGAACAAATTCAGAATTTGGACGCAGTTTACTTCCATTTTAAAAGTAAATTATGGATTCACAGTCTTGCACCTAAATTTAATATGGAACCATTCCGTCTTCTGGTATTTTATATACATACATACGTTGTTGTTGTTATAACAGCATGAAAGTCCTTACGAGTAGTTTATTAACAATTGTTTGGTTTTAATTAAAATGACATAGTAAACTAAAAATATGTATTTGTGCTTTTTATTGTGGACACTGTAATCGCACATGTAATGAGTGTAAGTTTAGCGCAAGATGTATTATAAATTGTGAAAAATGTGCATACAAGTTTCTTATCTTTACAAACCTTAACTATGTACATATTTTTTAAAAACTATAAGTTTCTTCACCTTGAAACCTCCTATAGTGAATATTTGGTAATTTAAACCCCGAAATCGGGGCACACTAAACTAAAGTTTACCCCCAGTCGAGTTAATGCATTTGGATGTTTAAATTTTCAATTCAAACATAGTATAAAAAATTCTTGGGTGCTTTGGCACCAGTCATTGCAAAAGGGTGCTATCCGTCCACATCACTTTATAATTATACCAAGTCCACACGATAACCAAAATAGGTTGTTTATGACTCATTCGTGACATGCTGCGAAAACAAGTTGAAAATACAGGGTTTTGCCGTCCACGCTCTGCCTATCTTTTTTACGAACCAATGATGATAATCTCGAAAACATCTAAATTTACGTTGTGTTTTCATAAGCAACTCCTTGTTCGATAAATTTTTCCAAAAAAAAATCTATGACATGTTACTAGTTTAGAAAAAGGAACAAGAACAATAAAAAGAAAAGGCTGGTGAGCAGAGAAACTGAGATAATTATGAAACGAGGCAATGCTTAGAATGCACAAAGCGAAACATTTATTTTGAAGCTTTGGGGGAATTTCGGGTTCTGGATTTATATTTTATGAGGCTGATCTAAATGGCAGAAAGGCCCGACAAAAGCCGTTGATCAGCAAACGGAATCAGACCGTCCGATTAAAATTTGCGAAAGAACATGAAGATATGAATTTTTCGTTCTGGAAAAATGTTATCTTTACTGACAAAAGTAAATTTAATGTTTTTGGCTCCGATGAAAAACTATATGTTTGGACGAAATCAAATGAGGAGCTGGAACTGCCCAATCTGAGACCAACTGTCAAACATGGTGGCGGATCGGTAAAGGCCCGTTCACATAGGACTTTTGCTTTGCTTTGCTTCAGATAACTTCAATACATGATGTTATATGAGTCCTGCTAAATTCAAGGCGAGAAAAGTAGAGCAAAGCAAAGCGAAGCAAAATCATGGGCAACTCTCAACTTTTGTACTCTTTGGCAATCAGCTGTTATCATTTCCATTTTAATTTTAATTTGGCGTGCGTGTACACACTACAGACACTCGCGAATTTCAAACATTAGTAGCATAACTACTACTACTTCCATCATATAAGTAAAATTCATTTTTTTATTCTATCTTTAAACAAAACACTCTGACCAAACACAAATCGCTACTCATAACAAACTACTAACGCAGAAACTGTCAAAGCGTTCTATGTAGCTGACCTTCTACGCCTCACGCTTTGATGTTAAAGTTCGAACTGCCAAGCAAAGCGAGGAAAGTTCCATGAAAACGGCCCATAATGGTTTGGGATTCAATTTCGGCTTCTGGTCCAGGATCTTTGCATTTTATTGAAGGATTAATGAACCAGAATGACTATTGACAGCTTTCCGTTTCAAGCAAAAATGTGTTGAAATCTATCTTATTACTAGAATGGGAAAAAATCGAACCTAGTTTTTGCGAAAAGTTGGTTAAATCAATGCCTAACCGGCTCAAAATAATTATTAGAAATAAAGGTCTCCATACAAAATATTAGATTTAAAAACATATTTCAATATTTCAAAAAACTTGTTGATTGTTCGAGTTTGGCTTGCGCATTGAATTTATTCTTATTTGACGCTTTACTAGAATATTTTATAATACTGAATTAATTTATATGTTTTGTTTTTATATTTGGGAAGTGCAATAAATGAGTTATTAAAAAAATAATTTACCTTTTTTTAATTGCTTTGGTTGAAATATTTTTAGGAAGGAACATTTTTTTCTACGGTGTCCGACTTAAGCTTGGAGCCACTGTATATATCAAAGGTATTTCTATGCACTTTTAGTCAAATGTATTTTTACATATAGTTAAATACGAAAAATAATTTTTATGAAAAAATGATCAATATTTAAAACTTTTAATATTTAATCGTGTATATATAAATATAAACATCAGGTGAAAGATCTCTTAATTACCTACCCAGCAAGAAGCCTGCCCTATAACTATCTCAAACAAGTGGTCAGTTTCGCGATTAGATATGTATGGGCATCGGGTATGAAAAGGAATTCGTATAATAAGTTATTTTTTGTGATACACGCACGAACAGTGAACTCAAATTTTTTTAGATGTAGAGGCGTTAAGAGCATGCATAGATTTTTTCTCATTAATCGATAACATACGTGTAATCCCTGCAAGAAGCCTGACTTGTAACTAATGGTTATATTAGCCGGAAAATTAACTCAACTTCATAACATTACATTAAAAATTTCTTGGAAGTATACGTACGTGCGTAAGAATTAGCAGAATGAATAGGCTTGTTCTCATCGTTTGCAGGAATGTGGGTATGCACTATTGATAACTTACTTTCGATATGGTCAGTCACATTTTGTGCATGCTATCCAACCATATCATTTGAAATCGGTTTAATAGTTTTTGAAATATAAGCTCATAAAACATTGAAAGTAGCCCCTTTAAAGATTTGTCTCAAAGCTCAATGGACTGTTCCGTATATTTTTTCGATTATTTTGACGAAACCATCGATTAGTCGAAAGGAATTAATTCGTTTATTACATTGTGAATGAATACAAGTGAGAAGTCTTCTAAATTAAAAAAGGGCGGCGGCTGCCATTAAATCTCACAAATAGCCAATATGAATTGTCAAACATAGAAATTCGCTCATTGAATGACACAAGAATGCTGTGAATGGCTACATCAGGTGATCTCAGCTGTGCCGAATTTTGACGTCTATGGGCTAAGATTTTTCACTTGTATTTATTCACACTGGTTTATTATTTGGAATGCGGCTGGTTTAGTTGTATTTAAGAACGGAAATTGTTGTGCTGTCAACTTTTAACATAAAAATATATATCCAATGTTTTTTCTTAGGGTTCATTCACAATAGAGCAATTCACTCAATTCCCAACTCTACAAATCAGGTCGGATAACATTTTGCCGAGTTGCCACAACTCGCATATTTTTTCGAGTTAAGGCGCGTTGTCGCAGAGAACAGAAACATAAAAATTAACAGAATCTGACTGATTCTGATACTGTTTATTTTTGCTGCTATTTTCGGGTTGTGCAACAGAGAGTAGAAATAGAAGTCGAAGCGTCATTCATATTATTTTGCTTTTTCAGAAATAAGTCCTAAGCACTTTTTTCTGTTTCTTTTACTAATGCACTGCATTCTTTGTCTATTGGTGGCAGCATCAAAATTGCAAAATTCGGTTGCCAGTTCTGTCGCCGTCAAAATATATTGAATACTTTTCCTGTTACTGTATCTGTGCTTTGCGGCCTCTAGTGTTGATGTTTTACTTGCAATTCGTCATCTCTTTTGCGAGGCGGTTACAAAGAAACGGGCCTGTTGTTAAGCGTATTCAATTTGTTTACGATTGTTTAACGTGGAATGATGCTTTTTTAATAATAATGAATTCTAAGGACTATCAAGATCGACATAATTATATTTTGCAGAATTTTGTTCTCTGCGTTGAAGAGTCTGCAGCCAACAATCACTATCATGACATTGATGTTATAAAGGAGCATCATCGTTTTTTATGGAATGACGATCAAACAATAAAGGAAGAATCATGGGAATTGCGTTTGGCTCGACGTTACTATAACAAATTATTTAAGGTGGGGAAAAAGCTTACATATATGTACATACTCGTAATGTATGTATAATTTTCGCTTTTTTTTATTGAAGCCTGTTCAAATAAGAACTAATATCAATCTTTCTTTCAAGGAATATTGTATAGCAGACTTAAGTCGACACAAAGATAATAAGGTTGCTTTGCGTTGGCGTACTAAAGTTGAAGTCATTACAGGGAGAGGCCAGTTCCATTGTGGGAGTAGAAAATGCGAAGAAAGGGAGAATTTGCGCACCTGGGAGGTAAATTTTGCTTATAAAGAGCACGGCGAACGTAAGAATGCGTTGGTGAAATTGCGGCTGTGTTGTATTCACTCGGATCAATTGAATTACACTTCCCGAAAAAGGGAAATTAAGCGCTTGAAAAAGTCTACAAACCAACAACGGCAAAACATGAAACTGAAGGTGCAAAATATAAAAGAAATGTCTCCAGATGATGGTGAGATTGCAGTGTCAACGCCAAACGATATACGTAAAGAACTTCTAGATGCTAAAACTCATGAAAACGAGAGTAACATTTGGTGTCAGAAACCAGACATAGAATTCGAAAAAAGTTCCCGTGAAACTGACTTCGAGCGCTATTTAGAAGACCTGCTGTTATAACCTCGAATTATTTGTAATAAATATAAATGTATGTTCTTGGGTTAGAAGTTCATTCCTATAGCCTTTTTAAATATTGTGTTTAAAGACATCAGATTAATATGTCTATTGTTATACAAACAATAGATGCACGCGGTGCAATTAAATTATACTTCCCGAAAAAGGGGAAATTAAGCGCTTGGAAAAGTCTACAAACTAACAACGGGAGAACGTGAAACTGAAGGTGCAAAATATAAAGGAAATGTCTCCTGATGATGGTGAGATTGCAGTGTCAACGCCAAACGTTATACGTAAAGAACTTCTAGATGCTAAAACTCATAAAAACGCGTGTAATCTTTGGTGTCAGAAACCAGACATAGAATTCGAAAAAAGTTCCCGTGAAACTGACTTCGAGCGCTATTTAGAAGACCTGCTGTTATAACCTCGAATTATTTGTAATAAATATAAATTTAGGTTCTTAGGTTGCATGTTCAATCCTATAGCCTTTTTAAATATTGTGTTTAATGACATCAACATAATAGGTCTATAGTTATGCAAACAATAGATGCACAAGTATTTTGTATAATAATTAGTTCATAATTTACTATTCATTAATTCATACAGTTTGTCTACTACAAATGCTTTTTTTTACATGCGATCAAACGTATTTACTTTACGAAAAGTAAACATTAATTTATTACAATTACAGTCACTGGCATAAGTGAAGAATAGGGTCCACTGAGCTAGAAAAAAATGGACGTGGTTGCGCAAACGAACAGGGGTGGTGTTATGGAGGGGTAAAGGTGGTATTTTGAATATTTTTAATAACTTATATTTCAAAAAATATTACACCGATTTTAAAAATATTTATGTAAGTGGAGAGGTTATAAGAGATCTTTCACCTGATATGTATTTTTGTATACACATAAATATATTTCGACAAAATCAAAACAATTTAAATAACGCTCTTATTTAAAAAAAAAAAAAAATATTTTTTTTCTTTAAAAAGTACGCAAGGAGTCGTGCACAAATTACGTAACGCGATTTTTGATCGCTTTAGGCTCCCCTTCATTTCACACTTTCAGAAAAATTGTTTTTATTAATCGTAGAATAAAATACAACAGAAAGGTGTCCCACGCAAAAATACTGTGGTTGTTGTTGTTGCTGTTGTTGTAGCGGCTAGTCGCGCCCCGTAAAGAGCGGATTCACCCATGGTCGTTGTCGTCGAACTCATCTAGGGGGAGGCCCAGGAAACGTGCAGTTTCGATAGGGTTGGACCAGAGGGAGAGGGGGGTTAGATGAGTGGGTTTGAGAGGGCATGTGAATAGGTGGTTGGTGTCGTGCGGAGAATCTCCATATGCCGGACATGTGTTGGGTATGTCAGGGTTGATTCTGGATAAGTAGGAGTTGAGCCTGCTACAGTATCCAGATCGTAGTTGTGCCAGAGTGACGCGGGACTCGCGGGGCAGCAGGGACTCCTCATCTGCTACAGGTGGAGGTTGGGCTCCGATGACCGCATTTGCCTGGCGGGAGTCAATGATGTTAGTGACTGTGTCTCTGTGGATGTTGCTTAGGACCCGCCGGTACGCCTCCGGATCTAGCGGTTGTGTGATGAGTGGCTGGATCTCGTCCTTTAGTTCAAGAAGATGTCTTCTAATGTGCCTGGGGGGCAGCTCCACTGCAAGCAGGTGCCTATTTGGATGCCCCGAGCGGTGACATCCGGCAAGGAACTGCCTGCTGAGCATGAGGTTGTTCTCCTTAACTCGGAGCACATTGACCTCTTGGTGGAGATGCTCCTCAGGCGACATCAGAAGACATCCCGTCACCGTGCGGAGTGCGGCGTTCTGGCAGGTCTGCAGCTTCATCCACTGTGTCCTGCTGGTTCCCGGCGACCAAACTGGCGCAGCATAATTTATTACCGGCCGGCCAATCGCCTTGTATGTTGCCAACAACGTTTCTTTGTCTTTGCCCCAAGAGCTGCCGGCGAGCGACTTGAGGACATTGTTGCGGCTCTGTACTCTATTGGCGATTGCGGTAGTGTGCGTGGAGAAGGAAAGCAGGCTGTCGAAAGTCACCCCCAGAATCTTCGGGTGGTTAACCGTCGGAATGGGGGTGCCATCGATATGGATGTTAAGATCCAGCCTGACCTCCTTCGTCCAGGTGGTAAAAAGGGTCGCCGAGGACTTAGCAGGGGACAGCGCCAGGTTTCTGCTAGTGAAGAAATGGGCAAGATCAGAGAGATACCCGTTCACCTTCAAACACAGATCATCAATAATTGATCATCAAGCGGTTGAGGGAGCTTGGAGATATAATGATTAAACAGTAATGGGGACAGGAAGCCACCCTGCGGTACCCCTTGTTTAATCCTCCTTGGTTTCGATGTTCTATCTCTAAATCATACTGATGATTGACGACCACACAGGTAATTCGCGGTCCACCGTTTCAGACCCTGCGGGAGAGTTGACGTTCCACGTCAGCTAGTAGCGTGGAGTGACTGACTGTGTCGAAAGCTTTCGACAGGTCCAACGCTACTAGGACAGTTCTCTCGCAGGGGCGGTTTTTGGTTAAGACCACGGTTCACCTGCGTGTTTATGGCATTAAGTGCTGTTGTTGTGCTGTGCGCTTTCCGGAAGCCATGTTGATGCTTAGCTGACCCAAGGTGGTATGTATAATACGGGAGGAGTAGGGCCTCAAGTGTCTTTACCACAGGTGAAAGCAGGGAAATCGGCCGATAGGAATCACCCTTGTCGACCGGTTTCCCTGGTTTCAGTAGTGGGACCACCCTCCCAACCTTCCAGATGTCTGGAATGATGAGGGTGGCCATGGACAAATTGAGGATCCCAGTGAGGAACTCAACTCCCGCGGGGCCTAAATTTTTCAGCATCAACACGCTTAGCCCGTCAGGGCCAATGGCCTTGGAGGCTTTCGCCCTCCCGATGACCTCCTTTACCTCGTCACAAGTGAAGGCAAGAGGCGCGCTGTTGTTCGGTAGTTTGCGCAGCTTCCCCGAATGAAATTTCCACTCGGTCGTCGTGCTTCGTCGGGTTGGATAAGGACTTCCCGGTAGACCAGAGCTTACCAACACCCGTGACCAGGTTACAGGTCTTCAAATGCTCTTCCCACTTGTTCCGCTTGTATTGGTCCACCAGCCTCCGAATCTCCACGTTTAAATCCTGAATGTTCGGATTACGGGGATCGGAGCGGCGAAGGTGGTCGCGTTCGTTCGCTAGAGCGGCCGCTTCAGCCGGGAAGTTGGGACGGATCTCTGGGATCCTCCCTGCCGGAATGAAGCGGGCCGCAGCTGACGCGACCACCTTGCGGAGCTTTTGATCGCCTTTACGAACGTCAGTGGGTGTGGGAAGAGACCTGAAGGCATTTTCGGTGAACTCCGCGAACCTGACCCAGTCAGCCTTTTTGAAGTTGATATAGGTCCGATGGTCCGCGGAGACAAAGTCAGCAGGTCTGTCAATCGAGATAACTATAGGTATGTGCGGAGAGGGGTGTGAGGGAAGGGTGATGTTGCCCACCTGGTCCCTGCTGCACATGCATTGGCACGTTGGGCTGCCTTATGGTGTTGTTTGGCAGCGCCGCCACTGGCGCGTGCGGTTGCAGGGCTCTACAACAGGGAGCCAGGTAGTCACCCGACCATTCACGTGTGGTGCGCAGGCCAGAACACACCCGAAAGTGACACCAGGAATTGCACCTGACTGATGTCGCATTCCGGTATATCCTGGCCTGACACACGGAACAGACAGTGTGGGGCACCAGGAGCTGCTAGCTACTCCCCACCCGAGGGGCGGAGCTAGGTAGGGGTGGGGGAGGGGAGCGTCCATGTTGTTTTGTGCTCCTGTGAACCGTAGAGGTTCTGCCGGTGCTAGACACCGGTGCACTTGGTGCAACTAGGGGGCCGTAGAGGCTATGGGCGCCGTAGGGCGCGAACAACATGGGGACACATAATTTGTGGACCACTCCTTATGGGGCTTAAGGCCTGAGCAGACCTTAAGATGTCTCCATCCGTCGTACGAATTACACCTTACCTTTCGGATGGAGCTTTTTCTGGCAAACGCAGCAAAAATAGGTTTCTGGGCCAGGGCTAGGCTCGATGCCAGCCCTGATCAGAAGGAGGTGAAGCAACCCTGCTGCAAGGAGTTGCTCCAGGAGAGACAGACAACTTATGGGGTAGGCCGATCTAAACAGGGTTAGATCGCCGAAACAACAGTCCTTAGCCGGGTGAAACCCGGGTCATTCCGGGACGTAGAACCGACTGTCGTGGGACTGTGGTCAGCGTTGCCGGTGTTGGACCGGCCAGGGTTATTTTTTTGAATCGCTGCCAAAGGCCGCCCACACAAAGAGGTGTTGCACGCAAAAATACGAAGTGTGACATGTGATTTCCCTTTGCCTACTATATAACATATGTATATCAATTAACATTGTGTTTTATTCTACGATTAATAATACGAATCAGTAAAAGAGGGCGGACCACGCCCACTTCTTTATTTTTTTCTGGCTAAGTGGATGCTATTCTTTACTTGTTCCCCGTCGCTCACATTAAAAGTGGCAATAGCAGCATTAAGTTTCTACTTATAATATTTTTGTTTAAAAAGAAGATATTCAGCTCGAAACCATTTGTCTTATTATTGAAAAACAACCAAAGTCCATATTCAAAGTTACGTAAAGATAAACATCTGGAAGAAAAGCTAAGACTACTTTTTTATCTTGTATTGAAAGTCTGTCAAGAAAAAAAATATAAGTATTTAAAAATTTACAAAGAAATATTTTAATTTTGATAGCTTTTAGGAAGTGTATAACAATCAACTCCTAACATCAGGAACTGAATGTATTGGTGCAGAACTGGTTGAATTTAAAATTCTCAATACCAAGTTATATTTCATAATTTCCGTGCACCTTCTTTGTGCAGAAGTTTTGATAATTGATTTAATAAGTAAAGGGTGTTATTTTAGACTGAAAGAACTTTAAATTGAAATAAAACACATAAAAAGTGAAGTATGATGACAATTTTTTTTTTTATTTGAAAGATATTTTTATGGCATTAAAAACGATTTCTGGCATACATATGTCCGCAACGACTAGCTTTGGTGAATCGGATGCGATCAGTCCAATTTTGAATTTCCATGTTGTGAATTGACAAAGTACAACTTGTTGAGCACGGCGGCGAATAGGCAAATTCGGGTCTTCTCCAACACTCACCTACAGCACCAATATTTTCTTCTGTACGTACAGTTTTTTGTCTAGTTGGTTTTTCATCGAGCAAGTTTGGCGAACAGAACACTGATTTTTAAAGTAAATTTCCACAATTTGTAACCGTTGTTGCGGCGTAATTCTTTCCATAATGATTTGTCAATGCATACTGAGCAGAAACGCCATTTACGAGCTGCCAAGTGACAGCTATCCCTATCGAAAGTTCTATCAGTCTAAAAAAAGCACCCGTTATATAACAATCAACTCCTAACCTCAGGAACTGAATGTATTGGTGCAGAACTGGTTGAACTTAAAATTCTCAATACCAAGTTATTTTACATTTACTTTCAATTTTTGTTTTTCGGAATCACCTAATATACATACATGTTGCATTTTTCCATCTATAAAATTTCCAACTCCTCAGGCTGCCATATACCCACAACCCACCACTCACCTACCCGTTTTTCTTACGGTTCTTGCATCAAACTCATGATTCGGCTTACGTCACACTTTGTCTCTTCCATCACATCCGAATAAATTAAATTTACTTTCGTCAGTAAATAATACCTACAAAATCTGACATAACTGCAGAATACGTACAATTCTCAGATTTAAAAAATTTATATATGGATTTCTATCAGTCCAGTTTAGGTGAGCATAATGGTATACTTCTTTTTGGCGAGACAATAATTGAAGCAGGTATTAAAGGTAATGAGGTCAAAATGAGCAGTTTTTAGGTCCAAATATATAATTTACAATTTTTTACGCCGTTCGACAGACAATATAAATTACTTTAATGTCATATACATTTTTGTTACATATTTTGCAGTTTGTGGAAAAAATTAGTTTCTATTAAAAAATTATATATTTTTTAAATAAACCCAATTTTTAGAATCACCTTATGTTTATAAAGTTATCTGAAGCGAATAGAGTATAATACAGGCTTTAATTTGATATGTATGTATATTATGTACATATGTATGTATGTATATGAAAATACCGTGGATGGCGTAGCCGGTGTTGGACTGACCAGGGTTATTTTTTTGAAGCGCTGTCGAAGACCGCCTACGCGTTTGCCAGAAAAAGCGCCATCCAAACTCAACTTCGATAAGGTGTAATTCGGGCGACGGATGGAGCCATCTTAAGGTGTGATCAGGCCTTAAGACCCATAAGGAGTGGTCCACAAACTATGTGGCCCCACGTTGTTCGCGCCCTACGGCGCCCATAGCTTCTACGGCCCCCTAGTTGCACCAAGTGCACCGGTGTCTAGCACCGGCAGGACCTCTACGGTTCACAGGAGCACAAAACAACATGGACGCTCCCCTTCCCCACCCCTACCGAGCTCCGCCCCTCGTGTGGGGAGTAGCCAGCAGCTCCTGGTGCCCCACACTGTCTGTTCCGTGTGTCAGGTCAGGATATACCGGAATGCGCAATTCGTGCCAAGGCTGGTGTCATTTTCGTGTGTGTTCTAGCCTGCACACCACACGTGAATTGTCGGGTGACTACCTGGCTGCCCTGCTGTAGAGACTTGCAACCGCACGCAGCCGTGGCGGCGCTGCCGAACAACATCTTAAGGCAGACCAATGTGCCAATGCATGTGTAGCAGGGACCAGGTGGACAACATCACCCTTCCCTCACACCTCTCTCCGCAACGACTCTACCGAGGCAAACGAGACTCCTTCAGCTGAACTGCAATGGACTGCAAAGCGAGATTGAGGAGATAACCGACTTTATGAGTCGGCATAATCTGTCAATAGCTGCGATCCAGGAAACCTTGTTGAGTTGCAACGGCTACAATGTGGCTTAGCATTCATCACCCATCACACTGTGCAGTATCGTCTTATTGAAGAAGACATCGAAGACCGCAGGGACACTACCTTAGAATGTCAAGGAATAGATGTCCAGTCAGGCAATGTTGTGCCGAAATATTTAATATTTATATAGCCCCTGTCACCTGCTGCCCAGCAGGATATCACCCTGACATAGGTGCGCTCCTCAGAGGTGAAAACCGATTGGTGGTTGGTGACTTCAAAGTGCACCACGATCTCTAGCACTCAAGTGTACCAGCTGATCGTAGGGGAAATGATTTGGCAGAGCAGATAGACGATTCGACATTCTGCACGATGAATGATGATGCCCCATCAGGATTATGGGTAGTTGCAGCAGCTCGCCTGACCTAACAATAGCTAGCGCAGGTCTGATAAATAGCATAACGTGGCGACCTATGCTATCGCTTGCATCAGACCACCTACCCATATTCATCTCTATTGACAGACCTGCTGACTTTGTCTCCGCGGACCACCGGACCTATATCAACTTTAAAAAGGCTGACTGGGTCAGGTTCGCGGAGTTCACCGAAATTGCCTTCAGATCTATTCTCACACCCACTGACGTTCGCAAAGGCGAACAGAAGTTCCGCAAGGTGGTTGCATCGGCACAGTGTTATAAGGCCATCGGCAATAACGCCATATGGCTTTATTTCGCATCACATTGAGAAATAAGGCCATATGGCGTTATTTCCATTGGAATAGTGAAATAAAGCTATAACCGAAAATTGTGCATATGAGAAATAAAGCCATACAATCTTTTTTCAACACAAAAAGTAAATTTTGTCTCTTTGGTGGCGGTCGCGCGTTGGCACGCCACCACGCGACGTGCTCGCGCTCCGAACCTCCGCGTGCCGACGCGCCCCAATGCTACGAAATGAATATAGTAATCTTTTTGTAAAAGGGAAATTTCCCTTTTACGAAACAAGCCATAAGCCAAAGCCATAATGGCTTTATTTCACTTTCACAGTGAGAAACAAGCCCATACGCAAAATTATGGCCTTATTTCTCAATGTGATGTGAAATAAAGCCATATGGCGTTATTGCCGATGGCCTTATAACAGTGCGCCGGTTGCGTCGGCTGCGGCTCGCTTCATCCCAGCAGGGAACGAACGCGACCACCTTCGCCGCTCCGATCCCCGAAATCCGCACATCAAGGATTTAAATGTGGAGATTCGGAGGCTGGTGGACCAAAACAAGCGGAACAAATGGGAGGAGCATTTGAAGTCCTGTAACCTGGTCACAGGTGTTGGTAAGCTCTGGTCCACCGTGAAGTCCTTATCCAATCCGACGAAGCACGACGACCGAGTGGAAATTTCATTCGGGGATCGTGCCTCGTCGGACCCGAAGAGATGCGCGAGCTATTTGAGCCGACAATTTATACTGCATCCTTCTGGGGATAGGACCAAGCGGAAGGTGACCAGGAGGCTGCGCAAACTACCGAACAACAGAGCGCCGCTTACCTTCACTTGTGGTGAGGTAAAGGACATCATCGGGAAGGCAAAAGCCTCCAAGGCTATTGGCCCTGACGGGCTAAGCGTGTTGATGCTGAAAAATTTAGTAGCGTTGGACCTTTCTAAAGCTTTTGACACAGTCATTCACTCCACGCTTCAAGCTGACGTGGAAGCATCGACTCTCCCGCAAGGACTGAAACGGTGGACCGCGAATTACCTATGTGGTCGTCAATCATCTGTATGGTTTAGAGATAAAACTTCCGAACCAAGGAGGATTAAACAAGGGTTACCGCAGGGTGGCGTCCTGTCCCTACTCTTGTTTAATCACTATATCTCCAAGCTTCCTCAACCGTCAGAGGGAGTCACAATTGTCTCCTATGTTGATGACTGCTCGTTAATGGCAACCGGCAATGTAATTGATGATCTGTGTTTGAAGGTGAACGGATATCTCTCCGATCTTGCCCATTTCTTTACTAGCAGAAACCTGGCGCTGTCCCCTGCTGAGTTCCCGGCGACCCTCTTTACCACCTGGACGAAGGAGGTTAGGTTGGATCTTAACATCCATATTGATGGCACCCCCATTCCGACGCTTAATCACCCGAGGATTCTGGGGGTGACCTTCGACAGCCCGCTCTCCTTCTCCGCGCACGCTACCGCAATGGCCAATAGAGTACAGAGCCGCAACAACTTCCTCAATGTCCCTCTTGGGGCAAAGACAAAGAAACGTTGGCAACATACAAGGCGATTGGCCGGCCGGTAATAAATTATGCTGCGCCAGTTTGGTCGCCGGGAACCTGCAGGACACAGTGGATGAAGCTGCAGACCTGCCAGAACGCCGCACTCCGCACGGTTACAGGATGTCTTCTGATGTCGCCTGAGGAACATCTCCACCAAGAGGTCAATGTGCTACGCGTTAAGGAGCACAACCTCATGCTCAGTAAGCAGTTCCTTTCTGGGTGTCACCGTTCGGGGCACCCAAATGGGCACCTGCTTGCAGTGGAGCTGCCCCCCAGGCACATCAGAAGACATCTACTAGAACTAAAGGACGAGATCCAGCCACTCATCACACAACCGCTGGATCCGGAGGCGTACCGGCGGGCTCTAAGCAGCATCCATAGAGACACAGTCACTACCACCATCGACTCCCGCCAGGCAAATGCAGTTATCGGAGCCCAACCACCACCTGTAGCAGATGAGGAGTCCCTGCTGCCCCATGAGTCCCGCGCCACTCTGGCACAATTACGATCTGGAGACTGTAGCAGGCTCAACTCCTACCTATCCAGAATCAACCCCGACATACCCAACACATGTCCGGCATGTGGAGATTCTCCACACGACACCAACCACCTATTCACATGCCCTCTCAAACTCACTCATCTAACCCCCCTCTCCCTCTGGTTCAACCCTGTCGAAACTGCACGTTTCCTGGGCCTCTCCCTAGATGAGTTCGACGACAACGACCATGGTGAATCCGCTCTTTACGGGGCGCGACTAGCCGCTACAACAACAACAACAACCGCCTACGCGGAAAGTAGTTCCACACAAAAATTCTGTGGGTAGTGTAGCTTGTATTGGATTGCTCAGGATTACTTCTTTGAAATACCTTGTTTAGTGAGGACTATTTAATTTTGAAGTTTTTAAATATATTTTATTTGGTGCTTTTAAAAAAATGGGGGTTTCATGAATTTTTTGAACATTTTTTTTTTACATAAATTCGGGTTTAGCAAAAACTTTACCAGCCATATATAAGTTGTGTACACTGAATTAAAAGGAATGAAATTTTCTATCAATTGATGCTAGCAATATTCTAAAAATATATCTATGGGGTTAAGAGAAATTTTGTTTTAAAAATATGCTTTTGTAGTTGTTGTTTCCCCACAAAAAAACTATACCGTTATACTAACCTCATTTATCTCTATCGATGTATATAGTTTGTTTTTTTTATTCCGAGAACTGTACGTATTCTGCAACTGTTCCCAAAATCTATGTAGCATCATAAAGGTGTTGTTATTAATATTTACCGTACTTTAAAAGGATAAATCTTTATCCATATATTTCGAGCAAATTTAAGTTGTAGCGCTTGCTACACCCTGCTAGACCATCTTATCCTCAAACTCATCTAAGGGGAGGTGCAGCAAACATGCTGTTTCGATATGGTTGGACCATAGTGAGAGAGGTGTTAGGTGAGTGGGTTTGTTGGGGCATGTGAATAGGTGATTGGTATCGTACGGGGATTCTCCACATGCCGGGCATTCATTTACGATGTTGAGGTCGGATATGGATAACTAGTAGTTGAGTCTACTACAATATTTAGACCTTAAATAAGCCAGATTAACGCGTGACTCTCGAGGCTGTTGAGGCCCTTCGTCTGCTATGGGTGGTGGTTTGCCTCCAATGACAGTATTCATATGATGAGAGTTCATGACATTGGTAATTGACTCTCGGTGAATGCTGTTCAGAGCCTGTCTACACGCCATCAAATCCAGTGGTTGAGTGGTGAAGGACTGGATCTCGTCCATGAGTTCCCGGATATCTCCCCTGACGTGCCTGGGAGACGCCTCGGCCATTTGCAGGTTCCCGTTTGAAGGCCCCATTCGGTGGCATCCAATTCTAACTGCGTGCTGAGAAGGATGTTATATTTTTTTACTGGAAGCATACACGTCTTCTGATGAAGGTGTGTCTCAGGCGACATCAGACAGGGTTGGACTATAGGGAGAGGGGGGTTAGATGAGTCGGTTTGTTGGGGCAAGTGAATAGGTGGTTGGTATCATGCGGGGATTCTCCGCATGCCAGACATTCATTTGCGATGTCGGGGTCGAGTCTGGATAAGTTGAGCCTGCTGCGACAGTTAGTTGGGCCAGAGTGACGCGGGATTCTTGGGGCAGCTGAAGCTCTTCGTCTGCTATGGGTAGCAGTTTGACTCCAATGACAGCATTCACAGGGCGAGAGTTCATTAAGACGGTAATTGACTCTTGGGGTCAACGGTCTATACGCCATCAAATCCAGTGGTTGAATTCACGGAGATGTCCCCTGAGGTGCCTGGGATGCGCTTCGGCCGGTACGGTGTCATCCAATCAGGAGGTGCTTGCTAGGCAGGATGTTATGCCCCTTAACTGGGAACATGTCTCCTGATGGAGGTGCGTCTCAGGCACATCAGAAGACATCCCGTCCGAAGTCTGTAGCTTAGTCCTCTGTTCCCTACTGGTCCCCTGCGTCCAGAGTGAAGCAGCATAGTTTACAACCGGCTGACCAATCGCCGTGTATGTTGCCAACAACGTTTCCTTGTCTTTGCCCCAACTGCTGCCGGCGAGTGACTACCTTATTGCGGCTCTGTACTTCATTGACGATGGCGGTTGTGTGCGCTGAGAAGAAGAACAGGCTGCCGAAAGTCATTCCCTGGATCCTCGGGTGGTTAACCGTTGAAATGGGAGTGCCATCAACATGTTGAGTTCCTGCCTGACCGCCTTTGTCCATCCGGTTGCTTTTGTTGTTGTAACATCATAAAACCTTCCCCATACAATTTTGGGGAATGCTGCTGAAGTGACAGTCTTTGGCCGGATATAAACCCGGGTCGTTTCTGTATCGTAGAAGCGACTGTCGTGGGCTCCATACCCATGTGGTCCGAGTGATGAATAAGGTCGCCGAGGACTTAGTAGGGGATAAGGTTCTATTGCGTTCAGTGAAGAAGTGAGCAAGATCAGAGAGTTAACTGTTTACATTTGCAATCCCATTGCCGGTAGCCATTATCGAGTAGTCATCAGCACACGAGATGGTGGTGACTCCCTATGGTGGTTGAGGGAGCTTAGAGAGTAGAAGTTAAACAGAATCGGGGAGAGGACGCCACCCTGCGGGACTCCCTGTTTTACTCTCCTCAGTTAAGAATTAACATCTCTAAAGCATACCGATAATTGTCGACCACACAGGTAATTGACGGTCATTCAATCCCTGTGGGAGCGTTATTGTCTCCACGTCAGCTAGTAGCGTTGAGTGCCTGACGGTGTCACAAGCCTTGGACAAATCTAACGCTACTAGGACAGTTCTCTCACATGCAGCATATCTAAATCATCAGGACCAATGGCCTTGGTGGCTTTTCCCCTTCCCGAAGACCTTAGCCTCCAACTTTTGAAGGTAAGGACCGCACTTGGTTTTGGTGGTTTGCACAGCCTCCTGACCACTCTACGCTTGGTAGTCCACCGAAGGGTGCAGATTGAATCTCTGTCAAACTACATTTCAAAATAAGCAAAAAGCGGAATAGAGGAAAAACAAACGTATGCGTGCTGCCAAATATAAATTTGAGCGTTTTTATTATATTTTATTAAAGTGAAATAAGATACAAGTTTGTTTCAAACTACAAACATTTATAATTTTTTTTTATATATTGCAATGTTCCATTGTATCAGAATTCCGAACTCTCCTCTGAGTGGTTTGGTAGAATAGTCATCATCTCGACTCCAAGGAATATCCGGAATCACCTGCGAATATGCTAAGGTTTTCATTTTTAAAATTCGCGTTGTGCTCCAGCGTATTCAGAATTTACATTTTTTTAAATTTAGAATAATTTATATATGTATTAAAACTAAACAATATTTCTGTTTTTATACTTGCAATACCCTTCTCATGGTACCTTGGTGGAAAAATTTATATATGCGTGCAATCGAAGAGAGACGACGCTGAAGCAAACATTTCTTTAGCAGCTTGGCATTTCACTTGGGACATAGGAAACATCACTTTCTGGTGAAACAATGAATCATTGATTGCATTCGTTACCCGTTGAATGCCGGCTTACGGGTAACTGGCTTAAGGATATTCCCCTTTGCTGACCTACGGGTCATTGCCAGCATTGATACCAGTTGCGAAGAACTCAAAGCCGCTAGAACCTACTAATATAAAAGTAAAATTTAATATTGCATACGGGCTTAAAGAGTACGCGAACTACCTCTATCACAGTCGATATTTCTGTTACTCTGGAGCCTCGTATTTGGTTGTCATGCTGATAAATTAGGTATTCAGCCAAGTCTGGAGCTAACCGATACAGCTTTTGAAATTCTGTTGCATTAAAATGAAAGGGATTGCCCCCACATCCTGGAGTAAACGCCGATCCACTGTTGGAGCGCTTATTTCTTGGTCACCTTGTGATATATCATATGCCAAATATTCAAACGGCATTATTTAATGGTCCTTTGTTAATTATAAGGAAACAAATCACCGAATTTTAAATTTATCTTTTATTTAAGTTGACATCACGAATTTTTCTTTTCTCGATTGCGTTCACAACATCAAATTTGTTGTCGTTTAGTTTTCGGTAATCGACCAGCTAACGACAACGGCTGATTCGGAGAATGCGAAAATCGTTAAAAATGGCTGCTGAATAGCAACATCGTTAAAATTTTCGTTAAGATGAGTTAACCATGTGAATATCGTTCAAAGAACTTAATGAATCACTCTACTGCTCTGCTAGTTAAATTCTCCTTACAATCTGTCGGCAGGTTTGAATTCCAGAGATTGTGGTGCGTATTAAAGTTACCTACTACTTTACGGGTTTCACATCTGAGAAGCTCACCTATGTGAGGATGATATCCTGTCGGGCAGCAGGTGACACCGGGTACTTAAACATTAAATATTTCGAGCTCGATATCGCTTGACCGGATAGCTAGGCCATGGCATTCAAGTGTAGTATCCCTGCGGTCGATGTCTTCCTCGATAAGACGATACTGCACTGTGTTGTGTGTGATGAGCTCTAGTCCTCCACCACTATCCCGCTCGTGATCCTTAAGACGCACATTGTAGCCATTGCAGCTCTGCTGCGCTTGTCGCTGTATAGGTTCCTGGCTGATGATGGTTGTCGGGCGTAGGGGGTTGCAAAGCTCTGCAAATTGAGGCACTGTAGTCACCCTGGTTCGAGTTGCACCTGGTTGATCTCACATTCCAACGCATTCTGGTCTGACACACGGAACAGACTGTGTGGGGGGCCAAGAGCTGCTGCAAGGTGCTGCTCCAAGGGTCAACAGTCCTTGGCGGGGTGAAACCGGGGTCATTCGGTACGTGCAACCGACTGTTTTGGAGATGAGTAAATTCGAGTCGCTCATGTTGGCTTTTTTTTGCTATTAAGCGGATTTTTTATGGATACTCCACCATTATAGTCAAGTTTTTTGCAATAATCTTATATTATAGTTTCTGGGTTAACTTCAGTACAAGAAGCTTCTTTCACCATTGGAGCTAGATTTAGTGCAGAAATAAATTAATTTTGCTTTACTTTACATTGATTAAAGTTCCCTGGAAGATAATTTCACAGCAATTTTCTTTGTATCGTGTAATGACATTGTGAACTGTTTTGAACTTGCTTTTCTTAATCAAATATGCTATTTCATGCTCAGTTTTTCTTTGCAAATGGTAGTGCATTACTACTTTTACCTTTTCGAAGGAGGACTGTTCAACTTTAAAAAAAAATTACTCAAATGAACTTCACTGACTGCAACAATTTGAGTAGTCGTGTAAAAATCCAGTAAAAGTTAGGCATAAGTAAAGAATAGGGTCCACTGAGCTAGAAAAAAATAAGAAAATTGGCGTGATCTTCCTTTTTCTACTGATTCTTACGGTGTACAACTTTTTTTCCGCAAACGAATAGGGGGGGTGTTATGGAGGGGTAAAGGGGCTATTTTCAACATTTTTAATAGTTTATATTTCAAAAAATATTGACATCGTTGGATAGGTAATTAAGAGATCTCTCACCCTATGTGTAAATTTGTATGCATTATACATATATATTTCGGGAAAATCAAAAAACAAAAACAATTTTTTTCTTTAAAAAATACGTAATTAACTATATGTAAAAATATATTTGTGAAATAGTTAATATAGTTAATATAGTTATGTTTAAATGTTATAAGATGTTTTGATTTATTTGTGTTGCTGTGAAATGGAGAATTAGTCATATTGAAGGTTATGATCCTAAGTAACCGGAAGCTTCTTGAGTTGAATCGGCCAGAGTTATTTTTTTGAAGCGCGGCCGAAGGCCGCCTACACAAAAAAGGGTTGCACGCAAAATAGTGTGGTCAGCGTAGCCGGCGTTGGACCGGCCAGGATTCCAAAAGTTATTCCAAGGCGAATCCATTCAAGGTGGTTTTATGAGCACGAAATTGCCATGTATTTTCGTTCTGCTACCGGATAAATTTCTACTAGTAAGAATTTGTCAGTGCTAACTATTTTCATTAAAAAAGGTGAGTAATATAAAAAGTGAGTGAATATATAAACTACCCAGAAGTTTATGAAGTTTTTTGTGTACACATATCAGTAAGAGGCCCAAAATATGTACTTAGTATGTTTGCAAGGATAGTAGTGCATATTCAGCTGGAGTGGCTGCAATTTTGAGATTTTAATTTGGTGCAACAAAGAACTCATGCTTTACCATGCTATGCCATGGCGTTACTGGACTTCCGTGACGAACACTCTTAAAAATTTTTGCAGCAAGAATTTGCAACTTCTCCTCCAAAAGAACAGCCATTTTGCTCTTTTATCCCTTACAATCCAAATTCGATGCGTTCTTCTGATTGGAAACTCTTTCGTTATGCAATCATTGATTTTAATTAACAAATATCATTATTAAGCAAATAAAATTGAGTTTTTTTTATCTAGTGGTAAATATATGAAATTTTTGGTACAATCAAATTCTTGTAGTTCACAATTAAAAAAACATGTGATATAGTTCTTTGTTCTTATAAAAACTCACACAAACTCCCCACGTCCCAATTGTTGAGACTTCTTGGTTCTCGGTCGGCTCCGAAAAATCGCGACGTAAGTCAAAACGGCGTAAATCGAGATTTAGCCTTCCACATGATTACAAAATCTTTGATTTTTTTTTAATTCTAATTTAAATTCTCGAAATTCGGAATGCCCACTCACTTTGGCAAGGAAGCGGTGACACAGGGTAAAGTTGAAAAAAGGTAGGGATTCGATCACAACGACCAATGGTCTTTGCAGTATACCAATCACGACTTAGATGCACAAATTACCTAATGAATTGCAAATTGCATTATATAAAATATTTACATATATTTTTATTAAATACTTACTGAAATTGTCACAGTTTTCAGGAAAAATATCAGCGAATTAAAAATTTGTTGGTTTTTGTTTTTTGAATCTTACTACTATTTAAAAATATTTGATAAAATGCATACATAAATTTTCAAAGAAGTAACATTCATTTAGCTAAAGGAGACGTCATGTGAAGAGTGAGGAGCAAAGCTGTTTATGTATCAAACCTTTCATTATTGAATCATGATGTACACACATAAAATTGAATATTATATTTTATATAATACTGAGACAACTTATTTAAAAAAAAAACTTGGATTCAACCAAGGCACATTAACAGGTAGCAGCACATGATATAAGATTAGAAGTTAGTTTCACTCGATGATTTTGGTTGTTGTTGTTGTAGCAGCTAGTTACGCCCTGTTAGGGCGAGATCAATCCATGGTCGTTGTCGTCAAACTCATCTAGGGGGAGGCCCAGGAAATGCGCGGCTTCGACAGGGTAGGGCCAGAGAGAGAGCATATGATTAGGTGATTGGTATCGTGCGGAGACTCATAGCGAGGGGCTTTCGACGGCAGCTGAGACTCCTCTTCTGCGATAGGTGGTGGTTGGACTCCCATGGCAGCATTCACAGGCCGAGAGTCGATGGCTAGGAACTGCTTGGTGAGTATGAGGTTGTGCTCCTTAACTCGCCTCTTGATGTAGATGCGCCTCAGGGGACATCAGAAGACATCCCGTCACAGAATCATAGATATGGGTAATTTTTTAACGAATGAAAACAAAAAAGCAGTTGGTAAAAATCTTTCAATTACGCGGTTTTGTTTATTCAGGCATATAAAGACGTCGTCAGCGTCAGTAGCAGCAGTAGTCGGAAAAGTAGCCATGGGAGTATAATTCTGTCTTTAATAGAGTAAGACGTCTTTTTCTCGGCTCGTTGAAATCCCTAATATGGGAATTACGGGGACCGGGCGGCGAAGGTGATCAAGCTCATTCGAAGTGCAGCCGCATCAGCCGAGAAATTAGGGCTGAAATCCACGTGACCACCTTGCAGAAATTTATTCGGTGTGGTGATAGCTCTAAATCCGCGGACCCGACAAAGTCGGTTAGTCTGTCGGTAGAGATGATTATGAGTAGGTGGTCTAATGCTAAAATAGCATATATCGCCACGTTATGCTATTTTCATACCTGCGTTAGCTATTAGGCCAGGTTAGGACAGGCCAGCTTCACCAACTACCCATAATCCTGGTGGGGGCATTATCGTTCATCGTTCAGAATGCCGAATCATCTATCAGTCTGTTAATTCATTTCCCCTCCGATCAGCTGGCAGGCGTTGTAGTCACCTAGTACCATATGGGTTTCAACGTATATAAATTAGTGTTCCAGCTATCGCTGTCTTCTGCAATGAAACGATGTGTTAATGTGAATGTGTGATGATGGACCACCTCTATTACCTCGCTCGCAATCCTTAACAAAGCTAAGTTGCTGTGCAGTTTCGTTTCCTGGATCGCAGCTATCAAGAGGTATTACTTATCTCTTCGTTCTTGCTCTCAAGTCCGTCATCAAAATTCTCAACTTTTTAATCGGTTTTTTAACAAAGATCAAGTTTCAAGTGACTGAAAATTTGCCCTAACTTTTGATAACTGTGTAAATTATTGAGAGTAGCGCAGATTAAACCGATAAATTATCCCAAATGAAACTAGACTTTTAGTGAAAAAATATAGTTCGTGTTTATGGAAAGCAAACCAGTGCCATCTAATGTATCGGCTTTTGTTTGGTACAATGTATATTTCAACACTCCCACTCATTGTTGCAAACAAAACGAAACCTTATTATGTTAACTAAATCAAATCACAGATATATCTATGTCGATTCTTGTTTAACGGCTTGGTAAGAATGTCCGCCACTTGTTCATCTGTGCTAACATATCCCAAGTCGAATCAACTATCTTGATACTTTTCTCTGATGAAATGTTTAATCAGACGTATTGCGCATCCAAATCTGATTTCAATAACAGTCGAGCCAAGGCCAGCTTCTTTATTGCTTGACATGCCGCAATATATTCAGATTCTGTTGAAGAAGTTGAAACAGATTGTTGTCTTATTGATTGCCCACTAATGACAGCATAACTAATGCTGAAGATATAACCGCTTTTTGATCTTCTTGTTTCACTATCATCAGCGTAGTCTGCATTGTTATATCCAAACAGATTCGTTTGACTTTCACTTTTATAGAGGGATATGCATTCACACGAGTTGAAGTTGGCTTCTCGAGGTACCGGTTAAAAGGTTAAACGCCGACAGCATAACCTATACCTGGCCCTGTCCCAATCGCCAAATATTAAGCTCCCTGCTCTTCTACGAAATCGCCAAGATTCTGTTTATGATCCATTGGTGTTTACACAATTTGCACTTTAGCTTGTCAAAACGACTCAATATTTTATTGGCATAAGCAGCCTGATGTATGCATGTTTATTGATCCGTCTTGAAGTTGATGAACCTCGAGACCCAAAAATCGAACTTTTGGTGGAACTTTCCTTGTAGATGTGAAATTATTGCATTGGTTGGTTACTATTAACCCATCATTCACGTAAATTGCAATTGTTGTCATTGCACCATCTTTGAAGCAAGTGAATACACATGGGTCCAAATTGGTAACTTTGAAGTTGTATTTACGGAGAAACGACGTAAATTCCGCGTTTATATGCTTCAGGCCAAATAAACTTTTACCGTTATATCGCCATCGTTATATCTGACCGGTTGTCTCATGAAAATATGTTCTCTCAAGTTTCCATACAGGAATGCAGTCTTGACGTCAAACACCTTTAACTGCATTTTGTTCATTGCTGCCAACGATAAAATTGCGCGAATCGATGTGTATTTAACTGCGGGGCTCATAGCCTACACCATACTGTTGGGTGAAGCCACAAATTACCAAACGAGCTTTGTTTCTTTTGATTTAACCATCTGTATTCTACTTCACTTTCAATACCCATAGCTGTCGATATCTTTTTGATTTTCAGGTGGTTCAACCAAATCCCAAGAGTTGTTCCCGGCGCAATCAAGGTTACATAACACACGGTTTCAATCAAACGCTTTGGTGGTATAATTTATACCTTCGGTTGTTTCTTTGGCCTACGATTTCTTCTTGCGCATCTTCAAAATGATCATCATTGCTGGTAACAGCTTCATTATTTGATGTTTGATACCGAACAACTACCTCATCTTCACTATCGGACATGCCCCGAATGACGAACCTTTTAGTTTCAACTTCATGGAAACGAACCTTACAGCTGAGGAAAATTCTTGTACCTTTCTGAATGGTTTCATTTTCATTTGCCCAATATCCGATCTGACTAGATGCATTGCATTTGGTTACCTTTTTTAATTCCTTTATGTTTGATTTTGGTTTTGGTTTCGATTCATTTTTTCGTTTATATATTGCCGCAAATGCTGCATCTGATGTGGAGACCTGTTCATTGTGAATAAATACAAGTGAAAACCCTAGACCATAGACGTCAAAGTTCGGCACAGCTGAGATCACCTTATGTAGTAGTCCTCAGTATTCTTGTGTCATTCACTGAGCGAATTTCTATGTTTGATACTTAATATTGGCTATTTTTAATTAATATCAGCCACCACCATTTTGAATTTAGAAGACCTCTCACTTGTATTCATTCACAATATGTTCACTGCTAATTCGGTTCAGACTGTTCTCTTCTAACTATAGTGATGACATCAACATATCGAGTATGCGTGTGTCATTGGTATTAAATCAAACCGAGCGTAGTTGTCTTATTTTCTGGCTGGTGACATCGACTAATTTTATATTCTATAAAACGGTGGTGTTAAACATTTTTTCTCAAATAGTGAGCAGCAGCATTGGTTTTTTATTGGAAAACATCGAGCAGTTGACAAAAGCGGTAAGCTGCATTGATATTTATAAAATTTTCTGGTATCTTGTGCGATTGTGTAAAACACAAACAGGTTGAAACGTGACTTTGAGGTTAGGGCAGGTGACGCTATGGCGTCAATAGATGGAAAAATGGATGAAGGTGATGATGGTGAGGTAGCCCCTTTTAAATATAAGCACAAAAGGAAAAAAAGTGTTAATGATATTGAATTGATGATTGATTATAAAAATCTAGAAGTGAGTGTGTCAGGTGATAGAGGCATAACGGACTCAGGCAAAAAACTGAAAAGTGGGGGAAATGAAAACAGTAACAGCGGATATTTTTCTAAGACAAATGAAAATGATTGCACAGTGGTAGTAAAGATGCACAAAAAACTGTGAGGCTAATAAGTATATTCTATGTGAGGATGACGCTCACAATGCTTTTGATAGGAAAAGATGTCCTGTTTGGGAGAAGGAAGAAAATTTAAACAACATCATGACTTTTAAAAAGCAATCACGAAGGGAAGTTTTAAAGGAGACGTCCTTGGCTTCGTCAAACAGATTTGACTTGCTAAGTAAGGATCATTTTCCTGAGTTGAAAACACAGGAAAGATCACTTATGGATAATCAAAATGCAGTAAACAGGTTATTAACTCCTATAACGTATGCCAAAAAAGTTAGACAATTTAACTCAAGACAGAACAACAATAATTTATGCACTTTGTCAGTAAGTCAGGAAACGAAACTTAAGCAGCCAAGTCAACTAGGTGTAGCTTTTAGTCAGCCAAATCTTCACATTGTGTCGGAGATTGAAAAAATTACTTTAGAAATGACGAAATTTGCAAGGGATGCGTTCAGAAAGATAAATTTTCCTGCTGGGGTAAATGCATTTGTGCATTTCAATGACCGCCTCAAACAACAATTTGCAACTTTGGATAAAGGTGAGGCTCAGATAATGGACGAGCGAAATGAAGATTTGCATGATGAAGTTATTACAATATAATTGCCAATCGTTAAAGAAAAATGTTAGTAATATAGATTTTTTTGTAAACAACTATGTGTATCAAATCGTATGTCTCAGTGAGGTTTTTTCTCACGGGGATGATGGTAAAAGTAAGAACTTACTAAACTACAATCTTGTAGAAAAGAAAAGGGAAGATGGGTATGGAGGGGTTGCGATTGCAATCCAAAAATCAATAAAATTTACTAAAATTAAATATAATGGGACCATGATGTTTGTATCATCCAGACAAAAAATTTGTGTCAAAACCTTATGATATGTTCTGTATACTGTGAACCCTCTATGGGGTCTGGCGAGTTTAAGGAATTTATCACTCACCTCTTTGGCTTTTTGGCAAGTTTTAGAAATGTGGTAATAATGGGAGACTTTAATGCCCGCTCGGAGAAGTGGGGAGATTGCTTGAGCACCGCAAAAGGTAGATGGCTGAGTGATTTTGCGGAGACTTCAGTGTTCAATTGCCTCAATGATGGGACAGCAACCTTCAAACAAAGGTTGAATGACTTAAGTAAGGGATCGGTTCTAGATCTGACTTTTACAAACATAACTGGACAAACAAAATGGAGTGTGATTCCATGTCATTTGGGAGGAAGTCATTACTTTCCTGTTGCCATTGACATGGATTGGACGGAGCCAAGTGATTCAAGTTTTTTATCGAAAAAGAAACTGATGACATTATTGAGTGAGGTGGAGCTAGAAGGGTCTATAAACAACATGACAAAAGTGTTTTCAACACAGATAGAAAAGGCTGCCATAAGTCTGGACAAAAGAACTCTTAAATCTTGGTGCCAAGAAGATTTAAATAAGCATTTTAGATTATACTTGGCAGCAACAAAAAAGTGTAATACATATCCTAGTCCGGAAAACTTTGAAAAGGCCATGCGTCTCAAGGAAAGCTGGAAGGAAGAGGTTAAAAAAGCTAAGAACAAAAACTTTAACGATAATGTGCAATTAATAAATAATAATCCTAATACTAAAGAGGCTTGGAGGTTTATTAATAACCTAAAAGGTAATAGAAAAACATCCAAAAACAAAGAGTGGATAGATGAATGGAATAGTCCATTTCTTGATCACATGAAAAGTCAAATTACTTGCCTAGAAGGAAATAGTGCTAAAAAAATCCCTCTAGGAAATTCTTCATTTTCCTATTTCACGAAAGAAGAGTTAGATTTTGTTTTAAAACAGAAAGTGAAAAGGTCTACAGGTGGTCATGACACGATCACATATGAGATGATACGGTCTCTGTCGGAGAAATCTAAAAAATACTTGTTGTCTGCTTTTAATGACTCTGTTGCTCTGGGGATATTGATAAAGATTGGAGGCGGATTAAGGTTATTCCAATACCTAAATGTGGTACAAATCCAAACGACTTTAAAAACTACAGACCAATTTCATTAATACCAGTACTTCTTAAAACTGTGAATTTGATGATTAAAAACAGAATAAATAGTTATTAGCAATGCTTATAACTGTGTTCCTACGTCAATCTTGATAAAAAATCTAGAACAACTTGGAATTGATATTAGTTACACAAACTGGATTTTTCAGTTTTTAAAGGAAAGAACACTGCAACTTGGGAAGGAAACTGTTACTGTACAAAATGGCTTGCCGCAAGGAAGCTGCTTGTCACCACTACTGTTCAATTTATATACAAAAAAACTACATGAAATAGAAGATGACAATACGAAGTTATACCAATTGCTGATGATTTTGTTATTTTGATTAGTGATGGGGAATTTGATAAAACTAAATGTAAACTACAACTGAAACTAACAGAGTTTGTGGAAAGATGTAAAGGATTAAATTTTAAAATTAATATAGCGAATACCAAAATAATGTATTTTGCCAAAAACAGTAAGAAATAGCTAGAAATAAATATAAATAATCATAATATTAAGAAAGTAAACCACATTAAGTTTATTGGTAGAACATTGTCGGCTTCGATGGCAGTGACTACACACTACAATGATATCATTGCAAAAGCGGCAAATAAGGTTAAACTCATAAAAATGATAACAACAGTGAAAGCGGGGGTCACTCCCAAAATAGCGGTCTACTTATATAAAAGTTTTGTAAGATCCAAAATAGAAATAGCTACGTCAACAATAAATGATATACCAAAAACGGTTGAGAATAAAATTAAGGTTTTTCAAAACACCACTCTGCGCAGATGTTTAGGGCTAACCCCATCTACTCCGACTCATAACATTTATGTCTTGGCTAATGAAATGGAACCTATAGAAAGGGAAAAACTACTAACGGCTAGGGAGTTAATGAAACTTAAATTTATTAATAGAGATGTTTATAATAACATAAAAAATAATAAACAGGTAAAGTCTAGTTATTCATCTGTTTTCTATCAATTTCAAAACATTTTTGAAAGAGTGTGCACGAATTCTAGCCACAACAAAGGTGATCAGTTACAAATAATCAAAAATGCAATAGGGGTTAATAAGTCTAATACTGCAAAAGAACAGATTTCTTCTGAATACAGAAGACTGATAAATGAGTACAAACACAAGAATGTCACAATATTTGCTACTGATGCATCTAGAGGGTCAGGCTCTATGGGGTGTGGAATCTATAATGTCACCCAAAAGCAAAGCTTTCTGTTTCGTATAAATTTTGTGACATCATCGGCGTTTAGTGAATTTTGGGCAATTGCCAAAGCTGTTTTCATTGCGGTAGGGGATAAACTTGAAAATATAGCAATATTTACTGACAGTCTGACATCATGTCATCTACTTGAAAAAACAGAATCAAATAACTATCTAGTGGCAAGAATCAATTCCTTACTTAGCAAACATAAAATTAACTGTAGTGTAATTTGGACTCCAGGCCACATGGGCATCGAAATTAATGAAATAGCAGACAAATTAGCAAAATGGGCAGTTGAAGTAGGAGCTCCCAAGGATCCCCTTTTCACCCCTGAAGAAGCAATTAAAAAAATTGAAAACTCACTTAGAAATGATTGGAACAATAGGTATAAAATAATTTCTCAGAATAAAGGCAGAGCCTTTGCGTCTTGTTTTCCGGAAATTCCAAAAAAACCATGGTATCAAAATTCTCCTTTCAATTCCAAAGAAATAAAATTGATAAATAGGTTAATAACAGGGCATACCTATGATAGGGTATATCTGCATATAACTAAAATAGTTAACTCTAATATGTGTGATGTGTGCCACACAGAAGATTCATACAATCACGCAATATTTGTTTGTGTAAAGCACATAAGCACAAGAAGTAAGTACAATGCAGTTAATAAATATAAAAATTTTATTGAATTTTTTAACAAAAATGATGTTGCAGCTATGAGAGAGCTTTGCAATTTCATTGAAGATGCAAAAATAGAGATTTAGAAAAAAATAAATTAATTAACTAATTAAATAAAAACATGTATATTTACATAATAGTATGTATTTAATCAAAAGATACATCAAAATTTGAAAAAAGGAGATATATAGAAGAAAAAATTAATTGAAAATGATATATGTGTATAAAAACTGAAAAAAGTACAAAATAGCTTTAAGAAAAGTAAAGACTGAGTTTAACAAACGTTTTCATTTAACTCTCGCGTACAATTTTTAATTAAAACAGAGTCATACAACAGAGGAAACCAGCCTCGTAATTTGCAAACAAATTTTTTTTTGTTTTTTGTTGTTTTTTCTTTTTTTGTTGAAATTCAATGCTCATTGCACACACAGAAGTGGGCTAAAAGCCCTCATTTTTTGTTTCCTGTTAGAAAAAAAAAAAAAATGGCATATACACATAATATATGTCTCAATATACAAACTTGAAAACTACACAATCTATTGAGCAAGCATCCTGGAAGATAATCGATAACCAAAAAATAATCGATAACCAAAAAGTGGAAGAACATATCAAACATTTGGACATCATGTGGAACGAATACATAGCATGCAGGGCGAATTAATAAAGCATACATATAATACGAGTATATGCCTCGTTATACAAAAATTTTATTAAAACGAAAACTACACATTAAAAAATCCTAAACGCTAGTTGAGTGGATCACTCAGTCTAGAAAAGCATAAGAGGATATTCGATAACAAGAAATTGAAAGATATTATTAAAAAGTTGACATCCTGGCTTTATGGGTGTAATAGCCCGGCCATAACATATTTCAAGAATCCAAACAAAAAAATCAAACCGGTTTGTACAAGGCGAATTCATATAAGGTGTAGTTACTATAGCTGCCGTTTTGATTTTTTTTATTCACCCACATGTATTTTGTTTTTGCTTTTGCGTATGAGGTTTCAAAATTCGTAAAAGCAGAAACAAAATGTATACAAATTTTGACCACTCTTACGCAAAAGCAAAAACAAAATACATGGGAATTTTGTAGTTGTGCTTATAATACCACCTTATATGAATTCACCTTTGTTTAGTAGTTGGTGAATTTAACCGGCAGACTGCTAATTATACGCACCGTTTTCATTTCTACTCACCTCGCACTTGCACCTTATTACTATAATAAAATTGAATTGGTTACATAACTGCATCTCAGATTTTTTTTAAACTCTGATTAAAGAGTTTGGCAAATTTTTTGAGTTTGATGAATTTTTGTAAATTTCGTAAAAAGCTTTAAATTTCATTTATATGGTTTATGTTACAGAATAACCTTGTCGGCGAAAACACAAGTTTGTTGTGCAAATTATATACATATTTATGTATTTTAAAATTAATTGATATTACAAGTGTTGATGACAAATTTAATATCGATGTATGGGCCCGTTTTAATGTAACCTAGTTGCAAAAGAACACTAGGTAGGATAAGAAATAGCATGTAAAGCAACAACACTAACTCGGAGAAATATGCGAGTTGAGCCAACTCGGTTATATGAAATCCGACCTGAGATGTAGTGTTGTGAAGCAAAAAAAAACGCTCTATTGTGAATGGGCTCTGTAAAAATACTTGGGAAAATTCCAACAACTGTAAAATCTTGTTTGTTTTATGGTTTCATAAACAAAGCAAATAAAAATAGAACAAGGGTTAGTAAAATTGCTTTTCGTATATTTCTCATAAAATTATGAATTAAATCATGTTTGCTATATCAGAAAGCAAGATAAAAGGCGAAAGAGATGGTGCAGTGAGAAGACGATTGGGTTTTTGAGATGCTACCTCGCCCAGAAAGAAAGAGGTTGGCCTACGCGAACGTGTTGGAAGATATGGTGTCAATGGCGATCACGGTAGGTTCGAGAAATATATGCTTGAACAAATTATATATATATACAGTGGCTCACAGCCAAAATGATATAGCAGCGAAATGAAAAAGCGCTTGGTAAAAAATCAAGTTTATATTGCGAAATAAAAACAAAATGTTACTAATTTATTAATTTGGTACATATATGTAAAATGTTGCAATATCAAAAAACGCCAAATTTATTTATTTTTTACAAACGTAAATTAAAAGCATGTTCGTATACCGAAATGCAAGCTCACAGCCAAAATGATGCACAAATGTTTACCGTTAGCGGCGACAGCTTGGCTTCGATTTTCGAATGTAAATTAAATACTGTTATAAATGTGAGCAATCCTGGAATATTACTTTTGTCGCAAATAAAATTGGTGTAAATACTTTTGACGTCAGGTGTCAAAAATTAAAACGCTTGCTTTAAAATGAAAAGTACCGTTGTTTGGAGTCTTTGCATACTGCAAAGAATTTAACAACAGCTACAGTTTCAATACAGGTGTTAAGCAACAACGACGAAAATCTTTCCAGTAAATAATGTTATAATATTAGCTTTGCGTAAATAACTATGACTACCCTTGTATATGTTTAATTCTTACACACACATCTCGTTCGCGGTTGTGTTCCAAATAGTTTAATGCTTGCACATCTTTGTATATTTTTGTAATTTTACACCCAAAAAAGTGTGTTTGTCTTCCAAGAAGAAAAAAATAAGCACGATATTCTATTGTTTTTTTTACAAATTCTTCATTTAAAGCGAAAAAAGTATTAAAAGCGGTGTAGTACTTTGAGGGTCAACCCGTTACAAACATTTCCTGTATAATCAATTTTGTATAATACTATAGATAAAGAAGATATACATACAGTGGCTCACAGCCAGCAGCGAAATGAAAAGGTGTTTTGTAAAAAATCATGTTTATATTTCGAAATAATTTTTTTTTACTAATTTATTAATTTGGTACATATGTATATGTTAAATCTTGTTAAATAAAAAAAAATCGCCAAAATTATTTCGATAATATTAATTTGTGAGCTCAAGGCCAGTGTATAAGGAAAAGTATATTGGAAAAAAGACAACAACAGTCAGGAGTGGTAGAAATTATAGCTATTTCGGAGATCACCACATCTCCTCATCAGATTTCTTTCATGACTCCACCGGCACTCGAACCCACAACCTACGACTTGCTGGGCAAGTGCGTAGCCAATGGACCACAGCCGGCATGTAAGCTGCTGTTGCTTTTTACCACTTTTCCTTTTGTCCTACCAACACAATTCAATTACGACAGTCTGTCGCTATTAAGTGAATGTGTGGTTTTTAATTTTTTTGTGTAACACAAATTCTATTTTTAGAATATTGTTAGAATTGTTGTTACGTTTTGGGCGTGCTCGTCCGTTTTCAAATATTCATATGTCTATGATTTTTCGGCCTGGTTTTATTAAACGATAATATTAATTTGTGAGCTCAAGGCCAGTGTATAAGGAAAAGTATATTGGAAAAAAGACAACAACAGTCAGGAGTGGTAGAAATTATAGCTATTTCGGAGATCACCACATCTCCTCATCAGATTTCTTTCATGACTCCACCGGCACTCGAACCCACAACCTACGACTTGCTGGGCAAGTGCGTAGCCAATGGACCACAGCCGGCATGTAAGCTGCTGTTGCTTTTTACCACTTTTCCTTATGTCCTACCAACACAGTTCAAGTACGACAGTCTGTCGCTATTACTTAAGTGAATGTGTGGTTTTTAATTTTTGTTGTGTAACACAAATTCTATTTTTAGAATATTGTTACAATTGTTGTTACGTTTTGGGCGTGCTCGTCCGTTTCAAATATTCATATGTCTATGATTTTTCGGCCTGATTTATTAAACGATAATATTAACACTGGCCTTGAGCTCACAAATTAATATTATCGTTTAATAAAAACAGGCCGAAAAATCATAGACATATGAATACAAAATTATTTCTTTTTTATAAACGTAAAGTAAAAACATGTTCGTATACCGAAATGCAAATGTTTACTGTTAGCGGCGACAGCTTGGCTTCGATTTTCGAATGTAAAGTAAATACTGTTATAAATGTGAGCAATCCTGGAATAGTATTTGATAATTTTGACATATTAGTATTGTCATTCAGAAAGTGTAGTTCGAAATGGGTCGCCAATCAAGTATTAAAGTGCGCGAATTAATACTAAAGCATTATAAACACGACAAAAGTTAACGCAAAATCGCGGAAATGGTGAAACTGAGTCAAGGAACTATTCAGTATATCATTGAGCGTTATGTTCGTGAAAATCACGTCGCAAATTAAAAGATATCGGCTCATAATAAAATATTTAACGAAAGTGATTCCCGTTGGATTGCACGGAAAATACGCAAAAATCCCCATTTAAGTGCTCCAGCTATAGGTAACGAAGTGGAAAAATTTCTCGGGAAGAAAAGCCATCCGGACACCATACGAAGGGTGCTCAGAGAAGCTGATTTCAATGGCCGCACAGTCCGAAATAAGCCATACGTCAATGCTAAAAATCGAAATGCAAGGTTGAAGTTTGCAAACGAACATTTATATAAGAGTGAAAGATTCTGGAATACAGGAATTTTTGCAGATGAGAGTAAATTCAACCCGTTTAGATCGGATGGAAAGAGCTATGCATGGAGAAAAGGAAATGCTGATCTACAACCGAAAAATCTACGTGGCACCGTAAAACATGGTGGAGGGCATATAACAGTGTGGGGATGCATGTCGTCTTCTGGAGTCGGAAATTTGGAATTCATCGATTGTACTATGGACAAGAGTGTGTATCTGGATATTCTAAAACGAAATTTGCTACAAAGTGCCGCGAAATTAAATATTTCCGACAGCTTTCGGTACTATCAAGATAATTATCCGAAACACAAATCCGGAGTTGTGCAAAGTTGGCTTATTTGGAACTGTCCGAACATAGTACAAACACCAGCACAGTCTCCAGGTTTAAATGTAATCGAGTTTCGGAACGAGAAATTCGAAAATCCGAGATTCGAAAATCCGAGATTCGAAATAAAACCGACTTGAAAAACGCCCTGCAAGCAGAATGGAATAAACTTGCTCCTAACTATACAAAGAAATTGGTGGAAACCATGCCGAGACGTATGAAAGCAGTTATAGATAGTAAGGGGTATCCCACAAAGCATTAATCGACCTAAAATTTTAGTTTCGTCCTTAAAAAAATTGCAATGTATTCTTGTTTTTTTGTTACTGCATCATTTTCGCTGTGAGGTTCAATTCAATACTGAAGTTTGTTTTTGTTGTTAATTGAATTTTTTAAAGCATAAATTAAATGTGTATTTCTTTTAGCTGTCTGCTAAGACGTCCACATGGATCCCCTCGCCACTGCCATCACCAACACTTTAGACGTTGCCAGTAACAGAAATTCCGTCATCACCGTCACCATCATCATCTATGTCACCACATATACAGGGCCGCCAAGAGGAAATCCAAGCCGAGGGGTAAAAATGTGGGGCTCCCTTTCTACAAAAAAGTTTCGAAAACTTCGTCAATTTCATCAACTATCTTTCTACTTACTACTTCAATGTTTTTAAAGAATAACTCAAATACGACGTTTTCGCTCTCATCAGTTCATCACATTTGTATTACGTAACTGTTTTTTTTTTTACATGCACGCATGAACGCGCTTTATCGGTAATCACAACTTTCAAATATATGTTTGAATTAATCGACTATTAAAAGCATTCTAATTTAACTATTCACTCAATTTCTTTAAAAATACAGACCCCTTCGAGAACTCCGGGCCCTGGTTTTATAAAAACGAGTACGAAGAATTTACATCAAAAACATTGTAAAAAATTCACTAAAAGGTTTTCACTGAACCTCGATTTTTTCAAATTTGCTTTTTGTTTTTATTTTACTGGTAATTAGAATAAGAAATGATCTGAATTAAATTTCATATCTGATACTCCTTGTAAATTTGTTTTAGTTTTATAGATTTTAAGTCGAATGAAATTCAATGAATTCTTGAAAATATTTTTATAAGTGAATTTAAAGATATAAATACATATATGCAGTGAAATTTTTAAGTAATATTTTGTTGTCTTAAGTAATTAAAAAGGTTTTGCCTGCTGTCAAGGACTACGTCTAGGTTTGATTCTTCAAAACCTTCATCAAGTGCAAGCGTATTTTCATCACTTATGTAAACATATACGCTGGCCACGATGTTGGTTTTTGTCTTCAAGTCCGTTTGCTCAGTAAGGTAGGTAGGTTGGAGTGGCAGCCGCCTACAGCGGCTCACTTAGGCCAATATTAGGAGGCCCATTGTGTTACCACAAGGAAAAATTTGTACCATCCAAAAGGAAAAATTACCCCTCACCAAACCATTTTGCCTCGCTGATGAACTTCAACAGACAATTTACCTCGGCGCATTCTGCTTTTACACAGTGCAGGACACTTACACAGTAAATGCAAGATCGTTTCCTCCTCCTCGTCGTTCTTGCAGCTCCTACAGCATCTTCGGAAGGGTACTCCCAACCTTTCAGCATGTTTCCCTATCAGACAGTGCCCTGTTAGAGCCCCGATGACGTTGGAAATGTTTTCCCTACTTAGAGAGAAAACGCTGCGCGACCGTTTCCGGTCCCATTTAGGCCACATCTGCCTTGAGGTTCGACAGGTCGTATTTTGCCTCCATCTATTGTCAGCTTGCTTATATGTACAATCTCTGAGTAGCAGTTTGCAAGTGGCAAACGGCATACCAATGCGTTCTTTATCTTGAAGAATCTGCTTGGTCGTATCTTGTCTTGCAAGTTCGTCTGCCATGCAGTTTCCCTCTATGTCCCGGTGACCAGGGACCCAAATGAGGCACAGTCTGTTCTGCTTGGCCATCTCCTGCAGAGATGGCCGGCAGTCCAGCGCGATGTTAGAGTTAAAAGTGAAAGAGCTCAGAGCTTTGATTGCAGCCTGGCTGTCACTAAGAATGAAGATGTCTCTTCCTATAATCCCGGCCCCAATCTCCTCTACCGCCTCCCTGATAGCTGAGACCTCAGCCTGGAAGACGCTGCAGTGATCTGGTAACCTAAAGGAAATTTGCAGGAGAGGGTTTCGTGAGAAAACGCCTCCTCCTACCTTATTATCGAGTTTTGAGCCATCTGTATAGATGACAATGCTATCAGGTGAAGTATGAAACTCAAGTTTCCACTCCTCCCTGCTTGGAATACGTGTAATAAAATTACTTTCAGAAACCGATGTCAAGGCGCACCGATCCGTGCTGCTCGGAATAGAGCAGAACTTATTCAAAATACAAGTGTGTTCTTGGCTTTCTGGGTGCCACTGGGATGTCTCTCTTAGTCGCAAAGCAGTCATCGCTGCCATTTGTTATCCAACCAAATCCAAAGGAATAAGGTCTAAAATGACGTTCAAGGCCTCATTTGGAGTAGTTTTGAGCGCCCCACTTATGCAGATCATACTAGATCTTTGCACCTTGGTGAGTAGTCTAAGGTTACCCTCTTTTTCTAATGCAGGCCACCACACGATCACCCCATATAGGAGTATTGGTCTGACGACCGCTGTGAAAATCCATCGACAGATCCGGGGATTTAGCCCCCATTTCTTGCCTATCGCTCTCTTACATGTGTAGAGGGCTACAGAAGCCTTCTCATGACGTTGAACTAGATTCTCCTTCCAGCTCAACTTCCTATCTAAAATAACGCCTAGAAATTTGGCACTTGTAGAAAGACTTAACCGGGTACCGTTTAGTACCGGTGGAGTCACAGAAGGTACTTTATACTTTCTCGTGAAAAGTACAAGCTCCACTTTACTTGAGCTGACCCTGAGCCCGCAGTGGGTGGACCACTTGGATACCTCCCGAAGCGCTCGTTGCATCAGCTCGCATAATGTTTGCGGAAACTTTCCCCTGATTGCAATCGCGACGTCATCAGCGTACGCGACGACTTTTGCGCCACCCCATGCCGTATCTCGCAGTAGCGTATTTACGGTGAGGTTCCATAGGAGGGGGGATAGGACGCCTCCTTGTGGCGTCCCCCTCGACACGTGCCGTGACAATTCGCTCGCACCCAGCTTAGCCCTTACTACTCTGCAACAGAGTAGCTGGCCGATAAAGTCAACCAGTGAGTGTTCAACCCCTAGATCCCTAACGGCGCCAGTTATAGCTTCTGGAAATACGTTATTAAAGGCGCCTTCAATGTCCAGGAAGGCTACAAGACAGAATTCCTTAACGCTGAGAGACTTCTCAATATAGCCGACCAAGCTATGGAGTGCAGTCTCAGTAGATTTGCCTTTGCGGTAGGCATGTTGGTCATTAGACAGTAGTCGACTGTCGATGGTATCGGAAAGGTAGCTACTAATAATCCTTTCAAGTGCCTTAAGAGCAAAGGATGATAGACTGATAGGCCTAAGATCCTTTGGATTAGTGTGTGAGGCCTTACCGGCTTTAGGAATAAAGACAGCCGTGACATTTCTCCATGCCAACGGTATGTGATTTAGTTTGAAACAGGCCCTGAAAATAGTAGAGAGCCATTTTGCAGACAGCTCCAGTGTCTTAATTAGCTGGGCAGGTATTATCCCATCCGGCCCAGCAGATTTGTACGGTTTAAAGCTTTGGATAGCCGATTTAACCTTTTCTTCCGAAACCGGTATGTTAACGGGGTTGGAGGAGATGAGCGGAGGAGTTCCTTCCTCCGCAGTTGTACTACCAGGGAAATGGGTATCTAATAACAATTCAAGGGGTTCCCTTCCCGTTGAGGTCCAGGAACCGTCTTGCTTTTGCAAGAAACCTATCGGGTTAGGGGATAGTTCAGTTCATAAGTCAAATTTCAAAACCGTGATTTATTAAAAAAAATAAAATGAGTAAAAGGACGCGAGAATGTGAGTGTAACAACGATCCAGATATGTTCTGTTTCATATAGCGACGACGAGTGTTCTCAGATCATATCAAAACTTTATACTCCAAGTATTTTGGCATTGAGCCCAAAAATCCTGAAAAACCATGGACACCGAACACTTTGTGTACATCGTGTCGAGAAGAATTGATTCAGTTGGAATCAGGACAACAAATAAAATTTGAGACGCCAATGATATGGAGAGAACCTACTTGCCATTCAATAGAGTGTTATATTTGTCAAACAAAAGTACTTGGGGTTGGAAGATCAAGAAGAGTAACCTATGCTAGCGTACCTACAGTGACATTGACGACAGTTGCGGATCCAGTTCCATTGTCAACAGTAATATCTGAGTGCGGGGAATCAAGTTGTACTGAATTTCGCATGGGAAAGGAGAGAAACGTTCTGTCACAAGCACAACTTAATGATTGGATAAGAGATTTGGAACTTTCCAAGGAAAAGGCCGAGATCCACACTTCTCGTATGCAACAATTTAAATTTGTGTCATCCGATGTAAAGGTGATATATTGTAGAACTCGTATCGAACCATTTTCCAAACACTATACCAAGAACGACAGTATATGCTACTGCAACGACATTCCTGGTTTATTCAAAGAGTTTGGTCAAACATATGATTCAAAAGAGTGGCGATTGTTCATAGACAGCAATAAACCGAGTTTGAAGGCTGTATTATTGCATATTCGTAACAAAAAGCCTTCTATCCCGATCGCACATGCAGTAAATACAAAGGAAACCTACGAGGAAATGCAAAAAATACTCAAATTTATCAAATATGAAGAGCATGATTGGAAAATATGTTCTGATCTCAAAGTCGTTGCAATGCTATGCGGTCTACAAAGTGGCTACACCAAGCACTGCTGCTTCCTGTCAGAAAGGATTGGCCGGAAAGAGTCGAGTTTACCGTTGGTGTGGATAACATCAAATACACCCCTCTTGTCAAGAAAGAGAAAATCATACTTCCACCCTTACACATCAAGCTCGGTCTCATTAAAAACTTTGTTAAGGCTTTGGACAAAGAAGGCGAAGCATTCGACTATTTGAAAACAATTTTTCCAGATATTTCTCAAGCCAAGATAAAGGAAGGTATTTTTGTTGGACCACAAATAAAAAAGTTGATCAACATTAATCAATTCAAAGGACTACTCTCATCAGTTGAGGCAGCAGCGTGGGAATCCATTGAAAAGGTCGTTGCTTCTTTTCTCGGTAGACACAAAAGCCCTAACTACGATCAGATAGTGAACGACTTAATCAATAATTATGCGAAAATGGGTAAATATTAAAGGCTTCTCAAAATTAATTTCCCAAAATTTTATAACTTGTTTACCTAACTAATATTTTCTTTCCAGGCGTAAATATGTCTTTGAAAATTCACTTTCTCCACTCACATTTGAGCTTTTTTCCGGCAAATCTTGGCGACGAAAGTGACGAACATGGCGAAAAGTTTCATCAGCAAATGAAATTAATTGCGAATCGATATCAAGGATTCTGGGGCGTCGCAATGATGGGTGATTACTGCTGGTTTCTCATAAGAGAAACCGATCATAAACTGAATAAGCGTCAAAGTAGAACACATAATTATTTCGAATTAAGATAAAGATTGTTAGAATATAGTATAAACATAAATAAATTTAAAAAAAAGTTAAAAATATGGGTAATTTCATTCCTAAATTTAACTTTTAACTCAATAGAAACAGAGCATAGCTAGATATTTCACTCTTCTTTATACCATACATACGTTTTGAGGTATACGTTGAAATTGCGCAACCTGGGTATTTTTATTTGATCGTTTATACCTTACGTAGTTTTGCATTGATTTTCTTCGATGATAGCTTATCTTTTTTCTAATTAAACAGAGCTTTACGTAAAGAAAAAATATCTGGAAAAAAGTTGTGGTTTTGGAATGCTGCCCTCGCAAAGAGTAATTTTTTTCATATTTTTTCATAAAAAAAAAACAAAAATCTAAAATGATAAGCTAATATCTCGAAAACTATCTGGTTGAGCAAAAACCAATGTATCATGCATTTATAGCAAATTTTATTTTCTTTCTGATTCTGTAATCTTTTTTGCAATTGCTTGACCCGTTATATATGAGATATACGTAATTAAAGGGAGCCATCTTTTTGGTTTTTTCGAATAACGGTAAATTGCAAATATCTCAAAAACGGTACCATAGAATCAAAAATGAACTCGATTTTCGAAATCAGGGGGTGATTTTACATACGAATTTCATAACGGCGTTTCTGGTAAAGAGAAAAAGTTGAAATTCGTGGTCCAGTGTATTTGGTATGTACAACAAAGTTCATTGACATAACTTGTGGCGAACCAGGATCGCTGCATGATTACCGTCTTCTAAGAAGGTCCAAACTCTTTCAAGATGCAGAAAACCATTAAGAGGATGTTTCCGAATTCATTTCTTATAATCGGATATTCGGCATATCCGTCAACGAAATGGCTGATTCCACCTTTTAAGAACTATTGAAATTTAAATGCATGCCAACGAAAGTTCAACGAAATACATTCCTCAACACGACTGGTTGTTGAAAATTCATTTGGACTACTGAGTAGGCGCTTTCAAAGACTACTAAAGATTACTGTCATCATTAAGGTGTACCGCGGGGACGCTCAGCGTGCCTCTGGTGCGGGTGCAGCAATGGACGTGGACATTGAGGCACCCGAACCGGAGCCGGAACCGGAACTCTCCGACGCTGAAGGCAGCGTCTCCTCTCAGACAAACTTTGCACCAACAATGCACAGGATGTTTGCGGAGGAGGAGCTGCTGCCCAGCGACGGAGAGTGCGAGGCTGATGTGACCGTCGTGCACCGTGCACCGTTTTTGCAATTGCTTGACCCGTTCGTGAGATATACGTAATTAAAGGGAGCCATCTTTTTGGTTTTTTCGAATAACGGTAAATTGCAAATATCTCAAAAACGGTACCATAGAATAAAAAATGAACTCGATTTTCGAAATCAGGTGGTGATTTTACATACGAATTTCACAACGGCGTCTCTGGTAAATTTTGGCCGTCGACCAGTGATATTAATGTGGTAATACACGCGTTATACCACCACCAGCTGTGTCAGGTAGGCAGTTAGATTCCGAATATTTCACCGAAAATAAAATACCATTAAGTTTATGCATTAATTTTACACACATTTTGTTATTACTTGGCCGTTTGACGTCTTAGCCTCATGTGCATTTTGAAATCTGCCTCACTCATTGCATCGAGCGTACCTTCAAAATTGGAGAACATGTGCCTCGTCTTCAATCTCCGAGTCTTCAGAAGAGCAGGAGCTGGGCATGTATCGTTTCCAATTTTTCTAGTACTTCTTGCATTTCTCTATTGCGACGTGGTTCGCAATGCTCACCATTGCACAAAGGCATAATCTACAAACGTAAAAGATTATTTAATGCATTTATAAAATGTTTTTAAATAAATTTAATAACTTACCACAGATTCCTGAGAATTGCTCATTTTGTTTTACTTCTTTAAAATTTCACTAAACAAATCATATGTTTAATGACAGATTTAGCTAGTGTTGTGAAGTAACTGAAATGAAGTTACATTAAAACGGGCCCTATGTAGATATAGTTAAAAATGTTCTAACTCGACGTAGTTTGTTTCTCGATTGCTGTATTTTCCGACCGTTCGATCACTCAACTGCTATATATATAGTTATATTACAATCTGGCAACTATAATTAACTACTACTATTCTTAACTAAGACTATAATAATTATAACACCTACGTACACTGATAACAATATGTATAACAATTAAGTATTACTTATAATCACAAATACTATTGTAACTATCGGTAAGAGGGCGAAGATAATGGTTAGAAAAGTTAGTTCGGAAATAAAGATCAATCAATGAATATCAAAAACGAACTCGAATTATAATTAAATGAATAGGTTCACTCCGTTTGTATTCTGTTATCCATTGTTCATTGGACGGACAGGCTTGCGTAAAACTATGTTTTATTTTAGAAGTTAGTGTTGTGAAACGACGTCCCACTTCCCGGTGAATTCGTCCACCTCTTCCACAGGCGGTCCTTTAAATTTTGTGCGATGCGCCATTGCTTTCGAAGGCATACCTTTTCTTCAAGTGAGCCAGGCGTTTGCTTCGAATTTAGACATCCCAGTAGGAAATGGTTTGGCGTCAATGGCTCTTCGTTCTTCGGCGATACGGCTTACTCGGTTAGTGAACGGCTGTTAACAATGTTTTCCACTTCAAGTAAGGCGCTGCGGAATGTCTCCAATCGCAGTGCTTCTTCGGGCAATACCCTCTGCAACAGTCGCTTTATGCACTGTACAAGGCGTTCCCAGCAGCCGCCTGCTGATGTTGTGGCGGGCTAACTCACCCTTTATCATGTTAAAATCAAACGTGCGTTCTTCTGCCTTAAGCTCCTTTTGGGCACCCACAAAATTCGTTCCATTACCGCTTCGGATTCTAACTGGTATTCCTCTGCGGTTGATGAAGTTGCGCAAGCACAAAATAAATGAGAGATCGTCTGCAATTTTTAAATGTACTGCTCTAGTTGTTAAGCATGTAAATAATCCGACCCATCGCTTTTTTCTCCTGCGGCCGAATGGTCCACAATAATCGACTCCAGCATAGGAGAATGAACGAACATATGGTGTGAGACGGTCTATTGGCAGCTGGTCCATAAGCGGAACGACTAGCTTCGCGTTGTTGTAAACACCCACAGTACACTCCCTCTTGACTGATTTGAGCAGCGCACGCTCACGAGGCACACAAAATCTCTACCTCATTTGGTTATTTGTCAGACTGTCGTTCAGATGTTGTAGCTGGCAGTGATATTTCTTCGCAACGAGACGTGTAACGTAGTGATTTTGTGGCGAAATAACCGGACGTCTGGCTGTAATCAGTAGGCAATAAGTTGCGTCAATTCTCCCGTTGACTTTCAGCAAACCATCTTCGTCTATAAAAGGAGTTAGCTGATATAGGGCGCTCGACTTCGGCAGACACTTGTTTTGGTTGATTACGTGGATTTCTTCTGCAAATGACTCGAGTTGAACGCGAAGAAATATTTTACTTTCGGCGGCTTCAAGTTCAGTAGAGCTCAACTCTCCACTTCTACGACCATGGAATTTTGCGTTATGAAAAAACCATAGCAGCAAAGCAGCGACTCGTACGACCTTAAAAAATGACGAAAAATTAGAAAAATTGATTGGATACTCTCCCTTCTCTCTTACCCAACCACCTCGACGTATTGCTACATTCAAACGAAGTAGATGCTCGTGTTGCTTCGTCAGCGACATTAGGAGAGTTTGGAATCCAGCGCCATTCAATCAGCTTGTAGTTCAAGGCGCGACATTGTCAAACCTCTCAGTGGCGCACTCCTTGCTAATTCGCTCGGAATAGCGTCATCCCACTGCACACCAAGTTTCCACAGCTCTTGTACCAGCAACTTTAGGCATACAGTTGCATTTGCTAAAATACCAAATGGGTCATATATTGACATAACTATTCCCAACAATTCTCGCTTGGTTGGAGGTCGTAAGCCATTAAGAACGCCAAGTGCTATTTTAGGAAATTTAAAATGAAATTCTGGCCCGTCGCTGGGGGTGTTCCAGGACATCCCAAGAACCTTCTCCGTCGTTGCTTGGCGCCCCATACTAAGTGCAGCGGGCAGCGCTGCACGTTGCATCATGGCGGTAGCTACATCATGGCCTACGGCCGATGGTTTGCCGATGCACCGTGCAGCGCTGCCCGCTGCCACTGATGTCGTCGTCGTCGTCAATTGTGTTATAAGTTTTACCGCAGAAAATTTGATATAAAAAGGCGTTCATAATTTTATTAATCTAAATGTATTCTAGCAGTAACAGCAGTGATACAAGTGAAACTAATAGTCAGTGTTCTTATAATTATTCACCTGAAGAAAATGAATCAGAAGCAAGTGAAAAAGGTGACAATTCGGGATCCTGTCATAGTGGACGATCCGACTCCGGATGTTGCAGAAAACGAAGACGAAATGATGGAGGGGCAGCCAGATATTTTAAAAGATTCAAGCCAGACGAATCTAGTGAATACTCAAGTAGTGGACATAGCGATATCGAAGGAGAAGAAGAGGGAGAGATAATCCGACACCAACTTGGAAATGATGAAAAAGAAAAAACTGGATTTAGACGAGGAAATGAAGAAAGCGAGTATTTTAGCGGAAAATTCGACTCATATGTCTCTACTTTCCTTGATAATGTTAATATGGACCACGGACTTCTACTCCATGTGAATACAACATTGGAGATTTTGATCTGTCTCTCCTTGAAACAGAAGCAATACGAGGCAAAGAGTAATCTACTTATGTTGATGGACTAACTACTGTATGTGCAGAAGACATTAATAGCGCAGAAGAAGGAATTAGGAGAGTGTTCCTTGAAGAATTAAGTCCTTAAACAGCGAGTGGTCCATGATGTATTTGGAACAAGCTATGAGTATGGAGACTTCAACTTGGATCACGAACGACTATGTAGAAAATTTTCAGGTAATTTAATTTATATAACATCAAAAAATATATTAATATAATAATTTAGGGACCATCCTCACCATCGCACATCACGGGAATCACCTCCACATCATCCACGATTGAACATACTTCAATAACTCTTGTAGATGTGCCTTCAGTAAATACATCCAATCTCACGTCAATGGAAGATATGCTCGAAGAGTCATTCCGAGCTGGAAATTCTCGCTCCAACATTGGATTAATATCGCAATCTATCTGGAGAAAGATACCAGGAATTACTTATACCTTAACATCGCCAGGAGAACGTGGTTTCCAAGTAGTGAAATTGGATGTTTACGATTTTTCCAAAATTTGCAAAAAGCCGACGACGGAGTGGTGGAAGGAAGCCAATTATCGCTCGACTTTTCTAACCCAGTCTCCTTTGGACCCCAATCATCAGTTAGTGATGAAATTATTACTTGCGGCGACAACACAGATAAACAATATACCAGGAATAAAAAGAGAGGAAAGGGAGACAAAATAATAGATTTTATAAAACCACATCCTACGGCGCCTATACATCATATTTTAAATACTTCAATTTGGCTATCATCTGAATTTAGATTTTGGGATATAAATTCAATTTTAATTAAAAATTGTTTTAGAATAATGAACAACTATATTAATAATTTAACTTTTCAAGAAATACTTAATTACTTAAAATCTGTTGAACCACAAAATTTAATATTTAATGCACCTGTTAGAAATGTATATGATTATTAAAAATATTATTAAACATTTTTAAAAAAATTTATATGATATAATTGATAAGAATGTACCAAAAAACATTAAATTTTTATATTATCACCACCTAATGCTGGAAAAAATTTCATTTTTGATACTTTTATTCATTACTGTCTTAATTTTGGAATGAACCAATTTCAGAACCTTCAGCTAATGAAACTTTAAAAAAGTTATTGGGAGGAGATACTGTAAATGCAAAAGTTAAATATAGTAATGATGCAGTAATTATGCGAACACCAATTATTGTATTGTCAAATAATTTAGATCTAGAATGTATACTTATAAATGGAAACCATGTAAAAAACTGAAATCATTAAAGAAAACACCATATCCATTATCATGTTATCATTTATTAAATAAATACAAAATTTTTAATTAAAAATTATTGAATATTTAATGTTCGTGTTTTTCTTATTACTACAAATTCATTTTCTTCTTCGTCATCATTCTAAAGATCAGACACTGAAATTCTTCCGTTTTCATCATCAATAACTCCAAACAATATTTGGCGAAAAATGATGTTTCTAGAGGCCAGTTGACGCTAAATCCTTTTCCAAAACAGGATGATATATTACATTGAATTTCTAAGGAACAATCTATTTTCCAATAACAACAACTATTTAGATAACTCTGTAAGTTTTAATTGTGGAGGTGCAACAAGTCCAACATGAAGTTGTGGTTGAGTATCGTAACCGAAACCTCCTCTTAATGGATGATATGTACCATATGATTCTATTGTTCTAGCATATACGTAAAATATATTATTAATTACAATAGGAGTAGTACTTGTAGCTCCTAAACTAAAGTTTTTGCCAGTAGATCCGCATTCACGATTCAGTTGTTGTTGTGCGTATCTGTCGTTGGATATGAAGTTACGAAGTTTGAAGCCGGCGGTGGCGTTAATTTGGATGGCTTCATTTATGACCTCAAAAGCTTCATTAGTACGGCTAAAACTCATGACCAAATCATGCACGTATGTGTTTTCATTGACGACACGTGAGCCTCTGCGCATTAAAGACTGAAACTTGGCGACGCTTAGGTTTTTTATGTGCTTAGCCCAACACGGCGAACAAATGGCCCCAAAGATCATCGTTGTCATCTTGTATACGCGAATCGACTCTTTCGTGTCTCCATCACGCCAAAGAAATCGTTGTGTGCCTTGATCGGCGTCACGAATTCGCACCCGCGAAAATATTTCTTCGATATCACCAGCTACTGCGACGACTCCCTGACAAAACTTATGTATGGTGATGACTAGTGGCTGCGTCTGCTCTGGACCTTTTAACAAAGCTGCATTTAATGAAACACCATTTGTGACTGCAGCTGCGTCGAAGACAATACGCAGTTTCTGCGGTTTGTGATGATTGGTGACACCAAAATGCGGAAGGAGCTACTCGGTTGGCTTCACCAAGCGTTAGCTCCTTTGCGTATCTCTTGTGCACATACTTCGCGATTTCTCGTATGCAACTGTCGGCAAATTCTACACTCCCTTCATGCGTGACTCAATATTGAGCAAGCGTTGTTTGGCCATTTCGTAACTTGGCGAAAGATTGATCCTCTCTTCTCGCCAAAGCAACCCAACTTCATACCTCTGACAGAGGTCTCTTGGGGATTCGGCTAATATTTTTCTGGTGCGCTGATTACAACGTTTCTTCCGACACCGAAATTCTCTATTGAAAAGTATTCCTTCATAAGTTTGTTTAACTGCGAGATATCAGCGACACCAGGCATAATTGAAACAACTTTTGCTAATTCGCTTAGCCATTGAGAAAATGTCTCCACAGTTGGATACGGCGAAATGGTACTGGCATGCTTGCTCCACTCAAACTGTTTAAACGGCGGCAGCTTTGTTATCAATTGCTCCAAGAGAGTCGGGCTTTGCAAATGATGCTCACAATTTGCTGATTTAAAAAAGGCTGATATATTGCGAACTCTTTTCGAAAATCCTAACATTTGATCCAAACGGTTGTCATGGATGACTAGAAAATTACGTACTTTTTGCAATTGTGCACGAATTAAAGAATCTGGCCGACGAAAGTTAAATTGCAGCTCTTTGATACCCTTTGGCACGCCATCTGGATATATCAGCATAGACGTAACCGCTCGTTTTGCATTACCCTGTAAAGCTTTTAGCAAACGCAAGAGGTTTTGCCTATTGCCATACCCGAACTTAGTAGTGGTGCCGACGTAATTGGTGAAAAATGGTGGCTAATCTTCTGGATTTCCATCGAATGCTGGTAACGGATACAGCTTGGCGGCAGACCTTTTTATAAACGCCAACGCATGTGATTGTTGCGACGTTGGAGGCTGTGTTACAGGACCAGACAATTGCTTGGGTTAACTGTTGACTTGAAATCGGTACATCTGACGAAATGTTATTTGGGGCTGTGTCCATCTCCATTCGCTGGCAGAGCTGTAGTAATTCTGCTTGACCACGACTGGTTTCATTTCGCAGTACTTGTTCGCTGGCCCTAAGTGAAGCAATACGCGTCACTAAAGAAGCAATAGCCTCGCTTCCGACCTTTACTTGTGGCTGTGTTGTGACCCCTTGCGCCACGATGTTCGCAGCAGTGGCATCTAAATCCGAATTGCTATCATTAGTATTCGCGACAGCTGGACAGCTGCCTCTCGTGAACATATTTATGCCTTGACGAAAAATTCTTTGATAGTTGGGCGTGTAAGCCGCAATACTTTTTCGGGTGTCCTCAGTAAGACGTAGCGACAAAACTTGTCTGTTGCAACGGCTTTACAAAAAACGGCTTCACTAAACGGCTTCACAAACCGTCTTCAGAAAACGGTTTCACAAAAACGGCTTTACTAAACGGCGCCTCTAGAACAACTTCACAAAACGGCTTCACTAAACGGCTCCACAAAACTATACAAGTCGGCAACGGTAGATTCTAGAGGCAAGACAGTTTATGCAGCGGAAAATTTCTAGATGTAACCGCGAATTTACAAACCCAAGTGAACATACAAACGGCATCAAACACAATCGAAAAAACGTTATTGTCGGCGAAAAGACGATTTTGTTGTTCAAATTATATATGTATGTATTTTAAAACTAATTGATGTTACAAGTGTTGATGACACATTTAATGTAGATGTATGTAGATGTAGTTAAAAATGTTCTAACTCGATGGTGTTTGTTTCTCGATTGGTGTGTTTTCCGACCATTCGCTCATCTGCTAATATATGCATGTGTTCACTCCATTTATATTCTGTTATCCGTTGTTCATTGGAAGGACAGGGCTGCGTAAAACTATTTTTTATTTTAGGAGTTAGTGTTGTGAAACGACAGATATAGACCTTTATGAAAAAAGTATTAAAAATAAATTAGTAAACATACATAGGTGCCCAACTGTATTATATTGAATTGTGTTGCCTATGATAATCACATCACCGTATATTATATCGAAAATGGGTTTGATGCAGCTCGGCTCGAGAACAGGTGATATAAAACAAAATATAAATATCTGAGGATGGTCTGCATTTTTTATAATTTTTAGATATTTTAGAGCATTTAAACTCGGTATTTGTCCAACTAAACGGTGAGAAATCATATACGAGTCCAAATTTTTTACACAATTTATTATATTATTCAAATGTAACGCTGGCGGAAAAAGTTATAAAACGACTTCTTTGGAAGAAATTTTTTTGACATTCGGTATTTAAATTGTAAATTAAAATAAAACAAAACTAAATATCAAAATAAAAAAATGAGAATATACATATGCACATATGTAATTACATATTATATTTATTAAAAAAATAACAATTTTGTAAAACGTAATCGTTGCAGTTTAAATAAAATTAGGAAAATATATTTCCATTACGCAATTTCTGGCATTTGCTCTCAGTTAGAGAAATATGCAAGAAAGTACGAAAACGCAAAACCAGTAAGAAGTTGAAAGTTTTTGTTTGCTGATTTTTGTTTGTGCAGACATAAAAAAAATATGTCCACAATTCGCAATATACTTACAAAAGTGTTAATTGCAGCCACTTCGGTCCAAGATGCAGCACTACTCTCGCCTACACTCAGATCCTGGGCCTCTTACTAATATATTTACACAACAAATTTAATAAAAGTGTATTACGTTTACACGTTCAGTCACTTTTTCCATTTTCCCCCTTTTTAATTAAAATAATTAAAATTTTTAATAATTATTTTAAATTTGTGATCAAGTGAATACTTTCAATCAGCTGTTTTTCGTACTGGCAAATTGTTACGAGTAAAAATTTATCGAGTAAAAACTTACAACTTCCCTTATATGTGTTATATCATTTGAAAACTTACGTTGCTTTCTAACACTTGTACATATAAGCAAATGCCAACGAATTTGTCACAAAGTGAAAATTCATCGAGGTTGAAGGAAGGAATTTAAAAAAAAATTGTACTTATTGCAAAAAACATCTAACTGGCAAGTATAAATTATTTTAAATATTTAACAAAAGTGCAAGAAATGCTTTTAGCATTGAGAAGTTAAAGTTTTTGAAAAGTGTTGAAAAATATAGAAATATAGCTTTGCACAAAGTGAGTTTGATTCGGACAAAAATGTGAAATTTAAAGAAATAAAAGATGTTGGTGATGATATTTTCGAACATAATCGTTTTTCAAATAATGCCGATTTGGATCAAGTAATGCAAGTAGACCCATCTAGCGATAAAGTGCGCGAACTGAAGGCATAGCGTAACAGATTTATTGCAAGCGTTAAAAGGAATAGCTGTACGCAGTATGCTTCTTTCCGCTAAAAATATTTGCGGAGCTCAAAAAGAAGAGGTTGAGGAGAATTTATATATACTGGAATTTAGAAGCATTTTTTAACGAAAAAATTTGAGTTTCTTGAAAACACTATTGAAGTCCAAATCGATGTAGGACTTGATGGGCTTATGTTATTTAAAAGTTCTAATAAAGTTTTATGGCCAATATTAGTTTCAACTGTAGGAAATTCTCAAGAAAGCCCTTTTGTGGTTGCCTGTTGCTGCGGAATAAAAAACCATGCAATATAATTGATTTTATGAAAGACTTTTCTGAAGAAGTTACAACACTCTAGAGATGAGGATTAAAAGTTGGCAATAGTAATCATTATAAGCAATTTAATGTTCGTTTGTTTATTTGTGATTCACCAGCTCGGGCCTTTGTTACTAGTGTTATCTCACATAATGGCAAAAATAGTTGTCCTAAAATATTTACAAAAACGAGTGTGTTTTTCTCACAGGTACATGCTCGACAATAGAGTTGACATTCTTCACCACAGGTTTCGATATTAGAGAAATATATTAGAAGATCATAAATTCGGAATGGTATCACAATTTACTCTAGATCCTACGCAACTTGTAACCAAATATTTACCTTACTTCCTAATTAAAAAAGAAAACGTTATTGAAATTTATAACAAATTAGACCTTTTTTAGTTAAATCTAAATTTGGCCGCGTTTGTCGAATTTTTGATAATATTAAAAATTGGAAATCGACTGAGTTTAGACAGTTTTTATTATACTCACGAATATTTGTTTTAAAGCATTGCATAGATGACGATTTTACTATCACTATATTTTATTACATTCTGGGATTCGATTACTATCGTGTGAAACATCTTTTATGTCCGAATCAAGTACTGCTAAAAAAATTTTAGAAGAATTTGTTGATTTATTTGCAAAAATTCACAGAGAGCACCTAGTTAGCTTTAATATACATATGTACATGGGTTGCTTCATTTGTGCAGTAAACAATACGACCCCTTAGATATTTTTTCGTCTGAAAGATATGTAATATTTAAAAAAATTGAAAAAGAAACAAATAAAATCTTACAACAATTGTATTTGCACATTCAAGAAAGAAAATATCCAAATTTATCATTTAATAGCTTTTCGAAAATGGGTATATTCAAATTGATATCAAAAAAGATAACGATTCGTTTTGTTATAGATCAATGGCAGGCCCATTAAAAATAATAGCAATTAACAATGAGTCTGATCAGGAAGTCATGCATGGATATATAACTGAAAATTACTTTCGACATCCTTTAAATAAGCAAACAATTGAAGTTAATAGACAAGATATAAAATGTATGTAAGTACTTTCGCATTCCTGATGAAGATAAATATATTTTAAATCCAATGCTACATAACTTTTTTGAAACACTTCTTTAAATAAAAATTTTTTGTATGTATATTCTGAATACACTATAATTTAAAAGTATTTGTTGTTTTCGTGGACAACGGAGGATATTTTTTACAACAAAAAGAAGGTAAAAATGAATGTCTTTTTTATTATTAGCTTTAACATAGTTTTTTTTAATACGATTGTAACAAAGAAAAAGTTTATAACTAGCCAAAATTACAACCAAGCAGCGGTCGTTGTATGCAGTAGTGGGCTAACTACATTAAAAAGTCCATACTGTTCTACAACGCTCCCTCAAGAATTATCATTGGTCCTAATCACACTAACACCTAAGAGCATAGCACCTGAAATAATGGGTAATAATAATCCAAAAGATAAATATATGCAACTCGTATTACTGGATATATATAGATACTTGCCTTTTGTATTGTATATATTTCATATATAGTGCGTTTCACAATAATTTTAACACCAAATATTTTGCCATATATTCAATATTTATCTGTTTAGTTCACATAGCTTTTACCAGACCATAAACCATATTTTTGAAACAATTTAGGAACAATAATTAAATATATGACAAAAAATTTGGTGCTGCAATTGCTTTGCACATCACTGTATATACTTACTTTTTACATATCGTCGGTGATACTGCAATACGTGCTATGTCAGCAAAACCAAACTTTTCAGGAGAGGGAAAAAACTTTATAAGTTTTTGTAATTGTTCGCAAGGAAAGTAATACTTTTATGGTTTCATACTGCAGTTAAAAACTATGTAATAGTATGCGAATGACCTATGTGCTTGGTTGCATTTAGAAGAAAAGATGACCTAGCACGTATTGCAATAAAAAAAGTTGACATACTAGCACATATTGTTTAGAGAAATATCTGTGGATTTGAGGATTTGTTGAATAAAACACTTTGTTAAACATAACACATTTCTTCTATATTTCAAACTTCAACAATTTAAGGCACAACTTTAACAAAGGAAAAAATTAAAAAGTTCTATTTTAGCTTACTATCGAACGTGAGAACATGTTTCAATACTTGTACAGCCATGTTCTAAATTATTATAAAAAAAATGATGATCGGATGGTATGAGCACTTTCATTTCTTGAAGATGTTCAAATTTAGTAACTTCAATAGCCAGTGGCTTCGTATAAAGAGGGGGGCGTTCTCTTAAGCATAACGAAGTGGCCGCCTTCGGTTTTCTAGGTAAATGGTCCCCATCTTGACCAAAGTCTGTCTTATACTTAATTTTACCATCGTTTGGATCATACTGTAAAGCTACAATGTCTATAACACACGGATCACCTTTTTTATTACCTGGCCTTAAGCTTTTATATTTTCCTTGAGAAAATCTGTAAAAGTCTCTGTAATTTAGAAAAAATACCCGGTAAGGCTCAGGGGTTTGCCTAGCTGATTTAATTAAACCCACGTAATCTGCAGGAACAAAAACATCTCGTTTTCTCCCGCGCAACTTCTTCTCGATTGCACTGTGTATCGAATCAACTTCCATTTGCGTGTGGCCAACCTCGAGATATTTTTGTTCAATAATAACGTTACTCTCTATAGCCAAATCTAGCAAAGCATTGGCCAATGTCAAACATCGGTTTTGATAACCACAACCATCGCTCCATAGTATAATTTTTGTTGGACAAAGATTTTCGATATCATACTTGAGATGTCTAATCAAACATGATGCAAAAACGTCACTTTCTAGACCGGCGTTTCCTTCATGCCAAATATAGCATGCAACATCCTTTGTTTTCATATTGTAAAGAGTATAGTTGTGTACTTTTAATTTAGTCTTATAATAAGAAGCAGAGGCTTGAATGTTTGGGCAAAGAAGAACGGCTTGTACATCCATGGTGTAAATAAACTAAAGTTTGGGTATCACTATTTGACTTATCATTTTCCTTTTCAATTCTTGCCTTATTTTTTTTCTTTAGATGCTCATCATACTCAGGTATAGGTATATTACCCAGTTTGAAACTTATACATTTATTGCACTGGTCTTTTCGTGGGCTAAAAATGTCATAGTTTAACTTTCGTAAAATGTTTAAAAAGTATTTTCGTGAACAATGGCTTTGGTTGGACTGTTCACAGTCCTTTACATATTCTTTAAAAATATGATTGTAGCTATCCCAAATTGGAGTTTGCCCTACAATAGTGAGATTCAACTTTATGAAGTTTATTTAAAAAATTAGTAACAGATAATTCTTTATTATCTGTACTCTTTTTAGTCTTTGGTTTATTATCAGTGATGGTTTGCAACCAGCTAGGATGTCTTCTTCCAATTCCCAAGGTTGACATAAACATTTCTTTGCAGACGTAGAATTTCGCAGTGCTATTATCTGTGTGTAGAATCAAATGGTATTTCAATGAAAAATTCCTATTAGAATCATTTTTTCCGACTCTGGGGACTGCTCTTTAATACAACGCTTCGGACAAAAACCCTTCTAGCTTCCCAGGATTGCATTTTCCAGTAATTATTGAACATCGAATATCTTTGAGACTGAGTTATTTGGTCGCAGTTAAATTTTTGTTTTGGCCGACCTCGTTTTTGTAGACGCGCATGCCCTTGACAACGCTTTGAAAGACTTTTTGCAGGCTTGCACGCGGTTTGCAAATACTTTCCTCTTTCGTCTTTCTTAAAACCTATGTAAGATTCTCCTTTCAGTCTTGCTTGAGCATTTTTTTGTCTTTTCCATTGCGTGCGATTACCCTGTCCGGCGCTTTTACGCTTTTTTGTTCGATCATCGACAGCCTTTTCCACACTAAATAATCCGGTAGCAGGATCAAGAATTTTTTCACAAGAATCACTGACACTGGCATCTTCACAACCGAAATCAGACTCAGATCCTGAAAATTTTGATGAGGCAGTAGATGAAGTTGTGCTTAAACAGTCAACATTCCGAAGCTCCCAGTTTTCTCATCTAAAATTGTATTGAGCACGTTTTTCTTGACCAACGATCGCACGTTATCCTTGCATTTCTCTTGAAAACTGCAGTCCATTGTCTCTAAAAAAAATTATTTAATTGATCATACGGACAGAAAACTGCTAAAGAATGGAATAATTGTTATTTTATGTTTTTGAGGTTAGTTTTTTTCATAGTAGATATTTTTATATTCGCACAAGTTATAATTAGACATTTTATTTAAAACAAAACTTATATTTTGTTGTGTTGTTACCTGAAGTAATCTAACGATTCGTAAGATTTTATAATTATTTTTCTTTTTTTCCCCATTAACTTTTTCAATAAAACCTCGTGATAACAAATAAACTTTGACTTGGCACGTATTGCTTTACCCTGCATGGTTACTGCATGGAACAGTGACATATTGCTTTTCATAATTTTTCTGTCTTCTGATTGGCAAATCAGTAAAAGCGATTTTTAGGAATGTGTAGGAACAGGAGAAATGTCATAATAAGCAATAAAACAAAAATTGGTTTTTTTTGACATGGCACGTATTGCAGTATCACCGACGATATACTGATCCACTACCTATATATGTACATACTTATCTTTTGTGGGAATACTTACTTCTTCCATATATACATATATACATACTTAAGTACATACTTACTAACCAACTTGCATTTTTTTGCCTTGTATTTATAGATTGAACATCCCTTTTAAAACAAGTTTTGGAAAATTAACGTACTTGATGCTCGTTTGGATAACTTGGAAAAAGCTAAAGCAAACTTCTTTTGATTAATTATAAATACAACTTTTAACTTTATTGGCTTTTCCAGATGCTCGACAAGCCAAAGCTTATGGCACAAAATCAAAATATGCGGGAATGAACAATTGTTACAAACTATCTGCTACATGAACAAACTAATTCTTAAATCAATCTTCCAAAACAGATCAAAGACAGCATCAAAACGTTCATTATTACATATAATAACCTTGAACAAATTTTTAAATATTTTTATGCAGGCCTTTTAGCCTTAAACTGTTTTATGATCTTTATTTTTAATATTCTAAAAAACTTTTATTTATAAAAAAACGGAGGTAGTTTAATATTATTATGAAATATTTTGGTTATTGTCTTAAAATATAATCTAATAATCTCGAGGAAAAGGCATTGTTTTAGAGTTCACTCAATTTTTTTCTATTTCTGGTCTATTCTTTTATTTTCTGTTGTGATGCTTCACGCATTTTCTCTGCCAGCCAGTCCACCTTAAGCTTGGGATTGCAGAAAATGACAGGCTTTGTTATCGTTAATTTATCATAGAGATCAAGTAGTGTATAAAATTTATTTTAATTTTCTAGATATTTATCAAATACGATTCGATATTTATCGATACGTCTGTCGTAAATTTTAAAGTCATTTCTAGTATTTCGTGTGGCAATGTAGCAGATATTTGCACGACTTGTATTGCTGGTGGTAAGTAACGATATACTATGCACATATGTACTACATCGTAAATTTGTTCCTTAAAGTCTTTGCTTAAAATTTCATGGGCTTCATCGAGTACAAGCATTTTTATAGCTCTGGTTCTCAATACACATCCCGAGGTACCACTAACAATATGCTGACCATAATACCATTTTCGTATATCCTCACACAAGTTGGTGCCACCAATGCATACATGGCATTGTACATCGAGTTGGCGATAAACATAACACTTGTGTTTTACCCAACGTTCCGGACGGTGCCTGTGCGGTGACATCTCGTTCTTTGGCATTCCGCTGTTGAATGGCCGAAGATTTTTGCCGAGGCTTTCACGGTCTGAATATACTTGAAAAATAATGAAATATTTTTGAGTAAAATAAATAGCTCACATAAAAATAAGATACTAACAATTATAATATATAAGTATTTCATTGCTACGCTTTGTGCTGTCGGAAAGAATTTTTTTTCGTATATGCTTCATGTCCCGGTAAAAGTCGCCGTGGTTGTTTGGGATGTGTTGCTTCTGCGTCTTCGGAAGGTTTGAGAAAAGTTCCGCTGGAAGTGCAAAGCAAAGAAGTGGAAAGCATTTGAGACCCTTTCGTTACACATTTTATATATGTATACATATCTTGCTTGCCTTTTTGTGAAGTATCGCTTTTATAATTTGTCTTGTTGCTTTGTATTTTCCTATCGGCACAATGGATTTTCCCTTTTTGACAAATATTTCGCAAATGCATATATTGTATACGTGCTAGAGGAAATGCCATATATTAAACAGATTTAAAAGCTGTCCCGCTTTTACATTCACAAGCGATTAGCAAATTTATGACATTTGTATGCGTAAATTCAAAATATTTCGTTTATGTATTTGTGAATCCCTTCGCACGATTTTGCTGGGATATGTATGTATGTATGAATATATGTGTATATAAAAAGGTATATAGATATATATGTATATATCTAAAATAGTTGGTGTTTATCAATTTTAATTGTCTCTTGTGCCCAACAAGTTTGCAATCAACACAAAATGGGGAGATTTATCGAAGTTACAAAGTAAATATTAACTTATTTTGAAATAATGCAAAATTTATAAGAAAAAGTTGACCGAATTTAACGATTTTCTAACCAAAAGAAATGTAACTCGATTATATTTACGATTAAAAACTATTACAACAACTTTCAAGTTTTACGAACAGCTGTATGGCAAACCCAAATTAAAAACAAATTTTATTTTCAGTAAAAAAAAAGGAGTTTAATATGTAGAATAGCGGATGAGGCATTAATTGTTTCCTGGAACATTTATAAAAGCTTCGAATTGCACAATGTACAAATTATATACAAAAAATAATACTTGTTGGAATATGCAGACTCAAATTACCGGGAGCAAGTCATTCAACATGCGGATGGCGAGACTCCGTATGAAACCATAGTGCTTACGAAAATATACCCACAGAAAGCAATACAGCTTCACCAGAGTGTTTGTCTGGCTTAAGTGGAATGGAAGTCCGGATGGAAAAAAGTTCGGTTGGTTGAATGCGCCAACGAAGTTGCTAATCTAAAAATTTAGAGGTTTGAGAACAATGGTGGGTAAAACCGTTAAATTTTTATAGTAAAAGGCAGATTTGGGTGAATATAATTATCAAACTATGTGAAAAGACAATATAAACGGGTAAAGCTGCAGAATGCAAAAACGGGAAGATTCAGGCAGGTTAGCACGTTCAAGTATGAGTTTTCAATGAGTTTTACTCTTGCAAAACAATCGTTAGCAAGTTTTCTTTTCCCATTGCAAATAAAAAGAGAACTTGACGAAACTTTTAAGGAAAAAAAAACATTTGGTGAAGCCAATGAAGTAGAGCAGACCCTGAGCAGATTTAGCACCAACTACCCCAGGTAAATTTTATATTTATATGAATGAGTCAGTGGGTTCTTACAGACTAGTTATTTATGCAATATAATAAAAATAAGACAATGAGACTATTGATCAAACTAAATACAGGAATTTTAACAATTAAAAGTTTAAAAAAAGTTCTAGAATAAGAGAAATCGAGTAAGTTAGAATTCCAGATCTGAAATTACCCAGAGGAATATTAAAATTGATGGGTCCTAAGAGAAAAGGGCAATCAATAATACTAAAACCAAAACTCAGGGAGAGTGCGGAGTCTCGTTTACACATGTTTGTAATAGAAAGTCTTAATTCTGCGGGGCATAATAAGTATATTGTAAAAATGCTCGAAGGCAATATGAAGAAAAAAGAAGATAGGGCCGAAAGGAAACAGCGGCTGGAAATGGAAAGCTCAGATTTATATTGGCTTAATTTTTGCTAACTGTTTAATTATAAGCAACAATTTATTTTTGAATAAGAAAATATTTAATTTAGTTTTTTTAAATTGTTTAGTTTATTTTATGAAGGAAAGTCAATCCTTTTTTATTATTAATAGAAAGTGAAAATGAAACTAATGCCAAATTAATGCAAAACTGTCATTGGGGAATACTTCTCTTTCTTCAAAAACTCTTAATTCATTTATAAATTACGCTGTGCTAATCTACACACTAACTTTTTATAAGTATATTAATTAATTGTAATATATTAATTATAAAATTATAGGTTTTAGCGACGTTCTTGTATTTTACGACATATAAAATCTCTCACTTAATTTCCTTTGGAAACTTCACCATGCCTTGTAAACACATCAGGCGCATCTGCTGCTATCTCGGAAATGAATTCGAAGTCGACTTCGGTTGCAATGTGGTGCAACACGCAGCAAGCCCTTATAAAATGCCAAAGTTTCTCCATCCCTCGTAACTTACAGTAATATAACTGCCTAAATTGTGGCTTCAAAATCCCTAAACTATGTCCTATGACAACATTATCTGAGCTAAGTTTTCTATTAAAAACCTTTCTTGCGCTTGTCAAGAGCCTATTATATCTGTAGGGCGTAAATAATTGTTTGCTACAAGGATATGCTGAGTCGCCTAAGAGTTAGTAATCTGAATTTTAGAAGAAGCTTTAGTTGACGCGACAGTGGTAAATCGCTCACTAATCTTACGGCCTGTACGACTACGTCCGTCTGAAATCGGCACTTCCAATTGGAACTCGCCGCTTATACCAAATTGGCAGATGATATGTTTTTCAGATTTTAGTGTAACGTTCCAATCTGTTCTCCTTCACATTCAAAATGAAACAATAGTACACTTCGATCACATAACGATCAATTCGGGCTTATGGTTGTTGTGTATGCGTACGTACTGAAGACTCCCGTGTTAACGTTGAAGTTTAGTTGCTGACAGCAAAACCGACAGTAGCTCCAGTAAAAAAGCACTCGCCTATATAACAAAATGAAGGACATTTTTTCTCATCAGATATTAAACAGTTATTTTTGAACTGATTCACAACTTGTGCTACATTGGATTCAACATCATTAAATTACGTTATCAACCTTTGTAGGAAAGAGAGTATCCGACATGCAAGAGGCGATCGTAGTAGAACATTGGAGACACGTACTAACACGCGAGAACCCTGCTGACCTTAAATCTCGTGTCTGTTCTACTGCAGAACTTTAGTCGTCGTAGTTTTCCGGTCCGGCCTTTCTTCTCCAAGATCAGCTAAAATGGCCAAGGAACAGTTTCCCAACTGATCTCGATTTGAATGTCATCAACGCGTAGAAGCGCAAAACGGCATTGGCAATAATTAAGGAGACAACCCATATTCTCGACGTCATCAAAGTCATTAGCCCGTATCTCACGTCTCGTCGCTTGGCTATTTCGGTTCTGTGACTCATGCAGAAAGAAATTAGCACCCATTAACACTTCACTACCGCCTGAAGAATTGCGACGCGTTTCACACTGCATATCATGGAATCTTAACCGCTGTCGAATTGAAACTGCTAATGAAAAATCAACCGCTGAAAAGTACTTTAAAATTAGATACTCCATTCATAGAAAATTTTACTGGATTTGAATAAGTATCATTTATATGTCTCAGATTATCGCTCAGGTAGTCTGGCAGCAGATGAATCGTTTGCTGTTTTATACTCAGCCAATGCATATCTGTAATCATTTCTCGTATGGGTTCATTTTCTGCAATTTATCAATATGTTTTGTAACTCCTTCCAAAGTACTTACATGATCTTTTCGAGAGACCAATTTTTTAACAATTTTTTTAACGATATATCAATAGGCGCGAGGAATTTAAATTTATTGTAAATGTATATACCAAGTACCTACTTAATTCTTTTTACTTCCTCAATATTTTTATTTCTGATTTTTAAGCTGTAGTTGACCAAACTAACATTAACCGTCCTTGGCAAGATCATAAACTGTGTATTTTTCACATTCAATTTAAGTTTGTTTATGCATAATCACCTAAGTACATAAAGAGTCAAGATCTTCTTGCATTTTAGTTATGACGTCAGCTAAATTTCTGTCACTAATAGTTAAAAGTATTGGAGCTAAAACCGATCCCTGAGGTAAACCAATATTGACTGCTGCCTTTTGCGACATTGTTGACTCGATCATTGTCAGTTGTTTACGATCTGAAAGATAGCTTCGAAGCCATTCTAACTCAGTGTTTTCTATACTAATATCTTCAAGTTTTTTCAACATTATTGTCCTGTCAATAGTCTCAAAGGCTCATTAGAGGTCAATAAATGCTGCCAAGACATTCTCTTGGAGTAGAGGTCTTCTTTCCACTGTGATAGAAGAAAGTTAGGGGAAGGCTCCCATGAGTGTCTAGCCCTAAACCCTGATTGCTGTTGGATTCTTATGACTTATCAATTGGGTTTTTACCACCGTTTCAAGGACGTTTAACATATTGGGTATTAATTGGCTTAAACACCTCAACTTTTTTTTCTCGAAGTTTTCCATTCTTTGGTACATTTCCAGATGGTAGACTCTTATTTATTAATATCGTGTAGAAGTGGACTATGTATCCAACCGAGTTTTTAATGACAGTCTCAGATAGTAAGTTATTTCCACCAATTTTTCGCTAAAATTTCTTAACAATTTGTCTGATATCTTCTGTAGTATCTTCTTCGAACGTAAATGTAGCTTTGAGCATAGTCGGCCGAATCGAGACGTATTTAAGAACTTCTATATTGCTGTTAACCTCAAGAATCCTGTCCACAAAAACTGATTTAAATTTTCGCCAATTTATTTACTAAATTAAAGCATTTCCAAATAAACCGATTAATAATTTTTTATATTTTTTATTAACTACGTTGTCTTATGTCCAGTCTCCTGTCAAAGTGGCCCTTTCATGCGATTTGAACTTTATTTTATTAGTTTCGACTAACTGTTTATCATACAATTTGTTTTTTAAATTGTTTATTTCCTGTACGTTAACTGATTCATTATCAACACGATATTTTGGTTAATATACTCCAGTATGCTATCAGTTTCCATACTATGCAAACTCGCAAAGTTGTAATGTTGCAAAAGATATAGTAAATAGTAAATTGTTGGGGCTATACATATCACAAGATGTTACTTCTGACAGTTTTGTAATAGGCTTATTTATTTTTATATTACATCGAAATATTACAGTTTCATGATCAGATATTTTTTGCTCTTCCATTTCTCACATAAGACTTCTCTGCTGTTAGTAAACAATAAATCGATAAATGTTGTATTGAAGATAATTAGTTTTCTCATTGCTAGATGTGCCAAGTTTTCATTGCGTTTCTTTCTATAAGTTGATACTATATTTAGGTTTATATTGAAATCCCCAATGATAATGTTATTTACCATATTGGCACATGTTTCGGAAAGTATAGCTTCCATATAGGTCAAGAAGTCTGCATCAATAGTACAACGTGAGTGGTACACCACGCCAATTAGCCATCTTATTACACGATTTTTCAATTGGATGACCTTACGCCATACATTTTTATTTACATACTTATTTATTATACCCGAGCGCACTGGGGGTTCCCAGGGTATTATAACTTTGTTCACCTAACGGTTGTTTGTAACAGCATACAAAAACCGAAATAGATATTGGCATATATGTACATATATACCAAAATTCTTAGAATTAATATCGAATTTGATTAAGCCATGTCTGCCTGTCCGTCCGTCCGCCCGACAGTCGGATAACTTGAGTAAATAGTGAGCTATCTTGATAAAACTTGGTATACCCTCTACCCAATATACTTTGGTATTGCAAATGTGCGAACTCGGACAGTAACCACGCCTACATAACGGAGTTTTATGAAAATCAAAGGACCGCGATATTTCAGTAACTGTTGCAGATAATTTGCATTTGATACACAGGGAAATGGGCATGGCCCCGTCCACTTTATAAGAAAAACTTATTTCTCTGAAACTACTTGAACAATTTCCTCCAAATTTGGTAAACATACTGCATTTTAAACCAGTACGCAAAATTACGAAAACTTTTAAAATCGGAGATAAGCCACGCCCACCTTTTATGAAGGTAATTTACCCAAACCTTAAAAAATGCGATATTTAGTCAGCATCGAAGACAATTTGCTGAAATTTAATATGAGGGATGTGGGTGCACGTATATCTCCGAAAGCATGCTGCGAAACTCTACCAAATTTGGTGGACACACAACATGATGTACGTCAGCAAAAATCCAAAAATTTTAAAAATTGGACAAAACTACGCCCACCTCACATATAACGGTAATTTTCAATAATCAAAAAAGTAGCTATTAAAGATAATTTGCTTAAATTTAATATGTGGAATGAGGTTGCACAAGCATATATACGGAATAAAAAAATGGTAATAGGCATGGCACCACATACTTTCGAACAACTAGGAATATCTCAAAAATTATGCCACCAAACTACACCAAATTTGGTGCACACATGGCAATTCTAGTCAATAAGCAAAATTTCGGAAATTGTACAAAAACCATGTCCCACCTTTCATATAACGGCAACAAACCCCAATATTTATTAAATATACAAGGTAGTTTGCTCAAATTCGATAGACAAGATTGAGTTTGAGAAACTTCTTTGTCAAATTCTACCACATTACGTACACTTTGCATTTCCAGTCAGAAAGCAGAATTTCGAAAGTTATAAAAGACAGACTTAAGCTTCGCTCATCTCTCATATAACGGTGATTTTCAACAAATCAAAATTTTCAATAAAGAATTTAATTGGGGAGAGAAATAATTAATGAATCAAAATTTTGGAAAATGAGTGTGGAACTTTAATATTATACTAACTTCCTTTTGTTTTTAATTAAATCATTACGCACACTTGCACTTCTAGTCAAAATGCACAATTTCGAAAGTTATAGAAATCAGACTTAAGCCACGCTCATCTCTCATATAACGGTAATTTGCAACAGTTGAAAATATTCAATATGTCACAAAATCATATCGCGAATTCTTTCAAATTTGCTATAAAGAATTTAATTGGGGAGAGAAATAATTAAAGAATCAAAATTTTGGAAAATGAGTGTGATACTTTTACTTTGGAATGGAATGGAATAGAATTGAGGTAGTCCGGAAATGCGAAATCGGAGTTCCAAGCACTCAGGCAAGCTGCCCATTGCGCCTAAGGCCTGGGAAGGATGAAGGGAATACGGATGTGGGATGTGTCCTGTAATCAACCTAACTAGGACTCGCCACTCCTTCCATCTCTGTGTAGGAAGTTTGCCACCACCCTGCCCAGTCTTTTCAGCAAGCAATTGTTTGGTTTGCAAGTGTCAAAAGTGCACTAACGGTCCTTATGCGTGTTATGCTTGATATCCCTGATGCACCTAACCGGCCCTGCAATTCTTGGCCCTATAATTGGCTGCAGTCCAATGAGGTATGCTAAAGACCCGCAATTTGCAATTCGTCAGCCGGTTCGTTACTTTGAACACTGCTGTTCAAGGCACCCACATGAGTTCAAGGTTATTACAGAGTTTACCCTCAACTTTCCTACTACATTTCATTCTACCTTTCTTGGACTATTTTATTGAAGAGATGAAAGGCTTTGGACCTTTAGTGCAGCTTGGCTGTCACTGTAGACTCTGATTTGGTATCCACGCCGCCTTTCACCAATTATCCAGTCCGCTACCTTAAGTAAGCAAATATCTCCGATTGGTAAGCCATTGTCAGTGTACCTAAGGCGGAAAAGCATCTGAAATCACCGTTCAGGTGCCAACCAGCTCCAGTCCTATTTTCTGTTTTGGGGCCATCAGTGTAAAAAGTTTTCACCGAGCCTCCCAACAGAGTACACGGATCTCTCCATTGTTCTCTTGTATGAAAGCTTATCCTTTCTACCAAAAGAGACCTATCATCAGTATCAGTTTGTCATTTGGACCCAAAAACAAAGGGTATTGCTCTGACAACCTCACTCCTCCTCTTGGATCGTTAAATCCAAGGGTAGCAAGTCCAACAAGGCATTTAGATCCGCTCCTGATTTGCATTTCCCAATGAAGTCCTTCGGTTTCCTTCTCTCGGAAATTTTAAAGGTAAGTATTTGATGGCTATTACTATGGATACTATGAGTGCTGTGTTGAGGTTAGACCAACTTTACTGATTTGTTTGATCGTCTCCAGCTTTCTTGTATTTCTTACTCGGAGATCTTTCATCATTTGTAGGTATAATATTTCTTCAAAGGGTGTTTTCGGGTTTGGAGATTGTAAGACGGCGGGTAGAGGTTGCAAATTGCCCATCTCGTGCACGTAGAAAATTTTATTTGGCACTTTGATGGTGGAGTTATGATATTGAGTTATGAATGTTTCGTTCAGATCTATGGGTAGCGTGAGTCTCAATTCAATTGTTTCTCTGTAATCATTCAATAGGGGTATTCCGGGTTGTAGTTCTTCTAGGCTGCTAATTATTATTTTTTATTCCAAACGTTTTTGTTTTACATTTCAATATTTTTCCAAAATCAATCTTAATTATTTTGTTTTCTTTTTATGCTTCTTTGAGATTAATTTTTTCACAAGTTTCTTTATTAGTAGTAGGTAGACTTGAAATATAAATTGTAGATGTGAAATTTGAGACCATTGTTAGGTATAAATGTAAATTCTATTTCTTCTTCAATATTTATGTAAGGCATTTCTTCCTTTCCAATAATGTTTTCAATTGTACTTATTTCTAGGTTTGACTTCTAAGTTCTTTAGATAGCTACGTTCATCCTTACCAAGTACTATTATGTCGTCTATGTAGACGAAACACATTTTTCATATATGGTTCCTTAATATGTCGTCTAGGGCACGCTGGAAAATAACTGGTGCATTCTTCAAGCCAATGGGAGTCTTGTGAATACATAATTCCCATTGTTAACAGAGGAAGTTGTCTTTTTCATATCGGACTCCTTTAAATGAATTTGATGGAGACCGTATTTTAGATCGAGAACGGAGAAAAATTGGATACTACCTAGTTGCGAAATTATTTCGTTGATATCGGGTATTGGGTATTTGTCAGCAATTGTTACCCCGTTAAGTTTCCGGTAATCAATTACTAGTCTGTATTTTTCTGTCCGGAGGCATCTAGCTTTTTTGGCCCAAATTGATGAGTTATATGCCGATCTTGATGGTCTAATTATTCCGTCTCTTAGTAATATTTCATTCATTGCGGTGCTACTGTTGCTGGCCGCGGTGCCAGTAGAAAGGATAGAGGATCTGGCGACTGGAGGTATGATATCGTCATACATTTTTAAATACGTTAATGAATATTAATCACTTAGAAAACACTATTATTTTTCTTAACACAAAACACTTATTCACTATAAATTAAAAATTTTTTCCAAATATTCAAATTAATCACAATATTTGCGCCTTTCAGCGCAAATTTTATTTATGTTTGTTTTCAAAAATATTGTTTAATAATCTTTTCTAAATGTTTTCATACTTTCTAAATATTTCATATATTTTATTTTATTTTAGTTATGTTTGTTTTCAAAAATATTGTTAAACTATGCTTTCTAAATGCTTCTATATATTCTAAATATTTCATATATTGAAAGAGAATAATTGTTTATCTTCTTTCACAATTTAAATATTTATATTCTTAAACGTATTCACTTAGAATTTCACTAAACTTTCAAAATAAGGTAGATGTGCATAGTGAAAGGACGGCCTGGATGATTCCCGATTGTTCGCCTTTCCAACGATGACTCAGGATCCTAAATCCGCACACGCCTTTCGTCTATCGACCTAGACGTTTTTCGCAAGCTTGAATGTTGCCCAGGCACGTAGGACTTTCTGCTTGTTTTTAGTCAAGGAGTCTTTGTCCTATAGGTGCCCTCCTGCTGCTACTCAGAAGCTTTTTGAACACTTCGTTTAATTTGCACTTCGCGCTGGGCCCCACGTTGGGCGCTAGTTAAATTACCGGGTGGGGAATTTTTTAAAAAAGGTATTTCGGGCGACACCGAACTTTATTCTTTCATGTGTCTTAATTCTAAGCTAAGCTTAAAACTAAGCCCAAATGCTGTCATCGTGACTTCAGGTATTTCGCCGATTTAGCGTTTCCCACGGGAACGGCAGTCGCTGCTCAGTTGTTTGCTCGACTTCTATGTTGCGCGGGAGGGTGTTGGATTCTCTTTCTGTATGTAAACTGCGCAATGGGTTGCTTTAAATTATATATACCTTAAATTCAGGACAGATCTACTCTTAACTTCCGTAAGTAAATATGTCATTCTTTTGTTCGCGTATCTCAGTAGCTGATGGATCTACTCTTGGAATTTGCTCTTTATTAGCTTTGCATTAACCTTGTACTCTCTTAATTAATTATAATTTCTGTAGATTCGTTTTCTGATATTTTCCATCAAATCTTGTTTTTGTTCATTTAACTTCTTGTGAATGCCATTTTTTTGTTCTTCTATGTTTATTTTGTTTGTCTCGGCTATGTATGTTAGTCATTTGCTTGAGAGCATCATCCACATTAGAAATGAAAGTCACGCAGTCATCACATATGAAGCGCAGAAACTTACAACTTGCCAGTCCTTGTAGACCATATTCATTTATTTGTGCGCACGCAATTGTCTTATGGCACGTACATAAAAAAATTAAAATAATGAAAAATAGAAAAGTGAGTAAATAAATAAACGTGCACTAAGTTTATGCAGTTTATTGTGAACATATGTATATCAGTAAGAGGCCCAGAATCTGTGTGCTTACAAGAATAGTTCTGAATCCTTAGCCGCAGTGACTGCAATTAGCAATTGTGAGGCGTAAATTATGAATTGTGGAGCTATCTCTTTATTTAATGAATGTATTTTTTAAATTTCGCGCAAACAAAAATCAGCTGTAACAAAACCTTGCAATTTCTTGCTGGTTTTGCGTTTTCGTACTTTCTGGCATGTTTCTCTCATTGAGAACAAATTTTGGTTACGCTCAGAAATTTCGTTACTGGATAGATTTATCTTGAATAATGCGAACACATAACTATTTTCTCACTCACCGCTACTTTCTACGTGCTTATCGCCACTATTGTTGTTAGAATTTTGTGTATGCTTATATGGTGCTGTCGTATGTTTGAATATTATTTTAATATCCACTGTTGCTACAATTTATTTGTATTATTCACTTATTTTATTAACGTTTTTTGTTAATTAGCACTTGCGCTGATTTGTGGTTTTACACTTTGACTGTGACAATTTGCCTTTATATGCAGTTAAGAGCATTAAGGGCCCCTTTATCGTCAGATCCGAATTATTTCGAAGCACTCACTGCTGGCCATTTCCTGGTTAGTGACTCGCTGCGCGCCTTACTCAAGCGCTCACTCGAGCATGTCAACATGCTAAACTTGGATCGTTACGATACGATTACGGCTATAAAACCACGGTTTTGGTGGCGCTGGTTCTCAGCCTTGGTAAATGAACTTCGCGCATAGGCTAAGTGGACAACACCTACACTCAATCTCACTGAGGGACGACATAATACATAAACGATACATAAACTTGCAATCCTGCTAGTGTCTTAAAAGTGGATCCTTTCAAAAGGAATGGGATGTTGGAGCATACTAATACTATAACTTAATAAATAAATAATAATAATAACTTTGAATATGTGTTTATTTCAAATAATTTTTAGCTTTGTGTTTTTTCTCTATTAACATATCACCGATTTCTTTGACTGAAAATTACTTTGTTTTGGTTCCAGAATTTAGACACCCACATCTTAAGTTCGCAGTCTACAAGAAAAAGGCTTCTTGTACCATATAAATATATTTATAAATTTTGAGTTTTCGTCGCAAATGATCTGTAGACAAATCGAAGTTGTTGGATCCATTTGTATTTGGTGAAACCCACTCTTCAAATCTAGTACAGAAAACAACTTCTTGTTTTCAAGAAAGTCGATGCAATCATCATTAAAGGCAAGGGATAGTTATCTCTAATAATTATCTTGTTCAGAGTCCTATAATCAATGCACATACGAGTTTTACCATTTTTATTTTTTACTAACACAATTGCGTACGGAGAACTACTTGGCCTAATTATATTTTCTTCTTGCAATTCGTCAATTATAGATTGAACCTCATTTCTTTCCGAATAAGAAAGTCGTCGTGGATTACAGTGAAATGTAATGTCAGTCTTTAGGTGTATTTCATTTCGTATTGCATAAGCCTCGTCAATAATTTGTTTTAATTCTAACCTTTGTTTTTTTTAGTAGATTTGGATCTATATCAATAACTTCTTTATCTGACATTATCTCCATACCAAAGACATCTGGACAGAGGCACAAAGTTTGTGGGTGTGAGTAAAGAAGATGGAGGATGGTGTGTGCAGAAGTCCACGCAAGTCACCTGGGAGTGGCCAGAAGGATTCTTCTGCATGCGGTACAAGCAGCTCACGGCCTCCGGGTGATTTAACCCAACATCCGTTTTGGAGTGAGCTAAAAAGAGAAGGAGAAGCTAGTGAGGTAACTCCGATATTTCTGAGAGTCCACCAGGATCTGCAGCGTATTTTCATTAGTTGTGCGGCTGCGAGCGAGCATCTGACTTGGATCAAGCGGCTCACTATATAAACGTGTCCCTAAAACAAAACAAACGCCCCAGTATTTGGATGTGCGCTGGGCTTGGGCCCCCACGCAAAAAATTATAACCAATGAAAAATTCTTGTATGGCTCGAATGAGATACCCGTTTTTAAATGACGGCCAGCTTCAGCCAATACTTTAAAGACTATGATTTGAGGGCATATACCTGAAATTTCCGACTCTTTAATGAGGAACCGCTGCTCGGCTGGTTGATATCCTCGCGAAAGGAAAGGCTGACATCACCGCCTTCCAGGAAATGAAATGGACGAGTCAAAAGAGAAAGACTTCGTCACCAAGCCCGGTCGTTCAATCCGGTGGACGAGCGTCGCGACACGATTAGCATCAAAGCGAAATTCTTTAACACCTCGCTGATTTGTGCCCACGCGCCGGCGGAAGAGATGGAAGAGCGCATAGAATGCAGTTACGAGCGCTGTCTCTGTCACAATAACAAATTCGGGCTTAGCAACTACAATGCGAGGATGGGTAAGGAAGTGATATTTAGACCCAATATCGGAAAATTCAGCCTCCTCGACGAAACCTTCGCTAACGGACTGAGACAAGATCCAAAAGTAATTTAGTTTGTTAAATACACTGTTAACTTGAATTAGGCTAATACTTAAAAAACTATTAATGACATAAATTTCTGATGATGAACTCACATTTGAAGCATTAAAACAGCAGAACCGCTTTCTGAAGTCCAATTCAAGCGGCATAAATGGCAATCACCAAAAACACGGATGTGATTGTCACCAACAATATCTGTTTCCAATGATACGATATTATCTGAATGTCCAATGTAAAGACTTTCAGCGTTATTCTGCAGGATATATGATGCACATATGTACATAAAGAAGATGTCCAGAGGCGTCATGAACACAGACGAATAGCTGGTCAAGGAGTGAGTCAGGATTGCTGAGAGGTACTAATGATGCTCTAATCCTCCGTTGAGCCGATATAAAAACACCACCGCCTCTAGATCATCCAGTTTTTCCGGTATCACGGTCTTTGGGAAAAATATTGAAAATGACAGGATCACAGATTTTACTATCAAAAAAATTATCGTTGGGCCATGATTCGACAAAAACGTATGTATATGTCATAATCTAAATGAGGAGTAATATGCGTGTCATTTAACATTTGGTTCGAATTCTAGAAACCTTTTGGTAGCCAATTTTCAAATGATTTAGAGCTAGTTGTTCGATTTCGAGTCGTTCTGTGTCTGGAAAAAAAAGCAAAAAGGTCTGACTTTAATATCCGTCGGCCAGACACTTGGATTTGCACTTTTATCATAGAATGCTGGTGAAATGCGAACAACACTGTAATGTTTAGCAACATATAAGATAATATTTCCTTCAGTCACAAGTTTGAAGGAATAATTTCATTTTTACTACGACGTCGAGGTCGCAGTTAGTATTACTGCCAACAACAATACTTGTTTTCTTGTTAAGTACAGCAGTTCCACTCATACCAGCAACATCCACAGGGAGCCGAGTAGCTGCGTTTGAAACAAAAATAGCAGGCAGAGACAGGGTTAAGGACAATTAAGAATTCTTCTCTCTCCGTAGCTCTGCTAAAAAATTGTCTTTAGTGACTCCGTTGACAATATTATTTAACTCTTTACGTCACGGTTTTTATGTGGCAAGGCTAGAAACACAAATTCTAGAATACTCTTGTTAGGAGGGTCAAATTAAGAGATAGCTGCAACTTTTTTTGTTGTACGTCAGTGTTAAAATTTTTGTTTTTTTTTTCTTTATTTAAAACAATAAAATACATAGTATATTACAAACGACGATGGTGATTATTAAAACATTGTTTTCCTTCCCTGTAGCAAAGAGGTACTTGGCATATTATGCAGCTCCATACTGTGCGTACTGGTTTGTTTTTCGTGCTACATGCACTGCATCGCCTTGAAGTACCTCTTATGGGTTGATGGTTACCTTCAGCAAGTCGTATTGATTCAGGTACCTCAGGTTTGTGCTTCTTGATAGAAGCACATTTAGGTGAAGAATTGCCAGAGATTTGCGAAAACCTTCTCTTATTTCTGACATAGGCCGGAGCAAGCATATTTTGATAAACGTGGCGTCTAAAATCCTTGAGGCACAGTTCATCTAATCCTGATGTTTCGTCTTTTTGGCACTCTTTATAAATTAGGAATGCATTTACCACTGTGCAATCTAAAAAATGAAAGAATATGCGGTGCCACCACTTTTTAGATTTTCGATCAATCGCTTAGCTACCCTTCAATTGATCGAATTTATCTACGAAGTTCATGTTTTCGTTATAATCTTTCAATGCTAGAGGACAAGGCACTTCCACTTTCTCCCCAGTTTTTTCTGTTCTTCGGACACGAACTTCATTTCTAGGATCGTGGAAATTACTTAACATGAAAACAGAACGTTTATCTTTTCATTTCAGAAATGAAACCATTTGATTATCACTGACTCGATAATCGAACTCGCCGCGCTTTAGTTGCTTATCTGGCTTCAAATTTGGAAGGTGTTTACGCGATTCATTTACTGTTCCACATGCATATATGTTTTTATGGCGTAAATCGAGCTCGTAGCTATTAAAGTAATTGTCGAAATATACTCTATGGTTCTTGTTTTTAAATCCCTCGCAACATTTTTTTACGACATTGCCTCCTAAATTAGTTTCCACCTTATTTCCGATTTTCATTTCGATTTGCATATTCATTGAAATCCAGACAATATCCTGAAGAAGCACACTTTGCCCATACCTTGTACCCCCTTTTGATAGGCTTTTTCGGCATATATTGCTTCAGACTGCTTCTACCTTTGAATTTGATCATTGACTCGTCGATAGCGATCTTTTCAGAGTGATTGTAGTTTTTTTGTAAGATTCTCGGAGCATTTCTATAAAAGGGCGCACCTTATATAATTTGTCATAATTTGGATCGTTGCAGCTTCACCAGAATCAAACTCGTCATCTAACCGAAGAAGATTCTGGTCTAATAAAGGAGACTCCTCTTCCCATTGATCATCCTCATCAGACAGATCACCACCTGCACAGCTATCAATGTCTGAAGGTATATCTTCATACAAGAATGCTTCAATTTCCCGATCCGACATCTTGTTCTTGGCCATTTTACCTAAAAAGAGTAAATTTATTCTACCTTGCACTTCACCGTGAACTTTCTCACAATTTAACTACTTACCGCACGGTGGTTACCGCTGCTAACCACTTTGAATAAGTCTAATTTATTTAAAAGTTTTAAAAGATTTAACTTTTTTTTCACAACAGTAATAACAAAGTTCGCAATTAGCACAAAATTAAACCACAATATTTATTTTGTGCTCACAAGGGAAGATAAAATTAGCACACACAACCACGACTGTGAAGTTCACAAAACTTTCATTACTGCAATCGACGGTTGCTCTGTTTATTTTAAAATATTTTTTTTCTTAATAATCGCATAGCTTGCTTATTGACAGCCGACGTTACCTATGATTTCCGTGTTGAGTATAACCTCAAAATATAGGTGGTTGTCTGTGGTGGCCACCGTATATGTCTCTATCATCAAGTACATTAATTAGCGATTGGAAACGCACTACTGTCACCCCAGTATTCAAAACTGATAATAAGAGCGACACCGCGAGTTATTTATTTGTTTATTTATTTACAATAAAGTTCTTATAAGCTAAGTGGAATACAATAAATACAATACTACTAAAGTAAAAGAAAAGAAAACAAGGGAGAAAATTATCTCGACAATCCTATCGATTCTCTAGCATACAAGCTTTAACAACTCCAACATAGAAAGACTCCAGATACCGAAGAGGTCTGACAGGTATATTAAAGAAAATTCTCTCAAGGTGTACAGGGCCATCTACAAAATCACTGACAACATCGAAGACGAAAGATAAAGATAAAATTGTTCGCCTACTCTGCAGGGAGTTTATCATAATTAATAGGCATCTCGCTTCTTAGGCGGGAGTATGGTCCGAAAAGCGTAGACTGCGGAGCGCGAAGCGTAAAAATATCTCATGTATACGCTCGATCCTTGTAATATGAGAAGCAGAGTAAGGTGACGAAATAAAAGAGGCGTATTGAAGGGTTGAACGAAAAAATATGGTGTATAACAATTTTAGTGTATAAGGATCGGTTCTGAGCTATGACGCCGTGTAAAAGCCAGCATTTCCTATGACTCGGAAATTCTGAAATTAATATGTCTAGGGAACGTAAATTTTGAGTCAAAAATCACCCCCAGGTCTTTTATTTCACCTACACGCTAGAGGGGAGATAAGGAGATATGATAAGAAGCCTGTAGTGCGATTCACTAACTTATTTTAACGATATTCGCATGGTTAACTCATCTTAACGAAAATTTTAACGATGCTGCTATTCAGTATTTCTTTTTTAACGATTTTCGCATTCGCCGAATCAGCTGTTGTCGTTAGTAGTCGATTACCGAAAACTAAACGACAACAAATTTGATGTTGTTAACTCAAAAGAGAAAGGAAAAATTCACGACTTCAACTTAAATAAAAGGTAAATTTAAAATTCGCATTCATCGCCTCTTGCGCTGAATGTAGCGTTTCTTGCTCAGTACAAGAATGATAGATCTAGAATGATAGAAAACCAGATTACGGTAAGTGCTTTTGACGTCACCATATTTTCTCTGCATCGTGTATGTGTATCTTTTAAACGTTGCCGCTTTGCTTTCGGGGAAAAGTTTTTCTATTTCCTTTGAATTTGATTAGTTTCAAGTATACTTAAATAAGTTTTAATTCAGTAATTTCGCAAAAGCGTTGATCACAAATCAAAATTAATGTAAACGAAACCGCTGCTTGAGAGTTGCACAGCAACTGAGCAAAGTTACCCTATCTATTTATGCGAAACTCTTTCAATACAAATTTTGACATTTCATATCTGAGGGCTCAAAATTACACTGTTTGCGATGGTTTTAGGATTTTAAACGATTATTTTAAAAATTTTCTTCGAAATTCTGAATTCCGTTTTCGCAACTTTGCTTTATACATATGTATGTATATGCAGAGACTTTAAATACGGAAATAGTCTACAACTCACAATTTGCGTACTCAAGTGTTAATTACAGTCACTCCGGCTGTGTCAAACGGTAGCAAAGTACACTGGAATTGAAATTTTTTACAGTCATGAGGAGAATATAATTTGCCGATCTCATAGGGCTACTGAAAAATTTGACAAGCAATTAAAAATTTTTTACAACAAGCAGAAGAAGACCGGAATTAGTATGTGATACACAAACGAAAATAAAGCAAAACTGCAATAAAATGGCTGCCAACAAAAATTTAAAAAACTTATATTACTATATTATATAAGTATTTTCTTAATAACTCATTGTTAATTCATCGTTGTTTTCAGTTTTAAACATCTTGCCAAACAACTTATCTGTTAAAAGTTAAAAGCTCATTTAATCCATTGCCTTTAAAAAAAGTTTGGAACGGTATAGAACTTTGCTACAGTTAGGCACAAGCCCTAAGATAAACTTAAAGTTAATTAATCAATTAAGGAAACTCATATTTCAGTCGATACAATAAAAAAAAAAGAATTTTTTTCTAATTTTAAAGTACTCAAACGTCTTCAGGTGGAGTTTTAATAGGAAGTATGGCCTCCTTTTGCCTGAAATACAGCATATCTTTTCCCATTCTTCATCTAAGACAGTTTTAAGGTTTGAACTTGACGAGAGCTTCCGCAGTTTCACTTTTTTCCTGTAAAAATATAGATTTGTTCTTCAACCCCAGTTTGTCGATGTTCGGTAGGTAACGGTCTTATTAATTTGGCCGAATGCAAAAAATATTATACGTATGTATGTATACTTATGTATATTTAGTAACTTTTTTAATTTTTCCCGGTTTTTTATGAAAATAGTTAACATTTGTAATCATTTGTGACCAAATGAGAGTAAGTTGGAAGTTCTGGAAAACGATTCTCGAGGTCTATTTTCATAAAGCAAAAGATAACAAACAAGTTTGGAACGGAAACAAAGATTTTTTCAAGTTTATTTTTAGTTTTACCCTCCCAACAAAAGAAATCATCATCAAAAATTTGCAAAACTTGCAAGAAGAGAGATTTTACATTTCGTTCGGAAGGGAAATTGAAAATCATAAGCTTCCATCAATTGAGAGAATCTGTGCCACATTCTATGTTATTTTCACCATGACTTGTACCAAATCGCGATCGTTTTTGCAAACTTCCATACATCGCATGGAACGATGATTCCAACCAGTGAAGAAAAGAGCAAAGTCGGGGAGAAAATCGTTTCCCTGTTTAAGCTTTCTCGGCTTTGGCGTTAAGTCGCTAAAATATATCGACGATTTCCACACGATTATAGTGCCGGTTTGGAAAAAGACCTTACTGTGGTCCAAATCTTATCTACCGCTGCCGTAAGGTTATGACCTATAAGTGATCCTCCCACTTGACTCGCTAGTATTAGTTTATCAGAGTTCGAATCTTCGCATTCAAAACCCTAATACGGGGGTTTTGGGAATCGGACTGACGAAGTTGGTTATTGGCGCTGTTGTAGATCAGATTCACCCATGGCCGTTGCCACCAAACTCAGCTAGGGGGAGGCCCGGGTTTCAGCAGGGTTGGACCATATAGAGAGAAGTATTAAAAAAGTAGATTTAAGAGAGCATGTGAATAGGTGATTGGTATCTTGAGAAGCAACTCTTCATACTAGAGATGTATTAGCTATATGGGGGTTGATTCTGGGTATGTAGGATTTGAGTCCTCCTTAACATCGCCTCTTCTTGTAGATACGCCTCAGCAGACATCAGAAATCATCCCGTCAGACTTCGGAGTACAAGGCTCTGGTCGGTCTGAAGTTTCGTCCACTGAGTCCTACTAGTTCCTGACAATGTGACCCCAAAGTCTTTGGGTGATTAGCGGCTAGGATGGAGATGACGTTGACATGAATGCCGAGGTCCTGCCAGCCACGTCAGTCCAGACGGCAAGTATGGTTGCCGAGGACTTAGCAGGAGAGGATGTCTCCATTCGTTACACGTATGACACTTTACCGAGAAGGAGTTCGGATGAGCCCTTCTCTGGTATACGCAGCCAAAACAGGTTTCTGGGCCAGGGTTGGTTTCAATCTCAGCACTAAGCAGAAGAAGATAGAAAATATATACATACATACATATATATGTATATACACATATATAAGTAAGAAGTATGTCTACCAAACCAAAATTGTATGGGAATGTTTTATGCTTTTACAACTACAACAATATTCTCTATATTTTTAAGTGAGTCCGAATGAACGGCTACATCATCAACTTATACATATGTATGTATACCACACGAGTATTTCATTATTTAGATTAAAATTTTTTTCTTGAATGGCACTGTTACCGCTTTAGCGTTTTTGGACAAATCGTATTCATATTAATGAAGGCCAAACACAAAATACCAATATTCCCATTACAGCCGGTTCTACGCACCGGAATGACCGAAGGGCTGTTATTTCGGCGATCTAACCCATCTTAAGGTCTGCTCAGGCCTTAGGGCTCATAAGGAGTGGACCAAGTGGTATTTGGCCCCGTGTTGCTTGCCCTCTCAAGTACCAACGGCCCAAAACATTTCGGCAATCGCGCCGGTGTCACCCAGCACCCACGGGCCTCCACCGCTCCTAGGAGCAATCAGCAACACTCACACTCCCCATTTCTCCCAACCCATCCATCCTCATCCTGCTCCCACCCAAGTGTTAAGGCTACCCAGCAGCTCTTGGTGCACCACACTGTCTGTTTCGAGTGTTAGGTCAGAATATGCCGGAGCGTGGCATCAGTTAGGTGCAATATGTGCCAAGGCTGGGTCACTTTCGAACGTGTTCTGGTCTACGCATCACACGTGAGTTAATAGGTGACCTAGCCTCTCTGGTAGACGAGCATAAGCGGAACTGGTGGAAGGAGCGCCTGAAGTCCTCCAACTTCGCGGGAGGTGTGGGCAAGCTTTAGACCACCGTGAGGAGAAACGTAATGATCGAGTGGAGATTTCATTCTGTGAGCGCGCCTCGTCGGACTCGATGGATAGGACTAAACGAAAGGTGTCCAGAAGGCTGCGCAAACTGCCAAAACCTAGCGTGCCACTTGCCTTCACCTGTAGCGAGGTTGCGGAAGCCAGCGGGAAGGCGGAAGCCTCTAAGGCCATTGGTCCTGATGTACTAAGCATGTTGAGGCTGGAAAATTTGGACCCCACGGGAATAGCATACCTTACGAGACTCTTCAACATATCTATGACCACTTTCATCTTTCCGGAGATCTGGAAGACTGGGAGGGTGCTACCGCTGTTGAAACCAGGGAAACCGACCGAAAAGGTTGAATCCTATCGACCGATTCCCTTCTTTCACCAGTGGTAAAGACATTCGAAGCTATGCTGCTTCACAGCACAACAACGGCACTAAACGTCATAAACACCCAGGTGATTCGTGGCCTCAATCGTAACCGCCCCTGTGAGAGAACCGTCTTAGTGGCGTTGGACCTACTGAAGGCCTTTGATACAGTCAATAACTCAACGCTACTCGAAGACGTTGAGACATCTACCCTCCCGCAGGGTATGAAGCGGTGGATTGCGAACTACCTGAGTGGTCAACAGGCGTTGGTTTATTTTAGAGACTCAACATTAAAAGCGAGAAGAATTAAACATGGGTTACCACTGGGTGGCGTTCTCTCCCCGGTTTTGTTTAATCACTACATCTCGAAGCTCCCTCAGCCAATAGTTTCATATGCTGACGCCTGTTCTATTATGGCATCCGGCAATGCAAATGATGAGATGTGGTCGAAGGTGAATGGTTATCTCTGACCCTGCTCCTCTCCTCCTCTCCTGCCGAACACATACACCATGAGGCTTCAATGCTCCCAGTTAGGGAGCACAACTTTATGCTCACCAAGCAGTTCCTCGTCGGCTGTCATCGTAGTGGCCACCAAACGGGTACCTGCTTGATGAGGATCCGCCTCCGAGACACGTCAGGGAGAATCTCCTTGATATGTGCGTTGAGATCCAGTCGCTCACCACCTACAGAGTAGCCCCTGCTGCCTACCGGGTAGTCTTAAACGACATTTACCGAGAGACAATCACCACCTTCATCAACTCTCGCCCTGTGAATGGCGTCCTGGGTCAAACCACCAAACATAGCAGAAGAGGAGCTCTAGCTGCCTCTTGAATACCGCGTCACTCTGGCTCAACTACGTTATGGATATTGTAGCAGGTTAAACTCCTACCTGTCCAGAATTAAACCGGACATACTCAATGTGTGTCCGGCATGTAATAACTCCCCGCACGATACCGCTCACCTTTTCACATGCCCTGTAAAACCGACTCATCTAACCCTCTTTTCCCTCTTTTTCTAACCCTGTCGAAACTGCGCGTTTCTTGGGCCTCCCCCTAGATGAGTTTGATGATAACGACCATGTTTGAACCGATCTTACAGGGTCTGAGTAACCGTTACAACAATAACAACAACAAAGCACCAAGTGAATTCATATCAAACGTACTTTGGTATTCTCAACGTATGCACGTGAAAAAAAGGTTAATGCTAACAAATACATATGTATATGTAAGTATGTATGAATTGTTTACGTTTCGATTTTTAAATAAGCATAAGTAAAGAATAAGTTCCACTGACCTAGAAAAAAAATAAAAAAGTGGGCGTGGTTCGCCTTCTTCTATTGGTTCTTCGGCCAGAATTAATTTTTTGAATCGCGGCCTACGGCTGCTTACGCAAAAAGGTGTTGACGCATACGTAGAAAGGTGTTGACGCAAAAATTCTATGATCTCCCTTCGCTAGCAACACAAATAAAGCAAAATATTTTTTTTAACTTAAATCTAACTATGTATATAAAATTATATATCAAATGGAAGGTATTTTTATGCACTATTTGACAGATATTTTTTTATAAACAGTTAATGGCGTATTTTTTTGTAACGCATTTTCGCTCGCAATTATCTCAACTTTGGAAAATTCAACGAATTAACGAACTATTATAAACTACTAGATAAAAAAGTACAACTATAGATTCGTAACTCAACAACATTTCAAACCTAGTGTTTTGCAGTTTAATGAAAGTACGCATTACTACTAAAGTATCGAACTTTATTTTATTAAGGTCTGGTATACAGTATAATGAAAATGGAGTGCTTAAGCTGCGTGTTTGCATTTTTACTGTTGATAAATATAAATAAATATGTTTTTAAATTGGTAAATAGATATCGCTAATGAAGCACAGATGTACAATTTTTAATAAAACGTCAAGGCTATGCAGAAAAATTGCTATACACTACTCCCCCAATAATTGGTTTATAATAAGTGTTACCGAAAAATATAAACCTTTAATTATCCCCGGTTAATTAATTTAGCCTAAAATTGAAAGGTTTTTTTGAAGTGCAATTAAGTGGGGAATGTTGTGATTATCAACTAGTTTCATTATATATACATATATGTATCTATACATATAAGTACTTATATACTAATTTAATCTATCACAAAAACAAAAAATATCTGGACAGTTAATGTAATTAGAATTCGTATTTCTATTGGCTGGCATTAACTACTTAAGTTTTTCAAACTCTAGGAAAAAATTGCAATTTCATGTTGGCTTTACCCATGATTGTATAATAATTACATAATTGGTTTTACCTAAACCGTTCGTTTACCTACTTTTGTAATAAAAAATTTAAAGGCATTCTGATTTTTATTTGCTTTTTTGAAGAACATCTGCGAAAGCTTGCGGTGGCTTGAAGTTTAATACTTCTGTGAAAACTAGTTCCTTCCATTTTTCAACGGGTAAATCCATATCTTCAAAGCTTTGATCATATAGTGGAGATATTTGCTCGTCACTTGGGTCATGATACTTTTCCATATACGAATGTGCTAAGGCTTGCTCTGCTGTAATACGTTTTTCTGCATCTAGCTCTAACATTTTTTCAAGCAAATCTACAGCTGCAGGATTAGCAAATCGAAAAACTTCACCAAATTCTCTACGCGCCGTTTTCGGCAAGGCCCGGATGTAGTTGCGGGCACTTTCTGACGATATTTTTTGCATAAAGTCTTCTGCTGGGGTCCCAAGTATCTCCATAATTAGGTTAAGTTGATGGATGTGATCGGTCCCAGGAAATAATGTACGGCCAGTCAGAAGTTCAGCCATTATACAACCAACCGACCAGATGTCTACTGTTTGATTATAATGCATCCAATTAAGCATAATTTCTGGAGCACGATACCATCGAGTCGCTACATAACCAGTCATTTCACTTTCCGCAGGCCTTGCCAAACCAAAATCAAGTATCCTTAATTCACAGTCTTCATTCACAGCAATATTTGAGGGTTTTAAATCGCGATGAATTATACCTGCACTATGAATGTATTTCAACCCACGTAAAATTTGGTACACTAAAAACTGAACATGGTCATCAGATAGTTTTTGTGTTCGGATAATATTATTGAGATCGGCATCCATCAAGTGAGTCACCAGATATATCTGCTGAAAACTCTCCAGAGTACTTGATGGCTGTCCTGGATGAAACACATCCAACAAGCCAATTACATTTTCATGGTCCATATGTTTAAGCAGTCGTAATTCACGGTAAGTCCGTTTTGCATGGACAGCCGATTGAAACGGTCGTGCCAATTTCTTTATAGCTACCTTCATGCCAGTGTTACGTATAATCGCTTTGCATACTTGTCCGTAGGCGCCGGAACCAACAGGTTGGAGTTGCTGGTAACTATCCGGAATCACCCATTCAGTCCTATTTATGTCGAGTTTATAAAATGTGGTCATTTGTAAAAAAAATTGCAAGATACTCTTTGTTTACAATAGTTATTTACTGCCGAGCAAAAACGTCTTGTAAGCTTGGAAAATCCAGTGCCCCAGTATTAAAGTGATATTGAAGTACAACAGAAGCATTTAGATAATCACAACTTAGAATGTGGTTGCCATATTGATTATTAGTTACCAAAATCGAATACGCATTCCAATGCGCACAGAGTTGAGTTTTTTCTACTTCTATGCATGAGGTTGCGTTGGCAACCAACTTTAATTGCAGCAAGTCCTTAGGGCCAGTTTTTCAGTGCTACTTTGAACTGAGTTTAAACTAAGTTTACTTAAACGCCGTTTAAGGTTAAACTAAGTTTAAACTGCAGAGCTGTTTTTCAGTGAGCGTTTAAGGCCGCCCTAGAATTTGACAGTGTGGTAGGGCAACACTGTTTTTTTCTTTATCTACACAACAAAGCAGCTGACGTTTGTTTACATTTTTTGTACAAAAAAACCTTCGTGAATTATTTGTGAAAATTTAAGTTGCTAATACGGTGAAAAAATGTATAAGCGGAGCGGTAATTTTTCGACGAGAGAAGTGAACTTTTTGCTGGAGCTGGTGGACGCGAAGAAGGATGTGCTCGAGTGCAATTTTTAATTAATTAATTTAGTAATTTTGTTGATTTCAATTTCTGTGAACTCATGAAATGACAGCTGAACAGTTGAACAGCTGATTGCTTAAACTCAGTTTAAACTTAGCATATCGGGCGTTTAAACTTAGTTTAAACTAAGTTTAAATTCGACTGAAAAACAGCACATCGAGTTTAAACTTAGTTTAAACTGCAAATCAAGTTGAACTAGCACTGAAAAACTGGCCCTTAGAGTAACTTTTTTACTAAACAATTTCGGTAGACAACTTCTCAAAGCGAAAAACAAGTATGTATGTATGTAGTTATATATAATTAAATATTGTTTCGAACGTATATTATGCAAAAACATCACTCACCTTATATTTATTTAGTTACGTTTATAACTTTTGTTGTTTATCAGTTTTTGAAACATATTCCTTGTTCAACATTATACCCGAACGTGGTTTAAAACATTTCTACTCAATTTTCAAAAATTCTATGCAATATGCTGTTGACACATACTTTTCAATTTATTTAACTTAGGTTTGGTTAGGTTTGGTTTTCTTTGGCAGCCGCCGTAGCCGAGTGTGTAGCCTGTGCGCGCTTCATTCGGTGGGTCCCAGGTTCGAATCCAGTTCGGGGCAAGTAACATCCAAAAATTATAGAAAAAGTTTTTTCTAATAGCGGTCGCCCCTCGCCAGGTAACGGCAATCCTACGAATTTCTGCCATGAAAAAAACTTCTCTCAAACACTTTCGCCATTCGGGTTCAGCGTAAAACTGTAGGTCCCTCAATTTGTGTTACAACATTAAGACGCACAACACAAATTGTAGGAGAAGTTCGGTCAAAATCGCTTAAGCGGTTATAGCGCCAATTAAGTAAGTAAGTAAGTAAGGTTTGGTTAGGATAGGTTAGAGCGGCTACAACCATGCAAGTCCACCGATGCGCACCTTGGCTGACACGCCCGTTGTGATACCGCTGGGGTGGGCCATACGTGCCACCGTGTGCGCCTTACGTATCACAGAAGATCGGGAATGTTACCCGAGCTCAGGTCGGCCAAAGAGTATAGAAAGTACCTATTTAAGAATTGGTTTCGTGTCCAGTATGGGACAATGGCAGAGATAGTGTTCGATGCTCTCCACTTCCTCTTCGTCCCCGCAGCTTCGGCAGAAATCGTTTGTTATGCATCTTAATCTCTTCCCATGTGGAAGTGTCCGGTTATTACCCCAACGATTAGTCTGAGAGGTGGTCGTACCAGGCGGATAAGTGCTTTGAATCGCTTTACGTCAACCGACAGACGGATTCCATGGCTCACCTGATATTCAATTCCTCGATGAGTTTTGTCGTTAAACTGTGTTTGCAGGCTTCTAAATGTGTTTGCTCGCTTCTAGCGCAGCATTTATCATAGATAATTCTGTCCCTTTCCTTGCCAACTCGCCTGCTGTGCAATTGCCGAGAATGTCGAAGGACCCATGTCACAGTCACGGAACGCTTAGACGCGAGCAGATTGAGAGAGTTTCTGAATTTAATGGAAACTTTGGACGTTGTTTTGTGAGAATTAAGAGATTTAATAGCCGTTTGACTGTCTGCGTATATAGTGACAGGTCTGTCTGTAGGAGCGGACACTGTCAGACACCGAGCAGCCTCCATTATGGCATTTATCTCTGCCTGAAAATCGTTACAGTAGTCCGGCAAGCTAAAGCTGAGGTCCAGTGCTAATACGTTGGATTGAATCCTGCTGCCCACTCTTTTGTTGAGTTTGGAACCATCTGTTAAGACAGCCGTCGTCTCTGGGCCTAGATCTATGGCATCTTCCCATTCATTCCTCTCTGTGATTCTTATGGAGAATTTGTTGTCCACGCAGGGTAGAGGGGTAGTGTAATCTATCTTCCTTGGTGCAATCGGAAGAGCTTCCAGGACCGTTGCATGCCCGTACTTTAACTTTTTCCATGGCTGGATCGCGTTTAGCATGGCGGCATTACAACCAGCCAGAAATTTACCATATAGATCCACCTGTGGAAGGTTTAAAATTACTTCCAGAGATTTAGTAGGTGTAGAGGGTAGCGCTCCCGTGACCAGCATGGGAGCCGTACGCTGTACTCGCTTCATCTTGGCTTTTGACAAGGTTTTGCTTAACGCTGGGCTTCAGACGCTAACTCCGTAGAAGAGAATAGGTCTTATCACTACCGTGTACATCCAGTGTACTATGGGTTCACTACCCATTGCAAGCGTACAAGGTAGTGATGGTCTCCCTCGAGCGGTCGTCGATGTTGCGCGTCCATTCGAGCTTCTTGCCTAGAATAATTCCAAGATACTTGACCTCGGTTGAGAGAGTGAATTCAATCCCGTTTAATAAGGGTGATTTAATCTTATATTTCCTCGTGAAGAGTACCATCGCAGTCTTTGCGGGGTTAACGCTAAGCCCGCTTTCTTTCGAGCAGATGTTTACTTAGCTGAGGGCATATTATGGTAGCTCATTCAGAGTGTGCAGATGTTTACCCGTTGTTACGATTGCTATGTCATCGCCGTACGCTGCGACTTGGCAACCAGTGCCCTCTAGGTTTCACAGCAGGGCGTCAACGGTTAGATTCCATAGTAGAAGGGAGAGAACGCCCCCTTGGGTGGTGCCTCTGGTCACATGTTTAGTAATGGACCCATGCCCTAACTCGGAAAGAATATTTCTCTTTTTGAGAAAGAGCCCAACAAAGTCCTCCACCCTGCTGCACTCTCACTCTAAGAAATCCGGGTAGACATTGTTAAAGGCTCCCACTATATCTAGAAAAACTTCCAGCTTGTTTTCCGCGAATGCCAGCCCTTTTTCAATCGTTGAAGCGTCATCGTGGAGCGAAGTCTCAGCTGATTTGCGTTTGGAATATGTATGCCTGTTGGGAGAGAGGTTACCGTGTTTTATATTCCGCCGAATGTATTGATCTAAGAGCCTCTCTAGAGTTTTAAGAAGAAACGAAGTAAGGCTTATAGGGCTAAATATCTTTGGTTCCACATGAGCAGTCGTGCCTCCTTTTTTCGAAAGCACTTTTCGTAGCCTGTTAGCCGTAGGGTATTCTTCAATATTGTTGCAGAAGTTTTGCCAAGACTCGCGCTGAGCCTTCTTTATGGCCTTCTTGAAAATTTTGATTGCATTCTTGTAAGGTTGCCAGAAACCTGTTCTTGTAAGGTTGCCAGAAACATGTTCTTTTAGGTTGGTTGAAGACCATTCTGATATTTTTCCTCAGGGCTGAAATCTCCCGATTCCACCAATGAGCCTTCTTCTTCCCCTTCGGGAATGGGCTTGGGCAGAATGCCTTAAAAGCTGCGTTACAAGAATTTGCCAGAAACTTCACTGCTTCATAAATTTTAGACGGTGAGTCCAGCTCACCGAGAGAAACAACCTTCGTATCCGGGAGAGTCCCTTCCCCAGGTCTTAGCGATAAGCATGACTTTTCGTGAGAAACGTTCCTACTTAAATACGCCGGCAGTACATCTTTATATTTTGCCCAGTCGGTTCGTTTCTGGTTCCTGAATGCTGGTAGATGAGCAGGATTCAGAGAGAGTTTAAAACTAATGTAGAGATGATCAGAAAAGGAGAATATTTTTAATACCTGCCAGTATTTAATCTGGTCGAAGAGACTACTCGATACGAGGAAGATATCCAGCACTTCTCTTCTGCGAGAACTCACAAAGGTGGGATCATTCCCGCGGTTGCATATATTGAGACATTTAGAAGAATAAAATCAAATAAATACTCACCTCCAACGTTGGTATCCCTTAAGCTCCACACGGTATGGTGGGAATTAGAGTCGGCCCCAATTATGACCGGTAGGCTTCTACAGTTCCCCTCCATAACAGCATCCTGCACTCTAATCGGCGGAAATTGGCTGATCGAGGTCATCAGCCACAGATGTTCTGGTGAATGCGATTCCTGCAGGAGCGGTCAGTCGCTTGTCCGTGGAGGACTTAGCGCTATCATTCTGCGAGGTACGTATGCCCGGAGTGGGCTTGGGGGACGGGCAGTCCGCAGCTTGTCCATCAGGTTTTTTTCCTCTGAGGGCTTAGTCCTGCCGGCTTCCGAAGAGGAAGGCTTTCCTACTAGATGCTTAGCCAGTCAGTGCTTTGGACCGTGTAGGCTTTTTCGGCATTGTGGTTGCGGTTCCCGAGGATTTTGACTTGACATCGCCAGATCCCACGGCGGCACTACCCGTACAGGCATCTTTTTTTTAAATTCATGTCATCTGGTTCTTTGGCCACCTACTGAGCCTTGACCTTTCGGTGACCGGAAATAAAGTAAAGGGGATGAAAACGGTCGACCACGGCAGGGCTCCATGCCCCAGCAAGTCCACCGGCACCCCCGGATGTTGACTGGTGTCCAGGAGGCGCCGTTCGAATGCAGTCGGAAAAGTCCTCTGACTCCAAACCATCCAGTGGGGACGTTGACGCATAACACCCAGTGGAAACAGGGCAACCTCTTGAAGGATGCGATTCATCATCGCGCACTATGGTCTTGATGTGGGAATGGCTAGGGACAAAAGGTCCCCTGTGTGCTGTGTTACGCTTCATCCGCATCCTACATTAGCTCAACCCCTTTTATTTAACGTAAGTTTCTAATATATTATTTCTCGGCGTAAACTTGTTTAACCATATTCATAAAGAGATTGCTACCGTTGGTTTCATATCTTCTCAACTTGAAATGATGTGTAAAATGTATTTAAAAGTCTCGTGCCTAAAGGCGCGGTGTCGCAAAGAACTTAAACAAAACAGAAATAAAATTCTGTATATTTTTGATAGCGACAGAAATGGCAGCAGTATTTTGCAATTCTAGTGCTGCTAACATCAAGAACATAATTCAGACATCTGCAATAGAAACTGAACGAAGTACCTTGGACTTGTTTCTGTTGTTCGTAACAGGCAAAATGCCAAAAATGTAACTAAAGGCCGTTTTCTTTGGTGCGTGCTAAAAATTATCTCCTCTTTAAACGCGTTTTCGTAAATAAATCCAGAAAGTGTTGATGTGTTGCATATATTTTTAAATCAAAAATGTGTGTGTATATAAACAGGAAAATATATAAATAACTCATACGAAAAAATGTAAACAGGTCAATCAGCTGTGGTAAAGAGCTGGTAAGGCGCTTTTTTGGAGTATATGGTCGGACGGAATTTAAGTGTGCTCTGCATAATCTACAGGAAGTGTGATTCTGCAATATGTGCCAATTACCGCGGGATCAGCCTGCTTAATATTTTTTATAGGGTTCTATCGAGAAAGACTGAAGCCAATCGTCAACGAACTGATTGGACCTTAATAGTGTGTTTTTAGACCTGGTAAATCTGCTATTGACTAAATATTGGAAAAGAACCATGAGAAGAAGATCGACACACACCATCTATTTGCCGATTTAAGTCAGCTTTCGGTAGCACGAGAGAAATTTGCCTATTTTCCACGATGCCTGAATTTGGTATCCCTGCAAAATTAATACGGCTATGTGAAATGACGTTGGGCAAAACCACCAGCAGGTCAGAATTTAGAAAGACCTCTCCGAGTCATTTGATACCAAACAAGGTATAAGAGAGGGTGACACGAAGCACCTTCTGTCATCAAATAAACAGTCAGCGCATTGGTGTCTTTACTCCGAGATCACTGTTGACACTGATATTTTTGACAAGGTAGGGGCCTCTGTTTATTTTCGAATCGGCATAAACACCAACAATAATGTCTGCCTCGGAATCCAAGGAAGAATCTCTCTTACCAACAAATACTACTTTGGGCTGAGTAGGCAAATGAACAGTAAAGACTTCTCTCACCGAACGAAAATCACGCTCTCGTGTTCGAGAAAAAGATTCTCTAAAAGATTGTTTTACCTTTATGTCTGTGCGTTAGCGAATACCGCAGAAGATGGAATGATGAGTTGTAGGAGGCTGGTAACGACATAGACCTAGTACAGCCATTCAGCGGCTACGCTGGCTAGGTCATGTTGTATGTGTGGAATATAATGCTCCATCCATCATCGACAGCGGCTTTGTAGTTCCGTAGACCAACCAGCCAGACAGCCTATTAAGGATTCGAATATTCCAGAGGCATGCCCTCAAATCATAGTCCTTAATACATACGGTGCCTGTGGTCGTCATCGAAGAAGGGTAATCTCATCCAAGACATACTAAAATTTTTCATTGGTTATAATTTTTTAAGAACGGTCCCACCCTGAAAAAAGGAACAATTGTGGGGGCTTCTATGCAATCAACTATTCAACAGCTTACGAAAAATCAAAATCAGCTCATCAAATTGCTTGCTGACAGACGAAATAAATGTGCCTCTCAAAATATGTCCATGGAAAGCCAACGACATCTCTCAGCACCGAAACGCATTTAACAGACAAAAATTGCTTCCAGATATCAGGATACGAAGCTTATGAAACAAATCATTTATAAATCATTAACCAGCGCCCTCATTGGGGGCTATGCATCGCCGAGAATACCCACTTACCGACCAACAGACCCTACAAAGACTTTGCCGTAACAAGAAGAATCCATAATAACCTAATACAGGCAGAGGCCTTTTCGGATCTAGTTTCAGACCATTCTCCTGTTGTTTTTTCTAGCTGGAATGTCCGAACCCTAAAGAGTACACCAGGGACTTTCCTCTCACACGACAAAATGTCTCAAATATAATATGCCGAGAAGCGGCACCTACGCCACACAGTACTATAGAACAAGTTAACCGCGTAACGTTTGAAATAAGGAGGGGGATTGAACGGAGAGAGTAATGCGCAGCAATTTTTCTGGACATCGCCCAAGCATTTGGCCGCGTTTGGCTGTGGGTCTAATATTTATATAAACTACGGACGCTACTTCCTGCGAACACACACAAAGGTCTTGAAAGCTATTTTAGCAACCGAATTTTTGATATACGATAAAAGGAGTTCATAACACAAGAATTCGATATCGCAGCCGTATCTTCCCTACCCATCAGACATTCCGATGGATCCCCGTCTCACATATCAACCTTTACGGATGACACTGCGGTTTTTACCAGATATCGAATATAAGATTCCTCAAATGAATGACAATAAAAAAAATCTTCCAGACTCTTTTATGAATCTGCAAAGCTTGTCGAGGGATAAAGAATGAACGTTTTATTTATTTATTTATTTATTCGGTCTATGATTACAAATCTTACAGACTAGATTTAACAAAAACGAAAAATAAAATATAACATAAATTTAACAACTTAGCCTAAGAGTAAAACGAAGAAAGTGAGTACTTAAATACTTCTCTAGAGGACGAAAATTCAATATTGCAACTCTTTGAAATAATATTAAATTCGGAAAGAGCCCTAAATATTGGCGCTAAAGAATAGTAGTGAGCCTTAGCTCTATTAACATAAAACGGAGGCTGAAAACGCAGGAATCTGTGAGGAACATTGAAATTTATTTGCTTAAGTAGGTCAGGGCAGTCAATGTTTCCACCGACCACGTCAAAAAGAAACATCAGAAGCTGAATAGTTCTCCTACTTTGCAATGTTTGCAATTTAATAAGCTGGCATCGAGAAGTATACGGTGGGAGCGGATCCGTAAAATGAAGAGGCTGAAGAGCAAATCTTAAAAACTTTCTTTGAACCCGTTCGATTCTCGAAGCATGACAGCTATAAATTGGGCTCCAAATGATTGACGCATATTCCAACTTTGAACGAACTAGTGAGTTGAAAAGGGATTTCCTAGTGTAGGGGTCCTTAAAATCTTTCGCGTATCGGCGCAAAAATGCTAAGTTCCTATAAGCCTTCGGAAGCAGATAACACACATGGTTTACAAAAGTAAAACTTGAGTCAAAAACCACGCCAAGGTCAACAAAATCTTTAACTACGGAGAGCTGATGACTTAAGATTGTGTAACGCGAGATTACTATATTTGCGGTTTTAGAGAAAGACATATGGAAGCATTTTTTGATATTGAGTGTTAACTTGTTTCTTAGACTCCAGCCGATTAGATTGCTAAGATCGTGCTGCAATAGGTTAACATCGGACGGACATGTTATTCTCCGAAACAGTTTCAGATCATCAGCGTAAAGCAGATATTTGCAATGTTTGAAGCAAGTGCCAATATCATTAATAAAAAGTACAAATAAGAGGGGGCCGAGGATACTTCCTTGTGGAACACCTGAAGAAGCGACAAATGTCTTGGATTTACAATTTTCAATTTCTACAAAAATAGTTCTCTCTGTAAGATACGATTTCAACCACGACAAAAAGCAGAATGAAAACCTAAGCACTCGAGTTTACGTAGCAGGATTGCATGTGAAACCTTATCAAACGCTTTCGAAAAATCAGTGTAAATTGTGTCCACTTGAAATCCACATTTAAACGAAGAAATATAATATTCTGAAAAAACAGCTAAATTAGTTACAGTGGACCTACCACAAACAAAACCGTGTTGGTAAGGCTCAACTAAACTTTTGCAAGCAAATGAAAGTTTTTCTTTAACTACCTTTTCAAATAGTTTAGAGCAAACTGTTAATTTAGAAATGGGTCTATAATTCGCCACATCATTTTTGCACCCTGATTTAAAAATCGGTGTGATAGAGGCCACCTTCCACCGATTGATAAAAACACCGGTAGAAAGAGAGAGATTAAAGATTTTACATAAAGGAACACAAATAGAAGCACTGCACTGTTTCAAGAAATACGCGGAAAGACCATCTATATCTGTTTACGCCGCAGCGTAAATATTTTCTAACCGCCCTAATACGCGTGTATGTACGCATACACATGCAACTGCGAATTACTCCGTATTTCCCGCCGGATAATTCCTTTTGCTAATCTTTCCATTAATTGCTTTCCAATAAAACTGCGGTTGACGGCAACCGTACGTTTTTTCATAATGGCACTCGTTCACAGGATTTCTAGAGCGACACACGCTACCACCAGGATTCACACCACAGGTAAAGCCAAATTAATGTATATCTACATATATGCAATAGAATAAATCTGCCTTTTACATTTAAAACTAAACCACAAAATTTCTTTTAATTTTCTATTTCCAAATATCCAACCGTGCGTCTGGATATTTGTACATGGTCCTTCGGCGCCGAGCACACAGAACACAGATACAGTCCACTAAAATTAATTACCACAGAGCCCGGAGAAAAACAAAAATTTCAAACAAAGCCACACAATCAACCACCCAAACAAGGCAAGCGAATACACAAGGCAAGCGCACATATACACAAGCTGCATTCACAACAACAGCAAACGCAATCAATTGCCATCACCACAAATCACAGACATTAAGGTACGTGTTATATTTTCCAATATTTTATAACACGTTAATCAATTTTTTGGTGAAACAACGCCTTACAAGGCAAGTGATTTTTTTGTGAAAACGAAATAGTGTTACAATTGGAAAAAAAAATTATACAGTGCTAATTCCGTTTGTACGCGAGCGACAACAACAAACACTAACGGTCGTACACACACACGCACACCAGTGAACAGTGGTACGGTATTGCAATCCATCAAATTTTAATTTAAAGTTTTATTTTGGACTTTTTCACTTTTATTTACTTTAAAGTAAATCGGCATAATTTTCTTGGTTCAATACTGTTCATTGGCTTAGCACAATTGTTTATTTGCAAGTCACTATTTTCACTGATTCGAGCAACACTATTTCTATTGCACTATTGCGTTTTCACATTATCACTTTTGAGCCTTTGTTGTAATTTTGTATATATACATAACTAACAAGTAAACACCAATAACACTGGTACATAATTAAGTACCCACTTTACTTGTTAAAACACAGTTATATATATACGTCGACACATTTTGGGTGGCAAGTGTTTTTTTTCTTTTGCATCAAGTGCCATTTTCACACATTAGGGTGGCACACACATTAAAAAAAAAAAAATAACATTTTACAATTTGACTGAAATTAAAAGAAAATCATTAAATAAAGATACAGACAAATAAAAATTTACTGGTGATTGTCATTTTGTGGGACTTTTTAAAAAATATCAGATTTAGGTTACTTCAGTAAATCCTTCTTAGCTTTCACTATGGATTCATACATCCGTTTAGCAGAATCTGTCGCAGAGTTCGATGCTGACTTCAACAGCACTCCCGCCTCCGAACAAAATAAGCACGGTCTTGCTATCCAGCAAGACGAATTAAAAGTGTTATGGGAGAAGACGAAGGCAGCGTACGATACGCTAACGAGCTCAGAAGGTTTAAGTAAGGAAGATGTTAGGGCGATAAAAAAGAAATATAAAATATGTTTTTCGGCATATGTGAAATGCATGTCTGCTATGGCTACACAAGCAGAAGCATTAACTAACTCACAAAAGGATGTAGCGGAGCAGTCCGTCCGCGAACACAATATCCACCTTCCACCGTGCGATACAGACGTGTTCAAGGGCGACTATCTTTCATGGCCAACATTCCGTGATATGTTCACGGCCATCTACATCCTCAATAAGCGCCTCACCCCGGTTGAGAAACTTTTTCATCTCAACCATAAGACACAAGGGGAGGCCAAAGAAATAGTTAGAAAGTGCCCCCTAACGAATGAAGGCTTTACTACAGCGTGGAAAAACCTGTGCGAACGCTACGAAAATAAGCGTATCCTAGTCAACACGCAACTAAAACTATTGTTCAGCTTAAAGGCAATAGAATTTGAGTGTGGTAGCTCAATAAAAAGTTTGCAGCGTGAGATAAACAATTGCTTATCAGCCCTGCAGAGTCATCAAATTGACATATCGAACTGGGACGCAATTGTCGTTTATCTCTGCTCGACGAAGCTGCCTGACAGTACACTGGTTCTATGGGAACAAACCATAGACCATAAAAACGACATACCCAAGTGGGACGATATGGACAAGTTCCTGTCCAATCGTTTTCAGACTCTTGAGACATTGTCAGGGTTGAAGGATGGTAGAGCTGTGAGAGTGCCAAAGCCGCCACAAATCACACGTCATCCTTTCGAAACCCCAACAAAAAGAGTTGGCACCTTCCAAGTAAGCGTGACCAATTTTACTTGTAAAATGTGCCATACAAACGAGCACAAATTGCGCAGCTGTTCCCGATTCCTACAGCTAACACCTACAAATAGAGTGAATTTTTTAAAGGAAAATAATTGTTGCCTGAATTGCCTTAGTTCCGGACATACTGTGTCAAGATGCACAAGTTCATACAATTGCAATACGTGTCACTCGCGACATCACACGCTCCTGCATCTAAATGCAATTCAGCCAAAGACAATGACGCGTTGGACGTCTTCAAGGCCTGCCGATGATTCTCCATCGACATCTAGGCAGGCGCAAGCACAACGTGATTCCGATAAAGCAACAGAAAACGCAAACAGAAATTTTAAGTCCTGCTTTGCGAATTCAAGTACAGGTGTGCTATTAGGAACAGCTCGCGTAAACATACGTCTCAATGGCACAGATTTTGCTGCACGAGCACTGATTGATTCTGGTTCTGAGTGTTCCTTTATAACAGAGAGGCTCAAACGCAGAATCAATCTATCTGCAAAAAAGATGCATGCCCAAGTTTCGGGCATCACAAACTCGGTAAATGCCCAGGTTAAAGAAGCATGCAACATACAATTGCGGTCCCCCGTCGACCCATTGTTTAGCTTGACTGCAACTGTCCTGGTATTACCACAACTAACCGGAAATCTGCCTACAACAAATATAAGCGCGACAACGAGGCAAGAATTTCCGGACCTGATATTAGCGGATAAAAGGTTTTTTGTTAATGAACAAATAGACCTCATTCTTGGTGGAGACATTTATCCACAAATCATATTAAGTGGGATAAAGAAAAACGTCTTGAGGACACTTCTAGCCCAAGAAACCGTATTCGGTTGGATTATAACCGGTAGTACGGATACTACAAAGACCCACAGAAATATAGTTTCGTGCTTCAGCGAAGTTTCGCTGGATAAGCAACTTACGGCATTCTGGGAGTTAGAAGATTTACCCAAAACCAAAAGCCTCAATGAAGATGATAAATATTGCGAAGAGCTTTATAAAAAGACCACCATCAGAACTAATGAGGGAAAATACATAGTCTCGTTACCATTCCGACAGGAATTTCCAGTAACCATACAACTAGGCCCGTCTCTTAAAAAAGCCTGCTCTCAATTCTTCCGGAATGAGACGCGGATAGCTAAGGATCCCGTCCTACAAAAAGAGTATAATAGGGTGTTAGCAGAGTATGAGACACTAGGACACATGACGAGAATAAATAGTAACATTTCAGCGGACTCTTGTGAAAATTACTTCCTGCCTCATCACGCCGTTACAAAGGCAGAGAGTACCTCAACGAAAGTTCGCGTGGTTTTCAATGCCTCAAGTGCAACCGCTAATGGAAAAAGCTTAAATGACGTCCTCCTACCAGGTCCAGTACTGCAATCAGATCTTCCGATACTGATTCTACGCTGGAGATTATACCGATATGTTTTCAACAGTGACATTGAGAAAATGTACCGACAAATCTGGATAAACGATAACCAGTCGAAATATCAGCGCATCGTCTTTCGGGCAAACCCGAACGAATCAACGAGCCTATATGAATTAAAGACGGTTACGTTTGGAATAAACTGTGCTCCTTACCTGGCGATAAGAACACTGTTGCAGTTGGCCGATGACGTAGAAAGCTCGCATCCAATAGCAGCTAATATTCTGCGAAAATGCATGTACGTAGATGACGTACTTGCAGGAGGACATAGCATCGAATCTACCATCAAGGCAAGGGACGAAATTTCTACGGTACTGCGGTCAGCAGGTTTTCCCTTACGAAAATGGACGGCCAACTGCGAGGATATAATTGCAGACATTCCAAAAAAGGATCTACTAAGCGAAGATTTTTTGGAATTCGAAGACACCAGCACAGTTAAGGCTCTTGGAATAAGGTGGAACGCCCATTCGGATTATTTTTACTTCCTAACAAGACCAATGGAGCATAGTGACACAATCACAAAAAGGTCTATATTGTCTTCGATCGCCAAGCTGTTCGATCCGCTAGGATGGCTTGCGCCCATTGTAATAGTAGCCAAAATATTGATGCAAAACATTTGGCTGGAAGGCACAGAGTGGGATGAGCCTGTGTCTTTAACTACTTTGGAAAAATGGCAAAATTTCACCAAACACTACCGCGAGATAGAGAGGATTAAGATACCGCGTTGGGTCTATTTTTCTCCCGCCCATGACGTCGAAGTACATGGCTTCTGCGATGCTTCAGAAAAAGCGTATGCAGCTACGGTATACTTACGGGTTAAGCAGGGTAGTGAAGTTCTAGTGAATCTGCTGGTAGCAAAAACAAAAGTTGCTCCAGTTAAAACTATTTCTCTACCCCGATTAGAACTCTGCGGCGCGGTATTGCTCGCCGAAAGTATTGAGTCGGTACTTGGCAACCTACCACTAGGACAGGTACAAGTACACTTATGGACAGATTCCACAATTGTGCTTGCATGGATACGTAAACCTCCATGTTCGTGGTCAACGTTCGTAGCACATCGTATAACCAAAATACTCGACAAAGTCGGAAATACTGACTGGCTTCATGTGGAGTCGGCATCAAATCCAGCAGATATGGCAAGCAGAGGAGTTCTCGCCTACGAATTAGTCGATAACACTCTGTGGTGGCATGGCCCTTCTTGGTTGCAAGAAGACAAGGAAAATTGGCCAAGACAAGAGACAAACTATAACACCAACATCGAAGAAAAAAGGGCGCATTTATGCGCAACAATAACAATACAAAATTTTGAGGACATTCTCGATAGGTTTTCAGATTTACCGAGAGCTTTGAGAATCTTGTCATATATCATGAGATTCTACCAAAGCACTCATCCGAACAAAAAAGCTTCCTTTCGAGCAGAGTCTTGTTTAATTTCATCCGATGAAATTAAGGCAACGACACAACGCTTAATAATCCTTTATCAGAAGCAATACTACCGTGATGAATATTCGAACCTAGAGTCAAAGAAACCCATCGATAGAAAAAGCGAAGTGCTACCCCTTAACCCTTTCTTAGATCAAAATGGGATTATGAGGACTGGAGGTCGTCTTGGCGCATCGCTAGATTTAGCGTACAACGAGCGTCACCCAATAATCCTTCCTTATAAGTGTCGATTAGCCCGTCTTGTTGTCCAATTTATCCATAAAATCTCCCTGCATGGCGAGAACCAATTAATGCTGCGTCTCATTCGAACTCAGTACTGGATCCCCCGAGTCAAAAATATGGTAAAGACTGTCATCCATAATTGTAAGGTCTGCACAATCCACAGAAAACAAACCCAAACGCAGCTTATGGGAGTGCTTCCTCAGGAACGCACCTCCTATTCGCGTGCATTTACAAACACGGGTGTAGATTTTGCAGGACCTTTCGATATCAAAAACTTCCGCGGCAGAGGTTGTCGCATCTCAAAAGGTTACGTCTGCCTGTTTGTGTGTTTCGCCACTAAGGCTATACACTTGGAAGCCACCAATGACCTTAGCACTGCATCTTTTTTGGCAGCTTTCGCTAGGTTCATAGCCAGGAGAGGATGCCCAAAAAATGTTTACTCCGACAATGGCACCAACTTTGTCGGAGCTTCGCGATCTCTACGATCAGAATTCAAAGCATTTATAACCGAAGCGCGAAAAAATACAATGATTAAATATAGCCATCAGATAATCACATGGCATTTCTTACCCACTGCAGCGCCTCATATGGGCGGATTGTGGGAAGCAGGGGTAAAAAGTTTTAAAACCCATTTTAAGAAGATCGCTTCCGGCTTCAGTTATACATTCGAAGAGTTCACAACTCTTTTATGCCGAATCGAGTCATGCCTTAACTCCCGTCCGTTAAGCCCCTCTTCGAATGAGCCTTCCGACTTGGAGCCTCTTACCCCCGGTCACTTCCTAGTAGGTGGACACCTATTAGCTCCACCTGAACTAGAAATCAACGAAAGCCCTGCCTCGATCGTAAACCGATGGCAGAAACTTAAAGCCCTCCATCAAACATTTTGTAAAAGATGGAAGGCTGAATATCTGCTGGAAATGCAGAAACGTACAAAGTGGAAACATCCACAAACTAACATCAAAACAGGAGATCTTGTGGTTATAAAAGAGGATAATCTACCGCCTAACATGTGGAGAATGGGACGAGTCATCAACTTACACCCAGGCTCGGATAACCGGGTACGCGTCGTCGACATCTATACTACGAAGGGACAAACCAGCAGACCAATAACGAAATTGGTTTTGCTGCCCTACATCGAAAGTACCGCTACTTCCCCTACCCAAGGATAAGTACTTAAAAAAAAAAAAAAAAAAAAAAAAAAAAAAAAAAAAAAAAAAAAAAAAATTTCATAAACAGTACGTGAAGTACAAGAAAATAAAGAAATCTGTACTGCCATTTTTTCTAATCACATAAGTACTTAACTTGAAAATGTTCCGATGGATTACGTACGACGATGGCGTACAGAAATAAATAAATCTGCGAAATCATGTTTTTTACATACATCAAGTAGTTATTCGGTACCCGATACCCGTACAAAATTAACTGACAAACTAAACAATAGTTTTGAATTAATTTTGAAAAGTGGTCATTAAATACCCGAAATTATTTCAAAACTAACCGAAAAACTAACCAATAGTTTCAGTTAACTTTGAAAAGTGGTCATTTTGATATCCGAAACTATTTCGAAATTAACCGACAACTAACCAATAGCTCGAGTTAATTTTCCGGAATTTATGACCGATTGTCAAAAATCAGCCCGGTTAAACCCTAAAACCCTATCCACTAACTAAATTTCAGAGCGTAAAGAAAATTTGGAAAACGTAAAGACGCAAGAAGCGGAGAAAATGTAAAGACGCAAGAAGCGGAGAGAACGTAAAACTAATGAGAAGTTGCAAGTTTTTTTTATGTATATATTTTAAATATTTTGATATAGTATTTAAACATTTTGTATATTTAAATATTTTATCATTTTTTTCAAATTTTAATAACTTTTATCATAACTTTATATTTTTTGGATCAACTCAATAATTTCCAATAATTTTTTTATCCAACTTGCAAATTCTTGCTAGTACTTAGATCTTTCCAATTTATCCGTTAAAAACAAAAAAAAAAAATAAAAAAAATAAAAAAAAAAAAAAATTTTTTTTTTTTTTTAGAAACATCTAAGTACTAGTATTTTCCCTATACACATAAAAAATTTTAAATAAATATATACATATACGTATAAAAACACAACACAGTTACTTGTTGGTTATGAACAGCTCCACTGGTGTCCCGCTCCTCTCACCGGAAAAATCTCATTCGAATTGTTCACCTGTGGGGAAATAAAACAAATTAGTTCAGTGTACAAAATTGATTAAACACAAAAAAAAAAAAAAAAAATTTCGATCCACACTAATACTTTACAAACTCCTTTCTTTGCTTCCGATCATCCGCCATCTTCGCATGGCATACCCCTCCTCCCTCCGACTGTGCCCTAGCAATCGAACGCATCACGCCACCATGTGCATGTAGATATGTATATATCGATATACATATGTACATACATGCACATGTACCTACTTATGTACGTAAAAAACACAAAAATTTATGTACAAAAAATTATTATATTATTATTAGTATACATATATACATAAATATCACTTACCTGATCATCGCCGCCGTACATATGCATGCGTCCACCATCGCCATGAATGCGATGTACGCATATGTACGGCAGGCACTGTTGGCCAGCTGCACATGGCGACATGTACGCCAACCTCAAAAATTACGTGTTCCAAACACGTATTTTTTCCGGGTGCTTAGCTGGAAGATTCCACGCAATGGAAAACTAGCTAAGCATACGGAAAGACGCCCATTCGGATCATATTTTCCTCTTTCCAAAACGATGAAACAAAATTCTGCCCACGTCGCTGCTTCAGCTGCCGTCGTATGAAAACTCAGTTCGCATTCGAGTTTTCATTAATTCGTGGCGTCTTGCTAAACAAAAACTTCTTCACAATTAAACACTTTCACTTGTTTTCATTTAATTAATAATTTTAACAACTTTCTTTAATTTAATAAGCAACGAATTTAATTTAAAATATGCAAAAAAAAAATTGCCACTACCACTCGCGTCAAAAATTCACGTGTAAATAATTTTTTTTTTGAACAGCCCTGTGGTCAGCAAATTAAGCACAGTGGCATACAAACTGTTTGTGGGTGGTAGGCCAGATTGCTGGATGCCAGATTGCTGACCTACCTCACCACAATCAAATATCTAATGTGCATATGTACATAAACCATACAAACAACAGAATGTTGAGCCATTTCATGGTGGGGGGCACTTTCCGCGACTACCGAAATTCAGGAATAGGTAGTTCAAATCAATTTTTATTTCTTTTTTAATATTAAATAATTATATGCAATCAGGTGTTTTTACGATATATGAAAATATATCGTAATGCCATATTACGTTCGCAACTGTGGTACATAGCCAAGTCCACCACCCTCAAGAGCAACTGGAGTTAGGCACCATGTACCGATGGGGGCGCAAGTGCACCGATGCGATCACACCCAAATACCATGTTTACAGTGGGTGATGAAAGTTTTTGGACACTTGGCGCATAAATGCACCAAATACAAAATAAATACATAAATACATATATACATAAAATTAACACTAAAATACATATATATATATGCATACAATTTTTGTCATACTATAATTTCATAAAAATAAAATCATTTTTTTTTCTTTGGTTATTTTGTTCCATATCACTTGCCACCCAACATTACGACCACTTTCAACGGGTGGCGGCTCGGAAACCTGTACTTTCCGACCGTCACTGCAGCATGAACGGCGAAGGCGCGGCTCGGAAACCAGTCCTTTCCGACGGCCCAGGCAGCGCGGCTTTGGATCCCGTCCTTTCAGACCGTCTGCCCAGCAAAAAGAAACGACGAAGGACTGGCGTGGGAACTCGTCCTTCCCGACCAGCTCAGCATCAGCGAACGGATGGCTCGGGAACACGTTCTTCCCGACCATCTGATATCCAAAAGAATTGGCGGCGAGTTGACTCGGGAACTCGTCCTTCCCGATCACTACGACGAAACGCCCCATATAATTACCCCAACTAGCGCGACAACACACGTATGTTCGCTTAATATTTTTTTTATTACCGTCCTTCCTAGTAGAGAACAGGAGACGATGACGGAGGAACACGGAGCGGCTCAACAAACAAACAAACAAAATAATATTTTTTAAGCAAATATGTGATGTGGTGTGAACCAGTAGTAGACTGTTGTCAACGCTCAGGATTTTTGCTTACCGCAAGGGGGCCGGCATGTTTACGCCGCAGCGTAAATATTTTCTAACCGCCCTAATACGCGTGTATGTACGCATACACATGCAACTGCGAATTACTCCGTATTTCCCGCCGGATAATTCCTTTTGCTAATCTTTCCATTAATTGCTTTCCAATAAAACTGCGGTTGACGGCAACCGTACGTTTTTTCATAATGGCACTCGTTCACAGGATTTCTAGAGCGACACACGCTACCACCAGGATTCACACCACAGGTAAAGCCAAATTAATGTATATCTACATATATGCAATAGAATAAATCTGCCTTTTACATTTAAAACTAAACCACAAAATTTCTTTTAATTTTCTATTTCCAAATATCCAACCGTGCGTCTGGATATTTGTACAATATCACATTTTAGGGACGAATTCAACGATGAGATCGCATTGATAACATCAACCTCTGAAACGGAGAGCGATCCAAAGTCTACCACTTGAGAAGAACACATGGAGAAGGATGTATCGACAGGCTCATCGTCAACACAAAAATTGGACTTAAAGCTTTCAGCGAAAAGCTCGACAGAATCAGCTAAAGATTTAGAACAATTCCCATTAAAATGCATACTAGTCGGAATATTTGAACACCCTCTTTTTGAGCGAATAAAATTCCAGAAGGCTTTCGGGTTATCTTTTAGCTCAAATTCAAACCTACTAATGTATTGATTATACAGAAATTTATCGAGAACGTTAAACTGCTTCACGTAAGACATATATTTTCCTTTCAAGCTATTATCGTTTTTATGTGCATTATACAATTTATGGTATTTATTCCTTTTGTTTTTTAGGTTCTTGAGCTTCGAAGTATACCAAGGCAACTTATGAGTTTTAGGCGAGGAAATTGAAAGCTTGTTAGCGAAAATATCTGATAATAAAAACAAGAAGGTTTCATAGCACTCACTAACATCTCCTGAACAAAACGAGCTACTCCAGTCTATATCAGAGATTGCACACTCTATATCTTTAAAATCAGCAAAGAAATCTAAAGATATGATAAGCGGTTTATGATGTTTATCGGTTTTACAGATCGGCGAAACACATTCAAAAAGTTCATATATTAAATTTTCATCCACGAAAACAAGATCGAGCAATTTAGACAACAAATTAGGTACAACATTAATTTGGATGACATTCAAACTAAAAATACTGTCAATAAAATTAATTTCGTGTGCCCTATTAACATTAGTAGGAGTAAGAATTCCATTATTTTGCAGATCCGACCAACTAATATCCGTTAAATTAAAGTCTCCGAGAAAACAAAAATTACAATTACCATTACTTTCGCATAGATACACAATATTGTCTACATGATCATTGTACAAAATTTCCGAGCTGTTTGGCGGGATATATGATGCACAAATAAAAAGTTTACCAAAAGAGCCAAAAATGCAAACACCTAATTGATCCAGAAGGGAATCCTGGTTATTAAGTTGAACCAGCGTAGAACACAAACTGCGTTTTACAGCAATTAAAACTCCCCCTCCTTTGGAACAGGCTCGAATCGAAGTACTCCTCATCGAAGAATCCATCCATAAGCCAAGTTTCGACAAAAACGTAAATATCATATTCAGCACGTGACGTTGCTAGAAATACATTTTTTGATTTGGTGCGCATACCAGACATGTTCTGAAAGTATATTTTAAGACCTTTGAACATTGAGTTGTTATTACTCCTTATTGCGGCTAATTTGTCGGAATTGAGTTTGCCCCTTTTTGAAAAAACCGAAAAGGTCTCACATTAATATCCGCTGGCCAAACATTAGGACTAAGTATGTTTTCATAAAAATCAGACAAAACTCCAAATTGGAAATTGATGCTACGGAGATTATCCTCATCCACGTCCTTCTTGATAAGCTTATGACATGCAAAGTGCTTGTCGTCGATTCCCGAATGTTTAGAAACATACGCAATAACACTGTCTTCAGTGACGGTCGGCAAAAAGGAGGAGACATGCACCCATTTCTTTCTTACAACAACGGCAAGTTCGGAGTTCTTATTACAACCGACGATATTTTTATAATTGGCACCTTTTTTGTGACGCACAGTAGACCAAGCATTTTTACCAGCCAAAGGCATAGCAGAATGAGCAGCATTGTTTTTTGAGAACGGTAGATTTATTTACCGCCGGCGAAACAAAACCAAACGAGACAGTAGGAGAGGCGGCTGGAAAACCAACAATAGGCGTAGGTGAAGAGCACAACGCTACTGGAAGCACTGTCGACTCAGCAGCAGTAACAGGTGCAGAGACCGCAGCATAAGAGAGTTTAGCACGAGACGATTGCACATTATTAGCCGTTGATATGGCAACAGCATTAGTATTAGCTGACGAGTCAGAACTTCCAGCAACAAAAACATCAGCACTAGATGTATGAATATCAGCATGAACACCACTAGCGCGAGAAAAACTTGTTTTTCGCACTTTTGACGCAGCATTATCACTCGATTTAGTTTTTGAGCGCGTAATTATTTCATTGTTGTTGCCATTACACACAGCGGACGATTCTGGAACCGTATAGGCACTTGCCGTGCCAGCCAAAGAGATTAAAAAGTCTCGGATTTTATCCAGATCGGAAAGCATTTGAACAAACTTTGATTTAGAAGGCGAATCATGCACACATTGTGCAGCACACTCGGCACAACACAACATTTTTTAGCTTAGAAAACCGTGGAAATTCGCGAATAAATGCAGAGAAGAACAAAACACATCCGATCACACCAATTCTCAATTTATCTGATTTATCAGCCCAGCAACAGGAGAGCAGATACGGAGGAAATTCTCTGTGCTATCCCATCCTACAGGCAAGATGAGCACATACGGTCATTAGTGATACCTGCAGTGACCATATGTTGTTCCCATAGCTTGTGTTCTGTAACCTTTAACTGACGAGGTGAAATTTTGGGACATAGTTTATGACGTGGTGGTAAATTTGACCCATCTCCATTTGACTAAAAAAAATTTAGTAAAGAATATTTTTTGATAATTATTTGTTTTTTAAAAATAAGCTACTATATTTTTAATTACAAAAAATAAAGAAAACAAAAATTTTGTTTATTCGTTTGAACAAAACAGGTACTTTATTTCACAAACCTTTTTTTTATATAAAAAAAACGACATATAAATAGCTTATAAAAAAAATATGAATTAAAAAATAAAAAAAACTTAAAGGTCATTTTTTCACAGCCAAATGTATACATTTAAAGATATAAAAGAGATCATAAAAAAAATAGCCAGGTGTAAAAACTGCAGGTCCACCTTTTAGGTGGTTTTTTACTCATCAAAATCTGTGTTCACACAGTGTAAGCATATACGTTTGCTGCATCCCATACACATTGGCTTACTACATTGCAGACAAAAGTGTTTTTCGCTTTAGCCTAGTCGGGCATATGTGGCATAACTTACGAGCAACGTGGACCGGTTCTACTGGAGGCGGAGCTACAGAGTCCGGACCCAAAATGTTACCAATTGTGTTACGTAATGCCCGAGGGAGCTTTTGGTTGTGTTGACGTCTTTGCAGATGTGGTAAAATCATTTGTCTTGCAAGCTTTTTCAAAAAGTCTCCTCTTGAGCTGTTATCATAATCCTTTGAAGATTGAAAAATAATGAAATAGTTGACACCACAAATATCCACAATTCTAAAAAATATGGCTAATGGCCAGCGGCGTGTACGTCGACCGGATGAATAAATCGAGCATTTCTTATCGAGCTCATCCACTCCACCTTTTGTATTGTTATAATCAGCTATCATTGCAGGTTTTAAAGTGAGTGGGTCATCTTCTTTTTTGTGATGCATGGAGGACAATAATAGAACAGCACGATTTTGACGAGGCACGTAGGATAAAATAGTGACATCTTTGGTAAAACCATATATGCAGGATCCCAACGGTCTATTTTTTTTGGGCAAAAATTCTGGTGGAATCTCTCTTTTGTTCTTTTTCAGCGTACCTAAATAAGTTAGTTCTCGTTTTTTAAGTTCTTCAACCAGCTGGAGTGATGAAAACCAATTGTCAGCAGTTATATTTCTTCGACTTCCTTCTATTATTTTAGACAGCCTTATTACTGATTGTGTTGGTACTGCAAGTCGTTTTTCTTCATTTGTTAGACCAACTGCATCCGAGTTTTTTCCAAAGTATATATATGCATTTGCAAGATATTGTGTGCGTGCATCAGTCAATGACATTATCTTAATGCCATATTTTGCCGGTTTCTTTGGCATGTAAATTTTGAACTTGCATCTTCCACGAAATGGTACCAACATTTCATCTATGCAGGCATGAGTACCAATTGAATAACTTTTTCGACAGTTTTCTATAAATTTGTTGAATACACCAGAAACTGCTGCTAATGGGTCGTTCAATAATCGTTGTTGTCTGTCACAGGAGTTATCAAATCTTAAGCAATTTAGAATACAAAGAAACCGGTTCTTAGACATTGTAGCTCTAAAAACTTCTCTGCCCGTTCCATCAGTTGCAAAAATAAATTGAGCGGCCTCGTGGTTAGACTTGAATACGGATGTGTAAATCAAGATACCGAAAAATGCACGCAATTTTATTTTATCAAGCATTTTCGCTTCAGTTTGTGCTGTTAGATCAAATTTTGCTTTCAATTTTGTATTTGTATGTTCTAAAATCATGTTCTCCATATCGCTATCAAAAATTCGCGACCAATATCCATATAAATCCTTTTCCGATTGCGGTTGTGTAGCAACTGGTAACCGCACAATATTATGAAGAGGAGTTTTTACGCTGCGTGTTGGTTCTAATGCTGACCACTTGAACCCGTTTTTCCCATAAAAGTAGTTTACAGCAGATTCACATACATTTCCATCAACAACTACTTCTTCTTCATCATTGCCAACAATTTCCTCAACAATCATTGTATCCGCTTCATCGTATTCACTGCATGCATCATCTTCTATACGTATTTCATCCTCCATGTCACTTTCTTCAATGCAGAAATCCGGATCGACAATTTCGTCGTCGACTTCGCTAACATCGTCATCGTCCTCAAAACATTCCTCAAGAAATTGAGATATGACTGAATCACTGAGTTTTTTTGAATTCGACATGATCTGTTAACATAAATAGCATATCACGTAATTTAAAAAATTTGTAATATAACGTTTTTGAAATAAAAAATTTTTTACCAACAAGAAAACAGACGAGTGGTAAAAATAATTCCACGAAAATATTACGTTAATTTCGATGTGGGGTAAATTTCATTCTACTAAATACTTACGCTAACGCTGACGTGGTGGTAAAATATTTTCAAAGAAAAATTTACGTAAATGCCGAGGAGTGGTAATTTTTACACCAGCATTTGAGTAACTCCGCTCGTGCTATGTCTAGCTCAGCCAAAACACAGCTGAATAACAACGATCACAATACATGAAGATACCAAGAGAATTAAATTGATTGAGCGCAATGGAAGAGAGAATTTTAAAAAAATGTAAAGAGAGGGTAAAATTTACCACCACCTCGTTAGTTAAAGGGTAATCAACCTAACCAAGGCTTGTAACTCCTTAATTCTTTGTCTAAGAAGGAATTTCGCCACCACCCTGCTCGCTCTTTCGCCAATTATCCTGTCCGCTACATTAAGGAGCGCTTTATCGACTGTGTGCTAATGTTTATCTCATCTTTAAACGCATTTTTTTGTTTGTAAGCATAAAACAGCTGATTGACTTGTCTACATTTTATCGCTTGAGGTATTTGGTTATGCTGCCCTCTTCGGAAGTTCACTTTTTACTCATATGCACATGCATGTTTTTTATTTGAAAATCTATGCAACACAAAAAGCTTCCTGGAATTAAAAAGCTGAATTTGGCGTTATCTTTTACTCTGTTCTGCACCGCTGTCAACCATTCACTAGAGATAAAAAGATTTTTAACGATTGGAAAACCGTCGTCATTGTACCTAAGATAGAAAGATATCCTACAGCCAGTTTAAAGCAGGAATCGTGAATTTTTCCATGGTTCTAGGCCACCAAACTACAGCAGAATACATAGTGATTGGTCTGATTAGAGCTGTGTATTCCCAAAGTACCGCAGATGGTCTCAGACTCCATGTCTTACTCAAGGTTCTTGGACACTGTCCAAAAACTTTCAATTCTCGAATTATTTACTCTTCGACATGGGCCTTCCAAGTATTTGTTCTATCAAGGGTTACACCCAGATATTTTACTTCCTCCGAGAGTCTTAAATTTACGGTTGAACCTTCCAACGAAGTCTTGCATTTCCATTAAAAGGGCATTCACTGCCAAACACCACAAGAGAGGTGAGAGTACTCCGCCCTGTGGGCATCCTCTCCCAACCTATGATAATTTTTTCCCCACAGTCACCAATATTCTTGGTAACATGGAGTGGATCCACCTTATAATTCGTTGTTAAAAGGACCCTCAGCACAAACTCCCGCTGTGTACTCACCTGCTTCCAGCCCCACTTCGAATAAAAACAAGTGAAATATCTTAGCCTATAGACGTCAAAATTCGGAACAGCTGAGATCACCTGATGTAGCAACCCTCACCATTCGTGTGTCATTCACTGATCTAATTTATATGTCTGACAATTAATAGGAGACAAAGTTGAAAATGACCAACAGCACAATGTTGTATACGAGATAAGGTCCAAAGGGAAAGAAGACGAATATTGTAACAACTGCTATGTAGGCACGACAAAAAGAGCGTTGGGTATAAGGATTAGCGAGCATAAGGCGGACGAAAGAAATAAAAAAAGACAACAGCCCTGGCTCAACACCTGACTACACAAAAGCATACAGCTGACTTCGCGAATACGAGGATTTTAGAAAGTTTAAGCATACAACAAAACTTGGAGAACGCGATGAACTTTAAGGAAGATATGGACAAACAAATAACGCATACACAGCTGTGATCAAACATGAATATAAATAAGAGCAATGTAAAAAATATGTTTCTGATATTATCAAACTAGTGCTAAGTATGTTAATACATATGTACATGTAAAATATTATTGGGCCCGTTTTAATGTAACCTAGTTGCAAAAGAACACTCCAACTCGGATAAAATTTCGTTTTAGTTACTTCACAATACCGGCAAAATCTGTCATTAAACATATGATTTGTTTAGTGTAAGCATATTGACACGTTAGTTAAGGAAAATATGTGTAACTAGACCTTAAGCAATAATGTAATAGGCCCGTAGTCATAGTCCAACATAAAATCCGACTTTAGTTAGTAAAATACTAAAAAAATAAAGTCGAATTTATTTTTAGTCTTGTCATAGTCAGTTTAGTACATGGTACTAACTAATGACAACATTGTCAATCAGTAAATTTGCAGAAATGGCAATGCTGCAAATATAGAGATGACATTTTGGACGGAAAAATGTCAATAATGAACTAATGGATATATTTTGTCGAAGGATATTTTTTTAACTTGATAATTTCACAATAAAACGGTGATTTTATTGCTATTAATTGTTAAAATAAGTTTGAAAAGAGTTTGTATGCTTTTATATAAAGTTATGAAGTACAGCAACAGCGACAACTACATTTTTTGCAGTATCTAGGTCAACCCTCAACCTCTCGAAAACTGAACGAAACTTAGATTTTATCTGTCCATTCAGGCATTCTATTTTGGAACGAGTTGCAATGTGGCTTCTATTATATCTTCAAAGAAACATTCAGAAATGTAATATTTCAGGAATAATTTTGAAAACTAATACCTTTCTTCTTTGGTTGTGGACGGATTTCTAACTGGTGTCAATAGTATAGATGAGTTAGGGTAGCCTGCATCTCCCACTAGTACACCATTGTGTTCTGATTTGCTTTCCAACAAACGAGTTTTAAGCTGACATTTGTCCCAAATTCGAGCATCATGTCTGGAGCCGCGTGACCTCTCAACAATATCAATGATCTTGCAATCTGCATCACATACGATCTGTGAAATATATATGTATGTATACGCTATTGTCGCATTCACTTATATATTATGGCGCATTTTTGGTTATTTACCTGAACATTTAAGGAATAGTATCCTTTACTATTCAGAAAGTGACCTGCCATAGTTGGGCCCACATTCTTTGAAGGACATTTAATTCGCACATGGGTGCAGTCGATTGCTCCGATCACGGTCGGAAACCGAGCTAATCGGTAAAATTTGTTCTTTACTTCGTTCAGCTCATTTCTGCTTGGGAATCGAACAAAGTGTGGCAGTAACATTGCAATTCTTTTGGATATTTCTTTTACTATCCTTCCTACAGAATTCTGGGATAAACCGTGTAGATCAGCTATAATATAATGGAATATCATTTAGAAAATTTAATTACACTTTATTAACATACCAACATCACTTTGATGGACATTTCTTCCTAGGAATCTAAGAGTACATAAGACTTGTGTGCTCACTGGTACCGGAAGACCTCTATTATTTCTCGGATTTACCATATTTAAAGCTCGAATAATGAACTCCACCGTGGCTTTGTCGAACCGATACCGATAATAGAAATCACTGTCTTCTAATTCAAAAGGGTTGATTCTGGTTTTATACATTTTTGGCCGTCTAATCAAAGTAGCATCACTAATGATGCTGAAATCCCGTTCAATATTATCAAAACGGCTCATTTTTTCCTTTAATTTAAGTTTCACCAAAAAAACACAACTTTTAGCACCGAAGATGCAGATTTATAATTATTTTGACAGTTTACTAAATGGTTTAGTAACAGCTTTTCGGCACTCTAACTATAAATTCGACTTTAACCGAAAAAGCCGGATTTAACTCGACTATGACTAAGATAAAGTATACTTTAAGCTAAAGTATGCTTTAACGTATTTAGATCCGACTTTTATTTGACTATGACTACGGGCCATAGAGTTTAAGTTGTAATTATGTTTATACTTTAAGTTATGTGTTTAGACATTAAGTATTCTCGTGACATGTCAAATGAACGGCAACCATCTTGTGAAAAATAAAAAGATTCATTGGTTGGACTGACTATCGACTGGGACAGACGTGTATTATATTTTATCGCGTTTTCATCAGAAGTGGTCGTCGAAGCCACTCCAACGTACACAAAGTTACTTAAAAAGTTATTTTCCGCGGTATTACAATGGACGACAGAAGTGTGTGTGCCGAAAAATATACACTCCTCCAGTTAAAGGCCTGGTGCGCAGCAGTCGGCGTTAATGCAAGTGGGGCAAAAGCGTCACTGGCGGCTCGGCTGAGCCAATTGTCAGCAGAGGCTCGCGGACTGTGCCCGGGTGCCGATCCGGTTGGTTTAACCGAGGAAAATTTTGCGGAGACAAATGAGGATCTGAGTTGCGAATCAGACGAGGATTATATGGGAGAATACAACGCAGCGGCCAACGTCACAATTGATCCAGTAGACGAACTAGTCGACAACGTAGCGGTAAAAGTAACGGACAAAGTAGCGGTCAATGCAGCAAACAACGTAGCGGTCAACGAAGCGGAAAATGTAGCGGGAAATGTTGCGGTAAATGTTGCGGAAAATGTTGCGGAAAATATTGCGGGAAATGTAGCGAACAACGTGGCAGCAAATGAAATTAATTACAACATAGACGGGCAGTTCGGGTTAAGAGTGCGTGCAAGTAGCGAAGCGGACGGACATCGCCAAAGAGCAGCTAGCACTGCCGGAGTGGAAAATGAACAACGTGAAATTGATAACCTAAAGATAAAGTTGCTGGAAAAAGAAATCGAGATGCTGCGGCTAAAGCTGTCATTGGAAGAAAAAAGCAGTGTGGTTGCTAAGGAATGTTCCTTCGATACGGTTAAGCAATTACTATCGGAGTACTACGGTGGTGAAAATTTTGAGATGTGGCGCTCTCAACTGATGCACGTGCAACAAATGCTTAAAGTAGACCATGAAATGCTTGGGTTGGTGGTGCAGATGAAATTGAAAGGTGAAAGTGAGATCATGGCAATAGAGACGCAAGCCACAAACAAGATCGATCGCGTAGATAAGAATGTTTTGGTACAATGTGGGAAAGTAGTAGAGAATAAAGAGGTAAATGACGCTATAAGCGAGATCCTAGCAATAGAGATGCAGGATACAAGCAAAGTCGATTACGTAATAGGGCACGAAGTTAGTTTCGAAGATATAAGGCGCTTCGAAGAGGTTTTTTATAAGGAATATTTACATGCGGCCAAACCAGAAGTACCCAAGGTTAAAAAAGAAATTCGTTTAGTTCTAGAAAACAACAAACCGTTCTACTGCGCGCCTAGAAGATTGTCATATAACGAAAAGGCTGAGTTACAAAAGATACTAGATGAGTATCTGGCGAAAGGTTATATCCGCCCTAGTGAGTCTGAGTTTGTTTCTCCAATAGTACTAGTTAAAAAGAAAACGGGTGAACTAAGAATGTGTGTTGATTATAGGAAACTGAATAAAGTCACCGCGAAGAGCAACTACCCCATACCGTTGATAGATGACTTGATAGATAGATTGGCTAATAAAAAGTTGTTTACGAAACTTGATCTAAAAAATGGATTTTTTCATGTTTATGTCAAAGAACAATCCGTCAAGTATACTGCCTTTACAACTCCCCACGGACAATTCGAGTTTCTAAGGATGCCGTTCGGGTTAAAAAATGCTCCGGCGACTTTTCAAAAGTTTATAAACAAAATATTTGCTGACATGATACGTACCGGTGAAGTTATAATATACCTTGACGACATTATGGTAGCGACAGAAACGGTGGAAGAACACATTCGTATTCTGAAGAAAGTTTTTCAATGCTTGGTGCAGAACAGGTTAGAATTAAGGCTAGATAAGTGTCAATTTCTTCAGTCTGAAATTTCATATGTAGGCTATTTGATTAATGGTGAAGGTATTAGAGCCGACAAAAAAGGATTACAAGCAGTTGAAAATTTTGCAATGCCAACCAAGGTACAGGAAGTGCACAGTTTTCTAGGACTATGTTCATACTTCAGGAGATTTATAAAGGATTTCTCGATGTTAGCAAAACCGCTTTATGACCTTTTAAAAAAAGACGAAAAATTCACGTTTGGTCAAAAAGAAATTGAAACTTTTGAAACACTCAAAAGAAAATTAGTAGAATCACCAATTTTGGCTAAATATGACCCCCGTGATGTAACTGAGCTTCATTGTGACGCAAGTGCACTAGGTTTTAGAGCAATACTACTTCAAATAAAGAAGGACAACAAGCTGCATCCTATTTTCTATTTTTCGAAACGCACAACCGAAGTTGAATCCAGATATCACAGTTTTGAGTTAGAGACGTTAGCAATAATATACGCGTTGAAAAGGTTTAGAGTGTACTTACAGGGTGTTAAGTTTAAAGTTATCACAGACTGTAATTCGCTAACGTTGACGCTTAATAAGAAAGACATTAACCCACGAATCGCAAGCTGGGCACTGGAACTTCAAAACTACGACTACGAACTAGAACACAGATCGGGTAATAGGATGCAGCATGTAGATGCGCTTAGTAGAGTGAACAATGTACTGGCAATTCATACGAATACCTTCGAAGAGAATTTAATAATATGCCAAAGTAGAGATGAAATTATAAAGAATATTAGGAAAGAGTTATATAGTTTATAAAAAGAATAATGATAACGTTTTTTTTATGTGCCGGAATCAATGGAAAAACATGTTTTGTATAAATACCATGACGAGATGGGACATGTAGGCGTCGACAAAGTAGTGGAAACAATTAAAAAGAGCTACTGGTTCCCTAGCATTCGGAAAAAAGCTATTGCTCACGTCGAAAATTGTTTGAAATGCATAGCGTTCTCTACAAAACACGGTAAACAAGAGGGACACCTCAACATGATTCCGAAAGGTAATAGGCCATTCGAAATGGTACAAATTGACCACTATGGCCCAATTCACAGTAGCAGCACGAAGTATAAACACATACTAGTTATAATAGATGGGTTTACGAAGTTCGTTCGGTTATACCCGGCAAAGACTACAGCATCGAAAGAAGCAATAGCGTCGCTGGAAGATTACTTCCGAGCTTACAGTAGGCCAAGACATTTAGTGTCAGATAGAGGAACGTGTTTCACGTCAAGTGATTTTGAAAATTTCTTGGGGGCAAATAACGTTCAACATATTAAAATCGCAACAAATTCTCCTCAGGCCAATGGTCAAGCTGAAATTGTAAATTCAGAAAAACCCGTAAGCTGGCATAAAATGTTAGAAGACATAGAGTATGCGATGAATAATACAGTACATAAATCGCTTAACGAACATCCCAGCGTCATGTTGTTCGGAGTCGGACAAAAAGGGAAAATAATAGATACGCTCAAGGAAAATATTTTAGAAGCAATACAAGTTCCGGATAATAGGTCAAAAAGTGAGATAAGGCGTCAAGCAGAGACAGTACAGCAGAAGTCACAAAACTATAATAAAAGGTACGCAGATTCTAGAAGGATAGAGCCGCGTAAATTTAATATAGGAGATTATGTTGTTATAGGCAACCCGAGTTCGCAAGTGGGAGCGTCAAGTAAGTTAATACCGAAGTTTAGAGGGCCATACAGAATAGCCAAAAGTCTAGAAAGCGACCGATACCTGGTAGAAGACGTTGAGGGCTTCCAGCAAACTCAGATACCGTATAAGGGCACTTGGTCAGTAACAAATTTAAAACCCTGGTTCGGATGCGAAACAAGAAGTAGGAAAGAACGTAAAAAGTAGTGCAGTAAATATGTTAGCGGCGTAGAATCAGGAGATTCTAGTTGTCAGGATGGCCGAGTTGTAAGCATATTGACACGTTAGTTAAGGAAAATATGTGTAACTAGACCTTAAGGAATAATGTAATAGAGTTTAAGTTGTAATTATGTTTATACTTTAAGTTATGTGTTTAGACATTAAGTATTCTCGTGACATGTCAAATGAACGGCAACCATCTTGTGAAAAATAAAAAGATTCATTGGTTGGACTGACTATCGACTGGGACAGAGGTGTATTATATTTTATCGCGTTTTCATTAGTGAAATTTTAAAGAACTAAAACAAAATGAGCAATTCAGAGGATTCTGTGGTAAGTTATTAAATTTTTTTTAAAACATTAAATAAATGCATTAACTAACCTTTTACGTTTGTAGATTATGTCTTTGTACACGAGTGAGCATTGCGAATAATATCGCAATAGAGAGATACAAGAAATACTAGAACTATTGGAAACGATATATGCCAGCTCCTGCTCTTCTGAACTCTCGTGAAAAAGATATGCATAAACTTAATGGTATTTTGTTTTCGGTGAAATATTCGGAATCTAACTGCCTACCTGACACAGCTGGTGGTGGTAGAACGCGTGTATTACCAAAAAATCGGTCTATATGTACATTTGGTATGTAAGCAATACAGTGACATTTAGACAACTAGCAAATTTGTGCGATATCAACGATGTGAGTGATGAAAATACGCTTGCACTTGATGATGGTTTTGAAGAGTCAAACCAAAACGTAATCCTTGACAGAAGGCAAAACCGTTTTAGTTATTTAGGTTAGGTTAGGTTGGAGTGGCAGCCGCCTACAGCGCCTCACTTAGGCCAATATTAGGCCCATTGTGTTACCACAAAGAAAAGTTTTGTACCATCCCAAAAAGAAAAATTACCCCTTACTAAACCAGTTTGCCTCATTGATAAATTTCAACAGACAATTTACCTCGGTGCTAGAAACCTTACTAAGGTCATCCAGAAACGGTGATCCCAGATGTCGCATCCTGCTTTTACACAGTGCAGGGCACTTACACAGTAGATGCAAGATCGTTTCCTCCTCGCGCGACCGTTTCCGATCCCATTTAGGCCACGTCTGCCTTGAGGTTCGACAGGCCGTATTTTGCCTCCATCTATTGTCAGCTTGTTTATATGTAAAATCTCTGAGTAGCATTTTGCAAGTGGCAAACGGCATACCAATGCGTTCTTTGTCCTGAAGAATCTGCTTGGTCGTACCTTGTCTTGCAAGTTCATCTGCCATGCAGTTTCCCTCTATGTCCCGGTGACCAAGGACCCAAATGAGGTACAGTCTGTTCTGCTTAGCCATCTCCTGTAGAGATCGGCGGCAGTCCAGCGCGATATTCGAGTTAAACGTGAGAGAGCTCAGAGCTTTGATTGCAGCCTGGCTGTCACTAAAAATGAAGATGTCTCTTCCTATAATTCCGGTCCCTATCTTCTTCACCGCTTCCATGATAGCTGAGACCTCAGCCTGGAAGACACTGCAGTGATCTGGTAACCTAAAGGAAATTTGCAGGAGAGGGTTTCGTGAGAAAACGCCCCCTCCTACCTGATTATCGAGTTTCGAGCCATCTGTATAGATGACAATGCTCTCAGGTGGAGTGTGAAACTCAGGTTTCCACTCTTCCCTGCTTGGAATTCGTGTAGTAAAGTTACTTTCATTTACCGATGTCCAAGCACACCGATCCGTGCTGCTCGGAATAGAGCAGAACTTGTTCAAAATACTAGAGTGCCCTTGGCATTCAGGGTGCCACTGGGATGTCTCTCTTAGTCTCAAAGCAGTCATCGCTGCCGTCTGTTGTCCGACCAAATCTAAAGGAAGGAGGTCTAAAATGGCGTTCAAAGCCTCATTTGGCGTGGTTCTGAGCGCCCCACTTATGCAGATCATACTAGATCTTTGCACCTTGGTGAGTAACCTGAGGTTAACCTCTTTGTCTAAAGCAGGCCACCATACGATCACCCCATATAGGAGAATTGGTCTGACGACCGCTGTGAAAATCCACCGACAGATCTGGGGATTAAGACCCCGTTTCCTGCCTATGGCTCTCTTACAAGTGTAGAGGGCTATGGAAGCCTTTTCATGACGTTGAACCAGGTACTCTTTCCAGTTCAGCTTCCTATCTAAAACAACGCCTAAAAATTTGGCACTTGTAGAAATACTTAACCGGGTACCATTTAGTACCGGTGGGGTCACCGAAGGCACTTTATACCTTCTCGTGAAGAGTACGAGTTCCACTTTACTTGAGCTGACCCTGAGCCCGCAGCGGGTGGACCACTTGGATACCTCCCGAAGCGCTCGTTGCATCAGCTCGCATAGTGTCTGCGGAAACTTTCCCCTGAGTGCGATCGCGACGTCAGCAGCGTACGCGACAACTTTTGCGCCACCCCATACCGTATCTCGCAGTAGCGTATTAACGGTGAGGTTCCACAGAAGTGGGGATAGGACACCTCCTTGTGGCGTCCCCTTCGACACGTGCCGCGACAATTCGCTCGCACCCAGCTTAGCCCTTACTACTGAATAGCTGGCCTATAATCTCAACCAGTGAGCATTCAGCTCCTAGATCCCTAACGGCGCCAGTTATGGCTTCTGGAAGCACATTATTGAAGGCGCCTTCAATGTCCAGGAAGGCTACAAGACAGAACTCCTTGGCACTGAGAGACTTCTCAATATAGCCGACCAAGCTATGGAGTGCAGTCTCAGTAGATTTGCCTTTGCGGTAGGCATGCTGGCCATTAGACAGTAGTCGACTGTCGATGGTATCGGACAGGTGGCAACTAACAATCCTTTCAAGTGCCTTAAGAGCAAATGATGATAGACTGATAGGCCTAAGATCCTTTGGATTAGTATATGAGGCCTTACCAGCTTTAGGAATAAAAACAGCCGTGACATTTCTCCATGCCTCCAGTGTCTTAATTAGCTGAGCAGGTATTATCCCATCCGGCCCTGCAGATTTGTATGGCTTAAAGCTTTGGATAGCCCATTTAACCTTTTCTTCCGAAACCGGTATGCTGACGGGGTTGGAAGAAATAAACGGAGGAGTTCTTTCCTCCGCAGTTGTGTTCCCAGGGAAGTGAGTATCTAGTAGCAGTTCAAGGGCTTCCTTTCCCGTAGAGGTCCAGGAACCGTCTTGCCTCTGCAAGAAACCTATCGGGTTAGAGGATCCTGCGAGAACCTTCCTTAGCCGGGCTGTCTCGGAAACACCCTCGATGCCGCCGCAGAAGTTTCTCCACGAAGATCTCTTTGCCGCCCTTAAAGCTTTTTTATAGGTCTGGAGAGACTTTTTGTACTCCTGCCATACCAGTTCGAGATTAAGTCTTTTGGCTTTGTTGAAATTTTTCCTACAAGATTTGCGTAGTGAGTCCAACTCACGTGACCACCAATGGGGTTTACGTTTGCCCCATTGTTTAGATTCAGGGCAAGCAGGTCATCGTAAAAACGTTCACCATGTTCTCTAGGTCCCCGATGCAGTTAGGTTCAATAAGAGGTTCGCTGGTCAGCCTATCCTCAAATAACCTTTTATAAGAGCGCCAATCCGTGTTTTTTAGGTTTTTGCGCACTTTTGGGCTGGTAAAAGAAAAGTTCAATACGATTTCAATATAACGATGATCAGAGAAGGAGTGTTCGTCTAGAACCCGCCAACTCTCGATCAGTTCAGATAGATTAACACTACATAGAGTTATATCTAAAACTTCTTTACGATTCCTAGTAATGAAGGGGGATCCCTACCTTTGTTGCATATATGTAAGTAGGTTAGTAGTTAGAAGGTAGTTAAAAAGTAACTCACCTCGATCATTAATGTCCGTGGTCCCCTAGTTGACATGGTGAGCATTAGTGTCGCTGCCGACCAACATGTGTCCGCTCTCATACCTGGACACCAAGTTCCGAACCATAGAGGGAGGAGGGTATTCGGCTTCGTACGCCATGTACGCCGATGCCAGCACAATCGACATACCCCCTATCTCCGCGAGAATTGCCGTGACGTCGCCATCACTGTAATTAGGTAAAAGAAAGATATTTAAATCTGCTTTAGCCAGAATATAGGCTCTAATTTTACCTTTACCACGCTCCACGAAGAGCTTAAAACCGGTGGCACTCCACCCACATACCCTTGAGTTGCAAACCCAAGGTTCCTGAATGAGTACCACCGTAATGTCGCCTTTGCTTAGGCGACCCAGGAGAGCAGCTGAAGCTGCTTTAAAATGATGGAGGTTTATTTGCAGCACCCTCATGCGTGCCGATGGTGTCACCGGAACCCATACCCTCGCCCGTGGTCTGACTGGAATGTCCTTCCAGTCCACCACCTCCAACTTAGCCCCTGGGTAGACAGGGCCCACCTTTGCAACGGCGGCCTTATACAGCGCCACCGATCTCTGGTCCTCACAGGCTACCACTTTAATATGGCCCTGGTACCAGCCAGCGTCCTTACAGGCCGGGGGGTTCCGGGGTTTTCAAAGATGACGTTCGCCAGAGCTGCTTTCACCCACCTCCACTGGTCTTTTGGTAAGGACCCGAGCTCGTTGCCTTGGTCCAGGACCCCAATAAGGATCCTGTCCTTCGCAACCTCGGCAAAGCTAGGCCTGCCCACCCAGGAGTGCGGCCGGATTCTTTTCGTCGCCGGAGTTTGGTCCTCCGCCGATCTTTGTCGTTTAGACGAAGGCACCCGGTTTTCCACTGAAGCCCCAGTGACCCGGAAATTAGGCAGCAGGGCTTTCGCCCTTTCCACCGCTTCCTTCGCGCTCTGGGACAGCGTTTCCAACGGGACCCCGTCGTATCTCCTTAGCGTCTTCGCGGCCTTTCGCTTGTCAGCGAATTTGAGCCGCTCCGACTCAAACTTCAGAGGGACGTGGCTCGTAGTTTCCATCGCTGCCACCCCCTCCATATTTTCATGTGTAGCTGCTTGCCGCCTTAATCCGCTCGGACCAGGCCGTGAGACCCCTGCCTTCGCAAGATTAGGCTTCGCAGCCACGCCGGTGTTTGGCGGGCCCCTAGTGCCTACCGCCACGGAACGATCTGCCGTCTCCAGCACAATCCCCGCAGCTTTGCTGGTGCTAGGCCACGCCATAACACCCATAGTCACGGGCCGGCGTGCAACCTCCAGCCCGCAAGAGCCCCTGTCGGAGCGAAGCGGTGCTTTAGGCGCTTGCGCCTGCGCATTCTTACCCCGAGATGGGGAAGAAGAAGTTTTTATGCTAGGCGCTCGCGCCTGCATAGTCTTACCCCGAGATGGGGAAGACAAGTTTTTTGAATTTTTTTGTTTATTTGTGTTCATCTTGGTCGTACCACCACCTGCTCGACGAGGCAAGCGCAGTGGTCTGAAAAGTATAAGGGGGAAAAGGGGGTACACCACGACAGCGCCCCTTGCCGCGGTAAGGCCAAACATACTCCCTGAGGTGGCCCGGTGTCAGGGAGGCGCCGTTAGAATACAGCCGGAGTTTAGACCCCCTGGCTGCAAACCGACCAATGGGCACGGTGACGCTTAACACCCTGGCTTAGGAGGAGGATTGACTAGGGAGGAAGGAGAACTGGGAGATATTAGGAGGGATGCAGGGTATGCGGAAATTGAGAGATGTTGGTGCGGTACTCTCCACATAAGAAGCAGTGCAAGTTCGAGTCCTACATTGATTCATATATGGAGCTTCCCTCTTAGTTCGTGGTGTCATGGAAATCCGCGAGGAGTAACCATGCCAACACTTAAGCCTCATCCCCACGCCAAGGAGACCAACGATGATGAGGTTTTAGTTATTTAAGACAGCAAAATATTATTTAAAAATTTCGCTGCATATATATATTTATATATTTAAATTCGCTAATAAAAATATTGAAAAGAATTCATTGCATTTTATTCAACTTAAAATCTATAAAACTAAAACAAATTCTCAGGGAGTATCACATGTAAAATTCAATTTAGACCATTTCTTATTCTAATTACAAGTAAAATAAAAACTAAAAACAAATAAAAAAAATCCAGTTTCAGTGACAACAAGAGCATCAACTTAACAATTTTTCAAAAAATATCGTTAACATTTTGCTGTAGAATATACAATGGTTTTATAAAAATGAGCATGAAGAATTTACATCAAAAACATTGCAAAAAATTCACTAACAAATTTTCACTGAAACTCACTGTAATGTTTTAAAATGCTGTTGCTAGACAGAGTAATTTCTGTTTGTTACTTTTTCCAGGCAGCTCATTTCGCAAAAGTATTTCAAACGGTCTGTAGCCCACATTAACCGTGTGGTCGTTTGAAATAATCTTCCAAATATTTCGTCCATTTGCTCCATATAGGGGGCATAGCACGAGCTGGCGCCAGTTCAGCTATTGTTGTTCTGTGCTGCCTTATAGGCCTGGAGAAAACTGTGCATCTTCGGACCCAAACTCAGCGGCGTCCTTGCTTAGTCCTTGAAGTGGATTATGAATGTAAATATAATTTGTGCAAACATATATTTCTTGAACCTACTGTGATCGCCATTGCCACCATATCTTCCAACACGTTCGCGTAGGCCAACCTCTTTCTTTCCGGGCGAGGTAGCATCTCAAAACCCCAATTGTCTCCTCACTGGACCATCTCTTTCGCCTTTTATCTTGCTTTCTTAAATAACAAACATGATTTAATTCATAATTTTATGAGAAATATACGAAAAGCAATTTTACTAACCCTTGTTCTATTTTTATTTGTTTTGTTTATGAAGCCATAAAACAAACAAGATTTTACAGTTGTTTGAAATTTCCCAAGTATTTTTACAGATCCGATTCACAATAGAGGGTTTTTTTTTGCTTCACAACACTACATCTCAGGTCGGATAGCATATAACCGAGTTGGCTCAACTCGCATATATTGCCGAGTTAGTGTTGTTGTTTTACATGCTATTTCTTATCCTACCTGGTATTTTTATGCAACTAGGTTATACTAAAACGGGCCCATTGTTATTGTTCACTGTCTCATAAAACCGACTCTCTGAGGAAGACGTGAAATGCGTCGAAACGCGTAGGAGAAAAGAAAATTAAATTTTTCGTTTTACTCTTTTCGGCCGAAGCAGTTTCAACCCACCAAACAATTAATAGAGTGTTCGTTACAAAATCCCAGTAAAAATCAGCCAGTGAAATAATTCAGAGAATAAGGCGTCTTACTCTCTCAAAGAGAGAAACTTACTGGGTTTTCCCCGAACAGGACATTTGCAAGAAAGACCGCACAGTTTCATTTGTATTTAGGCTTTTGAATCATTTCACTTTCAGTTGGTGTTTTTGTTTTCCGCTTGTTCGTTTATAAATTTTCGTTCATAAATCACTCATATTTGTGTTTATGCAAATTTATAATTTCAAATAACGAATTAATTTGTTGACTAAAATGCAATCATATGCTAAAACAAGCTGGGTTTCTTGCTTTCCCTCTAAATGAAATGGCAAAATTGCGCTCTTTCCTTGCAAATTTTGCAAGTTTTTTGCCCAAGCGAACGCGATTTGGTACAAGTTTGGTAGAAGCATGTACAAGTTTTCTGTCAAACGAACACTCTTAATAATGACTATTTGTGACTTTTAATATAAGCCGCCACCATCTTTGCTTTGTTACGTGTATTAACTCGCAATGATGAAAAGCAATGAAATGCTCGAAAAAATGCATTCATTTTACTGTTATTAAATAGATAGGTAAATATTAACTAATATGTGTTCTTTAGAAAGTGTTCAACGATCAGGGACAAATTCAGATGTTTAGCTTCCAAATTGAAAGAGCATCCGAACATAGCTAAAAATTTTATCAAAATAATGCATTTTCTTTATTCGTTTTTAATTTCTACCAGTAATCTTGTGATTCTGTCTTCGTTTTCATACAACGTTTGGAAATAAGATTAAAAATCATAATTTTCCCAAACAAAAGAATTCTGACTTGCACTTGCATACCTAATGGACACATACATACATACCTTTTTCGCAGATTATGGTCACAGATATGAAGATGCAAAGTAATGTGCTTCTAGTAATGAAGGAATGATTAACTTAATTATTACTATCAACAATGTAATATACATACTTTGCTATAATAATAAAAATGCGTATTTTCTCTAACATATTTTAAAATTTGAAGGTGCGTGCCGTCTTATGTTGGTAATACAGTTTGCGGTGCGTTATGCAGCGCATCCGTCGGTGTCAATAATAACGTTTAACGAAAGAAGTGAGCCGAGTACGGATACAGTTTACTGCCACCATAGCGCATCCGACGTTTACTATAAAAGCTGTGATTGTGTCAATGTTTTGCCTATAAGTCACAAGACAAGTGGAGGGACAGCATCGTCATTGGGCTATATATCGTACTCATATATTAATTAGAGACGCTTAGAACAACCACCACGGTTACAGCAAATGGTAAAAGAAAACCTGTCGATTAAACGGATTGATTAATATGACGCAAGTATAAAAACACAAATATGAGAACTTTTATTTTCGTTTACAGATGTGATGCAAATTTTTAAATATAAGAAGGCAACACAGTTCACATACTTATATATATATACATTTTGAAGGCACTAATGGTATGTTTTTGATTGGTAAGTTTCATTAACTCATTAAAAATTACAAAATAAAAAAAATGTATTTAAAAGCATTCTAACAACTTTTTGCAGATATTGCTTGGAGCCGTGGCTAATGGCTACTCTATCAAATCTACCAAAAGTTCATAAAATCTTCCATTCGGTGAAGATAATTATAGATTTCTTTTACTTTCCGTTGTTTAATTTTTTTGGTATTCCCCAGATTCAACTGAAACAACAGCTGTGTTTTTGTGCGGCACTAACTTACACCAGCTAAGAAGCCAAAGATTTAGTGCAAAAATTGTGAGTCAGTGTAGTCTCAAAACACACAGCGAGTGTGGTGCAAAACTTTATCGAAGAGGTTTTTCTGCACGAGAGTGCTGTCTCGGTTTGTATAGCTAATTAGTGTTACATGTATACCGAACCGATATTACACTTTTAAGTTCATCAATAATTACAGCCGTTTTTATGGTTACTTATTTATACATATATAAAGAGTCTCAACTTCGATATAAAGCGCGCATATAAAGTCCCTAATTTTAACTTCCCTATTTATCCGCTTGGGAAAGTGATGCGTAAGGATTTGTTCGGAGCTGTCAGTTAAACACGACGTTCACCTTTTTTTTCAAAACCGGAAGTCCCCCATCTTCTCTTTTCTCTTTATTCCTTGTTCTTATCTTATATACATATGTACAGGTTCGTGTTAATCGCATCTAACTTAAGGACTAAGCAGGGTTGCATTTGCTGCTTTACAGCTCGGCCAATCCTGATAAAGGATCGTCCTCGATCATTGACAACACTTAACTAAACGATCTCTAGAGGATCGTGCTCCGGCTCGTCAACACACTCTTCGGGTTGCTGCCTCCACCTACGTATTCGGTGGGCTTCAATATCCCCGTCATATGGGAGCTGAGTCAGCTGGCAATTATTTATATCCCTTACGACATATCTATCGTTTCCCAGTGTTTTATGTATTACATAGGGACCTTTGTATCGCGGTATTAATTTCTTATTAGTACCGACCGTAGTATCGACATTCCTCACGACGACATACTCGCCCACGCTGTATGTCTTAGTCCCAGAGTGGCCCTTGGAGAACCGTTTGGTGTCATATTCCTGCCTAGCTATGATAAAGTTAGACGCGTCTTTGCGTATTTGCTCTAAGTCTCGTCCCTCGTCAGGACATATCTTGTCTTGAAAAAATTCGTTAAACTCGTCCACTACTATTCCTCTTTGTTCAACACCAAACAAAAGTCGGCTAGGAGTGTCTCGACACGTGCTATGTATTGAATTATTTATTGCGTATTCTACTTCAAGCAACCTCTTAACCCAATCGTCGTGATTCACCTCATTAGTCAGTTTGCCTAACATAGTCTTCAATATCCTATTCACTCTTTCTACTTGTCCGTTTGCCTGCGGGGAACAGACCGCTACTTTAATATGACTTATATTTTGCTTTGTCACGAAAGCTCCAAACTCTAAAGAGGTGAAGCAAGTTCCCCGATCACTCACTATTCTCTTCGGTCGACTGTAGTAACTGAAATACTTTCCGAGAGCGGCCATGACTTCGCGTGTACTCGTCGAGTTGGTGGGGTGGAGCTTAGTGAACTTCGTAAATGCGTCCACCACGACTAGAATGTGTTTTCGCTTTGACCCAATAGACGGTAGTGGACCAAAGTGATCTATATGGATTGTGTCGAATGGTAGAGGGGTCTTGGGAATGGGGTATAATGCTCTTTCTCTAGCTTGCGGAGACGCGGCATACGCTATGCATTTTAGACAATTTCTATTGAACTTCTCTACTTTTGTTCGCACGCTTGGAAACCAGTAGTATAGACACAACTTGCTTAAAGTCTTGTCCACTGACTGGTGACCCATTTTCTCATGCATTGAACGTATCACATTGTCCTCCATCTCGCCAGGCACGTAAAGAACCTTTTTGCCATTCGCGTTTATCTTATAAACAAGCCCGTCGACCAAATCGTAATCTCTTACTTCTTCGTTCTCCAATCGATTCCGTAGTGATTCGATACTTGGATCCCTCTCCTGAGCAACCTGCACTTGAAACTCAATGTCATCTATATTCAAAATCGCGGCAATCTGTGTTCTACTTAAAGCGTCGACGTGACCCATGGAGATTTCCCTTCTATGCTGTATTTTGTAATTGTAGTTCTCAAGCTCGAGAGCCCACCTAGCTATTCGGGAGTTTAGTTGTTTTCTCTCAAGAGTCATCGTTAGTGAATTACAGTCCGTTACTATCGTCAAGGGTATACCTTCCAAATATGGTCTGAACCTTCTCAATGCGTATATAATGGATAGCGTTTCTAGTTCAAAGCTAGGGTGAAGCTTCCTGTCGTCCTGCCTCTGCAGCAATACTGAACCAAAACCCATGCTGCTAGCGTCACAGTGTAATTCTGTCTCCCGTTCGGGATTATATATGGCCAGAATTGGGCTTTCTACTAATCTGGACTTTAGTTCATAGAAAGCGTCCCTGCACTTCTCGTCAAAGTCGTATTTCGAGTCTCTTTTAAGTAGATTATGTAATGGCTTAGCAACCTGTGAGAACGATGGTACGAAACGACGGAAATATGAGAAAAGGCCGATGCATGATTGCAATTGTTTTGGATTAGTAGGTATCGGGAAATTCTTAATGCTTTTAATATGAGAACCGTTCGGTAATATTCCCGAGCGAGTAACGGTATACCCCAAGTAGTCAATCTCGTCGTGTCCAAATTTGCATTTATCTAAATTCAGTTCCAAATCTCTTAAAGAAAGTCGTTCTAAAACCGCTCTTAATAGATCCCTGTGTTCTTCAAATGTTTCGGTGGCAATAAGTAGGTCGTCCATATAGATAATAATCTTTCTATCGTCGACCATATCTCGGAAGATGTTGTTAATAAAACGTTGGAAAACTGCGGGTGAGTTCTTCAAACCAAAAGGCATTTTTAGATACTCATATTGACCAAAAGGGGTCACGAAGGCAGTAAGTTTGATTGATTCAGGAGCCATCTGTACTTGGTGGAACCCACTTTTCAGGTCCAGTACCGAGAAAACCCTTTTATTCTCGAGATATTCCAGGCAGTCGTCTATTAAAGGCAGGGGATAGTTATCCCTTACAGTTAATTTGTTTAGTGCCCGATAGTCGATACACATTCGTATTTTGCCATTTTTCTTCTTTACTAACACGATAGCGGAAGCGTACGGAGAGTCACTGGGCCTAATAATCCCATCCTGGCGTAATTCGTCTACGATTAGTTGTACTTGGTTTCGTTCAGCATAGGAGAGCCTACGTGGAGCGCAATGGAATGGAACGTCAGTAGTTAAATGTATCTTCATTTCATACTTAAATGGTTCAGGTTTAATATCAGAATTGAAATATGTATCGTCAATAATTTGTTTCAGATCGTCTCGTTGTTCCTTGGTTAACTTTGAGTCTATGTCGACGTCTTTTACGTCATGAGAAACATCGATTCTAAAAATGTCAGGTACGTCAGCGGCAATGGAGTCATTAGGCTCCTGGAAATTATCGGCACTATAAATTTCCCTATGTTTATCATCCGGCTGATATCGCTTCTTAATAATAGAGTGTGCATCGGAGTCCGTTATGGATTTAATAATATTAGGTCTAGCATAATCTCTTAACTCTAATAATTTCGCTTTAGTATATCTCTTTGTGTTAGTTCTTAATTTAATATTAAATATCCTCAGGAAGTCACGTCCCAAAATAAGTGGTATGCCCATGCTTTCGTCTGGTATAACATTTAATTCAATTTCATTTATTTTGTTCAAAAATTCAATTTTACATTTTATTTTGTTAATAACGATTAAGTTTTTCCCCCCAACTCCTTTAAATTTTGATTCGACCCCGCCAGCGTGCCCAACTACCAAATGTTTTGGAACCAGTGACTCCTTTACAAAGCTAACCGGACTACCGGTGTCAAAAAGAGAAAACACTATATCAGACTTTGGTTCCCTATCCGACTTAAAAGTTATACTTACGAAGTTGAACGCGCCGATGTCTTCTTGCTCGTAGTCCGCGTCGTCAGATACAAAGGCTACGTCGTCCCGTGGCTTGAGGATCTTTGCTGGGTTTGGACATGATCGATGTTCGTGGCCCATCCGCCAGCAGCGGAAGCAGGATCCATCTGGGCGTAGTGGATAGGGGCAGCTCGGTTTTGTGTGTCCATTGCGAGAGCAGTTGTAGCACTGTATTGGGTTTGTCTTCGGCTTTGTTGTTGGTGTTAGACGTCGTGGGTTTGTTGTTGTAGTTGTTGTTGGCTGCTGTCTGGGGTTTATTCCACTGTTGTTTGTACTAAAATATTTGTGCTGATAGCGGCTTATAAGTGCCTTCAGCTCATCTAGAGTGCGTGCCGTGAGCAGAACCTGCATGTTCGGGACACTCCCTATCCCGTCCATGATGAAGTCGACTACCTCCATTTCGGCGATGTTTGCACGCTTTGCTAATGCCTGCATGCTGAGCACGTAGCGGTGCATCGACTCTTCATTTTTCTTCCATCGGCGCAGCGATAACATTCGGTAGATCTCTTGCCGGGAGATTGCGATGTCGAACTCGGTGGTCAGTGCCCCTCGTAGGGCGTCGTAGCTTAGCGCTGACGTGGTCGACAGGAACACTCGAGCCGTCCCTGTAAGTGAGCGACGGAGAGCAAGAAGTTTGAAGTTGTCGTCCGCCCCCGAAGCTGCCATAATTTCCTCGAAATCAAGTAAAAATTGCCGTACGGAAAATGAGACGTCATCACCGTTGAATTTGGGGAGAGCGTGTTCAATGTCGCCGAAATCTAGGCGACGTTGGCCTTTCATGGGTCCACGGCATTCGAGTTCGTCAATTTGCTTCATAAGCGTCAGGATTTGGAGTCGTTTTCTGAGGGCTACAATCTCCTCATCTAAATCGGTGGCAGTAGGCATTGGAGCCACACGTTTGCCCATATCATAATCCCCGGCAGTGTCGGTAGCAGCGGCAGCATCAACGGGAACGGCAGTGTCGATGGAAACAGCATGTTCGGCAGTATCAACGGCAGCGGCAGAATATACGGCAGTGGCACAGTCGGCATCGGCATGATCGGCATGGTCGGAAATATCGGCAGTGTCAGTGGAAGCAGCAGTGGAATCACTTGCTCCGATTCCCACGACGTTTTGCAGTAGCTTGCGTAGCTGCTGCGTTGTTGCTAATGGTGGAAATTCCACACCGGCTTCAACAAGGGCGTTTGCCAAGTCCTGGCGAGGGTTTGCCATTGCGATGATTTTAAAGATTTTGCTGTTTTCGGCTAGTGAGCGTAGTCAACCCCACACCTGAGGTTTTAACTTCCCTATTTATCGCTTGGGAAAGTGATGCGTAAGGATTTGTTCGGAGCTGTCAGTTAAACACGACGTTCACCTTTTTTTTCAAAACCGGAAGTCCCCCATCTTCTCTTTTCTCTTTATTCCTTGTTCTTATCTTATATACATATGTACAGGTTCGTGTTAATCGCATCTAACTTAAGGACTAAGCAGGGTTGCATTTGCTGCTTTACACTAACGTAATAATTTTCTGTCGGAAAACCCGAAATGAGCGAAAATCGAGAAGTACTGTATAAATATATTCCGTTTTGCGGTATCTGCTGCTTGTTAGAAGGGTTGCATATTCTTATATTTAAATAGCCAATATTATTCACTTAAGTAAAATAAAAATATCTGATCTGAAAATTAAATATGAAGTTAATCAACAAGCTGTATTTCAATCACTCATCTGTAAATGTATCTGGAGCTGTTAAATACGAAAACGAAACATACGATACGAAACATGGTAAAATAATAATATTGAAGCAAAGTTAAGGTTGTTTAACGTGACGTACCGTTTTCTGTCTTATTTTAACGATTAAGATGAAGCGCTCAATCCTGCATGGTTAAACCTGCAATGAAAATCTGGACATTTCTCGATTGCGTACAAGTGTTATACCGCTGACAAATTTAACAGGCAGTCTTATACCTATATACGCACATGTATGTTTTCTATTTTAAAAAAATTGTTACCACACTTACTACTAACTATTCACTATAGTTGAAAAAATATTTAACAGCATATTGAGAAAATGAAAACAAGTTTATCCCTTTGACAAATCTATCTTCTAGTTATGTAACGTTCACAGGCAACCGAGAAAACAACCGTAAGGTATTTGTTAAGAATAACCCTTTTTTCTAGTGAATAATTGACATCGCTACAGAAGAACATAAAAGAAGACCTCAAAATCACCTGTTTAAAAATATATGAATCCAGGAAGTTTTCTTTCCACGAAAATTCAGCTGGAGAATTGCCTGCTAAATTTGTGGGCGGGTTAAACATAGCAGTCGATTGATAAAACGAAAACGCGTTTAAAGAGGAAATAAATTTTAGCATCTAGCCAAGAAAATGGCCCTATGAATTGTTAACCTACAGTTACTTTCGAAATTTTGAAATAGATAATCAGGCCTATCACTGGTTCCGAACGTACTACCGTCCTGAAGAAATCTCCCGTCGCGAATTCGGGAGAAATGCTACCAGCAATTTAGACTTTTTTGTAGTTAGTGCTGGCATTTGTTATTCTAAGTTCGAATAAGCGCTACCAAATCTGTACACGAAAATCAGCTGGTTTTGTTTGCTTTGTTGGCAGCAATCGAAATGGATTCAATTGCGGTAGCAGCTTTATCAGTAGAGGAAGAGCAAAGATGCCTAAAAATTGAGCTTACAATTTTACGAAATGTTTGAAATCCTTTCAGTTTAGACGTTAAGGCGTAAGGTTTTGTAGTAAAATACATATATACATACATAATGAACCAATATTTTATATTTTAGTTTTATAAAAAATTTCTGTCTAAATAGGGATGCATTCAAAAATGTACTTGATGTGGTGCAACATCTTCCTCCCAATAGCTGTGCACATTTTCTTTAGAGGTTTTTGGAAAACTTTGTGCAATGTCTGCTCGCTTCGCCATCATATTCATCAGTCTCTCATACTGATTCCTGTTTGTGGATGGTTTTGACCTGATTTAAAAACATATCTAAATTTATGCACTACAGCCATTAAGAAACACTTCTTACAATTTTATTCACTTCAGTATAAGACATCAACTCAGACCAAAAAAAAACTGAATTTCGTCTTCAGATTTGGTTGCACTTATTCGAACTTAGAATAACAGTTGACCAAGAATGATAGAAAACCAGATTAAAACAACGCCCGCCCAGGGTTGGACCAGAGAGAGAGGGGGTTAGATGAGTGGGTTTGAGAGGGCATGTGAATAGGTGATCGGTATCGTGCGGAGAATCTCCACATTCGGAAATGTGTTGGGTATGCCAGTACTGCAGTATCCAGATCGCTATTGTGCCAGAGTGACGCAGGACTCGCGGGACAGCATGGACTCCTCATATGCTACAGGTGGTGGTGGGGCTCCAATAACAGCATTTGCCTAGCGAGAGTCAATGCTGGTAGTGACTGAGTCTCTGTGGATGTCGCCCATGGTGGCGCTGCCAAACAACACCTCAAGGCAGCCCAATGTGCCACTGCATGTGCAGCAAGGACCAGGTGGGCAATATCACCCTTCCCTCACCCCGCTCTCCGCGACGACTCTCCCCAGGCAAACGAGACTCCTTCAGCTAAACTGCAGCGTACACGTCACAGCGTTCGCTGTAACAGGAAAAGCGAGACGAAAAGGAACTGCACTGCACTGCAGCTGCTAAAATAATAAGCTCGGCACTTCGCATTTATTATGCTGTGTTTCACTTTTTATAAAAATCAGTCGACAGTCTGAAAAATCAACTTTTCAAGAGCCATCTGTGACGTCAATCCGTCAAACGAGACAAGTACGAAGTAACGGAAGTGCTTTTGTCGCCACCTTCCTTTCCCTGCATCGTGACAGTTGACCGCTCTAACTAGGAATACGTCGGAATTTATGATAGTATTCCTCCCTAACGGGAGATTTCTTCACGACAGTAGTTCGTTCGAAATCAGTGACAGTCCTGCAAATCCAAGACAAGATGAGTTAATGCTCGGAAATTTTAATGTTTTGTTCTAAAGTGTGTAAATGCGTATGCAAATCACGTATTTGTGAATAATAGCCCGAAAACATTGAACAAATATCTAAAGTCTTTCTGAGACATTAAAAAAAATGTTGGAAATAATTAAAATAATTACAAATAATTAGTTTAGATTTGCGTTTTCATTTACCTTTTGTACAATTGAAGATATAATGTAATTCTGCGTCGATGTAAACTTAGCATTACATACATACGTAGTTTTCGTAAGGATGGTAACGCCCCACTATATTTAAGTACGAGAAGTTTGCGCATTCTAAAGTAGTTTCGGTATAATTTTGTTTTGTTTGAAGAAAGAATACGCTGCTGAATTGGGGGAGTACTTACTATATTAAAAAGAAAAAGTACAGTGATTAAGTGGAAAATATGAGCGAGAGCATACGCCTTTTCCGAATTTTTCTCTGGAAGAACTGGCGGCAGATCCGATACTACTGGATATCTCTGTTTCTAATATTTTTCGGATGCTCTAGTATTTTTATTATTTACCTATATTCCACAAATAAGATTTTGACTTCGCCTCAAACAACTTACGATCGACGTGGCTCTGTAATATACTGCATTCCTAAAGTTAAACTTTCACTAATTGTTTGTTTGTTTGAAGAACGACCTTAAAGATGAGTTCCCACTTAATGATGCCGATCGGATATTCTACGTCCCAAACTCTCCTCAAACAGATATATTGATGGAAGCTGTACGACAAGAACTTCAGTATCCAGTTGAAGGTAAATGTAACAATAATGACTACATGCTGACATACATCATTAAGGTGTGATATATATTTCTCAAAGGTGTTAAGTTCTTTGAGAACTCGACTGAAATGATTCGAATAATGGAAAGCACTTGTAAAGGAAATTGTTATGCTATAAATTTCCTTAATTATCCGAAGAACGTAGCATATGAAAAATTGAGGTATTCAATAAGTTCGACAAGTATACGAATATCTCCTAAGAAAAGATACGTTAATGATGAGGAGGTTGCTGGAATCAAAGGTGACTATAAATATTCATACATATACATATGTACACTTTAAGAGTATTCTTGCAATTGAGCAAAGAGTCATATAGTTAAAGCGTTTTACGGTTTAAAACATAAATGGTAGTAACTTTTTTCAATACGCTCATTTAAGTTATATCTTTCGTTAACTATATATTCTATAACATTCAACTATATAAATTCCACATTTTAACATAAAAATTTCCTGTATGCTTTAAATTAAAAAAAAAATTAAAAAAAACTTGTATCTACATGCAAATCATGATGTAATAATAATTCATTTAGTGCGTCCAAAGCTATATTGAAGGTGTCGAGATAGGAGTAGTAAAGAATTCGAGTTGGGAATTCTCAGAACAGCCGATTCTATGTACCGTGGGATATACCGGTTTTTCTCGGTCAAAGGCTTATGTTTCTTTGCTCTATCCCTGTTTACATCCGACTACTCCATAAGTCGTCTGTCTCCTCTGGATCAATTCCCAGCAGCAGGGTTGCTTTGCATCCTTAAATGTCAGGCCATAGCTATCCGGTCAGGCGATACCGAGTTCGACATATTTAATATTTATAGACCCCTGTCACCTGCTGCCCGGCAGGATATTTCCTTGATATATGTATGTAGGAGAGCTCCTCAGAGATGAAAACCGTGTGGTAGTCGGTGTGTAATGAACACCACGATCTCTGGCGTTCAAGCCGTAGCGGAAATGAATCGACAGAGCAGACAGACGGTTCGAAATTCTGAGCATTTAAGTCTGTCAACAGATCTTAGGGGAAGTTGGTAGAGCGGATAGACGATTCGACATTCCACATGATGCACGATGATGGTCCCACCAATATTACGGGTAGTTGCGGCAGCTCGCCTGACCTAACAGTAATTGGTGCAGGTCCGATAAGTAGTATAACGTGGCGACTTATGCTATTCAAAAACGGAGAGTCGTTGATATAGGATTGCCTCAGGATGTGGTATTACGGACATCGCAGATAAAAAGCTTTTGCTTTGCGTTACATTTGTACCTTTGTCCGTAAAACGAAAAACCCAAAAAGGATGCTACAAATATTTTTTTGCGAAAGTGTAAAAACCCATAATGCTGAGCATTTATTTTTGTTACCCTTTCAGATCTCATTGTAATTTCGTAGAAAATTGAAGAGTAGCGTCTGTTTCTAAGCGAATGTGTGTAAATAAAAGGAATATGACAATCAGTTGTTTGTCAAAGCACGCGAAAAGATGAGAGTTGGCACGACAGTCGGTTCTACGGTACCGGAACGACCCGGATCTATATCCGGCCAAGGACTGTCACTTCAGCAGCATTCCCCAAAATTTTATGGGGAATGTTTTATGCTGTTTCAAGAACACCTACATGAGAGGTGGCAAACTTCTAACTTAATCTCGTTGTTGTTGTTGTAACAGCCTAAAACCTTCGTAATACAATTTTGGGGAATGGTGCTGAAGTGACAGTCTTTGGACGGATATAAATCCGGGTAGTTCCGGTATCGTAGAACCGACTGTCGTTGTTGATGTAGCGGTTAGTCACGCCCTGTAAAGAGTGGATTCACCCATGGCAGTTGTCGTCAAACTCATCCAGGGGAGGCCCAGGAAACGTGCTGTTTCGACAGGATTGGACCAGAGAGAGAGGGGGGTGTGAATGCCGGACATGTATTGGGTATGTCGTGGTTGATTCTGGATAGGAGTTGCGCCTGCTACAGTAGCCAGATCGTAATTGTGCCAGAGTGACGCGGGACTCGCGGGGCAGCAGGTACTCCTCATTTGCTACAAGTGGTGGTTGGGCTCCGATAACTGCATTTGCCTGGCGAGAGTCAATGGTGGTAGTGACTGTAACTCTGTGGATGTTGCTTAGGACCCGCCGGTACGCCTCCGGATCCAGCCGTTGCGTGATGAGTGGCTGGATCTCGTCCTTTAGTTCTAAGAGATGCCCTCTGATGTGCCTGGGGGGTAGCTCCACTACACGCAGATGCCTATTTGGGTGCCCCAAACGGTGACACCCAGCAAGGAACTGCTTGCTGAGCATGAGGTTGTGCTCCTTAACGCGGAGCACATTGACCTCTTGGTGGAGATGTTCCTCAGGCGACATCAGCAAACATCCTGTCGCCGTGCGGAGTGCGCCGTTCTGGCAGGTCTGCAGCTTCATCCACTGTGCCCTGCTGGTTCCCGGCGACCACACTGGCGCAGCATAATTTATTATCGGCCGGCCAATCGCCTTGTATGTTGCCAACAACGTTTCTTTGTCTTTGCCCCAAGAGCTGCAGGCGAGCGACTTGAGGACATTGTTGCGGCTCTGTACTCTATTGGCGATTGCGGTAGTGTGCGCGGAGAAGGAGAGCAGGCTGTCGAAAGTCACCCCCAGAATCTTCGGGCGATTAACCGTCGGAATGGGGGTGCCATCAGTATGGATGTTGAGATCCGGCCAGACCTCCCTAGCAGGGGACAGCGCCAGGTTTCTGCTAGTAAAGAAATGGGCAAGGTCGGAGAGATATTCGTTCACCTTCGAACACAGGTCGTCAATTACATCGCCGGTTGCCATTATCGAGCAGTCATCGGCATAGGGGACAATTGTGATTCCCTCTGGCGGTTGAGGGAGTTTGGAGATATAATGATTATACAAGAGTGGGGACAGGACGCCACCCTGCGGTACCCCATGTTTAGATGTTTTGTTTCTAAACCATACAGATGATTGACGACCACACAGGTAATTCGCGGTCCACCGTTTCAGTCCCTGCGGGAGAGTCGATGCTTCCACGTCAGCTAGTAGCGTGGAGTGGCTGACTGTGTCAAAAGCTTTAGACAGGTCCAACGCTACTAGGACGGTTTTCCCGCAGGGGCGGTTTTGGTTAAGACCGCGGTTCACCTGTGTGTTTATGGCATTAAGTGCTGTTGTTGTGCTGTGCACTTTCCGGAAGCCATGTTGATGCTTAGCCGACCCAAGGTGGTATCTGTAATATTGGAGGAGTAGGGCCTCAAGTATCTTTACCACAGGCGAAAGCAGGGAAATCGGCCGATAGGAATCACCCTTGTCGGCCGGCTTCCCTGGTTTCAGCAGTGGGACCACCCTCCCAACCTTCCAGATGTCAGGAATGATGAGGGTGGCCATTGACAAATTGAGGATCCCTGTGAGGAACTCAACTCATTCCCACGACAGTCGGTTCTACGTACCGGAATGACCCGGGTTTCACCCGGCCAAGGACTGTTGTTTCGGCAATCTAACCCTGTTTAGATCGGCCTACCCCATAAGTTGTCTGTCTCTCCTGGAGCCTCCTCTGGTCAGGGCTGGCATCGAGTCAAACCCTGGTCCAGAAACCTATTTTTGCTGCGTTTGCCAGAAAAAGCTCCATCCGAACTCCACTTCGGTAAGGTGTAATTCGTGCGACGGATGGAGCCATCTTAAGGTCTGCTCAGGCCTTAAGACCCACAAGGAGTGGTCCACAAACTATGTGGCCCCATGTTGTTCGCGCCCTATGGCGCCCATAGCCTCTACGGCTCCCCTAGTTGCACCTAGTGCACCGGTGCCTAGCACCGGCAGAACCTCTACGGCTCGCAGGAGCACACAACAACATGGTCGCTCCCCTCCCCCCCCTCAACCTAGCTTCGCCCCCGTGTGGGGAATAGCCAGCAGCTCCTGGTACCCCACACAGTCTGTTCCGTGTGTCAGGCTAGGATATACCGGAATGCGGCATCAGTCAGGTGCAATTCGTGCCAAGGCTGGTGTCACTTTCGAGTGTGTTCAGGCCTGCGCACCACACGTGAATGGTCGGGTGACTACCTGGCTCCCTGTTGTAGAGCCTCGCAACCGCACGCGCCAGTGGCGGCGCTGCCAAACAACACCATAAGGCAGCCCAACGTGCCATTGCATGTGCAGCAGGGTCCAGGTGGGCAACATCACCCTTCCCTCACACCCCTCTCCACGACGACTCTACCGAGGCAAACGAGACTCCTTCAGCTGAACTGCAATGGGCTGCAGGGCAAGATTGAGGAGATAACCGACTTTATGAGTCGGCATAATCTGTCAATAGCTGCGATCCAAGAAACGAAACTGCACAGCAACTCAACTCTGTTGAGTTGCAACGGCTACAATGTGCATCGTAAGGATCGCGAGCGAGGTAATGGTGGTGGCTTAGCATTCATCACCCATCACACAGTGCAGTATCGTCTTATTGAAGAAGACATCGACCGCAGGGACACTACCTTAGAATGTCAAGGAATAGCTGTCCGGTCAGGCGATGTCGAGCTCGAAATATTTAATATTTATATACCCCCTGTCACCTGCTGCCCGGCAGGATATCACCCTGACATAGGTGCGCTCCTCAGAGGTGAAAACCGATTGGTAGTAGGTGACTTTAATGCGCACCACGATCTCTGGCATTCAAGCCTACCAGCTGATCGGAGGGGAAACGATTTGGCAGAGCAGATAGACGACTCGACATTCTGCACGATGAATGATGATGCCCCCACCAGGATTATGGGTAGTTGCAGCAGCTCGCCTGACCTAACGATAGCTAGCGCAGGTCTGATAAATAGCATAACGTGGCGACCTATGCTATCGCTTGCATCAGACCACCTACCTATAATCATCTCGATTGACAGACCTGCTGACTTTGTCTCCGCGGACCATCGGACCTATATCAACTTTAAAAAGGCTGACTGGGTCAGGTTCGCGGAGTTCACCGAAAATGCCTTCAGGTCTCTTCCCGCTCCCACCGACGTTCGAAAAGGCGAACATAAGTTCCGCAAGGTGGTTGCGTCAGCTGCGGCCTGCTTCATTCCGGCAGGGAGGATCCCTGAGATCCGTCCCAACTTCCCGGCTGAAGCGGCCGCTCTAGCGAACGAACGCGACCACCTTCGCCGCTCCGATCCCCGTAATCCTAATATTCAGGATTTAAACGTGGCGATTCGGAGGCTGGTTGACCAACACAAGCGGAACAAGTGGGAGGAGCATCTGAAGTCCTGTAATCTGGTCACGGGTGTTGGTAAGCTTTGGTCTACCGTGAAGTCCTTATCCAACCCGACGAAGCACGACGACCGAGTGGAAATTTCATTCGGGGATCGTGCCTCGTCGGACCCGAAGAGATGCGCGAGCTATTTTAGCCGACAGTTTATACTGCATCCTTCGGGGGATAGGACCAAGCGGAAGGTGACCAGGAGGCTGCGCAAAATACCGAACAACAGCGCGCCTCTTACCTTCACTTGTGGCGAGGTAAAGGAGGTCATCGGGAAGGCGAAAGCCTCCAAGGCCATTGGCCCTGACGGGCTAAGCGTGTTGATGCTGAAGAATTTAGGCCCCGCGGGAGTTGAGTACCTCACCGGGATCCTCAATTTGTCTATGGCCACCCTCATCATTCCAGACATCTGGAAGGTTGGGAAGGTGGTCCCACTACTGAAACCAGGGAAACCGGCCGACAAGGGTGATTCCTATCGGCCGATTTCCCTGCTTTCACCTGTGGTAAAGACACTTGAGGCCCTACTCCTCCCGCACTATACATACCACCTTGGGTCAGCTAAGCATCAACATGGCTTCCGGAAAGTGCACAGCACAACAACAGCACTTAATGCCATAAACACACAGGTGAACCGTGGTCTTAACCAAAACCGCCCCTGCGAGAGAACCGTCCTAGTAGCGTTGGATCTGTCGAAAGCTTTCGACACAGTTAGCCACTCCACGCTACTAGCTGACGTGGAATCCTCAACTCTCCCGCAGGGACTGAAACGGTGGACCGCGAATTACCTGTGTGGTCGTCAATCATCGGTATGGTTTAGAGATACAACATCGAAACCAAGGAGGATTAAACAAGGGGTACCGAAGGGTGGCGTCCTGTCCCCATTACTGTTTAATCACTACATCTCCAAGCTCCCTCAACCGCCAGAGGGAGTCACGATTGTCTCCTATGCTGATGATTGCTCGATAATGGCAACCGGCAATGCAATTGATGATCTGTGTTTGAAAGTGAACGGATATCTCTCAGATCTTGCCCAATTTTTCACTAGCAGAAACCTGGCGCTGTCCCCTGCCAAGTCCTCGGCGACCCTTTTTACCACCTGGACGAAGGAGGTCAGGCTGGATCTTAACATCCACATCGATGGCACCCCCATTCCGACGGTTAACCACTCGAAGATTCTGGGGGTGACTTTCGACAGCCTGCTCTCCTTCTCCGCGCACACTACCGCAATCGCCAATAGAGTACAGAGCCGCAACAATGTCCTCAAGTCGCTCGCCGGCAGCTCTTGGGGCAAAGACAAAGAAACGTTGTTGGCAACATACAAGGCGATTGGCCGGCCGGTAATAAACTATGCTGCGCCAGTTTGGTCGCCGGGAACCAGCAGGACACAATGGACGAAGCTGCAGACCTGCCAGAACGCCGCACTCCGCACGGTGACGGGATGTCTTCTGATGTCGCCTGAGGAGCATCTCCACCAAGAGGTCAATGTGCTCCGAGTTAAGGAGCACAACCTCATGCTCAGCAAGCAGTTCCTTGCTGGATGTCACCGCTCGGGGCATCCAAACGGGCACCTGCTTGCCGTGGAACTGCCCCCCAGGCACATTAGAAGACATCTACTAGAACTAAAGGACGAGATCCAGCCACTCATCACACAACCGCTGGATCCGGAGGCGTACCGGCGGGTCCTAAGCAACATCCACAGAGACACAGTCACGAACATCATTGACTCCCGCCAGGCGAATGCAGTCATCGGAGCCCAACCACCACCTGTAGCAGATGAGGAGTCCCTGCTGCCCCGCGAGTCCCGCGTCACTCTGGCACAACTACGATCTGGATACTGTAGCAGGCTCAACTCCTACTTATCCAGAATCAACCCCGACATACCCAACACATGTCCGGCATGTGGAGATTCTCCGCACGACACCAACCACCTATTCACATGCCCTCTCAAACCCACTCATCTAACCCCCCTCTCCCTCTGGTCCAACCCTGTCGAAACTGCACGTTTCCTGGGCCTCCCCCTAGATGAGTTTGACGACAACGACCATGGGTGAATCCGCTCTTTACGGGGCGCGACTAGCCGCTACAACAACAACAACAACAACAGGAACTCAACTCCCGCGGGTCCTAAATTTTTCAGAATCATCACGCTTAGCTCGTCTGGGCTAATGACATTGGAGACTTTCGCCTTCCCGATGGCCTCCTTCACCTCGCCACAGGTTAAGGTAAGAGGCGCGCTGTTGTTCGGTAGTTTGCGTGGCCTTCTGGTCACCTTCCAATTTCGTTGCACTCTTTCAATTCTATTAGAATGAGAGGTATAAATAGGGTTCCAAATCAGAGAGGCATATTCGAGATTGGAACGAACTAGGGAGACATACAATATTTTTCTAGTATAGGGGTCTTTAAAATCCCTCGCATGACGTCGCAGAAAGGCTAAATTAGCCTAAGCCTTTGGAATAATATGGCTAACATGATTGACAAAGGTAAACCCAGTGTCAAATACCACCCCGAGGTCGTAAAACTCTCTAACATTGGAAATAATAGTATTCGATAGAGTGTATAAAAATGGAATATGATTCAGGGATTTTGAATAAGTGACATGGAAGCATTTATTTATATTAAGTGATAATTTATTTCTGATGGACCAAGCCGATAAGTTGTTTAAGTCTTGTTGTATTAGAGATATATCCGATGGAGAAGTTAATCTACTAAATAGCTTTAAGTCATCTGCATATAATAAAAACTTAGAGTGGTTAAAACATGCTCCAATGTAGTTAATAAAAAGCGTAAATAAGATAGGACCGAGAATACTGCCCTGTGGAACACCTGAATAGGCTACAAAAGTGTAGGACTTGGTGTTTTCAATTTCTACAAACGATTTTCTGTTAGAGAGATAGGATCTCAACCAGGAAAGAAAAATTGAATGGAAGCCCAAGCATTCAAGTTTCCTACAGAGGACATTGTGCGAAACTGTATCAAAGGCCTTTGAAAAATCCGTGTAAATCGTATCGACTTGCCAACCACACTTAAACGCCGAGATACAATACTGGGAAAAGATTGCCCGCTAATAAAACCATCTTGATGAGAGTCTATTATATTATTAATAGAAAAAAGTAATTTATTATTTACTACCTTTTCAAATAGTTTAGAGCAAGTAGTTAGTTTAGATATTGGCCTGTAATTTCTTACATCATTTTTATTGCCTGACTTAAAGATTGGTGTGATGGAAGTAAGTTTCCAACAGTCAATAAACTCACCTGTAGAGAGTGAGAGATTGAAAATATGATGTAATGGCACACAAACAGAGGAGCTACATTTTTTAAGAAAGAAAATGTTAAGCCCATCTAAGTCATTTTTTAATGACGATTGCATAGACGAGATGGCATTAGTAATATCTAACTCAGTTACCATCAATGATCCAAAATCAACAACCCGGGAGTCAATATGAGAAGGCGTATCAGATACCTCCGCATCCGAGACAAAATTGGACTTGAAAAAATCTGCAAACAGAGTCACGGAATCACATAAGCTCTCTGAGCGTTTCTCATTGTAAATCATACAAGCAGGAATGTTTGAGCAGCCTTTTTAGATCGAATATATTTCCAAAAAGCTTTGGGATTCGATTTTAGTTCTTCCTCAAAACGCAATATATATCGATTATATAAAAATTTGTCAAGAACGTTGAATCGGGTCATGTAATCTAAATACTTTTCTTTAAAGCATTCATTATTTGTGGATTTAAATAGATTGTAAAACTTGTTTCTTAGGTTCTTCAACTTTTTAAGATTTTTCGTATACCAAGGGAGCTTATGCACCCGATCAAGAAGAAAATAAAGATTATTACGAAAAATTACGGACAAATGGAAAAGAAAACCTTCGAAACACTTTTAGCACGAAAGATTAAACTCCAATCTATTTTCAGGATTTCAGCGTTTAAGGTATCGATATTTGCATTACGAAAATCAAAAGACTTAACAATATTATTATCAACCGAAATTTAATCAAAAAACTCTAAAGAAAAAGATAAAGGCACATGATGCATATCCGATTTAGAAATTAGAAAATTACATTCACTAATATGAAAAATTAAGTCCTCATTACTACACACTCAAGCACCAATGAAGATCTAATCTCATACGATGCTAGTGCCTTGAGTGCTGCTTGGCTGTCACTTGCAATGACTATCCGCTCATTACGATAGTTCCTTTTTAGGTTTACCTCTGCACACCGGAGGATGGCGTACACCTCCGCCTGGAAGATGCTTGGCATCTTACCCATTGGCACAGACAGGTGTGTTCTGGGACCGAAGACCCCGGCCCCTACACCCTCCGGAGTCTTTGATCCATCCGTATACCAGTGTTGGGTGCTTGCTTTGAGGTGCCCCTCCAGCGAGGGTGTACTCCATGTAGCTTTGTTTCCTAATTCAATTTTGAATCTTTTCTCAAATTTGGTTACTTTGATGATCTCATCCCTAGGAAGCTGAGCAAGAGGAAGCTGGATGCTCAGCTTCTCCATGTTTTTGGATGATATAATCTTACCTTTCCCATGACCTTCCCTAATTATGTTAAGTAGGGTTCTATTGGCCGACTGTTCTACGTTAATGTGCAGTGGTGTTAGGTCCACTATCACTTCCAGCGCCCCCGTTGGACATGACCGCATTGCTCCCGTTATGCATACACATGCCAGCCGTTGGAGCTTGGTAAGCGACTTCCTCACTGTTGTCAGTGATGCCCTTGAGACCCATGCCACTGCACCATACGTTACTATTGGCCTGACTATCATGGTGTACATCCATCTAAGAATGCTCGGGCTGCAACCCCAGGATTTGCCCGCTAGACGTCTGCACACCATTATTGCCTTAGTTGCTTTGGATGCTGTCGCATCCACATGTTCTCTCCAGAGCAGCTTAGAGTCCATTGTTAGACCCAGGTATTTCACCTTGCTTACCACAGGAACTTGAGTACCGTCCAATGAGATTGTTCTCATTGCGGGTAGCTTCCTTTTCCTAGAGAAAGGTATAATGGCTGTTTTCAGTGGGTGCCTCTAGCTATAACGACAATGTCGTCTGCGTACCCTTGACAGCGAATTCCATTATCGGTCAGTTTTTGTAGGAGTTCATCTACTACAAGACTCCACAATAGAGGAGATAAAACTCCCCCTTGTGGGCAACCTCTGCTGGTTTTCAGCTGTATTACCTTGTCTGCTACACTAGTTTCCGCCGTTCTAATCTTAAGCAGAGCTTCTACCCATTGACAGATGGGCGCTTGTACCTGCCTTCTCTCCAACGCCTTGCATACCCCCGTATGTGAGGCATTATCGAAGGCGCCTTCTATGTCCAGAATTGAACATATTACGGTCTCTCCACAGTCAAACGCGCTCTGTATCTCCGTCGTTAGCTGGTACAGGGCAGTGTCCGTGGACCTTCCCGCTCTATACGCATGCTGACTGGAATGTAGTGGCTTCCGCCGCAGAGTGTTTGACCTGATCTCATTGTCTATGATCTTCTCCATTGTTTTCAGTACAAAGGAGGTTAGACTAATTGGTCTGAAGGACTTCGCCAAGGAGTAGTCCCTTTTCCCAACCTTGGGTATAAATATTACCTTGGCTCTCCTCCACACAGTTGGAATGTATGACAATGCAAGGGAGTCCCTCATTATCTTTACCAAGTGTGGGATAATCTGATCGCCGCCCTGTTGCAATAACACTGGCAAGATACCATCCACCCCTGGAAACCTATATCGTTCAAACGAGTTCATGGCCCATCTCACTGAGTGTTGCGTAAACAAGTTTTTAGCTAGTACCCAGTCAGATTGCGATGGTCTCATTTTCCCTATATAGGACTCAGATTCAGGCGCAGATCCATCAGGGAAGTGAGTCGACAACAAAGCCCGCGCTCTTTCCTCTTCACTAGTGGTATAACTACCATTAGGTAGCTTGATAGCTAGTCTAGTTTCTACCTTGTCTTTGGCTAGCGCTCTGTGAAGCCTTGCCGCTGCCAGCGTGGAAGTGATGTCTTCACAGAAGCTCCTAAAACTTTCCCTTTTAGCTTTCCTGATTTCCTTACTGTATGCTGTTAGGCTAGCTACATACTCTCCCCAGCATCCATTGCGCTTAGCTTTGTTAAAAAGTCTACGCACTGTTTTGCGTAAGGATGAGAGGTGCTGAGACCACCATGGAGTCTTGGATTTCTCCTTCGGTTTGGTTTCAGGACAGCTACAGTGGAAGGCATCAATGACAACGTCATTGAATCTTCGCACCCTGTTCTCTAATTCTATACAGTCTGCCTTCCTTTGAATGCGCCCTATACTAGGCAAATTTAGGCTTAATGTGTTGCTGAAATTCTCCCAGTTCGTTCGTCTGGGGTTCCTGTTTGGAATACTCTTCGTTATCATAGCGCTCAGCTTAAATTGGATGATTCTGTGATCAGACAGAGAGGGTTCTGAGGAAACCTCCCACTGTGAGATCAGATCGTCAGCCAGTTTGCTGCTGAGTGTTATGTCGAGTACTTCCTCTCTAACTCAGGTAATGAATGTTGGTCTGTGCCCAACATTATGTGTACTTAGATCACTGCTTATAATATATTCTAATAAGGACTCACCGCGTCCGTTGGTATCGGTGCTGCCCCACTCCACATTGTGTGCGTTGGCATCACAGCCAATAATTATCGGCAGCTTTGCCTTCTCACAATACTTTATTAAGTCCTGGACTTCCATTACCTCGCTCGCGATCTTTACGATGCACATTGTAGTCGTTGCAACTCAGCAAGGTTGAGTTGCTGTGCAGTTTCGTTTCCTGGATCGCAGCTATTGACAGATTATGCCGACTCATAAAGTCGGTTATCTCCTCAATCTCGCCCTGCAGCCCATTGCACTTCAGCTGAAGGAGTCTCGTTTGCCTCGGGAGAGTCGTCGCAGAGGTGTGAGGGAAGGGTGATGTTGCCCACCTGGTCCCTGCTGCACATGCACCGGAACATTGGGCTGCCTTGAGGTGTTGTTCGGCAGCGTCGCCACAGGCGTGTGTGGTTGCAAGGCTCTACAGCAGGGAGCCAGGTAGTCACCCGACCATTCACGTGTGGTGCGCAGGCCAGAACATACACGGAAGTGACACCAGCCTTGGCACGAATTGCACCTGACTGATATCGCATTCCGGTATATCCTGGCCTGACACGGAACAGACTGTGTCGGGCACCAGGAGCTGCTGGCTACTCCCCACACGAGGGGGGAGCTAGGTGGCAATGGGGGAGGGGAGCGTCCATGTTGTTGTGTGCTGCTGTGAACTGTAGAGGTTCTGCCGGTGCTAGGCACCGGTGTACTTTTTGTAACTAAGGGGCCGTAGAGGCTATGGGCGCCGTTGGGCGCGAACAACATGGGGCCACATAGTTTGTGGACCACTCCTTATGGGTCTTAAGGCCTGAGCAGACCTTAAGATGGCTCCATCCGTCGCACGAATTACACCTTACCGAAGTGGAGTTCGGATGAAGCTTTTTTTTGGCAAACGTAGCAAAAATAGGTTTCTGGACCAGGGTTTGGGTCGATGCCAGCCCTGAGCAAAAGGAGGTGAAGCAACCCTGCTGCAAGGAGTTGCTCCAGGGGAGACAGATGACTTATGGGGTAGGCTGATCTAAACAGGGTTAGCTCGCCGAAACAACAGTCCTTGGCCGGGTGAAATCCAGGTCATTCCGGTACGTAGTGGGAATGATTTTCGTAGTCATCTTCGGTCCGAAGTTCCAAGTCCACCTTAAGTCAGTCTTTAGCCCTGAACTTAAAATTACTGTCGAAAAAAACACATATGTATATTACTATTCTATATATGTATATATATATATATATACATACGCTTGCGGTCAATAAAAACGCACCACCACTTTGGTAGACTATCTTTAGCTATATGTATAACTGTAAATTTGAAAAAATTTCTACCAGATCTAGTAAGCACTGAAAAACAAATTATTTCTTATGAAATTGGGTTGCACACTGTTCAGTTATAGTCGTGTTTTGGTTGTGTATTTGAAAAGTTGTGCAAAATGCCAAATAATCGGAAGAAATTAACGCGTGATAAAAAAATTATTGGCATGAGATGAAGAAAAGTTATCTTCTCGGAAAATAGCAGCTAGAATTGGTTGTAGCCATTCAACTATTGTTCGTCTTTTACAAAAAAAGAGAATAGTGATGTGTTGGACCGTAAAAAGGGATCAGGTCGTCCTCGAAAGCCAACTGAGAGAACAGACAACATACTACTGTCGCGGATAAGTTTAAGCGACCACTTTAAAAGTGCACTTTCTATAAGGGCGGAGATGCAAAATTATCACCAAGTGGATTTAAGTGTCGAAACCATACGCCGACGGCTAAGAGATGTGGGTTTATATGGAAGACGCCCTGCCAAAAAGCCACTATTAACACAAAAAATGAAGGCTGTACGAATTTCTTGGGGTAAAAAGTACCAAAATTAGGATCAAACTGACTGGCAACAGATTATAATCTATAATCTAATTATGTAGTCTGGCAACAGATTACGTAGTCTGACGAACTTAATTTGCTAAGCTCACAAAATTTGCTTTACGTGCGCCGTTCAGGTGGTGAAAGGTTCCAGGATAATTGTGTAGTACAGAAAGTTAAGTTTCCTCAAAGTCAAATGATTTGGGGCTTCTTTCATACCATGTTTTAGGGCCTCTACACCTTGTTGATAGAATAATGAATGCACAAAAATATGCGACAGTGGTTAACAATTTTTTAGTACCCGCGATTGAAGAGCATTATTCTTATACGGATCGCCCAATCTTCCAGGATGACTCAGCGCTATGCCATCGTGCAAATGATTAGAAAGAAATCTTGTATAAAACATCAATACAATATTGGTGTATATGATCCTATTCAGCTCGAATTTTTATTTTTAGTTGGTCAATACATTTAACGATCTAGGTATTCAACGCTTGGATTGGCCTGGAAACTTGCCAGATATAAACCCTATTGGGCACTTATGGCACATAATGAAGTGTGAAGTTGCTAAACTTCAATTGATAAAGATTTTAGAACTGGTTTGGTATGGTCCCGTTATAAGGAAATCAGTTGAGGTCCAAGTTCTAGGTCCTACTGAATTCCATTCCTTCAAGAATTAAGGCAGTTATTGAGGGTAAAGGAGGAACGACTCGTTATTGGGAAAACCTATTGTGAAGTCTATATTTCTACCGTTAGTGGTGAAAATGATTTAGTCGCTTTAAGTTAACGTCACATTTTTTTCTTTTAATTTATCATGAATATCATCGAATGTACATTTTTGTTAATTTTTTTAATTAATTGGCTATTCCTTATAAAAAGCAATTTCGAGAAATATTTTTGTGGATAACTAATTTACACTATGTTGCCAATCAAATAAAAATTACCCTAATATCCTAACTTTATAAACAAATTGCTCATGTGATCTTAATTCAATTATATTTAGTGGCGCATTTTTTATTGACCGCAAGTGTATATTTGGTTTCATTATTTAATTTAACATTTAAAAATACCTTATTTTTGTTGTGCTCCAGAGACTACGCCTATCCACAAGTAATTCCGGATTTAGAAGTAAGCAACGTGAAACCGTTTGTTTTAATATCCATAATTTTTAGTTTTCGATTGTTAAGCTTCTCTAAACAATATTCTCAACTTAGTTTCAATTTACCTAAGCAAAACTTTTTGACTGTCTGTAGACGGTTCGAGGTAAAAAAATAATCTAGCTGCGAGTTTGGATCTTATACAAAGAGAATGTTTTATTTCTTCTTTCATTTGAATAATTTAAAAATAAAATTAACTGTAAAGAAAGCGTGGTAATAAAAATAACTTAATGAACCAAATACGAGTTTTATAAGTATATGTAGGACTATAAAAGGGATATTATTTGATTATTTCGTGTGAAAATACAAACAAAAAACAATTTTTATTAGGTGTTTGGCTCCTTTTTTACTTTAATTGTCAAAAACAAAAAAAATCCTGATTTTGAAATTCGTGAACTGATTGTGTGAGGCGAACAACTACGTTTGCTGTGGGCACAAGATCTGTAGTGCGATTCTCTAAATTATTTTACGGATATTCGCATGGTTGACTCATCTTAACGAAAATTTTAACGATGCTGCTATTCAGTATTCATTTTTTTAACGATTTTCGCATTCGCCGAATCAGCTGTTGTCGTTAGCTACTAGATTACCGAAAACTAAACGACAACAAATTTGATGTTGTTAACTCAATCGAGAAAAGAAAAATTCGTGATTTCAGCTTAAAAAAAAGATAAATTTAAAATTTGGTGATTCGTTTTCTTGAAATTAAAAAAGGAACATTACATAAGGTCGTTTGGATATTTGGCATATGATTTATTACGAGGTGACGAAGAAGTATGTGGGCAATCCCTCTCATTTGAATGCAATATTTTTTATCGGTTAACTCCAGACTTGGATGAATACCTAATTTCTCAGCTTGACAACCTGTAAGCTAAGCCTGTATGTAATTTTAAATTTTACTTATATATTGGTAGGTTCTAGCGGCTTTGAGATTCTTCGCAACTGGTTGCTATCAACGACTTGTAAGTGACCAATGGGGAATATCTATAAGCCAGTCATCCGTAAGCCGGTATTCATAGGGTAACGGATCCAGTCAATGATTCATTGTTTCACCAGAAAGTGAGGTTTCCTATGACCCTAAAGGAATGCCAAGCTGCAAAAGAAATGTTTGCTTCAGCCTCGTCTCCCGTTGGAGGAGGCACTATTGGGACCGTCGATTCGCATCATATCAATCAATATCAATCTTGCCTCCAAAGAATCATGAGGAGGCTTATGCCAACCACCATATCTACCACTCAATTAATGTGCAATGGTAAAAGCAAACTTTTATCAAGGATCCAAGTATAAAAACAGAAGTATAGTTTAGTTGGAGGAGGCATGGTGAAACAATGAATCATAGATTGTATCCGTTACCCGAAGAATGCCGTCTTACGGATGACTGACTGGCTCATGGATATTCCCCATTGCTCACTTACGGGCCATTGATAGCAAACCACTCAGAGGAGAGTCCGGTATTCTGCTACAATGCAACATTGCAATATATAAAAAGAATTTTAAATGTTTGTAGTTTGAAATAAACTAGTATTTTATTTCACTTTTATGAAATATAATAAAAACGCTCAAATTTATATTTGGCAGCACGCATACGTTTTTTTTCTCTATTCCTCTTTCGCTTATTTTGACATTTAGTTTGACAGAGGTGCCACTATTTATCACTTTGAGTAAATACAACGAGACAGCTGTTAAGTGCCGTTAAGAATAAGTTAGTGAATCGCACAATCGTTAGTGCAAACGGCAAATATTGCCGTCAAAAGTTGCGATTGTCGCACCGTTTAAAGTTAGTGAAACGCACTACTTGTGTTCCGGGCAGGATAGTGTTGTCGCCAAAATATATACTAATACCCGAAAATATCGCACAGGACACAAAATTTTATCGTCCACTTGTATGGTATATTAGGTATGTATATACTGTCGTATATGATAGCTTATCTTTGTGGCACACATTTGCTCGTCAGCAGTACAGAGTACAGAGTCAAATCTCTGGTTGAAAAGTTTAGATAGTTTCCTGATGCGATATAAATGAAAGACAAGTACCGTTTTATGTTTTCAAATTGTCTACAAGTCATCGTGCTTCTTATTGGTTCAAATGAATTTTTGCTCCAATAACTTTCCTTATTTTGGTATAGATAAAGTGACATGCACAGTTGTATTCCTATAAATTTGAATATCTACCTCTGAAACTGAAAACAAAATATTGATATATTGTTGACGCACAGCACGGTGGGTTCTGAAACAATAAGATGACTATTTCTGTTAATAAAAAGTGTCTATATCGCTCTGATTATATTAATTGTATCGCTGTAGATTATTCGTTTTGATCCCTGTTTTCGTGCATATCTTGCCCTGTGATTGTTGGGGTATACGTAAATACATAAATAGATAAGTAACTATACATTCCTGCTTTGTGTTAGTGCTAAACTTTGTGTTTATTACAAAATTTTATTGAAGTTCACTAATATTAATTCGCTGCAAAAATTCATCTGCAATGTCTACTCCTGCTTTAAACAACAACAAACGTCGCATGGGCAGAGGCTCGCTTTCTGCTAAATTACTAAATTGGTGAAGACCACCAAAATAAAAGAGATTGAAGCTAAGTTACAGAGACAAACGGATCATCTTTTGCCGTTGGTTGAGAGTGTTTGCCTAGAGCTGGCGGACTTGGAGATCACACTATCGAAGAGAATTGATGATGAAATCAGTTTGTTTGCTGCTAAAATAGCTGAGACGGGTGCATGTATTGCTTCGTTGGAGGCGAATATGAAAAAAGCGGAAAGTGATATTGCCAGCATACAACAACAGTTGTCTCAAGCCATACTGCAGGTAGCTGCTCCAGATGTTACTGCTGATGCTGTTGTGTTTGGTGTGCCGTTCTGAAGAGCATATACATATAATCAACTTTGTCTCTCAATTGATTTTCTAACACCGCAAGTTCGGGATATATTTCGCACAAAGCCCTCTTCTGCGAGTCAGAACAGTGCAATTGTCATCAAATTTCACTCACCGCTTGACCGAAATCGCACTTAGCCCAATTGGAGTTGAAGGGCACTTTCATATTTTTGAAAGCCTCACGAAAGACAATAGGAAGATATTGCATGAGGCAATCAAACTGCGCGGTAAAAATAACATGTGAAGAGGGCTTGATGCATTTTTGGTAGCTGTATGCTGCATTAGTTATTACTAAGTATATGTTTTTATTATTTTTGTTATTATTCTAAAGTTAGCACATCTTTGTTTTTGTTTATTTCTGCTGTTTATTTATACTTCTGTTTATATTTGTTGTCTTAAAGTTGCTTTCGTTTTGTTTAGTAGTGACTGCGAAAACCAACAAGGCGTTTAGCGTTGATGAGTGTAGTTTTGCCATGGTGAATGTTTTATGTAATCGCCAAAAAGGCATGAAAATAGCTCATGTTAATGCGCGGATCCTAAATGCTGAAAAAATGGACATTGTGAGAAGAACGTTTGAGTTTTCGTCTGCTGATATTATTTGTGTATCTGAAACCTGGTTCAGGAATGACATAAATGAGATTCACTTTGACATTAAAAATTATAAATTGCTTCGGAATGATAGTATAGGCAAAAAAGGTGGAGGAGTGGCTATATACTGCAAGAGCCACCTAAGGACAGAGTTATTATCTCAGTCATGCAGAAGTAATGTAGAATACTTGACTATTGAATTATCTAACTGCTCGTCTAAGACCCTTGTCCTAAGTATATAATCCTCATAAGAATTGTGATCTTTCTGACTTTTTTGATCATTTGTCCCCTGTAGCTGTTGATTATGATAATATTATTGTTTGTGGTGACTTTAATGTTAATTTGCTACGTGCTGACTCGTATAGTTCACGTTTAGTTGATGATGTGTCTAATGTAAATATTTGTTGTCCAAGTCTACTTGACTATTTCATTGTGTCTGACCCTGATATCATTTTGAAATTTGACCAGATATCGTTTATATCGGATCATGACTTTATATTCTGCTCATTTGACATTAAGGTTGACCACAACAATAAACCTGCTAGCACTTATAATTTTTTTGACTATCGTTTTTGAAATGTCAATAGTCTTTTTGATCATATGTCGCAAATAGATTGGTCTACTTGCTGGGGTTACAGCTCAGTGAATGAAAAGCTTTCATTTCTAACTAATAAAACTTTTTTGCAGGTCCCTGTCAGAACCTCGGAGAATCGGGGTTCGTCTTGCCCATGGTTTAACAGTTCAGTTCGATCTGCAGTCAAGAAAAGAAACAAGTCGTACTCCGTGTGGAAAAAGCATCGCACGGTCTCAAATTGGTGTGCTTTTAAGGCGATTAGAAACGAAACGACGCTGACAATAAAAAGAGAAAAACGCAAGTTTTTTGCAAAACAACTCAGTCCCTCACTTCCTAACAGTGTCCATTGGCGGAACTTAAAAAAGTTACGTATTCATGTGAGTGATAGTTCAGCGTGCTCACTCTACCCCGATACCTTAAAAGACTTTCGTAAATTGTGCCTCTCCGTCTTGCCCAACATTACCTGGTGATGTTTTTTCCGGTCACACATTTTAGTTTCGTGCAGTGTCTGAATTTGAGGTAGAAAAAAGTATTTATAAAATACTGCCCAATGCCATTGGTAATGACGGCATCCCAATTAAGTTTATAAAAATAATTTTGCCTTTAGTTTTGCCCACCCTAACTCATATAATAAACCATTGCTTTTACCCTAATACATGGAAAGTTGCTACTGTTCTTCCTATAGCCAAAAACAGAACTGCTGGTAGTCCCAGCGACTTCCGTTCCATTAGTATACTGCCTGCTCTGTCAAAAGTCGCTGAATTTCTGATGTTTTAGCAAATCTACAACCATGTTGATAAATTCAACATCTTGTCTCCCTTTCAGTCTGGATTTAGGTCTAAGCACAGTTGTTCCACAGATATGATAAAGATACTTGACGATATCAGACTTAACTTTGGCAAAAAGCATTTAACACTTCTCTGCTTGCTGGATTTTTCTAAAGCATTTGATACTGTTGACCAAAACATCTTTGCTCTAAATTAAAAAAAGTATTTTGGTTTTGGTCAATCTGCTGTGCAATTGATGGAGAGCTACCTCACAGGCAGGTCGCAGCGTGTGAAAGTTGATTTGAAAATGTCTAACCTACGTCCATTGTCGTCAGGCGTTCCTCAAGGTTCAATCCTGGGGTCTCTATTATTAAGTTTGTTTGTGAATGATGCTTTTTCTTCATGTCAGCAGGCGAGCATTCATGCAAACGCGGATGATATTCAGCTGTGCTCAGACTTTAATAAAGACCTTGTATTGAATAAATCTTGGGCGTGTCAAAATGGTTTTTGTCTTAATTGTGATAAGTGTTATGTACTATTCCATCTTTGTGTATAGGGAATAACCCAATCAAATTCGTTTCCAAAGTAATAAACCTTGGCTTTGTTATTAATTCCGATTTAACGTGTATTGACCATGTGAACTCCATCGCTAGCAATGTGTATTACACCTTAAGAAATTTAAGAATGCAATCTATTTAATAATGCCTTCAATTTGCTACCCTGAATTAGTCTATAGCAAGTTAGATTCTCAATCTGCGCATAAAATTGTGGTAGCCTTTAACCAATTAACACGTTATGTGTTTGGGCTAATGAAATATTAACATATCTCTGCCTGGAGGAAGCGTCTGTTGGGTTGTGAAATTTCTGACTACTTGAAAGCCAGAAACTGTATTTTCTTATTTCGGCTTATGATTGATAAGACATTGGGCTATCTCTGTGAGATATTGTTAGTTCCAAAATCAACACGTGTAAATGACCTATTAGTTCCTAATTATAACTTCCTTTCCTCTGCAAGGTTATTTTTCGTCAGCGCTATAACTCTATCCCTGCCACTACTCGCAAGAGTTTAAATAAAAGCAACTTTGAGACTGTATTGTACTCATATTTTCGTTAGTTTTTAAATAATTTCCTATGTATGACCTAAGATATGCTATCTATTTATACCTATTTGCATACATGTATATCTAGTCATACCTATGCTTCATTGCTACCAAGTTCTAGTTTTTAAAATCATTATTTATGTATCAGTATTGTTTTTAATATAATTTCTAACTTAATTTCCATATGTACTTATTTATTTGTTTATTGTAAGTTTTCACTACAGTATTTTATATTGTACTACAAAAGACATCTTTGATCTTACAGTACTAATGTGTTAATCAATAAATGAAATGAAAAATGCAGAAAATATTCCAAATACTCATATAATTTTTGTTTAATTTAAAATATAGCACTGTAATATGCAAATTTACCATACATTTTTAAAGTATATTTTTCATTACAATTTATATCGCCTTTCTAGCACTTTTTAGCTATTGTCAGTTGTGTACGGTAATTTATTCATATCTCAAGTAATTTCATCGTACAAGTGAGGACTACTATGAAACCTGTTTTTGTTGCGATGATATTATATGGTATTTTCGATAATTTTTTGTGATTCTATTTCGATTAAAACTCATGTAAATTCTGTCTTGGTTTTATGATATAGATTGATTTGTTAAAATTAATGAACTTAAATGACATTTATGTTTAGAATAATATTTATTATTTTTCAGAAAATACGATTGTTGATCTCGAGAAGTGAGAATTTTTCGGAGTCATGGTTATTAATGGTAATTTCTAATTTTCCCAATTTTTACAGTAAATTAGTTTTAGATTTTTAGTTCTTGGTCTAGTTTACAAACATACTCGTATAAATGTTACATTTGCATTGCAATATGCCTGCTGACTGTCAGTGTGAATTACTGTCAATCCATCTTCAATCTCAACAACGAAGAGGACTATTATGTGTCGAAAATCATGAGCGTCGAGGCGTATTTCCGCTTAAGCGGTTACGTCAATAAGCTAAATATTCATTTCTGGGCCATTGAAAATTCCGGTGTTATGCACGAAGAGGCATTTCGTCCACTCAAAACCGCTGTGGAATGGCGTTCATGCGGGAGGGGTGATTGTGCCATATTTTTTTTTTTTGAAAACGCTATCGTCAATGCAGTTTCTGTTACTTACGCCTTCTTACCGTCGGAATTGGATGAGCAGGGTTTGTTGAACATGTGGTTTTAACAAAACGACACAAGGGCCACAACAGATATTGTGAAGGAAGGAAGCGTTTCCTATTAAACATCCTAGGCATCTTCTTTGGGGTTAAATATGATTAAACGGGCACAAATGTCTATCAGCACTGCCGGCAGCCCCTTGAGGGATATCATCTTTTCCATTTAACACAAAAAGTTATAAAGGCCAAAATAAAAATTTCCTTCCCTCCAAATTATTTTTTTTTATTTAGTAAACAAATTTTTAAAATTTTTAAATTTAAAATAATTTTTTTTTATTTAATAAAAAAATTATTCAAAGATAAAGCCGGGGGTTATCTACATATCGCAGGATAATGCTTTCAGAATTACATGAAGTACATCAAAACTTTGAATTAGTTTAACAATTATGCCAGTAATATCTGGTGACAGCTGCACATTAGGGTGGAGTGATGACATATGAAAAAAAAAATTTCTTATCTTCGTAACGGAATAGCAATTAAAAGTTGCTTTTATAAGAGTTAACAACAATCACAAAATATTATGTTTATAGGATGACGCTTTGAGGTGCCCCCAGACCAAAGAAGTCGAGAGAAATAGACACGATTTCGCAGCTAATTATTAACTTCATATATCAACGATGTGCATAAGGATGGTATTTCTAACTTGTTTTAGTATGTGTACATTGCTATAGTAAAATTATGAATAATAATTAAAAATGAGAGAACTTAAATGTTTTAAACTTTTTTTTATTGAAAATAGTATATTTCTGTTTATGTAAATTATGAAAAGCTATACAAGAGCATACAACTTAACCTAAGTTTTGAATTTTTTTTTTTGATCGAAGGCTGGCATCTTTTGTCGTGATAATAATCGTGCTCTTATAAAACCATCACGTGCATTTCCTCCACTCTCCAGTGGACTCTCCAGTCCACTCCATTTCTCCAGTGGACGCTTCCGTCACCAGCTGAACGCAGCGTTCTACGGCTTGGGTATGACAAGGAAACTCAACAATTTGTTTAAGAGTATCAATTGAAACATTTAAAGTCAAAGGTGGTTCAGTTATTTGACAGCTTTGCCAATTAATTATTTCAGTATAATCGGGAGTCTCATGCTTTAGTGTAGGAACTGTGAACTTACGTAAAATTTTTTCTGGCCTTGCTTTTAAAATACGTTGATATGCTAGGTTACGTATAGCTTTTCTCTCATCTGCAAGCATGGCAATAAGGAGATTTTCTGGATGACCGAAATAGCCATTACGCTGAAGCACAGGATAAATAACGTTCTTTAAGTTGTGATTTAAGTAATGGCACAGGCTTATTGCTTTCCACAAATGTTTTGCTCCGTTTGTACAGGATGGATTAAATTTGATGGTAAACCACATTTGACCATAAACTTTCATAACGAAAGTAGCCAATATTTGTAAGTTTTCTTCAGGATCCCTTTTGGTAGCATACAACCTTAGAATTCTAATTGCTGTGGTTAACCATCTTGAATGGTTGAGAGGTCCAGGTTTCATGTTCGCTAGATCTGATGAAAAATCACCCGTGCTGATGGCGGTCATTATATCAATTAGATATTTTTGGTCGGTACTTAAGTCATTTTTGGCAACCTTGGGTAATGTCGTAGGAATAGGAGGAAATTTTGCGATTTTCGTTGTTTCACAAGATTTTAATTGAATTCCAATTGGTCCTGAAAAACACCGGGGTCCTGCAGTTTCTCCATCCAAATGTAACAACAAATGTCTCAGTGGAAGTTCATTTGAATGCAACTGGCAGACAACCCAATGTAATGGTTTTTGCAGCTCTTCTTCCATTAGACGAATAACACCACCTTTGGAACCGGTATTTACTACTGTCCCATCACAGCCAATAACAGCTATAGCATTTACATAAATCTACTGATTTACTCTTCAAGTTAGTTATTATGGAATTTTGTATGACTGTTGCGTTTCCCGACTGGCATGTGATATGCCCAAAATAATCACTTCCTGGTTCCGACAGAATTATGTAGTGCTCTTCAATTTTTTGCTCTCTATAATATTTACCTTGTTTCTTTACAAGAACCAAAGATTTGTCCTTTTTACCATCAAAGTAAAGACCACGCATTTTTTCATTAATTTTCACGCATTCATCTTGTAAAGTTGACCTTACCTTAACTCTCTCCCGGCGCACCTTTGAGCGATCTATTACAAAACTCTGGTCATTTGTTGCAATAATACCGAAGTCTGTTAGAACAGATGAAACTATAATGGCTGCAGATCTATCGGACACTCCAGTGCGATCACAGGCAAGAGCTAGAGACGGTAAAGCTAGTCGTGGTTTTTTTATAGGTGTCTCAGCGTTTCCATTTTGATCATTTGGCGGATAATTCATACTAGAGCAAGAAAAAGTGGAACTCTGGGAAGAATCGCTGCTTTCTTCAAGCTCAATTTCAAACGAAGAACGAGAGCAGGATGGCTTTTCAATGTCTTCTCGCTGTCGACTACGGGACAAACTTTTTTCTATTCTCCCTTGTTTTTTTGCACTTTTAACGGAGGCAACCAAATCAACGCTGCCAACCATCATTTTTCTCGTCGTTCTTTGGTCAAGTAAAAAACGAATTTCCTCCTTAGGTACGCGAGAGTTTTTTTCACACTTACAGTTCGTTATAATATTACATTTGCAACTGCTGATATCAAATAATCGGAGGGACTCGTTTTGGAAACTTGCAACCTTCTCTTGGTAAATTTTGTTAGTTTGGCGTCCTTTTTGTGGTTTTTTTATGTTCCTATATTTGTCATGATAAGAGCGAATAAGTTGTAGAACCCTTTTTAAACTAACAGTTTTCAGCGATGCTTTCTGCCAAATTTGTAAAACTCGAGAAGCAACTTTTACGGATATGTCACGAACAGTCGGCTCTTTTGTTGTTTTCTCTGGCTTTAATTCATGCTTAACGTAGAGGTAATATTTCATAACGTTATTATAAGTGGGTAGTTGTGATGTAGGTAACATTTCCGGAAAACCAAATATAGGACAGCTTGTCATTCGTCGCGTTTTTACTTGAGACATTTTTACTGCCAAACAGTCGTTTAAACTATTGCAATATGAATTTGGTAAACCTCAAGTTATTTTATAATATGAAACGATTAGTAAAGTTTACTTACGAAATATTTTTCCACAAAGTCGTTGAAACCAAATCGTAATAAATTAATATAAATTCACCAAAAATTAACACAAGCAATCACTCACAATGAAAGTTCGTCTATGGAACTAATGAACATATTATGATAAATAACATGGTGAATTAAATTAGTATGCCATGAAAACTACTAGTAGGCTTTGAAATCAAATCGAATATCCTCAGCTAATTGAAATCAATGTAAACACTAACAACAACCGCAAGTAAATCAAAGCAAGTGTATGTATGTATTATAATGAAGAGGCTAACGTAATTTTTACTGACTGCTTTTTTTTTCAAAATTTAGTGGCGTTGGGGGACCTCAAAACATACGATGAGGAAAATAATATTTTGCACACATATTTCTGAGGTAGAAAGGCAACTTTCTACGGGTCTGCCAAAAGCGATTTAAAAAAAAAATTTCACTCCATCCTACTGTACATAGCTAAAAAAAAGAAAACTTTCTGGGAGTATTACCGTCATTTGTGTTACCAACAGATTGTTTTGACATATCCACTAAAAGCCCTATTTCAGCATAGAAACGTTTCTGTTTGTGTTGTTTTCTTTATTTGGCAAAGAGTTCTGTAATTTTTCCTGTTTTCCATAGTAACCATTAAGTCAATACTAATGTGGCCGACCAATTCGGTGTGGCCTACAGATTACCGAGAAATTTAAATGGAAATGAGATTCTTTCTAACCAGTCGTGATTTCGACTTCATCCGCTTGCACTTTATTAAACTCAGTACTAAAACGGCTAACAAAAGCCCCAGAGCCCTTGCACAAGATTCAGAATCTTGTAAGTTGTGCTTTCGTCAAGTTTTTTTGGTTGCAACCAAATTTGAAATATGCATATCTTTTTGCTTCATTTTATACTAGAAACGGGGTGCCCCTCTTTACTGCACTTAAAACATACGATGCTATACTACGCTTCGTGCCAAATCCGAGGCATCACTACAATTTAAACCTCTCATCACTGTTGAATTTGAACCCGGCGAGACCTTGCTTAAACACGTTGGTGGTGCCTAATTCGAATTCGACGACGCAGGCTGGTGCTTTCGTACATATATCTTAATTTGCTCATTCAATTCTCTAATGCTTACCGATTGGTACCGGTTACTTTTATTTGTGCTAGAATCAGGTATACCCTCAATGAAATATGCGATGAGGCTATGGGAATCCTAGTTTATCGTCATAGTGTATAAGTATTCGCGGATGTCCTCTCGTGGACATAATCTACGGTTGTGATATATCAATGATACTGTGACACCAAACTCTTCACGCAACGCTCTCTTCAACAAGGCCCAACTATATACTAGATTGGCCGGATCCGCTAAACTTGGTTAAATATTCGTCTATATCGCGCAGAACGAATACAGAACGCTTCACTACAGACCTGGGCACACTACGTTGGCTTAAGAATTCATCCAGACCAAAATGCTATAACAGTCTTACGTCCATTTGTCTCTAACCCCAACTCTTCCAATTTCGTTTTTAATCCGTCCACGTTCGACCCTAATATCTGATCACGATCTATTTATTACAACAATGATTAGTACAAATATGAATACAATGGTTAAAGATAAAATATGTGATAATTTTACTGACAATAACGCAGAAACAAAAAATGAATTATGCGATGTTTAATGATATCTATAATGTTTACTGACAATAGTGAAATACAATTAGAAGGGAAGTAACATGAATTCGGATGATAAACACACCGATAAATTTTACAAACACATTTCAAATTTTATTTAGTGGGATCACTTTAATAACTCCTTGCGGTTATATACTTGTCTTTTATATTACGTTTGAGCAATACTTAAGCGTAGCGAACATCATCTAGTTACATTCATACATATTCTTATTAGAAAATGTATTAGCTCTCCCTTCTCATCCGAATTCGACATAACAACAAAATACATGTGCATATACACGTATAACAGTTTTACTCACATAAACTATGTACTCATTTGCCTCTGATGCTGTCCCTCGCTGCTAACTACTGTACGTGTTGTTTATTGCTGCTCTTTGATACACCTGCTATGCACTCCTGCGTCGCAGTCAACTTGGCCATTTCACAGTTCCTTGTCTCGCCTTGCTGTCACGCTGCCGTCCCGGATTGCGCAGCGTTGTTGCAACTGTGCGTTCTGTGTGTACTGGGGTACCTCAAGCTTACATACGCACACGGTTCTCCCACGATATAAAAAATGATTTATTAAAGCTCTCTAAATGTATAAAATTAAATTCGATTTTGAGGAAAAAATTCAAAGATAAAGTAAAAAGATCAAAGATAAAGTAAAAGAGAGGGTACATTTTTAGTTATTGTACACTTCTGTAAATACAACATTCAGGAATTAGTAATGTCTGATTCTGGGGGCACCAATTCGTGACAGCGCAACATATAACTGTCCGTGAGAAAAGACTTCGTTCCGAAGAGAAACTCCAATAGTACTAAAAGCTTGCCATTGTGATTTGTTAATAGCGATTGCAAAGCATGTTCTGAAAGGGAACTGCATTCGTGTGAAACTAAGTGGTAAGTTTGTTAGTATCATTGGTATCCTCGGGATATTTTAGCTTGTATAACATTAGGCATAAGACGCGTGATTTTGAGTCGTGTACCGTTACATAAACTCGGAGGCTTAAGATTTCGCAAAAGTATTATTGGTGTACCAATTTTAAGGTTTAATTCATTTGGCTCCAGTCCCGTGGGGTTAAGAGAGTTGAGAAACTCCGTTGGGTAGTGAACAACATCATCTTGATCTATCACTGAGTCCAAAGACTAACATATATACTTTGTATTCCGTTGAGACTCTGCGAAATTCCTTTGTTAATCTCGTCGGCAACAGAATTCGTTGAAGCAACGATTGCTTGCTCGCACATCTAACAATTTTAATTTTTGTATATGTGACCATATCTCAGACTTTAAAGCATGGGTTAACAATATCTGCCCGTGTGCCTTTAGCGACCACCGGTAATGTCTGCCTAAAATCTCCTGTGAATACAAAAGTACCTTCACCTATTAGCGCCTCAGAAGATCTTAAATCTTTATCTTTTGTATCCACGGCATCGATATGACACTTATGAGATATTGTACTCTCATTTCAAATATGGGGAATGCTTTCTGGAACTCAACAGCGTGGAATTTTGGTGAGTTTAAAAAAACTCACTGAAAAACTTATAAAATATCAGTAGTTGTGGATTCCTTTAGTGTTCGTATTTGTCAGAATTACTAAAAACATGGTATTTTTTTTCAAAAACTGTTTTTAAGTTAATTTTTGTCATGATCGCACAACATGTTTTCGGGATAAAAAGTGATGGATTTCAGTTATAACCATTGGTAGCTCAGTTTTCGGGTGCCAGCAGTTCATCGCTCCCCTGATTCGGTTTTGTTGCCACCTCAAACCACGAGTTCAGTGGACGATCTCGGCAGACAAATGAGAGAGTTTCGTATCATATTATCTTTGTCACTGCGAACTATAGCTAGAAGAAGTGAATTCACGAACGTCTTGCGGGTTCCTCCAGATAAAAAAATGTATTTCCTGTGTTATTGTTTACGCGAGATATGACCGACAATGTATCCTTCCAATGATTACATATATATTCTTACATGTGTTTTACAATGTCTAGGCGCCTGTTAGCAAAGCTTTGATCAAGTGGGGGGGGGCTCCCTTAAATCCCTAAATTTAACATGTCCATTGCTTCAACAGATTCCTGCTACTTCTTTTGCCCACTTTTTTGCATTGCAATGAATGAGAATAGAGTTCATCGAGCCAATCAGAAAATGCAAGTGTTCAATATCCCAGTAGTCGCAGGTTGTTGGGCTTGTAATTGCCGCACCCTAACACTTTCTACACGGATATCGCGCTCAACCGCTATTTTGTTTTTCTTGTGCGTATATTTCTAGAAGACCTACGCAATTGTGATTTCTAAAAAGTTTAATATGACACCGACATATTACTATTTTACCAATTTGTTCCAAAATAATACATAATACTTTACCTTTTATTTCTTTAATTGTTAAGTAAAAGCTCTTCACACTTTTTTCTTTTTAATAATTTCTTCACAGACATCTTTCTATTGCATTCAATGCAATACCTTTTTACAGAATAGCATCAACTAATTAAGCTTGATTACAGCAAAATCGAAAGCACCTACATATGTATGTACATTCAAAATTATCACACTAGTTATTGGAAAGCCTTTGGTTGTTGTTGTTCAACACCTGTATTGAAAAATGTAGCTGTTGTTAAATTTTTTGAATATGCAAAGACTCCTAGGGCAAATTCAAAGAAAACAGCGGTAATTTTCGTTTTAAAGCAAGAGTTTTAATTTTTGCCACCTGCCGTCAAAAGTATTTACGCAAGTTCTATTCGCGACAAAAGTAATAACACAACATTAAAAAGTGATTTGCTTGTTAAATGAAATACAATTTTAAGATTTAATATTAATATTTAGTAAGAACATTGACTAATATTCCGTTTGATTACCTTTGGCATCAATTACTGGTTGCAGCCTGGAAAAAATGGAGTCAATTAATTTGTGGAGAAATGGTATTGCCAGCTTCTTCCAAATTTTCTTGATTTCGTCGATTGTGTCATGCCTTTTCCTATTCTTATTGATTGTCCGTTGTTGTTTGATAAAAGACCAAACATTTTCAATGATGTTTAGATCTAGACTTTGATGTGGCTAATAGTTGGTTGGGAAAAGATTGTTGGCTGATTTGAATGCATTATCATTATGAATGTCAACGAACCGCCTCCGAATCTGTTAAGAGGCTGCACTGCGCTATCGCGTAGGCTTTGTGGTAAATACATGAATTTACTTCCAAATGCGCGCTGGAACTGAAATGGGGACTCTTCTGTCCACAACACATTATGCCAGTACTCAATTGCGTTTTTTATGTACTCCTTGACAAAGGCGAGGCTTATATCGATCACTTTACGTACGACATAGTAAGTTTAAATTTTTGCTTTTTAATCTACGCCGCACTGTTGCTTCAATTACGGCTTTTCCAATCAACCCCATTTGCTGCGATAGGAACAGGGCTTTACGATTGATTCTCCCTGATGGCTCACATTAGTATTCTGCTCTCTCTGAAGTTAGCAATGGGCTTACGCCCAGTCCTGGCTTTATTTGTTAAATTTCCGTAAGTTTTTTTTTTTTTTTTTTGGTAAATTCTAAACGGGTTTTCGTGAAATTTGGTCAAATTTTGCCAAATCCTAAGCAGAAATACCATTCTTAAACTTGGTAACGATTTCTGCTCGTATTGCAATGCTTAACTCTATTGTTTTAACCATTTTCATTATTAAATTTTCAGAACATGCAGTTTTCTCTCAAACAAATCCAACAGCAACCACACTGTACCATAAAAAACTACAACTTTCAGTTTTTAATATGTATTGTGTAATTACTTTTGTCGCAAATAAAATTGGTGTAAATACTTTTGACGTCAGGTCGCAAAAATTAAAACGCTTGCTTTAAAATGAAAAGTGCCGTTGTTTGGAGTCTGCATACTGCAAAGAATTTAACAACAGCTATAGTTTCAATACAGGGGTTAAGCAGCAACAACGAAAATCTTTCCAGTAAATAATGTTATAATATTAGCTTTGCGTAAATAACTATGACTACCCCTGTATATGTTTAATTCTTATGATACACAGGGTTGTCGTCATGTCGCTCGCACACATCTCGTTCGCGGTTGTGAGTTCGTGGTTGATCGGCACTGATGTACAGAATTTTCGCGTCGCTATGCGCTGTATTTGGCGACCAAATAGTTTAATGCTTGCACATCTTTGTATATTTTTGTAATTTTACACCCAAAAAAGTGTGTTTGTCTTCCAAGAAGAAAAAAATAAGCACCATATTTTGTTGTTTTTTTACAAATTCTTCATTTAGAAAAAATAAGTATTAAAATCGGTGCAGTACTTTGAGGGCCAAACAGTTACAAACATTTCCTATATAATCAATTTTATATAATAGTATACATATGTAGATAAAGGGGATACACATACAGTGGCTCACAGCCAGCAGCGAAATGAAAAAGCGTTTTGTAAAAAATCGTGTTTATATTGCGAAATAATTTTTTTTTTAAACTGCTTTCACAATGAAGGAAAATCTACAAAGTAAAACTTCGATATGTTTAGCCGATGTCGTCAAACGATAGAAAATGTAGTTAAACGGTGTAAGGTGCGCGGCGGTAAAGAAAATTTAACCCGTTGTGGTCGACCAAAGATGCTAACTATGAGAGAGGAACGCAAAATACTTAAATCCAACTGCGAAAATCCACATTTATCCGCACCAAAGATTAACGACAAGCAGATCTACACACCCAAGTTTCTGAACAGACAGTGCCCAGAGTGCTCAGTACGAATAATATTCATTCGCGTGGCTCGAAGAAAACCACTTATTTCAAATATTAATAAAGAAACGCGACTTTTATTCGCCGACACCTACAAAAGTAAAAGTTTCGAGTTTTGGAAAACTGTAATATTTAGCGAAGAAAGCAAATATAATATTTTTGGATCGGATGACCGTCGTATGGTTTGGCGGAAACCAAATGAAGAGCTGCGTATAAAAACCTCAAAGCAGCTGTTAAACACGGCGGAAGTTCGGCAATAGTGTGGGGGTGTATGTCGGCTCAGGGAGTTGGAAATCTTGTTTTTATAGACATTATAATGGATGAAATATGTATAGTTGTCCATTCTTCAAGGACAATTTACACTCCAGTGTAGAACAAATGGGTTTGGCAAGAAACGGGGGTTTGTTTCAGCATGACAACGACCCGAAACATACGCCTCAAGACATTAGAATGTGGTTACTTTTCAACGCAAAACATTTTCCAACACCCTCTCAAAGCCCTGGCATATGATATGCGCAGTGAGTGCTTGAACGGAGCGTTCTTCTCTCCCAAAATAGCATTAAAATAGCTGACGCAATACAACCACCTTTTTACGTACCTATTTCGTTTCATGCCTCTTTTTCACACAGTCATCAGAATTCGCACAATTCAGCTATATCAAAGCGTTCAGGGCCACACTCGCCAGAGCCTTTAGCTCTCACCTCGCTCACAGCAGTACCTTTTGTACCAAGAAGAATTCTTGTCAGGTGGTGTTAAAAGTACACTAACAACTTATACGCACAATGACAATACGAACTACAGCAAACATATTTCTAACTGCTAAATCAACATGCGGATCAATTCAGCGGCTTGGTTAACATCACCCTACATGAATATGCCTTGTATTGTGCAGATACAGCAATAATGATAGAATATTCTCTTATTCGTTTAGTGAGAGCTTCATGGGAACAGCGAAAGAAAATGAGAAGCAAACACGCCATTATACAAAAGCAGAGAACGTATATTGACAGAGAAGTAACGTCCTGCTTCATTCCACTTCACCACTTAATAATTTTTCACCTACAAGGGACAAAATTTTACAACGGTTGATCTAAAAATACAATTTTAGAGATAATTCTTGGTGCAATGATAGTTAGCCTCACTTTTTCGGCAGTTCTATTGCGGTAATGTATTTAAAGGTACTGGGTAGGTTGGTAAAATGATTGCAACCCATGTCGCCCATGTAGCAAAAATACTGCCGTTTTTATGCATTCAACTGGACAAAACCTACTGTGTAATTGAAGGATGCGCATTAAAACCAGCGCGCGTTGTTAATGCAATCTACTATGTTGGAGGTCTCGATCCTAGATACATGCCCTAGATTATCAAGGAAAGGACTTCCTAAGGATGCAAGATGAATGCGGGCTAGAGCCGCGCATTTGCACGTCTCTGCAGCTTCTGCACTATTCGTTATTTATTTACTTATTTATTTATTTATTTGAGTAGATAAAACAAAAACAAATTGTCTTGCAGACTAATGTAATATTTCAACAAAAATAATCTTAATGAATAAGAATAATCTTATGTATAAGAGAGAGATAATTGATATAGAGTGATATCACATTTAATTCTAGTGTGGATTACAATCACATCATAAAGGATATCTTATTTAACACTTACAAATGATATCAAAAGAATATCATATATAACACCAGTGTGCATTAGAATCATATCATAGGGTGCATATGTATGTCTTATTTAACGCTTACAAAACTATATCAAAAGGGATATCATATTAGTCCTATTACTTATACGCATACTTAAGAAGGGTTATGAAAGAGTATTTTGATGACACAAAATCTATTTCATAAGATTTAGAGATTGTATTCAGTTCCATGAGGGGTCTGGTGATGGGTGCATTTGTTGCAAAACGAGTTCTTATGTAGCCGATATAAAATAATAAATAATATAATCAAAGTTAAGAAGCGATCTAGCTGGAGTGTTGAAATAAATCCGCCCAAGAAGTGAGGGGCAATCCACTACTCCGTGAATAATATCATACACGAAACATAAAGACAAAGTAGATTTTCTAGTTTTCAGGGATTTTACATTAATAAGAAGGCATCTCGAATAGTATGAAGGGACTCGGTCATGAAAGCGAAGGGAACTTAAGCATAGCTAATGAAATTTTTTTGGAGTCGTTGAATTCGAGCTATATGACATGTATGATAAGGTCTCCAAATGAAAGATGCATATTCTAGTTTTGAACGAACAAATGCCATATAAAGCAGTTTGAGTGTGTAGGGGTCTCAAAATTCTGTGCATAGCATAAGATTTAGAAATGGTATAGTTAATATGATTAATAACACTTTGCAACGAAAACAACACCCAGGTTAGCCTGTCCCAAGCCATAAGGGAGAAATTTTTTTTATCGAAGTTAGACACGCATACGCTCTATTTTTTTTTACATTTTATCTAAAAATTACAAAAAAAAAGTTTCATTACGATTGGACAGTGGCAACCCGTGCCTTCTTGACGCCAAAGTTTTAAAAAATGCCTATTTTAAGCGTATTTTTCTCTTTGGGTTATCCTTGGAGAAAATTAACCAAAAAAAAATACCAGAATGAATTTTTTTTAAATAGAGGAGACAAATACAATTCCAATTGCATTCATTTATTAAAATCGGTTAATAATTGATAAAGTTATAATATTTTTAGCACAAGAACCACAGTGTAAAATTGCGTTGTATTCTCAAAGTCCCGTTATTTTGCCAATTTGTAAACACATGGATACGGTCTCGGCATCAGTATGGAATATTTTGTGCTCTTTTCGTCTTTCGTCGTTTCTCGTTCAGTGAACACGTGTTTTTAATTTATAATATAAACTTTGAATAAATCAATATGTCGGTGGGATTACGAAGTGGTAAAAAAAAATATATATCTAATAGGCGGTGTAAAACATGAAATAACTGGGTCAAAACTTCCTTCTAATAGGCAAGTTAAGAGTGTTTTATTTTACAATTTACGTGTAGTAAATTTAACTGTTAACGCAAGGGCAAACCTTGTTATTCGTGAATGTATAATATATTGGGAAAAGGCTCGCATACCCACCAAAGCTATCCCTTTGTGTCAAAAAGCTTGTGCAACTATATGCATTTTGGAGAAATTTACAAAAGAATGCTAAAAAAAACTCAAGACGGTTATGTTCAACAGCGCCAAGGATTTTTAAATACTTTAGACAATTTATTCGAAATTGCTCACATAAACGCACTTCAAGCAATCAAAATAAGCGCAGACAAAACCTTTCTGCAGCGCCAGAGGGAGCCGGGGCGACCTGGCTGCTTAGCTGGAGTCGACAAAAAGCTGGCTGATACGGAAGAAAGAGTTCATCTTAGGACGATCGAGGAAGAGAAGCGGCAAGGAAAATGTTTTATCGAACCATAACCCTCAACGTCTTCTTTTGACGAGGAAGAATACTATTTATCTTCCGAATCAGATGGAACAGTAGATTTACACGATAGTGTACCAACTTTAACTACAGAAATTAAACACAAAACACGTAAAACAAATAAAAAAGACTTTATTACTCCAACACTAGTAGCAGCTCTAGATAGATGCCAGCTATCCACACGAGACTCTATGTTTATTCTTGAAGCAACGCTTGAGGCACTTGGGCACACTTCAGAAGATTTTTCTATCAGCAAAAGTACAATTCAAAGAATTCGAACTACAAGACGAAAAGATCGTGCTGAAGCCATAAAACGCAACTTCCAAGACAACGTGCCAGATGTTGTGACAATTCATTGGGATGGAAAACTTTTTTCAGCTTTGAACTCACGGAAATCGAAAGAAGAGAGGCTTCCCATAGTAATATCATATGGCAGTCAAGAACAGCTACTTGCTGTGTCACGTTTGGAAAGTTCCACAGGAAGGGGACAGGCTCAGGCGCTATAGAATGCAATTGCAGACTGGAATCTAGAAGATAAGGTACAAATTCTTGGTTGCGATACTACAGCGTCTAATACAGGCCGTGTTAATGGTGCTTGCACGCTTATCGAACAAAGACTTAATAGGGAAGTTATTATATTTGCCTGCCGTCATCATATGTATGAATTGGTGCTGAAAGCTGTTTTTGAAATAAAAGCCACTCATGTGACCACAAGCCCTGACATTCCCCTCTTCAAAAAGTTGCAAGATAACTGGAAGCATATCAACACAAAGAAAGTACAGATATGTATATACAGGCAAGTTGTCAACGTACATTGCTGATTCAGAAATTGAGGACTTGCTTGCTTTTTACAAAGCCAAATTAACTGACGAAACGCTCAGAAAAGATTATCGGGAGTTGACAGAGCTATCAATAATATTCCTAGGTGGAGATGCCGAAAAGAAATTAAAAATAAGGCCCCCAGGAGCCATGCTCGGTGGATAGCAAGAGCCCTTTATTCTTTAAAAATAACAGTGTTTAGTGCTCAATTGGACATTGAAAGTCAGGATAAAATAGCCTTGTTTGAAGTCGGTCTGTTCATAGTGACTTCCTACGTCAAGCCGTGGTTACAATGCGCATCAGCAATAAAGGCACCTTACCAAGATTTGTGCGTTTTAAAAGCTATGAAGGACTACGAAAGAATTGATAAAAACATTTCAAAGGCAGCCTTATACAAGCTAAGCCAACACTAATGGTATTTGACTGACGAAATAGCTATACTGGCACTTTTTGACGAGGATGTCGATCTAGATACTAAGCTGAAAATGGTAGCAAATTTAAGCAACGAACACATAATAAGTCATGGCAAAAGGTATACCCCATCGAAGGAAGAAATATGTGGTGCTTTATACGGTTAGTATTGAATCCTACTTACAAGTTGTTTGCTACGTTTTATATTTATACAAATATACACCACGTTCCTCTTTTTTAATTTAGAAAAAAACATTTTTGACTTTGTTTCGGTCAAAAGTAAATTATTGTTCGATCGTCTCAATATTGACGCCAGTTTTCTAAAACAATGTCCAACTCTGTGGTCGAATAATGTTTCATTTCAAGAAGCCAGGAAACAAGTGTCCCCATTGAGAGTGGTTAATGATACAGCTGAAAGAGCGGTCAAGCTAATGAAGGATTTCCATGGATTAATCACGGTTGAAGAAGATCAAAAGCAGTATTTATTACGTTGTGTACAAGAACACCGAAAAGTTTACCCAGATTGTAACAAAAAAACTTTAAAAAGAAAATTTGAATAACGATATTATTTAACTTTTAAATGTTATATGCAATATACTCGTAAGACCATAGAAGATTAGTTCTTGTATTGAATATTTCATATCATATATAATTATTGACTGATTTAAATAAATTAAATTTAAGGTAAAATTAATTTTTTTCGAGCGAAAACAACCAAAAAATGCGAGTGGAGCATCGTTTTTCATTTTTCAAATTTGCGAGGTTGTCATCTTTGCAGGCCCACTGTGCAATTTCCTTTGGGACTATATAGCCACAATGACCATATTTCGATGGAATAACACCTCAGCAATGACTATGTTAAGTTTCGTTCTAAGCGAAGAAATAGTTTAGAAAATCTTGAGTTATGCCTAATTTATTCATGAAACCCCCCCCCTGTGTAACGCTTTGTGCACTGTGGTTCTTGTGTTAAAAATATAACTTTATCAATTATTAACCGATTTTAATAAATGAATGCATTTTGGAATTGTATTTGTCTCCTCTATTTAAAAAAAATTCATTCTGGTATTTTTTTTTTGGTTAATTTTCTCCAAGGATAACCCAAAGAGAAAATTACGCTTAAAATAGGCATTTTTTAAAACTTTGGCGTCAAGAAGGCACGGGTTACCACTGTCCAATCGTAATGAAACTTTTTTTTTTGTAATTTTTAGATAAAATGTAAAAAAAATAGAGGGTATGCGTTCGAAAATATCGAAAAAAAAATTTTGGGACACCCTAACCCAGGTCCATAGTTTTACTAACTGAATTCAAACGACGATTAGATATAAAATAAGATGTCCGTACCGGGAAAAAACACTTGGCGAAAGTAATATGAAAGGATTTCTCTATGTTCCCCTAGCTTATACTCATTAAATCAAAGCCTAAACGAGATGAGTCAAGACAATAAAAATTATTGTTTTGTATAAATAAATAGACCGAAAAATATTAATATATGTATCTAACCATAACAATTTCTCTAACAGCAATAGGAAGTACAAATAGAATTTGTTATAATCAACAACAACCACACATTCATGTAATAGCGGCAGACTGCCGTTTTTGAAATTGTGTTTCCAAGTATACACAGCTTACTTGGCTCATCTCGTTTAGGCTTGGCCTTACTGAGTGTAAGCCAGGGGACGTGAGTCCGATCCCTGCAACAAGTCTGATGAGGAGATGTGGTAATTTCCGAAATAGCTATAAGTTCTACCATTGTTGTTTTTTCTATAATTTTTCCTATTAAAACTGGTCTTGAGCTCACAAAAATTATTGTTTAATATCTGTGGCAATTTACCAAAACATCTTAAGTCGACTTAAGTCAAAATCGAGTTAAGGTCATATTCTAGTTCTCCTACTCATAATCCATATTTGTGTCCAATCCGATTTAAAAAATTTCAATTTTAAAGAAAGTTATCGCCTTTTGTATTTTTCTTATCTTTATTTTTGAAAATATTACATACATTAAAACATCTTAAGTAAACTTAAATTTTATGAGATGGTTTATTGGTTGTTAAAGGTTTCTTCATATAAACTTATGTCAAGATAAGTTCTATTAATATTAAAAAAAATTAAAAAATATGTATTCAATGAAACATCTTACGCTAAAATGTAAAACTTATATTCTTATAATTTCTTTACTTAAGTGGACATAAGTTGTTTTGAAAAAACTCAAATATTCAAAGAGAGAACTTTTTACATTTTGCAAAACATCTTAAGTCTACTTACGATGTTATGCAATAATTCTCTTCGAACATAACGGTATTTTAACTCAACATAAGTTTGTTTGGATGCGTGCTCACAACGCATTATTTCGAACATAAGCGATCAGTTGAAAACAAGTCGTTGCGCTAATAACTTCAAAAATGGAAAGTGATTTATTGAATAATATAATAATGTAGATTTCGACAGTGATGATTCCATTATTGATCCAAATTTTAATTTAAGCGGATGTACTGCAGCAAGTTCCAGTTCCGAAAATAATGATGCAAGTTTTATAGTGATTGCATTTATAAAGTGATTTTAAATAAACTTAATATTAGAAAACTCTATAAGTGTTGCAAATAAAGTGGAAACAGAAAAATATTCAAAGACAGATGCAAAGAAAGATGCAAAAGATTCCTGGAATAAAGTTACACCTCAAGCGCTGGTAAGATTGAAAGAAAGAAATGCGCAGATAGAATCACTTTTGAAGAACAAGAATATATACATACGCAGTACTGGGAACTAGGCTCATACAATTTACACAAAGCCTTTCTTGGTGGCTTAATTGAAGTTGAAGAAACAAAAACAGTAAAAAAGGCTAAACGTGACATAAAACCAAGGATAAGACCTTATACAAACAATTATTTTTGGAAGTTGGTAGTAATAAAATCGCAGTATGCAAAAAATGCTTCACATTCACATTATCCGAGACACAACAATCTATAAAAACGGTTGTGAGTGCAAAACTTGATGGGTGTCTAATCGGCGATGGACGTAGAAAACATAAATGCGCTAAAAAACTTTCTATCGCAAAAGAGAATGAAATTCTAGATTTTTTAAAAAGCTTCCCATCGTATGAGTCGCATTATAGTCGAAGGGACACATCAAAACGTTATTTGCCAAGTGATTTATCTGTGAATGAAATGCATCGTCTCTATTGTAAAAAATACGCTTATTCCATTTCAATTTCAAAATTTTTGCAATTGTTTAGCACACTCGACTTGAAATTTAAAAAACCTAAAATTGACACCTGTCATAAGTGTTATTTGCTCCAATGCAAAATACAAGTTGCTAAACCCGAATAATTGGTCTCTCTCTACAACTATAGCAATCTAAACATGTAAATTTAGCAGAAAAAGCTTACGATGCTAAAAAAAAATGATAAGCAGAGAGCTTTAGCTGATGCTACACTTAAAGTGTTGTATTTTGATCTACAGCAGTGTCTTCCTACACCATTATTAAGAACCTCACTTTCTCTTTACAAAAGGCCTTTGTGGACTTTTAATCTTACTATGCCTGATTGTGCAAGTAATCAGGCCTCATGCTACATGTGGCATGAAGCAATAGCTAAAAGATGGGGTAATGAAATAGCACCGTGCGTGTTTGATCATTTATTAACATTAAATACCAATGTAAAGCACGTTGTTTTATACAGTGATTGCTGTCCAGGACAAAATAAAAATTCATTCATTGCAACTATGTTTGTAATTTTTATGCAATTTAAAAATAATGTAGATATTATAGATCATAAATTCTTGGTCCCTGGTCATACTCATATGGAGTGTGATAGCGACCATGCTTTGATAGAAAAAAGAAAAACACTAACTTCAACCAACATTCACCATCCCCGTGATTGGTACCTGTTCTGGTTCTGATAAACTGAACAATTGGCGTAACAAAAAAATTTGTTGTTAATGAAATGGCGCAGTTGAACATATGTATATGACTTTGCACATGCATCAATGAATTTATTTACATGGAGAAAAGTAGATGACAGTGGTGAAAAGTATAGCTGGATCGACATTAAATGGCTAAGATATACCAAAGGAAATGGAAATGTTTATTTTAAAAAATCCTTAAGTGAAGAAGAACCTTTTAAATTTATAAACACATCTAAACCAGGAATAAACTGTGTGAGAATGACAGATTTAAAAATATGCTACGACGCACCAATAAAAATTGGCACAAAAAGAAACAAGATCTTTTAGATATGTTGCCTCTTGTGGATGAAGTTTATAAGCCATTTTATATAAACTTAGCAACAGAAGAGCAGTTAGATTGTCATCCAGATCTTACAGAAGCTGACGAAACTAATGAATAATTAATGCTTTAATTTGCTTTGAAACCAGATTTTTTGTATTATGAGTTGAACTTATTAATATGATTTAAGAAACCATACATGAAGCTGTATATTTTTGTTATGCATAAATTTTTTGTTTTAAAAATAAACAAATACAAAAATCTTATATCCAATGAGTTACTTGTTTCAGTTTTAGCAAAAGCTCTTATGTCAACTTATGTAAGTATTTACCAATTGAAGTATTCATTTTGACAAAATATCTTAAGTAAAATTAAGATTTGATTTTTCATAACTTTCCGTTTTTTTAAATATCTTATGTATAAAACAACGAATAAAACATACTTCTTACTAAAGTGTTTTTCAAAATCTGCCTATAATGTCTTGAGAAATAGTTTTACTTTCTCCTTGATTAAAAATAACTGATTAAATTTCAACACAATAGATTTTAGAGAAAATCGCCAATATCTCAAAACTCAATTTTAAGACTTAAGATGTTATGGTAAAACGCCACAGATATAAATAAATAACACATGCATAGTAGAATATATTTTTAGAACATCAGCATGAAGTAAAAAATTAGCGTACAACTATTAATATCATTAATAAACAGTACAAACAGCAAAGGACCCAAAATACTTCCCTGGTGGGTACCATACGTAGCGATAAACGAAAGTCTGTTCGAAAGATAGGACTTCAACCTATAGGGAAATACGGAGTGAAAGCCTAGGCACGCTAATTTCTTAACTAGGATAGCATGCGAAACTCGATCGAAGGCCTTAGAGAAGTCTGTATATACAACATCGACCTGAAATCCCTTTAGAAAAGCTGAAATACAGTCTTCTGAGAAGACAGCCAAATTTGAAACGGTAGATCTACCCGGAATGAAACCGTGCTGGGTAGGGCAAATCAAACTTTTAACCTTGAAAAACACCCTGTTTTGAATGATACATTCAAACTGTTTAGACGTAGTCGAATGTTTGGATATAGGTCTGTAATTATTTACACCACATTTGTTTCCGCTTTTAAAGATGGTATAATAAAAGACACTTTCCAATCATCAATAAAATCACCGGAAGATAGACATCTTCTAAAAATTATATTCAAGCTAAACACAGTTTTTAAATAGAGCCACAGAAGACCATCAACGCCCGTTTGCGGGGAGCTCTTAAGTTTAGCAATACCATTGTCAATATCATGGAAAGATAAACTGAACAACCCGATATCAACAGAAGATTCCAAATCACACTCAAACTCAAGGTCCCCGTCCGATGGAGATGCTAGATCGGCTGCTTCATTGTTTGAATTTCAAGTTTCATCTTTCAAAAATAAAACTGAAGGCATACTAGAGCTCGATTTCCTAGATTTAATGGAACTCCAGAATACTTTTGTTTGTTTTGCTTTAATACTGGCTTCAAAATTCTGAATATAGTTACTTACTTACTTAATTGGCGCTATGACCGCTTAAGCGATTTTGGCCGAACTTCTTCTATAACTTGTGGTGTGCGTCTTGATGTTGCAACACAAATTGAGGGACCTACAGTTTTACGCCGAATCCCAACGGCGAATGTTTTTTGGGAGAAGTTTTTTCATGGCAGAAATCCACTCGGAGGTTTGCCGTTGCCTGCCGAGGGGCGACCGCTATTAGAAAAAAACTTTTTCTATAATTTTTGAATGTTTCTTGCCCCGAGCTGGATTCGAGCCTGGGACCCTCCGAATAAAGCGCGCACACGCTACACACTCGGCTACGGCGGCCGCCTAAATATAGTTATTGTATAAAAGTTTTATATATATATATTTCTTCGCATATTCTCTGAATTTCAAAGGATGAACAGAATACCTGGTTTTTTTTAATTCTTTAAAAGCTTCGTTTCTTAAATTATTTTTTCTTCAAGCCTATTTTTATTTAAAGAAGTAGAGTAATTTCAAAAACTGTAGATTTAAAAATGTTAAAGCAGCAGCTTTAGACATCTAACCCAGAATCCCAACCAATGATTGATCATAAATGGTTAATGTTATCAAAATTACACATTTTGAAATTAAAAGAAATACCATGGTTTTCGTAGGTAACGGGAGAGCACTCATAGAAATCAATATTAAGAAAAATAGGAGCATGATGACATCTCGAAATAGAGAAAGTAGAGAAGCATTCACTAAGCAAGTAGTTCATATTATTAATTATGAATATAAGATCAAAAATCCTATTAGCTTATTCGGGACATTGTTAATCTGCTTAAGATTAAAATTCGAAAAGCTTTTCACTTGATATAATTCATTACTAGGAATGAGGTCAGTATGCTGGCGACCAAGTAATATTACCTAAGTTAAAGTCACCCAGGACAACAAATTTGCTATAACTATTTGAATTTGAGACTAAGGATGTAACATTATCAATATGAGCCCCATATAGGCTTTCCAAATTGTTAGAAGGGATGTATGAAACGCATACAAACAAATGCCCAAAAGATCCTGCCCTAAAAGTACAAGTGTGTCTTGATTAGCACATACCGCTTTCATAGTGCCCCTATCTTTACGATATACATCATAAATGTTAGGATCAAAATATTATTGATCATAAAAATCAGCGCTATGCCAAGTCTCCACAATAGCGAAAATATCAAATTCTTCCTGCGAACTCATTGTGTGTATCATTTTAGATTTAGTTCTGAGCCCTGAAAATTACGAAAGAAAATTCTAACATGATGAGGCGAATTACGTACACTAGATGTAGGACTAATTATTTAATCAACTGTGCTTCTCCTGTTTTTTGAAAAAAATTAAACGGTCGAACATTGACGTTGGCAGGCCAGACAGGAGGAGAAAGAAGCTTCTCATAAACAGAGTCCGCGACTCCAAGTTTAAAATTAATTACTAGCCCACAGCAAGCAAGCAAATGTTTTTCTATACCTATTTGATTGTAAACATGTTCGATAATATTTTTATTTGACCCCACAACAAGCGTCTGTCTTCTGTTGTTTTTCTTATTAGCACTCATATGATTTACAACAGCAGGTCGAGGCATAACAGCAGGTGTAGGAGCATGAGCAAGAACAGGAGCATATGAAGAGACAAACGTTAGAGTTTTATCAGCAGAAACGGCGGCGACAGCAACTGCGAGAGCAGCATTCGTAGCAGTACGGGACATAGCAATTGATGAAGGAGAGTTTGCATCAGCAAAGTTTTAGTTGCAGAGACGGCGGCGGCAGCAGCATAGGATAAGGAGCATTAAAAAAATTGCCCGAAAGAGTAGCATTGTTTGACTCATTAGTATGCGCAGCATAAGTTTTCTCATGCAGAAATTTAACGTCATTTGACAGAGCCGCAATCGCAGCTAATACGTCCACATCAGACAGAATAGGCAGCACAGCATGCAAGTTATTTTTAGTGCACGGGTGTGCCTTTATTGAGTCTACTTTTAGCTAAGCCGTTCTCACCGCCGTTGTTGTCGCTTCTCCCGCTATTCCCGTTGTTTATCACTGCCGGTCCGGTGCCTCTACAGCAAACTTCGTTAGCGGCTCCCACGACTACAGTAGCTTGTCGGTCGGTGTTTGTTTGTTTGTCGCTGCCTGTTGACTTGGGGTGGTGTTAGCTTTCAACATTGCCCGGAACAAATGTTAGGCAGACAATACTGACTGGGCAATTTGCTGACCAACATTTCGGGTCAACTCCTCCCTTCCTAAGTGGGCATCGTTCGCGATTCTCTCAGTGACTTCTCTTACTAGGACATCCATTGCCCTTTTTGCGTCGTGTTTTTTGTATTTGCTTAGAGCAAATCGCAAGAGGACTAGGATAATGAGGGACGCCATTGCTACTATCAAAACCACTGTTTTTGAGTTGACTTCTCCTCGCAGAGCGCCAATGTGCTTAATATTTTCCGCATTCATTTCTTGAAGACAGTTCAAACTCAATGTTTCTATATGCCCCAAAAGATTGACCTTCTGAGATGTTGGAGTTCCAGGAGTGCGAGTAAGAGCGTTATTTCGGTTGCAGTATTCGGTGCCATTTACCTTTACTGACTGATTAAAAGTCAATAAATAAGTACCGCTTACGGTTCTAATGATCCCGTTTTCACCCTCTATCCTTACAGCGACATTGTTGATAGTAATAATGCCATCATCGATTTCGTTGATGCCCTTATCTTGGTTGGCCTTAGTCGAACAATGTCGATTTTTCGCATTTAACAGCTTAGGCCTCGCTTCCGTTCCTCGTTTTCCCAGCAACGGTATTAGCATCCCCGAAGTGAAATACTCACCCTTCCTGAAGTACGGTAAATAAGCTAAGTTTCTGACAAACTACCTCAGGTATAGAATATTTTATAATAAAATAAAAGTTGTTTCTGTTTTGTAAATTTTTATTTCTAGACATTCCTAATCTATTGTTGTTACATTCGTAGAGTAATCGTTGATTATTTTGATCGCTATTGTCTAACATAATAGGGTTAACGACATTTTATTCAGCCAACGCTATTGAAATTGTGGCAGCTTCGAGGGTTATTATCCTATTTCTTGCCAGTATCGTTTCATATAGGTGACCCGTTTCTATTGATTTTTTTTTTTTTTTGGAGTTTATAAATTTATATATTGTTTCAGTAATTTTGCAGATTTTTTGTTGAATGTGCATATTAATTTTGTACTGTTATTATAATCAACAAGCATGTCCTGTCTTAATTGCAATCTCTGAAACTCGTTAAAGTCAGGGTTACCAGCTACGACCTTTAGTGCCATACCCAAAAAGTTCAAGCTACGGTAAGCCATTCCACGCTGCTAGCCGACGTGGGAGCATCAACTCTCCCGCAGAAACTGAAACGGTGGACCGCGAATGACCTGCGTGGTCGTCAGTCATCGGTATTATTTAGAGGCTCAACATCAAAAATAAGGAGAATTAAACAAGAGGTACCGCAAGGCGGCGTACTGTATGCACTCTTGTTTAACCGCTATATCTCCAAGCTCCTTCAACCGCCAGAGGGAGTCACTATAGTCTCAAATGCCGATGATTGCTCGATAATGGCCACCGGCAATGTAATTAATGACCTGTGTTCCCCACTCTAAAATTCTTTGACGGAATAATTGGAAACGATAGCCTTAAAGACCTTCGCGCAACCATAAAAATCCACGACGATTATGTCATATTTGGCAATGACATAAAATAAAAATTGAACAAAATCTTTAACTTTCTCTTAATAAAGTTGTCGTAGGGTCGACCGTATGCAGGAAACACGTAGACCACCTCGCAAATAAATATTTACACTTATTTACAGAACCAGATGAGAAATTCACCTACACCACTACTGTAGAAGGAGAAATTAGAACCTCTGCAGGCACCCCAGTATGCACCACATATTATCCTTACCCCCTAGCAATGAGAGACTTTGTAAACGAAGAAATATGACACTTATTAAAATATGGCAATATTATGCCGTTCACTTTACAACTTACCCGTGTAGGTTGTACCCAAAAAGCTAGATGCGTCAGGGAAAAAGATGTACAGACTTGTAATTGATTACAAGAAATTGAACACATTAACAATAGCCGATAGATACAGATGCCTTATCCCAGAAATTAACTAAGTTATCTTACAAAACAGCACATATTTTTCGGTTCCTGATTTAAAAAGTGTCTTCCATCAGATTCCCCTGAGTGAAACATATATAGAGAAGACAGCTTTTTCAAATATAAATTTAACCGCTTTCCTTTCGGATTGAAGAACGCGTTAGCGATCATGACACATTGGGGATCATATAAGAAAAATTTGTTGTCTACATAGATGACATAATAGTTTTCGGCGAACAAATCCACCTTTAAAATAAACAAATTTTTCATACGCTCGAAAAAGCGAATATGAAGGTCCAGCTGGACAAATGCGAATTTTTCCATAAAGAAGTCGAATTCCAAGGTTTTATTATATCGCCCACAGGCATAAAAACCAATCCGTATCCAAAAACACTGAAGGACTTAAGGTCTTTTCTCGGCCTGTCAGGATACTATCGACGCTCCATGAGTGACTACGCCAAATTAGCGAAACCTCTTGTTCGACTCCGCATTAATGCCAAAAGAAGTTGTGCTATCATATCCATCATCATCCAACTACGTTCTTGGAGCCGTCCTCGAGCAAGAAGGTAAGCCAATAACTTTTATATCCCGAACACTAAATAAAACTGAAGAGATCTACGTCGCAAATGAAAAGGAAATTCCGGCAGTTATCTGGACCCTTACATCATTAAGGAGCTATTTGTATGGATCAGCGAAGATGGTAATATTCACCGATCACCAACCACTATCTTTTGCATTGAGTAACAAACATCACAATTAAAAAAGATAGAGAATAGCCATGATATGAAATATAAACCAGGGACATTCAGACTAATTCACATCATTGACTTAGAGAAATACAACCGGATTTTGACGGAGACCTATGACGAGATAGCCAACCAAATTCTTAAAGACAACCCCATCCTAAAACACTACCCAAACTATTGAAATCCTAATTACCTTAAAACCTATTAGTGAAAACGGGAGAAAAATCGGCATGTTAGGGACCGCGTAGAGATGTATGGCCGGATGTCCTGACGATGATGGCTTAAATATGATAAATAATAATTTAAATAATTTAAATGTAAACAACAATAATCAAATAATAATAAATAAACTTTTTGATAAAGGCATTAACGACATAACTAATATAGTAAATTAGACGTTAAACACTATAGGAAAGAACGAGAGTTTTGTAACAGAAGTACTAATAAATTTGCAAAAGAAGATAAGACTAATTAAGGAAGAGTTAATCAATATACGATATGTCACACAATGGGCTAAGAATAATGTAATAAATTCAGTAATTTTAAGTAAGGAGGATTCAATAAATAGAAGAAGTTTCATTTAAAACTCCCGAGGAGGCACTTGAACTATCAAAAATTTAAATTAAAATACCATTAACATTGAAGGAAACATTCAAAAAAACAATTGTAAGGCCTGTAAAAAGGGCAGCTAGTAATGTAGCTAAAATTGATTGCACCGAAATTGGAGGATGGAGTCGTGTGTAGGAGTCCACGCAATTGGGGAAAGTCTCTGATCGCCATTCATCTGGGAGTGTCCAAAATCATTCTTCTGCATGCAGCTTCCAATGAAAAATTTCAACTAAAAGCCTCGGATAAGACCCCCCTATTCTGATGACGACCACGGTAAACGTTTGAAGGACTAAGATTTAAGGGTATGCACCTGGAATGTCCTGACCCTTAATTGGGAAGGTGCCTTGTCCTGTCCTCGTAAAGGCAAAGGCTGACATCACCGCCATTCAAGAAATGCGAATGACAGGGCAAGGAAAGAAGAGGATCGGACTTTGCGACGCCTTACGGAAGGCATGCTTCCAGTGTCTTAGACGTGCGCACGCGTCTTGTGCAGCAAAAAGCGCGCGCTCGGTGACACAAGGAAAGCTCGACGTCCAAAAGCTGCAACCACAAGAGATAGCCGACCGCTTCGCCACTCGACTTGCACTTTCCGAGAAAATAAGGGAGAAGGCAAGATACGCGACTGCGAAGACTTGAGTTGTTAGCCGATAGGAAGATCGCCCTAAAATTTTATCAGAAGGTACGGCGGGGCAATTTCCTGGCGACCTGTAGTGCCATTCACTAACTTTAAACGGAGCGACAATCGCTATTTTTGACGACAGTATTTGTCGTTTGCATTAACGATTGTGCGATTCACTAACTTATTCTTAACGCCACTTAACTGTTGTCTCGTTGTATTTATTCAAAGTGATAAAGAGTGACACCTCTGTCAAACTAAGTTTCAAAATAAGCGAAAAACACAAAAAGGAACAGAAGAAAAAACAAACGAATGTGTGCTGCCAAATATAAATTAGAGCGTTTTGATTATATTTCATTAAAGTGAAATAAGGTACTAGTTTATTTCAAACTACAAACATTTATAATTCTTTTTATATATTGCAATGTTCCAATGTAGCAGAATTTCGGACTTAAGATTTACATACATACATATGTATATGTATGTATTTAAATTTTTTTTAAAGGAATCATTTATCTATATATTAAAACTAAACTATATTTCTGTTTTTATACTTGGACCATTGATAAAATTTTGCTTTTACCATTTGCACATTAATTGAATGGTAGATATGGTGGTTGGCATAAGACTCCTTATGATACCTTGGTGACAAAATTGATGTATGCGTGCAATCGAAGGGCGACGACGCTGAAGCAAACATTTCTTTAGCAGCTTGGCGTTTCACTTGGGTCATAAGAAACCTCACTTTCTGGTGAAACAATGAATCATTCATTGCATCCGATGAATGCCGGCTTACGGATAACTGGCTCATGGATATTCCCCTTTGCTCTCGTACGGGTCATTAATAGCATTGATACCAGTTGCGAAGAATCTCAAAGCCGCTAGAACCTACCAATGTAAAAGTAAAATTTAAAATTGCATAAAGGCTTAAAGACTACACGAGCTACCAGTTTCTCAGTCGATATTTCTGTTACTCTGGAGCCTCGTATTTGGTTGTCATGCTGATAAATTAGGTATTCAGCCAAGTCTGGAGTTAACCGATACAGCTTCTGAAATGCTGTTGCATTCAAATGAAAGGGATTGTCCACAACTCGGAGTAAACGTCGATCAACGGTTGGAACGCATACTGCTTCATCACCTCGTATGCCAAATATTCAAACGACATTATGTAATGCTCCTTTTTTAATTTCAAGAAAACAAATCACCGAATTTTAAATGTATCTTTTATTTAAGTAGAAATCGGGAATTTTTCTTTTCTCGATTGAGTTAACAATATCAAATTTGTTGCCGTTTAGTTTTTGGTAATCGACTAGCTGACGACAACGGCTGATTCGCCGAATGCGAAAATCGTTAAAAAATTAATACTGAATAGCAGCATCATTCAAATTTTCGTTAAGATGAGTTAACCATGCGAATATCGTTAAAATAAGTTAGTGAATCGCACTACCGATGACCGACATCGAGAGTACACTGAAATTGTGAAGGGAGCACTCCTTCACGCTGCTTAATGGTAGTGGCACGGAAAACATCGTAGATGATGACCCGAACCCCCGGTATCTCCAATTGGCGTCAGTTAGCAGGAAGAAGGATTGAGTGGCGTAATTTATTGAACTCGGCCAAAATCGCGTAAGCCATTAGCTTAGCCTAGATAGATACGAAAACTGGCCTTGCTCTTTAAAGAAATTTATATCATAACACACTCTTAATTGTCTTTGTTTTGCTTCGAGTTATTTATTGAAGTTTGTTTATGACTAGAATCAGCTGGTCTCAATGATATTATCGTAGGGGTTGTTACCAGTCGTAGAATCTGTACAATTACTGTGCTTCAAACAAAATCTTACCGCAAAACGCATTAACAGGACCAATATATTTTTATAAGGAGCCACATTAATTTTTATATAATTTAGTGTAAACTTTTTACATTGTATACAACAAGTGCTGTTTATTTAAAAAAGCTTACGTCGGGTATTTAAAGTTCGGTTGCATCCGAACTTAGACTCTTCCTTACTTCTTTACTTGTTTTGTTTTGTTTTGTTTGAATCGTAGTTTATATAAAAATGTAATTCACAGTATAAGCCTATAATCAATAAACTCAAAACTTACAACATTGTAAAAATTTAGAATAATTCGCCGCTGTTTTCTCTATACAAAAAAATGTCGATCGATCATCATATGGACTCACATAAAAATTTGTTTTATAATACTTTTTAGATGATGATGACTATATTCGATCTGGCTTTATGACTTTGCAACACATAATCGATAAGGCATACATAACAATTCACAACCCCAGCAACACTATTAACTTTCACTTTGGAATCGCTTCCATGCCTACGATTGCACAAGAAACAATAGACTCGCAGCGTATTATTTGGTTCGGTTCGCTGTATTCAATTATATTTAATGTTTTATTACTCAGTACATTTCTTGTACCTCTCGTCGAGGAAAAGCAAAATGGAATTAAGGTAGGAATCTGCACAGCAATTGGATAATTTAATTTAAATTCTTACATTCCTAACATATGTTTGTATTTCTAGGAATTCTTGGCCATAGCAACACCTTTGAATTTTTTAAATGGCGTTAGTTTTTTTGTTATAAAATTATTGTTGTACGCAGTATTTACTGCGGTGGTCTTAATTGCCGGTGGGTATTATCAGGCTTTCAGTGCCATCGTTCCAATTGGATACATAGTTATACTTTTCACTCTATATATACTCTCTGCGATGTCTTACACGTATCTCATATCAGTATTTTTTCATTCAGGTAAGCTTGCGGAAGAAGATTGTGAATAAATATATATAAATGCTGCTATAATTAAATTATTACAGTATTCCATGCTAAAGTTGGCGGACTTTTACTGCTGGTTACGCCATACATTTTTTACTTTTCAAAAGGAGCGTTTTCAAGTCTGGCAAATATTTTCAGTACAAAAACATTTATGGAGGGTATTAAAAACTTTCAGATTTTCACGAATAAATGTAAATACTTTTTGACTAGCAATTTTTCACTACATGGCATTAATGACTTGCAATTTTAGATCGCGAAGTTGGTCCAAGTGTTCTTAATATAAACATCACGGAATCCTCCTTTACAGTATTGACGGTTTATAGCTTTTTAATTGGTCAATGCTTAATATATGCTCTATTATATAACTTGGCATACATTTTCCCTGGCCCAGGATATTTTCAAAGATCATATCGCGTTCCTATCATGGTAAAATACATTACACGATTTTTTTCAGATATTGTTTCAATTACGCATTGCTTTTATTTTTAGTCATTATGGAAGAAAAATAAGCCAAGCACCGAGTATACAACTAGCAAAATTGGTACAGATGCAATTATAATTCAAGACCTAAAAAAGGAATTTAAAAATCCAAGGCGCATCATATCCGATGGTCTGAACTTGGCTATTAGGAACAAAGAAATAACTGTTTTCCTTGGACATAACGGAGTGGGCAAAACTACCACGCTTAACATGATTATGGGTATGTTATAATTATATAAAAGGCAGATTTAAAAAAATGGTGGTGCATTTTTATTTAAAAATTATACAAATGGTGGTTTCTACAGGAAAATAAACTAGCCCATATCTAAGTTTTTTTGGTTTAGTGAAATAGCCAGTGCACTGCGTTCGCGTATAGCTTTTACACCATGTGTACTATCCAATGAATTCTATGCCAGATTTCCAATGGGAATTTTAACAAAACCCCCATTTTTGATGAGAGATGGGTGTGAGCCTAATTTTTGTGACCGCCCCGACAAGAAATTAAAAAAAAACTTGTTAGTTTATTTGGATTTAACCTGATTTGCAAACAGAACATTTGAAAAGTTTACCTGTGGGATCAACTTTTACAGCGAACGTATTTTGCGTAAAGAATCAATATTTGTTAAAAATTTAAGAATTTGAATATTTTTGATTTTGATTAATACATATTCGAACATGTTGTTCAAGTTTAAAAAAGTGAAATTGAATAAATAGAGTAGAGGGCTTAACATTCCAATAGATAACCTTTTTAATTGAATGTTGAAATTGTATAAAATATTTAACTTACTTTAATTGGTAAAATTTAGATCATTTATGTTTTTTTTTTTTTAATTGTAAACGTCTTTCCTTTTAAGGCAGTGTCAACTTATAAGTGTATTTTTGCCACGCCATCAAAAAGCTCTCACAAAAATCATCTGCCTTTAGGATACGGAGTAAAATTTGTACGCATACTTGTACTTCTATACGCATACCACAAACTGTAGGAGATGTTAGGACATACAAAAATATATCGAGATATATGATGGGTGTACCTATAAAACATTAGCTTTCTTCAAAATTCAAAAATTAAATTTCAAAGTTTCACAAATAACCTATCGCTATTTGATTTATTTTGTTATAGATTTTTTAAACTGGCTAATGAGATTCAATATTTTATTTTTTTAACATAACATCAGCCTATGCTTTATAACACAACAAACACGCAAAAACAAAAACAAACCACATTGGAATTTTGTAGTTTTACTTACAACACCACCTTATATGAATTAGCCTTGATATATATTATGAATATATATTGAATCAAGACGAATTCATATAAGTAATGTGGTATCAGTATAGCAGATGATTTGACATTTATTATTCAACTTCCATGTATTTTGTTTTTGATTTTGCGTATGAGTGGCCCAACGGGAGTAATATACCTGACGAGACTTTTCACCATGTCTATCCACCCTCACCATTCCAGACATCTGGAAGACTGGTAGGATGATACCGCTGTTGAAACCAGGAAAACCGGCCGAAAACGTATCGACCAACTTCCCTTCTTTCACCAGCGGTGAATACACTGCTGCTCCCTTACTTCACACACCACCTGGGCCCGGCTAAGCATCAACACGGCTTCCGGGAAACGTCATTAATATTCAGGTGATTCGTGGCCTTAACCGTGACCGCCCCTGTGAGAGAACCGTCGTAGTAGCGTGGACCTATCAAGGGCCTTTGATTCAACGCTTCTTGAAGACGTTGAGACATCCACTCTCCCACAGGATCTGAAGCGATGGACTGCGAACTACCTGAGTGGTCCATAGTCGTCGGTATATTTTGGATTAGATTCAACGACAAAACCTAGAAGGATTACACAAGGGGTACCACAGGGTGGCGTCCTCTCCCCGGTTTTGTTTAATCACTATATCCGAAGCTCCCTCAGCCACTTGAGGGAGTTTCAATAGTCTCGTATGCTGACGACTGTTCGATTATGACATCCGGCAATGCAAATGATGAGATGTGCTCGAAGGTGAACGGTTATCTCTGACCTTGCTCGTTTTTTCACTGGCCGGAACTTGTTTTTTTCTCTTGCTAAGTCCTCGGCGACCCTATTTACCACCTGGACGAAGGAGGTCACCCAAAAATCTTGGGTGTCGTCAATAAAGTACAGAGCCACGACAAAGTCCTCAAGTTGCTAGTCGGCAGCACTTGGGTCAAAGACAAAGAATCATTGCTGGCAACATACTCCCAACATACAACAAACTCCCAGTTAGGGAGCACAATTTCATAATCCGCCTCCAGAGATCGAGTCATTCACCAGCAACAGACTGGACCCTGCTGCTTATCGAGTGGTCTTAAACGATATTCACCGAGAGACAGTTGCCACATTCGTCAACTCTCGCCGAGTGAATGCCGTCCGCGGGGTCAAACCACCACCCATATCAGAGCAGAAACTCCAGTTGCCTCGTGAATTCCGCATCACTCTGACTCAATTACGATCTGGATATTGTAGCATGTTAAACTCTTACCTATCCAGAATCAACCCAGACGTACTTAATGCATGTCTGGTATGTGATAACTCTCCGCACGATACCACCCACCTTTTACTTGCCCTTTAAAACCGACTCATCTAACACCCTTTGGCCCGACCCTCTCAAAACTGCGCGATTTTGGGCCTCCCCCTAGATGAGTTCGATGATATCAACCATAAATGAACCGATCTTGCAGGGTCTGAGTAACCGCTACAACAACAACAAGGCATATTTAAATAATAGCAGTTCACTCAACTGTTCCTTTGTTGCACTTTGTTGGCGAAGGACTTGCTGCTGCTGCTGGGCGGTTTTCTCTCCATGCTTTTATATAAATCCCTATCCTCATATGCTGATGTTTGTACGATAATGGATATTGTTGACTTGTTCTTGAAAGTCTATGGTTATCTCTCAGACATTTCCACTCTTGTACTGCAATGGGCCTGACACACCCACCCCGCACAAGGGCTAAGGTGATCCCTTCACAACCTGGATGAAGGAGGTCAACCTAGTGTTAAGAAAAAAAGTCAATCAAATTAAAATACCGACTGTAGTTATCCCGAGAATACTGGGGATTACCATCGTCAGAGCTTTAATAAATCTGACGGATCTGATAGTTTGCAACTGAGCTATAAATAAGGTGGCGAAAATCTGTTACAGTGCATGATCCAGCTACTTGCATTGCTCTCCAGAACTTCATTTGAGAAAATGGTTTTCCTAAGAGCCCGGATGATACTGTCATGATTTATGGGCAAATTACGGTGAAACTAAGTTATTTCGACTTGTAAAATCGGTCAATAAATTAAGATTAAATGAGGTATTTTACTATAAATCAAGAACAAGCAACTCGGCTAGAGAACTCTCAATACAAAGTAGAAATGGCAAGTGTGGACGCACTTGGTTTATGCGAAATAATTTGGACGAAAATACGTAATTTTCGTTGTAGTGTGTCCGGCATATTAGACTGAAATGTATTTTTCCAGTAAATTTGCAATTGCTAAATCTTATTTTCACGTTTGCTAAATTCCCAAATATTTTCGGGAAGGTTTTACAACTTTGCTAGGAGGTTTGATTATTTGGTTAATTCTGATATCTTTTATTTGTGTTCTTGGGCTAATATTTCGTTGTTTACTAGGTATTCTGATGAGCTTTACGGATATTAAATTTCAAAATCTATCACAATGGGGCCTTTATGAATTACATATGAAATTTAACCTATAATGACTTTTTCCGCCTTGGTTTATCATTAATACATACACTTATTATTTGTTCTAAATACTTGTATATCGTTTGTTATTGCTGTTTTTTACTTTCAATAAGTACAAATTCATTTGCCGTATTAAATATCCATTGTATGATATCCTTAGGTTCCGAACAGCAAGACTCGGGGAAAATAACGGTTTGTGGAGAGCAGGAGGTTGGCAGCTATCGTCATTTAATTGGATATTGTCCACAACGCAGCGTTTTCATGCCTTATATGACTTGTGCCGAGCATTTGAATTTTTTCGCTCAAGTACGTATTTACTTTTATATTTATGTATATATGGAAGTAAAATATAATCAGAATAAGTTATGTCAGTTAGTTTTACTCTCCGTTTATTCAAAGCTTCAGCGATATATAGTGAAGATCATATTTGAGCATATAGATTTGCACAACCCACATATATGAATCGTGTTGTGCTCGTGGGTATTAAATTTTATATTTGGTTCATATATGTATCTATCATATAGTTTATCACCAAACAGCTGCCCAGGGGGGAATGGTATCCTTCCTATTTTGGTGCAGAAGACTCAAAAGTATTTGGTAAGGGAACTGAATGAAGTCTTCACTACTTGCATTTGTTATAATCATATTCCTACCACGTGGAGGAAAACAACGTTGGTTTTCATTCTAAAAATCCGGTAGAAGGAGGCACGAAGTGAGCCAGGCCTTCCGGCCGATAAGGTTTACATCCTTTGTTCTAAAAGTTTTTGAGAGAATTTACTTACATTATTGGATCTCGTCCCAGGTTCTAAATCGTAAAATATCAAATGAACTCTCACTTCTTTTGTGGCTGATCACCTCCAAACCTAAAAGGGAGCTTGGCGCACCTGTCCCACGGCGGCTTTGGATCCCAATTTAAACCTCCTTCCAATTGACTTATATATACTATATATATCGCAGGCAGCACATGATTTAACCATGTGAATAATTGTTGAAACAAATTAGTGAATCGCGCTACTGACGACTGATTTCTAAAGCACACTTTAATTGTGGAGGAAACATATCTCCACAAGAAGGGGGATAATGCAATATGCGCCCAGTACCGCGGGATCACCATTAAAATTTCATATAACGTTCAATCGAACCTATTGTGCGAAAGATTGAATCCAACTATCAGCGAACTGATGGGACCACATCAGTTTAAATTTAGACCTAAAAAATCTACCATCGACTAATATTAACGATACACCAAACATTGGAAAATACCTGTGAGTAGAGGATTGACACACATTATCTCTTCGTCGACTTTAAATCAGCTTTTGACAGCACGAGAAGAAATTGCCTATGTACCGTAATGTCTCACTGTGGTATCCCTGCAAAACTAATACGGCTTTGTAAAAGGTGCTGAGCTACATCACCAGCTCCGTCAGAATTGTGAAGAACCTCTCCAAGCCGTTTAAAAATGTTGTTCAAACGGATGCAAAAGTCATTGATCACGATGTATAATATTTTGAAAAACAATGTAGCCTTTTAACCATTGTATAACATAACAAAGAGTGGAACTTAACTAAAACTGCTTTAGCGCTTTGTCCAACTGTAATAATCTTAAAGTGAATCTAAAAAAATGTGAAGCGTGGTGTGTCACGAATAACTTATTTTTGAACAAAATAAATGCGCTAGTTTTAAAGAAATGTTCTAGAATTATCAATACAATTCCATTCAATTATAACCTAAGCGGCTGTCTCCTTAATCGTTCCTATGAAATAGTAGACTTGGGTCGTATTTTTGACTCCAAAATCTTCTCTATGATTCATATTGATTTAATTGTTTCATAATCATTTGTCATGATTAGTTTTATAAGAAGGAACTTCGAAGAGTTTAAAGATCAAATGCCCGATACAAAAAAGACTTGTTATGCATACAATGAGTCGATCAGTAGATTGATGCGTATATGCTATAATAAAATCTCGATTTTAATGCGAGTATATATAAATTCAAACTAAAACTATTTCTAATTGGGATGCTATTTCTATTTTTAACTAATTAGTCTGTTGTTAGGTTAGGTTAGGTTGGGATGGCTGGAGGTGGAGACACCTCCTGCGCTTATGGCAATAATAGGTTCATTCTGTTGAACAAGGCGTTTGCATTCGTTTCCTGCAAAGTGCTTGCCAGTGACAGTTGATGTGATGTACATTGTCTTCTTCTTCTTCATATTTGCAGCTGCGGCAGTAGTCTGGCGCGCTCACTCTCACTCTCAGAGCGTGCGACTTTCTGTTAAATACTTGGTGTTGTCTACGTATGAGTTTAGTTCCACCTCTGGGGAGAAAACTCCTCCCCTCCGACTTTTTCGTTGAGTTTGGAGCCATCAGTACACATGTTTATGGCATTTCGTATGTGGTGGGGCCTCGTGTTCCAGTCTTGGCGTGTTGGGATTGCAATTTTATAGTTCCTAGTGAAAGTATTTGATGGTATGCCTATTGCATCTGTGCTAGTAGGTATAGGAAGGCGCGCAAATGCCACACAAATTTTCGAGCGCCCAGATAAGCCATAAGTCCAGGAGCCTCCGTCTCCGAGTCGTAAAGCTGCTGTAAAAGTTTTTTCTTGGGCCACTTCGTCAAGGTGATTGAGATGTAGAATTGCATTCAGAGCCTCAGTAGGTTCGTTCCGCGCTCCTTTGTACCCTTTGAAACTGTTAAACGCTGTTACCAAATGTTGTCACTAGACTAGGGCTCCGTAGCGCAGGATTGAACGAACGATGGCCGTGTAGATCCAGTGAACTATCTTGGGCGAAAATCCCCATGCAGAATTACTCCAAGATACTTGGCCGTACGTTTAAACTGCGTCTTGCACCATCAAGTGTAGGAGGTGTAAGGTCAGTACTGTGTACCTTCTGGTAAAGAGGACTAATTCAGTTTTGGCTAGGTTTACATCAAGACCACACTTTTTGGTCCACGCAAGGAAGGCGATCCATGAGATCGCACAAGATTTGAGAGAACTCCTCCCTGTCGACTGCCCCTCCTGACCGACCTGCGAATTGTCCACCTGCGAATTGTGAGCAGTTGGTGGATGAGCCCGACCAGAGTTTTGTCCACCCGCAGTTCTGCCAAGGCCGAGGGGATCGCACATGGGAGGACATTGTTGAAAGCCCCTGCTATGTCCAGGAATGCCATCACCGCAAATTCGTTTGTTTCTAGGGATCGTTTAATTTTCTAGACTAAAAGAGCTGTCTCTGTGGATTTGCCTTTGCATACTTACAGCTGCGCATTAGATAAATAAGCTGGGTTAATCGGTTATCTCATATAGGTTTCTAGAAGTCTTTCCAGAATTTTAAGTAGAAAAGAGGAGGGTCTATCGCTAGGCTTGGAGTGGGAGGCTCTGAATGCCTTCGGAATGTATTCTACCTTGACTTCCGTCCAGATGGAATGTAGCGAAGTGTTAGGTAGCTTGAGAAAATGATGTGCTGTAGCTGGACCGGATATATTCCATCCGGTCTTGCCGACTTGTAAGGGCTAAAATTGGATACAGCGCAACAGGTTTGCCTATCGCTTATTATTTATCTGATAAACTGTGGTGGAGCTTCTAATGGTTCTGGAGAATTTGCCAGGTCATCGGTGCTCTCTGGGAAGTGGTGATCTATTAGTAGTTTTATGATCCGTCTTCCTTTTGAATATAGCTGGGTACTGCTGGAGATTTCGCGAGAATCTTTCGGAGCCTAGAGGCTTCTGCCCGTTTGTTTAGATCCGAGGACCATCAAGGAGGCCTATGATGCGACAGCTTTGTTCTTTTCTTGGGGCATGCTTTGGTTAATTCTGCCTGGCAGCGTTTAACAAAAATTCTAGTTAAAATATCAAGTTCCTCCCGCGTTTCCAATATCCTAGCTTGCTCAGAAGGCAGATTCTTGTGGAAAAGTTTTCTGTAATACCCCCAGTTAGTTTTCCTGAAGTTTTGTATCTCCTTATGGACGGGGAGCAAGCCTAGTATAATAATTTCTATTAACCTGTGGTCGGGAAAAAAATGTTTTTTCAAAACTTTCCTGGCCGAAATCTGATCATTGAAAGTATCATTTATGAGGGTAAAGAACTTCCCTGGGGTTGATTGTAATGAATGCAGGATCGCTTCCTCTGTTGCTAATTAATAGGTTCGTACTAAGTAAATAATTAGAGAGTAACTCACATCGCTCATTGATATGGATGCTGCCTCATTGGGTGTGGTGGGCATTCGCGTCTCCTCCTAGTATTAACATGGTGTTCAGCGGGTATGTGCTCCTTACTACAACTACTAGTGCTGTTGATGAAAGTGGTCCCTGGTGGTCATGGGTATGTGCACCTTACTATTTCCGTTAGTGCTGTTAGTGAAAATGGTCCCTGGTGGTCATGGGTCAGATAAAAGAAGGCCAGCCTATACCTCTTATCCTATATTTCCAGCGCTAAATTGTGGTAAGGTAATAGAGTTGAGGTTAGTTTTAACTAAGGTGCGGGGCTTTCCTTTACCCTGAGAACTGAATAGCGTGTACTTTGGGGCCCGCTAACCACAGATCCTTTGACCAGTGAATAGGCCACGCCTGCCTCTGAGCTTGATGAAGCGTAGCCGCTCAGCTCTTCTTTAGTCTTGGCGTCAACTTCCATCTCTTGTCCAGACCCTCGGTGTCCGTCTTGTAGATTGTAAGGGTGCGTTTTCCAAAGCCGTAATTTACTCTGAACTCGCACCTGACAAGCACCTCCAGGCTTCCATTATTTAGGAGCAAGACTACTTGCATTGTTGCACGGTAAGTTGGCTCCGTATTAACAACTGTCCAGTTGTGTGTGACTATGTTCGGGTTAAAATCCTGCACCATCTCAAGAATTTCCCCCGGTTCCGAAGGCGTAACTGGAACCCAGGCTTCTTGCTGTGGGATGCGACGGGATGTTTCGGGCTTTCACAACCCTTAGGGCAAGGCAACTTTTTTGAGCAGTACTGTCTAGGGGACTAGGGGATGCCTTGGTCTTAATACTGATTGGTCCGGGTGCTGTTCGATTAACTAAGCCCGGTTGCATCGTGGCTTTTCGCGTTCCGACCTTTGTTGCGTATTAGCGCTGAATTAGTTTTTGTTGTTGTAGTCTTTGTAGATTCCATTTATCCCACCTTTAAAAAGCATCAACTTTGCAGGCTGTAAAAATGAATAAATAAAAATAAGAAAAGTTTTTGAGAAGCTTGCAACTAGATTAACTTGATACCAATAAAATAAAGTATCTTATTAAAAAGAAGAAATGGATCAACCTTCTGTAGCCTAGTAGCGGTTGTGATGATTTATTTTTCATAACGTGCCCAGTGTAACGTACAAAAAGGTGAAATCAATTATTTTTAGTGTTAAGAGTTGAATTATCCGACTTATTGTTTCTTGTTTAATTTTTGTAATATCTACATTTTTAAGGTGCGGGGCACGTCGGAACACGAAGCTAGCACGATTTCAGATGAACTATTAATTAAGCTTAACTTGCAAGACAAAGAAAATGATTACGGCAACTGTCTATCTGGTGGGATGAAAAGGAGACTTTCGTTAGGAATTGCGATTGCTGGTAATACGAAGTAAGCAACTTCAATATTTCAATACTAATGACTATTATGATATTGATGTTAATTTGTTATCGTTCGGCTTCAGAGTCGTAATTTTAGATGAGCCGTCTTCTGGATTAGATATTGAGTCACGACGTGAGCTCTGGGATATATTGCTCAAGTTGCGCAAAGTAAAAGCTGTGTTAATTACTACACATCACATGGAAGAGGCGGAAGTGTTAGGTGACACAATTGCTATACTTGCTAATGGGCGCGTGCATTGTTCTGGATCCCCATTAGAATTAAAACGTAAAATTGGTCGAGGATATGTACTTAAACTATGCATAAATAATCATCAGAATGAACAAGAGATTTTGCAACTAATACAACAGGATATACCTTCTGCAACAATTTTGGTAATCATCTACCCGAATGTTTCGCTTGATGAATATAACATTTAACAAAATGTGAATGCTTTATATTTATTCAAGACCATAGTACCTCCTGCCATGCACATAAGCTTACCGTACGAAGAGAAGAGTGAATATAGCCGAGTGTTAAAGCAATTAGAGTGCCGACAAGTGGAGCTAGGTATCAACTCTATTTCAATATCTGATGCTTCATTGGAGGATGTGTTCCTGAAGTAAGGGATTTTCTTTTAAATAATTAATACTGGAACTGAAAAAATATTTTGTTTTATAGCTGCTTATCCGAAATTGATGTTGTGGACGGTATAGGAATGGATAAAGAGGCCCCTATGTATATTCCATTTGAAAGCCAGGAACCACCAATAAGTTGGAGAGAACAGCTAGCAGCGATTTTTTATAAAAAGTTTATCTTTGTTAAATATCAATGGACGTACACATTGCTAACGGTGAGTTTTTTTTTCAAATACGATATTATTAATTAGACAATCTATATTGTTCATATTTTTGTTAAATAAATTTCCTGAACTTACATTTGGGCTAAGATTGTTAATTCAATAGAATTCGCGTAAAACTTATAGGAATGATTTAATTCACCAATTAATGCTTCCTAGAAATCTCCCCTTGGACATTAAACAATACATAAATTAAATAACGCCATTCTTTAACAACATCCAATTCCCACTGCAGCCGATTCTACGTACCGGAATTACCCGGGTTTCACCCGGCAAAGGGTTATTATTTCGGTGACAGATAAGCCATAATTCCAGGAGCCTCCGTCTCTGAGTCGTAAAGCTGCCGTAAAAGTTTTTTCTCGAGCCACTTCGTCAAGGTGATTGAGATGTAGAATTGCATTCAGAGCCTCAGTAGGTTCGTTCCGCGCTCCCTTGTACCCTTTGAGACTGTTTTAGCGCTGTTAATAAATGTTGGCCACCAGTCTAGGGCTCCGTAGCGCAGGATTGAACGAACGATGGCCGTGTAGATCCAGGGGACTATCTTAGGCGAAAATCCCCATGGCAGAATTACTCCAAGATACTTGGCCGTACGTTTCAACTGCGTCTTGCACCATCAAGTGTAGGAGGTGTAAGGTCAGTACTGTGTACCTTCTGTTAAAGAGGACTAATTCAGTTTTCAAGGGTTATTTCGGTGACCTAACCCTGTTTAGATCGGCGCATACCATAAGTCGTCTATCACCTCTGGAGCTCCGCATACTTCTGCTCAGGACTGGAATTGAATCCAACCGTGGTCCAGAAACATACTTTTGCTGCGTATGCCAGAGAAGGCTCCATCCAAACTCCACCTCGGTGAGGTACAACGTGTGATGGATGGCGCCATCTTAAGATCTGTTCCGGCGTGAAGACCCATAGGGGGTTGACCACACGGTATGTGGCCCCGTGTTGCTCGCACTCTCAAGCACCAAAGGCCGCGGATACGAACGGAACATGTGAAAGGAGCATCTGATGTCCTTGTCCAACCAGGCGAAGCGTGATGGTCAAGAGGAGATATGATTCGGTGATCGCGCCTCGTCGGGCGCGAAGAGATGCCCGAGCTACTTTAGCCAACAGTTGACACTGCATCGTTTGGTGGATAGGACTAAACGGAAGGTTACCAGAAGGCTGCGCAAATTGTCAAAACTTAACGGGCCACTTACCTTCACATGTGGTGAGGTTGCGGAAGCCATCGGGAAGACGAAAGCCTCGAAGGCCATTGGTCCTGATGGACTAAGGACTCCCACGGGAGTAGCATACCTGACGAGACTTCTCACCCTGTCTATGTTCACCCTCAACTTTTCAGAGATCCGAAAGTGAACGGTTACATCACATACCTTGCTCGTTTCTTCACTGCCGGAACTTGTTTATTTCCCTTGCTAAGTGTTCGGCGATTATATTCATCACCTGGACGAAGGAGGTCAGGATGCAACTAAACATACATGTGGATGGTACACCTGTTCCAACAGTAAACCACCCAAAAATCGACAGCCTGGCCTCTTTCTCTGCGCCCGCAACCGCAACCGCAATCGTCAAAAAGGTGCAGAGTCGCAATAAAGTCCTCAAGTCGCTAGCCGGCAGCCGGTCGGTTCTGTTGTTGTTGTTGTTGTTGTAGCGGCTAGTCGCGCCCCGTAAAGAGCGGATTCACCCATGGTCGTTGTCGTCAAACTCATCTAGGGGGAGGCCCAGGGAACGTGCAGTTTCGACAGGGTTGGACCAGAGGGAGAGGGGGGTTAGATGAGTGGGTTTGAGAGGGCATGTGAATAGGTGGTTGGTGTCGTGCGGAGAATCTCCACATGCCGGACATGTGTTGGGTATGTCGGGGTTGATTCTGGATAAGTAGGAGTTGAGCCTGCTACAGTATCCAGATCGTAGTTGTGCCAGAGTGACGCGGGACTCGCGGGGCAGCAGGGACTCCTCATCTGCTACAGGTGGTGGTTGGGCTCCGATGACTGCATTCGCCCGGCGGGAGTCAATGATGTTCGTGACTGTGTCTCTGTGGATGTTGCTTAGGACCCGCCGGTACGCCTCCGGATCCAGCGGTTGTGTGATGAGTGGCTGGATCTCGTCCTTTAGTTCTAGTAGATGTCTTCTAATGTGCCTGGGGGGCAGTTCCACGGCAAGCAGGTGCCCGTTTGGATGCCCCGAGCGGTGACATCCAGCAAGGAACTGCTTGCTGAGCATGAGGTTGTGCTCCTTAACTCGGAGCACATTGACCTCTTGGTGGAGATGCTCCTCAGGCGACATCAGAAGACATCCCGTCACCGTGCGGAGTGCGGCGTTCTGGCAGGTCTGCAGCTTCGTCCATTGTGTCCTGCTGGTTCCCGGCGACCAAACTGGCGCAGCATAGTTTATTACCGGCCGGCCAATCGCCTTGTATGTTGCCAACAACGTTTCTTTGTCTTTGCCCCAAGAGCTGCCGGCGAGCGACTTGAGGACATTGTTGCGGCTCTGTACTCTATTGGCGATTGCGGTAGTGTGCGCGGAGAAGGAGAGCAGGCTGTCGAAAGTCACCCCCAGAATCTTCGGGTGGTTGACCGTCGGAATGGGGGTGCCATCGATGTGGATGTTAAGATCCAGCCTGACCTCCTTCGTCCAGGTGGTAAAAAGGGTCGCCGAGGACTTGGCAGGGGACAGCGCCAGGTTTCTGCTAGTGAAAAATTGGGCAAGATCTGAGAGATATCCGTTCACTTTCAAACACAGATCATCAATTGCATTGCCGGTTGCCATTATCGAGCAATCATCAGCATAGGAGACAATCGTGACTCCCTCTGGCGGTTGAGGGAGCTTGGAGATGTAGTGATTAAACAGTAATGGGGACAGGACGCCACCCTGCGGTACCCCTTGTTTAATCCTCCTTGGTTTCGATGTTGTATCTCTAAACCATACCGATGATTGACGACCACACAGGTAATTCGCGGTCCACCGTTTCAGTCCCTGCGGGAGAGTTGAGGATTCCACGTCAGCTAGTAGCGTGGAGTGGCTAACTGTGTCGAAAGCTTTCGACAGATCCAACGCTACTAGGACGGTTCTCTCGCAGGGGCGGTTTTGGTTAAGACCACGGTTCACCTGTGTGTTTATGGCATTAAGTGCTGTTGTTGTGCTGTGCACTTTCCGGAAGCCATGTTGATGCTTAGCTGACCCAAGGTGGTATGTATAGTACGGGAGGAGTAGGGCCTCAAGTGTCTTTACCACAGGTGAAAGCAGGGAAATCGGCCGATAGGAATCACCCTTGTCGGCCGGTTTCCCTGGTTTCAGTAGTGGGACCACCTTCCCAACCTTCCAGATGTCTGGAATGATGAGGGTGGCCATAGACAAATTGAGGATCCCGGTGAGGTACTCAACTCCCGCGGGGCCTAAATTCTTCAGCATCAACACGCTTAGCCCGTCAGGGCCAATGGCCTTGGAGGCTTTCGCCTTCCCGATGACCTCCTTTACCTCGCCACAAGTGAAGGTAAGAGGCGCGCTGTTGTTCGGTATTTTGCGCAGCCTCCTGGTCACCTTCCGCTTGGTCCTATCCCCCGAAGGATGCAGTATAAACTGTCGGCTAAAATAGCTCGCGCATCTCTTCGGGTCCGACGAGGCACGATCCCCGAATGAAATTTCCACTCGGTCGTCGTGCTTCGTCGGGTTGGATAAGGACTTCACGGTAGACCAAAGCTTACCAACACCCGTGACCAGATTACAGGACTTCAGATGCTCCTCCCACTTGTTCCGCTTGTGTTGGTCAACCAGCCTCCGAATCGCCACGTTTAAATCCTGAATATTAGGATTACGGGGATCGGAGCGGCGAAGGTGGTCGCGTTCGTTCGCTAGAGCGGCCGCTTCAGCCGGGAAGTTGGGACGGATCTCAGGGATCCTCCCTGCCGGAATGAAGCGGGCCGCAGCTGACGCAACCACCTTGCGGAACTTATGTTCGCCTTTTCGAACGTCGGTGGGAGCGGGAAGAGACCTGAAGGCATTTTCGGTGAACTCCGCGAACCTGACCCAGTCAGCCTTTTTAAGGTTGATATAGGTCCGATGGTCCGCGGAGACAAAGTCAGCAGGTCTGTCAATCGAGATGATTATAGGTAGGTGGTCTGATGCAAGCGATAGCATAGGTCGCCACGTTATGCTATTTATCAGACCTGCGCTAGCTATCGTTAGGTCAGGCGAGCTGCTGCAACTACCCATAATCCTGGTGGGGGCATCATCATTATTCATCGTGCAGAATGTCGAGTCGTCTATCTGCTCTGCCAAATCGTTTCCCCTCCGATCAGCTGGTAGGCTTGAATGCCAGGTCGGTTCTAAAACTATGCCGCTACAATTTGGTCGCCTGGGACAAGTAGGACTCAGTGGATGAGACTGCAGGCTACCCAGAACGCAGCACCTCGGACAGCAACAGGATGCCTTCTTATGTGAACGTTTACACCATGAGGCTTGTAGTTGTTGTTGTTGTGGCGGCTAATCCGCCCTGTGAAGAACGGGTTCACCCATGGTCGTTGTCGTAAAACTAGGAGGAGGCCCAGGAAACGTGCTGTTTCGCAGGGTTGGCCCAGAGGGAGAGGGCGATTAGATGAGTAGGTTTGAGAGGGCATGTGAATAGATGGTTGGTGTCGTGCGGAGAATCTCCATATGCCGGACGTGTGTAGGGTATGTCTGGGTTGATTCTGGATAGGAGGAGTTAAGTCTACTACAATATCCTGATCTTAATCTGTAATTGGTGGTAGTTGGGGTCCTATTACGGCATTGAAAAGGCGAGAGTCGATTGTGGTAGGGACTGTCTCTTTATGGATGTTGCTTAGAACTGCCGGTACGCCTCCGAATCCAGCGTTTCGTTACATAAGGCTGGATCTCGTCCTTCAGTCCAAGGAGATGCCCTCTGATGTGACTTTGGAGTTGGCCCATCTGCAAGCAAATGCCTATTTGGGTGTTCCGAACGGTGACCCCCAGCAAGGAACTGCTTGCTGAGCATGAGGTTGTACTCCTCAACTCGGAGTACATTCACCTCTTGATGAAGATGTTTATCAGGCGGCATCAGCAGGCATCCCGTCACCGTGCGGAGTGCAGTTGTTGCTGCTCTGTACTTTATTGGCGATTGAGGTATTGCGCGCAGAGAAGGAGAGCAGGCTGTCAAATGGAACCGCCCAGAATACTCGGGCGATTAACCGTCGGAAGGGGGGTGCCATCGATATGGATATTAAGAGGAAACGAGCAAGGTCGGAGAGATTTCCGTTCACTTTTGAACACAGGTCATCAATTACAATGCCGGTGGCCATTATCGTGCGATCATCGGCATATGGAACTATTGTGACTCCCTCTGGCGGTTGAGAGAGCTTGGAGAGTGGCTAAACATGAGTGGGTACAAGACGGCACCCTGTGGTACCCCTTGTTTAATTCCCCTTAATTTCGATGTTGAGCCTCTAAATAATACCGATGACTGACGATCACACAGGTAATTAGCGGTCCACCGTTTAAGTCCCTGCGGGAGAGTTGATGTTTCCACGTTGGCTAGCAGCGTGGAATGGCTTACTGTGTCAAAAGCCTTTGACTGGTGCAACGCGACCAAGACGGTTCTCTCGAAGGGGTGGTTCTGGTTAAGACCGCGATTCACCTGTGTGTTTATGGCGTTGAGTGCTGTTGTTGTGCTATGCATGTTCATGATTATCCGAGTCTAGGTAGGGCCTCATGTATCTTTACCAATTTGTTTTAGATCATTATGATTATTGCACAACCATAAATGTATTGAAGTTAATTATCTCATTTGAAAAAAATCAAAAAGTAAAGTGGATAAGCGTAAAATAATTCATAGATGTTACAAAATAGATGATGTTAGCATATTCTCATTATGAAGTAATCTAACTAACTGAAGTGGAGATTATATAGAAAACATAAATCCCCGTTCAACTATTAAAAATCATCACACTAAAAAAATCTCAACATTTTAGAATCCAATTCGAATTCAACATCTCGACTTTGAAGTTAGTTGCTGCTTAATTTTGTACCATTACAAGTTATGGGGCGTATTCATAAACAAAATTAAGTTGGTGAGCTATAGCTTTTTTGACAGACCGCCCATTGAAAGTTATGTTAAACACCTACAACTAACTTTTACCAACTATTAAGCCGACCGGCAAAGCGTCAATACGTTTTTTGCAGACTAGTTCTCTTTCACCAAGTTATCGATTTTAAAAGTATTCCATTTTTGCTTTCAACTAGAGGAAGTTTTTTTTATTGAGATGATCGAAACGATATGATAAGAGTTGAATTTTTAACATTCCGTCGAGCAATTGATTTAAGTACAACCTGGGGTCATGGTAATACTGAGCCAGAAAAGTGAAACAAAATCACAGTATAACCAGTAGACAACCTTTTCGGTTCGTTTACTTTTTTTTCTAATTTTGGCGAAATTCACCCCTGGGCAAAGCTTATAGTGCTTGCAGTTGCGAGTTTTTGGTATTTTTTCCTGTTTTGTGGGTTTTGTGCTACCAGAAAACAATCAATAAATTTTAATATTTGTTCTCAAACAACTACCTTAAAATAAAGCGACTCATTACGATGTAAAAGTGAACTTTAAAACGATTTATTATGAAATATCGATACATATATATACATATATATATATATGCATAAATAATTTCTTGAAATACATATGTACATTACAATGCACTTCGACTAGGCAATGATAAAATGGTTTATTAACTCATCAGTACTGAACATCAATTCATCTCAATTTCGGAAAGAGTGAAAGTAGTAACATAAAAACATAAGCATTAAAGGAAAGAACTCAGATTATACAGAAAACATATCTCCCCATTCAACCCAAATCAAATCTGAACAATTTAGAATATAATTCGAATTAAATGCTCTTCGATCAAATTAAACAAAAAATCGACCTGAAAGTTAGTTGCGGCTTAATTTGATAGATAGCCTATTCAAAATTGTGGGGAGTATTCATAAACAAAATTAAGTAGGTATGTACTTAAGCTTAGTTGCAGCCTTTTGACATTGGAGCGTATTCATAGCCAAAATTAAGGCCCCTATTATGATTCACAACTCAACTCAGTTGAAGAAATATTCGGGATCATTCCAACCCATTAGAACTACCGAACGAAAAGTAAGTTATTGGGGTCGGTGAATCAAATTCCTTAGCTGTTGCCCAAGTTATAAGAAATAATATAATGCGCTCTTCATTATTCATTATTAAAAAAATAAAAATAAAAACACTAAGAATTCAGACTTTTCACTTTTTCTGATATCTTTCAAGCTTTTGTTTCTTAAGCTCCATTTGTATGATATGCAGCTTTGTTTTTCTAACATTATCATTTTCTTCTTTTTTAACTTTAAAATTTTCTTACTTATTTCATAACTTTTATACGAATTTTTTTCAATGTTTTTTAAAACTTTTAAAATCTCAGTCTGATTTTTTGTTTGTTCACTCAGGACTTCTAGTTTTAAATCTTCAGTAGACTTCTTTTTATTTTGTCGGATTGTTCTTGAACATGATGGAGCTTCGGCCAAATCACGATGTACTTCGCTGATACTGGCATCGGCATTCTCCACATTTTCAACAGACGAGTTGACGAGACTTGTTTCGAGGGTGACGCCAATGCATATGCCAGTCTCTTCCTATGGGCTCAAACTAATTTCCGTTGAAGGGCCTCCGCCAGTCGCAGAAAAGTCCAAAACTATTTAGATCCACTGATATATTTTCCCACTTGTCTTGGATGATTTGCTTGGAAGCTCCAAAATTATGCTTGCCTCTAGCGATGTGTGGATTCTTCTCCATCCAACCAATTAACGTCTCCATTTGTTTTTTATTTTTCACCTTAATTCTAGAAAGATGTATAATACTTGTATACTTGTTTCTCAACCAGAGATCTGTTTTCCTTCGCTTTTAACATATATAATATTTTTCTTTTTGCTTACCCAGTTCTTTCCATTTTTAATTTGTATTATGTAGATTAATTTAAAGCAAACTAACGAACTCAACTCAAAAATTCAGTTGTTAGGTTTTGACAAGTAATACATACACAACTGTGTGCAGTTATCTTTCATAATACGCATATATACATGGCGTTGCCAACTTTTTGCAACTGATACAACTATGTTTTCAGAGTTGAGTTGAGTTGTGTTCCATAATACCAATTTACAACTTACAACTCAACTATCTTCAAAGTTGTGAATCATAATAGGGGCCTAAATTGGCGCTTAAAGTTAGTTGAAGCGTTTCCGTCAGATAACCGATTGAACATTAGGTCAGAAAGCTATAAATTACTTTAAGTATCAACTGAATTTTTACTATGAATACCCCTCTTGTCATAAAGCTGCTATCAACTATAAAGCCGACTATAATTACGCGCCAATAAGTTTTTGTAGGCAACTTCTCTTACATCAAATAATGGATTTTAAAAATATCGAGTTTTTTTATGATTAACTTGAGCAATAAATATTTAATAAACTAGTATTTTATTGCAATAATAAAAACAATGTGATCCGAGTTAAATTTGAAACCCTCCATGGAGCAATTGGTTTAAATACACAGAGAAAACAGAACCACGGAAAAAACAACTATGCAGTTGATAGAAATTAACAATGTTGATTAATGAAATATTTAACAATTATATGGTAATATTTACCAATTTATAGCAGAGTTTACAATTTGAAGGTTGATTATTTTCTCAATAATATATTTAACAATGAATTGGTAAAAGTTACCAACTTATAGTGAAAATGTTACTAATTGTTGGTTGGTTATTTTACCAAAAATTTAGTTACCAATTTATGGTAGAATGCTACTATTTATTGGTTGATTATTTTATCAATAATATATTCAACAATGAATTGGTAAAAGTTAACAAGTTAATGGTAGAATGCTACAATTTATTGGTTGATCTTATGTGCCGCTAAAACTATAATCGTGATCGTACACACAATTTGTTTGTTTGTTTGTATTATTATAAAGTTGCAAATAAAGAACCACAAGTTGGTTCAGTTGACGTTTGAGAAGTGTGTAACATGGGCGAGCTGCTGTTTAATTTGTTAAGTGAATGGGGAATGGCATATCTTCTGCCAACATTAGAAGGTGAATTAGTTATTATCGAGTTATAAATAATAAGCATTGTGAATAATGCAATTAAAATGTGAAATAATGCAATTGAATTGTGAAAAATCACTATAACAAAAGTGACGCTAGTACGAGTATGTACATACAAACAATGAACAGATACCGTTATGTACAGATGTCAACGCGTCATTTAACATAAAGCAGCTATGCCCACGTTTATTTAATATGCTGTTTGCTGTTCTTGGTTTTGTTGCGGGCATAGCTGTCTTTAAGAATTCAAACAAAAAAATGATATTGTGAATATTGATAATTAAATAAATTTATTGGCAGAAAACGACGTCACATTTGAACGACTGCAATACCTATCAGTTGATGACATTAAGGAAATTATAGCGTCCGTTGGAAAACGAGCGGAGTTCCGAGAACGTTTGTTCAAATGGAAAAAGGAAACGGTAAAGGCTTTTATAACCGGATAATTTATTCTTTTCTACGTTGGTTTTTTTTATTTTAGCTCAACATTGACGTCCATACAATAAATATTGACGCCAATACCATAACGCAAACGCCATCTGAGACGTCCAAAGTGAACAATTGGATATTTACAGTAAGAATCAGGAAGAGCGTGTCCATGATCTTGTTATCTTGTTTTCTTGTATTATGGGTTATGTGTACACATTACTTTACAATATTTCCCTTACAGTTGCCATTGAATGTACATGAAATTTTGACAAACAAAGATAATGCGAAAGCTGTCATTGCGTACCATGAAAAAAACCATTATTTGTTGGAAAAACATAGGAAAACAATAATAAAAACTATATTAGAAGTCGTTTCGGACATAAATTTTAAACTTAGCTGTAGCGATATTGATGCTTTAGCGAATCAAATTGTTTGCTTGTTCCCAAAAGAAATAAAGGTAAATTTATTAATTAATTTATTTAAATAAAGTTTTGTGAATTAATAAAAAAAAAACATTAACAAATTTGTTTTTGTTATTAAATGGTAAAATTTACTATATTATTGGTAAAAACAACCATGAAATAGTTAAAAAAATCAACAGGATATGGTAAAATTTACTATATTATTGGTAAAAACAACCATGAAATACTTAAAAAAATCAACAGGATATGGTAAAATTTACTATATCATTGGTAAAAACAACCATGAAATAGTTAAAAAAATCAACAGGATATGGTAAAATTTACTATATTATTGGTAAAAACAACCATGAAATAGTTAAAAAAATCAACAGGATATAGTAAAGTTTAATATAATATTGGTAAAAATAATCATCAAATAGTTGAAATACAATCAACAAACAGTTGCTAAAAATTAATCATTTCATTGTTGAAATTAACTATTTTTACATTTGGCGCCGAATCGTTCCTTTTATGGTTGAAAAAATCGTTTTCAACAACGTTGTGGTTGATTTTTTCCCTCTGTGTACAACTCTGGGCTATAATAATGCTGAGCCAGAAAAGAACAAAATTAACGCAAATGTATAAAATGAGTTCTATACTCAGAAAAGTTTTTGAAAATAAAGAAATGTAAATACATGATACATGTAAAATAATATATGAAAACAACTAAGCGCTCTCATTTTGTCACTTGTTATACGGGAATTAGCAAGTGATGTGAATTCACCTCTATATACTTTACCAACCAAAACTAACAGTGCTGCATTTGTATGTAAACATTTTTCTTAGTGACGGCGCTCCGAGCAATCCGATAACTGATTTTATTTTACAAGAAATATGAGAAGAAACGAACTTTTGCGATAAATATTTATGCTGAAAACTTTATATAAATTAGTCTACGAGTTCGTAAGTATAAAGATGTGCATTATATTATAATTTTTTGATCAATTTGTTATGTTAATTTTTTTGTTTCCAAGAGCAACCGAGAACGGTTTATAGGTTTAATTTTACCCCTGAAAGACTCAACCCCAGGCAAGATTTCACCTCAGATTTTCTACTGGTTATACTGTGAACAAAATTAACCCAGTTGTATAAAACATAGATTAGCCCACTAACATAATCACGGTGCGCCGTAGTATTGGTGCTTCACGGTGAGTTATTGTGGCCACTTTGTCGTTATGGTATTAGGTCTGCGCAGAAATGGATTTCGGTTTGAAATATTGTTAATTTTTTTTAATTATGATGATCGAAATTAATGTACCCTTACATACATATATTGAAGAACAATTGCGTGCTATCGTATGACGGCATACTGCATGGATTCTTGAAATGTGTTTGAAGAAAAAACTATAGTTTGCGTTCAGGGTTTGTATTTGAATTGTAGCAAAGGCATGCAAACACAAATATAAATGCAAAATGAACAATGTACACACATAACTTGTTGTTTTGGTTCGTTTTTGTAAATTTCCTACATAAAACGTGGCAAGTGTGCTATAAAGTTCCACGAAAACAAATCAACAGCCGAGTGTAATGTTTCTTTCATCAACTCTGAATAGAGACAGAATCAGAGTTCGCTGCGTCGCTTCTGTATAAATTATTAAAACTTGTTATTAAAGTTTTCAATTTATTTTATTTTCCTTGCGAGCAAGGGCAGCCGTTTGTATCGGGCGAGTTATTACAACTGAATTTTGCTAATCAACTATTGCCGCGAGTACGCCTGAATACCTAAACTACAACAACAACCCTACCAGTTACTGCACATGATAAGCCGCGTGACTATCAAACTGCATTTCGTCAGTTTACCGCTTCCTCTAACGCTTTGGAGTTATGTTGTTGCTGCGCTTCTGCTATAGCGACACTTGCTTGTTGTTGAATTCTTTTTGTTGTTTTTGTCACACGCATATACCTGCCGACGCACTGTCAGCAATTTCGGTGGGAGCGAATTGTTGGCCGGATACCTTGCCCGTTACACGCGCAAACTTACCGACGCACCGTCAGCAATTTCGCTGGGAATGGAATGTTTGTCAGATACCCGTTTACTGGTGTTAACTTATACATATGTATGTACGTATGAACTTTGCCGGCGACGTGGATGCTCGCGAGCACGTTTTTCCCATCTATGGTTTAAAATTATACCTATACTCAAGAAGCTTAAAAACAAAGAAATCTACATGATTTATAAGTATATGAAAATAACTAAACGCTTTAATTTTGTCACTTGTTATACGGGAATTGCCATGGGATGATAATTCACCTCTATAAACTTTAGCAACAAAGGCTAACAGGGCTGCATTTTTAATTTAAACATTTTTCTTCGTGGAGTCGCTCCGGCAAATCTGGCATCCAACTTTTTTTACAAGAAATGGAAGAAACAAAATTTTGCGAGAAATGTTTATATGAATATTTCATATATGTATGTAAATTATTCTACGTATTCTAATATAAAAAGTTGTGCATTACATTATATGTTTTTGCAAAATTTATTACGCTAATTTTATTGTTTTTCAAGATCACTCATGTGTAGTAAGAGAATTTTCTTGCGGGCGTCGTGATTTACGGCGTCGCTTCTGTATACGTATGAGATTTGCCAACGCCGACGGAGTTCGTGAGCAGATTTTGCCGATCGATGATCTAGAGTAGGGGCTGACAAACCCTGCATATTTGCACTGTACCGGCGAGCACTTCTGAGCACAATGAATAAAATAGAGTAATATTAACAGTTGTAACAAAGATTGTTAAATTAGAATAGCGATTGCAATGTGTAAATCGCGGTCAAACGTGTCTGATGGGGGTACAGTTATGCCCGGGCGAAAGAAGTTTCGAGCGAGCTGCATCTGTATGTGGTATCAGAATCAGAGAAAATGTATGCATATGTAAGTGCTCAAAAATTATAGAATGGAAGATTGTGCCTTCCGCGGACCGCTAGTCCTCTCTTAAAAGTATTTTACTTTTATCTCACGCAAACAATGCTAACCACGTTTTCAATCGTTCTGTCGTTTGTGTATTTCTTTCAGCCTTTTGACATTGGAGCGTATTCATAGCCAAAATTAAGGCCCCTATTATGATTCACAACTCAACTCAGTTGAGTTGTGTCTGAGACAACTCAACTTGTAGACAACTCAACTATTTATTAGTACTGCCGTTCACAACTGTTTTCAGTTGAGTGTAGTCAATTAGGTTATTTGAAAAAAGTTGGCAATTGGCGAAAAATTTTGACAGCTCTGAGGTATAGTAAATTATTGCATTTTAATAATTCAAAGCAAAAAATGGAAATCAGTTACGAATTATTTTTTACCGATGAGAGCGAGAATACGCGTGCCAATATTTCACGTATTAGAAGAAATATTCGGGATCATTCCAACCCATTAGAACTACCGAACGAAAAGTAAGTTATTGGGGTCGGTGAATCAAATTCCTTAGCTGTTGCCCAAGTTATAAGAAATAATATAATGCGCTCTTCATTATTCATTATTAAAAAAATAAAAATAAAAACACTAAGAATGCAGACTTTTCACTTTTTCTGATATCTTTCAAGCTTTTGTTTCTTAAGCTCCATTTGTATGATATGCAGCTTTGTTTTTCTAACATTATCATTTTCTTCTTTTTTAACTTTAAAATTTTCTTACTTATTTCATAACTTTTATACGAATTTTTTTCAATGTTTTTTAAAACTTTTAAAATCTCAGTCTGATTTTTTGTTTGTTCACTCAGGACTTCTAGTTTTAAATCTTCAGTAGACTTCTTTTTATTTTGTCGGATTGTTCTTGAACATGATGGAGCTTCGGCCAAATCACGATGTACTTCGCTGATACTGGCATCGGCATTCTCCACATTTTCAACAGACGAGTTGACGAGACTTGTTTCGAGGGTGACGCCAATGCATATGCCAGTCTCTTCCTATGGGCTCAAACTAATTTCCGTTGAAGGGCCTCCGCCAGTCGCAGAAAAGTCCAAAACTATTTAGATCCACTGATATATTTTCCCACTTGTCTTGGATGATTTGCTTGGAAGCTCCAAAATTATGCTTGCCTCTAGCGATGTGTGGATTCTTCTCCATCCAACCAATTAACGTCTCCATTTGTTTTTTATTTTTCACCTTAATTCTAGAAAGATGTATAATACTTGTATACTTGTTTCTCAACCAGAGATCTGTTTTCCTTCGCTTTTAACATATATAATATTTTTCTTTTTGCTTACCCAGTTCTTTCCATTTTTAATTTGTATTATGTAGATTAATTTAAAGCAAACTAACGAACTCAACTCAAAAATTCAGTTGTTAGGTTTTGACAAGTAATACATACACAACTGTGTGCAGTTATCTTTCATAATACGCACATATACATGGCGTTGCCAACTTTTTGCAACTGATACAACTATGTTTTCAGAGTTGATTTGAGTTGTGTTCCATAATACCAATTTACAACTTACAACTCAACTATCTTCAAAGTTGTGAATCATAATAGGGGCCTAAATTGGCGCTTAAAGTTAGTTGAAGCGTTTCCGTCAGATAACCGATTGAAAATTAGGTCAGAAAGCTATAAATAACTTTAAGTATCAACTGAATTTTTACTATGAATACCCCTCTTGTCATAAAGCTGCTATCAACTATAAAGCCGACTATAATTACGCGCCAATAAGTTTTTGTAGGCAACTTCTCTTACATCAAATAATGGATTTTAAAAATATCGAGTTTTTTTATGATTAACTTGAGCAATAAATATTTAATAAACTAGTATTTTATTGCAATAATAAAAACAATGTGATCCGAGTTAAATTTGAAACCCTCCATGGAGCAATTGGTTTAAATACACAGAGAAAACAGAACCACGGAAAAAACAACTATGCAGTTGATAGAAATTAACAATGTTGATTAATGAAATATTTAACAATTATATGGTAATATTTACCAATTTATAGCAGAGTTTACAATTTGAAGGTTGATTATTTTCTCAATAATATATTTAACAATGAATTGGTAAAAGTTACCAACTTATAGTGAAAATGTTACTAATTGTTGGTTGGTTATTTTACCAAAAATTTAGTTACCAATTTATGGTAGAATGCTACTATTTATTGGTTGATTATTTTATCAATAATATATTCAACAATGAATTGGTAAAAGTTAACAAGTTAATGGTAGAATGCTACAATTTATTGGTTGATCTTATGTGCCGCTAAAACTATAATCGTGATCGTACACACAATTTGTTTGTTTGTTTGTATTATTATAAAGTTGCAAATAAAGAACCACAAGTTGGTTCAGTTGACGTTTGAGAAGTGTGTAACATGGGCGAGCTGCTGTTTAATTTGTTAAGTGAATGGGGAATGGCATATCTTCTGCCAACATTAGAAGGTGAATTAGTTATTATCGAGTTATAAATAATAAGCATTGTGAATAATGCAATTAAAATGTGAAATAATGCAATTGAATTGTGAAAAATCACTATAACAAAAGTGACGCTAGTACGAGTATGTACATACAAACAATGAACAGATACCGTTATGTACAGATGTCAACGCGTCATTTAACATAAAGCAGCTATGCCCACGTTTATTTAATATGCTGTTTGCTGTTCTTGGTTTTGTTGCGGGCATAGCTGTCTTTAAGAATTCAAACAAAAAAATGATATTGTGAATATTGATAATTAAATAAATTTATTGGCAGAAAACGACGTCACATTTGAACGACTGCAATACCTATCAGTTGATGACATTAAGGAAATTATAGCGTCCGTTGGAAAACGAGCGGAGTTCCGAGAACGTTTGTAAAAACATCCATGAAATAGTTAAAAAAATCAACAGGATATGGTAAAATTTACTATATTATTGGTAAAAACAACCATAAAATAGTTAAAAAAATCAACAGGATATAGTAAAGTTTAATATAATATTGGTAAAAATAATCATCAAATAGTTGAAATACAATCAACAAACAGTTGCTAAAAATTAATCATTTCATTGTTGAAATTAACTATTTTTACATTTGGCGCCGAATCGTTCCTTTTATGGTTGAAAAAATCGTTTTCAACAACGTTGTGGTTGATTTTTTCCCTTTGTGTACAACTCTGGGCTATAATAATGCTGAGCCAGAAAAGAACAAAATTAACGCAAATGTATAAAATGAGTTCTATACTCAGAAAAGTTTTTGAAAATAAAGAAATGTAAATACATGATACATGTAAAATAATATATGAAAACAACTAAGCGCTCTCATTTTGTCACTTGTTATACGGGAATTAGCAAGTGATGTGAATTCACCTCTATATACTTTACCAACCAAAACTAACAGTGCTGCATTTGTATGTAAACATTTTTCTTAGTGACGGCGCTCCGAGCAATCCGATAACTGATTTTATTTTACAAGAAATATGAGAAGAAACGAACTTTTGCGATAAATATTTATGCTGAAAACTTTATATAAATTAGTCTACGAGTTCGTAAGTATAAAGATGTGCATTATATTATAATTTTTTGATCAATTTGTTATGTTAATTTTTTTGTTTCCAAGAGCAACCGAGAACGGTTTATAGGTTTAATTTTACCCCTGAAAGACTCAACCCCAGGCAAGATTTCACCTCAGATTTTCTACTGGTTATACTGTGAACAAAATTAACCCAGTTGTATAAAACATAGATTAGCCCACTAACATAATCACGGTGCGCCGTAGTATTGGTGCTTCACGGTGAGTTATTGTGGCCACTTTGTCGTTATGGTATTAGGTCTGCGCAGAAATGGATTTCGGTTTGAAATATTGTTAATTTTTTTTAATTATGATGATCGAAATTAATGTACCCTTACATACATATATTGAAGAACAATTGCGTGCTATCGTATGACGGCATACTGCATGGATTCTTGAAATGTGTTTGAAGAAAAAACTATAGTTTGCGTTCAGGGTTTGTATTTGAATTGTAGCAAAGGCATGCAAACACAAATATAAATGCAAAATGAACAATGTACACACATAACTTGTTGTTTTGGTTCGTTTTTGTAAATTTCCTACATAAAACGTGGCAAGTGTGCTATAAAGTTCCACGAAAACAAATCAACAGCCGAGTGTAATGTTTCTTTCATCAACTCTGAATAGAGACAGAATCAGAGTTCGCTGCGTCGCTTCTGTATAAATTATTAAAACTTGTTATTAAAGTTTTCAATTTATTTTATTTTCCTTGCGAGCAAGGGCAGCCGTTTGTATCGGGCGAGTTATTACAACTGAATTTTGCTAATCAACTATTGCCGCGAGTACGCCTGAATACCTAAACTACAACAACAACCCTACCAGTTACTGCACATGATAAGCCGCGTGACTATCAAACTGCATTTCGTCAGTTTACCGCTTCCTCTAACGCTTTGGAGTTATGTTGTTGCTGCGCTTCTGCTATAGCGACACTTGCTTGTTGTTGAATTCTTTTTGTTGTTTTTGTCACACGCATATACCTGCCGACGCACTGTCAGCAATTTCGGTGGGAGCGAATTGTTGGCCGGATACCTTGCCCGTTACACGCGCAAACTTACCGACGCACCGTCAGCAATTTCGCTGGGAATGGAATGTTTGTCAGATACCCGTTTACTGGTGTTAACTTATACATACCGTGGGGAGCAGAATTGAGTACATGTTGATCTTTTTACAATATTAGCAAGGGTTTTCATAGTAAATTTTTTTTGATAATTTTATATACAAATATAGTTCATACTATAACAAAACCCATGTAAATAAATGTTTCAAACTTTATACACAATTTATAAAAACTCAACAAATTTTCATCAAAATTTTAAATTTTTTTGGAAGAATGTTTAGAAACTTTTCTGGTATGCAGTTTTAAGGCTAATTTAATTTTAGTATAATAAAGTGCAAGATTGAAGTGGCTAGAAACAACCTCTGATTTTTTATAATTTTTTTTAAATTTTGGCTTTGGAAACTTTTTCCATATATAACCTATACAAGTACATAATTTATGTGGTAGAAAATGTCGGCATATAAATTTATTAAAAATCAGTGGGAATTTTTATAAAATCCATGCATTTGATAAAAAAAAGTTCGCAAGACCAAAAATTCAAAAAATTATAAAAAATCAGCGGTTGTTTCTAGCGACTTCAAAATTGCACTTTATTAGACTAAAATTAAATGAGTAAGTATTTTACTTTTATCTTTTATTCTCCCTTTTGTTGTTTTAGAATTTTTTCTTCGCTCTCTCTTTGTCTAGCTTTTATTACGTCTTTTTTAGTTGCTCTTAGCACGATTGTTTTCTGTCATTCTTGGTGAATACTCACGTATGTCAAAACCCAAGGTTTCTACTACGACTAAATACATACATACGTATGATTTGGCATACCGGTTATTAGTCACGCGTAATTGCTCACTCATTCCGGCTACACACTCAGATAGAAATGCTCACTGCCAGCATCGTTAACTCGTTATTGTTCTCCAGTATGAATGAAACTTATTTTTACCTGTAATCAATTAAAAATTTCTTGATTTTTGAATACAAAAAGATTAATTTGGATGACTTCTTATAATTTCCAATTTTTTTTTAATAATTATATTACAAATGAAGTTAAAAATTTGTTCTTTATAAACAAAAAGTAAATACTATAACCTTCGGCAATATACAGTACAGAGGGTTAATACACACACCCATGGGTATTACTTACTCTTTCGGTTCTAAGTTTTCCTCTAATCAATCACTAAACTAAATCTGAACTCCTAGATTAGAAGAATGCAACATTTTCGATCTGCTATCAATTGCTGTATTACTTTGACGACTCGTGACGTTAATACGCAACAGAATAGGAGGTGAAACGAGACGAAGAAAGATAAACCCCGCGTAAAAAACTTCAAATTACATACTACCTTAACAGTGAAATGAAGTGGTTGCAAAATATACATTGCTTTGCCTGTTCGGAGTATGTAGAGGTTGCAAAAAATCATGAACAGCAAATCACGATTATGGTCCAAAATTCAACAAAAAAATTATGCGGAGAGAGAACTGGTACGTGTTTAACCCTAGACGGTCATCCTTCGTCAAAATGACTACGAACTATTTTATTTTCACTGTGAATATGTTTTTTATTGTTCGTGTTGATCTCCGCTTTCGTACAGCGATAGTCGGTTGTTTACTCTCTTTGAATGCACACATACAGAGGAGCACGCAAATCGTAAGTAGATTTTTTTTTCGGTTATGTTTTATGGCGTAGTCAAATTCACGAAGGATGACGTTTATGTAACTTTCAGGTTTTTGTGGTATTATTTTCTTGATCGATTAGGGGTTTATTTCGTTTGCCATGACTACTAAGCCACCGTTAAATTATGAGGAAATCGAGAAGTTTCTATCCTTAATCGATGACGATGGGTTGGAAAGCGAAACTAGTGAACTAAGTATTGACACGGAAGTGGATCAAGACGAATGCACTCAAAATACAAGCTCGTCAGGTGAAGAAACTAGTGCGGATCAATGCGATTATGCTCATAATTCAAGCTGTTCAGATCAAGAAACCGAGGTGGATGAAGACGGCGTTCCCCTTAATATTTTAAAATCAAATTCTAATATTATATCATGCTCTAAAGTAATACTGCGTGGCAAAAACGGCCATAAATGGTCATCGGTAAAAGGTAAAACACATCGATATGGTTTGAACATCATACATCAAAATCGAGGTCCAGCGCGTGAATGCAAAAACATAACTGACCCACTAGAATGTTTCCAAATGTTTATCACAAAGGATATTATTAGCGAAATCGTACAGTGGACAAACCAAGAAATAATTCAACGGCAATCAACCGTGATTGGAGATACAGATATGACACAAAGACGGATCACTTCTGAAACGGAAATAAACGCTCTTTTAGGAGTACTAGTAATGACGGCTGTTAGAAAGGATCAGCATTTATCTGCTGATGAATTATTCGATCGGTCATACAGTGGAACCCAGTACATAAGCGTAACCACAAAAGCAAGATTCAAGTTCCTAATGGCTTGCTTACGGTTCGACGATAAGTCTGTACGCATTCAACTAGTAAAGGACAAATTCGCTCCTATAAGGAAAATATGGGAAATGTTTGTCCAAAAGTGCAGGGAAAATTATAATCCTGGTCCATACCTAACAATTGATGAGCAGCTACTGGCATTTAGAGGTAAATGCGGTTTCCGTATGTACATACCAAATAAGCCAGCCAAATATTTCATTAAAATTATAATGATGTGTGATAGTGGAACTAATTACATGGTGAATGCAATGCCGTATTTAGGTAAAGGCTCCAATACCACGAAACTGCCTCTTGGAGAGTTCTACGTTAAAGAGCTAACAAAATCAGTACATGGCTCGAATAGAAGTATTACGACAACTGGTTTACATCCATACCTTTGGCTCAGTCGTTAGGAAATCACCCGTACAATTTAACAATAGTTGGCACACTCAGATCAAACAAAGCGGAAATACCTTCTGAATTAAAAAACAAAAAGGGACGTAAATGCGGAACGTCAATGTTTTGCTACGACAAAAATTTAACTCTATTATCCTATAAACCAAAACCTAGCAAAATAGTATATCTTCTGTCATCTTGCAATGAAATAGGTACTATTAACCCCGTTTCAAATTAGCCAACCATGATTGAGTTTTACAACGGAACCAAAGGGGGAGTAGACACCCTGGATCAGATGTGCAGCGCAATGAGTTGTTCAAGAAAAACGAACAGGTGGCCACTGTGCCAATTTTTCGGTATGCTGAACATTTCTTTTATAAATTCGTATGTTATTTACACACACAATATGTTTAAAGTTGGACAAAAGCCTTTAAAACGGGTAGATTTTATGAAAAAGCTTTTTACTAGTCTTATAGATAGTCACTAGATGACAGACTTAATATGCCAACAATTACCACTACGGTAAGAAATGACATAATAAATTTACGACCTGACCATCCTAAAAATGGATCAGAAAATATGATACGGGCATCAGAAGCTAAGAAACGGAAGATTTGTGCCATGTGTCCTTCTTCCAAACGAAGAATGACGAAGGTGGTATGCGCAAAGTGCCATAAACACCTATATGGAGAGCATAAAGTTGATGTTTGTGCCTCCTGTCTTATCTGAGGTTTGAACTTCAAAAGCTAATTTTTCTATTTAAGTTTAATTATTTAGTTTTAAGAAACTCAAAGACTTGTATCAGAATTCCTGCCACAAATTGTGATTTTTTATTTTTAAAAGGTAATGCCTTAAAGTTGAAGCCAATTGATAGAAGACTGTGAATTATTAATTTTAAGTTAAAAGAATATAAGTTTTCCTTTTTATTTTTGACTTGTATTTATTAATAATGAAATAAATAAATAAAAAAAAATAAAACGCGTTCATTATTTCGACTCACACCCTACTGAAAATGGATTTGAAATAAGTCGTCGTCATATTGACGAAGGATGACGTTAATGTACAAAAAAAAAGGATGACCGTCCAGGGTTAAGGAGTACACAACAACAAGGACTGTCTTCAGCGGCATTAAGTTTAATTTTTTGAGTTTTATTAGATTAGTTATTAGATTAGTTATTTCTTGAGTTTTATTTTTTGCTTGGAATATAATCGTTATTTCTTCAATTTTGTTTATCACTCAGAAAATAAAAAAATAAAATAAATTTCCGGGGTTTTCTCAAAGCAAATGGACACAAATTCAAAATAACTTTTTAACTTATCAGCAAAAACAATACCCACAAACTAAGTTTTAGTTTCTGAATGAAACGCAAGAAATAACGTTTATTTCTGAAGCAGTAAATAAAACTTCAAAAATAACAATTATTTTCTTATAAAAATACCTGACGAGACTTTTTACCCTGTCTGGCAGGCTGGGATGGTGATACCGCTGTTTAAACTAGGGAAACCAGACGAAAAGGGCGAATCCTCTCCCCTACTTCGCATACCCCCTGGGCACGATTAAGTATCAAACGTTGAGACATCCACTATCCCACAGGGCTGAAGCGATGGGCCGATAAGGATTAAACAAGGGATACCACAGGGTGGCGTCCTCTCCCCGATTTTGTTTAATCACTATAGGTCGAAGCTCCCTTAGCCGCCCGAGGGAGTTTCAATAGTCTCATATGCTGACGACTGTTCGATTATGGCATCCGGCAATGCAAATGATGAGATGTGCTCGAAGGTGAACGGTTATCTCTGACCTTGCTCGTTTTTTCACTGGCCGGAACTTGTTTCTTTCTCTTGCTAAGTCCTCGGCGACCCTATTTACCACCTGGACGAAGGAGGTCATCCAAAAATCTTGGATGTCGTCAATAAAGTACAGATCCACGACAAAGTCCTCAAGTCGCTTGGCGGACAGCACTTGGGTCAAAGACAAATAATCATTGCTGGCAACATACTCCTAACATACAACAAACTCCCAGTTAGGGAGCACAATTTCATGATCCGCCTCCAGAGATCGAGTCATTCACCAGCAACAGACTGGACCCTGCTGCTTATCCAGTGGTCTTAAACGATATTCACCGAGAGACAGTTGCCACATTCGTCAACTCTCGCCCTGTAAATGCCGTCCTCGGGGTCAAATCACCACCCATGGAGGAGTACCAGCTTCCTCGTGAATCCCCCATCAATCTGGCTCAATTACGATCTAGATATTGCAGCATGTTAAACTCTTACCTACCCATAATTAACCCAGACGTACTTAATGTATGTCCGGCATGTGATAACTCTCCGCACGATACCATCCATCTTTTCACTTGCCCTTTAAAACCTACTCATTTAACACCCCTTTCCCTTTGGTCCGACCCTGTCGACCAACGACCATGGTTGAACCGATCTTACAGGGTCTGAGTAACTGCTACAACAACAACAACAACTTCTTATTGGCAACGTGTTTCCCTTTTTGCGAGTAATGTTTGCAGATGTGCAGGAAAATATGATGTTTTTTTCTTCTGCTATAATTGCTAGGCGGCCACTGATTGCTCTGATATCTGTTGCAACGGAATATATGTAGTTAATTTATGCGTATCACATATTTCAACAACTCCACATGTAGGCGACCACTCATGTTTTTTATTCAAATGTAATTAAAAGTCAATAATGTGTAAACACTAATTTAATTATAAGTTGTATAAGTGACATATTGTGAAAGCCAATTTTAGATATTAAGAAATATGAAGTACCCTGTCACATCTGTGAAGTCGACCATCTTGTCGGCTTCTTTCCGGTTCATCGTAGATGCGAACAGACGCAAAAGGAAGACGCAGGAAAATAAAATCTAGACTTTCCAAGCCAGTGTAAAGGAAAAATAAGCATTTTATAGCATTCAGGTGTGGGTGATGAAAATATGTGCGATGTTTATACTGTAGACGGATTGTCTGTGACCACAGCAACTTATGCCGCCGCTGCAACTTGTGCCACAGCACCCACCGCTACCACCGCTGCTTCCGCCGCCTCAGCTGCCGTACGAAACCAGCCGGTAGCTACAGCGGCCGCTCCGTCCGTCAGCTATTCCACTGTCAACGTGGCACTTAATTCAGCTACATCCGAAACTGGAGAACAAAATGTGGTAGTCTCTGGTGGAGCATCATGTGGAAGTGCCAGCCCATCGAACCTAACCGAAGATTCAAGCCGATTAGAGGAGCAACTACGAATTTTAAGATTACGCCGCGAATTAGCTGAGCTTGAGAGGAAGTGCTACTATAACCACAGAGGAAACGAATACATTTCGAGGAGCTCGCAGCTTCCGTGCTTAAGTCCAGTGGCTCTCCACCGTTGTATGACGGGTACAGCAAAGGAGTGCATTCTAAACCACGGGTTTACCGATTACGGCAGTGACGTCCTCGTGACTATCAATCCGTTACGTCTAAGATGTGTATCGAATAAACAAAACTGGCAGATATAATCATCGATGACATACCAGATAACAACAACAATATATCTATCTTATATAGCGCCAACTCAATCAAGAAGCTTATTCGACACATGGATCGATATGAACAGCGGCGTTGTTCGTTCTCTGCATCCAGATCTCCGCACGCAATGTTGTACCAAAGTCTACCACCGCTGTCCCTGGAGGCCTAACCTCAGTTCGCTGCTGCAACTGCTCGCAATTTGGAAATTATCAAAGTAGTAGTATGAAATTTGTTGCCCAGAGCCGGTCAGCCCTCCAGGATCTGGCTTCACCTGTCTCCAAATGGGGCATCGGCACAATAATTGTCCTAAGAATTAATTATAAGTTATTCTGAATCCCCCATTGTAAAATCAATTTTAGATATCAAGCTATATGAAGTACCTTGTTACATCTGTTAAGCAAATCATCTTGGGCTCTTTCCGATTGGTCAATCTAAAAAAAAACCGTTTCATAAATGATAGATTAAATTAAGAACTGTTCAAAGTTTCTCGCAAATGTTCTCGTTTTTGTTTACATTTTTTATGCCATATTGATATTTTCATTTTGCTTCCCCCTCGTGTTCGTTACGAAATGTCGCAAACTTCTATTCCATCAATATTGGGTTGTAACTCTCACACATTTCAGAGAGTGATTATTAACCCACTGCTAGTGAGCTCATGCCCTAGAAATTAAATTTAGTAAAATAAAGTGTGAAGTTGCCGAAAAAACACTGATATTTCAGTTATAAAAATATAACATTTTTTCGCCGAATGGAAGTTTTTATTCAATTTTGAAGACGCAAATAAATTTCATCATATTTCATTCGTTGAGGTCTGTCCAATGTTCTTCTGCACTGCTTTTCACTTTCAGTGCATTCAAGAGACCTGAAAATGCACACGAAAGTGTAGAGAAGAATAGTCAGCCAAGTAATTTATCGATTAAAAACATGAACCCGATGCGAATAAATCTTCTTCTTTCAAACATTTTTAATTAGTTTATTGTATTGTAGACCTAATTCAAGAGCATATTAACATATTATCAAAACTTTCTGTTAATCTTATTATCTAAATTGTATGCAAAATTCGCAGAAAACGTAGGAAGGGTTATCGAGTACTTCGTTGCCGCATTCACGTGTATCAAAACTTAGTTCGAAACAGCTGTTTGTCACTAGAGTCTGAAACGTCTAGGAAAAGTTAAAGATTTGGCTCCTTTTAAGCGTTTTGGGCTCTTCGGACTTTAGTTATGAAGGTCTTTTATACAATTGCACTAAATAATTTAACTTTTGAGGCATGCGCGGCATATGCTATAACGCCTGAAAATACTGGTGTGGAGTTCAATTTCAATTTCAATTTCAATTTATTCGGTCTATGACATGATATGTCTTACAGACTAGCGGTACAATCAAATTAAAACTAAATATACAAAATTAACTTAAAACTAAAAACCAAATGTATGCGAAAAATAAAAAATAAAAAACTACCCATACAGATCGTCTATGACTGATTTAAAGACAGATCTTGGTGACGAAAAATCAATATTTACTTTTTTTGAGATTTTGTTAAACTCTAAAAGCGCTCTAAAAATTGGTCCATGAGAAAAATAATTAACTTTGACAACTTGAAGATAGAACAATTTTTGAAAACGAAGAGCTTTACTAGGTATATTAAAACTAACCATCCCTAGAAGTTCGGAACAGTCAATGAAACCATTAATTACATCATAAACAAACATTAAAGACTGAATTGTTCTTCTGCTCTGAAGTGATGTTAAGCTTATTAACAAACATCGGGCATTGTATGAGGGCAACGGCTCTTCAAATCTGATCGATTGGAGTGCAAAGCGAATGAACTTACGCTGAACCCTTTCAATCCTAGCAGCATGGCAATCATAAATCGGATTCCAAATAACAGCAGCATACTCGAGTTTCGAGCGAACTAAGGTATTGTAAAGAAGTCTCCTAGTATACGGATCTTTAAAATCCTTAGAGTAGCGGCGTAAAAAAGCTAGATTTCTATACACCTTTGGAAGGACATAACATATGTGATTTCGGAAAGTAAAACGGTTATCGAACACAACTCCAAGGTCAACAAAATCATTAACTGAAATAAGTTGGTGATTTGTAATAATATAGCACGATTTCCGAAACTCCGGAGATTTAGAAAATGACATATGGAAACATTTGCTAGTATTCAATGAAAGTTTATTACTGCGACTCCACTCGACCAGATTGTTTAGGTCATGCTGCAGGAGATGAGAATCATTCTCGCAAGTAATCATACGAAAAAACTTCAAATCATCAGCATAAAGTAGAAAATTTGAGTTTTTAAAGCAAGAACCAATGTCATTAATGAAAAGAATAAATAGAATTGGACCAAGAATGATACCTTGTGGAACACCCGAGGTCGCCACAAAAGAGAACGACTTGCAATTTTCTATTTCAACAAATAACAATCGGTTTGAGAGATAAGATTTTAGCCAGGCCAAGAAAACAGAGTGGAAACCAATACATTCGAGTTTATGCAATAAAATTGCGTGGGATACTCGATCAAATGCTTTCGAGAAGTCTGTATAGATGGTATCTATTTGAGAACCACTTTTGAATGCTGTGATACAGTACTGCGAGAAAACAGCTAAATTACTGACAGTAGAACGCCCTCTGAGCACATACTTCGCATGGAAGAAAATGCGTAACACAAATTATCAAAAAGCAGTGTTTTTTCGGCAACGTGCACTTTACCATACCAAAATTTAATGACATAATAACGTATACTATAATTGTTTTTAAATTAATAAAACTTTGACGAGTTTTTCTGTGAAAGCAGCGGTTTCCCTGATTTCAGCAGTGAGACTACCCTCCCTACATACTAAATGTCAGCAATGATGAGGGGAGTCTCATATTTTGCAGCATCAACATGCTTAGCTCATCAGGTTCAATGGCCTTGGAAATTTTCGCCTTTCCGATGATCTCCTTCACCCCGCTAAAAGTAAAGTTAAGAAGTGCGCTAGTGTTGGACTATTTGCGCAACTTCTTGGTCACCTTCCACTGAAGGATGCTGTTTTATGGGGAATTGAGCCTTTTCAATTCCCAAGACGATTAGTTATGTTACGTATATTTTACGATGCAATATTCGTGATGTAATTTAAAAGCGCACGTTTTCTCGTAATAAAATGCAATGACACAAGAGTTTATTCTTCTTTATTAACATACCAAAAGGTCACAATTAGAACTTCTATACAATATGGTTACTTTTGTAGATTCAAATATTAGGTATTAAATGGTTACTCATAAATATGATTACACAAGTATAATTTTATATATGTGGAAGAAGTAAACCAAATTTACTTAACATACACCCCCCCTTGAGGGGAGATTGCTCCCTCAACTGGAAGTCGTCTGATTTTAGTTACGGCTCGTTGAACTTCACCATTGCTTGTCTTGATCGTTACAGCTCTAGTAATGCCGTCTTTGCCTGGATGCAGCTGCGTAATACGACCGAGTTTCCATTGAAGCGGTGGTATATTTTCTTCTTGTAAGATGACAATGTCACCGACGTTTATGGCAATACCTCTTCTTTTCCATTTGGGGCGACATTGCAGGCTTTGCAAGTAGTCCTTGTACCAACGATCCCAAAACTGTTGGAAATACCATTGGAGCTGTTAGTATCTCTGCAGGCTGGTGACATTTTCCACCCCTTTTAAATCTAGCTCTGGAAAGGCGTTAAGAGCAGTCCCAATAATGAATTGCCCTGGAGTTAACGCAGGCATGTCATTCGCGTTCTCAGATATTGGAGTAATTGGCCTGGAATTAAGTATAGACTCAATTTGAATAACTAGCGTATTTAATTCTGCAAATGTTAGCGAGGAATTATTCACCACACGTTTTAGGTGAAATTTAAATGATTTAACCGCTGCCTCCCACAACCCTCCAAAGTGAGGTGATCGCGGAGGTATATGTTTCCAAATAATTCCATTGTCGGCACATTCCCGTGAAATTTCGTCTTGCGAATCTTGTTGGCGCAACATATTATAGACTTCATGCAATTCATTTCGTGCCCCAACAAAATTTGTCGCGTTGTCACTGTATATAACTGAGCAACGACCACGACGTGAAATGAACCGCCTTAAAGCATTTAGGAACGTCTTCGTGCTGAGGTCTTCCACGAGCTCTAAATGAACTGCCTTTGTGACAAAGCAGACAAAAATCGACACATTCGCCTTTACAGGTGCCGTGCCACGACGCCGGAAATTTATGTAAAAGGGACCCCAAAGATCAATTCCAACAATGTTAAATGGTCGGCTTTGTTGGGCACGAAGCTCTAGTAGATCGGCCATGAGTTGATTCGATGTAATGGGCTTCGCCTTCGAGCGGATGCAGTTGTAGACTATAGAGCGTGCTATAACCTTTCCATGGACTGGCCAAAACCTTTGACGAACAATACTCAACAGTGCTTGTGGCCCTACATGATGATTCTCAATGTGATGATGAGCAAGGAGAGCACGTGTGAAAGCATGCGATTTTGGAAGTATTATTGGATGTTTGTTGTCATAGTCCAGAGCAGCGCGCTGCAACCGACCGCCGACACGGATGATACCGTTGCCATCAATGGAAGGTGCGAGCGGCGTTATGCTGCTTTTTTTAGCGACTGATTTGTTGTTGCTGAGCGAGCGTATCTCTCCACTAAAGCCCTCTTTCTGCACTAATTTTATTATCGCGAAGAGAGCGTAGTGCAGTTCATCAGCTGTGAGTACTCCAACGCGACGGCCTAGCTTATTACTGCTAGAACAATTGTGCTTGAATCGTAAAATATAAGCTATAACATTTAGTAGCTTGCGGTAATTGTTGTGATATTTTATATTTTCTACAAAATGTTCTTCATACTGAGTTGTGAGAACAAGTTTTATCCGTTTTCGTTCCAATGCGCTATCATTGGGATGAGTAGAAATTACTGTAACTGGCCACAAGTTCATGCTTCCTCTCGTAGCCAACTGAGTACTATTGTCGAATCGGTCCAATAAATTATATCTTAAATTTAATAAAATTGTAAATCTCAATGATTCGCTTAGCGAGTTGCGCCATGATAACTGCAGCGCACAGCTCAAGTTTTGGTAGGCAGCACCTTTTGAGAGGTGCTACTCTAGTCTTAGAATATAATAGTTTGACACTGAGAATATCATCATTTCGAGAGATACTTCGAACGTACATATATGCATGCGCCGTATGCGGCTTCTGAACTGTCCACCCGGTGCAAATACCTGGCGATCGATTTTGAAACTGTTTAAATGCTGTAGTTGATTGCGAAAATTTTCCCACCGAGAGTGATATTCTTGTGGGAGCGATTCGTCCCAACTAATATTCAAGCGCCAGAACTGTTGCATAAAGATTTTCGCAAGCACAACAACAGGACTTATCAAGCCTAGCGGATCGATTAGCTGCGCTATTTGCGAGAGAATACTTCGTTTTGTAATCGCTGGTTTTGCAATGGAGTCTGGTTTTTCATATAAAAATTTGTCTAAAAATGGGTCCCAGATGACTCCTAATGTCTTGATTGCATTGCCACCCTTTATTTGGAAAAATGTCTCTTTATCTTCATCGGGAGTGCCATTGAGTATTTCGGTGTGATTGGCGCACCACTTCTTTAATTCGAAGCCACCCTTTGCAAGCATAGCCTTGAGTTGGAATTGCAAATTGATTGCTTCACTTAATGTGTTAGCGCCCGTTAGTATATCGTCAACGTAAAACCCATGAGCCGCTGCGTTGGCTGCTCGTGGGTATGTGTGTTTTTAATCAATACACAATTGCTTTAGTGCACGGGTTGCAAGAAAAGAAGCAGAGGTAAAACCGTACGCCACAGTACACAGTTGGTAAATGCCTATTGGATCTGTTTCGTCGGATCGCCATAGGATGTAGTGAAAACGTCTGTCGTCAGGATGCAATGATATCTGGCGGTACATCTTCGAGATGTCCGCTGTAAAAACGTAGGTGTAATACCGAAAACGCAGGACTGTAGAAAGTAGGTCGGTTTGTATTGTAGGTCCGACCATGAGCAATTCATTCAGCGATATACCTGTACTGGTTTTAGACGAAGCGTCGAAAACAACGTGTAATTTAGTTGTTGAGCTTGATGGTTTTAAAACGTGATGGTGTGGAATGAAAAAATGAGGGACGCTAAAGTCTGCGTTTGATATCGGCTCCATATGTGCTAAATGGATAAATTCATTCATAAACTCTTTATATTGTGAGTGCAGTGTCGTATTCTTTCGAAACTTTAATTCAAGAGAGCGAAATCTTCTAAGCGCTAAGTCATAGGACTGTCCGAGTGCACTTGCGCTCGTCTTAAAGGGCAGTCGCACTTGAAAACGACCACCCGGCAAGCGTGTAAAATTTTCTGTGAAATTAATTTCGCACTGTCTCTCCTCTTTCGTTAAGTTGATAGACGGATAATTTATGGTTTCCAATTGCCAGAATGCCTTAATAGATTCGTTGAGCGTGGAGTCTTGGTGTGTGCTCGCACACTGAACTAAATTACTGTAGGAGTTGTTGTTTTCCTGAGAGTGCTTTCCAGCCACGACCCAGCCGAAAAGAGTGTTTTGTGCTATTGGCAAACAGCGCCCAAGTTTGACTTGACGAACAGACAAAATTTCGTAAAATGCGTCGACGCCTATCAGCAGATCGACACGTTGCGGTTCGTTGAAGAGAGGATCCGCTAGTTTAATATTTTTTGGAATATTCCAATTCTCAATTTCCAGTTTTTCGTCAGGCAATGGGCCTGTTATGTGGTTTAGTACTGTCGCTTCTAATGTAATGGAAAAATTGTTGAAGCGGGATTTAATCGTCAATACAGAATTATATTTTGAAGACATACGCGCGTTATTAGCACAAAGAAAATTGGTAGGAGAATATTGCCGCGTTATTCTTGCTATTCTGACTATACGTTCGGAAATCAAATTTAGTTGCGAGCCAGAGTCTAGCAATGCTCGACACGGGATACTCTGGTTATGGTTATTAATCAAATTTACAATAGCCGTTCCTAATATATTACCCTCATGGCGAGTGCATTTATGGTGTAGGACGGCATGACCTTTGTTTGTAGAAATTGCCTGGGGCGATTGCGAATTGTCGGGACGAGTTGTCCGGAAATTATTGTTATGAGCTTCTATAACGGGATGATCTACACCTTGGTGAAGTAATGAATGGTGGTTTTACCCACAGGTGCGACACTTGAAATTTGATGTGCATTTGACTGCGGAATGTTCGCTTGTTTTTAGGCAATTTTCGCACAGTTTTAAATTACGAATACCTTGCACACGGTCAGCGACAGGTAAGTTTAAAAGGGCAATACATTTATGTATGAAATGACCCTGCTTATTGCAGAAATTACATGCATTTTTCGTTATAGTAAGAGTTCGACTGTGCCTTTGAGTTTTGTTAGAACTACTATGAGATGAGTTGTTGTTAGTTAGGAAATGAGTAGACATGTTACCTTCAATTGTTTGACAGCGTTTCTTGAGAAACGTCATGAGCTCACTTAACGTTGGCATGCGGTCCGTAGCGGATTCCTCATTCCACTTAAGCATTGTATCTGGATCCAATTTTGATATGATTAGATGGACTATGAGATCATCCCAGTACTCTATCGGTCGATCCAAATTCTTTAATCCAACTAGGTGATTATTCATGGTGTCAATTAGTTTTCGCAGCTCAACAGAGCTTGGCTTGCAGATTTTGGGGTGTTGAAACATCAACTCAATATGCTTTCCGCCAATGACCCTGTTATTTTCAAATCTGTCTCGCAGGCGACTCAAGGCCACTTCGTAATTTTCCGACACGATTTTAAGTCCTTCGATGGTGGCTTTGGCAGTGCCATCTAATTTGCTAACAAGGTGATGGAACTTGGCTAGCATTGTGATATTCTCATTGTTGTGCACAAGGGATATGAATAGGTCGTACCAACTCATCCATTCAGTCACTTCACCTGAAAATGTGTGTAGCTCAATTCTTGGTAATCTAATCGACTCATACCTTTCTCCACTGGTGCACGGCACCCTAGTGGAGTTGCTAACAGGCTCCATTTGATTCATTATGACTTTGATGGCTGCTGCGGTTTCATAATATAATTCCTCGTAGGCTGGGCGGTTCTGTTGGGCTATTTCATCTGGGTCTCTCTCCTCGATTTTTCCCTGTACACTGGTGAAACCATCAAAGGCCTTATATAACGCTTCCAGACGGATGTTCAGCTCAGAAGTCGATGTCAATTGGTGAGCCTTTTCAATTCCCAAGACGATTAGTTATGTTACGTATATTTTACGATGCAATATTCGTGATGTAATTTAAAAGCGCACGTTTTCTAATAATAAAATGCAATGACACAAGAGTTTATTCTTCTTCATTAACATACCAAAAGGTCACAATTAGAACTTCTATACAATATGGTTACTTTTGTAGATTCAAATATTAGGTATTAAATGGTTACTCATAAATATGATTACACAAGTATTATTTTATATATGTGGAAGAAGTAAACCTAATTTACTTAACAGATGCAGTATGCGCTAAATGAAGTTTCTACTCGATCATCATTCTTTGCCGGGTTGGATAAGGACCACAAGGTGGTTATAGGACTTTAGGAGCTCCTCTGTTGTTCTTATTGTTGTAACAGCATAAAACATTTCTCAACAAATTTTGGAGAACGCTGCTAAATTGAAAGTCCATCGACGAATATAAATCCGGGTCGTTCCGGTATCGTGGATCCGACTTTCGTGGAAACGACAAGACCTCTTCTCATTTTCCTCCCTTATGCAGGTGTACGCGACGTTTAAATTCCTGTTATGAGGATCACCGGGATCGAAGTGGCGAAGGTGATCACGCTCGTTCGCTGGTGCGCGGCTTCAGCCGGAACATCGGGGCGGATTTCGGGAACTCTCTCTGCCGTAATGAAACGAGCTGCAGCAGTCGGGACCACTTCGCGGAACTTTTGCTCGCCCTCGCGAACATCGATGGGTGTGGGAAGACCCCTAAATGCATTCTCAGTAAACTTCGCGAACCCGACCCAATCAGTTTTTTAAAGTTGATAAAGGTCCGGTGGTCCGCGGAGACAGAAAGACAGCATGTCTGCCGACCGATATGATTATGGGTAGGTGGTCTGATGCAAACGACAGCATAGGTCGGCACGTTATTCTGACCTTCGCTAGCTATTGTTAAGTCAGGCGATCTGCTGCACTGGGAGAGTCTTCATTCATCTGCTCTGCCTATTAAGTTTCCCTACGATCTGCTGGTAGGTTTGAATGCCAGAGATCGTGGAAACATAATATTTCGAGCTCGATCTCTCCTGACCACATAGCTATTTCTTGGCATTCTAGGGCAGTGGTTTTGCGGTTGATGTCTTCATCGAGCTGCTGCACTATCGTGCACTGTGTTGTGGGTGATTATCGCTTAACCACCACCATTGTCTCACTCGCGATCCTTACGATGCACATTATAGCCGTTGCAACTCAACAAAGTTGTAGGAGTATCGTCTACTCCGGTGGACTTGTCGCAAAGAAGGGTATGAGGGAAGGGTGAATTTGCCCAACTGGATCTTGCTGCATATGGAGCTGCACTTCAGGGTGCCTTGAGGTGTTGGGTGGCAGCGCCACTACGGACGAGTGCAACTAGATACGTGATAAAATATCAAAATTATTGTACATACACAGAGCGAAAATACCACCTAAAATGCCCTATCAATCAGGACAAACTTTTGCGGATTTCTCTATGATTTTTTTGCAATAAGAAGCCCTTATTACGACTGTGTATGTCTTTTCGTTAAAATCAAGAAGATAGTCTGTAAAAATTAGATAATAACAATAATGATATTTTAGCGACCTTTCCAATTTCAATTTCACCCTTGACCTCGACCCGCAAAACTCAAATTAAGATAAAAGCTTTTCAATGTGATTAAGAAGGTGCCCGTAGAATTAAGATGAAAACCTTTTCAATAAAATCTATTTTATCTCATCAATGATAATTATAATTTAAGTAGTTTTGTATTATAATAAAAGGTTGTATTTGTTTATATGATATAAGAACAACTAAATTGAATATGTATAATAACTAGTGTTGCCAAAATATGCATATAAGTACAGTCTGTCTAGTAGAAGCGTGATCGCAGCACCTTGGTAGCGACATCATTTTTGTAGTACGCATTGCAAAAACTGTCAGTTTCGTGAAACTATTACAAAGTGCACGTTGTTTTAAAAAATGAGTTCCGCGTACGAGAAGCGATTTGAAGCTGTATTTCTTTGTCTACACCCTAGAGGGCCGAAAATGTCACGTTTAGCTGCAGCAAAATATATGAAGAAGTCGAAGTCATTCGTAACGAAGTGGACGAATCGGTATTTAGAAGTAAAAAATGTCGACGATTTGCCTGGGCGGGGCCCTGAAAAAAAGACCTCACCAAAGCAGGACAAGAAGATCCTTGATTTGTTTGCGACGAAGCCGGGCTTATCGTTGCGTAAAGCTAAAGAAGTTGTAGAGAAAAGTGTTGTTCAAATATCGGTAGAGACGATTCGAAAACGTTTAGGCGCTAACGACGTCAAATACCGCAGCTCTCTTAAAAAACCGTTGCTCTCATCATCACACGATGAAAAAAGACTCGCCTGGGCCTGCGCCAATTCAGAACGGAATTGGAATAATGTAATATTCATGGATGAATCTTCATTTTGGGCAAATAGTAACATAAATCGATCTTGGTGTACCGCTAACAATCGATTGCTCCAACGAACTGTTAAACACCCAGTGAAGGTCCATGTTTGGGGATGTTTCTCAGAAAAAGGATTTGGACGCCTTTTCGTGTTTACCAGCAACTTGAATACGGTTTTGATGAACAAAATTTATCAAACAGCTTTATTACCATCAGCTGCGAAGATGTTCGGGAGAAGAGGACACTCTTGGATTTTGCAAGAAGACAATGACCCCAAACATCGCAGTCGAATGTGTGCAGAGTGGAAACAGCAAAATGGTGTTGAGGTGTTAGTTTGGCCTTCACAGTCGCCTGATGCCAATCCGATAGAAAATGTGTGGGCAATAGTAAAGCAGAAACTCAGAGGAAAAACGATATGGACAGCAAAACAGTTGTCAAGACAAATTCGGCTGATTTGGAAACGATTGCCTCGGCAACTTGCTCAGAACTTAGTGCAAAGTATGAGTCGGAGGTGTGAGGCCATAATAGCGAATGGCGGTGACTATACATGTTATTAAAAGTATTGCGTACAATAAATATTATAAACGTGTAAAATGTTGTTTATTTGAAACGAAAAGGACAAATAGTTTCCAAGTTATGGCGATCACGCTTCTACTAGACAGACTGTATAGCACGTGCCACTTCTTGAACATTAATTTAAGTAAATTAATATTAGATAGATAAAGATATTTAGTTTTGAAAACCTTTATTCATAAATCATATTTTATTTTTGAAATTTGATTCATTGAAAACTTCTAGAACAATAAATAAGTAAATCAAAAATTCCATCAAGGCGAATTCATATCAGGTGGTATTATACGTGCAACACTAACAAATTATATGCAGTATGATTTACAACAAACTCGTAATTTTGACCTAATGTGGAATGAATTAGCTGCTTGATGAAATTCACCTTATATGAATTTGCCTTGATTTTCATTTTGAAAATACAAAAATCCAAAGAACAATATTCATAATATTAAACTTAACACAATAGAAAGTAGATTATTCACGAAGTACGTATGTATGCTAAGACGTTAAAAGCAAAATTTGAATCAAAATAAAAAGTTTTCCTTATTAATAAATTCCATAAGATTCTAGTAAAAACGATAGGATTTCCTTATTAATTTCCTTTGTAAGGTTTTCAACATAAAACCGAGGTAATTTCTTCTTACACCTGCATATTTTTAAACAAAATTCCATAAAAATTAGTATACAAGATGTTTTATTTCCAGTCTTTTCCTTTTCAATAAATTTGAGAAGAAATTCAAACGAATATTAAAAAGATTTCTTCGAGCTTGTCCCCTATCGCACTTAAAAACAACTTACTGGCAGAGTGAGTATGTTACACCTAAGAAGATCGAGTCAAATATCTTAGAGCTAGTTCCGTAGGACTTTTACTCTCAATTACGTTAATACTACACGATGAACTCCAAAAACTCCCTGAAAATATCATCGGGGACACAGAAAATAATGGATATATTGAATAAAATCCTAACTAATAAATACTAATAATTATTCTTCTATCGAACTCTTTTCTATCCGAAAGATTCTACTCTGTCTGAAATCTACAAAAAAAATATTCACAGAAGCAGCTACTGGTGCATACGGTGTTTTGCCGCCCTATGCATCCTGATTTTATTGCGAAGTTCAAACAGTAATTGCATGCCTAGAAATGTCGAAAACCAGTCGTGAAAAACATGTTGTTTGCACCGATAGCCGAACCTCATTCAAAGCAGTCAAAAATCTAAACAGCACCACTCTCATATATATATGGAAATAAATCCAGAAATACAATGGCAACTGCCAGCAACAGTTTGTAGTTTAAATTCATCTACTTCTTCTTCTTAATTGTTGCTGCTCTGCTTTGAGAATATTATTTGGAATGTGTAGTACGCTAAGAATGTACTACAAATAGAAAGTGAGAGCTATCCCTCAACAATAATTTTCCAGATTAGACTATGCAGGTAAATCTAAAAAAAGTTTCAAAACTTTAAAGCAATATACCTCTTTCATTGAAAGAATCCCCACATTTATAAAAGTCTCTCTGGAGGGTTGCAGCTCATTAATATTACAGATTTTTCTAATAAAGAGTTTTTGCAAAATCAATAGTGATAGAGTTTTATTTCACAAGGTGTCAAACTATCCATATTCTAACTTGGAATCAAATATTCAAAAGGTTTGAGAATATTATAGAAGCAACAGTTTTTCAGACGATAGAAGTAACGTAATGTGGATGCGAAAAGAGTGTGAAGTTAAAATTACACTAATACGACAATTTAATGATAATTTTCAAAAATTAAAATGAAATTAAATGAATTAATGAGCACGAAGTAATTAACTACAAAAACAGAGTATAAATACGTATATTTTGTGAGTATGTACATATGTATATATAAGTAAATACATATAAATTATGAATAGTTTTGTGTTTGCATATTTACATAGCGCATGTTGCAATCAATGACCTTGGTTTTAAGTATTTATTTAAAATTGTTTCCATAAAATTAACTTGTAAGTACACAATACAGAAATTTTTTTCATGCGTTGACAAATCCAACGCGCATACGCGTTTGGCAATGAGTTGTGAATTGATGCCTATTTATTTACTTTTTCCATTTGTGTGGGAGTGCTAGATAAAAACAAAACAAAAACCATGAAACAGTGCGTTAAATAAAATTTTGCAAGCGAACAAAGCGATATCAATTTGAAAGCAGACTGCGCATGTACTTACAGACATACATATGTACATATTTATTTTCAACTACTTATTTATAGGCTCAATTCCAAGCATATTTATTATTATTTTTTTTTCATTTCATTTCGTTTACCGATAAAAAAATTATTAGTACAATAAGATTTAAGATGATCTTTTATAGTACAACAGTTTTAAAGTAAAAGTAAAGTAACACAAGATATTAAAACTAACATATAAAACAATCAGTATTCATATATGACTAGATTAGACGTACATTTGTACTTAGGTAGCGAAACTCGTCATTGATAATTATATTAAATTTAAAGATAGATTAACGAAAATACTCATAAAGAACATTCTTAAAGTTGCTTTTGTTTAAACTACTGCGAACAGAAGCTGGAATAGAATTCCAAATAAGAGTAGCGTTGAGAAAGAATAGCCTTGCAGAAGTTTAGGCACTATAAGGTCAGTTATCCGTGCAGACTTTGGAAATTCTAGTTTACTATATAGATAACTAGGTTCTTTATTCCGCAAAAGACGAAATAAGAAAATACAATTTCTAGCTTTTAGATAGTCAGAAATTTCACAACTCAAAAGTCGCGATCTCCAGCCAGAAATATGGCAAAATCTCTCTAGTCCAAACACATATCGTGTTACATGATTGAAAACTACGTCAATTTTATGCGCAGATTGAGAACTCAATTTACTATAGATTTCTCCTAATTTCAAGCGGAGTAAAATTTGCAGACATTCTTAAATTCCGTAAGATATAATAAACTTTACTTACGGTGGAGTTTACATGATCGTCGCAAGTAATACTAGAATTGATGATAAAACCAAGATCTGTGACCTTAGGGACAAATTTAAGACTCTTTTCATCGATGTATAGGGGCGGAATATCAGAGAAATCCATACGACTTTTAGATATGGGAAGGACATACGACTTTTCACTATTAAGATAGAGACCGTTTTTAGACGCCCAAAGTGAGATGGATATGTAACAAATCAACATTAAACTTAGCGCATAGACTATCAGTTTGCTTAATAGTTCCCGACATATAGAGTTGTATAACATCCGCATAAGCATGCATATGTGCATGCTGACAAGTATTAAAAATATCATTTATAAATAAGCTAAATAATAACGGTCCCAAGATAGAACTTTGCGGCACACCCATTAGCAATGGTTTAAGACTAGAGAATTGTCCACCATTTTTCACACGCTGAGTCCTACCTACCAAATAGTTTCTCATGCGACGCACTACATAGTCCCCAAACCCAAAATAGTTTTTTTAATTTTGAGCGAAGTATGTTATGGTCTACAGAGTCAAAAGCCTTTGAAAAGTCAAGTAGGCATAGTAACGTCAGTTGGTTTTTGTCAAAAGGTATTTTAATGTCATCCAAAATTTTAATAACAGCCGTGGAACAACTATGATTAACTCTAAAGCCAGCCTGACACGGTGATAGTAAACTAAATGTGCTTAAATTACCATAAATTTGTTCAGCCATTAGGGATTCAAACACTTTAGAGAGTGCGGGTAAAATGCTTATATAACGAAAATCACAGGGATTACGTGCATGCTTACTCAAAGTATGCTTACTAAAAGTTTTAGCAATCGGTAGCGCAGTTGCAACTTTCCACATTTCGGGGAAAGATGAAGTGGTAATACTGTGATTGATCACATGGGTGAGAGTTGGCAAGATGTTTGGTAAAATTATTTTAATAAATTTATTAGGTATGCCGTCCTCACCGATTGCATTTGACCGTATTTTATAGATACACCTTGCCACCTCTAATTCCGATACCGTACCGAACTCAAATATCTCGCCGAAATAAACTGAAGAAGAAGGCATACCTGTGGAGTGGGAGGAAACACGGAGCGGTTACGCGATTGACAAAGGCATCATTAAGGACTTCTGGATTAATAGAACAATTAGGACTATCACTAACATGCACACGAAGATTCTTTAAAATGCGCCATAGGGCATTATTCCGAAGTATATGCATGCCAATTAATATCCTTTCGATTTTGTTCCCCATATAGAATACTGCTTATTACGTTTTATAATCAGTGTACGGATTGTATTATTGAACCAAGGGCACGATGGGGAAATATTTGGAAGGGTACGAGTCGGAACATGGGTCCTAAAAAATCTTAAGATATCCTCATTCAAGAAATTAAGTTTAGCATGCACAGAGCTTATTCTCCAACAGTCTGGCCAGTTAATGCAGGACAAGTCATTTAACAAGTCATTCGAATTTAAGAAGCGATAGTCAGGATAGTGGGGTGGACTAACTATTATACTATGATGTTCAAGATTAATATTAAATGCACAGAAAATAAAATCATGATCAGATATAAACGAAATTTGGTAAAATTTTAATACAATAGACGGATCAGAAACAATGAAATAATCAAGCAGACTCTGACAACAATTATTTCCATATCTTGTCGGTACGGACACATTCACCAAAGACAAACCAGCACTAAAAATGTTATCATTTAAACGGAGGCTATACAAGTCACAGCATAACAAATTTACATTAAAATCGCCACTTGCTATAATATCATCATAGTCAGCAGCCACGGAAGACAACATAGTTCTTCCCATTTCTTCACTAGCAGAAACCTGGCGCTGTCCCCTGCTAAGTCCTCGGCGACCCTTTTTACCACCTGGTCGAAGGAGGTCAGGCTGGATCTTAACATCCATATCGATGGCACCCCCATTTCGACGGTTAACCACCCGAAGATTCTGGGGGTAACTTTCGACAGCCTGCTCTCCTCCGCGCACACTACTGCAATCGCCAATAGAGTACAGAGCCGCAACAATGTCTTCAAGTCACTCGCCGGCAGCTCTTGGGGCAAAGACAAAGAAACGTTGTTGGCAACATACAAGGCGATTGGCCGGCCGGTAATAAATTATGCTGCGCCAGTTTGGTCGCCGGGAACCAGCAGGACACAGTGGATGAAGCTGCAGATCTGCAGGACACCGCACTCCGCACGGTGACAGGATGTCTTCTGATGTCGCCTGAGGAGCATCTCCACCAAGAGGTCAATGTGCTCCGAGTTAAGGAGCACAACCTCATGCTCAGCAAGCAGTTCCTTGCTGGATGTCACCGTTCGGGGCATCCAAATAGGCACCTGCTTGCAGTGGAGCTGCCCCCCAGGCACATTAGAATACATCTTCTAGAACTAAAGGACGAGATCCAGCCACTCATCACGCAACCGCTGGATCCGGAGGCGTACCGGTGGGTCCTAAGCAACATCCATAGAGACACAGTCACTACCATCATTGACTCCCGCCAGGCAAATGCTGTCATCGGAGCCCAACCACCACCTGTAGCAGATGAGGAGTCCCTGCTTCCCCGTGAGTCCCGCGTCACTCTGGCACAATTACGATCTGGATACTGTAGCAGGCTCAACTCCTACCTATTCAGAATCAACCCCGACGTACCCAACACATGTCCGGCATGTGGAGACTCTCCGCACGACACCAACCACCTATTCACATGCCCTCTCAAACCCACTCATCTAACCCCCCTCTCCCTCTGGTCCAGCCCTGTCGAAACTGCACGTTTCCTGGGCCTCCCCCTAGATGAGTTCGACGACAACGACCATGGGTGAATCCGCTCTTTACGGGGCGCGACTAGCCGCTACAACAACAACAACAACATAGTAAAATATTCATCGACATTGTCACATTTGTGGGGCTTATAAACGCAAGACAAAAGGATTTTGGTCTCATTATTGGACGCTTCGACGAACAAAAATTCGGTAGTACTGCCGAGAGCATGAGAAACCAAACGGTCTTTTAAATGGTTTTTGCAATATATAGCGACCCCGCCACACTTCTTAGCAATTCTATCAGTCCGAAACAGTAGCCTTTAATGCCGAAATGGGAATCCATGATACCATTTCTGAACCAAGTCCCAGATACACAAATAACATCTACACAAGAACATTCAAACGTACTCCTGAGTACATAAAACTTTTCATTGTTAAGGCTACGAGCTTTGAAATGCACAACGTTAAAACCTTTTTGGCGTCTGCATAAAATGTTTAACATAGCAAGGCTATTATCATCAATGCTACCCTTTTTGTTGTTGCTTGAAGTCATTTGACTTACAGGAAACAAAAACAACTTTAAGACAACGAAAGCGCGGTGAAAGACAAAACCAAAAAACAAACAAACAGAGTTTCGGTACCTTTACAATATATAAGAAACAACAACAAAATATACCAAAAAATAATATAAATAAACATACAATCACACATATACTTAATGAAACTGCTGAAGGTCGTCATCGCTGGTAATTTTTGTTGGAAGGCTGTTTTCCAAATTATCCGTTCGCACATGCACAACACCTCGCTTAGTATACGCCGAAATCAATGCCCCCTCACGCCGCAGTTTTATAGCCTTTTGCAGGAACAATCTATTCTCCCTGGTAAGGATCTCAAAAATATGAAAATAACTTTGGAGGCCAAGGGGTTGCAGGGGAATAGGCGACTTTGTACGTCGTCTATATTCACCGAAAGCGCGCAGAGTGCGATTGCAATCAAGAGGTGAGTGAAACTTGATTACAATAGCGCTGTTAGGAGATGTTTGTGACGCTCTTGTACGGAAAATATCCCTAATCTGAGGTAGAAGACGTGGCTGAAAAATTCGAAAAATCCCTAAAAAGATCAGTAACGCTAATATTCTACTATTACTATTTACAAAAATAAAAACTAATAACACGTTTAACATTTCTCCTTGAAAAACTTCTTTATCCTGACATGTTTATCTTCCGTCGGTCAGTGTCGGTACGAAAACATAGCATTGTACCGGCATCTCATTGTAAACACATGAAAAAATGTGTTAATACTATGTTTTGAAAAGTTTTTCAAAGAAAAAAGGGGTGCCCACAACCGACTTTTGCAAGCATCTTGAAAAGTAGCGAAAAAAAATTTGGGGGCAAAATATTGGTAACTGTCAATTTTGGATCACAAAGTATAATGTATTTCCTCAGTACATACATATGTATTGCACTCACCTTTAGGATCAATTTAATGCCATTTACAGCACTTTGAAAAAGGCTCGAAGTGTGAAAAAAGCACACGCGTGGGTTCACTTCGTTGCACGGTACAAAAGTGATGTGCTGCCATGAAGCACAAATGACATAGGTCACACTAACCAAACCTGAGTTCCATCGAATGATATCCAGGGGTGCCCACAACCAATACCATGCCCACAACCGCCACTTCTCCCCATATTTTTTGAAGATAAATCAGTCATAATAAAACATTCTTGCTAAACATTTTCTTACAACTCCAAGATCTATATTTAATATGCATTAGGTCTAATGGCACTTGAGATATCATATCAAATTTAATGGTTTCCCAAGATGTCTTTATACTGAGCTAGCTGGCAACGGTTGCGCGAGGCTTCGCCACGCGCTTTCTCTTTACATATGTATATTAGACTGGCCGCACGGTGTATGAATTATTTTTTTTTTTTTGGAAATTTAAATTTTATTTTTTTTTAAATGTGTATTTTGACATAAAAACAAGCTTCAGAAAATTTCATCCAAATCCAAAAATGCCTAGTGGTGCCTAGTTGACCTTGAAGTTTCGTATAGGTGCATTATAGGCTATTCTAGAGAAAAACAGTTTCAACAATAGATAGTAGATATTAGAATAATGTATTTATTTGCGTGATGTATATTAAAATACCTGCTTTACAAGGGAGCTTTTCGTGTGAGACGGATATATTTTGCCATAATGTTCCACCACTTGCAACAGATATTGTTTGTCCTCCTCGTCATACGTGAGCGCTCTATTAAAATGAGTTATTAATTTAACCGCCCTCTCGGCTGCATCGTTGACAACGGCCAAATTTTCACAAATCCTTTTTCCATCGCAAAAATCTTGCCTATTTTTCCATGTTATCGGATCTGACTGCAAGAAACTCCAATCAATTTGCAATCGAGTGAAAAATCGTCTTGTTCTTGCCGATACGAAATCGCTAACATTTTTTTAGCATATTCTCTGACATCTCCTATTGTCGCTTTAAGTTTTTTCGGAATATCTTCTTCATATGATTCCTCAATGTTGCCAAGGGCATTAACCATTTTTAATTTTATATGGGAAGGGATTTGCTCATCGAAGAAAGACAGAGCAACAGCTTCTTCACTCAAATACCATAAATGATTAATAATTTTTTTTAACAAAATGCTGGAAATATTTGGATCATAATATGCAATTACATCATTTATAAGTTGCAAATCTTGTCTTGGAGCGTTCACAGCTTTGACACATGGAACGTAAATGCGCGTTAAAAATATACAAATGTTACGAAAGCTTTTTAATTCCGAAGTTGTTAATTTAAATTGCTCACGAAACAGAGAAATTTTATAACAGTAAATTATTTTCGACATGAATCTAGCATGCAATGTTGCACCAGGTGCACGGAATCCCGAAAAACTCGGTACTTCTTCCCCAATAAAAATCAATGAAAGTTGCAATTCTTCTTTATGATCTGCCCGAACGTATTCAGATTTCAATGCTTCAAGACAAAATTGTTTATGGTATTCCAATTCGGCTACTATGAATACTTTTTGTACATCTTCGTCCGACATTCCACTTTGAAAATGAATTTGGTTGATATTTCGCCAAAACTTAGAGAAGCGATTAAAAATAAGGACTTCTGGTGCAGCAGTATTTCCAAAATTGCTTTCGAAGACAGGCCTTATAAACAACTCGCTAATGTGATGACGACATGGAAGAAAAAGTAAGTTCCTGTTCAATTTTTTTCTAATAAATATGCTGCCCCCTTATTAATTCCAGTGTTACTTGATGTTGTATCAAAAGATATTATTTTAACTAAATTGTCCATTTTCCATTTAATCAAAAAGTCATAGGATGCATCAGCTATATTTTCACCAGAAGAGTCTTGCAATTTTGGAATTCCAAGCAATTTCTCCACATTTTCGCTGGTCACAACCAGAGCTAGTCGATCTGATTTTTCTCTCCCTTCTCCGCATATTTTTTGAAGATAAATCAGTCATAATAAAACATTCTTGCTAAACATTTTCTTACAACTCCAAGATCTATATTTAATATGCATTAGGTCTAATGGCACTTGAGATATCATATCAAATTTAATGGTTTCCAAAGCTGTCTTTATACTGAACTAGCTGGCTTTGCCTTTTATTTCTGGGAGTAGTTTGTCATCCCAGTGAAGGACAAATACAAACAAATAACAAACAACTTCACAACAGTATTCACAAAAATTAATATTTTAGTATTTACATTGAAACTATCCAGAATCTGTTGACCTTGCTTGCGGCGGTAATCTCTCCGGATTGTCTGAATATTGGTTCGATTGAGCACTAAATCATCCAATGTTATTGATGTGGGGTTGGGACTGACTTCTTGAATCTTACGCAATAACGCAGATGCAGTTGCACTAATTAAATGCATGGCATCTCTAGTACTAATTTTACACTTGTCTGTACTTGCGAGCATTCTATCGTCAATAAACTGGATATTACCACGAGGTGGTTGACTTTGTTTTCCCACGGTTGGTTCATCCTCTGTTTGTTGCAGCATGTTATGACTTATTTCTCATCATCTTGACATGCTGTTATTTCCCGTTAGATTTGCTCGTTTGCAGCAAGTAGCAATTTTAGCAAATCTACATCGATTTGATTATGTGAATTGTAAATAATAATGTAATAAATTTCACTGTGCTAATAAAAAAAAACCTTTTCTGACACCAAACTTCAGGCCAACTAGGCACCACTAGGCATTATTGGATTTGGGTGAAATTTTCTGAAGTTTGTTTTTATATCAAAATACACATTTAAAAAAAATAAAATTTAAATTTCCAAAAAAAAAAAATTGTACGGCCAGTCTAATATATATGTATAAGAAATTACTTACTATTAGTTACTTTGGTTCTTAAATAGTTTGATTTTGCATTTACCTTAATTCCTAAATATACAAACTCATAAAAATAACAATTTTATGTTGCATACAATTGCAATTAAAACTTTTTATTGGACAAACATCAAAAAATTTCTTTGTATACAATATTATGCGTACCTCCCTCTGCAAGGACAAAAAGGTTTCTTTTCGATGTAACACGTGATAGGGCTACGTACAGTTGTCCGTGTGAAAAACATGGCCTACTCAAATCCACTCCGGTTACATTAAATGTTTGCCCCTGTGCCTTGTTTATGGTCATTCCAAAACAAACCTTTACCGGAAACTGAAGTCTTTTTTAAATCTAAATGGCAAATCTGTAGGTATCATCGGAATTCTAGGTATTAAAGTAGAAAACTCAAATGAGCAAACTCAACACGTATGAATAAACTCATTCAATTTGAATATGTGCGCAGCCAGCAGCGCTGCCTCTGCACTGCTGATGTATGTATATTCATAAACACATAAACAAAACTAATTTTTGTATGGAAGAAAATGCGCAACACCGTAAGCAAAACACTAAAAAACTTTTAAAAATTCAGCTGTAGTTTCTAGTTTCTTGTATGATGACAAAGCATCTGAAAAACAAACATATCTAACAGTGTGGATCAAAGTTATCATTTCGCCTTACATCGGTTTATCAACGAAGTCAACAGCACAGCTCTCTGCGTATAGCCGAACGAAGTAGTAACGAAGAGCAGTTGATTTACTACTCACACAACTACACATCTTCCCGCTACGACACTGATTTTACATTCGGTTGTAGCAATGCTGTACTTAGTGTAAAATTTTTTAAAACTTTACACTTAAATATTTCAGAAATGAATTTGCTAATTTTTAATTTAAGTAGCTATCATTGTAGTGCTAACTGCAAGCATTAATTTAAAAAAAGTTGCATCCCAATCCATTCAGTAGTGCCCGAGATTAGCGCTTTCCAAAATTTTAGACTTTGTTTTATAATATGTATAGATAGTGAGATTGAAAGTTATGTAACTGATAGTGTGTTAAGTAATGGATTATCCCAAATTAATCACTATAATCGTAATCTAGATTTAGTTTTTATAAATAGCAACTTAAACTTTAAGTTAGATGAATGTCACTCTTTACTATCAGCAGTTACTTTACATCACATACTCCTTCGTTTTCGGTCAAACTAAATTATGATTTATGGAATTTTAGCGTATATTTTAGTGTAGTGCGTAGTTATGAATGGTTACAATTGCTTATGCAACTTAATTAATCGTTACATATTTTATTACTTGCAATTCAACATTCTAGAAACTAGTGTGGAAGTACTGAGTGGTATATCGAACTTCTATCTCTTTTAAATTTTTTAATAATTCCTCCATGCATTCACGAGATAAAGTATTTCTCAAGAACCATCCTCTTACCATTCCTCTTACTTACAGTTTCCTCATCAAAACCAACAATTTCAGCTTGTGTTTCTTGCGTTTCATTTTACAATATTCACTCGGGGCAAGCCAATGACACTCCACCTCCATCATTTTGAAGGGTTGGAACGAGTTAATCGCCCACTCCAGGCGGCGCTTCTCCAGCAGATCCGGAGGAACAAGGCTAAGGCTGAATCATTCCTGAAACCCGGACCCCATCAACTCTGACGTTCCTGGAAAATTACCATGAGACTACTTGCTACACATGCTTCAATCCCAGGGGAACGGGATTCCCGGAGAGATGTCGCCTGAATCTTGAGATTGTCCTCGTTTTCGCAGAAGCTGTTCCATGATCGCGCTTAGCATTCCTCCGCCACTCTCCTGTGTTCTTAGTGTCCGTGCTTCCCTAGGCGCGTTGATGGGCCACATACGCCGAAATAAACCAGAGTTTTCCCAGATCCATATGCCAGGCTTACTGTGACTACGCCTGCATCAGTTCGTTGCTAATGAGAATACAGAATCTCCGTTTATCTGAGTCCGCCTACACCAACGGATTGTATATCTTCTTCCAATACCAGATACACCTTGCTCAAGATAAAGCAAACAATTGAGAGTTGAAGATCCGGTGGCGATCTCACTGTCAGAGGTTAGAACGCCATCAGTCCCCCCTGATACTACAGAGTCTACTTCCATTCTCATGAAAGGTTCCCCATTTCCCCCTCATCCTACATAACTGGAGAGTCATCTACCCTGGCATCGGCTTAGAAGCCCTTAAGGATTCGTTCTCACGACAGTCGGTTCTATTTATGATCCCGGAACGACCCGGATTTATATCCGGCCAAGGACTTTCACTTCAGCAGCATTCCCCAAAATTTAATGGCGAATGTTTTTTGTTGTTACAACAACAACAACAACCTTAAGGACTGCCTTCTCGAAGCCATATTTTAAGACTCCCTTCACATCAGTGAGAGGACCAAGACACTCCGCGATCAGCAGCAGCATCTCCTTTCTGATGGGGTCCATGGGGCTTCTCACTTCAGAGTACCTTCCATTATGGAAGTTGAACCACCGCCATCCACGGCTCGAGTCTGGCAGAAGGCTCCTTCTGTCCCGAAGGAAATGTTGGACTTATTCCCCACGGCCTCTGGCCTGGTCTCTTCCATACCGCCGCGAAAGCCGCTGCCGCCTTGTATAGCTTTGCGAACCGCTCATCCTGGGTTTTCATTCATAACCCTCATAAAAATCGAAGAGATGGCTGACTCAACCCATTTCCACTCTTGATAGAAATAGCGCCATCCTCCTTACTCCGGTCAACCACACCCGAAAAATACGCAGTTCGCTTTCGTTCGCGACTTCGCTGAAAGATCGTCGGGACAGGCCGAGGCTTCTCAATCTTTACATCCTGACCATTAAGCGCTCCACCTTCTTACTTGGGGGAACGTGCCGATTAGGCTTCCCTTGGCTCACCCTTGCAGAAGCGTCCAAACACCACGGGATAGTGTATGATAAGCGTCGGTTTTCACTTCTGCACCAGTCGAATACATATGTATGTATGTACAGAAGTAATGAAACTGTAACCTTATTACAGTACTTTTTTAACAAGTCTGCCCTAAAGTTTTCGGCTGTATCATAAGTGCTTTGGTTTCGAGATATTTTAAATAGAGAAAGTGAGTAAATAAATAAACGCTCAATAAGTTTTTGAAATGTATTGTGTACATACAAATATCACTAAGACGCCCAGAACCTGTTTGGTGTTAATAAAAACCAAAGCTTTTATTTTCTTCTTTGATATATTTCGGTTACACTACGGTAACCGTCTTCAGGGCAAATGATTCACACGTCAGACAGTTCGAACTGGATTTTTTTCAAATAGCAGTCGGGCGTCGGCAGCCAATGGCAAACCGTAGAGACTGTATTTATTATTGTGATATTTTATTTCAATATTTATGTAATTGAAGTACGGAAACTGACACTAATATATTTCGGAATGACCCATGTAGCTTATTAGCAACGATATGTCGCTATAAAGTGTATGAAAGTGATGTAATAAAAAAAGGTGGTGGAATCAGACAAGGTGTAGCCAGTAGCGTCGTGTAAAATCGGTACTCATATTTCCAATGGTGACACCTTCCATTTGAACGCCACAAAATGGTACTAAAAGTACTCCAGTTCAGTACATCGTCGTAAAAGTATGAGTTGGCATCCTTGCTTCTGACATTTCTTTTTTATTGTGCACCATCCCGTTAAAAATGCAATTTGCAATTCTAAAAATCGTTCGTTAATTCAAAATATTTTGGTATATTCGTGAAGAAAATTGGTTAATTTTATAATTGAGTGAGTAGAGATTTTAAGAAGTTTATCGCGGATGGCTTTTCTTGTTTTGATACTGGTGACTGTAACCAGATGGAATAGGCAATATCAGATGCACTGAATGCAGTATTTTTGTTCTCGTGAAAACCTGGTGTTCTTTTGAGTTGACACCGAATCCCGTGTTTTGCATTTCACTAAGTTTTTTGCCTGTACACTCAGGTGTGAATAAGATACTTGGCATTTGCAAATTAATTTTTTTCTCTATGGGGTTTTGAATGCAGTATTTTCGCCGATGAAGCGTGCGTATTTGGATAGGCATCGAATCTAGATTCCACGTGTTTGACAACAGGAATAACCCTTATTTTGAGCTGCATTAAATGCAGTGTTTTGATCAAAAAGATAGTTGCATTTTGGGTTGTATCAATTCAGTGTTTTTATTAAATGCAGTGCAGTTGACTGCGTTTGTTTTTCAGCATTGTAAGGCATTTTTAAAGGAATTATCTAATTAATCTAGTGCTTTTGTGACATTTGAATCGCATTAATTTCGACGTTTTCGCCGCAGGAAAAAGGTGCACTTAGCAATAATGAATTCTTAATTAATAAATCGGTTTTTATACAACCGAGGATCCAAATGATTTCAATCATTTGTTCTGTTATCATTAAAAGTATTAGAAGGCCGAGTTCAGTGCGTTTTTTTCTTTGTATTAACCGGTATTGATTGTGGAAAGGCGAGATGATAGCTTGGAATATTGCTGCAGCTTTGGCTCCGAATCAAAACAGTTACTTAACGATTCGCTCCTATATTTTCCTCAAGCAATGCAGAAGGTAAGTTGATCTATATCCGGAAACCATGCACACCATGTGCATGAAGAATAATTGTGGTTATTCTTCCTCGAAGTCAAAGGTAAACGTTTAAAAAATAAAAGTATGTAAGAATATGTACATATGTACATATTTGTGCTTCTAAACCAATAATTACGTATCATCCGACCTTTAAATTGAAATATTCTCCAATTATGAAATTAATACTATTACAGAGAGTAAAAATGTCAATAATTTTCCTCCATATTTTACTACTTTTAAATGCACCTGATAGAGCTACCGAAAATGTGAGGTTAAGTTACTGTTTTCATTGGGTGGTGCCAGGTTTCAAATATGACATCCTATTTGACAAAACAATAATGTTGCCTTCTTATACCACTTGCTTGCAAGACAAAAGTATTACATTCTTTTTATTTATAAGAACATATTTTAATAAGAAGATCTTTCATGAATTAAAGGGGCGATAATATTTACATATATGAAGGCGTAAATTTCTTATTATAAATTTCGACATTTGTATTGTACGTTTGTTTTAAGCCTAGAGTTTATCAATATCTTCATTTGTTTTTGCAAAGAGTTGTTCTATAAATAACTGTAACAGTTCGGTATATTCTGCAACGGTAGCAAAACACTCTGAAAACTTGTACACCCTTTTCGTATCCTTTTCACACTACCCTGCAAATGCAAGTCTGTTGATTGTAGTTACCTCTGACGGTCAGAGCTGAAAAAGCTTTGTCAGTACTGATTTTATAAACAAGTTTTTTGGATTTTGTCTATTTATTTTTATTCACACGCTAAGTAGCCGAGTGTGTTACGTGTGCGCGCTTCTTTCGGTGGGTCCCAGGACAAGTAACATCAAAAATTATAGAAAAAGTTTTTTCTAATAGCGGTCACCCCTCGGCAGGCAATGGTAAACCTCCGAGTGTATTTCTGCAATGAAAAAAAAACTTCTCACAAAAAACATTCGCCGGTCGTAGTCGCCATAAAACTGTAGGGCCCTCAATTTGTGTTGCAACATCAAGACGCACACCACAAATTATAGGAGAAGTTCGACCAAAATTGCTTAAGGATTATAGCGCCAATTAAGTAAGTAAGCAACAAAAAAGTTTTAATGTAATGTTGTTTCATTTTATTCTTAGCTTTTCGTTTTCCTTCTAAAATATGTAACTTTAACACTGAAGTTCGCACTTCTGAGTTTTCATAACGCATGCGTGGAATATATTTGTTATTTCTTTCATGCATTGTTTCTTTTGTGCGGCTATAGATAACAAAAATTTTGACGGTCGTAATGCTAAATATGAATAACTCGATTGTTTCGTCCTCGCATATGTATAACCGTATTAGCGTATCGAGTCCTCTTTTTAGCAAGCAATATGCCGGTTATTTGAATGGTCAGTACTATTATTACAATCGGCATGCTCTTGCAGGGTTATTTCCGGTGAATTTTGTTACTATCGCATTGGGTGGTAAGAACGTGATAATAGCGTCAAAATAGATGTTTGTTTCCTTTTTTAAAAACTAAATGGAGTTGCGAACGCATGTTTAAAACATATAAATTCAATCTTTTTGCAACAGTGCCCTGTGAAATACGCAATATTCGTCGTTTTGAGCTATTTCGTTAATTTAACCGTTAGTTTTTAATTATTATTTTTTTATCAAAACTAATTGTTAGCTAGGAATTAATTTTTTTTTATCAAAAATATATCATTATTAGACTTAAAAATAAATAAATGAACTACTTACAAACTTGGCAAGGCTAATAAATTTCAAACTTAAATAGGTGTTACTTCCCATGTTCAGTCTTGTGATTGCTTTGGGTCTAATGCATTCCTTGTCGCTAGTCACCAATGAAGACAAGTTAACACTGAACCTACGCCACATTCAGCGAGGCATTATATTTGTCGACGGTACCAATACCGAAATCGTAAACATGTTAAAAATGGAAATTGAAAAATATGAAGGTATGCGTGTGGAATATCTCGGAGACAAAAGAGGCGATAACGTAACAGACTGTACGTATATAAATTTAAAATTTAATTTATTTAAGACAACTATTATAAAAGATATTAATAAAAGTTAGTCAATAATTATTATATCATGATTAAAAATTATCAATTATTTTGAGATTGAAATTATGAACGTGTTAGGAGTGAAGCAAATTTTTGAACTAATCGGTAACTATTATTTTGAAACTTATATTATAAAAGTCTTCATAAAAATCATGAGCGACAAAAAAAGTTTTAAATCTCAAAATACAGAATTATTTCCGTCCTAGTTCGGGGCCGGTGTAGACCATTTCGAGACTGCATCATCAAAAATATATTTCTCACTCAAAAGACTTTCATAATGATTTAAAAACTCAACTATCAAATAATTATTCTGGGTCACTAGTGTAAATAAATATATGCAGGTGTATCTTTCTCGATTTTAGTGTTGATAAAGCTACAATATGAAAATTTGGCATATTTTTTGGAAAACTATATCGGAGTTATTGATTTGAGTAATGACGAAAATGGCAACATAAACTTTAACATTTATTTCTCGGGCAATATATACCATAGTTCGGCAATTTTAATGAACCTAGTAGACGACACTATTGCGCGATGGAAAATGGGAGAATCTGGAGGGATCGAAACAATATATACGCCCATTAGAAGGTATTATTTTCATACTTAACATACAATTACATAACATATAACTAATTTTCTTAGATACATAACGGATGTAAGCCCGACAAGGTTGGAATACTTTGCAGTCATTATGCCCATTGGTAAGTGGTTTTATATGAGTAAGCAAATAATACAAAACAATTAACGATATATACACACATAACCCATTTGTGTTATTAACATTAATATCTGTTATTATTCGTAGGACTGTTCTTTAGCATATTTTTTTATGTAGCATTACCCTTTCATGAGCATGCAAGTGGTTTCAAGCAATTACAAGCTGTACCGCGATCAATTTTTTGGATATCGACTTTTGCTTTTGATGTTTTACTACACTTTGCCGTATGCCTTCTCTTGTGCTTGTTACAAGTACTGCTGATGCCAAGTGAATTATATAGTGTATCCGAACAACTTTTCATCATTGCGTCTATTTTTTTCTACGGATGCAGTTACCTTCCAATTCTATATAGCTTGGCAAATGCTTTCCGTTCGATTTCCACCATTTCGACTTATATGCTTTTTATGCTTATTGTGTCAGGTGAATAAATGATGTCGAGTATCATCTAATTATGAAAACTATTAATTCATTTATAACATAAACCTTTAACAGCTATTGCACCATTAATAACATCCGGTAATGTTCGCGCTATGGAATATCACGAAGGAAAAATATTTATACTACTCTTGCTACCGGATTTCAATTTAAATCACCAATTGCGGATTATCAATGAACGGTTTTTGCTTACTCGCCGAAACGAACTGGCAGCTTCATCTGGATTACCCTCAGTACTAAATATTAATACTTTCTTCTTTGAAGCTATTATGATTTCATTTCTTGTAATGGTACGTAATAGAAGATAGTCCTTTTTTTAGTGATTATACAATTAATTATTTATAAGTGCAGACAATCTTTGCGGGCGTTCAAGAAAACAAATATAAATGTGAACAAATCAAAAGTTTCTTTAGATGCTATCAATGCCGCCAAATTACTGTGAGCAACACTGAAAACATTGATGTGGAAGAACTTATAACCAATGAAAAAACTACGGTTGCTGAAATTTTGAATGGTACTTATTATTATTTTAACAAGCTTATAATTTTTCATGCTAGTGCCGTAAAATATTTAATTGTCTGTAGGAAAAACTGAAAACAATTATCCTTTGCTCGTTCATGATTTATACAAATTCTATGACCGTAAAGCGGCGGTGTGTGGTCTGAATTTTGTGGTAAAAAAAAAAGAGTGTTTCGGTTTACTAGGCGTCAACGGTGCCGGGAAAACTTCCACATTCCAGATGATTACCGCAAATATGACCATTACGGGAGGTTCCATAAAAATAGATGGCATTGATATTAAGAAGAACGAGTCAAAATATCGCTATCACTTTGGTTATTGCCCACAAACCGATTGTTTAAATGAATTTATGACATCATATCAAACATTGTTTTACATGGCAAAGTTACGTGGCATTTCCAATTCATTAAAGGCAAATGATGAGGTCTTATATTGGCTGCAGCAGTTAGATCTACGAAAATACAAAGACGTGGAAGTTCGTCAGTATTCTGGTGGAACTAAGCGCAAATTAAATGCGGCATTAGCTATGGTAAAACTATTTAATATGTATATATTCATTAGTCGGGATTTCACTAGTTATTGTTGGCAATATATTTTAGATTGGGAGTCCTTCACTTGTATTGTTGGATGAACCTACAACAGGAGTAGATCCGGAATCTCGCCGTTTTCTATGGAAATGTATAAAGGAATATCAACAGCGCGGCAAAACTGTTGTACTTACCTCACACAGGTAACTAAAATATTTAAATAAAAATGTCATAATTATAACTTTCCATCTACCATACAAATAAAACAGTATATTCATTACTCCAGATTTTTATAAAGGTCTTTTGTAGAACATACAAAAATTGGATATACATTTTGAATATTTAATATAGATTTATTTTTAGATTAACTAAATATTTAAAAAGTATTTCATATTTTCCGTATGGCATTTCAGCATGGATGAATGTGAACAGCTGTGCAATAGACTGGCGATAATGACAGGCGGAAAGTTCAAGTGCTCAGGATATGTACCAGATTTGAAAAAACGTTTTGGGAATGGTTTTACAATAAAAGTGAAATTAAAGTCTGAAGAAGATATTGTAAATGGCGTTACCGAAGAATTGTGTAAAATATTCTCTGATTGCCAGCTGAGAGAGAATCATGCTGGCATTGTTACATATTTTATTAAAAATATTGATGACCTGAAATGGTCCGAAATTTTTACATATACTGAACTCTTCAGTAATGAATGGACGCACTTTGTTGAGGATTATTCAGTAAATGAGACAACACTGGAGGACATATTCCTAAAATTCGAAAACAACAAAAGAACAGCGAGTTCATGCCAATTAAGTCATTTGAATGAGATTTGAGTCCTAAGTTGTTTAAATGTGCTATTTCGCATATTTAGTTTTATCTGATTTTCTCTTTCCGAGATGAAAAGTTTTACGTGTAGATATGCACTTGAGCGAATATTTATATACACAAAACATATTATTGTTTATTACTTTATAATACCCCGTTCTCATCTCAGTCACAGTACAATGGGGTGTATTAATATTTTTAACACATTATCAATAAGGATGTGTGTGCGAGTTTGATTAATTAATGTAACACTACATATCTATATATACATACGTTTGAATATACAATTTCAAGTATATTGTGAATTGGGACTAGTACATAAAACTCCAAGAATAAAAAAATAAAAATTGAAAGTTATATTATTTTATATGGCTCCGTTATCATATTCAAATGCGTCATCACCGGAGAAACTTAAAATTGCACATGTTAGTTTTTTTGTTGTTAGGAGTATGCGCGCACCGATACAAAATGATCTGGGGAATGTTTAGTTATTTGTACACAGATTTAGGGATATTGCGTAGGGCTCGCCCCCTGTTACTGTTTTCTACAGAATATAACATTTCTTGAACAAATTAATAATTACGCTCTTAAAAAACCTGCGTTTAAAAAATAGCATGTATTTCAGCTGGGTTTTTGCTTAGTCTCTTATCTTTTATCCCTCGTTCATATTTCAGAGTTTTACAGCTGAATTCCGTAATTTAAGGTGCATGTTATATTAAAAGGTGTAAAAGTAATTTTCAGAGGGATTTTATTTAATAAATTCCTAATTATTAGTGTAAAGTAAATCAATAAGAGTACTAAATACTAATTTTGGAAAGTGTATGTGAACCAAAAAATGTATAGATCTGCTGACTTAGTTAAGGCATAAAAATAGTAATTAGTCGAACTTTATTTTTTAAATATGCAAATAAGTACATATTTCAAACCGAATTTTTTAACTAAATAACTATCAGAATTGCTAGAATTTGTTTTAAATAATTGCTGCATCTATTGACTAAACGTGTGTAATTTAAGATAGGGCCGCGCATTTGGGCACTACAACCCGAAACCTTTGTATAAATAACTAAACCTTACCAACGATCTTTCAAAATATCAGCGCCAACCAGTGGATCCCGAAAACTTAAACAGCTGCGGTTATACCACTCACCCTTCACAAACATTTCATCTTGGATGCAATTACATATAAGCATGGTTTCGTTTGATGTAACTTCTACTGAAAGAGAAAGTCTGATTTTACTGTATACTACTTTCCAAGGCGAATTTATATAAGGTGGTGTTATAAGTACAACTACAAAATTCCCATGTATTTTGTTTTTGTGTGTGCGTAAGAGTTGTCAAAACTTACATTCATTTTGTTTTTGCTTTTACGGCTTTTGAGAGCTCATACCCAACTTCGTACTTGCCTCGTTTGACGGATTGACGTCACAGATGGCTCTTAAAAAGTTGATTTTTCAGAGTTTTGAGTGATTTTTACAAAAAGTTGAACACAGAATAATAAATGTGAAGTGCCGAGCTTTGTAATTTATCAGTTGCAGTGCAAATAAAACGCCCAAGTGCAGTTATCGCGCTGTGACGTGTACGCTTCCGGCTTTGTCGTAATATGGTTCTTTATTATTCTTGATGTAGGTGAAAAAAAATCAAATCGGCTGCTATAGTAACTACACCTGATATGAATTCGCCTTGCTTGATACTTTCTTTCCAGATTTTTTCGTTATGGCATATTAGATGAAAAAACAATTGAGGAAAATTTTACATACATACATATGTATATGCACATACATATGTATGATTAGAATTTCATTTCTAATACTCTTGTATTGTTTGGCAAACAAATAATAGATCTTCCATATTTCACAATTAATAATTTATAGATAATAAATTTACTTTCTTAAAAAATTTTCAAATAAAATTTGCCGTATGTATTTCACCCTAATTTTTTCAAGAGCTGCTCTGTTGTCAGATGGGCATAATATATGTCGCTACATATTCTAACCAAATAACATGCCATTATTTGAAAATCCGATACTTATATTGTTCAGGTTTGCAAATACTGGATATGATGGGCACGTTCGTAAGCGCAGTTTTTTTGTGCAGATCTCCTGCTTTCTTCCGACTGCAGTTTCGATTGTGCCGCTTATTTAACGTGATTATTATTTATTAAGAAGCTCAGTGCATATTTCATTGAACCACAATAAAAAATGATAAAGCAACTGAAGAAAGGGGCAGTAATCAATCCATTTTGGATCTGTTTCTCGAAGCTGTGAGATATAATATTTAATCCTACCAATTCGTTTAATCAAAATAGTACTACCGCACGCTTTCGTTAAACGCGCTGTACAACTATAATACGATCGTACCCTATAAGTATGTGATAGACCATAACTCACCTTAGCCACTGAAGAACTAACGTTTCACGTGTTCTAGAAGTACTACTTTAAAAGTTGAAAACTAAAAATGTTACAAATATTTGTTTGACATATTTTTCAACCATATTGAATAGGATGTTTTAGTTTCAAGATTTTGGATGAGCGTTTCAGAGTGTTTCAGATACAAATACGCACAGTTTCGTTCATAGTTTTCCTAAATTTAAACAATAAGTCAGTGTTTTTTGCTCGTGACCGCATTTCAATTATAATTGCATTCTAATGCAAATTAAAATGCGAATTGTAATTCTGGTACTTTTATTAACCTAGAATAACAATGCCAGTCAGTGGATAGTACGTCTGAAGCAATTTTGTCAGCTCTTAGAACAAAGTTGATACCAGTTTTTTAGGTTTACAACGCGAAAACTGATGTCAGTAGAGTATGTTTTATCTAAACATAAATGAAAAGAAAACCAGTTTTGTATAGTAATCGGTTAGAATAATTTTCTTTTGAATAAAACTTAATGTTTTTTTCAACGACATCAGCGTATGCCGTTATATTTTTTTTATTGTTGATTCTTTTCGTTTTTCTATTGAAAAGGGGTTAAACCTCTCCCAAAATCTCAGAACTGTAATACTTCTTGGAATGAAATCACGTTTTTTTTTATTAAATTGGCGTAATCCTCTTCAAAATATTTGTATGCGCATGTAGGCCACAGGGTAACACCAACTAATGAATTTCTTGAATATGAAACTTCAATAAACTTTTAACCAACACAAATGAAAAAAGTAATAAACTTTAAAAAAGCATTTCCACTATACTTTTTGTTTTTTCTGCTAATTGACTTTCTTTTCACTCATTGTTTCCCAGAACAAATATAATTGTCGAATTTAAACAGACAAATTTTACTGAAATTGCTTCCTTTCTGTACTGTAAAGACGAATTGGTTGACTGTCGCTTTAACAATTTGGTAAATTTTCGTCTTGATAATTTTTATGAACGACAAGTAAGCGATACTCGTGCCAAGTATATTTTGACTTTCGATACTCGCTCGCTTATAGGAACTCATTAATTAATTTTTGGCTTGTACTGTTATACTTATATAGGTTGTGAAATGGGAAAATCCTTTTCCAGATTTCAAAATTCTGACAATATAAAAAAATGGAGATATGAAAATTAAATGATCTAACCCACATACAAAGTTTTCCTTATGCATGCATATATACAACATTCTCTCATGAATGTTAATAACACATTACTTGTAAATCATAATTAAGGGCGTCGTATGGATGATCCTAGCTATTTATGGTATTTGTTTAGAAAGTAAATGTAAGCATGTTTATATATTCCCAACATCATTAGCATTGATCGAATAAGAAAATAAGATGTGTACTTAGAACAAAAAGTAAAAAATACAAAAGTAAAATATTTAGTGTATTTGTAGTATCATTCGCTACTATGAGTTTTAAAATCAGAAGTTGCCGATAATAAAACTAGAAAATTTTATAAACAATGTATCGATTTTGGCGACGTAACATCCATACATACATATATATTGTGTTAGTTAAAATCGCAAGTTTGCCAAAAATAAATTAAATTTTCATCTTACCATGAAATCGAAGATTTATTTATAGCGTAAAGCTAAAAACGTAACTAACATTAATATGTATTTTGAATAGCTTCTAAATGTCAGCTTTTTGAGATGAAGACAAATTTAAATTGTCTGAAGAGAACGTAAATGCTCATAAATAGTTTTCATGTACGTACATGTTAATGCGAAATAAGCTGTATTATTAAAGTATATCAACATTTACCTACACAGCCTTATATAGGGTTTTAATACATTTTTTAATATATTTATTGTGTATTTATTTATTATAGGAAATAAAAATACATAGACAAAATCCTCTTATAAATGTTTATGAAATGGAATGGAGGAGTTCCTTCAACAAATAGCGAAAGCTTCGGTAAATTATATGGGCATTATACATAGGTGTCCAAACTTATATTTCAGTTGTTCTAAATCCCTTTTTGTTCAGAAATTTAAAAAAATTAAGAAGGGATGCTAGTTTAAGGGACTGACTCTGATTGCTTTTGGTATTTTTTTGTTTACGGAAAAAAATATTAGCCCAAAAATGTATAAGCTAGTACTTAAAAAGTCTAAACAAACAAAACAACTAAGGACCTAAATTTAGACTGAAAATTGTTTGTATTATATTCTTGTGATAGTGTTGTTGTTTTTGCCAGGTCGTATAAGCCGTGGTCATCACAAAATTCATTTAGGGGCAGAGTCCTAGAAAGATAGGCTGACTTCGAAATCGTCAATTGCTTTGCATGTGTACGAACCATTTGCCCTATTTTTCGATGATTTTGTGCAAAGATAATAATATATGAAACTCTCTGGGCTGGCCACAGCTGTGGTGCGATTCGCTAACTTATTTTAAAGATATTCGATTGGTTAACTCTGCTTAACCAAGATTTTAACGACCCTGCTATTCAGCAGCCATTTTTTAACGATTTTCGCATTCGCCAAACCAGCTGTTGGTGTTAGCTAGTCGATGAACGAAAACTAAACGACAACAAATTTGATTTTGTTAACTAAATCGAGAAAAGTGAACTTCGTGATTTCAACTTAAATGAAAGATAAATTTAAGAAATAAATTTAATAAATTTAAAGTGATTTGTTTTCTTGTAATTAAAAAGGAACATTAATAATGTCGTATTGGCATATGATTTATCACGAGGAGACGAAGAAGTGAGCGCTCCAACAGTGGATCGACGTTTGCTCAGAGATGTGGACAATCCCTTTCATTTGAATGTAACCGAATTTCAGAAGCTGTATCGGTTAACTCCAGACTTGGCTGAATACTTAATTTATCAGCTTGCCAGCCAAATAAGAGGATCCAGAATAACAGTAATATCAACTGTGAAACTGGTAGCTCGTGTAATCTTTAAGCCTGTACGCAATTTTAAATTTTACTTTTATATTGGTAGGTTCTAGCGGCTTTAAGATTCTTCGCAATTGGTTGCTATCGACGACCCGTAGGTGAACAATGGGGAATATCCATGAGCCAGTTATCCATAAGCCGTAGCATTCATCGGGTAACGGATGCAAGGCACTATTGGGGCCCTCGATTGTACTCATATTTCAATTTTGGCCCCAAAAAATCATGAGGAAGCTTATGTCAACCACAATGCAAATGGTAAATCCAAAGTTTTATCAATGTTTCAATTATAAAATTACTAGCATACTTCTCGTTTCATTTATACATAGATATGTGATCAAAATTTAAAAATTTTGAATCTGAATGCCAAGTTTCCGGGGGCACGGCACGATTCCTATATTTGGAGCTCCGCCGCCGCGCGAAAAGTTATGCAGCGAAAATTTGAAAACGAAAGTCAGAATATGTTTCTCATTGGTGAGTTTTTTTTAATCAATCCTACTAAATAAAAAGTATTAATTTGAAATTGAAAATGTCTGTAGGTGATTCTGTATATCCATTGGGGCCGTGGATGATGACTCCCCTAACAAACCAACCAGAAGGAAGCCCGAGATTCCACTATAACGAGGCATTGTGCGAAGCTCGCAACCCTGTTGAGAGACTTTTTGGTGTTCTTAAAGGAACTTGGCGATGCTTATCGAAACAAAGAACTCTTTTGTATGATCCCGGACATACAGCAAAAGTAGTAAATGTGTGCACAGTGCTGCACAACATTAGTTTAGATGAGCAAATAGAAGTGCCCGAGGAAGAGTTTTCAGAGTCCACAACGGACAGCATTTTCTTAGCGCAAGATGCGCCATCCTCAATTGCGAAACGCATCCAAGAGCGACTAATTGCAAACTTTTTTGCCTAAATACTTTTTTACATTCATGTCCAAGAATTCGCAATAAAAGTAAAATTATTGCGTTTAAGGTTTTGCAAAATATTTATGGTTTCATTTTTATTGTTATATATTTATGTAAAAATTGAGATAACATTTTCTATCCAGTCTTACATACGAGTATAAAGTCTTTTAATTCAGGAGATATTAAATACAAGTTTGGAAATTCGTTTGGACATATTTTATGACATTTCAATCACTATATAAAGTGTATAAAAAGTGGAATTATTCGCCACATAGATGAACATTCAGCTATTTCAAAAAATTCATTAAATTAAAACTAAATGAAATAGTACAATATGATAAAAAAAATTCACGTCAATTCAATTTCACTATGACTACATAAATTACAACAATAATTTAAAAAATACAATATTCAATTCATTGAATATTAAATTAATATTAAAAGTACTTCAAACTTGTAACTAAAGCTTACTTACTATAAAAGAAAATAAAAACATGAATTCAGGTACAAACAAATATTCTTCATAATAAAAAAAAATTAAAATTAATTCGCGCGGAAGATGGCATTTGTTCGATTGTTGAAATCATCTGCCGTAGCTTTCACCCCTTCCCCGAAAGTGCTTATTGCCTCCGCCATAGTTTTCTCAACAGCGACACGCGCTGCACTGGATTCGGCTAAGATCTATTAAGGAAATGAAAAAAGATGTAATAGCCAATGTATGCGTGCTAGGCAAGCCTTACGAACCTTTAAAGCTTCTGCCTGTTTGGCAACTTCGACACTTTGTTTGTTAGATTCAGCTAGCATCTATAGGAAGAGAATCCCAAACAGAAAAGTAGAAAAAAACATTACACTGTAACTTCGAAAACAATTTACCTTTAAAGCATCTGCTTGTTTTTCAGCGATCTCCAAAAATTTCGTACGTGCGTCGCTGTTCTACTCCACACGTTTCCTCTTTAAACTCCTGCGTGGTGTTCTGGCAGGGGTGTTAAATGCTGGTGCAGACGAAGTTGAAGTTCCTAAGAATTAGAACAATTGTAACTTACACTTAATAAACATTCACTTCATCTAACTTCGGCAATCGACTAGCTAACATAAACAGCTGATTCGAAAATCGTTAAAAAATGGCTGCCGAATAACAGGGTCGTTAAAATTTTGGTAAAGTTGAGTTAACCAATCGAATATCTTTAAAATAAGTTAGCAACCATTTTTTAACGATTTTCGCATTCGAAAACTAAACGACAACAAATTTGATGAGAAAAGTGAAATTAGTGATTTCAATTTAAATAAAAGACAAATTTAAAATTTGGTAATTGGTTTTCTTGTAATTAAAAAAGGGGCATGAAATAATGTCGTTTGAATATTCAGCATATGATTTATCACGAGGTGACGAAGGATCGACGTTTACTCCGGGATGTGGATAATCCCTTTCAACAGAATTTCAGAAGCTGTATCGGTTAACTCCAAACTTGGCTGAATACCCAATTTCTCAGCTTGACAACCAAACAAGAGGCTCCAGAATAACAGAAAAATCGACTGAGAAACTGGTAGCTCGTGTAATCTTTAACCCTGTAGGCAATTTTAAAGTTTATTTTATATTGGTAAGTTCTAGCGGCTTTGAGATTCTTCGCAACTGGTATCAATGCTATCAATGACCCGTAGGCAAGCAAAGGGGAGTATCCATGAGCCAGTTTTCCGTAAGCCGTAGCATTCATCGGGTAACGGATGCAATCAATGATTCGTTGTTTCACTAGAAAGTGAGGTTTCCTATGACCCAAGTGAAACGCCATTCTGCTAAAGAAATATTTGCTTCGGCGTCTTCTCCCTTTGTGTGAGGCTGTATTGGAGCCGTCGATTCCACGCATATATCAATTTTGCCACCAAGGAATCATGAGGCGGCTTATGCCAACCACCACATCTACCATTCAATTAATATGCTAATGGTAAAAGCAAACTTTTACAAGGGTCCATGTATTAAAACAGAAATATAGTTTAGTTTTAATATATAGGTAAATGATTATAATTAAATATATGTACGTAAATCCTAAATACGCTGGAGAACAACGCGAAGTTTGAAAACGATAACCATGACATATTTGCAGGTTATTCCGCATATTCATATATAAAGAATTTTAAGTGTTTGTAGTTTGAAACAAACTAATATATATTTCACTTTAATGAAATATAACAAAATCGCTCAAATTTATATTTGGCGGCAGGCATTCGTTTGTTTATTTTCTATTCCTGTCTGTGCTTTTCGCTTATTTTGACATTTAGTTTGACAGAGATGCCACTCTTTATCACTTTGAATAAATACAACGAAACAGCTGTTAAGTGTCGTTAAGAATAAGTTAGTGAATCGCATAATCGTTAGTGCGAACGGCAAACCTTGCCGCTAAAGATAACAATTGTCGTACCGTTTAAAGTTAGTGAATCGCACTACAGGTGGTGTCAATGTCATATAACAATATTTTGCGTAATTTTGCAGATGTACGTTTTCGAAGTCAGCCATACTGTTTCGACAGATCTGAGATGAGTTGACTTCAGATGGGAAATGGGAGTTTGGTGTGATGCAGGGAATCTTCACATGGCAGACATATGTTGGAGATGTCTGGGTTATTTATGGATAGGTAGGAGTTAAGTCTACTACAGTACATAGTTAACGAAGTACTCACTAAAATTGGAATTTAGTCAGATACTCGGGTCGGGTATTCGAGTTCAGAATATGTTATAGATTTTTTAAATAAAAATTAACAGGTTAGTATTTTTTTACAGGAAAGAATCGGGAAGAGATTAGGAAGATGGAGAAGTTGCCAAACAACAGCGCATAAAAAGGGATGAATATAGCAATAGAATAATTAAAACAAGTGCATGCGAGTACTTAATTAAAATTGTAAAGAAAAATTCCTCAGCCCAATCGGAAAATGGTAATGCAAATCAATAACACATTCCTACTGCAATGAATTTACGCTCAAAAAAGCTCTTCGGAAAAAGGAAAATTGTAGAGATTGCTATTTCAGTTTGCTCTCTGAAGCTGAAAGTGCACATCTAACCGTCACGCCGTGATTGTGATTCTATTTATGATACTGTAAAAACTCTAAAACTAAGGAAAAAATTTCCAAAACGAAATTTCAAAAGTTTTACATCAGTTAAAAAAATAAAACGAAGCAAAATTATAATAATAATATTGGAAGGCATGCTGCTAATTGTCACATCTTAACATCTGTTAGAGTGATATATGGAAATGTTCAATAGCTGTGGGGAACCCCAATTTGGAAACGTTTCAGACAAAATTTTTTGCAGTTCACAAATTTGCAGCTACTCATACTTCTAAGTTCTCTGCCTATGGTCGCAGCCACATTGAGCTTTTAGTGAATATGCTTCAGAGTCTTCAAACGAGTTTTCAGCCAATTTTATTTCCGTTCCGTCCACACAACCAGCACAATACGGCAACACATTTAATAGTTCTATTTACGTATTCACTATCCAGTAAAATCCAGCAAGAACCAGTAATAATTTTACTGGATAGTGTTTTCGTACACCAAAACTAGCAAAGTAGGAGAAATTGAGAGAGCGAAAATGACAGCTGAACTTGCAAGTTTTACTGGATTTTTACTGGATAAATTTCTACTAGCAAGAATTTGCCAGTAAGATAAACAGCTGTTTGAAAGTATTAAGTCGATCACAAGTAGAAAATAATTATTAAAAATGAGTGATTAAATATTTAAATATACAACAAAAAAGAAGAAACTTGCATCTTCTTACTGGTTTTGCGTTTTCGTACTTTCTGGCAAGTTTCTTTCATTGAGATCAAATTTTGCTTACGCTCTGAAATTTAATTACTGGCAAGTTACTGGATAGTATTTACTGGAGAATATGAAAACATAACTAATGTTGCAGCAACTAAATCCACCAATATAAGGAGTTGTTTATTAACCTTAGTGTGAATTAATAGAATTAAGAACAGGTTCAAAATAACATATTGAAGTTATCCACCTGTGTAGCTCCACCATCGTCAATGCCAAACAAACTTGCAGTTTTGGCAATTGTCGCCCCTTCTCCTCTTGAACCCAAAAGGTAAAGTACTACATCAAGTTCCCTGCATGACGGGTATTTGTTAACTAACCTGTGAACGTTCTGTTACTTCTCACTTTGACTTTTGTTTTTACGTTTTTTACTTTTGTTCTAGCTATGGGATCAAAGTAACAAATTTGTCCACCTGGTATCACGTACGTGTGAAGTTCCCACTCGCTCTAACACATTGCATTCAACGTGGTTTCTCTCGCTCTAAGTAAACTCATCTATTTGTTACCCGATATGTTATTTATCTGTAAACAATACTTTTACAGTGCATAATTTGGTATATTTCTTAAAAATAAGACTAACTTACAACTATATAAATGCATGCATAAGGCGGTGCACAAAAATTTTAAATTGTTACAAAAAATTATAATTTATTACAATAAAATTATGATTACTAGAAAGATAGTTTAACTATCCCTCTTTTACATGCATAATTTTTAAACATTTTCTTAAAAACAAGGTTTAGCTTACAACTGTATAAAACGTGATACATCTATCTTGCGCATGCATAAGGCGGTGCACAAAAAGTTAACAATTTTACAAAAAATTATAGTTTATTGCAATAAAATTACGATCAATGGAAAGATAATTTAACTATCCTTCTTTTGAAAAGCATTTCCATGCATAATTATTAAACATTTTCTTAAAAATAAGATTTAGCTTACAACTATATAAAACTTGATGCATCTATCTTGGACATGCATAAGGCGGTGCACAAAAATTTAAAATTTTTCAAACAAATTATAATTGCAATAAAATTATGATTACTAAAAAAATGTATCTTTATTTCTTTTACTATATATAAGTAAATGTTGTTAAAATGTGTTTGCGAGTTAAAATTTCAATACCCACCTTTATATACGCTTGCAGTAAACTATATTGGGGTGATAAAACAAAACAATTAGCATTTTATTTAATAAAATTTAAAAATAAAAGCATTTTACCTCCGCACACAAAGAATTTTCCATAAATTTGCGAACAAGCCAACAGCCATCAGGATGGGAATTTTTGTTCGTCTTTCTCTAACATATCGATTTTGCAACATCGGTAGGTGTAACTCCTCTAACATTAGAAATCGCCCTTAAACCAATTTTCGATTGTATTGGTAAACCGCGGAGATGTTGTAGATGTAGTTGTAAATCTGTTACCGTCGTCTTGCAGGGTTGTATTTGGACGGCAAGCTGTTTGCAAGAATGTGGGACTATTGGAAACTTCGCCATATTTAATCAAATTGCCGATAGCATAAGCCGCAAACCAGGGGGTACTCTATAGTACAATATAAATATAAACTGTTCGCATTCGCAAAAAATGCATTATGTAATGCGTCATTCGTATACACATTTTTGATTTGCGCATTTCATTTTACCCTTTCGCATTTGGGGTATTCTGGTATTGGAAAATAGCTGTCAAACAGCTGCGAAGTTCGCTAATTTCTTGCCAAACTTCGCTGGCACACGCAACAAGTTTTTATTTGTGTAAGTTTATTACGAAAAATACGAATTTTAATTCCATCAAAGATATTTATTTTATTAAAATTAAAGGGAGAATAAACCGGTTAAGCAAACTAACCAACAACATTTTGAAATTTTGGTGGGTTTTATGGCAAGTCCCCCGGACTTGTCAAATAGGCTTCTGAAAACGGCGGACGTTAAGGGCACTTCCACCAACCTGTGGAAAAATTGACGTGCGACCTAAATGCAGCGGGACCAGCAATGCGTTTATGATGTGCTTTAATTTTCTATTCAGAAATAAATGTTCATCCCTTGCCGGTCTAATCGTTTGGATGTGTGTCCCGTCCACTGCACCAATTGCAGCCGGAATTCCACACATTTTATGTTATGTGTTTTGAACACAGCACCTTCTCAATAGCGCACAATGCAACTAGAAACAGCCAGCCCCACGCATTGATCTTGTTTTGTTGCTTCTTTCGTTGACATTTACGTTAGTAATACCAACTTACATTACAGAGTAGCCCGCCAGCTGACACGCACAATCTGTCGCGACCAATCTTTCATATAAACTTGGCAAACCATTTATGAAAAAATACCGCGATTTTGGCACAGAATAATGAACAAATGATTATTCATATCTGAAATACACTCAGAAGCTGCCATTGTTAGGTTAAAGTCTTCCATTAGTTTTTCCTCCCTTTGGCGTTGAATATCTACAATGGCTTTAGCAAATGAAATGTCATTTCCGTCACTTTCTTTCAAATAGTTCCAACATTAGGAAATCGTTGGCTAACAAATCTTTTATATATTTAACTTGGATTTTTTGCTTATTCTCGGCATTTTAATTTCTTGTGTTTGGCACTCGAAATATAGTCATATAGTCATATACATATATAACCACACTCTGTAACAACACACATTGGTATATATCGTATGAGCGTGACTCTCCACCAATTACACTAGGTAAAAAAAAAAAAAATTTCTCAGTCCTTGGGATGTAATTGTTATTTCCTAGTCTGTTATGCCTTAAAAGTATGGAAACCACCTAATATTCCTCTGAAACTTTGCTTTTGTGACCAGGACAATGTGATTCATTAAAATATGCTAAAATTATAAGAAAATCGTGTTTGAGTCTTTCACTACAGAGAAAATCATACAGAACAGCACATATAAATCAAAACTAAATTTTATTAAAACTTCAGAAAACCAAAAACATAAAAGTAAATCAGAAGCGGGTTGTTTTTCGACATTTGCGTTTACACTGCGAGTCACTTTCTCTAATCAATCCCCAAATGTAATCTCCCATCATGTTCTCATTGTATTGTCCTTGGTATCGCCGCTCAAATTCCATTATATCCTGATGGAAGCGCTCGCCTTGCTCCTCTGAATATGCTCCCATGTTCTCCTTGAATTTGTCAAGATGTGCATCCAGAATATGGAGTTTGAGAGACATCCTGCAGCCCATTTTGCCGTAGTTCTCCACCAGACTTTCGACCAGCTCCACGTAGTTTGCGGCTTTGTGATTGCCTAGGAATCCCTGTACCACTGACATAAAACTCATCCAAGCAGCTTTCTCAACACGAGTGAGCTTCTTGGAGAATTCCTCACACTCGAAGATTTTCTTTATTTGTGGTCCAACGAAGATACCGGCTGTAACTTTCGCCTCAGAGAGCTTAGGGAACAAGTCTTGTAGGTACTTGAACGCTGAAGAATTTTTGTCGAGAGCTTTGACGAATTGCTTTATAAGACCCAGTTTGATGTGGAGTGGTGGCATCAGTACCTTCTGGGGGTCCACCAAGGGCTCCCACTTGACGTTGTTCCTCCAAACTGTGAATTCAGTTCGTTGTGGCCATTCACGCTTACTGTAGTGTGCACTGTCGTTTCTGCTGTCCCACAGGCATAGAAAGCAAGGAAACTTGGTGTAACCGCCTTGCAGGCCGATTAAGAATGCCACTATTTTGAAATCTCCGATCACTTCCCAGCCATATTGCTCATACTTCAATGCGTTCAGCACTTTCTTGACATTGTCGTAGTTCTCTTTGAGAGATACTGAATGCGCCAGAGGAAGAGACGGATACTTGTTGCCATTGTGAAGCAACACGGCTTTGAGACTCCTGCATGAGCTGTCAATGAAGAGGCGCCACTCTTTTGGTTCGAAATCAATTCCGATTTCCTCGAACAGACCGGTCACGTCGTGGCAGAAGCAGAGCCCATCTTCGCTGATGTAGAAGTTGGAAAAAAGTTCGTGACGCTTCCTCTGACATGAGACTTTAACACTAGGACCCAGCAAATTCCACTGCATCAGTCTGGACGTCAAAAGTTCAGCATTGGACTTGGTTAGACCAAGATCTCTGATCAAATCATTCATGTCCTTTTGGTTGGGATAGTATGGGTTTTTGTTATCAGCTAGTAAATTAAATCCTTCACCTTCATTGTCTTCCACACTCATGGAATCAGGGCTCTAACAGGAAGACACCTGCTCTTTCTCTGGAGGAGTAGGAACGGGGAGGCCAGAGCTGTGTGGAACTGGAGCCATGGATGAAGGAATGTCAGGATACATGATTTGAGTTGCTTTTTTGCCAGTCCGACGTTTGGAAGGGTCCACCATGCAGAAAAAGCAGTTGCTTGAATGGTCAGTGGGTTCTCTCCAAACTCTTGGCACAGCAAACTTCATAGCTCTCTTTTCCCCTCTGTACCATCCCGAAAAAAAATTTGAAAAGAAAAGTACTGTCTAATAAAAAAGTTAATAGAAACATTTATTTTACCCATAACAAAGCAATATAGTTTTAAAATGTCTTACCTTCCAAAGTCCTTTTGCAGTTTTCACACGCGAAATGAGGTGCCCAGGATTTGTCTTGATCACCCACAGGCATGCCGAAATAAGCATTGTAAGCTTCGCACATTTTTAAAACCTGTTTCCAAAGAGTACTTATTTGCTCTTGTTTTGATAAAATATCCGCAGACATAACAAAATGCATCTGCAGGATACTTGCAGCCTCGTGAAGCCATGTTTGAACGAATTTATCTGTAATAAAATAAGAAACAACTCTCAATAAATCACAAAAATGTTGCAAAATTTATTACGACGACTTTGTTGTTTTAACACACACAAATGTAGAGAAAACAAGTTGTATGCGCTCGTGTATCAGTTTTCAACAAACAAGCATAAAAATAAACGCAGATATGCGCTGCCATGGTCACAAAAGCAAAGTTATCTTGCGACAATAGCTGTTTTCTATACTTTTGGGACCTAACTGACTAGGAAATAACAATTACAACCCAGGGACAAAAACCTTGTTACATAGTGTTATCATTTTTAGTCTTGGAATGTACGTAGAAGTGAGCACAACTCGAATATCGAAAGCTATAGTGTTGCTTATTTTCTAAAGGAACCGACTGATTGGTATAAAGTTGCATCAGGAGTGTGCAACTCAACAAAAAGGACCCTTTATTGGGTACCTACTATTACTGTGTATCAAATTGCATTAAGAACGTGCAACACAACAAACAAGGAGCGATAATTTGGTTCATTGTATTACTGGCGACGAAGAGCAACGAAAAAAAAACACACGTGTGCAGCTTGCGCGGCATGGACCTGGAAATTCTTTACATTGCACTTTTCTAAAGCGTGCCAACAAAGAAAAAAAACAAGATCCTTCAACATCAACTGTACCAATTCACCATTCTGTCCGTCGAAGATCCAGCACATCAGAAATAGGAAAAGATCAGCATTGATCAACATGAGCAAACAACAAAAACGCGTGCTTGGTAACAGCGAAATTAAACTTAACAAAAGATCAACGTTGATCAACTAATGCGAGGCGGGAGTAGTAACAAAGAAGGCATCAATCCAAAGAGTATTAAATTTATGCGTATATGCAGGTGTATGTATCGCCCATGTTCTGGCGTTACTGAGTGATTACTTGTTTCTAGTTTTACTCTGCTAAGGGAGTCAAACTAATTTATTGATATTACGACTCGTTGATGTATTTCCAAACAAGAGGTTATTACACTTAAAGGTATCTACTATTAGAATTGACAAAATTGATTATTATACTATTATTATTTACTTATAAAACAAAAAGTGCATACAAAATGAATGTATCAGAATTTAATTTAGCGTTAAGTTGTATAAAATCTGTAAACGAATTTGATGGTTCTGATAAGAATCAATTACCAGATTTCATTGAACAAATTGATAATCTTTGGTCAACTTTCTCGACAGTTGAAGTTATCGTAAAGAAGGTGTTATTTGGCTATGTAAAAAACAAATGTATAGGGCTAACGAGACCTGTCTTGCATATATATGGGAGAATAGAGTCATGGAACAGATTAAAAGAAATATTGATTAAACATTTTGGTGAGAAATAAAGCAGTGACGAGCTCATGGATATGTTAAAACTATGTGGAGTTGAGTCGACAATAGAAAAATATTACGATAAAATTAACGAAATTACTAACAGACTACATAATCGTATACTAACACAAGGTGACAATACATAAGTATGTACATCACAACGGAAGTTAATCGCATAGCACTCCGTGTCTTCAAAGCCAACTTACCCGAACTTACCAAAACTATGATTTTCGCAAGAAATCCAGGAAACTTAGATGATGCATATAAAGTTATTGAGGAAGCTCGACATCAAACCTACACACTGTACGGCCCATTAAGAAAAAATATGCCCAATTTCAGATATAACTTTAGTAATGACAAACAAAATCATAATCAACAATTTTCACTTGAAACTCAAGTCCAAGAAACTATTAGTGATCAACCTGGCAATTCGAATCAAAACTTAAACGAAAACTTCGTAAAGAAAAACGGAAATGACAAAAACAATAAATATAACACGGGTAGTAGTTCGCGAATGTCATTTAACACACAAGATTTTCGCCATCAGGGCAAAGTAAAAGGAGTTCGCAACCAATGGGCATCGGTCAGTCTAATGCAAATTTTCATTTAGAAGGACAAGACACCTACCCTATATAAAAATTAAAACTAAAGCTAGAAACCTTTTCTTTATTATTGACATTGGAGCAGAGTTTAGCATCATTAACGAAAATATTTGTCACCCAAGATGGAAACAAGAGGTTTCCATTAGCATTAAAGCCATGGACAGCATATTCAATGTAAGCAAAATATGTAGGTTTCCCTCATTTAAAGAGTTTCAGCTAGAGAATTATTACTGCGAGTTCTTGGAATACAACTTTCATAATGATTTTGACGGTTTGATAGGAGGGAATATACTAAATGACCTAAACCCAGTAGGTATAGATTACGCACAAAGAAAAATTAAAATTAATGACGTTGTACTAGAAATGTTTATGCAGGAGTCTCAACAAATAAAGTCAACTAATTGCAATTTAATACGAACGGATCACCTTGATTCTAAGTCGAAAAATTTAGTAAATTTAGTGGCTGAAAAATTCATAGACATTTTTTATAAATAAGGTGATGATTTGCCATTCACGAGCGAAGTTAAACACAAAATTACAACTAAAACCGATATCCCGATTTACTCAAAGGCATATACATAGATACCCTAAATCACTTGAAGGAGAAATAAATATACAGATTAGTGACATGCTTAAACAGGGAATAATTCGGCATTCCAGCAGCCCCTATAATAGTCCGTTATGGGTCGTTCAGAAGAAAATGGACTCTAGATCTGCCCAAAGTCTGTTATCAAATAGAAATGAACGAAGACGATAATCATAAGACCGCATTTTCGACAGCTAATGGCCATTTTGAATTTATGAGAATGCCATTTGGACTTCGGAATGGCCTTCTACGTTCCAGAGGCTTATGAACAACCTTCTCAGCCCCTATATTAGTCGCATTTGCTTAGTTTATATGGACGATATTCTAATTTTTTCAAAAAATATTGAAGAACATGTTGAGCATCTTACCACGATTTTAAGCGTTCTTAAGAAAGCAAATCTAAAACTTCAAATTAACAAATACGAATTTGCTAAAAGCGAAGTAGATTTTTTAGGGCACTTTATGACGCTGAAGGACTGAAACCGAACTCGAAAAAAGTGGAGGTAATTGACAGAATAAAACTACCTACAAACCAAAAACAAATTAAATGCTTTTTAGGCATGACAAGTTATCTAAGGCGTTACATTAGAGATTACTCCAAAATTGCAAAAAATTTAATAAAATATCTGAAAAAAATACAAGGGTAAACGTTAATGACCCGGAGTACATAGAAGCATTTCAAAAATTAAAAGAACTTATTAAAAACAATCCAATAGTGGTATATCCCAATTTTGATAAACAGTTTACCCTAGTTACGGATGCTAGTAACTATGCTATGTTATTTACTATGCAAGCCGTACACTGAAAGATCAAGAACTTAATTACAGCATCATCGAAAAAGAGCTCTTAGCGATTGTCTGGGCCACAAAAACTTCAAATACTACTTATATGGAAGAAAATTTTTGATTAAAACTGATCACCGCGCATTGATTTGGCTGAATAACCTAAAAGAACCGAATTTAAAACTGCAAAGGTGGAAAATTCAGTTGAACGAATTTGATTTTGATTTAATGTTCATAAAAGGTAAAGAAAACGTTCTAGCTGACGGACTTAGCAGAATCGTAGAAAGTAGTACAGATGATAACGATACAACAGATACGGACAGAAGTATACGTATTGAGAACTCGGACATATTTATGTTAGAAGTTTATAATACTACAGAAAAGGAGACATATACTTTAAAGGAAGAATTTAACTTATCAGAAGATTTAATTCAATTATTTACAAGTCAGTCAGACGACCTAGAAACCATTCACAGTGCTGAAAATGATGACAGGAACTTCCTAAAAATTACTGAAAAAACACTTAATTTATTTAAGACACAAATAATTATAAGTGAATCTGAAAAAGAATCAAAAACTACCAAAATATTATATAAAAATGAAATAAGATACATTGTAAAAACGAATGGGGACTCAAAAAATATTTTGAAATTCATGCAAGAAACATTACTAGAAAAAGGTCTAGTTGTAGTTTTTTGCGAAAATATAAAATTATATCTTAAGTTTCAAGAATGCTATAAAAAATACAATAATAAAAGATTAAAAGTACTAAAATTGTGCATATTTTTAGCAGATATTACTGATAAGGAAATAATTTTAAAAATTATTGAAAAAGAACACTTAAATAATAATCACAGGGGTATAAATGAAAACTTTCTACAAATAAAAAAACTATACTATTATCCGAATCTACAGAAAGAAATCCATAAATATATAAATAATTGTAAAATTTGCAACCTTGCCAAATATGACCGTAATCCTGTTAAATACAATTTAAACATTACTGATACACCAACAGAACATAACGAAATGATTCATATGGATATTTGGTATCCACAAAGAAATGTTAAGTATCTTAGCACTATTGATAAACTAACTTAATACGCTACCGTACATTATTTAAAAGATCGCTCATGGGCATCATTAAAGCATTAAAAGAGAGGATACAACATCTAGGCAAGCTACTAAAATTAACAGAATTGTTAAAGTTAAATAAACAACAACAACATAAAAGGAAAATAATGTTGACAAGATTGACTTCACAAATGATTACGTGAAAAACTTTAAAGTTGGCAAGTCAAATCCGAAATATAGACTAATTGGAAACTACAAACAAGAAGGAAATTATTTAGTGTCGAAAGATAATACCTCAAAGAAGATATACAAAGATCAAGTAAAAAGAAAATATAAATATCAAAAGGAAAAAAGATCTGAAAATTCTATATGAGCCTTGGTTATTCTTTCAACAATTATTGTTGAAACTTGCGGTGGGGGAGTCATATAGTCATATACATATGCATATACGCACACTCTGTAACAACACACATTTGTACTTATATATATCGTCACACTCTTTAACCACTCACATTGGTATATATCGTATGGGCGTGACTCTCTCCACCAATTCTCACCATAATGGTGCCCACAGTCACCGACGCAAACGTACGTTACGTGTCAGCTGACACGATCAAACTTATGAGAGCGCCATGTAAATGAAAACTCATCAACGTGTACGTGTGACGGTTACGCGCGACGTGTACGTGTGTAATCTGAGAAATTTAGATTTTTGCCGTGAAGCCGTGTCAGCTGAGTGCTCTCTCACCGCACAGTGTTGCCAAGCAGAACTTTTTAAAATCATTAACAAAATAACCTTATAAAAATTTAAATTTTTATTAAATTAATTTAAAATCGATCTTTAATAATGTTAATTATAGATAAATGAACTATTTGCATTTGTTGGTTTTTGGCTTTGGTTTATTATACAATGAAAATTGTAATTGACAACGCGGATGTGTGTAAAAGTATGTATGCAAACAAATGAATGGCAACATTGTGTTGATGCAAGCAAACACAGTTTTGTGTACTCAAGTTTGTTTACAAAACATACATACGGGCACAAGTTTTGCTCAATTTTGTGTATCTCCCGTCAAACAGACACGGCATACGTACACGTCGGTGACTGTGGGCACCATTAGTCTTGGAATGTACGCAGAAGTGAGCACAACTCGATTAAAGAGATTGACAAGCGAAAGCTATAGTGTTGCTTATTTTCTAAAGGAACCGACTGATTGGTATAAAGTTGCATCAGGAGTGTGCAACTCAACAAAAAGGAACCTCTATTGGGTACCTACTATTACTGTGTATAAAATTGCATTAAGAACGTGCAACACAACAAACAAAGAACCATAATTTGGTTCATTATATTCCTATATCTGATCGCGAAATAGCATTTACAATATTTTTTCTCCTCATTAGATTTCTTTCATGACTCCACCGGCATTTGAACCCACAACCTGCGACTTGCTGTGTAAGTTCATAGCCAATGGACCACAGTCGGCTTGTGAGCTGCTGTTACTTTTTACCATATTTCCTTATATCCTACCAAAACAATTCAAGTACGACAGTCTACCGATATTAAAGTGAATTTGTGGTTAATTGTTGTTGTGTAACACAAAATCTATTTAGTTTTTATTGTTAGAACTTGTTATGTTTGGTGTGCTCATCTATTTGAAATATGCATATATTATTTTTTGGCCTGATTTTGCAATATAATTAACCACACATTCACCAAAGACTTTCTTCCAATGTCATCGTATTGTGAAAGGTATACTTTGTAGCCTGGAAGAGAAGAAGTATTGTTGTGCGATTTTCCTAGACATTCAGCATGCATTTGACAGAGTCTGGCACTCAGGCCTACTGTATAAAATTAAAAAAATACTACCTACTCCGCTCTATCTCTTCCTCAGATCCTATCTGAGTTTCAGGCATTTCTACGTTAAAATTGAAGACGAAATCTCGGACATACACGAGATAAAAGCTGGAGTCCCCCAAGGTAGTGTTCTGGGACCAACGCTCTACACAGTTTTTACCGCAGACATGCCAATACTAGAAGACGATACATTAATAGTTGCCACCTATGGAGACGACACTGCTATACTCTCATCCTCCTACTCGGCTAGCGAAGCTACTGAAACCGCATAAGCCCAGCTAGATCAATTGCAATCCTGGCTTTGTAACTGAAACATCTCTGTAAACGCCACCTCATATATTCATTGCATTTCGTTCAACTTAAAGTCTAAAACTAAAACAAATTCACATAAAGTATCACATTAAAAATATTTTATATACAAAATTCAATTCATATCATTGTTATTGAAATTACAAGTAAATTAAAAACCAAAAGTAAATTAAAAAAAAAATCCAGTTTCTGTGAACACCTTTGAGTGGACTTTTTGCAATGTTCTTGATGTAAATTCTTCGTGCTCATTTTTATAAACACCTCTTACATTCCATAACAAAATGTTTCTGATGGTTTTTGTTAATTTTTAAGTTGATGCTCTTGCGCATCATGTAATAGAAACCATGAATGTGTTACATGAAGAATGATGCGTAATTGTCTCCACACGGGACCATCCACGATTTTGCCCAACAGGTGAGAGAACTCTTCAAAAATGGAAGAAGGGAAAGTGCAGGAATCAAAAATGTTTTACCTGAATTATTTGCATAAGCCAATAGTATGTAATAATTCAAGTCTTATTTAAAAGTGTGAATAGAGTTGTACAATAAGGAGGGCCAAATTTCCTGGATAAACATTTTTACATTCCGGCTCGGCAATGCTGGTTGCATGCTTGATCACACCAACCCTAATACATTTCGAAAATCCATAAACGTATTAAAATTTATATTTTGTTTCTTCGATATGGTCATCAGCTGTTTTTTGTTTACATAAAGATATGCAAACTGTGTAACTGCAATTTTCGCATCGCCGTAAACGGATGAACACAGAAACGTATTCGCCGTTGAACGCATGCTGTGTACTTACACTTCGCTTCTTACGTGACTAAACTACGCAGTTGCCTATTCAGCCCAAAGTAGCACTTCTTGGCAAGAAAGATTCTCTTTAGGACTTCGAGGGTGACATTATTCTTGGTGTTAATGCTGGTTTCAAGAACAAAGTCGTATCCTTTGTCAAAATTGTAACTATCAAGAATAATGCGGGAGCCAAAACGCGGGTACGCTCACTGCTTGTTTGATGTCAGGAGGTGCTTCGTTTGGCGCCGTTGACCTTCAGATCCATTCACTTCGCTTCTTTATCCAGCTTGAAAAAGGAAGATGTGAAAGCGTGGATGTTCAGCCCGTTTATATCGACATCATCAGCATACGTTAGAAGTTGCACGATCTTATAAAATGGTGCCTGAGGCGTAGGCATAAATTATTGAAATGTTACAAAATCTCGTTCTGATGCGGTTTCCGCCGAGTCATTCGGCAGCTGGAGTGAGCGACAGCAGCTGGCACCGTAATCTGGTACTCGTATACATCAAATATAAAAAAGTTCAATGTTTGCTGTGTAACTCGGTCATTTCTTAACCGATTTTAGATTTTCAAACGGATTTTGGAAGTCAAACATATACATGAATTTGCCAGCCCAACAAGAGAAAAATTTGTTCGCCTAAATCTGAAACTTATTAATTTTTTCTGTATTTTTGCACATTCAATGCAATTTTGCATCAACAATTTGAAAACATAAAATATTTCGATAATATAGTTTTAAATTACATTCGATTACCATCAAAACAAGCGTTCATTTATTAAAATCGACCAAAAATTATGGTAGATATAATTTTTCCCCCAAAAACAAATTTTTGGTTTTTTCTGTCCATTTTAACTATATTACATCACATTACGTGTAGCAAGCATTCTTTGTTCATATGCATTCCGCATACAGTTAATATGCATCATTATTGTACTAGTCTCATTCAAGGTGTCTACATGAAAATGTTTACATAAAGTTACCTGTACACATGTGTGACTTCATTTAACATTTCATGTGAAAGCGAAAAATTAAAAGTAATATATTTAGAAATTAAAGTAAATCGCAGTAAAATATAAGAAAAAGCAATGTCTCTGAATTTTGGCATATTTTGAAAGTTGCAGTATTTCTGATAGTTTTTTAGATATATTATAATTATTTACAGCGTAAATTTTTGACATACGAAGAATTTCTTTACACAAGTTTAAAATTCCCGCTCTTAGCTTTTATCTCTTCCCAAATCACATGTGCCACAATTATTCGATAACTCGAATCTCCACATCAAGTGCCTAATATTTCGATACATCGATACTTATCGCACATTTCCAACAAATATATCGCTTGTTAGTGATCATTAGCCTTAAAAATAAAATGTCAATATCACTCAGTCAAGAAAGTCGTAAGAATTGCATATAGTTGAAAAAATGAAATATGTTTGATAAACGAAATCAGTTTTGTTACGTCTGCGGCGTGTTTATTGACAAACAACGCCGACAGGAGTTGAAAACAAATCTGGCAGTCGTTGATGCGTTTAACTTTCTTTATAACCTGTCGTACGTTAAAAGTTCTTGGTATGAACCTGAATGTGTTTGCTCAATGTGCACAACGACACTTAAACAATGTAAATCTGGGAAATGTGATAAGCAGGGCTTATCATTTTCAACTCCAATGGCTTGGCATTATCAAAAATACCATAAGCCGCGGGATTGCTATTTCTGCCAAACAAACATCACTGGACATCAATGTAAAACCCGTGATCGCATCAAAAATGCGAATCTGTTAACTGTGACAAAACCAGTCAACAAAAATAGTCAAGGTGAGTCTGCCTCAAGCCAAAATTCTATAGATACGCCTGAATTTAGTGGAGCATCGTCTTTAGGGAATAGTCAACAACAATATGTTCCATCTGGAACTATTCCAACAGAACCGCATTTTGTGTCAAATCAAGATTATTGTGATCTCGTGCGTGATTTGGAACTTTCTCGTAGGCAAACTGAGATTTTAGCGTCCAGATTAAAGCAACGGAATATTGTGGAATCTGATTTCAAAGTGACATCCGAACGAGATAAGGACTTTACTTTCTTAGAACTTATTTTCAAATATGATGATACTGAAAACAAGCTCGTGTATTGCAATGATGTCCATGAATTGTTTACATTCTTTGCTCACAACCACTATCCAGTAGATTGGCGATTATTTTTAGATGGATCATAAAAAGTAAGTATTTAATTAATCCAGGGTGTAGGAAAAATTTAGTAAAAAAAGCCAAATATATATGGCATACATGTGCTCAAAGAAAATAGTTGCTACACTAAATGTGATGTAATAGTTAAAATGGACAAGAAGAACGAAAATTTTGTTTTTGGAAAAAAATCTGTCACTTCTAAAATTTATGTTGGATTTTGGTGATAGGTAGCTCATTTTAAAGGTAATATATTGTTCTTTAAGTATATGTTAACAAAGATTTGTTACATTTGCACTTTATCAATACAAAATTGCATTAAAATTGCAAAAAAAATTTAAAAATTTTCAGATTCAGGCACAAAAATCTATTTCTACTAAAAAACCATAAATCAAAAATTTTAGGGTGTTAAAAAACCCATTTTTGTGTTGTACTCAACAATACCAACAATCGCCACTGTGTCACTTCAAAGGTTCAGCATCACTGTAACACCGTGTTATTTTAAACGACCACGCGGTTCATTTGGTTACAGACCGTTTGAAACAGTTTCGATAAATGCGCTTTGACGTTGCAGGCACCAGACATTCCGTCATCACCGTCACCATCGTCGTCAATGTCACCACGTATACAACGTTGGCTTCTTCTCCAGCTCTAGCAGTACGCCGAAACGAAATTACTCTGTCAAGCAACAGCTTTTTAAAACGTTACAGTGAAAACCTTTAAGTGAATTTTTGATGTAAATTTTTTGTGCTCATTTTTATAAAATCCTTGTACATGCGGAGAGCATCAATTTAACAATTTTTCAAAATACATCGGTTATATTTTGCTGTAGGATGTACAAGGGTTTTATAAAAACGAGCACGAAGAATTTAAAAAAACATTGCAAAAAATTAACTGAAACTGGATTTTTTTTATTTGCTTTTGGTTTTTATTTTACTTGTAGTTAGAATAAGAAATGATCGGAATTGAATTCTATGTGTGATTCTCCTTGTGAATTTGTTTTGGTTTTATAGATTTTAAGTTGTGATACTCCAAAGATACTCCTTGTGAATTTGTTTTAGTTTTATAGATTTTAAGTTGAATGAAATGCAATGAATTCTTGTCAATATTTTTATTCGAGAATTTAAAGATATAAATACATATATGCAGTGAAATTTTTAAATAATATTTTGTTATCTTAAATAATTAAAAAGGTTTCGCCTTCTGTCAAGGGTTGCGTATAGGTTTGATTGCAAATTAATTTTCAACCATTAACATATCATCGTAATGGTTTTCTGCATCCTGAAAGAGTTAGGACCTTCTTAGAACACGGTAATCATTCAGCGATCCTGGTTCACCATAAGTTATGCCAATGAACTATTTGTTGACATCTACCACAGCTTGCAACACAATGCTATACGTTCTTTTCCGATGAAAGTACATTTCTTTATGGTCCTTTGGGGCTTTAATTGCAATATGCATATGCATCATTGCATCGAGTGTACCTTCAAAATTGGATCACTTGTCATGTGCCTTGTTTTCACTCTCCGAGTCTTTAGAAGAGTTGGAGCTGGCATATATCGTTTCCAATACTTCTTGCATCTCTCTACTGCGACGTGATTCGCAATGCTCACCCGTGTACAAAAATATCGTTTACAAACGTAAAAAGTTATTTAATGCATTTATTTATTGTTTTTAATAACTTACCACAGAATCCTCAGAATTGCTCATTTTGGGTTGGTTCTTTAAAAATTCACTAAACAAATCATATGTTTAATGACAGATTTTGTCAGTGTTGTGAAGTAACTAAAAGGAAATTTTATCCGAGTTGGAGTGTTTTTTTTTGCAACTAGGTTACATTAAAACGGGCCCATTATAAGTTTTTTAAAAGTGATACATTTCTTTGATTTTTTTATGTTACAATGTTCATTTCATATTTTCCGAATTTAAAAAGAAATCGCTAATACTCAGTTTTATTTTAGGCTGCTTGTTCCTTTATTAAATTTCAATTGTAATGTGGAAGCTGCAAAATCTCCTGTAAGTGCTTTTAATATTCCCAAATTTGATTTTTACCATAGTGGCACCATTGGAAAATGTTATAAAAAATGCACATTTTGACAGCGCTCTCACGAAGTAAAGAGTTTCGCATCTAGTTATCTATGTCGATGCAAAGCGGACCCTCTTCGTATATTACAAAAAAATAAATAATTCTGTTAATCCATTTTCATAAAACAAAAAGAGCAAAGAAGAGAAGTGAACATTTGATACCCGATGTCCCTACATAACTATCCGCCAAAATTACCACTAGTTTCAGATAATATTCCCGCTAATATAGCTAATAGTTATAGGTCAAGCTTCTTGCTGGGATTACTGGAAACAATGAAAAAAGCCCACTCATACTGGGGTCGACTTACATGTTCAGTGAACGAGCTATTCGTCACGTGAAAGAGCATATTTGGTTCTACACAATAAGCGAACGTATCCCTTATAGAAAAATTTGGTATTATGAATCCAGTCAGCGTACCTCAATTAGCGTGAAAATCAACAACTTTCATTCGGTAGCCAGAAGCAATTCGTATGCCAAAAATGTATACTAGTTGCCGTCTTTTTTATTAGGACGAATTTACTAAACTAGATATTTAAATATGAAAAATTATATTTTAAAATGAGAAATCTTGACGCTTGGAAAGTAGTAAATGTAAGCATCATTGAAACTGTGTCAGGACTGTCTCTTAAGCAGGTTAAACATTATAAAATATCTTAAGTCTAAAAATGTCACATCCACTCGTCCACGCTTATTAACGTTATTCCAGCCTTAGTGCTTTCTATAAATAGTGCTCGACATCCTCAATCAAAAAGCTTTCTACCCCTTTCCATGCCGCTATACGGAGGAGCATAAGGATGTTTCCAACGACAACGCTAAAAAACATATTTGCGGAAAATGGCCTGCCAACGATCGCTGACAGAACAATCGGCTGTACTCGGCGTTTAATCGCTAAACTGATATTTCCTTCGAATAGAATTCTATCAAAAGATGCATCCAACGTCATGCTGAGAAAGCGTTCACCACGGTTCCTGCCTGCAATATATTGCACCTTAAACTGCCTTCAAAAGATGAAACCTAAAACATCTACGACACGCCCGCTGTGGCTGATCAATAACAGCCCGCATATGATTAAAATATTGCAACTTCCAAGAGCAGGGACGATTAAAGAACAACTTAAAGTAATCTTCACTAAAGAAAAAGATTTCTATAGCAACAATCGATGGAGGTTCATATTCACATATGGCCCCAAAATAACTCAAAACACTTCTTTCGCAATACCCAAACAAAATGGAGATTTGATTCGTCATGGAGTACTTCACCCCATGTATTCCATATTTACCGCTGAACTAGCAGCAATACATGAAGCAATCTTATATGCCAAGATCAGCAGAGGGAAACTTATTATCTCCTTGAATAGCAGTTCCTGCCTTGAAGTGATTGAAGCTCTCTCTAACAACCAATATGAAATAGTCAGCATTCGCAATGCCAGTAATAACCAGTCCAAGAAATCATAAGCTGATGAAGACTCCCGGGCACGTTGGGGTTACTGGCAACGAAAACGCCGACATCGCTGGCAAAAGTGTTACAAACACTCCTTCGTTAATGTTCAGTTAAATAACTAAAAAAGATATTTTTACCGCTATTGCAAAGAGAGGAATAATGAGATAATAAATAGTTGGAAGACATCTAACCATCATTACTCCGGTATCTACCCAACACGAACACAATACAATCTTCCCGCTGAAATCTCTCTTTCAACCACCTGCCCCACCTAACACGTGCACATTTTGTGACGAGTGCGCATCAACAAAGCACATATTGGTAGAATGTTTAGACATCGAGAGAGTCCGACAAGAGATCTAGCCGCCAGACCTGTACGCTATTCTAAGACGGGCAACAACCGGAAATGTTAATAAGTATACAAATTTTTAAACGTAAATGATTTATTACGACGAGTTGGTACTAAAACTTCCGACCAATTAATAACCTATTTAATTAATTATTTGTTAAAAAATTTATTATTGTACAACTATTTAAAAAAAATTAAATAAATAGATATTTAAAATAAGTAAACCCGAATAGAAAGCGTATTAATATGGGGAGCATAATATATAATTAATGTGATATCTTTTTCAAAAAGTAACTTAAAAAACTTGGCGGCTGGTGCAGTCGAGTGGTAGTGTGCGCGCTTAACGGTTTACAAATGCCAGCGTCTAGCTCAGGGATTGGTGCAAACCGCTTTCGCAATCGGGTGGTTTCTTTCAGCACATCTTAGGGCATTTACGTAATGTGGCAGTTAAATTTAAGGATAATTTTTTTATTAGTTATTACTTCAATTTTTCATAACTACAAAATCCTCTACTTCGTAAACTCTTGCAGGTACACTGTGGCTTAGGAAGTATGTCTTCTGATGTCGGCAGAGGCACACTTCCATCAGGAGACATGTATGCTCCCGGTAAAGAAGCATAATATCCTGCTCAGCAAGCAGTTCCTGATTGGATGCCACCGAACGGGACATCCGCACAGAAACTCTGTGAACTCAAGGACGATATCCAGTCATTTACCAGTCAACCCCTAGATCCGATGACGCATAGCCAGTATCTGAACTGCAACTAAGAGCCAATTACCACCTTCATGACCTCTCACCTTGCGAATGTTGTTATTGGAGTCAAACCACCAACCATAGCAAACGAAGAGTTTCAGCTGGCTCGAGAGTTCAGCTTCACTCTGGCTCAATTAAGATCTGAATATTTTAATAGGCTCAACTTCTATTTATCCCGACTAGACCCCGACATCGTAAATGAATGTCCGACATGTGGAGAATACATGCTCGATGCAAAGCAGTTATTCACTTGCCTCAACAAATCCCCTCATCAACTCTATCGAAACAGCATGTTTCCTGAATCTGTTTTTAAAAAATGCATGTTTTATGATAAAATGAGCACTAGAAATTTGCGAAACTACTGATGTGTATTTTACACTCTCCCCACAGGCGTTGCGGTAGGCAATAGGAAACATGCAATATATGCTTAAAACACAATACCGGGGAACGCCGAATTTTTTATCGCGAACGTTCGCCGTCGAAAATAGAACACACCGATATATATGAGAATGCACACACCCACACAAAGCGAACAACGACTTTCGTCCGACGAACATTCGTTGCGATAGACTAATTTCTATTGCCGTCGCTGGCGGCAGCGGCAAAATGCAATATATTGTGGACCTTTGTTTAATATACTCATGGTTTTTAAATCGAAATATTTCAATTCCAACGCAAAATATTATTCTCACTTTTTCTAATTGAAAATCAAAATTTGAGTTGCGACTTGTCATAATTAGCTGTTTTCGTTATCGCCGTAGTTGTGGTTCACTGGGCGAAATTTTTAAACGAACGTTGCTGACGTCGTCGCTCTACTGAGCGAAAATTTGACGTTCCTCGGTATTGTGTTGCAAGTAATATGTGTGTACATATATAATATGAATTAAACTAAATAAATTACTTACTTACTTACTTAATTAGCGCTTAAGTGATTTTTCGCCAAACTTCTCCTACAATTTGTGGTGTACCTCTTGATATTGAAACACAAATTGAAGGGCTTACAGTTTTACGCCGACTCCGAACGGCGAATGTTTTTTTGTGAGAAGTATTTTTATGGCAGAAATACACTCGGAAGTCTTGAGTATCAACAAAGAACATAAAACTATAAGAAGGGGCAACACGTTACTTTTGCTTTTCTCGTTGATCAACAGGGTAGCCTCCTGGGCACGCAGCCCAAAGTTAATCGATAACAATGAAATACTAAAATGTATCATAGTTTGTAAGTTTCCTGTTCCTTTCTTCTTAATAAATTTGTGATAGAAAGATCGTCACGTGGTTTTCTTAATCAAGAATAGAGAGTAAAGTTATATTAATTCCAACAGGAGGTTTGACATTGCCAACGAGGGGCGACCGCTAATAGACAAACAACTTTTCCTATAATGTTTTGATGATACTCTCCCCGGATTTGAACCCGGGACTTACCGAATGACGCAAATAAATTAACAACATAAAAAATTAAAACTTCGTGTTTATAAAATGATATTACAAAAGGAGACAATTTCAGTGAAATATATGATAATAATACCAATAATTTCGCTTTTAAATAGAATTAAATGCCTTACCCCACATCTCCACAGAAAATAGTTGGTGTTCTACCAGCTGTCATTTTGACAGAAAAATTTGAGAAATATATAGCCGATTTTTATATGTACCTGGGTAATTGATGTCATGAAATAAGCATTTGTAAGATGGCGTCAAACAAGCAGGTACGTTGCATTGAAGCGCTTAAAAATTTACACGACCTACAAAGAATTGCAGAAGAAGTGTAGAAAAGAAAAAACCGAGGTTTTGTATAATAATTAGGGAGTTCACAAGCCGTGATATATGTCGTATATATTTAGTCCGTTATTGAAATAACAGTGGAACGTGTGAACGCACTGTGCTATTTCGTTAACTATTGTATGTCGTATTCAAGCAATTAATCAGCTGAGTAGAAGAAGAGAAAACAACGTTCCCACGACAGTCGGTTCTACGATACCGGAACGACCCGGATCTATATCCGGCCAAGGACTGTCACTTCAGCAGCATTCCCCAAAATTTTATGAGGAATGTTTTATGCTGTTACAACAACAACAACAACAAGAGAAAACAAAACGAAATAAAAGTATAAACATTAAAATGCCTAAGAGGACCGAAAAAAATAAATTAATAGCTGCTGTTTGTAGAAAATACGAACGGGACATCCTCGTGACTTCTCTTCTGCCACCGTCCATCTCCGGATTGGGTTGCAGCGGACGCGTTTGGCTTTGCCCTAAAATCAAAAGGTTGTTTAATAAGCCAGATGTGTTTGTTTTTTATTCAAAATCACTTACTTCGTCATTTAGATGTATTTCCATTATTTTTTTTTTTAATATATCTCCTTCAATTGTTTCACTGGCCGCTTTTGCAAAAATAATATAAAAAAAGTGACGATAAACAGAAATAGCTGATCGAATAACACACACAAATAAAACACTAAACATACCTTTCAGAGTTGTATTGAAATAAGACAATTTTACATTTGAAACAAAAACAACATGTTTACAACTGTTGTATTGCAATAACAAGATTAAAGAAATACGACAAATAACATGGCTTGTGAACTCCCTAAATATTTAACAATTGCCAAATACCGCATCATTTGCGTTGATGTTGCCACAACGAAATTTTCGCTCAAATGAAAATTGAGCTGTCAAAGCAACAAAATGACAGCTTATTTCAAGCAATAGATGTCAGGAAATAAACTTTGACAAATATTGCTGACATGAAGAAATAAGCGGTCTCCAGTGACAATATATTTTCTAACATATATTTTCAGACATCAACTATTTCCTGTGGAGATATGCCCTTAGAGTACCTGTTTTTTTTTTACAAAGTTCTTAAATTTACCTTTACAGGCTATAAGTGAATAAAATTAAAACAGAGAGATTGAATTGCTCGCAAATTGTTTCGATAAGAAGAAAAATAATAAATAATGTACACAGTTTGTGTTAAAAATTGATAATGTTAATAACCGTACAGCATCCATCATAAAAAAGCAAGCAGTAACATCTTGTCCCTTCTTATAGTTTAATGTTCTTTGATGTTGTGTAGTTGAATGCGTATATTATGTGAACATGAGAGAAACACATTTCATATTCAAAAATGCAATAAGCGAAGAAGAGAACTTGCCACTTGATACCCGATGTCCATATAAAACTGGCCAAGGCGAATTCATACAAGGTGATAGCATCCTATGAGCTTGTTCTTCTGTTGTTGTAGTTGTTGTTATAGCGGCTAGTCGCGCCTCGTAAAGAGCGGATTCACCCATGGTCGTTGTCGTCGAACTCATCTAGGGGGAGGCCCAGGAAACGTGCAGTTTCGACAGGGTTGGACCAGAGGGAGAGGGGGGTTAGATGAGTGGGTTTGATAGGGAATGTGAATAGGTGGTTGGTGTCGTGCGGAGAATCTCCACATGCCGGACATGTGTTGGGTATGTCGGGGTTGATTCTGGATAGGTAGGAGTTGCACTTGCTACTGTATCCAGATCGTAGTTGTGCCAGAGTGACGCGGGACTCGCGGGGCAGCAGGGACTCGTCATCTGCTACAGGTGGTGGTTGGGCTCCGATGACTGCATTTGCCTGGCGGGAGTCAATGATGTTAGTGACTGTGTCTCTGTGGATGTTGCTTAGGACCCGCCGGTACGCCTCCGGATCCAGCGGTTGTGTGATGAGTGGCTGGATCTCGTCCTTTAGTTCTAGAAGATGTTTCTAATGTGCCTGGGGGCAGCTCCACTGCAAGCAGGTGCCTATTTGGATGCCCCGAACGGTGACATCCAGCAAGGAACTGCTTGCTGAGCATGAGGTTGTGCTCCTTAACTCGGAGCACATTGAATTCTTGGTGGAGATGCTCCTCAGGCGACATCAGAAGACATCCCGTCACCGTGCGGAGTGCGGCGTTCTGGCAGGTCTGCAGCTTCATCCACTGTGTCCTGCAGGTTCCCGGCGACCAAACTGGCGCAGCATAATTTATTACCGGCCGGCCAATCGCCTTGTATGTTGCCAAAAACGTTTCTTGGTCTTTGCCCCAAGAGCTGCCGGCGAGCGACTTGAGGACATTGTTGCGGCTCTGTACTCTATTGCCGGTTGCGGTAGTGTGCGCGGAGAAGGAGAGCAGGCTGTCGAAAGTCACCCCCAGAAATTTTTCAGCATCAACACGCTTAGCCCGTCAGGGCCAATGGCCTTGGAGGCTTTCGCCTTCCCGATGACCTCCTCTACCTCGCCACAAGTGAAGGTAAGAGGCGCGCTGTTGTTCGGTAGTTTGCGCAGCCTCCTGGTCACCTTCCGCTTGGTCCTATCCCCCGAAGGATGCAGTATAAACTGTCGGCTAAAATAGCTCGCGCATCTCTTCGGGTCCGACGAGGCACGATTCCCGAATGGAATTTCCACTCGGTCGTCGTGCTTCGTCGGGTTGGATAAGGACTTCACGGTAGACCAGAGCTTACCAACACCCGTGACCAGGTTACAGGACTTCAAATGCTCTTCCCACTTGTTCCGCTTGTTTTGGTCCACCAGCCTCCGAATCTCCACATTTAAATCCTGGATGTTCGGATTACGGGGATCGGAGCGGCGAAGATGGTCGCGTTTGTTCGCTAGAGCGGCCGCTTCAGCCGGGAAGTTGGAACGGATCTCGGGGATCCTCCCTGCCGGAATGAAGCGGGCCGCAGCTGACGCAACCACCTTGCGGAACTTTTGTTCGCCTTTTCGAACGTCAGTGGGTGTGGGAAGAGACCTGAAGGCATTTTCGGTGAACTCCGCGAACCTGACCCAGTCAGCCTTTTTAAAGTTGATATAGGTCCGATGGCCCGCGGAGACAAAGTCAGCAGGTCTGTCAATCGACATGATTATAGGTAGGTGGTCTGATGAAAGCGATAGCATAGGTCGCCACGTTATGCTATCTATCAGACCTGCGCTAGCTATTGTTAGGTCAGGCGAGCTGCTGCAACTACCCATAATCCTGGTGGGGGCATCATCATTCATCGTGCAGAATGTCGAATCGCCTATCTGCTCTGCCAAATCAATTCCTCTACGATCAGCTGGTAGGCTTGAATGTCAGAGATCGTGAGGCGCGTTAAAACCACCTACTATCAATCGGTTTTCACTTCTGAGGAGCGGGGTGTATACACATTAAATTTTTCGAGCTCGCCATCGTCTGACCGGACAGCTATTCCTTGACATTCTATGGTAGTATCCCTCCGGTCGATATCTTCTTCGATAAGACGATACTGCACTCTGTGATGGGTGAAGAACGCTAAGCCACCACCAATGTAGGGTGAAACCCGGGACATTCCGGAACGTAAAACCGACTGTAGTGGGAATGCACATGACCTGTGTTCGAAAGTGGACGGATATCTCGCCGACCTTGCCCGTTTATTTGCAGGCGGAAACCTGGCGTTGTTTTCTTCTAAGTCCTCGGCGGCCCTCTTTACCTCGATATTAGATAGATATTATTGTTGAGGTTTGCACTTCGACCTTTCGATCCATTGTGCCCTCCGTACTTTATAGTACCTCATCTAACCCCAACGCTCTTAGGAAGTCTAAGATGATGGTTGGTGATAGCGAGCGTACAAGTTCCTGATCGGGGGTGTATGAGCCCAGATATCTCTTCCGTTTTCTTGAGACGGCTTCACAATCAAAGAGCAGGTGCATCGGGGTCTCCGGGGCCGAGTCACAGAAGCGACAAGACTCATTCGACCATATTCCGAGCCTGTGTAGATGGCTACGCAGTCTGCAGTGACCTGTAAGAAAACCTGTAAGTATCCTCAAGTGGGGTTTTGAGAGGTTAATAAGCTGTTTTGACCGTTTGCTATTATACCCTCCCAATAGACATTTCGCCTGGCGTAACCCTACCGTCTGGTGCCAGTGTCTTTCCTTTAAGGTATTTTCCTTTGCCCTGAGCACCTCCCGTATGGTGTGTCGACCTACCGGCAGGAAGGGCTCGGGCCCAATGGGTGTTTTTTCCGCTGCACCTCTAGCCAATCGATCGGCCTCCTCGTTTCCCTCAATGCCTTTGTGACCAGGGACCCAGAGGAGCTGGATGTGATTGTGGGTTGCTAGAGAGTTGAGTTTTTCTACACACTCAAGCACCAATGAAGATCTAATCTCATACGATGCTAGTGCCTTGAGTGCTGCTTGGCTGTCACTTGCAATGACTATCCGCTCATTACGATAGTTCCTTTTTAGGTTTACCTCTGCACACCGGAGGATGGCGTACACCTCCGCCTGGAAGATGCTTGGCATCTTACCCATTGGCACAGACAGGTGTGTTCTGGGACCGAAGACCCCGGCCCCTACACCCTCCGGAGTCTTTGATCCATCCGTATACCAGTGTTGGGTGCTTGCTTTGAGGTGCCCCTCCAGCGAGGGTGTACTCCATGTAGCTTTGTTTCCTAATTCAATTTTGAATCTTTTCTCAAATTTGGTTACTTTGATGATCTCATCCCTAGGAAGCTGAGCAAGAGGAAGCTGGATGCTCAGCTTCTCCATGTTTTTGGATGATATAATCTTACCTTTCCCATGACCTTCCCTAATTATGTTAAGTAGGGTTCTATTGGCCGACTGTTCTACGTTAATGTGCAGTGGTGTTAGGTCCACTATCACTTCCAGCGCCCCCGTTGGACATGACCGCATTGCTCCCGTTATGCATACACATGCCAGCCGTTGGAGCTTGGTAAGCGACTTCCTCACTGTTGTCAGTGATGCCCTTGAGACCCATGCCACTGCACCATACGTTACTATTGGCCTGACTATCATGGTGTACATCCATCTAAGAATGCTCGGGCTGCAACCCCAGGATTTGCCCGCTAGACGTCTGCACACCATTATTGCCTTAGTTGCTTTGGATGCTGTCGCATCCACATGTTCTCTCCAGAGCAGCTTAGAGTCCATTGTTAGACCCAGGTATTTCACCTTGCTTACCACAGGAACTTGAGTACCGTCCAATGAGATTGTTCTCATTGCGGGTAGCTTCCTTTTCCTAGAGAAAGGTATAATGGCTGTTTTCAGTGGGTGCCTCTAGCTATAACGACAATGTCGTCTGCGTACCCTTGACAGCGAATTCCATTATCGGTCAGTTTTTGTAGGAGTTCATCTACTACAAGACTCCACAATAGAGGAGATAAAACTCCCCCTTGTGGGCAACCTCTGCTGGTTTTCAGCTGTATTACCTTGTCTGCTACACTAGTTTCCGCCGTTCTAATCTTAAGCAGAGCTTCTACCCATTGACAGATGGGCGCTTGTACCTGCCTTCTCTCCAACGCCTTGCATACCCCCGTATGTGAGGCATTATCGAAGGCGCCTTCTATGTCCAGAATTGAACATATTACGGTCTCTCCACAGTCAAACGCGCTCTGTATCTCCGTCGTTAGCTGGTACAGGGCAGTGTCCGTGGACCTTCCCGCTCTATACGCATGCTGACTGGAATGTAGTGGCTTCCGCCGCAGAGTGTTTGACCTGATCTCATTGTCTATGATCTTCTCCATTGTTTTCAGTACAAAGGAGGTTAGACTAATTGGTCTGAAGGACTTCGCCAAGGAGTAGTCCCTTTTCCCAACCTTGGGTATAAATATTACCTTGGCTCTCCTCCACACAGTTGGAATGTATGACAATGCAAGGGAGTCCCTCATTATCTTTACCAAGTGTGGGATAATCTGATCGCCGCCCTGTTGCAATAACACTGGCAAGATACCATCCACCCCTGGAAACCTATATCGTTCAAACGAGTTCATGGCCCATCTCACTGAGTGTTGCGTAAACAAGTTTTTAGCTAGTACCCAGTCAGATTGCGATGGTCTCATTTTCCCTATATAGGACTCAGATTCAGGCGCAGATCCATCAGGGAAGTGAGTCGACAACAAAGCCCGCGCTCTTTCCTCTTCACTAGTGGTATAACTACCATTAGGTAGCTTGATAGCTAGTCTAGTTTCTACCTTGTCTTTGGCTAGCGCTCTGTGAAGCCTTGCCGCTGCCAGCGTGGAAGTGATGTCTTCACAGAAGCTCCTAAAACTTTCCCTTTTAGCTTTCCTGATTTCCTTACTGTATGCTGTTAGGCTAGCTACATACTCTCCCCAGCATCCATTGCGCTTAGCTTTGTTAAAAAGTCTACGCACTGTTTTGCGTAAGGATGAGAGGTGCTGAGACCACCATGGAGTCTTGGATTTCTCCTTCGGTTTGGTTTCAGGACAGCTACAGTGGAAGGCATCAATGACAACGTCATTGAATCTTCGCACCCTGTTCTCTAATTCTATACAGTCTGCCTTCCTTTGAATGCGCCCTATACTAGGCAAATTTAGGCTTAATGTGTTGCTGAAATTCTCCCAGTTCGTTCGTCTGGGGTTCCTGTTTGGAATACTCTTCGTTATCATAGCGCTCAGCTTAAATTGGATGATTCTGTGATCAGACAGAGAGGGTTCTGAGGAAACCTCCCACTGTGAGATCAGATCGTCAGCCAGTTTGCTGCTGAGTGTTATGTCGAGTACTTCCTCTCTAACTCAGGTAATGAATGTTGGTCTGTGCCCAACATTATGTGTACTTAGATCACTGCTTATAATATATTCTAATAAGGACTCACCGCGTCCGTTGGTATCGGTGCTGCCCCACTCCACATTGTGTGCGTTGGCATCACACCCAATAATTATCGGCAGCTTTGCCTTCTCGCAATACCTTATTAAGTCCTGGACTTCTTTTGGGGGAATGGAGTTGTCCCCAGCAAAGTAAGCGGCCGCTAAAACTACGTTTATGGAGCTTTTGGCTACCTCCAGTCTTATCTGCACCGCTACCAGGTCCTGCGTTAAATATTCTGTAATGCAAAAGTATTCAATATTGTTCTTAAGCACTATACAAGCTCTAGGCCTCTCAGATGAGAGATCCCATATTACCTTATTCTTGGTTTCCTTCAGGCCCCTTACCTGGCCTTTATAGACCCACGGCTCCTGCACCAGTACTATGCCCAGATCTTCCGAGGCAAACCTCCTCGCTATAACGGCCGAAGCCGCTCTAGCGTGATGGAGGTTGACCTGGGCTACTGTCATGAGCGGGGTCATTACAATTGTGGCTCGTCCACCTCCGAGAGCCGTAAATCGCTCTCGCTCCTCCTATCGAGCTCGAGTTTGCTCATGTCGAGCCCCTCGATCAGCTCCTGTGTGGAGGGAACCTCTGTGCTCCCCTGAGCAGCGTTACTGGGAGGAGGGTTACTGGGAGGAGGGATGGTCGATGAAGGCGGCGCAGAGGTTAGAGGTTTTAAAGAAGAGTCCTCTTCACTCTGCACCTGCTTCGAGGCTGCTTCGGAATCTTCCGCGACCTTTGGTCGCCAGGGCCTTATGGTAACGAAGCTGAACCTATAGTTCAGCCGATAACCATCCCTCCTCATTTTACTGAAGGACTCCTCGTCTACACCAACGACTAATCGTATGCCGGTGTCCTCCACGTTGCTACTTACGATACGCCACGCCGAGGTATGGATACCCTCATTTTGGGCGTTCAGCAGTCCGATGGCGTGCTCGATGGGCTTGTCCGCGCTCCTAGGGAGGAATACCATCATCATGTGTGTAGGAGGTATCTCCTCTCCTCTCTTCGTGCACAGCTTCGTACCTTTCCAGGCTCCAAGCGTGGGCGTCACCTCCGCAAGCCATGCTGCAGTATTGTCGTCTTTACAGTCGACCAGTAGCAGCCCTGGCCGGAAGTAAACTCCACAAAAAGCCAGCGGGTGGGTCCATCCCTTGAAGACCTCGTCCATTATGGCCTCTTGCAGGTTTGTCAGGTCCTCTGAACTCAGCGCTACCGCCGGATAGTTCTCGGGCAACACCGCCAGCCGGATACCTTTGAGGGCATCCGAGTAGCTGGTGGGCTGTCCAGTCCCAGCCGAAGGCAACACCAAATCCTGAGTTCCCTCCTGGCCTGCCGAGTTCGATTGTGGAGGAGGTGGGTGGGCCCGCTGCCTTTTGGAGTCGGGTGCCTGTGGTGTTATTTGCCCGCTTCTCCGCTTAGTAGCGGGTGCAGGTTGCTGATTTGTTGTTGTTGGTTTCCCGCTTCTCCGCTCTACAGCGGGCGCGGGTCTGTGTTGTACCTTTGGTTCCCCGCTTCTCCGCTTATCTGCGGGTGCGGGTTCGTTTTCTATTTGCATCCTCAGTCCAGCCATCTCGCGAGCTGTTTCAGGAGGCTTTCCCTGCTCCAGGTACCTTAGATACCACTTGACGCCCGATCCGGAAAGCCCAGATCTCCTTCGGTCATCAAGGGCTCCTGGCTTCCCTGGAGAGGGCAGATGCGGTGGTTTGCCCCTTCTGGGCCTGCGCCTTCTGACCACCCTAAAAGGCTCGCTGGGGTTGGAACTGGGGGACCGGTGCCTTTTTGATGATGTTGCTGGGGATGTTGAGCGCTTACTGGAGGCAGATGCCCCGCTTGTTGGCTCGTGCCCAGATTTGCCCGTGGTCATATCCCCACTGGGTACCTTCTCCCGGTGTCTCGCTGCATCCCTACTTGTTGAGGGCCCGTCACTATCGTCCCGAGCGTGCTCGGCGAAGAGGGCTGCCTCTGCAGGGGAAAGGTCTGAGGGGAGGGGGTTTTCCCTTCTCCCTATTTTGTTGTTGTTGTTATTTGTGTTGGTGTTGTTGTTGTTGTTGTTGTTGTTGTTTTTTTGTTGTTGCGTATTCATCTTGTTCTTACGACCGCTTTCTCACCGAGGCAATACTCACGGTCTATGTTTCATATTGGGGAACTCTATCGTCCGCCGCGCCATCGCCCCTTGTCGCGGTAAGGCCACCGTTACTCCTCGATTCGGCCCTGTGTCGATGAGGCGCCGTTATACTACAGCCGGTTGTCCTCCTGGCTGCAAACCGTCCAATGGGCACGGTGTCGCTTAACACCCTGGATTAGGAGGTGGCAGTTCTTGGTCATCGTGCTCAAGCGGTATCTACCATCCAGTTGAGGCATCGCCTGTCCGACGGTGCCCCCCCTCGATGGCAGGATCCGTTTTGAGCTTCGATTAAGCCCCTGCACCACGTCAAGGTGCCTGCCCTAGCAGAGGTACCTTTACCTCGCGTTGTTGTGTGCTCGTGCGAACCGTAGAGGTTTTGCTGGTGCTAGGCACCGGTGCACTAGGCCTGAGCAGACCTTAAGATGGCTCCATCCGTCGCACGAATTACACCTTACCGAAGTGGAGTTCGGATGGAGCTTTTTCTGGCAAACGCAGCAAAAATAGGTTTCTGGACCAGGGTTAGGCTGATGCCAGCCCTGATCAGAAGGAGGTGAAGCAACCCTGCTGCAAGGAGTTGCTCCTGGGGAGACAGACAAAATGTATGGGGTAGGCCGTTCTAAACAGGGTTAGATCGCCGAAACAACAGTCCTTGGCCGGGTGAAACCCAGGTCATTCCGGTACGTAGAACCGACTCTCGTGGGAATGAATGTTCTTCTCTCCGAATTCGCTAGGTTGTTTTGTATACACAAACAAAATACATAATCAAACTGAGCGAATTCAGATTTTGACATTTCACACGCAAAATTACACAAACAAAATACATAGCAGATTCGCTTTGTTTATCTTGCTATCACCTTCTATGGATGCACCTTGAAACTGGCCAAGGAACAAACCAATTGTTTGAGTTAATTTTACCGTTAATATAGCCGATAGCTATTGCTAGGTTTCTTGCAGATATTATTACAGAGTATCGATACCAGAATTACTTAACATCGAACGAAAAGTATCGAATATGTATTTTCTTGTACCGTCTCCTTCCTAACATAATATTAAAAATAATAGATTGTCAGCATGCCTAAAGTAGTCTCTCGGAGCATTGTTTGCTCAGACTCTAAGGATCAGGAAGAGTACAATGAAGAAAAACCATTAAATATATATTATTGCCTTTGTGGAAAATTGACTTTAATTCTTGGTGAGGATAATATCTTTTATTTTCAATCGTTTTCTGAATTGATAATATTACAGATTGTACAATTGATATATTACCATTGCGGCCTGCTGATGGAGCGCGCGTGATAGACGGAACCAGGCATGCTCATAAGCTTGCCTTTCAAGATGGCCAGTCCCTTTACATAAAACGCGACAAAGGATACGAACGACAGTATCGTTTAAATGTAAGGTTTATTTATTTGTTAATTAAACAGTTCAAAATTCAGCATACTCAAATATCAAAGGTACACAATTACCATTTATTCTTCTCCGATTGCAATTGAATATTTCGCGATTCCATTACGATGGATTCCCATCATTTAGCCGGTTTCTTTTTGTTTATGACTGCATAGCAAATTCAGCATGGGATGATGTGGGGTTAGATGAGTGGGATGAGGGGACATGTGAATAGGTGATTGGTATCGTGCGGAGAATCTCCACATGCCGGACATGTGGTGGGTATGCCAGGGTTGATTCTGGATAGGTAGGAGTTGAGCCTACTACAATATCCAGATCGAAGTTGTGCCAATCTGCTATTGGCCATGGTTGGGCTTCTGTTACGGCATTTGCAAGGCGAGAGTCGATTGTGGTGGTGACGTTATATATGGTTGGATCTTATCCTTCAGTGCTAGGGGTGTCTTCTGATGTGCCGGCGGGTGGCTCAATTCAAAGCAGATGCCTGTTTGTTTGCCCTGAGGGGTGACACCCAGGAAGGAACTGCTTGCTGAGCATGAGGTTGTGCTCCTTAACGCGGAGCACATTAACCCCTTGATGGAGATCTTCTTTAGGCGGCATCAGCAGACAGCCCATCATTACTGGCCGGCCAATCGCCTTGTATGTTGCCAACAACGTTTCTTTGTCTTTACCCCAAGAGCTTCCAGCGAGGACATTGACATTGGGGACATTGTTGCGGATCTGTACTTTGTGGGGGATTGCCGTAGTGTGCGCGGATATGGAGAGCAGGCTATCAAATATAACCCCCCAGAATACTCGGCTGATTAACCGTTGGGATGGGGTGCCATAGATATGGATTTTGAGATCCAGCCTGACCTCTTTCGTGCAGGTGGTAAAGAGTGTCGCCCAGGACTTAGTAGGGACCAACGGCCCTCCGTTCACTTTCGAACACAGGTCATCAATTATATTGCCGGTTGCCATTATCGAGCAGTCATCGGCATAAGAGACTATTGTGACTCCCTCTGGCGGTTGAGAGATCTTGGAGATGTAGAGGTTAAACAAGAGTGTAGACAGGACGCCACCCTGCGGTACGCCTTGATTAATCCTCCTTAATTTAGATGTGGGGTCTCTGAATAATACCGATGATTGGCGACCACACAGGTAATTGGCCGTCCACCGTTTCAGTCCCTGCGGGAGAGTTGATGCTTCCACGTCAGCTAGTAGCGTGCAATGACTAACTGTATTAAAGCTTTTGACAAGTCCAACGATACTAGTACGGTTCTCTCGCAAGGACGGTTTTGGTTAAGACCACGGGTCACCTGTGTGTTTATGGCATTAAGTGCTTGTGTTGTGTTGTGCACTTTCCGCAAGCCATGTTGATGCTTAGCTGACCCTAGGTGGTATGTGTAGTACGGGATGAGTAGGGCCTCAGGTGTCTTTACCACTGACAAAAGCAGGGAAATCGGCTGATAGGAGTCACCCTTGTCGGCCGGTTTCCCTGGTTTGAGCAGTGGGGCCACCCTCCCAACCTTCCAGATGTCGGGAATGATGAGGGTGGCCATTGACAGGTTGAGGATCCCTGTAAGGTACTCAACTTCCGTGTCGCCTAAAGTTTTTAGAATCAACACGCTTAGCCCTTCAGGGCCAATGGCCTTGGAGGCTTACGCTTTCCCGATGCCTCCTTTACCTTGCCACAAGTGAAAGCAAGAGCCGCGCTGTTGTTTGGTTGTTTGCGCAGCCTTCTGGTCACCTTCCGCTTGGCCCTATCCCCGAAGGATGCAAAATGAATTCCCGGCTCAAATAGCTCGCAGATCTATTCGGGTCCGACGAGGCACGATCTCCGAATGAAATATCTACTCGGTCGTCGCGCTTCGTCGGGTTGGATAAGGACCTCACGGTGGACCAGAACTTACCGAAATCCGTGACTAGGTTGCAGGACATAAGGTGCTCCTTCCACTTGTTCCGCTTGTTCTGATCTACCAATCTCCGAATCGCCACGTTCAAATCCATTATAATGGGATTACGGAGATCGGAGTGGCGAAGGCGGTCACGCTCATTTGCTAGAGCAGCCCGTTCAGCCGGGAAATTTGGACGGATCTTTTGGGTCCTCCCTGCCGAGATGAAGCGAGCCGTAGCATACGCATCCATCTTGTGGAACTTTTTTTCGCATTTGCGAACGTCAGTGAGTGTGGAAGAGATCTAAAAGAATTTTCAGTGCACTCCGCGAACCTGACCCAGTCAGCCTTTTTAAAGTTCATGCAGTTACGGTGGTTCGCGGGGGCAAAGTCAGCAGGTATGTCAATCGAGATGATTATGGGTAAGTGGTCTGATGCAAGCAATAGCATAGGTCGCCACGTTATGCTATTTATCAGACCTGCGCTAGCTATTGTTAGGTCAGGCGAGCTGCTGCAACTACCCACAATCCTGGTGGGGTCGTCATCGTTCATCGTGCAGAAAGTCGAATCGCCTATCTGCTCTGCCAAATCAATTCCTCTACGATCAGCTGGAAGACTTGAATGTCAGAGATCGTGAGGCGCGTTAAAACCACCTACTATCAATTGGTTTTCACTTCTGAGGAGCGGGGTGTATACACATTAAATTTTTCGAGCTCGCCATCGTCTGACCGGACAGCTATTCCTTGACATTCTATGGTAGTATCCCTCCGGTCGATATCTTCTTCGATAAGACGATACTGCACTCTGTGATGGGTGATGAACGCTAAACCACCACCAATGTAGGGTGAAACCCGGGTCATTCCGGAACGTAAAACCGACTGTAGTGGGAATGCACATGACTGTGTTCGAAAGTGGACGGATATCTCGCCGACCTTGCCCGTTTATTTGCAGGCGGAAACCTGGCGTTGTTTTCTTCTAAGTCCTCGGCGGCCCTCTTTACCACCTGGACGAAGGAGGTATGGCACCCCCATTCACAGCCTGCTATGCTTCTCTGCACACACTACCGCCGTAACACTAGAGCCGTAACAATGTCCTCGCCGGAAGCTCTTGGGGCAAAGGCAAAAAACGTTAGCAACATACAAGGCGATTGGCCGGCCGGTAATTAACAATGCGATGACAGTGTGGTATCCGGGAACCAATCGGACACAGTGGATGAAGCTCCAGACCTGCCAGAACGCCGCACTCCGCACGGGGATGGGATGCCTGCTGATGTCGCCTAAGGAAGATCTCCATCAAGAAGTCAGTGTGCTCCGCGTTAAGGAGCACAACCTCATGCTCAGCAAGCAGTTCCTTGCATGGGTGTCACCCCTCAGGGCACACAAACAGGCATCTGCTTGGAATTGAGCCACCCCCCGGCACATCAGAAGACACCCCTAGAACTGAAGGAGGAGAGCCAACCATATATGTATAACGTTACCACCACCATCGACTCTCGCCTTGCAAATGCCGCAATAGAAGCCCAACCACGACCAATAGCAGATTGGCACAATTTCGATCTGGATATTGTAGTAGGCTCAACTCCTACCTATCCAGAATCAACCCTGACATGCCCTCATCAGAAGTATGTGGAGCAGCTCTGCTTATGATTTATGGGTTTGCCTGGCCTAAACAGGGTTAGGTCGCCGAAACAAAAGTCCTTGGCCGGTGAAACCCTCGTCATTCTGGCACATAGAAACGACTGTTTTGGAGGTCAGTAGCTCTGTGAAATAGCATAACGTGGCGGCCCATGCTATCGCTTGCGTCAGACCACCGTCCTATAATCATCTCTATTGAGAGACTTGCCGACTTTGTCTTTGCGGTCCGCCGTACCTTTATAAACTTTGAATCCGCTGATTAGGTTAGGTTCGCAGAGCGAACATGGGTACGCTCTGACCGACAGCAAGTTCCTTGTCTAAACCGTTGAAGTACGATGGCCGAGTGGAGATTTCATTCGGTGATATAACCGGCAATTCATTTTAAATTCTTTGGTGGACAAGGCCAGGCGCGGTCCTTACTGTCATCAGTTGGGGGTTAAGGAAGCCATCGGGTAAGCAAAAGTCTCCCAAGACCATTGGCCCTAACGGATTATGCATGCTGATGCTGAAAAAATTTGACCTGGGTCAGGGAAAGTGCTAATTAACAAAAAAAAACATTAAAAATTAAGTGAGGTATATAAATAAACTGTGCAACAGTGAACATTAAAATTATATTCAAATATACAAAAGCACCATATAAGCATAAATAAAATTCTATAAACAAATAGAAAATAGCGGTGAGAGAATTTCGGAGTACGGAAGATGCCGTAAAGAGAGATACCGGTGTACGTTGTGATGGTGTGTATGTGTGTACTATAATGATGAGAATGGTCTGCAAGGACTGGCAAGTTGTAAGTTTCTGCGCTTCATGTGTGATGACTGCATTACTTACATTTCTAATGTGGATGATGCTCTTAAGCAAATGATTAACATAGCCGAGACAAACAAAATAAACATAAGAGAACAAAAAATGGCATAACAAAAATATAAGAGGTTTTATAGAAAATTTAAAAAAAGCGAATGTAGAGAAGTTAGAATTAATTAAGAGGGTAGAAGGCTTATGCAAAGCTAATAAAGAATAAATTTCAAGAGTAGATACATCAACTACTGAGATAGAACAAAGATAACGCTCAACGCAGTGTGGGTGCATCGTATGCTAGTGCAGTAAAGAGCGTACACCCGTGCCTGTGAAATATGAAAATAGACGAAGTATCCAAGAAGCAAAATGGGGCGACAGTTTATAGCGCTAATAGTGTAATTGCAAAAGAAAAATTAAATCTGCTTTAACTAATAACCCTAATAAGGAAAAATACGAGAAAATGAATAATTAAAATAAAGTCGCAGAATATGTGTTTGGGTAATAATTTGAAATGCATAAAAATATTTAATTTAAAACAAATAATGACACTTCTACATTATTTAGTAATTTAATCGAAGTTGAGCATGAGCAATTCTTGCAGGTTCTAGACCCAAATTAAATGTATGGCGGGCAGTCAGTGAAAAGATGTTACAAATGCTTGGGGTTTAATTATAATGCTGAAAATGGAGCAAAAATTGAATACATGGGCCACTTCTACGCGATATTAATAAATAAGAGTATACAATCTGGAAATCTAAACACTCTAAAGAATGAGAAACTTCGACGATGTCCCGGTGGAAAAAGTAAAAAAATACCATAAAAGCTGAGGAGTTTAGGCCAATTAATACCCTTCCCAATATGGAAAAAATCCTTGAAATGGTGTTTAAAAAAACGATAAATCACCAATTGATGAATATATTGAATGATCGAGTCAACTATGTCGCAAGAGGCAGCAGTCAATATTGGTTTACCTCAGGGGTCGATTTTAGCTCAAATACATTTTAATATTTACATTAATGACATAAATACGGAACGAAAACATTGTAAAATAAATCTATTCGCTGATGACACTCTTTTAACCATAGCTAAAATGCAAGAAGATCTTGATCTTTATATCGATGATTATGCTTAAACAAACTTAAATTGAACGTAAAAGAGGCACAGTTAATGATCTTGTCAATGTTAGCTTGGTCAACTATATCTTAAAAATCAGAGATGAAAATATTGAGGAAGTAAAAAAACTTGCAAATGGCCAAACAACAACCAACAGGTGGTTTTACCCTCGTAATAATCAATCGGACGTCTATGATAAACATACATATGTATATGCAGAAAACAGTAATTTTTTTATGATCAGATCCACTGTTTTATCAATCCCCGTATGTCCAATTTCAACGTGATATTTGTAAAACATGACATCATGGAATCAGGTACCTAAAATGATAACACACTGTTTTCTTTCTTTCTATACAAGATTCCACGAATTTCGTAATGGATGTGCTAATTTTTTTGTAACATTTCTAATTTTCCCATCTTTTGCTGACAAATAAGAAGGTTCATCTCAAACGTGTTCGATTCTAAAACTAAAACATTATTGCTTCGACTAAGGGCATCAACCTGTTGCATGCGTGTATCTGAACGATGTTCCAAAACATAGTCATAATTTTGCAGCTGTAGGGCTCACCTAGCAAATCTTGGGTTTAACTCTTATACAACACCAGTTTTAATAACTGACAATCTGTAATTATATACAACCAAGAATGATAGAATACAAGATTGCGCCTTCCCGCGGTGAAATGACAGATCTCGCCTTTAGTAAACAAGAATACGGGAGAGAGAAAATTGAACAACTTCCAATATTTCATTGAAAAACGTGTTCTAATTGTTCTAAAGTGTAAAATATGAATTTATAGGCAGACATTTAATAAATAAATTCGCAAAATACTAAAAAAAGTGTGTCTTTTTCTTAATTTGTGAAAAAAGCTTTGTCTAGTTGAAGTTGAGAATTGTCAAACCCGGCAAAACCAAAGTAGCAGTACTTCTAAAGGCGTCACCTTCAGTATTCAGTACACCGTGATATACAACATGGATCGATGAAGTGCGGAAATTATCGATAATGTTTCAAGCTAAAATCGGTGATATTTTGATCCAGCTTTACATGTTCGTTTTGAAGCAATATGGATGAGTATTGCCCATGCGCTGAAGTGGAATCAAGAACAGTAGTGCGATTCACTAACTTATTTTAAAGATATTCGATTGGTTAACTCAACTTAACCAAAATTTTAACGACCCTGCTATTCAGCAACCATTTTTTAACGATTTTCGCATTCGCCGAATCAGCTGTTGATGTTAGCTAGTCGATGACCGAAAACTAAACGACAACAAATTTGATGTTGTTAACTCAATCGAGAAAAGTGAAATTAGTGATTTCAACTTAAATAAAAGACAAATTTAAAATTTGGTAATTTGTTTTCTTGAAATTAGAAAAGGGACATTAAATAATGTCGTTTGAATATTTGGCATATGATTTATCACGAGGTGACGAAGGATCGACGTTTACTCCGGGATGTGGATAATCCCTTTCAACAGAATTTCAGAAGCTGTATCTGTTAACTCCAAACTTGGCTGAATACCCAATTTCTCAGCTTAACAACCAAACAAGAGGCTCCAGAATAACAGAAAAATCGACTGAGAAACAGGTAGCTTGTGTAATCTTTAACCCTGTAGGCAATTTTAAAGTTTACTTTTATATTGGTAGGTTCTATCTATTCAATGCTATCAATGACCCGTAGGCGAGCAAATGGGAATGTCCATGAGCTAGTTATCCGTAAGCCGACATTCATCGGGTAACGGATGCAATCAATGATTCGTTGTTTCACCAGAAAGTGAGGTTTCCTATGACCCAAGTGAAACGCCAATCTGCCAAAGAAATGTTTGCGAAGTTTGAAAACGAGAACCATGGCATATTTGCAGGTGATTCCGCATATTCCTTGGAGTCGAGTTGATTACTATTTTAACAAAACGCTCAGAGGAGAGTCCGGAATTCTGCTACAATGGAACATTGCAATATATATAAAGAATTTTAAGTGTTTGTAGTTTGAAACAAACTAATATCTATTTCACTTTAATGAAATATAATAAAAACGTTCAAATTTATATTTGGCAGCAGGCATTCATTTGTTTTTTCTCTATTCCTCTTTGTGCTTTTCGCTTATTTTGACATTTAGTTTGACAGAGGTGCCACTCTTTGTCACTTTGAATAAATACAACGAAACAGCTGTTAAGTGTCGTTAAGAATAAGTTAATGAATCGCACAATCGTTAGTGCAAACGGCAAATATTGCCGTCAAAAATAACAATTGCGCACCGCTTAAAGTTAGTGAATCGCACTACAGGTCGGTTTCATGCTGATCGTTTTCCCTGTTTTTTATCTAAGAAATTTTCAAATAGAAATTTTGTGATACAAATTTATCAAACTAATTTAATACAGATTAGAGAAATGAATACTTACTTATAAGTTATAAGTTATAACTTCCCAATAATATGAATTTTTAAATATAAAAGATTTGGTTGACAAACAACATATATGTATATTAGAGTTTAATTTACCAATTACTTTTCATTTCGACAGTCAAAGGCAAAACTTTCCAATCCGAAAGAATGTTGGCATTAACGTTTCAAGGTAGTTAAGTTTTTGTTTTTTGGTCTTCAAAATTAATTGGATATTTTACAATTTATTCTACAAAAATCCGGCCAATTTCAGCCCTCGAGAGTAGAGGACCCCCTTAAGAAATAAAATATTGGATGCAATTTGTCGTAAAATTTTTTTTTTTTTTGCATTAAGATGGTAACATTTCTAAACTCTAATTTGACTGCATCTGAATGCATGGCGTGAAGGAAGCTATTTTTCAAATCCAATTTGGTAGACGATTTCTTATTGGCTAACCTCTCGCATCAAGTCCTGGATCAACGGGATCGGGTAATTACGCTTTGTTGCAACCTGTCTTATTTCGTACCAATACAGCTTTTCCCCTTAACCCTAGCTTAACCCTTCTGTATACTTTTTTGCGTTCGGAGTCGGCATAAAACTGTAGGTCCCTCAATTTGTGTTGCTACATCAAGACGCACACCACAAATTGTAGGAAAAGTTCGGCCAAAATCACTTAAGCGGTTATAGCATCAATTAAGTAAGTAAGCAACATTAATTTCTTTTCAAATTAAATTCATTTGGATTACACTTATCTGAAATATTTCTATTATTTATACCAAAATTCTTTTTACATTGATATGCAGTAATCTTTACTTCCACCACTTAATTATTCCGATCATTCATTTGTCTAATGTTTGAATTCTCATGTTGTTTGGTGTTGTGAAAGCTCCCGATGAATGTCTTTTAAGACCTGTCTAAAGTTCGACAGGTCCATCGGTTGTTGTACGTATTGCTGGACCTGCTCGGTCAATTCCATGAGGAACTTCTGATGTACCGGCTCAGCCTCTAGTAGGTGTTGGCAGGGGTGATACGTACGGTAACAAACCACGAGAAACTGCTTGTTTAGCATGTTGTTATGCTCCCTAACTGAGAAGTGGGTACATCCGTTGCAAGAGTTGCATATAACCGAAGTAGAGCTCGGATGGAGCCTCTGTTGGAAAACGCAGCTAAAATACTCTTCTGAGCCAGAATTGGGTTCAACACCCCCCTGCTGTGAAGAATTTAGAGCAACTCTGCTGCAAAGTGTTTCTCCGTTGAATGTTGGGTATATTTGGGTTGTTTTTGTAGTCTGTATTTTCGTCGACTGAGTCCTACTGGTTCCTTACTAAGCCGGCATAGTTCAGAATCGGCAAGCGACTTGAGAGTTTGTTGCGGCTCTGTACTTTATTGACGGTTGATATAGTGTGCGCTGAAAAAAAGAGCAGCTGCCAAAGGTGATCTCCAATAATGATAGGAAACCAGATTACGACAACGCCGGATTCATACCACAGGAATAGCGAAAAGAAAAGGAATATGATAACTGGACTTGGGCTTTTATTTTCGCTGCAACAGCTCGGCACTTAACATTTATTATTCTGTGTTTAACTTTTTGTAAAAATTACTCAAAACTCAGAAAAATCAATATTTAGTCCGTTATTGAAATAACAGTGGAACGTGTGAACGCACTGTGCTATTTCGTTAACTATTGTATGTCGTATTCAAGCAATTAATCAGCTGAGTAGAAGAAGAGAAAACAAAACGAAATAAAAGTATAAACATTAAAATGCCAAAGAGGACCGAAAAAAATAAATTAATAGCTGTTGTTTGTAGAAAAAACGAACAGGACATCCTCAACTCAATAAGAGACTTCTCTTCTGCCACCGTCCATCTCCGGATTGGGTTGCAGCGGACGCGTTTGGCTTTGCCCTAAAATCAAAAGGGTGTTTAATAAGCCAGATGTGTTTGTTTTTTATTCAAAATCACTTACTTCGTCATTTAGATGTATTTCCATTCTTTTTTTTTTAATATATCTCCTTCAATTGTTTCACTGGCCGCTTTTGCAAAAATAATAAAAAAAAATTGACGATAAACAGAAACAGCTGATCGAATAACACACACAAATAAAACACTAAACATACCTTTCAGAGTTGTATTGACAATTTTACATGTGAAACAAAAACAACAAGTTTACAACTGTTGTATTGCAATAACACGATTAAAGAAATACGACAAATAACACGGCTTGTGAACTCCCTAAATATGTACTACCGTGGTATACCGCGCGATTGAGGTATGTAAAGAATACTTTCTAAAGGAGTTTAACAAGTTTTTATACTCGAATCCTAGATCTTTCTGGCGATTCATTGATTCTAGAAAAACCTACTCATCATATCCAACTAATGTTTTCTACAGTGGTCATTATCGTGTACTGATATTTAACTTTTTAAAAAATAATGACAAGTTTATTAATAGAAAACTTCTGGAATAATGAGAAAGTAAATCAAAAATTTTCTTTTCGAAAATACAAATGGAGATTATTCGCAAGTTATTGAAATTGTGTTTGCAAAAATAGGAATACGAAAAAGCATCAACCGTGGCAACAAACACGCTGTGGTGCACACAGACAACTATTTTGGTAGGGGTTTTACGCAAACTTAATAAAATTTCAAGATAGTAGTACTACAGTTTTAAGAATTCAGTATGGGTTTGAACCCCAAAACAACCTCCTTTGCGCCAATGAGTCCACGGTTTACTTAAATAGTATAAGTGGTTAAGGCGTTGCCTTATGGGGTACTAATACAAATTTGCTGTTGAGGGACTATAGTTCGATCCCCCGGAAAAAGTCTGATAGGGGATGTGAGGAATTAAATGTAGAGGAGAGCAATATGGTAGTTTGAAGGTCTGTGCATACCTGTTTTAACTAAAACTTCAAATTCTGTCTTGGCTATTTTTAGTTTAATGAGATTAAGTCGACGAGGTTTAGAGAACGTAGAACTTCTCTGGTTTCAATCATGTGAACCGTTTGATGTTGCACTGGTTTAGTGTAAACTTATTCACAGGTAATAGTAGGTTATTTGTTAAAATGTTGGAAAATTTAGTTTTAGTAATTTTTAAACAAGTAAGCAGTTGTTTGAAAAGTTCTTGCGGATACAAATTAACAATTAATTAACGGTCTTACTGATATAAATTAATTGTTTTCATAATTTTTCTTTGTACCGTGAGCAATAACATCTACGCATTTGCCCCTAGCAATCTCTGAGCGCTAGTGTATTTTTTTGACCTAATTTATTAAATCGACGATATTAATTTTTGAGCTTGAGGGCAGTATACGGAAAGCATTTTGGAAAAAAGGTCAGGAGTAGTAGAAATAAGGTAGGATTTAAGGAAAGTGGTAAAAAGCAACAATAGCTCATAAGCCAATTGTGGTCCATTGGCTACGTACTTGCCCAGCAAGCGTAAGTTGTGGGTTCGCATGCTAGTGGAGTCATGAAAGAAATCTGATGAGGACAGGTGGTGATTTCCGAAATAGCTATAATTTCTACCACTTCTGACGGCTTTTGTTTTTTTTTTCCAAAATACTTTTTTTATACTTGCCTTGAGCGCAAAAATTAATATTTGAATATTAATAATAATTGCTGCATGTCTAAAATTCCACTGTCTTCTGCTGCTCCTTCATCACATAAACGTCGAATGGCTTTGATGATTGTAGCCTTGCTTTTTTTAAATATTTTATGCACACGTCAGAGGGGATTTAATGTTGCCCATGTTAATGCGCGCAGCGTGAGCTCCGAAAAAATGGAAGTTGTTAGAAAAACGTTCGGAGTTTCTTCTGTGGTTGTCATTCGGGTTTCAGAGATCTGGTTTAAATGTGGTATCTCCGACTCTCATTTCGACCTAACAAATTATAAACTTTATCGAGCTGACAGAATTAATAGAAAAGGTTGTGATGTTACTGTCTACTGTAAAAAATATTTAAAAACAATGATTTCTCAATCAGTTGGTGCTAGCTTTGAATATTTGTTAATTAAATTGTCTGACTCTACGTCTAAAGTACTTTTATCCTGTGCCTATAATCCTAATAAATATGGTAATTTAACTAACTTTTTCAATGTTCTGTCTTATTTTGCTGTTGATTGTGATAATTTAATTGTTTGTGGTTAATGTATTGTACTTCATAACGATTTATGTACTTCTAGTTTATTAGATGATGTTTCTAGTATTGTTGTCGTAGTCTTATTGATTATTTTATTGTTTTAAAGTTTGACCAGATATCATTTATACCAGACCTTATTTACTTACCTAATTTCCCCGGCCAGGATTTAAACCCGGGATCCACCGGATGAAGCGCGCACACGCTACACACGTGGCTACTGCGGCATTACAGATCCCAGAGGACCCAGAAACTCTTAGATCTGTGATTTCTTTAGTTTTAATGTATCCTAATACACCGAATTTCTCTAAAAAGTCCGCACCAATAATTGGGATTGAAATATCTGCCAAAATAAATTGAAATTCGCATCTTAAACCTAAAGTAATTTTTTAAAAGTTATGTAAATTCCGTTCAATTTTTAAGACATTGTACAAGAATACTTGCTTGTTTGAGATTTATTAAGTTGGGAATTACCTGAAGTTAAATGTACTTGAATTTGTGGTAAATTCATTATCCATAATTTAAATGATTCCCGACTAACGATTGATTCAGGACCTGTTAGAGATTTCATACACCTAAAAAGTTCCGAAGGAGAACGATCTCCTAGTTCTATATTTGCAAATAGCTAACCTCTTTTCTTCGCTTTCACAAAGAGCTTGTTTAATTGTTTCATTTTTGTTAATTGAAGAAGGCGGACTGATAGCATCAATAATTTTAGAAATGATTTCTTTTCGAAGAGCAATAAGAACATTTCGAAATTTTTCCATCAACAAGGATAAACCGTGCTTCAGAAATATCTTCCCAAAAATGAGTTAATTTAATAGATTTGGCTATATTTGATCTAAAGTTATCTCCATTTTGTGTAAAAGTGTTGGGGTGTACGTTTTGTGTTATGTTTGAGTTTTTAAATTGAGTTTCTGCTTTTGAGAAGTTGTCTGTTGGCAGTTGAAGTTAAGCTATTAAACAGTCCATATATTTTTGGTGTGACATTATTTTTTAATGATTTGAAGGACAATAATGTGTGAAAATAATCAAACAATCGGGATATATTTACTTCAGCTCGATGTGACCACCTTTTGATTTGACTATAGCTTTTAGAAGTGAGAAAAGTGTACGAATGTCATTTTGCATGTCTTTTGACATATCGCGTTGAATCTGTTTGTTCAGTGCGTATATACTGACATATTTTTTTCCGCCTTAAATGTCATATGAATAAATTTTATGTAATTGTCATGAGTAGTTTAACAAATATGATGGCTGCAAGCTTGGTACAATAATACAGGTAGCCGCATTAGGAAAATTTCAACCCTGCTTGTATTTTGTTGTTGTTTGAAAAACCTAAAGTGTCTAAACAGAAATGTCAAACTTTGTGAGTGTAAATACAGTTTGACAATTCAAAATCTACGCCATAGCAAGAAACGTGAGTAAAAACAATTAAATATTAAATTTATAAACTTTTAAATGCACATTTCTATGTCGTGTATTGGAATTTAGGTATAGAATATAAGTAAGAACATAACTAACTAATAATTGTTTCATTGTTTTGTAGTTATGGAAGCGTTTTAGAGAAGTTTGTGTGCAACAACTGGTATATGCAACACATTGCTCAGCAGTTCCTGAGGAGCCACTTTTTACCACTTCTGAAGTTTTTTTAGCACTTAAATCTAAGGGTTCTTCGGATATACATTCAAAACTAACATACCCGTCTCCAACATCGCTCACAAATCTAAAATTATTTCAATATTGGCATGTATATCTATGCCCAAATGAACCTTGTCTGTGATATACTTACAAAGGAAGTGAATTCAAATTGAGTGTTGGAACAGAGTTGGGCATCAGATGCGTTCGTTGGGCACCACCAATTAAGTCCGATTTCGCGAAATGTTCCACGCAAACCACGTCGTTTGCTGTGAGCGTGATGCCACAAGCTCTGTTCCAATCGGCCATTCTCCGCGGATCCTGTGGTACTTTGAAAAAGGGACCACCCCCTTTAACCCATCTTTTGCTGCAAATAACACACTTTCCCATTTCAGAATTTTCTTGGTTTTCGCACTTTTTATTTAAAATAAAAATTTAACAAAAATAATTCACAGCACAAGTCACTTGTAAACAAATTTGTTTGTTTTGATAAAATGTAAAGAAGGTTTGACAATTCAGATTAAAAGTAAACAGAAAAAAAATCAAAATTGCAACCCTGAAGCGGCTACCTGTTAATTGTACCAAGGCTGCAAGGTTGGTAACCGTTCATCTCCCCACCCTTGCATATTGAAATTTTATAATGATATAAATATTTTTAACAAGAATAAAAAGTAGAGTAATAAGTAACTTAGTTATTGTTTGTATATTTTCCAAAACAAAATTTTAAATCATGATTAATTTACAGAGACGGAAAATAATTGTTATTTTTTTATTCAGAAGAAAAGGTTACACAAAAATGCCTTTTATTTGCTTTAGGGAATTTTTAACCATTATCGGGAGATATATTTTAGTTTGGTCATTGCAACCAATATAAGTGAGAATTATTTTTGGTTACCGTAACCAATAAAAAGGAGAAATATGTTTTAGGTTGTGAAAAACCATTATTGCAACCAAAAAAATTTTTTGCTTACTAATAACCATTTTCCAAAGTAACTTTTTTTCTGGTTATTGGTGACCAATTGGACAGCAAGTTTTATTTTTTGGTTACTGGTAAAGGTAGGAGATCATTAATGTCATTCCGTTATTCCGCCTACCAGTTCTTCAAGCGGATTTCATTATAAATATTCGTACAATAAAAATGCTTCAGATTATTAGCGATCGAACAGTGCTTCTGAATGCGCGCCTGCCGCCTCATCTTCTGACGACAAGTCAACTTCCAAACTTCTTAAAGTCTGACGTATTAAAGAGGAAGTGTTAAAGAGGAAGCGTTTCCTCAATGAATACATCACTTTCTGAAGGGGACTGCGTTGCTTGCGGAAGATGTCTATCGATCTGGAAAATTACAAATAATCATTAAGGGTATAAAGCAACGTTTAGTATCGTCTCCCACAAACCTCGTTCAATTCATTAAGTTGTTTTGACAACTTCTTCAGGTAAACTCTCGCTTCTTCCTTTTTATTTGGTGGAAGCAAACCACGAAATCGTGGATCCAAAAAGATTGCAGCGTTAAGGACGTCGGCGTTTAGCAAATGTGGATATCTCTGTTAGGATAATCCAGTCTTTATTTATATAATAGAGTTCTTAAAAATAGGTGTGTCTTTACCAAAGGCTGTGTACAAAAGGGACGAGAAGTTTGGCAGATACTCGTAAGTTACAAATCTACTTCTTATGAACAGTGTTGCCAAATCACGAATGTAAATGTATCATATATCAACACGCCTCCTTACATTTATATTCTACTAGCTGGCAACGGTTGCGCGAGGCTTCGCCACGCGCTTTCTTTTTATGTATATGTATAAGAAATTACTTACATACTATTAGTTACTTTGGTTCTGAAATAGTTTGATTTTGCATTTACAAACTCATAAAAATAACAATTTTATGTTGCATACAATGCAATTTAAACTTTTTATTTGTAAATTTCGATGGATGTCTCGTAGTTTGCTATAAATTACTCGATTTATGAAGAATAAGTCAAAGACACGATCTTTTATTTTAGTCACCAAAAAGGAAGTGGCCATCTTCTTTTCTTTTATTCCTTTTCTTATTCTACATGGTTGCATTTGCATGATGTTTTAAGTACAGAGATGTGATATTTGTCTAGACAGCAACAGGGTTGTTATAGCTGCTTTACATATTGGACAAACATCAAAATATTTCTTTGTATACAATATTATGCGTACCTCCCTCTGCAAGGACAAAAAGGTTTCTTTTCGATGTAACACGTGATAGGGCTACGTACAGCTGTCCGTGTGAAAAACATGGCTTACTCAAATCCACTCCGGTTATATTAAATGTTTGCCCCTGTGCCTTGTTTATGGTCATTTACTGGAAACTGAAGTCTTTTAAATCTAAATGGCAAATCTGTAGGTATCATCGGAATTCTAGGTATTAAAGTAGAAAACTCAAATGAGCAAACTCAACACGTATGAATAAACTCATTCAGTTTGAATATGTGCGCAGCCAGCAGCGCTGCCTCTGCACTGCTGATGTATATTCATAAACACATAAACAAAACTAATTTTTGTATGGAAGAAAATGCGCAACACCGTAAGCAAAACACTAAAAAACTTTGAAAAATTCAGCTGTAGTTTCTAGTTTCTAGTATGATGACAAAACATCTGAAAAACAAACATATGTACATATCTAACAGTGTGGATCAAAGTTATCATTTCGCCTTGCATCGGTTTATCAACGAAGTCAACAGCACAGCTCTCTGCGCATAGCCGAACGAAGTAGTAACGAAGAGCAGTTGATTTACTACTCACACAACTACACATCTTCCCGCTACGACACTGATATTATATTCGGTTGTAGCAATGCTGTACTTTGTGTAAAATTTGTTAAAACTTTACACTTAAATATTTCAGAAATGAATAGGCTAATTTTTAATTTAAGTAGCTATCATTGTAGTGCTAACTGCAAGCATTAATTTAAAAAAAGTTGCATCCCAATCCGTTCAGTAGAGCCCGAGATTAGCTCTTTCCAAAATTTTAGACTTTGTTTTATAATATGTATAGATATAGATACTTATTTATTGTAATCTTATTTAAACAATATATTTTTAAATTTAAGGAACTTAACGCTTCCTAACGCTTTTGTAAAAATGTCAGCAACATTGTTTTCAGAATCAATTTTAAAAATTTCAATAGTTCCATTTTTAACGTTTTCATGTACAAAATGGTAGTGAACTTCAATATGCTTTGAGTTTTTAGTGAAATTACCGTACTTTGCTATAGCTACTGCTCCTGCATTATCTTCAAACACTTTGATCGGCTTACATACTTTTGTAAATACATCGTTAGTTATGTAAAGCAAATAAATAATTTATCTTACAGCTTCTGACATTGCAACGTATTCAGCAAATGTAGACGATTTTGTTACGCCTTTTTGTTTCTTAGATTTCCAGTAGATAACATTTCCAAATAATCTAATAACATAACCTGTAGTAGATTTCCTGTCTACAGTATCTCCTGCAAAGTCTGCGTCTACAAAACAATCCATTATATCAGCATTAACATTTTCACAATACTTCAATTTAAGGCTTTTTGTTAAATACAAATATTTGAGCACTCTCAAAGCATACTTGAAATGTGCTTCATTACAACAATTTTGGTATCTACTTAAAAAGTTTACACTGTAGGCTATGTCTGGTCTTGTGCCAGAACTTATGTACAATAATGCACCAATTAAATTGCGACCGGCGCATAAGTATCATCTACACAACCTGTTTGTTGAAATCCCCTAACAACTAATCGTGCTTTATACTCACTGTTTGCCATCTTTCTGTAGACCCCTTTGACATCCAAAACCTTTCTGTCACAAGGTTGGCTAACAAGATCCCACGTAATGTTTTCCACCAAGCTGCTCATTTCTCTTCTCATCGCTTCTTTCCATTCTGCTGCTTCGTCACTCGTTACTGCCTCCTGGTAATTGATTGGAGTCGTTGCGTCGCAAAAATTTGCCCCTATGCAATAGTAGCCGAACTCATCACCGAATCTAACTGGAGCTTTTATTTGTCTTTTTGTTGCCCTTTTATTTATGTTGTCATCATTATTTTCGTAATCGTTTATCTCCTCACTAAAACCGCCACCCATTTCGTATGTCTTCGCTTCATCAGACTGTTGCGCACTATTTGAAGTTTCCTTTTCTTTCTCTTCAGGCTCATCATCAAAACCGATACAAGTAACATCTTCTTCAATAATGTCACAATGCCTTGCCACAATTAATCTAGTTCCAACCAACACTCTATAACCAACCTCTGTATATCCAAGCAAAGTTCCTAATTCAGCTTTTTTGTCCCATTTCGATTTCCTTTTAGTTTCTGGGATTCTCACATAAACTTTGCTACCGTACATTTTTAGGTATTTGATCGATGGTTTCTTTTTGAAAAATATTTCATATGGTGTCTTTCTTTCTACTGTGTTCGCCAAAGTGCGGGTTTTCAAATAGGCTGCAGTTTTAATTACTTCTGGCCAATATTTTCGGTCCACATTAGCCTCTGCCAGAAGACATCTGGCTATATCCATTATTGATCGATTATACCTCTCTGCGGTTCCGTTTAGCTCGTGTACGCATGCCGGACATGCTTTTAGCTTAATACCCTTTTCTCTCAAAAACTGGAATACTTTACGATTTATGTACTCCTTTCCGTTATCGCAGCGCAACTCCTTTATAGTTTTGTTCGTCTGATTCTGAATTTCATTCACGTATTGCATCATACATTCGTATACCTCATCTTTCGCTTGAATACAATATACTGCTAATTTGCTGTAGTCGTATACAAAGCTCAAGAAATATTTCTCATTTTTATCACCTGTAGTTCTATGTGGCCCATTCAAATCAGTGTGTACAATGTCAAGCACTTCTACGGCTCTTTGTCTATTGTTATTAAATGGCAAGTTACACATTTTGTTTTCAATACAAGTGGCACATTTCATATACTCAGTCTCAATTTGTTTAGGCAGTCCTTCCAGCAATTCGTTTTTACACATTATCTGCAGGTTTTTAAAATTTAAATGATCAAGAGTTCGGTGGAGTTTTTCTTTTATTGTTAACTCTTTGTTCATGGCCACATTTTCTTTTAGTCGTTCTTTTGTCGTGTAACTTTTTTCGATAATTGTTGTAAATTGTCGATAGTCGGCCTTTTGAGATGACCGTGATTATCGGTGATTTTGGAGTAGCTAGTAAATTTGCTTTCATTTCTTTTACATAAAATACATCAATTAGTTTAACTTCGGATTTTTTATTATAAACTGGAAAGAAGGTTTTAATGTTACCGATTTTAGTAGCTTCTAAGACTCTTCCGTCTCCAACTTTAACTTTAATGGGATTCTCCAGTGTCACATATTCATCATACAATTTATCGCTGTTAATGATGTGATCTGTACATCCACTATCGAGCAACCATATTATTTCATCTATATGCTTTGTCATTCTCGTAACTGCTTTCAATATTATTCGCGATAGTAACGTGAAAACTGTTACCCTAGTGTTCACTACTCGACTGGCTTTGATGACTCCTTCTTCCTCTTACAAAATTTCGTCGATTTTGTGAACCACGTTCCTGGTGTTTTAACCCGCGGCCACGCCCGCGACTTCCGACTCCGAGCCAACAATCTTTTTTTTATATGTCCAGGTTTTCCACAGTTATAGCATTTTGCCTTAAAAACATTCAATTTATAATTTACTACTTGTGAAATTCTTTAATCGATTCCATGGATTTCATCTTAAGTTTGCTTTTTAGATATTCTGCCGTTCTGTCTCCTTCAGGTAACACGTCAATAAGGTCCCCTATATGACTGCAACTTTGTGGCAGCGCTTTCAACATGTAGTTCAATTTTCCTGCTCGCTTATGACGGCACCGGCTTGCTTTAGTTCGTTGACTAGTTTTTCGAAGTCATCAAAAAAATTATTGACGTCAGAGTGGTTTTTCAATTTAACACATTCAAGGTTATTTCTGCAAACAATTTGCAAAGCGGTAGACTTCTTAAGGTACATTTCGTCAAACTTCAACATAATCTTGTATGCGGAATCTAGTTCGTTTATATATTCTAGTTGCTTGTTTGAAATGGCGCTATAAATGTAATTCGTTGCTTGTATATCTTTGGTTTCCCACTCTTCAACTTTGTCTGTATTCGTTTTGGCCCTCGTGGCTATCTCCCTACATTGTTTAAATTGCAAAAACTTCAAAATTCGCAACCTCCAATTGCTGTAGTCTGCTCCGTCAAATATCGGTATCACGATATCGCTGTTTTTGATTATCGCCATTTATTTTCCTCTTGAAAATTAAATTTAGTACTATATAAACTTTAACAAACTCCTCAACCTTGCTCTGCTACCATTTTAGGATAATCCAGTCTTTATTTATATAATAGAGTTCTTAAAAATAGGTGTGTCTTTACCAAAGGCTCGTGTACAAAAGGGACGAGAAGTTTGACAGATACTCGTAAGTTACAAATCTACTTCTTATGAACAGTGTTGCCAAATCACGAATGTAAATGTATCATATATCAACAATCTCTTTCTGATATAATTTAAAACAGTAGATGATGCCTCCGTGTTTAAACGGAAAAAAATTTAAGCTGTCAAATTAGTCATTGATAACTAGAAAAAAATTACTTTGGGAAATAGTTATTAGTAAGCAGAAAATTTTTTTGGTTGCAATAATGGTTATTCACAACCTAAAAAAATATTTCTCTTTTTATTGGTTACGGTAACGAAGATAAAATAATTCTGATTTACATTGGTTGCAATGACCAAAATAAAATATATCTCCCAATAATGGTTATTTATAACCATTACTTGAATTCATCCACGTTAATGGTTAAATAAGACCTTTTCGTCATTTCTCTTATAACAGTTATCTTTCTGTTAATTTACCATTTCATATTTAAACTTTAAATAAATTCGCCACAAAACTCAAATTGTAATTCGTGAATGACACCTACAGTTGCACAGAACCGCTGTGCTCTCGTTATTCGGCAAGGAATTGAAAAAATATTGGGTCCGAACACGCATTCGCCAGTAAAAAAATATGCAGTAACCAAATTTTTGGCATTTGCTCTCAGTGAGAGAAATATGCAAGAACGTACAAAAACGCAGAACCAGTTAGAAGTTGCAAGTTTTTTTTACAGCTGATTTTTGTTTGGCGCACAATTCAAAAACTCAGACAGAAAACACAAAAATAACTCCAGAATATAAAATTTGCTTCTCAGTCCCTCCGGAACAAGGATGTAGCACTTTCTTCACACACACCCACATATATAATCTTCATCTCCATCCATCCATCCATCTTTCGCTTTTTTTAATTAATATATTTAACATTTTTAATAATTATAACTTCCCCTAAAATCAACTGTCATATTCGCCCTCTCCATTTCCCCAGCTTTGCAAGTTTCTTGCAGGTTTTTGTGCACGAAAACGACAAAACATGACAATTCGTAACAATTGAATTTGTGCTGGTGTTAATATTGCTTTTGCTTACATTGATTCTTTGTTAGTATTAGCGCCATTGCTGTTGCATCCAGTGATGTTGACTAATTTGTGTTAATATTAACTTTATTGCTGTTGTTGACGTGATTTGATTTTTCGCTTTGTCGCCAGAGATTTTTGATTGCATAGAAATGTAATATGTTCAAAAGCGCAATGATTGGAAAAACCTTTTCCTTGATCTCCTGGCACGATCGCCAAAAATATCGACTACCGATATTTAATTTTTTTTAAATAATTAAAAGTTTATTAACAGAAAACTTCTGGAATAATGAAAAAGAAAATGAAGCCAACCGAAAGTTGTGTTATCTTCATTATGAAGAAGAATTGATAGATATCATAATAGATGGGATTCCAGACTTCGTCGAAGATCTCGTTCACCGTATGGACCGCTATGAATACTGCCGAATGAAATCCGTGCCGAAGCATGCCGTTCCTCTTACCGCTAACTGTCCAGAATAAAGGACGGCTGCTGCCCTTAATGGTGACTCAATTTGACTGCTTCCAGTTCTATTTTGAGGTCTTGTTTGGATATGACCCCTCTTGGCTTAAAATAAATCAAAAGAGAAGGCGGTTCTCCGAGTGTGTATAGGGTTTAAGGAGCGGTGTACTCTGCTTATCATGATCAGCTAGTCTTCAGCGTATACGGGTGGCCACTTGCTCCTTCTCTGACTTTTTTTCGAAACACAAAAAAAATTAAGGAGAGGTTTAGGGTTATAACTTACATGAACTCCCAGATAAGTAAATTTGAGACCGATGAGGTTTAGATGTCCCAAACGAGTAAAAAAAGAACAAACTGGTTACTACTTTGATACGGAACTACTGATTTTCATAGTAATCACATATGTGTGCTTAGATAGTATGTACATTAGCATAGGTTATTTTGTTTCTTTTCGAAATCCTTTCGTTATGTTTACATTTCTATGTTAACCATTATACATCAAATTGACCATACTACTTAAATTCAATCACTCAAATATGATACTAGTGTTTCTCGTTTCGTCTCCGGAAAGCTGCGAAGCGTACTTCAGTAGTATAAAATCTGCATTTTCCTCTAAAGGCTTAGCAGCAGCGGATATTCGTCACGTGTGTTCTTACAGAAACATTATATATACCTCCGGTCTTTTGTCCCCGATTTAAGCGATGTTTAACTTTTTGCAGCTGGGTCAAGTGCAATTCCCTGATGATATATTCTATTATTACCTCAGCTAAGAAAATGATCACACCACCATGCCATTATTTGGCATGTATTCCCCTCAAAGTCGCCTCATTTTTGCCATCTACTGTTGGTATCTCTAATTCGTATATCTGTATATACATATATATATGTATGTATATATGGCTCCGCTTCCTTAAACCTGACCCACTGTTAACATCCACCGCCTTTAGCGACTGTTCCCAACGTATATTCGAAACTCTGTCAATACTTCGAATAAACGATCGGTAGTCCTATTAGTCTGGTGCAACGTTTGAGAACACCACCAATACCTCCGTTACTACCTACGGAACTTATTCTTCTTCAGAAAACTTTCGAAACCAAATAAAATTAATTCCGTTAGTGGTGGTACCAGATGATTTATTGTTGAACCCAATAATCTTCGGACGAGGCTTTATGCACGCATATTTTATATTTGACGAATTTTTACTATTGGCGAAACGATTTTTCGGTCTGATGTAGATATCTTTGATAAATTAGGTACATATCATTAGCTATGAAACTATAAAGCCATAAAGTCTGCCATTAACGATGATAAATTATGTTGGGATAAACCCATATGATTCGGTTAACCGACAACCCACATTGTTTATCCTTTCAAGACCGAGAAAAAGTTAGGAAATTAAGCAATGACGTAATAAACCGAAAAATAATCCGACCCCGCAGTTTCCCTTATGTCTCAGCCATAGTGTTAGTGAAAAAAAGAACGGTGATATTCGTATGTGTGTGGATTATAGGGTCTTAAATAAAAAGACTGTGACTGCGTTCCCACTGCTTATCATCGAAGATTGCATTGAATACATGTCGGGGGAAAATGGTTCACGCTGCTGACTTCATTTGCAACACCGCACGGACAGTTTGATTATAAATGCCTTTCGGCCTGGAGAACCACCCGCAACCTTTCAAAGGTTCGTGTACAATATACTTCGAGACCTAGTAGATACAAGAAAAATCATAGTATATATAGACGACATTGCAATTCCCTCCCACAACTTTAAAAGCCATACAGAATGTTTAAAAGAGGTTTTACAGAGATTATATGAAAAACAGTTGGAAATTAACTTAAAAGAGTGTAAACTCGGATTTCGAAAAATTAAGTTTTTGGGCCATATGGTGAATTCATCAGGGATACAAGGAATTATTTTACACATCCAGGCGATCTCTCGATAAACGCTCGCTAGAACTTCGTTCGTGCCTTGGATTTTTCTCCTATTTCCGTAAATTTGTTCCGGAATTCTCAAGAACTGCTAAACCACTGTTAGCCTTATTACGAAAAGAAACGACTTGAAACGTCGGACCAGTGTATTACAGCTTTCAACGAACTCAAGACACCACTTACATATCTCGACCCCTTATATTGGCAATCTACGACCGTAAAAGGGAGGTGGAACTTCACTGCGATGCATTCAGCTAGGGATGCGGCTCAGTCTTGCTACAAAAACAAACCGATAATAAATTTCACCCATTAGCATACTTTGCAAATAGGGTTTTGCTTTTGAGATTTTCACTCAATGACTAGCACAAGAAAAGTGAACTTTGTAAATTAGACTTCGTTGGGGCGGCTGTTCCAAACGATCTAGAATTTCACATTCCTGTCGAGCAAAATCGGTATGCAAATCCCAGATCCTTGACAAACGAGCTAGAAAAGGCGTATGTCCAAAGCTACGAACTTCAGGATGTTTTAGTCTTTAGAAAAACTAAGGGATCCAGTGCTCTGCTATGTGTTCCATAAAAAGTGGAAGAAAACGTATAACGAAAAATTAGTAACCTATGGGTAGAAAAATGCCACGATCAAATCCATAACAACTACTGGTTCGAACACGTGAAAGAAACGATAAACCGATTTATACGAAACTGCATAAAGTGCATTATATATTCGGCACCAGCCCCGTTCTAATGAACATAACTTATTCAATATTCCCAAAAGGCCAATCCCATTTGACACGATTCATCTTAACCACGCTCTTAAATCGAGTCGAAAACAGTGCTTAGTAAATTAAACGAATCTATTGAACATACACACCCCTATTGCGAGTGTCGACTGACAGTAGATAAACGACTACTGAGCGATTATCGATCGCTGGCGCTATTGTGAGTGTCGATTAGTCGCTCAACTAGCGATTTTGAATAGTTTTTGATCGATAATCATTCTACTGCCATTTTATAGTCGGTCAAGTTCGAGTTAAGTGAGAAAATTTACAATTATGGATAAAAAGTAAGTTATTAGTTCAAAAAATATATAATAAAGATAAATTACATATCAAAAGTTGTGAGCAATAAAAGGCAGTTAGCGCGGTTGGTTGAACTTATGCAGGAGAATCAGCATATAGTCGGGCAAAACCAAAATGGGAAACCATTGCAGTTGAACATAATAGCTTTGGACCACCACTGCGTTCATGGGAAAAGTGGTTAAAGATAAATAATTTCTTTTATAGATCTAATGAATGAAAAATGTATATTTTTATGTAGGTGTGGACGGATTTAAAAAGTATAAGTATTTAAACCATAATATCCTTTTCAGTTGAAGTACAGATGTTGAAGCTCCTTTTTTGGGGCAACGTATTTAACGTTTGTCCACTTTTCTCAAAAAAGTAAATTTTCGCTTTTCTTTTCTCCTCTTCACTTCAGTCAATACTAAAGAAACACTACATTGGCCAAGCGCGATATTGCTCTCATTTCCACGCTCAATTGAGAATGGTGGGAATTGATGTATTTCTCACTCCTGCTTGTAATTTGCTTTCCAGCAGTGTAAGAAGGTACATGAATGCAACTTTTGGCAAACGAAAATTCTTCAAAAACCTGCAAAGATGTGTTTAGTAAAATTCCTAAAGCAAAACATGCAAACGGCATACATTTGGTCCTCCAACTCCAACGAATCTCCCAACCTCCTTCTCAATTTCGCCAACTCCGATAAACTTTTACTTTCATCTTCACTATCGTCACTTAACCACAGCTCCACAGTATCCATTTATTTATTTATTACCACAAAAATATTAAGTTTACAATATCGCTTTGAGCAGATAGCAAGTAAATGAAATAGTTGCCAAATGTAATTAAATACCCAAACAGCCGTCAATTCAGTTCACCATTCACAATAGAGCAAATTTTTGTCGATCAAGTTACACAATACAAAATTCAATTATAATCGACTCGATCGACAAATGTCTATTATATTGTCTGTCGACACTCGCAATAGGGGTGACGGACTGCAGACTATTGAACTTGCAGACTGGACGACAAAGCTGCCCCAAAAAGAATACGCGATAAGCAACACTGTTCACAGTACGAGGAGATGTATACCAATCGAGTTGTTCTTTGGTGTTACGAGGGTTGCCTTTTATATTTTGCGCCTTCGCAACACTACATGTGATTAGCTGTAATTAGATATTTTTATCGTAAATTTTGGTATTTTTTGGCATAAACTTGCATATAACGTTTTCACTTACGAGTTTTATTTGTGTTTATTTATAGTGAGTTTAAAAATTCATATTGCCTAAAAATGGAATTAACCCGTGAACATTTTCGTGCGATGATTTACTACTATTTTCGACGTGGATTATCGAGACAGGAGTGCATCTATCAACTTACTTCTACTTTTGGTGTTGAATCATAACACCTAGCCACATTTCAATATTGCATGAACATTTGGTCGTAAAGAAGATTTGTTCTCGTTGGATACCGCATAATTTGACAATTGCCCAAAAAAGGACTCGTGTCGATTGGTGTAAAGAAATGTTGATGAAATTTAGCCGCGGTGGATCAAAGCACGTCTATGACATCGTAACAGGTGACGAATCTTAGATCTATGCATATGAGCCGGAAACAAAGCAGCAATCGACTGTATAGGTGTTCCAAGACGAGCCTAATCCAACAAAAGTTGTTCGCGCAAGAAGCACCTCAAAGCAAATGTTCGCCTATTTTTTCGGAAAATCTCATGTCGCAATTGTTACACTAGATAAACTTAAAACGGTCAATTCTGAGTGGTATACAACCATTTGTTTGCCAAAAGTTTTTGGAGAATTAAGGAAAACCAACCGCCGAAGACAAATCATTCTTCACCAAGACAATTCGAGCTCTCACGTATCGATTAACACAAGAGAGTTTTTGAGGACTCAAAAGGTCGAATTGATGGGTCATCCGCCTTACAACCCTGATTTGGCATCTAATGATTTCTTTTTATTCCCGAACATCAAAAAAAAGCGAGGTCAACGTTTTTCAACGCCTGAAGGAGCTGTAGAAGCCTTCAGTGTTGGAGACGAACAGCTTTTGGTTTGAGAAAAAAACGTTAGGATTTTGAAGAAAATATAGTATTCTTATTTTGTCACTAATTTAATCGTATTCTCAATAATTAATTTCGAACCTTTCACCCTTGTTCTTTTTTGTAAGCTCCAAGCGTTTCGGAAAAGCAGCACACGTGACACGCACGGATTCGTCCGGTATTTTATCTCATATCTTCTGTTAGCGTCATTTAAATTACTTAGTCTTCAAGGGTTTTATGTTCTTGATTTTGCCCAACATGGAGCCCCATATGCAGTAATCTAATGGATTCAAATCCGGGGAAGAGGACGGCCATTCATCTGATGGAATAAAATCCGTAAAATCGCTTCTGTACCAGCTTTGAACAATTCTAGCCTTGGTATGCCCAATTCGGAGTCGTATATGGGGTGATCTGGTTGGTAGGTGTCGATGTTGTATACACAGGTTTTGTTCTGTTAGGGTTAATTTCCGAATAATGGTGATTATAGTCCTCCCATTCACGCAATAACTTGGTTTGCCTCTGACGATGAATTAGTCGGTATATGTCGCTAGGTAGGGTGACTTGAGATGTGATTGTTGGTGTGATGGAAATATCCTTGGCGATTGTGTCAGCAAGTGTGTTGCCCTGTATGCCGGCATGTCCAGGTATCCACATGATTTTGATTTTACGCGGATGGGAAATAAGTGTTTCTTATACTGTCGATGATATTGCTTGATTTGTTGTGGTTTTGGATGGCTTGGATACATGACATACTGTCGGAGCATATTATGTGTTTACCCTTGTTTTTGGCAGAGTATTGAACAGCGTGGAATATAGCGGTTGCTTCGGCGGTGAAGATCGAACAGAATGAGAAAAGGAGGCCGTACGCGACAACTTCTTGATTTTCCTTCACCACAGCGTAGGAAGTGTGGGATGCTTTCGACCCATCAGTGAAAATCACTTGCCAGCAGTTGGATTTATAATGTGCGATTGTTTCGGAGAACCTGGCTTTATAAACGGCATTTGGTGTTCTATCTTTCCGCAAGGAGGCTAGGTCATTAATCAAAGACGTTTTGCTGAACGTCCAGGGGGGTGATGAGTGTACCGCGGGATGTGCTGCTTGATCGGCAGTTACACATGGTTCGCGAATAAGGCGCAGGTGTGTATAGATGAGGGCATTTCGGGCGTGGATACCCGTGAAGCGGCAGATTGGAAGTCATTGTGGATAAGATGATTGGATCTTAGAGTGAGCTTTGAGTAGAGCCTGAATATTTTGTCTTCCATGTTGTCGAGTAGAGCATGCAGACCGGATTCGGCCAGAATATTTTTTATGGGCGAAGTTGGAAATGCGCGTATGGATCTTCGCGCTGCGGCGTGATAGGGAGCAGCGAGCATCTTTAAGTTTTGTTTGGCATGTAATTCATAGATTTCTATACCGTAGTTGATGGTTGATAAGATGACGGCGTTTGTCACGTTAATTAACAGCCGAATTAATTAGCGAGCGTTTGCTTGATAAGTACTTAATAATGTTTAACTTTACATAGAGTCTTTCCCTAACATATTTGCAGTGCTGTTTAAAGGAATATTTTGAATCGAATACAATGCCGAGAAACTTAAGATTATCTGTACATACAATATTTACACGATTGAAGGTAAGTGAAGGAGAAGGGCAGGCCCGTTTTTTGCATATATGAAGCATTTTCGTTTTACTGGGACAAATTGAGGGGCCTGAGGAGAGGGACCATGTGGATAAAAGGTGTAGGATTTTGGAGTAGGTTCTCATTACTTCTGTATGATCGTTGGATTTGGAAAACAACAAAACATCGTCTGCGTATATCAAGTGTTCAATGTTTGGGAACTTGTTAAAAATGTTGCTAATTTCATTGAAGGCTATAATAAACAATATGACTGATAAGGGGGAGCCCTGCGGGGTACCATTATCGAGTGGAAAAATGGAAAAGCTGGTGTTGGAAATAAGTACACTTAATTTTCGGTTTGAGAGAAATGATTTTATAAAATTGTACATTTTGGGGCCGATTTTCCATTTGCCGAGTTGTCTTAGCACTACCTGAGTACCAATCCGATCGAATGCTTTTTGGAAGTCGAGGGAAAGGAGGGAAGCGTGGTTTTTGCTTGAAAGCACATTAGAGATAAAATGATCAAGGTGTAGTAGGGCATTTATGGTGCCTTGTCCCTCCTTGAAGGCGACCTGATTGTGGTGGATGAGTTGGTTTGAGTGGGCGTACCAGGTTAGTCTGGTAGCAATTATCTTCTCCATTAGCTTACCTAGGCAGGTAAGAAGGGAAATTGGTCGATAGCTGTTAACTTCGCAAGGGGATTTACCGGGTTTTAAAAGAGGAATTATTGCGCTTGTTTTCCACGCGTGTGGGTAGTGGCCTGTGCTGAGGATATTGTTGTAATGTTTAATGAGACGGTGGAGGAGTGAAATGGGGAGATGCTTAATTATGGGATAGGATATTTTGTCGATGCGAGGTGTCTGGCCTTTTACCGCGGACAGGGCAAGTTGGAGTTCATGAAGAGATATGTCGGCTTCTAAAAGTTTGGCTGAATAAGAGAGAGTAGTAGGTGTGATACGATTTTGGACGCAATTTCGTTTTTTCACCATAGGGGGGCTGGCTTTACTGGTTTGGTTGAGGACAGGGGGATGGAGTCGTTCGATGCACAGCGGATTGCTTTATGGATATTGGAGGTTTCTTGGTTGATGTTTGAAGACGTTGGAAAGGATTTGGAGTAGGAGTCACATGCGCTTTCGAATTTCTTCCAATCCGCTCTGTCTGTTTTAAATTTGATCCTGGGAGAGAAGGGAATGGTGGGTCGGGATGTGAGAATTTTGATGAGGATCGGGAAGTGATCGCTGCCGTGAAGGTCATCTATAAGGAGCCAAGATGAGTTGTTAGAGAGAGAGGGAGAGGCAAGCGTACGGTCGATGTGAGTGAAGGTTGAGTGGGCTGAGAAGTGGGTGGGGGAGCCGTCATTAAGTACGATGCAATTGGAGGTAAGGATGGCATTTTCTATAGAACATCCTCTCTGATTAGAGGAGGCAGATCCCCAGAGCGGACTCCAAGCGTTGAAGTCACCTGCAAGGATGAAGGGTTGGGGAGGGGTGGGAAAAAGGTTGTGAAAGCCAGTGGTTGTTATTGATTGACTTGGCGGGGAATAAGCGCAAGTTATTGTGATTCTGTTGGACGTTTGCAGTTCTATCGATAGTGAGGATATATTGGATTGGGTGGGAACGGAGTTGTGGGGAAGGTTTCTCTTAACCAGGATGGCAATTCCTTGTTTGTTGGAGTTTATGTGAGGAAGATTGTGGAAGTGTCCTACGTAAGGTTTGGGGGTGGGAGCAGGTGAGTTGTGGGCAAGGTGAGTTTCATTTAGAAGTATAATGGAGGGATTATACCTCTTTATTAGGATTTCGAGTTCAATGTAGTTATTGTGATACCCGTTTATGTTCCACTGTAGTAATGATAATGATGACATTTGTTATATAGTAGTATATCTATGTATATAGTTAAAGGGCTAGTATAAAGATATTTATTTTTATGACTTATCTAGATTATTTGTTGACTTTTGTGACGGTAATGTTGTTTTATATGTATTTGGTGTTATGATGACGTTAATATCGGGGAATTTTGCGTGTAATTGGCTGAAAGGTGACATCTTGGTATCGCTGATAATTGGGCTGGGGTATGTAGGCGTGTGTGGGCTGGCATATTTTTCTGCACATCTGCTTGTGGTCGCTATTGCAGGTGTGCTGAGGTTAGTTGTTGTAGTTGCTGTTTGTTGTCGTACTGGTGATGTTGTTGTGTTGTTTTTCGGCTGAAATTTGGATATGGTGGATGTTGTTTGTGTGATTGACTTGGTTTGACTTGTTTGCTTGGCTGCTCCGTTATTTGCTTGTGGTTTTTTGTTTGTAGTTTCATCATGGGGTTTGCTTGCAGGAGTTGTTTGCAAATCATGTGCTGAGCTTATAATTGTTGGTTCGGTCATTACAGTGCCGGTGCCTTTTACAATTTGTGCAAAAGACGGTGCCGTTGTATTTTTATGAGGGGGTTGTATTTGATGTGTATTGGGGTCGCTGTTGAAGATTTTCCATCTCGAATGGTGCATCGGCGCTCTATTTTTATTTTATTTACTGACTTGTGTTTAAGGAAGGTGGGACAGTCAGGGTCATTGGATGAATGGGTATCAATTTGGCAGTTTATGCAGAATGTTCTTGGGCATGGATTATGTGGCGGTGAGGTGGCACGCTGGCTACATAGCTCAATATTTCGACATCTATTTTTAGTATGACCGAGCCTTTGGCAGGTTTTGCACCGCATTGGGTTTGGGATAAATTCTTCCACACGAACACTTTCCCATCCTAATTTAAGGATTTCTGGTCTACGGATTAGGTCGAACGTCACAATTGCAGCACCGGTAGAAATTAGTTTGTCACCGTCTTTACGCATGATTTTTTTAACTGCGATCACTTTTTGGCTTCCTAATCCGTCTACTAATTCTTCTTCGGAGAGATTGATTAAGTTTTTCGAAAATATTCTGCCTTGAGTTGCGTTAAGACCTTTGTGAGAGGTAATTTTTACGGGTATAACGCCTATGTGATACTTTTCGGCCGATTTCGTATTTTCAACTTTGAGGAGGAGGTCACCGGATCTTAAGTCGGTTACAACAGTGTTATCGCCGCAAATGTAATTTAAACCTCTTTCAATTTGAAAGACATTATATGATGATAATGGCCTGATTTTTTCATCAGCAATTGGCCCGATAGCACTTGCAACTAAGAACCGAGGGATATGGTCGTCATTTTGTTTTGGCACAGGAAGAGGTACAAAGTCACTGAATTTTGGTCGTTTGTTGGGACGTTGAAAATCGGGATCGAGTAGTCGAGACCTATTGCTTTCAGGGGGGTCAGCCCTGTTGATGGTGTCGAATGATCACTACGGCACTGAGTTTTTTTTTTTTTTTTTTTTTTTTGTTTACACTAATAAACAATAACAACTGCAACTTTAAGAAGTTGCGGTAACTGAGTCAGGTGAGACTATCGTAGTCGATCGCAAAGAGGAAAACAACGCGTGAAAAACCAAAGGAAGTGTTTATGCGGCGGTTGCCCACATTGAACTGGACATACGGATTTATTGATGGTGATTTAAAGAAACAGCTGTTGCCAGCTATGTTTACATGGTTGGTAGATTATTCTGTGGGTGATGATAGGATTTTTTTTTTTTTTTTCATAAAAAAGTGTCATAAAATTACTTAAAATTTCAGTCGTATTGCTTTCCTACTTTTTTCCGGAATTTCTCTTCATTTGATGAAGATTTTGTAATTTAGCAGAAATTAGATTTTCATTGGAATTGACAGTGAGGTTAAATCAAACACGAATTGGCAGTTCCGTGACCGTCAGTTTCGGGAGCATTAATGAACGCAGAGTATGAAAAATACTTGTATGATTTTTGAATCACTAAGTTTTATAACATCTCTTGAGTACCAGGAATAATTGAAAGGTAGGGAAAAAATCTCTCCAGAGGTATTTCGAGAAACGACCAATCGATGTCGAAAATCAAGCACCCATTTACTGAACTTATCACTGATTAATATATTTGATTAGTAAGAATATTATTCAAAATCTGTTTATTTCCCCTCTGCATGGATATTATTTATGATAACGTGATATTCCTTTTTAGTTACAGGAGTTTAAAATAAAATAAAAAAATAAAAAATTAATAGACTTGTATTATCCAGCTGTGTCTGTAAATATCCATTTTATTGAAATTGTGATGTTTTGAGTTACGCCAATGTTGTAAATTACCTGAAATATAAGCACAAACTCCATTTTTAATATTTTTTTATTACGTCTTAAGTGTAAATATTGCAGCCTACCCTTATACTATCGCCACGACCCTGCGTCCGATGTCACATTCGTTATTCGAGGTTCATTAGTTCGTAAGAAGATGGATAATGCTTTGGAATCAGAAGAAGTTATGACCGCAGATTCATGCATTGAAGGGGTCGGTTTTGGAGGAAGCGAAAAAATCATGGTCACTAGACACACAAAGCATATGGGAAAGTTTAGTTCTGTGACTGTTTCAACAATTGACGAGGAGGAAGATGAAATCGAAGCAGTAAATACAGGATTTTCAGATTTATGCTTTTGTAAATTGAAGTAACTATTAATTACTAATTGTTATAATTTTTTTTACTATTTTTCGTACAGCGTGAAATCGCAGATAGTTATGCAAATAATGCTAAGATTATCGAGAAGCAACTACAACGGAAAGGTGGAAAATTGGCTGACTTGGCATCACGTCATAAACCGGAGGAAGGGCCTTTAACAAAGAAAGCCAGAGGAACGTTGCTTGATATGTAAAGTTTGTTTCAAAACAAAAATTTCCATTATCAGGGCTAGATAATGACGTTGTTTTTTTAATTTTCTTTTTGCTGAAATATTTAATTGCATTATAAATGTTAAGTTTGTGACATTCTGTCATAAATAAAGAAGAAACAAGTTTGTCAAACAAATTTTTTTGAAATAAACAAAAATTAGAAACGAATCGCTTTTTCCCGACAATGATGAGGAATATGTTGACTCCAATTCTTTGACAAAGCGAGACGAAGCGATCACATCCACGATATTAGCGACTAAGCATACCAAGCATTTGGTTGTCGTAAAAGAATCTTCAAAGAATATTTCGAAACTTAATGTAAAAAATTAGTAAAACACTGAAAATGTCAAACAAGTAATGTGCATAGCCTAGGTTACTGGATTTTATTTAATGTCTGGGTTATGAAATAAAAAATATCGGTCTGAGTTACTTATTCTTTATTTATAAATTTAACTCTGGATTTTCCGCAAGTGGACCTAAGTGTATGACAGAATTGAATTGTTTCAGAACGGCGAATAGTTTTAAGTTTTTTCAATTGGAACGCTACAAAAGTTTTTTTTAAATAAAACAAAAACGGTTTGGGATATGAATTAAATTCTTTATTCCTGTGAAAGTACATTCGGTGCCATTATGTATGGAACTCGATTTCTTTTGCATGGGCACTACGGGCACGCTTGCAGAAGTCCAGACGCTGAACCCGATTTTCGACGGGTTTCAAGCATAAATCGGCCGATACTGCTGCAATTCCACGTTCGATATTCGTACGAAGTTCATCAATCGTCGCTGGCTTGTTGGCATAGACCATAGACTTGACATAGCCCCACAGGAAATAGTCTAACGGCGTCAAATCGCACGACCGAGGCGGCCAATAGACTGGGCCATTTCGTGAGATAACACGTTCACCAAACTTGATTTTCAATAAATCGATTGTGATATTCGCTGTGTGGCTTGTGGCGCCGTCCTGTTGGAACCACATATTGTCCAAGTCCATATCATCCAATTCGGACCAAAAATATTCGGTTAACATTGAGCGGTAGCGATTCCCAGTCAGAGTAACGAGCCGGTCTTGATCATCACGGAAGAAGTACGGCCCAATGTATTGACGAAGCCATTCAGCCAGAAATGACGACGACCATAAATTGGATGTAGCGCTCTTAAAGTTGAGGCCATTGACTCCGAATTTCGGTAGAAAATTTTAATAATTTCGACTCGTTGGATCGTATATCTTTCCATGATGAAAAGGCAAACCTTACTGAAGAGAAATGTCAAAAGAGCGGGGAAAAATATGGCGTCGTTTGCTGTCACTATCGGTCTACTTTTGTAGCGTCCCTATTGAAAACCCCGTTACATACATACATATGTTTGCTTTACATAACATTATTTCACCAAATCAAAGTCTGTTATGCAGACGTTCAAATGATGCCGCCTGGAGCAATTTTCGCTATTTTCTAACCACCGTTGCCATTTCATAAAACGGTAAATAATAAGAATGAAAGATAATCGTTCGTACTTTCTGATTTCAAACACAATTAAAATCAGGGCTCGTATTTGCAGACGCATGAGCAGCACGTCTTAGCACATTTCGCTCATGCTCATGAGTGTGCGTTTATAAAAAACAAATACTTGCGCACAACTCATGTGTGCGCTTTGATATGGGACACACGCCCATGTTTTGCTTGAAAAAATAAAACAAAGCACATACAGAATATAAATAACATTTCAATTTGACGTTTTAAGCCGTAAGATGAATAGAAAACAATCAAATCAGTTGTTATAGTAACACTACCTTATATAAATTCGCCTTGCGCATGCATGTGCTTTTCCAAATAATAATTTCGTTAGGAGAAACGATCTCAAGTATAGCGAAAATTTTCTTTTATATTTTTATTTTACAATTTGATCAGTATTAATTATTTAATTAATAAATTATTTAACTAAATTTTATCGGACATTGATTGCTGAACTGAGTTTCATGATATTTGTCGTACTATATATTGTACTGAATTAGCAGTCTGAATTATACAGTCTAATTCATTAATAATAAAATGCTTCATTGTGTAGGAACTATATCTGGACATAACACAGTGCTACAAAAAAGAATGAAGTCGAAATACCTGGGAAGTAGTGTTATTTTCCTTGTAGGTCTTATCGAGTAGAACGAGAATCCAATTTTGGAATTTGTCAAACACCCCCAAAATCTCGACTTTTTCGTGCTTTTGCGCACTTCTTAGCCCATATCTTAGCTAATTAACAACCGATTTTCATTCTAAGAACGGTTTACGAAAGAAGAAACTCAGACATTTTGAAAGATATATAGATGTCTTAATAAAGCTGAAGAAATTTACTTGTTTTTGCACAACAAACTTAAATTTTGCTACCCTTTTTCTTCTTTTTTTGACTTTGGCGATATTTTCACACACTATTTTATAAAAACACAAAATGAATTTTGATTAGATTCAAAGAGTACGTTTAATATCAAGTTCAACGAATTTTTCTTATAAAAAAATCGGCCAAAAAGTGACTGAGTTATTTTCCTTTTTATAAGAACGAAATTTTTGAAAAAATTTACAACGAACTTAATTTACTAATAAATATTATTAAATGAAAATATATAGATCAAAAGTGATTTTTTGACCGTTTTTTACTTAAGTCAGCATCGTCAGTTTCGCGTTGTACTGATCAGCAATATTCTGCCATCATATTTATTTTTTTTTTCTTCGAAACGTTTTTCGATCGTAGCCATTTCTTGGTGGAAGTGTTCGCCTTGTTCATCACTGAACTGGCCCAGATTATGTGGGAAGAAGTCCAAATGCGAATGCAAGAAATGAATTTTTATCGACATGTTGCAACCCATTTCACCATATGCACTTAAAAATTCGTTTAGAACCGCGATGTAGTCGTCGCTTCTGTTGTTCCCAAGGAAATTATCACATCGCGCTACAAAACTCTTCCATGCACGTTTCTCAACACAGCTTAACTTGTTCATAAAGGTAACGTCGCTCATAATTTTGCGAATTTGAGGTCCAATGAAAATACCTATATGTATACACATATAAAAATAAACAAAAAACAAGTAGGTATGAAGAAAAATTAATAAATACCGGCATTTATTTTAACTTCACTTAATTTTGGGAAGACAGTTTTAAGATGAAGAAAAGCTTCGCTATTAACATCCCATTTCTTTACAAATTGTTTCATGTATCCCAGCTTTAAGTGTAGTGGTGGTAAGATAACATCCTCAGATTTTACCAATGGGAGGCTTAAAACGTTTTTCCTGCCCATCTGATGTGACTCTCGAGATGGTCATGCTTTGCGATCATAGCGATTGGATGCCCGACTATCCCATTCACAAAGGTAGCAAGGATATTTTGTGTAGGCACCTTGCATGCCAAATAAAATTGTCAACACTTTTAAGTCAGCGATGACTTTCCATTTATGCGTGGCATAGTCGATCAACCGTAAAATTTTTTCCATCATTTCATACGTTTCTTTCTTGTTAACCCCACACGCGATTGGAACTGATGGTAAGAGATTTTCATTGTGTAATAACACAGCTTTTAAACCTAAGGTTGACATTACAGACTTCATTAAGGGAACACGAATGTATTTTTTATTTTAAGGTACATACTTTTACACGATCCATCAATGAAAAGTCGCCATTCATCTGCATTATAATTATAATTTAAAGCCGAAAATAATTTGGGTACATTTACACAATGTACTAGATCACAGTCATTGCCATCAGTTTTAAAACTTTCTCTAAGTATCAAAGTGCGGTCGATTTTTCTACCTGATGTTATTTGAAAATATTTTTCCACTAAATTCCACTGCTTTAGTCGTGAACCGAGGACTTCAGATTCTCGTTTCGATAAATGCAAATCACGCACGAGATCGGCGAAATCAGAATTTGAAACCAAATGCCTTTCTGTTGATTTTGATTTACAAGGAAGGAATTCTTCCTCTACTAAATATGTTTCACCAGCATCAATGGACTCACTTTTTGTAGATACTTCGGCATTTAAGTATTTTGGTTTCGTAACCGTAACAACATTCGCATACTTTACGTTTTTCCGCGATTTAAATTTGTGACCTGAAACGTTTGTTTTGCAAAAATAGCAATCGTCTTGTTTATGATATGCCTGATGATGCCAAGTCATAGGCACAGAAAAGTGCAAAGTATTTGATTGTTGAACTTTAATTTTTTTTTAATGTTGTGCAGCAATATTCACAAAATTCTGGCTCGTACCAGCGACTCGCACTATAAAACCTTTCGAAAATCTTCGAAAAAAGAAGAAAAAGGGTAGCAAAATTTAAGTTTGTTGTGCAAAAACAAGTAAATTTCTTCAGCTTTATTAAGACATCTATATATCTTTCAAAATGTCTTAGTTTCTTCTTTCTTAAACCGTTCTTAGAATGAAAATCGGTTGTTAATTAGCTAAGATATGGGCTAAGAAGTGCGCAAAAGCACGAAAAATCGGGTTTTAAGGTTAAGTCGAGATTTTGGGGGTGTTTGACAAATTCCAAAATTGGATTCTCGTTCTACTCGATAAGACCTACAAGAAAAATAATATCACAAAAATCCCAAAAAAGGTAAATAAAGCCAAAAAGGAAATTTCTATCAAATGTATGTATATATACATATACATATATGTATGTATATATGAAATTTCGCGAAAATACGCTCAAATTGTTAAGTTCACAAATAAATACAATAAAAATACTGATTTTATTCATCTTATTATTTCTTTTATATTTCTTTTGACAGAATGTGTAATTTGGAGGCAACCGATATTACTAGCTACATTTGTTCATCTACACACAATCGCCTGCTTTAGGTATATTTCCGAAAGCTTTGTTAATCGTATCAATTAACTTAACTTAATTCGTGCGGTTTGCTAAGAGATGGCGTAACTTGTATGTATGTGTTCCAATATATTCCGAACATACGTTGGAAAGCTACCGTCATTGTACGTCTTTTCAGTATATGTCATTCATTTGAAGCGTAAACAACAATAATTTTTTTCACTCAAATATGTCGAACTTTGTGCCTGAAAAAGTGTTTTTGCGGGGAGTTCTTCTTCATTACTTTAATATGAAGAGAACTGCTGCCGAAAGTCATCGTATTTTGGTGGAGGTTTATGGTGAACATGATCCAGCCGAGCGAACGGGCCAAAAGTGGTTTGAACGATTTAAAAGTGGTAATTTTGGCTTGGAAGACGATGAACGTCCTGGACAGACAAAAAAGTTTGAAGATGAAGAACTGGAAGCATTACTCGATAAAGATTGTTGCCAAACGCAGGAAGAGCTCGCAGGATCATTGGGTGTCAGTCAAGCAGCCATTTCAAAGTCCAGGCTACTGGAAAACAATTCGCATACTTCATTTCCTAGGCTTCTCTTGACAATTTATGTTTGGGCTTCATCAATATGAATACGATTTGTCCAAAACCGCTAAAGCGGTTACAGTGCCATTCATGAAAAAAAGTTAAAAAGTTAACAAAATAAGACAAATTGATGTTAGAATTGGTTGAAATATTTATTGATGATGGTTATTCAATACTAAGAAAGCGGCCGCCGTACCCGAGTGCAATGTGTGCCGTGTGTATGTATGTGTGCTTCACTCGGAGCTGAAAAGCTTTTTTCAATAGCGGTTGCCCTCGGCAAGGAATGACAAACCTCCGATTGTGTTTCTACCATGAAAAAAACTTCACATAAATATCAACAATACGCTTGGAGTGTTCGAGAGAAAGATTCTCCGAAAGATTTTTGGTCCCTTACGTCTTTGCGATGGCGAATACCGCAGACGATGGAAAGATGAGTTGTATGAGCTGTACCGCGACATAGACATAGTTCAGCGAATTAAGATTCAGCGGCTACGCTGGCTAGGTCATGTGGTACGTATGGAAGAAAATGCTCCAGCCCTGAAAGTATTCGACGCGGTACCCGCTGGTGGTAGCAGAGGAAGAGGAAGGCCTCCTCTACGTTGGAAAGACCAGGTGGAGAAGGACTTGACTACACTTGGGATATCTAACTGGCGCCAGGCAGCAAAGCAGAGGAGCGGCAGGCGTGCAATATTGAAATCGGCCAAAATCGCCTAGGCGGTTATAGCGCCAATTAAGAAGAAGAAGAAATATCAACAATGATTTTTATCTGCTCAAGGCCATTTGTAATAGGAAAACTTATAGAAAAAACAACAATTGTAGAAGTTATAGCTATTTCGGATATCACTACATCTCCTTAGCAGACTTCTTCCGAGGATCGATCTCACGGTCAACTCGTACCAGTACTCCTTAAAGCAATGCTTTAAAAACTTGCACTAAGTAAGTATACACTGTTGTTCCTTTTTCGTCTTCCTATTATTGCAGACACATTTTCAATAACGGCAGTCTGCCGCTATTAGAGAAATGATTGGTGGTTGTTGGTAATAACAATTCTATTTGTTACTATTATTGTTATGATTGGTGATCTCATCCATTACATACTGGTGTACACTATAAAGTTCGGCAGAGGAAAACACGCCCGTTTTCGTTGACAGCCGAAAAATTGTGTTCTTAAAACTATGCGCATAATTCATATATGCGTTTGTGTATTAATACAAATTGTGCAATTAGTGTGTGTAAATTTGTTTGGTGTATTAAGAATGATAAGTAGTGCGCCTTCCGCAGACCGAAAAAAACAATTTACTTTTATTCTACAGAAACAATGTTTTTTTGTTCGCAATTCAGGACATTTTGATGAGTGGTCTTGACACCAGTCCTTTCTCCGTGCGGACACCCACCACTCGAACTCGATTAGCGGTACCAGGGTGTCCATTGACGAGTCTCGGTTGACAACTAGATCATTCGCTTGTATATCGATATGTTGTGAATCCCATTTAGTCCTCTGCTGTAACTCTTTCCGGGCTCGTTATTCCACCGGTGAAGGAAATGGAGCACCTGCATCTTCTACCATCGAGTGACGATGGAAGTTGGATTCTCGCTGACCTCGATCTCAGGTGGTGCGAGCATGAGAGTGCCATGGTGAAAATGTCCTGAGTTGAGTGACTTCAGTCTCGGCGGCAAAATTAATACATTTGAGCAAGATGCGCAAAGGGAAATTCTACACAAAAATACCACGACACAATGACCAAACAGAAAAACTCTTTAGAGGTGCACCCGAGGTGAGGTCCAACCAAAAGGTTACGAACCTACTCGCAATACCACCCAAGCCGCCGGGGGTAACTTTAACCCGCCAAATGATTGGGCTCAGCGTGTGGGATGTTCAACAATATGTAACACAAGAAGATAGTTATCAGCTTGGGTCGTTACTTGCTCCGCCCACGGGGCAAAAAAATTCCCCTTTTGGCGCCACTGCTCCTTCTGCAGCTCTTTTAAACAAATAAATGATTAAGAATCGTAAATGCCAAAAACCAAAAAAGGTGTTTCCCCCTTCACAGCCTGAATAAAATTCTCGCCAGTGCGTGCCAAGCCGTAAACTACGAGCCACCTTGTAAATCGCCTAGTTCAACGCTGGTGTTGGTGCCCATCATTATGGCGCCGACCCCTTTTCAGCTCTCATCGCACAATTTTATGTTATACCTATGCTCACTGTTGCGGTCCTGTTTTGGCTGTACTCTCCCATTGGAGACTAATCTGCAGGTTGGCAACGCACACTGATTACCAGCGTTCCCAACACTTGTACATATTTTGGGGATTTTGTTGGCATTGGCAGGGTAAACAAAGGTAGAAAACAAATGAAATATTTTGTTGCGGCCAGTCCGTGACAAGATTAGGTTAGGCAGCGGTCCCTAGAGAGACACACTTAAGCTCAGAGCCCATTGTGATTATGCATTGGGAGCTGTAGAGTGACGCTTGCTCCCCTAAAACCACTTCGTATTCCTAAGGAACCTTGTAAGGTCCTCAATTTCGTCTGAGCTTCGATCGTCAAGTTCATCAAGGAAATAGCTAGCCACAGTATCAGCTCTCATTCCAGCTAATGCAGGGCAGCGGCAGAGTAGGTAATGTATGATCTCTTCCTCCTCCACGTCATGGTAGCTCCTGCAGTATGCCCGCCAGGGGCCCAGTATTGTCGAATGGGCACCTATTAAACAATGTCCGGTTAGCGCTGCAGTCGTCATCTTAATATCCTGTCTCTTCAAGTTGAGGGGAGACTTCGTTCGATGGTCACTCATCGATGGCAATGCAATGACGCTGAAATGTGGCAAGTGGTTTCAGCCTACTACTTGTCGTTTGCGTTTCTAACAAATTTTTGACGAGGAAGCTCATCAACGAGGCAGCTTTGCAGCTGCCCGTTTGTCGCAGAATATGTGTTGGAAATGTATCAATCATGTCGTTCAGAAATCGGTGGCATTCCACAGCTAACCTAGAAGTCGGCGACTTTTTCCTTAGGAATTTAATAGCCGCCTGGCTGTCAGTGAAAATATAGATTACATAACCGGGAATCATACCACACTGTACTAGTGATGCGGCCTTCGAAATTTTCATCAACTCCGGCTGAAAAACACTGCAATAATCAGGTAGACGGAAGCGGAAAGTTATCCCCAATTGTTCCAAAAAGACAACTCTTCCGACAAGGTTGGGGTCAATTTTCTTAGCATATAGGTATACCGGACGGAAATTATGTGGCGCATTTAGCGCCTTAGTGACTATCGTCTTCATATCCACGGTTAACAGAGAGACTACCCGCTGAACTCTCTCTAGATTCTTAATATTTACTTTTTTGGGGAGAGCATCTCAACAAACTACTGTTCAATAGCAAAGGATTGATCTCACACCCGTCGTGTAGATCCATTCAACAATATTTGGTTCTAAGCCCCAGTTCTTGGCTATTGCACTCCTGCATAAGTAAACAGTCGTCAATGCCCAATATAGTTTCCTATCTAGGCCCAGATACTTGACATTTTCCGTTCCGCCATTTACAATTAAATTTTCAATTTGAGGGCAGCAGTTTTTTCTAGTGAATATAATCATTTAAGTTTTGTTGGGTTTAACCCCTAAACCTCGATTGGGGCAGCAGACCGTGAACTCATTGAGTAGCACTGGCACCATGCCTGTCAATGTCTCTAGATGCTGTCTTTATGGCAATGTCATCTGCATTGGCTGTCACATTTCCCCGCTGCTTTGTATTTCTCTTAGCAGGCTATCGACGTAGTAATCTTCAGTAAAGGTGATACCACTCTCCATTGAAGTGTTCCTCTTACCACGAGTCATCACAGAAAAGTGCTCAAACTCCGCAAGAAACTCTGCACGTCTAGTGTCGCCGTTGGATGTCAAGTCCAAATCCTCGGGACCGGCAGCTTATCCGACTTGGAAACGATGAGACCAAGGAGAAGCAGCGTTATGTTGGCTTTGTCATCAACGATGCATTCCTCCCAGTTTTCGCGGGTTGTGGTGGAATAATTAGCTACGGCTAATTGCGTCGGGCAACAACTAGAGCGGACCTGTGGACCCGGGAGTTTCTACCTCCGAAGGTGCGTACAAACCGGAAAACGACTCGAGCGCCCTGGTACTCCCGAGTCGTCTTTGGCTAGAAATTGCGCGGGGTCTACAAAAAGCACCATGAGTGGACCTGTAGACCTCCCAACAAGTGCGACTGATGCTGCGACAGATACTGATAGCGGCACAGACTCAGCAGCCGTAGACTTGCATGGTTGCAGAGGCTCTAATCTAAACTAACCTAGCTTGCTTGCATCGAAACCGTATTTGTTGGTCCATCTTCTTGGTTGGTAGTTTGATACAACGCCGAAGTCATTCCGTAATGAAGGAGCATTCAGATCCGGAATCTATGAGCGCTCTGGCCGAATGCAGTTGTGAGTGATGCCTAGAGTGGCAAACTGAGCAATTGAACGCACAGATGGATTTAGCTACACCATGTCCGGAAGACAAGCAGTTCAAACAAAGTTGATTTCTTCGTGCATAATCGCTCCTTGCGGAACGTGGCATTTTAAAAAAATTGTGCGCACGATCGAATGCTTTGTGCATCGCAATTGCACTGTCTACATTTATTTCTTGCCTCTTTCGATGCGAATTGTCGAAACTCGATTTAGAGGGTTGGGGGTTTGACGGGCATTTTTCACAAATGGGGGCAATCTGTCCCATTTTTTTTTTGTTTCTTGTAGATTTATCTCTGCCTGTAAATAATATTTTTACACTTCTGAAGATGAGATCTGCCACTTCACCGCGCAATTTTGTATTCTATCATTATTGACGTTCAATGGATTAACTGAATTCGTTAATGTAAAAACTTGTAAGTTGGTGATACACGAAATATAGATGTTAATATTAAACATTATAAACATACATACAGATGAAACAAACATAAGCGTGTTAAAAAATCATTGGAACATGCAGTTTCATAGCCATTCGATTTTAATAGAGCGCAAGCTTCAAGTGGCTATAGCCGATGCTATTCGCAACTTCACAAAACTTCACCAAAGACAGTGGTGAAAAGCAGTAGAGACAATCAGCTGATGGTTTATTCTCAATTTTTCGTCAATAACATTATTGCTCTTTAAAAATTAAAACAATATTCTTAAAGTCCAATTGATATTGAAATTAACCCTTAAAAAATTATGATGCAGTCAACGAATTGTTTCCTTTCATTATGCGTATTAAAAACTAAGTGGTATTTTAAGCAAAATATAGGTAACGACCAAGGGACAGATCGAGTGCTACTTCATTTTCGCATTTGTTTAATACCTCTTCAATTTCTTTGTTTTGTGGCCTGCTCAGGACCAGCTGACAAATTAGTGACTTTATTTTAAGACTAGAGACTTGAGACGGCATACAAATTACCAAGCAAAACAGCTGATTGTGGCAAATGGCTGCATTTGAGTCATCAAGATAATTCGATTTTCGAAAGCTGAAATATTAGTGATTTATTTGCGAAAGAAAAAGCGAGTTATTAACGAACAAGCGGAAAACAAAAAAAACCAACTATGTAAGTAAAATGAAACAAAAGCAGAAATTCACCTGTCACTGTGTGGGCTTCCTTGCAAATGTTTACTAAATCGTGTTCGCGAAAAACTCAGTATGTTTCTGTCTTTCAGAGAGTCAGACACTTCTTCTCTGAATTACTTTACTGGGCTTTCGTAACGAACACTCCTAGAAACTTCCCTTATAAATGAAATATCAAAATTACGCTTTGCGCTTGCCAGTTTTGCAATTTTTTTGCTTAAGCGAACGCGATTTGGTGCAAGTCGGCACAAACTTGTACAAGTTCTCTGCCTACCGAACACTGAATTTTTTTTTGTAAATTTTCAACAAAGAACAAAATAGTCAAAGCTTTGAGCTTGTACCAAACGGTAGTTCTATGGTGAGATATCTTTTTACTATGCTGAAGAAATTTTCTTTTCTGTTGTGTCAATCCGTAACTTTTTACTGCAGGAAAATTTTGGCAGCTATGTAGTTGCAGAGAAGAAATCAAATTCATAAAATTAAAATGCAGCAAATGTACAGAAAGTACTTACCTTTATTAAATTCAGTTATTAAATACATACAATGCATGTAATATACTTTATAACATTAATTTTACAACAAATAACTCGCGGAAACTGCTAAGTAAGTTGCTAGGTAAGATGTTTTAACCGTAGCAATTTTAAATTTCTAACTAATCGTTAACAAAATTTGTATTTACTTACAAGTAATATTTGTAGCTTTTTTAATATTTCACCTTGCGGCGCTAAATTATTGCACATTCGCTTGATTTTCGTATAACTATGCATATAATAAACTCATTTCAGTCTTTTTCCTCATTCTTCTTGTTATCAAAAATTTCAAACTGCTTCTCAAATTTTTCACTGATGAATCCCCTGCCAAAATATTTCAGTTGTAACAATGCAGATATAAGTGTCTTACAGCATTTGCAATCACTGGAGACGTTGCTGTGTGTCTTTTGAAGACTTTACGTCGCTACTTACTCAACGATGTTTTAAGGACGTGTGAATTGAGATATTGTACAACCAGATTCAACCCTTTGGTTATTTACGAACTTGTAGTTTATTTTTTGTACAAAATTCGCTAATTGAGTGATTTTACTTGTCGCAAAGTTTTGAAAAATTTCCTCAAAGTTGGTAGAAAGTCTGATGTAAAAAAATTGTCTTGTTCTCCACACCTGCAAAGACTGTGGTAGGAAATCCAAATGTCTTTCGTTATGAATTTTATTTTTTAATTGTTTTAAAGCTTCTACAATTGTTTGTTAGGTGTCGACTGCTACTTCACTACTTACTGCCCCTTGTGCGATGGGATCCACCCTTTCGCTACCGGGAATCCCAGAATGAATGGGGGTTCACACTATCCCTACTGGAACGAAGTTGCCCGTTGAATTGAGCTTATGTATGTCTATAATACAACTATTGTTTGACTTCGATTTGTCCACGAGCAGACAGGCCGTCAGACTATCTGTGAAAATTATTATATTCTCATACTTAGGCTCGATGGTAAGTTGGAGGGAACTTTTTGTGGCGATAATTTCGCCAAAACTTGAAGGGGATTATTTTAAATTCATGTTTTGTATTCTCGGATAAATTATATATGCCCCTACCTTCCTTGAAGAATATTTTATAGTACTCCGCTACTAATTCTGCATATACTTATATGTAGATAGATCTTATTGTCCTACCTTTCCTTTTTGTCATAAAAGGTGTTTGTGATTAATTTAAGGTTGGGAGAGTGAGTCACCTACATAGGTGAGTCACTTACATATGTGCCTGTTAGCCACTTTGCCCTTTCTGCAGGCGGATTTGCTAAGGAATGTATTAACGGTATTGGTCTTGCTGGAACAACCCCGAGGCAGCGTCTTTAAACCCTATTTTGAAAAGTTTGAATTTTGTTATTTACAGTTTTAGGGCAGCTAGCCATGCACTTCCTGCACTACTCTATTTTGCTTGTAACCATTGATCTATAATATCTAGGCGGGTGTATCTACGGGTGTAAACCTGCTTTATCGTTGCTTAAAAGATTTTAATTTCTGCAGGAGTTGTTGATAGTATGTTTGTAATTTTCACTTATCGCTATAAAGGCGATGGTATATCGGCTAATTTATTGATGTTAACACAATTATATCCGTTGGTAATATCGGTGGAACACAGAATTACTTTGTATCCTTTATTTTTTAGAACTGCTGCATGATGAAGTATATACATACATACATACATATGTAGTTGTTACAGTATGTGGTTGATGAAGTACATATGTATGTATGGGGATGGCCTTTGGATGGGGGGATCCCCCCGGGCCCGGCAATTGGCGATGCTCAAAAAAGTACACTCAAAACTGTGGAGGGTGCACTTCTTCACGCAGCTTAATGGTAGTGGCGCGGAAATCATTGAAGATGATGAACCCGAACCCCCCAATGAAGACGAAGTCGAAGTACCGATACCCGACCTGGGGTCGAATCGTGACAGTCGTGAACGAGCAACTCGTCACGTAAAATTGTGAATATCGGATTATGACAGTCGTGAACGCAGCCGTTTATCGAAAATCGGCATGATTACAAACGTCAACGAGTAAGTGAACGTACTCGTTCGTTCGAACTGTCATGCGATCACAAACCGCCAATCGTAAGCGCGCCGATTTGAAGCAAATTTTTAAACATGTAAGTATATTTAATGTATTTCTATATTTATTCAATATTTTAATTATTTTTGTTAATATAGGGCAAACTATAACAAACTGAACTCCACTCAAAAGGATGTAATGGCGCAATTTATGAGCGAGCATCCCGATTTGGCCAAAAATTTGCTACCAAACTGCGCGCAGGGGAGAATTACAGCCAACCGACTTTGGGAGGAGCTTTCTAAGCGATTAAACGCTGTAGGACCACCAATCAAAGACGCAAAATTGTGGAAAAAGGTGTGTTTATGGTGTATTTAATCGAAATTTATGTTAAAAAGTTGTTTTTTTAGGCTTATGCAGATCAAAAATACAACGCCAAAAAGAAACTTTGCTTTAATAAAGCCTCAAATCGGCAAACAGGTGGAGGACCTTTTCAAGAAAAAACACTCACCCTCGCGGAGGAACTTTTAGTCGAGGCAGCAGGGTTGGAAGCATGCGTTGAAGGGAATAAAACGGTTCCGACATTTGGGAACTTTGCATCACCTTCGCCATCTTCAAAAGCAAGCAGTGCCGAGACAATGTCGAGCATAGACAATGTTGCGAGTACCTCTCAGTATCAATTTGGATACTGTGCTCTGGCACATTCCAATCAAGTAATCGCTGCCAATGGTATGTTGATATCCGCCACTCGCAAGGAGCGAAAGAGTTGTAGCTAATTGTAGAACTGCAGGAACAGCTTTGGTGTCCTGACACTTGAACTTAATTTTCGTGAGGACATAATTGAATGCCTCCTTGTTCATCCGAAATCGTTTCATGAATCTGCAAAATTTGAAATGTAGACAGATGTTGATTATGTACATGCATACATGGGACTTACGCATTACTTGACAATGCCAGTGGATTACTTCTATCTCGTAATTGTTTCCGCACAATTTTCTCATCATTTTCACTATCACTTGAGCTTAAATAAAACAAAAAACTAGGATCCATAGTCGCTTTTCAATTTATTTTTATTTTTGCTATCCTTATTTTGACATTTAAAAGTCTATTGTAACTTCCAAAAATGGAGAAGAAGAGGAGAATAATCGATAACAAAACTGACAATTACGATTCGTCAACTTTCGAATGTAACAATACGATATTGTTCATTCGATGATCGAATAACGTAATTTTTGATCGAACGATTGTCGACTCGTTTACGACTGTCACGATTCGACCCCTGGACGAAACTCGAACGGCAATTGCGCGGCTAAAGCACAATAAGGCCGCTGGTGTTGATGGACTGCCAGCAGAGCTCCTCAATTGCGGCGGCGAGGGGCTAGTAAAGTGCATGCACCAGCTCATTAGCAAAATATGGTCGGACGAACGCATGCTTTGATTGGAATTTAAGTGTACTCTGCAATATGCGCCAACTACCGCGAGATCAGTCTTCTGAGCATAGCTTATAAGGATATGTCTAGCGTATTGTGTGAACGATTGAAGCCCACCGTGCACGAACTGATTGCACCTTATCAGTGTGGCTTTTGACTTGGTAAATCTACCATCGACCATATTCACGAAACGCCAAATCGTGGAAAAGACCCGAAAGAAGGAGAATAGACACACACCATCTATTTGTCGACTTCAAACCCGCTTTCGATAGCACAAGAAGAACCTGCCCTTTTTGCCGCAATGTCTGAATTAGGTATCCCAACAAAACTAATACAGCTATGTAAAATGACGTTGAGCAACACCAACAGCTCCTTCAGAATCGGGAAGGACCTCTCCGAGCCGTTTGAAACAAACGAGGTATCAGACAGGGTGACTCTCTTTCGTGCGACTTCTTTAACCTTATGTTAGAAACGATAATTCGAGCTGCAGAGTTGAACCGTTCAGTCACTATATTTTATAAGAGCGTGCAGCTTCTGGCGTGTGCTGATGATATCGATGTCATCGGCCTCAACAACCGCGCCGTTACTTCTGCCTTTTCAAAACTGGATAAAGAAGCGAAACGTATGGGTCTGGAAGTTAACGAGGGTAAAACTAAGTACCTCCTGCCATCAAATAAACAGTCAGGGCAATCGCGTCTCGGCTCCCGCATCACTGTTGACAATTACAATTTCGACAAAGTGAAGGACTTTGTTTATCTGGGAACCAGCATTAACATCTACAATAATGTCAGCCTGGAAATCCAACGTAGAATCTCTCTTGCCAACAAGTGCTACTTTGCGCTGAGTAGGTAATTGCTCTGTAAAGCTCTCTCTCGACGAACCAAAGCCACACTCTACAAGTCTCTCCTCATGCCCGTGCTATTGTATGGCGCTGAAGCATGACCACTGTCAGCATCGGATGAGACGGTCCTTGGAGTGTTCGAGAGAAAGATTCTCCGAAAGAAAAATACAGCGGCTACGTTGGGTGGGACATGTCGTGCGAATGAACGAAAATGCTCCAGCCCTGAAAGTATTCAACGCGGTACCAGCGAGTGGCAGTAGAGGAAGAGGGCGGCCTCCTCCTCGTTGGAGAGACCAAGTGGAAAAGGATTTGATGTCACTTGGTATTTCCAATTGGCGCCAGTTAGCAGGAACAAGGAGTGACTGGCGCAATTTCTTGAACTAGGCCAAAATCTCTTAAGAGGTTATAGCGCCAATTAAGTAAGTATGACTGTGTTCGCAACTGTATTTGCATGTGGCGCGTCACCTGTTTCTCGGTTGGCGTCAGTCACATTACCTGATGTGCTCATGTCTGTGTTTTGCGTACTGTCAATATTTTTTTTAATAATTCTATTAGAACAGGTAACACTATCTGAGCTCTCATCCATAAGCATTTGGGTCGCGTTTTTGTCAGATTCACTAACATTATTTATTGAACTTCGTGCGCTTTTTGCTTACATGCTTTTATTAATTAACTATTCTGACTTCATTTTCTTTTTTCAGCCTTTTGCCCTTGACTGGGGTAACATTGGAGAGTATCAAAACCCACGTACTTCACCAACGACGCCGTCGATAGCGATACAACAATGTAAAGAATTCTTAACATCTTTCACTCTAATGCAAATAGATACTCAAAGAAGAAACACTGAAAATAGCGTTGGTTTCTGTACACCTTTATATGCATCATATAAAATGTGTAGGCAAGTACACGCTGGCCTCTGGGTGCCAACCGCACACATGCACAACTGAGCAAAAGCACTATTTCACACTACTATCGCCAAGCACTGAAAAAAGAACATACCCACGCTCGCTCGTAGTCACCAAAAGAATCCCCTATAACTTACAATCACGAAAATTAGTTTGCAAAATACAATATACATATGTATATACGTATTCTCTATGAATAACTTACAGGAACCGATCTTAGCGCTATTGATATATTATTCCCCCGGCGAGGTACTCCAGAGCAATTTTATAAGCTTGCAACTAACAATGAATTAGCAGAAAAACTTCACTTATATGAAAATGAAAGCGACTTCGACTGCTTGTCATAGTATTGGCCGATCTAAACCCCACTAGTAGTGCGATTCACTAACTTAATTTAAAGATATTCGAACGGTTAACTCAACTTACCCAAAATTTTAACGAACCTGCTATTCAGAAGCCATTTTTTAACGATTTTCGCATTCGCCGAATCAGCTGTTGATGGGTGTGTTCGAGCCGCTCAATAATTACAGCAATATTGCAACCCTGTTACTTACTTGATACTCTGTTGCTGATACTCAGCTGATAATGTGCAGCATTATTGCAGCATTTATTTTGCACAGAACGCGTAATTGGGAAATATGGAGATTTTAACTTATTTGATAGCTGATGAGATGATGCAAAAGGGCGGTGATAAATTTTTGATAAACATGGACAAAAGAAAGCGGAGAAGACATAAGATAAAACGTTTCTTGTTTGAAGAGTGTTCCAAAAGAAGAAAAGTGAGGAAAACGAAAAACTTTTTTAAAACTATTGTATTATACCCAGATGACATCTTTTTACCCATTTTCGGATGACTCGGCGCACATTTGCTGTTAGCTATTAATTTTCCAATCGACACTTGACCAATAATTTGGATTCAGTCACGCTTTATTTTAAGCTAAAAACAAATAATAAATAATATTACATATTAAAATAATACTTATTAAAAACTTTACTTACTTTTCTTCCTCCATATCAATTGCGCAGTAAAAATTTTTATATTGCGTTTGATTTGCTAGTGATGAGCAACAGATTGTCAACATTTTATTCAACGAACGCGTGACCTTGCCACTGTTGGCGAAATTTTGCCGAAGAACGTGATGCTCGATCATCAAAAGTAACACTGCCGCAATAATCGCAGCTCGAACACACCCGATGTTAGCTAGTCGCTTACCGAAAACTAAACAACAAATTTGTTGTTGTTAACCCTTCTGTTACATTCCGGTCATTTCATGACCTTTTTTTGTTGAATTTTATCATATCTGCTAATATTAACAACATTTCACAATTTCCTTTCATGACTTTGTGTGCTGACATAAATCCAATAGAAAGAGCATAAAAAAAATGATTTTGATTTAATAAACAGGTGGTAACATCAAAACTTACGTGCGCGCACCTTCGGGTCATTCGGTGACCATCAGCTGTTTTACATATAAAGTGTATATTTCGCGCCTTTTTTGTGCTTAAGTTTTTGCTGCAAAAGCTTGTATTTGTTAAATTCTTATAAAAATGGAAAGATTCCAAGCTTCTGTAAGTATTTTTATTATAATATTTAAATATTATTGGTGTGTTTATTTATGAAAATTTGGTTTAGAAGCCGAATCGTCTGACTCAAAGCCAAATAGAGCAGATCATTGACAATGATGAGGATTTTGATGAGTGTAGTGAAGATGGGGATGAAGATTATATAGTGGAACAATTTGAATCAGAAGGATCTTCTGACGAATATTTAGATTCTGATAACGATGAAGAGATAGTACCTGCGTTGGAAAATGAAAGCAGTGTTCCTATGTATTATTGCAAGGATAGAGCTATTGAGTGGTCAATGGAGCCAGTTGGGCACAATAGTGGCAGGGCCAGAATAGAAAATATAATCCACGGAAGACAGGGAGTTACTGCATATGCAGTACATCGTATTTCTACTATCAAGGAATCATTCGATCAATGCTTCACGTGCCAACTAAAGCAAATTATAATACAATTCAGCAATATAGAGGGTGAAAAAAAAATTGGAGCTACATATAAAAAAAATAGATGATATAGAACTCGATGCATATTTGGGTATTTTAATTTTAGCAGGTAGTTAAATCAATATAATTTTCCATATTTATGGCTAAAACAAAGGCACAAATTAATTTTTTTTACAGGAGTATATCATTCACACGGAGAAAGTATTCGAAGCCTCTGAGATGAAGTTCACGGCCGACCATTATTCCGTCCAACAATGTCACTTGGCAGGTTTCTTGAAATCAATAGTGTTTTGAGGTTCGATGACAGATATAATCGAAGGGCTCAAATAATGAACGATAAACTTGCTCCGATTCGCGATTTGTATGAGAAGTAGGTGGCTAATTTACCGCTACTTTTTGTTCCATACGAAAATATAACAGTAGATGAGCGTTTAATTCCTTTTAGGGGCAGATGCCCTTTTTAGTTTACATGCCAAGTAAACCAAGCAAATATGGAATGAAAGCATGGGTAGCAGCGGATGTGCGTACAAAATTTTGCCTTAATTTCCAAATTTATTTAGGGAAGGAGTCAGCTTCCGCTCCACCGGAACGGAACCAAGGCCAGCGCGTTGTGTTGGATCTCGTTAGTGGGTATGAAGGGCGGAATATTACAACCGACAACTTTTTTACTCCTCGGGATTTGGCACTGGAGTTATTGAAAAAAAGAATTACTTTGGTAGGCACCGTAAGGAGTAATTTTTACCGGTTTGTGGTACTAAAGTGGAGTTAAGGAGTCTACCAGTGCTAAGCAGTCGACATTTCTTCAATGGATCAGTTACCCTTGTTCAATACATACCCAAAAAATATAAGATGGTTACTGTTTTAAGCACCTTGCACCATGATAAAAGCGTTATGGAAAACCATCCAAAAAAGTTGCCAAATATCATCAATTTCTACAACTCTACAAAATCAGGAGTGGATACAATTGATCAACTTGTAGAAACATATGCATGCAAGAGACAAACTAATCGTTGGCCTGTAGCAATTTTTGCAAACATCGTGGATATCTCAGCGTTAAATGCCTAGTATGTATTATGGACAGAAATTAATCCTTCGTGGAATGCTGCAAAAACATATAAACGTAGACTTTTCCTCGAAAATCTTGGCTTAGACCTTGTTCATGGGGAAATTGAACGCAGAAAAACGCTACCAAGAACTCAAACGTCAGCAGATGTTGTACGCAATATGAGAGCGGACGCAGAGCAACCAAGCACTTCGGCAGGAACTGTTCCGAAAAAAAGAAAACCTAGTCAGCGAGCCACCTGTGCAGTTTGCCCTAGCTCAATTCGTCGCAAAACGTACGAAAGCTGCACGGTTTGCAAAAAACCTGTGTGTCCACAACATCGTTCAACGGTTACGGTTTCAAAAACCTATTGTTTGGAGCATTCAAATTAAAAAATGTATCTAATGTATTTAAATATGTATATATAACAGCTTAATAATCAATAAAACTAATGCAATTTAAAAACTTCTATTAAAATTATAATCTTTTATACTGATATCCAGGTAAAATACAGGTAAGGTCATTTCGTGGCCCGAATATCACATGTGTAAGTTTTTTTGAATGTAACAGAAGGGTTAACTCAATCGAGAAAAGTGAAATTCGTGATTTCAACTTAAATAAAAGATAAATTTAAAATTCAGTGATTTGTTTTCTTGTAATTAAAAAAGGAAAATTAAATAATGTCGTTTGAATATCTGGCATATGATTTATCACGAGGTGACGAAGAAGTAAGCGCTATAACAGGGGATCGACGTTTACTCCGAGACGTGGACAATCCCTTTCATTTGAATGCAACAGAATTTCAGAAGCTGTATCAGTTAAATCCAGACTTGGCTGAATACCTAATTTATCAGCTTGACAACCGAATAAGAGACTCCAGTATAACAACAATCATGCAATCTTAAGCCTGTATGCAATTTTTAATTTATGTGGTCCAAATTTAAAAATTTTGAATGTGAATGGCAGGTTTCCGGGGGCACGGCACGATTCCTATATTTGGAGCTCCTCCGCCGCGCGAAGAGTTATGCAGCGAAATTTTGAAAACGGAAGTCAGAACATGTTTCTCATTGGTGAGTTTTTTTAATCAATCCTACTAAATAAAAAGTATTAATTTGAAATTGAAAATGTCTGTAGGTGATTCTGGATATCCATTTTAGCCGTGGCTGATGACTCCTCTAACAAACCAACCAGAAGGAAGCCCGAGATTCCACTATAACGAGGCATTGTGCGAAGCTCGCAACCTCGTTGGTGTTCTTAAAGGAAATTGGCGATACTTATCGAAATAAAGAACTTTTTTGTATGTCCCGGATTTACAGGAAAAGTAGTAAATGCGTGCACAGTGCTGCACAACATTAGTTTAGATGAGCAAATAGAAGTGTCCGAGCAAGAGTTTTCAGAGTCCACAACAGACATCATTTTCTTAGCGCAAGATGCGCCATCCTCAATTGCGAAACGCATCCAAGAGCGACTAATTGCACACCTTTTTTCCTAAATACTTTTTTACATTCATGTTCAAGAATTCGCAATAAAAATAAAATTATTGCGTTTAAGGTTTTGCAAAATATTTATAGTTTCATTTTTATTGTTATATATGTATATATGTGTGTAAAAATTGAGATGACATTTTCTATCCAGTACGAGTATAAAGTCTTTTAATTCAGGAGATATTAAATTCAAGTTTGGAAATTCATTTGTTCATATGTATACATATTTTATCACATTTCAGTTACTACATAAAATATATGAAACGTGGAACTAATCGTCATATAGAGGAGCATTCAGCTATTTCATTTGTACATTATGATTAAAAGAATTCACTTCAATTCAGTTTCACTATAACAATATCAATTATCTCAAAAATTTAAAAACTACAAGATTAAATTCATTGAATATTAAATTAATATTAAAAGTACTTCAAACGTATAACTAACGCTTACTTACTAAAAAAGAAAATAAAAACATGAATTCAGGTACAAACATTCTTCATAATAAAAAAAAATTAAAATTAATTCGCGCGGTAGATGGCATTTGTTAGATTGTTGAAAGCATCTGCCGTAGCTTTCAATCCTTCCCCCAAAGTGCTTATTGCCTCCGCCATAGTTTTCTCAACGCGCTGCACTGGATTCGGCTAAGATCTATTAAGGAAATGAAAAAAGATGTAATAGCCAATGTATGCGTGCTAGACAAACATTACGAACCTTTAAAGCTTCTGCCTGTTTGGCAACTTCGACACTTTGTTTGTTAAATTCAGCTAGCATCTATAAGAGAATCCCAAACAGAAAAGTAGAAAAAACATTACACTGTAACTTCGAAAACAATTTACCTTTAAAGCATCTGCTTGTTTTTCAGCGATCTCCAAAAATTTCGTACGTGCATCGCTGTCCTCCTCCGCACGTTTCCTCTTTAAACTCCTGCGTGGTATTCTGGCAGGGGTGTTTAATGCTGGTGACCGCAAGTCGATGTTTTCATCGACTACAGGTGAGCTTTGTGGTATTTCGAAAATTAAACTTTCGTCTCCTTCATGCAGACAAAGTTGAAGTTCCTAAGAATTAGAACAATTGTAACTTACACTCAATAAACATTCATTTCGTTTGACTCACCTCCTCTATTGGGACATTTTCGGCCACTTCATTCCCCTCCACATACACCGTCCCAATAGGTGCAATCACACGCCTATCTATTTCTGAGAGAGTCTCCTCGAATGGACTGTTTCCAGTCAGTGCCAGCTTCCTTCGCCGGTCTCGCGCCTTGATGCTGGTTCTACTCTTGAGATCCCGCCAAACCTGTTTTGGGGAAAAAATTTTTGTATTAGAATATATCAAATAATTCAGCAATGTTTGCTCACCGTGTGCCACTGCTCCGACAAGACTATTCAAAATTGTCGCCAAGTCCTTTCACTTAATGTCGCACTCAAATTTCCGTGTAGCTTCTGGAACCTAGATACGGCTAACCCCGGGTTTTGAAGCAAAAAATCCGTCATACAATTAAGTTGCTCGGCTGAAGCTCAGCTTCTTTTAATAGTAGTTGTCGTCATTCTATGTGAAGCAATATTTATAAAAATTATAAATTAAATTATATTACTGATTTATTTTACTTACGTTATTCAAATATTTTCAACCCAAAAATTTGCTCCGTTCACTATGTTAGCATGTATTCGTTTCCCTTTTCTCTATTCCTCTTTGTGCTTTTCGCTCATTTTGACATTTAGTTTGACAGAGATGCCACTCTTTATCACTTTGAATAAACACAACGAAACAGCTGTTAAATGTCGTTAAGAATAAGTTAGTGAATCGCACAATCGTTAGTGCAAACGGCAAATATTGCCGTCAAAAATAACAAATGTCGCACCGTTTAAAGTTAGTGAATTGCACTACAGATCTGTTGTATAATGTGCATCGTAAGGGCGGCGAGTGAGTGCAGTACCATCTAATCGAAAAAGACATCGACCGCGGGGATACCGCCTTTGAATGTTAGGGTATATCTATCCAGTCAGGCAATGCATAGCACGAATTATTTAACATATATGTATATACCTAACCTTTTTCAACTTTAAAGTCTGGTTGGTTTAGGTTCGCAGAGTCTATGGAGGGCGCCTTCAGTGCTCTTCCACTCCAACTGATGTTCACAGCCGTGAACGTAAATTAAGCCAGGTGGTCAGGACTATACCTGCTCTAACCAGGAAAGGTAGTGTTCCGGCAATGCACCATTTCCGGTTAAATCGGCTGGCCTTGCAAACGAACGTGACCACCTTCGCCACCCCGATCATCGGAATTCCCGAATCAGAGATTTAAAGTGGAGAGTCCGAGGTTGTTAAACCAGAATACGAGGGAAAAATGTGAGGATCATCTGAAGATATGTAACCTGACATCGCGTTTTGGTAGGCGTTGGGCAACTGTAAACGCCCTGTCTAACCCGGGTTAGGCCACTGACGAAACCAGAGTCAAAGTTGATAAGAGTTGAACAAGAGGTCCCATAGGGCGGCGTCCCGTCATAATTTAATTTCTATATCTATCAACTCCCTCAACCGCCAGCTATTGATCGGATTTTAATTCTGCTCCATCAATGTGGGCGCCGGAAACCGGTAAGACACTGTGGTCGAAAATAAAGACTTGTCTGAACGCCGCACTATAACACTAAAATTAAGTTCCCACTACAGTCCGTTCTACGTACCGAAATGACCCGGGTTTCACCCGGCCAAGGACTGTTTTTTCGGCCCTGTTTAGATCGGCCTACCCCATAAGTTGTCTGTCTTCTCTGGAGCAACTTCTAGCAGCAGGGTTGCTCACATCCTTCTGCTCAGGGCTGGCATCGAGCAAAACCCTGGACCTATTTTTGCTGCGTCTGTCAGAAAAAGCTCCATATGAACACCACTTCTGTAAGGTGTAATTCGTACGACGGATGGAGCCATCTTAAGGTCTGCTCAGGCCGAAAGGCCCATAAGGAGTGGCCCACAAATTATGGGCCCTCGTCTGGGGACTAGCCAGCAGCTCCGGGTACCCCACACAGTCTGTTCCGTGTGTCAGGCCAGGATATACCGGAATGCGGCATCAGTCAGGTGTAATTCGTGCCAGGGCTGGTGCCACTTTCGTGTGTGTTTTGTTCTACGTACCACCCGTGAATGATCGGGTGACCACCTGGCTTCCTGTTGTAGAGCTCCGCAGCCGCACACGCCCATTGTGCCGCTGCCAAATTATATCTTAATGCAGCCTAATGTATTACTGCATGTGCAGCAGGGACCAGGTGAACAACATAACCATTCCCTCACACCTCTCTCTGCGACGACTCTCCCGGGGCAAACGAGACTCCTTCAACTCAACCTTTGTTGCCCATCGTAAGGATCCCGAGCGAGGTAATGGTGGTGGCTTAGTGTTTATATACCCCCTGTCAGCCGGGCGGGATATCACCCTGACGTAGGTGCTCTCCTCAGAGGTGAAAACCGATTGGTAGTAGGTGACTTTAACGCGCATCACGATCTCTGGCACTCAAGCCTGCCAGCGGGAATGATTTGGCAGATCAGATGGACGATTCGACATTCTGCACGATGAACGATGATGCCTCCACTAGGATTATGGGTAGTTGCAGTAGCTCGCCTGATCTAACAATAGCTAGCGCAGCTATGATAAATAGCATAACGAAGCGACCACCTATGCTATCGCTTGCATCAGACCACCTACCCATAAACATCTCGATTGACAGACCTGCTGACTTTGTCTCCGCGGACTACCGGACCTACATCAACTTTAAAAAGGCTGACTGAGTCGGGTTCGCGGAGTTCACTGAGAATGCCTTCAGATCTCTTCCCACACCCACCGACGTTCGCAGGGACGAAAAGAAGATCGGCAAGGTGGTTGCGTCTGCTGCGGCTCGTTTCATCCCGGAAGGGAGGATCCCCGAGATCCGTCCCAAATAGTGGCAAACGGCAATGTAAATGATGACCGCTGGGAACCAGTAGGACACCGTGGACGAACATCTCTATCAAGAGGTTAATGTGCTCCGCGTTAAGCAGCACAACCTCAAGCTCAGCAAGCAGTTCCTTGCTGGCTGTCACCGCTCGGGAAACCCAAACAGGCATCTGCTTGCAGTTGAGCCATCCCCCAGGCACATCAGAAGGCATTTTCTAGAAGTGAAGGACGAGATCCAGCCGTATATAACGCAACCGTTGGATCCGGAGGCGTACCGGCGGGTCCTAACCAACATTCACAGAGAGACAGTCACCACCACCACCTACTCTCGCCAGGCAAATGCCGTAATAGGAACCCAACCACCACCAATAGCAGATGAGGAGCCTCTGCTGCCTCACGAGCCCGTGTCACTCTGGCACAATTATGATCTGGATATTGTAGTAGACTCAATTCCTACCTATCCAGAATCAACCCTGACATACCCAATACATGTCCGACATGTGAAGATACTCCGCACAATACCAATCACCTATTCACAGGCCCTCTCAAACCCACTCATCTAACCCCCCTCTCCCTCTGGTCAAACCCTGTTGAAACAGCACGTTTCCTGGGCCTCCCCCTAGACGAGTTTGACGACAACGACCATGGGAGAATCCACTCTTCATAGGGCGTGACTAGCCGCTACAGCAACAACTAAAATTATATGGGCTTCTTTAACCCTTTCAGACCCATAGCCAAACTACTTGTGGGATTTTCATAATTTTTAGTTATGTTGGTGTTTTTATGTATCAAAGCTGGAAATAACTTCTAATAATAGTATATCTTATGTCCTTCCTACTTTTTAAGGACTCGCACAATTGATGCATGTGGGACTATCTTTTAAAAAAAAACACAACATTATTCAAGCATTAATCTTCAAGAAAAGATATTTATTTATCTTAAAACAATTTTTATGCTTGGAGAAACATAAAAAACATTACATTTTTCACATCTAGTACGTGTACGCGACGAGCAACCTTTGCGACGACACATTTTTGCAGATTTTAGGTCCTCCTCGACTGCCCAGTGATGAAATCCATCTTGACGTTTTTCGTTGCAAGGATGCTCAGCAGGACGACTCCTCTTTGGGGGCAAAACTTCTTCCTCATTATCGGTATCCGATTCAGAGACCCATTGCATGTTCTTGTTTTTTTCGACGCAAACGAGTGCTCCGGCTACAGCAATCCGAAAAGCTAGGAGATCAAGTGTATCTTTTGAAGGAATTTGAGCTTTACGACAATCTTTGCGGTACTCCATCCATGCGTTACAACATGCCAAATCAATAAAATGAATGATGACCTTTAAGGGCCATTTTCTCGTTTTAAAAAAGGTACGAAATGCTTCCATTTGTTGGTCACAGATATCAACATCTCCCATTGATTTATTGTATTATTGTACTCGCTGGGGCAAGCAAATTGCATAAATTTCTTTTCTTTTTTGCACCATCTTTTAACATCCGCAACCGGACCACATTCAAATTCGGAGGAAGCTAATAATACAGATTTAGAATCCTTCATCTTTTTTTCCTCAGTCATAGTGATACACTTCACCCTATTTTTCATAATCGTACCTGTAGTGAATATTCCTCTGGCTGAAATCTTCCAATTCGGAATCCAGTAAAGCTTTTAGAATGTCTTCCTCTGTCAATATTTCTAAAAAAGAAGTATGCACTTTTAATGACACAAGGCCCAATGCGCACAATTGATGCACTTCACAATAATATGTTCGAAACACCACTTTTTGCATTAATAAATTAAGAAATCTTTATTTTACAATGAAACTTGTTATTTTTTCAACTAAATAATGCATAATTCACTTTTGAAACCACACTAATTGATTTTTAATTAATTTTTCAACTTACTTGAGCGGCTCATTTTCACAAATGACGAAATCACAATCACGCCGACGCGATTTGCGACCTAGCGGTACTTTACTGGCTAGAACAGTTTAAACAAAAATTAAAGCGAACGAAGCGCACAATCGATTCATATGGGTCTCAGCTGCGTACGTTAAATTTAAACGAAAATATGACAATCCAAACCCACCCGCACAATTGATGCATCAGGGTCCGAAAGGGTTAAAATTTAATTTTGATGAAAATAATATGCTAAATTTCTCTATTTTTTTTCAAGTTCGCACCTCTGAGTTATTTCGGAAGTGTGAATTATATTTTGGTTGAAAAACGCTGCGAATATTTAAAGAAAAATCACTTAATATTTGAGCCACTGACATATATGGTATTTTTCATGTTAGATATGGTATTTTTCGAATTATTTTATGTGGTAGAAAATCCAGAAATTTTTTTGAGTTTTTATAAATTTTGTATGATATCTGAAGAACAATTCGGGACTTAAATTCTTCAACAAGTTCAGGGTTGGCTAAGAGCGCCTTCAAATTGTTCTTTAAGCCTATAAGTATGCAACATATTCGTAATTTTCGTTATATTAGAAAATATATACATATGTAAGTTTAATCAGCGATCGGTGAAATTCTGTGGAATTTATCTTATTTACTTAAGCGATTTTGGCCGAACTTCCCCTATAATTTGTGATGTGTGTTTTGATGTTGTAACACAAATTGAGGGACCTACAGTTTTACGCCTAATCCGAACGGCGAATGTTTTTGTGACGAATGTTTCATGGCAGAAATCCACTCGGAGGTTTGCCGTTGCCTGCCGAGGGACGACCGCAATTAGAAAAAACTTTTTCTATAATTTTTGGATGTTACTTGGTCCGAGCTGGATTCGAACCTGGGATCCACCGAATGAAGCGCGCACACGCTACACACTCGGCTATGGCAAATTTAAATCTCTATTTCTTGGAAGTAAGACAGATGTAGTCGGATAAAACTTTTTTTATATGTACAATAACTAAAAACGCCACATTTTATAAAGCTATTTTGATCCCCGCACATATATTGAACCGCTTTTGTAAGCCAAATAATGTATTTTTTAATAACAAGAAATGTTATAGTTCCATAAAAGTGAGTTCATAGGTAACGTCTTTTTGAGTAACTTAGTTGCAAGATAAAATATAACTTTATATGAAAATAAATTATGGTTTTTTCTGGTTAGTGAAACATTTCTCTATACTACAAAAGCATTTGATGTTTGAAATGTAATGGTCGAAAAATTGTGCAATGGCGCGTTGTTTTAGTACAGTAAAACTATTTCTTCCAACAAATCTGCCTTATATGCGACGGTGCGTGCGCTTCCTTCGGTAGGTCCCCAGTTCGAATCCTGTCGGGGGCAAGTAATATCTAAAATTATAAAAAAAAAGGTTTTTCTAATAAAAGTCGCCCCCGGCAAGCAATGGCAAACTTTGGAGTCTATGAAAAAACTGCTCGCAAAAATCATTTGCCGTTTGGAGTCGGCGTACTGTATGTGTTCCTCAATTTTTGTTGCAACACCAAAGCGTACACAACAAATTGTAGATGTTCGGCCAAATTATTATTATTAATTGTTTTACCCTGTTCAAGGTAATTAAACCTGTTGCAGCGACCTTGGTAAGTAGAGAAAGGATGGTCATCGTACTTGTAAAATTGTTTGCGCATAGTAAAAATAAAGTCGCCTTTCAGTATATTTAAAGCAGAAAAAGTTCAATAATAATTTTTTAAATATCGACCCCATAAAGAACACGTTCATTCTACCAGTATTTTTTTTTTAATAAAACCATTTATTTTTAAAACGCCAACTTTTACTTACATGTTTTACATACCGCATCTGCATATACATATATATGTATGTCATATGACGTCACAGACGTGTACAAGTAAAACATGATTTAATAATTTTGCAGCAATCCTCATAATCATATACATATATGTATGTTACTCTTGAAAATCTCAGATACACTTTAACGAAAACTTCTGAAGTGGAAAGATTTATTCTTCATCATTGTATCAAATTTTGAATTGAAATTTATGCATTGTTTTTTTGTAATCCTGTGGAAATATAATTTTTCATTATGAGACGTTGTAGATTTCTCCGAAGGGCAGTATTAATAGGGATCCCTTATTATTTTCAATATCGTTGATTTTTTTCGACTTCCATTGGGTGATAATTTTCAATAGATTAAATATTTGTATTTGCTTGCAAAAAAAATATTATGAAGAAAACGTTAACAAACGGTTGATACAGTTTTATAAACGTCAAGATTGACTATACGATGAAATTAAACTTTATAAATGGAATGAAATGCTTGAAAATAAAATTTGAAAAATCTCTGAGTAAAATAAGTTTTGGTTACGCATAACTATTACCTTTTGTGTTTACACTCGTATGGTGTTGATGTGCAAAATTTTCACGTGTGATATTTTTTGGTTTATAATGAATTAGCAAAAATGCTTTACAATAGGCGCAATGTATGTTTCAAGCTTCCATATTTTCACCTTTTATTAATATTTCGCTGTAACAGTTTGTTTGGCTGATTTAAGCATTTATAGTAATATAGTAGTGTGATTATATTTTTATATCATGCGCAATTTTGATTCATCTACTCCATTCACCAAGACATAACTTTTCTTCGAATATATCGCCCTGCGCAACAGTATCTGTCCCTTGTAAAAATGTGAACGAAACACCTTTACTGATCCTCATCGCCAAGTTCATGTTTAATTTTTGAAAAATCAAAGTCTTCGCCTGTACCTCTCTTAAAGATATCCAAAACGTCCAAGCACGTTGTCTCAAAGTGCGTAGTAGCATCATATGATTCGGAAATGAATAACTGCGAATCAATTCCATTGCCGATTGGCTCCAAATAATCAGATATTGTAATGAACTTTTGTGCAATGGGTTCCAGCAGGTCTAAGCCAGGCTTTATTTCTATTTCTGGTTGGTCAGATTCTACAGTAGTCGACACCATGCCAACAAACCAGCCCTTGGCTGCTACCTGATGAGTATAGCTGACGAGGGACACATAAATGTCAGATTTACGTCCAACTTGCTTTTGTGGAATGATTATTTGAGTAGACAGTGCATCCTTGGTGTTCGAAACTGGGTGATCCAAAATGCAAATGCAACGAATTACTTTACCCTTCTTTCGTACCTGCACAGAAATAAAAGATCGTTAGAAATATTTCTGTAGCACGATATTCAAAGCAGAGACACTTTATAAAAGCTATTAGTCGTTCTAATTTGAATAAAATACTTGCAGCCTGTGCAGTAAATAAGATATTAACTACCTACGTACTTGGTCCCTGATACAAATATGTATGTGTTATATGATATTTTTACCCGATCAGGCACATAGCTGGGGTCGCAATAGACCTGCTTGCATTTAGCGACTTCATCTCCGGAGCGTACACCCACAACTTTTCCACCTTCGCCCAGTACGATTTCATCAATTGGTTTATCCAGCATATAAGTTCCACCATATATTGCTGATAAACGTGCAAACCCTTGCGGCAACTCTCCAAGCCCGTACATAGGGTACAAGTACGGCGACTTTCCATATCGGGCTAAAGAATCGGAATAAAGCTTGATACGACGAATGGTATTCGCTGCCGGCTCATTCAAATATTCGTCATCTCGGAAAAGGGCTAACGCATGACCAGTGAAATCTTGTGTATTCTTATCCAAACCAAATTTGTCATAGAGTGCCTGCATATTTGATTTTATTGGATCGAAATCTTTCCAAGTCTTTGGATCGTCTTCTTTGAAATCCTGCACGTAAACCAAGAAGTTGCGGAACCGACGTTTTTCAAACATGCCTAAAAATAAAGGAGTTAATAATTTAGAAGAAATATGAATATATAATATAATTAAGGTGATGAAAAGCTATTAATTACTGTTAATTTTTAAAGAGCTTCTTATCGCTCTTCAATATAAACGATTTTCCATTATCATTTTCTTCCAAATTTAAATGAAATTGAATTTCCAGGATAGTGTGCAGTCTGAAAACAAGTTCTTGCACAAAAATTTCCCAATTAAAAAAACCCCGTTGCTCTGTTTACAGATCCCTTCTCTTTCCCTGACGTTTTGGCAGAGACGAGATTCTATCCCATGATGTGTTAGATTTCTGCGTTGAGCATAGATCAAATAAGAAAACACCGAAAGAGAGAAATGCTGCTGAAGTGACAGTCCTTGGCCGGATATAAATCCGGGTAGTTGCGGTATCGCAGAACCGACTGTCGTGGGAACGAACGAACACGGCGCACAGAGGGCTGAAATGGCTCAAAAAATAATGATGGATTTTTATTCTGTTCCTTATAACGTTTTTTTTTTACCTGAACACATTTTCATAAACTCTTTAATTAAAAAGTTATGAGCAATTTAAGAAGAAAAAAATATTGTATGGAAAAATAATTGAATTATCTCACATTTCCTCCAAATAAGTAGCAAATCTTGTTTCTTCAGAAATATACTGAAATTGGAACGATAACGAGAAGATTTGCGTGGCCCCTACGCAAAGATAACACGTAAAATCGTGAAGCGTTCCACATTTTTAACTAGCAACAAGTTTTAAAATATCTAGAAAATTTTATATACGGATGCATATATAGAAGAATGCCAGCTTAGTAAAGGCGCGGTGCCGCAAAGAACAGAAACAGAAACAGAATCTGACTGATTCTGTTATCGTTTTTTCTGTTGCCAATTTGAAGGATCATATCGAAGCGTCATTCAAATTATTTTGTGTTCAGAAACAGGGATAGCACCATACAATGCTTCAAAATATTGGTTTGGTAAATATTTAGTCTAATATATGACATTTCTCAAAAGTACTTATTTCTGAATTCTGTTCCTGTTTCCGTTCTTTGCGACACCATGCCTTAAGCCTTGTTGCTTTTAGTATTTGTTTGATTTCCCGCGAAAATAATTTGAAATTTTGTTAAAACTGCTGATCGGTCAGTGTTGCAATCACAACATTATTGTGTTAAATTTTTTTACTAGAAGTGCTGTTTGTAGTTGCCTTTATCCCAACTCACTGTTTTGAACTTAAGCCCCTGTAGGAAACCCGCCCCTGCATTAACGAAAACCATAAAGTTTTAATTAAAATTAAATTCGAAAGGCCTCAAAATGGTGCACTCTAATGCAAGAAGCCCTAATAGTGACAAACTGGATTATTTCAAGGATATTTTTGGCGAATCTGACGTAGATGTTATTTGCGTCTCTAATATTTCCGACTTTTACTATTGTATTCCAATTTTCAATCTTATCCGTGTCGATCGAACAACAAATAAGAGGAAGGGGTGCAATTTATTGCAGGTCTGCCATAAAAGTAAATGTTTTAGCAGAATCAAATAACTCTGATACGAAATTTGTAAAGGTACTTGTGTCCTGTGTATACAATCCTCACAGTTGTTGCATGTTAGATTCGTTTTTTTGTTGCCCTATCTATGTTTCTGATTGAGTATGAGCGTTTTCTTGTATGTGGTAACTTTAATGTTAACCTGCTGTTAAATGACTCGTATGCTGATAAACTAGTTGACGATGTGTCTGCAACAGGTCTTGCTGTAGTTAACAAGGTGGTGCCAATAAGATATACACAAAACTCGAATCCAAGTTTGTTAGACCTTGTTATCACTTCTAGTCTTGACGAAGAAATTAAATTTGTCCCAATAAATTTTATATCTGACCATTGCCTACTATTTTGTGCGCTGGGGTCACTTAATTTTCTACTGACAGTTACTTTTATATACCGTGATTTGAAGTCCGTAAATGTTAATGATCTGTCTGTTTATTTGTAAAATGTTACCCGGGATGAATGTTTGTTTGTTGAGACGGTATACGCAAAACTTGAATTTTTAAATAATACTCTAATAAAATTGTTTGAAGCACATGCCCATCTCCGCATTGCTCGGGATATGAATAGGTCTTGCCCTTGGTATAATAGTAAAGTCAAGTCAGCCTCAAAATCACATGGCTGGTTATATGAAAAATGGAAACGAGCCAAGACGGACTACCCTTGGTCACTGTACAAAATTGCTCGGAATAAAGCTACCTCAATTACAAGACATTCTAAGCGGATATACTAAAGCTCCAAATTGAACCCGTTACTACCTTCGAAAGATTTATGACGCAACTTAAAAAATCTTAATGTGCATGAAAAACTTAGACCTCAGTGCAAGCAATATCAACCCCAACAAACTTGTGACAGTTTCCTAACTAAAAATACGTATAGAAATTGTTTGGGATGTCATTTATTCTAGGAACTCTCACGCTTATCATCAATCATTGCTTTACAACAAAAACTACGAAACTATTTCGGATTTTAATTGTTAAACTTGTAACCAGCTACCTCAATGGGAGAACCCAAAAAGAGATGTGTAGAGCTACCTCCTGCCGCAGGGATTTGTACTTGGTCCCCTTTTGTCTTTAGTCTTTTTGTCAATGATTTATTATCTGTGTGTCAGTACGTGAAATCCCATGCTTAGTTGACGACATTCAATTATCTGTCTAGTCGTTTTAGTATTGTTGAAGATTTGTGTTTTAGAATAGTGACTTGCCTGCAATATCGCAATGGGCACATGATAATTTTCTTTGCCTAAATGCTGCAAAGTCTTATTTTTTGCCTTTTAGTAATAGCTTAGTACATGTAGATGTTCCAAAACTTTTTACTAAGTTTACTGATAAGGCTCTATTATGAGTTCTATGTTGAGCTACTCTGACCATATAAATAAAATTTTGAGTAATGTGTATTTTGTTTTACGTAGATTAAGAATGTCAGCGTCGTCTACGCCCTTAGAAACTAGAAGAAAGATTGCTATTAACTGTATTGTATCACACATAATGTACTCAGAGCATATATGTATATAGATACATATGTATGTATATATTGATTCTAATTCGTATCGCAAAATTGATGTAGTGTTTAATAATGTTACGCGATATGTTTATGGCCTCAAAAAATATGACCAGCATCTTTGAATACCTTGCAGCAAGAAACTGTATATATGTACATACATGTATATGTACATATTTACATGCTTGAGTTTAAAACACCGAAATATCTTTATCAGAAATTAAAACTAACTACCTTTGGATTTTGATTAATGCAGTAAGGCTGTGGAATTCCGTTCCTGATAGTGTTAAGGCTGCGTTGAATAGAGTTGAATAAAAGGATAATACTTAAGTACGTTACATCTGTATGATGAATGTGACTGCAATTTAGATTTTCTCTTTTCTCTATATCTTTCTCTTTTATTACACCAAAATAAAAAAAAATTGTAATTTCTGTTATTTACTGTTAAGTTTAAACTTTTACTTTAAAGATTTAACGGCGTAAAAAGAGGATCAAGTGTAGCTAGTAAATATTAGCCATAATCAAATTAGTAATCAACACAAAAATGCGGAGTAGTAAAAACAATAAGGGACGCAAATGGATAAATTCGCGGTGAGAGCGAAATCCGTTGTGACGGTGTATGTGGTAAAGTGTTTCACTGTACCAAAAAATGTTCTAAATTGGTTGAGTACAGTAAAAATGTACTCACTGGTATTAACTGTGTGCGTTTTATGTGTAATATCAGCCTACATACATGCATAATATCGGTGAGGTACTAAGAAACACCGTATGACTTTTTTGTTTTTGTAATATTGGCGAAATTCATTAATTATGGGCAAGGCTTGTAGGGTTGCAGTTAAGAGTTTTTGGGCTTTTATTCAAGGCTTTCGACCTCCGTCCCACGAACACAATCAGGATCCTAACGCTTAGTCCTTTCTGGTTTATATATATTTTTCATTTTAGGAGATTCTTTTGTAATCTTTGAGTTAAAAATTTAATAGAAATGTATTGGAATTAATTTTCTCATGTGAAAAATAAATACAAAATGGAAAATCGTAAAATAATTCATGGATGTTATTAACATATTCTCATTGCGAAGTAATTTATATTAGCTGAAGTGGAAACCTTAATAAACAGGGGAGGATGAAAAACGGATGTAATATTTTTGTCATTGGGCCGTATTCATAGTAAAAATTAAATCGGTACTTTAAGTTAGTTGAAGCGTTTTCCACAGAAAACTCATTGAAAATTAGATCAAAAAGGTACAAGTATGTGCCGAAGACAGAATTTTTATTTAAAATGGTGCCTGTATTCAGAAGTTTTTGAAAATAAAGAAATATATATAAATTAGTCTACGAGTTCTTAAGTAAAAAAATTTGCATAATATTATAATTTTTTTCTTATCAATTTGTTATATTAATTTTTCTTGTTTCCAAGAGCTACCATGCATGGAGAGAACGGTTTCATACGTTTAATTTCACCTCTGAAAGGTTCAATGCCACACAAGGCTTCCACCTCAGGTTATCTACTTGTATAAAGAGTACTCTCACGAGTTGAAAAAATGCAGGTAAAAGAGCTTAAACTTATCTCAGAATCAATTGAGAAAATGTTTAGTGAAAACATTAATGCAATGTAGAGTTCAAAAAACCTGTGAAGTGAGCATACTGGAAGTGAGAGAACTTATGCCCCTATTATATATGGAGACTGGTATAAGTATACTAAAACTTGTATTAAGCATGGAAACCCACTACTGGCCGTCGGCAACTTAATCTAGTTACGCATTTTGATTTTATGTTTGAACGAAATTCTACAATTTTGATATACATACATACATATGTTTACATTAATTGTCATGCATATTGTATCAAAGTTACCAATTGTATTCAAAGTTACTTGCCAAAACAGTGAATTTGCGCATTTCTTTATGTATATGGAGTTTCGTAGCTATACATAATACACAAAGTACGATATTGGTAGCCATGACCACATTAGTATTCTTACGTAAAAGAGGTATTAAGGGGTATTCCGATTTTTGGGGCTCAAACCGTTAGTTGTTCCAAAAAAATTTTTTTTATTCAATAACTCAAAATACAGATTGATAGTTCCAAGGTGTCTTTTTATCGTTTACGAAAATGGTTCATTCATCCAAACAAAAAAAAAAATAAGGTTCGATGATGGTTTCAAAGTGGACCTTGTACAAACGACACACCCTGCTTCTTGGCAAGATTGTACGAGTTTCACGTATCTGCAATGCACAAACGAAACATTTTTGTAATCAGGATCACATCTGCTAAAAGATGAACTACAATCTCACTAATCCGATAATTAAATCAATTATAGTGACGAATTATTGAAAAAGTCATTTTTTTTTTTACTATTTTTCCGGAAATTTTTTTGTTTAATAAGACTAAATTTTATTGGATTGAAATAATTCTAGTTTATCTTATTCCTGAGGATTATACGAGTAATTTAAGTATTTAATTATTGAATTATATCGTACAGTTTTCGAAAAAAAGCTGCCAAGAAGCCGTAAAAATGTGGTTTTGAGATAAACGCGATTAAAGTTTCCAGACAACTCGCGCTCTCGGGTTTTCGCGTGACTAATTACGCCAAGTGCACGGTTGAGTCAAAATGGGTATATCTCCAGAACCACAATAGATATTGCAAGGAAATTTTTCCCATTTTTCGCATTTTGTGATAGTTGTAGAGTGTACTGTTAAAAGTATAATACCGTAGAGAATCGACGAAGAAAAAAACCAGCAACGGAAGCATTTTGGTTCTTATACCATCAGCTTTTTGGTAATATAAAAGGAACTCTTTAGCGATCGATGTCAGATTGCACTTGTTGGATGTTGGTTGATAGCAGCAACGATGGCGACACAGGCAGGGACGGAGCGGAGGAAAACTACTTTTCCCTGTTGTTGAGTTGATGGGAGACGATAATATAGAGTATCGGCGCATCTTTTACAATACTGTTTGTTAAATTTTTACATATATTCAATATCAGCCTGTAGGAGATTTTTAAGTTCATACACACGCCATGATAATAAAAATGAAAAGTGTCCAAGCAAGACTATCGCACAAATGTAAAAACTGTGTAAGTATACCACTGAAAACTTGAAGAAAAACACGTCTGCACGGCACGACGATACTTTTACTATACACTACAACCTAATGTATTCATTGAGCGTTAAAAGGAGGCGTTCATTATCAGAATTGTCTGTGTGTACTTGGTGAATTGAAATGATACTCAACATTTCCTATGTTAAGAAAATGTTTAATATATGCAGTATTAAATTCATTGTCAGCTATGTTGTTGTCGTTGTTGTTGTAGTAACGGTTACTCAGACCCAGCAAGATCAACCATGGTCGTTATTATAAAACTCATCTAAGGGAGGCCCAAGAAACGCGCAGTTTGGACAGGGTCGGACCAACGAGAAGGGGGGTTAGATGAGTCGGTTTTAAAGGGTAAGTGGAAAGGTTGGTGGTATCGTGCGGGGAGTTATCACATGCCGGACATACATTAAGTACGCCTGGATTTATTCTGGAAAGGTAGGAGTTTAATCTGCTACAATATCCATATCGGGATTCACAAAGTAGCTTGAGCTCCTCCTCTGCTAGGGGTGGTGGTTTGACCTCGAGGACGGCATTCAAAGCCCGAGGGTTGACGAAGGTGGTAATTGTATCTCGGTGAATGTCGTTTAAGACTACCTGGTAGGCAGCAAGGTCCATTCTGTTCGTAGTGAGTGACTGGATCTCGTCGGACATATGAAGGAGATGCCCCCTGACGTGTCTCGGAGGCGGATCCTCATCAAGCAGGTACCCGTTTGGGTAGCCACTACGGTGGCAGCCGACAAGGAACTGCTTGGTGAGCATGAAGTTGTGCTCCCTAACTGGGTGTGATGATGTTCGACAGGAGGCGTCAGAAGGCATCCCGTTGTCGTCCGGAGTGCTGCGTTCTGCGACTATTGAAACTCCGTCGGGTGGCTGAGGGTGCTTCGAGATATAGCGATAAAACAAAACCGGGAGTGAACGCCACCCTGTGGTACCCTTTGTTTAATTCTTCTCGGTTTTGACGTTGAATCTCTAAAATATACCGACGACTGTGCACCACTCAGGTAGTTCGCAGTCCACCGATTCAGACCCTGCCGGGGAATGGATGTTTCGCTATCCCGATGGCTTCTGCAACCTCGCTACAGGTGAAAGAAAGTGGCGCGCTGGGTTTTAGCAATTTGCGTAGCCTTATGACACCTTTCGTTTAGTCCTATCTACCGAAGGATGCAGTATAAACTGTCGGCTAAAGTAGCTCGCGCATCTCTTCGGGCCCGACGAGGCGCGGTCTCCGAATGGTATCTCCACTCGATTATCACGCTTCGCCGGATTGGACAAGGACCTCACGGTGGTCCAAATCTCGGCGTTTAAATCCCGGATTCGGGGATGTTGGGGATCGGACTGGCGAAGGTGATCAAGTTCGTTGGCTAATGTTGCGGCTTCCGCTGGCAAATTCAGACGAATTTCCGGTATTCGTCCAGCGGGAACGAAGCGGGCCGTAGCGGTCGTGACCACCCTGCCGAATTGTCATTCGCCAACGCGGACATCTCTGTGGGTAGGGCACTGAAAGCACTCTGGGTGAACGCCGCGGATCCGGACCAATCAGCTTTTTATTAAGTTGGTAAAGTCTTTCGATCCGCGGAGACAAAGTCGACAGGTCTATCAATCGTATTGATTATGGCTAGGTTGTCTGATGCAAGCGATACCATAGCATAGGTCGCCACGTTATGCCTTTTTACAGACCTGCACTAGCTATTGTTAGGACAGGCGAGCTACTGCAACTACCCATAATCCTGGTGGGGGCGTCGTTATTCATTGTGCAGAATGTCGAATCGTCCATCTGCTCAGCCAATTCATTCCTCCTACGATCTGCTGGCAGGCTTGAGTGTCATCGGTCGTGGTGCGCATTAAAGTCACCTATTACCGAACGTTTTCACCTCTGAGGAGTGCAGCTATTAAATATTTCCAGCGCGACATCGCCTGCCCCGGTATCTATGCCCTGACATTCAAGGGTAGTATAACGGCGGTCGATGTCTTCTTCAATAAAACTATTTTGCACTGTGTGGTGGGTGATGAACGCTCGCGATCCTGGCGATGCACACTTTATCCGTTGCAAAATAACAAAGTTGAACTGCTGTGCAATTTCGTTTCTTGGATCGCAGCTATCAACAGAACATGTCTTCTCATGAAGTCAGTTATCTCCTCGATCTTACTCTGAAGTCCGTTGCAGTTTATCTGCAGGAGCTTAATCTGCCCAGGATGAGTCGACGCGATGGAAAAGCATAGTTTTATTTGGTTTTCCTAAAATAACAAACCTTTCTTCTAACCTGTCTACAATGGACAATATTTATATTTGAGTTCAAGGACAGTATAAAACAGGTATTTGGGAAAAAATACAATAACAGAGGTAGAAATTATAGCTATTTCGGAGATAATAACAAATAGTATATCTATACATATTATAAAACAAAGTCTAAAATTTTGGAAAGAGCTAATCTCGGGCACTACTGAACGGATTGGGATGCAACAATGATAGCTACTTAAATTAAAAATTAGCCTATTCATTTCTGAAATATTTAAATGTAAAGATGTGTAGTTGTGTGAGTAGTAAATCAACTGCTCTTCGTTACTACTTCGTTCGGCTATGCGCAGAGAGCTGTGCTGTTGACTTCGTTGATAAACCGATGCAAGGCGAAATGATAACTTTGATCCACACTGTTAGATATGTTTGTTTTTCAGATGCTTTGTCATCATACAAGAAACTAGAAACTACAGCTGAATTTTTTAGTGTTTTCTAGTATTTTGCTTACGGTGTTGCGCATTTTCTTCCATACAAAAATTAGTTTTGTTTATGTGTTTATGAATATACATCAGCAGTGCAGAAGCAGCGCTGCTGGCTGCCCACATATTCAAACTGAATGAGTTTATTCATACGTGTTGAGTTTGCTCATTTGAGTTTTCTACTTTAATACCTAGAATTCCGATGATACCTACAGATTTGCCATTTAGATTTAAAAGACTTCAGTTTCCGGTAAATGACCATAAACAAGGCACAGGGGCAAACATTTAATGTAACCGGGGTGGATTTGAGTAAGCCATGTTTTTCACACGGACAACTGTACGTAGCCCTATCACGTGTTACATCGAAAAGAAACCTTTTTGTCCTTGCAGAGGGAGGTACGCATAATATTGTATACAAAGAAATTTTTTGATGTTTGTCCAATAAATAGTTTTAATTGCAATTGTATGCAACATAAAATTGTTATTTAGGAATTAAGGTAAATGCAAAATCAAACTATTTCAGAACCAAAGTAACTAATGTATACATAAAGAGAAAGCGCGTGGCGAAGCCTCGCGCATCCGTTGCCAGCTAGTGTACATACATATATATTATACTAGTCTTGGACTCAAAACTTAATATTATCGATTTAAATAAATAAATAAGTCCATAAAATTATACATATACATACACTTGCGGTCAATAAACGCACTACCAAATATAATTGAAATAAGATCACAGGAGAAATTTGTTTATAAAGTTAGAATATTAGGGTCCTTTTTATTTGCTTGGCAACATAGTGTAAATTAGTTATCCACTAAAATTTTTCTCGAATATGGTTTTTATAAGGAATAGCCAATTAATTTAAAAAAATTTGCAAAAATGTGCATTCGATGATATTCAAGATTAATTAAAAGAAAACAATTTGAATTTAACTTAAAGCGATTAAACCATTTTCACCACTAACGGTAGAAATATAGACTTCACAATAGGCTTTCCTAACAACGAGTCTTCCTCCTTTAGCCTCAATAACTGCCTTAATTCTTAAAGGCATGAAATTCACTAGGCCCTCAATTGATTTACTTATAGCGCGACCATACCAAACAAGTTCTAAAATCTTTATCAATTGACTTTTATTTGTTGGCTTCTGTTTAGCAACTTCACACTTCATTATGTGCCATAAGTGTTCAAAAGGGTTTAAGTCTGGCGAGTTTCCAGGCCAATCCAAGCGTTGAATTCCTAGATCGTTAAATGTATTGGCCAACTAAAAATAAAAATTCGAGCTGAATAGGATCATATACACCAATATTGTATAATGTTTTATACAGGATTTGTTTCCAATCAAAATTTGCCATTTTTGCACGATGGCATGGCGCTGGTTCATCCTGGAAGATTGGGCGATCCGTATAAGAATAATGCTCTTCAATCGCGGGTACTAAAAAATTGTTAACCACTGTCGCATATTTTTGTGCATTCATTATTCCATCAACCCCAAAACATGGTATGAAAAGCAGCCCCAAATCATTTGACTTTGAGGAAACTTAACTTTCTTTACTACACAATTATCCTGGAACCACTCTTCCATATAAACCCACATCTCTAAGCCGTCGGCGTATGGTTTGGACACTTAAATCCACTTGGTGAAAATTTTGCATCTCCGCCCTTATGGAAAGTGCACTTTTAAAGCGGTCGCTTAAACTTATCCGCCGCAGTATGTTCTCAGTTCACTTTCCGAGGACGACCTGATCCCTTTTTACGCTCCAACCCAACACTATTCTCATTTGTTTGTAAAAGACGAACAATAGTTGAATGGCTACAACCAATTGTAGCTGCTATTTGCCGAGAAGATAACTTTTCTTCATCTAATGCCAATATGCGAATTTTTTGATCACGCATTAATTTCTTCCGATTATTTGGCATTTTACACAACTTTTTCCAAATTTACTGTTATATAGCAGAATATAGTCTACCAAAGTGGCGGTGCGTTTTTATTGACCGCAAGTGTATATGTATGTAATTGATGATCACATCAAGCATAACAAATTCTAACAGTAATAAATAAATATATTTTGTGTTAACTAATAACAATAAGCACACACGCACTGTAATAGCGGCAGACTGTGGTAATTGAATTGTGGTGGTAGGATATAAGGAAAGTGGTAAAAAATAACAGCAGCTGACAAACCGACTGTGGTCCATTGGCTACGCACTTGCCCAGCAAGTTTTTGTTTCTCCATAAAATTTTGAGGAATGCTGCAGAAGTGACAATCCTTGGCCAGATACAAATCCGGATCGTTCCGGTGTCGTAGAACCGCCTGTCGTGGGAACGTGCCCAGCAAGTCGTAGGTTGTAGGTTCACATACCGGTGGGGTTATAAAAGAAATGTGATGAGATGTGGTGATCTCCAAAATAGCTATAATTTCTAACAGCCCAGACTGGCTTTGTTTTTTTTCAAATACTTCCCTTATACTGGCCTTGAGCTCAAAAATTAATATTATCTATTTAAATAAATTAGGCCAAAATAAAATAAAAAACATAGCTACAATTGTCAATAAAATCTTATCTGGAAGAGAGTGAATTGAAACATGTTTAGTTAGTTTATCTATTCAAGTCAAAAATATAGTATTCTTGTTTAAAAACCAGTGCACCATGTGTACCATGTATATAACCCTATGTTTTTATAGGAGAACGGTCATATTTACACCTGTTGCATATAATCCAATTATTTATAAAGATTTTTAGAACCATTCTCTCGTTGGATACTGAATCCTACCAATTATTATTTTCAAGGTTGGCTCACAAGTTGAGCTTCGTTAGTTGGCCAACGAAATATTCGTAGTATAAGTCATTAATTGAATTTCTATATACCGCTGCTTTTAGTTTGTTTACAAAAGTTTCGATACCATCGCATATTTATATTTTAAAACATTTTTTGAAACTCCTCTTCCAAAGGATTGTCGTTATTAACTAGTGAAATGTTGTTATCCTTACTTAACGTATCCTTAAACCAAATAGTTTTAAATAATTAGTTATTGTAATATTCCGTAATTCTTCTATATGCATCATGAATTAGTCCAATTCCTCTGCTCCCGTTAAATTCCGGAACATCTACCAACAAATCGCAAGTTATGTGGCATGACATGATCTTGCGGTACTTGACGTCTTGTTTGTGTAATTTTTAGGGAACTGTTTTTTCAGTTATGCACAGTACAAAACAGTTATTTCATTTATAAGCGTCTCTAACCCTTTATTATTTCTTTCTTATAATTTTTATTTTTCCAATTTTTTGATAAAAATGTCATTAAAACAATATTTTTTGGTATCCAATATCACGATGCAGAGAAAAGAAGGTGGCGACAAAAGCACGTCCCTTACTTCGTACTTGCCTGGTTTGAAGGATTGACGTCACAACTTGCTCATAAAAAGTTGATTTTTCAGAGCTTTTTTTTTAGTGATTTTTACAAAAAGTTAAACACAGAATAATAAATGTGAAGTGCCGAGCTTTGTATTTTAGCAGTTGCAGTGCAAATAAAACGCCCAAGTGCAGTTATCACCTTCCTTTTCTTCTCGATATTCCTGTGACAGGAACCGCTGTGACGTGTACGCTGCCGGGGTTGTCGTAATCTAGTTTTCTATCATTCTCGATCCAATATCAAAAGTTCGCTTGACAAATTCACTTCATTTTCTCAAAATTGTTAATTCAGAAACTTTTAATAAAACAATATAGGATATATTTGTCATCAGTAATTTAATTTTAAAAGGTCAAAATTTGCACACGCGTTTTCAGATTGTTTTCGTTTTTTGCGACTGCGCCAGTAAAATAATCAAAGGAAAGTTGTTGTTGTGTCTTTTTTACAGTATTTATTTTCCGAAAAGAGCGATCGATAATTTTTTTACATTAACGTATATCTTCAGACTTTCAATAGTAATAAGTTTAACTTAAGAACCAAGTGGCTAAAAGAGAAAGGGAAATTAAGTCAACAGTAATTGAGCATAGTTTATGTAAAAAGTGGGGATTTTATGACTATATGCTACATAATCAATTATTTACTTATTTAACTAGAAAATAAATACAATTTGCAGGTTTGTTTTGATTCTTTATATATTTTATAACAACTCCTTTGCAAATTATAAACGCACCACATATCGACAAATTTTCTCTAATTTACTTTTCTTTTATTAAATATCTGCGCAATTTTTAATTGAACAGCTCATTCTTCAACAAAAACAATACGAACAAAATTTATAACAATTTAATTAATTTTCATCAAAATTACAAACTTTTTCGAGTACGACGTTTTGTAGCGCAACAGAACTACTGAAATTACAGAATACGCGTGCCAGTCAAGTGTCGTGATTCGAAAAAAAAACTCGTTTTTTTTTCTTTTAGCTTAATCTGTTCTATAACTATCTTTTAACATCCCCTTAAAATTACAGCCCTGAATTCCACGTATTTAATGTACACGTGTCGAACTTTGGTGAGATCGACCGCACGCGCTGGGCACGAAGTACGAGCTAGTAGCAGCACAAAAGAAGCCCGCACCGCTCGTAGAGCTGAGAGAATACAAAGGGACGAATTCTTTGAGGAAGCTGAGGGGTTGCTTTATGGAGCTGGAGTAGCGGATTAGAATTGTATTGCTGTAAGTCACATATTTCAAAATTTTCAATGTTTCAAAACTTTAAAACGTTTTTTCTCGAAATCACATTTTTGCAATTTGTGTACACGATTAGGGGAAAACTATTTGACCTATCGAACTGATTCAACTTGGATTTTGTAGAGTATTTAAAACTGTTCTATATGAACCACAGTTTCGTGCAAGTTTAATTATTTTTCATAATGTAAACAAAAAAAAAATTCACAAATTTTAAGCAAAAATTGAATTTTTAGATTCAAAACGAGAAAAGAATTTAATTGGGGGTTTTATCGGTTTATTGAGGTTCATATAGAGTAAAAAGGTATTACAATTAACGACATTTAAATTATTTCTGTTTCAGTTGAGAATTATAAACGCTATCGTGTACACAATGGGACCAATTCACCAGCGACACGCTGCACTGCACATTTGATTACTCCGCCATTTTCTAACTTTTTCGAGTTTTTCTTTTTTGGAAATATTGTTTAAAAGTTGTCTCAAACATACCTTTTGAATAAACAATCTACATATGTAATACCTTTGTAACAAAAAAAAATTCCGAAACATCACCTTTTTTTTTAGCATCACACCAGGAGACCTAAATTGCGGTTGCAGTTAGATAGTAATAGAACAGACAGCAAAAAGAACCCTACTCAATATTGGTAAAGAAGGGTATGGGAAAGGGAAAGTCATATAGTCTAAGGCTTTCTTACAGGCTGCGAGGTCATCTCCACAGGCTCGGGATATGGTCGAATGAGTCCTGTCGCTTTTGCGACTCGGCTCCGGAGAGCCCGATGCACCTGTTGTTTGAGTGTGACGCTACCTCGAGAAGACGGCAAAGTTACCTGGGTACACATAGCCCAACGAAAGAACATGTACGCTCGTTGCCACCAACTATCATATTAGACTTCCTAAAGAAGTTGGAATTAGACGAGGATGGATCTTTAAGGTCGAAGTGCAAACCTCTAATATATGTATATCTATGTATATCTAGATAGATTGATACTGGTATTGAGGTTTGCACTTCGACCTTGCGAGCCATTGTGCCCTTCCTTTCTCTCCGCGACGACTTTCCCGAAAATTCCTTCAGTTGAACTGCAACGCGCTGCAGGGCAAGATCGAGGAGATAACCGACTTTATGAGTTGGCATAACGTGTCGATAGCTGCTATCCAGGGAACGAAGCTGCACAGCAATTCAACTGTGCTGACTTGTAACTTGACTGTGTTGAGTTGCAACGGCTTCAATGTGCATCGTAAGGATCGCGAACGAGGTAATTGTGGTGGTTTAGCGTTCATGACTATCACAGGGACACTACCCTAGAATGTCAGGGAATAGCTGTCCGGTCAGGTGATGTTGAGCTCGAAATTTAATATTAATTTAATAATTAAAAGAGGTATTCCTAGAAAAAAATACACCAAGATCTTTAATCTCGTCAAAGCATTTTAACAAAGAATGAGAAATATTGTAAGGCATCGGCAAGATATTAAGATCTTTTGAATACGAGACTTTAAAGTATTTTTTAATGTTTAAATGAAAACAAGAATTAACTCACCAAAAATGCAAGCTGTCAATGTCGTTTTGAAGCTTAGACACATTTCCGGCTTCTCAATTTCGAAGATGCTTTTAAATCATTAGCGTAGAGCAAAAATTTAGCAAATTTAAAGCAGTTACTTTTACCAATAAAAAAAAAAAAACAAATAGTAACGGACCTAGTATTCTCCCTTGGGGAACTCCAGAGGCAAATAAAGATTCCAACGAAATGACATCAACGGTTACCACATACCTTCTTTGGTATGCGCGATCTAAACAGGGTTAGATCGTAGTGGCCACCCTAACGAGTATCTGCTTGCTGAGGATCCGCCTCCGAGACACGTCAGGGGGCATCTCCTTGATATGACCGCCGAGATCCAGTCGCACACCACCAGCAGACTGGACCCTGCTGTCTACCGGGTAGTCCGGAACCACATTCACCGAGAGACAATCACCACCTTCATCGACTCTCGCGAATGGCGTCCACGGGGTCAAACCACCACCCATAGCAGAGGAGGAGCTCCAGCTGCCTCGTAAATCCCGCGTCACTCAGGCCCAACTACGTTTCGGATATGGTAGCAGGTTAAACTCCTGCTTATCCAGAATTAATCCAGACATACTCAATGTGTGTCCGGCATGTGATAACTCCCCGCACGATACCGCTCACCTTTTCACATGCCCCTTAAAACCGACTCATCTAAGCCCCCTTTCCCTTTGGTCCGACCCTGTCGAAACTGCGCGTTTCTGGGGCTCCCCCTAGATGAGTTTGATGATAACGACCATGGTTGAACTGATATGGCAGGGTCTGAGTAACCGCTACAACAACAACATAATTTCTTTTACATAAATAGGACTCCATCCATTGAAAAAAAACTGAATGAAAGCCCATAAAGGACAGCTTATAAATAAAGCAACAAAAAATGGAAACTTTATCAAAAGCTTTAGCGAAATATTTGTAGGCACAGTCAGCCTGGAAGCCAACAGAAAAAGACGCAATACAATATTCACTTAATACTGCAAGATTAGAAACTTAAGATCTGTTAGAAACAAAACCATGCTAATTCGGCGAAATCAAACTCTTAGACGCAAAAATACATTGTCTTTAATGATATTTTCAAACAGTTTCGAAACAGTTGATAGCTTTGAAATTCAAAACAACATTCTTATTACCACCTTTGTGAATAGGGGTAACAGAAGTAAATTTCCAAACATTAATGAAAATTCCTGAAATCAATGACAAATTAAAGACTTTTGTAAAGGTAAAATTAAAGCGGAAAATTTGGCTACGAGTTGATTAAAACTCAAAAAAATATATTCCTAAGTTTCTTCAACTTATTCAAGATAAAGTTAAAGGGAGTGTGTAAGGTCTTTGTTTTTATTACCGGAACGTTATTTAAACAAAAATCAAACATTAATGTTTTACAAATATTATAGCATTTAGAATCGTTAGTGCACGACAATAGGTTATCTCAATTGTATTCCACTACCAGAGTATAAATTAAATCAATCACAGGGAGCATAGCTAAAAGACATCCAGACAGAGGCGCATGATGCTTTTCACAAGGCGTTATAGGAGAAAGGCACTCACCAATATTATAGCTCAAATTATCACTAATAAATACGAGATCAAGATTTGTATCCATCTTGTTACCAAACCCTTTAACTCGCATTGAACGAAGCAGCAAAATAGTATCAATAAAATAAGATTCATGCGTTGAAATAACATTCATGGAATAACACCTAAATTTGAAAAACTACCACACCAACTGATATTATTTAGATTAAAGTCACGTAAAAGACATATTCATATCATCTAGCTTATTTGAGACTAACGAAGTTATATTGTCAGCATACAGTTGATAGTCTCCACGCATAGTGGTTATACATGTTTTTGTTGTTGCTCTCCTTTTTGAAAAAATGAAAAAGGCGTGTGTCTACACTGGCAGGCCAAAGATCAGCGGAAAGCATCTTATCATAAAATTCTAGAGGTACACCTAAGGGGTTATATACAAAGTTGGGGCTCAAAAAATCGAAAATATTTTTATTGCATATTCTAAAAGTACATACTTTATAGAATATCAGCGCGAAATTTCATCCAGATCGGATCACTAGATTCGAAATTACAGCCGTTCGCAGCGAACTGGACCCATCCATAATTAACTTAAAACAAAACTTAAAACGCAATTATCTCGGAATAGCATTTTTTGAAAAGTACCGTTGCCGTTCACACGATAACTCAAAAACTTATAAACCGATTATCATAATTTTTTTTTATAATTATTCGTATTTACAATCTTGTGTACTTGAACGATCGTTTTTGAATCCGAAAATTTTCGATTTTTTGCAATAAATTTTTTTTTTAATTTTCGAGCAACAAAAAAATTGACTTTTTGAAAACCATGTACACAAGTACACAAGAATACATTTCTCTTCAATAATTATAGTACCTTTTTGATTTCACTTGAGCGGTTCGGCTTGGAGAGTGTGAACGGCAAGGCTCTACAGAAAAAACACGCTTCGGGAGATGGGCTCTAACTCGGAAAATTTTAAATATTTTTTTGAAATTTAACTTGTTTTTTTTTCTTCAATAATACTACCAACAAACTGTCTTTCGCTTTATTGAATAAAATTTGCAAAAAACCTTTAAAAAAAATCACGAACTTAGCTCACTTTTTCACCTCAACTTTGTATATAACCCCTTAAATTTAATTTTTTTTATGCTACTAAGCAGAGTTTGCTGTTTAACTAATGCGTAGCACAAAATATGTTTCTTATCAACAGTTGTATGCTTAACAACGTAGTTGTAAACTTCAAGAGTTCGCTTTCAATGAAACAAATTTTCACAGTAGAGGCAATCTGTATTTTTGCTGAAAACTACTTTAAAAACATTTGTATCAAATTTTACAGGCGAACTAAAACTGCGTGTTCAACGTCAATCTATTTATACCTTTCTTTTAGTTTCTGATTTACAGTAATTTTCAATATGTGTATATAATGCAAACAATAAATGCGTACAATGTACATAGGTATGTGCTTACATATGTATGTTTGTGTGTACAGATGTAAGTACGTTTGGAAATTTACAGTAGTGATTTTTTAGTGCGCATACCCACTAGGATCAGCAAGCGGACGATTTCAAAGTGCCCAAGAGGAACGGCGGTAACATTATCCTCCCCGTAAGCATGCTTACTCCTTTGGATTACTGACGTCTAGCACAGCTATTTTTGTTGCGGGCCGCTCTAGAGTGCTGCTTGCTGTTTTTATAGTAGCTCGCCGCACCTGTCCGTCGTTTGCTAAGACGACGTCCACTATGACGTATTTTGGCCAGCAGTTCCTAGGCATAGACTCATCGATAATTACCACAACGTCACCGACCTTTAAGTTAGGCTGCTTGTCAAACCATTTTGATCTCCGCGTTAGCATCGGTCGATATTCTTTGATCCATCTTTGCCAGAACTTGTCAACATAGAGTTGCGTTTGCCGGTAACGTTGACGCAAGTCTCCGCTGCTACCGATGGGTTTATAACCTGAGGATGAACCGATCAGTAAGTGATTCGGCGTAATTGCTTCGTCGTCACATGCTTCTATAGATACGAAGGTGAGCGGTCGTGAGTTGATAATTGCCTCAACCTCTATGAGTGCGCTACGAAGTGTTTCATCGTTGAAATTGTGTTCGGGATGCATTGCATTTAGCACAGTTTTGATTGACCTTACGAGGCGTTCCCAAGCTCCTCCCATATGAGGTGCTGCCGGAGGATTGAACTTCCATTTAATGGCGTCAAACTTGGATTGAAGTGCTGCATAGTCTATATTGTTTTCTTCGGTACGTAAAATCTTCTCGACTGCTTTAAAGTTTGTGCCGTTGTCGGTGTAGATTTCTCTAGGCACTCCACGTCGTGATTTGAAGTTGCGGAGGCATAGGATGCACGAATTTGTATCAAGGCTATGAGCGATTTCGATGTGGACGGCACGAACCGTAAGACATGTAAAGATGACGCCCCAGCGTTTTTCCCGGCGCCTACCAACAGCAACGATCATTGGCCCAAAATAATCGATCCCGACATAGCTAAATGGTCGTTCAAAGGAGGCCATTCTTGCAGCAGGTAAAGCTGCCATTTGAGGATTTCGAGGTTGTGCCAAATTGTTCTTGCACGTTTGGCACGTCCGACGAACGGTTCGATACAGTACACGCAGACGAGGTATATGAAACTCTCCCTTTATTTCATTTATGGCTGTTTCGTGCGATTGATGGTGGTATCTTTCGTGAAAGTCTTTGACTATCAGGTTGGCGATGTAGTGTTTTCCAGGCAAAACAATAGCATTACGAGCTGACAGAAACTCGTCTCGCCCTCTAACTCGTATGATATCGAGCTCATCTGCAAATACGTTAAGTGCTTTTAGTTTACTGTCTTTATCGAGGCTCTTACCGTTTTTTATGCAGAGGAGTTCACTTCTAAATTCGCTAAGCTGTGACTGAGTTATTAATATCGTCTTTGCTCTTTGAGTCATCTCGAAACTAACATGGTCGGGGGGTTTTGTTGCGCGCACCTTTGTTTTGAGCCTTTCTACATAGAGGATGAACGTAGCTAGAGCACGATACAGCCGTTTCCAGCTTGAGAAGTATTCATAGTTGATAGCGAGCTTTTTCTGGTCTAGTTTCTGGATATGTACAAGGGGTACATGATTCTTTACTTCACTCTTGTCTGTTGGTCCCAAGTCTTCTCGGTAAGGCCACTCGCTTTCCTCGCTTTGTAAAAATGTAGGCCCTTTAAACCATACGTTATCATCGTTTTTGGTGTCGACTTTAGTAGCCAAATCTGCAGGGTTAGATAGAGATGGAACCCATTTCCATTGGTTAAGATTTGTGCGCTCCAGGATGTCTCCAACCCGAAACATTACAAATTGGCGGAATTGGCGAGGCTCCATGGTAAGCCACTTCAGCACGGTCGTTGAGTCAGTCCAAAAAAATTTATTTTGTATATGTAGTCGTGATATACGCAGTAGTTTTGAAGACAAGCGAGCGCCCAGTACAGCGGCTTGTAGTTCTAGTCGTGGGATGGATACTGGGCTAAGAGGCGCTACCTTTGATTTGGCGGCTATAATACACACGTCAATATGAGTTGAAGTTTTGACACGTAGGTAGCACACCGCTGCGTAGCCATATTCGCCGGCATCTACGAATGTATGCAGTTGGACGTCGTCTGCGACGCTTAAGTAAAGCGAGTAGCACCTAGGTATTTCTACAGCGGACATAGCTGCTAGGCTGGTCTTCCATTGGCGCCATTTAACATTCATGGTGTCGTCGATCTCCTCATCCCAACCAATGCGTGAGCGCCATATCTCTTGGAGTAATATTTTCAATGTTATTGTGTAATGCGATAAAAACCCTAAGGGGTCAAATATCGACATTAATACCTGAAGGATCTCACGTTTTGTTGGTATTGTATCGCCTACTACGACATTTCGCTTCAGGCGTGCAAATCGAAATGCATATTTAAACACATCTTTGTTTGGATCCCAGTAAACACCGAGGATCTTTTCGCTTGAGTTCAACTCTAGCGGTGCCTGGGCTCTAGCGTGGCTTCCGTCCATTTGCTCTAGAACTTCAGCGGAGTTTGATGCCCAGTTACGTATTAGGAACCCACCTGATGCATGGATGTGCTTCACAGCCTTTGCAATTTCTATGGCACTCTGTTCGTTGTCTTCACTGTAAATAAAGTCGTCCACATAATGGCGTCTTTTTATTGCATCAACGGCTTTGGGAAACTGCTCAGCGAAAGTATCAGCATTTTTATCACGCACATAGTGTGAAATGCATGGCGCGCAGCTAATGCCAAACGTGAGAGCGCGCATGACGTACACACTTGGTTTGGAAATGTCATCATCTTCATCTAACCAGAGGAACCTCTGGACGTGCATATCGCTATCGCTTACCTTAATTTGATGAAACATCTCTGCGATGTCGCCGCATATGGCGACCCTACCAACACGGAAATCCAACAAAATGTCCACTAGAGGGATAAGAAGATCGGGTCCGCCGAGTATAGCATCGTTAAGCGACATACCTCTGCTTTTTGCTGCTGCGTCCCAAACTAGGCGGACTTTATCGGGCTTATTTGGATTGTGAGTCACGAAGATCGGCAGATACCAAACGCGTTCTCTGTGAGCCGCTAACTCTCCACTGTTCAATTTCTTCGCATAACCTTTACATAGAAGATTGTTTATCTGTTTCTGCATAGTCTCGCGGAGATAGGGTTCTTTACGGAATTTTCTGTTGAGACACACCAGGCGTTTACGGGCCATCTCATAACTGTCGGTTAGTTTAACTTCCTCGTGTCGCCAAAGTAGACCGATTTCATACCTGCCGTCGATCTTCTTACACGTAGAGTCGAGTATTTGTAGTGCCCTTTGATCATCCGAAGAAAGCAGCGTCGTTTGTTGGGCGTCATCTAATTTAAAGTGTTCTTTTACTAATTCGTGGAGCTGCTCGTATTCGGCTTTGCACGCACATGAATGTATATTCAGCCATGTGTTCGACGACGAACCACCGCGCTGACCTTGTATGGCCCAGCCCAATCGCGTTTTTGTCGCTATAGGGTGATTCCAACTGCCCTCTCGAATCTTAAGTGGTACCGCTACTTGCCAGTTGTCGGCGCCAATGAGTATTGTTGGCTTCTCGTTGAAGTAGGATCTTATGGGAAGACCTCTCATATGTGGATAATCCGTGGCAATTCTCATCATCTCGACAGTTTGCCTAGGCAATCCCAGATTGTTCACGGTGTGGACTCCAGTAATATTGAACACTTTGCCGCTGTGTTGGCCGCTAATCTTAAGTGATGTCCTACGGGATGACTCTTCGTTATGGGTATTATCGCCCGTCCAACGAAGACAAAGTGGATCAGGCACTCCTGCAATGTTGAGTTGCTGAAATATCTATAGTCGCTAAATACTTTAACTATCGGCTCGTGTTGTGGTTTTGGTTGCATGGCCCAAGAAAGCTTATGATTGCTCGGCAATTTATCCACCAACTCCTTCACCAGCATCGGATTATTCATGTACGCGTTCATTTGACAGGATTCCATCGTGGAGTACACGTTACGTACACAAAGCGCAAAATCTATAAGGGCATCGAGTTTATCTTTTATTGGCGCAACCTTTTGTACATTTTTGATTAAATTTTCGATGATTAACTCAGGTCTGCCGAAACACATGCGCAGCGTTGCTATAATTTCCGGAACCATTGTTGGCAATAGTAATTTACTTCGCACCATTTCTCGGGCTTTACCCTTTAAGCACGCTTGTAATCGCATTAAATTCTCGGCATTTGAGTAACCTGCGACTTCTGTGCTTGTCTCGAAGCTGCTGATGAACAGGGGCCATTCCTCTGGAGCACCATGAAAATGCGGAAGTTCCTTTGGAATGGCTTGCCTAGCTGCTATTTGGGCTGGTGTCAGAGATGTCGTGATGCTGCTCTCGGAAACGCCCATGGCTACACCACCTTGGGATTGCGAAAGTATTTCGAATTTTTTCTGTAAGTAGTTCTGATTAATCAGCTTCTCTTCCTCCAGCATGGCTAGACGTAGCTCTAGGTCGTTTAAGTTTTGCGCCTGGCTGCTGACTGCAGGGGTGTGTCGCAAGTACTGCGATGAACAAGTTGTCACTGTGACGTCCTTTGGCAGACGAGAATTGAATGACACAGTTGGACAATGTTGAGATGCACTCAGTCTAACTGCAGTGGTTAGCATCTGCATCGATTTCGCATTGTGAATAGATGTAACCGCATGATCGGCTGTACTGATTGTGTTTGTGGCTACTTCTCCGTGGGCATTTACTGCACTCCCAGAAATTATGGCAGTATTGCCCGGTGTTGACGCTGCATGTGTAGGCGAAGATGTTGATCGCGGGCAAGATGGATTGTAGCTCGGCACCATCCCAATTTGTGCTGTTCTCGGAGGAGTTGCAGCCCTCGTAGTTGCGGTGAAAGTCAAGGGGTTGCATTTGTCGCAACACCAACTTAGATCTTCTATTCCGCTGTTAACCCCGACACACTCGAAATGGTACCACTTGTCGCATTGATCACACTGTACCATGCGGCTATCGTCTTTTTCGCAGCATTTATCGCAATTGTACTCACTGCCTAAATCACGTTCGTTAGCCATTAAAGTTGATTTTATAATTCGATTTATTATTCTATTTTATTTTAATTGTACGCGCAGCGCGATAAAAAATGTTTTTAAAGATTTGTAAACTTCAAGAGTTCGCTTTCAATGAAACAAATTTTCACAGTAGAGGCAATCTGTATTTTTGCTGAAAACTACTTTAAAAACATTTGTATCAAATTTTACAGGCGAACTAAAACTGCGTGTTCAACGTCAATCTATTTATACCTTTCTTTTAGTTTCTGATTTACAGTAATTTTCAATATGTGTATATAATGCAAACAATAAATGCGTACAATGTACATAGGTATGTGCTTACATATGTATGTTTGTGTGTACAGATGTAAGTACGTTTGGAAATTTACAGTAGTGATTTTTTAGTGCGCATACCCACTAGGATCAGCAAGCGGACGATTTCAAAGTGCCCAAGAGGAACGGCGGTAACAGTAGTCAATAATATTGCATGCAGATACGGAAGGCAGAAATGATGATAAATGCAACCAATACATACGGCCAACAACCTTCAACTCAGTATACGTATTTAGTACAATAATTCTTAAATTTGTCGTACGCCTAGTATTCACAACTTTCTTCCACTCCGCATTCACTGACCTTGGAGGGACAGACAACGCAGATAGAACAAACGGAACCGCACGGTGGTGTCCTGTCTCCACTCTTGTTTAACCATTATATCTCTAAGCTCCCTCAACCACCAGAGGGAGTCACCATAGCCTTCGACAGTCGGCTCTATGGGGTAGGCCGATCTAAACAGGGTTAGATTGCCGAAACAACAGTCCTTGGCCGGGTGAAACCCGGGTCATTCCGGTACGTAGAACCGACTGTCGTGGGACAGTGCCCTCTCAAACCCACTCATCTAACCCCCCTCTCCCTCTGGTCCAACCCTGTCGAAACTGCACGTTTCCTGGGCCTCCCCCTAGATGAGTTTGACGACAACGACCATGGGTGAATCCGCTCTTTACGGGGCGCGACTAGCCGCTACAACAACAACAACAACAACAACAGTCGGCTCTACGATACCGGAACGACCCGGATTTATTTCTGGCCAAGGACTGTCACTTCAGCAGCATTACCCAAAATTGCATGGGGAAAGTTTGATGATGTTACAACAACAACAACCATAGCCTCAGTCGGCTCTACGATACCGGAACGACCCGGATTTATATCCGGCCAAGGGCTGTCACTTCAGCAGCATTCCCCAAAATTTCATGGTGAATGTTTTATGCTGTTACAACAACAACAACCATAGCGTCATGTGGTTATGATTGCTCGATAATGGCCACGGGCAATGTAATTGATGACCTGTGTTCGTAAGTAAACGGATATTTCTCCGACTTTACCCGTTTCTTCACTGCCAGAGTCGATGAAGAAGTTTTGATCTCTTGTGAAAGGATAAAAATAAATATTAAAAAATTACAGAAAAATAAGATGGGAATGAGACAATTATTGCAAGCTATAGAAGTAGCATTTGGTGAAAGAATTAAAGCAATGCAGAAAGCTCAGGAGACATGTGAAAAAAGTGTGAAGGAAGTAAACCAGATTAGTGAATTTGCTGAGTGTTTTAAACAAAGTAGCGAGCAGGTATGCACCGAAATAAAGAGCAACAAAGAAGATAATAAGAAAATGATTGAAACAATTAGTAATCAGAATGAAAAAATGTGTGCTGAAATGAAGAAAAATGTAAACAGTGATTCCAGAGTATCATACGCAAATATAACAAAAAGTAGCAAAACCAAAAGAGAAGCGTTGCCAGAGTTAAGAAAAGTACTTCCTCTAATAGTAAAGCCGAATAGAAAGCGAGATATAGAAATAACTAAAAATGATTTAAATTCAAAAGTTGATCCTAAGGAGTTACAAATCATGAATATTGTAGCCAGCCAAAGCGGAGTAGTAATTGTCGACAGTGCTAATGCACAAGAACGTGATAAAATCAAATATTCAATCGAAAATAACCTTGGAAATAATTATGAAGTAAAGATTCCTATAAAAGTGAATCCAACGGTCCTTATAACTGGTATAAATTACAAATATGGAAATGATGAGCTCGCTCAGAGAATTAAAAGGCAAAATAATTGTCTAAGCGAAATAGATGTAAAAATTGTAAAACAATACGAGGTCAAGAAAAATGGAAAAAATTATTACAATGCAGTACTGGAAGTGAATATAGAGGTGTTTGCGAACATACTAGCTGAAGAAAGATTCAATGTAGGATGGGAACGTTGTAAAGTGTATGACGCAGTGCAGGTATTGTGCTGTTTTAAATGCAAAGGCTTCAATCATAAAGCGATTTCTGTAAGGGAAAGGAAGTATGCACAAAATGTCATGGTGAGCATAAATCTATAGAAAGCAATAAGGTAGCAATAAATAAATGCATTAACTGCATAAGGGCAAATAAAGAGCTAAATTTGGGACTAGATATTAATCATGATTCCATGGATAGAATGTGCTCTGTATATCAGCAGAAGCTAAATGCAAGAAAAAGGAAAATAGATTACTAGCAACCAATAAAAGAGCCTGTGAATACAACAAAAAAATCTAGCACACATATAAAACGAAAAGACAAGGTATGCAACTTGGAGTGTATATATCTTAATATCAATAGTATAACAGCAAATAAAGACGAACTAGAACGTCTCATTGAAGTAAAAAAACCTTGCATTGTATTGTGTTCTGAAACGTGTACAACAGATCAAATTATGGATACTGAATTAAACATTTCTACATACAAACTAATCCGTTGCGACTCTCACAGTAGACACACGGGTGGAGTACTAATGTATATACACGATAATGTAGAATTTAACATAGTTTGCAATAAATCTATCAATACGAATATTTGGTGTATCATTATAAAAATTAAAAAATGTGCGCTGAAATGGAGAATTGGAGTGCTGTATCATTCACCAAGTAGCAGTGATGGTGACTTTATCATACATTTAAATAAACTCATTAATGAATACCTCAAAGAATTAGATAATAATCTAATAATTGGAGACTTTAACATAAATATGAATATATCGTCAACATACTCAAACCAGCTAAAAAAACTTATTTGCGCAAATGGCTATGATACAAAGAATTAATTTTAACACGAGAATAACACAGTATTCTGCTACAAAAATCAAAACAGAATGTGCAAGTGAATATAGAATTTCCGACCATGAGACAATTCATTTTAAAGTGCCAACTACAAAATATTATAAAATGAGAACATATACATATATCTGTAGTCTGTTGGGAGAAATATAGCGCTGAGAATCTTATAAACCTGTTGCGAACGTACGATTTTAGCCCTATGTCTAATAATGGAATAGAAAATAGAGTCCAGGGTCTGAATGACATTCTGACTCAAGCCATGCAAACGTTAACATTAGAGAAGAGAATCCATAAGAAATTGAGAAATAAGTGGTATGACCGTGAGCTGACAGTACTCAATAAGAGAAAATTTGAATTCTACAATGATGCAATAACAAAGGCCTATGGAGTGATTATTATGCCATTAAAAAAATATATAAAAAACTATAATATTTCAAAAGAATAAACATATGGAAAGTCAAGTACTCAAAAATGAGGGAAACATGAAATTGATGTGGAAATGTTTGAAAGATGCTGCGGAAGTGACAGACAACAGGGAGTGTATTACGAAAATTGTATTTAATGGTGAATGAGAGTCACAAAGATATAGCTAATGTATTAAACGTCTTTTTTGTGCAGAGCATAGTTCAAATTAATGATAGTATTGAAGAAAATACTGATGCTGATGAAATAACCCCAAATAGACCGCTAGGAACATTTGAATTCGCCGTTATCGAACTAGAAGATATAATGAACATCACTAAAGCATTTAAAAACAAATATGGTGGGAAAAGGCGTTTGTCCGACGGTGTTTTCAAAGACTCGATGACGTATATTGCTCACTTATATAAAGACATTATAAACGAATCTCTTAATAGTGGCATTGTTCCTAATTGCTGGAAGATATCAACAATAGTACCGGTGGAAAAAGTTAAAAGTACAATGAAGCCTGAAGAACTACGCCCAATTAATACGCTACCTGCATATTTATTTATTTATTTATTTAATTAAAGTCGACCATAAATCGCTGTCGACTAACACAAAATACAAAGTAAATTAAACTTAAAGATAAATACAGATATGAACTTAAATAAAACTTAACAGATTTATGTAACATTACTTAAAAAAAAATAAAAAGTAAAATTAAAAAGTAAACTTAAAATATCAGTTTAGAACTAGAAGTATTGCATTATGCAAGACAGCAAGCGAACATTCAGTACCAATACATTTGTACAAGTCATTATAGTACGAGCACCAAACACGCAAAGGATCACTTTTTACAAAATTTAGACGACAAAGGGGTAAATGGAAAGGAACGTAGTTTCTGGATGCCCTGGCCGGAACTGCAAAGTTTAGACGGCCAAGCAGCACAGAGGAATCGATCTCGCCAAGAATCAGCTTATGCAGGAACATTACCCCGAGCAATATTCTCCGATTTTCCAAAGTTGGCAAATCAATAAGAAGAAGCCTGCTTCTATAAGATGGTAGACGAAGATTTGGGTCCCAGTTAAGGGCCCGTAGAGCAAATAGCAAAAATTGTTTCTGCACGGACTCAATGCGCTTTATATGAGTAATATATCCTGGACACCACACACACGAGCAATACTCAAGTATTGGACGGACCAACGAAGTATAAAGGACCTTGGTAAGATGAGGATCATTAAACTCTTTAGCCCAGCGTTTAACAAAACCTAGATGACCCATTGCTTTATTAGTAATAGCAGAAATATGCGAATTGAAACTCAGTTTCGTGTCGAACAGACCACCTAAATCGTTAACCGCAGATATACGCTCCAAAGGAGTGCCATAAAGTACATAAGATGACAGATCAGGCTTCACGCGGTGAAATGTCATAAACTTACATTTAGAACAATTTAAAACTAGTGCATTTGTTGAGCACCAACGTTGAAATGAATCCAAATCAACTTGAAGTAGATTTAAGCGAGAAAAGTCTGAGGGCAAGTATGTATAACAAATTTTTACATCGTCCGCATACATTAGAGCTCGGGAATGAGACAAGATCTGAGGCAAGTCATTTATAAAAAGGGTGAAAAGCAGTGGGCCTAAGTGACTGCCTTGAGGTACACCAGAAGTAACATTAATCGATTTAGAAATAGTATTTTTATATAGCACCTTTTGAGTTCTATTAGAAAGATAGCTTGTGAGCCATAAAACCAGATTCATCGGAAACCCTAGTAAATCGAGCTTCTGAGTCAGAAGTACATGATTGATCGAATCAAAAGCTTTACTAAAATCAGTATAAATCACATCAGTTTGCTTTAAAGCCAAAAAACCATCCAGAACTAAAGAAGTAAACTCAAGTAGGTTTGTGGTGGTTGATCTGCTTCTCACGAAACCATGCTGACAGGGTGATAATATGGAAATACACGAATGCTGAAGTTGACTGGTAATTATTTGTTCAAAGGCTTTAGGAATCGCTGATAGCTTAGCAATTCCTCTGTAGTTCTCAATGCTAGATCTGCTACCTTTTTTGTGCAGAGGTATGATAAATGACTGTTTCCAAATTGCTGGGAATGACGCCGATTGCAAAGATAAATTAAACAATTTTAATATCGGTTCCGTCAAGTTCACGGCACAGAACTTAAGCACACAACCAGGAATACCATCAGGACCAGGCGAAAAAATCGGTTTCAGAGCCAGGAGACTCTGAAGTAAAGTGTCACTGTCAATGACTGGATTAAGAATACAGTTAGAACTAAGTAATTCGTACGGATAAGTACCGGCTTGGGCACCGGCTAACGAATAGGTCGATTTAAAAAAGTCTGCGAATAAATCTGCAATTTCATGGTCTAGGCTAGCATTCTTACCACCCAAAGATAAAGAAGATGGAAGTCCCACAGATTTTCGTTTTGAATTAACAAAACCATAAAATTTCTTAGGATTATCAAAAAATTCAATTTTGCATCTTGATAAATAAGACTTGTAGCAATTTTGATTCAGACGCTGGAAATTAGCACGAGCAACTAAGTATTTAGAAAAATCAACAGAAGATCCAGATCTATTAAAACGTTTATAGAGTCTGGATTTAATGTTATTAAGATTAGCAAGTTGCCTTGAAAACCAAGGTGGCTTACTACTATTGGCCTTAACAAAATGAACTGGAACACAACGGGTTATGAAGCCATTAAGGTAACTGTAAAAAATTGATGTGGCAGCCTCAACATCGTTACACGCATAAAGATCAGACCAATCAAAGTTAGCTATCAGATGATTAAGCATGTCAAAGTTCGCCTTACGAAAACATCTCGAACGAAAACGAGAGCTCACTTCCATAAAATTAACCGTAGGCCGTAAATTATCCAGTACAATACCAAGTGTGGGATGCAAGGGATCTTCAGGCAGGGATAAGGCGGAGATTCGACTGAGACCAATGCCTATTGAATTATCAACAAAAGCAAGATCCAGTAACTTATTTTTAGAGTTTTCCACATTATTGATCTTAACTAGAGGCAAATCAATAAGAGAACCAACAAACTCATTCTGAGTAACGCAATCACTTGCGCTGAAAAATTAAAACTGTTAAGGTAAAAAGCAGTAAGTTTAGAACGTAAGCCACGAACATTCTGGTAATGAATGGTTACTTTTGTGTCATAGTTGCATGGTTGGTAACCAAGTTTTTTGAACCACTGCGTATGGGCACGGCCTTTGACTTTGTAGTGAACAAATCCACAAACGAATGTACAGCCCAAAAAGATTTATGAAGAACCTTGTCAACATACTTATCAGGAACTAATATCCTAAAAGATGAGAAATCCCTATCAAAGTTAAAAACAAATTTATGTACACTAATACTACTAGAACTATCAATATCAAGCTTATCTAAAATATAAATAACAATATCAGCCTCCGCCAAAGATGGAATCAACCGTGATACGAAAATTGCTCGACGAGGCGGCACGGCAGAAACCAACATGGGACCAACCGAATTCGTAGCATTATCATCCAAATTACCAGCAACAGGAACATTATTAACTTTGTTAACAGCATCAGCATCTACAGAAACGGCAGAAGAATTAATAACGATTGCAGGGTTCTCAATAACGTCATATGAAATAATTATGGAAATAGTGGTAAAAAAACAACTATTAGCATACTTTGAAAAACAGAATGTAATAATACCAGAACAATCAGGGTTCAGAAGGAGCCATTCATGTGAAACAGCACTGAACATGGTAATCGCGGAATGGAAAGAAGATGTAGCCGACATAAAGGTGGTTGTATCTCGCTTTTTAGACATAAAGCGGGCTTTTGAAACAGTTGACAGAGTTATATTATTGGACGTAATGTATAAGATTGGTATCAGAGGTAAAGCGATGGAATGGTTCCGAAGTTATTTCAGTAACAGAAAGCAGAGAACGGTAATTGGAGGTGCAGTATCATCGGTTGCTGATGTAAATATTGGCCTACCGCAAGGCTCAGTATTGGCTCCGATATTATTCATAATTTATATTAATGATATTAAAACCTGCCTGAAAAATTGTAAAATACGTCTGTTTACGGATGACGCATTGGTAACCATTAGTAGAAACACTGTAAATAGTGCCATTTCAAGAGGACTTAAATTCTTTATATAAATGGCTATGTCGTAGAAAGCTGAAACTAAATGCAGATAAAACTAGATATATGATATTCTGCAAGAAACACAACAATATTGATTATAATGAATTAAGCAATATAAGTCTGAAGATAAAAAACAATGAAATTCAAAGAGTGGATAAAATGAAGTACTTAGGAGTTATAATAGATGAAAGACTGAATTTTGGAGAACATATACATGCATATGTTATTTAGAAACCAATATAAACATATTAAAAAACATCTTAAAATATTAGTATCTATATCGTTCAATTATAGAGCATCACTTTATATACTGCCCAACAATAATATTGCTAACAAATGATTTTCACAAATTAAGAGACAAATACAGCAAAACAAAGCAGTGCGATTAAGGGGGTCCGGCCATCTAGCGCGATCAAAAAATCGATTTTTTTTTTATTTTACTAATGAATAAGTCAACCTTTTGAGAATATCTGTACAAAATTTCAGCGCTGAATACCAAATATTGTAAAAGTTACAGCATTTTGACGAAAAGAGTGTCAGGCAAAAACAAGTCGTACCGAACGCGCAATGGAAAAACTTTAAAGCGCGTTTTCTCGAAACCATGTTTTTGAAACTTGCGGGCGTGATTAAAATAGAACTATCCAACATATTAACGTCATTCAACGTTCATTTTGTAGGTTATGAAAATCTACTCAATGTGAACCACGAAAATTTAATAAATACTACACTATTTGATATTTTTATTATATAAATGACATTAAAAATGACGTTAAAAATCATATTTTGCTTTTGCAACGTGGAAAAAAATTTAAATTCCCAGTTATCTGATGTTTTTGAGGTTCATGTACTAAAAAAAGGTATAAAAAATGTTTCAGACAAGAATTGTGAACGCTATCCCGCCCGCAAACTGACAACTTTTGCAAGGAAATGATTTACGGCACCATGGATAACTCCGACATTTTTCAATTATTTTATGTCAAAAAATTATATTGTATAGTTCATTTGATTGTTAAAATAAGCCTTAAAGTTTGGCACACCATATTGTTTTCATTACAACAAAAAAAATTTTATCGTAAGCACCTTTTATCGCCTCTCCAGATGGCCGGACCCCCTTAATTTTAAAATGCCCTTCACGAACTTCAAAGAGTACCATGTTAAATATGTCGAATTGGCTTAGTATAAAACAATCAACTAGCTATTATACACTGAAATTTATACATAATATTAAATTAGGAATGTTGCCAAATTACTTAAGTTATAGAATACATTATAATTATGAGATTCACAATTATGGAACTAGAAGTAGTAAAACCATAAGACTGCCTTAAGTAAAAACGGAATCGCCAAGAAAACTCTAGAATATGTAGGCCATAAAATGTATAATGAATTACCTACTGAGATAAAAGACTATGAAAACACTGTTAAGTTTAAAGGAAAATTATTTTCATACTGTAAAACGTTAAAGATGTAATATTTATGTAACATTTAATTTACTTGAATATAATAAAAAAAAAGAAACCTGCCGTTGTGTCCTTCAAAGTCCTCGGCGACCATATTTACCACCTGGACAACTACATTCCCACGACATTCGGTTCTACGTACCGGAATAACCCGGGTTTTACCCGGCCAAGGACTATTGTTTCGGCGATCTAACCCTGTTTAGAACGACTTACTCCATAAGTTGTCTGTCTCCACTGGAGCAACTCCTAGCAGCAGTGTTGCTTTACCTCCTTCTGTTGTTGTTGTTGTTGTTGTAGCGGCTAGTCGCGCCCCGTAAAGAGCGGATTCACCCATGGTCGTTGTCGTCGAACTCATCTAGGGGGAGGCCCAGGAAACGTGCAGTTTCGACAGGGTTGGACCAGAGGGAGAGGGGGGTTAGATGAGTGGGTTTGAGAGGGCATGTGAATAGGTGGTTGGTGTCGTGCGGAGAATCTCCACATGCCGGACATGTGTTGGGTATGTCGGGGTTGATTCTGGATAAGTAGGAGTTGAGCCTGCTACAGTATCCAGATCGTAGTTGTGCCAGAGTGACGCGGGACTCGCGGGGCAGCAGGGACTCCTCATCTGCTACAGGTGGTGGTTGGGCTCCGATGACTGCATTTGCCTGGCGGGAGTCAATGATGTTAGTGACTGTGTCTCTGTGGATGTTGCTTAGGACCCGCCGGTACGCCTCCGGATCCAGCGGTTGTGTGATGAGTGGCTGGATCTCGTCCTTTAGTTCTAGAAGATGTCTTCTAATGTGCCTGGGGGGCAGTTCCACTGCAAGCAGGTGCCCGTTTGGATGCCCCGAGCGGTGACATCCAGCAAGGAACTGCTTGCTGAGCATGAGGTTGTGCTCCTTAACTCGGAGCACATTGACCTCTTGGTGGAGATGCTCCTCAGGCGACATCAGAAGACATCCCGTCACCGTGCGGAGTGCGGCGTTCTGGCAGGTCAGCTGCTTCGTCCATTGTGTCCTGCTGGTTTCCGGCGACCAAACTGGCGCAGCATAATTTATTACCGGCCGGCCAATCGCCTTGTATGTTGCCAACAACGTTTCTTTGTCTTTGCCCCAAGAGCTGCCGGCGAGCGACTTGAGGACATTATTGCGGCTCTGTACGCTATTGGCGATTGCGGTTGTCGAAAGTCACCCCCAGAATCTTTGGGTGGTTAACCGTCGGAATGGGGGTGCCATCGATATGGATGTTAAGATCCAGCCTGACCTCCTTCGTCCAGGTGGTAAAAAGGGTGGCCGAGGACTTAGCAGGGGACAGCGCCAGGTTTCTGCTAGTGAAGAAGTGGGCAAGATCAGAGAGATATCCGTTCACTTTCAAACACAGATCATCAATTGCATTGCCGGTTGCCATTATCGAGCAATCATCAGCATAGGAGACAATCGTGACTCCCTCTGGCGGTTGAGGGAGCTTGGAGATGTAGTGATTAAACAATAATGGGGACAGGACGCCACCCTGCGGTACCCCTTGTTTAATCCTCCTTGGTTTCGATGTTCTGTCTCTAAACCATACCGATGATTGACGACCACACAGGTAACTCGCGGTCCACCGTTTCAGTCCCTGCGGGAGAGTTGATGCTTCCACGTCAGCTAGTAGCGTGGAGTGGCTAACTGTGTCGAAAGCTTTCGACAGGTCCAACGCTACTAGGACGGTTCTCTCACAGGGGCGGATTTGGTTAAGACCACGGTTCACCTGTGTGTTTATGGCATTAAGTGCTGTTGTTGTGCTGTGCACTTTCCGGAAGCCATGTTGATGCTTAGCTGACCCAAGGTTCCAGATGTCTGGAATGATGAGGGTGGCCATTGACAAATTGAGGATCCCAGTGAGGAACTCAACTCCCGCGGGGCCTAAATTTTTCAGCATCAACACGCTTAGTCCGTCAGGGCCAATGGCCTTGGAGGCTTTCGCCTTCCCGATGACCTCCTTTACCTCGCCACAAGTGAAGGTAAGAGGCGCGCTGTTGTTCGGTAATTTGCGCAGCCTCATGGTCACCTTCCGCTTGGTCCTATCCCCCGAAGGATGCAGTATAAACTGTCGGCTAAAATAGCTCGCGCATCTCTTCGGGTCCGACGAGGCACGATCCCCGAATGAAATTTCCACTCGGTCGTCGTGCTTCGTCGGGTTGGATAAGGACTTCACGGTAGACCAAAGCTTACCAACACCCGTGACCAGATTACAGGACTTCAGATGCTCTTCCCACTTGTTCCGCTTGTGTTGGTCCACCAGCCTCCGAATCTCCACGTTTAAATCCTGGATGTTAGGATTACGGGGATCGGAGCGGCGAAGGTGGTCGCGTTCGTTCGCTAGGGCGGCCGCTTCAGCCGGGAAGTTGGGACGGATCTCAGGGATCCTCCCTGCCGGAATGAAGCGGGCCGCAGCTGACGCAACCACCTTGCGGAACTTATGTTCGCCTTTTCGAACGTCAGTGGGTGTGGGTTCGGTGAACTCCGCGAACCTGACCCAGTCAGCCTTTTTAAAGTTGATATAGGTCCGATGGTCCGCGGAGACAAAGTCAGCAGGTCTGTCAATCGAGATGATTATAGGTAGGTGGTCTCATGCAAGCGATAGCATAGGTCGCCACGTTATGCTATTTATCAGACCTGCGCTAGCTATCGTTAGGTCAGGCGAGCTGCTGCAACTACCCATAATCCTGGTGGGGGCATCATCATTCATCGTGCAGAATGTCGTATCATCTATCTGCTCTGCCAAATCATTTCCCCTACGATCAGCTGGTAGGCTTGAATGCCAGAGATCGTGGTGCGCGTTAAAGTCACCAACTACCAATCGGTTTTCACCTCTGAGGAGCGCACCTATGTCAGGGTGATATCCTGCCGGGCAGCAGGTGACAGGGGGTATATAAATATTAAATATTTCGAGCTCGACATCGCCTGACCGGACAGCTATTCCTGGACATTCTAAGGTAGTGTCCCTGCGGTCGATGTTTTCTTCAATAAGACGATATTGCACTGTGTGATGGGTGATGAATGCTAAGCCACCACCATTACCTCGCTCGCGATCCTTACGATGCACATTGTAGCCATTGCAACTCAACAAAGTTGAGTTGCTGTGCAGTTTCGTTTCTTGGATCGCAGCTATTGACAGATTATGCCGACTCATAAATCTTGCCCTGCAGCCCATTGCAGTTCAGCTGAAGGAGTCTCGTTTGCCTCGGTAGAGTCGTCGCGGAGAGGGGAGCGACCATGTTGTTGTGTGCTCCTGCGAACCGTAGAGGTTCTGCCGGTGCTAGGCACCGGTGCACTAGGTGCAACTAGGGGAGCCGTAGAGGCTATGGGCGCCTTAGGGCGCGAACAACATGGGGCCACATAATTTGTGGACCACTCCTTATGGGTCTTAAGGCCTGAGCAGACCTTAAGATGGCTCCATCCGTAGCACGAATTACACCTTACCGAAGTGGAGTTCGGATGGAGCTTTTTCTGGCAAACGCAGCAAAAATAGGTTTCTGGACCAGGGTTTGGCTCGATGCCAGCCCTGACCAGAAGGAGGTGAAGCAACCCTGCTGCAAGGAGTTGCTCCAGGAGAGACAGACAACTTATGGGGTAGGCCGATCTAAACAGGGTTAGATCGCCGAAACAACAGTCCTTGGCCGGGTGAAACCCGGGTCATTCCGGTACGTAGAACCAACTGCTGCTCAGGGTTGGTATCGAGCCAAACCCTCGACCAGAAACCTATTTTTGCTGCGTTTTTTCTACCCCCCCGTCACATCAGAAGGCATCTCTTAGAACTAAAGGACGAGATCCAGCCACTCATAACGCAACCGCTGGATCTGGAGCCGTAAGCGCGGGTGAGACAGTCACTACCACCATTGTCTCTCGGCAATCAAATGCCGTTATCGGAGCCCAACCACCACCTGTAGCAGATGAGGAGTCCCTGCTGCCCTGCGAGTCCCGCGTCACTCTGCCCAATTACGATCTGGATACTGTAGTAGGCTCAAGTCCTACCTATCCAGAATCAACCCTGACATACCCAATACATGTCCGACATGTGAAGATACTCCGCACAATACCAATCACCTATTCACAGGCCCTCTCAAACCCACTCATCTAACCCCCCTCTCCATCTGGTCAAACCTCATCGAAACTGCACGTTTCCTGGGCCTTCCCCTAGATGAGTTCGGCAACGACCATGGGTGAATCCGCCCTTTACGGGGCGCGATAGCCGCTACAAAAACAACAACAACAACAACCACCTGGATAAAGGAGTGCAAGCTGGATCTTAATATCCATGTCGATGGAACTCCCATTCCGACGGTTAATCACCCAAGTGATATGGCCCAATTAAGATCTGGATATTGCAGTTGACATAACTCCTACCTATCCAGAATCAACCCTGGCATGCCAAACACATGCCCGGCATGTGGAGATTATCCGCACAAACAAACACCTATTCACATGCGCTCACCAACTCATCTAACCCCCTCTCCATCTGGTCTGACCCTGTAGAAACTGGCACGTTTCCTGAGCCTCCCTCTAGATGAGGCTGATGGCAACGACAAACGATGAATATGTTCTTCACAGATCTTCGTAGGGGTTCCTACAAGTGGAGTCTGCCAATATGGTGATACCTACTAATAATAAAGCTTTCATCATTATTAACTTACAATTATGGTTAAAACTAACGTTTTGTATATCTTTTTGCATTAAACCTAGGGGTTTTTCAAAATTTGGGCTTAACTAGTCATCGCATTCGTTCGTTTCCCACATAAAAAAAAAAATCGTTCAGTGGTCGTCGACAATACGTGTCATTACGAATTGTCTGGGTACCGAGAAAAAGCAAACGAATGCAAAATTGGTGAAAAATACAATTAAGAAACACATAAACCTATAAATAATAATTCTTAGAAACTGGAGAGTTTTCATCATTGTTTTGTAAATGTTTTTACTTACCCATTAAATCTGAAGCGAGGGCCTCTTTTTGATCAACTGGAACCTTGGCAATTTTCCCTCCCTTGTACACATAACTACCTTCAATGGATTTGAACTCAAGATAACGGGTCACACCCGTATGGATAAGCAATTTTACTAATTGCCCATTGGCCATAAGGAACTTAGGTATGAGATCAACATTCCAATCACGACCGCGCCCATACTTTTCACCAGGATTTTCAACGTTATAGCGTTGAAATAGCTCTTCTAGCGGTGTAATAGAAGCAGATTCGCCTCCGTAGTACTTATTGCGGTCGATATGCAATACTTTTTTGCCAGAAACAGAGAGCATTCCACTTAAAATGCACTCCTTTAGACCGGTGCCTAGCACAATTGCATCGTACTCTTCATTCATCTTACAAGTAAAATACTTATTTAATTACAAATATATAGTAATTGAAATAAATAAAGTTTTCTCCAAAATGTTTCCAACGCAAAACCGAAGACAACTATTCGTCACCAACACGTTCGAGCCTTCAATAAAAGTTTCTACTCATCCACGAACATTGGTAAATTAACTGCAGGCGAGAAAGAGACGTATAAACAAGTGTGTACTGGCTGAATAATTTCATTTCCCATACCAGAGCTACCAATTCACAGAATTATGTCCGAAAGCTAAGATCAAATTAAAGCGGCCCACACATTAACCAATATGCTAGTGATATTGATGCGATTACCAACAAATTAACTGAACAATGCGTCGTTCCTTATTCTTGTATGCGTCGGGCTGAACACTTGGCACATTCCTAACACGTGCAATATTCTGAAAGTTTCTATTTCCAATTTTCAATATTTGCAAAGCTGCCATTCACTTTTATTAACCAGTATATCCCTTAACCTAACAAGGAAATCAAAAGCATGCTGTCGTACAACTCCACTATAGACGCTCCAACTCATCGTACAACCGTTTACTCCGTCCACTAAAAATTATTGCGTTGTAATCTTCATCCAACCATTGATTGAACGTTACATAGGTTGCACAACCATACTATAAACAAAATCAAAATCTAATTGATCCGAACAAAGAGTGTTGTAAATCCAATTAGTCGTTATAATCTAATTCAGTTTGTTGGGCCGAGTATTACACAATTCTCTAGATCAAGTGTTTTTTGTGCAGGCGTCTGATGGCTTGATAAAACAATTTGCAAGATGCCGTCAAAGAATTATGTATGTTCACTTCTCTACAGCGCAAACATACCAAAAATAATGTGGAAAATCTTTTGTTTAGTGCCGAATACCTAATTAGTCATAGTCAAATGGAAAAAAGCTCAAGTTTTTGTAGATTTTGATATGTAATTTATTTTCATTCACTCCCCTACAATACCTTGGAGAATAAATTACGAATATACTCTCTGTCGTCGACTTGGTGGCGAATTTAACACAAGTTCTTTTTTTGTAAACTTGGTTTATTTCTAGAATAAATGTAAATTTACTTATAAATACATATGAGCTGTGCAAATCAAGCATTGTGCCCTTCAGCTTTTCCCCTGTCAACGACTGAAATTTGATTTGAGTTTGAACGAGCGGCTTGCCAAATATGACGAGCAAGTGCAAGATTAAAAAAGGAGTACAGCCAGAAGTACATAACATATGACATATATATATATTGTACATGGTGGAAATCAGTAAATTCAAATTCCTTAGCGGTATGCACGCTACGTACACTAGCAAATTATACGAACAATGAGAATAAGAATTAAAACAAACACATGCACACTTATTTTGAATCAAATCAGTGGCTAGTTTGACACCATTTCCCATGAATTCGTCTTTGGCCGCTACAGAATGCACATGCAATTCGGGTGATTAACAAAAAAAATTACATATGTTAAAAAATACTTATATAATCGATTGACAATTTGAAATACATAAAACCGAATCAATAAGAAATATTGGAATTCATAAACATAATTTGGTGAATATACATAGGTGGGCCAATTTGGATACGGCTCTTCGTTTTAGCCCAATACTAGAGCGTATGTCGACAGGTCTGACCTGACAATCTGCTCTACAATAAATGCCTTCTACTCTGCTTCGGCGCCATTCCCGTCGGGGTATGTTGGGATCGCATATGATAACAAGGCCGCCAATTTGTATGGCCTTTGCTCTCTGACACCACTTCACCTGGCGAGTCAGTGTGGGGAGATACTCCGCTATCGATCGTTTCTAGAAATGGTCTCTTTTTTCTTGAACAATGCGCCACTGTTGACGCAAAACGTATGTACATGTTCTCCAAAACGTCATCTGCACGTGGAGTTTGCAGTGTACTTTCTTGAACTAATTAATAGATGTGAATAACGCCGCGCAATTCATTGTCGGCATCTTGATGATTTACCGTTGAACCCTGTGATAGCCAAGCGGATTCGGCTTGCATAAAAAACCATAAGACCATCGGGCCGTTGAACTGAAGTCAAACGATCGTTCACTGATGACCAAATGATGCAATTTTCCATTTTAATGGAATGCTCCTCTTGAATACATCTCATTAACTGGGTACCCGAAACAGCTGTTTGAAGTTCCAGGCGTGGCACAGTTAATGCTTCTGTGCCAAATCTGTCGACGTAGTCATCCACATAGTGATAATCCAATATTAAGTATACAGCTCGGGCTACTTCACTTACTTGATTTTGATGCTCCAATGCGCTGACCGTTTTAGCATAATCAATACCTGGTGAAACATCTCCTTGATGACCCTACCCAATCCGATTGCACCTTCACGAAAATTAAATAGTAAGGCCAATACTCCTTGGACCATTCAGCAGCTGCGAACTGAGGGATACACCGCTCACCTCAGCAGCAGCGTCGAGCATCATACGCTATTCCCCTGGCTTGTTGGGGTACCAAAGTTTCCGTCGTGCTTCATTTTTCCTTCGATACTCCTTAACCTTTTCAGATCCATATCGTAGTTGTTAGGTAGCTCTACATGGGCATGCTTCCATAGTAAACCTGTCTGAATCCTTCCGTCAAGCCGTCGTGACTTCGAAGTTCTCTTTCTCGAAGTGACCGCGTTGTGCAGTGCAAGGTCAGTATGGCAACTGTCCAACAGACAGAATGGCATCGACTCCTTTGAGCTGGTTGCAGAGTCAAAAACTACCCATTCCAGGTAGTTGTTGGCAGCGAACGGGCTATTCTTGTTCATTTTCACAGTGGCTGATGGCAGACCAGGATGGCAGTGGTCAATACCGATTAGAAGCTTTACATGCGCATAAGGTTGCGTATATACATTTCATAATTTATGCCGCTTTTGCATGCCAGCACCACTTATAAACAAACCACTGTAAGTTGAGGAGTTGAGCGCATATGTTTCGACGCGTTTCTGGTTTGCGTAAAGCACAACGGGCAGAGTTCGAAACAGAATCTTACTATCGGCGGTGTCATCATTGCAGCTAAGAACAGTTGCTCTGGTATTATTTTGTTCTTGGCTATGTGACGCTGGCTGATACGCTCTTCAGGAAGCGTTGATTGCATTGACGAATTTACGGCACTATCCCCTGATTCATGCAACAACTTGCGATGGGTCTTTTACACCCGTCGATGGCATACCGTTTGCGCGGTTGGCAATTACGCGAACCATGTCCAACATTGAGACCTGTCACTTTACTTCCAGCCACCTTTTTGTCACTGGAGGTTCACGAAGCTGCTTACAATCAGCTGTCTTATATTGACCTTGGTATATATGGTACTTTGATTGGCGATGTGATACGGCGGCGTGCAGCACAACTCGGCGCTTGGAGTCACGGTTCACATCCCTGTCGTACACCACCGCCACTCGCGGAAATGTGTAACTGTCGCATGCGGATGTAAGGAAGCCGCAAGCACTGCCCATTCAACACGCTTACTCATGAGTAGCTTCGCTATGCTTTCATCGAGTAGGTTGGATTCGCGATATGCTGGTCCCCACCGTAAACGGAGAAATGCATACCTAAACGTTATTAACTTCCGAGGAAAGTGTTATCAACTTTTCCATTGAACCCTGCGCAGTTGAATCGGCAAAGACCGTAAAAAATAGCGGTCATTCTTCCGGCTTCCCAGTAAACTCTGGCAATTCCTGCAATTTTCTGTAAACGTAGGTTATTTTTAAAATGCAACAACTGTATCCGTAAACTGCAGGTGAGTCGGTAAAACCGATAAAAAATAGCGGTAATTCTTCCGGCGTCCCAGTAAACTCTGGCAGTTCCTGTAATTTTCTCGGTTGGCATGACAACTGCGGCGGTATGGAACGGGCACCGCTGATGATAAGTTGTTAAAGGCTGAATCATGGGAAGGCAAGACGGAGCTGGTATACATGTTATTGGTTATGGTTTCAACAGCAGAAATAGTTGCGGTAGATGTACCAAGAAGTGGCGAGTAACGAGTAGCAGTGTACGGCAAATAATACGCAGCGCTATATGGTGGTGATGGTTCGGCACTTACAGCGGCGCGGGTGCCCATCGGCGGTTGACTTTCCAAAAACGATGATTGCGACATTGGTAGACTTGGTAATGGCCCGGCAGTTTGGTCGGATGGCCTGATGCTGGGTGCAGTAACAATGCTTTGCGATTCTGTTAATCGGGCATGAGTAACCGATTCGTGGTCATTTAGTTTGTTTTGGGCGATTTTCAGGCTGTTTTTAAACCTGCCTATACACGCCTGCATTCCCTAAACGTCGCTTCCTGACATGCTTGGCGGCTGATGATGCACGGGTGGTAACTCGGCAATAGGAGGAAGTGGCAAATCTGCAATACTGGCAGTAGTATTGGTGGGCGATGCAGCTTTAGACGGCTCGGGAGCTCGATGGCAATAGTCAACCAAGACGTTGGCGAATGCAAGGAAAATTTTTGCGATGCTTGTTACGCAGGCGTTGGTTTCCACGTTGTAATATTTCACTGCGAAATAAAAGCTGGCGAATTTAACGCAAGTTATTTTCTTGTAAACTTGGTTTATTTCTAGAAAAAATGTACATTTACTTATGCATACATATGTGCTGTACAAATCAAAGATTACTTACCGCAGTGTGTCCTTAAGCTTTTCTTCTATGTCAACGACTGTAATTCGATTTGAGTTGCAACGAGCGGCTTGCCAAATATGGCGAACAAGTGCGAGATTGAAAAAGGTGATTGGCACATTGCGGTATATGCACAAAACAAAATTCATAGGAAATGCGTACATTCAGATGCCGTTCCCAAGAGCATTCACCGTGGAGCAAAATGACGGATATAACTCATTTAACCATCATGGCCCCTCTAGGCGAGTCCTTAGTCTATTAGGCGTTGTAGTTTCGCAGTGTCTCCACACAATTACTTAGCCCGATTGGGCGAAGGTGGCGTGGCCTGGACTGCTGCCTGTGGTACGGGCCTGTTGGGGGCGGGAGTGTGTGGTGGTCGGGTAGTGTTGTTAGGTGGGTGGTGGCGCTGCACATTGTTGCGAATCGGTGCTGCTGGTGCAGTTCGCCTGAGTGTGCGATGCAACAGGGTGTGGTGTGGTCAGTCGCATATTTGACACATACCACTAGAATCGTAGCCCGCTATCTAATGCGACAGGGCCTGAACTGCCTAATTGTATTCATATGCTCCGCTACATGCTGGCGCTGCGACGGCTGCATGTCCCTAGAAATTGGGCAGCTGCGCAGCTGGTGTGACCGACTGCTGGGGGAATGGGACATTACTAAAGTGTATGAATAGGAACATAACTAACGAGAGGTAGAATGAGCATGCCGGTTTGCTTACGTAGATCTACTACTCTGATATAACTGTTGGAATCGCGATGTATGTACCTTTTCTACACGGCCGAGTCGCCATTCTGTAGAGCGGGAGGGGGGTATTCGTTGGAGGTCTTTTAGATATTTCTCCTTCCATTGGCGACTCATGTTGGAGTACTTTAATTCTTTCCCATCGATTTGTTAGATGAGGCAGAGGGATTGCATATCGGTTTTATTTTTCGGCAAAGGTTTCTCCATTGTCGCTCATGATTTTAGGCGATTTTTTAAGCCGTAATATCGTTTCTGAGTAGCCATTTGTATGTAGTACTTCATGAATTGGGGTGCTAGGTGTCCATTTTACCTTGTTCTTGAGACGGTTTATAAATTGAAATATATGAGCTAGCCCAAATAAATCAATTATTTGGTCTGTTCGGTTTGACACATATGTATGTCTTACATGTATGGGGGTATTTTCCTAACCAAGCAAGAACGATTTCGGAATCAGACCATAGACATAATTTGCAATTACTGAGGCATAAGAAAATTTGCACAGTTGAGGCTAATTTTGCAAGTAGGCGTATCGCATAGTTCAAGCTGTGGTAGGCTTACTATCTTTAGCGGTGCGACCAATAAGTGGCTTGTTGTTTCGCCATCATATTGGGTGCGCACACACATAAATGCCCAATATGCCTTTTCAGAGGAGTCGTAAAAACCCTTCAATTCGACTTCATAACCGTGAGAGAACTTTACCCACCAAGGGATTTGAATTTCTGAAATCGTTAGCAAATTTTTTGAAAGTTGGAACCATTTTACCAAGCGAATTGGTTTAACTCGTTTGTCCCAATCTGTTCCATCTGTCCATAAATATTGTATTAAGCTCTTTGCTTGTATCATAATTGGTGCAAGCCATCCTGCGGGGTCGAAAAGTTTAGCCACAGTTGACAAAATGTGTCTTTTTGTCTTTGTGGATATAGCAGATATTGTCCCAAGAGTGTAAGAGGAGTGGCCTAATATCGCATTCAATTGTATGCCCAGGGTAGTTTCTTTTTCGAATTGGGGACAGTTGGTGTCTATTATCTATTTTTTTTTTTTATATTTCGGTGTGATTTGGCGTAATCTCTGTTAGGGGAACCCTGCTGAATCGGGGATTTGTATCACATGGGTAGTGATTCACATGCTTGGTATAATCTGTGACTTCCCGATAGGAAATCGTTCATATATGCGTAGGTTTTTAATACCGGTGCTTCTAGAGATAGCGTTTTTTCAGTACCTTTTGCCTATTTGTGAAGGGTACGAATAGCTAAAAAGGGGGCACAATTAACACCAAATGTGACTGTTTTTACTTTGTAGTTGCGTATTGAACTGACGATACGCTGAAAGTCTTGCTCGTCTTTATGCACGAGGACATTTTTTCTGTACATTTTTTCGACGTCTCCATTGATAACGAGCTTGAACAATACCAATGAAGAATCTGAGGTAGTAAATCGGGTTGCAATGTCTATATGGGACGTAAATTACCTGAGAGTGTAGCTAACGATCTTTGTCGGAAGCTAATAATTTCCGAATAAATTATTTATTTATTTTAATTTATTACGACTTCGTAGAGTCTAGTTCAAACAAAACAAAACAAAAAATCACTTAAGAGATATTATTATTTACATTTCATTAGCAATATGTACAGTGTTTGAATACAAAATATTGAAATATTGATATATTTATCTCAAATCAACACAAACTACAAACTCTATCTTATATTCAATGATTTTGTATATTCAAATAATCTTTTTTTGAACAAATTAGTGTCACAATTTTTAATGTTTTCAGGCAATTCATTGAAGCACTTTAAGGTTGACGGCAGAGTACACGCTATAAGCGGAGCGAAGATTGAAGCGATAATATTTCTTGCTATAATCAAAGCTATCACATGTCAGAGTGTATGCTAGTAAAAAAAAAAAAAACAAGAAGAATATCAAAAATTCAAGCAAATTCATGCTATAAAGCAGTTCACAACATACTTTGTAGCTTCACGCTTCATTTATAGCATGAATACGCTTTGCTCTTCGCTTACACTTTGACATGCATCAAGCAAACACATAAGAAAATACATGATGCTATTTATAGCACGATATAGCTTTACTGCTTTGCTCCGCTTATAGCGTGTACTCTGTCGTCAACCTAAGCCCTTATAAAAAAGGCTGTTTTTTTCAGATTCTGTTTTATAATTAGGCAATTTGAAATCATTTTTCTGTCTGGTATTTTTGTCATGAACCTCGTAGTTAAATTTAATACTTGTTCTCAGATAATCGGGCAAATGTCCGTTCTTTATATTGTATATAAATTTCATTGTGTAAAAAAATATTTGTTGTTTTACGCTAAACCAATTCAAACTGAGTAGCATTTCTCTTATTGGAGTATCATAAGGTTTGTTTAATATAAAACGCATAGCTTTATTTTGCATTTTTTGCAGTTTATCAATTTGCGAATCTTTCATGATAAAGAAAATTGTAGAACAATATATAAAGTATGGCTCAACTATAGATCTATATCCTCTTACTTTATAATAATTACTTAAATATTTACAGGACCTTTTAATAAACCATAGTTTAGTAGCTATTTTACTTATTGTGTGGTCAATATGACCGTCAAATTTTAATTTATAATCTATTACGATACCCAGGTACTTAATTCTCTGTAGGTACGTTTTCAATTTCCATATTGTTTATTTTGATAGATTCAATATTAGCAATGTTCTTTCTTGTTATTACCATGTATTTAGTTTTTTCAATATTAATTTTAAGTCGGTTAGCACATAGCCAGACATACAAAGCATCTAGATCACTTTGCAACTTCTCTCTTATATCTTTTTCGTTCTTACCATTAATCGAAATTAATGCATCGTCAGCAAATAGTTTTATACAACTGAATTTCAAGACTGAATTAATATCGTTAATGCAGATATTAAATAAAATTGGCGCAAGAACAGAACCCTGGGGCAAGCCAATCTTGACGTCCACTTCCTCTGACAATTTCGAACCAACTATTGTTCTTTGCTTCCGATTTGTTAAAAAATTTCTAAACCAATGCAATTCAACATCTTTAATACCAATGCCTGATAGTTTGTCCAATAATATTTGTTGATCTATTGTTTCAAACGCTCTTTTTAGATCGATGAAAACTGCTGTTATCGATTTCTTATCATTAAGCTCTTCTTTCCATTCAGCTATAACCATGTTCAATGCTGTTTCACAAGAGTGATTGCGTCTAAATCCTGATTGTTGAGGAATCAGTATCTTATTATTTTCTAAATATTGAACTAATTGGTTTTTTACCACGATTTCTAAAATTTTTTCGTCATTTGCCAATGTGTTAATTGGGCGAAACTCATCTGCGTTTATCGTATTTTTAACTTTTTCTATTGGGACAATAGTTGAAGTTTTCCATATTCTTGGGACTATGCCACTACTTAAACTTTCATTTATTATTTTAGCATAGAAAAAACCTAAATATGGTACCGCGTCCTTTACAACGCCTTCCGACAATAATTTTTTACCACCCTTTTTGGCTTTAAACTTATTAACAAGTTCTACGATGTCATCTGTTTTAACTTTGCCAAATTTAAATGTAATATCAGCATTTAACTGATTATTTGCACTCATGCTTCTACTGACTAGTTCTATATTGCTGCAAATATCTGTAATACTATCTACAAAATATTTATTTAGTTTACTCGCTATTTCCGATTCATTTTCGTATATTAGTCCATTCATTGCAACCTTCTTGATTGATGAACTTTCATTTACCATGCTTATTGCCTGTTTAAGATATCTCCACATCCTTTTACTATCATGTCTATTCATATTTATATTATATTCCATACGCTTAACTTTTTTAATCTTCACTAATTTTTTATATTTTCTTTTAACGTCTCTGTATTCATCCCATTCTCCCGAATTCTGGGCTAACTTATACAGCTCAAATTTATATTTGTTCATATTGGCTAGCTCATTGTCATACCATTTATTCATTACTTTTAATTGAATTGATTTTACATAGGTCAAATTTCGCATAACATTCAGAACATTATTATTAATCAAAAAAACCTTGCTCTCCAAATCAATTTCATCAAAATTGCTGAAATCGCATTGTCGCAATTGATTAATAAGTGCTTCATTATTATAATACTCCCATGAAATAATTCTTCTAAACCTTCTCATTTTGAATTTGTGGTTAAGCTTAATTTTAAATTGGATTGTTTCATGATCGGATATTTGATATTCTTCTAACTTTTCACAGACGATATCCTTAGTATTGGAAAATAGTAAGTCAATTTTTGTTGCAGATATATCGGATATTCGAGTATCAAAACCAACTTTCTGATACATCGAGTGTGATTAAAACAGTTCAGTTAATTGGGTGCTATAAGTTGATGTATTATTTAAATTAATATTAAAATCGCCTACAAGAATATTACTCTACGAAAGTTCACAAGTACTACCTAAGACGTTGCGTAAATAATTTATAAAATCAGCATCACTGGCGCTAGGTGAGTGATAAACTACTCCTATTTGGCATTTAGGGTTAAAGTGCTTCAATTTGATACAAATACACCAAAGGTTTTTATCTATTGTTCTATTAAATTTAGTGATATGTATATTCAATCGACTCGTGTACATAGATAAGAACACCACCGGTATGCCTACTATGAGAATCACATCGCACTAGCTTATATGCTCGTATGTTTAACTCTTCATTTGTAATTTTCTTTGTCGTACATGTTTCAGCACATAATATTAAGGCTGGATTCTTAATTTCAATAAGTTTTTCTAGCTCATTCTTATTACTTAAAATACTATTAATATTTAGATATAAACAATGTAGATCATTACTTCTTGATTGCTACTTTCTAGTTTTAGTCTTACTTTCAATGTATTTTTTATATGCAGGGCATTCTCTACTAAACGCAATATGATGTACATCCACATCTAATAGCTTTTTTTGTACTAATTCACGACAATTTACACAACTAAAAACATTTGATATACAATCCTCAGCGTCGTGATTTCCTCCACATTTGCCACAGGCTTTTTTGTTAATACAATCAACCGCCTTGTGATTGAATCCCAAGCATTTAAAGCATCTAAATACTCTAACATATTCCATAGTAATGCACGAGTCCCACTCTACATTAACTCTTTTTTGTTTTAATATATTTTCATACGTTTCAATATCAGTTTCAATAAGAGCATTAAAACATTCTTCTCTTCGATTCAAGTTTTCAAAAATTTGTATAACTTTGAATTCTTTACCCTCACATATACTATTTTGTTTCGCATAGCATTCAACTAAGCGTTCGTTGCTTAGTCTCTCTGTTAGACCAACAATTTTAAATATTTTTTTAAACTCCTTCTTATCTTTCGTTTTCTCCATCTCGTAGTCGTTTCCAATTTGTTCCGCTATCTTCTTCTGTACCAGTTCGCATGATTCCTTGTTTTTGCATTGCACTATTATCCCGCCGTTGTTAATATCTCTCACTGTGCTCACATGACATTCGGTTGGTTCTATCACTGTTTTTAGCGCTTCTTTAGTTTGTCTGTTTTTCTTTGCTTTGTCTTTTGGTTTAATAACAATTCTGTTTTCACTTTGAGTGGCTGCTTGAGAATATGTCATTTTGTTATTTACATTAGTTTTGTTATTGTTAATGTTTATGCCCAACCCGATGTTTATACAACGACCGAATTCGTCTTACAAATTATAATTTTACTAAACGAAATAGCGATGACTACAGGCGGGTTCAAATTAGCCCGTACAGTCTACAGCGGTCGCCATAACCGAGTGTGTACCGAGTGCGCGCTTCATTCGGTGGGTCCCAGGTTCAAATCCTGCCCGGGGCAAGTAACATCAAAAATTATAGAAAAGTTTTTTCTAATAGCGGTCACCCATCGGCAGGCAATGGCAAACCTCCGAGTGCATGTCTGCTATGAAATAACTTCTCACATAAAACTGCACGTCCCTCAATTTGTGTTACAACGCCGTCTACGCAGAAAGGTGTTGCACGCAAAAATAATGGGAACTGCGTAAAGAGGGGCAATTGGAAAAAGTGAAATAAACGCGACGTATATTATGCACCATGTAGTTATACCAAAATCGGCAAATTTCAACTCGCTGTATCTCGAAAACCAAGCGAGATATCAACTTTTTTTACTTGTGAAAAAGTGTTTATTTTGTCGAGTTCTACAAGAAATAGTCGTCAAAACGCGGCGCCCTAGGAATCGTAATCTCCCCCGCAATTAAGTAAGTCTAATAAACAATCAAAAAACGAATGCAATTGCTGACGCCTTCACATAAGGTGAAGGCCAGGAAAGGCGAACATAATAAATGTATATGATATGTAAATATGTATTTAGTTAGGTTGATTTATGGTTTTCTTGCTTCGGAGCATATATGCTGGTATGTACATACACACTTATTGTAGCAAGATATATATATGTAGGAACCAGTATCGACAACAAGGTAACCCGAACAGGGCGTCGCTACTAACCCTGGTTAATACCCAGGAATACGACTCTGACATACGAGTAGGGACAACCCTAATTACTGGTCAAATTTAAATGGTCAGTCTCTGCTGGAAAGTCAAGGAGTAAAGTCGTTTGTGCTACCCAGTAATAAAACCTTAGACATTTGTACTTGAATAACATCAGTTTGAATAAACATTATTTTAAACATTATATTAAACATTATAAAACCTAAGTGTTTCATTGCGCAACCGATACCCACAATTATTTATGGGGGCTCAACTGACGATCAGGAATATCATCCTGTGCATTACATGAGTCGCAAAACTAGCCCGTATCAGGAAAAATTTCATTCGTATGAACTCGAGGTCCTTGCTATAATAGAAGCCTTGAAGAAGTGGCGTATATATTTGATGGGACTTAAATTTAAAATCATCACCGATTGTGACGCATTTACTAAGACATTGCAAAAACGTGACATTCCTTTAAGGGTATCGAGATGGGCAATTTTCTTGCAGGACTTCGACTATACTATCGAACATCGATCGGGGGTGAAAATAAAGCATGTAGATGCACTGAGTAGGGTTTCTTGTTTGATAATAGAAGATTCGTTAAAACATCGCTTAAAAGAGGCTCAACTCAGAGATGAGTGGATAAAAGCTATCCGTAAAGTCTTGGAAAAGGAAGATTATTTAGATTATTTTGTAAAGTATGATTTGCTATTTAAGGATCCCACTAAGGAGTTATTGGTAGTTCCCGCTGTGATGGAAGACGAAATAATTAGAATTGCACACAAAGAAGATCATTTCTCAGTGAAGCGAACACTGGACTGTATTGAAAAGAAATTCTTTATTCCACAGTTGTTACCTAAGGTTACAAGGGTTGTAAAAAGTTGCGTAGAGTGTCTTATCGCCGAAGGGAAAGCAGGTAAGAAAGAGGGGTTTCTCACACCAATCAACAAGGAAGACAGACCGTTAGGGACTTACCATGTTGACCACGTGGGGCCGATGGAGCTTACTAGTAAATGGTACAAGCATATCTTAGTAGTCGTCGACGCTTTTTCTAAATTTGTATGGCTGTATCCAGTAAGGACCACTAACACCCAAGCAGTTATAGATAGACTCGAGAGACAGGCAGCAATCTTCGGCAACCCCAAAAGAATTATTTCAGACAGGGGTACCGCATTCACTTCAGAAGCTTTTAAAGAGTATTGTCAGACCCAGGGTATTCAACATTTGCTTATAGCCACAGGGGTACCCAGAGGTAATGGGCAGGTAGAAAGAATGCACAAAATCATAGTGCCAATGCTGGCAAAGCTGTGCCAAGGAAACCCAGAGAAATGGTATAAACACGTTAACCAGGTGCAGCAGACGATAAATAGTTTTCCTCCCAGAAGTACAAAAGTAGCACCTTTTAAGATTCTCACCGGTTTAGACATGAGAGCTACAGGATGTGTCGAAATACAAAGAATGATAGAAGAAGAAGTTTTACAGGAAATAGACGAAGAACGAGAGCTAGTACGGCGAGAAGCCCAGGAGAACATTCAAAAGATTCAGAAGGAGAATTGCAAAACCTTTAATGCTAAAAGAAAGGCTGCAGTTTTGTACCAGGTAAACGACTTAGTAGCGATAAAACGAACTCAGTATGGGGCTGGCTTAAAGCTAAAACCAAAGTTCTTCGGACCCTATAAGGTGACAGCAGTGCTTAAACATGGCAGATATGAAGTGACGAAAATGGGTGATTGTGAGGGACCAGGTAAAACTACCACTGGGGCCGAGCATATGAAAAAATGGGCGCATTCATTCGGGACGAATGACCCACCAGGATGGCCGAATGTAGGAACCAGTATCGACAACAAGGTAACCCGAACAGGGCGTCTCTACTAACCCTGGTTAATACCCAGGAACACGACTCTGACATACGAGTAGGGACAACCCTAATTACTGGTCAAATTTAAATGGTCAGTCTCTGCTGGAAAGTCAAGGAGTAAAGTCGTTTGTGCTACCCAGTAATAAAACCTTAGACATTTGTACTTGAATAACATCAGTTTGAATAAACATTATTTTAAACATTATATTAAACATTATAAAACCTAAGTGTTTCATTGCGCAACCGATACCCACATATATGTATATATATGGTTTAACAAAATACTTTACCGTTCGCTTTGCTTGTACAAAATATAATGATCCATTTATTGTAACGAGTCTGTATTTCACTTTCCACCCGACGTCATTATTACCGAGTCTTAGTCTAGTGCATAAAAATGTTAACTCTTAAGGTCTAGTTGCAGTAAAATCTTTACAACTAACTCTTGAAGTCTAGTTACGTAAATATAAACACATGTCCACTGGCGTTTTTGTAAACGGTGTAGATTTAGGGTTTCAAATTTGCGATCGGTCAGGTACCTTTATACGTTTGTTGAAAACCTTCTACATCTTCCACTACGTAGCGGTCGTTTTCTAGAGCTCTAGTTTCCAATACGGTCCCTTGGACTTGGGTATCAGCTTGTTAGAGGCTTCTTATTGTGAATTCTTATTAACTTAAAATTTACGTGATTCGCTCCGTTTTGTATCGGAATATGGCTTATTGTAACTTTGTGCTTTACACTGCCTGATATCTAGCGTGTTTTATTTTCACCGGACTTAATTCTTGTGTTGGTTGTATCAATTTTTCTCCGATACTATCTACGACCTATTCTTTTTGCCTAATTCCGAACAAAAGTTCGCTAAGTTATTCCTTAATTGCCGTCTCTAACATTTCTTCCCAACTTAACCCTACCTCAGTGTCTACCATTTTTGCTAGCATAACTTTGTGGACGCATCTATTGCTACTAATATATGTTTTGTTTCTTCTTAGGTTTAAAAACCACTAACTTTTCCTTATCGTCTCTACTACCTTGTATACGACTAGAAGTCCCATTTCGTCGTAGTAGTTATACAAATCATGATCTTCCATTGATTCGGGTACGAAAAAAAGTAAGCCTTTGTTTTGTATAAAAATTCTAACTCCTTCCTTATCTTGCGTACTCGTTCGTCTCTACTTTGGTGTTAAGATTAAGGAATTGCATTATCTTAAACCTAATACCTTGCAGATAAATCCTGAAACTTTCCAAGGCATACACTATCGCCTGTGCTTCCAATTCAAAGCAGTGATATTTGGATTCCACATCCGCCGTCCGTTTGAAGAAATAAGGGATTGGATGTAGTTTCCCGTCTTTCTCTCCAAACCCTTATGCACCAGCATCACAGTGCAAAAAGTTTTCGTTTAAGGTTGTCAAATGATTCTATCTCTGTTTCCACGAACTGAAACTTTTTTTCTGATTTCGCAAGATCTTGAAGTGGCTTGGATATAGTCGCAAAATCTTTTATGAACCTTCGGAAGTATGAGCATAACCCTAAAAAACTTTGAACTTCCTGTACCTTTGTTTGGAACTGAGAAGTTTTCTATTGCCTTAAGTCCTTTTTCGGCAGCTGAATTACCCGTCACTAATGACATATCTCAATATGAATCCTTTAACTGAAAAAATTCGCATTTGTCCAGTCGTAGCTCTAAATTATTTTGAACAACTCTTAGTACAACTTTCTTCAATATTTCTAAATCCAGTTGTACACTTTGCGTCGCTATCATAAGGTCGTCTAGATAAACAATAACTTCTCTACTTCGAATCATGTCTGCGAAAATTTTATTAACAAACTTCTGAAACATTGAGGTGCATTTTTGAGTCCAAATGGCATCCTTAAAAATTCATTCTGTCTCAAAGCTCTAGTGAAAGAAGACTTAATTGAGTCTTTTTCTACAAACACATGAACAAATCCATTTTAAGGTCTAACTTTGTGGCATGGAGTACTGTTTTTGACCGTAACCTTGTTTAGTTTTCTATAGTTGACACATAACCGAAGTTCATCCGTCTTCTTTTTGATCAACACTATCGGCGATACAAACTCTTATTCTGTATCATTTTGCCTAATATTCGTCGATTATTTTTTGTAAGACCTCTTTTTCACTGTACGGTAGTGGTTTTGAAGGGCACGCAAATGGCTTATCGTTTTCTAACTAGTCGCATTTTTTATCTAACAAGGGGTTCATCTAGCTTTTTTGAGTTCAAATACATTTTCCTAAACATCTCCAAAAACCTTTTTTTTTCATCACAGCTACATTTAGATCTGTGTCCATTTTATCGTATATGTTTATTGCCATAATTTCATTTAACACTTCGCTAACGTGGCTATTATTGTTAGATTTAACCATGTTTACTCCCTCGACGCTGTTCAGTTGTTCGTCCATTTTCTTGTATGCTACAGACACATTATTAACTTTTCGAACATTATATATTTTACCAACTTTTCTTTTCCTCTCCACTTTGCCCACAATATTGTCTACTTCCGCTTGTGTTACTGACCCTCACCACATCGTTCGCCGCATTAAAACTTAACAATCTTGCCTGATTTCGGAATTGTCGCTGTCGGGTATGCCTTCTATGAGGTAGTCTGCGAGTTCCTCCCTGCTTAAATTAAGTTCGCCGCCCAGCAGACATTTCTCTTTAAAATAGTTGGCAGCTTTCAACATTTATCGCGTCACAATTCATGGTAACTTTGCGTTGTATAAAACTAACTATTTTCCTTTCCCAAAACTTTAAACTTAATTCAAGGACAACTTCTGATGAAAAATATCAGAGTCAAGTGGTTTAACAAAATACGCGGCCGTTTGCTTTGCTTGTACAAAATATAATGACCGTTTATTGTAACGAGTCGAGGTTTCACTTTCCAACGGACGCCATTATTACCAGCGTTCTTATAACACTTACATTACTTCGTGCCTGTCTCATTTGAATATTGTTAATGTACGGACAGAATAAAGACACCCCAAAATATTTTGTTATCCTTCACACCATTAGACAAAAAATTGCTGGCGAAGCTGACACAGCCCTTGAATCTACCGCACTCCTCTAAATTGGGGTAAGATTAAAAAATGTCAGGTGCTACATTACTCAGACAAGCGAGATGTCAGTACCCTAGAGTATCAAATGACAACACTTGCTCAACGAGGCATTACTATTGAAGAGTTTTACCAACAAGTCTACCAATACCTTTCGCTTATTTGGGACAAAATCGATTGCTTAGAGCTAGGTGAAAAAGCTATCTGCTTTACCAGCAACGTATAGAGAAACGGCTCTTGACACATTCATACGACGTCTGAATGGTACTTTACCAAGCCTGTTAAGTGTACGGGAACCAACCAGTTTACCGCAGGCTTTCCACATGTGCCTCAAATTAGGGAACATGAATTACAGGGCAAATTATGCGAATGGTATTAGTCGCTTGCCGATCAATACTAAACCTACTAATCCTTATCAACCAGGATCATTCCCTTCCAAACTGCAAGTTCGACCCTTTTATCCAGAACTTACAAATATCCACAACCAACTTCCAAGAACAAATACGTACCAGCAGTACCCGCCACTACGTCACATCGCAACCAAACTTTCGACCACCTCTTCCACCTAAACCTCCAATACCGATGGAAGTTGAACGCTCGCTTCAAAAGAGGAAAGTCAAATACCAAAACAGGCCAAAGTACCAAATACTGAAGCTGTAGAAACTACACCAACAGAATACGATAACGAAATTGCGGAGTATCCGGAAGAATACTATGAGTCCTCGCAGGACTACCAATCTGAGTATAGCGAGGAACAAGAAGATATCAAATCAACCCCTAGCGACAATATTAATTTTTTAGACTAAACTCCTCATTGCCATACTATCGGTTCAAAATGAAAAACGGCAATGAGCTACAATTTTTATTAGATACTGGATCGAATAGAAATTATATTAGCCCAACTTATATTAGAAACCCCATTCCGAATAAACCCTTCTTTGCAAATTCCATTGGTGGGCCAGTCAAAATTACTCATCATGCAAATATCAATATTTTCGGCGATGAAATAGGCAAAAATTTCTCATTTTACCTAAGCTAATGACCTTTGATGCCATAATAGACGTGATAATTTTTACTAAAGAAAACTACTTTACTTTACTTAATAAATACCAATACCCAATTCACCAATTAGCAATTAAATCTATTGCTCACACTACATTAAGGCTAAATCATCTGAGTCTTGAAGACAACGAAAATTTAAAACAATTCTTTAACTCTTGCCCAACGTTTTTTTGCTGAATCGGATAAAAACTTAACATACATATGTCACAAATGTTAGAGCCCACATAAGAACTAAAAACGATAGGCCAATATATTCCAAAATATACCCTTATCCTATACCGCTAAAAAAAAGAGATAGACAAGCAAATTGAGGAATTACTTAAAGATGGCATTATTCGCCCATCTAAATCTCCCTACAATTCCTTGGTATGGGTCGTAACGAAAAAAAGAAGACGCCTCAGGGTTGAAAAAATTTCGTATGGTAATCGACTACCGCAAATTAAATGAGGATACCATACCAGATATTACAGATATTGAAAAGACCGCCTTCTCCATTGCCAATGGAAAGTTCGAATCTACAAGACTTCCATTCGGTCTAAGAAATGCCCCTGCAATTTTCCAACGCACCTGGGATTATAAAAATCAGCCTTTAAATTAACAGCACAACAAAGCCTTTAAGGAATTGAAAAATTGCTTGACATCAGATGATGTTATACTTCACTATCCAGATTTTGAAAAAGCCTTCGAATTAACCACGGATGCTTCTAATTACGCATTAGGAGCCGTACTCTCCCCAGACGGCAGACCAATATCCTTTCTTTCACGAACTTTAAGCAGAGCAGAGGAAACTTTTGCAGCCAATGAAAAAGAAATGTTGGCAATAATTTGGGCTTTACGTCTCCAAAATGCTTCCTATACGGATCAAAAAAGGTTAAGATTTACACTGACCACCAACCCTTGCTCTCAGCAACAAAAATAAAAATTCAAAAATTAAAAAATGGAAGGCTCAATTGGAAGAATATAATCATGAAATTATTTACAAACCAGGCAGCTTAAACATCGGTGCAGACTTGCTCTCAAGGCCACCGATTCCTAATTTAAACTCAATAATTGCCCACAGCAGCGACAGTTCTTCTGAAAATTTAATACCTTCAGTAGCAGTTGCCGTCAATGTCTTTAAAAACCAAATTTTCATATCAGAAGATTCCAAAAGTTCATACAAATTCGAAATAATTTTTCCTACGTATCATAGACACATAATAACTGAAACAACCTACCCAGAAGTATTGCTAAAATCGCTTCTAAAAAGACATCTTAATCCATCGGTAATCAATAGTATAAAAACAACAGAGCCTATTATGCTAAAAATCCAGTCAATATATCCGCAACATTTCGCAAGTTACAAAATTCGTTTCACACACATAATAGTCGAAGATATTACCAATATCGAAGTCCAAGATAGAATTGTAATCGAGAAACATAACCGTGCCAATAGAAATGAAAAACAAAATAAGCTACAGATTATGGAATAATACTATTTCCCCGCTTAGGAAAAAAAGATTAAAAAGTAACAAAATTATGTAAAATATTGTAAGGAAAATAATTATGATCACCCCCACCAGAATATCCAGGTCATACTATTTGTTGGAGATAGGAGCGTTTTCCTTAGCCCTTTCTTGCGAAATTAAACGAACCGAAAGTACTGTGTACTTAGAAAATATTTATTTATGAGTAATACATTAGGTTATTTGTTAAGTTAAAATATGTATGCCGAATAGCGAAAAATGGAGGAAGCGAATAATCGAAGAAGCGAAGAAGTAATTGGTGATGCGTGGGTTGAGCAATGAAAAGCGACTGAATGCTGTGGATGCTGACGATGAAAAGCGGGAGTTGGGTGGCGTGATTTAACTGCAGCCTGGTGTCATTTCATTATGTACCTATGCACATACATATGTATGTAGGTATACAAACGTGTGTAATTTGGGCTGCATCAATAATGAGTGGTGGTGTGATATTTGTCGTGCCGAAAATCCATTTTTTATGCACGCACTTTTACATATGCTCCCGATTAGCGATGCCATGCAAAATAATATAGACCGCTTCTACCTATTACTAAGTGCAATGTGGGCAGCGGCTCAACTTGCGCTGCTACTGCGATGATTTAACCGCTGAGGGCTCCTGTGGTTCAACATCCACCTCCCCTGGGAAGTGATGCTTCTCAGTATTTGATTGAAGATTTTTCTCGAAGAATGCTTAGCAAGGTTTGGCAACCAGCAAGAAGGTGATGTCGATGCATGATGAGCGTGTGTACGAAAGGGTGCGATTTTGGTAGCAAAACTGGATGTGTTTCGTCAAATTTTAGCGAAGAGAGACGACCTCCGGACTCTGAAAAGTCCCTGGTACAAGAATGGTGATAGCTGCGAAAGTGATAATTTGCGAGGAATTTGACGATTTGACTGTAGATTTGTGATTTCTTCTACAAATGTGTGATATTAAATAATGCGGCAGATGGTGGATGGAGTGGTGGAGCATCAGTAATTTCTGATGTGGTTATGTGATCTTGGTGGTCGAGGTCGTGAAGTTTGTGAGCTGTGTCTACGAAGCGCCGCACATAACAAAAAATACGAATGAGTTTGTGGTGGTTGGTGTCGGCTTTGTTATGAACGTGATGTTCTGCTGACATTGTGCTGGGATTTCGATGTCGATGAACGATGGTGATGGCTAATGGTTAGCTTCAAGCGTTAGTCGAAGATTTTTGATAAGTGACAGTTTTGCGCAGAATGACTCCCATTGCGTGTACACGCAAGGAGGAACACTTTCATCCCAATTTAGACGAAGCTTCCATAATTGCAGCAACAAAACCTTGCACGTGACAATGAGTGGGTTGAGTAATCCCAGTGGGTCGAAGAATCTAGCGATGTGAGAGAGAATGGTTCTCTTACTCACTTTCGATGATGGTGAAGATGGTGTGTTGTGTAATAAAAAAACTATTATGATTTGACGATACATTTTAGTAACGTCAGCCATTAGCACGAATGTATGCATTCCGAATCTGATGAGAATCGAAAATAGATCATCTTGTATGGTAGATCCAATTCGAAGAATGTCCTTGATTGCCTTGCCGTTGGATGTGCGACACGATGAATTGAACAGGACGCGAGGTTTAATGGTGCTGCTATCTAACTTCACTACTGCATGGTGTGGTATGTAATTTGCGAAGCTACCAAGATGAGGTAAGCAAATCATGTGAAAAAATTATATTCTCGCTCGATACATTTGTTGCGACGAAGTTTGGTTTCGACGGACACTAACCGTTTTAGTTTTCATGTGTGGTGATTCCTTAAATGGCAAACGAACCGTGAACTTATTGGTGCTGGGCCATCTCGTTATTGTCTCTGCAAAGAATTGATCGCACTCGATTAAATCAACAGTAAGATTTGACGGTCTTTGATGTGGATTATGTTCGATGAACAAAAACCTTTCCAAAATATGATCTAGTGAAGGCTCCACGTGAGTGACAAAGCCTCTGGAACTGTTGAATCATGTGATATTTGTGATGGCCCTGACTTGGACAGTATGCAGTCGGTGCCTACTGAGGTGGTGTATGATGCGCCCATTAAGCCGAAGATAGTAGTGGTGAAATTGTGACACAAAGTAACTGGACCAAGCGTTCAGTTGCGAAATGCAACTGCGATGCCGAATCAAGCAGTACGCGGGCAAAAATCGTTGCATCCGGTGGACTGCGAAGCTGAATTATGGCTGTAGCTAATAGGACTTCTTGACCGTTGTCACAAACCTGAAGTACTGTTGGTGTCGAAGTTGATTTTATGGAGGTGGGTGGTGCCCATGGCGAAGACGATGATTGTTGAATGGTTGTGGTCAGTTGGGAACGGTGCAAGAGAGTGTGGTGACTGACCCGACACACTTGAGATCTTTGCGTGGACAGACAGTCTTTCGATGAGTGATGTGGGCCCAGACAGTTTAAGCACATATTCTTCTTCTTTACTATATCATAGCGTTGGACTGGTGTCAGCTTCATGAAGACCGAACAGTTAAAGGCCTTATGAGTGCTAACGCTTTCACATAAGTAGCATCTTGGCTGATTGGTGGCGATGAACGACGGTGGGGTGCTATAAGGCCATCGGCAATAAAGCCATAATGGCTTTAAATGTGAAATAGGGCCATATTTTTGATATGGCTTTATTGCCAAACATAATTGGGCAATAAAGCCATTATGGCTTTCACACGACACAGTGTCTTTATTTCCAAATTTTTTTTTATATATATATATATAAAAATTCCGTAAAAGGGAAATTTTCCTTTTACAAAAAGATTATCATGTACAATTTACTATATACATATGTTATAAAATTTCCCTTTTACAAAAAGATAAATAAATACATTTCGTAAAAGGGAAATTTCCCTTTTACAAAAAGATTATTATATTCATTTCGTAGCACCCCACCGTCAAATGCATGTGTGTTACCATGTACATATGTTTTGCTTTATTTTTCAATTGTAAAATATAAAACTTTGTGTTATTTCTCAAACAACTATGAAATAAGGCAAACGGCAATAAGGCAAATTTGTATTATTATTATGTTTGTTATTTTCTCAATTTCATTTTTGTGTACTTGATTGAAATAAAATTTTTGTTAAAAGGAAATAAGGTCACATTTTAAATTGTTGAAAATTTACCTAAAGGGAAATAAAGTCACTGTGTTTACAAACTCGTGTGACGTGTTTTGTCAAAACCGGCAAAACCAAAGTAACGGTGCTGCTGATGGCGTCACCTCTGTATTTTCTGCATCGTGTGTCATTATGACTTTATTACTCAGTTGAGTATGGCTCTATTTCCCAACGTGCGGTGTAATAAAGCCATATGCCCCTATTTCCCATCTTGTTGGGAAATAAAACCATATGGCTTTATTGCCGATGGCCTTATAGCACCCCACCATGAACGACAACTGCTATGTTGACTGCCGAGACTGAAACTTCAGTTGCGACGATTTGATTGGCATAGCGCTGTGATCGATGATATCGATGAGTTGGCAACGACGCTCGAGAACTGCTGCCAGATCTTCTCATGTTGGCAGTGTGAGTGAGGCCTGCTGTGTTCGCTGATCCCACTTCGCAGCCACTTCTTCTTCCCATTTCTCTTGTGTTTCATGGTCGAGTTTAGAAACTACCAAGTGGAGCAGTAGCCCATTACCGCTTTGTGTGGTGGTTGCCATCGATTGCATGGCATGCATGTTGGCATTTATGACGTCAACAATGCTATGAAGATTGGTAACGGTAAGGTTGGTAATGCGTTGGGTGTCGAAGATGTGCTGAAGATGCGCCTGGAATATGTACCGCTATGGCATCTGCAGCACCTTCTTGTAATTTGTGTTGGTCACCTCTAACGATTGAGCGCAGATATTGAAATTTTTCAATATCCAAGAGGTTTGGATTTTCGTCGACGAGAACCAAAAATATGTTGTAAAAATCCAGCCACTCCCGATAGCTACCATCAAACGTCGATAATTTTAATTTCGGCAAATTGATTCTCTGCCGCGATGAAGGTGGGGTGGGGAAGGTGGGGTGTGTTGTGGGGAGATCTGGGTGCTGCTCAGCTGCATATCGGATGAGTTGGTACGCAACAATGAGAGCCTTTCACTGTACAAAGCCTTGACCCTGCAATAGCTTTCGTCCATGGCCAGGCGATGGTCTTTATCCAGCTGGGTTTCATCCAAAATCTCCAGCTGCGTCTGTAGCTCCTCGAACGAATTGTAGTAGCGCTCGATTAGCGTCCATTTGTGGTGCTGATAACGCGCTAAATTGAACCGACGTAATTTCAAGAGCTTTCAAGCGATTTATTAGCGATAATCGCAGACTCTTTTTTACACGGACTTCACGAGCTTCGCAGTACAGAGGAGTTTGCACCCCTGTATCTTCTTTCTCGATATCAGGCATACAAATGGCCACACTACGATTGCAAAAATATTAGAGTTAATGACGATCACGAAAATTTGCGACATTTTTTGAGCCGGGCAAAATCCGGCTCGAAAGACTAGTATGTTGGAGCTAGGAGCGTTTTCTTAGCCCTTTCTTGCGAAATCAAACGAACCGAAAGTTCTGTGTACTTAGAAAATATTTATTTATGATTAATACATTAGGTTATTTGTTAAGTTAAAATATGTATGTATGTCAATAGCGAAGAATCGAAGGAGTAATTGGTGATGCGTGGTTGAGCAACGAAAAGCGACTGAATGCTGTGGACTGTATGGGCAACTAATATACTAGTGATGCTGACGATGAATAGCGGGAGTTAGGTGGCGTGATTTAACTGCAGCCTGGTGTAATTCCATTATGTACCTATGCACATATGTATGTAGGTATACAAACGTGTGTAATTTGCGCTGCATTAATAATGAGTGGTGGTGTGATATTGTTTATGCACGCACTTTTACATATGCTCCCGATAAGCGATGCCATGCAAAATAATATAGACCGCTACTACCTATTACTAAGTGCAATGCGGGCAGCGACCCAACTGGTGCTGCCGCTGCCCTGACAATGTGGGCAGCGACTCAACTTGCTCTGCTACTGCGATGATTTAACCCGCGGAGGGCTCCTATACTTCAACACTATCCATATAAACATTTTCTCAACAGACAAACATAAAGTACTGACTTGTATTGATAAATTCTCCAAATTAGCTGTTATAAAGAAAATAGACGGAGAAAGTATAGAAAGTATTAAAAGGCCCTTAAGAGAAATTACATTTTAGTTGGGAGTTCCGAAAGCAGTAGTTTTTGACAACGAAAAATCATTTAACTCCCAACCTATAAAAATCATGCTAGAAAACGAATTCAATATTAAAATATTCACTGCACCACCCTATAAAAGCGAGGTGAATGGTGGAATGGTCCGTAAATGAATACAATCATTCTGTCCATTCCGTTACAGCAAAAAAACCCGTTGACATATTTTTTGGCAGGCCTACCACAAATCCCAATAATAGAGAAGAAAATAGAAAGAAAATTTTAGGAAAATTAATAGCAAAACAGTAAAAGGACTTGCAATACCATAACAAACGAAGACAGGAAACTATCGACTGTAAAGCAGGAGATACAATTTTTGTTAAACCAAATAAAATATTAGGAACCAAACTTTCAAAAAGATACAAAGAACAAATAGCTAAAGAAAACAGACATTCCACAGTAAAAACAGAATCTGGCAAAATAGGCCACAAAGACCGTACAAGAAACCAATTAAATCATATCACTAACTTTCCTAACCCTCCAAATCCTTTGTTACGCTTCGGTTGAAGTATTTGATTATTCTCAATCCGAAATCGTTACAATCGAGAATGGCATCGGAAAAGTGTAGACTGGAACTTACAGGATCCTTCACTTCATCAACCTTACCGATTACCTCATTATCCTTGAAGATATAAATACCCACTTCACAAGAAATATTCCACCGTCCCATCCTTTACACCAGTTGATTGCAGAAGAATTAAAATAATAAACATCACCATAAATAATATGATACCAGAAAACAGAGCAAAGCGATCAATAAATCTTATAGGATCAGCATGGAAATGGGTAGCTGGAAATCCCGACCATGATGATCTTGTTGCAATAATCAATAATAAGTTTGAAGAAATTGTAGAGAATAATAATCAACAGGTAATAATTAATAGAAATATTTTTGACAGAATAAAAAATATTACTAAAGTGAGCAACAGTATATTTAAAACACTACAAAATAGCAATGAACTTCAAAACTCACTAATACTCCAGTATAAATTTAAAATTGATATAATAAACGAAGAAATTGAAAACATTAACAGAACAATACATCTTACTAAGGCTTACATTATAAATAGTTTCATAATAACCAATCAAGAAGCTCACAAAATAAACGAAATATTTATTGAAGAAAACATGCCGTTTAATTCTTTAGAAGAATCATTAAATTTCGCAGATATTCAAATCGCTTTGAAACGAAATTTACCAATTTATGTAATAAAAGTGCCAAAACCTGAAAATGGAATTTGTAACTGCATTTTAATGAAACCAATAAGCAAGGATGGAAGAATTTTGAAATTAAAATTTGGAAATGTCTTGAAATGTAATGAAAAATATTATGGTGTAACAAAAGATTTTAAACAAATAAATGATGTAAAAGTAGGAAAACAATACCAAATTAAAGATTTAGAATGTTAAAATTGTATAAGAAATTTGATTAGAAACAAACCTTTTGATTTGATTGTTACAAACACTGAGCATGTCAAAAATATCGAAGAATTAAAAACGGAATTAATTTTGCTAAATAACTTCCAAGGAAATTTAACTATTGGTACTAATGCAACGAGAAGTGTAAATGGGACATATTTATTAAAATTTTCTAATGAAACAATAAAAATTAACAATCTAAGCCTTACTGCATTTGAAGCTCACAGCCTGAGACCACTGCCTGCGTTAATCAAACATTCGGTCTCTCGATCCGAGTATGAAGAAGTACTCTCTTTAAAGTTTATGAGAGAGCTTAATGCCAGAAATATAAAAAAACTTAGATCCCTAAATTTACTAGTCAAGTCTAGCATGTTAACTCATTTCGGACTTTTGGCCTTTGTTATAATCATAAAAGTCTGAACGACATACCATATTTCTAAAGATCAATCGAGGACGATTGGAATTTCGAAGGGAGGAGTTAACACAACATAAATTGCATTCCCACACTATTTCGGTCACAACAATGTCTGCATTGTACGTGCACTTACCTTGAGTTAAGAGTCCTATTACATTTGTGGCTTAATGGAATGCGCTACACGCGCAACCGCTCTCCCAAATATTGAGCAGGTGAGTGAAACACGCGCAAACCTAATTTTGATGACATGGCGTTTATCTGGCTTGAGTTTAGTTAATAAGGAGGAACAATAGGATTAAGAAGCCAGTTTTGAAATAACGCTCAAGAAAAGCACATAGTGCTGTAAATAAAAACGTGTCGTTTTATTTTGTGTTGTACGCTGCCGGCATTGTCGTAATCTGGTTATCTATCATTCTTGCCTAACGACTAACTCTTAAGGTTTTGTTACGTAAGTATAAGCAAATGCCTACTGTTTCGTACAATATGTATATAACGGGGTTTTCAATAGGGACGCTACAAGAGTAGACCGATAGTGATAGCAAATGACGCCATATTTTTCCCCGCTCTTTTGACATTTCTCTTCAGTAAGGTTTGTCATTTCATCATGAAAGATATACGATCCAACAACGAGTCGAAATTATTAAAATTTACTGCAGAAATTCGGAGTCAATGGCCTCAACTTTAAGAGCGCTACGGCCAATTTATGGTCGTCGTCATTTCTGGCTGAATGGCTTCGTCAATAAGCAAAATATGCGTTATTGGACAGGCAGCAATCCACACGTCCTCCATGAGTTAATATTGCATCCCGAAAAAATTACGGTTCGGTGCGGTTTATGGGCCGGCGGCGTCATTGGGCCGTACTTCTTCCCTGATGATCAAGACCGGCACGTTACTGTGAATGGGAATCACTACCGCTCAATGATAACCGAATATTTTTGGCCCGAATTGGATGATATGGGCTGGGACAATATGTGGTTCCAACAGGACGGCGTCACAAGTTATACAGCGAATGTCACAATCGATTTATTGAAAACCAAGTTCGGTGAACGTATTATCTCACGCCTCGGTCGTGAGATTTGACGCCGCTAGACTATTTCCTGTGGGACTACGTCAAGTCTATGGTCTATGCCAACAAGTCAGCGACGATTGATGAATTTCGTACGAATATCGAACGTGAAATTGCAGCAGTATCGGCCGATTTATGCTTGAAAACCGTCGAAAATTGGGTTCAGCGTCTGGACTTCTGCAAGCGTACTCGTGGTGCCCATGCAAAAGAAATCGAGTTCATACATAATGGCATCGAATGTACTTTCACAGGAATAAAGAATTTAAATCATATCCCAAACCGTTTTTGTTTTATAAATTTTTTTTTTTAGCGTTCCTAATGAAAAACTCGTTATAATATAAGTAGGTGAGACTGCAGTGCTTCTATTGCTGGTGATGACCCTTTTGGCTGCATAACCGTTGAAAGGTTCAGACTTTCAACATCATCCCGTTTCGGCAATGGACGCGGATTTCTGATAACTCTTCGGATGGATCCAGTCGCCGACTTAAGTTCAGCAGTTCATGATGCTACATATGAACCACAAATAAGTTTTATGATTATTCTGTTGCACAAGCGTTAAGTAATCTGCACGCCAACGGGCCCAAAAGATTTGCTGGTAGTACGACACGCGCTACCATTAGTCTAAGCGATTGAAGTTAACCTAAGTGACATCAAATTCACCAAATAAATAGAGCGGAGCCGTTCCAATGAAGTGGGCTTGGTTCAAAAAATCTAGATAATCAGGATGCTCTGTAAGTGGAAGAATAGGTGTAGAGTTAATGATTGCCGCTATGTGGTAAACGAGTCCACGTAGCTCATTAAAGTTCAATAAAGAAGAGCTAACCGTTTGATAAAAGTGATGCTTCGCTGCCTAACACAACCCACCAAAGTGTGGTGAGCCAGGCGGGATGAATCGCCAATCGATAGTAATGTCCAAACAAAATTCGTGAACAGCGTTGATATGATCGTCGCTAAGAAAAAGGGTCACAGTGCTTCAATCATATAGAAGAATGGGCCACAATAATCAATGTGATCAACAGTCAACCCAGAACACCATTTCCGATGCTCAAATTTGTAGATGTAGTCAAATACGTGTTGTATCCTTATAAACGAATTAGCGTACTGCGAGTAGCTCCGGCAGCAGCTGCACCATACTGCAAAACATAGGCCATTTACTTCTACCTTCAGCCAAGAACTCAGGACCATGGATCCATAGTGATGACTCGAAGAGTTCGCTGAGAGATGCGCCTCTAGACAAAATGGCAGCTGGATTACGTTTGTTGGACACATAATGTCACTCCATCCTCCTGTTAATTCTTGGATTGCTGCTGTGAGATTAGAGATGCACTTGGAACCTTGATGGCTCGTCGCTTATCCATGACAAGACAACTGCTGAATCCGACCAACAATGAAACGGGCATGTAAAAGGTTCCATTTCAGCAACCTTATGAATGAGTTGCGACAACAATGCAGCACCGCATGGCTCCAGCTTAGGTAAAGAAAGCGTTTTAAGATGAGCCGGGCGAGACTTCGAGCAAAGTAGATGCACTTGCCTCTCTTCCCCATTGCCAGGCACGACATAGACACAAGTCCCGTAGGCATCTACGCTGGATCGCTAAAACCGTGAACTTCAATAACACCACTTGGTTGGATTGATAATCGTGTAAAACTAAGTTTTGGTATGCGCGCAAGTTCTCCCAAGTTTGAATATATTATTTCACCAAATAGAGAGCAACGAAAGCCCACTAGTTGCATAACCGCGTCTCATCTCAACCACCACCACCATCGCCGCCGTTATAATCAGTGCCACAACCACCACAGCTCCGCCACCAGAATTCGCATCTTAGTCAACAACACCCCATACACGCACAAGCCATCTCCACGTCGTGCACACTGGCACAAAAAGTGCGTCAAATAATGGTTCTTCGTCGCTAGTAAAAGGTCAGCGCCGTGGGAATATTAAATAAAAAAGTATCCAAAGAAAATCGTAAGTAAGAATCCGAATTGCTTACTTACCTTACCTCTAAATTGAAAAAATAATAATTTTAACAAATTGTTTAAAAAAAATCTCGGTTTTCTCAAAGCATTAGACAAAGAAAACAACAAAAACAAGCTTGCTTGTACGTTATGTAATATATATGTATTGCTCAATTTCCCGCCAATTCAAACGGTTAGCGATTCTCTACCACAGACAATATATATGTATATATATACGTATGTATGTATATAAAGTACTCTCAGTTATTTGTGATTTATATTCTCTTCCCTAACACAAAGTATATGAGCAAATAACTGTACACAAACACGTATATATGTACATGTACGCAATAATGAATAAAAAATTTTTTTTTTTAGTTTACTCGATAGGGAAAATATTTTTAACAATAACAATAAGAATCTTTTTGAGTAAATTAAAGAATCCTTACTAACCCCTTATTAACCTCATTTATATCCTCTCACACATGTACATTATCATACTTTCACATATATACTCCAGTGTATACCCACATATGTATATTACTTACTTACATAATTGGCGCTATTACCTCTTAAGAGATTTTGGCTGAGTTCAACAGGTTGCGCCAGTCACTCCTTCTTCCTGCTAACTGGCGCTAATTGGAAATACCAAGTGACGTCAAGTCCTTTTCCACTTGGTCTTTCCAACGTAGAGGAGGCCCTCCTCTTCCTCTGTCACCATCGGCTGGTACCGCGTTAAATACTTGCCACTGTATTTTAATTCGCTGTGGTATGTCTGTGTCGCGGTGAATCTCATACAGCTCATCGTTCCATCGTCTGCGGTATTCGCCGTCGCAAAGACGTAGAGGTTCATAAATATTTCGTAGAATCGTTCTCTTGAACACTCCGATGCTGACAATGCCCATGCTTCAGCGCCATACAATAGCACGGGCATGATGAGAGACTTATAGAGTGTGGTTTTGGTTCGTCGAAAGAGGGCTTTACTGCGCAATTGTCTACTCAGCCCAAAGTAGCACTTGTTGGCAAAAGAGATTCTACGTTGGATTTCCAGGCTTACATTATTGTAGGTGTTAATGCTGGTTCCCAGATAAACAAAGTCCTCCACTTTTTCGAAATTGTAATTGCCAACAGTGATGCGGGATACAGGAGGTACCTAGTTTTCCCTCGTTCACTTCCAGACCCATACATTTTGCCTCTTTATCCAGTTTAGAAGAGGCGCGGTTGTTGAGGCCGATGATATCGATATCATCAGCACACGCCATATACTGCCTGAACGGTTCAACTCTGCAGCTCGAACTATCTTTTCTAACACAAGGTTAAATAAGTCGCACGAAAGAGAGTCACCCTGTCTGAAACCTCGTTTAGTGTCAAACGGCTCGGAGAGGTCCTTCCCGATTCTGACGGAGCTGGTGGTGTTGATCAACGTCATTTTACATAGTCGTATTAGTTTTGTTAGGATACCGAATTCAGACATTGCGGCAAATAGGCAGCTTCTTCTTGGGCTATCGAAAGCGGATTTGAAGTCGACAAAAAGATGGTGTATGTCTATTCTTCTTTCTCGGGTATTTTCCAAGACTTGACATAACGTGATAAGGTCCAATCAGTTCGTGCACGGTGGGCTTCAGTCGTGCACGCTCGACAGAACCTTATATGCTATGCTTAGAAGACTGATTCCGCGGTAGTTGGCGCAAATTGCAGGATCGCCCTTTTTGTGGATTGCGCAGAGTACACTTAAATTCCAATCAAAGCATGCGTTCGTCCGACCATATTTTGCTAATGAGCTGGTGCATTCACTTTATTAGCCCCTCGCCGCGGCAATTGAGTAGCTCTGCTGTCAGTCCATCAGCACCAGCGGCCTTATTGTGCCTTAGACGCGCAATTGCCGTTCGAGTTTCGTCCAGGTCGGGTAACGGTACTTCGACTTCGTCTTCATTGATTGTAGGTTCGTGTCCATCATGTGGCATCTTTTTCTTCCATGGCGACGTGGCATTCCTTATCGTACCAGTCGTTTTTTCAGGCTCAATAAAAACCAATGACCTATTCAGCGGCGGTACGTAATGAGCGAGAAATATGTCCCCATTGCACGCAGTTATCCGCTTGTTGAACATTGCCCTCAGGGAACTGGAGTGCAAGTCGATTGGCGAAACAGTCGGCTATCTGTTGTGAATGCAGCTTTTGGACGTCAAGCTTTCCTCTTGTCGCTGAGTCTTGGCTGCGACAAGATAATCATCTGAGTCGATGTTAGCTCCTCGAATAGTGTGGACGGGAGCTACCCAGAAGACACTTGGGTGAAATCACTCGGCCGGAAGTTGTGAGCTGCTTGAACCGCTTGCAGAAGAACCGTTCTGGCCACTCCCAGGTTAATGGCGATCAGAGAATTTCCCCACTTGCGTGGACTTCTACACACGGCTCCATCCTGTGGTGTGGTGGTTGCGTAGTACATTTCACGACGATTGGCAACTCTGCTGCTGTTTCTTACCTGTTGAAGTTACCAAAATGCAATAGACTATGACTGCATGACATACAATTCAAACATAATGCTTGGTTTTTGGCTTCTTTCAGACATAGCTGTGGCGATAAATTATTAAAACATATCTGTGTTTTCACAGAAAACACAACCATTTCATGCGTTAGTAGTAACAAACGATTTCTACTGGGGTTAGTAATTCTATTATTCTTTCCCACTTGAGAAATGCGGTTGTATGATGCAATGGAATGATCAACGTTTTCCAGCTTCTGATATATTCTCCCAAGAAATGCCGTGAATTGCTCACATGAGTGTATCAGCTTCTTCCCATTTGGCCTGTTATAGTCTGCAATGTCCGCAGATTTGCGTTCAACTTGTCTGACAGCTCTCGATGCTTCACTGCTGACGCGGTGTCTACCCTTTTGAGTCCAAGAATCTCAGACACAACTCTTAAGCAACACTATAGTTAGATCCTGTGATCTCCAAAGAACGAAAGTACCATTAAAGCCTGGGCACTATCGTAATTTATGGCTCATTCTGAATTCATGAGCAAATTACAATGAAACTGAGTAGTTTCGCCTAGTTAAATCTGTCACCAAATTAAGATAAAATTATGTATTTTATTATAAACCAAAAATGAAATCACGAACAATAATCGAAAAATGTGTTCTCCCATAACCCAACTGGACGACGCCTTTTAAATATTAGTATTAAACTCCACTGTTCCTTGATTTTTAATACCTCTAGAAGCAGTATTTCATGATCGTGAATTTAAAAAGAATATTATCACAAAAAATTTAAAAATATTAAAAAAGCACACAATCTCTCACAGGTTTGCCTTTGATCAAAGAACTAAGCAACCTTGTGGCTACAGAGCTGTCAATATAAAGTAGGAATATCGCCTTGGAATATCGTGTCAAAGTTTCAACAGGTAATTCTTGAAATTGTGGAAGAGATGCTTCTCGCAAATGGCTGGCGCCGAGCCCGCCGAACACTTTACCCAAAAATTTAAAAGGGATTTTCTCGAAACCATGGTTTTCAAAATTGTGTTAGTGGTAATGAAAAACTAAGGATCCAATTTCCACCATATAACATTCATTTTAAAGAGCATAACAACTGTAATATACTATATAGACTAAAGATTTCAAAAACCAATAACTTTGATACCCTTTTTGACTACAAGTAGTACGACCTTTTTTCAAAATCGTTATTTTTTTTTTGAGCCTGCTTAAAGTTTATTTTTCGAATATCGCAAATATTTTAGTCTACCTACGATAAAAAAAATCTTGAGTAAAGCTAAAACTCTACACCAGTCTTTAGAAGCGTTGTGGTTTTCAAGGTTATTGAGGTTTTACAGGCATTTCAGGCGTTAGAATTTGGCAACTCCATACGATAATTTTCAGGCATGAAATTTCTTCGCAATGTCTGTTCGATGACTGCACTCATCTACTAGTGGGGGAATACACAAGAAAAACTAAACAAAAAGTAGAAAATTTAATAATATAGAGTTCTTTTCACCGAAGGGAAGATCTTATTCATATATGTATGCTAAATAGACTTGAGGATTGTCCGATGTAGTTCTGCACTGCTCTACACTTTCAGTGCACCCATCGAACATATGTACCCAATAGTGTGCACAAAAGTATACAGAAGAATTTTCCGCCAAGTAATTTATCGATTAACAATATCTGAACCAGATGAGGAAAAGCTTCTTATTTGAAATATTTTAAATTAGTTTATTATATTGTAGACCAACTTCAAGGGCTCATCAACAAGTCATTAAAAGCTTCTGTTCGTTTTATTGTCTAAATGCATTGTGATTGAATACAAATGAGAAGTCTTTTAAATTAAAGATGGCGGAGGCTGATAGTAAATGTCACAAATAGCTATTATTAATTGTCGGACATAGAAATTTGCTTAGTGAATGACATAAGAATGCTGAGGGTTGCTACATCAGGTGATCTCAGCCTTGCCGAATTTTAACGTCTATGGGCTAGGATTTTTCACGCATTTGCTCTCACAGTCTTTAACATTGTGAATGAATAGAAGTGAGAAGTTGTCTAAATTAAAAATGGTGGCGGCGGCTGATATTAAATGTGACAAAGAGCCATTATTAAGTGCCAAACATAGAAATTCGCTCAGTGATTGACACAAGAATGCTGAGGATTGCTACATCAGGTGATCTCGACTGTGCCGAATTTTGACATCTATTGGCTAAGATTTTTCACTTGTATTTGTGAGTGTGGGACAAACAATTCGTACACAGTTTTTTGGTTCTGGCGAAGTTGTTTCTTTTACTATAATTTTTTTGAACTTTTGGCAAGATTTTAATTTGTGATCCCCATTACACAGTTCGTATGACAAGTATTTATTTTCTTCTGAAATGAACGATGGAATTTTGTTAAAACTTCTATTTTGTAAATTGCGGTTACTGGCTTAATACTTAATGAAGCTTCTTTTAAGGTATTGTTGTGTATTTTTTTGGCTTTGATACTTTTTTATTTTTATTATTGCTAAAATAAAAGTAACGATTTTTCTGGTAATGTTGCTGCGCATATATTTACCAAAATGTGGTCACAGTCATCGATGCGATTTTTTGTGGGGACCATAAGAACAATAAACGATAAACCAGTCTATTCCAAGACGTTCCCATATCCATTGGCTTCAGCTAACTTCGTAAACGGAGAAATCTCTGATCTTCTCCGTAATGGCATAATTAGACCTTCACGGTCACCATATAATAATCCGATATGGGTTGTTTCCAAAACAGGACTTACGGAAACGGGAGAGAAGAAGATGCGTCTGGTTATTTAGGAAGCTTAACGAGAAACGATTAGCGACAGATATACAATTCCCGAAACTTCAGTCATCTTGGCTAATCTGGGGAAATCATCACTTTTTACCACCCTTGATCTTAAATCTGGATTCCATCAGATTAAATTGGCACAACGAGATAGAGAAAAGACAGCATTCTCTGTCAATAATGGAAAATACGAGTTTTGTCGACTTCTGTTCGGTCTTAAAAACGCGCCTAGCATCTTCCAGCGGGCAATCAATGACGTTCTTCGAAACGAGATTGGCAGTGTTGCCATGTTTACGTCGATGACGTCATTATTTTTTCAAAGAACGAAGAACAGCATGTTACGGACGTTAAGCGTATTCTTTAAAAAATCTTTGAAGCAAACATGAGAGTGTGGCTTGATAAAACCAAGTTCCTGAGAGACGAAGTAGAATTTCTTGGATTCATTGTTTCTGGGGATGGAATTAAAACTTGCCTAGACAAAGTTCAAGACATTGTCAAATATGACACTCCCAAAACACTTCGGGCTCTTCGGTCGGTTCTCGGACTCTCAGGGTACTATAGACGATTTCTGAAGGACTACCGCGTCTACCACTAAGCCGTTAACTAAATATCTCCGCGGTGAAAATGGGAATGTGGGTGATAATCGTTGCAAAAATATTAAAGAAATTTTGTCTTCAGAGGGTGTCCTCTTATTATACCCTGATTTTGAAAAGCCTTTCGACTTAACAACTGATGCGTCCTCACACGCATTGGGTGCGGTTTTGCCATAGGGAGGTCGACCCATAACAACGATCTCCCGAACATTTACGGCCACTGCTACAAATGAACGCGAGCTCTTTGCAATAGCATGGGCTCCTCAAAAATTGAGAAATTACCTTTATGATGTCAAACGGCTTAACATTTACACAGATCATCAACCTCTTACGTTCGCTATATCTGATATGAACCCTAACTCGAAATTAAAGCGATGGAGAGCATTTGTTGATGAATTTTCTCCCAATTTTTTTTACAAACCAGATAAAGATAATGTTGTAGCGGACGCGTTGTCCCGACAGCACCTCCTCCTCTACGGATGTCACGGCACACAGTGCGGAATCAAGCACTAACACCATTCCCACGATAAATAACCCTATTAACTGTTTTAAAAATTAAATAATTCTTGAAGAAGGTAACTCGCCTTTGAAGACTTCAAAAATTATTTTTAGAACGCAGATGAGATACCACTTCGTCTTTAATGACAGAAATAATCTACTGAAAATCATAGGGACAGTGTTAATCCTAATGTTGTTAATGGAATACTATGTGGCCTTACAAGACTGGCAGCAATTTAAGACGAAGTTTTAACAGGATTCCCATCCGTAAAATTCCAGACAAACGATAGACATTACCAATGAGAACGATCAGAAAGAGATACTGGAGACAGAGCATAATAGGGCTCATCGTTCTGTGAGAGAAAACCTGCAACAGATTCTAAAAGAATATTACTTCCCAAAAATACAAACGAAACTGAAAGAATTAGTGCATAACTGAAAAATTTGCCGAGAAGCCAAATACCAACGCCATCCGCCAACTCCAACGGTAGGCAAAACTCCTATACCACAGTATCCTGGACTTGCGTTGATAAGTTTTCGAAATTCGTAATAGTTTCACCGATTGCCATAGTTTGCGACAATGAAAAGCCCTTCAATTCACAAACGACAAAGTCACTGTTGAGAGACTATTTTTCGGTAACCATTTTTACAACCCCTTCGCACCATAGTACTACTAATGGCCAAGTCGAGAGGTTTCACAGCACGTTAACAGAGATCGCAAGGTGCACTAAACTAACCCAAGGACTGAACGATACTGTGGACTTAATATTGCTTGCTACGTCCAAATATCATATGTTGATTCACTTTGTCATAGGGCAAAGACCTATAGATGTAGTCCATTCCTCGGCAATTACGAGAAGACATCATGAACCAAATTAACAAGGCGCAAGCACTTGAGTTGGAGCGTTTGAATAAGTCTAGGAAATTGAAGACGTACCAACCCGGACATGGTAAAGCCATTCGCGCGGTATTAACATACTAGGCACGGCACTTAAATACATCGCCAGAACACCCGACTTTGACGACTTTAGTGAGGTAGCGACTAAAGAGCGTGAACTGATAGAGGCTAACGACCGACAGATAGCAATGAACACCCAGCTTCAAGCAAGAATAAACAATCTGACTCGCACAATGAATGATTTGTTGAAAATAACGAAGAAAAACGTCGTCGATACAGGTACACGAAAACAGGGCGGTACTGGCGGACCTCACAAACATTGTTCATTCAGTAACATTAGGAAGGCACAACATAATTGACCCTGTTATTCTATACAGCGAAGATGCTAAAACCCTACTTTTTGCCGAACACTTTGCCAATATTACTATAAGCGATATTTTAACAGCCTCTAAGCTAAGAATATTGCAAGATAGTGACAGTATTTTTTTCCTAATTAAATATCCAATAATCCGAAAAATTTGTGAAAAAGTAAGGCTCTTACCTTTAATTCATAGTAACAAGATTGTTAAGTTAGAAACAGAGATGGCAGCACATTGTGACTCTGAATACCAACCGCTTACAGCCTGCAAAAATGCCACAACCCTTATATTTTGCCAGCCATTTACTTCAGCCGCATGCGTAGAGCAGCTACTGAACCATAATTCAGCACAGTGCAAGACAACTTCGGCAGACCACATCATACCTATCGAGGAAATTGACGATGGGCTAGTGGTGAACGACCAGCTCTTACATATCACCGAAGCAGCACGTTCAAGCATTATAACCAAGGGCACCTTCCTTGTCATGTTTGAAGGTAATGCCACCCTTAATGAAACTAAATTTGTCAACTGGAAAAAAATGTTAAATCGCGCCCTGAGGCCACTCCCGCAACAAGAGTAAAGTTTACTGAGTATGCAAGAATATTATCATTGCCGTATCTGGAAGAGATTCATGCGAGAAACTTAAAGCATATCGCATCGCTACTCGTATAACTGGAAATTGCGGGCAAAATTTAATATTAGTCAGTTTATTGTGAATAATAGTTTCCGTCGTGGTAGTTATTCTAATAGTTTACCTTTGGTCCAAGAAGCAGAGAAAATTGGCCATCATTGAAGTGATAAGAAATACAGACACCTCCACCCCACTCGACGTCTAAAAGGCACCCGAGGGCGGTCGCTCTTACTACGTGCTCATCTGCCTGAGGTTGCAATCCCACGCAAAATTTACGCTCTTCATTCCAGCTAATTTTTAATTATCAACATGTAACGAGAAACGCGCCTGCTGCATCAACGGCAAGGGCAGCTGCTTAAACATATTTTCCCACAAGAAATGCTGACGGCAAGTCTTCTGTTTGGAGCATGGCAATAACAATAACAAAACAACCAATAGTTCACATGAGATAGCAACATACCAACTGCGGCGGTAGCAGAGGCGTTAGCAGCAACATTGCGGCAGCGTAATGACAACAAGAGTAAGAGAATAGGGTAGTAGTAAGATGTGTTGTCCTACAATAGCAATAAGAAAAAACATTTAATAGTTTTAGATAATTTTGGTTAGCCTCATTATTTCACAACCACACAACATTACTCTTTGGCGGACAAGCGACTTTAAGTGTTGATCACACCGGCTACTCCTACATAGTAGGAGGAATAAAATATAATAATTTGAAAACAAACCAAATTGTATAACTTATACACCTTCCCACCGTTGTATCAATATGTCAATGTTGGACAAACGGTTGTACCGTGTATAGTGTGGTTGAAGATTAAAATGTTTTAATTTTTGGTCGGCGGAGTCAACGGTTGTACAATGTGTAAATAAAGGGAAAAGAAAAAAGAAGAAAACAATAATTAAATAATAGCAAAATAAAATGAAGTAAATATACATATGTAAATCTAAAGGTAAAATTATTGGGTGTGTTCGTGGATTTTGTGGGTTTTCTCTTAACCGCTTTAATTTGCTGACAAGTGAATCAACACTTTATTCTTTCTTCACTCTGCCTCTGACACTAAAAGCATATGCTAATAGTCTTTGGCGTTTCCGTTGTCACGTGGTACATTACTTCTCTATTTCGCAACGTTAAACTTTCATGTTCGGCGGCCTCCGTAGCCGAATGTGTAGCGTGTGCGCGCTTCATAGGGTGGGTCCCAGGTACGAATCTTGGCCGGGGCAGTAACATAAAAAATTATAGAAAAAGTTTTTTTCTAATAGCGGTCGCCCCACGGCAAGCAATGGCAAACGTCCGAGTGTACTTCTGCCATGAAAAAAACTTATAAAAAATATTTGCCGTTCGGACTCGGCGTGAAACTGTAGGTCTCCAGTTTGTGTTACAACATCAATACATCAAATTGGCGTTTACGTTGTATAAATATAACCCAGGCGTAAACAACAGCTACCATAAAAAACTTGAAAAACCCTGTTTCCACCATTTTTGTGACTTGCGATCCATGTCGTACATTGCAGCCTTCTGATCTGCCAAATCTATACCTCCCATTATACGATTGTAGTCTGCAATAGCTACTGGACAATCAACTTTTAATTTAGAACCATCTTTTTGTTTCGGCAAACTTTAGTTGGAGTAGGCATATGACAATTAGAAGCAAGTAGGACTTTTTTCGAATCCATCCATCGAGTGGCCATCACACCATTGCAGTTTATTTGGAATTAACTTTCAGAACGTTTAAACGATGTGTCATTGGTATAACCTGTTTTGGCATCACAGCGCAACCATAATATTATGCCTCTCTTTATTGGTTTCAAAGGCATATATTCTTTCAAACTCGAGAGGTCTTTGAATTTTGCCATACACTAATCTATGGATACAACTTCTAATATAATAATCTTTAGCAGCATTATCGGGCTTATTCCAATCATTGAAGTACATCTTGGACATCAATAAAGTGAAACGATCGCCAGAAATATTCTTTTTTATCCTATCGTTGATGAAAGTCAATAAGAACTTCAGCCTCTTCCTCTGCGGGCATTTTATACTTTGGTTCGAAAGTGCTGTCGCCAAACTTTGTCCAACTGCATTTATTACCTAATTATTGTTCCTCTCCCTTCTCCAACGAATTTAATTCATCGCCTATAACTTGACCATCATCGTCGTCCAGCTCCGATTCAGAAGATTCATCCTCTGATGCGCTTATATACTTAGCTTTTGATACAGGGACTTCCGCGTCTTCGTAGTCAGCATCCAATGGTTCATAGCTAGACTCCGATGCACTGAAGTCATCGGTCATATGTCGCTTTCGTAATCTAAAAAATAATCCGCAATTTCGTGTTCATCCAATTTCTTTCCCTTCTTATACAAAGGTATCAACAAATATTGGGATATTATTATCCCAATTAAATGTATTATTAGGATTATATGTCCCAATGTAATTGCAAATGTATAAAACTTACATTTTTCGCTTCAATTTATTTCCACTTTCGAAGAAATAATCTTTAGTCACACCTAATTCATACCCACGGGGGATATTACGAAAAAAATGCGAACAGTTAGACGTTTCACACTGGAATACATCGCGCGACTGATAAAATTCCGCGACTTGTCTGTGCAAAATATGCGGTTAACGGAAAATTTATTTCAATAATAACGGGACGCGTTTACTGGTCATCAAAGGAGAATTCGAGATCGAATTGGATCAAAAATAAAAGTGATACACATATATGAAGTTGTATGGGACATATTGTCCCAGTAGGGGCGAAAGGGTTAATGATCTCTTTTTTGCATTTCAGAAAGTAGCGATAGCTTTGAGTACTCGAATTCTCTAAGTTGAGTTTTATTATTATCCGTGTTTGTTTTGTTTCTGTTCCTACATCTCCATAAGCTACTCGGATGGCATGCTCTTACCATGAACCTTTCGGTCTGCATTCCGAATTTGAGCTGGAGTCAAAGTATTTGGCGACAGCATGTTATTGTTTCGCGCCAACAGCACTTGTGGTTGTTGATTTGCACTTATTGTTGACATCTCGCTTATTTATAAACAGAAAAAGCGATTCAAAGAAATTTATTGTATTTATTATACTGGAGACGAAATCACAGTAACTAATTTTAGTCACAAAATATGTAGATTGCATTTATAGTTCATCCGAGCACACATTCAGTGGAATTTATCTACATATTCATATATACAGCAACAGGACTGGGATTTGCTGTCAGCAAATCACACATTCTTTATGCTTACATTTTTAAACTAACACTTATACATTTCTTTATAAAATTGTTGGATTGAAAATACATAAGCAAAAAGAGGCTGTCCAGTATCTGAGGGAAGGCGTCAGCTATATGACACTTGTCAGATGATTCCACAAGGTTGCCTTCTTATTTATCAAAAGTTGCTATCATGAATTGCCATTTAAATCTATATTATATTTTTCATTACATGACAAATTTTGTGAACGGTAATTTAAACTAAAAATTGCTTCTAATAAACTAAAATTCCTAAAACCTTATTGCGATTTATGTTATATAAATTGGGCACAAATTTTAATTTTGGGAAACCGAAGGGTCTACTTTAAATAACCGTACACCCCTATCAATAGAAAATTTCAAGAAACTCGTAAAATTTTCAGAAGTGAATTTCGGAATCAAAACCAATAATATAAGCAACAAAGGAAACATTTTATGCACAAAGAAGGAAAACCCGGAGATTAGTGTTTTTAAGCTTTTCTGGATTAGTAAGTGATATCAATTCTTGTGCTTTTGAAAAACAATTTCCCGCAATGCGTTATACAAAAATATGTGAAAATTACAAGCGAATAATTTACGCAATTTGATGTTATATTTTGTATTCGGAACAATTTCTTTTTCACAATAGATAATACATAAGGAGGAAATGTTGGCTGAAAACTAATTACTGCGAGAGTGCCAAGTCACACGACCTGGATGAAGTTCGAATAGCAATACGCGGCTACGGAACAACAAAGTTGAGTTATTCAAGCATGGTGGTGAACAGCTGGTAAGGTGCATGCATCAGCTCATTTCCAGAATATGGTCAAACGAACGCATGCTCGCCGATTAGAATTAAATGTGCCCTACCCAAGTCAAAAGAAGGGTGACCCTGCAATATGCGTCAACTACCGCGGGATCAGCCTTCTTAACATTTCATACAAAGTTCTATCGAGGATATTGTGTGAAAGACTGGGAAGGGCCTCTCCGAGCCGTTTGATATCAAACGAGGTTTCAGACAGGGTGACTCCCTGACTTGTGACTTCTTTAACATTATGTTGGAAAAGATAATTCAAGCTTCAGAATTGAACCGGCCAGATACCATCTTTTATAAGAGCGTGCAACTTATGGCGTTCCCTGATAATATCGATATCATCGGCCTCAACAATCGCGCCGTTATTTCTGCCGTTTCCAAACTGAATAAAGTAGCAAAGCGAATGGGTCTGGAGGTGAACGAGGGCAAAACGTCATTAAATGAACAGTCAACGCATTTGCGTCGTAGCTCCCGCGCCACTGTTGACAGTTACAATTTTGACAAAGTAGAGAACTTTGTTTTCTTGGAACCGGCATTAATACTAATAACAATGTCAGCCTCGAAATCCAACGAATAATCTTTCTTGACAACAAGTGCTATTTTGGGCTGAGTACGGAAATTAGCAGTAAAGCCCTCCCTCGATGAACGAAAACAACGCTCTATAAAGGTACCATTAGATTTAATAATAACGATAGTAAATATACAATATAAATTCAATAAAAATATGTGCAAATGTTGCTGTTTTTATATAAATATTTAAAGTTTAATTTGTTTTCAAAACCTATTGAATTGTTGTTTTCATTTATTTATTAAAAAAAAGGGGTTAGAAACTTAGTCTTATTTATTTTAGTTTATATATTTTAATGCACAATGCACAATAAATATTTGAAAATTTAGATTCATTTTAATTAAATTACAACAAATATATAATTTTTTAATTACCTGTATCTTGTTATATAGGATGGGTTCTTACAACAGGGATCTGCACCTTAAACGATCCGACATCGACTAATTTTATCGACAATATTTGTTGTTTGCAGTAGCGATTGTTCGATTCACTAACATATTCTTAACGATACTTAACAGCTGTCTCGTTGTATTTATTCCAAGTACTAAAGAGTGGCTTCTTCGTCAAACTAAATGCCAAAATGGGCGAAAAACACAAAAAGGAATAAAAAAAACAAATGATTGCGGGCTGCCAAATATAAATTGGAGCGCGTTTTTATTATATTTAATTAAAGTAAAATAAGATTCCAGTTTATTTCGAACTACAAATATATATAACAGTTTTTATATATTGCAATATTCCGTTGTAGTGGAATTTCGGACTATCCTCTGAGTGATTTGGTAGAATAGCTCCAAGGAATATCCGGAATCATCTGCAAATATGCCATGGTTTTTGTTTTCAAAATCCGCTCCATTACGAATCGTGTGTGCTCCAGGGTATTTAGGATTTAAATATAATAATTTTTTTAATTATAATCATTTATCTATATATTAAAACTAAACTATATTCCTGTTTTTATACTTGAATCCTTCGGCAGGCGAAGGCAAACCTCCGAGAGTATTTCTGACAAAAAAAAACAATAACTTCTCCCAAAAAAAAAACATTCGCCGTTCGGAGTCGGCGTAAAACTGTAGGTCCTTCCATTTGTGTTACAACATCAAGACGCACACCAAAAATTGTAGCAGAAGTTCGGCCAAAATCGTTTAAGCTTTTATAGCGCCAATTAAGTAAGTAAGTACTTGATTCTTTGGCGCTAGAGTTGATACATGAGTCAATCGACGGTCCTAATAGTGCCTACCAAAAAAAAGGTGACGTCACATAAGCAAACATTTCTTTAGCAGCTTGACGCTCACCTTGGGTCATAGAAAACCTGTCAAACTGAGAAATTAGGTCTTAATCCAAGTGTGGAGTTTGTCGAGCTTCTGAAATTCTGTTGCATTCAAATGAAAGGGATTGTCCACATCCTGAAAAAAACGCCGCTCCACTGTTGGAGCTTTTACTTCTTCGTCACCTAGTGATAAACCATATGCCAACTATTCAAACGACATTACTTAATGCTGCTCTTTTAAATTCAAGAAAACCAATCAACGACTTTTACATTTTTCTTTTATTTAAGTTGAAATCACGAGTGTTGAAATCGAGTGTTCATTTTCAATTAAAACTATTAATTAACATGTTTTAAAACTATTAATTAACATGTATAGGACAATTATACATTCTATGAAATTTAACGCTACTACGCAAAAATGCAATAATGTAAGCATATACGTAATGTCATTGTCTTCTTTCTCATTTTCAACTTCGTATGCGCTGGTTGAAAATGAGGTAATTTTTTGATTTTGTGTGTAAAAATATAAAGTAAATAATGTATTTACTGATCACCCAGTGGGCTAAAGTAACCACCGGCTTGGGCACCCGGTAGACTACAATTGAAAATAAACACCGGCCTGGCACCCGGTGGACTACGTGTAACAGTTGCCACCTTTATATAAATAATTTAGTTACAAATAAAATCAATTCCTCCAAATTACTTTCTCTTAATTCATATGTCATCAATAGGGGTGCTTGGAAACGTATCTTTTGAACTAAAATTTTTAATAAATTTAGAAATTATGCAATTTTTTTTCAATTAAAAGTTGGTTTATATTACCAAATATTTGTAAACCAGAAGTATGAAATTAACTTTGTTTGAGAATTTTAAACGATTTTAATACAAAGCCTAAGCTAACATTAAGGGACAGATTTTCAGTACAAGTTTAACTCTGTTTACTCGTAACAGAAAATAATACTTAATTTTTTTGCAAACGCCTTACGAATTAAGTTAAGAAAATAATTTCTGAGGGATAAATAGAACTCAGAAAATGACAGCTATTTCCTGAGCCAAAAAATGTATGTGTCAGCTCCGATACGCGACTGGAGTGTACTCCTTAAAAAGGGATTACCGTGATATACATATAAAAAAAATAATAATGGGCCATTTTTAATGTAACCTAGTTGCCAAAGAACACTCCAACTCGGATAAAATTTCCATTTAATTACTTCACAACACTGGCAAAATCTGTCATTAAACATATGATTTGTGAAATTTTAAAGAAGCAAAACCAAATGAGCAATTCTGAGGATTCTGTGGTAAGTCATTAAATTTATTTAAAATCATTAAATAAATGCATTAAATAACCTTTTACGTTTGTAGATGATGTCTTTGTACACGGATGAGCATTGCAAATCACGTCGCAATAGAGAGATGCAAGAAGTACTAGAAGTAATGGAATATATGGATATATGCCAGCTCCAGCTCTTCTGAAGACTCGCAGAGAAAACGAGACATATGTGAAGTGCTCCAATTTTGAAGGTTCGCTCGATGCAATGAGTGAGACAGATTTCAAAATGCTCACGAGGCTAAGACGCCAAACGGTGGAATATCTAACAAGTAATAACAAAATGTGCGTAAAAGAAATGCATAAATTTAATGCCATTTTACTTTCAGTGAAGTATTCGGAATCTAACTGCGTACCTGACACATCTGGTGGTGGTAGAACGCGTATATTACCAAAAAAACTGGTGTATATGTACATTTGGTATGTAAGCAATACAATGACATTTAGTCAACTAGCAAATTTGTTTGCGGTAGCCCCGCCCGCGGCATGACCAACTGTTCTAAAAGTTACCCGCTTTTTAATATCGATTAGTCATGAACATATTAAATGGCGATAATGTGGACAAATTTGAGCAAAACAAACGTATCCCTGGTGTGATTGGGGCAATCGATTGTACGCACATTGCAATTAAAGTCCCAAAAGGCTATAAAGAAATGTACTTTGATCGGAAAATAACGTATAGTATTGTGTTGCAAGCTGTAGTAGATGTCAACAAAAAGTTCATTGACATAACTTGTGGTGAACCAGGATCGCTGCACAATTACCGCGCTCTAAGAAGGTCCAAACTTTTTCAGGATGCAGAAAACCATAACGAGGATATGTTTCCGAATTCATCTTTTATAATCGGAGATTCGGCATATCCGTCAACGCTTTTTAAGGACTACGGAAATTCAAACGCATGCCAACGAAAGTTCAACGAAATACATTCCTGAACATGGATTGTGGTTGAAGATTCATTTGGACTACTGAAAGGGCAATTTGGAAGATTACTAAAGTTTACTGAGCAAACGGACTTGGAGACAATAGCCAACACCGTGGGCAGCGTGTGTGTTTTACATAAAATTTATATTTCCTTTGACGACTTGTGCGATGTCAACGATGTGAGTGATGAAAATACGCTTGCACTTGATGAATGTTTTGAAGAACTAAACATAGGCGCAACCCTTGACAAAAGGCAAACCCTTTTTAATTATTTAAGACAACAAAATATTATTTAAAAATTTCACTGCATATACATATATATTTATATCTTTAAATTCACTAATAAAAATATTTACAAGAATTCATAACTTAAAATTTATAAACCCGAAACAAATTCACAAGGAGTATCACATATAAAATTCAATTCTGATCATTTCTTATTCTAATTACAAGTAAAATAAAAACCAAAAGCAAATTAAAACAAAATCCAGTTTCAGTGAAAACATTTTAGTGAAGTTTTTGCAATGTTTTTGATGTAAATTCTTCGTGCTCGCTTTTATAAAACCCTTGCACATTGTACAGCAAAATGTTACCGATGTTTTTTGAAAAATTGTTAAGTTGATGCTCTTCCGCATGTACAAGGGTTTTCTAAAAACGAGCACTATGAATTTACATCAAAAACATTGCAAATAATTCACTAACAAATTTTCACTGAAACTCACTGTAACGTTTTAAAAAGCTGTTGCTAGACAGAGTAATTTCTGTTAGCTATTTTTTCAGACAGCACATTTACCGCAAGTATTTCAAACGGTCTGTAACCCACATGAACCGTGTGGTCGTTTGAAATAATCGGACTTCTTCCGTGCTGCCTTATAGGCCGTTAGTTTTTTCAAACATATATTTCTTGAACCTACCGTGATCGCCATTGACAACATGTCTTCCAACACGTTCGCGTAGGCCAACCTCTTTCTTTTTGGGTGCTCCAACTCCGCTTTCCGGGCGAGGTAGCATCTCAAATACTCATTTATCCCCTAACATGACCATCTCTTTCAACTTTTTTCTTGCATTCTGAAATAACAAACTTGTTTTAATTCATAATTTTATGTGAAATATACTAAAAGCAGTTTTACTTACCCTTGTTACATTTTTATTTGGTTTGTTTATGTATCCATAAAACAAACAAGATTTGGCAGTTGATTGAAATTTCCCAAGTATTTTTCCAGAGCCTTCACAAAAGAGCGAGGTTTTTGCTTCGCAACACTACATCTGAGGTCGGATATCATATAACCGAGCTGGCTCAACTCGCATATTTTTGCGAGTTAGTGTTGTTGTTTTACATGCGATTTCTTATCCTACCTAGTGTTTCTTTGCAACTAGGTTACATTAAAACGGGCCCAATGATCAACAATTTATTGTACCCGACTTGCAAAAGAACGCTCCAACTTGGATAAAATTTCCTTCAATTGTAAAAGCAACCCTGTTCGCATCTTTCAAGAGAGATGCGATTTATTTTTTACTATTTAAAAACGAAAAACGGTTGATGTATTTATATAGTGAAAAATACTAGGCAAGTTAAATCGAATTAGTCCCTAAATATAAATTTCCCTTGCATTTTCTTAGGGCTAATTCACAATAGCGCAGTTTTTTCACTTCCCAACACTACAACTCAGGTCCGATATCAGTTTACCGAGTTGGCTCAGCTCGCATATTTTTCCAAGTAAGTGTTGTTGCTTTACATGCTATTCCTTATCCTACCTAGTGTTCTTTTGCAACTATGTTACAAAGAAACGGGCCCATTATAAGTAACAGTGAATAGTTTTCGACATTGTGAATGGTCACAGCTAATATGTAATGTCACATAAGAGCTAATAAGAAAGGGCAGACATAGAAATTGCACGATAAATGACAAACGAATTGAAGAATTCGAATAATAATAAAAAAGGAAAACCACGGTGGCGAATACTGACTTTGATAGGGGTTTCACAATAGGGTGTCGTGATCGCACAAAAAAGCCAATACGGGTTGCTTTGTTGTATTTGCATATTATTTCTGATAACAAAATATGAAAGCAAAAGTTTAATAAACTTTATGATATATGTTTCTGCAAATTGTATGCATATTGTTCCGTTTTTAATTTTATTGGAAGGCATACATATCTTTGAAGTAGACATCCAAAATTGGTGTGACTTATTTGTATTAAACACTAAGAGAGAGAAAGGTACAACATGGTAAAATAGTTTTAAAAGTATATACGTAGTGTAATATATAACATATATTATATTTGTATCGGAAAATAGCTATGAAGAAAAATAAATAAAACGAAATTACTTGAAAATGCGAATACAGAAGTGGTCAGTCAGTTCAGTCATCTCTGACTCATAATTCATGCTCAAATGAATGTTTTAAAAAGATTAGCGCACGTATATTCAAGTTTCAGTCAATAGTACTGCCGGGCACTCACAGGTGATATGACCGGCAGTGTTTCAGTAGGATTATAATTGGGGTGTGCATGTAAAAGTTCGGTAAAAGTTATTCAGTAAAAAACCACACGAAAGCGTTTTTTGACACACAAAACAAAATTAAAAGTAATATGCAATATTTCCTTATGTATTTTTACTGATTATTTCCTTTCGAAGTTCGTTATTCTGTCTCTTTTGAAATAATACTTTCTACGTTTATTGTGTTCACGTATCTAGGGGTCAGCTATATTTCTCACTGGCAATTTGTTGCAAGTAAACATTTTTCCACCAAGAATTTTTAACAATTTGTACAAACTATCATGGACTAACAAAGTTTCTGCAAAGTTACCATCGCATTCCAACCCTGCCTGGAGGAGGCGATTTCAATTCAACCAAGCGGCGCAAAGGCTAAGATATCGAATAGTTTGCAAAATTCTGCATTTAAACCCATTTTTTTATTAATACTTCTATATTTTTAAAAATTTGTATTGTTACGGCCATGGAGCAGACAAGCTGCTGACCACCGCCACTAGCACTGGCGCCGACACACCCAAACACCCTGAAATGATTCCATTCCAATCGTCTAGGCTAAGTAGCCCTATTTGGCAAAAGGAAAGTTGAAATTTATGTTTCTGATTTACAATTATTTACACATGTAGTTTTGAGAAGATTTATAAACGCAATGTTGTATTGAGTGGTAGGTTGCAAAAGATTTATAAAATTAATGAAATATGCCATTCAACTCTAATTTTAACAACGTTTATAATGTACACAAGAAGTAAGGTTCAATGCTACGCACTTTTATACTGTAATTTTTTCATTACAATTGAAACTTTTTTTAGTAAAAAGTTTTTAGTTAAAATTTTTTGTGACGGAGTGTAAACGACTCTGTTTAAAAAAGGGGTATATAGCTTAAAAAATACATCCTTCCAAATCTGGTGAATAATTACAAGTAAAAAATCTCAGCTCTTAGATGTCAAAATTCGGCACAGCTGAGATCACCTGATGCAGCAACCCTCAGCATTCTTGTGTCATTCACTGAGTGAATTTCTATATTTGACAATTAATATTGGCTATTTGTTACACTTAACATCAGCCCCAGCCATCTTTAATTTAGAAGACTTCTCACTTGTATTCATTCACAATGTTCATGTTGTTACGCATTGACAGGCTAGAATAATGGGCCCGTTTAATGTAACACTCCAACTCGGATAAAATTTCCTTTTAGTTACTTCACAACACTGGCAAAATCTGTCATCAAACATATGATTTGTGAGGAATTCTGAGGATTATGTGGTAAGTTATTAAATATATTTAAAAACATGAAATAAATGCATTAAATAACCTTTTACTTTTGTAGATGATGTCTTTGTACACGGGTGAGCATAGCGAATAATATCGCAATAGAGAGATGCAAGAAGTACTAGAAGTAGTGGAAACGATATATGCCAGCTCCAACTTTTCTAAAGACTCGGAGAGTGAAAAGAAGGCATATGAGAAATGCTCCAATTTTGAAGGTACACTCGATGCAATGAGTGAGGCAGATTTCAAAATGCTCATGAGTCTAAGACGCCAAACGGTGAAATATCTAACAAGTAAAAACAAAATTTGTGTAAAAGAAATGCATAAGCTTAATGCTATTTTATTTTCAGTGAAGTATTCGGAGTCTTAACTACGTACCTGCTACATCTGGTGGTGATAGAACGCGTACAATATTACCACAAAAATCCGTGTATATGTATATTTGGTATGTAAGCAATACAGTGGCATTTAGAGAACTAGCAAATTTGTGCGATATCAACGATGTGAGTGATGAAAATACGTTTGCACTTGATGAAGGTTTTGAAGAATGAGACCTAGACGCAGCCCTTGACAGAAGGCAAACGCTTTTTAATTATGTAAGACAACAAAATATTATTTAAAAATTTCACTGCGTATACATATATTTATATCTTTAAATTCACTAATAAAAATATTTACAAGAATTCATTGCATTTCATTCAACTTAAAATCTATAAAACTAAAACAAATTCACAAGGAGTATCACATATAAAATTCAATTCAGATCATTTCTTATTCTAATTACAAGTAAAATAAAAACCAAAAGCAAATTAAAAATACTCCAGTTTCAGAAAAAACATTTTAGTGAAGTTTTTGCAATGTTTTTGATGTAAATTCTTCATGCTGGCTTTTTTAAAACCCTTGTACATTGTACAGCAAAATGTTACCGATGTTTTTTGAAAAATTGTTAGGCTGACGCTCTCTGCATGTACAAGGGTTTTCTAAAAACGAGCACGAAGAATTTACATCAAAACCATTGCAAAAAATTCACTAACAAATTTTCACTGAAACTCACTGTAACATTTTAAAAAGCTGTTGCTAGACAGAGTAATTTCTGTTAGCTATTTTTTCCATACAGCACATTTCCCGAAAGTGTCCAAACGGTCTGTAACCCACATGAAACATGTGGTCGTTTGAAATAATTGGACTTCTTCCAAATATTTCGCCCATTTGCTCCATATAGTGGGCATGCCACGGCAGGCCTTATAGGCCTTGAGAAGACTGCAAGAATGATAGAATACAAGATTGCGCCTTCCCGCGGTGAAATGACAGATCTCGCCTTTAGTAAACAAGAATACGGGAGAGAGTAAATTGAACAACTTCCAATATTTCATTGAAAAACGTGTTCTAATTGTTCTAAAGTCTAAAAGTATGAATTTATAGGCAGACATTTAATAAATAAATTCGCAAAATACTAAAAAAAGTGTCTCTTTTTCTTAATTTGTGAAAAAAGCTTTGTCTAGTTGAAGTTGAGAATTGTCAAACCCGGCAAACCCAAAGTAGCGGTACTTCTAAAGGCGTCACCTTCAGTATTCAGTACACCGTGAGAAGACTGCACATCTTCGACTCCAAACACAGCGGCGTCCTTTCTAAGTCCTGAAAGTGGATTATGTATACAAATACAATTTGTTCAAACAAATATTTTTTGAACCCACCGTGATCGCCATTTACACCATGTCTTCCAACACTTTCGCGTCGGCCAACCACTTTCTTTTTGGGTGCTCCAACTCCGCTTTCCAGGCGAGGTAGCATCTCAAATACTCAATTATCTCCTCACATGACCATCTCTTTCGCATTTCTTCTTGCATTCTGAAATAACAAACATGTTTTAATTCATAATTTTATGTGAAATATACGAAAAGCAGTTTTATTTACCCTTGTTACATTTTTATTTGGTTTGTTTATGTATCCATAAAACAAACAAGATTTCAGTTGATTGACATTTCCCAAGTATTTTTCCAGAGCCCATTCCCAAAAGAGCGAGTTTTTTGCTTCACAACACTACATCTCAGGTCGGATATCATATAACCGAGTTGGCTTAACTCGCATATTTTTGCGAGTTAGTGTTGTTGTTTTACATGCTATTTCTTATCCTACCTAGTGTTTTTTTGCATCTAGGTTACATTAAAACGGGCCCAATGTTGTAAACGTACACTTATTACCGGCGAATTCTGTTACCATCATATTGGGTGGCAATGGCGACAAAATACAGTTGACTTTGCGTGAATTGTACGTAAAAGTACCAACAGTGCCCCGTGAAGTAAGCAATATGTGACATTTTTATACGACCAACTGTTGACAGCGCTACCATTCGCGGTATTGCGGTTACTAGAAGTGTACACAACATACGGTAATAAATTTTACCGACAACAAGATGTTCGGTAACTTGTAGAATAGACTCGATAATAAAACTTTATTTGAACCAGGGACAGCAAATAACGTTAGTTATCCAAATTTCAACTCAAAAAGTCATACCGATAGAGAAATACTACTTGTATAAGGATTAAGGATTTATTTATAAAATAATCGTTATTTCTTGAGATTTATTTTTGCTTAAGGGATAATCGTTATTTCTTGAGTTTTATTTTTGGAGTTTACTCCTTAAGAAACGATATATAAGGCCCGTGGATTGAAAAATATGGGTAGTGAAATCGAGTGTAACACTGGAACGCGTTTCGGGACTAAAGGCATTGGGAAAGGGAAGATGATATGTATTCGCTATATGTGTAGATGTATGTGGCACCCTGCACCATTCCTTTTTTTACATTCAGTTCATTTTGTTTTGTTTTCAATTTCGAATAAGTAACCGAACAGACTTACTCTATCACTTCTTCTAAAGACACACGAGGGCAAGGACAGAAATCCTTTTGTGCATAATTACTTAATTACTTAAATAAAGTTTTGTTTTAACCCAAACGAATTGGTGCTACTAATTTAAACTAATTTAGCCGGTAACGTATAAACTAAAAATATCTACGGAGGCTCAGTCATCAAAGCCTCCAGAAACTGGTGACCCCGACGTGATCTTGTGCGTTTAACGAAACCGGCATCCGTAAATTTTGCGCGCATAACTGCACTTGCATCCCGTTGAATTTTAGGTAACGGCACTCACAGTCCGTTAAAGAATTTTCTCGGCGCCCGCTAAATCACGCCACGTAAAAACGTGTTTGCAATACAAGTTGGCACGCGACTTCAACTTATTGTTTGTAAAATTTAGCCGCTATGCAAGACAGCGGACTATCGACGGCAGAGTCTGCGAATGGTACACCGGCGCCGACGGGTGCCAACACTGTTGCAGTAGTGTACGCTCGATTGCCAGTTCCGCACATGTGTAATACCAACATCGAAGCTTGGTTCACGACAATGGATTTTTGGTTCACTGCATCAGGTATAACCACCGATAAGCAAAAGACAGCGACAATCTTGGCAGCGCTCGACCCGAATGTTATAGCGCAGTTAGGGGATGCCATCGCTTCGTTGCCGCAGAACGACAGGTTTGACTTCGTCTAACAAAAAATCATCGACCACTTTGCAGACAGTGAGCAGCGACGCCTCAACCGCCTTTTATCAGAACTACCACTGGGCGACAAGAAGCCGTCTGAGCTATACTACGAGATGAAGAGAGTAGCTGGTAACACTCTGGGAGAAGCAGCGCTCAAAGGGCTCTGGACGAAGCGTTTACCAGAGCTTGCACAACCAGTAGTTGCAGCTTCATCCGGACCTGCCGCCGAGTTTACCAAAATCGCTAACTCGATTGTAGGCGCCATAGCTCCCAGCCATATTAACAAAGTCGGAGTGATGCAGCCTAACGAATTCGAGGAGCTTCGTGCAGCTATTAACGAACTGGGTAAGGAATTTGAAAAACTCAGATCTCGCTCACGTTGTCATTATCGCAGGCAAAGCAACTTTCGCCCTCCGTCACGCAGCCGTAATCGTTCGAAAGCCACAGGCACATCGACCAGTACACTCGACGAGTGTTGGTACCATAAGAGGTACGGGCGAGATGCCCGCAAATGTAGAAGTCCATGCAACCGCAAGAGTCGCTCGACAGTTGCAACTGTTACCCACTCATCTTCGGCATGACTTCCAGAGCGCGTGACGAGTCGTAGCGAAGACTCGGTCACAGAGCGTAGAGTATTTCGCCTTCAGGTGCACGACAAAAACTCCAAGAGGACTTTCTCATCGACACCGGTGCTGATGTTTCTGTCCTACCGCCCATTGCCAAAGGGTATGATGTACGCCCTACCACAACGACGCTTTACGCTGCAAATGGATCGCCAATCAAATTTATAGGAGAAAAAATAATCACACTAGACCTTGGACTCCGTCGTAACTTCCAATGGTCATTTGTTATCGCTGACGTCACAACTCCGATAATTGGCGCAGATTTTATACGATTTTACGATTTGCTGATCGATTTACGCCGCAATCGAATTATCGACAACGTAACTCAACTTCGTGCCCCGCTCGGTGTTACGACGACTCAAACGATCGGAATCAAAACGTTTGATTCAACTGACCCATTTTCCGCTTTTTTGTCAGAATTCTCCGACATCACGAAGCTAGCACCGCAGGGATCAACAACAAAGTGTACGATCACGCATCGAATTAAAACAACTGGCCAACCTGTGTTCGCTCGACCAAGGCGTCTTCCTCCCGACAAGTTAGAAGCGGCGAAGAAAGAATTCGAATTTTTAATGAAAGCGGGCATCTGCCGTCCGCCAAGCAGCAATTGGTCCAGCCCGCTGCATTTAGTCAAAAAAAGTGACGGGACCTGGAGACCATGCGGTGATTACCGTGCGTTAAATGCACAGACACTTCCCGATAGATATCCACTACCATACTTAACGGACTTTCAAGCCAACCTACGAGGTAAGACCATCTTTTCTAAAGTCGACCTCCAACGCGCGTTTCATCAGGTGCCTATCCACGAGGATGACATTGCCAAGACTGCAATCACGACTCCTTTTGGCTTATATGAATTCAAGTTCATGACATTCGGCCTGTGCAACGCTGCACAGACGTTTCAACGGCTGATCAATGATGCTTTGCGTGGGTTGGATTACGTCTTCCCATACATAGACGATATTTGTATTGCATCTACGTCTATTGAACAGCACCGCCATGACTTGAGAGAAGTATTTCAACGTCTTCGGGAAAATCATCTCGAACTAAGCGAACTAAAGTTTCTGGGACATCTTATCGATGCGCGAGGAATTCATCCCTTGCCTGAAAAAGTTGCTGCGATTCAAGACTTTCCGAAGCCTACGATCGCCAAGGAATTAAAAACTTTTTTGGCGATGTTGAACTTCTACCGAAAGTTTTTGCCGAACGCCATGTCATATCAGTCGCGCCTTCACGAACTCATCAATGGGAACCGAAAAAACGACCGCACTACAATTGTATGGTACCCTGATGCGGAAGCTGACTTCGAACGCTGTAAGCGCGAATTAGCAAACGCAGCACTACTAGCCCATCCCGCTGTCGATGCAGAGCTGGCGCTATATGTCGACGCTTCAGACACTGCCGTGGGAGCGGCACTTCATCAAATCATCAATGGTAAGCTGCAGCCGCTCGGATTTTATTCAAAAAAACTCAGCAGCGCGCAGCGCAATTACAGTACATACGACAGGGAATTGACGGCCGTGTATCAAGGCGTATGCCACTTTCGCTACATGATTGAAGGTCGCACATGTTACATCGTTACCGATCATCGTCCACTAATCTATGCATTTCGGCAAAAACCAGAGAAGGCTTCGCCTCGTCGAATCCGCCAACTTGACTTTATCAGTCAGTTTTCAACCGACATTCGCCATACACCTGGTAAGGACAACGTGACAGCAGACCTACTTTCGCATATGCAATCGATTGAATCAATAGTCGACTATACGAAGGTCGCAGAAGCACAACAAGCCGATACGCAGCTGCAAGCACTTCGTAACAATTCAGGTACGCAAAATAGTTCACTCATTCTAAAGAATTTTCCAATTCCCAATAGCGACACTCGATTGGTATGCGATACATCCACCTCAACGGTCCGTCCATACATTCCGAAACAGTTTCGAGACATTTTGCTCAAAAAGGTTCATGGCCTTTCTCATCCAGGCGTACGTGCAACGGTTAAGCTAATGACTGAAAGATTTGTTTGGCCGAGCATTCGAAAAGATACAGCTACCTTTGTCCGCTGCTGCGAAGCATGCCAAAGCTCGAAGATTCACCAGCACACGAAGTCTTTACCAGCAAGCTATGAACCCCCTATGGCACGGTTTTCACACATCAACATAGACATCGTTGGTCCCTTCCCATTATGCGAGGGACAACGCTACTGTCTAACGATGATCGATCGATATACTCGATGGCCAGAAGCGGCACCTATGCCAGACATGTCCGCTGAATCTGTCGCTAAAGCTCTTCTGTCGCACTGGATTGTGCGGTTTGGCGTTCCAGAGCGTATCACATCAGACCAGGGAAGGCAATTTGAATCCTACGTATTCGCCGAATTAATTACGACCATTGGCGCAACCCACTTGCGAACAACTCCATATCACCCGCAATCGAATGGTATTATCGAGAGGTGGCACAGGAGTTTCAAAGCAGCCATAATATGCCACGACCCGACTTATCACTTACCAACAATTTTACTTGGCTTACGCGTTGCATTTAAGCCCGACATTAAGGCGTGCCCGGCATTACTTGTTTATGGGTCAACACTACGAATTCCAGGCGAATTTTTGCAAGTCACGACACAAAAGGAGGCCACTGAAGAGACCGTATCGCAATTCAGGGCAGCAATGGAGAAGCTGCGACCGACGCAGACCGCACATCACACCACCACCAAAGTATTTGTGTCACCCGCCCTACAGGTAGCAACGCATGTATTCGTACGCAACGATTCAATTCGCCCATCATTGACACGTCCTTATGACGGGCCGTACCCCGTCATTAAGCGATCGTCAAAGTACTTCAAAATTCAAATACGAGGGCGTTACACCAACATCAGTATTGATCGGTTGAAAGCAGCGTTTTTAACAAGCGTCGACAACGAAGATATCACCGTGGTTCCGTCAACAGTACAGCTGCCACAACAGCAACCGCATTGTGTATTCAAAATGTAGAAGCATTCCTTCTATTGCTATAACCTGTAGTAGATAAGCCTTGTAGTTGACACAAGAAATTAAAAATATGTACATATGTATTTACGTAAGTCCTATTCTATTATTTTCTGCTTTGCGCTACGGGTTCCCGCAGCAGTGAAACAGCAGTGACTCAGAATTCCTCATTTTGTTTGCTTCTTGAAAAATTCACTAAACAAATCATATGTTTGATGACAGATTTTGCCAGTGTTGTGAAGTAACTAAAAGGAAATTTTATCCGAGTTGGAGTGTTCCTTTGCAACTAGTTACATTAAAACGGGCCCATTATGCTAGCCTGTCAATGCGTAACAACATGAACATTGTGAATGAATACTAGTGAGAAGTCTTCTAAATTAAAGATGGCTGGGGCCAACCAATATTAATTGTCAAATATAGAAATTCGCTCAGTGAATGACACAAGAATGCTGAGGGTTGCTGCATCAGGTGATCTCAGCTGTGCCGAATTTTGACATCTAGGAGCTGAGATTTTTTACTTGTAATTATTCACCAGATTTGGAAGGATGTATTTTTTAAGCTATATACCCTTTTTTAAACAGAGTCGTTTACACTCCGTCACAAAAAATTTTAACTAAAAACTTTTTACTAAAAAAAGTTTCAATTGTAATGAAAAAATTACAGTATAAAAGTGCGTAGCATTGAACCTTACTTCTTGTGTACATTATAAACGTTGTTAAAATTAAAGTGGAATGGCATATTTCATTAATTTTATAAATCTTTTGCAACCTACCACTCAATACAACATTGCGTTTATAAATCTTCTCAAAACTACATGTGTAAATAATTAAGCTGCTCAGAAACATAAATTTCAACTTTGCTTTTGCCAAATAGGGCTACTTAGTCTAGACGATTGGAATGGAATCATTTCAGGGTGTTTGGGTGTGTCGGCGCCAGTGCTAGTGGCGGTGGTCAGCAGGTTGTCTGCTCCATGGCCGTAACAATAAAAATTTTTAAAAATATAGAAGTATTAATAAAAAAATGGGTTTAAATGCAGAATTTTGCAAACTATTCGATATCTTAGCCTTTGCGCCGTTTGGTTTGAATTGAAATCGCCTCCTCCAGGCAGGGTTGGAATGCGATGGTAACTTTGCAGAAACTTTGTTAGTCCATGATAGTTTGTACAAATTGTTAAAAATTCTTGGTGGAAAAATGTTTACTTGCAACAAATTGCCAGTGAGAAATATAGCTGACCCCTAGATACGTGAACACAATAAACGTAGAAAGTATTATTTCAAAAGAGACAGAATAACGAACTTCGAAAGGAAATAATTAGTAAAAATACATAAGGAAATATTGCATATTACTTTTAATTTTGTTTTGTGTGTCAAAAAACGCTTTCGTGTGGTTTTTTACTGAATAACTTTTACCGAACTTTTACATGCACACCCCAATTATAATCCTACTGAAACACTGCCGGTCATATCACCTGTGAGTGCCCGGCAGTACTATTGACTGAAACTTGAATATACGTGCGCTAATCTTTTTAAAACATTCATTTGAGCATGAATTATGAGTCAGAGATGACTGAACTGACTGACCACTTCTGTATTCGCATTTTCAAGTAATTTCGTTTTATTTATTTTTCTTCATAGCTATTTTCCGATACAAATATAATATATGTTATATATTGCACTACGTATATACTTTTAAAACTATTTTACCATGTTGTACCTTTCTCTCTCTTAGTGTTTAATACAAATAAGTCACACCAATTTTGGATGTCTACTTCAAAGATATGTATGCCTTCCAATAAAATTAAAAACGGAACAATATGCATACAATTTGCAGAAACATATATCATAAAGTTTATTAAACTTTTGCTTTCATATTTTGTTATCAGAAATAATATGCAAATACAACAAAGCAACCAGTATTGGCTTTTTTGTGCGATCACGACACCCTATTGTGAAACCCTTATCAAAGTCAGTATTCGCCACCATGGTTTTCCTTTTTTATTATTATTCGAATTCTTCAATTCGTTTGTCATTTATCGTGCAATTTCTATGTCTGCCCTTTCTTATTAGCTCTTATGTGACATTACATATTAGCTGTGACCATTCACAATGTCGAAAACTATTCACTGTTACTTATAATGGGCCCGTTTCTTTGTAACATAGTTGCAAAAGAACACTAGGTAGGATAAGGAATAGCATGTAAAGCAACAACACTTACTTGGAAAAATATGCGAGCTGAGCCAACTCGGTAAACTGATATCGGACCTGAGTTGTAGTGTTGGGAAGTGAAAAAACTGCGCTATTGTGAATTAGCTCTAAGAAAATGCAAGGGAAATTTATATTTAGGGACTAATTCGATTTAACTTGCCTAGTATTTTTAACTATATAAATACAAAAGATGCGAACAGGGTTGCTTTTACAATTGAAGGAAATTTTATCCAAGTTGGAGCGTTCTTTTGCAAGTCGGGTACAATAAATTGTTGATCATTGGGCCCGTTTTAATGTAACCTAGTTGCAAAGAAACACTAGGTAGGATAAGAAATCGCATGTAAAACAACAACACTAACTCGCAAAAATATGCGAGTTGAGCCAGCTCGGTTATATGATATCCGACCTGAGATGTAGTGTTGCGAAGCAAAAACCTCGCTCTTTTGTGAAGGCTCTGGAAAAATACTTGGGAAATTTCAATCAACTGCCAAATCTTGTTTGTTTTATGGATACATAAACAAACCAAATAAAAATGTAACAAGGGTAAGTAAAACTGCTTTTAGTATATTTCACATAAAATTATGAATTAAAACAAGTTTGTTATTTCAGAATGCAAGAAAAAAGTTGAAAGAGATGGTCATGTTAGGGGATAATTGAGTATTTGAGATGCTACCTCGCCCGGAAAGCGGAGTTGGAGCACTCAAAAAGAAAGAGGTTGGCCTACGCGAACGTGTTGGAAGACATGTTGTCAATGGCGATCACGGTAGGTTCAAGAAATATATGTTTGAACAAACTATATTTATTTACATAATCCACCTCCAGGACTTAGAAAGGACGCCGCTGTGTTTGGAGTCGAAGATGCGCAGTCTTCTCACGGTGTACTGAATACTGAAGGTTACGCCTTTAGAAGTACGGCTACTTTGGTTTTGCCGGGTTTGACAATTCTTAACTTCAACTAGACAAAGCTTTTTTCACAAATTAAGAAAAAGAGACACTTTTTTAGTATTTTGCGAATTTATTTATTAAATGTCTGCCTATAAATTCATACTTTTAGACTTTAGAACAATTAGAACACGTTTTTCAATGAAATATTGGAAGTTGTTCAATTTTCTCTCTCCCGTATTCTTGTTTACTAAAGGCGAGATCTGTCATTTCACCGCGGGAAGGCGCAATCTTGTATTCTATCATTCTTGCAGTCTTCTCAAGGCCTATAAGGCCTTCCGTGGCATGCCCACTATATGGAGCAAATGGGCGAAATATTTGGAAGAAGTCCAATTATTTTAAACGACCACATGTTTCATGTGGGTTACAGACCGTTTGGACACTTTCGGTAAATGTGCTGTATGGAAAAAATAGCTAACAGAAATTACTCTGTCTAGCAACAGCTTTTTAAAATGTTACAGTGAGTTTCAGTGAAAATTTGTTAGTGAATTTTTTGCAATGGTTTTGATGTAAATTCTTCGTGCTCGTTTTTAGAAAACCCTTGTACATGCAGAGAGCGTCAGCCTAACAATTTTTCAAAAAACATCGGTAACATTTTGCTGTACAATGTACAAGGGTTTTAAAAAAGCCAGCATGAAGAATTTACATCAAAAACATTGCAAAAACTTCACTAAAATGTTTTCTCTGAAACTGGAGTATTTTTAATTTGCTTTTGGTTTTTATTTTACTTGTAATTAGAATAAGAAATGATCTGAATTGAATTTTATATGTGATACTCCTTGTGAATTTGTTTTAGTTTTATAGATTTTAAGTTGAATGAAATGCAATGAATTCTTGTAAATATTTTTATTAGTGAATTTAAAGATATAAATATATGTATACGCAGTGAAATTTTTAAATAATATTTTGTTGTCTTACATAATTAAAAAGGGTTTGCCTTCTGTCAAGGGCTGCGTCTAGGTCTCATTCTTCAAAACCTTCATCAAGTGCAAACGTATTTTCATCACTCACATCGTTGATATCGCACAAATTTGCTAGTTCTCTAAATGCCACTGTATTGCTTACATACCAAATATACATATACACGGATTTTTGTGGTAATATTGTACGCGTTCTATCACCACCAGATGTAGCAGGTACGTAGTTAAGACTCCGAATACTTCACTGAAAATAAAATAGCATTAAGCTTATGCATTTCTTTTACACAAATTTTGTTTTTACTTGTTAGATATTCCACCGTTTGGCGTCTTAGACTCATGAGCATTTTGAAATCTGCCTCACTCATTGCATCGAATGTACCTTCAAAATTGGAGCATTTCTCATATGCCTTCTTTTCACTCTCCGAGTCTTTAGAAAAGTTGGAGCTGGCATATATCGTTTCCGCTACTTCTAGTACTTCTTGCATCTCTCTATTGCGATATTATTCGCTATGCTCACCCGTGTACAAAGACATCATCTACAAAAGTAAAAGGTTATTTAATGCATTTATTTCATGTTTTTAAATATATTTAATAACTTACCACATAATCCTCAGAATTCCTCACAAATCATATGTTTGATGACAGATTTTGCCAGTGTTGTGAAGTAACTAAAAGGAAATTTTATCCGAGTTGGAGTGTTACATTAAACGGGCCCATTATTCTAGCCTGTCAATGCGTAACAACATGAACATTGTGAATGAATACAAGTGAGAAGTCTTCTAAATTAAAGATGGCTGGGGCTGATGTTAAGTGTAACAAATAGCCAATATTAATTGTCAAATATAGAAATTCGCTCAGTGAATGACACAAGAATGCTGAGGGTTGCTGCATCAGGTGATCTCAGCTGTGCCGAATTTTGACATCTAAGAGCTGAGATTTTTTACTTGTAATTATTCACCAGATTTGGAAGGATGTATTTTTTAAGCTATATACCCCTTTTTTAAACAGAGTCGTTTACACTCCGTCACAAAAAATTTTAACTAAAAACTTTTTACTAAAAAAAGTTTCAATTGTAATGAAAAAATTACAGTATAAAAGTGCGTAGCATTGAACCTTACTTCTTGTGTACATTATAAACGTCAATACAACATTGCGTTTATAAATCTTCTCAAAACTACATGTGTAAATAATTGTAAATCAGAAACATAAATTTCAACTTTCCTTTTGCCAAATAGGGCTACTTAGCCTAGACGATTGGAATGGAATCATTTCAGGGTGTTTGGGTGTGTCGGCGCCAGTGCTAGTGGCGGTGGCCAGCAGCTTGTCTGCTCCATGGCCGTAACAATAAAATTTTTTAAAAATATAGAAGTATTAATAAAAAAATGGGTTTAAATGCAGAATTTTGCAAACTATTCGATATCTTAGCCTTTGCGCCGTTTGGTTTGAATTGAAATCGCCTCCTCCAGGCAGGGTTGGAATGCGATGGTAACTTTGCAGAAACTTTGTTAGTCCATGATAGTTTGTACAAATTGTTAAAAATTCTTGGTGGAAAAATGTTTACTTGCAACAAATTGCCAGTGAGAAATATAGCTGACCCCTAGATACGTGAACACAATAAACGTAGAAAGTATTATTTCAAAAGAGACAGAATAACGAACTTCGAAAGGAAATAATTAGTAAAAATACATAAGGAAATATTGCATATTACTTTTAATTTTGTTTTGTGTGTCAAAAAACGCTTTCGTGTGGTTTTTTACTGAATAACTTTTACCGAACTTTTACACGCACACCCCAATTATAATCCTACTGAAACACTGCCGGTCATATCACCTGTGAGTGCCCGGCAGTACTATTGACTGAAACTTGAATATACGTGCGCTAATCTTTTTAAAACATTCATTTGAGCATGAATTATGAGTCAGAGATGACTGAACTGACTGACCACTTCTGTATTCGCATTTTCAAGTAATTTCGTTTTATTTATTTTTCTTCATAGCTATTTTCCGATACAAATATAATATATGTTATATATTGCACTACGTATATACTTTTAAAACTATTTTACCATGTTGTACCTTTCTCTCTCTTAGTGTTTAATACAAATAAGTCACACCAATTTTGGATGTCTACTTCAAAGATATGTATGCCTTCCAATAAAATTAAAAACGGAACAATATGCATACAATTTGCAGAAACATATATCATAAAGTTTATTAAACTTTTGCTTTCATATTTTGTTATCAGAAATAATATGCAAATACAACAAAGCAACCAGTATTGGCTTTTTTGTGCGATCACGACACCCTATTGTGAAACCCTTATCAAAGTCAGTATTCGCCACCATGGTTTTCCTTTTTTATTATTATTCGAATTCTTCAATTCGTTTGTCATTTATCGTGCAATTTCTATGTCTGCCCTTTCTTATTAGCTCTTATGTGACATTACATATTAGCTGTGACCATTCACAATGTCGAAAACTATTCACTGTTACTTATAATGGGCCCGTTTCTTTGTAACATAGTTGCAAAAGAACACTAGGTAGGATAAGGAATAGCATGTAAAGCAACAACACTTACTTGGAAAAATATGCGAGCTGAGCCAACTCGGTAAACTGATATCGGACCTGAGTTGTAGTGTTGGGAAGTGAAAAAACTGCGCTATTGTGAATTAGCCCTAAGAAAATGCAAGGGAAATTTATATTTAGGGACTAATTCGATTTAACTTGCCTAGTATTTTTAACTATATAAATACATCAACCGTTTTTCGTTTTTAAATAGTAAAAAATAAATCGCATCTCTCTTGAAAGATGCGAACAGGGTTGCTTTTACAATTGAAGGAAATTTTATCCAAGTTGGAGCGTTCTTTTGCAAGTCGGGTACAATAAATTGTTGATCATTGGGCCCGTTTTAATGTAACCTAGTTGCAAAGAAACACTAGGTAGGATAAGAAATCGCATGTAAAACAACAACACTAACTCGCAAAAATATGCGAGTTAAGCCAACTCGGTTATATGATATCCGACCTGAGATGTAGTGTTGCCATCAGATGTGTCAGGTAGGCTGTTAAGACTCCGAATACTTCACTGAAAATAAAATAGCATTAAGCTTATGCATTTCCTTTACACACATTTTGTTTTTACTTGTTAGATATTCCCCCGTTTCGCGTCTTAGCCTCATGTGCATTTTGAAATCTGCCTCACTCATTACATCGAGCGTACCTTCAAAATTGGAGCACTTCTCATGTGCCTTGTTTTCATTCTCGGAGTCTCCAGAAGAGCTGGAGCTGGCATATATCGTTTCCATTACTTCTAGTACTTCTTGCTTCTCTCTATTGCGACGTGATTCGCAATGCTCACCCGTGTACAAAGACATCATCTACAAAAGTAAAAGGTTATTTGACGCATTTATTTCATGTTTTTAAGTAAATTTAATAACTTACCACAGAATCCTCAGAATTGATCATTTTGTTTGCTTCTTTAAAAATCCACTAAACAAATCATATGTTTGATGACAGATTTTGCCAGTGTTGTGAAGTAACTAAAAGGAAATTTTATCCGAGTTGGAGTGTTCTTTTGCAACTAGATTACATTAAAACGGGCCCATTATACCAAAATTGAACACATTGCAATCAAAGCTATGGGTTTGGAAAACTGGTACAGATACCTACAAGATCCATTAACAACCTATGGTATAAATGGCTTATATAGCTCCTCCTATATATTACTTTTACTTACGATTGGATCAGTAACCTCGTCTAACATGCAGACGTGCGCCCATGCCCTGGATAAAATAAAATGTAATTGCCTGCGAAAGAAAGGTTGACAATTGTCTTATTTTTCATTTATTTCAATAATACTTACATTTGGATTGGTAAACGAAACGTGAAACTTCCTAAATTTCACCAGCATTTTGTCGACATGATTCGATTTCATTTTCTCAACAACTAGTTAAATATACATTTAATGGTTGAGAATACTTGGCAGCACCGGAAAAGAACTTAAATCAAGCAATAAGCCTCAGCTGTAAATGCTGTTTTTGGTTTTTCCTTCTTCCTATTTTTGCAAACACAATTTCAAGTCCGGCAATCTTCCGCTTACTTAACTCATCTCGTTTAGGCTTTGCCTTAATGAGTATAATCTACGGGACGTCTGCTCGAATCCCTGCAAGAAGTCTGATGAGGGGATGTGGTGATTTCCGAAATAGCTATAACTTCTACCATTGCCGTTTTTTCTATTATTCTTCCTTTTAAAAACTGGGCTTGAGCTCATAAAATTATTATTAAATACAAAATCAGTTGTTTAAATATAAATAAATCCAGGAAGTTTTCTTGTGTTGCATATAATTTGAAATAAAAAACATGCATGTGCATATATACAACAAAATATAGGTGAAAAGTAAGCTTCTGTCATGGGCTTTATCTAATATTTCAAATGAAACAATTTAAAAAAGTCAGTCAGTAGTGCGATTCACTAACTTATTTTAAACATTTATTTTAAACGATTTTCGCATTCGCCGAATCAGCTGTTGATGTTAGCTAATCGATGACCGAAAACTAAACGACAACAAATTTTGTGTTGTTAACTCAATCGAGAAAAGTGAAATTCGTGATTTCAATTTAAATAAAAGAAAAATTTAAAATTCAGTGATTTGTTTTCTTGTAATTAATAAAGGAACATTAAATAATGTCGTTTAAATATTTGGCATATGTTTTATCACGAGGTGATGAAGAAGTAAGCGCTCCAACAGTGGATCGACGTTTACTCCGAGATGTGGACAATCCCTTTCATCTAAATGCAACAAACTTTCAAAAACTGTATCGGTTAACTCCAGCTGAATACCTGACTACCTAATTTATCAGCTTGACAGCCAAATAAGAGGATCCAGAATAACAGCAATATCAACTGAGAAACAGGTAGCTCGTGTAATCTTTAAGCCTGCATGCAATTTTAAATTTTACTTTTATATTGGTAGGTTCTAGCGGCGTTAAGGTTCTTCGCAACTGGTTGCTATCAACGACCCGTAGGTGAACAATGGGGAATATCCATGAGTCAGTTTTCCGTAAGCCGGCATTCAACGGGTAACGGATGCAATCAATGATTCGTTGTTTCACCAGAAAGTGAGGTTTCCTATGACCCAAGTGGAACGCCATTCTGCTAAAGAAATGTTTGCTTCGGCGTCGTCTCCCTTTGTGGGAGGCTCTATTGGAGCGGTCGATTCCACGTATATATCAATTTTGCCACCAAGGAATCATGAGGACGCTTATGCCAACCACCACATCTACCATTCAATTAATATGCTAATTGTAAAAGCAAACTTTTACAAGGATCCATGTATAAAAACAGAAATATAGTTTAGCTTTAATATATAGATAAATGATTATAATTAAAAAAATTAAATATATGTATGTGAATCCTAAATACGCTGGAGCACAACGCGAAGTTTGAAAACGATAACCATGACATATTTGCAGGTTATTCCGCATATTCCTTGGAGTCGAGTTGATAACTATTCTAACAAAACACTCATAGAAGAGTCCGGAATTCTACTACAATGGATCATTGCAATATATATAAAGAATTTTAAGTGTTTGCAGTTTGAAACAAACTAATATCTATTTCACTTTAATGAAATATAACAAAATCGCTCAAATTTATATTTGGCAGCAGGCATTCGTTTGTTTTTTTTTTCTATTCCTCTTTGTGCTTTTCGCTTATTTTGACATTTAGTTTGACAGAGATGCCACTCTTTATCGCTTTGAATAAAGACAACGAAACAGCTGTTAAGTGTCGTTAAGTATAAGTTAGTGAATCGCACAATCGTTAGTGCAAGCGGCAAATATTGCCGCTAAAAATAACAATTGTCGTACCGTTTAAAGTTAGTGAATCGCACTACAGGTGTTTTATATTTACAAACAAAACTATTTGATTTGTCGGTGCGACAAAATTTTTTCCCGGAAAAATGGCTGTTTGTTAAATTTCTCGGCGGGATTAACATAGCAGGCATTTGAGAAAACGAAAACGCATGATGCAATAAACAATTTAATTTTAATGTTATTACATTAATTTAATTTTATTACACCATGACGAAAACGCATTGAAAGAGGAGATAATTTGAGGCATGCAGTCGAGAAAACGGCTTTTAGAGTGAAAAGCTCCCAACGTACGCCAGTTTTCATTCTCGCTCTGATTCAAAGATGGTCTGTAGTGCGATTCACTAACTTATTTTAAAGATATTCGTTTGGTTAACTCAACTTAACCAAAATTTTAGCGACCCTGCTATACAGTAGCCATTTTTTAACGATTTTCGCATTCGCCGAATCAGCTGTTGATGTTAGCTAGTCGATGACCGAAAACTAAACGACAACAAATTTTATGTTGTTAACTCAATCGAGAAAAGTGAAATTCGTGATTTCAATTTAAATAAAAGAAAAATTTAAAATTCAGTGATTTGTTTTCCTGTAATTAAAAAAGGAACATAAAATAATGTCGTTGAAATATTTGGCTCTAACAGTGGATCGACGTTTACTCCGAGATGTGGACAATCCCTTTCATCTAAATGCAACAGACTTTCAAAAACTGTATCGGTTAACTCCAGACTTGGCTGAATACCTAATTTATCAGCTTGACAACCAAATAAGAGGATCCAGAATAACAGCAATATCAACTGAGAAACTGGTAATCGTGTAATCTTTAAGCCTGTATGCAATTTAAAATTTTACTTTTATATTGGTAGGTTCTAGCGGCGTTAAGGTTCTTCGCAACTGGTTGCTATCAACGACCCGTAGGTGAACAATGGGGAATATCCATGAGCCAGTTTTCCGTAAGCCGGCATTCATCGGGTAACGGATGCAATCAATGATTCGTTGTTTCACCAGTAAGTGAGGTTTCCTATGACCCTAGTGAACCGCCATTCTGCTAAAGAAATGTTTGCTTCGGCGTCGTCTCCCTTCGTGGGATTCCACGCATATATCAATTTTGCCACCAAGGAATCATGAGGAGGCTTATGCCAACCCCCACATCTACTATTCAATTAATATGATAATGGTAAAAGCAAACTTTTACAAGGATCCATGCATAAAAACAGAAATATAGTTTAGTTTTAATATATGTATAGATAAATGATTATAATTAAAAAAAATTAAATATATGTATGTAAATCCTAAATACGCTGGAGCACAACGCGAAGTTTGAAAATGATAACCATGGCATATTTGCAGGTGATTCCGCATATTCCTTGGAGTCGAGTTGATTACTATTTTAACAAAACACTCAGGAGAGTCCGGAATTCTGCTGCAATGGAACATAGCAATATATATAAAGAATTTTAAGTGTTTGTAGTTTGAAACAAACTAATATCTATTTCACTTTAATGAAATATAATAAAAACGTTCAAATTTATATTTGGCAGCAGGCATTCGTTTGTTTTTTTTCTATTCCTCTTTGTGCTTTTCGCTTATTTTGGCACTCTTTATCGCTTTGAATAAATACAACGAAACAGCTGTTAAGTGTCGTTAAGAATAAGTTAGTGAATCGCACAATCGTTAGTGCAAACGGCAAATATTGCCGCTAAAAATAACAATTGTCGTACCGTTTAAAGTTAGTGAATCGCACTACTGATACATAAATTGGTCTTAATGTTTCTATGAAAACTCCCCAGCGGAAACATATAGTTAGTGGTGAATATTAAGAATGCTGGTCACAAGTGCCAAACATGTGATAAACTAGTGTGTAGAGAATGTAAATATTAGTTCTCGTCTATTTATCTATCGTTCTTTGAGTGGTCGAGGTGTTTTGGTCGTGTGCCTTTCGTTGAGATGAATAAAATTATTTAAAAAAAGAGACTCAGCCCTATAACACAATTGCTATTTTTAATGTGCAGCTTATAAACATTTACTACAACTGAAAAAAACCAAAATTTGAACGGATGTAATCTCGATTTCGTTGGTGCGTATTTCGATTGTGTATTTTATATGAGGGATTGTATCGCCTATACTTTTAAAAACAGCAGATGAAAAGTGCAAATTGCATAGAAATGCATAGAATGACACGCAATCTTATGACTGCTAATTCATATAGTGGTGCTGAATGTTTCATTAGACCGACTAAAGTTTACTTATGAAATATCTTTGTAGAAAACGAGCAACGCAAATTTATTTAAACAAAAAAAATGGCAAATGTCTGTATATAAAGAAGAGTATGTATGTTTAAATGCTGTAGCTCGGTGAATTTGAGTAATTGCAAACTTTAGATTTTGCTTGCGTTGACAAAACGAATACGCAAAAAACAGAAGCAGAAAACCACTGCTTTATTTATGTATCAACGTAAAACAAATAAGTTTCATATTTTTTTGTTACTTCAATATAGCCTAACTTTTTAAATGCATTAACGTAAATCATTAATCGTTAATTGTAAACTACATGGGTGTGTGTATCCCATTGTAATGCAATTCACCTTCTTGGCTGCGGTTATTGGATGTTACCAACTGTTTTGATTTAGAAACAAAAGAAGCTGACTCCGCATTAATGAATATATAGGGTACGACATATTTAATGAACGATTACAGTACCCTAAACTTATCATGCTGAAACTGTTGCTTATTATTGAAATTTAAACTGAAATATTAATGTTTTTGTAATCGCAAGGTCTAATATTGTGTATATTTCATATTTAGTATATATGTAGTTAGATCAATGCACTACAATTACTTAATTGCCACTATAACCGCTTACGCGATTTTTGCCGAAGTTGTCTTGCAATTCACACCAAAAATCGTCTTGATGTTGAAACACAAATTGAGGGACCTACAGTTTTACGGGAGATACTACGATTTCTTCTTTGAAATAAACACTTTTTCAAGAATAAAAAATTTCGATATCTCGCTTTGTTTCCGAGATATAGCGAGTCAAAGTTGGAAAAAATGTTCGCTGACCTGCTGCTGCAAGGAATACAAAGCGCGACACAGCATTCGGCAGCGGCGCGAACAAATTAAAAAAAAAGTTAACGCTGGCACTACACGGACGCACGTCGCGAGGTACATACGTGCTGGTGAAACGGGGCGCGCGATACGAGACGATCCTGAAATGTAACCCGCTGTATCTCGAAAATGAAGCGAGATATCGAATTTTTTTATTCATGAAAAAGTGTTTATTTCATCGAGTTCTAGCCATCAAATCGCGTCGCCCCAGAAATCGCAGTCTCCCCCCTTTGTCTGCCGGTGTGCGCCTATAAGAAAAAACTTCTCTATAATTTTTGATGTTACTTGCCTCGGCCAGGATTATATTCTCAACTACCGCTCTGCACTATAATTATGTCTACTAAATATTTTCCAAAAAATGTCCAGATATTGTTTAAGTTTAGTTTTGGTTGCATCTGGGTATTCCGTCAATGAATAGTCTGAAATAAAATTTCATGTCAAATGGCCCGAATCCTTCCTATTTGGCACTAGAATCCCTTGTCGGTAGGCGTCGGCACCAAAAACTTCGCCAATCGCCTGTCTTCTTGGCAAAGTGCATCGTGAAGAGAAAGTCAATCGTTAACACGATTTATTAAAGGAAAATTAAAAGTTAGAGAAGGCAAAGACCTTCCAGATCTATTAAGATCAAAAGGAATTATACGTCGGAATAGACTCATAGGCAAATTTAAGAAATACTTTTTAGACCCTTCAATCCTATTAATTAAGATTGTACGGTATGGTGTACAAAGAAAAGTAACTAGTGTTTAGCAGTCAAAGAACCTTGAACAGTGTCGCCTGACAAAACCTAGCACCGAGTGTGATTTAGAAATGATGGACTGATATTATTATTAAAACATAAATTCGAGATAAAAATAAAGCTGTAAAATAATGATTTTAATTGCAATGATTAACGACAAATTTGAAGTTGTGCTTTCAGTGTCGTGTGTATTTTTCCCATTCCCTTTGAAAAATCTCCTTGAGACTATTTTTTGTTGAAATTTTGTGTTCACGAAATATAAGTTTTCCAAAACTCGAAACTTTTACTCAAGGGAATTCATATCAGGTGGTGTTATAAGTACACAAACAAAAATTTACACTAACAAAACATACGCACAATGACAGTATGATTTACAACAAACACACCTTTTTGACTTAACGTTCACCAAGCGAATTAAACCATCTGCTTGATCAACTTCACCTGATATGAATTTTCCTTGAGTTTACCTTTGCAAGTGTTGGCGAATAAAAGTCGCTTTTCTTTATTAATATTTGAAATAAGGGGTAAAAGAATCGGGCTACCTACAATTAAGCTTTTTATAAAGGTTTTTGTAAATTAAGTAAAGACTTGCTTGAAAGAGTTAGTAGATAGGAGTAGGAAAATATATATACACAAATACATGAAGTAAATACTCCAGCCATCATATACATACGTCTCATAGTCTACTGAATACATTCTTTCATTCTTGCACACAATTAATATTTGACCCATTTTAATGTAGACGAGCTGCAACAGAACGTTCCAACTCGGATGAAATTTCCATTCGTTACATACAACCCTGGTAGCCTCTTTCATGATTGTTGCGATTTGTTTAGTGCTATTTAAGAACGGAAAATATTTTAACAAATACTATGCAAATAAAAACGAGCTAGGTCTTAAACCTAAATTTCCTATGTACTTTCTTGGGATAATTGACAATAGCGCAGTTTTATCACTTCCCAACACTGCATCTCAGGTCGGATATCATTTAACCGAGTTGCCCCAACTCATATTGTTCCGAGTTGGTGTTGTTGCATTACTTGCAATTAATTATCCTACCTACTGTTCAACATGACCGATTTAAAGTGAAAAGTTGCCAACGTACAACACCTATAATTCTGGCATCATGTTGATATATATAATAAGAAAAAAGACACGATAACAGTATTTTTTAATAAAATTATCTTAAGCAATGACAAAGAAAGAGAAACACGTTAAAAGTTGCAAATTTTGCTTTTTTTAAAGAAATTTAAAACCAACCCGTAGTAAAATTCAGCGCCCTAATTAAACTAATATTGACCACGGTTGAAAGAAGAATTGGCTGGCGATCTTCCGAATGAATGAATTGGAAGAAAATTCATGAGAAATTTCAGGTTAAGACCTAATCCCTTTTTATTTCCAAAGTATTTTTAAATATATTACTATGCCAACCCAAAATTTGTTTGCACAGCTATTTTCTGTTCTTAAATATCACTAAACCAAGTGCATATATCATGAAAGATCCCAGCAGGGTGGAATTTGCAACTAAATAAGTTTTATCCGAGTTGGAGCGCTCTTTTGTAAGTCGGGCGCAATAAAACGGGTCCATTATCAGCAAAAACTTGAATAGTGATACAACGTCTGTTTTAAAAGAATTTGCTAGTCCTAGAACGGCCATAACTGGTCCCGAAATGATCTCGAAATAGGCGAAATATGAGACCGAAAAAACTGTGGTTCCGAAATAGTTCCGAACTGAACTAGTCCCGAAATAGTCTCAAACTAATCCTGAAATGGTCCCAAAATGACTAGGCCCAAAATTGTCCCGAAGTGCTCCAGAATAAGCCCCAAATGGTCTTGAATTAGAGCGTCACATATCCCTATGCACTTTTGGACAGGGATATCTATGCTTTTTATTTTTATTAAATGTCCAACCCGACGAAGCGCGACGACCAAGTGGAAATTTCATTCAGGGATTGTACCTCGTCGTACCCGAAGAGATGCGCGAGCTATTTTAGCCGGCAATGCATTCTGCATCCTTCGGGGAATTTGGCCAAATGGAAGGTGACCAGAAGGCTGCGTATACAGACAAACACCAACGCGCCCCTTACTTTCACTTGTGGCGAGGTGAAGGAGGCCATTGGGAAGGCAAAATACGCCAACGTCATTGGCCCTGACAGACTAAGCGTGCTGATGCTAGAAAATTTAGGACCCGCGGGATCCTCAATCTGTCCATGGCAACCCTCATCATTCCTGACATTTGGATGATTGGGAGGGTAGTCCCACTGCTGAAACGAGGGAAACCGGCCGACAAGGGTGACTCCTATCGGCTGATTTCCACCACTTACCACTTGTGCTCGGCTAAGCATTAACATGGCTTCCGGAAAGTGCATAGCAAAACAACAGTATTTAACGCCATAAACACACAGGTGAATCGCGGTCTTAACGAGAACCGCCCCTGCGAAAGAACCTGGTAGCGTTGGACCTGCCAAAGGCTTTTGATACGGTAAGCCATTCCACGCTACTTGCTGATGTGGATGAATCAACTCTCCCACAGGAACTGAAACGGTGGACCGCGAATTACCTGTGTAGTCGCCAATCATCGGTATTATTTAGAGGCTCAACATCGAAACCAGGTAGAATTATACAAAGGGTACCGCAGGGTGGCGTCCTGTCTCAACTCTTGTTTAACCACTATATCTCCAAGCTTCATCAATTGCCAGAGGGTGTCACAATAGTATCATATGCCGATAATTGTTCGATAATGTCCACCGGAAATGTAATGATAACCTGTATTCGAAAGTGAACGGATTTCTCTCTGACCTTGCCCGTTTCTTCACAGGCAGAAACCTGGCGTTGCCCCCTACTAAGTCCTCGGCGCCCCTTTTTACCACCTGGACGAAGGAGGTCAGGTTGGATCATAATATCCATATTGATGGCCATTCCGACAGTTAATCACCCGAGGATCGCCAATAAAGTACAAAGCCGAAACAAAGACAAAGAAAAGTTGTTGGCAACATACGAGGCGATTGGCCGGCCGGTAACAAACAATGCTGCGCCATTGTGGTCGCTGGGGACCAGTAGGGCACAGTGGATGAAACTGCAGACCTGCCAGAACGCCGCACCCCGCACAGTGACGGGATGCCTGCTGATGTCGCCTGAGGAACATCACCATCAACAGGTGAATGTGCTCCGAGTTAAGGAGCACAACCTCATGCTCAGCAAGCAGTTCCTTGCTGGATGTCACCGCTCGGGGCACCCAAATAGGCATCTGGTTGAAGTTGAGCCACCGTCCAGGTACATCAGAAGGCATCTCCTTGAACTGAAGGACGAGCTCCAGTCGTATATAATGCAACGGGTGGCGTACCGGCGGGTCTTAAGCAACATTAATAAAGAGACAGTCACCTCCACCATCGACTCTCGCCAGGCCAATGCTGTAATAGGAGTCCAACCACCACCAATTGCAAATGAAGAGTCCCTGCTGCCTCGCGAGTCCCGCGCTACTCTGGCCCAATGAAGATCTGGATGTTGTACTAGACTTAGTTCCTTCCTATCCAGAATCAACCCTGACAGAACCCAATACATGTCCGGCATGTGGAGATTCTCCACATGATACCAATCACCTATTCACATGCTCTCAAACCCACCCGTCTAGCCCCCCTCTCCCTCTGGTCCAACCCTGTCGAAACAGCACTTTTCCTGGGCCTTCCTGAGTTTGATGACAGTGACCATGGTTGAATCCGCTCTTCACAGGGCGGGACTAGCCGCTACAACAATAACTATGGTAAAACGTTGTTGGCAACATACAAGGCGACGGAAGCCCAACCTCATACTTGGGTATTTGTTAGTGCAACCTCGGGTGTATTAAATTTGAGAGAATTGTCTTTAATGCTGACTTAAATACCACTTTTTTTTGATTTTTGAGAACAGGTGGGAGTGTTTTTTCTAATTTCAACAATTTTCGGAATTTTGCTTATACCAAGTCCGCACGACAACGAACCCCAGTTGTTTATAACTCATTCGTTCTTTTTTCTGTGAAAACAAGTTGAAAATACATATTTTCACCCTGCAAAAACTGTCAAATTTAATTACGAACCAATCATGATAATCTCGAAAACATCTAACTTTTCTTTGTGTTTTCATAAGCAATTTTGTGTTCTATAACTTTTCTCCAAACAAAATGGATGATTTTTATAAAAAGCGGCACCGTTATCGCCGGCACTTACTGATGCCAAATTTGGTAGAGGTTAGCAAAGTAGATTCGGAGATTCGGGCACTAGTGCGCGGATAGAAATAAAATAAAACGAATGCAATTACTTTTTCAATAACTTTTTTATTACTTTTTCATTTTCAATTATTTTTTGTTTTGAACGAAAATAATTTTAACAAATAATGTACATACATATGTACATATCTATGTACACAATGAACGCAATGAAGTCTATATATTAACAAATACGAAACCAGCACGATGTTGGTTATCTGCAGAACAGCAATGTTCGCTTTAGGGAGTTAAGCCAAAATACAATATGTACTGAACCTTTTCCTTAGAAACAGGGACCGTAGCGTTTATAATTATGTGATTGTTATTTTGTAATTTTTACTTTCTCCATCAAAATAATCGTTATTATTGGATGTCTTTTTTCGATCATGCTTGATCGTTACTTTGTGATTTTATTTTATTGACCAAAAATAATCGTTATATTTGGGTTTGTAATTTTTCGATTACGCTTGATCGTTATTCTGTGATATTTCTTTCGATCATAAAACATATTATTGTCACCGCCGACAAATTTGTTTGTATATATAAATGTAGTTATTTACGGTCCCTGTTTAGAAATTATTACTCTGACAAAATGGTTTTCTATTCGCATATAAACTACATTTATGAAAAATTATTTATTTGGAGAAATTTTATTCAAGATAAGTGAAAAAGTGATATACCAGTGTGATACATCAATATTTTGTAGTTCTCCAAGTTGAAAAATATTATAAAAAAAATCACCATGTGGTCAATTGTTTGAGTAACTGTAATTTTCAAGTCAAGTCAAGTCTACATAAGTGTTGCTTAACCAGGCCATAAACTTTGCCAATTAGTGGGCGATGTAACGGTGGAAATTGAAGATGTAATACGTAAATAGGGGTGCACACAGAAAACTATTTTGGGGGATGTTTTACGCTAATTTCATTTAAAAAAAAGTAGCCGAGTGTGTAGCGTGTGCGTGCTGCATTTGGTGTGTCCCGGGTCAGAACCCTGGGCCAAGTAACATCAAAAATTAAAGAAACGTTTTTATTAATAGCGGTCGTCCCTCGGCAGACAATGGCAAACTTCTGAGTGTATTTCTGCCATGAAAAAACTTCTCACAAAAATAATTTGCATTCGAAATCGGCGTAAGTCCCTAAATTTTTGCTCCAACATCAAGACCAACACCACAAATTGCAGGAGAAGTTCTGCCAATCATGAAACTATGATGTAATTATGAGTATTACTTAATTTCAAGATTGCACTATAGTTTTAAGATTTTGGGAGCGGTTTCAACCCCATAAAATCAACTCAATAACGCATTCTATGCACTAACGTATATGCACACATACTTCTATCAAATAATGTACCTCGTAAAAAAAGTAAGGCTAAGATTGTTGGGTCCATAGAAACGAAAATAAGTATTAAGTTTAAATACCACAGGATAGGAACTGGGCTCGACTTTTGGCCCACTTAAGAAGAAGGATTATAAGATGTGATTATCTTCTAAAACATAGTCGAACGGAAACAACAATATGAGAAGAGAAGCCGAGTCTAGGCATTTCCAGTGTGGACTTAGTCCATTCAGACAACCTAATGAGAACGTTTTATTTAAATAAAGCTTTAAGACCTTTCTGAAAGCCATTACTTGAAGAAATAATATTTGAATATGGTATGGTATAGGCATTCTAACAGCTAATTTGAAATAAAATCTAATAATTTTAAAGTTTTATTTGTTTCATTTTATTTAGAATTATTTGTTGACCTATTCATTATTTAAGGTAATCAACAAAACAAGTACGGAAGAGTTCGGTTACATCCGAACTTCAAATACCCAAACCAAGTTTGTATTTCAAATAAACCATGGAAGAGAAATTTTGAATTCGTCTTACTTGCAAAACTATTCGGTGCAGATGAATGATATTTGGGTATATATAAGAACGTACTTATGTCTCATAGATCAAACTGTGTAACTCTTTGGAAACATCACGTAATTTTGTAGGGTTTGATAATGTAGTTCCGGAGATATACATATGTACCTATTTGCTCTATAGCGGACGGTGCCAAGTGAATTGTCTTTAATAGCTAATCAAATATCGATTTTTTTGATTTTTGTAAATTAACGTTATATGAAAGCAAACATGGTTTTGCACGTTTTTTTACAATTTTCGAAATTTCGCTTTTTGACTTGAAATGCAATGTGTGTAGGAGTGTAGAGTTTGTAAGCACAGTTTTCAAGATATACTTATGTGCTCAAAAACGGGCGGTACCACCAAAACTTTTTCATTCCGTGTATGTGGTGCCTTCAGCATCACAACAACAATACTCATCTCTTATATTTTTTAGTTATATTTATTCTTATTTGGCCACTGTAAGAACTAGTTTAGTTTCACTCATTATTGTACTCCGTTATAATTTAATAAACGACGGTGAGCGCCTTGCGGTTATCGCATTGCTTTTGCTTATCCTACCATTCCATTCGTTGGAAATGAACAACACAAATTTAAGAAGAGCACAAGCATAGCGGAAAACTCAATCCTCATCCGACAGCGAAAAGGTACACGTCTTTGATTTCACCTCTAAACCTCTAAAGTGGTGACCCCGTTTAGAGAAAATCCGTTGCATCGACAGGTACTACAAATCATTAACGAAAAACTTCAGCAAATATAACAGAAAGGTTAACAGCGAATATGGCAACTATGGACTCTATGGATACAACATCACCATCGGCAACCAAGGATGAAGCCGCAGGCCTCATTCCAACCACCCCTACGGCCGCAGCTCAGGTAACTGCAACGCCTTCAGATGTCAACGCGGTAGCCGTTAAAATCGATATGCCCACGATTGATCGCAGGAACATCGAAGGATGGTTCCTTAGTCTCGACTATTGGTTTCCGGCTATGAACATAAAAAGCGATACCCAGAAATTCAATACGGTAATGGCAGCACTTGGCCCACGCACACTGCAGGATTTCTTAGCTACGTTAGGCGAAGTGCCTGACCAGGGTCCAGGGTCCTGACCATTCCCACGACAGTCGGTTCTACGTACCGGAATGACCCGGGTTTCACCCGGCCAAGGACTGTTGTTTCGGCGATCTAACCCTGTTTAGATCGGCCTACCCCATAAGTTGTCTGTCTCTCCTGGAGCAACTCCTTGCAGCAGGGTTGCTTCACCTCCTTCTGGTCAGGGCTGGCATCGAGTCAAACCCTGGTCCAGAAACCTATTTTTGCTGCGTTTGCCAGAAAAAGCTCCATCCGAACTCCACTTCGGTAAGGTGTAATTCGTGCGACGGATGGAGCCATCTTAAGGTCTGCTCAGGCCTTAAGACCCACAAGGAGTGGTCCACAAACTATGTGGCCCCATGTTGTTCGCGCCCTATGGCGCCCATAGCCTCTACGGCTCCCCTAGTTGCACCTAGTGCACCGGTGCCTAGCACCGGCAGAACCTCTACGGTTCGCAGGAGCACACAACAACATGGTCGCTAAGAGTAGTCGTTGTAGAGCCTCGCAACCGCACGCGCCAGTGGCGGCGCTGCCAAACAACACCATAAGGCAGCCCAACGTGCCATTGCATGTGCAGCAGGGTCCAGGTGGGCAACATCACCCTTCCCTCACACCCCTCTCCGCGACGACTCTACCGAGGCAAACGAGACTCCTTCAGCTGAACTGCAATGGGCTGCAGGGCAAGATTGAGGAGATAACCGACTTTATGAGTCGGCATAATCTGTCAATAGCTGCGATCCAAGAAACGAAACTGCACAGCAACTCAACTCTGTTGAGTTGCAACGGCTACAATGTGCATCGTAAGGATCGCGAGCGAGGTAATGGTGGTGGCTTAGCATTCATCACCCATCACACAGTGCAGTATCGTCTTATTGAAGAAGACATCGACCGCAGGGACACTACCTTAGAATGTCAAGGAATAGCTGTCCGGTCAGGCGATGTCGAGCTCGAAATATTTAATATTTATATACCCCCTGTCACCTGCTGCCCGGCAGGATATCACCCTGACATAGGTGCGCTCCTCAGAGGTGAAAACCGATTGGTAGTAGGTGACTTTAATGCGCACCACGATCTCTGGCATTCAAGCCTACCAGCTGATCGCAGGGGAAACGATTTGGCAGAGCAGATAGACGATTCGACATTCTGCACGATGAATGATGATGCCCCCACCAGGATTATGGGTAGTTGCAGCAGCTCGCCTGACCTAACGATAGCTAGCGCAGGTCTGATAAATAGCATAACGTGGCGACCTATGCTATCGCTTGCATCAGACCACCTACCTATAATCATCTCGATTGACAGACCTGCTGACTTTGTCTCCGCGGACCATCGGACCTATATCAACTTTAAAAAGGCTGACTGGGTCAGGTTCGCGGAGTTCACCGAAAATGCCTTCAGGTCTCTCCCCGCTCCCACCGACGTTCGAAAAGGCGAACATAAGTTCCGCAAGGTGGTTGCGTCAGCTGCGGCCCGCTTCATTCCGGCAGGGAGGATCCCTGAGATCCGTCCCAATTTCCCGGCTGAAGCGGCCGCTCTAGCGAACGAACGCGACCACCTTCGCCGCTCCGATCCCCGTAATCCTAACATTCAGGATTTAAACGTGGAGATTCGGAGGCTGGTAGACCAACACAAGCGGAACAAGTGGGAGGAGCATCTGAAGTCCTGTAACCTGGTCACGGGTGTTGGTAAGCTTTGGTCTACCGTGAAGTCCTTATCCAACCCGACGAAGCACGACGACCGAGTGGAAATTTCATTCGGGGATCGTGCCTCGTCGGACCCGAAGAGATGCGCGAGCTATTTTAGCCGACAGTTTATACTGCATCCTTCGGGGGATAGGACCAAGCGGAAGGTGACCAGGAGGCTGCGCAAATTACCGAACAACAGCGCGCCTCTTACCTTCACTTGTGGCGAGGTAAAGGAGGTCATCGGGAAGGCGAAAGCCTCCAAGGCCATTGGCCCCGACGGGCTAAGCGTGTTGATGCTGAAAAATTTAGGCCCCGCGGGAGTTGAGTTCCTCACCGGGATCCTCAATTTGTCTATGGCCACCCTCATCATTCCAGACATCTGGAAGGTTGGGAGGGTGGTCCCACTACTGAAACCAGGGAAACCGGCCGAAAAGGGTGATTCCTATCGGCCGATTTCCCTGCTTTCACCTGTGGTAAAGACACTTGAGGCCCTACTCCTCCCGTACTATACATACCACCTTGGGTCAGCTAAGCATCAACATGGCTTCCGGAAAGTGCACAGCACAACAACAGCACTTAATGCCGTAAACCCGCAGGTGAACCGTGGTCTTAACCAAAACCGCCCCTGCGAGAGAACCGTCCTAGTAGCGTTGGATCTGTCGAAAGCTTTCGACACAGTTAGCCACTCCACGCTACTAGCTGACGTGGAATCATCAACTCTCCCGCAGGGACTGAAACGGTGGACCGCGAGTTACCTGTGTGGTCGTCAATCATCGGTATGGTTTAGAGATACAACATCGAAACCAAGGAGGATTAAACAAGGGGTACCGCAGGGTGGCGTCCTGTCCCCATTACTGTTTAATCACTACATCTCCAAGCTCCCTCAACCGCCAGAGGGAGTCACGATTGTCTCCTATGCTGATGATTGCTCGATAATGGCAACCGGCAATGCAATTGATGATCTGTGTTTGAAAGTGAACGGATATCTCTCGGATCTTGCCCAATTTTTCACTAGCAGAAACCTGGCGCTGTCCCCTGCCAAGCCCTCGGCGACCCTTTTTACCACCTGGACGAAGGAGGTCAGGCTGGATCTTAACATCCACATCGATGGCACCCCCATTCCGACGGTTAACCACCCGAAGATTCTGGGGGTGACTTTCGACAGCCTGCTCTCCTTCTCCGCGCACACTACCGCAATCGCCAATAGAGTACAGAGACGCAACAATGTCCTCAAGTCGCTCGCCGGCAGCTCTTGGGGCAAAGACAAAGAAACGTTGTTGGCAACATACAAGGCGATTGGCCGGCCGGTAATAAACTATGCTGCGCCAATTTTGGTCGCCGGGAACCAGCAGGACACAATGGACGAAGCTGCAGACCTGCCAGAACGCCGCACTCCGCACGGTGACGGGATGTCTTCTGATGTCGCCTGAGGAGCATCTCCACCAAGAGGTCAATGTGCTCCGAGTTAAGGAGCACAACCTCATGCTCAGCAAGCAGTTCCCTGCTGGATGTCACCGCTCGGGGCATCCAAACGGGCACCTGCTTGCCGTGGAACTGCCCCCCAGGCACATTAGAAGACATCTACTAGAACTAAAGGACGAGATCCAGCCACTCATCACACAACCGCTGGATCCGGAGGCGTACCGGCGGGTCCTAAGCAACATCCACAGAGACACAGTCACGAACATCATTGACTCCCGCCAGGCAAATGCAGTCATCGGAGCCCAACCACCACCTGTAGCAGATGAGGAGTCCCTGCTGCCCCGCGAGTCCCGCGTCACTCTGGCACAACTACGATCTGGATACTGTAGCAGGCTCAACTCCTACTTATCCAGAATCAACCCCGACATACCCAACACATGTCCGGCATGTGGAGATTCTCCGCACGACACCAACCACCTATTCACATGCCCTCTCAAACCCACTCATCTAACCCCCCTCTCCCTCTGGTCCAACCCTGTCGAAACTGCACGTTTCCTGGGCCTCCCCCTAGATGAGTTTGACGACAACGACCATGGGTGAATCCGCTCTTTACGGGGCGCGACTAGCCGCTACAACAACAACAACAACAACCAGGGTCGATATGACTTCGTCAAACAGCGACTAATAACCTTCTGCACCGACAGCCAGCAGCGACGCCTTAATCAAGTGCTTAACGAAACCCAGCTGGGCGATCAAAGGCCTAGTCAATTATTTACGGAAATGATGCGGCTAGTGGGCGACACAATGAGAGAATCAGCAGTAAAAAACCTGTGGGCAAAACGTCTACCAGTTTACGCTCAAGCTGCCGTAGCCGCATGCTCAGGCCCACCTGAGGAATATCTAAAAATCGCTGACGCCATCGTCGACACCATCAGCCTTCAGGTGAACAGCAGCACGACCGAAAAAGGCGGCCGCCCTGCGCCCGCATCACCCACGTCTGTAGAAAAATTGTAAAGCAACACCGACTACAGCGAACTACAAAGCGCTATTAATGCACTAGCACAACGTTTTGACCGTCTGTACACTGATCGCAACACCGATAGGAAGGGTGCCAGGCCCAGATCCCGTCAACAGTCTCGAGAACGACGCAGAAGCAGCCCAGCTAACTTAGACGAGTGCTGGTACCACCTGAAATTTGGATCCAACAGTAAGAATTGCCGACCACCCTGCAAACACTATAAACGCAGTAGCCCGAATTGAATCGAAGCGGTCGCTGGTGCAAAGTTTCCGGCGGACACCAGCGTTAACCGCCTTACAATCAACGACCGGAAATCTAACATGTCCTTTTTAATCGACTCGGGCGCCGACATCTCCGTCCTACCACGTCAATATTCCTTCACGGCGACACCATCTTTCCTGAAGCTCTACGCCGCAAATGGTACGACAATCGCCACATTCGGCCAACGACGTCTCAGCCTCGACCTCGGCCTACGAAGGTGTTTCGACTGGACATTTACCATCGCAGATGTGCGAACGCCGATTATAGGAGCAGACCTCATACGCTGGTATGGATTACTTATCGACCTTAAAAATAACAAACTAATCGACAGCCTAACGAAGATATACGCGCCGTGCAACATACAGAAGGTAAGCGCAATCGTCATCAGAACTTTCGATAGCGCTTCGAAATGTGCCGACCTGTTAACAGAGTTTCACGACATTACCCGCTTATCATCCGATCGCAAAATCGCTTTTGCAACGCAGCATAGAATCGAAACATTCGGGCAACCCGTTGCAGTTTTTATTACGTCAAGGCATTATTCGTCCATCCAATAGCAATTACTCCAGTCCATTGCACATGGTCAAGAAAGCCGATGGCGGATGGCGCCCATGCGGGGATTACCGCAAATTAAACTCTCAGACCATGCCAGACAGGTACCCGATACCTTATTTGCAAGACTGCACATACATATTGGAGGGAAAACAAATTTTCAGTAAGATAGACTTGCAAAAGGCGTACCATCAACTACAGATTCATCCAGACGACGTCCACAAGACCGCCATAACGACCCCGTTTGGTCTTTATGAATATCTTTACATGCCATTTGGATTACGAAATGCCGCCCAGTCGTTCCAGAGATTAATACATGAAGCCCTGCGTGGCTTGCTGTTCACGTTTGCATACATCGACGATATACTCATCGCTTCCGCTAACCAGGAAGAGCACAAAAGTCACTTACGTCTAGTTTTCGAGCGCCTAAGAAAGCACGGCCTAGCAATCAACCCGGCCAAATGCGAGTTTTTCGTGGAAGAAATAAAGTTCCTAGGTCACTTAATAACGCAAAGGGGTATTCAACCATTACCCGAGCGAGTGGAAGCGATTGCCAAATTCGAAAGACCTTTAGTCGTGCACCAACTAAAAAAGTTTTTAGCTACCGTGAATTTCTACCGCAAGTTTCTGCCACGCGCAACCACCTATCAAGGAATACTTACAGCAATGATCCCAGGAAACAAACGAAACGACAAGACACCGTTGATTTGGAGTGACGAGCAAACGGCCGCTTTCGAAAAATGCAAATCCGAACTTGCAAACGCCGCCATACTGGCACACCCACTTCAAAACGCTGTTTTGTCCTTGGCTACCGATGCGTCCGACAGTGCAGTAGGAGCTGTGCTGAACCAGCTCACAGAAAAAGGTCCACAGCCCCTCGGGTATTACTCAAAGAAACTGACGACAACAGAACAAAAGTACAGCACCTACGACAGGGAGCTCCTCGCTATATATAAAGCTGTAAAACATTTTAAATACATGCTGGAAGGCCGGTCATTTCATATATTGACCGACCACAAGCTACTCGTATTCGCGTACCAACAAAGCAGCGAAAAAGCTTCACCACGCCAACGACGACACCTAGACTTTATAAGCCAGTTTACCACCGATCTTCGATACATCAACGGTTCAAATAATCATCTACCAGACCTACTTTCCAGAATCTTCGGAATAAGATCCCAAATCGATTACTACGAAATTGCAAAAGCGCAGAAAACTGATCCTGAACTTCAGGGATTACTCAATGGTAACACAACTTCTCTAATATTTAAACTCTTCAGAATTCCAGGTAATACGAACGAATTGTGGTGTGATGTATCTACGCGAACGGTGCGTCCGTTCATACCCAAGCAGTTTCGAACGCAAATATTGAAGAATGTTCATGAGATGTCACACATGGGTACGAAAGCCACTGTAAAAATGGTTACTGAACGCTTCGTTTGGCCAAATATACGACAGGAGGCTGCTCTCTTCGCGCGTTGTTGCATGCCATGCCAGAAATCGAAGGTGAATCGGCACACAAAATCGCAGTTACAACAATACATACCACCCACGCGACGTCTGGATCACGTCAACATTGATATAATTGGACCCTTTCCAGTCCACAACGGACAGCGTTACTGTTTAACCTTAATTGACCGATTCGCACGCTGGCCGGAAGCCGTTCCCATGCCGGACATGACGGCTGAAACTGTCGCACGAGCCCTAGTTACTACGTGGATAGCACGCTATGGTTGTCCGCAGTTCATTACCACCGATCAAGGGCGTCAGTTCGAATCCCATCTGTTGAAAGAGTTGTTCAAGATATTGGGAACAAAACACATCAGAACGACGCCGTACCACCCCCAGGCTAATGGTATAATAGAAAGATGGCACAGAGTACTGAAATCTTCTATTTTGGCAGCCGGAAAAGAGGTTTGGACAGACAATCTACCCTTAGTTCTACTCTCCTTGAGAACATCATACAAGCCTGATCTGCAAGCATCCCCTGCTGAGCTGTTGTTCGATACGACGTTGAAGATACCGGGAGAATTCGTCGAAGAAGCTCGGTCCGAGCAGAGCCCATACGAATTCCTCCAAAACCTTCGAAAATCAACGAAGCAACTTCGTCCTACGCAAACCGTGTTCCACTCAACTTTGACGAGCTACGTCCATCCTGATATGATGAAGTGCTCACATGTCTTGGTTCGAAACGATTCCATCCGCCCTTCGCTAACAACACCGTATGAGGGGCCATATAAAGTAACCCTTCGAAATACGAAGTTTTTTACAATTTTAATCAATCAACGAAAAGTCAACATCAGCATCGACCGCTTAAAACCAGCGTACATTTGGGTAAGTGACATACCAGCAGAAGCTACAACGAGTTCACCAGAGCAAAAACAACATCCGACGGTAGAACAACCAGTCAATCTCCACGAAGAATCTCAACCGCTGCAACAGTTGAGACCAAAGCGAACCATAAGGAAACCCGTACGATTTCATTAAACGGGGAGTACTGTGGTGCCTTCAGCATCACAACAACAATACTCATCTCTTATATTTTTTAGTTATATTTATTCTTCTTTGGCCACTGTAAGAACTAGTTTAGTTTCACTCATTATTGTACTCCGTTATAATTTAATAAACGACGGTGAGCGCCTTGCGGTTATCGCATTGCTTTTGCTTTTCCTTCCATTCCATTCGTTGGAAATGAACAACACAAATTTAAGAAGAGCACAAGCATAGCGGAAAACTCAATCCTCATCCGACAGCGAAAAGGTACACGTCTTTGATTTCACCTCTAAACCTCTAAATGTTTATGGAATATACTTGAATAAAGCAACTACTACATATAATGAACAATTGTTCCAAACAAAGAAAAATGTGACAACTTCATTCTGCGTATTAAATTTGAGAGAATGCTCTTAAATACAGTTTTTATTTGTTTTTTGTAAATTACCGTCATGTGAGAGGTGGACGTAATTTTTGTCTGATTTTGCTTATTTCGTTGAAATGTGTGTGTGCCAAATTTGGTCGAGTTTGGTGTCATAGTTCTTGAAATATACTTTTTGCTCTAAAGTGGGCGATGCCAATCCTATTTCCAAAATTTTGTAATTTCTTGCATTTGGTTATTCAACATCATTCTGCATATTCAATTTGAGCAAATTGTTTTCAATAGTTACTCAAACATCGCGTTTCGTTGTTGGTTTTTGAAAGTTACCGTTATATGAGAAGTTGGCGTACTTTTGACTTACTGATTTCAAATGCAAAATTTGTATCAAATTTAGTAGAGTTTGGTCAATTCCTTTCCCAAACCCAAACCTATGTAAACAAACTTTTGGTTTCAATAGTTTTGTTTTTGACTAGTCGGAAGAAGATTTATAAGTTTTTATTGATGTAATCTGTATTCAATTAGTTTAATAAATCTGTATAAGAGAATTTCTATATAAAATATACTTAGATAAACACAGGAAAAACGATCAGGATGAAACCGACCTGTTATCGATTTCACTTTCAAATGCATGCGCCATGAAATAATATGCTTCACAAATAATATTCGACCTCAAGCCGAATTCATATAAGGTGTAGTTACTATAGCAGCCGATTTGATTTTTTTTTATTCACCTACATGTATTTTGTTTTTGCTTTTGCGTATGAGCTTTCAAAAGCCGTAAAAGCAAAAACAAAATGTATGAAAATTTTGACAACTCTTACGCAGAAGCAAAAACAAAATACATAGAAATTTTGTAGTTGTATTTATAACACCACCTTGTATGAATTCGCCTTAATTCGAACTTAAACTTTCATGTTTGTGAGATTTATTTTTCGTTTTATATTCGTAGTAAAACGAAAATATTAATTGTTGAGCTCGAGGCCAGTATAAGGAAAAGGAGATGTGGTGATCTCCGAAATAGCAATAATTTCTACCACTTCTGACTTGTTGTCTTTTTCCAATATTATATTAATGCGTTTTACGGAAATGCTTTATTTGAATCCCAGTATTTATACATAACCTGTTGGCAACCTCTACGATAATACCATTGATACCAGCTGATTCTATTTGTAAACAAACTTCATTAATTAATTCCAAACCCAGCAAATTACCAAGGTTTTATAATATAAATTTCTTTATAGGGCAAACTTGCTGGAGCCCAGTCCACTTGAAATCTGAGCTAATGATTTTTGTTGTTTTGATTGCACAATGAAATGGTTTCTTATCTCAGCACACCCAAATAGCATTGTTAAATTTTTCAAGAAACGTAATTAATTGACAACAGCTGTTTAAACTGATTATTGACTCGGAATGAAAATGTGTTGACAACGATTCGATTTTTTTCAAAAAAAGATTTTCGATATATACATTGGGATAAAAAAATTGTTGTGTGCTTTTGCAGTTATTGTCAATAGAAATGTATTGTATTCGGATAAATCAGAATGGTGTATTGATTCGAATGTATGTGTATCATGATTCAAATGATTGAAGTCGATCTATCTGCAAGCTTTCTTGAAAATGTTCATTAATTTTTGTGTAACATATTTAAAAGTATTATTTACTGAAAGATACTTGAAAAATTACAAACATAGACAATTTTTCAGATTTTAACATATTCGGGCTCATGGGAAATAAATTTATTGTCTTCATATACTTACATATGTACAATGTTGGACATATCATAAAAGGACAAAATTCAATGTACTTAGTACGTATGTATGTATATAATGCAGTTATGCTTAGTAATTTATTTTCAATAAATTTATGTATATAAATATATGACTGATTCTATAAAATACATATAATATAAATAAAAGCTTCAAACTATTTACAAATTTCACAAAAACTCTAAAAACTAAAAACAAAATGTTCATAAAATTTTGGTTTTAAGATACTGAAAATTCCCGTTGATTTGTGATAGTTTTTTTACATTTTCTTCCATACAAAAAAATGGTCAGCATTCATTATATGTATGGTGAAAATGCACGACACAGTCAGCAAAGAAAATTATCGTTAAACTTACACTTTATAATTAAATTGAATTGGCTAAAAGACTACATACCTTAACAGTTTCTGAAAGGTATGCAAATAATTGCTCATATGGTTTATTTTAATAGAATGAACTATACTTTTGTAAAAAAATATTATAAATATTCAACCTTATTCTGAGTTCCGCTTGAATAAAAAAATCGCTCGTAAGTGAATACGCTCTTATGAGTTGTGTACGATATAAATTCCACTTTATTAATCAACTTTATTAAAAAGGATAACCTCGAAATAAACCTGCAATAGATTTGTTTTCTATAAGAAGTATGTACATCTGTAGTATATCGATTGGATCCTAGATATTTAAAACACTAGTTTATTTTGTAGGTTATGTATTTGCCGTAATGTAAAGTTGAAAAGTAAAATTCTATATATTTTAGTTTCAGAAAATCGCCATTAAGCTAAAATATATCCAGATGTCATCATGATTATATTAAGCTGTTTCTCGATGTGGATTTATAGTTACATTGCTGATAAGTCTAGCTGTAGATGGTGATCAAATTCTCGCACACACACATGGTGTCTCGTAATTATGCCTTCAGCGAATACCGAAGAGTTGCGGCGAAAGTTTACTGTTGTTCAACAACAGCGCTCGGCCCCGCCAACGTTGCCGGTGCCAAATTTCGCGATGTCACCCGCCAGTACCGCCGCCTACGATCCTTTAGATACAACCGTGACAACATCGATGATGCTTCATGCAACGCAAACAATTCCTTTGCAGGAGCCAGAACGTACCTACATATTTCCCGGAGCAATAAATATTGGAGTTGGGATCGGAGCAAGCGTTATCGGTAGTATGACGTCAGGTATTCCTGGTGTGGCTGTTGTGCCTGCACCATCACACAGCCTTAGTGTGGGAACGGCTAGCCGCGGCCATATAAGATCAGTGAGCCATGGCGGGGGTGCCATTGTTGGGCCGAGTGGCCGTCCTATAAAATCTGCTATGAAAGGACATCAGCGTGCTTTTTCTCAAGGTCAAATTACAGACTCGCCCGGTGTTCCGAGTGCCTCCCGTGGCCATAGTCGTGTCGGTTCGAAAACTGACTTTATCTTACCACCTGGTCATAAGGAAGAAGCAGGACCTCGCGAGTTTGGGCCATCTGTTCCATCTTCGGCAGGCGGACGTGGACATTCGCGACAGGCGTCACGCTCTGAATCAATATACACTCTTCGTCGCTCCGAAACGCCACCTTGGTGGAAGCGTATAGCTGTATGTCATACCGATAAATTCGAAGAACGTAGCTATCGCATTGTCGTATCAAACCATACAATTTCACCAAAAACTCCAAAGCGCGATCATCCGAATGGAGATTTTGTAGGTAATAAGATACGCACTACAAAGTACACGCTACTTTCATTCGTGCCGAAAAATTTACTTGAACAATTCCATCGTGTTGCGAATTTGTATTTTATTTTTATCGTTCTGCTGAATTGGTTTCCTGCGATAAATGCGTTCGGTAAGGAGGTTGCTATGATTCCGGTTCTCTTTGTACTTGGTGTGACCGCCGTTAAAGACTTATTTGAAGATCGACGACGTCGTTTCTCCGACAAACGAATCAATAACACGACATGTCGAGTTTATGACGGGTAAGTGAGCCTTAATACTTTTATTGGCATAAAAATGTGAGGTTTAGTACGTGGTTAAACAAGCAGATAAATCTGAATTACTATTTTTTATGACTATACTTTAGAGAAAGTCTATCCATACATTTTAAATGTGTCCAAAGGTAATTAAGAGGCCTTTTACCTAATGTGTATATCTGTATATACACGTTCCCACGGCAGTCGGTTCTACGATACCGGAACGACCCGGATTTATATCCGGCCAAGGACTGTCACTTCAGCAACATTCCCCAACATTTTATGGGGAATGTTTTGTGCTGTTACAACAACAACATCTGTATATACATACACATTTATTTATTTATTTCAATTCAAAGAACACAACCCTTACTGACTATTAACAAAAGTGCTTAATACTATTTAAAGTAATTATATAATAAACTACACACTGTGCACCTTGGAAGAGGATAATTTTTAGCATAATTAATACTAGAAAATCGAATTACGAAAAGTGATATTAAAAGCTAAGGGCCGTTCACATAAGACTTTTGCTTTGCTTTGCTTCAGAGTTTCGCTTTGACAGATAAGTTCAATACATGATGTTATATGAGTCCTGCTAAATACAAGGCGAGAAAAGTAGAGCAAAGCAAAGCGAAACAAAATCATGGGCAACTCTCAACTTTTGTACGCTTTGGCAATCAGCTGTTATCATATCCATTTTATTTTTATTTTGGCGTGCGTATACACACTACAGACACTCGTGAATTTCAAACATTAGTAGCATAACTACTACTACTTCCATCATATCAGTAAAACTCATCTTTTTATTCTATCTTTAAACAAAACACTCTGAACACACACAAATCGCAACTCATAACAAACTTCTAACGCAGAAACTGTCAAAGCGTTCTATGTAGCTGACCTTCTACGCCTCACGCTTTGTTGTCAAAGTTCGAACTGTCAAGCAAAGCGAGGAATGTTCTATGTAAACGGCCCTTTAGCCTTTCAATAGGTCAGAACAGTCTTGACCCGTTTAAGATATTTGCAACGAAGGTGTAGGCGAGAAAGGCTCTTCGCCTATTTAAAGTCATTAAGTTCAAGAGCAGGCAGCGAGCTTCGTAAGTAGGCAAAGGATCCCTAGATTTTAACAAGCGAAGAGCGAATTTAATAAAAACTTTTTGATTGCGTTCTATACGATTGATATGATAAACTTGATGAGGACTCCAGATAAAACAGGCGTAATCTAACCTAGATATCACAAAAGTTGTATACAGAAGTTTTAGTGTATATGGATCAGAAAAGACGTAATAGCTAACATGGCATACTTTGTAATTTCAAGAAAGAGCCTTCATGGCGTTACAACACAGTTGATAATATTTGTAATAAATTCGTATTGAATAAAAATAGTTTATATTTCGTGGAGCAACTTTACATGCACTTGTGGACAACGCTTGCGTGAATATTTATTTGTTACAGCTTTTTTATGGTGCGTGGCGCTGAAGCCCACTTTACTGTTCGTCTGTCTGAACTTATCTAACTCTATTTTATGGCAACCTAGATGCTAATGCTTATAGATAAATACGTATGGTAATAACTTAATTGTAATAGATTACTTATTTCTAGTAGATTAATACTAAGGAATGCAATTGGGTGATGGCAGAGGGTATTCACCATCTGTGCCATTACATCACCCTCCTATAGAAAAGAAGGATGTATCATGGTGATCAATCTTGCTACGTTCTTCTTGAACATAGTCAAAGAAAAATAATAATTAATAACCATAATAGTGTATACGGATACGTACTTATTTCTAGTTTCTAAGATATGGTGTTACATAAAAGTTTAATTTTTTTCTTTTGTTAGAATTTTGCACTAAAATGTAATACTAATTATTACCAATACATGTTTCCGGTATTGCTTACAAATAGTTTGAAAAATTTTGTGAATCCAATCCAATTTTGTTTAATCAATTCCGATTTTTTTCGAGTTTGAAGGTTTTTTTTTGTATATATTTACGTATATACATACATATAAGAAACAATTGAGATTTAATTTTCTTATTAGGTCTAGACATTTTGTTTGTTTTGTACTTATTTTAGCGTGGTTCAATAATATAACTAAACTGAGAAAATATTTGTTTTTAATTTATTTTTTGAATTCGGTTTTTATGTATAGTTTTTTCCTTATTTTTTATTTTATCAAAAACTGTTATGTTTACACCGTCAATATATTTGACTATGTAAGGACCATTGTATATGTTTGCGTGTTTATCACGTGGTTCCTTTTGAATTAAAACCAAATCATTTACTGTAACTGTTACCGGTCGTGCGTTTTGGTCATATAGGGTTTTATTTCGAGATTTATGTTTGTTAATAAGTTCTTTTGCGATTACATGTGATTTTTGCATTCTATATTTCACTTCTTTTGCATAATTGTCGACGTTGTAAATAGGATCGACTTTTTCTTTCTTTAATTCATGAGGTAAAGTCGGTGTTTTGCCGAAAACTAATTCGAATGGAGTAAATTTATTATCAAAAACTGTGCTTGACGTTGTGTTGTGCAAAAAGGTGAAATATTTAAGGTAAGTGTCCCAGTCTGAGAATGTTTCGTGTAAATATGCACGTATATATTCGTTAAAGACGCGATGATTTCGTTCAATCGTGCCTACTGTTTCGTGATGATATGCAGCTGAAAAATTTTGTTTAATATTTAAAAGTTTTGTCAGCTCGGAAAATATTTCATTTTTATATTCTGTACCTTAGTCTGTTCTTATCGAATTCATTGTTCCGTATATTAATATAAAACTTTCAAAAATGGCCGAAGCAATGGTTTTAGCACTTTTATCTGGTACTGTTACAGTAACTAAATATTTGGTTAGGTCGCAAATTATAGTAACTGCGAACTTGTTACCATATTTGGATTCTGGCAAGGGTCCTATTGTATCGATTATTATTATTTCAAATTGCTTACAGGGTGTAGGCGTTAGAACAAGATTCTCGTTTATTTTAGGTTTTACTTTATTAATTAAGCATTTTTCACAATTCTTAACATATTTTGCTATGTCACGAGTCATGTTTTTTCAAAAATATTTTGTTCGAATTTTTGCGTATGGTCTTTTGATACCGCAATGGCCTCCGCTTATTGGGTCGTTATGATAAATTGCTATAAGTTTTTGTTTCTTTTCGTTATCTGTCACAGTTTCTACAGGGTCGGTCAGTATGATCCGTAATGTTTTCAATATTTTATTTCCACGTTCTTTTAATTTTGTAATTGTATAATAGTTAAAAAATATATCGTTTTTTGGCCATTCTGATTCATCAATGTTACGATTGTTGGCTTCGAATTCTAGCCACGAAAGAAACTTATCGTTATTCGTTTTTTCGTTAACGTCCGTAAAATCAATCAATTCGAGTCTTTTATGTTTTAAATGTTCATAAATTTGTAAACTTTTAATTTCTTTATTTTTATCATATGTAACTTTTGTTTTGACCCGGGGGATTTTCCTTGAAAAATCGTAACTAAATTTGTCATAAACCTGTAGTGTAGATTTGTCTGTGCGTTCGTTTTTGTACGTATGTTGCGTTTGTTTCATCATTGATCGTGTTTTTACTGCGAGAATTTGTTTTGTTGCGTTTTTTAGTTCCTTCATTGTAGATCTTGAAAGTGCGTCGGCTCCTACATTTGTTTTTCCTTTAATTTATACTATTGTGAAATTGTACTCAGAGAGTTCTAGACGTATCCTTGCTAGTTTTGACGTAGGTTCTTTCATGTTAAATAGATAGACTAATGGTCGATGATCTGAATTTACTATAAAATGTGTACCGTAAATAAATGGTCGAAGCTGCTTTATTGCGAAATAAATCGCTAAAAGCTCTTAACTCAATAATTGCCTTATTCTGTTCTGATTTATTAAACGATTTTGAATCAAAACAGATTGGTAAATCGTTATCTCCATGTTTTTGGCTTAGAATAGCACAGCAACCGCTTTTTGAAGCGTCTACCGTAAGAATAAATTCTATGTTGAAGTCTGGATATTGAAGAAGTTGGGGAGACATTAATGCAGATTTAAGTTTTTCAGAAGAGTTTTCGCAATCATAATTCCAAGTGAATTGTTTTCCTTAGAGTTAAATTGTTTAAAGGTGCTGCCAGAGAAGCGAAATTTGGTATAAAGCGCCTATAATAATGAGCAAACGCTACGAAGCGCCTAACGGCATCTTTATCGCTTGGTTTTATATAATTCCTAATTGCTTCGATTTTTGAGTCATCTGGCAACAGACCTTCTGCAGAACATTTGTGTCCTAAAAACGTCACTTCAGATCGAAGAAAATTTCATTTTTGCGGATTTAACTTTAAATTGAACTTCCTGCATGTTTCGAAAACTTTCCCTAAATTTTTAAGGTGATGTGTCTCACTACAACCTATTACAATAATGTCATCGACGTATAAAAAGCTTGGTTTGGGGAAATTCCAGAAAATGGTATCGGCATCATTCGTGAAAAAGAGTTTGGTGCTACATTGAGACCGAATGGCAAAACTTTCCAGCGGTAAGCTCCGCGATCGGTACTGAAAGACGTTATGTCTCTAGACTTAACGTTAAGTGGAATTTGGTGAAAACCAGAAAAAAGATCCAATGTTGAAAAAAATTTTGCTCTGCCTAAATTATCAAGTATGTCATCCACTCGCGCTAATGGAAATTTGTCAGCAATCAGTTTTTTGTTGACTGCTCTAAAGCCCACACACATGCGGTACGATTTTTTGTCTGTTGTACCTGTTTTCGGTACCAAAATCAAAGGACTATTATAATTTGAAAAACTTGGTTCTATTAAGTAATTTTGCAATAAATTTTTGACTTGTTTATTTATCTCTTCTTTCTGCGTATACGGCAAACGATAATTTTTTATATAAACAGGTGCTTTATCTGTAAGTCGGAGATTCTGTTCGTAAAAATTGTTTAAAGTCATACGGTCGTTTCCTAAGGTAAATACATCGGCATATTCGGAGCATAGCTTAAGAAATTGTGGACTAGCATAATTTGGCATTTGTTTACTCAAAATGGACTGTAATTCCTCTAAACGTTTTGAATCTGTTGAAGTTTGATTAATTGTATAAACGTTGTAGTTGGTAATGTCTTCGGTAACGATGTTGTAATTTTTAACTTATTTTACCTCGTCTGTGGTATTTACTATTTTTAAAATTGGATTATTAGTGTCGACTATACACCTTGCTGTGTACACGCCACTACAAAGTTCTTGAGAGTCTATGAAACCTGCGTTCTTATTTTGCTTTAAATTAAATAATCGATACACTTCACATGTAGAGGAATTTCTACGGTATCGGATGTGCCATGCTGAATGGAAATTTTAATGTTATTTGCGCCAATCGTTATGCTGTCGTTTGCATAATTTAGTATGCATTTATTTGGTTTCAAAAAGGTTTTACCGAGTATTCCGTCCGAAGTGATATTAAAACTGACATTAACTACGTGTAACGTATGTGGAATAAAAAAATTAAATGCGATTAAATTGGTGTTAATTGTACCTAAAGTCGAAACTGATTCTGTCGTTACGCCAGCAATGTTTATAATATTATTGCTATTGATTTCTGTAATTGTTGTCAAACTTGAAAATTTTATAAGCGAAATGTCTGCTTGTGAATCTACCAAAAAAGTGCTTGTTTTGTACGAATTGCTACATTTCACACTCATGAAATAGGAAAAAATTAGCTTGAAGCAGTAAATTGAAGTTGTTGGAAAATTTGTATTTACTCGTTTATCTCGCCTGCCCTCAGTGTTCGCTCCTGAGGGGCGTTTTTCTAGTACCGTTGCTGTTGTACCTATTATTGCTGCTATTGTTGTACCTGAAATTGTTGCCGTTATTGTTGTACCAAGGGTTGTTGCCATTATCGTTGTACCTAAAACTGTTACCATTATTGTATCTAAAATTGTTACCATTATTGTTGTATCTAAAATCGTTACCATTAATGTACCTAGAATTGTTACCATTATTGTCCTATTAGAATTTTGTCCGCTTGAATTACCACGTAAATTATTAAATCCGTTAGTTTGTGATCGAAACGCTAGTACTTGTCTTTCCTTTGCTTGATTATTTTGTTCTACTATCATTTTCGCTACTACATCGTTTGGTTCAGTGAAAGTTGTTGATGCTAAAATAGACTTAACTAAGTCAGAACTTGTATTGAGCCTGCATACATTTATGGTTTGTTCAACCGCCATTTCTTGTGCTTTGACTTGTGTCATACCCTCAATAATCCAAGAACGTCGAAGTGCATCAGATAACTCCTCAACACATTTGGCAAATTCCGTATAATTTTTGTTTACTACGTGCAAAGAAGCTATTTTTCCGGCTATAACTTTCGAGTTGTAATTTGAGTAATTGAACTAATATCAGTTGTGATTGCCTCGCGTGTCTTGCCTTCAAGCCTCGATTTCAAAAATGATATGAATGTACTTTGTAGGTTTTCCTCTGAAAGGTCTTCAATTAAATTTACTTTGTCTATAAATGATTCAAGTGCTTGCGGATCGCCGCTGTAGTTTTCCCTAATAATTGAGGCACAAAGGCTAATAATAGTTTTTTTCTGTTACTGCGTAGCCGTTTTGTTTTGTTTGAAAGCTGTTGGTAAAATCGTGGAAATGTCTGATGACCTTGTAGCTGATGTACTAAAGTCAGCGTTTGAAAATGATTCTGAAAGGACTGGTCGCGAACTACTTCTTTTGGAACTACTTGCCTCCGAATCTTCTAACTTCGCTTCAGTGTATTCTTCTTCTGACTCGGAAGTGGCTAAGTCTTCCTTGCAAATTAATGTTGAATTGTCGGATAGAATCCTTACCTTACAATTGAGTCTCGAGAAACACTTCGCTAAAAGTTCCCTACAGCGTTCTACTTTTGACTGAACTTCCCTGAAATCACACGTTTGAACTGAACTATTGGCAATCACTGTTATTACAATATTATTATATGCTGCATTAAGCGAGAATTTATACTCTTTTAGCTTATTTACGTTTGTTGAAATTGGGCGATTGTGTAAAATTCGCTTCGTAACTTTATTAAAATCTGATAAATATTGCTTAAGTTGTATTTCAAATTCGTTCATAACCGTGGGTCTCGGAGTAGTTAATTGCAAGATTTACTAAAAAAATCATCATCCACGAGAAATGGATTAAGTAGAAATTTTTTTTGTTTTTTTTTTTTAAATTAAAAAAATTTTTTGATTTTTTTTTGAGAATGTTCATCGACTGAAAAGGCATGCAATAGAAAGCAAAAAAAATTGATTGTTCACATGCAAATACAAAAGAGTAAGTTTTGTTTGTGCTATTTGTTTTTCTTTAATATTATTCAGTAGTCTCGTCAAAAATGAAAAATAAGGAAAAATTTTATGTTATACTGTGCCCTCGGTTATGAGGTATTATAAACTTTTGTACATTATGTATATAGTTGAATATTTTTGGTTAACATATTTATGTATTGAAATAAAAAGTACGTAAAGTATACAATCAAATATGTCTAAGTGCATGAATGCACGTGTGTTAATTTGGCTTACATTTTCTGCCGGTGCTGCGCTACTTGCTGCGCCATACCTTCGTCGCTGCTACTACTGGTGCTGCATTTTCTCTTCTGCTATCGCTGTTGCTAATTTCGTCGCTGCCTCTGCCACTGTATGCTTGCTGCTGCTGCCGCAGTTGTTGTTGTTTGCAATATCGCGCCACGGCTTAGCGATAGGTAATATATATGTATATAGTATATATATACACACACCCACTTACCGCCAAAACGGGTTTTTTGGTTGCTGTTTTTCCACTGCACGGAATAACCGTAACAACCGCAATTTATTTTTGGTTGGTACAGCACATCCCACATAAATTAGTTTTTACCGGTTGAGTTTGGTGGTATTTTGTATTTTATAAAAATGTGGTTTCCTCTTTTCCTTTTTTTTTTTGTTTTTTTGGTCAAACTGTTCGAATTTTTGTGTTAAAGTTCATATTTTCCGTTTTGTTAAAAATGTTGTTTTATTTTTTCCGTTTAAAGTTAAAGTTCATATTTTCCGTTTTTTTTTTTAAATGTTGTTTTATATTTTTTCGTTTAAAGTTCAAGTTCGAAATGTTTTATTTTCACGTGAACTACACGAGGTACTCGATGACCTCCACTCCGCAATCTCCGCCATGTAATTTCAAGAAAAAGAGCCTTGACGGTGTTACACCACAGTTGATAAGATTTGTAATAAATTCGTATTGAATCAAAATAGTTTATATTTCGTGGAGCAACTTTACTTACATTTGTGGACAACGCTTGTCGTGAATATTTATTTGTTACAGCTTTTTTATGGTGCGTGGCGCTCAAGCCACTTTACTGTTCGTCTGTCCGAACTTATCCAAGGCCTCGGCCACGCAGTAAGCGGCTGAGCGTCTGAGCGGCTAAGCGATGAGCGGCTGAGCGACAATTCTAAGCGACGTGTGGCCAAGCACTGAGCGGCTGCTCTTGAGCGATTAGTAGTTAAAATGCCGTTATCAAAAGCAGTTCGCCGTATGTTATTGTCGGAAAATCGTTTTTATGTACATATATAGATTACTTAAACGGGGGGGGGGGGAAAGAAGATTTAGTGTTCATCCTATTAACCAATTAAGATCAAAATTCGGTGATTTCAATCATTTATTTAAGAATCTTCGAAAATTTCCAGATAGATTCTGGCAATACCTACGTATGTCTGTAAAAACTTTTGACATGCTGCTTGAAAAAGTGCAACATAGATTAATAAAACAAAGAAGTGCTATTTCTCCAGAGCAGAGACTGGTTTTAACTTTAAGGTATGTATTTTTATTATTATCTTTTTTAGTATTCTTTTTGTTTTTTAAATTTGGTCATTAACCTTAAGTTTCTCAAAAATAATCTTTTGGATGTCTCCTCTTACTTCCAGTTTGTCCAATAGTGTCATTTTTTTCATGAACGGCAATAAGCTTTTGAAGAAATGAATATCGTCGCAGCCTTCTTCCTTCTCCATATCCACTTTTAAAATTTTTAACCGTTCCTTTTCCAATTTTATAAATTCTGCATCCACATCCATGGCTGAGCTCTTCCTCTTTTGTTTTTTTTAATGTGGCAGATGTGCAAGGGGTGTCATTTAAGTTTTTTAATACCTCCTCTTCGTTACCTAGTAAATCATCCAACAAATTTGTTAAGTTTAACCTAGCACAAGTATCCACATGATCCTACAAATTTCCCTCAGTTGGATCCGGCACAATAGTGTCTTTAGTAAATGCCGTAGATTCAAAGTCTGGCCATTTTATTTTAGTGGAGGTGGCTTCAGATCCAGACAATGGTCGTGGTATTTTTTGGAGGTTTTTATGATATGTGTCCTTTGTCTTCCACTTGTTTTTTGCTTCCAAGCCTAAAAAAAATTTTTATTAAACGATCTTCAAAAGTGTATACATATATTTTTAGGTATCTTGCTACTGGCCATTCTTTCCGGGATGGGGCATTTGCTTTTCGTATGGGCAGAAGCACAGTCAGTGCAATAGTTTCGGAGACTTGTGTCATTATATGGCAAGAACTTGTGGATGAATATATGCCTGTTCCAACAACAGATCATCTTAAAAAAGTGATCAGCTAATACTATAGGCGTTGGAAGTTTCCTAACTGTTTTGGCAGTATTGATGGCAAACATTGCCAGATTAAGTGTCCAGCAAGCTCTGGATCACATTATTTCAATTATTTGCATTATTTCTCAATTGTACTGCAAGCTGTAGCTGATGCTGACAAAAAATTTATTACAATAGAGGTTGGAGGGAGAGGAAAACAAAGCGATGGCGGAACTTTTGCGGGATCTAAATTATTTACATTACTTGAAGCTGAAAAATTTAATGTACCTTCTCCACAAGCACTGTCAGAATCAAATATTGTGCCACCAAATTTTTTGATAGGTGATGAAGCTTATCCTTTAAAACCCTATTTGTTAAGACCGTACCCACGGAGGGATTTAAATGCACGAAGTGAACTTTTTAACGACCGGCTTTCAACGGCAAGAAAATGTATAGAATGTGGATTTGGAATCATGGGATCGAAATGGCGATTTTTACAAAAAAATATAGAAACGAAACCGAGAACGGTTATAGATTTCATAAAATGTGCTTGTATATTGCACAATTATGTTAGAGAGTGCGATGGAGATAGTGATTTGGACTATATACAAGTAACATCAACAATGCAAAATGACGCAATACGAACTGTCAGCGCAGCTGAACCCAGCTACCGTTATAATAGAAGCAGCCATACAGCGTTGGATGTTAGAAACAAAATAACGGAGTATTTTTTTGATTTTTCACACTAAAATATGTATTGCATTAAATTAAATAAAACTTACCTGTAATACCACAAATTTCACCAACTTCATTCCATAATTTGTCAGTTATATTTTTATTTTTAAAATTAGGCAGTCTGTCTTGCCACAAATCTGGTCGCGATTACACAGCCAAAATTAATATTTCTACATTTATTTTGACATGTTATCTGTTTGCCGCTCAGAAATCAAATAAAAATTAAAACAAGTTTGGTCGCTGAGCGGCGTCGCTCAGACGCTCAGAAATTGATTGCGCCGCTCGCTCATTGCATGGCCACTCCCATGTAATTTCATATGTTATATTTTTTTTTGCCGCTCAGACGCTCAACCGCTTACTGCGTGGCCGCGGCCTAACTCTATTTTATGACTTAACTTAGATGCTAATGCTTATAGATAAATACGTATGGTAATAGCTTAATTTTAATAGATTACATATTTCTAGTAGATTAATACTAAGGGTTGCAATTGGGTGATGGCAGAGGGTATTCACCATCTGTGCCATTACAATTTCGAGAAAAAGTAAAACCAACTTAAATAATCCCATGTTTTTAATAAAAACTATATTTTTCTTTCAAAACTACATAATTAACTATATTTCCCCTTTGCTAGTTGTCCTTTGTATTTTCGTGTGCAACTTTTTTCTATGCTGTTACAGCAACAACAACAGCCGCAGTATTTATGCGTGCAGCTTCTTTATGCTTCAAAAAAATAATTCTGGGCGATCCAATTTAAGAAACCTTCGGTCGCCCATTATTATAACCCGATCAGTATGACCAATTCTCTTCGCCAGCAAAAAATATAACAAAATTTCTTATAATACTCAAACCTAATTATAAAAAATTATATAATACCATATTAAAACTTTTTTACGATCTTTTTGCAAACATATTTTTATATATAGCAAGTTACATATTATTTTAAGGAAAAATATAAAAACTACTTATGTATATGGGAAGCTATACATCGAACTATACATATGTGGCAAACCAAGTGTTGAACTGTAATTGGATTGAACTGAAAAGCGAAATGTGTGCCTAGAGCGCCACCTGTCGAGAATTTTTCGACTCTTCTTTTTCCTTAAACCTTCGCGGAGCAATTACCAACAAACCCGCAGAAGGAAGTATCCATTTTGGTCTAGTCGTTTTCAAATTTTGAAGCAGCCGAACAAACCACGATTAATTTTTATCAATATTTTTGAAATCGATTTAATAGTTTGAGGAATACCGTCTTTCACCAGAAAAGAAAGACGTTGCCTACTGAGCCACGCTACGATCTGGCAGAAGGGAGCGCTAACGGAGTTAGGAAAGGAAGAGACACGTATTATTTGAAGAACGAAAAGTGAGGCTGAAATACATGAACGCGAAGAACTTGAAGTGCTAGCCGACAGGAAAAGCGGCCGGAAATTGTACACCAAGGTGCAGCGACTTAAGAAGAACAAGAACGGCGACCTGGTGACTAATGCCAAAAGCACACTTAAATTGTCGAGGGAGCATTTTTCCCACTTTGCTAAAAGGTGACATACGCCGCGAGGTCTGAATTTGACATCCATGCAAAACTAATACGGTTATGTAAAATGACGCAGAGCAACACCGAATTGGGAAGGACCCCTTCCAAGCCGTTTGATACCAAAAGAGATTGCAGATGACTACCTATCGTGTGCCTTCTTTAACATTACGGTACAAAAGATAATTCGAGTTGCAGAATTAAACCGGTCAGATACCATCTCTTATAAGAGTTTGCAATTGCTGGCTTATGTCGATGGCATGTTGTTGTTGTTGTTGTTGTAGCGGTTACTCAGACCCTGCAAGATAGGTTCAACCATGGTCGTTATCAGCGAACTCATCTAGGAAGAGGGCCAAGAAACGCGAAGTTTCGACAAGGTCGGACCAAAGGGAAAGGTGTGTTAGATAAGTCGGTTTTGGAGGGCAAGTGAAAATGTGGGTGGTAGCGTGCAGAGAATTATCACTAGCCGGACATTCATTGAGTACGTTGATTCTGGATAGGTAAGAGTTTAACATGCTACAATATCCAGATCGTAATTGAGCTAGAGTGACGCGGGATTCTCGAGACAGCAGGGTCTCCTTTTCAGCTATGAGTGGTTGCTTGACCCCGAGGACGGCATTCACAAGGCGAGAGTTGACGAAGGTGGTAATTGTTTCTAGATGAATGTCCTTTAAGACCACTCTGAAGTCAGCACGGTTCAGTCTATTGGTGGTGAATGACTGAATTTCGTCAGACATTTCAAGAAGATGTCTTCTAACGTGTCTAGGAGGCGGATCTCCAGCGATCAAGTGCCCGTTTGGGTGACCACTACGGTGGCAACCAACGAGGAGCTGCTTACTGAGCTTGCGAATCGCGTGCGTGTTTATGACATTTAGTGGTGTTGCTGTTCTGTGCACCTTCCGAAAGGCGTGTTGAAGTTGAGCCGGGCCCAGGCAGCGTGTGAAGTAGCAGAACAGTATGGCTTCAAGTCTCTTTACCGCTGGTACAAGAAGGAAAATCGGTCGATAGGATTCACCCTTTTCGGACGGTTTCACTGGTCTCAACAATGCTAACACCCTCCCAGGCTTCCAGCTCTCCAGCTCTCCAGAATGATGTGGGTGGACATCGACAGGTTGAAGAGTCTTGTCAAATTTTTCAGCATCAAAATGCTAAGTCAGGGCCAATGGCCTTGGAGGCTTTCGCCTTCCCGATAGTTTCTGCAACCTCGTCACAGGTGAAGGAAAGTGGCGCGGTAGGTTTTGACAATTTGCGCAGTTTTCTGGCCACCTTCCGCGTGGTCCTGCTCACCGGAGGAAGCAGTATGGACTTGCGCATTCCTTCGGGTCCGAGGAAGCACGGGCGTTTAGCAAGGACCTCACCCACACCTGTCGTAAAGTTGCTAGACTTCAGGTGCTCCTTCCACTTGTTCCGCTTGTGTTCGTTTACCAAAGCTCAAATTTTCTCCTCTGAGGAGCGGACCTATGTCAGGGTGATATCTATATTGTATATATATTAAATTTTTCGACCTCGACATCGGCTGATTGCTTAGCCACCGCCATTATCACGCTCGCGATCCTTACGATGCACATTCTATTCATCGTTGAATTGCTGTGCAATTTCGTCTATTGGATCGCAGCTATCAACAGACCATGTCTTCTCATGAAATCGGTTATCAAGATCAATGGCTCTAGAGTCCGATGCAGTTTATCTGCAGGAGCTTAATCTGCCCTGGATGAGTCGACGTGATGTGGGTGTAAGGGACAGGTGTGGTTGTCCACCTTGCCTCAGTTGCTGCCTGGTGGAGATTGGGGGCAGGGGCAAAAAGTATATTTGAGAAATTTAGAATACACATGCAAAGTTTCAACTAACCACCCTATGCTGATATCCTGACAAAAGTTATCAACCTGGCAGTTTTCAGGTGTAATGCGCCTAAAACTAAATCGCAGGATATCATGTCGGTGGCACGCACTCAGTGGGACCATCTTAGTACGATACTGACTTATGCCATCATTAGAGGGCTGAAACCCTTTTTTGCCGCATAGTTTGAGGCGCAGTAAAGTGGTGAGTTTTGTAAGGTCATCAGCACATGGGAACGAAAATTAATTTTGTTTGGGGTTTTAACTAAAAACTGAAGATTATGAGAATACTGGTTTTAGATTCATTAATTTAAATTTGTAATAAGTATTCCGTAACGAATTTCCAAAAATATTCTGTTTATATTGAGAACAGTCTTCACAAATCGCATTTGTTTCTTTTTGTAGATAATATCACTTTGCTACTAGCGAATGGGTTAATACCATGACATAAATGTTGCAATGTGCTGGGTGTGAATAACGCTAGGCTTCCACCATTATTTCGCTCCCGATCCTTGCGATGCACATTGTAGCCGTTGCTGTGCAGTTTTGCTTCCTGGATCGGAGCTATTAACAGACCGCTGTGTTGGTTGCGGCCTGGTGGTGTTGGTCGGCAGCGCCACTAAGGGCGTAGGCGGTCGCAGAGCTCTGCACCATGAGGCACGGTAGTCATCCATTCATTTGTTGTGTGTAGGGTTAGGTCGCCGAAACAACAGTCCTTGGCCGGATACAACCCAGATCCTCCGATACGTAGAACCGACTGTTTTTGGCATAAAAAATATCAGAGGTCGCAAACAGTATAGCAGCTTATAACAGATTAGCGTACTTACACCTGCAAAATTAAAATCTAAATCTAAACTGATGACGATGTTGATTTGGATGATGTTGATTATAATAAAATTAGATATAATAGCATGTACTGATTTCCTCTGTGTCGTGAAAAGATGAGGTATACTTGATTCACTCGATGGTTGATAAAAAGTAGTTGATGCAAATTAACGTCGTGAGCTGTATGTTTCGGGTCGCTCTCATACTGAAACAAAAACACGTTTCTTGCCTAACCTAGGTTTTTTTTTTGTTTACACTGGAGTGTAAATTGTCCTTAAGGATGGACAAATAAATATGTATATGTGTCTATGAAAAAAAGATTTCCAACTCCCTGAGCCGACATACATTCCCACACTATCACCGAACTTCCGCCGTGTTTAACAGTTGCTTTGAGGTTTTTTATATGCAGCTCTTCATTTGGTTTCCGCCAAACTATACGACGGCCATCCGATCAAAAATATTACGAGTATATTTGCTTTCGTCGCTAAATATTACAGTTTTCCAAAACTCGAAAGTTTTACTCTTGTAGGTGTCGGCGAATAGAAGTCGCTTTTCTTTATTAATAATTGACACAAAATGTTTTCTTAGAGCCACGCGACTATGAATATTATCCGTCCTGAGCACTCTGCGCACTGTCTCATCAGAAACCTGGATGTCTAGACAGGCTTTAAGCTTGTTAAGTTTTGGTGCGGATAAATGTGGATTTTCGCGGTTGTATTAAGTATTTTGCGATCCTCTCTCATAGTTAGCACTTTGGTCGACCACACAGGGTTAAATTTTCTATACCGCCGCACACCTTACACCGTTTTACTACATTTTCTATAGTTTGACGACATCGGCTAAACATATCGCAAATGCATTTTGTAGATTTTCTTTCATTGTTAAGGTACTAACTTATTTTTTCTCCGACATTGTCATGCCCTTTGGCATTTTTGATACGCGCACTATCACAATTATAAACGAATTATGACAATTTCAATGGAAATACGCACCAGTAAACATAAATTTAACTGAAATTTGCAACAAGTAAACAAATCTGCACCAAATAACGGATTTTAAAAATAAGCAAAAATTTTTGTGTGTCGCCTAATATTTGTTCCTATGTACAATTATTGTTTATGTGTTAATAACTTCACTGAGCTCAAGGCGAACATGTTGGTCACAACACTCGAGTGCTTTTCGTACATATTTGATTGGGTTCGGGTGCTTTGCAGATCTATATAGTCGAGTGTTCGAGTTTCAACTCGAGTGTGCACATAATTTGCTTGTATGGCTTTGCATAGTGTGATCGGCAGTGCAGTGCACATATGGTAAAAATCCTTTCAATATTATCTATTGTTTATGTGTATACAGCACTTACACTTTGCCATTTCTTATAATTTTGCTTACACAAAATGCGACATCACGACGCCTACATTCCGTCTGTAGATTTAACTCGAGCACGTTCGAGTATCCGTTTCGTTTGTTGCACAAATTATGGGTTAGTTGCGGGTGTCGAGTGTGGCATTCGCTGGTGCTCGATTTTTGGCGATGGTGATTAAACAGACTGGACCATACTCAAAACTGCTCTCGGGTGTACAACTCGATCGAACACATAGCTGCCGAGTGTGGCATTCGCTTGTGATCAATTTTTAGCGAGGGTGATCAATCAGGGTCGAGCACACTCAAAGCAGCTCTCTGGTCGACACCACCCATATGCCGATTATATTTAGCTACAAAAAAAGGACGTTCAACAGAAATGTATTGCTTTCTTGACTTGCCCCATCTTCTTACTACATATGCATGTTGGGTTCTTTCCTGCATAATTGGATTATAGAGTGATGATTTTGTTGTCCCTCCAAGCGACCACAGCTATGTCAACTCAATTGTAGTTATCGACGTATTCTATTGACGTTCCTCGCTGTTTTTTCTTATAGTGCTTAAAGCCGAAATTCCCCGACTGGACAAGTATTCAACAAGCGGGATCGAGGTGTAGAAAATATCGAAAAATAGCCGGTAATTCTGATTGATAGGCACATCACGGACAAGGCGGTTGATGCCCCTAAATCAGGTTCGTTGGCTGCGCAAACATTTTCCTGCCCACTATACAGTTCTAGCTTATAACCATACCCAGATACACCACCTATAACAAGCACTTTGAAACCCCATTTATGGTGTTTATCTGGTAAATACCCTTTCAACACACTTCGAGCTTTTGTTGAACACATTTGTTCATCTACAGATAAATGCACTTTAAATGAGACTTTTTTGAAGTTGTGGCTAAGTGCGTTTATCCATGGCCGGATTTTATACAGTCGATCAGAATCAATCAAGCATTGTACTATTGTCGTTGAAGTGTTATAACTGTCTCACAGTAATTCGAATCGTTTAGACGCCATTGTCTCTCTTACAGACGCGAAGCTAATATTTTCAGACCAATAAATTTTTACATTTCGCATAAGTACGTACTATTGACATGTAATATACGACACCAATGAATTGGCGTATTTGTTGATTAGTTACATTCACAGGCTTATTAGCATCTTTCTGAACAGCATATAAATTAAATACATTTAAATGAAAAAAGTTATTTTTTGAGATGTAATTAATTAAATATTTGTTAGTACTTAAGTCCCAAGTGTCTGTGCATATTAATTAGACATAAAGTACCTCTGGAGGTAACTTGTCAGATCCATGAAAATCAAGTTGGTCGTCATTTAAGCTAAGAATTTTCCATTTCTATGTGATATTAGTCGTAGGCGCACGATAAGATATCATTGGGGCTGCTGTGGAACTAGTGCTAGGATAAACGGATATCAGACTTGGTTGTATTTTTTAAGTCGGGCTGTACCTCTAGGCCCACATCAAAATATTCTGCATTGTCGTCGTTAGAAATGTCAAGATCATCTTCACTATGCTCCCAATCTTGTAGTATCTTTTCCAGGATACCGCGACGCGCAATGTTGTATATGTGCAACAAAATAAAATAAATAAAAATAAGAAAAACAAACAGTTATACTAAAACAAATGTTATTGATTATTGAAATATATGCTCTTACCTTTTACTCACACCAATTTCAGCAGACAAATATCAGTATTCCACCAATAAAACCATTATCGTAAACATATTCTTATAGCGTGAAAATGATTTCGATTCCTTCGCTAGTCGAAAAGAAAAAGAGCGAGATGAGCCTTATATCGGCCTTTATAGGCAAACGCCTGGAAACATATCTACAAGTATGTTTGAAACGGGGTGCCTCTTTTCGCACGTAACAGAAATGCATCTTTAAGGCGTTAATGGGCTTATATACATACATACATAGATGTGGGATTTGACCGACAGACAACACTAAACACAAACTGACCGGAATGCCTTTAAACAACACTGGACTGTAACCCACAGGGGCAACACTGATTGACGAAGAAAAGGAGCAAAGGGAAACAGACAAACTTGACGAAACATAGGACTCATCAACGGACCGAGTATCACGGACATGACACTCGCTAGCACACAAGGGTAGACGACGCACCGACCAAACTGCAGGCTTCAACCTAAGCGTACTATAATTAAATGTGTTCAATTGAATTTAATAAAGATTAAAATGTGTATTTCAATCAGTTAAAATCGTTGTTTGAATTCAATTTATTTGCGCCATCCTACAAATTGGTGTCAAAAGTGATATCGAATCTGCGAACATTCGAGTGAAGTGATTTGCAGCGCATTCGCATATTTATGTAAACTGGTAGTGCGCATATGCATATAGAAACAACTTTAAATTCGATACATTCAAAAACTCGAAATTTTGTGCAAAGTTTTGGGGTCCGTTATGCCTCATAACGGAACATAACTGTTACTTCAAGTGGTCCGAGTGCGTCGTTGTGCTAGATCATCGAATTGTTGGTGTTGAAAATTGCAGTACTCCCCTAAGTACATAGGCAAGAGTGCATATACACATGTATGTACGTAAAAGTACAACCTGCTAACGGTCATACAACAGCGAGCTAGGCAGTTGGGCAGCGAATTCGCAAACTACGGCAGCAACAAACAAGCGCTGCGCAATAATTGCAGACGACAGTACTCCGTAAAGTACATACCGACAGTAGCGAAGCAGGCGGCGTTGCGCAGCAGAAGCGACGCGCAAGAAAACAACGGCAGCGAAAACCAAGCGTTGCGCAGAAAATCCCGTCGGCAGCAGCATTGCATAGTTAGCGAAACAGCAAGTAGCATAGTTGACAGCGGCGGGGGACACCACCGAGTACATAAACGGATAAAAAACAACAACAACATACTGAGTAGACAGCAGCGAGAGATGATCGAGGAGCAGATGAGTAGATAATACATACATACATACGTTGAAATATAAATTTTTATAACCTTTGTTTTACTGTATATGTATTTGTGGTAACTCAATAAGAACTTGTAAAGTGAAGCGATAACTAAAGAACAAAAATTTCCAATAAGAAAATTTCTAGTTACCTTAATTTAAGCGAAAGTTTTGAAGCCACTGTCCAATAGCATAACAGTGTAATTGTTTCGTATAAGAGCAACTAAAATTTTCCTTGTTTTTACGCAAAATATTATCTACCATTATACACTATATGAGTTAATATCATCAAATATTACTACTGTAAAAGATTATTTTGCACTAGTAGTGAACACCTCTATTGTAAATATTAGCTTATTAAGTCATATGAAACACTCTGTGTTTCATTTAGTATTAATGTACCCTGTAATGTCATGATGTGAGATGTGCGGCCATTACGCGTTCTCTGACAGCGACTGGGTTTCTTTCTCTTCCGTTTTGATCAAAGCCGAGAGAAGGCGTAAAGAAATAATAAAGAGATAAATCCGCCATCTGACTTGGCATCTTTTTAATTTTCAAGCAAAAAGTAAAAGAGTCCTATATCATTCAGGTGTGGGGTTTGTATTCCACTAATCTTTCCGACGAAAATCGATCTAATCTGGAAAATAAAAAAAAATCGTAGCGAAGGAAAAATGCCTTCAACACAGAGGGGCAATAAAGGTGAGGTCTAAAGGTGAGGTCGTGCCAAAGCAACTTGCTACTACAACTTCTGACATTACCACAATTGCTGCCTCAACAACTACTGCTGTTGCTAAACAAATTTCCACCGCTGTTACTTCCGAAATTGCTATTACTACAAAGGGTGCTCCCACTGTTGCTATAAGCACTGCTGCAAAATCAATCTCTACGGGCGCAGTAAACAAAACTGCCGTAACCACCGCTGCCTATGGAAAAATTGCCACCGCCGCTGCCTTTGAAAAATTTGCAACCACCACGGCCCTTGGAAAAATTGTCACTACCGAGGAACCTGCTACCATTATGCAGGGTGCTCACACTGTTTCTATAAACACTGTCGCAAAACCAATTGTCACTGCCGCAATAAGTAAAACTGCTATAACTGCTGGCTCAAAAAATAATTGCTACCACCGCTGAGTCCGCTATTGTTTCACAGACCACTCCCACTATAGCCATAAGCACTGCTGCACAACTAATTGTTACTGCCGCATCGAACAAAGCTGATGAACGTTCCACCGCCGCAACTGCTGCCTTTGGTAATACCACGAATGATACTTCAACTAGCACTGCTAATATGCCAGTTGTTTCCGATGAGCTCTACAGTAGTGCGCTTGCTATCGAACAGTCCACTATGTCCGAAGGTATTGCTATGCCAGCAATGGTCGTCTCATCTCATCCGACTCCTGGGCCTACTACCACTGCCGCCTCAGTGCATTCACCGGCTAAGGTTTTTCTCACTTCATACAATGATATGGCGCAAACTGCCGTTTCACAAATGGGTATTGGTCTGTCCTGTACTGCTGGTGAGACTGAGAAGCTAGAGGAACAAATCCGGGTGTTGAAACTACGACGTGAAATGATTGAACTCCAAAGCCGACTAGAGTATTTGGAGGAGGGACACCAAGTGTATGGTAGGAAGCACATAAATCTTGAAGAACTGGATGCGGCTGTTCCCAAATTCAGCGGCGATAATCATTATGATGTAAACAAGTGGCTCTTGCAATTCGAAGATTACATAGAGGCGAAAAATTATAATGACCGAAGCAAGTGTTTAGCTTTACGGCGCTGTTTGTCTGGAACGGCCAAAGAATGTGTCTTTAACCAAATTATGCTGAACTAAAATCATTGTTGCGTGGAATGTTCCAGCGCACAATTACCAGGCAAGAAGTTTATCGTCAACTGCGTGCCCGCAAACTGAAGAGTTCCGAGTCTTGCATCAGTTATGTGGTCGCTATGCAATCCATTGCATCCAAAACCAATATTGAAGAAGCAGAGCTGGTGGATATAATTATTGATGGCATTCCAGACAGTAGCAACCACATTAGCATCCTATATGGTGCACGTACGATTGGTGAGCTTATTCGGCTAATGGATCGTTATGAACAACGCAGAAGCATTAATGCCAAAAACGTCACCGGCATGAATACACGCCATGTCCCAGCTGGAAGCCCACAACTGTTACCTCTGGCGACATGACCGCTGTCCGATGCTTCAATTGCTCCCAATTTGGGCACTATCAGAGTAAATGTCCAAAACCACTAAGACCTGCAGGATCGTGCTTCATATGCCACCAGATGGGGCATATCCATAATAATTGCCCTAAGAAGAAAGCCAGAACTGCTGTTGTTGGAGAAGTAACCGAAGACATGTTTAATGATGATGACTATGTAAACTTTAAACAAGGGGTAAGTGTGGCCTTTTGCAAATTAAATCCAGTTAGACTCACACGCTTTATGAATATTTATCCTCTTTTTGATTCCGGTAGCCCTATTAGCTTGATTCGCAAATCTTTAGTTCCACCGCATATTCAATTATCCTCTAAGAAAATACCAACAAGATTCATTGGCGTTGGAAAGCGAAGAATTTACACCGTTGGCACTATTTTGTGTGCCATACAGTTTAGGGAAACACTAAAATACATTCCAGTTATAATAGTTCCAGATGGTACGATGAACACACCACTGATACTCGGGCAAGATTTTATGAAAATTTTCAACATACATTTAATAAAAATCAATAAGAAAAACGTAAATGAGTTTAAGAGTAATTGTAATGAAGAAAGAAATCTAAATGAATTTAAAAGTAAGGTTACTAAAAACGGAAATGAGAAAAGTATAAATGAATTAAAAACAAACGGAAATGAGAAAAGTATAAATGAATTAAAAACAAAATTTGCCGAAAATAAACATGTAAATGAATTACAGAATTTATGTTTTTGTTTTGAAAATAAAACCAATAAAAGCAATGTTAATCCTAAAATAAAGCGTAGTGTTTCTGATTCGATGGTATTTAAATCTGATGATGACTGGAAAGAGGATGTAAATATTTATGATAATAATTTAAAGAAAAATTATGGAAGTAGTGTTAGTAGTTTACCGGTGGATGATGATGAAAAATATCCCTTAGGTGGTGAAAGTGGTGACTGGCATGGTAAATACAACGATGTCTTAGGTGAACTTAGTGCCATTGATTGTGTTTCTGAATTAGACATAGATTTAGGACCAGAGTTAAGTAAATCAGAGCAAAAAGCAATAATGACAATATTAAACACTTCATACTTATCTCCTATATCTACTGAAAGAAAACCCTACGATTATAAAATGAAGATCCGCCTGACGGATGATACGCCTTTTCATTGCCTGCCTAGACGATTGTCGCTTCATAACAGAGCGGAGGTGGAGAATATCACGAATGATTTGTTGAATAGGCATATTATACGACCAAGTAATTCTCCTTATGCTTCTGCTTTAGTGCTGGTTAAGAAAAAGAATGGCGAAACACGGATATGTGTCGATTATAGGGCTCTAAACAAAAAGACCATTCGCGATAATTTTCCCCTGCCTCTTATAGAGGACTGTATTGAATATATGTCTGGTAAAAGATGGTTCACGCTATTAGATCTGAAGGATGGTTTCAACCAATTGACGATGGATGAAGATTCCATTCCCTTGACCTCATTTGTGACTCCACATGGTCAGTTCGAATGCCTTCGTATGCCGTTCGGGCTGAAGAATGCCCCAGCTAATTTCCAAAGGTTTATATATAGCATTTTTCGTGATTTAATAGACTCAAAAGAAATCACAGTGTACATCGATGATATTTTAATTGCTTCTGCGGATTTTAAGTGTCATATTAACACTGTAGGAAAAGTATTAAAAAGAATATATGAGAGGAGTCTAGAACTTAAGCTAAAGAAATGCAAGTTTGGATACAACAAAATAGAATACTTGGGATATCTAGTTAGTTCATTAGGAATACAACCATCTGATGCTCATATACGCGCCATCGCCAATTACCGAGCCCCTACTAACCAAAAGGAGCTTCGCTCTTGTATAGGTTTGTTTTCATACTTTCGGAAGTTTGTCCCATCCTTTTCAAGGATTGCGAAACCGCTGTTAGATCTGCTGCGCAAGGAAGCACCTTTCCATTTTACCGCAGATTGCTTGGAAGCTTTCAAGGAATTGAGAAATCGGTTAATTAACGCCCCTGTGCTAGCGATCTATGATCCCAAGCGTGAGACGGAGCTTCATTGCGACGCTAGCAGTCATGGGTTCGGGTCTGTCCTGTTGCAAAGGCAGGGTGATAGCAAATTTCACCCGATTGCATATTTCTCGGAGACGACGACAGCGGCAGAGTCACAGTATCATAGTTTTGAGCTGGAGACATTATCAATTGTATACGCTCTTAGAAGATTTAGAATTTATCTGGAAGGAATACCCTTCAAAATCGTTACCGATTGCAACTCACTCACAATGACTCTTAATAAAAAACAAATTAACCCGCGAATAGCTCGGTGGGTGTTGGAGCTAGAAAATTTCAATTACACGATACAGCACCGCAAAGGCGTGAATTTGACCCATGCAGATGCACTGAGTCGTTATCCGTTGCCGGACACGGTTGAAAGCGATTTTGTTGCTATCATAGACCCTGACGAATTAGACTTCCAGATTCAAGTTACCCAAAATCGGGATACCGAAATTAAAGAATTGACCAAGAAGCTAGAAGAGGGAGAGGTGATTGGCTATGAATTAGTAGATGGCCTGGTTTTCCGTAGGGTTAACCAAAAATTATTATTATGTATACCTGTCGAGATGCAAGAGAACATAATCCGGTTGGTGCATGAGAAAATCGGTCATATGGGAGTTGACAAGTGTTACGATCAAATACGAAAAAATGTTTGGTTTGATAAAATGAAAGAAAAGATAACCCGCTTTATTCAAAACTGCGTGAAGTGCATTATGTTCTCTGCGCCAGCTCGATCTAATCAGCATAACCTATTCAATATCCCGAAGAAACCCATACCATTTGACACTGTACATTTGGACCACTTTTGCCCCTTACCAGCTATTAAATCCAAACGCAAACATTTACTTGTAGCCATCGATGCCTTTACGAAATACGTTAAACTATACCCTGTCAATTCTACCAGTACGAAGGAAGTTTGCTGCGCTTTAGAAAAGTATTTTTCCTATTATAGCCGACCAAGGCGGGTTATTACCGACAGGAGCACGTGCTTTACTTCTCTTGAATTCAGTAACTTTCTTTTAAAGCGAAACATAGGTCATGTAAAGGTTGCGGTAGCTTCACCACAAGCTAACGGCCAAGTCGAAAGGGTCAACCGAATACTTAAGGCGATGTTAAGCAAACTGACCGAGTCAATAGAGCATAGAGATTGGGTAGCTAAACTTTCTCAGGTGGAATATGCCATAAACAACACTGTCCACAGCAGGGCTCGATATAGTCCAAGTGAATTGTTATTTGGTGTAAATCAACGGGGCTGCGTGGTGGACGAACTGTCTGAATTTCTTGAAGATAAGTCGTTGAACGATATGCCTAGAGACTTAGTTAGTGTGCGCGAGAGAGCCAAGCAAAACATTGAAAAGTCTCAGGAATATAACTTGCAATATCTTCTCAGAAATAGTGTGCCCGCGAAAAAATATTCAGTAGGTGACTTTGTAGTGATCAGGCATGTCGATACTTCAGCTGGAATAAATAAAAAGTTTATTCAGAAATACCGCGGCCCTTACGTAGTACATAAGATCCTGCCAAATGACAGGTATGTTATTAGGGACATCGAAAACTGCCAGTTAACACATTTACCCTATGACGGTATAGTGGAAGCTACAAAAATTCGGAATTGGGTTTCTCAAATTGTGGAGAGTGATAACTCACTCCAGTCATCAGAGCGAATAGGCCATACTGCTCGTGTGTCTAGTAATAAACCATGATTACTATGATTGAGGTCAATCAAATTAGTCAGGTTGGTCGAGTTGTAAACGATTATTTTGCACTAGTAGTGAACACCTCTATTGTAAATATTAGCTTATTAAGTCATATGAAACACTCTGTGTTTCATTTAGTATTAATGTACCCTGTAATGTCATGATGTGAGATGTGCGGCCATTACGCGTTCTCTGACAGCGACTGGTTTTCTTTCTCTTCCGTTTTGATCAAAGCCGAGAGAAGGCGTAAAGAAATAATAAAGAGATAAATCCGCCATCTGACTTGGCATCTTTTTAATTTTCAAGCAAAAAGTAAAAGAGTCCTATACTACATACCTTGTAATTTACCACTGCTTATTTAATATAACATTTTATTCATTAAAATTGTAAACTATGGACCGAAGCGAAATTTTTAACTTGACTGTCGACGGTTTGAAGGAGAAATTGGGCGACTTAGGGCTATCGACAAGCGGACGGAAAGCGACTTTGCAAGACAGACTAATGGAACACTTCGGCCTAAATATGAGTGATGGCGAAGATACCAACGTTGATGAAATAGCAAGTCAGCGAAGCGTGCGTGAGGTTCGAATTGAGAGGCATAATTTTACTCTTCGTGATGTCGAAGATTCAAAGCAACTTTTGAAAGGTGGCGCGAAAATTTTTATACGCAGCCAAAGCGGCATCAACAGTTGGAACTCTTTAAAGCTCACACTGCGTCAGGAATTTGGTGTTGCGTTGCAATCATCGGAAACGTCACGAAGAAGATCTCCGAGAGTATTTGTACGTGCTAATGGAACTGGGGAAACCGATTTGTCTAGATGACGCTAGCCTAATCGATTATTTTATTGAAGGCATACCGGATTCCAAGGCAAACAAAAGCAACTTATACCAATCAAAAACTATCCTGGCCCTGAAAGAGCAAATTAAAGTTTACGAGAAGATTCGTTCCAGCCAGCCACCATCCGCGGTCATGAATACTGGAAAGCCATCGTCCTCAAACAAGGTTTTTCAGAACTCGGCATCAACAAGCAAGAGTTGTTATATTTGCGGCGACGTATGACATTTTGCTAGAAATTGCCCTTGTAAACGGAACGCGTGTTTCAGTTGTGGGAAGGAAGGTCATCGTGCGGCTGACTGCAAGTCAAAAGACTAAACGGTCAAGTCGGAACAGAACAGCGTGAATACCATGACGAATGAAGAAGAGGTTGTCAAATCGATGCAGAAATGCGGGTTGATCTTTAAAGATATAAGCTTGAACGGAACAATAATTTCGGCACTGATCGACACGGGTAGCGACCTATGCCTAATGCGCTACGATACGCTAATGATGCTCAATTTGGACGTTGATTTAAGTAACGATCGACGACGACTGGTGGGGATTGGTACAAGCGAACTCACGACAATGGGCAGCTTTACCACACTTACGGAAGTAGACAACATTAAGTTGGAAATGACATTCCATGTCGCAAGGGAGCGAGACATTAAGTACGCACTCGTGATCGGAAACGACGTTTTGAAGCAAGTCGATTTAGTGGTTACAGAGGATGGTGCTCTGTTAAGGCGGAAGGAGGTGCAACAAAAGCAGTTGAGTAACGAGACGGTTAGTAAAGGAGCCGTGCCGAAGGGTACGAAAGTTGGGTCTGCGAGACCTGAAAGATTTGTTGGTAAATCTTGTGGTGGCACAAGGGTGCATGGTGTTGACAAACAATACGCAGAAGCTGTTAGAAAGTACCGAGAGCTCATCGCTGTCAGAAGGGCACTAGAATTAGTACACAATGAGAGCGCGGGCGCTGTTGTGGCTAAGCAGCCGCGAGTGGACAAGGCGATGCTAGCGACGACAAGGTTAGACCACGAGTGTGTGGGGGTGGGTATTACTGCTAGTAAGGACCCAGTTACTAAAGAAGACAACAGGGTTGCCGAACTAATCAAGGAATTCGGAACAATGTGTCTGGTTGCCGGTATAGAAAAGGTGCCTACGGATGAAGTCGATCTTTCACACCTCGACCGCGAAAAGGCAGTGGTGGTAAGAAGCACGATTGCGAAATATAGGCCAGCAAGCCACTCAAAGTCTCCAGTTGAGATGAAGATTTTGCTTTCTGATGACATCCCGGTTTACGAGAACCCGAGGCGAATGTCACACGCTGACAGGCAGGTAGTAGAAGAGCAAGTGAAGCAGTGGCTGAAGGATGGCATCATCCAACCCAGCACTTCAGACTACGCGTCCCAGTGGTGCTTGTTTCGAAGAAGGATGGAAGAAAACGGCTGTGCTGCGATTATCGGCGCCTTAACGCCAAGATAGTTCGCGATAATTTCCCGATGCCTAATATTGACGACGTAATCGAGAAGCTACAGGGTGCTGGAGTGTTCACTACACTGGACCTTACAAACGGATTTTTCCATGTGCCAGTGGAACCTGCTTCCAGAAAGTACACCGCATTCGTGACCCACAACGGTCAATACGAGTTCCTGCACGTGCCTTTTGGCATATCAAACTCACCAGCGGTTTTCTCGAGGTTCATCTCAGCCATCTTCAGAGATCTTATCCAAGCTGACACTGTCGTAGCTTATATGGACGATTTGGTTATTCCCTCCAAGGATTACACCGAAGGCGTGCGCAAATTGGAACGAGTTTTTCAGAGGGCAGCAGAATACGGTTTACAAATAAAGTGGGACAAATGTCAATTCCTCATGCGTAAAATTGATTTTTTGGGGTACGTAGTAGAGGACGGTGCTATCAAGCCTGCGAAAGCTAAAACTAAGGCAATCAAGAACTTCCCATTGCCACACGATCGGAAGGCTCTGCAGCGATTTCTGGGTTTGACATCGTTCTTCAGAAGATTCGTCGAAGGATACGCAGTGATTGCCAAACCTTTGTCGGACTTACTTAAGAAGGAAGCCAAGTTCCAGTTGGGTGACGAGCAGCTGACATCATTCGAACAGTTAAAGGCAGCGTTGACGAGTGAACCAGTTCTTATGTTGTACAACCCGAAGGCATTAACAGAGGTACACACGGACGCTTGCATGGCTGGGTATGGCGCAGTGCTACTACAAAAGAACGCGGACGACCAAGCATTCCACCCAGTTCAATATATGAGCCGGAAAACTAAACTCTCTGAAGAAAATTACCACTCCTACGAACTCGAAGTGCTCGCAATCATAGAAGCACTCAAAAAGTGGAGGGTGTACCTTTTGGGGATCAACTTCAAAATCGTTACTGATTACAACGCGTTCGCAATGACGATGCGAAAACTGGATATCCCATTAAGAGTATCTCGTTGGGCGATGTTCCTGCAAGATTTCGACTATCAAATAGAGCATCGAAGCGGCACAAAAATGCGACACGTTGACGCATTAAGCAGAGTATCTTGCCTCATGCTGGAAGATTCGTTGATCCACCAACTAAAGCAGGCGCAGCAACAAGACGACTGGGTACGAGCAGTCCTTAAGGTGTTGGAGAAGAGTGACTACGACGACTTCTACGTTAAGCACGGTGTGCTGTATAAAGATCCGGCAAGAGAACTACTGGTCGTGCCATCCGTAATGGACACCGAAATCATCAAGATCGCACATAGGCAAGGGCATTTTTCCATCAAGAAAACGCAAGAGGCCGTGGAGAAATCGTTTTATGTCCCGGATCTTAGAGCAAAAGCTGCGAAGATTGTAGGTAGTTGCATCCAGTGCATCATGAACGATACCAAGTCAGGCAGGAAAGAAGGCTTCTTAAATCCAATCAACAAGGAGGACAAACCTCTGGGCACTCTCCACCTAGACCACGTTGGACCGTTGGAGTCGACCAGAAAAGCCTATAACTACATCCTTGTAATCGTGGATGCATTCTCCAAATTCGTCTGGCTGTATCCAACGAAGAACACCGGTGCAGAAGCAGTCGTTCAATGCTTGAAGAAGCAATCAGCCGCGTTTGGAAACCCGAGGCGCGTCATCACCGACAGAGGAACGGCTTTCACGGCGAACCTGTTCGAGGAATACTGCGAGTCTGAACAGATTCAGCATTTGTTGATTGCGACGGGCGTACCGCGAGGTAACGGCCAGGTCGAGCGCATGCACAAGATCATCATCCCAATGATAGCAAAGCTGGGTGGTGAGAGTTCCGGACACTGGTACCGACACGTTGATAGAGTGCAACAACTTATAAACAGTACACCGCCTAGAAGCACCAAGTACTCGCCGTTCTGGCAGGACTCGAAATGCGAATGACGGGATTGCCACAACTGCAGGAGCTGATGGAAGAAGCAGCAGTCGACGAACTCGATGCATCAAGAGAAGCAACGCGTCGAGAAGCTCAAAACAACATCGCCGCCATTCAGCAGGAGAATCGAAGGTCATTCAACGAAAAGCGTAGAGCTGAGGTCGACTACGAAGTCAACGAGCTAGTTGCCATTAAACGGACACAGTATGGAGCAGGGTTAAAATTGAGAGCAAAATTCTTTGGTCCATACAAAATTGTTAAGAAGATGAAGCATGGAAGATATGAAGTCGAGAAGGTTGGAGACCACGAAGGACCTGGACGAACCATCACAGTCGCTGAGTTTATGAAGAAGTGGAACCCTTCATTCGCTGCCGAATAAACACTCAGGATGGCCGAATGTGGGATTTGACCGACAGACAACACTAAACACGAACTGACCGGAATGCTTTTAAGCAACACTGGACTGTAACCCACAGGGGCAACACTGATTGACGAAGAAAAGGAGCAAAGGGAAACAGACAAACTTGACGAAACATAGGACTCATCAACGGACCGAGTATCACGGACATGACACTCGCTAGCACACAAGGGTAGACGACGCACCGACCAAACTGCAGGCTTCAACCTAAGCGTACTATAATTAAATGTGTTCAATTGAATTTAATAAAGATTAAAATGTGTATTTCAATCAGTTAAAATCGTTGTTGGAATTCAATTTCTTTGCACCATCCTACATAGATATATACAAGTAAATATTTTTTAGATTTTTCATGGAACTAATTTTCGTAATAATGTGCCTGGAATACAGGGTGTTGGTTTTAGAAAAAGCTTGTATAAAAACTGAATTTGACATGACAGATTAATGGTTTTTACATCCAAAATGTGCCTTTGGGTAATACCTTTACAACTATATACGTATATATGTCATTCATAAAATATCACATATAGAAATATGTAATATGTAATGTACATTCGTATACATATGCACTTACTTATACATACGTACTTACGTATACATATGTACTTAGGAATTTGAAATGTATTTAATACTTAATGCACAGTTCTTCCGTAGAATATATCCGCTTACACCTCTGGTGAATATTGATATATTCCATTAAACGTATTTTTTCTCTATGCTGTGAAAACACTTCATATCTGTATCAATGAACAGAATCCGGTGATTTTTACGTGAGTACCTGCCGACGACGGCCTTACCCCACGGCGATCTAAAGCACAGCGGATCAAATTAATGCGTTGATCAGCGCCCCGAGATGCAAAGCATACATCGGTACCAAATTGGCAGTGTGGAATGGACACACTAACCCACCTTGGTAAGGTTCGAGGCCTATCTAACACCTCTGCCGTACTATGGGTCCGGCACCCGGTTGCGATGCAACTCCACATTGAACTTGACACAAGGTCAAGCTCTACCCGCATTTGGGTATTAAACCACAGCCACCACAATACTCCCCTAGGGGCCGTACCCAACGAACAGGCCAGAGCATGCTCTGGGGGCTCCTGTTCCCCGTGGTACCAGATTTAAGTCTCCGGTCGGACCTCGTGGCCGAAACCACTACCAGTTGAGCTTCCATACAGCTCCGGACTGGTGGCCTGGGGCTGAACCCCATACACCTCGTACCAATTCACTCAGCCTATCACCACCATTCACGACCATAATCACCCAGAAGAGAGAGCCTCACGCACACTAAATTGTCCGTCAGACAAGCTTATCCTCATCATTTCAAGATCCCTAATGTCCGAATACATCGGACACACACATAAAACATGCAACCAATCCTCACATTCCGCCCCACATACACAACTTGAAACCTCATTCAAATGCCTCTTATGCAAAAATGCATTGAAAGGCCCATGCCCCGTGAGAAGGAAACCCAGAGTCAAGCCAAGCCAAAATCCGGATTCCCCTCAACAAACAAAACATCCCGAATGTACTCGTAAGTGACCCGACCATTGGAACTATTGTCCCAACGATCTTGCCACGCATCAATCAACCGCTCATTTAAGAGCCTCTTGCATTCAATATATCCCCTCTCAACATCATCATCACACAACCAAGCATTCGACAGCAAAGGCATACATATTCCCCTTTTCAATCTGAAAGCCACAGCACGCTGTATTACCACCAGATCAAGAGGAGGCACACCCAATAACACTTACAACGCCTCCGTAGAGACGGTGCGGCACACAGGCAAACACGCTAACAACATCACTCTGACACGAAAACAGACGCCGCTGACCTACAACCGTCAACACCGATTCATACCATATCGCAGACCAATACGTAGCACAAGCCACAAATAGGCCACGATACACGGTACGAACGGCCCGACGACTGAGGCCCCATTCACTCCTCACAATCCGGCGTACTTGCCCCACTACATTCTGCATTTTCACTCTTATTCTCTCAATATGCGGCATAAAACACATTCTTTCACCCATAGTCAACCCCAGGTACTTGACTTGCGTCACATACCTGATACCAACCCCATTCACTCTTACTACCGGAGGACGAGACAGCGACAATCGGCCCTTGAGCAACATCGTCACCGTCTTGTCCACCGATATGTCAACACCAACACTAACACCCCAACTATGAACAACTCCAAGAAGCTGCTCACTCACCCGCTCCAATTCATTCCTTGATTCCCCTCTCTTTATCAATGAACAGTAACTCTTTTCATTGATGCTTGAACCACAATACCGACGAGCGGCGAATTTTTGCCCAGTACGTAGAACGAGAATCCAATTTTGGGATTTGTCAAACACCCCCAAAATCTCGACTTCACTTTAAAAAACCGATTTTTCGTGCTTTTGCGCACTTCTTAGCCCATATCATAGCTAATTAACATTCTAAGAACGGTTTAAGAAAGAAGAAACTCAGACCTTTTGAAAGATATATAGAGGTCTTAATAAAAATAAATTTACTTGTTTTTGCACAACAAACTTAAATTTTGCTACCCTTTTTCTTCTTTTTTTTTGACTTTGGCGATATATTCACACACTGTTTTATAAAAACACGACCATATGTCAGCGGTTGTACAAAAATACTTAATACTTTCCATCTCTGACTTTATTTTGTCAACCATTCTGACATACTCACCCTCCAATTTTGTCATCAGGGTTTTCCTAGTCATTACTTTAAGACCAGGCACATATGAAGTCAATGCCTTCACAAATGTTGGCCTGTCGAGTAATGAGGCAGGTAAACCCGCGTCGACAATCGCGTCTACCAAATTTTTGTCGAACACGTCCTGTAAAGTTCGATTTCCGGGACTACCCGTCTGTAATAACATCAATTATTTTTTATTATGTTATTAAAGAAGCCAATATATAGTGAACACCCTATATAGTGAACGCCTCGATATAGTGAAAATCTAAATTTTTACATACAGTACTCTAAATAGTAAATAATCGAAAACAGGTCTTGCAATAATTAGTTCACTATATCCGGACACGACTGTATATGTAAGTGCAAATACCTTCAGAAATCGGTACTCTTCGTTTATTTCGCGATGACGAACTCGTAAATGCTTTACGAAATTGGAGGTAACTTCTCTGGATCCCTTTATGACGCGACCACATTCAACACACTTCGCGGATAAGTTGACTTTATCCAGACCGAATGTCTGCAATGAAGACAAATATTTAGAAAAAATATCATAAAGCTATTTACTTTCTTACATAACATATTTAACTTTGTTAATGCTTCCAAATATTTCTACATTCTCTATCTACCTATCTACATACAGTGGCGGAATAATTTATAAAAAATCAGCGTAATTTTTCAGAAAATTCAAACTTGCACATTATTATATTTAAATAGAATGGACTAAAAAACTGCATACCACAATTTTTTCTAAAATATTAATAAACACTAAACAAGCAAATTTAAAATAAAAGAAAATATTCAAATTTTGTCAAAATGTAGTGTGCCTATACTTTTTTCCGCCACTGTATGTACCTGGAAAAACTAACAAAAACACTGAAAACCAAATGCAAAACAATACCAGACATCACAAAACATGTAAACCAACTTCTTCCAGGTCCGAATAAAATTTTGGTCCAAGTATCACAGGAAGAACAGTTGATAGGCGAGCTTTTTTGGACGTTGTTGGTGTTTCTAACGCCAGTCTCTTCTTCCTGGACGGCCATTCTGGCGAATAGGTTGGGTCGGCCATTTCATCATCAGCAGAAAAATCATTTTCCAAACTTGAAGACATTACTAAATTCTTACAATTATTATCACAATTTCATGAATATTTTAAAAAATATCAGACCTGGACTATGGTTGCGAGAATGTTCGCGTTGAGTATTCGATTTTACTTTCGTTTTCGCAAAAACACGTTTGTTTTGTTATTGTTTTGTTGTCAAAATTTAATGTTAACAATCACATGTCAAAATTACCACTCTGACATTTACATGCTGGTATAAACATAATATCCACCACAGGCGACATGTAATAAATATAAAAATATCATTTACTTGTGTTATTTTTTTTAGATATTGGTTTCAAAATTGTAAGTAATTGAAGGTACTTGAAAAGAATTGAAAATAGATTCAAGTACATTTTTCAATTCTTTTCAAGTACATTTTTCAATTCTTTTCAAGTACTTTCAATTCTTTTCAAATACTTTCAAGTATTTGTTAAAATTTCAAGTATTTTTCAATTACTTGTACTTGTACTTGTACATGTACTTGACAATTTTGGGAATGCCAGTACCAGTACCAGTACAATTCCTTTAAAATGTACTTGTTACAAGTCGTACTGGTACTTGATATTACCCAGGTCTGTATACAACGTATCTGGGCTGTCTATATCACTATTATTAAAATTATCATCATGGTAATTGTTTCTGTACTATTCAACCAAATTTCGACGGTATATTTCTTAGACGGCGACATGGACATATGCTATATTTTAATCCGATAGGTGGTTTCAGACAGGAATCTCCTTCGTGGACCTTTTTTTATCTTATGTTAAAAAGATAATCCGAGCCGCATAATTAATCCGTTCAGGCACCATATGTTATAAGAGCGTGCAACTTCTGGAGCATGCTGATGATATCGATATTGCTTCTGCCTTTTCCAAACTGGATAAAGAAGACAAACGAAGATGAAGTCGACCCTTAAGTTAGTTGCAGCTATTTGTCGCAGATATGCCGTTGAAAACCATATCAAAAAATTGCTTCTAATTTCAGAGTCGGCTTCATCTTTACTCTAATTACGGGACGTTATTTTTAAATTCATTACAGCTGCATTTTCAGCTTTACATCTCTTGTTAGTATGTGGAAACGTTCCCAAAACAGTCAATTCTACGTACCGGAATTACCCGGCCAAGGACTGCATTTTCGGTGGCCTAACCCTGTTTAGGTAAGCCGAACCCATAAGTCGTTTGACACCCCTGAAGCAACACCTTGCAGCAGGGTTACTCCACATCTATCTACTCAGGACTGGCGTCGAAATAAACCCTTGGTCAGGAACTTTTTTCTGCTGCGTATGCCAGAGAGGGCTCCACCCGAACTCCACCTTGGCAAGGTGTAATTCGTGCGACGGATGCAGCCATCTTAAGGTCTGCTCAGTGGCTTACCTCACCAGTATCTTTAACCTTTCCATCTCCTCACTCATCATTTCTGATGTGTGGAAGGTGGGGAGGGTTATACTATTGCTGAAACCAGCGAAACATGGTGATTCCTATCGGCCGATCTCCCTACTTTCACCAGTGCTAAAAACGCTGGAGGCTCCACTGCTCCAGTACTTCATGCACGATTCGGAAATGTGCATAGCACAACAACAGCACTTAGCGCCATAAACACACATTCGAACTACGGCCTAAACAGCAACCGTTCTAGTAGCGTTAGATTCGTCAGAGACTTTCGACACTGTTAGCCACACAACGCTAATACTTAGCTGAGGTGGAGACAACAACTCTCCCACAGAGTCTGAAGCGGTGGACAGCTAATTATCTGTGTGGTCGGCAGCCACTGCTGTGCTTCAAAGATGCGAGCTCGAAACTGAGAAGAGTTAAACAGGGAGTTCCACAGGGTGGCGTCCTTTCCCCGATTCTGTTTAACTTTTACAACTCGAGGCTCCCTTAACCGCCTTAGGGAGTCACCATCGTCTCGTCTCCGACCTTGCTCACTGTATGTAATATTCCGTTATCTCCTACTAAGTACTTATTCACAACATGGACAATGGAAGGAGGTGGAACTCGACATTCATGTTAATGGTACTCCCATCTCAACGGTTAAGCACCTGAGACTTCAACAGCCTGCTCTCCTTTTCAGCGCACACAATCGCAATCGTCAATAAAGTACAGAGCCGCAACAAGGCCCTCAATTCGCTCGCCGGCAGCACTTGGGGCAAAGACAACGAAACGTTGCGGGCAACATACATGGCGTTTGGTTGGTTGGTTGTAAACTATGCTGCCCCAGGTGGGACTAAGGTTCAGTTTTGACAGATCTCTACACTCCGGACTGTAACGCGATATCTTTTGATCTTGCCTGAGGAACACCTTCATCAGGAGGCGTGCATGCTCCCGAAAATTAGTGTTGTAACATGCCCATTAAAGCTAAGATATCTAAAGAAAATTGTCATACTATACAGTTTTCTTTGTTGATGTTTGTTTGTTGTTTTGTTTGTATGGAAAAAATTACCAAAAAATCAACGCGTATTTTTAGTCACTTGAAATTTGCACATTATCACATTAAAACTGAATTGGCTACAAAACTGCATACCTGAACATTTTTTAAAAATTCTGACTAAACAGTTTGATAATTTGATGACGATTTTTTGAAATTTGTTGATTTTTTGTGAATTTCGTAAAGAGTTTGAAACTTTTATTTAATGTCATATAATGAGAGAGTACTCCTCAACCATTTTGCTGGACGTCGGTCAAGCATTTCACCGCGTTCGGTTGGACGGTCTAATATATAAAATACGAACGCTACTTTCTGCGAATACACAAAGTTCTTGAAAGCTATGTTACCAAGCGAGTTTTTGCCGTACGAACTCATTTTGGTTCATAACGAAAGAATTCTATATCGCAGCCGGAGTTCCACCAGGAAGCGTTCTTGGACATTCCTGTATATTCCCTACGTAGCAGACATTCCGACATATCCCCGTCTCACATTTGCGGATGACACTGCGATTATAAGCATATCTCGATGTCCAAACAATCCATCCAGACTTCTAGCTTGGAGTTCACTGTTCGTAGAACAACCGTCGCATGCTTTTAAGTAAACTGGAATGAAGCTTAAACCCAATGACCTTCACTGGCTCATCAACTCGCGTTTCCCACTAAAATTGGAGCACACAGTACTTCTGTATTATAAAGCCATGCTGGACGTACAGGTCACAGGGATATGCATGCGCCAGTAATGGGGGCATCATTCAATGAGCTCAATCAAAAATTCTTAGGACAATCACCAGAGCTCTCGGTACGTTAGGAATAAAAAAATTCATGATGACCTCAACATCCCATCCGTACAAAATGAAATAGCGAAAATCAAGGAAAAGTATTTAGACAACCCAAACGTCCACCCAAATCAACTAGCACAGTCACTTTCCGATCAAGTAACACAAACCACGACTTCAGCGAAATGATTTTCCAGCCCAGCAATTAAATACATAAGAGCCAGCAGAGAGTGCATTTGATTCGCCTCTTCTCTGTTTGCTGTGTGCTCTGCTAGATTTTAAACATATTTGTGTTTGTAAGCAACAAAAGAGTTAGCTATATTTGGCGATGGCTAGTATGTTGACACCTTATTAAACTGATTAAACTCGTTGCATTCAATGCTGTCAAATTTCAGCTGCGCCCAAAGGAGCTAGTACTTTTGGTGCATATTCGTCGTTTGTAATAAAATTAGATTGGAAACAATAAGAATAACTGTGTTAATGCTTAAAACATCCACATCAGCGGAACAAATGAGCGCAAGCCTTACATCAGTGCGTTTAATTCAGTGTTTGAAAAAATAGGGTATAGATTTTTGGTGCTTGTGGTCATCATTGTACTGTCAAATAACTCAGTGCTTCTAAAGCGTTCACTAAATGCCTCCAAGCATTATCCTTTCATTTTCAATGCTGACATTCTCTTAACTTACACCAATTTCTTCATAGGTTCGACACTCGCTAAAGAATGGCGAAACGATTACGGCTATAGTCCAGTTGAGATAAAACGATTTGGCGCAAGCCATGATTCATAATAAATTAGAATTATGTATAGGGTCTTGCAATAGGAACGCACAAAAGTTTTTTTTAAATAAAACAAAAACGGTTTGGGATATGAATTAAATTCTTTATTCCTGGGAAAGTACATTCGACGACATTATGTATGGAAGTCGATTTCTTTTGCATGGGCACTACGGGCACGCTTGCAGAAGTCCAGACGCTAAACCCAATTTTCGACGGTTTTCAAGCATAAATCGGCCGATATTGCTGCAATTTCACGTTCGATATTCGTACGAAGTTCATCAATCGTCGCTGGCTTGTTGGCATATACCATAGACTTGACGTAGCCCCACAGGAAATAGTCAAACGGCGTCAAATCGCACGACCGAGGCGGCCAATTGACTGGGCCATTTCGTGAGATAACACGTTCACCAAACTTGGTTTTTAATAAATCGATTGTGGCATTCGCTGTGTGGCTTGTGGCCCCGTCCTGTTGGAACCACATATTGTCCAAGTCCATATCATCCAATTCGGGCCAAAAATATTCGGTTAACATTGAGCGGTAGCGATTCCCATTCACAGTAACGTGCCGGTCTTGATCATCACGGAGGAAGTACGGCCCAATGACGCCGCCGGCCCATAAACCGCACCAAATCGTAATTTTTTCGGGATGCAATATTGACTCATGGAGGACGTGCGGGTTGCTGCCTGTCCAATAACCCATAATTTGCTTATTGACGAAGCCATTCAGCCAGAAATGACGACGACCATAAATTGGCCGTAGCGCTCTTAAAGTTGAGGCCATTGACTCCGAATTTCGTTAGTCAATTTTAATAATTTCGCCTCGTTGTTGGATCGTATATCTTTTCACCTTACTGAAGAGAAATGTCAAAAGAGCGGGGAAAAATGTGACGTCGTTTGCTGTCACTATCGGTCTTCTTTTGTAGCGTTCCTGTTGAAAAACCCTGTATAATTATATGTTCAATGATATATGGTAAACGAATATCGGCTGAGAAACAATAGTTACTAAATATGCCAGAGCCATTTTTTTTCTTAATAAAGGGTGTTTTTTTAGACTGATAGAACTTTAAATTGAAATAAAACCAATAAAAAAAGAAGCATGATGCCATTTTCTTTTTTTTATTTGAAAGATATTTTCATGACATTTAATATTTAAAAACGATTTCTGGCATATGTCCGCCACGACTAGCTTTGATGAATCGAATAGGATCAGTCCAATTTTGAGCCATGAACTATTTTCCATGTTGTGGATGGACAAAGTCCAACTTGTTGAGCACGGTGGCGAATAGACAAATTCGGATCTTCTTCAACACTATCACTTACAGCACCAATAGTTTCTTCTGTACGTACAGTTCTTTGTCTTGTTGTTAGTTTTTCATCGAGTAGAGTAAATGTTGTTCGACATTTATCAACAGTTAGACGAATAAACTGATTTGATGCTCGATTAAGTGGACCATAAAATTCACGAAGTTCTCTATAGGTTTGGCGAACAGAACACTGATTTTTAAAGTAAATTTCCATAATTTGTAAACGTTGTTGCGGCGTCATTCTTTCCATGATGATTTGTCAATGCTTACTGAACAGAAATGTCGAAACAAATGTCATTAACCAGCTGTCAAGTGACAGCTATCCCTATGGAAAGTTCTATCAGTCTAAAAAAACATCCGTTATGTCTAGGTTGTATAATTGTATTGTAGATCGCGTAATTTAACATTTTTCTGCCATTAAAGTTAATTTACTAGATCAAAAATTCATCAATTCATCATAATTTATAATGCCTTTTCAAAGTGCTAAGGCTTCATTTATTTAATTTTAAGAATATTTGGTAAACCACTATTTGTATAGTATTTTTACATTTTTTTATAGTTAATTTTTGAATTCCTTTTTGATTATTTACTCCTAATATGTATAGACCATTTCCTATGGGTATGTTTTCTCAGCGTGTGCGCGCTTCATTTGGCGGCCCCGGGTTCAAATATATCAAAAATTATAGAAAAGTTTTTTCTAATAGCGGTCGTCCCTCGGCAGCAAATGGCAACGCCCGAGTGTACTATTCTGCCATGAAAAAATTTCTCACAAAAGGAAATTTTTCTGAACATTTGTCTGTCCCTGCAGAGATAAAAAAAGAAGCAGGCTGTGTCAGAGTTACGGCCATTAAGTTTAACGTAGAATACGCCATCCGATAAGACAGAAAACATATGTAACAATAAATGATAAATAATACAAGCAAATGAATTTCTTTATTTGATAGTTACTTTGGATGATATACATAAGCTTATGATAGGAAAAATAGGATAAAAATGTTTTTAAATTATCAATTAAATTTCTCGCAAAAACGAAGTCAATGGCTGTTATCAATAGTAAAGATAAATGATAAATAACATACGCGAATCAATTTTATTATTTTTTTTGCAGTGCTTGGCAGCATTTTCTCTTCTTTTACTCTACTTTAACTTGCCCGCCTAAAATTATGCAATACAAAGAAAGGGCTGCACGAGTACATTTAAATCGTCCAACAGCAAACACTCAACCAAACACCACACACATATTTGTGTGCATGTGTTTATACAATTTTCATTTGAGAAATTTAAATATTTGGAAGATATCAACCAACATGAAATGTATGTCAAACGAAAGCTAACATCTTCATTTGACTACAAAAAAAAAAATAAAAAAAATTAATCGAGCCGTTTCCTTATAATTAAAGAAATAGAGATTACAACAATAAAAACCTGACATTGGTGCCCATACCGTAAGGTAAGACGTATTCTACGCCAAAAAATTATTTAGAGATATTATCCAAACCAAAACTCAACTTACTTCGCTAATAGGACCATTCTTTTTTCTTAAACATTTTTGTTTTTAAATCATTGCGTAACATTATTTTGTAGTTTTGATTTTTTTGATAATATTTAAAATTTTAAAAAATATCCATTTCGGAAGTTCGAAAATAACACAATAAAATGTTAAACGAAAATAACTAATTTGCTCCAAGAGCAATGAGTTTCCCGCACAGGTCGACTTATATGTGCTAGACTCTTATGAATAGTATTGATCTTATGACCACCTCTTTTTGGATTAATTTTAGACTCACTTATGACTCTCAATAGTTTCCGAAAATGTTTAATTTAATTAAATATCAAATATATATACATATATATCCCAAATAAAAAGTGAATCAGTAGCTTACCGGTGGCATAGAGATATCTGTTTCGCTGTGGAAGTTCATATGAAATCCAGTGAAAATTTTCAATCCAATTATTACTTTGCGAGCTGCGGTCGAGTAAACTCTCACTTTATATGCCTAAATTCAATGACGACAATAAATTAATTTTAAAAATTTCGATACAAATAGCATAAAAGTAATGTTTTGTTAATTTCACAAAGTGTTAGGTCATAATTTGGATCACATACAGGGGTAGTCAATATTATTTATACAAAGCTAAAATAATCACACTAGTTACTGGAAGGCCTTTGTTTGTTGTTGTTTAACACTTTTATTGAAAAATGTTGCTGTTTGGTTAAATTCTTTATACACCATCAAATTCAAAAAAGAAACGGTACATTTCATTTTTAAGTATGGCGTTTTAATATCCGCCACCTGGCGTCAGAAGTATTTACATAAATTTCATTTCTGTCAAAAGTAATTACACACCATTAAAAACTGAAAGTTGTACGTTTGTTATGGTAAAGTGTGATTGCTGTTGAATTTATGCGTGAGAAAATTAAATAATTAAAATGGTAAAACAATGGAGTTACTCATTGACATACGCGCAGAAATTGTTATCAAATTTAAGAATGGTATTTCTGCTTCGGATTTGGCAAAATTTGACCAAATTTTACGAAAATCCGTTTTACAATTTACCACAAAAGATGGAAACTTACGGAAATTCAACAATTAAAGCAAAGACTGGGCGTAAGCCCATTGCTAACGTCAGAGAGAACAGAATATTTATGAGAGCCATCAGGGAGAATCCATCGTTAAGTCCTGTTGCTATCGTAGCAAACTCCATGGGATTGATTGTTGTTCGCCGTCATTTTACAGAGCCGTATTAGTTTTGTAGGGATACCGAATTCAGATGTGGCGGCTATAGGCAACTTCTCGTACTGTCGAAAGCTGGTCACACTTGAATTCCAAATGGTAACCCATCACCTGCAGGGGCTTGGGTTTTCCGTAGCCGCGTGAAGCAACAGTACGGCGTAGATTAAAAAGAAGCAGGCTGTGTCAGAGACACGGCCATTAAGTTTAACGTAGAATACGCCATCCGATAAGACAGAAAATAATAATAAACAATAAATGATAAATAATACAAGCAAATGAATTTCTTTATTTGATAGTTACTTTGGATGATATACATAAACTTTGCAGTGCTTGGCAGCATTTTCTCTTCTTTTACTCTACTTTAACTTGCCCGCCTAAAATTATGCAATACAAAGAAAGGGCTGCACGAGTACATTTAAATCGCCCAACAGCAAACACTCAACCAAACACCACACACATATTTGTGTGCATGTGTTTATACAATTTTCATTTGAGAAATTTAAATATTAGGAAGATATCAACCAACATGAAATGTATGTCAAACGAAAGCTAACATCTTCATTTGACTACAAAAAAAAAAAAAAAAAAATTAATCGAGCCGTTTCCTTATAATTAAAGAAATAGAGATTACAACAATAAAAACCTGACATTGGTGCCCATACCGTAAGGTAAGACGTATTCTACGCCAAAAGCACAGAAATGAAAACTTACGTCGTATGTAAAGTGGTCGATATATTTTTATTTTTATTTATTTATTGGTTACAGTCTTGCGACTTTAAAATGTACAATTTTACAAAGTTATAATATATTTTACATTAAAGCATACGTATGAATACATGTTAGATATATTTCTAGAAATCATGAATATGTGAATCGAGTGGAAAGGCCTTCTGCTCCGATCTATATACGAAGAGTTTATCATGGTCGGAAAGGCCGTGTTTCCGATACATGGTCGTATCGCCTTTATTTGATGCTGGGACGGATGGAAAGTCCAAGTTTTCATTCCGAGCCCTTACCGGATAGCCAATGTTTTACAATGGTCATACAGTAATTTCTTGAAACTACTAAAGTTAGTGCAGTTTTTTATGTGCGACGGTAATTCATTAAAACACTTTAGCCCTTTATAGAAAACATTTCTTTTATCCACATCGGTTCTATAGAAGGGTAGCGTAAAGCTATTGTTTTCTCTTAGTAGGTATGAGTGGGTGTCGTTAATGTATCGAAGATTGTCACTCAAATAATCCGGAAGTCTGCCTTCTTTTATGTTAAACACGAATTTCATAGCATGATAAAAAACTTGCTGTTTCACACTAAGCCAATTCATATCAGCAACCATCTCCTGCGTGGGTGTATCGAAAGGCTTATTTAGTATAAAGCGCATAGCTCGGTTTTGCAGTTTTTGCAGTATATAAAGTGGGGTTCCACTATGGATCTATAGACTATGGTTTTATATCTCCTTCCTAGATATTTACAAGATCTTTTTATAAAGCCAATTTTTTTTGAAATTTTTTTAACTGCGTATTCAACATGCTCATCAAATTTTAATTTATTATCAATGTGCATCCCTAAGTATTTAATGAGTTTAACTTCTTTAATAACTTTGTCTTTGATTTTTAGGCTGTAGTTTGAGCACCCGTTATTGACTGCCCTAGTTAAGACCATAAACTGTGTCGTACTAACATTCAGTTTAAGTTTATTAGAGCATAACCATTCATATAAGGAATTCAGACCTTCTTGCATTTTTTCAATCGCATTCTGAACGTTTCTATCACTGACTGTTAGGAGTGTGTCATCAGCGAACAATTTTATCTTACAGTGCTTTAGCACTATATTAATATCATTGATATACATACATATTGAAAAGAACTGGTGCTAACACCGATCCCTGTGGCAACCCAATGTTCACGGCTATTTTTTTTGACGCAGTTGACTCGATCACTGTTTGCTGCTTACGATCGGTAAGGTAGCTCCGAAACCAGTCAAGCTCCTTGTCTTTTATACCAATATGCTCAAGTTTTTTCAGCATTCGCTCCCTGTCAATAGTTTCAAAAGCTCTTTTGAGATCATAAAAAACACCGCTACGATATTCAACTTTGAACTAAGATCTTCCTTCCACTGGGATAGTACCACATTTAGCGCAGTCTCACACGAGTGCTTCTCCCGGAAACCCGAGTATGTTATTAGTTTCAATATGACACAGCAATTGCGTTTTAACCACATTTTCCAGAATTTTTTCAATATTTGGAAGAGTGTTAATTGGCCTCATTTCTTCAGCTTTTATAGTACCCTTTACTTTTTAACGGGGACTATCGTCGAAATTTTCCACTCTTTTGGTACTATTCCTGTTTCGAGGCTCTTATTTATCAGTAAGGAGTAGAAATGTCCCATTTACTCTACTGAGTCTTTAATAACACCCTCAGACAATAGATTTTGCCCTCCTATCTTACTCTTAAATTTTTTTACGGTATGTACAATATCATTAGAGGTAATATGGTTAAATTTAAACTTATTTGCCTGAATAGCCTGCGGTATAAAGTTACTGTCAATGTCTTCTATATTTCTGTTTATTTCCACTATACTTTCTACGAAGAAATCGTTTAGGTTTTCCGGAATTTGTCGGCTGGTTTTGAATATTTTACCCCTTATTAGTACTTCTGTTATTTTTTCTTTACTCTCTGATTTATTAACCACTTGTTTTAAGTGCTTCCTCATTAATCGGCTATCATTTCTATTTGCTTCAACTTTCTGTTCCATGTAGCTAATTTTCTTAATTTTGATCATTTTTTTGTACTGTTTTTTTTACCATGTATAATCTGCCCAATCTCCTGTTAGCACTGCCTTTTCATGTAATTTGAACTTCTTCTTGTTAACCTCAGTTAATTGCCTGTCATACCATTTGTTTCTAATCTTAACACAAATTTGTCGCTGATTGGTTAATTGGTGCATAGCCGACATCAGACAATTGGTAATGTGCTCAACATCAAGACGACTTATGTAACTGAAGTTACTGTCTCAGCACATTAAGCAAATTATCAGGGGTATACATATCCCAGGAAGTAAATTCTGACAGCTTTTTTAACGGGACTAATTTGTTTATATTACATCGAAACAGTATAGTTTCGTGATCCGTTATTCTGTGATCATGTAAATTTTCACATAACACTTCCTTGCTGTTAGAATAGAACAAGTCTATGAGTGTTGCAGAGTGCTCCGTAATCCGTGTATTAAAGCTAATCAACTGTTTCATTGCTTCGTGTGTGAATATCTCGTTGTGTTTTTTACTATAAGTCGACACTACTTTAATATTTATGTTGAAATCACCAATAACAATAGTGTTTATTAAGTTATCAGATATTTCTGATAGAATAGCCTCCATATATGTGAGAAACTCGGCATCACTTGTGCTTGGTGAATGGTATACCACCCCGATCTGCCATTTAGACTGGCAATTTTTCAGTTGGACCATACATTGTTATTTACCGATTTGTTGACCTTTATCTTGAACTCAAGAGTGTCACGTAAAATTATGATCACACCGCCTGTATGTCTACTGTGTGAATCACACCTTATTACCTGGTATGTTGGAAAATCTATCTCCGAGTCATCTATTTCATCTGTAATACATGTCTCGGAGCATAGCACCATGTCTGGGTTAACAGTTTCCATGAGTCTTTCAAGTTCAATTTTATTAGCCAATAAACTATTTATATTGAGATACACGCATTTTAATGAACGTTGGCGATCTTTTCTTACTTCTACTTGCTAACATCCCACTTTCTGTTTCGGTATCTTTAGCTTTCTAACGTAGACTGAACACTCTCGGCTAAAAACACTATGTTCTACATCTAATTTTAGACCTAGCTCATGGTTAGCGTCACAACAATTACCACAAATTAATTTTGGACTACTCTCTGTACAGTTTTCTGCTTTATGCTCCCCCATGCATTTACTACACCTCAACTTCTTCGTACAATTATTAGCATTGTGATTGAAACCAAGGCATTTATAACATTTTTTCACTGATTGCCCATCATATACTGGACATCGATCCCATCCAATATTTATTTTTTTTGTATCTCGCACCTGCAAGAAAAATTTATGTTCAACCTCAATTATTGCATTAAAAGATGTTAGTTCCCCACTGCTGCGTTCCGGCTTGAATACTTTTACATACTTAATGTTAGGATTACTCAAATAATTGTTCTGAGTCTTTATTTTATTAACTACCTCTATTTCACTATACTCTGCATTCATATGTGTGACTAATATCTTTGGGCTGCTCACTTTTGGTTCAGTAATATCATATAATTCCTTATTCAGATTGTTAGTTAGTGCAGCTTTTATTTTATCTTTCTCTTCAACACTATTTGCATTTATTACAACAGCCCCATTTTGCTTATTAGACACTCTATCTATTTTCATATTCGATGCATCGACTTTGTTTAGGTCTACCCTAGTTTTTTCCACTGCTTGTTTACTCTTTGGCTTTATTATTAGTGGAGGTACTCCCTTTAAAGCGCTAGCATACGATACACCCACACCACTTGGTTTGTTATCTTTGTTAGTGTTTGCCGCTTTTTTAATTTCGCTCACAATATCTTTCTTTTGCTTGCAGAGCTCGGCAGTGGACGAATCAACTTTAGCCATGTGCTCTATATTGGCTTTGCATAGATTCTCCACTCTCTTTATTACCTCTAAGTTTTCTTGGTTTGTCTTCTTTATACCTTCCATCACCTTACTTAACTCTTTGTTGTGCTCACTTAGCATTTTTTCGATGTCACCCTTTTGTTCTCTGATGTTTATTTTGTTTATCTCAGCTATGCTCATCATCTGTTTAAGGGCATCATCAACATTGGAGATATATGTCATGCAGTCATCGCACATAAACCGTAAAAACCGACAATTTTCCACACCTTGCAAGCCGTATTCCAGCGGACAAATCCAAATGCCGCGCCTTTGCTAAGGAGTACATGAAAAAGCCAATTGAGTTCTGGCATAATGGGTTCTGGAGAGATTCTGGAAGGAAATTCAAGAATTTGCCACAGAGCAGCGCAGCCTCTTAACCGATTCGGAGACGGTTCGGTCATGTTTTGGAGGTGCGTGTCATTGTACGGGTATGGTGACGGCACTCTAAACCAGGCTGGAAATGTTGACATTCTTAATGATCATGCATTCACATCGGCCAGGAATCTTCCCAGCCAACGATTGGATTTTACAACATAATAACGCGCCATGTCACAAGGGTTGGCTACTTACAACATTTTGGAGCCAAGTAAATTAAATTGTTCTACCTTGGCCACCTCTAAGTACAGATCTAAACGTCAATGAAAATGTTTGGACTTTTAACAAACAACAAAGTACAATCAGTAAGAATAGGAAAAGACATGACACAATCGACGAAATCAAGGAAATTTGGGAGAAGCTGTCAATACCATTTCTCCACAAATTGATTGAACCCATTCTTGCCGTTGCTGGCAGTAATCGATGCTAAAGGCAATAAAACTAAATATTAATATTACATCTTAAAATTGTATTTCGTTTAACAAACTTTTTAATTTTTTAATGATGTGTAATTACTTTTGACGCAAATAACATTTATGTAAATTCTTTTGACGCCAGGTGACAAAAATTAAAGCAAATCAAAAGTATCGTTGTTTTCTTTGAATTTGCCCTAGATGTTTCTGCATACTGCAAACAATTTAACAAGAGCAACATTTTTGAATACAGGTGCTAGACAACAACAAAGAAGGGCTTTCCAGGAAATAGTGTGATAATTTTAGCTTTGCTCAAATGCATGGTGGTGAAGACAATTCAAAACAAAGTGGTTGTGGCTATCGCGTCAAGTTAACGTTGCGTGTGCGATGACAAGTTCGATCAATTGCATTCATTATCCCTCATTTTATGGAGCAAATAACCGCTGATATTTTAACAGATTTATTACGTTTAGACTCCAAAATAAAATTTGATTTCAAAGCCTTCTCGTTTTTTCTGGTAGTAATTTCTCATTGTCGCAGTTTTGGTGGTTTATGTGAAAAATTACCAAGGGCACGAGACGAAACTACAAATATATACATAAGTACACGGAAGAGCATAACTAGCTGGTATGGAAATATATTAACGATACTAAAATAAACTTCTATACTTACCACCTTAAAAGTGCAAAGGCATCGAGTCTACTGTAGAACCTGAACAAATTCTTAATACCCTGAAACTGCAAAGGTTCAATGCAAAGGCTGTAATAAATATAATCAATAGAAATAAGGTACCACAGCCTATGTTCAAAGTTGAGTTAGAGCTAGAAAATAAGCCTCTTGGAAAGAATACTGTTCACCCCATTTACACCCTGCAGTACCTATACACTGCAGAGTTACCGTCATTTTCAGTGCCCCAATTGCCAATAATTTGGACTCACAAAACATATTGCATCGATATCGATGGCATGTTCGCTGTCGAAAGCTTCTAACAAAAAAAAATTGCGTCCAGATTTCAGAATACGAAGTTTAGACAACAACGAATCATATAAAATTTTCTTACACCGTTTGCCATGAATAACCTGCAAGCTACTTCAATGAGCGTGATTAAGAGTTCTGGTCATATAACTTTGTCCGCGGTGTACTGCCCTCTACGGTTCTCCATATCGGTGAATCAATGAATGGACTTCTACTACGCTCTTGGAGATCGCTTCTTCGCAGCGGGAGACTATAATGCTAAGAACCTCCACTGGGGCTCCAAAGGGGAGACAACTCTACTATGCACCCTACAAAGATTCCCGATTTCATAGATTTTGCCGTAACAAGAAGAATCCAGAATAACATCATACAGGGAGAGGCCCTTTCGGACCTAGCTTCAGACCATTCTTCTATTGTTTTGTTCTTGCTGGAATTCCCGAGACCTAAAGAATACCCCAGGAGACTTACGTCTCTCAAAACAATTGGCTCAAATATAAGTTGTACATCAGTAGCCACATTGTGCGTAATCCAACTATAAGGTTGAGTGGGCCCAAAATTCAGTTATAACATCTGCTGCTTATCACAAGACCCTGAAGAACAGCTCGCTCATGCCAAATATATTGAAAGCTTGTCACCAACCAGCACAAAGTGTTCTCTATGGAAAGCGAAAACTTGTATACAGCCCCAAACGAAAGGGCGTGTCGAGATCAAAATGGGAAAAGAGGCCGTAGTGATGAAGCAAAAGCTCACGTTTTGACGCATCATCTGAAAAATGTTTTTCAGCCAAATCTGGCATCAAACGGATATGTTTTGCCCTTACTCCCCATTGTCTCATAATATGAACCAATAAAAGTGCGTCCACTTGAGATTATGAACGTCATCAAAGATCCTCCTTGACCTTGATCCTCGAGATTAATACACTGGCGAGGAACATAATGCCTTCGCATCAATTTGGATTCCGGGCACAACACGGGGCTATATAACAAGTTAACCGAGTAACATGTGATAAGGAAGGCGTTTGAACGGAGAGAGAATTGCTCAGCCATTTTTCTGGACGTCGCTCACGCATTTGACCGCGTTTGGCAGGACGGTCTACTATATAAAATACGGACGCTACCTCCTGCAAACACACACAAAGTTCTTGAAAGCTATGTTACCAAGCGAGTTTTTGCCGTACGAACTCATTTTGGTTCATATCGAAAGAATTCTATATCGCAGCCGGAGTTCCACAAGGAAGCGTTCTTGGGCATTCCTTCACATTCTCTATGCAGCAGATATTCCGACAGATCCCCGTCTTACTCAATCAACCTTTGCGTACATTGCTTCTAAGAACCTCAAATGACGCTGGAAGCCAACAGCCTTCATTGGCTCATCCCCACTGAAACTGGAGTACAGAATAGTTCTGTACACTAGTATTATAAAGCCATGTTGGACGTACGGCTCACAGTTGTGGGGTAATTCAGTAATGTGGACATCATTCAAAGAGCTCAATTAAATATCCTTAGGGCACTAACTGGAGCTCCATTCGGTACATTCGAAAATCAATAAAAGTCGGCCAGATTTGTAAAGAATACGATATCGATGTGAACAAACTCAGTATTACGTCAGATTCATCGGTGCAATGTGGAGACTAGCGACGTTGAAGAATATTATCGGATTTTTACTTACGAAACGCAACGAAAATGCTTTCCCTAATGTTCATCATATCTTGCTTATAATTGTTACTCTACCAGTAACGACATTGACGAACGAACGCCCTTTTTCAACACTGCGTCTACTGAAAAATTATCTCCGGTCTATCATGAGTGCAAATCGACTAAACGGATAGGCTGTACTTAACATTCATCGAGATAACTTTCCTTCATCTAATGTCAATATGCGAATCTTGTATAAAACATCTATACAATATTGGTGCATATGATCGTATTCAGCGCGAATTTTTATTTTTAGTTGGCCAATACATTTAACGGCCTAGGGATTCAACGCTTGGATTGGCCTGGAAACTCGCCAGATTTAAACCCTATTGAGCACTTATAGCACTTATGGAACATAATGAAGTGTGAAGTTGCTAAACAGAAGCCAACAAATAAAAGTCAATTGATAAAAATTTTAGAATTGGTTTGGTATGGTCCCGTTATAAGGAAATCAATTGAGGCCCTAGTAAATTCAATGCCTTCAAGAATTAAGGCAGTTATTGAGGCTAAAGGAGGAACGACTCGTTATTAGGAAATCCTATTGTGAAGTCTATATTTCTACCGTTAGTGCTGAAAATGATTTAGTTGCTTTAAGTTAACTTCACATTGTTTTCTTTTAATTAATCATGAATATCATCGAATATACATTTTTGTTAATTTTTTTTTATTACTTGGCTATTCCTTATAAAAACCATTTCCGAGAAAAAATTTTGTGGGTAACTAATTTACACTATGTTGCAAAACAAATACAAATTACCCTAATATTCTAACTTTATAAACAAATTGCTCATGTGATCTTATTTAAATTATATTTGTGGTGCGTTTTTATTAACTGCAAGTGTACATGCAGATGTATATATGACAATGACATATGTATGTATTTTCATTACAAATTTCAAGTATTCAAGTACGCGTCTTTCAAGTTCATAGTTTGCGGCTGTTTCTTTCATAACTTATATCAGACAACATATCGCGTTTTTACTAATTTCTAAATAATTTTTTAAATGTACCCTAAATGTAAATAGGACTTAACTGGTTAGATAGCAAAATCAGTTCGTAAACAAATTAAATAACATGTAAATTGTTGCTAGAAATTTAACCAGTGCAACCATTTAACACGTTTGAAAACCAGTTCGGCGTGCCACTGTATGCATTCCCGTTTTTTTTGGCGCTCCGTCTCCAAATATGTAAATAAATACCAGCTGGTACAGGGCGAACTTATTAAGATACGTATATTTCCTTTTGGTGCTGATTTAATTTTTTCATTTCATATGGATCACTCTGTTACAGTATGCTAGTCTATTCAGTTCATATGGATCACTCTGGATCATAGTTCTCCATTTAATTCCTTAAATGGTGGCAATTTTATCTTACTATTATTCTTTTAGTTGTTTAAAGATTCATACATATGCATGTATGAATATTGGCTGAAGTGATTTGCTCAAAATGGGCTTCTTCCTTTAATTCGGGTTTAGAAATGGGGGGGTCAAATATGCCTTGCTGAACTTTTGTTCATTTATTATTAGTAATTTAAACAACTAAAGAATTGTGCTAGTTTGTTTGTAGATATCACCAAAGCTATTAATTTGATAGATCACCAAATTGTATTAGACAAATTGCATTACACAGGTTTTCGTGGATTTGTTCAGAATTGATTCAAGTACTACTTGGCGGGAGTAGTAGTAGAAGGTAAAAGTTCATAACTGTTTAAGTAATTCAGTTTAGAAGTTCCGGAAAGGCCTCTTTTAGGTCCGATATTTTTTTTAAATTGTTTAAACTCACTTTTTTCATTGCCTTTTTTTTGGAAACGTTAACGCTTTCTCGTACGACCTTGAAATTGCTTATTGCTTATGGCTCGGCGAATTATTTGGATTTCGTGACGGGCGTCAATCATGACGTCCATTTTCACATTGCCAGTACGAAAACACAAACAAGATGATGTATTTCAGTCTGCAAGCAAAGAGTTCACCCGACATATGTAGATATTGTGTTCCATTCTATCGACTGCAGACGTTTCGTCCTACATAGCTTCTTGTGCCCTGACAAATCGTCTTTTCATTCCGGAACAAACTGTAGCGAAACAATTGATAAAGGCACTCATTTTCAATATCTGAGTATTTCTGTTGACCCAAATCAAAATTGGTATTCACACACTTCGGGTTAAAGTCATATTTGTATTACATAGTTGGCCATTTTTATAATTGTAGAAAGTATTATTCAAATGAAACACTCAAAACTCTATTTACGCTCTAGTCCACTCCAAACTTCAATATAACATAGGCTGTTGGGATAGTACATCTTCAAATAAAAATCAGCCAATCTTAACTATTCAAAAATGCGTTATCTGAAAAATGTCTAATATTAATGATTTCACCACTCCATAGACCTTTTTAGGAACTTGAGAATTGTGCCAGTAAAACATATGTATTACTACAGGGCTTTAAAAAAATTTTTATTCGTTGCAGTTATTTACATAGCTTAGTGTCGGATAATTATAATTTAAAGAAAAACACGCATAGTGTTGTTGTTTCTACTTATCGTACTTCTCACTTCAATAACTTTTTTTACGATAGTTCCCTGTAAGCTGTTCAACGCTCTACTTGTCAGGATACGTCTCATTAGGAAATTGCCAAATTAAATGTAAAATCCTTACTTTTAGAGCAATTACATAATGATATCAAGATTTTGCTGGACTCTAGTACTTAATGAGCCCTAGATTGTGGAAGCACGCTTACGATTATAAGTATCGTTCAGATATGGCATTCGTCACTATCATAATTTATTTTACAGAATGTCTTACTTTTTCTTTCATTTAAATCATCGGTGTTAAATTAAGTTATTATGTAACTTTGTTTAAAAGGAAAATAAATAAATAAATCTAAAACTAAAAAATCTAGTTCCGGACTGAAATTTCGGTGTATTTATTGTTGTAATTACAATATTTGAGTCCGCTACCTTAGGCAAGGGTAACATTATGTTTTGGATTTCGTGTTTTCGATGATTATACGAGTACGTTTTAAGTTTAAAGTTATATAAATCAGCGTTTTCTTTTTGCCTACTATTGTGTCATCGAAACATAGCTGCCATACAGTAATTTTGGCCATTAACAGCAGATGTTTCGGTTGTCACATTTGCACCTAATGCATCTGGCCAGACACGCTTACTTTTTGCACGGCCCATAATGTAGTATTTAATTTAATTAATTTATTTTTTTTACTTTTAATCGATAGTTTTAGGAAAAAGGGGTTCATGTTAAGCTAAACATTGCATAGTATAAGCTTCGGTGGACAAATAAGGATGAAACAAGTTCTGGATATGAAAGGTGTTTTTAGAAAGTTTATTTTATTGGTCCGTTCTGTCAACGCTGTTAGCAGCTGTGCTCAGATTAGTTCGTAATTTAATCATTAATGAAAATTGTGTATATTTATTTCGAAAATCATGATTGAGTTCGGTAAAATTGCGGTGCAAAGAAATAACACAGTGTGACACTCAAAAATACCTGGGAAGTGATGTTATTTTTCTTGTATGTAGGTCTTATCGAGTAGAACGAGAATCCAATTTTGGAATTTGTCAAATACCCCCAAAATCTCCACTTAACCTTAAAAAACCGATTTTTCGTGCTTTTGCGCACTTAGCGCATATCTTAGCCAATTAACAACCGATTTTCATTCATTTCATTTAAGAAAGAAGAAACTCAGACCTTTCGAAAGAAACAACAAACTTAAATTTTGCTACCCTTTTTCTTCTTTTTTTGACTTTGGCGATATTTTCACACACTATTTTATAAAAACACAAAATGATTTTTGATTAGATTCAAAAAGTGACTGAGTTATTTTACTTTTTATAAAAACGAAATTTTTGCAAAAATTTGCTTCTGTTGTTCCCAAGGAAATTATCACTTAATTTTTGAGTTTTTACTCAATTTTGAAGTCATTATAAATTTCCGTTATACTGAAGTGCACGTGTTGTTTATCTTTTGTTGTGTTTGCTGTTAAATTGGATGAAAATCGTGGTAAAGTAAAACTAAAATGTGCGACAAGCGTATTAAGTTATGCTACATTTGTGGCTTATTTACAGATGGTTCGAGTAAATAAGAAAAATTTCGAAAAATTTTAAAATCGGACAAAAACAAAGCCCACCACTCATGTAACGCTAATTTTAAAAAATTGAAAAACAAAGCGATATTTAAGTCAGCATTAAAGGCAATTCGCTCAAATTTAATATGAAGGATGGTTCTACACTAACAAATACACCGAACAAAATTAATTTAAAAACGGGCGTTTCTACGCCCACTTTGGAGCAAACAAGCATATCTCCGAAATCATGATACCGTAGACTTGGGTACACATATTTAATATGGGTAAGTAAAGTTCCAAAAATTGTACACAGACCAAAACTACGCCAACCTCTCATATAGCGGTAATTTTCAAAAATCACAAAACGCGGTATTTAAATAACTTTTAAAAATTATTTAATTAAATGAGTGTGCAAAAGCATATACACGGAATAAAAAAAACAACCTGGTATATCTCAAAAACTATGCCACCACAGGCCAACAAATTTGGTGCGCACATTGTATTTCAAGTCAATAAGGAAAATTTCGGCAATTGTAAAAATCGTACAAAAACTATGCCCCACCTCTCGTATAACAGCAAAATAATCGGATATTTATTAACTATACAAGGCAATTTGCTCAAATTTGACAGACGAGATTGGGTTTGAGAATGAAATACATGGAAGCATAAATATTGGGAATGGCTATGGTATCGCCCACCTTAGAGCAAATGAAAATATGCTTTATACCTTGATCTAAAGAAAATATGTACATATACGTCAAATAGCTGGGGAACAAATGGTAAATAGAAGTTTCATCTTAAATTGGGTTGAGAGTCCGTCTTTTTCCCTATAAATATTATATAGCATGATATATAGGATCTATATACCAAATATTGTAGATCTGCATCGAATAGTTGTGGAATTACAAGGAATTGGTCTTTTTTATTGTATAGAGCGTGGCATCGCCCATTTTTCCAAAATGATATACGGTTTGATCTGTAAGACATATGTATATACCCAAATATCATTCATCTCCACCGAATACTTGCGAATATAAGAGGAAATTAAATTTTCTCTTACATGGGGGCATGGCACCTCCCACTTTCTCAAATTTATATATACCTTAGGTTCGGCCCGTAGATCACATCCACCCCCTGTAAAAATTTCATAAGATCTCATACAACACTCATTTACAAAAAATTTTATTTATATTAAAAGTATATCAATTCGTTACAGTTTTTATTTAAATAAAAAAGTTCTTTAATTTTTCAAAATAAAGATTATTACATTCACTGGTTTTATTTTGCATACAGTAAGCACGGTTTATTGGAAATAAAAACTTTCGCGAGGTATTTAAAATTCGGTTGTACCCGAACTTCCTTACTTATTATCTAATACCGCTGTTGCAAACTTACTTACGGGAAATAACTAGTTACAAAGTGATATCTGCTTTATTGGAATTTATCGTTTAAAAAGGAAGGGCAATTACATGTCTTATTGGCATAAATATGTAAACACATGGATATAACTACAAGAATAAGATGTTTTAATACTGTATAAATGACTAATAATAAACAGCAAATATCAAGGATTAGAACTCAATAAAATATTAATGACACCATAATGCTAGGAGTCTAGAAGACTGTCTTCAGTAAAATAGATTCAGTAAATTTACATTAAATTTGATTTTAATTTGAGTAATAATAAAAATTTTAATATGGCAGATTTAATTTTACAAATAATTCTATTTAATTAATTATTTCTATTGCGCATAAAAAAATGGATGTCATCCACTTTTGGGAAAATTTTAGATATTCCGTGCAGCTCTGCAAGTACTATACTAAGTATAGTGAAAGTGTTCTTTCTGTATTAGGCAGAATTCATATACTTCTCGGCCAAAATCTTGATAAAATATTGTTTTTAAACCAAAACCAATGTTATTTTAAAATTATGAATAGAAATGCTATCTCATCAACGTCTACAGCAAAACGGAAAGAAAGGTGTGGTTTGTCCATCATATAAACGACGGGGGATAAAGTCTTCTATGCAAGTTGCAAACAAAAAGCGTACGTAATGACCATAAAGTTGACGTTTGTGCCTCTTGAAAGAAATTAAATTTGGTCCATGGTTTTATTAATATTATTTCAGATTTATTTACACTTATCGAAATAATGTGTAAAGAGTAACTGTATTCAGTAATCGCAAACAGCACTATATTTAAGTTGACTGAAAAAATAGTTTATATCTTTAGTTTGTCCATAAGTTGAAAAATTCATACAAAAAACAAAAAAAAAAAAAGCACATAAAACACATAAAACATCCGAATTTATTTCACCCTGGAATTACACAGTGCTACAAAAAAGAATGAAGTCGAAATACCTGGGAAGTGATGTTATTTTCCTTGTAGGTCTTATCGAGTAGAACGAGAATCCAATTTTGGAATTTGTCAAACACCCCCAAAATCTCGACTTAACCTTAAAAAACCGATTTTTCGTGCTTTTGCGCACTTCTTAGCCCATATCATAGCTAATTAACATTCTAAGAACGGTTTAAGAAAGAAGAAACTCAGACCTTTTGAAAGATATATAGACGTCTTAATAAAGGTGAAGAAATTAACTTGTTTTTGCACAACAAACTTAAAGTTTGCTACCCTTTTTCTTCTTTTTTTGACTTTGGCGATATTTTCACACACTATTTTATAAAAACACAAAATGATTTTTGATTAGATTCAAAGAGAACGTTTAATACCGAGTTCAAGGAATGTTTCTTTTAAAAAATCGGTCAAAAAGTGACTAAGTTATTTTACTTTTTATAAGAACGAAATTTTTGCAAAAATTTGCTTCTGTTGTTCCCAAGGAAATTATCACTTACTTTTTGAGTTTTTACTCAATTTTGAAGTCTTTATAAATTTCCGTTATACTGAAGTGCACGTGTTGTTTATCTTTTGTTGTGTTTGCTGTTAAATTGGATAAAAATCGTGGTAAAGTAAAACTAAAATGTGCGACAAGCGTAATAAGTTTTGCTACATTTGTGGCTGGTACGAGCCAGAATTTATTTGTGAATATTGCTGGACAACATTAAAAAAATGTAAAGTTCAGCAATCAATTACTTTGCCCTTTTCTGTGCCTATGACTTGACATCATCAGGCATATCATAAACAAGACGATTGCTATTTTTGCAAAACAAACGTTTCAGGTCACAATTTTAAATCGCGGAAAAACGTAAAGCATGCGAATGTTGTTGCGGTTACAAAACCAAAATACTTAAATGTCGAAGTGCCTACAAAAAGTGAGTCCATTGATGCTGGTGAAACATATTTAGTAGAGGAAGAATTCCTTCCTTGTAAATCAAAATCAACGGAAAGGCATTTGGTTTCAAATTCTGATTTCGCCGATCTCGCGCGTGATTTGCATTTATCGAAACGAGAATCTGAAGTCCTCGGTTCACGACTAAAGCAGTGGAATTTAGTGGAAAAATATTTTCAAATAACATCAGGTAGAAAAAGCGACCGCACTTTTATACTTAGAGAAAGTTTTAAAACTGATGGCAATGACTGATCTAGTACATTGTGTAAATGTACCCAAATTATTTTCGGCTTTAAATTGTAATTGTAATGCAGATGAATGGCGACTTTTCATTGATGGATCGTGTAAAAGTATGTACCTTAAAATAAAACATACATTCGTGTTCCCTTAATGAAGTCTGTAATGTCACCCTTAGGTTTAAAAGCTGTGTTATTACACAATGAAAATCTCTTACCATCAGTTCCAATCGCGTGTGGGGTTAACAAGAAAGAAACGTATGAAATGATGGAAAAAATTTTACGGTTGATCGACTATGCCACGCATAAATGGAAAGTCACCGCTGACTTAAAAGTGTTGACAATTTTATTTGGCATGCAAGGTGCCTACACAAAATATCCTTGCTGCCTTTGTGAATGGGATAGTCGGGCATCCAATCGCTATGATCGAAAAGCATGGCCATCTCGAGAGTCACATCAGATAGGCAGGAAAAACGTTTTAAGCCTCCCATTGGTAAAATCTGAGGATGTTATCTTACCACCACTACACATAAAACTGGGATACATGAAACAATTTGTAAAGAAATGGGATGTTAATAGCGAAGCTTTTCTTCATCTTAAAACTGTCTTCCCAAAATTAAGTGAAGCTAAAGTAAAAGCCGGTATTTATTAATTTATTTTCACACCTTGTTTTTTTTTTTTTTTAATAATATGTGTATATAGGTATTTTCATTAGACCTCAAATTCGCAAAATTATGAGCGACGTTACCTTTATGAACAAGTTAAACTGTGTTGAGAAAGGTGCATGGAAGAGTTTTGTAGCGCTATGTGATAATTTCCTTGGGAACAACAGAAGCACTACATCACGGTTGTTGTTTTTAAGTGCATATGGTGAAATGGGTTGCAACATGTCGATAAAAACTCATTTCTTGCATTCGCATTTGGACTTCTTCCCACATAATCTGGGCCAGTTCAGTGATGAACAAGGCGAACATTTCCACCAAGAAATGGCTACGATCGAAAAACGTTTCGAAGGAAAAAACAAAATAAATATGATGGCAGAATATTGCTGGTCAGTACAACGCGAAACTGACGATGCTGACCTAAGGAAAAAACGGTCAAAAAAGCACTTTTGATCTATATATTTTCATTTAATAATATTTATTAGTAAATTAAGTTCGTTGTAAATTTTTTCAAAAATTTCGTTCTTATAGAAAGTAAAATAACTCAGTCACTTTTTGGCCGATTTTTTAAAATAAACATTCGTTGAACTCGGTATTAAACGTACTCTTTGAATCTAATCAAAACTCATTTTGTGTTTTTATAAAATAGTGTGTGAAAATATCGCCAAAGTCAAAAAAAAGAAGAAAAAGGGTAGCAAAATTTAAGTTTGTTGTGCAAAATCAAGTAAATTTCTTTTTATTAAGACCTCTATATATCTTTCAAAAGGTCTGAGTTTCTTCTTTCTTAAACCGTTCTTAGAATGTTAATTAGCTATGATATGGGCTAAGAAGTGCGCAAAAGCACGAAAAATCGGTTTTTTAAGGTTAAGTCGAGATTTTGGGGGTGTTTGACAAATTCCAAAATTGGATTCTCGTTCTACTCGATGAGACCTACAAGGAAAATAACATCGCTTCCCAGGTATTTCGACTTCATTCTTTTTTGTAGCACTTTGTAATTCCAGGGTGAAATAAATTCGGATGTTTTATGTGTTTTATTCAAGGCTTTTTTTTTTGTTTTTTGTATGAATTTTTCAACTTATGGACAAACTAAAGATATAAATTATTTTTTCAGTCAACTTAAATATAGTGCTGTTTGCGATTACTGATTACAGTTACTCTTTACACATTTATTTCGATAAGTGTAAATAAATCTGAAATAATATTAATAAAACCATGGACCAAATTTAATTTCTTTCAAGAGGCACAAACGTCAACTTTATGGTCATTACGTACGCTTTTTGTTTGCAACTTGCATAGAAGACTTTACCCCCGTCGTTTATATGATGGACAAAACTCACCTTTCTTTCCGTTTTGCTGTAGACGTTGATGAGATAGCATTTCTATTCATAATTTTAAAATAACATTGGTTTTGGTTTAAAAACAATATTTTATCAAGATTTTGGCCGAGAAGTATATGAATTCTGCCTGATACAGAAAGAACACTTTCACTATACTTAGTATAGTACTTGCAGAGCTGCACGGAATATCTAAAATTTTCCCAAAAGTGGATGACATCCATTTTTTTATGCACAATAGAAATAATTAATTAAATAGAATTATTTGTAAAATTAAATCTGCCATATGAAATTTATTATTATTACTCAAATTAAAATCAAATTTAATGTAAATTTACTGAATCTATTTTACTGAAGACAGTCTAGACTCCTAGCATTATGGTGTCATTAATATTTTATTGAGTTCTAATCCTTGATATTTGCTGTTTATTATTAGTCATTTATACGGTATTAAAAATCTTATTATTGTAGTTATATCCATGTGTTTACATATTTATGCCAATAAGACATGTAATTGCCCTTCCTTTTTAAACGATAAATTCCAATAAAGCAGATATCACTTTGTAACTAGTTATTTCCCGTAAGTAAGTTTGCAACAGCGGTATTAGATAATAAGTAAGGAAGTTCGGGTACAACCGAATTTTAAATACCTCGCGAAAGTTTTTATTTCCAATAAACCGTGCTTACTGTATGCAAAATAAAACCAGTGAATGTAATAATCTTTATTTTGAAAAATTAAAGAACTTTTTTATTTAAATAAAAACTGTAACGAATTGATATACTTTTAATATAAATAAAATTTTTTGTAAATGACTGTTGTATGAGATCTTATGAAATTTTTACAGGGGGTGGATGCGATCTACGGGCCGAACCTAAGGTATATATAAATTTGAGAAAGTGGGCGGTGCCATGCCCCCATGTAAGAGAAAATTTAATTTCCTCTTATATTCGCAAGTATTCGGTGGAGATGAATGATATTTGGGTATATACATATGTCTTACAGATCAAACCGTATATCATTTTGGAAAAATGGGCGATGCCACGCTCTATACAATAAAAAATACCAATTCCTTGTAATTCCACAACTATTCGATGCAGATCTACAATATTTGGTATATAGATCCTATATATCATGCTATATAATATTTATAGGGAAAAAGACGGACTCTCAACCCAATTTAAGATGAAACTTCTATTTACCATTTGTTCCCCAGCTATTTGACGTATATGTACATATTTTCTTTAGATCAAGGTATAAAGCATATTTTCATTTGCTCTAAGGTGGGCGATACCATAGCCATTCCCAACATTTATGCTTCCATGTATTTCATTCTCAAACCCAATCTCGTCTGTCAAATTTGAGCAAATTGCCTTGTATAGTTAATAAATATCCGATTATTTTGCTGTTATACGAGAGGTGGGGCATGGTTTTTGTACGATTTTTACAATTGCCGAAATTTTCCTTATTGACTTGAAATACAATGTGCGCACCAAATTTGTTGGCCTGTGGTGGCATAGTTTTTGAGATATACCAGGTTGTTTTTTTTATTCCGTGTATATGCTTTTGCACCCTCATTTAATTAAATACTTTTTAAAAGTTATTTAAATACCGCGTTTTGTGATTTTTGAAAATTACCGCTATGTGAGAGGTTGGCGTAGTTTTGGTCTGTGTACAATTTTTGGAACTTTACTTACCCATATTAAATATGTGTACCCAAGTCTACGGTATCATGATTTCGGAGATATGCTTGTTTGCTCCAAAGTGGGCGTAGAAACGGCCGTTCTTAAATTAATTTTGTTCGGTGTATTTGTTAGTGTAGAACCATCCTTCATATTAAATTTGAGCGAATTGCCTTTAATGCTGACTTAAATATCGCTTTGTTTTTCAATTTTTCAAAATTAGCGTTACATTAGAGGTGGGCTTTGTTTTTGTCTGATTTTAAAATTTTTCGAAATTTTTCTTATTTACTCGAACCAAAAACGAAAGTTGGTACAGTTTGGTAGAAGAGAGATATACTTTTTTGCTCTAAAGTGGACGGTGTCACAACCATTTCCAACTTTTCTTGATTCGATGTACATAAATGTTGGTGTAGGCCCATCCTTCATTTTAAATTTGAGCGAATTGCCTTTAATTAAGTTATATGAGAGGTGGCCGTGGTTTTTGTCCGATTTTAACAATCTTTGTACTTTTGCTAAGTGACTTGAACTGCGGTATATGTAGTTACTAAATTTGGTAGAGTTTGGTCAAGCAGTTTCGGAGATATATTTGTTTCTTAAAAAGTTGGCGGGGCTACGCCATTTTCCAAAACACGCGCATTCCTTCCCCAAAGCCAATCCTGTGTATCAAATTTGAGGAAATTAGCTTGAATAGTTACGGAAATATCGCGGTCTTTTGATTTTCACAAAATACCCTTTTGTGGGCGTGGTTATTGTGCTATTTCAATACCAAAGCACCTTGGGTCCAGCGTAATGTGTCATACAGACATGGCTTAATCAAATTCGTTATAAATTCTAAGAATTTTGGTATACACATATATGTATATATCTATCTCGGTTATTTTATGCTGTTACAAACAACGGTTAGGTGAACAAAGTTATAATACCCTGGGGTACTGGTCCTCGGGCATAAAAATGGTTACAAAATGGATAAATAAATTTTGACAGTTATTTAGTTGGCCCTCACAGCTTATAAACTAATGTATCGAGAAATACTATATGTTTACATAAAACGTCGTTTTGTTATATATTTCAACCATTTATTCGATTTGTAGAATAAAATTTGATATTTTTCAAAGGCTATAAAAATGAGGAGGTTTTCAATTGGTGTTGTTGTTTTATGTAAATATACTGTTCATGAGTCCTAAGGTAAGTCTTCATAATTCATTTTAATTTTTTGCTGATTTTAATTTTTTGTTTGTTTTTTAGTTCACTTGTGTGTTATTTTTTTGAAAATAGTTCTTTGCTTTTAAATAATTCTTTTTATCGATGCTTGTAAAAGATGTGGCTGAGAGATTTAATTTTACCGCTTTGACTATCTTCTACAATATTAAGTTAAATAAAGCGTGCGAAAACAACGATTGGTATCGAACCGTTTTGAAATTCTGACGGAGCTGGTGTGGTCGGTCAAGGTCACTTGACATAACCGTATTACTTTTGAGGGAATGTCACAGTCAAGCATGGCGGTGCATGACGTGTTCTGCGTTTTTAGTCGTATAAGTTAGTAATTAAAAAAGAAATGGTTTTAATAATTATGGGAAAATAAATACTGTTATTTATTTGTGCGTCTATTTCCTGTGGGCCATTATTAAAGGACGTGCGAGTATTATTCTGAGTTAGACATTCCTACTGCTTTCATCGTTGCGTGCTATGAGTTAATTATATAGTAAATGATAAGTGTAAGGAAGAGGTTGGTCAATTCGGTGTTATATATAAGAATACTTTAGCAGCAGTAGAAAAGAGAAATCCAGGCATGTGTAGTTCAGTTTATCTACGTGCGTTCACATTTTACCGTCTGAGGAATTATGGAATTGTTTTATTATAAATACAATTGCAGTTATTATGTACATATGTATGTAAGTATGTGTTTTAATGAGTACATACATACGTATGCATTGCTAATAAATTCCATTATATTGTTAATCCGTCCCGAACATGGCAATGAAAATCAAATGTCAATAAATGCTAAGGTAAGACAACTTATCCATCAGTCGAAAATTGATTTTAGGTATGGATATACATATGTATATGCATATTTACATATACTTAGAATTATGTGTGTAAGTACAAATGTAATATAAATATGTAAGTATAGGTAATTGTTAACCGAATATTTACAAGGAGTTACTGGGTTTGCTTTAGTAAAAGTCAACAGTAAGCATTTTGAATCCATTATTTCGTTTAATACTAATTCTTCCACACTCAAAATTGTTACAACATAGGAAACTATACGGTGTTTACTTAGCTTTTGCTACAACCTTGCTATTGGTAAAAGCAAACATGATGAATGCGGAAGTAAAATATAGATATTGTAAACAAAAGTTCGGTTCCAAGATGATGCCATTGAAGAGATCCCATTTCTCCAATATGTTTTTTTATCTAAGCGTTCCGTTTTCGAAATGAAACGGCCATATGACAATTTTGGCTCCAATTTTGTTGGTATTCGCATAGATTAATTTACAAAACATTTACAACTAAATGGTGGAAAATAAGATTACATTAAAATTGTGTCTTGTATGCATCAAGTCTTTTTACACATGATTTTACATTGTTTTTTATAGTTCACCAAGTTTACCATTCGATTAAAAAGCAACACACTTTCCTCGATAACCACTCTGGCATTGTTTAAATAAATTGCGGTTGTCTAAAACTTAAGCTTAACCAATTATCACATATTCAGCTGTTCAAGTATCAGAGAAGCACCTATGTATTAAGCACAACTATTGCAATGTGGATGAAGATGTGTCGATTGCATTCTTTCAAAGTGTACTGCCAGTATAACAAAACTCTGGTACAGGTTGACATATGAAGAAGAACTTTACATTCATTATTCGCTGAATGTTATGCTAAAGGCTTTTTAATAGGTAATGAACAAAATTCATAGAACCTCTTTAAGTACTAATCTTGGAACATAACCTTTGGCAATTTGGTTCGATTTGTAACACCTGTGTTGAGAACGGACGGGTTACACAGCATACAGCAAGAACTGAGTGCATGAGAAATCAGATTTGCCTTTCGCGATCTTCTTGAATCCGTCCATCTATCGTGAGCTTCAACTACATATTTGGATACGTGTGCACATACTATATAAATCACGCCAGTCCTATTGTCATATTTTTATTATATATATGTATATATTACACATTAATTATTTACCATAGACATTAATACGTGTACAGCTGAAAAGGTTTAGAAAGTTCGCATAGTTGACAGTGATGCAAGACCTTCGGTATTAATCACAATAGTTGTTATTCATTTAATATTTTGAATTCTAAAATTTGTATAGAAAATCAATGGTTTATTCGATTTAACTCGATGTTTTCAACTAGCAAAAGCAAAGATTGTGCATAACGTGGAAGTCCCATGTCATAATTTGTTAAGTTGGATATAATGGGTCACCAGGCGTTTGGACACAAATGGAGGATCAGCTTTTTGGAGTCAAATACTTGCCGTAACCTGGCGACTCTTCTCTGTTTTAAATTTTATATTTTAAAATGTCTTCTTCGAATTAGTTTGAAAGACCCGCTTTTACAGCGTAAAATCTGTAATTCTCAACAGTGGCGCAACTAGGACTTCGCGAAGATACTATCAGCTTTGTTAATTTAAAGTATTGATATGTTGGGCGTCGTCGATGTCTACAATTTTCGGGGCAGTAGTTGAATGTAACTTTGAAATGCTCCCGCCATTTTAATATTCATACATGAATATCCGGTTCAGAAAATTGAGCTAATTTAAATAAATTTGTTCTACTTTTTGCTTTGGGGTTTTATGTTTAGTGAATATAGTATCAATTTCCATTATTATATGATTTATGTGATTCTTATAAGAGTTTATCCGTAAAGTCAAAATTATACTACCATAATATATATATAATGGATTGAATGGTGAAAAAACGTATTTGTGCATTTTGAATCATATAAAATAAAGCCTTAAAAAGGACGATAAGAACATTACATGTGTTATTACGTTAGCTTCAATATTTCAATTAAACACGTTGGTTTTTATTTAAAAACGGAAATAAATAATTTTGTACCAATCTGAAGTGTTTGATGAAGTGTTTTAAGGGACCACAAGGGAAATATTCATGATCCTTCGCAGCTGGTCCAGCTACTAACGAAAACAAAAAAAAAACAAAAAACAGAAACAAATAAATATATATATATATATATATATATAATATACCTATATAAAGTGACAGAAGTCCCCATACCAACAAATATATATACATATATATATATATACATATATATATATATACTTATATACATATACACATACACATATAAAAAATAAAATAAAAATACGAGGGCGTTCATCTAAAAAAGGTGCAAAAAGTGACAATTGTGGAAAGTGCACATATTCGAAAAAAATGACAAAGAGAAGTGTACATATGAAACAACAATAAACCAAAGAACTTTTGAAAAACAACAAAACAATACATATATTATAGGTATATAAAACGCACCAGCAGCATTAGCGGCAACTTCACCAGCACCAGCAACCTCAGCAGTAAAAATAACATCAGCAGCGATACCAACAAGGACGTGCAAGTATTATTCTGAATTAGACATTCCTAATGCTTTCATCATAAGGAAGAGGTTGGCCAATTTGGTTCAAACTATGACAATGGAAATCTAATGCCAATAACTTCTATCCAAAATGTGGTCCTCAAACATACAACGTATTGTATTGTTCCGGGATGAAACTTAACACCTTAAAAATTATTATATTGTGAAAACTTTTTTGTGTGGACAAGATTTTTGATGTGTAAACATCTATAGCCGCGGTAGGGCAAATCTCTTACGCTAATACTACCATAAAAACTCCATATAAAAAAAAGTAAGACGTTTTTGATTGGTCAAGAACGACTCTGTGTGAAAATGCGTGTGCCGTCTGACGTATGTGTTAGTATTATATTGACCCAGAAATTATCTTTGTGTTGCATGCAATTAGGCGCATAATTTTTATAAACTATGCGGCTTAAAGCATAGGGTGTTCTCTAAATTTAGATTGACACAGTTTAATCGGTTTGCTGGTGCACGGGAATTAGGAAACAATTTTCAGTGGCATTCACTTATCTTGGGTGGAGATTTTAATTTTAATTTCGCAGAAACAGAAGCGGTACCACTCAATAAATTTTTGTTTGATGCATTCTTTCTATTATTCATAGTTTTATACTTAAGCACCAAAAAAATTAATTTCTCCTTGAAAAATTGCAAATTGCTCATTATTCTCTTGCCACTATTCTCCCCCTATTCTTTGTTTATTATTACCAGGGATAGGATTTATAGGCGCTAAAACCTGAGAAATAGGCAAATTTAGTTTTTAAAAAAGGCAAAAAAAAGGCATTTATTTTTTAGTCTTGTTTGGTACATATTTAAGTATGGGTGTACAATCCGACAATACTCGATATGTACAATGTACATTGTAAATACATGGATGCATATACATATATTCAAAAATATTTACATATTTAAATTGGTTGAATGCTTTAACCGCTGGTGCTTTCATAGTAGCACAATGCTACTAAGTGCATTTTGAAATTTTCGGGCAGTAATCTCATGCGATTATCCCGAAGCATAGCTTTGATGGAACTAAATGTCCTCTCAACATCTACAGATACAAATGGTGCCCAATTCAAAAACTCAACTTCATTTATAGCTACATATATTTTCTGGTAATTCCACAAACTTTTCACCATTCACAATTGCGGCAACTTTTTTTATAACTTGCAGGCCTTGATTCGATTGGAATACTTTATAAAATTTGTCCAATATAATTTTAGCTACTGGTCCCTTGGCCTGTTTTAAATTGTTTTCTATGTTGTTGAGAATTGCCAATGGATTGCTAATAGGTTCACCTTTATATGTAAATACAAACCAATAAATTAGAAACTTTATATATACGAGTAAACACAGGTATAAGAATAATACATTACCTCTTTTCTGAAGCATTTTGAAAGCATTTCCCTCGCTTAATAGGAAACCAAAATTTGCCTGGATATAAGCCAACTCCTCTCGGATGCCCTTATTTGCAAACAATTTTTTCGCAAAAATAACGCAGGCCGCATCGTCATCAAGACCTTCAACTATTTTTTTGATCTCGTTGAAGTTTTTTGCAAAATAAGATGCTGCCTCAAGCCAAGTTCCCCAGCGCGTTAAAACCTTTGAAAGCAAAATTTTTTTAATCACACTATATGCATATATATTTTAAATATTTGCAACTTACAGGTTGAGGAGGTAGAGGGAGATCCGGTTGCTTTTCTTTAAAAAAACGAATTCTTGAGGGGCTTTTTGAAAATGCTTTTTTTATATTAGCGATTAAGGAGTCAACGTTTGCGTATTGGCTTCGAAGTTTTTCGCATATCCTGTGAACTCCGTGAGCAATACATGTAATATGGATTATTCGTGGGTAAAATAACTGAATCCCTACTACGCTTTTTTTCATATACGGTGCGGCATCTGTTACAAATATCAGTACTTTGTCTCGTTGAACTTCTTCTGTCCATAGAAGCTTCAAGGAATTATCAAAAAGCTTAGCAATTTCTGACGCATTTACTTATGGAATTACTTCGGAGGTTAGGAGATACCCTCTACCACCTTGACGCAAAGGACCAACAACAACATTGCAGACATATCTGCCGGCTTTGTCAGTAGACTCATCTATTGATACAAAAATACTGCTATCTCCAATATTCGACCGAATTTCTTCCAAAACATTTTCGTAAACTTCCTTTAAATAATGTTTTCGCATAGTTGATTGATCAGGAACCTTCTTCTGTGCATATTTTGCCATAAACGATTTGAATTCCGTATGGTTAGCTTTGAATAATGGTATATCGCAGGCTACCATCATTTTGGTGATATCTCGGAAAAATTCGTTTGAATTCGGTGTATTTAAAAATGAGGTAACAGGTTGCACCTTCGTAGAAAGTTTCAGGGATACAGCTGTTTTGTGCTTTTCCGTTTGTAGGTGTTGTTGAATGTGGTGTTTCTTGTCGTGATTTACTTTAATTCCACAGTAAACACAAATTAATATTTTTCCATCAGTCGTAAGTATATTTGACCCGAATTCCTTTATATAACCGTTGATTTTTACGGAATTATAACAAATTGCTTTAGGCATTTTAAATGTTCGTAAAATACACACTCGACTTTGATATACACACACAAATTTCAAAACAAATGTCAAAAACAACAACCGATTTTTCATGTCGGTGTTCACTGCGACAAGGAATTCACAATCAGCTGATAAGATGAATTACAGTGTTGTACAACATAAACTCGTGGTAATTAATAGATAGTGTCGTTTACACGTAGCAGACTTACCTTCAATACTTAAATAATGTAAAACTTCACATAGATATAAATAGGCAAAAAAAAGGCAAAATATTACAAAAAGGTAGAAAAAGGCAATATAGTCAAAAAAGGCAATTTAAAAATCATAGCATTAGTGTAGAAAGACATAAAACGCATGATTCTTTAATTTATTTATACATACGACGAAGCAGACAAAATAGGCAAATGCCTTAAAATCCTATCCCTGATTATTACTCAAGATATTTCATCCGCAACGGGATTGCGCAATCTTGTATTCTATCATTCTTGGTTTGATGGAACAAAAAACCTGTTTGATTTGTCCGAACATACACCTGCCCACTTGACAGCTTTGCCAGATAGAAATGCAGTGAAGAGAATAATGCACGAGTTAATGCCAATAAAGGCTGTTAATGCAGATAAGCTCCCATGTCTGTCTGGGGTATTATCTACGTTCTTTGGTATTGACACAAAATGCAAAATTAATTATATTTAATCGGGAGCACCCTGTACCTTTGAGTTGCATGCAATTAGGCGCAAATTTTTACAAACTGTGTGCAAAGAACGTACATTATCTACGTTCTTTGCTGAGTGAATTAGAGCACAGCGTGTTCTCTAAATTTTGATTGAAATTCCCTTATTCGCTTTGCGTTGGTACTACTTTTGAACAGCTGATCGCTTTGTGTTTCTACAACTCAGCTGATTGGTGTTCTTTAAAACAATAAATTAAACGTTTAAACTGGAGGTATATAACCGAAATGCAGGTAATATTCATGTTTCTAAATAAATTACAGGTCAAATACTAATATTAATTATTATTGAATGCCCATGATACCATTAAAGATACAACCATTATTAACGAGATTGTAAAGTATTATATAGGGGTTAATATTTCTAAATACTGCAAATTTAACAGTTTACACATCTACCTTGAGTTCAAACACTCACATGTTTTTTTTTTAATTTGTTTGGTTTATTACTGTTTATTAATAAAAAAATATATAATAAATTTTAAAAGGTGTTTTCCATATTATAATTAATTTTTAATAATTTTTAAAATAAAAGAAGCTTAAAAACTATTATTGTGGAGGGTGTTCCGTGTTCACTATACTTTGTGTGCATCGATGACTGTCGAAAGCTCTCCACCAACTTCATTGTTGTAGGAATTGCAATAGGCCCTTATTTTTCGCCGCCGTCCTTACTCAGAACGTCATAGGCAACATGCTCATTGCTCTTATTTATATTAATTCTTATCACAGCTGTGTATGCGTTATTTGTTTTGTCCACATCCTCTTTAAAATTCATCGCGTTCTCCAATTTTTGCTGTATGCGTAAGCTTTCCAACGTCATTCTCCTCCTTTCTCCTTTCTCGACGTCTAAGATCCTTGTATTCGCGAAGTCAGCTGTGTGTTTATGTGTGGTCAGGTGTTGAGCCAGGGCTGTTGTCATTTTCTTATTTCTTTCGTCCGCCTTATGTTCGCCAATCCTTATACCCAACGCTCTTTTTGTCGTGCCCACATAGCATTTATTACAATTTTCGCCTTCTTTTCCTTTTCATCTTATCTCGTATACCACATTGTGTTGTTGCTCTTTTTCTATTTTGTCTTTTGTTTTCGTGAGTATTCTACTCAGCGTGTTATGTGGTTTGTGAGCATAAATAATATTTTCATTTTTAATAATTTTCCTAAGTGCCTTATTATTTGTTAGGCCTGGTATGTATGTAAGTCCAATATATTTTTTGTTTGTGTTTTCTATGCTTTCTTTCCTGTTGTTGTGTGGAGTGCGAATTTTGTTTGCCGTTGTCTCTATTAGTCTTTGTATTGTTGCTTTAGGGTAGCTGTTTTTCTCTAGTATATTTTGTATTGTCTTGCTGTTTTCTGTTATAAATTCTTCGTCACTAAGTATGTGTATTTTTCTAGTCAAACTAGTAGCTGTATTATGTTTTTGCTTCCATGGATGATTGGAGTGGAAGTTTATTATCCTACCCGATGCAATCGATTTGGTGTACCAGTTAAACTTAATGTTATTTTGTCGTTTGTGCATTTCAACATCCAGGAATGATATCTTGTTGTTTACTTTTTTTTCTGCAGCAAATTTTATTTTAGTGTGTTGGCTGTTCAATGTTTTTAAAATATCCTCCATGTCTTTTGATTTTATTATTGCGAACACATCGTCTACATATTTGGTTATGTATTTGATGTGCATGTCTTTATGTTTTAGTTCCGCTATTTGCTATTTTGTCAAGTACAATGTCTGCTATTGTTGGAGATAGTGGATTCCTCATAGGCATACCATAAATTTGTTGGTAAAATGTGTTGCTGTATTTGAAATAATTATTGTCACGTAAACAAAATTCGAGTGTTGTCTGAAATTGTCTTTTTTTAATGTTAGTGTGCTTGGTCAATATATCCCATTTTTTCATGATGGTTTGTATAGCTAAATGTATTGGTATGTTTGTGAATAATGAAATTTCGTAAAATAATATTAAAATTTCATCATCTTCTATTCTTAGGCTTGTGGCATACCATAAGCATAACTTGTATAACAACCCTGCTGTGTTTGACAACCCTTTACTAGTATTCAGCAAAATATCATACGATCGAAACGTCACTTTTGTTCTAGAACTTTTTACTGACTCACGTGTTTTATATTCGATTTGATTCTTGTTAATAAACTTAAAATCTATAAGTCTAAGCATTAAACCTTAACTTTTATTCAATCGAGCCGCTACATATTGGTGACCCCGAACTCTAAAATGCCTGACGAAAACGGCGCTTCAAAAGTTTCACCGGCAGAACAACTTTTTCAGCCTCCTTCGCAAACAATCACTACACTACCTGCAAGAGAAGTGACGGAACTCGCCAAAGTTTCCGTAAAAATTCCGCCCTTTTGGCACGCAAAGCCAGAACTATGGTTGGCTCAGGTAGAGTCTCAATTTATTGCGGCAGGCATTACTAACGACAAGACAAAATATCACACAGTTGTGGCGGCTATGGAAAGTAATGTCTTGGCTCAGATCAGTGATATTATTCTCAATCCTCCTAGCAACGAAATGTATCAAACCCTTAAACAACGCTTAATCACACAGTTTGCAGATTCAGAACAGACACGAGTCAAGAAGCTACTTCAAGAACTAGAGTTAGGCGATATGCGACCATCACATCTTCTACGCGAAATGCGCAGTCTGTCTGGCAACGAGATCAACGATGGAATCCTTAAATCAATTTGGATGAGTCGCCTACCATCTAACATACGCTCTGTAATCTCAATAAGCACAGAGCCACTCGATAAGGTAGCTCTTCTTGCTGATAAGGTTTCGGAAGTAAGCGACACACCACAGATACGAGCAATTGAAACACAACCAGCACCCTCGCACACGTTTTCACATATTGAACGGCAGCTCGCCGCAATCACTAAAGAAATCACCGCTTTAAAAACAAACCGTAATTATCGCCAGAGGAGCCGCAGCAGGGGGCACTCGTCAGAACGAGCATCATCGCGTCAGAAAGCAGAGGACCTGTGCTGGTATCATACGAAATTTGGAAATGAAGCAAAGAAGTGTCGTAAACCGTGCTCGAAAAGTTTAAACTAAAAAAACTATCGTCGATGGCGGTCAACGATAGTCTTAGCATAAAAAGCCGCCGCCTAATAGTAACCGACAAAAGCACAACACACAAATTTTTGGTAGACACCGGAGCCGAAGTCAGCGTTATCCCACCGACGCAGTTACAGAGGAAGTGCCCTGATAGAAATTTTTTTCTATACGCCGCAAACAAATCGGCAATCAAAACATTCGGTGAAAAATACATGACCGTCAACCTAGGGCTGCGCCGACCGTTCGGTTGGAACTTCATTGTCGCTGACGTATCGCAGGCCATTCTAGGCGCAGATTTTTTGTCGCACTTCAACTTATCGGTGAACTTGAAACAACGCAAACTGGTCGACGGCACTACAAACTTAGCCAAAGTCTGCGAACTTTCATCAGATGAAGAGGTAATACTTAATTTGTCAACCATTAATGAAAACCAACCATTCCAGGAACTGCTGAGCGAGTTTAAAGGCATTACCATGGAAAACCGAGCTCGTAAAAACCGACCTCACAACGTAACACACCACATTGTCACAAGAGGACCACCAATTTTTTCAAAACCAAGGCGCTTGTCACCCGAAAAACTTAAGGCTGCCAAAGCAGAAATACAATTTTTGTTGAATGCCGGCATTTGCCGCCCATCTCGAAGTCCATGGGCAAGTCCTCTCCACTTGACAAAAAAGAAAAATGGAGAGTGGAGGCCGTGTGGAGACTTCCGTAGGTTGAACACCATCACGGAGCCAGATCGTTATCCCTTGCCGCACTTGCACGACTATACACTCAATCTACATGGGTGTAAGGTTTTTTCTACACTCGACTTACGCCGTGCTTACCATCAGATTCCTGTCGAACCAGCTGACATTCCAAAGACAGCAATTACTACGCCATTTGGCATGTATGAATTCGTATACATGTGTTTCGGTCTGAGGAATGCCAGCCAAACTTTCCAACGCTTTATGGACAACGTCCTTCGCGAATATGATTTCGCATGGCCTTATCTCGACGACATTTTAATCGCATCGAAAGACATAAACCAACACCGTGAACACTTGCGACTGGTTTTTAGCAAATTACTCGAGTATGGCCTTGTCATTAACTCTTCAAAGTGTGTGCTCGCTCAAACAGAAATTAACTTCCTCGGGTTCAAAATAACTAAGGACGGAATATCACCGCCGACGGAAAGAGTACGTGCTTTAAAAGAATACAAACTTCCAGAACGAGTCTGCGAATTAAAGCGTTTTCTAGGAATGGTGAATTTTTTTCGTAGGTTTCTGCCAAAAGCAGCGGAAAAACAACACGCTCTGACACTTCTAATGAAAGGGAATAAGAAAAACGACAAAACAGTTATAAATTGGACGGATGAATCTAAACAAGCATTCCAGGTCTGCAAAGACGATTTGTGTTCAGCCACCTTGCTCGCATATCCAAAAACAAATGCACAGCTCTCACTAGCAGTTGATGCGTCGGGTGCAGCCATAGGGGCGGTTCTGCAGCAGCGCGACGGCAGCAAATGGCAGCCTCTTGGGTTTTACTCTGAACGCTTAACAGAAGCACAAACAAAGTATAGTACTTACGACAGAGAACTGCTCGCGGCTTACAAAGCTGTTAAATACTTCCAACACATGCTGGAAGGCAGAGAGTTCTTTATTTTAACAGACCACAAGCCGCTACAGTACGTTTTCCAACAGAAGTTAGAGAAATATTCACCGCGACAGATCCGCCACTCTGACTTCATTTCGCAGTTCACGACAGACATTCGTTTCATACCAGGAAAAAATAACGTTATAGCCGATGCTTTATCGCGGATCGATGCTATTCACACACCAGACACGATTGATTACGCAAAACTGTCAGAGAGTCAACAAAGCGACGCAGAACTAAAAGATTTATCAACGTCAAATACAAGTCTAATATTGAAACATTTTACCTTTCCAGGTACGAATGTGGAAGTCTGCTGTGACATTTCCACAGGTAAAGTTCGACCGTACTTGACAAGAGAATTTCGCAAATTGGGTTTTGAAAGCATACACAACATTTCTCACACTGGAGCGGAAAAAACAACAAAATTAGTGGCGGAAAAATTCGTTTGGCCAGGCCTTAGAAAAGATTGCCGCTCTTGGACGAAACTATGCATGCCGTGTCAAAAAGCAAAAATACAACGACATAATCGTGCGCCTCTCGGATCATATGCAATGCAAAGCAACAGATTCGAACACATTAATATGGACATAGTTGGCCCTTTACCACCATGCAAAGGTTTCAGGTACTGTTTAACAATCGTCGACCGGTACTCGCGTTGGTTGGAAGCATATCCCATCGAGGATAGTACAACAGAGACAATTGCATTTACATTTTACACTAACTGGGTGGCGAGATTTGGCGTGCCATGCAAAGTGACGACAGATCAAGGAAGACAGTTCGAGTCGGCTTTCTTTCGCGAACTAACTCGACTTTTGGGAACTAAGCATTTGCGGACAACTGCTTATCACCCAATGTCCAATGGACTTATTGAGCGCTGGCACAGATCGTTAAAGGCCGCAATAAAGTGCCACACGACCAACAACTGGGTTGAAGTATTGCCGTTTATCCTACTGGGTTTCCGCGTGTCATGGAGAGAGGACTTGAACTCTACGCCAGCGGAAATGGTGTATGGTGAAACATTGCGGATTCCAGGCCAGTTTTTCGCGGAGGAAAATACCCGAAACACCACCGAATGCGAATTTGTCAGCAATCTTCGGGAGCGCATGCGATCGCTGAAACCGACGCAGACGTCAAACCACTCTGTTCATTCACCTTTTATAGAAAAACATTCATATTCCACACCAGCAGTTTTCGTACGTAACGATGCCGTGCGAAAACCGCTGCAACCTCCATATGACGGACCGTTCCCAGTCATCGACCGCAACGAGAAATTCTTCAAAGTTAAAATTCGAGGAAAAGATACCAACGTCAGTGTCGACCGCCTAAAGGCAGCGTTTACAGCTGGAGAACACTCCACGGAACCTACGGTTAAAGTGCAGAGACCTGAGTACACAACACGGTCAGGACGACGTGTACGATTTCGGTTTCCCGCATAGGGGGGAGTGATGTGGCATACCATAAGCATAACTTGTATAACAACCCTGCTGTGTTTGACAACCCTTTACTAGTATTCAGCAAAATATCATACGATCGAAACGTCACTTTTGTTCTAGAACTTTTTACTGACTCACGTGTTTTATATTCGATTTGATTCTTGTTAATAAACTTAAAATCTATAAGTCTAAGCATTAAACCTTAACTTTTATTCAATCGAGCCGCTACAGGCTTTTATACTTTCCTTCAATTCATATGAGCTTTGTTTGAGCGCTTGCATGTATAAGTGCTAAGCATCTGGTCCATTATAGCAACCCCAGATTTGTTAGCGTTGTAATCAAGAATAGCGAACGGCTTCTTCTTTTCACTTTGCTCGTCGACACCGCAAGTATAACATTGTGTGGATAGCACATTTACTGCTTATTTATTTTTTTTTTGGCACATAAGAACATAGTGCTATATAGCCTCCGTTGAACCCAAACAAGGTACAGGACGCTTAGGATTTTTGTGAAATTCCCGTGGAACAAATGTATTATTAGAGCGTACTGTTCTGTTTGTCTTCTTATCAAAATACGGGGCAAATCCAATGTTGTGAAAAAATTGTCAGAATAAATTGTGCGGCCTGGATCCAAATATTTTTCCACAAGTCCAAGACCAACAGTCTGCCCTCGATTGACTTCGCGCTCCTGACAGGATATAATCATTTCGAGTCGCACAACCACCATAACTTTATACCGTACTTGACTGGCTTCGTCGGTCAGTTCTACATGGTCAACATGTTAACAGTGTAAGCTGTTGCCAAGTTGTATTGCAACATTTGCCACATGTTATCAATAGTCGTAGTTTTGCTGTTGATAAGTCGCTTCTGTCGCATATATCCATTGTCGAATCTAGAGAATTGTTTTATGTACATAAAGCGATCGTATAGTAGTGCAGCTTTGTATATTGGACACCGCGTTGGATCCATACTCTGTGGAAGGTTCATCATTCGATTATGTTAGTCCAGCATACAAAAAATAGCCAATAGGCATCAAATTCTTTAAGAGTCAATGATTTCCATTCCTTTTCTTTCGTTGGATTTGCCAAATTCCATGTAGCTGTAACTTCCTGCATTTTCAATTGGTTTCGCGTATTGTGATGTAAAAGTAAAGGATCATGTGCAGTTTCTACTGGGCCTGGTTTCCATCTTGTGAAGTCAACCAGGTTATGAACACGAGTACGAGAAGTCGGTGTTGGTTTTTTGCATCAATGGGTGTCATATTTATTTTTGTAATAATTGCCACTTGTTTGCGTAGCATTATTTTCTTCCTCTTCATCATCGTCATTATCTAATGTCACACTGATAATTGTTTTGTTGCTTGGAATACACCAGATTTCTGAATCTTAAAGGAAGAACACGCGTTTTCAATTTAACTTTAATTAAATTTTTTACTATTTGTGTTTTCGCAACATTATGGGTTTTTTTTATCACTGTTAGTGTTTTCGCAACATCCAATTGGTGCAGAAACCCCAGGGAAAGCAAATACAAGCGACCACAAGCTATTTCTACGCTTAGCTTGTTAACTAAATTTCCTTCTGAGAACTTGAGTTCACGGTAATCGCATCTTTAAAGAAATGTAGTCCCTTAGCGGCGCAATTGAGGAGCGGCGTAGAATTTAAACCCATCTCACCAGAATTAAGACTGATTTCTAGTGTAATGTATATCTTTTATACATTTAAATTTGATTTAAGAATGGAGCCACTTCATATTTTTACAGCAGAGTGGCTTCTGCTTATCAATAGGTTGCCGAGATATTTGAGAAATAAAATGCAGTTGTGTTACTTGCTAGATTATTTCTAATTTTATTCATGAAAACTTACGACTATTTATACAAAATTGTATCACAGAAAGCGATTTCCATAACTCCTCCCTTTTTACTTTTTTGACTTAGAATTGTAGCAACGGCCAATAGGAATGCTTTGGCGTTTGGCTGAGCAGAGCGTATTGACAAATATTCTGCTAGCTCAGCCATCGTATTGACATACATTCAGTTTAGCAATGCAATTGGCTTTGGTTCCTCATATCGACTTACTTCTAATGTTGAAACCGGCGTTGCAGTTCCGCATGCGTATGTAGGTCGCTTGTGTTGGTTGTACGCTACATTCGGTGTGTGGGGTCACTACACTAGGTTATGCAATCGTCTGCAATCTCGAGAGGTTATGTTCAGAGTCTTCTTAAGGAGATTGATACTATCTAGACATTTGCGCCGCCAAGCTACGCCGCCGCCGATTTTTACCAGTTCAAACGCGCCGCCGCCGAGTTAACAAGAAAATGGCGCGGCGGCGGTGGTGGCGTGGTTCGGCGTACCATAACGTTTGGTACAATCTAAAATTATTTCCATGATAAAAAGCAAATTATGAATATCGTTAGAAATGAAATCGCTAAATAATCGATTAAAAATTACCACTGTCCCACGTACAGATTTGTCAGCTGATCTTGGTTTTGGTGCATATTATATTGCATTTGGAATGCAAGCAAATTCAACGCTAATACTTTATCCACCGTTTTGCTGACGTTGCGGCGCGTGCAAAAAATTCCAACAGCCAGACCTGTGGGTTTAGTGTTAGGAAAAATCAATTGTAAAAGCTTAGTTTAAGTTTGTACTCGAATGAATAAAGGAGCACCGACTCCCAAAAATATATTTTTTTGAGTAACTTAACTCATATAAATATAACTGGCGCCCGAACAGGGACCTGACGTGCGAAAGCAGTAAAAAGCCCGAAAATCCAAAAGTACGGCTACGCGTGTAAATTCTTCTAAAATAATAAAACGCGTGCTGCTGAGCAGGACCAAAGGACAATAGTAGCGGTGAGGACCCTCAGTACAAAGGAACAGGATAACTCCAACCCGCCCATCACCACCTAAAGGACAACGCCAGGATGAAAAATTTATTGTGAGTTTAAGAAGTGTATTGGGAAAACAAATTTTTTTAAATGTGAAAAAAAGAAACATGTAAAAGGAAAAGTGAAATTTTAAAATAATAATAAATTTGTCAAACTATTCGAAAAATTGCCAGAAAATGTGCTGTGAATTTAAATATAAGAATTAATTGTGAGAAGAGAGAAAACGAATAACATATAGAAATCACACGAAGATTTATCGAAGGAAATAAGTAATAATAAATCGAGATTCAATATTTAAAATTTTTGAAGTTCTACGAGAAATTTAAACAAATTCTTCAATACATTATAAATCATTATTAAATATTTTATAAATCATCTGAAGTATCACGAAATATCTAACCAAATTCTTAAATATTCTATAAATCACTTACACAAAAATTATATATTGAGAGAATCTCAAGTGTTTGAAGTTCAAAGAGATATCTAACAAATTTCCTAAATATTTTATAAATCATTTATGCAAAGGAATACATCTTAAGTGAATCCCAATTGTTAAACAGAGAAACCAAAAGCAAATACTGGTACAGCAAAGAACTTAAGGTCCCATCAAATTTATATAAAAATGCCAGGTACCGCCGAAGAACTTGTAGAACAGTTGAATCGACTCAGGTTAGATTATGGGGCTTCCCATCAGGAAAGTCATCCTGCCACGAATCAGATGTAAATTGAATCAATTGTAAGGGAAGTGTTAGATAGGCTAAATATGACTACCCCAAACGACTTACCACCTGATCATAACGTGATACTAAATGCTCAGAACATTAATGAATTAGATAGGGTACCTGACATGGTTAAATGTTTACGTGAGTTCTCCGGACGACCAGGAGAGTTTAACTCCTGGAGGAAGAGTGTCGACAGGATACTCAAAGCCTATGAAGGATTAAAAGATACTCCAAGTATTTTTCAATATTACACACAATAAGACAAAATTGTCGGCGACGCCGATACCGCGCTAGAATCATATATCACCCCACTGGACTGGAACCAAATTAGGAAGTGCCTCATGATGCACTACTCGGACAAGAGAGATATTGGTACTTTAGAGTACCAAATGACTACATTGGCGCAACGCCACGATGACATCTCTACCTTCTATCAGAAAGTTTATCAACATCTCTCGTTGAATTTAGATAAAATTTCTTGCCTCGACTTAGGTGAGGAATCCATCAGGGCTATGACGAACTCCTACAGGGAGAAGGCCCTCGATACGTTCGTTCGCGGACTTAATGGAGACCTTCCTCGTCTCCTTAGCATTCGCGAACCAACTACTTTGCCACAGGCACTACATCTGTGCCAGAAACTTGATAACATGTCCTTCCGGATGAACCACGCGCATACCGTTCATAGATAAATGCACAGTGCACCACCACGATCTCCACGACACACTACGAACTATGATAATAATAATAGACCTTTTTATCCAGAACAGACTTATTCGCCAGCAACAAGACCAAATTTTGCACTAAGGTCACAACCGTTTAATCGGCAACCGAATAGGTATCAGAATAACTCGTTCAACGCATACACCAACCGCCCTAATAATTATAACTATCCCCAATATAATCAAGGCTTCCGATCGAACCCAATAGGATACAAATACCACAACCAGCTAAATTACCCGAACAATAACAGGAATAATTTACCTCCAAAACCACCAGTGCCTATGGAAGTAGACAACTCTATACATTCTAGACAAGTAAACTATCAGAACAGGCCTCAGAATAATCGGAACAATTACGCACAGAAGCGTCCACCAAATAAAGTGCAGAGGAATTTTTATGCCGATACAGGCTCAGTAAATCAAGACGAATACTATCATGCACAAGCAGATCCTTACAAAATTTACGAGGATAATCTTGTTTCAAGCGATTATGAAACTAAAACTCAAACGAACCATGTCCCAAAAAGTGATCTTAACCTAATTACTGGCAACGAGTTGGCTCAATATGGACAAGAACACCGCGAACCAGATACCATACAGACTAACTCTGTTTTCACTTCCATACTATGAATTCATAGCAAGGAGTGGAGAGGCGTTGGATTTTTTAATAGACACCGGGTCCAACAAAAACTACATTCAGTCAACCAGAATCAGGAATCCGATTCCAAACGAAAACCCTTTTAAGGTTAAGTCGGTAGCTGGTGATATAGAAATCATACACCACACATTCATAGATATTTTTGGACCAAAAATTGGGAAAATTAAATTCTTTATCCTACATTCACTTAAATCATTCCACGGAATAATCGGGAATGATACATTAAAAGAACTTCAGGCTTCCATTCATACCAATAATAATATTATGACAACATCCTCAAATATAATCATACCCCTAAAACAAAGAATATCCGACGAGGTTAACCATGTCGGAATAAGAATTCCACATCTTTCCCCTGAACAACATCTCAAAATCAATAATATTATAGGAGAATGCCCAAACCTATTTTCTGATCCGGACGAAAAATTTACATACACTACTTTAGTGAAAGGAGGGATAAGAACCACCACGGACACCCCTGTGTACTCAAAACCATATCCTTACCCAACGGCTCTCAAAGAGGAAGTAGAGCGACAGGTCGAGGAACTCTTAGATAATGGAACCATAAGAAGGTCGAAATCCCCCTACAACTCCCCAGTCTGGATTGTCAACAACAAAATGGATGCTTCTGGTGAAAAGAAGTATCGTATGGTTATTGATTACCGGAAGCTCAGTTCCGTCACCATCCCCGATAAGTACCTCATACCAGAGATAAATGAAGCTCTCTCAAATCTCGGGAGTAATAAATTACAGTTATTGACCTCAAGAGTGGTTTTCACCAGATACCGCTTCATGAGGCAGTTAAGATAACAGCTTTTTCCGTAAATAACGGAATATACGAATTTCTTCGTTTACCCTTCGGGCTGAAAAATGCCCCTTCCACTTTTCAAAGAGCCCTAGATGACATCCTTTGGCAACATATTGGAGTTCGGTGTTATGTCTACATTGACGACGTTATAAAATTCGGAAAGAATGAGGAAGAACACTTGCAGAATTTAGAAATGGTATTTAAGACAGTAGAAGAAGCTAATATGAAAATACAGCAAAGGGACTAAAAACTAACCCAAATAAGGTAAAAGCTATAGTTGAAATGCCTCCTCCAAAAAATCTTAAGGAGCTTTGTTCGTTTCTCGGCATCGCAGGTTATCGAAGATTCATTCGAGATTTTGCCAAGATCGCTAAGGCACTTACGGCCATTTACGCGGTGAATTCGGAAATATTTCGAAAAACGCATCAAGAAGCAATCCATTACTCTAGATCAAAAAGCACTACATGCATTTAACAAAATTAAAAAAAAACTCTTATTTCACGGGACATTGGCCTTTCCCATCCTAATTTTGAAAAGGACTTCGAACTGACCACAGACGCGTCTGATTTCGCTATTGGCGCCGTGTTGTCGCAAGATAAAAAGCCCGTAACATACATTTCCAGGACTCTCAATAAAACCGAAGAAAGCTACGCAACGAACGAAAAGGAGATGCTAGCTATTATATGGTTCTTAAATTCCCTAAGGAATTACTTATACTGGTCAAGGAAGGTAAAAATATTTACAGACCACCAACCTCTTATCTACGCCTTAAGTACAAATAACACTACTCGACAAAAAAAATCTCCAAGAATAAAATAGGCCTTTCCGAAAGTGAAATTTTCTCCTGATTCCGAATATGACTTTCATTTTCTTGTGGCAGATCTAGTTTCCGAGATATCGGCGAAAATATGAAAATTCCCATTTTTGCAGAACACTACTTCATATAGGTACGGCAAAAATTTGTATTTTTCATTTTTTCGTTTTAAACTGTTGAATTATGCATTATACTAATTTCCATAAAAATGTCTTGCCTTCACCTCCCTCAAGTATCTTCAGTAGTTTGGCCACTATGCCAAAAAACGTTCAAAAAATGTTGAAAAAAAAACGAAATTTTTTACACAATTTCAGATTTAACCACTTTAAAATCGGAAAAATTCTATTGACGAAAAAAAGTTAGCCCTCCTATGTTGTAGGTAATTTAACTACGAAAATTTTAAGCATACCAGCACAACAATCGGACGTGCCATTGAAACTATAGCCCCGTTAACTTGCAAGCGTCTATCCTACAATTTTTTTATAGAGAAAATTTTTATTCAAACTAGGTTTTTATTTTTTTATAACGTTTTATTATAGACATATGTTTGCACGTTAAACTGTATTCAATTGAGTAATATGAGTATAAATCAGCAATTCAGTAAAAAACAACAACGACAACAACATTAAATACATACATATCTACATCTAAAAAAGTCAAATTGAGCGATTTTACCGTGGTGGTCAATAGTGAGGGACGTGGGTACTTCTAACTACCCGTTTATAATTTTCTGGGTTTGTCTCCCGTATTATTGTCCAGCAATAATCTCCCATCATTTCTTCATTCCAAAAACCTTGGTAACGCTTTTCAAAAATCATGAGGTCTTGGTGAAACCTTTCACCCTGTTCATCACTTTCAGCACCTAGGTTTGCGGGAAAATTATCCAAATGTGAATGCAAAAAATGCATTTTGAGGGACATGTTGCATTTCATAGCACTGTAGTTTTTCAACAAGGCTTTGACCATCTCTCTATAGTTGGGATCTTTGTTGTTGCCAAGAAACCCACTAACGACTTGCTTAAAGCTGTCCCAAGCCGCTGCTTCTACTGATGATAAATGATTCGCAAAATTTTCGTCTTTCAGCAACTTTCTAATTTGCGGACCAACAAATATACCTTCTTTTAATTTGGCTTGAGTTATTTTCGGGAAAAATTTCGTTAGGTACTGGAAGGATGGCGCGTCCTTATTTAAAGCCTTTACAAAATTTTTCATTAATCCTAATTTGATGTGAAGTGCTGGCAAAATAACTCGTTCGGGATTTACTAAAGGCGGGTTTGCGATATTGAAGGCACCTGGTTCGTACTCAGCTCTTGGTGGCCAGTTTTCCTGAATATAATGGGTTTCTCTAGCACGGCTGTCCCAAAGACAGAGAAAACAGCAATATTTAGTGAAACCTCCTTGAAGTCCGAGAACTATAGCTACGTCCTAGGATGTATTTCATATACTATTTATTTTAAACTGTACCACCGAAACTGCTTACCTTTAAGTCCGCACAAATTTTCCAATTAAATTGTTTATATTGAATGAGCTCAAGTAAATTTGATATGCTTAAATAAGTTTCTTTAGTATTCTCAGAATGTGCCACTGGTATTGACGGTAACGAATTTCCTTTATGGAGTAATGCTGCTTTTAAACTATGCTTTGAACTGTCTATAAACAAGCGCCAATCATCCACTTTATTTTCTAATTTTAGTGCTTCAAATAAACCTTGAACATCATTGCAGTAGCAAATATTTTCACTTTTAGTAAAAAAAGAAGAGAAAGTCTTGTGTCTATTTCGAAATTTGGAAGTACTTGTCGAAGGGCCCAGGCTGCCCCATTGCTGCAAACGAGATCCTAGAACTTCGCTATCAAATTTCGATAATTTCAAATCTCTGACCAAGTCATTAAGTTCGGCTTGTGAGACTCGATGTGGGATCTCTCCTTCTTGTCCACTTTCTGAATTATCTGCTTCGGAGTCACTTTCGCTTGAGGCTTCAAAACTTATAGGCGGTCTAGGTATGGGTAAGGTATGGTCATGTAGTTTTGGTTTTTTAGCTGATGCCACATTTGGATAACTTATTAATTTCCTCTTTTTTCTCGTTTTACCTTTAAGGTCTATCACGCAAAAATAGCACTGGTCGTGGTTAAAGGGTTCAGTCCACATCATTGGAACACCAAACTTCATGTTATGACCTTTACCCGATACCCATCTCATTAAAGTTAATCTACAGGAGGCGCAAATAAAATTAGGTGTCCAAGATTTATCGAGATTTTTTACACGGAAACCGAAATAATGAAAGTATGCATCTCTGACAGAATTAGTTATTTTCCGAGCTGAGTTTCCGAAAATATAATGTCCGCAAATAAAGCAAAAATCATCCGGATTATTTTTACATTTAAAATCTCTTTTGCAACAAGCCATTTCGTAAACACATCTACCGATATAGTATGTATAAATTTGCACTACAATTTGCAAAACAAAATTTACAACAAACAGTAGTGACAATTAAATACTTGATGTCTTTTTAAATTTATTAGACCCTAAGGTAGAGTGACCAAATGAAATGTCTCGCCAATTTTATCAGAGTAATACTAAAATTGTAGGATAGACGCTTGCAAGTTAACGGGGCTATAGTTTCAATGGCACGTCCGATTGTTGTGCTGGTATGCTTAAAATTTTCGTAGTTAAATTACCTACAACATAGGAGGGCTAACTTTTTTTCGTCAATAGAATTTTTCCGATTTTAAAGTGGTTAAATCTGAAATTGTGTAAAAAATTTCGTTTTTTTTTCAACATTTTTTGAACGTTTTTTGGCATAGTGGCCAAACTACTGAAGATACTTGAGGGAGGTGAAGGCAAGACATTTTTATGGGAATTAGTATAATGCATAATTCAACAGTTTAAAACGAAAAAATGAAAAATACAAATTTTTGCCGTACCTATATGAAGTAGTGTTCTGCAAAAATGGGAATTTTCATATTTTCGCCGATATCTCGGAAACTAGATCTGCCACAAGATGGAAGTCATATTCGGAATCAGGAGAAAATTTCACTTTAGGAAAGGACTATTTTATTCTTGGAGACTAAAGTTGATCAAAATTTGTCGAGTAGTGTAATACAAACAGTAAAATGAAGCGATGGAAGTCCATCCTGGAAGAGTACAATTACGAGCTAAAATATAAACCAGGATACTCCAATGGAGTCGCAGATGCCTTGTCAAGAATACCTCCCCAGATAAATTCTCTCACACCTCCAATCCACAGTGACGAGAGTTCAAGCCATAACCTTATACCCTGTACCGAGGTTCCGGTAAATGTTTTCAAAAATCAAATATTTTTCAAACGAGGCCACCGTCACATAATCACAGAACCAGAATACGACGAAAAAATTCTCATTTCGCACCTAAAACGATACCTTAATCCGTCCGTCATAAACGGAATCAATAAAGAGGAGAGGATAATGGGAATAATTCGGAATATTTATCCTCTACATTTTAGTAACTACAGAACCCGTTATAAACAAAAGCTAGTTGACGACATCATTAGCGAACAGGACCAGGAAAACATCATTTTAGATGTCCATAAACGAGCACACCGAAATGCAGTAGAGAACAAGATGCAGCTCCTGGAAAAAAGTTATTTCTCAGGAATGCTAAGTAAAATAAAAAGAATTATAACTGTATTACTTGCTAGGAAAATAAATACGAACGACACCCTAATCAACCCAAAGTTGGCGAGACGCCATTGCTCACATACCCCGGACACACAGTCCACATTGACATTGACTAAATAAAAACCCTAACTACCCATTTATATCCCTTTTGATATCACAAATAAAATCACAGCTAAAAAATTTGAAAACAGAAAAGAAATCAAAAAGATCCTTAAACTTCTTGGGAAGCGCGTGGAAGTGGATCGCAGGAAGCCCAGGCCACGGAGACCACGAAGTTATAACCAATAAATTAAATAATGTCCTAGAAAACAATAATAACCAAATCCTTATAAATAGACTTACAATAGAAAAAATTAGAGAAATTACTAATATTACTAATAATATCGTTAATGCAATACAAAAGGACAGGAGCGCAGAAATAGAATCATTTTTAGAACTAAAGTACAAACTAGAAATCATAAAGGAAGAAATAGTAAACATTGCATACGCCATACATTGGGCAAAAACCAACATAATAAATTCATTTATTCTATCAAGCGAAGAAATAGATATCGCCAAAAAAAAATTTCGATAAAGAAGATATTCCTTTTATAAATTTGGATGAGGCCCTTGAATTCTCTGATATTAAAATAGCAACTAACGGCAAGATAATAATCTACTATATTATAAGTTTACCAACCACACAAAATGAAATTTGTAAAAATATCGAAATAAGAGCAGTAAAGAAAATTAATGTAATGAATAAAATCAAATTCAATGAAATCCTCAATTGTGGTAGAGTAAACTATGGAGTAATAAAGAGCTATAAACATTATAACTTTTTACAAATATACCTAAGGACTAATTTAGTAGATTTAAGTAATGATTCTTGCATCGGTAATTTGCTAAACAGCCGTTCACCAAACTGCACGTTGATCAACAGCCAACATATACCAAGCCTTGAGGAAATATCGCCAGGAATCATATTTCTAAACGCATTCAAAGGAAAGATTTTAATTAACAATGAACCTACAAACCTTAACGGTACTTTCATAATTCACTACAATAACGCAACCATAGTAAAGTACATATTTAAATAATTTGAGAAATATTATATTGCATTTGGAATGCAAGGAAATGCAACGCTAACACTTTATCCACCGTTTTGCTGACGTTGTGGCGCGTGCAAAAAATTCCAACAGCCAGACCTGTGGGAACCAACTGCAAACATTCCAATAGCCAGCTACCTATGGGAACCAGCAATTCAGCACTTTTGATCACGTCGCAGTAACGGCATATAGGTTTAGTGTTAGGAAAAATCAATTGGAAAAGTTTAGTTTAAATTTGTACTCGAATGAATAAAGGAGCACCGACTCCCAAAAATATATTTTTTTGAGTAACTTAACTCATATAAATATAACTTATATACTTATATTGCATTACATAATTTCGCCCGTCACTGTTGCATATTAGTGATCTGACAGAAAAAAACATGAATTGAGCAATTGAAATTTAATATAAAAAGCAAATTAGACTATAGATTTCCTGTTACTGACATATTAGTTTGTGCCGCTTTACTGGATCCGCGATTCAGCGCATTGGATTGTGTTTTGAAATATTGTTCAGAAAATTGTTTTACAAAAGGGGAGTTTTTGATAAAAATGTACAAAGACCTAGTTGGTGATATTGAACAAATAATCGACGATCAGAATAATAATCAATCTCCATCTGCCAGTAAAATATAAAATCTTGCCTAAAAGCACTCTACAAGTTCGAAAAATATGAGTCATCATGTCAAGATGTTTTAACTTTTTGGAAGGAAAAGGCACCGGCAATGCCCTTATTATCTACATTAGAAGTAAAAGTTTTATGCATTCCTGCAACCAGCACACCAAGTGAGCGTGTGTTCTCTATTGCTGGTCTCACCATAACAAATAAAAGATCTCAGCTGAGTCCTTACAATGTGCATAAAATAATTTTCATTCATGACAACTATGAGACCTGTAAAGAAGATTTAACGTAATTTTTTTGAATATTTGGCTATTAATACTATAATAACATGATCTCATCTATATATAACTATGAATTGAACTGTGAAGTTTTGTTTTACTTTATTAAATAGGCATTTACGCCAATTGTACTACGACATTTTTGATTACTATTTTTGAAACATCTTTTTTCAATAAAAAATTTTTCTCCGATTTCATGTAGTATTTATTTTGTTTGTAATTCTAACTATTGTAATTAGGAAAATTTCATAAATTTGTTACAAAGAAAACCGGCTCGCCGCCGCCGCCGGTTCTATTAGTGCTTTACGCCGCCGCCGGAGGGAAAGCACTCGGCGTAAGCCTCTAATACTATCTACCAAGAACACATCTTTTATTAGGATAAGTTCAAGCGCTGAAGGGGAAGATGGACTCCCAATAAAGCTTATAACGGTTGTGTTGCTGCATATCCTTGGAAATCTTACCCACATCATAAATCATGGTGTAACTACGCCTTGCTTTCCGTACATGTGGGAAGTTGCTACAGTACTGCCTGTTCCCAAAAAGAGCTCTGCTAGTTGTATTAACGATTTTCGTCCCATCAGTATTTTGTCGGCTCTCCAAATTTTCGAGACCATAATATCGTCCAGTTTTCCTTATCTGGACCTGTTAGTCAAGCCGACCGTCCTTATGGTAATGTTAATGTGTCGTTATCCACAATCTTCACATGGGCGAGTGCCAATGGTCTTTATTTAAATTGTACTAAATCTTGTGTGTTAGCAATATATCGGGTCTTGCAATAGGAACGCTACAAAAGTTTTTTTTAAATAAAACAAAAACGGTTTGGGATATGAATTAAATTCTTTATTCCTGTGAAAGTACATTCGATGCCATTATGTATGGAACTCGATTTCTTTTGCATGGGCACCACGGGCACGCTTGCAGAAGTTCAGACGCTGAACCCAATTTTGGACGGTTTTCAAGCATAAATCGGCCGATACTGCTTCAATTTCACGTTCGATATTCGTACGAAGTTCATCAATCGTCGCTGGCTTGTTGGCATAGACCATAGACTTGACGTAGCCCCACAGGAAATAGTCAAACGGCGTCAAATAGCACGACCGAGGCGGCCAATTGACTGGGCCATTTCGTGAGATAACACGTTCACCAAACTTGGTTTTTAATAAATCGATTGTGACATTCGCTGTGTGGCTTGTGGCGCCGTCCTGTTGGAACCACATATTGTCCAAGTCCATATCATCCAATTCGGGCCAAAAATATTCGGTTAACATTGAGCGGTAGCGATTCCCACAGTAACGTGCCGGTCTTGATCATCACGGAGGAAGTACGGCCCAATGACGCCGCCGGCCCATAAACCGCACCAAATCGTAATTTTTTCGGGATGCAATATTGACTCAAGGAGCACGTGTGGATTGCTGCCTGTCCAATAACCCATATTTTGCTTATTGACGAAGCCATTCCGCCAGAAATGACGACGACCATAAATTGGACGTAGCGCTCTTAAAGTTGAGGCCATTGACTCCGAATTTCGGTAGTAAATTTTAATAATTTCGACTCGTTGTTGGATCGTATATCTTTCCTTGATGAAATGACAAACCTTACTGAAAAGCATTGTCAAAAGAGCGGGGAAAAATATGGCGTCGTTTGCTGTCACTATCGGTCTACTTTTGTACGTCCCTATTGCAAGACCCTATACTTGCGTGGGCGAGTGGCAACGGCCATGGCGCGAGATTATTTTTTCGATCCAGCAAGATAGACTTAAAGGCGTTATATAAATCGCAGCCGGTATAGAAATTTAATTCGTTTTCTTTCACGAAAAAGTCATGTACATATAAACACACTTATATACCTAACAAAAACTCTTATTTTAAGTAAAATTGATTACGGCCTTTTTTTGTACGGCCACAGTGCGAAATCCGTATTAAACATTTTTAGAAGCCAGTATCACGCTGCTGCCAGATCAAGCACTTACGCCTTCATTACCACGCCAATAAACAATATCCTTGCGGAAGGTGGGTTTCCAAAAATTGAAGAAAGAGTAGTGGAAATAGAAAACAAACTCGCCTCGAAGCTACCATTTCTTACCAACTCAGTCATTGATGTACTTGTTGAAAACATCCAGAAAACTAAAAGGACAATGAGAATTCCCTCAGCTCTTCATCGAACGCAAAAACTTATCAGGCAGTTGAATATCAATACAATAAAACCGTACATGTCACGATATCTGTCATGGAAAATCAAACTGACTTCATGCGACATAGAACTTTCCAATTATAAAAAACAGTCTACTTCAGCAGATGTATATTCTAGACTTTTCCTTGAAAAGAAGCAGATAGCTAAACTGAATAATTGCAACTAGTTTACACAGATGGTTCAAAAACGAGCAACGAGAACACAGCTTATGCCGTAGTCAATGAACAAGGCTTCACCCTCATTAACAAACATTTAAATGATTTTTGTACAGTTTTCACCGCCGAAGCTATAGCTATATACCAAGCTGCATTGATTGCTATAAAATCTAAAACTAAGACCATGTTCTGCACTGATTGTTTATCAGTTATCCGAGCTGTACTAAACCCATACGTCTCACCATGGCAAACTATTAATAAAATAAAGGATCTTATAATAGCAAACGAAAACATGGTAAAAATCCTATGGGTGCCAAGCCACTGTTCTATCGCAGGAAATGAATTCGCGGACTCCGCTGCAAAATACGCCTGTAAAGCACCAATATTTTTAGATTCCACCATTGAAAAAATCGACCTTCGAAAGTTGTTCATAAGCTCAAACAAAAACTATCTTATGATCAACTGGGACCAATATCAACATCACCACTACAAAAACATCATGAACACATATAAACCACCCGTTTATCCTCTTAACATCAGCAAAGATAGAATTAAGATGTTCATCAGATTTCGACTTGGACACACTACTGCTACACACCAGCACATTTTAAGGAAGGAGAACCAGCCGCAATGCACCAGATGCAACCTAGCCTTCTCTTTCGAACATTTAACGCGCAGCAGCTGTGCTACACTGGCAGCTATCAAACGGAAACACTTCGGGACCGAAACTATAATGGACATATTGAAAATCGTATCCGAAGACAACATTAACAAGATATATGAATTCACCACAACTTTAAAAATTACTGTATAAAACTTAACCAACATATTTACTTTATAAGTTGTATTTCATTAGCCGTAATTAAATTACATTAACAAGTTATATGTAAGTACTACGTTGAGCTGATGGCCTTTGATGCCTTGCTCTAATGACTCATATTAAGCTTTTAATTTATTATAAGTTTAATAAATAATAATAATAATAATAATAATAATACGAAGAGAAGCTTTCTGCAAATTTCACAACTACTGCTCAAACTATGAATGCAGAAGTGCACTCTGCAACTATTAACGCTCAAGTATTACTCACTAACGTACATGTGATTATTAAAACACCTGAACGACAATTCACATCAAAGCACCCGTGGATCAAGGCAATCAAACCTCTTTCATAGCAGAAGACGCCGCTCAATTCCTCAACTTGCCAAAACGAAATACCGATGTTGTTGTAGCTGAAATTGATGGAGCAAATGCTTTATGTGCTAAAATATTTCTAACTCTATGCTTGCGCTCACATTATGAGAAAGATTTTTATCACTGGGGTGGTATGCCAAATCTATCTGGAATTTTTCTTGCTGATCCAACATGGACTTTACCCGTATCGACCTAGTTTTAGGCGAATATGTATATGGCGACATCTTACTCTCTGGCATGAAAAAGTACGATTGATTGATTTGGATGGATGATTTCGGTGCAACTACTACAACTCCTCAACACACTACTTACACATTTATGTACTCTAGATAATCAGCTTCGTTAATGGGAGCAGGAGAATTGCATGAAGAACGGCAGCTCTCTTCCAGAGAAATAACCTGCGAAAACTACTTTCTACAAACCCACATGCGTTACGAATGCAGTCGATATATGGTCCACTTACCTTTTGATACCCTATTTGCACATGATAAGCTACCAGTCGGTGCTACTAAATACCGAATTTAACTGGTAAAAGGCTTAAGCACCTAGAAATTCGATTTACAAATCAACATCACTTTGCAAAGCTTTACAAATATTTTATGGCAGACTCTCTAAGCTTAGGCCACATGCAAGACGTCGGCTTCTACCCTACGTCTGCTCGAAAATTTATATTTCTTTTGCCATTATGGTGTCTGAATCCAATGCAGCATCACAACCAAATTACGCATTGTATTCGATGGTGGGAATCGTTGTTCCCTTAAATTATGAACTTGCTGTAGGGCCGGCATTACAAAGTTATTTGTCAACTATTATTTCTCTATGGAGATGTCACAAAATAGCTTTTACAGCCGATTTAGAAAAAAATGTTTAGACAAATCAGCGTTTGTAAGGAACATCAAAACTATCAATGCGTTCTCTGGAGAGAGGATTCTACAAAGCGAATTAAAATATGTATGTAAACTTTTCACTGTCACCTATGGAACAACTTCTGTTCCATATTTAGCGATTCGTGTTCTATGCCAGCTGGCCAATGATGAATACACAAACTATCCTCTCGCAAGCCAGGTATGCTTAAATGATACCTACGCTGACGATATTATATCAGGCGCAGTGTGGTGGATTTAATTTAATAACGAGAACGCCAATCGGATTGAACTTAAGGCAGAAAACCTCTTTAAAACCCTTGGTATTTTGTGGTTGTCTAAAACAACTGAGCTATTTCAGCATAGTTTATTCTGTCAAAAACGAAAGTACCACCGCTCACAACTGTGTCAATTCCGAGACTGGAAGTGAAAACCTACTTGACCTTGTTTTCTATTGGACAGACAGCACAGTTGTTTTAAGTTGGATACGGTGCCATTCCTCTCCGTGGTCCGTGTATATCGCCAATCGGGTTGCTGAGACTCCGCTCCTATCTAATGTAAGTCTTGTTTAGAAGAGCGAAAATCGTATATCGCTTCTCATGTCACTACGTTGGCTGAAAACTCAATGGAATACCCCGCTTTGTAAATTCTCTTCGCTCTCTCGTATTGTACATGTCTTCGCGTATATTCTATGCTTTTATTATTACATATTACAAGAAGTAAATTGTTTAGAAAATAAATAAACTCTTAACAAAAAGAGTAAATTTTGTCAGTTAGCTCCTTTTATGGATAGTAAACCCTTTCTAAGGCTCGGATGTAGAATTTCAAAGACAAAAAAGACACTTGACGTCAAACGTTCGTTGTTATTAGCAAAACAATATCGTTTTTAATGTTCACAGACGTTCATGGGCGGTGTTCAGCTGATGATATCGTTTGTCTCGCAACGTTACTAGATTCTTTCAGCGCGTAGCTTAGCGAAATTAGTACTCCATAAATGCGTCATCTATTTCAAATACACAGCGAAGGTGCATCAGCAGCAATTGGAAATTTTGCCCGTAGTTCACATTCAACCAACGAAACTATTTCAGCACAGTGTATTCGACAGCGTTTTATACTCTGATTGCGGTACTAAGTTCGTAGGGGCTAACAAAGAGCTAAAGGTTTTGTTTCTTACTAACTTTTGCAGCTCTGTAATGTTGTACCAAACATTGACATTATAATACCTTTGCAACCCTGTACTGCCCCACAGAGAATTTTTTTTGTTTTGGAATAAACCAGAATTCTGAATCTTAAAGGAAAAATACGCATTTTCAGTTCAACCTTAAACTAAATTGTAAGGTTGTTATTATTATTTGTGTTTTCTCAACATTCATTTTTTTTATTACTACTATTATTATTTTCGCAACACAAGGAAATGCAAAAATAATCAAAAAGTAAGGAAGAGTCAATGAACACATTTGTGATGTGTTCAAACAATAAAACAACTATAAAGAAGCCACAAAAGGGCAATTAATAGTGATTTCCTGAAATTTCATTACAAGGTCTCTACGGGCCTTTTCACACGTTCCCGTACTAATCACCTTTAAACCTCAATAAAAACTAAACTATTGGTCGTATCGCTTTGAAAGTGATAAAGGACCTTCTCACTCATTGAAGGGTTAATCAAAAGTATTCTCAAAATTCAGTGAGTCGGAATAGGTAATGAAAAATCTTAGGTGGAGCAAAATTCATAAGACTTCTTGTAGTACTAATCATGGAACACAACCTTCGGTAACGTCTAGAAAATGAAGGAGGTCCGTATGTAACAGCTGTGTTGGAACGGCGCTGTTTTTCTGATTAAGCCTATTTACATTAGAAGGAGACTGAACGCCACCACAAAGCAGACAGTGCAAGAAAACATGACCACTGCATGTGACGATCATTTTAAGCCTTTATATACTTATACATATTGTCTTGGGAAAGAAGTGTTTCAAGCATTAGCTCGCACTTTGTTTGACTTATTGCCCAAGGCATAAGACACTGCGTTTGGCTTATTGCCACATTATGCAAAGCAATCACAATACGATTCTCTTTAGCTCCCCACTCCATTGTTAATAAGCGAAAGCACACGCTGAACTGATTATTATATATGAGTAGACACTTGAAAATGAGGTTTCCTATGACCCAAGCTGCTAAAGAAATGCTTGCTTCAGAGTTGTCACCACCTTTTGTGGGAGGCACTATTGGGGCCGTAGATTGTACTCATATGTATTAGGCCGGGTCGATTTTTATGGGTGAAAAAAAAAACCAACAAAGCGGCTAGCAAAAACGAAAACTACAGAAAGATCTAAGAAAGTTTTGCCGAGAAACCATGGGTCTAAAATTAATTCCCAGTTCGCGCAGAGCGACTTTAGATTTTGTGGTCATACTTATTAAATTGTACTCAAAAACCTATACTTTCATAAGAAGTGATCCGAAAAATTGTGCTTGGTTTCTTCGATTATAACAAAAGTTTGTGCTTCTATGTATGCAGCATACAGATATTCCCATATTTTTTTAAAAAATGCTAAAATTGTGGAAAATACGGTGGATCGAAAATAAAATTTCATTATTGTAATTAAGTTTTCAAAAAATTAAATGTTTTTGTGGTGCAAGTTACAGACATTGGTTTTTATGCTGATGACGGGGAATCTTTTCTAGTTCTATATTTGTTAGGTTTTAAAGTCTTTTTTGGATTCCATGCGTGGAACTTTCTATAGTTACGGCCATGATATCGTCTCTATTCTTTGCGATAGCGCGTCGGGAAACTGTTGTCAGAAGCTGTACACAGCGCTCAGTTTCTTGGATGTGACATGGAATACCTGGGTCAGGAAGCGGCGGATCATCAGACTCAATAAACTGCAACAAGTGTTTGTATGGAATGTTTGCTGAGAATGGAGGCTCAGACAAAACACTGTCATCATCTAGGACAACCAGATCAAAGTAGTCTGAGCATTCAAAATTTATTGCGTGCTTTTTATCATAAACCCTTAGATTACTTTATCACGATAATGTAGTATCTTTTTTATGGCTCTTTCGCGAACATCTTTTCTCTTATCATAAAGCATTGTCAGTAAGATATTTTCAGGATGAGCGAAGTATGAATTATTTTGGATTACAGTGTTAACAATTTCTCGCAGCGTTGGTGGTAAATATCGCGTTGACTGTATAAATTTAAAAAACAAGAGACTGCCGTATACAACTCAGTTGTAGAACTTAATGTTAAAGTACATCGGTACGTAAACTTTCATTATGTAAGTTGCCAAAGTTTTTAAATTCGCTGATGGTGAACTAGTTGTCACGTATAAACGTAAGAGTCTGCTTGCCTTTGTTAGCCAGCGAGAGTGCACAATTTGTCCCGGTTTCATACTGGCTAAATTTTTGGGGCAGAAACCATCACAAACTACATTTGCCATTCGATACAAGTACTGAACGTCAGTCGAGAGCGTTTTTTCACGAATGGGTGGAGGCATATCTCCCAACGAAATGGCCTCAAAGTCGGGTACAGCCTACAGACAGATTTTATTTATTTAGCTCAGTAGTGCGATTCACTAACTTTAAACGGTACGACAATTGTTATTTTTAGCGGAAATATTTGCCGTTTGCACTAACGATTGTGCGATTCACTAACTTATTCTTAACGACACTTAACAGCTTTTCCGTTGTATTTATTCAAAGTGATAAAGAGTGGCATCTCAGTCAAACTAAATGCCAAAATAAGCGAAAAGCACAAAGAGGAATAGAAAAAAAACAAACGAATGCCTGCTGCCAAATATAAATTTGAGCGATTTTGTTATATTTCATTAAAGTGAAATAGATATTAGTTTGTTTCAAACTACAAACACTTAATATTCTTTATATACATATGTATATTGCAATGATCCATTGTAGCAGAATTCCGGACTCTTCTATGAGTGTTTTGTTAGAATAGTCATCAACTTGACTCCAAGGAATATGTGGAATAACCTGCAAATATGCCATGGTTATCGTTTTCAAACTTCGCGTTGTGCTCCAGCGTATTTAGGATTTACATACATATATTTAATTTTTTTTAATTATAATCATTTATCTATACATATATTAAAACTAAACTATATTTCTGTTTTTATACATGGATCTTTGTAAAAGTTTGCTTTTACCATTTGCATATTAATTGAATAGTAGATGTAGTGGTTGGCATAAGCCTCCTCATGATTCCTTGGTGGCAAAATTGGTATGTGCGTGGAATCGACAGCTCCAATACAGCCTCCCACAAAGGGAGACGACGCCGAAGCAAACATTTCTTTAGCAGAATGGCGTTCCACTTGGGTCATAGGAAACCTCACTTTCTGGTGAAACAACGAATCATTGATTGCATCCGTTACCCGATGAATGCCGGCTTACGGAAAACTGACTCATGGATATTCCCCATTGTTCACCTACGAGTCGTTGATAGCAACCAGTTGGGAAGAACCTTAACGCGGCTAGAACCTACCAATATAAAAGTAAAATTTAAAATTGCATACAGGCTTAAAGATTACACGAGCTACCTGTTTCTCAGTTGATATTGCTGTTATTCTGGATCCTCTTATTTTTTATTTATTTATTTATTTTATTTTAAGTCAAATGAAACAATTAATTTCTTACTGACTATAGAGAACAATTACTTAGAAACTAGTTAAAATAATTATACAGTAAGCTCCGGACTGCTCCAGGCGATGTAGACGGGTCCAAGTTCGGAACATTATTTAATTCAGACACTGTTCTTGACATAGGAGCAAATTTGATGTAATCAAATTTAGGATGCTCAGTGTAAAACAAGGGGACGTGTCGGAGATTCCGAGCGGTAATGAAAAAGTTTAATTTCCCCAGTAGGGCAGGGCAGTCAACTGTACCATTTAGCAGATTCATTACAAAACTACAAGAAAGAAAAGAAGATCTGGATTGTAAAGTTTTCAAGGATAAGAGGTGACAGCGGGATTGGTAGGGAGGTATGGGATCAGTAAAGTTTAAAGAACGTAGTGCAAATTTAATAAATATTTTTTGGATTCGCTCTATACGGTTAATATGAGTAGCGTGATATGGTCTCCAAATGAAGGCTGCATAATCTAACCTGGATCTTACTAAGGTGGTATATAATAACTTGAGAGTGTATGGATCTGAGAAAGCAAAACAGTTACGTCGAACAAAAGCTAACATAGCGTACGATTTAGAGACAGCATAATTAACGTGGGTGGTGAACCTAAGTTTGGTATCAAAATATACACCCAAATCTTTGAACTCATTAACGTGATCGAGGGGTGAACCTGAAATTTGATACCTAGTTTGGAACGGGTTATACTTTCTGGTAAATGTGGAATGGAAACACTTTTTTATATTCAGAAAAAGCTGATTTCGAGAGCACCACGAGTAGAGTTTATCAAGCTCTAGTTGTAATGCGCAGGTGTCCTGCAAACTTCTGACTGAAGAGTAAATTTTAAGATCGTCAGCATATAAAAGAAATTTAGATGTTTGGAAGCAGGAACTGATATCGTTAATAAATAAAATGAATAGTAAAGGCCCCAGTATACTACCCTGGGGGACGCCTGACATCGCAACGAAGGGCTGAGAAGAAACATTGTCAAAGGCGACTACGCATTGTCTATTAGACAAATAAGAACGAATCCACTGCAGAAAAGTGGAGTGAAAACCCATTTCCGATAACTTAGCCACTAAATGTTTATGGGAGACCCTATCAAAGGCTTTAGAGAAGTCTGTATAGATCGCATCAACCTGATGCCCATCCTGAAAGGCTGCAAAGCAATCCGCAGTAAAAACTGCAAGATTAGATACAGTTGACCGGCCACTGACGAATCCATGTTGGTTTGGGCTAATCAAGGTACTGACTGAGAAAGACAACTTCACTTTAATAACGCAGTCGAAGATTTTAGAGACAGTAGACAATTTCGAAATTGGGCGATAATTGCTAACGTCATTCTTATTGCCACTTTTGAAAATTGGGGTTATAGAAGCATTTTTCCAATCATCAATAAACTCGCCATTGGACAGAGACTTATTAAAAATTAGCGTTAAGGGTTCTATAAGAGCGGGACATTTTTTAAAAATAATAGTCGATAAGCCATCCACATCCATTTGTTTGGGGAATTTTAAAGACTGAATGCCTTTTTCAATGTCTTCAGCCGATAAAGTAACCGACCCAAACGATAGGGTAGAGTCGGAGACACACATGCGAACGGGACTGCTGACATGATCCAACTCAGACACAAAATTTGAGCAAAAATACTCAGCGAAAAGATTTGCTGCCGCAATAGGGGTATTTGCGTGTTTTTCTTTGTAGTAAACCGATGAAGGTATATTAGAAGTAGCCTTCTTGGATTTGATATAGCTCCAAAAAGCCTTAGGGTTATTTTTGATATTAGCTTCTTGATTATTTATATACTTTTTATAAAGAAACTTATCGAGGACATTAAACTTTTTCAGATAAAATTGGTATAGTTCATTATAAGCAGAGGAATTCGAAGCTTTGTATTTCTTATAAAATTTATTTTTACGATTTTTGAGATGCTTCAGTTCTTTCGTATACCAAGGAAGAGTGTAGGCCTTTCTGGGAAAAGTAGGAATGAGATCTAAACACAACTCATAGATGCAAGATTTAAAAGCTTTAAAAGCGCTTGATGTGCCTAAATTACCAAGAAAATCAGGCAAGTTATAGCCCATTAACACTGAATTCAAATGGTCAAAGTCACACATGTTATAGTTGAATATTGGCCTGATACCATCAACAGGAGCAGTATAAAATTCATAAGAATGTAAGCTTAACACTAGCGGAATGTGGTGCATATTACTCACAGATATAGGTGAGTTGCACTCAGTTAGCTGATAGTTTAAATTATTGCTTAAAAATATTAAATCTAAAAGGCGATTTAGCTTATTAAAGTAACTATTAATTTGAGATAAACCAATGCTTAAGAGACTATCTATCGTAAACAGATCGCATTCGTTTGATGCGTTTGCAGGAGACAACACTATTGAATTGTTCGATTTACGCCAGGATACAGAACTCAGATTAAAATCACCTAAGACACATACATAGATGATGATCGCCTATTCTGGAACTAAGATATACTACATTCTCCATGTGAGATTTGTAAATTAAGCTACTACTGTTCGGCGGAATATATGATGCGCACAGGAAAAGTCGTCCAGACGAGCATCTCATGTTAATACAGAGTTGGTCGAGGATAGTATCAGAGTTCTGTAGTTGGACTAAGGACGTGTTGTATTTACGCTGGACGGCAATTAAAATTCCACCTCCTCTGGTTATCAAGCTGATAAATTAGGTATTCAGCCAAGTCTGGAGTTAACCGATACAGTGTTTGAAAGTCTGTTGCATTTAGATGAAAGGGATTGCCCACATCTCGAAGTAAACGTCGATCCACTGTTGGAGCGCTTACTTCTTCATCACCTCGTGATAAATCATATGTCAAATATTTAAACGACATTATTTAATGTTCCTTTTTTAATTACAAGAAAACAAATCTCTGAATTTAAAATTTTTCTTTTATTTAAATTGAAATCACGAATTTCACTTTTCTCGATTGAGTTAACAACATAAAATTTGTTGTCGTTTAGTTGTCGGTCATCGACTAGCTAACATCAACAGCTGATTCGGCGAATGCGAAAATCGTTAGAAAATGGCTACTGAATAGCAGGGTCGCTAAAATTTTGGTTAAGTTGAGTTAACCAATCGAATATCTTTAAAATAAGTTAGTGAATCGCACTACAGATCAAAATATACATCTTAGGCTCTTTAAAACAATTGTTTGCTTACTGCCATCTGCTCGCATGTTTCGATTTGCTTTGTTATTATCCCACTAGCTGTGCGCGGTCCGCTTGTAGTGGACTTTTCCAATGCGGAGAACAAGTGACGAAGTGGAAGTTCATTAAAGTGTAATAAACAAACAAACCAGGGCAATGGTCTATTCAACATGACTTCGAATCTCCTTAAAATTCCATTTTCAGAACCTGTGTTTGTTGCTTCTCCATCACAGCAAATTCCAATCAGTCTCTCAAGGGACATATTTTTTTCTATAAGGAACTCGCACAATTCCCTCTGTTTTATTTTAGCGTCCTCGGCGTCGACTTTTACGTAACCCAACAATCTGCTCTCAGGCTCTTTAAGAACCACTAAATGTGATTCTTTTACCATTCTCGGATGATATCTTCCATTTTCTTCTTCGCTCGTCAGAGAGTTGTTTTTTCTGCCATCAAAGGAGAAGGCTACCAGATCACAGTCATTGCGTTGCTTTCTTCGAAGAGAATCCCTACATTTCTTTCTTTCACGTGAAACTTTAGATTTGCCCATAATTATTGGTTCCCATTTACATCTTTAAAGTCAATATCTTTGAAAAGCGATGTGGCCAAAAAAGAAGCAACCCTATTCCCGATTCCAAACCTATCGCACGCCATAGCGAAATGAGGTGTATCGTACCTTTTGGTATTAATTTTTTTTTCGACGAACTTGGCTCTCTTGCAGTTGGCATGGCAAACATCACCTCTGATTCAACATCCATATTTGTTGAGCCAGGAAAAAAAGTTGGATCAAGACTAGTTGGCGCCAGTGTTGATTGTTGGTCAACAGCAATCGCCTCGAATTCGGGAATGGTTAGCTTCCTCTTACTGTGCTGATCAATCATAAACTCTTGGAGTTCAATGGGTATTAAACCACAGCAGCAAGGCAATGTTTTTGCGCACTGACATTTTCCAATACAAAACACTTTATCAATTGTTTCCAGAAACGATGAAGACTTATGTGGTCTACTTTTAAATTTTATTTCATTATGATATATATTTAGCAATGTTTTCAGTTTTTTCGAGGCAGTTTTTTCATTGATTAACGGAATGTTTAGTTTATTCCAAATTTCCCAAATTTTTTTTGCCACTTGTGTGTTAAGATTACCGTACGATTGCTTTTTTTTGTTGTTTTTTGCTCAGCCACGCGTAAAAATAAATAGTATTTTAATACATCACGATTACTTGGTAGATTTAGATCACTTAAATCTCTTGGCAAGCCAATATTCAGACTGGGAAGACCACTTGTGTGGTAAGAGTACCGTACGATTGCTTTTTTTGTTGTTTTTTGCTCAGCCACGTGAAAAAAGAAATAAGTTACAAAAGCCTGCTATTATTGCATTAATTGCATGGCATGCTGTTATTTTTAAAACTATAGGTTTTTGAGTACAATTTAATAAGTATGACCACAAAATCTAAAGTCGCTCTGCGCGAACTGGGAATTAATATTAGACCCATGGTTTCTCGGCAAAACTTTCTTAGAATTTTCTGTAGTTTTCGTTTTTGCTAGCCGCTTTATGCGAAAAAAATTCGACCCGCCCTAATATGTATATCAATTTTGCCACCAAAGAAACATGGGGAGGATTATGCCAACCACCATATTTACCATTCAATTAATGTGCTAATGATAAAAGTAAACTTTTATCAAGGATCCAAGTATCAAAACAGAAAAATAGCTTAGTTTTAATAATGAGGAGTCATTGTGAAGCAATGACTCATAGATTACATCCTTTACACCAGAGCCGCTCAAAATAATGCGCAATTTTTCATGCCTATACTCGGAGTATAGGCAAGCAAATGCAGTCGAAACATGTACGCTATGACGCTAATTCTGCCAGCGTCAAAAAAAAAGATCGTCAAAAAGGACTAAGCTTGGATTTCTGACTTTGGCACATGCGAAGCCATGCTTTTACTTTCAGTTGCTATTCAGCAGTTGAGCAAAGAAGAACGTACACACATACATAGCAATATTTTTTTTATGATACACACTTGCAAAAAAACATTCAAAATGTTCAATAAAGAATGGCTGTACAATTTTTTTTTCCTTGAAAATAGAGATGGCGAAGCGCAATGCGTTAATTGCTATAAAATAATGCAAACAAAACTGAAATTTAATTTAGAAAGACATTATATGAATTGTCACACTCGATTTCACCTTATTTCAGGTGACGAACGGACACGTATTCTGTATGAATTAAAAGCCCTGTTTTACTTAAAATTTTATTTTGATGATGTTTCCGTTGTTGATAATGTTGCTGTTGTTGATGATGATCATTATACTTAATAAAACGGTTCAATTAAAAAAAGCTTCTTACATTGTAGCTATGTATTTAGCAAAAAAAGGGCGTCCATTTGATGATGGGGTCTTCTTTAAAGATATGGGCATTGAATTTTTTAGCTGTTTTGGCGAAACTGGGAAGGAGGTCTGTAAAATTTTAGAGGCCACTCAATTATCTCGCCCAACCATAACTCGGCGAACTGAAAAAATAAGTTCGTACATATTTGCCTGTACCCGAGAAAGACTCCAAAATTGCATTTATTTTTCTATTTCTTTAGATGAAACAACGGACATTAAAAACATAAGTCAACTAATTATTTGCGTCAAATCGGTAAACGAAAATTTAGAAAAATTTGAAGAAATGCTTTCTCTTGTTCCCTTTCATGGTAATGTAACTGGAAAACTTATTTTCGATGCTGTTACAGAACATGTTCTTTCTATTGTTCATTCAAAGAAGCTGAGTTCAGTCTGCACTGATGGTGCGGGAGTTATGGTTGGCCAAAATATTGGTATAGTAGGATTTCTTCGAAAAAATAATATTAATGTTGCCACATTTCACTGCATTATACATCAGCAGGCTCTGTTTGCAAAACAATTAAATATGGTAAATGCAATGGAGACGGCTGTCAATATTATAAATAAAATTAGAGGGGGACACCAAGCCCTTCGTCATAGAAAATTTAAAAAATTGTTGGAAGAATTGTCTGCAGGTTATGGCGATTTGCTAATGTACACAGAGGTTCGATGGCTAAGTCGTGGCAAATGCATAGAAAGACTCCTAAATTTAAAGGATGAAGTCAAGATTTTTCTTCAGGACGGCAATAACCCTGAGTTATTAGAATTGGGGAATAAAATGGGGGATAAAGATTTTTTATCAGATTTAGCCTTTCTTTGCGATGTAACGACAATTGTTAATGAGTTAAATCTCCATTTGCAAGGCAAAAATAAGAATATTTTTTACTTAATTGCATATGTTCGCCAATTTGAAAGGAAAATTAAAATAATAATAGAGCAATTAAAAAATGAAAATATGCTAAGCTTACCAAGAACCTGTGAGATAATAATGGATTATCAAAATCAAAAGAAACTACCTGAATATGTAGTAGTCTTAGAATCGATTTTAACAAATTTTAATACAAGGTTTCAAGATTTCAATAAAATTCAGCAACTCATTTCTCTCCATAATGATCCTATAAATTGCATTATCGAAGAACAAGATGATAATTTTCATGAAGAAATACTTAGAATGCGAAATGATTCTAACTTACCTCTAGGCGCGGGTAAGGAATTTTGGAGGAAAATTAATTCACAGTCGTATTTAAAAATTAAAAATGAAGTATACAAGTTATACTCAATGTTTGGGTCGACTTATACTTGCGAAGCTGCGTTTTCTTCGCTTAAATTTCTTCACTCGAAATACAGGAATTCAGTTTCGAATAAGCATATAGAGGACTTAATGAGAATCAAAACTTACGATCTTGAAGTCGATATGGAAAAAATCATGGAAAGTTAAAAAAAATTAACAAACGTATTTGCTGTTTTTGTTGTTATTATTGTTGTTTTAATTGCTTTTTTAATCAAAAACCAGAATTTTTTATTTTTTTCTAAATTTTTAATAACAAAATAAACAAATAGCACGATTTCACTCAGTGTACTAAGCAAGCGCGCGCACACAATCATACGCTAGCAGATATCAAATGTGTGATTATATGCGTTGGTAAATAAATTGCGCATTATTTTGAGCGGCTCTGCTTTACACGATGAGTGCCGGCTTACGGATGACTGACTGGCTCATGAATATTCCCCTTTACTCATTTACGGGTCGTTGTTAGCAACCAGTTACGAAGAATCTTAAAGCCGCTAGATCCTATCAATATAAAAGATAAATGCTTCTAATTAAAAAATATAAATATACAATCGAAATCCTAAATACGCTGGAGCACAACGCGAATTTTGAAAACGAAAACCATGGCATATTTGCTGGTGATTCCGGATATGCCTTAGAGTCGAGTTGATGACTATTCTACCAAACCACTCAGAAGAGAATGCAATTCTACTACAATGCAATGTATAAAAAGAAGGATAAACGTCCGTAGTTTGAAATAAACTAGTATCTTATTTCACTTTAATGAAATATAATAAAAACGCTGAAATTTATTTTTGTCAGCAGGCATTCGTTTGTTTTTTCTCTATTCTTCTTTGGGATTTTCGCTTAATTTGACATTTAGTTTGACAGAGTTGCCACTCTTTACCACTTTGAATAAATACAACGAGACAGCTGCTAAGTGTCGTTAAGAATAAGTTAGTGAATCGCACAATCGTTAGTGCAAACGAGAAATATTGTCGTCAAAAATTGCGATTGTCGCACCGTTTAAAGTTAGTGAATCGCACTGCAGGTGCATCATATTGGCATTCCTTACAAATTTCATGTTTTACGTTATAAACTTTAAGACCATATTTATATATTCTTAAAAGAAATATGTATTTGTTGTTTTTTTTATACACGAGTGCACTTGGCCACACTAATTTTATTCACATAACGGTTGTTTGTAACAACCTAAAGCAATCAATATAGATATAGACACAAGAATGATAGAACACGAGATTGGGCTTCCGCGCTGCGAGCAACTGATAGTGAGCTAGTAGAGAACAAAGAAAAAATTGTAAAATATATGAAGAAGAAGCGCAGAATAACCGGGCAAACGACAGATTGGTTGAAAGTTTTGTAAGCATTGTCTGTGTAAAATAGAAGCAATATGGTTTATTTCGTCAGCGAATAGTTGGATGTTTACAAATCGACAAAGAGAGATAGGTATGTATGATATGTATGTATGTACAAAAATGCTCAGAAGCAAAAAAAGAATCGATGACGCCATGTCTGTCTGCCCGTCCGTTATATCGCGTAAAGCGAGTAAATATAGACATATCTCAATAAACATGGTACTCATATTGCGCTTGACCCAAGGTAGGTTATTAATAAAAATATAACGGAGTTATTTCAGTCACTACTTAGTCTTGTGAGGACAGTATCCTTTTTACAGATGAGAAAATTTTCACTGCTGAAGAAGTTTTTAATAAGAAAAACGACAAATCCTACGCAAGAACTCGCAAACCCGATATTTTGGCGATCTTGTCAGTAGTAATTTTCAATAAAACCTAGACCAGCAGATATACTGAATTAAATTATAAATTCTTTTTTTTTTATGGAAATTATCAATGTTGATTTTTTATCAAGTTAAGCGTATATGTACACTGACGAGAAAAACCAGTCCAATAGCAATTTTTTTTACAATATTTGTAAGGGTTTCACGATAAATTTGTTAGGCCTTATCCTACATATGTATGTATATATAAAAATATAGCCGTTGGATGCGCGGGGTGGCGATAGAGGCGAGCCATTCAGAAAATCCCTTTAAAATCCATTACATGGCTCTGTAGTCGAAATTTCTAGAGAATTCATATATATGGTTCGATTTGTTTAGTTAAAATCTAATAAGGTTAGTGCAGTTAAAAACAATGCTCTTAGTCATAGTTGATATATCTGTGGTCACAAACAATAACCGCCTAAGTAGAAAAACCTGAATTCTAAAAAAAGTTGTATACATTAGGATTGTAATGACAGCCTTATGGGAAACCAAAATATTTTTGCCCACAACTTATTAAATAGGCCAACTGGAGAGATGGCGATTTCACATGCGCATGCAATAGTACTTGCAGAATACATTGGCATACATAACTCGAGTTTATCTTAAGTCGGCATAGGCGGTTATTGTTTGTGACCACGGATATAGTTGAGTTTCAAATTACATAAATCTTTTTTTGGCAGATATTCCATTTAAAATTATGTCAAAATACTGCTAATTACTATATATTTGACTTCATCTCTACTATGACTGGCACATTGTTTTCAAATTCATTGAAGGTGCACTTTTAGTTTTAAAAAGCAGCTAGGTATATGGAAAAGTAGTAAGGAATGCAGACGAAGCCGCGGGTATCAACCAGTTTTCTATAAAAATATAGTTGATACTATAAATAAACACCATCTGAATTAATGTTTTGAATGTGGTGACTTCAATTCCAGGGTGGGTAAGGAAGTAAGGAAAGGATCTTTGGACACACTGTAGGAAAATTCAGTTCACGACGAAACCTCTACCAATGGACTGAGATTGCAATTGCGACAGACAGTTTGTAACTGTCAAGATACGACTCTTACACTTGTTTACTAAGAGCACTTCTCAGTAAACCGGAGTTCGCGAGCATTTCGAGCACATTTCTCGTGGCGACTTACGCAAGGCCGGGGCAAATCCCTGTGAGAATAAGAACGGCGACCCGGTGGCCGATGTCCAAAGCACACTTAAATTGTGGAGGGAGCATTTCTCCATTTTGCTAAATGGCATCTCCGGGGGAGATGAATATCCCGAAGCCCAAATTGCTGATGGCGGCATTAACATTCCGTCACTCGACCTCGATGAGGTTCTGATAGCAGTAACGTGGCTAACAATAAGAAAGCCGCGGGAGCTGATTTATCACCAGCTGAGTTATTTAAGAACTGAACTGGAACTGATCAGTGTGACTTTAGACCTGAGATTTGGTATGGTATCCCGGCAATATTAAAACGGCTTTGCAAAATAACGCTAAGTAACACCTCCAGCTCCGTTTAGAATTAAACAGGATCTCACCGAGTCGTTTGATACCAAACGAGTTTTCAGACAGGGTGAATCCGCTCGTGCGACTTTTTGAAACCAGTCGGGCACCATCTGTTATAAAAGTGTGCAACTGCTGGCGTAAGCCGATGCCATCGGCATCGTTAGCCCTGGCTGGTTGGCTGAATTTCACATATGATTTTTTGCGCTTGAGGTTGTCGTAATGGATCCATTTTTCATCGCCAGTAGCAATCCGATGCAAAAATGACTTCATTTTGTGGCGTTCCAGCAGCATTTCCGACAAGCAAACCGCCTTTCGACATCTCTCGGCTTGAGTTTTTGTGGAACCCAATTTCCTTGCTTTAGAATATATCCAGCTGCTTTTAAACGTTTTGAAATGGCTGCTTGAGTGACACCCAAAGATTCTGCGAGCTCTTCCTGCGTTTGGCAATAATCTTCATCGAGTAATGCTTCCAGTTCTTCATCTTCAAACTTTTTTGGCTGCCCAGGACGTTCATCGTCTTCCAAGCCAAAATCACTACTTTTAAATCGTGCAAACCACTTTTGGCACATCCGTTCAGCTAGAGCATGTTCACCATAAACTTAAACCAAAATATGATGACTTTCGGCAGCAATTTTCTTCATATTAAAGTAATGAAGAAAAACTCCCCGCAAAACACTTTTTCAGGCACAAAGTTCGACATATTTGAGTGAAAAAAATTATTATTGTGTACGCTTCAAATGAATGACATATACTGAAAAGACGTACAATGACAGTAGCTTTCCAACGTACGTTCGGATTATATTGGAACGATGGAATACATACAAGTTACATACAAACCGCATGAATTAAGTTATAGACCCAATATAAAAGCAACGAATACAGAATACCTAGGCATATATATATGTACATAAATTACAGGTTTTTGTTGTAACCCTGCTATAGGATTTTTCATTATTTGTTTTTATTTGGCTTTGCATGATAACCTGTTTTGCCCCAGTCTACCATTTATTACATAGATTGTCGGCGGAAAAAATACTTAAAGTTTGGTATACCTGTAAACTATATATTAGGAGTATTATTTTGTATTTATTATTTATTTTGTTCCTACTAAGTTCTGCATTATCCTGTTCATTATTGTATTAAAGTATAAGAGTCGCATGCCGTGTGGCATTAGTTATTAAATTTACAAACGATTTCTGTTATAAATGTGTAGAAAATTTATTAATAGTCTTGTTCTTATATGTATATAAAGGCCTTTTGTAGTTTATGGACTAATGAATCAATGGAGCTCAAATTCAGACGGTGACTTTGTAATTATAGATATTGTTTATAGAACAAATAAAATTCAATTGCAGGCACTGGAGCCGGGATATCTCTACCGTATTTAAAGTCGGATTTGATTGAAAATAAGAACCTGAATTTGTAGGGTGTAGCGAAGCGTGCCGGGTCAGCTAAAGTAAACTATAAAAATGAATACGTTTTCACAAAAATTGGTTCTATTACTGCAATTAATGTACGATTTTAAACACAAACACAAGTAGCTAAGTTTTTGGAGCTGTAATCTTGAGTTGTAAATCTTTTGCATATATCTATACATAGTTTGATACATTTTAAGAAATACAAGATCTTAATTAATTATGTTAAATTTTCATTTTAGTGAAACGGAGCGCTACAAAAAAATCAAATGGCAAGATGTTCGCGTCGGTGACCTGGTGCATTTATCTAATAATGAGACTGTGCCGGCAGACATTCTACTTCTAAGAACAAGTGACTCACATGGTGCCTGTTATATTGACACTTGTGATTTAGACGGTGAAACAAATCTTAAACGGAGAGAAGTGAATGTTTTTAGCTAAATCATTTTCTTATAAAAAGAGACATGAAATTTTTTTCTTTTAGGTTGTGCGTGGTTTCACAGATAAACAAACTATATTCATGCCTAGTAAATTCCTGAGTAAAGTTGAGGCTGATGCGCCCACTACAAAACTTTATAGATTCCATGGGGCCTTAATACATTCAACTGGAGAGCGCATACCTATTGCCACGGAAAACCTGCTGCTTAGAGAAAGTCGTCTGAAAGTAAGTTTGTAGAATCAATATTTTTAGGATTGAACTGTAACCACAATAATTATTGATTTCAGAATACTGATTTTATTGAAGGTATCGTAGTATACGCAGGTCACGAAACAAAATCAATGTTGAATAACAGTGGCCCACGTTACAAACGCTCTCAAGTCGAACAACAGATGAATATTGATGTGATATGGTAAATCAAGTCTATATGTCTTTATTTAATTTGGTCTAACAATTTAAATCATTACAAAGTATGTATAATACAAAATTCACTTATAATTATCATGAATAATGCACTTATCTAATTAACAGAAATCAAAATACACATAAATGATGTCCTAGAAAGTAAAAAGTCAAGTACTTGTGACATTAAATTATCTAGGAGCACGATAAATAGACCCATTATTGGAATATTTTGTTCTAAGTTTACCCCTATAAAAAGAAATTAAAAAAAACCCCCTGAAAGAATGTTAAGTCGAATCCATTAATGAGTAATTAAAATACAAACTTTCTTAGAGACTTATGAGACCTGATTCCCCAGTTCCCAAGTAACAGCGTGTTTGATCGAAAATTTAAGCTACTTCCTTAAAATTTGCTCTGAATCGGATGTGTTGCTCGAAAGTCTTAATAATACATCTATTTTCTGAAGTCAGTCATACAAATGATGACTAAATTTTTAATACTTTTGTGTTGTTTGTAGCATCAACTCATTTTTCTTTCAATAACAGAAATAAAATACATCATTTTGAAATCTAATCTATACCATCTCCACTCGTAAATGAGAAAGAGTCATATTAAAATGTGAAAACGGCAAATGAGCAGAACCGGTGGAGGTGACCTTTTTACAAGGTTTTTCATTATGAATTCTTTTCGTTCACTTTGTATAAAACTATAGTTCATACTATAAAAAAAACTATGTCAATTTATGTTTTAAACTTTCAATTTTTTAGAAGGATGTTTACACATTTTCTGGGTACGCAGTATAACAACATATTTAATTTTGGTATAATAAAGTGCCGCCTTCGACTGGCTTTGACAACTGCCACAGCAAAAACTAAAAAAAAATACATATAAGTTGTATGAGTGAATTCTCTGTTGGTATTGCCACCACCTTACTGAATCTGAATACGCCTTGCTAGCACTATTCCGATCATGTCAAACGAACGCTGGCATTTCGGCTAAATTATTTGTGCAGAATATGTTTTAAAAATCGTCGGGCAAAAAGTAATATGATTTATTTAAAAAAAAAGAGGTTTAGTACAATGTTGTATTTCCAAACGCGTGCCTATGCAAAGCAGTGGATCTCCGCGGAGTTTTGCATTTGTAAATATGTACATATGTATATGCAAACCGAAGTTAGTTTACGTACATATAGATACCGCTATGTGTCCCTTGCTTATTCGTCACGCCATAATTTGGTTGATCTGCAAACGCAAATCAATTGCAGAATCAGTCGCTGACCAACAAGAAGAGATAAAGGGCACACTGCGAAATAAATCAAGCCAAGCCAAGATAAGCCAAGAAAGTGCTTGCGTTAAATTCGCCAGCGGGTCAACGACAAATCTTTATTTCGCAGTGAAATACGACAATTATTTCACTGTTTGATTGCCGTTTATGGAAAGTTCTCGCCGTTCTGGAGTCATCGCCTGTACACATACATATATTTTTGTACTTGCCGCCGCCAACGAATAAGAACTGCAGCCGTTCTTATTGGAAATATTTGTATGTGTGACTGAGACATCGAACTTTTTATTTGCCAAGCCTAACGAGGAATTAGGCACATAATTTATTGCCAATTTAAGGAGTTATTTGCAACTCGCCTATTTATTTTGCCTGCAATTCGCCATATTGCAGTTACAAATTTCGCGCAGCCATCCACGATTGCACTTCGACATGGCTACACCAGTCAATACGCCCTCTTCAAAAGCCACTACATCTGCGTCAGTGGCTGACCAGCTGAAGCTAGTATCGGATGCCGGTACTGCCGCCGACATCATTGGTTCGCCTAATACTTCCATTGCCGAGGGAGTTAGTACCCGTGCCTCATCTACCGCTCGTAGTGAAGCGATGTTTCAGGCAATGCCGCGCTTGAACGCAGCCTGAAATTAGCCCAGCATAAGATACGAGACCACGAGTCCGCAAACGAAGCCCAAAGCACAGATGCGCGAAGCACAGCCAGTACGCCCAGCGACAGTTCCGCCAGTGAACCTGCCCTGCCGATGACACAGCTTCACTTTCCTCAGTCGCAGCCGCCGATAGTAACGAGTTCTGCTACAATCATAGAGGGTGTGCAGCCGCCGCTGCCACCTCACAACGCCACATGTTATCCGATGTATACCGCCACACGTTTCCCGCCGCCTATTTACGCATTTTCAACAAATGGTTCAGCTGGAACGTCAGCAAATGGTATGTACACCAGCTCGACTTTGCCTCCGCCCGACGCATACCTTAATAGCCTTTCGTCAACGATGCCGATTCCACCAAACGTAAGCTCTATACTGCCGCAATTTTCAACGCAGCCAAGAAAACTGCAAGATTTGCCAGAGTTTAATGGGAAGCCGGAGGATTGGCCGATATTTCTTACCGCTTACACCGAGTCAACAGCTGTCTATGGGTACAGCTGCTTTGAAAACAACTTACGCCTGCAGATGTGCTTAAAGGGTGAGGCCCGAGAGGCTATCAAATCGTTGCTAATCCACCCGAACAATGTAGGAAACATTATTCAGCAGCTTAAATTCCGATACGGGCGCCCTGAGCAGTTAATCCGAAGCCAGTTAGCCCATATTCGAGAAATTGCTCCGATATCGGAAAGCTCAGTGATAAAGTTGATACCATTTGCGATGAAGGTCAATAACATTTGTGCGTTTTTACGTTCTGCGTACGGCGGGGAGCAGTATATAACCAATCCAACGCTACTCGATGAGTTCGTTGGGAAGTTACCCATGAGCAAGCGTATGGAATGGGCGGTCTTTGCATCGTCTTGCAGCCATATGCAACGGTTCAACATTTCAGCGATTGGCTCACAAAACTTGCCAATGTCATATGGACGGTTTACGACGGGAAAGCAACGAGAGACTCAAAGCGCCGAGTTGTTTTGCACGTTGCCGAATCGCAACGTCAACCAGTCCGTTCCGTTTGCCAGGGTCAGCATAAGGTATCCAATTGTAGCCAGTTTAGCCAACTTACAATGCCGAAGAGGTGGGAAGAAGTGAAACGACGTCGCCTCTAATTCTCGTGTCTCAGTGTTGGCCATGTATCGCGCCTTTGCCAACGGCGTAAACCATGTACCACCGATGGATGCAAACGGTTGCATCTCAGGTTGTTGCACGAATCTGAGAACACCATCGACGGTCTGCCAAACCAGTCAACGTGGCCTCGATATCGCAACAGACGTGTTTCAATAGCCAACCCACACAAGAGTATTTTCACACAGACGCAGCCAGCGACGTGTAATCAACAACAAGATTATTCAAGTGCAGCGGTCCTAAGTTGTAGGACAGATGTTAAGAGGAAGTTTTTATTCCGTATTCTCCCAGTCGTGTTGTACGGAAGCCAGAAGCGCCTTGAGACTTACGCGCTCTTTGACGAAGGTTCGTCAATAACCATGATGGACAACGCACTAATTGAGGAACTTGGATTACGTGGCCGGACGGAACGGTTGAATCTACAGGGGTTCGGCGGACGTGCCACTCAAGAGCCAGCCGTGGTGGTCGACTTACTCGTGAGCGGTGCCAGTATGCAGAAGAGGCATAAACTACGAAGGGTTTACGGGGTTTCAAACCTTCAGCGGCGTTCTCAGAGCCTGAGTAAAGCCGATTTGCGTTGCCATGGGAGATATTTAAATGAGCTGCCAGTTTAGCCGTACACACAAGCCAATCCAAAGCTGTTAATCGGACTTGACCACTGCCACCTTGGTTTGCCATCAACAAGTCTGTAGCTAAGTAAGTGTTGTCCGTTCGCCGCGAATACTGAGCTGGGATGGGTTGTGTTTGGGCCAACAACCAATTCATATCCGGCACAGCCATCATGTTTAATCGGTAATTGCCACACTGACCAGTCTTTACACAATGTGGTTGCCGAGTACTTCGAGACAGAAAGCTTTGGAGTTCGAGCTGCGCCTGCCATTGATAGTGATTGTGATATCCGCGCTCGAGAAATCTTGAAGTTCACCACATGCCGTGTTGAAGGAAGATACCAGACTGGTCTGCTTTGGAAGCATCCCGACGTACAGTTACCCTCCAGTTATACGATGGCCTTGAGAAGATTGGCGGGTATTGAAGCTAAAATGAAGCGCAATACAGATTTCGCCACTGAGTACAAGCGCATCATGAATTCCTACGTTGAGAAGAACTACGCAAGAAAGCTGTCGGAGAAGAAGCCGCCTTGTCTAACGATAAGACATGGTACCTGCCTCACTTCGCTGTCAGCAATCCCAACAAGCCGAGCAAGTTACGCATGGTGTTCGACGCAGCTGCTGAGGGGGATGGTGTATCCCTCAATTCACAGCCCATGAAAGGTCCGCAGGAATATCGGCCTTTGCCCGCCATACTATTCCACTTTCGTGAAGGAGCAATAGGCGTGTGTGGTGACATCAAAGAGATGTTCCACCAAGTGCTGGTTTAACGTGACGACAGATGTGCGCAGCGATTTCTTTGGCGTAATGGTGACGTCACCAGACAACCCGAGGTGTATGAGATGCGCGTAATGACGTTTGGAGCAGCATGTTCGCCTTGCGCCGCCAACTATGTGAAGACGGTCACCGAATTGGAGTATTCAACCAAGTTCAGTGGTGCTGCCAGCGCCGTGAAATCGATACTGGATTATCACTATGTCGATGACTATGTCGATAGCCTCGACACAGAGGGAGAAGCAGCTAGAGTCTCGAAACAAGTGCGAGCAATACACAAGATGGCCGGGTTTGAGCTCTGTAATTTTGCTTCAAACTCGTTAAAGGAACAGAAGCGCTCGGTGGAGACGGATCTACCTGTCAACTACCTAAGAAGGAAGGAGTACTCGTGGAACGAGTTCTTGGTTTGTTCTGGCAGGCATCGACCGACACCTTTGGATTTAGATTGATGTTCAATAACGTAGACTCCAGCGTAGTGAGCGGAGTGCGTCGTCCGACGATACTCAGCGTGGTCATGTCGATTTTCGACCCGCTGGGATTTCTAAGCAATTTTGCAGTCAGCGCTAAGATCCTCATGCGGGAAGTATGAAAGCCTGACATCCGGTGGGACGAGCCATTGCCAAAAAACGTAAACGCCGCATGGGAAGGATGGCGTAAGCAACTGCCATCAGTCGCCGAATATGTCGTTCCCCGGTACTATTTTCGAAAGGGCAAACCCAAAGCTCTGCAGCTGCATGTCTTCGACGCTAGCGAGGATGCCGCGGTGGCCTACTGGAGGTCAACTAATGCTCACGGTGAAGTGGAGGTCGCATTTATCTCCGCAAAAACCAAATGCGCTCTGATGAAGTCATTGACGGTGCCTCGATTGGAGCTTCAGGCAGCCGTGCTGGGTACGCGTTTGATGAGCTGCGTCCGGAAGGAGCACTCCTTGGCCATTGATGACTGCATCATTTGGAGTGACTCGAAAACTGTAGTCCAGTGGCTTCGCAGTGAACATCGACAAGGGGTACCGCAGGGTGGCGTCCTGTCCCCATTACTGTTTAATCATTATATCTCCAAGCTCCCTCAACCGCCAGAGGGAGTCACGATTGTCTCCTATGCTGATGATTGCTCGATAATGGCAACCGGCAATGTAATTGATGATCTGTGTTTGAAAGTGAACGGGTATCTCTCTGATCTTGCCCATTTCTTTACCAGCAGAAACCTGGCGCTGCCCCCTGCTAAGTCCTCGGCGACCCTTTTTACCACCTGGACGAAGGAGGTCAGGCTGGATCTTAACATCCATATCGATGGCACCCCCATTCCGACGGTTAACCACCCGAAGATTCTGGGAGTGACTTTCGACAGCCTGCTCTCCTTCTCCGCGCACACTACCGCAATCGCCAATAAAGTACAGAGCCGCAACAATGTCCTCAAGTCGCTCGCCGGCAGCTCTTGGGGCAAAGACAAAGAAACGTTATTGGCAACATACAAGGCGATTGGCCGGCCGGTAATAAATTATGCTGCGCCAGTTTGGTCGCCGGGAACCAGCAGGATACAGTGGATGAAGCTGCAGACCTGCCAGAACGCCGCACTCCGCACGGTGACGGGATGTCTTCTGATGTCGCCTGAGGAGCATCTCCACCAAGAGGTCAATGTGCTCCGAGTTAAGGAGCACAACCTCATGCTCAGCAGGCAGTTCCTTGCCGGATGTCACCGCTCGGGGCATCCAAATAGGCACCTGCTTGCAGTGGAGCTGCCCCCCAGGCACATTAGAAGACATCTTCTTGAACTAAAGGACGAGATCCAGCCACTCATCACACAACCGCTGGATCCGGAGGCGTACGGGCGGGTCCTAAGCAACATCCATAAAGACACAGTCACTAACATCATTGTCTCCCGCCAGGCAAATGCAGTCATCGGAGCCCAACCACCACCTGTAGCAGATGAGGAGTCCCTGCTGCCCCGTGAGTCCCGCGTCACTCTGGCACAATTACGATGTGGATACTGTAGCAGGCTCAACTCCTACCTATCCAGAATCAACCCCGACATACCCAACACATGTCCGGCATGTGAAGATTCTCCGCACGACACCAACCACCTATTCCCATGCCCTCTCAAACCCACTCATCTAACCCCCCTCTACCTCTGGTCCAACCCTGTCGAAACTGCACGTTTCCTGGGCCTCCCCCTAGATGAGTACGACGACAACGACCATGGGTGAATCCGCTCTTTACGGGGCGCGACTAGCCGCTACAAGAACAACAACTAGAAGCTCGTGTGATAGAGAGAAACAAAAGCTCACATGGACAAGAACTTATACCTTAGGATTCTCCATTTGCCCTGTACATTGGGCCCGTTTCTTTGTAAGAACACTAGGTAGGATAACAAAACGCATGTAAAGCAACAACACTAACTTGGAAAAATATGCGAGTTGAGCCAGCTCGGTAAAATGATATCCGACCTACGATGTAGTGTTGGGAAGTGAAAAAACTGCGCTATTGTGTGTAATGAGTCGAAGAAAATACATGGGAAATTTAGATTTAAGACCTAGCTTCTTTTTATTTGCACAGTATTTGTGAATATATAACTACATAAACTTAAAAATTGCTGGTACAACTATTTTCCGTTCTTAAATAGCACTAAACAAATCGCAACATTCCTGAAAGAGGCCAACAGGGTTGCTTTTGCAACGAAAGGAAATTTTATCCGAGTTGGAGCGTTCTTTTGCAATTCGGGTGCAAAGAAACGGGCCTATTTATAATGGAAAGTTTTCAAATTTATAATGGATACTTTCTGTTAGTGATATGGCTTGCAGGGTGTTTATGTACAATCGATAACTTTTTGTTTGATATGATCAGGAATGTTTTGCTGGGTTGAATAGTACATTGAATTGTAAATCGAACATACGATTTTCAATCGATCGTTCGAATATTCGAATAATTTTAAGAGTCCTAATCAAGGCAAATCAATGATAGGTGATGGCAATGGAAGCCGAACTTCTTGTTTTTCAGCTTATATCAAACTATCATCGCTTTTGCTTTGTGTTATGCGTATTGTTCTTAGCGTTTTTTCCATATTTTTCTTTACATTTTCGCTGTTTTCGACTCAAGGTATTTCATTTATCAACGGTAAATGTTGTTTTTGACCGATTGTTATAGACAGATATTATTGAATCATTAGTTCTAATAAATAAATGTAAGCAAAAGCAGCTGATGGAATAAGACACTTAATAAACATAGATGGTAGTTATATTGGTGTTATTCAAACTTTGCATATGAAATCCGTGCTGATACAAAAGTTTTGTAACAATAACACATACAATAAATAACTCCAAATAATACACCTTGCGAATTGCCCAAATAATTTGGAACTTATGTCATATCTGTCGTTCAAATCGCCCAAATAATTTGACGTTAATATCATATAGCTCGATATACATACATATGTATGCCCGAATTTCTCTTACAATTTGTCTTGTGCGCTTTGATGTACCATATACTGAGGGACCTACAATTTTACTACGACTCGGAACAGCAGATAAATTTTGTGAGAAATAAATACAAAAATGCACTCTGAGGCTTGCCATTACCTACCTTCGGGCAACCGCTATTAGAACACACTTCCAAGATTTCTTTTATATTACGTATCCCAACTCCGGGTGATACCACACACAAGCTACGCATTCGGCTACGGCGGTCGCCTCTTACCAATACAAAATACATACAACCCCCCTCTCCCTCTGGTCCAACCCTATCGAAACTGCACGTTTCCTGGGCCTCCCCCTAGATGAGTTCGACGACAACGACCATGGGTGAATCCGCTCTTTACGGGGCGCGACTAGCCGCTACAACAACAACAACAACAACTCGCGCCAGGCAAATGCCGTAGATGAGGAGTCCCTGCTGCCTCGCGAGCCCGCGTCACTCTTTCACGGTTGAGATCGCGATGCTGTAGTAGGCTCAACTCTTACCTATCCAGAATGGCTGGATCTCGTCCTTCAGTTCTAGGAGATGCCTTCTGATATGCCTGGGGGTGGAGCTCATTGACCTCTTGATGGAGATGTTTCTCAGGCGACACCAGTAGGCATCCCGTCACCGTGCGGAGTGCGGTGTCTGCAGCTTCATCCACTGTGTCCTACTGGTTCCAGGCGACCACACTGGCGCAGCATAGTTAATTACCGGCCGGCCAAACGTCTTGCATGTTGCCAACAATGTTTCTTTGCCTTTGCCCCAAAAGCTGCTGGCGAGAGTCTTGAGGACATTGTTGCGGCTCTGGAGAGCAAGCTGCCAAATGTACGTATGTATGAATCCTCGGGTCTTTAACCGTCGGAATGAGGGTGCCATCGATATGGATGTTGAGATCCAGCCTGACCTCCTTCGTCCAGGTGGTAAAGAGGGTAGCCGAGGACCTAGTAGGGGACAACACCAGGTTTCTGCCTGTGAAGAAATGGGCAAGGTCGGAGAGATATCCGTTCACTTTCGAACACAGGTCATCAATTACATTGCCGGTTGCCATTATCGAGTAATCATCGGAATAAGAGACTATTGTGACTCCCTCTGGCGGTTGAGGGAGCTTTGGAGATGTAGTGGTTAAACAAGAGTGGAGACAGGACGCCACCCTGCGGTACCTCTTGTTTAATCCTCCTTAATTTAGATGTTGAGTGTTTGAATAATACCGATGATTGGCGACCACACAGGTAATTCGGGGCCCACCGTTTCAGTCCCTGCGGGAGAGTTGATGCTTCCACGTCAGCTAGTAGCGTGGAATGACTAACTATGTCTAGGACGGTTCTCTTGCAGGGCGGTTCCGGATTAGACCGCGATCCACCTGTGTGTTTATGGCATTGAGTGTTGTTATTGTGCTGTGCACTTTCCGGAAGCCATGTTGCTGCTTAGCCGAGCCCAAAGGTGTCTCCCTTATCAGCCGGTTTCCCTGGTTTCAGCAGTGGGACCACCCTCCCAACCTTCCAAATGTCAGGAATGATGAGGGTGGTAATGGACAGATTGAAGATCTCTGTAAGGAAGTCAACTACCGCGGGGCCTTAATTTATGTTTAGCCCGTCAGGGTCAATGGCCTTGGAGGATTTCGCTTTCTCGATGGCCTTCACCGATGGCCTTGACTGCGCAGCCTTCTGGTCACTTTCCGTTTGCCCCTATCCCCCGAAGGATGTAAATTAAGTTGCCGGCTAAAATAGCTCGCACATCTCTTCGGGTCCGACGAGGCACGATCTCCGAATGATACTTCGTCGCGCTTCGACGGGTTGGATAAGGACCTCACGATGGACCCGAGCTTACCGACACCCGTGACTAGGTTGCAGGACTTCAGGTGCTCCTCCCACTTGTTCTGATCTACCAACCTCCAATTCGCCACGTTCAAATCCCTTATATTCGGATTGCGGGGATCGGAGTGAGGCAGGCGGTCATGCTCATTTACTAGAGCAACCACTTCAGCCGGGAAATTGGGACGGATCTCGGGGATTCTTTCGGCCGGAATGACGCGAGCCGCAGCAGATGCAACCACCTTGTGGAACTTCTTTTCGCCTTTGCGAACGTCAGTGGGTGTGGGAAGAGATCTGAAGGCGTTTTCAGTGTAGGTCCGGTGGTCCGCGGAGACAAAGTCAGCAGGTCTGTCAATCGAGATGATTGTGGGTAGGTGGTTTGATGCAAGCTATAGCATAGATCGCCACGTTATGCTATTTATCAGACCTGCACTAGCTATTGTTAGGTCAGGCGAGCTGCTGCAACTACCCATAATCCTAGTGCAGAATGTCGAATCGTCTATCTGCTCTGCCATATCATTTACTGGACAGCTATTCCTTGACATTCTAAGGTAGTGTCCCTGCGGTCGATGTCTTCTTCGATAAGACCAGAACACACACGGAAGTGGCACCAGCCCTGGCACGAGTTGCACCTGACTGTTGCGCATTCCGGTATATCCTGGCCTGACACACGGAACGGACTGTGTGGGGCACGAGGACCTGCTGGCTAGTCCCCACACGAGGGGCGGAGCTGGGTGGAGGAGAGGTGCTACCATGTCGTTGTTGTGTGCTTCTTTGAACCGTAGAGGTTCTGCCGGTGCTAGGCACCGGTGCACTTAGTGCAGCTAAGGGAGCCGGAGGCTATGTGGGCCGCGAACAGCATGGCGCCACATAATTTGTGGATCACTCCTTATGGGTCTTAAGGCCTGAACAGACCTTAAGAAGGCTCCATCCGTCGCACGAATTACACCTTACCGAAGTGGATGGAGCCTTTTCTGGCAGGCGCAGCAAAAATAGGTTTCTGGTCCAGGGTTTGGTTCGATGCCAGCCGGGTCTTAAGGCCTGAACAGACCTTAAGATGGCTCCATCCGTCGCACGAATTACACCTCACCGAAGTGGATGGAGCCTTTTCTGGCAGGCGCAGCAAAAATAGGTTTCTGGTCCAGGGTTTGGTTCGATGCCAGCCCTGAGCAGAAGGATGTGGAGCAACCTTGCTGCTAAAAGTTGTTCCAGAGGAGACAGGCGACTTATGGGGTAGGCCGATCTAAACAGGGTTAGATTGCCGAAACAACAGTCCTTGGCCGGGTGAAATCCGGGTCATTGCAGTACATAAAACCGACTGTAATGGGAATGCCTTTCTTAATGGTGAAGTCTTTCTTAATGGCTTCGCCCAGTTAAGTCATTAACTTCAATCATTTATTTATGAACGTCTTCGACTTCTTCAGTTATTTTGCTGCAGATGCACGTTACAGTTTTAAATAAATAAATAATAGATAAACTAATTGGCTTAAATTAAAAATGTTTAGTTTTGCGTGAATTCACATTTACTTATTATATGCTAATTTTTAACTAAAGAGACATTACTTCCAAATATAAGAGTTTTGTTTAATTAGTTCGGTTGGATCTGAGTAATTGTATATTATTTAATTAAAATTCAAGAAATGGGACCAAAGTCCAATCTTAACATACGTGAAAATTTTCAAGGTGAATGCCAATTTGAAAAAAAAAACAAGCATTGAAGATTTCAATGCGTTGGGTTAATTGGGTTATTTTAAATATATCCCATATCTTTTAAATGATTCCCAATAATCTATATCTGTATTGAAGACTTCTTTAAAACAAAAATTAATAAATCATTTCCGCATTACCTTCATTAATTAGTAGAAAAATATGGCCACAACGAACATTTGTTCTCATGTTAAGTTTCAACTTGAAATAAATTTCACAAAAATTCACTTTCTTTTTGCGAGAATTCAAAGCTGACAACAAGAAATACTTGACAAACCTTCATATAAAAACGGCAATTACTTTGTTATGGAGTCGGGACTCAAACCGCAGCTAGTTTTTCACTTAATTGTTGAAAAAAAGCTAATTTATATATATACATATATGTATAAAATTTTAATAAGTTTTACAAAAAAAATGTATAAAATAAAATAAAAAATAAAAAGGGCAAGAAAACATCATAATTTTGAGGTGTATAAAATATGAGCAGAATCGGCATTACCAATAAATAAAATATCATACAAACGATTTCGAATAAAAGTTAATAGATATTAACTTCCGAAATATTTTGAATTTCGAAAAAACATTAAACTTGTACTTTTTTTTATCGTTGTGAACCATTACAATCAATTGCTAAAAATGCTTGACCTTGGAAAAAACGGTGGTACACTTCATAAATGTTTATCATTTAGACAGGAGGGGTGAAAATAAAAAATGTGAAACATTCTGAAAAGCCAAATAATTTTGAATATGAAGCATAGTTTTTAAATGATGGTTGTATTCCTCTGATTCCGGGCAGTTTATTCTCTTTATGAAAATATTTGTATAGCATTGTTATGAGGTTAAATATTGTAACCACTTATAAATGTTCGTTTTTTCTGCATATTTTTTCAGGTGTGTGATAATTTTATTGATATTATGCATTGTGGGTGCAGTTGGTTGCAAAATGTGGTTGAGCTCTTTTCAGCATTTTCCTGTACCATATCTACCCTTTGACGTTAATCCCAGTTATGAAGGTCTGCTGACTTTCTGGACGTACATTATCATATTGCAAGTAATGATTCCATTGTCGTTGTATGTCACTATCGAACTATGCAAAATCCTCCAAGTGTATCATATACACAACAACATCGACTTGTACGATCAGGATACAAATAAAAAAACAGAATGTCGCGCGATGAACATCACAGAAGAGTTGGGCCAAATACAACATATATTTTCAGATAAGACAGGAACTCTGACTGAAAATAAAATGTTGTTTCGAAGATGCGTTATAAATGGCATAGACTATAATCATCCCCCTTCTGATTTGGAGCAATTGTATTCGAAACCAGGATCACCCGCGCCTCCGCTTATAACGAATTCTACATTGATGAAAGATATACAGGAAGTATTAAACTCGGGTCAGTATTTATCACCGAAAGCGCAACGTCTACAAGAGTTTCTCATGGTTCTAGCTATTTGCAATACGGTGATAGTAAGTGCTGCACCTCATCATGATTTAATGAATGCTAGTGGAATAATCGAAGTTCAAGGTGCTAGTAACAACGATTCCGGAGTAATAAAAAGTAGGTTTGTTGGAATTTCAGCTTATGAAATTGAATATACATATATATTCGTAATTTAGGTGTAAAGGACAATCATATTCCACTACAATGCATAACTCAACCGGAATCCTCTTCGTCATCCATAACTGCAGTGAATAATAACTTAGCGCCTGCTATACCCGCCGATAGGTACACCCGCTTAGCCGAATCTCGTTCCGTTACACCATCGCCGCCTCCTAACCTGGGTTATATTTTGCCAACCCAGACACATATTCCATCTTTATCACCAATCAGCAGTTCTGCCGAGACAACGCCTACTTCTGAATCACCTCCGATGAAAATTAAGTCATTTTCGAATAACATATCACCAACAGGACGAGCGAAAGCAGTGATTAATTCAAAAATAACAAGTCTTACAACGTTTCTAAATGTAAAAGCACAAGCAAAAAAATTTTCCAACAAGATAAAGTGAGTAATCTGTTATTAAATTATTAATATGTAATTTCCTTCAATAAAATGGATTTGCCAGTCAAGCAAAGATCCGACACCCATTCAAAACGGCCGACGGAAGACCATTGTATGAAGCAGAAAGTCCAGATGAGTTGGCGCTGGTGAATGCTGCCTATAGCTACGACTGTTGCTTGGTTAACCGGAGTCCAAATCATATATTAGTTAGCATTCCAAACTCAGGTATGGCGGAGTATGAGGTTCTAAAAATTTTGCCTTTTGATTCGAGTCGCAAGTGTATGTCAATCGTTGTGCGTCGCACTGGAACATCGGAAATTATTCTTTATACAAAGGGGGCCGACAGCTCTATTATGCCTGTTTTATTGGCATGCGCACCAAACACTCCCGAGGGTAATTGAGTTTGAATAAATGCATGTATATATGTATATATATATATATTTGGTTTTATTAGCCTTAATGCGAGAAAAGACCCAACAGCAATTAGATCATTATGCGCGTGATGGTTTGCGCATATTGGTCATGGCGAAGCGTATACTTAATCCAGCTGAGTATACCGAATGGTGGGCACGACATCAAGAAGTTGAAATGTCATTGGAGAACAGAGAGCGAAGGATCCGTGAATCATTTGCTAAGCTGGAGTCAAATCTAACATTGTTAGGCGCTACGGGCATTGAGGATCGCTTGCAAGATGGTGTTCCGGAAACGATAGCTGCTTTACTTTCAGCTGGTATATCGGTGTGGGTGTTAACTGGGGATAAGCCAGAAACGGCAATAAATGTTGCGTATTCAGCCAAATTGTTCACGCAACAAATGGAATTATTACGGTATTTAGAATTTTATTTCACCTCCCATGGTTTTCAAAAATTAAAATTAAAAAGTTTACAACTTCTACAAAATCATGGGATGTGAAAAATATCCTTGCAAAATCCAATTTGCAGTCATATTTTAATTCATTATTACATGTAGGCTGACAGCGCGTTCTCGAGATGCTGCCGAAAGTGCAATTAATTTTTACTTAGCCGAGTTGGATAATAACAAGTCATCATATGATACTCGACTGAAACCGCGTGCATTGGTTGTTGACGGGAAAACACTCACATTTATCCTGGATCTGCGGTAAATTATATATATATATATATATATACATGTATATAAAATGTTTTTTTTTAATAAAGTAGTTGTTTCACAAACTATGTGGCCCCATGTTGTTCGCGGCTATTGCCTCTACAGCCCCCATAGCCACTCCAACTGCACCGGTGCCTTACCAGCAGCTCCTTGTACCCCACACTGTCTGTTCCGTGTGCCAGAGTATATCGGAACGCGACATTAGTCAGATGTAATTCATGCCAAAGCTGGTGTCACTTTCTGTTATGTTCTGGCCCGCGCATCACACGTGAGGGGTCGGGTGACTACCCGGCTTGTTGCTGTAGAGCTCGTTGCTGTAGAGCTGTGTAGTCGTAGTGGCGCTGCCATCCAACAGCTCTAACAGTTCAACACCGGCACACCTCTTACCTTTACCTGCAGCGAAGCGAAGGATGTTATCGGCAAGGCGAAATTATCCAATGCCATTGGCCCTGATGAGTTAAGTTCCTCACGGTTATCTTCAATCTGTCCCTGTCTGTTCTCTGCTTTCACCGGTGATAAAGACGTCCTCTCCTCGTTCCCACGACAGTCGGTTCTACGGTACCGGAACGACCCGAATCTATATCCGGCCAAGGACTGTCACTTCAGCAGCATTCCCCAAAATTGTATGGGGAATGTTTTATGATGTTACAACAACAACAACAACGTGTTCTCCTTGACGTGGAGATTCTCCGCACGACACCAATTACCTATTCACATGCCCTCTCAAACCCACTCATCTAACCTCTCTCTCCCTCTGGTCCAACCCTGTCGAAACTGCAGGTTTCCTGGGCCTCCCCCTAGATGAGTTCGCTACAACAACAACAAAAACGTCCTCCCCGTATGTTCCCTCGATAGTCGGTCCTACGACGCCAGAACAACGCGGATTTATATCCGGCCATGGACTGTCACTTCAGCAACATTCCCCAAAATTTGATGGGGAATGCCTTAGGCTGTTAAAGCAACAACAACAAAAAATTCTAAAAATGGTCCAAATGTATTTTCTTACACAGCAAGCGTCCCCTTCGGTTATTCTTTTAAAGAAATCTTCAATGTACAGACATAACTTTTCTACAGTTTTATTACAGAATATAGCTACTTATTTCTACAACATAAAACAAGTCGAATTTATAGAAGGTAATGGCATAAGAGCAGCTGATTTGATTTTTTTTTTATTCACCTACATGTATTTTGTTTTTACTTTTGCGTATGAGCTTTCCAAGGCCGCAAAAGCAAAAACAAAATATATTTAAATTTTGACAGCTCTTACGCAGAAACAAAAACAAAATACATAGGAATTTTGTAGTTGTATTTATAACACCACCTTATATGGATTCGCCTTGACATAAACTATGAAATTTTTTTGATATTTATTGAATTTTTAGACATTTTGTAAAAAGCTAAAAACATTGATTTATATGGTTTATGTCATAGGATTGAGTGACAATTCTCTATAGAGTTGAATACTTAAATATAGTTAATAGTTATTTTTATGAGTTTGTATATTTAGGAATTAAGGTAAATGCAATTTCAAAGTACGTTGCCAGCTAGTAATCACATAAACAAAACTAATTTTTGTATGGAAGAAAATGCGCAACACCGTAAGCAAAACACTAAAAAACTTTAAAAAATTCAGCTGTAGTTTCTAGTTTCTTGTATGATCACAAAGCATCTGAAAAACAAACATATCTAACAGTGTGGATCAAAGTTATCATTTCGCCTTGCATCGGTTTATCAACGAAGTCAACAGCACAGTTCTCTGCGCATAGCCGAACGAAGTAGTAACGAAGAGCAGTTCATTTACTACTCACACAACTACACATCTTCCCGCTACGACACTGATTTTACATTCGGTTGTAGCAATGCTGTACTTGGTGTAAAATTTTTTAAAACTTTACACTTAAATATTTCAGAAATGAATAGGCTAATTTTTAATTTAAGTAGCTATCATTGTAGTGCTAACTGCAAGCATTAATTTAAAAAAGTTGCATCCCAATCCGTTCTGTAGTGCCCGAGATTAGCTCTTTCCAAAATTTTAGACTTTGTTTTTTAATATGTATAGAAGATATCTAATGATATATATAGCTATTAATATATCTAGGGAGTATATATATTAAAAGATACCTATTTTCTGCCGTCGTGGGGAACTCCAAGCACAGATTGAAGGTTAAAAAATTAAAGTACCAAATTCCAACATAGGTTAGTTTAGGTTGAGGTGGCAACTGGCAATGAGCCAGCACACTTAGTTGTGCAGTTTAATGCTTTCTAGTTATAGATCCCCTGATGTGGTGTTTTATTAATCGTTCTATTAGTTTCAATTGAAATGATGACAGGGTAATGGGTCTGAAATCTTTTGGATTAACGTGAGAAGTCTTTCCCGCATTGAGAATCAACACTACTTTTGATTCCTTCCAACCCTTTGGTATATAACTGAGTGTAAGAACCCCCTTAATAATTACATGCAACCAGGTTGCGCTCAGCTCTAACGTTTGCTGCATTTGTATGGATACAATACCATCGCAGCCTGGGGACTGGTATAGTTTAACGGCCCCCAATGCCTATTTTACCTTCTCCAAAGATATACGAGATATGGTTGACTGTGTCATATAATTTGTCAGTTATATTGCCATTTGCTCCTGGAATTATGTCCTCAGTAGTAGACCTAGAGTCTCCTCCTCAGTTTCAGTCCATGAGCCATCAGCCTTCATCAGTCATCCTGGGGCTGCGCGATCTGGTCCTGAGAGGATTTTTCTGAGTCTGACCCCCTCCGAGACTGATTCCACACCAAGCTGTGGCCTGGTTTAAGGCTTTCCTACCTAGCTTATGTGCACTTTCAATATCGCGCTCCACCATGGTGGGTTCGTCTATTTCTGTGTATCTTTTTGGGGCATGCAATGGCGTGTACTTGGCCACAGGCCCCTGTAAAACGCTCCATCAGACAATCCTGCTCCACTCCATCTACATCGAATAGGATATATCGATGATCAGGGAAGGAGTGCTCGCTCAGACCCCTCCAGTTCCTAACCAACGTATTCGCGTTCTCTGAGACCATGGTAACATCCAGAACTTCTTTTCTGTAATAACAGTGGGGGTATTCTGCCGATTACTAATACTAAGTTATGGTTAAGATTATAATCAAAGAATGGCTCACCCCTTTCATTAATGTCGCTGCTGCCATAAGTAATATGGTGTGCATTCGCATCACCTCCTAATATTAGCGCCTTGTAGCTATTGGTCACCAGTTTCGTCACTGACTGCGTTGCCACCTCTAGGTCGTGCGCAAGATAAATAGAGGCCAGCCTGTACTTGCGCCCGCTTAGTACCAGACTGAGAGGGGGTCGTACACATCATAAAACTGAGATACGTTTGGCGAGGAGACTCATAGTTTTTGAGTAATTTGTTGTTAAAGTTGCAAAATTAACTGAATAAAAGTTTTGAAATTAACGCGATTTAATCGAAATAAAATAGCAGAATCCATTAATAGGCCAAGTACAAAAGAACACTAGGTCGGATAACCAATTGAATGGGCCCATTGAGATGTAGTGTTGGGACATGAAAAAAACTGCACTATTGTGAATGAGTCGGAAGAAAATTCATGGAAAATTTAATTTCAGGTTAAAATCTCATTCGCTTTTATTTTTCATGAAAGATGCGAACAGGGTTGATTTTGCGACTAAAGGAAACTGCAAAAGAACGCTCCAACTCGGATACAAAGAAACGGGTCAAATATCACTAATAAACAACTGTTTAGACATAAATTAGTAGTTATTTTCACCCAAATATACTTAGGTTTGGCATAAATTTTGTTACGAAGTTTAAACTGAATACAGCGAGGACAAATTCGTAGAAAAAGTGCCGTTATTTTTTTTATAATTTGTATACAGTGTCTACTCATGTATAACAATCAGTTCAGTGTTTGCTTTTGTTTATTAACAATGGAGTGGGGAGCTAAATGAAATCTTATTGCGGTGATTGCTTTACATAAGTGAAATTAAATTTATCAGCTTCTCAAAACACTTAATATTTTGAGAATGTTGGTTTACCGCACTATTAATCGTTTTTCCCAAACCTCTAATTTGATGACAGAAAAATAGTTATCGTCCTCTCGTGTTCAGCCATAAAAACTGTTTGCGAACGCTTTCAAAGAAGTCCCCCTAGAAAACAGAAAATTATGTTAAGGAAAAGGTCAACTGGTAATTTTCTGACAACGGCGTGAAGCAAATTAGCCTCAACAGATGACAGTACAGACATGAAAGTATCCTTTTTACAGATGAGAAAACTTTCACTGTTGAAGAAATTTTTAATAAGCAAAACGACAAAATGTACGCAAAATTTCCAAAGACGCAAAAAATTTTATTCGAAGTGCGTTACACGACTTCTATTAAAAATGGGTTAGAACTGGGAAAAAGTGTACCAGCAGGATGTTTTAGAAAGCGTGGTAAACCAGTTAAGCAATAATCTCTTTGATGGAGAGCATTTCTTTCAGCAAGATTCTGTTTCAGCACCCTAGGCAAAAACCACACAACAGTGGCTTAAAAGGAATATATAGATGATTGGCTGTCTGGAAGTCCAGATTTGAATCCATTGGACTACAGTTTGTGGTCAGAGTTATAGAACATGGCCTGTCGAATACCACACATAAATTTGGAGAGTCTCAAAAAGTCTATGATTCCAGCAGCGTCGTTGGTTATGTGTCTGTTACGTGAAAAATTTGTATTATAAATTCAAGAAAATGGTTTGGATTCATCATAAACACATTACAATTTAAAAGTGGAAATTTCGAACTGAGCTTGGGTCAACATTTTGGCAATAATGGTTATGAAATACACTATTTGAATTCTTAGAAAGAAATTGTGTATGCAGTTTTATAGCCCGTTCAATTTGAATTACCCCGATCTTGTGTGGATGCCCAGTCACTGCGAATTAATCTGCCGCTACCGGCACTAGCTGGAAGGAGAGCTGGAGCTGTGGGCAGCTTTTTCCTTAATGAACTTGGCGATTTTTGTTCAGTCGAAAGTAAGGACCTGACAAAGTTCCTTAGGAATACGAAGAGGTTTTAGGGGAATAGGGGCCCCTCTACACATCATGCGGTATAAAAATGGGCCATGAGCCTAAGTGTGTCTAACTAGGTACTGCCGGTTAACCTAACCTAACCCGGGTCTTGGTATATCGAGCCCTCAGAGCGAATTTATCGTAAGCGACAAAACACAAATTTTACAGGAGAAGGTTTTTTTGATTATTTTAAAAATGGTTGCCTAAAATCAAATATGTTGCGAGGCAAGAATGTCTTATTTTGTTGCAGTCACCGAAGTGATGTTTAAAAATGGCTAATTGTTTGCACTATGAAGTAGTTTTGGCGCTTACGACAAAAACTTTTTAATTGGATATACTTATAGTGACACATCTGGGGCGCTTACGATATATGTTATTTTGTAGTTTGAAACGCAAAATGAGAAACAAAAGTGTGTATTTATTTTTAAAATATTTATTCAGACTATGTATTGTATTTAACAAGTAGGTATACATATTTATATAGATATAAAAAGGGTTAAACTGTGTTTTAAGAATATTGAGATGTATCAATGTCTTCGTTGTCAGTTTCAGCTAGTGTGTCTTTGATTTGGTCTCCACTTTTCATATTGAAATATTCTTGATGATATCGTTGAGGGATTATTTCCTTTTCACATAAATTTCGAAGATCTCTAAATTTTTCCACTGATATTTTTAGTTTTTGGGGGGGGTAGAGTAGGTCCGGTCCATTCGCAACGATCATTGAACTGTTTCTGGAGCGAATTCCTAAATTTATATTCAATTCATTCACTTTACTATCCTCAAAGTATCCATATTTAAATTGTGCGCTTAAGTTCAGTTTGTCAAAATGGGCAGATCTCAAACTGTGAAATTCAATTTTTATTTTTGATGGAAGAAATGCATTAGAAAATGACCTCCAGTCCTTAAAATCTGAATGATTAAGTATAATGCTTTCATAACATTTTGGTGTCGTACGTGAGTTAGAAATTAATGTCGACCACTCAGAAGGGGCCCAAATTGTTCTTCCTTTAATAAATGTTTCAATTGTAGCATGTATAGAGTCAACAGGCATCATTGTATGACCGGGCAACAAATATGTTATGTTAACCTTCTTAACGCAACTTGAACTCTTTAAAAAGAATGGAATAACTGACAATATGGCCCGGTTGCGGTTTTGGCCTGCACAGCTGTCACAAAATAGACTCACAGTACTATGTTGTTTCCTTTGGTCCACTATGGTCAAATATTTAAAAATCACTGAACATATTTCATTGCATCCTCGTTTGCCATCACATTCGCCCCACAAAAAACAATATCCAGATCTGGTTCCGCTTTCATATATACTTTCATTGTAGTAAGCATATTTTCTGGAGTAAAAAAGATTCATACTTTTGCCATAAGGTGTATTAAGCACCTTCTGTAGATCAAAACTTGCGCATAATGTGTCAGCGTTTTCCGCCTTGCTTTTCGCTTGTTCGGCCAAGAAGATTTCTTTGGACTTGTCCTTATCCAGAATATGGCTTTTATATTCACTGGAATCTTGCAATCTGTTACGGGCTTCTGCATCCAAATTCTTAAATTTTTCACATATGTTGCATTTATCTTTTTTTGGAGTATGAAATCCCAAATGGAAATCATTACACTGCGCAACAAAAAAATATTTTTTTTTGGTGCCTGCGGTTTTTGAACTGTTTATATACATTTTGTGCGCTGGTTTCAAAACTGTAAACCATTCTTCCCTAGCAGCTCTAGTTTTATAGATATGCACACACATTTATGTGCATATGCATATCCCCACTAACCTAAACACGCTCACAGCAATGGTCATATAAGTAGAACAAATGTTACTTCCAAATTTTGCATATTGGGGAATTCCCCTCACTTTGGCAACGCTGATTGGCAGCAAAAAGTCCCGCTATGTCAATGTGTTCAATTTACCGTTATCAATATTGTCGGCGCAGCGCATATTTTCTTTGGGCGTATAAATATCACAAATAAATTTGCAGTTTCATTAAGCAAAGTTGTGTTGATAAGCCGTGCGTTATTTGATCTCTTGTGTATATTTGATTATATTGTACTGTGTAATATTGTTGATATTGTAAAATATTGAGTATGGATCGAAGAAGATGTGTGAATAAAGCTGATGTGTTCTGTTACATTTGTGGAGAATTTACATTAAAACCAAACAGAAAGCCATTTTCTGCATTTATTAAAAAATCCTATTTGGCGTACTTTGGCGTTAGACTTGGTGACCAGGATAAAAACTGGGCTCCGCATATTGTCTGCAAGACTTGCATTGAACACTTACGTCAGTGGACCAATGGTAAACGTAAATGTCTGAAATTCGGAATTCCAATGATTTGGCGAGAACCTACAAATCACAGTTATGATTGCTACTTTTGCAAGGTCAACATCACTGGCATAAATAGAAATAACCGTGGCAAGTGGAAGTATCCTGATATGCCCTCAGCAAGACGTCCTATCCCTCATTCAAATGAAATTCCAATTCCAACATTTCATGAGTTTCTTGAGCTGTCGGCAGATGAATCAATCCCTGCAGGTGATGCTTTAAACAGCAGTCGCGATTCAGACAGTGACTTTACAGAAACACAATCAACTTCGCAAAGCTTCAGTCAGGAAGAGTTATCAGACTTGATTCGAGACCTTGGTCTATCAAAGGAAGGTAGTGAGGTGCTTGCATCGAGATTGAAAGACAAAAACAGCCTGAATCCCGGAACAAAAATAACTTTCTACCGAACAAGAGAGAAAAATTTACTTCGTTTTTTCTCTCAAGAAAGTGTTGTATTTTGTAATGACATTACTGGACTTTTGAAAGAAATGGGCATACATAGATATCAATCAAGCGATTGACGGTTATTTATAGACAGCTGTAAGAGGAGTTTGAAATGTGTTATTTTGCACAATGGCAACAAATATGGGGCAATACCAATTGCCCATTCAACAAAACTAAAAGAAGAATATGATACTATTGCTTTGGTGATGAATGCGATTAAGTACCATGAACATCAATGGGTAATTTGTGTGGACTTAAAAATGGTTAATTTTCTCCTTGGCCAACAAAGTGGCTACACAAAATTTCCTTGCTTCTTATGCCTTTGGGACAGCAGAGCCAAAACAGATCACTGGCAGAAAAAAGATTGGCCTGTAAGAGATGCAATGGTTGTTGGTGTTAAAAATGTAATACGTGAGCCCTTAGTTACCAGAGATAAAATTATACTTCCCCCATTGCATATAAAACTGGGATTGATGAAACAATTTGTGAAGGCACTTAATAAAGATGGTGAATGTTTTGCGTACATAGGCCGAAAAATGCCAGGAATAACTCCCGAAAAGCTCAAAGCTGGTATTCTGGATGGTCCACAAATAAGACAATTAATAAAAGATCCTCATTTTAAAAATTCGATGACTAACCATGAACGGAGTGCATGGATATCATTTGAAGCAGTTGTTAAGAACTTTTTGGGCAACTACAAAGCCACTCATTATGAGGAATTAGTGAACAACATGCTAGAAAATTTCCGAAATATTGGATGTAACATGAGCATCAAAGTTCACTACCTGCACAGTCATTTAGCCCACTTTCCAGAGAATTTAGGAAACACAAGTGAAGAGCAAGGTGAGCGTTTCCATCAGGACATGAAAATAATGGAATCTCGTTACCAAGGAAGATGGGATAGTCATATGATGGCAGACTATTGTTGGAGCTTAATAAGAGACTGTGCTCCAGGTACTCATTCTAGAATGTCACGAAAAAGAAATTTTCTAAATGTAAATTAAAATTGTAAAACATATTTTAATCATTTTACATTAAATTAAAAATAAATATTGAATTTCGAAAAAAAATTATAAATTTGTTTGCAATTTTGAAATTTCAGTTAAGGGCGAAGACCATCGATTGGTGTATCTTAAAAACTAGAGCTGCTAGAGAAAAACTTAATGCAGATTTGAAATCAGCGCACCAAGTTTACCTAAAATCAGCTGATAAATATCCGGCACCAAAATGGCTGTTGCGCAATAATTATTGAAAACTGTGCGAAAGTGGTATAGTGAGACTATTGATGATTCTTGCTGTTTTTCCTTCAAATGCTCCACATAAAGCTTGTACAAATGCGATACATTGCGTAATTCTTCTGGCAAGTAGAGCTTATTGCTTTTATTGCGGCAATAGTGGGATGGAACCGCAGGTAAATTCTCAATATAATGTTTTACTACATTTATCTTGAAATTGCAGCACTTATTATGTGGCGGCTTTTTGTCTTCCTATTTCGAACAATGCTTTTAGTTTTTGCATTTAATAGGGTATGACGTTTCCCAACGCAAGTTGTTTCATCCAGAAAATGGTCAACATCTGATTTATCATGTTCAGAATCAGAGTAATCAACCAATTTGCAGATACCCATGGGAAACTGAGGATTTTCTTTGTCCTGGAAACCACAATAAATGTTAGTACTTTTTTTTAACACAATTAATAAAATCGTCTTACCTTTGTTGAGAAGTAATCCATTTTTAGGGAAATATATTTTTCTATTCACTATGTTGTTAAAAACGTGGAAGCAACAGTCAGAAATTTTTACAGTTATCATTTCAAAATTATTGTGAAGTTGGTTGTGATGAATTGGCTATGTTCAGTTTGAACTATTACATAAAAATGCAACATTGGAAAAGAACAATAGGGTATTTATTTTTTTACTGTATGGCAATACCAAATTTTATTGGATCGTATAATAAAAATACTAGACGGAACTGTCAAAAACTAGACGGAACTGTCTGAACACAGCCCAAAAGATTCCTTACATAGTCAAATCTACATATTCGTCCAGAAAACAAAGCATTTGCGGTCCTGCCTTTACATACATACTGTCGCTTACGATAAAATATTTTTTTGTAAAATGCATACAATGACTTACGATAAAATCTCACCCCAAATTTTTATCAAAAATATTAGCAATTTAAAATTTTTGGCAATTTGTATTTATGTATCAGTTGCTAAAGTCTGTATTACAACAATAAAACAAATTTCGAACAATTGGCGCTTACGATAATTTCGCTCTAAGGGCTCGATATTTTCAATGCATACAAATAAGTTCATACTTACAGAATAATAATATCGGCTAAGAAATACCGTTAAGTTGTAATAAACTACTGTCAAGCATAACATTTATATTAATTTATTGACTCAAGGATATTTATATGTTTGTGCTTGTAAACAACTTGTATAATATAGATTTTGAACCGTTTTCCAGATCGAAACTTATAAGACCTTTCCTGAGCCTAGCAAAGAGCTGTGCATCTGTGTTATGCTGTCGCTCGACTCCTCTGCAAAAAGCTTATCTGGTTAAAGTAGTTAAAGAAGAGTTAAGACTGTGCACTTTAGCGATCGGCGATGGCGCGAATGATGTCTCAATGATACAGGTGTCTAGTGAGAAGTTTCTTAATCGAATCAGATCTAATAAATTTAAAAAAAATTGTAATTCTTCATAGATGGCTGACGTTGGCGTTGGTATCTCCGGCCAGGAGGGTATGCAGGCAGTGATGGCGGCTGATTTCACGTTGTCGCGTTTCCGTTATCTGGAACCTTTATTGTTAACACATGGTTACTGGTGCTACGACCGCTTGTCTCGCATGATTCTTTATTTCTTTTATAAAAATGCTGTAAGCGTTTCTTGAGTGCTATCATGTTTCATTGTTGTTCTTATGTTTGAATTGTGTTTCAGGCTTTTGTGTTCTTAATATTTTGGTATCAACTGTATTGTGGCTTCTCTGGTTCTGTTATGATGGACCAAATGTATCTGATGCTATATAATTTAATATTTACATCTTTGCCGCCTCTTGCCATAGGCGTCTATGACAAACGCGTGCCTGAGGATTTTTTATTGCGGAATTGTTATTTATACAAGCATGTAAGTTTATTGTCATATGTGCATACATAAAAATATACATACCTTAACAACATGTAATTTTATTAAATATTGGAATCAATTCCAAAGGGTCGTTTGGGTCTCGCCTACAAACCACATGACTTCTGGATAGTACTCTTAGATGCACTGTACCAAAGTTTAATAGTATTTTTCATGGCTTTATGTGCATATGCTGAATCGGATGTTGGTATATGGGAGTTCGGAGCGACGATAACAGCGTCCTGTTTGTATACGAATTTAGTTTATGGTGCACTTGAAATTAGATCATGGGTATTTTGTGATAAAGAAAGGAAAGAATCGAACAATTTAGAAACGTATGCCCTTATTTTTAATTGCAGACAATATTACACGCGCTCTCTATTATAATAAGTCTTGGTTCATTCTATGCTTTCTCTATTATTTATAACGCGAAATGTGTTAACTGTTTTGGGCTACCGTCTACATATTGGGTGATATTTCGGTGTTTCGCATCTGCAGTGCATTGGCTCGTGATAGTCATATCGACATTGGTGGCCGTTCTACCACGGTAAGCTCCTTTTATGTTTAGCTCAACCAGAAATGCGCTGTGTTGGTGTTAAACCGTACACGTAATATTTATATACTAATTTCATTTTTACACGCTCTTATTGCAGGCTATTGTTCATAACTATTAAAAATTCATTATTTCCTGACGATAGTGAAAATGTGCTGCTGCAAAGACAAAAAGATCGAAGTAGAGGTGAGGCTTTGTTAGTTGCTTGGTCGAGGTCAACATCAGCTTCATCAATCTATAGGTAAAGAACACACAACACGTGCTATCCAACAATAAGGACCTTTAAAGAAAGTTCTGCAAATTAAAAAACGCTCATTAAGTGCATGCTATTGGTTTGTTTTTAGTTTTGTTTTTATCAATATAAAAAATACATATTTGTAGTTAAGATAGGAAAATAAATTTTTTCGATTTATTCTTTGCTGTCCGTACGGGCGAACTTTTTTTGAGAGGACCGTCATCGAGTTTTGTACAACGATTTTGTCCACTTTTAGTGATGCTGTCCGCCACATTTTTTTATTTCTGTAATTGCTTAGGTTGGTCTGCCTTTAGTCACAGCAAAATAACGCTCAATTAGTCGCAACTTTCGCACATTAGGAGGATTAAAGTAATGCACATTGTTTGTTATCTTCGAACCACTTTTGGATGACATTATCGTAATGTGCTGGAGTCAAATCCCTCCAAAATATACTTGGACTATTATGATGACGTAGGAAGCGCAGAAGACGTTTTTCAGACACTCCTTCACGTAAATTTCAGATTTGATAGTCTCCATAGTGAAGAACGACGTGGATTTATGCCTACACTTACAAACTGCTTGCCAAATTAGAACTTTTCTGCCAAACTTTTCTATCTGGATGGTTTTTTCCGATTTAGAAATGTCTTCTCCAGACTGCAAGTAGTAAGGCCCGGCAATGTCTTCAAGCCCATTTTCAAATAAATTTGGTCGTACATAACCAAACAAAATTTTTATTTGTTACTTGTGTCTAATACAACTTACACACAAGGGAAATTCTTGTTTTTCGCTTCATTTAGGAATTTTTCTACCATTTCTCTTCTTGATTCGAGAGACTTGCACTTGTGTGGTTTTAACTTTTTTGGCGACATCAAGCGAGTTCAAAATTTGCAGAACTTTTTGCACCGGTCCGTACTATGTACTCTGCGCTACTAACTTGACACACAGTTTGCTGGAATTAATTTTCCGAAATAAAAATGTACGTTCTATGCTATTCCATATGTTTCAATTACACTTTGAATATATTTTTAATATGTATATCTGAATTGATTTAGTTAAAATATCAAAAATCTGCCTACAGAAACTGCAAGTGCTTTATTTGACTATTGAGTGTCGTCTCGTTAAGTAATTCGCCAATAAATTTATTTATATTGGCACGAAAACTTTTGGGTCTAACTTACTTAAGTTAAATCATTTAATCGTGACGGGTTAGCATTATTGTATAATATATAAAAGTAGTAAAATAACTGAAATCTAATTACATTTACATTTAAACAAGGTCGAAGCCGGGTATAAATTCTGGTCGTTCCGGTACGTACACACGACTGTCGTGGGAACGTCCGGCATAAAGTTTACACTTTCAGTCACTAATGAATTTTTTTTATCCAAATGAATAAAACTTCAACGTCCAAGAGTTCGAGTACAACAGTAAAAAGCATGGCTTTGTGCCAAATATCTAGGAGCCGCAATTGTTTTCGAATTGTATTATAACAATTAGAAATATGGGTTTCAATTATTCGGTTTACAATAACAAATTGAACTGAAAAAATTACTTACGGATTATATTTTTTGGAGTTCACTTTGTCGCTAGATTCTGTAATTAATATTAATTAATGCCCTAAGTGCTTGGGTTTAATATGTACTATTGTTAGTTGCTTTGTTTTTTTCATTTGAAGTATCAATATAAAAATATTCCAAACCTCCGATTTTGCTAATACTAATGTATTTGGTGGGCATATAAGAATGGTCTGACCCATGTTACAATATGATCCGTAGTAAAAGGATAGCAATTATTTTTTCCAAATCTAAAACTTTTAATATAAAGATTTTAAATCTCCATTTTTATAATAAAACAAAAAAATATGTTTTTGACACTTACATTTCAATTTTTATCATTATATATTCATATGTACGTTCTTTTTTTTTTTTGTTACAATTGGCTCCCAAATCAAATTTGATCAGTACACGTCTTCGACCCGTGGCACGGGAATAGGCTATATTTGCACCTAATGGATTGCACATCAGATATTTAGAAAAATTTTATTTATGATTCCATTTTGATGATTTAGAAACGGATTGGGACGAGAAATACCTTAATGAAAAATTTATCCGCTATATGATAGAATCGAGTTATTCAGGAAATTCGTATTTATGGTCCGATCTTCGACTAGAAATTATTTTATAGTCCGATTTAGATAACATTGAAAACGAACTTTCATATATAAACTACTAGCTGGCAACGGTTCCGCGAGGCTTCGCCACGAACTTTCTATTTATGTATATGTATAAGAAATTACTTACTATTAGTTACTTTGGTTCTGAAATAGTTTGATTTTGCATTTACCTTAATTCCTAAATATACAAACTCATAAAAATAACAATTTTATGTTGCATATAATTGCAATTAAAACTTTTTATTGGACAAACATCAAACAATTTCTTTGTATATAATATTATGCGTACCTCCCTCTGCAAGGACAAAAAGGTTTCCTTTCGATGTAACACGTGATAGGGCTACGTACAGTACGTATCCACCGAGAAATATTCTCTCGTTTGTGCGTGGAATTTTACCAATTCCAATTCGTTAATTTTTTCGACTTGTTCATTAGTAGGTGTTAATATTGCTCGTTCCTTTAACCAGGATACAGGTTTATAAGCCAGTTGGTCTATTGTGGGATATATATTGGCAATCAGTTGTTGATGGTCGGTGACTGAAACGCATATATCATTATTGAAGGAGATTTTCCCATAAACTGTTGGAAGCTCACCGTTACCAACTTCCAGTAACATGTCAGCAAACATCCTGTTATCTTCTAAGGCTTTAAGCACTCTCATGTTAATCTTGAGTGCTAATTTTATTACATGGGACCAAAGGTATGATCGTTTTAATGACGCATTCACCTCATCAGCCCTGGTTCCTCTAGATATAACTGGCACTATTTGACGGAAATCTCCTGAAAATAATACCGTACAACCACCCATAGGTGTGTTCATATTTCTAAAATCGCGCATGGTCCTATCTAGGGTTTCAACTGACCCTTTATGTGACATTGTGGCTTCATCCCAAACTGTCAGTGAGCACATCTGGATAAGCTTAGAAGTACTATTACTTTGCTTAGAAATGTTGCATACGCTGGCACAATCGTCAGAAATATTTAGAGGAAGTTTAAATGTAGTATGCCCCGTTCTTCCACCTTCTAAAAGGGTAGCTACGATCCCAGAAGACGCTACCGCAAGGGCAACGTTACCACCAGATCTTACTTTAGTGAGAAGTGAATTTATTAAAAATACTTTTCCCGTGCCGCCAGGAGCATCAAGGAAAAATATCTTTCTGTCCTTGTATTGTATACAAAAAAATTTTTTTATGTTTGTCCAATAAAAAGTTTTAATTGCATACAATTGCACAACAACATAAAATTGTTATTTTTATGAGTTTGTATATTTAGGAATTAAGGTAAATGCAATTTCAAAGTACGTTGCCAGCTAGTAATCACATAAACAAAACTAATTTTTGTATGGAAGAAAATGCGCAACACCGTAAGCAAAACACTAAAAAACTTTAAAAAATTCAGCTGTAGTTTTTAGTTTCTTGTATGATGACAAAGCATCTGAAAAACAAACATATCTAACAGTGTGGATCAAAGTTATCATTTCGCCTTGCATCGGTTTATCAACGAAGTCAACAGCACAGCTCTCTGCGCATAGCCGAACGAAGTACATAGTAACGAAGATCAGTTGATTTACTACTCACACAACTACACATCTTCCCGCTACGACACTGATTTGACATTCGGTTGTAGCAATGCTGTACTTAGTGTAAAATTTTTTAAAACTTTACACTTAAATATTTCAGAAATGAATAGGCTAATTTTTAATTTAAGTAGCTATCATTGTAGTGCTAACTGCAAGCATTAATTTAAAAAAAGTTGCATCCCAATCCGTTCAGTAGTGCCCGAGATTAACGCTTTCCAAAATTTTAGACTTTGTTTTATAATATGTATAGATATACTTGTACTATATAGACAAAAAATTGGAAATATGTATAAAAATCCATTACATTGCTCTGTAGTTGAGATTTTCAGAAAATCCTTATTTCCAGCAAGTCCCTATTTATAGTTCGACTTTGTATTTTGATTACTCTCACACATAAGTTGTATATAATTTAATTAAATTTGACTTTCCAAAAAGGTGGAAACATTCTTTAACCTCCCAGGGAAGCGAACGGTTTGACACCCATTGTTTACTATTTCATATAACTTGTGTATAACTTAATGAAATTCGACTTTTCAAGTGGCAACCTCTTCAAAATATAGCTGGCAGAGAGAAGTTTTACATCGTCGCAAATCGAGTATATTTTAATATTTCATATATGTAACTTGTAGAGAATTAATTTAAACCAGGTGGCAACCCTCTCCAAAATATAGGTATGAACCTTCTCCTCGCGGAGACGAACAGTTTGACACCCATAGTCTAATATCTCATATAACTTGTGTATAATTTAATTAAATTCGACTTTTTAAATAGGTGACAACCCTAATAAAAGTGAGTTATGAACCTTCCTGCCGAGACGAACCCTTTGCGATCCATAATTTATTATTTAATATAATTTTGTACTCATAGTCAAATTTGGCATTTCAAACAGGTGGCAACCTCCTCCAAAGTAAGCAAAACTATGCCTAAAAACTTCACTAACTAATAACTGTGCAAAATTTGAGGTAATCCCGTGCTGCGGATAAAAAGTTATAAGGACGCAAACAAACAGATCATCGCATTTATATATGTAGATAAATTATATAACACATACAGCCCGGCCACCTAATTAGCAACGATGCCCTGATAATCAGTTCTTCTTGACTGCTTTACAATGTGCAATGCATAAATTCACCTTTCATAAAGGATCCAATTATTGAAAACGTACATTGATTCAAATCTCAATTTTTTTTATTTATTTCCGTTAGTTCGGAAGATTTTCACATTTCTTTAAAAACAGTCGGTCACATAATTAGCAACGAAGGATTTTATTTGCATTTATTTTCTTATATTGCATAATTATGGTAAGATTATGCATTTTATAGAAAAATGCAACAAATTTGTTATATTCTTGCTTATTTTAAAGAAAATCGCATGGCGAGATCGTAAAAACTTTAAAATTTCAAAAAGGATGGTTCAGGAGAAATAAAACCGTCAACAAAGTTCCACGAAAGCAAAGATCCCGAATAACGTCGACTAGGGAAGACAAACTCATAGTGCGTGAATCTAAAAAATTCCCCCAAAAAACCCGCAAATGAAATTCGTGTGAGTATTTTTTGTGAAAGCAACGCTTCTCCATCGGCAGAAACCGTTAAGAGGCATTTGAGAGAAAATGGTTTATTTGGAAGGATTTTTAGGAAGAAACCCAGAAACGAAATCGCCATTAAACATCGCGATTGATCTATTAAAGAATGGAAAATAGTAGTTTTTTCCGATGAGAGAAATATAAATTGATGGAAAATCTTACGTTCGTCGTCCCCAATTGAAAGCGTATGACCCGAAATATACCCGCCCTACGCTTAAGCACGGAGGCGGTAACACTATGGTCAAAATTGAGGGTCGTATGGATCAGCATCCATATATTTCAATATTGAATGATTTAATGTTTCCTTTGTGCGATGAAAGCATGCCCGTTACATGGATCTTTCAACAGGATAACCATCCAATACATACCGCACTAGCGACAAAACAGTAGATGGAACAAAATGTGACAAAATGTCCTGATCTGAACCCCATTGAGAATCTCGGGGAAGCAGTGAAAAACGAAGCGTTGTTAAGTATATGACCGACAGGTTAGCACTTGTCTTATGAAATTATTATAAAAAACGTAACATATTTTAAATATCTTAAGAAATCAAATGAACCAAAAAATTGTCAGCGCAATTTTCCGTTCTTAAATAGCACCAAACAAATAGTAAGTTTCATGAAAGATACCAAAACGGTGTTTCTGCAACGGAAAGGAAATTTTATCTGACTCTGAGCGTTCTTTTGCTTGTCAGTTACAAAACAACTAGCCTTTTATAAGTAAATTAATAACCATTGAATGTAAAACTGTACGACTTTAAAACAAGCAAAATGGAATTCCCAGTTCCTTTATTCATAAGTATTGAATATTTCATTGTTTTTCATTATATTTTAGGTTGTCTAAAATTTATACTTAATTCTAGGAGATTTTCCTTACTGAAAGTTGTATTGATCAATAATATAATAATATTGTCCACAGCGTAGTTGTAGTTGCCAAATTGGATCTCTCTTATTAGATTTACATTGGTAGTGCTAAAAAAGACATTTTAGAAAATCCTGATTACGAAGCGAAGCTACCCACACCATCCGTTAATTTAAAATAATATAGATGTAGCACTCCAAACCCCCAAAAAATGCATTAAAAAATGCGCAATTGGCTTGTTTTATGTGTTATTTTTCAAGGATTCTATGCCATTTCTACGAAAAATTATCTATTTATTTTTGGTAAACGTCCGTGATGCTCCAACTTGCTTGTTTACTAAAGAGATGACAGCTGACTGCAAAAATCTTGCTTTCATATTATTCAATCAAACATAGTAGCATGAGAATGAAAAGATTGCTTAATATTTGAACATATGATCCAACAACAAAGTTATCCAATCATGTCATTTATGCCATATATGTATGTATTATACTAGAGCGTATGCAACGGATCGAGAATACTCCTATTGTTTTGTTCTGTGCTTGAACATTTTAGAATGCACAAAATCATAAAATATATGAATGAAGAAAGTTAGAGCTATATTAACTTATTTGTGTTAAAAAAATGTGAAAAACATAACTCCAATTGCTTTTGATCTTCCCATTTTTTTTATTCAATCGAAAGTTTTAGATTATTTGTATATTTCTGGTGTTTATACAAACCCAAAAAGGGTACAGCAAATACAATTTTATCTATTGCCATTTAATCAACAAACGGACGTGAATATGACTGCTAATTTTCTATTTTGCTGTCACTGCTGCTATTTAATCCAAACGATTTTGTATAAAGATAATATTTAATATGCAGTTTCTGTAAGGCTAGCTTAAAAAATCTAATTGAGTTTCAGTTAATATATTGTTTGCCATGCCATTAAAGGTTGCAAAAGTTGTGTGTTTTTTATTTACTACATTTAATACTTACATATTTGTATTTCTTTAATTATTTAATTACTTTTCTTCATATTCTTTATTTATTTTTGTTAATTTAGCTAAAATATACACATTTTATGTACATATATTTATATACATACATACATCCGTTAAATATAAGCCAACCAGAAATAATAACTAAAAGTCCCACGACAGTCGGTTCTACGATACCGGAACGAACCGGATTTATATCCGGCCAAGGACTGTCACTTGAGCAGCATTCTCCAAAATTTTATCGGGAATGTCTTATGCTGTTACAACAACAACAACACCATTTAAATATTGAATTTAATGGTGAATAGCATTTTTTCAACAAAGCCAGAAAAATTGTATTATTAATTTAAATTTCAAAAACTCTAAAATACCCTATAGACGGGTTGATTAATCGCCCATCTTATAAATAAGCCGTTTGACGGTTTAACATGGTTTAACATGTTAAAATGTTTCTTTGGGGGTTGGCTTTGCCAAAATACTTATAATTCGTGAATATGGTATCGATAACAATAAACAATATAAAAGAGTCAATATTTTTTTACAAAGTTTAAAATAGTAAAATGACATTAAGTTTAAATTAATAAAATGTCATCATCCGTCATGTTTGCAATTCAAGATGTTCACTGAATCCATCGCGAATTCATTCTTTTAAATTAATTAAAAAGAATATAGATTCGAACTTTTTTTTATCTATGTTTATCTCGTCGACAAATTTAACAGGTAGTCAATTCTCCAGTAAGCATTCATCGCTTCGACAAATCGATCTGTTTTGTTTGTAAACATAAAACGGCTGAATGACTTGTTTTATTGTTTCCTTTGAGATATTTGATTATAATTTCCTATTCGGAAGTTCACTTTTTACCTATGTATATTTTTTTTATTTGAAAACTTCTTGCGATCATTTATTTTTAAACAGCTTTTTGACGTTTTCTTTTATTCTCTTCTGCAGTCGCTACCATCTTTTCACTAGAGTTAAATAAATATTTAATAGGATATTGATAAAATGAAACTGAATTTATCTCTTCAATAAATTTATCTGCCGGTTGCGTAATCTTCACATTACCAGGCAGTCTAGAAAACGGCCCTTAATACTTTTATCAAAATATTTCGTGTATGTGAACTAAACTTAAAGACATATTTTTAAACTTATTAAAACAAGATGTCTGAGAGACGGTGAGCTTTGCATTTGGTGAAATGCTTATTTGTGTATCGCATATTAAACAAAATAATATTGATCCATCGTACTGCCTTCAGCTAAATAAAATTGAAATTTATGAAAAAAATTAAAAATAGTCACTCTTTTGTTTTAGAAGATATTAATCTAAATAAAATTGTGTGATCAAAATTACTAAATGGTGATATATTAATATCCAACTAATGATAATTATGCTCATGAAATTAATTTCTTAGATAATCAGGCCTGTTCTTCATTTCGATTCGGGTTGAAAGATACAATTCCGACTCTTTTTGGTTGTTCATGATTCCGACTGAGTTGGAATAGATATCGAATGGTTGTCGATAATCAATTTGAACTGCTGTTGTCAATTAATTATGTGTCTTGGAAATTTTAACAATGCTGTTTGGGTGTACTGAGACAAGAAAGCATGTCATTGCGCGTTCAAAACAACAAAAATTATTAGCTGAGATTAAGCTAGATTCCAAGCAACTTTGCCCTATAAAGAAATTTATATTATAAAACCTTAAAGGAAGCTAGGGTTTGCTTCGAATTATTTAATTAAGATTGTTTACAAATAGAATCAACTGGTCTCAATGGTACTATCGTAGGGGTTGCCAATAGTTCCAGATTCTGTATAAAAGCTGTGATTCAAATGGAATATATCCGCAAAAATATTGAACTTTTCGAAGAGTATTGCGCATGCGCTGATGTGGAATCAAGAACAGATCGGTTTCATTCCCATCGCTTCACCGTTTTTATCTAAGTAGATTTTAATTAGAAATTTCTGATACAGATTTATCAAACTAATTGAATACCTATTATATCAATAAAAACTTATAAATCCTCCCAATAATATGAACTTTTAAATGTAAAAGGTTTAGCTGGTAAACAACATTTATATTTGGATTTAATTTGCCAATTACTTTTCATTCCCACTATTAAAAGGCACAACTTTCGAATCGAATGAATTCTCGGCATCGAAACCAAGAACACCAATCCATTTCGATTCCGAACAAATTTTTCGCAACAGGCCGGAATCTGTTTAGTGTTAACTTTATTAATTTAACTGAGTGGCTTCTTCCTATTTGTAAAACGGATATGCATCTTGGACTCTTATCTTTATCAATCGAATTTTTCGATCTAGTGCCTAAAGATAATATTAATCAAATCTTTCGTTCTTATAATTTCAAGGATGCTAATTTTGACTTTCTTAACTAACTCACTAATATCTGAATTTTTAATATTTCTACTGGCAGTCTCGTTGACCGTTGGAAGTTAGCGTCTATCACTCCAATTTACAAATCTGATAATAAGAATGAAGTAACCATTGCCTACTTGTTTCAAAGTTTTTGAGAAAAGGGTTAATATTTGCTATTAAAAGAATAATTGATCCATGTCAGCATGATTTTGTTGGAAGACCATCAATTGTTACAAATCGAGACGTTTTTTCTCAATTTTGTATTTCCGCATTTAAGAGTGTGTGTCAAGTTGACATGATAATCACCGCAAGCATTTGTCACAGTTTCGTATAAAATCTAGGGTTCCATTCAGTTTTTCTATTATGGCTTAGATTATGGTGTAATTATATAAGGTGAAGTTACTTACATGACCTTATAAAATTAGTAGTATTTTTATTACGTTTTGGGTACTATTTCCAATAATAAAGTTTATTCCATGGGTGGAGTTTTTTATAAAAATATCTCTATTTAACTGTACAAATTTAATTGATAGGCGTAAACATTGTGAATTTCCATCACTTTGAAGAGTTTTTCAAATATTTAATACGGAAATGCATTCTACATTAAAAAAAAACTATTTGTTTTACAATTTGCGGCAAAAGGGAAGCCTTTGACGCGTTAAGCATTTCTTGCATATAGTTTTGACCGCAATAAATTTCAGCCCCATTTTTTTTATAAAAAAAATCCTTCCAGGAACCACAACTCCTTCACAAAAGCGCAACTAGGCATTATTAATCCGCCTTTCGACAGTTCATCAAACCATGCAAAAGTATTATCTGTGGACTCCACACCAGGTAACTTAAACTTGCGGATTATATAGCTCTATGCCGAAGTCTTCTTCAGCTACGATCGCTCAATGGAAGCCAAGGCGATGGTTTCTCGCAAAAAACTGCTTTCGAGGGCTCTTCTATTACATACATATATAAATGTTTTTGTTCGTACAAACATACTATATAACACTATTCCTAAAACGTTTGGGTGGACGAATCCTTTGATTTGCCGCCTGGCTCGTCCCAACTTTTACAATATTCCACTTTCATTGGAACTGCTACTCCTGACAAATTGCCCATCATCATCTATTTCGAAGTCTTCATCTTCAAAACGGAGCTGACAAACTCTTGCATTGGTCTGCAGCTCTGCATATTGGAAAAATAATTAAGTTTAAAATTACAGACAACCATGAATTCATATTAAATTCAAAACTACATTAATGACGTTTGTTTTCGCTTCAAATGTTCAAAATTTTTCTTTTACACAAACTATTTGAAACTCTTTCGCAGAATCTTCTGTTTTTCGGATATAATAGTTTTGCAGGAAGAGAGAGAAGGGCTATCTAAAACAATCTGCCTTTTAATACTAGTACAACGCATTGCATCTGAATTTCGTTAAATAATTTAGTCAACCCGTTGAACGATAAATGAATCGCCGCCAATTTATGTACAACCTACGTTGTCACTAACTACGTTTGAAAAATATTAATAGAGATTCTGATTGCAGTTTTGACAAGCGCTTACTGCTGTTCTCGATCATAATAATCATCCCAACATAATAACACTGGTCGACGGCCAAAATTCACCAGAGACGCCGTTATGAAATTCGTATGTAAAACCACCCTCTGATTTCGAAAATCGAGTTCATTTTTGATTCTATGGTACCGTTTTTGAGATATTTGCAATTTACCGTTATTCGAAAAAACCAAAAAGATGGCTACCTTTAATTACGTATATCATACATTGTTTTTTGCTCAACCAGATAGTTTTAGAGAAATAAGCTTATCATTTTAGATTTTTGTTTTTTTTTATGAAAAAATATGAAAAAAATTACTCTTTGCGAGGGCAGCATTTCAAAACCACAACTTTTTTCCAGATATTTTTTCTTTACGTAAAGCTCTGTTTAATTAGAAAAAAGATAAGCTATCATCGAAGAAAATCGATGTAAAACTACGTAAGTTATAAACGATCAAATAAAAATACCTAGGTTGCGCAATTTCAACGTATACCTCAAAACGTATGTATGGTATAAAGAAGAGTGAAATATCTAGCTATGCTCTGTTTCTATTGAGTTAAAAGTTCAATTTATGCATGAAATTACCCATATTTTTAACTTTTTTTTAATTTATTTATGTTTATACTATATTCTAACAATCTTTATCTTAATTTGATTTTACTATGTAGTCGAAATAATTATGTGTTCTACTTTGACGCTTGTTCAGCTTAGAATCGGTTTCTCTTATGAGAAACCAGCAGTAATCACCCATCATTGCGACGTCCCAGAATCCTTGATATCGATTCTCAATTAATTTCATTTGCTGATGAAACCTTTCGCCATGTTCGTCACTTTCGTCGCCAAGATTTGCCGGAAAAAAGCTCAAATGTGAGTGGAGAAAGTGAATTTTTACGCCTGGAAAGAAAATATTAGTTAGGTAAACAAGTTATAAAATTTTGGGAAATTATTTTTAAGAAGCCTTTAATATTTACCCATTTTCGCATAAATATTGATTAAGTCGTTCACTATCTGCTAGTAGTTAGGGCTTTTGTGTCTACCGAGAAACGAAGCAACGACCTTTTCAAAGGATTCCCACGCTGCTGCCTCAACTGATGAGAGTAGTCCTTTGAATTGATTATTGTTGATCAACTTTTTTATTTGTGGCCCAACAAAAATACCTTCCTTTATCTTCTTATCGAATGCTTCGCCTTCTTTGTCCAAAGCCTTAACAAAGTTTTTAATGAGACCGAGCTTGATGTGTAAGGGTGGAAGTATGATTTTCTCTTTCTTGACAAGAGGGGTGTATTTGATGTTATCCACACCAACGGTAAACTCGACTCTTTCCGGCCAATCCTTTCTGACGTAGTGGTCCTTACGAGCTCGGCTATCCCACTTGCACAGGAAGCAGCAGTGCTTGGTGTAGCCACTTTGTAGACCGCATAGCATTGCAACGACTTTGAGATCAGAACATATTTTCCAATCATGCTCTTCATATTTGATAAATTTGAGTATTTTTTGCATTTCCTCGTAGGTTTCCTTTGTATTTACTGCATGTGCGATCGGGATAGAAGGCTTTTTGTTACCAATATGCAATAATACAGCCTTCAAACTCAGTTTATTGCTGTCTATGAACAATCGCCACTCTTTTTAATCATATGTTTGACCAAACTCTTTGAATAAACCAGGAATGTCGTTGCAGTAGCATATACTGTCGTTCTTGGTATAGTGTTTGGAAAATGGTTCGTGACGAGTTCTACAATATATCACCTTTACATCGGATGACACAAATTTAAATTGTTGCATACGAGAACTGTGGATCTCGGCCTTTTCCTTGGATAGTTCCAAATCTCTTATCCAATCATTAAGTTGTGCTTCTGACAGAACGTTTCTCTCGTTTCCCATGCGAAATTCAGTACAACTTGATTCCCCGCACTCAGATATTACTGTTGACAATGGAACTGGATCCGCAACTGCCGTTGAATGTAGTACTGGTAATGTCACTGTAGGTACGCTAGCATAGGTTACTCTTCTTGATCTTCCAACGCCAAGTACTTTTGTTTGACAAATATAACACTCTATTGAATGGCAAGTAGGTTCTCTCCATATCATTGGTGTCTCAAATTTTATTTGTTGTCCTGATTCCGACTGAATCAATTCTACTCGACACGATGTACACAAAGTGTTCGGTGTCCATGGTTTTTCAGGATTTTTGGGCTCAATGCCAAAATACTTGGAGTATAAAGTTTTGATATGATCTGAGAACACTCGTCGTCGCCTTATGATAGTATATTGGCCACACATGAAACAGAACATATCTGGATCGTTATTACACTCACATTCTCGTGTCCTTTTACTCATTTTATTTTTTTTAATAAATCACGGTTTTGAAATTTGACTTATGAACTGAACCATCTCCGGCGAGCCTTGCAAATGTTATGAAGTTTCAAGGCGCATTAACTCATATTTATACTCGGAACAAGAATAAAATTGAAAAAATCAAGTCTTACATAGACAGAAAAGTTCCTTTTTATACGAAGCCGGGAAAAGAAAATACTACCTGCTTTAGATGTAGGCTTTAAAAATTTTCTGTGTCTTATAATTTTGAAAATCTACCTGCATACTTACCCATAAGTGACGGAAATACATGTTTATAACTACATGCCTACAGCAGGTTTCGAACCCAACCACTCTTCCTTTCGATGCAACCACTCTACCTACTATAAAACAATTCGAGTATTAAAAGTACTATTTGATTTATTTAAAGAAAAAGTATTATCATTGTTATGGTGTTATTCGTTTATCCGGATATTATCCCATTTGCACTTTATACCTTTAATATATGTATGTATACATACATTGAAGTTGCGCAACCTGGGTATTTTTATTTGATCGTTTATAACTTATGTAGTTTTACATCGATTTTCTTCGATGATAGCTTATCTTTTTTCTAATTAAACAGAGCTTTACATAAAAAAAATATCTGGAAAAAAAGTTGTGGTTTTGGAATGCTGCCCTCGCAAAGAGTAATTTTTTTCATATTTTTTCATAAAAAAAACAAAAATCTAAAATGATAAGCTAATATCTCTAAAACTATCTGGTTGAGCAAAAACAATGTATGATGTATTTATAGCAAATTTTATCGTCTTTCCGATTCTCTAAACTTTTGCAATTGCTTGACCCGTTCGTGAGATATACGTAATTAAAGGAAGCCATCTTTTTGGTTTTTTCGAATAACGGTAAATTGCAAATATCTCAAAACGGTACCATAGAATCAAAAATTAACTCAATTTTCGAAATCAGGGGGTGATTTTACATACAAATTTCATCACGGCGTTTCTGGTAAAGAGAAAAAGTTGAAATTCGTGGTCCAGTGTAATCATTCCAATAAACCGACTTTTCGGAAAAAAATGCAAGTAAATATATTTACACGTCGCTGTTAGAGAGAGAGATTTTTTATACTACCAAACATAATACAAGGTGGCGCAAAAGTAAGCTTCCGATGTTTTTTGGCTGTAATTTAAAAAAAAAAATGAAAAACTTTGATTCTTCTTGTGGATTATTTTTATTTGGTCTTTTAATTTTTTTTTACATCAAGTCGAGAATATGATGTCATGTAAATGGCCGCCGCCACAGTTGATTGTCATTTGAGCCCTTTTTATGGCATTTTCCATTACTTTGGCCAAAACTTCCGGCGATAGGTCATCAAATTTTTCGACGGATATTCTCTTTAAGAGCTGCAAGAGTCTGAGGCTTGTTGACATAAACTCGCGACTTCAAAAAGCCCCACAAAAAGAAGTCTGGAGCAGTCAAATCAGGCGATCTTGCTGGTCAGTGCAAATCGCGAAAACGGGAGATTAGGCGCCCGGGAAATGCATCCTTCAGCATATCGGTTGTGGCATGTGCAGTGTGTGCCGTTGCACCGTCCTGTTGGAACCACATGTTTTCCAATCCCAATTCATCAAGTTGCGGCAAAAAGAACTCGTTGATCATTGCTCTGTAGCGCTCACCATTCACAGTAACCGTTTGGCCCGCGACGTCTTCGAAGAAAAAAGGTCCGATGACTCCTCCAGCGAAAACAGCACACCATACAGTGACTTTGAGCGGGTGTAATGGCTCTTCGTGGGTTACACGCGGATTTTCAGTGCCCTAGAAGCGTAAATTTTGCTTATTTACGTACCCGCTAAGATGGAAATGGGCCTCATCACTCATGATTATTTTTGATGAAAAATCATCTTCCTCTTGGTGGTGATTAAGGATGGCTTGAGCGTATGTTAGACGCGATTGGCGGTCAGCAGCTAACAGCGATGCACCGTCTGGACTTTGTACGGAAACATCTTCAAAACTTGTACCAAAATTCGCTGTAAAGACCGTCGACTGATACCCATTTGCGTGGCACGTCGTCTGGTCGATGTCGACGGCGCTTCCATGACATCCTCGGCTACAACAGCAATATTCTCTGCAGAACGGCTACTCCGGGGTCTGCCACGCCTGGCAGCATCTCGTGTTGTGCCAGTCTCTTCGAGGCGAGCGGCTAAACGTCGCAGTGTTTCACCAGTAGGCGTTGGACGGCCAGGAAATCTGCGACGAAATTCGCGTTGTGCCAAAGTCACCGACCGATTATTGGTCAAATAAATAGTCAGCAATATTCCGCGTTCTGGAGCAGTGTAGCGTAACATTATTTATTAACGTGTATTTCGCATGTGTTTACTACACAAATGTCAAAACAGAACTGACATTAGGGGCCAATCGCAAAATTTATAGCATTTTCTGATAGGAGGATTACTTTTGCGCCACCTTGTAGATTGCGTCCTTAAAACTGCGCCAGAACTGCAGTTATAAGGTAGTTATAGGTAATAAAATTTCTTCAATTAGTCAGTCAATGACTGGCACTATAACCGCCTAGGCGATTTTGACTGATTCTAGTATAGTTCGTCAGTCGTTCCAAGTCATCTACCTGGTCTTTCCAGCGTAGAGGAAGCCTTCTGCAGTATTCGCCGTTGCAAAGACGTAAAGGCCAAAAAATCTTTCGGAGAATGTTTCTCTTGCTTTACTGTTCATTTGCCTACTCAGCCCAAAGTAGTACTACTTGTCGGCGAGAGAATTTCTTCGTCGGTTTCGAGGATGATATTATTAGAGGAGTTAATACTGCTTCCAAGATAAACAAATTCCTCTACTTTCCCAGAATTGTAACTGTCAGCAGTAACGCGGAGGCCAAGACGGGATTGTACTTCGTTTTGCCCTAGTTCACCTCCAGCCCCATTCACTTCAGACATCGGGGCATATAGGCAAGTTCTTCTCGTGCTGTCGAAAGCTGATTTAAAGTCGACAAAAAGGTGGTGTTTGTAGATCCTCTTCTCACCGGTCTTTTCCAGTAGTGTTACAAACTACCATGTTTTGAGCCCCGGCAAAGTTCTTGATATCGTGACACAACCTTCTCTTCTGTCAGGGGGTGGACACAAGTCAGCGAGATGTTAAAGAATCTCGCTTTGATGCGAATCGTGGCGATTGGCTTGTCCATCCAAAGGCTTTCTTACCTTGCGCCGTCCATTTCATTTCCTGGATGGCGGCGATGCTAGCCTTTACTTTCGCGAGGACATCAACCAGCCGGGCAGCGGCATTTTCCTCATTAAGGGTCCGCACATTGCAGGTCGTCATCAAAAAAGAGGGATCTCATTCGAGGCATACTTTTTACGTGGGGTCCCAAGCCAAGCCATAGAATCGATAGGCGGCGTTTAAGATACTCCTCTTGGTGCGCCGGATTCAATGTAAGTTTTGTTCGACCTATTTTTAAGTAATTTTCTTTATTACTTTATAACTAAATTGTCGTTACCGGGTACAAAATGCTCCGGCAACTTTTCCACTCTTTTAGTAGTCTGTGTCCACTTATTACCATCATATGGGTGGTAACAACGTGGTAATAGAGATTAAATAGATGTTTATTTCCTTTTTCCACTTAGGAACGCATGTTTCACACATATTTAGCATCGGCGTGGAACAAATGAATAGTGTGAATAATACAAATACAAACTTATTAATATTTGATTTTTCGCGAATTGTACGTAAAAATGGCAACAGTCCTGCTTAACGGGGGCATTTTTATACGAACAACTGTTGACAGCCTTACTTTATTAAGCAGCTGATTGAATTCACTCGCTGAACGTAATGTCAAAATGATGTGTTTGTTGTAAATCATACCGTCACTGTGTGTATAATTTGTTAGTGTAAATTTTTCTTTTTGTACGTATAACACCATCTGATATGAATTTGCTTTGGATATAAATTTCGGTAATAAAATTTACCGGTAAAAAGATATTCGGTAACATGACCCGTTATTGGCAGCTATCGAGTATTCTTTTTTAGAAGTAATAAATTAAATCAAAGAAACGTCCATACCTATTATAATAAAGTTGGCAACAAGCTATAGGTTTTTTGCGGAAGGTTCGTACCAACGTTCAGTGGGAAAGGATACCGATATAGTTCTGGGTGACCATGATAAATTAGGACTCAAGAAAATTTGTTATTTCAGGAGTAATTGGGTGTATTGACGGAACCCATATAGATTTAGTAAAACCTTTGCAGAATGAACAACTTGTTTTTAAAAGAAACGGGGTTTTCAGCTTAAATACAGTGATTGTACGAGTTAAGGCATGATACCGAAACCTGATATAGCAACAGCATTTCGTTGCACTTACCTCACATACCCTACCGCTCTTTCTGTCAGCCCAGTGCTGACATCTAAGCTCAGTCGATGCAGCCTGACAACAGGCTAGTATGATATGATCACTTGCCTACAAAAACCCTATTGGCAACAGCCCCAATATGCTCGCCACTTGCCTAACAAAATTCATTGTGATATTGTTACCTTTATCATAACAACAAATTATCACAGCATAGCAACATCAATGCACGAGTTTGATATGCAACCCAACACCAACAAACATGATGATCACTAGCTGCGCTTACCTTAGCGACAGCATGCTGGGCAGGCAGCGCAAATAGAAAGACTCTCGCCTGGCCTCACAAAACAACCCACTGCATAACAACAAACGGCGATCACTGCTTGCACTTGGCTTGGCAACAGCATGTTAGGCAGGCAGACCAAAACACAACAGTTGTTGTCTGGCCCAACTGGCCACCCACTGCATAGCAACACTACATGCGTGAGCTTGGGATACAGATCAGCTGCATGACAACAGCTTGATCAATGCTTGCCTGCTTTAGTGAACCACCCATTGCATAGCAACGCATGGTTGACGTGCTTGGTGGGCGGGCCAGCGGCACCGCTTGTCATGCCATGATACCACCTCATGCGCATGCAACAACACAATTGTGTTGCTAGCGGTAGAATCCAAGCGACCTTTCCGCACAACAAAACTTGCAGGTGATTACCCCTGATCGCGAGGGTATAAAAGGTGGTATCATTGCCTGTCGAGAGCAGTCCTGGTGATGTTAGGGAGTTGCGAAGTCAACATAACATATAATTAAAATAAAGTAATATGTTTAATTCAAACAAAGTGTTGAGTGTTTTATTATTTTATAAGCAATATGACTTGCTTAACTGGCGCCCAACTAACGTAGAATCCAGTGTCCTTTAAAAAAATAATTCTCCTGTTAAAGAAAGGATAGTGACTTGTTAAAAACATAATTAAAAAAAAAAAAAAACTTTTTATAAAACTGAATTGAAGTGCTAGGAAAAAAAGAAAACCTAATATCCTTTCAAAAAACAAAAAAAATTGTGACTAATTTTGAACGTGCTTGAAAAAAAAAAAAAAAACTTTCCTTTTTCAAAAAATTGTGAACAATTTAAAAAAAAAAAACTATAAATAAAGAATAAAACAGTTTTTACGTACCTGTGAAAAAAAAAACTAAATAAATATCCTTTCAAAAAGGAGTTGTGAATGTGTCGCAAAAAAAAAAAAAACTTTTGAACAATCATCCTAATAAAAAGGTTAGCAATTGCGCCTTTAAAGCGTATCCTTTTAAAAGGAGTATAAAATAATTTGCCAAAAAATACTAAAACCAGAATAAATTGGTATTATAAAAAACACTTTTTGCGGAAAAAAAATATATTTAAAAAAAACTGTGAACAATAAAATGTTCATGAAAACCTTCTAATTGCTATACCAAACATTTGGATATTCAACGAAAAAGTTTATATGTACCAATCGGATGTGGAAGTGGCCAAACACACACAATTTTAGAGGACGAACTATCATCAGGAAAAAACCAATCAACACGATCTTGGCCATCAGAAAATTCCAGCAAAATATGTACGTATGAGAAAATAACTGGTTAAGTCTTCTTAAGTATTGTAATTAAAAAAAAACATAATTAGAGTAGGTCGTTTACTTAAAAAATATATTTTGTGTTCTTGAAAATAAAATTAGTAATAAATAAACATTAAAAATGGATAGAACTGCAGTGGCTAGTCTGTTGGAGTCAACAGTAGAGGTGGTTGAGCAGAATTTTAGGGAACAATTAGCAGAGCTAAAACGAGAGTTTCAAAGTATTTTACCCAAAAAAATAGGAGTTCTTAAGCCCGTTACTATTGTCCAAGGTGTGCAAAGTACTCACACGGACCTTAATTTGATAAAGTCTCTACCCGAATTTAGAGGTAAAATTTCAGAGTACCCAGCATGGAGAGAAGCAGCTAGGTTCGCGATAAGCTATTATACCGAGGGTTCAGAGCCATATTATATTGCCATGGGTATTTTGCGTAACAAAATAACCTCAGCAGCTAGTGAAAATCTTAGCGCTTTTAACACACCATTAAACTTTAAAGCTATTATAAGTAAATTAGATCAACTTTATGCAGATAAACGACCACTCCACATATTAGAGAACCAACTAAACACCCTCAGGCAGGGAAACATGTCAATTAATGAATATTACGATGCGGTTGATAGGCAACTAACATTGATTTTAAATAAAAACATAATGACCTATAGCAGCAATGAGCAACTCGTTCATGCATTTAATGCTAAGGCTAGGGAAAATGCTTTAAGAGTTTTCATTTCTGGCCTCAAACGCCCACTTTGCGATACCCTTTTTTCAGCGAACCCGCCGGATCTTCCCAGTGCACTTGCCGCAGCGCAGGAGCTGCAACATAATCGCGAAAGGTATGAGTTCGCACATACATATGCCTCAGGCATATTGCCACAAGCTTTCCAGAGCGCTCCATTGTTTAACACTGTGCCTCAACCGAATCGAGCTAACAGTTCAGCACAATATCCTGTCCCGATGGAAGTAGATCGGGGAACCTCTCTATTTAGACAAAATCCCCAAACTCGAACTAATCCTTCCGAACGATTCAACCGTCAACAAATATTTCAACAGAGAAATAGTTCTAATTTTCCAAATCCTTATCAGCAGCGGTCATGGCAACAAGCCAATAATTTTTTCCAACCACAACAGTATAGGATACCTCATACTAATCACACCCCCACTCAAACACCCTTGCAACGGCAACAACAACAACAACAATATAAGAGACCTTACACCCGTGCAAATAACACCTCCACTCAAGCGCCCATTCAAAAACTCCAGCGTATCAACGCTATGGGAAACGAGCTATATTCTACCGAAATGGACGAATATGAGGACCCCTTTTTAAACGAACCACCGTACTCCGAAATGGGAGACACGGAGCTACCAGATGAGGTAAATTTTTTAGGCTAAGGTCAAACTTGCCCTTTATTACCCGAACCTTACCAAATGGGCAAGTTCTTAAAATCTTAGTAGATACAGGAACATCAAAAAATTACATTAAAAGACATAGTTTTTTGAAAGGTATAACTCAAATAAAATATCCCTTTCAACTAAGATCCATAAATGGTGTAAATAAAATTTCTGAGAAATGCAAAGTAAATATTTTAGGATCTACTGCTATTTTTTTTATACTTCCACAACTAGATACTTTCGATGGAATCATTGGGTATGATTTGTTGAAAGATATCGAGACAAAAATTGACACTAAGGTTGGTCTCATTTTCCACAAAAACGGAAAGGAGAAGCTTAACTTTTTTCAGTGCCAACAAGTTAACACGGCCCAAACTAAACCAATTGAAGTACCCTGTAGTATCGAAGAATTAAAGCAACGTAATTTTAATGCATTTGCAAATCCCGATAGAGCTCTCCCATATAATACAAATGTTATAGCAACAATAGACACATTAACTGATAGGCCAATTTACTCAAGAAGTTGCCCATACCCAATATCGGTAGGAAAATTTGTTAATAATGAAATAGAATCTCTGCTTAAAGACGGCATAATAAGAAAGTCCTATTCACCCTACAACTCCCCTGTCCATGTAGTCTCAAAGAAAGGTTTAGATGACGACGGAAATCCAAATTTAAGAATGGTTATCGATTTCCGGAAGCTAAACGAGCATACTACTTCCGACAAATATCCCATTCCCGATACCACAGTGATACTTTCAAATTTAGGCAAGTCCAAACTATTCACAACTCTAGACCTTAAGTCCGGGTTTCACCAAATTTGTCTCCTTGAGAAAGATAGGTGCAAAACTGCATTCAGCGTAAACAACGGCAAATATGAGTTTTGTCGTTTGCCCTTTGGTTTGCAAAATGCACCGAGCATATTTCAAAGGGCAATCGATGATATATTGCGCGACGACATCGGGAAAATATGTCACGTTTACGTTGATGATATCATCATTTTTTCACCTGATGAAAAATCACATTTTAAGCACGTTGACTCCATATTGAAAAAAATTGAGCAAGCAGGAATGCGGGTATCGTTAGAAAAATCTAAATTTTTTAAAAGCGAGGTCGAGTTTTTAGGATTCACAGTCTCTCATAAAGGAATCCAAACATGTCCTAGCAAAGTAGAAGCTATCCTTAGTTACCAACAGCCAAAGTCGTTAAGATCTTTGCGGTCCTTTTTGGGTCTTTCCGGTTATTACCGTAGGTTTATTAAAGACTATGCGCATATTTCAAAACCCCTCACGAAATATTTAAGAGGCGACAATGGCCACGTTAGCAGTCGTCAGTCCAAAAAAGTGCATATTTCCCTTGATGATGAAGCAGTCAAGGCCTTCAATAAATTAAAATCTATTCTGGCTTCGGAAGATGTCCTTCTTCAACATCCAGACTACTCTAAGCCATTTGAGATAACAATGGATGCCTCATCCGTAGCCCTAGGAGCCGTACTTTCCCAAAACGGCAAACCCATAACCATGATATCTCGCACGTTGTCTAAGGCTGAAGAGAATTATGCTACAAATGAACGCGAACTCTTAGCGATAGTTTGGGCATTCCAAAAGTTAAGACATTACCTATACGGTATTAAAAATATACATATTTTCACTGATCATCAACCTCTTACATTCGCTATGTCAGATAAAAATCCAAATTCCAAAATTAAAAGATGGACTGCATTCATAAATTCTTTCGCACCGAAATATTTCTATAAACCCGGCAAAGAAAACAAAGTAGCTGACGCACTTTCTCGCCAATATATTCACAACCTTGATGACTCAGATGATACTGCTCATAGTGAAATTTCCCTTTCTAATACAATTAAAACCATTAAAAATCCTGTAAACCAATTTAAAGCTCAATTAGTTCTATTACCATCCGAATTTAACAGCAATTCTACCAAAATTTTATTTCAAAAACTACTCAGACATACCGAACATTTTAAACCTCGAAACCTTAGCCAGAGTTCAGTCTCTTCTCTTGTCCAACTTCCCAGGAGTAAGATTTATCCATACGGAAAAATTGGTAATAGATCTAGTAAAAAGAGAAGATCAAATTGAAGCTGCTACTATGGAGCATAACAGAGCCCATCGTTCTATCCTAGAGAACTATAAGCAGTTGATATCCGAATATTTTTTCCTGGATATTAAGAAAACTTTAACAACAATAGCTAAAAATTGTAAAACATGCTTGGAAAATGAATATAATAGACACCCATCAAAAACCAATATAGGGTAAACACCAATTCCAGAATATCCCGGTCAGATCCTCCATATGGATATATGCTCTGTTGAGAAATTTCATTTTTTTACCTGCATAGACAAATTTTCCAAATTTACCATTACCATTCCAATTGAATCCAGATCAACGAATGATTTCAAAACGGCTTTATTAATAGTTCTAAATAAGTTCAAAAAAACTAAAACAATTGTGTCGGACAATGAAAAATCCCTTCAGTCTAACACAATATCTAATATCTTAAAAAATCATTTTAATATTGAGCAATTTTTCATACCAGCCTTACACAGTAACAGTAACGGCCCAATCGAAAGAGCGCATTCAACGCTTACAGAAATCGCTAGATGCATAAAAGCCGAACAAAATATTACAGATATCCAAGAACTAATTTTACTTGCCACATATAAATATAATAACTCCATACATTCTACTGTAAATGCAAAACCTTTAGATATTATTAATCATTTTACTAAAGATCATCTTGAATCAGTAAAAGCAGCACTTACTGCTGCACAAGATAATATTGTTAAAAAATCTAATAATAGTCAAAAAACCTATCAGGAAGGCGAAAAAGTATATGTTCGTCGTAATAACCGTTTAGGAAATAAGTTAAAGAAGGTGTACGTTGAAAATGTCGTACAAAAAGATTTTGGTACAACTGTCTTGATAAATGGTAGAAAAGTCCATAAAGATAATTTAAGATAACTTCCGTTAATCTGTTTACTAAAGGAAAAATTCTGAAAAATATCAACGACTTCTGCTGTTCGCACCAAAACTAGCTTAAAATAAAATCATTTTCGATTGAAGCATATTTTGTTATGATTTTACCATTAAAATGTAATATCAGTTTTTGAATTTTTGTCTAAATTACTTAATTCCAAAAATAAAAAATTTCATTGCATCAATGTTAAAATAAAAAAATACGAAGGAAATAATTACAAAAAAAAAACGTACATACATATGTATACGGCAATTATAATTTCCCCATCATAATTTTTTCAAGATATAAAGTTATTAAAATGTAAAATTATTTAGTCTTATTGTCCAAGATTAATTATTAAATAAAAAAATTAAATCTGTAAATTTTCATAAAGTACTCTTTTTGGAAAACAAAGATTTTTCTTATTGTTAAAATTCGTAAATAAAATAAACATGTTTAATAAGAAAAAATCGTACATATGCATACGAAATACATAAATTCTTTAAACAAATTTTGTTACGATCATCTACCTGACCCAAAAACGTGGTAATTATGGTAATTATGGTAAAATAGTTTTGCCCAAAAAAATTGTTTTGTAAAAAAAAAAAAAACCCTAAACACGAAAATTTAAACATTTTCACATATGTTTTTTTTCTCAATCGTAATTTTTTTTTATTATTATATATAAGACAAAAAATAACTATAAAAGCACCGTGAATGTGTAAACTTTGGGTACTATAATTAAAAATCAAATTTCGAATTGCTTAAAAAAAAAGCAAAGTAAAATATTGTTGTTCGAAAATAAATTATTTAGTAAAAAAAAAAAAACACAACACCAAAAATTTGAACATTTTCATTTATGCTTTTTTCTCAAAAGTAATTTTTTTTTTCTATTTAGTGTTAAGAAAAAAATAAGCATAAGAATAACGCGAATAAGTAAATGGAAAGCAGAACTATCAAATAATCTTTTTGAGAAGTTAATTAGAATTTTGAATTGTTTAAAAGAAAAAGCTAATTATAAAGCCACAATTTTTTTATTTTTTTCAAGACATTTATATGGAGTATACGTTGTTTAGTTAAGAAAGTTATAATGTTAAGCTCATTTTGTTATCATAAAAATTCCAAAAATATCAACCAAAAATGAAAGACTTTTTCTAACTGAAATTAAAATTGTAATTTTCAAAAAGGCCGAAAAAGGCATTACTTTACTTACAAGGATAGCCTTAGAAATAGTTGTAAGCTTTAGATTTAGCCTAACATACATATGTAGTTATTATTTTGTCGGATCAGGGACGCTCCGAACTTAAGAAAATCCCGGACACATTATCTTAATGTGGGGGTCATCCTTCATTTCTGAGCAAATTACGCTGAAATGAAGTAATTTCGCCTTGTGAAATATGTCAGTAAATTAAAGTGCAATCAGGTATTTATGTATATATGCATATATAAATTTTGATGTTATTGCTAGAATAATTGTTATGGTTGGCCATCCAATGGCGGACATAGACTAATTTAACAGTGCCCACGGCTTACTTAGTACAGGTACTTAAGGTGTTAGCCTTAAGGAGTACGAGTACGAGTTTGCCGCGGAGGACGTGGGTTCGATCTCTGTAAGAAGTCTGATGACATTTGGGGATCTCCAAAATAGCTATAACTTCTGCCATGGTTTTTTCAATAATTTTGATAATAATTAAATGGCCTCGAGCTCATAAAAATTGTTATTACTGTATGTATATTATTTATACATATATAATTTTCTATAATAATTCGTACCGCATAAATGCAGCTTAATCTCGACACATCGGGATCCACGGCAACTAACTCGTTAGTTTCTTTAATGACTTTTGTTTCGTACGTATTAGTACAAGATCTATGTCATAGTTTGGGGATCCGGAATTGATATTCTGATTTTGATATATGTAATACGATTTTACTCTTAATTAATTTTTACGTGGCATATTTTTCCTTGAGATCATATAAAATGCTTATCAGAAATGTTGAAAAAGATAAATTGCTAAAAATTCGTAATTGAAAATTCGAAACGAGGATCAAGTGTAAAGTGTTTAATGGGGAATAAACCTGGAAAAATTCATGTAAGTCTTGGCGAATATTATTTTCTTTAAAATAGTATAATATAGCCTACTTTAAATATTTTATAAAACTAGATAGAAAAGGCCTCATATAATGTTGCGTACGTAACAAGCTCATCAAAACCGTGTCTACAAAAAAATTGATCGAATTTAAGAATTTCAAAATATCGCTATTATACCTTTTATTTTAGCAACTGCAGATTTATCGAGCATAGTTTTTTATATTCTTGTAATTTGGAGACATACCACGACTTTTCCGTCTTATTCGATTGAGTTTTACGTGTGCCGGTTTTTTGTAAGCGGGACTATTTTCTATAGATATGGTTTTGACGTTCAGCATACTGACTACATTTTCCTAGATTTTCCAAATCACATTATGTACATATGTACTTTTAAATCTGGCTTCAGCAAATTTTTGTTTTAAATTCGAATCTTTAATATATTTTATAATCAAAGAAAAATCGCTACCGAGGTTGAGCATCTCAACTTTCAAATTAAAGAAACAACACACAAAAAACAATACTTGGAAGATGCAAACTATTTTTTAGAAGACAGTTGTTTTCCGAGGTAGGATAACAAATTGCATGTAAAGCAACAACACAAACCCGGAAGAATAAAATGATATACGACCTGAGATACAGCGTTATTGCTATTGTGAATAAGCCGTAAGAAAATACTTGTGAAATTTCAATTAAACCCCTAATCCGGTTTTTATACACAAGCGCGCTGGTCGAAATCAGATAACAACCACGCCCATGTAACTGTTTTGTAAAAAGTCATGTGGTTTTACATAGGATTGAGTTGTTGAAAGTACTTTAGAAGAACAATTTTAAACAACTTAACCAAACTATCAAATTTGGTACACACATTGCATTTGAAGTTAGTAAGCAAATTTTCGAAAACTATGAAAATCTGACAAAATACTAGCCCCCCTCTCATATAACGGTAATTTACAAAAATCAAAAAATGCTGTGTGTAATTAGCTTCAAAACCCATGTCCACCTCTCATTTAACGGTAAGTTACAAAAATGAAAAAAATCGATATTTTATTAACTCGGAAACTACATTATCACACCCAACAAAATTAAGTATATACATAAGTGCATCTTGCATTTCCAATCAGACAACAGTTTCGCTTCGACAATTATACGAAGTTTCTCCACCTAACCAACGCCGACGCCAAAACGAAGCTTATTGTATTACTCACATTCGCTTAGAAACAGACGCTACACTTCAATTTTCTACAAAAAGAAAACAAGATACATTTAAAATTCTACTAAAAAAAAGCAAAGCATTATAGTTTTTTAACCTTTCTAATAAATGAGTATTGTCAAAGCGTTTAATGTGGCATTCCCTTTGGGTTTTTCTATTTTCGCTTTAAGGCTACGATCGAACGTTCGATCGATACACTACGATTATTCGAATAAGCGAAGTGCTACAACTATTCTGCAAAATGCCTGACCTATAACTATCAGTTAAATTACTGGGCAAATTTACTTAAACTAGTGGGCGGTTTTGTGGTTAGTTTTGTATGGCCGTTCGCTATTTTGCTTTTGTCAAAATCCATTCACAGGATTTCTCAATATTTTCAGGCGACAGACAAACTTCTTTGTTTTACTCCGCAGCTAACATTAAATTAAAATTGTATTTGATGTATATCAAGAATGATAGAATAGCAGATTACGGCAACACGTCAAAGTGTTTACTGCCACATGAATAATGAGAAGAAAAAGAGGGCGATAATTGTACTTGTAGGTTTTATTTTCGCTGCAGCTGCCACAATTCAAAGCTCGGTACTTCACATTTATTATTATGTGTTTGACTTAATGTAAAAGTCACTCAAAACTTAGAAAAATCAACAAAGACAATTTTCTTTATTGGCGTAAATCCTGAACGAGGTTAATACGAAGTAACGAAAGTGCTCCAGTCGTCACCTTTTAGTCTCTGCTTCGGGGATGTAAATGTAGGAACGTGCGGATGAATGAACAGTATGCTTTGGCCTTTCCTCTCGATCGGCTTCAGGAATGTACCAGCGAGCCTGTACTAATTCAGCTTAACATACTAATGGCATTTCCTTCTAATATGTATACAAGGCAAGCATTTGCGAAATATTTGTCAAAGAGTGAAAAGCCGTTGGGCCGGTAAGAAGTCAAAATACAAAGTAAAAAGAAAAATTATAAAAGCGATACTAAGCAACATAAAGGGAAGTAAAATATGTATAAAATTTATAATAAGACTATTAGAAATGCTTTCCATTTTTTTGCTTTACACTTCCAGCAGAACTTTTTTCAAACCTTCCGAAGACGAAGAAGCAACACATTCCAAACACCCGCGACACCTTTTACCAGAGCACGAAGGCAAATACAAAATAAAACTTCTTTCCGGCAGCACAAAGCGTAGCGTGTAAGTCAGCACATGGGACTCATGCCAACTCGATGCCGCGGAATAGACGCTGGCTCAGCGGTTCTGGGAATTTCCCCACGCCAGTCAGCCAGCACGAGAACTGTCCGCGTCAGCGTACTGCGTACGGCATACTGACCGGCATGCGCTACAACAACAACAACTCTGTCACCGAAATTGTGCCAAGCATAGGGACAGGTAGATAAGTAGAAAATAATTTAAGTTCAGTTCTAATCAGCTCGTGAAATAAACCACAGCGCATAGCGCTTAACAAACTTCGGTTGTTTTTTATAAACACATAGTGCTTAAATAATAATTTGTACTTGTAAAAAAGGATAAGTGTATGTATTCTCATGTTTTCGAGCGTCTCGCTAAAACCTTCAATCATTAAACAGCATAGTATTAAACCCAATGTAAAAGGTCGGGATGGAATCCCACAGCCACAGCCCGGCTCGGGAAAAACTGGAACTTTTTCTATCTCGAATTTACAAAGTTTGGGCACCACGTTGCGTGAAACATAAGTGTTGTGTTTATCTACAACTCGATTTACAATGTTATGTATGAATTGGTGGCACCAGCTTGGGTAAGGATATACGAGAATTATGATGAGCATGTTGATAGTGGTCCACCGGGACGCATATTCAATATGATTGAGAACCAGAGCCATACAAATCCTTGTACTCGATGAAGCCAATGAAATTTTAAACAAAAATGAAGAAAATAAGTATCAATATAACATATGTAGATGTGTGTACCTGTTCTTAAATAATTAAACCATTAAAAAAATTGTTGTGGTTTCGATTACGACACGGATACATATAATTCCTTAAACAATTCCTTAAATAGCCGCTTGCATAATTCTTTAAATAACACTTTACATAATTCCTTTTATAATCCATCATATAATTGCTTATATATTTTTCATTTAATCGCTTATACTTTAGCTTATATATCCATTAGCTGTAAAGTTTTCTAGTGAGAAAGCTATAGCATACTCAAATACTAGAAGCTCGGGGTAGGCCGATCTAAACAGGGTTAGATCGCCGAAACAACAGTCCTTGGCCGGGTGAAACCCGGGTCATTCCGGTACGTAGAACCGACTGTCGTAGAACGCGCACCACGATCTCTGGCATTCAAGCCTACCAGCTGATCGTAGGGGAAATGATTTGGCAGAGCAGATAGACGATTCGACATTCTGCACGATGAATGATGATGCCCCCACCAGGATTATGGGTAGTTGCAGCAGCTCGTCTAACCTAACAATAGCTAGCGCAGGTCTGATAAATAGCATAACGTGGCGACCTATGCTATCGCTTGCATCAGACCACCTACCTATAATCATCTCGATTGACAGACCTGCTGACTTTGTCTCCGCGGACCACCGGACCTATATCAACTTTAAAAAGGCTGACTGGGTCAGGTTCGCGGAGTTCACCGAAAATGCCTTCAGGTCTCTTCCCACACCCACTGACGTTCGAAAAGGCGAACAAAAGTTCCGCAAGGTGGTTGCGTCAGCTGCGGCCCGCTTCATTCCGGCAGGGAGGATCCCCGAGATCCGTCCAAACTTCCCGGCCGAAGCGGCCGCTCTAACGAACGAACGCGACCACCTTCGCCGCTCCGATCCCCGAAATCCGAACATCCAGAATTTAAATGTGATTCGGAGGCTGGTGGACCCAAACAAGCGGAACAAGTGGGAAGAGCATTTGAAGTCCTGTAACCTGGTCACGGGTGTTGGTAAGCTCTGGTCTACAGTGAAGTCCTTATCCATCTCGACGAAGTACGACGACCGAGTGGAAATTTCATTCGGGGATCGTGCCTCGTCGGACCCGAAGAGATGCGCGAGCTATTTTAGCCGACAGTTTATACTGCATCCTTCGGGGGATAGGACCAAGCGGAAGGTGACCAGGAGGCTGGCAAACTACCGAACAACAGCGCGCCTCTTACCTTCACTTGTGGCGAGGTAAAGGAGGTCATCGGGAAGGCGAAAGCCTCCAAGGCCATTGGCCCTGACGGGCTAAGCGTGTTGATGCTGAAAAATTTAGGCACCGCGGGAGTTGAGTTCCTCACAGGGATCCTCAATTTGTCCATGGCCACCCTCATCATTCCAGACATCTGGAAGATTGGGAGGGTGGTCCCACTACTGAAACCAGGGAAACCGGCCGACAAGGGTGATTCCTATCGGCCGATTTCCCTGCTTTCACCTGTGGTAAAAACACTTGAGGCCCTACTCCTCCCGTATTATACATACCACCTTGGGTCAGCTAAGCATCAACATGGCTTCCGGAAAGTGCACAGCACAACAACAGCACTTAATGCCATAAACACACAGGTGAACCGTGGTCTTAACCAAAACCGCCCCTGCGAGAGAACCGTCCTAGTAGCGTTGGACCTGTCTAAAGCTTTCGACACAGTCAGCCACTCCACGCTACTAGCTGACGTGGAAGCATCAACTCTCCCGCAGGGACAAACGGTGGACCGCGAATTACCTGTGTGGTCGTCAATCATCAGTATGGTTTAGAGATAAAACATCGAAACCAAGGAGGATTAAACAAGGGGTACCGCAGGGTGGCGTCCTGCCCCCACTATTGTTTAATCACTATATCTCCAAGCTCCCTCAACCGCTAGAGGGAGTCACGATTGTCTCCTATGCTGATGATTGCTCGAAAATGGCAACCGGCAATGTAATTGATGATCTGTGTTTGAAAGTGAACGGGTATCTCTCTGATCTTGCCCATTTCTTTATCAGCAGAAACCTGGCGCTGTCCCCTGCTAAGTCCTCGGCGACCCTTTTTACCACCTGGACGAAGGAGGTCAGGCTGGATCTTAACATCCATATCGATGGCACCCCCATTCGACGGTTAACCACCCGAAGATTCTCCTTCTCCGCGCACACTACCGCAATCGCCAATAGAGTACAGAGCCGCAACAATGTCCTCAAGTCGCTCGCCGGCAGCTCTTGGGGCAAAGAAAAAGAAACGTTGTTGGCAACATACAAGGCGATTGGCCGGCCGGTAATAAATTATGCTGCGCCAGTTTGGTCGCCGGGAACCAGCAGGACACAGTGGATGAAGCTGCAGACCTGCCAGAACGCCGCACCCCGCACGGTGACGGGATGTCTTCTGATGTCGCCTGAGGAGCATCTCCACCAAGAGGTCAATGTGCTCCGAGTTAAGGAGCACAACCTCATGCTCAGCAAGCAGTTCCTTGCTGGATGTCACCGTTCGGGGCATCCAAATAGGCACCTGCTTGCAGTGGAGCTGCCCCCCAGGCACATTAGAAGACATCTTCTAGAACTAAAGGACGAGATCCAGCCACTCATCACGCAACCGCTGGATCCGGAGGCGTACTGGCGGGTCGTAAGCAACATCCATAGAGACACAGTCACTAACATCATTGTCTCCCGCCAGGCAAATGCAGTCATCGGAGCCCAACCACCACCTGTAGCAGATGATGAGTCCCTGCTGCCCCGTGAGTCCCGCGTCACTCTGGCACAATTACGATCTGGATACTGTAGCAGGCTCAACTCCTACCTATCCAGAATCAACCCCGACATACCCAACACATGTCCGGCATGTGAAGATTCTCCGCACGACACCAACCACCTATTCACATGGCCTCTCAAACCCACTCATCTAACCCCCCTCTCCCTTTGGTCCAACCCTGTCGAAACTGCACGTTTCCTGGGCCTCCCCCTAGATGAGTTCGACGACAACGACCATGGGTGAATCCGCTCTTTACGGGGCGCGACTAGCCGCTACAAGAACAACAACTAGGCGCTCGTGTGATAGAGAGAAACAAAAGCTCAAATGGACAAGAACTTATACCTTAGGATTCTCCATTTGCCCTGTACATTGGGCCCGTTTCTTTGTAAGAACACTAGGTAGGATAACAAAACGCATGTAAAGCAACAACACTAACTTGGAAAAATATGCGAGTTGAGCCAGGTCGGTAAAATGATATCCGACCTACGATGTAGTGTTGGGAAGTGAAAAAACTGCGCTATTGTGTGTAATGAGTCGGAAGAAAATACATGGGAAATTTAGATTTAAGACCTAGCTTCTTTTTATTTGCACAGTATTTGTGAATATATAACTACATAAACTTAAAAATTGCTGGTACAACTATTTTCCGTTCTTAAATAGCACTAAACAAATCGCAACATTCCTGAAAGAGGCCAACAGGGTTGCTTTTGCAACGAAAGGAAATTTTATCCGAGTTGGAGCGTTCTTTTGCAATTCGGGTGCAAAGAAACGGGCCTATTTATAATGGAAAGTTTTCAAATTTATAATGGATACTTTCTGTTAGTGATATGGCTTGCAGGGTGTTTATGTACAATCGATAACTTTTTGTTTGATATGATCAGGAATGTTTTGCTGGGTCGAATAGTACATTGAATTGTAAATCGAACATACGATTTTCAATCGATCGTTCGAATATTCGAATAATTTTAAGAGTCCTAATCAAGGCAAATCAATGATAGGTGATGGCAATGAAAGCCGAACTTCTTGTTCTTCAGCTTATATCAAACTATCATCGCTTTTGCTTTGAGTTATGCGTATTGTTCTTAGCGTTTTTTCCATATTTTTCTTTACATTTTCGCTGTTTTCGACTCAAGGTATTTCATTTATCAACGGTAAATGTTGTTTTTGACCGATTGTTATAGACAGATATTATTGAATCATTAGTTCTAATAAATAAATGTAAGCAAAAGCAGCTGATGGAATAAGACACTTAATAAACATAGATGGTAGTTATATTGGTGTTATTCAAACTTTGCATATGAAATCCGTGCTGATACAAAAGTTTTGGAACAATAACACATACAATAAATAACTCCAAATAACACACCTTGCGAATTGCCCAAATAATTTGGCACTTATGTCATATCTGTCGTTCAAATCGCCCAAATAATTTGACGTTAATATCATATAGCTCGATATACATACATATGTATGCCCGAATTTCTCTTACAATTTGTCTTGTGCGCTTTGATGTAATATACTGAGGGACCTACAATTTTACTACGACTCGGAACAGCAGATAAATTTTGTGAGAAATAAATACAAAAATGCACTCTGAGGCTTGCCATTACCTACCCTCGGGCAACCGCCATTAGAACACACTTCCAAGATTTGTTTTATATTACGTATCCCAACTCCGGGTGATACCACACACAAGCTACACATTCGGCTACGGCGGCCGCCTCTTACCAATACAAAATACATAATAATTAAGTTAATTTATTTTTCTTAAAAACATTTTCAAAAGAAAAAAATTCAACCAAAACGAGCTGAACTAACTGTGCTCTGTTATTATTTTGGCTGCTTCCATATACAAGGCTGCCTCGAACCTGCACCATTTACATTTGAGGGAAGAAGGAGAGTGAAAGTTGAAGTTGAAACTTTCACTAGTCAAATTATACCGGTACAATTTTGAAGCATTGCTCTGTCTATTTTGTCAACTCTTCTAAACAAAATGCTTTTCAACGAAGATAAGTTTTTGTTGGGAAATTTTAAACGAATATCAAATTTCTGATTGATCAACTTAAAACGAAAGTTCTCCCTCTCTCTACCATCAGATTTGTGTTACCCTGTATAGGTACCCCCAAATGTCCTCATTCCTCAAAGTTGCATTATTTATTTTAAAAATCTGATAACAGAATTGTTTCGAGAATTTTACAAATAATGGTATTTACTTAGCTTTTATAATGTAAGAAATCTCATCCATAACAATTATATTTATCATTAGTTACACTTAAATATATCGCCTGTTCTTTGCTTATAAATATGTGCTGTTACTTTTTCAATTTTACAGAATCGCCGATTATGGGTCTAAGAATCAAATTATAACGTCCATTGCTTGATAAAATTTTTTAATTACGAAGTTGTATACGCCACTCGTTATCATCGAGCTACATACCTCGTCAATTCTTGGACAACAATCATTGAATGGAAATATATTTTAGAGTCACATAAAATGGTATGCTTGGGATTAGTTCTAGAGTGTGTGCATGTGTACGTGTGTGTGACTGAATAAGCTAGGAAATAAAATAATGAATAGGTATCAAGTTCGTTTCTGTTACAACCGTATTATATTGGCCTAAGGCTAAGTTATTGTTAGTATGACACGTACTTAAGTGATGCACTTATTTAAATACTTGTAGCTATTTTTTATTATGTTTTCCAATGGACTGTTTGTATTGTAAAATATACATTTAAGATTAAATATATTTCCTCATTGTATTAAAAGTTCAATTATTAATATGAAAATTTAATTAAAATTGAAGTGCTCTTTTTGAGGCGAATTGTAAAAATTGGGTTTTCTTAACGTGAAATAGAAATACGTTGATTTATCTTCGGTTATCCCACAAGCCACTGCATTCTGCACTACTTAGACGATGGATTTTAATTCTGCTAAGCAGCACCAGTATTAGCTTCAAACAGTTTTAACCTGAGTTGTTCCCGGAAGAGGAGGGAGAGCGTAAGTGGAGTTGGAACCGGAGTAAACGATCGGAAAGAGGGGTGAAAAAAAAAATTTGGAAAAGTTGGTTATTTACTATTTTTAAGAAGCATTTTATATGGTGTAAAAATTATTAAACTACGGCGTCAGTTTATGCATTTTTAGATCCAAAAATGCACGTTCATTTTAAAACTTTATAGTTAAAATTGAGGCAATCTACTGATTTGAACCAACTTCGTCATTTGCCGTGTTAATAAGAGACATATTTTAATATTTGATATTCCAAAGGTTTCAAGCAACAACAAAATAAAGGGGATTTGTGCCGTCAAGACCGGACTTCAGCAACTCGCTCTCCAATCAACTGCACCAGCCTTAGCACCTGTATCCAGCAACACGCTCAACAAGTGTCAAGGCTTTAATCGTCTCCTTGCAATAAACCATGATGCATTTCATGACTTCTAGACAAGAGTTTATGAAAATCAAAATCAGATGAGCTTGCACATGTGTAGAAGAATTACATACAACATTAAAAACGCAATTTTTCGAATATGGGTATTTCCACCAGAGGGTCAACCACGGGCAAAATATAAAATGTTTGCAAAACGAAGTTTTAATATTTTATAATATAAAAGGAAATTCGAATTTTCATTATCGTAAAAAATTTTCAGCGTTGCAAAGTTACAGCTACAATATAAAATGGTTAAAAGTTGTAGAACTGCTCTTTCTTACTATTTCTTAGTTTGTACTGTCATTTTTTCTCAATTATTATTTTTTAAAAGAGAAGTCTCGTTTTCACTCACGCCACCAAATTTTAGGCACATTTGTACCTTATTTTAGAAAAATACAAGGAGAGCAAACAAAGCTCAGTTAACGGAAGTTTTTCCCTTTAGTTTCATTGATATGCTAGTGTCACGTTCGTACCTTTAAAACTGTATTTTTTAGTCTTACTTCTGTATTGACGGGTGGAAATTATTGAAAACAAGAAAGATAAGCAAGTTTATAGCATAGAGCTGAAAAAAAATTAGTGAACTAAATATTTTTTTTAAATAATAATTTTTGATCTGTTAAACTTTGTCACGTTACGTACCTCAGGTTAGTATTTACACTTACTTATTAAAAATTTACTACGTATTTTGTTTGTGCTTCATGTAGATGGAATCAATCGCTGAAAAAAATAAGAAAAAAGCAAAGCGGTATAGAGAAGAGATAAAAAAAGATCCGTTTAAATTAAAAAAATTACCGTGTAAAAGCAGTAGAGAGAAGACGAAAGTATAGAAAGAAGCTATTGGAACTATTGAATAATAATGATCAAATTAATAAGGAGCATAAGGAGTATAAGGCAAAGAAGATATAGAGAGAGAAAGAGAAATGAAGCTAAAAGAAATCAGATGTCTCTCGAGCCTTACTCTTGCAAGCAAACATTCGGAAAAGCTATAAAAAAGGTAGAAGACGTACTGCCAAAAAGTCTACATAGAAAGGTAATTATTCTCAATTCATTGTTTGAGAAGTATGTGAAGCCTGCAAATGCAGCTCAAAATAAAAGTAGCATGTGCTCCGAACTAAAAAAACAACAAGAGCAAGTGAGAGACTTCTACATGCGGGATGATGTTAGCGTTCAAGCCGCAGGTAGGAAAGATACTCTTATTATTCACGGAGACATAGTCCCTAAGCGCTTTATGTTGATGACCATATCAGAAGCCTACGAGCTACATATATAAAAATGATTTTGCTGCCGAACATGTGAGTAAGTCGAAGTTTTTTCTGTATCGGCCAAGGCAAATTGAACTTATAAATAAGACGCCACATAGCATGTGTGTATGTCAACATCACGCGAACTTCGATTTCTTGTTGGAGGGTGATTCGAAAATAATTCAACCATTTTCTTACGATTTTGAAAGCTTTTTAAAATCTGTTTGTTGTAATATTGAGGAAGAAAGCTGTATGACAAATTCGTGTGAAAATTGTGTACGAGATATAAAACACGATTTAGTTCCTGTAAAATATATAACAAAACTTGATGTAAATGTGAAATGGCAACATTGGCGAAAAGTTGGTGATCGAGTATCCTTAACTCACACTATCGCTCCTTTATCTGATCTCATCCACGAAATGGAAGTGCAATTGCCTTTATTTAAACTAAATTTTTTTTGTTAAATGTGGCTAACAAACCTACTTTGAAACGAAAAAAAAAATCTTTAAAGCGTGGGCAACTTGTATTACAAATTGATTTCGCGGAAAATTATCGGCTGACTTGTCAAAACGAAGTTCAAAGTGCACACTTTAGCTACCGTCAAGTGACAATTTTTACATGCGTATCCTGGTATATTGGCGAACAAAAATCATATGCCATTATCAGTGACAAGTGAAGTCATGATAAATATGATGTTTACTGTTTCATAATAAACATTTTACGAAAAATAAAAAGTCAGTATGGATATTTTAGCAAGAATGATAGAATACAAGATTGCGCCTTCCCGCGGTGAAATGACAGATCTCGCCTTTAGTAAACAAGAATACGGGAGAGAGAAAATTGAACAACTTCCAATATTTCATTGAAAAACGTGTTCTAATTGTTCTAAAGTGTAAAATATGAATTTATAGGCAGACATTTAATAAATAAATTCGCAAAATTTTAAAAAAAAGTGTCTCTTTTTCTTAATTTGTGAAAAAAGCTTTGTCTAGTTGAAGTTGAGAATTGTCAAACCCGGCAAAACCAAAGTAGCGGTACTTCTAAAGGCGTCACCTTCAGTATTCAGTACACCGTGACATTTTAGCAATATCTTCGTATTCTCAGATGGAAGTAGTTGCCAGTTGAAAAATAAATTCATAGCAAGCAGTTTATCCGAATTTTTAATGGAATCAAATTTGGAATATATTGAGTGAAATTTTTTTGCCACTTCACACGGCAAAGGTGCAGTAGATGGGGTGGGTGCTGTTGTTAAGAGAAAAGTTAAGTTAAAGGAGTTCAACTAGAATACATATCTTCAGAGCAAATTGAAGGAATATCTTTATCATCAACTGAGAAATGGAAAAAAGTCCCAAATATACATGGAATGCGTCAACTGCATTGGTTATGAAGTGGCAAAAATTTCAAATTAAGAGTAGCTCGAACGGCATTTTCTTCAAAAACTAATATATTTTGATACGACATTTTTTTTTTAATTTACAGTCTAGTCTAAATAAGTATTGTACATTCATAAAAATGTTCTGAATACAAATTTGTGTTGCATTTTTCGTTTAATAAAAACTTAAAATTGAGTTTATGTAAGCAATTTCTTCAGTAGTAATATATATGTCACGTCACGAACGTCACGTCACGTACCTTATAATATTCTGCATTAAAAAATCTCAGAAATATTTTCAAGGCAAATAGAAGGTAATAAGGGAACAAAATCAAACTGGTTAAACTGTAGTACGATGTATTAAGAAACCCTTGCTTTGTTCGCAGATTTTCGTCTTTTTATAGGTGCAGCTGAAAACCACTTCTATTATGTGTCACGTCACGAACTGGTGTTTGTTTGTTTATATTTTCGAAAAATTTTTTTTCTATAGATCCCAAATAATCTCTATATATAGTGCTTATAAAGAGCTATTCATAAATAAAATTTAAAAAACCAGTTTAAACTCCGAAAATCAATTGCAGTGACCAAAAAGAAGCTATGGTTCTTCTGCGCTAAAAAGACAGGCTCCTGTGAAAAAGAATTTATTGAATGAAAAATTTTAAACAAAAGTTACTAAGTTAAAATAAAGAGAAGGTAACAAAAAGTGGAAAAAAACTAAGCACATTAGCTAAAAAAAAAGCGACAGCAATTTGGGCAACCAGGAAACTATAAGCCATATAAAAAATGTATACATATATGTATATGTATCCTAAACCTGCTCTGTTTCTATGCTTATATTTCGCGTTTTAAAACATAAGAAATTAGACAGCAAAATATAAATATAATAAACAGAGCTTAATAACGTAGAAATTGGAAATAAAAAACTCTATGTAAATATTTATTATCATACAATTAAATAGCACAACTCTTCATTTACATATCTTATTTTCTGCGCTTAACATAATATATGTTACCGGCTTAGTATTTTTCGCCCGGTTATATATGTACATATGTATGTACATTCATACCTACATACATACATATATATGCACTACCATTCTTTGTATCTAAAAATAATATGGTAATTAATTACATCCTTTACCACATAAACAGATACACGATAAAATTAATAATCAAAAATAAAGCAGTGTAGTTGTTTTCATTTGTAATACACTAAAATTTTTTACCGAATACTTAAGTCAATCGAAGAAATACAAATTACAGTTTTTACAGTTGCGAGTAAAATAAAAGCAACTTGGGAATAAACAAATTCATAGTGATTTTTTTAGAGACTTTTCCAATTTTAATTTAAATTAAAAAATAAAACAACAGTCAGGGGTGGTATAAATGATAGCTATTTCGGAGATCACCACATCTCTTCATCAGATTTCTTTTATGACTCCACCGGCATTTGAACCCACAACTTACCACTTTTCCTTATATCCTACCAACACAATTTAAGTACGACAGTAAGCCGCTATTAAGGTGAAGGTGTGGTTAATTGCTGTTCGGTTGGGTGGATGAGGACACGAAAAATAACATAGCTTGATCGGCAATATTGAGAAGTCTCAGTGTCAAGGAGTTCTGTCTTGTAGCCTTCCTGGACATTGAAGGCGCCATCAATAACGTACTTCCAGAAGCTATAACTGGCGCCGTTAGGGATCTAGGAGTTGAATGTTCACTGGTTGGGTTTATCGGCCAGCTACTCTGTTGCAGAGTAGTAAGGGCTAAGTTGGGGCGAGCGAATTGTCGCGACACGTGTCGAGGAGGACGCCACAAGGAGGTGTCCTATCCCCACTTCTGTGAAACCTCACCGTTAATACGCTACTACGGAACTCGTACTCTTCACAAGAAGGTATAAAGTGCCGTCGGTGACTCCATCAGTACTAAATGGTATCCGGTTAAGTATTTCCGGTGAGCGGCACGAAGGCGAGCTGTACAAGTTTGCGTTCGTCATTAAAGTAATTTTTAATAAAAAAAAAATATGTTGAATCAATTATTCTGAATAACAAATATATTTTACTTACTAACGCGAATGCAAAACCGGCGCCACTCAAATAAAGATAACTCAAAGTGATTAGGAAGACAGTGACTTTAATAAATTTGTAATAAAGTGGTGATAGCGGAGGCAGAATGCCGCCATCTGAGTGCAAGGAGTGCACAGTGAAATTGGTACAATTAGATGATTCTGTTTCATGTTCGGGTGGATGTGGCTGCGTTTTCTGCATTAAATGTAGCAATATAAAAAGACACGAAATAAAATTGATGAGTGAAATGGTAAACATCAAATGGTTTTGTAATCAATGTACTCTGTGCGATTCAAATACAAAATTTGTTGAAATCAAACATTTAATACAAAAATGCGATCAAAATAAGCTTGGAAAGGGAGAAGTGAGAGATATTGTGGAAGAAGTTTTGTTTAATAAAATCTCACAGTTGAAAACCAGTTTAGTTACGGATTTTAATTCATTACTGCAACAAAATGTGGAAATTAAGATAAGTCAGATTAGAAAAGACATACTTGCGGAATTAGCTAAAGCATTCGAAAAAAATAACGAGAAATTAAACGAAGTTTGGTCGGGTATAAACATTAACCATAACAAAACTAATGTAAATAACAAAAGGACATATTCTCAAGCAGCCACTCAAAGTGAAAACAGAATTGTTATTAAACCAAAAGACAAAGCAAAGAAAAACAGACAAACTAAAGAAGCGCTAAAAACAGTGATAGAACCAACCGAATGTCATGTGAGCACAGTGAGAAATATTAACAACGGCGGGATAATAGTGCAATGCAAAAACAAGGAATCATGCGAACGTACAGAATAAGATAGCGGAACAAATTGGAAACGACTACGAGATGGAGAAAACGAAGGATAAGAAGGAGTTTAAAAAAATATTTAAAATTGTTGGTCTAACAGAGAGACTAAGCAATGAGCGTTTAGTTGAATGCATTGCGAAACAAAATAGTATATGTGAGGGTAAAGAATTCAAAGTTATACAAATTTTTGAAAACTTGAATCGAAGAGAAGAATGTTTTAATGCTCTTATTGAAACTGATATTGAAACGTATGAAAATATATTAAAACAAAAGAGAGTTAATGTAGAGTGGGACTCGTGCATTACTATGGAATATGTTAAAGTATTTAGATGCTTTAAATGCTTGGGATTCAATCACAAGGCGGTTGATTGTATTAACAAAAAAGCCTGTGGCAAATGTGGAGAAAATCACGACGCTAAAGATTGTATATCAAATGTTTATAGTTGTGTAAATTGTCGTGAATTAGTACAAAAAAAGCTATTAGATGTGGATGTACATCATATTGCGTTTAGTAGAGAATGCCCTGTATATAAAAAATACATTGAAAGTAAGACTAAAACTAGAAAGTAGCAATCAAGAATTAATGATCTAAATTGTTTATATCTTAATATTAATAGTATTTTAAGTAATAAGAATGAGTTAGAAAAACTTATTGAAATTAAGAATCCCGCCATTAATATTATGTGCTGAAACATGCACGACAAATAAAATTACAAATGAAGAGTTAAACATACGAGCATATAAGCTAGTGCGATGTGATTCTCATAGTAGGCATACCGGTGGTGTTCTTATCTATGTATGTACATGAGTCTATTGAATATATCACTAAATTTAATAGAACAATAGATAAAAACCTTTGGTGTATTTTTATCAAATTGAAGCACTTTAACCCTAACGGGTCTATTCTGCACCGGTAACAACATTTTTATTACCGGTAATAAAAACGTCCGGCAACTTTTAAACCCTTTTGGTATTCTGCACGTTCCGGAAAATTTTATTACCACCGCACTAGGTGGTAACTACTAGAAAACATCTGACGTTTATTTACATTTTTGTAATAAATTAAAGAGTAGTGAAGTATTAAACGTTGATTTTTTTATTAAACTAATTGCAATACGAGTTTTCAATATTAAAAACATAATGGCGACTTCTTTGGTAATGTTACTGCTGATTGATGAGGAGGATGATGAAATATCCCTACGTAGACAGCAACTGAAAAGTCTTCGGAACAACAGCGATTCATTTAGCTTACCAAACGAAATTTTTAAACAGAATTTTCGAATGCCGAAAGAAGCATACAATTTCGGTGCCTTCGGGGTGTTCTTGCCTTGGAGCAGCTCCGGACGGTCCTTTACGAAGGCTACATACCAGCGTAATTGCTGCTGGGTTGTCCTTGCGTATTTTCTGCAATTAAAAATTAATGATATTACAATAATTTATTAAATTTACTTTAGTAAATCACTCACTTATTCATCTCCATTGTGATTCGCTTGTAAAATTTGTGTTCAAATTCACACCACACCAAAGCAAACACCGTATGGTGAGTTTTACACTGTTCTTACCAGTGTGCAAGAATGCCGGTTACAAGAAGTGGTAACATTTTTCGCTAATAAAATTTGCCGGTTACAAAATTTCCGGTAACGTGCAGAATAGACGTGTAAATGGTAAATAGGAGTAGTTTATCACTCACCTAGCGCCAGTGATGCTGATTTTATAAATTATTTAAGCAACGTCTTAGGTAGTACTTGTGAACTTTCGGAGAGTAATATTCTTGTAGGCGATTTTAATATTAATTTAAATAATACATCAACTTATAACACCCAATTAACTGAACTGCTTAAATCACACTCGATGTATCAGAAAGTTGGTTTTGATACTCGAATATCAGATATATCTGCAACAAAAATAGACTTACTATTTTCCAATACTAAGGATATCGTCTGTGAAAAGTTAGAAGAATATCAAATATCCGATCATGAAACAATCCAATTTAAAATTAAGCTTAACCACAAATTCAAAATGAGAAGGTTTAGAAGAATTATTTCATGGGAGTATTATAATAATGAAGCACTTATTAATCAATTGCGGCAATGCGATTTCAGCAATTTTGATGAGCAAGGTTTTTTTGATTTATAATAATGTTCTGAATGTTATGCGAAATTTGACCTATGAAAAATCAATTCAATTAAAAATAATGAATAAATGGTATGACAATGAGCTAGCCAATATGAACAAATATAAATTTGAGCTGTATAAGTTAGCCCAGAATTCGGGAGAATGGGATGAATACAGAGACGTTAAAAGAAAATATAAAAAATTAGTGAAGATTAAAAAAATTAAGCATATGGAATATAATATAAATATGAATAGACATGATAGTAAAAGGATGTGGAGATATCTTAAACAGGCAATAAGCATGGTAAATGAAAGTTCATCAATCAAGAAGGTTGTAATGAATGGACTAATATACGAAAATGAATCGGAAATAGCGAGTAAACTAAATAAATATTTTGTAGATAGTATTACAGATATTTGCAGCAATATAAAACTAGTCAGTAGAAACATGAGTGCAAATAATCAGTTAAATGCTGATATTACATTTAAATTTGGCAAAGTTAAAACAAAACAAAAAGGGTGGTAAAAAATTATTGTCGGAAGGTGTTGTAAAGGACGCGGTACCATATTTAGGTTTTTTCTACGCTAAAATAATAAATGAAAGTTTAAGTAGTTGCATAGTCCCAAGAATGTGGAAAACTTCAACTATTGTCCCAATAGAAAAAGTTAAAAATACGATAAGCGCAGATGAGTTTCGCCCAATTAACACATTGGCAAAGACGAAAAAATTTTAGAAATAGTGGTAAAAAACTAAGTAGTTCAATATTTAGAAAATAATAAGATACTGATTCCTCAACAATCAGGATTTAGACGCAATCACTCTTGTGAAACAGCATGGAACATGGTTATAGCTGAATGGAAAGAAGAGCTTAATGATAAGAAATCGATAATAGCAGTTTTCATCGATCTAAAAAGAGCGTTTGAAACAATAGATCAACAAATATTATTGGAAAAACGATCAGGCATTGGTATTAAAGATGTTGAATTGCATTGGTTTAGAAATTTTTTAACAAATCGGAAGCAAAGAACAATAGTTGGTTCGAAATTGTCAGAGGAAGTGGACGTCAAGATTGGCTTGCCTTAGGGTTCTGTTCTTGCGCCAATTTTATTTAATATCTACATTAACGATATTAATTCAGTCTTGAAATTCAGTTGTATAAAACTATTTGCTGACGATGCATTAATTTCGATTAATGGTAAGAACGAAAAAAATATAAGAGAGAAGTTGCAAAGTGATCTAGATGCTTTGTATGTCTGGCTATGTGCTAACCGACTTAAAATTAATATTGAAAAAACTAAATACATGGTAATAACAAGAAAGAACATTGCTAATATTGAATCTATCAAAATAAACAATATTGAAATTGAAAACGTACAGAGAATTAAGTACCTGGGTATCGTAATAGATTACAAATTAAAATTTGACGGTCATATTGACCACACAATAAGTAAAATAGCTACTAAACTATGGTTTATTAAAAGATCCTGTAAATATTTAAGTAATTATTATAAAGTAAGAGTATATAGATCAATAGTTGAGCCATACTTTATATATTGTTCTACATTTTTCTTTATCATGAAAGATTCGCAAATTGATAAACTGCAAAAAATGCAAAATAAAGCTATGCGTTTTATATTAAACAAACCTTATGAGAAATGCTACTCAGTTTGAATTGGTTTAGCGTAAAACAACTAATATTTTTTTACACAATGAAATTTATATACAATATAAAGAACGGACATTTGCCCGATTATCTGAGAACAAGTATTAAATTTAACTACGAGGTTCATGACAAAAATACCAGGCGGAAAAATGATTTCAAATTGCCTAATTATAAAACAGAATCTGAAAAAACAGCCTTTTTTATAAGGGCTTAAAATGCTTCAATGAATTGCCTGAAAACATTAAATATTGTGATACTAATTTGTTCAAAAAAAGATTATTTGATTATACAAAATCATTGAATATAAGATAGAGTTTGTAGGTTGTGTTGATTTGAGATAAATATATCAATATTTCAATATTTTGTATTCAAACATTGTACATATTGCTAATGAAATGTAAATAATAATATCTCTTAAGTGATTTTTTGTTTTTTTCTTTTTTGTTTGAACTAGACTCTACGAAGTCGTAATAAATAAAAATAAATAAAAAAAAATTTCTAGGCGTTGTTTTAGATAGGAAGTTGAACTGGAAAGAGAACCTAGCCCTCTACACATGTAAGAGAGCCATAGGCAGGAAATGGGGTCTTAATCCCCGGATCTGTCGATGGATTTTCACAGCGGTCGTCAGATATAACTTTTCTACCCCGCTGGATGGGTTGTACCAATTATGACACAAGAATTATGGCTAGATGGGACAAACAAGCTAAACCAATCCGCTTGGTAAAATGGTCCCAATTCGAGTAAGTTTCTTGCCCGATTATCTAGTCAATTGCACGGGCTTTGTGACGCCTCTGAAAAGGCATATTGTGAAGCTATGTGCGTGCGCACCCTACTCGAGGCAAAACATCAAGCCTATTCGTCGCCAAAGGCAAAGTTGCACCGCTAAAGACAGTAAGCCTAGCTTGGAACTATGCGGTGCAGTCCTACTTGCAAAAATGCAAACTTACTTAAGCCTGGGCAAGTGCAATTAAATCTATGGTTTGATTCCGAAAAACCCCACATACATGGAAGATATATGTATGTGTCAAACCGAACAACCCAAATGCCACATGGTGACATGTAACCAGTGGTGGTAACCCCGCTGATCTTGGCACAAGAGGTTGCAAACCTCTAAATCTTGCCGCCACAGCAGCTGCGTCTCTGCCCTATTTTTTGGAGCATGCACCCGTAGCAGCATCAGCAGGTAGCACAACGTGTTCACCCCGCCGAAGTCTTATTATAAAAGTTAAAGCCAGTATAAACCGCGAAATTCGCAATTTAGTATTTTTTTTATCTTTTTAGTTATTTGCGAAAATTGGTGCGAGCTGTAATTAAGTGCAGTAACCCCAGCTAAAATTGAAAAATGTGCTTCTGTGGGTTATACCACCACATTGTATGAAATCCCTTGTCACTTACAAAAACCGGTAATTTCATTGTAAAAGTTCAGATATGGGAACAATATTAATTTTACAAATTACTTTTGAAATATCGTTTTTAGTTCCAACTTATAAACCGCCTCAAGAGAAAGCTAAAAGGAACACCTAACACCCCAAGTCATGCACTACTGTATCAAGACTTACAAATAGCTAAAATGTACCTGATAAGTGCTCTCAGACACGCTATTACGGCCGTAAAAGCACTTTTAGTGGGACCAAATCCCTTAGATAAAAAGAAAAGAAGATTCGAAGGGACTGCTTCGAGCCAATGAACGTCTGGCAAATTTCAGTTTGAGATTTAATGAAAGGCACCCCATAATAATACCCGAAAATCCCCCTTTGCCGCATTATATTTAAACTTGACATGAGTTCTATAACCCACGACTCAAGCCACAGACGAAGAAATGCATTAATCTTTGTAAAGTCTGTACTTTACATAAGCAGAGTATGCTGGCGGCAAGATGGAGTCGAAAAAGCTAAATAGAAAAAGCAACTTAAGTGGAGTAAAGCTAAATCGCAGAAGTGATTGGTGAAAGAGGATGTAATAGCAACCCTGACAGACATGGGGTTGAATTCCCTGCACAGCTACAATTTCGCAGCTACGCTCCCTATTGGAAGATGTAGAGGGTTATGTTAACGATAAATATTTCTGCGGAATGCTTTTTGTAACTTATTCTACCAGTTCTTACGTAAAAAGAAGTATCACCATGTATGGTGAGAACGATGTATACGTTTAATTTCAACCCTGAAACGCTCCACCCCAGGCAAGGTTTCCCCTCAGGTTGTCTACTGGTTGAACTGTGCTCATTGCAGATCTCTGGCTCGGACACGAATGTTTGTGCGTGCTATGGAGTTCCAGCTTAATCCAAGCATGGGAGATGCACGAATTCACAACAAATTTCTTCCTTTATTACACTGTGGACTAGTGACACTCGGTTGTTGCAAATCCACCTCTTTTTTATTTTCACTTACCTGGCAATTTCACCTTCAGAGGAAAAGGATAAATTGGTACTCCCAAAGGGCATCCGGAGACGCACGTACGATTTGGCATATTGAAATCTGAAAACAAAAATGTTATTTCCATAAAAAAACAAAAGTTCAAATAATTTAAAAACTTATGGGAGAATTAGAAATGTGATTGCAGTTTCACCGAACACAATTTGCATCAAAACACTATCTGAAAATTGTTTTCTTTTAATTCGTATGCCATCAACAGGGGTGCTTCGAAACGTATCTTTTGAACTAAAATTTTTAATAAATTTTGAGATCATTTAATTGTTTTGGAAATAAAAAAGTTGGTTTGTAAACCAGAAGTATGTAATAAACTTTTTTTGAGAATTTAAACGATTTACATTTCCTTAGCTGACATTAAAGGGCGGTTTTCACTGCGAGTTTAACTCTGTCATTAAAACTAAGTTTAAACTCATTATACAGTTTTTCGGTAAATTTAAAACTTAGTCTATCTGGCGGGACTGAACTGAGTTTAACTAGTCAGCTTTTCGGCTACCTCACCGACTTCGCGAGCAAAAAATTCAATTAAAGGCATTCAAAAGTATTTCGTTTTCTTCTGTACCCTTGCTCTAATTGTAAATTAAACTCAATTGTAGAAAAATTTGTAGAAAAATTACTACATTTTACTATATTTTACTATATTTTATTTACTTTTTGGCAGCACCTTAAATTGCCTGTAGCTTAAACTGAGTTTAAATTTAAACTGAGTTTAAGTAATCTGAGTTTAATCTAGCACTGAAAAACTGGTCCTGATAATAGTATGTTATCTAGGCCAATATGCATATTAGGTATGCGACTTTTAAATAATTTCCATTCCAATTTTTATGAATATGGTTAAAAAGGTTCACGCCGGGAAAGTATGTATAAGAAAATTACGTTAAATATATGGATGATAAGATGTGAGAAGTTTGTTCATGGCAGAAATACGCCCGGAAGTTTGTCATTGTCTACACAGAGGCATTCTATGTTTGTTTGGATTGCTTTACATGTTGCAGCAGTTTGCTTTAATAAAACCATATACTAAAACTGATTTTCTTAACAATTTAATGTTGTTACACTTTACTCTTTTATTAACTGCTTTCACATTAATTGAGTGTAAACTAATACGTAAAATTAGCTTTTCACTTACGTTATTAATTAATTTGATTTTTAACATTTGGTACATTTCGAGAATAATCCTTCCTAAACCTCTAGCCTACCGGTCGAGAGGCCATTGAAATAAAGCAATTTCGATTTTGATGTTATTAAAAGAGCTAGTTTTTTCATTCATTATATTTGTATTTTTGCTTTCCTTATGACATTCTGGACACGAAAACAAATGGCTTACATTCCTCTATTCTCTTTTTTCTTGACAACCTTAAATTGAAAAATCTGCTTGTGTAGGTTATTCGACCACCTTGTATGAATTCGCCTAGACACTTCAAAAACCAGTAATTTCATTGCAAAAGTTCAGGTATGGGCGAACAATATTCATTTTACAAATTACTTATGAAATATCGCGTTCGTAGTAAACGTGTAATAACTTGAGTAAACTAAAACCAAAGCTACTTAAGTGGATCAAAGCTAAATTGCAGAAGTTATTGGTGAAAGATAGCGTCGAAAGAGTATTTAACAGCAGCGCCGACATACAAGGGGTTGAATTCCTGGACACAGCTACAATTTCGCAGCTACGCTCCCTATTGGAAGATGTAGTGGCTTGTGTATGTACCGGGAACTCAAAGGGCAGGAACAAACATCAGCGTGGATAACGCGGCACCTGAAAATAGAGAATGGATAAGTGTTGCATTTAATAGAAATTATGAATGTTGTCTAGTTTTTTGAATTCCTTTAGATTTTTGATACGGGTGGTCCGAATAGTTTTGTTTGCCGGTCATTGGCTGCGTCTGATAATTCTCAATTTAAGTTACACAAGTTAATGTATTGCCACTTTAAATCATATTCACATTAAAACATAAATTACTTATTTTCGTCCGAATTACTTCGCATTTACCAAGTGCGTTCACACATGGCATTTCACACCATAGTAAGCGCTTGCAAGTGTTTTACAGTAGTCATTTTGACAAGTTGAAACAGATATACAAATTTATTTTTGCTTAGTGTTTGAATTTCATGTTGATTGTCTTTGATGGTATTGTCGCAGTGTTTCTGGAATAAATTGAATTAATGAAAATAAGAAGAATATGACTGCGTGAACTATATTTAGAACGGGAAGTTATCGGATTCTTGCCGCAAAATTTGATTTATTAAAAACAAGATTTTTAGACCAATTTCGTATGGCGCGACCGCTGCGCCAAGAAGTATTTGACTCTTTATATAATATGCAGAAGAAACAGTTGGAAAAACGGTCTTCTATTCTAACGAAGTGCAGATTATTGCTCACATTAATGTAAGCTTTCTGACGAAATCAGTAAACACATTTGTATACGTATTTCTATCTTCTACATATTTGGCTCATGGAACTAGTAGACAATACTTATCCCTAACGTTCAGAATGTCCGTAGAGACAGTAAGGGGAATTGTAGTCGAGGCATGTAAAGTTTGGAACACATTTAGTCCATTTTACTTGTCCAACCAAAATAGATCTGAGTGGCTGAGAATTGCAGAGGACTTTAAAAATGTTGGAATCACCAAATTGTGTTGGAGCTATAAAAGCCAAAAACATTGCAATTACCTGTCCAGTACATTTTGGGTCCAACTTTTACAGTTATAAAGGTTCATAATAACAATGTCATCAATACAATGATTCTAACTTCTTAATACTACACAGGAATCAGTACAGTATCGTGTTGCTTCTTGACTTTCAACCTTTATCAGCGGCTGGAGTTTCTTCAACCGGAGTAGGAGCTTGTCGGTCGTAGTCCAGTATGCCTGTGGATGAAATGGATTTCGGGTATGTAGCCCCCGTCAGTTGCGTTTCTGAAGCTGCATAAGTTGTGTGGGAAAGGTGAAATGGGCGGTAGTTTCTTTAAGTGAGCTACATTCCTTTCCTTTCCATTATCTCACATTCTGTTGTGTCGAAATTGGATGATAGTTTTGTGGGAACACGACACGGCAGATAAACTTTGTTGCCCTCCTCTATGTATTACCTCTGTCGCCCCTCATTTCCTGTCAGCAGATCCTTCCCCTTTGGCTTGTTTACACAATTGCTATCCTCACCTGAATCCGAAAATTAGCCTACTTAAACATTAATTATGTTGTGCCTGTGCTGCCATGGGGGCACATTGGATATAAGCTTTAAGTTTTGTATTTCTTTTTTAAGTTTTATTTATTCAAATGAGCTTTATTCAAATTTTCCACCTCTCCATTAGCCTGAGACCAATAATCAGAATTTGTTTTTATTTCCTCCACATGGAATCAAATTTGTTATTCATTTAGACATTTGTAGTTTGATCTCGGTGGCACCATATCGACGATTTCAGTAATATTACTGATTTGTTTATCCATAAGAGGTGTCGATGAGAAATAGTTCATTCGGTCTATTCACGAGAGCCCAAAAGCATAAATATCTCATTATTTTTATTATTTATGTAATATTCGAGCACATAATCGTTGCAAATTTCTGATCCATCACTTCCCAATACTAATGATAAGCCTTGAATTTCACATGATTTAGCTTTGGGTAAGATTTAAATGCTAATTAATAAAATATTTCAATTATGTTTAAGTAAAATGTATCTTTTTCGATAATAAGCTCCATCGATTCAAATACTTTCTTGAAGCGCCTATCAGAGCTCCATACCTTGCATGCATATTCATCCATTATTTTACTGATTTTTATACGTACTTGTACTAGTGTAAATTATAAATGTAATTTTATTAAATTTAATGCTCACAATTTCAAAGAGACTTCCTTAAAATTATTTTTCAACTAATGAGAAAAAGAAACTAAGATAATATCTTTTTCTATACAAATACATTTTTACTGGATTTTTTATTAACGGTTTTTCAAAATCATTGGGTTTTACTTTCAAAATAGCTCTCAAACAAAAGAGGTTTATAGTTATACCACAATTTGATGACAGTGCCATAACATATTGCTTTTTCATAATTTTTCTCAACAAATATGAAATTAATTCTCAAGACTGTGATGTTACAACGAAATCATTTTCTTTAAATTCTCTATTGTTAAATAATATAATTACTGAATGCAAATTTTTCAGGCATTACAAAATTGAACATATTTTCAAAAATTTACTCAGGCGAATTGCAAATTATGTTTAACCTAAATCTGTCCTCAAAAAAAAGCGTTTGTTGGTGACTTTCGGAAAGCGTTAATGTTATATTTTTGAAATTCGATATCTTGGACTATGTTTTAAAATATTGATGCTTTTGCTCAAATCACATAGTCCATAAATATTTTGAAGGACCAAACTTCTTTATAAGATTAGGATAGTGGCAAATATAATGATGTTTTGGGCGCAGTTTTAGGTTCGGAAAACATTCTCTACTATGTTTTATATAAGCAGATGTGTAATGCGAAAGCAATAAAATTTAATTTTCGTGAATCTCTAAATAACAATTAGGCGATACATTTCAACCATTTTTCCAAGAAATTCCCAAACATTATCATCATACTATGAACATTTTTCCAACACTAGAAAAGGAATCAGAAATAAAAAGTGACGAATTTGTCTTGTACCTTGTCAGGTAGTTTTTTCATGTCAGTCTCGACAACTTTAAAGAAATAGAAAGTTTAAATTGTTTTCATATCATTGAAGTTAAGTTAATTTGTTTAAGCACGAATTTTTAAATATTCCCATACTAAAAGGATACATTTCTTCAACATCAAAAGCATTTAAATTATCTCTTTTATAGAAGCAGTACCTATGTACATAGGTAGGTACTTGTACTGACATTTTTACAGAACCCGCCAATTTGATAGCTGCCCAAGTTATCACCAAGAAAAACCGTTTACATTTATTTCAATTCCGTTTTGGTTAGTTTTGTATATTGTGCCGTTGTTGTAATCAGAGTATACGTTATTTTTATACCCGAGGGCACTGGTGCCCAGGGTATTATAACTTTGTTCACCTAACGACCGTTTGTAACAGCATAAAATAACCGAGATAGATATAGAAATATATATGCCAAAATTCTTATAATTAATAGCGAATTTGATCAAGCCATGTCTGTCTGTCCGCCCGTCAGTCGGATAACTCGAGTAAATATTGAGCTATCTTAACGATACTTGGTATACACGTTGCCCTGGACCCAAAGTAATTCGGTATTGCGAATGGGCGAAATCGGACCATAATCACTCCCACATAACGATGTTTGCTCAAATTTGACACATAATAGAAAAAAATTGGAAATGGGCGTGGCACCGCCGAGTTTGGATCAAATGTGTATATCTCCAAAACCATGCCACCGAAATCTACCATACACATATTGTATTTCAAGTCAATAAGCAAAAATTCGAAAATTGTTAAAATCGGACAAAACGCACGCCTACCTGTCATATAATGGTAAGTTTCAAAAAGAAAATAAAAACGCGATTCTTAGATAGCATTAACGACAATGCGCTCAAATTTAATAATAAGGCCTACTTAGAGCAAATAAGTATATCTCCGAAATCATGCTACCAAAGGCTACCAAATTTGGTAAACGCATCACATTTGATGTAATAAATTCATTAAAATTCCAAAAGATGTACAAATCAGACCAAAACTACGCTCACCACTCATATAACGGTAATTTTTAAAAATAAGAAAAAACGCGATATTTAAGTAATCATTAAAGAGAATTTGCTTTAATTGAGTGTGTAGAATGAGTTTACACAAGCAAATACACGGAATAAAAAAATTGTAATAGGCGTGGCATCGCCCACTTTCGAGCAAATATGTATATGTATCTCCAAAGCCATGCCATTTCAAGTCAATAAGCAAAATTTCGAAAATTGTAAAAATCGTACGAAAACCATGCTCAACTCTCATACTCGTATAATGGTAAATTACCAAAATCAAAAAATTCCATATTTTAATATTTTAGTAATAATGTAGCATTATAAGTTTTTTGAGACAGCAAATTTTCTTTCTTTAAATCATGAAGCTAACAACTCGGGAGGCTTTTTTGAGAGGTCTAAATAAGATTATTTAGCTCCAATTGACTACATTATTCAACAATCTTCGATTTATTTGTATCTGTCTCATCACTTTCTATTGAATCGTATTCTCTTTCCGAAACCTTATATTGTACTTCCATTGGAGTATGTACTGTTGGATTTTTAGTGTTTTCGGTAATGTTATTATCAGTTTTCCAAACAAGAAAAGTTACTGATGAACCCCTTGTATGTCGTAATTTTGTGGTTTTCTCCATTTTATAGGTTCTGGAAGTTTAAAGGCATTGCCTGGACCTTTATTCCATCGTATTGATGAAGTATTGCAGTTGTTACAACAAAAATGAGGAACCCAATCGCAATCTTGATGTAAAATATGAATTGAAAAACTCTTAAAATAAATAATTTTTAACATGTCTGTCAACTTTTTTCTATATTTAGAAACCTCGTATTTTCCACAGACATAACAAAAACTGTCTGGTTTATTACCACAAGTTGACATAATAATAAGTATGTTTTGTTTTTGTTCGAAGAAAAGTTTTTTCTGAAAATACCAGTTTTTTATTATGAAAAGAACAGTTTTCTTTAAATTTTGTAGAACGGGGACAATGTTTTAATGGGTGCGGTGTGTGGTGCTGGGGCGAAATCTGAGGGTGATTTGCAAATCTTATCCTGGAATCGCTTTTGGCACACCAAAAAAAAAGTAGGATGAGATGCTGATTTTGAATTTTTGTATAAGTATTTTTATATAAGTATGAAATAATGTTTGGCTTGTTGTTCTTGGACAATTGAACCAGCATAGTTTCCAGTACCACTCGACTCTCCTCATCAGACTTCTTTATTTCTTAAGACAACATCTTAACCACTTGTTCTATGTAAGCCATCTACACTGTTGTTGCTTTTTCATCTTCCTAATTTTGTGTTGGTTATAACAATTCAATTTTATACTACATATTTGTGTTAGAAAAATTGTTATGGTAGGTGTGCTCATCCATTACATACATACATACATATATTAATTTTGCGACCTATTTATTTGTATCAACAATAATTATGAGCTCAAGGTCATTTACATATTTAGTAGGAAGTTATTGAAAAACAGGAATGGTGCCATATATAGCTATTTCGGGATTACGTTCGATCTCCGGAAGAAGTATGATGAAGAGATGTGGTGATCTCCGAGTCTCTGATTCGAACATTTATCACAATAAAATCTATATACATCAAAGATGTAACAATCTCTTACATTTTCCCCTTTGATCAGCGAACTAAGCGACCCTGTGTCATAGAGCAGTCAAGATAAATTGAACTGGGAAAATTTCCATAACTTCGCGCGCTTATGCAAACTTAGGTTAGGTTGAGGTGGCAGCTGGCAGTGAGCCACCTCAATTAATACTATTCTGCTTAGTGAGAGGAGTTCTTTTGATTTTCTTACGTCCAATTTAGATCACATAAGATGGGGTGTGTTGCAAATCCCGCTGCGTTTCCATAACGTACACGTTACTTTGAGGAAGAAATCCCTAATCCTGAGCTTGCAGGAAGTGGGCGGCATGTCAAACCTCTCCCAGACCTTTGAAAGAGGTACGGAAGTACTCGTTAACTGGTGTCCCGGTACCCACACCAGATCAAAATTAAACTGCTCTGCTATCACGTTAGGTGATCTGCGGCAGTTTTTTACTGTCTCCAAATTTGTCGTGACCGAGTCAAGGGCTTTTAGGGCAGCTGCCTGTCTGAGAACTTAGTTTGTCGTACTCACAGCAGATTTTAAGATTTGTACTGCCTCACATTGGTCCGAAAGACCGGAAAAGCTGGCAAAAAACAAAAATTCAAATTTCGCGATTTGAATGTAGTTCTCTATAATTGCTAATAGGGGTTCTTAAGGCATATAACAGCAGTCTTAGAATTGCGCAAAGTCGAGTTTCCTATATTTTACGCATATTGCAAATGGGCGGTGGCAAAACAGCTGAGACAACAACGTTGCCCTGGCTTTTTACTTAGCTCGTTTTTGATAATATAAGCCTTTTATAAACCTCAATTGTGTGCCAAATACCATGGACGGAACTTCGGAAAGTAAGTTTAAGATATTTACGCACAAGCATATACAAACATATGGTTCTCGGACAAGGTTAGTATTCTCAAGTGCGTACGTGTACATAATTTTTACCACCTATACCGCATTGAAAAATCTATAAAATTATTCGTCAATGTGTTATTAATCGTTATTATAAAGTGCAGCTAGTGTAGCTAGTTGCATACAACTTTAAATTTTACCAATATATTAGTCTTTTTGTACAATAATACAGTATTGTCTTCAACCAACTAAAAAGCTGCTGATAAATTGAATATGATATTAAACAAGTTAAAAATCAGTACCATACTGGTACAAATACAAATTTGATGTTAAAATTGTCAAAACCAAAATGGCGGGTCGAAAATGGGGGAGCCAAAATTAAAAAAATGACGTTACACCCGGAAAAATGCGCACTAGGGGGTTTTCGGGGTCGGAGAATACGAATTTGATATTGCGATTCAAAAAAACGATATGGGAGATTCAAAATGGTAAATAAGAATCAAATGAATGGGCGTCACTGTCTTTTCTATTTTTGGGTTTTCACAATTTTTAGTTTTTATTTAAACTTTGTTTATTGAGAGAATCAAATGATGTCAATTTTTTACTTGTCTGCATTGCAAACTACGGTTGATGTCACTCGTTGCGAAATTTTCAATATCATAAATGATGTTCGTCATGAAGATTTGAGTGATCGCGTCATGAAGATTTGAGTTTGCAAAAACTGAAACAGAAGACAAGTGACCCGTTGACTGAAGTAGTCTTACAACTTTTGAATTCTCCAGATTTAACTTTGCAAGACACTGCTTTGATTGCTGTTGAGGATGCATGTCGTGATATTAGAGACAATGACTTTGATCTGTAATTTGCGCAAAAAGATACGGTTAGCGATAGCTGCGTGATGATATCTTTGATGACCTACAACTTATAGTTATACATAAAATGTTATGCATATATCATTTATTAGTAACTTACTGACTTTAAAATTTTTTGATTGGGAATTTTAATTTTGGCCAGCTTCTCCGGCATTTCGGACCAGTGTGCAATGCCAGAATTGTGACCAGCCAAGGTCAGGTATCAATGCTGTATGCTCAAGCTCCTCAACAGCTAGCCGTATGGAAATGTTGTCTGACTGTGGCCTTGTGAAGTAAATCTAGGGCCCAGCCACGACCAGAGTTGGGTTGCGGCCGCACCCAGTGTGTAACTAAGGCCTTACCCAGGGTCTGCCTGGCTGGACGAACCCCTATCTCCGCTACTCGTGTGAGCAAAAGATGGACAGACAACAACTTTAAACAACACAAACAACACAACGCGAAAATCAAGAGGCCGACCCTCTCAAAGTGTCGGAAGGGCCGCGCGGTAAGTAAGAGTGTGAAACCAATGCCAATGGTGAAACCGGACCTGGGATCTTACTCAAAAACTATGAAAACTGGCAGTGAGATGAGGCATAGGAGACCACCTGGTACACTCCACTACCCTGTTAGTAGATTGTTGCCGGTTTTGACCCGGCCGCTGCTAGTTTCCAACAGAAGAAGATGGCAAACCGAATTCGGCATGGGAGCCTAAAATCATATATACCACAATGATGCGAAAGCGGCACGCAACCTTGCGGCGGAAGTAGAGCCGGCTAATGAGGCAGAGGAGACTGGCCAGGTCGAACCAATGGGCGATCAGGTAGATGGGGATACCTCACCGACTTCCTCAATGTGCGTTGACACGATGTTCCGGCAATACACTGAGGAGGAGCTGTTCGAGATGTCGGACGACGCGGCCAGCTCTACCCTCATAGAAGGTGTGGGATGGTGCGACCAAAATGGTCCATGGTAAGACAAATAAACTTGCACCATAGTAAGGCAACGTAAGCTGCACTGCTGCTCCGTCTTATTGGTAAATGAGCAGCAGACATCGCCCTCATCCAGGAACCCTGGGTCATAGGTCACAACATCTGTGGGCTGAAGTCGCCCGAATACACATTCGTAGGTGGTGTCACAAAGGGAAAACCAAGGGCTTGTATCTTGATAAGAACTAAACTAAAATAAACTGGTGACCAATAACAACGACGCGCTAATCTTATGAGGTGATGCGAATGCACACCATGTTACTTGGGGCAGCAGCGACATTAATGAAATGGGTGAGTCACTTTTTGATTACATTCTTAACAAAAGCTTAGGACTAGAAATCGGGAGAACAGCCCCACTTTTATTACAAAGCACCGAAGGGAGGTCCTGGATGCTACCCCGGTCTCACAGAATGCAAATACGTTGGTCAGGAACTGAAAGGTATTAAGCGAGTATTCCTTCTGTGATCATCGATATATCTAATTCGATGTAGATAGGGCCACAACCACATTTCTCCGAAAAGAAACAAAAAAAACGCAAACTGGCAGGTGATCAGCAGATTACTAACGCTAAACACCTCACCAACAACCAAGTGCAGCTGGACTAACTGGGGGAGCGTGGTCAAGCACAAACAAACTAGAGACCTCTGTAATGATGTGGAATCAGTCTCGAGGGGGTCAGACTCAGAAGAATCCTCTCAGGACCATATCGCGTACCTCCAAGCTGCTTGAGGAGGTCTGATTGCTCGTGGACTGAAACTGAGGAGGAGACTCTAGATCTACCCCTGGGAACACTCTTTCCAGGAGCAAATTACAATATAACGGACGAATTATATTAAACAGTCAACCATATCCCCGGTAGAGAACTTATATCTTTGGAGAAGGTAAAATGGGCTTTGGGGACCTTTAAACCGTAGAAGTTCCCCTGCTCCGATGGTATTGTACCCATACAGATGCAACAAACGTTAGAACTGAGCGCAACCTGGCTACATGTAATTATTAAGCGGGTTCTTACACTTATTTATATCCCAAAGGGTTGGAGGGAATTAAAGGCGGTGTTCACCTTTCACGTTAACCCAAAAGATTTCGGACCAGTTACCCTGCCATCATTTCAGTTGAAACTAATAGATCGATTGAAACAGCGCTACACGAAATCGTATCAATTATACACAAATCACTAACCCTCAAGGAATGCACGCTGATAGCTTTCCTAGACGTAGAGGGTGCTTTTAACAACATCCCGCCTAGAACAATAACGGTGGCACTGACGGATCTTGATGTTGACAAGTGACAGAGTAATGCGAGCAGAACTTGTAGATGTGTCGAGAGGGCCACTCCGCAAGGGAGTGTCCTATCCCATCTTCTATGGGTCGCAGCAGTAAATCCATTGCTTAACAGCATGGAGGAGGAGCTATAAGATTATTGCATATGCGGATGATCCTGCACCGGTAATTAGCGGCAAGTTTCCACAGACATGATGCAAAAGAAACTAGCAAAGGTAGTTAGCCAAGGCAAATGGTTTAGGGTTAACCCTACTAAAACGGACCTTGTACTCTTCTTATTTACTTACTTAATTAAGGGATTAAGGCTTAAGGGGTTTTGGGCGAACTTCTCCTACAATTTGTGGTGTGCTTCTTGATATCATAACTCAAAGTGTGGGACCTACAGTTTTACGCTGAATCCGAACGGGGAATGGTTTTTCGTGAGAAGTTCTTTCATGGCAGAAATACCATCGGAGGTTTGTCATTACCTGCCGAGGGGCGACCGCTATTAGAAAAATACGTTTCTATCATTTTTTATGTTACTTGCCCCTTCCAGAATTTGAACTCGAAATCCACCGAATGAAGCGTGCACCCGCTACGCACTCGGCTACGGCGGCCGCGCACAAGAAGATAAAGACCCACGTTTAAAACGCCAACGATAGCAAATGCGATTAGCGAAGTATCTTGGAATCATCTTAGACAAAAGTATAAATTGGAATCCAAACGCAGGAAAGAGTGAGGAAAGCTACTGTTGTTCTATACAGATGCAGGAAGGCAATAGGCAAAAGTGGGGCATGCCCCCTAAGTTTTTACACTGGTTGCACACGGCCGTGGTCAGGCAATCCTTATATTACAGAAAGTGAAGAGAACGGTTTTTATATGTATTTGTGGGCCCTACGAACAACGCCCACTGAGGCAATGAATGTGATGCTAACATACTACCTAATGGGAAAGCAGGTTTCTGCTCACGCCGCTCTAAGGCTACAACATCCTAAAAGCTGGAAAGCAAATAGTAGTAGACCTAAGACTATTCTTAAAATCCACCAACTGCCGAGTATAACGGACTACTGTGTGCCAAGGCTATCTTTCAACAAAGAATATCGCGTATCAATACCAAGCAGGATGTCATGGGCAGATGGAGTCCTTGAATCTAATGACTTCTTACGATTCCATACTGATGTATCTAAGCTGAATAGCAGAGTTGGTGGGGCATTTACTTTGAGCAACTAGGGACGAAAACGTCATTCCGCCTTCCGAACCACTCTAGTGTCTCCCAAGCTGAAGTAGCGGCAATACAACAGGCACACACTGGTCCGAAAGAGCGGAAAAGCTGGGCAAAATTAAAATTCCCAATCAAAAAATTTTAAAGTCAGTAAGTTTCGGGATCGGAGAATACTAATTTATGGTTAAAATTGTAAAAAACAAAATGGCGACTCCAAAATGGCGGATCAAAATTTTATAAATTAACTTTATCCTTACGAGTAACATACATACATATACATATATCCACAAGCGACATATATGCATGTCTACAAATAACATATATACAAATAATAATATCTTGAAGTGCATACATATCTACATATGTATGTGCGAACATTACTTTAAGTTTATTTTCACAAAACATCCAGCGAGTGAATATGCTGAATTGCCAATTCGCACGCTGGAAGAAACAACGGCAATGACCATTGCATAAACATATTGGTTTAGCATTGATTGCCTTTGTTGTTGTTGTCGTACTCATAAAAATAGCTTTAGCTTTAATTGTAAGAATTTTGAATATTCAGAAATAAAGTAATTGTTGAACGAACAACAAGCCTTCTAATTTCATTGGCGCAGTCGGCACGAAATCCGCGAAAAGGATCTCGTGAAACGAATCATACGTGAATTAAAGTACGTTTTTCAATAAAAAGTAGTAACTAATATATGTTATTATAAAAGAACCGCACGTGTACTAAAAAGTTTTATTTGAAACAATCGCGAGCGTGAATTAAATTGCCTTATTAAACAATAATAAATAGAACTGCAGATCGGAGTCTAATGCCTTTGACGGCCGAGGAAATAACGCAAAGAGTACAAAACTTACAATTTTCAACGATGGACAAGAGCGTAATAATTGAAAACTTAAAACTTATACGACCGTTTGGTGGCGATAAAGACGAGCTAGCATGTTTCATTGGATCAGTGGATGCCATCCAGGATGCCATTATAAATCCACCATCAACGCAAGAAAAGCAACTATACTTCAATTTAGTACTGAGGGCGCTAAAGGGACAAGCACTAAACATTCTCAGGAGGGAACAACCAACAGATTGGCCTACGTTAAAACAAACACTTATTGACAACTTTGGTGAGTGTACACCGACATCAAGTTTGATCCTAGAATTAAGCGGTATTAAATTTAAAAATAATGTAAAAGAATTTTGTAAAGAATTAAGTGGATTTGTGTGTAGAATAAAAGATAGCATAAAATTGAGTTCAGAAAGTCAGGAAATAAAACAGTTTCTAAAAAAAGAGACTAATGTAATGAGTCTTAAAACTCTAAAAAAAGGATTGCCAAATCATTTGACGGCCCTTTTAAACGCAAATTTAGTAAGCGATTTTCAAACCGCGATTAAGATTTTACGCGAAAACAACGCTTTCGAGAGTAGCCGCTCAAGCTATAACCGGCAAAATGCATTCATTCCTAGATTTCAGCAGAGTAGATTAAATTATAATAACAATAATAGCTTTCAAGATAACTCTTTCATTCCCAGATATCAACAGCATAATCCGAATAAAGACTTATCTTACCAATATTCTTACACACCAAGACTCAATTATAGTAACACAGATAATTACACAGGCCAAGTACAAAATGCCCAACCTTATAAACGAAAAAGGGAAAATAATTCTAATCAATCTCGCATTAGGCGGTACGGTGTCCCTCAGCCTATGCAAGTTGACGAAAATTTTCATTTAGATGCCTCGGATCCAAGTTGCCAACCATTGAACTAAAAATTAATAATAAGACCAACCTTTTTCTCATAGACACAGGTTCCTCTATTAGTTTAATTAATCCTAATATAACAAAATCACTTCTTAGAAATGTACATCCTATTCAAATTAAAACAATTACGGGTGATATTACCCTAAATACCGTTCAATATCTATTTGAGCCCCCTTTAATATTAGGGAATTTAAAATTTTACGTTCATAATTTTTCGAACGAATTTTGCGGACTAATCGGCAACGATATCTTTAAAGTCTTAAAGGCTAAAATCGATTACGATAGCAACTATATAGAGCTTAATAGCAAACGTTACAGTTTTAAATTGACGAAAGAAGAACGCGATTACAATTTCAAAATAAATCAAGCAAACCTTACCAGTGACGAAAAATGCACCAAATTTCGCACAAATCATCTAAATTATGAAGAGAGCCGTGAACTCGAAAAGGTGTTAAAAGAATACAATGACCTTTTCCACACAGATGGCCAAAAACTATCGTTTACAAACGGTGTAAAGCATAGAATAATAACAAAACATGAAAGCCCGATTTATACAAAATTATATCGATACCCGCAAGTTCATAAAGCCGAAGTAAATCGTCAAATTAAAGAAATGCTGGACCAAGGCATAATCCGGCACAGTCAATCACCATATTCAGCTCCGTTGTGGGTAGTCCCAAAAAAAATGGATGCCTCCGGTAAAGAAAAATGGAGGATAGTCGTTGACTACCGAAAGTTTAATGATATTACTATCGACGATAAATATCCAATACCTTTAATTGACGAAATATTGGACAAACTAGGTCGGCCTCTCTATTTTTCCACTTTGGATCTTGCAAAAGGTTTTCATCAGGTGGAAGTCGACAGGAAGAGTCGTGCAAAAACTGCGTTCTCGACTCAAGATGGGCACTACGAATTCACTCGAATGCCATTCGGCTTGAAAAACGCACCAGCGACTTTTCAACGTCTGATGAATTCTGTATTAGCTGATCTAATAGGTAAGGACTGTATGGTCTACCTTGATGATGTGGTTATATTTAGCACTTCACTACAAGAGCATGTCAATTCTCTAAGAAAAGTCTTCAAAAAACTTAAGGACGCAAATCTCAAAACTCAGCTTAACAAATGTGAATTTATGAAACGAGAAACCGAGTTTCTGGGTCATATTATAACATCAGATGGTATTAAACCGAACCCCAATAAAATCAAGGCAATACAAGAATTCCCCATTCCGAAAACTGAAAAACAGGTTAAACAGTTTTTAGGGTTGGCAGGGTATTATAGAAAATTTATACAGAATTTTTCAGAAATCACCAAACCGATAACTAAGTGTTTAAAGAAAGGAGAGAAAGTGGCATACCAAGATAATGAATATATCAAAGCTGTCGAAACAATTAAAACCCTCATAACTAACGACCCTATTTTAAAATATCCTGATTATAATAAAAAATTTACACTTACCACTGATGCCTCAAATTTCGCATTAGGGGCAGTTCTAAGTCAGGACAGTCATCCCATCTGTTTTGCTAGCAGGACACTCAATGAACATGAGACACGCTACTCAACTACAGAGAAAGAGCTCCTAGCAATAGTATGGGCAACAAAGTATTTCGGCCTTTATCTATACGGTAGAAAATTATTGATCAATAGTGATCATAGGCCACTACAATGGTTACATAATATGAAAGAACCCAACTCAAAATTGCAGCGTTGGAAAATTAAATTAAATGAGTATGATTTTGACATCAAATACCTTCCAGGAAAGGAAAATCACGTAGCTGACGCACTTTCAAGAGTAGAAATCGAAAAATGCTATTTTAACGAAGTACCATCTGACGATGCAACTATACATTCGGCAGATGAAGATAGCTCAAGTTTTATTCAAATTTCAGAGAGACCATTAAACACGTTCAGAAGACAATATGTGTTTCAAAAGTCCTCAATTAATAAAGAAACTCTGAAAATTATACACAAAAATACTCGAAATCTTATCCTATATATTGAAATGACTGACGACTTTGCGAAAAGTATCATACTAGCAAATTAGCTGGAACAACTGCAGCTGTTTACTTTGAACACAATGAAGATTTTGTTAAATTCCAAAATGTTTACTCAAAGTTGATAAAACAGACACCTTCAAACAAACTTTATAGAGTGGCGAAAATTTTAGAAGATGTAACTTCTTATGACAACACGAATTCAAGAAGAAGTATTACTTTCCAAATTATGTACAAGAAATATCAAATATTATTAATACTTGTGAATTATGCAACGAATGCAAATATGACCATATGGCGACACGAATACCTTTTAAGTTAACACCTCCATCTTATGAAATAAGGGAAAAGTTTGTCATAGACATATGGAAATGGGACAAAGACAGTTACTTAACATGCATTGATATTTTCTCGAAATTCGCTATGGCTGAGAAGGTAAATCACTTAAATTGGCTAGAGGCCAAACGAGCACTTCTTAAGATTTTCAATTCAATGGGGCCACCTCGAAAACTTAAAACCGACCAAGATAGCGGCTTGATTAATACGTGCTTGCAAGAATGGCTCCGAAGTTTAAATATAGAAATTGAAATAACAACGGGAAAAACAGGAATTTCAGATATTGAAAGACTTCATAAAACTCTTAATGAAAAATTGCGCATAATAAACACTTCAAAAGATAAAGAATTCCAACATTATTCAGTCGAACAAACAATTTTTACATACAACCACACCATCAGCCACTCTACAATAGGTCAAACGCCTTACAATATATTTTTTAATAAGCAATCTCCGACTAAAAATACGCAATTAGTGAAAGAACGCAGAATAACAAACTTGAATAAAAACAGAAAGGCTTATGACATCGACACACGATATGTTATTGCTGAAAACTCTAGAAAAAGATTAGATAAAAAGACAAATCCGTTTAGGAAAGTACAAGTGATGCCAACTAACGTAGGGGAAGATCATCGTATTGTAAAATTTAAGACTAGACTTTCAAAAAAATATAAAACTCAATTTAAACGAAAAAAGAAAATTAATAAAACTAATTGTTACAGGGGCGACAGTACTCCAGAAAATCTTGCTAATAGTATGGATAATATTAATGCCGATGCTGGTAACAGGTCAAGCAATTCAGGTTCAGGAAGTCAACAATGATAGAGGATATATAATACTCCAACAGGGAACTATAAACATGCCAACCAGTTATGAAGAATTTATAACCGTAATAAATAAAACCGAAATAGAGGTAGCATACTTACGGTTAGAAAATGAATTTAAGAATAACCCATATTTGCTAACGAATATGGTTAAAAGATACTTAAAACTTGCCGAAGCCGAGAAACAATTGTTTCATGTGAGACATAAGAGAGGACTTATGAATATTATAGGAAGCAGTATGAAATTTTTGTTCGGAACATTAGACGATGAAGATAAAAAAGATATTTCTTTAAGACTTGAATCCTTGGAAGGAGGTTCTTTGAGTACGGACGACGTTCATACTATTTTGGACCATATAAATCAAGAAAGTCAATTACTTAACGAATTAACTAATGCCACTAACGTACTCCAAAATCAGGTAGTAAGAAAAGTAATAACAGATACATTTTTCGACAATGTCAAATGGTTTTATAATTATCTGAAAGAAATACAACTTGGCCTCTCTTTAAGCCGCCACAATATACCTAACCCGCGATTAATAGATGCACATAAAGTTGCTACTCTCGATACAGCTCAGTTTGAATTCATTAAAACATCATTATGGCAATGCAATGATACCTTATATTTTGTAACTCAAATTCCAAAGAACATGACTAACTTTCCAGTCATAAGAATTATTCCAATTCCCACAATAAGTAATCATACTGAACTTGTGTTTGACGTTAATAAAAAGTTAACCTTAGTCGAAAATGTAATCTATGAAATTACTAAAAACAAAATTAAAAACCTGACTAACGATTTTATTAAACACTTACTCAATAACAACCAAACTGTATGTGAATTCAAAGAAACTTATGATAAAGAAATTTTGTTCGTTGAGCCAAATATTATTGTAACAAAAAATTTTAATGAGACCAGATTACAACAAAACTGTAACAATTTAGAAATTAAACTTAGGAATAACAATTTAATATATTTCACTAAATGTAAAATTATTGTTGGAGATACTATTTTTGAATCATATAACGAAAATTAAGATATTTTAAGTTTTCCGTACGTAAATCAAATATATAAGAAAGTTGTTACACCAAATATAAGTATTAAAGAACTCAAACTTAATTTACACAAAATGAAAAATCAAAATAATATGGCTTATATGGCTCTTATTATAATTGCTATTTTAACCACTATTTTGATTTGTACTCAGTTGAAAAGTTTAAAACAATTTATAAGTAAAAGATCAATTAAAACTAAACGCAATACCGAATCCTCAAAACAAGATTCTGCTTTTTGAGATATGAAGTAAAGTACATCTAATAATTAATGAAATACAAGTGAAGTAACTCGTGCCGTGAGTAGGTCAAATGTAATCGTAAATATTTTGACTAAAAGGGATTAACGCGGGCCTTCCCACACAAAAAAAAAAAAAAAAAAAAAATAATAATAATTTCTTTTTTATCAAATAAAAATTAAAATTGCGTGTAACCGAAGCGTTCGTGAGGACACGAATCTCCTAAAGAGGGGAGGAGTAACATACATATACATATATCTACAAGCGACATACATGCATGTCTACAAGTAACATACATATATACAAATAATAATATCTTGAAGTGCATACATATCTACATATGTATGTGCGAACATTACTTTAAGTTTATTTTCACAAAACATCCAGCGAGTGAATATGCTGAATTGCCAATTCACACGCTGGAAGAAACAACGGCAATGACCATTGCATAAACATATTGGTTTAGCATTGATTGCCTTTGTTGTTGTTGTCGTACTCATAAAAATAGCTTTAGCTTTAATTGTAAGAATTTTGAATATTCAGAAATAAAGTAATTGTTGAACGAACAACAAGCCTTCTAATTTCATTTACGAAAATCAGTATTCCGGTGTTTTTGGGGTCAGGGACCGAAATTTGAAAAATTAATGTTTCTCTCACAAAAATCAGTATTCTGGTGTTTTTGGCGACGGGGAATACATATTTAAGGTTGACATTCCAAAATACAAAACGCCGACTCCAAAATAGTCGACCGGAATGCGATAAATTTTTGAATTTGCTTGAACAGAATAAAATAAATTATACAAATTTTCCAGCAGTTCGACGATTATTATTGAGCTTAAATAATGATATATGCATAACATTTTATGTATAACTCTAAGTTGTAGGTCATCAAAGATATCATCACGCAGCTATCGCTAACCGTATCTTTTTGCGCAAATTACAGATCAAAGTCATTGTCTCTAATATCACGACATGCATCCTCAACAGCAATCAAAGCAGTGTCTTGCAAAGTTAAATCTGGAGAATTCAAAAGTTGTAAGACTACTTCAGTCAACGGGTCACTTGTCTTCTGTTTCAGTTTTTGCAAACTCAAATCTTCATGACGCGATCACTCAAATCTTCATGACGAACATCATTTATGATATAGAAAATTTCGCAACGAGTGACATCAACCGTAGTTTGCAATGCTGCAATATAATCGTAGACAGACATGTAAAAAATTGACATCATTTGATTCTCTCAATAAACAAAGTTTAAATAAGAACTAAAAATTGTGAAAACCCAAAAATAGAAAAGGCAGTGACGCCCATTCATTTGATTCTTATTTACCATTTTGAATCTCCCATATCGTTTTTTTGAATCGCAATATCAAATTCGTATTCTCCGACCCCGAAAATCCCCTAGTGCGCATTTTTCCGGGTGTAACGTCATTTTTTTAATTTTGGCTCCCCCATTTTCGACCCGCCATTTTGGTTTTGACAATTTTAACATCAAATTTGTATTTGTACCAGTATGGTACTGATTTTTAACTTGTTTAATATCATATTCAATTTATCAGCAGCTTTTTAGTTGGTTGAAGACAATACTGTATTATTGTACAAAAAGGCTAATATATTGGTAAAATTTAAAGTTGTATGCAACTAGCTACACTAGCTGCACTTTATAATAACGATTAATAACACATTGACGAATAATTTTATAGATTTTTCAATGCGGTATAGGTGGTAAAAATTATGTACACGTACGCACTTGAGAATACTAACCTTGTCCGAGAACCATATGTTTGTATATGCTTGTGCGTAAATATCTTAAACTTACTTTCCGAAGTTCCGTCCATGGTATTTGACACACAATTGAGGTTTATAAAAGGCTTATATTATCAAAAACGAGCTAAGTAAAAATCCAGCGCAACGTTGTTGTCTCAGCTGTTTTGCCACCGCTCATTTGCAATATGCGTAAAATATAGGAAACTCGACTTTGCGCAATTCTAAGACTGCTGTTATATGCCTTAAGAACCCCTATTAGCAATTATAGAGAACTACATTCAAATCGCGAAATTTGAATTTTTGTTTTTTGCCAGCTTTTCCGGTCTTTCGGACCAATGTGAGGCAGTACAAATCTTAAAATCTGCTGTGAGTACGACAAACTAAGTTCTCAGACAGGCAGCTGCCCTAAAAGCCCTTGACTCGGTCACGACAAATTTGGAGACAGTAAAAAACTGCCGCAGATCACCTAACGTGATAGCAGAGCAGTTTAATTTTGATCTGGTGTGGGTACCGGGACACCAGTTAACGAGTACTTCCGTACCTCTTTCAAAGGTCTGGAAGAGGTTGGACATGCCGCCCACTTCCTGCAAGCTCAGGATTAGGGATTTCTTCCTCAAAGTAACGTGTACGTTATGGAAACGCAGCGGGATTTGCAACACACCCCATCTTATGTGATCTAAATTGGACGTAAGAAAATCAAAAGAACTCCTCTCACTAAGCAGAATAGAATTATCCATAGCTTAATTGAGGTGGCTCACTGCCAGCTGCCACCTCAACCTAACCTAAGTTTGCATAAGCGCGCGAAGTTATGGAAATTTTCCCAGTTCAATTTATCTTGACTGCTCTTTGACACAGGGTCGCTTAGTTCGCTGATGAAAGGGGAAAATGTAAGAGATTGTTACATCTTTGATATGTATATATAGATTTTATTGTGATAAATGTTCGAATCAGAGACTCAGAGATCACCACATCTCTTCATCATACTTCTTCCGGAGATCGAAAGTAATCCCGAAGTAGCTATACATATATGGCACCATTCCTGTTTTTCAATAACTTCCTATTAAATATGTAAATGACCTTGAGCTCATGATAATTATTGTTGATACAAATAAACAGGCCGCAAAATTAATATATGTACATATGTATGTAATGGATGAGCACACCTACATAACAAGTTTTCTAGCACAAATAGTATAAAATTGAATTGTTATAACCAACACAAAATTAGGAAGATGAAAAAGCAACAACAGGGTAGATGGCTTACATAGAACAAGTGGTTAAGATGTTGTCTTAAGAAAAAAAAGAAGTCTGATGAGGAGATGTGATCTCCGAAATATCTATAACTTCCCCAATTGTAGCTTTTTTAGTAATTTCCTAATAAATAAGCGGCCTCGCTCTAATATAAAATATTGTGTGTTTAAGTTTTCTAAATTTTGTAGAAAATTTCAAACTTTGACTTACATTGTTTTTTTTCAAATGATTGACTGTATTTTTATAACAAATAATTCACATTAAATAAATAAAGACAAAATTATAAAAAATTTGTCAACCCATTTTGCTATTATTTTATTGACTCAGGTATACAAGTACATACATGCATTTGTATATTATATGCCTAACCATGTACAAATCATGGGCCCGTTTCTTTGTGACCAATTTGCAAAAGAACACTAGGTAGGATAACGAATTCTCGTATATTGGGCCTGTTTTAATGTAACCTAGCTGCAAAAGAACACTCCATCTTGGATCAAATTTCCTTTATATGCAAAAGCATCCCTATTAGCCTCTTTCATGATTGCGATTTGCTTAGTGCTCTTTAGGAAAGGAATATTGTTGTGCCGGCAAATTTTAGGTTTATCGAACCGGATCTAATTTATTCATAAATGGATGAAGTGATCTCAAAAAAAGTGAATTTTTTATCTTCTGAGGCTTCCAGCAAAGCCAGCTTTTTAGTTTCAATATCTAAAAGCCTACCTTCCACGCCATTAACATCTTGATGAATCCTTTTTCTCTTTGGACGAACGGGCGAAGGATTGGTGGAAGATCGTATTTCAGCGGAAGTTAGTCTGGTGTCGTTTACTTCGGCATTTGACACTTCATTATCTGCTCCAGTTGCTCTAGTTGAATCCTCCAACAGCGTCGATAAATTTCTCTTCGGATCAGCGTCTTTTTAAAAAAAGCAGGCTTTTTTGGGAAGTATCGACGGAAAGCATATTAGGTTGAAGTGCCCAGCAAATTCAGAAGTACATATGTATTATAACTACAAAAGTTACTTTTCAATAGTGCTCTTGGCGAATGTTTCAAAGCTGTTCATATAATAATAGCTATTTGCATTCTGCACATCGTTATAATTGATATGGAAGAAGAAAATGCATTGTACAATTATTTTGAAGAAAATTCAAAATTGCAATCAACAACTTAAGAATTTCTAGAAATAACAACCACCCACCATGTGAAGCAGAAATTAAACGTAATATTTTTTGCAATTACTTTTCAGTTAATAAAATATGCAACATTGTTTAATTATAATCCAACATTGTTTACAATAAATAATATAAAAAAATACAAGATTATTTACTTACTTGGAATCGCAAAACTTTTAGCAACTTCGTTTCATTCGTTTTCAGCACTTCGCCTGTCTTCAACACATTCATTCAACAATTCTCTTTTGAATTTCCTAAATTAGAACTTCCAAACGAGTTTGGCGGCATCGAAATGCACGCATTATCGCAAAATCGTGCTTACATTGGGCATCTACATTTGCAAACATATGTTTGGATTTGTGATCTGCCCACATTTAACCCACCGCACCGCCCGCACCGCATTTGTCGTGTCTACGCTGGAAACGGGGTAAACAGTATGAATTAGCTTTTTCTCATCGTTTGCAGCAGTGAATGTGTGCACAATCGATAACTTATTTTTGAAATGGCCAGCTATTTTTTGTAGGGTACGTGATTTGTAATAATTAGTTAATGAAAGAAAGCTTCTATAGGAAGAAAAAATCAAGGAAGGTTTAGTGCTCTTAGTTTAAGAAACATTCGTTTGCGAAAGAATTTTATTACGCCTTCGTTGCGCATCGATTGCACCATTTTGCTTTCGACGCTGTATCGTAGGATTGAAAATTTATGAAAATGTAATAAATCTGTGATTGTTTATTGTTTTCGGAGAACAAATACTATTTTTAAACTACTTTGCTAATTTTATGCAGGTCTAAGGTAGTCAGTACGAAAAAAGGAAATAATAAAAATGATTAACAATAATAATCCAACAAACCACACATGCAGACAAGTATGCGTTCCTAATTTTAAAGTAATAATCGAAAAATAATTGTCATTTTAGATTTGTAAAATAAAAATCAAAAGAACTGTTATCTAATGAGAAATTAAGGCCCCTGTATAAGATAAGTTGAAATTTTGCTTCAATTTTAAAAAACTAAAACAAGAGGAATTAATAAAGGAAGTATTAACAAAAAGTCCTAAATTGAAAACCTGTTATCAGAAGCGTGTTATGGAAAATCACATTTAACCCTACTCGGTGAAAAAATCTGCTGGGCACCGCTATCCAAGCACCAGGCACAAATGAATAATATCAATGCACGCATTATAAAGTTGCTAGGCGAAACTGAAGAAGCTGGCATTCGTGGTAATGTTTATCAGATCATAGATCGGGAGCGAATAATTGAAGGACGAAAACGGGAAACTTATGGCTCAACACTCGGCCGACGTAAGACCTGCAATACGATATTTACGCGAATTTTCAGTAATCCTTATCCTAATCGCAGCAGTCATCGACACAACAGCCGAGATCATCGAAGCCGTAGCCGGAGCGGCATTCGCTATTAAAATATGGATCTGTACCTGGTGGATTGAGGTACTTTTCGCAAAACAAGCCCATGTTTTTGCACATGCATGCGGCGGTGCTTAAAATGGAATTAAATTCTTTCATGTTAAGTAAATTATAACAGTCAGAAAAGTCATTGATTTGATTGTCTTTTAATAAGTATTTAACAACTTGTGTATTCATATTATTTTTTATTAGTATTTTCAATTCTTATGTATATTTCACAAAAAAATTCAATCACGCTATTCTTACAAAAATAAATATTAAGCCATACGCTTAAGTGTTTTCCGAAAAAGATATAACATCACGTTGAGAGATTTATTTATGAAAACAGTTGATGTTATTATATAGACATAACTTTTTGTCAGTTTTTGATATATACTCTTTCTTCAATATTGAGCCCGTTTTAATGTAACCGACTTCCAAAAGAACGCTCCAGCTCGGATAAAATTTCCTTTAGTTGCAAAAGCAATCCTGTTAGGATCTTTCAGGAAGCAAGAGATTGCTTTATCTGGCAAATGTTTTGTTGATCTCGTTATATATTTAAAAATACTATGCAAATAAAAACACATTAGATGATAAACTGAAATTTCCCATGTATTTTCTCTCTTCCCAACACTACATCTCAGGTCCGATAACATTTTACTGAGTTGTCTCAACTCGCATATTTTTCAGAGTTAGAGTTGTTGCTTTGCATGCTATTTCTTATCCTACTTAGCGTTTTTTTACAACTCGGGAACAAAGAAACGAGCCTATTATTTTAGATCGTACTTTAAACCATCTTTACTCTAATTTTTAAAATTATCTGCTTCTCAGCAAAATGTATATATCAAAGTGGAATAAATATTTGATGTATGCTTATTTAACCACGTGAAAATAATGTTTAATGTTTGTATTTTTTTTTGTACTTGAAGCATAATTTTGAACCAGCAGTCTATAAAATTACTTGCTTTATATACAAAGCTAGTTACACGCCACATACTTTTACTCATTACACTCAATGCGACATGTCGGATGGAGTACAAAATATTGTCACATGATTTTCGTCAGTGGCCTTTGCACAGACAATAAACGTTCGGCATAATTTTTTCTTAAATAATTGCGTATTTGTTTTTAAGATTAATGTATTTTTCGATTTTAAAATTCCATTTTTTGATTGAGAAAAAACCTATGTGAGAAACGATTAACTGAATGACAATATACATGTCAAATAAACGTATAGAAAATTGAAACGTCAGATATTTATTTCACTTTGTTAAATACACTTTGCTTTCCATCATTTCTACATGCTTTTTATTGTAGTCAATATTCCGTTGATTGCTTCTTCTTTTTTCGCCTTGAATGGTGAAAGTGTCAACTGGTTTGTTTTTTGTTTACATCTTCATTTTCTGTTTACATTTTCATTTAAAAATATTTTTAAATTCAAATTGATTTGAATTCATATATTCAAATATTCAAATATTTCGCGAAAAAATGGGAAAGTGTGTATTATGCGACAAGATAGTAAAGCGAGGAACGGGTCCGTTTTTCTTGGTACCAAGTGAAGAGTTAGAGCGGTTAGTGTGGTCCCGATCATGCCGGGTGCAGTTGAGGTGTAAAGATGTCATTTGCGCCGATCACTTCCGCCGTGATGATATGGTTCTCGGAGGAAAAAGGGCTCGATTACTAACTAAAGCCCTTCCATATCCAACATTTGAGAATTCCAACTGCACTGCGGCTATTTCGGCTGTTCAAAGTTTAACGGACTTTGGATGTGGCACGTTACCACGGTATTTTTTAAAATCATTTTAGTTTTGGAATTCTCTATTAATTCGCTTCTTTTTTACATAAAAAGATTGTCGGAACTATCAACAGACGCGAAACCACAGGCACATTTGTCTTTAGATGTGGTGACAACGCATGAACCAGAGTATACACATTTCCAGTATGTTTTGTAGTTATTTGAAAAAACAAAGCTTATTTTCTTTGTTTCTACTCAGCTTTATAGATGTTGGTGATTATGAAATGATAGACCCTCCATCATATCAGCATTATCAAGTCGCCGAAAAAGTCCAAGTGGAGCTCAAAGATTGCCAAGTACAGACTGAGCAAGTTAGTAAAAAATCGTCTCTAGATAGTTAATATGTACTTCCGGATTATAATTTTTGATCGTACATACAGATATGAAATGTTTTGTAACCGCAACGAGCTTGAGCTATATAATCTGCGTAAGGAAAACGCAATGTTAAAAAATGAAAACGAAAGTTTGAGTAGTGATCTGGAGGAAGCGAAAGCTACCATCAACGATTTTAAGAGTATATTTACTGAACGCCAGATGAAAAAAATGACTCTACCAGGTATTATCTTCTATAAACTTACTTAACGATCGTTAATGTTAAAATCGCATTTATCTAATTATAGATAAAAGAATTCGATGGCATTGGAAGGATATATCCAATGCCATATGCATACACGCAGCCGGGCCGCGGGCATACAACCACTTGTATGAAAAAGGATTTCCGCTTCCCCACGTGTCTACGTTACAGCGTTGGTATCGTAAAACCAATATTAATGAGGGTCTCCTGACTGAATCAATTCAGTCTATGAAACGCATGTCAGAGCTTTCTGATGACGATAAATTATACGTTCTAGCCTTCGACGAGATGAAGGTAGTCGAAACCTACGAATGTGATCAGCCAGGAGACTATGTTCGAAAGCCCTCAAATTATGTTCAAGTGGTGATGGCACGTGGGTTACGGAAATCCTGGAAGCAACCCGTATACATATTTCAATTTCGACACACCGATGACGAGAGACATATTGTTGGCCATAACTTCGGCGCTGAGAAGCGTAGGTTTCCCTGTTGTGGCAGTAGTTTCAGATATGGGCCCAACCAATCGAAAGCTATGGAAAGAATTAAATGTTTCGGAAGGTAAACATTCCTATACCTTATAAAGCAAATATATAGTATATTTTTAGTTTTTAACCTCATTAAACCACCATCACCAAAATTTTTGATTGCTTTTAGATAAACCATGGTTTTCAGTCCCAATGGATGATACTTCGAAAGTTTTTGTATTCGCGGATCCTCCCCACCTTTTGAAAAATGCTAGAAATCACTTTATTGACAGTGGTTTATGGTGGAATGGCGTACTCCTAACTTGTCGGACAATTAGCGACTTGTTGAAGCTTACGTCCGGGTCTGACATGTCGATTGCATACAAAATAAGCGACCAGCATCTCTCAGTTAAGGGAATTGGTTTGTTAGCTATCTCTTCTGTCTTCTAACAAATAAGCGCGTATTATATATGTATCTAAATGTTATTTCAGGACGTCAAAAAGTAAAACTTGCTGCGCAGTTGTTTTCAAACACAACTGCAAACGCTATAAGACGCTGCTATAGCCAAGGTTTCAACCTTTATCAGGCCGTTGAGACTGCAGATTTTATACAATTAATGAACGATTGGTTTGACGTTTTGGATTCAAATATAAACACCTTTGGTTATCCTGGAAAGGTATTATATATAAGTTTAAAATATCAAATACTCGTGCATTTACAATTTTAACAAAAATAAAGGAACCATATGGAACGGCCCTTAAAACACAGTTAGATGTTTTGGAAAAAATTAACACATTTATGAGTTCTCCAATTATACCAGGCAAAAAAAGTTTAGAATATTTTCAAAAGGGCATATTAATGACGAATAAGGCCTTAGTAATACTTTACGAATACGCAAGCAAAAATTCAAATGTGGAATATATACTCACGAACCGGTTAAATCAGGATATTTTGGAGCACTTTTTTGGTGCTATTCGTAGCAAGGGTGGCCTTAATGACCACCCCACTCCAAAAGAGTTCTTATATAGGTTGCGAAAGTACATGCTAGGTATTATTGTTGAATTCGTTTTCTAAAAACATAACTTAAAGCTTTTGTTTTATATTTAGCACGGAATACAGCAATTTTAAAATACGCGGGGAATGTTTCAGCAGATGAAACAGAATGGCTCGCTTTCTCTGAATCTGAAACGCTGCCCATCGCTTCGAGAGTTTTGGAAAACTCACAGTGCCTGGTAGAGCTTCCTATTGATGAATGTGCAGTTGAAGCTGGTGGAGGTAACGTAGATGGTGGAATTGATGTTGAACTAGTCGAGGCGTTAAATACCCCACAGTCAGACGATTGCGGAGCCCTTCAAGAAGATGCTTTGGAATCCGTATCGGGGTATATAATTAAGAAGTTGAAGCTTGAAGACTGTCGCGGATCCGAAAGCGACTTTACTTATGTGGATCAGCTTTCAAAAGGATACCTCCACAAGCCACCGTCAAGTTTTTTGAATAGCATAAAAAAGCTGGAAGCTGTATTTAACCACTTAAATGCCGAAAACATTGTTCATTGCAAAAACATTCAAAGGGAGTTGTTGGCAAGGAGTTCAGAAGTGGATATTTCAGAAGAAGTGAAGCGTTTGTTTTTTAAGTGCAGAATTTTTTTCCGAATTCGAAATTTAAATAAGCGACTTAAGATTAAAAAAGCCAAACAGCGCATAATGGGCTTCAAAAAGTTTCTAAAAGTAAATCTATAAACATGGTAAGCAAGATAAATAATCCATTTATTTTGGATGTTCGAATTGGTAAAGCATTGAAATTAATTTAAACTTAACTATTTTTAATTTTCACTCTCAGCTTTATATGAACATAAAATCTTTGCACAAGATACAATCAGAGATATTATTTCATTCGGCCAAAAGGGCATTGAGCCGGGAAAATGTACCTGAAGTGATTTCATATGATTGATCCCTCCACAAAGTGACTAATTTATTTTCCCAAAGTGAAATGCAAACAGTAACAAAAGTTTACTATTAAATATGTACACGCATACGTATATATATATATTTATATACATACACAACTTCGCGTTTTTTATTAGTTGCAAATTTGCTTATAATTATGAGTACAAATTGAATTTAAATAAATAGTTTTCAATTGTAACGAATTTTAATTTTAGAGATATGTAAGTTTAGTTAGCTGCATATACTACGCATGTTTAAATATATGAGCTTCAAGAAAATTATGTTATGTTTATGTTTTGTAATAGAAATCATATTGCGCTAAAAAAAACTAGCTTCTTATACTAAAGATAAATAAATTTGAAGTTAGATATTAAAAAACAAATGGTTTTTCTTTGGTAATCTTTATCCCACAGCTAAAGCTAAAGAACAATACACTACCTAACAAAAAATCAAAAAACACGATAAACTTAATGCCGCATCCATATGGGCTGAAGAAATTTTTCGTTTTCAGAAAGCTTTTTTCGTTAAATTTGCTCTTTTCTACACCATCCTCCAAATCAGAATCAGATGAGTGCAAAATATTTCACTATTATCTTCATAGACCATTTACATTAGCACTATTTCAGTTATCATCATCGGTATTACGTTTTATTTGATTAATTAACAATTCTAAACGGTCATGTACTCTGTAAAGAAAAATTTTCTTTTAACAATGGAGTTGCATTTTATGGAATTCAGTATACACTTTGATAATTCACTAAGGCAGTGCAATCGATGTTTTTTTATACAAAACCATTTATCAAATCCATAAGCAGTGTTTTAGCAAAATAACTTTGAGCCAATCAACTACATTTGCTTTTGCTGCATTAATTGTGGCAGTTCATTTACTCGCATATTGCACTGGCACTTTATGAAGAGTAAGGTTTCAATTGCGGTCGCTATTGTAAATTTTAATTTAAATATATTTACAAATAAAGTTTTGGCCAACTGAATGAAAAATAAACAGTTTTGTTGTCAAATTCGTTCCTATTTTGGCATTCTCTCTGTTCAAAATTATTGTTCTATATTTCATTTATCTGACATTCTCACCATTCAGAAGCAAAAACAAAACATGTGGAGTTTGTGTGTATGTGCTCTTGCGACCACCTTGTATTGAATTCGCCTTGATTTTCTCATACACTTTTTTCGGCGTTAACTTTTTTAATCATATTCATACAAATTGCTATTGTTGGTTTTTCATATCATATTGGAATGGCGTGAAAAATTTATTAAAAAGTCACATGCCTAATATGCATATTGGTCTAGATTTCAAACTAATATTAAGGTCTGTTTTTCGGTGCTACTTTAAACTCAGATTACTTAAACTCGGTTTAAACCACACACAGTTTAAGACGCTGTCAAAAAATAAATAAAATATACGTGAGAAGTAATGATTTTTCTACAAATGCAATAAAGTTTTTACTAAAAACAGAAAAAGAACAGATCCAATGAACTAAAACAAAAAACCTAAATGCAGAGTTTAATGCGCAATTTGAGCAAGAAGAAGAACACGAAATACGAAATAGTTTCTCTGCAAAATATCAACAAAGTTAATTAGCGGCTTTATAAATAATGCGTATGTATATATCTTTGTTTTATCAGTTCCCACCGCAACGACCTGCATTTATATCCGGCCAACGACTGCCACTTCAGCAACATTCGCCATCAACTTATGCTACTCCAAGCGGTACTCCAAAGTCGGTTTTTCTTGCTGGACACCGTAGGCATCTGTTTTCCTGCAATATATTTACAACAGAAATTAATGGTTTTATTTACAATATATATGTACATATGCAAATACCTTTGTTGCCCGTAAAGAAATATACATATTAAATACATTATTTCATTTAAATTTTTACACACAAAACTAAAAAATTACCTAATTTTCCAGCCGACGAAAGCGAAGTTGAAGATGAAAACGAAGACAACGGCATTACGTTCATGCGTACATTGTCGCATTTTTGCGTAAAAGCGCGTAATTTAAAAAAAAATTAATTGTCGCCCAAACATGTTTGCAGTTAAAACTAAGTTTAAATTTAAAAGGAGTTTAAGTATTCTGAGTTTAAATTTGCACTGAATAACAAAACACAGAAAAAAAATTTGGAAGGGCAAAGATTAGTAAAAATAAATATGCAAAGATTTTATTGAAGTTTGCTCTTAGTTTTGCTTTTGCCCCAACAAATGAAATCAGCTGTTCATAAAACTGGCAAATTTGGCGTTCATGTGTTTTTTGAACAGTTTTCACTTTCAGAGCGAATACTGTCTAATACTGAGAAATTTTGTTTCTGGATAACTTTTAGTCAATTTTTACACCCGCACTCCAATTACAACCCTGCTGGAACACAACCAGCTGCCCGGTAGTGATATTGAAAATTTTGGTCGTCAGTAGTGGTGAGTGTCTATCAAATTTTTACGACATAATGAATTTTCTTACAGAAACTGGCTTATATTATCGTGCATCTCTTTTTAAAAAATCTATTTGTGCATGAATTGAGTCAGAGATGACTCTTTTGTCTGGCCGCTTCTGAATGAAATATGACTCAGACATGGCTGATCAGCTGAATATGACTTGGGAGCTCTTACCGGGTTATATGTCAGATCTAACTCAATCATTGACGACTAAAAGATATATGTATATAGTACATATTTATAATAGTTTAATTTTTTAGGGAAATACAAATCAATAACGATTTGTCTCGAGCGTAATCAACTGCTTAGATATCGCTTTCAAGTCATCTAGAAACTCTGAACTAGAATAATATGGCATTCCCAAGAAATATCTATTATGCAGAAGGTTTGTTTCTGTTGTTAATGAAGATTTGTTAATAATTTGATCTTACTACCATATCGTTTAACTCCATCTTATCCTCGACATGGGATTTCTTAAAGCATCGCCTCGGGCATGTCGCAGAATCCGACTCGGAATTGCTTTTCGTCGGAAATGTAAACCGATATCGGTTTTATTTGGCACCGCAAAATTATATTATAATTTGCTTGCTCAAACATGAGCAAAACCTATATTCGAATAAGCTGTTCTATTGATGTGCTGAAATTGACGCTTATTTGTAAACGATTGAGAATTTTTATAATTTTCCACTGTTTGCCAATACGAGAATAAAGTAAAATATATCATAACATAATAAATTGAATTATGGCTTACGAGGTAAATCCTGATTTGTATCACATGTCAGAATGCAAAATGGGTGTCAAATAATCCGAAATGACGTACAAAATGCCCTTTAAACTTATTTTTCATTTATTTATGTATATGTTTTTGGCAAACAATATACTGACGATATACGATGTATGTACTTGTGTCGATAAAAACTATACCAAAATGTGTTGACATGTTCTGAAAATTTTCTCCTTCTTTATTTAATTTGACTTATTTATTATAAAAATCGTTTATTCTTTAAGAAAACTCATATAGGCTGCAGTTTCAAACTTTCGAGAAAATGTATAAAAATCAAACAAGTTTAAAAAAAATGTCAACAAAATTTGTACCTTTTCAAACCAAATTTTTTAGAAAATCTTCGGGTATGCAGTTTTGTAACGCATTCAATTTAACTATAATAAGGAGCAAATTTCAAGTAGCAAAATATTGTTTTTAATTTTAGATGATTTTCTCCTATAAATGAATCATGTTAATATTTGTTGTGGAAGCGAAGTAATTTGTAGCAGATAGTAGTAATGAATATGCAATTCAAATTACATCTTTGTACCCCCTGCAACCCTGTGTGTTATTATTCTGTATTTCATATTTTCACAATTCATGAAAGTTGCAAAAGCTCGCAATTTTGATCAAGAATGATATGTGGCTATATTGGGAGGCCTGATGATGAGGCAAAATTAATGGTGTGGAAAATTGCTGATCAAAAGTTATCAGCAGATGTTACGTTGGTGATAGCGCCACCGGAGCTAGGACTGATTTCAAAGTACAACAGTGCACGTGATATTTGGTTTAGGTTAAAATCGACATTCCAATCCAAGTGTTCAGCTAGAGAAGCGACACTACTTAAACGTGCAGCATTGTCGCTCTCAAAGTATTTTTCGATGCAGCCGCGAAGTTAAAAGAAATAGGCGCCGGCGTCGTATGAGACATTTAGATGTGCAGTATAAACGCGAGGCGAATTGCCAAAGTCAAAGGCACTTCGCGTGAAAACACTCGAATAATATGAGTCCCGAAAATCGCAAGAAGAAAAGTGTAAAAAAAAAGAAGCAGGCTGTGTCAGAGACACGGCCATTAAGTTTAACGTAGAATACGCCATCCGATAAGACAGAAAACATACATATGTAACAATAAATGATAAATAATACAAGCAAGTGAATTTCTTTATTTGATAGTTACTTTGGATGATATACATAAGCTTATGATAGGAAAAATAGGATAAACAACTTCCAGCTGTTGTCGAACAGCATCAATCAGCATTGTTATTTTGCAGTGCTTGGCAGCATTTTCTCTTCTTTTACTCTACTTTAACTTGCCCGCCTAAAATTATGCAATACAAAGAAAGGGCTGCACGAGTACATTTAAATCGCCCAACAGCAAACACTCAACCAAACACCACACACATATTTGTGTGCATGTGTTTATACAATTTTCATTTGAGAAACTTAAATATTAGGAAGATATCAACCAACATGAATACATTTCGAAAGCTAACATCTTCATTTGACTACAAAAAAAAAAAAAAAAAAAATTAATCGAGCCGTTTCCTTATAATTAAAGAAATAGAGATTACAACAATAAAAACCTGACATTGGTGCCCATACAGTAAGGTAAGACGTATTCTACGCCAAAATGATGTGCTTTATATAAAGTAAACCCAAAATCAATCGTAAATCGGAATTCGGGAAAATCAAAGCAAGAAAAGAAATATTTTCGAATTTTTGAATGCGGTGCGACAAAAGCGTTTTTAAAATATAAATTCAACAGACTTTGGTGGATGTCTACTGACACCAAACCGTAGTGCGATTAACTATGTGTAGAAATAATAGCCCAATTTCAAAATGAAACACTCTTATTATATTTAATCTTTTATTATTTATTTGCTATTAATTGCGTGGCACAACTGAAGCCTTTAACTATCAAAGAACAAGTAAAAGAGTGCTTATAGCAACGCGCGTAACATGCCCACGATCATCTGCCTAACCATCGGCAAACCAGTAAATTTACAGTTTTTTGCCCATGTTGAGGCATGCACATGCGACGACAGCAATTAGCTGTAAAACCCAGATGCCGCGTACAAACCAATGTGTATCCTTTTCTGTATACATACATACATATGCATATGCTTATGCCTCCACTTGCATGCTCAAGCATACATATGTATATTCTAAACAAAACAATACGCACTTCCTTTTGTATGTATACACATACACACAACACTTACTTATATCTGTAAGCATGCATTCTAACACGCCTCCTCAAAAACTGAAAAATTTCACTTCATTCGTATAATTAATTCTTATAAAATAAATTCACAATTCATTAATACTTAAATGTTAATTGTAAAGATAATAAGGCTCAGTTGTGTATTATGGGAGATATTACATACACGATCCAGCATTTGCTGTATAGATTGGGGAAAACCCATAAAAACCCAATCAGATCGTTATTGCTCACATTTGGCAAGTATTAAATTACAACTTAAATTAAATTCATTGTTAATATTATTTACATAAAAAGAAAATTTTCAAGCTGCTTGGTGTACGACGGCAACATACTTCCATCATTAAATTAATTCAAGCCCATGCTCTTTCTTAGCGTCAAAAATCTGGGAGCCGGTAGCAGCTTAGTCATTGCGTCTGCAACCTGCTTTTCAGTGGGAATATATAAAAGCTTTATATTATTTAATTCAACCTGCTCTCTGGAGAAATGATACTTAATATCAATGTGCTTTGTTCTTTTATGTAGTGTAGGGTTATTGGCAATATTAATACAACCGATGTTATCTTCGAACAATGTTATGGGAGCGTGCATTTCAATACGCAACGACACTATTAATGATTTGAGCCAAAGACTTTCTCTCACTGCCTCAAATAAGGCCATATACTCGGCTTCAGTCGAGGAAGCAGCAACTGAATTTTGCCTCCGAGTATTCCAACATATTGTGCACACTTCGTACAATTTAAAAATAAATCCCGTTGTGCTCTTTCTATCATTAGTATCGCCTCCCCAGTCCGAATCAACAAATCCAACCAATAGATTTTTCAAATCACCTTTTGGATATTCCAGTTTCAGATTCATAGAACCTTTTAAGTATCGCAAAATGCGCTTTAAACTTTGCCACAAATATTTATTATTTTTATTCGCATATCTACTCAAAATATTTACTGATATGCTTAGGTCTGGCCTTGTGCAGAGCATTATAAACATTAGACTTCCAATTAGATTACGACATGGAGCAGAAATACTTTCATCACTATTGAGATCATCAAAACTTATCTTACTGGGTAATGGCGAGTCAACTGCTTTGCAGTCTTCCATGCCAAACTTCTTTAAAACCTTGCATATATATGCATTCTGACTAAGTTTAATTGTATCGTTATCTCTTTCAACTCTAATACCGATGAAATGCTTGATGAAGCCCATATCAGTCATTTCAAATTTTTCGTTTAAATAACCTTTGAAATTCTGCATTTTGATTTGTGAAGCAGTTATTATAATAACATCATCAACATATAAGGCTACGTAAATATTTTCTTTGATGCAACCTTTATTCAAAATATAAATGCAGCGATCAACACTGGAATTTTGAAACCCATGTTCTTTTAAAACTTCATCAAATTTCTGAAACCAGCATCTTGCAGCCTGCTTCAGTCCATATATTGCCTTGTTCAATTTGCATACCATATTATAACTATTGCAAATGAGGCCATTGATTTCACCGTTTAAAAACGCAGTTTTCACATCCATATGGTGAATTAAAAGATCATTATTATTTGCAAAAGCTAACATAAAACGAAAACTCGATATTCTAACCACAGGAGCAAAAGTTTCATTGTAGTCAATCAAATACTCTTGTGTGAACCCACGAGCTACTAGTCTCGCTTTATATCTTTCCACATTACCAAACTCGTCCGTTTTAATCGTAAAAACCCATCTGCAATCTACTATGTTATTTGCTATACAATTATCAACTATTGTCCAAGTGTTATTTTTCTCATGCGAATTTAATTCTTCTTCAATTGCCTTTCGCCAAAAAACTTCATCACTTCTGCCTACAATTTCACTAAACGAATTTGGAATATCATCTATTTCTATACTGGCAGACAACAACCAATTATCACCTGAATTATCTTCATTATATAAGACAGGCGGATTTTTCTTTAATCTTTTACTTCGCCTTAATTCAGTACCTCTGTGTTCATCCACATCTTCCATGGATCCTTCAGACTTTTCTGACTCAGTATAAGTATCTTTATATTTTCTAGGCTTCAACACTTCTGACTCTTCAGAAGTTAATTCAGGATTAATATCCTGCAAGTCTTCATCTCCTCTGCAACTTTTTGCACTACTATTAGACTTCCAAGCTCTAGATTTCAGAAAATTATTTTCATCAATTATGACATCCCTTGCCGTTGCAAAACACTCCCTTTCTAAGCACCATACTTTGTACCCATTTGGTACATACCCCACAAGTACATATTTTGAAGACTTTTCTTCAAATTTTGATTTCCTCAACTTTTTGAGCACATGTACTGTGGAACCAAATACCTTTAGATATTTTAACAACGGTTTCTTACCATGCCACAACTCGTACGGCATTTTACCATGCTTAATCAAAGCATTACTTGGCGTTCTATTTATGAGGTATGTAGCTGTTAGAACAGCCTCACCCCAAAATTCTTTTGCCAAACCTGCACCATGCAACATTGCACGTGCCTTCTCTGTAATGGTACGAATCATTCTTTCAGAAACACCATTTAATTGTGGAGTGTAAGGGATCGTCAAGTGATAACTTATACCATTCATAACACAGTAATCTTTCATTTCTTGTGAAAGATACTCTCGGCCGTTGTCGCAGTACAAGTTTACAACTTTGAAATTAAAATGAGCTTCACTCTTCGCCACGAAGTCTTTAAACATATCGAATACCTCAGATTTTCTCGTAATGAGATAGGTAACACAATAGTGTGTATACTGGTCAACAAAAATTACATAATAATTTTTATTATCAACTGTGGTGGGCGTTATAGGACCACAAACATCTGTATGTACGACAAAGAGTGCCCTTAGAATATTATCTTTTTTTTTTAGATTTTTGGAATTTAATTCGTGACTGTTTTCCCTGTATACATGCTTCACACAACCCCTCTTTTGGTTTAACGGTTTTTATTCGTTCAATATCTTGAAACATATTTTTACTTTTGATTTCTATAAATTTCTGTTTTCCGATATGCCCCAACCGCCGATGCCATAACTCATATTGATCAAGCACGCCAGTACACAGAGCAGATTGAACTATTTTTACAAAATTGATGTAATACAAATTGTTTTTATGCTCACCGCGCATGACAGTAACAGAATCTTTCCGTATTGTTACACCTTGCTTACTAAATTCCACAGACAATCCCGCCTCCTGCATTCTTGATACCGATAACAAGTTGTGAGGAATATCCTTGCAGTATAACACGTTTTTTAGTAGTACGCTGTTGCCATCACTCGTAAGAAGAGATACTGTTCCCCTTTTCGTAGCCTCTACGTAGGCACCATTTTTCGCCACTGATATCTTCACTGATGGTTCTAAGGTAACTGCGTCATCCATTACGTGTTCATATTTTGTCAGGTGGGCCGATGCACCCGAATCAATTAAAAAAACAAGCAATTCATTTGTCACTTTGTTTTGCGTATCAGCCATAAATGCGAACGCTACATTCGTTTCAGTTACGTTTTGTGCGGCTTTCTTGTTATTAATATCGTTTTTAAATTTAAAACGGTCCTTCTTTAAGTGCCCGATTTTACCGCAATAAAAGCATACTTTCTTTTTTATATTATTTTTATTATTTTTAAATTTATTTTCTTTCCACACAGGATTAGCCACTATTGTTTGTAGAATTTTTGCACTGGTGTCTTTTGAATCGCTAAATAGTTTTGTCTCGTGGTCGAGCAAACGTGTCTTAACAAAAGCCAGCGATATATTATCTTCGGACAATGTTTCTATTGCTGTAACCACACCATTATAACTTGACGGCAGTGTCAATAATAAGTGAGATACCTTGTCCATCTCATCAATTTTGGCACCCGCTGCCAAAAGTTCCGTTATTAAATTCTCGAAAATTACGAAATGATTGTGTAGAGAATTAGCATTGTTCAATTTGAGCATTAATAGCTTTTTTCTCATGGCTAATTGAGTTGCTAGACTTTTTCGCTCATAAATTGAATCCAAATTTCTAAATATTTGCTGTGCCGTACTGCCCTCTTTAACAAAATTCAATAACGCGTCACTAAGATGTTCAATTATTGCACTTTTTGCCTTTCTCTCACTTCTAATCCAACCACGATCAGGCTTAACTGGTGGATCATTGTCAATAACTCTGAGAACGTTGATTTCAGATAGCAAAGCGCGAACACGAAACTTCCACACACTGTATTTTTCTCCATCAAACGGTTTAATGTTTCTTTTTTTATTCTCCATATTCATTCTGCTCCTTATATACACACACTGTCTTAATAATTGTTTATCCCTGAGTGTCTGGTCACTAATAGTTTATTTAATTATATTATAAAACTCAATACGTGGTTTGAGCCCATAACCTGTAGAAATAATAGCCCAATTTCAAAATGAAACACTCTTATTATATTTAATCTTTTATTATTTATTTGCTATTAATTGCGTGGCACAACTGAAGCCTTTAACCAGAGAACTTGTAAGTACTTACTTACAAGTTCTCTGCTTTAACTATCAAAGAACAAGTAAAAGAGTGCTTATAGCAACGCGCGTAACATGCCCACGATCATCTGCCTAACCATCGGCAAACCAGTAAATTTACAGTTTTTTGCCCATGTTGAGGCATGCACATGCGACGACAGCAATTAGCTGTAAAACCCAGATGCCGCGTACAAACCAATGTGTATCCTTTTCTGTATACATACATATGCATATGCTTATGCCTCCACTTGCATGCTCAAGCATACATATGTATATTCTAAACAAAACAATACGCACTTCCTTTTGTATGTATACACATACACACAACACTTACTTATATCTGTAAGCATGCATTCTAACACTATGTAACTTATTTTAACGATATTCGCATGGTTAACTCATCTTAACGGAAATTTTAACGATGGTTCTATTCAGCATCCATTTTTTAACGATTATCGCATTTAACGATTCGCTAGTCGATTACCGAAAACTAAACGACGACAAATTTGATGTGGTTAACTCAATCGAGAAAAGAAAAATTCGTGATTTCAACTTAAATAAAAGATAAATTCAAAATTCGGTGATTTGTTTCCTTGTTATTAAAACAGGAACATTAAATAATACCGTTTGAATATTTGGCATATGATTTATCACGAGGTGACGAAGAAGTAAGCGCTCCAACAGTAGATCGGCGTTTAATCCGAGATGGGGACAATCCCTTTGAATGCAACAGAATTTCAGAAGCTGTATCAGTTAACTCCAAACTTGGCTGAAAACCTAATTTCTCAGCTTGACAACCAAATAAGAAGCTCCAGAATAACAGAAAAATCGACGGAGAAACAGGTACGTCGTGTAATCTTTAAGCTTGTATGCAATTTTTAATTGAACTTTTATATTGGTGGGTTCTAGCGGCTTTGAGATTCTTCGCAACTGGTTGCGTAGGTGAGCAATGGGGAATATCCATGAGCCCGTCATCCGTAGGCCGGCATTCATCGGGTAACGGATGCAATCAATGATTCATTGTTTCACCAGAAAGTGAGGCTTCCTATGCCCCAAGTGGAACGCAAAGCTGCTAAATAAATGTTTTGCGTCGTCTCCCTTTGAGGGAGGCCGTCTATTGTACGCATATATGTAACCATTTTGGCACCAAAGAATCAAGAGGAGGCTTGTGCTAACCACCATATCAACCATTCAATTCATGTGCAAATGGTAAACGCAAACTTTTATCAAGGATCCAAGTATAAAAACAAAAATATAGTTTAGTTTTAATATATAGATAAACGATTCTAATTAAAAAAATTTGAATATAAGTATGTAAATCATAAATACGCTGGAGCACAACGCGAATTTGAAAACAAACACCATGGCTTATTTGCAGGAGATTCCGGATATTCCTTGGAGTCGAGTTGATTACTATTCTACCAAACAGAGGAGAGTCTGCTACAATGGAACATTGCAATATTTCAAAATAATTATAAATGTTTGTAGTTTGAAATAAACTAGTATCTTATTTCACTTTAATGAAATATATTAAAAACGATCAAATTTATATTTGGCAGCACGCATTCGTTTGTTTTTTCTCTATTCCTCTTTGTGCTTTTCGCTTATTTTGACATTTAGTTTGACAGAGGTGCCACTCTTTATCTTGCTTACTTAATTGGCGCTATAACCGTTTAAGCGGGTTTGGCGGAACTTCTCCTACAATTTGTGGTGTGCGTCTTGATGTAACACAAATTGAGGGACCTACAGTTTTATGCCGAATCCGAACGGTGAATGTTTTTGTGAGAAGTTTTTTCATGGCAGAAATTCAATCGGAGGTTTGCCATTTCCTGCCGAGGGGCAGCCGCTGTTAGAAAACTTTTTCTATAATTTTTGGATGTTACTTGCCCCGAGCTGGATTCGAACCTGGGACCCACCGAATGAAGCGCGCACATGCTACACACTCGGCTACGGCGGCCGCCACTCTTTATCACTTTGAATAAATACAACAAGACAGCTGTTAAGTGTCGTTAAGAATAACTTAGTGAATCGCACAATCGTTAACGCAAACGACAAATATTGTCGTGAAAAATTGCGATTGTCGCATCGTTTAAAGTTAGTGAGTCGCACTACAGGGCTGAAAACAAACTGGTCTTTATTGATTATTAACTTAAAACGAAGCTTATTGCTAGATTGCAAAATTGCAACTAGCTTTTACTTAAATATCCGGTTGCGGGTTTCGTCTGTATTTAATTTTGCTTTATTTCAGCCAAACTCCCGGAAATGGTATTTTGTTACGTTGCTTGTTTTATTTTATTAATGAACTTATCATATTTATCGAGTTCATTGTCGGTGCACTTGCACAAGTATAGGGTCTTGCAATAGTGAAATTGCAGAAGTATCTGCCGATTTGTGATTGAAAACCGTCGAAAATTGGGTTCAGCGTCTGGACTTCTGCAAGCGTGCCCATGGTGTCCATGCAAAAGAATTCGACATCCATACATAATGGCATCGAATGTACTTTCACAGGAATAAAGAATTTAATTCATATCCGAAACCGTTTTTGTTTTATTTAAAAAAACTTTTGTAGCGTTCCTATTGAAAATCCCTGTACTTGCATATGTAACTACCCTCGCCTTCCGATGATAATTCTGCTGAATTCTTTTATTAAACTTAATAATAATTTATCTATTTTTGTTTGAGTAATATAATGGCAATTATTATAATTGTAATTATACATATATAGAATATTGCAAACATGCGACAGTTTACTGTAATCTTTTAATTCCAAATTTTGTTTTGGATTTGACTTATTTTCTTCTATTTTTTTTATCGAATGTGATTTTTTGTGTGAAATTTTGAATGTTTTCGTATTTTATATTAATAATACTTTCAATAAAGTTGAAGAAGTAAAAGTCATTGATCTTAATTGAACAATTATTATACCTTATTAAATAATTTACATTTATAGTTGGTTGCTCTTCTTTACATGTATGATTAATATATATGTAGATTGACTGCATTTTTAATGATAATTGTTTTCATGTCTATTGGTATTATTGCCATTTCTTTATGTTTTGTGAGTTGGCACTTTATATTTATTACACAATGATCACTACTTTTTAATCCTCGTACATGTTTATTACTTTCAAACTTACATATATGTTTTGTTTTCGTAACTGAAAATTTCCTCTATTTTTGATTTTATTTCATTATATTCTTAATTTGGTATTGGAATTATTGCTCTTATTTTTACATTTTGAAAAGTTTTAGGTATTTTAATACCAAATATCAGGTAAGTATTATTAAAAATTGCTGTGGCTAACTGCAAATATCTAAGTCTATTATAGTCAATATATTTTGTTGACACAATATTATCTAGAAAATGTTCTATTTTGCTTCTGTTTCGATTTTGCTTCTGTCACTTTTTATGATTTCTTTAAATTGTTCGATTGCAGAATTAAAATAAATATTAATTTGAATTTGCTGGTTGAATGATTCGTTTGCTTGTAAGAGATGTCCTTGTATGTTTTGTCGGTCTTCTTCGTCCATTGTGCCGAAAAGCAATTTTTACATACTACCTATTGCATTGATTACACCACGCTTCTGTCTGTTTCTAATTGGGATAGTGTTAACAACTTATGGCTAGCCTCTAAAAATTCTAGTTGGAGTATATCTTATGTTTTATTTTCATTAAACTTATATAATTCGTCATTTCATTTACAATGTGTTCAATTTGTTTGATGTCTATTATATGCACAATTAAATTGTTTTCTTTAACTTCTTCTTGGTTTATTTTTTGTATATCAATAAATTCGGCTTGATGGGTTATTTCTGTTATGGTCATACTTCCGTCAACATTATCTATAAATTTTATATTAGATGGATGTATACCCGCTAAATTTGCCTTTCTAAATTTGGGTTGTGCTTTGTGCCTCACCGCCTTATAGTTTATGATGAAGCCTTTTGTTTCTATTTTCTCCGGTTAGAACAATTTTTATTGAAATACTTGAGGACATTTCTGTATGGCCGCTTGAATCGGGAGCGATGATTTCATATGAGAAATGCAATATCCTACATATTTTTCGGAAGAGGTGCTGTGCCAGCATACAACTAAGCTACAGTAATAAACCTATAAGTAATGTTAACCAAATTAAAATATTAGGAGTTATCTTTGATAGCAAATATACTTTTAAATTTCATTGTAACTATATTAGAAATAAGTTAACAAAGCGCCTCAATATTGTAAAATCACTCATGTTATTGACTACGCGGTGCCTATTTATGGAAGCTGTGCTAAAAGTAATTTAAATCTCCTTTGCGTTCCATATCATGCTGCTCTGCGGAAAAGCCTACGTTCATTCCCTACAACACCTATATGCAACATTTTAGCAGAATCTGGACTTCGTAGCGTGATCGAAAAAGTAGACTACATGACTGCTGGCCTGATATACAAAGTTTTACACTGGAATAACCATAATCTATATACTAATGTCCTCAAAGCTGCAAATCGGAAGCTAATGTCAAAGAGACTCTCAGCATTACATCGTGTTATTCTTCTTGCCAGGAAAATGAATCTCCGGGATAAGCCTATTCGTCAAGTTTATCCTAAATACCCACCTTGGCTTTTATCGGACTCGTCATTTGTTGACTGCTTTCAAAGCTGTCAGAAGAAAAATAATTGTGCACTTATGTACCAAAAAATGTTTTTGGAGAACAAATGACTTTTAAGCTTAAAATCTTTCATATTCATCTTTACCGATGGCTCAAAAAACAGTTATATTGGAAGACCTGCCGGTTTTGACTCCAGGATAACCACTGCTCCATTTTCACCTGCGAAATTTTTGCTATCTACCAAGTCATTATAATTGCTTCCAAGGCTGAAGGTAAATTCTGTATATGTACTGATAGTCAATCTGCCATCGATGCCCTTCAAAACTTTAGTAAGCTTGTTGGTCACTTACGCTCAAGATTTGCTCCTCAAACAAGAAAGTAAAATTAAGTTATTGTGGATATCTGGCCACTGTGGCATTCAAGGCAATGAATTCGGTGATTATACTGCAAAGACGGTTCATATGGAACCCTCTATTTTGAAACTTTTGAAAAAGCTGACTTGAAACGTCTAAAGCAATACCTATAAAATAAGTCCTTATTGAAGTGGAATGATTACGTTCATCACTACGCGCTTATAAGTCCCACCAAAATTAAGCCGATCTTTCCTTCTCAAACTAAACATAAAGATATTTTGATATACACAAGGCTTCGTTTAGGTCATACTCAGATCACACATGGTTACCTGCTAAATTCTGGTGACGCATCCTGCTGCTTTTACAAGGTTTACAGCACGTCGGTTAAGCATATCTTGGATAAATGCCCCCATTTCACAAATAAAATACGAATGCTTTTTGGCACGGCTGTCCCATCAGAGCTTCTCGCTAACACAACATCGTTAAATATAAATAATATATCTAACTTTCTGGCGTTATGTAACATATCTCATATAATCTAGTTTATTATACAGTTTTGAATATTTTATTTATAAGATAAAGAATTTGTAGCTTTTAAATATAAATTTATGAAGAAACCAGCTGATGGCCTCGAGCTAGTGCTGTTATTTTTATTATTTTTTGTAAATTTATATGCTGAAAATAAATATGATTTTTTTCTCCATATTCTTCTCTTTTTTCGTTTAATTTACCATTGATCTTTTCTTGTTTTCTTCTATATTGCATTTATTTTAGCTAGATCTGCACTACCATTTTGTACATCTAATGGTGTGCTCTTAATTGTAGAGTGATATCTGTTGTTTTAATTCCTAATTGATTTTTGAGTAATTTGTTTTGTTGACAAATCCTTATTTAATTTACATTCCATTATGTGGAATCTTTCGATGTCCGCATTGCCTGTGTGTGTATTTGGCTTGGTTAAGTGTAGTTCTGCAATTCATTGTTTAAAAATTCCTTTATTCTCATTTCCTTGAACTCGTTATCCGCAATAATTTTTTTTCGTATTCCTATCTTAGTAAAGTGTTCCTCTAGTTGTTCTATTGTGGTAACATGGTTTCTGTCATTTAATGAATAAGCGGCTCCAAATTTTGAAAAATTGTCTATTGTGGTTAAAAAATGAGATCCTTTTATTACATAAGTATATACATATGTGTACTAAATCCTTCTTTGCTAATGGTGTTTCTGTATTTGAAAATTTAGATCTTACTGGATTCCTATCATATTTTATTTCCTTGCAAATATGACATTGGTTTATAACCAACTGGATTAATTCTTTAACTTTTGGGTAATAGATTTTATTTTTTATTTGGTTGTACGTTTTCTCTATACCTGAATGTATGCTTTCCCTTACGTGATAAAATGATATTAGCTTTACTTCAGTTTCAATATCTTGAGCTCTTGTTGTGCATTTAAGGAATTTAATATTTGTGTAATTAGAAAACATTTGGATGAGTTTTTGTTGCACTATATTATAGTTGTGATCTGATAATTCTGAAAAAATACCGCGACGTAAAGTTTATATATAAATCGGATTTTGTTGGAACATTTGAAAACTTTGAGCACGAAAGCGAATAAAAATTAATGACAATGTAAGCAAAATAGATGTGATGATCGAAAACAACAACACAGACAGTGCAGTTAACAATCGCGACGAAGAATTTCTGAACGTACCTGAAAGTGAAATAGGTGAGGTTAATGCTCGGCGCGGTAGAGGTCGGCCAACGTATCGTCGGATGGTCGATGGCGCCAATTCAGAGGAGAGCGATCCTGATTCAGATGACTTCTTCAAATGCAATGAAGATCCGCAAACTTCAGCGGGAACGTTGAAATCCGAGGAGGAGGCTAAAGGCGCTTGAAGACGAATTTCTGTCGCTTATGCGGAACAAAACTTGGCAGGTAGTCGAAAAACATTTCAACCGCAAGGTCATTGGTAACAAATTCGTAGTTCGTACAAAAGATGATAAGAGTTGATCCAGCAAATAGCGGAAAAGTGGCGGGCATTACGACAACGAAGTAATCCTGTGTGTCTAGTAAAGAAAGCATTGTATTGTTTGCGTCAGTCAAGATTAATGTGGTATCACAAATTATCATTGACTTAGAGACAGATTGGATTGAGGTCAACCAAATTCGCTCCATGTTTCTACGTGCGTTTCGATATGAAGGATATCGGTAAGGTTAATCGATTTTTGGGTATAGATTTTCATCAGTAGCTGGAGAGTGGTGAGATATTTTTAAAAGCATCGATCGTATTGCTGAATCAGTATTGGACCAATTCGGCATGTCAGCGTGCAATACTTCCAAAACATCTATAGAAGCGAATTGCAAACTTACTATGCCTACGACAAAAGACGTATCAAAGATTAATCAGCGCTTTGATGTACTTGTCAGTATCGACGAGACCAGACATAGCGTATGCCGATTGGGGCGAAAATTCAGCGGACAGGCGATCTAACTCAGGGTTTGCCTTTATATTCGCCGCGTCGTATATAAGCTGGGACTGGCGTACTGTATCGCTTTCAAGTACAGAAGCGGAATACATTGCGGTAACAGAAGCACCTAAAGAAGCCTTATATTGGAAAGCAGCCCTGAAAAAAGTGGGAATTGATTGCGCCACCGTCAAATATTTTAACGATAACCAGAGCGCACAAAAGTTGGCTGTACCTTTGAATTTCCACCCTCGGACAAAACACATTGACATAAGTCATCATTTCATTCAAGACTGCGTGCAAAATAAGTCGATCACACTACTGTATATGTCAGCATAGCAAATGCCAGCGGACGTCCTTACCAAGGGTCTTACGAATATGAAGCACAGTATTTGTTCATCGCATTTGGGTCTTGTTGAACGCAACTCAGAAGAATAAACTCTCTACTTCGAGAGGATGTGTTATGGAAGCGAAGTAGTTTGTAGTAAATAGTAATAGATGAATATGCACTTCAAATTGCTTCTTTGTACCTCTTGCAACCCTGTATATTATTCTGTATTTCTCTTTTTATCATTCGTACATTGTAAGCGTATGTTCGTATTAAATAAATCAGTCGTTATTTAGCATTCAACATCCTCGGTACTTCAATATTGAAACAAGATACAGACATACGTAAATAATAGAATATTATTATTTCAATGTTTTTAGAAAAATTTGTATATATGCAAAAATATATGTACATGCAAATACAACACAGAAACACGTACATGGAAAGCTTGGATTTTTTAGTGCGGTCGCGACACCCTATTGCGAAACAATCATTATTCACCTCTCTGGTTTATTGATTATTTCATTCGTACGTCCTGCCATCGTGCAATGTCTATGCCTGACACTTACTTTCAGGCCGTATGTGTTATTGTTGTTGTTTTTGCAGCGGCTAGTCACGCCCAGTGAAGAGCGGATTCACCCATGGCCGTTGTCGCCAAACGCATCTAGGGGGAGGCCCAGGAAACGTGCTGTTTCAACAGGGTTGGACCAGAAGGAGAAGGGGGGGTTAGATGAGTGGGTTTGAGAGGGCATGTGAATAGGTGATTGGTATCATGCGGAGAATCTCCACATGCCGGACATGTGTTGGGTATGTCAGGATTGATTCCGGATAAGTGGGAGTTGAGCCGACTACAATATCCAGATCTTAATTGGGCCAGAGTAACGCGGGACTCACGAGGTGGCAGGGACACCTTATCTGCTATTGGTGGTGGTTGAGCTCCTATTACGACATTTGCCTGGCGAGAGTCGATGGTGGTGGTTACTTCCTCTCTGTGGATGTTGCTTAGAACCCGCTGGTACGCCTCCAGATCCAGCGGTTGAGTTATATATGGCTGGATCTCGTCCTTCAATTTTAGGAGATGCCTTCTGATGTGCTTCGGGGGTTTCTCAACTTCAAGCAGATACATGTTTGGGTGTCCCGAGCGGTGACACCCAGCAAGGAACTGCTTGCAGAACATGAGATTGTGCTCCTTAGCTCAGAGCACATTGACCTCTTGATGGAGTTGTTCCTCAGGTCTGCAGCTGGATCCACTGTGTCCTACTAGCACCCGGCGACCACACTGACGGTTTCCCTGGTTTCAGCAGTGGGACCACCCTTCCAGCCTTCCAAATGTAAGGAACGATGAGGATGGCCATGGACAGATTGAGGATCCCTGTAAGGAACTAAACTCCCGCGGCGCCTAAAGTTTTTAGAATCAACACGCTTAGCCCTTCAGGTCCAATGGCCTTGGTGGATTTCGCCTTTCGATGGCTTTCTTCACCTCGCCACAAGTGAAAGCAAGAGGGGCGATGCAAATAGCTCGCGCGTCTCTTCGGGTCCGACGAGGCACGGACTCCGAAAAAAAATTTCACTCGGTTGTCGCACTTCGTCGGGTTGGACAAGGACCTCACAGTGGACCAGAGCTTACCGACACCAGTGACTAGGTTGCAGGACTTCAGGTGCTCCTCCAACTTGTTCTGAATTTCCAACCTCCGAATCGCCACGTTCAAATCTCTTATATTGGGATTACGGTGATCGGACTGGCGAAGGCGGTCACGCCCATTTGCTAGAGTTGCCGCTTCTGTCGGGAAATTGGGACGGATCTCGGGGATCCACCCTGCCGGAATGAAGCGAGCCGCAGCAGACGAAGGCCTTGCGGAACCTCCTCTCGCCTTTGCGAACGTCTGTGGGTGTAGGAAAAACTCTGAAGGTATTCTCAGTGAACTCCACTAATCCGACCCATACAGCCTTTTTAAAGTCAGCAGGCCTATCACCCGCTGGTAGGCTTGAGCGCCAGAGATCGTGGTGCGCGTTAAACTAACCCATTACCAATCGGTTTTCCCCTTTGAGGAGCACACCTATGCTCCCTGCGATCGAGGTCTTCTTCGATAAGACGATACTGCACTGTGTGATGGGTGATGAACGCTAAGCCACCACCATTACCTCGCTCGCGATCCTTACGATGCAATTAGTGTGCAATTTCGTTTCTTGGATCGCAGCTATTGACAGGTTATGCCAACTCATGAAGTCGGTTATCTCCTCAATATTGCCCTGCAACCCCTTACAGTTCAACTGAAGGAATCTCGGTTGCCTCGGCAGAGTCGTCGCAGAGAGAGGTACAAGGGAAGGGTGATGTTATCCACATAGTCCCTGCTGTACATGCAGTAATATATTAGGCTGCCTTAAGATGTTATTTGGCATCGCCACAATGGGCGTGTGCGGCTGTGGGCCAGGTAGTCACTCCACCTGTCACGAGTGGTGCGTAAACCAGAACACACACGAAAGTTGCACCAGCCCTGGCACTAGTTGCACCTGACTTATGTCGCATTCCAGTATATCCTGAACAGACTGGGTAGGGCACCAGGAGCTGGCTACTCCCCACACGAGGGGCGGAGCTGGGTGAGGGAGAGGAGCGTCCATGTTGCTGTTGTGTGCTCCTATGAGCCGTATAGGTTCTGCCGGTGCTAGGCACCAGTGCACTTGATGCAGCTAAGGGGGCCGCAGAAGCTATGGGCGCCATAAGGCGCGAACAACATGGATTCACATAATTTGTGGACCACTCCTTATGGGTCTTAAGGCGTGAGCAGACCTTAAGATGGCTCCATCCGTCGCACGATTACACCTTACCGAAGTGGAGTTCGCATGGAGTCTTTTCTGGCAGACGCAGCAAATACAGGTTTCTGGTCCAAGATTTGACTCGATGCCAGCCCTGAGCAGAAGGATGTGAAGAAACCTTGCTGCTAAAAGTTGCTCCAGAGGAGACAGACGACTTATGGGGTAGGCCGATCTAAACAGGGTTAGATCGCTGAAACAACAATCCTTGGCCGGGTGAAACCTGGGTCATTCCGGTACGTAGAACCGACTGTAGTGGGAATATGCCTTATGTGATATTTAATCTCAGCTGTAGCCATTTTTAATTTAGAAGAGTTTTTACTACATTGACCCAAGTGATTTCTACGGAAGAAACAAAAAAGGCAAATGATTTTTGTGAGTTTTTTCATGCACACTTAATCGCATTTTTCCAATAACTAAAAATTATAAACTAAAGAAATTCGCAGAGATGCATAAGTTTCTACTCCAACAGTTAAACAGGTTTAAACCGGAATAGGTTGTACTTGCATTTTTCATCAAAAATTTCATTAATATTCAGAAGATAAAAATAACTTATTTATTACCAGGCGTAGCATTGAGTGTTTAGTGAACGAGCTACTCGTCACGTAAAAGTGCATAGTTGGTATCATACGATAAATTAACGTATGTGCCTCGTATTTTTGTATTAAATTTCGTACTATGGGAAGACGCCATTCGTATTCCAAAAATTTCTACTTGTCGCTGTGATATTGTTAGTGAAAATTTGATTAATTATATTAATATGTGGGAAACTGTAAAATATGTGGGAAACTGTGAAAACCTCAGTTTTCATTTACACCCAAAATAAATTAAAAACAACATTGAAATGAAAGAGGAAACATGTAAATAGAAAGTGACGAAATAAATAAAATGCATATTTTTCTAAAAAATCGTTTTTATATCCTAGGACGCAGTTAACAAACTCGACCAGCAGCAGAAAATCATCATGGGCGATTTCATTAAGGAATTCGCATTTGCCAAAAAAATATACCGCCAAATTGTGCCCAGGGCAAAGCAACTGGGGGATTTGGGAAGAACTTATCAGAAAGTTGAATGTTGTGGGGCCACCTGTAAAAGATGCAAAAATGTGGAGATGAGTTTAGTAATCAAATTTTTAGATGGATTTGAAGCATTAAATTTGTTCAATTTCTAGGCGTTTGCTGTTGAAAAATACCAGGCGAAGCAAAAACTGTTCTTCAAAAAGACAATTTAAAACAAAATTGTATTGCCTAGATTAAATCAAAGAGACCTCTTAATTCCCTTTTTAATTGTAAAGTCGTTTTAAGACACTTCCTGCTGTAATAAAAGGGTTTTTTTACAATGTTCTCAAAGTTGTTAATGTTAAATTTGTTTATAAAAGTATGGGTGTTGTTGTTGTTGTTGTAGCGGCTAGTCGCGCCCCGTAAAGAGCGGATTCACCCATGGTCGTTGTCGTCGAACTCATCTAGGGGGAGGCCCAGGAAACGTGCAGTTTCGATAGGGTTGGACCAGAGGGAGAGGGGGGTTAGATGAGTGGGTTTGAGAGGGCATGTGAATAGGTGGTTGGTGTCGTGCGGAGAATCTCCACATGCCGGACATGTGTTGGGTATGTCAGGGTTGATTCTGGATAAGTAGGAGTTGAGCCTGCTACAGTATCCAGATCGTAGTTGTGCCAGAGTGACGCGGGACTCGCGGGGCAGCAGGGACTCCTCATCTGCTACAGGTGGAGGTTGGGCTCCGATGACCGCATTTGCCTGGCGGGAGTCGATGATGTTGGTGACTGTGTCTCTGTGGATGTTGCTTAGGACCCGCCGGTACGCCTCCGGATCCAGCGGTTGTGTGATGAGTGGCTGGATCTCGTCCTTTAGTTCAAGTAGATGTCTCCTAATGTGCCTGCGGGGCAGCTCCACTGCAAGCAGGTGCCTATTTGGATTCCCCGAGCGGTGACATCCGGCAAGGAACTGCTTGCTGAGCATGAGGTTGTGCTCCTTAACTCGGAGCACATTGACCTCTTGGTGGAGATGCTTCTCAGGCGACATCAGAAGACATCCCGTCACCGTGCGGAGTGCGGCGTTTTGGCAGGTCTGCAGCTTCATCCACTGTGTCCTGCTGGTTCCCGGCGACCAGACTGGCGCAGCATAATTTAGTACCGGCCGGCCAATCGCCTTGTATGTTGCCAACAACGTTTCTTTGTCTTTGCCCCAAGAGCTGCCGGCGAGCGACTTGAGGACATTGTTGCGGCTCTATACTCTATTAGCGATTGCGGTAGTGTGCGCGGAGAAGGAGAGCAGACTGTCGAAAGTCACCCCCAGAATCTTCGGGTGGTTAACCGTCGGAATGGGGGTGCCATCGATATGGATGTTAAGGTCCAGCCTGACCTCCTTCGTCCAGGTGGTAAAAAGGGTCGCCGAGGACTTAGCAGGGGACAGCGCCAGGTTCCTGCTGGTAAAGAAATGGGCAAGATCAGAGAGATATCCGTTCACTTTCAAACACAGATCATCAATTACATTGCCGGTTGCCATTATCGAGCAATCATCAGCATAGGAGACAATCGTGACTCCCTCTGGCGGTTGAGGGAGCTTGGAGATATAATGATTAAACAGTAATGGGGACAGGACGCCACCCTGCGGTACCCCTTGTTTAATCCTCCTTGGTTTCGATGTTTTATCTCTAAACCATACCGATGATTGACGACCACACAGGTAATTCGCGGTCCACCGTTTCAGTCCCTGCGGGAGAGTTGACGCTTCCACGTCAGCTAGTAGCGTGGAGTGACTGACTGTGTCGAAAGCTTTCGACAGGTCCAACGCTACTAGGACAGTTCTCTCGCAGGGGCGGTTTTGGTTAAGACCGCGGTTCACCTGCGTGTTTATGGCATTAAGTGCTGTTGTTGTGCTGTGCACTTTCCGGAAGCCATGTTGATGCTTAGCTGACCCAAGGTGGTATGTATAATACGGGAGGAGTAGGGCCTCAAGTGTCTTTACCACAGGTGAAAGCAGGGAAATCGGCCGATAGGAATCACCCTTGTCGGCCGGTTTCCCTGGTTTCAGTAGTGGGACCACCTTCCCAACCTTCCAGATGTCTGGAATGATGAGGGTGGCCATAGACAAATTGAGGATCCCAGTGAGGAACTCAACTCCCGCGGGGCCTAAATTTTTCAGCATCAACACGCTTAGCCCGTCGGGGCCAATGGCCTTGGAGGCTTTCGCCTTCCCGATGACCTCCTTTACCTCGCCACAAGTGAAGGCAAGAGGCGCGCTGTTGTTCGGTAGTTTGCGCAGCCTCCTGGTCACCTTCCGCTTGGTCCTATCCCCCGAAGGATGCAGTATAAACTGTCGGCTAAAATAGCTCGCGCATCTCTTCGGGTCCGACGAGGCACGATCCCCGAATGAAATTTCCACTCGGTCGTCGTGCTTCGTCGGGTTGGATAAGGACTTCACGGTAGACCAGAGCTTACCAACACCCGTGACCAGGTTACAGGACTTCAAATGCTCTTCCCACTTGTTCCGGTTGTATTGGTTCACCAGGCTCCGAATCTCCACGTTCAAATCCTGAATGTTCGGATTACGGGGATCGGAGCGGCGAAGGTGGTCGCGTTCGTTCGCTAGAGCGGCCGCTTCAGCCGGGAAGTTGGGACGGATCTCAGGGATCCTCCCTGCCGGAATGAAGCGGGCCGCAGCTGACGCGGCCACCTTGCGGAACTTATGTTCGCCTTTACGAACGTCGGTGGGTGTGGGAAGAGACCTGAAGGCATTTTCGGTGAACTCCGCGAACCTGACCCAGTCAGCCTTTTTGAAGTTGATATAGGTCCGATGGTCCGCGGAGACAAAGTCAGCAGGTCTGTCAATCGAGATGACTGTGGGTAGGTGGTCTGATGCAAGCGATAGCATAGGTCGCCACGTTATGCTATTTATCAGACCTGCGCTAGCTATCGTTAGGTCAGGCGAGCTGCTGCAACTACCCATAATCCTGGTGGGGGCACCATCATTCATCGTGCAGAATGTCGAATCGTCTATCTGCTCTGCCAAATCATTTCCCCTACGATCAGCTGGTAGGCTTGAATGCCAGAGATCGTGGTGCGCGTTGAAGTCACCAACTACCAGTCGGTTTTCACCTCTGAGGAGCGCACCTATGTCAGGGTGATATCCTGCCGGGCAGCAGGTGACAGGGGGTATATAAATATTAAATATTTCGAGCTCGACATCGCCTGACCGGACAGCTATTCCTTGACATTCTAAGGTAGTGTCCCTGCGGTCGATGTCTTCTTCAATGAGACGATACTGCACTGTGTGATGGGTGATGAATGCTAAGCCTCCACCATTACCTCGCTCGCGATCCTTACGATGCACGTTGTAGCCGTTGCAACTCAACAGGGTTGAATTGCTGTGCAGTTTCGTTTCTTGGATCGCAGCTATTGACAGATTATGCCGACTCATAAAGTCAGTTATCTCCTCAATCTTGCCCTGTAGCCCATTGCAGTTCAGCTGAAGGAGTCTCGTTTGCCTCGGTAGAGTCGTCGCGGAGAGGGGTGTGAGGGAAGGGTGATGTTGCCCACCTGGTCCCTGCTGCACTTGCATTGGCACGTTGGGCTGCCTTATGGTGTTGTTTGGCAGCGCCGCCACTGGCGCGTGCGGTTGCAGGGCTCTACAACAGGGAGCCAGGTAGTCACCCGACCATTCACGTGTGGTGCGCAGGCCAGAACACACCCGAAAGTGACACCAGCCTTGGCACGAACTGCACCTGACTGATGTCGCATTCCGGTATATCCTAGCCTGACACACGGAACAGACTGTGTGGGGTACCAGGAGCTGCTGGCTACTCCCCACACGGGGGGCGGAGCTAGGTTGGGGGGGGGGGGGGGGAGGGGAGCGTCCATGTTGTTGTGTGCTCCTGCGAACCGTAGAGGTTCTGCCGGTGCTAGGCACCGGTGCACTAGGTGCAACTAGGGGAGCCGTAGAGGCTATGGGCGCCTTAGGGCGCGAAAAACATGGGGCCACATAATTTGCGGACCACTCCTTATGGGTCTTAAGGCCTGAGCAGACCTTAAGATGGCTCCATCCGTCGCACGAATTACACCTTACCGAAGTGGAGTTCGGATGGAGCTTTTTCTGCCAAAAAAAGTATGGTCGTCTTTAAGACTGAAATATTTACAAAAAGCAAGAAAGTATTTTTTTCTTCTAATTGGCAAGTGAATTTTTTGTTATATTTAAAACAATTTAATTTTAGCACTTCTAGGTATTTTATACTTGTCGTAAAACCGTTCCATACAGCCGGTCGAATTCTGCGGTCTTTGCATTTCTCTTATTATCCTCGTCGTTAATTTAAAAACCAAACCTTGGTTCATTCCAATTAAGTAGGCAGTACCTACCGAATGCTGGAAACCACCACTTTCTAAAAATGAAATCGTTGCTGCTAGTTGGGGGACTTGGGGCGCAGTTGTTGAATAATTGCTTTGAAAATTAAGATTCCTGAATAAATATTCGAAAGCTTCTTTACTTAGGCGAAACCTTTTGATGAACCTAACTAATAATTTCAGTTTATAAATTTATAATTTCAACTTACTCATTTTCTTGCAAAGAAAGTGGATTAGTTTTATCCCGTAGCCGTTTTCTAATAATTCGTTGGTTATTTCCATCACTCTCTTTAGCAGAACTTAAATGCATCTCGAAATTCCAATATTATCGTATATACGCGCAGTCACGTAAACTATTGTTACGAGTATCCGTTTGTTTTTTCGTTCACTGAATACGTAATTCGACCCCAGATCTTACAATGATATCAGTATATTCTACACATAGCGTAACCGAATCGATTATTCCGTACATAAATAGTTGGGATCCGAGTGAAAAGTACACTAATTAGCAATACGAGTGGTTATATCTGTATTTTAATGAGTTATTCAGATTTTACGAAATAGAAAATATTTTCGCTGCATTAAAAGCTTAAGATTACCTAAATTAGAATTATAATTAGAAACAAAAAAAGGATAAATAAAAATGAACAATTTTCGAAAAAGCTTGAACCTGCCTTTATTTTTTATTTAAACGTCAGCAACTCAAAAATGACTATTCCGATTGATATATCAATATATCAACGCAACGAGGCTGAAAATTATTCTGCTGAAAAATAGATCAAACTTATTTTCGTGTTCAGTGACCAATAATTAGTCTAAAAAAACACTTTTTAATGAAGTACTTGTTTCGTGCAAACTAGTGTAGTGTATTTTATCCTGTTCTGCTTATTTATCCATAAAATAATAACTAAAAACACATTTAAAGCTATTCATTTTACTTGTATCCACAATCATATTTATATGCACCAAATTTTTTGTTTGTTAGAAAATCGAACTCAGCATGTCGCATCAAAACTTTGCCAATATCCTGTGGGGTGATGTTTAAACTTTCTGCGTTTGTTAAACTACATTTTGAAGCGACTGCCCGCCTCATTAACTTTTCGACGAACATTTTTAAACATTGTGCGACTACCGATTTCGCTAATGGGAATATCACATCCTGTTCAATTTGCTCCGGTTGCAATCGTATATTCAAATCACGACAAATATCGCTTACGAGGTGTGAAGACTCTTCTAGATGTTCCGGAATCGGCAGATAAAGCTTCTGTGTTTCTCTATCTGGTTGCTTAGATTGCGGATTGTCGTTAAGAATCTTTGCACATTTCTCGGGTACTGGTATACTGACTATGTCAATTGGTTCATCAGAGGATTCTGTATTTGATTCACTTAGCATCAATTTTTTCCAAGTCCCATTTAACCACGATGAAATACGATAATTGTGAGTTATTGATTCGTATTGGAAATGCTCCTGCTTGAATTTAATTTCATTTTTAATAAACTGCGAAAACACTTGTCCATGCTCAGTATCATCTAGTTTTGATATATTAAAGGGATTGGAAGAATTTGCTTCTGCTGACGAATTTGATGCTTGTGGTTGGATCAAGCAGGATACTACGTCAAATGACTTCATTCTGGGAGTGAACGCATGATGGCGAGCATAAACTAGAATTTCGCGTGTACTCCAAAACTTTTCTTTGTCACTGAATTGAAGTTTTTTGAAGAGTTTGTGAGTGCGTACAAACCGGCTAACATATTTTGCCCGCAGCCATTCGCAGGCACGCTGTTTCAAGGCGGGAAGTGCATCAAATTCATGGAAACTGTGTTTCACAAAAGGTAAGGCCGCAGCGAACGTATTTTGAGGCGCGATTAGTGAAAAGCGACGTAATATGTGCTCCACAGCGGAGCGCATGCTTTGAATATTTTGATCCAAAAAATCTTTTTCGAACTTAATACGTTGTTTTTCTAAAATCTCAGAAGCAGCACGCGGTCGTCGTGCACTCAAACGTTCGTCGGATGCCTGGGAGTTTAAGAGCTTAATCGATTCGTCACAGTCCTTAATATTAAGCGAGGATGTATAATCGTGGTCCGATATCATACTTCGAAAGGCTTTGGATTGTGTTTTCTGCACTTGGTCCTGTTGCTGACGTTGTCCTAATAAATTTTTTTTTGGCTTTAACAGTGAAACTTGTTTTGGGCGTTCCTGCTTAAGTTTCATTTGAAGCGGATCAATAATGAATAGTTTGCCTTCTTTTTGGAAAATCACTTGCTTTGGGGAAGCAACGATCTTATCATTTGGTGTGCTTCTTGCTAACTGAATTTGATTGCTTGTTGATAATACCTGTGCAGTAGTAACATCCGTTTCTCTTTTAGAAAAACCATCATTCTCCGTGATCGTGGTATAGGACTTATTGAGTGGAGCGCTTTCTGCTGACACTGTTGATGTAGTGATAGCATTTTGAACCGAAACGACAGCGTCTGCAGAAAAATGTATATTAATTAAATATTAATATATTTATGTAAGAAAATAGTTTCAAGTAGTAATTTATATTTAAATATAGTTTTAGAAATAATTTATCTTCAATTTCCTATAGAAGGATAATATCACATTTATTTTTAGAGGATGTTGCTGAGGTGACAGTGAGAGGCGAGGTTTAAGTGCTGCTGGCTTCCTATATGTATGTATGCAATGTGTTTATATGGAACTGATGCAAGCATGAAATTATTTATTGCTCACTGCATATTTTCTCTGATTTGTCAAATGGCTTAAACATTCTATTCAATTTTGTCCAACTTTGAGCTCAATCTACGTAATTTTAAATATATTGGCAATATTATCCTGATTAACTTATTTACAGCGACCGATCGTCAAAAAAACAATATTCCTAAAAATTACGTTCAGCTTATTAAAAAAGTTCCGGAAATCTATTCTTTATAGTTTACAAATTTTTGCAGTGATCGTTTAACACTATTTTTGCGCACACATATTTAATTTAAAGCTTTAATTTCGAAAAGCATTTACATTTTGATTCGGCTTGGTGGAATTAAAATTTGTTATGGCTTCGAAATCGTAAATTTTTGTAAAATTTCTTGTAACATACCAAAATCTTAAAACTGTAGTACTATCTTAAAATTAATTTAATTTTTTAAATTAAATTAGCCTGTTGTTGTCATGTTCATATTCATTTAATTAGTCTAAGATGCTTAAGATCTTACAGATAGAAATAAATAACCTCCTTAAATCCAAATAAAATCAGGCTGCAATTATAATAGTCTTACATACTAAATCACAAAGATGCTTATAGTAGGAAAACGAAAACATAACAATACTTTATCCACGAATACAATGGTTCTATAGATTGTTCGGAAATCTGTCTGAGAAATGCGCAATCTAAGTTAATATTTTTTTTATGTATTATTAGGCATGTTGAAATTGAGTTTTATTCATTTTGAAATGAATATGGGTTTACATGGTTTTTATTATGCAATAAGTATTGTTTTATTTAAAAAAAAATAATGAACATTGAAAAGCAAAATATGTACGTAGTTAAAATTGGTAAAATGTCGCGCACCATGACTGTACAGGGGTAGGTTTTTATTATGCCTTAAGTATTATTTTATTAAAAAAAATAAAGAACATTGAAAAACAAAATATACATGTACGTAGTTAAAACTGGTAAAATGTCGTGCACCATGAGTGTACAGGGGTAGGCAGTTGAAGTGTTACCTATTCAACAGTGTGACATTATTTTTTAATGATTTGAAAGACAAAAATGTGTGAAAATAATCAAGCAATTAGTGTATATCTACTTCAACTCGGTGGGACCTCCTTTTGACATGGCTACAGCTTTTAGGAGCCAGAAACGATTTGCATTCTGCACGAATGTCATTTTGCATGTATTTTGGAATATTCATATCGCTTGTTTACTACATTACATAATTACCAAAAGAAAAGAAACATTTAGTGCAGTATAACTCTCTTTGCATGCTTTAATTGTTAATGAGGGAGGAAATGCCGTTATGAAGCCATATAATCCACCACTACAACTAGCAGCGACAACGTCACATCTCACTTGTTGACTGGCTGTGAGTGCAAACAATCGAAACAAGATTAAATTTTTAGTGTGAAATGCATATATCTCTTTTCTTAAAGATGCATCTTCCGAACTGGATATTTCCGTATTATTTTTCAAATTATTTAAAATTTAAAAGTTGTGGTTCGGCGAAGTAGTAACTCATCTTTTACTCACTTAAGTTCCTTATCATTATTTCGTGATGTAGACGACTCCACCAGAAAGAAAAAAACGTAGAGGCTAGCAATGATGATGAGATGGCGCACGTTTGAACTTCAGGACAGTTCCTCCTTCCGATAATTCAACGGTGGCTATTTTTTAAGCCCCGTAGAAAAGAAAATAGGCGAACAATTAAAATAAACATCATCACATCAAATTGACAATATACCGCTATATCTAAGTCATTTGACAAAATCTCTCATACAATTTTAGTCACAAATTTGGCCTGTTATGATTTCCATTCTATGTTATTAGATTATATTAAATCCTGTTTGAATCCAGGTAGTATAGTCTATATTTTCGACTTTCGGAAATTTCGCGAAAATAGCACCGCTAATTCCGAATAGCTTCGAAATTTGTAGAGTTGCATCACTGGGGAAGTTTATAATGTCAAATCTTAAATGGTCAAATGTAAGTCACATTTTTCAATTCCATATGAACCTATATATACAAATGTTAATAGGATGTCTTGGTAATTTTATTGAGCTCGAGGCCAGTTTTTGTTAGGGAATAATATGAGAAAGCAACGATATTTCAAAGTCGTACCACTTAACAGCGGTATGGTTGGAGATAGGGATAATGAGAAAGCAAGCGATTTCTACACGTTTAGATTTCAATTACTAAACAAGCGCTTCTGAATGTATTCGGGAAGGATGGGGAAGGAGGAAGAGCCAGTGAATAGCCACATTTTAGTCAAAGTGACGTTGCCGAACTTAGGAGTGTGAGACCATCCCCCTTTGTTACCGCTAGAACATCAAATTCAAATAACTCTTTGTGTTACAATTGCTTACAAAGGAGCCATATTAAAGCCAATTGTCCTTACCCAATGCGTGTGAAAGTTTCGCATTTCCGATACTAGCTCATGGGTCACAATCACCGGGAACGTAACTAGCCAAGATGAATATTAAAGGCTGTTCCGGGAAAGCAAGTTGCCCCTGTAGACCAATAGCCAAGAATGTAGGGCTCGCTTAACTGAGTAAGTATCTTATTTAATGTTAATTCAAAAGGAAGTGAGTCTTCGGGAATATATTTCTCTTTTTGATACCGGACAGGCAGCCGTTAGTTTCGTTAAGTAGTCCTGTGTACCTATTAACGCAAGAAAAATTGCGAAAGTTCCGAAAAGTACGTAGTTGGTACGCGTTGGCGGAGGAACAATTTTATTTTATTTATTTATTTATTTATTTATTTATTTATTTATTTAATACAGTCTACAGAACTTAATTCTTACAGACTAATTAAGACTAATTAAACTAGTTAATTGAATAGCAAAAACAAATTTATTTTAAACTTATTTATATCTAAAGCAAAGTCAATATTTCTAGAAAAGGTATTACAAAGCCTAACACACCTAGCAATTGGTTCATTATCACCGTAAGTAGTAAAGTGTGGTTCAGTTTCAAACAACCGATTATTCCTTAAGTTTCGTGGTGGAATATATATTTTGAGTAAATTTGCAAGCCACGTACAGTTAATGCGGCCATTAATAATATTATATATAAAAATTATCGAGAAATACGTTCTTCGGTCATGCAAGGACTGCAAACCTAGTAATTTACGTCTCCCAACATAAGAGGGAATGTAACTATTCCACGGTAACTTGTACAAAGCAAACTTTGTAAAAAATTTTTTAACGCGTTCTATTTTTTGCGAATGTATGTCGTAATAGGGACTCCATATCAGAGAGCAATATTCGAGGCGACTCCTGACTAGTGAAATATAGAGTGATTTCAAAGTAAATGGATCTTTAAACTCTCTAGTGTTCCTTCTGATAAACCCTAACATTGCAAAAGATTTAGACACGATATAGTCGATGTGTTTCGAAAATGTAAGTTTTGAGTCAACGATAACACCCAAATCTTTCATTTCGTCACACCTAGATATCTTGCAGCTATTTAACTCGTATTCATATATAATGTTATTCATAGTCTTTCTAGAAAATGTAACAACGTAGCACTTATTTATATTCAGATGTAACCGATTTAATGTACACCATTTTACAAGTGCATCGAGATCTTGTTGCATTTTGCAACTGTCTGAGTAGTTCCGTACAATAGAGAAAAGCTTCACATCATCAGCGAACAGTAGACAGTTAGTAACTTAAAGCATTCCGGCAAGTCGTTAATGAATAACAAGAACAGGAGTGGCTCACAATGAGTACCCTGCGGTATACCTGAGATTGCGTCGACAATATCACTTGATGTTGCACATCCAATTTTGACAAGGAGTTTCCTACTGGTTAGAAAGCTTGCAAAGAAATCAAGCAGTTTGCCGCCAACGCCATGACACTCCAACTTCTTCAAAAGTACAAAGTGGTTGACTTTATCGAATGCTTTGGAGAAGTCTGTATAGATAACGTCGAGTTGCGTTCGGCTTTCAAAAGCGTTAATTACGTGATTAGCTAACAAGGCTAAGTTCGTACAGGTTGACCTTCCCGGAAAAAACCCATGCTGATATTGAGATATAACACAATTTACATGATCGAATAGCTTAACCTGAATTATATGGTCAAACATCTTAGCCAAAGTGCACTGCTTAACTATAGGTCTGTAGTTACATATGTCATTACGGTCACCAGATTTGAAACTGGGACGATAGTGCATAGCTTCCATTGACTTAAAAAAATTCCTTTGTTCAAACAATCCTGAAAAAGTAGGGCAATAGGACAAAACTATTGAGTTGGAGCAATTTTTAAAAAATAAAGGTGAGAATCCTTCAGAGTCCGACCTTGGGCTAGAATTCAATGAAGAAATTGCCAACATAACATCTTCATTTGACACAGAGAAAGAAGTAATAGTAGGCAAATGTGTGGGTATGAACGTAGGAAGTGGAGAAGTAGCTTGGGTCTCGTAGACTTTCTGGAAAAATTTAGCAAATAAATTACAGGAGTCCAATGTATCCTCGGAGATTACGCCGTTATAATGCAAGCTAGTGGGGAAACCATTTGTTTTCCTTCTGGAGTCGATAAAGTGCCAGAAACTCGATGGATTGGATTTTAGCTTAAGTTCGACATTATACATATAATGTCTAAATAAAAAGCTATGGAGACAATCGAAGTCCTTTCTTAAACGGGAGAAATTTAGACGATCAGTCTCAGAATTACTTCTCTTAAATTTCTTTAAGGCCTTATTTTTCATGTTTTTTAAATTACTAAGTTTAAAGTTAAACCAAGGTGGTTTATTACGGGTCATGGGTCTTTTCAATGGAACACAATTAGAGATAGCCAAATTAAGGTTTTCGCGGAAAATCTCATATGAAACAGTTGGACAATTCGAATTACTTAAAAACGCCCAATCAATAGAGTTTAAATAGTTATGTATCGCCACGTAGTCCGCCTTAGAGTAGTCACGCTCAGCTAAAAAATTGGATTCTACATTTTCAAAATTGTAAAATTTAATGCCAATAAAGATCGCCTTGTGATGAAAGCTATTACTCAAAATTGGGTGTAAGCATTCCTCACAAGATAGGTTTAAATCGTTAGAAGCAAACACCAAATCCAGTATTCTACCATTATCATTTAAAATTGCATTATGTTGATTTAAATCATGAGATAACAAGGTACTTATAAATTGATTGTCAATATCAGACCGGAAGTTACGCGGTAGTAAATTCTTCCCGTGATATGACCAAGATATGTTGGCTAAGTTGAAATCACCAAGGAAAACTATTTCATCTGAGTCTTTGGCAACATTGGTGATGTGAACCAGATTGTCTAAATGTTTTTGATAAATTTCAGTATTACTACTTGGAGGAATATATGAAAGTACTAATATTAGTGATTTATTGCATGAAAACTTAATTCTAACGCAAATTTGATCGAGGAAATCATTACATAGATCAAGTATGATTGAATTGCTGCATAAATCCGCCCTTACAGCAAGCAGTACACCACCGCCTTTTTCGTGGCATGTAGCAGCAGAACTACGATCTTTGCGGTAAATATTATAGTTGCTATCAAAGAATTCACTAAAGGAGATGTTGCTGTTGAACCATGTCTCAGTTATGGCTAACAAATCATATTCATGCAATGATATGCGGCGATAAAATTGAGATGATTTTGTTCGCATTCCGCTTACATTTTGGAAATATAGCGAATATTTCGATTCTGAAGTATGACTAAGATGAGGAGGTCTAAACGTTAGGTGATCAGCGGTGCGCCCCCTTCCTTTTGAAAAAATTTAAACGGCCGCACTGTCACATTAACTGGCCATATATTAGAGTTGAACAGCTTACTGTAATGCATAGAAGAGACTCCAAGTTTAAAATTTACTCTTCTTAAAGAGTCCATACACATATCTTTCTTAACAAGTTTGTAGCAAGAGAAGGCTGCTGACGGGTTACATCCAATTGTATTTTTACGTGGTTTTACTTTCGGCCGCGCGCCTACGTTATTGTTATTAATATTGATATTGTGAGAATTAGCAGCGGCAGCAGAGGCAGCGGCAGCATACGTGAGCATGATTTCTTCTACTCCGCTCTCAGCATTATTGTGAGTCACAATGGGAGCATCACACGAAAGAGTGGAGTTATCAGTTTGCCCTACAGCATTGTTACTGTAGATAGAATGCGTGTCAGCAGTAGCAGCACACAAATGAGCGTCATCGAAGTTAGTAGCTTGCATTGAGACTTTATCAGATGTTGATAACGGAGTCTTGTTTTTGTTTTTGTCAGAAGAGACAGTCCCAGCAGCAACCACAGTCGGCTTAGCAGCATTTGGAGCAGCAGCAGGTATGCTCTGCTTGTTGTTTTCTGCTGGCTTGGTTTTTGGGACGCACTTACAACAGTAAGCACTACGGCGAAGTTCTTTGACCTCAGCTGTGAGCGAGCCAAGAGTAACGACAACCTCTTCAGCATACAGTTTGCGCAGGGTTATAAGCTCAGAGTGCAGTGTTACTATTTTTTCTAACAACAGATTTTTGTCAACTTGAAGAGCGTGTATCACTTCGACCGCGCGCGTTTGATCGGCTCGCATTGTCTTGAGTTCGGAAATAATAGTAGACAAAGACGATTGTAGCTCTATTTCATTATTGATATCACTCCGCGGCTTAGGTATCAACTTTCGCATATTTTGTTGATTTATAGCATTAGCATTAATACTCATCTGAGCTTGAGTCACTTTATCAGTTTGTTTAGTGTTTATCTCAAACGGAGGAGCAGACAAAGGTGGCGAGCGAATAGAAGCACGACGCTCAGCCGAGCAAACTTTACAAAATAAAAGGCCTAGCAGCGGCTTGCAAAAAATCTAGATCTGCTGGTAAAATGCCAACGCAGTCAATATGGAAAAACTCACTGCACTTCGCACAATCGATCTTCGGTTGAGTGCGGTCAACATTCTGCCCACAACAACACGGCATATTTATTTCACATTTAATATTGAAATTTGTGAGTTAGTTTCCGATTTATATTATGCACTTATTTCACCAGAAAATCAATACTGGCAAACCAAAGAGTCATTGTCTCTAAATTCTTAGTAGTACAATATTAGTTTATTTAGCATTAGTTTATTTAGTGTAAAATAAAATAAAAAGGCGGAGCGAAAGGAAACACGTAAGAACTGCACGACTTACTGCTTACTTACTTGTATGAAACAAAGTGCATTATACGATCTAATGATAAATTTAAAAGTATTGCCATTAATGTTTTACCGGACGATCCAATCTCTGTACATCGTTTGTTATTTTAACATTACGCTAGAGCAGAATTAATATTTTATAAAAAAAAATTAAAATACCCGCGAAAATCAGGAAATCTGTGTTATGCACATTTTCAACGCAATTTCAAGAATGCAAATTTTAAGAAAAATGTGTAAAAGCAAACGCCAGCTATTTGGAAAAAATTAAATAAATATATAAAACCATAATTTGATTTCACGTGCCCAAGGCATCGAACCTTGAATTACCGATAACTATAAGTAAAAAAGCTTTTCACCAAGAATGTTCAAAGGACAGCTATGTAAGTTAATCATACTCTGGAAATCGTAAACTCTGGATAATAAATACTAATAATGTAGGAATTGGAAATAAATAAAACACTATTAAATAGCAAAACTACATATATGTTTACTTAGTATCGAACAAAAAGTATTGATAACACTGCGTAACAAAGATTAAAAAAAAAACCTGCGGTCATGATTTTGTTAATAGTTTCTATTAACATTAGTAGCAGGTATTACGAACTGTGTTTTCACTTTTTTTTGGATTGGCTCTAGTTCTTGAGATAAACGAAACTTAAGAAATTAATGAAAAAAAATTATATGACCCAGTTCCAGTTGTATTAATTTAATTATTCCTCAATAAGTTTTGTTATATAAATTATTAAAACAAGTAGTTCGTTGGTTTAAATATTTTATTTCCCTTGCAAGAGAGCAAGGGCAGCCGGTTAAGTCGGGTGAGTTAAGGGGTTACACCACTGTAGAATTTTTAAAAAATCGAAAAAAATTTTTTCATCGTAAAAGGTCTTTTAGGATCTCAAATATAATATACTAAAGTATGAATGGCGGAAAAAATGTCTAAATGTCTAAATTTCGTGTTCTACCATGTTGAGACCACAGACCATAGCTATACAGTACCGGAAACTTTAAACGCGTTTTTCTCAAATCCACTTTTTTCGAGCTGGCCGGAAACATAACTCAAACAAATCTTTACTGATCGATTCAAAATTTTTACAGTACATTTGAAATCGTTATCTCCAGCGACGTACGTAGGGGTTTTTCGAAATTCAGCAAATTTTTTTATTTATAAACAATTTTTTGATGATTTTTTGGTTCGAATTTGAAACTTTTTCTTTAAAGTGTAGCCATTTTACGAAACATTAATTTATCAAACAACCCCTACGTATGTACGTCTCTTGCTACTGTAATATGAAATTAAAAAATGTTTGGTTTTTTGTTCCAGATCAAAAATTGCGGGAGCTAGGTTTCCGGCCGTGGACCGATGCGAAAAAAACGCATTAGCGGGAAAATGCTGCAGAGCCGCCATTTTGTTTTTGAATTGCTCAACTTAATCGTTTTTCTGTACTTCAAGACTCATATTAAAAAACACTTTTTACAGAATTACAATTATTCAATTTTGATTGACCAAAAAAAATCCCGAAATATGCCTTTTTTTCGTGCTCTACAGTGGTGTAACCCCTTAATACAACTAATCATTAATTCGACGACTTCGCCTAAATACCTGAAAACTCTAACAGTCCCTGTCAACCGCTGCACGTTATCATTCTTCCACCACTTCACATCAAGCTTGGGCTAATGAAACAGTTCATCAAAGCCCTTGATAAGACAGGTGACTGTTTCGAACATGTGTGCAAAAAAATTTCAATCCTTAGTATGGAAAAATTAAAAGCAGGAGTCTTCGATGGTCCTCAAATTCGTACCCTTCTAAAAGACACTGAATTCTTAAACCATGTGTCACAAATTGAATCTAAAGCCTGGCTAAGCTTTGTTAATGTAGTCAAAAATTTTTTTGGGTAATCATAAATCACCAGACTATACAAAACTAGTTGCTGATATGCTTCTCAATTTTCGCAAACTAGGAGCTAAAATGAGCATTAAATTACATTATTTACATAGTCATTTGGACAAATTCCCGGACAACCTAGGCGATTACAGTGAGGAACAAGGTGAACGGTTCCACCAGGACATAAAAATAATGGAAGAAAGATACCAAGGTCGATGGGACGACCACATGATGGCAGACTACTGCTGGAACTTAATACGGGATTGTCCTGAGCAACGACATCATAGGAGGTCCTACAGAAAAAGTTTTTTGTAATTTTTTTAAATTAATTAATGAAAAGATATATTTTTTTATTTTTGTATTATTTTTATACAGGTGCGCAATAAAAATATAATTTAAATCCATATTGGTATTTTTAATTAGGTTTTTTCGTGAAATATTTAAAAGTCTGAAAAATTAGAGCCAATTCGACAAAACTGATATTATTTTCGTAATCAACGCCCCCAAATTACCCTAAATCGACTTAAAAATCTCCGACCGCAAAATTTTGTTCCGCAGTGTAATGAACTTGTATTTTCTGGTATCGTTTGATCTCTACCGAAAATTTAAGAGGTATGTATCAGAGGTCCCAATGATCTGTGGACATGTTTAAAAATTTATATTTTGGGCAATATTTTCAATGAAATTTGATGAAAATTTTAATTACTTAGTTACTAACCCGTTTGGTACAAATATATTTATTTGAATATAAATATGGATATGATTCATGAGTTTATAAAAACTGCATCAAAACAATAGTTTGGAATTATTAATTGATATTCTAAAAGCTTTGTATTTTATTTATCTGCACGTCAAGTTAATAAATACCCCAAATCAATGTCTGAATCAATGAACGGTGAATGAAATGGACGGTCGTGTATTTGTTCGCTCTTTCTATGGAAAATTCAACTTGCGCTAAATGCTTTAAATATTTGCGATGAAATCTCTTTGTATTTGTAAAAATAAATTTCATAAAATATGTGCAAAGGTGGATAGCAGAGAAATTTGTGATCTACTTGACAATGACTTTAATCTAAGTAATGTCAATTGGTCTGGAAGTTTTTCAAATTCAGGTCCTATTCCGTTTGAATGTTATCTCAACGCATGAACCTTATTTTATTGATAGTATATCTTAATTTAATGCAAGTTAACAAGTTGAATAAAATTCTTGATCTCGTATTTATTAGAGATAACTTGACTTATAATATTGCTGAATGCCTTTCTTCTATAAAGTCTGGTGATAAACATCATGTGCCTATATGTTTTGATGAAAGCATATGTTTTAACTTGCCTGTGATTCTGATTTAATTAATGTCCTGCCGTGACGTGTCTAGATGCTATAATATTTTTGTAACTTTGATGTTTGATTTTTGTTTAAATAATGTTCCGGTAATAAAGAAAAGACCGTACAAACTGCCGTGGTATAACTTGAAGTTAAAAAAGTTGAAGAACCTTAGGAATAAATTTTTAAAAGAGTTTAAATCAACTGGTAGCAAAATTTTTCTAGTTAAGTATCAATGCTACTCAAAAAAATTTAACTGTCTGGATAAATTTCTTTACAGAAGCTATATTTAGGAATGGAGGAGATTATTAAATCGGATCCAAGGCCTTCTGGCGATATATCAAGTCAAACTCTACTATTCCCTTAGCCGTGTTTTATGAGAAATCGACTGGTACTCCAATTTGTTTGCGGAATTTTTCAGCTCAAATTTCGTAGCTGATTGGAGAAGTCATTCAACTAGCTACACCTCTAACTGTAGCTTTAATTTAAGGTTTGGTTCTGTTAAATCTTAAACCTTCTGCGAGAATGGATATTATTGACTTTAAAAAAAGTCTTAAATTGTCATTGATATCAGGAATTTTCATTGATGATTGGAAATTTACTTCCATTAGTCCTATTCACAAAGGTGGTAGTAAAAATGATGTTTTGAATTACAGGTCCGCTTCAAAGCTGTCAACAATTTCGAAACTGTTTGAAAGTATCATTAAATACAAAATGTATTTTGCGACTAAGAGTTTGATTTCGCCGAATAAGCACGGTTTCTTCAGTTTCTAATCTTGCAGTATTTAGTGAGTATTATATTGCGTATTTTGCTGGCTTCCAGCTTCCAGGTTTACTGTGTCTATGCAGATTTCGCTAAAGCTTTTGATAAAGTTTCACATTCTTTCCGTTTTCATTCAGTTTTTTTTAAATCGATTAAATCCTATTTTTATAAAAGAAATTGTGTGGTAACGGTTGACGGCATTTCGGCTGATTCTTTCTTTGGGTTCCCCAAGGGAGTATACTGGGCCCGTTACTATTTGGTTTGTTTATAAATGATATAAGTAACTGCTTTAGATTTGCTAAATTTTTTCCCTACGCTGATGATTTAAAAATATTTTCAGAAATTGAAAAGCCGGACGATGCGTGTAAGCTTCAAAACGACATTGACTGCTTGCATCTATGGTGCGTTAATTCTTGTCTTTATTTAAACATCAAAAAATGCTTTACGTATTCAAAAGCTTTTCATATCTTTCCGACGTCTTCTTTGTAAAAAAGTTCGAACGAGATTAAAGATCTTGGCGTAATTTTTTCGAGTAATTTTTTTTTAATAGACATATTAGTAATATTATTTCGAAATCTTACTCGGTTTTAGGGTTTGTGAGGCGAAAAAGTTCAAAATTTTCCAACCTGTATACTCTTAAGCTATTATTTATTTATTTATTAATTCATTCAGTCTAAAAAGTACAAGCTTTTTTACAGACTAGTTAAAAATAGAAAACAGTTCAAGCTAAAATTTATATACATATACTATATATTATATAGATGTATAGTTTTAAAGATTGGTTCGTTCGGTTAGGGAGTGAATAAATTAGACAGTTCATGGCATTTAATATTAGAGTTAGTTATATTATAGGCAAATAGCAGCGAGGAACAAGTTCTTCTCTCATACAAGGCTGGAGACCAAGTAATTTACGCCTGCTGCTATAGGATGGTAGGCCATCGGACCAACGAAGTTTACGCAAAGCTATTTTGGTGAATATTTTTTGAACTCTTTCAATTTTATATGAATGCACTTCGTAGAATGGATTCCATATTAATGAGCAATACTCAAGACGACTTCTTACCAAAGAAATATAAAGTGACTTCAACGTCATTGGATCCTTAAAGTCTCTGGAGTTACGTCTAATAAAGCCAATCATTGCAAAAGATCTCGAAACAATAAAGTCAATATGACTAGAGAAAGAGAGTTTGGAGTCAAAGATGACACCCAAATCTTTAATCTCATAGGAACGGTTTAGAGGGCAACCATTTAGTCGATAGTTGAAAAGAGTGGTATTTATCTTTTTCGAATAAGAAACAACGCAACATTTATTCGTATTTAAAAATAAGTTATTGTCAGTACACCACTCGGCAAAACTATCGAGATATCACGGACTCTTAAAAACAGTTTAACATCATCTGGAAACATTAAGCGTTCAGCGAATTTGAATTGTTGAGGCAAGTCATTAATAAAGATAAGGAACAATAAAGGCCCAGAGTGAGTCCCTTGTGGAATTCCTGACCAAGCATCGATAAGCAAAGATGACTTAGCGGCACCAATTGACACACATAGTTTTCTGTCCGATAGAAAACTGGAGAAAAATGACAACAGTTTTCCACTGATTCCGTACATTTCTAACTTCCGTAACAGTATTGAATGATCAATTTTATCGAACGCTTTTGAAAAGTCTGTGTAAATGACGTCGAGTTGTGAACGAGTCTCGAAAGCATTCGGGCATGTTCTGCAATTCACTTCCGAGTGAATTCGCGTTTTATGCGCATCTGAAACTGCCATATGAAGTGGAAATTTCCGAGTGAAAGTGAATTGCAGAACATGCCCGATTAACAATTAGATTAGTGACTAAGGCTAAATTGGTGGAAGTAGACCTCCCAGAAAAAAATCCATGCTGGCATTCAACAATTGCGTTGCTAACGTAATCGAACAATTTACGTTGCAGAATGTGATCGAATAGCTTTGCCATTGTGCTCTGTAGTTGCAAATATTATTGCGGTCACCAGACTTAAATATCGGATTTATTGTTCATAATTTCCAAGAATCTAAGAAAGTTCCACAGTTCAGACATTCTTGAAAGAGAAGAGCCAAGGGCTCTGCGACGGTATTGGAACACATTTTGAAATATAACGGACAAAATCCCTCCTTATCAGACTTTGCACTGCTTGTCAGCTTTGAAATTGACAGAAGAACATCATCGACGGTAATATCGAAGGAAGAAATTGGTGGTAAAGGCGTAGGGTGAAATACCGGAATCGGTGAAGTGGTATACTTTGCGTAGACCTTCTGAAATAATTTAGCAAACAGGTTGCAAGCATCCTGCGTATTATTGGACACTTCACCATCATACTCCATGATCGTTGGGAAACCGTTAGTCTGTCTCTTAGAATTTATAGCGGACCAGAAACTAGATGGCTTCGATTTTAGTTTTGATTCCAATTTAAGCATATATTGCTTAAACAGAAACTTATTAAGATAATCAAAGTCCTTTTTATGTCTAAAATAGGTTAGCCGATCAATTTCTTCATTACTCTTTCTATGTCTTTTAAAAGCTTTGTTCTTGATATTTTTTAGATTAGTCAGTCTCGAATTAAACCAAAGTGGTTTATTGTTCGAAACTTTCCGTTTTAGCGGTATGAAACTCGAAATAGCTACTAAGAGTCGTTGACGCAAAATAGCATAAGAAGTATCTGGTCCGTGAGAAGAGTTCAAGAAAGTCCAGTCGGTAATTATACATGACCGTAGGTTCAGCTATTTTTTTATCGAAATGAGCAACCAAAGCATTGTGGTGAAAACTATTTTCTAAAATAGGAGATAGGCACTCCAAGCATGTTAGTTTAAGATCAGTGGATCCGAAAATTGGATCAAGGAATCTACCGTTACCATTGGGATAAGTGTTACATTGCTTCAGACCATAAGAGAATAAAGTGCTTACAAATAGCATATCGATATCGGTCCTGAGATTGGTTGGTAAAATATTATTACAATCGTTTAACCAAGAGATGTTACTTAAATTAAAATCGCCTAAATATATTATCTCATCAGACGGTTTAGCATTACTAATTATACAAGTCTAGTTATCCATATGCCTCTGATAAATATCAAGACCGCTACTTGGTGCAATATAAGATAATCACCCCTGTTGCGAGTGTCGATTTGCAGTAGAATAGAAATTTTTCTATTGAGTCGATCACCTTTTATTTTCGTATTGTGGAACTGAATCGAAAAACAATTGTACAATTGTGAATGGCTTACTGAATTGCAATCAGCTGTTTCGGTGTTTGTTTACATTTTTGATATATTTGGCAAATAAAATAAAATACAATTGTCCAAAACTTTTCAATTTAACAATTTAAAAAAGAAAATACTACTAATGGATAGTGTCGACGTGTGGTTTAGTGATAGTGATGACCAGGAAAGTGAAAGATTAGTAGAGTTAGCAAGAGCGAGGAGGAGGTTGAGGGATTCGTCTAATCTTCTGGAATTGGAGGAAAATATGTATGTATACAGTTTCAACGGTGCGTAGTTGGTTAAAACGTAATCGATCTATATTTTTTTTTAAATTTTCGTCTTCCGAAGGCTGCATTTACGCATTTGCTCACATTATTAGATAGCAAACTGCAAGGTGGCGTTAGAAACACATCAGTGCCAAATATTTTAAAGTTAGCAGCGACTTTGAGGTTCTGTGCTCAGGGTTCGTATCAGCTAAGTGTAGGGAACGAAAGTTGTATTGGGCTTGGCCAATCTACGGTGTCCATAATTTTGGCGGAAGTATTCAATGCTTTGGAGGAATTCGTCTGCAGAGATTGGATAAAAATGCAATGCAGTGAAGAGGAAAAACGAGAAGCAAAGTGTTATTTCTTTCAGAGGAGCGGAATACCCGGAGTAATAGGCTGCATAGACGGTACGCACATCAAAATTGTTTCCCCAAAAAGGGAGCATCAGCATTTGTTTTACAATCGGAAGGGATTTTTCAGCTTGAATGCAATGATAGTGAGTATTTATAAAGGAAATGCAACAATGGAGTTTATAATCTTTCTTCATTTATAGGTTTGCGACAACGCCATGCGAATCCGCTATATCAACGCGAGCTACGCATGATGCTAATGTTTTTATTATGTCTGCATTGAAGCAACAATTAGAAGAAGATTATCGTAGTGGCGAGCGAAATATGTTATTAGGTATGCTATGGTTAATTTATGTAGACATTCGAATGGTTGTGTCATAGCTATTTCCAATTTTAGGAGATGGAGGGTATGCCTTACACCCCTATATGCTTACGCCATACCGAAACCCAGAACCCGGATCAGCAGAATGTATGTTCAACGGTAAACATTCTCAAGGACGAAATATTGTGGAACACACTATTGGGGTGCTCAAAAATCGGTTTAGGTGCTTGTTAGGCACTCGAGCGCTTCACTATGAACCCAAAAGAGCTACACAAATAATAAACGTCTGCGCAGCGCTTCATAACATTAGTATTTTCTACAATGCTCAATTTCCCGATGAAGAAACGCTAAGCGACCGAGACTCAGACGACCGAGCTCAAGACAACACAGCTCTTGAAAATCTCTCTGTGACCAGTGAGGAAGCGAGGGCAATTAGAAATAATATTTTACAACACATGCAATTTTAACGTTATGGCGTTTATTATTTTATTCAGTTAAAAAACTCATATTCAGTTCAGTTATAAATCACATATTCAGCCTTTTTTAATTCATGTTCAGTACTTTTTAACCTTATATCTAAATTCATTAATTAATAACAAATAAAAATGCATGTTATTCATAAAAGTGTACATAAATGTTATACATAACACAAAATATCACTTCAGGTATTTATTCATAACTAACTTAAAATATCACTTCATGTATTTATTTATAACTAACTTAAAATATTACTTCAGGTATATCCAGTCTAAAAATAAATAAATAAAAATTGAAACTATCCTTAAATTACTTCAATATGTTGGAAATTCTTTCATTTTCCAACTCCAAAATCTGAGCTTTTAATCTAAGCTTATCTGCTCTATTTTTCCCCTTATTTATAAGCTCTTCCCTATACACCTGCAACTTTTCTTTTCTCAAAGCAATTTTTTCCCTTTCTAGGGCCAGAGCCTCCTCTTTGAGCGCAACCGACTTTTCCATCCATCTTTCAATTTTCCTAATTCGTACTTTCATCACCTTAAAATGCTGCTCTTGCATGTTTATTTGTTTTTCCAACAGCGCAAACCTTTTTCCTTTGTCATTCGTAGCGCGCCTTGCTGTTGGAGTAGGCTGTGGTGCAGCGTGCCTTCTTGCTGTTGGAGTAGCCTGTGGTGCAGCATTTTTTTGGGTCACATTGGTTGCATACTCTTCAGGGTCTTCCTTGGCCTCACTCTTTAACTCTTCCACAACCATTGTAGGCGAACTATAGCCTTGACTTGCCCTTGATGTTGACGCCACGTTCGCCGTTCCAAATTCCTTACCGGGTGGGTCAGTGCAGACATCCATATTTAGGAGGCTGATTATTGCTTCTTCCATCCCAGAAAAAGTATGCAAGCTGTTTGGACCCCCATCAGTTGCACGAAGCTCTATTTTATTTTACGAAGCTTTTTTTCTTGTTTTACTCTTGAGATCCGTCCACACCTATAATGAAATACGTTTATCTTATTTACGAAAGCTATATATGTATGTATGTAATTGTATTTTACCTTCAACCACTTTTCTCACGAGCGCATTGGTGGTCCCAAACTGTTCAACTTTACAGCTACCCGCTCCCACCTTGCCTTTCCTTGAACTTTTCCGCAGATACCTTTCCCTAAGTCGCTGTTTTTTTGCATCAACTCCACTAATCGCGCTAGTTGCCTTTTGTTACTAACTACTTTTGATCTGTAATTTTAATATAATTATTTTATTACTTTTATTTATGTATATTTTTATTTATTTTCTTTAAATTTGCTTACCTTTTATCCATTTTCGTTCTTTTTTCATCAACTTTACTCTCCAACGACTAGAAAATGGCTGTAGAAAGATGATCGATTAAAAAGCATTCAGTCGCTCGCTGAGCAATCATTCGACACTGGCAATACCACGATAGTCGATAATCGCTCAATAGTCGATTATCTATTTTTGATCGACACTCGCAATAGCGGTGAATAGAAAAATTATTGTTTTGTTACCAGAAAACTTTACGCTAACACATATTTGTTCTACCTCGCCATCACAATACTTAAGACTAATGAGTTTGCTACATAAATCGGCTCTAACCGCAAGTAGGACCCCACCACCTCTCTGAAGACCTGTGGCGTTCGGGCAACGATCATTACGAAAAACATGATAATAACTATCGAAAAATTCCTTGGAAGAAAAATTTTCGTTAAGCCAAGTTTCCGTTAAAGCCAATATATCATATTCATGTGAAATAACGCTACGATAAAAATGAGAAGACTTGGTACGCATACCACTTACATTTTGATAATAAAGTGTATAAGTCATTCTTAATTCACTAATAGGCTTAGAAATAAATTGAGGCACTTTGTCTTTTAATAAAAAACGAAAAGGGCGAATCTTAACATCCGTGGGCCACATGTCTGTATTCAGAACCTTGTTGTAAAAACTTTCTGATACGCCCAACTTAAAGTTGATTTTCCTTATATAAGTCAGTTGAGTATCTTTTTTAACCGAGGGATAGCAGGCCAAGTATTTACCGTCAATCGGAGCATGCTTAGACACGTATGCTAGTATATCAGTAGCAGAAATATCTGGAGAGAATGATCCTATATGTAGCCATTTCAAATTATAATGATTATAAATTAACCGTTGACGAGTGCAGACGTGTTTTTTAAATTCGTTCCGTGGTCGGTCAACTTGTAAAAACTCAGCAGAATAAAAAGAAAACAAAAAATCAAGAAGAATAAAATAACATTAATATTATATATATATATATATATATATATATATATATAATATAATACACAGCATAACGCCAGCAGATAATAAATGCAAGCGTACGAGCATTTCGATAAATTTCAGCTCATAAAGAAAACTGCAGTATGAGCCAAAATGATATTCGCACTCTGCGCCAAAGAGACGAAGAAGAACGTCGCCTCTCTATACAACGCAACAACGCTTACTTTTCGTATGTCTCACCGGTACCCGCAAGAACACCACCGACAATAGCAACTAAAGAGGGAGAGCGCTCGACTACTCCCATCACCACTGATTCTAGCATGTCATGGAATCAGCAATACGCCTTGCTCTCTTCGCTGCCCACTATGACTGCAGTTTCGTCACGGGCAACGCCAACGACGGTGAACGCCCTCACATATACCAGCTCTACAACGACTTCAGCAGTAACCACAGTGCAACCATCGATTATGTCAACTAAGCAAAAAACGATTTCAACACCAAAAACATCAGCAGCGTCAAGAACTAGGTCAGTTGTGCAGACAGGTATGGATCGATATGTCCAAATTAAAAGAAAGCTGAGCCCCAAAAATTCTAGAATAGGAAATAAAGCCAAATCAATTCGAGAAGAAAGTAAAGGAGAGAAGGAGTCTCTACTAAGCAACAATAGATTTGCTTTGCTTAGCGACACAGTTCAGGACAAGGGCAATACAGAAATCATGCCCACGACTAGTAAGGCCAAGCCCCCGCCTATTTATATCCGCGGGCAAAACTCAAATGCTTTAGTAAAAAAACTAGTGCAGCTAATCGGTGAAAACACTTTTCACATAATCTCACTTACCAAGGGCAATATTCCCGAGACGAAACTGCAAATACACTCGGAAGAGCATTACCGCCTGGTATCTAAATATCTTAACGATGCTAAGATACATTTTTACACGTACCAACTTAAAAGTGCAAAAGGCATTCAAGTCGTAGTCAAAGGTATCGAGGCTACTGTTGAACCTGCGGAAATCCTAAATGCCCCAAAACTCCAGAAGTTCAACGCAAAGGCGGTTATAAACATAATCAACAGAAATAGGGTACCACAGCCTATGTTCAAAGTTGAGCTGGAGCCAGAAAGTAAGCGTCTTGGAAAAAATACTGTTCACCCCATTTACAACCTGCAGTACCTTTTGCACCGTAGAGTTACTGTGGAAGAGCCCCATAAGCGTAATGGCCCTGTCCAGTGCACCAATTGTCAAGAATTCGGACACACAAAAACATATTGCACCTTACGCGCCGTTTGTGTGGCTTGCGGAGGCCTTCACGCTACAGAATCATGCATTGTAAATAAGAACGATCCTTCCATGAAAAAATGCAACAATTGTGGGGGCAACCACACAGCTGACTATAGGGGATGCCCTGTATATAAAGAATTAAAACAGCGACTAGTTCAAAAAACCCCGATTCGTGGACAACCAACATTTACGCAATCTCAAACTCTATCTGAAGTGTGCTTCTCACGTGCACCCATGTTTAACTCTAAGGCTACTTCCAGCGTTTTATTTGCTGATGCGGTCAAAACCGGACTTCAGCAACCCGCCCTTAAATCAACTGCACCAACCTTAGCACCTGTCTCCGGCAACACTCTTAACAGTATTGAGACCTTAATCGTCTCCTTGCAACAAAACATGATGAATTTCATGACTTTTATGCAATCAACTATGAAAGAGCTTATGAAAAATCAAAATCAGCTCATCCAATTGCTCGCTGACAAACAGATGAAATAAATGCCCCCGTTAAAAATATGTCTATGGAATGCCAACGGCATTTCTCAGCACCGACTAGAGCTTTTGAAGTTTTAAACGATAAGGAGATCGATGTCATGCTCTCTGTCGAAACGCATCTAACAAGCAAAAATCACTTCCACATATCAGGATACGATATATATACAACAAATCATCCGGATGGGAAAGCGCACGGCGGGACAGCAGTTTTAATAAGAAGGCGAATCAAGCACAATATTCTTCCACAGTTTGCTATGAGTTACCTGCAAGCCACTTCAATAAGCGTGGTTACGAGTTCTGGCAATATAACCTTGTCCGCAGTGTACTGTCCTCCACGTTTCTCCATATCGGTTGAACAATTTATGGACTTCTTCAACACTCTTGGAAATCGCTTCATCGCAGCGGGCGACTATAATGCAAAGCATCCCCACTGGGGTTCCCGCTTGATTAATCCAAAGGGAAGGCAACTCTATAAAGCACTTATTGATACATCAAACAACCTTGGCTATGCGTCACCAGGAACACCGACTTACTGACCAACAGACCCTACAAAGATTCCCGATCTTATAGACTTTGCCGTAACAAGAAGAATCCAAAATAACCTGATAGAGTCAGAGGCCCTTTCGGACCTAGCTTCAGATCATTCTCCTGTTGTTTTTTCCTTGCAGGAGTGTCCGAGGCCTAAAGAATACCCATTGAGACTTACGTCTCCCAAAACAAACTGGCTGAAATATAGGATGTACATCAGTAGCCACATTGAGCTTAACCCAAGTATAAGAAGTGAAAAAGACATTGAAGAATCCGAAAAGGCTCTAAATTCAATTATAACATCTGCTGCTTATCAGGCCACTCCAAAAATGAAAACGAAAAATCTAAAGCAAAACCATCAAATTACAAATAGTCAAATAGAACGTCTTGTTGTCGAGAAGCGGCGCCTACGCAGAGAATGGCAGAACCACAGATCACCTGCTGCAAAACAACGACTAAAAGACGCAACCCACAAACTAAGCAGATCCCTCAAGGCTGAAGAACAGCGTGCTCATGCGAAATACATTCAAAGCTTGTCACCAACCAGCGCAAAGTGTTCTCTATGAAACCTAAATCTAGTATACAGCCACCAACGAACGTCGACACGCCTTTAAGAGACCACAATGGGAAATGGGCCCGTAGCGATGAAGAGAAAGCAAATGTTTTTTCACTTCACCTAAAAAACGTATTTCAGCCAAACGCGTCATCAAACGGATATGTTTTACCTTTACTCCCTGCTGTCTCACAAACAGAACCAATAAAAGTGCATCCACTTGAGATTATGAAAGTCATCAAAGAGCAACTGAACTTAAAGAAATCACCGGGACATGATCTAATAACCCCACAGATGATCATGGAACCATAATAATGATACCAAAACCAGGAAAGGACAAAACACAAGCATGTTCATACAGGCCAATAAGCTTGCTACCTTGCTTCTCAAAGCTCTTTGAAAAAACCTTGCTGCTCAAGATTGGTGCACACGTGAGGAAAATTATACCTTCGCATCAATTTGGATTCCGGGCCCAACACGGGACTATAGAACAAGTTAACCGTCTAACATCGGAGATAAGGACGGCGTTCGAACGAAGAGAGTACTGCTCGGCAATTTTTCTTGACGTCGCTCAAGCATTTGATCGCGTTTGGCTGGACGGACTGATATATAAGATACGGAAGCTACTTCCTGCGAACACACACAAAGTTCTTGAAAGCTATGTTAGTCATCGAGTTTTTGCCGTACGACAAAACGGATTCATAACACGAGAATTTGACATCGCAGCTGGAGTTCCACAAGGAAGCGTTCTTGGGCCATTCCTTTATATTCTCTACACAGCAGACATACCGACAGATCCCCGTTTAACATTATCAACCTTTGCGGATGACACTGCTATCCTTAGCAGATCTCGATGCCCAAACAATGCAACCAGACTTCTAGCTCAGTACCTACTGCTCCTGGAGAAGTGGTTGGCCAACTGGCGCATCAGGGTCAATGAGCAAAAGAGTAAACACGTCACCTTCACACTAAATAGGAATTCCTGTCCGCCATTGACCCTAAATAGCATTACGATCCCGCAGACCAATGAAGTGGTGTATCTCGGTGTACATCTCGATAGGCGCCTCACTTGGCGCAAGCATATTGATTCTAAGAAAACCCAAATGAAACTGAAAGCCAATAGCCTTCATTGGCTCATGAACTCGCGATCCCCACTAAAACTGGAGTACGGCTCACAGTTGTGGGGCTCACAGTTGTGGGGTAATGCATGCGCCAGTAATGTGGACATCATTCAAAGGGCTCAATCAAAAATCCTTAGGACACTCACCGGAGCTCCGTGGTATATTCGGAATAAGAACATCCATGAAGACCTCAACATCCCATCCGTTCAAGATGAAATAGCGAAAATCAAAGAAAAGTATTTGGACAAGCTAAACGTGCACCCAAATCAACTAGCACAATCACTCACCGATGAAGCAACACAAACTCGACTCAGACGTAATGATTTTCCAGCCCGGCAGTTAATATAAGGGCCGGTTTAGCAAACACATTCCCCCAATAGGGGGTAGGTTTAAGAATTAAATTAAGATTTTAAAACTTATTGTTAGTCTCTTACAGAGAAGATTCAATAAATATTTACAGTTAAAAAAAAAAAAAAATTTCAAATTTGATATCACTTTAAGTTCATTACTGTTGTTGGTGCCAATAAGTACAGATGATTTTGGCTTATTACGGCTAGACTTAGAAACAGTTTTCCATTGATATGGCGTAGCACATGTAGGTATGGATGTGCACCTAGCAGCAGTCGCAGTAGCAGCGATAGCACAACTATCCGATCGCTGGGCTAACATAGCCGAGTTAGCATCAACCGAAGTAAATGCATTTGAGGGTGACGTAGTGCATAAAGGCACGTGTGAATTCGATGAGCATAATTGCGGCTGAAGAGTATTAGCACTAACAATACAGCGCAAATTTTGTATCTCTAAAGTTAGCATAGAAAAAGCATTGTCTTTGTCGATAAGAGTAGAGCGTAGAGAGCACAACTCGGCATGCATTGCCGAATAATTTTTTAACAATTGTTTGTTGTCTTCACGCACTACACTCAACACTGATAGAACACTCGCATTGTCTGCTCTAAGAGCAATAATTTCATTAACGAGAGTTGGCAAAATATTATGAAGATTATTTGCATGCTCATCAATTAATAGCACAGATTCGTTGACATCAGTTTGAAGAGATTGTTGTTGATGAGTTTTCTGTTCAAGCGGTATGGCCGCATTATTAGCACTGGATGCATTATATGAGGAGTTCATTGAACCTCCATTAGAATTACACGAATTCGATAAGAGAGATGGTGGAGGCGATCGGACAGAATTTCGGCGCGCAATCGTACATGGCTTACAAGAAAAAGGAATGTCCGAACTTAAGAGAAATTCCGCATCAGTGGGTGATAAATCAACACACTTTAAGTGAAAATACTCTTTGCACTTATCACAAAGCACTTTTGGCTTATCGCGGTCAACTTTATGCCCGCAAACACACGGCATATTAAAAAATTAAATTCTAATAATGTCTATCGAGCTTTTATAGATTTATAAAATAAGAGTCAATATCTCAAAACAAAATAGTACATTATGAAACAAAATCGGGTCTAAATAAAGCAAGATTTACACCGCAAAATTGAATTAAATCAGAGCGAAATAGAACACGTCTGCACCGCTTGACTGTATACGTATTGTTATATACGGCGTTCGTTCCTCTTTGGAATACGCTTGCTTCATCTGGAGGTCAAGCCATCAAAATTATATAAATTGGATTGAACGCGTCCAAAAAAATTTTCTATAATATGCTTTACGGTCGTTGAGTTTTGATGAGCCAATTCACTCGCTTGCTTTTGATAAATCTGAAGTCTTTCGGAGCAAGAAGATCAGTACCAAGGCGAATTTATAGAAGGTGATGGCATAAGAGCAGCTGTTTTGATTTTTTTTATTCACCTACATGTATTTTGTTTTTGGTTTTGCGTATGAGCTTTCAAAAGCCGTAAAAGCAAAAAAAAAATGTATTTAAATTTTGACAACTCTTACGTAGAAACAAAAACAAAATACATAGGAAATTTGTAGTTGTATTTATAACAGCACCTTGTATGGATTCGCCTTGATCAGTACTCTGCCTTTTTGCTATTTTTGGAAATAATTAATTTCAACGTATTCTTCTCAGTTTTTTATCTTTCTATGGGGATAATTGTAAAACATTGTATTCGCGTAATGCATCCCTTGTTCGGGCTTTCATTGAATTTAATTTAATATCGAGTTCTATCCAACCTGATTTTTCGTCTTCAAAAAGTTTATTTTCTAGTGTTCTAAACACAATATTCTAAGTTTTTATATTCTTAGCTGTTAGTTACCTTACTTTGTAAGTAGTCTGTAAGAAACATGTGTTCATAGACTGAAATAAATAAATAAACCCATGATTATACAAATGCTTATATCACCTCTTACAGCTTCCTTTCCACAAACCGAATGCTAAATACTGAAGAGGATTTTGGTCACCATTGAGAAACAGATTCAGGTCTTGCTCTTCGACAAACATAATACTATCCAGCCTACTTTTTATTTTTACTAAATTCCTTTTATATCTATGTGCTCGTGATTTAACGCTCGCAACTATTACACGATGTATTGCCAAGAAGGAAATTTCAGAAAATTATTCATTAATAAAATAATAATCAAAATGAGTTTACAACAGTAAAAATTTACTATACTAAACTTGTGATTATTTTACTCTTCGTTTTTATTTAAACTTTGTGCGCGTTCCATGTAATTTAGCTTGTTGCGTCTTGCAACATAAGTTTTAGTAAGATTATTGTGAAGGCAACTCTGGTATTACCCAATTGCTCATTTAGGTTAGGTTAGAATCGATGAAAGTGGAAGTCTACTTGAAGAGAATACAGCGAGTGGACATGTTGAATATGTCTTGGATGTAAGCAAATGAATGCAAAGAATTAAGTTTTTGAGTATAAATATGAATACGTTGAATATTATTGTTTTACTATGAATAAAGTAAACTCAATGTTTAATGTAAATGTTTGTCTCTTAGGGCGTACTCTTTACATGCGTGCATGGAGTACTCCCGATTTTTGCATGGAACTGCATCCAAGGGTGTGTTAGTGAAACTTCATATGGATGTATGCGTGTCATACTAGGTTTTCGCCCGAAACTGCCGGATTTTCGCCGTGCTTCAATTAAGGGCGAAATATCTACTCAACTTTTATATTTTGCTTTTAATTGACGAGCGATACATGTTTGGGAGCCGTCTTACGCCAATTTTTGTATATTTTCACTGACTGCCGCAGAGTAAACATCGCAAAGTTTCTTTAAGCGCAAATTAAATGGTCGATTGAAGAAAGCGATTGACGTGTATGTCCTAGCCACGGTAGACCGTCAGTGGTACCGCTACTTTGGTTTTGCCGATTTTGACAGGTCTCAACTGCAAATAGACAAAGCTTTTTTCATAATGAAGCGACAGAGTCACTTTTCTAGTATTTGGTAGATTTATTTATTAAATAACTATTTTGACTGACGGTATGGAAACTTTTGTACAACAATTTTAATATTTCAAATTGAAAATTTTTAATATTTTATAAAGTTCCTGATACAAAATTAATAAATTTCAAAGTTAACTTCAAACATTTCAAAAGAAAATTTTAAACAGTTCACATCGTATTTAAATCTACATATAATCTTAATATTAGCATGTCTAGACTTTATGTAAGAATATAAACTCACAATAGAAATACATACATAGGTAATCTTTTCGTATTGAAAATGCAACCATGTAAATGAAAAGAGGAAGCTTCATTCGAATAACGGCGATTATTACTGCGAAATAAACCGAGCGATTCGGACGTATGTATATGCCTTATAGCTTCAATTGTGAGTACATTCCACAATTATTGGGATTTAAGGGCAATGTCGAAGAAGTACCGAATAACACTTTTTGTACTGAGCAGACTGAAAAGCGTCACTTTGTCCGGGGTCATTTTGGTGATATTACGTGATTATTTTGGAGACGTTAATGCCGAACAAATAGTGAATCTGCTGCTGCTTTTCTCGACGATGAAATTGGAATGAGGAAGCAAAAAATAAATTTTAGAATTGAAACATCATATCAGAGAACTCGAAAACATAACACCATCGACTCTTGGAAGTTCAGCGGCCACAACATCGCCCCTCCGTGACCGATTTTTTTAGGGGGATTCAACCATTCTTTGGCAGGTACACCTAGCAAGCTCCTCATGACCGCAAATGTGTTTACGTTTCAATCACTAAAACAAGCGCTGCTGAATGATTTCGGCACAGTGATTTCCGCCAAGACGTATGTACATATGTATAAAGGATGCTCGCCCATAGTCACTGGAACAAGGAGGAAGAGTCTTTGCATTAGTCAAAGTGACGTTGCCGAACTTAAGAGTGTAAGACCATCACCTGCTGCTACCGCTAGAACATCAAATTCAAACACGAGTGTCGATAACTCTTTGTGTTACAATTGCTTACAAAGGAGCCATATTAAAGCCAATTGCCCTTACCCGATGGGTGTGAATGTTTCGCGTTTCCGATACTAGGTAATGGGTCACAATCACCGGGAATGTAACTAGCCAAGATGAATATTAAAGGCTGTTCCGGGAAAGCAAGTTACTGCTGTAGACGAAGAGCCAAGAATGTAGGACTCGCTTAACTGAGTAAGTATCTTATTTAATGTTAATTCAAAAGGAAGTGAGTCTTCAGGAATATATTTCTCTTTTTGATACCGGACACCCAGCGGTTAGATTCGTTAAGCAGTACTATGTACCTATTAACGCAAGAAAAAGAAACAGAACGCAGAGGCCTTGACGGAGGAAGATTAAAATTTTTGTATGAAACAAAGTGTATTATAAGATCTAATGATAAAAGAATTGTCATTAATGTTTTACCGGACGATGCAATCTCTGTGCTGGTCATTTTAAGGTGAGACTGTTTAAAATCGTTCAATATCATTTTAACCAAGAACAAATTTAATCAATCGATCAATTGCTGAATTTGAATAAAGAAACATAAATTCCGACATTAGCCACAAGAACTGTCAAACGGAATTAAAGTCAGTAATAATATGTGAGTATGAAATGAAAATACATTTGATGACAAATGTTTCATTCTACGTCTAGACGGCTCTCATTCGCGGAACGGAAAAAAGTTCAGGATATTATTAACGAATTATAAGCAGAGGGAATTATACGACTGAGTAATTCGCCATATGCCTCTACCATGGTGCTTGTGGTTTTTACTGCCTTTGTTATGCCTTGCGGGCACTATGAGTATTTGAAAATGCCGTTCGGATTCTAGAAACATAATTGCCCGAGGAAAATAACTGAGATAGTGCTGAGACGAATTTCGGAGCATGATTTAAAATATAATTGAATACAAAGGTTACCCAGTTTCTTCCAATGGTATGGCACCAAGTGAGTCACACATAAATGTAGGATGGTAAGTGGGTTGAAGGGAAGTAACATCTAGCGGACCAAACGCGAAGCTAATTGAACAAAAGCTAATGAGCAACACTGACTTAACGACACCTTTTAAACTTGACGAACTTAGGAGGACACCGACAACAACAGACAGACGAAGAGAAGAAGTTCTGGAAACGGCAAAGCGGGCAGTGGTTAATCCGGTACGCCTCGAAACCGCATTGACGGTTTAAGCTTAAATATAAAACTACGACTTAATTCTAACTTAAACATTAATTTAAACCTAAGAATTCATTTTAACTTAAAACTAAATGTAAACCTAAGAGTTAATATGATTGAATATTAATAAATGTTAAAGTAACTTAAATATTAACCAACGGGCGTTTTTACTACAGTGGTGTCAGAAGTGAAAAAAAACATGGAAAATTAGTTCGTGAAAATAAGAGAGAAAATATTAATGGAATCATTGCAATGTGTGATGATAGTACAGAAAATGTCTGATATTTTATAAAAGAAAACAGTGACGAAGTTGCTAGGGTTAATATTTGATAGTTTGCGATATTTGCAAATCGGCTTGTTGTCCAATTACGGACGTGTGGAAAGTGCAAGAGACAATTACTGTCGCTAGCCAGTGGGCTATGGACACAAGGGTGTCGATCTAAAAGAGCTGAAAAGGCCAAAAAGTGCGTGAGTGGCACAGAGTGGCGTATACTAAAAGGACCAAAGTGGTCTAAGTCGTTCGTGAAAAGTACAGTCTGACAAAAGTCAGAGGCGAAAGTTCGAGAAAAATTTCGTGGCGTGGCTTCACTTTGTGAAGCGGTAAATGAACAGTTAATCCGTTAATCGGTGGCGTCGTTTGGTTGATTGTAGCAACATAGTGAGTGCGAAAGAGATAGTTACCAGCGTTGGTAACTAAGAATTGGCAACTACACCTAGTCATACATATGTACAAAGCCTAACATATGCCAGACAAAGCAAAGCTACATAAGTATATAAGCTGTGTGCATATACAGAAGCGTCTGCGTTGGGTAATGCGAGGTTGTTAGTGTTGGTGATTCAAACAAGTGCAGCGAAGCAGCGGCGGTACAGTTGCAGTAAATATAGTTTTATATACATACATACATATACATAAGTAACTTATGTAAGGTATGATTTGGCATGTGTCTTTTGTTTTACTACCTACATATGTATATATTTAAATAATTACACTGTCCGACAGTGATTTTATACTTTTGAAGCGACCTAGTAGAAATTGTTTATCTGGTCGAATAGTACACGAGTGAACGTGGTTCAAAAGATTTCTAACACCCCCAAAATCTTTTTTTAAAGTCAAAAAACCGTTTTTTTTTTTTCGTTTTTTCGTCTTAAAAAATTCATAAAAAATTTTTTTTTCAATCGAATTGAAAATACTCAACGGTTTTGGATAGGTGAATGTTTACACTTTCGAAATAAGTATAGTGTTTTGTTAATTTGGAAAGAGTATGACGTGTTTTTTATGCTAGAAGTTGAATTTTCCGCCCAATTTGCCAATTTTTTCGATTTTGACGTCATTTTTTCGGCACTAATTGGAAATTAATGATCATCGACAGGCTATCACTACTTAAAGATACCAATTGATTTCTTTCAAAAAGGACTTCAAGTTTTCAAGTTATGCAGCATAATCCAAAATCTAACATTTTGGTCTCAAGCACCCTCCAGGGGTACCGGGTGTAAATGAGGAAATAGACTGATTGTAAGGACATTATTTGATTTTCAAATAACAAATAGTCGTTTCTGTCGGTGGTTTGATCAATGATATCTATTTTATCATTAAATTTTACAATCATTTTTTTTCATAAGATACATTTTGGATGAACAATGGATTTTGATATAGACAATACTCTTATTACAAAGAACGATACCGATATGAAAACGAGTTGATTCAAAAATGTGTTTATAAGATGAATCATCGGTTTCACGTTTGAGCGACCAGCAGTAATTAGCTAGCATCTTAATCTGGGGTTTCCAAGATTATCCGGAAAAAAATCCAAATCCAAAAATCCAATCCAAATATTTCGAAATTGTAAACATTCACCTATCCAAAACCGTTGAGTATTTTCAATTCGATTGAAAAGTTTTTTTTTATGAATTTTTAACACGAAAAAACTAGAAACACGGTTTTTTGACTTTAAAAAAAGATATTGGGGGTGTTAGAAATAATTTGAACGTGGTTTCGTGTACTATTCGACCAGATGAACAATCTCTACTAGGTCGCGTCAAAAGTATATTCACTTTTTTTTTTGTCGGACAGTGTTATAAATTGAATGTAACGAGTTTTTATTTAACGTAGTTTCAATAATACTAGAGGGAAACTCGATTGTAACAAGTGTATGTAATTGGTAAAGTACAGTAAACTCTCGTTATAGTAAAGAATTAATTACCATTACTAGTTTAAGATCAAAAATCATTTATATAAACAAAAATTTGTAAGCCGACCAGTTACGTTGGACCAAAACGAAATATTTAGACTGACAGTAGAGGGGCTGAGGCTAAGTTGTCGGAACTGGGGTACCCGACCACGGGTAGAAAGGTAACTTTGCAAGACCGATTATGTGAACATTTTGGTATAGGTGTTGGGGACGATATCGGATCCGATTCGGCCGATGGTCAATCAGCTCGGTCATGTATCAGCGCGATACCTCAGGCAATAGTAAGTCGACCCAGTTTCTCGCTACGGGACATTATAGATTCAATGACCTCATTCAGTGGTACTGGCCATCAACCCATCGATGAATGGCTTGATGAGTTTGAGAACAATGCTACTGCGGTTGGGTGGGATAATTTACAGAAGTATATATATACATATCCTAATCAGCTGCTGAAGGGAGCAGCAAAGATGTTTGTACGTAGTCAGCGTAGTGTTGTGAGTTGGGATATGCTTAAACAATCATTACGTCAGGAGTTTGGGGTAAGCATCTCATCAATCGATGTGCATCGGGCGTTACGAAATCGACGTAAGAAGGCAATCGAAGATTTTAGGGAGTATTTGTATAGTTTGATGGAGATAGGTTCACCCATAAACTTAGACGAAAAAAGCCTGATCGAATACTTTACTGAAGGTATTCCTGATTCGAAAATAAATAAAAGCAGTTTGTATCAATCGCGTACCCTGCAGGAACTTAAAGAGTAAATACTTATTTACGAAAAAATACAGATCAATAAGCAACGTTTTCCAATTACTAACGAATATCCGGGTTCGGGTGGAAATAAAACGGCTTCAGTAGAAAGCAAAAGTGAATCCAAAAAATGTTTTAAGTGTAGCAAGGTGGGACATCTGGCGAAAGCATGCCCGCAATCATCAACTGGATGTTTTAAATGTGGTAAATGGGGGCACCGGGCTGCGACATGTACTTCAAGCCAAACCGAAGGGAAGCTCGAAAATAATAGGACGAACGTGATGAGCAGCGAGTGGTGCCGTAAGGTTTTCGGAAGGGGAAACTGTTCGATGTTTAAGGACATTTGTTATAAAGGTATCACATTCGGGGCGTTATTAGACACTGGTCTGTGCTAGGTGAGAGAGGATATATTCAAAAAGTTAGGCCACATTGTATTAAATAGTGACAGAATACGGTTGATGGGGGTAGGTGAGGATACGATTACGACCATGGGGGGTTTCGAAATGGACTTGAAGATTGATGGCTTGCGACTAAAAGTGAACTTCCATTGTCTATGGCGCCGTTATCGGCAATAGTGTGTCAAAATTGGTAAATCTTGTGGTTACCGAAAACGGGGTTCGGTTTACGGCTAAAGTGGATAACCTAGAGGCTGCTGGCCAAATCACGCAACTGTCTGAAAATCTAGTGGACGATTCCGAAAGAAATCTTGAAGAATTAGATATGTTTAGAAGCCTTATTTCGCAGAAGATATGGGAGACAAGAACGAAATAGAGGTAGATTTAGAACATCTCGATAGAGAAATTGAAGGTGATGTTAAGAAGTTGATTGATAGTTATTCACCTAGAATGCAGCGGGAATCTCCCGTAGAGATGAAAATTACATTAGTTGATGACGTTCGAGTTTATGAAGGGCCAAGGAGAATGACGTATACCGAAAAACGCGAGGTAGATAAACAAATAGATGATTGGTTGGAGGCAGGCATTATCCAGCAGAGTAATTCGGAGTATGCATCTCCGGTGGTTTTACTATCAAAAAAGGATGGTAGCAATAGGATGTGTTGTGACTATAGGCGTATAAATAAAAAGATTATGAGGGATAATTTTCCAATGCATTTAATTGACGATGTAGTCGATAAACTACAGGGCGCATCCGTGTTCACAACGCAATAGAAGCAAACTCTCGTAAATACACGTCGTTCGTGACCCATTGTGGCCAATATGAGTTTCACTACGTACCATTTGGTATATCGAACTCTCCACCAGTATTTTCAAGATTTATGTTTGCGGTTTTAAGAGACTTGGTTCAAGACGGTACAGTAATAACGTATGTATATAGACGATATTATCATTCCGTCAAAGGATGTTCATGAAGGTATGGAAAAGTTAGAATTTTTTTGGGTAGGGCGGAGGAATATAACTTACAGATTAAATGGAAAACGTGTCAGTTTCTTAAGCGAAATGTAGAGTTTCAGGGCTATGTGTAGGCTTGCCAACTTTTTTTACAAGAAATAGAGTATATTTCGGTCTGAGATTAATATTGAACAGTATTTTAGAAAAATGAACAGTATTTTATTTGTTTACGGTTTTAACTACATATTTTCTAGAGCTTCTCGCACAACTTATTAATTTACAATCTTTTTTAAAAATATCATACGCCTCATCACAGTTATAATTAAAATTAAAATAAATCATGAGCTCATTTTTTATCAAATTAATAGTTGCTCCCGCCACTTTGCGTTCATTACTGAAAAAACTCTTTCAGTAAATGCTGAGGTAGCGGGGACAGAAAGTAGATATGAGACAACTTTTGCAATATTTTTAAATTCTTCTGAGGAGGTGTTTACTAATAAATAGCTCCACTTTTGACCAGTACTCATATCAAGAAAATTTTTTTCTCCTGATACTTTTTCATAAATTACTTTGAAATTTATTAATTCTGCATATAAGTCATCCATAACAATATTAAGTCTATACAAATTTAAATTATCTATAATTTTCTCAAAATGATCAAATGTGAGCAAAGTCTTTAATGACAAACAGCTAATTAAAGAAAGCCAATTAGTCTGATTGAAATCGAACCATTTCTCTAAATATAAATTAGCCTTATCAATAAAAAATTTGAAGTTGTTAATAGTTTTATTAAAACCTTCTGGGTATGACTCTTTAAGAGTTTTTAATACTTTTTTTGTTTCGTGGCCAAAATATTCATCATTTTTCTTTTGAATTAGCTCAGTCTTTAAACCAGTCATAATGTTATAAACATCTAAAATAGTTACATTATTTCCTTCCAATTTTTTTATTGTTTTATTGAAAATATTTAATACATGACTAGCATAAAGAAGGTAACAGTGAACTAAATTATTTTCCATTATTCTATCCAACATTAACAAGTTTTGTATAACCATTGGACAGTCAACATCCAAACTCACAAAGTAGTTACAAATTGGTGTCCAATTAAGTAGTATTGTATCTATTGCTGGTAGAAGGGATAGCCAACGAGTTCCTATGTGTCGTTTTATTTCATGAAACTCTCCTTCAGCAAGCGCTACAAATCTTTTTAGTTCTTCTCTTCTGCATGCAGAAACAGAAAAATGGCTATATATTTTTAATATAATGTTCTCAATGTCATAATTTAAACAATTCATGGCATATTTTACTGAATTGTGCACAATATGGGCATGACAATTTCCTTTTATTAAGTCTGGCACTACCTCTAATATGTTTGTGTACAATGAATGATTATGTCCAAAATTCGCATTTGTATTGTCAGCGCTAAGACCAGATAACTGGCTGAAAGAAAGTTTATAAGACTCTAAAGAGGTTTTGATGGCATAAAAGATCCCATTTGCTGATTCATTTGCATTTTCATAAAAATCAAGTCACTTTTGTTGAATCCCACCTTCAGGGGTAAAATATTGAACCACCAGAGGGAACAGTTTAATGTTTTTTTTATTGGAGGCATCAGTTTGTAGACAATAGAATACATTGTCTTTATTTAACTGGTCAATAACAGACTGCAAAGAGTGCGGACCAAGAACTTCGGTCACTAATGCCTCCATTTTTGTCCTAGCCAAACGCATATGAGTGGCGATTTTGGAATCACCATTGTATAATCTTATTTAATTTGATATTACAGTCCTGGCTATTGTACGATAAATTATGCTTGACAGTATGGTATGTCGTGGCTAACTCGGCCGCTGTTAACTTGGTGTCTTCATTAGAAATACCTGATGTAGAAGCAGAAGTTTTAGGAAAAAACTTTTGGAACAATCCACTTGATTTACTCATTTCTGCTTTTGCTTTATGTTTTTTGCTGGCCATGTGCTGCTTAACCAAAAGAAATGGAAACAAAACACATATTTTATGCAAAATAGTTACCTAATTATCCAATATGGTAAGCATATAAGAGAAAATCACACCAAGAGACTAACTTGCCCAACACCTGCGTGAGATATAGTAAATGTTAAAGCGCATATTTTACATTTAGCATTAAATTCGCATAGAGGATCACTCGTTAGCCAGTCAAATTGGCATTCCCATTCGTGCTTGAATTTTTGTTGTACCTTAGACAGTTTAGCTTTCTTTTTTGGCGTAGTAGGAGGAGAAGATGATTCGTTTTCACTTTCCATCTTTTGTGCACTAAAACACTATTCCACAACACAATTACTTAATTACTTTACTTAAAGTTGACTTAACCTTTGAAACAAAAGCAAGTGTAAACGCAAAAGTTAACTACAGAAGTTGTAACAAGAAATTAATGATTATTGTTGGGAGCTTGTCGATGCGCCGTCACAGTAGAGCTGGAAGTAACATCGATGTAGTATCGATACATCGATGTTTTTAAATTTGTTTTAAACATCGATTTTTTTTCTTCGACGTTCGATGTTTTTCTCTACCATTTACCAGTACCTCTACAGTTGAAATTATTTGTGATTGTGTTGAAATCGTGCGCTGCGAAGAATTTCGTGTAGCGTACGTGTGAATGATTTGACGTCGGCAGCGATTTCTTGCCAAGCCCGCGAGGTTGGATATGCTAAATGAACCTTTCGCTGACTTATAGTGTTATGCATTTTGATGCTGGAAACAGTATTTTGCATACTTTTTTTTTGTTCAACAGTAAAAAGTATAAAGTAGTGAAAAACAGTATAATACTGTTTTTAACAGTATAGCTGGCAACCCTAGCTATGTGATTGAAAATGGAACAATCAAGCCGTCAAAGGAGAAAACGCGTGCGGTAGAGAATTTTCCGTTACCTCGGGACCGAAAATCCATTCAACGATTTTTAGGGCTAACCTCATACTTTAGACGCTTCGTACCTAATTATGCCACGATAGCTAAACCACTTTCAGACATGTTAAGACAGGGTGAAAAGTTTGTTTTGGGAGAGCTCGAAATCGCTGCGTTTCAGCAACTGAAAATGGCGTTGGTATGCGCGCCACTTTTAAGTTTGTATAACCCGAAAGCATTGACTGAGTTTCACGCAGATGCGTCAAAGCATGGATACGGAGCTGTTCTCTTGCAGAAGTGCAGTAATGATCAAGAGCTTCATCCCATTCAGTACATGAGCCGTTAAACGAAGCCCCCAGAGGAAAGGTATCATTCCTACGAGCTGGATGTGTTAGCTCTAGTGGAGGCATTGAAGAAATGGCGTGTGAATCTGTGGGGAATAAAGTTCAAGATTATCACGGATTGTAATGCATTTGCAATGACAATGAGCAAAAAGGAAGTTCCAGCAAGAATTTCACGGTGGGCATTATTCTTACAGGACTTTGACTATGAAATTGAAGACAGAGTAGGTAGTAAAATGCGTCACGTTGATGCGTTAAGCAGAGTTTCCTGCGTTTTGATGGAAGATTCCTTGCATCACAGGTTTCAACAAGCGCAATTAAAAGATGATTGGATCAGAGCAGTATTGAAAGTCCTAGAAAAACAGGAGTATGAAAATTATTTCACAAAGCAGGGTGTGCTTTTTAAAGATCCCGTTAAAGAACTTATTGTTGTGCCGAGTTCGATGGAGGACGAAATAATCAGGTTAGCACATAAGCTGGAACATTTTGCCTCTAAAAGAACACAGGAAGCTGTAGAAAAAACGTTTTATACTCCGCAACTGTCTTCAAAGGCAGCAAAGGTTGTCAAGAGTTGTGTAGAGTGTATAATATCTGATAGTAAAAATGGCAAGAAAGAAGGATTTCTATCGCCGATACAGAAAGATGACATACCACAAAGAACTTATCACGTGGACCATATAGGTCCCATAGAGATAACCAACAAACGACACAGTTATATTGTTGTAGTTGTAGACGCATTTTCTAAGTTTACATGGCTTTATCTTACTCGAATAAAGGGAACAGAGGAGGTGCTGGACAGGTTAAAAAGGCAATCCGCGATATTTGGTAATCCGAAGCGAATTATATCCGATATAGGGGCTGCATTCAGATCAAATGCGTTTAAAAAATATTGCGATGAGGAAAATGTACAGCATCTTCTTATAACAACGGGGGTTCCAAGGGGAAACGGGCAGGTGGAACGAATGCACAAAATACTAGTTCTAATGTTGTCCAAGCTTTGCGCCGAAAGTGCTACATGTTGGTATAAACATGTTGAAAAGGTTTAGCAAGTACTGCTCCTAGGAGTACTAAAGTTTCGCCATTTAGGTTGTTGACGGGGGTAGAAATGCGTATTCCGGGAATTCCGGAATTACCAGAAATGCTACAGGAAGCTGCCATTGAAGGATTTGATGAAGAAGGAGAGACTGGGCGTAGGAACGCGAAAGAAAACATTAAAAGGATTCAAGAAGAGAATAGGAACGCTTTTAATTCAAAGAGAGTAGAAGAAACAAAATACCAAAAGGACGAGTTAGTAGCTATAAGGCGCACACAATTTAGAGTAGGCTTAAGGTTAAGACCAAACTTTTTGGGGCCCTACAAAGTCTCAAAAATATTGCGTCATGGAAGGTATGATGTGGTGAAGGTTGGTGAGCATGAGGGTCCGAGATGCACTACAGCTGTGGCGAAATTCATGAAGAGGTGGGAGCCATCGTCCGAGGGCGAACGATAAGTCAGGATAGCCGAATTGTAGGATGGTAAGTGGGTTAAAGGGAAGTGGCATCTAGCGAACCAAACGCGAAGCCAATTGAACAAAAGCTAATGAGCAACACTGACTTAACGACACCTTTTAAACTTTACGAACGGAGGAGGACAGCGACAACAACAGACAGACGAAGAGAAGAAGTTCTGGAAACGGCAAAGCGGGCAGTGGTTAATCCGGTACGCCTCGCAACCGCATTGACGGTTTAAGCTTAAATACAAAACTACGACTTAATTCTAATTTAGACATTAATTGAAACCTAAGAATTAATTTTAACTTAAAACTAAATGTAAACCTAAGACTTAATATGGTTGAATATTAATAAATGTTAAAGTAACTTAAATATTAACCAAGGGGCGTTTTTACTACATTAATGCCATACAAAATTATCCGATTCCGAAAAATCAATAGTAATTTTCTTAAGTTGCGAAGCCTCTGCTAAGTATGCAAAAAGTTCACTGCAAAGAAAGGCTTCATTCCATGTCATATTTTTCAAAATCGATAGCTGCTACTGAAGCTATCATTGCTTCGAATTAGAGATACTTTCCATAATTTAAAATAGTAACGGACTGTAATTTACTGACGCTTACCTTTGAACGAAAACAAGTAAATTCGCGAATAGTCCGGCGGACGTTGGAGTTAGAAAACTACAACTCCACTATACAACATCGTAAAGGGACATCAATGGGGCATATCAACGCTTTAAATAGTTGCCGCTGTCCCAGATGGAAATTACGTTGACTGTCAAATATAAATACCTCAAGAACGAGACGAAAACATAAAAAGATTACGAAGCCGCATACAACAATGTGAACTCAACGACTGCGATCTAATTAACGGACTAGCTTTAAAAAAAAAAGAGATTCGAGCAAGGTGCTTATAAGCCATGCGAAATGGAAAATAATGGCATTAGACTCATTCACGAGAAAATAACGCACTAAACAGTGTGTAGATATAACGACATCTTCATACATTATTGGTTCCAAACATGTGGAAAAATACGACTTTATTCGAAATCGCTTGAAATGAATGCTACCCCGGTAAGCACGAATGACAGAAACGTACATAATATTCCAAAAAATCCATTGCCGTTCGATACAATTCATGTTGACCACTTTGGGTCTCAGTCGTCGATCAAGTCAAAGTGAACGCGCATTTTGCTAGTGGTCGAGGCATTACTTCATCAACAAAATGCACACCCAGCATGCTGCTGCTGCAAATGAGACAGGCCGATCTGCAGCTTATGCGTTCAAAAGCGGATTATTTAACTAAATTGCAAGAATTCAACTTACATTATTTTTTGAAGCATAGTATGGCCCCAAAGAAATACAAAGGTGATTTCGTCGTAGTGCGTAATGTCAACACAGAAATCGGGACTAGCAAAAAGTTTATACCAAAATATAAATAAATAAAATATATAGCGCACAACAGGTCGGTGCGCAGGGAGGGTTTTAGAGGTTCTAAACGCAGTATTGTACGAGTTTCCTTATTTGTCCCGACGCATCAATTCATTAAATGAATCTCTTTTTCGAAGTTTTTTGTTACTTTAACTTATGATCTTATTTATGAAATAATTAAATGTATATTCCTATCCATAGAATAAAGATTTTCGTTGAAGAACTTCTTCATTTTATAAAATAAAATGAAAACCCCCCAAGAGCAGGCTTTGCCCTATTGAGTATAAGCTAGGGGACGTGAGTTCGATCTCTGAAAGAAGTCTGACGAGGAGATGTGGTGGTATCCGAAATAGCTATAACTTCTACCATTGCTGTTTTTTCTATAATTCTTCCTATTAAAAACTGGTCTTGAGCTCATAAAAATTATTGTTTGATATTTTATAATATAGCTAAACACGTTTTATATTGTATGTATGTACATGTACTAAATCGAGGAAGAACAATCGCTAGGTATTATTGAAATAAATACTGTTGACACATTGTGATTTACTTATTATCTATAATTAAGTTCTACTAATCGGCGCAGTATTTCAAGAAGAGTAATCCGCCTTTGGAATAAATCATCAATTGTAAGAACGTGGAATGGAGCCCATAACAGGCTAATTTTTTGATTAAAATTTTGTCAAATGCATTGGAAAAGTCCATATAAATTACGTCCATTGGGATACCTCGTTGCCTCGAAGCCAACTTCCTCTCATCAATGATGATGCCCGAAGATAACGATTTATTAAAGATAATTTTAAGTGGTGTTATTAGAGATTCACAGTTTTTTAAAATAATGACTGAAAGGCCATCTAAATCAGATTTAGAGGACTTTTTCAAATTTCTAATCCCTTCACTAGTGTCATCGTCAGAGAGAACTAGTAAACCAAAATTGTTGCTACTGCCAGATGAGTGTAGGCGTAAAGTTTGTGGAGAAAAAATCGGCAACATATTAGCTGCTTCAGTAACGAAGGAGGCAGTAATTCCACGAGTCTAAGAAACGCTAAAAACTCTTCTTTTAGATTTTATGTAATACCAAACATTTTTGGGGCTAACCTTATTATTAAATTCAAGGTTGCGAATGTACTTTGCGTATAATGGCTTATTTAAAATACTGAACTTCTTTCTGTACGAGACATATAACTCATAAAAACGATATTCCTTAGTAGACTTATATTAAAAAAAAAAAATTGTTTCTCAAATTTTTTAGAACTCTAAGCTTATTTGGGTGTCACGGAAGCTATATACACTATTTAGAGACAAGAGCACATTCAGTACACTTATTGAAAATTTTGAAAGACATTAAAGCACTCTGCTATTTTATTTTCCCCGAACACAGATGGTATAATTCGTCAAGGCAAATGAATAAGCGGTGCCTAAGGCCAGCCAGTTTTAATTGCATCCCTGTATTTGCGGAAAACATTAACCAGCTTTTGATCGAAGAACTCAGATTCGACTCAGACGTGAAGTCCTGATTCATATTGAAAATAAATCTTGTTGCTCTTAAAAAAGTGTGCATTAGAAGGGTCAAATACTTATGTCTTCGACTCTTTTGTATGAGTTTAAACATACCATTTGCTATATATTTATACAAGTATGCTTTGCAACATAATTTATAATGTTGTGAGGTGAGATGATGATAAAAATGACGATAAATGCAACCATCTAAAGTGCACTGCAATATAAAGTTCATTGTATCACTAGAGCCAACCACACGATTTTGCCTACGCACTCTGTGGCTTTTGTTTTTGTATTTCCTATTGACTGTTTGCCAAACACAGTTATCAGTAGTAGGAGCAATCACATCCAACATTAACATTAACAGCGCGAGAGTGATGAGGAAGACTAGAATTGACAGAGCCAGCCACAACTGTAGGCAACGCAACAGCAGCCACCGTCCCAGCAACTGCATCTGACTGCGCAATATCAACAATAGTGGCTAATGATTTCATTGTTCGCGGAGCAGAGCCATGCGCCTACAAAAATCTGAGCAAATAACAACAGACAAAGGCGCAACGATCATAGATGAAAACGAAGCATTGCTGTTCACTACAGCAGAATAGCTGAAACTATTATCAGCGGACGAATGCAATTAATTACTCATGTTATTTATGTTACTAGCAATAACACCATTGCGAAAACTTGTAACAGCAATTTTGAGGGCATTTATTTCAGTATACAAATTATCCGTACCCGCCGCATCGGTGTTGTAGTTGACGATATTGGATAAGCTCGAATTCACCAAATTTTTTTTTGCACGAAAACATCGCAACATCTTAAACATCACACAACAACGATTCAAAACCCCTCTGCTGCGGTTAGTGTTAAGATGTCTAACATCATATTCCGAGATCGGTCCTTGGAATCTCTTTCTGCAAAATCCTCCACATGTCACTGTCTTTGTCCTTTCTCGCAAATTGCAAATGGCATTTGACACAAAAGCCGTCCATAATAGAAAAAAATTAAAAAAGCAAGAGCGTCTAGACGTTTGCAGGTTCGCATGCACATATGTATAAGCATGTAAGCACACACCTATGTATATAATAAGTTCACAGTAGCAATACTAAAAATACAACCATAGAAATGAAAATAAAATACATGAAAAAAAACACCCTCATGGCGCTTTATTTGAATAACGGCGTTTATTACTGCGATATGCTTAAATGTATTTTTGGGAATCGGAATTGCAATTACAGGAGATGTAGTATGACGATTAACTTTGGAAGTTTTGGCAATTTATACATTATTTTGAGCAAATATTAATTTCTTTATTCATATTCTGTCAATGGTAATTTTGGCTAATTAAACGGCAAGTAGCCCTTGTATCAGGATGTGTAATCATATGCATTGTGTTAAACACTGTTCTGCGTAAACTGGTTAGTATTTACAAACGGCCTAGGACTTTCACCTGACATTTCACACCAAACATTAAAAATTTAATGGTGGAATTTTAATTAATGTAAGATTATGTGATGGCTTCCCGGATTTGAACTCCTCCTCGTCCTAGTTTTGCTAATCCTGTAAAATTTTAAAGTTTGGATGTGTTTTAATTGCATCAAGTTCAAGTTTCAAGTTCAAGTTCGAGGTAATGTGTCAGCTACAACGGTTTCCTTCCCCTTACTATGCCGTATGTCACTAGTAAATTGTGTAATGAATTCCATATGCCTAGTTCGCCTCGAACTATGTACGTTCGTACATTTGAACTTGCAGTTCGTTCGCGAAAACTCTGAACATTTCAATAAGAATAGTTTTCAATGCTGAACACTATTTCAGGAGAAATATAACCGCCAAAAAAGTTCCATGAAAGCAAACATCCTGAATAACGTCGATTAGGGAAGACGAACTCATAATTCCCCCAAAAAACCGCAAATGAAAATCGTGTTAGAGTTTTTGGCGAAAACAACGCTTCTCCATCGGTAGAAACAGTTAAGAGGCGTTTGAGAGAAAATGGTTTAGTTGGAAGGTTTTTGAGAATATCTGGAAGCACTTAAAGAAAAAAGTTCGATTGCACAAAATAAAAAATTTCGCCGATCTAAAAATTTCAAAGATACAGATGGAGTGGGAAACCATTCCAATCTCTGTGTGCGAGAAGTTAATCGAGTCCAATGTCCCGTAGGTGTCAAGCAGTGGTTCAAAATAATAATTTCACTACAATAAAAAAACATTTATTTTTAATAAACAACGAACAATTAACAATTAACAATAATTAACAATTATATGGCCAACAGGTTAGGAATTGTTTTATGTAATTATTATAAAAAAGGCAACATAATTTAAATATCTTTAAAAATCAAGTTGTATTGAAGAATCATTACTCTCAGCGAAATATGTACCGTGAAATAATGAATAGCCTTGAGAGATGTTTGGAGTTTTTATTCAAACAAATTTCGATATCGGTGCGTTGTTAATTATTTGACCGGTGCTGTACATAGTATGTAAATTGCAAATTAAGAAAAACAAAAGCGAGAACGAATATGTCCAGTGTTAAACTACACATATCGTAAAATATTTATTTTGTTTTGCATTACATACAACCTAAATATAGGTATGACAAAAGTTGGCAAACATGTATTATATTGAAATTCTGAGAAGCAATAGCAAATGTTTGTCCTGTCTGCGATGTTGTATTATTTGTTTTGGGTTTTTGGCTGCGTAATTTTTTCTCCTCCGCATTTGATGCCGACTCCATGTCTCCAACCATTTTTTTATTGGAATGTCCTAACCTATGCATGTTTATGCAACAAAGACTCAAGTTCAGTTTTTGTGTAAGCTTTCAAATCGTACTATGCCCAAAGCGCGTACAAAGCTTAATACGAAAACTCCTGGCGCGTATAGAGTGAATCGATTCAGACAAAGTCATCGAGATTTACGCGCAATTTTCCCCCGTGAAGTCCTTCCATTACCAAATTGATATTGAATATTTAAGATTTACTGATATTTAAATTGGTGGTATGGAAAACATACATACAGTGGCGAGCATTAATGAATGAATGTTTGACACTTTTATAGTAATATGTTCATAAAATCTCTTGTAATGAAGCAATTTCAACCAAACTTTTTTTATTTAATTTATTATTTATTATATTAATTGCAACAATTCTATTGCTATAACATTGTACATTTGCACGTCATGCTTTATTTGGCAAACCGATAACGGTTATTTTGAAAACCGGCTGATTTGTAAGTGTTCAATACGTGTCTCGCCGGATTGTATTATGTGTACTGAGAATCATGGAGTTCCACAGTTTTTTTTAAAACATCAAAAAATGCGGAAAATATCGGAAGAATTGGAATTAAGTATTTGAAGGTTAACAAAAGATGGGCAATCATCACGAGAAATTGCGAAGAAATTAAAAATATGTCACAGTACGGTCTTATGCGTTCAAAACAGGCGCAATGTGACACCCGCTTCGAACGGTAGAGGCCGCCGTAGGTAACCCACAGCAGGAGATGCTCGAGTTATGGAACGGATAATAAGGCGTAACGATTCCATAACACCAAAATTAGCTGCAGAACAAATAAACAGGAATGTTAGTCAGTGGACGGCGCGAAGAGCTCTTCGACGAATTGGTTTAGTCTCAGCTATCAAGCAAAAAAACTTGCATTGTCCGACAAGAATGTGAAAGCGCGGTTAAAATTTTGTAACGATGTCAAAGATTGGAGCGTAGAAGACTGGAAGCGCATAATGTTGTCAGCTGAAACAAAAGTCAATCGTTTTCGATCGGATGGAAAACAATACTTCTGGCACCGACCAGGGGAAACACTGCAAAAACTTCAGGTGAAGCAAACCGTGAAGCATGGCGGAGGTAGTTTAATGGTTTGGGGCTGCTTCACTTGGTGGCATCTTGGTCCACTAGTGAAAATTGAAGGAATTATGAAAAAGGAAGAATATCTTGGTATTTTGAAATCAAATTTGCCAGAACTCGTTGACATTAGCGCATACCCCGAAGACGAGGTCATGTTCCAGCAAGATGGAGACCCAAAATACACAGCCAGAATCGTGACAGATTGGTTAGCCGCCCAACGTTTTAAAGTCCTAAAGTGGCTTGCACAAAGCCCAGATCTGAACCCGATCGCAAATTTATGACCCCTTCTTAAAAAAAGGTTGGCTGTTTATGAAAGAGTCTCTAAAAATATGAAAGAGCTTTGGTTTGGGGATCAGACTGAGTGGGCCAAAATACCAAAACGTACAATCGAAAAACTGGTATGCCAAAACGTATTAAAAGTGTACGAAAAATAAGGGGTTGTGGACAAAATATTAAGTTTGCTTAATAAATATATATTTTTGACACGTGCAAAATTGGATTAATGCTGTAATATACAATGTTATAGCAATAGAATTATTGCATTTAGTTTTTTATTTTTATTGTTTATGTTTTCTGTTAGTATAATAAATAATAAATGAAATAAAAAAAATTTGGTTGAAATTGCTTCATCAGAACAGATTTTATGAACAGATAAGTATCAAAGTGTCAAACATTCATCCATTAATGCTCCCCACTGTATATACATTGTAATTTAAAAAAAAAAGCTAAAATTAAGCCCTGGACTATGTTATGGTGGTAGAAAAATCTTGTTGCCCAGACTACTATAACCAACAGGATCTTTAAAATCCTTGATTCTCGGATTGAACCTTATGCCAAGCCTTTTTCTGACCAACGTTCGAAAATATAACACCGACATTTAAAATTTAAGGTCAAGTCTATCACCGCATTGGGTCATTACTTTCTACTAACGGCAACAGTCCCAAATTTTTGAATATTTACTTTGCTTCGGAAGCCGATCAACTATCGAGGCGATTGCGCACCCAACTTTAAAGCAGAGCTTATCAAAACAGGATCAGCAGACGGGCAAACCGCGTATATTTCAGGAATATCTGTGATTCCAACAGACCTGCCATTTCAATGCAGACGTCTTTAGTTGCCGGTAAAGGTATCATTCGGAATTACAATAAAAAAGATCAAGGCCAGTCTTTTAAATATGTTAGCATTGATTCGCGTTCAGAAGGCTATATGCATGTCCTATTAACAAATTGTCTTATAGACTAATATAGATATTTTAACAAAAATAATCTTAATGAACAAGAAAGATATAATTGAAAAGTGATATAGAGGGATATCATTAGGGATATCACATTTAATTCTAGTGTGGCTTAGAAGCATATCATAAGGATATAGCATATCATAGTGAAAGGATGGCTATCAATGCCGCAACTTCGCGAACGATGGTTTTCGCGTCTTTTCCCTTTGCTCACTCAATCAGAACTCCTCTCCGTTGACGATATTTACCACAGAGTCGTATTCGCCTGATGTTGCCACACGGCTTTAACTTATCCGAAGAATACACTGAAGAATAGTGCCGCTGTTTACGGTGAGAACCTGGTAAGTCCTCTATGACGTAACGATCATTTCTCAAAGACTGCGTAACTATAAATGGGCCCTTATAATGTGGTTCCAATTTTCGTGAAAACCCCGCACTCGGTGCTTCATTTTCGGCAAGTACTAAGTCATTTACGTTATAAATGGTTGGTTTGGAGTGCGTACCGTCATATCTTTGTTTCACTCGTTGACGTTTTTCGTAAATCTCAGCAGCTGCGTTTCGTCTGATCTCTTGTACATCAACCTCGTTCGTTTCGTTTATATCATTTTGTAGTGCAAGTAGTATTTTATTTCCTAAGATATCACACGGCGAATAACCCAGCAATAATTCTTGCGGCGTTCGTTTGGTTGTCTTATTTCGCATTGAATTTATAGCCCACTGGATTTCGCGTAACTTGTTGTCCCAGCATTTGTCGGTGGTCCTTGTTGGCAACAGCATTGATAGGATCGTCCTGTTGGTTCTCTCGGCATGTCCGTTTGCTCGTGGAGTACGCACTGCATTTTTAATGTGCTTAACATCGTTATCTTTGCAATACTTTGCAAACTCTTTAGATGTAAATGCGGTACCCCGATCTGTCACGATTCGCTCAGGCATACCTACGTAACTACTAACTTCATTAAGGATGTCTCATACAGGCTTTGTCTTCGTGCTTTTCACTGCTCATATAATCGTTAACTTTCTGAAAGCGTCAACTAAAATAACTATATGTTCGTTTCGTTGACTACTCTTTGGGAAAGGCCCTAGATGATCTAAATGTACGGATTTGAACGGAATCGATTCAATTCCATCAAAATGATACTCGCCCTCTTTTCGGCCTCCACGGTCTTTATTATATGCACATTCAAATATGACTTCGTATAATTTCCCATTCTGTGAAACCACAAATAACTTTTTAGTCGCTCCATCGTTTGGTCGACACTTAAATGTCCCGCCTTGTCATGACAATCGTGTAACACTTTCCAGCGTAAAGCTTTCGGTACAACCCATAATCGCGCACCTTCGGTTTTCCGGAAGAGTCGCCCATTATCGACTACGTACTCGTCGTTCAACTTGGAGTTTTTAATTTTCAGCTGATTTACAATTTGTTTTAAGCCATCGTCTTGTAACTGCATACTGAATAACCAGTCTGTCTCCTCTAACCCCGTTTTCATTACGCACAAAGAAGCCTCTTTAACGTCGCGTGATGCTTCTACTGGCGCTCGACTCAGAGCGTCTACGTGCTCCATGCGTTTACCAGAACGATGTTCGATTCGTACATCGTACTCTTGTACTTTTAACCACCACCGTGCTACACGTGGTATTAGCACTCTTTTTGACATCGTCGTTTTAATCGCGTTGCAGTATGTTATGACAGTGACTGTCTTACCGTATATATGTATAATATTTAAAACGGTCGAGCGTTTCAACGACCGCTAGAGTCTCCAGCTCATAGCTGTGAAACTTCTTTTCACTCTCACTCGTCGATCTACTAAAATACACAACCGGTTTCCAAACGTCGTCGTCAAGCTGTAACAAAACGCCTGCCCGAGGGAACTCGCATCAGTGTGAATTTCATGTTCGGCTTCGATTCTAAATGAAGTCAATACCGGCTTAGTTGACAATGCCAACTTCAGCTCATCAAACGCGTTTTCTTGTTCATTTTTCCACTGAAATTGTTGATCTTTACGAAGTAAACGTCGCAGTGGTTCAGATTTGATCGTATAACTTGGAACAAATTTCCTAAAGTACCCGCTTAAACCCAAAAATTTTCGTGCTTCCGTTATATTCGTGGGAGTTGCAAAATTTGTAATCGCTGCCGTTTTTACTGAACCTGGACTAATGCCGGCTGGAGTTAACGAGTGACCTAAAAATTCAATAGTATCTTTTATGAATTCGCATTTCTTTAAGTTCAATGTCAAATTCAACCCGCGTAGAACATCAAACACGCGTCGCAATTTTACCAGCATTTGTCAATCGTTAGACTTCCTATCAAAATATCGTCCATGTAATTTATCATATCACCTTGCTGCGTTCGCTCTTTTACCTTGGCCATAAACCGCTGAAAAACAACAGGGGCGTTCTTTAGCCCAAACGGCATTCGTTTGAACTGGTACAACACTTCTGTCGTGATAAACGCCGTGTATTTCCGGCTGTTGTTGTCAATTGGAATTCGATAGTACCCGCTGTTCATATCGAGCACGGTAAAGTAACGGTAACGCTTGGCTTCCTGAAGCATCGGATAAATTTCTTTCTTCATATTCTGGTTCAACCTCCAGTAGTCGACACATAGTCGAGAATCCCCAGTTTTCTTCTTCACCAGAACAATTGGACTTGCATATTCGGATTCGGATGGTTCTATTATATCGCTGTGAAGCAGTTCAGAAACCATTTCCTTTTTTGGTTCGGGAATGCGGTACGGATTTTGTGCAATTGGGTCTTTATTGATTAATTCGATCTTCATCGAAACTACGTTAGTCTTGCCTATCTCGTTTATATTATTCGCAAAAATGTCTCTATACTTATTTAAAGCCGCTAGCAAACTCATTCTTTGTGCACTTTCAAGTGCACCGCTTTGTATTTCACTTTCAAATATTTGTCGTTTATTTATTTTTCGTTCAGTTAAGGGCGCCACCTGATTTTTCACACCCACTACGTATTCTAATGTCATTCGCCCATTATGTATGTTTGCACAGATGTCATCATGCTCAAATATCTCTCTACCTAACAACACATCGGATGTCAATAAATCATCCTCAACAACATATAGCGTTGCATTTAATTTAACTTCGTCCATTTTAATGTTAATTTTAATCATTTCGCTTGCATAACGCAAGCCTCCACAAATACCATTTATCTTCAATGAGCATCGCTTGCGTTCTATTGGTAACGTCTTAACACACGATTCACGGATCATGCTACACTCGCTTCCCGTGTCAATAAATGCATTTATCGGATAACTGTCAATATAAATTGTCTTAGTGCAAAACACGTCGTTCTCGCACTTTACTTTACGTGTTGTAACACTTTTCTTACCACAATTGGTAGGCTTTCCTTTCTGATGAACCTTCTGGCAATCGGCACATCGCAATCTGCGCTGAGGCTTAGGACACTTACTTGTTATGTGCCCTTCCTCAAAACAATTGTAACACTTCACTTTGGACATGTTGTCGTTATTTCGTTTATACCCCTCATTATTCGCGTATTTTGTTTTGTTTTGCTCAGTTTTTATAAACGGCGTGCTTCGCTGGTTCTTTGCGTACTCGTCCAGCGTTTCGCGCAAATGCCTCATAGACTCAAATCGTAGAGGTGCAATAGCCGTTTGAAGATCACGATTTCTCAACCCGTTGCGCGTATATTTTATTATTGCCGACTCACTTAGATTGTAACGCTGACCGATAGCGTTCATGCGAAAACAATAATCAACTACGTTTTCTTCTGTCTTTCGAACCGAATTATTCATTTTATAGTGCACGTCTGCCTCATTTTGCTTAATACCGAATTCGTCAATCAATTGCTTTGCGAAAATATTCCAACTCGAATAACGCTGCTGCGAACCGTCTAGCCATAATTTCGCGACACCGTTCATGCGGCTAAAAACAGTCAACATTAAACTCTTTTCTTCCCATTGATACGCACTGCGAGCCTGGTTAACGCGTTCAACAAATTTTTCCACGGATAACGATAGTTCATTAGTCGGATCAAAAACCGGTAACGTTTCCGCGATTTCTTTCACCGAATACCGTACACTAGAAAAATGTGGCATTCGTGGCGGCGAAGCTGCACTTTCGTTTATAACACCTGTAACCGATAATTGTGCTGCTTGTTGCTGCAAATTGTTACTATCATTTTGTTGTTGCGATTCGCTATTACTTCTTTCTTTCAGCAATGATGCTATGCCTTGCATCATTTCGCGTAATTCGTTTATCTGTTCTTGCATCGTTCCATTCTCATTTTCTATTATAATTTCACCATCACCGACCACTTCACACAACCGTTGAATTAACTCCGCTTTACTACCCGTCGTCGCTATGTCTCGTTCGCGAAACAGCATTTTAAACAGTTCAACCCTTAACGCGGCTATCTTCTGCATTTCGTTTTTGTATCTTTATTAATTATTTACTTTACGTATTCAGCTTATGTAGCTTATGTTATTTATCTTCGCTTCACGTTCTAACTATTTATTGAGAATGCGCACTGTTTTTTCCGTACTATATACTTTTCGCTGTTGTTCGTTTTTTCGTTTCGTTTCTATAAACTTTAGCCAGTCGTTTTTATTGCGTTCAACTTCGGTGTTCACTCACGCCCGTTTTATATTTCGCGATCGCTTTTGCAAATTTTCGATTTTGCCGTTCCGTTCTGTACGTGAATGAGTATGTATAAGTATATACAAATATTGGTATGTACATTTTCAAACCAAACGTTTCAAAATCGTTCGCGCCAGAGACGCCGTTTCTGATTCTAACGAAGCAACCGATCGTTACAAACTTTTTTCGTATTCGTACATATGCAATATATGTAGGTACATATTTTAACACGCTCCGACACGCTTATTGTTCACTTTGTCTTTATTTTGTAGGCTTATAGGCACACAAGTGGAATTCTGTCTCACTTCTGATCTGAAAGGATGGCTATCAATACCGCAACTTCGCTAACGATGGTTTTCGCGTCTTTTCCCTTTGCTCACTCAATCAGAACTCCTCTCCGTTGACGATATTTGCCACAGAGTCGTATTCGCCTGATGTTGCCACACGTTGCTTACAATAGTGATATCATATAACGGTGAGTTCTATTACTTATAGGCATAGTTAAGAAGGGTTATGAAAAAGCATTTTGATGAAGCAAAATCTATCTCACAAGATTGTTTGAGTTCAATGAGGGCTCTAGAGAGTTCTTATGAAGCCGATATAAAAGCAATCAAAGTTACGAAGCGATCTAGCTGGAGTGTTGAAATAAATCGGTACAAGGAGAGACGGGCAATCCACAACTCCGCGAATAAAATAGATCTTCTAGATTCCAGGGATTTTCAAATAATAAGAAGGTATCTCGAGTAGTATGAAGCGACTAGGTCATGAAAACGAAGGGAACTTAGAGCATAGCCAATGAAAACATTTTGGATTCGTTCAATTCAAACAATAGGACAGGCATGATAAGGTGTGCCAATGAAATATACATATTCTAGTTTAGAACGAGCAAATGACATACAAATGGCAGATGCTAACATAGCATAAGATTTAAAAATGGTATAGTTAATATGATTAATAAAAGTGAACTTTGCATCGAAGACAACAACCAGGCCCATAGTTTCACCAAACGAATTCAAACGACAATTAGAGTTAAAATAAGATGTCTGGAAAAAACACTTGGCGAAAGAAATATGAAATCATTTCGATATGTTCAAAGACAACCGATTACTAGTACACGATAAGAGAAGTTTATCAAGATCAGCTTGAAGCGCTGGAGAATCAAATGAATTATTTATAATATAATATATTTTTAGATCATCAGCCATTCACTAACAAAACTCAAAATGTTGTGTATTTAGAAGTTCTTCGAAATATTTAATTAAAACTTATTTTCTTTCAATATAGTAAATAATAAAAATCTGTGGTAAATATCATAAACTGAAGTTTGAGTTTTCTTAGAAAATGCGAACAACGTCGCATACGGGTAGCTAGTATGCTTACTTTTTTTTAACTAAAATGATATGCAAAAAGTAATAAAGGTTGTGAATTCATATATTGTTGATGAGTTATTAGTATGTTTTCGTATCCTCCGGTAAAAAAAAAACTATCCATTAACCGGTAGCCAGTAACGAAATTTCTGAACGTAAGTAAAATTTGCTTTGAATGAGAGAAACATGCAAGATAGCAAGAAGTTGCAAGTTTTTGTTACAGCGGATTTTTGTTTGGCGCGAAATGTAAAAAATACATATATTTGTTATAGCTCAAATTCTTGCTAGTAGAAATTTATCCAGTAATAATCCAGAAAAACTTGCAAGTTCAGCTTTCATTTTCACACTCAAAAATTCCCCAACTTTGCAAGTCTCTTGCAAGTTTTGGCGTACGAAAACGCTATCCAGTAAAAATCCAGTAAAATTATTATGGTTCTTGCTGGTTTTTACTGGAAATTGCTAAATCTTTGCTGAACTTCTTTAGATCCTTTTGTTGTTGTAACTGTAGCTGCAGTATATGTTGCGTATGATAAAAATTATGTTGCTGCGGTGAATGGTGCTGCTGTTGCCTAGCTGAGCGCTTGTTGGCTTTGAGCTGCAACACTACAGAAATCAGATCAGTTTCGAGCTAAGCATTCATGTGAAATAGCTCTTACTGTATAATTTCTCAATGGAAAGAAGATATGATATAGGCGATCTTTATTGACCTAAAACATGCATTCGAAACCATTGATAGAAAGTTAATGATATATAAGTTAAAGCAAATTTGTATCAAAGAGATTTAGCTGAAATGATTCTAGAGTTTTCTATCAATTAGGAAACAAGGAACAGTTATTGATGAGTAGTTGTCAACGGATGTGGCAGTGAATATTGGTCTTCCACAGAGCTCAGTATTGGCTTCGGTCCTTTAAAACATCTATATCAATGATATTTCATCATCAATCAGTCATAGCAAGATAGATGATTTGCTGAGGACGCTTAGTGAGACAATTTAGCCACAGCAATTGACAAAATGCAAAATGACTTAACTCATTGTATGTTTGGTTAAGTAAAAACAAATTAATGTTAAATGTAAAAAAGACTAATTACTTACATATACATATATATACATACTTTCTTCTTCTAATAAAATTATCTTAGGATGACACGAATTACACTTTAAGAACGAAATAATTCAAGAAGTAGCTACAATTAAATAACTCGGTATTCTAATTGACAATAAATTAAAATTTCATAACATTGCCTATGCGGTGAACAAGATATCGAAAAAAATTGGATATATGAATATACTAGTTTATAGGTCTATTATTGAGCCATATTTCATATACATATGTCCTACTATCTTGTTCATAACATCTGATACACAAATAGATAAGCTCCAAAAAATACAAAATAGAGCAATGGAACATATACTTAACGAACGATACGATACCAGTATTTCGTCAATGCTGAATGAATTGAAGTGGTTAAATGTAAAAAATTTATTGTTTCACTCAATAAAATTTATTTATAATATTAAGAGTGGAGCTCTTCCTAAATATTTAAGTGATAATTTTAGTTATAGTAGTGACACTGACACGTATCAAACAAGAGATAGGAATAATTTCAAGTTCATATTTTGCCAAAAGAAAATGTTAAGCAAGCTCTGTATTATAAAGGATTAATAATGTTTAATGAACGGCCGGCACGCATAAGAAACTGCAACAGTTTTTATAAATTCAAAGAATAAATATAGATCATGATTGTTTCAGTGTTATTGGCACCCGAGGAACTGTTAATTGACCACTGAACACTGTATGTTGGATGGAATTTATCAGCATAGATTCTACTCTCTTCCGTTCGTTCAAGCAGCGTGGCTCTGGATCTCGTTCTTTGTGACCGTTCGCCCATAACCCAGAGGCGCCAAGGCTGCTGCCACTTCCGTGTATGTTCTCGTCTGCGCACACACACACCCGTAGTGACAGCCTAATGTGCTACTGCATGTGCAGCAAGGACCAGCAAGACAACATCACCCCTCTCTCACACCCCTTTCCACGACGACTCTCCCGAGGGAAATGAAGGAGTGAATTGAACTGCAACGGGCTGCTTTGTTAAGTTGCAATGGCTACAATGTGCATTTTAAGGATAGCGAGCGAGGCAATGGTGGTGTTTAGCATTTATCACCCATCACACAGTGCAGTATCGTCTCATTGAAGAAGACATCCACCGCAGGGACACTACCTTAGAATGTCAAGGAATAGCTGTCCGGTCAGGCGATGTCGAGCTCGAAATATTTAATGGAAAAAGCCACTATTAACACAAAAAATGAAGGCTGCACGAATTTCTTGGGCTAAAACGTACCAAAATTGGGATCAAAATGATTGGCAACAGATTATGTGGTCTGACGAAAGCAAATTTAATTTGCTAAGCTCACAAAATTTGCTTTGCGTGCGCTGTTCAGGTGGTGAGAGGTTCCAGGATAATTGTGTTGTAAAGAAAGTTAAGTTTCCTCAAAGTCAAACGATTTGGGGCTGCTTTTCATACTTTTTTTTGGGGCCTCTACACCTTGTTGATGAAATAATGAAAGCACAAAAACATGCGACGGTGGTTAACAATAGTTTAGTACCCGCAATTGACAGTCGGTTCTACGTACCGGAATGACCCGGGTTTCACCCGGCCAAGGACTGTTGTTTCGGCGATCTAACCCTGTTTAGATCGGCCTACCCCATAAGTTGTCTGTCTCTCCTGGAGCAACTCCTTGCAGCAGGGTTGCTTCACCTCCTTCTGATCAGGGCTGGCATCGAGCCTAACCCTGGCCCAGAAACCTATTTTTGCTGCGTTTGCCAGAAAAGGCTCCATCCGAACTCCACCTCGATAAGGTGTAATTCGTGCGACGGATGGAGCCATCTTAAGGTCTGCTCAGGCCTTAAGACCCATAAGGAGTGGTCCACAAATTATGTGGCCCCATGTTGTTCGCGCCCTAAGGCGCCCATAGCCTCTACGGCTCCCCTAGTTGCACCTAGTGCACCGGCAGAACCTCTACGGCTCGCAGGAGCACACAACAACATGGACGCTCCCCTCCCCCCCCACCCAACCTAGCTCCGCCCCCCGTGTGGGGAGTAGCCAGCAGCTCCTGGTACCCCACACAGTCTGTTCCGTCTGTCAGGCTAGGATATACCGGAATGCGACATCAGTCAGGTGCAATTCGTGCCAAGGCTGGTGTCACTTTCGGGTGTGTTCTGGCCTGCGCACCACACGTGAATGGTCGGGTGACTACCTGGCTCAATGTTTTAGAGCCCTGCAACCGCACGCGCCAGTGGCGGCGCTGCCAAACAACACCATAAGGCAGCCCAACGTGCCAATGCATGTGCAGCAGAGACCAGGTGGGCAACATCACCCTTCCCTCACACCCCTCTCCACGACGACTCTACCGAGGCAAACGAGACTCCTTCAGCTGAACTGCAATGGGCTGCAGGGCAAGATTGAGGAGATAACCGACTTTATGAGTCGGCATAATCTGTCAATAGCTGCGATCCAAGAAACGAAACTGCACAGCAACTCAACCCTGTTGAGTTGCAACGGCTACAACGTGCATCGTAAGGATCGCGAGCGAGGTAATGGTGGTGGCTTAGCATTCATCACCCATCACACAGTGCAGTATCGTCTCATTGAAGAAGACATCGACCGCAGGGACACTACCTTAGAATGTCAAGGAATAGCTGTCCGGTCAGGCGATGTCGAGCTCGAAATATTTAATATTTATATACCCCCTGTCACCTGCTGCCCGGCAGGATATCACCCTGACATAGGTGCGCTCCTCAGAGGTGAAAACCGACTGGTAGTTGGTGACTTCAACGCGCACCACGATCTCTGGCATTCAAGCCTACCAGCTGATCGTAGGGGAAATGATTTGGCAGAGCAGATAGACGATTCGACATTCTGCACGATGAATGATGATGCCCCCACCAGGATTATGGGTAGTTGCAGCAGCTCGCCTGACCTAACGATAGCTAGCGCAGGTCTGATAAATAGCATAACGTGGCGACCTATGCTATCGCTTGCATCAGACCACCTACCTATAGTCATCTCGATTGACAGACCTGCTGACTTTGTCTCCGCGGACCATCGGACCTATATCAACTTCAAAAAGGCTGACTGGGTCAGGTTCGCGGAGTTCACCGAAAATGCCTTCAGGTCTCTTCCCACACCCACTGACGTTCGTAAAGGCGAACATAAGTTCCGCAAGGTGGTCGCGTCAGCTGCGGCCCGCTTCATTCCGGCAGGGAGATCCCAGAGATCCGTCCCAACTTCCCGGCTGAAGCGGCCGCTCTAGCGAACGAACGTGACCACCTTCGCCGCTCCGATCCCCGTAATCCGAACATTCAGGATTTAAACGTGGAGATTCGGAGGCTGGTGGACCAACACAAGCGGAACAAGTGGGAAGAGCACTTGAAGTCCTGTATCCTGGTCACGGGTGTTGGTAAGCTCTGGTCTACCGTGAAGTCCTTATCCAACCCGACGAAGCACGATGACCGAGTGGAAATTTCATTCGGGGATCGTGCCTCGTCGGACCCGAAGAGATGCGCGAGCTATTTTAGCCGACAGTTTATACTGCATCCTTCGGGGGATAGGACCGAACAACAGCGCGCCTCTTGCCTTCACTTGTGGCGAGGTAAAGGAGGTCATCGGGATGGCGAAAGCCTCCAAGGCCATTGGCCCTGACGGGCTAAGCGTGTTGATGCTGAAAAATTTAGGCCCCGCGGGAGTTGAGTTCCTCACTGGGATCCTCAATTTGTCCATGGCCACCCTCATCATTCCAGACATCTGGAAGGTTGGGAGGGTGGTCCCACTACTGAAACCAGGGAAACCGGCCGACAAGGGTGATTCCTATCGGCCGATTTTCCTGGTTTCACCTGTGGTAAAGACACTTGAGGCCCTACTCCTCCCATATTATACATACCACCTTGGGTCAGCTAAGCATCAACATGGCTTCCGGAAAGTGCACAGCACAACAACAGCACTTAATGCCATAAACACGCAGGTGAATCGCGGTCTTAACCAAAACCGCCCCTGCGAGAGAACTGTCCTAGTAGCGTTGGACCTGTCGAAAGCTTTCGACACAGTCAGTCACTCCACGCTACTAGCTGACGTGGAAGCGTCAACTCTCCCGCAGGGACTGAAACGGTGGACCGCGAATTACCTGTGTGGTCGTCAATCATCGGTATGGTTTAGAGATAGAACATCGAAACCAAGGAGGATTAAACAAGGGGTACCGCAGGGTGGCGTCCTGTCCCCGGTACTGTTTAATCATTATATCTCCAAGCTCCCTCATCCGCCAGAGGGAGTCACGATTGTCTCCTATGCTGATGATTGCTCGATAATGGCAACCGGCAATGTAATTGATGATCTGTTTTTGAAAGTGAACGGATATCTCTCTGATCTTGCCCACTTCTTTACCAGCAGAAACCTGGCGCTGTCCCCTGCTAAGTCCTCGGCGACCCTTCTTACCACCTGGACGAAGGAGGTCAGGCTGGACCTTAACATCCATATCGATGGCACCCCCATTCCGACGGTTAACCACCCGAAGATTCTGGGGGTGACCTGCGACAGCCTGCTCTCCTTCTCCGCGCACACTACCGCAATCGCTAATAGAGTACAGAGCCGCAACAATGTCCTCAAGTCGCTCGCCGGCAGCTCTTGGGGCAAAGACAAAGAAACGTTGTTGGCAACATACAAGTCGATTCGCCGGCCGGTAATAAATTATGCCGCGCCAGTTTGGTCGCCGGGTACCAGCAGGACACAATGGATGAAGCTGCAGACCTGCCAGAACGCCGCACTCCGCACGGTGACGGGATGTCTTCTGATGTCGCCTGAGGAGCATCTCCACCAAGAGGTCAATGTACTCCGAGTTAAGGAGCACAACCTCATGCTCAGTAAGCAGTTCCTTGCTGGATGTCACCGCTCGGGGCATCCAAATAGGCACCTGCTTGCAGTGGAGCTGCCCCCCAGGCACATTAGAAGACATCTTCTTGAACTAAAGGACGAGATCCAGCCACTCATCACACAACCGCTGGATCCGGAGGCGTACCGGCGGGTCCTAAGCAACATCCACAGAGACACAGTCACTAACATCATTGACTCCCGCCAGGCAAATGCGGTCATCGGAGCCCAACCTCCACCTGTAGCAGATGAGGAGTCCCTGCTGCCCCGCGAGTCCCGCGTCACTCTGGCACAACTACGATCTGGATACTGTAGCAGGCTCAACTCCTACTTATCCGGAATCAACCCTGACATACCCAACACATGTCCGGAATGTGGAGATTCTCCGCACGACACCAACCACCTATTCACATGCCCTCTCAAACCCACTCATCTAACCCCCCTCTCCCTCTGGTCCAACCCTATCGAAACTGCACGTTTCCTATGCCTCCCCCTAGATGAGTTCGACGACAACGACCATGGGTGAATCCGCTCTTTACGGGGCGCGACTAGCCGCTACAACAACAACAACAACAACAAGGGTGATTCCTATCGGCCGATTTCCCTGCTTTCACCTGTGGTAAAGACACTTGAGGCCCTACTCCTCCCATATTATACATACCACCTTGGGTCAGCTAAGCATCAACATGGCTTCCGGAAAGTGCACAGCACAACAACAGCACTTAATGCCATAAACACGCAGGTGAACCGCGGTCTTAACCAAAACCGCCCCTGCGAGAGAACTGTCCTAGTAGCGTTGGACCTGACGAAAGCTTTCGACACAGTCAGTCACTCCACGCTACTAGCTGACGTGGAAGCGTCAACTCTCCCGCAGGGACTGAAACGGTGGACCGCGAATTACCTGTGTGGTCGTCAATCATCAGTATGGTTTAGAGATAAAACATCGAAACCAAGGAGGATTAAACAAGGGGTACCGCAGGGTGGCGTCCTGTCCCCATTACTGTTTAATCATTATATCTCCAAGCTCCCTCAACCGCCAGAGGGAGTCACGATTGTCTCCTATGCTGATGATTGCTCGATAATGGCAACCGGCAATGTAATTGATGATCTGTTTTTGAAAGTGAACGGATATCTCTCTGATCTTGCCCACTTCTTTACCAGCAGAAACCTGGCGCTGTCCCCTGCTAAGTCCTCGGCGACCCTTCTTACCACCTGGACGAAGGAGGTCAGGCTGGACCTTAACATCCATATCGATGGCACCCCCATTCCGACGGTTAACCACCCGAAGATTCTGGGGGTGACCTTCGACAGCCTGCTCTCCTTCTCCGCGCACACTACCGCAATCGCTAATAGAGTACAGAGCCGCAACAATGTCCTCAAGTCGCTCGCCGGCAGCTCTTGGGGCAAAGACAAAGAAACGTTGTTGGCAACATACAAGGCGATTGGCCGGCCGGTAATAAATTATGCTGCGCCAGTCTGGTCGCCGGGTACCAGCAGGACACAATGGATGAAGCTGCAGACCTGCCAGAACGCCGCACTCCGCACGGTGACGGGATGTCTTCTGATGGAGCGTATATCTGCGGTTAACGATGGAGCGTATATCTGTGGTTAACGATTTAGGTGTTCTGTTCGACACGAAACTGAGTTTCAATTCGCATATTTCTGCTATTACTAATAAAGCAATGGGTATTCTAGGTTTTGTTAAACGCTGGGCTAGAGTTTAATGATCCTCATCTTACCAAGGTCCTTTATAGTTCGTTGGTCCGTCCAATACTTGAGTATTGCTCGTGTGTGTGGTGTCCAGGATATATTACTCATATAAAGCGCATTGAGTCAGTGCAGAAACAATTTTTGCTATTTGCTCTACGGGCCCTTAACTGGGACCCAAATCTTCGTCTACCATCTTATAGAAGCAGGCTTCTTCTTATTGATTTGCCAACTTTGGAAAATCGGAGAATATTGCTCGGGGTAATGTTCCTGCATAAGCTGATTCTTGGCGAGGTCGATTCCTCTGTGCTGCTTGGCCGTCTAAACTTTGCAGTTCCTTTGTCGTCTAAATTTTGTAAAAAGTGATCCTTTGCGTGTTTGGTGCTCGTACTATAATGACTTGTACAAATGTATTGGTACTGAATGTTCGCTTGCTGTCTTGCATAATGCAATACTTCTAGTTCTTTTACTGATATTTTAAGTTTACTTTTTAATTTTTATTTTTATTTTTTTTTAAGTAGTTAATGTTACATAAATCTGTTAAGTTTTATTTAAGTTTATATCTGTTTACGCCGCAGCGTAAATATTTTCTAACCGCCCTAATACGCGTGTATGTACGCATACACATGCAACTGCGAATTACTCCGTATTTCCCGCCGGATAATTCCTTTTGCTAATCTTTCCATTAATTGCTTTCCAATAAAACTGCGGTTGACGGCAACCGTACGTTTTTTCATAATGTCACTCGTTCACAGGATTTCTAGAGCGACACACGCTACCACCAGGATTCACACCACAGGTAAAGCCAAATTAATGTATATCTACATATATGCAATAGAATAAATCTGCCTTTTACATTTAAAACTAAACCACAAAATTTCTTTTAATTTTCTATTTCCAAATATCCAACCGTGCGTCTGGATATTTGTACATGGTCCTTCGGCGCCGAGAACACAGATACAGTCCACTAAAATTAATTACCACAGAGCCCGGAGAAAAACAAAAATTTCAAACAAAGCCACACAATCAACCACCCAAACAAGGCAAGCGAATACACAAGGCAAGCGCACATATACACAAGCTGCATTCACAACAACAGCAAACGCAATCAATTGCCATCACCACAAATCACAAACATTAAGGTACGTGTTATATTTTCCAATATTTTATAACACGTTAATCAATTTTTTGGTGAAACAACGCCTTACAAGGCAAGTGATTTTTTTGTGAAAACGAAATAGTGTTACAATTGGAAAAAAAAAATTATACAGTGCTAATTCCGTTTGTACGCGAGCGACAACAACAAACACTAACGGTCGTACACACACACGCACACCAGTGAACAGTGGTACGGTATTGCAATCCATCAAATTTTAATTTAAAGTTTTATTTTGGACTTTTTCACTTTTATTTACTTTAAAGTAAATCGGCATAATTTTTTTGGTTCAATACTGTTCATTGGCTTAGCACAATTGTTTATTTGCAAGTCACTATTTTCACTGATTCGAGCAACACTATTTCTATTGCACTATTGCGTTTTCACATTTTCACTTTTGAGCCTTTGTTGTAATTTTGTATATATACATAACTAACAAGTAAACACCAATAACACTGGTACATAATTAAGTACCCACTTTACTTGTTAAAACACAGTTATATATATACGTCGACACATTTTGGGTGGCAAGTGTTTTTTTTTTTCTTTTGCATCAAGTGCCATTTTCACACATTAGGGTGGCACACACATTAAAAAAAAAAAAAAAAAAATTTACAATTTGACTGAAATTAAAAGAAAATCATTAAATAAAGATACAGACAAATAAAAATTTACTGGTGATTGTCATTTTGTGGGACTTTTTAAAAAATATCAGATTTAGGTTACTTCAGTAAATCCTTCTTAGCTTTCACTATGGATTCATACATCCGTTTAGCAGAATCTGTCGCAGAGTTCGATGCTGACTTCAACAGCACTCCCGCCTCCGAACAAAATAAGCACGGTCTTGCTATCCAGCAAGACGAATTAAAAGTGTTATGGGAGAAGACGAAGGCAGCGTACGATACGCTAACGAGCTCAGAAGGTTTAAGTAAGGAAGATGTTAGGGCGATAAAAAAGAAATATAAAATATGTTTTTCGGCATATGTGAAATGCATGTCTGCTATGGCTACACAAGCAGAAGCATTAACTAACTCACAAAAGGATGTAGCGGAGCAGTCCGTCCGCGAACACAATATCCACCTTCCACCGTGCGATACAGACGTGTTCAAGGGCGACTATCTTTCATGGCCAACATTCCGTGATATGTTCACGGCCATCTACATCCTCAATAAGCGCCTCACCCCGGTTGAGAAACTTTTTCATCTCAACCATAAGACACAAGGGGAGGCCAAAGAAATAGTTAGAAAGTGCCCCCTAACGAATGAAGGCTTTACTACAGCGTGGAAAAACCTGTGCGAACGCTACGAAAATAAGCGTATTCTAGTCAACACGCAACTAAAGCTATTGTTCAGCCTAAAGGCAATAGAATTTGAGTGTGGTAGCTCAATAAAAAGTTTGCAGCGTGAGATAAACAATTGCTTATCAGCCCTGCAGAGTCATCAAATTGACATATCGAACTGGGACGCAATTGTAGTTTATCTCTGCTCGACGAAGCTGCCTGACAGTACATTGGCTCTATGGGAACAAACCATAGACCATAAAAACGACATACCCAAGTGGGACGATATGGACAAGTTCTTGTCCAATCGTTTTCAGACCCTTGAGACATTGTCAGGGTTGAAGGATGGTAGAGCTGTGAGAGTGCCAAAGCCGCCACAAATCACACGCCATTCTTTCGAAACCCCAACAAAAAGAGTTGGCACCTTCCAAGTAAGCGTGACCAATTTTACTTGTAAAATGTGCCATACAAACGAGCACAAATTGCGCAGCTGTTCCCGATTCCTACAGCTAACACCTACAAATAGAGTGAATTTTTTAAAGGAAAATAATTGTTGCCTGAATTGCCTTAGTTCCGGACATACTGTGTCAAGATGCACAAGTTCATACAATTGCAATACGTGTCACTCGCGACATCACACGCTCCTGCATCTAAATGCAATTCAGCCAAAGGCAATGACGCGTTGGACGTCTTCAAGGCCTGCCGATGATTCTCCATCGACATCTAGGCAGGCGCAAGCACAACGTGATTCCGATAAAGCAACACAAAACGCAAACAGAAATTTCAAGTCCTGCTTTGCGAATTCAAGTACAGGTGTGCTATTAGGAACAGCTCGCGTAAATATAAGTCTCAATGGCACAGATTTTGCTGCACGAGCACTGATTGATTCTGGTTCTGAGTGTTCCTTTATAACAGAGAGGCTCAAACGCAGAATCAATCTATCTGCAAAAAAGATGCATGCCCAAGTTTCGGGCATCACAAACTCGGTAAATGCCCAGGTTAAAGAAGCATGCAACATACAATTGCGGTCCCCCGTCGACCCATTGTTTAGCTTGACTGCAACTGTCCTGGTATTACCACAACTAACCGGAAATCTGCCTACAACAAATATAAGCGCGACAACGAGGCAAGAATTTCCGGACCTGATATTAGCGGATAAAAGGTTTTTTGTAAATGAACAAATAGACCTTATTCTTGGTGGAGACATTTATCCACAAATCATATTAAGTGGGATAAAGAAAAACGTCTTGAAAACACTTCTAGCCCAAGAAACCGTATTCGGCTGGATTATAACTGGTAGTACGGATACTACAAATACCAACAGAAATATAGTTTCGTGCTTCAGTGAAGTTTCGCTGGATAAACAACTTACGGCATTCTGGGAGTTAGAAGATTTACCCAAAACCAAAAGCCTCAATGAAGATGATAAATATTGCGAAGAGCTTTATAAAAAGACCACCATCAGAACTAATGAGGGAAAATACATAGTCTCGTTACCATTCCGACAGGAATTTCCAGTAACCATACAACTAGGCCCGTCTCTTAAAAAAGCCTGCTCTCAATTCTTCCGGAATGAGACGCGGATAGCTAAGGATCCCGTCCTACAAAAAGAGTATAATAGGGTGTTAGCAGAGTATGAGACACTAGGACACATGACGAGAATAAATAGTAACATTTCAGCGGACTCTTGTGAAAATTACTTCCTGCCTCATCACGCCGTTACAAAGGCAGAGAGTACCTCAACTAAAGTTCGCGTGGTTTTCAATGCCTCAAGTGCAACCGCTAATGGAAAAAGCTTAAATGACGTCCTGCTACCAGGTCCAGTACTGCAATCAGATCTTCCGATACTGATTCTACGCTGGAGATTATACCGATATGTTTTCAACAGTGACATTGAGAAAATGTACCGACAAATCTGGATAAACGATAACCAGTCGAAATATCAGCGCATCGTCTTTCGGGCAAACCCGAACGAATCAACGAGCCTATATGAATTAAAGACGGTTACGTTTGGAATAAACTGTGCTCCTTACCTGGCGATAAGAACACTGTTGCAGTTGGCCGATGACGTAGAAAGCTCGCATCCAATAGCAGCTAATATTCTGCGAAAATGCATGTACGTAGATGACGTACTTGCAGGAGGACACAGCATCGAATCTACCATCAAGGCAAGGGACGAAATTTCTACAGCACTGCGGTCAGCAGGTTTTCCCTTACGAAAATGGACGGCCAACTGCGAGGATATAATTGCAGACATTCCAAAAAAGGATCTACTAAGCGAAGATTTTTTGGAATTCGAAGACACCAGCACAGTTAAGGCTCTTGGAATAAGGTGGAACGCCCATTCGGATTATTTTTACTTCCTAACAAGACCAATGGAGCATAGTGACACAATCACAAAAAGGTCTATATTGTCTTCGATCGCCAAGCTGTTCGATCCGCTAGGATGGCTTGCGCCCATTGTAATAATAGCCAAAATATTGATGCAAAACATTTGGCTGGAAGGCACAGAGTGGGATGAACCTGTGTCTTCAACTACTTTGGAAAAATGGCAAAATTTCACCAAACACTACCGCGAGATAGAGAGGATTAAGATACCGCGTTGGGTCTATTTTTCCCCCGCACATGACGTCGAAGTACATGGCTTCTGCGATGCTTCAGAAAAAGCGTATGCAGCTACGGTATACTTACGGGTTAAGCAGGGTAGTGAAGTTCTAGTGAATCTGCTGGTAGCAAAAACAAAAGTTGCTCCAGTTAAAACTATTTCCCTGCCCCGATTAGAACTCTGCGGCGCGGTATTGCTCGCCGAAAGTATTGAGTCGGTACTTGGCAACCTACCACTAGGACAGGTACAAGTACACTTATGGACAGATTCCACAATTGTGCTCGCATGGATACGTAAACCTCCATGTTCGTGGTCAACGTTCGTAGCACATCGTATAACCAAAATACTCGACAAAGTCGGAAATACTGACTGGCTTCATGTGGAGTCAGCATCAAATCCAGCAGATATGGCAAGCAGAGGAGTTCTCGCCTACGAATTAGTCGATAACACTCTGTGGTGGCACGGCCCTTCTTGGTTGCAAGAAGACAAGGAAAATTGGCCAAGACAAGAGACAAACTATAACACCAACATCGAAGAAAAAAGGGCGCATTTATGCGCAACAATAACAATACAAAATTTTGAGGACATTCTCGATAGGTTTTCAGATTTACCGAGAGCTTTGAGAATCTTGTCATATATCATGAGATTCTACCAAAGCACTCATCCGAACAAAAAAGCTTCCTTTCGAGCAGAGTCTTGTTTAATTTCATCCGATGAAATTAAGGCAACGACACAACGCTTAATAATCCTTTATCAGAAGCAATACTACCGTGATGAATATTCGAACCTAGAGTCAAAGAAACCCATCGATAAAAAAAGCGAAGTGCTACCCCTTAGCCCTTTCTTAGATAAAAATGGGATTATGAGGACTGGAGGTCGTCTTGGCGCATCGCTAGATTTAGCGTACAACGAGCGTCACCCAATAATCCTTCCTTATCAAAGCCGATTAGCCCGTCTTGTAGTCCAATTTATCCATAAAATCTCCCTGCATGGCGAGAACCAATTAATGCTGCGTCTCATTCGAACTCAATACTGGATTCCCCGAGTCAAAAATATGGTAAAGGCTGTCATCCATAATTGTAAGGTCTGCACAATCCACAGAAAACAAACCCAAACGCAGCTTATGGGAGTGCTTCCTCAGGAACGCACCTCCAATTCGCGTGCATTTACAAACACGGGTGTAGATTTCGCAGGACCTTTCGATATCAAAAACTTCCGCGGCAGAGGTTGTCGCATCTCAAAAGGTTACGTCTGCCTGTTTGTGTGTTTCGCCACTAAGGCTATACACTTGGAAGCCACCAATGACCTTAGCACTGCATCTTTTTTGGCAGCTTTCGCTAGGTTCATAGCCAGGAGAGGATGCCCAAAAAATGTTTACTCCGACAATGGCACCAACTTTGTCGGAGCTTCGCGATCTCTACGATCAGAATTCAAAGCATTTATAACCGAAGCGCGAAAAAATACAATGATTAAATATAGCCATCAGATAATCACATGGCATTTCTTACCCACTGCAGCGCCTCATATGGGCGGATTGTGGGAAGCAGGGGTAAAAAGTTTTAAAACCCATTTTAAGAAGATCGCTTCCGGCTTCAGTTATACATTCGAAGAGTTCACAACTCTTCTATGCCGAATCGAGTCATGCCTTAACTCCCGTCCGTTAAGCCCCTCTTCGAATGAGCCTTCCGACTTGGAGCCTCTTACCCCCGGTCACTTCCTAGTAGGTGGACACCTATTAGCTCCACCTGAACTAGAAATCAACGAAAGCCCTGCCTCGATCGTAAACCGATGGCAGAAACTTAAAGCCCTCCATCAAACATTTTGTAAAAGATGGAAAGCTGAATATCTGCTGGAAATGCAGAAACGTACAAAGTGGAAACATCCACAAACTAACATCAAAACAGGAGATCTTGTGGTTATAAAAGAGGATAATCTACCGCCTAACATGTGGAGAATGGGACGAGTCATCAACTTACACCCAGGCTCGGATAACCGGGTACGCGTCGTCGACATCTATACTACGAAGGGACAAACCAGCAGACCAATAACGAAATTGGTTTTGCTGCCCTACATCGAAAGTACCGCTACTTCCCCTACCCAAGGATAAGTACTTAAAAAAAAAAAAAAAAAAAAAAAATTTCATAAACAGTACGTGAAGTACAAGAAAATAAAGAAATCTGTACTGCCATTTTTTCTAATCACATAAGTACTTAACTTGAAAATGTTCCGATGGATTACGTACGACGATGGCGTACAGAAATAAATAAATCTGCGAAATCATGTTTTTTACATACATCAAGTAGTTATTCGGTACCCGATACCCGTACAAAATTAACTGACAAACTAAACAATAGTTTTGAATTAATTTTGAAAAGTGGTCATTAAATACCCGAAACTATTTCAAAACTAACCCACAAACTAACCAATAGTTTCAGTTAACTTTGAAAAGTGGTCATATCAAAATAAATATCCGAAATTATTTCGAAATTAACCGACAACTAACCAATAGCTCGAGTTAATTTTCCGGAATTTATGACCGATTGTCAAAAATCAGCCCGGTTAAACCCTAAAACCCTATCCACTAACTAAATTTCAGAGCGTAAAGAAAATTTGGAAAACGTAAAGACGCAAGAAGCGGAGAAAACGTAAAGACGCAAGAAGCGGAGAGAACGTAAAACTAATGAGAAGTTGCAAGTTTTTTTTTATGTATATATTTTAAATATTTTGATATAGTATTTAAACATTTTGTATATTTAAATATTTTATCATTTTTTTTCAAATTTTAATAACTTTAATTACAACTTTATATTTTTTTTTTGGATCGACTCAATAATTTTCAATCATTTTTTTTAACCAACTTGCAAATTCTCGCTAGTACCTAGATCTTTCCAATTTATCCGTTAAAAAAAAAAAAAAAAAAAAAAAAAAAAAAAAAAAAATAATAATAAATTTTTTAGAAACATCTAAGTACTAGTATTTACCCTATACACATAAAAATTTTAAATAAATATATACATATACGTATAAAAACAAAACCGTTACTTGTTGGTTATGAACAGCTCCACTGGTGTCCCGCTCCTCTCACCGGAAAAATCTCATTCGAATTGTTCACCTGTGGGGAAATAAAACAAATTAGTTCAGTGTACAAAATTGATTAAACACAAAAAAAAAAAAAAATTTCGATCCACATTAATACTTTACAAACTCCTTTCATTGCTTCCGATCATCCGCCATCTTCGCATGGCATACCCCTCCTCCCTCCGACTGTGCCCTCGCAATCGAACGCATCACGCCACCATGTGCATGTAGATATGTATGTATATATCGATATACATATGTACATACATGCACATGTACCTACTTATGTACGTAAAAAACTCAAAAATTTATGTACAAAAATTATTATATTATTATTAGTATAAATATATAAATTACCACTTACCTGATCATCGCCGCCGTACACATGCATGCGTCCACCATCGCCATGAATGCGATGTACGCATATGTACGACAGGCACTGTTGGCCAGCTGCACATGCCAACATGCACCCCAACCTCGAAATGATATGTTCCGAGTTTTCGTCGTCGGGAAACATGCTTGTATTTGCTCCTGGTGTTTCCGTCGTATGAAAAGCTCACGATTTTTCATTAATTCGTGGCGTCTTGGTAAAAACTTCTTTTTTTTCGCAAATCTTCACACCACTGCTGGGGCTCAGGACACATTTACTCCCAGCTTATCCCTACAGCAGTTATTAACTACATATATACACACATATGTAATATGTAGTGCACCAAGCACTACCACAACAAGCGCGCACTAATCACTACATTTGTTTTCAAGAATTTCTATTTGTTAATCAACTTTTTTTATCACTAATTTGAATTTAAATTATGCACAAAAAATTGCCACTACCACTCGCGTCAAAAATTTACGTGTAAATAATTTTTTTTTTGGAACAGCCCTGTGGTCAGCAAATTAAACACAGTGGCATACAAACTGTTTGTGGGTGGTAGGCCAGATTGCTGGATGCCAGATTGCTGACCTACCTCACCACAATCAAATATCTAATGTGCATATGTACATAAACCATACAAACAACAGAATGTTGAGCCATTTCATGGTGGGGGGCACTTTCCGCGACTACCGAAATTCAGGAATAGGTAGTTCAAATCAATTTTTATTTCCTTTTTAATATTAAATAATTATATGCAATCAGGTGTGTTTACGATATATGAAAATATATCGTAATGCCATATTACGTTCGCAACTGTGGTACATAGCCAAGTCCACCACCCTCAAGAGCAACTGGAGTTAGGCACCATGTACCGATGGGGGGCGCAAGTGCACCGATGCGATCACACCCAAATACCATTTTTACAGTGGGTGATGAAAGTTTTTGGACACTTGGCGCATAAATGCACCAAATACAAAATAAATACATAAATACATAAATAAATAAAAATTTTCAATAAAATACATACATATATATGCATACAATTTTTTGTCATGCCATACTTTCATAAAATAAAATCAATTTTTTTTCTTTGGTAATTTTTTCTACATCACTTGCCACCCAATATTACGACCACTTTCAACGGGTGGCGGCTCGGAAACCTGTACTTTCCGATCGTCACTGCAGCATGAACGGCGAAGGCGCGGCTCGGAAACCAGTCCTTTCCGACGGCCCAGGCAGCGCGGCTTTGGATCCCGTCCTTTCAGACCGTCTGCCCAGCAAAAAGAAACGACGAAGGACTGGCGTGGGAACTCGTCCTTCCCGACCAGCTCAGCATCAGCGAACGGATGGCTCGGGAACACGTTCTTCCCGACCATCTGATATCCAAAAGAATTGGCGGCGAGTTGACTCGGGAACACGTCCTTCCCGATCACTACGACGAAACGCCCCATATAATTACCCCAACTAGCGCGACAACACACGTATGTTCGCTTAATATTTTTTTTATTACCGTCCTTCCTAGTAGAGAACAGGAGACGATGACGGAGGAACACGGAGCGGTTCAAGGAAACAACATGCAAGCGGCTCAACAAACAAACAAACAAAATAATATTTTTTAAGCAAATATGTGATGTGGTGTGAACCAGTAGTAGACTGTTGTCAACGCTCAGGATTTTTGCTTACCGCAAGGGGGCCGGCATGTTTACGCCGCAGCGTAAATATTTTCTAACCGCCCTAATACGCGTGTATGTACGCATACACATGCAACTGCGAATTACTCCGTATTTCCCGCCGGATAATTCCTTTTGCTAATCTTTCCATTAATTGCTTTCCAATAAAACTGCGGTTGACGGCAACCGTACGTTTTTTCATAATGTCACTCGTTCACAGGATTTCTAGAGCGACACACGCTACCACCAGGATTCACACCACAGGTAAAGCCAAATTAATGTATATCTACATATATGCAATAGAATAAATCTGCCTTTTACATTTAAAACTAAACCACAAAATTTCTTTTAATTTTCTATTTCCAAATATCCAACCGTGCGTCTGGATATTTGTACAATATCTGTATTTATCTTTAAGTTTAATTCACTTTGTATTTTGTGTTAGTCGACAGCGATTTATGGTCGACTTTAAATACATAAATAATATAATAATATAAATAATAATAATATGTCGCCTGAGGAGCATCTCCACCAAGAGGTCAATGTGCTCCGAGTTAAGGAACAGAACCTCATGCTCAGCAAGCAGTTCCTTGCTGGATGTCACCGCTCGGGGCATCCAAATAGGCACCTGCTTGCAGTGGAGCTGCCCCCCAGGCACATTAGAAGACATCTTCTTGAACTAAAGGACGAGATCCAGCCACTCATCACACAACCGCTGGATCCGGAGGCGTACCGGCGGGTCCTAAGCAACATCCACAGAGACACAGTCACTAACATCATTGACTCCCGCCAGGCAAATGCGGTCATCGGAGCCCAACCTCCACCTGTAGCAGATGAGGAGTCCCTGCTGCGCCGCGAGTCCCGCGTCACTCTGGCACAACTACGATCTGGATACTGTAGCAGGCTCAACTCCTACTTATCCAGAATCAACTCTGACATACCCAACACATGTCCGGCATGTGGAGATTCTCCGCACGACACCAACCACCTATTCACATGCCCTCTCAAACCCACTCATCTAACCCCCCTCTCCCTCTGGTCCAACCCTATCGAAACTGCACGTTTCCTGGGCCTCCCCCTAGATGAGTTCGACAACAACGACCATGGGTGAATCCGCTCTTTACGGGGCGCGACTAGCCGCTACAACAACAACAACAACAACAGCATTATTCTTATACGGATCGCCTAATCTTCCAGGATGACTCAGCACCATGCCATCGTGCAAAATGGGTAAGTTTTGATTGGAAACAAATCTTGTATAAAACATCTATACATTATTGGTGTATAAGATCCTATTCAGCTCGAATTTTTATTTTTAGTTGGCCAATACATTTAACGATCTAGGTATTCAACGCTTGGATTGGCCTGGAAACTCGCCAGATTTAAACCCTATTGAGCACTTATGGCACTTATGGTACATAATGACGGGTGAAGTAGCTAAACAGAAGCCAACAAATAAAAGTCAATTGATAAAAATTTTAGAACTGGTTTGGCATGGTCCCGTCATAAGGAAATCAATGGTGAATTCCATGCCTTCAAGAATTAAGGCAGTTATTGAGGCTAAAGGAGGAACGACTCGTTATTAGGAAAGCCTATTGTGAAGTCTATATTTCAACCGTTAGTGGTGAATATGATTTAGTCGCTGTAAGTTAGTTTAACATTGCTTTCTTTTAATTAATCATGAATATCATTGAATGTACTTTTTTGTTAATTTTTGTAAATTAATTGGCTATTGCTTATAAAAACCATTTTCGAGAAAAAATTTTGTGGATAACTAATTTACACACAAATAAGAATGACCCTAATATTTGAACTATGTATATAAACAAGATGCATTTTTATTGACCGCAAGTGTATACATACGATAAATACATATGTTGTATATACGCATCCACTAGAATAATTAAAATTTAAGACTATATGTGGGTTCAAATAATAAAAATGTCGTTTCTAGAGACGATCGCTTTGTAGGGGAGTAAATTGTATACTCACCATTTTTTGTATTTCCAAATGACTCAGTGGCGTCAATAGGTAAATTCAGCGGTTTTTGTGTGGTAGCCACTAGAACTTGCATGAATTTTATTTTACCCTCAGCATCTATAAGTTGCACAAGTTTCTTTTGCAAAACAGCTTTTTCGTTAATATTTTTCATTGGCGCGCTTATTGAGGAGTAAGTATTCGATGTGATCATCTTAGCCACGTTGGCAGCTTTTAGTGGCATCAGTTTTCCTACACGACTTAACGCAATAATGTTATTTTTGTTTTTATTGATTGTTAAGTTATGGGTACTCGCAAGATTTAAAGTTGGTAATCTCATTATCCTGGGGATGGTGAGCTGCATAGATTTGTTACATATTACTGTTTTACCAACTTCTTTACTTTCCTGCGCTTTTGGTTCTGTTGAGATTGTGGAGCACAAATTTGTGTATACAGGTGTTGATAATTGCGTTACAGTATTTTTGGTGTTATATTTTGTAGTAGTCGATTGATTTTTAACAGCATTTTCTCTAGCAACTTCCGTTAAACATGCAAAATCATAAATTTTAGTATTGAGATTTTCATTGGGAGACAGGTTTTTCGCTACAATATCAAGTACAGGTGAATTTACCAAATATTGGGATTCTTTACATATTATTTTATTCAGACTGCTGGTTGAAATTTTCGTAAGAGGCTCGTCTACAACTACCGATGGCTCTATTTTTGTTATATCAGTTGGAACTATATCCTTTTTGTTTACAATACCAAGTAATTTATCATCTAACTCTTCCTTGTTCTGGGTAAAGGATATTGTACGATGTTTTGTTGTAGTATTTTCACCACCATTTGCGAGCGTATGAGCACTTGTAGTCGGCGGGCTTTCTTCATTTAATGTGGACTCTTCATTCTCTTCATCATTTTTCTTTACATTTATGAGCAGCCTTTGTTGTTCTACTTTTTTTATTACAGCATCAGTACGAAGCCATATTTCCATCAGCGTTTCAGCACCAAGAGTTTGCAAACCACTCAATGTGCGATCCAACACAAGATGATGTATAAGTTGGACTGGTTTTTGGTTTATGTGGTCATGAAAGAAAAGTTGAATTCTCATAGGAAATTCTCCCCAACCTCTCCGAGCTATTTGAAATGGTGGAGCCCGTACATCCAAAATGTCATTTGGTCGAAACGAGGGATGTAAGTGGAAACGCACTTTCCTAATAAAGGACTCGACAGGTGTGTATGAATCTTTTGATTGCACATATACCAACCACTTATGGGTGCATCCAGAAGTTTTGTGTTCTTCTCCATCTTCTTTTTCTGCACCAATATAGGTAGAAGTGTTGCCTATAACAATAAATTGTTTTGTTTTGTTATTTAAACGTGCTGTGTTCAATGCTTTCGTGGTTTGTTTAATTAATGAATTGTTTGTTGGTGTAGCTGTGCAATTTAGGTTATCTTCCACTTCAGTTGATTTTTTTAATTTTTCCTTTGTTCGGGCAAGTCTCGCTACCGCTTCAGATAACTGCTCGTCTGCTTCTTTGGAATGATCAATTACCAAACCTTGCTCTCGTATTACTTTTTGCATACGCCTTTCTTGACGCTTCTGTGATTGAGAACGAGCACGCAAGGTGTTCAAAGCATTTTGTGCTGCAACTCGTTCTGGAAACGGTCTAGTAACGGCTTCAGAAATGATAGTAGGTCTCTTTCCAATTGTATTCTTGAGTGACGGATGTTGTGGCCTTTGGGGTCCGTTAGCCTCATTCTCAAAGAGTGTTGTTTTTCCACGAACTGCTGTAATATCTCTCGCCGCTGTGCATAATTCTTGTTTCTTATAATAATCAGCTACAATTATATATCGCAAGCGATCCAACAAAGTTCGAGCACGCTCCAATCGACTATCTATCTCCTCCAACTGTTCTTTCTTGAACTTAATTTCTTCTTGAAATTCAAGTGCAATAATATCAGAAATAATTTTTAATTTAGTATTTGCATTTGTTAATTTATCACTCTGAGTCATTTTATGGTCTTCAATATGCAATTTTTTCTTTGGGCTTGGATGCACATACACATAAGCAGGATCAAAATATTCGCCGGGATTCTTTCGCTTTTGCGAGGTAACATTAGAAGGAAACATCGCTATAGCCAGTACTATGTCCGTTTATAAATGACAGTAAGTTAAATTAACTATATTATCCTACTTAGTGCTCCCAAATAATAGGAAATAAATGAAACAATTTGTTTTACTTTCTATCACTTTTGTATGGAAATAACAAACCCACGTCCTTTGACATATGTACATACATATGTGAAAGAAACAACTTTTCGATTTGTTAGAATGGCACTTACAATGATGTCAGTGCCATTCAAACTGTTAAAGCGTCAGAGATGCCATGATCCCAATTTTACTGAAAACGATAACGATAACATATCAGAATGCACTGCTGGATACGAAATTTGGGAGAGTAATAATAAGTTTGTTCCTTTACTCCAAGAACTTACAGGTTTTTACCCAAACTTACAGGTTTTTACAGGAAAAGCGTTCCCTTACACCAAAAACCTGTAAATGAGAGCCACTTTTGGAGAGTTGTGTAGAGAATGAAGTTGCAAGTTTTTACCCGAACTTTTTCTTTGGGTAAAATCCTGTAAAGTGTCAAACGATCAGCTGTTGCACAAAAGTAAACAAAAATGGTAGTTTGCCAAGTACATTGCGAAAAATATAAAATTAACTTTTAATCATTTAACGAAATGAAAATGGAAGAAAATAACGATTCATTTGACGGTGTAAGTAATTCCCAATATATTTAAGATATTTTGATGTTATTAATTAATTCACAGCAAGAATGTGCCGCTGGTTCTAGTACTCCTGTAGAAGACACAGTATGCGATTTATTGTTCCTGGTGAGCAACCAACTTTTAACGAATTTCCTTCCATTTTTCACTTTTTATTTTTAAATTCAAATACCACTGTTTGACGTTTTTACAGGAAATGTGTATTTTTCTGTTCCCTTACTTTTTGGAGAGATTAACTTTTTACTCTCATTCCAGAGAGGAATTTTGCCGTTTGACAGTTTTACAGGATTTTACAGGAAAAGTACTGGATCAAAGCTAATAATACAAATAAATCATAATAGTAAATGATAATTATTTTATTACATATATATATATATTGTACATTTCGGCAAGATTACGATTCCTGGGGCGCCGCGTTTTGACGACTATTTCTTGTAGAACTCGACAAAATAAACACTTTTTCACAAGTAAAAAAAAATTGATATCTCGCTTGATTTTCGAGATACAGCGAGTTGAAATTTGTCGATTTTGGTATACATGGTGCATAATATACGTCGCGTGTAATGCACTTTACGCATGAAATTCTTTGAATTCGTTATTTGTTTTATTTCACTTTTTCCAATTGCCCCTCTTTACGCAGTTCCCATTATTTTTGCGTGCAATACCTTTCTGCGTAGGCGGCCTTCGGCCGCGCTTTAAAAAAATAACCCTGGCCGGTCCAACACCGGCTACGCTGACCACAGTATTTTTGCGTGCAACACCTTTCACATACAGTTTGTGTCATTAATGCCTTAACAATCGAATATCGAAATCTAGTGAGCACGAGCGCAGTGCCGAGATGAAAATACAAGTTTAAAAAAGTCAGAAAGCGTGTTTCGGGTTTCACTGATTTATGAAAATAGTTGTAATTTTGAGAAAAGTGAATAGTTAGTACAACCAAATAACGAATTCAAAGAATTTCATGCGTAAAGTGCATTACACGCGACGTATATTATGCACCATGTATACCAAAATCGACAAATTTCAACTCGCTGTATCTCGAAAACAAAGCGAGATATCAATTTTTTTTACTTGTGAAAAAGTGTTTATTTTGTCGAGTTCTACAAGAAATAGTCGTCAAAACGCGGCGCCCCAGGAATCGTAATCTCCCCTACATTTCTTATATATATTTATCTACATTTCATAGGTGTGCATGCATGAACACCGATCCGTATTTGCATATGGAATTTATCTGTGCATTAGCTGCATTTATGCATATCGTTCATTAAAAGTTTCGATGATGATTTTCGACCAACACATTTTTTTTATTATTATTTATACATATGTGCTTGCATGCATCTACACATAATCTAAATGTATATGTGTGCTTGTTTACATGCGCACACATTCCAGTGAACTCTAAATACATACATATGTATGTATGTAAGTGCAAAATTTGTGAAACCATCTAATCTCCCGTAATCACTTTTTCCTTTCAATTATCAATATACAATATTCTGATATATTAATTTTTTGGGGGGAAAATCAGTATTTAATTTTCTATGGGCCGTTTTCTCGACTTCGTGCTAAAATTTATATCCTCTTTAAACGCGTTTCCGTTTTCTCAAGTGCCTGCTATGTTAATCCCACCGGAAAATATAACAGGCAGTCAATCTCTGTTTAAAATTTCGTCGCTTCGACAAAGCCATCTGTTTTGTTAGTAAACATATAACAGCTGATTGACTTGTTTACATTTTTTCCTTTGAGGTATTTGACTATAACTCCCACGTTGGAAGTTCACTTTTTGCCTAAACTTTGTTGTCTATATGCATATGCATAATTTTTATTTCAAAGTAAGTATATGCACACAAGAAAACTTTCTGTATCTATTTCTTTTTAAACAGTGGATTATGGCTTTTTCTTTTGTGAAACCAAGAGTAAGGTAGCTCGCAAGTGAAAGCAAGAGTAAGGTAGCTCGCACATCTCTTCGGGTCCGACGAGGCACGATCCCCGAATGAGATTTCCACTCGGTCGTCGCGCTTCGTCGAGTTGGATAAGAACCTCATGGTGGGTCAGAGCTTACCAACACCCGTGACTAGGTTGCAGGACTTCAGATGCTCCTCCCACTCGTTCCGCTTGGTCTGATCTATCAATCTCCGAATCGCTACGTTCAAATCCCTTATATTGGGATTGCGAGGATCGGAGTGGTAACGCTTCTTTGCTACAGCAGCCGCTTCAGCCGGAAAATTGGGACGGATCTCGGGGACACTCCCTGCCGGGATGAAGCGAGCCACAGCAGACGCAACCACCTTGCGGAACATCTGTTCGCCTTTGCGAACGTCAGTGGGTATGGGAAGAGATCTGAAGGCATTTTCAGTGAACTCCGCGAATCCGCGACAGCCAGCCTTTTTAAAGTTGATGTAGGTCCGGTGGTCCGCGAAGACAAAGTCAGCCGGTCTGTCAATCGAGATGATTATGATCATGAAGTCGGTTATCTCCTCAATCTTGCATGGCAGCCCGTCGCAGTTCAGTTGAAGAAGTCTCGTTTGCCTTGGGAAAGTCGTCCCGGATAGAGGTATGAGGGAAGGGTGATGTTGCCCACCTGCTCCCTGCTGCACATGCACATTGGGCTGCCTTGAGGTGTTATTTGGCAGTGCCACCATGGGCGTGTGCGGTTGCAGGGCTCTACAGAAGGGAGCCAGGTAGAGTCGCCAGACCATTCACGAGTGGTGCGCAGACCAGAACAGATACGGAATTGACACCAGCCCTGGCACAAGTTGCACCTGACTGATGTCGCATACCGGTATATTCTGGCCTGACACACGGAACAGACTTTGTGGGGCACCAGGAGCTGCTGGCTACTCCCCACACGAGTCCATGTTGTCGTTGTGTACTCCTATGAACCCTAGAGGTTCTGCCGGTGCTAGGCACTGGTGCAGCTTAGGGGGCCGTAGAGGCCATAGGCGCCGTAAGGCGCGAACAACATGGGGTGACATAATTTGTGGACCACTCCTTATGGGTCTTAAGACCTGAACAGACCTTAAGATGGCTCCATCCGTCGAACGAATTATACCTTATCGAGGTGGAGTTCGGATGGAGCCTTTTCTGGCAGACGCAGCAAAAATAGGTGTCTGGTCCAGGGTTTGGCTCGATGCCAGCCGTGAGCAGAAGGAGGTGGAGAAACCCTGCTGCTAAAAGTTGCTCCAGAAGAGACAGACGACTTATGGGGTAGGCCTATCTAAACAGGGATAGATCGCCGAAACAACAGTCCTTGGCCGTGTAGAACTCGGGTCATTCCGGTACGTCGACTGTAGCATTTTCTTTTGTCTTCTTCTCCGGTGGTGCCAAATATTCTCTACCACGTATTAATATTTTCTGTTCGTCAAAGGTTGGCATTTTTTGACAAAGCCAAATATTTAACAGGAGCATTAATATCATTATTGTTATCATCAATATATTACTATTGTAAGAGATATCAGGAGTGTAGGCATGTGCACGTATGTAACTAGACCTTAAGATCACACATCTATGTAACTAGACCTTAAGATTTTATTGTTAAGAAGTAGATGTGTTACTAGCCCTTAAGACACGTTGTAATTACTCGTTAGTTGGTAAGCCAGGATTCGTTGGCAAAGCGTCATCTAAAAAATAAAGAGCGAGGCATTCGTTTTTATACAACCAAAGACAACGGTCGGCTAATTTATTCCACTCCCTTCTGACATATTTCACTATCAATATATCTTACTATCAATAGAGAAATCATCTGCTATATATTTTAGAGATAAGTCAGCTTTTAATCCAGAAGTCTGCAAATGCGTCTGTTCCATAGAAAATAAACCATAGTCTGCGTGTATAATGTCGTTGCAAAAAAATAGCGGAACGACAATTCATATTTCCTGTAGAAAAAACTCATATTCTATTTATGGTCAAACAGTTATTTTTGTGTACTCGCAAAGCACGGGGCAGTGTGAAACTGTTTACAGGAATGCCTAAAGGTTCAATTATAGGTGCCATACCATAACGCCATATCCATAACCAAAATTCAATTGATAGGTATGGTTATGACCATGGTGTTATGGTAAGGCACCACTAATTGGAAACAGTGTTGCCCATAAAGTTGGTTCGATCAGCTGTTTTATATGGTTATGGTTATGGCACCTATAATTGAACATTAATGTCAACTGAAATAATAAATTTTGACGAATTGTTCGCAAATCACGACCGAATGCCATTGTTCGTGCAATGTTCGTACGCTGCACGAAGTAGCTTACAGTAAACACGATGCAGAGAAAAGAAGGTAGCGACAAAAGCACTTCCGTTACTTCGTACTTGCCTCGTTTGAAGGATTGACGTCACTACTAGCTCTCAAAAAGTTGCCTTTTCAGAGTTTTGAGTGATTTTTACAAAAAGTTAAACACAGAGTAATAAGTGTGAGGTGCCGAGATTTCTATTTGCAAATAAAACACCCAAGTGCAGTTATCACCTTCCTTTTCTTCTCACTTTGCCTGTGGCAGTAACCGCTGTGACGTGTACGTTGCCGGCGTTGTCATAATCTGGTTTTCTATCATTCTTGTACAATATACGTGTGATGGCAGCGAGGCAGCGAAATGCAACATATTCACGTTTGTGCCAGCCACTGGTCCAAATACAAAAATCTAAAGCCCATTAAGCGTTTCCCACGAAAAGTTGCGTTGTAAATTCGCTATCAGCAAAGATTGCGCCGATGGCGAACGAAAAATATTTACGATCTGTGCATGTACGTTACACCATCTGAACGATAAAACAAATATTACGATATTTGAAACTCCTATATGATTTGGAAAGAAAATATGTAAACAGAGAAGCGTTTCTGCTTATATAAATAAAAATAAAAAGATTTAAAGGATTTTTAAAACCAAATACACAACACCTATAACTATAATATAAAAAACTAGAGAACTGGTGCTGAGGAAACGGCAATATTCTGTATAATTATTGAATAATATTGGACACATAGAATTTATACAATTGGAATTCGTATGATGGTCCTAGTAGTGGAAACAGCGGTTGTCGCGAAAATTGCTTGGTCTCCAGTTCTGTGATAGATTGGAACTCCACGGTAGTGTCTAGTGTCCAGCACGTGAGTGTCCAGTTCGATCATGAACTGGAAGAGTGCATTAAAATGAAGGTTCCTTTTATTAAACTAAGGGAGAATATCTAGACACCAAGCTGGAGTTAATTCTAAAGTAAATAAAAGTTTGTCCATTCTGTGAAAACCCCTATAAATTTAAAATTAAAACATTGTGCAAATCATAAAAGAAATCAGAAAATTTGCATGGCAATTTCAAATTAATAATCAGAATTGTTACAAGACTATTAGGTAAGCAGTTTTATAGCCAATTCAATTTTAGAATGAGAGAGTGCAAGTTTTAAGCGCCTCAATAATAATAAAATGTCCGAAAGAAATAAAAAACCATTGCGTTGCAATGTTCAAGAAACTTTGAGGATGCGACGCACAGTGTCGCGAGCCCATATAAGTTGCGGCAAAAAATATAAGTAATCGTTGCAGTGTCACCAAAGTCAGCATAGGAGCGTCTCATGATAAAATGTATACATTTTGAAAAAATTAGCAACATCCGCCAACTTGCACGCCCACCTCCCGTATAAGTTAAACATAAAAAGTGAAATATTTCTTGTTTTATTACAATAAAGAGAAATAATTACATAAATCTTAATCCAAATCGCTTTCTAAAGTACATTCTTCTTCAGTTTCTCTGCCGCTTAATAAAATATATTGACTAATGTCTTCAGAAATGGACTGCTTTTTGCTCCAAACTTTTCTATGTGAAGTAATGAGTGGCTCTGAAATTAGTAATAAATTTACCATAAGGTCTTTATTGGAAGCCTGATTAGAACTTTTTTGAGTGTTGTTTCTGCGGGTATTTTGAAATTCTTTGTGCATTCCAAAAGGAATATTGAAGTTTTTAATAATTTGCACTCCATGCGGCAAAACTTTGTGAACTGTTGCAGGCATTTTATACCACGAATAATTTTTCATATATATTTCGTATGTATTCTTCAAAAGATTTTCAAATGTATTTACATTAACTTATTTTCCACTAGCAAGAATTCTTAATATTAATGAAAAGTCTCTTAACATATTAATATCAAGCTTTGTTATCTCCGCAGAAACTTCTATGCTATTAAAAAATCGTCTTGCAGTATTACCGTCATTGGATGTACCATATCCTGTTTTGATCCTATCAAAAAGCAATCCCCTTTTTGTTTTAAACTCTTTACAAATCCGTTCCTTCATTGAATATTCGTTTGTTTTCTTCCCCCTGTACTCGCCAACACATTAAAGGAAGTCTGTAAGATATATGCATTGCACATTCAAAAAACTTGATCCATGCATGTAATGTTGATAAGCCATATCTAGCAAAATCTTCATTAATTGGCCTTTGAAATGTTTGAAATGTGTTCATTTGATTTGGAGTTGCACCACACAGATACCAAGTGGCAGGTGACTTATTATCACATAGTACATTAGCCGCTGCTCCATCAATCATCGTAAGATACATTCCATATTTCACAATTATTTCTAGGTTTTTTATTTTTACAGTATGGCTTAAAAGTTCTTGGATTTGTAATGTCATTTCACCTTCAAACTCGTGTATTAAACGAGGATTTTCTTTAATAAAAATGAACTTAATTGGGAGACACAGAAATGTTGATGAAGCAGGGTTGTTGATCCAAATTTCGCGACTGTTTTCTAAATTGCAGATTTTTAAAGGAACTAATGCAGCTACAAAGGCATTCATCGGTGTCTGTTTCACTTCCAAATTTTTGTTTATACATACTATGACCTGAGCTACCATCAAAACCCCATTTGCACAGTAAAAGAACATTCATATCTGAAGAAATGTCTACGGTTTGTAGTAAACTATCTGCAGTCTTATTTAATAAACTTTGCAGAGGTACTGCCGCGGTTGTTTCAGATAGAATTAAAGGTTTTGGCAGCAACTCATCCATAGCTTTTTTCAATTCATAATAGCTTGGAAATTAGTTATGGTGAATTACATTAACTACAGGTCGCAATAAATTATATTTCCGCACTGATAACTTTAAATCATAAAATAAAACAAGCGCTTAATAGATTGATAACGTCTTATCAGTTTCCAAACCATCGTGCTTTCTTAAAAAATTTGCAGCCGCTTTTATTTCTGTAGGGGGTGTTGAAGATATTAGCTTATGAACCTTGTACCGTTTTCTTCGCTCGCTTGTATCTTCAAACGCGATTCTTGGTCTGCCTCTTCTAGTACTTGGCTCTTATGAAATATAGAAATGTTATTTATTTTAAATATAGAGAGGAAAAAAATAAAATTACATGATCAATTGGTGGACTGGCATGAGCAATTGACTCGCTTAAACCTTTTATTTCTATTCACTGATCGAGCCATGATCCGTGCCGCTCTTTTACGATAGCTAGAATTCCATAAGTTTTGGTATTTAAGTGCTAACAAATCTAATTGTTTTGCTAAAATTTTGTTATGCAACAAAGTTTATGCATTTTCTTCAATGCATTTTACCATAGCGCTTATTAAATCAGCGCAGTAATTGTTTATTTGACAGCCATACTTCGGAAAGCGAACTAATAACGAAATAATTAAAAATCTATCTGCATTTTAAAAATGTTTTATTAAATGTATTTTTTAAATTGTCCACTGAACTTTTTTCGAGTAACGGTACCGCGAACAAAGTAATCAAAACAAATAAGAAAACAGTGTTCTAGTAAGAAAAAACTATATTTTATAATAAAATAAGCAGATTGATACACATATGTTTATAAACAATTAATAACAAATACTTACATTTGGCATACAAAAAAGTCTTTATCTCACTAAAATATATAATTATTTTATAGTGCAACTTTGATATACTGTTGCGACCAGCTTGTAATATTTTTTGTAGAATTTGTTTTTGGTATTTCTTAATAGATATGTTTTCTTCCAAACTGTACAAAAAAATACCAATAATTTGGACTTCATTTTTGTGATTTTTTGCCACACTCGCAACACTGAGCGACGCCATCACTCGATAATATCGTTAAGCAACGAGTAACGGACCTAGGCAAAGCGTAATCTCGTATTCTATCAATCTTGGCTATCATTAATCTGTGTTATACATCGAATATAGGAGGATATGAAAGAAACTACTTACATATACAAACATAAAATGATATTAAGTTTTACTCCACATAATCAAACAACATCAAATGTGTAAGTAGAAATTTGAAGCCTTATACAGGTTCACAGTCAAAATAGTACGGTTTATTTGGAATTTCTGGTTGAAATTCTTTTGTATAGGTCATTGATGTACATTATTGTTTCAGGAAGTCGTAGAAGTAGTACTGTAAAATAACAATTAATTATCACAGACGACAATTAATCATAGCAAGAAAAATTTAAAAGTGGTAGATTTTCGACTTCTAATTTTTTATTCTTCTACTTGTTCTACATTTGCAATAAGACACAAACACTGCCATTAATGAAATCAAAATTTAGACGACATACTGACATATTTATATATTTTATGTAGCGGTTTGCATGGCCACAGTATAACCAGTAGTTTTGGTTTGTTTCCTTTTTGTTTTTGACATTTTGGCAAAATTTACCCTTAGGTAGGCCTTTTATCGTGTTAAAGGCTCATTTTAGGGCGTTGTGCTACCAGAAACCAATCAATGAAATTTTCACGATTTACTACGATGTAAAAACTTAGTGTACTTTAAAATACTTTATTATGAAATGTACTTACATATACATATGTACATACATAGGTATATACATAATTTCTTGATAATGATAAAATGCTTTAATAATTCATCACTACTGAAAATCAATTAATCACATTTTCGGAATGAGCAAAATTTTGTCTTCTGCACATTACTGTTCATTTTCAAGGAATATTCTACCAATATTTAAAATATTTGGAATCAAGAAATCTTTCCACATAATCAGTAAATCTGTACATTTTAGAATACAATTCGAATTCAATGCCGACTGTCCATAGTAAACAAAAAACCACTTTGAAGTTAGTTACAATAATATATGAAAATAAGTAAACGCTCTCATTTTGCCACTTGTTATACGGGAATTAGCAAGGGATGCGAATTCACCTCTGCAAACTTTAGCAACGACGCACAGTGATCGATTTGAAGTATTTAGGCGGCCAAAAGTCAAAATCTTAAATACGTAGTAGGCACAAAATATTGACGTCTACGTATAGTAAAAACTTCCGCGCATTACCCCCCACCCTTTTTTTCAACAACCATACGTCACCGCTTCCGTGCAGTTAGACGCAATTTGATGGTTGACTTGATACGTATTTCTATTTGGTTGCCCAAATTATATAAAATTTCGCAATACGCATGTACATATGTTTATTTTAAGTTGTGTAGTGAAGTGAAAGTGAAAGTGATTCCCATATCTCAGGTAAGCTTCTATTAAATAAAGAATAGTTTTAACTTTTATTTTTAACTTCCGTTATATTTTTCGGTAGTTGAACATACCCTCTTTTTCACATAAAAAATGTAATTTTTTTAATTTCAAAAGCAATTTTGTTATGGATCAGGGTTCGTCCGGATCATATTTTTTTGTTTATTGAATACGTTACACATTCAGCTTTTCTATAAAAAAGACAAGAGCCGCAGAATCCCGCTTATTCCTTAAAGACAGCAGTTCAAAGTATTTTGTTAAAAAAACATTTTTTTTAATTTTATGTTTTTTTTTCAGTTATGGAGATACCTAGTTCGTCGGGGGTGAAAATAGTGACCCGTAAATGTATGTTTGAGAAAATGCAACTACAAAATTTGCTAAGAATGGATGAGAAATTGGAGTTTTTAGAAAACCACTTGCTATTGTCTTGCGGAGACACTGTTGAAAGAAAAAAGAGCCTTAAGCATAAATTTTCCTACATCAAACACGAATTTAAACAGAGATGGCTAAAAGCTCATAAAGTTGAAGAAGTTTTTAAGAAAAACAACCAGAAGTGGCTGGAAGGCACTTTTGAAATACCAGTGCATTCGCTTAATCAACCAGGTCGTCCGAGCAAATCATTTTCGGATTCGAGTGAACGAAGCAAGAGAAGAAAAACTAAGGAAATTCGATCAAATGTTGATGATGAAATGATTATACATGCCGCACAAGTCATATTGCAAACGAAGGGAAAAAGAAATGCCTCAAAAGTGCTCAAAGATATACGAAATTCACCAACAAAGGCTAGTAAATATAGAAAAGCCTATTCCAAGACCAATGAAACAATTGCTCCTTTGACCCCGTTCCAAGCACTCAAAATGTTCGTAGAAGCTGACCTAACAAGACGACAATATGAAATAATAAGGGCAACTAACCCAAAGCATTACCCTTGTTACGACCTTTTGTTGAAAGCAAAACAAGAATGCTACCCACCAAAGACGGCATTGCGAGTAACGGCTGCCTGCGCAGAAATTAGTTTACAATGCCTAATGGATCATACTATTCAACGATTATCAATCTACCTGGAAGAAGTGTTATCAACCCTTAACGAAATTGAAAGAAAGTCATTAACGGTCATTTATAAATGGGGGTGTGACAGGTCACAACAAGCACGGTACAAACAAAAATTCTCGGAAGACGCCGAATCCGATGCTAGTATATTTTTGAGTTCTTTTGTCCCACTTCAAATTATTTGTGGTAAAGAAAACAATAAAGTGTTTTGGCAAAACCCAACACCATCATCACCACGATTTTGCCGCCCCATCAGATTTCGGTATGTGAAAGAAACTACAGATGTAACAAAAGAGGAAATAAGTTATGTGCAAAATGAAATTAAGAACCTCACTCCTACAAAAGTAAATATTGATGGAAAAGAATTTTCTTATAATCACATTTTAAAAATGACCATGATTGATGGCAAAGTTTGCAATGCGGTAAACAACACGACCTCAACTAGCCGATGCTATATATGTGGCGCTACTTCCAAAGATTTCAATAATTTAAGCAAAAAGAACGAGATAAGTCCCGATGCTCTTGAGTTTGGCATTTCGGTATTGCACGCAAAAATACGTATTTTTGAAAGCATTCTGCATTTGGCATATAAATTGCCCGTGAAGAAATATGGAAAGAAAAGGACTGAGGAAGAGAAAGCATTAGAAGAAGAAAGGAAACAAAAAATCCAAGAAAGATTCCGCTTAGAAACTGGGCTGTTGGTGGACATGCCTAAAACCAATTTTGGTAATACCAATGATGGCAATACGAGTAGGAGATTTTTTGAAAACACAGAATTAGCGGCGGGCATAACAGGCATTAACCACGAATTAATACACAAATTTAAAATCTTATTAGAGGCGATTTCAAGTGGACACAAAATAAATACAACAAAATTCGAAGAATACGCCTTCAACACCGCGCAAATGCATGTGGAATTATACGGATGGCATCCCATGACTCCAACAATGCATAAATTACTATTACATGGGGCGACCATCATAGATAATGCACTGGTGCCAATCGGCCAATTGTCGGAGGAGGCTGCAGAAGCACGAAATAAACATTTTCGGTTATACAGACAGAATTTTTCAAGAACATTTTCAAGGGAAGAATGCAACCGTGATATTTATCAAAGATTGCTTCTTACTTCAGATCCACTCGTAAGTAGTGAAAGATCGTTAAAGAAAACTTCACTCAACATTTTTTCCAGTGAAGTTATAGAACTATTAGAACCTGCCGAGCCCCACAGACAATCAAGTATTGAGCACGAAGAAGTCGAGATAGAAACATCTTTTAATAAGACAATTTAATGCATTTTTATTTATTTATGATTTATGAGAATAAAATGTGTTTTTATTATAAAATATATGTTTTTCTTATTTATTTTTTAAAATAAATAGATAGTTTTTTAAAATACAGTCTTTCGAAGCCATTAACGTCCAAAAATAGTTTTGGCCGCCTAAATATTTCAAATCTACCACTGTGCACAGTCGCGACGGCTAACAGGGCTGCATTAGCATGTAGCCATTTTTCGTATTGGCGACGCTCCGAGCAATCCGATAACGAATTTGAAGTGAAATATTCACTAGAGGTGTATTCCCATTGCATTGCGACGAGTACGATGCTATTGATGAGGGCGGCAAAAGTTTATTTTTACATATATTACGTATATTGTATACGGTATAAAAATTTTGTTTCTAATTGGTGCCTTTGCCTTTGCATACGCTGCTCGCTCAACAAAATTTAATGAACTGCCGCAAACGGCCAACAGCACCTTTTTATCAACATACAAATGCTATTTTCTTTTTCCCATGCTTCGTCAAGTGTTGATGACTACAGAGTTGTAGTCCTACTGCAATGTTGTGAAATGACAGTGCTAAATAATTTTTTTGCAAACAATATTACCGTTTTTTTTAAGGGAGTGTGAAAACTTTGTGTTTTCCTATGGCCCAATCGCAACGAATACTTTCATTTAAAGTGCGTATATATTTTGCCGGCCGATTTGAAATTCTTTCAAAATTCTTACTATTCTTTTATATGCACGAAATGCGCAAGCGTACGTCGGACCTCTCTTCGCTCACCGCCTAACTTGTTGGTGTAGTCGTCAACCCTGCAATTCCCGACAACATGTCAAAACGGCTCAACCGCAGCAATAGTCTTAAATTTTGTAAATGCTGTGTACAAAGAAATTGTCGAGTTGAGAGCTGAAAACGCCGGGTGTTCTGTTTAATAAATTCATTACGTGATGACAATATGCTGCTTAAACAGAAAATTGAGAATCTGAAATCGGATTAGCATGCTGTGCTGCCTAACCCGTCTAATGTGGACGTATTGGCTTCGACCGTGGCTATGTCGAGGGGCGTTAAATGTCTGCATGAGAAAACTGCTTGTGCTGCGCAAACTAATGAATCAAACAATGGTACTCTTTCGGCTATTTCTTTGAATGCTCTTCTGACCTATACTGCTGCCGCCGCCACAAACTCGGCCATTCATCTCCCCATTGTTCCTGCTCTTGCTGGAGCCAACTCTCCTTTGTCCATTGTTGTGTTTCATGCTGCTACTATTTCCATGGACTCTGCTAAAGCTGCTCCCCCAATTGCTGTCGCCGCCGTCTCTGGTGGTAAAATTCCGACGTTCGTTTCCTCATATACTCCTGCTCTTGCTTATGCTCCTACACCTGCTGTGATGTATCGCGCTGCTGTTTTAAATCATATGAGCACTAATAAGAGGAACGACTAAGGACAGGCGTTTGTTGTGGGGCCAAGTACAATTTCCCCCTGCTGGATCCGCCCCTGTTATAAATATAGTCAGCCGATTTACGAAATGGGATTCGCTGAAAATCTTGATCGTCCTCGTGGATGAGTATCTGATGATACATTTTTTCAATGTCTATATTGTGCACAAATTTGTGGGTCAGCGAGTTCAAGGATTTTGAATCTGAATTGAATTGTACTCGATTTGGCACCGAAATACGTTTGAATTGTGGGCAGACTTTAGTGAGAAGAGAGGAGTTGCACTAAGAATAGGATACTTCCCTCTTAGATACTGCCACAAAGGTTTGAGTCCTGTTAAAAGGTATTTTGATCAGCGACTGATTTTGGGTTATTTTGGCTTGGATGAAGCCTGTTCAGTCTTTCGACCACTTTGTATCTGGCCGTGAGAAAATCATCCAATTGTGCCCACGAGGGTAAGTCTCCCCGTGAAGAGAGAGATTGTTCCCAAAGTGGCAATGTGGTTTCGGCAAATTTCGAAGAGTATATATACACTAGAATGGGATCCCAACTTCCTGTGCTAACGTCTTGAGAATGGAGCATTGCGGTTTGAAGCCTTGAAGTTCCTCACTATTTTCGAATTGAATATGCAAGGTTTTTAGAGTTTTTATCTGGTTGTCAACAAGGATACCTTTGTTTTCGGGTCGAAGCTGTCATCACTGAGCGCGTACTGCTTGACAATAGAACAGGGTTTTCCTTGCGTTTTGTACCGAAGGTGGTACACTTTTTGTGCACAGGAGAGCTTTGGATGGTTAATGTACACCGCTGAGAAAATGTCCCGAAACGCAGGCCATTCTTCATAACCATAATAAAATGTCTCCGAGTTGCAAGCTGGGACGTGAAGACATACGAGTGAAGAGGCCGAGGCATGTTCCACGCGGGGTGGTGGACTTGGTTCGGCGATTGCTTTAATTAGTTGATCTCCAATTTGTGCTTTGGTCACTTCAAAAACGTCAAGGCAAGTAAAATATTTACCTTCTTCCGAAGTCTTAAAGATTTCGGGTAGGGTATCCTCTGGCTGTGAAAAACCCAGATCAGATTCTGTGTGATCTATGATTGGTGAATCGCTTTAAACATTTGCGCGCATGAGTAAATGCTTTTCGATTTAGAGCGCGTTTGTGAGGATTCCGGGAGGGAAGCGAGGCGCATTTTCAGAAAAAAGAAGAAAGAGGCCGAGATGCGCAGGTTCGTGGATCTTGAGATGCTAGCCGATAGGAAAAATGCCCGAAAATTTTATCAGAAGCTACGGCGGCTTCCAGAAAGTTTCAAGACCGGGGCAATGTCCTGTAAGAATGAAAACGGCTACCCGATGACCGACACAGAGTTCACTCAAACTGTGGAGGGAGCACTTCTTATCGCTGCCTAACGTTGGCCACGCGGAAAATATCGGAGATGATGAACCTGAGCTTCCAATCAATGACAATGATGTCGAAGTACCGTTACCCGACTCGAACGACAATAGCGTGGCTAAAAACAATAAGGCCGTTGGTGCTGACCGACTGCCCCCGTAGCTATCAAGTGCGACGGCGAGGGTCGGACGAACGCATACCTGCTGATTGAAATTTAAATGTACTCTGCCCAATCCACAAAAAGCGCAGTTCTGCAATATCCGCCAACTACCGCGGCATTAGTCTCTTTAGCGTAGCAAATAAGGTTCTGTCGAGCGCAATGTGTGAACGGCTGAAGCCCACCGCCAACGAACTGATTGAACCTTATCAGTGTGGCTTTACACCTGGCTATGTTACCATCGGCCAAATATTTACGATACCCTAAATCTTGGAAAACTCCGAAAATGAAGAATAAACACACACCAACTTTTTCGGCTTCGAATCCGCAATGTTTGAATTTGGTATCCCAATAAAACTAATATCCGAGCCGTTCATGCGATTTATTTAACCTTATGTTAGAAAAGGTAATTCGAACTGCAGAATTGACCCATTCAGGCACCATATTTTATAATAACATGCAACTTTTGACGTATTCTGATGATATCGATATCATTGGCCTCAACAACCTCGCCGTTACTTATGCCATTTCCAAACTGAATAAAGAAGCGAAACGTATAGGTCTGGATGGGAACGAGGGCAAAACTAAGTACCTCCTGTCATCAAATAAACAGTCAGCGCACTCGCGTCTTGGCTCCAGCATCACTGTTGACATTTAAAATTTTGAAAAAGTGGATAACTTTGATTTTCTGCGCTACGTAAGGCGCACTCGCTGGTTCACCAACTAAGGGAAGGAAGTTAATGGCTCCCGCTTGCGATATCGCCAAGGGCTTTGTTTCCCTAAGTGTGCCTTCGTCGTCTTGCACGGTTGCTGCCCCTTTAAACTAACCTGACCCTACGGAGACTAAGAAGCTCCTTGACCTCCTTGTTGGCCAGAATGAGGGCCTCTACATGAACTAGTGAAAGATCGTCAGGAGCAAGTATGAGAAAACTGGGAGGTTGCTTACGATCGGGATTTACAACCTGTCACTATATGCTAGCAAGAAGAACAACTGTGTCATAAAATACAGTTTTGGTAGAATTCTTGTTCATAGATAGATAGATACTCTCCAGAAACGAACCGGAATGTCCCGGGTTTATTCCAAGGGCTGTTGTTTCGGCGATCTGACCCTGTTTAGATCGGCCTACCCCATACCCCAAGAAGTCAATCTTCTACCTCATAAACTTGAGGTTTAGGACGACTTCGACATCACGATACTCAACACCGCAACATCTGAGGAACTTGACAAAGCCGGTTTGTTAGAGCTTGATCTGCTCCATGCAAGAGCTGCCTTGGCAGTAGACACCTTACAGGTAATTTGGGGCACTAGGTGTGATAATCCCAGATCATGTCTGCTAATTTCTAGCAGCTTGAAACATACTTCTTTTTCAGATCTCTTCTCCAGGGCCCCTGTAGTGGCCCAAGTCCTGGTCATCATTAGCGGGAACCTACTGGATATCGTATTGGCATCCAGCTACATGTCAGGAGATGATCCCCGCGCACCACCAGAACTAGTTAATAAACTGGTACAATACTGCGACAATAAGGAATTTTCTTTAATAATCGGGTGCGTCGCCAACGCACATCAGGTCTAGGAAAGCAGCGGCAACAGAGGTGAGTGCCTATTAGAATTTATACTTAGCTTATTTTTAGGACTAAACGCGCTTTTATCCGTTTAACCTAATCTTTATTAAAAAATTTACAAAAGTGAAAATTTACTTATCGTACGATTTTTTGTGTCAAAAACAAGGGTTGCAAAGCACTAGTGAATTAATTGAAATGATTGAGTGTTGTGCAGTGTATAAAATATTAAATGCTTAAGTTACTAAAGTTGCTGCATTTCAAATGCAATATTGCTAGTATGCCACATATTTAATATCGAGAATACACCAACATCGCACCTGAAGATATAACGATAGAAAATACTTAAACGTTGGTGAGGAACTGGTACGTGGCTAGCGAGTCCTACATTTGGGTTCATAGCATTATAAGGTTCGATATAGAAGGAGCTCCCCCATTAAAATAATTCTTAGGAACCTTAGGAAAACAGACTGGGAAAGATTCAAAGACAACCTGAGGCAGAAAGGGGGCTGACAGCAAATATCAAAAACACAATTGAACTATAATTCAATGTAGAACAGCTCAATAGGTTATTCGTCGATACTTGCGGCTTTTGACACTGTCAGTCACGCAACCCTACTAGCCGACGTGAAGACAATAACACTTCCACATGCTGAAGGATCCACCAAGAGTCTATTACCACCTTTATGAACTCTCGCCTTATGAATGCTGTCATTTGACCACCCATAGCAGACGAAGAGCTTCAGCTAACTCGAGAATCACTTTGGTCCAATTAAGTTCTGGATATTGTAGTAGGCTCAACTCCTACTTATCCAGACTCTACCCTGATCCTGATCGTAAATGAATGTCCAACATGTGGAGAATAAGCGCGCGATACCAACCACCTATTCACATGCCGCAATAAACCTAATCATCTAACAACCCTCTCCCTATGGTTCATCCTCGAAAATCGGTAAGAAAGACCCACTTCACTCGAAATCTTTCAGTCCGTCTGTTGAACATCATTCGTACTAAAAACACAGAAAAGGTTTTAGACAACTGCGTAAGGACTAATGTTATACCTTGTAACCCGCTGCACGAATGTCAGCATGCATATAGCCGAATCCCCTGGAAGACTGCCCTCTATTAGCAGAAAAGTGTACTCCGGGATTGTGTCGGGAAGAAAGTGCATTTGTTCGAACTATCAAAGGGGTAAACAACACTCTGGTGGTCTGGATAAACAGTATGATAAGTAGAGATAGCAGTATCAGATAGCAGTATCAGATAACAGTATTAGATAGCAACATTACAGTCAACACAACAAGGCGTTGGCCATAGTGCGGAATATTATCTCCATTGCTCTGGAATATGGTAGTGGACGAACAACTTCAGACGCTAACACGTACTGGTCTAACTTGTCAGGGATGTGCGGATGATATTGTAATAATATGCAAAGGAAAGTTCGTAGATATTCGATGCGAATAATCGTGCGGGTTTATACAAACGTCGTGGATCACCAATTTAGGATAAAACGCGCTTTTATTTGTTTAACCTAATACACTGAATAAATATACCAGGCCTGGAGAATTCCGAAGCGCTCCTAGGATCATACACCGTAAATCGCTTTATAGAATGCATTAGCTTATCGAAGAACAAGCTAAGAATAGCTACGGGGATTCTTACAGGACACTGTAGCTTGAAATATGACCTAATCAAACTCGAAATCCACTAGGAAAAATACTGCAGACTATGCAGAGTAGAAAAGGAAGCTGCAAGACATATACTGGAACAGTGCTCTCCACTAATGTACAAACGCAAAAGGTCCTGGGTGAATATCTAATAACGGATGACAGTATGAGGCAGTATGAACTTCACAGAATCAGAGTCTATACTTAAGTTTAACTGGAAGGTTGTACTCAAGGAAGCTTTTTAATGCATTAAGGGGGTGCAATAGACCCCAAAGTCGCTGTGTACAATCTTCAACAATAATAATAATAATATGGGCAGACAGTATCTTCGCAGCAGCATCTAGAACTCACGAAACAGTCACGCAATGTTTACAAAACTTAGATAAGCCTATAAAAAAACTGCTCGAGGAACCAGTCAGTCGAGAAAAAAGTCAACAATATGCTCTAAAAGTAAGGAACCTCACATAGAAACCACAATTGTTATTTGTCGCTCTCTCAAAGAAGGTATAGCCGAATACTGTATAACACTTTAGGTCAAAGCACTCAAAACCAAACTCTAGATATGTTACAGAACTATGCCAACCAAACCTCCACTTAAGAAGAAAAGCACAACTCGTTTTATCGCAGTAGACACATCACTTAAGATAACCAAAAAGAACTCAAATTGTCAACAAACATTTGAATAAGGCTATTTGCGAATTATTAAAAGTGTTCGTTTGTCAGATAACTTGTACAAGCTTATACCAAATCGCTACCTAGTGGGTGATGGAGGGATATGCATTACAACCAGACAGAGTTGTTGATGAAGTCTACTATGTTGGAGGTCTCGATCCTAGATACCTGTCCTAGATTATCCAGAAAAGGACTTCCTAATGATGTTAGACGAATGCGCGCTAGAGCTGGGCATTTACATAGGAAATGCCCGACCGGTTATTTTGGGGTCCTGTCTCGTTATGCGGATTGCCCATTCACTCCGCAAGTGTGCCCAAGGTCTAGTGGCCCGCGTATACTGGAATACTCTGGTCCTCTTTTCATTATAATCTGGCCAGGTAGTCCTTAATATCGTGATATCATTTTCCACTTTCGCTGTGTCTTCTTGAGATAGAGGTTGCGTATATTTCCTTTCGCTTTGGATAGGGGTATATACAACTCATATGTATTTCATCCCCTGCAGATCCACTAACTCATCGGCTTTCTTATTACCTTCGATTCCTTTATGCCTGCGAATCCAGATGACAGAGACTTGCCGATGCAAGCACCGACTACTTTTGAGCCAATATTTAGTGCCGTTTGAGCCTTAACATAGTTATCTTTCCCGTTATGGCATCGGAATGGGAGTAGATGCCGCCCCCAGAGCAGATAGACGATTCGACACTCTGCAGGATGAACGATGACGCCCCCACCAGGATTATGGATAACCTAACCTAACAATGGCTAGCGCAGGTCTGATAAATAGCATAACGTGGCGACCTATGCTATCGCTTGCATCAAACCACCTACCCATAATCATCTCGACTGACAGACCTGCTGACTTTGGCTGCTTTCGTAAACGAAATATGCAAAGCATTTTTAAAACAGATGCCCATGCTTTGCCATGCATTTATGTATTACAACCCTGCTTTGCATGTAAAACAAAAGTCATGCACATTTTGACAACTCATGCGCATGAAATAGGGTTGTCATTCATTTATGAATTCAATACTTTGTCTAAATTATTGCAGTGGCGTTTACGAATAGTATGCAATGCATGTAAGCTTTGCATATTGCGTTTACGAAAGCAGCCTTTGTCTCCGGGGGCCACCGGACCTACATCAGCTATAAAAGGCTGACTGGGTCAGTTTCGTAGAGTTCACTGAAAATGCCTTCAGATCTCTTCCCATACCCACTGATATTCGCAAAAGCGAACAGAAGTCCCGCAAGGTGGCTGCGTCTGCTGAAGCTCGCTTCATCCCGGCAGGGAGGATCCCCGAGATCTGTCCCAATTTCCCGGCTGCTCTAGCAAATGAGCGTGACCACCTTCGCCACTCCGATCCCCGCATTTATAATATAAGGGACTTGAACGTGGCGATTCGGAGATTGGTAGATCATAACAGGTGGAACAAGTGGGAGGAGAATTTGAAGTCCTGCTACTTAGTCACGGGTGTTGGCAAGCTCTGGTCCAGCGTGAGGTTCTACCTGCGTGGTAGCCAATATTATTTAGAGACTCAACATCTAAACTAAGAAAGATTAAACAAGGGGTACCGTACTACTACATCTCCAAGCTCTCTCATCCGCCAGTGGGAGTCACAATGGTCTCTTATGCCGATGATTGCTCGATAATGGCAACCGGCAATGTAATTGATGACCTGTGCTCGAAAGTGAAACTTGGTGTTGTCCCCTACTAAGTCCTCGGCGACCCTCTTTACCACCTGGGCGAAGGAGCTCAGGCTGGATCTCAGCATCCACATCGATGGCACCCCCATTCCGACGGTTAATCACCCGAGTACAGAGCCGTAACAATGTCCTCAAGTCGCTCGCCGGCAGCTCTTGGGGCAAAGGCAAAGAAACGTTGTTGGCAATAAACAAGACGATTGGCCGGCCGGTAATTAACAATGTGCTCCGCGTTAAAGGGCACAACCTCATGCTCAGCAAGCAGTTCCTCACCGCTCGGGGCACCCAAACAGGCATCTGTTTGCAGTGGAGCCCCCCCCCCCCCCCCCCAGGCACTTCACAGGGCAGTTCCTAGAACTGAAGGACGAGATCCAGCCATATATAACACAACCGCTGGATCCGAGTCCTCGCCTCGCGAGTCCCGCTTCACTCTGGCACAATCGCGATCTGGATATTGTAGTAGGCTCAGCTCCTACCTATCCAGAATCAACCCTGACGTACCCAACACATGTCCGGCATGTGGAGATTCACCGCACGATACCAATCACCTTTTCACAAGTCCTCTCAAACCCACTTATTTAACCTCCCTCTCCCTCTGGTCCAACCCTGTCGAAACAGCACGTTTCCTGGGCCTCTCCCTAGATGAGTTGACGACAACGACCATGGGGGAATCCGCTCTTTACAGGACGGGACTAGCCGATACAACAACAACAACAACAGGACCTTACCCCTCCCTCCTTCGTTCCTGCTTGGACACAGCCTTAATTTTCTGCTGAAACTTCAGTTTGCGAGGGCTGGAATCCGTCCTGGTCTTAACTATGTCTGAATGAGCCTAATTGCTGTCTGTGAAGATGTGCATAGTACATATCAATCAGTTGGAAGCCGGTTTAAAATGGGATCCCAATCCGACATGGACAAGAGCGACAAAACATGCACTGCGTTGAACTTTCTACAGACTTGTGAGTTTGCAGTCTTAACCCCACCTGTGTTTAGTTCGATTAGGATTTCATTTTTGATGATGAGCCAGGAAAGAAGTAACAGCACTCCTCCCTGTGTTGTGCCCCTATATTCTTGTTTGTTCACTTTTTCTCCCCCCAACTCAGCTTGTACTTCACGAGATCCAATTCCTCATTGTTTCTTCCACCTTTGTCCTAACTAGGGCGAAGGCAGCCAGTGTGAATTGCTTCTGCGGAAGGGATTTTTTCACAGTATACACCGCTTCGTGTACCGCCGTCTCCGCAGATCTTCCCTTTAAATACGCATGCAGCGCCGTATAAAAGTGGATGTTCACTAGTAATTTTCGCATATGTAAGTCTAAAATTCTCCCAAGAACTTTTAGAACAAAAAATGTAAGACTCATCGGCCTCAAGTATTTGGCCACTTCGTGTCCCCTTCTATCAGATTTTGCAATGAAAACCACCCATGTTTCTCCAGGTAGTCGGAATATAGTTGTAAAGAATACAAGCAGTGACGATTTCCTTCAGATCCCTTACCACTAGTAATTGCCCAGGCAATCTTATCTTCAGTTATGGGTATCTACTAGAATGCCCAGAGTTTCGACTGATGGTTCCACCCATGTACCGCCAACTAGTTTTACGAAAGTTTTATTTGAAATTACCTCGCCAGGATTCCTGTTTTGCAGTCATTAAAGGCACTCCTGAGATTGGATGGCAGGTCCCTCAGGCTTTTGTCCCATCACAGAAGGTAGTTCTGTTTGTTCCTCGAAATTAGACAAGCGACGCAGTAGGCCACTTGAAAGCTCTTTTTCAAGGATTTAACTCGGTTATCTAGATTTTCCGAAGATATAATGGGAGTCTATGACTTCCTAATCAAATAAGGTTCAAGATGTTCGTTTCGGATTTCTTGCTGATGATCTACTCTCCCTTTTCCAGCCTATCGAAAAAGATTGAAATATGATTCGAAAAAGAGATTCTCTGTGAAACTATCCAGTTCCTTATTACAAGATAGGGAAAGTTTGTTTATGTAGTTATATCAAGGACTTCTTCTCACCCCCATAAGTTTCCGAATAAAGATAGGAGAGTTCCCTATATTGATTATGTTGAGATCATTGGACATTATAAAATCAAAAAGATACCCACTTCCGACGTTAGTGTCGCTGCTAGCAGAACAGATTCTCTGGAAGTCAATGTGGTTCCCATCTTGCGATCGGTATCGCTTCGCCATCTATATCGATTGTGGTTCTTATGATCCAGTATTTTTGGCAAGAGCGGTCTCGTACTCCTTGACCACCGATTCGTACCTGACCTTATCATCGCACATGATTTCTGCACTCCATCATTCCTGGCGATCTTGTCAAAAATAAAGAGATCTCTGGATCATGAGTTCATAATTGGTTTGCATTAAAGAGGGTTGTCCAAGCAGCATCGCCAGCATACCGGGGTAAGGAACTTGAATTGCAGTCGACTTTGCCGAGGCATCGGTGGAAACTGGTAGCGATTGCTTATTTATACGCTACCAGCCATCCAGTTTAAAGTGTTTGTACCTTTCTTAGTCAGGCACCTAAAATTTCGACCTCTTCATCGCATCAAGGAGCAGGTACATCGATAGGGTCGTTTAGGCAAATGTTGAATAAACATTAATAAAAAAATAGAAAAGAGTAGCACACTCGATACCATGCCCTCTTCAGAAAGGCATATTGTTGGTTCGCCGACAAAGAAAGTATGCAGGAGTTAAAGTTTGGTTGTTGTGAGGGTGGCTTGATAAAGAGCACAATGGTCGCGAATTCCAGCAGTTTTCACTTTGAGCTAGTAGTGTGCTAAGCTCCTCAATGAAACTCTCTGTTGTTAAGTTGAATACTGCTTCCTGGTGAAGAGCTTTAATAGCAGAAGGTTTTCATATTGTATACTCCTTTATTAAAAATTATTAAAATTGGTCCAGCATAGTCAAGTGCGCTTTATTTGAATGCCCTGGCAGGCTGAAGTAGAACGGCCGGTAAGTTACCAATTTTTGTTCTTGCATTTTGACGATATACCTATCACACACAAGGCATCTTCGGAGGACTGATCTTGCCAGGCTTCAGGAGGAAGGAAGTCTACACGTTGGACTACCTTAACAACTGTAATAAGTGCCATGTTTGATTCATAAGATTTTAAAAAACCTGTCTCGTGGTGCTTGTTCCCTTCGTTTGTGTGTTTGAGTACAGTTGACCTAAGAATGTTGTAGAACCGAAGTATGTACGATGTAATGCGGAGAATAGGCTAGAATATTTTGTAATTAAATATAAGTATTCAATATAGTTGGTCGTTATAGCAGTGTTGTGCAAACTGACGCCTTTGCTCAAGATATGCCCCAAACTTTGGTTGAGTTTGCGCCAATGCGATTGTGTTGCTTTCAACCAAGACGGTCCATTCTACCACAGAGCGTGTGCACGAAGTTTAAAAGGTGTTAAGCCCCAGGTTAAACAGTCGGCTGGATTTTCATTAGTGGGACGTATTTCCATTGAGATATACTTGATAACCATTAAATCTCGGCAACTCTATTTGCAAACGTAGGCTGCCCATTGAATACTTAATTACTACGTAACCCACTCAAAACCGTCGTGTTATCTGTCCAGTAGTAAAATTTTCAATGGTCGATTCGAAATAAGTTTTGACCTTTGCCATTATTTCCACCAATACATAGTTCACGTCGTGGAATTTAGAGAACTTTGAGTAGCGCTACATTAGTTTTACATTGTATTAAATTAGTAGAGATAGCGCTATCTGTATAAATATACGCAAACTCATATACCACAGCACCATAAGCTGCCTGTGAGGCATCGCAAAGCCCATGTAAATCAACTATGCTTGATCGATTGTAGCCCACCCATCTAGGAATCCATTCTGAATGATGTGTTGGTGGAAGGGAAACTTGCCAGTCCTAACCACAGTGTTTCAAATATAATTTAGGCTACGATAGTGGTAGGTGCGAGCCAACCTAATGAATCAAAGAGTTTGATCACATCTGAAAGAAGGTTGCTCTTCGTTATCGTGGTAGCAAAATTAAAATCGATTTTGAAGATAAATTGGGCTTCTCTTGTATCCCAATACAGTCCTAATGCCTTAAAAAAACTCTCTAAAGTCAATTGAAATCAGTTGAGCTTATCTCTGTATTCCGCTGGCATAATTTCCATCAACTCAGTGAAATGGAACTCTCCTTAAATTGAAATCCCCTCTCTTGCAAAGCATAGTAATTGTTTGTTTAATTCTATCGCCTCTTGAGTTGAATAACCAACAGAAAGTATATAATCTACGTAGCTGTCATTTAAGAGAATTTTACTTGCAAGAGGAAAAGAACTCTGCTCATCATTTGCGAGTTGGTGTAACACACGTCACGTATGAGTAAATAAGGCGCTGAAGTTGTACCACAAGTAACGGTGCAAAGCTTGTAGATTTTTATGTTTCTAGTAGAGTTTTCTCTCCATAGAACGCATTGAAAATGTTGGTGTTCATTACATACGTTGATCTCCCGAAACATTTTCTACAGGTCAGCTGTAAATGCTATTCTATGATACTTCCACCGAGATAGAATAAACGGTAAATCATTTTTATTATTGTTTGCCTTATATTTATGAATCGGCTGTAATTTATAGAGCTTGAGGCCAGGTTTGTATTAGGGAATAATATGAGAAAACAACAATTTTTCAAAGTGGTAAATCTAGCAGCGAGCTCAGCGTTGAGCGAGGTTTTCTCTGGATTTCGATTCCCACCATCAAACACAACTCTTAGTTTAGTAGTTTCTTTAGGGTCCCATGATGATAGAGAAAATATGAATTTGCTGAAAGGTTTTTCGGATACTCGCCAATTTCCTTCATGTGCCCTAGAGTTACATACTCATCCATGAAACTCTTGTAAACCATCGCAAACAAGGGTTGCAAATTAAATCCTTTTTCAAGCTGTTTTTATTTTCGAAGTGGGTTGAAATAAGTATGACAAAATGAAGGTAGTTCTGTTGTACAATCAAACGTTCAAATGGCAATTGTACGGTATATCGCCCGGTTCCTCCACGCGAATGGGTTTCTAAAAAATGCTTCTCAACTGCAGCTTCCTCAGTTGGCATTGGTCGCCCTTCAATCAAGTCTTCATGTTCCCAAAACACACGTAGCTGGTCATCGAGAGAAACTAAATTGACAGAAAGAATGCAGTCATTAATGCTTGATTTTATTGTGCCCGAGATCATCCACCCAAAATATGTTTCTTGTAATAATAATCCATTAATAAATCAGCACCTAAAATAAAATAAATTTTAGCTGGAGAACTGAAGTTGGGATCGGCGAGAAACATGCTGGGTAAGTTTTTTATACAACTTGCTTCAATTTCTACCATAGTATAAGTTTTGGAAATGACATTCCAGGTCAAACATGTAGTTATAATGTGAACGCAAACCAAGTTTAACAGCTTTTCTTGCAATAAAGGATTGGGACCCTCCGATGGGAGATACATTTACATTTATGTTGCGTGTCCTTAATCTTAGCAATGAGCTGCATCTTCCGATATAAAAGAAGTTTGAGCTCCTTGATCAATAAGAGCTTTAAATAAAATTTGCTACTGGGTGTACCTTAGTGCAGTTTAGACGTCGATGTGGTAGCTGATCCGATATTGCTAAGAGAGGTAGCCGGATTATTCTTATTAAGAATTGAGTTTCCAATAAAAAGTGCAATAAAGAAATCGTTGTGAAGAAGAGTATGATGGGACTCTCCGCAAACTTTGTAGCGTGATGTTGTTTTACAATTACTCTAGGTGGACCTTTACTTAAGCAGTTAATACACAATTTGTTTTGCTTTACAAATTCTTTTTTGTCAGCTGCGGAAAATGCAGCGAATTTGAAACTTTTGTACAAAAGGTGATTTCGATGGCAGCAGAGACAACTGGTTTCTAATGGGGTGGTAGTTGTTGCTGTATGAACTGTATTTGTGTGAGATTTTCGACGGAATTCCTTATTTGACATCGTAAGATTCTTTTGCTGCTTCCCTGTAGGAATATCTTCTTGGACAAATTCCAATGCTTTGTACGTAGAATATACAATTTTGAGACAAAATTTAACTAAGGGAATATCAATACTTCGTTTAAGAGATTGCTCCCAGTCTTTTAACGTTTCTTTATCAAGTTTTTGAGCTATTAGAAACATAGGATGGGGTCTCAGTTAGACGTGTCAATATCTAATGTTCTTAAAAGTGCAAGGCCATTACATGTAACATCTAAAAATTGTTCAATGCTATGTAGACGTCCGTCAGTGTTTTGTGTATTAAACAATTTCCTTAGTGTTTGGTCAACGAGTTTGCGTTTGTTGTGGTATCGATTCACTAGTACGGACCAGGCTGCTTCGTAACTAGAATTTGTAGCTGAATTCTCCGCTGCCAGTTCCTTGGGAGTTCCAGTGCATGAACCTTTTAAGTAAACATATTTTTGTACCTGTGTAAGGGTAGCGTTGTTATGTACGAGCGACAGAATCATGTCGCGAAATGGCATCCACTCTAAGTAATATCAGGAAAATGTTGGTAAATTGATCTTGGGTAGGCGCGCGTTGGCTGCAACAGTGTCATTGCGAGAGGTGTTAACTGCAAAGGTGCTTGAGTGATTTCTAGGCGCCGTCGGAAGAGCAAGCTCCATTTGCAAGTCGAGCAGTTTTGACTTGAATGTAATATATAGGTCGTAATAGTCGTAGAATACTTCATCATTTAGATTGGGTACGTCAACGTCGAGAATTGAATTAGACCGAGCAGTACTGCAAATGTCGTCATAGCCTTGTTTGAAGCTACGAAAAAGCAGTTCAACTTCTGTAAGAAGACTTTTCAAAAATCCAGCAGATTTGTCGGCAGCTGGTTTCACTACAAAGCTTTGTGAGAAGCGCTTAAGGTGCGAGTAAATTTTTCTTTGGTCTTCAATTTATGCGTTAAGAGACTCAATTTTACTAGCCGAAATTTGCAGGTTAGGTGATCCACGTGAATACGATGTAATACAGAATACTTAGCTGACAGCGAAGTGTATAAGCGGGGGTTGATACAAGAATTTATGATAGGGACTAAGAACTTTCAAAGCTCGCGGGTTTCGGCACCAGTTTAATGTTGAATAAACATTAATAGAAAACATTAAAAAGAAGAGCACACTCGATTTGTTCAGCTTGAATGTCTCACTTCGAACGCTAATTCAGCGCAACTTCATTTATTACTATTTATAGTTCACCAAAAAAAAGATAAAATAACCAAAGTAATTAACAAATTGAATAATACCGAACAGGCAAAAAACTTACAAAACTTTCAAGCAGAGAGCACAATTTCGACATTTCATTTGCAGGGTAAATTCCAAGCAAGAAAAATAGCTGATTGTGGCATATGGTTGCATTGGCGTAAACACAACGAAATTATAAATTCGAAAAAGCATAAATAAGTGTGATTTATTGATTGCATTGATTTACTAACAAACCAATTGTAAAAGAAAAATTCAGTATTTTTCATGTATTTGAGTAAGTCGCGTTACTCTATGAATTACTTTACTAGCTAATTTTTATTGGGTTTCCTAAACGAACACTCCTATTAAAAGGCAGAACCACAACTAGTAATTTTCACGGATGGGCCGGTAAATTTTAGCACCCACTCAAACGCTGTATTGTCAGAAACAAAAGTCAATCAGTTCACTGTGATACCTCAAGCATTGCTACCAATGCACACTTGCATCTTCCGCACGAAAAGAAAGTATTATTTGCACAGACAGCCTCAGAGCTCTTAATGTCATTTCAAACGATAGCAACGAAACTTACCACTTTGTGTCAGATGGAAACTTACAACAACCAATCAGACTTCTATGGGTCCCTGGACACACTGTAATAAAAGGCAATAAACCCCAAATCCAAAAAATCCTTTGAAAACACACTCGAAAAAAGACTTCGAGTCCATACAGTGTCAGTTCTTTCATATGAAGGCATTTTAGAATGCTTTCTAACCTTCCAAGGGCTATTTGTGTAATTGCTTGATTGTTTAAGTTCTTTAAGCTGATCCGTTCATCATATAAAGAACGCTCAAACTCTGCAGCTACCACTCCTGATGAAGCCAAATTCGTCCAGTTAAGGCTTATTTAAGGCAAATTTAAGGCGATGAACCAGTTGTTCCGCCGAAGACGGAGATCTGAATATTTGTCAGAATTAAAACAACGGTATAAGTGGAAATATCCACAGCGACACCTCACTATCAATGATTTAGTACTGGTTCGAGAAGAAAACATACCTCCCAATGATTGGAGATTAGGTAGGGTGGCAAAGATAAATCCTGAGTCGGATGATAAGGTTCGAATCGTCGACGTTCAACTTCAGCGCGGTATAATCAGTAGACCAATAGTAAAAATTTTTATTTTACCTAATGAAAATGAATAGATTTGCTATGAACTAATTTTATTTTTCTCATTTAGAAAATGTCGAAATTGGCATGCGGTCTGTGTATGGAGAACCATCCCCTCCGTTTTTGCGCTGAATACACCGAATTACTCCCGAAATCCGGTTGAGAACTGCGCTGATTTATCGCTACTGCAGCAATTGCCTCGCTTCGAACCATCCTTTAAGCGAGTGGGACAGCGTCATTAGATGCAAGCGTTGTGGAAAACCACATCATACAATGCTTCAAGCTATGATGGCGGAGCTCGACAACACCTGCCAAACTGAAGAAAGGGGTGCGCCACCGACAGCCATGACATCAACCGCTATGGCTCTGCCCCACCAGTTCCGGCCACTCCTCAAAAGGTCATAGTCGGCTCCGAGTTCTACGATGCGCCACTTTCGCGCACTCCGCTCACTCAAAATTGAGCCAGACTCGATTCGTCTCGCCTAGCGTACTGATGACTTTCGATCGGACTGGCGGAATGAAAATGACTAACTCAGGCTTGATTCGTCTCAGCGGCGTTGCTCGGCGTGGAAGAAGGCGCGATCAAGGTGCCTATTGTCGACGAAATGCGCGAGCAATCATTGATCAAAGATCAGCAACACTCTCTTAGCACCAAATGATCACCCCGTTAGTCCGGCGAATACCATTTCCTCTGCCACGGTCACAAGGCTGCGACTCCGCACTCAAGTGCGTGGAACCGGCTGAGTGTGCCATCTCACGCTACGAAACAAACTTGGTGGTTATGAAGCGCTGTCAGTCTACGCAAATATTGAGATCATCAGTCCAACGCCGTCACCGTTGCGTTCAATTGCGCAACCGGCCGTGCAAGGCTTCAAGAATTAACCTTTCATAAAGCAGGGCCAGTCAAAATGAATTATTTAAATAAATTATTATTTAAATAAATGATATTCTAATACAATTGTTTGTTATTTACAAACAGTCATAGCGCGCTCTACCCTCAGCTTATCATTTGGTTGTTGTTGTTGTTGTAACAGTTACTCAGACCCTGCGAGGCCGGTTCAACCATGGTCGTTATCTTCAAGCTCGTCTAGGGGAGACCCCAGAAACGCGCAGTTTCGACAGGATTGGACCAAAGTGAAAGAGGGTTTAGATGAGTCGGTTTTTAAGGGCAAGTGAAAAGGTGAGCGGTATCATACGGGGAGTTATCACATGCCGGACACACATTAAGTACGCCAGAGTGACGCGGGATTCACGAAGCAGCTGGAGCTCCTCCTCTGCTATGGGTTGTGGTTTGACCCCGAGGACGGGATTCACAGGGCGAGAGTTGATGAAGGAGGTGATTGTCTCTCGGTGAATATTGTTGTCTGTTGGTGGTGAGTGTCTGGATCTCGTCGGGCATATCAAGAGATGCCCCTTGACGTGTATCGGAGGCGGATCTTCGTCTAGCACTTGAGGACTTGATGACTTTGTTGCGGCTCTGTACTTTGTTGACGATTGCAGTTGTGTGCACTGATAAAAAGGCCAGGCAGTCAAACGTAACACCCAAGATTTTTGGGTGGTTTACTGTTTGGTGCAGGTGTACCATCCATATGTATGTTTAATTGCATCCTGACCTCCTTCGTCCAGGTGGTGAATAGGGTCGCCGAGGACTTAGCAGCTATTTGGTGAGTTTGGTGACATAGTTTTTGAGATATATCTTTCATTTCAGACAAATGAAAGTGTGCGGTACCACGCTATTGCCAATTTTAAATATCGTTTTTTTTTTTTTTTGAAAATTACCGTTATATGAGAAGTGGGCGTGATTTTTGTCCGATTTTAACAATTTTTTAAATTCGGAATTGCAATTGCGTGCCGAGTTTGGTAGAGTTTGGTCAAGTACTTTCCGAGATATAAGTTTTTCATATAAAGTGGGCGGGGCCACGCCCATTTCCCAAAAAAAAGTTTGCACGCCTATTCCCTTCCAAAATCCTATCCTATGTGTCAAATTTGAGCACTTTATCTGCAATAGATACGGAAATATCGAGGTCTTTTCACAAAACACCGCTATGTGGGCGTTGCTATTGTCCGATTTCGCCCATTCGCTATACCAAAGTATCTAGGGTCCAGGGCAACGTGTATACCAAATTTCGTTAAGACAGCCCAATATTTACTCGAGTTATCCGACTGGCGGACGGACAGACAGACATTAATTGATAAAGAATCAATTTCCCTATTAATTCTAAGAATGTTTGTATATACATATATGTCTATATTTATCTTGGTTTCTTTATCCTGTTACAAACAACCGTTAGCTGAACAAAGTTATAATACCCTAGGCATCAGTGCGCTCAGGTATAAGTATGCGAACTTACACCACCAGACCATATACATACATAAGCATTTAGTACATATCAAAAATAAAATCAAAATCGTTGTGGCAACTGTGCAACAAAGTGCCCCAAAGTAGTGCGCTACGCCTCTCAACTTATAGTACGTTCAAATTGCCACCATTTAAAGAATTAAATGGAGAACTGGTTCAGGCCGTTCAAACTGCAGTTTTCGTGTTTAAGTTAACATAGTGATTCATATGAACATAAAATATTAAACTACTGAACAGAGCGATCCATATGAAATGAGCAAACTAAGTCAGCACCAGGAGCAAATATAAGCATTTAATAAGTTCGCCCTGTTCCAGCTGGCTTTTATTTACATACATATTTGGAGACGGATCGCAAAAAAGTATGCAGTGGAATACATACAGTGATATGCGAACTGGTTTTCAAATGTGTTAAATGGTTGAACTGGTTAAATTTCCAACAACAATTTACTTGTGATTTAACTTGTTTGCGATCTGATTTTGCCATTTAACCAGTAAAATGCCATTTAATTGGTTTAAAGCGCCAACTTGAACACAGTATAACCTTCCTTCTTTAAATTCATATAACGACTGACTCTTGGATATACAAAATCGACTTGTTGTAATATAAAAGAATGAACATAAGAAAGAGAGAATACATAAAATGAATTAGAATAAATGCCACTTGAAATGAAGTTTGTACGATTACAGCTCAGCCTCTCTTAGCAGAAACTCGTCCCGAGTTAGTCATCGTTATTATTCGTCTTCGGGATTCCCATTGTCCTCTATATCAGGAAACAAGGCGCACCAGGTTTTCATTTTGTTGCAATTTGACTGTAGTACGTTGTGTTCACAGTATGCCTTCGATATCTTTGACAACATAACCTCAATACCTTCTTAACCTCGTAAGGGGCCTTGTACTTTGGTTGTAACTTTTTGGGCCCGCCAGTGATTAAGGAAGAGCCTATGTTATATGTTTTGCTGAAATCACGAAATAAATCTATAACTGGCTTGGTTTTCGTTGACCTTGTTGGGACCACGAGTGTGAGTGCATCGACAAAAACTAAGGCATACTCATAACTTCGTCGACTTTTTACAAAAGTACCTAGGTGATCCAAGTGCAGCATCTGGAACGGTAATTTTTGAACATCCATACATAACTTTACGAACCCCTTTGTAAAGTTTCTCATACGTTGTAAGCAAAAGTTTTGCATAACTCTCTTCATACCATCGACACCAGGGTGACCCGTATCGTCAAAGCAAAGTTTCAGTATACGCCACCGCATACCCTTCGGAACAACTAGTAGTTGATGCCCATTCCCAATTTTTCGGAGCAGTCTGTGATTCTTCACTCAGTAAACTGGCCTTATCATTCAGCTCACCGTTTTGCCTCGGCATGGTGAACGCCCAATCGTCAATTGACATCATTAAAATCTTAGCGCCAACGTCTTTTACCTGTTCTTCACCTCTGACGGGCGCACGATTCAGAGCACCGACATGACCCATCGAGGACCCAGCGCAATGCACGATGTTGTAGTCGTACTCCTGTAATCGGAGTAGCCATCGTGCTACCTTAGGAACCATAGCTTTTGACATTTTCGCTGTTGTCATCGCTTGACAATCCGTCAGCATGGTAAAATACTTACCAAGCCAAAAACATGCGTTCACATGCTTCCACGACAGCGAGCATTCCAACTCGTAGGTATGCCAAATATTTTCCTGCTCCATATATTATATATGTATATACATCTTTAACCAACTAGATTCTCCTTGCAACGTTAAATAAAACGTTTGTATTAATTTGCATGCATCTACCCTTTTCCCTTGTATAGAACATTGATTCCAACAATTTTCTTCATATGTTATCACTGATTCGTCTATCACTAACAACTCGACAAAACAAAGTTTTTTTTCTTTTTTCAAATAATATAATTGTGTTTATTCATTTTAATGTTTTTTAACGTTGTAAGTATCAGTATATGTAACATTTCTTTTTCATGATAAATACAGTGGGCGTCCAGGAAAACGAAATTTTGGAATATCGAAATTTTAGTTTAACGAAAATAATGTTATTGACGTTTCTGTATTACGAACGCAAACGATTTTTATTATGCGATATAAAGAACGCTGTTTATATTTTTAGCTTAAACTGTGTATTCTTTGCAAAAACAAAGGTCTTGCTAACCAGGACAGTATCAAGCACTATTAAGAGTGTTCGTTTGGCAGAAAACTTGTACAAGCTTGTACCAACTTGTACCAAATCTGCAATGAAAGAGCGCAATTTGGACATTTCACTTGTAAGGGAAGTTGCTAATTCGTGCTGGGACAAATTTTTCCAAGCGAGCAAACCAGGTGATTGTGAGATATGGTTGCATTTCAGTCAACAAAAGAACTTGATATTTGAAATTATAAATTAGTAAAAACATGAATATGAGTGATTTATGAACGAAAGAAGAGGCGATTTATTAACGAACGACCGAAACACAAAAACCAGGTTATAAGTAAAATTATTTTAAAAAAAGGCAACTGCGCGGACTTCCTTGTAAATGTTTACTAAATCCTGTTCGCGAAAAACTCTGTAAGTTTCTATCTTTGAGAGACTAAAACGCCTATTTTACTGGCTAATTTTTGCTGCGCCTTTGTAACGAACACTCCCATTGAAAAACTTTTTGTACCAAGGGAACCCAGGAAAGTGTTTTCATGGCAGAAATACACTCGGAGGTTTGTTATTCCCTTCCGAGGAGCGACCGTTATTAGAAAAGAGATTTTCTATAATTTTTTAAGTAATTTGCTCCGGCCGAGATTCGAACCCGAGACACACCGAAAAAAGAGCGCACATGCCACACACTCGGCTAAGGCGGCCGTATAGTGGTATTATATGTAGATTAAAAAAAATCACTAGATTTAAAACCCCTTTCGATTTTACGAATTATTCGCCGAACATATTGGCCGTCGGTATTCGGAAAGTTTCTTAAATTTCGATGTATTCAAAGACTGACACACTCAAAATCGGTCGGAACTAAACTTGGACAGGAACACAACACAAACGAATAAAAACCTATAATTGAGCTTATTTTAAAGTTTTCTGTAAAATAAGTAAATACTTACTTGAACGTGTCAGTAGATGGAAGTCAGAAAATATATAGTAATACACGAAGTAAATATTCCAGCCACCATATACATACGTTTAATAATATAAATAAGAAATTGTAATTTACGATTTCATTCAATCAGAAAAACAAATGCCAGCGCATAAAAGATTGGTAGTCCTCGCAGGGGGAACTCACTTAGACATAGTAAAGCAGTCCATTGTGATACCACCTGTCATTTAGAACGGTAACGAACATCGGAATCAAGAAAGGTTAACCGGAGGAACATTGCGTATCTCGAATGAAATCACGCAAATTACCAATTTCCACCCCAGAGAGTTCCTGGGGTGCTAAAGAAGTAGGAGCCTAGGAGCTTGAACCTCAGTCTCGCAAAAGTAGGACAGCTGAGCAGAAAATGAAAAAATGATTCCATCTCATCATCCTCCATACAGCTACGGCAGAAAGGGTCAGATACTATATTCAGCTTAACCGTATGAATACCCATCGGACAATGACCAGTCAGAACTCCTACTAGGATCGAGATTTGCCGCTTTGTTAGCGACCTCAGTTCCTTCGAACGCCCACGTTCCCCCCTCGGCCAGAGGGTTCTTGCAGTTCTGCCCTCTCTACCCCCTGCATGGAGTGGTAATTTCCAGGGTACCCCGCCGAGCTAGCTCATCAGCAATGCAGTTTCGCGATGGCCCGGTACCCAAATTAGTCCAATGTGAAGACATTCCGAGACGGCTGAGAGAGAAGTCCGGCACTCCCCGACAAGTTTTGACTTCACCATTAGCGATCCTAAGGCCTTAATATCAGTCTGACTATCAGAATAATGTCTGGAGGGTATTAAATTGGTGAATAGCCAATCGGATGCCTCTTTGATTGCGGCCACCTCCGCCTGAAAAACATTACAGTAGTCCGGAAGACAAAATTTCCGACTGAGGGAGAGCTTCTCGCAGAAACAAACTCTGAATACTGTTATAAAAAAATAATTTTACTTTTCCCCATATTAGCATATTTTAAAATTTTATAAGGAAAAGTCTATCTATTTTAACGTTTTTATGATCAAAAGAAAGATAATCGATTTACCTTTGATGTATATTAGCAAATAAAAACTTTTTAAAGTCTTTACAATAAATCACTTCTCACAATCTGTGCAAAATTTCATTATGTTTTCGTGCTTACAATTAGATAAGTTGTATAATTCGGTCCAGCTGCAGTTGGCTCAAGTGTTTGGTGTTTATTTTGATGAACTCCTTTAGATTTAAAAGGCCTGTGAATGGAATAGATATAAAACAAAAATTACAAATAGATGTTTTGAAAAGTTGCAAAATTTATAAGAAATAATTAATCGAAATTAACGACTTTATAATACAAAACACGATAATCGAATTAATTATCTTTTGAAATATATTAACAAATAAAAACTTGTTAAAGTCGTTTACATAAAATCACTTTTCTCACAAACTTTGCAAAATATCATGTTTTCCTGCTTACAATTAGATAAGTTGCATAATTTGGTGCAGCTGCAGTTGCCTCTAGTGTTAAGTGTTTATTTCGATGAACTCCTTTATAATTAAAAGACCTGCGAAGGGAATAGATATAAAAACAAAAATTAGTAAAAAATAAAATAGTTTTTTTTTATAGAATTTTACTTTGTAATATAACAAGCCATAAAATTTATAATTTCCAACTTTGTACTTTACATTGCAGTTGGAGCTTTCGGGAATTTTTAGTTAATTGTGCACCGTATTTTTGCGAACAAGTCCTCTCTCTGTGGACGAATTAGCGACTATAACCAGAAAAAATTGTTCAATTAATTAAACCGATTCACACTGCACTTTGTTTTATTTTTATATATGTCCATACATGTGTACATATGTAGGTGGTTGCAGCAGCACCAGGTACTTGTACAGCACTTTATTTAAATGTTTATATAGTGCAGCAGCAACTGCCTACATATGTATGCACACATATACTTCTACTGCACTTTGTTTAATTTAACTTGTTTATCCACATATCCACATACAAATTATCGGTTCTATTATTTTATTGTTAACTCGATATTGCTTAGGTGACTATTACAAACCTGTCATTTAATTTATAAGTATTATTACTTGTTTATGTACATATGTACTGCTTATTACCTTATTTTAAGATGTGTTATGTGTGTGTATATAAAAGATTTGAATATCATATTGTACTAAATTGCCCAAACAAATAATGAAATGAAAAGCCGAAAAAAAATTTTTTTTGGCTAACAGACCCTTATTTGTAAAGTTAATTATTAAGACTAAATTTTCAAAGTTAAATCTACTGTTAATATAACCCAAAGCTACTTGCGTCAGCATTTCTTGAAACGTTTCACTAAGCGGCGCGTGGTGGATGTTGTTTCCAATTGTCGATATTCCATTGATCCAGCGTTTGTGTCATTTCCTATTGGTGACTGCTATTCTGATGACTTCGGCTGATATTTGCAATAGTAAATAGCATTATGCCGACATCGGCTTTTACCAACTTACTTTGGCTAACGTACTTATTGCTGGCGAGCCATATGTTGTCGGTGTCGGTTATTATTTGGAATATTGCTGATGTTAACTCCTCTGGCGCCAAAAACAAACGCCCTCGTTTGTTGTACTGGATCATTGTCGATATTTCGGATGTTGTAGGTTTTTCATTGTCGTTCACTTTGACGTTAACGTTATAGTTGAACAGTTTAACTGGTTTCTTCTTAAGATTCTGCCTTGGAATTGGTGTCACACTGACGATAGTGAAAAGTTGGTGATCAAAGCTGCCTTATGGGTTGTCTGTAATGCTTCCAGGTGGTTGATGTTGTTCATCATTTCCAAACTAAGGATTTCTTCTTCTTTATTTGAAAGGGTATTTGGTTGTAGAATTGCAGGTAGTGGTTTGCTGGTTAGTATTTCTTTAGGAGAATATATTTGTCTGTCAGGAAACTATGGAATTCTGTGGAAGTATAATGCCAGGTAAAATGCTCTCCACTGAGGGGCTGTGTTGATTGTTTATTAGGGTGCAAAAACTTTATTGTCGCTACGAGTGACTACATATGTACATATATCCTCATAGGGAAATTTATTAAAACAACATTGTGTCGTTAGATTCAATTTTGATGTTTGCAAGATCTAAAGATTCTATATTTGTAAAGTTAATCTTTTTTCTATTTAATGTAAAGTTATTGTGATATATGGGCTTTAGCCCAATGTATTGCATAGTCTATATTAATTATTTCTTCTTTAATAATTTTTAGTTTGTATTTTATTTCAATTGCAAAATTATGTTGTATGGCTTCGTTCGTTTGTATTGTTTTTAAGATTTTATTTGATACTGTGTTTATATTGTAATTCTATCAGAAATTTCTTTGTTTATTATTACTTGTTTATTAGTGTTTTCATTTATGTTGTTAATTTGATTTTCCAAAATTACTTGGTTGTCATGGTCAGGATTTCCAGCGATTCATTTCCAGACTGTCCCTAATGTGTTTATGGAATTTTTAAATCTTATTGGCTTAAGTCTATTTAGGTAAGTTTGTGTAAGGTTTAATTCGTTAATAAGAATTTGTAGGAGGGAATTTTCTCCAGTGGTTTTAGTCCTAAAGATATTGTTTAGTTGATCCAAGGTACTCTGGCAAGTGCCAAAGTCTACTTTATGTATTACTCTGTATGTCCCAGTTTGAATTTTTGTTAGTCCTGTATTAAACGTCGCTAACTGTAATATATGATTTTGAATTCTGGGTACACCAGATGTACACAAAATGGCAAGAATAAAAAAATAAATATACATGACTAGATCCTTTTGTTGCTTTTATGTACTGTTAATCCTTTTTCAGTGATTACTACACTGATTTGTCCTCCTTCACAAGCTCTTTTTTATAACTTGCTGTGAGTTTCGAGCCTATTCGTTTGTCTATTCTAACATAAATTATTTCTCCAGGGGCGCAGGTGTTCATTGGTTTCCGTGTTTAACGTGGATTTCTAAATCTTTTGCTTGTATTTTCTTAAGAGTCTCGATATCTCAACGTGCATTTTCATATTAATCTAGGTCTATTGTAATCCGTCTACCAAAAAATGTCTCGATTGGTAGTTTTACTGTAGCGGAATGTATGGAGTAGTTATATTCGTATGTGCATCGGTCTAGTAGTTCCAGAAAAGAACGATGGGTGCGTTCGGTTTGGAGGCAACGCATAAGTTCGGATGAGGTTGAATGAAATCTTTCCACTTGTCCGTTAACTTTGCCTGCATAGGGGGGTGTTTTAAAAAATCTAATACCAAGTTGATCTTCGATCATAAATTGTATTGAAGTGGAATTTAGGGATTTCTCTTTGTCTGTAACTATTATTTTGGGTACACCAAAAGTGAAAAGTATTTATCGCAGTGGTTCTCTGATATCTTCTATTGCTTTTGATTCTATTATTTTAGCCCGTGCATATCTACTGAAGTGAGTACCAGTTTTTTCTCGGTATATATACATAGTATGTCTATATGGATAATCTCTCGAGAATATTCAGAAATTGAAGTTTCAAGTATTTGGGGTTTTCTTGGAGGGCGATCATATTTATATTACTTACAAACTCTATATTGTTTGATTATTTTACCTATTTTTGCTTTAACTCAGGGAAGGAAAAGTTTTGTATGAGTTGTTGTTTATTTTCGTCCCTATTTCGGTGTGCTCGTTTGTGTGCTCTTAATATTGCTTCATTTTGTGCGCTCTCACTCGCAATGTCATCTGCTTTTGTCTGGGTATAACGGATTTTATAGTTGAAAAAATGAGTTGGGCATATTTCTTGAATTTTTCCCATTATATCTTCAGAGGTAAATATGCCATTTATCACCGAGGGATTTATGTAACGTTTTAAAAGTGAAATTAAATTTTACAACGAGAAGTTACGTTTTGTGGTTATGTGCCTATTATATGTTGGGAACGGTATTTGAAACTTATAACTGTCTTCGTGTTCTAATGAGATTTACAACTGATTTTTGAAGGCATTTATGGGTGCTTCTACGGCATGGATAAGGTTGTGTGACGAGCTTTCATCTGAATGTGTGACCACAGATAAGGAATTTACTTCAAATGGTTTGGATGGTGTATCTGCGACTATATTAGATTTGCCTTGCTTGTACCTAATTGCATAACTGTACTTTTCGAGTATTGCCTTCAATACTTTAATTTGGAGTTGTTATTTTTGTTGCTTCAGGCGTACGTGAGGGGTTAGTGATCTGTATAGATTATTTTGCCGTGCCGTACAGACTATTTCTTAGTGCCCAAATTATGGAAAGCATTTCCTTTTCGCTTAATGTGTAATTTTCTTCGGCTTTTCTCAATAATCTTGATATGAAAGTTATTGGTTTGAGGCATCTGTAGTTAAGTCGAACTATTTTTTGTAGTCAAGGTACTGTCCTTGGATGTCAAGGTGGTTTTGATTTTCCTCATTTAAATATATGTGAGTTTTCTTTGAAACATTTTTTGACATCCTGCCTTCGCCTCGAAGTAGGAATGTGAGTAGCTTTGCTAATTTAGCATACTCTTTAATAAATCTTCTATAACATCCTAATAATGATCGCAATTCTTTAATAGTAGTGGGATATGGAAAATTTGTTCTAATTTCTGCTACTACCATTTTCGTGTATGTTAGTTTTTCGACAGGGTCCGAAACTAAGTTGTGGTATTTCTGGGCTAATTGTCTTATTTAATTTTTCTTTGCCATACTCATGTGTTCATCACGGATGTGTATTGTGTTGACGTTATCGCTTACTGTCTACGGTAGAATTTTATTACGTTTGTTATGACCATGAAATTTTCTTTGGTGGGTATTACTGCTGAAAGCTCTTTTAGGCTGTCGTTTCTTAATATAGCATGAAAAGTTGTAAGTCTTGGTTGTTGTCGAGAGTTTGACGGTGCGTAAAAGTTTTGGTTTTTGGCGTGTTGGACTCTGACATTTTGATTCGAGTTTAAAGCAGAGGTGTAGGGCCTCAGGTAGGCTTTGTGGTTCTCTTATACCAAGAAGGCTAGGAATCACCAGAAAGTCCTCTGATAAAGGCATCGATGGCTTCAGCACGATAGTTTTCTGCCAGTAAGTGAACTGCTTCTTCTCCTACCTCCATGCAGCGTATTTTGTTCAGTATGAGTGATAAATGTGCGTGTACCTTTTGGAAAAATTCATTAATTGTTAATTTACCTTGTACGAGACACGTTACTTGGTATTCTTGAATCTATGTCCCTTTTGTCAGCGTAGTGGGTGGTCAAACATTGCGAAATTGCCGTCCAATCTAAAGAGGTATTGTACGATTCTAGTGCTATGTCTATTTTTCCTATTATCTTATTTCGTATTACATTTAAAATACCGAAATAGCGAGGTGCCCCTTTTGAGGGCTCGTATATCCTCAAAATGCGCTCTACAATTTTCTTCATCTCACTCATATTGTTCTGAATCTGTGCGTCTATAGTCTGATCTGTTATTATAGGATTTGTTTTAATATTAAGGACGCTTTATACCAAATTGGGCCCATTCGTTTCTATGGCTTGAGCTACCATAGTCCTAATTAGGTTTGCCAAATCTGGTGAAATTTGGTTAGAAGAGCCCCTAGTTGCTGTTAATACAGCGGAAGCAGTGCTCCCTAGAACTGGTGCCTTAATTAAATTATTTTGATTAGGCATTTGGAAAATTGAATATTATTTGGATGCTATTGTTATACGATTTTTTATGTTATCCCATCTAGGGGGCTTCCTTTTTCTTTAGAGGGTCCGCTCTACTCCTGAGTTGGCTACGGAATCGCAGAGTTAAGCAATCATTCTATATAAAATTTTTGTCATTTTATGTGCTGTACAAGCCGTATTTTGTTTGTTATAGTAATTGCCACAAAAAGGAAATTACCTGCATATGCATTATTAATTTATATATTTTTCCCAACCTTGGGAAATAAATTTGCCATTTTTTAAATTTACCTGTTATAAATTTCAGGAGTTTAATTCTAATTTGCTCCTATTTTTATTTTGATTTAAATGAAATTTAATTCACACTGTTTTAAACTTCGATTATTGTTGGTAGGTGCTTCTCTTTCTTTTATTTTCATAACTTTTAAGGATAAATTGCTCAATTTTAACAAAAAAATTTTACAATTAACTTGTTTAAAACTTTTTTCCTTTCCTTTAAATACAATAATTTACTTCCACATTCTTAGTCGGCTTGTACTAACTTTAGCTAACTTACCCAACATACCAAAACGCTTTGGAAATAACTTGTAACAAGCTTGCTGCCCTAAGCCTTATGCTTAGGAAACTGTAGTGACTACTGTTGTGAAAGGCTTTTTAATAATTATAGAATAAAGAAAAACGATCCCTCGCTATAAGCTTAGTAGTCGAAGTATACAACAAGCTTAGAAGTCTAATTATAGAACAAGCTTACTGAAAGAATAGTTTTCTAAACATGCTTACAATAAGCTTAGTTTAGCAACATTTTTATAAGCTTGTGAAAAATTTAAAATAGTAAGCGTTTTTAAATTGTTGTATTGTTATTTCTCATTTATTTCATTTCATTTGAGATTACAGTTGAGCTGATTTTTTTTGATTTATATTTTTCTTTGCTTTCTTGGCGGTTTTTGGCAAATTGGAAGAAAGACTTTGTGTTTCGGATGAATTCATCCTCTCCGATTCCAATAGAAATTGCAGCATCTGAAAAAATTGTGAAAAATAAATTAATATATACATTTCAAAAAAACATTTAAGTATTTACTTCTAATTGATTTCGATGTACTTAGGCTGCGTACACTTTTTTTTTGCTCCGTCCCTTTCCAGCACAGTTTTTCCGCCAGTTCATGGACCAATAATTTTCTCCAACAATTTTTGGTAAAGTTGGGCTTTTTTCCAACAGTTTTGAGTTCCATTTCCTTTGATTAAAAAGAAGAAAAAACAAATGATTGATTATCGAACAAATTAATTTAGTATTTTAGTAAACTTACGAATGAAGCAAACAAATTTGGATCTTCCTGTAGCTGTTTTTTCAAAATTTAAAAAATCCTCCATTGTTTGAAATGGCTGTTGTGGGATGACCAATTCTATGTTATATCTGTCCTGTTTTAACTCACTGACTTCCTTACGCAGAGATTTGACCTCCTGACGCAATAAAGTTATCTCGTTCGTCAATCTGATGAACATGGGTTCAAGAGTCGCAGCAAATTTTCGAGATATTTCTAGAAATTAATGAAAAAAAGTTAGAAAGTGCATACAAATTTATTATAAACAAATATTTTTACCATCCAATGACACAGCTTCAACTTGTAAAGTGTTTTGATTTCCATTAATCGAATCGTTATATACTGTTTGGAGTGTAGATAAATTTTGTGTCTGTTGAAAGATGTTGTTGAAATTATTATTCTGTTTGTCCGCCATCATGAATGACTGGAAAAAACCCGAACTCATTATTTTTATTGGAAAGAGCACAGATTGTTTTTATATTTTTAGAAAGATGTTCGTAAGTGTCTTGCGAAAGTGTTAAATTTGATGTTTCCCATATGTTGAGAAGAGATGATTCTAGCGGATTTTGAAACATAGATCTCAAATTCAAAACTTGATGACCAATAACTTTGCTATTTATTATTGATGAGACTTTATAAATATTATTTCCAACGCTGTATTAATTGTTTGGGTTGGTTTCTGACAAAAAAGGTATTGTTTTTTTTTTCAAAATTTCCTTGACTTGAGGGATTAATGCTTTGCTCCACCAAACGATTATATAGTTGTACCGATATGTTGTTTTTTTTTTTTAAAGTCTCTTTAATATTCCAAGTTTATTTTCAAATTTGAAGGCGCTGATAGTTTCGCTTGATCCATACAGCAAACAATCATTAGCCAGGTGAATGAGACAATGAAAGTTGTAAACTGATATAGATGCATCATAATACTCAGGCAATAACTTCACAAAACTCTGCAATAACTCATCAGCACACCTATTGTTAGTTTGGCATTGCTTACTGTCCAATAAAATCCTCATGGATAAACTGAGTTGCAGAAAATGCAAATACCGTTTTTCGTCTAAAACAGTTTTTAATACAAACGGCCCAACATACAGCAGAAAAGTTCGAAATTCAGTCGCTTTATATCTTTCGAACTCTTTCAAATCTCTCGTACTTCTCCGGAATTCGCGTCGTAGCTTTCCTTTTAAAAACAGTAGCTGATCGTTAAGGTTAACAATATTTTGATTTTTAAGTGAATATGGTTGGTTTTTTTTTTAATCCAAGCATTCATCAATGTTTTCACAACACCCAAACAAACAACATGCATGTAATCCATAGGAAAGGATTTTTTAAGGTCTACGGATAAGTCTTCTATGGCCATGGGATTAAATTCTTTGTGGAAATTTGTATCCGATCTTTGTCTGAAACTTTCATCCGTCCGCAATGTGCTGTTTTTTTGAAATTTGAACACCACACGGTGATTTTTGTGCTCACCTCTTTGGTTACATTTATGGCAAGAACTGTAGCCTGTATGACTTTTTATTCCCATTAGTAGCGACCCAGCTGGAGCATCACATATAGTGGCATGACAATCAATTTTATATATTTTGTTATTGTATGCAAACTTTTCGTTCATTAATTCTCTTAATTCGTCCACAAAAGGTTGTATAAACTCGTTAACATCTTTTGGCTTGCTGTTTCCACTTTAAATGCCAACAGTTTGTACTGCCTCCGTACCATTAAAGTTAATTAAAATTGGCCAGGCCTGCGCTAAGGAACTTTTCGCTACTGGAAGTCCGTCTATGTTTATATTTAAATCAATTATATAATTTAAATATGTTGTTTCACTTAAAAAATCGGCAAGGCAATCTCTTAGGCCGTAATGAACATAATTGCCGCCTTGTATTTGAGTTATAGGTGCATCACGAGGTGTTTGTTTTAAAGTTCTTGCATCCCGTGGTAGATATGGAAAAGTTTTTCGTAAGATAATCAGTAACTCATTGATTGCACTATTTGATATAGTATGCTTAACTGACCAAATAGCAAGATCTCTTTTTATATCCGCGTTATTAATTAAGAGCTCAGCATTATCATTTTCCTCAGAACTGTAAATTTCATTTTCTGTTTCATTGATTTCATAACAAATAATATTTGCTTCACTAAAATCATTTTAACTGGAGCTGGTTGCAATATCCTCATCTTCATTATTCTTTTTTTTTCTTTTTTGCACTTAATAACAAACTAACAACTTCACTAGACTCATTACGAACACACTGTTTTATTTTATATGGCATTTTAAATTATTTCAAGATATTATGTTCACTCTCACCTTATTCACTTCGTATAAAATTTTACAATGACAATGAAAAATGTGAAGACGCTAACAACGGCGCGACAGAATAACGGTAAACGAAACAGTAAGCTTTGGAAACTGTATTGAGCCTAAGTCTGTTGCAAGTGTTGTTGCAAAACTGTAGCGAGCGTAAGTTTTTTGTAAGTTTCATGTACACAACAGAGCTACAAAACTATAGCGAGGCCTAAGTCAATTACAATCATATTTGTTATGTTGTTACTATGTGAATCATTTTTCAAGCACGTTTATAAAAGTATTATTATTTTATAATTAAATAAACCTTTCATAAATATGCTTATTAAATGTTTTCGAAAAATCATTACAATAAGCTTATTCTATAACTCTATTGCCGTTCGCTTATGGAAAGGTTTATTGGGTACTTATTGCTGGCGAGCCATATGTTGTTGGTGTTGGTTATTATTTGGAATATTGCTGGTTTTAACTTACATAGTACATGCGTAAACACTTAGGCACCTGCAGCCGTAGTTTTATTCAGTGGAATATTCTGCCGTAGCTTCCACAAATTCGAACTGCACTTTCATTAAATCATATGTACATGGATGCAGATAGCCAGCCAGCATTTAAGACACTCTAAAGGGCATGTTCCGCCGATCAGAAACTAGCACTTCACCCTGCAATTCCGAGTGAAAGTGAATTGCCAACATGACCAATGCCTGAAAGTTCTGGCTGTGAAGAAGGTATTTAGGGCAAATTTTCAGTGCGAGTTCAACAACACAAGTTGGTAGGGCGTAGATCTTCAATGAGAAAAATATCAATGAAAATATATACATAAATATTTCACTTATTTAAAAACATATCCTTAAATTTGGAATGAGTCGCAAGTATTCTGGAGTCATAAAAGGGAAATTTACATTTTTAAACAAAATGAATTGACAATTTTTATAAACATTGCCGTACATCCAACTGCCTCGCTCTAACACACAGGGTTTTTATAGCGTACGGTTTCACTGCTCTAACTTAGGGAAAGTTTTTTACAGTACGAAAAAGAAGTTTGGAAGTCAGTGGGTGAGATGTATAAAAAGTTGTGAATGTGTTTGAAAAGTGGTTAGCAGGGATTGTGGCTTATTACCCGGCTGTTACACGATCACGTTTTCATTCAAGTTGCCTATCAATTTACCAATACACTCTCACTTTTCGAACTTGACCGTACTCTAGAAATCAATCTTTCCTTTCAAGTCAAGTCCGGCAACATGATAGTCAAGTCGATCAGCTTATTACATAGAGTTTGCAACATTCTCTAATTTCCTTGTACAATATCTATGCATAAGTTTCTACTGAAATACAAATTAAATTTAAGTTGTTTCCTCGATGACTGCATCTTGAAAGTAAAATTGACTATCAAGTTGCTTGCAGCCTACGTCATGGCACTCAAGACAAGTCGTTTTGACAAGCAGTTTGTGCGATGTGGCGACTGCCGTAGCCGAGTGTGTAACGTGTGCGTCCCGGGTTCAAATCCTGTTCGGGGCAGGTAACATCAAGCATTTTAGAAAAATTTTTCTAATAGCGGTCGCCCCTCGGCAGGCAATGGCAAACCTCCAAGTGTATTTCTGCCATGAAAAAAAAACTTCTCACAAAACACATTCGACGTTTGCAGTTGGCGTAAAATTGTAAGTCCCTCAATTTGTGTTACAACATCATGGCGAACACCCCAAATTGTGAGAGAAGTTCGGCCAAAATCGCTTAAGCGGTTATAGCGCCGATTAAGTAAGTAAGTATTGTGTGATCAACTTGATAGTCATAGTAACTGCAGGGTAATTGGTTCAAGGGTAAGTGAAATGACTTGAATATTTAAATATAATATGGTTGCCACTTTTCAGCGAATCAACCTCTAATAACTAGCGACGCTTAGACGAGTCTCATGTTGCAGATTCGATGGAGGTAAACGATGGGGTAGTAAGCGCAAATTCACAACAAAGCTCCTTTAATAAAAGGTTGTTTCTGCTGAAAATATCTGTTTTTAATACTATATTATCCTATTGCAGAACATCTAGATGCAATAGAAGCAATATCTAAGAAGTTGACTGCACTCGCTGAATGATTATTGATTTATATTTCGCTAAAAAATTAAATTTTTAAAAATAAATCCATGTAAATATGAAATATGATTATTATATCTTTTTGATCTTCTGTTTTATATTTTCGCGATCAAGGATTGGTATTTACATCAGCGTACCATAGGTTTTACATCAGCTGTTACCACTATTAGAGTTAAGTCTGACTAGTTAGTTATAATAACATAATCCGCTAAGAATTCACAAGCGATATAATGAGCTGATCAGCCATCTTTGACTCATAATTCATTCAGAAGTGTCAGTCAGATTATAAGATGATTTGCGTCTCTAACTAAATTTAAAGTCACGCATGCTATTCGAAAGCGAAATAGCTATACGATTCATAACCAGGTATGTCGTGGAATCCGATCTTCTCGGTAGGTTTTTCGTTAGGTCATCTGAATCACCCATTGTAAAAAATAGCAATTTTAGATATTAAGATACATTGAGTACCCTGCCATATCTGTCAAGTCGACAATCTTGCGTGATGTGGCGACTGCCGTAGCCGAGTGTGTAACGTGTGCGTCCCGTGTTCAAATCCTGTTCGGGGCAGGTAACATCAAGCATTTTAAAAAAAAAATTTCTAACAGCCGGTCAGAAAATGCATTTTCCCCTTAAGAATTTTATAGAAACTCGACACTGCATGATTGCCGAAAATTTCAACAGCACTACCAGACAGCTGATAAGTGATATGATCGGTAGGGCTCCAGCAGGAGCGCTATCATCTCTAGTATTTCTCGCCATTCTGCAAAGCCAAAGAACATAAAACTATATGAATGGGTTAAACGTTACATTTGTTTTTCTCTTTGATCAACAGTGTAGCGCCCATTCTTTCGATAATTGGAAGAAAAGATAATTAAATTTTTCAGAAGAATACAGATAATTTTATAACAAAATTTATGAAAGTCTAAGTTTCAAACTTTCAAGAAAATATAAAGGAGTTAAAATTTAAAAGGGAAGAAAGCATTTTCAAAACTTGTCAATACATTTCGCTATTTCTTTTATGTACACAACTGTATATGTACAAGTGTTTGCCTAGCTAAATAATAAACTGATATGTAATATAAACATCAATATCATAGCTCCTCTTTTAGAGGTCTTCTTGTAAAATGTGTACAATAATGTGATATTTAAAGAATCAAATATAAGAATTTATTGTACTAGAATTAATTCAGCTGAAAAATGTGCATATAAAAATTCGAACTCAAATTCTTGCCAATTTTACTTTTTCTTTAATTTAATTTTGTACCTACATAACTAATCGGCATCGTACACTCCTGCTTACATACTTAAGTCATTTACAGTTTTTACATCATATAAGTTAAGATCACGAACTCTAGGAGCTCCCCTCGTAATCACTCCGCTCTTACTAAGTTGATGTCACAATAAATAAGTGCAACTTAGTTTCTTAAGAAAACAAATAAGTCAAACAAATAATTACTCCGATCTTAATGTCACAATAAATAAGTGCAACTTAGTTTTCTTAAGGAAACAAAAGGCGAAATCGATATTGTAAACATCCGCCACAGATACCTTCTCAGCAATACCAATATTCCCTACCATGCAATTTATGCTGCTGGGCAAACATCCGCCGCTGCCAAACGCTGCCGCTGCTAAGCTCTACCGACGCCGCTGCCCAGCACCCACAGCTAGCTTAGGGTCATGTTAAGTTCTGATAAGTTAGTCTTAATCGAGCATCCAATAAAGAAACTTGTGTTGAATCCAAAAGAGTCGTTATCAATTTAAAAGGAATTAACTTTTACATGTATACAAAATTATACACTTTCTACAAAATTTTCAAAAAAGGAACAAATTAACAGAAATCTTCGATCACATTTAGCCTCAAGTATATTTGCTTCATAAGGTGCCACAAAGCAATTAATACTTTTTAGTTAAGTACAAATGAATATATAGTTAACTTTAAAATTCCAAGAATTTTTTTAAATTCAAAAATTAAATAACCTAAAAGATAAACTACGAAATCTAATTGGGCTGGAGACACGTAGTCCTTCAATTGGTCCCTTAAAGCAAATGCACTTCTTGCTGCGTTATTGCAAGTCCTGCGTCTATGGTTTCGCAGCCACCATTTACAATTTCTTCGCCATTGTATCGGCCACCTTAACCAGCGGGACAGTAGCTCCCATCGTTGAACTTTACTAAGTTGTGTAGCAACACTATCGCTTACACGGCTTTTCTTTGGGGGTGCATGAACAATGGTGAAAGTAAAACTCCCCAGCGAGCGCATACAATACCGAAAGCGTTTTCGATAACTCTTCGTGCTCGGGATAAACGCTTGTTAAATATTTCACTGTCAAGTGGCAAATGGGTTCCTATATGGACATATATGGAAGTTTACAAACCGGGATATTGCTGCATAATTCACTTTTTATGTGGAAATGCAGCATCTAAAACCATAAAGTGTGGGAATTTGATATCCGTCCCAGGCAGGTAATCGTCATCCGGTACATTTAATTTGCCATTCAACAGTCGCTGCCCGAAACCAGACTTCCATAGTACTCCGCCGTCACTTTGGAAACCATACACCCCGATATCGACGGTCACGAACGTATAGTTCGCGTCGAAACTCGTTCGCTTCCACTCGTGCTTTTTCGGAACTGACAGATAGACGCTCCCCAATTCCTGCCAATTTACTTCACATACCTCACTTATTATGGTTGCTACAGTGGAGCGACTTTTTTTAAACTCCGGGGCAAGTGTTTGCCTGCAAGATACATATAAATATGATGTTGAAGCACAATGCATATAAATTAATGGTATGCATAATGTTTTATTAACTGCAATTTTAGTTGTTATTGTTGTTGTTGTAGCGGTTACTCAGACCCTTCAAGACCAGTTCAACCATGGTCATTATCATCAAACTCATCTAGGGGGAGGCCCAAGAAACGCGCAGTTTCGACAGGGTCGGACCAAAGGGAAAGGGGGTTAGATGAGTCGGTTTTAAGGGGCATGTGATAAGGTGAGTGGTTTGACCCCGAGGATGGCATTCACAGGGTGAGAGTCGATGAAGGTGGTGATTGTCTCTCGGCGAATGTCGTTCAGGACTACCCGGTAGGCAGCAGGGTCCAGTCTGTTGGTGGTGTGCGACCGGATCTCGGTGGTCATATCAAGGAGATGCCCCCTGACGTGTCTCGGAGGCGGAACCTCAACAAGCAGGTACTCGTTAGGGTGGCCACTACGATGGCAACCAACAAGGAACTGTCTGGCGAGCATAAAGTTATGCTCCCTAACTGGGAGCATTGAAGCCTCATGGTGTAGGTGTTCTACCGGAGACATCAGAAAGCATCCCCTTGCCATCCAGAGTGCTGCGTTCTGGGTAGCCTGTAATCTGATCCACTGGGTACTGCTTGTCCCGGGCGACCAAATTGGAGCGGCGTAGTTTAAAACCGACCGGCCAATCGCCTTATATGTTGCCAACAACGTTTCTTTGCCTTTACCCCAAGTGCTGTCGGCTAGCGACTTGAGCACTTTGTTGTGGCTCTGTACTTTATTAACACCCAAAATTTGTGGGTGCTTTACTGTCGGTACAGGTGTACCACCCACATGTATATTTAATTGTGTCTTGGCCTCCTTTGTCCAGGTGGTAAATAAGGTCGCCGAGGCTTTAGCAGGGGATAGAACCAAGTTCCGACCAGTGAAGAAGCGAGCAATCTCTGAGAGGTAATCATTCACTTTTGAGCACATGTCATCAATTGCATTGCCGGATGCCATAATCATACAGTCGTCGGCATATGAGACTATTGAAACCCCCTCGGGTGTCTGAGGAAGCTTCGAGATATAATGATTAAACAGAGCATGGGAGAGAACGCCACCCTGAGGTACCCCTTGTTTAATTCTTCTCGGGTTAGATGTTGAGTCTCTAAAATACTCCGACGCCTGTCGACCACTTAGGTAGTTCGCAGTCCACCGCTTCAGACCCCACGGGAGAATAGATGTTTCAACGTCTTCAAGTAGCGTTGAATGGTTGACCGTATCAAAGACCTTTAATAGGTCCAACGCCACTAAGACGGTTCTCTCACAGGGACGATTACGATTGAGGCCACGGATCACCTGGGTGTTTATGACGTTTAGTGCTGTTGTTGTGCTGTGCACCTTCCGGAAGCCGGGCCCAGGTGGTGTAAAAAATAGGAAAGCAGCATAGCCTCGAGTGTCTTTACCACTGGTGAAAGAAGGGAAATCGGTCGATAAAATTCTCCGTTTTCGGCCGGTTTCCCTGGTTTCAACAGCGGTATCTCCCTCCTAGTCTTCCAGATCTCTGGACAGGCGAAGGAGGCCACGTTCGTTGGCTAGTGATGCTGCTTCCGCTGTGAAATTCGGACGAATTCCCGATATTCTTCCAGCGGGAACGAAGCGGGCCGTAGCGGTTGTGACAACCCTGCGGAACTGTTGTTCCGAACATCTGTTGGTGTGGGTAGGGCACCGAAGGTATTCTCAGAGAATTCCGCGAATCCAGACCAATCAGCTTTTTTAAAGTTGATAAAAGTCTTTCGAATGTCGAATCGTCTACCTGCGCTGCCAAATCGCTCAGCTGGTAGGCTTGAGTGCCAGAGATCGTGGTGCGCGTTGAAGTCACCAACTACCAATAGTTTTTCACCTCTGAGGAGCGCACCTGTCAGGGTGATGTCCTGCCGGACAGCAGGTAGCAGAGGGTATATAAATATCGAATATTTCGAGCACGGCATCGCCTGACTGGGCAGCTATTCCTTGACATTATAAGGTAGTGTCCCTGCGGTCGATGTCTTCTTCAATAAGACGATACTGCACAGTGTGATGGGTGATGAATGCTAAGCCACCACCATTACCTCGCACGCGATCCTTACGATGCACATTGTAGCCGTTGCAACTCAACAAGGTTGAGTTGCTGTGCAATTTCGTTTCCTGGATCGCAGCTATTGACAGATTACGCCGACTCATAAAGTCGGTCATCTCCTCAATCTTGCCCTGCATCCCATTTCAGTTCAGCTGAAGGAGTCTCGTTTGCCGCCACGGGCGTCTTTAGGCCGGCCTACCCCTGCAATTTTAGTCACTCACATCAGTGTTAAAAAACAGTCTACACTTTGAAGATATCGCCGATCTGTTGGAATATTTTGCGAAGCGTTGTTGTAACAATTCATGCAACAAGTCAAAACCTGTACAGATCATCTGAACACTCTTTTTGAACTGCTCCGGATCGCGATGGAAAATTATATCGCAAGTAGCAGCGAAAAGGTCCGCATTGTCGCGATCTTGGTATAGCTCCCTCCCCCATACCTCGCGTTTAGATATTTTTTTAAACAAGTTAATGTTTCGTGCATTAAGAGCAGTATTAATAGAAATTTCAACACGTCGAAAAACATACCGAATTTTTTTTTTTTTTTTAAGAAATATGCGAATACAATCCACCGCTCTTTTCACAATAGACAAATGCGACTTGTCAAAGGGCTTATTGTCCCTTTTGCCTTTTTCGCTTTTCTGGCAAAGTTATAAATGTCACGCAAAAAAAAGATAAAAATCTGCGATGCGCTTAAAAGGGACCAGCCAAACGTCAAAATGTTCTTCTAGTGATGCCAGATCGTTGCAATGTCTCTTTCTAACACATTCGCTTCTTAGTTTGATGAGTTTGACAGTGTGAGGCTTTGTCTAGGCAATCTAAGATGTGACCCGCGCCTTCTAATGCCTTGTAAACCTGGGATCTACGATGACGCAGTTGATTTGTATGCATTCTTTTTAACTTTCCCGTGCCCATTAAAGCGTTTTTCATTCAAACTGGCTGTTCGATGTACGTATTGCAGCATAAACGTGGTCGCGGGAATATATTGTTTTAGAATGGTTTCACGGTTTGTGTTAAATTGGCATCTCAATTCGGTGTTGTGCTTTTCACTGTGTGTTTCTTTCTTAATAGGTGGGGGGTAGTAGGTCCAAACGGATACGAAGTTTTCGGTTGTAGAATAGTTTAGCAGTCAATTTGGAATTAATATAGTTTTGGTTGGAAATGGAACCATAACTAAACAAGAATGTTTGTAAATTTTAGCACATAACACCCTCCTCATTAATTTTTTTTTTAAGGCTCCGTTAAGTTTATCAACAAATCATTCTGCCTGACCATTTGACGTTGGGTAATAAGGACTAGAGCAAAGATGTTTAATACCTCGTTCCCGAATGAAATTTTGCAATTCTGCACTCTTAAATTGAGTTCCATTGTCGGAAACCAAAGTATTTGAAGGCCCGTGACTAGAAAAAATTCCGCTTAAAATGTTGGTGGTTCGGAGAGTAGATATCGACTTAGTCATCATTATTTCTGGCCATTTAGAAGTAGGACTCGACCACAAGTAAGAAATGTCATCCACTGTTGGGCCATGCGTAGTCAACGTGTATGCGTTGTCATGGACTTAACGTTGTTTTTGTTAGAAATTTCGCTGCGGATGCGCATTGGGGACAATCGTTTATAAAATACAAAATGACTTTATCTATTGCGGGTGAATATACATAGCTACGAGCAATTGCTTTTGTTCATTTTATACCTTGATGACCCCGGTGAAGTTTTTGTTGAATTCGCTTGCTGTTAAAAAACTGATATCAAAATCGTATGCGAGTAATTTTATAACCCATCTTTGAATACAATTTGTTTCATGAGCGTTAATACCGAGTTAATTATGTACTCAAGATAAGATATTTCTTGAAGTGAGACGTACTCTACCATCTGTTTTTCTGACAACGACGATGGGGGCCGCCCAATCGCTGTAATTTATTCCATCTTCAGTGTGAAATTATTCCTTCATCTATCAAGCGGTTTAGTTTGGCCACAATGGATTGTTTGATTGCGAAGGCGACTGGTCGTTGTGGACGGAAGACAAGTCTGTTATATTTCTTGTTGTACAGGTGTACTGTGGCTTTGTTATATAGCCCCATTTTGTTTTCGGAAATATCTGGGAAAATTACTTGTACGTCGTTCTCGCTAACTCTGGGTATTGGATTACTTGTGGTTTCGATCTTTCGACAAATAGGGCTTATTGGTATTTCATCTAATCGAACAGCTTTTATCCAATCGAGACCCATCACATTGAGGTTTTTTACTAACGTTGCGTAGCATGTGAGAATATCCTTGCGATTTCGAAATTCGATGTACATATCGTGCGAACCATGTGCCGAAGGATATGTCGTTTTCAACATCGAAACGAAATTCTGATATATTGACTGCAAGTGCTTCTAGGATGAATTCCGGGCACGCTGGATCTCTACTTGAACTGGACGCATTACTTTCGATTGAAGACTCTTTGGAAAGAAGTTTTTCCATCAGTGCTTGCATGTCATCTGCTGCTCTTTCATTTGCTTAAGAACGACCTGCTTTGCCTCATCCATTTCTTTATAATTAAAACGTTACCTTTATCCTCGTCGCCACCGTTGCACATTCAGTGAACACGCACTTCTTTATTTAGTTTTATTACAAATTCAATTATAAAGTAAAAATTACTTTTTAAATTCACGAGCCAAATGCCAAATTGTTCTTCTTGTGATGCCAGATCGTAGAAATGTTTCGTCCTAACAATTTGTAATAATTTTTTTTAATTTGTCATTAGGCCCGTTTTAATGTAACCTAGTTGCAAAAAAACACTAGTTAGGATAAGAAATAACATGTAAAACAACAACACTAACTCAGCAAAGTATGGGAGTTGAGCCAACTCGGTTACATGATATCCGACCTGAGATGTAGTGTTGTGAATCAAAAAAACCGCTCTATTGTGAATGCGCTCTGGAAAAATACTTGGGGAATTTCAATCAACTGTCAAATCTTGTTTATTTTATGGATACATAAACAAAACAAATAAAAATGAAAGAATGGTAAGTAAAATTTGTGCTTCGTATATTTCACATAAAATTATGAATTAAAACATGTTTGTTATTTCAGAATGCAAGAAAAAAGGCAAAAGAGATGATCCCGTGGGGAGACAAAAGGGTTTTTGTGATGCTACCGCGCCCGGAAAGCGGAGTTCGAGCACCCAAAGAGAAAGAGGTTGGCCTACGCGAACGTGTTAGAAGACATGGTGTCAATGGCGATCACGGTAGGTCCAAGAAATAAGTACATCTATGTTTGAACAAGTTATATTTATTAATCCACTTCCAGGACTTTAAAAGAATGCCGCTGTGCTTGGACAACAACATCAGAACTGGCGCCAGCCCCTATATGGAGGGGTTCATGTGGGTTACAGACCGTTTGAAACACTTTCGGTAAATGTGCTGTCTGGAAAAAATAGCTAACAGAAATTACTCTGTCTAGCAACAACTTTTTAAAACGTAACAGTGAGTTTCAGTGAAAACCTTGTAGTGAATTTTTTGCAATGTTTTTGATGTAAATTCTTTGTGCTCGTTTTTATAAAACCCGTGTACATGCGGAAGAGCATCAACTTAACAATTTTTCAAAAAACATCGGTAACATTTTGCTGCACAATGAACAAGGGTTTTATAAAAGCGAGCACGAAGAATTTACATCAAAAACATTGCAGAAATTTCACTAAAATGCTTTCACTGAAACTGGATTTTTCTTAAATTTGCTTTGGGTTTGTTATTTTATTTGTAATTAGAATAAGAAATGATCTGAATTGAATTTTATATGTGATACTCCTTGTGAATTGGTTTTAGTTTTATAGATTTTAAGTTGAATGAAATGCAATGAATTCTTGTAAATATTTTTATTAGTGAATTTAAAGATATAAATATATATGTATGTATATGCAGTGAAATTTTTAAATAATATTTTGTTGTCTTAAATAATTAAAAAGGGTTTGCCTTCTGTCAAGGGCTGCGTCTTGGTTTCATTCTTCAAAACCTTCATCAAGTGCAAACGTATTTTCATCACTCACATCGTTGATATCGCACAAATTTGCTAGCTGCCTAAATGCCACTGTATTGCTTACATACCAAATGTACATACATATACACGGATTTTTTGTTCTACCAGTACCAGTAGTGCGATTCACTAACTTTAAACGGTGCGACAATTGTTATTTTTGACGGCAATATTTGCCGTTCGCACTAACGATTGTGCGATTCACTAACTTATTCTTAACGACACTTAACAGCTGTTTCGTTGTATTTATCCAAAGTGATAAAGAGTGGCACCTCTGTTAAACTAAATGTCAAAATAAGCGAAAATCACAAAGAGGAATAGTGAAAAAACAAACGAATGCCTGCTGCCAAATATGAATTTGAACGTTTTTATTATATTTTATTAAAGTGGAATAGATATTAGTTTGTTTCAAACTACAAACACTTAAAATTCTTTATATATAATGCAATGTTCCATTTTAACAGAATTCCGGACTCTCCTCTCTGTATTTTGATGTTGGAATAGTAATCAACTTGACTTCAAAGAATATCCGGAATCACCTGCAAACTTCGCGTTGTGCTCCAGCATATTTAGGATTTACATATGTACATATATTTTTTTTTTTTTTAATTATAATCATTTATCTATATATTAAAACTAAACTATATTTCTGTTTTTATACATGGATCCTTGTAAAAGTTTGCTTTTACCATTTGCATATTAATTGAATAGTAGATGTGGTGGTTGGCATAAGCCTCCTCATGATTCCTTGGTGGTAAAATTGATATATGCGTGGAATCGACGGCTTCAATAGAGCCTCCCACGAAGGGAGACGACGCCAAAGCAAACTTCTTTAGCAGATTGGGGTTCCACTTGGGTCATAGAAAACCTCACTTTCTGGAGAAACAACGAATCTTTGATTGCATCCGTTACCCGATGAATCCCGGCTTACGGATAACTAGTTCATGGGCATTCCCCTTTGCTCGTCTACGGGTCATTGATAGCATTGATACCAGTTGCGAAGAATCTCAAAGCCACTAGAACCTACCAATATAAAAGTAAACTTTAAAATTGCCTACAGTGTTAAAGATTACACGAGCTACTTGTTTCTCAGTCGATTCTTTTGTTATTCTGGAGCCTCTTGTTTGGTTGTTAAGCTGAGAAATTGGAGTTAACCGATAGAGCTTCTGGAATTCTGTTGAAAGGGATTATCCACATCCCGGAGTAAACGTCGATCCTTCGTCACCTCGTGATAAATCATATGCCGAATATTCAAACGACATTATTTAATGTTCTTTTTTTAATTACAAGAAAACAAATTACCAAATTTAAAATTTTTCTTTTATTTAAGTTGAAATCACTAATTTCACTTTTCTCGATTGAGTTAACAACATCAAATTTGTTGTCGTTTAGTTTTCGGTCATCGACTAGCTAACATCAACAGCTGATTCGGCGATTGCGAAAATCGTTAAAAAATGGTTGCTGAATAGCAGGGTCGTTAAGACAGTTAAGACTCCGAATACTTCACTGAAAATAAAATAGCCTTAAGTTTATGCATTTATTTTACACACATTTTGTTATTACTTGTTAGATATTCCAACGTTTGCCGTCTTAGCCTCATTTGCATTTTGAAATCTGCCTCACTCATTGCATCGATTGTGCCTTCAAAATTGGAGCACTTCTCATGTGGCTTGTTTTTTACTCTACGAGTATTTAGAAGAGTTGGAGCTTGCATACATCGTTTCCAATACTTGTAGTACTTCTTGCATCTCTCTATTGCGACGTGATTCACAATGCTCACCCGTGTACAAAAACACCATCTACAAAAGTAAAAGGTTATTTAATGCATTTATTTAATGTTTTTAAATAAATTTAATAACTTACCACAGAATCCTCAGAATTGCTCATTTTGTTTTGCTTCTTTAAAATTTCACTAAACAAATCATATGTTTAATGACAGATTTTGCCAGTGTTGTGAAGTAACTAAAAGGAAATTTTATCCGAGTTGGAGTGTTTTTTTGCAACTAGGTTACATTAAAACGGGCCCATTATTGTGATTTGTTATCAAGAATGGACCCGTTTTAACGTAACCTAGTTGCAAAAAAACACTCCAACTCGGATAAAATTTCCTTTCAGTTACTTCACAACACCGGCAAAATCTGTCGAAAGAATCTGTCAGGCGAAATTTTAAAGAAGCAAAACAAAATGAGCAATTCTGAGGATTCTTTCCTAAAAATATTTCAAACAAATAAATTTAAAAAAAGTATAAAAAAAAATATTTTTTCAATTACTCATTTATTGCACTTCCAAAATATAAAAACAAAACATATAAATTAGTTCAGTATTATAAAATATTCTAGTAAAACATCAAATAAAAGTAAATTTAATGCACAAGCCAAACTCGGACATTGGCAACTATCCTCTAAATAAATGCAAGTCTGTCGAAGAATTGCAACCAACTTAAAGTATAGTGTTTAAATGACTAACGGGATTTCCTCGGATGGGTTTTTAATATATACATAGTTGGAATCAAGGTTTGTGATTTAAAAATGGCTAGGCAAAGAGGCCAAACAAGTATTGAATTGAGAAAGTTGGTTATTAAGACTTCCAACGATGGAAAGTCTGTGCGTGAAATTGCCGACAGAAGTCATTCTACTGTTCTCGATATAATTAACCGCTTCAAAATCAACAAGCAAGTGGAAAACAAGCCTAAAAATTCCCACAACAAGATTTTTACCGACTCAGATAAGCGATATCTGTTGCGAAAAGTTAAAGATAATCATTTCCTTAGTGCATCAAAGTTAGCTGTTATAGCTGAAAATGAGTTGGGATCTACCATCAGAAATCTACTTCATGAGGCTGATCTAAATGGTAGAAAGGTCCGACAAAAGCCGTTGATCAACAAACGCAATCAGACCATCCGATTCAAATTTGCAAAAGAACATGAAGATAAGGATTTTTCGTTCTGGAAAAATGTTATCTTTACTGTCGAAAGTAAATTTAATGTTTTTGGCTCCGATGGAAAACCATATGTTTGGAGGAAATGAAATGAGGAGCTGCAACTACCCAATCGGACACCAACTGTCAAACATGGCGGCGGATCGGTAATGGTTTGGGATTCGTTTTCGGCTTCTGGACCAGGATCTTTGCATTTTATTGAAGGAATAATGAACCAGAATTACTATCTTAACATTTTAAAAGAAAACTTACCGAAAAGTCAAAAATTGGATCTCGGTGATGATGGGTATTTCTACCAATACAATGATCCAAAGCATAAGGCCTACAAAATGCGTTCTTGGTTGCTTTATAATTGCCACCATGTGCTGGCAACCCCACTCCAAAGTCCTGATATTAATCCTATCGAAAGTTCGACAACATTCCGTTTCAAGCAAAAATGACTTGAAATCTATGTATCTTATTACAAGAATGGGAAAAAATCGAACCGAGTTTTTACGAAAAGTTGGTTAAATCAATGCCTAACCGGGTCAAAATAGTTATTAAAAATAAAGGTCTTCACACAAAATATTAGATTTTAAAATATTTTTCGATATTTCAAAACACTTGTTGGTAGTCCGAGTTTGGCTTGCGCATTGAATTCACTCTTATTTCATGTTTTACTAAAATATTTTACAATACTGAATTAATTTATATTTTTTGTTTTTATGTTTTGGAAGTGCAATAAATGAGTAATTGAAAAAACATTATAATGACGAAACGGAAAGTTGAATCGCGGTAGCTGACACAGCGTTTGGCTGAAATATAAACAAAAGGTATTCGTAATTATTAACAATTCAGAAACTATGCTTAGTATAATTATAGCGATATAAATTGGCGTGAAGGGCACGAATCGCATGCTTGGAAGCTGGACTGTCCTCGAGCGATAGGTTCCTGAACTATTGGAAGAAAAGAACGATAATGGAGAAAAATTTGTTGTAATGAAAGCCCGTTAGCTTAAATAAAATTTGAACGCTTTATTGTAATTAATTTAAATTTTTTCTATTTGGAGATGGCTTTCCGGCTATTGTTGGATAGGGCCGGATAATAGCAATCCTAAGATTGATGCTTGCATTAGCAGGACGCACTTGAACGATGGTGGCGTACCGCTTAGCATCACGTGGGCGTAAAGGAACTGCTAGCCGCATAAATTGAAACGAAGTGGCGATTTTAGAGTCGACCTGGTTAGCAGGGTCAGGCGAAGATGCCACTCCACTACTACCGCCTACATTGTGACCTGCTCCATATCTCCATGTTTCTCACGGAGGACTAGTGGGCATCTGTGGTGTTGTCCAGTGCCCATACTCTCTTGTTTGGCGAACAGGGATCGATAATAGCGTGGACTAAGTGCAAACGCACGCTAGCCTCTATCATCACTATTTCCGTGTATGCCAGAGGCTTGAACGCCCTCATAATTGGTGCTGTCGACGTGGTATGGCTTATATCCGACGGCTGTTTGCGGTGCACCGCGAGTTGTTTGTTGCCCTCTGGCTTTCATAGAATCTCAACGGGACGGTCTGGACTTTCTGCAATTTCAATTTCAGGCGACAGATGCAAGACGGAGCGGTCTAGAATTAAGACATTCTACAGACTAAAGTAGTGAATTCTTAGAAGGTGTACTTATGATCCATAGCTACTTTTTTAAAGTGGGGTTTGAAACTTGATGATGCTAGCTTCCCATAACCTGTCCATGTGTGGACCACATGCTGGGATGAAATGCCATGAAAGTGGCTGGTAAAAATATCTTGAAATAACTGCTGCCTTTGCTGATATTTTTGGGTACCCACGACGCGCAAGATATCTTAAAACTGCTGCCAAAAAAGTTTGTTGCTTCGTAATGACGCAACCTCTACCTCTGTAGTTTTTGATATCAAAGGGGCATGAGAAGCCTGCACCTGTATTGGCAAATGCTCGTGAAAATGTAGTGCGCTCTGTTGGAAGCGCTGCCACGATTTGGCTCTGAAGCTTCCTCTTATGTATGGTACTGACCTTACAATTATGTATAACGGACTTGATCATTGCTTTGATCCTGGGAATCCAGAATTGTGCTCGATCAAACGCAACATCAGATGGTTTTCTCCGTGATGGGATATTTCGGGAACGAAAATAGGACGTCATTAACACCCGAACTTTCGTGGAAGTACTTTCCGGTTTGCTTACCGTATGACGCTCCGACGGGACTTCTGTCGGGCTAGGCCACACTTCAGTTATGTGACCTAGCTATTTGTATTCTCCTAACACTCTGGAATACTCCTTTCGAGCACCTTGAAGAAATATGTTGCGGAAAAGTGGTACGAAATGGCAGAGAAACCATATATCTTCCAGCTACTACACGCACAGTGGTGGTCATGTATCTTTGCTCGCATAAATCCTTTTTGGCTGTATGAGTTCTGCTACTTGGGATTTCCAAAAGGCACTCAATTTGTCCGTCCAGTCAAATCTCAAAGAGCCATTTGTTTATTTACATTTTAGTTTTTAAATCTCTGCCTTTAAATCATCTTTCTACATTTGAGCACAATTAAAAAACATTTCTCACTGCAATATTCGAAGCTATTCATTGTTTTTTCTCCCGTATACTTGTGTAAAAATGGTGAGATCTGTCTTGTAGAATCTTGTATTCTAACATTGGGCCCGCTTAATGTAGCCTAGTTGCAAAAAACACTAGGTAGGATAAGAAATAGCATGTAAAACAACAACACTAACTCGGTTATATGATATCCGACCTGAGATGCAGTGTTGTGAAGCAAAAAACCGCTCTATTGTGAATGTGCTCTGGAAAAATACTTGGGAAATTTCAGGCAACTGTCAAATCTTCTTTGTTTTATGGATACACGTGGGAGTGACAGACGGACGTAGGACCAAAAGTCGACGTAGATTTGACGTGACGACAAGGACGTAACAGAGTACAACTCTGTTCCTATATAAAACGGACAAGACAACGAACGAGTAGAGACAGAGGACGATAGTTAGTTCAACCGACTCTGGCGACGAGCGAACAGTTTAGTTTCAATTTTGGCACCAACCAAAATTAATGTTTAATAAATATATGTAAGCTCTACTTATCCTTACTTCAACTTATTATAATTATAAGTAACACTTGTGCAATTAAATAATAAAAAGTTTCAATTTTGGTACCAACCAAAATTAACGTTTTAATAAATACAAATACTACATACATACATAAACAAAACAAAAAATAAATAAATGGAACAAGGGTAAGTATAATTGCTTTTCGTATATTTCACATAAAATTATGAATTAAAAAATGTTTGTTATTTCAGAATGCAAAAGCAAGGCGAAAGAGATGGTCATGCGAGAAGACAATTGAGTATTTGAGATGCTACCTCGCCCGGAAAGCGGAGTTGGATCACCCAAAAAGAATGAGATTGGCCTACGCGAACGTGTTGGAAGACATGGTGTCAATGGCGATTACGGTAGGCTCAAGAAATATATGTTTGAACAAATTATATTGAAATACATAGTCCACTTCCAGGACTTAGAAAGGACGCCGCTGTGTTTGGAGTCGAAGATGCGCAGTCTTCTCCAAGCCTATAAGGCAGCACGGGTCAACAACAGCGGAGCTGGCGCCTGCCCGTGGTTTGCCACTATATGGACGAAATATTTGGAAGAAGTCCGATTATTTCAAACGACCACACGGTTCATGTGGGTAACAGACCGTTTGAAACACTTTCAGTAAGTGTGCTGTTTGGAAAAAATAGCTAACAGAGATTGCTCTGTCTAGCAACAGCTTTTTAAAACGTTACAGTGTGTTTCAGTGAAAACCTTGTAGTGAATTTTTTGCAATGTTTTTGATGTAAATTCTGCGTGCTTGTTTTCATAACACCCTTGTTACCCCCGGTAACATTTTGCTGTACAATGTACAAGGGTTTTATAAAAGCGAGCACGAAGAATTTACATTGCAAAAACTTCACTGAAATGTTTTCACTGAAACTGTATTTTTTTTAAATTGGTTTTTGGTTTTTTATTTTACTTGTAATTAGAATAAGAAATGATTTGAATTGAATTTTATATGTGATACTCCTTGTGAATTTGTTTTAGTTTTATAGATTTTAAGTTGAATGAAATGCAATGAATTCTTGTAAATATTTTTATTAGTGAATTTAAAGATATAAATTTATATGAATATACAGTGAAATTTTTAAATAATATTTTGTTGCCTTAAATAATTAAAAACGGGTTGCCTTCTGTCAAGGGCTACGTCTAGGTTTCTTTCTTCAAAACCTTCATCAAGTGCAAACGTATTTTCATCACTCACATCGTTGATATCGCACAAATTTGCGAGTTGCCTAATGGCCCGTTCACATAGGACTTTTGCTTTGCTTTGCTTCAGAGTTTCGCTTTGACAGATAACTTCAATACATGATGTTATATGAGTCCTGCTAAATACAAAGCGAGAAAAGTAAAGCAAAGCAAAGCGAAGCAAAATTATGGGCAACTCTCAACTTTTGTACGCTTTGGCAATCAGCTGTTATCATTTCCATTTTATTTTTATTTTGGCGTGCGTATACACACTACAGACACTCGCGAATTTCACACATTAGTAGCATAACTACTACTACTTCCATCATATCAGTAAAATTCATTTTTTTATTCTATCTTTAAACAAAACAGCAGAAACTGTCAAAGCGTTCTATGTAGCTGACCTTCTACGCCTCACGCTTTGTTGTTAAAGTTCGAACTGTCAAGCAAAGCGAGGAAAGTTCTATGTAAACGGCCCATAAATCTCACTGTATTGCTTACATACCAAATGTACATATACACGGATTTTTTGTGATAATATACGGGTTCTACCATTATCAGATGTGGCAGGTACGCAGTTAAGACTCCGAATAATTCACTGAAAATAAAATAGCATTAAGTTTATGAAGATCTTTTATACACGTTTTGAAATTACTTGCTAGATATTCACCGTTTGGCGTCTTAAGGGCCGTTCACATAGGACTTTTGCTTTGCTTTGCTTCAGAGTTTCGCTTTGACAGATAAGTTCAATACATGATGTTATATGAGTCCTGCTAAATACAAGGCGAGAAAAGTAGAGCAAAGCAAAGCGAATCAAAATCATGACCAACTCTCAACTTTTGTACGCTTTGGCAATCAGCTGTTATCATTTCCATTTAATTTTTATTTTGGCGTGCGTATACACACTACAGACACTCGCGAATTTCAAACATTAGTAGCATAACTACTACTACTTCCATCATATCAGTAAAATCCATTTTTTTTTCTATCTTTAAACAAAACACTCTGAACAAACACAAATCGCAACTCATAACAAACTACTAACGCAGAAACTGTCAAAGCATTCTATGTAGCTAACCTTCTACGCCTGAATCTTTGTTGTTAAAGTTCGAACTGTCAAGCAAAGCGAGGAATGTTCTATGTACAGGGTCCTTTAGCCTCATGTCCATTTTGAAATCTGCCTCACTCATTGCATCGAGTGTACCTTCAAAATTGGAGCACTTCTCATGTGTCTCGTTTTCACTCTCCGAGTCTTTAGAAGAGTTGGAACTTGCATACATCGTTTCCAATACTTCTAATACTTCTTGCATCTCTCTAGTGCGACGTGATTCGCAATGTTTACCCGTGTACAAAGACATCATCTACAAGAGTAAAAGGTTATTTAATGCATTTATTTAATGTTTTTAAATAAATTTAATAACTTACCACAAAATCCTCAAAATTGTTCATTTTGTTTTGCTTCTGTAAAATTTCGCTAAACAAATCATACGTTTAATGACAGATTTTGCCAGTGCTGTGAAGTAACTGAAAGGAAATTTTATCCGAGTTGGAGTGTTTTTTTGCAACTAGGTTACATTAAAACGGGTCCACAAATTCACAAGGGGTACCACATATAAAATTCAATTCAGATCATTTCTTATTCTAATAACAAGTAAAATAAAAACTGAAAGCAAATTTAAAAAAACACAGTTTTAGTGAAAACCTTTTAATGAATTTTTTGTAATGTTTTTTAATATAAATTCTTCGTGCTCCTTTTTACATTCTACAGCGAAATGTTACCGATATTTGATAAGTTGATACTCTTGTGCATCATGTAACAGAAATCATGGATGCGTTATATGGAGAAAGAATATTGAAAAAAATATTGAAGTTTTTGAATAAAAAAATATAATAACTTGAATATAAAAACTTGAATATTGCAACTTACTATCGGGTGTTTTTTTTTACAGGTTTGTTTTTCGAATAGAGATAAAACTGGCATTTTGTGGTCAAATCTGGCAACTCTAATGTCATTTATGTTCAGTTTGGTTTGCCATTTCATCATGAACAGGTTGACAAAAGAACAACGCTTGCAAATCGTGCAAATTTATTTCGAAAATAATGGTTCAGTTCGCGAAGTTTACCGCGAGCTCCGTCAATTTTATGGTCGACATAATCGTCCATCAGAGCAATTAATTCGGTTAACCATGGATCGTTTTCGCACTACGTTTACTCTATGTGATAATACGCATCCGCAGAGACGTCGAACAGTGCGCACCGAAGAAACACTTGCCGCTGTAGAGCAAAGTGTTGAAGAGGACCCGATTGAATCGATTCGCCACCGTGCACAGCAATTGGAGCTTTGTCCATCAACTTTATGGAAGATTTTGCGCAAAGATCTTGGCTTGTGACCTTACAAGATCCAGCTTGTGCAAGAATTAAAGCCGCGAGACCATGCAATGCGTCGTGATTTTGGTGTATGGGCCGAAAATGAGATTGATCTCGATGCTGATTTTCATCGCAAAATTTTGTTCAGTGATGAGGCTCATTTTTGGTTGAATGGCTACGTCAACAAGCAAAATTGCCGCATTTGGAGTGAAGAGAATCCACATGAGACCCTTGAAACGCCATTACATCCACAAAAACTGACTGTTTGGTGTGCTCTATGGGCTGGTGGAGTCATTGGGCCATACTTCTTCCGCAATAATGCTGGAGAGGCAGTTACCGTTAATGGAGACCGGTATAGAGCCATGATAACCGACTATTTTGTTCCCGAATTGGATGGCATGAATGTGGATGAGTTGTGGTTCCAACAAGACGGCGGTACATGCCACACAGCGCACGTCACAATCGATTTATTGAAGGAAACATTCGATGAGCGCATAATTTCGCGGAATGGACCTGTAAATGGCCACCAAGATTTGACACCATTGGATTATTTTCTTTGGGGATATGTGAAGTCGCTCGTCTACGCCAACAAACCAGAAACGTTAGGGGAATTGGAAGCCAACATTCGTGGCGTTATTGCCGACATACGGCCCCATATGCTCGAAAAAGTGGTTGAAAATTGGACCTGTAGAATTGGCTTTATTCGAGCCAGCCGCGGCGGCCACATGCCCGAAATCATATTTAAACATTAATGGCATAAAATTATCCTTCCAATAAAGCCAAATTGATGGACCTTAAAACGATTTTCTTGTGTTTTATTTCAATTCGAAGTTCTATACCCCTAAAAAAACACCCGATATATGAGTGAACCAATTGTTCCAAACACAGAAAAAAATATTGTGGTCAGCGTAGCCGGTTTTGGATCGGCCAGGGTTATTTTTGCGCAGAAAGGTGTTGCGCGCAAAAATACTGTAGTCAGCGTAGCCGATGTTGGACCGGCCAGGGTTATTTTTGCGCAGAAAGGTGTTGCGCGCAAAAATACTGTGGTCAGCGCAGCCGATGTTGGACCGGCCAGGGTTATTTTTGCGCAGAAAGGTGTTGCACGCTAAAATACTGTGGTCAGCGTAGCCGATGTTGAACTGGCCAGGGTTATTTTTCCGCAGAAAGGCGTTGCACGCAAAAATACTGTGGTCAGCGTTGTCGATGTTGGACCGGCCAGGGTTATTTTTCCGCAGAAAGGCGTTGCACGCAAAAATACTGTGATTGTATAGAAGACGTTCCCACGACAGTCGGTTCTACGATACCGGAACGACCCGGATCTATATCCGGCCAAGGACTGTCACTTCAGCAGCATTCCCCAAAATTTTATGAGGAATGTTTTATGCTGTTACAACAACAACAACCAAAATATACACCGTAAGAATCAGCGGGAAAAGGTGGACCACGCAACCTTTTTATATTTTTCCAGCTCAGTGGACCCTATTCTTTACTTATGCCAAAGATCATAAAACTATAAGAAGAGACAGCACGTTGCTTTTGCTTTACTCGTTAATCAACAGGGTAGCCCCATCTCTTTTCATTCAATCATTTACGTATGTGGTCGAAAGTGTTGGCGCTACCCTGTTGATCAACGAGTAAAGCAAACGTAACGTGTTGTCTCTTCTTGTAATTTTATGCTCTTTGCTTATGCCTAAATATTGGTCAACGAATGTATGGATATTACAGTTCGATTTCCTTACGCCAAAGAACATAAAATTACAAGAAGAGACAACACGTTACGTTTGCTTTACTCGTTGATCAACAGGGTAGCGCCAAAGAACATAAAACTATAAGAAGAGACAACACGTTACTTTTGCTTTACTCGTTAATCAACAGGGTAGCGCCTACACTTTCGACCGCATGCGTAAATGATTGAATGAAAAGAGATGGAGCTGCCCTGTTGATTAACGAGTAAAGCAAAAGTAACGTGTTGTCTCTTCTTATAGTTTTATGTTCTTTGGTAGCGCCTACACTTTCGACCACAACACGTTTTAAGGCCAGCGCAAACAGGCGCGGTACGGTACAGACCGTACGATATGCGGTATCAAATACCATGGCGGTATATGGGAGCACGCAAACAGACGCGGTATTGGAAGTGCGGTACAGGGCGGTAAAAAAAATACCGCAGCGTGCACAATTGACCGCGCGGTACAAGCACATATATCGTAAGCAGGGTTGTATTTTTGGGCTAGAGTTTCACATACATATTTTATTTGCGAAATATTTTTGTATTATAAATATCAATTCAGTTTCAAAACATTCGTAACTCATATGCTGTAAATCTCTTTGGTTTTATTTCTCACAAAGTAAGTAAAATAAATTAATTCTTATGTTTATGTTGGAAAATATTAATAAAATATGGCAATGATCCAACGATCAAATGCGTAAATGACTCAATGAAAAGAGAAGGTGGCACCCTGTTGCTCAACGAAAAAAAGCAAATGCAACGTTTTGAATATACTTATAGTTCTGTCCTTTGGATATATTAACGGTTAATATACTACAAGAAACTACATACAGAACTTTTTACACTACACTATGAATATAAGTATTTGAACATATACCTTCTGCCTAATTCATCAAGAAGCGCTGCTAATAACAGTAATTCGTCTTCAGAGCTTGAGGAGTCCATAACGATAATGAATAAATCAACTACGTATTAAAAGATGACGTTTGAAATGGCAACCATGTTTTATACTATACCGCACTATACCGCACCGCGCCTGTTTGAGTGCCTTGGCGTATATCGTTGCCGCATATCGTACGGGATTATACCGCTCTATACCGTACCGCGCCTGTTTGCGCTGGCTTTTATAATAGAAAAAAATTTTTAAGTTTGGAAGAATCTGGCATCACCAGCAATGAAGTATCGCAGCGATCTTTCAGCAATTGTATGTTTACGATTATTGGGAATAGTAATAGGCTTGTGAAATAGTGTTAAAAGAATGAGTGCTTATACATTTTGTAAGAAAATAAGTGCGATTTAAATTATATACGCATGAAAGGTCATGCGCAAGTAAAAATAAACATCAATAGTTCGGTGTTTATATTAAAATTTCGTAAAGTAAATCTAGAAACTTCAACAACAAACAACTTTCAAACTATTATTTTTTTGCCCAAAATGTTATAAATATCGGTCAGTGAGCACCTACCCAACAGCCTCTATGGGGTTCATTTAAAAATTCTACCTAGTTTGGCTAAAACAGCCAATACTTCCTTATTGGAAAGCCGACACTACATAAGTATGTAAATTATTCTACAAGTTCTTACTTATAAAGATGAGAATTATACTAAAACTTTTTGAACAATCTTGTATAAAAGTTTTCTTTGTTTCCAGGATAAACGATGTGTGGCGGAAACGTTTTCAAATGCGTAATTTTATGCCTGAAAGACTCAACCCCATGCAATGCTTCCACATCAGGTTTTCTACTGGCTATACAGTGATATGTTTTATTGATTATATTGCTTTGGATGATATATTAATTTGCATTAAAAATTTTACAATGGAAAAAGTATATGATTACGGAAGACTTAACAAGTTTGACAAGAAATTGTTTATTATCCATCGGTCAGAACATGAAGAAACATTTTATACATATGGCAGAGTACTAGTTGAAGTCAACAAAGTTCTTCAGCAATTCAAACTTTTTAATGTAGTCTCAAACAGCGGGATCGCATTGAATTTACAAGATCACACACCTTCTGGTCTTGTACTACTCCTTAGGTAAATTTCAATATTTGAAATATGATGTTTGATTGTTTTGTACTTAATTTATTTCAGTATTCTTAACTACAACTGTTACTTTATTCCAATGCAATTCAACAATTTCCAACCCAATTTCAATTCTGTCTTAAATGCACATGGCGCAAAATATGTTATATCCTACCTAAAGTACGGTAGCGAAAATAACAGACTCTTGGCATGTTCAAAAGTTTTCCATGACATGATGTACATGTATGAAAATATAAGTATGGCGGTAAATCCTTGTGAAGACGTTCCAAATTTGTGTTATAGTATTGCTACATCTGGGACAACGGGTCTTCCGAAGATTGTACAAGTGCCCTATTCCTGTGTAATACCCAATATTGACACTCTAAGGTTTAATTAATTGACATATGCATGTAAGTGTTTCACTAATTCCATTTTCTTTAGTGCACTACTGAAATTGACAGAATGTGATGTAATATATTTATGTGCTCCAGTGACATTTGATCCCTTCGTTGTGGACTTTTTTTTGGCCCTCAAAATGGGAGCTGCTCTGTTGGTAACTGCAAAAACCTTACGACTGAACCCCAAAAAATTAATAAGTGTTTTGTGGCCAAGGCCTCTGGACACTGATTCCACATTAAATGAAAGTTTGAAAGTCATCGGCGCAACTGTTCTACAGGCAACACCTTCATTTTTTCGACTCTTTGGTGATGCTATTATAAGAGATGTTATATTACACGATAGCAGTCCATTGCGATGTTTAATTTTGGGTGGAGAAGATTTTCCGGCAAGATTAGAATGGAATTCGTGGCTGCCAGCTTTGCCAACAAATAAACGTATTTTTAATATTTACGGAATAACGGAGTTATCGTGCTGGAGTACAATACATGAATGCAATTTTAATGATGAATGGGATCGCGTTCCTCTTGGTAAACCACTTGATGACCAGATTAAACTCCGTATAACTGACAAAAGTCGTACGGAGTTAGTTGGAGAGTGCGAGGGGGAATTGGAGGTCGGTGGAGCAAAGCGCAGGTGCTATATACCTTCCTTAGATGGCCAGTCTAGACTTGATAATTTTCAAATTTTCTTTCGTGCCACTGGTGATGCGGTCCGCCGGGATAAAAGTGGAAACGTCTACTATTTGGGCAGGATAGACCGCATAATTAAACGAATGGGTATCCGTTTAAACATAGGTAAATATCGTATCGGAAAAAAAAATAATAACAAAAAAAAATTTTACAACCACAGTTACAATTTTTATTATAAAAATGGACTTATTCCGACTTTTATTTAATTTCTCATTAAATAACTGTTATTTTTGATTTTTATTTTATAAATCTAAAATAACAATGTTTTTTTTTGATTTTTATTTTTATAATCATAAATAGCAGTTATTTCTGATTTTTATTAAAAAAAAAACAAAAATAAAAGTTATTTTTTTTAATTTTATTTTATAAATCAAAAATAACTGTTATTATAAAATAAAAATCAAAAATAACAGTTAGTGGAGACTTTTATTTTATAAATCAAAAATAAAGTCATAAATATTAACCAGTCGCGGACTTTTATTTTTTAAGTCATACTTATAAAAGTCAGTTTAAGTTTTCACATAAAAGAAGTTTTTTAGGCACAAAAGAAATTAAGATCAGCTTAGCAATATGGTATTTACATTTTTACGTGAAGTTGTACGTATACGTGTTAGTAGCAATCAAACTATTTAAGGAAAACGAACATAAAAAGAAAACAGCAGAAGGTATGTAGAACTTGTAACCTGTGAACATCAGCAGCAGGGACGGAAGAAGAAATTTTCAAATTGTACCTAATTTCGCAAAATATTGGACTTAAAGCGAGCAAATGTACCTACAAACTGTATTTGCATATATGGAGTTTGAGATCAAAAAGTTTGTAGAATAAAATTAGGAAACATATGTAAAAAAATTACCTTAATTTACGTCATGCGTTTTATATGTATGCACATATGTACTTAGTCAAGTACTTCATTATGGTTTTATTTAGAAGACTGTAACCGAGTAAATTGTCTAATTTGGCAGTGGTATACCATTAAATGTTCTGTTCCCAATGTCATACTATCAAATAACTTTATGTTTATTCATATTTAACCAAAATACAACTAAAGTGGCTACTACCAGGTTACTACCACTGAACCGGATGAGAAAGTTAAAGTCGTTCCCACGACAGTCGGTTTTATGATACCGGAACGACCCGGATTTATTTCCGGCCAAGGACTGTCACTTCAGCAGCATTCCCCAAAATTGTATGGGGAATGTTTTATGCTGTTACAACAACAACAACAACAGGAAGTTAAAGTGGGGTAGGCCGATCTAAACGGTTAGATCGCCGAAACAACAGTCCTTGGCCGGGTAAAACCCGGGTCATTCCGGTACGTAAAACCGACTGTCGTGGGAATAAAAGTTGAGGAGTCCCTGCTGCCCCGCGAGTCCCGCGTCACTGCGGCACAATTACGATCTGGATACTGTAGCAGGCTCAACTCCTACCTATCCAGAATCAACCCCGACATTCCCAACACATGTCCGGCATATGGAGATTCTCCGCACGACACCAATCACCTATTCACATGCCCCCTAAAACAAACTCCTCTAACCCCCCTCTCCCTCTCCCCCTAGATGAGTTCGACGACAACGACCATTTCGATGACGGGGCGTGACTAGCCGCTACAACAACAACAGGAAGTTAAAGTATAATCCCAAGTCAATTGGTATAGAAAGAAGGTTTTCTGCACTAAAGTTGATTTTAACTGACTTATATAACATCCGACAATCTTCAGAAAATGTTGCTAATAAAATTAAATAGGAAATAAATAAATAAGAAATGAAATTAAATTAAAATAATAAAACCATACATGAGTGTATGTGTGGTTTGTTGGATTATTATTGTTAAGCTGATTAATAATAAATATTTCTTTAGTTCCCCAACAACTTATTTTCAGCGGAAAATTAAAATGACTTATAGGTATGACTTAAAAAATAAAAGTCAGCGACTGAATTATATTGATGACTTTTATAGATATATGTCTTGAATAACTTTATGATTTATAAAACAAAAATCAAAAATAAAGTTTACAAAATAAAACACAAAGTTAAGAGTTAACTCCTATTTTTGATTTATAAATAAGAAATCCATTGGTATATTACAACATGCTGTAAAATTTTTCCTTCATATATTCATATGTATATTATTTTTCGGCCTGACTTTCATAGTGAATTTTTCAATGAGAGTTTTCAGAAATAACTGTTATTATCCGTCCCTGGTTACTACTGGGGGATACATTCCCACGACAGTCGGTTCTACGTACCGGAATGACCCGGGTTTTACCCGGCCAAGGACTGTTGTTTCGGCAATCTAACCCTGTTTAGATCGGCCTACCCCATAAGTTGTCTGTCTCTCCTGGAGCAACTCCTTGCAGCAGGGTTGCTTCACCTCCTTCTGGTCAGGGCTGGCATCGAGTCAAACCCTGGTCCAGAAACCTATTTTTGCTGCGTTTGCCAGAAAAAGCTCCATCCGAACTCCACTTCGGTAAGGTGTAATTCGTGCGACGGATGGAGCCATCTTAAGGTCTGCTCAGGCCTCAAGACCCACAAGGAGTGGTCCACAAACTATGTGGCCCCATGTTGTTCGCGCCCTACGGCGCCCATAGCCTCTACGGCTCCCCTAGTTGCACCTAGTGCACCGGTGCCTAGCACCGGCAGAACCTCTACGGTTCGCAGGAGCACACAACAACATGGTCGCTCCCCTCCCCCCCCTCAACCTAGCTCCGCCCCCCGTGTGGGGAATAGCCAGCAGCTCCTGGTACCCCACACAGTCTGTTCCGTGTGTCAGGCTAGGATATACCGGAATGCGGCATCAGTCAGGTGCAATTCGTGCCAAGGCTGGTGTCACTTTCGAGTGTGTTCTGGCCTGCGCACCACACGTGAATGGTCGGGTGACTACCTGGCTCCCTGTTGTAGAGCCTCGCAACCGCACGCGCCAGTGGCGGCGCTGCCAAACAACACCATAAGGCAGCCCAACGTGCCATTGCATGTGCAGCAGGGTCCAGGTGGGCAACATCACCCTTCCCTCACACCCCTCTCCGCGACGACTCTACCGAGGCAAACGAGACTCCTTCAGCTGAACTGCAATGGGCTGCAGGGCAAGATTGAGGAGATAACCGACTTTATGAGTCGGCATAATCTGTCAATAGCTGCGATCCAAGAAACGAAACTGCACAGCAACTCAACTCTGTTGAGTTGCAACGGCTACAATGTGCATCGTAAGGATCGCGAGCGAGGTAATGGTGGTGGCTTAGCATTCATCACCCATCACACAGTGCAGTATCGTCTTATTGAAGAAGACATCGACCGCAGGGACACTACCTTAGAATGTCAAGGAATAGCTGTCCGGTCAGGCGATGTCGAGCTCGAAATATTTAATATTTATATACCCCCTGTCACCTGCTGCCCGGCAGGATATCACCCTGACATAGGTGCGCTCCTCAGAGGTGAAAACCGATTGGTAGTAGGTGACTTTAATGCGCACCACGATCTCTGGCATTCAAGCCTACCAGCTGATCGGAGGGGAAACGATTTGGCAGAGCAGATAGACGATTCGACATTCTGCACGATGAATGATGATGCCCCCACCAGGATTATGGGTAGTTGCAGCAGCTCGCCTGACCTAACGATAGCTAGCGCAGGTCTGATAAATAGCATAACGTGGCGACCTATGCTATCGCTTGCATCAGACCACCTACCTATAATCATCTCGATTGACAGACCTGCTGACTTTGTCTCCGCGGACCATCGGACCTATATCAACTTTAAAAAGGCTGACTGGGTCAGGTTCGCGGAGTTCACCGAAAATGCCTTCAGGTCTCTTCCCGCTCCCACCGACGTTCGAAAAGGCGAACATAAGTTCCGCAAGGTGGTTGCGTCAGCTGCGGCCCGCTTCATTCCGGCAGGGAGGATCCCTGAGATCCGTCCCAACTTCCCGGCTGAAGCGGCCGCTCTAGCGAACGAACGCGACCACCTTCGCCGCTCCGATCCCCGTAATCCTAATATTCAGGATTTAAACGTGGCGATTCGGAGGCTGGTAGACCAACACAAGCGGAACAAGTGGGAGGAGCATCTGAAGTCCTGTAATCTGGTCACGGGTGTTGGTAAGCTTTGGTCTACCGTGAAGTCCTTATCCAACCCGACGAAGCACGACGACCGAGTGGAAATTTCATTCGGGGATCGTGCCTCGTCGGACCCGAAGAGATGCGCGAGCTATTTTAGCCGACAGTTTATACTGCATCCTTCGGGGGATAGGACCAAGCGGAAGGTGACCAGGAGGCTGCGCAAAATACCGAACAACAGCGCGCCTCTTACCTTCACTTGTGGCGAGGTAAAGGAGGTCATCGGGAAGGCGAAAGCCTCCAAGGCCATTGGCCCTGACGGGCTAAGCGTGTTGATGCTGAAGAATTTAGGCCCCGCGGGAGTTGAGTACCTCACCGGGATCCTCAATTTGTCTATGGCCACCCTCATCATTCCAGACATCTGGAAGGTTGGGAAGGTGGTCCCACTACTGAAACCAGGGAAACCGGCCGACAAGGGTGATTCCTATCGGCCGATTTCCCTGCTTTCACCTGTGGTAAAGACACTTGAGGCCCTACTCCTCCCGTACTATACATACCACCTTGGGTCAGCTAAGCATCAACATGGCTTCCGGAAAGTGCACAGCACAACAACAGCACTTAATGCCATAAACACACAGGTGAACCGTGGTCTCAACCAAAACCGCCCCTGCGAGAGAACCGTCCTAGTAGCGTTGGATCTGTCGAAAGCTTTCGACACAGTTAGCCACTCCACGCTACTAGCTGACGTGGAATCATCAACTCTCCCGCAGGGACTGAAACGGTGGACCGCGAATTACCTGTGTGGTCGTCAATCATCGGTATGGTTTAGAGATACAACATCGAAACCAAGGAGGATTAAACAAGGGGTACCGCAGGGTGGCGTCCTATCCCCATTACTGTTTAATCACTACATCTCCAAGCTCCCTCAACCGCCAGAGGGAGTCACGATTGTCTCCTATGCTGATGATTGCTCGATAATGGCAACCGGCAATGCAATTGATGATCTGTGTTTGAAAGTGAACGGATATCTCTCAGATCTTGCCCAATTTTTCACTAGCAGAAACCTGGCGCTGTCCCCTGCCAAGTCCTCGGCGACCCTTTTTACCACCTGGACGAAGGAGGTCAGGCTGGATCTTAACATCCACATCGATGGCACCCCCATTCCGACGGTTAACCACCCGAAGATTCTGGGGGTGACTTTCGACAGCCTGCTCTCCTTCTCCGCGCACACTACCGCAATCGCCAATAGAGTACAGAGCCGCAACAATGTCCTCAAGTCGCTCGCCGGCAGCTCTTGGGGCAAAGACAAAGAAACGTTGTTGGCAACATACAAGGCGATTGGCCGGCCGGTAATAAACTACGCTGCGCCAGTTTGGTCGCCGGGAACCAGCAGGACACAATGGACGAAGCTGCAGACCTGCCAGAACGCCGCACTCCGCACGGTGACGGGATGTCTTCTGATGTCGCCTGAGGAGCATCTCCACCAAGAGGTCAATGTGCTCCGAGTTAAGGAGCACAACCTCATGCTCAGCAAGCAGTTCCTTGCTGGATGTCACCGCTCGGGGCATCCAAACGGGCACCTGCGGCACATTAGAGGACATCTACTAGAACTAAAGGACGAGATCCAGCCACTCATCACACAACCGCTGGATCCGGAGGCGTACCGGCGGGTCCTAAGCAACATCCACAGAGACACAGTCACGAACATCATTGACTCCCGCCAGGCGAATGCAGTCATCGGAGCCCAACCACCACCTGTAGCAGATGAGGAGTCCCTGCTGCCCCGCGAGTCCCGCGTCACTCTGGCACAACTACGATCTGGATACTGTAGCAGGCTCAACTCCTACTTATCCAGAATCAACCCCGACATACCCAACACATGTCCGGCATGTGGAGATTCTCCGCACGACACCAACCACCTATTCACATGCCCTCTCAAACCCACTCATCTAACCCCCCTCTCCCTCTGGTCCAACCCTGTCGAAACTGCACGTTTCCTGGGCCTCCCCCTAGATGAGTTTGACGACAACGACCATGGGTGAATCCGCTCTTTACGGGGCGCGACTAGCCGCTACAACAACAACAACAACTACTGGGGGATGCTGCTTAGGAACCGCCGGTACGCCTCGCGATCCAGCTGTTGCGTTATATATGGCTGGATCTCGTCCTTCAGTTCTAGGAACTGCCCTCTGAAGTGCCTGGGGGGTGGCTTCACTGCAAGCAGTTGCCTGTTTGGGGGCCCTGAACGGTGACACCCAGCTGTCATGCTTGCTGAGTATGAGGTTGTGCTCCTTAACGCGGAGCACATTGACCTCTTGGTGGAGATGTTCCTCAGGCGACATCAGCAGGCATCCCGTCACCGTGCGGAGTGCAGCGTTCTGGCAGGTCTGCAGCTTCATCCACTGAGTCCTGCTGGTTCTTGGTGGAGATGTTCCTCAGGCGACATCAGCAGGCATCCCGTCACCGTGCGGAGTGCGGCGTTCTAGCAGGTCTGCAGCTTCATCCACTGAGTCCTGCTGGATCTCGTCGGAATGGGGGTGCCATCGATATGGATGTTAAGATCCAGCCTGACCTCCTTCGTCCAGGTGGTAAAAAGGATCGCCGAGGACTTAGCAGGGGACAGCGCCAGGTTTCTGCTTGTAATATAATGGGCATGGTCGGAGAGATATCCGTTCACCTTCGAACACAGTTTGTCAATTACATTGCCGGTTGCCAATATCGAGCAATCATCGGCATAGGAGACTATTGTGACTCCCTCTGATGGTTGAGGGAGCTTGGAGGTATAATGATTGAACAAGAGTGGAGACAGGACGCCACCCTGCGGTACTCCTTGTTTAATCCTCCTTAGTTTTGATGTTTTGTCTCTCTGAACAATACCGATGATTGGCGACCACACAGGCAATTCGCGGCCCAACGTTTCAGTCCCTGCGGGAGAGTAGATGCTTCCACGTCAGCTAGTAGCGTGGAGTGGCTGACTGTGTGTTTATGGCATTAAGTGCTGTTGTTGTGCTGTGCACTTTCCGGAAGTATTGTTGATGCTTAGCCGACCCTAAGTGGTATCTGTAGTACGGGAGGAGTAGGGCCTCAAGTGACAATTGGTTTGCCGTGTGGTGCTGTTGTCAAAGTGAAGCTCTTATTTTTTGATAATATATTGTAGTAAGGAATTGATGTAAATTGCAGATAAATGCTAATAAAAATATTTACGGTCATAAAAGCCTACAAAACAAATAAATTTGCTTGAAAATTAAATTTTTCGCTAACTTTGCGATCTACATTCAAATTGCGATTGCGATAGAGACGCTGAATCTAATACAAAAATGCCGGAGTGCACTAAATGTAAAAGTGCAATACGGGGCGAATCGGGAATAAGATGTGAGGGAGTTTGTGGAAAGGTGTATCATATGTCAACAAAGTGCGCGGGAATTGATCAATATGCCAGTAATATACTAAATACAAACTGCATGATAAAATTCATTTGCGAAGATTGTGTTACATATATCCAAAATGTCGACATGGCGATTAGAGAAATTCACGAAACAGTTAAAGTAAATGGAAACCGTTTGAAGGAGTATAGAAGCGAGTTCGAAAGTGCAATTAAAAACAACGAAATTGAAATAAAAAACCTTCTTGCAGCTATAGAGGCAAGATATACTGAGCGAGTCAAAACTGTACAAATTGCCCAACAATCGTGTGAAAAAAGCGTAAAAGAAATGAAAACCCTGTGCCAAATCACAGAAAAATTTAAATCACAAAGTGAAAAGATATGCGAAGAGCTTACAAAAAACACTAAAGAAAGTGAGAAAATGTGTGGTGAAGTTAAAAAAATTGTAAACGATAAGCAGGGGGGGAATCGTCACAGTCGTGAACGAGCAACTCGTCGCGTAAAATTGTGAATATCGGATTATGACAGTCGTGAACGCAGCCGTTTATCGAAAATCGGCATGATTACAAACGTCAACGAGTAAGTGAACGTACTCGTTCGTTCGAACTGTCATGCGATCACAAACCGTCAATCGTAAGCGCGCCGATTTGAAGCAAATTTTTAAACATGTAAGTATATTTAATGTATTTCTATATATATTCAATATTTTAATTATTTTTGTTAATATAGGGCAAACTATAACAAACTGAACTCCACTCAAAAGGATGTAATGGCGCAATTTATGAGCGAGCATCCCGATTTGGCCAAAAATTTGCTACCAAACTGCGCGCTGGGGAGAATTACAGCCAACCGACTTTGGGAGGAGCTTTCTAAGCGATTAAACGCTGTAGGACCACCAATCAAAGACGCAAAATTGTGGAAAAAGGTGTGTTTATGGTGTATTTAATCGAAATTTATGTTAAAAAGTTGTTTTTTTAGGCTTATGCAGATCAAAAATACAACGCCAAAAAGAAACTTTGCTTTAATAAAGCCTCAAAGTGGCAAACAGGTGGAGGACCTTTTCAAGAAAAAACACTCACCCTCGCGGAGGAACTTTTAGTCGAGGCAGCAGGGTTGGAAGCTTGCGTTGAAGGGAATAAAACGGTTCCGACATTTGGGAACGTTGCATCACCTTTGCCATCTTCAAAAGCAAGCAGTGCCGAGACAATGTCGAGCATAGACAATGTTGCGAGTACCTCTGCTTCTATTCGTACTCCAGCCCGTAGAAAAGCAAACAGTCGGACACCAAAAAGTAAACAAAAAGGTGACTCGAAAACTGTGCTACTGGAGGAGAATATTAAGATGACAGCAGATCACCAACATAGCGTGCGTGCCAAGTTAGACAAACTGTTGATTTGAATGAAAGGCAAATAGAAATATCTCAGAGGGAGTTGGAAATTTCTGAGAGGCAGCTAGAATTAAATGAACGTGCTCTTCAACTCAAAGAGCAGAAGCATAAAATTCAGACGGCATCCAGGGAGGTTGATTACCAAATCAAATGCTTAGAGCTCGAATCTCTTAAGAAAAATGCTCATTAATGGTATATAACTAAAAAGTGATACGAAAGTGACCTTAATTTTTTAACTATCAAGTGAATTATAAGTTTTTATTTTTTTATATGTATATAGTTACTAAGAAGACGATTTTGCCTTATCATATGTGCCTGAAAAATAAATGATCTCATTTAATGAATTAATAGAAAAAAACAAATATTAAAAAAAAATATATGTTATTTCATTTTTTTCATATTATGTTTATTTAGCAAATAGCTTCTATATACTAATCGGTTTAACTAATTACATTTAATGAAAAGCCTGCTCTTAAATCCTAAAAGTGTTTGATTACTAATTTAAAAGCGAGTGTTTAATTTGGTCTCTAATAGTTTGACCGATTCTGGTGAGTTGGCCTTCTCCAACATCTATGTCAGGCTCACTTTCTGCTTCAAAATTTGTGGGATTAAAATTAACTTTGAATTTTATACATATATTATGTAATGCTGCGCATACATTACAGAATCTTGCCACTTTAATAGGATCGTATCTCCCTTTCCTGTCGTAATACAAAATTCTCCAACGACCTTTCAGGATACCTATTGTTCGCTCAATTATGCATCTTGCTTTGGAATGAATTTCGTTGAATCTACTTTCACTGGATCCATCCTGTGCATTCCTGTACGGTGTTATGCGCCACGGCTCAAGCGGGTAACCAGAATCCCCTGTTAAAGACCAAATAAATACTTGCTACAAATAAATTCAACTTAGAGTAATTATAAATTATAAACATACCAAGGAGCCACGAATTATCGTTTCTATTGTTGGTAAAACGATCTTCCATAACACGCCGCTGATGTGAATTCTTCCACACAAAGGAATCATGGGCCGCACCTCCGTATTGGCAATTGATAGCTAAAATTTTGTAGTTCTGATCACATATCTGACAAATTATAACACATAAGTAAACAAATATTCAATTTGATTGAATGCAACTTACTATCATTGCATTTAGACTATGGAATCTTTTTCTATTGTAGTACATGTGCTCATCTTTGGTCGGCTTCTGCAATCCAATATGCGTACCATCTATACCTACATCCGATAACTGAAAATAACAAAATATGATTTCTTAGCACCTCATACACACATGAATATTAAGTTTAATTTACCTCCAGGAATTCTGTATTTTTCTGCAAACCACTCTTTACAACTTTGCGAATCATCTGGGTTGAAACATATGAACTCCGGGCACAATTTGCTTTCCATTTCCACGAGTATCTCAGACGTCAATTGTTGATATCCGCCACTCGCAAGGAGCGAAAGAGTTGTAGCTAATTGTAGAACTGCAGGAACAGCTTTGGTGTCCTGACACTTGAACTTAATTTTCGTGAGGACATAATTGAACGCCTCCTTGTTCATCCGAAATCGTTTCATGAATCTGCAAAATTTGAAATGTAGACAGATGTTGATTATGTACATGCATACATGGGACTTACGCATTACTTGACAATGCCAGTGGAAAACTTCTATCTCGTAATTGTTTCCGCACAATTTTCTCATCATTTTCACTATCACTTGAACTTAAATAAAACAAAAAACTAGGATCCATACTCGCTTTTCAATTTATTTTTATTTTTGCTATCCTTATTTTGACAATTAAAAGTCTATTGTAACTTCCAAAAATGGAGAAGAAGAGGAGAATAATCGATAACAAAACTGACAACTACGATTCGTCAACCTTCGAATGTAACAATACGATATTGTTCATTCGATGATCGAATAACGTAATTTTTGATCGAACGATTGTCGACTCGTTTACGACTGCCACGATTCGACCCCAGTGCTGCCAAAGCACTTTCGCTGAAATGGTAAAAGGCAAGGTGGTGCCAGATCTGAAAAAAATTGCACCAATAATTTTAAGCCTAAAATGAATCAAAATGGTGATAAAACAAAAGAAGATCTAAATAAGAAAATTGACCCGAAAAATTTGAAAATCACCAACGTAGAAGATAAGCGAAACGGTATTGTAATCATTGAAAGTGAAAATATAGAAGAACAGAAAAAGATAAAATCTACACTAGAAAATAAAATCGGTAATGACTATGAAATAAAAATACCAAAAAAGGTAAATCCAAGTTTTATGATATCACGAATAAATTTCAAACATGAAGAAAAGGAAATGGTAGAAAAACTGAGAGCGCAAAACCAGATTTTTGAAAAAAGTCATCTAAAACTAGTGAATATATATGAAGTGAAAAGAAATAATATATCATATTATAATGCCACAATTGAAACCGACATCGAAACTTTTCCAACAGTGTTAGCCAATGAGAAGGTAAATATTGGATGGGAGAGATGTAAAGTTTATGACGGAGTAAGTGTTCTATGCTGTTTTAAATGTAAAGGATTTAACCACAAGGCCGCTGAGTGTAAAAGTGAAGCTGTATGTCTGAAATGTCTCGGAAAACATAAACCGAAAGAATGTAACAAAGAGTATACCAACAAGTGCATAAACTGCATTCGTGAAAACGAAACACTCAAATTAGGTGTTGACGAGAACCATCTAACAACAAGTAAGACCTGTCCAGTATACGAAAATAAGTTAAAATTGAAAAAACAACGCATTGGGTACTAGCAGCCAAAGACTATAAAAGGCATATACACCAATATCCAGGGACTTATACATAACTTTGAACACTTAGAAATTGCCATTGACAAAAGAGATATCGACATAATATTCCTGACGGAAACACATCTAACACCAAATATTGACGACTCAGAAATAAATATTCCCAATTACAGAACAGTTAGTTGCCTTTCGAACTCCGCTCATACAGGAGGTGTAACAATTTATGTTAAAAACAAATGGAAAATAAGAAATGTAAAACGGAAATCTATTGATTCAAAAATATGGATAACATCCTGTGAGTGTACTTTCGGTAATATGAATGTAGTGGCAGTGGCTGTTTACAGGTCGCCAAGTAGCTCCGAAAAAGAATTCGCTGACTTCTTTGAGGAATATATTGAAACACTAACGGAGAGATGTAAAGTTTATGACGGAGTAAGTGTTCTATGCTGTTTTAAATGTAAAGGATTTAACCACAAGGCCGCTGAGTGTAAAAGTGAAGCTGTATGTCTGAAATGTCTCGGAAAACATAAACCGAAAGAATGTAACAAAGAGTATACCAACAAGTGCATAAACTGCATTCGTGAAAACGAAACACTCAAATTAGGTGTTGACGAGAACCATCTAACAACAAGTAAGACCTGTCCAGTATACGAAAATAAGTTAAAATTGAAAAAACAACGCATTGGGTACTAGCAGCCAAAGACTATAAAAGGCATATACACCAATATCCAGGGACTTATACATAACTTTGAACACTTAGAAATTGCCATTGACAAAAGAGATATCGACATAATATTCCTGACGGAAACACATCTAACACCAAATATTGACGACTCAGAAATAAATATTCCCAATTACAGAACAGTTAGTTGCCTTTCGAACTCCGCTCATACAGGAGGTGTAACAATTTATGTTAAAAACAAATGGACAATAAGAAATGTAAAACGGAAATCTATACATTCAAAAATATGGATAACATCCTGTGAGTGTACTTTCGGTAATATGAATGTAGTGGCAGTGGCTGTTTACAGGTCGCCAAGTAGCTCCGAAAAAGAATTCGCTGACTTCTTTGAGGAATATATTGAAACACTAACGGAAGATTCGAAAAATATTGTAATCGCGGGAAACTTTAATATGGATTGGAAGAAACAAGGAACATATAAACGCAGAATAGAAGGTATTTTAAATGATAACTGCTTAAAACAACTTGTTGAAGACTATACAAGGGTGACAAAAAATTCAAAAACTTTAATAGACTATTTAATTAGTAACATTTACGCAGTAAGTGCTAATGTTAACGATTACGAAAAAATATCGGACCATGCGATAGAAATAGAAAAATATGAAAAAAATGTTAAACGAAATAAAGTAAAAATTTTTAAATACAATAAACAGTGTTTTATGAAAGAACTTACCAAGGAAAATATATATGAAACTAAATCAGAAATTCATGACAATGCAAAAGCAATAGAGTTAGGACTTATAAACACAATAAAAAAATTTACAGTGGAGAAAATTATACCGGAAGGCAGGACGTCGAATGTATGGTACAATAACAATCTAAGAAAAATTAAAGAAAACAAAGATAAGCTATATAAAGCAGCGCTAGAGAAAAACACGAACGAAAATTGGGAAACTCTAAGAAAATACAAAAATTATTACAAGGTACAAATTATTAACGAAAAAAGGAAATATATAAACAGTAAAATAAATCAAGCATCTGACCAAAAACAAATGTGGAGTGAAATAAAAAAACTAGTGTTAAAAGAAAAGAAAAATGTGATAGAATATGTGATATTTGACAATAAAGTTTACGAAAATTAATATGAAATTGCAAGTAATTTTAATAATTATTTCGTAAATAGTATAGAAGACATAAGAAAATCAATAGAAAATGTGCAATACGAAAACCAAATAGAAAACGTTCCGCATAGTTTCAAGTTTCGCAAAACAAACCAAGACGAACTGAAGAAAATATGTAAGACGATGAAAAACAAATCAGATTTTGAGAAAGTAAGCCCTAAAATTATTTTGGATAATTGGAAAACACTAGCAAAACCTTTAACAGAAATAGTAAATGAGTCCCTTATGAAAGGAATATTTCCAAATAGTTGGAAAGACACAATGGTAACACCAGTTGAAAAGGTTAAAGGAACAGTAAAATGTGAGGAATATCGGCCAATAAACACATTAAAAACTCTTGAAAAAATCCTAGAAAAAGTGGTTAAAATGCAATTGGAAGAGTATTTTGAAAATAATAATCTGTTTATGAAATACCAATCAGGATTCCGAAAAAATTACTCATGTGAAACTACTGTCAACTATGTTGTGAACGATTGGAAAGCCACAGAGAATAAGAAAATTATGGCAATATTCCTAGATTTTAAGCGCGCTTTTGAAACTATAGATCGTGAGATACTGATAAAAAACTCGAGAAATACGGGATAAGGAATAAAGAGCTTAACTGGTTCAAAACATATTTAAATGAACGAACACAAAGAACTAAAATAAATAACAGTGTATCGGACTACGTGAATGTGAAAACAGGGGTCCCTCAGGGATCGGTTTTAGGCGCTCTACTATTTGTCATTTACATAAATGATATGACTAATGTTATAAAAAGCTGTAAAACAGTAATGTATGCCGATGACACGTTAATATATGCAAGAGGGAGTAATGCGCAAGAATGTGAAATAAAATTTATGACAGCCATAGACAATGTAAACAAATGGTTGAAAATGAATAAACTAAAACTTAATGAGCAAAAAACAAAATGGATGGAAATAAACATGGGAAGTGAAGAAGAATTAAAAATAAACAATAAAATCATTGAAAAAGTAGACAGCATAAAATATCTGGGTATTATCATCGATAAAAAGCTAAAATTCAACAACCACATAGAATTCATATCTAAAAAGATTGGAAAAAGATAGGTTTCTTTAAAAGAATCCGAAGAAAAATGTCGATGATCCTGGCCGTGAAGATTTATAATGTAATTATAAAACCACATTTCGAATACTGTGCAACATTAATATATGCGTGTTGCAACAACGCACAAATAGAAAGACTACAAAAATTACAAAATAAGGCAACACGATGCATACTAAGATGCAGTAAATACACATCGGTGCAATATATGCTGACAGCACTTAAATGGCTAAATGTTAAGCAACGGCTAGAACTTAATACCTTAACAATGGTGTTCAAGGCAAAAAGAGGACAAATGGCGAAATACATACAAGACAAAATGACATATGTGGACGAAACGCAGCCATACAATCTGAGAAACGGGAACGACTTCAGACTACAGCATCAGAAAACTGCGGCAGCGCAAAAGACTGTATTTTATAAAGGTTTAAGTTTATACAATACGTTAAATTCAAATTTAAAAAAAGAAAGCAATTATCATATATTTAAAAAGAAATGTATCGAACATATAAGAGAACAAAATTAATGTAACGCAGACGAAGCTAAAAAAAAAAATTGTAAATTATGGTAATACAATATTACTGAAATAAATATATCAATCAATCAACCACTGGCGAAAGCAGGGAAATCGGCCGATAGGAATCACCCGGTTTCCCTGGTTTCAACAGTGGGACCACCTTCCCAACCTCCCAAATGTCAGGAATGATGAGGGTGGTCATTGACAGGTTGAGGATCCCTGTAAGGAACTCAACTCCCGCGGGGCCTAAATTCTTCAACATCAACACGCTTAGCCCGTCAGGGCCAATGGCCTTGGAGGTTTTCGCCTTCCCGATGACCTTCAGCTCACCACAAGTGAAGGCAAGAGGCGCGCTGTTGTTTGGTAGTTTGCGCCTTCTGGTCACCTTCCGCTTGGCACTATCCCCCGAAGGATGCAATACGAATTGTTTGGTAGTTTGCGCAGCCTTCTGCTCACCTTCCGCTTGGCCCTATCCCACGAAGGATGCAATATGAATTGCCGGCTAAAATAGCTCGCGCATCTCTTCGGGTCCGACGAGGTACGATCCCCGAATGAAATTTTCACTTGGTCGTCGCGCTTCGTCGGGTTGGATAAGAACTTCACGGTGAACCAGAGCTTACCAACACCCGTGATTCAAATGCTCCTCCCACTTGTTCCGCTTATTTTGGCCAACCAGCCTCCGAATCTCCACGATCAAATCCTTTATGTTGGGATTTCGGGGATCGGAGCGGCGAAGGTGGTCGGGATCATTCGCTAGAGCGGCCGCTTCGGCCGGGAAATTGGGACGGATCTCTGGGATCCTCCCTGCCAAGATGAAGCGAACCGCAGCAGACGCAACCACCTTGCGGAACTTCTGTTCGCCTTTACGAACGTCAGTGGGTATGGGAGAGATCTGAAGGTATTTTCAGTGAACTCCGCGAACCTGACTCAGTCAGCCTTTTTAAAGTTGATGTAGGTCCGGTGGTCCGCGGAGACAAAGTCAGCAGCCCTGTCAATCGAGATGATTATGGGTAGGTGGTCTGATGCAGCCGATAGCATAGGTCGCCACGTTATGCTATTTATCAGACCTGCGCTAGCTATTGTTAGGTCAGGCGAAGAAACGTGGAATCGAAAAAAAATTGTATAACAAATCAAATCTATAATTTGCTATACTTACTAATGTGAATGCAAAACCGGCGCCACTCAAATAAAGATAATTCTAAGTGAAAATTAAGAAGACGGTGACTTTAATAAATTTGTAATAAAGTGGTGATAGCGGAGGCAAAATGCCGCCATCTGAGTGCAAGGAGTGCACAGTGAAATTGGTACAATTAGATGATTCTGTTTCATGTTCGGGTGGATGTGGCTGTGTTTTATGAATTAAATGTAGCAATATAAAAAGACACGAAATAAAATTGATGAGTGAAAATGTAAACATCAAATGGTTTTGTAATCAATGTACTCTGTGCGATTCAAATACAAAATTTGTTGAAATCAAACATTTAATACAAAAATGCGATCAAAACAAGCTTGGAAAGGTGGAAATGAGAGATATTATGGAAGAAGCTTTATTTAATAAAATCTCACAGTTGAAAACCAGTTTAGTTACGGATTTTAATTCACTACGTAACATAATGTGGAAATTAGGATAAGTCAAATTAGAAAGGCATACTAGCGGAGTTAGCTAAAGCATTAGAAAAAAATAACGAGAAATTAAACGAAGTTTGGTCGGGTATAAACATTAACAATAACAAAACTAATGTAAATAACAAAATGACATATTCTCAAGCAGCCACTCAAAGTGAAAACAGAATTGTTATTAAACCAAAAGACAAAGCAAAGAAAAACAGACAAACTAAAGAAGCGCTAAAAACAGTGATAGAAACAACCGAATGTCATGTGAGCACAGTGAGAGATATTAACAGCAGCGGGATAATAATGCAATGCAAAAACAAGGAATCATGCGAACTGGTACAGAAGAAGATAGCGGAACAAATTGGAAACGACTACGAGATGGAGAAAACGAAGGATAAGAAGGAGATTAAAAAAATATTTAAAATTGTTGGTCTAACAGAGAGACTAAGCAATGAATGAGAGATGAGCAATGAGTGAGGGTAAAGAATTCAAAGTTATAAAAATTTTTGAAAAAATGAATCGAAGAGAAGAATGTTTTAATGCTCTTATTGAAACTGATATTGAAACGTATGAAAATATATTAAAACAAAAGAGAGTTAATGCAGAGTGGGACTCGTGCATTACTATGGAATATGTTAGAGTATTTAGATGTTTTAAATGCTTGGGATTCAATCACAAGGCGATTGATTGTATTAACAAAAAAGCTTGTGGCAAATGTGGAGGAAATCACGACGCTAAAGATTGTATATCAAATGTTTATAGCTGTGTAAATTGTCGTGAATTAGTACAAAAAAAGCTATTAGATGTTGATGTACATCATATTGCGTTTAGTAGAGAATGCCCTGTATATAAAAAATACATTGAAAGTAAGACTAAAACTAGAAAGTTGCAATCAAGAAGTAATGATCTAAATTGTTTATATCTTATTATTAATAGTATTTTAAGTAATAAGAATGAGTTAGAAAAACTTATTGAAATTAAGAATCCCGCCTTAATATTATGTGCTGAAACATGTACGGCAAATAAAATTACAAATGAAGAGTTAAACATACGAACATATAAGCAAGTGCGATGTGATTCTCATAGTAGGCATACCGGTGTTCTTATCTATGTACATGAGTCTATTGAATATATCACTAAATTTAATAAAACAATATATAAAAACCTTTGGTGTATTTTTATCAAATTGAAGCACTTTAACCCCAAATGGCAAATAGGAGTAGTTTATCACTCACCTAGCGCCAGTGATGCTGATTTTATAAATTATTTACGCAACGTCTTATGTAGTACTTGTGAACTTTCGGAGAGTAATATTCTTGTAGACGATTTTAATATTAATTTAAATAACACATCAACTTATAGCACCCAATTAACTGAACTGCTTAAATCACACTCGATGTATCAGAAAGTTGATTTTGATACTCGAATATCCGATACATCTGCAACAAAAAATGTACTTACTATTTTCCAAAACTAAGGATATCGTCTGTGAAAAGTTAGAAGAATATCAAATATCCGATCATGAAACAATCCAATTTAAAATTAAACTTAACCACAAATTCAAAATGAGAAGGTTTATAAGAATTATTTCATGGGAGTGTTATAATAATGAAGCACTTATTAAACAATTGCGACAATGCGATTTCAGCAATTTTGATGAATACAGACACGTTAAAAAAATATAAAAAACTAGTGAAGATTAAAAAAATTAAGCATATGGAATATAATATAAATATGAATAGGCATGATAGTAAAAGGATGTGGAGATATCTTAAACAGGCAATAAGCATGGTAAATGAAAGTTCATCAATCAAGAAGGTTGTAATGAATGAACTAATATACGAAAATGAAACGGAAATAGCGAGTAAACTAAATAAATATTTTATAGATAGTATTACAGATATTTGCAGCAATATATAATTAGTTAATAGAAACATGAATACATCAGTTAAATGCTGATATTACATTTAAATTTGGCAAAGTTAAAACAGATGACATCGAAGAACTTGTTAATAAGTTTAAAGCCAAAAAGGGTGGTAAAAAATTATTGTCGGAAGGCGTTGTAAAGGACGCGGTACCATATTTAGGTTTTTTCTATGCTAAAATAATAAATGAAAGTTTAAGTAGTGGCATAGTTCCAAGAATGTGGAAAACTTCAACTATTGTCCCAATAGAAGAAGTTAAAAATACGATAAACGCAGATGAGTTTCGCCCAATTAACACATTGGCAAGTGACGAAAAAATTTTAGAAATCGGCTATGTCTGGCTATGTGCTAACCGACTTAAAATTAATATTGAAAAAACTAAATACATGGTAATAACAAGAAAGAACATTGTTAATATTGAATCTATCAAAATAAACAATACGGAAATTGAAAACGTACAGAGAATTAAGTACCTGGGTATCGTAATAGATTACAAATTAAAATTTGACGGTCATATTGACCACACAATAAGTAAAATCAGGGTCCGTAACTGTTATGACTTTTTTTCAAAAGAGTCAATAAATAATTGTTATTTTTTCACCGATATATTTTCAGTCAAAAATAAAAGTTAAAATTTGACTTATTTTTTCAGTCAAATATAAAAGTTAAAATTTGACTTTTATTTTTTCGGTCAAATATAAAAGTTAAAATTTGACTTTTATTTTTTCGGTGGAAAATAACAGTTAAAATTTTACTTTTAATTTTTCGGTCAAAAATAGCAGTTTACATATTACAATACAATATGTTTTAATTAAAAAAAAAATTCGCCTTGCTTACCTATTTACACGTTTCGTTATCATTCATACAACAAATGACAAATGTCTTGTTTATACGTAGCAACAAAATGTTTTTATCTTAAACAGTTACAATCAAATAGATTAGCAATAAAATTTTAAGTTTTATTTTCGATCGAAAAAATAAAAGTAAAATTTTAACTTTTATATTTGACCGAAAAAGTAAAAGTCAAATTTCAACTTTTATTTTTGACTAAAAATATATCAGTAAAAAAATAATGGTTAATTGCTGACTTTTGTAAGAAGTCAAAAAAATATAAATCATATAGGATTAGCATTCCTTGGCTAACAAGCATCACATTGTTATATACAAATGTTAAAAAAAGCAAATTCTTTCCAGCTAACTTTTTAAATTGAAAATTCGAAAATAACTATTATTTTCGATCCCTGAGTAAAATCGCTACTAAACTATGGTTTATTAAAAGGTCCTGTAAATATTTAAGTAATTATTATAAAGTAAGAGTATATATGTAGATCAATAGTTGAGCCATACTTTATATATTGTTCTACAATTTTCTTTATCATGAAAGATTCGCAAATTGATAAACTGCAAAAAATGCAAAATAAAGCTATGCGTTTTATATTAAACAAACCTTATGATACTCCAATAAGAGAAATGCTACTCAGTTTGAATTGGTTTAGCGTAAAACAACAAATAATTTTTTACACAATGAAATTTATATACAATATAAGGAACGGCCATTTGCCCGATTTTCTGAGAACAAGTATTAAATTTAGCTACGAGGTTCATGACAAAAATACCAGACAGAAAAATGATTTCAAACTGCCTAATTATAAAACAGAATCTGAAAAAACAGTATTTTTTATAAGGGTTTAAAATGCTTCAATGAATTTCCTGAAAACCTTAAAAATTATGACACTAATTTGTTCAAAAAAAGATTATTTGATTATACAAAATCATGGAATATAAGATATAGTTTGTAGTGTGTGTTGATTTGAGATAAATATATCAATATTTCAATATTTTGTATTCAAACATTGTACATATTGCTAATGAAATGTAAATAATAATATCTCTTAAGTGATTTTTTTTTTATTGAACTAGACTACGAAGTCGTAATAAATAAAATAAATAAAAATAAAAACTACCCATAATCCTGGTGGGGACATCATCATTCATCGTGCAGAATGTCGAATCGTCTATCTGCGCTGCCAAATCGTTTCCCCTACGATCAGCTGGTAGGCTTGAATGCCAGAGATCGTGGTGGGCGTTGAAGTCACCAACTACCAATGGGGTTTCACCTCTGAGGAGCGCACCTATGTCAGGGTGATATCCTGCCGGGCAGCAGGTGACAGGGGGTATATAAACATTGAATATTTCGAGCTCGACATCGCCTGACCAGACAGCTATTCCTTGACATTCTAAGGTAGTGTCCCTGCGGCCGATGTGTTCTTCAATAAGACGATACTGTACAGTGTACTGACATTACCTCGTTCGAGATCCTTACGATGCACATTGTAGCCGTTGCAACTCAAGGTTGAGTTGCTGTGCAATTTCGTTTCCTGGATCGGAGCTATTGACAGATTATGCCGACTCATAAAGTCGGTTATCTCCTCAATCTTGCCCTGCAGCCCATTGCAGTTCAGCTGAAGGAGTCTCGTTTGCCTCGGTAGAGTCGTGGCGGAGAGAGTTGTGAGGAAAGGGTGATGTTGCCCACCTAGTTGCCACCTCTTACCCAAGGCGAATTCATACAAGGTGTAGCTACTACAGCAGCCGATTTAATTTTTTTATTCACTTACATGTATTTTGTTTTTGCTTTTGCGTATGAGTTTTCAAAAGCCGTAAAAGCAAAATGTATGTAAATTTTGACAACTCTTACGCAGAAGCAAAAACAAAATACATGAGAATTTTGTAGTTGTATTTATAACAGCACCTATATGATTTCGCCTTGCTCTTACCAGTGCATATTCCATTTTCTGAGATATGTTCTTATAACCGACTGGCAAAATAGCAGTAGCTATGAAAAAGAAAAATTGCATGTAAATCAACAACACGAACTCTAAAAAATATACTAATTGAAACCAACTTGGTAAAATGATATCCGACCTTAGACGCGGTGTTGAGAATTTAAAAAACAATCTGGTATTGTGAATAATACAATTACAGTTTAACACAAAATTCGTTTTTATTGATAATAGAGCCTTTCTATTTCAAGACAACCGCTCCAATCGGATCAGGTTTTTCTTTTTCCATGAAACTCGAATATGTTGGTTCTTGGTCGAAATGATCAGACATATATTTTATTTTTTGACCGAAAAAAATTGTTTCCGATATTTTCATTTCGCTGTGAAAATCGTATTTCTTCGGCTTTAAAATTTTTTGCTTGTTTTTAAATGCACATAACTTCTCTAATTCAACTCGCAAAGTGTTCATAATTAGTCGAACATTAAAGTGCAAAGGAAAAAAATATCAACTCATGTCCAAAGTTTTTTTCGGAAAAATTAAAAATGCATTTTTTTAAATTAAATTTCTCGAGAAGTGTATTTTTTTATTTTAAGAACTTCCCGGCCGGAGTGCCTGGAATTGCAAACGAGCGCGATCACCTTCGCCACTCCAATCCCCGAAATCACCACATTAAGGACTTAAACGTGGAAATTCGGAGGTTGGTTGACAAAAACCGGACCACGGGTGTAGATTGGGTTCACCGTAAGGTCATTGTCCAACCTGGCGAAGCGTGATGACCGAGCAGAGATTTCATTCGGTGACCATGTTTCGTCGGACCCGAATCAATGCACGTTGTTTACCCGGCAATTTATTTTCCATCCTTCGGTGGACAAGGTCATGTGTGAGTGACCAGGAGGCTGCGCAAATCGCCAAAAACCTTCACCAGTGGGGCGGCCTCCTTACATCGGGAAGGCGAAAGAAAGCCACTGCTTCTGATGGATTAGACATTTGACGCAGTGAGCCACGCAATCCTACTAGCGGAAGTGGAGACAATATGTCTCCCACAGGGACTGAAGCGGTGGAGTTAATCCAGGGTTTCCACAGGGTGGCGTCTTCTCCCCGATGCTGTTTAATTTTTACCTAAGCTCCTTCAAAAGTCAGGGGGAGTCACCATCGTCTCGTATTCTGATGACTGTTCGATAATGGTTACCTGCTCGCCGGCAGCACTTGGGGCAAAAGCAAAGAAACATTGCTAATGTATAATGCGATTGGTCGGCCGATTGAAAGCTATGCTGCTCCAATTTGGGCGCCGGGGACCAGCAGAGCACAGACGAAGACGAAGCTTTAGACCTGTCAAGACGCCACACTCCAGACTGTAACGGGATGTCTTCTGAATCTCCCGGGTAGGGAGCATAACGATCTGATCTGCAGGCAGCGGACATCTCCGTTCACTCAAGGACGAGATCCAGTCGTTTACCAGTCAACCACTGGTTCTGATGGCGTATAGACAGGCTTTTACCTGCATTCACCGAGCGTCAATTACCACCTTTACGAACTCTCGCTCTGTCAATCCTAATACCAACCACCGATTCATATGCTCCAACAAACCCACTCATCAAACCCCCGTCTCCCTGTGGTCCAACCCTATCTAAACAGCACGTTTCCTGGGCCTCTGCCATGATGAGTTCGAAGATATCGACCATGGATAAGCTGATCTACCATGGTGCAGCTCTCCCTACAGCAACAACAACCAACACATATTCCCGTCAACCAAGGCTGTCATGATTGATTCGTTTAAAGCCTCTTATTATGAGCTCAATTACTGGCTTCTGGTTACTAAAATGAAGGTTGTACAAAATATAACAGATGTACCTTAACCATACAAATAACATCATCAAATAAAACCATAACAGGGCTCCAATGTTTTTGCACTTCTTTGTTAAGCGCTGCCATACTTTCTATGCTTCCCACATCTGGCATTTTGATTGCAACCGTTTTGGGTTGAGCTCTAACGAACACATGTCCACTAATCGAGAATGCAGATCTTAACCGTCTTTGCTGGGTAGCAAAGTGCGCCAATTTGCGGGTTTCTCTTTGTTAAGCATTCGTGTATAAATATGCAAAGATAAGCGAGCAACAAGTTCTTCTCTCATTTATCGTCTGGAGTCTACCAGTATATGATGGAAGGAATTCATTCCAATTTAATTCACGAAGAGCAATTTTGGTAAACATTTTATAAATCTTTGCTTAGTGACCTTCGTATTAGTATTATTATTTTTCTCAATTTAAGAAAGTAATAAATTACAATTATAAATTGAAGTTTCCAGCACAGGCAACTGAAACCCTTCGGCTAGTCACTGTTAGTCTTCTCACAGCTTAATATACTGACAATGTACAAGAGTTTGCATAAAAACTATAAAATTTCGTAGAAGACATAAAGTGTTTTCAAACATTTGGAGAACATTTTTATATTGGTTCCATTTACGTTACGAACTAATTCATGTAGATTTGGGATCCGTAGTGAATTTGTGGTGACTAGCGCTCTTGGACAATTGTTTATGCTGTGATTGACCGACATGGCGTTGTTATAGCACAGTTTGCATGTAGGTTTGTATGAGTGGTTATAATTATTCCAATTTTGTTTGCAGGTGATATATACGATAGCGTCGGTAGCTTTTTTTTTTTGATATCTTTTCGTTGTAAAAGGGATGTGTGATGAGTGGAGCTTTACAGCCTGATTCTCTAACTCGAAATGAGCGTCCGTCTCGTTCAAACTTTCGTTTCGTCGTGTATTTCAATTCCTTAATACGGATTCGGTTCCCAAGCGATAGCTACTCGATAACAGCTGATTGTTTTGTTTTCAGTTGCACTCATTCTGCTAGCACAGCTGTTTGCATGTTTATTAAGTGGCAAAATACAGTGCATCTCAAACTCTTTAAGCATACCAGGAATGGTTTCTCTGAAATAGGCAAGGAGGCTTCAGCTCTTACTAAAAAATTTAATTTTTACGAAAATTTATTCATCTCGTTTAAATATTTAAATGATTCACCACCTGGCAATAAATGTAATCTTGGCAATAAACGCAAACGAGTTGATGGTCTGGCTGATGCAGTGATATTAAATCCTACTCCGATCGTTCTTCTAACTCCTACATTGGAGTTAATTAATTTAGCGTCTCTTAGTCCGCAGATCGCGACCGCCGTGGCCGAGTGTGTATCGTGTGCACGCTTCATTCAAACCCAGACCGGGGCAAGTGACATCAAAAATTATAGAAACGTTTTTTCTAATAGCGGTCGCCCCTCGGCAGGCAATGTCAAACCTCCCGAGTGTATTTCCGCCATGAAAAATTTTGTCACAAAAAGGTCCCTCAATCTGTGTTAGAACATCAAGACGCACACTTCAAATTGTAGAAGAAGTTCGGCTAAAATCGCTTAAGCGGTTATAGCGCTAGTTAAGTAAGTAAGTAAGTCCACGACCGTCAGCAAGGTCGATTCCCAGTAAAAATCATGGAATTTGCAAACCGTCGAATATATTAATGTATGCCGATGACGTACAACTTTAGAAATCATTTGCTTCGTTTAAAGAAAGATCTTTATTACAGGTAGATGTAAACAGCTTAGTTAGTTGGTGCCACTGAATCTTAAAAATGTGAATATATTAGCTTCTCGCGAAGAACTTCTAACACAATAAACAAATATACTCTGGATTATGTGAATGATTTTGTTGACTTGGGTGTTACAATGGATTCCAAACTTAAATTTAATAATAGTGCTATAGCCAATAAGGCTAGAGGTGTATTTGCTTTTATAAAGCTATGGCCTAAAGAATTCAAGGCACCATATGCAAATGAAGCTCTTTACAACATTAGTAAGACCGATACTAAAATACGGTTCGATAGTTTCAAACCAGTATTATCAAGTTCACATAGATCGGCTGGAATCAATTCAAAAATATTCTCGGTTTAATCTTCTCCATTATACTAATCGTTTGAAACTAAAAAAACCCTCTTACTCTTTCCAGCCGTAGGTAATTGCTAGGCATTAAATTTATTAAATGCACCCTTCCGATGTTTGTGTCAACATTTGACCTTTTGATATTTCGGACTCACTTTTCACCATAAAAAGATGTTCTGTCCTTTCTCAATAAATTATCAACGACGGTATAATAATCTTACATTTTATATGTTGTATTCAGCTGAATAAGTTTTTTTCTGTAGCTGAGCAGTTTTAGACACTTAACAAACTCTTCCTGTTGGACGACTCGGCACAAAATAAAATAAAAAAAAGATCCGTGCGTCATGCGAGTTGCGCTCCTCGTCGGTTGGGCGTGAAAGAGGGAAGAGGGTAACCATAGGGTTTATTATTTAAAAAAATAAGGCGAGAAACAGTGGTAAAACCATTTATTTTATTAAATTATATTTTAGTCTTTTTTGTTTTTTTTACAACTTTATTTATTGAATCTGCTCTGTAAGAGACTAACAATAAGTTCTAAAATCTTAATTTAATTCTTAAAACCTATCGTCTATTGGAGGAATATGTCTGTTATACGGGCCCTTATACTGTGATTGTGCTAGTTGATTTGGTGAACGCTTAGCTTTTCCAAATACTTTTCTTTGATTTTCGTTATTTCATTTTATACGGACGAGATGCTGAGGTTTTCATGGATGTTCGTATTCCGAATGCACCTGGGAGCTCCAGTTAGTGTCCTAAGGATTTTTGATTGAACTCTTTTAATGAAGTCCCCATTACTGGCGCATGCATTACCCATCAACTGTGAGCCGTACGTCCAGCATGGCTTTATAATACTAGAGTATAGAAGTACTATGTACTCCAGTTTTAGTGGGGAACGCGAGTTGATGAGATAATGAAGGCTGTTGGCGCTTCATTTGAGTTTTCTTAGACTCAATGTGCTTGCGCCTGTCGAGATCCATACATAGATACACCACTTCATTGGTCTGCGCAATCGTAATGCTATTTAGGGACATTGTGGGCAGGAACTCCCATTTAGTGTGACGGTGACGTGTTGGTCATTAAGTGGTTGTTGATGGTGATGCATAGCCCAGGTTGTTTGATGCATCAATAAGTGCTTTGTAGAGTTGCCTCCCTTATGGAACCCCAGTTGGGGTGCTTAGCATTATAGTCGCGATTCCAAGAGTGTTGTAGAAATCCATTAATTAATCCGAAAACCGTGGAGGACAGTGTACTGCGGACAAATACATATTTTCAGCGGGGCCATTTGTTTCGCCTGTTTGTCAGCAAGCAATTGGATGAGCTGATTTTGATGAGCATTGTTGATTGTATAAAAGCCATGAAATGCATCATGTTTTGTTCCAAGGTTGCCATGTTGCCATTAAGGTCTCGATACTGTTAAGAGTGTTGCCGAAGATAGGTGCTGAGACTGCTGCAGTTGGTTGGAGAACGGGTTGCTGAAGTCCGATCTTGTGCGGTTGCCCCACAATTGTTGAAGTTTTTCATGGTGGGTTCGTACTGATTCACGTGACATGAAGGCCGCCGCAACCCACACAAACAGCATATGTTTTGAGTGCCCAAGTTCTTGGCAATTGGTGCACTGGACAGGTCCGTTTCGTTTATGAGGCTCTTCAACGGTAATGCTGCGGTGTAATACATAGGTACTGCAGGTTGTAAATGGGGTGAACAGTATTCTTTCCGTGAATATTGCTTTTAGTAAGTGAGATTATGGTGAGAACCGATCAGCTGCACACGTTTTTTTACCAAAGCATTTGAATTTTGTTCACGGATATATATAGGCGAATGCCTGGATTTACTAGTCGTGGGGATGACTTCTGCAATGTTCTTTTTCTGAACTGTATCGCTAAGCAATGCAAATTTATTGTTGCTTAGTAGGGACTTTTTCTCTCCTTTGCTCTTCTCTCTTATATTGTTCTTTTTATTTGGACATAGCGATCCATACCTGCCTGCACCACTGACCTAGATCTTGGCGTTGGAGATGTTTTTATCATTGTGCTCGTTGTATGCTTAGTTGACATAATCGGTGGCTGAGCAATGACGAAACTGCAGTCGTATTGGGTAGCGATGAGAGCGAAGTGTATTGCTGACTCTATGACAAATTTGAATCAGTGGCGATGGGAGTAGCAGGGTGCGGAGAACGATCAAAATACGATCTTTCTCACAACTAATCGCGGACAAAAATTGACCTCTTGCAATTTTTCACGATCGATAAAGTGGCGCTGCTAGCAGAAGCATTTGCGATCTCTTACGAGCAATGCCAATGATCGTAAATATGACGAACGAGAAAATTTCGCTGCCAGCGTCGTCCGTTCGATCAATCGCGATCGTTCGTTGGCTGCGATCGTATTTGGAGAAACTCAATCAGTTTCTCGCATTGAGACGATTGATATTTTAAGCGATCGCGATCGTTCGTCTGCAGGATAAATTATGTTTGTATACGTGTGCGTAACATTTCATACCATAAAATCCATTAGTTGGGGAAATGCGTAACATTGTCTAATACTGTTTTCATTATATTCCATTGTCTCGCTAGTATCTATAATAGACTGAAGTTCATTTCTTGAAGAAAACTTAGGAATACAAATTTGTGCAAGACTAACCACTTTGTGTGAAAAAGGCCTACATTATACATACATATGTACATATTTACTAGTAACTCGATACCTACTACAGTTTCGGAGTGTATGCACATGCGAAACAGCAGAAGGAGTTTTTACTGAATTTTCCATGTTATTATGGGAAATAGAAAAACGTGACACGGGCAGTCTTAATATTAATATGAAGGGCTCATATAATAACTGGTATCTTTTTACGTCAAATTGAAACTTTTGAGCCTGTTTGCAAGAAAAAAACACTTTCTTTCAATTACCCTAGTATATACATATGTACATATGTATATCTATGTATTTACATATATATATATATATATATATATATACATATATATTCATGCATACATAGATACATACATAAATAAATATGTGTATGCACATTTACATACATATTTTCATATATATTTTCATACATATGTATAAATAACTAAAAATGTATAAAAAATGGAAAGGATGTGTGTGATATCAAACGAAGCCCTTCCTCTTTTTCATAAATTTTTGTTGAACATTATTTCCTTGTAATAATCGTATTTTTTATTTGTCATTCGGATTAATAATTTTATATCTGTTTCCATAAAAAAATCCAAATACAAGAGAATTATAAAAAATCTACACACTTCAAGAGAACAAAAAAACATGCTAACATTAGAAAATAATTATAAACCAAAAATCAACACATTTCATGCATGTAAAAAATAAGTTCAAGTTTCAAAATTAAAATAAAATAAAAATTAAGTAACTCTTTCAGTATCAACTATTTATGTACATATGAAGTATAGCTCAAGATTCACAAAATATATATCCAATTTTTATAATCTAACTTTTTCCAGTAAACTGTTATTAGCTTAACTATCAATAAATTATTAATTGTGGCACTACTTAATCTTGAGCGCTGTTTTGTTATAATTGTGGATAGCGCGCTGAATGCTCTTTCCACGGAAACTTGACTCGATGGAACTGCTAAAATGACTTCAGCCAGCTTAAACAAGTCTCTTTCTTTGGTGTACAGAGTTTTCCAATAGTCGAGTACATTTGATGCGAAAGAAATTCTTGGGCCGTATGCTAAATTGTCAAGCTTTTGTCGAATATTGGCACTGTTTTGAGTTGTCAATTGGCTGCTGGTCATATTATTAAGCTCTTCTAAGATGTTGTAGGGATCATTTGGCGAAACATGTATATTCTCTTGAGGCTCCATTCCTTCGTTACTTGAATTTTCATGTCCATTTAATGAACTAAGCGTTGCATTTGTTCTTAATATATGTACCTATAAAAAAACAAATATCTGACAATGTTGAGAGATTAGATGGTTTACAATATACCACTGCACTTTTCCTTTGATCATCATTAATATATGTACGGGGAATCCAAAAAGTTGAATCTTGGGTCGAAGTATATACCAGAAAGGAACGCAACATTGTCGAGTAATTTGTCTTTCCTTTTTCTCATACATTCCAACAACTTTATTGCCAATGCATTTTCACCAATTTTTTTTTAATTTTGCTTCACATACAAGCCAGTCTCTGTAAAAATCGCCAATAACGTATTGTTCAGCTTGAAGTTGTATTGTGCATTGCGCTATTGGTGTAAATGTATTGACAAAGTTTTCTATGAAGTTCCAATCAATTTCACAGTCAATAGAAAACCCCATATCGTTTCCATCAATATGCTGTTTAAAATTCAAAAGGGATTCCATCATTTCAAATGTTCAGTTCCATCGAGTTATATTATCAATCGGTGGCAAACGTAGATCCGCAGAGTTAATACCATTTCTTATGCTATCCCTAAGAAGTTTCACAATTTTCCTGCAGTCCTCCAGTTTATTTTGCATTTCCTTGAAAGAATCATGTACAGCCAATTGAATTGTGTGAGCGGCACATTTTACTACTGCCAGTACCGAGTTCAAGCGGCTATGCACTAATTCGTAGTCATCATTCTCATTTTCTGAGGTCGTTTCACATTCATCATTTTGCAAATCTATCATTTGTTGAAGCAGTTTTGCAGCTTTTAACATGTTTGCCCCGTTGTCCGAAGTTGTTGAATATATTTGCATTTTAATAATTCTTCTTTTAAAAACTGTGCTGTATGCCTCTTTTTCAATTGGATCATTCCAATTGTGGTTATCATAATTTTAAAATCTTTAATATATTGGATATTTATTCCCAATATACTCTTCCCCATTCTGGTAGCTACATCGATTTTTAAGCTCAACATTTTTTTTGATATACTTTGTTTCAAAATATTTTTTATGTTGTTTGCAAACAGATGTACATATATGCTCAACAATATGTTTTGAATTCAATTGTAAATTGAATTGATTTTCATAGGGTCCAATTAGTTTCTTGAAATAAAGCTCGCCATCAAAAAGTCGAAATGGAAAGTTTCTCACGGAAAGTTTCTCACAGTTACCATTCCAACACAACACTTTAAAAAATCGTTTTTATTTAATTTAAGACCAAATTGGTTAGAGCCTCGGCGTTTGGAAACGTTATTGTCGCTTGTAGATGGAACGCTTTCATCAAAGTTGTGTTTGTGTATGGTCTCGTAATGTCTTTTAATGTTTCCTAATATGTACCCTTTAAGTTGTTTTTCGCACAAAAGGCACTTCGAAAAATGTGTGTCTTTATTACATGTAACAAGTTTTGTCTTGTCAATATTCGACTCTTTGCCCATTTTTATTTTAAAAAAAGCGAGAAACCTGCCTTCCCTCGTATCACAATTGTATTAATAAACTAAATGCAAACATTTTCTTACCCACGCTCTACTAACGAACGATCGCGAACGATTGAAAATACGATCTTCTCATCTTGCGAGTGTATTTTACCGCGATAAATACTTGACCAAACGATCGTTTGCGAGCGCATTGTCTACGTTTTCGTTTGTCGAGCGATTGCGCGCAATGATTTTCTGCACCAGCGCTCTTGCCACGATCGATCGCTGTCGTACGCTCGTTCGGTTGCAATGTGTATACATAAAATCTTTGCATACGATTTCTTACGAACGACAACGTTGGCAATGTTTTGCGCGAACGATCGTTTGGTCAAGTATTTATCGCGGTAAAATACAATCGCAAGTTGAGCTAATATGAGAAGATCGTATTTTTGAGCGTTTGTGATCGAATTTTTCAGCACCCTGGGGAGTAGTCGAGCGTTCACTTTCTTTAGTTGTTTTTGGCGATGGCGTTCTTGTGGGCCACGGTGACACACACAAAAATAGGCATTGTTGCGTTGTGCTACCAGATGACACTCGTCCCTCGCTGAGTGCGAATGCCACTCTGGCTCAAACTGCAGTTTTCTTTATGAGCTGATAGTAGACAAAACAATCGTACGCTTGCATTTATTATCTGCTAGCGTAAATTATTATTATTATTTATATTTTATTTTGTTGAATTCTCACAAACTGAACTCACGAAACGAATTTGAAACACGTCTGCACTCTTCAAGGGTCGATTTACTTAATTTTACAGCCTAGAGCAGTTTTATTTTTTGACAGCATCAACGTATACCAATGTTTATTTTTTGTTGTTGGTTATTTTTTGTTAAGTTTGGCGTCGCACGCTTGGTTTAGCTAGTAAAAGCTAAACGAGTGAAAATATTACAGACTGCTTTTGTTTCTGACTAAAAATAAGATTGCATTGAAATTGAGATTTAAATTTTTTTTATAATGTCAGCAAACTTCAAAACTGTTCAGACTGGCTCTTAGCCGGTTTACCGTATACTATTTTTATGATGATGTCACCTATCCCTCACACTCCCTATCGGGACCACTTTATTGATGCAGAAAAGACTTCTGCAATGGACTCCCGAGAAAGATCGAGGATACAACTGATTTTATGTGTAGGCATGGTTCGTTGATAGCTGCGATCCGAGAAATGAAGCTGCATATCAATCCAGCCTTGCTGAATTGCAACGGCTACAATGTGTAATATCGCGAGTGAGTTAGTGGTGGCGGCCTGGGGTCATCACACATCACACAGTGTAGTATCGTATTACAGAAGAAGACATCGTCAGCATACATACCACCCTTGAATAACATAATATAGCTTTCTACCTGGGATATCATCCTGATATAGGATCGCTCCGCAGAGCAAGGATTTGAACGCGGAGATTTGGAAGTTGGTATAGCAGCATAAGTGGAACAATTGTAAGGAGTATCTAAAGTCTGCTGTAGGGTAAGGTGAAGTACGCTGACCGACTAGAAATATCATCGGCTGCGCAAAATGACGAAACCGAGCGCGCCACTTACCTTTACTTGCAGTGATGTTAAGGAAGTGGTCGAAAAGCCTCCAAGGACATTCGCTTTAATAGGCTAATCATGTTGATTGTGTGGGAGTAGCGTACCTTACAGGTTATCTCCCCGTCCTTTTTCATTTCTACACTGGATGGAAGTTACAGATCGGTCGAAACGCTATCTTAAGGGGGCAATAAAATCACATTAAGCTAAGGAAATTTTTACTAGAAATACCAGAATGCAGATTATCTTTGCATAAGTGTTTAAACAGCATTTTGGATTTCATTGTTTCTAGTACAAGTTTCATGACATCATCTGAGTCTCTCAAGTGGAACTTTACTACATTCACATCATTTAAAAAATTAAACTGTCTTTTTTGGAATACTACAGAACCAGTTATTTTCGATGTAATCAGGGTGGTTGCAGAATCTGATTGCAGACAGAAAGAGAATTGAAATCGAGAAAAAATGTCTGTTGGTGGCACTCATTCCGATTCCGTCGGTTTAATTTTCGAATCAGAATTAATATCGGTTTTAGGTGTCACAGAAACCGATTTTATTGATTTTACTGTCAGAAAGAAACCATCTCATCCGAGGGCTGGCATTACATTGACATTGAGAGTTATTTCATTTTTCTCTTTGCTGCCTTAAGAATGGACCGAATGGAGGAAAATTGACCCTCGAGTCACTGGTAACGGACCCTTCTCTAAGTCACAACTTACTCCTGCAGATAAAATTATTGTCCGCGTTTGTGGCATTGAAAGGCAAGTGGACGGCGTAATCGGTTTTCGCCTTGTACTGAGAAAGGCGTACAAAATGATATTGCGATGTTGGAAACTCTGGATAATATTCCATCGACATCCAAAGACGCAACAAATTCCCAAACTTATTGTTGTAAATTCTGAATGATAAGCCATCAACATCAAAACGTGCGATAGATTCTCCAAACTTGATCAATATACCGAAAAGAGTTCGCCAAGAGAGCAATTCAGAGTTTTGGAAACGATATATTAACACTGATACACGACAAACAAGTGATTCAAATGAGAAGCTAGACACTTTGATTGCAATCGAGAAGGAAAATGCTAGCAGTATGCAACGTATCTGCCAGGCGACGGAGAAAGGCAACGAAACGGCTGTAACTGACCTTAAGGAACTGGCTTATTAAATGTACTGCAAAAAAAGGGATTAAAAAAAAAACAGTTAGAACATAAAAAAACAGCGCCAAAAATCATTAAACTCCTGCTAAAAATTGTAATGAATTCTTTCATGCTTTTATTGAATAATATTTATGATTTTTAGATATCATTAAGAATTAAATTATTATTATAATATAATTAAAAAATATATGCAAATGCTTCAGTAAAAATGACCTTCTCTAAAAATAAAGTGTTAACATTCCCAAAACTTTTCATGTTAAATAACGTTTGATACGTTTTGTTATAAAAATTTGTTTCATAGTACAACAAAAACCAACATTTTTATAACAAAAAGTACCAAACGTTATTTAACATGAAAAGTTTTGGTAATATTAACAATACTTTTTTTTGGAGTGGACTATTCTGACGGAAACTACTGCATGCATAATGTATAAGTAATGCCATTGTTGGAGTGTATACTTACAATCATTGGGGCATAATCATAGTCATGTAAAAGCCGGCGCTAAATAAGTTAGAGTGTGCTTTATCTAAAAGTGCACTTTATCTTAATCATAGTCGATATAGTATCGACTTTTTCACTTAAAGTCGGCGCTAAAGTTAGAGTATCGAAAAGCTGTTACTAACACTGGCGCTAAATTTGACAAACAGTATTAACTGCCAATTGTTTTCATATCTTTGATGCGTTACTAATTTTAAGGAATAAATGTGAAAAATTTCTCTTCTTGACGAAATTGAAAGAGATTTTGAAATGTTTAATGACGATGCATTGCTCAGAATGCCAAAACGTTATAAACCACGATTTGATGCTTTTGAGTTGAGTGATGAAGAATTTTATTGTCGATATAGATTCGATAAAGCAACCGTCCAGTTTTTAATTGATATACTTGAAATTGAAGAACCCTGATCCAACAGGGGACTTCCAGTAGCAAAAAGTACACAAATTCTTTGCACCCTACGATTCCTCGGCAGAAATGTACACCAAAGCGATATCGGTAAGTTTTTTGATGAATGAAATAATTTAAGTAATTTAAAAAATTAAATAATTCGCAGGAGATCTTCATGGTTTATCCCAGGCTACCGTTGGAAGGATTATCAGGATTATTTGCAAAAGAATTGCCTTATTGCTACCGCATTCATTCGTTTTCCAAATTTGAATGAACTGAATGAAGTGAAAAATAAATTTTTCCAAGTAGCAAGATTTCCTACGGTTATTGGAGCTATCGATTGCACCCACGTGCGTATAAAATGTCCCACGAAGAGTGTAGGCCCTTCAATGGCTGGACATTTTCTTAACAGGAAAGGATTTTATTCAATAAATGTTCAGGTATGTCTTAAGCTTCAACAATATTTGAATGCAGTTATATAGCAATTTTATTTATATACTTAGATCGTTTGCGATGCCGATTTTAAAATACTAGATATTGTGGCAATATCTAGAGGTTCAAGACACGATGCCAGAATTTGGGATAACTGCCAATTGAAAACTAAATTAGAGCAAACCAAATCTCAGCACAATGGCGTTTTGGTCGGTGATTCGGGTTATCCAAATTCTTCTATTTTATTAACTCCTCTAAGAAATGCTGTAACAAATAAGGAACACAGGTAATAACATGCATACTATGTTTGATTTTATTAAATTGATTTTTTAAAAATAGGTATAACAGAAGTCACATTGCAACACGAACAAAAATCGAATGCCTAAATGGTCAACTTAAATCCAGCGGTAGCTCTCCTGACGTGAGCAATGCCTTTTTTAGCACCCATTTTCATACGAACCCATTGTTGCTTCATCCTTACCACATCTCTATCAAACCCTGCAGCCCTCATGTCCAAGCGAATAGCTTCCCACGCATCTTTTTTTCGCTTGATCATGCGCAAGTCGTTTTGCTTGTTTTCAATGGTGTGGACGTGCATGTTAATCAACTCCCGCAAGCAATCTTTTTCTCGCACACTCCAGTTTTGTTCCCGTTTCCTTTCCTTTAAAATATAATATATGTACATGTTTAATTATTCTTCATATTATCAGGATTATTAAATAACTTACGTTTTCCATTCTTGCGTCCAGTTTGATTCTTTTGTTGATTGTTAAAAATTGAGTAAATACACGAAATGTCAAAATTGCAGGGTTGCTTTTTGACTGAAATCGTAATAGAATATGTAATTGTAAAAGAATTTTGTGTAAAAGCTGACTCTTTTTAGAACATGGCGCTAACTTGACTATGATACACATAAAGATAGAGTCCGCTCTAAATTTTTAGTATTACTCTAACTAAAGTCGTCTCTAACTCAGGACTATGATTATGCCCCATTATGTTTAAACTAAAGCAATCAGAAATTTTCATAAATCCACCTAACTACTGCAAATGCGATACTCCAAACAGCTAACATCTTTGTAAAACCATTCATTTCAGGCCGATCTTTGGTAATTTTCGTGTTAAAGAGTGCGACGCTACTGCTAGGTGAAGTGCTGGAGGAATGCTCGATTGCCGCACATAATTTCTTATTAAATCCAAAACCAGGACAAACCCTTTAAAGTAAAACAGCAGACTTACACTGGTTTTGGCAGCTTAAAGACCTTGCTTTGGTCCTTAAGATTTTTCTCTTCACGTTTTCAGAAGTTTCTCTCCACAAAAAAACTGCTATTGTTGTACTTATTACGTTTTGTTTCTATCTTTATTTATTCAACTTTTATGGGAAAAGTAAGCAAAATTCTCAAAAGAGCAGAACGGCTGTTTCGACAATCGATTTGGTTCGATATTCGAAAAGAGCAAAAATCGATCAGAATCTGCAACACCAATTTAAATTATCTTGAAATCGAAAATTCACTAAGCCTAGTTATGGTTGACAAAAAGTGGCTTCGATGCATTTTCTGGAACAAAATTCTGATTCGCACAATTATCACGCACTTTCTGTCAGAAACCGCTAATGTATTAAATATGACACACTGGCATACATAATACCTCGTTTAAATTTTTCAAAAAACCTCTTTAATTCTGTCAGACCAAGATAGCAATCGACAGCATGATTCGTTGGCTCAGTCCATCCTGTTGGCGTACTGAATAACATCATTTCATTTTTTTGTTGGACTAACCATTCGAATCTACATACATATGCATGCATAAAACATAAAACAGCACACTTTCGGAACCCACGACTTATCTTGATTTTTTGTGATTTTGTACTCCAGTTTTAGAAAGGAACGCGAGTTGGCGAACCAATGCAGTCTATTGACTTTTGGGTTCAGTTGAATTTTCTAAGAACAAATGTGAGGCAACTGCTGATGTACTCTTATGCGCCAGTTTGCCAACTACTCCTCCCCAAGAAGTAGATACTGATCAAGAAGTCTGTCATCGTAAAGGATGATAATGATGATAATGATTCAAATATATCGCCACAAATTTATGGTTACTTTTGCACCAGCCGTTGTCATTAGGTTAATGACAAAAAATGTCTGTACATACACATTGCTTCATTTATTAATTTTAAAATAGGCATATCGTCAGTATCTGGTTTACTGTATCCTGTGGGACTACCCACAAGAAAATAAGATCATCCAAATATTAATCTTAAATCGATCTTTTAAGAGCAATAGCATAGTCTACAAATCTTCGAGTCTCGTGCGTTTTATACTCCTTTTTAACCTTGCATGTCCTTATGGGCGAGCACTCCTTTTGAGTTCCTTATGGAGGACAAAGGGAATAGTTTTTTACCTCCGAAACATTCGTATATCTCTTAGCGCGTTTATTACTCCAAAACGTATCAATAAGCGAAGAATATATGTGCAATATGTACATACGTATATAATTTTTGGAGAATACTTAAAAAATACTTTGATTATTCGGTTATTGCTCCAAATGGATGAACAAGTCATTACTCATTCGTTGCTCGATTTTCGTATATTCTATTTGTCAAGTATGAGTAGTGAGCGAGAGCTCTTCGTTAAGAGCGGACGTGAAGGAGAAGAATCGAATGGCGGCATGAACAACGATAGCAATTAATTCTTTTGTACATTGCGGTAGGTCAGCTCATGACTGTAGATGTATTAAATTTTTAAAATGAATTAACTTTTATTGAAACTCTTAAGAACACTTGAACTATCATTTAATTCCCAGGTGAGATTTTCCTCGCCAATGCTATTCTTCGTCACTAAAAAGAGATGTGAAAAGGTCTAGCTAATTTTTTGTTTGTTACATGCGTATTCCAAGGAAAACCTCCCTAATACAACTACAACAAAGTGTGGGAAAATGAAATCAGCTGTTCGTAAAACTTGCAAGTTGTTATAAGTATTGGAGTCGAATTCTGGGAAATTTTGTTGCTGGTTAGCCTTTACTAGATTTTTACATGAACTCTCCAATTATAAAAGAAAACTCCCTCACAACTCTAAGTAGTCAAAGCCAAATACCACTTCAAATAATAAAAACGTGTATTAATAATAATAACAGTAATAGAATTGTATCGCTTCGTTGGTCCTGTGCACCTTGGTATACCATCAATTAAGGGACCTACAATTTCACGCCGACTCCGAAAAGCAAATCATCTGTGAGTATTTTTTTATGTCAGAAATATACTTGGAGGCTTGCCGTTGCCTGCCGTAGGCGTTCACTATGGGAAAGTAACCTTTTTTTTTTATATTTTTTGATGATGTGGAACGAAGAACGCTCACGCTACCCACTCTGATACGGCGGCCGAATTAGCATTCGATTATTATTTTACCTTTTGTTTCTAGCATGGATTTTTTTTAACTGCTGTAAAAACTAATATAGTATGTATAATGAAATAAAATTTAGGCTATACCTAAAGTAACCGGAAAACCTAAATTACTTATATTAATCATCAGTGCATGTATTAACATCTATACTTTTGTGGCAGTTTCTTGTTAACAGTATGTTGCCTTAATCTGTTTCTTTGCTTGGAACAGATGAATTTCAAATCAGAAAAAATTTGCAGTTACTTGCTTTTTGTTTTATGGCTTTTTCAATAGATATGCCTATTTGATCAACGTTTCGACTTATAGTTCTGGGAGAAAGAGGGATACTTTCAATAAAAACGTTTAGTTAGCTATTAAGTTTTTACAAAACTTTTACGAAAATTTCTTTAATAAATGCACCATCCGAAAAAGGTCTTCCCTTCTTAAGAACGCTTAAACTAATTAAGTTTGTCAGATCCTTTTTTAATGCAGTTTGTCCCTTTCTTTCATCTTTCTGCTCTAATTTTTCTCCTTCACCTTGAGAAATCCATTCCTTACACTTTTGCAAAAAATTATGTTTTTTTTCAGTGAAAATAGCATCTCTCTCTACACCATTATATTTATCAAAATCTATTGTAGTGCCTTCTAAAATTATATTCTCTGGCCCCTTTAATAGAAGCATACACAGTAGACATTGCATTTTACCAAAGGCATCTGAAACCATAAAATATTTCTTGTCATACATTTTAGTCGAGCACAATCCACTGTAGCGTACAAAAAATTTCAGCAAAGCAATTGCCTATGTTGATACGTTGCTGTCTGACCAACTGATATGAACAGCGTAAGAATGCGTGTGCTGAGCGCACTGCCAAAGAACGTAGATGTATAAGAAGGGACAACAAGCTGAAGTGTAGCGAGCCAGTGGCTGGATTTTTGTAATGGGAACCCCCCACACTTCATTACATCCTCATTCTTACAAGCTCACCAAATGTGAGAACGTTTATTTTGAATTCGCTGCGAGTTCGCTCTTCGCCAGGTCAAAGAATGAAAGAAAATGTAAATAGGATGATAGAAGCAGAAAAATGTCAGTGCAATTGTATGTACATACATATGTATGTACATTTGGTTTATTGTAAAAAATCTTGCACATATTATTTAATGAAACTTCCTTTTTTATTAATATATGATCAAAAATGAATAACTGTTAATATTATATTTCATATGCTATTGAATTAAAAAACAAAAAAAAAAAACATAAAATTAAGGGCGTGGGATGGGGATCGAACTCGTGTACAAGCTCAATTGTGTAATATGTTAATGTGCCCCGCAGTTATACTTCCGAAGCCACAATAGACGTTTTGCCGCAGCCGCTTAAATGGCTATTTATTAAAATCATCTTATTGTGGGCGAAAAGAAGAACAGTTACAAAATCAAAACAAAAATGAAAGAAGAAAAAAGAGTAAACCGTAAAAAAACCTGTTTTTTGATTGGAAGGGGCAACTTGAGACGGCAGAGGAGTTATACAACAAGTATACATATGAGGGAAGGGCGGAAAGGAAAGGGGAGGGTAGAAAAAAAAACACTGAAATATTTTTAGCTACATACAAACAAAATATTCATTCATAAATATTCCTGAAAATCGGCAACATAGGCTAATTGTCGAATTTTGGTTGAAAATTTATAAAATTCTTGCATTTATATTTGAATTTGGTTGTGAACGGAAGGGACGCTTGCGACGACAAGAGGGTGCTCAAATGAGTATAGACAAAAAGAGTGCAAGAAGGAAAAGGAAAATTACATGCGCAATTCAAAAAATTTGTAATTTTTCGATTCAAATACGCGCGCATGCTTCCTGATATTTTTGGTGCCTTGGTACTTCGTATAATATGTTTGCACGAATGCATACATACAATGTACATATGTATGTATGTATATGTTGGTATATTACATATTTTGGCGCTTGCTTCTGCCTTTTAAAGAAAAATTGTTTGAAATTGATTTTTTTGATTTTGATATTTTTTGTTCATACATAAATACATATGTACATACATACCACGGTGTACTGAATACTGAAGGTGACGCCTTTAGAAGTACCGCTACTTTGGTTTTGCCGGGTTTGACAATTCTCAACTTCAACTAGACAAAGCTTTTTTCACAAATTAAGAAAAAGAGACACTTTTTTTTAGTATTTTGCGAATTTATTTATTAAATGTCTGCCTATAAATTCATACTTTTACACTTTAGAACAATTAGAACACGTTTTTCAATGAAATATTGGAAGTTGTTAAATTTTCTCTCTCCCGTATTCTTGTTTACTAAAGACGAGATCTGTCATTTCACCGCGGGAAGGCGCAATCTTGTATTCTATCATTCTTGCATACATACGTGCATATATTGTGGGTTGGCAAAACATACATATGTATGTATATAAGTATGTGTGTATGAGAATATGAAAACATTAGTGTGTATAATCAATCAACGGATGCTTTGAAATGAAATATAAATTATTTATTAAAATATGTATGTATATCTATAAAACAAATAAACAATATTACGTTTAAGGTGAGCTGGACCGATTTTAAATTGCTTAAATTTTTGGGGTTTTTAATGTTTTCAATAAAATTGCCTCAAACAGCTTAAACCATTATGAAACTTGTAATGCTGTCTTCGACCTTTTTTCACCCAAAACTTTGCCGATTTATACCTATAATGTATCATTAGAAAAAATCTTGATTTTTGGTGGCATTTTTAAGTCGGGCAAGCACACGTAGTACATATGTATGTAAATGCTAATATTTTTCGTAAATATTTAACAGAAGTCTAAGAGCACAAATAAATCGTAAATTAAATAAATCAGTTAGAAAATTTGCAACTTTTTTGGTGAAGCACCTTAATGTAAAACATATGTATGTATGTATGTATAAATTGAACCAGAGTGTTTTTTTAATAAATTGGTTCAGTACACAAATACATAAAACTTATTACATAGTAAGTTGTATGTACTTCTTGAGGCGTTTTATATATACATACATATGTACATATAATTGCAAGAATTTGCATAAAATCTAAATCAAGCCCAAAAAAAAAATTGCTGTTAATGGGGTTTGAACTCGAGAAAAACTAAAGCATACAGAATATGGCCGCGCCATCTAAACCAACTGTACTACAGAATACAATCATTTTCTCCAATTTTATCGATACTTGAATAAGTTTCCCGTGATTTTTTGTTTTGTGAAGTCATATTTTTTATTCAAATAAACAAATATAATATTTCGCATCTACAGACAAGCGAAATTGACACCAAAAGCGCACTTGATGAAAACAAATATACATACATATGTACACATATATATAAATGCATAGATTTCATAACAAACTAATGCATTTTATATATAAAGCGTACACTGTTTTTGTTTAAAACACTATAAACGCTAATTTTGGCACTCATTATTTATTTATGAACAATTTTACACTTTTAAACATTTTCTGAATTATTATTTAAACGCATAAATTCGCAATAAAGAACCTATTCTAATAGTTTATTGCATATTTTATATATGGACGCACTGCACTACATTGTATGCGCGAATAATATTTATTATGGCGCTTGCTTTCGCACACAAACACGTACACTTTGTAAATTTTCCATATTTGCACATATTTCACGCACTAATACTACTTCGTATTTTAACTTACTGGGTCAATAATATGGTTTTTTATTTTAATTTTTTCACAATTTTCCACAATTTTCTTTGAAAATTTGTAAATTTCAGAAAAATATTTCTATAAACACCTAAAATTACTTATTTCTTTGTTTTGATTCCTCAAAACTTGAAGCGAAAATGTTCGTGCTCTTTTTCTCCGTACGAACAGAGACACAAAGCGTATGGGGAGTTCCTATTGGAAATTTTTTTCGTACGATATTAAATTTCTCAGACATTTTTCACACTAACGTGTTGTCCCTTCTTATACATCTACGTTCTTTGGCACTGCTCACATGAGTTAGCTTTGCCGACCTACGTTCTATTACATGATATAGATTTTGGACCAATAAAAGTTATATACATGTATGTACATGTGCTTTCATATTTTCAGAGAGACTGCAGGAAAATATTCAAAGCATATTAAGGACTGAATGTAAAAACGTTAAATGCATTTGGAAAAAAGAAACGAATAAATTGGTTTGCATTATAGAAACGCATTCAGACGACCTTGATTCCAGATCGATGCATATCCGTCGACTTCTAATGGAAAATTTAGTGGAAGAAGAGCGACCCGATGTCATAAAGTCTGTCTCCGAATTTCCTTTAAGTTCACACGGAAAAATAGATTATAACTCCTTGCTCCAAACTGCTGACATAAATATTAATCAGATCTCAGTGGATCCGCTAGACATTTTCCACAAATTTATTACACAAACCTTGGGTCTTAATCTATTGAAGGAGAGTATGGAGTGTGCTACAAATAGTAACGAAAAAAAGGCAAAAACTATTTTATCATTTACTGCTGCAGGTGGCACATCCCTCCAGGCAATTGCATTGGCTACCGAAATCAGCGCAGTATTGGAGCATGGATACGGTCAAGCGAGTGAAGTGCTAGGAATGTTACTAAACCCACAACAGTCAATAATATCTATCAAAGACTACCTTGCATCATGCTCAATATCAAGTTCTCAATTTATATCTAAAGTATTGCCAAACAAGCCAAATTATGTTGGCAATATGTTTAAGTTTCTTTGGCGTACCAGTCTAGATAAATGTGTGGATTCATCCCCAATTATAATTGAAAATAAGTGGGTATGTGTTGGTTCACATTCGCATATTTTGGCAACACTTGACAGCAGGCAGGGCAGTGCTATTGCTGTACTGGAGCTACCGGATAGAATTGAGTGCAAAGTGGAAGTCGTTTCAAATAATAACAATCCGTATGGCAATTGTGGGATGGCAATAGTGGGATGTTATGATAATCATTTGTATGTTTTTAATTACGCAAATAGTCGTATTTACTGGAGCATGAATTTAGGTGGAATAATTAAAGCTAAGCCATTAAGCTTCAAATATCGAGTTGTTGTAGCCACTTATGGCGACGAATTCAATCTGCTTTGCGTTTGCTTAAAGGTATGCTATTGTTTAAAGACGTACGTCATTCTTTTATAAATTTCCCTTTTTTTCGAAGACAAAAAACTATGTTTGGCGCAAAAAAATTGGAACAAAAGGAATATTTGCAAGCCCAGTCTCAATAAACGGTTCTGCGGTGATAGTTTGTACCCTAGATGGTACATACTGCAACGTGAGTATGGATTCTGGCAAATGTCTATGGCTGAGAAAGTGTGGTTCGCCTATCTTTTCCACACCTGTTGTAATCGGAGAGGAGAGCATAATTATTTTAGCTGAGGTTGTAGGGAAGGTGCATATATGTAGTACGGGAAACGGCGCATTGGTTTGTATTAATACTTTTATTCAGATAGAATGAAAATATCTTACTAATACTTTCAGATAAAATCATTTACTGCTGGATCACCCATTTTTTCTGGTTTAGCTACAATATCCGACATTAGTGGCAGAGTTGAAAAGGACGACGTAAGATCGATAAACATTTATTTCGGTTGCTATGACAAGCATGTTTACTGCTTGCAGTACCTAAATTCAATTGACAAAGGTCTGCAAAATCTCGTCACACTAAATGTCTTATGGAGAGTACAACTTGACAGCAACATCTTTGCCTCGCCTATTGCATTTTATATGAACGAATGTAACTTTATATTGAGTTGTTCTACCAATGGTTTAATAGCACTTTTATTGGCTGAAACCGGCGAAATATTTACTACACATAAATTAAGTGGAGAAGTGTTTTCTACTCCTTGTAAATTGAACAACCAAATCTTTATTGGATGTAGAGATAATTACATATACTCATTTCACATAAATTAATTAATTAATTAAGCCAAAAGTATCAGTCTCAAAATGGCTCCTCGATATGAAGGTTCTTAGCAATGATGAAGCTCTAAGATCCATCGAGTAATGTGCTAATATAAATAAAAAATAATCGCGAAATAAGAAAAACTGTAACTTAATAAAATGTTCGAAAATTAATCAAAATTTCTAATACAATGAAGATAAAAATTTAAATAAAGAATATCAATACAATTTATAAAATAAATGAAAATTTTTTGATACACCTCCGTGTAAAACAATGAAAGTAATGGATGCAAAAAGAATACACTTTCGTGTATAAATTTAAAAAATGAGCGAAATAATAATACCCTTTTTGTGTAGAAAAATAAAATGATAATTATATTTAAAAGAGTCAAAATTTAAAGCGCATATGTGCTAACGGCAATTGAAGCACCGTTTTAACTAATACAAAGAAGACAAAATAATTGAATAAACAAAATGAACGAAAATAAAAGTAGTAGCTAATACATGCGGTTTTGACCAGCATTAAAATTAATTATTCTAAACTATTGAAAAAGAACGTCCTATGTTGGGGCAGACCTTCATTTGACAAAAATTACTATAAAGCCAAAAATATTGGGGAAAATATAGAGAATTCGAATTATTCATACGAATTATTTACTTTTTATAGACTTCTTTTAGATCTACATACACATGCGGTCAATAAAAACGCACCACCAAATATAATTGAAATTAGATCACATGAGCAATTTGTTTATAAAGTTAGAATACTAGGGTAATTTTTATTAGTGTGTAAATTAGTTATCCACAAAAATTTTTCTCGAAAATGGTTTTTATAAGGAATAGCCAATTAATAGAAAAAAATTAACAAAAGTGTACATTCGATGATATTCATGATTAATTAAAGCGACTAAATCATTTTCACCACTAACGGTAGAAATATAGACTTTACAATAGGCTTTCCTAATAACGAGTCGTTCCTCCTTTAGCCTCAATAACTGCCTTAATTCTTGAAGGCATGGAATTCACTAGGACCTCAATTGATTTCCTTATGACGGGACCATACTAAACCAGTTGTAAAATCTTTATCAATTGACTTTTATTTGTTGGCTTCTGTTTAGCAACTTCACACTTCATTATGTGCCATAAGTGCTCAATAGGGTTTAAATCTGGCGAATTTTCAGGCCAATCCAAGCGTTGAATCCCTAGATCGTTAAATGTTTTGGATCACTAAAAATAAAAATTCGAGCTGAATAGGATCACATACACCAATATTGTATAGATGTTTTATACAAGATTTGTTTCCAATAAAAATTTACCCATTTTGCACGATGGCATGGCGCTGAGTCATTCTGGAAGACTAGGCGATCCGTATAAGGATAATGCTCTTCAATTGCGGGTACTAAACAATTGTTAACCACTGTCGCATATTTTTGTGCATTCATTATTTCATCAACAAGGAGTAGAGGCCCCAAAACATGGTATGAAAAGCAGCCCCAAATCATTTGACTTTGAGGAAACTTAACTTTCTTTACAACACAGTTATCCTGGATCCTTTCACCATATTTTTTCCCCCTCTTTTGACATTTCTCTTCAGTAAGGTTTGCCATTTCATCGTGAAAGGATATACGATCCAACAACGGGTTGAAATTATTAAAATTTACTACCGAAATTCGGAGTCAATGGCCTCAACTTTAAGAGCGCTACGTCCAATTTATGGTCGTCGACATTTCTGGATGAATGGCTTCGTCAATAAGCAAAATATGCGTTATTGGACAGGCAGCAATCCACACGTACTCCATGAGTCAACATGAGTCACGCATCCCGAAAAAATTACTGTTTGGTGCTGTTTATGGACCGGCGGCGTCATTGGGCCGTACTTCTTCCGTGATGATCAATACCGGCACGTTACTTTGAATGGGAATCACTACCGCTCAATGATAACCGAATATTTTTGGCCCGAATTGGATGATATGGACTTGAACAATATGTGCGTCTGGACTTCTGCAAGCGTGCCCGTGGTGCCCATGCAAAAGAAATCGAGTTCCATACATAATGGCATCGAATGCACTTTCGCAGGAATAAAGAATTTAATTCATATACCATGCCGTTTTTGTTTTATTAAAAAAAAACTTTTGTGCGTTTCTATTGCAAGACCCGATATATATATGTACATACATATATTAATATTTTTCGGCCTATTTATTTTTATATCAAGCAATAACTTTTATATAGTTTTTTTTGTAATCAATAAAAACACACATTCATTTAATAGCGGCAGATTGTCGTATTTGAAAATGTGTTTGCAAAAATAGGGAGAAAAAAGCAATAACAGCATACACAGCTTACTTGGCTCATCTCATTTAGGCTTTGCCTTAATGAGTCTAAGCTAGGGGGCGTGAGTTCGATCCCTGCAAGAAGTCTAATAAGAAGATATGGTGATCTCCGAAATAGCTATAACTTTTACCATTGCTGTTTTTTCTATAATTCTTCCTTTTAAAAACTGGCCTTGAGCTCACAAAAATTATTGTTTGGTTGAAATATATATATGTATGTATGTATATTGTTCCGCAGCCACTCGCTCTTTCATTTCGAGCTCATAAACTTTCAGATTTTCTTGGCTTTTAAAATCCTTTTTCATTTAAAATCAATTCCTTTTCTCCTATAACTAACTCCCTGTCTCTTGCAACCAAATCTGCTTCTAGATTTTGTTTTTTTAAATTAATGACTTCGGCTTGCAGTTTCATTATTTCCGACACCCCCACTCTGTTGTGTATGTCCTTGCGGTTGGTACTTGGCGTACAATTAATTTTAGTTGAAGTATTATTAGTTATGGGATGTAACACACACTCCGGGCTTTGGAATCTCTCCGGAGCCTCAATCAGTGGTACTCTTGAGTTTGTATAGCACCCTCAAACTCTACAAACTCAGCGGTCATCGTATCTTCGTTTATAGCAGATTCGCTAACTCTGCTCCCAAAAATATTTTTGAGCTCGTAAAAAACTGCACATTTTTTGTAAATTACCGAAAAATAAAATATTGGTTACTCAAATAAATCGGCATATAAAACATCTAAAAAACCAACTTTTAATGTATCGCCATCCATGCTACCTGCTCCCGACGAACCTTCCCATGACTCCGATTTATTGTAGCTCACTCTCTTTCTTTCTTTGCAGAAATGCTTATAGTAAGCTTGGGCGGACGGTTTCTGCCAAATACTATATGTTTCAAAATTATTTAATTTAATATTTCAACAAATAACAAAAACCTCAAGTTGCCGATTTTCCAAAAGAAAACCAATTGGAGACTTATCTTCAGCTGCCGCCCTTCTCCGGGTTGGGTTGCAATGGAACTCTTGGCTTTGCCCTAAAATTAAAAAACGCTCGGGATGATTCCATTTTCTCTAATTCCTTGTTTTGGTCTAAGCCTAACTCTTTGCTGGCGTGCGAACGGGGAAACAGCTGATCGAATAGCATAGCATAGCACCAAATACGACAAAAATTTATATGTATCTCCTAAACAACTTGACCAAACTCTACCAAATTTGGTACAAATATTGCGGCTGACTTCATAAACGCAGTTTGCAATGCAACACTGCAAACAGATGCGTTTACGTGGCAAAGCAATACTTCACTGCAACCCTGTCTTGTAAAATAATGCAATGACATTTTAAACGTTTATGAACGCAAAATTGGTTCGCCGAACATCGTTTGTTGTGTTTAATCAAATTATTGTGAAATGAATCTTCAGCAATCCTGCGCTTTTGTTTTGCAAAGCGCTTTAGAATTGGCGGAAACAAAAAATACTAGCAACACTACGTTAATTAAAAAAATATTAAATAAAAGAAAGCGCTGGGCTATTACATTATTAGTGAATCGCGATTCAAAAAGAAGGATTCCTAAAACCTCAAATTTTTGCAAAACCATTGCAATTATGCAAGACGACGTGTTTTACTCGCACTTTCGTATGACGAAGATCACATTTAAAGTATTTACTACTAAATGTTATTATTTATAAAAAATATAAGCATGATAAATCCTTGGTGGCCTCCGCACACAACAGGATGAATTGGAATTTCATTGGAAAAATCATTACAAATAACGATTTGGAAGCTAGGCAATAATTGCTCTTTTAGAGACGTCAGCGATCGTTTTGGTGTAGCAATTGGCCTAGCATATAAAATTTTTGTTAAAATAATAAAGATGATCTGCCGCTTAAAGGGAGATGTTATAAAATTTCCAAAGACTGCAGCTGAACAAAAGCAAATCAGTGAAGAATTTTCAACTCTGCGCATCAATCCATTCCCCTTTGTTCTAGGGTGCGTCGATGGAACACATGTTCCAATTTCACAACCAATCAAAGATGAAATCAGTTATCGCAACCGAAAGGGATCATACTCAATCCTTGCTCAAGTAAATATTTGAATTTTTTTACCCTAACTTATAATTTTTTAAGTAGAATACTTTTTTGCCAGGCTATTGTCGACAGTCGCATGAAATTCATAGATGTATTTATTGGTTGCCCTGGTGCATGCCATGACGCATCGGTATGGCAAATGAGTTCTATCAGGAAGGCCATAATTAATAAAGAAATTAATATTTTTTCCAATTACCATTTTTTGGGCGATGGAGGTTATCCGTTGGAGAAGTTTATTATGGTACCTTATCGTGATAACGGATTCTTAACACCAATGCAAACGAAGTATAATGTAATTCTAAGCTCAACTCGGGTTGTTGTGGAACAGGCATTTGGCGTTTTAAAAAAGAAATTTAGAATACTAAAATATATTGAAGTTCAACGTCCATATATGCCAAAATTAATAACAATGGCATGTATGATAATTCATAACATTATTATTGTAAATGAAGGCAACAATACCGATGAAATAATAGAAGAAACAAACACCATCGAATTTGAAACGCTAGAAGAAACCACTTTATCAGGACCGAGAGATGCAAAAGCAAAGAGAGATGCATTGGCCACTTTATTATCAGCCTAATACGTATGTACCTATATCAATTAAATTATAAGTTAAGAGCATTTTGTTGTAACATGTTTTATTGAATTCAATTCATAACAATAAATTTATTGCATTGATATTTGGTTTTAATTCAACTTAAAAAGACTTCAGCCTATTAGGGTAAACAAATTAAGAATTAATGTGAATTTTCTACAATTCTCTGGAATAAGGTACGAATTTCCTTTAACTCAGCTACTTTCTCTTTTTCCAACGCAATTTTTTCTGTCTCCATGTCCAGCAGTTTCTTCATAATTTTGGCATCTGCCTCAGATTCTTTGTTCAAAAAATCCAGAACTTCGCACCGTTTTCGTTTTATTACACACCTTGGAGTGGTGATATCTACAGGTGTCACATCTGAGGTCATTGTCGAGTGGCTATCGGTCGGTGTCGAAGGGCCATCGCTTGTTAAATCTGCTATTAAATTATGAAGTGAACTTTCGAGCATTTCACTTGGCACAAGAACGCTACTGCGGCTGCCGAAGACCTCGTCTAAGGCATCGAAAAATTCCCAGTTTGTAGAACTCTCACCAGATGTGTTGTTACGTTTCTTGATTCTTTTATATGTGCCCATTATGTTGATAAAACATCTAGTCGCTTCATCTTTAGAAAATGGAAATGTGCTATCAACATCCCGAATCTCCCGCATTATTTGTTCCCAAATTCCTTTTTTTCTTTGCACTAAATTCTGGTTCATGTCGTAAACGTACTTCTATAAGGAGCTTCTTTCTTTCGTGATTCCACTTCTTTTCGCTATAAGTATACATTTCATCAGATAATTACAATCATTATAATATTATGTGAATTAAAACTTACATAAATATTTCTTGTATAAAAATTTAACTTACCATAATACGTCCGTCATTTCAACCGCCAAAAAAACCATAAGCATCACAAGCGAAAACAATGCACAACTTCGACATCTGTTGCGCATTGAAAAGAGTTGCCATGCAATAATGAACTAAAGGCATTGCCAAAAATAAGGCAAAGGCATTTGTGAACTCTATGCATTCCAGTGTTGCATTGCAAACTGCGTTTATGAAGTCAGCCTGCACTTTAAGTCAATATGCTAAATTATTAAAATCGGACAAAAACCACGCCCACCTCTCATATAACAGTAATTTTCAAAAAAATAAAAAAATAAAACCGATATTTAAGCCAGCATTAATGGCAATTCAAAATTGGTAATTGGCGTGGCACCGCCCACAGTCGGGAAAGTAGATATATCTAACAATGCCACCAAACTCCACCAAATTTGGTGCACACATTGCATTTCAAGTCAATAAGCAAAATTTCGAAAATTGTAAAAATCACCTCCTCAAATTCAATCAAATTTAATACACGCTTTGAATTTCTCCTAAGAAAGCATAGTTTCGAAAATTATTGAAGGCAGTCTTTAGCCACACTCTTCTCTCATATAACGGTAGTTTACAACAAAATAAAGAATACAATAATTTACTAAATCATGTCCCGAATTCTTTCAAATTTGGTATAAAGAATTTAATTAGGAAGAAAAATAATTAATGAATCAAACTTTTGGAAAATGAGTGTTATACGTCGTTTAAGGTTTCAAAATGATGTAATACTAGCATAACCGGCTTGCTTCGAAGCGCCAATTAAGACATATTTTTTTGATATTGAACCTTGTGTTTGGGGTTATATATTATACCTTGATCTTGGTATACACGTTAAAGTAAAGTATATAAAGTTTACACATATGTATCGAATATCATACATCTACGTTAAATAGCTGAGAACAAATGGTGAATAGAAGTTTCGTCATAAATTGGGACGTGAGACCGCCTGTTTTTCTAACAAATATTATATAGCTTGATATATAGAATCTATATACCAAATATTGTACATCTGCATCAAATAGTTGTGGAGTTAGTGGAATTTGTCTTTTTTATTGTTGATGAGCTGAGGGTAGAGCGGGCTATACCGGGTTTTCGTTGAGCGGGGAAAATAAATAAGAAGCAATTGGATTAGAATATAATTTATTACCGTGTCAATCTGCTGTGAGGATCGCAAGGGTGTAGAAGGAAGCAATGATTTCCTTAAACTTCGGAGAGGCCAAAGTATTCAGGAGAGCGTTTTGATGAAAGGAGTAAGTTAGGGTTGCCATTTGGCGAACGGAGCCGACAGAACAAATGGTCTCAACATTTGCACAGACTGACAGCTCTTCATAACCACCAAGGTTGTTTCGTAGCGTGAGATGGCACACCCGGCTGGCTCCACGCACTTGAGTATGGAGTCGCAGGCTTGTGACCGTGACGGAGGAAATGGTTTGCTGCCAAGGAAGTGTTGCTGATCTTTGATCAATGATTGCTCGCGCGTTTCGTCGACCACGGGCACCTTGACCGCGCCTTATTCTACGCCGCTGAGACGAATCGAGTCTGAGTTGGTCATTTTCATTCCGCCAGTCCGATCGCTATGCGAGACGCATCGAGTCTGGCTTTTTGAGTGAGCGGTGTTCGCGGAAAGTGCCGCATCGTAGAACGCGGAGCTGGCTATGTCCTATTGAGGGGTGGCCGGAACTGGTGGCGCATCCCTTTCTTCATTTTGGCAGGTGTTGTCGAGCTCTGTCATTATAGCTTCTTCTTCGTGTTTACGAAATGTCATTAAGACTAACTCCTTTAGAAGTGGGACAAGATCTGTTGAATACCACTCTTACCACTGGTACTGTCAGGTTTAAGGACAGGGTGGTGTGGAAGATAATATCTTTTGGAAGGGTCCTCGCATTTGTCATAAAACTTCGTGCATGTGACCCAAATCCACGTATTCTTGAAGTACGTAAGCAACTTAGTCTTTGGTACTTCGTTTAACGCCCAAAATTTAGTGATTTGTTGATCTAGTGAGAGCTCACTGATGTATGAGAGAAAGGTGGTGTTCGGGATGGGGGAAGTTAGGATCCATCTAAACACTGTGCTTTGAGCCGTGAGAGCCGAGGATATTTGAATCTACCCTATTTTGAACAAATTTTGATCCGAAAACCCGTATAACGGGGGAGCCAATGCTTTTGTACTATTCCCGAAATGGTTTAATTTGACCCCGATACTTTTGCGCATATACCCTTTTTAGTTAAATTCAAGCGTTTTTTTAGGCGTTCAGAGACAACGGTCCCTTCGGATCATGAGTATATTAAGCCATGGCAGACCATGGAAGTTCACAGAAGCATACATCGTTTATTGTCAACTGGACAATTAGACGCATTGACTTTGATGTATGCCGTATGGGACTTAGTTGAAGTATGTTGCACTTTTGACGTATACGATACCTCACTCTGCTCCCTATGAATTTATACCTTTTCCTGCATTTAGTACACGGAAACTACTCTTGCAGTCATTTATTTCATATGCATCTGATAAGCAGTTAAGAAAAAGATGGTGTTCAAGGCATTTGGACTCATCTCCAAAAACCTTTGGCATGTTTGTTGGACATGAGTTTGTGAAGAATAAAGTTTGCATCTGACATTGTTTGCCTTAACGGAATTTGTATTCACTTTCTTTGTCTGAAGTTGATTATAAGGTTTGAAGGTGTTCAACCGATTATTGTTAAATGCCATGCTCGCTTTAGGTTGGACGTTAGTATGCTCTTTGAGATTGAACACTGTTTCAAGTGTTTGAGACCTATTAGTGAGAAATCTGTCCAAGCTCACTCACTTTGGAATTTCGGTTTTTTCTTCTAAAGTTTGCTCTCACAGAGCCAGGGTATTTTCTCGGAGCCTAGTTGAACACAAATAGGTGAAAATCGCATCCCAACATTCAATATTTATACCCTGTAGTTGGGGCGCTGAAATGCAACTATTAATTTCCCGTTGCAATTTTTTTTAGCGCTGTCCCGGACTCTGAGGAGATATATGCCAAATTGAACAATATCATCAACAGGGAGTTTATAAGAATCGCATATTTTCAAACCTATCAGTTAAGTTAGTCCAGGTCAACGCAAACCATTAGTGAGGGGGCTTTCTGTACTATTTCCCTCGTCTTACTGCGAGTTTTCGATTAAGGCGGAAAAGCTTCTCCACCGGAGAAAATCTAGCGTTATTCCGTTAAATGGCGGTGAACATGTCCCTAAAGGGGGCCACTTTAAATAATCACTATGAAATATTTATTAGGCATAACTGATGCCTCAATCAACCGTTCAGGCTGAAAAGTGGTCGAATTCGAGTTTAGGTTAAACAATGTGAGATTGTGTATGTGCCCACCCATCAAATCTCCTCAACAAGCATATGCGTAATAGTAGTTGGAATATTTAAACTTGATCGAGTTTATAGTAGCCTCTTGATCGGTGCAAATTGAATTCACATTCGACACACAATTTTTATATTCCGCCCAGAGCGATTTTAACTCTTTTTGTTGAATTTCTAGAGAGAAAGTGCTCTGATTTCTGACTGTAGGTGTGGTACACCTGTGACAAGGATCGCTGTGATGTGTACGCTGCCGGCGTTGTCGTAATCTGGTTTTCTATCATTCTTGATAGAAAACGATGAAAGTGGAAGTTCAGTTATCGAGAAGACAGCGAATGGACTTGTCGTTGCTTGTAAGTAAATAAATACAATGTATTAGGTTGACGACAGAGTACACGCTATAAGCGGAGCAAAGCAGTAAAGCTATATCGTGCTATAAATAGCATCATGTATTTTCTTATGTGTTTGCTTGATGCATGTCAGAGTGTAAGCGAAGAGCAAAGCGTATTCATGCTATAAATGAAGCGTGAAGCTACAAAGTATGTTGTGAACTGCTTTATAGCATGAATTTGCTTGAATTTTTGATATTCTTCTTATTTTTTTTTTTTTTTACTAGCATACACTCTGCCATGTGATAGCTTTGATTATAGCAAGAAATATTATCGCTTCAATCTTCGCTCCGCTTATAGCGTGTACTCTGCCGTCAACCTTAGGGTTTTCGTTTTGCGTACACATAAATATGACTATGTTGATTTTTGTTGTTTTATTCTGATTAAAACAAACATAAGATTTAATATAAATGTTTCTATTTTAATGCTGTTTACTAGTCACTCTAACTTCACATATTTGGGTTACATTTGGAGTATCTTTGTCTCTGATGGACATATGTGGATGGAGTACTCGCGATTTTTGCAGGGTTTGCCAACACGGCTGCAATGTATACCGCTCTGCTGCGCTGCTATCTGCCAGCGTTTGGGTTTTTTTTTTTGTTTTTTGTAAAATTCACTCGCGCATATACAGCACATACACGATGCAGAGAAGAGAAGGTGACGACAAAAGCTTTTCCGTTACTTCGTAATTGCCTCGTTTGAAAGATTGACGTTGTTGTTGTAGCGGCTAGTCGCGCCCCGTAAAGAGCGGATTCACCCATGGTCGTTGTCGTCGAACTCATCTAGGGGGAGGCCCAGGAAACGTGCAGTTTCGACAGGGTTGGATCAGAGGGAGAGGGGGGTTAGATGAGTGGGTTTGAGAGGGCATGTGAATAGGTGGTTGGTGTCGTGCGGAGAATCTTCACATGCCGGGCATGTGTTGGGTATGTCGGGGTTGATTCTGGATAAGTAGGAGTTGAGCCTGCTACAGTATCCAGATCGTAGTTGTGCCAGAGTGACGCGGGACTCGCGGGGCAGCAGGGACTTCTCATCTGCTACAGGTGGTGGTTGGGCTCCGATGACTGCATTTGCCTGGCGGGAGTCAATGATGTTAGTGACTGTGTCTCTGTGGATGTTGCTTAGGACCCGCCGGTACGCCTCCGGATCCAGCGGTTGTGTGATGAGTGGCTGGATCTCGTCCTTTAGTTCTAGAAGATGTCTTCTAATGTGCCTGGGGGGCAGCTCCACTGCAAGCAGGTGCCTATTTGGATGCCCCGAGCGGTGACATCCAGCAAGGAACTGCTTGCTGAGCATGAGGTTGTGCTCCGAGTTAAGGAGCACATTGACCTCTTTTTGGAGATGCTTCTCAGGCGACATCAGAAGACATCCCGTCACCGTGCGGAGTGCGGCGTTCTGGCAGGTCTGCAGCTTCGTCCACTGTGTCCTGCTGGTTCCCGGCGACCAAACTGGCGCAGCATAATTCATTACCGGCCGGCCAATCGCCTTGTATGTTGCCAACAACGTTTCTTTGTCTTTACCCCAAGAGCTGACGGCGAGCGACTTGAGGACATTGTTGCGGCTCTGTACTCTATTGGCGATTGCGGTAGTGTGCGCGGAGAAGGAGAGCAGGCTGTCGAAAGTCACCCCCAGAATCTTCGGGTGGTTAACCGTCGGAATGGGGGTGCCATCGATATGGCTGTTAAGATCCAGCCTGACCTCCTTCGTCCAGGTGGTAAAAAGGGTCGCCGAGGACTTAGCAGGGGACAGCGCCAGGTTTCTGCTAGTGAAGAAATGGGCAAGATCAGAGAGATACCCGTTCACTTTCAAACACAGATCATCAATTACATTGCCGGTTGCCATTATCGAGCAATCATCAGCATAGGAGACAATCGTGACTCCCTCTGGCGGTTGAGGGAGCTTGGAGATATAGTGATTAAACAATAATGGGGACAGGACGCCACCCTGCGGTACCCCTTGTTTAATCCTCCTTGGTTTCGATGTTCTATCTCTAAACCATACTGATGATTGACGACCACACAGGTAATTCGCAGTCCACCGTTTCAGTCCCTGCGGGAGAGTTGACGCTTCCACGTCAGCTAGTAGCGTGGAGTGGCTGACTGTGTCGAAAGCTTTCAACAGGTCCAACGCTACTAGGACGGTTCTCTCGCAGGAGCGGTTTTGGTTCAGACCACGGATCACCTGTGTGTTTATGGCATTAAGTGCTGTTGTTGTGCTGTGCACTTTCCGGAAGCCATGTTGCTGCTTAGCTGACCCAAGGTGGTATGTATAATTCGGGAGGAGTAGGGCCTCAAGTGTCTTTACCACAGGTGAAAGCTGGGAAGTCGGCCGATAGGAATGACCCTTGTCGGCCGGTTTCCCTGGTTTCAGTAGTGGGACCACCCTCCCAACCTTCCAGATGTCTGGAATGATGAGGCTGGCCATGGACAAATTGAGGATCCCAGTGAGGAACTCAACTCCCGCGGGGCCTAAGTTTTGCAGCATCAACACGCTTAGCCCGTCAGGGCCAATGGCCTTGGAGGCTTTCGCCTTCCCGATGACCGATGCAGTATAAACTGTCGGCTAAAATAGCTCCCGCATCTCTTCGGGTCCGACGAGGCACGATCCCCAAGTGAAATTTCCACTCGGTCGTCGTGCTTCGTCGGGTTGGATAAGGACTTCACGGTAGACCAGAGCTTACCAACACCCGTGACCAGGTTACAGGACTTCAAATGCTCTTCCCACTTGTTCCGCTTGTATTGGTCCACCAGCCTCCGAATCTCCACATTTAAATCCTGAATGTTCGGATTACGGGGATCGGAGCGGCGAAGGTGGTCGCGTTCGTTCGTTAGAGCGGCCGCTTCAGCCGGGAAGTTGGGACGGATCTCGGGGATCCTCCCTGCCGGAATGAAGCGGGCCGCAGCTGACGCAACCACCTTGCGGAACTTATGTTCGCCTTTTCGAACGTCAGTGGGTGCGGGAAGAGACCTGAAGGCATTTTCGGTGAACTCCGCGAACCTGACCCAGTCAGCCTTTTTAAAGTTGATATAGGTCCGATGGTCCGCGGAGACAAAGTCAGCAGGTCTGTCAATCGAGATGACTATAGGTAGGTGGTCTGATGCAAGCGATAGCATAGGTCGCCACGTTATGCTATTTATCAGACCTGCGCTAGCTATCGTTAGGTCAGGCGAGCTGCTGCAACTACCCATAATCCTGGTGGGGGCATCATCATTCATCGTGCAGAATGTCGAATCGTCTATCTGCTCTGCCATATCATTTCCCCTACGATCAGCAGGTAGGCTTGAATGCCAGAGATCGTGGTGGGCGTTAACGTCACCGACTGCTATACAGGTTTCACCTCTGAGGATTGCACCTATGTCAGGGTAATATCCTGCCGGGCAGCAGGTGATATAAACTTTATATATTTCGAGCTCGACATCGTTTGACCGAAAAGCTATTCCTTGACATTCTAAGGTAGTGTCCCTGCGGTCGATGGCATCTTCAATAAGACGATACTGCACTGTGTGATGGGTGATGAATGCTAAGCCACCACCATTTCCTCGCTCGCGATCCTTACGATGCACATTGTAGCCGTTGCAACTCAACAGGGTTGAGTTGCTGTGCAGTTTCGTTTCTTGGATCGCAGCTTTTGACAGATTTTTGCGTTCATGTTGTTGTGTGCTCCTGCGAACCGTAGAGGTTCTGCCGGTGCTAGGCACCGGTGCACTAGGTGCACCTAGGGGAGCCGTAAAGGCTATGGGCGCCTTAGGGCGCGAACAACATGGGGCCACATAATTTGTGGACCACTCCTTATGGGTCTTAAGGCCTGAGCAGACCTTAAGATGGCTCCATCCGTCGCACGAATTACACCTTACCGAAGTTCGGACTGTCGTGGGAAGATTGACGTCACAACTAGCTCTTAAAAAGTTGATTTTTCAGAGTTTTGAGTGATTTTTACAAAAAGTTAAGCGCAGAATAATAAATGTGAAGTGACGAGTTTTGTATTGTAGCAGTTGCAGTGCAAATAAAACGCCCGAGTGCAGTTATCACCTTCCTTTTCGTCTCGCTATTCCTGTAGTAGCAACCGATGTGACGCGTACGCTGCTGGCGTTGTCCTAATCTGGTTTTCTATCATTCTTGCAGCACATACAAATGTATTGCTGTTAGTGGGTTCGCTAATTGTAGCGAAAATATATTTATTTGAACATACGTATTCACATAAAAATATACTGTGCCGCTGGAAAGAATGATAGAAAACCAGATTACGATAACGCTGGCAGTGTACAGCAGTCCCTGCCACAGGCAGAGCGAGAATAAAAGGAAGGTGATAACTGCATTTGGGTGTTTTATTTTCGCTGCAACTGCTACAATACAAAGCTCGGCACATCACATTTATTATTCTATGCTTAACTTTTTGTAAAAATCACTCAAAACTCAGAAAAATCAACTTTTTAAGAGCCATTTTTGTAACGGAAGTCTTTTGTCGTCACCTTCTTTTCTCTGCATCGTGTGCCAGTGGGTAGTTGAGTTACGAATATAGCGAATAAAGCTCGCGTGAGAACTTTTGAGTTTTATAGCGAGTTAAGAGTGTCGGATCAGTAATTTTCTAAGTTTTCGGAATGTGAAAAGACAAATTCTCTCGTCTTTTCTCTTAGCAGCTTGTAACATTAAATGCCGCTAGTAGTTGATCTCTTTCTTTTTGTGTACATACGTAAGTATACATCAGCACTCTAAAGAGAGTGTGTATTTGCAGTTTTTGTACTTATGTACATGAAAAACTTATTTTAGGTACTCTGTGGACTGTATCTACATATGTAGGTATGTAATCTGATTTTATAGCAGCACTCTAAAATAGTGTGTTAATTTGCATTTTTTTTGTAAAACAAGTAAGAGATCAATACAAAAACAAGAAAATGTTCTTTTTTTTGGATACGAGTATATGTATGTATGCCAATATAGTCTTAGGTAAACTATGTACTTTATATGTTTATGTATATACATACATATGTATATATAAGGAGGGATTGCACTTATCGAAGTACACTGGGAAAGCATTGTCTGTGCTCCCTTCAGGGTTTTATGGAAAAGCAAAGTACCAAATATATGTATTGGCCTCTACTTTTGCTCAGGTTTATTTTCCGCAAATCAAATTGGTTGAAATGCACCCTTTCAAATTCACAAGCCTGCGCTGAAATTAATCAGCTAGAAATAGCTCATTCTCTACATTCATATGTAAAGGAAAGATTTTACGAAATTATAGAAGAAACTAAGGAAGTTTTTGCGAACCCGGACATTAAATTGTCGTATAATACTAACGTTATAACAACCATTAATACCACAAATAGCCAGTCTATAGCAAAAGCTACGCATACGCAATGGCAGTTAACAAATTTGTTAACGAGGAGATTGAAAGCCTGTTAGACGACGGAATCATTCAACCTTCCAAATCAGCTTACAACAATCCTGTTTGGGTAGTCGATAAAAAAAGGAATCGATGACAATGGACAAAGGAAAAAACGATTGGTTATTGATTTCCGGAAGCTGAATAGCATTACTGTAAATGACAAGTACTCCATTCCAGAAACATCGATAATTCTCTCTAATTTAGGTAGAGCAAAATTGTTTACTACACTAGACCTCAAAGCAGGATTTCATCAAATACTGCTACACAAAAAAGATAGGGGAAAAACTGCATTTAGTATAAATAATGGGAAATATGAGTTTTGCCGCATGCCGTTCGGGCTCAAGAACGCGCCAAGTATTTTCCAACGAACCATAGACAATGTGTTAAGACCCAAAATAGGGAAAACATGTCATGTCTATGTCGACGATATAATAATATATTCGGAAAATGAAAACGAACACTTAAAGCATTTGGAAGAAATTTTAACAATACTGAATAATTCAAACATGAAGGTTAATTTAGAGAAATCGAAGTTTTTTTTAGAGAGGAAACGGAACTTTTGGAATTTGTTGTATCAAAGGATGGGCTTAAAACATCACCCGATAAGGTAAAAGCTATCCTTCAGTACGAAGAACCAAAAACTGTTCGAAGTCTCCGAGCGTTTTTGGGTCTGACAGGATATTATGGAAAATTCATTAAGGGGTACGCCGACGTAGCAAAACCTCTCACAAACCTGAGGGGTGTAAATGGCAATGTAAGCGTAAACCCGTCGAAGAAAATACCCGTTGAATTAGATATAGTTATATTACAATCTGACAACTATAATTAACTACTACTATTCTTAACTATGACTATAATAATTATAACAAGCTACATACACTGATAACAACATGTATAACAATTAAGTATTATAATCACGAATACTTTTGTAACTATCGGTAAGAGGGCGAAGATAATGGTTAGAAAAGTTAGTTTGGAAATAAAGATCAATCTGTGAACATCTAAAACGAACTCGAATTATAATTATATAGAAGGACGAAAGGCATTTGAGAAATTAAAGGAAATTCTAACGTCTGAAGAAGTAATACGCCCAATCAAACATTTATTTCAAGAAAACTTTCTAAAACAGAAGTCAACTATGCAGTAAATGAAAATGAATTACTGGCTTAGTGTGGGGTATAAAAAATTTAAGAAATTACTTATATAGATGCAAAGGACTCAATATTTTTGCCGATCACCAACCTCTTACATTTTCAATGCCAGACAAAAATCCTAATGCAAAAATAAAAAGATGGAGGGCTTTTATAAAAGAGTTCGCCCCAACATTTTTTTATAACCCCGGCAATTTAAATGTTGTAGCAGACGCTCTGTCAAGGCAACACTTAAATCACCTAACTGAGTCCTGTTCACATTCCGAAATTTCTTTAACAAATACAATTAAAATAATACAAACTCCCTTAAAAAGTTTTAGGAACCAATTAATAATAAGTAAACAATTAATAATAAATGAACTATAAAATGATAATGGAATAACAAAAGAGGATAACATTTTTGAACTTATTTCACATAGAAATAATATTATCATATTAGAATTAGAAAATATTATTTATTCAATAATGATGATTAAAATAGATGTAGTTAACCCACTTTTATTAACAGACAATGAACTAATAGATATAAATTCAAGCTTAAGAGATAAGATTATCATAACAAATATACTAAGTAATTCTAAACTTAAAGTAAGCAAAATAGCGAAACGATATACTTCATAATACGGTATCCCATAGTAAATGAATTTTATCAGAAATTTCTATTGTATCATTAGTTATGCCAAAAACTATAAAAAAATTGGCAATGTAAGAGAGGGCATATTGATATTAAATAATGATAAATTTATAATACAAGATGGATTAATTGAAAAAATAACTATAAATGGAACACATTTAGTAATATTGGAGGATAAAGTAACAATCAACAATACAATTTTCGGCAAACAAGGAACACAGAGCTTATGACGACATAGAGCACCCCGGTTTACAGAAAATAAACATAGTAAAAGAGTTAGAAGAACTAACCTTGGAAAACATTGACCAAATTGATATTAAAAATATTAAAAGAATATCAAACATAAACCAGAATATAGAAACAAACGACAGTAGCATGAAAATAATTTTATGCATTATCACAATGATTCTATCCATCATAATTGTTGCAAAATTTTGTAAACGTACAACGGTTAAACTTATAACGAGGAGGCAAACTCAACAAAGTAACGATCTAGTCATTGAAGAAATATTGAGGCAGGTCAATGCAAATGATATAAATAACAGCGAATAATCGCGGACGATTATACTTAAGAGAGGGAGGAGTTAACACATGACTCCTAAGCCATGACTTCCACTCTAAACATCACATCACAACGCTAAATCCATTCCCAAGGTAACTTGCAACATCAGCAGTTTCGGGTGATTCCCATTAACTCTAACGTCATTATGCTCTCATGCCAGCTGGCAGCGCTTGCAGTCGGGTGCTAGCTGCCAATAGACTAAACAAAGTCAACAACAAAAGGAACCACAACATATAAACAGCTGCGGCTCCAGTTCCCTACGTATTTATGTAATTCATAGAATTAAGTACATAGAATAAAGTATATGAACTAACACATATGTAGGTAGCTGTTAGTTGAATTTTATGCTAAGTGACTAAATTATATTTTCAATAAAGATCAGTAAGATTATGGCAGCCAATAAGCTCGGTGTTTATTAATTCTGGACCGGATTAACTTTCGTTCTAATCGTAAATATACTTTGATAATCATACTTTGAACATAAAAGCAACCGGGCCGTAAGGAAGGTGAAAAGGACATTTGTAGGTACTCAACTTGTATATTCCCAATATCATTCATTGGGACACATAAAATTTTTAAAATCGGGCAAAAACCACGCGCACCTCTTATATAACGGTAATTTTCCAAAAATAAAAAAAACGCGATATTTAGGTCAGCATTAAAGGCAATTCACTCAAAATTAATAATAAGGATGGGGCTGCACTAACAAATACACCGAATCAAAAAAAATTGAAATGAACGTGGCACCGAAAATAATAATATCTCCGAAACCATGCTACCAAAAATTCCAAACATTTTACAAATCGGACCAAAGCTACGGTCCCTCGGTAATTTTCAAAAATAAAAAAAACGCGATATTTGAGTATGTAACTATTAAAGCGAATTTACCTAAATTTAATGGGTAGAATGAGTTGCATACACAAATACACGGAATAAAAAAACATTGGATAATATGCGTGGCACCCCCCACTTTCGACAAAATAGGTATATTCAAAATCTATGCCACCAAATTCAACCAAATTTGGTGCACACATTGCATTTCAAGTCAGTTAGCAAAAATTCGAAAATTGTAAAAATCGTACAAAAACCATGCCCACCTCTCATATAACGGTATACAACCAAAATCAAAACAATCCGATATTTTATAAAGGTAATTTGCTTAAATTTGATAGACAATATTGGGATTGAGAATGAAATACATAGAAGCATAAATGTTGGGAATGGCCATGATATCGCCCACCTTAGAGCAAATAGGCATATCTCTGAAACTTCTTTGCCAAATTTAAACAAATTTCGTACACACGGATTTCTCGTAAGAAAGCACATTTTAGAAAATTATAGAAGTATGCAAGACTTCAGACGCTCTTCTCTCATGTAACGGTAATTTACAACAAATCAAAATATGCATAATTTTTCTAAACCATGTCCCGAATTCTTTCAAATTTGGAATAAACAATTTAATTAGGAAGAGAAATAATGAATAAATCAAAATTTTGGGGAATGAGTGTGATACGTTAAAATCATACCAACTTCCTTTTGTAAATGTAAATGCCGTTTAAGCTTCAAAATGATTTAATAGTAGCATACCCGGCTTGGTTTGATGCACCAGTTAAAACAGTTTTTTAGATATTGAACAGTGCCTTTGGGATTATATATTATACCTTGATATAAAGAAAATATGTATGTATCGAATATCATATATCCACGGTAAATAGCTGGACACAAGTGGTGAATAGTAGTTTCGTGTTAAATTGGGGCGTGAGTTCGCCTGTTTAACAAATATGTAGCCCTGATATATAGGCTCTGTATACCAAATATTGTATATCTGCATCAAATGGTTATGGAGTTGCGACGAATTGGTCTTTTTTATTGCACGAGTATAATGCGTGGCACCGCCCATTTTTTCAAAACTATGCACAGTTTGATCTATAAGACGTATGCACTTACATATATGTATGTAGCCCAATATCATTCATCTGCACCGAATAGTTTCGAGTATAAGACGAATTCAAATTTTCTCTTCCATAGGTCGAGGTACCGCGCACTTTTCCAAATTTATATATACATACATACCTTACGTTCGGCCTTGGGATCACTTGAACCAAATGTGCAAATTACATAAATATTGGTTCAGTAATTTGGACGCCTATAAGGAACTTACATTCATTTTTTATATAAGATTAACTTTGAAATAAAAACATGCCTCTGAATACTTCGAAATTCCAGGTTGTATTCTATTAAGCGAGTTAAGATAGAAATTGCTTCTTCAATTGAACTTTGTGGAATGAAAAATAAATATTCCAGGCGAAAATCTTAAGATGCTATTCTATTTAAACATAATAATGTTTATGTGATGGTGGTCAACAAGAATTCAGCTTTCTTTATCGGAAATCTGGAAGTAGAGCTCCGCAATATTCTTAGTAATGACATTTTCTTTCAGGAAGGCATATTTTTTGGGGATTTTAATCTATGTCTAAAGTCTACTGAGAGTAGAATAGAAAAGTTTTATAATGAAAGCAGTTTTAGATAGCTGTTAGGACCAGAATGTTCTACGACACCTGCAGGTACGTAAATTGACTGAACGTTTTCAAATTTGGATGGTAATATGGTTAACGCAATTACTTTTGAAACGGTTCACAGTTACCACGATAGTATTTGCATTTCTGTCTTTTATTAAATTCCCCCATTTTTAATTTTAGGAATAGCATTAGTAAATTTTTTATATACTTATAATTTAGTTATAAGTACTTATATTTTACATATATAGTATAGAAATTGTGTTATATAATAAATAATAAATATGTACGATTAAACAAAAAAATTTAAATATAATATTTTCATTTAGCGAATAGAACAATACTTTCTTAAGCATATAACTGTACGTAAACACATACGTTAAAAGCATACCAATTTAATTTCGTTTGTATTTAAGTAAGAAAGTCGTTTAGTTTTTCAAAATAATTACTACAATCATTAGTCTTATACATCAATCACGGTTTATTTGAAATAAAAATTTCCGCCGGGTATTTAAAGTTCGGTTGCACCAGAACTTTGGCTCCTTACTTGCTTTACATGAAACAAGTATTTAAATTGATTAAAAATTGACTACTATTATGGTTTCGGACTCTAACTCATTTAAGTCGCTTCGAATAAATAAATTTCAAACGACAATATGTATGGTAACTTTGCGTTATTTAAACTCAAGTAGGTAAAAGTTATTCCTATGTGTGGAAGTAGTTACCATTCCACTCATTCAATTAAATATAAATAAGAGAGAGATATTATTATTTTTTTTAAATAAGTGCCCTTATTAACATCTTTTTTCAATCTTGTTGAATTTCATATTTTTTTATTTGGTCAGAAAGAACCACCATTTTGGGTGTTAGAACACCGATATTTTCGGAATAGGCAGAGTCATCAAAGCCAAACCTCACAGAAACACACTTCAGACTTGACTGAAAATGCTATCTAAACTCATCTGGATTTTCATATATAACAATAACCGCCTAAGTCGACTTAAGATAAAATCGAATTATGGCTTACATAACTCTACAAGTACTATTGCATGCGTATGTGAAGTTCCCATCTCGCCAAAAAGTTGAGGAAAAAATACAGCCATAAGGCTACCATTACAATCCAAACGTATATACATAACTACTTTTTTCGAATTCTGGGTTTTCTACTTAGGCGATTATTGTTAGTGACGACAGATATATGGACATACATACATGCACACCTACAAATTTTGCAAGAATTCGCGACCAGATTTAGTATATAAATATTGAATATTTTGATTTGTGGTAAATTGCCCTTATACGAGAGAGGTTTTAGTCTGATTTCCATTTCGCGTTTTTTGATTTTTGAAAATTACCGTTTTGTTATATTATGGGCGTGGGGTTTGTCCGAGTTTGCTCAAGTAGTTTCAGAGATATAACAGATGTATTCCTTTCCCCAACCCAATCCTATGTATCAAATTTGGGTAAATCTTTACTGAAATAACGCATTCTTTTGATTTTCACAATACACCGTTCGGTAGGCCCGATTTTACTCATTTTCAATATATCATTTGTATACCAAGTTTCGTTGAGATAGCTCAATATTTACTCCAGAGGGCTTATCATTAAGTTCATGCGTACATGGTTGCATTTTTGCGTAATAGCGTGAAATTTCAAAACATGCATAACTATCGCTAAAACACGTTATTAATAGTTTTAGCTGGAAATGAAAAATTGAGCATACAATTTGCATAGCTTATCTTCAATATTTTTAAGAATAAGTAAACTTTTGCAACAATTTGTCTGCAAAGGTCTCTAAAGTTTTTAAATAATGGTTCTACACGAATGTCTCCTTCCATGGAATGAGTGGATTTATTTTAGACCTATCCTTAAATTGTCGCGTGAAGCGGCCCATACGATTTGTATGAAGCATCCCACAATAACGTGGCGCTAGCGCCGAGCAAATGAAATTTTCAATTTTGACAGCGCGTTAGGAGAAAAGTGAGTAAGAAAAAACAAAAATAAGAGAAATGAAAAGGTAAATAAAGTAAAACACCAGAAATGAACTTGGAGAGAATTAGAAAACATCGCTGTTATTTGGGTACGACGGGCGCTGTTACTAGTTGGCATTAGAAAACGCAACGCTTGACGCCGCCGGTTGTGTGGCCTCTGCGGAGACAGAATTGTATTATTAAAGTGAAAAAAAAACGTGAGTCTGCACAACCCTTAGTGAATCTTCAAACACGCATGCCAGATTTTAATCGGTCAACAGTTATGGACCAACCCTTACCCAGTAGGCTAAAATTATTTATTGTTTGATTTAACTTTGAAAACAAATCAGCCATTATATGGCCAATACAAATAAAATTATTCAAATCGGCACTTTCAATTTTGTGTCATATACAGTTAAAGTTGTAAAGTCAATATAAGTGCGTATAAAAATTAGTGCGGTATTTTTTCAAACTTCTTTTAATAAGAACAAAAAAATCACCAGTTTTTTTTAATAAAAAAAAATATTGCTGGTAAGTAAATAAATTAACGCCAGCGAAGTTATCGGATTATTTGATTTTCAGTTTCGGTTTACAATAAAAAATTGTACTGCTAGAACGATTTAAAGACAAGATTTTAGTTTTTTAAAATTTACTTTAATTTTAAGAACAGTAATAAATTAATATATGCTTGATACATAAAAAAAAGTAAGACAAAATTGTAGGGTTTAATCTCTTTATGTATAAACTACTTGTTATTGCTTTTTATGAATATACATATGTATGTATGTAGTTGTTTTTTAGTGTCCTTTGAAATTGTTATATTTTGTGAAAAATTGGATTTTCATTATATCGGGTGTTTTTTTTACAGGTTTGTTTTTCGAATAGAGATAAAACTGGCATTTTGTGGTCAAATCTGGCAACTCTAATGTCATTTATGTTCAGTTTGGTTTGCCATTTCATCATGAACAGGTTGACAAAAGAAAAACGCTTGCAAATCGTGCAAATTTATTTCGAAAATAATGGTTCAGTTCGCGAAGTTTACCGCGAGCTCCGTCAATTTTATGGTCGACATAATCGTCCATCAGAGCAATTAATTCGGTTAACCATGGATCGTTTTCGCACTACGTTTACTCTATGTGATAATACGCATCCGCAGAGACGTCGAACAGTGCGCACCGAAGAAACAATTGCCGCTGTAGAGCAAAGTGTTGAAGAGGACCCGAATGAATCGATTCGCCACCGTGCACAGCAATTGGAGCTTTGTCCATCAACTTTATGGAAGATTTTGCGCAAAGATCTTGGCTTGCGACCTTACAAGATCCAGCTTGTGCAAGAATTAAAGCCGCGAGACCATGCAATGCGTCGTGATTTTGGTGAATGGGCCGAAAATGAGATTGATCTCGATGCTGATTTTCATCGCAAAATTTTGTTCAGTGATGAGGCTCATTTTTGGTTGAATGGCTACGTCAACAAGCAAAATTGCCGCATTTGGAGTGAAGAGAATCCACATGAGACCCTTGAAACGCCATTACATCCACAAAAACTTACTGTTTGGTGTGCTCTATGGGCTGGTGGAGTCATTGGGCCATACTTCTTCCGCAATAATGCTGGAGAGGCAGTTACCGTTAATGGAGACCGGTATAGAGCCATGATAACTGACTATTTTGTTACCGAATTGGATGGCATGAATGTGGATGAGTTGTGGTTCCAACAAGACGGCGCTACATGCCACACAGCGCACGTCACAATCGATTTATTGAAGGAAACATTCGATGAGCGCATAATTTCGCGGAATGGACCTGTAAATTGGCCACCAAGATCGTGTGATTTGACACCATTGGATTATTTTCTTTGGGGATATGTGAAGTCGCTCGTCTACGCCAACAAACCAGAAACGTTAGGGGAATTGGAAGCCAACATTCGTGGCGTTATTGCCGACTTACGGCCCCATATGCTCGAAAAAGTGGTTGAAAATTGGACCTGTAGAATTGGCTTTATTCGAGCCAGCCGCGGCGGCCACATGCCCGAAATCATATTTAAACATTAATGGCATAAAATTATCCTTCCAATAAAGCCAAATTGATGGACCTTAAAACGATTTTCTTGTGTTTTATTTCAATTCGAAGTTCTATACCCCTAAAAAAAACACCCGATATAAAGTTGAAATTGGCGGCCGCCGTAGCCGAGTATGTAGAGTGTGCGCGCTTCCGGTGGGACCGGGGTCAAATCCTGCCCGTGGCAAGTAACATCAAAAATTATAGAAACACTTTTTTCTACTGACCTTTGTTAGCAAATGGCAAACCTTCCAGTCTATTTCTGCCATGCAAAAACTCCTCATTAAAATCATTTGCCGTTCGGAGTCGGCGTAAAAGTGTAGGTCCCTCAATTTGTGTTACACCATCACGGCGCACATCACAAAATTGTAGAAGAAGTTCGCGTAAACATCAAGCTTATGGTGTAAGCGCCAAATTATTATATTATTATTATTCAAGTTCAAATTAGTTTTTATGAAATAAATATTTTTTGAATTCATGAAACGCGCAACCGTTATTGTAATAAATATTTCGTCAGGTTCAGCTCATGAGTCCGGTTATAAAAATAATAAACAGAAAACTTCACCTGAAACTTTATCAATAGAATAAATAAAGTTTATCAACCCTACAATCATAACCAGATAACCCGATAACCTGGTTGGCGTGAATACCTCAAATGGGTTTTAACATGGGTATTTGATTGTTGACTGGGCAAGTCACAGCTTCCATTCTACATAGAGCACTTCTAAGCGGCGTTGTAAGGTGCGGGCAAATCGTTTTAAAATGAAAATTGACAATATAGTCCATACCACCTCTCCCAGCATGGTGTAATAAATAAAGGTGAAATACTTCCGTTCCTCTCACTTTAATCGCCATCTTGAATTCCCTTAGCATATTCAGTTTACCTCTTTGACGAACTTATTTTTATTCTACAACGATTTTTAATAAAAAGAGCTAAAAATGGTACATTCACTAAAAAGAACATAAAAAACATTACTAATCACCTTTTTCGTCGTTGTTTTTATTGTTACGTTAAAAATCGGCATTAAAATTTATTAGAATAATTATAATTTTTTTCGTAAAAGCAAGAGCTTTCGGCTTTAAAAACGAGTTTTAGAAAACCGTTGCTAAAATCGTAAGTACTTTATGTGTATCCGATACATATATCTGTTATATAAGTATACATTAAATTATTCTACAGGTTTTCTGATGTTGCACACACCCATGTCGCCAGCATTCCTGTAATCATTGCCCAATCCACAATTGATTAGATGTTGATTTTTTTATAATATTCACAATGTTTTCATAATAATCTTTTTCCGTTATCTAAAAGAAATATTCGTTATATAACAAAAACATATAGATTTGAAATTTTGTACATAATTTGTAAAAATTTTCTGGCTCATTCGATTTTACCATAATAATATGCAAGTCTAAAATACCTTAAAATTCCGCTTTTTTAAATTTTTCCATTTAACGCAGTTTATGTGGCAGAGGAAATGCAAAACTGCCAGCAAAAAAAAAATACTGAAAAAGAAACGGAGATTTATATTAAACCCATCCATTATATGGAAGCATTTTCCTAAGAACAAAAATTTTTGAAATTATGAACAATCAACCGAAGTTTTCAGCCATGAATATTATTATGCTAATGATTCAGAAAACTACAAACCCAGAAGTTTTCGAAAAACTCTAACTAAAGTGATTGTTACGAAAAGTCTTTTAAGAACGTTACAAAAACAATCAGTGTGAAAAACATTGTAAATATTGAAATAAAATCAGTCAGTTGCTTGAAATATTATATAATATTTATGAAAAGTTTTAAAAACAATTTCTCAATAATCGACTAACAAACTTAATAAAAAGTCATAAATTAAGTTAAAGTTTATTATATATTATAGAAATCAGACAAAATAACGGTAATTTACAGAATATCAAAACATTCGAAACATAACAAATTCGCATTTGCATTTATCTTATATTAATATAAAATTTTCATAAAAAATAGTAAAAAATGTTTCTTTCTTTTTCATTATTTCCTCAAACGGCCTTCTTTCCTTCCCCTTTCTCACGTTGTTCGTAAGCTTAGGGAGCAACGAAATGAGCTGTAACGTATACCACCTTTGTCTATTTGCTGGAAACTGCAAGTGCATAGTTTGCTAGATAAATCCGTTTTAAACAACAAAGGAATGACACCGAAATACTGACTAAAATTAATAATGAGTAACAAATATGGCTTCTCATTGAAGAATTAATTTTTCTATTTTATTATAGTATTCATATTGTGTATGAGTTTACGTTTATGCACATATGCAGGTACATATGTACAAATTTATAAATGCATATAATATATTTATATTTCGTTACGTAACTATATGTACTTATGTATACTGTTAAGCATTAATCTCATCTATGGATATGTCAAACTTTTTCTAGATCACTTTTAGGCGGGGACCGAAAATAATGGTTACTTCTAAATTTTCAATGGAAATTATCAAAAACTTCCAAATTTCGGAGAACAGTTTTTAGTATATGTTTTCATGTCCTAAATGAATCTGTCACTTTTTAAAATACTGTTAACGATATATGTAAAAGCTATAATTAATAATTACTTTTAGATTTTTATTATTCGCTAATAATAAATAATGATTTTTTGTGAATTGCATTTTTTTCTAAAAAGAATAATTATTTTATGAGTCTCTTATGCAAATAATATACCGTAGAATCGCGAGGAAGTTAACTAGCGCAAAAGATAATCGCTCGGGTAAGTTGACCGCATTTCAGCTACCACGTGCCCGCTCTAAAAAGTTAAGTTTTTTGAGCTTATGAATTTAATGCCAACAAAAACACGCGCTATTCCAATTTTGTTTTATTGTTATTGCGACGATACACTTTGATAGTTCAATTGTTTAAAGTCGTTTCTATAGATGCTGCTATCATTACGTGTTGCTCCCGTATCCTTGGATCCGCAGTCATTGTTCATCCTGAACTACGAATCCCAGGACTTCATATACTCTCCCACTGATGTGGTGCGCCTTGGACCTTCATGGTCTCCCACCTTCTCCATCTCGTATCTTCCACCTTATACTTGGGTCTTAACTTCACACCGGTCTGGGTACGCTTAAGGGCTACCAGTTTTCTACGCAGTATTTTCTTCCCTTCTTGCGTTTTGATTTAAAATTGTATCTTTTCTTCTGCTGTTTTTTTTCTGTATTTGCTTTTGCCTCTTTACGAACCTTCTTTCGTACACCATCAATTTTCTTTACGTTTAACTCATCTAATAAATCCTTAATGTTTGGAATATCCGAAACCCTCATATCTAAACTAGTAAAATTCTGAACGGAGAGATACTTTTCGGAGGCGTGTTCCTTATGACCCTCGGAACGCTCTCTATGTACTTATACCAGCAGCTTGGATATTTGTAGCAGAATGTAGTAAGTGTTGCGGATTACTGCGGAATAAAAAGCATCTCCGCTGAGTCCTGAGTATTCTCAGGGAAAATTACCTTGGTTGCGTGCAGTTTTAGTCTTAGTTATTTCGTTTTCCATTTTTTTGGGGTTCATTCTCCGAAACTTTCCGTACTGTCATCGCCAAACTATCTTCTGGCTGCGCTAACTTCAGTCTATGACTAAACGAGTCTTCTAAGATCAAACAAGCCATCCTGCATAGCGCATTCTACTCCCGCTTCGATGTACGACATCATACTTGAAATCTTGTAAATAGTGAGCCAAACGCGACAATTAAAAAAAAAGCGTCCTGATTTTTATGCGACGTCGTAAACGCATTGCAATCAGTTACGATTTAAAACTTAACCCCTACCAAATATATTCTCCATTTTGTAAGTGCTTCTATAATGGCTAAAACCTTCAGCTCCTATTAGCGAAACATCTCCTCATAGAGTTTCGTTTTTCGGCTCATACAATGTACTGAATGGAACACCATCGATATCTTATTACTGGAGCACTACCTAATGCAGTTTTATGATAACGATGATTTTAAAACGCGCGTCCCACCTAACGCCCAACCGACAGAGGGGCGCATTTGACGGACCAGTGTAGGAGTCGAAAAACCGATGGTAACAGAAACAACCCGGACTGCTCTGTAACTATGCAAACGCGGGCACGTAAGCGAGACATGACGTAGTATTGTCAAAAACTGACTCAAGCCTCTCTATATTTACATATATGTATGTACAAAATTAGTGTCTTATTCAAGTTGGTAGTCTAGTATTTTATATACATAATTATCAAATGCTTTTCTTGAGAAACACATAAACTTATATTTGTTCAGGTTGAGTGACATACCATTAGTATTACACCATTTTACTAGATGAGGTTTAACATCATCGGCGTAGGTCAAAATCTTTGAATAATTCACTACCTTGGGCAGATCATTCATGAAAAGTTCATGGAAAAAATAAAACTATTTATATACAAATAAGTGAGTTTCGTATTTAAACCTCGCAAATTTTGATCAAATAATTTAATTTTCGTGGTCAGTTTCTTGATTAAAAAAATTAAAAATTCTTATAAAAATATTAAAACGTTTAAACTTTATACCATCAGTAGTCGTATCGCTTGAAAATCGTGACAAGAATACGGATTTGTTTTGGGGCTTTACGATGAGTTCCTTGGGTGTACTAGAGTTGATGGAGAAACAGCTAAAGGACTAAAATAATAGATGAACTTCTAGTCGAAACTTTTGCAGCTCTCTTGAAATTTATGATACTTCTCTCTCTTGCTAACAAGGAGATTCAAACAAAATAAGAGAAGTTGACTGTTGTGAAGTAGAAGAAGAAGGCTTTGGTAGGGCATTTAATGGTATAAGGTTGAAAACAATACCCTACTCGCCTTTGGTACGATTCTTGTCTTTCAACGAAGAAGTCTCAAAGCATTTGAAGGCTTTAAACGCGTGCTCATATTGTTTACGTCTTTCATTGGGGGCCAAGACCTCCTTGTGTATCTCCTTAAATCCGTTTCTAGTAGTCCCGAAAACTGCAAAAAGATCTACTTCAGTTACTCGACACTTGTTGCAGGACCAACGGAGTCTCTTGCAAACGATAATTAAGTCAACAACTTTGCCATTCAGTCCTGCACAGTTTATTTAACAATTATCGTCACAGAGCCAGCAAGTGACAAAGCGTTCAGAAACGCTCATAATAGGTATTACAGTTACAGTTATTTTTACATTAATTAACAATAACAGTAAAAAACAGTTTGTTCTAAAAATAAAAATACGCAAAATCGAATGAGCACTGTAGTGCACAGTTTGAGAGTCACTGAGTACAAATACACGTAAAATAGTACGAATAAGTTTTTACGCGAATAACAAGGAGTAAATAAAAAAAGAAATATGAAAGTAATGCATATAAAGTGAAATGGAACTAATGCCACAACGTGCATGTAAATTGATATAGAAATATTAGGAAAAGTGCAACAACAACACGCGTGTATCAGTATTCAACAAAAATTTTTTGCGAGTGACGCAACAACAAAACAAAGCACTGGCGTTCAAGAGGAGCGCGCAAACTAGGAAATGGCAAAAGAGTGCTGGCGAGATGCAGATCCCGACATGCATGTAAAGAAACTCGTTTTGTCCATTGTTAACACCTTAGATAGTCTAACACGGCGTACATCAATAACATTGGGAACATGTCCCTTACTATCTTTGTATTTAGCAGGTGGAAATCGCAAGAGAAGAGAACACAGAAGAGAAGCATATTCGCAGGTGCAGTGTTGGACAATGCCTTCAGATAACTACACGGAAATCTGCTCCTACACTAGGAGTTTGTTCTCATTGGACAATCTTCTGAGCCTTCGAAATTCCGTTGTTTCATCTGTTACTAGAACTTTCATCTCATGGGGCGATTTTACATTCCTAACAGGATTATATAAAAGGGGACTAGGCAAATCACTCAGGCAAAGTGACAACAGTTACCAAACATAAGCGCCTTCATCGTCAAAACCACGGGGGAGTGTACTCACGCGGACATCCTAAGGCGGTCAAAGGTGAAGATGCCTTGAAAAAGATGAGTATGGTTCGAAAAGTTCGTAAAACTGTAAGCGGGGACCTCCTTTTCCAACTTGCTGAACGTTCGGATGAGAATATGGAACAATTGAAGAAGGCAAAACAGAGGTCAAAGTACTTAAGGAACAATTTCTAGTAGATATCCGCGATATATACGAGGAAATTACGATTGAAGAGGTGTGCTTTGCCTCGAACTATCAACTCTAAGATTTGGAAGTAAACTCCTCGAACAAACGCTTATTCCGGAAAAAGTGCGGTGGTACGCAGGCCGCACCTATTTCGTTGTTTCGGAAGTGGGTAGATACTGTCAAGTCATTTACTGATACCGCAAAATGCGTACTCCGTGCTGAACGAGGAATTTGACTAGTTCCAGTTAATACAGCCATGACATTGTAAATGAGTTAAAGGCAGACGTTGCTTTAGTAAGTGAGCCGTTTGAGTTCAGTCTGGCAATTCGGAGGAATACTCTAGTGGGAGCTGCAATTTGGGCATGTGGTCGGCATCCCTCGTACGTAGAGCACATAGTTCAAGGTAGCACCTATGTATATCTACAGCTGCTACATACCGCCAAGCTCACCTATAGGTGAAATCGAAACGATCGTTCAGAAAATTGCTATAAATTCTAACATCAGACAGCGCTTTAATATTGCCTGGGCTAAGAGGCCAACTCCCCCGAAGGGAAGAGGGGTTCTTGAACCATTTCAGTGCCTGGATTTAGGTCTGTTAAACTCCGGCCACTCGGCAATTATCTGTGACATAAATTTAAGTGAACGTAAATTTCACAACCAACAACCATGCAAAAAAACGCAGCGGATGGACAACTTACACCATAGACGTTTATATATTTAATTAAATGATGCGTCCCACTTTATACACAGGAAAGGCGAACGTAATAGTCCAAAGCTAATGGCTAGTTCTGGGTAGCTTGCGATACGGCAATGGCAGGGAAGTCAACACCGAAAAGGAAATGCGCTGTATACTGGTGGAACGCATACAAATGATGAGAAAAGAGAGCATACAAATGAGAATTGGTTTCCAGCGAGCAATTGCGATACATTTAAAATAGCAATTAAAGGTAGAAAGCGTCAATGTTTTTTCGATATACGCGATGATAAAAAATCTTCAAGCTCCAAGGAGTGCCATCCCAACATGTCCAGTGTTCCTAAACTCCGTAGTGGACTCACTATTTCCCAACCAAATGAGACTGGGTTCGTCCACTTTAAAGGAGCTCTTAAGTTCGTTTGATGAAGTGACTATCAATGAAGCCCTAAAATCATTTATTAAATGCATGCCTCCCTGAGGGGAAATCCTCCTCAGTTTGGAGGAGGCAAACTCTGGTATTACTGCCTAAATACGGTAAACCTACAGCGGAGCCTTCAAGTTACAGGCCCATATGCCTGCTCGACTCTGCAGGAAAATTTCTTGAGCAAATTATATGTAATCGCTTCGAAGATGAGGTTCAAGGTGAAGGAGGAAACTCGACAGTTTGGCTTCCGAAAAAGAAAGTTCAACTATGAAAATATGAAATAAGCGGTTCACATTTGCTTGAAGAATCAAAGTAATACAGCTTAGTAGTGATCCTAAATATAATAGCGTTTAATACGCCGAATTAGGCGAAAATTCTAAACGCATTGAACCATGCCGGTGTACCCTTGAATATTAGAACGCTTATACGAAGCTATTTAGATTACTGCTTGCCTCACATCAGCAGGTACGATAAACCGAAAAATAATAGGTACATTAATTAAGATCGCTGTAGCTATTACTGCTACACAGCAAAATTTGCGACTAAAGAAATATAACCATGGAGACGGTGCAATCGTGGCTTTAACAAAATGAGCATAAGCTCGCGGAACAGAAAACGGTAACCATCTCTAGCAGGCAAAAGTCAGAAGAGGTTACCATACGAATAGGCGAACCCTTCCCGCCACTCTGCCCTCCGTCAAGTACCTCGGGATTATGTTAGATAAGATGTTGTAATTCAGTACCCATCGTCGTAATTCCGCGGTGTGAAGTCAACATACAAATTATATTCGCTCCGGATATGCAGGGCGTTCAAAACGGTCTTGGAAAATACAGCAATGGGCGAAATTGAACGGTCCCCGGAAAGAGATGTCTGCATGCAAGCCTGACAACAAAGATGGGACAACTCAGCTAAAGGTCGCTGGACGTACCGCTGTATCCCGGACTTGTAATGCTGGCTTGACGGATTGAACGTTGAAGTATACTTCCACTTAACCCAATTCTTAACTGGGCAGGGGTGCTTTAAATCGTACTTATATCGATGTAAACACGAATCTGCAGTACAGCAGTGAAAATTGGAGACGTAATCGCAGATACGATAAAAAAATTGAGAACTCTTGAAAAGCAAAGACATAGCAGCAGAGACTAATCGCATTCCTCTAAACGAAGATATTATTGGTGACATGTTTGTCTCAAAAAGCATCGATGTTTGCAAAACATGTGCTCAAACCACCTCCCGGGGAAATACTTGAATATTTTACATTTCAAGCACGTGACTGTCTTCTGTGGACAGTCACGCAATGAATGTTTATCGTCTCCGACCTAAAATAATGTTTTTCTGATTCTTTCTGTTGAATCGCATTAGAAATCATTTTATTGGCACCAATCGCGGTTATAAGTCTCATATGTTGGTCATATATGCTCTGTTAACTCCCTTACATTACTTGCTTGGTAAATATTTGCTTTATTGGATTTTGCCTTCATTAAAATACACGATTAAGCTAAAATCATCAAAACTGATCTGTTTCGAAATTCAAATAAACTGTATTGATATTCTTTGTAGTCTTCTCTCTGGCGATTACGCTTACTACGCAACAACCTATGTACATTGCTTGACCATAATTCAACGTTTAGTGAACCCCACCCAATTATATATAAACGTGAGAACGAATATATTTAGTCCTGAACATGACGCTGAGTAAAAGGTGTTCGGGCCACTTCACACGCCACACCAGCAACAGAGCGTTTTTAAGGTGCTGTCTCAAATTCGTCATCATCCCTTACTTCTATTCCAAAGTATTCAAATAGTTGATCATGCAACACTACTTTACGATCCACCGCAGGTAACTTAACCCTTACTCTAAGGTCATTGACGTGGCCGTCGGGTTTGCTAAGCACACTTTACGCAATTTACGAATAGGTAAAATATTTTAAAATTTCAACTAACAATATAATATTATGTATTAACTTAGCAAATATGAGAAGATAAAATGTAAGTAATATACCCATAGTAAATTAGTTACTATGAAAAAGTATGCAATATAATAATATAAATTTAGTAAGTATTACAAAATGACAAACAGGTAATATCCAATTTTAAATTAGTTAATATTGCAGTATGAAAAAGTATACTTATATTTAGACGTGCCATAAGTTCTGTTACAAGTTCAACCCGTTATAAAAGTGAAACTATAACATATTTTTTAATAAAGTTATTTTTTTTTAATAATGCAAATATTAAATGTACAAAATTGTATTCAAGCCTTCAAACGGTTCGGGTATTGAATAATAGCAGCACGCACAGTTTCTATTGGTATTCACGACGCTGCTCGAACCAAAGTTTTTTCGATACCCTCAAAATTGGACTGGCCATGTTCTCCAACTACGACCACAAACTGTAGTCCAATGGATTAAAATCTAGATTTTCAGATGTCCAATCATCTGCAGCTATGAAACCAAGAATATTGCTCTTAAGCTTCTGCTGGGTGGTTTTTACCTTGTGTGTTGGAGCAGAATCTTGCTGGAAGATCCTATGCTCTCCATCGAAGAGAGTATTGCTTAACTGCTTTACCACACCTTCTAAGACATCCTGCTGGTAAACTTTTGCAACAGTTTTAACCTCTTTTTCACAGAAGTGAAGAGGTATAACGCTTTTAAAGAAGACTCCCCACCATACCATTACATCAGCTGGATGGTTACCACTTTGAACCTTTCTAATAACATTTTTTGCGTCTTTGGGAGTTTTTGCGTAAATTTTGCCGTTTTGCTTATTAAAACCTTCTTCAACAGAGAACATTTTCTCTTCTGTAAAAAAGGATACTTTCATGGCCTCATGGCCGTTGACCACGTGCCATTGAAGAAGCCGCTTGCATTTGTTGAGCTTAATTTTTTTTTCAAGCGCGTTGGCAGAAGTTGAACAGTCGACCGACGGTAGGCTTTCATGTGGGGATCATCTCAAAAAAAGCCTTGACATTGATCCGCTCGATATAACCATTTCCCTTGACATAATTTTCTGTCGTCTAAGGGGACTTCTGCGAATACGTTCGCGTACAGCTTTTAAGGCTGAATTGGTTCGAACCACGAGAGGACATCCACTTCCCTTTCTGTCATCAACACAAGCGATCAATAGTGCGGTAAACACACATTCTCGAAATATTAAGTTTTTTGAGAAGCTCACAAATTTCACTTGCGTTTTTCCACACTTAAGGAAGGCAATCCCCGCAATGCGATTTTCTTTAGCTCCCTACTCCATTGTTAATAAATGAAAGCAAACACTGAACTGATTATTATATGTGAGTAGACACTGCATACAAATTATAACAAAAAATATCGGCACTTTTTCTGCGAATTTGTTCTCGCTGAATGCAATGTAAACTTTGTAACAGAATTTATGGCAAGACTAAGTATATTATTATAATATTGAAATAATGTTACACCTCGAAAAAATAAACCAAGCAATGAGTTGGTATCTACTTTCTACGTTATTTCTTAGCTTTAATCTGCTTCTTCTCTGTTCAGCAATAAAGAGTTTATTCCTTTCATTCCTTTAAATCTTTTAAAACTTTTAAATCTTTATATTTTTATTTATATAAACAGAAATGCTTGTTTTATCGTTCTTGAATATCGTATTGATGGTGTGTCGTACTTGCGCAGATCGTAGATATTTTTCGCTCGCCATCGGTGCAATTTTTGCTATTTTGATCTTGGGAATCAGCAATATTCAGCAACCTCAGCAATATACTGGTTTTATGCGCCAACGCTTCTCGGCAGTTAATAAATACTTCGCTTGTATGTATACAGCAACGTTCCTGCTCTGCACACCGAGATTCGGCGGCAACTGGTCACACAACTTTTCACTGTAAAATTAACAACTTTCAGATTGATGAGTATTGTTAGGACATCAGCATAGGGGGGTTAGTTTATTAGAAGTTTAGGTTTCGCAACTTTCGCGGCTTTACAATAACGTTTAGCCATTTTGCATTGCACCAATCTACAGGATATCAACACTTTCAACGCTCAGTTCTAACTTTGTTTGGCTTAGCGACTTTGTTCGGCAACTTCTTTTAATTTATACTTTCGCAACAGCCTCGTCTCGCAAAGTGTTTACAGCACATCTAGAGACTTTTCTTGGCAATTTTGCTTTTTTTTTAATTTTTTTATATTTTTCTCAAAATTTGTTCACCGTGTTACGCGAGCTTAATTCAGTTTGAGTGCATATAAAAAAAATGGCCACAAAACTAATACTTAAAAATTAGTTCAAAATTAGTTATTTGTAATCAAACCATAAAAATTCGCAAAATAATCATTATTTCAGAGCGAAAGAATAACCCTCGAAAAACATTTTTTTTTTCAAAAAAAGCGTAGCTCGATAATTAATTTTTATTTCTGAACAAAAAGATAAAGCTCAGAAATTTTAATTAGTAATCAATACTAAGAATTAAGATAAAATTATTTTTTTAATAGAACTCATAATGATTTCGGTCCCTGCTTTTAGGCGTTATACATATCTTATTTTTTCCACTTAAAGGCAACATTAAGCGCATTAAGCGCTGTATTGAGATGTACAATATTACAAACCTACTCTACCTAAATATGATGGATTATTTATTAAAAATATTTTGTGTCACAATTTACATCATTTTTAAATATACATGTACATATCTATGTATAACTGTGTATATGCATATATGTGTGTGGATAAAGCAATGCGATCGAGAAACGCGTTTGAGAAAACGATCATAAAGGCATTTGGGGAAGAATAAATGTTTCTGTTCCTACGAAAGCGTTCCATTATCTATATTGGGTAAATATATACATATGTATGTGTGTTTGAATTTTTTTACGTATACGTCTACATACATATGTACGATTATATACTATATTTATTCGTATGTATGTTTGCATAACATATGTATCTATATATTTTTTTCGACGATATCGAAGTGCAATAGCTTTGTTTTATGCGTCTATAACCACTGCGTGGATAATATTAGTAAAACAATTCCTTGTAGTTCATAGGATATTTTCTGCTGCGCACTGACGTTTAAATAAAGAGTATCGTCTTGAGTCTCGTCGGCACCACTTGCACCTGAATCGCCATTAGTTCTTTCAGATAACGATTTTTGCTTGGACAATTCAATTTCGTTTATATTCGATAAAAAGCGTGAGCCTGAGAAAGAAAAGAACTTGATTGTATTTATTTATTTACTCAAGTCAATGGAATATTACATCCCCTCAGACTAAGATAACAAATGAAATGGTTTATAAACTTAATAAAGAAGAAAGTAATTTCACACAAAATTTTTAACGATAGTATGCATTATACAACTTTGAGAAAATAAATAAGAATTTGATAATAGCTTATTTAATTCTGAAAACGATCTAGTGATAGGTTAATTTAAAGCGTAATTAGTTATATGTAAATTTATATAAAACAAACAATTATGTCGCAAATATTTCAGAGTAACATTAAAAGTAATATGCTCTAACAACCCAGAGCAATTAATTCTACCACTAATGATATCTGCGATAAAAATGAAGGCATTCACCGTTCGTCTCATTCAATTAACGAACAGCAAACATTATATGAGAGCATGGGTAGAGCCAACCTAAGGAATGTAAAGCGAAACGTACAAATTTCGTTTGAATGCGTTTAAGGCCCGCAATATGATGCGCATAAAAATGCCTCCTAATATTCAAGCCTGGAGCGAACAAACGTAACATGGAGAAGTTTCAAAGTATAGTAGAAGCCCGATAATCCGGCACGTTCGGGACCGGCTCGGTGCCGGAAATTTAAATTGTAGGGAATGAATTTCATTTTGTAGATCATCAACTATTTGTATTAATCATAATGTAAAGAACTGATAAGAGAAAATAACTTGGTATCAGAACGCAAAGCAACGATTTCATCGAGCACAGTTTTCAGGGATATTTATTGTTTGTATATACATATGTTCGTTTGCAATATTAACCATATTTTGTTGTTACAATATCACTGGAATTGATTGCTGCTGTTGTTTAGCGGTATAATGTTTATTATCAAAGCTTTAAAAAATCACGACATTAGATGAGACGGGAAGTTGAGCACTAGATACCTTACTCTCTCACTCTCTGATCACATATACTTGACATTTTACAAGATTAATTAAAGCCTTTTAAAGAAAATTGTGTCCAAGTGAGTTGACAGAATACAATAAAATTCGCGTAAGTCTAGCATAAAAACGAATACAAATTCAGACTACTTTCATTTAGTAGGGAGCTTAAATTCGACACGTCCGATCGTCCGAGCAGCGAGCATTCAACTTTGCTGTCTAAAGCACGCAAAAATATACGAATGCTATGAAGTTCTAGCATTGGTCACTTGCGTATCAAATTAGTACGCTCATAAATGTTATTTTTCGAGAAGCTAATTATGTCAAAAACATAAGGTTAAAGAAGTCGCACGAAAGAGAGTCACCATGTCTGAAACCCCGTTTGGTTTCAAACGGCTCGGAGAGGTCCTTCCCGATTCTGACGGAGCTTGTGTTGTTGCTAAACGTCATTTTACATATCCGTATTAGTTTTGTTGGGATACCAAATTCAGACATTGCGGCAAATAGGCAGGTTCTTCTTGTGCTATCGAAAGTGGATTTGAAGTCGACAAAAAGATCGTGTGTGTCTATTCTTCTTTCTCGGGTCTTTTCCAAGATTTGGCGTATCGTGAATGATTTGCCAGGTCTAAAGCCACACTGTTAAGGTCCAATCAGTTCGTTCACGGTGGGCTTCAGTCGTTCAAACAATACGCTCGACAGAACCTTATAACCTATGCTAAGGAAGCGGATCCCGCGGTAAGTGGCGCATATTGCAGGATCGCCCTTTTTGTGGATTGGGCAGAGTACACTTAAATTCCAATCAGCAGGCATGCGTTCGTTCGACCATATTTTGAGCTGGTGCATGCGTCGCATGTATAGCTCTGCTGGCAGTCCGTCAGCACCAGCGGCCTTATTCTTTTTTAGCCGCGCTATTGCCGTTCGAGTTTCGTCCTCGCCGGGCAACGGTACTTCTACTCTGTCTTCATTGATTGGGGGTTCGGGATCATCATCTTCACTGTTTTCCGCGCCACTTCCATTAAGCAGCGTGGAGAAGTGCTCTCTCCACTGTTCAAGTGTACTCTGAATATCGGTCCTCAGATCGCCGTTTTCATTCTTACAGGAAATTGCCCGTCGTACCTTCTGATGAAATTTCCGAGTGCTTTTCCTATCGGGTAGCATTTCAAGTTCCTCGCACTCGCGCATCTCGGCTCTCTTTTTTTTTGGAAAATGCGCCTCGCTTCCTTCTTTAATTCCCGATATCTCTCACGCACGATTCGAGATGAGCGAGAAATGTGGTCCCTTTGCGCGCAGATATCCGCTTGTTGAACATTGCTCTCAGAGAGCTGGAGTGCAAGTCGGGGGGCGAAGCGGTAGGTTATCAATTGTGATTGCAGCTTTTGGACGTCAAGCTTTCCTCGTGTAATTGAGCCGCGCTTTTTGCTGCACAAAGGCGCGTGCGAGTCTTGGCTATGACAAGATGGTGATCCGAGTCCATGCTAGCTCCTCGAAAAGTGCCCACGTCTAAGACACTGGAAGCATGGTTCTGTCCACCACAACATGATCAATTTGATTTCGTGTTTTTCCATCAGAAGATAGCCATGTAACTTGATGTATCTTTTTATACTTGAACCTGGTATTACTACATCAGGCCCGGCTAACACAATCAGCCTTAGTTTGTCAGCGGATGTTTCATCGTGTAGGCTGAATTTGCCGACTGTGGGACCAAAAATTCCTTCCCTTTCCACGAGTTTTATATCGTGACGGGTGCAGTGTTCGTACACGCGCTCAAGGCGCTCATAGAAGTGCTATTTGGTTACATCGTCCTTCTCTTTCGTAGGGGCGTGGACGCATATCTGCGAGATTTTAAAGAATCTAGCTTTGATACGAATCGTGGCGAGACGTTCGTCCAACGACAGTACTTGGCGACGAAATCTCTCTCCCACCACAAATCCAATACCAAACATGCGCTTCTTTACTTGGCAGCTGTGGTAGACGTCGCAAGTTCCGGTTCTCTTCATTCCTTGCTCCGTCCGTTGCATCTCGTGGATGGCGGTGATGTCAGCCTTTGATTTTACGAGAACATCCACAAGCCGAGCAGAGGCACCTTCCCAGTTAAGTGTTCGGACATTCCAGGTGCATGCCCTTAAATCATAGTCCTTTAAACGTTTGCCGTGGTAGTCATCAGAATAAGGGGGTATCAGCCGAAGCTTTTTGTTAAAATTTTTCATTGGAAGGGATTTCTTAATTTAGGGCACATTTATTAAGCGAGCCACTTGCTCCAACTCAGACGCCCGCTCGCAGACGCACCTACTGATGAAGATACGCGACAAAACCCTTAAACCGAAAACGTCGGAGTGGCCCCACCAGGTTCGCCTTTAGCTCACCCCCAAATGGATGTTCGGGAGCTACCCTAAGGACACTTTGGTGAAGTTGAGAGCTGCTTGAACCGTATGCAGAAGAATCGTTCTATCCACTCACAGGTGAATGGCGATCATCGACTCGCCCCACTTGTATGGACTTCTACACACGGCCCCTTTCCTCTGAATAATCATAATATATTAGAAAAGATAATTTGAGCTGCAGAGTTGAACCGTCCAGGCCTTATATTTAACAAGAGCGTGCTATTATTGGCGTATGCTGATGATATCGATATCATTGGCCTCAACAACAGCGCCGTTTCTTCTGCCTTTTCCGAACTGGATAAAGAAGCGAAACGTATGGCTCTGGAAGTGAACGAGGGCTAAACTAAATACATCCTCTCATCAAATAAACAGTCAGCACACTCGCATCTCGGCTCCCGCAACAATGTTGACAATTACAATTTCGTAGAAGTGGAGGACTTTGTTTATTTGGGAACCAGCATTAACACCTATAATAATTTCAGCCTTTGAATCCAACGTAGAACCTTTCTTGCCAACAAGTGCTACTTTGGGCTGAGTAGGCAATTGCGCAGTACAGCCCTCTCTCGACGAACCAAACCCACACTATACAATTCTCTCATCATGCCCTTGCTATTGAATGGCGCTGAAGCACCAGTGGAAAAGGACTTGACGTCACTTGGTATTTCCAATTGGCGCCAGTTAGCAGGAAGAAGGAGTGACTGGCGCAATTTGTTAAACTCAGCCAAAATTTCGTAAGAGGTTATAGCCCAATTAAGTAAGAAGGTAAGTAATTATATCAAAATGCACTTCGAAAACAGTCTTAAAATATTTATAATACAGCCCTGCCAGCCACGAGTCGTTAAAAAATTAAATAAAACGTGGGCTCCGTAGTTTTGAAAACCGGCTAAAAAAGTAGATAATTTTGTGAAGGTGCTGTGCAGGTTTTATCTACTTTCCCCTTATACGTGTGATCAGGTATCACTGTCGCACGCATTATGCTCCGCCAATAAGAAAAAACTATAGCTGTTCTCCTCTAATTTCCCTCGCAAGCCTGCGTAGGGTTGCTTTCTTCTTCAAACGAATTTTGAAATATTTTTAGAATTTTAAAGCAAAACACTTCCATTTTAAGTTCTTTATTGGCCAATAATTTAAGTATTACAAACATTTGTTCTAAAACTAATTAAAATTTAAATTACGAAAATTATTTATACAAATAGTAAATGATGTTTTACATTAAAAATTACATGATTAATAAAAATTTATATTGAATAGTATACATAAATATATCCATATATATATATATATATAAATATATATATGAATACATGTACATATGTATGTATGTATGTATGTATACGTGTTTATACATATACATATATATATATACTTATGTATACAACTGCTGATGTTTCTCACTGTCAATGCCCCCAAATGTCTCTTGTTGCACGATAAATCTGCAAACAAAATTAAATAGTGAAATTTATAGAAGCTACAAATTAAAGTAAATATTAACATAATTTGAGAAGTTACAAAATTTATAAGAAAAAGTTTATCGAACTTAACGATTTCATAATCAAAAGAAAGATAATCGAATTAGCTTCCATTTGATATAAAGTAGACGTTAAGAATTTTTTAAAGTCATTTACAAAAAATCAGTTTTCCAAAAACTTTTCAAAATTTTACTTTTTTTCTTACTTACATATTTGGAAAAGTTATGATATATATAAGAAATTATTTCAACGTTTTCATATTCAAAAGAAGGGTATTTGATTACCTTTTTTGCTATGTATTAACAATAAAATACTTTTCAAAGTCGTTAAAAAAATCAATTTTCTTAGAAACTTTGCAAAATTTTGCAACTATTTCCCTACTTACATTTTAATATTTTGAAAAGTCGCCGCCGATCTGCAAATAAAAAAATTAAAAAGTAATATAATAAAAACGATGTTATATATACAAGTTAACGTTGCCACTGAAGCACTCACGGAAGTACCTACCAACAGTTGCATTGATCAGTAACTACTATTTTTCAACTGCATTTTAGCATATTAAGCAAACGGATATACAAGCACCATAAGGATTTGAAGAATTGAAACCCCCTTTTTCATTGGATATTAATATTCAAATACACCTCACTTTCACTTTTGCATTTGTTAACTTCCATATACATATGCAATTTAATAAATAGTAATAAACTGCAAAAAAGCATTTTACCTCAAATATCAGTTGCTTCCAAATTACACATTCTGTCAAAGGGAATATAAATAATAAAATGAATAAAACCAGCATTTTTATTACAATTTTGTGAACTTACCAATTTGAACGTATTGTCCTGAAATTTCACATATGGCAACGTCAGAAATTTCCTTTGTTGCTATTTACCCTTTTTGGGATTTTTTACTTGAGTCACGCTGTTTCATTCACACTCAGAACGAGGGACGGAGAGGTAAGAAAACAAATCAAATAATTGTGCATTTGTATTGGTGTTTGGAGAAAGAATTCTCGATTGTAGTGAAGTTTCAGCGGAAACTGGGTAGCGTTGGCTGGCAGGGAGTGCTCAGAACAAATACATACATACGTATGTACCATTTTTCAATCATAAAAGGTTCTGAAAATAGTGACAGCTAAATTCTGATGCTACTCAATCTAGAGTTCAGTCATTCTGATTGGTCAAGAGTACGTACGAGTATGAGCGAAACAAGCACCGAAAACAAGATGATAACATACAATGTGTGGACTTCTATTGATATATAGGCGCTCGTCGTGAGTTCTTCAATTTTTCAAATGATGGGACGAGGACGAGACGACAAATGTGCCGAAGGCCTTACTGTGAGATAAAATTTCATGCTAGTTTCTGACATAACAATACGCCGCGCTGCTGTATGTTTGTTGAAGGTGGGGTTAATAATCGTAATCGGTTGGCTCTATTGGTTCTCTGTCAAATTGTGGAATCAAACGGTACGAATTCAGTCTGATAAATAGCGTAACGTGGCGACCTATGCTATTGCTGGCATCAGACCACCTACCCATAATCATCTCGATTGACAGACCTGCTGACTTTGTCTCCGCAGACCACCGAACCTATGCCTTTTTTAAAAAGACTGATTGGGTCGGGTTCGCGGAGTTCACTGAGAATGTCTGATAATTAGCATTAAGTGGCGACCTATGCTATCGCTTGCAAATCTCCTATCCATAGTCATCTCCATTGACATGGCTGCTGACTTTGCCTCCGCGGACCACCGAACCTATGCCAACTTTAAAAAGACTGATTTCACTGAGAATGCCTTCAGATCTATTCCCATACCCACTGACGTTCGCAAAGGCGAACATAAGTTCCGTAAAGTGGTTGCGTCCGCTGCGGCTCGCTTCATCCCGGCAGGGAGGATACCCAAGATCCAATATAAGGGATTTTAACGTGGAGATTCGGAGACTGATTGATCAGAATAAGCGTAACAAGTGCGAGGAGTATCTGAAGTCCTGCAACGGGTGTTGGTAAGCTCTTGTCCACCGCGAGGTCCTTATCCAACCCGACGAAGCGCGACGACCGAGCGGAAATCTTATTCGGGGATCGAGCCTCGTCGGACCCGAAGAGATGTGCGAACTACTGTAGCCGGCAGTTCATATTGTATCCTTCGGGGGATAGGGCCAAGCAAAAGGTGACCAGAAGGCTGCGAAATCTACCAAACAACAGCGCCCCACTTACTTTCAATTGTGGCGAGGTGAAGGAGGCCATCCCGAAGTCGAAATCCTCCAAGGCCATTAGCCCTGATGGGTTAAGCGTGTTCATGCTAAAAAATTTAGGCCCCGCGGGAGTTGAGTTTCTTACAGGGATCCTCAATCTGTCAATGGCCACCCTCATCATTCCTGACATTTTGAAGGTTGGGAAGGTGGTCCCACTGTTGAAATCGGGGAAACCGGTTGACAAGGGAGACTCCTATCGGCCGATTTCCCTGCTTTCGCCAGTGGTAAAGACACTTGAGGCCCTACTTCTCCCGTACTATACTTACCACCTGAGCTCGGCTAAGCATCATCATGGTTTCCGAAAGTGCACATCACAACAACAGCACTCAATGCCATAACACACACTGGTGAATCGCGGTCTTAACCAGAACCGCACCTGCGTTGAACTTGTCAAAAGCTTTTGACACAGTTAGTCACTTCACTCTACTAGCTGTCGTGGAAGCATCGACTCTCCCGCAGGCACTGAAACGTTGGACCTCGAATTACCTGTGTGATCACCAATCATCGGTATTATTCAGAGACGCAACATCACAACTAAGGAGGATTAAACTAGGGTTACCGCACGGTGGTGTCCTGCCTCCACTCTTGTTCAATCACTACATCTCTAAGCTCACTCAACCGCCAGAGGGAGTCACAATAGTCTCGATAATGGCAACCGGCAATGTAATTATGTAATTGATGACCTGTATTCGAAAGTGAACGGATATGCCTGTTTCTTCACAGGCAGAAACCTGGCGTTGTCCCCTGCTAAGTCCTCGGCAACTCTCTTTACCGTCTGGACGAAGGTGGTCATGCTGGATCTCAACATCCACATCGATGGCACCCCTATTCCGATGGTTAATCACCCGAGGATTCTGGGGGTTACATTTGACAACCTGCTCTCCTTCTCCGCACACACTACCGCATTCGCCAATAAAGTACAGAGCCGCCACAGTGTCTTCAAATCACTCGCCGGCAACTTTTGGGGCAAAGACAAAGAAACGTTGTTGGCAACATACAAGGCGATTGTCCGGCCGGTAATAAACTATGCTGCGCCAGTGTGGTCGCCGGGAACCAGTAGGACGCAGTGGATGAAGCTGCAGACCTGCCAGAACGCCGCACTCCGCACGGTGATGGGATGCCTGCTGATGTCGCCTGGGGAACATCTCCACCAAGAGGTCTGCGTGCCCCGCGTTAAGGAGCATGTGGAGATTCTCCACACGATACCAATCATCTATTCACATTCCCTCTTAAACCCACTCATCTAACCCCCCTCTCCCTCTGATTCAACCCTGTCGAAACAGCACTTTCCTGGGCCGCCCCCTAGATGAGTTTGACGGCAATGACCATGGGGGAATTGTGACTAGCCGCTACAGCAATAACAACAACAACAACAATTCAGTGCCCTAAATTTTTAAACCAATGTAAACTAAAAATTTCCAAATACATATTAAATTTTTATTTTTTTGCTTTCAATTTTGGTGATTTTGGAAAATTACTTTCTGAGGGTTCGGAAGCCCCAATTAAATAATAGTATTTTTGAGAAGGAGTGTATTGCTTAGGATAAATGGACTTAATTTCTTCCCAGGCGTCAATTACATTTCCCATACAGAGAAATTACGTTTCTTTTTCACTCCCAATTTCAGCCATTTCCCGTCTTCAGTATCTCATTACTGTGGACAAGGCTGTAGGAGTTTGGAAGTGAATTTGTTTAAACCTTGGATCTAACAAAGTTGATACTCCGACCACCAATTAGTGCTCCATTTCTTCAAAGTGAGGGTCGGTCTCGTACAAAATTTTGGTATTTAGATTTTTGGCCACTAGAGATATATATACAACTAGCTTTTAACATTTGTTGGTACCCACAATGAGCAAGAGGAATAACTTGGTTTAATGTGATTTGTTTTTATCCACTTATTTGCGTGGGCATAGCTTTCAACGGTTTTAATAAGGAAATTGTTTCTATAACTTCCCTTTTGGTTTTTGTTGTTATGATTTCTCAACATTTGGCTTATAGTAGTAATCTCAGTTGACTTAATAATCGCCAACCAAGTTCAAAGTGTGCACAAAATATTGAATATGGGGTTATTTCTGAGATTGAATCGTGCATAGCTTTCGCAATATGAACACCGTTGTCTGTAACCATTGATAAGCACCAGGCTATTATTCCTTTGTTTGTTATTTTTTTTTATAAATCTTTTCACAACAATTCTTAGTATGGAGTTTTATTAAATTATAGTATAATAAAGTTAAAGTTTCAAATATCTAAACATTGCCATTGGATTTTGAACCTTGCGTTATTGGGTGAGTCGTGGTAAAGTTTTTATGGTGCGTTGTGTCTGTTAACCGTTCCGTTAATTGGGACGTATGTAGGTGCTATATTTTAATATAAATTCGGTCAAGTTTTGGCTTAGTTGTTCAAGTTTTCCTTTAACCCATCTTCGAAAAAGGACAAAGACAGCATCCAAGAGTTCATTATTATGATTCCGTTAAGCAAACTTTTAAATATTTGTGTATAGAACTTTTATGCTTCAACTGATTTGTGACCGGAAGTGATTTTTTTACTATTTATTTATAAAAACCTTTAAAATGGAGCAATTTGAAATCGGTCCAGCTCACCTAAATTTGAATATTATGGTGAAGTATTTTGTTGGATGTCCTAACATATAATGAGTTTTATAATTCCGACGTAAAAACATTACGGAAATTTCTTGAGAACTGATGCACTCTTATGTATATACACATTTTTAGTACTGTTTAAATAATATAATTTTTCACAAATGTCTCATTTAAAAATAATAATAATTAAAATCGGTTCAGTACTTTGAAAGCCAAATCGTTGCAAACATTCTCCATATAATAAATTTTATATAATAAATTTAGAAGTATAGATATCGTCAGTAAAAGTTATACATATATCAATGTTTCTTTTATACGCTGTCTGATAACTGTTATGAAGGATAAATATTTTTTTACCAAAAACAGTATATTTTTCAAAGTTTATTTTTTACGTTGCTAAAGACTGTTATATAGGAGAAATATTCCTTTCGTCATCATAAGTTCAAAAGTATCGATACTAACATTACTTGATATTGAATGAAAATTATGCATTTGTATTTATTCGTATCGTTTCATTCATAGTTTCATATGTGGAATGATCCTTTTATTGCCTGTCACTAAATTAACAGCATCATTCCCTGTTGCGAAACGAACGTTCGTTTCGTTTCAGAGCTGAATCGTTCGTCTGTTTTTACAAACAAGGAAACGTAATGCCGACCTCGAACAAAAACAAATTGTGCATAGTTGTTTTATATTTAAAACTGAAGTTCCAGCAAATAAAAGGTAATATTATACAAACATGAATTTCTATAAATCAACAAGGCCTTTTGTATACAATAAAACCATAAAACTACGTTACACGCATATAGTACGACAACAAGGCCTTAGGACAAGGCCTTCCGTTTGCGACAACGTAAGAGTTGGCGAACAAGATATATGTACATACATACATATGTAGAATTTACATAATTGCAAGACGAATTCGACAGAAGACGCTTTGTTCGTCGGAGTCTTCGTTCGCAATAGAGATGATGCGGTAACTTTACATTCAATTATTAGACGCTTTGAAAATGTCTAGTTGGTTTTTCGTTGCAAATTTTACATTTTTAAGTCAAATAAGTTGACTTAACCTATAAAAGAATAAATAACAAAAACGAAAAGCTATGATAGGGACTATACGGGTATGACATTGACAGAAATTGCATGACGTTTCGTTTTCTGTTTCAAGAATTTTCGTAACATTTTACCACGCCAAAAACCAATTGGATCTAATCAGATTCTAATAACAATCAGTAAAAGTCAAATTAGTTCTGGTATGGTGAAATGGAACTTCTTTGTAATCTACATACGTTTTTGGTAGGTATTCTACAGAAATTGCCGAAGAAACCACGGGTCTAATGCAGATTCTTAAATTTATATGTATGCGCATATACATATGTATAATTATTTTTATTTATTATCATCATCATCTTGAATGCATACAATTTCTAATGTGTATATGGATCCAAGAAATCTGAAATGCTAACATTAGCCAACGTGAGTTTTGAATGGAACCAATTTGATACCCAGTCACAAAACTGGCAAGTGGATCTCCCTTTGATTAAGCCATGGTGATTCGAGGATATGAAGTTTCGGACGGGAAAAGCCATTTTATGCTTAATAATGGCTTCAAACAATTAACAATTGTGGATTATTTAATAATTACCACCCTATTTATATTTTTTCCAATCAGTAATAAATACTCTCGAAGAAAGCGATAAATTGAAAATTAACATTAAGGGCTTAATGAGAACCTGACAATTTTTAAAAATAATGGGACGTAAACCATCGATATATGTCTGTGAAGATGTTTTCATGTTTTTGCACATCCATCTCTCATAAGGACATGGAGGCAAAAGAGTGAGAGGAGTCCGATGCGCGATCACCGACAACATAATTGGCAACAAAAAAATCAGCAAACAGATTAGCAACACTGAATATTCATGTCCATTATTATAGAACATTGAAGTTGGTATATTAGATTTGTTTTTTTTAGATTTAAGAAATTACTAAAAAGCTTTCGGGCTAGTTTTAATATTGTCTTCGAAGTTGTTGATATATTTTTTCCGGATGATCCTATCCAATTTTCCAAAATCAGAACAATAGGGTTTAAACTTATCGAAATTTGAAGTATTAATTGAGATTTTGAACTTATTACATAGATTTTAAATGCTTCAGTTTTTTAATGTATCACCTTGTGAAATGTTGCTCGTATGTATTTGCTATTTATAAATAGTGGAATACGATCCCGACACAGATTATTCACCGTACATCAAAATAATTCAAAACAGCAGTTAATTAATGTTAGTAAAGCGGTGGGAGGTCCAGCTCCAGTAGTAGTCTATTAAGGCCTTTGAAATTGTATACATATGTTAAAATTAAAACCAGTATGGTCATTTTCAAGAGAGATATTAGAAAACTCGTAGAACTCAATAGTGAGTACTAAAGGAGAATGATGAATGCCTGGCCGCAGAGATAGGCGAGCAACGCTTAAAAAGCTGAAAATTCAAATTGCTAGAAATTAAAATTAAATCAAGCATTCTATTACACTTGTTAAGATAACTATTAACTTGACAAATATCAACACCTAAGAAGTTGTCAATTAAATAAACTTCAAAAGAATTTGTGACATTAAAAGGCATTATAACTTAAATTAAAATCACGAAGTACACACAGCTGATGATCCCCAATCCTTGAGTGCAGGGAGATAACGTTGTCTGCATGTGCTCTATACCACGAGTCATGACTGTTTGGAGGAATGCTGGAAGCGCAAATGAAAACCATCTCTGAGGAACCAGATACCAGTCACAAAGGAAAAATTAACGTGTAAAGCAAAAACACGACCGCACAGTGCCGGTATCGAACGAATACACTATATATACTGAGGTTTTGTTGGTAAATATAAACTTACCGCGTAATGGAGGGATGTGCGTTACAACCAGGCAGAGTTCTTAATGAAGTCTACAATGTTGGAGGTCTGAGCCAATATATCTGCCTTAGATTATCCAGAAAAGAACTTCCTAAGGACGAACGGTGGTTGGAGCCGGGCATTTGGGCAGGAAGTGCTCGACTCGGGAGCTTTTGCAGTATTCGCTATGTGGAAGCCATATTTTTTGCGAATGTGTGCCCAAACTATAAACGCCCGTGCATACTGCAATAAGTTTATGGGCAACGGCCCTAGACTAACAAAGAAAACCTCAGATTCTGTTCTTATTATAGTCATACCAGGTAGTTCTTGATATCCTGTAAGTAGTGGTAGCTTTCCACTTCCGTTGCGCCTTTTTTAAATAGAAGTTTTTTATATTTCCCTTCGCTACGGCTAGGGGAATACCCACCTCGATATTGAGTGTTACTTCATCCTCTGCTGAGCCGCATCGTGCTTGCTCATCGGATTTCTCGTTATCTTCGATACTTTTATGCCCGGGAACCTAAATGAGAGAGACTCCCAGATTGGTGGTTAGAGAGGCAATCAGTTGTTTACAAGCACCAACTAAATTTGAGCAAATATTTCGTGTCACTAGCACCTTGATTGCTTCGTTATCCGTTACGTTCCTGTCTTCAAGCGCCTTACGTTCCTGCCAGATCTCGAAGACTTCCGCTTGGAATACACTGCAGTAAGAGCGGATTTTTATTTACATGGAAAATTCCGAGGATTCGTAGTCCCAGAGTCCATCTTGGAATCGACGGTAAGTATTTGTATGCCGCCATCGGTAGAGACCTCACCCATCTTTCATGAATTCCTGCTTGGAAACATGACCTTAATTCAATTTACGAGGGCTGAAAACCGTCCTGCTCTTAACTGCGTCTAGAAGTAGTTGATTAAGGATACTGCTGCGCCCTTGCGGTGTAGAATTCCTGCACCCAGAATCCCTGAATCTAAGTGTTGTTTGTGAAGATCTACATAGTATATGTTAGTCGATTGAATGCAGGCTGCAAATGGGATCCAAAGGCACCGTGGCAACAACACACATAGTTAGTAAAACTCACCGGTGAGGTGGTAGCTCTTCCGCAGAGCTTCCCACCAGACTACAGGGAAATAGCTCAGCGGCGTGAGACCCCATTTCTTGCCACACGTCGACTTGCAAGCGTATGAAGCAACACATGCTTTCCGTACTCGCTCCTAAATACACATTTTCCAATTTAACTTACAGTTGATAGCTTTTATTATTATTTATAGTTATTTTTGCTGCGTCTGTCGGCTACATCCGAACTTCACTTCGCACCGGTAGAACCTTCATAGTTCAAAGGAGCACACAACAACAACATTATCGCTCCTCTCCCCCACCCAGCATCGCTTCTCGTGTGGGGAGTGCCCAGCAGCTCCTGGTACCTCACACAGTCTGCTCCGTGTGTCAGGATTTACCGGAATGCGGCATCAGTCAAGTGATACTCATGCCAAGGCCGGTGCCACTTTCGTGTGTGCTTTACTGTGCGCAGCACTAGGGACTGGTTAGGTGACTGGCTCCCTGCTGTAGCACTCCGCAGCCGCACACGCCCATAGTGGCGCTGCCAAAAACAACACCATAAGGTTGCCTAATGTGCTACTGCATGTGTCGCAGGGACCAGGTGGACAACATCACCCTTCCCTCATACCTCTCTTCGCGACGACTCTCTCGAGGCAAACGAGACTCCTTCACCTGAACTGTAATGGGCTGCAGGGCAAGATTGAGGAGCAAACCGACTTCATGAGTCGGCATAACCTGTCAATAGCTGCGATCCAGGAAATGAAACTAAACAGCAACTCCGCAAGGTCTTCGTCTGCTGCGGCTCGCTTCATCTAGGCAGGGAGGATCCCCGAGATCCACCACAATCTCCCGGCTGAAGCGGGCTGTAGCAAATGGACGTGACCGCCTTCTCACTCCGATTCCCGTAATCCCAATATCAGGGATGTGAACGTGGCGATTCGGAGATTGGTAGACCAGAAAAAGCGGAACTAGTGGAAGGGCACCTGAAGTCCTGCAATCTAGTCACGGGTGTCGGTAAGCTCTGGTTTACCGCGAGGTCCTTGCCCCACCCGACGAAGCGCGACGACCGAGTGGAAATTTCATTCGGGGATCTTGCTCGCTGGAACCAAAGAGATACGCTAGTTATTTTAGCTACAATTCATTCGAGGGATAGGGCCAAACAGTCAAACGCCAGCGCGCCCCTTACCTTCACTTGCGGCGAGGTGAAGGAGGCCATCCCGAAGTCGAAATCCTCCAAGGCCATTAGACCTGATAAGCTAAGCGTGTTGAGGCTAAACAATTTAGGTCCCGCTTGAGTTAAGTTTCTTGCTGGGATCCTCAATCTGTCCATGGCCATCCTTATCATTCCTAACATTTGGAAGTTTGGAAGAGTAGTCCCACTGCTGAAACCAGGGAAACCAGCCGACAAGGCGAAGCATCAACATGGCTTCCGTAAAGCGCACAGCACAACAACAGCACTAAACGCCATAAACACACAGGTGAATCACGGTCTTAACCAGAACCGCCCTTCTAGAGAGCCGTCCTGGTAGCGTTGGGCCTCGAATCACCTGTGTAGTCGTCAATCATCGGTATTATTTAGAGGCTCAACATCGAAACTAAGGAGAATTAATGAATGAATGAATGAATGAAAAAAGGGTATCGCTGGGTGGCGTACGGTCTCCACTCTTGTTTAATCACTATATCTCCAAGCTCCCTCAACCGCCAGAGAGAGTCACAATAGTCTCATATTCTGATGATTGCTCGATAATGGCCACCGGCAATGTAATTGATGATCTGTGCTCTAAAATGAACGGATATCTCTCCAGCCTTGCCTGTTTCTTCACAGGCAGAAACTTGGCGTTGTCCCCTAGTAAGTCCTCGGCGACCCTCTTTATCACCTGGACGAAGGAGGTCAGGCTGGATCTTAATATCCATATTGATGGCACCCTCATTCCGACGGTTAATCACCCGAGAATTCTGGGGGTTACATTTGACAACCTGCTGTCCTTCTCCGCGCACACTACCGCAATCGCCAATAAAGTACAGAGCCGCAACAATGTCCTCAAGTCGCTCGCCGGCAGCTCTTGGAGCAAAGACAAAGAAGCGTTTTAGGCCACAGTCAACGCGATTGGGCGGCCGGTAATAAACTATGTTACGCCAGTGTGGCCGCCGGGAATCAGTAGGACACAGTGGATGAATCTGCAGACCTGCCTGAACATCTCCATTAAGGGGTGAATGTTCTCCGAGTTAAGGAGCTCATGCTCAGCAAGCAGTTCCTTGCTGGGTGGCACCGCTCGGGGCACCCAAAAAGGCATCTGCTTGAAGTTGAGCTACCTCCCAGGCACATCAGAAGGCACCTCCTTGAACTGAAGGACGAGATATAGCTATATATAACGCAACCGCTGAATCCGGAGTCGTACCGGCGGGTCCCAAGCAATATCCACAAAGAGACAATCACAACCACCATCGCCTCTCGCCAAGCCAATGCCGTAACAGGAGCCCAACCACCACCAATTGCTGATGAGGCGTCCCTGCTGGCTCGCGAGTCCCGCGCTACTCTGGCTTAGTTAAACCAAACCTAAACCCAAAAAACCCAAACTCTAGCTCTGGTCCAACCCTGTCGAAACAGCACGTTTCCAGGGCCTCACCCTAGATTTTGACGGCAACGACCGCGGACGAATTTACTCTTCACAGTGCGTGACTAGCCGCTACAACAACAACCGCCTGAAAGCTTTTTCCCAGCGGTTTGACTCGGTCATCTAGATTGTGTTGGAGGGGTGTTTCTACGAAGTATATCGTTGATTACCTCATTTGATAAGCTCCTGGCTCCAAGATTTCTTGGTGATGGTCTACTTTCCCTTCGCAGCCTATCTCGAAAAGGACCATACGATGATCCGAAATTCATTTTCTGCGAAACTATCCAGTTCCTTGCTACAAGAGCGGGAGAATTTGTTGTTACAGTGTTATCAACGGCATCTTCCCACCCCCTAAACGTTTCCAAACTCGAGAATGTAAAAGAAAAGTTCCCTACATTGTATATGTTCTTTGGATATTATAAAGTCAAAAAGCTGCTCACCTCGCTCGTTCGTCTGTCAGGAACCCGAACTGTTGACGAAGCACCCTCCCTGGTACCAAACTTTAATATATTATCACTCTGCTCGAGTATGGGCAGAGACCCGTTGATTATTAGCAGAAGGACGGGTTGGCTATTTCGCTGCTGTTCGTCTACCTTTAGGGCCATCCAGTCGTCAATCACCTGGATTTTGGAGCTTTTAACACTGGGTGAGCTTCGAGCTCTCCTGCTTCATTTTTGATAACCAAATGCGCGCCCGGGATCTCCTGACTACTAGCCAGAAGCTTTCCCAGAACGCTCTCCTCCTTTCCTGGTATTTTAGTTTTGCTTTTAATAGTTTTCATATTTGGTCCTAAGTGTTAGCATGATAGAGGTTTTCTCACCCCGCCATTGCCAGCATACCAGTACTTAAAACGCAGCCGACCTTGCCCGGGCACTGGTGCGGACCGTTATCACCCATACAACTCTCGGCACGGGTACCTCAATACCTTAGCTTAAAGTGTTTGTACCTGCCTAGTTAGACAGCTCAGATTCTGTCCTCTCCGGCATGGGAGACCCTACCAGAGCAGACACTGTCCGCCTCGCGAATACAGTTCGGATGATACGTCGATAGGGCGTTACTTAGGAACAAAACCTATTTTCACAACTTGGCAAGCTCTAAATTGATTTTAACACCAAGGTGGTGAATTTACGGGCCGGTACTATAATGATGGGCATCAATATCACTGAAAATAGGTGCTGAACTAGGCGATCTACAGGCCGGAGCATAGATGTTTGGATTTTTTTTTTTTGAGAGAGCTGCAGAGGTCGCACCGGCGACAGACGAGGCATTGCAAGCGCTTGGTAAAAGCTGTGATTCTGGAATATCCATGAAGCACCCAGGGGCTGGAGCTAGCCCCGATCTCTGCCCATAAGTATTATTTTTGTTTTGTGTTGCCGATAGTTCTTGCTATTCTCTGTTCTTGTCCCATCCTCTTAGCACACCGCACCCTGAGCCCAGTCATTTGGCGGGTTAAAGTTACCCCAGCCTGGGGAGTATTCCGAATGAGTCCCTAGTTGGACTTCACCTTTAAACCTCTTTTTAGTTAGTATGTTTTGAACAGTTGTACTAAATTTGTTGTTGTCCATCCCTAATATTATTTAGTCGATCTGTTTGTAATATTGTTGTTGCTCTCACATCTCAGACAACCCAGCCGTCTGTACTGAGCCAGTCGGTTGCATAGTTTTTCTGCCATCTCCGTGATATATTTGGTTGCTAGTCGGAAGAGCAATAGGTAGGGTTGCATACATTTGTGAAACTAGAGTCGTTCAGGACATTAAGCATCTGAAAGAAAGAGGGTCACGTAAAGGTGTCCGTGAGGGAAGCATTTGGTGTGCCTGTTTGCTTTATTTATGGGCGTAACTCATCGGAAATTATATACGTTTAAATCGAAATGGAAATTGTAGGTATAAGCGGTGTTGCAGGTATAAAATATAGGTCGCCTGTGCCACTGCCGTGTTAGTTTTGCAGGGATACCAAATTCAGACATCGCGGCAAATAACCAACTTCTTCTCATGCTATCGAAAGCTGATTTTAAGGGGACAAATAGATGATGTGTATCGATCCTCTTCTTGCAGGCCTTGTCCAACATTTGGCGTGTTGTGAATATTCGTTCAATGGTAGACCTATAGCCACAATAATAAGGTCCAAACAGCTCGTTGACGGTTGGCTTCAGTCTTTCACACAATACGCTCAATAAAACCTTGTATGAAATGTTAAGGAGGCCGCTCCCGCGGAAGCATATTACAGGATCATCCTTCTTGTGAATTGCGCAGAGCACAATTCCTATCCGTGGCCATGCATTCGCCCGACCATATTCTAGAAATGAGCTGGTGTAGGCTCCTTACCAGCTCCTTGTCACCATGCGTGAGCAGCTCAGCTGGTAACTCATCAGCTTTCATTTTCGCTGTCACCATTTAGAAACGTGGAGAAGTGTTTCCTCCACAATTCGAGTATGCTGTGGACATCAGTCACCAGGTCGCCGTTCTTGTTCTTGCAGGTATTCGCCTGGTCTTAAAACTTTTCGTATATCGGCGCCCTTTTTGGTAAAATTTTCTTGCGCTTTTCCTCTCGGCTAGCATCTCAAGGTCTTCGCACTCACTTGTTTCGACCTCTCTTCTTTCTGCGAATAATACGTCTCTCTTTATTTCTTAACTCCCGGTAGCGTCCCCATACTGCTCGCGATTCGCCCGACCGCGGCGTGTACCAGTTGTGGTTGCTGAAATCCAATGACCAAATTTATTAGAATTTAATGAAATGATTGCGAATATAACGTTAGTGGGTCCACCACTTAACCCAATTTTGTTTAACTGCCGTGTTTCTCTCCCCTACCAATTTCTGTGTATTCGATCAAATTACCTTTTATAGTTACTGAAATATCAAATTTATTAATTTTGCTAAAATTATGCTTATTAATTTGAAATCTATGTGTATACCAAAATTGGTAATGTTTGGTAACCCACTTGAAGAAATATACAAATTTTGTTCAATGTGGGTAGTGCTCCGACCATTCCCACAACTTTTGTATCCCACGTCTGCCGCTCTCCGACCCAATCATCTATATTTGAGTAAATTACCTTATATTTTTATGGTTTGTTGTAAATTATATAAAAAGTTGAACAATTTTTAATTCCATGCCCAGTTCCAAAATTTTTTGATTTCGTGTATTTGCTAGTGCAACCCTATTCCCTTCCCCAACCCAATCCTATGTGTTAAAATTTCCATAAGGTATCTTTACTGGTTACTTTTCTTTTCATTTTTACAAAACACCGATTTCTCCCATTTGCCATACCAAACTACCTTGGGTCCAGAGTAATGTGTATACCAAGTTTCGTACATAATTTTTGGCACAGTAATACGATGGAATCCAGTGAACACTAAAATTCAGCTCGAATTGTTACTCTGATGATGTCCTGTTTTCCTACGAATAAGTTGAGCGATATTAGTTAATAAACTCTTTCAGGAATTCACTGTGCTGCGTTTGCCTTATCAGGACTATCTTCGCAATGCTTATAAGTTCAAAGTTGACTTTGGTAAACGGAGAGAGTGAGGGGACCTGTGCTTGTCGCCTCTTAGTGTACAAGATAAACGTAGCTGCTGACGGTACAAGGGCATCCAGCTCGAAAAGTATTCTGTGCTCATGGAAATCAAACGTCGTTTAACTGTACCCGTATGTAGACCGTGATTTTTGATTTCGATTTTGTGAACTGGAGCTAAATCATTTCATAGATGCCATTCGTTTTCGTCGGCTTTCAAAAAATTAGCGCCATTCCTTCACATCTAGTTGTACACTTTTGACTCGTGCTTAGTGCCGAGGTCTTCAGGATTTAGTAGTGATGGAACTCACCGTCATTGTTGAAGATTTGTGTTATCCAATATTTCAGCTACTCGTTCCATGACAAATAGTTGGATGTATACTGGTTCAGTATGGCCACTTTAGAACCGTGGATTGGTTGCCTTCCAAGGATACCATATAGGGTACAAATTTTCGTGAAGCTCTTCATTCCAGTCGACTCGCGTAGTAATATTTTTAGTGGAATGATAAAACGTGACAAACATTCCAACTGATCAAAATTTACAGTGAAGTAGCACCTCACGCTTCGTTAGTTTTGAGCTTTCAGCGACCCCTTTTAGCCTGGCAAACCGGAATACGAATTTAAAATTGCCTTTAATCGGCCCCAGTAGTTTTTCATTTGGACCCGATTGCACAAGGGCTTGCTCTTTTTCGACGCCTGATTAGTGTGATGATTGACCGCCTCTGCTAAATCCAGCACCGTTTACTAGTTAACACTCTTTTTACGAGTGTCTTCGCCATTTCACGAACCGGATTAATGCAATTTCTTTTGGTGAGTGCCAGTGTGATCACGCGATCTACCCTTTACGTTTGCCAGCAGCCGCATCAGATTTCCTGGTTTGTTGCTGAACGCAAATTCGTTGGCAACGTCGTTGACTACGCTGCTTCGACATCATGTTGCATGCCGTGGGTACCATTTTCGCACTTCTCAGATCCGTTTGCGGTTTCATCTCCGTTACCAATTTTTAGGACGATGCTGAATTCGATAGAGACGGAACAAGTGGCGATTCACGCAATTAAGTCAACGGCGATGCTGACCCTTGCGGGTAATTTGGAAAAACTTCACGTGGTGGATCGCATAACGCATTTATCGAGGGAGCTGAACTAATCATTGTGGATATACACTTGTAGCTGTTAGTGGACTGCTGTCAGCGCAACTCGAACTTATTTCAGTGATGCCACTGTAAGCCCCGACGCAATCAAAATGTTACTATTTATAGCAGGGATCACATTGCAATATGTATTGATTAACCCGTTTGTTGCGCAGTTCCGCAAATGTTCCCACCGCTAATGCTACGTTTTGCATGCCAACCAGCGGATAAGCCTCCAATGGGAGAGTCCAGCCAAAAAATGACCGAAGTAGTAAGCATAGAGAGAGAGAAGAAGTGGAGGAAGTTGCGATACTGGAATTGGGGATCATACCCATGGAGCACCCGTGGTCGGACCAAGTGCTCTCCCAAGCAGATAAGTATTCTCATTGTGTTACCCCCTTGTTGGAATTCATGCCGTATTTAATTATTTATTTATTAGCTTATCCAGCACAACAATTTTACAATTATTTTATATACATACATATGTATAAGATACAAAATATAACAATTTTAAATATAGCTGGAAAATAGGGTGAGCGCGGGGTGTACAGAAGAAAAAATAAATAATAATAAGTAAGAAATAATAAGAAACAAGAAAAAAGCAAGATATATATACATACATATTTTATACATCCATATGGATTTGATAAAAAATGGCGTTCAGACACAAGGGATCGATATTTGGTGTGTACTAAAAGTTCAGACCTCGATGATTGAAGAAATTGAAGTTCTTCGTACATTTCCTTAGAATTTATAATTTTGTGTATGACAGGTGTTCTAACTTTTAATAGGCCATCAAACGAAATGCTGAATTGTAGTTGGCTTTCGCTATTTTTCGTCCATGGCCCAACCTTTTAGCATCCCGCACTCTGCACTCTGTCATTTGGCAGATTAAAGTTACCCCGGAAGCTTGGCAGTTATTGCGAGTGGGTTTGTAATCTTTCGTTTGGACCTCGCCACCCTTCCTGTCACGTTAGGCGTGTGACAATGCGTATCCTTACATATGCACCTATTTAGTTGGCGCATCATGCCACTTATGAACGTAAATTCATATTGCGATGTATAGTTACATATGTACAAATTCTAGCTCACATTGTTTGTCAAACTAACGCAAATTTATATTGCATGCAAAAGCCAGTTTCGTTGTTGTTATATTTAAATATTTGCATTTTAAATATAAGTTTATTACTAAAACGAGCACATTTGTATTCATTTAAATGCACCCGAGACAGTAGACAAGTATTAGCGAGTTTGTTTACATTAAATTGACCATTGAGAACGATTCGATAATTCAAGAGAAAACTAGTTTTTTTAATGATGGAATTCTTAAGGTTTTATCAGAATGCCAAACCGAAATACCTTAAATGACTCTGAAAATTAGAATTATTCAAATCGGGAGATTGGAAGAAGAATAGGAATATCAGAAAGGTGGAAATAATGGCGTAAAAAGTTCCACGACATGCTATGTTCTTCGAAAAAAAATAATCTTGAATGGTCCAGACTACTGCAACTACAATGAACGTACGTACATATGTATGTATGCCAAAAAGAAATTCTGGCGGTGGTAGCCAGGACTGACACCTCATAAAATAATTGCATAGCAAAGGTCCAGAAAAATCGTAACAAAAAACAGTAAATCGTATCAAAATAAATTAAGCGACACAAATTCGCAAAAGCTTAAATTCGTTATATAAAAAAGTCATGTAAATCAAAATTTCAAACATCGCACAAAATTTATAAAAATTTAACAAACTTTCATCAAAATTTTATTGAAAAAATGTCTGGCTTTAGTTTATCCCTTGAAGTTTTATTTTATTTATTTATTAAATGAGAAACAACAATACAATTGTTATTGCACAGCAAAAGAGGAGCACTGGCTGCCAGGGCCTTCGGCTCTCTGGTATATATTGTAAAAAAATCATATTATCTATAGGAAAGTGTCAAATTGAAACAATAGTTAAATAAATAATAATAAAATTATGTGACTTAAGTCTACCGCTACAGGAAACTAAACTTTTCGAAGATTTGTTAAATCCAATTTTCTCAATGTTTTCGGCTGAGGTGGTTTTTAGGAGGTCGAAGGGGTTGTCATCATTAAATATATTTCTTCTGATAGAGGTGAACTGAGTACATTCACTGAGCATGTGTGTGATCGAAAGTGTAGACGCAGGACAATATTGGCAGGGTGACCAGTGAGCCTCTGTGAATGTGTGGCTATTGTATGCCCTATGCGTAGTCGGACGAAGGATTTAATATCGTTAAGTTAATGAAGTTAATTTTTAACATTTCGTTATCCCCCGGACTTTTATAGATACATGGAAGCTCACATAAATAACTTCTATTCTCAAAAATGCGTACGAAAACCGATGCCCGTAACTATGGACCTATTTCTAAGTTTCCGAATGTTTCAGAAGTTTCTGAAAACTAGTTATCGAAATTTAAATTTTGCAAATAAATTATCAAATAAATTATTATATCAGCAAGGGCTTGGTGCTGATTTCCGTGAGCATTGTTTCGCATATTTTTCGCTAGGTTCTCAAGTTTTTAATTCAAAAGTTTTGTTGGTTTATGATATTAGTAATTGTTTTTATTTAGTAAAATGTTTGCTCTAAGGGGACGATGTAAAAGTCTTCTTGTTAATCAAAAAGCCGGCTGATGCTATCAGGCTTCAGAAGATATTGATAAGCTTAATTTATGGTCCCTGAATTCAAGGCTTAAGCAGAATTAAACCAGCCAGGAGTGTGAACTACTGGCGTGTGCCGATGACGTTCACATCATTGGCATCAATAATCGCGCCATTTCTACCTTTTCCAAGCTGGATAAAGAAGCGAAGCGAATGGGTCTGGATGTGAACGAGGGCAAAGAGAAGTGCCTCCTGTCATCAAATAAACAGTCAGCGCATTCGCGTCTTGACACCCGGATCACTGTTGAGAATTACAATTTTGACAAAGTAGGGGACTTTGTTTATTTTGGAACCATCATTAGCACCAATAATAATGGCCTCGAAGTCCAACGAAGAATCACTTTTGCCAACAAGTGCTTTTTTTGGATTACGTAGGCAGCTGCGCAGTATAGCCCTCTCTCGACGAACGAAAACCGCGCTCTATAAGTGCCTCATCATGCGCGTGCTTTGTATGGCGCAAAAGCTTGGACGCTGTCAACACCAGATCATCCGAAAGATTTTTGGACCTTTAAGTCTTTGCGGCGGCCAATAACGGAGACGATGGAAAAATGAGCAGTATTAGCTTTGCCGTGACATAGACATGGTTCAGCGAATTAAGATTCAGCGGCTACATTGGCTAGGTCATTTTGTACTTGTGGAAGCGAATGATCCAGCCATGAAAGTATTCAACGAAGAAGGCCTCCTCTACGTTGGAAAGACCAGGTGGAAAAGGACTTTACTTCACTTGTTGTCTCTAGCTGACGCCAGTTAGCAAAGCAGAGAAGCGACCAGCGCACCATGTTGAAATTAAAAATCGCCTGGGCGATATATAGGCTGACTAGAAATGTAAAATTATATGTATTAATATGTGAATTATTATATAATTCGTATGATAGAAAATAAATATAGTACACTGCTGCTTTCTCAGATACGAACACTTTCGTGCTTGCTAGGTTTGCCCTCCCCATGAAAAAAACATTGGCCCAAGTCTTCCATTGCAGCTAAATTGTAGTGAAGCTTATGCTCCTAGGTAATGCTGAAACGAGCCAAATCACGACACCAACTCATTTTACTCTTAGGCGGCAGTTGCTCCTGATTTAGCGATCGTAATTATTACACAATGTTTATTGGTCTGTGTTCCCAAGAAGACAAAATAAAATGATTTCATTAAAAAATAATAACAATAATTATGAGTTTATAGCAGTAACAATTTACTGTGCTAAACTTGTAATTATTTTACACTTGTTCCCATCTAAGCTGTGTTCACATTTCATGTGCTTAAGCTCATTGCGTCATGTAGCATAAGAGTTTTAGTAAAATTTTTGTGGAGGCAACTGTCGCGTCATCCAACTACACTCGCCATTATTGAGAATCGATGAAATTGGAAGTTTAGTTGTATCGGGTATTGCAATAGGAACGCTACAAAAGTTTTTTTTTAAATAAAACTAACACGTTTTGGGATATGAATTAAATTCTTTATTCCTGTGAAAGTACATTTGATGCCATTATGTATGGAACTCGATTTCTTTTGCATGGGCACCACCGGCACGCTTGCAGAAGTACAGACGCTGAACGCAATTTTTGACGGGTTTCAAGCATAAATCTGCCGATACAGCTGCAATTTCACGTTCGATATTCGTACAAAGTTCATCAATCGTCGCTGGCTTGTTGGCATAGACCATAGACTTGACGTAGCTCCACAGGAAATAGTCTAACGGCGTCAAATCACATGACCAAGGTGGCCAATTGACTGGGCCATTTTGTGAGATAACACGTTCACCGAACTCGGTTTTTAATAAATCGATTGTGACATTCGCTGTGTGGCTTGTGGCACCATCCTGTTGGAACCACATATTGCCCAAGTACATATCATCCAATTCGGGCAAAAAATATTCGGTTATCATTGAGCGGTAGCGATTCCCATTCACAGTAACGTGCCGGTCTTGATCATCACGGAAGAAGCACGGCCCAATGACGCCGCCGGCCCATAAACCGCACCAAACCGTAATTTTTTCGGGATGCAATGTTGACTCATGGAGTACCTGTGGATTGCTGCCTGTCCAATAACCCAGAAATGACGACGACCATAAATTGGACATATGGCTCTTAAAGTTGAGGCCATTGACTCCGAATTTCGGTAGTAAATTTTAATAATTTCGACTCGTTGTTGGATCGTATATCTTTCCATGATGAAATGGCAAACTTTACTGAAGAGAAATCTCAAAAGAGCGGGGAAAATTATGGCGTCGTTTGCTGTCACTATCGGTCTACTTTTGTAGCGTCCCTATTGCAAGACCCTTTAGAGTTGAATATGACGTAGTTGTAATTTAATAAATGCAAAGAATTAAGTTTTTCATTTTGAGTCTAGATATGAATATGTTGAATTTTGTTGTTTTACTATTTGTTTAAGGCACTTTAACGCCATCTAAAAGCATATCTAGTTTGTGAGAAAACACTTTATTTCGAACTTGCTAGAAGCGAGGTTGCCAGGTGTTCGCCTATAAAGGCCGATACGATCTCTATTGGAGCTCCCTTCTCTTTCATCAACCACCGAGGGAGGATCATCTTCTGTTCCTCGACCAGCTAAATTTTTCCAATTATAATTATAATTTCTCCTACACATATTTGTAAATTCATACATACCCATTCTTATTAAAAATATTAACACATGATATATGCATGCTACACACACACAATAATTGAATTAAATCAATAAATGTAAATTTAGGTCGTCTAACAGTTTCACCATGTAAACCTTTTCAGCGAAGTAAACTAGATACTGAAAATATGCTTATTTGATAATTAACACATGAAGCAATGTGTATGTATAGGAATTCTGTCATTAACTCTTCGATAATGACTGGTGCAAAAGTACCCATAAATTTTAGCGATGTATTTGAAATGTAAATTTAGACTTCAAATTCAATAATAGTAAACCTCAAACTTTCATTATGTGGGAAACGTTTTAGATCTATTCTATTTTATGGTTCTGGAGGTAACATTAGAACTAATTTAGTTTTTAAAACCCACTAATTTACGTTTTTATTTTATATAGACTTTTATTCAAAGTTATTTTTTTCTTGTATCTATCTTGTTTTAAAATTTTGTTCAAATATTTTTTACGGAAATGAATTTGATATTTAAAAGACATTCGTTTCATTTTCATACCAATGCAACTATCCTTTTTTTCTATTAACATATCACATAAAGTTTGTACTCATACATACATTGCTAATTTTACTCCCATTAGTTTCCATAAAAATGTTTTTTAAAAATGTAATAAAAAAACAGGCGATCCCATTAGGACTGTCGTCTTTTTGAACGCAAAATTAGTATCAGATCAAAGTTATACTACAAAATTAAAGAGTTTCAATTTACACTTTACTAGTTTTAACTCCTAATCGATAGGTAAATTTTCAATAGTCAATTCCCTATTATTCTACTTCCGGCTTCTCAAAGTTCGCCTTTTCATCTGGTATGACTTGTGTAGGAACTGCATCCGGATATACATAGTGGTTTGCGCTTCAAACATGAGCTGTGGGTGGCAATGATGTTACACATTTCCCACTTTCTTTGTTTGATTATTGCAGAAACAATTGAATAATTAATCGATTGTCACTCCGCGGTATGCTTTGATCGTTATTACAAAAAAACTGATATAACAAAAAAAAAAAAACGGTTGATAACTACTTATTTCTCTATATGTAAGGAAGCACCACTGTGTGGTGAGCATCAAATTAAAATATGCACGGAATGTATGGAGAATTTCCCATACATTTTGCAATAATTTAGTTTAAGAAGCAAACGACTTTATATCTATTTTCATTCAATAAAATCAATACCTAATGTTGATTAAACATTAATTTAAAGTCACATACCTAAACGGTAGTAGTACGTAAAATTTACTTATATTACGAATAATTTAGCAACGAATGTTTAAGCAAAGCTTTGGTGTGATCGGACGTGTTTTGTTCTTCTTCTAAAAAATGTTGTGTTGTGCCGACTTTTTAATCTCTTTGGCTGGCACGGCAACTGCCTATACGGTTCCAGAATCGTCCGCTGTGTGTAATGGCAACAACAATGAAATAATTACGCGCTCAAAATCTAAATCGAGTGATAATGCTGCGTCAAAAGTGCGAAAAACAAGTTGTTCTCGCGCTAGTGGTGTTCATGCTGATATTCATACCTCTAGTGCTGATGTTTTTGTTGCTGGAAGTTCTGACTCGTCAGCTAATACTAATGCTGTTGCCATATCAACGGCTAATAATGTGCAATCGTCTCGTGCTAAACTTTCTTATGCTGCGGTCTCTGCACCTGTTACTGCTGCTGAGTCGTGCTTCCAGTAGCGTTGTGCTCTTCACCTACGCCTATTGTTGGTTTTCCAGCCGCCTCTCCTACTGTCTCGTTTGGTTTTGTTTCGCCGACGGTAAATAAATCTACCGTTCTCACAAACAATGTTGTTGTAAGAAAGAAATGGGTGCACGTCTCCTCCTTTTTGCCGACCGTCACTGAAGACAGTGTTATTGCGTATGTTTCTAAACATTCGGGAATCGACGACAAGCACTTTGCATGTCATAAGCTTATCAAGAAGGACGTGGATGAGGATAATCTCCGTAGCATCAATTTCAAATTTGGTGTTTTGCCTGATTTTTATGAAAACATACTCAGTCCTAATGTTTGGCCAGCGGATATTAATGTGAGACCTTTTCGGTTTTTTCAAAAAGGGGCAAACTCAATTCCGACAAATTAGCCGCAATAAGGAGTAATAACAACTCAACGCTCAAAGGTCTTAAAATATACTTTCAGAACATGTCTGGTATGCGCACCAAATCAAAAAATGTATTTCTAGCAATGTCACGTGCTGAATATGATATTTACGTTTTTGTCGAAACTTGGCTTATGGATGGTTTCTTCGATGAGGAGTACTTCGATTCGAGCCTGTTCCAAACATATCGCAAGGATAGAGATGCAGTGAAAACTGGTCTCTGTTGCTCGTTTTGTTCAGGAGATGTTAGTGAGTGCTATGAAACCTTCTTGTTTTTATTATCAGATATATTTGCTAACAAGCTTTCAATTTCCTCGCCTAAAACTCATAAGTTGCCTTGGTATACTTCGAAGCTCAAGAACCTAAAAAACAAAAGGAATAAATACCATAAATTGTATAATGCACATAAAAACGATAATAGCTTGAAAGGAAAATATATGTCTTACGTGAAGCAGTTTAACGTTCTCGATAAATTTCTGTATAATCAATACATTAGTAGGTCTGAATTTGAGCTAAAAGATAACCCGAAAGCCTTCTGGAATTTTATTCGCTCAAAAAGAGGGTGTTCAAATATTCCGACTAGTATGCATTTTAATGGGAATTGTTCTAAGTCTTTAGCTGATTCTGTCAAGCTTTTCGCTGAAAGCTTTAAGTCCAATTTTTGTGTTGACGATGAGCCTGTCGATACATCCTTCTCCATGTGTTCTTCTCAAGTGGTAGACTTTGGATCGCTCTCCGTTTCAGAGTTTGATGTTATCAATGCGATCTCATCGTTGAATTCGTCCCTAAAATGTGATATAGATGGTCTTTGCGCGTATTTCTTGAAACAGTGCAGTGCTTCTATTTGTGTTCCTTTATGTAAAATCTTTAATCTCTCTCTTTCTACCGGTGTTTTTATCAATCGGTGGAAGGTGGCCTCTATCACACCGATTTTTAAATCAGGGTGCAAAAATGATGTGGCGAATTATAGACCCATTTCTAAATTAACAGTTTGCTCTAAACTATTTGAAAAGGTAGTTAAAGAAAAACTTTCATTTGCTTGCAAAAGTTTAGTTGAGCCTTACCAACACGGTTTTGTTTGTGGTAGGTCCACTGTAACTAATTTAGCTGTTTTTTCAGAATATTGTATTTCTTCGTTTAAATGTGGATTTCAAGTGGACACAATTTACACTGATTTTTCGAAAGCGTTTGATAAGGTTTCACATGCAATCCTGCTACGTAAACTCGAGTGTTTAGGTTTTCATTCTGTTTTTTTGTCGTGGTTGAAATCGTATCTTACAGAGAGAACTCTTTTTGTAGAAATTGAAAATTGTAAATCCAAGACATTTGCCGCTTCTTCAGGTGTTCCACAAGGAAGTATCCTCGGCCCCCTCTTATTTGTACTTTTTATTAATGATATTGGCACTTGCTTCAAACATTGCAAATATCTGCTTTACGCTGATGATCTGAAACTGTTTCGGAGAATAACATGTCCGTCCGATGTTAACCTATTGCAGCACGATCTTAGCAATCTAATCGGCTGGAGTCTAAGAAACAAGTTAACACTCAATATCAAAAAATGCTTCCATATGTCTTTCTCTTAAACCGCAAATACAGTAATCTCGCGTTACACAATCTTAAGTCATCAGCTCTCCGTAGTTAAAGACTTCGTTGACCTTGGCGTGGTTTTTGACTCAAGTTTTACTTTTGTAAACCATGTGTGTTATCTGCTTCCGAAGGCTTATAGGAACTTAGCATTTTTGCGCCGATACGCGAAAGATTTTAAGGACCCCTACACTAGGAAATCCCTTTTTAACTCACTAGTTCGTTCAAAGTTGGAATATGCGTCAATTATTTGGAGCCCAATTTATAGCTGTCATGCTTCGAGAATCGAACGGGTTCAAAGAAAGTTTTTAAGATTTGCTCTTCAGCCTCTTCATTTTACGGATCCGCTCCCACCGTATACTTCTCGATGCCAGCTTATTAAATTGCAAACATTGCAAAGTAGGAGAACTATTCAGCTTCTCATGTTTCTTTTTGACGTGGTCGGTGGAAACATTGACTGCCCTGACCTACTTAAGCAAATAAATTTCAATGTTCCTCACAGATTCCTGCGTTTTCAGCATCCGTTTTATGTTAATAGAGCTAATTCTAGCTACTATTCTTTAGCGCCAATATTTAGGGCTCTTTCCGAATTTAATATTATTTCAAAGAGTTGCAATATTGAATTTTCGTCCTCTAGAGAAGTATTTAAGTACTCACTTTCTTCGTTTTACTCTTAGGCTAAGTTGTTAAATTTATGTTATATTTTATTTTTCGTTTTTGTTAAATCTAGTCTGTAAGATTTGTAATCATAGACCGAATAAATAAATAAATAAATAACGTAGGGTAAAACTGACTTACGATTGTAGGATTAATGTTGTTTACTTGGCTTAAAGCAGCTTACCTTCAACAATAAAAAGTAGTTTCGAAACTAACCTTCCGTTGGTACTCCATGGGGTAATATCTTAGAGTAGTCTTGTGTTACTCTAATGAAATGCATAGCTGTAGTATATGGGCTTGTACTGTGAACAATGGCAATGGACTACAATAACACTGTGGACCAAATTCAGGTTAGCAAAAGTTAGGTCGATTCTGAGAGTGAGGGGTGAACATAGAGGCTAAATTAGAAGACCCGTATCGCGGCGTTTGTTTATGTTAGTTCGAATTTTTTTTTTAATCGACCTTTGAACTTTGCAGTCAATCGTTAACATGTTTAAATTGTGCACTCTGACAAACATATTAGAAAAATCTAGGAATTCAAAATATGCACACTCTATAGTTATCTTGATCAACTCGCTCAACAGTTGCCAACTGAATCTGATGAGCAAGGCGAACGTTATCACCAAACTGCGCTTCCATTTGAAAACGTACGTTTTGTATTATGATTGTTTTCTTTTCAAATGAAATTTATTGAGGAAACTGAGAAGCATATTATAGATCAAACAGAAAGCAAAAAATACTTAGTTTTGTGGAAAATATGTTCAAAAAGCATGAAAAAAATTTCCAACATTTTGCTTCATGAACACTACAAAAATTTTCTAAATCAATTTTTTTTTAAATTTTAATTGTTGCACAGGTCTCTAGCAATAATTTGGCTTTAACATATTGAAAAAATATCAATTAGTCGACGAGTTATAGCCAAAAAACCATATAAACAATATGCAGATAATCGGCATTTGACTGCAAAGTTCGAAGGTCGATTAAAATAAAAATTCGAGCTAACATAAACAAACGCCGCGATACGGGTCTTCTAATTTAGCCTCTATGTTCACCCCTCACTCTCAGAATCGACCTAACTTTTGCTAACCTGAATTTGTTCCACAGTGTTATTTTCTACATACATTTCGGTTAATTTTGGGTCACTAATTGATAATTTTCGGTGGTAAGATTGATTTTGAGACTATTCGGTATTCAGTAAGCCGTTTCAAGCCTCCAATCTCAAAATAACTTGTCAGCTGGTCATGAGCAGGAAACTAATTAACAAACGCGAAAATGAAGTATCACTCGATATGTTCTTTGATCGTTCGCTATATTTTGCTTAAATCTGTAAAAAGAGTACTTAATTTTCAATATGCATAATAAAAACCACGCGCTTGGTTTCTATACACTCACTAACCGAGCATGATAGAATAGATGATTGCTCCTTCAGGCGACCGCTAATCCTCTCTTTGTCGATTAGACACCACCCACCCCTTCGATGATGAAATAAAAGCATTTTATACAAAGAATGCTAAGAAAACTTTTCTACCATACTTTTTTAGAATTTTTCCTTTGCTCTCTCCTCTAGCTATTATTACGTCACTTTCAGTTTCTCTCAGTTTCACTAACCCTATTTATCTCGCGGTGTCTTCCATCCACATTCAGCGCAACCATGTAATCTCTGTACACGCATTCAACATATTTCCCTTTCAACGTAAAATTCAATACGTTCAAAAGAATGCAAACGTGTTAGTGTTCGTAGTTTATCAACCTAGCCGTAAAAAATGGGAGCCAGTCTCGCAAAGCGCTAATTTCGCACCACAGATTTCGTGATTGTCCCCGAGCTGGTGCTATACTAATGCAGAGCGGGACAGTTGGTTCTCATACTGCCCATAGGGCTGCGGTCTATCCCGCTAATTTCGAATACAAATAAGATATGCTCAAATTGTAATGATTCAATAAACTTAAACCGTTACTTTATTTTAATTTTCTAAATGCGTAGTTGGCAACCCAAAACAATGGCGGAATTGATCCTCTTATTCCGTGTTTCGAATACAAACGCCGATCTCATGCGAATCAACTCATAAGAGTATTGCAAATGAAGACCGCTTATCGCAGATTTCATGCCATACATATCTGAGCTAATCCTATGAGAACTATTGCATGCAATTAACTGAACTTTTTCGCTTTGCCAGCTATATTTAAATTTAAACGAAAACTTTTCGGTGACAACATCATTGCGAAGAGAATCGATATGCATATCTTTCAAAGGCAAGTACTGAAAGTACTCGAAAGTACTCGAAAATACTCGGCTAAAAGAGTTGCAATCCTTTTCCATATACTTTCAATTACTTTGAAGTACTTGTTAAAATTTTCATATATTTCGTAGATCTTTCAAACTTATTCATATAAACTAACACTATTTATTTACTTATTACACTAAATTATTAATATAGAGTATGTATGTACATATATGCTCCAGCTATGTTTTGCTCTCCAATTATACGTACGTTTGTTTGTACATATTAAAAATAAATGAAATTGTTTTCAAATGTCATCTGTAAATATAAAATAAGTACAAATCAATAATCGTTTTTTTAATGTAAGTTATTCTTTTTTACTTACAATATTGAGGGTTGGTCCTTCATAATAACTAACTGAGAAGTCAGTCAATGACTGCCTCCTGGGGCTGCTAATAATGCCCGCAATAGAAAACAACCGTTCAACTGGCGCTGATGATGGCAAGGGGGTATTAAATCGAATGTATGCCTCCCTGAGCAAGCCATACTTGTCCAGGCAATCTAGAGCTGCAGAGTCATCATGTAAGTAGCTGTAAAATTGATTGACTACTGCAGCAGCCAGATCTGACGTTTGCTCTAATCGTGCTGAGGGAGTATCGTTATCTTCATCTGTGAACAAATATACAATAGATTTAGAGAAAAATTTTCCTTGTTCAGGGACTCCGTAACGGCCTGAATAACAATATTGTTGACCCGCTCCACTGTCATCTCCCCATTTTTCCTCTGCAGCACTTTGATCCATTTCGTTTTAATACCTGGAGTCAAAACCGCCGCAGCTACTGCAATTTTCGTCTCAGGAGCTAAATGAAAATATGGCTGAAACCTATCTCTCAATTTGTTTTCCAAACTTTTGGATGCTCAGAGAATATTATGATTTTTGATAACGAATTCTTTTGACATGGTGTATGCAAAATGGAAACTGAAGATGAACATTAATTGTATAAAGCATTCGTTATCGAAAAGTCTTGCTTTGTGAATACAACTTATGATATTTGCCAATTAAAATTATAATAGTAACGAAAAACAAATAATGAATAGTGAAAATTTGCATATTTTTTAACTGTTGAGTCAAAAGAAAAATAGCGAATAATTCCATAGTTATTGGCTTTCAGTCATCAAACGGACTCTTCAAGGTACCGAATTTTTCTGTTTGAACCCCCAAACCCCCCCGTGCGCACAGGCCTGCTAGTAACAAAAAAGGGAATTTCAAAAAATAGGAATGCAACATTGCAGTGGGCATGCTTACATGCTTAGCTTAGTAGAAGTCAAATGGGACTAGCTAATGTATGTACAAACAAACGTACGTATAATTGCGGAGCAAAACATAGGTGGAGCATATACATACATACGTCCGTAGACAAATGCAAGCAGACAAATATGTTAATGTTAACTGCTTTGTTCGAAGAATGCAGTGGTTGGCAATCGGTGACCCAAAAGTGCCTATTGTTAATTATGTATATATACAGAGTGGCGCAAAAGTCGTCTGCTAGTGGTGGCAAATGTCAGTACATTTATTAAATGTTAAAGGCAAAAATAAAAGGAATTGGTTTCGAAGTAACTATGGAAAGCGTTTGTTATCGCATTTTGGTGATATTCCCTGGTTACTTCAAAACGAATTCCTTTTATTTTTGCCTTAAACATTTCATAAATGTACTGACATTTGCCACCACTAGCAGACGACTTTTTCGCCACCCTGTATATATGTATGCAAGTATTTAATAGCGTACTCTATATTAATAATTTAGTGTAATAAGTAAATAAATAGTGTTAGTTTATATGAATAAGTTTGAAAAATCTGCGAAATATATGCAAATTTTAACAAGTACTTCAAAGTAATTGAAAGGACTTGGAAAAGGATTGCAATTCTTTTAGCGAGTATTTTCGAGCACTTTCGAGTACTTTCAGTACTTGATGGTATTTTCAAATATTTCTCAGTTACAAGTAATTGTACTCGAGTAGTAATTGATACAAATGTAATGCACTTGCAAATTGTTGAGTACTTCTCTGGAAAGCCAGAGTCCTTAAATTGCTACATAGTACGAGTAGTACTCATGACTTAACAGGTATGCCGCAGACATTATGCGAGCTGATGCAACGTGCGCTTCTGGAGGTATCCAAGTGGTCCGTCCACTGCGGGCTTAGGGTCAGCCCAAGTAAGGTGGAGCTTGTACTCTTCACGAGAAGGTATAAAGTGCCTTCGGTAACTCCACCGGTACTAAACGGTATCCGGTTAAGTCCTTTTACAAGTGCCAAATTTCTAGGCGTTATTTTAGATAAGAAGTTGAACTGGAAAGAGAACTTAGTTCAGCGTTATGAAAAGGCTTCCATAGCTGTCTACACATCTAAGAGAGCCATAGGCAGGAAATGGGGTCCTAATCCCCGGATGTGTCAGTGGATTTTTGCAGCGGTCGTCAGACCAATTCCCCTATATGGGGTGATCGTATCACTAGAAAAAGAGGTTAACCTCAGGATACTCACCAAGGTGCAAAGATCTACTATGATCTGTATAAGTGCGGCTCTCACAACCACCCCAAATGCTTTGCGACTAAGAGAGACATCCCAGTGGCATCCTCAAAGCCAAGGGCACTCTTGCATTTTGAACAAGTTCTGCTCTATTCCGAGCAGCACGAACCGGTGTGCTTTGACATCGGTTTCTGAAAGTAACTTTATTACACGAATTCCAAGCAGGGAGGAGTGGAAACTTGAGTTTCATACTCCACCTGATAGCATTGACATTTATACAGATGGCTCGAAACTCTATAATAAGGTAGGACGGGGCGTTTTCTCACGAAACCCTCTCCTGCAAATTTCCTTTAGGTTACCAGATCACTTCATTTTTAGTGACAGCCAGGCAGTGGATTTTTGCAGCGGTCGTCAGACCAATTCCCCTATATGGGGTGATCGTATCACTAGAAAAAGAGGTTAACCTCAGGATACTCACCAAGGTGCAAAGATCTACTATGATCTGTATAAGTGCGGCTCTCACAACCACCCCAAATGCTTTGCGACTAAGAGAGACATCCCAGTGGCATCCTCAAAGCCAAGGGCACTCTTGCATTTTGAACAAGTTCTGCTCTATTCCGAGCAGCACGAACCGGTGTGCTTTGACATCGGTTTCTGAAAGTAACTTTATTACACGAATTCCAAGCAGGGAGGAGTGGAAACTTGAGTTTCATACTCCACCTGATAGCATTGACATTTATACAGATGGCTCGAAACTCTATAATAAGGTAGGACGGGGCGTTTTCTCACGAAACCCTCTCCTGCAAATTTCCTTTAGGTTACCAGATCACTTCATTTTTAGTGACAGCCAGGCTGCAATCAGAGCTCTGAGCTCTTTTACGTTTTACTCGAACATCGCGCTGGACTCCCGCCTATCTCTACAGGAGATGGCCAAGCAGAACAGGCTGTACCTCATTTGGGTCCCTGGTCACCGGGACATAGAGGGAAACTGCAAGGCAGACGAACTTACAAGACAAGCGGATTCTCCAGGATAAAGAACGCATTGCTATGCCGTTTGCCACTTGCAAACTGCTACTCAGAGAATCTACATATAAACAAGCTGACAATAGATGGAGGCAAAATACCACCTGTCGAACCTCAAGGCAGACGTGGCCCAAACCCAATCAATCCTATGTGTGAAATTTGAACAAACTATGAGCAATAGTTACGAAAAAATCGAGGCTTTTCGATTTTCACAAAACATCGTTACGAGATTACTTACAAAATATGTTGATGACTTATTTGCTATAATAAACGAGAACGACGCACTAAGCTCTTTCCACAAAAATATAAAGTTTACAATTGAACTAGAAGAAGAGGAGAAATTTCCTGACCTGGACTCTATTATAATAAAACTAGGAAACCAATTAAAGTTGAAGTGGTAAAAGAAACCAACATCATCAGGACGAATCATCAGCTTAAGATATATCATGTCATAGACCGAATAAATTGAAATTGAAATTGAAATTGAAATTGAAAGTCTAAGCACCCAAAGATGATGATAATGAATACAGCAATGGGCTGTATACGAAGAATGTTACAGATATCGGACGAAACGTACCACAAGGAGATACAGAAGGAAATTAGGTCGCTAAAAACATTTTCAACAAAACAATATCCGTAATACATCCAACGGAAAAAAGTGACGTCATTTATCAAATTTTTTGTAACGGTAAAAGTAACGAGTCATGTGACAGCAACCATTCTCCAACAAGAAATAAAAATTTCATACTTTTTGGAAAATGTATAAAAGTTCCACAAACTTAAATAAAATGGTCATCAAAATTTTCAACTTCTTAATCCTGATTTTGAAAAAAATTAAAGTAAGTAGTTTTTAAGCGAATTCAATTTCAACATAATAAAGTGCAAGTTTCAAGTGACACAAAATTTGCGTTGATTTTTGATAATTCTTTTTGCTGGCGATGTTGACAAAACTGCATACCCAAAAACTGTAAATTTAAACTTCTGGTTAAAAAGTTTAAAAATTTACTAGCGCTTTTTAGAAATTTGATGAATTTTTTTGAATTTCGTAATAAGTTGGAAACTTTTACTTATATAAAAAAAAATATTAAAAATAAATTAATAATCACAAGCCAATTAATTTTCGAACTTTTTAGTTATGTGGATTTTGCGATGTTTTTATTAAACTTAATTAAAATTAAAATAAATTTAATCAAAGAAATTTATTGGACGATTTTCACTGACACTCAATAGCCTTTGTAAGTATCTTATGTTGATTTTCGATTTAACTGAATTTAAATTTTCATATTTTATCTATTAAATTTATATTCACATTTTTTTCGTCAGTTTCTTACAAAGGAAGTAGATTAGCGCAGAACTAATGATGACCACCGGACTTTGGTAAAATCGCTAGTTCTGGGCCACCTACATTAACTGCAGGCAAGTTCAAGTAGCGCTTCCATGTTATTATAAGTCAGAATTACTACTTTGTCGACCATATCAGCTATTGTAGAAAAATGCACCACAGTCGAAAATTAATTTTTATTTCGCATGTTACATCCCCTCCACCAGTTGACGTCCTTAATTGTGCTCCATTCAATGGTATTATGTCGTTATTGACCAAATTGGATCGAATCATGGAATGGGATACGTCCGCACCCACAGTCTGTACACGATCCTTCCTATCCACACGCTCACCAACGGTGACATTACTAATTTCCCGGGCAATTTGTGAGATGGAGATTATAGAATGCCGCGCTCCTTACAACTAGCTCGTGTTAGTTTAAAGGTGGATAGGATCTGGAGATTGTTTCATCATCAGTATTTCCCACTTGTAAAACTTTGAATTTAGACTCTTTGAATGTACTATGGTGCATCCGCATTAGCTAAGTGAACCAATCGATAAATTTCCGTGTCGTAATGTATATGTGTCCTGTGCTCGTTAATGTATCTCCACTCCACGCATCAATACTTCATAGTGATTCCCTTCACAATCAGGAATTGTTTGTAGAAGATACATACACTGCAAGTTCCTTCAACATTACAAACAACGCAGCGACTTTGTCAATTTGATAATTATTTGTGGTTGTTGTTTTTTTTGTTAGAAATGAAGACGTAGGAACGGGTATTTTGTCTGTGGCGCAAATTGAGGGACCTGCAGCTTTACGCCGATTCAGAACGGTCAACGATTGCATTTCATCTACAATGTTAGCAAAGTGAATCCGAATAAATTTAGAATAAATGTTTAGCTAATATTCCACTATTTTATAGTTTTAACGTTTATCTCGTTGTGATTGTCCATCTCATAAATGTTAAGCTGATATTTCATTATTTTATAGTTTTAACATTTGGCTTGAAGGGATTGTTATTGTTGTTTTTATCATAATATATGTATGAATAAACAGTTATATCCTCTAATTTTTCCTTTTAATGCCTTTGGGATTAAGTCGATTTTAATTGGTATGGGTTAACCAAATTTTACTGTATATAAAGTATTTACATTGCTCCGACACTTTATTTCCCAGAAAATTGTGATAAATATGTTTTCACCATGGAGTAACTTCTATCATCTGTAATATTTCTCACAATTTATTGTTTGTCATTCATTGTTCGCTATTCGCCGTCTATATATTTCTTTGCGGTTCTATTATTCGGGGAATTTGAATGTATCACGTATCGCTCTGCTTTATTTGAATTTTATTACCGACATATTTCTCTCAGTTCTGCCTCAGATATCAGCATGCTAGGGTAATACTGAATTGTAGATCACATACTATATGTTGATCAGTCGTCTCTTGGAATGTCACACAGTTTTCCGAACATTGATTTTATTATAAAAATTTTATGTTTCGGATGCGCTTTTAAATCTATTACACTTCGTTTTAACAAAAACCGTGGAAATTGTAACGGTATAAAAACCTTCCTTGTCCGAAATAATTCTTCTTAGACTGCTATCATAGCTGGAGTATTTGTCTAATTCGCATGTACTAGTTGGTTTTGTTAGATGTAAAGTGCTCAACATGAACTGTATCAAATTGATTTTTCGGAACATTATGCAAGTCTCTTTCATTCGTGCTTATCGGCAAGGGGACAGCAAAAATCACATTTTCTTCTTGTATTACATCATACAAGAAAATTCTTAATAATAACAATAATTTGGTGCTTAAATCATACAGCTCGATAAAATCAAAGTACTAGAATTAGTTCAGTCTGTTGTTTAATACCAAATATTGGCCGAGAAAAAACTTCAGACGACTAAAGTTTGGTGCTCGAGGATTTGTTTGAAATTTGTACACCACAACTCAAGGGCGGAAGTGTAATATGGACCATATTATCCGAAATAATTAGAGAGGATGGAAGAATTTCAACCACTTAAAGAATCGAAGTGTCTAAAAAGTGTAACATCAGAACACAAAAGGAACACACCTGTGTATCGTGGATCATTGATTGCCATTCCCAGCTATTAATGGTTCCAACGGCTCAACGGTCCCACAGTGGCTGCCGTAACCGAGTGAGAAGGGAGTGCGTACTATGTTCGTGTACTCGGGCTCAGATCTTGACAAGTAGCATCCGAAAAAATTATGGAAAAGCTTTTTTCTAATAGCACTCGACATGGAATGGCAAACTTTCAAATGTATTGCTACCATAAAGAAACCTTTCACAAAAATCACTTGGGGGTTCGGAGTCGACGTAAAACTGAAGACCTCTCTATTTGTGGCACAACATCAAGGCGCACACCACGAATTGGAGGAGAAGTATTACTTATTTTCTTAATTGGCGCTTTGACCTCTTAAGAGATTTTGGCCGAGTTCAACAAATTAACATCTAATCCGGTGCTGACAGTGCCCATGCTTCAGCGCCATACAATAGCTCGAGCATGATGAGAGACTTGTAGAGTGTGGTTTTGGTTCGTCGAGAAAGGGCTTTACTACGAAATTGGCTACTCAGCCCAAAGTAGCACTTGTTCTACGTTCGTCCGACTATATTTTGCAAATGGGCTTGTGCATGCACTTTACCAGCCCCTCGCCGCCGTACTTGAATAGCTCGGCTGGCAGTCCGTCAGCCCCAGCGGCCTTATTGTTTTTTAGCCGCACAATTGCCGTTCTAGTTTCGTCCAGGTCGGGTAATGATACTTTGACTCCGTCTTTATTGATTGGAGGTTTGGGAACATCATCTTCGATGTTTCCGCGCCACTACCATTAAGCAGCATGAAGAAGTGCTCCCGCCACATTTTGAGTGTTCTTTGGATATCGGTCATCAGGTCGCCGTTTTCATTCGTACGGGAAATTGCCCCGGTCTTGAAACCTTCTGTAAGCCGCCGATCCTTCTGATAAAATTTTCGGGAGTCTTTCTTATCGGCTGGCATCTCAAGCTCCTCGCACTCGCACATCTCGGTCTCTCTCTCCTTTTGTCGGAAATTACGCCCCGCTTCCTTCTTTAACTCCCGATATCTCTCCCGCCCGATCGTAACTTGGCCCTATAGGTGGCATCTTTCTTTTCCATATCGGCGTGGCATTCCTCATCGTACCTGTCGTTTTTTCGGGCGGTACGTAATGAGCGAGAAATGTGCTCCCGTTGCCCGCAGATATCCGCTTGTTGAACATCGCTCTCAGAGAGCTGGAGTGCAAGTCGAGTGGCGAAACGGTCAGCTATCTGTTGTGATTGCAGCTTTTGGATGTCAAGCTTTCCTCGTGTCTTTAAGCGCGCGCTTTTTTTGCTGCACAGAGTCACGCGCAAATATTGGCTGCGACAAAATGATGATCCAAGTCGATGTTATCTTCTGGAATAGTGCGCACGTCTAAGACAATGCAAGACGTTGATGAAATTTGAGCTGCAAATCTGAGTTTATAGCAAGCAATTGATTTCTTTTTATATTTACCAGATTTGAAAACGCAACAGCCCGATTTACGCGATATTAAGAACTTTTACATTTCTTTAATTGTCAATTTACATACACTTAATTACGCAGATATCATTATCATCTCAATGTATTCCAACAGCTCTTGTACACCTAATTCTGATTTGCAATTTTAACTTACCGAAAGACGTATTTCAATAGACTCACTGTATCTACAAATCAATCGTCATTTAAAAAAAAAGGATTTGTGACACCAACAGAGGAGATAGATATACATATATTGCAAGGAAAATGTTGAAATTACTGATAAAGAACTTCTTCATCTGAACTTGAATTTCATGGTTGCCCCAAACGGCGTGAATACTAGTGAATTTTATGAATGAATCAGCGATCATCAATACATGTTAAGTGCTCTTGAAAGTCTTTGGGAACGGACCCAAATGATCGTTGTGAATGGTTGTAAATGGCATTGGCTTGACGCTGTCGTAGTGATAATGCACCTATCGTCGTCCACCAGGTGATTTTTTGAAGGCACATCCGAATCGTGGTTTTATGTAGCTTTTTACATAATGCGAGGAAATCAAAAATATTAAGAATACACTTCATTAGTTTTATCGACGCCCATGTGGCCTGCTTTATCGTGGCATTCATGGTATCGTGGCGATATGTGATATAAGTTCTCGTTTTTTCATCGTTGTTCGTAAAGCGTTGCAGTCGGTAATGACTCTGATTCTTTTCCCGTAGACATAGTATTTGAATCTTCGTAGGGATTCCAGATTGACTAAGGCTTCATCTGATAACTGTGAACACCCTTTTCGTTAGTCGTTGTACAGCGACTGAAGTAGACTATCGCCCGGGGTTGCCAGTTCTCGAATTGCATCAGAACACTCCCAAAACCAATAGAGCTGGTGTCCGTATGCAACTCCTGCTCGGCATCGATGCGGTAACTTACCAGTGTTGGTTTCGACGTCAGTGAGCATTTCAATTTCTCGAAGGCTGACACGAATTCGATATTTTTGAAAAATAATTTACGCAATGGTTCGGATATGATGGAATAACCATAGTCAAACTTCCGAAAGTAGCCGCTGAGACCTACAAATTTACGGATTTCGGTGGCATTCCTTGGTTGCGGAAATTTGGCGATATCATTAGTTTTAACTTCTCCAGGACTGATACCCTCGTCCTAAAAAGGTTATCGTTTGTTTGAACAGTTCACTTTTATTGAGTCCGCTCGATCGTATTACTTGGAGTATGCGGGAAAGTTTAAGGCACATCTCGTCGAAGGTATTGCTGTAAATTAGGATGTTGTCCATGTAGTAGAGCATGTTGCCTTTCTCAACTCGCTTCTGAATTTCTGCCATAAGTCGATTGAAAACAGTTGGTGCGTCTTGAGTCGAAACAGTAGGCGTTTAAACTCATTAAGTCCCTCAGTGGTGATAAAAGCTGTGAATTTTCTTTTAGTGAGTGCCATTGTGATCTGATAGTATCCACTATTCAAATCAAAAGTCAAAAAGTACTGGAAACCCTTAGCCTCTTGGAGGCGATCTTCGAGGTTTGGAACCGGGAAGTTCTCTTTTTTGATCAACTTATTGACACGCCGATAATCGATGCTTAACCGATCACTTCCGTCATGCTTCTTGACCAGTACGGCGGATGTAGATTTGGTAGTGAGGCCGTGCTGCAATAACTCGTTGATCATGCTGTTTACAATATCTCTTTTCGGCTGTGGAATGCGGTAGGGTGCTTGAGGTACGATTTGGTTACTCTCAAGTTTTACCAATTTCTGTTAGCCCATTAGAGAAACCATCAGCATAGCTCGCTAGAATACCTTGCATATTAACTTGATCGGTGACCTTACGGATTTGACACCGTCGCTGTATGCTTACAAATTTTGTACGTACATTTGTGTACATGGGCAAACTTTAACACGAATGTTTAATTGAGAAGTGGATTCTGATCCCACTTCTGTAGTGCGATTCACTAACTTTAAACGGTACGACAATTGTTATTTTTAGCGGCAATATTTGCCGTTTGCACTAACGATTGTGCGATTCACTAACTTATTCTTAACGACACTTAACAGCTGTTTCGTTGTATTTATTCAAAGTGATAAAGAGTGGCATCTCAGTCAAACTAAATGCCAAAATAAGCGAAAAGCACAAAGAGGAATAGAAAAAAAACAAACGAATGCCTGCTGCCAAATATAAATTTGAGCGATTTTGTTATATTTCATTAAAGTGAAATAGATATTAGTTTGTTTCAAACTACAAACACTTAAAATTCTTTATATATGTATATTGCAATGATCCATTGTAGCAGAATTCCGGACTCTTCTATGAGTGTTTTGTTAGAATAGTCATCAACTCGACTCCAAGGAATATGCGGAATAACCTGCAAATATGCCATGGTTATCGTTTTCAAACTTCGCGTTGTGCTCCAGCATATTTAGGATTTACATATGTACATATATTTATTTTTTTTTTAATTATAATCATTTATCTATATATTAAAACTAAACTATATTTCTGTTTTTATACATGGATCCTTGTAAAAGTTTGCTTTTACCATTTGCATATTAATTGAATAGTAGATGTGGTGGTTGGCATAAGCCTCCTCATGATTCCTTGGTGGCAAAATTGATATGATGCGTGCAATCGACGGTCCCAATAGTGCCTCCCACAGAGGGAGACGACGCTGAAGTAAACATTTCGTTAGCAGCTTGACGTTCCACTTGGGTCATAGGAAACCTCACTTTCTGGTGAAACAACGAATCATTGATTGCATTCGTTACCCGATGAATGCCGGCTTACGGAAAACTGGCTCATGGATATTCCCCATTGTTCACCTACGAGTCGTTGATAGCAACCAGTTGCGAAGAACCTTAACGCCGCTAGAACCTACCAATATAAAAGTAAAATTTAAAATTGCATACAGGCTTAAAGATTACACGAGCTACCTGTTTCTCAGTTGATATTGCTGTTATTCTGGATCCTCTTATTTGGTTATCAAGCTGATAAATTAGGTATTCAGCCAAGTCTGGAGTTAACCGATACAGTTTTTGAAAGTCTGTTGCTTTTAGATGAAAGGGATTGTCCACATCTCGGAGTAAACGTCGATCCACTGTTGGAGCGCTTACTTTTTCATCACCTCGTGATAAATCATGTGCCAAATATTTAAACGACATTATTTAATATTCCTTTTTTAATTACAAGAAAATAAAGCACTGAATTTAAAATTTTTCTTTTATTTAAATTGAAATCACGAATTTCACTTTTCTCGATTGAGTTAACAACATCAAATTTGTTGTCGTTTAGTTGTCGGTCATCGACTAGCTAACATCAACAGCTGATTCGGCGAATGCGAAAATCGTTAAAAAATGGCTACTGAATAGCAGGGTCGCTAAAATTTTGGCTAAGTTGAGTTAACCAAACGAATATCCTTAAAATAAGTTAGTGAATCGCACTACTGAACTGTAGTAAATAGTTCCCACCACTTCAATATAAAATATTATTATTATTATTATTTATTATTATATATAATTAAAATTATAAAACAATATTTGAGCACAAGCTACCAGGGCTATCGGCTTAATATAAAATACGACTTTTGCATTTATTAAGCTATAAATGCAATTATAATAAAAAACAAAGTACTCAAGATGGGTTATTAATCTACGACTTAATTTCAGACGTTATTGACGTGCTCAACCCGGGAGAAAATATCAATTCACTCGTTCCTTTTCGTTTCGTCAGTTTTACTGATTGATGTTTTAGGCGGCGTTGGCGACTGTTATGTTTATCTCAGGGTTGTCGTTGCTTACATTTCAGAAATTAATAAATAAATACATCAATATGTAAGTATGAAGTGATTTCCATGTTAAGTTGTTATGTAACTCACTTTTGTCCTGACCATAAATTGATCGCGACGTTTCGCGGTCGAAGAAAACGTCCCAATGGATTTCGGTAGTAAAGAGCCCTGGAGGTACAGTAGTTGGTGGATATGAAACTGAAAAAGGATAATAACAGAAATATAGTACTATTAAATAAGTTTAAAAATATAGGTATATATATCCTTGAATCATTGAGGGGTGAAACATGATTTGAGTGCAACATGTATAAGCGTTAGCTCTTAGTTAAAATATTATAAGCGATTGATTCAAGTGCATGCAACCATTTGTATACTTAATTCCGTTTAAACTTTTTATCTAATATAATATTAAATTGCCACATACATCATATAGCTCGATATTTGGCTGAACTTCTCGTTCAATTTGCAATGTGCGTCTTGATGTTGTACCACAAATTGATGAACCTACACAGAGCTAAAATGTTCACCTATTATTAAAGAGACCGACGTCTAAAAAAGCTAGGGGCTAATTAGAAGAGAGAGGACAATATTGAAGAAAGTTTTGCTAGAACATCTTCTTAATTTTATTTTGAACTTCTTTAAAAATCTATTGAAAAGTAAAACGGCTGAAAACAAGAAGATAACTTCTTCTTTATTAGTTTTTATGGGATTATGCCCACAAATATGCAATTGTAAGAATAAATCTCCTTGTTTTTATGCTAAAAATCACATAAAGTAAATTAATAAGGAGATCCTCTCACTTTTACTGCAATTTTGTTGAATTTATTAATAAGAAAACTTTTTATTTTTAAAAGAGCCCTTTTTAATTAAAATTTTGCATTTAACGTCTTAATATTCACATGCACTTTGTGAATAATCTACTTTATATTGCAGAATGAACATTTTTGATTTACATATTTTACAATATATATGTATTTATTTATGTAAATAGTATATATGTATATACATATGTATATTACAATTTTTAATTTATATTGTTACAGAAGCTTTGAATGCATAAAGAGTAATTGCTTTATAAAATAAATGCCGATAGTGACGCTCTCTTTTTTTCTCGCTTCTTCCTTAATATAAATAACGAAGCCGGTTGTGCAACAAATGTCGTATCTAAACTTGCATTAATGTTGAGGAAATCACACGTATAATTTGGCAACATATTATACTCATTATACATATGTTATATTTATTCCAATTGCTTTTATATTAAAAGCAAATAAGTAAGACCTATATAATAATATATATGTAAATACGTAAAGTTATTGAGTAAAACTTATATCATTTAATAGAAAACTGGTCAAAGAAGGGTAATGTTTATTTTCAGAAAACATGTACTTAAAAAGATTTAGGTGGCAATATTTTCAAATTGATAATATTATAAAAATTAAGAGGAGATTCTTATAAAAATGACAATTCTACAAGATTTTTTTTAAAAGGTTTTAGTCTTAATTCTATGAGACCCTTTCTTAATTATATTGAAAAGTTTTCATCTTAGTTTTACAGTCGTAATAAGAAGGGCTTTTTTATTAGAAAAAAATCAGAGAGAAATCCACGAAATTTTGTTTTGATTTGTAGAGCATGGGGGGTATTGACCCTCTGTGTACAATTTTACGCCAGCTCGGAACAGCAAATTACTTGAGAATGTTTTTCATGCATCGAAACAAACACCAATATAAAGTAATGAAGCTGCTTAATAATATCAGGAAAACAATTATTAACAATCTTGCTATTCTTCAACCTGGACTTTCATTGACACATTCCGAGACAAAGTCAAGATAATTATTAAAAATTATGTTTCTTTTGAATATATAAGTAAATATACAATGGGCAATAAAATAATTAAATAAGATACGTGATATACAAACCACAGTGTTTCTATTGCTTTAACTGTGCAAATCTCCGAGTGTATTTCTGCCGTGCAAAAAATTCTCACAAAAAAAAAACATTCGGCGTTCGGAGTCAGCGTAAAACTGTAGGTCTCTCAATTTGTGTTAAAACATCAAGACGCTTACCACAAATTGTAGAAGTTCGGCCAAAATCACTTAAGCGGTTAGCGCCAATTAAGTAAGTAAGTAAGTCTGAATTGTCAAGTATTGAATGTAATTTTGATTAATACATATATTAATTTTACCGGCCTATTTATTTGTATCAACAAAGGATCGGAAATTTGGGCCCTTTTCTACTGTCTTTAATTGAGTGACCGAAATAGAGCTACCAAAAAAGTGAGGTTCAGCTGTTGATTTCAGATTAATATTACATCATAATCAACAATAATTTTTATGAGCACAAGACAATTTATTTATTACGAAATTATTGAAAACACAACAGCCAAATTTCAGATCCTTTTTAATAATTTTCCATACTATACTAAATAAGTGTATGAAGAACATACATAAACATATGTTTGATAATAGTCTTGCGACCCGCAACGTAGAAAATTATAACCAAAACTTCAACAAACCTCTCATGAGATCTCCCTTTTTAGATGACGACCACATGTAACGTATTAATGATTATGATTGGAGGGTATGCACCTGCAATATCCGAACCCTTAATGGGGTAGGCGCCGCTCCCGGCTGGTTGATGTCCTCGTGGGACAAGAAATTAAAAGGATGCGACAAAGCAAGCAAACCATTATAACTTGAGACTACTACATTTACCATGTTAAAGAACGCAAATCCCTCCTTGACTTTGTGGTAGGAGAGAGACGGGCGTAGTCCGGTGGGCAAGCGTTTCGCTACGATTCTCATCAAAATGTGATTCTTCAACATCTCGCTAATCAAAGATCAGTTCTACGAGCATCTAGAACGATCTTACGAGCGCTGCATCTGTCACGATATCAAAATCGGATTCATCATAGAAATATTCACCACGCTACGTGGCTGTCTCCAGATCGACAATACTGATCGATATACGGAAGCCATGATCCCAGAGTATTAGAACGTACACTGGAACAGGTGGTAAAGTGTGGTCAGCCTAATCCCCAACTACCGCGGGATCAGTCTCGCAACATTTCATTTAAGGTTCTATTGAGCGTAATGTGCATAAGACTGAAGCCAACCCCAGTGAAGAGATTGGACCTTATCAGTACGGCTGTAGACCTGGTATATCGAACATATACCAGATATTTACGATGCGCCGAATATTGAAAAGTACCCGTGAGAAGAGGATCGACACATACCATCTATTTGTCAAGTTTCAATCAGCTTTCGATAGCACGCGAATGAGTTGCCTATATGCCGGGATTTCTGAATTTAGAAACCCTGCAATACGGCTATGTAAATAAGGATTCACAACTGCTGAAATTCCTGAAAAATTGTTTATTAAATTCTCTACCCCTTACAAGAGAAAGGTATTAGTGGATGACATTATATTTCAAATCTGATTTTATTTTCTTATTGTAACCGGATATGTCCTTTATTGGTAATTTCATCATATACATATACATTTGTGGAAACTTACTTACTATACATGTGTTTCTTAACGTACATTCTAGTACTTATCTAAGAGTGCTCATTGTTTTAACTTGAGTTTTTAGAATAACATGGTTTTATTTATATTCAATGAATATTTCTTTGTAATTTTTATATATCCATAAAAAATGAAAAAAAAAATGGATTTTCTTTTTATATATTTTGTTTCACTAAAACTAGCTTAACTCTAAGAAGAAGGAGGATAGAAGAAGATATAAATACAAAAGGCTTATTCTAATGAGACTTCAAAAACTTTGTTTAACTTCAAAATCATTTTGATCCATATTATACACAGTATCAGATAAATCTAGGGATTTAAATTTCCTATGATAAAGTAATAGTTTTTTTCTCTGAACAAAACATTGTTATTGTTTAGCACTTTTAAATAAATTGGAGACATGTACGAGTATCTACCCTCAAATGGAAAGCTGATCGTGTTTTCTTTAAGACAGTACTTCTCTAGTGCAGTTTTTACCATAACTTGATCAATTCGTTCGATTTTACATTTTTCGTATAAGATTTTATTAGAGATTCTTCGTCTGAAGTTGCGCCTAAATGACCCATAATTAATGTTGGTACTAATTCTAAGAATTTTTCTTTCAAATTTACGCAGTCTCTCCATTTGGTGTGATGAAACTCCAAACCATATGGGGAAGGCATAAGCTAATATAGGTCTTATTAATTGTTTATAGCAATTTAACTTAATATTGTTGCTCAGATCTTTTGCTCTTTTCAGGAATGAAATATACATAAAGAATATTTTTTTCGCTTTTGCCAAGATGCATGATTTTTGTTTCATATTTTATGGTCGTGCTTTCTATGATTATGTTTGGTATGAATGAACGCGCAGATGGATATAGTCTCTTTTTGAGTCCCTTGACTGTTGTACAAGCACATTTGCTAGGATTTAGTTTAAACTTCCATTTTGTAAAAAAGTCTGACAATTTAACTAAATAATGGTTTATTTCACTATTGGCTTTCGACAAATTAGCCTTTGATGATAGGATAAGAATGTCGTCAGCATATACTAATATCGATAAACCCTCATTGGGCTCTGGCAAGTAAGCCAAAAATATGTTAAACAGCATCGGAAATAAAATCGACCCCTGGGGAACTCCTGCTACTATGTCTTTATTAATAGGTTTATGTTAAAGCCGAATTGTTTATATATTTTATAGACTATTCCTTCAATCCATGTAGTGTCAAAAGCCTTTTCGAGATCCAGACTAACCATAATTGTTGCTTTTACTATGTCTGATAATATAGTAAACGCCTGGTTAGTACCTAGTCTACTTCGAAATCCAAACTGAAAATCCCTAAGATTGCTATTTTCAGAAATGTGTTCTTTAATTTTTTCAAGTAACATGCCTTCTAATAACTTACTAATGTTAGACAGCATAAAAATCGGTCTGTAACTTGTAACGTTTTTCGCATCAGAGTTGGGCTTCAAAATCGGGACAGTCTGTGCACATTTCCATCTCTTCGGAAAGCACCCTAAATTGTAGCAATGATTGAATAGTAATGCCAGAAATTCCCAAAATAAGGGACAAGTTTTGCGTAAAATGAAATAGGACACTCCGTCTTCCCCGAAGCGTTTATTATTGTTTTTTCTCAACAACAAAAATTCGATATCTTTATAGGATATGAATAGTCTATAAATAGCTTTTAAAACTGTTATCTCAATTTCGCCTGTTGAAGATAACCCATTTGCCAAGAAGAATTCATTAAAATTGGAAAAGGGGGTATGTCCTACCTTACCATCAATTTCATTTTTGACATGATGAGTATGCCCCGAAAAGCCAACGTTTAAATTTTAATAATGGACTTGTTCAAATCTATCAGCTAACTTATTGATTTTCTCAAAGTTAGATTCGATTAGGCTACCCGCGTCATCGACCATTCCCAGCACGGAATAACTACTGGCGGGGCTTCCATAGTGTCACCTGTTATAATAATAACACTGGTCGACGGCCAAAATTTACCAGAGACGCCGTTAAGAAATTCGTATGTAAAATCACCCCCTGATTTCGAAAATTGAGTTCATTTTTGATTCTATGGTGCCGTTTTTGAGATATTTGCAATTTACCGTTATTCGAAAAAACCAAAAAGATTGCTCCTTTAATTACGTATATCTCACGAACGGGTCAAGCAATTGCAAAAAATAAAATTTGCTATAAATGCATGATACATTGTTTTTTGCTCAACCAGATAGTTTTCGAGATATTAGCTTATCATTTTAGAATTTTTTTTTTGTATGAAAAAATATGAAAAAAATTACTCTTTGCGAGGGCAGCATTCCAAAACCACAACTTTTTTTCCCAGTTTTTTTTCTTTACGTAAAGCTCTGCTTAATTAGAAAAAAGATAAGCTATCATCGAAGAAAAGCGATGCAAAACTACGTAAGTTATAAACGATCAAATAAAAATACCCAGGTTATGCAACTTCATTGTATGTATACATACATATATTAAAGGTATAAAGTGCAAATGGGATAATATCCGGATAAACGAATAACATCATAACAATGATAATACTTTTTCTTTAAATAAATCAAATAGTACTTTTAATACTCGAATTGTTTTATAGTAGGTAGAGTGGTTGCATCGAAAGGAAGAGTGGTTGGGTTCGAAACCTGCTGTAGGCATGTAGTTATAAACATGTATTTCCGTCACTTATGGGCAAGTATGCAGGTAGATTTTCAAAATTATAAGACACAGAAAATTTTTAAAGCCTACATATAAAGCAGGTAGTATTTTCTTTTCCCGGCTTCGTATAAAAAGGAACTTTTCTGTCTAGCCCTTTCCGACCTTTGGCAAATCTACTTAGTAAAATTTGTTAAAATTTTTTTACCTATTACTTTGGCCAGTGTAGGTAGGTAGGTAGGTTGGAGTGGCAGCCGCCTACAGCGGCTCACTTAGGCCAATATTAGGAGGCCCATTGTGTTAACACAGGGAAAAGTTTCTACCATCCAAAAGGAAAAATTACCCCTCACCAAACCATTTTGCCTCGCTGATGAACTTCAACAGACAATTTACCTCGGTGCTTGAAACCTCACTAAGGTCATCCAAAAACGGTGATCCCATCACAGTGCAGGACACTTACACAGTAAATGCAAGATCGTTTCCTCCTCCTCGTCGTTCTTGCAGAACCTACAGCATCTTCGGAAGGGTACTCCCAACCTTTCAGCATGTTTCCCTATCAGACAGTGCCCTGTTAGAGCCCCGATGACGTTGGAAATGTTTTCCCTACTTAGAGAGAGAACGCTGCGCGACCGTTTCCGGTCCCATTTAGGCCACATCTGCCTTGAGGTTCGACAGGTCGTATTTTGCCTCCATCTATTGTCAGCTTGCTTATATGTACAACCTCTGAGTAGCAGTTTGCAAGTGGCAAACGGCATACCAATGCGTTCTTTATCTTGAAGAATCTGCTTGGTCGTACCTTGTCTTGCAAGTTCGTCTGCCATGCAGTTTCCCTCTATGTCCCGGTGACCAGGGACCCAAATGAGGTACAGTCTGTTCTGCTTGGCCCTCTCCTGCAGAGATAGGCGGCAGTCCAGCGCGATGTTAGAGTTAAAAGTGAAGGAGCTCAGAGCTCTGATTTCAGCCTGGCTGTCACTAAGAATGAAGATGTCTCTTCCTAAATCCCGGTCCCAATCTTCTCTACCGCCTCCATGATAGCTGAGACCCTGGAAAACGCTGCAGTGATCTGGTAACCTAAAGGAAATTTGCAGGAGAGGGTTTCGTGAGAAAACGCCTCCTCCTACCTTATTATCGAGTTTCGAGCCATCTGTATAGATGACAATGCTATCAGGTGGAGTATGAAACTCAAGTTTCCACTCCTCCCTGCTTGGAATACGTGTAATAAAATTACTTTCAGAAACCGATGTCAAGGCGCACTGATCCGTGCTGCTCGGAATAGAGCAGAACTTATTCAAAATACAAGAGTGCCCTTGGCTTTCAGGGTGCCACTGGGATGTTTCTCTTAGTCGCAAAGCAGTCATCGCTGCCATTTGTTGTCCAACCAAATCTAAAGGAATAAGGTCTAAAATGACGTTCAAGGCCTCATTTGGAGTGGTTCTGAGCGCCCCACTTATGCAGATCATACTAGATCTTTGCACCTTGGTGAGTAGTCTAAGGTTAACCTCTTTTTCTAATGCAGGCCACCACACGATCACCCCATATAGGAGTATTGGTCTGACGACCGCTGTGAAAATCCATAGACAGATCCGAGGATTAAGACCCCATTTCTTGCCTATGGCTCTCTTACATGTGTAGAGGGCTACGGAAGCCTTCTCATGACGTTGAACTAGATTCTCCTTCCAGCTCAACTTCCTATCTAAAATAACGCCTAGAAATTTGGCACTTGTAGAAAGACTTAACCGGATACCGTTTAGTACCGGTGGAGTCACCGAAGGCACTTTATACCTTCTCGTGAAAAGTACAAGTTCCACCTTACTTGAGCTGACCCTGAGCCGGCAGTGGGTGGACCACTGGGATACCTCCCGAAGCGCACGTTGCATCAGCTCGCATAATGTCTGCGGAAACTTTCCCCTGATTGCAATCGCGACGTCATCAGCGTACGCGACGACTTTTGCGCCACCCCATCCCATGCCGTATCTCGCAGTAGCGTATTTACGGTGAGGTTCCATAGGAGTGTTATAGCTTCTGGAAATACATTATTAAAGGCGCCTTCAATGTCCAGGAAGGCTGCAAGACAGAATTACTTGACGCTGAGAGACTACTCAATATAGCCGACCAAGCTATGGAGTGCAGTCTCAGTAGATTTGCCTTTGCGGTAGGCATGTTGGTCATTAGACAGTAGTCGACTGTCGATGGTATCGGACAGGTAGCTACTAATAATCCTTTCAAGTGCCTTAAGATCAAAGGATGATATACTGATAGGCCTAAGATCCTTTGGATTAGTGTGTGAGGCCTTACCGGCTTTAGGAATAAAGACAGCCGTGACATTTCCCCATGCCAACGGTATGTGATTTAGTTTGAAACAGGCCCTGAAAATAGTAGAGATCCATTTTGCAGACAGCTCCAGTGTCTTAATTAGCTGGGCAGTTATTATCCCATCCGGCTCAGCAGATTTGTATGGTTTAAAGCTTTGGATAGCCCATTTAACCTTTTCTTCCGAAACCGGTATGTTAACGGGGTTGGAGGAGATGAGCGGAGGAGTTCCTTCCTCCGCAGTTGTACTACCAGGGAAATGGGTATCTAATAACAATTCAAGGGTTTCCTTTCCCGTTGAGGTCCAGGAACCGTCTTGCTTTTGTAAGAAACCTATCGGGTTAGGGGATCCTGAGAGAATCTTCCTTAGCCTGGCTGTCTCGGAAGCACCCTCGATGCCGCCGCAGAAGTTTCTCCACGAGGATCTCTTTGCCACCCTTAAAGCTTTTTTATAGGTCTGAAGAGACTTTTTGTACTCTAGCCATACCAGCTCGAAACTAAGTCTCTTGGCTTTGTTGAAGTTTTTCCTACAAGATTTTCGTAGTGAGTCCAATTCGCGTGACCACCAATGGGGTTTACGTTTGCCCCACTGTTTTGGTTCAGGGCAAGCCTGATTTAGGGCATTTGAGCAGGTCAGCGTAAAATCGTCCACCATGTTCTCTAGATCCCCGATACAATTAGGTTCAATAAGAGGTTCGCTGTTTAGCCTATCCTCAAATAACATTTTGTAAGAGCACCAATCTGTGTTTTTTAGGTTTTTTCGCACCCTTGGGCTGGTAATAGAAAAGTTCAATACGATTTCAATATAACGATGATCAGAGAAGGAGTGTTCATCTAGAACCCTCCAACTCTCGATCAATTCAGATAGACTATCACTGCATAGAGTTATATCTAAAACTTCTTTACGATTGCTAGTAATGAAGGTGGGATCAGTACCTTTGTTGCATATAAGTAGGTTAGTAGTTAGAAGGTAGTTGAAGAGTAACCCACCTCGATCATTTATGTCCGTGCTCCCCCAGTTGACATGGTGAGCATTTGCGTCGCTGCCGACCAACGTGTGTCCGCTCTCAAATTTGGACACTAAGTTCCGCACCATAGAGGGAGGGAGGTACTCGGCTTCGTATGGCATGTAAGCCGATGTCAGCACCAGTGACATACCCCCTATCTCCGCGAGAATTGCCGTGACGTCGCCATCACTGTAATTAGGTAAAAGAAAGATATTTAAATCTGCTTTAGCCAGTATGCAGGCTCTAATTTAACTTTTAACGCTCTCCACGAAAAGCTTAAAGCCGGTGGCACTCAACCCACACGCCCTTGAGTTACACACCCAGGGTTCCTGAATGAGTACCACCGTAACGTCGTCTTTGCTCAGGCGAACTAGGAGAGCAGCTGAGGCTGCTTTAGAGCGATGGAGGTTTATCTGCAGAATTCTCATGCGAGAAAGCCGCTACCTCCCCTCCAGCCACGACGGTGACATCAGCCTCGCACTCTCCGTCGCTGAGCAGCAGTTCCTCCTCCGCAAACATCCTGTGCATTGTTGGTGCAAAGTTTGTCTGAGAGGAGACGCTGCGTTCAGCGTCGGAGAGTTCCGGTTCCGGCTCCGGATCGGGTGCCTCAATGTCCACGTCCATTGCTGCACCTGCACCAGAGGCACGCTGAGCGTCCCCGCGGTACACCTTAATGATGACCTCATCGAGGCCATAGTAGACGCGGCCTTGTCTCTTCTCAAGGAGTCCGCAATATTAAAATAGCAAAATTCACCAAAGCTAACGGACACCAAAAACGGTCCATCGTGTTTTTTATATATAATAAATATAATAAAATTTAAACGTACACGCACAATTGTGCGTACACGGACGGAAAGGGCTAGGTAAGACTTGATTTTTTCAATTTTATTCTTGTTCCGAGTATAAATATGAGTTGATGCGCCTTGAAACTTCATAACATCTGCAAGGCTCGCCGGAGATAGTTCAGTTCATAAGTCAAATTTCAAAACCGTGATTTATTAAAAAAAAATAAAATGAGTAAAAGGACGCGAGAATGTGAGTGTAATAACGATCCAGATATGTTCTGTTTCATGTGTGGCCAATATACTATCATAAGGCGACGACGAGTGTTCTCAGATCATATCAAAACTTTATACTCCAAGTATTTTGGCATTGAGCCCAAAAATCCTGAAAAACCATGGACACCGAACACTTTGTGTACATCGTGTCGAGTAGAATTGATTCAGTCGGAATCAGGACAGCAAATAAAATTTGAGACACCAATGATATGGAGAGAACCTACTTGCCATTCAATAGAGTGTTATATTTGTCAAACAAACCTAACCTATGCTAGCGTACTTACAGTGACATTACCAGTACTACATTCAACGGCAGTTGCGGATCCAGTTCCATTGTCAACAGTAATATCTGAGTGCGGGGAATCAAGTTGTACTGAATTTCGCATGGGAAACGAGAGAAACGTTCTGTCACAAGCACAACTTAATGATTGGATAAGAGATTTGGAACTATTCAAGGAAAAGGCCGAGATCCACACTTCTCGTATGCAACAATTTAAATTTGTGCCATCCGATGTAAAGGTGATATCTTGTAGAACTCGTCACGAACCATTTTCCAAACACTATACCAAGAACGACAGTATATGCTACTGCAACGACATTCCTGGTTTATTCAAAGAGTTTGGTCAAACATATGATCCAAAAGAGTGGCGATTGTTCATAGACAGCAATAAACTGAGTTCGAAGGCTGTATTATTGCATATTGGTAACAAAAAGCCTTCTATCCCGATCGCACATGCAGTAAATACAAAGGAAACCTACGAGGAAATGCAAAAAATACTCAAATTTATCAAATATGAAGAGCATGATTGGAAAATATGTTCTGATCTCAAAGTCGTTGCAATGCTATGCGGTCTACAAAGTGGCTACACCAAGCACTGCTGCTTCCTGTGCAAGTGGGATAGCCGAGCTCGTAAGGACCACTACGTCAGAAAGGATTGGCCGGAAAGAGTCGAGTTTACCGTTGGTGTGGATAACATTAAATACACCCCTCTTGTCAAGAAAGAGAAAATCATACTTCCACCCTTACACATCAAGCTCGGTCTCATTGAAAACTTTGTTAAGGCTTTTGGACAAAGAAGGCGAAGCATTCGACTATTTGAAAACAATTTTTCCAGATATTTCTCAAGCCAAGATAAAGGAAGGTATTTTTGTTGGACCACAAATAAAAAAGTTGATCAACAATAATCAATTCAAAGGACTACTCTCATCAGTTGAGGCGGCAGCGTGGGAGTCCTTTGAAAAGGTCATTGCATCTTTTCTCGGTAGACACAAAAGCCCTAACTACGAGCAGATAGTGAACGACTTAATCAATAATTATGCGAAAATGGGTAAATATTAAAGGCTTCTTAAAATTAATTTCCCAAAATTTTATAACTTGTTTACCTAACTAATATTTTCTTTCCAGGCGTAAATATGTCTTTAAAAATTCACTTTCTCCACTCACATTTGAGCTTTCTTCCGGCAAATCTTGGCGACGAAAGTGACGCACATGGCGAAAGGTTTCATCAGCAAATGAAATTAATTGAGAATCGATATCAAGGATTCTGGGACGTCGCAAAGATGGGTGATTACTGCTGGTTTCTCATAAGAGAAACCGATTCTAAACTGAACAAGCGTCAAAGTAGAACACATAATTATTTCGACTACATAGTAAAATCAAATTAAGATAAAGATTGTTAGAATATAGTATAAACATAAATAAATTTAAAAAAAGTTAAAAATATGGGTAATTTCATGCATAAATTGAACTTTTAACTCAATAGAAACAGAGCATAGCTAGATATTTCACTCTTCTTTATACCATACATACGTTTTGAGGTATACGTTGAAATTGCGCAACCTGGGTATTTTTATTTGATTGTTTATAACTTACGTAGTTTTGCATCGATTTTCTTCGATGATAGCTTATCTTTTTTCCAATTAAACAGACGTGAAGAAAAAATATCTGGAGAAAAAGTTGTGGTTTTGGAATGCTGCCCTCGCAAATAGTAATTTTTTTCATATTTTTCCATAAAAAAAAACAAAAATCTAAAATTATAAGCTAATATCTCGAAAACTATCTGGTTGAGCAAAAAACAATGCATCATGTATTTATAGCAAATTTTATCGTCTTTTCGATTCTGTAAACGTTTTTGCAATTGCTTGACCCGTTCGTGAGATATACGTAATTAAAGGGAGACATCTTTTTGGTTTTTTCGAATAACGGTAAATTGCAAATATCTCAAAAACGGTACCATAGAATCAAAAATGAACTCAATTTTCGAAATCAGGGGGTGATTTTACATACGAATTTCATAACGGCGTTTCTGGTAAAGAGAAAAAGTTGAAATTCGTGGTCCAGTGTAATCTCTACTGCATCGTGATCAGAGTTATAATCTAGCGTTCTCAATGCATTGGGAAAATGTTCATGATACTTTACCGATACATAGGCCGAAACTAAGATGTTATCCAAATATGAGTTACTAACCGTTCGAGATGGAAATTTTGTTGGAATAATTTGCATAAGAGGAGAGTTGCCTAACCACATAACTAATTCATTACCACTAGTATTTGTGGAGGAGCCCCCATGCAGGATGCCTAGCGTTTGAATCGCCGCCCATAACAATTTGCCTAGCTGAAATAGAATTTAATATATCACTTAAATCTTCGCTATCTAACTTTTTATTTGGCTTTTTGTACATGGCTGTAAAGGCGACTTTTTCACCACCCACTAACTCGATTTCGATCCCTACGTTTTCAATACTATTACCAACTATGGCAATCTTTGAATACTTGAAGCAATCTTTAACACAAACCGCAGTACCCCCTCCATTACCATCAGTTCGATATTGCGTTACAAAATTGTACCCATCAAATTGAACTTTGTGTCTAATGTTGAGTTTGTGCTCTGCTATCAGTACTACATCTGGATTGTGAATTTTGAAGAAAATTTAAAAAAAGTCACGTTTATTTTTTGACACTAATGAGTTCACATTAATGAATATATATTTTAGTACTTTACCCATCTAGGCGAAGAGTAAGGAAAATATTAAAAAGGGCTTGTGACTTTTTTTTCTTCATCGCGCAATTTTTCGTAACTTTTCGAAAAGTTCTCAATTTTTGCTTGGCATCCAAAAAAATCTTTACCCAAAAGCCTTTGGCACTCCTTATTAATTTCAATAAATTTATTATTGACACTAATTGTTTGCGCCTGCGGGACAGACGAAGACAATTTTATTTATTTATTTTATTTATTTATTTATTTATTTAGTCTATGAACAAAAGTTTCTTACAGACTATTTACAAAGTAATTAAAAAGTAAGATTTAAAAACCTAGATAGCTAAATTTAAAATATGGGAAAATACATATTTCGCAATTGAAAAATCAAGTTGGATGGAACTCGAGAGTGAATTAAATTCAATTAGCGCTCGGACAAGGGGAGCATTTCGCGGATATGCTGGTTTGGCGAGATCAGACTCTTAGATGCAAAATACATTTTCTCTTTAATGATACTCTCAAAAAGTTTCGAAACAGTTGATAACTTTGATATGGGCCTATAATTACAAACATTATTCTTACTACCACTTTTGTGAATAGGGCTAATGGAAGTGAATTTCCAGTCATCAATGAAAACTCCAGACGTCAATGACAGATTAAAAATTATTTTTAAAGGCGAAATTAAAGCGGGACAATTTAATTGAAAGCCCATCAATATCCATTTCTGTAGATGGTTCTAGATTAATAATGCCAGTAATAACATCATCCGAAGAGAGGCTAAGAGAACCAAAGCTTAAGGTGGAGCTGAGGTTAGAGGTAGAGCAAGGTAATGGGTTCCCATCATCAGCAACAAAATTTGAGCTGAAAAATTCAGCAACCAAAGTGGCCACGCCATTTGGAGTGTTAGCAAACTTTTCCTCATAAAATACGGTTGAAGGAATAGCAGAGTTCGACTTTTTAGATTTAATAAAATGCCAGAAAGACTTTGGATTTGATTTAAGATTCTCCTCCATGCTTAGGATGTAGTTTCTGTAAAGAAATTTATCAAAACAGTTGAAATCTTTCGAATAACGCTGATATTTAGCGAAAAAATTCGGCTCCTAGTTAATTTAAACTTTTTAAAGAATTTATTCCGGAGGTTCTTTAACTTTTTCAAGTTAAAGTTATACCACGCTATTTTAAAAGGCGTTTCTTTATAATCGGAGCGTTAGTTAAACAGAAATCAAACATTAAAGTTTTAAAAACATAATATCATCTGGAAACGTCGGAGCAGGGCAATATGTCATTCTATTTGTATTCCATTAGTAAAGTATTAATCAGATCAAAATCACATGCTGCAAAATTAAAAGCTATTCTATCATCAGGCACAGATGAAGAAAACTCATAAAATTTAAAATTCAAAATCAGAGGCACATGATGCTTATCACACGGCGTAATAGGAGAAATGCATTCCGAAATATTATGGATCAAATTATCACTAATAAAAATGAGATCGAGCAATCTACCCAACTTGTTAACAAAACTATTAACTTGTATTAAATTAAGACTTAAAATACTATCAATAAAACAAGATTCATGAGGTGAAATAACATCCAAAGGAGTGAGACCCGAGTTAGAAAAACTACCGGACCAACTCACAGTATTTAGATTAAAGTCACCCAAAATGCGTATTTGGTTATCACTTAACTTATTTAAGACTACAGAGGTAATATTGTCAGCATGCAAGCGATAAAGAAATTCTTCACTATTTGGTGGAATATACGAAGACACAAAAAACAATGAGCTATGTGCTGTCGTACTGCTAACACAAACGCACAGTTGATCTATTAGAGAATCATCGTTCTCAAGCGAAACTAAATATGCATGAAATTTACGTTGTACCGCAATGAGTACACAACCATCTCTTGCGAAACCAGATTAATAGCGTTTTCTTTTCTCGAAAAAAATGTTGCCCGATTGTATGGCAACATGATGGAATTGTTCCCCTATGCACTGCGAAAAGGTTGCATTTTCTCAATTAGAAAAGAACAAAAAAATACCGCTCTGTCACAGATCAGCTCAAACCTGTTTTTGTTGAGTAGAGTAACACACAATTCGCTGGGCAACGCTCGCCCTTTCGATTTGGCACGGGTAGAAAATGTCGCACTTTTGTCGGGCGAGAGGGCAGCATGTTGAGAAAAGAACAAACAACCCTGAGAAAATGCTAAGAAAAAAACACGAAAATTTGACAGCCCTGGCACAGGGCAGAATAAATGCAACATTATTGCAAGAAAAGAAAACACTATTAGTTACATCTCTATCCTTACGAAAAACATTACATAAATTTGAGTCAAAGTATTCCTCATCAAAAAAGTTAGAATTGAGCCATGTCTCAACTATTACAAATACATCGTAATCAAGTTGCGAGCGAACAGCGAGAAAATGTTCACATTTAGTACGTATTTAGCAGCGTACGATACATTTTTTTTTCGATATACGAAGAAATTGAAAGGCGCATTGCTGCACTATTTAATTTTGCTTGTTTGTTAATAGCTCTTGCTTTAATGCGATTCACTATTTCTAACCGTTTAGGATATTTCTTGTCATTGGCTGTATGCCCTTCTTCCAGGCAATTGGCGCATTTTACCGGTAGTCCTATTCTTTTAACAACACTGCACGACGATGGGCCAGTGTAAACAAATTCAGAGTTATTGAGGTGCTTGGGTGGAACTTTGCAGTTTCCAGGCCCATGCGACTCACTGCATTTAACACACCTAAATGGCATGCTACAATTACTAGCCACGTGAGAAAAACGTTGGAAATTTTTGCGTTGTATTTGAGAGTCGTTTTTTTTAATCCCTCAAAACTCACTTTGCAATTAAGTATATATTGTATTTTTTTAAATTTAAAAATATTCGAATCTCTTGACAATTGCATTAACCAATTATATTTCAGTTTTTTAATTTTCATAATGTTAATACTGATTTCTAGATAATTTAAATAATTCAACACTTCACTCTCTTCATATATATGAGACAGCTTATCTGGGGTGAAAGTATAATGACTAAGTTTAGAGCTTATTAAATATTTTTTAATTATATCGTAGTCACCAATAGTGGAAGCGCTAATATGCGTAACATTTTTGTTGACAATACTGAAAGAAAAATTTGTGTGCCCCAATAGTCCACCTAGTTTAGAAGCTATTTCTTTCAAATTTACGTTATAACAAACAAAAATTGGTGGCTTATTTTTTTTTTGTATAACTCCTACTGACTGCTCTAGCTGCCGCCGGGGTTGACGGTCCCGCTGTAGGTACACATCGTTTCGGAGTTGTTGCCACCGAACTGCCGCACACTACCCGGTCCTCAGCTTCTTCCTCTGCTCAATTCAAACATCGATCTGTCGTTCAAATTTTCATTGATGCATCCACTTATATCTGTGGTAATAGCATCATTCATATTTTTGTAACTTTCTTAATTTTTTAAGCGTTGTTCCAGCTCATTTATTTTGCTCGAAACTTCTTTGTTGAGAAGCACCAATTTTTTATTGTATTCCACAATTCTGATAACATCACTGTCTTTTTTACTCGCTTTACTAGAATTATTTCAATTAGCCAAATGTTGGCTTTCACGGCACCGCTTTTTATTCCTTTTTTAGTCTCACTGTCTGAAGAATTCTGGTGCATATCCACTTCAAGACCAAATTCACTATCTCCCCATATTTACCATTTCCATTTTCTTTCGTTTATATACATATATACATCCACACTAACTATTGTTAGCCGACTTCTGTTAACACTGCAAGCAAAAAACATATGCACATATGTACATACATACATCCCTGATTGTTTCAACAACGACTTCGTAGAATGCAGGAAAGCATACAAAAACGCTCGTAACACAACTATGCGATGATGCAGATCAAAATCCCTTGGGCCCTACATATCGAATCGTTACTAAGATGCTAAAGAAAAACCATGCCATGGAGCCGAAGAACGCAGCGCATCTTAAAAAATAGTCTTTCCACGTAGAGTTAAGCAAAAATTTGTGTTACTACCATAACCGGGAAAATCTCTAGGATGATCCGGACAGTAGGGGAAATCCTAGAGCGTATGATAGCCAAACGGCTGGATGTGGCAGTACACGAGAAAGGCGGCATCTCTGATACCCAACTTGCTTTCAGGAAGGATGGCACGTGAAGCCATAAACGGAAAAAGGGCTGGGCCAAAATATTAGAAATTTTACTACGAAATTGGAATATCGGACTATTTGCGCAGACTGAAACGAAATTATTTCCACGATCGAACATTGCTGTTTGAAACAGAAAAAGAATGGGGAATTTAAAGTCCAGCTACCAGAGGGTTGCAGCATGATAATATTGCAGATGGCATCGCAGTGGTGGTAACAGCGAAACAACTAAATGCGATATGCGGCAAGGCAAAGCCACGGCTAAACAGTAGAAAGAAGATGCAGAGAGTGGAAGTTGAGCTGGATGGTCGTATACCACGTATTCTTCGAATACCAGCGGTTTAGCTATTAGAGAATCAAAACGAAGTCAGCATTGAACGAAGAAATCTCACCAAATTCAATATTTTGCCACATACTAAAGGGTGCTAATGATTGGACGTCACCCAGCGATGTTATTTCCTTGATTATAACGAGCCTGAGAATATTTGAGATGCAGCTACGTAGGAGCAGCGATTAATTGAAAAACGTAAACAGCTGTTTTGTGACTGTGACATACACATTTTTGCAATCGTTCTGAAATATGTGTAAATTGAAAGGAGAGCGCGGCTTTGAAACCAGTTCTTTTAGACCGCCTGCCCAACACAAAACTTAGCTATCGGGCGGCTCGGAATCCCATCCATTCCGACTGCCCCAGTAGAGGAGTATTTTAAATTAATAAAGGGCTATTTCAGCGATGCAAAGTGGCAGAATTGGCGAGGTTTAAGGCAACTTATTGTCAATCCGAAATATAGCGACCAGAAGGCTCGGAATCCCACCTCTCCCGACTGCTTTAGTAGTGTATGGAAATCAATGAAAATCTACTTTTCCCCACAAATCAAAAAATGAATTTTCATGTTTAAAATTTGCACTATACACAAAAAGAAGATGCGCAGTCAGGTTATGGCAGCACTCCCACCTAAACGCTTCAATTTCGCTTTACCTTTCCAGATAAAGGCTTCCATGTTAAGGACCTCCACCTATATGAGGGTTATATGGCCGTCTTTGTAATGCAAGTCGAAAATTTTACAAGTCGTGCGTATCTTTCGGCGGCTTTCCGATTTTCCGACACATTTCGGTACTTTATCAGCATTACCGCAGGCTAACTCTGTTGCATGTATAATTGTACGATCAAATGAACTTACCTGAGTGAAGTTCTCGTCCGAAGAGATCAATAACTTGTAGTAACGCCAGTTGCTAGATCTAGTCACAACATTTCACCATACTAAAATAATTTTTTAGAATTTTATCTAAGGTGGCAACCATTAATTTGGTCTGTCATTTCCTCTTTCTGTTACTTCATTAATTTTACAATCCGCGACAAACCGAACAAGGTCATACAAAACCCCTACTTATTAGTTTCGTATTTCTGGATGGGTGGGTTTGATCTCTTCGGACGAGACAGCTGGTATAATTACGATCGAACTTCACTTAGGTAAGTTCGTTTGATCGTGCAATTATACTACACCGTCTCGTCCTCGAGATCAATAACTTGTAGTTATTTACAAACTCCTGAGATTTGCTTTAAATTTTTCATTTTATTCAAGGTACTATTTAGCTCATTAACTTACATATTAATAATAAAGTCTGCAAAACTTGTGTCATTAACAATTGGCCGATGATAAAATCGGGCAAAAGTCTCAGATCTTTTTGTTCATCCTGCAGTTTTACGGATAGTCGCGTACTATACGCTGTAAATTGATTTACGTCCAGGCCGCTGTCCTGCATGACCTGTGGTAAGACTTTTTAAACGTAATAAAAAGATAATCTTCTATTTGGCCTCTCAAACCCCTTGTTTTGTCCAGATATGCTTTAAGATTCATACCCGGACAAATTAATTCGCTCCCAACATTAATCGGAATGACCAAAGTAGGCTGCTTGTCGCCTACCTTCGTGGTTTTGATTCTATCAGGAATTTTTGCCATAATCGAACAAGCATTGAAATTTATATTATGAATTTTTATTTTGGACAAAGTCTGAACCATTTGGGCCGTCACCAATGCCAAAAGAGTTGCGAGCTTTTTAGAAAGACGATCTAAGCTTAATTTACCGTTTGGTCCCAGACTTGTCAAAAAATCTAACACAATACATGGAACCCATGTCTGATTGTATTTGGGGCGTTGCGGCTTTAACACTGACACTACTTTGAAGAATCGTTTCACTGTTGGGTCCTTCCCAATATCGCACGTTGACAACAATGAGATATCCGATCTATATGTGTTAAGGTGCAATACCTATTTTCTCCTGTCGCTAATGATGACAGAAATTCCAGCACTGCCGACCTCGTCGGGTTAAATGGAGAAAACTCCCTGATCCAACAAAATTCACACCAGGAGGTTATTGGTTTATTGTATTGCTTCAGAGTGTTCTCGGACAATGATGCTAGAATATATTGCAAGATTCTACTGGTGCCTGTTTCTGGATAAACGGCTCCCTGATAATTTGCCTGCAACCAAGTATCCCTGAAAGGAGAACGAAGAAGATGAATATCTCTTTCAAAGTAAATAGGTGGAGCCACAAGTAATTCATTAAAAAGTGGATACCAGGGTCGTGATGGCCAATCTGGTACAATCAAAATTCCCTCCGCGTGGTCATTCATTATTTTCCTATTACCTTCAGAATAAGCACGAAAGGAGGGAAAGCATAAAACTCAAGATTGCGCTGTAAAGGAGTCTACTTGTATAGCCTCCGGGTCCGGAAACCAAGAAAAGAAAGTTGGACACTTTGAGTTAACATTTGTCGCAAACAAGTAAATTTTTGGTTCACCAAACTGCAATAAAATTTTTTGAAAAGCATAGTCAGCCAGTTCCCATTCAGTTTCTTCTGATTTAAATCGTGATTCTTTATCTGCTTCAATGTTCAGGGATGATTTAATATATGTAGCTTGAATCCATAACTTCCTTTCTTGGCAGCATTGCCAAATTTCTTTACTAAGCGCCAAAAGTTTCGGATATTGTATACTCCCCATCTTGTTTATATAACTAATTGCGGTAGAGTTGTTTATTCTGAGTAAAATTTCAGCAGACCATAAGTCAGCTGTAAAAGCATCCTTCAATTCAAGCAGATTAATGTGGTTTTGCTTCTCTATCTCTCTCCACCAACCATGGGAGTTTTTACCCCCGCATGAAATTCCCCAGCCAGAAAGTGAAGCATCTGAGAAGATTTCACAAACAAATCTTCCCTCCCTGATGGGATTATTAATTACATCAATGTTATGAATCCACCATTCGATATCTTCGTACAGGAAAGAATCAATATTAACTCACTGCTCTTAATCTTTTTTGATTTTTCTAAGAACCAGAAATTTTTGTCTTTCCAACTGTTTTGTGTAGAGTATTCCATACCGTCATCATTGACTTTAAGTTTTTAACTGCTAATTTAATTTTCTCACATTTCTCGAATGGAAAGCTCAAAGAAAAGCTGCGCGTATCTATCAGAAACCCTAAAAACTTCGGTCAGTTCTAATTGAGATTTTTGCCAATTTATCTTAAAACCTAGTTTTTGCAAAAGTGATAAAGTCTCTATGATGTTGTTTTTGCAGACTAAGGCTGAATCTCCGAGTAGTAGCATATCGTCTAGGTAAACTACTGTTTGCCAACTTCTCGACCGAAGCTCCTTGATGAATGGTTTCATTACCCTTGAAAATATATAAGGAGCCACCGATAAGCCAAAAGGTAAGAAATTGAATTCGTACAATTGCCCTAAAAAACTAAATCTCAAAATTTTTGGGAAACTTTGAAGAATCGGTACCAGAAAATACACATCTTCAAGATCAATTGAAGAAAGGTAAGCATTTCTCGAAAGTATTTGTGTTACTGTGGAGCAACAATAAACTTATTTAGCATTTTCAAATTTAAAATGAAACGTTTCCCGCCACTTGGTTTCTTAATTCAAAAATACGAAGACAAAAATTGACCATCCCTAGGACCACATGCTCCAACTGCACCCTTTCTCAGTAGATATTTAATCTCCCCTGCACAATCTGCGACTTCTTCAGCGTTAGACTTAAGATATTTGGGTGCCAGGTTTTGGTATACCCGCGAGATAAATGGAATTTTATATCTAGATATAGCTTGCAATACTACATCATCTGAGGTAAGTTGTAGCCACTGGCTTATAAAAAACTGTAATCGACCTGCAGTTACGCATACCTTGTCTAGCGATGGAAGTTGCTGCGATTGCTGTTGCCTCGATATTTGTTTTCCCGATGATCCGAGATGTATTGCTCCCTGTCTGGTAACCCGACTTCTGGCTGAACTTCCTGACAGGGGGTTTCGAGTTTAAATAGTGTTTCTGCATAAATCCTGATACTGGCTTCGAGGTTACAGTCGCTGGAGTACCTATCGACGTTCTTAGCATGTCTTTGACTGCCTTTTCCAGCGTTGAAGCTGTTTTGACTCGCTCGATGAATGACTCACCAAAGAGGAGCGTATCAACTGATCCTTCTGCCGCAACGCTTTTGGACTATAATGTTAAACCATCTTGATTCAATGTTCTCGAGAATGCTTGACCCAAAGCACTTAATGCCGCATCAAGCTGGTTTTGAAGCACTAACTGATAACTGTCTTTTTTCTGAAAATGCGCCGCCAGCGTTAATTTTAACTCTGGGCTTAAAACTGGACAACCCAAGCCGGAATAGTTCTCGGGATTGGGTATTTATCCAAAAGCGCGTCTCTAGTTTCTTTTGGTAGTCCTGATCTTGCTAGAACCAGCCTGTTTTCTGCGACTGGCTCAACAATTTTTAGCGCTTGGCTGTTTGATGTAGTGCTTGTGCCAATATATGACAACATCTTCACGGTCTAGCGATAGCGGTGACACAAAAGAATTTTTGGCTAGCTCGGCACACTGTTCGCCTGCATCGCTCTCTGAAGATAATAAATTAAAATGATCGTGAACTATGTCAGGCGAGTCGCCTGACGCCCGTGTCGTGCCTCGCGCGTCACGCTCGCTGGGGTTCATGTTTGATCATGTTTGACGTGACGATCGACTCGCGATGCGTTCACCGTCCTGTTGTTCAGAATTTTCGTATGAGTCTCTGTAGCGTATTCTTAAAGAATTTTCACAACTTCTCGAGCGTGAATAACGGGTAGTGCCCGAGCTACAAGACGAAGACGAATGGCGTCTAGACATACGCCCATAACCTCTACGCTGAGACATCCGCGTTGATTGATGCGAAGTATAACGGCTGCTACTACGACGTTCAGCCTCCCTCTCCAATTTCGCAATTCTACGAATAGCGTCAGCCAGAAGTGATTGCGAAGTATCCATTTTCCTTCTTATAAAATCTCGATGAAAAATTGTTGGTGCAGATTCCACAATCTGTTATTTTCTCGATAACTAATAAAACCCGTGCGACTAAATCAGCACAACAAAACGTAATGAAATAACAGAAAGAGGAAATAGCAGACCAAATTAATGGTTGCCACCTTAGCTGAAATTCTAAAAAATTCTTTTAGTATGATGAAATGTTGTGACTAGATCTAGCAACTGGCGTTACTACAAATTATTGATCTCGAGGACGAGACAGTGTAGTGTAATTTAGTTGTTGTTATTTGTTGGTCCAAAATTGTAAATCCTGTCGTGGTCCACTTTTTTTTATTTTTCTATTTGAATTTTAAACTTCATCTGAGAGAGAAAATACAACCCATTACTATATGCGTCCCGGAAGAGTATTTAATCTCACTAGGGGTTATCTGAGTAAATATAAATATAGAGACCGCTCAATTGCAGCAATATATGACAGAGGATATTGCTTGATAACTACCGCCTGACATCAGCTGTCATTTTCGTTATTTGTCAACCACCCTTTCATTTGCGTAAAAACTTCGTAGCGGCAACGTCTTTGGAATTCTAATTTTTTTTGTTGGACTGTGAATGATTAGATATTTGGGAATGACATAACACATTTTCAATAATATTTTAGGCATATTTGCGCTTTAATTGGGTGAACCTGCTTGTAAGATGCCAACAAAATAATTCGAATAAGTTGCACCTAACTGTAACGAAATGCGACACGTATAACTACACAGGAACATTTCACCCGGGCAGTGCAAAAGATGTGCCTCCTTCTGGAGCAATATTTTGCACCTAAGCCTTCAACCGGGTAGGATGTCTAAGATTCTAAATAGATTTTGCTCAATGTCTAATCTAAATAACCCTGCTCTTACTATTTATTCCCTATATTTCTCTTTGTTTCGCTATATTGTTACTTTGGCTAGATTGAATTGTCATTCTCTTTACCCTCCCGTTTTGTTAAACACACTTTGTTTTGCATAAACCAGATGTACAATAAAGCTGCCTATCACGTTTATTACCAAACACAGTGAATAATAATTCAAAATATAAGAAAAGCGCAACAGTTAGCTACTAAAATTTACAATTTTTCACGTAAAAGAGCTACTGTAAGTTGGGATCCATAATCCATAAAATAAACTAAAACCAATAAACATTCGAGTGGTGGAGTGTCGTCTAAGCCGACCCCCAAAGCTGACTCATCTGGACGAGTGGTAGCATCCACTGGTCGCTTGAGTAGGCCAAAAGAGTGCTGAGCAAAAGCGCAAGTGCGCTTCTGACGGACTCGGCGCTTATTAAACAGCGGTCTCAAGAGGGTGAAGCCCCCTCGTCAAGAAGCCCAGGGTGGGGGCCGCACTTAAATCTTTTAGCAAAGTCAGGGAACAGGGAGAATCCTGGCCCACATCCTCTCTGTGAGAGCTTCATGAGGCGACGGTTACATTGGTAGCGGAGGTTTGGAAGTATGCTAAGCTGAAGGGCGTGGACAAAAGGATCTACCTACCAGAGAGCTGCAACGGATACATAATTTTCGTGTATACTCGAGCATCTAAAAAAATCCGTTTTGCATCAATCTCTTTAATCGAGCACAAGTATTTTTCGTTAGCGACTGAGCTCAAGGCGAACATGTTGGTCACAACACTCGAGTGCTTTTCGTACATATTTGATTGGGTTCGGGTCCTTTGCAGATCTATATAGTCGAGTGTTCGAGTTTCAACTCGAGTGTGCACATAATTTGCTTGTATGGCTTTGCGTAGTGTGATCGGCAGTGCAGTGAACATATGGTGAAAAATCCTTTCAATATTATCTATTGTTTATGTGTATACAGCACTTACACTTTGCCATTTCTTATATATTTGCGACATCACGACGCCTACATTCCGGCTGTAGATTTAACTCGAGTACGTTCGAGTATCCGTTTCATTAGTTGCACAAATTATGGGTTAGCTACGGGTGTCGAGTGTGGCATTCTCTTGTGCTCGATTTTTGGCGATAGTGATTAAACAGACTGGACCATACTCAAAACTGGTCTCGGGTGTACAACTCGATCGAACACATAGCTGCCGAGTGTGGCATGCGCTTGTGATAAATTTTTAGCGAGGGTGATCAATCAGGCTCGAGCACACTCAGAGCAGCTCTCTACTACCTACCCTCCTAAGGGAATTACAATTTGAATCGTCCACCGCACAACTAGAAGGTCGCCAAGTTTGAGGGTTCTGAGGAACCTTATCGGCAAGTGCTAATTCTGCTTAATGCAGAATCCCTAGCCCTCTTTCCTAGTCCAAGGGTAATTACCTTGGAGAATGTCTATCAATCGGATGCCATGGACGGTCCGCGAAACTGAGGCGGTAGAAGAGGAGGAAGCCCCGATGAGCATGTAGGTGGACTCCGTCAAGTCGGCCGCTGGAAATACTGATGGCGTCTCCTCGTTCTCGAGGTCCGTCATCAGTGTCGGTCAGCTGTTCGACAGGACTGAAGAGGGTAGGCTTCTTGCCTCGGGTTTTGAGGACGTCGCCGGAGTGGTGTGCAGGGGATCGAAGAGGATGATTATCCAGCAAGTCAATCTACGGAGCTCTAATGCGGCGTCCGCCAATTTATTACTCCACCTTGAGCAAGGTGGGGCTGATGCAGTCCTGTTTCAGGAGCCACGGCTGAGCAGTAACGGTGTTTCCGGCATCAAGACGGAGAATTACAAGCTGTTGTTGTCCAAGAATGCAGGTAAACCTATAGCTTGTATGCTCGTCATGCGTGAATGAAAAAGGTTTTATTTTGGCTAACTTCACCAATGAAGACGTTGTGACTTGAGCCTAGAAAGCGGAAAGTGGTAATACCGCACGAAGGAAGGCCGGCGTCGTTACTGCATGTGAGGCTAATTCGAGCCACTCTTGCTGTGAAGTTCACATATCATCGCAAATACTGAGCCTCTAATTTATTTTATTCTACATGCACCCTTGTCGATTTGTAATAAAGGCAACGACCCTACGTTTGTAACTGAGGTCAGGGAGGAGGCCTTAGATCTCACTCTGCTCCCTTAGGGACTGATCTAAGGGATTTCTAAATATTCACTCCTTTTCAGATCATAGGTATATTCATTTCTCTGCAATAAAGCGATCGAGATCTTCTGTCCACTAAGGAATCCCACGGGGAAATCTAAACAACTGTGACGATATTAGAACTCTATGGGCTCAGAGGATATGTCTTTTCAACCAATCGACGAAGAGTAAAGAACCCTTGGACTGGGAACTGTGTAGGATCTGGTTGGGAATGTATAAATACGAGATGAGGAAAGATACATGGGATTCGTGCAGGAGCTTCTGCAAGAACATGGAAGGCTGACACGAATCTTCCAGACTTACATGAGCTCTTGGGTTCCTTAGAGCTGTCTGACGGAGGATATGGACAACTGGGCGGGAAGTGGTGAGGAATCACTTAGCCTTCTCCTCGGTGCCCATTTGACAACACTATTTCGAGTGAAGCTACCAGCGAGGAGGAGAGTGTCCGCCATGACACCATGTGGTCTGGTAGAGGAACGTCCGTTCCAAGTCACCGGGATCTGGCGGCATCATTCCCGCTCAGCTTGAAAAGTCTTGCAGTGTCTCGTCTTTGGTTGGTGCATATTTATGTGAGCTGCTAGGTAGGGGATATATTCCCGGCTTTGAAGGGATGTGAGGGTTACGTTCATTCCCCAGGCGTGCGATGCTTTTTAAAGAGGGCATGTGACCCTTAAGGACTTCAGACCAATCATCATCTCTTCTATCCTTTTGAAAACCCTTGAGAGGTTGGTTGATCTGCATATATGAAAGGAGATTCCTAGTGCGCGATTGTCGCGTGCTCAACACGCAAACTCGAAGGGCAGACCAGTAGAAAGAGCCGTGCCTAAAGGAGTGCTTCGAATTCAAGGCCTTCGCCGTTGGTGCCTTCCTGGATACACAGAAAGTGTGTGGCATTCGGAACTAGGGACCAGTGAATTTCTTCATAGACGTATTGAAGCTGGACGGCAAGGTCGTAGGGTATGCCTTTTGTAAGGAGCTCTCCCTCACCCTGAAATTTAGGCTTCCGGACTACTGTAGTGTGTTTCAGGCGTAGGTAGTCGCAATCAAGGAGGAAACCAATTGGCTAGTCACTAATGTTTTGCCCTGTAGACGGGCGAACATCTATTATGATAGTCAGACTGCAATTATGGCCTTGGGGTCTCTAATGATCAGATCGACATTGGTCGGAAAGTGTTTGAGTACTTTCATATCAGACTGATTTGGGTGCTGGACCATGGCGACAACTCTCGATCCTCGCTTTAACAAGTATCGGAAGTATAATTCAAAACTTTTTCAATTTGATTAGCACCGGGCGATCGGTGCTAAGTGAGAATTGACTTTTGCAGATTTGGCGCCTGCCTTGTCTGATGACGCAAATTACGCAATAACAGTTTTAGAGGCTCTCGACATGGCGTCCCACCTGCATCGGTGCCAGCTGCAGCAGCTGCTGCTCCAGCTTATCGATTGCATCTCTGGCTACGAGTCTTGAAACTTCTGGAAATCTACGTCTAATAAATCTGAGTGAGGAACTGATTCTAATATACTCGGGTGGTTTGCTGTAATTTTTATTAATGGAAATCCTGCTGACTTTAGGGATGCGATAACTTTTGACATCGATTTAATTGTGGACTGTATATCATGACCCCAGAGACTATGTCATCTACATATGTTTCTTGCAGTAGAATTTTGTTCGCGAGAGAGAACGAGTTCTCAGAATCTTCTGCGAGTTAATTGAGAGTTCTTATTGCCAAATAAGAGGCATAGTTAACTCCAAATGCGAATGTTTGGAGTTTAAAGTCTCGCATCGTGGAGTCTGGGTTTTTGCGAAATACGATTCTCCGGAAGTTTTAATCTTCCGTGCGAACTATTATTTGCCGGTACATTTTATCAATGTTACCATTATAAACAAATTTATAGAGTCGCCAATTTAAAATTATTGATATTAAATCGTTCTGAAGTACGTGTCCTGTCTGCAGTCCATTGTTTAAAGAATTGCCAGAATGTGACAATTTGGGGGCATTCAATACAACACAAACCTTTGTGCTCATGATTTCAGGTTTTCACAGCGTGATGAGGAAGATAGAAAGAGAAATACTTTCGATCTCTGATTATTCCAGTGGGGTAAGAGGGTGGCATATGATTTTGTCTAAATATTCTAAAAGAACTTCGTTATATTTGTCGCGTAGTTAGGGGTTTCTTTCAAATGTTCTCTCTACACTTAATTACGGTTATTATACTGCCGGACGTGGGTGACCAAGTGCTATTGATGATGGAAAATTTAGCTTAAAGGCAGTTTCACAACGTATCTTCCATCTTCCTGAAGAGTTGTGGTCGAAAGGGGTTGTATACTTCCTCTTTCTCTTGGGTATAATATCGCTCCCAACGACCAAATCGATTCGGGATGAAGTTAAACAATCAGGGTCTGCTAATGCTAAAGCCGCTAATTCTGAAAGGTTTACACACGACATTTTGACACTGGGTAGAAAATGGGTGAGTTGCGGCAAAATAATTGGTTGGGCTTGAATTGTTTGCTTCAAGTCCGCTTAGCAGAGGGTTAACTTGCAAATATTTTTCGAGTTTAATATCATTCGTCCTCCCATTCCTGATACTTCATAATGGGTTTCTTTGTTGAAAGGCTTTTTGTTGGCTAGAGGGGTATGGGTGATTCCTGTTGTCGTTGAGGTCCTGCCGTCTGCTATTTCCGTTGTTATTGCTCTCTGCGTTGTGGATGAAAGGCCATAGGCTTGAGTTGGGGTTTGTTGATTGTTGTTGTAGACGAAGTAAAGAGTGGTGACGTTTTCGGTAGTATACACATGCAAATTTGCTCTGCCAGTGACAATTTAGGTATGAACAGGAGAGACAGTTTTCGCAATAACTGTGCTCGCGTAAAAATTTGAACCGGTCTTTTAAATCTATCGCGTAGTTTCATTTCGTGATTGGAATTATATAACTTACATGAAACTGGTTTGACGAAATCCTTGTCGAAGATTTGAGTACGACTATTGTTTACAAATGTGGAGCTTTGATTGCCAGCTCTAGGAGAAAAATTATTAAATTGGCATTTTGGTTTACCTGATCGATATGTTCCGAGGAGTTCGACTACTTCATATCTGCTAGTGAGGAACGTGTTCATCTCGGGCCAGAGTGGCAATCCCTTTCGAGAGCTAAGAGACTGTTCCCACAGGTAGACTATTTTACTTGGCAGTTTGGAAGAACACAAGTACACAAGCTCTCTGTGGAGATTTTTGTGACGCTGCTTGTTCTGACAAATATCAAAACGAAAAGAAAAACAAAAAGAACCCGAACAAATACCCTTTTTTTTACTAACGACGTTTGTGAGCTGTGTTTTTGCAACTGCCTTGAGGTAAGCTTCATTATAGACTGAAGGATTTGGGGTGCTTGCTGGGTTGCCTGAGGGGTCGTATTAATTCTAAAAAGTTTTAATGCTTCCAACATTTCGGACTTACACGTTTGGTAGCTCTCTGAGATTTTACAATATGTATATTGGGTCTATTGAGCCACTGACCACTGGGTGATCACCGTCCATTAATATTTCTTCGTAAGCTTCTAAACGGCTGTCCAGTTGTTGGATCTTGACCTCAAGTAAGGTTTCAGTTTGTCAGGGGTTTAGCACAAAATCTCTACTCTATTGCTTTAAAAAATAAATTTTTAGAGACAGTTGGTTATTTTGACTTTTGCTGAAGGGTTTCCATTATCCTGAGATATATTTTATTTATTGTATTTCGAGGGGCGAGAGAATTAGCACTTTAGTGTTTAAAATTGGCGCGTTTACTAAAAAATCGATCACTCTGGTACCACTGTACTCACTGTACTTTTGTTAGATGGGGCCCACTATGTAAATAAGATCCGCCCCTTTTTTGTTTTATTTGATAATTGAGTGCAATTGATATTGAGTGCAATTTCGAGAGCTCTATGTTCAAACAACTGAACATTAACGGTATATCTTCTTTTTTATTCTAAGGTACAAAAAATGTAGCTATTTTGGTGGGAAACGTTAATATTGCTGTGTGCATGCATACCTACACACCTATACATATGTATGCTCATATACATATGTATATTTTAAAAATTCTCGAATTAGACCCCAAACTTACATGTATGTATGTATGTACACATATAGTATATGTATGTAGTACACAAAATATGTATAGGCACATACATACTTATTCAGTCGTACGGGGATTTTTATTTTACTTAGTCGGTTTGGTTTTATGTCCTGTTCCATCTGCTTCTTGTTCGGCTGCCGGGGTGTTTACTAGTCCGGAACTGTGGGGCTTTCTCGGTTCTCAAAAATGCTGGTAATGTTAGTGTCGGCACGCACGACGGACACTTTTTAATGCACTATCGAATCGCTTTTTGTTATTGCAGGTATTCCACTAGCGCTGGCCATGCTTTGCCTTGTTTCTTGTGTTTTTTTAGATTAGCTTATTATTCGCCAAATTGCCACAGTTCATGAGTTTATTTATATTATATTTATCAGTCAAACTTTTTTACTACTTAAGTAAAACTTTTGGTTTCGATTTTTAATCAACCGTAAATTTAGTAATTGCTGCGTTCCGATTTCCTTCGCGTACTCCAACCGTTTTTTTTTTTTGGCCGAAAACTCATTGAACTTTGTTAGATTCGCGCAAATGGCCGCTCAAAGCTATATTTGATTTGTTTTGCGTAAACGTTTTAGAGGAGCGAGGCTGGTTTTGTATTACAAAATTCACTACACAAATTCAAGTTTATTGGCTTTTATATGTTGATATACATAATTCAAATGCAAAGAGGATAAAATGTATCGCCTTAGGGAGACTTAAGAATGTTTGATTCAAAACAAAATAGGTAGAAAAGGCGGAGTTAAATTAACAATTGGTTCTGATACAGGTTGAATGATCGCTTTAACAATTTAAAATATCAGAAGTATAATTAAAATAAAGATATTATGTGAGCGCTTTGGCGGACTGTTTTAATTAAACGTTTAACAATTTGATTAAGGTGCTAAATGAGAATTGTCTTTTGTTGATTTGGCGCCTGCCTTTCCAAATGGCGGAAATTGGTGAGTTCCCACTGCGGGGACTACCACATCAACCTGGCCTAACCTAACTGGCATGCTACACATTTTTGATAACTTTTTATTCCTTGCTACCTGCTATAATTAATTTTTTTTTACATTGATACCAAAATTGCGGCCAAAAACCCCGTAAGGCTCTATTCTTGGTTTGGCTTCATTCAGTTTGTAAATATAAGTAAGTAATAAGCAAAACATGAAAATTATTATTATTATTTCAGTCAAATTGATTAAATTAAAATAAGGTGGCCATCCTAAAAGTACCTTCGCAATGGAGCTTATTTTCTACAGAAGGGAATTGATGTAACTCTTAGAAAATATAGTAAAATCCTCCTCTCTATATAATACTTTGCTGCGGAGAACATGTTGTTACTGCTTAGGAAATTATAAAATTAGCAATCATTCAAACTTATATTCATTCAGTATCTTTCGAGTCCAGCTTTCCTTGTTTACAGGACTTCTATAATTTTATAATTAATTGTTTCACGACTGTCATACTTTTAAATTATTTTTCTTTAAAATATATAGCTGTACATCGCCTTATAAATAGCCGAAATGTCAAACTTTTGTTGAGATGGTGATATGACTAAGTATTTGTAAAATTAATTGCAATTGAATTTCGCACTGGTAAGAAATGTAAATACTTCGAAAATAAAGTTTTTCATGCAGCTAAAGGGTAATTGAAAAAAATGTACTAACCGTACAACCGAATGACTCCATCTGTTTCGCCACGGGGATTTTTGGCGACGCATTTGTAAATTCCATCATCTCCGCTACTGATATTTATAATTGTTAGCTTCATATGAGTTTTATACACCGGAACGCCCACACTTGATTCCACCCTGCAATGATTAATTAAAAAAAGTATTTTTATAATCATTAGATTCAATTGTTGAGACGTCGTTTAGATTCAAATTTAAGATTTTTCTCAATTTCATAATACATTGATACAATAGTCATTCAAACTTTTGGTTAAACCTCTGATTCGGAGTAAAACAAATTATAAAATCTTTTCAAAATATTTAATTAAACAATTTAAATTTTTCGGCAATACGTGAATATACTTATGTATATATACATACACACATTCATAAATTATATAAAACAGGTTGGTAACAACAGTATTGTAATCTGAAATTTGTCAAATTCAGTTGTTCATTGTTTGACTTTTCATAATATTATTACAGAGGATTTCAATTAGTTTAGCTAACATTATATTTTTTTTTATTGAAACAATGTTAATATTAATATTTTAGATTTATGTATCTTATGAACTGTTAAAAATCTACTTTTCAGATTGTCTTGTACCAAATAAACCCAGAGACGCAGGTTACGTACATTTCTTTTTTAAAATTTTCTTTGAATTTTACGAATTTTTTGTAATCTCAAATCAAAATCATTCGCTCTAAGATAGCTCTCTAAAAGCTCTGTTAAAGGAATTGAAACCAAAATATTCAATGATTTCCTCATCATTGTCGGAAAAAAACGATTCGTTTCTAAAACAAAAAAACATTGTTTCTTTATTTATTGCAAAATCTCACAAAGTCAACAATTTAATCCCCAATAGTTGTTAGGGAAAATTCTTATTTTTAGCTCTGAGTTATGCATAACCTCCTCCTATATAAGTACGGGGTCCACGACTTCGTTTCTGTTCTAGGACTCTTAAAACACTCAAAAAGAAACACCAAACGTGAAATGGGTTCGGGTGAATATATTCACTACGGCATAAAAAATACTCCAGAGTGACTTTCATAGAATTTATGAATATTCCGTAGTGATATCATAGAATTTATGAACTGTCCACAATGCATGGACGGCAGCCAAAAATGCAAATTATGAAAATTTAAAGTAAAGAAATATTTTAATAAGGATTTCTAAAAAGCACTTCTAGTAAGAAAATAAAATATCACAGAAAGATATTTTCATAATTTACATACATAAATGCCCCACCAACTTTTTATTTATTTTTTTGCTTATATTGTTTTGTTTTAAATTCTTTTTTTAAGTTGTTAAACGCGTGAACTCCATTTTATTGTATCACCGATATTGTACATTTGGGCAAAAAACACAAGGTATCTGTGATGTAATTTTCACTAATTTTAGATGGTTGACAGTTATCTAATTTTTATTCCTAAACGAAAGTAAAGCATGGACTAAGTTCAGTGGCGACGACATGGCCCTCTTTATGACTGTTTTTTTGAGGGAGCTTTCGGATGTGATGGCAAGTATTAACGCTGAGGAGCAATTTATGATTTTGAGTCTGTCCCGTTGATTGATGGGTACAGCTCGCCAGCTTTTGCAAAGCGTTCCGACATCGATGAATTTGGGTCGAAGGAATACGCAACATAAATCTGCTGATAGGAGCTCGTACTGTACAGGGGCTGAAGAGGTTAGTGAATAGACACCATCAAAAATATTTAGCTCAAAGTGCCTTTGCCGAACTCAGAAGTGTGAGACTGTCACCTTCCATTGCCGCTAGAACAATGGGGCTCACAAAGATGCCTTATCAAACCCGAATGTCCTTAGGCGATGTATGTGGGAATGTAACAACCCAAGGAAAATATTAAAGGTTGGCCCCTCTAATAAACAGCGCTTGCGGCGAAGAATTTAATGGTGAAATTTGCCAAAAGCTTTTGAAAGGTCGGTATATACGACATCAATCTGATATTTTTGTCAGAAAGCTTTAACAATTTGAATCTTAATAATTAAATGATTAGTACATGTGGAGATCTTGAGAATGTTAACAAAGCTTAATACATTCAAAATAGGGTCGAATATTGTTTACAATTGGCCTATAGTTTGTAATGCTGTTACGATCGCCTGACTTTAATACTGGCGTATGTGAACAAAGTTTGTTTTATATCCGAATTCAATATCGAATAAAAGAATTCAGTGCTAGTATCGGAAGTCATGTGACATGTCTCATAAGTCGAGAAGCTCGAAATGTGTATCATTCAAAATGTCAAACATGTAAGCTGGGGAACTCCAAAACGAGCGAGGAGTCGATAATGATCTCTCACAAAGACCAACTAGATTAAGTAAAAATTTAGTAGGTGTGCTTGAAGGCAACGATTGCGTTACCACAACATGAGCATATGACTCGTTGTCGAGTCCACTAAAACGGTTTTTGATGAAAGTGAAAGCGAAACCGAATCTGTTTGGGAAGCCCTTTTCAAATGATATTCGCAGGAAGAGCAAGCTGAAAGGAAGAACCTTCTGCGTCATTCCAAAAATGTCCCAAAACGTGATTTTTGGAGTCGACTTTTGGATTAAGCTCCAAGTCGAACCCCAGATAACATCAGATATTTCTCTTACGGTCTACAGAAAAAAATAATATTAAAAATCGGTTTCCAAGTATCGAAATAAAGGTTTAGGTTAAACTTCTTTGATGAAGTACCAAATCGAACTGGAACTGAATCTCGACGAGATGCTTAAGCTATGTGTCATAGAAGAGTCCCCGTGGTCCAATCCGATAATTCTAGTGAGGAAGCCACACAAAGTCGGTTTGTGTTTAGATACAGCATATTGATGAGATTTTTAGTAGAATACCCAAGGCAAAACTAAGCAATACAAACAAACCAACTCAGTGCATTAACCGTTGCTACAATGAACTAGCAACGCTGCCACTGCACAAGTAGAACATTTTGACTGGGCAGGTTAATGTATCAAAATACTGAGTTGGCACTTTTCTTTGATTGAAAGTGAAATACTGGAAAAGAGGTGGATTCATGGAAATTTAAAAGCTCTTGTCGATACGGGAGCAACTTCCTGCTACATTAAGCAGGGAGTATATGAAAATAAAAACGAATTAGCCATTTACAAAAGAGTGAAACCCGTAAATGAATATTCTGATATAAAATTTTATCACCTAATAACCTTATTCGGAGTCCAATAAGTTTTCCACGAAATACATAATTTGGATTCGACCTTCTTCTCGGTTATAATTTTTTGAAAAAAAAAATAGAAGCGCGTATCGATGTACGCAAAGGTAAAATAATTTACAAAGCAAAATATGAAACTGAAGAAGTAGAAAGAAGCATGGACATTAACACCCATGAAGTAAAGAAAAAATGCGAAGACAAATATATTAAAGAAATATAAAAGAAAAAATTTAAAAATCGAAACCTAAATAAGGTGAAACGTACAAATAAAAAAAACAAATCCTTTGGGAAGATATTACCGGCAATAAAAAAGATGAATTCATAACAGGAAACAGGAAAGTTCTACAAATTCAGCCGAAGAATTTACCGGCAATTATATACTGGAAAATATTTTTTTTTGGATAAAAGGAACTTGAAGCACCAGCCGATATTAATACCGGGAAGAAAAGTAAAATTATGAGAGAAGAAAAAATTTCGGGAATGAATATTCTGACGATATAAATTTCAAGTATTCTAAAATGAGTGGAAAAGCTCAGCCATATCAGCTGAAGATTATGTCAGTAAAAAAATAGAAGATCAGAGGTTGGTCGAAAACTCCGAACCTTTGAGGTCAAAAACCCTGGACATGAAAATGAAGATTTCCCAAAATTTAAAGAATACATAAAATACAAAATCGAAAAAACGCATTGCAATATTAATATGAGTTTTCCGTTTAGAATTGGGATAAAAGTGGAAATAGAACGAATAATGAAGAGCCAATATGAAGCAGACAATATCAGTATCTTTTATCAATAAATTCGTTGGTAAATAAATAAATTAATAGAATGCTTGACGAAAAACTTAGAGATCCTAGTAAAATCCCTTATAATTCAATAATTTGGGTCGTGCCAAAAAAGGATCAAACGACACCGGTTCTCCAAAACTTTCAATAGTAATTTATTATACAAAAATTATCGAAATGTGTCAACAATTTTTCAAAGGGCAATGGATGATATACTACAAGAACATATTGGGAAAATATGCCATGTTGGTATGGGATTTAAAAACAATTACAAAAATATTAGGAAAAAACAACATGAAAATTTCGAAAAATCGAAATATTTTTATACAGAAATTGAATTTTTGGGGTATATAATAGCCCTAAATGTTGTCAAGACAGCTCCCAACAAAATAAGGTTGATTTTAAATTATCTCATACCTGAAAGTCTAGGAAAGTTGAGAGGATATCTAGGAATTGCGGGATAGCTAGACCAGCAGAAATTGTTAAGTTTCTAAAAATGTGTCACATAAATTCAAATTAAATATAGACGAAGTAGTCATTTTCGGTTTCAATAGATTAAAAAGACATTTGGCGTTAGGAATGGAACTGGCGCAATCGGACTACTCTATGCTTTCATAGGAGGGTAAACCAATTACGTTTGTCTCTAAAACCAATACTCAAATATAAACAAATTATGCAACTAATGAAAAAGAATTAAATGTCAACGTTTGGGCTTCGAAATTATGTACATATACGTATGTATATGTATGTATACGGTGTCACTAATCTAGAAATTTTTACTGACCACCAACCATTGGCTTTTGCCTTGCCACTTTTTGCATTGAATAATATATATAGGGAAGATCAGTCCACTATAATTGAACGAACTCACAATAGCTACAATGAAACTATTTAACAAATTGAGAAATTGTGTAATTGCACAAAAATTAGAAATAGCTTTAAAACAGTTCATTCGTAACTAAGTAATATGTAATAAAAATAAATATGACCGTCATCCTTAGCAAAGCCCAACAGACAAAGCCTCAATCCCTAGAACAACTTCATATGACATTTTTACGACCAAAAAATGAAATTCATCACATGCGTTGATGCTTATTCAAAAAAGCATATAACAAAAGAATAATTGAGGAAAAGGTTTTGGATTTGCTTCAAAACATCACAGGTGTGAAACAAATTAGGTTGGATAACAAACCAAGTTTTACAACACCAACATCACTATTATACAATTGCAATAGCGTGATGCTTAAAGGAAGAATATAATTTAGTAAGCCACTTAGAAACAATTTTTGAGCCTCACGGCAATATAACATGACAATACATTCCGTCACAAAACTCAGATCAAGAGATGTTTTCCATAATAAAATAAACCATGAAAAACAAGTAAAAAAATTGCGTGAAACTCCCAAACAAAATGAAACATTAAAATTGCATGAAAATAAAAAAAACGTTATTTTGGATAAAACTCATAATTGAACAAAAAATATTGAGGAAAATATAGTTCTCCACTTCGTTAGTCACGTAGAGTTAAATAGTTAAATAACGATTAAATATAACCCATGTAAGGTATAGGCAAGCAAAGAAAAAGAGAGAGAAGACGATTCGACGCATTTTCGTTGTTACCTCTTTTGTATATTTGTATATTTTGCACAGTGAGAACAAACTTAGAAATTTGCATTTGATCCGCTCGCGGAGCTTAAACAATGTGCGGACAATTAACTTGAACGCTTAATATAATTGAATTTAATTTCGTTTTTATGATTTTAATATATAACAGTTGTTAAACATTCCAATTTCAGAATAAAGCAGTGGTACTTAATAAAATAATATATGTGGGATTGAGGAATCCCCAACACAGTTGATAACCCTTACAATTAATTCACTCGACGTTAACTACATCGCTACGAAATAAAAGCTACATCGACGACGACAAAAGAGAACACGAGTAAAACTATAGAAGCGAAGCCGATTAGACGTTTTGACGAGTTGACGCGAATTTAAAAGCATTCAACTTTCTGTTAAGGTCTGCAAACATTCACAATGGAAAATAAACGGCGGTTTTAAATATAAAACAGAATTTCAGTTCTTATTTGTTATCTGTGTGTATGCACACAGAGGAATTGAAAAGGTTCAGGTAATTATCTGGCTTAAAGGATCGACCCCCATTTTATGAACCCCGTTTCCAGAATCCAAGAGGGATTCTGGACCCTATTCAACCCCGCCCTTCCCTATTCAACCTTCGAGCCGGATCCTTAAGGCAATAATTAATCTTTTTAAATTTTTTTATAATTCTATCAACTCTCGCCAAGTCCCGAAAAAGGCAGTGCAACAAATTAATTTGTGTGAAAGTCCCTGAATAGCAGGCAGCAAATTAATTTGTGTGAAAGTGAGCAGTGAGCGCAGGCCACGAGGGCTAACAAATAAAATGCGCTGAAATTGTGAAAAAGCCGAAAAAGGCAGTGAAACAAATTAATTTGTGTGAAAGTCCCTGAATAGCAGGGCAGCAAATTAATTTGTGTGAAAGTGAGCAGTGAGCGCAGGCCACGAGGGCCAACAAATAAATCCCGCTAAAATTATAAAATTTTATAAAACAGCCATAGTGGCAGTGAAAGTCCCTGAATAGCAGGGCAGCAACTTCAGTTTGTGTGAAAGTCCCTAAAGGTAGGGCAGTGAGCGCAGGCCACGAGGGTCATCAAATAAAACGCGCTAAAATTATAAAATTTTATAAAAAAGGCATACTGGCAATGAAAGTCCCTGAATAGCAGGGCAGAAAGTTAATTTGTGTGAAAGTCCCTAAAGGTAGGGCAGTGAGCGCAGGTCACGAGGGCCAACAAATAAGACGCGCTATTACCAAAAAAAAAATATACATATAATAAATCAAATAAAGCCAATTAAAGTAAATTGCCCAGTCATCGTCAACGCGAAGTGCTGCAAGGGCCTTACAAAAGCCCCAACGAGCTGCCATAAGGAGGTACTGAACTTTTGGCGGCACCAAACAATAACCCCGATACTAAAAGCTGGTGCATATTCGCGTATTCGGGCGCGAAGCAAAACGTTTTGTGGGACTGAGGAAAAATACACCAGGTGACAAAGCCAGGCAAAGGCTTGAAGGAGTTCGCCATCGGTATACTCACCCGGACCCCCCCAGTAACACGTAATTTCACCCCAATCTGACGAGAATCAACAAAAAACAAAAATTTTTTTTTTAAATTTTATTTTCTTGTAAATTTTTTAAAGTTGTTTATTTCGAACCTCAATCTTTAAAGGAATAAAAAAAAAGTTTGTTAACAATGGCTCACGCAATCGATTTTTCACGCGCCTGTAGTGCCCTGTTGGAGTTTGAGGAGAGGTGCAATACAACTCCAGGGGCAAGGCATTCCATATTTTCTCTTGGGATTCAAAAAGAGGAACTCAAAGCATTATGGACAAAAGTAAAATAATCTTTTGACAGCCATTCACAGGCTTTGTCTGAAGACGAATCAAATAACGCGGCCATGAGTTTAGCAAAGTGTAGGTATCTGGATTTATATACAGCATACTTGATGTACGCTGCGTTTATGGGTGAAACCATTCATAATCTGACTTTTGTTCAGCAAAGCTCATCAATGGTAATCCCCTCAAACTGCCATTCTGAGCCACCTCTGCGCTCAAACGTTAATCTTCCTCCGTGCGATAAGGAAATTTTTTATGGGGTTTATATGGCATGGCCCTGTTTTCGAGATTTATTTACAGCCATCTACGTAAATAATTCGCGTCTAAGTCCGGTGGAAAAATTATACCACCTCAATCAAAATACTCGTGGGGAAGCCAGGGACATCGTAAAGAAAAGCCCTTTGACCAATGACGGTTTCGCTATTGCGTGGCAAAATCGCTCCGATAGATACGAAAACAAAGGAGCCATGGTGAATAGTCAGTTTAAGATTTTGTTCAACTTGCCTACGGTGACAGTCGAACGCGGCACCGAGATAGAACATCTACAGCGTGCAGTAAATAAGTAAATAATTGCATCTCATTTCTGCAAATGTATGGCATTGAAATTGAAAACTGGGATGCAATTTTTGTCTTTTTTGTCTCCAGCAAATTGCCGGACACTACATTAGCTTTATGAGAACAGGGAATCGTTCACAAGGCTGAGATTCCGAGATGGGAAGATTTAGATAACTACCTCTCGAGCAGGTTTCAGACTTTGGAAACGATATCTGATATTCAAAGTTCACGAGGACAGGACGAAGTCGTGCATCAGCCGGGATACACGAAAGGAAAATATCGGCCCATCATAGTCAAATGACGCAATCAGCTTGCAGGTTGTGCCCAGAACAGTCGCATTCTTTGAGAGCTTGTTCAAAGTTTTTAGCGATGAAGGTAGATGATCGGTTTAAGATAGTTAGGAAATACATCTAGCGAAAAGTTTTAAGAGCACTTTTAGCTGTTTGAGCTGCCATCAACGGCACCATTCTTTGTTGCATCGCTCTCCTAGTAACAATCAACGTTCGTTTACAAAAGACGGAGAGGCTCGAATGCCTCACCCCCCAGCCCCAACCGGAAATGTGAATGCTCTGTTCGCCGCAAGTGCCAAAAACGTTGTTTTGGGTACGGCCATGATATATATTAGTTACTTAAGAGTAGACTATGAGGCCAGAGCCCTTCTTGATTCAGGTTCAGAAGGAACTTTTAACACGGAGCGGTTGCAGAGACGCATCAATCTTCCGACACGACCAGCTGAGATGCAAGTCTGTGGAATAAATGCGACAGCATCGGCTAAGGTGCGAAAAGTTGCCCACTTTGTTATAGGTTCTCCTGCCAACCCCCAGATTAGAATTGAGACAAGAGGTATGATTCCACTCCAACTGACAGGAGACCTACCCCAGTTTTCGGTAGATCAAGCACATCTTGATCTTACCTCGAGGTTTGTATTTGCGATGGGAAAATTTTCTTAAAAGCTTCACGTTTATTTCGAATATCAAAATCCCAAGGTGAATCCATTTCACCCCGTGGAATGAAATTGAGTTTCGTGGATTTTGTGATGCCTCCGAGAAGGCATATGCAGCTGCTCTGTATGTGAGAGTTCGCGATCGAAACTCAGACAGGGCCCCATACATAAATTTACTTGTAGGCAAAACGAAAGTAGCACCAGTGAAAACAGTCTCTCTACCTCGGTTAGAATTGTGCGGAGCGCTGCTCTTAGCAGAATTAATTAATGCTTTACTTCCGCAGTTCGACGTTGGCCAGCCAGTGATCTACACATGGACTGACTCCACCGTTTTGCTCTCGTGGCTAAGGAAGTCCCCTGCTACTGGCCCACGTTCCTGGCAAATCGAGTTGTCAAAATAGAGGAGCTCATCGGAGTGAAAGGATGGAATCATGTTGATTCAAGCGATAACCCGGCAGATTTAGGTAGCCGTGGCTTATCGCCCCAAGAATTGGCGAAGAGCACTCTGTGGTGGCAGGGCCCTAATTGGTTAAAGGAGAAACCATCTGGCTGGCCCCAAAAAACTGATGAGGTGAAGGTGGAGACAGGGCTGGAGCAGAAGGTCGTTCGAGTCAATACAGGTCGTATTTTGCAAGGGACGGACATTTTGGAACGATTCTCCGACTTCTCTCGTGCCCTAAGAGTAATTGCACGAATTTTTCACTTTTACTACAAGACACATCAGGTACATAAATCAACCCCAAGACAGGAAACGTCAGAAATAACAGCAGTAGAAATTCGAAAGGCAAATTGTGTCTTATTATGTTGACTCAAAAACAGTGCTTCTCTAATGAGTATCAAGCACTTGTGACGTCAAACCCAGTAAGCGCAAAAAGCTCCATCCGCACTCTCAATCCCTTCCTCGATGGAAACGGAGTCATGAGAGTTGGAGGGAGGCTTGCGTTAGCTGGGCTACCCTACAGCGAACGATACTCTGTAGTTTTACCGTACGATTGCCAATTTTCCCGACTTCTCGTCAGATTCTCACATCTGATTTCTCGGCATGGGGGAAATCAACTCATGTTGAGACTCTTGAGATCCGAATATTGGATCGTACGAATGAAAAATTTGATAAAAAACAGGATTCATAATTGTAAAATTTGTCAAATTCACAGAAAAAAGACACGAGAGCAACTGATGGGATCATTGCCCCCTGAACGATCGGACTTATCTCGTCCCTTCACCAATACAGGCGTGAATTTTACTGGCCCGTTCGAGATAAAGAATTTCACAGGCAGGGCGTGTCTAATAACAAAAGGTTATGTATGCGTTGTTGGCTGTTTTGCTACGAAAGCAATACATTTCGAGGCAACCAGTGGCATTTTCCCGTTTTGTAGCAAGACGAGGCTGTCGCCGTAGCATGTACTCCGACAATAGGATGAACTTTTTAGGAGCCAACAAATCATTAAAGCAACATTTCTGAAACTTTCTTGCCGAAGCCTCGTGTCTAACCACACAATCATATGCACATCAAGAAATAACCTGGCGCTTCATCCCGCCGGGAGCTCCCCACATGGGAGGGCTTTGGGAAGCAGGTGTAAAGATCTTCAAAACCCACTTCCGTAAGGTAGCCAATACTAGGCGATTCACGATGGAGGAACTCTCGACGTTGCTGGCCAAGATAGAAGCTTGTTTGAATTCGCGACCTATTCGTCCGCTTTCAGAAAGCCCCGAGTCAACAGAACCTCTCACGCCAGGACATTTTTTGATCGGCAGTCCGCTACTCGCGATTGCGGCACCTGAAATTAGAGGAAACCCGATGACGATCATCAACCGATGGCAAAAGAATAAGGCAATCCATCAAGGATTCTGCCAGCGGTGGGAAAAAAAATATCTGGAAGAACTACACAAGCGAGGCAAGTGGCAATACCCCCAACGAAACATCGAAGTGGATGATTTCGTGGTTATCTAAGAGGATAACTTACCCCCGAACGAGTGGCGACTTGACAGAGTTGTTAAGGTTTTTTCAGGAAAAGATAGTCGCGTACGGGTCGTAAACATACGTACGACAAGAGGCGTAATTACACGCCCAATCGTCAAACTAGTGCTATTACCTCTAGTCAAACCAAATTAACGATTTCTCTATTTTCAGAAAAATATCTAAAAATGATCCGTGTGACCCGAGAGCATAACCGATGCCCAGTGTGCAAGCACAACCACAACCTCCTTTTTTGCCGGCAGATGCGCCGCATAGAACCAGAGGAGAGACTGCGTTCTGTCCTCCTGCACGGCCACTGCTCCAACTGCATGTCACCGCGGCATGCAACCAACGAGTGTCCGTCACTGCGAAACTGCGAAAAATGTCAGGGACGGCACCACAGTCTCCTGCACCTGTGGGAAACTCCCAGAAGCGAGGAAGACGTATCGGAAGGACAGAGGGCGGTAGACGAAGGGCACGAACAATCAGCCGAAGCAGCAACTGTGCGGATCGAAGAAGTGCTGGAGTTCGATGCGAGCGATGAGGACATCCAGCTGGCGGTTGAAGATGCGCATGATACGACTGAGCCCCGGGTATTCAGACCTCCTCGGTCGGGTATCCGGTCGGCAATCCAGCGCCCCCCACCACGCCCAGAGAGCAGAAGATCGAATTCTCGCCATTCCGATGCCCATGAACCCCGTAGACGAGTAAGAGACGCCCGAGAGCTAATCAAGGGACCTGGCCGTAGAGCTTTAGGGCAATCTGTCCTTACTCCAACCATATTGGTGAAGGTGATGACCGGCGGAAAGATACACACGGTACGCGCTATCCCGGATCCTGGTCAGAGCACCACAACCATATCGAGAGCCCTCGCCCGACGACTACACGCCGTGCCACGAAGTGGAGAGAAGTGCTCCGAGTGCTTGCAAGAAGTGAAACCCCGTATTGAATTTGAAGTAGGAGACCCCAGAACGCGGCATTAGTTTTAAGCATTTTTGTTAAAATCAATTTGGAAATTTTTATTAATAAGAACAAAAATGGATTTAAAAAGAAAACATGTAATATTGCAGAGATACTGCAAGGCGGGCGGCATGTTAAGGTCTGCAAACATTCACAATGGAAAACTGTCACAAGGAGATGTCGCTGTAAGCTACTCGCTGACAGGACTCGTTACTTGGTTTGCTTTTGCACGAGTCCTGTTAGCTGAACCCGTTCCCAGATAGTGGTGCTATAAAAGCGACCGGCAACCAGTAAAACACTCTTACTCTTTTGATTTCTATCATCACAGCGACATCTCAGCAAATAAACGGCGGTTTTAAATATAAAACAGAATTTCTGTTCTTATTTGTTATTTGTGTGTATGCACACAGTGGAATTGAAAAGGTTCAGGTAATTATCTGTCTTAAAGGATCGGCCCCAATTTTATGAACCCCGTTTCTGGACCCTATTCAACCCCACCCTTAAGACTTTCCATTTTATAAACAAACTTAATTTGTAAAACTTTTTGAATTTCTTTTATCCGCAAATAAAACTTTATATACTTATAAAACTGTTTCTGAAACTATTAAATAAACAGGAAAGATAATAGTGGATAAAAAGTCCCACATATATACGATGCATAACCACCGAACCAGCGGGCAGGCCTTCTACACTACTTAGGATTACATCGCCGATATATATTGTACATATATGATGTAAGTGGAACTCAAATATTTTCATACATATATGGTCTTATTTCTCTTAACTCTGCTGTAACCTTTCCACATTTTGAAGGGTACATATGAATACACATACATACATAGATGTATGTGACCTGGTCTACGGAAAGGGGGCTTAGGTGTCAAAAAATCAATTTTCACTTTTTAGTTGATTCGGATGGAAGATGAGATGCTTTTTCACGTGGTAGAATCCAAAAAGTCATAACTTGTTTGAAAGTTCCCTAAAAATGTAGAGAAAGAAGAGTAAAAACATTGAATTATAAGCTATAAATACATGATTATACACTAGAAAAACGTATTATGGGCCAAAAATAATAATGCTGAGTAGTTTATGTATTTTTCTTTGTTGTCGTTTTCCTTGAGATCTTTTTACGTGTTGATCCTGAGGAAGATGGACCTGGTTCCTCGTCTGGTTTGAGAACATCTTCACTAGTTTTTGCCTTCCGTTTCTTCGATGGCAAATCTTTCGGCAATGGAGCCACAATATCTACTTTAGATATATCCGAAACTAAGCTGCGAAGATTGTGATAGATGTACCACTGACGTTCCAAAGATAAACCGGATAAGACAGCAGCTGCGCAGTATTAGAGTAAACGTCACTTCTTCAGTGTTACTCTTTTAAATGTTCCACACTAGCAACTTACACGATGAACTATAATAATATTCCGACCAAAAACAACAGTTACTGGACGTCCTTGAAGCCTCTGGAAAGGAGAACAATTAATGAGATAACGAGAAACTGACGAAACGAGTTGTTTATTTTTAACAGCTGTTTCCCAGAAAACTAGTTTTCGCACGTTAGCTCCCTTTTCGTAGACCAGGTCACATATATATAAGTAGGTGTCAGTTGTATTGTGTACGCACGTACATGTAGGCACATGCTTACATTAGGGTGGGCCAATTAAAAATGTTCAAAGCATCATCGCGAATCTGGTGCTATGGATCGTACAGAGTAGTTTTGCCCAAGGAACCGTACTTCTAAAATTAATTTCGAGTCCGGAGATACTAAAAAGTCGATCTATTTAGTGCATTTCAATTAAAATTTAAAAAAAATTATTGAATATATGTATATATATTCGACCTTCTCATAATTCAAAACACCTAAAAATGTTCAGCGCTGAAAATTCTTTAAAGTATTATTCAAATTCCTAGCAAAAATTATTTTTCTGAGTGTTCGAAAAATGTGTGTAGACTACTTGATTTTGATGAGGTTATCTGTATTTCAGAACATTTAGTGAAAGTCGACTATGGATCCAATACCGTCTACATCACAAGCTGCAACAGCATCAACAAGTGCCGAAAGTGACAGTAGTTTGAAACATTTGCTTACACACGATGTTGTTAATTTTGGTATGCCTTGTGAATTGAGTGATCTTAATCTATCAACAAAACAGGATATTTGAAGATATTATTTTTACTTGACCGACCGTGTTAAAAACCAAAGTGAAGTTTTCATATAAAACATTTACTTCCAATGTGACCAATGTGAATGCTTTGTTTGACAAATATAAAACCGAAGTAAGAAATGGAAAAATAAGGCAACATTCGAACCGTACGTACAATCCACAAAAGAATTATTTTATATTGGACAATGCAAATGCACCTGAAAGCAGCTCTATGCTCTAATCCACATTAATTCCAGAAAACTTGAAAGAGTTCATGAGAGATCAACATAATGAGAGAAAATCTACGACAGAAATTGTTGAGCAAATACCCACGACTACAATAATACAAATGGCTACCTATAGCCAGGATGATACATACGATCCAGAAGGTGATATGGATATAATGAAGGACTATCAGTGCATGCTCAAGATCTTTCTCCAACCAAACGAGGACCATACAATTTGACCAACTACATATGTATGTTATCGCTTTTTGTTTTTAACTACTTTGCTTGTTTGTAACTACTGCATTTTCCCGCATACATATGCACGTTGAGCATACCTAATATTTATATATAAGTAAACCAATGCCGGTTTCTCATTTTATTCCATTACACAGAAGCGCGGGTCAATCCCCACATCGCATGCAAAATGTTGAGGACCGTCTTTAACAGAATGATATGTAAAAAAAACCACTCTCTAGTATACATACTTACACTCGCATACTTAGCTGCAGTAACCGTTTTCTCTTAAGATATTAATCATGACATTCTTCAGTGGAGCTTAATGGTTTTTACCATAACCTCCCCGAACTCCATCTTTTGATTGAAAAACAGTCACCGGACGTTGTAGCTTTTCAAGAAACACACTTACAATGAAATCAGATTTTCAAAAAAGCATACTTAAAAACAATACCCCTCGTTCGCCTCTTCTAATATCTCACCTCTTTTAACATGGAATATTGACCGAGATCGGCACGGTAAAGACCATATGCCCATCCTGATTTCATTTAGAGACCGGTCGAATACAGAAACACAGGCGAAATGCCACAACGACTACACGCGCTTCAAAATTCAGAATGCCAATTGGGACAAATTTCATAATGTGACTCTTAATAACTTTAACAATACACTACTGTCTCATAGCATTAACAAAGATGCAGCTTTTCCACAAAAACGTCATTTCGGTAGCAAACCAATCCGTGCCTCGCTTTTTTTCTAGACACATAAATCCCAAATCAGTTCATTGTGGAACAATAATAATCAAAAGACATTGTGGAACAATGAAATTCAAAAGAGAGGCCAAAGTAACCATAGAGCTTTCACGGGGAATCTCTGATCTCTGATCTGGCAGCAATTGCTGGACAATTTGGAATCTATGGCCTGCTAACACGATAGGAACTTCGGTTCTTTATTTTCAAATCAATAAAATAGCACTTCCGTTGAAATAAATTACCAGCCTATCTACTCTGCGCGTTTAATTGAATCTGATGTTCCGTTAATTGGTCTCTATTCCGCACTAAGTAATGCTAAAGGTAAAACTCCGGGTCCGATAAAATTTGTTTCGATATGCTGCCTCTTACTTCTAAAAACTTACTTATTTACTTACTTTCCTGCTAACTGGCACCAGTTGGAAATACCAAGACGTCAAGTACTTTTCCACTTGGTCCTTCTAACGAAGAGGAGGCAGTCCACTTCCTCTAACGCCACCACCTGGTACCACGTTGAATACTTTCAGGGCTAAATAATTTTGGTCCATTCGCATGACATGCCCCAGCCAAAGTTCTATCGTCTGCGGTATTTGCTGGTGCAAAAACGTAGAGGTTCACAAGTCTTTCTCTTAAACACGCCAAGGGCAGTTGTTGTTGTAACAGCATAAAACATTTCCCAAACAATTTTTCCGGTATCGTAAAACCGACAGTCGTGGGAACGTCCAAGGGCAGTCTCATCCGATGCTGACAGTTCCCATGCTTCAGCGCCATACAGTAGCACTCATGCCCATGCTTAGCACCTTATAAAGTGTGTTTTGGTTCGTCGACTAGCAACTGTTGGCAAGAGAGATTCTACGTTGGATTTCGAGGCCGGCATTATTGTAGGTGTTCATGCTGGTTCCAGATAAACAAAGTCCTCTACTTTTTGCAAAGTGTAATTGTCAACAGTGATGCGGGAACTAAGACGCGACTCCGATGACTGTATATTTTATGACATGAGGTACTTAGTTTTGGGCTCGTTCACCTCCAGACCAATACGTTTCGTCTCTTTATCTAGTTGAGAAAAGGCAGAAATAACGGCTTGGTTGTTGAGGCCGATGATATCGATATTACCCGTATACACCAGAAGTTGCACGGTCTTATAAAATATGGTACCTAAACGGTTTAATTCTTCCTTTCTGACATAAAAGTCGCACGAAAGAGAGTGACCCTGTCTGAAACCTTGATTGGTTTCAAACGGCTCAGAAAGGTTCTTCCCTACTCTGATGGAGCTGGTTGTGTCATTTTACATAGCCGTATTAGTTTTGAGGGGTGCCTAATTCAGACATTGCGGCAAATAGGTAACTTCTTCTCGTGCTATCGAGGGCTGACTTGAAGTCGACAAATCGTGTCGCACTTGAATAGCTCTACTGGCAGTTCGTCAGCACCATCGGCTTTATTGTTCTTTAGCCGCGCTATTGCCGTTCGAGTTTCGTGCATAGGAAGTAACACCATAAGCTTTATTTCACTTCACGTTGAGAAAATTATGACCGACAATTATGAGGAATAAAGCCATACGATCTTATTTCAACACATATAGTAATAGTTGTTTCTTTAGCGGAGATCCCTCGTCGGCTCGTCAACATGTGACTGCTCGCGCTCCGCGATTCCAAACAGCTCACACACACAGTACAAAGTAATCCGAACCCCGCCATTAGGAAGAGCAGAGTCACAGGTTTTAGAAAAACTACCCATCTAAACAATCCAATGACCCCTGGGGATGCATTTGAAAATGAAGTAAAATTACAGTTTTTTTCGGAGAATTTGGAAAGCTGTTTTCTAGGGATATGACATTTATTGTACAAATAACGACCACAATCGGGATCATAACCCTTGGTCAGCCAGATTCTCCTTTCTGGTTTAGGACAGAAGAGAGGGCTCGCCCCTGTCAGAAGTTAAAGCGCAGAATGGCCTATAATTAACTCATCGGAACCTCTAGACTGCACCAATATAACGTCTGAGTGGCCACCGTGGAACAGAAATTTCTTGGTACATTTGATTGCAAACAATAAAATAAAAGAAGATGAGACAACATAAATGTCAACACTTCTGTGGTTAGTTGGTGCCCACGGCGCTAACATCTATAATACGATATTTGCTATGATGGGTCGAGTGACTCGTTGCTGGGCACTATAAAAGTAACAGGTGCAGCTGCAAATGATGAAGATCTCGCACATCAACGAACCCTGGATTTCGTTATTAAGGCGTTCAACGACCGCTGCTTGCCTCAGAAAAACGTCGCTATGTAAGTTTAACTTAACTGAACCAAGACATTTAACGCATTCAAAACAGAACTGCGTACGCAACTAAGCCGATGCGAAGACACATGTGTATGCGGTAAATCGTACGAGGAACGGATGCTACGTGATAGAATTCTGATTGGCATATTTAACAAGAGTTTGCAGCTTAGGTTGCTGGATGGCCGAAATATGTCGCTAGAAAAGACGGTCGACATGTGTTGAAGCGGCGAATATTAATAAGAATATTTTGGAGGTCAAGGAGGTGGTAGCTGGGGTTGAGCCGACATCGGAGATAACCGTAAATGCTATCAAACAGTTTTACTTTAACTGTAGTGAAAGCTGGGATAAATTTTGAAATTATTTGAATTTAGATTAAACTCAGTATTAAGTAACAAATGGACAAAAGCATACCAAATTGGAAAACAGACAGTAATATTTAAGAAAGATACAGGGGCGGACGTTAACTGCATACCAGAAAAATTACTTGGAGAGTTAGGTACTAGTATATCAAATGTGAACAGGAGGGAAAGCTTTTCACTTTTTGATTACAGAAACAATAAAATTAATGCACTTGGAGTGATTGAATTAAAACAAAAGCCAATCATGCTACTTCATTTGTTGTTGTTTATAATAATTCGGAACCAGTCCTCAGAATTCAAACTAGCTTTAAACTAGGGTTGATTAAACAGGTGGATGCAAACGGTTACCGGAAAGAAAAAGAAGAGGAGAACTCTAAGCCAGTCTAACATTATAGAAAATATATCCCTGTTGCGTTGGGTGATCGACTTAAAGGGGAAACTGAGCAACTGATAATTGGTGGAAGAGTTTCACCAGATGATTATCCAACCGACTGGGTTAAAAACTTACAGATTGTTGACCGACCTGGTGGTGGACGATTATGCTTAGGGGAAGTAGGGGCACAGTAATTTTCAAAAATAATTCGAAGCAGTAGAATCCTGGCGTAATCGTTGACGACAGACATGGAATTCATACATTATCATTGAGAGTTTCAACTACCTCTATAGACGCAATCGCCGATTTATTTCCAAGTTGGTGCACTCGGATTTCAATACAAGTGAGTTATTGCCCGAGGAAGGTGCAGTAAGAAGGGAATGTGAATCTGACAGTCCAGGCAGCACACTTAATCAGAATGCAATCTGAGGTTTGTTGAAATTTTTCATTGGAAGCTCGTTTCACGTGGCTGGTACCAAGCCCAACGCACAACCAGATTTCTAAAAAAAAAACACCTTCTAGAAATTTAAAACCTAGTCCTTACTAGGGGGAAGATTCCACAGGAATGGAAACGCGCAACGGTTTCATCTTTGAAGAAACCAACTAGAAAGCTAGTCCATTTACTTCCTTGTACAAGTAAAATTCTGAAAAATATTATAGCAAATAGGCTCGCTGAACTTCTTGGCGTTATATTTAGCCTACGTTAAAAAATCACTTGTAACCCGTTTAAACTTAACTAAATGCTTTACTATTTATCACAGCCGTTCTCAGCCTACCATTACACTTCAGATAGTAAAATCAATTGTCTTATCAAAAGTCTATTACGGGCTTCTTATTTATGGGCACACATCAAAAGCAGAAATGCGGGGATTGGAAACAGCATGAAATGCGTCAGACAGATACACTATTAGTGCTTTCCGATCGACCCTGGGCTTCTAAAGATCGAACATAGGGTAAACATCCTGACCGCCAAACTTATACACAAAATTATAATGCCTAAAGAAGGGATGCTCCCACGTAATATAATAATAATATAATAGTAATATAATAAGCTCGTGATTGGCCTTGTAAACCACGTTGGATGCTGAATAACCATTGCATTATTAAATCTTTATGGTATTTTCCTAAACACTCAACATCACCCAGTATTTATTTATTTCACTTTTACGAAACGCTCAACGTGTACAACAACTGCTTCCTAGCTAACATAGACGGCTCAGAACCTTCTTCGGGCACGGGTTATGCAGTAGATAGCGCAGAATTTAATGTTACGTTTCGCAAGACTAAATCACTATTCTACAGCCTACACTGCAGAATCTGAAGCAATCGTCTTCGCCCTCAAAGCATACAGCTCTACAGGAAAATTCATAATTTGCACGAACTCTCTTCCCTCAATTAAATCCATCGAGAACGTACACAATCGAAGTTCGACTATCTCGAAAGTTCGTGACTTATTAATAACCTACGAAAATAAATTAAAATCGTCGTTGATGAAGCTGCGAAATTCGCATCGGGAGCTCTAACATAAATAGCTTAAATTCTCCCATTATTAAAAGCGAATGAACCCGAACGGCCATGCATCTGTATCCAGTCTATATCGAAAGGATCCACATTCGATTGGGACAAACGCTCCTAGCTCTACAACACCCGTTAGAAAACACTGATCAATTATGAATTATCTAATCGAAAATTACTTCACATCCAATAGACACCGCAACAATAATCTAAATGACTTATTAAGGGAAGTAAATTACAACAAATTTCCACTGTAAGTAGCATACTAAAAGAAAATATTTTGTACTTTATAATTTAATGAGTCATGTAACACAAAATAAAAATTAAAAGTTTTAAAAATATTAAAATCAGCAGTCCCCTCATTTTTCCTTTCAACTCTTGTATATGTAGCAAATAATAATTTTTATGGGCTTCCTCCGGAAGAAGTCTGATGAGGAGATGTGGGAATTTCCGAAATAGCTATAACTTCTACAATTTGTTGGTTTTCCTATAATTTTTCCCATGAAAAATGGCCTTGAACTGATAAAAAAATTTATTTGATACAAATACATGTGCCGAAAAATTAATATATATATGTATATATAAGTACATATATCAATGGCTCCGCTGATTCTTAGAGTGTCGTTTGCCGCTCCCCCTTTTCTCGGGACAGAATTCCCACCATGTGACCACAATACCTGATCCACTGTTAACATCCTACTCTGTTAATAACTGTTCCCAACGGAGTTTCGATACTCTGTCATTATTTCGACTAAACAATCGCCACATAGTTTACGCTCCCAAACGTAAAAGCTCTCTCTATCGACCTAACCACGTCCAGAGAACTTATATTACACAGAGAAGGCCTAAGTTAGGATGACGGTGTGAATTGCCAAAATCCATCAATATTTTTTGGCTGGCAATGGCGGCTGGGGAAATCCGAGAGTCGGAAGTTAACAGAGCTGAGCGAAGACAAAATTTGTTTAACAGATAATGATTTCTGATAAATGTTAATTGTTTTGCTCGAATTTTAGATTTTGCTAAGATATAAATATAACTTGATGGAAACTTCTAAATAATTGATTGGATGTACAATTTGGCTTTACTTAAATATTCACATGATAAGAATGAGTCAATTGTGCAAACATATGCAATAAATAGCTTTATTCACTTGCTGCTTTGCCGTTTAATATTTTGTATGAAAAACTATATGAAATTTAATAAAAGGCGAAGAAACTTAAGAAATGCTAGGTGTTTTGATACATTTATATAAGTACCTGTGTATGTACATAGCAGATTTTAATATCAAAATAATTGTGTTCATACTTATGCACGTAGATATGTACATACATACATATGTATGGATGTGTATAGGAAATGTACTTATCGTATAAGCATATCAATCGTTATCATACTTGAGTATATACATACATATGTATATAATATGCATAAACATATGTACATACATATATATATATCCCCAAATATATAAGTACGTATACATATATGTACATATAGGTATATGTACATATTCATAAGTGCATTTGTACTTACGTGCAATCTTAAATAACTAAAAGTCAAGAAGTGCACATGAATTAACCTATATCTATTTTTATTGATACACATTTACATACATATGTAGTAAATGCATTCTTACAACAAATGTATGCATATACATACATACATATATGTAATAAAGGGTCTTGCAATAGGGAACCTACAAAAGTAGAATGACAGCAAACGACGCCATATTTTTCCCCGCTCTTTTGACATTTCTCTTCAGTAAAGTTTGCCATTTCATCACGGAAAGATATACGATCCATTAAAGAGTCGAAATTATTAAAATTTACTACCGAAATTCGGAGTCAATTGCCTCAACTTTAAGAGCGCTACGCCCAATTTATGGTCGTCGTCATTTCTGGCTGAATGGCTTCGTCAATAAGCAAAATATGCGTTATTGGACAGGCAGCAATCCACACGTACTCCATGAGTCAACATTGCATCCCAAAAAAAATTACGGTTTGGTGCGGTTTATGGGCCGGCGGCGTCATTGATGATCAAGACCGGAACGTTACTGTGAATGGGAATCTCTACCGCTCAATGATAACCGAATTTTTTTGGCCCGAAATGGATGATATGGACTTGGACAATATGTGGTTCCAACAGGACGGTGCCACAAGTCACAAAGCGAATGTCACAATCGATTTATTAAAAACCAAGTTTGGTGAACGTGTTATCTCACGAAATGGCCCAGTAAATTGGCCGCCTTGTGGTGCCCATGCAAAAGAAATCGAGTTCCATACATAATTGCATCGAATATACTTTCACAGAAATAAAGAATTTAATTCATATCCCAAACCGTTTTTTTTTTATTTAAAAAAACTTTTGTAGCGTTCCTGTTGCAAGACCCGATATTTGCCAGCATTCATTTCATCCCTCCACCAGCGTGACATTCTGAAAAATCTTCAACTACTACATAGAACAACAAAAAATTCATTCATAATCGCACGCGCATATTTCTGTGAACAAATGCCGTTCATTCATATTGCGAGCATTTCATCTCCCTGCGCACGCAAATGCCCTCCTCAACAATATTTTCCGCGACGATCACAATAATGCTAAAATCCTAAATTTTACAAACCATCGACGGTCATTGAAAAGTCACAATATCGGAATATCAGACAATACTGCATTGTGGCACCATAACCCAGAAACATTTGTCGCATGTTTCGTGAAGATTTTACAATTTTTGCGGAAGTTCAAATGTATATTTATGTATATACTTATGTATATATGTACATATGTATGTAAATATCTCGATATATGTCGGTACATATCGGTACGGCGCTTTTTGTGCCGTTTTGACAAAACGTCTCATTTAGGTTTAGAATATTTATTTTAAAACCAATAAATTGCGATCTTTCGCATAAAAAGTTAATATTTTTATTTGACTTTTACCAAGATAACCTGCTAAACTACAACTTAGCTTGGCTTTCTATTGGAATACTTGGTTGATTTTGGTAGTGTTATTTCGAAAAAAATAATAGTTACTTTTAAATTTTTTAACTTTAATTTAACGAAAATAGAAAAAAATATTAAATATCAGATATGTAGTAAAAAAAGGTATATCAAAATATATACATATAATTTAAATCAGAGTTACGAACCGGAAGTTCATCATATCTTAATTAATAAAATTCTAACATTAATACATACTTCGGACTTGACAGAAAAAAAGCGATAACTCGAGCAGTTATTTTGATAAATTCCCAAGGAAATGTGTATAATAGAAATTGCGCGGAATTGGGAAAAAGTCCATACTAGAAAAGTTTATAAAATTGTGAACAAAAGTTTGAAAGTTTGATGTAATTTTTTTTAAACTTTATGAGTATTATTTTATTTCGTACAAAGTCCAAAACTTCCAAATAACATTGAATTCATTAAGCTATATTTATGAAATATCGTAGCCTAAAATGCAAAAGGTCGTAACTAACAAACAATCAAAAATTAGCTTTTTGATTGCTTGTGATGATTTTCAACGATATTATTAGCAAAATTCAAAAGTGTTTCCTTTATAAATTGCTCAAAGTTTTAGCTTCTGAAAATTTTGATTGAGAAGTTAGAAAAATTAGAAAGTTTAACTTACTTGGTTTTTGTTAAATAATCAACTATATTGCTAATAATATTATTTTATTATTAAAATTATTGAAATTAAATAAAGGAAGACAAAATTGTCAAAACTTGACACGTTGCTATTATTTTTATGGACACATATGTATGTACTAGTATGTATGTTGTGTATTTGCGCATGTTCGAAAAAAGCAAATTCGGAGTCTCATTCTGCGACATCCCCGATATAGTCAGTAATTTTTACAATAGTACGTATTAAGTAATATAAAAGTTGCACTAATCCAGACGGTAATGTAATTATTTACTCACAAATTAAAACTTTTTAATCATAATTTATTTTCGGATTTTACATTTAAAACACAAAGCAAAATATTTATACGAAAAAAAATTCTCAAAGAACTAAACAAAATTGAAAGTTTAGACAAAAAACACCTGCAACCCTAATATGTACCTAATAACATACATTATACATTAACTCTCTCTAAAATTGTATATTTGCTCAACTGCTGTTAACTTTTGCTGACAGGTGGTGAAAATTATCGGGTTATGGGATAAGCTAAAAAATATAATTCCATCCAAATCCGCCGTAAAAGACAAGGAATGAAGCGAGATGCTACATCTCTGTATAATATAAGTTATCTGACCACGTCACTGTCAGCTACAGAAACTAACCTAAGAACACATACATATTCAGATTTCTTTATTCCGGCGGAAGCTGGAAAAGTGGGCAATGAAAAGTTCGTAGCATACATAAGTCTTAACTCTCACAAACATTAAGTTTAACTTTAACAATAGGAAGTGTGCTTGCATTCGAACCTGTGAGCCATGAAAATTATGTGGACTTCTCTGTGGTTTGAAGGAGGGGGAAGATTTATTAGTTTCAAACTATTAGTACAATGTGGAAGATTAAACCGAAAATACCATCGAAAATCTCTTATGGTAAAATAATAATTTTTTTTGAATTGATTTCCGCCGATCTATTTGAGCATGATAACGTTGGCTCCAAATTATCAAAACATATGCTAGTACCGCTTTTACTCATATTGTTGAAAGAGACTTAGTTACATGTGGGTCCTTGATTTCTCCTCCCACCTCTATCCTTACCGACTACAGCATTAATATGATTATAAAATAAAATTTGGAATCCATTGAACACCCAAGTAAACAAAACTTGGTCCACAGTATATTTGTTTATTGTGTTAGAAGTTGGCTGAATAGTTCTTCGCGAAAAATGAAAATGAAAACAAAACAAAAAAAATTGTTGAAAACATAATATTTTTCTAACCCTCAAATATTTTTATGTCCCCAGATTTTGGGGGATCAAATGAGGATGATTAAAAAATTTTACGCCATCGGCTTACATTAATATTAATGAATTTTTGATTCCTGTAGAAATATCATTTATATATAACAAGAACAGAATCGGTTCTAGGTGGCTGCCTTGCACACATGTGAAGAGTACTGGAAATGTAACCCAAATATGTGAAGTAAAAGTGGCCCAATTATCATTGCGATGTCCCAGGGCAAGACTACATACTCCTGCTCAGCATTACATCAGAGTAACATAAAACTATTTTAAGATATTACTCAATGGAGTACTTACACAGAGTACAGGTTACTTTTGTACTTGGAAAGTCAGCCATTTCGAGACAAGTAAACATCATTGAAATAGAAACATTTATATTAAAACTAGTGGTTTTTTGATCCGAGCAAAACAACAAAATTCAACATACTCATATGTACGCAAAACCAAAAAATTAATTCATTGCATTTATTTACTTACAAGCAGCGCATATTCGACATGTCACTCGCTGTCTTCTCGAAAACTAAACTTCCACTTTCATCGTTTTCTATTAAGAATGATAGCAAATCAGATTACGACAACGCTGGCAGCTTATAGCGGTCCCTGCCACAGGCAGAGCGAGAAGAAAAGGAAGGTGATAACTGCATTTCGTTAGCTTCATAAGAAAAGGTCGTAAGTAATTTTTTTCAAATTATACAGGAGAGACATAAAACTCAATAACTTTTTAAACAATATTTTTTTCCTATAACTTTAAATGCATATTTTTGAAATGAGTGATTGTAAAATGAAGTTGATTAAAAAAAATAATAAAAAAAGTGTATACCTTTGGTTCAGCTATTATTTGACTTAAAACATTTTCTACTGAAAAAAAATAAAAACAAAATTGTATTTAGCGCTAGAAAAATCAAAAAATCTTTACGTATTGAACGGAAATAGGAACTTCTTTGTTTATTTTATTATGATTAAAGTATACATATTATCTCTTTTTGAGATCAAAAATTCAATTTTGTTGCTTATCTATGTTGCTTATTAAATTAATTAACATTGAAAAATTGGATAAATCGAATCACAAATTAAAATTTCACAGTCTTATTCTTTGCTGCTTATTAAATTAATTAACATTGAAAAGCTGGATAAATTGAATCACAAATTAAAATTTCACTGTCTTATTCTTTGCTGCTTATTAACTAAAATAAAAATGGTATAATAAACTAAAAATTCATTCATGTAGTAAGTCATCATAAAATTGATGATAATCTTTTGGCAATGTTAGTTTTAAGCACTGCAAGTCTTCATATTTTTTACGCTGAATTGGTCTTCTATTTTGGTAAAGCTGCTCTAAATCGCACCACTTCATTGCAACTACATTTTTATTAATTCTTTGCGGTAAAGCTTTCCAAGGATCATTAAATCTTAGTTTAAAATAAATATCTCCATTTGTGTTGTATTGGATTGCGCGTATGTCTGTCACTTTTGCATCGCCTTTCCCACGTCCTGGACGAATACTCTTACAAAATTCAATTTTATTGAATCTAAAAAAAAAATCGTGTGTTAGGTAATGAACTTCGTATGGAAATGGCTTTTTGCGTGCTGACTTGCATATTTCTATGTATTCAGCCGGAACATGAACAGTTCTCTTTTTGATCACACGCTCGATAGTAGAGTGCACACTGTCGGCCTCCATTTGCGAATGACCAGTTTCCAATATTTTTTGTTCTATAACAACATTATTTTGTATGGCTGTATTAAGAAGTGCATTACTAAGTAATGAGTTGGGGTTTTGATAGCCACACCAATCGCTACAAAAAATTTTTTTGATAGGCTCTTCATTGTCAAGGCTAGGAAGTATCTTGTTTTCAATACACCAAATCCAAATGCTTGTAAACTCCTCAGCATTAACTCCTCCTTCAGCTTCATTCCACAGGAAGCAATACCCCTTTTTGATTATAATATTATAAAACACTAGATTATGTATCTGCAACTTTGTTTTAAATATAATCTACTAACGTTAGATTTTGGAGCCATCAGTACTGCTTGAAGATCCACTGTGAAAACGCTTTTTTCTGAAGCTTTATCACTTTGTTTCTCTTTTCTTGCTTCTTCTTTCTTTTCTAAATGAATCGAGTAGTGTTCATGGGAAATCTTTTGAATAAAAGTCATAAATCATTTTTTTTGAGCTCCATTCAGGCAAAAGATATTTTTTTTTGCGTTGCTGAACGACAATAATGTGATTCCATTGCTGGGAGGGTATCAAAAAATAAATTCAAATTTTGTCTTTCTTCCGGCTTCGTTTTTAGAGTTTTTTTTTGTCACATTGTTGTGTGCATTCAAAGGCTACTTAACCCAACTCTGTACAATCCGCTCACCAATACTTAATGTGTTAAAAAAAAGTTTTGCACACGCGAAGAATTTGATTGTTGACATTCGAATGGTATTTCAAAGACCTAACTCTTCTGGAGACATTAGGATCTGCACGATTGCGAGGATGGGCAGATTTTACCGAGTGCACCAACATAATAACATAAATTTGTTTTTGCTTCCAGTTCTTCTCCTAGATATCTTTAAATATTTGTTGCCTTTGAGCATCAGTCACACATGCGCACACATCCTGGCTTTATTGCTTTGGGTTGTTTGTATATTTTGTAATTCCAGGCCCCATCTTCCTTTCGTTTTCCATGATAGCTTTTGCCAGTCATTCGTCGTTTTTTATTTGTTGCATTAATCCATGCTTCATTTTCCACTTGCTTTCTCTTTTTCCGTGTTTTAGGGGATGTTTGTATTACAAAAGAATCTTCTGAGTTACTATTAAATCCGTAAGGCACCAGTCCAACAACTCCATCGTCAGATTCAGTTCCATAACTATCATCGGTGCACTGAAAGCAGATAGATGCACTATTGTTGTTAAAATCGTCCAAATTCATGAGATTCTTCTAATAATTATTGTTTTTTAGTTGAAAGTTATTTATTGTATTCAATAACAAGAATTTCTTACCTTTTTACACAAATAAGTATTGCAATTAAAAATTTAGTGCAATGAGTGCGCACAACAATAGCCTAAATTTGCATAAATTACCACGCTTTTTAAGACAAACAGCTGACTTACAAGTTTTGCGCTTTTTTTTGGCAAACAGCTGACTTACAACTTTTGCACATCATTGCCAAACAAATGGAAAAAACAATAAATTGGGTGCTGGGTGCCTGGCCATGTAAATATACCCGGAAATGAAGTCGCGGATCGCGCTGCCAACCAAGCACACTTAATGCCACTTTACAGCACACATAACCACAATTTGGCAGACATCAAAAAATACACCAACCAACACTTCTTGAACAAAATACATACAGAATGGAACAACACCAACCACTGGTATCGGCAAACAAACTATAAAAAAGCCCAAATCAAAGACTTCACACCACATGCACAACTCCAATCCTCCAACCTGCTCCTGCGACCCCGAAGTAATAATTACCATACTTCACCTATTGCAACACTGCCCTAATTATTCTACCCGTCGAAACCAAGTCTTTGGCGAATTAGATCCCCTTTCAACCCTTTCTTCTCCTTCTAAAGTAAATACCCTTCTATTAATGAAGTTCCTTAAAACCACCAATCTCTATCACCGCATTTAAACACTATGCACATACATACAAAAACGCACAATAATTAAAACACACAAATACCTAATAATTAAAAATATGCATACTAACACACATATATACAATATATTCAATTGTGTATGAAATTAAGCTTAAGGCTTAGTTGCTATCGCTTCATCTCAATTAGCTTATAACATTTATTGAGTAAGCTAATTTGTTATAAATAAATAAATAAATAAATTTATTATTTTCTTCTTTTCATACTATATATTTTTAATTTATTTATCGAACTGCATTAAAAAATAAATTTTCATAAAAAGTTAACCTACGACCTTTTCTTATGAAGCTAACGGTTTGGGAGTTTTATTTTCGCTGCAACTGCTAAAATATAAAGATCGACACTTCACATTTATTATTTTGTGTTTAACTTTATGTAAAAATCACTCACAACTCAGAAAAATCAACTTTTTAAGAGCCATTAGTGACGTCAATCCATCAAACGAAGCAAGTACGAAGTAACGGAAGTGCTTTTGTTCTCACCTTCAATTCTCTGCATCGTGGTTTTCTATAAAAGCATACGCGCAATTGGGTGATATCAGGGTTGCCTTCACAAGAATTTTACTAAAACTTATATAGCAAGACGCAACAAGCTTAATTACATGAAACGGGCACATAGTTTAAATAAAACGAAGAGTAAAATAAACACAAGTTTAGCACTGTACATTTTTACTGGTCTAAACTCATTTTGATTATGAGTTTAGTAAATGAAATAACTTTATTTTTGCTTTTTGGCAACACAGCCAAACAAACATCGTATAATAGTTACGATCGTTAGATCACGAACAATTTTCGTGTAACAGAGAGATGGTTTGGTGGTATGAGTTGGTCCGCTTCTGCAATATAAAGGAGCATTATTGTAGCCACCACAATTTAGCAACAATGGACCACTTAGTCCAACGATTTTTACAGGGATTTTACTTCATTTTACTTAGTACTGAAACTGAGTATTTTAAGTAATCTGTACGTGAACATATTTTTTTGAATATAATTTATAGTTATATATTTACAGTAATATAGATATGCGATTTTTTACTTTTCAAAATTAGTAAAACATCCATTGGTTCATAATGTATGAATAAATGTTTACTTGTAATTAGGCAATTTTAACCTTGAAAGCTCAAGCTTTAGTTGTTTAATGTTAGCTTTTGCAAAATCGAAGCGAGAACTAGATCCAACTGTTTTGATATCGTATCCCCGAGCAACGCCTATGATTTCGTATGTTATCTCAATAGCAGGATGGTAAACGCCTTCAGGTAAAACCATCGATATAAAAAGGACTTAGAAGTATCATCATCATAAACCAATTCCAAAAACCCTTCCAAACTTGTTTGGCAGAATATTAATCTGATTTGCGCAAAATTCAGCCATATTATCCAAAAAGTCACATTTACCAAATCGCCAAGAAACTGGCACATTGTCATGGTCAATAATGTTCCAGGAAATGTGCGGGAGGTTAAAATCACGCAAGACAATCGTTGAGTCAGAAGTTTTAGTCATAGAACTTACAATTTTAACTAAAGATGTAAGTTGAGTGTATATAAATATATACATAAATCAGACTGCAGAGGTATATGGCAAAGACCATAAGTTAAAGGTTATTAATTGCGTTTACAACCATTACAAACGCGTTGACAACAATGCGGCTTATATTATTTTTAAACAGGCCCTAAGCGCTCCTCCCTTTATAAAATATTACTATTGAAAACGCTTTCTGAGCTAACTTTCTAATATCTAACGTTCACAAACATAACATTATCGTTAATTACACTTACTTATATTTGTAGGAGTCATGTATAATTGGTCCCTCAGCCCTTGTCCAGTAATTTAACGAAGTTGGATGAGCTTCCGTGAAACATTCGATCGTTACGTTGAAACCTTCAGGAGCCCCAACCAGTTGATGAGGAATCAATAGCATCGGAGGAACTGTAAATATAAGTGAACAGAATGAATGATGTAAGGCAAAAATTATTATTATTTTTATTTAAGTCATATCTTGGAGTAATAAATGAAGGGAAAATATGAACACATATGTATGTAACTAAAAAAAAATTTTTAACGTAATATAGCCTACTGCTGTTATTTTCTGTAAAACATGTAGCAGTCTTTTTCCACGGATTGGGCAACTTTTCGACCAGCATTAATTTGGAAGCAATGTTTCCCAAGCTATGGTCCGCGGAACCATAAAAATTATGAATTCCCTCGTTATTTCCAAGAAAACAACAATATTGTTATTAAACTTGACCAAAAACTGATACGCAAAACCTTTTGGCTCTAATGGAGAGATGTTGGGAAGAAGATTTTTTGCTTCGGTATTAATTACTACAACAAGTCCAGAAATAAATTAAAAGTGAGTGATGATATTCTTATAACCCCTCGAATTCAAGAACTTTTACAGAAGATGAAAGCACAAAAATCTCACTGAGACAAACTGAATTTAAGAAAAGTTACATTACATAACAAAATTAATAAAGCCGCGTAACTTGGAATGTCCCAAATCACATATTTTGTTCCTTGACTTGAAATGCAATGTGTATACCAAATTCAAGAGAGTTCGGTCAAATAATTTCGTAGATATAACTCTTTCTTCTAAAGAGGGCGGTGCCACGCTCGTTTCCCAAAACAAAATTACACACATATTCGTTTCCTTATCGTAATCGTATGTATCAAATTTGAGCAAATTATTCTGTGCTGATTAATGAAATATCGCATTATTTTCATTTTCACAAAACACCGTTACGTGGGTATGGTTATTATCCGATATCGCCGTTTGCAATACCAAATTACCTTAGGTCCAGGACAATGTGTATTACAAATTTCGTTCATTGCACGGGCGACCGGACGGCCAGACATGGCTTAATCAATTTAGGTATTAATTCTAAGAATTTTGGTATATATAAATATTTGTCTATATCTATCTCGGTTGCATTGTACTGCTACAAATAATCATTAGGTGAGCAAGGTTATAATAACCTGGGCAAAAGTGAGCTTGGGAATAAAAATATATGTACAACTTACGTTTTCAATGAGTATTTTTAATCGGGTCTTATTTAAGGAATGATTCATAAAATATCTTCGTCTTATTTAAGGAATAATTCATAAAATATCTTCGTCCCTTTAAAGTATTTATAAAGCATAAATTATATATTAGTTTTGACATAAATCAAGTATTAATAAATAAGCTTTATGCCGAATTTCCACTGAGCATTCAAAAAAACTGGAAATGTTTGGCATTTAAAGAATGTCTTGTTGAAAAATTAAATGCAATTGTTATGTTCAACACCCAATTTTATCGACGTTTTAAAAATTTTAATGTTCAGTTGAAATCCGGCAATATGAAATGTTAACTTACAGTCCACGCTGACTTTGATGCGCTTCGAGACAGTTGGTGGTATTCCATTTGATGCAATACACAGGTAGGCACCCATATCAAGCCGTGAGATTCGTGTTATCTCCAGCGTATCGCCTTCCCACTCGGTCACTGCAACAATGGAACTTTGTCAATTAAAAATAAAAACACAAGAAAGCAATTTCAAAGTTCCTTTTTGTAAGACTATGCGTATATACTCTGAATAAAATGATCTTATGGGGATAAATCTTCGAATTTTTAGCTACGAGTCAGTAACTCATCTATAATGAGATATGCATTATGACAGTCGTTTTTTCGAAACGAAACTTTTCAGTCAAATCAAGTTCTGATGAATCAAGTGATACCAAATGAGTACTAAATCTGACAAATACTTAAAAAGAACCCCTCATCAATTTATGTATAATCTTTACACCATTTAACAACTTTGTTGCACGTTTTTAACACTTTGAGATTTATACAGAAACTAGAGTTAAACTTTATAACGATCATGAGAGTTGTATGGATTCTCTATCCTTCGAGAACGGAAAAAATGTACTGTTTCATATAAGCACATCAAAAATCTACAGCAAAGATACAAAACGTTGGAGCTCGTGTTTGAATATTACTTCACTAAAACGATGGATTTAACTTTAAATTAATATTTAATATTTAAATTAATATTATCTGGACAGATGAGAATGGCACGCTTTTAATATATGTGTTTACGTACAGTTACAGTTTTGAATATCGTGTATTTAAAATGTTTTGTAAATGCCTGTTATATGAGAGGCTGCATGGTTTTCGTCTGACTTTTATAATTTTCGAAATTGTGCTTTATTACCAGGAATGCAAATTTGATTGAATTTATCAAAAATTCAGAGATATGTATACCTATATATACGCCTCAGCTTTTGGAAGGCATTCTCGACGCCGTGCGAGCTTGCGGTTTTTTATTGCAGGGACCAACAGAGCGCTGTTTAACCAGTTCGGAGTAAGCTTCAACTAGCTTTGCTTAAGGAAAAAAAAGAAAATGAAAGAAAACAACCACTTTAAAAAACTTAAACATGTATTACCTTTATTTTCGATTATAATATTTACAGCATAACTTTTATTATATTTTTCGAAGATATCACTAAAAAAGGACTTGAAAGCTTATTTCGCGAATAAATCTTTTAATTTAATAGATTTTGTATAGTTTTTTCTTTGAAGCAATAAACATGCGATTTGATACTTCAATAGTTTCTCTGTAACGTGCCACAAAAAAAATACTTTGCTTAGTATAGCATCATCGGCGTACATCAACATTTTTGAAGAATTCCCTGCATTTGGTGTATGATTGACCTGACGTAGCGGCAATTGATATCGATGTTGAGCTTTTTAATACAACATTTTGGTTTCTCTCGACAAATATGAAAATATATAATTCGTTACGCTTTACAAGAGTCCAATTTTGCAAGGTTATACAAAAGCAATTAGTGGTGATCTCTCTCGAAACCCTTACTTAAGGCTGTGTTTATGACATCTGTATGTAAATTGTTTTCAAAACCTTTCGATATACATATATATGTACATACTCGTATGAGTTGTGGACTCCAACATATTAGAAATAGTTGATTCAGCATTGGAAAAGCCAATCAATAACAGATGAAATTAAATGACATTTTTCCTCCTCACTTGGTTATGTTATGGTCCATTGTGATCTATGGACTCCTACTCCACGTCATGGCAGCTTCTGCAGTATTCTCGCCAGGGGGTCCCTAGTCCTGCTGCGGGTGCATCTATTAAAGAATGTACGGTTAGAACTGCCGTCGTCATCTTAATATCCTGTCTAACCAAGTTGAGGAGAGATTTCGCTCGTTAGTCTCTCATCAATGGCCGGAGTGCCACCTGTCCTTTTCGATTCTAACAAATTTTTGGTTTATCAATAGCTTACATATTAGTAGAGGGATGCCAGGTGAATCATTAATATCACTATCCGGCAGAGTCGTTCCTTGACGAGCAAGATCATCAGCTTCGCTGTTACTTCGTATGTCGCAGTGAACTGGGACCCAATATTTGTTGGAAACACCTAAGCCATCACGTTAAGAGATCGCGGCATTCCGCAGATACCCTAGATGTCGGCGATGATTCTCTTAGGGATTCAGTAGCCGCTTGATTGTCAGTGAAAATAGATTAAATTACCGGGAATTATATCACACGGCACCGGTGATGCTTCCTTCGAAATTGTCATCAGCTCAGCTTGAAAAAAACTGCAATAATCACCAATTCTTCCGTCAAGCATCTTCTTCTCCTAACTGCGTCCAATCTCCACTCTTGCCTATCGAGTAGTAGGGTCATGAATTTCGTTTCGGTCGAGCCGGTCGGAAGTGCATAGTCGATTATCGTAGGCAGTTCCATGAGTTTGGCCATTATTGAATCGGCTTCAAAGCCCCGATTATTAACAGAGAGTCTGCTCGCTGACAAAGGCATCCCATCATAGAAAAGGATTGGTCTCACAACCGCCTTGTTATTCTTGATACTTGGCTTTGCCGTTCTCCTCAACGTTACTACATTTAGAGTTAAGGTAAGTTTCAAGTGAATATAACTGCTTTTCATCCGGTTCCCAGCCTCCTTAACTAGATAGCTGAGCGCGCTAAGGTTCTTGGAGAGGCTTTTGCGTAAACGGCTTACCCCAGTGTTACTTTCTAACGAAATTTACATATTTGAATCGGTATAGCGTTGAGTTTTGCGGTACCCCACTTGATCTACTTCAGCCTTTATACAAGGGGAAATTAAACGATTACTTCCAAACTTGCGTTATAACGCTCTGCTTCAACGATTCTGCGAAAAGCTTTGCAAGTTGTTTAAAAAATGTTCTGCGCAATTTTTAAGAACAAGTGATGCGATGATATCTCGGTTAAAGGTTTTAATGTCTTAAAATAAAGGAATACGCCATTAGTAGAAAAAGGCGGAAAATTAATGTAATCAATGTTTTGTAGCAATACTTGTATATATTTGTTGTGGTTTCCGTATTCTGTATTTTCTTTACTTCTGTATTTTCTTTACTATGCACGTTATTGGTTTTGTAAAAACTCCCAAGAACAGGTTTAAGTATCGTCTTTGCATTGTAAACAAAAACATAACGGTACGTTTTTGCATTTTGATATCACATTTAACGGAATCTCACAATTTAACAAATTTTCATCAGTTTTGTTTCGTTTTTTGGCAAAATCAGTCGCAATAAAAGCCTGATCATAAATTTTAAATTTCGTTTATGTTAAAAAGAGTTTAATAAGTGGAATCAAGCGATATATTGACCTTTTTTGCTACAAGAGGGTAAGTTAAAACAAATTTTATAAATGTGGGACATATAATCCCAATAAGCTTTCTACCTGGGATTACTTGTCCCAATAAGCTTTTTACATGGGATTAATTGTCCCAATCTGCTCTTAGATGGCGAAACGAAACTTAAAACTTGAGGACTTGGAACGTATAATGTGTGAAGAATCAGACTTGGATACTGATTTTGAAGACTCTGGAAGCGAATACTTGCAAAACAGCAGCGACGAAGAGACTGAAGATGCTGCAGAAATTGAAGACTGTGTTGATGTGGCCGATTGAACCACCGCAGTAAACGATTTAGTTGCGCAAGTAGAAAATCGTGATAATCTTGATGTGGTCCCTGGACCTTCCGAAGCAAACAGCGAGATGCATTTGGTTGCCCAGTGGGTAAATACTTTTCCCGATGATTGCCATAACTTTACTCCAAAGCATGCATTTTCTTCTGAACGAGACTGCCAAATTCTTATTGCCATAACTCCTGATGACAGCGAATTTGAAGTATTTTCAAAAATATTTCCATACAGTTTGTGTATTAGAATTGCTGAATGCACTAATCAGCGATTGGTCGCTTTGAATCGTCGGGCTCAATCACAAAGAAATTTAACTGACCCAAATGAAATTCTTGTATTTCTTGGTGTTTCATTAATAATGCATTACAACAAGTTGCCGTCCCTAAAAGACTATTGGAGTAAAAATCCATCGATGGGAAACTCTGTTATAAAAAATTGTATCTCGCGAGACCGATTTTTGTTGTTATCATCGAAGCTTTATTTCAATGACTGCAATAAGCCCGACGACGTGTCAAAAGATTATTACATTTCTGATGTTTTGCAATGTCTAAAACATACATTCGCAGCTGCTCGAAGCGAAAGTGTATTCCAGCCTATCGATGAATGCATGGTCAAATTTAAAGGCAGATCGAGCATGAAGCAATATATGCCAATGAAACCAATAAAACGGGGAATTAAGTTGTGGATGCGTTGCGACTCAAAAACAGGGTATACTTACGATCTAAATGTTTATACTGGTAAGGAGGCAAATATTATACCTTCGGAAACAAGTACTCTTGGAGAAAAGGTCGTTCTTAAGTTAGTTTCTTCCATTCGTGAAAAGGATGTTTGTCTAGCCTTTGATCGCTTTTTTACATCCATAAAACTATTAGAGACAATCCCATATCCAGCCCTTGGGACATATATGCAAAATAGAAAAAATACACCTAAATTTACCAGGAAGTTAGCCAGAGGAGAAAATCAGTTTCAAGTTAATTTCAGTGGAATTTTGGCACCCCGCTGGATGGATTCAAAAGAAGTCCTTTTAGTTTCAAACTGTCACGTGGCATCACTTGAAGAAATTCACAGAAAGCAAAAGGACGGATCAAAAAAGAAAATACAATGTCCAAAAAGTATTAGTGACTATAATAGAATCATGGGTGGCGTTGATTTGGCTGACCAGAATACAGCCGTTTATGATTTCAACCGCAAATCTCAAAAGTGGTGGAAACAAGTTTTCTAAAAGCTTCTAATGGCAAGCGTGACAAATGCATGGATAATTTACAGTGAAAAGAAAAAGCAAAAGTCACCACTGAAAGACTTCCTGGTCCCACTTGCTGAGCAAATGATTGCGGAAGGAAGTAAAAGGCGGGAAGTAATGCCTCGTCGACAGGGAGGTAGACCACCCAAACGCTCAAGAACTGATTGCCTTAATATTGGAGATCACTTGCCAGTCGAGCAAGAAAAGCGTTGTCGATGTGTACGCTGCACATCACTTGGAATCGAAACTCGAACAAAAATGATATGCTCAGGCTGTAACAACGCGCCCTGGTTCAAATGTTTTGGACCCTTTCATAAATAAGTTATTAATTACATTGTATTAAATCATTTTTGTTCGAAATAAAGCTTATTATTTTATAAATACAACTTTTATCTATTCCTTTTATGAAGTTTTACAGCCGGATAAAAAAAAGGTTGGGATTATATATCCCACAGAAAAAGTTTATTGGGATTTTATATCCCACAGAAAATGCTTATTGGGATTATATGTCCCAGGAACATAATTTATGAAGTTTTACAGCCGGATAAAAAAATGATTGGGATTATATATCCCACAGAAAAAGTTTATTGGGATTTTATATCCCACAGAAAATGCTTATTGGGATTATATGTCCCAGGAACATAATTTTTTTGCCCAATATATAGATATAAGCATAAATTTTGGTTGTGGCTATTCCCACTTTCCAAATAAAACTCCGTCCCGAAAGGGTTAACAATGTTTTCGCGCGATTATTTCAACAAGATCAGAAACAACACAGCACCAGAGAACTTAGAAGTATGAGAAGCTGCAAATTTGTGGACTGCAAAAAATGTTGTCTGAAACGTTTCCAAACTGGGTTTCCCCACGGCTATTTAACATTTCCACATAACATTCTAACAGAGAGGTCAGGAAGAAAATGTCGTGAACATATATTTATTATGTTAAGATGTGACAATTACCAGCGTGCCTACCAATATTATTATTATAATTTTGCTTCGTTTTACTTTTTTATAACTGATGTTGTAAAATTTTTGAAATTTCATTTCGGAAATTTTTTTCTTACATAGTTTTAGAGTTTTTACAGCATCATATTCATTTGTCCCTAAATATAATCAGATCAGAACTTTTGTGAAGTGATGCAACTTTTTTCATGGATCGCTGTAACTACAAAAAATGTACGGATAGTTAATATTTTATTTTATATCCTATTTAATAAATAAAATATGTAATGTGCTTGCATTTCGCATTTCAGACTATTCCAAAAAATTCGACATATGAAAATTTTTTCACGATTTTGTATATTCATTTGAAATGAAATAGAATCAGAGCAGAAAGTTGAATGAAAAAAGATTTCCATAAAATGAAGGATAAGTTATATGATACTTTATTTTTATTGAATTAAAAAAAAAACATAAAAATTAGAAATGGCACTAAAAGTCGGGGATTCGAACTATGGGGCAGAAGCTAAAACATGCAATATGATAATGTGGCAGGCGACAATACGCGCTAAGCCACAGCAGACACTATACGATCGTTGCTTAAACGGCTAATTATGCAAATCAAACAATGTGTGCGCAAAGAAGAAGAACAATTTACGAATCCAACTAAAAATGAAACAAAGAAGAAAAAGTAGTAGTCCGCGAAAAAAAACTGTTCTTTGATTGTCAGGGGGGCAAGTTGAGACAAAAGAGGAGTTATGCAACAATTGTAGATAAGAGAAGGGAGGAAAGGGAAAGGGAACGGTAACCAAAAGAATATTCTTTTCAGTTTTTCAGCAAATTTTGTGTCGATTCGCCAATTGCGCGTGCACGTGTAACCGAATGAATTGATGCGCATTTGGATAAAAGAACATTCTAGAATATCCTAGAAAAATGCCAGCAATGTGGCAGACTATGTTGCCAAAATAAATTATTGTCTGATATTGCGGTGTTGAAACTTCAATGACCGTCGATGGTTTGTAAAATTGAAGGTTTTTGAATTTTTGTGTTCGTCGCGAAAAAGATTGCTGAGGGGAACATTTGCGTGTGCGGGGAGATGAAATGCTAGCGGTTATGAATGAACGGCATTTGTTTTTAGGAATACGCGCACGCGTTTATGAATGAATTTCTTGTTGTTGTATGTACATATGTAGTTTCAGATATTTTAGAATATTTGGCGCCGGCGCAGGCACAAGTGCAGCTGTGGTTGTGATTGCGCTGTGATTTGATTTGGATTTAGCGTAGGTCAAGGTTGAATTTATGCACATGCGCGTACATAAGTACAAGTTAACTTAGGGTAAGTTAATACCACCCAAGCTGCTTGACAGATGACTCGCCGTCACATATCAAACACTCCAAGCCGATACGTTAGAACCACCCATGAAGACAACAGCCGCTACAACAACAACAACATAAATTAAAACCCGAAACCAACCACTTCCACAAGATGTCGTAAATTAGTTACTTATAATAGACCCGCATTCCAGAGAATCAAATAACGCATTCATATTCCGTTATTTGATCACTAATCATAAACTGGCTACATTAAGTTGACCCACTCAATAATCAACTTAAGAAAGTCAATATTGCACATGTTGCCCGAATTATGACCACCCATCACAAATTCGGCCGCATCAACAAACGCATAGCAAGACGACAATGCTAAGTGGCGCACAGCTATGTAGAACGGAAATCAACAAAGAATCGACTCAGCCGAACTGCACTTGTAAAACCAAGTACATGATTTACTCAACAAACAAACATGTGGGGCACAGACGGAGTCAGCACAAATGTGACCGAAATTAATTTTGTAAACATTAATTGTACAACAACACATGAGAGCCACCCGCTAAATTCAACGTCAGCATGCAGTCACAGCGAAGCAGCATGAATTTACCACGCAGCAGATTACAGACGCTACGCAGCAAAATACAGTTGCAGCGCAGGCATAGCTAGGTATAAATATTAAGATTATTGTAACTTAGTTTTAGATTCAATTCTCACATTAATAAATGCGGTCGTGCTGCCCCTCTCAGCCCCGCAATTAAATATAAAACGTTTGTTTTATTAAACTTAACCACTCGTTTTATTAACTTACATACATACATATGTGCATATGTGTGTAAGCATGTACATGGATGCATATCAATTTATGTATTTAGATATGTATATGCACATACATATATACATAGATATGAATACATATGGATGTGTGCATATATGATTACATACTTGATGATATTTTAGTTATTTGTGACTACATTCAAATGTAGTTACATATGTATGTAGTATTCTCAGGTAGTATACATATATGTATCAACATAATATACGTATGTATGTATGTATAGAATGCTAGTGCAAGAATTTGCAAACAAGTAAAAATCTAAATCAACCCCCAAATTTTAAGCCAGAAGCGCATGACCCGGTTCCGAACTCGCGCAAAACGAAAGCATAAAAATATTGCGGGGCATCCTTAAGTAACTGCACCAAAGAATAAAATTAATTTGCTTAAACTTAATCGCTACTTGATTCAGTTTCCCGTGAATATTTTTACCAAGACAAATTTTTGCTACAAATGAACAAATTTTTAATATATGAATGTACATATGTATGTAGATCGCATATTATTTCGCATCTACAGAAAAACGAAATCAACCCCAGAAAATAAATCAAATATTAAATTGGAACCAAACTTATAAGTTATAGTTATAATAGTATAAATAATATAACAAATATGATCATTGAATTATTTGGAATTTTCATATTATATACATACATACATATGTATGTACAAATGTATTAATCCTTTACAATTACAAAAAACTTGCCTTGAGCTCAAAAATTATTGCTGATATTTAGAATTTTCTAAAAATTTGATAATATTATTAGCAAACCAATAGAAGAATCGTTTCAGATTGAACGATGTTGAATTTAATATTTAATGTTAGAAATACTTTATCATGTAGTGTAAGAAGTTCACGATTAAGTAGTGATATAGACGCGGCAGAATCATGTGTAATGTGGCGGTGCTGGTATAGGCGAAGCTTAATCATGCATTTCACAACTTTTTCCTAGGTTCAAATCACAATTGGGCAAAAGTATAGATATATTTTTGCCAGTTTTTTTAAATTTCATATTTTATTTGTAATATTACTCTTGATTCAGAATCAGTCTTGCGCTTTAAGTTTTAAGTACAAAATTAATATAAATAGTTTCTTAACCTGCATACATAGTTACATACTACATTTGTATTGTCGAACATTTTTCCTGTAATAAGGTTTATGTATGTACATATGTGCACACTCTCATTTATAAAAATTAAACAACTAAAAACATTAATTTGATAAATACATTGAACTCTTTATTTCGTTCTGAATATCAACACAATCTTACTTTCTTTAGTTTTTCTATTTATTCTCATCTTCATTCGTTTGCATATTTGTTAACATCAAAATTTACATTTTTCCCTGCTAACACTAAATTTAACATTTTTGGTGGCTTAAAAATGCTAATTTAACAGTGTGGTGCCGACACAGTTTGGAAACGTATCAGCCCTGTTAACGACCATCGCCGAATAGTTTCCACTTTCAATTTGCAGCTTCTCATACTTCTAAGTTCTCTGATAACACCTACCATTGTCGCTTCTCCACTACCTAGGAGCCAGTTTTCAACTTCTTGAAGTTCTCGCTTACTTGATGAAGCAAGCTTGATGTCGCTCGGGAATACCGCTAAAAGCGGTCTTACACGATATGCATTTGCATCTGTACATGTCACTTTTTACATATGGAAACGCAAACATATTGTGTAAACACAAATTAGATTTGCTTCTGTATTAAGCAGATGCACGTACATACGAAATATAACTGTTTCTATTTTCATCTGACATACAGGTATAATCAGCTGTTCTTTCTACATTTTATTTTGAACAATTATTGCTATAATACATTTCCTTGCTCACTCAAAAGTAATTTTTTAATAATTTAGCAAGTATGGATAAAGAATCCACTAAGGTAAGCTCTTGTGCTACATGTTTAAAACATAATACACCAAATCAACTCAAATTTCAGTTGGAATGGCCGAGGGAAGCTGTTCTGCATCTTATTGAATTGTGGGAGTCATTTGAGTGCTTGTACAATCCTAGGAACAATTTATATCACAATAAACATGCACGGTACCAAGCGCTAACCGAATTGGCGGAAAATCTTAATGATTTCATGCCAGGGACTGGGTCCGCTGAAGTAAAGGTAAATAAATACATTTATATGATGGTTATCCCAATTTTCATCTCCGTGTGTTTAAGTACTTCCTTATAACAACCACTTTCTCTTTTTTTTTACCGATTCTAGGCAAAAATTAATTATTTGCGTGGACAATTCACGCGAGAAGTGGCAAAGTGTAACAATAAGAAAAGTGGAGCTGGCGCCGACGAAACTTACGTCCCAACTGCGTTTTGGTATAAGAAACTCAGTTTTCTATCCGATTTCGTGAAGGTACGGAAAGGAGAAAGTAATTATTCATTGGTAGGTACTGCTTGCATTAGTGAGAAGTCATTTTATTCTGTTCGTTCATGTATATTTGTATTCATTCATCTATTCCTAATACCAGGCCCTGGATGATTCTCAAACTTCAGTTGATCTAGAAAGGGAGTTGCCTACTCCTGGCCCAAGTAGGAAGAGAGTGCGTCCGAATGAAGAAAGCTCAACGTTAAAAGAGAACGATATTTTAGAAGCTGCGACGGAGGCATTACAATCTATTTGAAAAACAAACTATTCGGAACTGGAGGCCAACGATGACGCTTTCTGCAGGTTTTTAATATTTGAATTGCGGGCCCTTAAAAATAAAGCAATCTAAGAGGATCCTAAGGAATCTTTTGTACATTTACTCTTTGAGTCTAAGAGAAAAGAGAGGCAAATGATGCAAAATTTCTCATTTGAAGGCATCTAAAATTTACGATGATTATAAATCATAAACATATGTTTATACACTGGTCGGCAACCAAAAAAGGCCAGAACAAATTCAAATTTGTTTGATATATTTGAGCCGATAACTTTAGCTTGCGGATTTTGTAAAATTCTCAAACAAGAACCGATTTGAAAGCTCAAATAGTGCTGTCGGAGTCAAAAGTGAGTACATATATAGTGAGTTTGAAGTTTGAAACTTGGATTTATATGGTTTTTGTTGTAGAATGATCTATATTTTTATAAAAACAATAATGAATTAATTAAACATGAAAATTATTTTGAATATCGCAAAAAAGACTCATTTTATAATTTTATACTCACTTTTGACTTTGACGTTATATCCAAAATATAGCCTAGAAACATACCTTTTTATAGAGAGTATTTGTGGACCTGTGGTATTAATTCATCTTTTTCTATGACTGAATAACTGCCTAAAACATTGTTTTCTTTTTTAAGTAGTAAATATATATATATTTATATGTAAGAACGAACTGAAGTACAAAAATGTTCAATAACATTAATTGAAGATGTGATTTTTTGAATAAATAAAAATTTATATTACATTTACATTTGGTTTGTTTTAAATTGGGGCTAGAACAATACATTTATAAATCCAGCACGTGTTTAAAAATTGAATTTTCTTATTGCATTAAGTTGCCATGGAACAGAACCAATTGTGTTAAAATAGTTTGTGTATATTTCGCGTACGGTTCTTCCCTCTACTCCTGAACGATTCGCAAGTGATCTTTGTAAATGAGTAAAAACTACTTCGTTTCTCCAGGATCCTTCAATTAAGTTGTTTGTATTTGTGTCCTGAAAATCCAATAGATCGTTTTCCAAAGTATCCCGTGTTCTAATAAAATTGTGCAGCGCGCATGCAGCTAGTGTTAAACTCTCAATTTTTTCCAGAGGTAAATTAATATTTCTTTGAAATATTTGAAACCTATTTGCCAAATATTCCAAAAGCATTTTCCACTACTCGTCTGGCTCTGCTTAAACGGTAGTTAAAAATTTTGTGGTAATCACTTGAACGTTGGCCATGTGGCTTTAATATGCGGGAAGTCAACTTGAAAGCATCGTCTGCCACGAATACAAATGGAACCTTTTGATTACTGCCTGGTAGCTCTGAATCCTGTGGAATGTTAAATTCATTGTTTTTTAATCCCTCAGAAAAAGATGATTCATTGAAGGCCGCAGCATCATTGGCTTTTCCATTCGTTCCAACATTTACGTACAAAAATTTATAATTAGCATCAACTACGGCTAGTAATATAAGGCTATGGAATCCTTTATAGTTATAAAAATAAGAGCCATACTCTTTCCGATAACGAATTGCTATATGTTTGCCATCTGCAATAAAAAAACAAATAAGGAAGCGATAAGTGATATCTACATTTTCACCCAAGTTATCGCTTGCTTGAGCGGACAGAAGGACAGAAAGGTATATCTACGGTCAGACACAGCTTAACCAATTTGTCTCTTCGTCCGAATCATTTTGTTATATTGATATGTGTATATCTTTATGGATTCCTTCAAGCAATCGTTGGATGGACAAATTCAATATTGAAGGCGTTCAAACCTATAGCTCCCAAGCAACGGGGGAAATTCCATTTCCTTTCAAACTCATCTGCTACAATGCGCCATTCGTTACTGTTTTGAGGCATCTGCAACAAAAATAGTTAAAGCAACCAGAAGAATGTATAATATATGATATAGTTTATACCTTTAAAAATTCTTCTTTCGACACTACGTAAATAGATTTCAAAGTTTCTGATACAATTTGTGAAATTGCTGAATCTGATCTTCGGAAGCCGTATGAGAGTTGATTAAACCTTTGACCGGTGGCTAAAAAGCGAAGTGTTATAAGCAACCTAAAGGAAAAATTGAGTTATTATAGGCAAGTGCATATATGTACATACATATGTAATGCTCTAAAATATATGAAATATGTATATTGACCTTGCGCTAGGAGAGATTGCTTCACGCATCGTTGTGTTTTGCTTTGCAATAATTGGAGTGACTTTCTTTAGCAATTCCGAGAATGTACTAGTTGACATTCTGGTAAAGTTCTTGAAGGCTGTTGGTTTTTCCGCAAACAGCTCCGTCATAGCCATTGAAGACAGTCCTTTGCCGGAATCTCTTCGCAATATCCACTTCTCACTCCACAGAGTTCTTTGTCGCCTTTTTCTTTTACCTTTACTTCTTTTCTTTTTTATAATAGCAACAATCATAGAAATAGCGCACAAAACAGTTTCTTTATCTTTTGTGTCCATTTTAAACTTTCTTTTAACTATATTGATGTGCAAATAATTTTTGTTGACAATAAATCAGCTGTTATGTCAGATAAAAATACACATTCAAATACATATCGCGTAAACGCAAAACAAATAAAGTGAATTTGACAGACATACAGAATTACATATGTATCGAAAAAGTGACATATACAGATGCAAATACATATCGTGTAAGACCACTTTAAGAGTAGGACGTATGCTTATTATCGCATACCGATCGGTAAGCGAGCTATCGCTTGCTTTCAGCTGTCATTTTTATAGTTTGATCGCATTTTCTAAATTCGTAGAGTTTAGAAAGAGTTTCGAATATTTTCTGAGGAATAGTTTTTGGTGTTTATGGTTTTTATAATTTTTAAAGAAGGACGCGAATCGGAACAAATCGCGAATTGTCCAGGTTAGCTAGCAAGTTGCACGCTTCAAAAATGGCTATAGTTTCAGCTGCGAAATTTGTATTATAGGAAGATTTGCAGGGTAATAATTTATTGTTTTGTATAAAACTTGTTTGGTTGTGGTTTTTTGAACCATCTTACTTACTTACTTAATTGGCGCTGTGGTGTGCGTCTTGATGTTGTAACACAAATTGAGGGACTTACAGTTTTACGCCGTACCCGAACGGCTAATGTTTTTGTGAGAAGTTTTTTCATAGTAGACATACACTCGAAGGTTTGCTATTGCCTGCCGAGGGGCGACCGCTATTAGAAAAAACTTTTTCTATAATTTTTAGATGTTACTTACCCCGAGCTGGAACCATTGGTGAGGATTAATTTAATACTTTTATTTGTAAGTTTGTTGGTTATTTCTGAGAAGTATACTATTTTACGAGTGTAGTCTTTTTGTATTGGTGAAGTGATGTGTCTGTGCCATTCAGGAAATTGGCTAGTTTTTAATTCATTATTGATAGTTTTTTTTGTGTTTGTTAGTTTAATTGAAAGTGGAGATTGGTCATTGAAGAAAAGGATTTTGCATAGTTTTGTTGTCGAAATTTCTATCATTTGTGTTAAAGGTGTAATATGTGCCAAGAACAGTTCTTATAGCAGAGTTGAGTGTGGAATTGAGCTAATCGTGGATTTAGGTGCGTATCCGAAAATAAATAGTGGAAACGATTGAGATGATGTTAGCTTTGTGTTTTGGGCAATTTATCTCTTATCTCTTGTGAAATTATTATTGAAACTTTGTTGCATGTGATACATATATAGGTGACAGTGTTGTTTCCTGCAAATGTGTATATGATAGCATATCTCCATTTAGAGTTTGGCGCCTGAGTAGTGGCACGAATTTAAAATGTCATTATGTACATTAGACCTGGCGTTATTTTTTTTTTTGGAATTTTGAGTACGGGGATTGGTCAAATATGCGATTCGATGTAATAATTCATGTGGTAAATTTTTAACTCAATCAGAGTGTGCCAACCTGTGCCATAATGAGGTCAAAGTTCAAAATATAGAAAAACACTTGGTTTTTTTACTGTTATCTGTTTATTTATTAAAGAAAAAATAAAATGACGCAATTTTTCCACAATTTGCATTTCAATCATTAATATATGTCTCAAGAATATTACAAAAGCGAAGTTTTAGTATATGAAGGGAACTTTTGCCTGTAGTTCTCGACAATATGAAGCAAGTATTGTTTATCTTCTTCGCTATGAGTTAAAGACCGGTTAAAATCTGTTATTAGTTTTACTTTCCTCTCAGCAGAATCATTAACAGCAGTGACGTTTTTGAGGATTTGAACACCTTTTAAATATTCTGCATTTTCGCACCAGTTTGAGGGATCTAAGTTGAAAAATTTTACGTCTATTTCCAATCGTGAAAAGATATTTCTAGTTCTTTGCGTTACAAAACAACTTAAATCTTTACTTATGAATGCTTTCATTTCTTCAATGCTGGCATTTACATTTTTATGCAGATAAACGCCATTGTCGTCATTGCTTTCAAACTCTTTTTCTAATGCTAGTGCTTCAACCATCTTTCTTTTCACATTTAAGTCCACATTAGATTCGAAAAAGGCGAGACCAACGGCTTCCTCGGACAGATACCATAAGTGGTTTTTCATTTTATCTAATAAGGCTAGAGATATTTTTGGGTCGTAATAACCGGCAATGTTTTTTACCAGCTGCAAATCCAAATTTGGTGCTTCGACTGCATTAGTAGTTCGAAACCAATACGGAATATAAAGACGCACCAGGAAAATACACACATTGCGGAATCCATTCAAATGGCTGGAAGACATTTTAAATTGTTTTTGCAAAGCAAACATTTTTAAGGCATATATCGCTTTTGACATAAACCTGGCATGTGACGTCGCGCCAGGTGCACGAAAGGAAAAGTTCGGGATGCTGCCACCTAAGAATATAAACATGAGTTGCAATAGCTCTTTGTAATCATGGCGAATATGGTCTTTTGCTATATTTTTGATGCAAAATTCTTTATTGGCTTCACATTCCTCTGCATTTATAGCACGTCGCACTTCTTCATCCATGATTCCAATTGAAAGATCTTTTAAATTGAAAGTGTTCCATTCCCGCGAAAAACGTTCAAATATGGCAACTTCCGGGCCACAAGATTTTCCAAAATATAAGTTATCACTACGGTATCCCACGGTTCGTACACTCGCTCACGTTGCCATGCAGGTGACCGCTACTCGGTTACGCAACTTGCATTCACACGGGCAGAACTTTCGCTGACATGACACACGCGCATCCGGCGCGCCATACCAAAATGTGGGAACCGCTACATCAGCAAGTTGGAGTCGTGGACAGGCGCGCCATACCAAAAGTGTGGGAAGTGCTACATCAGCAAGTTGGAGCCATGGAAGTTATCGTTGGGGCTACTAGGTTAAGAACTTACCTTTTAAGTAAATTGCAATTGTAAAGTTAGTTCTGTTGGAGTGCGCAAGGCGCACGGAATTAAAATTGTAACGTTTTCTTAAACTTGTGTTTAATTTCAAAAGTCGGCGAACGAGTTGGTTCGCCGCAATCTTATTTTTTTCCAACTCTCCTTTAATGAGAGTTAACTGGCGCCCGAGCGGGTTGCAAAATTGATTTGTTTCAAGTGAAAGTATTTAAAGTGACTTGTTTCAAGTAAAAGTATTTAAAGTGACTTCTTTGAAAGAAAAGTATTTAAAGTGACTTGTTTCAAGTAAAAGTATTTAAAGTGAAGACAAAAAAGAAATATTTAAAGTGACTTGTTTCAAGTAAAAGTAGTTAAAGTAATTTGTTTACTTTACATATAGAAAAGTGACTCGACTCGAAGAGCAAAAAGCGCTAAAACCCGAATGAAGTTCTGGGTTATGTAAGTTAATAAGAGAAACAAAAAATTTTTTTTTCCGTCTATATTTTCAGAAACAACAATGAATCCGGAGGAAATGAAAAGGTCCCTAACGGAAATGAACGGCGCCGTAAATGCCGTTCTACAGCAGTTGAAAGTTGTAGAAGCCCGTCTACAATCCGTAGAGGCCAGAGACAGTTCACAGTCCTTACAAGGACTCAGTGCTAACTTAAAAAGTTTAGAGGATAGGCTAGATGAGGTGCGTAGGCAATCCCCAGATACTGATCCGCAGGAGGCATATGAGCCTCTTATCAGTCCTCAGACGGAGGCAGAACTAAACGAAATTGCTAGGTTACCAGATTGTGTAAAGGAGCTACAAGTTTTTGAGGGAAATCAGGAACAATATTCGTCCTGGATGCACAGTGCGGAAGAAATAGTTAATGATTACAAGATAGTAAGGCATAAGCCTATATTTAGGGCCATCTTACGCCATATAAGGCACAAGATCCGGGGGGCGGCAGACGCCGCATTAGTTGCGCATAATATTCTTGATGGCGATTGGCACCAGATAAAAGAAATCCTTTCTCTGCATTACGCAGACATCAGGGATGTGGAAACTTTAGAACAACAATTAATTCAGATGACTCAGGGACGCCAAAAAGTGTCCGATTTTTATGCACAAATAAATAGGCAGTTATCACTCATGATTAACACAATAAATAGCGAGAAATACGACCATGCGGAAACAGTCATGGCATTAGCAGAGACACATCGGAGAAGGGCACTAGACGTGTTCATAAGGGGGTTGAACGGGGATCTTCCGACCCTGCTTTTGGTTCAAAAACCCAAATCTCTGCCCGAGGCTTACTCGGCGTGTTTGGCGTTCATGAACGTAGACCGAAGAAACGCCATATACCGCCCGCCACGCGCAGCAAACCCACATGACAGGTTTTTCAATAACAATTTCGTAGCTTCCACTTCTCGATATCCTAACAACAGTTATTCAGGCACAAGCAAACCTTACTCAGGCCAAAGCCAACAAGGACTAAATCCAAGTTTTCCAAGTAAGGTTCAAAGCCAAGCCGGGGGAAACTGGGGCTACCCCAGCTCAAATCAAACAAGAAACACTGATCAAACCATGCGAAGTTGGCGCAGTAACTATAATCCTTCAGGTGTAAGTAAAATGGATGTCGATCCTTCCGGCCGAACTCGGCAATTTAATAATTCTGGCCAATTTCGGAGGTATGAGAGTTTGAAGAGGGGCCCAAACTCCGGAAAATTTTCCGGGCAAACAAATCCAAACAAGCAGCAGAAACTTTTTCATTTATTACAGGTAAACGGAACGGATGACGCGAACACAGTGCCTGTATCCAATCAGGAACAAAATGATGGTGATGAGATAAATTTTACAATAGGCGCCTCGTGTCCGGCGTACCATATTTAGAATATGATACGCCAAATCAAGGCACTCTAGAGTTTTTGGTGGATACGGGGGCCAACAAAAACTATATCAGCGAGCGCGTGGCACAGACAACCATGCCAGTAGAAAAACCATTTCAGGTAACCTCCGCAGGGGGTAAAATTAAAATAGAGAAGAAAGTTTGTGGAAATTTTTTTAAGTTTGTCGGAAGAGACATCTCCACTACATTTTTTGTTCTTCCAGGACTTAAGTCCTTTGATGGCATCCTAGGCGATGATACACTTACAGAAATCAAAGCAGTACTAGATAGGGAATTGAATCTTCTTATTTTAAAACCAGATATTGTGTTACCCCTTAAACGGAGAAACGCACAACAAGTCAATAGCATCACCGCAGACCTTCGTCTTGATCCTTGCATTGCGCAGCATACAAAGGAGAAACTTCACAGAATACTGGACAGACATGAACAGCTTTTTGGCCCAGTCGACCGAAGCACAGAAATTGACACCAACGTTCAGGCGGAAATTAAGACAACAACCGATGATCCTATTTATACAAAAAGCTACCCTTATCCTGTTAACATGCGTGTGGAAGTCGATAGACAGATTCAGGAACTCCTTTCAGAAGGCATTATTCGTCCTTCAAAAAGTCCATACAATTCTCCCATTTGGATTGTCCCAAAAAAATCCCAGCCGGACGAAGGAAAAAAGTATCGAATGGTAATTGACTTTAAAAGGCTAAACGCCGTAACCATCCCAGATACATACCCCATTCCAGATATAAATGGAACTATTGCCAGCCTCGGAAACGCAAAATATTTTACCACGCTTGACTTGACTTCGGGATTCCACCAAATCCCTATGAAACAGTGCGACATTCCAAAAACAGCTTTTTCTACCATGAATGGCAAATATGAATTTTTGCGGCTTCCTTTCGGCCTAAAAAATGCGCCTTCTATCTTCCAGCGCATGATAGACGATGTCCTCAAGGAATTCATAGGGCGGATATGTTTCGTCTACATTGACGACATAATTATTTTTAGTAAAGACGAGCCCACCCATTTACGGGATATTGAGACGATCCTTTGTAGACTATCGGCCACAGGTCTTAAAGTTAATCTGCAAAAAACGCAGTTTTTAAAACAAAGCGTTGAATTCCTTGGCTATGTGGTGACTTCCGAGGGAATTCTGCCAGATCCAACAAAAGTAAACTCAATAAGAAATATGCTACCACCATCGAATTTAAAGGAGCTCAAAAGCTTCTTGGGACTAACCTCCTATTACAGGAAGTTCATTCGCGATTATGCTAAAATCGCCAAGCCACTTACCAACCTTACAAGAGGGGAGCACGCTCAAATAAAGGCAACTCAATCTAAGAAAGTGGCAATTACCCTAAATAAAGAAGCCCTTAAGACATTTGAGGACCTTAAAGAGGTTTTGACAACTTCGGAGGTCCTGACTTTTCCCAATTTCGAAAAAGCCTTCAACTTAACGACGGACGCTTCCGACTTCGCCATTGGTGCCGTATTGTCTCAGGACTATGACGGTAAGGACAAACCAATAGCATTCATATCAAGAAGTTTAACATCCACAGAAGAAGGGTATGCGACCAATGAAAAGGAGATGCTAGCGATCGTTTGGGCGCTAGATAATCTCCGAAATTATTTGTACGGCGCAAGGAAGATACGTATATTTACAGATCACCAACCGCTAACTTTTTCGCTCAGCAATCGTAACTACAACGCCAAGCTCAAACGCTGGAAATCTAGAATAGAGGAGTATAACTACGAACTTATCTACAAACCTGGTAAGTCCAACGTCGTAGCCGATGCCCTATCCCGCCTAAAAACTCAGGTAAATCAACTAACGGACTCAACCGTTTCGGCTTCAGAGGTATCCAGCCAAAGAGCAACCGCAGGATCAACGACAGACACCGCGAGTGAATGTGATACAGTTCACAGCGCGGAACAGGATAACTCCGACCTGATTCCATCCGTCGAGGTGCCGTTGAATGTTTTCAGAAACCAAATTGTATTCGGCGGTAGGCTTCACATCCTCGAGGAACCTCACCCAGGATATTTAAGGCACTATGTAGGAATAGAGGGTATGGGCGAAAGCGAACTTGTTAGCATACTTAAGGAAAAATTAAGACCCAGCGTTATTAACGGAGTAAAAATGCCAGAAAGCCATTTGGGCTTACTTCAAAAGGTATACTTAGAACATTTCTCCAATTATAAGATTCGCGTAGCTCAAACGCTCGTGCAGGATTTGCGAAATCCCGACGTGGTGTGCCAGGTGATAATGAAGGAACATAAAAGGGCACACCGCAATGATAAAGAGAATAGGCAGCAGATTTTAGAGCATTACTACTTTCCGAGAATGAGCAGCCAGATTAGGAAGTATGTACTGGCATGCGAAACATGCAAATCTAATAAATACGACAGACACCCAAACAGGCCAGAACTTCAGAGTACACCCATCCCTTCACGACCATGTGAGATAATTCACGTAGACATTTTTGAAATCCAAGGACAGAAATTTTTAAGCTGCATAGATAAATTCTCAAAATTTGCAAAACTCTTTCACATCAGAAACAAATCAAGTTTGCACCTTAAAGACAAAGTGATCAAACTACTGCACTATTTTACGATCCCAAAGATCCTAGTAACTGATAATGAGCGCGGGTTGATTAGCCCGCTAATTAGGAATCTGTTAGAATCACTGGGAATTCGACTTTACCGCACACCATCGCAAAAAAGTGAGGTGAATGGTCAAGTCGAACGATTTCATTCCACCTTAATCGAAATATTTAGATGCCTAAAAACGGAAACCCCTGATCTCAGGACAAAAGAGCTCGTAAATATTGCAGTAGATCGCTATAACAATTCAGTTCACTCGGTTATAGACAGAAAACCGACTGATATTTTTTTCAATCGCTCAAAAGCTTCTAATTATCAAGAACTTCTTGAAAAAAGCCGAAAAATTAATAGATATTTGAAAATGATATTAGAACAGAAACAAATGTCGCAAATCAGAAATCACAATAGGAACAAAACCTTACCGGAGCGGTATGACAGGAACGATGTCATATACGTGAAGGATAAGCAAATAAAAGGGAAACAGCGACCGCCTTACAAAAAAGAAATTGTTGCTAAAGATAATAAGGTTACAGTCACCACACTTAGTGGTAAAAAAATTCATAAGTTGCACATAAAAAATGTGAAGCGCTAAAGAAACTATATGACAAAACAATACAAATACCTAAAGGATGCTTAACTACAAGAGCGGGCCTGTAAGTGGGACAAATCGTGCCTTAGTAGGTTGCGACGCCATCGAATTTGACAAATGGCTACGTGGCTCCCAAAACGGACACCACGATCCCCCATGGCTGGTTCGAGAAATGTTAGCATTCCTGATCCAATATAAAGAAGATATTTAAAGAACTTTTTGCGCCTAATCCGCAAAAGCAAAAGAAATAAAAGATCCTTGCGCCTAATCCGCAAGGCAAACATAAATAAAAGATCTTTGCGCCTAATCCGCAAAGCAAACAGAATAAAAGATTTTTGCGCCTAATCCGCAAAACAAACAAGAAATAAAAGATCCTTGCGCCTAATCCGCAAGGCAAACATAAATAAAAGATCTTTGCGCCTAATCCGCAAAGCAAACAGAATAAAAGCTTTTTGCGCCTAATCCGCAAAAGCAAACAGAATAAAAGATTTTTGCGCCTAATCCGCAAAACAAACAAGAAATAAAAGATCCTTGCGCCTAATCCGCAAGGCAAATATAAATAAAAGATCTTTGCGCCTAATCCGCAAAGCAAACAGAATAAATGATCTTTGCGCCTAATCCGCAAGATAATATAAAAAAAAAAAAAAGAAAAATTATTATTTTTTTTTTAAATACAAAAAAAAAGGGATTTTTATCTTTTCATTTAAATAGCTGCGCTTAAACCGCAAAGCAATGTAAGAAGATACGAATCTTTATTTTTTTACAAGAATAAAAGAAACAATTGCAAGCTTCTAGTAGTAGTTTTAGCGAACGCTTCATTTTCTGTGCGAAACAGTTTTGGAATTTATTTAATTACTAACCAGAACATATTAAAATTCTAATATTAACGCATATTAACTATTAAAAACTGGGGATTTTCTTTTTTTGGCGTTATTTTCTTAGAAAATTTTGTAGAAAATCCAGCCGCAAAATTATTTATATCTAATAGAATTAGTAGAGAAAAGTTGTTAAGGATTAATGAAAATTAAATTACAAAGTGTAAAAATTGATTTTTTTTTATTTTTATTTTTGGCCTAACTTTCGTAAAGAAGCATATAAAATTCAATTACTAATTTAAGCATATCCAATAGAATTAGGAAAAAAAGTTTAAGAACTACTAACCCACTAACAGTCAGTAGCAAGTATATACATTTAGCTATGGAAAATTAATTGTACAAATAGAAATTTTGTATTTTTTAGCCTATTTTCGTGAGAAATGTACACTAAATTCAATTACTAATATAATAGTAACCAATAAAGTTAGCATCGAAGAAGCTTTGCTACTATCCCACTAGCAACATTAAAATCAATTACTAGTTTAATTATAACCAATAATGTTATCATAGAAAAACCTTTATTACTAACCAACTAACAACTGTAGATTTAGAGATAACATTTTGCATTACAGACTGCCACTGCTGGCGTCAGCCATCAGCGGTCTTCATATCTTCCACTATAAGGCACCGATGGTAACGATCCAGAATGGAAGCGGCTGGATTATCAGCGGAACATTTAAATTAATCCACATCATCGACCTTCAAAAATACGCCACGACTATGATCCAAATGAGAGATTTGGCGAGCCGCTTGGTCAAACAGTCTGATGACAGGCTCCTGGCAGAGCTCTATAGTAACCAGATGATGGAGCGCCTCGAAGAGCTTATGGGAGGTAGAGACAAAGCTAGAAATACCCGTTCTATCGACTGGATAGGGTCAGCATGGAAATGGCTGGCAGGATCTCCAGACGCAACTGACTGGAATAACATTCTCCACAGCCAAGACCAGATCATCGAAAACAATAATCACCAATACAAGGTTAATGATAAATTATTCACCGAGACTCAAGAGGTTTTGAAGAAAATCAACGAGGTAGTGGACCGCGTGAACTCTGTGGCGAAGGAAGCTGAAGCAGAAACCTTTGGGAGAAGTGCACTTCACAACATTGTCCTTCTTCGTGAAGAGATAAACGAAGTGGTCCGGGCATGCCAACTGGCAAAGCGCGGAATAATTAACACCAATCTACTCGACACCGACGAAGTCAATCAAATCCTGTCAGAAATGGAAACACTCCCATACCAGAATATAATTGAGGCAATAGAATACGGCACGCCATCCGTATACACCAATGGGACACTGCTTCTCTACATTCTATCCATGCCGAAGGTGAGAACTGATAAATTTAACTTATTGACGACTCGCGCTGGTATCTACGACGGGAAAGAACTAGACCTACCATTCAGCAGGATGCTAGTGAACCAGGAGGAAACTTATGGGCTCACAAAGGACTGCCTAATATTAGGTTCATCTACAATATGTGGATCGCAGTCTATAAATAAGCTAGAAGAGAATAGTTGCCTGCCGCGACTGTTAAAAGGTGGGGAAGCCACTTGCCAATTCAACAGGCGGAATGGCACATTAATCGAACTAATAAATGAGAGCACAGTTTTTGTTTCAAACTTCCAAGGCGAAGTTAAGAGTAGTAACGCCACATATGCCATCAATGGTACCTACGTAATCCAATTCAACAACGAGACCATCACGATTGGGGATCAGGTTTTCTATAGTAGAGAAGCTACTTCAGCGCAAGCTTTACCAGCGGCATTATCGAATGTAAGGAACAGCACGATGAGAGTCAACCTGGAATACGTCCACGATATCACTATGGCGAACGTCAAATACCTAGGGTACGTTAATGAAAAAATAAATTTCTCTATCGTTACAGAGGCATTTTCAATATGCGCAATAATCCTTATTGCGGTTTTGCTGTGGAGATGCTACACGAAAAAACTCGACCTACCACCTGTCCAAATCCCTACCCAGTGGACGAAAAACCCCAGCAGCAGCAAGATCAGTAAGGGGGAGTCCTCACCAGAACTTTACAGATTAGAAATTGACCTGCCAGGAGCCAAATCCAGGAGAAACCAAGATACATCGCCGCCAGGAAGTTGTGTTTACTCCTTAAGGGCCACTAACCCCCCGTGCCGCTCAATCGCTGATCTGCGGGTCGCAGATCTTTAAAGGGGGAGGAGTTATCACTACGGTATCCCACGGTTCGTACACTCGCTCACGTTGCCATGCAGGTGACCGCTACTCGGTTACGCAACTTGCATTCACACGGGCAGAACTTTCGCTGACATGACACACGCGCATCCGGCGCGCCATACCAAAATGTGGGAACCGCTACATCAGCAAGTTGGAGTCGTGGACAGGCGCGCCATACCAAAAGTGTGGGAAGTGCTACATCAGCAAGTTGGAGCCATGGAAGTTATCGTTGGGGCTACTAGGTTAAGAACTTACCTTTTAAGTAAATTGCAATTGTAAAGTTAGTTCTGTTGGAGTGCGCAAGGCGCACGGAATTAAAATTGTAACGTTTTCTTAAACTTGTGTTTAATTTCAAAAGTCGGCGAACGAGTTGGTTCGCCGCAATCTTATTTTTTTCCAACTCTCCTTTAATGAGAGTTAACTTATATTTCAAATACAGCTCGTAGTATGATTTCTGCAATATGATGCCTGCATGGCAACCACAACAAGCTACGTTTCAATTTTTGTTCCAGCAACATTCCAGCACCGTTACGTTTACCAGTGTTTGTAGCTTTCGTGTCAAAGCATACCATTTCCACCGAATTTATCATATTCATTTTTTCTAAGTAATTATATATGGACTGGGCGATTGCTTCACCAGTTCCACATTCAATAATTGGAATGGAAATTAATTTTTCTATATTATCTGCCGTTAAAACAATAGCTAGGCGTTCTACTTTTTCCTTTCCATTCATTGCAGGAAGTAGTTTACCGTCCCAGTGTAACACAAATGTATCAGGGATCTGAACAATTTTCGCTCTGAGAAGTATTCATAACAAATCCAAAATTAACTTTTATACCTTGAAATTCTCAATAATTTCTGTACCATGACGCCGACGATATTCCTTGCGCTGTTTTCTCAAACTTGTACAATTAATAACCAGATCTTCAATATTGTGACCCAAAGCTTTAGCTGTTGCAATAATAAAATGAATTGCGAGTGGGGTTGACATATTGCCAGCATCCATGCAAGCAAGCATTCTATCATCTATGAAGCTTTTTTTACCACGTTTTTTTTTCAGCTCGTTGGTGTTTGATACGATCATCAACTGCTCTACAGATTTTTCAGACTCACATTTACTTTCATCACTTACATCATAGTCTACACTCAACTCTAAAAAAAATTAGTTGAAAGAGAAACTTACATATTATTTGTTTCAGCAGAATTAAAAAAATACCTTGAGTGCTTTCCAATCTTTGATACTTTGCTCTGCGTCGATTTTCTTCTTCTAACCTTTGCGCCTTCCGTTTTTCTTTATTTGCGAGACATTGATCTATAGAAATCATGCTCCCAACACGACCTGGCTCTCTTTGTTTAATTAAAAAGTCTCGGTCCTCAGGAGTAGCTATCATTTCTAAAGCATCAGCATGTGCAATATCGAATAAATTGTTCAAATTATCATTGAAATCATTTTCCTTTTTACGAGAACTAGGAAACGAAGATGTACAAAATTTCTGTACTGTTCTCCACTCATCATATAATTTCACCAATTTATCGTCACATGTTCTTTTGTTTAACGTTGGAATACGTGCTCTTTCCCAAAAAGGCAATATTTCCTTCGAAGCCAATTTAGCACTTTCCTTAATTGTTTTCTTTTCACACCGCACATAGTAAAAAAAAAAACATTTCAGCACTTGTAGTTTTGACGGTAACTTGCTTCCAAGTATATTTTTTTCACATTTTCCTATCAAATATACGTTTGTGTCAGCAGATCTAAGTGTAACAAAATTATTTACAGCCATCACGATATTGCAGTATAACTTTTACTATTTTTAATTATTTTAATAAAGACCCTTTCTTAACCACAGTCAATTTTTCAATGACAAAATATTAAAAGCTCTATTTGCACGTCTCAGTCTGTCTAATTATCAACATTGGCGTATGTGAACCGTAATGTATGAATTTACCGTTAGGCGGGCCACTGACTACATTATCTGCGCAAATTCGAGTAATTTGTTGTTGTGAACTCAGTGAACGCAATTCCACTCAATTCCAACAACAGTCTTGTGCAGATAATTTGTGTAGTCAGTGGCCCGCCTTAGTTCAATGGAATTTTTACTAATTTACCCTTTCCTAATATTTATAAATTTTCTTATCATTATTGGACATATAGAAAAAATTACTGTGCAAAATATTGAGGAAAAATGAGCTCATTACATTCTATATATAATAAATAAACAGATAACAGTAAAAAAACCAAGTGTTTTTCTATATTTTGACCTTTGACCTCATTATGGCACAGGTTGGCACACTCTGATCGAGTTAAAAATTTACCACATGAATTATTACATCGAATCGCATATTTGACAAATCCCTGTACTCAAAATTCCAAAAAAAAAAAAATCTCATATAAGCTGCGCCAGGTCTAATGTACATACATATGTACGTATATCGTTGAGATTTACATATTTATATCTGCGGTTTTTTGTTTATTAATTTTTTTAATGAGAATAAAAACATGCAACATAAAATTCCATGGCATACCAAAGACTTTAAGAAACTAAAGAACTTAGGAAGCACATTCTGCAGTAAATTTTAAAAAAATAAGGATTCTGTTCATCTTTTGAAATTCAGAGCATTGCGCAGAAATATAATTGCTTGGATAAAATGTTATATAACAACTGTATTCTGAATTTTGAGGCCAGCTCTTCGCATATTTTTTTAAATCCAATTTTACTCTTTCATCGAACAGAGACTTTAAGTTTGAGTGTGATTTGCAATGTTCTGTTAATTTCGGGTTGTTTACTTTATCTTCGGATGATATTGCCAATGAGATTGCCAAACTTAAGAGCTCTTCGCAAACGGACGTTGATGGCCTTTCTGTGGCTATATTTAAAAATTGTGTTTCGCTTTCGTATCCTCTGAAGATAATTTTTAATAGATCTCTCTCTTCCGGTGATTGCATTGATGATTGGAAGTGTCTTCTGTTACACCAATCTTTAAAAGCGGGAAAAATGCGATATATGTAAGTAATGTTTATGCTAAAACTCTGACATTTTTTATCCTTTATCCAAGCTTTTGACTACGTCTAAATTGTTTGACATGGTGTTTTTCGCCGTTAAAAGTTTGATTTGACCTTACCAGCACGGCTTCATTCCAGGTAGATCCACGGTTTCAAATTTGGCTGTCTTTACAGAAGACTGTGTTTCAGCTTTTCAAAGGGCTTTCAGGTCGAAGTTGTATGTACAGATTTATCTAATGTCTGCTATCCAAGTTAAAAAATTAGCGCGCCTAAGCTTTCACTCCGTATTTTTCTCTTGGTTAAAGTCCTATCTGTCGAACAGACGGTGTAATGTTGTCGTGGACAACTCACAGTCTTCGTTGGTGTCCCCCAAGGTAGTATTTGGGGTTCTTTGTTATTTGTACTGCTTATTAATGATATAAAAATGCTTTCATGTTACTTTCGCCAAGTGCTTCCCCCCGGTACAGACATCTTATTTTATCTCTAATTGTCGTTTGAATTCAGTTATTGAGCGTTGTCTTTGATGCAAAATTCACTTCTATTATTCATATTAACTTCATCATTTCTAAATCTTATGCTATGTTAGCATTTTGCAGACGCAATAGTACAGAATTTTTCAGTTCCTACACACGCAAAATACTTTATACGTAATTTGTTCGTTCGATACTAGAATATACATCTTTCATTTGGATATCTTATCATGTCAGACATATTGTCCGAATTGAACCAATACAAAAAGTTTTCATTGGCTATGCTCTAAGTTCCCTTCGTTTTCATGACCCTGTCCCCTCATATTACTCGAGATTCCTTCTTATTAATTTAAAACGCCAGTTTCGTTTAGCTAATATTTAGTATTAATAAAGGGATTATTAAATTGTATACCTTCAAAAATTTGATGAAATTTCTTTATTAAATAAAATTGCTAGTTGGTCACGATTAAATATAATTTTTGTTATCTTTTTTAGACTTTATACTTATAAACAACATGGACCAATTTTTTCTGAGGTTGATTCATTTAGACGTGGAATATTCGAGAATACTTTTTATTATTTCTTCATTGATTCATTTCAGATTTTTGTTAGATTTTATAAGAGATATTTGCACTTTTTGAATTTAAATTTAAACAGTTCATAGCAAAATATTGTTGTGGTGTCAATGGAATGCTTTCATCATTTTAGACTATGAAAAATATTAATCAATTTGTGGCTTTACCGTCACATAGACACAGTTCAGCGAATTAAGATTCAGCGGCTACGTGGCCATTATGTACGTATGGAAGAAAACGCTCCAGCCCTGAAAGTATTTAACGCGGTAGCCGCCGCTGGTGGCAGAGGAAGAGGAAGGCGTCCTCTGCGTTGGAAGTACAAAATGGAGAAGGACTTGACTTCCCTTTGTGCCTCTAGCTGGCGCCAGTGAGCAAAGGGTAGCGAGCTATGTTGAAATCGGCCAAAATCACCTAGGCGGTTATAGCGCCAATGAAGAAGAAGAAGGAGTTTATTATTTACATATATCTTTTGTTTTATTAATTTCTTCTTTGGTGATTTATTACAAAGAGGGATTAAAAGAGGTGATATAGATATTAATATATATGCATATATATTATATTAGCAATTATATTTGTGGTATCAGTATTATTATCAATTATGAGTCCTAATTTATTTAGAATTTTATTTTTTTGAAATAGATTGGATAAGTTTCTTATTGTTTAGTTATTTATTTTCAAAATGTAAAATCATATAATGCTGGGATGTTAATTGCTTTATCTAGTCGTATTGGTGATTTTGCTTTTTAATCGCTATTGCTTCAATTTTAAATTATATTTAGAGCTAATAGGAAATGTAATTGAAATAAAGATTATTGGTTTATTAATTGTTTTAGCGGATTTAACAGAAAGAGGTCAAATTACTGCTCCAACTCTGGAGTTTACTTATTAATTTGGTTTAATTTTTTGTTATATGAAAGTTGATTGGACAATTTTTATTAATACTATCTGGTTTAACAATATTTATAACCCGAACAGAGGTTTGTTTTGAATTCGATTTAAAATAATATTGCTCCTTTTACTTTTTGCCAGTTAGGTTTGATAATAAGAATTTGATTTTAATAGGATTTTATAAATTATATTTGTTTAATTTATTAACTCACGCTTTATTTACGGCTTTATTATTTATAAGTAATTCTCAAGATATTCGCTTAATAGAAGGATTAGGAACTTATATACCTTTTACAAGAGTTGGTTTTAATGTATTTAATTATGCTTTTTGCTTTTAGCTGGATTTTATTCCAACGAATTAATTTTGGTAATGGTTTATATTATTTTTTCTTTTTTGACATTTTTTTTTCTTCTGGACTTTGTTATTCTTTACGATTGGTTTATTATTCAATAAAAGCCCGGACACACTGCTACGTAAATTACTTATTTGCGCCAAAATTAGTTCGTATAACTCAAGTGCGTTCACACTTGTTATTCCTAATTAATCTTGACAGCTCTGTAGACACAGGGCTACCTAGTTTTTGGATTAAGGTTTCCAATGTGAAGGAATTTATATATTTTGAATATATTTAAATTTTATGGTGATAATATTTTTTTTAAATTCACGATCACGAAAGAAAGCTACTAGAGGCAGTAAAAATTAAGGAACAGGTGAGTGAAATGCTAATATTTCAAAATGCGTCTTGTTTGGTTATGGGATAATACATTTTTCGATTATTATCGATACAATTTAGAGCCGGCATTGCTTTGTTCGTGATTTGGTACTTATTTTATGATAAAATACCTCATTTCATCTTAATTTATTGACAGATTTTACATAGCAAAATTACTTAATATCATCGTGATTTGCACTTAAATTAAAAATTAACCATAGATTACGATAGTGTATCCGGGGTTCAAGAGTAGAAATTTTGGTTCTTTGAATATATTAAGAGATGAAGGTTGTATTATTGCTGGCAGAATACTTTATTAAATAATTTTTCCAAGAACTCATACAATTGGTTTGAACTATAATATAAATTATTAACATTATTTGTGTGTATTTTAGGAGGATTAAATGGTTATATTATTTCAAATTATGTTTTCTATTTATTATAACAGGTCTACAAATAATTATTTTATAAGTTACTTTTCTGATTATATATGATTTAAGTCTTATGTTGCTATATATGGCATTATTAAACTTCCTTTATTCTTGGGATTTTAGTTTTTAATTCATTTGATCAAGATTGATCTAAAAATCAGGTTTTTATAATAAATTAAAAAAATGTAATCAAATGTTTTTTTTGCATAACAGTAATTTTAAAATTTATTCAAGCGCAATTATGGTTAAGGAAAGTGTGTATTACTGAAGATGTTAAGGTAATCTTTTAATTTTTGAATAAAGCTAATTTTGTGTTTACAATAAAAATATAATGTGTTTATTAAACTATATAAACAAAAGTATAAATGGAAACTAACCATTAAAAGTAAAAAGTTAGCAGCTCTTTTTTGAATATCACACTTCCTTAATTGGAGAATAATCTTAACTTTAGCATTAACATTTTTGGCTTCAATTAAATTATGTTTGCGTATATTTTTTGGTAAATAAAATTTAATAAGAAATTTATAGAATAAGGGTATAATTGTACCTAAACTTAGTGCTTCATATTCAAGGTAGATTGAAGTTCAGTACTTTTTGAATGAAAATCAAATGTTATAATTAATTACAACCCTAAGAAATTAATTAATTTGATCAATTTAGTCCTCCTTGATTTTATTAATGTTATAATCCAGTATTTGCTCCAATAGGTCCTATTAAAGCCATGGGCTATAATCGTCTAACTAAAAAGGGTGATTACAATGTGTTGACATTTACTTCTCTAGAATAGAGGGTTCTTAAAGCTGCAAATACATCACGGTGTACTGAATACTGAAGGTGACGCCTTTAGAAGTACCGCTACTTTGGTTTTGCCGGGTTTGACAATTCTCAACTTCAACTAGACAAAGCTTTTTTCACAAATTAAGAAAAAGAGACACTTTTTTTAGTATTTTGTGAATTTATTTATTAAATGTCTGCCTATAAATTCATACTTTTACACTTTAGAACAATTAGAACACGTTTTTCAATGAAATATTGGAAGTTGTTCAATTTTCTCTCTCCCGTATTCTTGTTTACTAAAGGCGAGATCTGTCATTTCACCGCAGGAAGGCGCAATCTTGTATTCTATCATTCTTGCAAATACATAAGATTGAATTATGGCAACAGCTGATTCAAGAACTAATAACGCAATTTGACCAATTACAATAGAGAAGGAAGAAGAGAAATATCAGCTATCACTTCTACCACTTTGGAAAATAGTTGGTTTCTCAATTATTCCCTAATTATTCTCTACATAAAACCAGGCCTCGAGCTGAATAAATTACACTTGTTTTTAATATATAAGGCCGAAAATAATAAAATAATTTAAGATAAAGAATTATAAAAAAAAGAAAGTCAAATCGATAAGAATTTTGATTTAATTCATTTTTATAATAATAAGTATTTTAGGAAAAAAGGAGTTTTAGGAGTTTTAGAAAAGTATAAATGCGACCCGTTTCCTATAATAAACAATCATATCGGACTTTGTAATTACAAACACTTCTTTTACCGCCCTCAAGAAGCTCTAGTAGCATTGGCAGTAGGTCTGAAGTAAAGCAGGCCATCCACATACGAATTTGTTCGGCGATCATGTTCGTTTGGACGAAATTTTCGTCGTTGGTGGTAGTGTTCGTGTCCACATTTCGTGTTCGACGTTTTGTTCGCGAAAGATAGAAACGCGTATATCTTGGCTGTGTTGTTTTGTGAAAAAATTTTCTAGCGTGCGGATGTGCCAAAATGTCTAAGCAACTTTTGCTGGAATTTATAAATTGCCTGCAAAATGAACCAGCACTGTGGCAGGCGAAAAGCGACGCGTATAAAAATAAAAATATGCGACAAAAAGCATGGGAAATGCTATTAATAAAATATAAATAAACATGTATAGCCATCAAAGCAATGATTGTGTCTTTATCCGCCGACATGTTTACTTGCTGAAAATTTTCTGCAAATGATGTTCGCAAGCTATGTTGGAACTAGTTGGTGGGCAAATGCACGAACATGTTCGCTTACAAATTCGTCTGTGGATGGCCTGTTTAAGTAAGATTTAACAGTTTAGGATAAGAGTGAGTATTTTAAATCAAGGACTATAAATGTTACGAGCGAATACAATTATAATTTAATCCTAGTTTTGTTAAAAATTAAGAATTATTTCGCAAGTTCGATATTTACTCGTAAAATACTATTTGTTGAGTTTTATTTTTCTTTCAATAAATAATACTTATGAAAAGAGTTTTAGTTTACGCTCCAGAAATAAATCTTACCCTGTGAGTTTAACTTTTCTCTTGTAAAATAAAAAAAAAAACTTATTTGGGTGATTAATAATGTGTCATAAAATTTTAGATTTTTAAAGTTATGTATTTGGATTGCATTGGATCAAATAATTGAAAATAAGCAAATTTGTATTTTTTTAAATTTTATGACTTTTTGACTTATGATACTTTTGAATCCCTCAATTGGTATTTTGTAAGTTATACTTAATACTCATTGACTTATATAACAGTCAGCTATTGTCAGCGGCCCGAATAACAAGTGCGCCCATAGTGAACTTTTATTGCCAATTGCTGAGATTCCAGTACGCAAAAAAAAACAAACAAAACAAAACAACTATAACTGCTTGAGTGCATAATAAAGTGCATAAGCAGTGCAATTAGCTAAACCATGTCGAAAACCGACACTGAATGGCAAACAGTGAACAGCAAAAGGAGAGCAGCCCCAAACTCTCCCCTTTCATCCTCTCGAAAATTTGTCAAAGTCGACTACGACACTGACAACTACAACGAAAACCGGTTTAAACTTCTTAGCAATAAGAAAGATGACAACAACAAAGTGAACACTCTCAATGAAGAAGTGAGCGATGAATCAGCAAACAGACCACCGCCAATCATAATACCAAACGTGTCAAATATTAGTGCAATGGTACTTACTATTTCCGAAGTCATAAACAAAGCAAATTTCAGCTACAAAACACAAGCAGATGGACAAACAAGAATAACCACAAAAACAATTGAAGATTACCGCTATCTTGTCAAACATCTAAATAACAAAAATATTGAATTTCACACATACCAGATCAAGCAAGAGCGAGCTTTTCGGTTGGTGATTAAAAACCTTCACCCTACATCTGAAGTTGAAAACATTAAGACAGAAATTGAAAATTTTGGTCATCGTGTTAGAAGAGTCAGCAACATTACAAGCCGTGCAGACAAACGCCCACTCCCCTTATTCTTCGTCGATACGAGTATTGAACCAGCTAAGAACAACAAAAGGACTTATGACATCAGATACCTTGTTAATGCAGCCGTTCAAGTGATACCACCAACGGAAAATAAATCCATTGTTCAATGTCACAGATGCCAAGAGTTTGGGTTTACGAAAAGGTATTGTAACAAATTTTATGCTTGCGTTAAATGCAGTTCTAATCACAACACTACTGATTGTACCAAAGACCGAAATGCTCCTGGGTCAGAATTTCTCAAATGGATCATCTGAATGCGGTGAAAAATTATTTTTGCTCGTTTTTTAATTTTTTCTGTAGGCATTAATGATGCAAACAAAACCCCGGTTGGATATTTAAAAAAAAATGTTTGTTTAAGATATTTCGAGCAACGTGCAACGTTCGGCCGTACGCGCGGTGATATGCGCCCGCCACTCTTTAGCGCTAGCATCTCTCGCTGATAGATCGTTCGTAATTGATCTTTGAAAAAAATGACGAAAAAGTTTTATTAACAATATCTTGAACAAAAAATTTTTTTTTAGAAAATCCCACTGGGTTTTTGTTTGCATCATTAATGCTTACAGAAAAAATGAAAAAAAGGAAAAAACGAGTAAAAATAATTTTTCACCGCATTCAGGTGATCCGTTTGAGAAAATCTGACCCTCCTGCCAAATGTGCAAACTGCCAGCATGAACATCCAGCTAACTATCGCGGGTGTCAGGTACACCAGTCACTAAAAACCAAATATAATGCAAGCAAAGCTTGCACGATGGAGATTCCGCCTGTTTATAACACAACAGAACACCCAAATTTACAAAAACAAAATTCATTTCCCACCACCAGAACAAATAACACAGCTTCGTATGCTGAAGCGGTAAAAACAGCTAACCTCGATCAATTTTTAGAAAAAATTGAGAAAATAATTAACGCACAGACTGCTCAGATAAATAATTTATTAGCAATAATCAACAGTTTATTAAACAAAGTATGCAATTAAATTTAAGGATTGCAATTTGGAATGCCAACGGTATTGTCAACCATATTAACGAAATCGAAACATTTCTTAACAAAAATTGTATAGATGTATTTTTAGTTTCCGAAACACACTTTTCACAAAGATCGTTTTTCAAAATTAGAGGATACGACATAGTATATTGTAACCACCCTGGAGCTAGAGCCCGAGGCGGGTCGGCGGTGATTATTAACACAAAAATTAAATATGAGCCATTGAAAGAAATTTGTTCACCATCGATGCAAATTTCACACATAAAAGTCAAAACAAACACACGCTCAATAGCTATTGGTGCCGGATACTTTCCTCCCAGGCACAAAATTAGTTGCATAGAATATGAAAATGTGTTTAATGAAGTCGGCTCAACATTTCTACTCGGGGGAGATTTTAATGCCAAACACCCTTGGTGGGGCTCTCGCTTAAATAATCCAAAAGGTAACGAACTATTCAAATGCATTATAAATAAGAACTTGTCAGTTCTCTCGACCGGTATGCCTACCTACTGGCCATAAGACCCTGCTAAAGCCCCGGATCTATTAGATTTTGTTGTCTACTCAGGCCTCTTTAGTAATTTGCTAACAATTGAGGAAAATTTTGAACTAAGCTCTGACCACTCACCCCTAATTGCGGTACTCCAATCATCACCTGTAATTCTTCAAAGTAAGCCAAAAATTGTAACTCCGCGAACTAATATTTCATTATTTTCTTCCTGGTTAGACAATAATATTGATCTTAGTGTCCCATTAAGAACCACTGACCAATTAGACGGTTTTGTTGAAAAATTTAATAAAATCATTGTAGAAGCAGGATTTGTCTCAACTCCACAAGATACTTGTGTATTTAACAATAGCTATATCTCTTCGGAAATCAAAACCCTAATAAGGGAAAAACGAGCATTGTGAAAAGTATGGCAAAGAACCCAGAATCCAATTGACAAATTATTTTTAAACAGATCTACTAAACATTTAAAGACAAGGCTTAAAGAGTTAAAAAACAGCTCCCTTGAAACCTTTTTATCTAACCTTAGTCCTAACGCATCGCGCTCTGAATGTCTGTGGAATGCCACAAAATATTTCAAACGACCACAAGTTAGGAAGGTTCCAATAAAAGACTCCAGCAATTCATGGTATCGGCCAGATGAGGATAAAGCAGAGGCGTTTGCTAAGTACTTAAAAGAAGTATTCACACCATTTAATTTTATTAATGCTTCTGATAAAAGGGAATTGATGCACTTTTTGGATGCTCCATGCCAAATGGATCTTCTAATGAAGCGTTTTATTTTATTAGTAGTGAAAGAAGAACTGGCGAAATGTAGCAATAAAAAGAGCCCAGGCTACGATCAGATAGACCACGCTGTACTAAAGCACCTAACTGATAAATCTATGGGAGCCCTTACAATTATTTTCAACGCCATATTGAGGCTTCATCAAAAGCATGAAAAAAGAATTTCCAACATTTTGCTTCATAAGCACTACACAAATTTTATAAATCAATTTTGTTTTTAATTTCAATTGTTGCACAGGTCTCTAGCAATAATTTGGCTTTAACGGATTGAAAAAATATCAGTTAGTCGACCAGTTATAGTCAAAAACCATATAAACAATATGCTGAAAATCGGCATTTGACTGCAAAGTTCGAAGGTCGATAAAAAAAATTCGAATTAACATAAGCAAACGCCGCGATACGGGTCTTCTAATTTAGCCTCTATTTTCATCCCTCACTCTCAGAATCGACCTAACTATTGCTAACCTGAATTTGTTCCACAGTGATATTGAAATAATACAGCGTGTTCAATCAAAAACTTTAAGGACAATAACAAAGGCTCCATGGTATCTCTCAAACCGAACTATTCACAGGGATTTAAAAATATGCACCGTGAAAGATGAAATAAAAAATTTCAGTGAAAGATATAAAACCAGGTTAGAGAGTCATCCCAATCCTTTAGCAGTGGCATTACTACAGGCACCCACTACAACAAGGTTAAAAAGAAAAAACATATTAAACATGTAAGCCAGAACACATGTACATAATGTTAATCTATATATGTATATAAAAATGAATGTATGTTTGTTAGTGACGCTAAGTCTCGAGAACGGCTGGACCAATCTTGATTGCATTTTCAGAGGTTGTTCGTTGTGGATCTGGGAAGGTTTAGAAATAAAAAAACCTTATACTTTCCCCGAAGAAAAGTCGGAAAATTGAGAAATTCCAAAAAGGACTTTTTTCTATACAACATTTTTTTTCTTTCAAATTTATTTTTAAAATGGTTTCTTGCAAATCTATCGATCTCAAAACATTCGGAAAAGTTGGAAAATTAGAAAAACCTAATCTCACTTTTTGTTCTCATTTTTTTGTATGTGCGTGGTGTTGCACGCGCACATTTAGTTTCATATTGGTGTTGTAAGCACTGACTGATATTCCAATAACTCAACAGATGGAGCTGTAGACGCTTATTTATTTTGACAGCTGCGTAAATTGTTTGTTCTTTTTGATTTGTTTATTCGAACAGTGCGGACACGGTCAATTGACTTTCTGAAATTTTTCAAAATTTTAATTGATTTCTCGAGTTAAATTCATTACATTAAATTGCTAAATTGTTTACATTCACGAAATATTAGATTTTAAATCTGTGGATCATCAGTTTTTGAGTCAAATTATTGACATTTCAAACAAAAAAAGTGAGTTCATTATTTTCGTTTGTTGGTGAATATCTAATCTCATTCCCATTGGAATTTATTTGTGTTATTTCTTCAGCTGATTTGTAAATTATTTGAATCGTTCAATTTCGGTCGTTTGCTTTCTTTGTTTCGGCTATTCAAAAGGTAAATTATTGAAAATTATTCCGTGAAAAATGTACATATGTATGTGTGCTTCATACAAAGTAATCAATTACAGATTGAAATTTGTTACGATGCCACAAAGAGGTCGCGCTAATATCGGTCGGCGTTCCCGACGTACAACGGACCAACGTAATTATGCAGCACGACATACGGAAGAGGAAAATGTTACTGCAAGGGAATCTGCTAGAATCGGAATGATTGAACATCGTGCGCGACAATCACAAAAGGCTCACGAAGCTTACAATGAGCAACAACGATTGAGAAGAAGACAAGTTCGTGCTCAGGATATTCATGAAGAAAGAGAACAACGTTTGGCTGCTCACCGGTTGGATTGGTCGGATGTCTGTCGTTTGCCCGCATTGCGATGCACTGAAATTTCCAAAAGAACCGGCCGGATTGTGTTGCGCAAGCGGAAAAGTGAAATTACCAGAGTTACTTCCTCCACCAGAGCCATTGCGGTCGTTGCTTTACGGTGAATCACCAAATTCGAATCATTTTTTACAAAATTCCAAAATGTATATGATTGTTTTCAAATGACGTCATTTGGTGGGGAAATTGTGAATGAACATATGTAATTACAATCCCACATTCAAGGTTAGTTCACCAACAATCTAACACTTATTATCTCACCAATAAAATACAGAAATAAACATATTTGTCTGTAACTATACAGATTCACGGGCAAATTTATCATCTTGCTGGATCGATTTTGCCGCACCCTGATCAAGATCACAAATTTCTCCAAAATTTATTTCCTTGGAGATTCAAATGAAGAAGTGAATCGACGTTGTGCAATTTTACAATGCACCGACGGCCGATGAAATATCAATTGTTGTTGTTGGAGATAATTTAGAATCCCGTGATATAGTTATTAAACGTCAAGATGGAGATGCATTAGAGCGAATCAGTGAAACTCATCGATCGTATGACGCACTACAATATCCGCTTATGTTCTGTTATCACTTGAAAATGGCCACAGATAACGGAATTATTGAATCGCGGTCAATCAGCAAGCGATCGTCACGATGTCACAGCACGAGTTTTCAAACAACAGCTACGATGTTTGAGAATTATGCGAAGTGGTGAAAACCAATATGGTTCATAGACCACGCGGACACTACAATCCCACTTCGGTTTGTATGTCTGACAATAAATGCACAAAACACTATCCACGTGATTTTCTTTCGGAAACGCAAACTGGAAATGATGGATATCCACTCTATCGCGTCGCTCATCAGACAACAATGGCAGAACATTCAGCATTCAATTTAGAGGAATGAATATCGAAGTTGACAACACATGGATCGTACCATATTCGCCAATATTGTCTAGGTCATTCAACACTCATATCAATGTTGAGTATTGCAGTTCGGTGAAATCGATCAAATACGTTTGCAAGTACGTCACCAAAGGAAGCGACATGGTGGCTATTGGCCTTGAACGAGGTGAGATCAGCAAGTATCAAATGGGTCGATACGTGAACTGCAATGAAGCGCTTTGGAGAATATTTGCTTTTGCAATTCATGAGCGTTTTCCGACTGTGCATATCTCGCAATTCATTTGGAAAATGACCAAAGAGTGTATTTCAACCCAGAGAATGCAGTACAGCGAGCGAAAACACCACCAGCAACAACATTGACGAGTTTTTTCTCAACTTGCGTCAGTGATCCGTTTGCGAGAACATTGCTTTATTCGGAAATGCCTCGACATTATACATGGAATGCATCGTCGAAGAAATGGTTACGCAGAAAGCAAGGCCAACCAGTAGATGGGCATCCAGGTGTGTTCTCAACTAATGCATTATGACGAATTTACACAATCCACCCGAAAAACGACGATTGCTTCTACCTTCGGTTGCTATTGACTAATGTACGCGGTACAACTTCATTTGAGTCATTGCGTACTGTGAATGGTACGGTGTGTGCAACTTTTCGAGAAGCATGCCAGCAATTACAATTGCTGGAACATAATAATCACTGGAATCAAACGATGGACGATGCGATAGCTACTTCGCATGCTACTGAAGTTCGCGCACTTTTCGCGATGATCATTTCGACATGTCAGCCTTCAAATCCGCGTCAATTATGGGATACGTTCAAAAATTACATTGCCGAAGACATCGTATTCGAGTGGCAACATGGAATTCATAATTGCAAATGAACGATGACATCTACAATGAAGCATTGGTGTTGATTGAAGATTTGTGTTTGCTTATGAGTGGCAAACTATTGACTGAAATTCATATGCCAGCGCCAAATCGTCAAATCAAAGATGTACTGAATCGTGAATTGGAACGTGAGCGTGTATACCACAGAATAACTTTGGAACAACAAGTACAAAGAAATGTTCCATTATTGAATGAGCATCAAAAAAATGCATATGATGAATTGATGAAGGCTGTCAATGATTGAATCGGTGAACTATTTTTTCTTGATGCGCCCGGCGGAACTGGGAAAACGTTCCTGATATCATTGATTTTGGCAATAATACGATCTCAAAATGGCATTGCGCTGGCTCTGGGATTGCTGCAACTCTACTAGAAGGTGGAAAAACGGCACAGTCGGCACTGAAGCTTCCGTTAAACATGCAAATCAATGAAACACCTGTTTGCAACATTTCAAAGCAATTAGCTATGGCAAAAGTGTTGAAGAATTGTAAACTGATAGTATGGGATGAGTGCACAATGGCTCACAAACGGTCTCTAGAAGTACTTGACAGAACAATGAAAGATCTGCGGAATAATAATCGTCGCTTTAGTGGCGCAATGATACTGTTAGCAGGCGATTTTCGACAAACCCATCCTGTTATTCCGAAATCAACAGCGGCGGATGAATTGAACGCATGTCTCAAGTCATCGTATTTGTGGCGATACGTGAAAACCATACGATTGACTATGAATATGCGAGTGTGCCTGCAACAGGATAGCACCGCAGACGTTTTCTCTAAAGAGCTGCTAAGAATTGGAAATGGGCAAATTCCGGTTGATACTTCCAGTGGTTTGATATCAATTTTACCTGCCATTTATCAATTCACTTCAACGAAAGCTGAACTCATCACGAATGTTGGCCAATATTATCGTAACTACGATTGGTTGAGTGCACGCGCAATTTTAGCTGCCAAAAATACCAATGTTAATGACTTAAACTGGACGATTCAAAGTCAAAAATCGGGAGATTTGCGCTCATACAAATCAATCGATCGTGTTGAAAATGAAGACGAAGCCGTGAATTATCTGTTATTATTATGCTTCGCAATCTTCATGCGCCGAAACTGTGTAATGGAACCCGACTGATTGTGACGTAGCTATCGAATAATGTGATAGTTGCAAGAATTTTGAAAGGGACTTACAAGGGGGCAGAATGCTTGATTCCAGGAATTCCTTTGAGTTCCAATGATTTGCCATTTCAGTTCAAACATATTCAGTTTCCAGTGAAACTTGCATTTGCGATGACAATCAACAGGTCACAAGGACAGTCGATGGAAGTGTGTGGCATAAATCTGGAAATGTCATGTTTTTCACACGGCCAGCTATACGTGGCGTGTTCACGAGTTGGGAAACCATCTTCTCTGTACATTTACGCACCGGTACAGAAAAAAAATGTTGGTTATCAAGCTGCGTTACATTGAAAAAATCGCAAATAAATGATTTCCAACATATAAATTCAACTTTCTTTTCCTTTCAAAACACATAATTTCACGCAGGGAAACGCCTGCAGGGTCAGCTAGTATGTATATAAATCAATACCAAGCAATTATGCAAATATGTAGTTAGGATTTTATTTTTAATTTTACTTATTCTGTCACTAAATAGAGTGCCAATTAACGAAGTAACACTAAATTTATTTGTTTTCCTTTTCCATAACATCACATTTACTTATTGTCTATTAATATTAAGACAGATTGTAAATTTAACTTGAATAAAAAAAAAACTTATATAACACATATCTGCATATGTATGTAAAAACAATCCGAAACAGTTATTAGCGGTCTCTGTTTTAAATTAATTGAAAATTTACTATTTTTTCTGTTATTATTTCAGACGCAAAGTGAGGAACGTTTACTCATTTAAGTAGCTTCAAATAAATAAATTTGGGCATTTACAATAGTCATAGCCCATGAGGAATATAAACAGGAATATAAACATATAAAAACTGTTTTAATTACTTTAAACACTAACTTATCATAATTTAATTAACTTTTTAATACAAATTTAACTTAATTTAAGTAATGAAGTGTATACCTTACTTTAATTTCTGCAATTAAATCCACTTGTATGGATATCATTGTAAGTCAATACCGCGTATAAATCACACATGAGCAAAAACAAATACAATAATAGCGCGTATATTTTAAAAACTTTGTTTATGCACTTGTACTAATTTTTTGGGGAATAACTGTTTATACATGTGTGAGTCAAACATAATCTAATAATTTATTGGTTATAACCTTTATGAATGAGGTATGAACCCAGTAGCTTAATTAGCTTTTATATTTTAGTGTATGATATTAAATATAAATGAAAATAAAAGCATCAATCAAATTATTAATGAATCTAAATTTTATTTCTAAATAATGAAATATATAGAAAATAATAATATTAAAATTTAGTAATATGTAAAATAACTAACTAAAAATTCCAATATATACATGTCCGAGAAATAAAATCACAATGTTTTATAAATAAATAGATGGATATGTAAAACGTTATTTTTAACATATATGTATGTATTTATACCGATTTCTTTATTAATTTATTTGTCATAACTCAAGAATCATAGGTTCTTACTGACCATTTATAACGAAGGTAACAATTAAATTATATTCTTCTATAATACCGAATTTAAATGCGAAAATAACTCATTTTTGATACCGAAAAATCCAAGGAATTAGAGATTTCATTTAAGGAAATCGCGAAGGAAGCATTTGGGCATAGTGCGTTCTGAATTTGTTGAAATAAAACGGCTTCATATTACATAAATACCTAGCTGGAATAGAAAAGTTAATACATTGTAATAGATCAGAGCAGTCGGTATCGCCCTTAATAACTCTAAACAGACAGAGACAGAACCATTGGTGTACTTTCCAGCGGCTGAAGGTTAATTAGAAGCAATCGGGACTTATACCAAGGGACGGGAACAGAAAATTTTAGGGAAGATAGAGCACGCGTTCAATTCTAAATGGAGAGATGGTAATAAGGCCTCCAAACAAACGCTGCATATTCTAATCTGAAACGCGAGCAGGCGGAAAATAATATTTTAAGGGTATAAGGATCTTAAAAGCTTGAGCTATTTATTCTTATGAATCCTAAGATAGAACACGCCTTAGAGATGATGAAGTAAATATGGTTAGTAACCGTAAAATGTGAATCGAAAACAACACCTGAATCTTTGATTTCATCAACACCCTGCAGAACAATATCTGAAATGCAATAATATGCTGGCATGGACTAGTGATAGTAAAACATTTATTAATATTTAAAGATAATCGATAGGAGCCATCATCATAATCTTTTGCACGAGTGCATCGTCGACTCTATGCGATGCCCACATCCACAACCACTTTGTTTTAAATTCTCCAATATGTTTTACCAGATCACCTGTCTTCTTCAATATTTCTTTCACGATTGACCAATATTCCTCATTGGAACCAACTCTGGGGTATTTGGTGAATTGCAGTCGCGAGGTATTTTGTTATTTGCATTGCACCACTGCAATGTGTAGATCCGGCCAGAACCGTTGTCTGCTACCATGACTGTTCATAAATGACAGAAGATGCTTTTTGAGGCATTCATGTCGATAAACTTGGGCGTTTATCGTCCCGGCTGTGATAATAGGGCAGCTTTAACGGCCACAGAAACAAATGGCTTGCCAAACCATATATTTTTTTGGGAACTTGGACTTTATTTTCAATTTACAGCTTTCAAGAGCATCTTGGCGACTTGTAGCAGTATAAAAATAATGAGCAGCAATATATTTGAAATTTTGAAAGCAATAGGTTTCGTCGTCCATAAAAATGCATTTGTGTTTTCTAATTAGTGATTCATATAGCTTCCGGCTGCGGGATTTTGCTATAAAATTTTGATTACGTTTATCTTGCCGCTTTACTTTTTGTACAAAAAACTGTCTGAATGCTTTGATCGCTTTGACCATGCTCATCTCTGCTGTCAGGATTTCAAGTAACTGCCAGTCCGGTTTTGTATCGATTCAAAACTCTGGAAACTGCCGAGTGGTGTAATTTAATATTTTTAGCAATTTTACGCGCACTTAAAGCCGTATTTTTTATAAACTCGTCCAAAATAATGTGTCCTGCTGCTAATTCGTTGCAATTTTCAACTAAACTGTAAATGAAATCCAAATAAAATTTCCCCTACGTGAAACTAAGGTCATAGTCTAGTTATAGCATGAGAATTACGAAATATTTAAATATTTCTAATAAACTCTTATTGATCTATCTATCATACGGGGTTTTATTGGACTATGTAAGTTTAAAATCAATTAAATACTTATATACATATATATATATATATATATATTTATTAATTATAACTTGATATATCTATAAATCATATACATATATAAAGTCTAGTAATAATTCAAGTTTGAATTAGTTTTTATTTTTATTTAGGGTATATAATATACATTGTTCTATGTTTTAATATTAAATTTTAATTTTAATTCATTCCTTTAGTGAAATTTTATAAAATAATATTAATATTTTTATTTATTGAGCTATTTAATATATCAATTTATGTTATAAGCTATAATTAGTAATTATTTATAATTTATATATATACATATATATATATCTATATGTTGCGGTCAAAATAATCGTAGTGCGCACAATGTAGAAAATAAATAAAGAAAATGTATGTAGGTTTGTTATTTGATAATTGTTTACTTTACTTTTTATTTTAGAAAATTATTTTATTTACATAGTATTCATAAAAGAAAACTTAAGAAATGAATTCATTTTAATATTACTGAAACTTAAATTCGAAAGGAAGGCGGTCAAAATAATAGTAGTTATAATTCAACTGAGTAAGAAGTTTATGGTAGTAATTTAAATCTTAAAGAATTTCATAGCAAAATTAACTTAAGTATATGAGAAATAATTAATACTTAGTAGCATGCCCTTTGTTGGCTATAACTGCGGCATATCGCCAATGCATTGAATCAATGAGTTTTTCCCATCGTTCATTTGGTACTGATTTCCATGCACAGTTTCCCAAAGTTGATTGTTATTAGTTGGATTAGCATCGGCAACTGCCTCCTTTACGTCGCACCACAAATTTTCAATAGGGTTGAGGTTTGGAGACTGTGCAGGCCACTCCATGACCTTAACCTAAGTTTATGAAACCCCTGCTGTGCCAACTTGCTGCTGTGCTTTGGGTCATTGTCTTGTTGAAAGACGAAAAGCTATAATTTGAGAAAACTGCGACATTGTAAGTAAATATATACATATATGTATGTACATATAAGTACATAGAAAAAATGTAATTGATTTTATATTTTTTCTTTTAGGCTGATCTATTGACCACCGAAAAACTTAGAGTTCAGGTAAGACTTTCGCTAACAAAATTCATTCGTATTTTGTAAAACTAATGCATTTTTTTTCTTCCAGCAGCTTTTCGAAACTGTGCTTTCAAGTTTTAGAGCGACCAAATCTTTCCCAGGGAGTTCAAGGTAATGAAGTAAGAGTAATTTATATTAGTATAATATAACCTAATGTTTGTATTTCCTTCACTAGGCTATTCGAGCTGTACCTCACGAAGCAGCGTTACGAGCGACTTTTTTGAAAGCAAGTCCAGGTAAGAACTGATCAAATCAAACCCATTTATGCTGGCAGAATTTAACTAATATATTTTACATTTACTCCCATAGGTTATTCGACCTGTGCCTGTTATCTTAATCGACTCTTATCTCCCAGCTTTTTATGCCCGGACGGATGAGTTGAGGGACTTTGGTCTAGCCTTAAACGGGTAATTATTTAATTGCATACACATACCCTGAAATATGTTATTTTTTTTATTAAAATTATAGAAAAATGAAATGAAAAAAGCAATGTAAATTTATTTGTTTTAATGTGAATGACCAAGTGATCCATCGTTAAAAAAGTAGTTTTGGGTTGTCGGAAGTAGCAGTTCCAATGAAGGTCGAATATTTGAAAAGGTTGGACGAGCCAGGTGTCAACTCAAAGGATTCGTCCACCCAAACAGAGTACGTTTTATGAATAATGTTATAGATGTTCGTACGAATAAAAACATTTCTATAACAGAAGATACCTCGAAAGGAGTTTTCTGCGAGAAAACGTCGCCTTGAAGAAACAAGTTAAAAAATTGTTGGTTGAGGCAACTATAATGAAGGCGGAAATCGAAGTGCTTAGGGCAATGCGGGCCCGGAAACTGGCCGTTTTTACGAGGAATCAATTACGAAAGCTAGAAGCTCCCGGTAGACAAATACGGTGGAAATACGAGGACATTGCGTTGGCATTGCCAGTGAATGCTGCGTGCCCAAGGGCATATACTCATTTATATCGGAAGGGCTTTCCTTTACCTTCAGAGTCTACATTAGCGAGGTGGCTGCAAAAGCTAAAATTCAACGATGGAATTTTGCATTTCGTTTTAGACGCAATGAAAGCGGTGAATGAAATGGAATTGGCAGATAGGATTTGCGTTTTGGTATTTGACGAGATGAAAGTTGCTTCGGCCTTTGAACTTGATCCCCTCACGGATACTGTGAGATCGCCGAAGAAATATGTTCAAATGGTATTAGCTAGTGGACTTAAATGTTCCTGGAAACAGCCGGTCTTCTATGCATTTGACTCCAAAATTACAAAAAAGTGTAATAGAAGAAATAATAGTCAATCTTTGTCGTGCTGGCTACCCCGTAGTCGCGTAGTGTACGATATGGGTACGGGAAACCAAGGGCTATGGCGAGAATTATTTCAGAAAAAAAAACAAATGCTTATAATACTCGTAACTAAGTGTTTTTTGTACAAGTTTAGAAAAAACATGGTTTCCTAGCCTAGCTGAAGAGCAAAATAAAATTTTTGTATTCGCGGATGCTCCACATTTGCTTAAACTGATTCGGAACCATTTCTTGGACACTGGTTTTGTTTTTCGATACAAAATAATATGTCCTCAAATGATCTGCAAAATTATGCGCTGCACATCTGCATCAGACCTGCCAATTCCACATAAATTAACAGAGAAACATTGAAATTTTGATCTCTACGGTCGTTGTTCCATTGCATGCAAGAAAAATTTGGTTTCCAGTATTTGCTAACCTATCGTCTGAACCAAGATGTTTTGGAACATTTTTTTGGTGCAATGAGGGCGAAGGATGGATTGTACAATAATCCGACACCGATGCAATTCAGATATAGGTTCCGCAAATATCTTATTAGTATGATGGGATATCAAAAGATTTGCTCTCAGCAACATATTTAATTAATATGGGTTTTTTTATATTTCATACATAATTTAGCACAAAACACAGAACTCCTTTCTGGAAGAGGGAACGTTGGCGCTGATGAGACCGATTGGCTTCCATTGAGCGGCATTCCTCATTGTCAATACCTCTCTGATTATCTCATGGAAACTGATGCCTCCATCGTAACTGAGGATTACTTCAGCATAGAGAGCGATAAAGCTTAAGTTATCTGGTGTGTAGTCCACAGATAATACTTTTACGTGGGTTGATGAATTATCGTATTAATAAAGCCTAGTTGCGTTTTTGTGAAGGAGTTATTGTTCCTGGAAGGAATTTTTATAAAAATGAATGGAGCTGAAATTTATTGCGGTCAAAACTATGTGCAAGAAATGCTTAACGCCTCACAGGCCTCCTTTTTGACGCAATATGTAAAACACTTTTTTCCCGTATTAAGTATTTGAATAAATCTTCAGTGATGGAAATTCACAATGTTTAACGTATTTATGTACGCCTATCAGTTGAAGTTGTACAGCTAAACATACATAGATATTTTTATATGAAACTCCACCGATGGAGTAAACTTTTTATATTTGTGTATTGGAAATAGTACCCAAAAAGTAATAAAAATGCTTCTAATTTTTCTCCCTTTTTCTACTACCTTTAAATGCATGGCCGCAGTCGGCATGCAGAAAAAGTGAGGTTGTGTAAGTGACTTCACCTTGTTTCATTACACCATGACACATAGGAATTTTGTAGTTGTATTTATAACACTACCTTGTATGGATTCGCCTGGACGAAATGTATGTAAATTTTGACAATTCGTACACAAAAGCAAAAACAAAATACATGGGAATTTTATAGTTGTACTTATATTACCACCTTATATGAATTGGCCTTGTTACATATTGTGTAGAGAAAAAATTGTCTTTGAATAAACGTTTTTAAAATCAAACATTGGTTATGAGTCCAGAACATGGTTCGAGAGGAAGCTGTTAAAAGTGATATGCGCAAAGACCATGTGAAAGCGCATTTTGAAATTTATAAAAAAAATTGAAAAACGTGTTTGTCGCGTTTGTAAAGCCAGAAAGCGAATGAATTCGTTATATCAAATTGATAAGCTTGATGAAAAGAACTGCGATTCGTGGCGGGTGCAAATACATGCTGGACTATGGAATATAGTGGGTGAAAAGAGTTTAAAGCCTGAGGAAAATGTGGGAGAGTGGGAAGCGCCTGATGAAAAAGCGTTGGCTACATTAACATTAAGTGAAAAAGCATCGCAGCTCAGTCACATAAAGCAATGCAAAACATCTACGGAGGCGCGGAAGGCTCTTGAAACTTTGCATCAGCTAAGAGGGCCTGTTCATAAAGTGTGTTTGTATCGGGTGTTTTTTTTAGGGGTATAGAACTTCGAATTGAAATAAAACACAAGAAAATCGTTTTAAGGTCCATCAATTTGGCTTTATAGGAAGGATAATTTTATGCCATTAATGTTTAAATATGATTTCGGGCATGTGGCCGCCGCGGCTGGCTCGAATAAAGCCAATTCTACAGGTCCAATTTTCAACCACTTTTTCGAGCATATGGGGCCGTATGTCGGCAATAACGCCACGAATGTTGGCTTCCAATTCCCCTAACGTTTCTGGTTTGTTGGCGTAGACGAGCGACTTCACATATCCCCAAAGAAAATAATCCAATGGTGTCAAATCACACGATCTTGGTGGCCAATTTACAGGTCCATTCCGCGAAATTATGCGCTCATCGAATGTTTCCTTCAATAAATCGATTGTGACGTGCGCTGTGTGGCATGTAGCGCCGTCTTGTTGGAACCACAACTCATCCACATTCATGCCATCCAATTCGGGAACAAAATAGTCGGTTATCATGGCTCTATACCGGTCTCCATTAACGGTAACTGCCTCTCCAGCATTATTGCGGAAGAAGTATGGCCCAATGACTCCACCAGCCCATAGAGCACACCAAACAGTCAGTTTTTGTGGATGTAATGGCGTTTCAAGGGTCTCATGTGGATTCTCTTCACTCCAAATGCGGCAATTTTGCTTGTTGACGTAGCCATTCAACCAAAAATGAGCCTCATTACTGAACAAAATTTTGCGATGAAAATCAGCATCGAGATCAATCTCATTTTCGGCCCATACACCAAAATCACGACGCATTGCATGGTCTCGCGGCTTTAATTCTTGCACAAGCTGGATCTTGTAAGGTCGCAAGCCAAGATCTTTGCGCAAAATCTTCCATAAAGTTGATGGACAAAGCTCCAATTGCTGTGCACGGTGGCGAATCGATTCATTCGGGTCCTCTTCAACACTTTGCTCTACAGCGGCAATTGTTTCTTCGGTGCGCACTGTTCGACGTCTCTGCGGATGCGTATTATCACATAGAGTAAACGTAGTGCGAAAACGATCCATGGTTAACCGAATTAATTGCTCTGATGGACGATTATGTCGACCATAAAATTGACGGAGCTCGCGGTAAACTTCGCGAACTGAACCATTATTTTCGAAATAAATTTGCACGATTTGCAAGCGTTGTTCTTTTGTCAACCTGTTCATGATGAAATGGCAAACCAAACTGAACATAAATGACATTAGAGTTGCCAGATTTGACCACAAAATGCCAGTTTTATCTCTATTCGAAAAACAAACCTGTAAAAAAACACCCGATATAAGAAGCTTTTAAACATGAAGCTTAGTGACAGTGAAAGCATGGCAAAATATATAGATGGTTTTACATCAATCGTCGAAAAGTTATGTGAGGTTGGTATTGAAATCAAAGACGAATTAGTGACTATTATTTTACTTTCAAGTGTGCCAAAGTAGTACGAGCATTTTGTTGTTGCAATGGAAGCTTGGGACACCCTGCCGACGTTGACTAATTTGAAGGTTAAACTTCTAGAAGAGTTTGAGCGAAAGAAACAGACAATACGTGGTTCTGTTGACTCCGAAGGGGAATCTACGGCTTTTGCTATGTGGTCAAAGAATACAGAAAAAGAGAAAGTTCAACGAATAAGAAGGGTAGAAACTTCAAATATTTTTAGTGTGGACAGCGTGGTCATTATGCTTCGAACTGCAATTCGAAGTTCAAAAAGAACGACCAAAAGACATCGAAAAGAAAGGAGCATTCGTTTACGATGTTAGCTACAGTGGAGCTGAGGTGCTTGACAATTCAACATGGCTTCTTGGCAGTGGAGCGACAGCTCATTTGTGTTGCAATCGAAATTTGTTTATTTCACTTAAAGAACATAAAGAGAAGATATATCTAGCTGCCTGCAAGAACTAGTGAATAAGAACATGGTTCGCGGAATGGACAATGTGATATTTGTTAAAGACAGAGCCCGAAAGTAGCGAATATTCGAACGAGTGGATGACGTTCTTGTACGAAACGAAACGCTGCATGAGAATGTTATCGGGTTTTTGCGATCAAGTATGACAATAATGGTGATGTTGAGCGGTTCAAAGCTCGTTTGGTTGCGAAAGGCCGTAACCAAAGTTTCGAAGCGAGTGGTTTCGAGGCGTGCTCTAATGAACGGAGCCTATACAAAATGAGTCACCAAGGTAATTTATGTCTTCTAGCGGTATATGTAGATGGCTTAATCGTCAGTTGTCAAAAGAAAGATCTGTTTGCTATCAAAGAACAAATTTCAACCAGTTTTAACTGTGTCGACAAAGGTCTTATCTCGAAATTCCTCGTAATATTTTACGATACCTGGCAATGGCCGAAGACTATAAGTTGGTATACCGACATACAGGCAAACTTATGGAAGGATTTGTGGATGGCGATTGGGGCGACAATAGTCCCGGTAGTGCAATATCTTTGGAGTCTAAGCGTCAAAGTAGTGTAGCTCTCAGCAGTACACAGGCAGAGTACATTGTGTTAGCAACGGCTGTGAAAGATATTGGCATAAGTAATTCAGGGGACTCCATTATAATATAAGCGCGCAACAGTTGGTGAAAAATCCGGTTTACCACTCATGAAGTAAACATATAGATTTTAAGTATCATTTTGTAAGAGAAGCTCTGATGAATAATCAAATTTTTTTAAAATTCACTTGTACAAATGAAATGATTGCAGATGTACTTACAAATAATTTGAGTAAAACTTTTAGGAATTAGTACAAGCTCGCTTTATCGACCTACTCGTGTTGAGAAAGTGTGATGAAAATCTACTCGATTCAAAAATACAACACGAATAGATCATCATTTGCATCAAGTTTTCTTTGCTTTTATTTTGTAATATTTCATATTGTGTATAGAAAAAATCCTCAATCAAATCACACGTAGTTTGATTTCCATTCTCGGCTCTGCCTACAACATTAAATTATGAATTATTATTGAATATTAACTTTTAAATTAATTTGTATTCCATCATTTCTTTAAGAAATAATAAAATAAAAAAGTATTCAACAAAAAATCGTAGGGGGTCATTTATATTTATAATAATAATTTTATTTGTTGTTCCCATAAAGTTGGGGATAGGGCTGTTTATAAATTTTGTATAAATGGCGTAGTGGCGCTGCCAACCAACACCTTGAGGCAGCCTAATGTGCTACCGCATGTGCAGCAAGGATCGGGGACATCATCACCCTTCCCTCACACCCCTCTCCGGGACGACTCTCCCGAGGTAAACGAGACTTCCCGGCAGAATATCACCCTGATATAGGTGCGCTTCTCAGAGGTGAAAACCGTTTGGTATTAGGTGATTTCAACGTGCACCACGATCTCTGCACTCAACCTACCAGCAGATCGTAGGGTAAATGATTGGAAACGATGACTCTCCTACCAGGATTATGGGTAGTTGCAGCAGCTCGCCTGACCTAACAATAGCTAGGGCGGGTCTGATAAATAGCATAACATAGCAACCTTGACAGGCCTGCTGACGTTGCCTCCGCGAACCACCGGGCCTATGTTAACATTTAAAAGGCTGATTGGGTCAGGTTTGCGGAGTTTACTGAGAATGCCTTCAGAGCTCTTCCTATACCTACCGACGTTCGCAAAGGCAAACAGAAGTTCCGCAAGGTGGTCACGTCTTCTGCGCCTTGCTTCATCCCAGGAGGGAGGGTCCCCGAGATCCGTCTCAAATACCCGACTGAAGCGGCTGGGCAACCAAAGAAGCATGCCCGCCTTTGCTACTCAGATCCCCGTAATCTCTATATTATGGATTTGGACGTGGCGATTAGGAGGCTGGTGGAGCAGAACCAGTGCAACCAGTATATTGAGGACCATATAAAGTCCTGCAACCTGGGCACAGGTGTTGGTAAGCTCTTGATGAGGTGTTTGTCCAACCCGAGAGAGCGTGGTGACCAAGTGGAAATATCATTCGGGGATCGGGCTTCGTCAGGGCCGAAGAGATGCGCGAGATACACCCTTTACTTAGTCACCCTCATGACTCCTGACATTTACCACCTAGACGAAGGAGGTCAGGCTGGATCTCAACATCCACATCGATGACACCCCCATTCCGACGGCTAATTACCCGAAGATTCTGCGGGTGACATTCGACAGCCTGCTCTCCTTCCCCGCGCACACTACCGCAACCGCCAATAGAGTACAGAGCCGCAACAATGTCCTCAAGTCACTCGCCGGCAGCACTCAGGGCAAAGACAAAGAAACGTTGTTGGCAACATGCAAGGTGCACAACCTCATGTTCAGCAAGCAGTTCTTCACCGTTTGGGACACCCAAATAGGCATCTGATTGCAGATGAGCTATCTCCTCGGCACATCAGAAGGCACCTCCTCGATCTGAAGGACGAGATCCAGCCACATGTAACCCTACCGCTGGATCCGAAGGCGTACCGGCAGGTGCTAGGCAACATCCGTAAAGAGACAGTCACTGCCACCATCGACTGCAGCCTTGTCAATGCCATATTAGGAGCCCAACTACCACCAATTGCAGATGAGGAGGCCCAATTAAAATCTGGATATTGTAGTAGACTTAACTCCTACCTATCAAGATTCAACCCCGACATACGAAACACATGCCCGGCATGTGGAGATTCTCCGCACGATACCAATCACCTATTCACAAGCCCTCTCAAACCAACTCATCTAACCCCCCTTTCCCTCTGGTCCGACCCAAAAAAAACAGCACGTTTCCTGGGCCTTCCCTAGATAAGTTTATCGACAACAACAATGGGTGTATCCAAAAAAACGAAATAACTTCTGTTCCCCACACAGGGATTTAATTCCATTCTTCTTTTGGCTAAATGTGATGCTTCATACAAGTTTACCTACATACATATGTATGTACATAGATGTAGGCGTTTACGGCAGTGAAGTGGATTCGAACATATTCAAAAACTTTATCTTTGGTTCTAAAATATTGCTGACAGTATTGTTAACGGATAGAAAGTGCCGCATTTCAGCGTTACAGATCACGTATTCCCGTTGAGCAAGCGAATTATGAAACCATTTAAAAAAAAACGGTGGCAACAAAAAAGCGGATATTTAATTATCGAGCTCCAATATGCATTTTGGGGCGGGGCTTGGGATTTTGAGTACTAAATGGAATTGTTTATAAAAAATCGTATTTTGTTCCTCTGATTGTGTTCTATAGCTCTTTAAATTTAGTATAACGTAGTACAAATGTGATACGTTTTTTTGGTGGTGGCGTTACGCATTTTCTGTCATACAATATTTGAAATTTTATAACGGTTAGAGGAGCACAGTGTTTGAATCCTAGAAAGAAAGAAGTATGATGAGGAGATATGGTGATCTTTGGTGAAGGAGCTATCACTCCTACCACTTTGAAAAATCGCTGTTTTCTTATATTATTATATTATATTATTCCATAATAAAAACTATGAGATCAATAAAATTACACTTGTATCACACATACTTTTTCAAAATATGGCACACCTATTAATTTCTCCGACACATAGATATCATGGATGAACACCATAGTTAGCATTAAAATTCTATATAAACACTGTTTGCCACTTACGTTCCTTAATTCACTTTCAATAAGAACTTGTTTATGCGTTCGAAGAAAGAAGCACCATAAGCAACAAAATTATAGAAAATCAATGGTAATATTTAAGTATTTGAAGCTTGCACTTTATTATACGAAAATTGAAAAGTGCATACTCGTAAATATAATGTTAATCAGAATTTAAAAAAAAACACTTTTGGGTATGGAGTTTTGAGACTCATTTGATTTTAGCATGGTAATGTGCATGTTTCAAGTGGCTTATACTTCGGTTGAGTTTTGAAATTTCGGGTTTAAAATTGTTTTCCATTTAGGTCATCTAAATTATATGGCAGCAGATATGCACCTTTGGCTTTGAACCACACGGTTAGCGTGGCTGAGTGGTTGCGTGCTCGCCTAGCAACTCCGTGTACCATGGCCTCAAGCTCTATAAAATTATACAGACGATTCATAAATATAAGGCCAAAAATAATAATCGAATCATCGAATTTTCAAAGTTTCAACCAAATTTTGTTCATGCGTTATATGGAAAAATGTCAACGGTAATTTGAAATTGAAAATTGTGATTGAGATTGATTAATGTACGGCTCGAGCCAAAAGTGTTCATACTAGCGCTCCTTTTGTGGTAAAGAAGAGGTCTTTCACCTCCTTTCCTTTGATAATAATAATATTCATAATAATTGGCCTTGTAATAAGATAATTGTACTCTATGTCATAAATTATTACAAAGACTTATGTTGTAGGTATATAAAATAATATAAAATAAAACAAAACAAAATAACATAAAATCTGAAATTGTGTTTTTGATACCAAAAACAAATATATAATGCAAACCAAATGTTTGGCAAAATAAAAAAAAAACAACAAAGCGAAACAGTAAACCCTGAATTCATAACTCTCGTTCAATTTGGGACGATTTCGTCCAATTTAGTCAACCCCGCAAGCCGGATTAAGTATGGTCGGTACAAAATGCAAGGCCGTGAACATCTTATATAAGTTCTTATATACAAATATGTCCAGAGACATAGTAGGAAAATCATAAAATTCAATGCTTAAAACGAGGAGTATGTGATGTACAGTAATTGCTGATATTGGAGAATGACATTCATCCAACTTAAAGTTTAAGTTGCTACTTTTAAAAACTAGATCTAGAATACGATTATTATTGTTAGCAAAATGATTAATTTGAGATAACCCGTTACTTAACAGACTGTCAGTTACATAACTTTCGGTCCCACTATTTACATTGACAGGAGTTAACGACAAATAATTATTTAAGTAAGACCAAGACGTATTGCTTAAATTAAAGTCATCAAGAACGCAGAGCTGATGATCACAAGTCTTGGTTGAAATTTTGACAATATTATCGGCTTGCGCTTTACAGATGTCATTGCTGTTATTAGGAAGGATGTAGGAGGTACATATAAAAGGTAGCTCGGACGAACAACGATCTCTAACACAGAGTTGGTCGAGTAGCGAGTCATCATTAAAAAGTTGAACGAGCGAGAAACTAAAGTTATGTTGTATAACAATTAAAACTCCACCACCTCTAGTAAAACCCGTTTAAGCTGCATCTCTGTCTTTGCGATAAACATTAAAGGCATTGGGATCAAAAAATTCAGTGTCGAAAAAGTTGGGATCTAGCCAGGTTTCGATGATGATGAAAATGCCCAAATTTTGATGTGCACTGACTTTACGTAACTCATCAGTTTTCGTCCTCATTCCATACGAGATATGAAAATAAATTCGCAGATTTTTAAGTGACCTAGTAACGCGATTGGGGGCAGCGAAGTTGGTATTGGCTGACTTTCCTGGCGTTGAAAAAAACGAAAAGAGCGAATAGTTACATTAGTAGGCCAAACTTCAGCAACGTCGAATTCTCAAGTACTCCCAGTTTAAAATTTATTCTTTTCAATGAATCAACTACCACATTTTTTTTTAACCAGCTTAAAGCATGTCATAACATTTTTGGTGATACCAGTGTGCTTATTGACATTTTCAACAATTTCGTCAGATGTGGGCGCTTGCCATAAAAGCAGATAAATGAAACCATTTTAGTTGAAAAGCTACTTTCGAATCGTCCTTATAGCTAGAGCCTACAACACGAACCTCATTTCTTTTATTAGTTTTCTTGTTTGAGATTGTAGCCCAATTGTTATTTGCAGTAGCAGGCGACACAGGATGAGCATTCAGACTAATAATAGATGCGCACACGTATCTTTATTTTTGTTACTTCTCACAGGCGCACAATTATTATCGCTTACTCCCTGCACCAAATAACGGATTTTAAAAATAAGCAAAATATTTTTGTGAGTTACAAGTTCTGAATTATTAACAGTTTGTTCCTATGTACAATAATTGTTTATGTGTTAATGAAGTCTCAGCGAAGTAAAGAGTAGATAAGTTATTAAATTGAATACATAATTTTTAAATAAACCAAGAACAAATGTAAAAATATTATCGTTTGGTTTATTTTCTTATATGCAACATACTTATATGAGCCGCTGTACATACATATATGTATGTACGTGAAACTAATACAAGCGTTTTAAAAATTATTGTTTTCAACAATTCAGCTGGCGGTACGTTACAAAATTTGATTTGATCTGATAACACTGCGGAACAAAATTTTGCGGTCGGAGATCTTTAAGTCGATTTAGGGTAATTTGGGGGCGCTGATTACGAAAATAATATCAGTTTTCTCGAATTGGCTCTAGTTTTTCAGATAAAGATATTTAAATATTTCACGAAAAAACCTAATTAAAAATACCAATATGGATTTAAATTATATTTTTATTGCGCGGCTGTATAAAAATAATACAAAATTAAAAAAATATATTCTTTTCATTAATTAATTGTAAAAAATTACAAAAAAGTTTTTCTGTAGGACCTCCTATGATGTCGTTGCTCAGGACAATCCCGTATTAAGTAGTCTGCCATCATGTGGTCGTCCCATCTACCTTGGTATCTTTCTTCCATTATTTTTATGTCCTGGTGGAGCCGTTCACCTTGTTCCTCACTGTAATCGCCTAACGTTATTTAATGCTCATTTTAGCTCCTAGTTTGCGAAAATTGAGAAGCATATCAGCAACTAGTTTTGTATAGTCTAGTGATTTATGATTTCCCAAAAATTTGCTGTTCCTACCTCCATATTTTCTCTCACCGGCCAGTCCTTTCTAATCCAATGTTCATTTCTTGCACGACTGTCCCATAAACATATAAAACAGGCATATTTAGTTGGCCCAATAAAAAATCCACAATCTTCAAGTCCACGCATACTGACCACTTATGTTGTGCATGCAAAATCTTTGCTAAAACAATTTTTAGATTTTCGTATTCTTTTTTTTAGTTTGGTACTGTGACCGATTGGAACCGAAGCAAGTTTATTTCCATTGTGTAGCAACTCACATTTCAGACTTCTTTTTGAGCTATCTATAAAAAGCCTCCAATGTTCGGGATCATATTCGGGAATGGTCATAGCACTCAAGAGTCCAGAAATATTGTTACAATATACAAGATTGTCTTCTTTGGTGAAGGAAGGCAGAAGGTGTTGCTCTCTGTTCCTAAAGGCTGTAATAGCAACACCAGGTTGTAGACAAGGAGGTTGTATTAACTCACCCGACTTAACCGGCTGCCCTTGTTCTCTTGCAAGGGAAATAAAATATTTAAACCAACGAACTACTTGTTTTTAATAATTTATATAACTAAACTTACTGAGGAGTAATTAAATTAATACAACTAGAGCCAATCCAAAAAAAGTAAAAACACAGTTCGTAAGCCTGATACTAATGTTAATAAAAACTATTAACAAAATCATGACCGCAGGTTTTTTTAAATGTTTGTTACGCAGCGTAATTTTATCTTTCCCTCAATCTTATTATTATTTTGCTTTTATATAAATACACATACATACATATGTATATATTCGCAGACTAAAACTTTGCCCCTCATAGGAACGGTGGGATATGTGCATTTTCATAGTACCGATTTCCGACTGGCTATGTCGACATTTATTCGCAGTCACTTCTACTTCTACTTAGCTTTTGTTATCGCTCAATTTAAATTTCCATTTGCTAAACATTGGTCAAAAATTGGACTTATGGAACTGAGATTTATACATAAGCAATTTTGTTGATGTGTTTGACTCAAATCTTTAATTTCTTTGCAACACTGTTTATTAATTTTAATGCAATTTATTGGTGATATACATACGACAACATTAAAAATATCAAGTAATCAAGTATCAATATGTTCTTATACATATGCATGTATTTAAACAAATTTACATCAATATATTATGTTTACTCAATATTTACACAGTGAAATTTCGATTAATACCTTATGGTACATAATGAATACGAGGTCTACACATTCGTTTTTCACAAACACAGTTAGTTAGCAGTAAATCTGGTTCAAAATTTTAGTTAAATCTCCCCCTATAATCATAGAGATTATATCTTTGTCCCTACAGAGAAGACCAACATAATCCCAGCGATCTACTTTGTAATTAGTGTATTACTGGCAAATATTAATTAATGAAAATTGATTCTTAATTTGAATTTAAGTGGAACAATTGTATAATTTATGACAACAATAGTATATAAAACGCTGCTGTGTGCCACATGAACGCAGATTACAAATAAGTTGCATGCCGTTTCATTTTAATTGTGGCAAGAAATATTAAATTATTTTAGCACATCAAAACTCAATTGCATCTAATTAGAATCTAGTATGAATCAGGGGTAAAGTTTTTTTGGTATGGGAAAATAAGTTAAAATATTGTATTAGTGGAACGGTGAAAAAATTCAACTTCTTTGTTTCCTACCTTATAATATACAAAAATAAAAACAAAAACAGAAACGAAAGCGAATTCTATCGCAACGGTCGTTGTAATGCTCGATGTAAAAATTTATATATCTTTCAACGCAAATAAATAACTCGTTAGAGGTTTAGGAAATTCTTAATCAGAAAAATATGCGCAAAACTTCATATCACACACATTTTAATTTGATATCTGTATATTAGCCTGGCCGCAGTTTATTATGAAATTTTTTTAAATGATTATGTCAATGAGTGCCGGGCTGAAAATGTTTTCTTTTTCTTTGAAAAAACCACACAAAAAATTTGAAGCTGATCGGATAAATATTAATGGACCCAAAAGTTGTTTAAGTTTGAGCGAAGGCAGCTTTATTGAAAATATATTTGTTTGTAGTTGCTTCTTTATTAAATCTGAGCATTGTGCGTATTAATTTGCTAAAAATGTTAAAAATAACTCTTTTTGAAAGCAAGAAGCAAATTATAACGGTAAATTCATTCCGAGCAGTAACTAAACCAGCGATCAGCACATTTAGCTTTAGCAATTTCATGTGAATGAGGCAGCAATAGCTGCTGCTGTATAGTTGTGTGAATGTGCCGATCACTGAACAATGCTAAGCGAGTGCAATATTGAATATTACAAAACAAAATATTCTTATGTTGTTCAATTTATTAAACCGTTAGGTAAGTAACTGTTACAGCTGCGAATTTATTTGCTTATTATTAAATTTAAAATATCATCGCTTTATTCACTTTTGTCTGAGTCTTGTTAGTGACAACTTGTGTGATTAAAAACAAAGTGCTTGTGAATTCAAAAATAATAAAAGAAATAGTAATTGTGCGTATTATACCTACATTATCGATTTAAAGAAATGAAATTTACAATATTAAAATGGCTAAAGCATTGAGTGAGAATATTTCTCTGGTGAAAACAAGAAAAGCTGATGAAAAACAAAGACAAGTTGCTTTCATTGGAGGTGTCACATCAAATTATGAGAATCAAGTTGCCGTCAAATAGACAAGTTTTAGAGGTGTTTTTCTATAATATGAGATTTGTTAAACTGACTGCAAAGAATAGTGCAGGGTTAACGATAGATGCTGCTTTGATATTCTGGCAACAAGCTCGCATACCAACCCGCGAGCCACATAAATGAGCCAACAAGCTTTTAAAAATGTACGAGGATTGGAAATCCTTCAATAAAATAAAAGTGGAAAAACTGGCAGCTGGAATGAAGCAAAAATTTGATGGTTTCGTAGTTTAAACTAAGTTTAAATTCGACTGAAAAACAGCACATCGAGTTTAAACTTAGTTTAAACTGCAAATCAAGCACTGAAAAACTGGCCCTAAGTGTTATGTTGTTTGTTCTGGCAAAATTTATGCATCTGAGGATTGTTGATAGAATTCTGGGTTGTCTTGTCCTTTTCATAGAGTTTTTGAAAGTATTTGTAATTGAACGGTTCGATTTTTCGAGCGCTTTTGAAAGTAACTGATGCGTGGAATCTTGTATTCTATCTTGAATTGATGGCAAACCGGACTCCGCCATGATGTTATTGATGGGTGATGTTGGGAAGGCTCTTAGGCTTCGTCTTACTGCGCAGTGATATGGACTTTGTATTAACTTTATGTTTTTTTTAGCGCAGTGACCGTATATTGGCAGTGCATAATAAATTTTTGAAAGGATTATGGCTCTGACGATACGAGTGAGTATATTTCGGTGAATAAAAGAGTGTTTAGATGAGAGAAACTTCACAGTGTTCAGCCTACTAACTAGGCAGTTTCTAACGTGCTCACAGTGCTGTTTGTAGTCATACTTAGAATCTATTATTAACCCTAAAATCTTATGGCTGGTTTTACAATCGATCTTAGCATTGTTATAGTTAATATTAATATTGCTGCAGTTTCTTTTTCTGCATATGTGTAGGAGTTTTGTTTTTTCAAGAGACAGCGATGTGCCTGAGGTTTGCGACCATGTTGTAATATCTCTCAGGATATTAGTAAAGGTGTTTTGTACTGTGTTGATGTTAGAGATTTTTGAGTAGATTATAACATCGTCTGCATACATTTGGTGTTCAATTCCTTTGTGTTTAGCTAACAAGCGGCTAAGTTCGTCGAAAGCATTTATGAACAGGAACGCGGAAAGAGGTGAGCCTTGGGGCGTGCCATTGCTCAATGGCTTTGTTGAGGAGACAAAGCCGTTGATGCATACTTTGATTTTTCTGTTCGTTAGAAAATTTGTTACAAACTTTATCATTTTTGGGCCGATTCCCCACTTTACTAGTTGCCGGATCACTATGTGTGGTCCTATTTTGTCAAATCCTTTTTGAAAATCTAAAGAAATAACTGAGGCGTGATTTCGGCTGGACAGAGCGTTAGTTACGAAGTAGTCGACTTGCAAAAGGGCATCTATAGGGACATGCCCTCTTTTATAGGCTACTTGATTTGGGGATATGAGATTGTTTTTATTTGTGTACCACATTAGCCGATTCGCAATAATTTTTTAAAAAATTTTCCCCATGCACTGTAGTAGCGAAATGGGTCTGTAGCTTGTTAGTTCTGATGTTGGTTTTCCCTGTTTTTCGAGTGGTATGTTACGTATGATCGGATAAGATATTTTATCTTGGCCTGGTGTCATGCCTTTAACTCTTGAAATTGCATATTGAAATTCAGAAAGAGAGATATTACATTCAATTTGCCTTGCCGAATGTGAGAGCAAAGCATCAGCGGGGTATTGAGTTTGTAAAGTAGCGGGTTTGCAGGTTTGGAAAGTGGGGCTGAAGTTTTCGTCGGAGCTCTCTGTAGAAAAGTAATTCACAAATAGTTCTGCAATAGCGTTTGTGTCGAACACAGTACCCGATGGTGTATTGATTACGTTTATGGTTGATTTTACTTGCGTACCCGAGAGCTTTTTAATATCGTCCCATATCTGTTTAGGTGTCGAAGACGGGTTGATTTTGAGAGTAAAATCTTGAAAACATTTGCGTTTGGCTTGTTTTGCAGAGCGCCGAAAGGTGGCGTTAGCTTTTTTAAAAACTAAAAGTTTCTGTGCTGAGCGGTCTCGTTTGAAAGCATGCCAAGCGGTTTGTTTATTTTTCCTTAGGGCGGCAAGGTCGCTATTCCACCATAGCACCCGTTTTTTGGCTGTAACGTCTTTCGTTTGGGGTATTGCAGCATTTGCTGCGGAGCGAATAATTTGAGTTACCCTAGCGGCTTCTTGATTTGTGTTGTTGGATGTCGCAACTTTTGCGCAGTTGTGTGTGCAGAGTTCTTGAAATTTTTCCCAGTTGGCGTAATTGGTTTTATATAATTGCCGTGATTTGAAGGATTTGGGTTTGACACCGAGATTTATTTTTAAAATTATAGGGTAATGGTCACTGCCATGAAGATCGTCGAGTAAGGTCCACTCGCATTTGGACGCGACGGCATCAGTGCATAGGGTGATATCGATATGGGAAAAAGTACGGTGTGTGGAAAAATGTGTTGCTTGTCCATTGTTTAAGCAAATTAAACTAGATGAGAAGATGGCATCTTCAATGCATTTACATACCTCTAGCATTTGTTGTTCGTGAACCCCAGATGGGGCTAAATGCATTGCTGTCACCTGCAAAAATCGTTGGTGATTTGGTTTGGTTTAATATATGCATTGTATCGGGTGTCCTGAAATTTTGATTTGGGGGAATATATGTAACTATTATGTTGATTTTTTGGCTGAGATCTAATTCGACTGCAAGCGCTGACAAATTAGATTGAATGTTGATTTTTTTATATTTGCAGTCTTTTTTAATTAATAGTGCGATGCCTTGTTTATTGGAAGTTATATGTGGCAGATTATGGAAAATGCCTACATAATTTGATGGTGTGTAACCATTTGTATTGTATGCTAGGTGAGTTTCGTTTAAAATAATTATGAGTGGTGAGTGATCTTTGATCAGTATTAGTAATTCGTGGTAGTTATTGACGTATCCATGTATGTTCCATTGCATTATTGTTGCCATAGGAAATGAAGTAAGAGAATGGGATATGAGAGAATCAGCTGCTGTTGACTCGTAGCTTACGGTGCTGTAGTCATGCAGAGCTTTGTTTTTGGAGATCAAGTGATGCGATATGTCATTTGTCTTAGCAAAAGCTAAGTCGGATGACATCTCATCATCACTGATGGAATGGAGTTGAATGGGAGTGATATTGTTGTTATTTGTGCCTTTGGTTGGGTTAATTAGTTGATGATGGGTACCTAGCACTTGAAATGCTAGAAGAGAGTGTTTTAGCTAAGTTGTAGGTTTTGTTATTGGTTTGTGCCGAGAAGTTAAATGTAGATTTGAGCTTGCTATTTAAGGCGTTAAGAGAAGTTAAATTTTTCTTTGTTGTTGAGATGCTTGGGTTCTTGGCAGTGCTTTTATGTTGATCGGAGGAGGTGGAGGATTCTGCTGTGAGATTATTCTTGTTTTTTGTTGGGTGTATGATGTATTTCTCTGGGCTTTTGCTATTTTTATTGTCCGGTGATTGAGAAGAAGGGTTAGCAACTTGAGAATATGATTGAAAAGGTGGGCCGTTTGACGTTTGTGCTTTGTACTTATTCATTGCTTCACGCATGCTGCATTTGTTTATCGTTTTTATTTTGAGGACTTCTTTTGCTTGTACGTATTTTGGGCAGTTGCTGGAGGAAGAATCGTGGTAATCTGAGCAATTTGCGCACATCGTTCAGGTGCATTCGGAATCATTGTGTGGTGGTAGGCTGCAGTTTACGCAAGCCGGAGCGTTTTTGCAATATTTCAATGTATGGCCAAGCATTTGGCATGTCTTGCAGCGCATCGGGTTTGGGTAGTAGGGCCGAACTGAAATTTTTCGCCAAGCAACATTGATATTTTCGGGGAGGGTGTAGGTGTCAAAAGTCAAAAGAAGAGCGCCAGTTGGGATTAATGTATTATAAATTTTTTTTTGAAATTTATATGCTGTGGTCACACCATATTCTTGCAGACCTTCAATTATTTCGCTTTCACTTAAGTTGATAAGGAAAGGCGCAAATATTGTGCCTTTAACACAGTTAAGGTTGGTCTGGTGTTGAGAAATTTTTGCGCTACACTTCTATTTTTTGTTAGAACCAACAGACTGCCGTCGCGTAGATCTGTGATCTTTATAATGTCTTTACTGATGGCTTGAATGGCGTTGTTTACGCCGAAACACGAAAAATTGGTCAGAGGTTTTTCTTTATCGGTCGACTTCAACACTATAAATTTAGGGTCGTCATTATTAGTGAATTTAATTGCTGGCAGTTCAGGGAATTTTTCGAAATTGTTTGGGGTTTTCCGCTTTTGCTGCGGACTGGGGGAAAGTAGGGCAAACATATTTCCCCCTAAACTGGTTGCCCCGGGGGGCATGATGTTTAACACAGCACTTTTCACTAAATTAGGTAGGTGGGATAGCTTACCCAGAAGCAAAGGGTATTGAACAGTATGTTAAAGATAATTGCACACGTGGGGTTTACGCAATTTAGCGCGGAAAGTTTTTTATAGATTAGCGGCTATATAAGTGAGAGAACGAATGACCGTACGCAACGAAGGCTGGTCGATGACTGCGAAAACTTTTTAAACTTGGTTGCCGTCATCATATGTATCTACGAGATTGTGCTCAAAAACGTTTTTGATAAAAAGTATGGCCAAAGCAGTGCACCCAAAATTCTCATAATCAACCGATTCGCTGACATATGGCACAATATTAAACAAAATGAATACAAGTCTGGTCTCGATGATCCACTAGTTTTCATAAAAATTGCTAACGATGAATGTGAGAAAATCAAGCTTTTTTGCCGCAACCAACTCAAAGGAACCCAAATTCGCGGTGATTATAAAGAACTGTTGGAACTAACCATGTCATTTCGTGGAGAAAATGTAGGCTCTTTTCGCACATGTGGTGCAACATCGCATGCACGATTTATGGCGAAGGGAATCTATTGCATTAAATTTTTTCTCTTTCGTGACCAATTTCATTTGACTGCAAGAGAGCTCAATAGCATTCGAGATATTGCAATATTTATTGTAAAACTTTTCATCAAAGCCTGGTACGGATGCACAAATGCTATTGAATGCCCCAATCAGGATTTAAATTTTATACATGCCGCTTTCCAATTTTCTGAAATAGATAAAATCGTATCTGATGTCGTGATAGAGAAGATGAAGAATCACTTGTGGTATTTAACAGAAATACTTAGTGGGTCTTGCATTTTTCGATCCCAACGTATCATACACAATTAAAACAAAAAGGTGGATCGCTTGATCGCAAAGGATAAAATTGTTGCTTTTGCTAAATACCGCACTTTATCAAATATGGAACGTTTATTACAATGCGATTTATCTGATTTCGTTTCATATAAATCAAAAGCTATGTTTTCAAATTTTGGACTACAAACTGACTTTTTCAAACTCGACCCATCTCTGTGGGAGGAAAATGAAGAATTTCAAGCTGCCTCAGAATTCTTTTCAAAATTATTTGTAGTTAACGACGCTGCTGAGCGTGGCGTTAAATTTATGAAGGATTATAATCGCGTTTTAACACGAGACGAAGAAGAGGCTCAATTTATGTTGCAAGTTGTTGACTCATGTCGTAAAAAATATCCAACGCATACAAAATCTGCATTGATTGAGTGGTAATATAAAATGTTTCAGTCTTTTCATATTTACATATATTGATTTATTTTATTTAAAACTATACGAATATATATGTTAAATTATAAGAACCAGTGAAATTGCAATAAAGCTGCCTTCGCTCAAACTTAGACAACTTTTGGGTCCATTAATATTTATCCGATCAGCTTCAAATTTTTTGTGTGGTTTTTTCAAACAAAAATAAAAGTTTTTCAGCCCGGCGCTTATTAAAATGAAATGGTCTTACTAAAATGGCCAGGCTACTGTATATGTGCGATAAGTAGTTTGGCATGAAGTAGGTACTGACATAAATATTTTTATGTGGTCAGAATAAATGATTAGTCACTCGTTTTGTTATCGTTGTGTATATGTTATTTAAAATTAAAAGAGGTTTTTCTTTTTAATTGGTTTTATTCTTATTTATTTATTTGCTTAATTTTTTATTGACCTGGTCGGTCGAAGCGAGATTACAGACTGAATTCTTACAAGCGATCACTGTGAATGAATACAAGTGAGAAGTCTTCTAAATTAAAAATGGCGGCGCCTGATATTAAATGTCACAAATAGCCATTATTAACAGTGATACATCAGGTGATCTCAGAGTTTTGACGTCTATGGGCTAAGATTTTTCACTTGTATTTATTCACAATGCAAGCAATCTTACCGCTGCCTACGCTAACGATATTATTTAGAGCAAAGGAAAACGAGAGAAAACAAAAGGGTTACTACACAAAATCTTAAAATTTTTATGTTTGTATTTCTTATCCTTAGGTTTATTTGCAGGTAAGCAACGAGGAATGTAATTATGAAGATTGCCATTACTTATATTTATGGAAATATATGTATGCACATAGATATTATTTCGAGAGCTTAGTATGATAAAATTTCTTTAAATTTATTTTTGGCATTGGTTGCAATATTGCTGGTAATGGCTTATTCCTTGTTATTTCCTTTGACATGAAAATATTATCTTCTATTTCAATACTTACATTATGGTATTTCAATAAGAATTAAGTTTTCATTATTAAATTTTACAATTCCTTTAGAATCATTTATTTAAATTATTTCATTTCAAATTTCTTCGATAGTATTTACGTGTTCATTATATATTTTTGAGCAATTATCTACTTTGCTTTATAACAGGTGTGCTCTGCACGTGCCATTTAAAATATCTTGTATGACATTTTGTGAACAAATTTGCTAAATTGTTATATGATTTACAGTCATTCGTTGTTTCCATATATGTATGCTATTTTCACATAATAATATTGATTGGTATTTTATTTTGTTTATAAGTGTCATATCTTTATTGCTCTGATTTCTAATGACCTACAAGGTTGTCCTGTTACTTGTGTACTGGTTACCGTCTCAATGTTACTTATTGTGTGGTCATAGTCATGTGGATTATTTCAAATGTTCCCGTCTGAAGTTTGGTTGGTCCGGAGTCAATTGCCACAAGTTGGGACGTAGTCAAGGATTTGGCTGTTCACTGTGACTGCGGTAACAAAGAGTCTAAAAGAAAAAAACTTTAGAAAGAAATTTAATTTTTTATAAGGCTGTTACGAAAGGTTTGTCCTTATTCTGTTATAACTGAAGATGATTTAATTTCTTTTACTATTTGATGTCTGTATCGTGCAGTGAGCTTTGTACCGTATCGTTTGTTGATTTCAACTTAAGTAGTTTTTTCCTGGAAGGTAGTCCTTTGAAGGTGCCCTATTTTTGTTGGGAAATTCTAGGTCTCTCTGCTGTCTTTTAGTCTTTGGACGTTATTTTGTCTTACTTTCCCGTTTGGATCAGGATTTATGTAAACTTTACGGCCAAAAAATGCTCCAAGTGGCTTTTGTCTTGTTGTAGAGTGTATTGAAAAGTTGTGTTCGTAAACTACTCTGTCCAATTGGTCTTGAAATTTCGGAAAAGATTGCGTGAAATCATTCACCCTGTTCGACTGCCTTACTTATATGGGGTAATGTTCCATACATTTTTATTCTTAATTGATCTTCGACAATTTAAGTTATCAAATGTGAATTTAAGGATTTTTCGTTGTCAATGATTATAGTTTCGAGAATTCCAAGAGTGTAAAGTAACTGTTTTAGAGGTTCGCGTACGTCTTCTATTGATTTGGGTTTTATAACTCTAGCCTGCGCGTATTTGGAATGCTTATCTATTGCGAGCACTTGGTGGTTTTTTGATATGAAAATGGGGCGATTGGTCGTGAACATTCTGGAATAGACTTTCCTTTTATTTCTGGTTTATTTGCGTGCCTATCGTATTTGTTGTCGGCCCAAATTTTACACTGTTTCACAATTTTGTTAATTTTGGACTGCATCTGTGAGAAATGGAATTTTTGAATGATTTGTTTTTGGTATCTAATGCATTTCTATGTTCTCCTTCATGTTTCGAAGTCCTTGACTTAAGTTTACGTGAATCTAGTTTAGAAATTATTAAAGTAAATAGGGTATAGTTTTTGGATTTGATCCATTATCTCTTCAGAAGTAACCTAGCCGTTGATGACAGTGGGGGTTTAGATAGCGCTTTAGTAAATTTTTTATATCGCCGACGGAATACTGTCGTTTAGTATATATATGTCTGTGGTAAGTCGGAAAGGGGATTTCTCAATTTCGAATTATCATTTTTATTGCTGAGGGCCTACGTTAAGGATTGGTGATCTGTAAATATTTTTATTTTTGTAGTTCCGTATAGGTAGTTTTGTTAGAGATTTTATTGCCCAGATGATAGCGAGAATCTCTTTCCCGTTCGTCGATTAGTTTTCTTCTGTTCTTGTTAAAGTTCTTGAGATGAAAGCGATTTGTTTACCACCTTTTTCCAAAACTGCACTGATAGCATGTTTGATGGAATTATTTTTTAATAATTGGGATAGGTCAGTATTATCTCTTTGGATGTAAGTGCGGTTATGATCTTGTTAACTGCTTTTACTGATTCGTTATTTAATTGGAAAGGTATGTTTTTCGCCTGATTTTTTAAGAAGATTAGTAAGAGATTTGGTTATTTTTTCGTACTCTTTCACAAATCGTCAGTAGTAGCCGGAGAGGTCTAGGAATGATCTTAAGTCTTTCAGTAGTGATTCCTTTAGATGAGACTAAGAACCCTAAAAATTATATTGTACTTTCATATTAGCTTCCTTAAGGTTTCGAAAACTTGCGTATTTGGGCATGTACATATATCCTCCGTTTTGCTAATTATCATTATGTATTCCATATAAACAAATAAATATCATCTCATAGCAGACGGACGTGTTTTAAATCGCTCAGCGTAAAGTATTCATAATAATATATTATCGTGCAAAAGTATATTTGTTCACATTTGGAAAATGTCTAGAATGGTGAACTGAATTTGTATGTAAACATTTTAACTGGTGCGAAGCTGAAATTAAAAAAGGGGGAAAAAAAACAACATAAACAATATAATTCTTCAAATTAACTGATTGCTGTTTGTTTAAATCAAACGTAGCGGTTGATCGGCAAGTGAGAGAATGTCGGAGTGCGGGAGATGCCGAAAAGGCATCAGAGGAGAGCCGGGTATGCGATGTGAGGGTGTGTGTGGGAGAATGTACCACAGAAATATTCCATGCGCAGGCATAGACGACTACTGTCTGCAAGGTTTGGCTACCTGTCGGTTTTTGCGGTTCATGTGCGATGACTGCATGACCTATATTTCTAATGTTGATGATGCGCTCAAACAAATGATGAGTATAGCTGAGTCCAAAAAAATAAATATAAAAGAGCAAAAAAGTGATATAGCGAAGATGTTACAAGAACATAATAGGGAGATTAGAATCTTAATGGATAACATTAAAAAAATAAAACTTGAAAAGTTAGAATTGATAAAGAAAGTAGAGGGTTTATGCAAAACCAACAAAGAGCAAATGGCAAGAGTCGACATCTCTACTAGCGAGCTTTGCAAGCAAAATAATGAAATAATTAGTGAAGTTAAAAAAGTAGCCGTACAAACAAAAGAGAAAATACAAAGCGGTGTGGGTGTATCGTACGCTAACGCATTGAAGGGTGTTCCTCCTCTCATTGTTAATCCAAAAAGCAAACAAGCAGTTGAGAAAACTAGGGTGGACCTAAATAAAGTGGATGCACCAGGTATGAAAATTGATAGAGTGTCCAATAATCAGAATGGAGCTGTAGTAATTAGCGCCAATAGTGTAACAGACAAAAACAAAATAAAAGAGGCCTTAACTAATAATCTGAATAAAGAGTTATATGATGTCACTGAGCCAAAAGTGAATAATCCAAAAATCTTGGTGACACATATGAATGCTGAGTACACGGAAACAGAGGTAATCACAAAAATAAAAGCCCAGAATAGCTTTTTGAACGATGCTAATCTAAAATGCATCAAAACATATAACTCGAAAAGAGGCAAGGGTGAATCCGCATCATTTAATGCTTTAATAGAAGTAGAGCATATATTTTTTTTGCAGATATTAGACGCAAAGGGAATAAATATTGGATGGGATCGCTGTCCAGTTTATGATGGACAGTCAGTGAAAAGGTGCTATAAATGTTTAGGTTTCAACCATAGTGCTAACCAATGCAATACAAAATTAAGGTGTAGTAAATGTATGGGTGAACACAAATCGGATGAATGCACCGAGAGTAATCCAAAGCTAGTATGCGGGAACTGTTGCGATGCCAATAAAGAATTAGGATTAAACTTAAATGTGGAACATAGCATTTTTAGCCGTGATTGTCACGTTTATATTAGAAAATTAAAATTAGTGAAACAAAGAGTAGGATGTTAGCAATCAAATTCGAATAAAAAGCGTCACAACTCGTAAGAATGTGTATATCTCAATATTAACAGTTTATTAGCCAACAAAGCTGAACTCAAAAGACTTGTTGAGACTGTTAATCCAGATATAGTTCTGTGCTCTGAAACATGTGTAACAGATGAAATAAATGACTCAGAAATTAACTTTCCAGCTTATCGGTTAGTTAGATGTGATTCTCACAGCAGACATACAGGCGGTGTGATCATAATAATACGAGACAAAATCGAGTTTAAAATCGAATTAAATAAATCTGTTAACAAAAATATGTGGTGTATAGTCATACAGCTGAAAAATTGCGAAACTAAGTGGCAATTCTGTGTGGTTTACCACTCACCAAGCACTAGTAACGCAGAGTTTCTGAACTATATGAATATGCAATTATCTAAAATATGCAATAATATGGTTAATACTATTGTAATTGGGGATTTTAATATAAACTTAAAGTAGTATCAACATATAGCAAGAAACTCAATGAGATTTTCGCACACCAGGTGATGAAACAACTGGTTGACTTTGATACGCGGGTTACGGAATATTCAAAGACACTAATTGACTTATTGTACTCTAATAGCAAGGAAGTTGTGTGTGAAAAAAGGGAGGGTCTGAGAATACCAGCCCATGAAACTATAATGTTCCGAGTTAATATAAATAATCTGCCTCCGTTAAAAAAACTGGCGGAAGTAACATCTTGGGATAGGTATTGCCCTGATAACTTGCTAATGCTACTGATACAATGTAATTTCGTGAACTTGGATAGCTTTGATATGGATGAGTTATTGGATCATATTAACCGATGCTTATTGTCAGTTATGAATCAATTAACTTTCACGAAACAAACCCACATTAGGATTAGAAATAAATGGTACGATCGGCAATTAGTAGAAACAAACAAGGAGAAATTTAGGTTATATAGAAAGGCAATCCTTACAGGAGAATGGGCAGAATACAACTTATTAAAAAAGGAGTATAAAGAAATTATTAAAATTAAAAACAATACAAATCGCACAGAAGAAGTTACAGAAGTTCTAATTAACGGCAAAATTTTCACACACAGCGAGGAAATTGCCGAGAATCTTAACGATTCCTTTGTGGACAGCATTGTAGAAATAAATAGAAACATAGACAACATCGTATTTGACTTGAACCAGCAGGCGCACCCATTATCTCCATTTAAATTTGAGTTGGTCGATACAAGTTATTACACAAATTGTTAGGAAATTTAAGACAAAAATAGGTGGGAAAAAATTACTATCAGAGGGTGTTATAAAGGATTCAGTAGAATACATGGGATATTTTTATGCGTCCCTAATCAATAAGAGTCTTGAGCTAGGAACAGTTCCGATAGAGTGGAAAACCGCTACTATAGTCCCGATAAAAAAAGTAAAAAACACTATAAAATCAGAGGAGCTAAGAACAATAAATACACTGCCTTGCATGGAAAAAATCTTGGAAACTGTGGTCAAAAATCAGTTACTACACCACATTGAAAGTAATAAAAATTTTATAAGAGAGCAATCAGGCTTCAGAGCTAAGCATTCATGGGAGACTGCAGTAAACTTAGTACTATCCCAGTGGAATGAAGATCTTAACTCAAAGATGAATGTGGTATCCGTGTTTATTGATCTTAAAAGAGCCTTCGAGACTATTGATAGGGATATCATGTTGAGAAAACTAGAGCGTATTGGTGTAAAAAACAATGAGCTTGAGTGGTTTAGAAGCTTTCTTTCAAACCGGATGCAACAAACTTTGATCGAGTCAACTATTTCTAAAAAAGTGGCAGTCAATATTGGGTTACCCCAGGGGTCTATGTTAGCACCAATACTTTTTAATATATATATATATAAACGATATCAATACAGTACTGAAATACTCTAAAATAAAACTGTTTGCGGATGATACACTGTTAACGATCAGCGATAGAAACTTACCGAATGCGATAGCTAAGATGCAAGAGGACCTGGATGTTTTATATAAATGGCTGTGTTTAAATAAACTCAAAGTAAATGTGAAAAAACACAGTTTATGGTCTTAACTAGGGCAATTAATCTTAGATCTACATGCTACTCTTTAAAAATCAAAAATGAAATAATTGAGGAAGTCAAACTCATTAAATATGTACTTAGGTAAATACATTGATAATAAACTAAAGTTTGATGAGCATGTCGAATATACAGTCAAAAAATTGAAAAAAAGATTGGTTTCATGAAAAGGTCATGTAAATATCTGGGAATTAGATATAAAACCTTAGTCTATAGATCAATAGTGGAACCACATTTTATATATTGTCCTACGATCTTCTTCGTAGCGAGCGACACAAATATTGATAAATTACAAAAAATGCAAAACAGACCTATGCGTTTTATCTTAAACAAGCGTTACGATACACCCACGCGGGATATGATCGCGGATATGAATTGGCTGAGTATAAAACAGCAAGTGTTTTATCATGCTATGAAATTCGTGTTTAACATTAAAAAGGGTAGACTCCCTGATTATCTGAGTGATAATCTCCGATATATTAACGAGACTCATACCTACATACTTCGAGAGAATAATAGGTTTAGACTCCCGTTCTATAGAACAGAAGTAGATAAGAAAAATATATTCTATAAAGGTCTAAAATGCTTCAATGAGTTACCATCATAAATAAAAAACTGTGATAACATTGTCATGTTCATGAGACTGCTATTTGATCACTGTAAGTCATTGCCTATTCGATAAATACGTATGGAATGGAAACTAGGCCTTTCCATCCGTCCTAATAAAAAAAATAAAAATAAAATAAATAATAATAATATTAAATTAAATAAATACATTAATATATAACTATATAATTTAGAAATACTTACATCTATGTTTAATGAGTTTGTAACAATTAAATACATATACTTGTAAGATAATGTAAGATAATATATTATACATATGTTTATATATTTATACAAGATGTACCTTTTAAGTCGCAAGACTGTAACAAATAAATAAATAAAAAAAAAAAATAAACATAACACATCTTTCCAATTAATTTTCTCCAAATATCGTCTCAAGTTTGTTGAAAAATTGCAGGAGTGTTTTGGAAACTGAAAGACAAACGTGTAAATTCATATTTTCCATTTTTGACTGAAAAATCAGTTTTCTCAAAGTCAGATTCTTTCAGTGGAAAGATGATGGAAACCGATATTCAGATCTATTACTGAAAATAAGCTATTTTTACCAAATTGAGCTAGGACTTCCTTGATTTCAGGAATTGGAGAGCGATCGGCTATCGTTAAAGCGTCGAGCTTTCTGTAGTCTATTACCAGTTTGTATCCATATAGGTAAGGACCGTGAAGGTCTTATTACACCGTCATGCAACAATGGGAATATTTCGTGTAAACCGGTGAGTTTGAATTTGTCCTGATAGTGGCAACAACTTTGGTGGTATAAGTTAACTTCTCATTGGGGTCAGAGAAGAGGTCAATATTTTGATTGACTAGCGCGCTTATGGTTATTTTTTAAAACTATTCATATGGATGGGATATTGTCGTTAATATCTGGTGAAGGATTATTTGCTCTTTCTGCAGTGGTGATTACGTGGAAATTTATTTGCGTTTTATAGACGCGTTTGTTAAATTCGAATTGTTTTACCTTTTCCCGGCGTATTTTAAGTTGGCTCTATTTGCATAATTAACAGCGTTTGTCCTGACACTCGTATCAATGTACAGCGGTTGCGGTTTTGGTTGTGATTTCAGTGCCATAGGTCTAGGATGATGTGAATTTTGTTGAGTTTGCTATGGATTGCACAGTATGCTGCATTGTACCCTTGTGGGCATCTTGTAAATTAATTTGATGTTTGTGGATATTATTGTGGATTTAAGATTCGTTGCAGTGCTCTTGGAAATATTTGGTTGGGTTTAAATTGCTTTCATGCTCCCAATTTTTTTCAATACTAAGGAGAGGTGGAAATATACTTTTTGATAAAAGTCTTGAATTGAATATTTGCCCTTAATCAGACCTGTCATTTGGCACTCCAACCTAGATCACTTTTATCTGCGTAGTGTGTCGTGAGATACATTGAAATTGCCCTCCAATCTAATGGAGTGTTGTAAGATTCTAATGCTATGTCAGCGCTACCTAAAATTTTGTTTCTTATAACTTTTAGGATCTGGAAAAATTTGCATGATTGTAGATTTGAAATATTCGCTATACACTTTTTTCCAGGAGTTGAATTCTGCTGGTTTCCCAGAGAATTCTCTCAACGATCTCAATACGTCAGGGATCTTATCAATATCTTATTGTGATTAGTATTGGATTTGGGTCTGTCTCTACCACATTTCGTACGAGTATTATAGTCGGTCCGTCGGTATTTAGTATTTGTGTCACTAGATTTCGGATAAGATTTGATACCTCGGGTTAGGGTTGTAGGACAGGATCGGGGTTTGCATTTGGATTTGGATTAGGGCCTTGATTAGGGTTTGGGTTCCCCATAAGAGATGGTCTTACTAAATTGTTGGGGTTCGACATATTGCGTTGCAGAAAATACTAATTGATATAAGTTTTAATTCCCTTATTCAGTTTTTAAAATTGAAGGAGGCAAAGCATTCTCTTTTTCTTTCCTTTTTTCGCATTTTTCATTTATTTTGTTTCCAATTCTAAATATTTTTGTTTTTGAGATTGGTAAAAACCTTCCTTATCCTTTCCTTCTTTTCAAAACTTATTTATTTCAAATTTTCTAATCTATACTTTTTTTTTTGAATTGTTACTAAAACTTTTTTTCTGCTTTTTATTTTCACAATTTGCTTATTTAAAATTTTAAAATCTATAAAATCTTTCTTTTTCCTTTCGTTTTTTATTTCCACAATTTATTTCATTTTAAATATTAAATTATCTTTGAATTTTTGAATTAAACATTTTTTCTAATTTCGTACTTAAGACTAGAACTTCCATCGCTAGTTGAATATGCATTTCCGCTTCTTTCCTCCTCATTCCACCGGGGCTGTATTTTTGCCCTTTGGCTACTAGGGACCCTCAGGAGTACTTGGATAAGTTGACCGGTTGCTTTAAGTCAAGGCTTCAGTTGCGCTTAATTAGCGCTAGGCGTTTTGTGTAATTATTTTAGCGGCACTTGTAGTGCCACTTTTTTGAGTTTTTATTAACTTCAAGCTTTACTAAGTTTCCTTGATTTTTAGCGCACCTGTAGTGTTTTTATTAACTTTAACTAAACTAAGTTTTTTTAGTTTTTAGTGGCACTAGTATTGGTGCTGTTTTGAGTTTTTATTGGCTTCCACTACACTAAATTTTATTAATTTTTAGGGGCAGTTGCAGTGGTGCTGTTTTGAGTTTTTATTAACTTTAACTACACACAACGAAACCGAGTTAACTTCAGCTCAGGCGCAAGTTGTATTATTTTCAACTAAAAATGGTTTTATTTATTCTTATTTGGTTTTTCCTTATTTATTTATTTGTTTAAGGAGATTACAGACTGAATGCCTACAAGCGATCTTACCGCTAACTAAGTTAACGGTTCATTCCTGCTGTCGTTCCGCGTTTTTGGAAAAGGTCTCGTCCAACTCACCACTCAATAACTTTTCACCTACAAAAATTCAATTTAAAAAAAAAAGTATAATTTTATGTTATGGGCTATGTATATTGTGGGGTTGCTTGTGGTCTATGTAAAACGTTCGGTTTTGTTTTGATAATCAATTTTACCAATTGGATTTCGAATCGGTTTTATATTTATTTGTAATATACGTTCTCCGATTGCGGTATATATGAAGATGACAAAAGGAAGAAGTCAACGGACATTTAGATCCGTAAGAATTTTTCGTAATGTTGAATTGTGTTCGATAGTTTCATAAAACCAAAGTGAAAACAATTGGAAAAAATATGTCCAATATAAGTAAATATTGTGTGCGCGGGTGCGTTTTTTTCTTTTTCCACACGATACTTCGTTGCAGCAAAAGTGGAAGGATAATTTTAAGATCCCAGCATCAGAATTGAAGCTGTGGGGTCGAAGTACCTTAAAAAGGTGCTATTCCCACCCTAAACTTGGGTAAGTTTGTGTGATACATACACACATACATAAATATGTATGTATGTGAATATGTGGGTGCTTGTGCAAGTGAATTAAAACGATAGTTTAATTTTTTAAATTATATTTATTTCCCTACAGAGTAGGGCAACCGTTGCCGACGATCGAGTAATTACAACTGACTTTTCGGTGCCTGCACCTGAATACCTAACACCTGCCAAAATCTATCAGCCAAAGCCTCACGTGGATTGCCGCATGACTCCAGAATGCTGATTCGGCAATTCCCACGATGTGGACTGCTTGTGCTGTTTACCACTGGCTATAGTTTCCGTTGTTATGTCTGTCCGCAACATGAGTATGTCCGTAATATGAGCAGCGCGTTTTGCGTGTTGTTGTTTGCGCTGCAATCACAGGTATAGCTGCACTTGTTGTTGTAGTCTACTGTGATATGTTAACTACTCCCCCGCTAGAAGAGGAGACGTCCACGGATTCCTTAAGAACGTTGCCCAATATTGCAATATTAACGTTGCGCTTTCGGCGCTTGTTGACTATGTGCGCTAATATGACAACAATAACAAAGGCAACTGTAGATGCGTAAACTATGAGCCACTTAGACGATTGCGCTTTCATAAGTCCTCTCAATGATTCGATATGTCGCAGGTTTTTTTGGTTGATATTGTGCAGGTACGGAAGCGATAGAAATGTTGTATGGTTAGTCAGGTTCAAAAATTGTGCAGGAGCGGCTTCCGGATAAGCGCGTACCATCTTTCGCCAGTTAATGTAAGTAGTGCCGTTAATAGTGACATTTTCGGTAAATTTAACCACAAACGTTCCATTCAAAATTTTTGGATGTGAATCTCCTTCACGAACTTCCACCAATTTATCATTTATAACGATTAAGCCGTCGTCAATTTCTTCTATTGATTCGATGTGATCTGCTGAAATGGTCTGACAGCTTGTGGGCTGTTGGCTTAATAGATTTAAAACACAAGAACTATTTCTATTTGATATTTCACAAAATGTCGTTGATACAGAGTTTTTGCAATTAATAAGCTGTTGATATCTATTATTACATTTAGATCCAATACTGGTTTCTACCATAATTACTTTACAATTTTTTATTACAGGTTTTATTCTGATTTTTTTACAAGTTTGTTCCACTGTTGGATATTTAATTATAAAATAAATGTTGTCAAAATTTTGCAAAATTTTTAATTTAGAAACTGTTAGTAAATCGCTTATAGTTATGTTTGTAGAGTGCTCGTTTGTTAATAATTTCTTGACTTCATTACTATTTAACAAAATGGGGTTAATTAATTGAACCTTACCCAAAGTGACGGAATATATAGCTGATTCTATTTCGTCTATCAATGCTATGTTTCTAGCTGATATCAAATCATATAAATATTCCGTGTCTCGTTCGTATGCTTTTGTTGTGCTAATTATTTTGTTTACGGTGTCAGTTAGTTGATTTATTTTTACCTGGAGCTGGCTTTTAATATATATCTGTTCGTTATTTGCTTCGATTAAAGATTCTGTTCGTGTTTGAAGTTGGTTAAAGGCATCAAAATCAGGAGTTCCCGCTATATATTTGAGAGTGGTGCCTAGAAGATTAATGCTACGAGAATGTCGGTGGTGAATTCTTAATGAGTCCAATAGTCTTAATATGCGGTCTATGTCCAATTCCAATGTCTTCCTTATGTGAGATTTTGGAAAGTTGTCGAGAAGGTCATACGTTTGTTCGGCGATATTTTCATAGTCGGTTAAATTTAAGTGGTGAATTAAGTGTTTGTATTTGTGGTAGATGGCAACATCTCCCTCCGATACTGGTATATATATTGAGTTGGTATAATTTAAAATTTCCGACTGCGCAAATGCGGTCAGTATCAGGATCAGGAGCCTAATGAGAGAGAAAAAAATTATCTTAGATTACTTTTATGGATTTTTTTTACCGTTAATTAGAACAGTGGTGCCCAAATCCCTCTCTACTATTTTTTCAGTGTACAACTTGCTTAATTTGTTGCCCAGTCTTCTGTTAGATTTTAGAAAAATTTTTTCACCCGGTTTAAAAATTTTAGTTTGCCTATTTCTATTATGGTAGTTAAGTTCAGAATTTTGTGCTTTTATCAAACGGTTTTTAATTTCATCCAAGTATTTCGATGAAGCGGAATGAATTACATCTATAGGTCGTTGCCCTGTTACTGAATGTATTGTCCTGTTGTATTTGTAAGCTGCGAGAAGAATAAGGTCGTTCGTGTCGTTAAGTCCCTGGCTTAGTTTAATACAACGACTAATCTCGGAAAGAGTTCCATGAAATCTTTCTACCTGTCCATTCGTTGTACTATGATGTGGGGGTGTCGTAAATATTGAAATATTAAAATGATCATTAAGCAAAGTTTTAATTGTTACAAAATTCAGTGATTTTTCGTTGTCACAAACAAGGCTTTTAGTTTCTTTGAAAAAGTTCATAATTCGCATTAAGGGTTCCTTGATGTCGATTATTGATCTAGATGGAATTGATTGAACTATTGAAAATTTTTAAAACTTATCTATACAAGTTAGATAATGTTTATTATCGGTGGAAAAATATCCACATGCAGAATTTCACCGGGTTTAGTAGGTATTGGGGTGTTTCCAATTCCAGGATTTGGTGGGTGACGTTTATACTTTGCTTCTTGGCAAATTTTACAGTTGAGTATAATTTCTTCGTTCTCGCAAACTTCAGTTGAAGGATATTGATCTAAGTGATTTATTCGTTGAAGCTTATTATTGAAGCGGTCGCTGTCGCGATGTCTTTTCTGCGCTAGCTGACCGGAGCCCCTTGGGTATTGGTTCCCAAAGGCTGTTCTACCAGAGGGGAAAGGTCTGGGATTAAAGGAAGTAGGATGTGTTGGGGTAGGATTAAATTGAGTTACCTGTGGCGTGTGATCATTTGATCGATCATTCCGTTGGGGAGCTCGGAATCTGGAGAGACTAGGATCAACATCCATAGGTGTTGGTCGCTGTTGCGGATGTCCGCTTTGTTGTTTAGGGAATGGCACACTGTTTCTAATTAGAGGCATTCTGTTTAAATTGCGTGTTTGCATACTATAATCTTGAAGTCTGTTATCTGAAAATCTGCAGGCGAACGGCTTACGCGCCTGGTTGGACTCTAGCTCCTGTGCTAGTGCTAAAGCTGACGCCATATCCGATGGCCTTGATGAAAACAAAATATCGCAAAGTGGGCGATTTAATCCGGATATAAATACTCGTAATGTATCTTGGCGATACTTTGTGTTTAGTGATTTTAAGACATCCTTATTCTGATAGGACATTAATGTTTTATTAATAATTGCTGTTAATTTTATTTCGACTTCGTCATAAAATTCTGTGATTGTCCTCTTTCCTTGTCGGAGAGTGGACATTTCCTGTTCTAATATGTAGACAGGTTTTTATCTGCATATGTAAAATCAAGCCTCGCTATAATGGCATCAAAATTAAGGATAGTGTTAAAGGAAGACATGATCGAATCTGCAGATCCCACTATCTTATTCCTAATGATAGCCACCGCCTGATAGTGTTTTGAACTTCCTTGAGCATTTTTGAAGGCAGTATGTGCTGCCTGACGCCATGATACGTATCGCGACTGATCGCCAGTGAATTCCGGTAAGGACTTCACTACGTCTAAGGATTCGTCACACCTAACTGTCGGGTCAATTGTAACTTCATTATATTGTTCAACTTGAGATGGTCTTTCCATCTATTCGTCAGTGAGTCTATTGTCGCTTGAAATTCTCGTCTAGTTTGTTCAGTTGCTGCCCGAACAGCGGCATTCATTAAAGTTCGAATTGTATTTTCGTCCATCTTCGTCAATATTTTCTTGAGGCTATTATTTTTTCTATATTATCCCTGGCCACTTTGTTAAAATTTACAATTTTCTATTTTTGTATTTTATCACTTTTAATGTTCTTAATACTAGTGAGCACTCTACTTACAGTTTCATTACTATTGGTACAGTGTCCTGGTTCAAGTTCCTGTAAATGATTTCAGCTTCCGATATCTGTCACTGCTTTCCTCGTTGGGGTGGATTTAGTGGTGATCCTTCGTATGCTGGCGTTTCAATTAATCTTTCAAAGTCACATAAAACGAGTAACTCCTCACTTGGGGTACGCAACACAATTCACAAAGAGTTTTGTTCGATGAATATTAATCAATGCAAATTTTGTACTCAGCTTAACTGATTTATTGTTGATTTCACATTGATTATTCGGCTTTATGCGTTTTTTAAATATTTCGGTTTTTCAGCACTATAACTTTCGTCGCAACACCGTTGTCAAAAATACTTATAGATTTAAGAATTTAATTGATTGATTACGAAACCAAAAGCGAACAAACCGTAAAAAATTCAAACAAGAATTTTGCAATTGTTTAAAAAGCTTTGTTTAAAATGGGTTCGAACCCACGGCCACTATAGCTAATCCTTTTATAAGGATATTTATCGCGTGGCCCCACGTTGGGCGCCAGTGAATTAAAACGATAGTTTAATTTTTTAAATTATATTTATTTCCCTACAGAGTAGGGCAGCCGTTGCCGACGATCGAGTAATTACAACTGACTTTTCGGTGCCTGCACCTGAATACCTAACACCTGCCAAAATCTATCAGCCAAAGCCTCACGTGGATTGCCGCATGACTCCAGAATGCTGATTCGGCAATTCCCACGATGTGGACTGCTTGTGCTGTTTACCACTGGCTATCGTTTCCGTTGTTATGTCTGTCCGCAACATGAGTATGTCCGTAATATGAGCAGCGCGTTTTGCGTGTTGTTGTTTGCGCTGCAATCACAGGTATAGCTGCACTTGTTGTTGTAGTCTACTGTGATATGTTAACTTGCACAAGTGCTTGAAGTGTACATACGTACATACATATGCAGTCATGTGAATATGTGTGTCTGTGCATAAAGTGTATGAAGTGTGCATGCATATGTATGACAATATTGTAACATTTTTATTAAAATAAAAAATGTGTGGAAGAAATAGTGTATTTGCATACAATGCATTAGAAAGTTAGCAAATGTTCACAGTCAAAATTAGCGAAAATCAATAAAGTGACACAGTGATTAGAGTGCAGCAATCCCGATACCAAAATAATATATATAAGATTCATATGTATATTATTTTTCGGCCTAATTTTTTATTAAACGTTAATATTAATTTTTTTTGTGCCGGTGGAGTCATGAAAGAAATCTGATGAGGAGATGTGGTGATCTCCGAAATAGCTATAATTTCTACCTCTCCTGACTGTTGTTGCCTTTTTCCCAATACACTTTTCTTTATACTGGCCTTGAGCCCAAGAAAAAAAAAATATTAGCGTTTAATAAAAAATCAGGCCGAAAAATAATATACAATTGAATATTTGAAATGGATGATCACTCCAAACGTAACATAAAATCTAACACTAATAAACTAAAATAGATTTTGTGTTACGCGACAACAATTAAACCACACATTCACTTAATAGCGACAGGCTGTCGTACTTGAATTGTGTTGGTAGGGCATAAGGAAAAGTGGTACAAAGCAACAGCAGCTTATTGGGGTCCATTGGCCACGTACTTGCCCAGCAAGTCGTAGGTTGTGGGTTCGAGTGCCGGTGAAGTCATGAAAGAAATCTGATGAGGAGATGTGGTGATCTCCAAAATAGCTATAATTTCTATCACTCCTGACTGTTGTTGTGTTTTTTCCAATAGACTTCTCCTTATTCTGGTCTTGAGTTAAAAAAAAAAATTAATTAATATTTACGTTTAAAATATCTACAGTTTTTGCATCGGAATTATAAAATTCATTACATTTTCAGACACTCATCAAAATATTTCGCTATATTATTAATATTCTTCTTTCTCTGGTATTTTCACTTCAAAAATTCAGGACCATACTGATAAAATCTGGCAATCGCAATATACATATATGTACTTAAAATAAATACATATGTATAAACAAGCGTGGTGTCGTTTATTCAGTTAAATGCTACTAAATTAACAAACCTATGTGATTTTTATTGATTGTGATTCTTGAATTGTCATCGCGCTTCCATTTGATAATCGGACGTGGGCTGCCAGTCGCTCGGCATCGCAACGAAATATTGGAACCTTCACGTACAATAACGTCGCTGGAGCTGAGTGAGTCATCGATATTTGGAGGCACTGTATTGGAAATAAAATATGTGGTTGTAATAAAATTTAAGATGACAGCTGTTTCAAAGAATAAAGGAATACTGCCTAAACAGTTTTCAAATGTATTCTTTCCACCATCAATCTGAAAAATTAATTAATTTGTGATGCATTTAATCAAGTCAAATCTATATAAAGTAGTAGCAGTAGTACAGAAACATGTATTTTGTTTCGGATTTTTCGGCTTGTACAGTGAATTATTAAAAAAAAAATATATCGCAAATCAATGATCACAATCAGAACATACATAACTAATAATTTAAAATTGACATTTTAAGCCACAAGATGGAAAAACAATAGGATCAGCTGTTCTAGTAACACCACCTTAAATGAATTCGTCTTGCATGTAATATCTATTTGCTTTTTTAACTTTTCAATTTAACATATGATAGTTTGTATACATGTAAATAATATCTAACGAGCGACTTCCCCTGCTTCAAATTGCCGTTTACTTGAGGAAGCAAGCGAGATGTCGCTCATGAGGACCGTTAAGAGGAGAAAATTTAATTTTGCTCGTGAACGGATCGGTAAGAAAGCTCCCGCTTGCTTTCAACTGCCATTTTTGTAGTTTGACAGCCATTTTCTCATTTCGTAGCATCTTTCATTGTGGCAATATCGTATATCGTAACGTAACATTATATAGATCGCACGCAGGGTAGGAACATTCTTACTTAATGACATGTTGCAAATCAAAAAGTGTGCCTTCAAAATGCCCACTGAACGAAACAATGTCTCTATACCAACTATTGTGTATCTGCATCAAATGGTTGCGGAGTTATAAGGAATAAGTCTTTTTTATTGTTTAGGGCGTGATTGGAAGGCTTGACATAAAGGGTAGTTAAATTTTAAGGGCCGATGTTGATTTTGAATAAAACACAAATTATTTTGGAAATTATTGTAATTTCTTTTTATTATGATAATATGGTGTGGTTCAATTATGTATGGAACAAAATATCGGCCGAATGTCCAAATTTTCGATGACGCTGAGGCATAATTGAGGTTCTATGCCGTTAATGTGTCGAATTATCTCATCCTTTAGCTCTTGAATTGTTGCTGGCTTATCGACGTACACCTTTTCTTTCAAATACCCCCAAAGAAAGTAGTACAACGGTGTCAAATCACATGATTTGAGTTAATTGCACCTTGTAAGCGTGTAAATGCAAGTCTTTATGCATAATGTTCATCAACGACGAGCGTGAGAGGTGCAATTGTTGGGCACGACGACGAGTTGAGGTAGACGGCTCTTCAGCCACACTAATGCGAACAGCAATATTTTCTGCAGTACGAGCAATACGAGCATGCTCTGGTGTTTTCACATCTCCTACATACCCGGTTTGCTCAAATTTATGCACGATTTTCCGATTGTACGCACATTTGGACGATTAAATTGACTGAAAGAATCACGAAGTGCACGATATGCATTTTGATTTGAACGCTCATTTTCATAATAAGCCTGAATAATTTTAACACGTTGCTCGATTGTGCATCTTTCCATGTTCAAATTGAGTTAGTCTGAAATTGAGAAATGTCAAATGAAATGCAGAAAAAAACTTGACGTTTAGGTGTGGCTCACATTCAACATCGGCCCTTAAAATTTAACCACCCTTTAGAAGTAGAAGAATCATCAAGTTCCTTGGAAGATATGGAAAATATAGCCCCAGCAAATACCACTATGGTGGAAAACTTTGACATTCAACCTTCTCACCCATCAAGCGGAAGAGCAACTAAGCGTCGCGCCGATACCGAATTGAAGGGCAGTCAGTTTTACCAAAGCAAGTAAGCAATACGTTGCCTCAGTGTACGAGATTGTCAAAGTGCTACAAAGAAATGCCCCAAGCCGATGTTAGCAGAATTGGACAAATCTTATAACTGGACTAATGTGATTATTTGTAGGCAGTAATACTACATTTAAAAATATTTAATGTAGAGTCCCTTTTTAAACACTTCAACATGCATTGAAATCTCATTAATAATTTCTATAGTTACTCGGATCCACGTATAACGTACGGAATTTAATCAAGTAATGCAAACTGCTAATATACAGTGTCGTAAAACTTAATAAGGTTGTGATAGCTTTGTTGTAGTCAGTTATTTCACGGCCTAAAAGACTTGTTACCCAGGCGGACATATGGTGAAACTTACGCAGTCCATACACATAACGCGTCATATGGTTAAAAGTCACGTTAATTTTATGCTCAAAATAAGGATCTAGCTTGATGTAGACCAGTTCAGAGCATTTGATAAATGGTACTATCAATTGTATTGCGAGCTTTTGCCTAATATCAACAGGAGTGGATAATGCAGAGTGGCATGCATTCTGCAACGGAGCAAAGCATATCCAGGGAGGAATGAAAGCATGTGACGTTGGCCATCTGGGCTATTTTTCTGAGGGTGATCAGAATCAATCCTTGGCCACCTCCTTGCTGCGAGAATACGGGCTGCCAATCCGGACTCTTACTATAAAAGTCGGCGGTTGCCTTGTTTGGGGAGGTTTGGATCCACACCTAAGGAGATCGGAGAAACTGCTTTCCTTGAAATGCCTGAGAGGCGACATGGGGAACTGGGCGATGACCAGTGGGAGCCACTTAGGATTGTCATCGATGCCCATTTTCTCGACAAGCCTGATCCGTAAGGAGCTAGTGGCATGGAACCAAGTACTCTCTATGTTCCTCCTTGCGGCTTGGACAAGGAACGTCGCTCGCTCTGAACGATAAACTCTTTTAAGTCGTTCAAGCCACCAGGACCTGACGGTATCATCCTAGCTCAGCTACAAAAGTCTGGGGCATGAGCTTGTCGCTTGCTCTGCGACAAAACCGGCGTGGCAGAGTGGAGCAGTGCCTCCATGCAATGAAGGGGAGTAGAGGTACTCCGAAAGGCGGAGGTCTCTCACCTGTCTTTTGGCTCGTTGTTATTAACGGCATCCTGAGGGAGTTGAAAGGGAGCGGCTGGTGGGAGTCAGTGGGCTCGTGCCTTCAACGTTATGTTAAACGTGTTGCCTGAAAACATTTCCACAGCCCTTGCTGCAACCCGGTTAAAGAGCAGCGGCTACAGTTTCGATTCGGCCTATGGACATCAGCTTCGACTTTGTGCCTGAAGAAACGGATCTCTTCGTGCCGAGTCTGCCTCCAAATTGACCTTTGTTTTATAAATTCGCCTTGGTGATGGGATAAGAGCAGCTGATTTGATTTTTTTTATTCACCTACATGTATTTTGTTTTTGCTTTTGCGTATGAGCTTTCAAAAGCCGTATTTAAATTTTAACAACTCTTACGCAGAAACAAAAACAAAATATATAGGAATTTTGTAGTTGTGTTTATAACACCACCTTGTATGGATTCGCCTTGGCATGTGTTTTCGAAACATTCTGAAATATTTGTGAAACTAATTTTGAAAAAAAGCCGGGAAAGCGTTCGTTTTTCGAAAGGCCAAAAATTTTGCGTACTCAGGTGCGTGGAATGCAATTTTGAGTTAAGGATGTAATTTGTGCGGATCACTTTTCAGCTACCGACATTATGTATAGAGCAAAAAGGGAAAATTTGATACCGAAAGCTGTACCATACCATTCATCATTATTTGATTCGATGACAGTATCCGACTAACCTCCATGCTTAACAGTCGTGCCTGACAGGCAAATACTGTAGTTGTGCAAACAAAGTGCATATGTATGTTTCTTTTCACGTATTTTCGCGTCTCTTATATAAACACAAAGTTACACTGATTTTCTTTTTTATCCAAAAAGCATAATAAAACAGTGCATTGAGTGTTGCAAATGGGCAAAAGCCGAACTTAAAAAAAAAACAATACAAAAGAGCATTTCCCAACTATTTCCAACGTAACCCACATAACAACAAAGATACTCAAAAATTTATTGTTTTACAATCAACAGACGGGAGAGTCACAAAATACCCGAAAACAAAATCTCCAAACACAACATCTCCAAACACAAAATCCCCAGATTTAAAAACTCCCCAAACTCAAAATTCCCAAATTAAAAAGCCTTAAAACAATGAAACCCATCTCGAAATTTTTAATAAATTAACTAATTACAAGTATGCATATACATATATATTTATATATGTATCATATCCATATATATAAGTATAGTGTGTATATATGTAAATACTAGCGCATATAATTTTAATAAACCATAGCGAACACTACCTTAGCAGAATATGTTATTGTGCCGTTATATTATTACGTCTTCTTTGTTTATCTTGTCGTTTTGTCGTTTGCTATTTTTTCTTAAAATAAATTTACGGCTACGTAGTTTCAAAGTCGAATAAGGGAAATTACATATTGTTTGTTGACGGCTATTATTACCATTTGCATTCGCAAAATAAAAAGAAAGAATTTCGATGGTCTTGCGCCCAAAGAAAAGAGATTCTTTGCAAAAGTTGTATGACAACAAATAAAATTAATGAACTGCACGAAATTAAAAAAGCGCCTACAAAGCACAATCAAGATCCAATGGTCCATCAGCTTGCAGTTAGAAATGCAAATAATGGATTGAAGGAAGGAAGGAAGGATCGGGGCTACAACCTTCCCAAATAATTAGAGAAGCAGTGGTAAACTGTGAAGAGGAGTGCCGTGTGTATCTTCCTGATAAGCGAGCACAGAAGATGAAAGTGAACCGAATTCGTAAAAACAATGGTGTTTCCTGCGAGCCTCTTGATTTACAGAACATAAATATTCCAGAAGAATTAAAATATTTGGAAGGTGATCTTTTTGTTTTGAATGAATGTAATTTTGGTCAGGAAAAGAATATAATATTGGGTACTTCTCACTCGCTGAAGACTTTGGGCAGTTCACAATGCTGGGTAATGGATGGAACTTTTTATGTTGTTCCAACAATTTTCCGTCAACTGTTTACCATTCAAGCCCTAATCGATGGCCAGTTTTTGCCTCTTGTTTTTTGCATCATGAGCAAAAAGTCAAAGTAGGCTTATGCGGAGTTTTTTCCACCAACTTCTTTTCTTAGCTGCAACAAAAAATATTCATTTACATCCGGAAAGAATCATTGCGGATTTTGAAAAAACTATTTCATCCGCAGCAGTAGATTACTTCCCAGTTGCCGAATATAGGGGATGTTTATTTCACTTCGGGCAGATCGTTTGGAGAAGAATGCAGGGCTTGCGCGAAAGTATGGGAATAATGAGAATTTCAGCATGCAAGTTCGTATGCTAAAGAGCTTATCGTTCCTTCCTTCTCAAGATGTTTTGGCTTACTATATGGAACTAAATGGCAGTACTGAAGATAACGATTTTAAGAAACTAAGCAAATGGTTTAAGGAAAACTATATAACTGGAAAAATAAGGCAAGCCCTCCAAAATACCATCCTAGTTTTTGGAGTACAGCAGATTCTATAAAACAAAATTTTCCACGTACTCAAAATTCTATTGAAGCATGGCATAGAAGATTGAAAGTTGTTGTTGGGGAAAAAACTGCGGTCTTTATGAGATCATTCGACAGCTGGGAAAGGAAATGATATTAGTACAAACCAACTTGCAGAAAATGCAGTCCGGTGTGTCGATACCGAGGAAAAAAAATTGTTTGGCCCGTTTTCGTACAATTAGAAAAGTAGTTAAAAATCGTACAAAATTAGAGAAACTTGATTATTTAAAATCTATATCTCATATCATTTTCCTTACATGTTGAAATTAATGTTTTTAAATTTGAACTCCGCCTACTTGCCCTTCGTGTGTGTGAACTATTTACCTTGTATTACTTTTGCAGATCTGTTAAATAATAAAAAAACTTTGAAAGACCAAGTGGGATTTCAAACACGATTATTATTATTATTATTTTCCATGAAATTTATTTCAATGAGGTTAAAAATAACAATGTCTAAACATTAATACCAGTGTTTTTTGTGAAATGCGTTTAGATTACGTTAAAAATCGCGGCGGATTCTGATTTTGGGGATTTTGTGTTTGGGGATTTTGTGATTGGGGATTTTGTGTTTGGGGATTTTATGTTCGGGGAGTTTGTTTTGGGGATTTTGCTTTGGGGATTTTGATTTTGGGGATTTCAGGCCCAACCCTCAACAGACACGTGTCAGCCACTTTCAAAGTTTAGCGTTTTCGCTAAAATAAAAAGAAGGCTATTGACAGCATTACTCACTACTTATTAGTAAGTATGCTTCGCGACAACAGTTTTATTCTCCTGACCAAATCACAAAAGGTAGCTGAAAAATTTGTTAATACAAAAACTTTGGCGGTCCTTGTTCTATTTCTGTCATTTTTCACGAGGAGCTCAATAGCTGTAAAGGCACAATTTTTGACAGAAATTTTGCACATACGGATGACAAAGAAATCTTAGATGCTCTCAAATCCCGAGGCGTTGTTGGAATTCATAAATTTACACGAACCATCAACAACGAGGAGGTACCAACAGGAAGAACTGTTCTTTCCTTCAACTTATATAAAATTCCCTCTTCTATTGACATAGTCTGGTATTCAATGCGAGTTTAAGCGTACTTCCCCACTCCAATGAGATACCGCTCATGTCAAATACTGGATCACACTATAATTTGCGAAAATTGCAACCTTCCCCTCACAAAACTTTAGCATGCCATTGCATAAAGTGGGCAAACTGCTACGTGCCTCATCCCGCCTTTGCCAATGACTGCCGAAAATATTAACAAGAAAAGGAAATATTAAAGATCAACACACAAAATAAATGCAATTACCCTGAAGCCAGATGCATTTACAAAACACAAAATCGATTAAAGATCAATGACATACAAACGTGTGCGTTAGTCTTAAACCCCACACAAGAATCTATCGTCCCAACAATTATACATAATTCCAGTGAGAATCCCCCTACATCCACTATCTAACCCCAGTGAGCAATCTCCTCCCCCACTCTCAGTAAATCCCTATGGCCGTCCTCATACCACCTCAACGAAAGGTACATACATACATATCTCTCGGATAGGGATCCTTGTAATTAGTACAGCACAGTTGGTACAGCATTATCACACCTAGTTGAAGTATTGGCTTGTAAGAACGAATATATGCTGTCGTCTATCATTCTTAACAAAAATGGGTTCAAATATTTGTTGCGGAGTTGGAGTCGATGAGATACTAGGACTCAATGTTCGACGTGAGTGTTTGTAGAGACTTTTTATGTTCTGGGGGTTTAACTGATGCATTGCTGAGAGAGTGGTTTGGGGAGCTTATTCCAGCGGTAAAGGTGAGTTTGTTAATGTCGCCATGTAATAAATCTTTTGTTTCGTTTTCAGTTTGGATGTTTGTATTTCTGGTTCAGAAGTTAGCTAAAATGGCTAACCGGAATCTTCCAAGTAAATGTAAAGTAGGTACCATGCAAATTTAATTTATGTCAAATTTAAATTATGTCAATGGTCCCTGCTTGAACGACGTCCCTGAGCAAGATATTATTGACAATCTGCAGGATCAAACCGTTACCTTAGAGTATAAATTTACTAAAATTATTGATGGTTCAGCCAAACAAACACGTATTCTTCTCCTAACTTTCGATCGATATACTCTTCCTGAAAAAATAGATATCTCATGGCGGACAGCTCGAATAAAGCCTTACTTCCCAAGTCCCATGAGATGTAAAGGAAGCCAAAAGTAAGGACATACAAACAAATGGCGCAAAAATCTGCCCTCGTGTGTCAACTGTCCGTTTAGGCAAATAAACTTTTCTGCGATCTGTGTAACATCAGCAAGCTGCCATCACTTAGTTCGCTGACGCACGTTATATCTTTGCTAATGAGATTGAGTGATTTGTGTATTGCAAAGCACGAGTATTTGTTAAGAGGTTTTTTCAACTGTTGCGAAATAAAAATAAACTTGGGGTTTTGTTTTAGAACACGTTGAAGTTCATGGAATAGATCAAGCGTTGTATGTTTTTTGGGTTGGGGATCTGGGGCAGGCAGGGAAAACCTTTTTACCCCGAGATTAGGTGGCCCGGGGGCAATTGGGATTTTTTCACTTTTTATTTCACGGAAGATATCACTTTACAACCAGGAAATATTCAATACAAGAAGCAATTGAAGGTAAATTTGGAAAGTGTGAAATACACGCGGAATGCAAATGATATATCGAAAAGAGAAACGCAAGCACTGCAATATTATATGCTGCAACACAGAAAAGATATTAATACAGTGGCGATTGTCAAAGTTTGACGATAAGGTTAGGCTATGCTTAAGATTTTTGGGACAGAACTTGTGAACAAAATAAAGTAATGAGGAAACCATTGCTCCGCTGCTGGATACCGCATAATTTCTGATCTCACCTTAACAAATAAATCAAATGGATGTTCTCTAGAAATAGCAGAAAAAATTATGTTTATTAAATATATTGAAAATGAATATTATGCCCTAAACAGAATTGCGACGGACAGCGGGTAACAGGTCGGCCGGAGGTGAACAGCTGATCTATTCGTTTTGAAAATTCGGGCGGGTAAACACAATTACGACGGAACGGGGTTTAGTTGACATTTTGCGGGTTCAATAAAACTTATTTTGTATTGAAATATTTTCATTTGAAATATATGTAAGTTGATGCAAAATGACGAATATTGAAAGACTCTTGCGGGCAACGAAAATTTTGAATGCAACTAATACAATGTATGAGATGTATATGGAGGCGAGCAAGCAGTTGAAAAGGAGGTGGTCGGTGCATTCTGTAATGAAATTAATACTGAGGAAGAAGAAAGTTTTTAGCAGTAGTCGTACTGTATGATGAACTTTCCGAAAAATAGAATTCTTGCCAGACCTTGCTACATAAGGCGATATTCTAGCAATAATAGAGAAATGTGATGATTATGACATGGGTATGATTATAGGGTGTCTTTTATTATAGCCAAACCCATACATTTAAGAAATCAAATTGAATGTTATAATAAGAACATTCTGCCAGTGCATGATGTTGTAGATAAAACACAAAGTTCAAAGCTTTTTTTTTAATGTTTGCACACATATTGTCATTTTGTGCCATGTGTAATTTTTTTAATAAAAAAATATTTATACAATTATATTCATTTAATACATATAGAACAATAATTTCACGGCAAGTTAACTAACACACTTAAAATTTTCATACTTAAATGCATGAAAGAAAAAATCATGCATTTAAGGGTTCAGCTTGAATTGGCTAGTCGGCCTTTGGCATGAAGTAGCCCTTTCGATTGGTTTCGTTTCTTTTAAAAGTGAACGTTCGCGGCTGAAATTGCGTGATTGGGTGAGCGTAATAGAGAGACATTTGCTTTCTGTAGGTCTTGAATTGTTACTACTCTAAATTTGGGAGCTCCACGTTCTATTTACCTTATGTTTGAGGCGTTGTATGAATTGGTGCATTTTACCCGGATAATTCTAATTCACAACTTTTATTTTAAAATAAATATGATTTAGTTTTACACTAGTATTTTCGTATAAGAGAAAAGGGCGAGGTTAAACAGTCGAATACAAAAATTCCCCGCGAAAATTGAGGGCAAGCTTGTGCCTTTTTTGCAATCGAAAATGGAATGAAAGGGTTGCCAAATAGGGTAATTGCCGTAATTTAAAAATATATTGAGTAATTTATAAATTTATAAATGTAAGTGGGTAATAATAATGTAATTCAGAATACTTACTTACTTACTTACGAACTGTTGTAACACAAATTGAGGAACCTACAGTTTAACGCCGACTTCCAGCGGCGAATGTTTTTGATGAGAAGTTTTTCATGGCAGAAATATACTCGGAGGTTCGCCATGGCCGAGGGGCGACCGCTATTACTGTTTTTATTATATATTTATGTAATTTTTAGAAACTTTATAATAATTGTAAATAGTCGTGTTGAAATTAAGGTGCTAGATCTAAGTCTTTCTATTTTCCAGGATCATGGGATTTATTTCAATGGCCTTGCAGGCAAAAGTATTTTGTCTTGAAAACTCCTGCAATAGGAAATCATTTTTCCCTCAATACCTTTCATGATCCTCGAAGCTGATTTTAGCAGTGATGAATATATCAAGGATCTGACAAATATACAAAAAACCCAGTGAATTATCCAGATCGCACAAAAACATTAAAAAATATACATACTTTTGATTTGCTAGTTTTACCAACCTTACCTAACACCTTCAGTTTGCTATTACAAAATACAATTGAGTACTTATAATTAAAGATTCATAAATGCGAAACAAATAAGTTTTTCTGCTATATGTGGCATGAAGGAATACGTCAGCGCGGTTTTTACAACTTTGGTTACGTTGCTAAAATTAAATTCAATTGGAGGAAAGTAAGTAAAAATGGCGAGAAATTTGCATGGGCAACTGCGAAGTGACTCCGTCATAGACAAAATAATTTCGCTTCCATAGAATACAAAATATCATTGGACAAAGCAGAATCATTTAAAGTTCTGAAACGTTTGAATTCTGCAAACCTAAGTGAACTGGAAAAATTTATAACTCCTTATCTTGATACGGACATTGTCGAAGCCGATATTTTTGACGACCTGGGTGAAAATGTTAAAAACGATACCTCTTTATACATTATACCATAAAGTACTTATATAATGAAATGTATGTAAAACAATTGGTATTAAAAAACCTTTTGGTTTTCTTCATTTATTTCTCCATTTTTAGCTTAATATATTTTTTATATAATAAACTTATAATAATTGAAAAATTTAACTGAATTGGTGATAACTTTTTTTCTTTAATAATGTATTTATACTGTTATTTGCTTTGATAAAATTTTAGAAGAAAATTATAAGTTGAGTTAAGCCACAAAAAGAAAACACTTATTTGTTGACATCACACAACAGCATACTTTTACTTGTTTTAACATAGCGCGAGAACAATAACATCGTTAAATAACACAACTCGGAACAAGTTTGTAATTCTGTTCAAATACATAGTGAGAACAAAAACTAAAGAAATTTATAAAAATAAGTAAGTGGTGTGTTATTCGCAAAGGACAATATGCAAAAGAAGATGTGAAATTTTTTAGACTACTTCTATCACAATTGCGGAAAAACTATAGCTCGTGCTTGTATTCGTATATCCGCAGAGCGGAAATCGTGGATAATGAGCTGTTTATTAGTTTTGAATTACTTTTCCGTCCATTCCCGAAATTTCAAAGTGAAGTTTATTATTGGGTCATTGTCAGGTCTGGCTGTTGCAACTAAACCAGTGGTTCTTGTAGCATTCCAGCTATATTAGGGCGGCTGTATAAAACTCATGATGTGAAGTATCGATTGATGTCTTTTGTGGCAGTAAACACAATTGCATTTACTTTCACTGTTATTTAAATTGTGGGAGTATGAAAATCAGTTTGTACACCACTATTTGCTCTTAATTAGGTTATAGCCTCCCCTTATAGTAAGCCTTTTTAATTTCTCGTGAGTTTTGATTGCTTTGTTTGGGGTTTCATAAAGCTTCTATCTTTTATAGATCATCCTCTCTGCGATTTTGTACTGGGTTTTTAGGAAATCTTTCATTTGTTCCCATGTCGGGCGCTTTTTACGGGTGAGTGCACCGCAATGACTGGTAATGCAGCGGCACATATATTTACCAGCATTGGGTCCCAGTTGTCTGTGGAAATATTTTTTGTCTATAACACAGAAAAGCTCTGTGCCAGTGGACTGTAGTATTATAAATACTTCGCTGATCTCTTTCTTAACTTTGGGGAAATCCATTAAAATCGTTACTTGTTTATCGACCAGTTAAGACTTTCCAAATCCATATAAAAATTAAACCTCTGAGTGCAACTCTACTTGGAATTTTTAAGTTATATTCTTAAGCGTTATGGTGGAATCTTTTTCCACTCATCGAATCATGCTATCAATTTCATCTCCTGACCATTTTTCTTCTCTCCCTCCTTTTTGGCTTTGCTTTCTACCCTGCCTAATCGCATCCAAGTGTACGCACTGATGTTTTATACTGAATGCCTATCTTCCAAATCAGGTGATCTCAGCTGGTGCTAATTTTGAACCCAAGCTGGGGCTTAACACTTGTAGTTATTCACAATGATGAATATAAAGTCATGGACTGTATTTTGAGGTTTCTTCTATATAACGCATGTTCGTATTTTCTTTTTATACGGAAGAAAATGCGAAACATAAAATTAGTGGGCTACAAAAGTAAAATCAATTCTGCCAGTAACTGTACAATTTTCAAATACATCATTTCAGACGTGCTTAGCATGCTAACAAACATTTGCCAGAAACTGAATGCAGTAGAGGATCGTATGGTTAAAATTGAATCATAGAGAAGATGCTTGCTGCAAGCATTAATGTGCTACAAACGAATAACTGAAATATATACTTTTTAAAACTGCTTACGTTAACCCTTTATACTTTGTAGGCTTAATATTAATTTACTAGGGAATGTAAGGTGAGTTATATGACCGGAGAAAAGGAAGATGACACCCTCCGGAAAATTTCTTGCACATTCTCTCTCAATATTACAGAAACTGCTAGAAAGGCAATTGTCTTTTCTATGGCCACAAACAATAACCGTCTAAGTCGACTTAAGACAAAATCGAGTTATGTATGCCATCGTATTCTGCAAGTATTATTGCATGCGTATGTGAAATTCCCATTTCGTCAGCTGGCCTATTTAAAAAGTTGTAGACAAAAATATTTTGGTTTCCCCATAAGACTACCATTACAATCCAAATGTCTACAACTATTTTTCTCCTTTTTAGGCTTTTCTACTTAGGTGGTTGTTGTTTGTGACAACAGATTTATTGTATATAAATATTTGTAAGTATATGTACTTATGTAAATTTACTCATATACTCAATGCTCTTCATTTCTTATTCGAATTGCATAACGCCTAAATATTAAATATTTTCAGACGTATTTAAACCTGAAGGACGACTAGCGTTTGAAAGGAAAGTTACAAAGTCGGTTAATTTAGCCCATAATCGCCTAAAACAAAAAAAAAACCGAATAGTGGACCAAAAAAGGAACTTAAATTAAAATATTAAATGCAAAAATAAGTGATCAAATAAGATCATACCTCCTTTGATAGAGGGTATTCTTGTATAGAAAAGCTTCAAACGATTTCTCACTTTTTTTAGCTAGCAAAGAGTTTTTTTTTGAAATTGTACACACATGTACATACTATATAAACAAAAATAATAATTTGGTTGAACATAAACAGGATTTATAATGTATATAACTAGATTTTAGGTTGTATGTAAAAATAAATATAGGCCCGTTTCTTTATAATTCATAAGGACGCAGTTTTAAAAATACTTGCAAAGCTACCACAGTGAGGCATTTTTGAAGCTTTCTATACAAGAATGATTCTTATTTGATCACTTTTTTGCGCTGTTCGGTATTATTTTTTCAAATGTTTTGACGTTTTCTGTGAAAAAATGGATTAAATTCCAAATAATTTCGCTTCTTTCTTTTTTAACATTAATGAGTTTTCCTTTTCACAATTGCCAATATAAATCTTATTTTAAATATAAGCGGGTTTGAAAAATGAATTCATTTAATTATTTATCCCATAATGATAATGGTAGTCGAACCCAATATTTATTTGTAAATATGTGTTAAGCCTAATCGGGTTATATGAAATGACTAACAGAAATGTTGGTTAGCTGTTTTAAGTGTTTAACTGCCTAATTACTTTTTAGTCCTAACTAGTTTTTATGGCAGGCTTAACCAATATTCACGGAAAGGCTAACAAAAATCTTTGTTAGCTGTTTTAGTTATTTTACCTTCTAATTACCTTGAAATCCTAACGTGTGTGAGCAGTATATACTAGCAAATGGAGAAACGCCCTTGTGCCAGAAAGGGAAGGTTTTTCAATCAGTCTTAAAAAGCTAATTGAAACTCAGTCTCAGAGACTACCTAGAATTTATATTAACGGGCTACCTAATATATTTGTGAAACAACATGGGGCTTAACTAGTAGTGTCCTTGCAGGGTAGCTCAACCGGACAGACGTTATCTTGCATATATTTATTTAATAGTTACTTTTCCATACGTACAATTTAATTAAATTTGAGTTTTCGAAAACGTGAAAACCATTATGAAAATATAACTATCAACTCTTTCCTTGCGAAACTAACGGTTTGACACCCATATTTTACTATTTTATATAACTTTTGTATAATTTAATTCAACTTGATTTTTCAAACAGGAACCATTCTTATAATGTAGCTAGCTATAAACCTTCTCCTCAGCGAAACGAACCGTTGGGCACCCATATTTTAAGTTTTCACATAACTTGTGTACAGTTTAATTATACTTAGCTTCTCAAACAGGTGTATTCCTCATAAAAGTTTTAAGACAGTTGGCAACCCTCTTCAAATCCGTATATAACACATTCCCGGAATATTTATGTATATAAACAGATGCGCCATCTGGATTCATACACTAAAGTCAATTTTAAATTTGGAGTGGCTTGTGTTTACTATTTTTATCTGTTCAGAGTCGGCATAAAACTGTAGGTCCCTCAATGTGTATTACAACGCCTTGATGCACACCATAAATTGTGCCATACATCAAGCCATAGCGTTAAATTATTATTATTAATGCATTTTATGGCTTTACGGATTTGCAGAGGCCAAAATGGTTGTACGGATTCAACGTACATTTTTTTTTACGAGTAGCTTTCTGAAAAGGTTTCAAGATTTTGATATGTTTTATTTTGCATAATATTCAAATTTCCCTGTTTTCCCATATCTAAATATCTAAGTTATGACCCTGATACGAAAATATATGTGACAATTAAAATCCGTACGTTGTGAAGTAACATTTTTCGAAGATAATAGATCTAATCCGGTATTCGTCAGATTCCCAGGAAAAGCGTACGAAAAAAAACCTTGTATGTATGTATATCTGCAAATATAACGCATACGGAAGCAGTGCTAATATACATGAGACACACAAGGAGTTACTGACAATGAGTTTTGTCTGCATTTGTGTACTGGTTTTGTATCTGTCGACATTCGATTCAGAAAGTAGAGGAATGCGTATTTGAGTAACTTCTTACAAAAATACTCTAACGAGAGTATTGTCAATGATTCCACTTTGAGAAATAACAATGATAAATTGTATACCGCCACAGAAATGAAATTAGATCCAATTTGTCAAATCTCTGTTTGTGGTTATTCATTGACGAAACCATGGATATTCAAGGACGTAGTGCAAGAATGAGAAAACTTTTACTTAATATGGTGGAGTTAGAAAAAACAAATCATGCAACTATAGCTCCCGATTTTGACAATTCAATTAATCTGCTCGGTTCAATTACGACAAGAATAAAGTTCTTTTATTTTTAAACAACGCGCTGCGCCTTGTATGGTTAAATCTGCAAATATACTGCTACTTTTCTTTCCAAAAGTACTTCATGTAACTTGTTTAGCTCACGCTTTTCTGCCTGTTCCTGAAGAATTTATAGCCCGCTTTAAAGATGTAGATTCATTGGATTCAAACGGCAAAATACTGTTTTGGCGTAGAATACGTCTTATCTTACGGTATGGGCACCAATGTCAGGTTTTTATTGTTGTAATCTCTATTTCTTTAATTATAAGGAAACGGCTCGATTAATTTTTTTTTTTTTTTTTTTTGTAGTCAAATGAAGATGTTAGCTTTCGTTTGACATACATTTCATGTTGGTTGATATCTTCCTAATATTTAAATTTCTCAAATGAAAATTGTATAAACACATGCACACAAATATGTGTGTGGTGTTTGGTTGAGTGTTTGCTGTTGGGCGATTTAAATGTACTCGTGCAGCCCTTTCTTGGTATTGCATAATTTTAGGCGGGCAAGTTAAAGTAGAGTAAAAGAAGAGAAAATCCTGCCAAGCACTGCAAAAAAAATAATAAAATTGATTCGCGTATGTTATTTATCATTTATCTTTACTATTGATAACAGCCATTGACTTCGTTTTTGCGAGAAATTTAATTGATAATTTAAAAACATTTTTATCCCATTTTTCCTATCATAAGCTTATGTATATCATCCAAAGTAACTATCAAATAAAGAAATTCATTTGCTTGTATTATTTATCATTTATTGTTACATATGTTTTCTGTCTTATCGGATGGCGTATTCTACGTTAAACTTAATGGCCGTGTCTCTGACACAGCCTGCTTCTTTTTTTAAACGACTGACAGAGTGGAATTGTTAAAAGAAAATTTTCCAGGTTTATAAATTTCACCCGAGCCCATAATAACAAGGTGGACCATATGGGTCAGTGCTGTACGGTACTACGCATAAAATTTGTAGAGGAGATTAATGCATTAGACGGAACTGATCCTTCGCCATTAAGAAACACTAAAGATGTTGTTAAAATGCCAAATTTAAAAATTATTTAGTTTATATTTACTCCAACTTTGGATTTCTTAGACTTCTCCCCTGAAAAGAAGAAGTCCGTTTAGTTGACGAAGCCAGTGAGAAAATAATCATAATAAATGGAGAGGTAGCAAAGCAAATACAAATACAAATTAAAACTGTTGTACAAAATAACATATGTCCATTGGTCCACCCCTTACCCCACCATATGCTGGTTTTGAAGAAGAAAACACACACGAGTATTTTGGATTTCAGAAGGAAACCGTAGATTTTGAAAAGTACGAGTTTGTTCTAAAGGACCTAACTATCTTCGAATATACTCTCATTACATCGATTGAAGTGGAACGGCCATTTTCTTTATATATTTAATACCGAATAGGAAAAGCTTTACCTTTGATAATTAAAAAAAACTTTTATTTATGTCAGTAAAGTACTATCTCAAGATAAGTTAAAGTAAAAGGGTTTATTTGTTGAATTTTTTTTTATATCACAGCTTTAAACCACTTTTATTTATGTCAGTAAAGGAGTATCTATCTCAAGATAAGTTAAAATAAAAAGTTTATTTGTTGAACTTTTTTTTTTGTTTTTTTCAGGCACCTTGACGAGGTGCAGGGGCTTAATCGAATCACAAATCGGATCTGATCAGGAAGAGGGTGCACTGTTATGCGACACCGTGCCCATTGGACGGTTTGCAGCCAGCAGGATAACCGGCTGTATTACGGTGGCCTTACCGCGACAAGGGGGCACTGGCGTGGCGAATTTCGAGACACCCACTCGAATAGCTAGACCGTGAGCATCGTCTTGGCAAGAAAGCGGTCGTACGAAAAAGATGAAGAGATGAACAGGGAGACCCCGTTGAGAGCATGCTCGGGAAGACAGTGATGGTAGAGTAGAGATGCGGCACGCCGCCGAAAAAAGGCACCCAGTGGGGAGTGGAACCAGCAGGTGGCACAAAGGCATCCGTTTAGCAGTATTGCCCGAAGGCTACCCGGCGGTGACGCTGGGTTCCGAAGACCTTACCGCTCTGCAAGAGGCAATTATGGATGAGGTCTTTAAAGGGTGGACCTACCCGCTTGCTTTTTGTGGTGTGTACTTTCGTCTGGGGCTACTCCTTGTGGACTGCAGGGACTAAGGAACTGCGGCATAGCTTACGGAGGCTGCACCGAGACTCGGGGCTTGGAAAGGTCCGAAGCTCTGCACGAAGATGGGGGATGAGATACCCGCCACGCATACAGTTATGGTGTTCCTCCCGAGGAGTGCGGATAGGCCCGTAGAAAATGCCATAGGGCTGATAACACCTCAGCGTGGCGCATTATCAGCAGAAGTATAGAGGATACTGGAATCAGGCTGATGCTAGGCATAGATGAAGAGCCGTTCAGCAGACTGCAGAGAGACAGCTTCAGGTTGAACTACAGGTTCAGCTTGTTCACCGTCAGGCCCTGGTGACCAAAGATCGTGGGCGAATCAGATACGACCCCAGGAAAAGTGCAGGACGAAGAGGCGTCCACACAAACACCCCAACTATCCAAGGCACCGTCCAAGTCTCTGGTATTCCAGGCGAGTTTCCTGGAAGCGGCAAGGAAGGTCATTGAGGCAGCGGAGGTTCCCACAACGCATGAACTAATCGAGGGACTCGACCTGGGTGGGCTCGATCTCGAAAGAGGCACCGAGAGCGAACTAAGGCTCTCAGAGATTGACGAGCCACAACTATGACCTTGTCCATAACAATAACCCAGATCAACCTCCACCATGCGAAAGCAGCTTCGGCTGTTGTAGCACGTCCGCCTCGGAAGTTCCGGGTATAATACTGGCTCAGGAGACGTAGGTCTACAAGGTAAGTGCCCCACACGAGTCAAACAGTAAGGTAATTTGGGATCTCTCACCTGAAAACCCCAGAGAACTATCTATGGCAGGGATTGAAGTCGGCATGATGAACAAGGTGAAGTACCTCGGTCTCACCATGGACTCAAAGTTACTCTGGAGGGAACATGTCGATGCGACGGCATCCAAGGCAACCAAAGCTATAATGGTGTGCTTACGTCTAGCGGGAAAATCCTGGGGTTGTACGCCAAATATGCTTGGATGAATGTACACTATGATTGTTAGACCGGTAGTAACCTATGGGGCGGTGGCGTGGGTCTCAAGAACCTTCTTTTCAACGGTAAGGAAATCACTGACAAGGCTCCAACGGCTAGCGTGCGTGTGCATAACGGGAGCTGTGCGCACTTGTTCGACAAGAGCACTAGAGGTGATCCTAGACGTAACGGGACTCCACATAGTTATAGAACAGACAGCAGAAAGAACCCTACTCAACATTGCTAAGTAAGGGTATAGGAAAGGGAAAGTCATATCGTCTAAGAAAAAGGAGACGCTGAGTGCGCGGCAACCACTAGTTCGACTCCCCAGGGACGATATCATCAAAGTTACAAATTTTGAAAGGAATCTTAAAATTGAATAAGGAAACAAAGCAACATGGAGCGTATCCGCATTAGAAGGACACCTCCAAGCTTGCAACCTGCACTGGTACGCTGACGGTTCTAAAACACGGGAAGGCATAGGACCTGGGGTCTTTGGCCCTAGAACGCACATGTCGGTACAGATGGGAAGGACTCCAAGCATCTTCTAAGGGGAGGTGTCGCCATCCTGTTATGTGCAGAGGTCAACCAAAGGAGGAACTACCGCAATGAACGAATAGTCAAACTGAGCGACAGCCAAGTAGCACTCAAGGCGCTAGCCTCGTATGAGGTGAAATTCGCACTAGTGCTTGAATGCATAGAGAGACTTAACACATTAGCAATACTAAATCATATTCAGCTCCTCTGGATTCCAGTCCATCGAGGCATCGAAGGTTACAAGGAAGCTGATAGATTAGCAAGAGAGCCGGCTCTAAAAACGCCTATAGGACCCGAGCCTTTCCTAGCGATAGGACAACACACTATCAAGGAAGAGCTTAGGATAGAAGAAAACAACTGCGAGGTCACCTGCACAGGCACGGAATATTTTCGAACGAGTCCTGTCACTTTTGCGACTCGGATCCAGAGACCCCGGTGCTCCTGTTGTTTGAGTGTGACTGCAAATTTACCTGGGAGCACATAGCCCAAAAGAACATGTGCGCTCGTTGCCACCAACTATTATATTAGACCTCCTTAAGGAGTGGGATTAGACGAGGTACTGTAAAGAACCGAAGACACAATGAATCTTTAAGTTCGAAGTGCAAACCTCAAATATATATCTATCTATCTATCTTATTACTTATTTATTTATTTATTACAAATTAACTATAATTGATCAAAATTATAATTAATGAAGCACTAGCTGCCAGGGCTGTCGGCTTACGTTACAAATACAATTCAAGTGTCTTAAAGCAGTTTTTCTATGTGTCTCTTTTTGCAAAATTCGAATATCTGTTTAATGTTTTTCTCAATTGGGTTACTAAGAATGTCTAAGGGATTGTGGTGTTCGAAAACAGATGTTCTATGAGTTCTTAAAAGAGGGCATTCAACAAGGATGTGGGAGATTGTTATGGTAGTATTTCGACAAATTTGGCATGTTGGCGGTGGTTCATTTTTGAGTAAGTGAGCGTGTGTGAGATTGGTCTGTTCATAGATTTGGTCGTTGGTAGAGTAATTTGAGATCTATGTGTGTTGAACCATTTGTAGAAATGGTTTTGGTTTATCCATCTGATAGCTAGATTTACATATGTATATTGATTTGGGTGACATTTTTGCTACGCTTTTGTTTGAAAATGGCATTAACGAAATGAGAGGTGCTTTTATGGCTGATTTTGCGGCGTTATCAGCAAGCTCGTTTCCAACTATGCCTGCGTGCCCTGGTATCCACACGAGTTTGACTCTATTATGTAATTGTATCATAAGCTCCTTTACAGCGGCTATTGGTTCTGCTGGTTTGCGTCCTGATCTCGTGGCTTCAAAAACCGAAAGGCTGTCAGTGCATATAATTATGTTTTCTTCAATGTACTTATTACACGGAGGGCGGACAGTACAGCTTGAACTTCAGCGTCAAAGGCGGTTGCAACTGTAGGTAAGGTTCCATGAGTCAGCACTTTACCAGTCTGATCTACTACTACAAATCCCGTACCATCTATTGACTTCGACCCGTCTGTGTAGACCAGCTTCCAGTTCTGATTTTTGTAGAAGTCTGTAATTTCGTAGAAAATTTTCCTATAAGTGACCGGGTTAGTTGTTTGTTTCCCGTAAACAGTAAGTTTGCTTATGAAGGAATTATCCTGTAGCAGCCATGGTGGCGTCTTCCATTTTGGGCAGGGAGTGGGTGTCAAATCCGACGCTGACGCTATGTCAAAAAATATTTGAAGTATCTGGTCATACAAAAGTTTTGTTTGATTTATAAAAAAAATAAAAGAAAATTAAGTTCAGGTTTTGCCGCATATTTTATCAAATGCACATACTTCGTGCCTAAATGTTTTTGTTCATTCATTATATCCTATTGTTATTTTGTTTGTATTCTCAACGAACTTTCTTTAAAATACTTCAATACTGAATTTTTTCAAGTTTTAAATACTTATTGTAGCATGTTTTTTTGTTGCTTCAGATGCATATTATACGCGCATTTCTATTTACTAGTGTTCGCCCAACCATCGAGCTTCGATGGCATTCAAAAAAACATTCTGCACTTCTGCGGAACTCTACCTTTCAAATGGTACATATCTCAAAGAAATCGGTCCACGCATTCAAGGGTAAATGGTACCACAACGGAAAAATGTGTGGCGTAATTATATTATAGATAATGTATGGAAATCCGCCCCCTTGTTACAACCAACAACAAGTCATGCCAGGTAATAGCAGCAAACTATCGTAAATTATGTTTGGATAATAGGCATGGTGAAAAAAATACAGAAGATGGCGCAGAAACGTTACACCAGATTTTGTTTACAAACACCGTGCGTGTATGTCTACTCGCAATCATGTTTATTCTTTCCAACGTGTTGAACAATTTTAGTGTGTATTCTTTCTAACATGTATACCAACGTGTTGCCTCTAATTTCTCTCCACCGATAAATCTGGTGTGACGTCACAGCCAAGTTCCGCTCCGAATTTCAGATCAATCAGCGTAATCTTGCATTCTATCATTCTTGGATAATAGGAAGACGAAAGCAACAACAATTTACACAGCTTCACTTAATATTCGTCGGGAAGTAAAAGTTGATGACAATGCTGTATTGGATGACTTTGTTTCTTCGCCCTGACGCCTTAATTTGCTAAATGAATAATTCTTTCAAAGTTTTGTAACTTCAACTTTTTCCTATTTATGAAATAAGTCAATACATCGTAATTCACATACATGGAATAATGGGGTTATTGAAGAACTTCTCCATTCTATAAAATAATATACTAATATGGTACCGACAAATAATCGCCAACCCCAAGCATACCTCATACCAAAGAATTCTCTTTAGAGATTCTTGAGACGGAGAGATCAAGGACTTTCAGTTAGACAGAGTCACCTTCGGTCTCAACTGCGCACCATTTTTTGCAATGCACACTTTGCTACAACTTGCCAAGGACTCCAAGATAAAATATCCCCTAGCATCAGAAATACTGAAATCAAGTACATATATGGCTGATGTACTAGCTCGTGCGCATGATATACCTGAGGCAGTTAAATCACGTGACCAACTTATCGGCAGGTTTTCCACTGAGAAAGCGGACCTCAAATAGTTTGCAAATTCTGTTAGGTCTTCGAAGCAGTCACCTGCTAGCCTAAAAACAAATTGGGATGAACAGTTGAATCCAAGGTCTCTACATCAGTAGAAGATATTCTTGGATAACTAGCCTCATATTAATTCGATAAAAAATCCCCAAATTGGTTAATTATAGTCCTATCTGTCAAATGGCTTTTGTGACGCCTCAGAAAAAGTATCTAGAACTGCTTTTTATATTCGTGTGCCGGGCGCAAATTCAAATAGGGAAACAAATTTGCTCCTGTCACAACCATATCTATACCGTTCTCCTTTCCAATATGGTATATTTTTCTTCTCTTCTTTAGTCCAAAATGAGTATTGAACATCAAGGATTTCAACTGATTCCACAATTGTTCCTTGGTTAAGCAAGCCACCCTGCTCGTGATCTACATTGGCAGCCTGCAGAGTTTCGAATATATTCGAAAGTACTAAGATAGAGAATTGGAATCATGTAAGTTCCGAAGACACCCCCGCAATCCTTGTATTTTTCGTCAAAAGTAAGGAAATAATAATCTTTGGTGGCATAACATCAAGTGGCTTACACTTAGCCAAGGAAGTTGGCCAAAACCGTAATCCAAAGAAGCCTTTGAAACCACACTCGAAACAAAGGCTATTAGAGTTCATATAGTATCAGTTCTTTCAGTTGAAGACACTTTAGAACGCTTTTCCAGGCTTCCAAGGGCAATTCGTACAATTGCTCGGGTTTTTACAAGACAAAAAGCCTGCATGAAAACGGTCAACGATACTATCGTAAATAACATTCCTTCGATGAGTTTCTATAAACGGCACACAATAATATTGCCATATGGTTGTAATCTTTCCAAATTAATGATAAAACTCATCCACGGCGGCAGCCATCTGGTCCTGCGTCTTTTACACATGCGATATTGGATGGTGAAAGCCAAAAACCTCATTGGGCCTATTATGCACAACTGTAAAACTTGTGTTTTGTATAAACAACGGGAGCAATCCCAACTTATGGCAGGTATTCCAGCATCCAGAACGTAAATAACGATACAATTTAAAATAACTGATGCCGATTTCACAAACCCATTTGAAGTGAAAAACTTCACAGGCCGAGCTGGTTTGATCACATGTATGTGTATGTGTATTTGTATGCTTTTCTACAAAGGTAATATAAGTACATCTTGAAGCCACACGCGATCTTTCAACCAACGAATTTCGTGGTGCCTCAAGAGATATTCAAAGAGACTTTGAGGCATTTCTAAAGTCATAGCCCTAAGCTATATCCAACAGCGACGATTTATGGGAAATAAATTTTCATTTTATTCCTGCAGGTGCTCCTCTTATGGGAGATTTATGGGAAGCTGGAAGAAAAAGCTTCAAACCCCATTTCAAGCAAATTTTAGGTTCAATGAAGTAAACATTCGAAGAACTTTCTAAGCAGCTGGCCTGGATAGAAGGGTATGAAATTCTCGACCAATTAGTCCAATCTCGGCCAATATCAATGATTTCACCCCGCTTACACCAGAATACTTTCTGGTTGGCGCTCCTCTTCTAGCAAAAGCCCAACCGGAAATCAATGATAACCCAATATCGTTGGTTTATCGATGACAAAAATTAAAGGCAACGAACCAGATGTTCTGCCGGAGATGGGAAATGGAATATTTACCAGAATGCTAAAAATGGTGTAAGTAGAAATATCCACAGAAAAACCTTAGTATCAACGATTTGGCAGTTGCTCGCGTGGACAGCATACTTTCCAACGACTGGAGATTAGGCAGGATGTCAAAGATTCATCCCCTTCAGATAACGAGGCTCGAATCGTAGACGTTCAAACTCAGCGCGGTATATTAAGTAGACAGTAGTGCAAATTTTATTATTCTTATTTGGGAAATGTCGAAATTATGTATCTCCATACCATCCTCTCCGTTTGTGCGCTGAATTGCGCCGAATGACTCCCGAATACCGGTTGAAAACGGCGCTTTTTGATCTGCAGCAATTACCTCGCTTTGGCCCATACCTTAAGCGAGTGCGACAGCGTTATTAGATACAAACGATGCGGCAAGTTATACCACACAATGCTTCATGGTCCAAGCTCCGACGCAGAAGAAAAAGATGAAGACGTCTTCGAGTTCTCATGGGCACAGCAAGTAGAAGAAGAAGAAGCATTGATGGCAGAGATAAGCAATACCTTCCCAAACGAAGAAAGTGATGCATCGCCAAGAACCGCGGCATCAACCGCTATGACCGGTTGAAACCCGTTCCAGTCACCTTTCAAAAGGACACAGCTAGCTCCGCGGTCTACGACGCGGCACTTTCCGCATGCACCGCTCACTTAAGGTCGTTCCAGCCTCGATTCGTCTCGTTGCCATGAGTAACATTCCCCTGGCGGAAATTGATGGCGGAATGTTCACTTTCTTCTCCAAATGGTGACCCTAACCTACCATTGCTTCCTTCTATTCCTTAGCGATCCCTAAAGCAAATTGACGCGGTGAGTTGAGTTCCTTGAATTATTTAAATAAATTATATTCTAATCCCATTGTTCATTCATTTATTTTCCCCGCTCTACGAAAAACCGGCACGGCGGCTTACTCTCAGCTTATCAGAAACAAGGTTGAAGTATTGAAGGCAAGTATGAATTGAAGTATGAAAATGAGATGTATGTAGGTAATAACACGGTGCCACTGTTGGATGTTTACAACTAAAACGATATCAAATCTATTAAAATAATTTTTAATTGGGTCTTACTGGAGGGTACTACCACAGCATGACAGCCATATATGAATTTCATAGTATCTCTTTTACGTTTGCATTTCTATTCGGTTTTTATAGACTACTGCATTTTTTTATCTCCTTAATCCAAAATTCTAATGGAAAAGCCAAATGATACGGTGGATTAACCGTTATCCAGACCTGCCTCCATATGCGCCTTCCATGTTCAGAGACTGCATAACATGCAGCAACATGTTGTGTGAAGCTTCTAGTATTCTGTGAATTTTTGCGACGTCCGTCGTCCTAACCGGGCAATTTATTCATAGATTACCTTGCTTAAAGTGGAGTCGTATTAAACGAATGTACTCATAGTAATTTACATATATAAAAACCAAACTTGAAGTTGTGTTTACGTCACTATAAGTCGTTATAAATGGACTTTACTGTGTATAACTGTAGTATAAATGCATTTAATATTACATTAAACATTGAACCCACCCAATTTTGTTTAATCTTACACGGTTTAATATGTAAAATTAATTTGAATTGCAAAACCTTGCATTTTTGTAGCAAGTTTTGTTCTTTGTACTAGATAGATTTGGATGTTTTTGTTTGGATTTTGGTGGATATTTCTTATTTAGTGACAACCGTGTGTATGACTTAGGATTAACATTCCCAAGCTCCGTAGTTTCATTGAATTATCTAAATATGAACGACTAACGAATACTCACCAACTACATTTAGGTAGCCGAATTGTGTCTTCGCAGTCACAGTATTTATCTGGCACATATACCGTCCCTTGTCTTCTTCGTGCACATTATTTATATGTAGATACCAGGTACGATGGCGGTCGTGTTTGTCGTGTGTTACACTGATGCGTGGATTGCGTGTTATCACGTGATTGTGCACCGTTAATATTGCAGATTGTTCAAAATGCATCCAAGCAACCTAAAAACAACATAAGTCATTCAGTATTCTGTGATCTCAGGTTTAAGCGATGTTATATTCAATGTAAAAATATTCTTATTAATTCCCTTTTTAATTATTCTATTGCCTATTATTACTGCAGTCGTAGAATTGAGTATTCTCGATAACGAATTTCAATCCGATTACTTTTTTGATAGGGTGGCGGAATACGATGATGCTGATTATTTTATCGAAAAGAAAATAGTGGAATCCTGGGATCCCAGAATTCTTCCCTTAAAGCAAAAATTTGTTTATTGATTTAATTAGAGAACGTTTATAAGACAGAGAAGGATTAAGTTAGGATGACAGTGTGAATTGTCAAAATCCATCAATATTTCTCGTCCAACTTACCATTCCAATGGCCGACAGGGGAAATTGTGAGAGTGCCGAGTTAACAGAGCTGAGCGAAGGCAAAATTTGTGTAACAGACTATGATCTGATAAATTTTAATTGTATTGGCTCGTATCTTAGATTTTGCAAATATATTAACGATCACTTCTAAATATTTAATTTGATGTGAAATTTGTTTTTACTTAAATATGTGCATGATAAGAGTGTGCCAACTTTGTTTATATGCATTTAAACATACATACATGTGTCGATATAATATATCTATATACATACTTACATATATTATAAGCGTAACAATCGTTATCATACTAAGTATACATATGTAAATATGTATATATGTAGATAATATGTAGTACATACATATATAAATATCCTAATAAACGTATGTATATATGTATCTATTTATATATATATATATATGTATAATTATGTACATATGTATTAAAAAATTTCAACAAGTGCACATGCATTCATACGAGTATGCATTATATCTATCATCATCTGATATGTATTTATTTTTATGTATATATATAGCATTTATTTCATCCCTCCGCCAGCGTGTCTTTTTCAACCGCAGCGCAACTGCTGTACAGCAACAAAAACTTCATTCATAAACGCACGCGCATATTATTGAAAGCAAATTTCCGTTCATTCATAAACGGGAATATTTCATCTCCCCACAAACACATGCACCCCTCATCCATCACATTTTTAGCGACGAAGACAAAAATCTAAAAATCATAAGTTGCAGATTTTTGTAATTTTGGTACAAATGCTCAAATTATGTTTGGTTATCATTATAAACGTATTTTGCACGAAATCCTGCTATACATGTCATTTAAAGCCCTAATTATTCCAAATCGGCGCCACCAAACGCATAGTCCGGCCTTACCGCTACGCCTACTTGCATACATATGTACATTACATATATGTACGTCAATATGTAGTCCAAATTTTGGTCGCATTTATGTCAGGGCATACGTCTTATCACAAATGTTGCACGAGTAGCAGACTACTACTCGTAGACTACTTTTCCTTCTTCCTGAACCAACAATCTGAGTCAATGACATATACAAAAGACTTTCAACCCGAAATTGCAAATAAACCGTACCATTTTTATTCTGAGAGGGTATAAAGTATCAGAATTTTCGTTGTAAATTGAATTCTGTGGCGTATAACTTAAAGTCATCTTATGTATGTATCTATGTATATGCAAGTATTTTCTTTCAGATCCTTCTCTATTCGATCTAGTATATCAATATTTGTATTATACTCCACTTTTTCCCCTACCTACCTCAAATACAAATTAGTTGAACTAAACCCTGCTTAATGATGGCGGCTTTGCGAGGCAACTTTTTCGTGTGAATTGCAGGCAGAAGCAATTATTTCTGTGGAGTTTTGACAAAACAGCTTATTTGGCTTTCGAGTTCTTATTTTCAAATCAATAAATTTTGATCTTTGACATATGTACAAATTTAATATTTAAATTAAACTTCTACCACGATGGCCTGTTGCACTATAGCTCTGTTTAACTATTTGTATAAAATTTCATTAGAACATTGTTATTTTTGACATGGTAAAATTAAAGTCCACCTGGACATACGATATTTTGTCAAACTTTGCTCACAGACTTAGAGTTCGGTTGAGTGTGCGCGCATGGGAACAAACATATATATGTACATATGTACATAATTATTTCCATTCTATTTACATATCTACACATATGCTTGTACGCGCCCGAAGTAAATATGCATTGTTAAATAAATGCATGCATGTACATACATATGATAAACAATAAAAGGAATTACTTGAGTGTTTTTCGAAAATTTTGTTTATCTACTTAAAATATTTATTGAAAGTTATGTATCGAAAATATTAGTCAAATAAAATAAAACACAAAAATTGGAGGTATAAGAATAAATGATTTTATTATTTTTTTAAATGTTGGAAATAGAATTGCGAAAATTACTTTACAAAACAAAAGGAAAATTTTCGCCAAAAAACATCTGCAACCACACAATGTAGCTGATAACAGAAACCGTACATTAATTTTCTCTAAAATTGCTCAACCGATGTTAAATTTTGCCCCTTGTAGGTGAAAAATTATTGAGTCCCACTCCTGTCCACCGTAACTGCTATGAAATACCACTAGGGGCATATATCAACTGAATTATTTCAGAAGTTTTCCACCGCTTCGTGTTCAAAGGACTTGTACAATTCTATTGTTGCACTGCCGGCTTGAATAGTTTAAATACTTCTCAACAGTTAAATAATCAACTCCACACTCACACCATTTTTCAAAGCGCTAACCAACTGGATACAGATACTCAAACAACTGCCCAGGTGTTGATTTTTTTATAATGTTCACAACGTTGGTTTTTTTTCGTTATATTGTTGATTATTTTACAAAAATATTCGCTTTATAACAAAAAGCATATAAATTTAAAATTTTGTTCAAAATTTATAAAAGTTCAATCTTCGTAATCAGAATTTTAGGCAATTTTCGGGTATTAAGTTTTGTGGCGCATTTGCTTTTAGCATAGTAATGTGCAAGTCTGAAACGGCTTACAGGTCTGTTCTGCACCAGTAATAAAACTGTCGTTACTGGTTAGAAAAGGCTCCACCCTTTACACCCTTTTTGTAGTCTGTGCACACTTATTACCGGTGAATTTTGTTACCATCATATTGGGTGGTAAGAACGTAGTAGCGATGAAATTGTTATTTATTTCCTTTTTGCATTTATGAATGCATGTTTCGCACATATTTAGCATCAACGTGAAATAAATAAATAGCAAAACGTGTGAACAATTCAAATTTAATCTTATTTATAGCTGATTTTGCGTGAATTGTACGTGAAAGTGGCAACAGTGCCCCGTCAATTGGCCAATATTTGGCATTTTTATACGACCAACTGTGACAGTGCGGAATTGCGGTTACTAGAAGTGGTTACAATTTTCGGTAATAAAATTTACTGGTATCAAGATGTTCGGTAATATGCAGGTTATACTTACATTGTACTGCAGGACATGACATGAGTACTCTCACATCTGACTGTTTACTGAAGTTTGCATACAAGCGATTACTCGTTGCAGCACATGATAGCGAAGTGTGTTGTCCGTCTGCAAACGGCTACCAAGAGACCCTCTATGCGCTACATGATAGAGAAATGTGCTTCCAATGCTCGAGAATTCCGGTTTTCTGAGAAGTGCTCTTAGTGGCGGCCGCCGTAGCCGAGTGTCTAGCGTGTGCGCGCTTCATTCGGTAGGTCCCAGGTTCAAATACTGGTCAGGACAACTAACATCAAAAATTATAGAAAAGTTTTTTCTAACAGCGGTCGCCCCTCGGCTGGCAATTTCAAACCTCCGAGTCTTTTTCTGCCAAGAAAAAACTTCTCGCAAAAAACAATCGCCGTTCGGAGTCGGCGTAAAATTATAGGACCCTCAATTTGTGTTACAACATCAAGACGCACATCACAAATTGTAGGAGAAGTTCGGCCAAAATCGCTTAAGCGGTTATTGCGCCAATTAAGCAAGTAAGTGAGCAGGTGTGAGAGTCGAGTAGCTGTTTTTTGGACTGCAGGTTTTTGGCGTCGAATTTTCCTGGTGCATTTAGACGCACGGTGTTTGCTACGCAGAGACGTATATCCATCGTGGCTGCGACAAGATAATGAGAATCAAATATCAACTCGGGGATGTTCTATCATTGGAGTGCACGTACGTCTAATACACTGGAAACATACATTCAAACTTACACAAAAGTTGTTTGAAAGCAATTCACAAAAATTAGTTGTCGGTACGGGGTGTTGTTTATTGTATAACAGCAAGTGCCGTGAACGTTGCATCGCAGAAAAATGCTACGTTACACATGTATTGCTATATGACAACAAAATGTTTTGAAATAAATTTGTCACCTGCTTAAAATTTAATTAAGTTAATGTACGCAAATTTTACAATATGAGTGTCAACCTAAATAAAATTGGGAAATCTCAATTCTTCACTATTTTTGGAGAGTGTTACCACCTAACGCTAGCATTGATTTAATTTAATTTGTACGGTAAGTGAAACTCTGCTATACTGGTGTCAAAAGAAACATTTTTTGGGGCAACTGCACGAGCATGGACATTTTTGCGATCTGGTTTTTAAAAAAACCACATACATAAAGGGTGGTTAAATTTTAAGGGCCGATGTTGATTTTGAATAAAACACAAATTATTTAGGAAATTATTGTAATTTCTTTTTATTATGATAATATGGAGTGGTTCAATTATGTGTGGAACAAAATATCGGCCAAATGTCCGCCGCGACCTCAGCGGCACACCTTCATCCGATGGTCAAAATTTTCGATTACGCTGAGGCATAATTGAGGTTCTATGCCGTTAATGTGCCGAATTGTCTCATCCATTAGCTCTTGACTTGTTGCTGGCTTATCGACGTACACCTTTTCTTTCAAATAATCCCAAAGAAAGTAGTCCAACGGTGTCAAATCACATGATCTTGGTGGCCAATTGACATCGCCACCACGTGAGATAACATGGCCATTGAATTTGTCGCGCAAAAGAGCCATTGTTTCGTTGGCTGTGTGGCAAGTGGCACCATCCTGTTGAAACCACATGTCGTCCACATCCATATGTTCCAATTCGAACCATAAAAAGTTCGTTATCATCTCACGATAGCGAACACCATTCACAGTAACTGCCTGACCAGCCTCATTTTGGAAAAAATACGGCCCGATGATGCCACCAGACCATAAACCGCACCAAACAGTCACTCTTTGTGGGTGCATTGGTTTTTCGACAGTCACTCTTAGATTATCATTCGCCCAAATGCGGCAATTCTGCTTGACGAATCCACTGAGGTGAAAATGTGCCTTTGTGAGGTGAAATGTGCATTTGGATTTGAACGCCCATTTTCATAATAAGCCTGAATAACTTTAACACGTTGCTCGATTGCGTATCTTTCCATGTTCAAATTGAGTTAGTCTGAAATTGAGAAATGTCAAATGAAATGCAGAAAAAAACTTGACGTTTAGGTGTGGTTCACATTCAACATCGGCCCTTAAAATTTAACCACCCTTTATAAGCTCTGTTTTTAGTCTTTGTTTATGCTCTCCTTGTAACAACCGCAACGTCCAAGTCATATTTGATTATTCCACTTTCACTGTAGAACGTTTAGCTGGTTGTGAATCAATCGGAGAAAGATTTTGGTAGATTTGGTAGAATTGCATCAATAAAGTGCGACAACGCATAATTCCTCGTACAAATTGTCTTGTTTATTACATAGCAACCAAAAGTAATTGATTTTAAAAATAGTTTCGTGACATAGTCATTGAGTTTCAGCTCAACTGACACGTTTTTATTGGGTATATTTTATTTTAATGGGAAATTTTGGCTAGAGCTCTACTCAATTTTCAAGGAACTATGTAATTGCCAATGACAGAGAAGCAACGAAACATAATAGGCAATTGCAAAGCTCTGTTAGCCTTTGTTGCTAAAGTTTATAGAGGTAAATTTGCCTCACTTGCTAATTCCTGTCTAACAAGTGGCAAAATAAGAGCGTTTAGTTATTTTCATATATGTGCAGATGTGTATCATGTATTTTCCACGTAGCAAATATTGGTATTCACCTTCTTTGACAGTCAAGTGGTCTTCAAAGTCTTAGACTCATGCGTAGACAACACTAGGTCTCTAACTAAATGGCGCAGATCTTTAAACAAGATAGCTCAGCACTATAGAATACGACCCTAGACCCCGCAAGGCCGACGAACTGGTAAGTAATGATACGACTGCCCCGTCCTTCCGGGGAGAGGCAGGGGAAGTATACCAATGGCCTTTTTTAAACTTCGTGTAGGGAACAGCATCATGCAAGCGGCGAACGAGCGCTGGAGGCTAAAGCGGCCATTTTATGATAAAAGGCCCATATCCGTACTTCTTAGGTTATATCGGAGCGAGATTTCTATTGTTACAAGAACCATTAGAGGCCCCTGTCTAATTGGCTTACAAGCTTTGAGATTGGGAGTGAGCGCGCCGGACTACTGCCGTAAGTGTAAATGCGAGAAAGAAGAGGAGAGGGTAGAGCATCTAATCTGCCTCTGTCCACCACTTAGCAGAATACGAATGCATACACGCTCTGAAAACCATTTCAACAAAACTTTGCGTAGATATCGGAAATCGAAATACGAGCAGTCTCACAGTTCATTACGCTAAGAAGTGGTTTGACCCCGAGAGAGCGACGCAGCATCGTAACGCAGGTAATTTGCGTATGACATCACAATAGGCCTACTATTTACCTAAGTGCAGGAGGTGTCTCTCTCTCCAGCCATTTTAACCTAACCTAATCTAAGCCTAAAAGGCAATAAAAGAAAAGCATTGATTATGCAAAAATCAAAATAGAATGCATAAGTCAAAATAGATTTTGCGCAAAATTAAATGCGTAAACTGAACTAAATAAAAATAATTTAATTCATGCACCAACCCCTACCCTTGGGTGCGCCAATGATTCAATTATATGTAAACTTATATATCTTCCAGCTACTTAAATAAACGTTTCTGTATTTATAATTCTAATTCCTTTGTTTCTGAAAAGTGTTTTCTGATTAAATTTTTTTGAAAAACCGAATTTGTGAATTCAAGGAGAGCACCCTTGTTATCACTGTAACAATTTTCTTTCCATTCTGTAACACTTTTGACTAGCGGACCTGACAAGGTTTAATACCATTTCAACGCTTCGATAGAATCGAGCAACCTTGTCTTTAAAAAATGAATAATTTAAATTTTGGTTTAAATTCTAGCTTAGATTTGTTGGAAAATTTCTCTCAAAATAACTATCCGATTCTCTCACTTTGACATTCGAGATACTTACTTTTTCCTCAATAACTGCTTCAGGCAGGATTAACGAGAAATAAATTCTTCGGAATTCGTGGTAGGAGAAATGCGAAAAAGAATAAAATCCTCTGGGAGTTTCTATTGAAAATTATACATTATACTGAAAAAAGAAAAATTCTGTGTTTCAATAAAGAGTTATTTTGTTACTTATTATTTAACGTGAATGACATCAAGTTCTTAATTTCACTGCGTTTGCATGCAGAAACTCTCATAAAGTGTTTTTACATACATACGCTTTTAATATGCTAAGTATGGGTAAAATTTTAACCGAAGTTATTTTTGTGTTTTAAGCGTTAAGTGTGTGGAGAAAAAAATTGTGGAAATTTTAATTTTCTATCGTTTGCTTTATATCTACCATTAATAATATGTTTATGTCACCTATTAACATGAAGTAAGCGAAATAATAAAATTATCAGAAACTAGCATATCGATTTTCTCATGTGTGAGACTTATTTAAGAGTGATATGTTCTATACATATAAAAATTAAAATGTATATTGCTTATATACCCTGGACTTGCCACTCCGAGTTGGTTAAAATACTGTGTCCTTCTCAATAACTTACCCGTCTCTTGGTTTTTGCTTTATTTTTAGACATTAGCAGTATTGTGGCTTTTAGCTTATTTGCCATTTTGACTACATTACTGTAGTTTGCTTCCGTTCTTATCAACGATATAGCTCACAATACAAGATTCTGTTGAAAATCGCTAATAGTATTACATGCAAAAGCAGTACACAAACGAAAAAACGAAATCACAATACAACTAACGGAAAATTTGTTGTAAGGATTTAGAGAAAAAATTACTCTTCTGTATAATCTCATTGAATTGGTACAAGAGATTTGGAATTCCTCTTTCACCTCTTGTCCAATGATGCGGAGTTGATAACTAAACACCATTTTTTATCGGAGCTTAATTGTTGATTCCTTTTCTTCTCCAATCAAAAATAACAGGAAAGTACATACTTATTGCTCTTAACGAACTGACGTCCATTTACCTTTGCGGCTTTAGTAGTAAAAAGGACTTAGGATACTCAAATCAACGTGAAAGTACACGGAAACACGAACAGCAAGGACAAGGTGCTGTGGATATTTATCATCATCCGTAGCAAGTTTGTTTGGTTTATTTTTTTGGATCATCTTCAGTTGATTGGATAATTTGTTGAGTATGGAAAATGTGTAGCAGCAACCCGTCTGAGGATAGAAGACCAATCGTGGCTATGGTTTTAAGCAAAAAAAAAGAAGAAAAGCTATGTGAACATAAAATTGCAATGTTTTAAGAAGTTCTGTCATAATGAATGGGTGTCCGGGAAATTTTCAGTAGTAATGAGTATGATACATATGTATGTATATACGAGACCTGTATATACATATGTATCTAAATATATGTATGTGCATATAAAATCGTCTTTATTTGATTATTTCGTTTATTGCCATGACTTCATAGAGTACAATGAAAATTTTGTCTAACATTTGTGAATAGAGGATTGTCTGCAAGTAGTGCAGACATTTTTGTGAACCCGTGCTACTTTTGAATATTTAAAGATCGCCTCAATGACCAGTTTCTAGGCCAAAAAATGTGACAGCTGGTAAATAAGAAAAATTGTTCAATGTAATTCATTTTATTGTGTGAAAATCTTTGAACTTTCATTTAAAGCTTACTTACTGACTTAATTGGCCCAATAACCGCTTAAGCGATTTTGGCCGAACTACTTCTTGTTGTTATAACACAAATTTGAGGGACCTATAGTTTTACGCCGACTACGAACGGCGAATGTTTTTTTTTTTATGAGAAGTTGTTTTCATAGCAGAAATACACTCGGAGGTTTGCCATTGCCTGCCTAAGGGCGACCGCTATTAGGAAAAACTTGTTCTATCATTTTTGATGCTACTTCCCCCGGGCAGGATTCGAACCTGGGACCCACCGAATGAAGCGCGCACTACAGCCGCAAAGCTACATTTGCTTAAAATAACCCGAACAAGATTGTTTTTTTTTTTTTTTAATTAACACTTATTAAAGTTTTTTTTAAAGAGTTTTTCCATTTACTGAAAACTAGTGATACACGGAACTTTGTCTGTGATGCTCAAAAAGTTTCTATATACTTAGAGTAGATTTCTAAACCTAAAAATGCTGGTTCGAAGAATTTAAAAACAACGTATCTCATAGTAAAGATGAAGGCAGCTCTAAAGTTAACAGTTTATTGACATAATTTTTAATGGGATATCTGCCGAACATAGCAGTTAACTTTTTCTCGATTTTAGCTAAGGGGCATTGGTTATTATATTTGAATTACACCGCTGTAATAATAAATAATGATTCTGGATGGATTTTTATGCATATTTTCAATATTTTTTTTACAAAAACAATATACGTAGAGTAGCTTTGGATATTATAGTATAATCGGCCTGTCTTTCTCTAGAACTAGTTGGTCTCTTAAGGGGTAATCCTACTTAGCGAACTCAAAATTAACAGTCTTTTATGACTTTGTCAAATGAAAACGAATAGATATATTATATTATGGTTTGCATATGTGGAACATTTTGAGGATATGAATATTTTTACGCAATCACAGTAATATTTATTTTATTTTATTATACAATGTTACATTATAAATATTTTTATTCATAAAAGGTATGGAGGCTTCGAAGGCGGCGCTTTCTTTACTTCTTTATATAATATTTTAAAATTAATAACTTTCAATGTAATCCACAATGGACATAATTTTTTTTTAACTTTTTTATTTTTCACTTTCACCCAACTTCAGGACGTAACCCGCAGTCAAAATTATTATAATTTTTTTTATTAGTTATAATTTAAGTTACAATTAATAAGTGTATAGAGCACAAGCTGCCAGGGCTTTCGGCTACCGTTAAAAATTTAGCTAAAATTATGTTACGAATGCTTGTATATATTTTTTGTTAAGTTATAGATGTGATTGACATTTTGTGCGGATTTCAAAGGGCGTTTCAATCTTAGAAGTACGAAGCACTTGTTTCTGATTGTGGCTGTAGTGGCGGCCAGTAGTGTGTTTATACATTTGGAGCGGCTATTCGTATTTTTATCGGATTCAAATGCTGACAAACTATCGGACTTCTGCAATATATGCGATGGTAAATAAAGGTGTAGCCCCAGTAGCGTTCACTGTATGTAAAGAGCAGTTCCCAATTTGTTTCTTTAAATGGCTAAATTGTTTCATTACATAGTCGCTAGTATGTGGGCAATTCTGTTGTTTGTCTTCTGTATGATGTAAGGCAATTGACGAAGGAGCTTTCTTTGACAGTCCATGGGGCATATTGGCTTGATGTTATTTACGGCTTGTGATTTTTGAAATATGCGTGCAGCTTATTAGGTTTATTCTGTCTTCGATATAGAAAAAGCCTCCTTCGGCCAGGAGATTTTCTGTGCGCGTAGTTCTAATTGCTCGGAGGTCAGTTTTCTTAGTGAGGATTTTAAACATTTCCCATAGATGGGTAAACTATGTCTGGAGATAGGGATAGTGAGAAAACAAACAATTTTCACACGGTTAGCGTGACTGAGTGGTTGCGTGCTCGCCTAGCAACTCCGTGTACCATGGTTCAAAGCCAGGTAAAGTCTAGAAGGAAAGAAGTATGATGAGGAGATGTGGTGATCTCCGAAATATCAGCAATCACTTTTACCACTTTGAAAAATTGTTGTTTTCTCATATTATTCCCTAATACAAACCTGGCCTCAAACTCTATAAATTACAGTCGAAAGTATAGCCTTTTTTTGAAAGGATTATCAATTTTATTACATTAAGGAGGGTGATAGTATGCATTTGGCTCTTATTTGACCAAAGGTACTAAATGATATTTAATCCGGCAGCTACATGAGTTGGCTTAGATCATCGAATGCAATAAGAAATAATGTTGTCTATAGGGGGATCTCTATGGTATTCGGTTGATGAGTAGATATGTTTCCGAGAAAACGTTATTCTCCTTCCTGCCAATCTTTCGGTTTGTCAAGAAAGACTTAATATACTTATGAATGTTTGTCCCAGTTTTTAGTCGGAATTTGTCCAAAACCACGTGTATTCTGTCGAAGGCTTTTTCAAAGTCTATCGAAAAAAATGAAGTTTGATTTCGAGTTGAGAAGTTTTTAGCTGAAAGCGTCTTTGACGATACCAGGAACCAAATTATGCTTTTCGAGATAATTTTTGCTTCCAATTTACTCTTGCAAAGAAGAAGTGAGATGGAACGGTGGGAATTTATATCATCATTTGATTTTTGTATTGGTATGACAGTTGCTGTTTTAAATTACTATGGAATGATGCCTTGCTCAAACATTTTGTTGAAGAGGTTAAGGAGTTCGTTTTTTAAATAAGTTATTTAACATAGGATAAGACATTTTATCGTATTCTGGGGTAGTTTCTTTAAGAGTCATTAAGTAATTTTCGAACTCGAGGAGAGTAAACAGCGCGTCTTGATGTTAGCTTTGTGGATGAAGTGGAGAGCATTAGGTTGGATTAAGACTGAATTTTTTGACGCATTAAACGTTGGGGAAAGACTTAAGTCGTACAATTCGGAAGACCAGCATTGCGATTCACTAAATTTAAACGGTGCGACAATAGCAATTTTTGACGACAATATTTGTCGTTTGCGCTAACGATTCACTAACTTATTCTTTACGACACTTAACAGCTGTCTCGTTATATTTATTCAAAGTGATAAAGAGCGGCACCTCTGTCAAACTAAATGTCAAAATAAGCTAAAAGTACAATGAATCATGTATTGCATTCGTTACCCGATGAATGCCGGCTTACGGATGACTGGCTCATGGATATTCCCAATTGCTCACCTACGGATCGTTGATAGCAACCAGTTGCGAAGAATCTTAAAGTCGCTAGAACCTACCAATATAAAAGTAAAATTTAAAATTGCTTACAGGCTTAAAGATTACATGAACTACCTGTTTCTCAGTCGATTTTGCTGTTATTCTGGGGCTTCTTATTTGGTTGTCGAGCTGAGAACTTGGGTCCTCAATCGAGTCTGGAGTTAACCGATACAGCTTCTGAAATTCTGTTGCAATGGAATAAAAGGGAGTGCCCACATCCAGGAGGAAGCGTAAATCCACTGTTCGAGCGCTTACTTCTTCGGCACTTCGTTATAAATCATATGCCAAATATTCAAACGACATTATTTAGAGCTCCTTTTTAATTACAAGAAATCAAATCACCGAATTTTAAATTTATCTTTCATTTTAGTTGAAATCACGAATTTTTCTTTTCTCGATTGAGTTAACAACATCGAATTTGTTGTCGTATAGTTTTCGGTAATCGACTAACTAATGCGAATGCGAAAATCGTTGAAAAATGAATACTGAATAGAAGCATCGTTAAAATTTTCGTTAAGATGAGTTAACCATGCGAATATCGTTAAAATAAGTTAGTGAATCGTCCTACAATACTGTGTAAATGTTTCAGAAATGCCTTTTGGGTATGTTACACTGCGCGAGGATGTGGCTTTTACTTTTATTGAGGGTGGGTTATACATATGTGTCTACAAGTTTTGTATAATTTTGCCAGATTAAAGTTATTTATATTTATTCTGCTTGTAAAATCAGCTAAGCTTTGTTGCTTAGCTACCTTCTTGGCTCGATTAAACTGCACATTAGCCTTCTTGTAACTTATTAAGTTTTCATTGGTGAAAGGTATTCCAAAATGCTTCCAAGTTGTTTGTTTAGCATCCGTTAGAGTATTGCGCTCTGAGGACCAGAAAGGAACGGTATTAGAAACTCGCTTGTACACTGTAAGTGAGATAGACTCATTCGCTGATCTGCTGCTTCGTTATTTGTGTTTTCAACCGGTGGTACAAATGCTTTTGGGAAATTTTATTAACATTTATAGGTTAAAGTAGTTATTCTGATAGACGTGAATATTCCACTGGAGAATATTGAGCATCCACCTAGCTGAGAATGCAACTACACTTAACTGCAATACAGAGAGTGTATTGTAACAAATGGGTACTATGAGCCTGAGCGCTAGTAATGGTGTTTGTATTGGAAGTGGAGTTCTATAGGGTTACCCAATGTTTTTGAGTAAGAGTCGGATGAGGAAGATGCAGGTTGAACTGAGTGAATTTCCATTGCGACTGAGAAATTTTCTGAGTGTGAGGGAGTTGTGGTAGGTAAATTTTGTATGGTGGTTGAAAATAAATCTGTGGAGTTGATTGCAGTTTGGAGTTGGTAATTGGCGTAACAATTAAATTTTGAGAGCTGGTTTTGAAAGTATCGTTGTTATTGGGAGAACTCTGATTGATCATTTGGTTGGTGCCAATATTTTGAGGGTTTGTTGAGAAAGATTATGTGAGATTAGTTAAAGTTGGTAGAATATTAAAAGGTGTGGTGCGGAAATTTTAGCTTAATGAAAAGATGTCGTTGTTGCTGAGAGAAGGTTGTATGCATTGTGTATGAATACAAGTGAGAAGTCTTCTAAATTAAAGATGGCGGCGGCTGATATTAAATGTCACAAATAGCCATTATTGACTGTCACACGTGGAAATTCGCTCAGGGAATGGCATACAAATGCCGAGAGTTGCTACATCAGGTGATCTTAGGTGTGACGAATTTTGATGTCTATGTGCTAAGATTTTTCACTTGTATTTATTCACAACGGTTGTATGGTAGTTTGAATATTGACATCTTAGTTGAGGTATTGATGCGAGAGTAGATGCATATGTGAGTTCTCCGACGTGGGTTGCTTATTTCTTACATTGTTTTAGCTTCAAATATGATGTACTTAGTTTTTATTTTTAGTACTTCTTTCTCTTGTTGAAAAATTGGGCGTGAGGTTGTAGAGAAAGGGTCTGGACCTAAACAGTTAGAACACATTTTGCGAGTGTAGGTTGTTAGATGGTGAGGGGGTAAATTGGAACCTACTCAATCGGGGTTATTTCTGCAGGGCTTCAGAGAGTGTCCTAACTTTAGGCAGCTTTTGCACCTCATTGGATTTCGATAGTACTCTCTAAAAGCAAGTTTGCACCAAGCAATGCCAATGTTTTTGGTAATGTGTACGTATTAAATGTTAATAAAATTAAACCCACTGGCACTGTTGAGTCATTAAATTTTCTGGTGAATTTATATACTCCTGTCACTCCCTGACTCTTTAGGTCATCGTAGATTTCCTTTTCAGAGGTAGGAAACAGGGTTTCATCAAAGATTGTGCCTTTCCATGAATTAAAATTTTCATGGAGATTAATAGAAACCCTGCATAGTCCGCCCTTGCATTTCATCCATTCTACGCTTCCCTACTAGGAATTTTAGTGTGCGTTCCATGATTTTAAAATGGCCCAACCATAATTTTATTTTTTCACCTGTTATTATTATTTTGAATTGCAGCTGGCTGTCAACAAGTGGCGCTCTCGCTTTTTGCAGAAATAGTATTGTATTACACACATAAGAATACCTTTTTCTTCGAGCGGAGTACAAGCAGCAGGTTTATATAGCAACTCCAATAGATTCTGGCAGCAAGTAGAGGCAACTTCAATTAGAAAAAATTGCAGACGCGCCCGACACTGCCGATATCAGAAGATATCAGAGATTCACGCATAATAACAAGTGTCAATATACCTCAGCGGGAGTAACCAAAATATTTGATTTGTGCAATTGTACACTCACTTCAAAGTAGCACTCAATCACTCTGCGTAGTATCACTTGACGCTCCACTCAATTATCACCATACCAGCTTTTATTACATTGGGATAATTCCTGTTTAATACATTTTATTAGAGCTTAGCAACAATCACGATCACTTGTTGAGAGTTATCATTGTACGTTGTCCATTTTTTTGGCGGCTCGGCACCGGAGCGATTGGTTATGAGCACTGCGGGATACTCTCATCGGCAGCGGAGGGCTTGGCGGTCCGCGGTCAGCGGTTAGTGGCACGGCGCTCATTGGCAGCGGTGAGTGGAAACTTAAGGATCCTAAGCAGACTAATTAGAGCCACCACTGGACACCGTCGTTCTTGTTGTTGTACACTGCATTATGCACCATGTCCACCCAAACATTTCCTTCATCTTTAAGTACATTTTCTTATGTAGATTCTGGTTAAATATAATTAAACATAAAACTATTTGATAGTATACCATTAAGAACAAAACATTTAATGGTATGCCACTGGAAATAAAACATTTGAAGTCAGTCGAATAAAACATTAACCAAATCAGCTACTATTTTCACTTAAATTACGCGTTTGCTTTTATTACACACTTATCTGCTTGGGTTGAGACAATTTTAGAAATAAGTTGGTGCTAAGTGCATTTGCCGCATTAATACACTCTACACACACTCTACACACTTCCGCATTAATACACTGTGAGTTATATACTATACAAGTTTTTATTTTAAATTAACTTTACTCGGCCAAAGTGTTTTAAATAAAACCCATACTGAAATGTGAAGCGGTACGAAAACCTCTGAATATGCAGCAAAAACCCTTGTAAAGGTTTTTTTTTTTAATAAAGCCTGATATGCCTTAGTTTTTAGGTACTTTTGTGTTTTTAAGTAGATCGTATCGGCGTCAGTTATAAATCCCCTTCAATGTCCAGGGAGGCTATGAGACAGAAATCCTTAACTCTGAGAGACTTTTAAATATAGCCGACCAAGTTATGGAGTGTGGTCTCAGAAGATTTTCCTACGCGTTAGGAATGTTTCAAGTGTCTTAAAAGCAAAGAAAAGCCTAACGTCCTTTGGATTAATTAAAGCTTTGGATAACCGAATTAAACTTTTCTTCCGAAACCGGTATGTTAATGGTATTGGAGGAAATAAAAGTGGGAAAGCTGAAGGAGAGGGGGTGTCCGGTAGCAGTTAAAGGTGTTCCTTTCCCGAGGGAGTAGAGGAACCGTTTTGTTTTTGTAAGAAGCCTGTCGGGATAGAGGACCCCGAGATAATCTTTCGGATCATAAAAACTTCTCCACGAGGATCTCTTTGTCTTCCTTAAAGCTTTTTTATAAGCCCGGAAAAATTCATGTACTCCTGCCATTCAAGCTTATCTTTAAATAACTTTTAATAAGAGCTCCAATTCATGTTCATTAGATTTTCACGCACTTTTGGGCTATTCAGAGAAAAAATGTAATACAATTTATAGAAGATAGTGGAAAAGTGGCTCCCCACGATCATTTATATTCGTGCTCCCTCACTGAACGTGGTGAGCATTCGCGTCGCTGCCGAACTGCTTTCATACTTATTATATGTATATTCTGCAAATAAAATTAACAATACATAAAACTTAATATCTCTACAGCTCGTAACAACAACAAGAAGGGGTCTTCGGACCGTACTACAATCGTGTCCTTTTCCTTATCCCTGCTCAATTTTGTATTCAGGTAAGTACTTAAATACTTAATACCAGCCTTATTTTTAGAGAACATTTTCGGATCTTTTTTTATGTTCTACTAAAATTCTAAAAAGTGTCGAAACAAAGGCTTTACGGAAAACGGGCATATCTAACAACTTTTAGGAAAAAATGAACTTTTCTTTTATATACATATATATATATACCTAAAATTAAAGTACCATTCGTTTCATTTGAAAAATAAGCGATTACTACATACATACATACGATAAAATTGTAGCTTTAATATTTGTGAATATACTCGTATTTATTTGTATGTAATAATTAGAAAAATAAATACGAATTAATTGTAATGTTGAGCTTGAACGGATTGTTTCTCCCTATTTTACAGTACTCAGTAATATATGTATGTATGTGCGTGCACGTGTACGAGTATGATTGTTTAAAACGATAATTCATGTACTACCCTCCCAGCCTCGGCTGCCAATAATTTTTTCTCCAAATACCAATAGCACTGCACAATTATTTATGATTTGTTATTCTCACTTCTCCGTCGCTCGTTACGAGTGTGAATGAAACAGCGTGACTGAGTAAACAATTCCAAAAAAGGTAAATATATTTATTTCGTTATTTATATTATGTTTCCTTTGACAAAATGTGTAATTTGGAAGCAACCGATAATTGCTAAATTGTGCTGCAAGATAACAAATGCAAAAATGAAAGTGAAGTGTAATTAAAAATGGAGAAAGGGGAATTGCTTGTGATTTTCAGTCCATTATAGTATTTGTAATATCTTGTGGATTATTGTGCTAAATGCAGGTGAAATAGAAAAATAGTAATTATGGAGCACTGCAGTTGCAGTTGGTGAATATTTCAATGACCAGATGACAAAATTCGCCAAATGTGTCCTTTGTTACTGTGCAAGGATCTGGTGCAAATATATTTCAGCGTGAACGGTTGCCTAGTCCGCCGTACACAAAGGAATACTCGCCATTTGTAAAGATGTGGACACTGTATTGGAACTTCGCACCGAGAATCTGCTACCGCTTGTTAAAGGCAAAAAGGTGGCTGAAAAGTTCCTGTTTGCCAAATTTTTACCAGGAGTCTGTACCATCAACGCTAAGTTACAATACAACCTCAACAGTGTAAAGGGTATCATATTTGCGCCATTTCTTACGCATGTTGCAGAAAGTGATATAATTGAAGACTTAAACCCACATGGTGTGTCAGCAGCTTGCAAATTCAGTAAAACCACTGAAGGTGTATCTAAACCTACTTTGCTCAATCCTAATAGCTTTCGATAAATATCAACTTCCAGATAAAATTGAAGTGGTCTGGATAATACTTTCTGTCTGTTCGTATACCCCAAACCCCATGAGATGTAAATCTTGTCACAAGTTAGGTCATACAACTAAGCACTGCAACAACTTCCCTATGAGCTCCACTTGCAACTTCCTTCCACACTCCCCTTCCGAATGCACATGAGTATTGTGCGCTAATAGCTCTGGTGTACACCACGCCTCGTCAAATACTTGCCCATAATTTCTACCATCCAAAGAAATACTTACTTAATTAAAACGTTGGAGAAATGTAGTATATACGAAGCAATAAAAAAGGTCAAAAATCAAATCACCAACAACGACCAAACTAACAAAACAAGTTTAAACTCTGGAATTGCAATTCCATCAACTAATCGATCAAATAAAACGAATTCCTCTTTCATTCAACCATCCTCCCACTCTTAGCATTTCCAACGAACATTGAATACTACACAAAAATCCAACTCAATCACTGGCACACCTCTCATATCATCTAATCATGGTCTTTATCTCTTCGGTCCTTACAATTTATCTGATATATTCGTTACCCAGTGGCAGAGAACGTATATTAGACAGAGAAGGATTAAGTTAGGATGACAGTGTGAATTGTCAAAATCCATCAATATTTCTCGTCCAACTCACCATTCCAATGCCCGACAGGGGAAATTGTGAGAGTGCCGAGTTAACAGAGCTGAGCGAAGACAAAATTTGTTTAACAGACTATGATCTGATAAATTTTAATTGTATTAGTTCAAATTTTAGATTTTGCAGATATATTAATAAATTGATATAAACATTTAAATATTTAATTTGACGTGAAATTTGTTTTTACTTAAATATGTGCATGATAAGAGTGTGTCAACTTTGTTTATATGCATTCAAACATACATACATGTGTCGATATAATATATCTATGTACATACTTACATATATTGTAAGCGCAACAATCGTTATCATACTAAGTATACATATGTAAATATGTATATAGATAATATGTAGTACATACATATATAAACATCCAAATATACGTATGTATATATGTATCTGTTTATATATATATATATATGTACATATATGTATAAGTATGTGCATATGTATTAAAAAAATGTCAACAAGTGCACATGCATTCATATGAGTATGCATTATATCTATCATCATCTGATATGTATTTATTTTTATGTATATATATAGCATTTATTTCATCCCTCCGCCAGCGTGTCTTTTTCAACCGCAGCGCAACTGCTGTACAGCAACAAAAACTTCATTCATAAACGCACGCGCATATTATTGAAAGCAAATTTCCGTTCATTCATAAACGGGAACATTTCATCTCCCCACAAACACATGCGCCCCTCATCCATCACATTTTTAGCGACGAAGACAAAAATCTAAAAATGATAAGTTGCAGATTTTTGTAATTTTGGTCCAAATGCTCAAATTATGTTTGGCTATCATTATAAACGTATTTTGCACGAAATCCTGCTATACATGTCATTTAAAGCCCTAATTATTCCAAATCGGCGCCACCAAACGCATAGTCCGGCCTTACCGCTACGCCTACTTGCATACATATGTATGTACATTACATATATGTACGCCAATATGTAGTCCAAATTTTGGTCGCATTTATGTCAGGGCATACGTCTTATCACAAATGTTGCACGAGTAGCAGACTACTACTCGTAGACTACTTTTCCTTCTTCCTGAACCAACAATCTGAGTCAATGACATATACAAAAGACTTTCAACCCGAAATTGCAAATAAACCGTACCATTTTTATTCTGAGAGGGTATAAAGTATCAGAATTTTCGTTGTAAATTGAATTCTGTGGCGTATAACTTAAAGTCATCTTATGTATGTATCTATGTATATGCAAGTATTTTCTTTCAGATCCTTCTCTATTCGATCTAGTATATCAATATTTGTATTATACTCCACTTTTTCCCCTACCTACCTCAAATACAAATTAGTTGAACTAAACCCTGCTTAATGATGGCGGCCTTGCGAGGCAACTTTGCAAGTATTTTCTTTCAGATCCTTCTCTATTCAATCTAGTATATCAATATTTGTATTATACTCCACTTTTTCCCCTACCTACCTCAAATACAAATTAGTTGAACTAAACCCTGCTTAATGATGGCGGCTTTGCGAGGCAACTTTTTCGTGTGAATTGCAGGCAGAAGCAATTATTTCTGTGGAGTTTTGACAAAACAGCTTATTTGGCTTTCGAGTTCTTATTTTCAAATCAATAAATTTTGATCTTTGACATAAAAATTTAATATTTAAATTAAACTTTTACCACGATGGCCTTTTGAACTACAGCTCTGTTTAACAATTTGTATAAATATTTCATTAGAACATTGTTATTTTTGACATGGTAAAATTAAAGTCCACCTGGACATACGATATTTTGTCAAACTTTGCTCACATACTTAGAGTTCGGTTGAGTGTGCGCGCATGTGAACAAACATATGTATGTACATATGCACATAATTATTTCTATTCTATTTACATATCTACACATATGCTTGTACGCGCCCTTTTGTTTGGAAGTAATTCGATTAAATATGCATTGTTAACTCTGCTTAGATAACGTACGTCTGCGAGACGTACGCTTGTTGTATTTTCTCTCTCTCATAACCGTTAAAAGAGAATACTCTCGCGTTCAGTTTTCTCAGTTGTTGTTGTTGTTGTTGTAGCGGCTAGTCGCGCCCCGTAAAGAGCGGATTCACCCATGGTCGTTGTCGTCGAACTCATCTACGGGGAGGCCCAGGAAACGTGCAGTTTCGATAGGGTTGGATCAGAGGGAGAGGGGGGTTAGGTGAGTGGGTTTGAGAGGGCATGTGAATAGGTGGTTGGTGTCGTGCGGAGAATCTCCACATGCCGGACATGTGTTGGGTATGTCAGGGTTGATTCTGGATAAGTAGGAGTTGAGCCTGCTACAGTATCCAGATCGTAGTTGTGCCAGAGTGACGCGGGACTCGCGGGCAGCAGGGACTCCTCATTTGCTACAGGTGGAGGTTGGGCTCCGATGACCGCATTTGCCTGGCGGGAGTCAATGATGTTGGTGACTGTGTCTCTGTGGAGGTTGCTTAGGACCCGCCGGTACGCCTCCGGATCCAGCGGTTGTGTGATGAGTGGCTGGATCTCGTCCTTCAGTTCAAGAAGATGTCTCCTAATATGCCTGGGGGCAGCTCCACTGCAAGCAGGTGCCTATTTGGATGCCCCGAGCGGTGACATCCGGCAAGGAACTGCCTGCTGAGCATGAGGTTGTGCTCCTTAACTCGGAGCACATTGACCTCTTGGTGGAGATGCTCCTCAGGCGACATCAGAAGACATCCCGTCACCGTGCGGAGTGCGGCGTTCTGGCAGGTCTGCAGCTTCATCCACTGTGTCCTGCTGGTTCCCGGCGACCAAACTGGCGCAGCATAATTTATTACCGGCCGGCCAATCGCCTTGTATGTTGCCAACAACGTTTCTTTGTCTTTGCTCCAAGAGCTGCCGGCGAGCGACTTGAGGACATTGTTGCGGCTCTGTACTTTATTGACGATTGCGGTAGTGTGCGCGGAGAAGGAGAGCAGGCTGTCGAAAGTCACCCGCAGAATCTTCGGGTGGTTAACCGTCGGAATGGGGGTGCCATCGATATGGATGTTAAGATCCAGCCTGACCTTCTTCGTCCAGGTGGTAAAAAGGGTCGCCGAGGACTTAGCAGGGGACAGCGCCAGGTTTCTGCTGGTAAAGAAATGGGCAAGATCAGAGAGATACCCGTTCACTTTCAAACACAGATCATCAATTACATTGCCGGTTGCCATTAGCGAGCAATCATCAGCATAGGAGACAATCGTGACTCCCTCTGGCGGTTGAGGGAGCTTGGAGATATAATGATTAAACAGTAATGGGGACAGGACGCCACCCTGCGGTACCCCTTGTTTAATCCTCCTTGGTGTCGATGTTCCATCTCTAAACCATACCGATGATTGACGACCACACAGGTAATTCGAGGTCCACCGTTTTAGTCCCTGCGGGAGAGTTGACGCTTCCACGTCAGCTAGTAGCGTGAAGTGACTGACTGTGTCGAAAGCTTTCGACAGGTCCAACGCTACTAGGACAGTTCTCTCGCAGGGGCGGTGTTGGTTAAGACCGCGGTTCACCTGCGTGTTTATGGCATTACGTGCTGTTGTTGTGCTGTGCACTTTCCGGAAGCCATGTTGATGCTTAGCTGACCCAAGGTGGTATGTATAATACGGGAGGAGTAGGGCCTCAAGTGTCTTTACCACAGGTGAAAGCAGGGAAATCGGCCGATAAGAATCACCCTTGTCGGCCGGTTTCCCTGGTTTCAGTAGTGGGACCACCCTTCCAACCTTCCAGGTGTCTGGAATGATGAGGGTGGCCATGGACAAATTGAGGATCCCAGTGAGGAACTCAACTCCCGCGGGGAGCCCGTCAGGGCCAATGGCCTTGGAGGCTTTCGCCTTCCCGATGACCTCCTTTACCTCGCCACAAGTGAAGGCAAGAGGCGCGCTGTTGTTCGGTAGTTTGCGCAGCCTCCTGGTCACCTTCCGCTTGGTCCTATCCCCCGAAGGATGCAGTATAAACTGTCGGCTAAAATAGCTCTCGCATCTCTTCGGGTCCGACGAGGCACGATCTCCGAATGAAATTTCCACTCGGTCGTCGTGCTTCGTCGGGTTGGATAAGGACTTCACGGTAGACCAGAGCTTACCAACACCCGTGACCAGGTAACAGGACTTCAAATACTCTTCCCACTTGTTCCGCTTGTATTGGTCCACCAGCCTCCGAATCTCCACGTTTAAATCCTGAATGTTCGGATTACGGGGATCGGAGCGGCGAAGGTGGTCGCGTTCGTTCGCTAGAGCGGCCGCTTCAGCCGGGAAGTTGGGACATATCTCAGGGATCCTCCCTGCCGGAATGAAGCGGGCCGCAGCTGACGCGACCACTTTGCGGAACTTATGTTCGCCTTTACGAACGTCAGTGGGTGTGGGAAGAGACCTGAAGGCATTTTCGGTGAACTCCGCGAACCTGACCCAGTCAGCCTTTTTGCAGTTGATATAGGTCCGATGGTCCGCGGAGGCAAAGTCAGCAGGTCTGTCAATCGAGATGACTATAGGTAGGTGGTCTGATGCAAGCGATAGCATAGGTCGCCACGTTATGCTATTTATCAGACCTGCGCTAGCTATCGTTAGGTCAGGAGAGCTGCTGCAACTACCCATAATCCTGGTGGGGGCATCATCATTCATCGTGCAGAATGTCGAATCGTCTATCTGCTCTGCCAAATCATTTCCCCTACGATCAGCTGGTAGGCTTGAATGCCAGAGATCGTGGTGCGCGTTGAAGTCACCAACTACCAATCGGTTTTCACCTCTGAGGAGCGCAGGGTTGAGTTGCTGTGCAGTTTCGTTTCTTGAATCGCAGCTATTGACAGATTATGCCGACTCATAAAGTCGGTTATCTCCTCAATCTTGCCCTGCAGCCCATTGCAGTTCAGCTGAAGGAGTCTCGTTTGCCTCGGTAGAGTCGTCGCGGAGAGGGGTGTGAGGGAAGGGTGATGTTGCCCACCTGGTCCCTGCTGCACATGCATTGGCACGTTGGGCTGCCTTATGGTGTTGTTTGGCAGCGCCGCCACTGGCGCGTGCGGTTGCAGGGCTCTACAACAGGGAGCCAGGTAGTCACCCGCCCATTCACGTGTGGTGCGCAGGCCAGAACACACCCGAAAGTGACACCAGCCTTGGCACGAATTGCACCTGACTGATGTCGCATTCCGGTATATCCTAGCCTGACACACGGAACAGACTGTGTGGGGTACCAGGAGCTGCTGGCTACTCCCCAACGGGGGGCGGAGTTAGGTTGGTTAGGTCCATATTGTTGTATGCTCCTGCGAACCGTAGAGGTTCTGCCGGTGCTAGGCACCGGTGCACTAGGTGCAACTAGGGGAGCCGTAGAGGCTATGGGCGCCTTAGGGCGCGAACAACATGGGGCCACATAATTTGTGGACCACTCCTTATGGGTCTTAAGGCCTGAGCAGACCTTAAGATGGCTCCATCCGTCGCACGAATTACACCTTGCCGAAGTGGAGTTCGGATGGAGCTTTTTCTGGCAAACGCAGCAAAAATAGGTTTCTGGGCCAGGGTTAGGCTCGATGCCAGCCCTGATCAGAAGGAGGTGAAGCAACCCTGCTGCAAGGAGTTGCTCCAGGAGAGACAGACAACTTTTGGGGTAGGCCGATCTAAACAGGGTTAGATCGCCGAAACAACAGTCCTTGGCCGGGTGAAACCCGGGTCATTCCGGTACGTAGAACCGACTGTCATTAACAGTAGCTTGCCAGTGGTGACAATTTTTCAGTGATAAGTGTTTGCTTTGATGAAATATAACAAGTTTGTTTTCTGAGGTACGTCTGAGAGACATATCGTTATCTTTCACGTAACTTTTAGACTTTTTTATGTTCTCGTTTGTTTTTTGTATTTGGTGAAGCTCTGGGTTGTTTTATACATAAGTTTTTATTGTTTTTAGCTAATAATCATGGCGAATCGCAGTTTGGATGACACAAAAATTACTGCGAATCAGAAAATGAATTGCTGGAGGATAATATTCAAAGTGACCTGGAAGATGAGCTTGTTGATTGCATTGAATCCGATAAATCCTCTCAAGAACTACCTCATACCTCTGCGCATTTTACTTCACCGTCCGATTATCGCATTGCTGGACTTCGTCAAAAGGTCAAAATGCTAAACGAATTTCTGGAATAAACATTGTCCGAACGGCTAGAGGGCCTACTCGTCAATGCAAATCGCTGAATGATCCAATTTCCTGTTTTAATGTCTTCTTAACGGAAGAAATAATTTCGGAAGTTGAACAGTGGACAAATGCGGAGATTTCAATGAATCGCCGAGACGATATTACGTCTGCAACATTTAAAAATACAAATGCCCTAGAAATACGCGCATTAATTGGCATACTTATCTTATCAGCAGCACTAAAGGATAATCATTTATCAACATACGAAATTTTCAATATTACTTATAGTGGAACGCGATATACGGCAACTATGAGCCGCGAGAGATTCAATTTCTTAGGAAGGTATGGGACCTTTTTATAAAGCAATGCGAAACGAGCTGCAATCTAGGATCTCGTCCTCGTTGCCCATTTAATATGTATATTCCCATTAAGCCAAACAAATATGGAATAAAAATTGTGGTGATATGCGATAGCACCACGAAGTATACATATGTACATATGTTCAATGCGATTCCGTATTTGGGAAAATCGACAAAAACTTCTGATCTTCCATTGGGGGAGTATTATGTCAAGGAAGTATCCCGACCAGTGCATGGTTCATGTCGAAACATTACCTGTGACAATTGGTGCACTTCGGTCCCTTTAGCAAAAAGCTTGCTAAAAGAACCCTACAAATTGACGCTTGTAGGAACCATAAGGTCGAACAAAAGAGAAATCCCGGAAGAAATGAAAAACTCACGTGATCGGCAGGCTGGAAGTACCATGTTTTGCTATGCCGGCCCATTGACTCTTTTGTCCTACAAACCCAAGCCATCAAAAATGGTTTATTTATTGTCTTCCTGCAATGAAGAAGGCACGATTGATGGCAAAAGTGGAAAGCCGGGCATGATATTATATTATACCCAAACAAAAGGCGGAGTCACAATTCGATTTCCAATAATCAAAAGACATTGAGTCGTAAAGAGTATATGAAGTCACTTTCAGTGTCTTTGACAACCCCATGGATGCAGAAGAGATTGGAAATTCCAACTTTGTCGAAAACACTACGCAGTAATATTGAAAATGCCGTGAAAGATGAACTCAACAATGAATGTGGTACTAGTGGGGGTCAGCCCGCCTCAAAAAAGAAGAGGTACTGTGGCTTTTGTCCGTCCAAAATTCGACGTATGCCAAAAATGACATGCGTTAAATGTGATACACCCGTTTGTGGAGAACACAATAATTTAGTATGTAATTTTTGTATATAATGATCTTAAAGGTTGATTTGTTTGTATTACATAAATGAACACTGATACTGTTATCTAATTTTAGTTAAAAAAAAATTGAATTTTTTAAGTTTTATGTTATGAACTGATGTCCTTTTAAAAATACTAATTTTTTGTGATGAATTTTTAATACAAGCGAAATTTTCTTTCCATTTCTTAAATAAATATTAATTTTACTGAAACAAATGTTCAAAATAAAAGTTTAATAATAATAAAAAATCTAAATAAAAAACTACCTGAAAAACTGTTTCCATTGACATCCTAAACTTGTATACGTCTCTCAGACGTACGTTATCTTTTCAGTACTTAAAAATAACGTTATCTAAGCAGGGTTAAATAAATGCATGCATGTGCATACATATGATAAACAATAAATGGAATTAACTACTTAAAATATTTATTAAAAGTTATGTATGTGGGATTTGACCGACAGACAACACTAAACACAAACTGACCGGAATGCCTTTAAGCAACACTGGACTGTAACCCACAGGGGCAACACTGATCGACGAAGAAAAGGAGCAAAGGGAGACAGACAAACTTGACGAAACATAGGACACTCATCAACGGACCGAGTATCACGGACATTAGACTGGCTAGCACACAAGAGTAGACGACGCACCGACCAAACTGCAGGCTTCAACCTAAGCGTATATTTAAATGTGTTCAGTGTAATTTAATAAAGACTAAATGTGTATTTGAATAAGTTAAAATCGTTGTTTAATATAAAATAAAACAATAAAATTGAAAGTATAGAAGAATAAATGGTTTTATTATTTTTTTAAATGTTGGAAATAGAATTGCGAAAATTCCTTATCAAAACAAAAGGAAAATTTTCGCCAAAAAACATCTGCAACCACAAAATCTAGCTGATAACAGAGAACGTACATTAATTTTCTCTAAAATTGTTGTTTGCGCTCAACCGATGTTAAATTTTGCCCCTTATTGAGTGGTGAGCTGGACGAGAAAACGACCTTTTCCCATAAACGCGGAACGACAGCAGGAATTAAGCGAGATACTACTTCTCTGTAAATATTGGCTAAACAGCTCTCGTGATATACAGACGTGCTTTTATTTCGCTCTGCTATTTTTGGTTGTTTTTTCAATTATGGACGATGCGTAAGGCCTTTTCAAGGAATGACATTTTTGTGGTCCCATGTAATGGGCTTTGCAAAAAACGTTTTCATCGCGCTTGTTGTGAGGGCACCATATCTGAATATGATGTGAAGTTGCTTAAATCGAATCGGCATTTTTGTTATTTGTGCAATGAGTGCGTTAACATGCTTGAAAAACTATGTAAAGCCTTTGATTCAGTGCTTGTATCGCAAAAAGTTGGTATTGAATCCGCAATGACTGCATTTGATATCAAATATAAAGATTTATCAAAGCAAATTGATGATTTGAAAAATCAAATTAACGCTAATAATCAGTCTAAAATTGATTTGGATCTAGTCAAAGCAAGAAATTTTGAGGTGTTAGCTGCCGATGTGAGTGCTGTTAAAAGTGCTATTGTTGCCAATGCTTCTTCTGTTACGAACAATAACAACAGTAACGGTCGTCCGCCTATTGCTCTCGACGTTGCTGCCGCTGTTCCTATCCCTCCGCTGTCATGGGCTCAGTGTGTTTCTGTGTTAAGTGATAACGGCTTATCTCCCACAGTCTCGGCTGCACCCTCACTCCAACGTAAATTGTCTGCTGTTAATGTTAATTCTGATGCTAATGTTAATCCAGCGATCCAACCGGCTGCTGTTGTGCCTAACTCGGCTTTGTTGTCTAAGTCGCCTTTTTCTCGTTCTGCAAACTCCGCTAATGCTGCTGCTGCTATGTGTGAGTGCTTTTTCAACGTCTTCTCAGACTTCCACGTATGCGGCTACGAATGCTGTTACTCAGCCGTCTGTGGTTGGTGTGGATTCGAATGCTTGGACTACTGTGCGTCAAAAGAAGGTGCACAATCGTAAATATCGTAGAAATCTCGTTGTTGGAAGTAATGACAATGTGGAATTGGATGTCGTCATTAGAAATAAATGGGTACACGTTTCCTCTTTTAAGCCGTCCGTGACTGCAGCGAGTGTAATCGCATACGTCTCGAAAAATTCTGGCATTGATAGCAAACACCTTGCTTGCTACAAACTTGTCAAAAAAGAGGAATCCCTTGACAACATTCGCAGTGTAAATTTTAAACTTGGTGCCTCGCCTGCGTTTTATGAAAAGATATTGAGTCCTGATGTGTGGCCTTCTGGAATTAAAGTTCGGCCTTTTCTCACTTTTCAAAAGGCACAAAATACGGAACCGCATAAATAGTTCAGAGACAATTTCTAAAGACTGTAATTCCATTAAGATATATTTTCATAACACCTCTGGTATACGAACAAAGTCTGAGGATGTGCGCTTATTGAGTTTGCACTTAGAGTACGACGTATTTGTAATTATAGAGACTTGGCTAAACGAGAATTTTTATGATGCCGAGTTTTTCAATCTTAACCACTACGATGTTTTCCGTAAGGATCGAGATGCTGCTAAAACTGGTTGCAGTAGGGGTGGAGGTGTTCTCATCGCTTCCCTTTGTGAACTCCACGCGTCGTTAATTACATTAAGGTTCACGGACTCCTTGATTGATCAGCTTTGTGTGTGTTTGCATGGCAAATCCGGATTGCTGTACCTCTGTGTGTCCTATATTCCACCGGCTAGTGGTGAACATATCTATAAGTTGCATGTTGACAATATTATTGCCCTCCAATCGGTAATTGGTGAACACCAGCTATGCGTTCTTGGGGACTTCAACCTTTGCAATATTTCATGGTCGTATATTTGTAATAACTTTTATTTAACTCCATCTAATGTAAGTAATACCTTAGAATCGTATTTAATTGATAATTTTTTAAATATTAATTTAGCTCAAATTAATCGATTCTTTAATGAACTTAACCGCATCTTAGACCTAATTATATAATAATAAAAGCGATAACATTAAATTTAATTTAAATTTGGCCTGTACTGCAATCTCACCGCCGAATATGCATCACTCCCCTTTAGTACTGGAGATTGAGCTTTTTGAATATTTTCCTGTTTCTAGAGAAATTCAAGGGGTTTCTTTTAATTATGGGGCTTGCGATTTTGATTTTCTGGACCATGCTTTCTCCACTATTGATTGGAGTGCTGCATTTAGTTCCGGTGATGCTGCTTTTTGCTTTGATGTTTTTAAGAATATTATCTATGATATAAGTTATAAGTATATTCCGGTTTTTACCAATCATACATATAAGCTGCCTTGGCACACAAGGGAGTTGAAGCGTCTTAAGAATCTGAGGAACAAGTTTCTTAAAAAGTATAACAAAAACTAATGAGGCCAGACACTTTGTTTCTTACTCTAATTTTCGAGATCAATTTATTAATCTCAATAAAGCATGTTATAAAGGGTACATTGCTAACTTTGAAAGTAATATCAAAAGTAACCCCAAGTGTTTTTGGCGCTACATCAAGTCCATGAAGCGTACCTCTAGCGTTCCTACTTCTGTTTTTTATGATGATGCTACTGCTGCCACATTAAAGGATGCAGCTAATCTTTTCGCCGATTTCTTTCCTTCAAACTTTGTCTCGGATGACGAGGTTTTAGATCCGGATTGTGATGCTCCTTCTCCGGAGAATTCAAGCGTAGAATGTTATTCCTATGATGTAGGATCCTTGATTCTTACAGATGAAGACATTATTGTAGGTATTAAAAATCTTAAATATTCTTCTCAAACAGATGCTGATGGCAGTTCTGTTATTCTGATAAAGAATTGCGTCTCTTTAGTTGAACCTTTGAAACTTATTTTCATTAAATCTCTTTCTTCAGGTATCTTCCTTGATGCTTGGAAGCTCACGTCTATCTCACCTGTATTTAAAAGTGGAAATAAGAGCGATGTTCGTAATTACCGACCTATTGCTAAGTTAACTACGATTTCCAAACCTTTTGAATGTATTATCAAATACAGGCTTTTTTATAATTTTACGCATGTAATTTGTCCCAATCAACATGGTTTTATCACAGGTAGATCTACGGTAACTAATCTCGCGGTTTTTACAGATGATTGCCTTAAAGGTTTCCAAAGCGGGTACCAAGTGGATACAATATACACAGACTTTGCTAAGGCTTTTGATAGAGCCTCGCACAAAATCTTATTAAGAAAATTTTCAAAGTTAGGGTTCCATTCGACTTTCCTTCAGTGGATAATGTCCTATCTTTCGCACAGATCTAGTTCTGTTGTCTTGGATGGTGTTTCTTCGAAATCCTTCCCGCTCACGTCTGGTGTTCCGCAAGGCAGTATATTGGGTCCATTGTTCTTCTTATTGTTAATAAATGACATAGGGTCCTGTTTTACTACAGCTAAGTATCTTTTGTATGCTGACGATTTAAAAATCTATTCCGTTATAAGATCGATTAATGACTCGCTTCTACTTCAAGCCGATCTCGATAGATTGTCTCTGTGGTGTGATAAGAATTGTCTGTTTCTAAACATTAAGAAATGTTACCATATTACTTTTGCTAAACAAATTATACCGCTTTTGACATCGTATCGTATTTCCGATACTCGTCTGGAGACTCTCAATGAAGTTAAAGACCTTGGAGTTTTCTTCGACTCGAAATTTACCTTTGTTACGCATATTAATTACGTTGTAGCTAATTCATTTTCGATGCTTGCTTTTGTGCGACGCAATAGCTCTGCGTTTACTAACCCCTACACTCGTAAAATATTGTACTCTGCATTTGTTCGGTCAAGATTAGAGTACGCGGCATTTATCTGGAGACCTTATTACCAGGTTCACATTAATAGGCTTGAATCAGTTCAGCGGGCGTTCGTTCGCTACGCCCTGAGTTCACTAAACTTCTCAGGGTCTCTCCCCTCTTATGTTTCGCGGTGCCAATTAATTAACTTAATGTCGTTGCATAACCGAAGAATATTCTTGTCAATCTCTTTCATTTTTGATGTTATTTCTGGGAACGTGGATTGCCCTATGCTACTTAGCAGATTATATTTTAATGTTCCTAGCAGAACCTTGCGCCATGTTGAGCTGTTTAAAATTGGTATGAGTAAAACTCTTTACAGCAAAAATGCCCCTTTGAATAGAACTTTGCAAGAAATCAACATTATCTCCAGTTTTCTGGACCTTGATCTCTCTTTGCCGAAATGTATTTTACGTAATCGACTTAAGTCCTATTTATGTAATACTAGTAATTTTTTGTAATTAAATAATGAAATAAATGTATAATTATGTAGGATATTGTTCTGTACCATAGGCATGAATATATAAATAATATTATTTACTAATATGTGTAGTATGTAAGAATTTTTGTTCATAGACTTCAGAAATATTGAAATAAATAATAAATAAATAAATATACGTGAGAATGCCAGTGGTGCTGTCGAAAGTAGTGTTGTGTTCCTCCCTTTGCTTGCGACTCTACCAACAACCATTGACATACATAAATAAATCTTAAATAATTTATCTTTCATGTAAGAAACAACAATATATACACCGCTCTCTTCCTACATGGGTGCATATGCTTGCCATTCTACAGTGGGGTATAAATGGTTACTTTAACAACTACAGTCGTGTTTGGATATAGTGAACTATAACTAATTCACAGTATTGAGGTTGTTCCTTATATCAAGGTTCAAATTTTTATTTTATCATAATACACTTTGTGTATATAAATTCAGGAGATCATTAAAATAAATTAGTAGGAAAACATAAATTAACACGTGGGGAATAAAAGCTTGGATTAAACTGTAAATTTGGTCGATTCAAAACTTCAACTCATAAATAATATTGCTGAGTTTATCCTTAAACGGTTCAGCTGCTTGGGTATCGGAGGATTTTTAATCCAGATAGCCATCCGCAGCTGGCATGAAAATTACCTTCCGTTTCCTTAATACTGGCGTGCAACTTTTTTGCTTTTTCCTTCAGCGTTTCCCCACTGAGAGGACAGTTATTTCATTGCTCCACAAACCAGTTGAATAATGCTTTCTCCATGCGGGAATACTCCCCTTCTCGTAGAGTCTTTCTCTTAAATGATCTACTTGTCTGGTGAGAGATTATGTAACGTTTACTTTTGTTTATTCCCGAAATTATTGATTTAGCCACTCCATATATTTTTGCCAAAGATAAAATATTAACTCCATTTCTAATTTTTTCAACAATTTCCAACTTTTCCTTTAACGAAGAGAATTTCCGCGAAGACATGATCCCACTACGATTTTTTTGCACTCAGAAACTATTAAATACACATAAAAAAGCCCACTTTCAACCACAATCGGTTTGCACTCGACAAAATACATAACCATTAAGGTCAAGAAACAGCTGATTTTGTAGCAAAATACAAATAAGGGACACCCTCCTTCATTTTTGTTTCCTTCTTGTGTTTTTTTGTTGTTCTTTGCTTGAAATTGCTTTCAATTTTTTCACTATTTACAGGTTTTCAATTGTTCACTATATAGAGTACACCATGTAAAAATTTGGGTGCTCACTATAAAAGGTGTTCACTATATAGGGTGTTCACTATACCCAGACACGACTGTATATCGATCTTAAAATACTAATTAAACAGTATAATCTCCCAATAATCCTTCTAAATAAAACCCATCTAGCTAATAATTCCAGTGCTAATACGCCATTAGGTTATAAAAGGTACTTTCATAATTTGCCCCTCATCACCTCCAGCTATATTAGTTAAGAAAAAATATTCCCCACAAATGTTTTCCCTTCAGTCCCACATCTCTACTTTACTATTGGAAATACAAGCAAGAAATAAAATAAATATACATACATATGTAGGTGGCACCTACTCCCCTCCTGGCCATTTTTTCACTTCCGTTGACTTTGATAAGCTTTTAATTTTAGGTGGTGATTTCAACGCCCTCTGGGGGCTCAAGTGCGACAAATACTAGAGGGAAAATCGTTGAAGACTCATTCCTTACCTCCAATACCTATGCACTCAAAGACGGCTCCCCTACCCAATTCTCAGCACAAAAAACTTTAACGTCGTATCCAGCGTAGACATGTCAATTGCGGTTCGGGCGGGAAGTTCTAATTTCGGGAATTCAAAAGAGAATTGTTTTGTGGAATAAAAGCCATTGTCGTTACAAAAACAGGCGAAGTTCTGCAAACGAATGGAAAGAAGTTGCTAAAAATGTTGGGACTCGAAATAAGTAAACAATCTTGAATTATTTTATATTATTTATTGTAAACAATGTTGGATTATAATTAAACAATTGCATATTTATATTTTATTAACTGAGAGGTAGTTGCAAAAAATATAACTTTTAATTTCTGCTTCACGTTGTTGGGGGTTGTTATTTCTGGAATTTCTTAAGTTGCTGATTGTATATCCCAATTTTGTATTTTGTTCAAAATTATTGTGCAAAGCGTTTTCTTTTTCGATATCATTTATAACGTTGTGTATAATGCAAATGGCTTTTATGATATGAACACCATTTAACACATTAGTTTCAATTGGTTTCAATAAAATTCTAAATTTAGTAGAACTTATACCGAATGCACACTCTACTAACATTCTCGCCCTCGACAAACGATAATTAAGCACATTTGAAGCGATTAATACTGAATTTGTGAAAACACCTGCGTCGCTGTCCTTCCCGTATACTCCAACAGCGACAATTAAAAACGATAGTGTGGGAAAATTCCACTTTTGAGAATAATCTTCTCTTCCAAAATGTTCGACAGTTATATGTATCTTTGAACCGATATCCAAATGGCCTTGCAAACCTCTTTGACTATAGAAGCAACAGATGACTTCGATATCCTGAATGAAAAAGCAATTTGTCTAAATTAAATATTCATGTCGACAGATACCTATAAGTTTTTTTTTGTATTTTCAGGAGTGGATGCTAGAAAGATGTGGCGAAATTAGCCAGACTAGTTTAGTAATGAATTGAAAAAAATTCCAAAAGGGAAATTGGGGGCTTCAGAAGACTAATCAGCAATATATACTGGGGAGTGTTTCAAAAGCCTGCTTTTTCTTAAAAATATACTGATCCCAAGAGAAATAGATGGAAATTCGTCGACGCTGCTGGTAGATTCAACTACTGCAACTAAAGCACATAATGAAGTGTCGAATGCCGGTATCTTCCATGGTTATGTATCTATTTTTTCTGACATATAGGCAACCCATTCACGTTCAGCGCTTATCCCAAATTTATGTGTTATAAGCCGAGCCTACATCTGAATGGAGAATTCAAAATAAAAACGAACAAAAAAAAAACTAAAAAAATAATCTATTGTTACTAAAAGAGTTTCATGTACACCTTGTATGAAATATGCAGCAAAAATTAAATAAATATTTCAAAAACTAAAATATTTGTTTATTTTTAATTACCCTGTAGTAAAAAAAAAAGCCTTTCCTCGGTAGATATAGGTCTCTGAAAGTTTGTTGTACTTTAGTAACAAATATGATATATTTCAAATGTTTTTATCTGTATTCTTGTATACTCGTAAAATTTAATTTCATTTACTCGCAATTGTGAATACAGATGATGGAAGTCGCCAAAAACAAGTCTGCCTTTGTATATCACATATGTTTTTTATTTTGTTACGTTTCTTTTTAAGATTTCACAATATTCTTAATTTTAATAAACTGTTTTATAATAAAAAAAAAATTAATTGCCACCGAATGATCAGTTTATTGTAACCACTCGCATTAACGCATAATCGCTTTGTAATTGGACGCTTCTCGTATTCCACGCACAATTTTGTGAGCAGTACGTTGCATTATTAGATGACCGTCATGAAATTGATCATTTTCACCAAACTCCTTTTAAACCGCCGACGCAGCTGATTGGTTGAAATTCCAAAACACATGTTTACATGGTTGTTTCCGCTAACATCAACCAAGACACGTCCAGGACTCCATTACTCTCCCTTCTCCTTATATTATCAAGTAATGTTTTCTCTACGAGCATTTATCACCAGCTTGGAAAACAAGCATGTTAATTCCCATCCTTAGACCTGGATACCATAATAGTCAAGTCGCTTTTAAAAGCCAAATCACCATCGACTCCTTGTTGCACCTTGATCAATACATTTCCAATGCTTTGTCTAACAAAAGTTACATTTCGCTGATGTCCCTCGACTTCCTAAAAGCCTTTGACCGTATAAGTATCCACAGTGTACTACAACAACTCACTAAGTGGAAGGTTGGCACACAAATATTCAGTTTCATAAAATCCTTTTTATGTAATCGTAAAATTAGCGCCCTTATTTAATTTTCCCGTTCTTCCACCATTCCCCTAGATAATGGAGCTCTTGAAGGTTCTCCCCTACCAGTAATCCTTTTTGTTATATCATTTGATGTAATAAGTTTACTTCTCTACCAATTCAGGTCTATAAACTTTATGCCGACGATGTGTTAATATACTCAAAAAATACCGACCAAACAGCTATTGAGAACTTTCACAGAAAGAATCCCCCGTATTTCCTTCTATTCCCAAACTTCGGGCGCTTCAATATCCAATAACTTTTGCAAATGTAACAATTTTTTTAGGCATACTCCCAGACTCTAGATATAATTTTACGCAACACCGTCAGCACATAAGATATAGTATAAGCTTTAAACTACGCATCGTTAAATATCTTTAGGCTAAGCGCTCATTTATGCACTGCTGGCCAACATAACAAAGGCTCTTATATTATTAAGTCTGCAAAGAATAACTTTTTACCAATGCAAAAGTGGCACAAACGTAAAATACTACATATATCCGCCGAGGTTACTCAAGCAGACATCTTTCATCAATGAACTAGGTTACCTGAGGAAAGTGAATACTCCTAGTGATGTCTACTTGTCAAACTACCTAGCAGTGGCCGAAACATGCATAACTAATGGCTGACAGCAAATCTTCCATCAGAAGTCAGCTCAAACCTCTTATGCGTTGTAACAGAGCAAGAGGAGGTACTTCCCACTAGGTCTTCTTTATTCGTTCGGTTAAATTTTCACCGCACAACTGAGTGAAAAACAGAGGTAAATTCGTTATTTGCTCGGACAGAATGTCCTGCATTACAGCTATAAAGGAAAGTAACCATACAAATTATATTATTGACAATGCCGACTCCTGGACACGCAAAAATACAAGGTATCAAGAACATTTATCGGCTTATTAAGCATGAAATGCAAGCCATATTGCTATCAAACTGGAGTGGGTATAACCACCATTATTCCTCAATAAATCACGGTCGCATTAAACCTATATATGACTCCACTATACCGACGAACTACATATGTTACGCCATACACTCACTCGTCTTCGTCCTGGTCATACAATCATCGCTGACTCTCGTCTACTCATCTACTGAACCCAGTCGATGCCCATTTCGCAACCTTTCCCTTAACGTAAACTATCTATTGCCAACCTATTCCACACTTCAAACCATTTGTTAAAAGATCCTGCAATCGATAATGTAAAAAGTGCAAGTATATCAAAGGTTGAGGTTGACGTATCTAACCTCATCCTTAGCTGCGTGCCAGCCGAAAGCCTCCGATGCCAGCGCTGCGTTTCCTTCATGTATCATCATTATATAGTAATTATATTGCTATGTAAACTTTTGTAAAATAAAAAAAAAATATTTGTAAAGTTTATGCTCTGCTGTGTTGTACTATACTTATATGTATATATTAGCGTTAACTTACATATTCAACATTGTATTGGGGCTATCTCTTATTAATGCATGCATGTTTAGTATTAGTATTATTTTTTTTAATGATTTTTTTTATTTGCAGATCGTTAATTCAATAAAAAAATGCAATTCAGCGGCGACTTTTCAAAATATGTAAGTAGGGAGTTTTTAGAAAAATGATTTTATGAACGACTTTACAGTTACCTTTCTTTTGGTTGTAAAAATGTTAAAATGACTAAACTTTTTTTTTTTAAATTTTGCTACTTTTCAAAATATGAAAGTAGGAAGGAAGTAAAATTTTGAAAGTTTTTAGACAAGCGATTATTTAAACGACTTTAAAATGTTTTTGTAGTGTTAATACATATCAAAATTAAGGTAATAATTATGCTAAAAATGACTTTATTTCATAGTTTTAATAAATTTCGACATTTTGTTTTGATTACACCAGAGATAGTTAATTGAAATTGAGAATCATCAGTGGTTTTTGATATATATAAAGTTACACAATTACATAATTTTATATACATATTATTATGCATTCCTATGTTGCTTTTTCTGGATTTATTAAATGACAATATTAAGTTTTGAGCTCAAGGCCAGTATAAGGGAAGTATTTGGAACAACAACAGTCAGGATTGTTAGAAACGATAGCTTATACTGACCTTGAGCTCAAAAATTAATATTGTCGTTTATTCTTATGTATATTACCTACATATATTTTTATAAGAAATATAAATTTTTGTTAATAATTTAATTTTTAATGTAACAAACTATATACGATTTGTACAAATACTTGCGTGTAAATTAAATTATAGTTACTTTTAGTACAAATGTATGTTAATTTAAATTTTTGGATAATAAAGAATTTTAAATGTAAATGGTTTGCTTTAAAAGTCTAAAAACATTTTAAATCCTTTTGAAGAAACAAACAATCCTGCGCGGGCTGGCGAGAGAAATTAGAGAAGATCAGCTACAGGGTTTTCTTCTTGGCGGAGCTTAATACGTACGACAGTGATGCCTGATTACAAGTACAATTATCTACTTTTTTTAGCCAGTTTTGAAGTTTAACGTTGCCCACGCTTTATAAAGTTCTTTGACGGCGTGGGGCTGGGCAGGGATTTCATTTCATTACACTTTAATGTTAACAACCAAAACAAAATTGTATTTAAATAATTTCACACTTTAAATTAGTTCTTTTCGGCAAAAGTGAAAGGGAAACGGTTCGCGCGTAATTTTTACTTTCATATAAAATGATTCTGAGAAATGTTTATCGGTTAAATTGTTAAAAAATCATGTTTAAAAATGCGAAGCGAATATGAAGTGTGCAGTGTTTAATGTGAACAAACTCAGGGCTAAAATTGGCGAGAATGTTGCTGATGAATGTTTTCTTAAAGAGTAGTTAAATTATCAGTGCGCATGTGACACTGTGCCTTCAACATTATTCAAGGTTTTCACAAAAGCTTCAACATTAAAATGATGTGCGGGTATTTCAATGCCTTTTACTATCAAGGACAAAATTGCTACTGAGATTGAACAGCTCAATTTTCAAGTTAAACAAAAAATTCTTAAAAAATACTTAGAAGATTCAAACATTTTTTTTTACTTCTGATATTTTTTGTTGTTCAAAATGTTGAAGTTCCGCTCACTGTAAGTTTAAGGATGTTTGTATTATATAAACCTTGATCGTGTTCATTTTATGCGTGTGAACACCAAACTGTATGACGAAATTTAAAGCTTAATTGTCTCAGCTAATTGGCCTGCTTAAACACAATGCAAAGCTAACCTTCGTGTAATAAAACTTGTTCCAAACTTTAGTTTCAGGATACTATAAAAAAGGAATACCCTTTTCGCTACCTTTGCTTCAAAATACACATAGTACATATGTACATATGTATGTTCAAAAGTTCACTTCCAAGTGAATATCATGCAAATTCACTTTCAATTCGAAATTTTGTGCTTTGTATTTCGTTTCGAAATAGAGTTCACAAGAAAAATGTTAATTACACAAAAAAAATTATTCACAAAATTTTTTAATTTATTATTAAAAAACTAAGTTTTCCTGTTTTCGAGCATTTGGAAATTTTTCATTTGTTATGCATTTGTATCAAAAATTAAAAACGATCTTTTGACCAGATTAAAAATTGTTTGCCCTTTTTTTTAATTTTTTCAAATTCAGTGTAATTTTTTGGCCACTATCCACAAATTACACAGTGCTACAAAAAAGAATGAAGTCGAAATACCTGGGAAGTGATGTTATTTTTCTTGTAGGTCTTATCGAGTAGAACGAGAATCCAATTTTGGAATTTGTCAAACACCCCCAAAATCTCGACTTAACCTTAAAAAACCGATTTTTTGTGCTTTTGCGCACTTCAGACCTTTTGACGTTATAAGACGTCTTAATAAAGCTGAAGAAATTAACTTGTTTTTGCACAACAAACTTAAATTTTGCTACCCTTTTTCTTCTTTTTTTGACTTTGGCGATATTTTCACACACTATTTTATAAAAACACAAAATGAGTTTTGATTAGATTCAAAGAGAACGTTTAATACTGAGTTCAAGGAATGTTTCCTTTAAAAAATCGGCCAAAAAGTTACTGAGTTATTTTACTTTTTATAAGAACGAAATTTTTGCAAAAATTTGCTTCTGTTGTTCCCAAAGAAATTATCACTTAATTTTTGAGTTTTTACTCAATTTTGAAGTCTTTATAAATTTCCGTTATACTGAAGTGCACGTGTTGTTTATCTTTTGTTGTGTTTGCTGTTAAATTGGATAAAAATCGTGGTAAAGTAAAACTAAAATGTGCGACAAGCGTAATAAGTTTTGCTACATTTGTGGCTTATTTATGGATACAAGTCATCGGCGTGATTTTATAAATAATATTGGTGTTGTAAAAATATATAACAAGATTTTCGAAAGGTTTTATAGTGCGAGTCGCTGGTATGAGCCAGAATTTATTTGTGAATATTGCTGCACAACATTAAAAAAATTTAAAGTTCAACAATAAATTACTTGGCCCTTTTCTGTGCCTATGACTTGGCATCATCAGGCATATCATAAACAAGAGGATTGCTATTTTTGCAAAACAAACGATTCAGGTCTCAATTTTAAATCGCGGAAAAACGTAAAGTATGCGAATGTTGCTACGGTTACAAAACCAAAATACTTAAATGCCGAAGTGCCTACAAAAAGTGAGTCCATTGATGCTGGTGAAACATATTTAGTAGAGGAAGAATTCCCTTCCCAGGTATTTTTGAGTGTCACACTGTGTTATAATTTCTAAGGTGTGAGTATTTTTGAAGTCCAGTCAATTGCAAAGAGAAAGAGTGGTCACTGCTCCAAGTCTGTTGGCAATTGAAGAAAAAATATTTAGACAGTTTTTTATTTCTTCTGAACAATTTTTGAAGTGGGCTTAGCACAGTGGATGAACTTAATCGCAGCTAAAAAGTCAAGACGACTCAATTTCATATTGAATTAAATTTTAAATAAAGACCTGCTTAATACCAAATTTAAGTACACCCGCATCACAGTTGACAAATACAATTTCGAAAAAGTAGAGGACTTTCTTTATCTGGGAAGCAGCATTAACACCTACAGCCTGGAAATCCAACGTAGAATCTCTCTTGCCAACAAGCGCTACTTTGGGCTGAGTAGGCAATTGCGCAGTAAAGCCCTCTCTCGACGAACCAAAACCACACTCTATAAGTCTCTCATCATGCCCGTGCTATTGTATGGCGCTGAAGCATTGGCACTGTTAGCATCGGATGAGACGGCCCTTGGAATGTTCGAGAGAAAGATTCTCCGAAAGATTTATGTGCCTCGTCTTTGCGACGGCGAATTTCGCAGCCGATAGAACTATGAGCTCTATGAGCTTTACTACGACATAGACACAGTCCAGCGAATTAAAATACCACGGCTATGTTGGCTGGGACATGCCGTGCGAATGGTCGGAAATGCTCCAGCCCTGAAAGTATTCAACGAGGTACCAGCTGGAGGTGGTAGAGGAAGAGGACGTTGGATGGACCAAGTGGAAAAGGACTTGACATCACTTGGTATTTTCAGGCGCTATTGGTTGAACTAGGGCAAACTCTCTTAAGCGGTTATAGCAGCAAATATGTAAGTAAGTAATTAGATTTGTAGAATACTTGTGTACTTTGTACATAAATACACGTTTCTATTAAAAAATGTTACCAGAATTTTAAGATTATTTTCTACTTAAACATCCTACAGTAAACTTGAATAGTAACTTATTTGTCGTAAGCGCGCATACGAATTTGACTTACCTTATATGAACCAAGGTTCTTCACAGAGCAACCTAATTTAACATTTCGTCCAGCAGGTACAGTAACATTATCGATGTATTCAGTAAATTCGGGTTCTTCGACAACAGCTAAAAATAAAATGTGAGGATCTTAATTCAGAATTCATCCCAAAATTCATAAACAATTTGTATTTGCATTCTTTAAGTAGTTATTTGCGCATTCATGTATTTTTTAAATCTTTTTTGTTGAAGACTTGCGGTTTAACTCTATGAATGGTTGTTTTTACATTATCTATACTAGTATTGCCAAGTATTGTTCAATTTTAAAGCAAATACCGAGAATTTTACTCAGAGGAGAACTTTTCTGAAGGGGATTGCTCTTTAGTTGAAGCCAAATATTTCAAAATGGAAAGCAATACTAATTTTTATTTTTATTTTATGGCTTAACATGTAAAGCATATGTGTCCAATTTGATTCGTAAGTAACATAAATAACAGTTTTAGCAAATACTGGTTAGTTACATATTATTTGTTAAGTTTTTTATAATAAATATTTTTGTTAATGTAAAGTGAGCAAAATGCTCTCGAGCGACCATCGAGACAGAAAAAGGTACATAACCAAACACTAGCTCTAAAATCTTTTAAATTTGTATTTATTTTATTTTATTGTCTCATAATTATATCATCCAAACTGTTATTATTATTAAATATGGGTATACTCGCGCTGTGGCCTAAAGAGATATTTTAAGTCGATTCTTAAAAATAATATAACACAATAAAAATAATATCAAACATAATCTTAGGGTTCCATACGTGCATATTAGCTCTTTGGAGAATGTCGTATTGTATATATTATTATCACTCGAACCCAAAGCTACTTAAACAAAAGGTGTGCGGGTATATGACTTATAACACGTGGGCAGGCGCACAATACCTTATTTGGCGTTTCGTCAGCTAGCCCACAAAACAGACAGTCCGCCTCTTCAGCTAACTCCATTTTTCAAAGATGGTATCTTAGCTTGCAGCGACCTGTGAGGTAGCCAGTGAGAGTTCTTATTCTCTCCCGGCTGAGAGTCAGAAGTCGTTCGGAGATCTTTCAAGAAGGAGATATAAGCTCGTAGATTACCTTTTACACTAATCTTCTCCAATCTTCTTATTAGTTATGCAGTGTAACCCATAGATTATTCGCAGAAAGGCTCTGAATCATGCAGACGTCGTTGAGTCCTAAGTTTTGAAAAACCGTCTGCCCTTTTGTTGCCTTCAATCCCTTCAAGCGCCGAAACCACCACAACGTTACTATATTGCGGCCAATTGCTTCAGCAGAGTTTTGCAGTCATCTACCCACCTCGATATCATTAAGTATGCGTCCAAGGCTATAAGAGCAGCCTGACTGACAAACGTAGTATGCACTTATTCTGACCTCTTTTGTCCTTCTGTGAATACATGGCGGGCACAGAGTTCAATTGCGTAAACCTCAACGCGTAATATGGTTGGGTATGTGCCCATTGGCAGACTCTCCTGAAACTTACTGAACTGTTAAATGATATAATAAATTTCCCAAAAGCAGTCTAGTATACTCCTTTTTTCTTCGTTTGTTAATCTAATCAAATACCAACTGCTTCTTTTGATAGCCGGAAATGTTGAACAAACCTTAACATAAATAAATAGAAAAATAACAACGCTTTAGTGAAACCCTTTGTTCTGGCAGTGGCACCCGCCGAAAACAAGCTTCTTCCAAATGTTGATTTTCATTTTAAAAATAGTGCTAGCAATTCGTCAAAACATTATATTAAATTTATATTTTCCCAACCGATATTGAATTTACAATATAAAATTTCAAACTGTTTCGAGAATCTATTTCTGAATCCAGGAGACCATTAAGCCAAGACAAGGTATGCCAGTTACTCAACCTATTTTTTTGAGTAGCCCCATTTCGGCAATGCATCTAAATGAAGTTAAAAAAGTGGCTCTAATTATTTAAATTTGTTCAGCAGGTCCTGTGAGTTCTCATATCTATCATTGAATAAAGCTCACATGAATTTCAAATTGGTTTCAAAAAATATAAAAATTTTACTTTATTAACGCTGTATTTTTAAAAGTATAAGTAGGCACTATTGAGACCGTCGACTGTACTCATGTATAAATTTTGGAGCCAAAGAATCAAGTGGAGGCTTAAGTCAACCACCATATCTACCATTCAGTTAATGTGCAAATGGTAAAAGCAAACTTTTATCAAGGATTCTAGTATAAAAACAGAAATATAGTTTATTAATATAAAGATAACTATCCTGGAACACAACACGATTCATAATGGATCGAATTATGGAAACGAGAACCATTGCATGTTTGCAGGTGATTCTGGATATTCCATGGAGTCGAGTTGATGACTACTTATTTGTAGTTTGAAATAAAATATTTGTAGTTTGAAATAAAATAGCATCTTATTTCACTTTAATCAAACATAAAAAACCGATCTCAAAGTTATATTTGGCAGCACGAATTCATCTAATTTTTTCATTCCTTTTTATGGTTCGCCCATTTTAGCATTAAGTTTGATCAAGATGCGACTCTTTAGTACTTTGAATAAACACAACGAGACAGTTGTAAAGTGTAGTTAAGAAAAATTTAGTGAATCGCATAATCGTTACTGCAAACGACAAATATTGTCGGCAAAAATTTCGATTATCGGATCGTTTAAAGTTAGTGAATCGCACTACTGGAATCTCTCTATGATAGCTTGTCAACACAGAGCGCGTTGTTACTTTAGAGGCGAATGCAATACAATTAGAAAACAGCATAAAAAATCTGCAACAACAGTTCGAAACTCATCTTTGGAGTGCCGTTCGTTGTCAATCGACTTTTTGGTTCCACAAGTCAGTGACATTTTCCGCTCTGCACGTCCCCCACTAGACCAAATAGCGCTGTTATTGTAAAGTTTTACTCTACTCAAGATCGGAATCGGACGCTGTGTGCATTTCGTAAGTATCGCAGACGAACAAACAGTGCAGATTCTCTTAACGCAGCCGATTTGGAGGGCCGATTCAACATATTTGACAGCTTAACTCTGGCCAACGGGAGGCGATCAAGCTCAAAAGTGCTGGCAGGATAACACCTGATTTCACTCTGCGAGGCTCAGTGTATATTAGAACTATATCACTGCTATACAAGTTTGTACCCAAGATGTAATGCTATCAGTGATATGATATCAATACCATACGTGTCTGGGATTCTATTTATCATAATTATCATAATTTTTGATTCAATTGTTTGTTTCCATGTTTTCAAATTCAAAGAAATTTTTCCCGTATATGTACTGCTCGAGCTCTTCTTCTGGGATCACGACATCTTATTGGAGAACATATGTATATGTAGAACATGATTCTGTCATACAAAGTTCTGAAAATAATGACAGCTAAATTCTGATGCTACTCAATTGTAAGTTTTATTTTGGGAGTAGGAATATTTAAGTTGCATTTTGAAAGTCTGCCTTGGTATCTTAAAATAGTATGGAAAAATTATGTAGATCGTAAGTTGTATTGGATTAAAATCCAATCAATTAATCAATTTGATATAAATGAGTAAGGTTGACGACAGAGTACACGCTATAAGCGGAGCAAAGCAGTAAAGCTATATCGTGCTATAAATAGCATCATGTATTTTCTTATGTGTTTGCTTGATGCATGTCAGAGTGTAAACGAAGAGCAAAGCGTATTCATGCTATAAATGAAGCGTGAAGCTACAAAGTATGTTGTGAACTGCTTTATAGCATGAATTTGCTTGAATTTTTGATATTCTTCTTTTTTTTTTTTTTTTACTAGCATACCCTCTGCCATGTGATAGCTTTGATTATAGCAAGAAATATTATCGCTTCAATCTTCGCTCCGCTTATAGCGTGTACTCTGCCGTCAACCTAAAGAAAGTTCCGTCTTCGATGACTTCATACCTTTCATGAATATATAAAATTTATATTTATTTTACTACCATGATTGCGTAATGATATTCAATTTCAGAATATCATTCATTTTTCTCATATGAAATAAAATACAATAAAGTAAATAAATTTAAAGTAAAACCTCATATCCGAACAATCAGTGGTATGGTTACTGTACCTTATAAAGCACCGAAATGGTTGCATTTCTTAGTGAACCTTGTATGATTGATAAGTAAATATCTCACAAATTTTCACGGTTATAGTAGCGGGGGAGTTTTGAAAAAATTGCAATTTGATACTTCTATTGTCTGGGAGCTATACATAGGTTATATTGACCAGACCTCGAGAATATTCATTGGATACTGTTTATTCATGATAAGTGAAATGAGTGCAGATTTCATGTTCTTAGCTTCTTTGGCATAGGATTTATAATGCAAAAACGAATATCAGAACAATAAGTTGTATTGCAGCTATATGTGTCGGTTCCGAAAATTATTAATACTTTACCAAATCAAAATAATAATAATTTACGTTGGAATAGGCAGACGGGCAGGGGCTTAATCGAGTATGATCTTTTCATTGCACTGCTCTTGTTAGTTTAAATACTTACATTTCTACATATGTATTTTACAAGATCCGTACAAACAATTTTGAAAATTTAGGAGCCGATTTGTCAGACGGATGAGACTGCTAATATACACACCCCTTTATTATTGAATCAGACAGAAAAAGTTCACCAATAATTAAAGAGATCGACGACTAACAAACCTTGGTGGCCAAGGAGAGCGAGAGGGGGTTAGATTACAACGAGGAGATATGTTTTTGATTATTAATTTTTATAGAATTTTGTCTAAAAATATAAAAGTGTAAGAAGAAATCTCCTTGTCAAAAATCATATAAAGTTAATTAATAAGGAGATTCTCTCGTATTTACCTACTCCAGTCTTATTGAATTTATGATAAAGAAATCTTTTTATTTTTAAAAGAGCCCTGTTTTTTATACCCGAGCGCACTGGTGCCCAGGGTACTATAACTTTGTATACCCAACGGTTGTTTGCATAAAAAAACCGAGTTAGATATAGACATATATATATATACCAAAATTATTAGAATTAATAGCGAATTTTATTAAGCCATGTCTGTCGGTCCGTCGGTCCGTTGGATAACCCGAGTAACACATTGCCCCGGAGCCAAGGTACTTTGGTATTGTAAAAAGGCGAAATGGGACAATAACCACACCCACATAACGGTGTTTTGTGAAAATCAAAAAGTAACTGTTGCAGATAATTTGCTCTACTAATTTGATTCATAGGATTGGGTTTGGGAAAGGAATATGCGTGCAAATTTCTTTTTGGAAAATGGGCTTGAGGCCGCCCACTTTATAGGAAAAACTTATTGTCCGAACCAACTTGACCAAACTCTACCAAATTCTGTACTCGTAATGCATTTCGTGTCAGTAAGCAAAACTTCGAAACTTGTTAAAATCGCCCACCTCTCATATAAGGGTAATTTTAAAAATCAAAAACGCGATATTTAAGTCAGCCTTAAAAGATATCGCTAAATTTTATATCAAGGATGGCGCGAGTGTGTAGCATGTGCGCACTTCATTCGGTGAGTCCCAGGTTCAAATCCTAGTCGGGCCAAGTAACATCCAAAATTATATAAAAGTTTTTTCAGATGTATGCATATTTTTTAGATATTGAACACTGCCTTTTTGCTTAAAATATATCCTAATATAAAGGAAATATGTATGTATAAAGCGAATATCAAATATCTTAGTCAAACAGCTGGACAAATTTTCTGAATAGTAGTTTCGCCATGAGTCCGCCTTTTTCCCCAACAAATATCTATATACCAAATATTGTACATATGCATAAAATAGTTGTTGAGTTACAAGCCCTATATCATGGTAAAGGGCGTGGCACTACCCATTTTTCCAAAATGATGCATAATTTGACCTATATGACATATGTATGTACTTATATAACCCCAAATATCATTCATATGCACCAAATAGTTGCGAATTAAGGACGAATTGAAATCTTCTCTTCTATGGAAGCGTGGCACCGCCCATTTTTCCAAATTTATATACACTCTACGTTCGGCCCGGGGATCTCTTCAACCTACTGTGCAAATTACATAAATATTGGTTCAGGAATTTAGACGCCTATAAAGGACTCACATTAATTTTTATTTATAAAATTGACTTTGAAATAAAAACATGCCCCGGGTATTTAAAGTTCGGTTGAATCCGAACTTAGACTCTTCCTTCCTTTTTATACCGAAGCGCAGTGGTGGCCTTTATTTACTTAACGGTATTTAACAGTATACCACAGCAACCCAGACAGATATAGCACGCTTTGAATTTCAGCTCATATAACAGTATTTAAAAAAAAAATTTAAAAACGTGATATTTAAAAATATAACTGTACTTAAACACATACATTAAAGGCATACCAATTTATTTTAGTTCTTATTTAAATAAAAAAAGTCATTTAGTTTTTCAAAATCAGGATAATTACATTCACTTTTATCATATACAACAAGCACGGTTTATTTGAAATAAAAACTTGCGCCGGGTATTTAAAGATCGGTTGCACCCGGACTTAGACTCTTCCTTACTTGTTTGGATATAATCTACTATATATTGTTTTTAGTTTCATATTATGAATATTGTTCTTTCGATTTTTGTATTTTTAGAACGAATAAAGTTATAATTATTTTTAAAAATAAATTTCTTTAAGTACCCGCTGGTGGCGCTACCTTTTTCTCTCGTTGTGTTTCTTGTGCAATTGTATTAAAGCTGCCAGTTGTACAATAAAACCTTAAAGTTGTAAGAGCCAAAAATTATTGGAAAACAGACGCTTTAAAAATGTAAGAATTATAAATATAAGATTTATAAGAATTTGAATTGTAAAACCTATAGCAAATATGTATTTATATTATTTGTTTATGTTCATATATGCTAGCAAATAATAAATGTAAGCTCACGATTATTTTGCCAATTATCTGTTCATAAAGAAAACTGTAATATGAGCCAGAGTGATATAGCCACAAAGAGACCAAGACGAGTGTTCTATCAGCACAACGTAACCACGCTTATTTTTCGTATGTGGCCCACAAGAACACCATCGCCAATAACAACTAAAGAAAATAAACGCTCGACTACTTTCATCACCACTGATTCGCGTTTGTCATGGAGTCAGCAATGAGCTTCGCTATCAGCGCTGCCCACTACGACAGCAGTATCGTCATGGGCAACAGCAACGACGCTGAACGCCCTTACATGTATCGGGTCTTACAATAGGAACGCACAAAAGTTTTTTTTTAAATAAAACAAAAACGGTTTGAGATATGTATTAAATTCTTTGACTGGGCCATTTCGTGAGATAACACGTTCACCAAACTTGGTTTTCAATAAATCGATTGTGACATTCGCTGTGTGGCTTGTGGCGCCGTCCTGTTGGAACCACATATTGTCCAAGTCCATATCATCCAACTCGGGCCAAAAATATTTCGCTATCGTTGAGCGGTAGCGATTCCCATTCAATGACGCCGCCGGCCCATACACCGCACCAAACCGTAATTTTTTCGGGATGCAATGTTGACTCATGGAGTACGTGTGGATTGCTGCCTGCCCAATAACGCATATTTTGCTTATTGACGAAGCCATTCAGCCAGAAATGACGACGACCATAAATTGGGCGTAGCGCTCTTAAAGTTGAGGCCATTGACTTCGAATTTCGGTAGTCAATTTTAATGATTTCGACTCGTTTATGGATCGTATATCTTTCCATGATGAAATGGCAAACCTTACTGAAGAGAAATGTGAAAAGAGCGGGGAAAATATGGGGTCGTTTGCTGTCACTATCAGTCTACTTTTGTAGCGTTCCTATTGAAACCCCTTTACTATCATCACAAAGACTTCGGCATTAATCATTGCTCAGCCACCGATTATGTAAACTACGCATAAAACAAGCACAATACCAAAAACATCAGCAACGCCAAGATCTAGGTCACTGGTGTAGACAGGTATGGAGCGCTATGTCCAAATAAACTCAGCCCCAAAAATATAAGTATAGAAAGTAGAGCAAAATCAATACGACAGGAGAGCATTTCTTAGCGATACAGTTTAGGATAAGAATACTGCAAAAGTCATTCCCATGACTATATACATATATCCGTGAACAAAATTCAAATGCTTTGGTAAAAAACCAACTAATCGGCAAAAACACTTTTCATATAATATCGGTTACCAAGGGCAATATTCACGAGACGAAACTAGAAATATGCACGGAAGAGCATTACCGGTTGGTATCGAAATATCTTAACGATACTAAAATAAACTTCTATACTTACCAACTTAAAAGTGCAAAGGGCCTACATGTCGTAATTAAAGGCATCGAGCCTACTGTAGAACCAGCAGAAATCCTTAATGTCCTGAAACTCCAAAGGTTCAATGCAAAGGCTGTAATAAATATAATCAATAGAAATAAGGTTACCGTCGAAGAGCCTCGTAAACGAAACGGTATAGTGCACCAGTTGCCAAAAATTTGGACACACAAAAACATATTCCTTCTTACGCGTCGTTTGTGTGCACGTGGATAAGAACGATCCCACCATGAAAAAATGCAACAAATGTGTGAGCATCCATATAGCTAACTACAGGGGATGCCCTATATACAAAGAATTAAAACATCTAAAATGTGCCTTTTACATGCACTCATGTTCAACTCAAAGGCTACTTCCAGCGGCTCATTTGCTGATTCCGTCAAGACCGGACTTCAGCAACCCGATCCCCAACCAACTTTACCAATCTTAGCACCTATCTCCGGCAACACTCTTAAAAAAACATGATGAAAATCATAACTTTTATGTAATCAACAATGGAAGAGCTTCTGAAAAATCAAAATCAGCTTATCCAATTGTTTGCTGAAAAACAGGCGAAATAAAGCCCCCGTTAAAAATATGCCCATGGAATGCCAACGGCATTTCTCAGCACCGACTAGAGCTTTTGAAGTTCTTAAACGATAAGGAGATCGATGTCATGCTCTCTGTCGAAAAGCATTTAGCAAACAAAAATTGCTTCCAGATATCAGAAAACGAAGTTTACACAACAAATCATCCTATTGGCAAAGCGCATGGCGGGATTGCAGTTCTAATTAGAAGACGAATCAATTACAATATTCCTCCACCGTTTGCTATGAATTACCTGCAAGCTACTTCATTAAGTGTGATTACGAGTTCTGGCCTCCACGGTTCTCCATATCGGTGAATCAATTTATGGTGTTTTACAACAATCTTGGAGCTCGCTTCATCGCAGTGGGCGGCTATAATGCTAAGCACCGCCACTGGGGTTCCTTCCCGCTTGATTAATCCAAAGGGGAGACAACTCTACAAAGCACTTATTGATGCATCAAACAACCTTGGTTATTCATCACCAGGAAAATCCACATACTGGAGACCTTACAAAGATCTGCTGCTCTACAATTGAAAACAAGATATTCAAAGCAAAACCATCAAATTACAAATAGTCAAATAGAACGTCTTATGGCAGAAAATGGCACAACCATAGATCACCGACTGAAAAACAACGGCTAAAAGTCGTAACACACGAGCTTTACAAAGTCCTCAAGACTGGGTTCGCTCATACTAAATAATAATAAATGTATATTGAAAGCTTGTCACCAACCAGCACAAACTGTTCTCTATCGAAAGCGAAAACTTGCATACAGCCACCTTAAGAAAAAGCTAAAGTTTTGGCGCATCATCTGAAAAACGTACTGCAGCCAAACCTGTCATCAAACGGATATTATTACAGAAAGTCATATTGAATGAGTAGACGTGTTTGTGCGGCGCTCTTAAGTTTTGCAAGTTTTTGTGGGTATCATATTAATATTTTCCAATTCTTTGGTGTTAAACTCCGTACAATTGTGATATAAGAGGTTACCGACCATATTTTGAAGTGCAACTGATTGTGTCTAAAATATGTACAGCGTGTTGCACTTTGAACAGTTTTCGCTGAGTGGTATTAGCGATCATGAAATATTTATTCTGAGTTATAATTTAAAGTTAAGTATTGCACTTAGTGCGGCAACTGATTTGTTGTATTATAGAAATTTAAATAAGGTAAATATAAAAGAATTAGCTGCTGAAGCTTCTGCTCTTCTGTGGAATGCTGGCTGATATTTGGGCGATGTTAATAAAAATGTGCAACATTTTCCCAACCTTGTTAATTATTTATTTGTAAATATGTACCTTTGAGAAAACGTTAGATTAAAAAACAAGCAACCTTGGTTCTTCAGGGAGGTGCTTAAATCAATAAGAGATCGCAATAAAAGGGACTTGTTCTGGAAAAATAACAATGAAAATGGGATAGCATTAAAATGTTTGCGTAATAGAGTGACCTTTATAACGCGACAGGCCAAGAGCAATTGTCGAAACTGTAGCCTTTGGACTTGACTCTAACTTTATGTGTGATAAGGCAATAAATTTAGTTTTTCTCATGTGATGGAGTCTGACGTGATATCATGTATTCTATCTATTAAATATAATGCAATTGGTGAAAACAAAATAAGCTTGAAATTTATTAAATTAATATTGCCATATATTATTTCACCCTTGACTCAAATCATACATTTTTCTTCAATATCGTTAACGTTTCCTGATAGCAGGAAAATATCCAATGTAATACCTGTTGCGAAAAAAACAATGCAATATTACCTTAAGACTATCGTTCTATAAGATTACTGGCGTCATTGTCGAAAGTCTTCGGAAAACTAATTTTATACCAGATTATGGGTTATATGAGTGAAAAGTGCCTCACTTCGGAATACCAGTCTGGTTTTCGGCGGGGAATAGCTGTTCTACTGCCATGCTAAAAGTTCTTGATCTGGTGTTCCACAGGGTTCTATCCCTGGACCAGTTTTGGTGTTTGCTTTTATATTAATGACTTGGTGAAATGGTTTAAAAATGTTAATATTCATTTATGAGCAGATAATGTACAAGTATACTTATCTGCGCCTATAGGTCTTTCTTAGGACTTAATCGTCAGAATCAATGAGGACTTAGATTCGATATCTCAATGGTCAAAGCTAAATATGCTCAACCTCAATGTGTCTAAAACACGAACTATAGCCTTGTCTCATATGGATTATAATCCCAAAGGTGTTTCACCATTAATGTTGAATGATTGTCACAAAAAATAAGAGAATATTGTTAAATCCCTTGGCTTTAAACTTAATGGGACTATTACATGTCCGGACCATGTCAACACATCAGTTAGCAAGCTATATTTTGTGCAACTGTGGAAAACTGCTGCATATATTCCGCAAATTACTAAACTTAAACTAGAAACCCCTTAATAGTCTCATTAATATCCTACAAAGAATTAGCTTATAGTTACTTAGACAAAGCTTCCGTGTATAAATTACAATTGGTTATTATTAATACTACTAGATATACAGGCATGTGCTGCAAATCGTTTTCGCATGAAAGTGTCACACAAACACGTATTTGTCGTATTGTTTCGGTGGCACTTTCATGCGAAAACGATTTGCAGCACATGCCCGATAATTATTTAAAGCGAAAGTTTGATCACATTTTGGAGTTCCCCACTAACATTCTTGGCTGCAGATTGTCATCATTTTTTGATCATCGTTCAGTAATATTTATGCATAGGCTAGTTTACAACCGATACGTGAAATATCTTCTTGTATAACCATATTTTCCAAACCCCATGAGGTGCAACAACAAAACTGCTGCTAACTTCGCTGCCCATAGCTCAGAGAATTACGATTTATTTGCTAACCGCGCTGGTGAACAAAAATAAAAGCGCAAGCACTCAGCCTACTACAAACATGTTTCGCCCAGATAGTAAAACTTAATAGAAATTCAATCGAAAACTTTTAGCCTTAGCACTACTCACACAAATCCCAATCTAAACGCCAGCAACGCCTCAGACCCTTCAACAATCCTTTCTTCTAACCTGCAATCTAACGACATTTCACCCAAGAACAATCAAAATAATCTCAACAGTTCATCTCACTTCTTCGGATCTCTTAGCAGCTTTGCTAATTACTCCATACCTCAAGTATTAAGCTCCTCTCTCCTTTTTCAACAGCGAACTTCAATTTCAATCTCATCCTCCACACTTCTTTTAGTTATCTTAACAATTTACAAAACAATTCCAAATACTTTTTTTTAACAATTCACAAAACTACTTACGTTCCAGATAGCTGCAGTGTTATGTGGGACTGAAATGGGGCCCAAGTAAAGTATCCTGCTCCAGTTTGTACCCACAAACCGCACATATTTTACACTTAAAAGTATATATGAATCAAGAATATACTTTTGTAAATATAATTTGTTAGAAACTTTCCAGTCAACAAAGTTGTGTTTGGACACATTTTCAACGAAGTGAAACTGGAAGCTACCAAAAGTCAGGGGGTAACGAAAGTGTCTCAGCAATGAGTCAACATTGACAATTTTTTAGGAGCATTTTTGCTATAAGTGAGAAAGCATGTGGCGACCGAGGAAAAAGAAAACTACGGGAAGGATCATGTGGAATACCAGTGCTGGCAGAGGAACAATTTCGATTAGCATTTAATAGTGGCAAGTTAAACACCTGGATATTTGGTACGGAGGAAGTAAAGAAAGCAATTTTAAATTGGATATTGAGAATAAATTTCAATTATTTTTCTTATGCGATTCAGGATATCCCCTGCAAAAAAAAAAAAATGGTCGCTATTCCCCAAATCTGCCAAAAAATACAGCAAACAAACAGGGCATCGCTCTAGTAAGAAAATACATCCCACATAAGTTCCTGCAAATTCAGGCAAACATCGCTTCATTAACCATACAAGTTTCCATAGGACTTAAGCTTACGATTACTTGTATATACGTACATAGATATATGTATATCCTGCTCCAACAAAGCATTACGCTTGATAAATTTAGACATGTTCTGAACTCAGTCACCTAACCCGCAATCATGGTGGGAGATCTATAACTTAATATTTTCAGAGAATGTAATAGTTTTGATGGCTCAACAACCCATACTTCTTAACGCACGTCGGCCTTGCTATCTGCTCTACCAGTACCGCCGAATTCTTGACAGGTTATGAGGTAATTGGGCTATGTAAGATATCACGGTATCTCAAAACATTAATAAAAAACCTTCTAACACATATTACCAAAGTGATAAGCTCGGCGGTACTCCTTTCGATTTCTCAAACAGCTTACAAACATTATAAAAAACTAGTTCAACCTGTTCCATGTATTATAACGACGCAAACTTTACTTATTACTTTATATCAAAGTTATACTAACTGATATTTCCAACAGGTAAATTTTCTCTGGAGCAAATCTAGTGTTTATTATATGCGAAATATTTTAATATATATTTTATATAATGTTAATTTAGCTCATAATAATATTAACAACGTAAATGTTCCCAACTTACGTTTTTTTGGGAATTATTATTGACAAGCGACTAACATTTAAGGAACACTACCTAAGTTTGGAAAAAGCCTAACTGCCAGATTTTATATTGTAAGGTACTTTTCCATTCAAATACCTTAATAAATGTTACCAGGACCACCATACTTCCATGCATCCATACTTCAGAGCATTCTGGCATTCGCAACCTTACCACCCAAAGTATTCTAGGGTAAGCTGGGATGCCTGCCATACAGGAAGGAATATTTAGAACGCACTGCCATGAGGCTGATTCCGAAGTATTTTACACGACACTGCCAAAACACTGTTGAGCGCTAATAAAAAAAAACCAAGTCGATATTTAGAGTGCTGGAACATGCTAAAAACTTGGAATTAATCTCGCAACCCTGTATCTTCCCATCAGTCCACCACCCTGGCAGCTAACTCACTCTTTCTTCTCAGATTTTATTTAGTATTTTTATATAAGTATAAAAATGCCGAACAAAATATCAAAAAAAAAAAATTATATAATATAAATTATAAACGTCTTTTAATAAAATTTTACCTTTTTAATTAAAATATAAAATTCTATTACAAATTTAAATGAAACAGATTATACTTCGTCCAAGCATTCATTCCTGACTCCAAATAAAAGACTAATGATTATGCTTACCTTTCCACAATTAGAATAGTGCGACTATTTAAATTTATTCTGCCCACTGAAGACTTTTTATAAAATTCAAGAATACATGTTCTTTTTTAAACAAGCAAGTATATATATAAAATTGTCGAATTCTTTATATAAACTTGTCATGTTAAATTATATAAACAGTTAAATATACTAATTTTATTATTATTCATTTTCTTTTTTAATTTGAAAAAATTATAAAAAATTAAAATATAATAAATAATATAAATAACTCTACACATACATTTATATTCACCTATTTTTTATTTTTAATAATTTATTTTAAAGTGTGTCCTTTAAAATATACAATTTATACTTATTAAATAATTTAAATAATTAAATAAAAAAATTAAAAATTTGTAAATTAAATTTATTTCTAAAAATACATTCATATGTTTATTATACTGGCCTTGAGCTCACAAATTAACGTTATCGTTTTCTAAAAAAACTTGATATCATTATAAACGAATAACATTTCATTTCTAATAACTTATTTAAAATAGTTTTGACACCCTAACTTTTATAAATTATTAACTCTTATAAAATCGAGATAATTAAATATTAATAATTATTTAATAAACCCTGAGGGGTCGTGCACATACTACGTAACGCGCTAGGGGGGGTTTGCGATTTGTAACGAAGTGTGACATGTGATTTCCATTTGCCTTAATATAACAAATATCAATTAACATTGTATTTTATTCTACGATTAATAAAAACGAAGTTTTCTTAAAGTATGACATGAGGGGGTTCTAAAATGATAAAAAATCGTGTTACGCAATATGTGCACGAGCCCTGATACATAAGGTACAATAAAAAAAAAATCTTTTTAAATACAAATTTTTCTAAATATTTCAATATTCTTTCACAAATTGTTCAGAATGAAAAGAGAAATCGACCAAGACATTTCTGTCGTACAGCTGGTTGTGCATCGGTTAACTCGTATAAGTAGTGAGGATTCGGAACGAAACTTGATCCACAGATTGCTCCTGACAAAATGTGTTGAAAATTGTCAAAACCTGATAACATCCACGCCCGCATAACGGTATTTAAAAAAAACCGATATTCCTGTAGCTAGAAAAGGTAGTTTGTGCAAATTTAACACATGATTGAGTTAGAGATGGAAATACCAGCTAAAATGTGTTTAGAAAATGGGCGTGGCACCGTACACTTTACAGTTTAATCAGTAGACACAATTTCGAAAATCATAGAAATAGAAAAAAAACAAACAAAAAAAAGCGATATGTTAGTAACAATAAAATGTAATTTGCTATAATTTCATGTAAGGAAGGAAATATGGGAAATCGAAAAATTTTGAAAATCGCGCCTTTAAAATCAAATGCATATATATGCGAAACTTTATCAAACTCTACTCTCACAATTTAGTAAACACTTTGCAATTCAACTTGGTAAGCATACTTTAATTAAATAAAACCCGCACCCACCTCTCATATAACGGTTTCTAACAAAATTTTGTTTAAAATAGATATTTCAGTAATTACACCGGGCAAATTGTTTACAGGATTGAATTGGAGAAGGGAATATGAGAGTTAATAAAATTTTGTAAAATCATCAACCAAACAACTTCTTCATCTTTTATACCATCAGCGAGGTAATCATATTTTCATCTTTTTCAAACAACAACTTTTTCATCTTTATACCATCAGCGAGGGAATCATATATCATCGAAATAAGTATAACAACAAAAGTACGCATTCTCATTTATTTATCTCTATTGCTACCAATTGTTTAAATATTAACCGCACACGTGCATAATTACACTAAACATATCAAGGCGAATTCAATACAAGGTGGTCGCAAGAGCACATACACACAAACTCCACATGTTTCGTTTTTGCTTCTGAATGGTGAGAATGTCAGATAAATGAAATATAGAACAATAATTTTGAACAGAGAGAATGCCAAAATAGGAACGAATTTGACAACAAAACTGTTAATTTTTGAAACAGTTGGCCAAAACTATATTTGTAAATATATTTAAAATAAAATTTACAATAGCGACCGCAATTGAAACCTTACTCTTCATAAAGTGCCAGTGCAATACGCGAGTAAATGAACTGCCACAATTAATGCAGCAAAAGCAAATGTAGTTGATTGGCTCAAATTTATTTTGCTAAAACACTGCTTATGGATTTGATAAATGGTTTTGTATAAAACAAAACAGCGATTGCACTGCCTTAGTGAATTATCAAAGTGTATACAAAATTCCATAAGATGCAACTCCATTGTTAAAAGAAAATTTTTCTTTACAGAGTACATGACCGTTTAGAATTGTTAATTAATCAAATAAAACGTAATACCGATGATGATAACTGAAATAGTGCTAATGTAAATGGTCTATGAAGATAATAGTGAAATATTTTGCACTCATCTGATTCTGATTTGGAGGATGGTGTAGAAAAGAGCAAATTGAACGAAAAAAGCTTTCTGAAAACGAAAAATTCCTTCAGCCCATATGGATGCGGCATTAAGTTTATCGTGTTTTTTGAGTGTATTGTTCTATAGCTTTAGCTGTGGGATAAAGATTACCAAAGAAAAACCATTTGTTTTTTAATATCTAACTTCAAATTTATTTATCTTTAGTATAAGAAGCTAGGTTTTTTTTAGCGCAATTTGATTTCTATTACAAAACATAATTTGAATATTTGAATATATAAATTCAAATCAATTTGAATTTAAAAATATTTTTAAATGAAAATGTAAACAGAAAATGAAGATGTAAACAAAAAACGAACCAGTTGACACTTTCACCATTCAAGACGAAAAAAGAAGAAGCAATCAGCTGATCGGAAGAAACCACCTTCTATAGATTCGCCTTGAAACATATTCTACATCACACACACATATACACATTGTAAAACCCTACTTTATACAATAAACATCAACTAAATTGTTAACAAAAGGCCAGAAAAAAGAGCATTCTATCTGATATCGCACATTCCATCCAATATTTCACAAACATTATTAAAAAAATCGACGTTAAAATCTTAATTTTTTTCGCAAAACTTTCAAGAAGGTTGCTTAGCTAAATTTTATATTATTGCCCAGAAAATTTAGGTATTTATAAGTATAATAAAGTGTAAGTTAAAAATTCCTCAAAATTGTCATTGCGTTTTTATTATTTTTGTTGCTGACATGAATAATATTTTATAGATTCTTAAATTTTGATAACATTTTTGCAAAGATAAAACTTTTGCTTTTTTATTGTCTATACTATTGAATGCATTGTTTTTGTATAAAAATAAATGAATAAAATGAACAATGGATCTCATCAGCAGTCGCGGTACGGTTTCATAATAGTAATAACACGCTGTGAAAATGTTCCAGCAATATTTTTTTTTTTTAATATTCACATCATTATACAAAATTTCTGAAAAGTTTGCTCTGAATAGACTAAATACTCAAACATTTTAGTCAGAATTGTTAAAAAATTTTCGATTTGCAGTTTTGTAGCTGCAGCCTTGCTGAAATTTAATGAGCTAAAAAGTTAGCATGGAAGGCCCTGGCAGCTCGTTTTTTTTTTTAAGTTGTTTATTTATTTAATATTAATAATGCTATGTACTAAAATAGACAATAGTTTCAAGTATATACTACAATTATACTATGACTCTAGACGAGTTCTCAAGTACTTAGCGAGCTTCTTATAAATATAAATACATAGTAACATTTTATTAATTGATGTTATTTAAATTGGTCTGCTTTAACTTAAAGCTTTTATAATATTTTGATTATATTGCAGAGAAAAAAACATGTAAAAACAATGCATGATTAGCTTTTTATAATAGAAGATAAAAACGTTTAAAAAAAAAGTTATGTCGGAAATCCGGCATGAGTTAGTGTTCACGTTGTTCCGGATGGTCGCGCAGGTGGGTCGCAGGGGAGATCGCCCGCGGCCTCTGGAGGGGGGGCCCTGGACGATATCGCCAGTACCAGCAAGGGTTTATCCTGCAGCGCACCGGTGCGGGCGAAGGAGACCCAAAGTCAGCCCGCCGAGGGATCTAAGCGGCGTTTGGGCACGGGTAGAAGGGCCCACTCCGATCGTCGAATGGCCTCCAAGATTCTGGAGCGCTATGGCGACCAAACGGGATCTCAGTTATCTGAGAGACATGTGAAGTCGCTCGAGTGGGCCAAAGGGGTGCTGAGGGAGAGCGCGAATGCGCCTTCGAAGAGCTCAGCCCCTAAGAGACAGCGGTCGCAGGAGGGGGAGACCTCTTCAGTCAAACGGCCCAGGACTGGGGTTGCGCCAAAAACGTTCAGCGAGGTCGCGAAACAAGCGGGCTTCATTATCCTGGGTGTCGTGGACCGCAGCAAGGAGGACGGTGCCATCTCTAAGATGGACTGGAGGCGTGTGGCGGCAGCGATCTCTGCCGTCTTTATGAAGGTGATCAGGGATAATCCTGGTCCACCTCCTCGCTGTGAGAGTGCGGGTTGGCACTCTGGCCTCTTCAAGAGGATATCGTGCGCTGACGAGCGGTCGGCCACGCTTTATAAGGCGGCGGTTGCCCTGGTGGGGGAGGTCTGGAAGGGCGCCAGACTCGAGGCCGTGGATAAGAAGGATTTGCCTTTGCGTCCGAGGGCTCGGGTTTGGCTCCCTGCTGAGCCCTCCGCACCGGGTGACATTGAGGAAATCCTCCGCTACTGTAACCCGAACCTTCCGGCGCACAATTGGAAGGTTGTTCGGTTTGAGGGGTCCGAGGAACCATACCGGCAAGCGCTGATTCTGCTCAACGCGGAGTCCCTCGGCCCTCTCGCCGAGCAGCAGGGAGTCATTTCCTATGGCTTCGAGAAGGTAGCCCTCAAAATCTACCAATCCGATGCCAGGGGTAGTGACGCCATCCTTCCGGTTGAACCAGAGCTGGTGCCGGAGGTCTGCGGACCTGACGCGGAGGAAGCGGTGGAGGTTATGGAGGCCTTCATGAGCATGGAGGTTGACTCCGTTAGGTCGGACGCCGAGAGCGCTGGGGGAGTCTCCTCGGTAGCGGGGTCCGTCCTAAGCCTAAACAGGCTGTTCGATGGGGTGGAGGAGGAGAGGCTACTTGCCTCGGATGGTGAGGACGCGGCCGCCGGGGGGCTGGAGGAAATTACTGAGGATGATTATCCTGCAGATCAATCTCCAGCACTCTAAGGCCGCGTCCGCCAATTTGATGCTCCACCTTGAGCATGGTGGGGCAGATATAGTCCTGATTCAGGAACCGTGGCTGAGCAGTAACGGTGTTTCTGGTATCGGGACGAAGAAATACAAGCTTCTGGTGTCCAGGGACGCAGGTAAACCTAGAGCTTGTATGCTCGTCAGGCGTGAAATAAATACTTATTTTCTGTCTAATTTCAGCAACGGAGACGTAGTAACGGTGAGACTCGAGGACGGGGCCGAAGAACTTTGGCTCATGTCCGCGTATATGGCTCACGAGGATGAGGTGGAACCACCTCCAGTTCTGCTGAGGAACGCTCTGGCGGAAGCGAGGCGCAGGAAGGCCGGCGTCGTTGTGGGCTGTGATGCCAATTCGAGGCACTCCTGCTGGGGTAGCTCGGACATCAACGCAAGAGGTGAGTCCCTCTTTGATTTTATACTTAGCGAAAACTTGTCTATATGTAATAGGGGGAGCGACCCTACGTTTGTAACTTCGGTAAGGGAGGAGGTCCTGGACCTTGCCCTGGTTTCGTCTGAATTGGTATCCCGTATCTCGAATTGGAGAGTTCTTAACGATCACTCCTTCTCTGATCATGGGTATATTCAATTCTCCTTGGGCGATACGCGTCCCCAAAATCGTCCCTTTAGGAATCTGAGGAATACAGATTGGGATCTTTACTGTAAAAAGCTGCAGGAGTTTCTTCCTGAGGAACCTCAGGGAAGTTCACTCCTTTCGGAAAGTTCGATCGACAGCTTAGTGGAAAAATTCACCGTAGCTTGTAATAAAGCGACGACACAGGAAATTGGGCGTTGAGCAGTGAGGAAATTGGGCGTTGAGCAGTGAGGAGTCGCTCAAACTTCTCCTCGATTCCCATTTCCCCAGAAATCCTGAACCTTGTGAGATTACAGGCATGGAACCAGGTGCCATCTATGTCCCTCCTGATGACATGTTAGAAGAGCGTCGCCTACTCTGGGCGTTACGCTCCTTCAAAGCGTTCAAATCGCCGGGACCTGATGGTATCATTCCTGCCCAGTTGCAGATGTCCGAACGGGTGTCGTGTCGGTGGTTGGCGCCTATTTACGCGAGCTGCATAAGTAGGGGCTATATTCCTAGACTTTGGAGGAATGTGAGGGTTACATTTATTAACAAGGCGGGTAAGAGCTCTCATGTTACCCCAAAGGACTTTAGGCCTATCAGCCTCTCCTCTTTTCTTTTGAAGACCCTGGAGAGGCTGATTGATCTTCATATAAGAGAGGAAATACCGCGGGAGCGGCTGTCGCATGCTCAGCATGCCTACTCGAAGGGCAGGTCCGTGGATACGGCCCTGCATACGGTCGTTAATGTCATTGAGGAGTCTCTTGAACATAAGGACTTTGCAGTTGGTGCTTTTCTAGATATAGAAGGTGCCTTTAATAACATTCAGCCACAGGCAATAGTCGGATCCCTGGCGGAACTTGGGGTTGAGCCGGGTCTGGTAAGGCTCATCAATCACCTTCTCCGGGACAGAACTGTCGTGGCGGAATGGGGCAGCGCCTCCATCCAGCGAAAGGTGAGTAGAGGCACTCCACAAGGAGGAGTTCTCTCGCCACTCCTTTGGGTCATTGCTATCAATGGCGTACTGAAGGAGCTGGAAAGGGAAGGCTGCACGGTTATTGCCTATGCTGACGATGTTGCTCTCATTGTCAGGGGTAAGTTTCTCAGCACCCTGTTTGATATCATGCAGGGGTACCTTAATCTGATCGTGAAGTGGTCTACAGGGTGTGGGCTCGCGATTAATCCTAGCAAGACGGAGCTGGTACTATTTACCAGGAGGTACAAAGTACCGGTCGCCCATCCTCCCTCAATAGGTGGCGTCCCATTGGTGCTTTCTGACCGGGTCAAGTATCTTGGTTTGATCCTGGATAGGAAACTCTCCTGGGGGCCAAATATTGAGGAAAGGGTGAAAAAGGCTTCGGTTGCGGTGTACTGTTGTCGGGGTGCAATTGGGAAGAGATGGAGCCTTTCTCCCAAGGTAAACTATTGGCTTTATGAGACGATAATAAGGCCTATAATGTTTTATGGAGTGGTGGTCTGGTGGAACTCACTAGACAAGGCATCTAAGGTTAAGCAGCTAGAGCGGGTGCAGCGGTCCGCGCTCATTGGGATCAGTGGGGCGCTAAGGACTACACCCACTCTCGCGTTCAATGTTATGCTTAACGTGCTACCTGTGGACATTGCAGGCAGGGTTGCGGCAGCCCATGCCGCAGCCCGGCTTGAGTGCAATGGTTACAGATTCAGCTCGGCATTTGGGCATTCTAGGATTCTTGCCAGTTTCGACTTTGTCCCTCCGGAAGCAGATTACTGTCTGCCGACTCCAGCTCAGAGTCGCTCCTTCTCCACTTACATCCCGCGTAGGGAGGAGTGGAAGGAGGGTGGCCTGTGGGGCGGTGGGACGGTGAACTTCTTCACGGATGGCTCGAAGCTGGATGGTAAGGTTGGGGGAGGGGTATTCTGCGATGAGTTTTCCCTCAGCCGTAAATTTAGGCTTCCGGACTATTGCAGTGTATTTCAAGCAGAGGTGGCCGCAATAAAGGAGGCAGCCGATTGGCTACTTACCAATGTAATGCCCTCTAGACGGGCCAACATTTATTCGGATAGTCAGGCCGCTATTAAGGCCTTAGGATCGCTAATGGTGAAATCAAAATTGGTCAGGGAATGCCTGACTTCTCTCGCAGCCACCTCGGAATATCTCGACGTTAGACTAATTTGGGTACCGGGCCATAGCGACATTGCAGGGAACTGCATGGCTGATGAGCTTGCTCGGCAAGGTACCCTGGAAGTCATTTCTCCTTGCAGGGAGGGGGTTGGGGCTCCTTTGACTGCCTACGGGCTTCTCCTGGACAGATGGGCTTTATGTCGTCTCAGCGAGCGCTGGGAAATTGCCACGACATGCAGAATTGCAAGGTCCTTCTGGCCGAGAGTGGATCGTGGGCGCTCAAGGGAGCTGATGTCGCTTACTAAGTGGCAACTCTCGACCCTGGTTGGTGTTTTGACTGGGCATTGTCCGTTAGGTATTCACGCGGTTAGGCTGAAAATAGTCTCTGACCCTTTCTGCCGCAGCTGTATGGAGGAGGATGAGGTGGATTCATCTTGTCATTTTCTGCTCAGCTGCCCTGCATTTGCGAGACTGAGGTTCAAGTACCTAGGCTCGTACTTCTTTAGCTCTCCAGAAGACCTTTCTGGAGTGGAGATTGGTAGTTTGCGTGACTTCATTCGGGGCACGCAACGTTTCTCAGGTTAATCGTTCCTGACTTTCCGATTCACGTTACCGTTCATAAATTAGGTGGTATCACAACGGACTCCTAATATGTCTAAGTGAGTTCCCTTTGGGGAACTACCACAGTAACCTAACCTAACCTAACCTAGTGTTCACGATTGCGTATTGTTTAGCCACCAACATTTTTTATTAATAGAAAGGGCTTCTATTTTGTCTCTGGGAGAGATGTATGTGTCAAAACGTTGGATTTCTCTGTTAAGGGTTTTTGACGTAACTGTTTTAACGTTGGCTCTTCTAAAAATGTGATAAATAATCGGTATATGTTCCTTATTTTGTATAAAACCGTTCTTGTCTAGATATAGGAATGATTCCGGTGGTGTAAATCCTTTTTTCATAGATGAAAGGAAATATTCGTCGCTTTCGTAGTAAGGTGCACTTATTAGAGTGTTACTATCATTGTATAGACAGCGCATTATGTGTCTCCTAGTTAGATTTATTATATGACAGTCAATTCTGGATACGTTGGCTGTGTTGTACACTTTCGCATTTGTTACGTATTTGGTGTAGTTACTTTTTGCTGTCCTATATAAGGAGGTGCACGATCTCAGGATCCCTCTTTCCAGTTTTCCTAACCTTTCCATGTATGATGGTGACAAGTTATACCATATAGGACAACCATATGTGAGTATAGGTCTTACCAATGACTGGTACATAATTGATTTTAGTCTTTTATGCAGAAATTTCGTCGAGAACATTTTTTTATAAGCGTAATATGCTCTGGTTGTTTTCTTTATTTGGTTGTTAATGTGATGATTGTAGTACAAGAACTTATCTAAGTATGTATATGCCGAGGTATTTGACTTTATCGTTTTGTTGAATTGTGATGTTAGTAATCTCAGATTTGACTTTGAATTTTTTCCAATTTTTTTTTAATGTTACTGTTGCATTTTTTTATAGGGGGACGAAATAGAATGGTTTCACATTTGTTTGTGTTTAATTTTAGTTGCCAGTCTATTGTATATTCTTCTACAGTATTGTATTTAAGTTGAAGTTGTGTGTTTATATTGGCAATTGTGCTGTCTGAGTGGTAGATAACAACATCATCTGCGAAGGCTATGATGTTTATTTTATTATATTGTTTATTTTATGCAGCAGATCTAGTATGAATATGTTAAAAAGGATGGGGGCATTTACAGTTCCTTGCTGTAAGCCATTTTTTATGTGGAATTCTCGACTGCTTTTTATATTATTTATCCATACCGAGAATGTTCTGTTACAAAGCATATTATAAATTAATATAATCAGATGAAGAGGAAATTTGTATCCGATAAGTTTTGTTATAAGTCCTTCTATCCAAACCTGGTCAAAAGCTTTTTCGATATCTAAGAAACAGGCTCCTGTGACATTTTTTTTATTCCAGTTCCAGTTTACTTCCGAGACCAGAAGGTTGATGGCATGAATGGTTGAATGTCCATATTTAAAGCCAAATTGTTTTGGGCTGACCAGATTATTATTTTCGAGCATTCTACTGATGTTTATATTTATTACCACGAAGACTTTGCTAATATTTGGAAGCAAACTGATTGGCCTAAGATTGTAAATATTATTTTTTTCTTTTTCTTTTTTTGGTATAACTATCATTTTAGCCTTTTTCCAACAAGGTGGGAAATATGCATTGTTCAGCATGTTGTTAAATATAGTACAATATTCTAAAATTATCTCTAAGGGAAGATTTTTTAGAATGATATTTGGTATTTGATCTAAACCTGATGACAATTTACCTTTCAAATTTGCGAATACCCCTGCAAGGTCGTTAGGGAGAATGAAGAAGCAGTCTGTTCCTCGGTAAGACCATTTGCTCTTTTTTCAGTGCTAAATGTTGCTTTCTTCGTTTCGATGCTATCAAATAAAGTTTTTGTTCTTAAAAACTCATTGAAGCATTCATCAACTTGTGAGTGAACTAGATTAGTAGGCACATTTTATTTTGAAGAGTGGATTGCTTCAAAGTGGACGCCGATCACATCTACTATGTCTTAGTTGTTTTTAATAATGTAGCTGTTGGTTGCCAGATTCTTTTTAATTAAAGAGCTATCTAGTCCCGCTGTTTGCATCAGTTCGGATGAAGCAAAGGGGATAGAAAGGTGACTGATTGTCTCATCTTGAGTTTTGAGAAACGATTTTTTTACAGTGGATATTTTTGAGGGATCGCTAGTATTAATATGAGAAAGTCTATGTTCTAGTTGATTGTTTATATGTATTTTGATATTTTCCTGTATAAGCTTCTTGATTAGCTTTAGTTTTGTCTTTTCTTGTTGTATGGTGATAGCAGAGCAATGTAGTTCTAGCCGGTTATATTTTTTTATATTGGTGAGAGTTTTACTTTTCTCTAAAAGTAATGTTTTTAAGACTGGTATTTTGGCCAAGTTATGAGTAATGCCGCAAGTTTTTGTTTTCAGGACATTTTTTTCTATGGCAGTTAATATAATATTGTTTAGCTTATCCAAGTGGTGGTCGATCTCAATATTATTTAGATTTTTATTATCTGGTATCCGTATATCGTTCTGGAGTTCTGAAGTCAAAGTGTTTTTGAATTTTTTCCAATTGGTTTTTTTGTAGTCCAATGTTCCTTTTTCCGAGTTTGCAAGTAGTGTAAAGAAGCTAGCGTCTCTACGAGCTATAATTTCTATGGCGTTGTGATCACTGTCATAGTGAAGGCAGTTTAAACAGTTGACGGTGTCGTTGGATTTCAGTATACTTAACCTGTGATCGGCAATGCAGACATCCAAAAAAGAGCTTGCTCTCATGTATGAAGGTGATACAGAGGCGTACATACTGCATCTGAATTTGAACTCATTTGTGGTCAGCCAATCTTTTAACGCTCTGCCTTTAGGATTATCTTGGGCATTTCCCCAGTCCATGTGCTTACTGTTAAGGTCCCCTGCTAATATATAGTAGTGATTGAGTTGCTCGAGCTTTAAAGCTTTGAAAACTGTGTTAAACTCTGTCTTAAATACATCGTTATTATTTCCTGCTGGGTAATATGCTGCTATTATATATAATATGTTATTCGGGGCCATATGTATCTTAACTATGCAAGTTTCAAAGCATGATAAATGATAAATTTTGCGATTAAAAACTTTGGTAAATTTAATGTCTTCTTTAATTAGTATCGCTGTGCCCCCACCTCTCATGCCGGCTGACCTATCTTTCCTTATCAAGTTGTATCCGACAAATTTTAGTTTGTGTTTCGGGTTTAATTTAGTTTCATTAAGTAATAATATGTCTGGGTTTTTGTTTTTCAAAAATTCACTTAAATCTAGTCTCCTACATAAACTTATGAGAGAATTGACGTTAAGAGAAATAATATTTAATTGGGGTTTAATAATAGTCTGCATGGGTCCAACGCTCATACTGAGTCCATTACACCGCATATTGCATCGACTCTAGCCGTCTGCAGTTCTCGTTGTTTTTGGAGGTTTGTTATTTGTTTGATTAAGGATAAAATTGTATTTTTTAACTCTACTAGGAATGAGTTTTGGGTATTTTGATCGTTGGAAGTGTTTGATGCGCCGTGCTCTTCTCTACTTACATTTGCATAGCTTAAATTAGTGTTAATGAATCTATTTGGGTTGTTAGTGTTGTTAGGCTTAGATATAGCTAGATTTTGTTTTTTCAATCTTAACTTCTGTTGTAGCTCCTTATATCGTTCGCAGCCCCTGTAGGGTGCGGGGTGCCCTGATTTTTTGCATAATACACAGTATAGGTTTTCCTTTTCTGTATTTTCTCCTTCTGTGGGAGGGCATTCTTTGCTGTTATGTGATCCGCTACATTTCACGCACCTTGGTGGCATATTACAGTTGGCGGCGCTATGGAAGAAGTTTTGGCAATTTCTGCACTGTGGTATCTGAGGTCTACGTAGATGCTCCCATTTAATGCAATGGTATAAAATACAATTGATTGCTTTCAATTCACTAATATTGGTTTCAGCGGTTACTTGGACCATGAATATTGGCAGCGATATATTTCGTTGTATTGATTTTTTAGTGGTAAATGGGCTTACTTTAAGAATTTTGAAGTTGTCGTTTTGGCTCGTTGAGAATTTCTTCACAGTTGGTATTGCCGTTTAGGCCTTTCAGTAAATATGTTTTTGTTTTTAGGCATTTAGGTGTATATGAGTAACATTTGACGTTGGCTTTTTCAAGATAGCCGCGAACTCTTTTATAATCGTCGAGATTTGTTAAGTATATCGCTAATTTATTTTAGTTATATTCTTTAATTTTAAATTGTGTTCTCTTTAGACCATTTTAATAAGTTCGATTATTTCTTTTGATTCTACATCAAATGTATTAATAGGTGGAATGTTTTTGTTATTACTCTTGCTTTTGACATTTGTAATTGCTGTCGATTTATTGTTTTGAATTACATTAGTAGGTGCAGCTTTAGCTGCTGCAGCGCTAGTTGATGGGTTATTGTTGTTGTTTAGACCATTATTAGCTCGTGTTTGTTCGCTCTAATCATTTAATTTGTGTACATATTGTTGAAATTTTTCAAATGCTTCATTACACTCTTCTAGATCATCGTCTAGTATAGCGTAGTAATTGTTTTTGTATGTTTTTGACATTGTGTTCTCGGTCACGTTGTAATTTTTTCTTTTTCTATTTAACTCATTTTTTTCAGAGTTTATAACTTTATTAAATACAAAGTCAAGCGCATTGCGCTCTCTCATAATTCTTAATCACTATTTCTGCAGATTTAAAATTACTGCCGCTGTTGTTTTAATATATAAGATGTATTATTTTATTAGAATTTTACTTTTGCACAAGGCAAAAAAAAGAAGAGAAATATCCGATTACGTGTTGTTCGCTCCGCATGCACGATTCGACTCCCCTGGCAGCTCGTTTAATCAGGCAGGTTCTGGAATCCAAATGAAGTGTTTTCGTTGAAAGTGGGGATAAAATCCAATATTTCACACACTGTACTCGTGGAAGCATTCCCCTTAAACATATTGCTTAATAAATACATATACATTCAATGAATAGAGAAGATTGGGCATCCACCGGGCGTGATGCATGATTAACGTTTTTTCACTTGTCCATATTTTGTTCATAAGAGAAAAAACTCTTTCTACAGGTGCGTTACTTCCAGGCAAACATAAAACGTACTCAATAATTATACAAAAGCGCGTGCATTTGAGATTGTTAGCACGGAAGTGAGTGAGCAACTGAGAAATCCTTGCATGATCAGCAAATCCGTCACATTCTGAACTTCTTCCCAACTAGGTACTTTTGTCAAATGTGTCCATTCAAATACCTCTAGTTCTGCATTGAACTGACACCATTGCTCCAAGTATTCCTTACTTGTCTTATAAAATTCAGCCGCCGCAGTTTTCACTTTCTCCTGATCAGTTTCCTGTAATTTTACCAGTAGATTACGGATTACGGAAGAAAAGGTAAATTCTCTTTAAGTGCCAAGTTATCTCGTAGACGATTAATTTCCTGTGAAGTTTCTATTGCAGACACCTTTGGACCCTCAATTTTCAACACGACTTGATGAAAAGTCGATGCTTATGCATGCATAAAATACAACCGCAACTCAGAACTGGGATTTTCGAAGAATGCTCTTAAAATATTTGGACATTTTTCGATGCCCAGGAAATAGCTTTTCAAAGGCTCAAACATTTTCAAAACTCTCTCAACCGCCGGCACTTACGCAAGCTATCTAGTTTTACTATAGCCCAAGAGTTTGTTATACTTTGTGTCAGTGGAATCACATATCTCCTTCAAATTTTGACCATGATACATTCGAAGTCAACCGGAAGGCAATCAGCGGCTGTTTTGATCGCATTGTGAGCTATGTGGGCCCCACATCCAATTCCAATTTGCTGTCTTCCTAGAGATAGGTTTAATTTTGCGTACACATTATTTTTCCCTTTTCTTTTCTTTCCTCCAAAATTGCAGTTCGTATTGTCTCCACAAAATGCTACAATTTTCTTATTCAAATCATTGCATGTGAACACTTCCTTTAAATAACCGACAATTAAATTCAACCGTCATTGGTGCCAGCACATTTATAACAATAGCCTGAGATTTTGTACGAGCACATCTAAATTTCTGCTCAAAACATGTTTGTATCAAATTAGAAGCACAGTCATTTGAGCGAAAGCTGTGATTTTCTTGCACCGTCCAATATACAAATATTTGGACGTCGGCAAATCGGTTCTTTAAAAAAAATCACGCATTGACGAGCTTGAAGAATCAGCTTTATCGGAAAGCCTGTGTTTTTCCGATTTCAAATGTTTTTCAATATCACTGCCACCACCGTGTCCAACACTGAAATCAGAGCGACATTTTTCACACGCTACAACTGTTGCACCACTCCTTTGTTTATAAATGGGTACTTATTTTGCAAAGTAATATTAAAAGTACACTTGCGTTTAGGCATTTTCTAAGTTCTCGTATAATTGCTCCTCACCTGATGTAACCTTTAAAACTTGTAGCCAGATTTAAATTTAGTATTGCCAACTTCTTTTCATCATAAATTTTCAACAGCTGCTTTTGTTTACGTTTTGCATGCATCGCGTTACCAACGTCGTAATTTTATAGCCAATGTACAATAATACATTCAAATTTTGGCCTTGCTATAACTTCGAAATAATAAATATATTTTTACAGGCGATATGAGAAAACGAAAATACTTAAATATCACTTTAAAGTTTTTTAGCCTAAAGCTAAAGCGGGACATTTTTGCTCTTACTGGGGACAGCGGGACAGACAGTGTGAAAGCGGGACTGTCCCGACCAAAGCGGGACGTATGGTCACGTTATGCATGAGGCATTTTCCTTTGAGAATTCTCCCAAGAAAAACAAACATAGTTCGGCGAATTCTTTATAATCGCCTAAAAAAGTAAAGATGGCAGCGTAAGTATTTTCGAATACCACTGCTTGTGCTATTAAGCGCTTTTACTCGTTAGCAGACAGCTATGTAGATAGGAACCTTTAGCTACCTGGGAAAGGTTTTATATAACGATTAGGCTTTTGCAAATTTATAATTAAAAAAAAAAAAACTTTTGAATAAATGAGTTCGTATCGATGCCCATCATTCCTAATAAGAAATTGGTACAAAGGCTTTCTTATGCCCAATAAAGCGTTAGTAATGCTCACGCGAATTCAAATGTGGAATACATATTAAAAAACCGACTATATCAGGATATCCTCTATCTTTTTTTTTGTAAGGTATGTATACGCAGCAAAGGTAGACTTAATGGCCATCCCACTCCAAAAGAGTTCAAGTATAGGCTTTTAATAATTATTAAATGCCTGCAATTTAGAGGAAATGTCTTTGGAGACAATAAGAAATAGCAGAATTTTTCGGGAGCGGATATGCAATAGCCAACGTCATTGAGTCAGTTTTCAATGAGATCATTAGTGATGCAGTAAGTGAACTACCGCGTCTTATAACCTATACTCTGGAAGTTGAATTTAATCCTATACAGTTACTTGCTTCAGCCAGATTAAAATTTCATCACAACATAGTCGATTCCAACAGCTTTATCGATCTAATAGGATCAACGGCAAATTTTGCGAACAGAAACAGTTTTTATCATTATATATATATGTCTATATATATATATATATATGTATGTAGCAATGATGATACCGCAATTTTACAGCGACACAGACAAAAAGTTAAAGACATATGGTTATATGTTAATTATTTTCTTATTTATCGTATATACATATATATATATATATATACATATACATATTACTTACTTAATTGGCGCTATAACATCTTAAGAGATTTTGGCCGAGTTCATCAAATTCCGCCAGTCCCTGCTAACTGGCGCCAATTGGAAATACCAAGTGCCCTCAAGTTATTTTCCACTTGGCCTTTCCAACGCAAAGGAGACCGTCCTCTTCCTTTACTTCCACCAGCTGGTACCGCGTTAAATACTTTCAGGGCTGGGCTCTTTCATCCATTCGCACGACATGCCCCAGCCAAAGAAGCTGCTGCTTTTTAAATCACTAGACTATGTATATGTCGCGGTAAACCTCATACAGGTCGTACCCTCCAAGAGCCGTCTCATATGATGCCGACAGTGCCCATGCTTCAGCGCCACACAATAGCACGGGCAATATGAGAGACCTATAGAGTGTGGTTTTGGTTCCTCAAGTTGCGCAGTTGTCTACTCAGCCCAAAGTAGCACTTGTTGGCAAGAAAGTTTCTATGTTGGGGTTTCAGGCTGACATTATTGTAGGTGTGGCTGGTTCCCAGATAAACAAAGTCCTCCACTTTGTCGAAATTGTAATTGTCAACAGAGGTGTGGGAACCAAAACGCGAGTGCGCTGAATGTTTATCCAGACCCATACGCTTCGCTTTTTTATCCAATTTGGAAATGGCAGAAGTAACACCACGGTTGTTGGGGCCGATGTTATCGATATCATCAGCAGCTGGTGCATGCACTTTACCAGCTCCTCGCCGCCGCACTTGAATAGCTCTGCTGGCAGTCCTCCAGCTCCAGAGGACTTATGGTTTTTTAGACGTGTTATTGCTGTTCGAGTTTCGTCAAGGTCGGGTAACGGTACTTCGACTCCGTCTTCATTGATTGGAGTTTCGGGTTCATCATCTTCGCTGTTTTCCTTATCACTACCATTAAGCAGCGTGAAGAAGAGATCCCTCCACAGTCTGAGTGTACTCTGGATGTCGTTTTTCCTATCGGCTAGCCCATCTCGGCCTCTCTCTTCTTTTCTCGTAATATGCGTCTCGCTTCCTTCTTCAGCACCCGATATCTCTCCCGCACAGTTCGCGTTGTGCCCGATCGCAGAGTGGCCCTAGCAGCATCTTTCTTTTCCATGGCGGCGTGGCATTCTTCATGTGAGCAGTCGTTTTTTCGGGCTCGCTGAAAACTAATGACCTCTTCACGTAATGGGCGAGCAATGTGGTCAAATTTCGAGGAGATATCTGTTTGTTGAACATTGCTCTCAGAGAGCTGGAGTGCAAGTCGAGTGGTGAAACCGTCGTCTGTTGTGATTGCAGCTTTTGGACGTCGAGATTTGCTCGTGTCACTGAGCACGCACAGAGGCGCTTGCGAACCGATGTTAGCTCCTCGATTAGTGCGCACGTCTAAGACACTGGAGCATGCCCTCCGTCTACCAAAACATAATAAATTTGGTTTCGGGCCCCGGCGAAAAGGTTAGGCTGAATTTATCGACTGTGGGACCAAATACCTAATCCCTTCCCACCTTGGCAATAAAATCGCCTAGTATGAATTCTATATCGTGACGGGTGTGCGTTCCAACACGCGCTCCAGGCGCTAATATAAGTGATCATTGGTTACATCGGCCTTCTCATCCGTAGGAGCGTGGTACAAATCAGCGAGATGGTGAAGAGTCTCGCTTTGATGAGAATCGTGGCGAGACGCTCGTCTACAGGAGTAAACGGCAGTACTTGGCGACGGTGTCTCTCTCCTACTGAACTTGCGGTCTTTTACATGGCAGCTGTAGTAATCGTTGCAAGGTTCGATCCTCTTGGTCGCTCATGGATGGCGGTGATGTCAGCCTTTGCCTTTATGAGGACATTCACCACCCGGGCAGATGCACCTACCCAATTAAGGGTCTGACCATTCCAGGTGCATGCCCTTAAATCACAGTCCTTTAAACGTTTGCCGGGGTATTTACATAAATAGGGGGTCTCATCCGAGGTGTTTTGTTGAATTTTTTTATTGGCGCATTTGGCGAAGTTTTTAATTTAGGACACATTTATATAGCGAGCCGCATATTCCAAGTCAGACGCCCGCTCGCAGTCGCACCTACTGATGAACAGACGCTACACAACCCTGGTGAGCCCTTAAACCTAAAACGTCGGAGTGACCGCACCAGGTTCGCCTTCTCACTATAGCTCACACCCAAACGGATGTTCGGGAGCTACCCAGAATACACTTGGATGAAATCACACGGAAGCTGGGAGCTGCTTGAACTGTATGCAGAAGAGTCGTTCTGGCCACTCCGAACGCTGCGAATGTGGATAGAGAATAACCCACATCAGTTGTAAAAATATTGTTGCCATGTAGCGCATGAGACATCCCATCGCGAGGAGCGGTCAAGTGTAGATGAGGGGGAAACAGAGTGTCTTGAAGCAAGCCGGATGGGTTAAATGGGCGTCAATCGTGAGTGCATACTTAGTGCTAAGGGCTTTAGGCATGGATAGTTAAAGTTGTGATAGAGGGAGTAACATGGTTTGCGGAAGAGTTGGCAGCCGAAATTGCGTACCTTCTATGTACCGGCGCAAAGATGTTCGGTACTCTCTCCGCCCGTCGAAATACTACTGCCGTCATTTTCGGAGTGCCATCGATCATATTAGCGAGCGTGAGAACTTTTAGGTTAGATTTTTTTCACAGTGCAGCTGCCAACTCAATTCCTATGTGTATCGCAGCTTGATATTGCGTGCACGAAAACTTCTGAATACCCTCACAGTATTTTAGATTATTGCTTCACCAAGGGTGCCGCTAAGTAAAACACTTATTGTCTGCTTCCGTGCTTTATTTCAGAATGAGAACGTAAACACTAAAATATAAATTCAAAAGGTTATTAAAGGTTAACAGCAAATGAGTTTGATTATCAATTAGAATTTCCAAATTGAAATTTTACTAAACTTTCGTAGGACTGCTCTTTTTATCATTCCATTAGAACAAGAAAGAAAATAACACAAAGAAACGTCAAATACAGTGACCGGGTTGCTGTTCATGCAGAATTCGGCGGCCAATATCATTGCGCCATTCAGCAGTAGCGTAGCCGTTTGATATTTCTTTGATTTCATTTTCAGAGAAAATGTAAATAAGATGTCCGCACTAAAATCTTGCAATTATGCAGCTGCTGCACTTGACTCACTCCAATCTTTTTCGACAAACTGGAGACACTTGGAACACATTCTTTTTTCGCACTAGTTTTATTGTGAAACGTAAGCCATTTCATTATCTTTTTAGTTAACACAGTATTTACCTTCAAAGTGATCAAGAATTTATTTAAATTAAAAATGTGCCCAGCCGATTTATGATTGAATATAATTGGGATCACAAATTTACAATATAAAAACAATAATTGCTTGTCACGATTGCTGTGCTGCCCCCCGTAAATAAAGTAAAACTATTGTACGTACAGTGTTTAGGCTTTCATTCGATTTAACAATTGGGTGACACAATTTTGTTTATTTTGCTCATTTTCTTTTTCGCAACATTCAAGTGTCTATGTATGCAACATTTGGAAAATAGTGAGATATAAGAAAATAAATAAAAATAGAAAGGTTTCATACGTAATGACAGCTAATAAATGTATATTTCTCCCGCACAAAAGGTTGTATTTGCGAAGGAAGTACAAAAGGGGACATATGTAATCCGTTTTTGACAGAAGGTAGTTAATAAGTACGAAAAAAACGTAATTAGTGGTAGAATTTTAGTTAATGTTAATAATTGTTCTGATTGCAAACATTGATTTTCATTAACAAATACCATTACTATAAGTAAATAAAATTGAGTTTCTTCATTTAGGGGTAAATATATGAAATTGCTGGTAAAATTAAATTTCTGTAGTTCAGAAAATAAAAAAGTATGTTATTTATTTTTTTGTTCTTATAAAAAACAGCAATTCGTTTGAACTCTATGTAATATTTTGAGCTATATGAATTGATTCACCAAAACTCACACAGACTCTCCACATTCTAATTCCAGTTCCGAAAAATCAGAGTAAATCGAAGTTTTAGTATTCCATATGATTGCAAAGAAAAGGTTGTTGATGGTTTCAAACAAAGTAAAGTACTTTTTTAATTATATTGCATACAAAAAATTTATGGTACGATAAGTACCTAACAACACATTGAAAGCATACAAAACATTAACAACTAAGGTGCATTTGTTTTAATTTAAGTACAAAAATTGAGATACGAAATTCACTTCCATATTGGAAAATTGAAATACAAGTAAACAATAACGAGACTGATTTCAGTAAACAAACATTTTAATATTTCTATAAAGGCTATATCAGCGCCCTTACGGGCGACGATGCACTTTTACAGGAAATGCTCACACATTCATCTGACCTATTGAAAGATATGTACTAACTTTTATCATTAAACATCTGCATTTTCTTAAACTACTTTCTTAAATTCTCGAAATTCGACTTGCCCACTCTCGGGTGACGGTGCACTTTGGCAAGGAAACGTTTGCATAGGGGTGGAGGTGAAAGAGAGCAGGAATACCATTAAAAAAGTGTATCCTTTAAAAAAATTTTACTAATAACACTGTGGAACCAATTCAGGTTAGCAAAAGTTAGGTCGATTCTGAGAGTGAGGGGTGAAAATAGAGGCTAAATTAGAAGACCGGTATCGCGGCGTTTGTTTATGTTAGTTCGAATCTTTTTTTAATCGACCTTCGAACTTTGCAGTCAAATGCCGATTTTCTGCATATTGTTTATATGGTTTTTTGGCTATAACTCGTCGACTAATTGATATTTTTTCAATCTGTTAAAGCCAGATTATTACTAGAGACCTGTGCAACAATTAACAACAATTTTTTCATGCTTTTTTCAGTGTTGGTTTTGAAGAACCATTGAAAAAGAAATTATAAAAATATGAACACCTTTGAAAACATCTTTGAAGAAGGGGAAGACGAGGAAAAAGAGGAAGAAGGAGAAGACAAAGATGAGATTCCAGAATATCTGTTGGACGAAATTATCGACCTTTCTGATGATGATGCCGATGACAAAGATATTAGAGCGAGCAGTGATGTTGATCCACAGCCGCCTGCTAAACGGCAACTGACCAAATCATTAACTTAATTTATTTAATTTTTTTACTTAAAACTTTTCATAACTAACATTTCAAAATTATATTTTTTTCCATATTTTTATAATTTCTATTTCAATGTTTCTTCAAAACCAACACTGAAAAAATTGGTGCATAAGAAATGAGAAGTAAATTAATATTAAGCTGGAAAAAGCAAGTTTTGTATTATGATTGTTTTCTTTTCAATGTTTCTTCAAAACCAACACTGAAAAAATTGGTGCATAAGAAATGAGAAGTAAATTAATATTAAGCTGGAAAAAGCAAGTTTTGTATTATGATTGTTTTCTTTTCAAATGAAATTTATTGAAGAATCTGAGAAGCATATTATAGATCAAGCAGAAAGCAAAAAAGACTTAGTTTTGTGGAAAATATGTTCAAAAAGCATGAACAAAAAAATTTTCAACATTTTGATTCATAAGCACTACAAAAATTTTCTAAATCAATTTTTTTTTAATTTTAATTGTTGCACAGGTCTCTAGCAATAATTTGGCTTTAACAGATTGAAAAAATATCAATTAGTCGGCGAGTTATAGCAAAAAACCACATAAACAATATTTTGAAAATCGGCATTTGACTGCAAAGTTCGAAGATCGATTAAAAAAAAATTCGAACTAACATAAACAAACGCCGCGATACGGGTCTTCAAATTTAGCCTCTATTTTCACCCCTCACTCTCAGAATCGACCTAACTTTTGCTAACCTGAATTTGTTCCACAGTGTAGTAGTAGCAGACTGATTGAAACTACTTAAAATATTTACATTTTTATACTCAAATTTTTATTACTAAAATTTTCTCAATTTTAGTAAAAATGTCAGAGAATTAAAACAAGACAAACGAATCAGTTAAACCGACCAGAGCGTATTCAGTAAGGCGGGGGCAGTAGCAACAGCGACTTCATTCACAAAGTTTGCATGTATTTTGTTTTTGGTTTGTGGTGTGGAAATTGTCAAAGCCAGTCTCAGGCAAATTTTTTAAGCGAATAGAGAAAATATAAAACAAAAAAACATACAATGGCGAATGGGGACCTTTTTAAAGTATTAGCATTACAAAACGGGTTTGCTAGCCAGTGTAAACAATTTGTTATTTACAAAATCTAAAATTTTGTTGTGAACAAATATTAATTTTGAAAATCCCTACACAAAGGCAAGGCGAATTTAAATGAAAAAAATTAAATCAGCTGTTCTTTTGACACCACCTTCTATAAATTCGCCTTGAAACCGACTCTTTGTTTTTTTTTAATTTTCCTACCATTTACAAATATTTGGTAAGATTCATTCATAAATTTTCGAAGAAGTAAAACGGTTTAGGTATCAAACCTTTCGTTACTGAATCATGATGCATTTGTAACATTCAAAATTTTGTTTGAGTGCTCGGTGCTTCGTTTATTCAACTTTTTCAGAGTAAGTAAAGTTTTCATATATTTGGTTTTTTGATTTGCCTGAGTGAACGGTAACACAAAGGCGAATTCATATGAACGTATGAACTCCCCTTGGTCTTGGTCACACCCAGCAGATCACTTCCACAGCGAATTACTTGTGAATAGAAAATTAGGAACAAAACCAACAACATTACAAGTGTCCAGTTTTAATTATAGAGACATTCTCTCTAAATCTTCAACTAAAATGTAAAAAAGCCTGCAAAATAATTAATTTTAATATGAAAAATAGGGGATGTAATGCATGACCGCCTCTTCGTGGTGCATCCTGGGTAACGCTAAATGATCGTGCGGCCTTGACGGGCTAACCTGAATGGTAACAACCTTTGCTTTGTCCATGGACTATTCTTTTGCATACGTTTCTTGATTCTGTTTATTTTTGAGCTGGCGGCTGTGGTATTCTACCACCTCAGTATGCTGGGGTGAAACTCAGAAGAAATGGCTGGTAGGCTAATGAAATCGCCGTCTCCGTCCCGTTAAAATCTGGCAAGTCTCAGAATACGTCCCGAGTGTCAGAGCCGACACCCAAGGTCACGGTCAAACCGGGGGGTACGGCTCAGGACTGGGGTAGCACCCAAATCGTTTAGCAAAGTCGCTAAGCAGGCGGGCTCCATTTTATTGGGTGTAGTGGATCATATCAAGGAAGATGGAGCTATCTCTAGGATGGATTGGAAGCGGGTGGCGTCAGCGATCTCGGCCGTCTTCATGAAGGTGATCAGGGACAACCCTGCTCCAGCTCCTCGTTGCGAGAGTGCGGGGTGGCACTCTGGTCTTTTTAAGAGGATATCGTGCGCCGATGAGCGGTCGGCCACGCTCTATAAAGCGGCGGTTGCCTTGGTGGGGTAGGTCTGGAAGGGTGCCAGGCTCGAGGCCGTGGATAAGACGCCTTTGCGTCCGAGGAATCGCGGCGGAAGCGGTGGAACCCATTGAGGCCTCCATGAGCATGGAGGTTGACTCTGTCAGGTCGGACGGTGAAAGCACTGAGGGCGTTGCGGAGTCCGTCTTCAGCTTAAATAGGCTGTTCGACGGGGCGGAGGAAGAGCGGCTTCTTGCCTCGGATATCGAGGATGATTATCCTGCGGATCAATCTCCAGCACTCTAAGGCGGCATCCGCCTATCTAATGCTCCACCTTGAGCAAGGTGGGGTAGATGTAGTCCTGATCCAGGAACAGTGGCTGAGCAGTAACGGTGTTTCTGGCATCGGGACGAAGTGGTACAGGCTTCTGGTGTTCAGCAACGCAGGACAACCTCGAGCTTTTATGCTCGTCAGGCTTGAAAAAAAAAACACATTTTCTGTCTAATTGCAATGGAGACGTGGTAGCGGTGAGCCTCGTGAGCGGGGCCGGAGAACTTTGGCTCATGTCCGCGTACATGGCTCACGATGATGAGGTGGAACCACCTCCAAGGCGGAAGCGAGGCGCAGGAAGGCCGGCGGCGTCGTTGTAGATTGCGATGCCAATGCGAGGCACTCCTGTTGGGGTAGCTCGGATATAAACGCAAGAGGTGAGTCTTTCTTTGATTTTATTCTTAGCGAAAACTTGCCTATTTGTAATAGGGGGAGTGACCCTACGTTTGTAACTTCGGTCAGAGAACAGGTCTTGGACCTTATTCTGGTTTCATCTAAATTGTTATCCTTATTCTGGTTTCATCTAAATTGTTATCCTATATCTCGAGCTGGAGGGTTCTCAATGATCACTCCTTCTCTGATCATAAGTATATTCAATTCTCCCTGGGCGATGCTCGTCCTCTTAACCTTCCCTATAAAAATCTTAGGAACACAGATTGGGATTTGTACTGTAGGAAGCTGCAGGAGTTTCTTCCGGAGGAACCTCATGGGGAAATTCACCGTAGCGTGTAATAAAGCGATTACGCTCTCGTGTCCGCTGAGGAGGCCTTCCGGCGAATCTAAGCCACACTGGTGGACGTTTGAAATTTTGGAGCTTAGGGCTTAGAGTAAACGGCTTTTTAACCAAGCGAAGAAGTGTAAAAAACCCACGGATTGGGAACTTTATAGGATCGGATTAGGAATTTATAAATCCGAAATAAGGAAAGCTAAGCCAGACCCGTGGAAAAGCTTCTGCGAGAAAGTTGTAGGTTGCCATGAGTTCTCTAGGCTTAGGCGGGTGCTTGCGAGGGCTCCCGAGCCCTTGGGATGCCCCGGGACGACTTGGGAAACTGGGCGATGAGCAGTGAGGAGTCACTCACACTTCTCCTCGATTCCCACTTTCCCAGAAACCCTGAGCCGTGTGAGACCACTGGCGTAGAATCAGGTGCCATCTATGTCCCTCCTTGTTACCTGTTGGAAGAGAGTCGCCTGCTCTGGGCGATCCGCTCTTCCAAGGCGTTCAAGTCGCCGGGACCGGATGGCATTTTTCCCGCTCAGCTGCAAAAGTCTGAGTGGGTGCCTGTTGGTGGTTGACGCCTATTTATGCGAGCTGTATAAGTAGGGGCTATATCCCTAGAATTTGGAAGAAAGTGAGGGTAACGTTTATTCCCAAGGCGGGCAAGAGCTCTCATGTATCCCCAAAGGAATTTAGGCCTATCAGCCTCTCTTCTTTTCTGCTTTTTTCTTTTCACCCTAGAGAGGCTGATTGATCTTCATATAAGGGATGGGATTCCTCGCGGGCGGTTGTCGCGTGCTCAGCAGGTCTGTGGAAACACTCCTGCATACGGTTGTCAACGTCCTTGAAGAGTCTCTTGAACACAAGGACTTAGCAGTCTGTGCCTTTCTGGATATAGAAGGTACCTTTAATAACATTCATCTACAGGCAATAGTCGGATCCCTGGCAGAGCTTGGGGTTGAAGCGAGTCTTGTAAGGTTCGTCAATCACCTTCTCTGGGTCAGAACTGTCGTGGCGGAGTGGGGCAAGTTTCGGTTGCGGTATACTGTTGCCAGGAATCCGGAAGAGATGGGGATTTACTCCCAAGGTAAATTACTGGCTTTATGAAACTATAATAAGGCCTATAATGTTTTATGGAGTGGTTGTCTGGTGGAACTCACTGGATGGGTATCTAAAGCTAAGCAGCTGGAGCGGGTGCAGCGATCTGTGATAATTGGAATCAGTGGGCGCTTAGGACCACCTCCACTCTCGCGATCAATGTTATGCTTAACATGTTACCTATGGACATTGGAGGCAGCCGATTGGCTACTCACCAATGCAATCCCTACTAGATGGGCTATCATTTATTCTGATAGTCAGGCCGCTATTAAGGTCTTAGGATCGCTAATGGTGAGATCAAAACTTGTCGGGGAGGCCTGACTTCTCTCGCAGCAGCCTCGGAGTGTCTCGACATTGGGCTAATTTGGGTACCGGGCCATGGCGGCATTGCAGGGAACTGCATGTCTGATGAGCTCGCTCGACGGGGTACCCTGGAAGTTATTACTCCACGCAAGGAGAGGATGGGGCCCCTTTGGCTCCCTACGGACTTCTCTTGAACAGATGGGACGACAGAGAGCGTCTCAACGACCGCTGGAAAAATGTCACGACATGCAAAATTGCAAGGACCCTCTGGCCGAGAGTGGCTCGTGGGCGCTCAAAGAAACTGAGGTCGCTTAGTAAGCGGCAACTTTCGACCCTCGTAGGTGTTCTGACTGGTCATTGTATGATGGGTATCCATGCGGTTAGGCTGAACATAGTCTCAGACCCTTTCTGCCGCAGCTGTATGGAGGATGATGAGGTGGATTCATCTTTTCATTTTCTGCTCAGCTGCCCTGCCTTTGCGAGACTGAGGTTCAAGTACCTAGGCTCGTACTTCTTTAGTACTTCAGAAGAGCTTTCTAGGGTGGAAATAGGTGATTTGCGGTACTCGACGTTTCTCCGGTTTATCATTCTTGGTTTTCCGATTTTAGTTAGCGTTCATTTAACAGATGGTATCGCAACTCCTCTTCTATGTCTAAGTGAGCTCCTCTTCTATGTCTAAGTGAGCTCCTATTGCGGGACCTAATATGGAAAATATGGTATAAGAATTGGCTTAACCACTATGGCACAGATCATCAAGAGCACAGTGGTGTAGACACAACCAAACTCCTGTGCAGCCAATCATGGGTATACAGTTAGTATTTTATTTGACAGCCTTCAAAAGGATCAAATATTCACTGCGTGGCTTCATCCCTCACATTCATTAATTCAGTATCCCACACAAACACGTTTGTAGGATCTGTTTGTCAGTTCCTGCCGAAACCCAACACCTGAGATGAAGAGATATGCGATATTTATAAGTAAGTAAAGCGAGATTTTTCAACATGTCGCTTATATGCGCCCACGCGTCTACGAAAGAGAAGGGCGAAGTAGTCAAAGATCACCTGTATGAGCGCCTTGAGCGCGCGTGTAAACGCTGCACCCGTCACGATATAAAACTCGTGCTAGGCGATTTTAATTCCAAGGTGGGAAGGGATTGGGTATTTGATCATGTTGCCGTAGACGGAGGGCATGCTTCCAGTGTCTTAGACTCACGAGGAAATCTCGACGTCCAAAAGCTGCAATCACAACAGATAGCCGACGGTTTCGCCACTCGACTCCAGCTCGCTGAGAGTAATGTTCAACAAACAGATATCTGCACGCAATTTGACCACATTGCTCGCCCATTACGAAACGGCGCTGAAGAGGTCAAACGACTGCTCACATGAAGAATGCCAACCCGTCATGGAAAAGAAAGATGCTGCCTACAGGGCCACGCAGCGTTCGGGCTTAACGCGAACTGTGCGGGAGAGTTATCGGAAGTTGAAGAAGGAAGCAAGGCGCATATCCCGGGAAAAGAAGATAGGTGCTAGCCGATAGGTAAAGCGCCCGAATATTTTATCGGAGAAATGCAGAATACACTCAAATTGTTGTGGGAGCACTTCGTCGCGGTGCTTAATTATAGTGGCACGAAAAACAGAGCTATGCAAGTGCGGCGGCGAGGGGCTAGTAAAGTGCATGCGCCAACTCATTTGTAAAATATGGTCGGACGAACGTATGCCAGCTGATTGGTATTTAAGTGCACTCTGCATGTTCAAGCTACCTATTTGCCGCAATGCCTGATTTTGGTATCCCGACAAAACACTAAGGATCGCAAGTACCAATATCCAAAAAAGGACGCCTGCTTAAAAAAGGGGTTTCCACTGCGCTAGAAAGAATCTATTCCGGCCCACGCTGGCGAGCCTGGCCACGAGCTACGCGTCGGCCTGTAGATCGCCTAGTTCAGCGTGGGTGTTGCTGCTTTCCATAATTATGGCGCCGGCCCGGAAGTTCTCAACTGAATTGGGACACTTTCACGAACGCCACCAATGGCACACACAAACAACAACCGTAGAATTTTCCACTGCCGTCATGAAGCGGACAACAAAATTGCGGCAAGAGCGAGATTTAACGATATCTCTTTTCAGGTATAATCGCGAATTTTTATGTTTTCCCTATCCTTACTGTTGGGGTCCGGTTTTGGCTGGACTCTCTCATTGGATACTTTTTCTCTGGATGGCAACGTTCACCGATCACTGCCGCATTTTGTCGCTGAATCTCGCTACCATTGTTGGGGAGAAAGGGAAAACGGAGGGCACAAATGAAATATTTTCTTTAATCCTGTGTGCGACAGCGTGAAATATAGCATCCACCTGCATTTTTCATGTTCTATATCTGATTATTGGACGTCTCTCAACTGTTTCATGCCCAGTTAAGCAAGGTAAAAGTTTATTGAGTGGTGCTCGAATTCAATGGTATTGATGTGGTTATTTATTTCTGCAACTTTTTCTGTCGCAATGAACGAAGTTTCATACCCTTTGCCAGGCTTGCCCTAAACCAAAACTATGGGGCAAACGTAAACCCCATTGGTGGTCGTGTAAACTGGAGTCACTACGCAAATCCTGCAGGAAACAATGTAATAACGCTAAGAGGCTTAGCTGTGCGCTTGAATGGCTGGAGTTCAAAAAGTCTCTCCGGACCTATAGAGAAGCTTTAAGGTAGACAAAGAGATCTTCATGGAGAAACTTCTGTGGTAGCATCGAGGATGTTCTGAGACTGTCAGGCTACGGAAGATTCTCTCGGGATCCTCAAACCCAATAGGTTTCTTACACAAACAATACGGTTCTTAGACCTCAATAGAAAAGGATACTCTTGAGGTGCTATTAGATACCCACTTTCTTGGAAACACATCTGCGGAGCAAAGCAACCCTCCTTATATTTCTTCCAATATCGTCAACCTACCAGTTTCGGAGGAAAAAGTTACATTGGATAGCCAAAGCTTTAAACCATTTAAATCTGCAAAACCGGATACGATAATAACTGGACAACTAATTAAAACAATGGAAATGTCTGCAAAATGGGTTTCAGTTATTTTCATGGCCTGCAAATTGAATCATATACTGTAGGCATGGAGAAATGGCCCGGCCGTTTTTATTCCTGAAGTCGGGAAGGCCTAACATATTAGTGCAAAGGGTCTTAGGCCTATCAGTCTATCCTCCTTTGCTCTTAAGACACTTGAAAGGATTGTTTGCAACTTCCTCTATGATACCATCGATAGGAAACTACTGTCGAATGACAAACATGACTAAAGCGAAGGCAAATCTGCTGAGGCTGCACTCCATAGCTTGGTCGGCTATATTGAGAAATCCCTCAGCGATAAAAATTTCTGTCTCGTAGCCTTCCTAGACATTGAAGGCGCTTTTAACAACGGTAACAGGTTAAATTTGGCGCCGTTAGGGCTCTGGGGGTGGAAAACTCACTGGTGGTGATTATCGATCAACTACTCTGCTGCATAGCGAGCTAATTATCGAGGCAACTGTCGAGGGGGACACCCTAAGGAGGTACCTTATCCCCGTTTCTGGGGCTCCTGACCGTAAATAGGCTTCTGCGAGATACGAATTGGGGAGGCGCAAAAGTTGTCGCGTACATTGATGACGTGGCGAACTCACTCAGGGGAAAGTTTCCGCAAACATTAGCTGATGAAATGTACGCTTTGGTATATCCAAGTAGTCCACCTGCTGCGGGCATAGGGTCAGCTTGTACTCTTCACGAGAGGGTATAAAATGCCTTCGGTAGTTCCACCGGAACTAAACGGCATTCGGTTAGGACTAGAAGTGCCAAATTTTTAGGCGTTATTTCAGATAAGAAGTTGAACTGGAAAGGGAATATAGTTCAACGTTATGGCTTTCGTAGCCCTCTATACCTATAAGAGATCCTTAGGCAGGGAATGGGGCCTTAGTCCCCGGATCTGTCTGTCGATACTTACAGAAGTCAAATGAAGTGATCGCCTGGTGACCTACATTAGAAAGAATGCTAGCCTCAAGCTGATCACCAAGGCGCAAGGATCTAGTATGAACTGCATTAGCGGGGCCCACAGAACCACGCTAAGTGATGCTTTGACCGCTATCTTAGGTGAACTGCCATTGGATTTGGCAGCGATGACTGCTCTGTGTTTAAGAGAGACATCCCGGTGGCATTCTGAAACCCTGGGTCACTCATGTAAATTAACCAAATTTTGCTTCATTCCGAGAAGCACGGTTCGTTTTGCTGCTATTATGGAAGCAGTGAAGAAGCTTAGAACCGAAATTCTATAAAGAGACATCTTCATTTTTAGTGATAGCCAGGCTGCAATAAAAGCTCTGAGTTCTTTCACGTTTAACTCAAACATCGCGCTGGACTGCCATCTGTATATACAGGAGATGCTCAAGCAGAACAGACGGTGCCTCATTTGGATCCCCGGCCACAAGGCCTTAGAGAGAAACTGCAAAGCAGACAAGGCACGACCAAGCAGATTGGTATGCTGTTTTCCACTTGCAAACTGCTACATAGAGAATGTATATACAAATAAGCTGGAGTCGAATTACGTGTTCAGTGAACGAGCTAATCGTCACGTAAAAGTGTATATGTGGTATTACACGAAAAGTGAACGTATTCCTTATATCGTAATTTGGTATTATGAGTTCAGTGAACGTAACTCATTTAGCGCAAACGTTAAAAATTTGCATACGATGGAAGACGCAATTCGTATTCTAAAAATTTCTACTTGTTGTTTTGATTTTATTAGAAGAAAATTTGATTGAATATTTAAAGCAAGTATTATTGCACGTGTATATATGCATATTACTAAAAAAATGTGTGAAACTGTAAAAGAAAAAACCGAAACTTTTATTTACAGCTAAACAAAACATGTAAGTTAAAAGTAACGAAATAAATAAAAAAAAACTTATTTTTCTAAAAAAATCGTTTTTATCGTATGCGATTTCATGAAAGAGCATTCTCAATATGCGATAAAATTGTGCACGGGGCAAAGCAACTGCCTTAAGGCTTTTCAAATAATTTTTGTGTACAAACATTGAAATGACATTTACTTGTCAGAATTTATATAACAATCATTTTAGAATCCTGTGCACCCTATGATAAAATAGGATACGGCAGTAAACGTATCTCGTAATTCCAATCTTATCGTGCATGCGATCAGTCACGTAAATTATTGCTATCGGATTGCCGTTTCATTCCCTGAACATGTAATTCGACCCCTGATAATAGATGGAGTAAAAAAAGGACTTGTCGAACTTCAAGGCCGTCGTGGAATAAATGGTAACACAATGGGCCTTCTATATATGGCTTAAGTGTGCCACCGCAGGCTGCAGGGACTTCTACTTACCTACCTACTTTATTTCTCTAACTCTTAAACATTCCTGTTTTATTCCTCTTCAGTTTATTTTCCATATTTGCAGCTCGGTTAAATATTCTTCTTGTTCTGCCAGATCTTTATCAATTCCGTACCAGGGCGTCCTCCTTCTCTATGATTCTTTCTAAATTGATTAACCTCTATGTTTTTACTTACAGCTAAAGCAATTTCGCGCAGCAATATCGAAAAGATTACCAAGTTCATATATAAATTTATTTTCCTTGCCCACTTGTATCGACGCTTTTTTTTTATAGGCTTACTAGAACATAATATCGTTAATAGAACATAAAATCGATAAAATTTCCAAAACACCACAGTTTCTCGACTTATTAAGCGTGCACTGACTTGCCAGTTCAATTATCTAAAAAACTATACTTTCACCATTTGTCTCTTTGAAGGTAATACAATTCAGGCAATTTTTGCTTAAAGTCCCACATCCGTAGAAGGCATCACAAAAATACAAATGAACTTGGTTTAAAAGTTTAATTAATTTGCTTTTGCTCCAAGTTTTGATATCTGAAGGCTTTATACATCAGCATTTAAATAACGAAATATCAGGCAAGTTTAAAACTATAAATTATAATTATCGGCGTCTGGTTTTTGCAAATGGCAATACAGGATAAATTAATGTCGTATATTAAATTTGTAAAAACGCGACAATAAGTTTTCTACTCAGCCTCGGCGAATATTACTAGTTCATGAAAGTACTAAATTATTTTATTTTAATTGTTCATTTTTTAACAACTTTTGAATTTATGTAGGATTTTTTCAGTAAAATTTTATTATATGTTACAGGTTTACAGAAATGTGTTTGGAATATGCCATAGCAATTTGTACAATCTGAAATATTTTTGTATAGTTTACATATTGTCATTTATTTATCTTAAAAATAACTTAAATAAATGTAAATAGCTCCATGGTTCTGTGCCATACAATAGCACGGGTACGAAGAGTGTGGTTTTCGTTCGTCGAGAGAGGGCTTTACTGCTCATTTGCCTACGAGTACTTAGCCTATGGTAGCATTTGTTGGTTAAAGCGATTCTTCGCTGGATTTTGAGGCTGGCATTATTGTTGGTGTGTATGTTGGTTCCAAGATAAACAAAGTCCTCTACTTTGTAAAAATTGTTACTGTCAACTATGACGCGGGAGCCAAGACGCAAATGCGCCTGCTGTTTATTTGATGGGAGGAGGTACTTCGTTTTGCCCTCGTTCACCTCCAGACCCTTTCGCTTCGCTTCTTTAACCAGTTTGGAAAATGTAGATCTAACGACGAGGTTGTTGAGGTCAATCATGTTGATGTCTTTCATAACTAGACATCGGAATTATACAATCAGAAAAAACATTTCTTGGCGCTAGGTATCAAAATTTTTGTTTTAATTACCGAATAATATAGAGACGATTAATTTTTTTTTTTTCTTTTTCACTCAACTTGTATTTAGTAGTATCGTTATTATTTATACCTCAAATTTCTTAGAGGAATATTAAGCGGTAAAACGTCGGGACTATCAACAATATTAGAAATAACATTAAAGATAAAAGAGTAGGAGGGAAATTTCCTCCTATCCACAAGCAATTTAAGATTTAGAAGTAAAATATCTCGGTCCAGACTTAATAAATGTTTTCTTCAAAGTCTCAATTCTGTTTACATGCGTAAAATGAAAGGGTCGCCAAATAATTGAGGCTTATTGCAACCGAGACTTAAATAACAAAAGCAATATAAAGTTTTTAAAGGGTGTAGGAACAGAAAAATCGGAACTGTTATGACGAACAAATGCGAGCATGGAGTAGGTGTTTGGAACAATGAAATTAATATGGACAGTAAATGTGAGTTTAGAGTCAAAATACACTCCTAACCTGATGTAAAAGTTATTATAATTACAAGCAATCGAATGAGTAGAGTTTAATTTTTTCAGCTTTCTAGGAAAAATCATATGAAAACGTTTATTAATATTTAAGAAAAAGTGATTTCTTTCACACCAATCTTTCTAAATCAGATGAAGCGACACAGAATTCTCGTCGTTCTTTACAATCGAATAAATTTTGCGATCGTCAGCATACAAAAGAAATTTCGAGAATAAGAAGCACGAGCTTATATCGTTTATTAAGATTATAAATAAAATAGGTCCAAGATACTACCCTGAGAAACTTCTGAGCTTATATGAATATGGCGTGGATCGGATTTTATCCATTCCCGGAACATGAAGTGAAAGCCCATAACTTCTAATTTATAAGTAAGAATTTTAAAAAACAGCAAGATTTGAAATCGTAGATCTCCTTTAACAAACCCATGCTAATTCTGACAAATTACATTTTGAATTGCAAAAATAATTATTAATATATTTTTATGCATAAGTAAATGAACATTTGATTGCTAAAAACGGAGTCACGTTGTTTTTCGAACTGAGAACTTTAATTGTTAAAACTCATAAGCTACTGTTTTCAAACGTGTAGTCCTATTTAGCCCACATTTTTTCCAGTATATTGTACTTTAGCTTTGTTTGTATCATCCGATTTAATTTCAGGTGGTTCTTTATGATTTTACAGCTACCTGTACTTTCTCCGTTTTTGGTTTCAGCTGTATCGAATTTTCTTGTCGTTTTGTGTATCGATGCTTATTTTCACAGTGGGGGTGTTCAGTCTACATCTCATCTACAGGAGTATTATAGCACGTTTTGAGTGTGCTATTTATATTTTGTTTTGAAATGCCCCGTAAAGGATCACGTGCAACTTTGTATCGGGCTTCCCGACCGCATAAACGCAAAAAATCAACATCGGCGCAAAAGTTTACGACCTGTAATTCATTAGAACTCTCATACACTCCCTGCTTCGCTTACTGTATACTATAGTTTGTGTCAGATTTTTCTGCAATTTACGGATTCGTTGTTTGCAAAGACTGTCATAAGGAAATAAAATTTTCGCAAACGTGGAAATAAGGCTTGGTATTAAAACTTTCAACTTTTAAACATCAATATAGCAGCGTCATCGATCTTTAATATGGCTTAGCTGTCGAGGAAAAAAATTGAATGCATCGCACGGAAAGAAAGAAAATCCCTTAATAGTTTTGGGTACGAATGAGAACACGACTATGGAATGCGCAGAAATCAATTAAATAATTAATTAGGTCAATTAATGGACAAAGTCATTGGGGAGTTGAATAAATTCTATGGTTTGGCGATTCGTAGAAACCCGAGTTTAGTCGGAAAAATGAAACAAGGAACTTTTGCGGCGTTACATCATTGCAGCTCGTCCGGTGAACATCCTCAACACACACTATGCCCAGCCGGAGATGACATTTGGTGTAAGTGGTGACAAGCGGAGGCAAACAGGTGTCTAACGATTTTTACACAATCGAATCTTTAAATAGTTGCATTTGGATGATAGCCCCAAAACATCTACATTCTGGAAAAAGCGTGGTCGCCAACGCAACTTATTTGGCTGTGATTATGTTCAATGAAGGATCCAAAGGAATACTGAAGATAATGGACACTTTGAGACTGCAAGTATTGAAGTGAACGAGGAATGTGTCGACCGCGCCGAGCGAAGGATGAGCGACACGGTCAAACGGGCAAGAATTGAACAAAGAGAAGTACAGGTTGCCCAATATGAGTTTCTTCTGGACCAGGAGGGCGAACGTTACTGACCTGAGATTGCAGATTGAACATATGTTTGATTAATCATAAATAATAAAGTTCTAAAACTTTAAACACGTTTTCCCAAAAGTTTCACTTCTCAATACTACGCACTCGATTACTGAAACACTATTCACGTATTAAGATTTTTTTTTTTGCATATCTTCAGCAAACCCTACGCGTAATGAGCGTTACTTTTTAACCAAAATTGCTGTATTTTAGTAGGAACGATCATTCCCTAGCTGACATAACATTTCATGAATTTGATAACCAGGGTGGACCCAATCGTGTACGTTAATTTTGACATGGAAGATGTCAATGATACTTGCACGAATTCAGTTATAACTTTGACAAGCCAAAATGTTCAGCAGCAAAGTTTAATAAAAGTACTGCGGAAGGCTGAAGGTCTCGCTTTAATATCTGCGTTATGACTGCTAATGCATAAGAACGCCAGACCTACTATTTTTCATATTGCTAATATTGTCCTAAACAAGGTTACAGAGGCCAAGGATCTGGGAGTGATTTTCGAGGCAAAGTTTTCATTTAATAATCACCTTAATTTTATTCTCTCGAAAGCATATTCGGTTCTGGGTTTTATACGACGAAATAGTTCAGAGTTTTCCGATCCATACACCTTTAAGCTTCTTTTTTCGTCTCTCGTTCGCTCTCATTTGGAATATGCGGTAATAATATGGAGGCCATACGACCAACATTCCGTAAATAGGATTGAAAGGGTTCAACAAATTTTTCTGAAGCAGGCACTGCGTTCATTGCGGTTCGAGGAACGCGTTCCTTCGTACCACTCACGCCTGTTGCTAATAATCTTAGTTCTCTTGAAAAAAGAAGGTATGTCCTCTCTCTTTCATATATATTCAATATAATTAATGGCACAATCGATTGCCCAATTCTACTGGAGCGGATTAGCTTTAATGTTCCGCAAAGAAATCTGCGTAATTTCTATCCTTTTTATGTTGATAGTTGTAGAACAAAATTTGCAAGTAATGCGCCTATTTCGCGTGCCCTAACGGAATTTAATGATTTATTTTCCTCTAAGGTAATTGACTTTTTGTTTTCTAAGTCTGCTATTGTGAGAATTTTAAATTTGATTATCCAATAAGCATTTATTATTAATTCGTTTGTTAGTCTGTAAGGTACTATGTACTGTAGATTTAAATTTGAAAATAAAAATAAATAAGACGTATTGAACTTTGTCTCACTACTTGTGCAAATATATATCTGTATAATCAATTCCATATTTTTGAGAATATCATTGGTCAACTAATCTCGTCCTCCCCTTGTCGACTATACCATCATGTCTTAATTTCGTCTTGTATAACCATTTGCAACCAATTGATCTTCTTCCATCAGATAAGTCTAATAATTTGCAGGTTTTGTTTTTCATGAGAGATTCATATTCAATTTACATAGTATCTATTCATTCATCTGATAGTGATATATAGCATCCTTATAGGATTTAGGACCGTAAATATCTCTATAGAACTTTCATGCACCTTATTTTCAAACCTTTCTCTTGCGGTAGCATCCTCCTCTCTTTCTGTCTGCGAGATATTTTTTTCCATACTCGTACCATTGGTATAATTTTTAATTTGATCTGTATAATCGATAAAAGTTCCTTCGTTTCATTCTATTGCGCTCCTATGTATCTTGTAGGGTATTTTCATTTCCAAATTATTTTTTATTTTCAATTCTTCTGTGAAATATGTAATTTTTAAAACAGGTATCAGCATTTTCTAAGTCTTTTTAATCATTTTCAAAATCACACCCTAACAGACCTGTTAAATTTCAAGTACAAATAGTACTCAATACAAATACTTTTTAAAGTACATATAATGAATACGTAATTGTTTTCTAGCTGAATTGAAATTAGGACTCGAGTACAAGTACTTGTAATTGGAAAATATTTGAAAATACCATCGAGTACTGAAAGTACTCCAAAATACTCGCTAAAAGAATTGCAATCCTTTTCCAAGTACTTCAAAGTAATTGAAAATACCCGCTAAAAGAATTGCAATCCTTTTCCAAGTACTTCAAAGTAATTGATGGTATTTCCAAATATTTTCCAATTACAAGTACTTGTACTCGAGTAGTAATTGATACAAATGTAATGTACTTGAAAAGTATTGAGTACTTCTCTGGAAAGCCAAAGCCCCTAACTCTTCTGGAGTCTTATCGATATTTAACTTTATGGGATAACGATTTCTAATGTAAGTTGCTGTATGTATCGATTCAGCCCACAGAAGCTCCGATAGTTTTGCTTCAATCATAAAGCATTTAGTCGTTTCAACCATTCTTTCATTCTTCTGAAAAAAAAAAATGTTAAAATCCATAAATTTTGACCAGTTATGCGAGTTTCAATAAAAGTTCCCACGAGCCAAAAAAAAGCGATTTTACAGAAAAAATTATAACTTCGAAAAATGGAATTTTTTTAGCCGAAGGAAACAATTCGTCTCTCATCAAATTAACCAAAAACCAACATGTTTAAATTTTAAAATACAAAAATCTGACCTGCGCGGATCGGTTGATTTCAAATGGAAAGGGTCAGTTAATAGCAACAAATACAATTTCATTGAATATCATACTGAGCGCAAAGTTGAAGAACAAGTTCTTTCGAAAGTAATAATTTCTAATGTTTTGAACAATATATCAATCGTCGAAGGCCTTCGTCCTAGATCCGCCACTGGCTGTCTGTACATATTGCCATTATTTCTGGAAAACTTTCTGGCTTTAAATGGTTTTTCTAATTGCTTTGGTTTATTTCTGAAAAATTTCCTGACTTTAAATGCTTCTTCTTCTTCTTCTTACGCTTACGTACAATTTGGCACGTAATACATCTGTAGACGGAAACCCACTGGCACAGGGAAATGCTGTGCGAACTTCTTTGTATTTGCTTGGTAAGCCATCGAGCAATATTATGGTGAGGAGATCATCGTCATTATCAACATTCATCTCAGTTAAACATGAAACACACACATCAAAATCTATCACATAATCTGTAACTGTCTGAACGTTGCTCATTCTTCAATTGATCAACTCACTCGACGTTTTGAGATTTCTTACCATCCTTACAACATTCGCCTAAAGTGCCATGATAATTTATTTTTAAAATTTTCGACATCATATTCTTGCTGTTCGTCTTGCCTTTTAGCCAATTCGTACTGCTGTCCTTCAGTTGCTGCTGCTGGTATAATCAAGTCCCCTGACCTCCGCTCTTCTCCGCGGACAATACGCATCAATCTGGTCTTTACGATTTGCTTCTCTTTATTCATACAACAAGGGGTTTGCTCATCAATATGCAAAGCCAGTACGGATATACAATTCAACACAATTCAGGCACACATAATTAAAACCAAGGCGAATTCATATAAGGTGGTGTTATAAATTCAATCAAGGCGAATTCATATAAAGTGAAGTTGATCAAGTAGACGATTGAATTCGTTTGGTGAACGTTAAGTCAAAATTATGTGTTTGTTGTAAATGATACCGTCATTGTGCGTATATTTTGTTAGTGTAAATTTTTGTTTTTGTACATATAACACCACCTCATATGAATTCGCCTAGAATTCAACTACTAAATTCCTTTACTCGTATATTTGGTTTTTGCTTCTGCGTAAGAGTTGTCAAAATTTACATACATTTTGTTTTTGCTTTTACGGCTTTTGAAAGCTCATACGCAAACAAACAAAATACATGTAGGCGAATAAAAAAAACGAATCGGCTGCTATAGTAACTACCCAGGCGAATTCATCTAAGGTGAAGTTGATCAAGCAGATGATTGAATTCGCTTGGTGAACATTAAGTCACTACCGTGTTTTTGTTGTAAATTATACTGTCATTGTACGTATATTCTGTTAGTGTCAATTTTAGTTTTTGTACTTATATCACCACCTGATATGAATTCGCCTTGGTTGAAGCATGCCTCGGTGAATTCGCCTTGAAACAAGTGAAATAGCGAAATAAGCTGTTTGTTTGACGACGCGGCAATTTCGTGTCGTGAATCCACATATAATCCGCAAATAAAGCAAAAATTATCCATTTTATCACACATTTCACAGTTAAGGTGTAAATATTTCTCAATTCTTTATTTTACAATAAATTCACTAAAACATCATCAAATGACCTCCACGAATTTAATACAAAACTTTTATAGAAAAAATTTGAAGTAAACTGTCCAATTTTGACAAGTCACAAAGAGGACACTCAGATCGCTCTATACTCAGTTTTGTGAAAGTTCATACCTGCTATGTATATGCAAATATTAATCTATATATATAGAATTCTAAAGTGTTTTTTGTAAAAATTGGCTCAAACACTACTGAACCGTTTTTTGTCAAGTTTGGACAGTTTATTTTTTGGATAAGTACTCTCAACATAGGATATATTTGTTTCCGCTACATGGCACTGGTATCGCTATCTTTACAAAATCCGTATTTATGGTCCGATTTTATTCATATTTGGCACGTATGTTTGATAAATGTAATTAGAACCTCTGTTGCTAGGTGGCGCAGAAGTCGTATTTATGGTCCAGTCTTTTAAGTTTCGTATATAAAGTCGCTGACGACAAATAAAACGAAAACATTAAAAAAAGGCTTACTCACTTTATGAAGCACTACTACGCTAATTTTGAATCAATTTTCATTTACTATTGCTTTTTGGAAAGCTGATTTTATGTGTTTTGTTATAAAGGTTTAAGAATCATTCTTTGTAACCATAATATCCAATAAAAACGTACAGAAAACGAAAATTTTTAGAAAACTTAAAATTTTTTTTTTGGAATAAAAGACAAGCAAGCTAGTTTGCTTGTTTGAAGGGTAAAAGAAACATCTTTCAAATAAAAAAAAGAAAATGGAATTCGATCAAGAAGCAAGAAAGTTATAGCATCTCGAAGTTGTAATTTTAAGAATTTCAGAGTTGTATTATATTTCTACGCAGAAAATTTAAAAACGAAGTGATGGAGAAAAACCGCAAATGAGGAAGTGTGTGAAGTTATGGGTCATGACGAAACCAAAAACCCTTGTGAGAGCCCCTGCATATTTTTGGTGTAGCACAGTGTTATTAAAGGCATTCTCATTCTAAATATTCTAAACATTCTCATACTAAATATTATTTAATACAAGATGCTCCCAGAAAGCACTTAAATCCATTTCATCTTTGATATCATCTTTAGATAGCCCTAATAGTTTTCATTCGGTCAGCACTGATTTGGCATCTGCGTCTAGTAAATAAGAATATCTCAAGGACAATTCATATCAGGTGATGTAATACGTACAAAAACAAAACTCTACACTAACAAATTATATGCACAATGACAGTATGATTTACTACAAATACATCTTTCTGTCTTAACGTTCATCAAGCGAATTCAATTAGCTGTTTGATCAACGTCACCTTATATAAATTCGTCTTGGAAAATCTGTTCACGAATTACAAAGTCTGTTTGACATTTTTTGGTAGAATAACTTACATATAATTATTTTACTTTAAATCTTTCTATCACCGAAAAGTGGTTACTTCACAACCCGGGCATATTCACAATTGACGCTAGTTTTTTATTCCAAAATATTTTGCAAATAATGGTTCAGTGATTATATTTCCGAGCAAAACTGAATTGAACTTAGTATTTGAAAAGTTAGCAAATTACCAAAGTGGTATCCGTAACTTCCACAGGTTTTATAAGTTTGAGAAATTTCTGTTAAACGCAATTTTTCTGTACCAAACAATGGAATATTTTTAAATCATACTGGTGGTCAAATTAGTTATATACGTATGTAAGTAAATATGAATACACATTGTTTAGGACGGTAGCCTAAATAGTTTTCTAACCATCCTAATGTACATACTCACACACACTTACGCATACATACATATGCAATCGCGAATTATTCTGGTTCACCGTATTTCCCGCCGGATAATTATTTTCGTCAAGTTTTTCCTTCTTTTCTCACTTAATTGCGGCTCAAGACAACCGTACCTTTTTTCAAAAAATCACTTCTTCAAGGGATATCAGAGGAATACGTCGACCCCCATATCGCACCACAAGGTAAAGTTATTATAACTTATCATTGTAATCAACCACCAAGCATTACTTTTTATATTTGATTAATTATAAATTCCAACAAATCCACTTGTATTTTCATCTTTTATTCAAAATCACTTGTGCATCTGGATTTCCCCCTTGGGAGACACGACGCTCATTTGTACATTTGGTCCATCTACGCTGGGTTTTTTATACAGTCCACATCGATAACTTTTTAAAAATTTAAAAGCCGCAAAATACATACGCCGCCGGATTTATTTTATTTTTTGACAAGACCATAGTGACACAATCACTAAAAGGTCAATATTGACCTCCATCGCGAAGCTTTTCGATCCGCTAGGACGGCTTGCGCCCATCGTAATAGTAGCCAAGATATTAATGCAAAATATTTGGTTGGAATGCACAGAGTGGGATGAAACTGTGTCTTCAACGAATTTAGAACGATGGCAGAATTTTACCAAACACTACCACAAAATAGAAAGTATAAAGATATCGCGCTGGTTTTATTTTTCTCTAGCACATGACGTCGAAATACATGTCTTCTGCGATGTTTCGGAAAAATCGTATGCGGCTACGGTATCTACGGTATTGCTCTTGCATGGATACGTATACCTCCATTTTCGTGGTTATCATTCGTGGCACATCGGATAACGAAAATTGTCGACATAGTCGGAAATACGGACTGGCTTCATGTGGATTCGGCATCAAATCCAGCAGATATGGCAAGCAGAGGAATTTCCGCTTACGAATTAGTGGCCAATACTTTGTGGTAGCATGCGCCTTCTTGGTTGCAAGAAGACAAGGCAAATTGACCGAGACAAGAGACAAACTACAACACCATCATTGAGGAAAAAAGCGTGCATTGATGTGCAACCATAAAGATAAAAAATTTTGATCAGATTTACCGAGAGCTTTGAGAGTCTTATATATTATGAGATTCTACCAAAGCACTCACCCGAACAAAAAAGCTTCCTTTCGAGCAGAGTCTTGTTTAATTTCATTCGATGAAATTTAGGCAACGACACAACAGAAATGAGATTATGAGGACTGGAGGTAGTCTTGACGCATCGCTAGATTTAGCGTACAACCAGCGTCACCCAATCATCCTTCCTTATAAGTGCCGATTGGCCCGCCTTATTATACAATTTATCCATGAAGTCTGCATGGCGATAATCAACCAATGGTGCGTCTATTTCGAGCGCAATATTGGATCCCCGGAGTCAAATATATAGTAAAGTCTATCATACATAAGTGCAAAGTCTGCACAATCTACAAAAAACGAACTCAACGAACGATGTAGATTTCGCAGGACCTCTCGATATTAAAAAATTCCGCTGCATAGGTTATCACATCTCAAAGGGTTATGCTTGCCTGTTTATATGTTTCGCAAATAAGGCTATCCACTTGGAAGTCACCAATGACCTTAACGATGCATCTTTTTTGGCTGCAATTGGGAGGTTCATAGCTAGGAGAGGATGCCCAAAAAATGTTTACTCCGACAATGGCACCAACTTTGTCGGAGCTTCGCAATCTCTACGATCTAGATTTAAAACCTTTATGACTGAAACGCGAAATCATACAATGAATAAAAATAGCCACTAGATAGTTACATAGAATTTCTTACCCACTCCAGCGTCTCATATGGGCGGATTGTGCGAAGCAGGGGTAAAAAATTTTAAAACCAATTTCCAGAAGATTGTTTCCGGTTTCAGACATACATTCAAAGAGTTCATAACTCTTTTGTATCTTGCTTCAACTCTCGTCCGTTAAGCCCCTCTTCTAACGAACCATCGTGGAGCCTCTTACTGCCGGTCACTTCTTGGTAGGTGGACACTTATTAGCTCCATATCATAAATCGATGGCAAAAACTGAAGGCACTGAATCAAACATTTTGTAGAAGATACAAATCGGAGTACCTTTCCGAAATGCAGAAACGCATCAAGTGGAAGCAGTCTCAGGTAAACGTGAAGCAGGGAGACCTTGTGATCATCAATGAGGAGAATCTTTCCCTCAAGGAATGGAGACTGGGCAGAATAGTCAAACTACTCCCAGGTTCCGACAACCGGGTACGAGTAGTCTATATCGATACCGCAAAAGAACAGACAACGAGACCCCTTACCCCCTACGATGAGAAAGAGGATTGTAACGCCGCTATGTAAACCCGATACGAGACCCTCTTTGACCACATCCCTCTTCTCTCTAACGCATAGAAATGCCACCGAATGAAAACTACACCAGACATTTAAATTTGCATTTACAACATTTGTCGCGAAATTGATATATTTGTATCGTTTTCTCTTTTTTATAAACGATGGCATCACAAACATTATGTTGACAACATAGTTAATCATAGCTTAAATATTTAATTTAGACGTGTATTTTTTCTTTCACCAAATATTTAATTACAAATTTATTAGTATCACTCATCGGTGCATGTTGGTGCAAACCATATGAGTCATTTACCACAACGTTTTATTACCGCCATCTTTGCCTAATTCATACTGCACACAAACTATACAAATAGTTCTCAAGAACCGCAGACAAGTGATTGCTAAAAATGTGATAATTAATTGGCGTTTCTTAGTTTAATTTGCTCGAATCTAATGTAATCTACATCTAAGGAAACTTTTTAAGATCGTCAAAAGATCTCAACAGAATTTGTAAACTTACTGCGAATAGTTTGATAAAATCTAACAGTTTTCAGCCTACTCTTAAACTTCATATGAAATACACTGTCGCAAAACCATCATGGCCCACACAATTCTGCTAGTACAGCCGGCTTCGAGCGATTATGAGAGCATAAATGAATGGAAGGCGTTTGCAAAATCTACGGAGAACAGCTGAAGCGGCGCAATCCTAATACTTCTACTATGAGATACAAAATAAATCAATTGTTCGATTTCGTTGACCAGTTTGCCGATATCAGTTGTCTCGTCTACCAAAAGTCAACAAACACATATACACTTTCCACTCTTCTCATGCCGAGAAGTACAGAAAACTTGCGTATACAGGGCATTAAATATGGAAATAGCATTTCCCCAATTGCATTTACCGCCTGCTTGCCGACCATAATGATAACAAGTTGCGAAAATTTGGGCAAGCCCCAACGATGAACTAAAGTGGCCGAATAGCGTTTCCAGTACACATAGTAGTTGGGGAATATTTCCATACATGCAATTGGCCGAAATGGCTACCTGAACTGCTAGTGCCAATCTCTCCATACTCTTCTGGTAGGCTAAATTCTTTGTAATGTCAGTCACCAAACGAGCTACATTAGCTTTCAAGGGACCCACAATTTGTGCAATATGTTGTGCATTTACGCTGTCGGCGGACCAGAGCTAACAATCTGCATCATCGTTTGCAAAAGCCATAAATATAAATTGCTGTAAGTGGAACAATTTGAGAATAAGGGTGATAGCACATACAACGTATGTATTAGCCCTGCCAAAGGCGTAACAACAGGCATAACAATAGCACCACTCGGCAATGCTAAAGGCTGCTGAGATGCCAAACAAAAAACGAGTTTTTACTTATACACTCGGTAAATACATCCCAAAGAGCATCGAGTGGTAGTGTTTGTGCACCTATTTAGTGTTAGTGCACCTATTTGATCATTCATATACGAATCTGCTACGGTTGTCATGAGATTATCAGCAAAGTGTGGGGCAACCATAGGTAACTGCTTACTGAAGTTTTGCGTGAAAATGTTATAAAATCATTAACCAGACTCTGTGCTACATCCAGGCTTGGTTGGTTCATGCAGCCCACTTGTTAGATTCAAGTACACGCTAATGAAAGGAGAGGTGCTACCGAACCAGAAACAGCGGTAGTCACCAAACGGCACAATATTTTAGATCGTTGAGGCGTGAGGTTGCTGCCAAATAGGGAGAGAAGCACCACACTTGTAGCATCGGGCCCTGGATGTGAGAAAAACTCAATCAGCATAATTATAAGTTGGAACTCTTCACATAATTTAAATGGCGAAATTCTGTTTGCTACGAATCACAACAATGCTCTCTATGCGCGGTAGGGCCTCTTTCGCGTAAAATATTAGGACAAATTTGAAATTTTCGTACAATATATTTTAAGTGAAATACGACGTCTGATTTTTATGGTAAACAACAGATAAATTTGTGCCATTCTTAATTAAGGTATTTAGAATTTAACTGCATTTAAGACTTTTTAAAGTTTTAATATTGAATTTAACTATTAATTTTATGCAACTGTCAGGTACGCGATTTATTATGCAGTAAGGAAAACGAAAATTTTTAAAATGCCTAGAAGCAAGGCGATTTCATATAAGATGTAGTTACTATAGCAGCTGATTAAATCATAACATTTCAATCATGTTGTGGATTATTTAGCGCTAAGCCTTTTTTCGTTTCTAATACGTACGTTGTTTTAAAACACCGAGAAAATTTATTTAAAAAAGTCTCTTCAATTAAGTTTATATATATGTATGTATGTAGGTAATTTAACTAAAACACATTTCTCAAAATATTAACTGCGAATTACAGTGTGGACATTTACAAATTGAACTTGTCTAATTCGATAACGTTTCTTCTCAATCTAGAAATTTGTCTATTTTGTTGTTGTTTTTTTGCAATGACTCTCATTTGACTTGGCGATATTTTGTACAATACATAAATGCAGTCTTATTTTTTTGTTTGTATATATGTATCTTATCGCCAGCGCTTTATTACATTAAAGATATGTATAATTAGTGGAGCAGCGCTATTTATTTGCTTGGGTTGCACATCGTTTTAGACGATAATATTCCCTTTCATACCGCAACTTTTACGTACACCCAAATGATAGGAAAGTGAACGCCGTTGCACCAGTATATTCAAATCACTCATTGCTACATCCGCATTGTAGAATGTTTCTAGCATGTTCGTTTCACCAAAATCAAGATTATAGAAGTTAAAATGAAAGTTGTTATTAAATTGGCTATCCTGGCGTATAAATTCTTTGCACTAGTGTTTAATCTGATATTTTATAAGTAATTGTATTCACCTGCACGCGCTGACCGCTTGAGCTGCTTCAATTCCTCCAAGGCGCATTTGCGATCGTCTATTGATCACCACAGCTACATCCATCTTGATCGTTCACTTAGTCTACTTCCAAAAAAATAACACTGCCCGGTCCAACACTGGCTACGCCGACCACGGCCGCGCTTCACAAAAATAACCCTGGCCGATCCAACACCGGTTACGCTGACCACAGTATTTTTGCGTGCAATACTTTCCTGCGTAGGCGGCCTTCGGCCGCGCTTCAAGAAAATCCGTCACCGACTACGCCGATCACAGTATTTTTTCGTGTAATACCTTTCAGCGTAGGCGGCCTTCAATATGACCAATTCTCCCTTTCACAGGAACACAAATAAATCAAAGCATCTTATAATAATTAAACATAATTATATATCAAAAGGGCCTTATCTTTTTGTCAATTCAGCAACAAAGGAAAAAGTGAAGTTAAATTTGACTATTTTTGCAACTTTACAACGAATAGCTTAACAACTATAAGCCTCGGGAGCCCGGGACTTACAGTTATATAATCAGGAGGGCTCGCCAAAGTTGGGGCTTTTAACCGCTAACGGTAAGCGTTATTGTTTTAATATGTATTCTGTGATACACGTTTTGCACTAATTAACCTTTAATGTGAACTGCTTTTCAAGTTATGCACTGGTATTGTTGAACGATAATTACACAAACCGCCTTCGCAACTATAAGTGATTTTATTTATTGACTTAATTCTTCTTGCGTTGCGATGACGATTGGTTCCCAACGGCATATACTGGGGTTACCCATTGACAAATACTTATCAGTCCAACCAACCATTATTTAATAATACTTCTTTCAATAGTTAAAGGAAACTATTAAAAAAATAGTTTCTTTTAACAACCAAGTATTAATAATTCTTTCACACACTGCAGCATTTCGTTGCATACGTATCTACGTTTTCGCTCTTTTTTAGGATACGCATGAATATTAAGCATTGGTAAAGTTCACTTTACTTCGCATTTTAAGCAGAACCGACTTACCCAAATGGTAGGCCTGAAAGGCTGCGTGCTCCTGCGTTGGTTAACATACTCATCCAGACTGGATTCATGGCGCCCGCGGATTGGACCCCTGATGCCTTCTCCAGTCTCTTTTCCCTTGATTAGGATTGGTGCGATTCCTGGACGTGATCTTTTTTTAACAACTGTGGTTAAAACCCTAGTTTTTTGGCAGTATTTCTGGTAACGCGCAGTATACGGGCAGTATATGTATATGGTCCTATAATCAAAGAAAACAGACATTAATTTATTGAGTTAATGGATACCGTATACTCACATCTTCCTATTTTGCGCCTAGTGGTCAAAATGAATTAGCTGACGGCCATTCAAGGAAATTGTTATGTAGCGGCGTAAGATCAAATCAGTCATACCAGCTGCTTAAAAAAGTTGTTGTACTATTTTAAATGAGCTGCAGCCCTTCATACCCGATAATGGGGTATCTAGGGTATCTAGGTATAAAACTCATTTCTCAATGCAATGTTCAAAAACAAAAATCTCTTTACTGAAAAAATTAGAAACGTTGATGACGACGGTCCTTTTTAAAATCTTTTTAATATTTATAAAGTTTCTAAAAAAAAAACTGTGAAACTTAAAGCATCAAGCATTTTATTTATTAAAGAATCAATTTTACCACTTTAATAAATAATTCGAATTCAATAAAGGAAGACAAACATTTTCAAAACCTGCCTAGAGTTTTGGGAGTAAATTTAAAGACACAGAAATATATGTAAGTAAAAGGGTTTTCAATAGGAACGCTACAAAAGTTTTTTTTTAAATAAAACAAAAACGGTTTGGGATATGAATTAAATTATTTATATTCGATGCCATTATGTATGGAACTCGATTTCTTTGCATGGGCACCACGGGCACGTTTGCAGAAGTCCAGACGCTGAACCCAATTTTTGATGGGTTTCGAGCATAAATCGGCCGATACTGCTGCAATTTCACGTTAGATATTCGTACGAAGTTCATCAATCGTCGCTTGCTTGATGCCATAGACCATAGACTTGACGTAGCCCCACAGGAAATATTCTAATGGCGTCAAATCGCACGACCGAGGCGGCCAATTGACTGGGCCATTTCGTGAGATAACACGTTCACCAAACTTGGTTTTCAATAAATCGATTGTGACATTCGCTGTGTAGCTTGTAGCGCCGTCCTGTTGGAACTACATATTGTCCAAGTCCATATCATCCAATTCGGGCCAAAAATATTCAGTTATCATTGAGCGGTAGCCATTCCCATTCACAGTAACGTGCTGGTCTTGATCATCACGGAAACCGTAATTTTTTCGGGATGCAATGTTGACTCATGGAGTACGTGTGGATTGCTGCCTGTCCAATAATGCATATTTTGCTTATTGACGAAGCCATTCAGCCAGAAATGACGACGACCATAAATTGGACGTAGCGCTCTTAAAGTTGAGGCCATTGAATCCGAATTTCGGTAGTAAATTTTAATGATTTCGACTCGTTGTTGAATCATATATCTTTCCATGATGAAATGGCAAACCTTACAGAAGAGAAATGTCAAAAGAGCGTCCATATTGCAAGACCCTATACATATATGGATTTTCGCGGTCCTAAACATATATAAGCAATTTAGAAGGTACAAAACGCGGTACATCCGACTTGAAATACACGAGGCAACTTTTTTTCTTTTTCTTTGCGGGGGAGAATCTGTCACAAGTAGACACACAAAAAGCAACACTAACTATTTTAGTGGCTCCTCAGCTGCAGTTGTGATGCCACAGGAACTTTACAGCAGCTGTTCAAATATCGAAATTAGGTGAACACTCGTACACTGTATTGCCGACGCTTGCCATTGATGGGAAATTCTGCTTCAAATTATGTAGAATTTTTAGCGGTACGCACACAAGATTCAGATGTTGTTTGTTTCGGCTATTTCAATTGTTTTATTTTTTAACGCTATTACTTGCTTTAAGTAAAAAGAGGAAAACCACCGCACACTAAGTTCATGAACACTGCGTGCAAGGCAAGTTGCACCAAGCTCAGATACCACAATAAATACCCATTATTTACAACAAAAAACAAGCTTTGTTTTTCAAATTATTTGAATTAATTAAGTAACTCGCCACCCGATTAGTTTTTTTTAGTACATATCTTGCCTACATATGTATATATATATTAATATAAATTTACGTATATACGTATACATAGTTTCAGGGATGACTCGCTACACAGCCATGAGGAAGAAGGCCGAACAAGACCCTCAAAGATTTGTAGTACCGTGCCACCTATGCCAGGAGAGGCATCCTTTACGAGTCTAGCCTATGAATCGCGATAAGTTGCCAGAAGAGAGACGAGAGGCACTTTTGGACCGTCAAGAAGGTGAAATTGCTGAACCCGGAGCGGAAACTCGGCCTTTCCGCGCCCGAGAAAAGCGAAGAATTCAGCGCGAGAGTCATGCACCTAGGCCGCACCAGCGCCCACGCTCTCACACAAACCAAAGACTCGGAGTGGAAACTCCGACATTCCGTACACGTCGGAACATAAACCCGTGGTCGGGCGCAATTCTTCCACACGGTAGAGATAGACGGCCCTCACCAGCTCACCATATCGAGTCACTTAGGGAGTGGGATGTCTAGAAGCAGACCCGGGTTGGGGTCAACCCTCCGATCTATCCAGCGGCAGTAGTAGAAACCCGCATCGGAAGTGGACGAGGGTGTTTATTGTGACTCCGATTACCGGTGAATCAGCCCCACCTGCCACGTGGACCCAGCCTTGGCGGGGCCTTACGCGCACGTACGTCTAGCGCACTCGAAGCTTTACAGGCCCACTCCCATCAGGCTCATGCTGGGCGTTGATGTCTATAATCTTGCCTGGAACACTGCCAACGTCGTTTCTGACGCAATGTACCATTTTCCCGGCACATGCCGCGCGTGATGAAGCTCCGCTAAAACAAGACCTTCACAGTGCTCAAACAGAGAGAAGCTCATAGTTTTATCATTGTGATAGACTTACATTTTTAAGCATATATGTATATCTTTTTTTTACAGTTGAATAAATTTTGAAGTGCATTGAATTGAAACCCACTTATTTTTGCATAATCAGTTTTGTTATCTACTTGATAGAGGAACATGGAGCCACGACGATTGCGGGCCATGAAACCGATTCAAATAAAAAGCGCACAGAAAATTTTTACAGAATTGAAAAATTTAAATTAAACATGTGATCCGCCCTAATGTGTAAACTCACATACGCTTAGGCATACTTATGCAATCGCGAATTATTCCGGTTCACCGTATTTCCCGCCGGATAATTATTTTCGTTAAGTTTTTACTTTTCTTTTTATCAGGTAATTGCGGTTCACGACAACCGTACATTTTTTCTAAAAATCACTTCTTCAAGGTATACCAGAGGAATACGTCGACTCCCACATCGCACCACAAGGTAAAGTCATTGTAATCAACCACCAAGTATTACTTTTTACATTTGATTAACTATAATTTCCAACCAATCCACTTGTATTTTCTCTTTTATTAAAAAAAAAACACTTGTGGGTCAGGACTGCCCCCTTGGGAGACACGACGCCCATTTGTACACACATCTATACGGCTACTCTTTTTGCTAAAGTCAGCTCCTTATCAGTGTTTTCTTCTCATTGTATTTTTTATATGATAATACTTATTCTTTGCCTATTTCATACGATTCTTAGTGAATAGGAATTCCATTTGAGCGCATTGCAGTTTAACGCTCGCTTTACAGGGCTATTCTGCCAACTGCCTTTGAACTCTTCACAGCCTTTCGTAACACAATGCCGAAACCAGTTTGACTCCAAACCAAATTTCCAAAAATTTGATATTCTACCCTTTAGGAAAAAAACAAAATATTTATTAGCTTGCTTCAATTATTAAACCAAATTATTAGATGAGATGTTTTTTATGCTTTAGAGAAGTTACACACAAGTTTGTTTGTCTATATCTAAGATTGAGTACATATATGCATTGAGACATAACTTAAATTAAAACAAGTAAGGAAGAGTCTAAGTAACATCAAAACTTATAGAAAGAGTGTTTTCTAATAGCGGTCGCTCCTCGGCAGGCAATGGCAAACCTCCGAAATGTAGGTGCCATAGATACGCACAACACAAGTTGTAGGAGAAGTTCGGTCAAAATCGCTTAAGTGGTTATAGCGCCAATTAAGTAAGTAAGTATACCGTGCTTGCTGTAATATCCTTTATTTTGAAACACTAAATAAAATAAAATACTTTGTTTTTATTTAAATCTAAACTAAAATAAATTGGTATGCTTTTTATGTACATATGTGTTTACATATATTTATATGTATATGAAAGCATTGTTCTATTCGTTGTATTAAAATATTATATTTAAAATATTTTCTTAATGTACATATTCGTTTATTATTATATTAAACGATTTCCATACTATACTTGTTAAATATAAGTACTTATTTTGTCTTCTCACATCACACAGCTGTCCGCCGAAGTTTAAACGCTTTCTCGACACCGTCGTAAGATGCATATTGACTGAAGCCGGTATTCCAAGCATCACGATGAGAAGTGATTTAGTCTCATACAAACTAATTGCGAAAGTCTTTTACACCACAAATAAAACACTTTTTAATACTTTCAAGTCGGCCGCTAAACACAAGCGTAATAAGGCGTTGCGTAATACTTTGCAAAAACTTTAACTATCAAAAAATATATTAAAGTATTTTTCTCCAGCAATTGAATGACCATATGAACTGGACCCTAATATTCACGGATGGTTTCAAATCCGCTGAAAGCACAACTTTCGCTGTCGTTCATCGTAATGGTACACTAATCACTTCCGGATGCATACCGTCACACTACTCCATTTTTACTACGGATACAATGGCAATAAAAACAGCGCTAGAATTCGCATAAATTAATAAAGAAAAGTACCTCGTTTGTACGGACAGCATGTTGGTGGGCACAAAGGCATCCCAGGTAATGAGTACGCTGATGAAGCAGTATTTACATTCATGACATTATGCCCTGGGGATTTGAGCAAATACTTATATATGCACTGTCGTGACTTAAAAATGAGGGAATGGACTCAATTTCCACATGGGTGCACTACAATTAATCCGAACTTTAAAAAATCAATCTTCCGCCATAACTTAACCAGACGTAAAATCAGCAGATTCATACGCCTTCGGCTTGGACATACTAGGTTGTCGCCTGCCCCCTACTTAACGGTGGAAGTCCGGCTTCGTGCCCATTTTGCCAAGGATACCTTTCTGCAAAACATATACTCGAGGAGTGCCTAGCGTTAAATACAATACATTCACAAACATTTGGATCAGCAGCACCATCCTTTCTTCTAAAGGAAATAAATTACAACAATGTTAAAGACATAGTCCACTATATAAATATTATTAAGTTTAGAACTAATGATTGAAATATAGCTATATGTAAATAGTGTATAACTACACATAATATGATATTTTCATTTTAAGTAAACAGGGAAACATATGTGCCAGTGTGCTGTATTATGGTAGTTTAACCCATTAATGACAAAAACCTAAAAGTGGATAGATTTTGTTGTGTAGCGCTTATACTTAGCCTCTTAAATTGATAGAAGAAAAAAAATTTTTTTTGCGTGGGGTTGAGACAGACTGGGCTGTTACATATATGTAACGTTGGTCACTTCCATACGAATTGTGCGAATTAACAAGAAGTAAATATATACTGTCATTTATTTAAAAAAAAAATAGCACATTTATTTCGAAAACAATTTAAAAGCAACACAAAACAATTCATTTTATATAAAAATTCACATATTGGGTTTTTCTTGAATAAAGTAACATAAAATAGAAGCGGGCACATATGTAAGATCTACTTGGCTTACAGGTAAACAAAAAATAAACTGTAACGTTTAGTTTATAGGTATAAAGTGATACTTTTGAAAGCAATCAACGCACAATCCAACATTGCATTTTACACATTCTGTTGTAACGCTAGATTTGCAATTGGAGCCTTGACATCTTCGTCTCTTTCCGAGTGGAATTTTGCTATGAAATGCGCCTGGCAATCATATCGTGAGTTTGCAAATTCGGTATCAATTTTTGGTCGACGATAACCGCCAGGTGGTTTCGCAACACGAAGAGTGCTGCAATAATATCTAGCAGTGGATTGGCGGAATTGAAGTTGAGACACATTGCCTCCACCTTTTGTCCCTCAATGCGTTCTCCGATCGGCCCGGCGAACTCCGCCTAGTTACACATGTATTGCTTCTGACGTGGTGTGTCACGTGCTTTGTATGAATAAAAGTATACAGCAGCGACCAGTGGAGCGCGCCGGAGAGCGCATTGAGGGACAAAAAATTGAATATCTCCGGAACGAAGAAAAAGTACAAGAATTTTTTTTACAGATTATTAAAGGTGAACATTTTTCTCACAATTCCGCACATGTTTCACTTTTTTACAGCGTGAAGAAAGCATTGAAAATTGCAATTGTTTAAAATAAATTATTGCAAAATCAATTATTTATAACAATTTAATGTTTGTTTTCAATGTGAAAAATATTGCAAACACTTTTCAATAAGCTCTAAAAGCTTCATCTCATTATCTATCGTAGTTTAGGAGATATTAATTTTTTAATTTGATCGTGCACAAAACTTTTATTGTTAATAACTTTAACAATAATTCGAATTTTTGGAAAATATTAATGGTGAAATTTTCGGGGATCACTTGACGTCGTTTTACTCTACTGTGATAATGGAATTATCGTTCCATTTCGTGAAGTATATATCCGCCTTTTCCAATTTCGCACAGTCTGTCCCCCCACGTTCAACTTTCATTTTGATGAGCTCCTTTTTGGATGGAAGAATACAAGATTTAGGAATGTAGTTCTCACGCATGGTTCCTGTACCTTCGTAGCTTCTTTCTTTCAATCCTAAGAGGACGTTTACATTTGTGAACAAGTTGTCAAAATGGATCGAGAAAGGATACTGTTCCACCTCTTCATCAAACTCGTCCAGCATACAGAGGAGCGGTGCTGTTGGTTTCGGATACTTTTCTATGTACATACCTCGGATTTGATCCTTGGTACATCTCGAAATTTATTAAGTAGCCCTGAGGTGTGTTTAGCGACCAAATTTTATAGCCGAATCGCACAGGCTTTCCTCTTATGAACTGCTTGCAACTATGGCGGCCGAAGTATTCTACCATACTTTCGTCATAAGAGAGATGTTGCTCTGGGACAAAGTTCTTTCGGAAGCGCTCCTTCAGTTTATCGGTGAGTGGACGAAGCTTCCATATTTTGTCTTTCTCATTATACTGAGACATGTCTGCAAAATGTAGGTTGGTGTGTATCGTTTCGAAACGATGGCGTCTCATGGCTTCTTGAATCATAATACTACCCATGTCATCTTCCTCAGAACAGTAATCCCTTTTGGCAGGGGCGGGACGATATCCTTTTACAATCAGAATCCCCAGAAATACTCGCATTTCTTGCGGTGTAATTGCTGGACTAGGCTTGTTTGGATCCTTGAACACAGCATATTTATTTGTTTGATCACACAGCATATTGACTACTTCATCATCGAAGAATTTTTCAAAAAATGTGTAAGGTGCAATATCATATGCCGTTGGATAGACCAAATCGGGGAAAATGTTCAGTGGTCTGGCATATTCTTCTTGTGCAACCCAACTCAAATCTTTATTCATAATTGCTCGTGACCTTGTTTGCTTCATTGAAGCGATTGGCACTGGTTGACTTTCCTTTTGCCGTTTTGCTGGAGGTTCTGTGTTTCTTGGTGGCGTACGAAGTGCCTGTTTCAGTGGGGTTAATCGCACATACGCTTCAGGAAGTTTTTGTGGAGTTATTTCAGGTGAAGTTGCCACTGGCTCAAAAGAAGGTGTCACTTGTTGGGAACTTTTCACCATTTCCACAACGGGAGGTGTAGTTTGATGAGTGCTTGTTGCCACTTCAATAGGATGTGATGCAGTGTTTTGCGAAGTTTCGGTCATCGATGTATTGTTCTTATAAAAAGATGATGGAGGCAATCCTCTTTGCAAACGAGGAGGTGTTTCAAGAAGGTTCGTTTCCACATTCGACAATGAATGTTCCAGCACATCTTTGATGTATTTTGCCAGCTCGTCTTCAGCGATTAGATTATTTTCTTCGAAGTCATCGTCGAACGCTCCTGCATATACCATTTTACAATTAGTCATCCTCTGTCTTCTAGATAAATTTCTCAATGTTCCTCCTTCATCTTCATTTGAGCAATCCTCGTCTGAAATATTTTCTTTAGCTGGTGGCTCTAAAACTATCTTCTCGACGTCACGTTCGTCGTCACTTTGTGCTTCTAGCAGCTCAATGAGCTCTTTAGTGAGTAAAACATCACTTAAATAAATAAAAACGAAGCAAAAAAAAAAGATAAGTGTACTTATTATAGTAGTGACCATCGTTACATATATGTAACGCTGATTTTCAAAGTCTTAATAGAAAGGAAATCCAAATTTTTTTTTGTTTTGGTTTTTTTAATTTTTCGTTATCACATCACTGAATAAACCTGCATGAAAATTCTCCCTAAAAAGTGATAAAAAACATTTGAAAACAATTACTTACATTTTTTTCTTTCTCATTACTGCAAAAAAGGGCACACAAGAAAATCACACACACTATAAGCCTCTATTCACTTCGGTAGTACTCAGTAAACTGATCCCACCACGCTTCGTTGCAAAGTTTATGCATACACTTTCGTATTTATGCACGCATAAATCCAATTATAGCCGTTCAAAGTTATTTTCGTGTATCGTTATCTAAATCTATGTTACTGTTACATATATGTAACGTCAGTCAGTAATGGGCTAAGATTTTATGCTACCTTAACAACAAATAATTATAATAATCTATTCTTAGTAGACTTTAGGCATAGATTAAAATCGCCAAAAATTATGACTTTCTGATTACAAATGTTATTACTGAGAACATCGCGGCTTATATAATTTTCAAGAGGTTTCATTCTGAGTTCAAATGCATAGCGTGCCAATGGATGTATCCATCTGGCTTGCTTTATGCTGTTACACAAAACCGTTAAGTGAATAAAGTTATAAAACCCTGGGCACCACTGCACTAGGGTGCGAAAAGTATAGAAGAGTCTAAGTTCGGAATCATTCGAACCTTAAATAGCTGGTCCACGTTTTTATTTCACAGTTAATCTATATATATAAAAGAAAGTGTCCGAAGCGATGTAATCCCATAACTCGAGAGTGGCCAAACCGATTTTGATGATTTGTACTTTGATGGAAAGGTATTTTCTCAGTACGGGTTTTAAAAAAAGAAAAGAAAAAAACTCGAAAAAAGGTCAATCAGGGATCTACAGTAAAACTCCAATAATGTAACCCAAGGTGTGAAAAAATTACCAAAAAAAACTTTCTTACATCGGGTGCGCTGCAAAAACTATTGATTATTGAACAAAATAATGTACTACGTACATATAATTATCTACAAATATTATCTACAAATAATATCGCGACAGCATATGTATGTCTAACTATTGTAGTTATGTCACAGTAAGTGTTTTCTCATTTTAAAAAATATACATAAATGCCACCGCTATAAAAGCTCTTTTATTTCTACTTTGGAATTAATCCTTATCAAAATAAATGACTTCATACTTAAGTTTGTTTCAATACCATTACAAAACTTTTTGAATTATTCAATTTGGACATTCCATTCGAAAGATATCACAAGTTTAAAAATGTAAGTTATTTGAAAAATGTCGCATGGTCGCCGCTCATGCCGCACAGTGGTAAATTTTGTTCAGAGGTGCGGCAATAAATAGAAGGAGGTATCGTAAAGTTTGAAATTTTGCACAGATGCATTTTAGGTAAAAATAAAATATTGACAACAATTTTTGGAAAATCCGCCCATGGACACGCCCACCTCGCAAACGACTGAAACTTAAAAAGAGCTTTATTTTTGAAGATTTTCACGCTAGAGCAACAAAATTTTATGAGATTGTTTGTTTCAACAATAGCATACCCCATAATAAATATTAAGGTGATCTGCCAACGAACACGTCCACCTCCCATACAACTTTGAAGTTATAAGCGTCGTCCTTAACAACAATTTCAAAATAATAGAGAAAACATCAATAATTTGATTTTTAATCATATTCCATTAACATGTCCTTTACTTCATCATGATATTCTAATTTCTTAAATTTAAATTTTTTTCTGAATTTGTTAATAAATAGATCTGATGTTACCAGCAAATGATGCATAACGTCTTCATTGGTGGACGACCTTGAACATTTTCTCGAATGATGGAGTCTATAATTTCTATAATCTTAATTTTTGGCTTCCTGTGCTTCCTCAGATAACAGTATAAATATTTGACAGCCGATCTGCATTTTCGTTTAGAAACCTTTGCATATGGCGATTAGCTTTGTTCCATTTCAATTTAAATTTCTGTAAAAATATGTTAACCAAAATTTTTTTTAATTTTTCTATGTTTTCCGTAGATATGTTAGCGTTAGTTGTCGAAATAACACCAACAAGAACATCAATATCTTTCTCGCAATCAAAAGCGTTTCAGAAATTTCTTTATAAGATAATATTAAATAAGCCATTTTCGATAATATAATAAAACTAGCGTAACCGGCTTGCGTTGCTGCTCCAATAATATTTATAAATAATATTTGTAAAAACGGCCGAAAATACATTGCATACTGAGATTCCAGTAAATAAACCTTAACTAACATATCTACCTACATAGGAAACTTCTAAATACCTTAAATAACATACATTCTTGAATACATACATACGCTCTTAGGAAGTACATATTAATAATTATCTATAAAATATACATATAAGTTAAATAAAACAAAGGGTTTTATTTTATTGCGGGTGCTGGGGAAAGCAGCACGACCGCGTTTATTGCGAGATTCTGACAAAGAGAACTGTGGTTTACAATATTTTACAGTTTTTATACTAAATCTAAGCCTGCGCTGCAACTGCATTTTGTCGTTGCGGTCTTATTCCATTTCCTTTGTTGTTGCCATATGCTTGATGTGGCAGTTCTGCTTGCGCAACTTGTGTGTGGTCGCCGCATGCTATAGTGCTGCGCTGGTTTTCCTCTAGTTGCTGACCTACCCCATTGCGTTCCACTTTACGCAGACGTCTGACTGGACACTTGTTCAGTGCAGTTGAATTATGATGGGTCATCATATTTCGGGCGGCACATGCGCTGTCGCAATATTTTCGGCAACATGTGCAGTATCGGCTTCGTTTGAGTTGACGTTTTGGAATTTAACTGTGTGTCGACTAATTTATGATTGGTAATCATATTTCGGACGATATGTGCGCTGTTGGATCTTCCGGGAATGTTTTGTTCTTAGCGACGTGTGCGGTATCGGCTTTGCTTGAGTTGACTCTTTGATATTCGAATATGTGTCAACTCAATGCGGCTAATTTATGGTGCTTTCTTAAGTGCTTCCCTTTTGGTTTGTTGGGAATGGTCTATTTCTTGTGAATGCTTCTATTCCAGTTGACTTGGGTGGTATTGAACAAGTGGTTAATTTATTGGTGGATGGTCGGTCGTGTTACGGGCGACCTGGGTGGTGCTGGCTCGGCGTTGGTGGTATTGACTTATCCTAAGTTAAATCTTCCCCTCTTAAGTCGATTGTCCTCAATCGGTATTGTTGTAGTGTACAAAACGTTGTGGCGTAGTTTTTAGCTGCGTATTTGTTATGGCGTAGTTTTTAGTTGCAGGAATGGGCCAGTTGTTACGTTTGCAGTATTTTGAGATTGTGATTGCAGTTCAGGCGATATATAAAATTTTTTCTTATATTTATTTATACAAATAAAGATAAAAATTATTATGATGATAACCAATACGATTAATAAATCTGAGCCTAAACTAATTAAATGCACATTTTTGTTGTTTTTCCGTAATAATTGTATATGCTTTTCTTGGTTTATTTGCTCTACATAAAGTTTTTCTAATTTAAGTTCTGTCACTGTAGTATTTGAATTTGATTTAATTTTTGTAATTTTATTTGGTAATATAAACGTGTCGTACATTGTGATTTTAATGTTTTCGTATGTTTTATTTATTGATGTTATTTTACAATTTTCAAATTTGATTAAAAAGGTTCCTTTCTGTTTAACTTTTAATTTGCTGCAATTATGGGATATGCTTGAATTAAAATTTTTAAATATTAGCATTCCTGGCAATATTTCTTTAATGGTCGATTCGAATAATGGTTTTAATTTACAATTGGCTTCTTCAAACTTAAGAATATTTATTATGCAATTATCTTCTAATTTTATTAAATTTTTTTCTAAGTTTTCTTTAACATTTGTGCTATAAATATCATTATTGTCATTTATTAAAAATTCATATTCGTCTAATACTATTGACATGTTTTTTGAGTCTGGAATTTGTTCAAATCTTATTTTGGAGAGAATGTTAGAGGAATATTGCGGAATTAGCAAGGTTATAATAATATTGTTATTCTGAAAAATGACTGCGACTCGTATGTTTTTGTAACTGTCGAAGTCATCGATAAGGTCAAGTTCAGTATGCGTAAGTATATCTGTTGGTATTATGCCTATCTTGCTTGAAAAAATTACTTGTCCGATGTCGTTTATATGACTCTGTAATAGCGATATGTCGTTATTTATCTGATATATGTGTTTAATAAACTCTAATTCGTCCTCTATGTTTTTGATTTTGTTCTGTATCGTCTTTTTGAATATGTTTATGTAATTTTGGATAAGAGTTTGTTGTTTATTTATGTGTGTAGTAATGTTATTACTTTGGTCGGTTAAAAGTTTAATAGCGTAAATTAGCTTATTTACGTTGTCTGCCGTATCCTGAACATTATTTTGCATTTTGTCTAATGTACTAATTATCTGTTGCTCGTCGTCACTGTCCATGCTACCTGCAATATATTTTAGTCCTTTGCCTAAAATATTTACTAAACCTCGTTTTGCTTTAGTGTGTGGGTATAGATAGCTTATTTTTGCCTTGAGTAGTATAAAATTTTTATTTACCGTGTCCAGTAACTGTCTGTCTTCAAAGTTTGTTGATGTCAGGGCTTCGATATTTTTTTCGATTAACCAGGCTGTCTCGTCGTAAGCTGTCAAGTTGATAAAATGAAGAACTTTATTGTAGTGACTTATGGTCTTCTGCTCTCCAATTTTGATGGGTATATAGCCATTGTTGTTTGCCAAATCTTGTATATCGATCTGTTGGGCGACGGCGATGAATATTGATGCCAAAATCTGGGTGACTATGTTCATCTTCATTTTGGTTATTAGAAAGGGTTTTTTTCCGCAGATAATAACTACAAGGATTTAACTTTGTTTAATATTATTTTTGTGTACTATTCTTCCTGACTGTGTTTTGACTGTGGTGTTGTAATTTTGTGCTACTATTTCTTTTTTATATCTAGATGTTAATTTATTTCCTAATCTCCTATTTATTTTAACGAAAATTATTTCACCTTGATGATACTGTTTTAATGCTACTCTATTTTTATTATGGTAAGCGAGATCGGAGATCTGCTTTTTCCTAAGTTTATCTGTTGTTTCTAATCTATGCTTATCTAATAGAAGAGGATCGCTATTAACTCTTCTCCCAAAGAATGTTTCTATTGGTTTTTCCCCTGTTGTGGAATGTACTGAGTGTGTACAAATGTCCAGACGCACGGTTGGATATTTGAAAATAGAAATGAAAAAGATTGTGTTTTAGCTTTAAAGTATAATGAAGATTTATTCAATTGCATATATGTAGATATACATGAATTTTGCTTTACCTGTGGTGTGAATCCTTGGTAGACCTGTGTCGCTCTAGAAATCCTGTGAACGAGTGTAAGTTATGAAAAACGTACGGTTGCCGTCAACCGCAGTTTTATTGGAAAGCAATTATTGGAAAATGTTAGCAAAAGGAATTATCCGGCGGGAAATACGGAGTAATTCGCAGTTGCATACATATGTATGCGTACATACACGCGCATTAGGGCGGTTAGAAAATATTTACGCCCCGGCCCCCTTGCGGTAAGCAAAAATCCTGAGCGTTGACAACAGTCTACTACTGGTTCACACCACATCACATATTTGATTAAAAAATATTATTCTGTTTGTTTGTTTGTTGAGCCGCTTGCTTGTTGTTTCCTTGAGCCGCTCCGATACGTGGGTTGTCGCGCTAGTTGGGGTACTTGTATGGGGCTTTCGTCGTAGTGATCGGGAAGGACGTGTTCCCGAGTCAACTCGCCGCCAATTATTTTGGATATCAGATGGTCGGAAAGAACATGTTCCCGAGCCATCCGTTCGCTGATGCTGAGCTGGTCGGGAAGGACGAGTTCCCACGCCAGTCGCTCGTTGTTTCTTTTTCCTGAGCAGACGGTCTGAAAGGACGGGATCCAAAGCCGCGCTGCCTGGGCCGTCGGAAAGGACTGGTTTCCGAGCCGCGCCTTCGCCGTTCATGCTGCAGTGACGGTCGGAAAGTACAGGTTTCCGAGCCGCCACCCGTTGAAAGTGGTCGTAATATTGTGTGGAAACTGATATGGAACAAAATAACCAAAGAAAAAAAAAGATTTTATTTTATGAAATTATGCATATACATATGTATGTATTTTATTATAAATTTTATGTATTTTTGTACTTATTATGTATTTGGTGCATTAATGCGCCAAGTGTCCAAAAACTTTCATCACCCACTGTAAAAATGGTATTTGGGTGTGATCGCATCGGTACTTGCGCTCCCCATCGGTAGATGGTGCCTAACTCCAGTTGCTCTTGAGGGTGGTGAACTTGGCTATATTCCACTGTTGCGAACGTAATATGGCATTACGATATATTTTCATATATCGTAAAAACACCTGATTGCATATGATGTTTTTAATATATTAAAAGAAATAAAAAATTGATATGGACTACCTATTCCTGTATTTCGATACTCGCGGAAAGTGCCCCCCACCATGAAATGGCTCAACATTCTGTTGTTTGTGTGGTTTATGTACATACATATGTATGTACATTAAATATTTGATTGTGGTGAGGTAGGTCAGCAATCTGGCATCCAGCAATCTGGCCTACCACCCACAAACAGTTTGTAGGCCACTGTGCTTAATTTGCTGATCACAGGGCTGTTCAAAAAAAAAATTATTTACACGTGAATTTTTGACGCGAGTGGTAGTGGCAATTTTTTTGCATATTTTAAATTAAAGTCGTTGCTTATTAAATTAAAAAAAGTTGTTAAAGTTATTAATTAAATAAAAACAAGTGAAAAAGTGGAAGTGTTTAATTGTGATGTGTGTGCATAGTAAATAACTGCGGTAGTAATAAGCTGCGGATTAATGTGTCACTGAGCCGCAGCAGTGGTTTGAAGATTTCCCAACTGAACTGAGTTGTTCATACGACGGAACCACCAGGAAAAATACAAGCATGTTTCTGGGTCCCGACGACGAAAACTCCGAAGATTCCATGCACACGCTTCTTGGCAAAAGTACGTGCCTGGAACATGTCATTTGAGGTTGGCGTACATGTCGCCATGTGCAGCTGGCCTGCCGTACATATGCGTACATCGCATTCATGGCGATGGTGGACGCATGCATGTGTACGGCGGCGATGATCAGGTAAGTGGTATTTATTATTATATATTAATAATATCATAATAATTTTTTGTACATAAATTTTTTGAGCTTTTTACGTACATACTCGTAAGTAGGTACATGTGTATGTATGTATGTATATCGATATATACATACATATCTACATGCACATGGTGGCGTGATGCGTTCGATTGCGAGGGCACAGTCGGAGGGAGGAGGGGTATGCCATGCGAAGATGGCGGATGATCGGAAGCAAAGAAAGGAGTTTGTAAAGTATTAATGTGGATCGAATTTTTTTTTTTTTGTGTTTAATCAATTTTGTACACTGAACTAATTTGTTTTCTTTCCCAACAGGTGAACAATGAAATGATTTTCACGATGTGAGGAGCAGGACAACAGTGGAGCTGTAACCAAGTAACTGTTTTGTTTTTATACGTATATATACATATATATTTAAAATTTTTATGTGTATAGGGTTAATATTAGTACATAGATGTTTCCAAAAAAAAAAATTGTTTTTTTTTTTGTTTTTTGTTTTTTTTTTTTAACGGATAAAATTGGAAAGATCTAGGTACTAGCGAGAATTTGCAAGTTGGTCAAAAAAAAAAAATGATTGAAAATTATTGAGTGGATCCAAAAAAATATAAAGTTATAATTAAAGTTATTAAAATTTGGAAAATGATAAAATATTTAAATATACAAAATGTTCAAATATATCGAAATATTTAAAATATATAAAAAAACTTGCAACTTCTCATTAGTTTTACGTTCTCTCCGCTTCTTGCGTCTTTACGTTTTCCATGTTTCTTTCATTGAAAGCAAGTTTTCTTTACGCTCTGAAATTTAGTTAGTGGATATGGTTTTTAGGGTTTTCACAACTAATGTTAGGGTTGGACCGGGCTGATTTTTGACAATCGGTCATAAATTCCGGAAAATTAACTCGAGCTATTGGTTAGTTGTCGGTTAATTTCGAAATAGTTTCGGATATTTATTTTGATATGACCACTTTTCAAAGTTAACTGAAACTATTGGTTAGTTTGTCGGTTAGTTTTGAGATAGTTTCGGGTATTAAATGACCACTTTTCAAAATTAATTCAAAACTATTGTTTAGTTTGTCAGTTAATTTTGTACGGGTATCGGGTACCGAATAACTTCTTGATGTATGTAAAAAACATGATTTCGCAGATTTATTTATCTCTGTACGCCATCGTCGTACGTAATCCATCGGAACATTTTCAAGTTAAGTACTTATATTATTAGAAAAAATGGCAGTGCAGATTTCTTTATTTTCTTGTACTTCACGTACTGTTTATGAAATATTTTTTTTTTTTTTGTTTTAAGCACTTATCCTTGGGTAGGGGAAGTAGCGGTATTTTCGATGAAGGGCAGCAATACCAATTTCGTTATTGGTCTGCTGGTTTGTCCCTTCGTAGTATAGATGTCGACGACGCGTACCCGGTTATCCGAGCCTGGGTGTAAGTTGATGACTCGTCCCACAAGATCTCCTGTTTTGATGTTAGTTTGTGGATGTTTCCACTTTGTACGTTTCTGCATTTCCAGCAGATATTCAGCTTTCCATCTTTTACAAAATGTTTGATGTAGGGCTTTCAGTTTCTGCCATCGGTTTACGATCGAGGCAGGGCTTTCGTTGACTTCTAGTTCAGGGGGAGCTAATAGGTGTCCACCTACTAGGAAGTGACCGGGGGTAAGAGGCTCCAAGTCGGAAGGCTCATTCGAGGAGGGGCTTAACGGACGGGAGTTAAGGCATGACTCGATTCGGTGATTATCTGATGGCTATATTTAATCATTGTATTATTTCGCGCTTCAGTTATAAATGCTTTGAATTCTGATCGTAGAGATCGCGAAGCTCCGACAAAGTTGGTGCCATTGTCGGAGTAAACATTTTTTGGGCATCCTCTCCTGGCTATGAACCTAGCGAAAGCTGCCAAAAAAGATGCAGTGCTAAGGTCATTGGTGGCTTCCAAGTGTACAGCCTTAGTGGCGAAACACACAAACAGGCAGACGTAACCTTTTGAGATGCGACAACCTCTGCCGCGGAAGTTTTTGATATCGAAAGGTCCTGCGAAATCTACACCCGTGTTTGTAAATGCACGCGAATAGGAGGTGCGTTCCTGAGGAAGCACTCCCATAAGCTGCGTTTGGGTTTGTTTTCTGTGGATTGTGCAAACCTTACAACTATGGATGACGGACTTTACCATATTTTTGACTCGGGGAATATAGTATTGCGTTCGAATGAGACGCAGCATTAATTGGTTCTCGCCATGCAAGGAGATTTTATGGATAAATTGGACTACAAGACGGGCTAATCGGCATTTATAAGGAAGGATTATTGGGTGACGCTCGTTGTACGCTAAATCTAGCGATGCGCCAGGACGACCTCCAGTCCTCATAATCCCATTTTTATCTAAGAAAGGGATAAGGGGTAGCACTTCGCTTTTTTTATCGATGGGTTTCTTTGACTCTAGGTTCGAATATTCATCACTGTAGTATTGCTTCTGATAAAAGATTATTAAGCGTTGTGTCGTTGCCTTAATTTCATCGGATGAAATTAAACAAGACTCTGCTCGAAAGGAAGCTTTTTTGTTCGGATGAGTGCTTTGGTAGAATCTCATGATATATGACAAGATTCTCAAAGCTCTCGGTAAATCTGAAAACCTATCGAGAATGTCCTCAAAATTTTGTATTGTTATTGTTGCACATAAATGCGCCCTTTTTTCTTCGATGTTGGTGTTATAGTTTGTCTCTTGTCTTGGCCAATTTTCCTTGTCTTCTTGCAACCAAGAAGGGCCATGCCACCACAGAGTGTTGTCGACTAATTCGTAGGCGAGAACTCCTCTGCTTGCCATATCTGCTGGATTTGATGCCGACTCCACATGAAGCCAGTCAGTATTTCCGACTTTGTCGACAATTTTGGTTATACGATGTGCTACGAACGTTGACCACGAACATGGAGGTTTGCGTATCCATGCGAGCACAATTGTGGAATCTGTCCATAAGTGTACTTGTACCTGTCCTAGTGGTAAGTTGCCAAGTACCGACTCAATACTTTCGGCGAGCAATACCGCGCCGCAGAGTTCTAATCGGGGTAGGGAAATAGTTTTAACTGGAACAACTTTTGTTTTTGCTACCAGCAGATTCACTAGAACTTCACTACCCGGCTTAACCCGTAAGTATACCGTAGCTGCATACGCTTTTTCTGAAGCATCACAGAAGCCATGTACTTCGACGTCATGGGCGGGAGAAAAATAGACCCAACGCGGTATCTTAATCCTCTCTATCTCGCGGTAGTATTTGGTGAAATTTTGCCATTTTTCCAAAGTAGTTGAAGACACAGGTTCATCCCACTCTGTGCCTTCCAGCCAAATGGTTTGCATCAATATTTTGGCTACTATTACAATGGGCGCAAGCCATCCTAGCGGATCGAACAGCTTGGCGATCGAAGACAATATCGACCTTTTAGTGATTGTGTCACTATGCTCCATTGGTCTTGTTAGGAAGTAAAAATAATCCGAATGGGCGTTCCATCTTATTCCAAGAGCCTTAACTGTGCTGGTGTCTTCGAATTCCAAAAAATCTTCGCTTAGTAGATCCTTTTTTGGAATGTCTGCAATTATATCCTCGCAGTTGGCCGTCCATTTTCGTAAGGGAAAACCTGCTGACCGCAGTACCGTAGAAATTTCGTCCCTTGCCTTTATGGTAGATTCGATGCTGTGTCCTCCTGCAAGTACGTCATCTACGTACATGCATTTTCGCAGAATATTAGCTGCTATTGGATGCGAGCTTTCTACGTCATCGGCCAACTGCAACAGTGTTCTTATCGCCAGGTAAGGAGCACAGTTTATTCCAAACGTAACCGTCTTTAGTTCATATAGGCTCGTTGATTCGTTCGGGTTTGCCCGAAAGACGATGCGCTGATATTTCGACTGATTATCGTTTATCCAGATTTGTCGGTACATTTTCTCAATGTCACTGTTGAAAACGTATCTGTATAATCTCCAACGTAGAATCAGTATCGGAACATCTGATTGCAGTACTGGACCTGGTAGGAGGACGTCATTTAAGCTTTTCCCATTAGCGGTTGCACTTGAGGCGTTGAAAACCACACGAACTTTAGTTGAGGTACTCTCTGCCTTTGTAACGGCGTGATGAGGCAGGAAGTAATTTTCACATGAGTCCGCTGAAATGTTACTATTTATTCTCGTCATGTGTCCTAGTGTCTCATACTCTGCTAACACCTCATTATACTCTTTTTGTAGGACGGGATCCTTGGCTATCCGTGTCTCATTCCGGAAGAATTGAGAGCAGGCTTTTTTATGAGAAGGGCCTAGTTGTATGGTTACTGGGAATTCCTGTCGGAATGGTAACGATAGTGGCCTTCTAACTCCCAGAATGCCGTAAGTTGCTTATCCAGCGAAACTTCGCTGAAGCACGAAACTATATTTCTGTGGGTCTTTGTAGTATCCGTACTACCGGTTATAATCCAACCGAATACGGTTTCTTGGGCTAGAAGTGTCCTCAAGACGTTTTTCTTTATCCCACTTAATATGATTTGTGGATAAATGTCTCCACCAAGAATGAGGTCTATTTGTTCATTTACAAAAAACCTTTTATCCGCTAATACCAGGTCCGGAAATTCTTGCCTCGTCGTCGCGCTTATATTTGTTGTAGGCAGATTTCCGGTTAGTTGTGGTAAAACCAGGACAGTTGCAGTCAAGCTAAACAACGGGTCGACGGGGGACCGCAATTGTATGTTGCATGCTTCTTTAACCTGGGCATTTACCGAGTTTGTGATGCCCGAAACTTGGGCATGCATCTTTTTTGCAGATAGATTGATTCTGCGTTTGAGCCTCTCTGTTATAAAGGAACACTCAGAACCAGAATCAATCAGTGCTCGTGCAGCAAAATCTGTGTCACTGAGACGTATATTTACGCGAGCTGTTCCTAATAGCACACCTGTACTTGAATTCGCAAAGCAGGACTTAAAATTTCTGTTTGCGTTTTCTGTTGCTTTATCGGAATCACGTTGTGCTTGCGCCTGCCTAGATGTCGATGGAGAATCGTCGGCAGGCCTCGAAGACGTCCAACGCGTCATTGCCTTTGGCTGAATTGCATTTAGATGCAGGAGCGTGTGATGTCGCGAGTGACACGTATTGCAATTGTAAGCACTAGTGCATCTTGACACAGTATGTCCGGAACTAAGGCAATTCAGGCAACAATTATTTTCCTTTAAAAAATTCAGTCTGTTTGTAGGTGTTAGCTGTAGGAATCGGGAACAGCTGCGCAATTTGTGCTCGTTTGTATGGCACATTTTACAAGTAATATTGGTCACGCTTACTTGGAAGGTGCCAACTCTTTTTGTTGGGGTTTCGAAAGGATGACGTGTGATTTGTGGCGGCTTTGGCACTCTCACAGCTCTACCATCCTTCAACCCTGACAATGTCTCAAGAGTCTGAAAACGATTGGACAGGAACTTGTCCATATCGTCCCACTTGGGTATGTCGTTTTTATGGTCTATGGTTTGTTCCCATAGAGCAGGCAGCTTCGTCGAGCAGAGATAAACGACAATTGCGTCCCAGTTCGATATGTCAATTTGATGACTCTTAAGGGCTGATAAGCAATTGTTTATCTCCCGCTGCAAACTTTTTATTGAGCTACCACACTCAAATTCTATTGCCTTTAAGTTAAACAATAGTTTTAGTTGCGTGTTGACTAGAATACGCTTATTTTCATAGCGTTCGCACAGGTTTTTCCACGCTGTAGTAAAGCCTTCATTCGTTAGGGGGCACTTTCTTACTATTTCTTTGGCCTCCCCTTGTGTCTTATGGTTGAGATGAAAAAGTTTCTCAACCGGGGTGAGGCGCTTATTGAGGATGTAGATGGCCGTGAACATATCACGGAATGTTGGTCATGAAAGATAGTCGCCCTTGAACACGTCTGTATCGCACGGTGGAAGGTGGATATTGTGTTCGCGGACGGACTGCTCCACTACATCCTTTTGTGAGTAAGTTAATGCTTCTGCTTGTGTAGCCATAGCAGACATGCATTTCACATATGCCGAAAAACATATTTTATATTTCTTTTTTATCGCCCTAACATCTTCCTTACTTAAACCTTCTGAGCTCGTTAGCGTATCGTACGCTGCCTTCGTCTTCTCCCATAATACTTTTAATTCGTCTTGCTGGATAGCAAGACCGTGCTTATTTTGTTCGGAGGCGGGAGTGCTGTTGAAGTCAGCATCGAACTCTGCGACAGATTCTGCTAAACGGATGTATGAATCCATAATGAAAGCTAAGAAGGATTTAAATCTGATATTTTTTAAAAAAGTCCCACAAAATAACAATCACTAGTAAATTTTTATTTGTCTGTATCTTTATTTAATAATTTTCTTTTTAATTTCAGTCAAGTGGTTAATTTTTTTTTTTTTTTTTTTAAATGTGTGTGCCACCCTAAGGTGTGAAAATGGCACTTGATGCTAAAGAAAACAAAACACTTGCCACCCAAAATGTGTCGACGTATATATAACTGTAACAGTGTTATTGGTGATTTACTTGTTAGTTATGTATATATACAAAATTACAACAAAGGCTCAAAAGTGATTATGTGAAAACGCAATAGTGCAATAGAAATAGTGTTGCTCGAATCAGTGAAATAGTGACTTGCAAATAAACAATTGTGCTAAGCCAATGAACAGTATTGAACAAGGAAATTATGCCGATTTACTTTAAAGTAAATAAAAGTGAAAAATCCAAAATAAAACTTTAAATTAAAATTCGTTGGATTGAACTGTTGCAATACCGTACCACTGTTCACTGTTGTGCGTGTGTGTGTACGACCGTTAGTGTTTGTTGTTGTCGCTCGCGGACAAACGGAATTAGCACTGTATTAATTTTACTTGAATTGTATCACTATTTCGTTTTCATAAAAAAAATCACTTGCCTTGTAAGGCGTTGTTTCACCAAAAAATTGATTAACGTGTTATAAATGCTATTGGAAAATATAACACGTACCTTAATGTTTGTGATTTGTGGTGATGGCAATTGATTGCGTTTGCTGTTGGTGTGTATGCAGCTGGTATATGTATGTGTGCAGCTTGTGTATATGTGCGCCTTGTTTGGGTGGTTGATTGTGCGGCTGTGTCTTGTGCGGCTTTTTATCTTCTGCGGCTTTTTTTAAATTTTTGATTTTCTCCGGGCTTTGGTTTGCTGTGGTAATTACTTAAGTGGACTGTATCTTTATCTCGGCGCAGATAGACCATGTGGCAAATGTCCAGACGCACGGTTGGATATTTGAAAATAGAAATGAAAAAGATTGTGTTTTAGTTTTAAAGTATAATGAAGATTTATTCAATTGCATATATGTAGATATACATGAATTTTGCTTTACCTGTGGTGTGAATCCTTGGTAGACCTGTGTCGCTCTAGAAATCCTGTGAACGAGTGCAAGTTATGAAAAACGTACGGTTGCCGTCAACCGCAGTTTTATTGGAAAGCAATTATTGGAAAATGTTAGTACATACACGCGCATTAGGGCGGTTAGAAAATATTTACGCTGCGGCGTAAACAGAGTGATTATACTCTTTCACAGATCTTTCTAAAAGTTCGTTAAAAGATTGGTGAGTATTCTCGCACTGGAGGCATCGCATTATTTCTTGCAATGTGGAGTGGAATCGTTCCACTTGTCCGTTAGAGCAACTTGTGTATGGCGCTGTTCGGTGTATTTCTATACCGAACTCGTTTTCCATCATAAAGTTTATTGTCTCTGATTTGAATGACTTCTCATTGTCCATAACGACTGTTTCTGGTACAAGAGAGAAAAGAATGCCCCTTAAAGGTTGCTTTATATCCTCCGCTGCTTTAGACTTGATAGGCTTTACAACTGCGTATTTAGAAAATTTATCTATCGCGGTTAAAATTAGTTGTCTTCCCATGTGGAGTATGTCGATATGGACTATTTGTCCTGGGAATGCGGGGATAGGAGTGGCCTGAATTTTTGGCTTCGTTGCCGTTGATAGCGTGTTTACTTGGGATGTCTGTGGCGGAATTCTTGATAAAGCATCGGCTACTACATTTGCTTTGCCGGGCTTATATATTAATTCATAGTCATATTCCTCAAGAATTGACTTCCACCTTTTCATCTTGCTATTATTGTTTTTGTTGCTTAGCGCATATGTTAATGGTTGATGGTCCGTTGTAATTTCAACTTTGCTGGAACCATAAAGATAATTTCTGAAGGTGTTCAGTGCCCATATTATTGCCAAGAGTTCTTTCTCGTTAGTGGCATAGTGCTCTTCAGTTTTGCTTAATGTTCGCGATATAAAAGCTATCGGTCTATCACTTTGTGATAATACTGCGCCTATGGCGAAGTGTGAAGCGTCCGTTGCCAATTGGAATTTTTTTTTTAAATCTGGATAGGCAAGGATAATGTCTTCGGAAATTAATGAATTTTTAATTTTCCTGAAGGATTCTTTCGCTTCATTGTTTAAATAAATCTTTGTATTGGCAGATTTATTTTTTGAAATTCTCCCGTCTTCCCCTCTTAAAAGTGACGTCATTGGTTTAGCAATCTTTGCATAATCTTTCACAAATTTGTGGTAATAACCAGACAGTCCTAGGAAGCTGCGGAGTTCTTTTAAGCTTCGCGGCTCTGGAAAGCTTGCAATAGCTTCTACTTTTTTTGGATTGGTTCTTATGCCAATCGGAGTAATCACATACCCTAAAAATTTCGTTTCTTTTTTAAAGAAATCGCATTTATCCAACTGAACTTTCATGTTGGCATTTTCTAATGTTTTGAATATTTTCTTAATATCCTCGTAATGTTCCTTTTCAGTCTTGCTGAAAATTATTATGTCGTCGATATACACGTAGCAGCGTTTGCCGATGTGTTCTCTTAGTATATCGTTCAATGCGCGTTGGAATATTGATGGCGCATTTTTTAGGCCAAAAGGTAAACGTGTAAATTCGCATTTACCATTATTAATAGAGAATGCGGTTTTTTCTATGTCGCCTTTCCTTAGTGGAATCTGATGAAAACCACTTTTCAAATCTAATACCGAGAAGTAATTACTTTCACCTAATTGTGATATTACCTCCGATATTTCAGGAATCGGATACCTGTCTGAAATTGTGACGGCGTTCAATTTCCTATAATCAATGACCATACGGTATTGCTTGTTACCTGTTGAATCCTCTTTTTTTTGGACTATCCATACAGGAGAGTTATATGGTGATCTGGATGGTCTTATTATGCCATCGTTCAGAAGCTGTTTTACCTGGCGTTCCACCTCTGATTTCAGGGCTGCCGGATAAGGGTAAAATTTTGAATATATAGGTGTATCTGTTGTTGTCCTAATTTGACCAACAACTTTGGTTGTATATGTGAGCTTTTCGTCGGGTTCAGCGAAAAGCTTGGGGTGCATTGTTGCTATTTCTTCCACGATGCTTTTCTGTTTATATGACAGCCTATTTTCATTAATTGCACCATTCCTTAATATCATACAATTTTCGGCTGTATGTATTACCGCTTTTAAACTTTTGAGGGTATCATTTCCTATGATGCCATCGAATACTTTTAATTCGGTCATTAGATACAATTTTATTCTGTCGCTAATATCAAAAAATTGAGCATATGTGTGCTCTTTTATTTTTATTTCTCCAGCTATCGAGTTTGCATAGAATGGAGTCTCGTTTGGAATACGCTTTTTTACCAAATCGGGCTTAACATAATTTTTGCTAGACCCTGTGTCTATGAGAAATTTCAAAGTTTTTCCGCTCTCCACCTTAGCTTCGAAGTATGGTAGTGAAGAGCTCATTATACTAAAAAATTAAGGTAGCTTGGCTCACCTAAGTGCTCTTCGTTTTGCACAACTTCTGCTGGTGATGCGTTTATGTGATACAACCTTTGATTTTTGTTTTTTTGATTATCCTCAAATTGGCCTGGTCTTTTCCCAGCTTGGGTATTTTGTTGAGGTTTGTTCATATAATTCACGCGGCGTGAATGCATGGTTTGATCTACATCCATTGGCTCTGGTCCCGGTTGAGGTTTGGGTGGCCTGGGTGGCGCGTTTACGTTAGTACTTGCGTAACGCTTGGTTTGCCAACCATGTTGGTTTGGTTTTGGGTCGTGCGTTAACTGAGGGTAAAAGCTTTGTGGTTGTATCCGTGGAGGATATTTTTTCCAAGTGGTTTGGGGTTTTTGGTACGACTGCCTCACGTTATTGGCATGGTTCGTCCTAAAACTTTGATTGTCCAGTTTTTGGCACAAATGGAGAGCCTGCGGTAAGTCGACAGGTTCCTTCATACCTAGCAATCTTGGTAGGTCCCCGTTTAAACCTCTTATGAAAGTGTCTAACGCTTTGTTTCTATATGACTGCGTTAGCATACATAACGTTTCGTTGCTCATTCCCTCGCAACCCAATTTATTTAAAATCAACGAGAGGTGTTTATATACCTGTTGATAAAATTCAGATGTCGTCCTGTTACCTTGTACTAATGTAGTCATCTGGTATTCCAGGGGGGACAAGTCGCGTCTGTCTGCATAGTGCATGGCCAAGCATTTTGTTATTGCCGGCCAATCGAGTGGAGTATTGTAGGACTCCAGTGCTGTGTCGGCATGGCCAGTTATTTTATTTCTAACCACGCTTAGGATTCCATAGTATTTTGGAGTCCCCTTTAGTGGCTCGTACACATCAAGTATAGTATCCACGCTTTTTTTCCATGAGTTAAATTCTCCTGGACGGCCTGAAAATTCTTTAAGACACTTTACCACATCTGGTATTTTGTCTAATTCGCTAAGGTTCCCTCTGTGTCCTTCCTCTATCGTTTGGTCAACTGCTGTGGCCAAAATTGCATTTGGGTTTAAGACCGTTTGAACTACTTGTGGTCCTTGTTGTCTCAGAACATTAGCTGCTATTTCAGATATGAGGGCTGTCAGGTCATTCATACTCAACTGTGCATTATGTGGTGCCTGAAGCGCTGGGGTACTCTGAGAAAGACTCGGAGGTCTGATTAAGTTACTAGGATTTGCCATTTTTTAACCTAATTTCCTGTTTAATAAAATATCGATTTTTTCCCCTTTTTTAAGTTTGAATTTGCACCTTTATTTTATTTATTTATTTTACTTATTACTTTTAAAAATTAAATTCGTTAGGGTACCTTTTCCTCGCTACCTGAAATAGACGGATAAGTTCCTCTTCTACATTGTCTCGGTTATTGAAGTCCTCTACAGTGGCTATTTTATCTTCACCTATGATTTGGTATATTTGGGTCATACATTGAATTTTTTCATCGTCAGTTGGTTCTAATTCGTCAAAATCTATGTTTGTCGGAAGTGCGTCCGTCATTTTTGTAAGATTACTAGACTTTATTTTAATATTTTATTATTATTTTTTCCCCCTTTTTGATCCCTTCTAGGAAAGGAGGCTTTTATACTCTGGAGGGTCTGGAATTCAGAATCGCAGAATTAAGCTTATATTATGATCCGGAGTTACGGATTGGTCTAGTGATGTTGTGGGCTGTACAAGCCGTGTTTTATGGTATTTTTCTTTTATTGTTAAATTATATGAACCTTTGCTAATTGGTCCGCTATAACAAATTTTAGCAATTTCCTAAATATTACTGTGTACAATTTGTAACTAATATAGTAAATAACTTATTTATAATGTTTCGTCTTACTCTATTGACTGCCTCTGCTGCGACCTCCAGTTGTAGTTACTGTTGTTAACGTGCCGGTGCAGCGCTCGTTGTCCTTGCTGTTTCTGTCTTGCCCGCAGCCTTGGTTATAGATGATTATTTTTTATTTTTTTTCACTTTTTAGGAGCTTTACCTTTTTTTTTTTTAAATTGTTACTTCTTCCTTTTTGTTTTTTTTTTTTTGGAAAATGTCTATTGTTTTTTCATCAGAGTTTTTCAATTATAAGTGTTTTTTTCTTAATTATTTTTTCTTATAAACATTCGGTTTTTCACTTGTAAGAGTTTTCTTTATTTTTTGTTTTTTTATAGTGAAGGCTGGTACGTGGTACCACCGGTTTGTCTTTGCGGCTACTAGGGGGCCTTTCATTATAATCGCGAGTTTAGTCTTTCACTCACGGATCCTTTATTTATTTTGTTTTTTCACGGGTCCTTACTTTTTATTTTCAGGATTTTTTTCACTCGAGTTCGCGAGTCCTTACTTTATGTTTTCAGGGCTATACTTTTTGCGTTCGCGAGTCCTTACTTGGCGTTTTCAGGACTTTTTACTTAGCGCGTTCGCGAGCCTCGAGACTTTTGCTCGGACGCCAGTTAAATAAAACAAAGGGTTTTATTTTATTGCGGGTGCTGGGGAAAGCAGCACGACCGCGTTTATTGCGAGATTCTGACAAAGAGAACTGTGGTTTACAATATTTTACAGTTTTTATACTAAATCTAAGCCTGCGCTGCAACTGCATTTTGTCGTTGCGGCCTTATTCCATTTCCTTTGTTGTTGCCATATGCTTGCTGTGGCAGTTCTGCTTGCGCAACTTGTGTGTGGTCGCCGCATGCTATAGTGCTGCGCTGGTTTTCCTCTAGTTGCTGACCTACCCCATTGCGTTCCACTTTACGCAGACGTCTGACTGGACACTTGTTCAGTGCAGTTGAATTATGATGGGTCATCATATTTCGGGCGGCACATGCGCTGGCGCAATATTTTCGGCAACATGTGCAGTATTGGCTTCGTTTGAGTTGACGTTTTGGTATTTAACTGTGTGTCGACTAATTTATGATTGGTAATCATATTTCGGACGATATGTGCGCTGTTGGATCTTCCGGGAATGTTTTGTTCTTAGCGACGTGTGCGATATCGGCTTTGCTTGATTTGACTTTTTGGTATTTAAATGTGTGTCAACTAATTTATGATTGGTAATCATATTTCGGGCGATATGAGCGCTGTTGAGTCTTCCGGGATTGTTTAGTTTTTAGCGACGTGTGCGGTATCGGCTTTGCTTGAGTTGACTCTTTGATATTCGAATATGTGCCAACTCAATGCGGCTAATTTATGGTGCTTTCTTAAGTGCTTCCCTTTTGGTTTGTTGGGAATGGTCTATTTCTTGTGAATGCTTCTATTCCTATTGACTTGGGTGGTATTGAACAAGTGGTTAATTTATTGGTGGATGGTCGGTCGTGTTACGGGCGACCTGGGTGGTGCTGGCTCGGCTTGGGTGGTATTGACTTATCCTAAGTTAAATTATATATTAAATGTATGTATATACATACTTATGTATACTCATTATACCTTCTGCAGAACCCTTTATTTAAAAGATCCCAAATAAAGTATATATGTACATATAATACATATGCATGTGTTACAGCTACATATGTATGTATGTATGTACCTGCGTGTTTAATAAAATGCATTATACTGCAGAACCCTTTTTTCCTAATTTCTTGCGCAAGTGATTAGCGCTGCTAAGTTTTCTGTGGAAAAGAGTGAAAAGAGCCCAAATTAAGCAATTAAGGAAAATTTCTTGCTACCTAAATATTTTTTTTACGTGCTAAACAATGTTTCAGGAATTATTGTTATTTTTTGGAATATAGAAATTTCTGGCTCTCTGAGAATAACATACTTAGGTGGCTGTACTGTATCGTAGTTGTCTTATAATTTGTAATAATCACTTGATATAATAATATGTATATAGATTTATTATTAGCAACTGTTCTCACTTCTTAGCAAATCATGAACAATATAATTTACGCAACAATTCTCAAAGGCAAGTTTAATGGAGCACAAGTTCTCATTCCGCGTATTCCTTTGATACCGACAGACATGCCTTTCGAATTCAAACGCATTCAATTCCTGGTTCGTCTTGCGTTTGCCATGACAATTAACAAGGCGCAAGGCCAATCATTGGATGTTTGTGGTCTAAATTTAGAAAATGAATGTTTTTCACATGGGCAATTGTATGTAGCCTGTTCAGGTGTTGGTAAGCCATCTGCTTTGATTGTGTTGGCACCGGAACAAAAAACGAAAAATATTGTGTATCACAAAGTACTCGAATAAAGATGATTCTTTGCTAAGAAAATTTTTTATTTCAAAAAATAATTTATTAAATGTTTAGTTTAATGGAATGTAAATTTTTTGGTTCAGTTTAATAGCACAATGCCGCCATATTTAATTCGAAACGTCACCTGCTAGATTATGAAAGTTGAAGTGGCATTGTTAGAATTGAATTGTCTTGCAATAGTTTCGTTGTATTTTTGGGTGAGACGAAGTCCGCCGGGGCTGCTAGTGTTATATATAAAAATGAATGTGAGTCCATTATAGGCGTCCAAATTACTTAATCGCTCTTTATGAAATTTTTACAGCAGGTGCTTGTGGTCTGCGGGTCGAACGTATGGTATATATAAAATTGTAAAAGTGGTCGGTGCCACGCCCAATAGAAGAGCAATTTTGAATTAGTTTTATATTCGCAACTATTCGGGGCAGATTAATGATGTTTGGGTATATGTAAGTCCACACATATGTCTAATAGATCAAACTGTGTACTATTTTGGGAAAATGGGCGTTGTCACGCCTTATACAATAAAAAAGCGAAATTCCTTGTAACTCCCCAACTATTTGATGCAGATGTACAATATTTGGTATGCCGATCATTTATATAACGGTGCATATTATTTATGGGGGAACAGGCGGACTCATGTCCCAGTTAAGACGCAACTACTATTTCCAATATCTTTCCGGCTATTTGACCAAGATATTTTATATATACATATTTCCTTAAGAGCAAGGTATAAAGTATATTTTAAGCACAAAATCAATGTTCAATATCTAAAAAATATGTATTTATTGGCTCATCTCAATGCAAGCCGGCTGTGCTAGTATAACAAACTTTTCAAATCTTTAACAACGTTTATAGATTTAAATAAAAAGGGAAACTCTGTTGTATGAATTTATTTTTTATTTCTCTCCCCAATTAATATCCTTTTACCAAATTTGGCGACATGATTCAGTAAAATATTGAATATTTTAATTTGTTGTGAATTACCGTTATATGAGAGGTGAGTGTGTCTGATTGCTATAATTTTCGAAGTTGTGATTTCTGACAATAAATGCAAAGTGTACGTAATGTGGTAGATTTTCACAAAGAAGTTTCGTAGATATAACAATTTGCTCTAAAGCGGGCGATACTCGTATCATGGCCATCCCCAACATGTATGATTCCATATATTTAAATCTCAAACCCAATCTTGTCTATAAAATTTGAGAAAATTGGCTTGTGTAGTTAATAAATATCGGACTTTTTTGTCGTTATATGAGAGGTTGGGGATGGGTTTTGTACGATTTTTACAATTTTCGAAATTTTGCTAATTGACTTGAAATGCAATGTGTGCAGCGAATTTGATGGAGTTTGGTGGCATAGTTTTATAGATATATCTGGTTGTTCGAATGTGGTTGGTGCCACGCCTATTACGAATTTCTTTTCTGTGTATTTGTATTTTTGGAACTTTACTTACCCATATTAAATAGGATATGTGTACCACATTTGGTGAAGTTTGGTAAAACCGTTTCAGAGATAAACTTATTTGCTCTAAAGTGGGCAGTGTCACGCCCATTCCCAATTTGTTTGGTTCAGTGTATTTGTTAATGTAGGCCTATCCTCCGTATTAAATTTGAGCAAATTACCTTTAATGCTGACTTAAATATCGCGTCTTTTTTTATTTTTTGAAAAATCCCGTTATGTGAGAGGTGGCCGTGGTTTTTGCGGGCGGGGCTACGCCGATTTTCAAAAGAAAGTATACTCGCGTATTCCTTTCCTAAACCCAATCTGATGTGTCAAATTTGAGGATATTAGCTTCAATAGTTACTGAAATATCGTGGTCTTTTGATTTTTACAAAACACCGTTATTTGGGTGTGGTTATTGTCCGATTTCGCCCAATTGCAATACCAAAGGACCTTTAATTCAGGGCAATGTTTATACCAAGTTTCGATAAGATAGCTCAATATTTACTCGAGTTTTCCGACTGACGAGCGGACGGACGGACGGACAGACAGGCATGTCTTAATCAAATTGGTATATATGTTTATATCTATCTCGGTTGTTTTAAGCTGTTAGAAACAACCGTTAAGTGAACAAAGTTATAATACCCTAGGCACTAGTGCGCTCGGTTATAAAAATATTTGCACATCGGTTCACAAAATATGTATGTATTTATATATGTACATATGTATGTACTTATATGTATATACTTGTATTATACATTATATACAATTTGTAATTCTATACTAGTTTGAAATATTCCTTCAAGTAGATGTTAGTGCCATACAAATTTTCAAAATTTGTTTGAAGTTAAAGTTTTTAGTTTTATTGTTACTAAAATTTAATTTAGTGGGATTGAAATGAAAAAAAAAGAAGCAGGCTGTGTCAGAGACACGGCCATTAAGTTTAACGTAGAATACGCCATCCGATAAGGCAGAAAACATATGTAACAATGAATGATAAATAATACAAGCAAATGAATTTCTTTATTTGATAGTTACTTTGGATGATATACATAAGCTTTGCAGTGCTTGGCAGCATTTTCTCTTCTTTTACTCTACTTTAACTTGCCCGCCTAAAATTATGCAATACAAAGAAAGGGCTGCACGAGTACATTTAAATCGCCCAACAGCAAACACTCAACGAAACACCACACACATATTTGTGTGCATGTGTTTATACAATTTTCATTTGAGAAATTTAAATATTAGGAAGATATCAACCAACATGAAATGTATGTCAAACGAAAGCTAACATCTTCATTTGACTACAAAAAAAAAAAAAAAAAATTAATCGAGCCGTTTCCTTATAATTAAAGAAATAGAGATTACAACAATAAAAACCTGACATTGGTGCCCATACCGTAAGGTAAGACGTATTCTACGCCAAAAATGGGTTTACTGATCAAAGAAACTACTGTAAGTCATCATAATCTTAGAAAGTAGATATATGAAACACTTAAACAATTGCCAAATAATAAATAATTATATACGTATATTCAATATTTATATGAAGTTTTGTACTTACTATTTAACATAGACGAAGGTCCAGCCCCACCTGTCACTATCACTCCACTGCTGCTGACCACAGTACCACCTCCATTTACATTCCCCCTTCCGTTTCCACTTCCACGGTTATCGCTACTACTGACAACACTAATGGATGCTGCGGTATAACCACCGTCTTCGTTGTCATGATTACCATTGAAAAAGCTGTTGTTATGTTGTGGCACTATAATTTTATTTGTAGAATCTCCTCTCGTTGCTGAGAGCACTATTAGTGCTCCGATTAAACACCAAAGGCCCATCAACTTGATGCTTTTCTGGCGCAGCAGTAGATACATTCGTAGCAAAGGATGCATCGATATTTGTACATTACGAGTATGTCGTGTTGACTGTTTTGGGCGGCCAAGGGCTTGGCTGTGAATTCCTCGTACCTTGTTGTTAAAAAAATAATTATGATGGTGTACCTGTTAAGAAATACGTACAAAATCAAATAGATATACTACTATTTAAAAAGTACTAAGAATAATTGTATCACGTATTCCGAGTACATTTGTTTAAAAAATGCGTTACCCAGTTATTGGTTAATGGTTGCAGGAGCAAATATGCAGTATCTTGATTTGCCATTTATTTTTTTACGAAAACAAATATTTTTCTGTACACAAGCTAAGGAAAATTTATATTTATTAGTCCTCCAATATTTTAAGTAATATACAAAAATTAAATTGAGCATGTATCGTCGACTTAAAATAACTTAAAAATTACACCATCGCCTTTTAATGCTACAGAATGGATATATGTACATATGTATGTGCATACATATGTTATGTGTAAAAAAAATACTAAACTTTGCAAAATACACTATGGTTTTCGGCATTTGCGAAGAAATTAGAAATAGGGCGAAATGTAATCCCCTTTACAAAACGGTCCTAAAAAAGTACATAAAGTAGGTAATTATTTCCATGAAATTGCTCATACGATCTCCCGATTAGGGGATTCTTCGTTTTTCAAACATCAATGATTTTGACAAACTAATCCTATTATTTTAATATATGCAAATAAATAGGTTTTTATAAAGTTAATGGTTAATATATGCTGGTAAAAGATAAATTTTATAGTTTAAAATAGTAAACAGAATTGTGATCTCACTAGTATAAATATTAAATTTGTATGTATGAATGTTTGGCGGACAATCAAGCAAAAAAAGACAGATATGCCAAGGCAAGAATAAGTTATTTTATCTCGATAAGAGTATCGTGACTCGACATATTCGAGAAAATTGGAAAATTGTGGCGCGTATTCATTATCAAACCTTTTATTATTGAATCATGCTTAAATGCTATTTGATGCTTCGCTATGTTTTTGAGTTAAAAATATTACATCAATGTGATTCATGTCGATGTGATCAGAAAAAGTTTAGACCGATAATATCGCATCGCATGGATTGTCAATTTAAAGTATGTGCCAGAAATTATTTAAAAAGGAGGAACAAATATTTCCTTCTATTTGGAAATTATTTACTCATGGAAGTTTTCTAAAATTTTGAGTACATTTTGTCTTTCAAAACTGTAATAACTTACTAGAATAAAATTTACTATTTCTACCCTTTTGGGAAAAATATCCTTCATTTGAGGTTCGGTTTTATCAACTTTTGTTAAATTCGTTTTTTTTTAATTTTCCATTTTTATTTTTATTAATTTTTTTAAATACATAAATAAACAGAATACTTAAAAAAGCCTTCAGGTGGTAAATATTTCTCGTTATTATATACATATACATAGATCAATTGGTATTGCAATTCGACAACACTTACAATTTAAAAAATAGAGCTCTAAGAACATATTTACAAAAAAAAAAAATACTCGCTCATTCAAAACGAAAACTTGTAATACGAGTATACATACAAAATCAGGACTATAAATGAATATATAATAGGCAATTTTATAGATAGTAAAATACTGCCAAGTCTTTTCTAGAAGTAATTTGTTTTAATTAAATTTTAATTGTCTATGTTTGTTCTCAAATGGTAGCGTCACAGATACTTCGAAGGGCCAGAATGTTGAAGAACTTTAGGTTTAGCACACAATTCCACAAAATTGTATCTTTTTAAACAACATCTCCAATTATTAACGGAAAAATGGTTAAACATGAACATTTCTTTTCCTGCAAGTTATAAATTAAACGCTTTTAAAATAATAAATAATGCACCTATATTGGTGGAGAATTTTTCTGATTTCGGTTTCACCATACTTCAAGGATGCTTACAAGTATTAAAAATTTCTAAATCAAAAACTCATTTATTTGTATAGTGCATAATTATGTTAAAAACCCCGAATTTAAAGACACCTTCAAAAATAACACACAAAATATAAATAGAGTAATTATCTGGCTCCTCATCATCGTTGATCTCCTTAATAAGGGGATGAGGCTTAAGTGTTGGCATGGTTGCTCCTTTCGAGGATTTCCATGCCACCACGAACTAAGAGGGAGACTCCATATGGGAATCAGTGTAGAACTTGATCTTACACGGCTTCTTATGTGAAGACTACCGTCCCAACATCTCTCATTCCCGCATACCTTGTATTCCTCCTAATATCCTAATATATCCCATCTCCCCTCCCCTCTAGCTAATCCTCCCCCTAATCCAGGACGTCACGCGTTGCCATGCCCATTGGTCGGTTTGTAGCCTGCGGGTCTAAAATCCAGCTGTATTTAAACGGTGCCACCCTGAGACCTCAGGGAGTAAGTTGGCCTTACCGCGGCAAGGCGTGCTGTCGTGGTTTACCATCCACTTTCCCCCCGCTGCGCTTGCTTCGTCGAGCAGGTGGACGTACGGCCAAGATGAATACAACTAAAAAGACACAAACCACAAAGAACTTATCTTCCCCATCTCGGGGTAAGACTATGCAGGCGTGAGCGCCTGGCATGAAAACTTCTTCTTCCCCATCTCGAGGTAAGAATGCGTAGGCGCAAGCGCCCAATGCGCCGCTTCGCTCCAATAAGGGTTCTTCCGGGCTGAAAGTGGGGGCAACACGCCAGCCCGTGACTATGGGTGTTGTGGTGGGGCCTAGCTCCACTAAAGCTGCGGGGATTGTGCTGGAAACGGCAGATCTTTCCGCGGCGGTAGGCACTAGGGGCCCACCAAATGCCGGTGCGGCTGCGAAGCCTAATCTTGCAAACGCTGAGGCCCCACGGCCTGGCCAGAGTGGATTAAGGCGATAAGCAGCTGCACGCGAAAATATCGAGAGCGTTCCGGTGGAGAAGAGGCAAAGCCGTGTTTCATATATTATATTATTAGGTGATTATAAAAGTGTACCGCGGGGATGCTCACCGTGACTTTAGTGCGGGTGTAGCAATGAACGTGGACATTGAGGCACCCGAACCGGAACCAGAGCTCTCCGACGCTGCGGGCAGCGCCTCTTCCAGACAAACTATGAACCAACAATGCATAGGATGTTTGCGGAGGAGGAACTATTTCACAGCGACAGGGATTGCGATACTGGCGTCACCGTCGTGAGAGTGCTGCAGATAAACCTCCTCGGATCTAAAGCCGCCTCAGCTGCTTTTCTAGGTTGCCTGAATGAAGTCGACGTTACGGTGGTACTCATTCATGAACCATGGGTGTGTAGCTCAAAGATATGTAGGTTGAGTGCCACCAGTTCTAAGCTGTTTTTGGTGCACTGTAAAGGCTAAATTAGAGCCTATATTATAGCTAAAGCAGATCTAAATGTTTTTCTTTTACCTAATTACAGTGATAGCGACGTCACGGCAATTCTCGTGGAGATAAGGGGCATGTCCATCGTGCTGGCATTGATATACATGCCGTACGTCTATGGTGCGGAACTTGGTGTTCAAATATGAGAGCGGACACATTTTAGTCGGCAGCGATGCCAATGCTCACCACGTTCAGTAAAGTAGTATTAGATATAACTCTATGTAGTGTTAGTCTATCTGAATTCATTGAGAGTTGACCTGTTCTAGATGAACACTCCTTCTCTGACCATCGTTGTATTGAAATTGTACTAAACTTTTCTATTACCAGCTCAAAAGTGCGTAAAACCCTAAAAACACGGATTGGAGCCCTTATAAAAGGTTATTTGAGGATAAGCTAGCCAGCGAACATCTTAACGAGCCCAATTATTACTGCCATCGACAGTCGACTACTGTCTAATTACCAACATGCCTACCGCAAAGGCAAATCTACTGAGACTGCACTCCATAGCTTGGTTGGCTATATTGAGAAGTCCCTCAACGTCAAGGATTTCTGCCTCGTATCCTTCCTAGACATTGAAGGCGCTTTTAACAACGAGCTTCCAGAGGCTGTAACTGGCGCCGTTATGGATCTACGGGTGGAACACTCACTGGTTGAGTTTATCGTCCAGATACTCTGCTGAAGAGTAGCAAGGGATAAGCTGGGTGCGAGCGAACTGTCGAGGCACGTGTCAAGTGGGACGCCCGAAGGAGGTATCCTATCCCCATTTCTGTGGAACTTCACTATATATACGCTACTGGGAGATACGGATTGGGGTGGCGCAAAAGTTGTCGCGTACGCTGATGACGTCGCGATCGCACTCAGAGGAGAGTTTCCGCAAACAGTATGCGATCTGATGCAACGAACGCTTCAGTAGCTATCCAAGTGATCCACGCGCTGCGGGCTTAGGCTCAAGTAAGGTGGAAGTTGTACTCTTCACGAGAAGGTATAAAATGCCTTAGGTAACTCCACCGGTACAAATAGGCATCCGGTTAAATCTTTCTACAAGTGCCAAATTGCAAACGATACTCTGAGCGCCATCTTAGATCTCCTGCCGCTGGATTTGACAGCACAACAGATGGTGACGTTGACTGTTCTGCGATTAAGGGAAACATCTCAGTGGCACCCCGATATCCAGGGCCACTCTTGTATTTTAAACAAGTTTCATTTCATTCCGAGCAACACGGACCGTTGTGCTTCAAAATCGATTTCTGAAAACAGTTTTATGACGAGTATTTGCAGTAGGAAGGAGTGGAACCAATAATTCAATACTCCACGTAATAGTATTGTCATCTATACAGATGGCTCGAAACTCAAAAGTAAGGTGGGAGGAGAAGTCTTCTCGCCAAACTCTCCCCTACAAATCTCTTTTAGGTTACCAGACCACTGCGTTATTTTCCAGGCTGAGGTATCAGCTATTTGGGAAGTGGTGGTTAAGCTTGGGGCCGGAATTCCAGGGAGAGATATCTTCATTTTTAGTGATAGCCCGGCCGCATTCAAGGCTCTGAGTTCCTTCACGTTTAACTCAAACTTCGCACTGGACTGCCACCAATCTCTGAAGGAGATGGCCAAGCAGAGCAGACTGTACCTCATTTGGGTCCCTGGCCATAGAGACATAGAGGGAAACTGCATGGCAGACGAACTTGCAAGACAAGGTACGACCAAGCAGATTCTTCAGGATAAAGAACGCATTGGTATGCCGTTTGCCACTTCCAAACTGCTACTTAGAAAATTTATATATGAACAAGCTGATGATAGATGATGTCAAATTACGACTTGCCGTACCTCTGGGCAGACGTGGCCTAAATGGGACCGGAAACGGTCACGAAGAGTATACTCTGAAAATACTAATTATGTACATATATACAAATGCATACATATAGTATGTATGCCTCCAGTACGTGCAGTAGCGATTATCCCTTTGTAAATAGAAATTTGTTTGTGCTGGGGTCTGTCGTCACCGCAGCGTTATGCTTAAAACATAATATCGTTGCAATAGACTTATTTCTATAGCCGTCGAAATTAAATCGAAATATTTAAATTTCAGCACAGAATATTATTCTAACTTTTTCTAATTGAACATCGAAATTTGAATTTTATGTTGTCATAATTAGCTGTTTTCATTGTCGCTTGTGTTTTACTGGGCGAACGTTGCTGCCGTCGTCGCTCTGCTGTTCGTCGGTATTATGTTTCAAGTATTACTTTCTCTCTCTCGCTTTGTAATGCTGAGGTGGCGTGTAATTACTACCTATTTATAATGCAGCGGTGGCGATGGCCTATTGCCTAGGGCATGCAAATGTTAAATACGTGTGTCGAAAGCATGTCGAGTATATTGGACGGGGACTACCGGTGTATACCAAGTGGTTAACTATTCGTCAGTCCGGAGCTGGCCCCTAGTACTGACGGATGGGAAGTAAGTTTCTGGTATGATAGTGCAAATAGATTTGAATTAAGACTTTCATATTATGTAATATCTATACGTAAGTAAAACGTTCTTTGGCTATCATAGTTTTTAATATATGCATTAGACTAGATCACGAAAAACAATTTGCAATAACTCACTAGAGTAAAGTTGCATTTAGGGGGAAGAAATTAAATTATTTGAAATTAGTAGGCTGAGGCATTCTAGGGCAAAGGTGTCCTAGAAGGATGCATTGTAATTTTAAGGACACTCCAAGGACTAAACTACTCTCAAAGTAAGCTTTCAAACTGGGGGGTATTTGCAAACCTTTTTCGTATGGGGACCGACCCGGTCTAATATACATTTATATGTATCTTCATACTATACATAAGTATATAGTACATACATATGTATGTATGCAATATATATATATAGATGTACGCAATGTATGTATGTTTCTTGGTGCATGGAAATATTTGCCGGTTTTAGTATAGCATTTACATATGTAAAAAACACAGAAATTTTAATTCCAATAATATGCTAGAAACTGTTCGTACGAGCTCATATGCATATGCATATCTACATATTTTTATGAGTGCGTGGAATTTTATTGCACAGTTAGATGCAAAAAATCAATACATTTTTCAATTCATACATTTTGGTATTGTGTAGTAAAAGAGCATCGTTTAAACAGCTTTGTGACGATGCAGATGCGAGCCGGTGCGGAAGTGCTTACTTGAGAGTCCGTCTGAGAGTCCGTCTGATTCAGTGATTTTAAATCCAACTCCGGTCGTTATTCCAACTCCCTCATTACAACTAATTAATTTAGCTTCACCAATTCCGCAGATAGTGGAGCCTTCCACATCCAAATCCTCTTCAGCAAGGTCAATTGCCAGTAAAAACCGCGAACTTTCTATACCGCCTAAAGTTGTTGAAACAACTACTAAGAAGCTGGTTGTGGTTCCACAAAGAAAATCAATTTTTGTGTCAAGATTCGCCAAAGACACTACTGTCGAGGACATTGAGTTTTACATCGCATCAAAAATTAAAATTGACAACTTAACAATCAGGAAATTTAATTTCAAATATGAAAGGAGTATTTCCTCTTTTAAAATTGATGTTGCTTTAGAAAAGTTCGATGCTCTTCTAAACAATTCATTCTGGCCGATCGGGGCGTTAGTCCGCGAATTCGAGTACAAAACTAATATAAATGACCAAAATGTTGTAAAGATTTCGCGTCAAAACACTGAGCCAAAAAACTGATTGTTAAGTCTGATTTGAGTATTTATTATCAAAATGTAAGAGGTTTGAACACTAAATTAACTGACTTGTATTTGACAAGCCTTCAGTGCAATTATAATATTATTTCATTTACCGAAACATGGCTTAAGCCTCACGTTTTTAATTCGGAAATCTTTTGCAGTGAATATCAGGTTTACAGAAATGATCGCCTGTGCAGAGTTGGGGGTGGTGTTCTACTCGCTGTTCATTCTTCTATTCCTTCAGAAGAAATCTGTGTCCCTGCTATGGAATCCATTGAATTTATGTGCCTCCGAGTGCAGCTTGGCACAGGTTATATCTACTTAGCTCTCTGTTATATACCTCCTCAGTCTGATTTGCCTGTATATACCCAACATATTTCTCTTCTTAAAATCGTTAGTTCAATGACTGAATCTTCTGACTCTATGATTGTCCTGGGTGACTTTAACCTCCCGCACATATCCTGGAAAATGATTGACTATAACATTGTACCAGTTTCTACGCGATTGGGTAGCTGCGACTTTTTGGATGAGATGGCTGAACTGTGCCTAAGTCAGATTAATGTTCTTCCAAATAAGTTTGGGAAGGTTTTGGATTTGGTTTTCGTTGATGATATTTCCAGATCTTCTCTAAATCGATGTGATCCTCTAGTTTTGCCAGAAGACGTTTACCATCCTGCAATTGAGATAACTTTCGAAATCATGGGTGTTGCTCGGGGGTATGATACGACAGCAGTCGGTTCTAGTACTCGCTTTGATTTTGCTAAGGCCGAATTAAAAAAAATTAGAAATGAACTTTCCAATTTAACATGGCCCAATTATAGTGGTGATGTTGAAGAAAACGTAATGCATTTTAATACCACTTTGTATAGTTTATTTCTAAAATACGTACCTAAACGTGTATGCGTTCAAGACGAACCAATACAGTTATGGTTTAATAAGGAACTGAGAATGATGAAAAATAAAAAATCGCGTATCTTCAAACAATATAAAAAAACAGGTTTACTTACAGATTACTTAAAGTACTCAGTCCTGCGACATAAATATTTCAAATTAAATAAGAAATCTTACCAAGAATACCTAAATAAAATGAAAAAGAATATTATTTGTAACCCTAAATCATTTTATGGTTTCGTAAACTCAAAGCGTAAGGTAAATGATTTTCCTTCAAATATGAGGTATCAGAACACTGTGTCCAGCGACAATGAAGACATTGCTAACCTATTTGCACAATTCTTTGAGTCTAACTATTCCACTAAAGTCAATCTTCCCCCTTATAAATATCCATATTATCTATATACTAATAATTCGATTAATGTTCCAGTAATATCTTCTGAAGATGTATTATTTTATCTGAAATCTTTAAAAGAATCATTCAAGTACGGTCCTGATATGATTCCTACATATATTCTTAAACAATTTGCTGATTATCTATATCTGCCTTTATCAAACTTGTTTAACTTGTCGCTAAAACAAGGTAATTTCCCGTCTGTTTGGAAAAAGTCTTTTATAATCCCTCTTCATAAAAGCGGCAATAGGTCTTCGATAGAAAATTACCGTGGAATAGCAACGCTATCGGCAATTCCAAAACTATTTGAAGCAATTATTACTAATCAGCTAAAATATACGATCTCTTCATCAATCGCAAACTCTCAACACGGATTTTGTAAGGGCAAATCAACTATTACCAATTTACTGGAATTCACAACTCATGTTTCAAATGGTTTTAGAGAAAATATTCCAACAGATGTTGTATACACCGACTTCAGTAAAGCTTTTGACAAAGTTTGTCACCCCTTACTCATCCACAAACTTGATCTGCTGGGCTTTCCACCCTCTCTCCTCCGCTGGATTTCTTCTTATCTACATAATAGATCTCAAATCGTTATATTCAAAAATGCTTTTTCCAATGTCATTAATGTTACTTCGGGAGTTCCCCAAGGCAGCCATCTAGGCCCGATTCTGTTTTTGTTATTCATAAATGATATTACTACTGCAATAAGATATTCGAATATACTAATGTATGCTGATGATGTAAAACTTTTTAAATCATACGCTTCGATTGAAGAAAGAAATTTATTACAAATAGATATTAACAGCTTAGTTGATTGGTGCAACATAAATTATATGCCACTTAACCTTAAAAAATGTAAATTTATGTGTTTTTCACGAAGAACTATTCAGCCAGCTTGTTACACAATAAATAACTATACTCTGGATCAAGTGTTTGACTTTGTTGACTTGGGAGTTACAATGGATTCCAAACTTAATTTCAATAGTCATGTTAATGCTATAGCTAATAAGGCTAGAGGGATGTTTGCCTTTATAAAACGATGGTCAAAAGAATTCAAGGACCCATATGTAACAAAGGCTCTTTTTACAACTTTAGTAAGACCTATGCTAGAATACGGTTCGATAGTTTGGAACCCACGTTATCAAGTTCACATTGATCGGCTGGAATCAATTCAAAAACAGTTCTTACTTTTTGCCCTAAGAGACTTTAGATGGGATTCTCGGCTTAATCTTCCTCATTATACTGATCGTTTGAAGCTAATAAATCTTCCTACTCTTTCCAGCCGTAGAGAAATGCTAGGCATAATATTCATTACTAAACTACTCACAGGGTCTATCGCAAGCACATTTCTTATTACCGAAGTTAAACTTAATGTTCCTTCTCGGATTTCAAGACACTTTAAACCTCTTTATTTAAAACAGTGTAAAACCAATTATGAATTAAATGAACCTTTCCGATGTTTATGTCAAGATTTCAACTGTCTTTCCAGCACTTTTGATATTTCGGACTCACTTTTCACCATAAAAAGAGCTGTACTGTCCTTTCTCAATAAATGATTAACGGAGGTATAATATATGTATATTTGATTCAGCTGATGAAGTTTTTTTCTGTAGCTGAGCAGTTTTGGATCTCGACGCTTAACAAACTTTTTCCTTTTAACATATCGGCACAAAAAAAAAAATATTAAAAAAAAAAACAAGATCCGTACGTCATGCGGACTGTGCCCCTCGTGTCGGTTGGGCGGGAAAGAGGGTAACCGTTGGGCTTATTATTAATGTGGTGAGTCCTTGCCCTCCAGTACGCGCAGTAGCGATTGTCCCCTTGTAAATACAAAATTTGCTTGTTCTGGGGTCTATCGCTACCGTGCTTTACTTTTTAGATAACAAAATACTTTCTCACAACATCTGCATTCCATTTCGTCCGTAGTCAAACTATTTTTCGATTCCGTTCGTACAAAAGAAATAAGACGAATGTAAGGGGAAACCAACCTGTTGAACCAACTAGCTTTGTTCTTATTCGCATCGGTTTCAGTTCTTTTGGATTCTGCGAAACTGGAAATTATTTAATTATAAACCAAATAACCAACTAAAAGGCAGTTAATGCGAGAAAAGCGCAATTAATGCAGTGCTAGTAGGGCGTATTTTGGCAGTCCTCCTGACTTGTTTGGTATTAAAACTCAAATTTCCTAACAACCGGTGCTATATTTTTAAACGCTTATGAATAAAACTTTTTCTGGCGCCTTTTATTTATGATTACTTCATTTCGACTGTAAATATGTCCACAGCATGAGTAGAAAGAGTGTAGTGTGTAGAGTGTAGAGTAGTGCTGTCGAGAACTCGTGGACTGAGATTCAATCTCAACGCAGTGAAATTGTCGCTGTCCGCTCTCAACTCATCAAAATTTTACAATAATTTTAAATTATAATACACTTTGAGCAACTTTCTCTGAATGGTGTTAGCGATCATTATTTAATTTTTATCAGTTTTAAATTAAGCATAAATTTTCCACATGTCATCAGAGTATTTGTATTTGCGAGACTTCTAGAATTAATAACCATGGAACAACTGCTGGTTTGTAGCGATGTTAACGAAAAGATTAATGACCTTTGAATCTTTTCGGTAAATATGTCCCTATAAAAATAATTTAAGTTAACAGCAATACGCAGCCATGGTTCAACTTGGAGGTGCTTAAGGCTATTAGATCAGTGCAATTTTCTTGGAGAAACAACAGAAGTGACGAAAATTGGATGACATATAAGTTCCTGCAAAACAAAGCCACTAAAATCACATGCAAACCTGAAAAGTGTTGTTTCCAAAGAAAACTCAATATCAACTTTCCTCCAAAGTGCTGTGAAATAATTTAAGAAATCTTGAAGTGAGTTGTGATATGAAAACTAACTGCACAATTGGTGTTGACGAAATGAATGACTTCTTTTTGGTAAAACTGCCAGAGGAAAATTGCCCTTTTAAACCAAATGAAAAGCTTATCTGTAAATGTAACTAATTTACTTACTTAATTGGCGCTATAACCGCTTAAGCGATTTTGGCCGAACTTCACCTACAATTTGTAGTGTGCGTCTTGATGTTGTAACACAAATTGAGGGACCGTTTTACGCCGACTCCGAACGGCGAATGTTTTTTGTGAGAAATTTTTTTTCATGGGAGAAATACACTCGGCGGTTTACCATTGTCTGCCGAGGGGCGAGCGCTATTAGAAAAAACTTTTCTATAATTTTTGATGTTACTTGCCACGGCCAGAGTTTGAACCTGGGACCTACCTGAATGAATCGCGCACACACTACAAACCCGGCTACGGCGGCCGAGTAATTTTACTCATGCCACTGAGTTTGAAATAATGAATTGGATTTTTTCCACTCAAAATGCTGTAGGTGAAGATAAAATAAATGTAATATTTATTAAGCTTCTTTTGCCATTATTGCACACATTCGTAATTTTTCCTTGACTTCGTTACGATTTCCTGACACTTGGAAGGTTGCTAGTATGACACCTGTTGCGAAAAAAAGCAAGTCAGTGCAACATGTTGACTTTCGGCTAATAAGTATTCTGCCATACTTATCCAAAGTTTTTGAAAATGTAGATACCGTCGTGGGCATAGCTGTGCCATTGCTATGCTCAAAGTCATGGATGATATACGGCCATATTTTGATAAGGGCGATCTTACTATACTTACGCTTTTCGATTTCTCAAAAACATGTGTCAAATGTTTGCCACAAAATTCTCTTCTAAAAATTAAGTTTATTTTTCGGGCAATTAATAAGAAGTTATCTAAACAATAGGCAACAAAGGATGTTTCTACAGATAATCGTTCCTTACTAGCGCCAATACCATGTGGTTTATCTCAAGTGAGGAGAGTCTTGTATCAGTTCTAATGCTTCACCGTTAAAATAATTCATATCATACAACAACTTGCTTCAGATACATATGTACATAATATTCACTAAGTTTTCATGTTAAAAAATTATTATTGCTTTGAACGGATATACATATAGAAGTTTATAAAACATCAAAAGCCATAAATGCAAAAAGACTAACCTTTGTACAAAATCTAGAAAAAATCGTACTTTTTATGACTTTCGTTGTTATCCTTACGAAAACAATAATAATTTTTTCACATTAAAAGATAGCGAATATCGGCAAAATAAAATTGAATAACTAATAAACACAATTAAAAAATAAATAAATTCCACACACACAACGAAAATATCGCTCAAATATGCCGGGAGGCCAGTCAAAATTCAACGTTTTTCATTCGTGGGTAAATACTAATCTTTTTTAAATTCAACAACTTACATATATTACAATTTAAATAATTTTTTTTTGAAAGCACCAATTACAAGGAAATTTTTAAAGGTTTTGATACCGTAATTTGAAAGCTATATGTATTTCAAATATTTTGTATGCCCTATTTTTAGACTCACTGTATTTAGTATAAAGATTTTTCACACCCAGCGGCTTGAAATTACTCAACTATAATTCTCTATTTTCAGAAAGACTCATCTGCTTTACCAGTGGCGATAAGAGGAAATAATTCAATTTTATTTTATAATAGGCCACGTGCTTTACACGGCTCTCAATTTTGCCTACTAACAACCTATAATTTCTGTGATAGTTAATCGATTATTACTTATGTACATCGGTCGTATTACTTGGACACCTAAATATATGTACTTCTTTACAATGCCTTGTACGTGTGGTCAAAAGGTTGGACGTGGTCATCCTAAAAAAATTCAGTGTTCAAAATGCAGTGAAAGTTTTCCTTTAGTCTGTGCGAATCTGTTACCTGGTGACTTTGAATTTATATTTCAAGTCAAATAAACAGTTATTGTGCAAGCAGTGTACAACTGCGCGTAGAAGCTGTTAATAGTGCCTCACCATATTCGGCAGTTTCAGCTAATGAACTTAACGCCTCAGAACAGAAGAGTGCCAATCAAGAAATAACATTGCAAATTATTTTTAATGAACTTGACAAAATCTCTGCTAAGTGATAAACAACTTCTTCTCAATAAAGTCGAAGATCTCAACCTTGAAGTAAAGGCAGTCCACAGCAAATTGTGTGAATGCGATACTACTTTCCTTATGCATGATGTGAAGAATGCAGTAAATGATCTGTGCGTGCAAGAGCAAATGATATTCAAGAGAACGCTGCTCATAATGCTCAGCGAAATTTGCAAACTCTCAACACAATAGTACCTGCTCCCTCTTCATCTCCTTCCTTGGCGTCTTTTGCTGCTGTTGCTGCTGCTCCCTTAAATGCATCTAAATCTCTACCTACTGTGGAAAACAAACATGTAATTAGAAAACTAATACACAAACATCAGCTGCTTCGCAAAATTTCACTGCCGCGTTAACGTTGACACAAGCTCCAAATTCTGCTGCCTCTCGTCCTCCAACACCTTCGCGAGATATTACCGACGAGTACAATGTGAACAACATCAAAAAAAGTGCCACTGATTGTTGTGGATTCGAGCACCAATACGGAGCTTGATGTGACTATCCGAATGAAGTGGCTTCATCTCTAGTCGTTTTCTACTTCTGTTACTGCTAATAACTTTATTGATTACGTAGCCAAACATGCTAATATCGAGCCTAGTTTTCTCTCATGCTCAACTTGGGTCAAAAAAGATGTATCTTTGAACACATTGAAGAAAATAAAATTTCAAGTTAGGCGTAACTAACTTGCAATATAAAAACTGCTGAGTCGGAGCTTATGGCCTGCGAATGTTGGTGTCCGTCCTATTAAATTTATTCCAAAAAATGATGAGTCTCAGACAAAAACTAAGAGTTTGATAATGCAAACCGAAGGCACTTAAAATTGTACTTCCAAAATGTCTCGGGTTTTAGGACAAAATCAAAATCGCTTCAGCTTACATATTAGCTCGCAACTAGAATACGATATCTTCGTTATCATAGAGACTTGACTTAATTACAGCTTCTACAGTCATGCATTTTTGATCAAAATGAAAAACTGGATGCGTAAGAGGCGGCAGTGTTTTAATTGCTGTCCAGCGAAAACATAGCGCAATTTTCTACGAATGAGCAATAATAACTCGGTGCTTAACCAAGTCAGTGTGTGTGTACAAAGCCCTCATGTGTCCCTCTTCTTTTACGCTTCATATATTCCGTCGAATAGCTCAGACGATCTGTATAAATCACATGTGGATATTATTTTGTCTCTAAACTCAAATTGTGAACTTGATAATAATCTTATTGTCCTATAAGATTTTAATTTAAACGATGTTATGTGGTGTAATATAGTTAACACCTTGTAACAATAGTAGTAGTTAAATGTACATAATTGATAATTTGTTTAGCATAGATAAGTATTTCACAACAAGTATCAGAGGTTTTTGGATTTAACCTTTATTAGCAATAATATGAACAATAAATTATTTGACTGTATTTTTCCAGTACAGGAACCCGATATGCATCATATTCCTCTCGTGTTAGATGTAAACTTTTATAGATATCTTAGTACCAATCGTGAAAATGCAACAGCATCATTCAATTATAATGTTTGTAACTTTTCCATCTAAATAATTTATTTCTGAATTTGGACTGGGACAGCTTGTTCCTTAACCTTACTGCGTCATCTTGTTATCATATTTAAATCTAAGGTGGGTGAATTATGCCACAACAATATTCCACTCTTGTGCAACAAGACGTACAAGGTACCATGGCACACTAAGAATTAAAAAAAAAATAAAACATTTAAGAAATAGGTATCATCGCAAATTCAAAAAGGCGAAGGTTAACTTATTTCTTTCTAAACACAAAAAATATGCCAAGCAATACAATTATCTTGATAAATTAGTATATTGAAATTATGTTTTAAACTTCGAAGACAATATAAAATCGATTCCTAAGGCTTTTTGGCGATTTATTAACTCGAAGAAGTGTTGATCTAGCATTCCGTCCCAATTTATTCTAAACGATACGTCTGCCAACTCCTCCGTTGAAAAGGCAAATCTCTTTGCCGACCTTTTCTGCTCCAACTTCACCTCAGAAAATGATCATAGAGCAAACTTTTTTAGTTCACTGGAATCGTCTCTAAACTTCGGATCCCTAGTCTTGACCACAACTGACATACTTAATGGTGTTGCAAGGCTTAAATCTTCAAATCAAACAGACGTTGATGGCCTTTCTCCAGTTTTAATAAAGAATAACGATTCTCTAATTTTTCTTCTAAAATTAATTTTTATTAGATCTCTGCCAACAGGCGTATTTATTGATGATTGGAATTCATTACTCGTATCTTCAAAAGTGGTAATAAAAGCGATGTAAATAATTATAGACCCATTTCCAAGCTATCCACCGAAACTGTTCGAATGAATTATTAAAGAGAAGCTATCTTTTGTAGTTGAAAGTAGTATTTGCCAAAATCAGCATTTATTACGAATCGTTCAACCGTTTCTAACCTTGCTGAAGAATATTGTATTTCTGGATTCAAGGATGGTTTGCAGGTAGATGTTGTTTATACCGATTTTTCTTTTCTAAATTGGGTATCTTAGTAATTGTCTCTGTGTTGTTAAAGTTGAGAATTCGTTATCATATCCCTTTATTCCTTCCTCTGGTTTACCCCAAGGTAGTGTATTGGGTCCTTTTTTTCAGTTTATTCATTAATGATATAAGGAGTTACTTCTCATTTGCTAAATTCCTACTGACTTAAAAGTTTACTTCACTATTAAGTGTCCACTTGATTCAGAGATGCTGCAAGTAGACCGTTTTCAATCGTGGTGCACGAAATATCGTTTATCGTTGAATATTAATAAATGCGATCAAGTCACCTAAAGCACACGTAGTACAGTTTTACAGACTTCTTATAATTTTTCCAATGCCTATCTAAAATCCGTCCATGAAATCAAGACAACAAATTTACGAGCGTCAATCATATTAACTACATTGTTTCAAAATCGTAAGTTGGCAATTATGCGACGGAATAGTTCAAAATTTTCGGATCTGTGCAATTTAAAATTACTTTTTACTGCCTGTGTTAGGTGTTGACTAGAGTACGCTTCATTTATCTGGAGACCATATCATGCTTGCTACATATATTAACCGTATAAAAAAAATTCAAAAGGTTTTTATTCGTTTTTCACTTCGAACGTTACATTTGTTCATACCAAACAAGATATACGCTCATAAATCTAAAATCACTCGAAAGTAGAAGACTGATATTGTCATTATCTTTTGTTTTTGATATTATCTCTGTGAGTGGAGATTGTGCCCTCTTCCTTGAACGTATTCGTTTTAATACGCCTCTAACAAATTTTGTACAAAATTTAAAAAACTGCATCACATTTACTTTTTGTTATAGAACGTACTAAAGTTGTATAGATAACTTAAAAACGACGTAGCGTTATAAATATTAATTCTGGTCTTATATGTTAGAAACAAGCTGAATTTTATTGTGCTCGAGACCAGTTTTGATTAGGGAATAATATGAGACAACAAAGATTTTTCAAAGTGGGAGCTGCTAATTTGTGTGTGAGTTTGCTAGTTAGAGAACATTTCTTTCATTGGCTCACGAGGCGAAATTTATGGGCAAGTAATTGAAACTATTTTCAAAAGATTAAAAAAAAGGGTATTCATTCCCAATTACGAGTAAACAGTAATTATGCTTGGTATTTTTTTTTAAATTTATTTATTTATTTAAGTCTATGAATATCGATCCTTACAGACTATGAAAAAAAGTAACTTAGTACAAGCTATTGAGCTATTACATATTTTCAATAAAGCTACAATATAGAATTTAAAAGATTCAAAAAAGCGTTCCTTGAAAGTGAAAAGTCAAGATCAGCATTACTATTAAGGGAATTCAATTCACGTAAAGAGCGAGTAATGGGGGCATTACTGGCGTACTTAGTTTTAAAGTTATCCCCATGAAAAGGGTAAAAGTTCCGAAGAGATCGCTGGGGAACATTAAATCGAATCCGTTCCAACAAGTAAGGGCAATCAATGACTCCAGTTATAATACAATGAGTAAAGGACAGGCACAGTATAGACCTACGAGTTTCCAGGGACTTGAGATTTATAAGCATTAGACGAGCAGAATAGGATGGTATGGGATCTGTAAAATTCAGAGACCGAAGTGCAAACTTAAGAAAAAATTTTTGTACACGTTCTATTCTATTGATAGCTAGCTGGGTACTTGGTCTCCAAATAAAAGCAGCATATTCTAAGTGAGATCTAACAAATGATACATAGAGTAACTTGATGGTATAGGGATCAGTGAATTTAGAAGCATTCCGTCTTACGAAACCCAACATGGAGAAAGATTTGGAAGTGATATAATTTATATGGTTATTAAAAGAGAATTTACTATCAAAAACAACGCCAAGGTCCTTAATCTCCCTGACACGCAGAAGGTCACATTTCGCTATATTGTACTTAGCAGGTATAATGTTAGAGATTTTGGAGTAAGTTATTTGGAAGCACTTAGATAAGTTCAGTGAGAGACGTGATTTCTGGCACCACAAGTAAAGCAGGTGTAAACCCACAATCAGTTCGTTCACGTTGGCTTCAGTCGTTCGCACAATACGCCCGACAGAACCTTATATACTATGCTTTGAAGACTGATCCCGCGGTAGTTGGCGCATATTGCAGGATCGCCCTTTTTGTACATTGGTCAGCGTAAACTTAAATTCGAATCAGTAGGTGGAGCTGGGATATGCACTTTACCAGCCCTTCGCCGCCGCACTTGAATAGCTCTGCTGGCAGTCCGTCAGCGCCATCGGCCTTATTATTTTTTTGCCGCGCTATCGCCGTTCAAGTTTCGCCCAACTCGGGTAACGGCACTTTGGCTCCGTCTTCATTGACTGGAGGTTCCATCATCTTCGATATTTTCCGCGCCGCTACCATTAAGCAGAATGAAGAAGTGCTCCCTCCACAGATTGAGTGCACTCTGGATGTCGGTCAACAGGTCGCTGTTTTCATTCTTACAGGGAATTGCCACGGTTTTGAAACCTTCTGTAAGCCGCTATACCTTCTAATAAAATTTGCGGGCGTTTTTCATATCGGCTAGCATCTCAAGCTCCTCGATCTCGCGCATCTTGGCCTCTCTCTTCTTTTCTCGAAAAAATTCGCCTCGCTTTCTTCTTCAAATCGCGATATCTCTCCCGCACAGTTCTCATAGCGCCTGATCGCAGCGTGGCCCTGTAGACAGCATCTTTCTTTTCCATGGCGGCGCGGCATTCCCCATCGTACCATTCGTTTTTTCGGGCTCGCTGAAAACCAAATAGCTTTTCAGCGGCGTTACGTAATGAGCGAGAAATGTGGTCCCATTGCTCGCATATATCTGCTTGTCGAATATTGCTCTCAGAGAGATGGAGTGCAAGTCGAGTGACGAAACGGTCGGCGAGCCGCTTTCTCCATGCCGAACGCCCGCTCGCAGCAGCATCTAGTGATGAACAGACGCTGCAAAATCCTTAAACCGAAAACGTCGGGGCGGCTTCACCAGGTTCGCCTTCTCACATTGACCCAACCCCAAACTGATGTTCAGGAGCTATCTAGAGGACACTTTGGTGAAGTTGTGAGCTGCATGAACCGCAACCAGAAGAATCGTTCTGGCCATTCCCAGGTGAATGGCGATCAAAGGCTTTCCCCACTTGCGTGGACTTATACGCAGGGCCTCACCCTCCATAACAAACATAGCGTTCTCAACGAATAATTATGTTTCTCAAGTTTAGAAGAAGTTAGTTCTCAGAGAATTTGAACAGCTGTTCGCTTTGGTGATTCAATCTTTGAGAAAATTTTTGATTTCAACTTCATCTCAACTTGCTAACGAATGTTGGATATCAACTGGTTTCTGGTTGATATTAACTTGAGAACTATAAATTTCGCATGTGTTTGAGAATAATTAGAGAATGGTGCTGGATATCCACTTGAGAACTATAAATTTCTCAAAGGTTAGAAACCAATAAGAGAATGTTGCTAAATATCAACTTAAGAAGTATAAATTTCTCAACGGTTGGAGAAATATTTTTTCGATGTTTGTTGGATTATTCCGAACACGCTTGTTTCAAATTTTTTAGCTAAAAGCATGCTATCCATGTTAATTAAAACCTTGAATAATATACTAAAAAAAGTGTGAAATTTGCTTCATATAAAGCTTTTGCAATTTACTGAAGCTTAACTGAACTTACGCGATTTTATTGATATGACGAATGCGAATTGAGTAACGTTAAATAAGCATACTTAAGTTGTTTTATTCAAATTGATATTTCTTTCAAACATCGACTTATCGAGCGCAAAAGTCAATTTAAGTTGTTAAGTTAAATAATGATCATGGGATTTGATTATATAAATAAAGATATGTGCATATAAGAGTATTTTATCGAATGCAATATTTTTTTAAACGCTTAAGCTAAAAAGTAAACTCTAATAACTTCACTGTCAAATATAATTTTCCAAAATGGACTTTACGTATTTATGTAAAGAACGTTGTTAATGCAATAACTCATTGACTAAGTTGACTTTAACTATCACAGATATGTAATTTGGTATTAGCTCAAGTATCCCAGATTAGAGGCTTACGCCGAGTGCTTTTGCTCCGGCGGCGGCGTAAAGCACTAATAGAACCGGCGGCGGCGGCGAGCCGGCTTTTTTTGCAACAAATTTATGAAATTTTCCTAAATACAATAGTTAGAATTACAAACAAAATAAATACTACATGAAATTGGAGAAAATTTTTTTATTGAAAAAAGATGTTTCAAACATAGTAATAAAAACAATTGGCGTAAATGCCTATTTAATAAAGTAAAACAAAACAAAACTTCACAGTTCAGTTCATAGTTATATATCGATGAGATCATGTTATTATAGTATTAATAGCCAAATATTCAAAAAAATTACGTTAAATCTTCTTTACAGGTCTCATAGTTGTCATGAATGAAAATTATTTTATTCACATTGTGAGGACTCAGCTGAGATCTTTTATTTGTTATCGTGAGACCAGCGATAGAGAACACACGCTCACTTGGTGTGCTGGTTGCAGGAATGCATAAAACTTTTACTGCTAATGTAGATAATAAGAGCATTGCCGTTGCCTTTTCCTTCCAAAAAGTTAAAACATCTTGACATGATGATATACTTAATAACAAATGACATTTCGCTTCTAAAGCCATATTTTTCGAACTTGTAGAGTGCTTTTGGGCAAGTTTTAATATTTTACTGGCAGATGGAGATTGATTATTATTCTGATCGTCGATTATTTGTTCAATATCACCAACTAGGTCTTTGTACATTTTTATCAAAAACTCCACTTTTGTAAAACAATTTTCTGAACAATATTTCAAAACACAATCCAATGCGCTGAATCGCGGATCCAGTAAAGCGGCACAAACTAATATGTCAGTAACAGGAAATCTATAGTCTAATTTGCTTTTTATATTAAATTTCAATTGCTCAATTAGAGTTAAGTTCATGTTTTTTTCTGTCAGATCACTGTCATCATTCTCTAAAATTGACATAATCTCAGTTCTAATTATCAATGCCAAAGATATTGACGGATATGAATCGCCCGAAAGGATGCTCACAGCATCTTTGACTTTTTGCAAAAAAATCTTTTAAGTTATATAAAAGCTGTGCCTCATTTTCTAGTAATATTAAATCATTTTCTTGTTTGCTGAGAGTAATTTGTTAATTGTCGTCCTTTTACAGCCAACACTGTCTAGCATGGATAAAACGCTGTGCCACCTAATAGTTATGAATTAAATAATAAAATTAAAACAAAAAGTTTTTGGAAAAAACAAAATATGTAGTGAACGTGGTCAATGAAAAACTATTTTATATTTCAAATTTACCTAGTTGGGACCGAGTTTTTAAGCGTGACATTTCGTTTGTCTACCAAACTACCTCGTAAGTCCTCTAGATTATTTATATTTATGTAAGTTTCCAAAGGAACATCATCTAGCGGACCAAATTCGTCATCGTAATTTACCCATGCGTCATCTTCGGATGCAAGGAGCTCTTCCAAATTATCTATCTTTGATAAAACTTCTTTTTGTAGGTCATCAGCATGGCATCTTAAAACATGAGTCTTGAAACGTAAGGCACTCACAATGCTTTTGCATTTTACAATTACATTTTATGAAGGCCATGTCCGAGGCAGAAATGGTTGTTAATACACCCTAAATCAATGGCTTTTTTAATGTTACTACCTTGATCAGTAACTATGAAATTAGATCCCAATTGTAGTTGAAACATATCTGTTATTTCTTCGAGTTCACTTAAAATATTATTTGCTGTGTGAGATTTTGAAATGTATTTTGTTTCTAACGTTAAGTGTTTCATTTCAAAACTCTTTGTCAGATAATGAAAGGTAAAAGTGATATAACTTCTTCTTCGGAAGTTATCCGTCCACAAATCGAATGTTAATGCGAAATGTTTTTGTCCGGATATTTTATTGGCAACAACCTTAAGAACGGTCTCATATACATCATCCAATGCTGTTGTTGATAGGGTTTTGTAGTGTGGAATATCATCATCAGCAACTACAACTTTGTATTTTTTAAGGAAGTCTTTCATTCCATTATGCGAAATTATATGGAAAGGAAGCAAATCTCTTGCCATGCACAACGCTAGGTCTTTTCCCAGCACCCATTTTTTATCTACGATAGACTTTTCCTGCCCAATTTTATGGAAAAAACTGGTTATTGACCCACTTGTTGTCAATGAAGTACTCTGAGAATAAATTTCGCGTACATTGTGTTCATTTTTTAAATGACGCGCTAAGTTTCCTGTTGAGCAGTTTTCACTGAATGATTGAATCTGAGCACTAGAACAAATTCAAAAACTTTTTTGTATAATAAAAAATAAATACTGCACTCGTTACCATGCAAAAAGTAATGATGGAACGTACTTTTTCTGTTTTTCCAAACATAGATTACAAAAAACCTTTTCCTCGTCAACAATGTTTTTATTATCTACCATCAAAACTCCAAAATAGTTCCATACAATTTCCATTCAACCGCTGAAGTTTTATTGAATAATCTTTCACTGACTTATCCATCTGTTAATTGTAAGAAATTATTAATTTTTTCCTAATACACTTCATTAACAAACTTACCTTGAATGCTAATATGCAAGGTTTTATTTTACTACAACCGAATGATCAACAGAAAATATGAAAAATACATGTGCACCAAAACCAAGATCAGCTGAAAAATCTGTAGATGGGACAGTGGTAATTTTTAATCGATTATTTAGCGATTTCATTTCAAACGATATTCATAATTTGCTTTTTATCATGGAAATAATTTCAGATTGTACCAAACGTTATGGTACGCCGAGCCACGCAGCCGCCGCCGCCGCGCCATTTTCTTGTTAACTCGGCGGCGGCCCGTTTGAACTGGTAAAAATGGGCGGCTATCACAGATATCGTTGTTCTTATATGTGAGAAGTACTGTTGCACGGCCTACCACTCAAAATTTTTTTCTTTACTTATACTATGTTCAAATTGCAACCATTTAACATATTAAATAGGGAACTGGTTCAAGCCGTTCAAATTGCGTTTACGTGTTTAAGCTAACAGATTGAACCATATGAAATTAATAGCTTTACAGACTGTAACAGAGGGACCCATCCCAACTAGCAACAAAGTATCAGTAACGAAGAAAGGAACTTTTAGCGAGTAACTATTACGTAATTACCACAAAAGGTACTACTTTGGTGTAGACCTAACTCAATGTTACAAATTAAAAGTCGCGTATACTACCAATATTCATTACTTTAAAATTATATGGCTTTTAAGTAACATTACCGGTATTGCAGACGCCTTTGTTATCAGTTTCAAAACTTGAAAGAAGCAAATGATGATGCCAGTGACTAACTCATATTACTGGAATACAACTTCAAAGTTGCAGCTACTTTTAAGTAGGTTTGCTAGTTTCCGTGACATTTTCGGGTCTTTCATTGCCGCTTTCAAGTCCTGCAACTTGTGAGTAATATTTGTTAGTGAAAAGGTTTGCGTTATCTGCAGAGGCAAAACGTTACTGTCAGTGACTATTACTGAGTGTGTGTCACCTCTACCTTCACCATGAAGTAAATTGCACTATCTAGTCCATCGTATTAATTAACTTTATTGTGTGTGAAGAAACATTCGACAGATTTGCCGAAATGGCTGACTTGCTCAGGAAACAAGAAAGGTTTACAAGAAGTCATTGTATCTTCCGTTAAATGCGAAAAACCCGCTGTTTTTATGAATATATTAGCGGAATTACTTTCATATACCTTTTTACAATAAATGCGATCTCGCAAACCATAAGTGTTTGAACATAAGTTTATTTTTTACTAAAACCATTAACTAGTATTGCCGATGAGAATTTAAAGCAAGTCTCAAAAAAGGGGTAATTAACGAAACAAAGGGACACCCCTTTTTTGTTTGCTCTTCAATCATAACAAAATAATAAAATTGCGAATTTAACTGTATTTTTTGGACTTCTCATATCGCACCCTAAATACAAAAGGGTCACAACTCAAAATACTAAGATTTTCAGGAGAGACGAAAAACGTTTTATGTAAAAATTATTGTAATATTTAAAGAAAATATTGTTCCATCATGAAAATATACAACATTGTAGAAGGTTCTGCTTTATTTTTTTCAATTTTATATTATGTTTGCGAAAATAAAACAAAATTTTGATTTATGACTCTTTAACTGAAATTTTTTCGATTAACTAGTGATATTATCTTAAGTTGTGCCTTTTTAACTGATAAAATGTTTTAATTTTATAAGTTTCCTAACCGCCGACTGAATAGAAGAATAAGAATAATAAGAAAATTCACAGGAGTGATGAAATGTATGTTTTTATTTAAATATTTCTATTTTGAAATAAAGCTTTATTCATTTCATTAACACATATGTATCAAAGTAGCGCAAAGTAGAAATCAAAATAGTTCACTATATTATAAAAGAAAATCTTCAAAAGTTTACGTTTTTAAATCCCATTGAAACTATGTAATAAATAAATATTTGTAATATGACTCATAAAAGTTTTTTGGAATATGATTTTTATCCACCAGTTTCTTTGTGTCCTTTTGATTTATTTGTGGAAGCGATAGCCTTTCCGAATAAATGGCACATAAGCTAAAAATATTATTGGTAAAAAAATGTTTAATGTATTTAAAAACAGCGAAATAAAGTAAAGCAATTTGTATTATGCTTCTCAATTCTTACTTGATGCAACTCCAAGGCTTTAAGTTTTTTCCTAAACACACTTCCTGAAAGTCGATATCTTTATAAGATGTTTTATAAAAAAATGAATGTGGCTTTTCTTTATTGACTTGGAGAACTTTAATATCATGCCATATAACTTTCTGATTGTCTTTATTTGTAGAAAAATTGTGACCCCACTCTTCTTGAAGATACTTTAAATCATAAAACGCTTCATATGACAATTCTCGAACTTTATATGGGGGGCCATTGTGCTTGAGTAATGTTCAAGGTTTGGGCAAGACATTTTCATCAAAGGGGTCACAACTAAAAATTAAATTTTGTATTGCAAATAATTTAAGATTTTATAAAAGGCATGCAAAATAAGTAAACAAACAAAAGACTAATACCAATATCATTAACATTTAATTCTTTTTTCTACTTTAAAATAAAAAAAAAATATAAAACTTACGACGCTCACGATTACTTAATCAAAGAATGCACATAAATAACTAATACTTATAATTGAACTCACTTTTCACAACTAAAGAGGCATTATGCAAAATAATATACCACAAAATTTATCACTTTTTACAGTTATAGAGGCAGAACTCAAAATAAAACTCTTTATGTGTAATAAAAGTAATCAGCTGTTCTTGGGCACATTAACGCAACTAAAAATAATGCTCTTTAGTTGATCGTTCAAAAGCAACACACTTGACATAAAAATAGACATAACTGTATTTTTCCAGTTAAAGAAGATAGTTATGTGAACGAAATTTTTGCAGTAGTTAGAGATGTGTACTCTGAATTAATTTATGCAAAAAACTCAGTTTTGGAAAATTTTGAGTTGTGACCCTTTTGTATTTAGGGTGCGATATGTATGAGGTAATTTAGAGTTGTGACTCTTTTATTGAACTTTTTTATTTGACTGGTGGGTATTATCTCAAAATGTGCCCCTTTAATTGAAAATATAAGCTGATTTAATCTTAAAGTTCCCTAAGGCTAAGTAAATTGCAAACAGAAACATTTTGAAATTAATTTTTATTCAGGCCATAGAACACAAATAATATACATATGTACATATAATTCATTTCATTACAAAACAATTGAAAATTTGATTTTCAACATTTCATTAAAATAATTACATAATAAGTTTCTATAATAAGCTTCATAGAAGTTTTTGGGGATATGATTTTTATCGACTAGTTCCATTAGGTCTCGTTGCTTTATTATTGATAACGGTAGCCTTTCCGAATAAAGAGAACAAAGGCTAGAATAGGGAATGTTAGGAAAGGAAAACTTTTATTTAAAAAAAATAAAGTAAGTAGAATGGCATTTAAGACTGTAATGCAATTAGTACTTTAATTTAGTCTATCTAAAACACTTACATACTTGACACAGTCCCAAGTTCTAAGAATCGTAAGATAGACCTGCGTTTCTCAAAGATTTTTGCTTTTTTTGTTTCTTATCTTCATTTATGTAAATATTTAGAGCGCACTCTCTGCCTACAAAATATTTCCTCATCAGTTTGTGACGAATATTCTTCTGTTGAGCTACTTTTGTTGGTTTTGGACATACAATATTCACTCCCAGAATCGCTAAATATATCTACATTGCTATCACCCGTATGACTAGGTGTGCTAAAATCAGTCTCTGCATTTAAGATATTCATTGTACATGAATAATGTTCAATATTTGGGCACGACATTTTCGACAGCAAAGTGAAAACTAAAAACAGAACAACCATTGTACATACATTTTTTTTGTTTAAATTTCGAAAGTGGTATTTCAAATAATATTATAACATATTATGCTCACAAACGAATCTCTTATCTCAATAGAAGTTATTTCTATACCTTAATAAACTATTACATTTTTGTCATAACTTACTGCAATCACGGTTATTTCATCAAAAGGGTCACTTTTCAAAATAATACAGGCGATTATACTCACTTTTTTCAATTGAAGAGGCACAACTATAAATGATACGCCACAAAATTTAACACTTTTTCATTAATAGCGTCACAACTCTGAACAATACTGTTTAAGTGAAAAAATCTGCTCTGTTGCTTATTTGCGCACTGTCACAACTAAAAATAATACTCTGTAGTTCATGCTGTACAAGCGACGCAAATACCATAAAAACAGGCATAACGGTATTTTTCCAATTAAAGGCGACTGTGATGGAAAAGATTTTTTTGCTGTCGCTAGAGATGTGTTCTTTGAACTGGTTTATGGGAAAAACCCGATTTTGAAAAATTTTGAGTTGTGACTGTTTTTGATTTAGGTGCGATATGTACATACATACATAATTATTCTATTTACATATCTACACATATGCTTGTACGCGCCCTTTTACATGGAAGTACATAATTCGATTAAATACGCATTGTTAAATAAATGCATGCATGTGCATACATATGATAAAAAATAAATGCAATTTCTTTAGTGTTTTTGGAAGATTTTGTTTAACTACTTAAAATATTTATTGAAGGGAATATGGAAAATATTAGTTGAATAAAATAAAACACTAAAATTGAAATTATAGAAGAATACATATATTTAATATTTTTTTTAAATGTTGGAAATAGAATTGCGTAAATTCCTTATCAAAACAATAGGGATTTTCGCCAAAAAACATCTGCAACCACACAATGTAACTGACAACAGAGAACGTACATTAATTTTCTCTAAAATTGTTGTTTTCGTTCAACCGATGTTAAATTTTGCCCCTTGTAGGTGAAAAATTATTGAGTGGTGAGCTGGACGAGAAATAGACCTTTTCCCAAAAAGGCGGAAAGACAGCAGGAATGAAGCGGGATGCTACTTCTCTGTAAATTACGTTCTCTGGTACAACTTGAAACGGAAATAGAAATGGAAAACAAAGTGAGTGAAATGCGGAGCAATCAACAAATGAGTGAAATTTCACACTCCACTCAAAAAAAAGAGAAGAAGAAAATGATCGACAAACTCACGGACTTACAAATTGGAGAAGAAGAAGATGTAAACACACGAAAGAGTGCAAACGAAATTCTTGACGACAAATTTCGCGAAGAGCAAATGAAGGAAGCCAGTAATAATATTATGCAAAAGCAAATTTATTTATTACAACGAGAAAAAAGTCTTCTAAGTCAGGAGAATGAGTTTCTAAAAAGAACGGCACAAACAGAAAGCGCTCCGGTTACTCGCGCAGCAGTAAACGACGACAACAATATTCCCTTCGATGCATTGCAAAATTTTGTTCCCGAATTCGACGGCAACGATAGTTTTAGTAACTGGTTAATTCAACTAAAGAACATTCAAATTGCTTGCAACTTAAGCGAACAAAAGTTACGCGTACATCTGATGGCTAAGGTTAAAGGGAAAGCACTTTCGTGGTTGCAGTCCCAGCCAAACATTTTGGCACAAGAGGTCAACGTTTTGTTGCAAGAAATGGAATTGGCTTTTGACACAAAGGAAAGCAAATTATCACTTCGTCGCAAATTCCAGGCTCGCAGGTGGAAGTATAATGAACATTTTTCGGAGTATTATAACGACAAGACTACGCTCGCTAATGTACTTCAAATGGATGATAACGAATTGATCGAGTCTACTATCGAAGGTATCAATAATGAACAACTTCGCAACAACGCTTACATCCAATGTTATAGCAAAAAAGCAAGTTTGTTACAAGCAATGTCAAGGACGAATTGAAACGCTCAGCAAATCGTGTCGAAAACTTGTCGCTCGGAGAAATCTCTAAAAAAGGTGCAGATAAAATTTCCGGCGTACCATCAACTCGTTGTTTTAACTGCAATTGTCTCGAACATTACGCTTCGGAATGCCGAAAAGCTAAGCGTGAACCAGGATCGTGTTACGTTTGCGGAAGTTTTGGTCATCAAGCGGCACAGTGCGAACTCAATAAGAAGTTACATCGAAGCGACGAAAGGGAAACTTATGTAAGATATATAAAATTGCATATAGTAAGCGATAATAATAAAGAAATATTTTCAGAATGCCTCATAGACTCAGAAAGCGACATTCGTGTTATTAAGAAGACTTTGATATCAAATACGGTAGAATTAAATCCGTTTTATATTCCATCAATTCGTTGTTTTTGAAAACAATATTCAACATAAATTTCAAAATAATTGCAATGACAAAAATTAATTTAAGAATATTAGAAAACGAAAAAAAATTGATTGAAAAAAGTTTTGAATTCGAAGTTTTGGCTATGAATTGTAACGAGTTAGTTAAAGAAAATTAAAGTTATAAGCTCAACGAAAATTTAGATACCAAAGACCGAGAATTATTTGAAAAAATTTTTTGTAAGCATTATTTGACAGCTTTGCGTCCGATTGAACTTAAAACTTAAGCAAAAACGAAACTCTCAATAGAAAAACCTCAACCTTTCAGTTTAGAGAAAAACTACATTAGACCTAGTGAATCAGAATATGTAATGACATCAAAAAAGACAGGCGAATATAAAATGAGTAAGGACAGTTATCCAATACCTTTTATTGCTGACTTGCTAGACAAGTTTTCTGACAAAAAGATTTTTAGTAAATTAGATCTGAAAAATGGGTTTCACCATGTTTATGTGCACGAAGATTCTGTAAAATGTACGTCTCTTATCACCCCCTTAGGACAATTTGAATATTTACGCATGCCGTTTAGATTAAAAAACGCTACGTCCGTATTCCAAAGATTTATCAAGAAAATATTTTCGGACATGATAAGAGAAGACAAAGTTATTGTCTATTTGGATGATATAATGATCGCGACAACATGAATTAAGGAACAATTCGAGATACCTACCGAAGTTTTTAAAAGATTAGTTGAGAATAAATTGGAACTTAGATTAGACAAATGTGAATTTTTGCAAGCAAATGTTAAGAACTTAGGTTACACTATTTCAGATAAGGAAATTCAAGCAAACAACAAAGGCCTAGAGGCAATAAACAATTTTCCGACTCCTACAAATGTACATGCTGTCCAAAGTTTCCTAGGTCTTTGCCAATATTTCAGACGTTTCATTAAAGATTTCTCCTTAATCGCCAAACCTCTTTATGATTTAACTAAAATAGATAAGAAATTTACGTACGGACGAATTGAACTAGAAATTTTTGTGCTTTTAAAAAAAAAATTAATGAAATCCCCCATTTAACCAAAATGATGAAACATAACTTCATTGCGATGCTAGCGCCCTAGGTTTTGGAGCAATTCTCTTACAAAGAAAAAATGATAGCAAATTTCACCCCGTCTTCTATTTTTCAAAAAGAACTTCGGAAATCGAATCGAGGTATCACAGTTTCGAGCTCGAAACGCTAGCAATAATTTATGCCCTTAAAAGTTTTCGCGTGTACTTGTAAGGTAGAAAGTTCAAAATTGTAACAGACTGCAATTCTTTGACAATGACCCTAAATAAAAAGGATTTAAATCCACGGATTTCTCGCTGGGCCTTAGATCTCCAAAATTATAAGAATGCAGCATGTAGACGCATTAAGAAGAAATACCAATATTTTCGTCATTGAAACAAACACGTTTGAAGAAAACTTAATTATTTGTCAAAGTGAAGACAAAAAATTTTGCGATATTAGGAAACTATTAGAAAGTTCTGAGCACAATCTCTACGAAATGCGCAATGGCATAGTTTATCGAAAGAAAGACGACGATGCAATTTTATTTTACGTCCCAGAAGCCATGGAAGAGCACGTTTTGTATAAGTATCACAATGCAATGGGTCATATTGGAACAGAAAAGATGACTGAAATTATTAAAAAAAGCTAATATACGGAAAAAATCTGAGGAACATATCCAAAACTGCTTGGAATGTATTGCGTTTTCAGAAAAAAGTGGAAAGCAAGAAGGATTAATCAATAGTATACCAAAAGGAACTTTGCCATTTGAAGTAAAATATGTATGTTGATCATTATGGACCGGTAGACAAGAAAATAAGTAAGAAACATATTCTGGTAGTTATAGACCCAATAACAAAGTTCACAAGATTGTACCCAACTAAAACCAGAAGGAGCTGTTTTACATCGAATGAATTTCAACAATTTATTGCCCTGGATAATATAAAGCATATAAAAATAGCGACTTGCTCTCCTCAAGCTAATGGACAAGTAGAAAGAGTAAACAGAAGTTTAGGTCCTATGATAGCAAAAACTCTTGCCAATGCGAAGACATCCCGTGTGATACTGTTTTAGAAAAAGTTGAATATACAATGAACAAAAATGAACCCCCTGGTGCAGTTCTATTCGGAGTAAGACGAAAAAGAAAAAATATTGACACTTTAAAAGAGAATGTAGTTGAACAAATTCAAAATAACTTTAAAAGAAGTTTAGAAGAAATACGAACAGATGCAAATAAAGAACAGGAAAAGATACAGAAATACAATGAGAATAATGCAAATAAAAAACGAGAGAAAGCAAAAATATACAAAGAAGGAGATCTGGTTATGGTCAGAAATTTCGATAGCCATGTAGGATAATCAAGAAAACTTATTCCAAAATTCAGAGGTCCGTACAAAGTTTCAAAAGTATTACGCAACGACCGATATCCTTTGGAAAACGTAGAAAACTTTCAGCAGTCAAGGACTCCCTATAAAGGAGTTTGGGCAATTTCAAACATAAAACCTCGGTTTAACGGTCGCAATGGTTCAAAGAGTGTTATTAGAAAAAGATAGTCTATGGATCAGGTGATCCAATTTATCAAGATGTGCAATCTGTCTCCTGTCACTTATTGTATTTAGTCATTCACTCTAGTTAAGTTATTTATACATATACACACACAATGGTAGATTTAAGAGGCCAAAAGCATTCAATAAACTGACGCCGTAGCGAACGAACACAAATCCACTGCTACAAATAGAAGTGAAAAATCTTAGCCCATAGACGTCAAAATTCGGCACAGCTGAGGTCACGTGATGCAGCAACCCTCCCCATTCTGTTGTCATTCAATGAGGGAATTTCTCTGTCTGACAGTTAATAATAGCCATTTCTGACGCTTAATATCAACCGCCGCCATCAGTAGTTTAAAAGACTTCTCACTTGTATTCATTCACAATTCTCGCGACGTTGGCAATTCGCTGTTGAAGCTCTGCTTTGCAAAGACAAATGTGGCGCTTTTCAAATACAACGTTTGTGTACGTAAGCTCGCCACCACTTTTGTTTATTCGTCAGTTGTTTTGCGCTCTGCTTTGCAATCCGTTGTAATTGCTCGGTGTGTCTTTCGTACTACTCAATTCTGTATATTTATGTATTTAATTACGAATATTAAAGACTTTACTTTAAGATAAAATTCAAATATATTTTAATATTAATAGGCAAAACTCAAAGCTGCACGTCTTGCTGGTTCGCTTCGTTATTCGATACTCTCCAGCTAGCCTCTCTCCATCTTGCAACTTGTTGCTCGTGAAGTAGGCTTGCCATCTGAAGATGACAAATGTTGTATCAAAATTTAAGTAATGTACATAAGTACTAAAATGATTACAAATAAATTATGAAAACGATTAAAGCAAATTATAGTATTCCCGCTTAGTAGTATCTCAAAAATTGCATAATTTTTGGTTCAAGTATGCGGGGAATACTATGCTGTAATTTTTCAGGCCCAACGGGAGCGTCTTGGTTCTCTAATAGAGTACAGGGATATCAACATTATCGAGTTCATTTCCAGAGGATTAGAACCATCTCTCAATTTCCTTCACTCTATAGTGTAGGCTATTTTCAGGCGGGTTTCATCAATTACCTCGTGTAAATGTCATAAAATGTAATTGTGGTTGAAGGAAACGTTTATTGGGTTATATGAATGTGCAAAATTGCTTACAACAAATAGTAAACACAAAACATTAACATTCACAATTAAACATTAATGGGGCTTATAGAAACCATAACACCAAAACTAATTTTATCCTATACGCTAACAATCTTTTACCGTCTATCGTATGAAATTTCATAATAGGGGCATGAGTTCCGATGGCTTCTGGAAGGAGATTCGGTTTGGCTACAAATATAATCCACACCCCAGAAAAGGATAACTCACACAAGTGGTTAATGATGTGGTATATCGGATACAATTCATTGGAAGATTGAGAAACAAAATTTAAGTGTTCTTTTAGAATGGCCAGCAGCATTTGGAACAAGAAGCAAGTCTACTCGGGACGATCACACGACAACCCAGAGAAAAAAAGTTCGAAGCTGTTAGAAGCTTCCGATTGCAATACTAGAGATGATAGAAGTTTGGCAACGTCGAAATCAAAGAAACATCTGGTTCTAAAATGTAAAGTGTTGCAGCAAACTAATATATAAGGCGTTGACACCGTGCGTAAATTAATCAGTTTTGAATAGAGAGTTAACAAGTTAATTTGTTAAGTTTAAGTGAGAGTTGGAAAGAAAACTTGTATAGATATTGAAAGAGCAGTAAAGTTAAACTGTAGAAATTATTTGAGAGCTTTATTAAATAAATGGCGAAGAGAAGGACGCTTGCACATATTTTATATATAAGATATTTATTTTTTTCATTTACAAAATTGTTCATCACCATGGTCTCTCCTTTGAATTACATCTGGGTTTTCTCATTGCCAACTAAATTTACTATCGGGTGACAATTGTTTGACGATTTTCGTTTACAAATACCCTTTGCGAAATGAAATTGTTTTTTGACATGTTTTCAATTCGTTCACTTGATCGATTTGATATCCTCTGAAAGTAAGCATTGAAACTAGAGTGTAATTGCAAACTTTTCTTATTCGTATGACGGCCGACCCGGTTTAATGTATAAACATATATATTTCGAAACATTTAATAATAAATCTATACTTACTAATTTCAAAACCTTGTTAACGGCATTTTTAAAATAAGCTCAATAATTTTATGTGGAGTTAAACACTTTATTCTTAATTATTCCCGAAAAAACAAATGAACTTTTTATTTTAATATTTCAATACAGATCTCACGAATTTCTTCAGCAAACAACATTCACCCCCCTTTCCCCATCCACTTAAAACCCCACTGATTTTGGCAGTTATTTTTAAGTATTTTCGCTTGCCAGGTGTTAATATGCCCATGAGTCGGGTTTGTTGCCGGCCTAAGCCACAAGTTAATGGGATGATTGGTCAGCCGAGAGAGTTTCCTATCTCATTATCTTAGGAATCTGAGACAGTTCCAAAAGGAATGCACGTACATTGAATATTTATACAATGTATGCTGTTCCCGATTGGCCTACGAACCGTTACGACCACTTCACTTGGCATGGTTAGGAACTGGTTTCTAGAAGACCAGTTGGGCAGGTCTTTCATGGAACAGAGAGAATACTTTTACAGAGCGAAAGTGTTATCAAGAAGTTTTAAAGTAACAATATAAGTTATGATAGAATCCTAACTTTTAATAGTTGCTTGTTCTCTTGAATTTTTTGAATATATTCACTGTTTGAATGTTTTCGTTTTCCAGTTGGATGATCTTTAAATTCATGAGAATGTATATTTTTAAATTCATAAGAATGCATATTTGGCAGTCCACTAAAATTTTTTTATTTTAATAACGACACCTTAAAGCTTCCCATGGCAGAAAAAAATTGTCATCGCTCATCGTGAATTGCTGAAAGGGCACAACATATACAAGACTAGTGGACTTGCTCAGAAGCCCTTTCCGTTAAAGCGGCTGCAGCACCACGCTCAAACAAAACTCATCCAAAGTGGTGAACGTTGAAGCTATACCTGCATCAATGAAAAAGGCTCCTGAATCCACAGAGCCCGAAAGACCAAAGGCAGTATTGCCTACTCCTGAGGGCGACGCACAACTGTGTTACAAGAATGCGCCAGATGGCGTCAAACTGGGGATTACCACACCAGATTACCTCATTACAATATGACCGGCTAAACAACTGAAAGTCATACAGCACACAACACTGAATGCGATAAGAAAGAAGCAGACTGATGAAGCTAAGCTCATTTTCAACAGCTGCCCCTTCCGCTCCAGATATATTGTTATGTCGTGTCTATATGAAAGATATCAAGCTTAAGGTAACAAAGTCGCTGGCAGGCACGGCATGAAGTATATGTTAGCTCCTTCCCTGAATTGGAAGGTTGGTGTAGAGCTCCATGCAAGTGGGTAAAGTCTCTGATTGCCATTCACCTGGGAAAAAATTATAACCAATGAAAAATTCTAGTATGCCTCAGATGATATCCACGTTTTGATGACGAGCACAGGCAACAAATCAAAGACTATGAGTTGAGGGCATGCACCTGGAATGACCTGGAATAATGGTGAAGGTGCAGCTACCGGCTGGTTGATATCCTCGCGAAAGTAAAGGCAGACATCACCGCCAGGAAATGAAATGGACAGGAACAGGAGAGAAGCCATTGGACCAGCCGACGTCTACTGCAGCTGCCGTGGACGAGTGTTTCGCATCAAAGCCAGATTCTTACGATCTCTCTGACTTGTGCCCCCTCCCCGACAGAAGAAAAGGACGATGTGAACAAGGATCACTTCTATGAGCACCTAGAAAGCGTCCACGAGCGCTGTTATCGCCACGATCTTTGGTCACACTGTCGGAAAATTCAGTCCCCATGATGAAACCTCCGCTAACGGTCTGAGACTTGTCGACTTTGCCGGGATTCGAAAAATGGAAGTCTGTAGCACTAGGTTTCAGAACAAGAAGATCCATCAAGCTTTGTGGCTGTCTCCAGATCGATTAACGCGAAATAAAATCGATCATATTGCGATAGACGGAAGGCATGTTTCCAGTATATTATACGTACCCACACTTTGAGGTCCGTACACCGACTCGGAGCATTATATTCTCGCAGCCAAGATGCCCACACGTCTCTGTGTAGCAAAGAACGTGCTTATAAATACATACAGCAAGCTCGATGTCGGAAAGCTGCAATTACAACAGAAAGCTACAAACTTCACCACTCGACGCCCACCTGCTGCTTAGAAGGAATACTTCTCAGAAAACGGGTATTCGCGAGCATTGGGAGTACATTTCTCCTTAGATTTCAGCGAGCCCGAAAGAAAGGGAGCCAGACGTATTATTCGAAGAAAGAAAAGAGAGGACGAAATGCCAGGTTGGTAAATGGAGAACCCTCAAATCACTGACGGCCTCGATGACGTTCGGATAGCAATGGCGCGGCTAAGGAACAACAAACCCGCGGGCACTGGTGAATTACCAACTGAGCTGTTCCAGTCTGCTCTACCTAATTTACACGAGTGGTGGTCTCGAAATATCCACCAACTACCGCGGGATCAGCATCCTTAGCATTTCATATAAGGTTCTATCGAACGTATTATGTGAAAGAATGAAACCATCAAAGTCAACGAACTGATTGGACCTTATCAGTGTGGCTGAGACCTAGTAAATCTACCATCGATCAAATAATATCCACGATACGCCAAATATTGGAATAGATCCGTTAGAAGAAGATAGACACACATATTCTGTTTGGCGACTTTAAATCATCATTTGATAGCACGAGTAGGAGTTGGCTATATGCCGCAATGTCTGAATTTGGTATTCCTGCAAAACTAATACGTACTAAACGTAATAGCAATTCTTGAATGAGGCTCAATCCAGTAAATCATCCAAGGCTTAATGTCTTCAAATAAACGGGAAAGTGCCAAAAAATAATTTTGTGTGTGATTTTATAACAAATTTAAAATTAAAATAGTGATGGTAGCGAACTACATAAGCAGCTAAATTTCTACGTTACTGAGCAAACTGAATTATTAAAATAAGATATACTAATTTTTAAGTTATGTAATTAATTAAAAAACACAAACTTCTCCTACAATATGAGGTGTGGGTATTGATGCTGTAATACAAATTGACGAACCTTGCAAATGATTTTTGGGAGATGTTTTTTATGTACCCTTTACTCACCCACTAGCGTGTGAATAAAATTAGGTAAATAAAAATTGCCACTCTTAACTACCTGATTATATTAGAAGCCACCAAAATGTATTTAATACTAGCTATACCCATCGTGCGCCGCTACGTTTTAATTCTTTTATTTATGAAGATCATTTTTGGCGTTATCGTTCAACATACATATGTACATAAATATCATAAACTGATCCACCGTCGTTCTTATCTAGCCATTTGAACCAAAAAAAAAAAACTCAATAACAAAAAAATTACACCCTGCTGTCGTTGGAAAAATTAATTTTTTTTTCAAAAGGAAATGATTGTAATTTTTTTTATATATTGATAAAACATGATCTATGTTAAAGCTTCATGAAAGTTAATTAAGTATCTTCGGGTATTAGTGATTTCAAACATGTAGTCGGTCTTTCTTTTAAAGAAATTTTTAATGAACAGACCCGACTTTAAAAAGATATATATATGTGAGATGGTAGCCCTGTACACACAAAGTGGCATCACCGTACGAATCGGTGTAAGAGCAGAAAACGCAACGATTAGCGAGAAGAAGTCAGAAGTCGTCAGCATTCAGCAGCATCAGTCGCAGACATTTAAGCTTTTAATATTTCACAACTTAATTTGTATTACTTCATTATATTTTATTAAATTGATATTCATCAATAAACCACAGCTTATTCAAGCTTTCATGGGGGCTCAACCGAAGAGCAAAAACATAAATTACAACATTCAAGCAGAAGTTGAAAGCAGATCACATTATATTCACTGAATTTCAATGTAGTGCGCGATGCTACATTCTAATAAAAAAAGTAAACTTGCAGCAGCCAAGCAAACGCAAAAGAACGAAGCAGCAAATTCTGGGAACGAACGTGTTGCGGTCGAAGTAAGCAGCGAAAACGAAGCAGAGCCCAGCAGCGAGATCGGAACAACATACAACGCAGTTGGTATGTACGAACGAAAGCAGAACAACGAAGAAGGAGAAATAAAAACACAACAAACAGGCAGCATGGACAGCAGTAACGACGTTGGTGAGTTATTAAAATTGTTTGTGGAAACAATGAAGCAAAACGACACAAACAAAGGTAATGTGTCAATCGAGGCATTCGCAAAAGTTGTGCCTTTCTTTGACGGGGTATCTATTCCAATCCGCCAATGGATTGCAAATTTCGACGAAAATGCTGAGGCTTATGAATTATCAGTGAAACAAAAGTACGTAAACGCACGCAACAAAATGAAGGGGACAGCGGCATTATTTTTAGAGACTATTACCTTTTCTAGCTATCAGTCGTTGTGTGCAGCATTGATGGAAGAATTTGACAAAACCCCAAACAGCGCAGAAGTGCATAAGCAGCTAAGACAACGGCGAAAGCAAGTATCAGAAAATTTTCATGAATATGTTCTTCAAATGCGTAAAATAGCAGCGGTAGGTAATGTAGAAGAGGAGCCGGTTATATCGTACATAGCTGACGGAGTCGATTTGCGCAATGAGCAAAAGTATCCCTTATACAGTGCTCGAAATTATAAAGAATTACTAAAAGCATTTGAATTAGTCGAACCTTTGGCTAAGCCCAACGAAGCAAGTAAGCGTTGACATGCAGTAAGCGGTCGTGGACAAAATGAAGCGGATAAGAGTAGTATCGGGTGTTTTTTTTAAAGGTTTGTTTTTCGAATAGAGATAAAACTGGCATTTTGTGGTCAAATCTGGCAACTCTAATGTCATTTATGTTCAGTTTGGTTTGCCATTTCATCATGAACAGGTTGACAAAAGAACAACGCTTGCAAATCGTGCAAATTTATTTCGAAAATAATGGTTCAGTTCGCGAAGTTTACCGCGAGCTCCGTCAATTTTATGGTCGACATAATCGTCCATCAGAGCAATTAATTCGGTTAACCATGGATCGTTTTCGCACTACGTTTACTCTATGTGATAATACGCATCCGCAGAGACGTCGAACAGTGCGCACCGAAGAAACAATTGCCGCTGTAGAGCAAAGTGTTGAAGAGGACCCGAATGAATCGATTCGCCACCGTGCACAGCAATTGGAGCTTTGTCCATCAACTTTATGGAAGATTTTGCGCAAAGATCTTGGCTTGCGACCTTACAAGATCCAGCTTGTGCAAGAATTAAAGCCGCGAGACCATGCAATGCGTCGTGATTTTGGTGTATGGGCCGAAAATGAGATTGATCTCGATGCTGATTTTCATCGCAAAATTTTGTTCAGTAATGAGGCTCATTTTTGGTTGAATGGCTACGTCAACAAGCAAAATTGCCGCATTTGGAGTGAAGAGAATCCACATGAGACCCTTGAAACGCCATTACATCCACAAAAACTGACTGTTTGGTGTGCTCTATGGGCTGGTGGAGTCATTGGGCCATACTTCTTCCGCAATAATGCTGGAGAGGCAGTTACCGTTAATGGAGACCGGTATAGAGCCATGATAACCGACTATTTTGTTCCCGAATTGGATGGCATGAATGTGGATGAGTTGTGGTTCCAACAAGACGGCGCTACATGCCACACAGCGCACGTCACAATCGATTTATTGAAGGAAACATTCGATGAGCGCATAATTTCGCGGAATGGACTTGTAAATTGGCCACCAAGATCGTGTGATTTGACACCATTGGATTATTTTCTTTGGGGATATGTGAAGTCGCTCGTCTACGCCAACAAACCAGAAACGTTAGGGGAATTGGAAGCCAACATTCGTGGCGTTATTGCCGACTTACGGCCCCATATGCTCGAAAAAGTGGTTGAAAATTGGACCTGTAGAATTGGCTTTATTCGAGCCAGCCGCGGCGGCCACATGCCCGAAATCATATTTAAACATTAATGGCATAAAATTATCCTTCCAATAAAGCCAAATTGATGGACCTTAAAACGATTTTCTTGTGTTTTATTTCAATTCGAAGTTCTATACCCCTAAAAAACACCCGATAGTACTGGAGAACGTAAAGGTCCACATTGTTTTAATTGCGGTTCAACACAACACAAAAGAGTTGAATGCAAAGAAGAAACAAAGTGTTTTAAATGTAATGGTACGGGGCATATGTCTAAACAGTGTGCTGAATCTAGGCGTAATGTAAACATTATATTAAACAAAAAGCGAATGAAGCAGCTGACAATTGACAACAACAATTTGTCTCGTCTGGTGGACACTGGAGCAGACGTGTCGTTAATGCGTAAGGGTGTGTATAAGCAAATGTTTAGCAAATGCAGATTGAAAAAAAGTTTCGCTACACTATATGGCTTAGGCAACGTCGCCGCTGATGTTGTAGGTGAGTTTTCAGCGCAGGTCATCGTGGATGGGTTATGTACGCAGCACACATTTTTGGTGGTCACAGATAGCAAAATAAGCGTAGATGCAATCATTGGGTACGACTTTTTGAACAAGTTTGTAGTAGTATTGAACGCCAATGGTTATAGTTTTTCACGAATTCAAGAAGACGCAGAGGTGGAGGTAGAGGATTACAATGTGTATGTTAGTGTACGAACAAGGAAGTAGATGTAGAACCCAAATATAAGAAAGCTGTCGAAAAGTTGATTGACAACTATAAGCCGAGTTTTATTCAGTCAAGCTGCCCAATTAAGTTGAATATTTTTCCAAAAGATAACGACATAATTTTTCGTGAGTCTCCTACACGTTTGTCGATAGCAGAGCGAGAGTTTGTGCGTCAACAAGTCGGTGAATGGCTGCAGAAAGGCATTATACGTGAGTCGTGCTCGGAGGTCGCTAGCAAAGTTGTGCTGGCAAAGAAAAAGGACGGTCACTTCAGATTATGTGTAGATTTTCGGAAACTCAACACAATGGTATTAAAAGATAGGTTCCCGGTACCAATTGTTGAAGAAGTCCTTGAAAAAATGCAAGCTGCAAAATATTTTACTGTGATGGACCTCACAAATGGGTTTTTTCATGTAGAGGTCAAAGAGCGAAGCCGTAAATATACAGCGTTTGCCACAAAAGAGGGACTCTACGAATTTAACAGAGCTCCTTTTGGTTTTTGTAACTCGCCCGCTGTTTTCGTGCACTATGTTAACCATATTTTCCAGAAATTAATAAATGAAGGCATAATGGAAATTTATGTAGACGATATTGTTATTTTCGGGCGTACAGCAGAACAATGCTTAGGTAATATGCAGAGGGTAATGAAGCAAGCCCAGCAGTATGGCTTAGAAATTAAATGGGCGAAATGCCAATTTCTGAAAAAAAAACTACTTTTTTGGGACACGAAGTCGAAGATGGGCGTGTCTGGCCAGGGCAAGGCAAGGTAAAAGCCGTCAAAAACTTTCCGTTACCGAAAAACATTCGAGGCGTGCAGGCATTTCTGGGTTTAACCGGATATTTTCGGAAGTTTATCCGAGATTACGCTGTTATTGCTAGACCTTTGACACATCTGCTAAAAAAGGACGCTATATTTAAGATAGAAGAGGAACAAGTTAGGGCGGTCAATAATTTGAAGTCGGCGCTCGTGGCAGAACCAGTTCTGCGAATATACAAGCAGAATACTGAAACTCAACTACACGTCGATGCATCGAAACATGAGTTCGGAGCAGCACTCTTGCAACGACAGGAAGGGAAGTGGCACCCAGTTTTTTATTGGAGCAAAAAGACTTCTCCACAAGAAGAGAATTTGCATAGCTACTTTCTTGAGGTTAAAGCAGCAAACTTAGCTACTAAGAAGTTGCGTCACTACCTAAGGGGTATACAGTTTGTTCTGGTGACAGACTGTGCGGCTTTCAAGCAGACGAATGGGAAAAAAGATATACCACGTGAAGTAGTGCAATGGCTAATGTATCTGCAAGACTTTTCTTTTAGTATAGAGCATCGCGCTGGAAACAGGATGAAGCACGTCGACAGCTTAAGCCGATTTCCCGTGATGACAGTGACATCAGAGGTTCAAGCTCAAATTCTAAGAGCGCAAATGAAAGACGAACATTTGGCAGCTGTAACAGAAATTCTGAAAACAAAGAAGTATAACGATTATAAAATAAAAAACCAGCTTATCTACAAGAACGTTCATGGACAAGATTAACTTGCGGTACCGAAGAAGATGGAGAGCGAAATAATTAGGGTAAACCACAATTTTGGACATATGGGTTGTCAAAAAACCATGCATGCTATACGGCAGAACTACTACATCCCACATCTCGAAAAGAAGGCTCAGCAGATTATCAAAAACTGCATCGAATGCATTATGCATAACCAAAAGCTTGGCAAGAAAGAAGATTTTATGCATTGTATCGACAAGGGCGACAGTCCACTGTCTACGCTTCATATTGACCACTTGGGGACATTGGATACGACTTCGAAGAGCTACAAGTACATTTTTGCTATTGTGGATGGTTTCTCCAAATATACTTGGATATATCCTACCAAAAGCACAGATGCGCAAGAAGCTGTAAGGCATATTGAGTCATGGGTGGCAATTTTCGGCAGTCCGCAGCGCATAATCAGCGATAAAGGTACAGCTTATACATCGAAACTTTTTAAAGAATTTTGCGATAAATACAAAGTCGAACACGTAGAGGTAACAACAGGCGTGCCAAGGGGATTGAGAGGGTAAACCGCGTTATTTTATCTGTCCTAGCGAAGATGTCAGCAGCAGAGCCGGACAAGTGGTATAAATATACGTCGCAAGTACAACGCGTCATTAATTCTCACGTTCATTCCTCAACAAAGTTTACACCCTTAGAAATAATGTTCGGGGTGAAGATGCGCAACGAAGTAGATGGTGAATTGTTAAGGGTACTCCAAGAAGAGCTGCTAGAAGGTGTGCAAGAAGAACGAAATCAAATTCGCGAGGAGGCCCGAATACAAATTCAAAGAGCATAAGAGGCATACAAATCCAGTTATGATAAGAAAAGGAAAGGCGAGCATGGGTATCAGTTATCGGACTTAGTAGCCATCAAGGTCACTCAGTTCGTTACAGGCAAAAAGCTGGCCTGCAAGTATATTGGTCCGTACGAGGTGATCAAGATCAAAGGGCATGACAGATATTGTGTTAAGAAAGTTGGAGATTTTCGAGGGCCTCATCAAACGTCAACCAGCGCCGATCATATGAAACTGTGGCGTTATGTCGAGCATGAGGAAGATGATTTTGACGAAGAGTCATCTGAGGCAGATGACGGACAGGATGACCGAGTGTGAGATGGTAGCCCTGTACACACAAAGCGGCATCACCGTACGAATCGGTGTAAGAGCAGAAAACGCAACGATTAGCGAGAAGAAGTCAGAAGTCGTCAGCATTCAGCAGCATCAGTCGCAGACATTTAAGCTTTTAATATTTCACAACTTAACTTGTATTACTTCATTATATTTTATTAAATTGATATTCATCAATAAACCACAGCTTATTCAAGCTTACATATATATAGAAAATAACTAAACCTATGATGCGACGATACGCTTTACTTTTTATTAATGGTAAATTGCACATATGTATGTTTGTAAACCATTTAGGAAAGCTAATTTATTTATTGTCAGCACCATTAGAAACTAAAAATACAATGAAGATCATAGAATAAAGCATAGAATGAAAGTAAATACTAATAGATAAATGTACACCGTACTACAACTTTATTTCAGTAAAATAATTAGTTTAGAAGACTTCTCACTTATATTCATTCACAATGTAAAAACTAGTTTAACTTATGAAAGCGTGTGAAGTAAATACTAGACGAAGAGAGTTACTGCTTTAAAATGTACATACAGTGGCTCCAAGCTAAAGTCGGACACCGTAGTAAAAAATGTTCCTTCCTAAAAATATTTCAACCAAAGCAATTAAAAAAAAAGGTAGGATATTTTTCAATTACTCATTTATTGCACTTTCAAAATATAAAAACAAGACATATAAATTAATTCAGTATTATAAAATATTCTAGTAAAACATCAAATAAAAGTAAATTCAATGCACAAGCCAAACTCGGACATTGGCAACTATCCTCTAAATAAATGCAAGTCTGTCGAAGAATTGCAACCAACTTCAAGTATAGTGTTTAACTGAATAACGGGAATTCCGCGGATGGTTTTTTAATATATACATAGTTGGAATTACGGTTTTTGATTTAAAAATATCTAGGCAAAGAGGCCAAACAAATATTGAATTGAGAGAGTTGGTTATTAAGCATTCCAACGATGGAAATTGCTGAAATTGTCGACAGAAGTCATTCTACTGTTCACGTTTAATTAAGCGCTTCAAAGCCAACAAACAAATGGAAAACAAGCCTAAAGCTTCCCACAACAAGATTTTTACCGACTCAGATAAGCGATATCTGTTGCGAAAAGTTAAAGATAATCCTTTACTTAGCGCACCAAAGTTAGCTGTTATAGCTGAAAATGAGTGGGGAAAGAAATCTAGTGTATCTCATTAGAAATCTACTTCATGAGGCTGATCTAAACGGTAAAAAGGCCCGACAAAAGCCGTTGATCAACAAACGCAATCAGACAATCCGATTAAAATTTGCAAAAGAACATGAAAATAAGGATTTTCCGTTCTGGAAAAATGTTATGTTTACTGACGAAAGTAAATTAAATGTTTTTGACTCCGATGGAAAACCATATGTTTGGAGGAAATCAAATGAGGAGCTGCAACTGCCCAATCTGAGACCAACTGTCAAACATAGTAGCGGATCGGTAATGGTTTGGGATTCATTTTGGTATCTTTGCATTTTATTGAAGGAATAATGAACCAGAATTACTATCTTAACATTTTAAAAGAAAACTTACCAAAAAGTATTAAAAATTGGATCTTGGTGATGATTGGTATTTCTACCAATACAATGATCCAAAGCATAAGGCTTACAAAATGCGTTCTTGGTTGTATTATAATTTCCACCATCTTCTGGAAACGCCAATCCAAAGTATTAATCCTATCGAAAATTTATGGGACTATCTTATAACAAAAATTCCACAGCATTCCGTTTCAAGCAAAAATGACTTGAAATCTATCTTATTACACGAATGGGAAAAAATCTAACCTAGTTTTGGCGAAAAGTTGGTTAAATCAATGCCTAACCGGCTCAAAATAATTATTAAAACTGAAGGTATTCATACAAAATATTAGATTTTAAAATATATTTCCATATTTCAAAAAACTTGTTGATTGTCCAAGTTTGGCTTGCGCATTGAATTTACTTTTATTTGATGTTTTACTAGAATATTTTATAATACTGAATTAAATTATATGTTTTGTTTTTATATTTTGGAAGTGCAATAAATTATTATTATTATTATTATTAATTGAAAAACTATTTAACCTTTTTTGGCTTGGACCCACTATATTTGCAGTTATACTTGTATATGAAATAGTTGCGCTGGATCTTCACACACTAGACGAACTGCTAACATTTCTTCTCAACGCAAGCATATCGTTTACAAGTGTATTCGAAATATTAAAAAAAAATTATAATTCATATATAGTAAATAGAGCAAGAATAATTAGAAGCTAGTAAAGACCAAGTAGCTTAGTAAACTTTATATGTCTAATTTTGAGTATATTTTTTTGAAATATATATCCTATCGTTGGTATTAACATATTCTAACTCAATATCTCCGTTTTCGAATATTTCCATCGTGATGCTATTTTATATCGATTTGCTTTTTGCGTGCGTGGTCTGCTGCTGCGCGCTTAAATTGTCGCTTCGTATAACGATGGGCGCTTGTGAGTAGAAACTAGTATTGGAAAGTATTAATTACATTTGTAATTAAATACCAGTTAAGTTCAAATAATCAGTAATTTTAAAAAATAACTTCTAAGTAAATATAATTACTTTTTATTCGTAGTTGGTAATGAATAACAATTTTTTTAAATTGTTTTGCAAATACTTTCAATTACTTCCAATATAATAAAACCAATAAGTATAAGTATAAAAACAACAGCAACTACAAACAAAAATTATATACTCGGTTCAATAGGTACAACATCAGCAGCATAGAGTAGTATCCTACTGACGCATGAAGGTCAATGGGCAAAAAAGTAAACACGTCACCTTGACATTAAATAAGAACTCCCACACTGGGCCCAAAATAACATTACGCTCCCATATCGACTGGCGCAAGCACATTGCTCCTAAAGAAACTCAAATAAAGCGGAAAACCAATGGTATTCATTGGCTCATCAACTCGCGTTCCTTACTAACTGGAGTACAGAGTATCTCTTTATACTAGCATTACAAAACCATGCTGGAGGTACAGGTCACAGTTGAGAGGAAATACATGCGCCTGAAATGTGGGCATCTTTCAAAGAGCTGAATCAAAAATCTTTAGGGCAATCACTGGAGCTCCATAGTACATTCGGAATAAGAACATCCATGATGACCTGAAGATCTCATCCCTACAAAACGAAATAGCGAATATCCAAGAAAAGTATTTAGACAAGCTTAGCAAGTACCCAAATAAGCTTGCTCAATCACTTACCGATCAAGCAACACAAAGTATTTAGAAAAGCTTAGCAAGTACCCAAATAAGCTTGCTCAATCACTTACCGATCAAGCAACACAAACACGACTAAATGATTTTCCAGCCCGCCAGAAAATATAAGAGGCCTATAGCAGACATATTCCTCTAATAGGGATCAGTTTTTTAATTAGACCAAGATTTTAAAACTTATGGTTAGTCTCTGACAAAGAAGATTCACTAAATAAATAAAGTTATAAAAAAATGTGTATCGCCGCCACAATCAGCATCGACGAAGGCTAAAACAGATTTTTACTCGGTGCGTAGAGTAGCTTAAAATCTGATCTTTTTGCTAAGCGTGAGTTAACGACAAATACATTGGAGCGCCGATAAGAGACTGGTAAGCAGTTGCATCTACCTTTTTACACTCAGTCATTATCACACTCAGCTTGAAACTCGCTGTCTCGAGGAGTAGCTGGAGGTCGACAGTTCGCCACGTCGTGTTGATTTATTGAATGTACTGCTTCTGTCCAACAGAAGTTGATCCCGCTTCTCCTTCACGTTTTATCTCCTTATCCAAAAAATATGTCAATGGGCTTTTATTGATAAAATCAAATTCATTAGAAAATATCATTTTAATTTTCTTTAAATCGGCTTCCTTCAAGCTCGTTCAAATTATGTCGCCCATATAAACAGTAATTAAATTAAAATTACCTTCATGATTAATTTTTTATAAACAGAGTTCAGCTTTGCATTGAGCAAAACCAATTTACTTAAGTGCACCGTCCAGTTTGTAATTCCACTCACGACCTGGGGGTCAATTCTCGTTCTGTGAAACAGTGAAATGCAAACTAAGTTTTTATTTTCATTTTCGCACCTACGTTTCACTTTATCATATTTTGCGATTCTTATATGTTTCATGATAACTACTTTTCACTGTGAAAAGGTTGTGAAAAAATTTGTTCCATTCTCATTTGTACCAAACAAATTTATCAACTTTGTTATTTTGAAATATTTGTGGAAAAGCTGAGTGCATACAAAACAACAATCATGTCAATTTATATTTTTGCAATTTTGGGAGCACAAGATGACGAAGAAATGTAAGTTCGAATTAGCTTTAAAAACTTTTTGATTTTATTTGTTTGTATTTTGTTTTAGAAATCATTTAAGATGTCTAAGGCGCACATTGCGCGATACTCAAAATCCTTGCGATATGAAAACCGAAAGCCATTTCATTGATTTATAAAGATTTCCAAAATCTTTATGCATAGAATTACTTAATGAATTGCTGCCTTAAATGGAAACCACTATAAGAGCACAAGCTATTCCTAAATTTATTATGATTTTGTTATCCACGTTTTTTCGCGACTGGCAGCTTTCAGCGGCGGGTTGGACAAGACAATTTGGCTTCACTATCCCAAACATCCGTCAGCCGAAGTCTAAATGAAGTAGTAAAAGCCTTAACTAAAATTGCTCATAAATATATTAAATTTCCTGGCATAATTGGAATAATAGATGGAACACATATAAAGATTAGTGCACCAAAAAAGAGGTAGAGCATGTATATTATTGCCGGAAAGGAGGACATTCGAAAAATGTGATGATAATTTGTGATGAGGACTTCAAAATTCTTAGTGCTAATGCTCAGTTCGGAGGCTTCGCATGATTCATATGTTGGACAAGACAATTTGGCTTCACTATCCCAAACATCCGTCAGCCGAAGTCTAAATGAAGTAGTAAAAGCCTTAACTAAAATTTCTCATAAATATATTAAATTTCCTGGCATAATTGGAATAATAGATGGAACACATATAAAGATTAGTGCACCAAAAAAGAGGTAGAGTATGTATATTATTGCCGGAAAGGAGGACATTCGAAAATGTGATGATAATTTGTGATGAGGACTACAAAATTCTTAGTGCTAATGCTCAGTTCGGAGGCTTCGCATGATTCATATGTGTGGCGCTGATCACACGTTTGCCGAAACTTGGAAGATTTGTACAATTCAGGTGAACGTGATTTCTGGCTTCTGGCCGATAGTGGCTATCCCCTACAGGTAATATTACGCGGCTTTTTTATTTTAAAGAAATTAAATTAATAAATTTACATGTAGCCTTGGCTTATGACAGAAATTAATGGAGCGTCAAATCTGGCGGAAGAGAGATACAATAAAGCACACAAATCTACTCGAAATATTGTGAAAAGGTGTATTGGCTTGTTAAAAAGCAGATTTCGTTGTTTATCCAAGGAGAGAGTTCTTTTTTACAGCCCTTTGTAGGCGGGCCTTATAATAAATGCTTGCTTAGTGCTACGTAATTATTTAATACGTGCTAGAGTGCCATTTGAAGAAGTAGAGATTGAGTCAGAAGAACCCGACAACCCTTCATTGTCCGTTTCATCTCGCGAGACCCTTGCTATTGCGAAAAGGACACGATGAAAAATTGTTCAAAATGCTTTTGGTTAAACCATTCAGTATACATTCATCACTTATTCATACATCGTAATTATTATACAAATTAAGCAAGTGATCTAATAAACTTGCTTTTTTAGTGAAACACTTTATTATTTCATAATTTTATAATTATTCATTTAAAATCATGTTGACGCATCGCGTGCTGTCATATACATATCTCCCTCACTAATTACTATTCTTCCCGCTTAAATACCCTTTGCCACGCGCAAACATTGTAAAAGTCCTTGAGAAGCCTTTCTTAGGCTGCGTGGTTAATAGATAAGCAGCGCCGTTATCACGCTGCCTGGAAAACACAACAGCAAGATGTTGCTGTTACTAGGCTGCGTAGTGATCTTACGCGCTAGGCTAGCTTGACTCCGAAACAAATGTGCAGGCTATTACTGTTGTTGGTCCGCATGGGGATGACCTTTTGCGTTAGGCAGTCGGGCTGTTTGGATCCCATGCGCGATTTATGCTGTTGCTAAGCTGCCATGTGCAAAGTGTTGCAATTAATAGCGTGCATAGTGATCACACACGGTGGCTGTGATGTTGCTATGCGACCATTTGGTTACTTACATTTCTGTTAAAATTTTGTAAAGAAAAAAAAATTCATTAAATATAAAAAAATTCATTAATTATAAACAAAATTGAAATATAACATAAAATTTAGAAAACATAACTCATTTTTTTTATTTTTTCTCCTGCATTAGATGTAAAATATTTTGCAGCACCTGCGGGATGCCTTTGTTCACCTCTGCGCTCTTTCTAATGGCTTCGGTCTGCCAATTTATGGCTGCTATTTCTTCCTTTTCTAGATTGTTCGCCAATTTTTGCTCCTTTAATTTATTTTCCTCGATTCGGAGAAAGTCGTCGGGTTGGGAGCGCGCCTTCCGTTTTTTCGCCCTGTTTAAGCCAATTCATCAGATACTCCTTTTGGTTTTCGCTGGCGCGCTTTCCTCGGATCTCCAAGAATGATAGAATACAAGATTGCGTGGTTTGCGGCGGTAAATAGTAAGTGAAAACAAAATTTTCATATGAAAACATTTTGACAGTTTTTTACACTATTACACTGAACGAGAATCAGTGTTGTCAAAACTATATTCCGTTTCTATAATTTATAGACCTTGAGGCCAGGTTTGTATTAGGAAATAATATGAGAAACAACAATTTTTCAAAGTGGTAGAAGTGATAGCTGCTATTTCGGAGATCACCACATCTCCTCATCAGACTTCTTCTTTCTAGACTTTACCTGGCTTTGAACCATGGTACACGGCATTGCTAGGCGAGCACGCAACCACTCAGCCACTCTAACCGTGTGAAAATTGCTTGTTTTCTCAGTATCCCTATCTCTAACCATACCGCTATTAAGTGTGACATCGCCACTATGTTCCGCTTTTTCACATGTCACTATAACTTTTAATTTTTTCATCGAACGAGAATCGGATCGGTTGTGAAAACGATAAAAAAGTTTACATTTCACAGTTTCACAGAACGAGAATTTACCCCCGGGCTGTTTCAATCCGTAAATCGCCTTGTTGAGCTTCCACACTTTTTCTGGATGATTAACGTCGACAACGCATTCGACATACGTCTTCATTTAGATTTCAAGTAAGCGGTCGAAATATCCATTTGATGTAGAAAAAGATGCAGCTCGGCTGCAAGCCCAATCACCGTTCTAACTGTTGCATTCCGAACTACAGGTGCGAAGGTGTCAGTGTAGTTCACGCCATACTGCTGAGCGCAATCTTTCGCGACGAGTCTTGCTTTGTAGAGCTACCGTTTGTACTTTTATTTACGTTAAACACCCTGCCAATTGCTTTACGTTCACATGGTAAATCGCCTAACGACCATGTTCTTTTGTTTATAAGCGCTGCATATTTCTTGTGCATAGCTTCTGCCATTCGTTAAAATGTGCGCTGGTCAAATCTATGTATATTCGGAGAGTCGGAAATTTCGGTGATTACCTCGCTACTATTCATAGAATTCAAAATGTTGTATTCATTTCCAAATAGCAGATTTAGGGATTTACGCGTGCGACTTTGATTTCTAAAATGTATTCTTTTTATGTGGTCGTGTGCATGCATTTATTTGTGTAGCTTCTGCGCGTTTCTCTAGTGGTTCTTTCCAGAGTTCATCGACGTTTAAAATCAAAGAATCACTGAAGTTCGTTTGGTCATATATAACATAGATGTGGTTTATTCAATAGTGTACAAGCAAGTGAACGAATGTTCTGGATTTTAAGTTTCTTAGAATACTAAAAGTCAGGGTTACTCAAAATGTACGTTGCTAATTAGGGTTGCATTTCAACACGCCTCCTCAACGAACATATTTGAGTATTACAAATAAATTTTAATTCATGTTCAACATTTTAGAAAATTTTTCATGACTAGGCCTAGCTAGATTCTTAGTAAATATGTCTGCAATCATATTACTACTACTGCAATAGTTAAGTTCAATTTCACCACGTCGGTAAATATTTCGGATAAAATGATATTTAATATCAATGTGTTTACTTCGAGCGTGGTATACGGGGTTCTTAACTAAATTCATCGCACTTAAATTATCGCCGTTCACAATCATCGCATCTGGGCATTCGAGCTCCATTTCGTTTAATAGCTGCTTCAAATAAACGGCTTCCTTAACAACACATGCTAACGCCATGTACTCGGCTTCGGTACTGCTAAGGGCTACCGTTGTCTGCTTTTTACATTCGTATGAAAAAACACCTCCTGCTAACATAACTGCATACCCAGTATACGACTTCCGATCGCTTGCGTCGCCTCCCCAGTCAGAATCCACAAAACACTCAATTGGTTTTCCCGTTTTGTTATATCTTAGTTGCATATCTTGTGTTGTGCATAAATACCTTAATACGCGCTTTGCTGCCGATAAGTGTTCTACATGCGGATCGTGGTTTCGTTGTGCTAGCTTGCAAACCGAATGCAAGATATCAGGCCGCGTGCACACAGCTAGATACATAAGTGACCCAATGAGAGATTGATAAAGCACTTGGTCTGCTTTTTTACAACTTTCGTCATTGCAAATAACTTGGTGTCCTGGATCTAAAGGAATAACGATCGGACGACAGTTTTCCATTTGGTACTCGCGCAGTAACTTTTTGATATGTCCTTTCTGACTAATACCAATAGCTCCAGTTTCGCCATCTCTCTCGACCTCCATACTTAAAAAGTGTTGGACTTGACCCTTGTCCACTACTTCTACCTTCTTCGATATCATATTCTTTATATGTTGTAAGTGACTATAATCTGAACTAGCGATTAATAAGTCATCAACATATATAGCTATAATGTTCATACGCTTGCCCTTGTGCATGACGTATACACATGGTTCACACTCACATTGCTTGAAGCCTATCTGCTTCAATATGGAATCTAACTTCATATTCCATTGCCGACCAGATTGCTTAAGTCCATATAAAGCTTTCTTCAACTTTAAGCAATGATCAGGATAGCGCTTATCAACAAACATTTCGGGTTGATTCATATATATGTCTTCCGACAACTCGCTGTTCAAATAAGCGGTGGATACATCCATTTGATGTAGGTGTAAACGGTATTCCGCTGCTATAGCAAAAATCATTCTGATGGTATTGTATCGAACGACGGGTGAAAACGTTTCGGTATAGTTTAAACCGTAAATTTGTGAACAACCTTTCGCAACCAACCTCGCTTTAAATCGTTCTACATTTCCATTTTTATCCCTTTTGACAGCGAACACCCATTTATTACGCACAGCCTTTTGCTCTCGTGGTAGCTTCACTAGCTCCCACGTCTTGTTTTTCAATAACGATTCGTATTCAACTTTCATTGCATTGTACCAATCGCTTGAAAGTTCACTTGACAACGCCTCACCTACTGTCTCAGGTACTTTAATATCTTCCGTCGTCAACAAGCTTAAATAATTATACTGTTTTTTTGGTCTACCGCAGTTACCTGTACGAATTAACTTAGGCCTGCCTGGCCCACGTTTAAGCGGAGTTGGTTCTTCTTCAGCAGACTCGAAATCGTCCTCACTTCTCTCGGACTGCACGCCGTTAGTCTCATCATCAACCACCACTTCATCATCGTTCGCGTTGTGAATAATCTCGTCAACTGGTACCTCAGCTGCTTGCTCATTCTCGGAATGTACATGTGCTGTATTGAATACCTCTAAAACAGCTTCATGCTGCTGCTTGCGTTGCGTTTGCTCGATGAAGTATACATCCCTACTAACAATCAAACGTTTTGTTTCTCTATCAAATAACCTATATGCCTTCGAAGTATCAGAATACCCAACCATTACGTATTCTTTACCCTTTGGTTTGAATTTGTCTCGCTGTCGTTTATCAAGTGCCACTGCAAATGATCCAAACGCTCTTAAATGCCCCACTGTTGGCTTATGCCCATGCCATGCCTCATAAGGCGTTATACTATCTAACGCTTTGGTTGGAGAACGGTTCCTCAAATACGCGGACGTAAATATTGCTTCACCCCACAACGATTGTTCAAGACCTGCACCTAGCAGCATGCACCTTGCCATTTCAATAAGGGTGCGATTTAATCTCTCAGCAACCCCATTTTGCTGTGGCGTATATGGGACCGTGAGTTGCCTTAAAATACTATTCGCTTTTAAAAATTCATCGAAGACATTATTGACAAACTCCGTTCCATTGTCACTTCGTAAAATCTTCAATTTTTTCCCTGTTTGACGTTCTGCCATTGCCTTAAATTCTTTAAATTTGTCGAACACCTCGTTTTTATGTCGTAAGAAATAAACAAATATATAACGCGTTTTATCATCCATAAAGGTTAAGAAGTATCGCGCTCCACCAATCGAAGCAACATTTACCGGACCACATACATCCGTATGCACCACCCCCAATACATCGTCTGCATAGTTTTGCGAATTGCTATAGGGCCGCTGAGTGCATTTACTCGGCATGCACAAAGCGCAATTGACATCAGTCGGTATGTTAAGCGAAAATCCAAACACCATTTGCTTATGACTTAGCTCCCGTAGACTTGCGAAATTCAAGTGGCCAAACCTATTGTGCCACTTCATCACGTCGTCAGCAATTTTTCCCGAAAAGAATAATTTATTATTATTTGCTTCAATTAAATACAAATCTCTGACCTTTTGTGCACATAATATTATTCCTCCGTGCTTGTCAAAGATTTTCGCCGTGTTGCCCTTGAATTCGACAATGTAGCCGCTGTTGACTGCTCTGGCAACTGACATGAAGTTACACTGTAAACCCGGTACGAACAAAACATCTACGAGTGTCACATCAAACTCGTTTGTAGTTAATCGAACAACACCTTTGCCCTTTGCTAATATTTTATGTTCCGCTGCTAACATAATTGATTCTTCACATGATTCAAACTTATCAAACATGTTGCGATTGCAACATAAGTGTGAAGAAGCGCCGCTGTCGACGCACCAAACATTATTATGCAACATTCTGCTACTAATAGCAGCAAACAGTCCATTCCTTGTGACATTTTGTTGCGATGGTTTTTCTCGTTCTTTTGCTTTACATTGCGCGGCGAAATGGCCTTTTTTGCCGCAACTGTAACATTTTAAATTTGATCTTTTGCCATTATCATTGCGTTTGCTTGCGGTACTTGCGGTGTCGTTTGGTTTTGCATTTTCAAAATACTTTTTCTTCGCATTTGTGTTTGCGTGTGCTACAAAAGCTTGCACGCTACTCTCGGTCTGTTCAGACTGACATGTTTTACGTCGCTCGCCTTCCTCAATTAATTTAATTTTCACCGCAGTGAGGCTTGGTAGCTCATCACGGGACTCCAAAGCAACTACCAAATTTTCAAATGGTTTCGGCAGACTTGCAAGAAGCATAATAACGAATAAATCATCTTGGAGACACACTCCAATTTCAGCAAGCTTCTCTGCGACAGTAGTGAACTTGCAAACGTATTGCTGAACACACTCACCATCATTCATACGAATTCCAAGTAACTGCTTGAATAAAGTTACCTTCCTCACAGGTCCTTTTGGTCTATGCACTTTTCGTAGACTTTCCCAGGCTTCATTCGCCGATTTGCAGTTTTTAATATAACTTATCTGCATAGGCGTAATGCTCAGGATTATTGTTGCTTTTGCTTTGTCATCTTTTGCTTTCCACAAATGTACAGCTTTTTCATCGGCACCTTCGTCTGGATGAGGTAATTCTCCGCACGTAACATGCCACAAATCTTGATGAACGAGCACACTCTGCAGTTGCAAGTTCCACGAATCATAATTGGACTCATCCAATTTTTCTATGTTGAAAAGCGACGAACTCATACTTTATGCTAATTACTTAACACGTTTTACTTGGCTCCCAGGAATTTGCACCTGGGCCCATAACCTGTTGAATATCTTACTTTATAGTTTCACGGATCCAAGAAAAACGCTTTGTAATGTTCAATTCAATATATAACATAGATGTGGTTTATTCAATAGTGTACAAGCAAGTGAACGAATGTTCTGGATTTTAAGTTTCTTAGAATACTAAAAGTCAGGGTTACTCAAAATGTACGTTGCTAATTAGGGTTGCATTTCAACACCTTCCTTTCGGTCTCGCACTCGACCATGGCTTTAAAAGTTTTAACTTCTCGAAGACCTCGCTTTTATATGTTTTAAAGTATACGAAATTGAACCTCGATAGATCGTCGATAAATGTGACGAAGTACCACGAGCCTCCAACGGATAGAGTATTAATTGGACCGAGTGTATAAGCTCTAATAATTTTGTTGAGGGACTTTGGAGGCATTTGGAAATGGTTGTATGCTAATCTTACACGGTGCGCACGTTTTGCAGCTTATATGCTTTGGCAAAATATGTAATTTCCTTTTGCATATCGCCTCTGTTGATAACGAAAATAACCACTAATCCGCTGTCCACTGCTCTGCTCAACGACATAAATTTCCATGTATCTCAAGTATATACAGAGCCTCCTTAAATTATTAATTCGCAAGATGCTGTTATTTGCAGCTTAACTTGACCTCTGTCGCGAACTGCGATGAATTTATTACCTGGAAGAATAACTAACTCTCTTCATCCATTCTTCATACGAGCAAAATAAGCTGCGGTTACTCCGCTGTCAATGCACCATGTCGTTGGGTTTAAGTTTCGTGCGTCGGTTGCAGAAAGAATAGAATAGGAGAACGAATTCTGCTGCTGTTGTTGATGCTTTATTGGAGATCTGCACTTTAGCGCTAAGTGGACACACATTTATTCAGAAACTAAGAACTAGTTTAACATATGAATGCTTGTATAGCAAAAGTTATACAAAAAGTAACTGCTTTAAAATGTACACAATTGCAGTTATACTCGTATACAAAATAGTTGCACTGGAACCATGATGCAATAATGAGCCCGTTTCTTTGTAACCAAGTTGCAAAAAAACACTAGGTAGGATAAAAAAATGCATGTAAACCAACAAAACTAACTCGGAAAAATATGCGAGTTCAACCAACTTCGGAAGAAAATACATGAGAAATTTCAGTTTAAGGCCTAATTCGTTTTTATTTCCATAGTTTTTGTAAATGTATAACTACATAAACCCAGAAGTTGCCGGCACAACTTTTTTCCGTTCCTAGGTAGCACTAAATCAAGCGCATCTTTCATGAAAGATCCCAACAGGGTTGCTTTTGCAACTAAATAAGTTTTATCCGAGCTGGAGCGTTCTTTTGCAACTCGTGCACAATAAAACGGGGCCAATAATAACGTGTTGTCAGTTGAAGGGTTTTTGTTATAATTTTGACAGATGCGGTAGCCCCGTTTTGAATGATGCTCTCTTGATCCAAATAGAATAAAAAAGGCAGTAAAAACAGTCCATTTACGTATTTTTATGAAAAAGTATGAGGGAACATCATTGTCGTTTCTGTTTTGCTTTGACTTTTGCGTCTGTTTAGTGCGTTTGCATATGTACATATGTATGTATATAATTATTTGAATTGCGATTTTGGAAGCTTAGTATTTAATTTGAAATATTTTATATTTATAAAATGGCAATGAAATTCTAGTTGAGTATTATTTCCTCAGATTTGTGAATTCTGTCTCTTTTACTACAGCTATACGAGTACGATTTTGGCTGCCACTTTTAGGTTGTTCAAGTGAAAATTGACATTAAAAGTGTTTTGTTTTCAAAAATAGGCTAAGCCTTTCTTACTGAGCGACATATCGTTATGCATTACATGCATGCATTTACACCATAGATGGGCAAATGAAATGTATGGATGTATTGGTAACCGCGAGCGTAAAGTGGCTACCATGGGACAAATCGATATATTTGTAAACCCGTTTGAATGTGATGTAAACCAATATGAATTAAAAATCCAGTCAGAATTAATAATTCTTAGAAGTGAAATGTCGTTCAATGATAAAAAGGATATTACCGATTTCTGGAGGAACTTAGAAAGCTCATTTTATCCGCAGCTTAAAGAAATTTCCCTCAAGGTTTTATCATTTTTCCCCTCAACATTCTTTTGTGAACACATTTTTTCTGATATGAAATTCATCTGTTCCAAGCAAAGAAGCAGGTTAACTACTAGAAATTTATCGAATGCAATTTTAATAAGAAACTGTCACAAAAGTATAGAATTAATGCAGGCATTCAAAATAATTAAAATACAAAAAATTTTATTTTTTGGGGCGCCCAGAAACAACCCCGTTTTGACGAAAAGCTTTATGTAAGTGAATATATTTCAAAGCGAAGGTGTTTTTGGACGCCGAGGCAAGCCTTATTTTTAAGCATGATTTCTCTAGAATTTCACAATTTCAACTTTGTCTTAAAATTTCCGCTAACTAGTGTGCTAGTAAAAGTAGTCAACTCGCAATTTACCCCACCAAAGGTATCTGAAATTATAACATTTTATTTATGTTATACATTTCAAATGGGGCAAAAATATACTAGGGCATAAAAAAACATCAACATACCGACTACCTATATTACCTCGTTGCTGTCTGCAGCGAAGGGCTGCGACATCGACATCGATGTTTTAAAAAACATGGTGGAGGGCATGAAATGGTGTGGGGATGCATGTCGTCTTCTGGAGTCGGAAATTTAGAATTCATCGATTGCAATATGGACAAGAGTGTATATCAGGGTATTTTGAAGCGAAATTTGTTACAAAGTGCCGCAAAATTTAATATTTCCGACAACTTTCGGTACTATCAAGATAATGATCCGAAACACAAATCCGGAGTTGTGCAAAGTTGGCTTATTTGAAACTGTCCGCACATAGTACAAGCACCAGCACAGTCTCCAGATTTAAATGTAATGGAGAATCTTTGGTCAGGAATGGAACGAGAGATTCGAAAGTACGAGATTTCAAATAAAACTGACTTGAAAAACGCCCTGCAAGCAGAATGCAATAAACTTGCTCCTAGGTTAGGTTGGAGTGGCAGCCGCCTGCAGCGGCTCACTTAGACCAGTATTAGGAGGCCCATTATATTACCACAAGGAAAAATTTTGTACCAAGGAAGAAGAAATTACCCCTCACCAAACCATTTTGTCTCATTGATAAACCTCAATAGGCAATTTACCTCGGTGCTTGAAACCTCACCAAGGTCATCCAAAAACGGTGATCCCAGATATCGCATTCTGCTTTTACACAGTACAGGACACTTACACAGTAAATGCAAGATCGTTTACTCCTCCTCGTCATTCTTACAGCTCCTACAGCATTTTCGGAAGGGTACTTTCAACCTTTCAGCATGTTTCCCTATCAGACAGTGCCCTGTTAGAGCCCCGATCACGTTGGAAATGTTTTCTCTTCTTAGAGAGAGAGAACGGTTCGCGACCGTTTTCGATCCCATTTAGGCCACGTCTGCCTTGAGGTTCGACAGGCCGTATTTTGCCTCCATCTGTTGTCAGCTTGTTTATATGGACAATCTCTGTGTAGCAGTTTGCAAGTGGCAAACGGCATACCAATGCGTTCTTTATCTTGAAGAATCTCCTTGGTCGTAGCTTGTCTTGCAAGTTCGTCTGCCAAGCGGTTTCTCTCTATGTCCCCGTGACTAGGGACCTAAATGAGGTACAGTCTGTTCTGCTTGGCCATCTCCTGCAGAGATAGGCGGCAGTCCAGCGCGATGTTAGAGTTAAAAGTGAAGGAGCTCAGATCTCTGATTTCAGCCTGGCTGTCACTAAGAATGAAGATGCTTCTTCCTATAATCCCGGTCAGATTCTTCTCTACCGCCTCCGTGATAGCTGAGACCTCAGCCTGGAAGACGCTGCAGTGATCCGGTAACCTAAAGGAAATTTGCAGGAGAGGGTTTCGTGAGAAAACGCTGTGAGGTGCAATTTAACACTGAAGTTTGTTTGTGTTGTTAATTAAATAAAATAACTCTACAATCTGAATTTTTTAAAGCATAAATTAAATGTGTATATCTGCCGCTGTTAAGTGGTATTTATATTTTTTGGAAGATCTATTTAGTTTTTAGGTAATTCTTGCTTTACTATTTCTTATACGGTTGCATCACTTTGGCTGTGAGTCACTGTATGTACAGAACAGAGGGTTTTCTTAATTTATCAGTGTGTGTGCACACAGTTGAAGTAAAAAAAAGCGGTAATTATTTGTCTAGAAAGATCGGCCCCTCATTTTCATGAGGAATTCTGGACCCTAAATCACCCCGTCCTTAACATGGTCTTTCGAGCCGGATCCTTAAGACAGTAATTATTCTTTTTAATTTTTTTTTCGATTTTATATCAATCAACTTTCGCCAAGTCCCACTTGCAAGTTTTAAAAGAAAAGCTTATTGTGAACGAGCATGTGCACTACAAGCAGCGCTTTTGACGTTTCCTACTTGCTTTTGCACATTAATGCGCCGTTTACATAGAACTCTCCTCGCTTTGCTTGGCAGTTCGAACTTTAACAACAAAGCGTGAGGCGTAGAAGGTCAGCTACATAGAACGCTTTGACAGTTTATGCGTTAGTAGTTTGTTATGAGTTGCGATTTGTGTTTGTTTTGAATGTTTTGTTTAAAGATAGAATAAAAAAATGAATTTTACTGATATGATGGTAGTAGTAGTAGTTATGCTACTAATATTTGAAATTCGCGAGTGTCTGTAGTGTGTATACGCACGCCAAAATAAAAATACAATGGAAATGATAACAGCTGATTGCCAAAGCGTACAAAAGTTGAGAGTTGCCCATAATTTTGCTTCGCTTTGCTTTGCTCTACTTTTCTCGCGTTGTATTTAGCAGGACTCATATAACATCATGTATTGAACTTATCTGTCAAAGCGAAGCTCTGAAGCAAAGCAGAGCAAAAGTCCTATGCGAACGGGCCTTAAGTTTGTTGATAGTATTCGGCTGCAAGATATTCGCGGTGATCGCTCACCAAAAACCAAATACGCGACTCCCCGAAGCACCCAAGGCTAGCAGAGAACCAGCAAAAGCATCAAAAACGAAAACCTGGTAAGTATCATAATTGATAATATCAAAATCCATTTCAGCGGAGGCGCTCAGCATTTTTCCAGTAGCGCAACGGGAAGACCTAGCAGTCCGCTAGCTAGCGGTGATAAACCGCTATAGAAGCAGGTATTCCGGTGGACACCAGAAGCAGTGTGAAAGTCCCTGAATAGCAGGGCAGCAAGGTGATTTTGTTGTTTTTTTCGTTTAATTCATAAAGTAGCAAACTTAAAAGAACTTTTATTCAAAATTTCATTGTAAACATAAATCTTATTAAAAAAAGAACAGTAAATACTAGTTATAGTATAAAAATTAAAGGCACGTTCTCAAAAAAAAAAATATGAGATTGTCGACGCTTTAAATGTATGCTGATTTATATTACATATGTATCACAAAAAGTTTATATTCGACTTCATTACTACCAACTTTTCAAAAGAAAAGTCAGACAATGAATTCCGTCTTGGGTTATTGACTATTCCAGCAAATGAAAACAGCCTTTCGACGGGCGCTGATGACGTAAGCGGGGTATTGAACGCTAGACACGCTTCCTTCAGTGCACCATATTTATTCCAAATTTCAGGACCTGGGGCCGGGTCATTCAAATATGCGTATAGCTGATTGCTAACCACTTCTTTGGAGCCGTTTGACGCGTTTGGTGAAATTGGTGTTCTGGGAATTAACGCTTCCTCATCATCTTCTGGAACAAAAATAATATTTAGTTTGAAAAATTATAAAATATTGATAAAATTACCATCATCTTGGTCTTCAAACAGATCTTGATCCATTTATAATTTGAAAATGTTATATTTACAAATAGAGTTATCACCACTTCACTTACAACACTTTATAGATTGAAAAAGAAACAAAACCAAACACTATTTGTACTTTCACCAAACAAGTTGACAGTTTACAATTCACATTCACGTTAGCGGTAAACTGCCAACGTAAACGTCGGCGTCGTATCCGCTGCAATAACTCTACAACTACTACTAACATCGAATTGCGGAACACAACAACTACAACAAGGTGCAGGGACCTATTTAAAACATTAGCTTTAGAATGTAAGTTTCAGTTTGTGACAGAGAACTCATCAGACAGCACGATCTGATTAATAAAGTGATAATAAAGAATCATATGGCACTCTTGCTAATTTATATACAAAAATAAAAAAAGACAAAAAAGCGGAACTTGAGCAAAACACTTTGAAAAATGTCAATACTTAAATACAAAAACAGCATGAATCAGCTGAGTGAAGAGCCTGCACAACAGGGTGACCTTGATGCAATATTATGAAATATTCAAAAATATTTATGTCATGTAAATAAATATAGTAGGTATACAAAAATAAATAAATTTTTTTTTTTACAAAACTATTTCAAAATAGTTGATCTAATCAAATCTAATCAAAACTAATCGAGAAATCTAATCGATTTTTTTTTGATTAGTTTTGATTAGATATGCTAATCGTCACTAATCGCGATTAGATTTTTGATTAGTTCTAATCTAACCAATAAGTAATCGATTAATATAGCCAACTAATCCTAATTAATTAATTATTCTGCAAAATAAAAGTTTCTAATCCGATTACTAATCATTATTCTCCAGCTATGAGGTAGAGCAGTGAGCGCTGGCCACGAGGCCCAACAAATAAAACGCGCTAAAATTTGTTAAACAGCCGAAAAGGCAGTGAAAGTCCCTGAATGGCGGGGCAACAAAGTGATTTGTGTGAAAGTCCCTAAAGGTAGGGCAGTGAGCGCTGGCCACGAGGGCCAAAAAATAAAACACCCTAAACCGGGAAGTTAACAACGGTGGCGACGCTGTCGCCAGAAATTAATTTAGCAACGTAAGCTATTTAATTTTCACACGCGCTGCCGACTCGATTATGTAAATGCCTACCTGCCGAAATGGTGAGAATATAATTCTGCACGATCAGCGTCTGCATACCCGCGCGTGTTGGTGCAACGTGACTGTCGAAGGCAACGAGCCAACGAAGTTAACTGGAAACAGGCAGTCTTGGCCACGGCGGGTTACACTACGGACGTTCGATTCTCTTAAACTATAAAGTTAATAAGTAAAGATTAAATTGTGAAATTAAGGATAAACTTAGTTTTATTAAAGGTGATTGTTTATATTAAAATTGAATTCAAGTGTTTTCATTTAAGGGCGCAGTTGAGAGCGCCCTGAGTAATTTTTTTAGTATTTACTGTTGAGAATCCTTTAACTGGCGCCCGAGCAGGGACCCGCTTATACAAAACAGTGGAGTCCTTGATAATAAAAGAATTACAGTACAAAGTCTGTGTTTCATACGCTCCTCCTTCGCTAATCCGGTACTCCTGGTGGTTAAAAAACCAAAAAGCACCACAGAAGGTTACCGAGGTGAAAGTGAAGTAAACCGTACCTTAGTAAGTATCCGCGATTATAAAAGTGGGTTTCCGAACAGGAATTATACGGAGCTTCCGCGAGGATAAAAAAGGTTTTCAACAGTCGCGTCGCGGACCGTCGCCAAGGCTCATTAATAAAAAAATAATAATCAAAAAAAACAAAAAAAAGGAAAAGCAAAAGCTAAGATAAAATATATAAATGAAAAGAATACATACATTCCAAATATCCTTTCAAAAGTGAATGGAAAATTTTTTATTGGAGAAAAATAAATTAATTTGAAGAAAAGCGAAAATACAAAAAAATAAAGAAGAATACGAATTAAAAAATTTTAACAGTGGAAGGAAAGAAAAATATTACCCTGAAAAAGTCGGGAAATTTATGAAAATTAATGCAGATATATTTACAAAAAAGAAAATAAAATATTAATATAAAACAAACAATTTATAGACAAGAAGTGAAAGTGAAAAAAGTGTAACCGTATCCGCAGCAATAAAAAAGCTTCAAGTGTTGGAGCCCGGATCGAGAATAACATAATTGCCAGGTGAGTCCTTTTACCAATTTGTTTGCCGAATAACATTTGTGACTATGGAAGAAATGAAGACAAGTTTGACTAATCTAACAGGGGCAGTGAATTGCCTCTTAGAGCAGATGAAATTACTAGAGGGTAGGCTTAGCAAAATAGAGCAGGCTAACGTTAGCGTTTCTGAATTAAATAGGCAAATAGAACAGATGAGGGGACACGAACAGAGTGAAATAGAGAGAGTCCCAGCATTACAGGTCCCAAGGACGGAAGAGGATTTAAAGGCAATATCTAGGCTTCCCGATAGTGTTAAAGAGTTGCGCACGTTTGACGGCAATCCTTTGCACTATGTATCATGGCTGCATTCTGTAGAAATGGTATTAAAAGATTTTGAGATAGTGAGGGATAAACCAATTTATCGCTCAATCATGCAGAGTATCAGACAGAAGGTCGTAGGAGAAGCGGACGCAGCTCTCGTGTCCTACAACGTATTCGAAGCCGACTGGAGCGAAGTTAAGAAAGTTTTATCGCTTCATTATGCTGATAAGAGAGATGTTCAGACGTTAGAACATCAACTCAACCAGCTCTGTCAAGGATCGTCGAAGGTGGACGAATTTTATTCCACCATTAATCACCAATTATCACTTATCATTAACAAATTAAAAACAGAATCATATAGTGAGGAAACGATTAACGCCCTGATTGCTACGCATAGGAACAGAGCTTTGGACATATTTATTCGGGGACTTACTCCTGAATTGTCCAGAATGGTGATAATTCAACGGCCGAAAACATATGCCACCTAGTCAGAATAAGGATGTGATCGAATACTACCTGGCGCAAGTGCAAGACAGATTAGCTGAGCTTAAAGGCAGAAAAATCAGAAGGCAAAGATCGATCGACTGGATTGGGTCAGCCTGGAAGTGGGTAGCTGGAAACCCAGACGCAACAGATTGGAACAACGTCCTAAAAACTCAAAACGAGATAATTACCAACAACAATGAGCAATATAAAATTAACGCACAGCTATTAATTGCTACAAACGAGGTTGTCCAGAAAACCAACGAGCTTGTCTCCAGAATGAATAAAATCAGTAATGGAAGAGAAGGCGAGCAAATTGGACAAGAAACGATAAATCAGGTACTTGTTCTGAAGGACGCAATTGATGAAGTAATAAGAGCGTGTCAAATGGCTAAAAGCGGGATCATTAACACAAACCTATTAAATCAGGCTGAAGTTGAAGAAATTATTACTGAGATGGAAACCCTACCGTACACTAATGCTGTAGAGGCGATAGAATATGGAAAGCCATCAGTCTACACAAATGGAACCTTATTGTTATACGTCATATCCCTCCCCAAGCTGAAGAAAGATTTTTATCATCGTCTTATCGTCAGGCCAACAATACGATCAGAAAAACGGGTCGAACTACCATTTAACGAACTCCTCATCAGTCAGAAAGAAACATTTGGAGTGAGGAGTCCTTGTTTGAATATTAACAACATAACGGTTTGCCAGCAATCCTCTCTCAACCAACTAACAGAAAATAGCTGTGTGCCACGCCTGATTAAGGGCGGAACCGCTGACTGTCAGTATAAAATGAGTAAAGCCTCGATTGTGGAAATGATTACCTCGGATATCATTTTTGTGACAAACTACATCGGCGTCATTGAAACACAAGACCACAAGGAATTGCTCAATGGTACTTACCTGGTACAGCTTTTTAATGAAACAATTTTTATGGATAACGAAACCTTCTCCAGCACATCAATCTCGAGTATGCAACCACTACCCCCTGTTCTGACGAAGGTCGCAAACGAAAGGCTGCTGGTCGACATCGATCAACTCCACGACATTAGCCTACGTAACATTAATAGAATCCAATACCTAAAATTGAGATCGAACCTCTCCTTTGGTAGTCAGGTCGGCATAATAATAGTATTGGGCGTTTGCTTCGCTATTGTTTGGTATAAGATGACCAGACGACTCAACCTGCCAGTAGTAGAACCCCCACAGGCAATTGGTCCCTCAGTCCAGCCACCAACAGTGATCTGCGGGACGCAGACATTTAAGGAGGGAGGAGTTAATAACGGTGGCGACGCTGTCGCCAGAAATTAATTTAGCAACGTAAGCTATTTAATTTTCACACGCGCTGCCGACTCGATTATGTAAATGCCTACCTGCCGAAATGGTGAGAATATAATTCTGCACGATCAGCGTCTGCATACCCGCGCGTGTTGGTGCAACGTGACTGTCGAAGGCAACGAGCCAACGAAGTTAACTGGAAACAGGCAGTCTTGGCCACGGCGGGTTACACTACGGACGTTCGATTCTCTTAAACTATAAAGTTAATAAGTAAAGATTAAATTGTGAAATTAAGGATAAACTTAGTTTTATTAAAGGTTTAAATTGAATTCAAGTGTTTTCATTTAAGGGCGCAGTTGAGAGCGCCCTGAGTAATTTTTTTAGTATTTACTGTTGAGAATCCTTTAACTGGGACTATCAGTAGACGTAACTTCAGAGGAGAAATCAACAAAAAAACAAAACAAAAACAGTTTTAATTTTATTTCTTGTCAATTTTTTCAAGTGTTCATTTTGTACGTAAATTTAAATAAAAATAAAAGAAAGTTTTTTGTTAACGCACACGATTTTTCACGCGCTTGTAATGTCCTGTTGGAGTTTGAGGAGAGGTATAACTCAACTCCAGGGGCAAGTCATTCCATATTTTCTCTGGAAATTCAAATAGAGGAACTCAAAGCTTTATGGTCAAATGTAAAAGAATCTTTTGAGAGCCCCTCATGGGATTTGTCTGAAGACGAATCAAGTAACGCGGCCATGAATTAAGCAAAGCGTAGGTATCAGGATTGCCAAACAGCATACCTGACGTGCGCTGCGTTGATGGGTGAAACCATAATCTGACCTTTGTTCAGATTCTGAGCCAACTCTGCGCTCAAATGTTAATTTTCTTCCATGCGATACGGAAATTTTGTATGGGGATTATATGGCATGGCCCTCTTTTCGGGATGTATTTACAGCCATTTACGTCAATAATTCGCGGTTAAGTCAGGTGAAAATATTATACGATCTCAATCAAAAGACTCGTGGGGAAGCCAGGGACATCGTAAAGAAATGCCTCTTGACCAATGGCGGTTTTGCTATTGAGTGGCAAAATCTTTCGTATAGATCGAGAACAAACGTGTCATGGTGAATAGTCAGTTGAAGATCTTGTTCAACTTGCTTACGGTGACAGTCGAACGCGGCACCGAGATAAAAAACTCTACTGCGTTTATTAAATAATTGCATCTCAGTTCTGCAAATGTGAGGCATTGAAATTGAAAACTGGGATGCAATTTTTGTCTCGAGCAGATTGCCGGACACTACTTTAGCTTTGTTCACAAGGCTGAGATTCTGATTGAGACAACTACCTCTCGAGCAGCTTTCTGACGGTATTTGATATCCAAACTTCACGAGTAGCTAGGGCAGCACCAAGTCGTGCATCAGCAGGCATGCCAAAAGTTTTTAGCGATGAAGGTAAATGATCGGTTTAAGGCAGTTAGAAAATATAATTTATGTATGAACTGTCTAGCGCATTCCCATCTATCGAAAAGTTGTACAATCACTTTCAGTTATTTTAGCTGCCATCAACGTTACCATTCTCTGTTGCATCGTTCTCCGAGTGGTAATCAATGTCCGTCTACAAAAAACGAATGATTCTGCTGACACACGAATCCGTAGAATAAATCCGACAATTCCAGCTAAGGTGCGAAAAGTCGCCCACTTTGTTATAGGTTCTCCTGTCAACCCCCAGATTAGAATTGGGGTAAGAGGTCTAATTCTACCCAAACATAAAAAGAAATACTTTGGGCTCTCTCCTGGCACAGGAGACAGTATTTAGTTGGATCCTGATAGGCCCAGCCCCTCTGTCTGCGGCAAAGAGTCCGGACTCATGTGTTTCTCTACTTGCGGAAATTTAAAGTTCTCAGCTAACTTGGTTTTGGGAACTTGAGCAAGTCCCGAATAAGAAGCGAGCTACATTATGCGAAGACAACTATATGGAATGACCTCGGGCGTACTGCGAGAATATATCACACGCGATCATATGAAGCCAGTGAAAGTCGTAAAACCGGACAGCACCACCACAAAGGTTCGAGTGGTATTTAACGCATCAAGTTCAATTCTCAATTGGCTTGACATTGTTGTACGGTTCAATTTGCTTGAAGCTAGAAGTCGGCTCGTTTACATATTACGGAAGCGACGAAGGGAACAAGATTGCAGTAACTGGGCAAAAAACAACCAACAGCAAGTAATGACTCATTCAAACATCTGTCGCTAAATCTTATGAAACAACAAGGCCGCATCCGCACATTAGGCGATCCATAGACTTGTCCAAATAACGGATAGCAACGAGCCAAGGAAAGTTGTATAACGCCTGGAGGTGTTCAGCGGAATTTCAACCGCATGCGCTCACATGTAGTATATACATACCTGCATACATATTCTCTTACTGTTTGTTTTGTGGCTCAATTATTTTACTCTTTTGGTGTAAGATATTTTTCTAGGCTATTAGTACCTTTTCGCTGGGTTGTATACCATCAGCTGTAGGGAATCGAACCACATTCTTTATTTATATGTACATTTATAGTATATTCGCTTGGACCGCTTTGACAAATACGTTTAACGTGAAATTGAGAGTTATCGCAATTATTATAGAGCAATACATTATTGATACACATAATTATTTCTACAATACGTATTTAGAAATTATAATTTTACCAAAAATTACCACCAGATGCCACCATCAATTCCTATGTACTTTTGATTCCGAAAATCGAGTTAATTTCATTCAATGCAAAAAGTTTTCTTATCTATTCCATTGAAAATATGTCACAAATTTAATAGATTTGCTGTCATACATACATAGGGGAAAATCGCATTTGCAAAAAATGCTTTACGGATCATTCTGAGCAACTTTTCTTAATAAACTAAACTGGGGCTAAAACCAATTTCGAGCCAGCAAATTTTGAGGGGAAGTATTTTAATCGGGCTACTGTAATAAAAATATACAATATTTTTGAAGCCATTTAAACCAAATACTTTTCGTCAGTAGATAAATAGCGCCTCCAATCATCAGATGAAGAAGGTGGTATGTTCTCTAGAGGCATGGTTTTAAAATTGACTATCGACCAATTGAGATTTTTAACGTTGATTTGATAGTATGTGCCGTCAATTTTTTCCATTGTTAATGGGTAAGTTTTTCTTCCATCAAATGCAATGTCCTATTCAAGTTTTGCGTACTGCTTCCCGTAACTTCATTTTCTAATTGCTGAACATTAAACTGCTCTGTCAGGTATCCATTTTGATGACGTATGCAAAAAATTATACAAATTTGAATTATAAAATCAAAGAGACAATAAAAAAGACGCACGTTCTTTTTGTTTTCACTCGTGTGATTGATCTTAAACAGAACTAGTGAAAGCTTTCTGTTTGCTATTCTTGCACAATTTCTACCCGAGTTTATGTTTCAAATAATGTCAAAAAAAGCCAGTTTGTAACAGTTATTATAATGCAATTCAAACAACTTAGTATCAGTAATATTCGACACCCGCGCTAGTCATTTTGAAACAAACTTCAGTCTAGAGACGGGCGCGTGACTGACTTTGGCTCATGTCCACGCACCCTCACTGTCGAAAATCCCGCGCATTCACGTTTGCTAATTTACTTGTCAATCACGTTCACGCACGCTTACATAATTATTGTATTAGGTATTTATATTACATACATGTGCAAAATTATACCCAAAAAAGCATTTCTACTCATACTTTTAAAACAAAATTAGTTGATATTTTTATTTAAAACAATATTTTGTGAAGATTTTCACCGATCAGTCGCGTACGACTTTCATCGAGAATTTTGCCCGATACAGAAAAAACACCTCTCAGTGGTTGCCGAGCTGCACAGAATGTTTAAAATTTAACTCGAAATACTTCATGGAATAGGAAAATCTGTGGCTTTTCCCAAAGTTTTGGAACATCGTCTCATTTTCTTTTGACTGTATTTCCCCATTAATGATTTCTGTAAATGACCGGCAAATACATCTGGTACGTCTTTAAATTACACCTTTTTGATAGGATGTTGATGATAAGGATTGACTTCGTCCAAAATTTCTATGTTAATCAGCGTTCTTTTTTCCTGGTTATCTGGTATTGTTTTTCGTTGTCTCATTAATTGCTAGCGCTCCTGTGGAGTTAAAACCTGTAATCTTTTATATGGCGGGTTAAAAAGCGATGCAATGAAATGTATTGAAGTTGGCTGTAACCTTTTCTTAAAAGCTGCAACTGTAGTTGCCTTTAAATTCGATACACCTTTCATATCAGACATATTCGATTCGCAGTGTCTTTCAAATTTTTTTGTACCACAAAGCGTAAAAATGTATTTTTGGATTAAGTTCTGAACTTGAAGTCTGTGAACACTTTTTCAAAAGGGATAAAAACGCATGCATTTTTCCGATTAAATTTTTGTTGATTCCTGAACTTTTTCCTAATACACATGTATATATATACAATATATACATATATGGATACAAAAAGTGCAGTTGGATTTGTAACTATGTACTTACAAACTTGTATCTACAGAGAAAACTCTCCGGATTAACGCAAAAATCAAGTTCACGCTCGTTCCCTTGCGTAAAAATGGCAGTCACGCACGGTCACGCAACTCACGTTATTGTTTTTTAATAATTTTCAATTTGACCCGAACAAATAGAAATTCTTAGGCAATTGTTGTATATTGTAATATTTAAGTAAACGAACCAAAAACTAAAAAACAAATGAAGCTTACAACTTTTCGTCAAAAGCAATATTGTTTCACTACGCTTTTAATTGTTCACATCGCAATGGTTAAATAATGCACCATTCATTCTGGAGCTCGATTTGAAGAAATTCGTCGTAATATCATGTTATTTGCACCCATACTTATACAACTCAAAGTTAAGCAGTGGTCATCACAATATAGTTTCAGACTTTTTATTTCGAATCCTAGATGAAGCTGGAATCTGATAGTGGGATCACTTTGGACGCAAAACTGAATTCTTTGAGGCGCTGTACGAAAAAAATATTAAAAACCCTATCGTTTTTATGGAATATTGCAAAAATGAAATATCCAACACTAGGAAAACTAGCACTCAAATTGCTGAAAATACCTGTTTCTTCGGCTTCTATCGTTTTTTTTTTGGAATATGGCAATAATGAAATATCCAACTCTAAGAAGACTAGCACTCAAACTGTTGAAAATATCTGTTTCTTCCCAGTTGCTGTGTTACCGCTGACTAAGTCAGACCTGTTTATGCATATGTGACTAAGAAAACTATCAAAAACGAATATAGACTTAAAAGAAAATAAGAAAATTGCAAAACGAGCGGTGCTCGATCACGCTGAAGACGAAATGTCTTCTCGTAAGCAAAGTAAACCTTCGGACACTAAAAACCAAGTGTGAGTGCTAAAACTGTCAATAGTTCAAACTATTGGATGCCTTCACAGGCTCTAGAAAACGATGAAAACGACATGGAATGTACTGAAAGTTCCATACAAATTAAAACCACAAAAGAAGTGCTGCCGCCTATTAAGGTGCTCACGCAAGACAGTGTATTCATAAATAATTTCTTAGTGCAAAAAGGTATAAACGACTTTTTCGACAAAAAATCTCCATTGGCGTTAAAAAATAAGTGAAACATCCATTGCGTTTAATGAAATCAAAGAAGTTTTAAAGACAAACTCTTTTCTATTCTATACGCATGGCCTTAAAAATGAAAGGGCGTTTAAAGTTGTCCTCTATGGGCTTGAACAAAAAACTACGGAAGAAGTTAAAACTGAATTAATTTCTCTTGGACTGAAATGCAAAGAGGTCAAAATCGTTACAAAATCATTCGAAAGCTACATAGATACTCTCTACATTGTATACTTTGAACGTGGCTCAGTTAAGTTACACGATCTCAAACGTGACGTAAAATCTCTTTTTGGTGTTATACGGTGGGACTTCCAGCGAAAAATAAAAAACAAATTGTTGCAATGTCGAAATTGCCAAATGTTCGGTCATGGCGAGCGCGGCTGCTTTGTGAAGCCGAATTGTGGAAACTGCGCTGGAAAACACAAAACTTCCGACTGCGTTCTCCCGGACACAGTCAGGTGTGCAAACTGCAATAGCAATCACAAGTCAACCGATATTGCTCGTCCCAATCGAGCATCGTATTTACGTATTGAAGAGAAGTACATTCGACAAAGTTCTCTTCGACCTCTTTCATCTGCTTCGTCTAAGATGCATGGTCAACCGAACTTGGACTACGGCCTCTCACAGTTCCCACATCTCCCTGCAAAACATACGAACCACGTAAACAATACCAGAGCGGTCGAATCTGGAAAAGTGCTGACGTGGCGGTCTCCAGTTGATCAGACCGCTGAGCCAATTTGTGACAATAACAATTTGTTCACAGAGAGAGAAATAACTGAACTAACCTTCGAACTAATACAAAAACTAAAAGATTGTAGAAGTAAACATGAGCAATTTAACGCTATCGCACAATTAGCAATTAAGTTTCTTTACTCTAGTAATAAGTAATGTCTGTCTCTCAGCTTAATATAGTATTCTTGAACTGTCGCAGCATCCGAAATAAGTTTATGGAACTTTTTGATTATTTAACCAAATCTAATGTTGATGTATGCATGCTCTCGGAGACGTGGTTAAAACATTTTGATAAATTGTATCATCCTGATTACGTATGGGTGCGTAAAGATGGGAAAATTGGAGTAGGTGGTGGTGTTGCCATATTAGTCAAAAATACTATAAATTTCAATATCATAAATATTAACACCAAAATAACTGAAAACATTGGAATTATAGTGACTTCGTCAGACAATAAATCATTTAAACTTTTTCCTACTTACTTTCCGGGCGGCGCACAAATTTGATTCCGACCATCTACCGTTTAAGTTTTTGCTTAATTTAAATTTCAAGCTCAATGACAACTTTATAATGGACTACGAAAGGTCAAATTGGAAGACATACCGTTCTTTTATAAAAAACTCTGTATGTAACTTGCCAACTAACCTTGACTTAGTTAGTTCCCCGGAGGATATTGATAAAAACATAGACTTTTTAACTGAGAAAATAATGACCGCGGTTCGAAACTCTGCCCCTCTTAGAACTCCAAAAACCAACTTCCTTAAACTGCCTCAATTCATTTTAGATTTAATAAAAATAAGAAACCATTACCGCAGGCAATGGAGTCGTTACAGACAGCTCTCTGATCGCGAAGCAGTTACACGCTACTCGGTGGAAATCCGCGAAAAGATCTTTGAGTATAGAAATGTCAGCTGGAATAAAAAAACTTAGTTCAATTGAAAAAAGAAGTAAGCCATTTGGTACATTTGCAAAATCATGCGAAGAAAACACTCACAAATCCCACCTCTACATGAGTCAAACAATACCCTTATCCTATGTCACGAAAAAGCAAACTTGTTAGCCTATACGTTTCTAGAAAATCATAAGGTCTCAAATAATTTACGTACACCAATTATCTCAAATATGGTAGACGCAACAATAAACCAACTAAACTCGGAAAATGTAGACACTCCTGCTTCTGAATACGTTGATTCAGATCATGTACAATACCTCTGCATGACGCTCCGCTGAGGAAGTCTGTTGGACACGATGACATAAAAAACATTATGCTCAGACACCTACCAAAAAAGGCCGTTACATATTTTACTTTCAACTTTATAAACTCCTGTCTTAAACTACAATATTTCCCTAACTCGTGGAAAACAGCTAAAGTCGTACCTATTTGCAAACCGGGAAAGTGCGCAAATATAGCCAATAGTTACCGCCCAATTAGTCTGCTATGTAGTTTAAGCAAGATTTATGAAAAAATTATTAAAAACAAATAATAATTTTTCTTGACTACAAACAATATGATACCTAACGAACAGTTTGGATTTAGGCAATTCCATAGCGCTACTCATCAGATTAAGCGGATCTGTAACCACGTCAAATATAATTTCGATCACAAAAAATCTAATGGTTTAATGTTACTTGATGTTGAAAAGGCTTTTGATTCAGTCTGGCACAATGGACTAATTCACAAATTAGTAACCTTTCAATTCCAATTGCCTCTGGTAAAAACTATAAATAGCTTTTTAAAAAATCGTTACTTTTGCGCATGTTTGAATAACGAATACTCCGACATGATTGAACTGCCCGCTGGAGTTCCCCAAGGATCGGTGCTTGGTCCTTTATTGTACAACATTTATTGATCTGATTTTCCAAAATTTGCAGATTGTTCATATGCTTTGTATGCAGACGACATTGGCATTTTTTATTTGCACGAGTTCGGTAATGAAATAGTGCCCAAACTTCAGGGCGCACTGCAAAACATTGCTGACTACTTGTGTAGTTGGAAAATTAAATTAAACATTGGTAAAACACAAGCTATCTTTTTCACCAGAAAAAAAGTAATTGCTTTCTACCAAGCACAGGTTTAAAAATAGATAGTTATGATACCCTGTGGACCAATACCGTGCGATACCTTGGGGTTATTCTAGATAAACAAATATCTTTCTGTGATCACGTCAACTACATACAGGAGAAAGTAAATGTGGCAATTAAAATATTGTATCCCTTAATCAATAGACGCTCAAGCTTAAGCGATGAAAATAAAATAGTAATTTACAAGACAATTTTTCTGTCAATAATATTATATGCCTGTCCAGCTTGGAGTAATGTTGCTAAGTCACATGTTAAAAAATTGCAAATCCGTCAAAATAAAGTTCTTAAAATGATGCTGCGACTCCCATGGGATTTCTCTACCAGAAAGCTTCACGATGAGTCAAAAATAAAAACTGTATCTGATCAAATACTAAATTTGACTGAAAAATTTAAAATTCGTTGTAGTTTTTCAGACAACATGTTAATATCTGAACTTTTTTAGTATGCGACTGATACTGGTACTTAAATGCGTACATATTAACACTAGCTTGTAAGATTCAAAGCGGAGGTTTTCCATAGTATTTTTTTCCTTCGAAGAAATATTTATCTAAAAACTAAAATTTGTGATATATATATAATATAATTATAATGATGTAGAATTAAGGTTTATACCATATTCTGCACAATTTGTTATATCATAAATATTGTATCGTTTTTTTCTACTTAATAAAATCATTCATCTGTTTCTTCCGTTTCTATCGTTTTTTTTGGAATATGGCAATAATGAAATATCCAACTCTAGGAAAACTAGCACTCAAATTGTTGAAAATATCTTTTTCTTCCGTGCAGATTGAAATACATTTTTCCTTCATGCCCCTTCGAGAATAAGAATTACAGATGCACCAATATAAGATCAAGATTTTGATATATGCATATGTATAAGTATTTGATATGATATTTACATATGTGTATATATTAATTTATGCAAATATTTGTCAAAAAAAAAATTAAATAAAGGTGTGATCTTATACTATCTGAAGTTGTTTGTTCAAAATAATTTGATAGGTCTTAAATTGTCTACGCGTCGACACCAAAGGCACATACATGAAACGGAACGATACCATCAGTGCTGCCAGAACTTTTTGGAAAAAAATGCTAAATAGGGAAAATAAATATGCTGAAAATGCTAAATCAAAATTTTGAGGCTAAACATATAAAACATCAATTCTAACACTTTATTCATATTTCGATTTCATAACAAATTTTATTTGGATTTCGCATATTTATACTGGCTTCATAAGCTTCAACCCATACTAAACTTAAAATTCCATTTAATATTTTAACACTAATTATATATATTTTTGTTTGTTTTTTGACAATGTTCATACTGCTAGAAATGCGTTCTGAATTGCTGAGGAGTAAGTTTAAAATATTGAAAACAATACTACAATCGCCAATCGCGTTTTTTTATTCACAAACCTCTGCCCAAAATTCCTCAATAGATTGTAGGCTTCTCACTAGATATTTTGTTAATCGACTAGTCGAGTAATCGATTAATCGAGTAACAAAAGTTGTTTTCAAAAACAGTCGGCTTCACCTAATCGACTAACCGTTTCCTTTAGAATGTGTGTTTTCAATTTGTGTTTTATATGTGATTGAATGTTTGTGCTTATTGGCAAAGCTCGTTTTCCACTATAATGGAGTTTTTATAAATTTATTGTGAGTAGCTGTCACTATTCGAATAATTTCGATTAGTCGATTTTCAGACTATGCGATTGTGAGCGGGTAGTCGAAAGTGAACGGTTAATGGAATAGTTGCTATTCGACTACTAACCATGAAAAAAGTTGCTAGCCATTGCATTCCTTTCCCATCGTTTTGATATAGACTGCCTATCTGAGATTCCCAACTTAATACTGCATATTTCCAGAGTCTACCCAAATGTGGTACGCTTGGAAGAAAGTATTACCAAACAGTTTCTTGGGGTACATATGTTTTATTGATTTCAGTCGAGACTTCCTTTATAAATTGTACAAATTATTTTTAGTGGCTCTTTGAGCTCCGACAAAGGTTTTTCCATTTGCACACTTTATTTTTGACGAAACAGACAAATGCCCGTATTCACCGTCTCAAAGACGTAAAGTCCATAAATCTTTCGGAGAATTTTTTCCTCGAACACGCCAGGGGCCATCTCATCTGATGTTGACAGTCTCCATGTCACTGCGCCTTACTATAGCAGGGGCTTATAGAGCGTAATTGTAACTGTCTACAGAGACGTGGGAACCAAGACGCGAATGCGCTGACTACAGGTACTTCGGTTTGCCCTCGTGCACCTCCAGATCCATTCGCTCTGCTTCATTATTCAGCTTGGAAAAATCAGAACCAATGCGCGGTTGTTGAGACCAATGATGCACACCCTTATTAAAGATGGTGTCTGACCGGTTCAATTCCGCAGCTTGGATTATCTTTTCAAACACAATGTTAAAGAAACCACAAGACAGGGAGCCACCCTGTCTGAAACCTGATTTGATATCAAACGGCTTGGAGAAGGTCTTCCCAATTCTGACTGAGCTGGTGGTGTTGCGCCCCGTTATTTTACATACATAGACGTATTCGTTTTGCTGAGATACTAAAGTCATATAGCGAAATTCTTCTCGTGCTGCCGAAAGCTGATTTGAAGTCAACAAATAGATTTTGTGTGTCGACCATCTGCTCATGGGTCTTTTCTAATATTTGGCCAATACCTGGCCAATGGTAGATTTTCCAAGTCTAAAGCCACACTGCTAAGGTTCAATCAGTTCGTTTACGGTTGGCTTCAGTCTTTCACACACTACGCTCGATAGAACCTTGTATAAAATGTTAAGGATGCTGATCCCGGGGTAGTTTGATGACAGGGAGGTGTACCGTTTCTAATTGGGCAATGTTTACGGAATACTGCATATCAGCTTTTCCCCAGCATGTACCAGTCGATTCTGTGTATACAGATTTTTGAAAGCGTTTGACAAGGTTTATCATTCTATTTTACTTTCAAAATTACTTAGCCTAGGATTCCATTCAACTTTTTTGTAGTGGATGAAACCGTATACCTTTAGCCGAAATGGTGTTATTGTAATCGACGGTGTACGCTCGCACCCCTTTACTGCACCATCTGGCGTTTCAAAAGGAAGTATTTTAGTCCCTTGTATTTTTGTTATTTTTATAAATGACACATCTCGCTGGTTTAAGTTTGTTTAGTTTCTTTGGTATGCCGATGATCTGAAGATTTACTCTACCGTATCTTGTCTCTCAGACTCTCTGTACTTTGGAAGGGGCCGTGATAATGTTGTCGCTTAGTGTGGCAAGAATAAATTAAACTTAAATATCAACAAAAGCCATCATATTACGCTCCCCTATCGTAACATCTTACCTATTGATGATTCTCAGTTGGGTAAACTTACTGAAATTACGAACTTGCGAAATTGCACGATAGCTAAATTATACTCTGCTGGCTTTTTTAGGCGTTTCAGTCCTGATTTTTCTGTCCGTACACACTAAAGTTGCTCTACACCTCTCTTCGTCTCCTCCGGTGACTTAACAAATTGAAGAAATTTCCCCTCCATTATTTGAGTGTACTTTGGGCATCAGTCACCAGGCTGCCGTTCTTGTTCTTACAGAAATTTGCCCCGGTCATAAAACCTTTCGTAAGTCACCGCACCTTTTGGTAAAATTTTTGGGCGCTTTTCCTGTTTTCTAGCATCTTAAGCTCTTCGCACTCACGTGTTTCTACCTCTCTCTTCTTTCTGCAAACAATACGTCTTTCTTCCGTTCTCAACTCCCGGTAGAGTTCCCATACAGATCGTGTTGCGCCCGAACGCAGCATGGCTCTGTATGCAGCATCTTTACCTTCGGCGGCGCGGCATTCCTCATCGTGTCAGTTGTTTTTTCGTGGTCGTTAAAAGCAAATGATTTTCTCAGCGGCGATACGTAGAGATAGAGAAATGTGCACCCATTGCTCGTGAATTCCGGCTCGTGGCGAAGTGCTCTTAGTGATAAGGAGTGGGAGTCGAGTAGCAAAGTTAGTAGCATGTCGTACCTTAGCAAGCATCGCAAGGCCCAACAGCTTTCTTACCTTGCCCCATCCATTTCATTTCATGGATGGCGGTGTTGTCAGCCCTTGCTCTTACGAGGGCATCAACCTGCCGGACAGCGACACGTTCGCCATTAAGAGTTCGGACATTCCAGATGTATGCTCTCAACTTATAGTCTTTAATACATTGCGTCTGGTCGTCACCAAAAAAGGGAGATCTCGTCCGAGGCTTGTTGAAATTTTTCATTGGCTTTAGTGTTTTTTTAGATACTGGTGTTTTAGAGACACATTTTTATAGTGAGCCGCTTGCTTCAAGACTGACGCCCGCCTACAGCCGCACCTACTGGCTCTCAAACCGAATATGTCGAAGTGGTGCTCTGAAAAACGAATTATGTATTTGTTTATTCTAGAACTCGTTTTGTAAGCACCCTATTCCAAATAATAAATTTTTGGATATAAAAACGAGAAATCGATGTTTAAGCCGCATTCGCCACTATACCTGCCCAGCAAACACTGAAGTTAGATATCGATTAGAGGACGATTCGATAACTACCCCCTTTCTCCAATCTCTAACGTTAGAGAACGACTCGATAAACAATGGAGAAACATAGCGTTCTCAAACAAAATGGGACATCATTCTCCAGTCGCGAAAAAGATAGTTCTCCAATCGATTTCTAATGTGATTCTCGAATGAGATTCTAATGTGAATTATTAAATGCTGTTTAGTTAAAAAAAACAACGCTTGCTAAATTTTTTACATAAATGTTTTAATATTACTTCAAAGCTTTTTATAGTTTTACATGAGTATTATATTTATTTTAATATTACTTCAACTTAAATCTTGTACGCATATTTTCATACTTGTGTTTATCACATTAATAAAAATAAAATCTATCACATGTTCATGTTTGTACATAGTTGGGTTTTTAAATTAAATTTACTTCTTACATTGCAATTGTATAATTGTAAATGCATTGAGATTGTTTCAGTCATTTAGTTTGAATTTCACAAAAGAAAAAAAGCATAAAAATGTTCCAAATAACCGACTTAAAGAATAAACTATTATTTGATACATTCAATAATATTTAGAAACAAAAATATTTTAATTCAAGCCACCAATCCATCATTTTACATACTATTTAAGAATTGATACTGCTATTTTTATTATTTGTATATGTTGTGCGCTTTTTAAGCCTGCCTTTGGCATGTTGGAAAAAGGAGATTGATGTACGTGCGAATTCATCATCAGTTGATTGAGGAAATTTGTTAGAAAATGCACCTTAAATATAAAAATAGAGAGTGAATTTGCTTAATATTTTAAAATACTCGCAATTTACTTTTTAAAGCTGCCGTAACGCTCAAAGCTCTTGGTGCCGTTTTGGTGTTTGTGCCTTTCCAGCATAAATTCTGCGCTGTGGATATCTCTTCTAATAAATGGGGAAAGCAATTAGTAGAAAACACTAACTTTCTGCAGCATGTAATATTCAAATTTCCTGAATTCAAAGGAGTCTCGAAAAAGTCTTCCAAATTGAGAACTTCTCTTCCTGAAAACGTTATATTAGTACTTTCATTTATAGCTACCAGTTTATATATTAAGTTATTTTTCATATAAAAGTTGTCAGGCTCTCGAGTTGAAAAAAAAAACTGCGAGGTTTTTATAGATGTATAATCTTTCCTCTGTTTTAAGGCGATTGATGAAGCAACAATATTTTCTGAGATGCTATCTTCCACCAAGCGATTGTATACTTGTGCAGCAATATGATTGTGTTTTCTTATTTTTCTCTTTAGTTTTGCCAAGTAATTTTCAAATTTGAATGCGCTATAGGATTCAAGGCATCCAAAATTCAATGTGTCACTGGCCAAGTGTGTCAAACAATGAAAGTTAAAAGTAATAAAGGAGTCATCGTAGCATTCGGGCAAGTTTTCTACGAATTTGTCTAACATTTGACTAGCACTTCTATTGTATTTAATGTAATGGTCTTTATTCAAAAGAATCCTAATACTTAAGCTGAGTAGCAAAAAATGATTGTATCTCACTGGATCTAAAATATCTTTAAGTAAAAATACAGCTGTATAAAGCAAGAAACTTCTAGATTCTGTTGCTTTAAAACGTTCCATATATTTTAAAGATCTAGGACGTCTAGCAAATTCCCTTGGCATTTGATTATATATGTAAGTGTTGGAGTCCTGAATCTAATAAATGAACTATGTTTGGTTGAAGTGAATAAGTTTTGTTGCGTTTTTTTATCCAAACAGTTAATAAAGTTTTTGTTACTCCTAGGCAAACTACGTGCATGTAATCCAAAGCGAATGACTTAACAATGTCGATCGGAAGCTTTTCGATGACCATGGGTTCTAAAATAGTGTGATGGTTTTTATCTGTGCGTGCTCTAAACTCTGCATCGGTACGAAAGGGATTATTTTCCTTTGAAAAAATTATTTTGTGATACTTTGAGTTGCCTCTTTGTGTACACTTTGGGCAGCACGAATACCCGGAATGGCCTTTAATTCCAAGAACAAATGCTCGAGCAGGTGCATCGCATATGAACGCCCGGCAATTAACAGAATACTGTTTTTCTTTAAAAACTAGTCCATTTTCCATTAAAAATACTAGCTCATCAACAAACTGGTTAAGAAACTCATTAACATTTGTTGATTTGCTATTCCCACAGTATGCTCCTACAACCCTTATGTCATCAGTTTCATTCACATTGACTAGAATTGGCCATATCTGAAGATTCGAGCTTTTTGCTAATGGAAGTCCGTCGATATTAACGTTAAGATTCAAACAATGCTCAGTGAAGGTCGTATGATGCAAAAATGCAGTCAAAGCGTCCGCGACTCCGTAATGCACATATTCCCCTGAACCCATTGCCACCTTTGGAGTGACCCTTGGAGTATTTTTCAAAGTGCGGGCACACGTAGGAAGCCCTGTAATGTGTTCCCCTAAAATCTTTAACAAATCGTCCCGTAGCTGAGTTCGTTATATTGTGTTTAATTGTCCACTCTGTCAGATTGGTCCGTAAATCAGTTCTGTTTGTAAATGTGCAGTCGTCAAAGTCATCCTCGCTGGTGGAATTATCACTGGATTCATCCGATTCCATGTTTTCCCGGCTACATTGTGCCTGAGTGGCCGGACACAGTTTCTCTGGCACTTCGCTTTCATTTCCGCGATTGCTTGCAAAAAGCAAGTTAACAATTTGGTCACTTTCACTTCTAAACCTTTTTCTATTCATTTTATTAATGTATATTTACTTTTTATTTCCCGATTTATGCAGTCACTTCGCTTGATTTATGTTTGAAATAAAGGATGAGTGTCAACAGCTGTTCTAGATAATAGATATCTATCGATAATCGATAAGTTGTTTGAATGTTGGCTCTTTCTCTAGCCAGTCTCCAATCGAGTTCTAATGTAGTTCTCCACAGTCGCGCTCGACTAGAGAATGGTTAGAGAACTACAGTAGTTATCTAATGGAGTATTGAAAAAATCTCTAACATTAGAGACTGTGTTTGCTGGGTGTGGTCAATACAATAATCACCTAGGCAGAAAAACCTGAATTCGAGAAAAATAGTTGTATACATTTGGATGGTAATGGTAGCCTTATGGGAAACCAAAATATTTCTGTAAGTAGGTTAGATCGGGATTTCACATACGTATGTAATAGTACTTGCAGAATACGACGGCATACATAATCTATTTTATTTCAAGTTGACTTATTCGGTTATTGCTTGTGGCCACAGAAATATACAGAAATTGAGGAACAAGCAGAAACATCTTACTAGATGAATACTTCGAGATCATTCTACTCCATTAGTTCTGCCTGAATTGGTATAAGTATGTATTATATGTAATAAGTGTCAATATAATGTAATATTCCATAGTTTTGTATCCGACTAAAGGATCACAAAGATGCCCATTGCTCACTTCCTTTGTGGCCTCTACATTTCTTTTAGCCCATCTACAAGGCTTTTCATTGCGCCTGCCTGTTCACCGATATTGGTCTGTTACCATAGGCTCTCGTCTTCGAAACTGTGCTGTAAAAGCGGAACTACTGCAGGCGGGAGGTTGTTGTTATTGTAAGAGTCTAAGTGTGCTGAAATGACAGTCACTGGTCGCATACAAATCTGGATCGTTCCGCTGTCGTAGGAACGGGAGGTTATCATCATCTCTCGAAAATTTTGGAGAGAGCCGACAAAATACTAATGGGACGAAAATCATTAATACAACTAGCAGAACTCTTTTTCGCAACAGGCAGTACTGTAGCAACTTTCCACATGTGCGGAAAGGAAGACGTAGTTACACCATGATTTATGATGTGGGTAAGAGTTCCAAGGATATGCGGCAACACAACCTTTATAAACTTTATTGGGAGTCCATTTTCTCCTTCAGCGTTTGAACTTATCCTAAGAACACATTTTCCCACATAATATTCTGTCACTGTGGGGAACTCAAACGGTATGCTGTTCAAACATAAATCACTACACGGAACAAAAGACGGTAACTCTGCACTTGACGTACAACTTTCAAGAAAAGCATCATTAACCAAGTCCGGAGGTAAGGTACAACGCACGTCCTCCTTCCTTCGTACCTTTAGATTATAAATATTGCGCCACAAGACTTTAACTGGAAGATTCGTATTTAATTTTACACCGAAGTAAGCATTTTTTTCATATCTGATAATACGTGTCGCTCTTTTTCTAGCAGTCTTGAAAGCTTCCCAGTATTCCAAGGTAGGCTTTTTCTGCCATCTAGAGTGGAGTCTATTCCGATGCTTAATAGCTACTTGGACCCTTCTATTGTACTAAGTCTGGTGCTAGCAACACAATCGAGAAAAATATCACTACAACAATCCCGTAGAAGAATATTGACATTAAAATCCCCACAGACAACAATATTACTATAATCAACAATATAATCAGGTAAGACATCAAAAAAAGAGTTTAGGCATACAGATTTATGAGGATTGTAAACGCGGGATACAAGGGCTTTAAAATGCTTACCAGACACCTCAACTAGTATAAATTCTGTGTTATTACCACCTGATTTAGATAAGAGTTTCATATGAAGATTGCATCTACAATAAATGGCAACACCTCTCTTGTCGATCCTATCATTTCGAATTATATTATAGTTATATATACCAGCAAAGATATCACTTACCCTATCATCAAACCATGTCTCAGATACACGAATAATGTCAATTAACGAACACTCAAACACATTTCTAACATAGTCGAGCCTATCAGCATTTAAGCTACGTGCATTGAAATGAACGATGTTGAGGCCTTTCTGTTGGCTACATAAAACATTAATCTTAGCAATGCTGTTATCAGTAACGCTGGAAGCCCTGCATTGCATATTCATGCGAATAATAAACAAAAGCAACTTTAAGTTTAACAGAAACATTGAGAGGAAATAACAGAATAGAAGAGAACAGAACCTTAACCATCGACCTTAATAGCCGATTTAATTCTCTTACGACATTCCGAGAACGCGCGAAGAGTACGGTTACGGTCCAAGGGAGAATAGAATTTTATCACTATGGCGCTATTTGGGTTCACCGTTGACTTTTTGGTTCGGAATATATCCTTTATTTGCGGCACCATATAGTCAATTGAAAGACAGATTTGGTTAAAGGTGCTCTTGAGGTTTTCACCTTCCATATAAGTATGGCACACCAAATGCAACAGCATCAGCTGCGTGATCAGAAGTTGCCTTCTGCGACAGTTTTGTCCGTAGATATGCAATCTCACCTTCTTGCTTTTTCATCTCCGCTCCGCTGACTCGTCTGCTTTTGTTGGCAGTGCAGTTATTTCTCTTTCTAATTTTTTAGAAAGCTTCTCTTCTATCTGGGAAATGTTGGAAGAGAGCCCTTCAAAGAGAGAGTGCAGCTGATCCGTTTCTTGCTTAACTTTCTCTTCTAGTTCTCTCACTGCAGCCAATATAGCGGGAAGAGCGACATTATCGCCGAATTTTGCCGCCTTGCAAAAGGCGATTCTCTGCTAGCACGACGTTTTAGTGAAGTTTGCGTTGCGTTTGCCATTGTTATAAGCTCGCAAAATGTTGAATCAGCGCAAAAAGCAAAACAAAAATTTTTAGACTGTTTCGCTGTTGTTTAGCACAATGGAAAAACAATAAATGTACCTTAGCCGTTAGTAATTTATAAAGATAATAAAACTATTAGATTAATGCGGAGCAAGTGAAAAACACGTCCGAACTCAACGACAGATGACTAGCTTATCAATTGTTGTTTCCATTTTTTCTTAGTGAAAGCCTTCTTAACTTGGAAATATAATTTTGCGGTGGATCATAGACATTCAAGTCTGCCACTAGCTCCTACCGCAGTACATCCACTTGTTGTTAGTCGTCCATTACAAAGCCTTGGGCGATACACAAAGATATATCCATTAAGTTGAGAAGGATTGCATCATACTACGTATTATTTTGTTTCTCCTTTAAAATAATATTTTATTTTAATTGCTTCCTTGTCTCTTAAAATAGAGTATTTTAATAGTTATCTGTTCCAAATATTAGGCATAGTTATTTACTTGCATACAAATATGCTCGTATAATAAATAATTGAATAATAACACGGTGCCACAGTGATTCTATACTTTTCAAAAGACATAGGGTCTGCCTATAATTCCCCGATACACGTCGTTTACAAAAAGTCTCGATGACAACGGTAGGCAAAAACTACGCATGGTAATAGATTTCAGAAAACTTAATCAATACACAGTCCAGGATAGGTATCCAATACCTCATAGCTCTGTTATTTTAGCTCCAATACCTCATAGCTCTGTTATTTTAGCTAACCTAGGTAGTTCCAAATTTTTCACAACTTTAGACTTAAAAGCTGGTTTTCATCAAATTATTCCTGCCGGAAAGCACAAACAAAAAACTGCATTTAGCGTGAATAATGGTAAATATGAATTCTGTCGGTTGCCTTTTGGTCTAAAAAATGCGCCTAGCACATTTCAGCGCGCAATTGACAACATTGTTAGAGATGATGTGGGCAAAGTATGCCATGTTTACATCGCTGATATAATAGATTTTTCACCGGATAAAAATTCTCACCTAGAACATATTGACGGAATTTAAAAAAAAATTGGAAACAGCCGCAATGCGTGTGTCTCTAAAATAAGTCAAAATTTTTCAGAACAGAGGTAGACTTTTTGGGGTCGGTTGTTTCGGATAAAGAAATAAAGACCTGTGTTGACAAGGTAAAAGCTATTCATAAATATAAAGAACCGAAAAGTTTAAAGTCATTGCTTTCATTTTTGGGGTCGAAACCCAAATTCCAAATTAAGGCATCATATAACATTTTACAATACGGCAACCCTCTTTGAATATTTAAAGGATAATTTGCTTCCAAATAAAATATGATATTCATTGTGATCTCCCAACATTGGCAGGAATCCAAAACGAACTTTTATCGGCGTTTCCGTTTATAAAATTTATTCACACGCAACAATTTATCACAGATGTTACTAATAAAGATGATCAGTTGGAAATTGTTACAACAGAACACAACAGAGCTTAAGGAGAACTTTTCTCAAATAACAAAGGAATATTATTTCCCCAATATAAAGAATTTGCTTCAAAATATTATTGCAAACTGCAAAATTTGTCACGAAAATAAATATCAACGAAGACAAACTAAGACTGCTGTAGCGGATACGCCTATTCCCACATTTCCTGGAGAAATATTGCATATAGACATTTTTATTACCGCTAAACAACATTTCCTTACATGCCTTGAAAAATTTTCAAAGTTCTCAATTGTAATACCAATTGCATCCAGATCATCGTTAGACGTCAGAACAGCACTATTATAAGTCTTGTCTAAATTTAAAAACACTCGTTTGTTGGAATGTGATAATGAAAAAGCGTTTCAGTCATCTGTTATAAGCACCTTTCTGTAAGATAATTTTTCCATCGAGCAATTCTTTGTACCAGCGATGCATAGTACAGGCAACGGCCAAGTTGAAAGACTACATTCAACACTTTTGGAAATAGCTCTATGTGTGAAGGTACAACAAGGCGTAGACGATACAATTACTTAATCCTGCTAGCGGTATTAAAGTATAATAGTACAATTCACTCGGTTACAGGCGAAAAACCAATCGACATCCTAAATAATTTTGTGAGAGGTGATCTAAAAAAAATTTACTATAGCTCAAGTGAAGGTCGTCGCACAGAGTGGCAAAAATTCAGTAAAAAAACAATATAAGCCAAGGTTTTTGTGCGAAATCGTCGATTTGGCAACAAGTTTGATAAAATTTTTATAGAACAAATAGTTAAGATGGATTTGGGCCCTACGGTATTGATTAATGGAAAAGAGGTTCACAAGGATAATTACGATAGTTTTTTTTTGATATCAAGTAATAAGAGGTCACTGATTGATTGAAAAATTCTAACTTTGGACAAAATATTCAATTGTTTACTTTAAGGAAAACTTGTTCAATCTTTTACATTTGAATTTACTATTTTTTTCTCCTTTTGCAAGCCAAAATAAGCACAGACGAGGACGTTTCGAAATTAATCATGGGAGGAGTTAACCACATTCAGAGCACCACCTCACTCATGCACTCAATAAGCATCAATCATTTCTCCTAACGCACTTTTGAGTGTCTATTATCAATTGCCTTTGCTTATTTCTGCTTTAATTAGTTAGTTACTAATCAGCATATGTACTGTCAGGTACTCAACCTGTTTAAGCGCAGAAGAATATAACACTTAAACACAACTTATATGTTGTGATAATATATCCATCATGGAGATGAGGCTATGAGTGCAACGTGATCATATTATAAATACTATAATGTGTGATTAGCGCAATAAAGTTTGTTGCGTCTGGGACTTGTTTGTTGACAAAAAACATCGCTACGAATTAAAACCAATCAAAGCCGTGATTGAAGGATGTAACCATTTTTTTACCGTAAAGTGATTTGTCCCTGAATATGCTCTACTACACTCAAGAAAGGGAAATCGGATAAATCCGACAAGCAACTTTTGCCATTTACAAGTTATTATCAATTTATCTATAAATCGGAGGATTGCTACTTTTGCCAAACAAACATCGCAGGTAATCATTACACAACTCGCGAAATTTATTATCAAATGAAGACTATCACGACCTTGTGCGCAGTTTATGACTTTCATCTACACAATCATAGATTCTTGGATCCCGATTGAAGCATTAAAATCTTGCAGAAACCGGCTTCAAAGCAGCATTTAGAAGAGATAAGGACTTATCGTTTATTGAGCAACTTTTCCATAGTGACGACGTCGACAATAAGCTTGCATATGGCACAGATGTAGATGAATTGTTTCTGTGTCTTAATCACGTACTTAATTCTTACCGGATCGTGGAAGAGTGAGTATGTTATTACTAATCTTTAGACTTCCTATCATTGAATTCAATACTAGTGAATTCATTTACGATTTTGTAACACACATACGGTTGTTCAATTATGGTAGATGCATGGAATAGTTATGTTTCTTTGTGCCACAAAAAGACGTGCCGACTACGAATCTAAATGAATTTTTGGAAGCTTATGGCAAATGGGATGCAGAATGTCAATAAAAGTCCATTTTCTACATTCTCATTTGGGACTCCTCCCAAAGAACCTTGGTCAGTTCAGGGACGAAGAGGGCAAACCATTTCGCCAAGAAATATTGGCAATGAAGGAAAAAGCCAAATCAGAATGTTGTCAAATTGCTGCTGGTCGCATATACGACAATCTGATGATTCATTTTGCGGACGTAGATGATCAGGTAAGCATCTTTAATTATTGTTATTTGAATTGATGAAATCCATAGAGATTAATATAGTACAAATATTTACCCGGATAATGCATTAATTCGTACTTCGGCATGACCAATTCACATGTAAGTGGCATGTTATGGCAAAAGAGAATTCGAATGAAGTTTCAGCACCCCCGCAAAAATATGTGTGTATAATAAATACGGTTCACCCAACAGGTCACATAGAATGTTACACCAAAGTAGTCGCGTTATCATGAAACTTCTAGTTTAGAAAAAATGCCTCACTCCATCTATTTCGAACAGATTTGGATCAATGAACACTCTTTCTCTTTGCAATTGACTGTCCTTCAAAAATATTCATACCTTAGAACTGAGCATTTGTGGATAGTGGCCAAATTGAATTTGAAAAAATGAAAAAATAGCAAACATTTTTTATTCTGGTCGAAAGATCGTTTTTAATTTTTATACACGTGTATAACAATCTATATGCTATAAAAGCGCAATCAATGACCATTGCAAAGCCGTTTGAAAATTGTTCATTTTTCAGTAGACGTCAAATTAGAAATTTCCAAATGCTCGAAAACAGGAAAACTCAACGATTTTCTTTTTATTTTTATAAACGAAGGTTAGCTTTGTATTGTGTATAGACAGGGCAATTGCAGAAGAAATTTTCTTTTAAACTATGTAATGTAGTTTGGTGTTCACAGACATAAAATTAACACCATCAAAGTTTATAAAATTCAAACATCTTTAAACTTGCAGTGGGCGGAATTTCAACATTTTAAACAACAAAAATTAATTATGTTTATGTTTTTTTTCATATTTTACGTTTTCATTTTAAATTATTTTCCATTATTTCACTATTGAGAGACCCACTTTGGAAACATATCCGAAGTACGTATTTATTAGCTGATTTTGAGCTGTTCAAACTCAGTAGGAATTTTTTTCCCGTGCGTTTAATGTTGAAGATTTTGCGAAAACCTTGAATAATGTTGAAGTCACAGTGTAACATGCGCACTTACAATAAAGTTTATAATGCCACTACTCTTTAAGAAAACCTCCATTCTCACGAATTTCAGCCGTGAGTTTGTTCACATTAAACACTGACACTTCAGATTTGCTTTGCATTTTTTAACACCATTTTTTAACAATTTAACCGATACACATTTTTCGAAAATAACTCATTTCAGCTGTAAAATAATTAAAATGCAGTTTTGTTTTGAGTGTGAACATGAAAATGTATACATCAAAGTGAAATATTTATTTCCCTGTCAGCCACAAGCCGTTAAGGAACTGGATAAAACTTGGGTTTCATTAACTTCAAAACTTTTAGCGACTTTCCTGTTGTACATGTGATTAAGCATCGCTATCGCACCCATTCAGCTCCGCCATAAAGAAAAACCTGTAACTAATTTCTTTTAATTTCCCTTGCCAGAGATGGCGGGCTGCTTTTATCTTCAAACGAATTTTAAAATCTAACTATAATTTAAATAACATGCAAGTATTTGTACAAATAGTATAAAATTTTTTCAAAATTAAATTATTATACATAAATATATATATAATTATATAATTTTATAAATTTCTAAAACCCTGCTGTTTTTCAATTTCTTGTGCAGTCAAAACAACATATTGAAATTTATAGAAGTTACAAAATAAGGTCAATTTTAGCATATTTTGAAAAGTTGCAACATTTATAAAAAAAAGTCGATCGGTTTTAATGTTTTAATAAACAAAAGACGGGTAAAAGAACTACATTTATTTTGATATGTATTCACAATACAAAAACGTTATAGAGTTATTTAAAAAAATCACTCGTATAAAAACTTTTCAAAATTTTACTTTCTTCTTACTTACATATTTTGAAAAGTCGCAAAATTTAATAAAAAAAAAGTTTACCCATTTTAACGTTTTTATAACCAAAGGAAATGTAACCGAATTTCCTTCCTTTTGATACATATTAACAATTTAAACCTTTTTAAAGTCGTTTTAAAAATCACTGTTCTAAAAAAATTTAAAATTTGACCTTTACCTTACTTACATATTTGGAAAAGTCGCCGCCGGTCTGAGCTTCATTTTTATATTGAACTAACGATTTGCAAGTAAAAAAAATAATACCACTAATAATTAAAAAAATAAGATTCATCAAATCATAAGTAATTCTAGCGAAGGCCCAAGATTTGAAAGCCCCTTTTTAATTGCACTTAAATATTAAAATACACCTCACTTCCATTATTGCATTTGTTAACTTGCATAGACAAATGCAGCACAATTTAGCAAATGCCAATAAACTACAACAAATATTCTTACCTGAACTATTGTTTGCTTTTATATTACACATTCTGTCAAAGTAAATATATATTATAAATACTAAAATACATATTTCACTTATGTGTAAGAATTCCTGAAGTGGGCCACCAAAAAATCTTCTGATTCCAGTTTTGTTGGATATACACTACTTTGGTAGTGTTTGAGTTGAAGCATTGATATCCTTAAGGATTTTTGAAAAAAAAAAATTTTGTAGCTAATATTAATAAACAAAGATTTTCGTCACTTTTTTTATCTATAACGTGACGTTTTCACTAGACTGAACGGATTTCAAAAATTCAAATTCAAAATTGTATATTCTCAATAATTACATTCTTTCGGAAATTAAATTTTGTGTACTACTAAATTTTTATTAAAATTGTTTATAGCAAATTGCGAAAAAAGTGTTCTTCATCGAAATTTTCGACGATGGCAATACAAACAATAGTTTTAAGCAACATTCCGTTGAGAAGAAAATGAGACGCATCTGGAATAAAAGATATTAACATTATACTGCTGTTGTTGTTGGAACAGCATAAAACATTCCCCATAAAATTTTGGGGAATGCTGCTGAAGTGACAGTCCTTGGCCGGATATAGATCCGGGTCGTTCCGGTATCGTAGAACCGACTGTCGTGGGAACGAACATATATATACTTGAATAAAACAACTACTACATATAGTGAACAATTGTTCCAAACAAAGAAACATTATATTGCTCACTCGCTGCGCTTTCGTAGCAGAACACGCACATTATTTGCGTTAAATGCTGCTCGCGAAAATGACACGTTATAGAAAAAAAGTGACGAAAATCTTTGTTTGTTAATATCGCCTACAAACAATTTTTTTTTTTTTAATCCTTCAGCATTGTTTGAACTCAAACACTACCAAAGTAGTGTATTTCCAACAAAATCTGGAATCAGAAGATTTTTGGGTGGCCCACTTCAGGAATTCTTAGCCATATGGAAATGTCAGAAATTTTCTTGGTTGCCTTATTTACCTTTTCTGGGATTTTTTACTTCAGTAACGCTATTTTATTCAGACACATAACGTGCGACGGAAAAGTAGGAATAAGAAATCATAAATAATGGGGCATTGGTATTGGTGTTTGCTTTACATATATACTTACATATGTACATGTATTACTGAGTACCGTAAAATAGGGAGAAACAATCCGTTCACTCACAACGTCATAATTAATTCATATTTATTTTTTAATTATTATATATAAATAAATACGAGGACTTTTATAGTTTTTATACAACTGCTTATTTTTCAAATGCTTTATTTGAAAATGCACTCAACATGCTTTTTTTCGTTTTCGTCGTATTTAATTTCGTGCTGTCTGTAAATAATGCGACCAGTTGCCATTTTCTTGTATTTTAACGAAAGGCACTTTAATTTTAGGTATACACAAAAAAGAAAAGTTCCTTTTTCCTAAAAGTTATTAGATACACCTGGTTTTCGTAAAGCCTGTGTTTCAACCCTTTTTGCAACTTTAGTAGAACATAAAAAAGGTTATCTGGAAGTAAGGCTGGTTATTTGTTAAGCATTTACTTCTTACCTGAATACAAATTTGTTTTGATCCTGGCTGCTCTTTTACTTTCTATATCAACTGAAGTGAGACAACCTTGGGTAAAAAACATGCCTGAGCAGGGATAAGAAAAAGGGCATGAAACTAACCGGCGTCCGGTTAAGCTTTGCTATATGTGCTATATTATTAAGCGCTAAGTGTATCGTCGGTGGATTTATACGGTGCAGTGAAATAACGCCCGCGGAAATAGCGCCCGCGGGCTTTATTTCCTAAAGAAAGGGAAATAACGCCCGCGGCCGTTATTTCCTTTCCGCAAGAGAAATAAAGACCGCCGACAAAAGGCGATAAAGCCCGCGGGCGTTATTTCTCTTTCTTTAGGAAATAAAGCCCGCGAGTATTATTTTACTGCACCGACCCAGTTATAGTTTTTTGTATTGAGATCATCAAGCATACTTTTGCATAAACTAAATGATATTTTAAATCAATCACTACCTGTTGCCTACAGTAGTTATGCATTGAATTCCCTTCTGTAGTATACACATAAAATCGTACGTTGTCTTTAGCTAATCACTAAGCGAATTTTTACAAACTAACGGTACAAAAAACTTGTACCAAAGGGAAACTTTTGCAAATTTTTAAATTGCCTTCTAGATGAGGATTTCAAAGCGTCTATTCAGTTGAAGCAATCTCTAAACGGGACTAATGGCATTTTCCAATGTCCAAGGTAGTCACACAAGCGAAGGGCTGATTTAATTGAAAAAGCGACGAACAAATTCACAAACAACGAATTAACACTGGATGATTTTTTAAACCAAATGAGTAATTGGGAAAATAAAATGATTGACCTCGATGATGTAAATGCATCCGAAATAGAAGAATCTTCAGACGATGATTCAAACAACAATTTTTCAGAATCCCAAAACCAACTCTTTTGTGTTATTTGTTTTAGTAAGCCAAGAGATGTTCTTTTAACGCCTTGCAATCATTTTAAACTTTGCACAGACTGCTTTGCAGAGCACAGTAGGCGTACCATTCTCAATGGTAATACAGACATTTTGTGTCCAATTTGCCGACAAATTGTCAGGCAATCGACGAAAGTATTTGTGTAACTTTTTGCTTTTCATGTAAGGTTTTTTTTTGAAACCTTGAATTGTTTAATTTTCTTTCATACCTATTTATTTACTGAATATATGCATTGCAATTTATTTATTTTGATTTTTTTATTTTAATAAAGGAAAATAAAAATTGCATTTAATACAATCATCAAATTGGTTATGATTTAGTATTTGGTTAGGACAGAGGAACTTTGGATGTGTTCTAAAATCAAGACAAGAGCCGCAATACAGATGAAATAATGCTCTCTTATTTAGGAAATAAAGCCTGTGGGCGTTATGGCTTTTCCGAAAGGGCGTTATTTCCTAAAGATTGCACCGATTTATACATCAGTTGTTAGATCCCTGTATGGAGTAATCGTATCGAAACCCATGGGAACTATGGTATATTAAACAAGGTTTCCTTTATTCGGATCAGCACGGAACGATGTGCTTCGACATCGGTTTCTGAAAGTAATTTTATTAAAAGAATTCCAAGTAGGGAGGAGTGGAAACTGGAGTTTAAAACTGTACCTGATAGTAGTAGCATCTATACAGATGGCTCGAAACTTGACCTTCAGATCACTGCATGTTTTCTAGGCTAAGATTTCAGCTAGCAAGGCTGCCATCAAAGCTCTGAGTTCTTTCACGTTTAACTCAAACATCGCGCTGGACTGTCGCCTATGTCTATAGGGATGACCTAGCAGAATAGACGGTGCCTCTTTTGGTTCTCTAGTCACAAGGACATAGAGGGAACCTACAAGGCATATGACCTTGCAAGGTAAGGTCATAACAAGTAGGTACTTCAGGATAAAGAATGCATTTGTATGCCGTTTTCCACATGCAAACAGATACTTAGAGAATGTACATATATATAGTTATATATGTACATATAAACAAGCTAATAATAAATGGAGTCAAAATACGACTTGTCGAACCTCAAGGCAGACGTGGCCTAAATGGAACCGGAAACGGTCACGAAGCGTCTACTATATAAGAAGAGAAAATATTTCTAGCGTGGTTGGGGCTTTAACCGGGCATTGTCTGATAAGAAAACATGCTGAAAGGCATGAGAAAATTCTAATTAAAATGCCCTATATATCAGAACAAAACTTAGTGGATTTCTCTATGATTTTTTTCAATAAGAAACCCTTATTACGACTGGGTATTTATTTTCAATAAAATCAAGAAGATAATCTGTAAAACTAAGATGAAAACTTCTTAATGTAATTAAGAAGGTGACCCGTTGAATTAAGATGAAAACCTTTTCAATAAAATCTAGTAGATAACCTACAAAATTAAGATGAAAACCTTTTAAATAAAATTAAGAAGGGAATCTTGGTTGATTAGAATCTCCTCTTAATTTTAATAAGCCAAAGGTCTTATCAATTTAAAATTACACGGTGTTACAGTCAAAAAGTACTTTTTGCGAGACATACCTCATTTTGTAGGTCTTGTCACACTGACTAAAACTGGATACTCAGAATTTCCAATACACCCCCAAAATCTGAAGTTAGAGGCCAAAAACCCCTTTTCCATAGGTGAAGGCATATATTGGCCTATAACTTTATTTTTGGTCGCCCTATCTAAAAGATTTTGGTATTATTGGAAAGAAGACATTTTGACGCTTCTATCGATTTATAAATGTCTTATTTTTTGACAGAAAATTCAGAGAAAAAATAGAAACACACAAAAAATTTCAATTTTTGGAAAAAAATTCCATCTTGAGTCACAGTTTTTTCCACTATTTTGTTCACCAGTCTATATAGCTTGATTTACGTGTAGAGTCTCCTGTCAATTTTGTTTCCAACGAGGTATATTTTTTTAAGATCCGTTGAGGTTTTTCTAATGTAATTCGTTTCTTTATTGAAAAACTAAAAAAAAAACTTTTTTATGGGCATACAAATACATTTTGGTCAATTAAAAATGTTTGCGAACTCTTTTTCTTTTATACAAACTATCATCTGTATCCCGTTTAAGAGACCAGCAATACTCCGAGAGCATACTAACAATATTTTTTCCAGAAAACCTTCTCTCTATAGCTTCCATCTCCTGATGCATGCGCTCCCCTTGTTCATCAATGAGCTGACCCAAATTCTCTGGAAAAACGTCCAAATGAGAGTGGAGTAGGTGAATTTTGATGGACATTCTACATCCCATTGCTGAATACGCATTCAGAAACTCATGAACGACGTCTTTGTAGTCCTCACGCCTTTTGTTGCCTAGAAAATTCGTACATAAAGATTGGAAGCTCTTTGTTCAACCGGACTTAGTTTGAATGAAAATTCAGTATCTTTCATTAGCTTGCGAATCTGAGGCCCAATAAAAACGCCTTAAAATTATAAAAACCAATAAATGAAGCATAAATCATAACATACAGAAATAATATCAGAACTATCTTCTTTTATTTTAGTCTCACTTAATTTTGGAAATGAAGATTTTATATGGAGAAATGCTTCACTGTCTACATTAAGCCTTTTAACAAATTGCTTCATGTAGCCCAGTTTTAAGTGCAGTGCAGAGAATTCACATAATATTATTAAAAAAATGTTTTTTGTTAGTTACTTTTTATACTTCTACAAGATCCATCGATGAAAACGCGCCAATCTTTTGGTTCGTAGTTGTATCCAAATCGGACGAAGAGTTCAGACACATCCGCACAATAAGTCAAGTTTTTTTCGTCTTTATCAATTTTAAAAACTTGGTTAAACATCAAGCGCTCATTGCTTCGCAACAGCGTAATTTTAAAATCTTCTTCCACTATATTCCACTGCTTTAATCTAGAAGCAAGTACTATCTAGATCTCTTACCAGATCTTCAAAATCCTCGTTAGAAACTAAATGACGCTCGGATGAACGCGAACCGTGTGGTATAAACTCTTTGTCGCCGTCCTCTGTCGAAAAGTCTTCAGCTTTGTTGAATTTTTGCTCGACAGTATTTGTGCACTTCACTTGACCTTGATAAGGTATTGCCTTCGAAACACTAGAAATATTGGCATATTTGATAAATTTACGAGTTTTATAACTATACCCATATAAATTTGTTTTACAGAAGTAGCAATCACTTATATTGTGGTATAACTGAGGATGCCATATCATAGGCGCTGAATAAGGGAAATCCCAAGTTTGATGGACTCTTTTTCGTGGACACTTTAGCAGCTTCACCACACAAGAAAAACAAGCATACTCTGGCTCATACCATCGGCTTTTTACAAATGATTTGCCAAACAAGATGTTGTAACTTGTAACCAAACCATTAAAATTTTCTAGTTTTTCGCGTGTTTTTTCGCCTCCAAGCAAGCCACAAATGTAGGAAAATTTATTCCGATTTTCACACATTTTTTACAACTAAGATCCACAGCTTTTATCACGTTTGTATTGTACTGTAATGTCATATACATAGTACATACACTTTGAAGAAGTTTGGGTCGTAGCTAACATAATCAAAAAAATGTAGCGCGCATATTTCGCTGTAAAAATTGATCAAAGTGGAATAGCTGAGGAACGCCTGCTCGAATAAAAAAACTGTATATATATATCATTGAAGACAGAATTGACAGGAGATTAATTTTAATTAAAATTACATATGCACTGGTTAACAAATTATTCGAAAAATCTGCTATTAAAGATGAAAAAATTAAAAAAAAAAATTGATTTTTCGAAATTTTTTCGCCAGTTTTTCTGACATTTATCACGGTATATGAACAGTTTATACATTGTTGGAAACGGAAAGGTGTCTCCTTTAAAGTGACACTAAATTCGTGTTAATCGAATAAATAATAAAAAAGTTATTGAGCAATATGTGTCTTAACCTATGAAAAAGGGGGTTTTGGCCCCTAACTTCAGATTTTGGGGGCGTATTGGAAATTCTGAGGATGCAATTTTTATATGTCTGACCAGACCTACAAAATGAGGTATATCTCGAAAAAAGTACCATTCATTTTTTTTTTTGTCACACCGTGTTATTGGTACCTAATTTTTTTTACGTTGATTATATGTAGATAATTATAATAACTTTAAGTACTTGCATATGCATGTATTATTATATTTTTACATATTTGCTTATAAGATATGAGTACAAATAAAATAAGTATTTATAATAAATAGTGTTGTCAAATTATGCGCATAAGTAGTGTGGCGTGTGCCATTTCTTGAACATTAATAAAAGCTTAGACTGATATAGATATTTACTTTTGAAAACATTCATTCATAAATCGTATTTTATATCGGAAATTATATTTTATTTTTGAAATTTTTTTAACTATATTCATTGAAAACTTCAGCAACAATGAATAATTAATTAAAAATTAATTTTGAAAATACAAAAATCCAAAGAACAATATTCATAGTATTAAACTAAAAACAATATAAAGTAGATTATTTACAAAGTACATATGAATGTATGCTAAGACCTTAAAAGCAAAATTTTAACTAAAAAGTGCTCTTTTAAAAATAAAAAGTTTTCCTTTTAATAAATTCAATAAGATTCTAGTGAATGAGAGGATCTGCTTATTAATTTCCTTTGTATGACTTTTAACATAAAAACGAGGAGATTTCTTCTTAGAATTGCATATTTTTGAGCAAAATTCCATAAAAGTTAATAAAAAAGAAGTGGTCTCCTTATTTCCAGCCGTTTTCCTTTTCAATATTAAGAAGATTTTCTAGTGAAAATATCTTCGATTTTGTCCCTCTCGCACTTCTTGGCCATTAAGCCCTTTAATTATAGGTGAACTTTTTAGTTCTTTGTAGGCGTACCTTTCCGAAGATGCTATAGGAGCTGCAAGAATCACGAAGAGTCGGAAACGATATTGCATCTACTGTGTAATTATCCTGCACTGTGTAAAAGCAGGCTGCGGCATCTAGGATCACCGTTTCTGGATGACCTTAGTGAGGTTTCAAACACCGAGATTAATTGCCTGCCTATCTATATCGAGAAATGAACTAAAAAATTTAAGTTTTTATAATTTCTATAGTTATACGTTAATACGTTATTGCGGGAGTGAAATGTTAAATTTTTTATGGTGTATTTTCGATTATTTTGAAAATTATTTGGATAATCGTTCGATTAATCGAAAGGAAGTAATCGGTTTATTTTAATTGAATCGTACAAGATTTATGACAATAAGCTGTCTTCTGCACCCGCTTAAAGTTCATTCATCACATTTTAAAGATCTCTGTGTAGCAGAGCTTTTTGGAAATGGCGATCAATTCACCTGAACTAGAAGAATGAATGAGTATATTTTGTATAAAAAGGACAAAAAAGCACAGAAAGTCAATAAGTTCCTCGGCGGCGATACGTAGCGATAGAGAAATGTGCTCCCAATGCTCCCGAGTTCCGGTTTGTTGCGAAGTGCTCTCAGGGAGCTGGTGATAGTCGAGTAGCGAATTGAGTAGCCTTTTGCGATTGCAGCATTCCGACGTCGAGCTTCCCTTGTGTATTAATACGCACGTTTTTTGTTGCGAAGAGACGTATACGCATAGTGGCTATGACAAGATAATGATTCGATTTGGCATTCGATCCTCGGAGTGTACGTACGTCAAATACACTTCCGTCTATCGCAATATGTACAAAAATAAAGACTTTTTAAGCTATTCGTTAAGAGCTTCTTTCGCTTCCTCCGATAATTGACCTATGGCTAACCATGCATTACCAATGACAAACCAAAACTAAGATGGATAGTTTAGAAATTTCTATCACTGATTTCGTCAATTAAGTTGAATTGTGTACTCGTTGCACCGCATAAGTAACAGTTCTGAGTTGATTTTGTCTCGATCAAAGCATTGCAAACTTGTCCATCTATCATTGTTAACGTAAATTTACAAATCAAATGCAAATGTCACCTAAAAGTAATCTAATTGGTACAAAATATGTTATAATAACAGAAGAACCACTGAAGCTTGGTCCATGAAACGCTAGATGAAATGAGCTAAGGTTAGAGTTTGCATTAAAACGCCACTCAGATTGTAAGCAAAAATTTGATGGTTCTGTTTCAGATAGAATATCAATTACAACATTTTGGAGCATTATTAGACGTTACACAGTCTGATTAGTTAGTGCTTTCAATTTACCTTCAGCTGAAGTTTCAGTGATTTTAATAATGCCGCTATAATACAGTTGTTTGGCTGGATATATAGCTGAAGGCGAGGAAAAAAAAACCGGAAAGCAGTTAACTTAATGATGTTGTATTGATGTCCTATTAACTGGGCATCAACAATATAGCTAAAGCTTTTTCATTTGAAATTTTCTGGCTTTTCTCTATCGATTCATTTAAGCATTTTTGATACAGATGTTGACAATTCATGCTTCAACTCGGAATCTTCAATATTTCCCGTAGCTTTTAAATTTACTTTCGTAAACATTGGCAGTGAATAACTATTCCGCAATAGAAGTGTGTAACCAATTACGGGTTGCTTTAAGAAAACGTTCTTCTACTCTGTTAACTCTTCTCCATCGCGATTTAAAATTTCTGAAAAAGTCTTTCAGAATCACTTCCAAATTCTTTGTATCAGATAAACATTGACAAAAAACAAGACAATTATATCAATTGGACAGAAACTAAACGTATAAGGCAAAATTCATAAGTGCTCTATAATCGGCATATTTCGACTTTGTAATAATAAATTTAATATTATATTATCCGAATATAGAAATCTACAAATCTGTGCGACGAAATAATCAACACAACTAATATGTCAAACCTTATTGGTACGGACCTGAGTAGAATAGCAAAAAAAAGTCAAGCCAACACATTATTCACTTCACATAATTACCAACCGAGATTGCACAATTTGAGACATACATTGAAGCACTAAAACCTAAATACCTCAGATAAGGCTGAAAGGGAACGCCCATTTTTTTATAATGTAGTCAAATATATGCTCTTTACATAGAAATTAAATTTATTACTACATTGTAAAAATTTAAGGCTATGACACAAATAACACTACTCGACAAAAAAAATCTCCAAGAATCAAATAGGCCTTTCCTAAAGTGAAATTTTCTCCTGATTCCGAATATGACTTTCATTTTCTTGTGGCAGATCTAGTTTCCGAGATATCGGCGAAAATATGAAAATTCCCATTTTTGCAGAACACTACTTCATATAGGTACGGCAAAAATTTGTATTTTTTCATTTTTTCGTTTTAAACTGTTGAATTATGCATTATACTAATTCCCATAAAAATGTCTTGCCTTCACCTCCCTCAAGTATCTTCAGTAGTTTGGCCACTATGCCAAAAAACGTTCAAAAAATGTTGAAAAAAAAAACGAAATTTTTTACACAATTTCAGATTTAACCACTTTAAAATCGGAAAAATTCTATTGACGAAAAAAAGTTAGCCCTCCTATGTTGTAGGTAATTTAACTACGAAAATTTTAAGCATACCAGCACAACAATCGAACGTGCCATTGAAACTATAGCCCCGTTAACTTGCAAGCGTCTATCCTACAATTTTTTTATAGAGAAAATTTTTATTCAAACTAGGTTTTTATTTTTTTATAACGTTTTATTATAGACATATGTTTGCACGTTAAACTGTATTCAATTGAGTAATATGAGTATAAATCAGCAATTCAGTAAAAAACAACAACGACAACAACATTAAATACATACATATCTACATCTAAAAAAGTCAAATTGAGCGATTTTACCGTGGTGGTCAATAGTGAGGGACGTGGGTACTTCTAACTACCCGTTTATAATTTTCTGGGTTTGTCTCCCGTATTATTGTCCAGCAATAATCTCCCATCATTTCTTCATTCCAAAACCCTTGGTAACGCTTTTCAAAAATCATGAGGTCTTGGTGAAACCTTTCACCCTGTTCATCACTTTCAGCACCTAGGTTTGCGGGAAAATTATCCAAATGTGAATGCAAAAAATGCATTTTGAGGGACATGTTGCATTTCATAGCACTGTAGTTTTTCAACAAGGCTTTGACCATCTCTCTATAGTTGGGATCTTTGTTGTTGCCAAGAAACCCACTAACGACTTGCTTAAAGCTGTCCCAAGCCGCTGCTTCTACTGATGATAAATGATTCGCAAAATTTTCGTCTTTCAGCAACTTTCTAATTTGCGGACCAACAAATATACCTTCTTTTAATTTGGCTTGAGTTATTTTAGGGAAAAATTTCGTTAGGTACTGGAAGGATGGCGCGTCCTTATTTAAAGCCTTTACAAAATTTTTCATTAATCCTAATTTGATGTGAAGTGCTGGCAAAATAACTCGTTCGGGATTTACTAAAGGCGGGTTTGCGATATTGAAGGCACCTGGTTCGTACTCAGCTCTTGGTGGCCAGTTTTCCTGAATATAATGGGTTTCTTTAGCACGGCTGTCCCAAAGACAGAGAAAACAGCAATATTTAGTGAAACCTCCTTGAAGTCCGAGAACTATAGCTACAACCTAGGATGTATTTCATATACTATTTATTTTAAACTGTACCACCGAAACTGCTTACCTTTAAGTCCGCACAAATTTTCCAATTAAATTGTTTATATTGAATGAGCTCAAGTAAATTTGATATGCTTAAATAAGTTTCTTTAGTATTCTCAGAATGTGCCACTGGTATTGACGGTAACGAATTTCCTTTATGGAGTAATGCTGCTTTTAAACTATGCTTTGAACTGTCTATAAACAAGCGCCAATCATCCACTTTATTTTCTAATTTTAGTGCTTCAAATAAACCTTGAACATCATTGCAGTAGCAAATATTTTCACTTTTAGTAAAAAAAGAAGAGAAAGTCTTGTGTCTATTTCGAAATTTGGAAGTACTTGTCGAAGGGCCCAGGCTGCCCCATTGCTGCAAACGAGATCCTAGAACTTCGCTATCAAATTTCGATAATTTCAAATCTCTGACCAAGTCATTAAGTTCGGCTTGTGAGACTCGATGTGGGATCTCTCCTTCTTGTCCACTTTCTGAATTATCTGCTTCGGAGTCACTTTCGCTTGAGGCTTCAAAACTTATAGGCGGTCTAGGTATGGGTAAGGTATGGTCATGTAGTTTTGGTTTTTTAGCTGATGCCACATTTGGATAACTTATTAATTCCCTCTTTTTTCTCGTTTTACCTTTAAGGTCTATCACGCAAAAATAGCACTGGTCGTGGTTAAAGGGTTCAGTCCACATCATTGGAACACCAAACTTCATGTTATGACCTTTACCCGATACCCATCTCATTAAAGTTAATCTACAGGAGGCGCAAATAAAATTAGGTGTCCAAGATTTATCGAGATTTTTTACACGAAAACCGAAATAATGAAAGTATGCATCTCTGACAGAATTAGTTATTTTCCGAGCTGAGTTTCCGAAAATATAATGTCCGCAAATAAAGCAAAAATCATCCGGATTATTTTTACATTTAAAATCTCTTTTGCAACAAGCCATTTCGTAAACACATCTACCGATATAGTATGTATAAATTTGCACTACAATTTGCAAAACAAAATTTACAACAAACAGTAGTGACAATTAAATACTTGATGTCTTTTTAAATTTATTAGACCCTAAGGTAGAGTGACCAAATGAAATGTCTCGCCAATTTTATCAGAGTAATACTAAAATTGTAGGATAGACGCTTGCAAGTTAACGGGGCTATAGTTTCAATGGCACGTCCGATTGTTGTACTGGTATGCTTAAAATTTTCGTAGTTAAATTACCTACAACATAGGAGGGCTAACTTTTTTTCGTCAATAGAATTTTTCCGATTTTAAAGTGGTTAAATCTGAAATTGTGTAAAAAATATCGTTTTTTTTTCAACATTTTTTGAACGTTTTTTGGCATAGTGGCCAAACTACTGAAGATACTTGAGGGCGAAGAAGGCAAGAAATTTTTATGGGAATTAGTATAATGCATAATTCAACAGTTTAAAACGAAAAAATGAAAAATACAAATTTTTGCCGTACCTATATGAAGTAGTGTTCTGCAAAAATGGGAATTTTCATATTTTCGCCGATATCTCGGAAACTAGATCTGCCACAAGAAAATGGAAGTCATATTCGGAATCAGGAGAAAATTTCACTCTAGGAAAGGACTATTTTATTCTTGGAGACTAAAGTTGATCAAAATTTGTCGAGTAGTGTAATTTTATAAACAATTCATACACATATTCTATATTAACAATTGCATTTAAAAATAAGAACAATAGCAGATATTCCATAATAAAAATACGGGAATTTGTATGAAAAATAGTACTTGTAATCACTGCGAGATAATATAATATAGTAATAATAGACAATTCAATTGTAGCCAGATATTGAACGATTTTTGGGTTTAAAACCTTTTACCTTCTGTTTTAAGTTTGAATTCAGAAGTGCCAAATTAGATCCATTTTATGACAATTTTCTGATGCATAGGCATTAAATGTTACGTTGTACATATATTTTCTATTAATAATAATGAGTTTAAATACATTAACAATAAAGTATATAACATATGATGTTGATTGCAATCTGATGGTTTACCCCAGTAAGACTGTTCTTCGCCAATATTATGGTATTAATTGGAATTCTATATCTCGAACTTGGAAAAGGCTCATAAATATTTACATTTGTGAGTAATATCAATTGCCTTGCGAAGGCAGCAACGTTGTCGCGGTGCAAGGACTTAGTCGAATCACTAATCAGACCTTATAGACGGGTGGAAAAGCGGTTGGTTGTACTTTTTGAACGATGACCAAGTACTGCCAGGCTGGAGCTTGCTGGACTGACACTGGCATCCAGCTGCGGCAGTAGTCAAGGCGAACATACTCCCTTCGAATTTTGCCCTATACCCAAAACGGAACAGATACGGCGATGACTTGTTTGTTCTAGTACGTTTTTCCGATGTCGACCAGGAGTCTGTGGAGGTAGTTGGCAAGAGTTGCAAGGCAAACAAGATGAAGGTCTTTGAATCTGAATTGAACGTGCCTGCATGCTCACGCCAAAAGCCTGACTGCCAGCTTGCTCCTTCAAACGCAACGATCCACCTCTGATACCTTGTTCATTCGCTAGAATGGCTGCCAAAGTTATGACATACCCACAATGAGAAAGGTGTCCAAAGGGCAGAGAGACTTTCTAGGTAACTATCTATGGAGAGTCGAAAGACAAACCACACTTCGAAAAAATGTGCGTAGTCATTAAGATACAGTGCTCTGTCGAGCATTTCCAAGAATGACTGAACAAAATGATATTGAATATGCCATCCTGCGAAAAATGCAAATTTGTCTTAAAAGATGGAAGCATTTGCAGATTGGATACCGGATCCACACCGGAAACTAAGGGAGGTTCTGAAACGTATTAGTGTCCAGATCGAAGGGCCGAATACAAGCCGGTGGCGAGTGAACTCGTTTACAAGGAAAGAGGCAACTTCAGGCAATGAACAGGTCAGAGGTTTCCTCTTTTGTAAATGAGACCGCTTGGAATCCGATTTTTGTTAATTTAAAAATACAATCTGTCAATTTTCGAAAGAGATCTTAAAACACGCTATTTTCTTTTCTGAAATAATGGGTTTCTCGCGAATAAAAAAAAATTATTTTTCACTAGCAATTATTATTATTATTATGTTGAAAGTTTTATTTATATGTATATTCAAAGCATATTATAAATGTTCATACACTTAATATACCCCAGCGAAATCGCACTATTTTCCGATTTACCAATTGGTAATAGCCTTCTCTCTTATTCGGACGTTATAATCAGGGATTTTCTCAGAAGAAGCATATCACAACCATTTAAATCAAGATTTAGTGAAATATTTATTTATATAGACGACAGTTTTTTATTTGAAAAATAATGGGAAAAAGCAACAGTCAAAGCGGTAGAAAAAAAACACCCGCGACCCAGAAGTAAACCTTGTGTGGCGATTCTACAAGAGATAGAGAGTTAAATACGGGAGTAGTAGTGGTGGTAGGGGTAGTAGTAGTAATTAGTAGTTGTAGTAGTATAGTAGTAATAGCAGTAGTAATTAGTAGTAGCGTTGAAAATAGTAATAGAAATTAATAAAAAATAGTGTTAGAATTACTAGTAGTATTAGTAAACCTAGTTTTAGAAATTAGTAAAAAATAGTGGTAGTAATTAGCGGGGGCATTTGTAAACCTAGTGGTAGAAATCGGTAGTAGAATTAGTAAAAATGGTGGTAACAATTAGTAAAAATGGTGAGAGTAATTTATACTAGCATTTGTAAGAATAGTTGTAGTGATGAGTAATAGTAGTAAAAGTTTTGTTGTAGTAGTAGTTTTAGTAAATAGTAGTTGTTGCAGTAGTAGTTAGTAGAAGTAGTAGTTGTAGTAGTAGCAGTAATTGACTATGAACCAGTCCCGAACTACCGAAATATTTAGTCCGAAAAGGGTCCTGATCTCCTGCCGAAATGGTCCCAAGCTACATCGCTAATAGCTCTGCCTGCCGTTGTTTACATTATCTCAACTTTTTATACACTCATGTACTACATTAATTGACATTGTCGGCCCACCCATTAATTTACTCTCCAATCCTCCATTAAACTCCTGGGCCTTCGTCGCCAAAAACGAAGTCGCACCTCTCATACTAATTAAACACACCCCACATTATGACAATTGGCAAATTTTTACTCAACCTCCGGCAAGGCAGTAGTAGAGTGCCAAGCAATAAGTTCGGCATAGGTAACAAACAATTCGGTTTGGGTCATGAAACAAAGAAAAAATTGGAATTATAGTGAACATTTAAACAAAAACCAAAAAACAACTGAAAGAAAAAACACGTGCGTGAACAAAAAGAGCGCATAGAAACAACTTAAACTATCTATTTAATACAGAAACAAACAAAGGCAAAAAGTAACAACAATAAAAAGCAGAGAGCAGAAGAAAACGGTACGTGCAGTAGTGTACATAAATACATACGTTCGTAGAGTGCATGCACTGTGGCAAAACAGACAATAACATGTAATAAAAAATATAATATTAGAAAAAGTGATCAAATTTGTGCCCAAAAAAGCAAAACAAAAAACAAACATATGCAATACGCGAAATAACAAATTCAATAAATAAAATTAAAACAACAAGAAATATAAAACATAATCCCTTTATACAAAATTTTGAACGGCGCGCGAAAAGAGGAAATCTAATTAAATTGTACATGTTTGTGCGCGGAAACAAAACATAATAAAGAAAACATTAAATTTTAAATATTGCTTAAGTTTGTGAGCAAAACGCATCAGAAAATTGTACAAATTTGTACGCGAAAAAGCAAACGTAATGAAAGTAATAAAAAATGTAGAAAAATTGTGGAAGTTTGTTCACGGAAAACAAAACTTAAAATAAATATATAAAAATACAATAAAAAAAAAGCAATTAAATACACCAAATTTTCATCAAACCAATACCCACCGCCGGGACCTGCAACAGTTCACCACCCTTCTCGATGTTCCGACCAGGCACACAGCGAGGACACCGCAACAACACAAAAATTGGCTAATTTTATTATGCATATATTTATTACGAGCGTTGTACAAAACTTTATTCCAAATGCTCACCCATTGCTTTCACACAAGCCCTCAAACGATTCGGCCATTGACCAATAGCGGCACGCACAGTTTCCATTGGTATTGACGACGCGGATCGAACCAAACATTTTTAAGACTCCAAATTTCTGTTAGGTGTTCGACAGGCCATAATCTCCAACTCTGACCACAAACCAAGGATTCAAATATGGACTTCCAGACGGCAAATCTTCTGCAGCTACGAAACCTTAAGCCACTGCTAAGTGGTTTTTGCCTTGTGTGCTGGAGGAGCATCTTGCTGGAAGATCCAATGTTCTCCATCGAAGACATTATTGCCTAACTGCTTTACCACGCCCTATAAAACATCCGTTGGTACACTTTTGCCTCTGTTATAACCCCTTTTTCACTGATATGACGAGGTGTAATGCTTTTAAAAGAGACCGCATTAAACACTTGTAATAAAATTTTTTTCGTCTTTTTACATTTTTGCGCATATTTTGTCATTTTGCGTATTAAAAACTTTTTCAACAGTGAACATTTTCTCATTTATAAAAGGATACTTTCATGGCCGTTGACCGTGTGCCACTGAAGAAGCCGCTTGCATCTGTTGTCAATCTGGTCGATGTATCCCTTGACAAAACTTTCTGTTTTCTAAGGAGATTTCTGCGAATGCGTTCGCGAACAGTTTTTATGGCTGAATAGGGTCGGACCACGCGAGGACGAGCGTCTCCGACTTCTCTTTCTGTCATCAACTGTAGACGTTTGGGAGAAAACGGCCAATAGCGGTAAACAAACATTATCGAAAAATTAAGTTTTTTCAGAAGCTCATAAATTTCACATGCGCTTTTTACACACTTAAGTAAAGCAATCACCGCATTACGAGTTTCTTTAGCTCCCCACTCCATTGCTAAGCGAAAGCACACTCTGAACTGAATATTATGTATGAGTAGACACTGCATACAAAATTATAAAAAAAACACTGTGCAAAATAGTTGTTCATCCACCGCTAAATTGTCCATGATATATATATATATGTATTTACATATCCCTTCTAAAAAGATTCGCGACTTGTATGACTACGTTCTCGGTGAACAATAGGAACTTTACGGAAGACTGGATGTTATACATCAAACATATAGTCTAAATTGAGGCAAAAGCTCGCCGTCAGAGGCGATACATTGGAAACGCTGCTGAACGAGGTAGTAGATAAGTTGCCAAGTCACTGAGGCAGTCATCGTATGTCACTCGGTCGCGCCGACAGTGCTGTGTTTAATGAGTGGCTTTTTTGGGCTGGATATGTGCGCGAGTCAAGTGATGACAGAGTAGCATCGTACTGCTGATGTCGACAATATCAAAGTCAAGAGAGGTCGTCATTGACAACATTGTCCACAAAAGGATAGATGTAAACTCGAATAAAGTTTACTGCGCTTTTGCGAAATGATCGCTGGCATCTTATCCGGGAGAAAACTTTGGTTACGCTGTTTCAAATCCTACTACGTTCACCGATGCAAGTTAAAGATAACATGGCAGAGTTGACGGCTGCCAGCTGGTACACAATGCCCTACTGCAAACACCTGTTCCTTTAAATATCAGTGACGGCCAAAGACAAATATCGGTACATCACGAACGTCATCCAGGACAACAAAGGGGGCAACAAAGCACGCTCTTCAGGTATGTCGACGTTACCATTCGCAGCGAATCTAAATCTTTTGACCTTTATGCACTCATCGATTAAAAGCGGGATTGCCGATGACCTTCATTTGGATGGTCCGTCCGATGCGTTATGCTTCCGATGAACCTCCGCTATTATGCAAAACGAGAATAGCACCAAATTTTTAAATTTTGAGATTGCATCGACACGGGCGGGCGCTGCACATTATTTGCTACGGGGTGTACGTACAATTCGGCATTCAGGCTTGCCTGTCCAAATGTTGATCAATGACTCATTGGAAAGGCTCATCTCAAGGGTATTCAAATTCTACCATATAAGGTTGCCAGGGCACAGATTCTTATTGGAGTCGACAACGGGATTGAAGTATGAATCCAATATCATTGCTGTAAGATGCCAGTTGGAATGGACCGTTTATGCGCGCGATACATCTGCCGACGATGAAGGCGTATTTTGCTATCGATGTTTTAAGCATCTACACACCAGCTAAACCCCTTCGATCAAAAGATGGCGTGCTTTACAATTAATGGAGAAAGTCACCAAGTTTTTGCCGTCAGAAAGGGGATGGGGAACTAAATTACTGAGGAAACAAGATGTTGTAGATTTACCCGATTCACTTCCAATGGCGAGCCGACTAGCATTTTAGGAAGCCAAGATGAAGCGTGATCCTCAACTACACCATTTTATCGTTGAAAAAGTTTACCACTACACGAAGAAGGTATACATACGTTAATTGGAACCGCACATCCGTGGGTGGCAGATCATGGTATCTTCCCATATTCACTTTGCTCAAAGTCAACAAGAAGAAAACTATACTGGTATAGGGCGCTGCAACCAAGGTCGGAGATACTGCGCTGAATAGCATGCTTTTAAAAGGGCGTGCTCCACTGAAATCTATGATGGGCTGTGGCAATAGGTGGTGACATCCGCGAGATGTTTCACTAAGTTAAGGTGGCAAAGAGGGCCAAGCTGCGTAATTTGTATTTGTTTACATGAATTATAAGTATGTAAGTAAATATACATGCATATAAGAATCTCTATAATATCAGTACTGTTCATAGGTGACGATAATAAAAACACCTCCAGCAAAAACAAATAAAAAAATCAAAGCGAATTCTTAGTCACCTGAAATTGACTTTTATTGAATTTAAATTTAATTCTTGTGAACATAGACACAACATGAAACTTTTAATTATATGTTTCTTTTTTGTAGTTGTAATTTGAACATTATTTTAAGTTTAAATTTAAAAAAAAATTACTAAACATTAGAAGCAAACAATTTCAATTTGAATTTCGAAACTTAAAATATGAACAATACTGTATGCTATGATTAAGACGTAAACAAATATATATAAATATAAATAAATTGCCGTGGCCATCATCCGGAGCAACCATTTAATGGGCTCCAAACTGGATAATAATTTAATAAATTTGTACGCATGTGCCAGACTCAATGAGCACAACAATAATCTGTGTACAAAGACTAGTCAATGCCCTAGTAAAGTCAACAATAACAACAAAATGCTAAGCAAATAGAAACAACCATACCAATAAACTGTTTAGCAAAAAACGTTGTTTTTAATTGGTGCGCACTTGCTTTGAAGAAACCCTACAACTTAAGTTTTATTTTGTGAGCGATAAATAAAACTCAAGAAATAACAATCATTTTATGAGTAAAAATACAACTTAAGAATTAACGATTATTTTCTGAGTAAAAAATTAAATTCAAGAAAAACGATTATTTCTTAAGCAAAAATAAAACTCAAGAAATAACAACTATATTCTGAGCAAAAAAATAAAACTCAAGAAATAACGATTAAAAGCGTTTTTTTAAATAAAACTTATAATCGTTACAGGCAACACTCCGGCATGGAGTACCTTTAACACAATTCGTAAACTTTACAGATCATTTGGAAGTCTTAAGCTAACCTTAATTTCGCTGAATCAACCTTAGCCACATCGATAACTTAGGCGATCACGAAGTAATCCGAACCCGTTCTACCCAAGGTATGTTGGTAATACTGATTATCATTACCACTATTGGGGCAGCCATCATATACTGGAAATGTAAAATAAAGAGACGCATAGCTTAGTTAACACAAGAGTACCCTCGCCAACACGATCCCACGGAATATACGCTGGACAGTCAGTAAAGGCGAGAACTTTCCGCGACAGTATTTTCCCACGCAAGCTTACCGGCAAGCGCTACAACAACGAAACCGCACTCTTACCAGCACGAGAATGATAGAGAACCAGATTGCTACAACACCGGGAGCGTACACGTCACAGTAGCCCTGCCGCAGGAATAGCAAGAAGGAAAGGAAGGTCATAACTGCACTTCGGCGTTTTATTTTCGCTGCAACTGCAACAATACCGCATGAATAGCAAGATGGGAAGGAAGGTGATAACTACACTTGGGCGTTTTATTTTCGCTGCAACTGCAACAATACAAAACTCGGCACTTCACTTTTATCATTCTGTGTTTAACTTTTTGTAAAAATCCCTCAAACCTCAGAAAAATCAACTTTTTAAGAGCCATTTGTGACGCTAATCCTGAAACGAGGCAAGTATTATGAAGTTGCATCACTCCCACCGATTCTCTAGACTTCTGATTGATATTAGAATCTGATTAGATCCAATTGGTTTCTAGTGTTGTGAAATTGGACGACAATATTTGGAATGGAAACTTCTAAATAATTGCTTGGATTTGCAATTTGGCTTTACTTAAATATTCACATGATAAGAATGAGTCAATTGTGCTTATATGTATGTATGTATGCAAACATATGCAATAAATATGTAGCTTTATTCACTTGCTGTTTTGCCGTTTTATATTTTGTATGAAAAACTATATGAAATTTAATAAAAGACGTTTCTTCGCCCCTTATGTATTGTTAGGCATAAAATGCAGAAAATTAGACGAACCATATCATCATATGTACTATGTATTTATGTAATGGAAATAGGTGGGTTGATATGTGTTGATACATTTATATATATACCTGTGTATGTACATAGCAGATTTTAATATCAAAATAATTGTGTTCATACTTATGCACGTAGATATGTATATACATACATACATATGTATGTGTTTAGGAAATGTACTTATCTTATAAGCATATCAATCGTTACCATACTTGATTATATACATACATACGTATATAAATATCCACAAATATATAAGTACGTATACATATATGTACATACATACATACTCACAGATACACATACATATGTATATGTACATATATATGTACGTATGTATACATAAGTGCGTTTGTACGTGCAATATTAAATAACTGAAATGTCAACAAGTGCACATGCATCATGTCAAGCTTGATAGGAAAAAAGTGATAACTGAGTTAATTTTGGTAGTGTTATTTCGCTTTCATCTTAGATGTTGTCTGCCAATGGGACGGGGGAGCTTGCTACATATGTACACATGAAAAAAAAAATATTAAATATTAGATATGTAGTAAAAAAGGTATACCAAAATATGTGTAAATAATTTAAATCAGAGTTACGAACCAGAAGTTCATCATATCCTAATTAATAAAATTCTAACATTAATACATACTTCGGACTTGACAGAACAAAAGCGGTTACTCGAGAAGTTACTATATTGATGATGTACAAATGTCCAGACGCACAGTTGGAAATTTGGAAAGAAAATTAAAAGATTTGGTTTAGTTTAATTCAATTTGGCATTTGTTCAAATGTATATACAGAGAACGTATATTAACAGAGAAGTAGCATCCCACTTCATTCCTGTTGACGTTCCGCGTTTTTGGGAAAAGGTCTATTTTTCGTCCAGCTCACCACCCAATAATTTTTCACCTACAAGGGGCAAAATTTAACATCGGTTGAGCGAAAACAACAATTTTAGAGAAAATTAATGTACGTTCTCTGTTATCAGCTACATTGTGTGGTTGCAGATGTTTTTTGGCGAAAATTTTCCTATTGTTTTGATAAGGAATTTTCGCAATTCCATTTCCAACATTTAAAAAAAAATATTAAAAATATGTATTCTTCTATAATTTCAATTTTAGTGTTTTATTTTATTCTACTAATATTTTCCATATATAACTTTCAATAAATATATGGAGTAGTTAAACAAAATCTTCAAAAAACACTAAAGAAATTGCATTTATTGTTTATCATATGTATGCACATGCATGCATTTATTTATCAATGCATATTTAATCGAATTACTTCCATGCAAAAGGGCGCGTATAAGCATATGTGTAGATATGTAAATAGAATAGAAATATTTACATATGTATGTACATATGTTTGTTCACATGCGCGCACATTCAACCGAACTCTAAGTCTGCGCGCAAAGTTTGACAAAATATCTTATCTCCAGTTGGTCTTCAATTTTTACCATGTCAAAAATAACAACGTTCTAATGAAATATTTATACAAATAGTTAAACAAAGCAATAGTTCAACAGGCTATCGTGGTAAAAGATTAATTTAGATATTAAATTTGTACGTCATAAATAGAAATTTATTGATTTGAAAATAAAAATTCGAAAGCCAAATAAGCTGTTTTGTCAAAACTCCACAGAAATAGTTGCTTCTGCCCGCAATTCACACGAAAAAGCTGCGTCGCAAAGCCGCCATCATTAATCAGGGTTTAGTTGAATTAATTTGTATATGAGGAAGGTAGAAGAAAAAAGTGGAGTATAATACAAATATTGATATACTTGATCGAATAGAGGAGTATCTGAAATAAAATACTTACATATAGATACATACATAAGATGTTAAGTTATTTGCCACAGAATTAAATTTACAACTAAAATTCTGGTACTTTATACCCTCTCAGAATAAAAATGGTACGGTTTATTTGCAATTTCGGGTTGAAAATCTTTTGTATAGGTCATTGACCCAGATTGTTGGTTCAGGAAGAAGCAAAAGTAGTATAATTAATTAAAGGTCTCCCAAAATACAATTAATTATAGCAATGTTTGCGTTTAATTAGACAATTGTAGAAAAATATGTTAAAAGGTAGTAGATTTTCGACTCCTACATATATTTTTCTGCTACTTGTGCTACATTTGAGATAACACGTAAGCCCTGACATAAATGCGACCAATATTTAGACTACATATTGACATACATATGTATGCAAGTAGGCGTAGCGGTAAGGCGTTTGGTCGCGCCGATTTCGAATAATTAGGGCTTTAAATGACATATATAACAGGATTTCGTGCAAAACACGTTTATAATGATAAGGGGTCGTGCACATATTACGTAACGCAACTTTTTGATAATTTCAGACCCCCACCATGTCACACTTTCAGAAAAATTGTTTTTATTAATCGTAAAATAAAACACAATGTTAATTGATATACATATGTTATATATTAGGCAAAGGGAAATCACATGTCACACTTCGTCACAAATCGCAACCCCCCGCCACCACCCTATCGCATTACGTAATATATGCACGACCCCTAAGCAAACATATTAGATTAATAATAGATGAATTTCTTCATGAAATATTTTACGGGTACAAGCGGGCCAAAATAATACCTACATTCCCATTTGAAGTTGTGAGCATTTGGACCAAAATTACAAAAATCTTCAATTTATGATTTTTAGATTTTTGTCTTCGTCGCGAAAAATGTGATGGATGAGGGGCGCATGTGTTTGTGGGGAGATGAAATGCTCGCATTTAGGAATGAACGGAAATTTGCTTTCAATAATATGCGCGTGCGTTTATGAATGAATTTTTTGTTGCTGTACTGCAGTTGCGCTGCGGTTGAAAACAAACACGCTGGCGGAGGGATGAAATAAATGCTGTATAGGTATATCTACATAACAATAAATAAATATATTATGATGACAGATATAATGCATGTGAATGCATGTGCACATTTTTTAGCACATATGTACATATGTACATACTTATATACATATACATATATACATATGTACATATGGCTGTATATACATATCCATATACGCATGTAAATATATATACATACATACGTATATTTGGATATTTATATACGTACACATGTACTACATATTATCTATATATGTATGTATATATATTTAGATATGTATACTTAGTATGATGACGATTGTTACGCTTATAATACATATGTATATAATGCATGCATAAAACCAAAATTGGCTCACTCTTATCATGCACATATTTAAGTAAAGTAAAATTTCACGTCAAATTGAATATTTAGATGATTATATCAATTCGTGGATATATTGGCAAAATCTAAAATTCGAGCCAAAACAATTAAAATTTATCAGAAATCATAGTCTGTTAAACAAATTTTGCCTTCGCTCAACTCTGTTAACTCGCCACTCTCACGATTTCCCCTGTCGGCCATTAGAGTGGTGAGCTGGACGAGAATTATTGATGCATTTTGACAATTCACACCGGCATCCTAACTTAATGCTTCTCTGTCTAATATACGTTCTCTGGTATATACATATGAAGATATACAAGAATGTTGTTTTACCTGTAGTGTGAATCGGTAGTTTACCTGCGTCGCTTCTGTGATCCTGAGATAGAGTAAAAGTTAGGAAAAATGTACGGTTGCCGTCAACCGCGATTTTATTGGAAAGCAAGTAAATGGAAAAGTTAGCAAAAGGAATTATTCGACGGGAAATACGGAATAATTCGCAGTTGCATATGTATGTATGCGTACATACACGTTTATTAGGGCGATTAGAAAATATTTACGCTGCCGTCGTAAACAATGAATTCCCAAAGAAATGTGTATAATAGAAATTGCGCGAAATTGGAAAAAAGTCCGTACTAAAAAAGTTTATAAAATTGTGAACAAATTTTTTGAGCATTATGTTATTTCGTACAAAGTCCAAAACTTTCAAATAACATTGAATTCATTAAGCTATATTTATGAATTATCGCCGCCTAAAATACAAAAGGTCGTAACTAACAAACATTCAAAAATTATCTATTTGAGTGCTTGTGATGATTTTCAACGATACTATTAGCAAAATTCAAAAGTGTTTCCTTTCTAAATTGGTCAAAGTTTTAGCTTCTGAAAATTTTGATTGAGAAGTTAGAAAAATTAGGTAGTTTGACTTACATGGTTTTTGTTAAATAAGCAACTATATTGCTAATAATATTAATTTATTATTAAAATTATTGAAATTAAATAAGGGAAGACAAAATTTTCAAAACTTGTCAATACACGTTGCTATATAGTGTATTTGCTCATGTTCGAAAAACCAAATTCCGAGTCAGATTCTGCGACATCCCCGATATAGTCAGTAGTTTTTGCATTAGTACGTATTAAGTAATATAAAAGTTGCACTAATCCAGACGGTAATGTAATTATTTACTCACAAATTAAAACTTTTTAATCATAATTTATTTTCGGATTTTACATTTAAAACACAATGTAAAACATTTATACAAAAAAAAAATTCTCAAGGAACTAAACAACACATACATACTTTACATTCACTCTCTCTAAAATTGTATTTTTGCTCAAACGCTGTTAACTTTGCTGACAGATGGTGAAAATTATCGGGTGGTGGGATAAGCCAATACCCTATGTTGGATGGAACTGTCCATGAACAATTTAGGGGTAATGCAAGCATATGAATGAATTATTTACGTTTTGATGTTCAAATAAGCGTACGACAGATATTGATTTCACTTTGTTTTATACACTTTGGTCACGGTGCAGAGAAAAGAAGGTGACGACAAAAACACGTCCGTTACTTCGTACTTACCTCGTTTGAAGGATTGACGTCACAACTAGCTTGAAAAAAGTTGATTTTTCAGAGTTTTGAGTGATTTTTACAAAAAGTTAAACACAGAATAATAAATGTGAAGTGCCGAATTTTGTATTTTAGCAGTTGCAGTGCAAATAAAACGTCCAAGTGCAGTTATCACCTTCCTTTTCGTCTCACTATATCTGTAGCAGCAACCGCTGTGATGTGTACGCTGCTAGGGTTGTCGTTATCTGGTTTTCTATCATTCTTGCACTTTGCTAGTAGCAAATAATGCCGCAACTATGACAGAAGATCCCAGAATTGTAAGGAAAAATTAAATAAAAATATTTTTATTTTCATTAAACACAGTTGCGGTCCAACAAATCAAACTGGTAGTTTTTTAAAATTTCAAAATAAGTATTATTGGAAAATTTTTAATTCCTCAGGAAATCCTAAGAGCGATTGGTAAATTTAGACCTTAGATTCGTTCGTAGAACACCAAAAAACGTAGGACAAGGTTCTAAATTTGGATTTACATGAAATCTTAAAACTCGACCCTTAGTTGGGTGCCGAATTCGAATAGCACGAGTACGTATGTACCAAAAGAAAAACTTCATGATACTCGTATTCATAACCATGCGAGACTGGGACACTTGCAGTGGTCCAACATGTGGATTCACCGAAAACATGTATTCCAATTTGAGATTACTGAAAAAGTTTGCCACACGAAAGAGGCTCTCCGAAATTGGCATTAAATCCCAAGTGTCCAATAGGTGGCATTCGGATTAATAATCTCTCTGTTTTTGCACCGAGGGGAAACTGCTAGGGCAGACACCTTGATTTGGTGCAGGATGGTTGATACCTCAACTGAAGGGAAGATACCGCTTGAGCACGATGACCAAGAACTGCCCCCTTCTAATCCAGGGTTTTAAGCGACACCGTGCCCATTGGACGGTTTGCGCCTCATCGACACCGGGTCGAGGAGTAACGGTGGCCTTACAAGGAGCGATGGCGCGGCGGAAATTTAAGATTAGGCCGTCAGTATCGCCTCGGCGAGAAAGCGGCCGTAAGAAGATGGAATACAAAACAACAAATAGCAACAACAACAATAGCAACAAAACATACAACAACAACAAGAGAGGGGGCGGGCTAATCCCCTCTCTGCAGACTTTTCCCCTGCAGAGACAGCCTTTTTCGCTGAGCACGCGACGAGCCCTCAACTAGCAGGGAAGCAGCGAGACGCTGGGAGAAGATACCCAGTGGGCATATGACCACGAGAAAAGTAGGGCATGAGCCAAACAAGTGAGGCATCCATCTCCAGCAAGTGCTCCACATCCCCAGTATCAACCAAGAGGCACCGATCTCCCAGTCCGAACCCCAGCTAGCCTTTCAGGGTGGTTAGAAGGTGCAGACAAAAATGCGGCAACCACATCCTCTGTTTTCTCCGGGGAGCTAGAAACTCTTGACGGCCGAAGGAGATCTGGGCTTACCGTCAAGATACCTGGAGCAGGGAAACCTCCTGAAATAGCATGCGGGATGGCTAAATTGAGGATGAGGTTCGAAACCGAAGCCTCACGCGCAGAAGAGTGGAGTTGCGGAAAATGAAGATCTCCCTACAGGGTTGAGAGGGAGCTCGGGATCTGGTGTTGCGGGCGGATGAGACAGGACAGCCCACCAGCTACTAAGATGCCGGCTAGCGGTGCTGCCCGAAAACTATCTGGCGGTAGCGCTGGGTTCAGAGGACCTAACTGATCTGCCAGAGGCGATAATGGACGAGGTCTGCAAAGGATGGACCAACCTGCTATCTTTTTTTTGGAGTATACTTTCGTCGGGGATTTCTCCTTGTAAAGATGAAATCACTGCAACATGGCTTGCGGAGATAACGCCCAAACTCGGACCCAGAGAAGGACCCAAGCTATGCACTAGGAAGGGAGAAGAGATACCTCCAACGCACACAATGATGGTGTTCCTTTCAAGGAGTGCGGAAAATCTCATCGAGCACGTTATCGAACTGTTAAATGACCAAAATGAGGAAATACATACCTCGGAATAAGGTAATAAGGGATCTCTCTACTGAGAGGCCTCGTGCTTGTATAGTGCTTGAGAATAGTACTGAATACTTTTGCATTACAGAATATGTTACGGGTAGCTTTGCAGACACAATTGGAGGTGGACAAAGTTTCCATTTACTGTAGTTTTAGCGACCGCCTACTATGCTAGGGACAACTCCATACGCCCAAAAGAGATCCAAGAACTCATAAGGTACAGCGAGAAAGCAAAACTGCCAGTCATTATTGGATGCGATGCCAACGAGCACAATGTGAAGTGGGGCGACGGGGTAAGTCCTTATTAGAATACTTAGTAAGCAATGATCTGGGTATACACAATGTTGGCCGCAGACCAACATTCATTACAAAAGCCAGAGAAGAAGAACTGAAACACATAGCAACAAACTGGCTGACGATCTGATCTTGCAGTGGGAACTTTCACTGTCGGATCACAGAATTATTAAGTTGAAGCTGAGCGCTAAGACATGGAACAGTAAACCCATTAGAAACCCCATGAAAACGAACAGGGAGAAGTACAACGACACATTGAGTTTAAATCTGCCGAGTATAGGGCACATACAGAAGTAAGTAGATTCAATGAAGTGGTCATTGATGCCTTCTACTGCAGCTGCCCTGAAACCAAACCGAAGGAGAAATCCAAGACTCCATGGTAGTCTCAGCACCTCTCATCCCTACGCAAGACCGTGTGAAGGCTTTTTAACGGAGTCAAGCGGAATGGGTGTTGGGGACAGCATACAGTACGGAAATCAGGAAAGCAAAAGGGGAAAGTTTTAAAAGCTGTTGTGAAGACATCACTCTCACGCCGGTAGCGTCAAGGCTTCATAGAGCCCCAGCTAAAGAAAAAGTAAACTACACTAGCTATTAAGCTGACAAACGGTGCGTATGCCGCTAGTGAAGGGGGAAAGAGCGCTAGCTCTGTTGACGACTCACTTCCTTGATGCATCTGCACCTGAAATTGAGACCTGTATAGGAAGAATGAGACCATAACAATCTGACTGGAACTAGCTACAAACTTATTTACGCAGCACTCAGTGAGATGGGCCATAAACTTGTTCGAACCATATACGTCTTCAGGGAGGATGGTATCGGGCCGGTGTTAGTAGATCCAGGAGCTCATAAGGTACTGCGAGAAAGCAAAACTGCCAGTTATTATTGGTTGCGATACCAACGAGCACAATGAGAAGTGGGGCGACAAATATGAAATCACATTATACGGTATTATGCAGAGAGCAGTAAACTCTTAACATAGCTAGGGAAGGTCATGGGAAAGGTAAGATCTTATAGTCCAAAAACATGGAGAAGGTGAGCACCCAGCTCCAGCTTGCTCAGCTCCGTAGAGGTGAGATCATTAAGGTAACTATATTTGAAAAAAGATTCAAAATTGAACTAGTGAACAAGACTTCATGGTGTACGTCCTCGCTGGAGAGACATCTCCGAGCTAGCACCCTGTGCTGTTACACGCACGGATAAAAGATTCCGGACGATATAGGGGCCGGGGCCTTCGGTCCCAAAATACTCACAGGACCCGAGTTGTTCCTTTCGATGATTTAATAATAGGTAAATTTAAACTTGAGATTCGTTTTTAGAGCACCAAAAAACGAAGGATAAGATTCCAATTTGAATTTTCATAAAATCTTAAAACTTGGCCCTTCACGGGGGTGTTGAGGCAAAATTTAAGGGCAAATTTTTATCACAGTTTCAAAACCAACCCCTTACCAAAATCGTAAAACAGTAGTACTATCTTGAAATTAATTTTCTTTTGTAAAATAGGGAAGTATTGCGATTCATAGAACCATAAAAGTCATTAAGTTCTATGGAAAATGAATTTTGAATTGTATCGAATGGTCTATGAATCAACTTCTTCTGAAATGAGCGTGCTTTTCAAGAAGCGAGAAATTTATGCTGTTTTCTTGATTACGAAAAATTTACTGTCAGCTTGTAAGACAAGCTATTTTGACAAAAAAATTATGTGAACAACTTGATAGGCATTTCTTGATCATGTAATTGCAGGGTAAGCCAGTTCCCGCAACTGCCATTTTTGCAGTTTGGCTGCCATTTTCTAATTTCATAACATCTTTCCTTGTGGGAATACCATATATTGCAGCGTCTTCTCGCACAAAATAGCGTACAGGACGCGGACCTTCTTACCTGATGACATACTGCGAATGATAGAGCATGCTTTCCAGATGGCCAGTGAACAAAATTCTGCAAGGCGAATTCATCACAGGTGGTGTTGAGCGTACAATAACAAAAATATACACTGTAAAATTATATAATTAATGACAGTGAGAATCAGTGAGAATTACAATTTTGACATTCCAGAAAGCGAATTCTCTCAGCTGCTAGCTCAACAACACCTTATATGAATTCGCCTTGAAACTCCATCTCGCTTGAGAGAACAAAAAGAAAAAAGTAAGCGAGAATCTAACATCTCTTTTATTTAAAATTTTTGTAAAATGTATTCAAAATGTGAATTATCAGGAAATTTAACAATATAATAACAAATAACATACCATAAATTTTAGAACAAGTTCGGTTAAACCACAAGGTTGGTGTAAGCACCAAATTATCGTTATTATTATTAAGCATGTAAAGGAAGTAACTTTGTAGACTAATTGTTCAAAATGATTTTTCATGTTCAGAAATACAAAAACGGTCTAGTGTAACAAGTAAAAAAATTGTTTACTTTCACATTGTCAAATAAGCCTATACAAATAGTTATTTCACTTTTTAGTTCACTAATTTTGATTGTGAGTAGATAACACTATTCGAAAAAATTTGGTTGCATTTTCGGAGTACTCGATGGTGAGCGGTGATGATTTGATTTAGGCTAGGGGGAGGTTATTGGTAATTCTACAGCTATCCTCGCTATTTTATTATTGTAGAGTCCTTAAAACCTACAAAAAAATCAAGCAAAACAAAAGTCAAAGGCCGGTTATACGAAACGCTAACAGTAACCGAATTCCGAGATTGTCTCTCTCTTGCAAAGTCAAGATGGAATTTACTTTGCGGCTCGCAACTCACCCATCCGTGGTTTTCTATGGCGAAATTTGTTTGAAAAAATTTTTTACTACGTTACCAAGAAGAAACTACTTACACACCACTACTCCTTCATTTCAGAAAATACGTGAGATAAATTTCACAAATTTTATTTAACAATAACTACATAATAATTACGTTTCTTATATGTACCTCCAAATCCTTATTCAGACATAGTAGGTATCCCAAACTTCAAAAGTGAAAGTTAGAGATGATACTTGACGGATGAGGGGAAAAAGCTTAGCACTGTTAATATGGATCAATGCAATTAGTAAAATGCTTTGCTCACCGGTCTTAAAATCAAAGAATTTAGTAAAAAGGAAAAGATAATAAAGGCATAACACTCACGCCCTTATCCGCTGCCGCACGTCGAAAGGCCTTTCCCGTGTTGTTGCAGTCGTTGGAGATAGTTAGCAGTTGGTATATAAAAGGTTTATATATGGGTATATAAGGTGTGATTATGGGGCTATGGACTTTGCGTGTAATCATAAGCTGAGTTTATTGCTTATTTGTAATGTACGCTATATTCAGCATACTGGAATAAATTATTATATCTTCTTTCCAATCATTACTATGATTTTTAGTTTACCTCTACTACAGTAATTTTGTTATCGGTTTTTCTTTTTTTTGTAATTAATTGGAATTCATTAAGTTGTGGTTTACTATTATTCTTAATATATTTCATAATTAGCGCAGGTGGTAGCACCACACAAACTTAAAGGCCCAAACTCGTCAAACCTGCGTATACATATGTAGATACATATTTCTGTAGGTATACGTTTTTTTGTTTGTGTATATATTTTTGGAGTTTAATAAACACGTAGTTCAGTTTTCAACTGAAAATAAAAGTAAGTATTCGAATTACTTACAGGAGTGGTGATGATACTAGGTTTCAACCGACTTCTCAGTTCCACAGTCAAAGGAAAAGAAAAGTGCATAACTTAGACGAAACAGACCTGGGCTACTTTTGACACTAGTTGTCAAAAGTTGGTAAAACTTCTTTCGGCTGAGCGAGCTGAATTCAAGTATGCATGTAATAGAAAATATCTCATGCGAGAGCCTTTTCCCAATTGGGTTTACGCAAGCTTTTGAAAATTGTATAAACTTAAAAAATTATAATACATATGGCTAAAAAACAAATAGTTATTCCCTCTATTATGTGAATATTACTGCAAATAAATTTTTGAATATTACAAAACGGGATAAGCTACAATTATGGATACAGTAAGTTAGTCTTAATCTGCCAACTTAATGCCGGATATCTTTGGCGTGGAATGTTCCAACAAGTCGTCTTGCAAATCTTCAAGTAGGTAATAATGGTTCCCAAATTTTTCTTTTACCCTTGCTTTTAGAAACTCCGGACTAAGTTTTGAATTAAAACTTTTTCAAAAGAAACACCTCCGATATATTTATTGTCCTATTTGAAAAGAAACTGACTGTGATCGTAAGTTATATTGACTGGCATTCCTCTCGTAAGCCTTTTTCATATTTCCTTGGACGTCTTGTCTCAGAAGCGCGGCTCTATCGCAAAGGCTTATTGAAAAAATCGTCTCTTCGAGCATACCCAAATCTCGCTGTAAAGAATTCTGTGGAGCATGTGTGGCCATATTAAAGCCATATAAAATTTCATAAGGTGATCGCCTATTTGTTTGATGTATCGAAGTGCTCAGGAAATACTACTTAAGTGCTCGTTCGTGTTTATGGTCGTTTTTAATGTATGCCCGTATCCCCGCAATCAACGAACGATGAACGCATTCGAATGCGTTGCTTTGGGGAGAAAACGTGTGAAATCCGTATTTCGTTAAAAAGGCATTGAAATCATTTGATTTTAATTGAACTCCGTTGTCGCTTATGAGAGTCTCGGAGACCCCAAAGGAGTGGACAATTTTTTTTAACAAAAATCCTATAATTGCTTTCGAAGAGACTTTTTTCAACGGATGGATCCAATGAAATTTACTGAAGTTATCGACGACTATTAGTAATCCTATATGGCATTTTCGGCTCCGAGAGTATGAATCTAATATATCGACATAAAGCCGCTGAAATGGACGCAGAGATGTAGCTTGTCTTCCAATAGGCGGACGAAGAGTAGTGTTAGGCGTTTTAGTAGTTTTGCAAACCTCACAGTGTAGGACATAATCGCGCACCTGTTTAATCAAGCCTGGCCAGAACAAACATCGGCGAATACGTGTGACACTTTTTTTTAAGTACTTGAGCTTTAATGCCTACCGAACTCAACGCCCACTAAGATTTTGTTGACGCGTTAGCCATACTAAGCTCGAGTGGTCGGTTATGCCTTCAAATGGTTGCAGCTCCAGATAACACCGAAATTTTTCAATCGCTATAAAGGTTGCCAGGCACTCGCGTTCAGTTACACTACAATTTTGCTGTGCTGAATTTAATTTTTTTTTTACATGTAGGCGACTGGTTTCTCAGTTCCTTCGTTTGTCAACTGAACCAATACTGTCCCAATCCCATAGTCACTTGCATCGCATTGGAGATAAAATTTTCTTGAAAAATCGAGATTTTGCAAAATACGAATTTAATAATGTTTTTAGCTTCTCAAATTCTCTTTGCGTCCCAGGCTTCCAAATGAACTTTTTCTTAGTATAAAGAACTTCGGTAATGGGGTACGTTACATCGGAAAAATGTCCACAAATTCCTAAAATACCCCGCACCTGTTTCAGGTTTTTTTTTTTGGTATAGGCCATGACAAAATGAAATCAAGTCGGTAGAAATTCTACCACTGCGTACGTCCTAAAGCGTGTCTCTCAAAGTTAGGAATTGACTGCATTTGGAAAATTCTACATCTGCCAATGTTGAACCTATATATGTATTTACGTAATACTAGCTCCAGTATCATGCAAGCCTAACTCGGAAAAATCTAAAAATCTCACTTTTGCATAAAATTTTCCTTCCGTATTGTTAGCAAATACCGATGAAAGCAAAAGCTGACGAGTAGGCCGAACAACTTTGTAATATTTTTGAAGTCTTATTGTATTTCTTTTAGTTGTAGTATCTCCATCTGCGTTAAATATTTGCTGCATAACTTTCCTTTGATTGCGTTTCGTGATGCGGATCAAGGTGAAAAGGGAAATTATGTTTCACCAAGGGATCGGATCGCTTATTTCGGGTGCATCCTTTAGCTGCGGAGTGCACCCCGCGAAGAGTTTTCCAACCGCCGTTGTGTGCATTTGCCACATTTTGGTTGATATGTTGCGGGTTCCTCACATCCATAACAGAACACAGAAAGCATTGGGAGGCAGTCTTGCCAGTGGCGGTCTTCCTCTCCACAATTCCAATATTTGTAGGGTATAGTGGGCAGCGCAGCGGCTATATTCCCACCAAAATCGTCTTCAGCCACCTCTTCCGCAAAAGGAACTTTATCTTCAGCCGCAATATTACGCCGAACGCCGACGTGCTGTGATATTTCTCTTCTGGAAACAGATTCTCCCTCATTTGGCATAGCTCTCGTAAATGAGCAACTGAGCGGATGTTTACATAAAGTGACTCTTGACGAATTTGTGGTTTAGATAGCTAACTAGAATTTCTGTAAATTCTTCTTCGCAAATTACACAAATAGCATCATAAAATGCTTCAAAAGACTCTCCGGCCCTTTGCTTGCGACTTCTTATCTGTTCTCGTATGACAAAATTTGAACGATAGTCTTTGAACTGATACTTAAGCGCAGCACAAAAATATTGCCACTAATCCCCTTTCGCTTGTTTGTGGTATCTCCAATACCAATCGTGAGCTTTTCCGTTACGGAGAATGAACTAGTGTTTACACAATAGAGAAAAATCTTTATTTAAATGCGTTTGCGTGAGAGACTTAATTCAGTATATAAAATCATCGACAGTCAATCCGTCAGATGACCCATAGTATTCAACATTCCAATTTAGTATGATGTTAATTGTTTTGACTGGCTGCCAATTAGAAAAACGTTGGTTGTTATCGTTCTAACCATTACCTGAAAAATCTAACCTATTGGGCGGGCGCTGATTCGCTTCATTTTGGGTACGGTTCAAATTAAGGTTGGTTGTATTCGGGAAACACTTTCTTCAACTATTGGAGAAACTCGGTTATAACGTATAAAACAATGTTTTGTTGCGAGAGAAAAAAAAAACATTTTGGGCTATTACTCAGCTATCCTCATATGAAACATAATTCGATGATAATACAATACTCATGCAAAACTCACTATTAAATCAAGTCTAGGTAGAACTCCCGCTACTCAGAAAAAGACAAAATTCCACCGCTTATTAACAAATAAATAAAAATTCAAGGAAAACTTGGACTTATTCAACGGAAAGCGTAATTAGAATCAGCGCAAATTAAGTGCTAAATCCTGCCGAATAACTCACAAATTATAAAGAGAAAGGAAAAAAATAACGGTGTAATATCAGAGAAAACTTGAACTCTAAACTTCCACCAAAGCTACAAAGGATAGAAAAGCGGTTTAACTACTCGATCTATATCTATATTGGGGGAATTTTGTGAGCATAAAAAAGGTTTTAACTAGCGAGTAGAAAGCTAGGCGGATCCCATTGATTTAGGCTAGTCTTCAGTGGTCGTGGTGGTTCTTAGAAATTCTACAGCTGTCCTCATTATCACATCTTATTATTGTACAGTCCCTAAAAACTAAAAAAAGTCAAGCAAAACAAAAATCAAAGGTCGGTTATACTAAACGCTAACAGTTACCTGAACTATACGGTTGTCTCTCAACAAAACGGAAAACTTGCAAAGTCAAGATGGAATTTACTTTGCGGCTTGCAACTCATCCGTCCGTGGTTTTCTATGGCGGAATTTGTTTGAAAATCCCCAATTTTTACTACGTTACCAAGAGGAAGCTACTTACACACCACTACTCCTTCATTTCAGAAATGCAACAAAAAAATTGGTGAGATAAATTTCACAAATTTCATTTAACATTTACTACATCATAATTACGTTCCTTATAACTCCGAATCCTTATTCAAACATAGGTAAAAGTTAATTCTAATTACTATAACTGTAATTTACGAGCCCATTTCTGAAACTATATTTTGTGAACTTTACAAAGTTTTTGGCGAGAAATAATAAAAACAACAAAAAAATAAACTCGCAAAAAATTAGAAAATATGTATGAATATAATATAAGTACAATGTATCATAGAGATGATACTTGACGGATGAGGGAAAAAAGCTTAGAACTATTAATATGAATCAATGAAATTAGCAAAAAAATTTAAAATCAAGAAATTTAGTAAAATGGAAAAGATAATAAAAGAATAACACTCACGCCCTTATCCGCTGCCACACATCGAAAGGCCTTTCCCGTGTTGTTGCAGTCGTTGGAGATAGTTAGCAGTTGGTATATAAAAGGTTTATATATGGGTATATAAGGTGTGATTATGGGGCAATGCACTTTGCGTGTAATCATAAGCTGTGTTTATTGCTTATTTGTAGTGTACGCTATATTTAGGATACTCGAATAATTTCAAGGCGAATTCATAAAAGGTGTAGTTACTATAGCAGCCGATTTGATTTTTTAATTCACCTACATGTATTTTGTTTTTGCTTTTGCGTATGAGCTTTCAAAAGCCGTAAAAAAAAACAAAATGTATGTACATTTTGACAACTCTTACACAAAATAATACATGGAAATTTTGTAGTTGTATTTATAACACCACCTTATATGAATTCGCCTTGAATAAATTATTATAATCTCTTTCCAATCATTACTATGATTTTTAGTTAATCTCTACTACAGTAATTTTGTTGTTTTTTCTGTTTTTGTTTTGTTTCTATAATTAATTGGAGATGATTAGATTGTGGTTTACTATTATTCTTAATATATTTAATTTTTTTTTGTTTTATTTTTGGTTTTTGTAACTTTGAATTTAGTACAGCCGTACTCGCTACCTAGGATTAATGATTATAGGTGCAGGATGATTCAACATTTCCATTTGTTTTTGTTGGTTATGTCCATAGGTAACGGATGGGGGATATCTGAGAGGTGGACCTGAAACGTGGAAATCCAAAAAAATAAAAAATAAAATTGACTAAGGATAATTTTATCATATATACGTGTGTAAGACGTGCTTATCCGTTACCTATGGATATAACCAACAAAAACAAATGGAAAAGACATGGGGTTCAGCTTGGTGGTTATATATGTATGTGAAATCGTGTTTATTTAATGTGCATGTACATATGTATACATATGTGCATATACATGGTTATATACATTATATATGTATGTATATTTTTTAATCTTTTGATTAAAAATTTCACGAAAACCTAGAAGACTCGCAACATTGTGATCCACGCGTTAGACAGTAACTGGTTCCAGTTGCTATCGCCGCATGGCTGTATGTTCGCCGAAACAAAAATTAGCGCAGATGGTAGCAGCTCACAAAATTAAAGATCCAAACTCGTCAAACCTAAAACTTCTTTCGGCAGAGCGAGCTGAAATAAAGGTTGAATGCAGAAGAAAATATATCATGCGAGAACATGTTTCCAATTGTGTTCGCGCAAGCTTTTGAGAATTGTATAAACTTAAAAAAATTGCAATACATATGACTAAAAAGCAAAAAGTTATTCCCTCTATGTGAATACTGCTGAAAATAAATTTTTCAATATTACAAAATATTTTCGTCTTTGGTATTAATTACTACAAGTACAGAAATCGATTAAAATTAAGTGGTGATACGTTTATTACCACACGAATTCAAGAGCTTGTACAAAAGATGCAAATTCAGAAATCTCATTGATACAAACTAAAGCATTTACTAAATATTAGAATACATAAAAAATTAAAAGAGTCGTGTAACTTGGAATGTGCAAATTATGGGCATAGTTGATTAAAAAAAAAATGTATGCTCAAAATCACAAATACAATCTCAAAATTTGGGCAAGCAACTCCGTTGTTTCGGAGTCTCATAGTGTTTTGGCTATAACTTTAAAATTTCTGAATCGGTTTTCGATTTTTATGTATGTACATGAAAATTGTACCGCAGAAATCTACTTCGAAAATTAGAGCTAAACCAACATACACCACTTTACAAGATGCACGAAATATTTATATTTTATATTTTGAAATTATTCGCAATTAAATGCAGTTTTAATATAGTACCACATATAACAGAGTGATTTGAACAAATAGTTTAAAATTAATTTGAAATCAGTAAAACTTTAAAATTTTTCTTAAATTTGTGGTACACTGATTTTTGAATTAATTTATGTTTAAGAGAGGGGTTTGGCCCTAATTTCATATTATGAGAGTGTATTTTCGATTACATTTTTTATTACTCAATTAAGCGCACACACAATATGTGCTATGTGGCATTCCCTGTTATTTTTTACTGTACGGATTATTACTTGTTTTCAATTATAATACTATTAATTAATAGCCCTTTTGATTTTACAACTGCTTATGCAATTAAGCGTTTCGATTACAGTTTATTTTTAGATTGATACCGTTTATTTTTCAACCATGTGGTCCCTGTTTATAATAATAAAAAGGTCAAAGTGATCCCTGGCCAGCAAATCGTAGGAAAACTTATTACTAGAGGCATGCAATTTTCGATCTTTATATTTCGTACACACATATAGCCGAGTTGCTGTTATTCACATAATTAAGTTTTTGATATTTAGAAGTTAAATACATATATAAGCTTGTACTAAAAAAAAATTGTTTTGAGGAATTTTAAAAAATTGGAGCACTGATTCCTCCCTAAAATTTAAAGCCCGAATAGTCATTCATTAACTCATTAAACTCAATATTGATTTTACTGCACACCATAAAACCAGTGTTTACATTCTCTCGATTTCAAATGATTAGCTTGATCGCAAGTATGGTAAATTGGAACGCTTTAATTTATATATACTTATATATGTAAATTAAAAGACCTTTTTCTGACTGCGTTGCCCGTGATAACTTGTATATATAATTATAACCTATTCTTCGGCATTTTTTTTTTAAATTCCTATCAAATATTTCTTAATAAATATTATGGCGTCAATAGTATTTTATTAATTTTTAAAATTAGCATGTCTATACTCGTATGCACTGTTTTAAATTACGACGAGCTTCTTCCCTAATCGAGTGGCGAAGTTAGTAAATAGACTTCGAGCTTGCCTTGTGTATTTAGGCGCACGTTTTTTGCTGCGTAGAGGCGCATCTTGACTACGACGGTTTTGTCGGTTTGCTTTCGGAAGTAAAACGGCCATTCAGCTCTACCGTTTTTGCTAATTTTTTTATTTGCTGTAGCTGGTATTTCTCATAAAATTTAGGTATACTTTGTATAAAATACAATTCTTGTTTCAGTATTAACATGATTCATTAAAAAAATATCAAAAATTAACAATAATTGTTTGCAATTAAAATTTTCACTTTAGTGTAATTAAATTGATTGAGCTACAAAATTGTATGCCTGAAAATTTTCGAAAAAATTTTGTTTGGAAACCTAGAAATTTGGATGCTATTTTATTTGCTTAATTTTTGCTTTGGCTTCCATGCTTTTTGCCAAAGAATGAACTATTTAGGGGCTTGCAATAGCGACGCACAAAAGTAGACCGATAGTGCCAGCAAACGTCGCCATATTTTTCCCCGCTCTTTTGACATTTCTCTTCAGTAAGGTTTGTCATTTCATCATGGAAGGATATACGATCCATAAACGAGTCGAGATTATTAAAATTTACTACCGAAATTCGGAGTCAGTGGCCTCAACTTTAAGAGCGCTACGTCCAATTTATGGTCGTCGTCATATCTGGCTGAATGGCTTCGTCAATGAGCAAAATATGCGTTATTGGACAGGCATCAATCCACTCGTACTCCACGAGTCAACATCGCATCCCGAGATCAAGAGCGGCACGTAACTGTAAATGGGAATCGCTACCGCTCAATGATAACCAAATATTTTTGGCCCGAATTGGATGATATGGGCTTGGACAATATGTGGTTCCAACAGGACGGCGCCACAAGCCATACAGCGAATGTCACAATCGGTTTATTGAAAACCAAATTTGGAGAACGTGTTATCTCACGGAATGGCCCAGTCAATTGGCCGCCTCGGTCGTGCGATTTGACGCCGTTAGACTATTTCCTGTGGGACTACGTCAAGCCGTTGGTTATGCCAACAAGCCAGCGACGATTGATGAGCTTCGTACGAATATCGAACGTGGAATTGCAACAGTATCGGCCGATTTATGCTTGAAAACCGTCGAAAATTGGGTTCAGCGTCTGGACTTCTGTAAGCGTGCCTGTGGTGCAAAAGAAATCGAGTTCCATACATAATGGCATCGAATGCACTTTCACAGGAATAAAGAATTTAATTCATAACCGAAACCGTTTTTGTTTATCTAAAAAAACTTTTGTAACGTTCCTACTGGAAACCCCTTTATTTTTATAACAAATAATTCAAATTAGATAAAGGAAGACAAATTGGTCAAAACTGCTCAATACATTTTGCGACTATTTTTATGGGTACATGTATACAAGTAAATACATATGTATGTATAATGTGTGCTTAAACATATACTATTAAATAAACGAAAAATAAGTTTAAAGAGTATTTGCTACGCCATTTCGGCGTGGTAACATATTGCATTCTGAAAAAGCAGGATTCCCCTCGTAAACTATAACATATTTATAATACATTTATTTCAATTTATTCGTTTATTGCAAAAGAAGTTAAATTTTAACACATTAATAGAACAGCTGATTAGAATATTGGTTTTGCTCGTTTTCGAAAAAAGCAAATTCGGATGGAATTTCGCGATACCAAATGATATCGGTTTCGGTTTTTTATATTTCCGGCAAAAACCTATTCCGAGTCGGATTCTGCGACATGCCTGATTGTATCACAAACGGAAGCAAAGAACATAGATTACATCGCGTTTCGTTTCCTGTGCCAAGAGGTCTTGCCCGATTTAACGACACCAGAAACCAATTGGATTTACTCAGATTCTAATATCAATCAAAAAAAGTCAAATTAGTTTAGATTAGTTAGAGCGATGCAACTTCTTTCTAATCAACGTTCCTTGACGGAAGGACCAGTACATGTTTTAGCAGAAACATACTCAGCGACTCACCATGATGAAAACAATTTTAAATGAATGAATGAATGAATGAATGAAATGAAAAGTGCTAAATTCGCTGTGTGTTATCAATTCAGCTAACGTTTCTAGACCAAAGAGTTATCGATATTCATAAGTGTATCACATCGATATGCATATTTTGTATGTACTTATGTGTGTATATATTGTATATATTGTATATATTGTATATATTGTATATATTGTATATATTGCATATATTGTATATATTGTATATATTGCATATATTGTATATATTGTATATATTGTATATATTGTATATATTGTATATATTGTATATATTGTATATATTGTATATATTGTATATATTGTATATATTGTATACATGTATATATTGCAGGGTTCGGCACTTACACATATGAAGACAAAATAAGCTCTGCTGAGGAGGATGAACTTAATTCTTTTGTAGCAAGTTTTTCTCTTTACGGATTCAACATTCATTTGCACATAATGGATGCAGCACACTTCAGAGAGTTAATTAAAAAGCTAAGACGTTCATATGTATCTAAAACGCCCGGTAGAAAAGCAACATTGCTAGGTAAAGAGTACGAAAAACGCATAAGGTCTGCGAAATATGTTCATCCTCATTATGGTCTCTTTCTTGTGGCATGGAAGAATACTGCTAGCAATACCAAAACGGTGGTTACTATGCTCCATAACGTTAATGGCATAAAACTGGAATAGATATTTAGGATAGCGTGCACTGCTGCTAATTTGCTAGCTAAAAATATCGTAAACAAAGAACTTGCAAGAAAAGTGACGATACTTTTAAAAAGGACACGCTGTACTAACCTGGAGAAATGTATTTTTTTAAAAAGTGACACAAAAATTAAATCCCTGCTGAAACACTTTGGTTTCCTCATCGTGGCAATTAACCGAAAAGTAAAAAATTTGTTGTTGCCTTCGAGAAAGATGTGCAGAAATTCTTTCTTTGAATCCAGTTTCTGAATTGTTAAAAGAAAAGTGCAGGCAACATCTAGGTCGTTTGCTAATGCAGATAATTTATGGGTTTCTCTTGAACTTCCCGAGAATCAAACACTGAAGTAATTTTCCAGAAGCGGATTTCACAAGCTTATAATGATAGAAAGCTTTTATGTGCAGACAACAGATATTACTGACTTCTTGTTTAGTTATTGGAACTGGATTTATTTTTGGATTTTTGAAGTTTTACATTGGAGTTATACTATTGAAAAATTTGAATAAAGATGCCAATTTGTTTTGGCGAATGGTTACGTTGAAGTATCATTCATTAAACTGGAGATTTGTTTAGTGCTATTTAAGAACGAAAAATATGTGTGCTGGTCAATTTTTGGTCAATGTGGTTATATATTTAAAAATACTATGCAGATAAAAACGGATTAAGTGCTAATCCGAAATTGCCCTTGTATTTTCATAGGACTCATTCACTATAGCGGAGTTTTTTTACTAACCAACACTACATCTCAGATCGTATATCATTTTACCGAGTTGGTTCAACTCTGATATTTTTCCGAGTTAGTGTTGTTGCTTTACATGCAATTCTGTTGTTTTGATGGTAAAAGCTCCATTTCGGGTTTCAGTTGAATTTTATTGTTTCCACAAAATTAATGGATATATTTATGTATGTAAGTATGTTTGTATATTATTCAACGCTCTGAACTGCGTGAGGTAAGACACCGGTTATTTACACAATTTTTTAAATTATGTACTCTGTAGCCGTATACACTTATTAGAAAAACTTAAGTTTGGCTTATTCAAATAAATTCGAAGGCAATACTACACAATAAATATTATTGAAACGGAAAATACCACTACGAGACGATGATTTGATTATTTCTTATTAAAATCTTAAATTAGTCCTATCTAAGAATATATATAAATATATATCATATATATAAATATATATCATGCTCATTCGTCTATATTCTTCCTCCCTATTTCATGCCTAAGTATATAAGTATAGAATTTCAGAAAAACCCACTCAGGAACGTTTTCAAACATACATACGTACATATTTACAAACTTATTCATAAATGTATGTGCCCGTGACACGGCCTTAACTTCCTTTTTAAGTAATCGAGTACATATACATACATACGTATGTACCTATGTCCATACATATATTTTCAGGCAGAATAAATATCACTTAAAATGTACACAAATTTAAAAAAAATGTTGATTAAGTATGCATATTTGGATTAGTAGTACAAACTGGACTAAGAATGTTTTCAAAATTCAATTGTGTTTTTTTCGCGAAATTCAATGAATTACACGCTTTCTGAGTTTCATCTAACCTTTATTCCTTATACTGAAAATTATTTTTAAATAATATATCAATTAACAAGATATTTCAGCGAATATTGGCTTCTCGTGGTCTAACCTACTCTTAAAGGCAAAAGTCGGATATTTATAGCTAATTTATAATTTAAAAAAAATGCGCATTTCAAAGTTCAGTGATTAAAATCTTCGATTGCACAGATATACAGATTTTAAAAGATAATGCCAATCCTAAGCACCTATTTTATTATAAATTATTATTTTAATTTCAATTAAATTTTTAATGTGTCCTCAGGAATACCGATTTTTGAGATAATGCTACTTTTATGCAAAAATTCGTATTTGGTAAGACTTAACTCAAAATGTCAATTCCAATAAAAAATTTACGTATGCATGTACATATACATACATACACACATACATATGTATGCATTATCACTATTTGAATAACTTTACTTTTGTGTATTCTATAAATCTATTCATTTTCATTGCGTTTCTGTACCTTTTATGTAGGCACGATAAGAAATCAAAGACAACAGCACAATTTTTTCTTCGATAATTTATTTCTCACTAATTTCTTACGGGATAAAGCTCGTTAAATTTGAATTAAATAAATACAAGCAGCAATATATACGCGATTCTCGGACGTACCAACGAACTAAGCACTATGTGGAATTCAGTCTCACTACGCGCAATAAACACTCACATCCAATTCGTGCAGAATCCTTTGCGCAACTAAATACGAAGCTACACAATACAACGTCAGGATGGTGCGACAATTCCTGTATAGGCAGACACAAATTGGCCAAAATTAACAACAACTACAGTAGCAGCAAAAAACGTATATATCGGTATGCAGTTTTCAAATACGAAGACGATGTAGGCATACGTCACCGCCAACCAGCGCAATGTAGCGCTATGCAACACCACGAATGTGGCACATATTTAATGTAAAAGTAAGGACGACGGAGTCATAACGAAGCACACAAAGTAACGAAGCTGATGGTTGACAGTCCCGAGTCGTACACGAAAGTCAAAACAACAGCAATGGAAGAAGTAACAGCAATAGAAATTAAAGTTGACGATGCAAAATCCGAAAGGCGGATATTATTGTTGAATAGTTTCGACATAGCTGCCGACGTGTGCTCTGTTGTTAGTCGTTTTTCTTCTCGTGAGGCATGGACGGATACCTTCGTCATAAAGAGCGGAAAAGCATGTTGAGTGGGAGGTCTGTGCTTAGTAAGTATTGGCGTATCATTAATGTCGGTGTTATTGCCGATTTCGTTGTTGGCGACCACAACCACAACAACATACCGCAAACACGCGTCCAAAAGTAACAACAATACACACAACTTTCGATATATACATACATATAAATATTATTACATAAGTACACATAAATATACGAATATACACTTACTGGTTGTACAGGTCGTTTATGTTGGGCAGATGTAGCCCTATAGAAGCCTCTCGATTAGGGCCGAGTTCGATCACACATGTTGGTTCTAACCAGGTATTCATTTCTGGTTCCAACAGCTGTTGCAACACTTATTTCATTGTATTAATTCTCTAATATGTATGGATGTGTGCATGTGTATGTATAAAGAGGGTGTGAGTGAATCATAAATACCAACATATGTATGTTTGTATGTACATGCTTACACTAAGGATGCTTACCTTTGATATCATACATATGTATGTATGTACATACATCTCTACTATATTCCTATCTGTGGGTATACACAAATAGAAAAAAGCATAGTATCTCACTGTCTTCTGTAGACTTGGAAGCAAAGAAGAGTGTGGATGGTGAAGGTGGATTTCCGTATATGAAAAGGTAGTTGTAGGGTGGAGGCAGTGCCTACGGTAATTCAGCCGTCTAGACAAGTAACAACTGGATCACGATGGCATATATGATCCAATTCGGACAATAAAAACGACTTCAATCCGGCAAACTGGACGAAAGTATTACATACATATGCACCTTGGAGCATACAACGTCGATTAGTTAACAGTTACAAATGTAATTTAGGACTCTCATCCTGTGGTGTGACACTAGGTATTGGAGGCAGAGGATGAAATTCTCCTGTTCCTCAAACGTTATGTTTATGGGGGTATTTTCGTAAAGATGCTACTTGGATTTAATGTTATTGAGAATGATATTGCTAAAGGAATAGTAAATCAAAGCACTTACAACAAATAACTAAATTATCGAAAACGCCGGGCAATACAATTACGCTAAGCACACACTGCAGCCGGCATCGGCCGAGCAGAGACGGATGTGTGCGGGCGACATATGTATGTACGTACATACATACATACATTTGTATGTATGTAAATAAACACGTGTTCAAAATGGATCCATAGATGAACTCGCCTTTGCACGTATTTTTATATGAGCGCTCTTACACTTATGTATGTAAACCGATAACGGAACCGATATCGGCCGTTGACTTTCGTCGGTGACGATGAATTTAAGCATGGCTGTTTTGTTCGCCAGATATCAGTATTAAAATGAATTGCGCAAAAATCATAAACTGTGTACCAACCCGAGGAATCAGTTTCGAAAATAATATCACAATATAATGAGTTAATAAACCAGGAATATCTGGAGATATGAAAAACAAATGTGTAATTAACAAAACTAACACACAAACGTCAGCTGCTCCGCAAAATTCCACTGCCGCGTTAACGTTGACACAACGTCCAAATTCTGCCACCTCCCATCCTTCAACAACTCCTTCGTGAAATGTTACTGATAAGAACAATGCGAACCAAATCAAAAAACGCGCCACTGATTGTTGTTGCTTCGAGCACCAATACGGAGCTTGATGTGACTATCCGAATGAAGTGGCTTCATCTCTCGCCGTTTTCTACTTCTGTTATTGCCTATAACATTATTGATTACGTAGCCAAACATGCTAATTACAACTTCTACAGTCATGCATATTTGATCAAATGAAAAACTGGATGCGTAAGAGGCGGCAGTGTTTTAATTGCTGTCCAGCGAAAACATAGCGCAATTTTCTACGAATGAGCAATAATAACTTGGTGCTTAACAAAGTCAGTGTGTGTGTACAAAGCCCTCATGTGTCCCTCTTCTTTTACGCTTAATATATTCCGTCAAATAGCTCAGACGATCTGTATAAATCAATTTGTGTACTTGATAATCATCTTATTGTTCTATAAGATTTTAATTTAAACGATGTTATGTGGTGTAATATAGTTAATACCTTGTAACAATAGTAGTAGTAAAATGTACATAATTGGTAATTTGTTAAGCATAGATAAGTATTTCACAACAAGCATCAGAGGTTTTTGGATTTAATCCTTATTAGCAATAAAATGAACTATAAATTATCTGAATGTATTTTTCCAGTACAGGAACCCAATATGCATTATGTTCCTCTGGTGTTAGATGTAATTCATCATCATTCAATTATAGTATTTGTAACTTTTCCATCTAAATAATTTATTTCTGAATTTGGACTGGGAGAGCTTGTTTTTCTAATCTTAGTGTGTCATCTTGATATCATATTTAAATCTAAGGTGGGTGAATTATTCCACAACAATATTCCACTTTTGTGCAACAAGTCGTACAAGGTACGACTTGTTTCTTTCTAAATACAAAAAATTTGCCAGGTAATACAATTGTCTGTTTGTATTGACTTTGTACACTTTTTTTTAGTCTGTAAGAATAATTTTGTATTCATTGTCTATATCACACAAATAAATAAATAAATTTCCTTTCAACATGTTTTGGAGTTGTTTCAATTGACTTATTAAATATTCTAAATTTTTGCAAAATGTATAAAACCATGTGAAATCAATATTTGACGCACGTTTATTTGAAAAGCAAAAGGTGAACAATTCATAAAATACAAAAATACCTTTGATTTGGCTTCACTTGGTATTTGTGATTGGCTAATCTAAACTCACTCTGTGCTCTTAATATCTCTTGACCAAGCCGATAGCCCAGGTAGCTTGCAATTATATTAATATGTAAATTTAATTATACTTTTAATAAAAATGATAATAAGATCTAAAATCACTAAAGCGGATATAGTGTCATTTCAGAAAAAGCTTGAACACTATATAACGAAATATTCGTAGGGTATATAAGTTGATGATAGGGAATGTAATGGTTTGGTGATCATATTTTTCATTAATCTTATTTTCTATCTTCTTCTTATATACTATAATGATACTGGTGTTGAGAAGGCAGCTGATTAAATTCGCTTTCTGAACTGAATGTTAAAACTATATGTATGTTGTAGTTCTCGCCGATTCTCACTGTCATTGTGCGTACAATTTGTTAGTGTATATTTTTGTTGTTGTACCCCCAACACCACCTGGTACGTATTTGCCCTGCTGTATTTTATACACTTTACATTTTTGTTTGATAATGGCAAAAAAACACATTCCATCACTATTCTGACGTTCAGTAGAAGTATATGCGAGAAGTATAAAATGCGAGGAAATGTGCATATCATAACAGAGAAACACGTCGGTAAAAATAACATGTGAAGAGGACTTGATGCATTTTCGGTAGCTGTATGCTGCACTAGTTATTACTAAGTATATGTTTTTTTAATTATTTTTGTTATTAATGTAAAATTAGCACAACCTTGTTTTTGTTTAATTCTGTCTTATGCTTCTGCTTGTATTTGTTGTCTTAAAGTTGCTTTGGTTTTGTTTAGTAATGACTGCGAACACCGACAAGGCGTTTAGCGTTCATGATTGCAGCCTTGCCATGGTGAATGTTTTATGTAATCGCCAAAAAGGCCTAAAATGGTTAATTTTAATGCGCGGAGTCTAAATGCTGAAAAAATGGACAATTTGAGAAAAACGTTGGCAAGTGGACTTCTGCCTATTCGGTAGTAAACCATTACCCAATAATCACAGATATTTAACAACCAATCGAGTGCTACAATCACCGGTTTAACCTAAATAAAGCCGATTGACCAAAGTTGAACCTCTTAGTTGACAATTTATGCAGATCCAAGCCCCATAGAAATAATATAAATAAGGGAGCAGCTACTCTAAATAAAACTATACTACGAAGTGCAAGCGAAACTATTCCCTAAACAAAATTTATCATGAAAAATGTATACCCTGATGGAAGAACTAAAGTTATCAGAACACAAAGAAATACATAATTTCACGGCAAAGATCCACCCTCTCACTCCCACCGGGCAAATATGGCATATCATCCGTCGATTATGTAGTTTAAAACCCCACCTCCCAATACACTCTACACTCACACTCTATATACTCTATAACTACACAAGTTTCAACTCAAGCTACAACAGACAAACTAATAACAGCAAACTTATTTGCAAAACACTTGATTTTGCTAAAGCGTTTGACAAAATCGGAATTCACTCATGCCAAAAACTTTATGACAAACAGAGCAATTAAAATAAAAATTTACTAACAATTCTCTGAATCACACTCCAAAAAGGGATCTTGCAAGGGTCCCCACTTTCTGTGATACTTTTCTTATAGCATAGAACTAACTTACATCTCTAATCACATCCAAAATATATTACCGTCTATTTATTTTCGGATACGTACCTAAATCCACCATTAACAAACTCAATTCAACACTCAGCTCTGCTATAAGAACTGTTCTTGGCGCATACTATACTACACCAATTAACAATATGGCACTCGAAGCAGAGTTTGCTCCTTTAACACAAATGAGAGAAGGTGGGACAACAAAACTAAGCAAAAACCTTTTTTTTTCAATGACCAGTCTCCACTTTCAAAACTATCAATAAACTAACTAATCCATCGTATAATAAAAAAAACCTCAAGAATTGGGTATTCCCTTCAATAACAAATTTAAAAAACACTAAGCAATTCCCTGAATGGCAACTACTTACATTTCGGTTGCACCAATGGAAAAAAGACAACACTCCTGCAATAGTATTTCAAAAATACTTCTCAGAAATAACCAACGAACTCACAAATAAAATTTTTAAACTAATCTTTACAGATGGCTCAAAAACCGACAACCAAACAAGTTTTAATGTTATACAAAACATTAAAATATTCAAAACTCTTTGTTAAAATACAAAAATAAAATCAAACTTATATGGATACCGGGAAACGAGCATATTAAAGGTAATAAGCACGCATATAGGACCGCGAAAGATGCGCAAAACCGACATTTAACTAGATACATATGTCTCCAAGATCACTATGTACAGATATACAAAACTACATACAACCAAAATTTAAAACTGCTTTGCTTACAGAGTGAAATGTAAAGTGTGTATCAATTCCGTATATAAAATTATCGCGGTGCTTCGAGAAAAGTGGATGACCGCCAGCAAAGTAACCATAGGTGCATTACAAAAATGGCTTGTTTATTCCTACCACTTTTCCGTGAACGAATATCCTTAATTAGAGCGAAACGCCATACCTGTAGGGGTAGACTGCTATTAACCTTATTTATTTAATGTTCAAAATTTATTTCAGAATACTTATCTTGTGAGTAAAAGTTTCTTTAAAAAATATTAAAATTTCCAAAACAATAATTTGCTGAGGTAACAATACGGCTTGAGCAATTTACGAAAAGTATAGACGTCAGTAAGCACAGTTTATGACAAAAAAAAATCAAATTGAAACTAGGTATATTCCTTTTTTTGTATCCTGATAGATTACAAGTTTATGACAAGCGGTGTCGTCATAGAACCAACTTCGTGGTGGTATGTCTTAAATTTAATATGCATTTTGGGGTAATAATTCACAAACTGATAATATACTTGTAAAGCATTAATAATAGTTCAGGAATATATTTTAGGAAATATATAAACTTTAATTTATATTTTTACTTCAATGCAAAATTTCTAAACCTCTAAGCTCTAATACTGAACGTTATTTTTGAAGAATAGCAGTTGTAAGGAAAGAAAAAAATTTTTTATATCAATTAATTCGAGACTAAAAGACGTCATTTTCGCAAAAAGTGTGATGGAACCAATTCGCGCATAATTTTTATAACGAAATGAAATACTATCAAAAATGCTGATTAGCTAAATTGTTCAAAAATCGTGTTTAACAACTCAGAATAATCTTGCGGATATGATGTTATGGATATGACAAGTTCTCAAAAACGGGGCCGTAAAAGAAAATATTAGTTTTTATATTCTTTTAATTTAGAGCACGCCTCTTCTATCTAATTTGATCGACAAATTATCTATTATGTTTGGTATACGGTATTCGATTTTCTCAGGCCACGTTTAGAGAACTGCTTTCAACATTTTAAAAGTACTGATTATAAAGAAGATATGGATTCAAAGTAGCTAAGGTTCGTATATGTATGTACATATGTGTTGTATTTATAAATCAAGGAAAAATCCCTACTGAGTTATTGTGGGTGTGACGAAGTCGTAACCTTGTACTCTACAATCCTTGCTCATAAAAACCAATTTTGATGAACAATATACATACACATACAAACTGCATTTTTAGTATTTTTAATTAATCTATTTTTACCATGTTAGTTAAAAAAACTGGTTGTATCTTTGAAGATACAATGAGCACTCACGCGTATGTATGTACATATTTCAATTGTCACGCTGGTTATCTAATACCGAAGTAGTTGCATTCGGGTAGCCAGCGGAGCAAGTTATCTTTACGTTTTTCATCAAATACTAAATTACTTTGAATATTATTTTAATTTATGCAAAGTTTCTTAATTCAATAAAGTAACTTTTATATTGTTAATAAAACGCGACTATCCTATTGACAGGTCAGAAGTGAGAAGTGAATAAAAGGAAAAGTGTATTTTCGATCGTATGCACTAATCATATACATACATATTTAGTATGAAATTTTATTAAATAAAACATAAGCAAAATGTTTTAATTTGTCCCCATACATAAGTATATCGAGAAACGTCAATCAGTGAACGTTTTATAAACTAAAACGCGTAGTTTTATCGGTGCATTGTAAATTTAATGCATCGCGAATTCAAGACTCTGCTGGCATAAGTTAGCGAAAATTCGAGACTCTGCTACCGAATGCATTTGAGGACACGTCGCAGTCAGCAGACAGCCTTCGTGAAAAGTTTCGGCTTCAACTATACGCTTTTCAAATTGATCAGTTAAATTTCGAAAGTACGCAGCGTTTCGTTAAAAAGACTTCGAAGTGTTTTCGTTATAAAGCTCGCATAAAAGTTTGAAGGCTTTTCGTAAAAGTTCGACTTGCTTTTCAAAATTAAGCGGAACCAGAAATGCTATACTTAGTTGCAAAAGAAGTTGAGCTTTAATACATATGTTTGCTTTACCACCGCCCAGATTTTATGTCGCAGGCGTTTTGCTCAACGCAACCTTCGCCCGAATGATTTTAAGAAGGGGCGTGGTACAGATCCTTTTTATTAAGGATTATGCTGGAAATGTCAAGGGAGATCCAAACACAACAGTGCGCTCAGGGCAGACAATGCTCGAATATTGTCTTTGTTAGCTAATTTGGATGAAGATAAAATGCACATAATAAAAAACTCTGATGAATTTCACGCAGCAGTTGGTACAATGCAAACCAAGTTAAATGATGAAGATGCCGATCATTGATCAGATCTGCAGAGATAAAAAGCCTTCGCGGCAGTGTTGGCAGCTTTATTACACTGAGCGCAAACCACGCTAGTGCTGCTAACAAATGTAAGGAGATGACGGGCACTGAAAATCAGTCTCTTTTATGCTCCTCACCTGAGTGCTGGATTTCTTTCTGCTGTTCCTTGTGCAGTGACTGCCGCTGTTTATTCATACCAACAGAAATTCTCTCATCTGCTGCGTCTAACCCTGACTCCCAATGAGCGACCAATATCAATGTTAGCTAAGCTACTGTTGCTGGTAGAATCGCGACCTTAGCTTACTTACTTCCCAGCAAACACAGTCTCTAACGTTAGAGATTTTTTCAATACTCCATTAGATAACTACTGTAGTTCTCTAACCATTCTCTAGTCGAGCGCGGCTGTGGAGAACTACATTAGAACTCGATTGGAGACTGGCTAGAGAAAGAGCCAACATTCAAACAACTTATCGATTATCGATAGATATCTATTATCTAGAACAGCTGTTGACACTCATCCTTTATTTCAAACATAAATCAAGCGAAGTGACTGCATAAATCGGGAAATAAAAAGTAAATATACATTAATAAAATGAATAGAAAAAGGTTTAGAAGTGAAAGTGAGCAAATTGTTAACTTGCTTTTTGCAAGCAATCGCGGAAATGAAAGCGAAGTGCCAGAGAAACTGGAATCGGATGAATCCAGTGATAATTCCACCAGCGAGGATGACTTTGACGACTGCACATTTACAAACAGAACTGATTTACGGACCAATCTGACAGAGTGGACAATTAAACACAATATAACGAACTCAGCTACGGGACGATTTGTTAAAGATTTTAGGGGAACACATTACAGGGCTTCCTACGTGTGCCCGCACTTTGAAAAATACTCCAAGGGTCACTCCAAAGGTGGCAATGGGTTCAGGGGAATATGTGCATTACGGAGTCGCGGACGCTTTGACTGCATTTTTGCATCATACGACCTTCACTGAGCATTGTTTGAATCTTAACGTTAATATCGACGGACTTCCATTAGCAAAAAGCTCGAATCTTCAGATATGGCCAATTCTAGTCAATGTGAATGAAACTGATGACATAAGGGTTGTAGGAGCATACTGTGGGAATAGCAAATCAACAAATGTTAATGAGTTTCTTAACCAGTTTGTTGATGAGCTAGTATTTTTAATGGAAAATGGACTAGTTTTTAAAGAAAAACAGTATTCTGTTAATTGCCGGGCGTTCATATGCGATGCACCTGCTCGAGCATTTGTTCTTGGAATTAAAGGCCATTCCGGGTATTCGTGCTGCCCAAAGTGTACACAAAGAGGCAACTCAAAGTATCACAAAATAATTTTTTCAAAGGAAAATAATCCCTTTCGTACCGATGCAGAGTTTAGAGCACGCACAGATAAAAACCATCACACTATTTTAGAACCCATGGTCATCGAAAAGCTTCCGATCGACATTGTTAAGTCATTCGCTTTGGATTACATGCACGTAGTTTGCCTAGGAGTAACAAAAACTTTATTAACTGTTTGGATAAAAAAACGCAACAAAACTTATTCACTTCAACCAAACATAGTTCATTTATTAGATTCAGGACTCCAACACTTACATATATAATCAAATGCCAAGGGAATTTGCTAGACGTCCTAGATCTTTAAAATATATGGAACGTTTTAAAGCAACAGAATCTAGAAGTTTCTTGCTTTATACAGCTGTATTTTTACTTAAAGATATTTTAGATCCAGTGAGATACAATCATTTTTTGCTACTCAGCTTAAGTATTAGGATTCTTTTGAATAAAGACCATTACATTAAATACAATAGAAGTGCTAGTCAAATGTTAGACAAATTCGTAGAAAACTTGCCCGAATGCTACGATGACTCCTTTATTACTTTTAACTTTCATTGTTTGACACACTTGGCCAGTGACACATTGAATTTTGGATGCCTTGAATCCTATAGCGCATTCAAATTTGAAAATTACTTGGCAAAACTAAAGAGAAAAATAAGAAAACACAATCATATTGCTGCACAAGTATACAATCGCTTGGTGGAAGATAGCATCTCAGAAAATATTGTTGCTTCATCAATCGCCTTAAAACAGAGGAAAGATTATACATCTATAAAAACCTCGAAGTTTTTTTTTTCAACTCGAGAGCCTGACAACTTTTATATGAAAAATAACTTAATATATAAACTGGTAGCTATAAATGAAAGTACTAATATAACGTTTTCAGGAAGAGAAGTTCTCAATTTGGAAGACTTTTTCGAGACTCCTTTGAATTCAGGAAATTTGAATATTACATGCTGCAGAAAGTTAGTGTTTTCTACTAATTGCTTTCCCCATTTATTAGAAGAGATATCCACAGCGCAGAATTTATGCTGGAAAGGCACAAACACCAAAACGGCACCAAGAGCTTTGAGCGTTACGGCAGCTTTAAAAAGTAAATTGCGAGTATTTTAAAATATTAAGCAAATTCACTCTCTATTTTTATATTTAAGGTGCATTTTCTAACAAATTTCCTCAATCAACTGATGATGAATTCGCACGTACATCAATCTCCTTTTTCCAACATGCCAAAGGAAGGCTTAAAAAGCGCACAACATATACAAATAATAAAAATAGCAGTATCAATTCTTAAATAGTAGGTAAAATGATGGATTGGTGGCTTGAATTAAAATATTTTTGTTTCTAAATATTATTGAGTGTATCAAATAATAGTTTATTTAAGTCGGTTATTTGGAACATTTTTATGCTTTTTTTCTTTTGTGAAATTCAAACTAAATGACTGAAACAATCTCAATGCATTTACAATTATACAATTGCAATGTAAGAAGTAAATTTAATTTAAAAACCCAACTATGTACAAACATGAACATGTGATAGATTTTATTTTTATTAATGTGATAAACACAAGTATGAAAATATGCGTACAAGATTTAAGTTGAAGTAATATTAAAATAAATATAATACTCATGTAAAACTATAAAAAGCTTTGAAGTAATATTAAAACATTTATGTAAAAAATTTAGCAAGCGTTGTTTTTTTTAACTAAACAGCATTTAATAATTCACATTAGAATCTCATTCGAGAATCACATTAGAAATCGATTGGAGAACTATCTTTTTCGCGACTGGAGAATGATGTCCCATTTTGTTTGAGAACGCTATGTTTCTCCATTGTTTATCGAGTCGTTCTCTAACGTTAGAGATTGGAGAAAGGGGGTAGTTATCGAATCGTCCTCTAATCGATATCTAACTTCAGTGTTTGCTGGGTTAGTACTTTCATTTATAGCTACCAGTTTATACTATATTAAGTTATTTTTCATATAAAAGTTGTCAGGCTCTCGAGTTGAAAAAAAAACTTCGAGGTTTTTATAGATGTATAATCTTTCCTCTGTTTTAAGGCGATTGATGAAGCAACAATATTTTCTGAGATGCTATCTTCCACCAAGCGATTGTATACTTGTGCAGCAATATGATTGTGTTTTCTTATTTTTCTCTTTAGTTTTGTAAAGTAATTTTCAAATTTGAATGCGCTAAAGGATTCAAGGCATCCAAAATTCAATGTGTCACTGGCCAAGTGTGTCAAACAGTGAAAGTTAAAAGTAATAAAGGAGTCATCGTAGCATTCGGGCAAGTTTTCTACGAATTTGTCTAACATTTGACTAGCACTTCTATTGTATTTAATGTAATGGTCTTTATTCAAAAGAATCCTAATACTTAAGCTGAGTAGCAAAAAATGATTGTATCTCACTGGATCTAAAATATCTTTAAGTAAAAATACACCTGTATAAAGCAAGAAACTTCTAGATTCTGTTGCTTTAAAACGTTCCATATATTTTAAAGATCTAGGACGTCTAGCAAATTCCCTTGGCATTTGATTATATATGTAAGTGTTGGAGTCCTGAATCTAATAAATGAACTATGTTTGGTTGAAGTGAATAAGTTTTGTTGCGTTTTTTATCCAAACAGTTAATAAAGTTTTTGTTACTCCTAGGCAAACTACGTGCATGTAATCCAAAGCGAATGACTTAACAATGTCGATCGGAAGCTTTTCGATGACCATGGGTTCTAAAATAGTGTGATGGTTTTTATCTGTGCGTGCTCTAAACTCTGCATCGGTACGAAAGGGATTATTTTCCTTTGAAAAAATTATTTTGTGATACTTTGAGTTGCCTCTTTGTGTACACTTTGGGCAGCACGAATACCCGGAATGGCCTTTAATTCCAAGAACAAATGCTCGAGCAGGTGCATCGCATATGAACGCCCGGCAATTAACAGAATACTGTTTTTCTTTAAAAACTAGTCCATTTTCCATTAAAAATACTAGCTCATCAACAAACTGGTTAAGAAACTCATTAACATTTGTTGATTTGCTATTCCCACAGTATGCTCCTACAACCCTTATGTCATCAGTTTCATTCACATTGACTAGAATTGGCCATATCTGAAGATTCGAGCTTTTTGCTAATGGAAGTCCGTCGATATTAACGTTAAGATTCAAACAATGCTCAGTGAAGGTCGTATGATGCAAAAATGCAGTCAAAGCGTCCGCGACTCCGTAATGCACATATTCCCCTGAACCCATTGCCACCTTTGGAGTGACCCTTGGAGTATTTTTCAAAGTGCGGGCACACGTAGGAAGCCCTGTAATGTGTTCCCCTAAAATCTTTAACAAATCGTCCCGTAGCTGAGTTCGTTATATTGTGTTTAATTGTCCACTCTGTCAGATTGGTCCGTAAATCAGTTCTGTTTGTAAATGTGCAGTCGTCAAAGTCATCCTCGCTGGTGGAATTATCACTGGATTCATCCGATTCCATGTTTTCCCGGCTACATTGTGCCTGAGTGGCCGGACACAGTTTCTCTGGCACTTCGCTTTCATTTCCGCGATTGCTTGCAAAAAGCAAGTTAACAATTTGCTCACTTTCACTTCTAAACCTTTTTCTATTCATTTTATTAATGTATATTTACTTTTTATTTCCCGATTTATGCAGTCACTTCGCTTGATTTATGTTTGAAATAAAGGATGAGTGTCAACAGCTGTTCTAGATAATAGATATCTATCGATAATCGATAAGTTGTTTGAATGTTGGCTCTTTCTCTAGCCAGTCTCCAATCGAGTTCTAATGTAGTTCTCCACAGTCGCGCTCGACTAGAGAATGGTTAGAGAACTACAGTAGTTATCTAATGGAGTATTGAAAAAATCTCTAACGTTAGAGACTGTGTTTGCTGGGTAAGGGCTGAAGACGGTTACCGTAGTGTAACCGAAGTATATTGGATAAAAGTAAATCATTTGTTTATATTAACACCAAACACCCCTTTACCTCGAGCCGCCAAAATACATATTAAATTTGAGAAGGTCGCTAAAAAATAATTATTATTGTTACTTGTAACGTTAAATAAAAAAAAACACTATTAATGACCAAAACATGTGCCTTTTAATTTGCGCAATTAATCACTTCCTAAATATGCCTTTCATTAGGTCAACAAGCACTCCCAGCCGAAGTGCATCGCAACTGTGTGCGAATATTGTGTTTATTTATTTATTTTTTATCTAGTGTACAATCCTAATACAACAAGGGTAAACCTTAGAATTATTAGTGCTAGTCACAACATATACAATTTTCAAACATAAAATTTACACAAATGTTTTAAATTACTAGTATAATTATGAAAACAATCAAATAGCATTCAAAACTGAAAGTACTTAAGAATTAATATTATCTGAATTAGTGATAATATACATATCTCTGAAGTTCGCGTCTAAATGTGGGAAAGAAAATTCCAAAGTCGAGTCACATGTAGCAGAGTATATCCACGTCAAGTAATCTCCGAAAATTTCACTAAAATTTGGATTCCAGAAACAATTATTTTATTATGAAGTGAATGTTATGCTTACATCGTCCCATTAATCTTTTGCAAAAATTATTGTTAAAGTTATTAACAATCAAAGTTTTGTGCACGATCAAATTAAAAAATTAATATCTCCTAAACTACAATAGATAATGAGATGAAACTTTTAGAGCTTATTGAAAAGTGTTTGCAATATTTTTCTCATTGAAAACAAACATTAAATTGTTATAAATAATTGATTTTGCAATAATTTATTTTGAACAATTGGAATTTTCAATGCTTTCTTCACGCTGCAAAAATTAAACTTACGCGGAATTGTGAGAAAAACGTTCAGCTTTAATAATCTTTAAAAAAAATTTTGTACTTTTTCTTCGTTCCGGAGATATTCAATTTTTTGTCACTCAATGCGGGAGTTCTAAACTACCATTCAACGGTGCGAGATCGTTTTTGTGTCGCTGTGCTTATTGTTGTCCGTAATAGTAAAATTTTGCGTTTTTGCAATATTAAACGCCTATTTTCGGGACCACTATCCCTTGTTTCTGTTGGTTGAGCAGAATTGTGTATACTTGGTTGAGCAAAGACAAAAATTGTTTGTTTGATGGTCCAATTATGGACGGGGATTTTGATGACAGTTCTGGGGCTCTTTGCCCTGGAAATCGGTGTGAACCTAGCAATGTTACTGGGAGCGGTAATATTAATAATACTACTTTAATTAATAACCAAATAGAGGAGTTGATGAACCGTGGAATATCTGTGAATTTATCAAGTGCTGCTGCACTACATCAGGTGCAGCAGAGACAAAATTCAAATGACTATCTCGCAATATCAAAACAAATCACTGTAGTGAAATCTTTAATAAATTGAAATTTACATGCGGCTAAGGCTGATACCTTCAAAAAATTTGTCGAAAAGCTTCTGCGAAATTATCTCGTGATTAAAAAAATTTATAAGTACCTGAATGTCAATACGAATAGCTTCTGCAAGGAGTTAGTATATGGCAATAGAACTATCCATGATGCCAAAGATATAGCCTCTTGCTTGAAATCTCATTTCTCGCAAATATATAGAGAAAAAATGGGATCTCAATCAATAATATCGCAGATAAATGAGTGCCTGTCTTCCGAGTTGCCCCTGCTCAGTGGATCAGTACTTGAATGCCCAAATAATAAAGACCTTTTTACATGCCCTCAGAACTTAGCTAGTATTATCAAAGGCTTGAATTCAAAGAAGTCTGCTGAATCAGATGAGGTTTCTAATCTTATGTTTAAAAATTTTCCACCTGTTGTAGTAGAATATTTATCTGTTATATATAATAATTGTATTAATAATGGTCATTTTCCTCATAGCTGGAAAATTGCCAAAATATTACCAATTAAAAAGAAAAGTGCAGCATCAATTGCAAGTGATTTAGGGCCAATATCATTATTGTCAAATATTGGAAAATTATTTGAAAAAGAAATGAAATACCTGGGTGTTAAATTTAATTATTTATTTAAATTCAATGATCATTTGAAGATCTCAGTAGGAAAAGCAGCAAATCGCTTGCGCATATTGTCCTCCATTCCGCATAGTTCGTATTTAAATAAGAGAACGAAATTGCTTATCTATAAGGTTGCCATCAGGTCTGCTATTGTCTATGCTTCGCCAATCTGGTTCAGCATTTCGCCATCAATTGTAAATAAGATTGAGATACTTGAGCGTAAGGCAATTAGACTCTGTGTAAATAAAAATTTTCTATCATTCAATAAAAGATACTCGAACAAAGTTATATATGCTGATGCGCAGGTACTGCCATTTAGACAGTATCTATCGTCTTTCAATCGCAACAGTCATCTAGCTGGTCCTGTTCCAGATATTTGTCTGCGATTGGATTACTAAAAGAGGAGATTGTTACAGACTTGAAGTCGCCAAATTGTTTTAATTCATATTTTTATATTAAAAGGTTATCTGTCACCCATAGGGGCTAGTTAAATATTGTTTATTTATATTTTTGCATTATTGCTTTCATTAAGTTTGTTTGTTTTTTCTCTTGTTTGTAGTTTTAAGTATATTTATTTAGTTCTAAGAATCCTTATAAATACGTATCGCCGGGAGCAAGCGGAAAATTATTCATTTAATTCAAACTAAAATAGTGACGGAATAATCCCCCCCAAAATAGTGCCAGAATAAAACTTAAAGTTCTGGAATAAATTAAGTGAAGTTTAAATTGCACAAAAATGTAAAAATTATAATAAGGCTCAATAAATTGAAATTGAAAAAAATTTTCACTCAATGCGCTCTCCGGTCGCTCCGGCGAACTCCGCCTAGTTAAACATGTATTGCTTCTGACGTGGTGTGTCACGCGCTTAGTATGAATAAGAATATATACACAAATTAAGAATAAATTCTAGAGATTCCCATTCTTGAGTGTAAGATGTAATTAATAGCTAATATTTCTATTTAAATGTAAGTTAGCACATAACTCCCACGCTAAGAGCACTTCCACTCTAATCATCACATTACTTCTTTGCTCCCACGCTAACTCGCAACACTTGCAGTTGTTTTGCGTATTTTTAATACTGTTGTTTACATAAAGATACAATGCAGTTTGTATTTCGTTGAATTTGCTTAGTCTAGCGAACGCTAGCAGTTGAGCTCAAGAATATGATCACAATAACAACAATAGCTGCTCTGCTCCTGAACACAGCATTTAAGTTCCTAGAATTAAGACAAATACTTTTAAGTATCTTTTTGTATTTATTTTTAGAACTAAGTCAGTTTGTAAAGGCTGAAGTAAAAAATGGAATTCTATTAAAGTTAGTAAGAATCTAGCAGCCAAAAAGCTAAGTTGTTTCATTTAATTACCGCTCATCGAAAAGTAAGACTGAAACTTACTCAACTGGCGCCCAACTTCACCTATAAAGGACATAGCATCCTCGAGTAAAGGATACCACACCCACACAAGCTAAAGGAAGTCTCACGTATAAAAGGACATATCATCCTCGAGTAAAGGATACCACACCCACACAAGCTAAAGGAAGTCTCACCCATAAAAGGACATAGCATCCTCGAAAAAGGACACCACCCACACTAAACAAGGGATCATCAACTATAAACTACAAGTACCAGGCTACCATGCTGGGAATTTTAATGTAAGAAAACTAAAATATATAATCTACCTATAAGTTGTGAACATAAAAAATTAATTATATAAAAAATTGTGAACAGAGAGCATTTCTATGAAAAATTGTGAATAGAGAGCATAGTAGTTCATGTATACTAGGCAAATTTAAAAGTGAATAACAAAGATGAAATTATATTATAAATTAATAAAAAATTTAAATTAATAACGTTAAATTTCGTAAAGTGAAATAAGTTCAAAATGAACGAGACTCAAATAAGGGAATTAAGGCTTTTGCACATAAAATTACACAATCAGTGCAGGCAAATATAAGTGAGTTAACGCAAAGTGTAAGCAGGTTAGAGATACCAAATCAAGTTAAAGGATACGAGGAAATTTAGTAGCTAATGGTGTAACTTGTGAAGAGCCTTTAGACATTGTCAGAACGCTACCCGAATTTAACGCGTTATGTTTCGTGGAGGCAGGCGGCATTTGCTACACATAGATTATTTGAGCCCTACAAGGGCAGCTCTAAATATTATCAGGCCGTCGCAATAATCAGAAATAAAATCGTAGGCCGCGCCGATGCCACGTTAGCTTCTTTTAACACTGTATTAAATTTTCAAGCGATAATAGCCAGACTCGATTTCGCGTTTTCGGATAAACGCCCGATTTATTTAATAGAACAGGAACTATCGACTTTAAGACAGGGGCCATTAAGTGTAACCAAATTTTATAGGGAAGTAGAGAAAAAATTAACGCTTATCATAAACAAAGTAATTATGACGCATGAGGGAAATTCTGAACTTATTACATCACTAAACGACAATTACCGTAGTGATGCACTTCGGGTATTTATATCTGGGTTAAATAAACCACTGTGTAATATCCTGTTTTTTTCAAAACCATCTAACCTGCCCAGTGCGCTAGCATTAGCGCAGGAACTTGTTTCAAATAATGCTCGATATGCTTTTGCAAATGCTTTCGAGAACTCTCAACACGTGATACCGGAATATAATTATTTTCCGCATTATCAAAGTGCATCTAATATTAACAAATCTCAAACTCCTGTGCCAATGGAGGTTGACCCAAGCACCACACGAGTTTTAAGAAAATCACAGGAAAATACTTTCCAAAACGGCAGAGCAGTAAATAACCACAATAGAAACAGATCGAATGTTTTTAGAGGTTTGGGGGAAACTCCAGCACATGTGAAAAACAGGTCCAATGTTTTTAATATAGAAAATAGGCTTCCTGATAGCGCACAGCAAGTGCCCAATAAGGGGCAGCGTATAAATAATATCGAAACAGACTCATGCAATTTTTTAAAGGGGGTTAAGAAGCTTGAGAAACCGTTTACCTTAAAGACAGTAAATAGTAAATTGATTATAAATCAAAAATGTCTGATGAACGTGTTCAACAATTATATTAGGAAACGATTTTATTAAACAAATAGGGGGAATTATCGATACCAAAAACGAAAATCTTACCTTTAACAGCGACATAGAACCGTTGAAATTTAAGAGTTGGGCGGAGGTAAATCATTTACAGTTAAATCACTACCTGCCTTCATATGTAAAGGCGAGGTTTTATGAAATATTAAGTGATAATGAATCAGTTTTCGCAGACTCAAACGTTAAGTTAACGTATAATACAAATGTTGTTGCAACTATAAGCACATCGACGGACGAGCCCGATTATAGTAAAAGCTATCCTTACCCAATGGCGGTAAATGAATTTGTTAATAAAGAAATTAATGAATTATTAGGAGACGGTATCATACAACCTTCCAAGTCGCCCTATAATAACCCATTGTAGGTAGTTGACAAGAAGGGTATAGACGACAATGGTCAAAAAAAAGAAAAGATTGGTCATAGATTTTAGAAAATTAAATAATATAACTGCCAATGACAAATATCCTATACTTGATACTTCAGTTATTTTATCTAATTTAGGAAAGGCGAAATATTTCAATACGCTGGACCTCAAAGCGGGTTTCCACCAAATTTTACTACATGAAAAAGATAGGGAAAAAACTGCTTTTAGCATCAATAATGGAAAATACGAATTTTGTCGTATGCCATTTGGCCTCAAAAATGTGCCTAGTATTTTTCAGCGTACAATAAATGATGTACTGAGACCAAAAATTGGAAAATCATGCCATGTATATGTGGACGACATTATAATATTTTTAGAAAATGAAGGTGATCATTTAAGGCATATTGAGGAAATTTTAGCATTGCTGAATAAAGCAAATATGAAAATAAACATAGAAAAATCAAAATTTTTTAAAGAAGAAACTGAATTCTTAGGTTTCGTTGTATCCAAAGAGAGATTAAAAACTACCCCAGAAAAGGTTAAATGTATTCTCGAGTATGAGGTACCAAGAACAGTTCGAAGCCTCCAAGCATTTCTCGGTTTAACAGGTTATTATAGAAAATTTATTAAGGTTTATGCTGACATCGCAAAACCTCTCACAAGACTTCTAAGAGGTGAAAACGGCAATGTCAGTGCAAATCATTCAAAAAAATACCTGTTCATCTAAACGAAGAAGGGATTAAAGCCTTTCAAAATTTAAAAGAGATTCTGTCATCAGAGGAGGTTACTCTGCTGTATCCAGACTTCAATAAACCCTTTGATTTGACAACCGACGCATCGTCTCAGGCTATTGGTGCAGTGTTGTCACAAAATAATAGATCAATTACATTTATATCACGAACGCTTTCAAAAACAGAATCCAACTATGCCGTTAACGAGAGAGAATTACAGGCTATCGTATGGGCCATAAAGATTTTTAGAAATTATTTGTATGGTTGTAAAGGACTAAATATTTTTACCGACCATCAGCCTCTCACATATTCAATGTCGGACAAAAACCCAAACGCCAATATTAAGCGATGGCGAGCTTTTATAGAAAAGTACAAATACAAAGAATACCTTTGAAAAATTTTAAGGGCGTTAAATTTGCATATACGCGAAAATTAGTAATAGACGTAACAAACAAGGATGATCAGGAAGAAATTTTAAATAATGAACATAACAGAGCACATAGGAATGCTAAAGAGAACTATAAACAAATAACTAACGATTATTTTTCCCCAAATATAAGGAAAAGATTGACTGCAATAATAAAATCGTGTAAGACTGGTTTGGTTTCCAAGTACAACAGAAAACCAAAAAACCACACAATCGAAAAAACACCGATTCCAACCAGTCCGGGAGAAATACTACATATATGTAGATATTTATTCTACAGCGAAAATTTCTTTCTTGACATCTATAGACAAATTTTCAAAATTTGCAGTAGTAAAAAAATTGCAGCCAAGAACAATTCCAGACATTAAGGTGGGTTTGATGGAAATTCTAAACATATTCCCTAAAACAAAAATATTGATATGTGATAATGAACCGGCATTAAAATCCGAAACAATTAAGAGTTATATTAGTAATAATCACGGAATAGAACAATTTGAGGTACCACCCTACCACAGTAAATCAAACGGCCAAATAGAACGCTTCCATAGCACCTTAACAGAAATAGCCAGGTGTATTGAAAATCAGAAAAACCTTAGTGATGTCGTAGAGACAATTATGATAGCGACGATTAACTATAATAATTCAGTACATTCAGTAACGGACTGTAAGCCAATAGACATACTTTATTGAAATAAAATATCAAAGGAGAATATTGAAGAGAAAATAAGGAGGAAGCAAAATAATGATTTAAAATATCATAATAAAGGTACTAATCATCATACATTTTAATAGAGGATGGAGAAGCTGCAGTTTATGAGGAAACAAAATGTCTAATTCACAAAACGGAACTAAATGATTTCGCTAGGATAGCTTCTGAATGTCTGGAAATTGCCAACGACTTTTCATACACGGAATTACAAAAGACAATAGAAATAGACTCGGAACAAATTATTAGGATTGTTAACATATTAGCACTGCATCATAGACAAGCGCGTAGCATCAATTTATTAGGCACCGCCCTCAAATATGTCGCAGGAACACCCGATTTTTATGATTTATATGATGTAAAAGTAAAAACTGAAGCATTTATTGAAAGCAATAATGAACAGGTAACAATAAATGCAGAAGTTACAAATAAAATTAAAGAATTAACAGAGATAATTTATAAAATAATAAAAAAAGAAGACAATCTTTTTGAGCTTATTTCACAAAGAAATAACATAATTATTTTGGAATTACATAGTATAATATACTCAGTTATTATGGCAAAAATGGATATTGTAAATCCTTTATTATTAACCAATAATGAATTAGTAGTAATTGATTCAAATATTAGAGATAAAATTAGCGTAGCAAATATATTAAGCAATTCAAACTTAAAAGTGATGCAAAGTAGGGAAGAGAGGGTATTGTGGTATACCATTTTTTTAAAATGTTGCCACCGGCAAATTATTCCACCTGATCATACCAAATTTTTACATTTTATCCACTTCTGTTTTAGGTATTGCGACGCACTGTCGAAATAATTAATATGTTGAAGTTGGCAACATTATTACAAATAATTTTAAAAATCTCAAATATCCTCCCTCAAAAAAAGGAGGGGTAATGTGGTATAGGTGGTAGGTCTAATGTGGTATACTATACCACATTACCATCCCTACTGCATGTACAAAAGGAAGTTGTTTTTGCGATTTTATTAAAAACAAAAAACACAGTATACAAAGGTATTCAAGTACATTAATTAGAAAATTAGAGAATTTTAATAATAAAATTAGAGACATTTATAGGCAGGATTGACATAGAAAAATGGCACTCCGTTGTGGTACGCATTTTTGGTGAGCCCAAATTAAGTCGCATTGTATGCACGATGTCCATTTTTGGATGGTTGGGTCTTCGTTGTAAATTATTTTACAAAAAACGCACGGCGTATTGTGTGAGGGAGGACTGTCCTCAAAAAATTCTTCGGCATCAGATTCATCGAAAGTTACGGTTGCTACAGAATCGCTAGAGGATTCATCCGGTTCCAAGGCCTTAGTTTTGTGTTTTGATTGTTTTCTTTTGCAATCGGTCCTGGCGATTTTTGTTTTTTTATCACTATGGCTTTCTTCTAATTGATTTTTATAAGGAGAGCCAGTTAATATAGTAGGCTTGCATTTTCTTCCTCGGTTTCCTTCTTGCCTTTTTAACTTAGGTGGTGGGGAGATCTCCCACGGTGTTATATGCCCAGATATGACAGAAGACCGATTTTGTGTGACAGGAAGTGTACGCGATAAACCCTTGCTTGTACTTGCTATATTGTCATTGAACTCGTCCATACGCAGCGCGACATGTGATTCATTATGCACCTCTAAATTAATTTCCGCAGCGATTTCTCGTTCTGGCTCAGTGCTTTGCTCAATTTCTCCTGCAATAAAATCTGCATTTGAAAATATGTTTTTGTCGAACGGGTATATTCCTGTGACCTTGAAGCCATTAGTTGCGATTTGTCCAGATTGTACTTTCAAGTATGCTTTAGTAAATAAGCCAACAAGATCGTACTGGTTCAATTTTCTTCCTTGCTCACGAGAATATCGCCTAATTTCATCATTGTAGTATATCTAGCTTAAGTTATTATATTAAACAATAAGTAAACATACTGAATGAAATTAGTTAACATATTTACCTTTAGTGGGCCCATAAAAGTTCTATCCAGAGGTTGCATTTTATGGGTGGAGTGTGGTGGAAGTGACAAAATTATAACGCCATTCTCGCGTGCCAAATCTAAAATATCAATATTTCGTGTATGGCTATAATGCCCATCTAAAATCAGCAAGGCAGGTTCGTCCTTCGAAGGTTTTGAAAAACTTAAGAAATGTTTAAACCACTCCGTAAATATAGGTATTTGAACCCAGCCGGATATGTGGCACGAGCACTTGGATCCCGGTGGCGCATCTTTCATTAGCTGGGCGTTCAAATTTTTCCCCGGAAAAATAAAATACGGTGGTATAAATGATCCTCCTGCACTCATGCAAGATATCACTGTAATTAAAGATCCACGTTCGGCAGAAGTCATTGCACCAATCTGTTTCTTTCCTTTTTGACCTAAAACCTGCGGTTGTTTGGACTGAACTACGGTGAGCCCGGTTTCATCTACATTCCAAATTCGACTAGCAGGAATGTTATATTTTAAATATTGCTCCTCCAGTAAATTGAAAAAATGCTGAACATTTTCTTTCGTAAAACCTTTAGCGCGGTCTATTGATGTTCCTGTAGGTATGCGAAAACTTAAAATATTTTTGTGGCGGTTGCAAAATGCTTTAAGCCAATCTTTTCCGGCACATTCTTCTGCAATTGAAAATTTATTTGGAAAAGAGTTTTTGTTTGCAACTTGGAAAGCCAGCGATCTGACGTCTTTCCTTGTTAATCCCCAGTATCTAGATTCCATTTCTAAAATATACTTGACAAGTTCATTCTCAATTGCTTCAGAAAAAACTGGTCTGCGGCCTAATTTCATAGAAAGAATTTCTTTTATAGGTTTTTCACTTCTAGCCATTCTTTGCAATGTTGTGTGCGGAACATCATAGATTTTGGACGCCAACAAAATACCCATTTCTCCTTTTCGAACAGCTTCTATGGCCTTTTGCATATTCTCCTTATTCCACTTTCGTATTTCTCCAGCTTTAGGCATTTTTACTCTATAAAACAATTAAACAACAAATAAGGACAAAAGAAATAATCAGGATGGTAATGTGGTATACTATACCACATTTACCGACTTCGCATATACCACATTGCCCACTTTATGTTTCGATGAATAAAAGTGATTTACAACATATTTAAGAAGAAACTCACCTGTATGTTTAAAATTTTATATTTGTTTTATAAATTTTTATTCCTGAGTTAGGACTGGGCTCATTATTTTGCAAAACACAGACGCTTAAATTTTCTATCAAAAAAGTTTGCAGTCAACACATTCACGAATTCGCGCACGTAAGCGACGGTTATATTTCATTTAATGGCTTCTCTTCTTTACACCTATTTTCATTTTCGTTAACTCAGCTGTTTATTTACTCAGCGCTGCCACAGCGTGTTTAGGTTTCAAAATAATCAGGTGTACCACATTACCCACCTATACCATATTACCCTCCGTTCCTCTAACGATACTATATATTTTGTAAATCAATATCCATTAGTTAAGGAATATTTAAAGAAATTCATTGTAAAACCCGTGATTAAGAATGAAAAAATTCTCAACCTTAAATATAACATAGTGGGGAAAAATATAAACCAATTTCAATTGTTAAAAAATTGTAGTAACAAAACAACCATTAATTTTTGTCAAATAATGCATAAAGGAGATTGCTTATTAGATCTCCTTAACCAAAATGCTGCACGTTGCAACACAAGTAATCCAAACAGTTACAAAGCAATAGAAAAAATCAAAGAAGGGGTAATAGTATTAAATGATAACCAGTTCGTTGTAAACGAAAAGAAAAACAGCGAAACATTAGTCAATGGGACATTTCTATTACTATTCGATGACAGCGTCATCATAAATGGAACGAAATTTGAAAATAAAGAGCACCAAGCTTACTCTGAGATAGATCATCCCGGATTACAAACCATTAAAATTGAACGCCATCTAGATGACCTTACATTGGAAAAGATTCAAGACGTTGATAACAAGAATATAAAAAGAATCGCAACAATAAAGAAAAAAATCGAAAAAGAAAATAGAAGCACACATATCATCATGTGGCCTACAATTGCAGTATTAATTATAATATTTTTGATAAAACTATATAATAATAAAACCATTAAGATTTGGACGACAATTTGGAAGACAACCTAAACCAAGTATTGACCTTGCCATTGAGGAAATTTTAATGCAGGTTAATACAAATGTCATAAATAACAGCGAATAATCGCGGACGATTACACTTTAAGAAGGGGAGGAGTTAACACATAACTCCCACGCTAAGAGCACTTCCACTCTAATCATCACATTACTTCTTTGCTTCCACGCTAACTCGGTATACTTGCAATTGTTTTGCATATTTTTAATACTGTTGTTTACATAAAGATACAATGCAGTTTGTATTTCGTTGAATTTGTTTAGTCTAGCGAGCGCTAGCAGATGAGCTCAAGAATATGATCACAATAACAACAATAGCTGCAGCTGCAGTTGCAGCTGCTACTGAACACAGCATTTAAGTTCCTAGAATTAAGACAAATACTTTTAAGTACCTTTTTGTATTTATTATTAGAACTAAGTCAGTTTGTAAAGGCTGAGTAAGAAAAGCTAAGTTGTTTCATTTAATTACCGCTCATCGAAAAGTAAGACTGGAACTTACTCAACTTGTACACTTTTTCCAGTTAGCGTCTATAGATACAATTTAATACATATCATCATGTAATAGGAACATGCATTGAACAAATTTTCTCATCACCGCAGTCTTCTGAATCCTCAGATGGCTATTATACGTTTCACTTTCTTTAGTTTGTGAAAAACTGAAAGAAAAAATGTGGAAATTTACTTAGGTTACAAAAACTCGTAACAGTTTTACAATCTACAATTCGTTTTTGCCTTATCATTTATATCAATGTGTAACAATTCAAAACTGGTAATGAATAAATATGAAATTCCCTGATCAAAACATAAATACAAGCTGAAAATTCGATTATCTACAATTTTCAACTAAATTCCAAAGCTCGATCAAAAAAGCACCCAAATAAATGTATAAATTGTATGCGGAAATCAAACTTCAACAAACTTCGTGTTCCGTTGATGTTCATTTTGTGCTTTCGGAATAATTCTTGCGCCCTGATATATGTATGTCTTTACGTCAATCGTGACAAATATATCGACCTTTACAATTTTTGAATTTATCATTCCACGTTGATGTCACAAGAAACAAATTGTGTCGAACACATTTATGATTTTTCTTATCTAGTGGATTATAGCATTCGTTTGGTCGTACCATATTCACAATAATGTTTAAACATTCGTATACTTTTTCAACTTTTTCAACCGTGACATCACTCGAATTAAACTGAAAATAGAAACGCTGAAAGCCTAAAAAACAGTTGAAAATCATGTGCATGCAAATTCAAACGTTCAGTTGCTTCAGCGACTAGTCGAGCGCGCCAGAGCGACCGGAGAGCGCATTGAGTGACAAAAAATTGAATATATCCGGAACGAAGAAAAAGTACAAAAATTTTTTTACAGATTATTAAAGGTGAACGTTTTTCTCACAATTCCGCATAAGTTTCATTTTTTTTACAGCGTGAAGAAAGCATTGAAAATTGCAATTGTTTAAAATAAATTATTGCAAAATCAATTATTTATAACAATTTAATGTTTGTTTTCAATGAGAAAAATAGTGCAAACACTTTTCAATAAGCTCTGAAAGGTTCATCTCATTATCTATTGTAGTTTAGGAGATATTAATTTTTTAATTTGATCGCGCACAAAACTTTGATTGTTAATAACTTTAACAATAATTCGAATTTTTGCAAAATATTAATGGGACGATGTAAGCATAACATTCACTTCATAATAAAACAATTTTTTCTGGAATCCAAAATTTAGTGGAATTTTTGGAGATAACTTGACATGGCTTTACTCAGCATGAACTGGTTTGTATCTAGCATCAGAAGCTTAGAGTTTCTCGCAGATTTCGTGGCAGTTATTCTAAGGGCAAGGTACCCAGATACTTTCGTGTAGGAGATTTTATGCAAAAGTAAGATGGATCTGAACTGAAGGGGCTTATCCAGGGACATGGAATATACAGACTCAACATGGTGGGAAACGTTGTTTCTTGACTTAATTCCGAACGCATTACGGGTAATATTATTAAACAGTACATTAAGGTTGTGATTGCACGCATAACCACAATTAGCAAAAATTTAACAACCATACAATAATGAGGATATGTTTTAACAATTAAAATACGTAAACATTGGGGTTAAATTGATGCGTAGTCCAGAGTGCGCGAAACATAATATTTTTGCATTTGTTTCTGTTTTATTTATAAATTGTGCATTCAATTCAATAACATATCTACCCATTACTTCAATATTTGTACGTACTTAAGAACAAACTGTAAACAATTCTGAAATTGTACCTCCTAAAAGTATTTAGCATCATTAGGCAACTCACAAAAATATTTTCCTTATTTTTAAATAAAGAAAAGCGGCTTTTATTTGTCGACACTTACAAAAGTAAAAGTTTCGAGCTTTGGAAAGCTGTAATATTTAGCGCCGAAAGCAAATATAATATTTTTAGATCGGATGGCCGTCGTATGGTTTGGCGAAAACCAAACGAAGAGCTGCATATAAATGGTGATGGTTTGGAGGTGTATGTCGGCTCAGGCAGAAAACCTTTGGGCATACCTTGAAGGCGAACACAAAATTTCATCAAAAAATAGTCTTGAGGATGTTTCGCAAAGGGAATGGGGAGAAATACCACCTGAATTTTTTCGAAAGTTGGTAGAATCGATGCCAAAATTTTTGAACCTGTAGATAAAAGTAGCGGTTATCATACGAAATACTAGATAGGCATTCGTTAACATAGATTGCTATATTAGAGTCAAACCCTAATGCTTTAGGTACAATTTATCTTTGGTGCGATTATGAAAAGCGATTGACTTGAGAAATCCTCCTTTTTCCTTATTAGAGATAAACTTAACATTAAATGGAGTATCGGCCTTGGTGCTGTTAGTTTTTCGCATTCGAAAAATGTTCTTGACTGTCGGCACCGTACTAATTAATTGTGCTGCAGATATTATTCACTCCGCTTTGCTTTGGTTTGCCGTGTATACATTTTTGATACTTAGTTGGAATGTTTTTAAAGTGATATGTTAGAGTTAACCATTGCGGATATTGACGTTCTATAAATAATTCGCGAAGGGGTATTAAATTAAGTTCGGCCAGAGCTGCGCAATGCCTTAGTATTGACTGCCTGCTTGTTGCATGTATTTTAGCAGTCGAAGTCTCGAATATTTTGAATGGGATTTTACTCTTACAATAGGTCTGCTTCGGTTAGAATGGCTTTGCCTCAAGAGGTGCATGCTAGAGGCTTCAACAGTTGTCAGGTGTATTTTTGTACAGTGTTAATATATCGCTAGTTCAAAATCGATTTTTGATAGCATCAGTGCTCTTACAATATAAAGAAGGTTTGTTATATGCACGTACATAAGTGAGAGTACTTAGATGTTAAGAACATTATAATGCTAAAACTAGATATTAAATTATTTCTAACATATTTAGAATGATCTTTGTCAGTTTTTTATCGCAAATTAAACCAATAACTCTAAAGGTATTAGTGTGAGGAATTCGGGCGTTATAAAAGGTTAAAAGGCTGAGATGTTGCAGCCAGACGTTCTTGTTCAATCCGAGATATCAAATTGTATATACATGCATACTAAAATATCAACATATTAAATATTAAATATTTTAAATTACTCGTGTATAGACTTACATTTAACTTTCTTTTCATTTACAGCACCTTGCATTACAAACACACACATTTATGTGAATATTTGGATGTATGCCTACGTGTAGTTGCTGTCAAACTTAAAATGTAAAATATCAGGTTTCCCGCAAGAACGATATGAAAAGATATGATGAATACCACAGCAAATATGTTTGACAGAACTATTATTCTAATTTTTTGAACTTGATGATTCCCATTTATTTATGTTCTGAAAAAGGTAGTATTAAAACAACCTCCTCGACCTTTGTTACGGAAGCTTTGATACCACTCATTTGTTTATTGCGCAATTTAAAAAAGAAAACTATAATATTTTGGTTAAATTTTAAATTTACCTGGTTTTTTCTTATAAAACCTTGAAATGCAGCGTCTATTTCTAAGCGAACGTGAGGAATAAAGATATATAAAAATCGGCTGGCGCTCAACATTCGCGAAAATATGAGAGTTGGCGAACTTTCAGCACAGCCTTGACGTCAGCGTTTCTTATATGGAAATCTTTCTAGAATTGTTTAAATATGTATTCAATTTGGTCGTCAAAGCGAAGTAGGCGATTCTTCTGGCATCCGCTTAAATCTACTTTTATATCACCAATACAGCGTTCAATATTCTGTCTTAATTATTCAAGCGTTCATTGTACGTATCGAAGAAAATGCCCCTTGAAATTATTTAACTCTGTACCCGCTGATATTGCCTGAGAAAGAGGATGCCCCTCTCTACGTTGGAAAGACTAAGTGAAGAAAAACTTGGGGTTTCTAGCTGGAGCCAGGTAGCAAAATAAAGGTACGACTGGCACGCTATGTTACGATCGGCTAAAATCGCCGTTGTAGCACCAATTAGGAGGAAGAAGTCATTGTGTTTCTACTTATAACTACATGTACTTATGATTTCTAATGCCCCATAAAATGTAGTATAAAGTTGTAAAATCATAACATCATCAAATTTTATTGTAGTAAGCATCAATGTGAGAAGTTTTGAATAATAACATAGCATTGTTGAAGAATACTTGTATTTTTACATGTTGAATTGTTTGATTTTAATTTTAAATATGGTTTTAAAATAATATCATCCTTGTTGGGGATATCTATATTTTAAACGACCTGTGCATACAAAATTTTTATTTATCAAACATCCAGTAGTATTTGTAATTAACTTAAAAATTTAATCAGCTGGTTGATTTATTGTTGATTAAATTATGACCAATTAAGCGAAGAAATGCCGTAATTGTTTAATGAGAGACTCGGCATGTAAGAGTTTAAGCTATTTGGCTACTATTTTTATGCACGTAAAAGTATACAACAACAAGACGCACACCACAAATTGTAGGAGAAGTTCGGCCAAAATCCCTTAAGCGGTTATAACGCCAATTACGTAAGTAAGTAAAAGTATAAGTAGTACTAATACGTTACTACCGTTGTAGCCGAGTGTGTAGCGTGTGCGGGTGCCTCGCGCTCGAATCTCGGCCGGGGCAAGTAAAATCAAAAATATCTACCGTTCGGACGAAAAAGCTGTAGGTCCCTCAATTTGCGGTACAACATCAAGACGCATACCACAAATTGTAGGAGAAGTTCGGCCAAACATGGAGCTATATAAAAACCAAATTATGATTATTATAGAAATACGCTCGGAGGTTCAACATAATAGAGTTCGTTTGCCAAATAACTTGTACAAGCTTAAACACTTGAAAAACTTGCAAGGAGAGAGCGCAATTTTGAAATTTCGTTGGAGGGAAAGTTGCTAATGTGTGCTGGGACAAATTTTCCCATGAAGCAAAACAGCTGATTGTGGCATATGGTTGCAGAAATTCCCTCGTCTTCACATCCGCTTAACCCTGCAACAGCTTCGCAATCAATCAGAAAGGAAATAAACGATATAGGAATATTCATGAATAAACCATAAATGGAAGTCTCAATTAAACTCAAACTCTGTATAAAGAACAATGGAAGAAAGTATTCTGCATGGCGACTGTGCTGAAGTATTTGTCGACGAAGTAAAACTAATCGACTAAACGCATTGACTGCACAAACATCGTAAAATAAAACATCGATTTATCCAAACATTTTGTAAGTCATCAAATCATTACCAAATATCGTTTGGATTTTAATTAATAGAAATAACAGCTGACCCAAGAAAAATTTGTACTTCAGTCTCCATTGTTGTAATCTAAATTTTTACGCTAAGTCCAAATATCCAAAGATATCATTTTGTGGTTCTAATGTAGTTGCTGACACCAGAACACAATTAATCGACATAAAAACATCGTATTAAAATATTGTTCCGATTTTTATTGACGTTTCTAGATTCGATTTTACAGAAACATCGATGTATATATGTTCTTATTTGAAAAAACGCTACAATATGTTAAAACCTGAAAATAAATAAAACCTGAATCCAAAAAAATTTCGAAAGCAAAACTGGTTAAATATTTGATCAGTCAAGTAAGGGTTTGGCGTTTTTTGGCAAATTATGACGTTGCTGGCTAAATCTTTAATTTAATTTAGAAAGAATCTGCTCTGTTAAAAAGGCCTCTCATGTGGAAAAGAATTAGTTCAATTTATTTGGTAAACGAAACAATAGACTTGTACTTATAAAATAATAGTTGGTACATTACGCTTAATCATGTGCATAAAGTTTAAATACATGGATGCGATGTAATTAAGTTCTTTGAATTAACCGTAGGTAATATATTCTAAGCTATTTCTTTGATAACTTTTTGGTTTAAGCATCTTTATTATCTGAAGAAGCGTTAGAAGTTCTTAAAAAACTGGAAGATAAAGCAATGATGATTTAATGACTAATTTGTTATTATCGTCAGACCCATTAGCTTTATCTCGATGGAACTTCAAACAAATATACAAATCAACAAGGGGTTCCGAGCATCAAGCAATACATTGTTTAAAATGAAGAAACAGATAATATCATGGAACTATTTGCATCAGTTATAACGTCTTCTTTTGAGGATTTAAGTTCAGAAACAGATATGTACATTAAGGTGGAGTGATCTTATATGAAAAATAAAAAAATTGCCTATTTTTCAACGGCATAGTGATACAAAGTTGTCTATGAATGAGAAAAACAAACGTACGAAATATTATTTACCTATCTTGATATCTTCAGGTGCCCCAACACAATTGAAAATCGCTAAGAATAACAATTGTTCCCCTTTTTTTGCCATATTTTTAAGATTGTTCTGTGAATGCATTATTCTGAATTGCAGCACTGCTACAAAATTAATAACAGTATAATAACTTGGGAATGCGCTAACTTAAAGAGCAGTATTTATTTGGATCATTTGTTTATTGAAAAAAGCAAGATAAAAATGCGTGATGTTAATAATATTTAAACGTGAAATTGATTTTTCGTATAGAAATGTGGCATTTGCTGACGTGAAAGAAGTCTTGCCCTAATAAAACCGTCTCGTTTGTGTTCTCCACAAACTGCACTTGAAGCTTCTGTCACTAATTTGATGCATCGCTCCACGGCTTGGGTGTGGCATGGAAAATCTTTTATATTCTGAACTCTACCTAAACCACTTTTAACAATCGCTTTCAAGGCTTCATCCGATAAATTGAAAATCAGCGGTGGCTCAGTTATTTTACATTCTTGCCATGTAATCATTTCGGTATAATCTTCGGCGTTGAAATTGAAGGCAGGCACTTTAAATGTTCGAAGACCTGGAGCATCCTCTGATCTTGCTGTTGAAATTGGTTGATAAGCTAACTCACGTATGCTTTCTCTGTCGTCTCCGAGCATAGTGATAAGAACATTCTCTGGATGGCCGAAATATCCATTTCGTTGGATTACCTTGTCAACGATCTCTTTTAAATCCGTGTTCAAATAGCGACTCAGCCTAATCGTTTTCCACAAGTGCTTAGCTCCATTTATGCCCGAGGGATTTTATTGTGAACCACATTGGAGCATAAACTTTTGTTACGTACGTGGCTGATATCACCAATTTTTCTTCGGGATCTGTTTTAGTCACATATAATCTCAAAATTCGGTTTGCCGTCGTAAGCCATCTAGACTGGTTCAGGGGCCCAGGTTCCATATTAGCTAAATTGGAAGAAATAACACCAGTGCTGATAGCCGTCGCTATATCGTAAAGATATTTTTGGTCCGTGCTCAAATCATTTCTAGTAATCTCAGGTAATGTTGATGGAATGGCGGTGAATTTTACTACTGGCATAGTTTCACATTTTTGTAATTCGGATCCAATAGGACCTGAAAAGCACTTAGGCCCTGTGGTTTTTCCATCTAAATGCAATAATAGGTGTCGCAGTGGTAATTCATTCGAATGTAACTGACAGACAAACCACTGTAATGGTTTTTTAAGTTCTTCTTCCATCATGCGAATCACACCGCCTTTAAAACCTGTGTTAACTACTGTTCCATCGCAACCAACAACAGATATTTCACTGAGTTCCACGGATTTGGATTTTAAGTAAGTTAAAATAGTACTTTTAATACCTTTCGCAGTGCCCGACTCACACGTGACATGGCCGAAATAATGACTTCCTGGCTCCGATAAAATCACATAATGGTCTTCTATAACTCTTTTTCTGCAAAATTTACCTTCCTTCTGAGCACTAACCAAAGTTTTATCCTTTCTGCCATCAAAATAAATACCGCATATGCTTCTATTACGATCTACATTCTGTAAAGCTGATCTGATTTTAGTTCTCTCACGGCGTAACTTAGAACGGTCAATGACAGCACTGGTATCGTTTGATGAAACTATTCCCACATCTTTTAACACAGAAGAAGCTATTATAGCAGCGGCTCTGTCAGAAACTCCAGTGCGATCGCACGCAAGAGCTAAGGAAGGTAAATTAAATCTCTTCGTTTTTGGTGGTGGCGCAACTGGATTTTTCTGTGGACTACAAGCTTCGCTATTGCTGGAACTGGCACTGATAGTTTCGATTGTCAATTCCACATCATCATGTAAGGAGCGAGAAGAGCACGGTTTCTCGGAAACAATTGTGTCTCGGCTACGAAATGAACTTTTTTGTTTTCTCTCTTGGTTTTTCTTATTTTTAATAGTCGCAGCTTGATCTACATCACCTATCATCATTTTTCTTGTAGTTCTTTGATCTAGTAAAAAAGATATTTCTGCTTTGGGAACACGACTGTCCCTCAAACAAGAACAGTTTGAGGTAAGTTGGCATTTGCAACTGCAGATGTCAAATAATCTGTGGGACTCAGCTTTAAATGTATTAATTTTTTCTTGATAGTTTTTATTTGATTTACGACCTTGATAAGGCTTCATTAAACTTCTATATTTGTCGTGGTAGGCACGAATTAGTTGAAGCACTCTCTTACGGCTAACTATTGGCAGCGATGATTTTTTCCAAAAATCTATAATTTCTTGAGCCAATCTTTCTGATATGTCTTGGACCGTTGGCTCTTTTGTATTTTTATTCGCTGAACTTATTTCATATTTATTTCTTTTTAAAAAAAATTCGAAGAACAGCGCTGTCACCAAAACACAAATATTTTTCAACGCGAATCGCAGTGTCGCCAGAGCTTATGAGTATGAAGTTAATACTATGAACAGTGCAACGGTAAATTGCTTATTGTGTCTAAAAAAGACAAGAATAAAAAATCGCGCGCGTGTGCACTTAATGGCATTCAAATAACGTGTGATGAGAGTGGTGAAAATACTTCCCCGCATACCCCCCGCGCTATCAAAGACTAACACGGCAACGTTCAGAATTTAGTTTAGCGAAAATGATAATAATTTTTTTTTTGGCTAATTTTCGTGAATATCTCTAAAACTTATGAGGTTGGGGGCACCTCGAAATATATTAAGCGCCAAATAAAATTTTGTGTGCATATTTGTAAGTAACAAAAGCAACTTTTTACAGGTATTCCAAAACGAATACGATCAAATATTTTTTTCGCTCCACCCTAATGTACATAATACACAATGAATATCCATACAATTATATTTTCGTTTTATTTTTTTAACTTTTTAGAAATTGGGTTTTTTTCTTTAATCATTTCATTTTATACATATTTTATATATTATTTTAGCTCCATATCAAAAAGTTGTGTCGAATGTGGTCACCGGTACGAAAACCTGATTTAATTTTTGAAATAAACGTGATGTAATCCCCATTCGGAGTAAAGTTTCAACAAATTCCAGCTACGAGAACTCCTTCTATTTTTTTATGGGGCCGGTGCACTATGTGTGCCATAGTTCTCCCAGCAGTGTAAAGTAATCTTTCTCATTAGCCAACAGTTTCCACGTGTGGTAAATATCATCAAAAATTATTGAAACTCTTTTCTAATAGCGGTCGCCTCTGGGCAGGCAATGGCAAACTTCCGAGTGTAATCTGCCATGAAAAAACTCACAAAAATCATTTGTCGTTCGAAGTCGGCATAAAGCTGTAGATCCCTCAATCTGTGTTACAACTTCTGGACGCACACCACAAATTGTATTGTATAAGTTCGGCCAAACATTAAGTTCAACATAAAGTGTAAGCTCCAAATTATTATTATTGGTATTATATATACTAGATAATTATAATTAGAGCTTTATTCCATCAATTTTGCAGACCATCAGGGGTTTTCACAATTGACTTTTTATTTACTTACTAGAAAAATCCGGCAGACGTTGTTCTACCTATATTTATTTATTAATTGCCTTTTTCATATGTAACCAGAACAGGCATTTCGGTTTTCTTCACATATAACAATAACTCAGTGTATAATTTAATTGAATTTGATTTCTAAAAAAAAAAGGTGGCAGCCCTATTCAAATTATACCTATAAACTTTCTCCTAGCGAAACGAATGGTTGAACACCCATATTTTACTTTTTCATAAAACTTGTCAGTAATTTAGTTATATTCGACAGTTCAAGCAGATGGTAACCTTCTCTAAAATATACATAACCAGCTATAAATCTCCGTCTCAGCAAAATTAACCGCTTGGGAACCATATTTCACAGTAACTTGTGTGTATTTTATCTTTATCTTTGTCTAAATTCCCATATTTTAATTTTAAGGATAGTATTAGGAAATTTTCTATAAACTTATAAGTTAGAAGAAAAATATAATTATAAGTGATTATATTTTACAAGAAGAGTATGGAAATTGTTTAAAAAATATTTTAAATATGATATTTCAATAAAGCGAATAGAATAATACTTTCTTAAGCATATAACTATGCGTAAACACATACATTAAAAGCATACCAATTTATTTTAGTTTTTATTTAAATAAAAATTCGTTTAGTTTCTAAAAAATCAATATTACTACATTCACCGGTTTTATTGCATGCAACAAGCACGGTATATTTCAAACAAAAACTTGCGCCGGTTGCACCCGATCTTTAGACTCTTCCTTACTTGTTTAGAATATGTTAGTTTACCTGGCGCTGCCGAAAATGTAATTTTCAGTAATGTTTCTAAGAATGTTGATACCAAATATTTGTTGTGCAATCCTGATAATGACTTCAGACTGTGAACCACGCTAGACCATATGAAACAGATCGGGAACACCCTTTATTTTTTTGTGGAATAATATAAAAATTACTTACTTACACGGAGGACCCTTTTTCAGAAAGAAAAAAAGCATTTCCTTGATACAAGAAATCAATTTCATTATTTTAGATCCACAATTTTTCACTTTATAATTGGAAAAATTACCTCAATATAAAAACATTCCTTAGCTCGGGTTGAGGCTGAAAACATTGTGTCATTAATTTGGAGAAGTAAATTTACTTAATATTTGTAATATTTAATCACGATGCAATAACAAAGATGGCAGCTCATTTTGATGCTGCCTCAACGTGGTTTTTGGAAGTAAAAGAAAAATGGGAAGAAATGTTGGCCGTTTTGCGGGAAAATGGTAAGAAAAGTATCAAATTTGATACTTTGTTAACAAAATGTTCCAAATTTTAGTATAATCATAGTACGATAATATGTAAATAACAACACGATATATTTTAGTATTTTAAAAAGGAAGTCATAACTAATTCCACCTTCTTAATGCTTATAATTTAAAAATGGGAATATGCAGACTGCCTTAAGTTGTTTTGATAGTGTCTGACATTATTAGATCTAGAACTCCAAATGGGAATAACATTGACGAAGAACAGTCCTACTGAGATAAATGAGCAGATTTGCCTTGAACATCATAATCATCATATAATTCATAGTTAATTTATTTTAATGCGCTTATGTTCCTTTTATTAAAAAAAATATGTACACTTATGAATACAAACTTAAAACGAATGCAAAATGTTTTAAATGCAAATATCGTATCAATTCTGGCTTAAATTGAATTTACTTCTGACCCTTTCAATTTCAAATCAACCGGTCCGCACGGATCATATTTTTGTATTTTGACAAAGCTTAAATATGAGGTTTTTGGGTTGATTGATTAATGAGACACGTATTTTTTCCTTTGGCTAAAAAAATGTTTTTCTTTAATTTTTCGATTTATCGGTTTTTTTGTAGCTCGCGGGAACGTTTTTTTGAAACGCGCATAACTTTGGTATAAATTTATGGATATTAACAATTCTTTTTAATGTGTATAATCGTTCATACTTTAAAGCTAAGTTATCAAAAACTACCAAATTTTCGTAATTTTTTGTTTGCATAACAATAAGCAGTGCACTTTTTTTAAAAACTTGTTTAGTTTTTATTATTTGTCAATAAAAAGATAGTTTGATCTGTATTCTGGCAAAACGGCTATTAGCGAAAAAAATTTTTTGGGAGTAATGATCCTACAAGTAAATTGGCCTTTTTCTCCATTTTGACGATGTTCCTCTGAATATAGTTGTCTCATATAACGATGTATATGAAAAACTTGAGTAGTTTGTTAGTACTGTACTGTACAGTATCTGTATTTGACGACAATGGTCAAACTGGCAAGATTGATAAGAAAGAGGTAAGTAACTCAGAGTTAAATTTGTAATCTCAAAACCCAGATATTATCTTGCATCAAATAAATACAGCAACCCGGGCTATTTACTTTTATTTTTTGACATTTTCTTTGAATTTCATGAATTTATTGAAATCTAAAATCAAAATAATTTTTGAGGGTTCTAGTACAGCAATGAAATGCTTGATAAGTTTAGTCTCTAATCTCGGGGAGGTGATCGGTTCGCTTTGCCAAAACTCTGTTAAAGGAGTTGGAGCCAACGTATTCAATAGTTTCCTCACCATTGTCGTAAAATTAGATTCATTGCAAATTTTTTCGTGTATTTCAAAAAGAAAAAATTGTTTGACAAATTAGTTTTTTATTTATTTATGAAAGAATGTCACAAACTTGAAAATGTAACCCTGAATAATTGCTAGGTTAAATACTTATGTATTTAGCTTTGAGTTGATGCCTAATATTCTGTTGTGCAAGCAAATTTATCAATTTAATCGGTAAACTCTGAGTTAAATAGATAACCTGTTTTCTCGCAAGCGGGCGTCAAAGTCTCGGTGAAAATGATACATTTAGTGTAAACTAAAAGGATGAAAAAATTGTAAAAGCTAAACGTTTATGACTCACGAAACATATGAAATGTTTAACCACGACCACCCTAACATGAAAAAAGTAGCCATTCTAAATTTTATAATCTACGTCTAAAATGAGTTGTTGAAAATGCAACCCAACAGGTTTGTCCGTGTATTTATTCCAAAAATTTAATTTGTTAATAATAGGTTTCAACTGAAACAGTGCTTGCGTTTTTAAAGAATACAAAGGATGTCCTAGGGTCAAAGAAATAATTGATAAATTGAAAGAATTGTTGAAATGCGAAATTGAGGAAGAAATTACTTTTGCTCTTTGGGAAGAAAATGGCCTGATTAAAAAAACAACTTCAATTGAATCGGCACTGAAAATCAACACATTTAAAAAAAATCAACGGAGTGGCAGAAAATTGGTATTTTATTGTAAGAAATGAAATATGGAAATTAAAGCAAATCTCTGTTTTCATTGCAGTTTGCTATACTGGTCACGAAAAAAAAAAATTACGTTGTAGTATCTGATGATAATAAAAGAAATTGTAGAAGATTTAAAGCAAGGATTTGTAGAATCAACAATGCACAGTATGACAATTATTTCTGATACAGCTGCGAGCTATTGCAAAAACTGTTTTTAATTAAAAGAACTCCATTTTTTCTGCAATGGGCCACAGCAAAGGCGCGTGGGACGGCATAGTATATTCAAGGCGCAAAGGTATTTGTTGAGAAAGTTGAAATCAGAACACCAAATATTAAACACATTTTACTTCACAACCAGGAATTGTAATTTTTTCGGGAAAACAATATTAAGATCTGGGGAAAGACACCTGCACGTAAGGGTAGCAGATACACTCATGTGTGGAAAAGCAAACTGCAAATCGTTAGAGATAACAAAGCTTACACTGCAAAATCGTGCGAAGACGATTGGAAAATTGTTAAGTGTAAGGTGTAAGTTTGAATTATATGTATTTCAAGTATAATGCGTGATAAATTGTTTAATAATTATTTTTACTAATTACTATTAATTCAATTATATAAAATTTTCATGAATAAATATAACAAATATGAAACCTTATTAATAAATTACAATTAATATACCACCATTTTACGTTAAGAACCAAAAGTAGAACTTTTTACTTAAAATGCTAATATTATAAATAAAAATAAATCTGCGAAATTCATGTACGCGCATAACTTCAGATCGCCGGCAAAAAATTGGATAGTTCTTTGCTGTTATTATTACTGTGGCCTGAGTAATGTTTGTATGAAAAAAATTGCCGGCAAGTGGGACTGGAGTTGAGATATATTTAAAAGTCGTATTTATGGGTCGATCTGGTTCATATTCAGTATATAGGTTGGCTATACAAACAAAAAAGTATTTGCAACGAATTGTGTTTTTGGGCCGATTTAGTTTATATTAGGTATGTAGATTGACTGTGCAATGAGAAAAACATAGACCCGGTAGGTGCGATTTGGGCGAAAAAATCGCATTGAAATCCAGAAGAACTCATTAAGTTTATATTCAGGATGTAGGAGGCTGTGCAAAGAAAAGATTCTTGGGAAAATTAGACTCGGTGGGTTCATACTTGAATTGAAGATTAAATAATGCATAAGAAGTATTTTGAATTGAAAATTAACTCGAGAGATGGAGCTGGAGTCAATATATTTCCAAAAATAATATTTATTGGCATATTTGGTTCATAAACGCATTTATTTCATTTTCTTTGTTTTATTTTTCCTCTAAATATTGTCGCTGTGTTGGTGATTAACTATTTACCTCCCCGTGTGTAATATTTGGTATTCGAAGCAAGTATTGTGTAGATTTTATCGAAAAATTGGCACAGTTTATAGCAATGAAAGTGCGGGCAAAGAGTGATTACCACAGTTTGTCTTCCTAGATACGGTCACTTTGGAGAAAGGAATAGTAAGGCAGTAAACGCATTGATATATAATCTCCGAAGAGATATCAGTTACTGTTTTCTCGGCTTGCGCAGGTAAAGAGTATTTTTCATTCGAAATGCTTACAATTAATTTTAAAGACCGTGTGCTGGTGCGGGCAACGGGTGATTTGTCCTCCGAGGTACGGCGATTTTAAAAACATGTATAGTAATCTTAATGATACTTAATCAACGAAGAATAATCAATTGATTTTCGTACCTCGACACTAATAATTTTTAAGTGAAGCCACGGCTGGTTCAGATAAGTTGTACTTACTGTAATTTTATTTTCGATATACTCTGAATTTCCTTTATAATGCCATCGATAAGACGGAGAAATATAGAGCGCATATAACAAGCTTACAAAAGCTTTTTCCAACTCGCAAAATAAATGCAGAAACAATTTATACATATATCTTTGTGACGTCTATCGGGTTAGCTAGTTATATTATATTCCAGCGTGCAGTACTCAAAAATTGCTCAATTTTTCCATACGCGTTGCTATATGAGACGACTATGTTCAGAAGAACGCCGAAATGGATAAAACGCTATTTTCATTTTTCGATAATAACTCCTAAAAAATTTTTCGCTAATACCCGTTTTGCCTGAATATAGATCTATTTATTGGCAAAAAATGTTTAGCGAAAAAAAAAATTTTGAGCCAAATGTGGTAATATCCCAAAAACACTATTTATGTATTACTTAATATATGTATATAAGTTTTATACTTTTTTCTTTTGTCCTGATCAGAAGACTGCTGCTCAGAGTAGCGACATTTGCTGCGCGTCTAATTCAACACCGCGTTTCTTCCTTATAATTTTACAGTACATATTTTCCAGTATACATATGCACTTCAGTAAAATTGTGTCTGTTGTTTCTCATTATATATTTGTTATTTTTTCTTAAATCATTTTTTTGTTATAAATATTTTTTTTCTCTGCAATTCCAACTTCAACAACATGAGTCTGCCTGACTACTAAGTAGCAGTATAAGCAGTTTGACGAATGTCCTTTCTTATCTAATTTATGTATCAGCCGCATGGCTACTTACCATACCTTTCAAGTTTGTTTACAACCAACTATTTGTCGTTCGTTTTTGTTTAATCTGCCGCCTACTAGGATACAGGGAATTTTGTTACGAGCTGGTATAAAGAAAAACATAAAACCTCAAAACATGGAAATCGTTTAGGAGATGTTGCTGTGAATTGAATAACAAATCGACTCAACATACATACATATGTATGTTTGAGAACTTTATTTGTTACGTATTGTTGTTGTTGGGACTGTAATGACATGACACGCCGCAACAACAATGACGAATAATAAAAAGTAACCCTTTAACAAATATATTTGCACATTTGAAGGCTCAAGGAAAAATAGGATCTTACACAAAAAAGGGACGATATGACAAATGCAAATGGAAAAGAGTAGCGGTTAGATAGAAAGCAAGTAGTGCCAGGAAGCTTTCTGCAATAAGTAAAGCGGAATCACTTCCTAGCTATAAGTGGCCTTGGTATATATATATGTTTGTATATATATTTGTGCGAAATGAAACGCATATATGACAAGTACAAACACGACACTCATCCATTGATACAAATGCCATTTGACTTTTATGACCATCGATTCATGGTCATCGCATACTCGTACTATCCTCTTACATTTTGCCTTCGCATAACGGGTTTAAGAGTTTTATTATTTAAATTATTGGACACGTTCTATGGTTTTCAGAACTAAACCGCACAATAACGAACGAGATAATAAGAATTGATAAGCAAATTATTGGTGCTATGTATTGCGACTTTATACATATATAGTACACATGAGTACATACATACTTAAAGAAAAGCGAAGTAATATAAAATTAGATGCTACTGGTATAAGAAAGAGGACTATTAGATATTTTGCTATATTAACATTGTCGAATTAAATTGTTAGAGTTTTATACGGCGTTGGGTCAGTAAGTCTTTGTGTGTGAATAATACCTGTGGTCCGAGTGTGAGTTCCCCGGGCCTGGTGAAGGTTCGGATTTCCATCAAAATCATGAAATCAGGTTATAAGGGAAACACTTTGTTCGTTATAATAATAATAATTAGACGCCTAAATCATATATCTTTTTTTACAGCTTTTATAGCGTTTTAGGACAGTTTTCTAAGGTAGAAATGCACTCCGGGGTTTGCGATTGTCTGCCGAGGGGGACCACCAATAGAAAAAAGTAAGTAGTACTCTCTTCGTTCAAACGCCGTCCTTATCTCAGTTGTTAGACGATTAACTTGTTCTACAGTCCCGTGTAGTACACCGAATACAAATTGATGCGTAGACATAATTTTCCTCGCTTGTGCAGCAATCTTGCAGATTAAGTTATTTTCAAAGAGCTTTGGAAAGCAATGTAGTAAGCTTATTGTCCTATATGAACAAGCATTGATTTTTCCCTTTCCTGGTTTGGATATCTTTATTATAATTGAAATCTTCCATTGTGTTAAAAAAGGGTGTTTTTCTGATTCGGGAATTCGTCCAAACAAGACTAAGAAAATTTTATTAAATTTTGAGATTTGTCGTTAATAAAATAACGCGCAAAAGTAGATTAAAAACATATGTATATTAAAAAGCCCACCACATTTTCCTCTTGGTTTTTGAGTTAAAGACGATTTTGTTTTTATTGACAAACACAAGTACTTTTTTTATTAAAGTAGTCAAAGTGTTTACTTGTTTTTGTGGTTCTTAAAAATTTACATATTATAGTGACTTTTCTTAAAGGTAGTAATAGCATTTGTGTTAATCTTAACAAATTTCTGTTCCTTTAATGTTACTATCCCGCCAGTTTTAGACCAGAGTTATTACTCTTGAATTTCTCGTAGAAATTAGACATTGTATCTAATAAATATGTGTTTTTTTTTTATTCCACACATTCCCGCATCCCTGCACCAATTCGGCTATTGGCATAATTTTCATAAAAATGTTTCACTATTCTCATATTCTGATGAACTGCGTGGTAGACGAGTGCGTTTCGTTGGTAATAGATATTAAATTTGGTGTTTTGTGAAGTATCTTATACGAATTGCTATACAGTCTTGAGTTCTCCATAATTTATACTTTTTTTATTATTGTACCAGATACAGCTTTCTCAAAAATATCTTTCTTTTTTTTTGCGTTTTTAAACCTTCATAGTTCTCTTTTAACTATTTATTCAACACTCCCCGAAAAGTCCCCTTTTAACACCATCTTTGCCATTTGCTATAGTATCACATATTCTTGTTAGTTTCGTGCTATGCGTCTCATCATTTTTACGTTATTATTAGCTTTTTTCCATCCGCTGTAACCTCTTTTTATGCTTTTTCATTTTCTGTGTGTATTCTTGAATCTTAAGATCTTTTTTTCCAGTATCTTTTCGTGCTTCTTTTTAGCCTTTCTCCTTCTTGCTGTAACTAATCCACTTTCTGATGATCTTAAAGATAATTGACGTTCTTCCGCGAGATCCTCTAAATCCGGTGTATTTTTCCTAACAAAATTATTTGTTATGTCCTTCATGACTGTTTTCATTGCACGATACTTAAAACAATGCTCTTTCCAAGACTTTTACGATTACTCATCTCCTTCTCTAATTTTCGTGTGCCTTTGTCTTTTTCTTTTGATATTTCCGCCTTTCCTTTTCTTTCATTTCTTGTTTTCTTTAGAGTAATTTTTAAGTCGTTGATATCTTAAATGTTCAGCTATACGTTTTTGTTCTAATATTTTAGGGTGGCTTCTTTTTCGGTACCATTTTCGGATACTGTTTTGTTTATAGAAGGTCAGACTTGACAAAACATAAGTAAACAGTCCCTTGTGGTATAAACAGTCCTCTGTGCTATGAAATGAAACAGGGACTGTTATTTTCACTTGAATAATTTATGAAAACATCATTTAAAAATATCAGATTAACGACACAGATGTGGGTTCATACTTGATAATCAATTATTTTAAACAAATTGTTGTTATAAAACTCTTAGTTTAAAAAAGGCTTTCCAGTGGACTGCGGTTCAATCGCTTAGCTTCACAACCGAACGAGCGTCACAAACATTTGACTGCAGCACGGTTTTCAAATTTTAATAATTCGAGGACAGCATTCGTACATAGACATTATGATTAAATTTCTATTGTAAAAAGATAATTGTGATGTATGAAGATTCTTACTGTAGTTTTTTTAAATCTATATGTATAATTTTTATTCAACTACCAATCGCAAACTAATAAATTTGTAATTCTGATTTACTCAATATCATCAATGTGAAGAACTTGTTCACACTTTTATATGCTCTGCGTATTTTCTTCATGATCCCAGCTCCTGTGGCACGTGGTGACTGTGTGAAGTACAATAAGCTTTCTCCCCGCGGCCCTTAGGAGATGCATTTAGTAAAAAAATTATGAAAAATGTGTGTATGTATGTATAGGTAACCCTCGCTGGACACGGTAGATACTTTCAATAATAGATTAAAATCCTCAAAAATTTTGACTTTCTGATACAAATGTCATTACTAAGATCTCCGATTAACAAAACTGATTTCCTGTAGAGCACCAGCACATAATTATTATTATGTTTGAATAGAATAGCTTCCTAAGATTTTCGCCCAGAATATTTATTTTTCATTTCACATACTTCAACTGAAGAAACAATTTCAGGCTTTGCATATACCTATACCTCCTTTATTCCTATTCTCAGAGGCATGTTTTTATTTCAAAGTTTTTCTTATATGCATATAAAAATGAAGGTGAGTCGTTTATAGGCGTCTAAATTACTAAACCGATATTTATGTAATTTGCACAGCAGGTTCAAGTGATCCCCGGGCCGAATGTAAGGTATATATAAATTTGGAAAAGTGGGCGGTGCCACGCCAGCATGGAAGAGAAAATTTGAATTTGTCTTGCAGGTGAATGATATTTGGGTATATATGTACCTACATACATACATATGTCTTATATATCAAACAGTGTATCAATTTGGGAAAATGGGTGGTGTCACGCCCTATACAATGAAAAGCCAAACTTCTTATAACTCTACAACTATTTGATGTATTTAGATGTACAATATTTGCTATTTAGATCCTATATATCGGGCTATACAATATTTGTAGGGAAAACGGCACAATTTACCACCATTTGTTCGCAGTTGTTCGACGTAGATATATGATATTCGATACACACATATTTTCATAAGATTTAGTTTAATCTTGAATATTTTGATTTGCTGTAAATTAGCCTGATTTCCAAAATTTTCCAATTTATGCTTTCGGACTAAAAATGCAATGTGCACGTAATGTGGTAGATTTTGACATAGAAGTTTTGCTGCAAGGTGTGCGATACCATAGCCATTCCCCACATTTATGATTCTAGGCATTTCATTCTCAAACCCAATGCTGTCTATCAAATTAGAGCAAATTTCCTTATATAGTTAATAAATATCGGAGTTTTTTTGCCGTTTTGAGAGATGGGCATGGTTTTTGTACGATTTTTTAAATTTTCGAAATTTTGCTTATCGACTTCAATTGCGATATGTGCACCAAATTTAGTGGAGTTTGGTTGCATAGTTTTTGGGATATACCTATGTAGTTGTTCGAAAGGGGGCATAAAAATAAGTTACTGGAACGAAACAAATATTAAAGAACATACATTTATTGATTAAAGAAATTTTAATGAAATAATTGATGAAATAAAACTAAATAAACTGTTTGTGTGGTAATAAGCAATTACAAATCAAATGTTGATTAAACGTTTTTACCCTTTTCCAGATTTGAAAGCGAGTGACGAGGTATGCTCACCATCAAAAAGGACAAGAAAGGCGTATTTCCACGTATGGAGTTTTTTGTTTAAATCGATGGCTAAAAAACTCGGAAAACGTAATTTGTGTGGCAACGAATACAAAACCAATGGCAACACACCGAATTCGTTGGACCACCTAAACCGACAACACCCCTCGATTCAGAAAACGTCTGCATGAATTAGCTCATATTTTAGGAAAACTGATAGCCCCACCGTGAACGAACTGATTGGACCTTATCAGTGTGGCTTTAGACCTGACAAATCTACCATCGACCAAATATTCACTATAAGCCAAATCTTGGAAAAGACCCGAGAAAGAAGAATAGACACACACCATATTTTTGTCGACTTCAAATTCACTTTCGATAGCACAAGAAGAAGCTGCCTATTTGCCGCAATGTCTGTATTTTGTATCCCAACAAAACTAATACGGCTATGTAAAATGACGTTGAGCAACACCATCAGCTCCATCAGAATCGGCAAGGACCTCTCCGAGCAGTTTGAAACCAAACGAGGTTTCAGAAAGGGTGGCTCCCTTTCGTGCGACTTCTTTAACCTTATGTTAAAAAAGATAATTCGAGCTGTAGAGTTGAACCGTTCAGGCACTATATTTTATAAGAGCGTGAAACTTCTGGCGTATGCTGGTGATATCGATTTCATCGGCCTCAACAACCGCGCCGTTGCCATTTCCAAGCTGGATAAAGAAGCGAAACCTATGGGTCTGGAAGTGAACGAGGGCAAAGCTAAGTACCTCCTGTCATCAAATAAACCGCCTCGGCTCCCGCATCACTGTTGACAATTACAATTTCGACAAAGTGGAGAACTTTGTTTATCTGGGAACCAGCATTAACACCTACAATAATGTCAGCCTGAAAACCCAACATAGAAACTTTCTTGCCAACAAGTGCTACTTTGGGCTGAGTAGGCAATTACGCAGTAAAGCCCTCTCTCGACCAACCGAAAGCACACTCTACAAGTCTCTCATCATGCCCATGCTGTGTATGGCGCTGAAGCATGGGCACTGTCAACATCGGATGAGACGGCCCTTGAAGTATGCGAGAAAGATTCTCCGAAAGATTTATGGACATCTAAGTCTTTGCGACGGCGAATGCCGCAGACTATGGAACGATGAGCTGTATGAGCTTTACCGCGACATAGACATAGTCCAGCGAATTAAAGTACAGCGGCTACGTTGGCTGGGGCATGTCGTGCGAATGGATGAAAATGCTCCAGCCCTGAAGGTATTTAACGCGGTACCAGCTGGTGGTAGTAGAGGAAGAGGACGACCGCCTGTGCGTTGGAAATACCAAGTGGAAAAGGACTTGACGTCAATTGGTATTTCCAATTGGCGCCAGTTAGCAGGAAGAAGGAGTGACTGTTGTTAAACTCGGCCAAAATCTCGTAAGAGGTTATAACGCTAATTAAGTAAGTAAGTAAGTAATTGGGCATGGACATAAGATAGTTTAAACAACAAAGGTTAGGTTAGGTTAGGTTACGTCAAACGGCAATTATTTGTCTTAATTTGGAAAGCGCTGCGTGCTTACAATGAAGCAACGGTGCTGGCTTATTCCTACTCCGCGAAAGAAGTTCTTTTCAAGTATGCATGTCCCTGCCCGACTCCGAAACTCTCGAAAACGACGTCCGGCAATCCTTGACTACTTTCGATCGCATTGTTATTGAGTTCATAGCTATGATGGTCGCTTGCTATCGGAGTAAATATTCACTCACAGAGGTCGCACTGGTAAGTAACCAATCGGCCGCTTCCTTTCCAACCTTTCAATCAAGTTTCGATCCATCCGTGAACATGTTTAGCAGCCCTCGGTGCCACAGGTCGCACCCCTCCCACAACTCCCTAGAGGGAATGGTGATACCAAAATCACCCTTGGGAGCCAAAATTTTTTCCTTAGGCAGATTTTTCGGCAGTATACTCCACCCCCAACCTTTCCATCAAGTTTCGATCCATCAGTGAACATGTTTAGCAGCCCTCAGTGCCACAGGTCGCACCCCTCCCACAACTCCCTAGAGGGAATGGCGATACCAAAATAACCCTTGGGAGCCATGTAAAGGTAAACTCCTAGAAAGTCAATAGCCAGCATTACCATTGGCTAGGCTGACAGGATTTTCCCCGAGAGACGACTACCACAGTCTTATCTAGGGAATCCTACCAGACAAGAATCCCATGCAGGAGTATTGGTTTTACTACCTACTCATATAATCATTTAATGCGTTTGCCGATGACCCCTATAAAACATGTTTTTGGGGGATTTTCGGGCTGTTTTCAAGAGTGGCGATGTTTTTTTTTTTGTATGTTAAACCATTGAATTAACAAATTCTTACAGATATATTAAGCTAATGTGCAATAGTAATAACTAAGATAAAATGGCGTGAGATGGTTGATTACGATAGCAAAATACCACGTAAAATCAGGACCTAAAGAACTGAAAAAGGAATTCAACTCAGCACATGCCCTAGAAGTAGAAGCATAATTAGTTTTCGAGAAACCAATTTTCAAGGTTTCAAACTTTCGATGGATCTTGTATGGAATATTAAACTGAATTTTACCTAGAAGGAAAGAGCAATCAATAGTCCCAGTAAAGATTAAATTACAAATGAACACGATACAATCGTTCATCTGCTTTCAAGTATACATATTTAGGTCAATCAACAAACAGTGAAAAGTTTAAAGATCGGAGCACGAATCGAAAAACAAGGTTTCTGTAATCTCTCCAGCCGGTTGGAGACACCTATTTCGATGATAGGGGCATACTCTAACCTCGATCTAACAAAAGGACAGTATAGTGTTTTGTTAGTGTACGGGTTAGTGAATGTAGAACAATTTCGACGTACGAATGCAAGCATCGAATAAGACCGTGTTATAACATGGTTAACATGGCTAGTGAAATTTAACTTAGAATCGAAAACGAATATTTTAATTTCGTCAACGGATTTCAGGGGAGAGCAAGCAGCACGAGGTAAGTAAAGTAGTAGGTAAAGTAGAAGCCGATTTAGCAAAAGTAAAGTGGCAGCAATTGCTTATATTTATCGACAAACGATTCAAATAGCACCAATTGGGAACATTGTGTACGTCAGATTGCAACCATTCACAATCTCGAGCATTGCTAATGAACGCGAATATTTTAAGGTCATCAGCATACAACAAGTATTCATCAAACGAAAAGCATGAATATAATAAAACAAGGGGCCCTAGAATGCTCCCCTGCGGAAGACCAGAAGACGCAGCAAACGGACGGAATGTGACATCAACGGCAATAACGCAGAGTCTATTAGATAAATATGACTTGATCCACGACAAAAACGTGGAGTGAAAATCCATCGACGCAAGCTTCGAATGCTAACTTCAAGTCATCCACAAAAATACCAGCATCCAGTGATTTATTAAAAATAGTTGCCACAGTTTTAGAAATCTCAAGCCTTTTTAATACCATTGCTGACATCAGTAACATATGAACCCAGGGCCGGATTAAGCTTGTGGGGGCTCACGGGCCAAGTAAGGTGTGGGGGCCCTATGCCTCGTCGGAATTACATATAAAATTACATATGTTCATGTATTTCATTTATTTTTTACCTTCACATATTATTTAAAATCCTTGACAATTTAATAATTATTTGCATAATTTCGTGACCCTTGTTTTTTAAATGTAAGGCGTCTGATTATAAAGTAACCATGTGATGAACTGCTAAAACAATTCCTTTCGAGATTTTCGATTCGCAAAGGTAGTAATGATATCATCAAAATTGAGTTTACGCAGTATATCCCTCTCTAAACTTAAAATACTCAAATTAACAAGTCGGTCCTCTTTCATGCTTGTCCGAATTTCGATTTTCGATCAACTTGAGTTTTGAAAAAGATCTTTCTATTCTGATTCCTAAAAGTAATCTTTATGATTCCGCTTCAAACTATATACCAATGAGTATTTTATCGGCTTTATCAAAAGTTTCCGAAACATGTAAGTTAACACAGTAGCATAAGTATATTTCCATGTGAACATGCTGACGCTGCACTACCCCGTACACGCGCAAAGCCATTGCAGGTGATCGAACTGCGAATCGTGGGAAGCGCAGCGTCAGCAAATAACTAACGCCCAAACCAAGCCTCTAGCCAGTAAGTCTTAGTTTTAAGAATTGCATTGTATTCATTCCAATTTGGCAGTATAAGACAGCAGACGTATTTTTGGTAATATACAAAATAACCTCCTAATCAAACTTGTGTGTTTTCATTTATTTTACAGGATGGAGAGGGGCCTGTTGCCGGCCCCCAACTCCAATTTTTTCGAGTGCACATCCGTGCTCTCGTTAACTGGCGCCCGTGCAGGGACCCACTTTTAATGTGGGTCGCCGTGAAAGGACCTCCTTAAATGTGGGGCCTTATGAAAGGGAGCCACTTAATTGTGGGAGTCCTTTTCAAGTGATTGTGTAATAAGTGACAAATAGTAATTGTGACTAAGTGAAGTGTTAAAGGCAACATGCGAAAGCGAAAGTGAAATAAATATAAATATAAATTTACGGCTTGTACATCCACATAACAAAATACCTTGAAACCGTTGACTACCTTTGGGTGTCCTTCGGTTTATAACATTAGCTTAACTCTGCGATCTCCACTCTCAGGAGGCTAGAGGTTCGCCTAAGTGGTATTGAGAGTAATGGAGTAACTCTAGAGTCCAGGTTAAGTAGGATAGAATCTAGTAGCACGATTCTAGACCAAAATCTGGGTAGAATTGATGGACGGTTAAATAGTGTTGAACAGGTAAACATGGGTACACAACCGCGGAGCCCACCGGCAGTAGTGAGAACTCCATTATCGGAACAGGACCTTAGGGAAATAGGTAGACTCCCCGACTGCGTAAAGGAGTTACAAGTTTTCGAGGGTAGCCCTTCTCAATACATCTCGTGGGTTCACAATGTCGAAGGGATTTTGTCCGATTACGAGGTGGTCAAGAAAAGCCCTTGTATCGAGCTATCCTGTAGCATGTCAGGCAAAAAATTCGGGGCGGTGCTGATGCGGCTCTGGTTGCGTACAACGTCTTTGAAAGCGATTGGATGGAAATCAAAAGAGTCCTACAGTTAGTCACTTAAGTAAGTATACACTACATATATCTGCATTATTTTTGCACTAGATTTCTTAAATAACACAAAATATAAGAAAAATGTGTTTTATTCACTTGAAAGAAACATAAATATGATACTCAATTCAAAAACGCATACAAAATGGCAGAAAATAAAAAAAATTTTACCAATTAAAAGACATTTGGTATAAATTCATATCACAAAAGTAAGTATACAAAGGCACAAATTTTGAGTTAATTATAAAAATATTATTTTAAAAGTCGACTTCTAGTATTTGGTTGGATAACCATTGGACTTAATAATGGCTTTAAGACGTGAAGGCATTGATTTCACCAAATTTGTGGTTACTGCTTGCGGTATTTTATTCCATTCTTCCTGGAGCGCACTTTTTAATTGATCCTTGCTTCGTATGGAATATTTACGGATTTGCCGATTTAGATGTTCCCATAAATGTTCAATGGGGTTTGTATCCGGTGATTGGGGTGGTGTTTTAAGCTGTTTTTGCACATTGTATAAGAGCCATTCCCGCACAACTTTGGACGTGTGCTTGGGATCATTATCCTGCTGGAAGATGAATGACTCCTCCAGCTCCAATTTAATCGCGCTTTGCTTCAAATTATTTTTTAAAATGTTAAGGTAACCGTATCGGTCCATAATAGTTTCGATAAACACCAGATTGCCTACCCCATTTGCCGCCATACATCCCCAAACCATCACCGAGCCACCACCATGATTAACCGTGCCGGTCATATTAATAGGATTCAGCTCTGTGTTAGTTTTCCTCCATACTTTTTCCCGACCATCCGTTCCACTGATACAAAATTTGCACTCATCTGAAAATATAACGTTGTTCCAAAACGTTTGGTCCCACTTTTCATGATTTTTTGCAAATGATATCCGTTTACATCGATTGACCCTGCTTACGAAGGGCTTCTTCCTAACATTACGTCCATGGTAACCAGCATTATACAGGACTCGGCGAATAGTTTGAGTACTACACTGCTTCCCGTATTCTTTTTCGACTTCAACTTTTAACTTTGGGGCACTTTTTTTTGGGATTTTCTTTTATTTTACGAACAATCAGACTACTTTCCCTGTCACTGAATACCCGTGGGCGTACGGAGCGAGGCTTATTATTTGTTTTGCCAGTACTTTTGTACTTGTTTACAATCTTTTGAATTGTAGCAACACTTTTATCAACGATACGAGCGATTTCACGCAAAGATTTATTCTCTTTGTGGTATTTTATAATTAATTTTTTTAAGTCATCAGAGAGCTCTTTTACTCTTCGTGCCATTGCCGCAAATTGTTCAGTAATTTAAAGAAAAATGTGGAATTCTTTAATAATATTCCTAACAGTGTCCTTTTTGTTTAAAATGATTGAACTTTTTAAATTTAAAATTATGCTATCGCGTTATGTTCACCAAACTATCGTACGCTGTATACTAACTTTTGTGATATTATTTTCACTCGCCTCAACTAATAAGCGATGTGTGTCTAACGGTATCAACATTTTACAGCTATATTTGTGTTGATGTTAAAGCGAGTGCCAATGTACACATGCTTTGTGTAAAAACGTGCCATTAGTATATTGGGAAACACTTTAATTTTAATTATCTTCAAAAATAAAGATGGTGTATACTTACTTAAGTGACTAACTGTATCTCTTCATTATGCCGATAAGAGGGACATTCGAACGCTCGAACATCAGCTGAACCAACTGACGCAAAGGACTTCCAAGCTTGACGAATTTTATGCGACAGTCAACCATCAATTGTCGTTAATTGTGAACAAAATAAAATGTGATGATTACTCACAAGAAACGGTTTCAGTTCTCGTAGAGACGTGCCGAAACAGGGCACTAGATGTGTTTATTCGCGGTTTAAGTCCAGAGTTGTCTCGCATGCTGATTGTGCAAAAACCTAAAACATTACCGGAAGCTTACTCAGCATGCTTAGATATCCAAAACTTGACGTTGCGGAACACAATTGTGCATACGAACTCTGCAAATAGGGTAATGGTTCCGACGAATAATTTAACGCAAGGACCGCAGAGGCCAATACCACCGCCACGTGCACGCATGAATTATAACTGGGTGAACAGGAATTCAACTTCAGGATACCAAAGAACCTCTTACGATAGGCCCCAGTTCAGCCAGGGTGCGAACTCCTCGCCGCCAGGCAGACCTACTGCCCCCAAACCCGTGGAAAAAATGGAAGTCGACGGTAGTGTCCAAACTAGGCAGGTGAATTATATGAACCTACAGTAAACGAAACGGATCAAGTAAATTTTTTGACGGACGGCCAACCAGCCTATTTCATATGAAAAGTAGCTCGCCATCTTCTAGCATACCTTATCTGACGTGTCTAACTAACAATAATATTGCTTTAAGATTTTTAATAGATACAGGAGCAAACAAAAACTTCGTAAAACCCACTCTAGCTACTCACTCAATACCAGTTCTTCCACCTTTCTCGGTACAAACAGCGGCAGGACCAATTGTTATAAATAGGAAAATTTGCGGGAAGCTATTTCGCAATGTAGGGAACGACACCAAAACAACCTTTTACGCATTACCAGGACTTCATTCTTTTGACGGCATTATAGGAGATGATACGCTAAAAGAACTCGGTGCGGTAATAGATCGAAAGAATCACGTTCTCACAATCGAGCCAAACATTCGAATTCCACTAAAAAACAAAGCAGTCGGCAGCATAAATTTTTTTGAAGCACCAGCCATCCCTGAGACGGCACTGCCTAGCTTAAAGTCTCTCGTAGAAAGATACTCTCATTTATTTGAACCACTAAATATAAAAACAAGCATCAAAACCTCTGTTAGGGCCGAGATAAAAACCACGACAGAAGAGCCCATATACACAAAAAGTTACCCGTACCCCGCAAACATGAGGGAAGAGGTGGAGAAACAAATGACCGAATTGCGTGATGAAGGAATCATAAGACCATCTAAAAGCCCGTATAATTCACCCATTTGGATAGCTCCAAAAAAACCTAAACCTTCCGGTGAAAAACAGTATAGAATGGTTGTGGACTTTAAACGCTTGAATGCATTACCGTTTCCGATGCTTATCCTATTCCGGATATAAATGCAACACTAGCCAGTCTAGGTAACGCAATGTACTTCACAACCATTGATCTCACCTCAGGCTTTCATCAGATTGCGATGAAGGAGTCGGACATACCTAAAACAGCGTTTTCAACCATGAATGGCAAGTACGAATTTGTAAGACGGTAGTTTGGGTTGAAAAACGCACCGGCTATATTTCAACGAATGATTGATGATGTCCTGAAGGAATACATTGGGAGGATATGCTATGTGTATATCGATGACATTATCGTCTTTGGGAAGAATGCTGAAGATCACTTAAAAAACGTGGAAATAGTATTTGAAAGACTCGCAGATGCTAATTTGAGAGTGAATCTGGAAAAAACCAAATTCATGAGGACGGACGTAGAATTTCTAGGTTATGTAATTACATCTGATGGGATAAAGCCGGATCTCTCGAAGGTCCAAGCTATAGAGAACCTTTCGCCACCGCAAACACTTAAAGAGCTCAAAAGCTTTTTGGGAATGACGTCATACTACCGAAAGTTCATTCGAGATTACGCGAAGGTTGCAAAGCCTCTAACTAATCTCACCAGGGGCGAAAACGCACAAATTAAGGCCAACCAATCGAGAAGGGTCCGCGTTGATCTGAATTCCGACGCTCTTCAAGTTTTCGATAATTTGAAAAAACTACTCGTATCCTCAGACATTCTTTCTTTCCCTGATTTCGGAAAACCATTTAACCTAACTACCGACGCTTCAAACTATGCCATTGGTGGTGTGTTATCTCAGGGAGAACCAGGAAAAGATCGACCAATCGCCTACATATCACGGTCTCTTAGTAGAACAGAGGAAAACTATGCCACAAATGAGAAAGAAATGTTGGCAATAGTTTGGGCGCTGGATAATTTGCGATCTTACCTTTATGGAGCAAAAAAAATTAGGATTTTTACAGACCACCAGCCTCTCACGTTCGCGTTGGGAAGTAGGAATTACAACGCAAAGTTGAAGAGGTGGAAGGCTAGAATAGAAGAGTACAACCACGAATTGGTTTATACTCCTGGTAAATCAAATGTTGTGGCAGATGCTCTTTCAAGAATCCCATGTCAGGTAAACCATTTAACAGCGCCTCTAGAACTCAACGAAACACCTGCAGAAACTGCAAGTGAGGTAGGAACCGTTCACAGTGCAGATCAGGACACATCAGACCTTATTCCACATGTAGAAAGTCCGTTAAACGTTTTCCGAAACCAAATAATATTCACGGAGGGCAACATCATGGCGTGTGTTGAAAATCCACATCCAGGTTTCACTCGCCATTATATCAGGCTAGATAACATCGAAAAGGCCAATCTAACTATGGTATTAAAAGAACGTTTGAATCCGTCACTTATAAATGGAGTGAAAATTCCAGAAAACCATATACAGCTTTTACAGGAGGTATATCTGGAACACTTTATTTTTTACAAAATCAGGATAACGCAGAGAGTGGTCGAAGATGTTGCGAATGAAGATAGAATTTACAAAATAATAGAGGACGAGCATAAGAGGGCCCATAGGAATTCTAGGGAAAACAAGGAACAAATTCTGGAAAAATACTATTTTCCCAAAATGGCGAGTAGGATAAGGAAATTCGCTGCTATTTGTGAAACCTGCCTCGCGAATAAGTACGATAGACACCCTCCAGTGCCCCCAATGAAGGACACTCCGATCCCAAAATATCCATGCGAAATAGTGCATGTAGACATTTTCGAAATCCAAGGAGAAAAAATTTTATCCTGCTTAGATAAATTTTCCAAATTTGCAATACTTTTCCATATAAAAAACCGAGCATCCGTCACCCTTCGCTCTAAGCTGGCGAAACTTATCCATTATTTCACTACCCCTAAAATGATAGTAACGGACAATGAGAGGGGATTCATGACTCCCTTGGTATGCAACTACATAAGAGGTCTGGGCATTGCACTTTATCAGACCCCAATCCAAAGGAGTGAGGTAAATGGTCAGGTTGAAAAATTCCACTCGACCATTATCGAGATTTATCGATGCCTCCAAAAAGGAATTAGTAACAATAGGCCAAAGGAATTAGTGTATATCGCAGTCGATCGTTACAACACAACAATCCATTCCGTAACAAAAAGAAAACCTAGCGACTTTTTTTTCAACAGGACCGAACGAATTAACTACCAAGGATTAACTGACTTCAGAAGCAGAGTTCACAAAGAAATTAGAGAACAGATAATAAAAGATCAGGAACTGAGAAATCTACGTTTGAATAGGAAACGGAAACAACCCAAGAAATTTAAGCCAGACGATGAGATTTATGTTAGGGATAAGCAGATAAAAGGGAAACAGAAGGCACTGTATAAAAAAGAAATTGTTGGGAAGGATAATAGAGTGACTTTGGTAACGGACACTGGTAGGAAAATTCATAAGGCTCAAATTAAAACTACTTCCAAGTAACGAAAACATATAATAAAATAAAAAATAAAACAAGAGGAAAAAAAAAAAAAAACACACAAAAAAAAACCAAAAAAGAAACAAGAAAACAGAAAGAAATCAATCAAGCACACCACGGGAATGGCAACGAAAAGAATCCTCTAAATATAAGAGGACAAAAGAAAAACTGTCCTAGCACAGACGAACAAAAAAGCAGTAAATGCTAAACGAAAGAGGCAAAATCTGCCCCCACAAATCGCTTCAAAATCAAAGCAAGAAATAATAGCGTAACGCTTTCCAAATAGGCAAATGTTGCCCAACAAAAAAACTACAATTAAAAAACATAACAAAAATTCTGAGGGATAAAGCAGAAATGCTTAAAAGAGGCAAAAAGCCCAAAAATTTTAAAATTAAAGAATCTCATGCTTAAGAAAACAAAAAAAAACAAATCTTTAATTTACAAGATAAGTAAAAACATTCTAATAATAGATATCAATCCCCAGGGCATGAGCCAACCCCCAATTGAAAATTGGAATCTTTCAAAAAAAAAAGAAAAGGAAAACAAAAAAAAAACAAAGTCGCTGAGAAAACTATTTTCCTCAGAACAGTAAAAGCAATTAAGAATAAAATCCCTTTTAAGCAAACTGTTTACTAATTAAATTAGGCCAAGTAAAGAACAAGGAAAAAACATTTTAAAATTGTCGCACTTCCGTTTTATTGTGTATATCTTATGTAAACAAAATATTTACTAGTAGCAAAATAATAAACTAATTAAAATATTTCAATAAGTATTTATATAATGAAAATAATGTAACAAGATTAATGTATTGCAGACCGTCATATTGTCCGTCCCTGAAGATAAACAAAGACAAATATAAGACTTGCGGAATAAATATCGAAATTAGTCAACACTAGTTCTACTAAATATGCGACCTTTGTTAATAACTATTGTAAACAGTTTTCTGTTCATATACGGCGTTTGTGGCTTCAACATATACAGTTATAACTCCCCTCTGGTGACTATCGAACACGGGCATGGCTGGATCTTGAATGGACACTTTAGTCTTGTCCATGTGATCGACCTTAACTATTTTAACGTGGCGTTAGAAAAACTAAGCGAGTCAACGATGCACGAGATAGAAAACGAAGCTGTGCGGACAGTGTTGCAATTCCACCTAGACCAAACTAAATTACGCCTTGAAGAACTGCAGACGACAAAGCCAAGAAAGACACGCTCTGTTGACTGGATCGGTTCAGCATGGAAGTGGATTGCTGGTTCCCCAGATGCTGCCGACTGGGACTACATTCTACGAAGCTTCAACGAGGTGGTGGTCAACAATAATCACCAATATCGCGTCAACGAAAAGCTGTTCAATGGAACTCGTGAAGCGATTGAAAAGGCAAACAAAATGATGATTCACATAAATGCAATAAACAAAAATATTAGCGAGGAAAATTTTGAACTCCTAGACCTGAGCAAAGTCCTCATCCTTAAGGAACAAGTCTCGGAGGTTGTACAGGCATGCCAAATGGCAAAAAGCGGCATCATAAATACAAATTTACTTGATCGAGAAGAAGTCCAAAGGCTTATACTTGAAGAAGACTCCTTGCCATACCAAAACATAATAGAAGCTATCGAATACGGAACGGCATCTGTATACTCGAACGGAACACTCCTTTTGTATGTCCTCTCAATGCCTAAAGTGAAACCAGACAGTTACCGACTGCTAATAACACGAGCTGCTATTATAAAGGGACAACACGTGGTACTGGACCATGAAAAAATGCTAGTAAACCAAGAAGAAACGTTCGGCCTAAGTAAGGATTGCCCTCCCATCGGCAACTATTCAATTTGTTCACCCAAATCCCTGATTAAACTACGCGAGGACGGATGTATAGCAAGACTAATAAAAGGCGGAGATGCTAAATGCCATTTCGAACCAGCTAGCAGCAGTATCGTCGAAATGATTGATGAAACGTCGCTATTTTTAACAAACTTCCATGGGAAAATTCGGGGAACAACATATTCAAACGTTCTAAATGGTACATACGTCATCTTACTTAACAACGAGACCATCCAGGTGGGAAACCAAACGTTTACCAGCACATCAACAAGCATGGTACAAGCACTGCCACCCGCACTAACAAACGTTACTAGCGAAGGACTAAAGTTAAATTTGGACTACATCCACGAGCTCAGCATAACAAATATCCACCACCTGCAGCAACTCGGCAAAAACTTCCACTTCTCCTTGGTAGTCGACGCTGTCGCATTGACGATCCTGGCGGGCGCATGCTACGCAATTTGGAAAAAGCTTACTACAACTATCAGTTTTCCCAGACTCAACCACCCCATAGACCAAGACCAGTCAGCCCACCACTCTAAGGATCTAAAACAAGAACCTTTTCATCTGCGGGACGCAGATGCTTAAAGGGGGGGCAGTTAACACAGTAGCATAAGTATATTTCCATGTGAACATGCTGACGCTGCACTACCCCGTACACGCGCAAAGCCATTGCAGGTGATCGAACTGCGAATCGTGGGAAGCGCAGCGTCAGCAAATAACTAACGCCCAAACCAAGCCGTCTAGCCAGTAAGTCTTAGTTTTAAGAATTGCATTGTATTCATTCCAATTTGGCAGTATAAGACAGCAGACGTATTTTTGGTAATATACAAAATAACCTCCTAATCAAACTTGTGTGTTTTCATTTATTTTACAGGATGGAGAGGGGCCTGTTGCCGGCCCCCAACTCCAATTTTTTCGAGTGCACATCCGTGCTCTCGTTAACTTGTATTTCCAATCAAATAAAATTGCATTTGAATGAAAACAATCTCTTGAGTGAGTTTCAATCTGGCTTTAGATCTGGTCACAGTTGTTCAACAGCTATGCTAAGGATAATGGATTACATTCGCCCTGCCTTTTATGTATATTAAACAACTTGCTATATAAGTACTTCTGGACTTCTCTAAAGCTTTTGATACCCTAGGCCATAATATTTTGCTTTTGAAATTGAAACATTATTTCGGCTTTCATGCAACATCGGTTCAATTGATGAAAAGCTATCTATCGAATAGGTTGCAACAAGTCAAGTGAGAGATGTATTTTCCCAACGCAGTACAATTTCTTCTGGTATATCTCATAGATCATGGGTCTTATACTATTTTCTGCTTTTGTGAATAACATTATCCATTGCTGTCAAAATTGGCCTTGGTGAAGACTTGGTGTTTAGACTAAATGATGGCCTAAGAAGAATATCTGTCTCGGCCAAAACAAATGGCCTTTGTTTAAACGCGTCCAAAACCCAAGCACTACCTGCATCCCATAACTCGCTTAACCTGACTAGCTTATCGCCAATTTAGCTGAACGAAACAGAAATTAAATTTAAATCAATAGTCACTAGCCTAGGATTTAAAATAAACTCACATTTGACATGCACAGATCTCATTAATGATGCCTTATCAAAGGTATATTATGGACTAAGAAGCTTACTTCACACGCTCTACCGATCGATACAAAACTTAAACTTGTAAATACCCTTATCGTTTTCCCCAAATAACATACTTTGAAGTGGTGTATAGTAATCTTGATTACGAATTTAAAAATAAATTAAGTTTAGCTGTAAACAATGCTGCTAGATACATATATTTTAAAAGAAAGTATGATCACATTTCGCTATATAATTATAAATAGTAATAAATTACCTCAATGTTCGCAATATTTTATTTATATTTAAAATAATTAGATATCGTAACCCTGGCTACCTTTTTCAAAAATTGAGATTTGTTCAGTTATCAAACACACATAACATTGTTGTTCCAATGTATAAAACATTAATTGCCTCCGGATTATCCTTTGTTAGTGTAGTCAGATTATGGAATTCCTTACCTGTGTCAATTAAATCTATTAAATCTGCTAGATGCTTCAAAACGGAAGTCACAAAGCTTTCCATCTTCTTCGCTTCGTCTCAGCTTTTCAAACTATCATTTTCTTTTCTCAATTTTGAATTTGTTCTTTAGCCTTAAATTTAGTATATTACTTATTTATTATATTCAGCTTAGGTTTAACTAATTTAAGTTTCATTTTTGGAGTTTAATTGTTAAATATGTTAAATAAACCGAAGAGACTTCATGTCTTACTGTACTTCTGAAATAAATAAATATAAATATAAAATATAATCTACGGCATAATTGGCATATTTAGCATTGTAAAATAAAGTATTTGGCACTGTCGAACACGACTTTTTTGATTTTATAAACTGCCAGAAAGCCTTCGGGAAAAAACTTTTTATATACGCAGTTGAACATTTAGTTCGAAGGTCTGATATATTCTGAAAGTAAATATTTAAGTATTTATTACTAGCATTGGATTCAGTTACGGTAATTCGGAACTTCCAGTGTTACGACGTCTTTTTGAAAAAAAAAAAACTGTTAGGACGAATTGCTACGTTTGTAGGTCAATTATTCGCACTAAAAGCTTATCAAAAGAGCACTGAGATACGCCTAACTAAAAATTAAACTTTTTAAAATCCTTACCGTTGGCATAATTTTTTAATAGCATATGGCAAACAAGAAATTTTTTGTTTATCAATTTCTGCATATTAGCAACATAATTCAAAATATCGGCTCCGATCACGTTGTTCAATAATGAAGATATACATATGTATGCAGCCACTTCATCTTAGAAACATCACTAAGTTCATTGCTATGGCTGCAATCAAAAAGTAAAGGCTGTTTAAGCTTTTTTGGGTTACCTTTATCAGGCTTCTCAGCAGGCACTTTCAGTTGTTCGCGATTAGATGTAGGAGTACCAGAAGCGACATTGCATTCACTTTATTGTTAGTAGATGGCGAGCGCAGAGCGGACAAAGTAGCACTTGGCGTCGCGAAGCAGCGCTGTGCTAACAGGAACATGAGAGTTGCGAATCAGACCAAAGAAAATTAGCTGACGAATTTGAAGGCATTGTCATTCATTTGGTTGGTACGAGCTGCGTTGAATAGTTTCCTTACTTCTATAATAAGCAAAGAAACAGCGCCATCTTAAGCATCAAGTTTAGAGCAAAGATGAATAATTTCTCATGCATGCAGTCTATCAGATTTTTGCACCAATTATTTTTTATCTTCACGCACCGATCTAAGTATTGAGAGCACACACACATTGGGTTCGTTTTATTGTACTCGAGTTGCGAAAGAACGCTCCAACTCGGGTAAAATTTCCTTTAGTTGCAAAAGCAACCCAGTTCGCATCTTTCATGAAAGATGCGATTTTTTTAGTGATATTTATGAACGAAAAATAGTTGTGCTAACAAATTTTAGTTTGATCTAGTTACATATTTTAAAATACTATGCAAATAAAAACGAATTAGGTCTAAAACTGAAATTTCTCATGTATTTTCTTCCGGCTCATTCACAATAGCGCAGTTTTTTCACTCCCCAACACTACATCTCAGGTCGGATATAATTTTACCGAGTTGGCTCAACTCGCATGTTTTTCCGAGAAACGGGCCTATTATCAGCTATTAGTGCAACGACCTCATTATCAAAAGTAAGAAGGGTTATATGCTCCTTGTTGATTTGCTCATTTGACACATTTTCACTAGTACTTTTAGGTGCACTAGTACTTTTAGCAGCAACTATCCCCTCGGAAGCAGCGGGGAGACGTGCGATTAGAGCCACGACTATCAGGCTATAGCATACCAACACAAGCGAAGTGAGAGAAGTCTCTACACTTGGCGCCCTGAACTTTCGCTTGGGCACGATTAACTTTCGCGCAAATCATAACGAATTTGTAATTTAGAGCGTATACAACCACAATAGAGTAAGTTAAATGAACTGCAGTAAAAACCACCGGGATGTAATTATTATTACGAAAAATTCAGAGCGATAAGAAAACACGTCCGTACGGTTTGGATAATGCTTTGCTATGAGTGCGACTGTATAGCCTGAAACATCGCTTCCTGGCGGGCGATGGCGGCTGATAAAGCACGGGTGGTAATTCCTTCGGCCATAAAGGATCAAAGTATTGGTGGTCAATGCAACCTTAGACGGATCGGAAACTGCTTCAGGTGTGTTGTTTTTTTTTTAAATTGGTGAATGAGAAGTCATATCAATGGCTAATAGTCGATTAAGACCGAAAATATAAAAACTATATTATAAATTTTCGGCAGGGGTGTTAACGTAAAATATACAAAACACACATACATATATGTATGGAAATATTTCTAACTGGAGCTGCTGCAATTGTATGTATGTATATAAGGCGAAGGCGAATGATTGATTGCAAAGATGTGCAAAAATTCTCGTATTTAAAATGGCGTAAATGGAAGAAAAGTGCGAATTTAAAGCAAGTTATTTGTTTGTAAACTGCATATATGCATTTATGTACATACATACATATACATATACGACTATTGACACATTGTGATATATGCACGAAACAAAATTCAAAAAAATGCGTTCATAAGTACATAACATATTACATATGTATGTATGTACATATGTAGTATATACTGGCAACCAGTAAATTCATATACGTTTATGGTAGGCAGTGACCAAAGCGAACTCACAAATTATACGCACAATGAGAATAAGAATTACAACAAACGCATACCCCCCTATTTGGATTGAAATACATGCACTTTGGCTCTAGATTAAATTTTTGAGGAACAATATAGTTGAAATTTTTCGTAGGGTATTTATTACAAATCAAAATAATCTCTCATGATATATGATATATATATATATATTAAAAGCTTACCATCAAAATCATTTAAAGAGTGATAAGCTGTTATAGTATCATTATTTTGGTCATACATATGTATATACACATGCTGTGTTAACTTATTTATTCGCTGCAAAGAATATAAAATTCCAAAGAATTTTAATAACTTTATTGATTGTATTTTCAAGTGCATTTCCGCTAACGAAAATGCAACAGTTAACAAAATGTACCATTAATTCCAAATAATCTTATTCGCATTTATTAAATTGTCCAAGTAAATTAATTCCAAAGAATTTTAATAACTTTATTGCTTGTATTTCCAAGTGCATTTCCGCTAACGAAAATGCAATGTTAATAACCTTATTACATATTTATTAATTGACATACTATTAATTCCAAAGAATTTTAATAACTTTATTGCTTGTATTTCCAAGTGCATTTCCGCTAACGAAAATGCAATGTTAATAACCTTATTACATATTTATTAATTGACATACTTTATTCAAGTGCTAAATGCACCAGACAAATTTCTTAAGAATTGTTATTTTAAATTTGTATTCCCAAACTGCAACAGTAAGCAAAATAATAGTATTTAAGAAAGTAGAAAATAAAGAAGAATGATTATTATTGATTAAACCTTAAACCGAGTTGTTTTATTTATTTTTTCGTTGTTCCTCATTTCGGTGAAAAAAGTGGCGCAGTCGGTAGGATACCCGGGTATCCTTGCGTGTAAATCATTTTAATTAATAAAATTAAAAAGGATATCGGATATCTCAATATCCGTAACGGGTATAAAAAAACAAAAAGAACAACGAATCCTTTAAAAGATTAAAGGACATACAAATTTTTTGTGGGAAAATTTTTTAGTGAAAGTGACATTCGAATCCTTTAAACATACAAAATTTTTTCCTTTAAATCCTTTAAAAGATTAAAGGACATACAAAATTTTTGTGAAAAAAAATAAAACTCTAGTGAAAGTGATACTTGAACTAGATTGAAACAATCGAAAGTAGGTGAAGACAAGGATAAAAAGATTTACCCTTATCAATACCAACTTTAATCAACTTTAAATTCAGCCTAGCACACTAATCAACTTTAAAAACACAAAGCCAAGCAGACAGCAATATAACAACAGCATCAGAAAGTAAGAATCTTAGTAACTATATTATATTTATTTATTATTAAGTGTATGTAACCGAAAAAATAAGCATAGAGTCAGAAATTAGAATTACTGTATACGTCTGGAGAACAAAAAACCAAAGCAAAGAAAATTTAATTAAAACATAAAAATAAAAGAGAAAAACGCTTTCGTGTATAAAAGAGAGTTTCCTTTTTTCACTTTCCCGAATCTATTAGAACAAAAAAAAAACGGAAAATGGCAGTACAAGTTGAAAACTCAGTAAACAGATTAACTATAAACCCTTTGAAATACCTAAACAACTTACCTGAATTCTGCGGTGACTCAAGAGACCTACAGACGTTCACCACACTTATTGACCGAATACATCCACACCTACAAACATATGACGAACTGTCCCAACTACTTTTTTCGGACACAATAAAATCAAAACTTAAAGGAAGGGCAAGACAGGCAATAGAAATAAACTGCCACGCTACCTCATGGACAGAGATTAAAAAGACACTACAAAATAATTTTGGAGATAGACGTTCATGCGAAGAACTCTTTGACGAATTACGAAGCGTGACCTTTAGAACAAACACCTTAGATTTCTACAACGACATGAAAAACAGGTTACACAGATTAAATAACAAATTAGTAGTTATTTTAGGAGAACCCGAAGCAACTAGACAGAGTGCAATGAACAACAAGCGCACTGCCCTCAACATCTTTAAAAACAAGATCCCTGAACCAATGAAATCCATCCTATTCTGTAGGAACCCAGAAGACTTGGAACAGGCAATGGACATACTGTTCCAAGCCGGATACGCGCACATAGGGAACAATAACGGGAACGCCCCAGAATTTAAAACTCATTCAAGTAATAGGAATAATAACTATAGAAACAATACACAATACGATAAAAAAGATAGTAGGAATAGGACACAATTCGGGAACCCCCAACAAACATTCAACAGAAGGAATTTCCAACCAATGCCCCAAAATAACGGAAGAGATTACCAACAACACCAACCATACCAACAACTATTCCAACAACACCGACCATACCAACAACCATTCCAAAAATACCATCCATACCAACAAGCAAACCCACAAAACGCCAGTCCTCAAAATCCGTCATCCCAGAGACCAAATTTTAGAAATCAACCAGAACCTATGGACATAGGAAAAATAGAAGTGGCTGAAAATTTTCAGGAATCAGCCTCACGAACAAATTACCATTTATAACTATAAAAACTAAGTTAGGTTCTATAAAACTTATAATAGATACAGGCGCAACAAACTCACTTTTAAACCCCGGCATTTGTGATCCAAAGAGAATTCATTTAACAAACCCACTCCTAATAAAAACCCTTCAACACCAAATTCACGTTAATAAAAAAGCCATAGTACCCATTTTCGAAGAATTTAGTGGCACGAAAACTAATGAAGTACTTGAGTTTTACGTAATAAAATTTCACAATTTTTACGATGGTCTAATAGGTAATGATATATTGAGACCACTAAATGCATGCATAGATTATAAGAGGAAAGAAATAACCATAGGTAACAAAAAATTACCAATGCATTTTGAAAATAGAGAGATAGAAATAAATTCATTATCTGAAAATTATCGTTTGACTACGCAGAAGGTAGATCACGAAAATTTCAGCATAATTGATAATAAAAAACCTTTAGAAAAACAAATTCGAACAGAGCATCTTAACACCGAAGAAAATACCGAATTACTTAAATTAATAAAAAAATATTCAGATATATTTTACCAAGAAGACACAAAGTTAACCTTTACTTCTGTTATAAAACATGAAATTAGGACCACAAATAACATCCCCATACACACTAAGTCATACCGTTATCCTTATATACACAAAAAAGAAGTACAATCACAAATCCAAGAGATGCTTAACAATAATATAATTAGACATAGTAATTCTCCTTACTCTGCACCAATTTGGATCGTAGCGAAGAAATCCGATGCATGTGGGAAACCTAAATGGAGGCTTGTCATCGATTATCGGAGACTTAACGAGGTAACCATAGATGACAGGTACCCAATTCCCAATATTGATGAAATCCTCGACAAACTGGGAAGATGCCAGTATTTTACTACACTAGACTTAGCAAAAGGATTTCACCAGATAGAGATTAGAGAAGAAGACATCCATAAGACCGCCTTCACCGTAGAAGGGGGACATTATGAATTCCTACGAAGGCCGTTTGGACTAAAGACAGCCCCAGCGACATTCCAAAGGTTAATGAATCACGTGCTCAGGGACTATGTCAATAAAATCTGCTTAGTCTACCTAGACGATGTGATCATATTAACCACTTCACTGCAGGAACACATAAATTCTATAAAACTTGTGTTTAACAGATTAAAAGAAGCTAACCTAACAATTCAGCTAGACAAATCCGAATTCCTGAAAAAGGAAACAGAATTCCTTGGTCACATTGTGACATTAGAGGGAATAAAACCTAATCCCAAAAAAATAGAATGCGTAGTAAACTTTCCTATCCCAAAATCACCTAAACAAATCAAACAATTTCTAGGTTTAACCGGTTACTACCGTAAATTCATCAAAGACTATTAATTAATAGCAAAACCCATGACCAAGTATCTTAAGAAAGATGCAAAAATAAACATCTCAAACCCAGAATATCAAGAAAGCTTCAATACACTAAAAACCCTATTGACTCATGACCCAATCTTGGCTTACCCCGACTTCAAAAAAAAATTCACCCTAACAACAGACGCTAGTATTTTCGCACTTGGAGCAGTACTTTCGCAAGAAAACCATCCAATTTGCTATGCTAGCCGCACTTTAAATGAACATGAAATCAATTATAGTAGGATAGAAAAGGAACTCTTAGCGATTATTTGGGCCACAAAGTACTTTCGCCCGTACCTTTTCGGACGCAAATTTTTGATCGAAACCGATCATAAACCGTTAACTTGGCTTTTCTCAATTAAGGAACCGAATTCAAAATTAGTTAGATGGAGACTAAAATTGTCAGAATTTGATTACGAGATTAAATACAAAAAGGGAACAAAGAATAGTAATGCAGACGCACTATCCAGAATTGAAAAGGAATCTGCCAATATTAATTCGCTGGAGGCCATCCATCAAAACCTAACAGAGAGTTCTTCACCTATAAATTTGTTTAAAAACCAAGTCATTATAAAAAAGCCATTCCGATACAGGAATACCTAAAGAAAGAGAATATTAATATACATTTTACTTCAAATAGTAACCATACATCAAATGCGGATGTCGAACGACTCCATAATACACTAAACGAACACCTAAGACTACTACGACACGACGAACAGTCTAAAAACGAGACGACGGAGGAGAAAATATCTCGTATTATAGGATTTTATAACAACACTATTCATAGTACTACACAAATTAAGCCAATAGATTTTGTCAACGGTAAGGTAAACGAAGGAAAATATGCCGAGATACATGATTTAATTTTAAGAAAAAAGCAGAGTTATATAAATAAGCTTAACAAAGATAGGATTGATATGAAAATAGATGAAGGTATTAACTATATAAGAGAAATTCGAGGGGGCAAAAACCATAGGAAGTATAGAAAGATAGACTCTAAGAAAATTGATGAGGATCATATAGAAAATACAAAAACTAAACATAAATATTACAAAACGCACGTTCGACCTACTAAGAAATACCAAGACAAAAATAACCCCGAAATCAGAGCAACAATTAAATAAATATCCCCTTTTTTAGATGATTAAATGGAGCATAATGATGATAACAATTGTCGCAACAGTTAGGGCCCAAACCATCGACGTACAGGACCTATCATACAATAACGGCTACATACCAATAAAAATAGGAGAGACCAAAATCATCGAACACCACATCAAAATACTACATATAATAAATACAACAGAATACGAACGTACCTTAGAAATAATCAAGACCAACATGGACATCCTTAAGACATCAAGCACCGAATCAAAAAGATTAATGGATACAGTAAACAAGAACTTTATGTTATTGAAGGCAAAAATAGAAAATCTGAACCCACATTTTCGAAGGAAACGGGCTCTACTAAACATTATAGGTAAAGGCCTAAAAATGATCGCAGGTACAATGGACAGCGACGACGAAGAACAAATAAGTAAAACCCTTAAACTACTAAACACAAACGACGAAAACTTAACAAACAAGATCAACAATTTAACGAATTTAACGTATATTAATAATGTCATGAACTCCCAGATTCAGAACATTACCAATCATATAAATTACCAGCAAAACGCAATTGGAAACTATCTAAATAAATTCAAAAATATTATAGGAAATAAAATTTCAACCATAGAAGACGAGTTAACATTCATAGAACACATATACCAGATTAACAACGACATCTCACTCTTACGCCAACATGTAGATGACATCGGACAAATTATTTTCTCCGGAAAACTGGGAATTATCCCCACAGATATTCTTACTCAAACCGAACTTAACCTAATCTCAGACTTTGACAGTTATACCAACATTAAAGTATCCATAGCACTTCACGACGGGAACATCATCATTATTCTCTCTATACCACAATTTTCACAAGACCCACTATCCAAGGTGACATTCGTACCAATACCGGACAAGAATAATAAATCCATACAGCTTAATCATTCCGATGTTCTCATAGATTCAGAGAACAATATTTATAATACGTACATCAAAGAAAATTTAAAGGAAATCTAATAAAAATTAACGACAATTGCTTGAATAATATATTAAATTTTGAAGAAGCTAACTGCAAAACGCAAACATTAGATAAAGAAGAAATAGTTGAAATAATCCCAGGCATATTAGTTCTAAAACAATTCAATAGTAACATAGTGCATAATTGTAATAAAGCTAAATTAAAAATTTCAGGAAATTACTTAATCAAATTCGAAAATTGCGAAATAAACGCATTGAATAAAACTTTTACAAATGTTAAAATAAAAATCAAAGACAAGTTTATCCTACCCAATCTCATAACAAAAATTAAAGACAATAGTAATACAACACTTGCAGACATAAAAATCGAATCTTTATATCTAAAACAAATAGAATACGAAGAAACATTGAAACAAGTACTATATACAGATAAAAATTCAAAAATACTTAGTTTCAGTATAGATATCTCAATTATTATATCAATATGCATCTTAATTATTTTTATATATTTCTGTAAAAATACAAAAACATACATTCCAAACGTACAATTAAAAATCGAAACTACTATAAACAACCCGACAAAGATAATATAATTTCGTCGGAGCCTCAAACTAACGGTGGGGGTGTTATAGTATCATTATTTTGGTCATACATATGTATATACACATGCTGTGTTAACTTATTTATTCGCTGCAAAGAATATAAAATTCCAAAGAATTTTAATAACTTTATTGATTGTATTTTCAAGTGCATTTCCGCTAACGAAAATGCAACAGTTAACAAAATGTACCATTAATTCCAAATAATCTTATTCGTATTTATTAAATTGTCCAAGTAAATTAATTCCAAAGAATTTTAATAACTTTATTGCTTGTATTTCTAAGTGCATTTCCGCTAACGAAAATGCAATGTTAATAACCTTATTACATATTTATTAATTGACATACTTTATTCAAGTGCTAAATGCACCAGACAAATTTCTTAAGAATTGTTATTTTAAATTTGTATTCCCAAACTGCAACAGTAAGCAAAATAATAGTATTTAAGAAAGTAGAAAATAAAGAAGAATGATTATTATTGATTAAACCTTAAACCGAGTTGTTTTATTTATTTTTTCGTTGTTCCTCATTTCGGTGAAAAAAGTATAAGCCTCCAGTTCAAATGAATAAAGAGATTCATAATTGTCTGCCTCAGAATTGCTAGTATCACTTAGAGCTGCTTTTAAGGTGGAAGGTAATTCACATTCATAAGGCATCTCAGGAATGTTTAAAAAGGAGATTACTTATACTTAAGGTGGCAGCGGCGATTTACGTTTGATTGTATTATTTTTCCGAGAGTCCACAGCTATACCGAAACCATCATCAATATTGTGCACCCTTGAATCTTTCGTGCCATGTCCGATAGGCTCACATTTACAAATTTTGTTACGCGCTTCTGGCGCATTTTCCCTTAAAGTACGGAGTGACAATATCGTAATTTGTGAAGAGCGCATTAACAGTTTATGAAGAGTTGGTGTCATCGGATAAAGCTGAAAATACAATTTCGTCGTCTCCCAACAGAAGTTTGAAACAGCTGACAATTCACTTCATATTCACATAATATTGCTACGAGTAAACGTTTTAAACAGCTTAAATCTATTTTAGTAATGGAATCAAACAATTCTGCGTTAAAAATGCTCTTATCACCGAGTTACCGTCGTTTGTATTTGGGTTTGTCGACATGTAGACCCATTCCAGAAAAGTTTTTGAATTTTCCTCTTGTTTTCTTCTAAGAAGCTTGTCAATTTTTTAAATCAAGTTTGTAAAAAAAGATTAATGGCAAATTCAAAACAGCGAACACATGAATGCAATGGGCTTATACCGTACTGCAAACTATCAGATCTAGATACAAAACTTGGTGATGTCAAGTCCTTAATTGACATAAAAGTTTTTGGTTCAGCACCACATGTCAAAAGCTTGTGTAGATTTCGTATTAGTTAAAACGCTTAAAACTTGCTCATCTCAAATTGGCATGTCAAGACAATAACCTATAACGAATCTTCTATCATTTGACAAATTGTATTGCACTGATTCCAGGTTAGATATTTCGAGATACAAACTCCTTCTTATTTAAAATATGCGATTTTTCTTCTATAACGAATAGAATTTTAAGTGGCCTACAAAATTTTATATATTGTGGAGCAGCATTCCACTAAATAGTTTTACCTGACTATGTTACTAATTTTAAGGGGATTATCGACGTCATAAACAACGATTGATTAAAAGACTTTGAACCTTTTTCAAAAAATGTTTGCTTAAATTAGCTATGATATTTTAATGAAAATATTTTATGTGCGGGAGTTTGATTATTTCCTTTAAATTGAAGTAGAACGTCTTCTTGGTGTAATATAATTCTTTGAATTTTGTAATGGAGAAACTGTTGAAGTTTCTGTGACTTAAATTCCATTAGGTTAGCATAGTAATTTAGCCTCCAAGAATTTATTATAGTGGTGATGAATCATGATTCAATTATTAAAGGTTTGCTTAGTAAACAGTTTTCTCTCTCGTCGTAGTACTAGGTCTTCAAATTTAAGCGCGAATTGGAGTAAAGGCTACATTTGTAGAACAAATATTTCTATGTTCTCTTAAAATATAAATTTAACCCCTTGTTGACCAAACCAAGAAAAAATACATTTACCTTATAAACTTTCATATATTTCCATTCATATTCGTGTATTGTTGAACAATAAAAACAAAAAAAATTATTTCAAAGATATCTTAGTATAAAAAAGGATATGGTACTTAGGAGTACCGTCGGGCTCGAAGAGCTTTATGCATTAATGCCATGGTACTCTGAAAAACAGTTTTTTTTTTATTGCAGCACAAAAATATTCCACAGTGTTGACACTTCGAATGCGGCTTTGACTGAATTTTTTTTATACTACACATTTCACATCTTCCTCGACTTTTCCCAAATGTTGGCCAGTGTACTCCTAAGTTACCCAAACGGACATCTTTCGGTACTGACTCACTTTTACCACGACGTTTTTTGCTTGAGGGTGTTGGTGCAAGACTCAACCTCCTTTTATTGGCACCAACATCTCTTTGTGTCATTAAGCCTTGTGCAACGGACCGTCTATATTCTAGGAGAGTAATCTTATCATGACTTTGACAGTATACAACGTAAGAATTAACGAAAGTTATTTCCAATAGTCCCCAAAACAATCTATGCTACCATTTTTTCGATCGCCTGCCTATACCGTAGGTGCAACGCAGCTGATCGGCACCGTCTACACCACCCATGAAAGAGTTGTAATCTTTGATCGCAGCTGGACATTGCACTTGTATTACTTGGCCTTTACGATCTCTTCTCTGTACAGTATTTTTCTCAGTACCATGGAAATTGGAAGCAAGTAGTATCGGCTTATTGTCGATCCACTTAAAAAAAGTTACACTGTTAATGGTTGTTCGTGAATCGAATTCGCCTCTTTTCATTTTCTTCTCCGATTTCATATTTGGAGGAAGTCCTTTTCGATTTCCTCTCACTGTTCCACATGCAAAAACTTTTTTCGATTGGAGAAGTTCTAGTAGCCTAAAGGAAGTGAAATAGTGATCAAAATATAAGTACTTATTCCTTCCCCATTCCTCTTTTGTTAGAGATAAAACTACTCTCTCCCCGAGGCCATATCCTTCGTATTTTTCTTCGACAACTTCATCTTTCCCTTGGTATACAGAGAACTTTTTGATATATGCACGTTGATCTGCCAAGCACCATAACTTATAGCCACGCTTGATTGGTTTCATATTATATTAATATTGCTTTATAGCACTCTCACCCTTGAAAAGAATCATTGATTCATCAACTGAGAGCTCCTTTGTTCCATGGTAAACCAATTGAAAACGTTGGGTAAGAGCCTCAATCATAAGGCGAATTTTGAAGAGTCGATCTTTCTTATTTTCAGGAATTTTCGAGTTGTCATTTACGTGTAAAAAACGTAAAATCAAATCAAATCTGTTTCGAGACATGGTTTTTGATACTCTCCTCACTCTCAATATCTGTATCCTGTTCATTATCAGTTGGAATTTCTTCCAGAATGGCAGCAATATCATTTTCTGTCAAAAATCTGCCATGAACTGCAGCCATTATCTACTATCTGAATAAACCTGTGTATAAGAAAAAACAGTAGTGTGTGTAAAAATACAAGGACCACCAGAGCCCGACGGTACTTAAAAGTCTCCCCCAGATAATCAAATGTTACTGGTAAATAAAAATTTTATAATGCTGTGTATCACCAATTATGTATACCAAATTCACAAAATGTTCACTATCTCTTTATTTAGTAAATAAATAATTAGAATTACCAAAGAATTTAAAACTACAAGAAGGGACAACACGTTACTTTTGCCTTACTCGTTGATCAACAGGGTAGCGCCTACACTTTCGTCCACATGCGTAAATGATTGAATGAAAAGAGATGGGGCTACCCTGTTGATTAACGAGTAAAGCAAAAGTAACGTGTTGTCTCTTCTTATAGTTTAATGTTCTTGGGAATTACGCAACATATAAATAAAATAACACTCCACTTTTTTAGTACGGCCGCACTTTGCAAAACAATACCTTTAAAAGAACATAAAAAGAAATAAATTCGGTAATATTATAAAATATCCCGTTATGTATGCTTTTTGCTTTGTACTTTAAAGTACCGTTGGTCCGAATGCAGTAAGAAGCTCACGGATTCTGTTTGGTAAAGCAAAATTAGAAGTGGTACTGGAGAGTACCGTCAGACAACAAGGGGTTAAGATTGCATATTGGATGAAATTCATGAGAGTTTTTGCCTAGGTAACATGAAGAAAACCTTTGTCAAAACTGTAATGGCACTATAGAGCAAATCTTTAATAATTGAATCTTGGGGATAAATATCACAATTACGAGACTCACTAAGTTGCCGAATGTTATTATATTGTTGTTTCGTAAATTTATTTTCCAAGATAATTGCCAAAGCTTCCTCAAGAGACAAGGGCAAGGCATTCACAACATTCGAATTAACTAATTTCTTAATCTTACTTGGCCTAGAAGGAGATGCTTTCAGTGCATCTAAGAGATACCGAAAATCTGTTTCTTTTGCAAAGTCCACCAATAACGTCGAGTTGTTTCCTTGTTTTCCTTCTTATGACACCTTAGACACAATCTTTCTTTTCTGCAGTTCGCATACCATATCATATGGGAGATTTGGCTTTGCAGTTGCGCTTTCAAAAATTTCTGCCTCACACTGCAAACATTTGCTATCGGCTGTTTGGAAATTTCGAAAATTTCTATCGTGTTTCTGCTGTAATACCGTTGCTGACGAAGTGCCCCTTACAACCCTGCAACGCTTAATTAGTTCGTTGCCGTTCTTGATATTCATAGTCTGCAACGTACCTGCCAGATTTGAATCTTCGGTACCATTAATGATATACGAATTTAGTGATGCATTATTAATTTCTCTCCGTCTTTCAATAGCAAACATCGCATAGTAGTACTCAAATAAAACTCTATCTTCACTTAATACATACATTTGTTTCATACGTTTGCTCTACTTTGTCGGCCCACTGACGTGCACTTAGTGGATTGAACTCCAACAATTTCCCGAACGTCCAGATTCTTCTAGCTGAATCGTCAGTGCTTTCTATTGATGCCACTGCACCCTCTGCGACCGGAGGTGTTGTTACTCTCATACATGATCGACGTGGTCCACAACTGGCTGTGCCAAGGTCGCAATTAATTACTTCAATTCATTTAGATCATTTCACCTTACTTTATCTTATTTCCGCCTACTGGCACACCTTATTTCTTTAGAAGATGCAGCTTACTTAAGCTCCTTCACTCGCTTTGTGATATATGCTTTTTATGCATCAAAACATATTTTTCCCATGAAATAACTGAACTGTACAAGGCCAGTACTTTTGGTTCCAACAACCAAATTCTTCCGCCTTAGAAGCTAAACAAAATAAACGTGATTTCTTGGGCATTTTGACATAAATATACATAAATTTGCCTTATCTGAACGGTGATTGAGAGATTTCTGTTCGTCTGTGCGTCAAACTTACATATCTTAAACTCTCTTATATGGTCATATAAATAGCCATCTACGTTTGTATGTAGCACAAGAATGATAACGTACCATCTCGTAAAAAACATAGTCTAGATGCCACCTAGTGATGGTATTTCAAGTTGGTGGGCCCATATATATAGTACGTGTGAAGCTTACACATCCCTAAAATTTATGTATGTATGTATATTGGAACGCTGTTCCGTCATCCCTTGTAAAGTTTGGTTTCTACAAGTTCAGCTTATTTGAAATTGAAAACAGTTATTTTAATTTAATCCAGGATTATTCTGCAGCACCTTGACTGCTCTATTTGAAGCGGGATTACAGACTGCCAGTTCTTACGATTAACATATAATTATAGAGCGCTAGCGAAAAGAAAGGAACGGGAGCTTAAAAGAAAAATGACAATTAGCGCTAGACATAGTGTCAGCGTTTTTGGGTAAGCAAAAGCCTTTGCTAGCCTGTGGGGTCGTAGCTTGGTTATTTCTTGGAATTTTATCCAAGCTGCGAAAAGTAAGAATTTATTATTTGCAATTTTTTTAAAATAAGTTATCAGCAAAATTGGAAACTCACTCTAGATGAGTAAGTAACGGATGTCGAATTTTAGGTAAGCAACGGATTTTGAGATTTTGAAGAATAAAAAGTAGAGGAAACATTTCATGTGTTAACTCCTCCGCCCTTAAGATCGAGCGTCCTCGGGCGATGAAGTTACTACAAATTTAGACAAGTTGTGGATTCCAATTTCGCTTGCGCATTGTTTTTTTTACAAATTCTATTTTTGCATTTCTTCTTCTTAGTTTTATTAGGAGGAATGTAACAAGGAATATAATTATAACCATTGCTTATTTTCTATTATAATGCTCACATTATGATATTTTAATAAGTAAGTGCCATTTAGCAGTTGGCTTCCGTTGTTAAATTTTACAATACCATTGAAATCGTTCAACAAAATGATGTCAGTAGAAATTTCTTCCATCGTATTTATGTGATCATTGTTAATCCTTGTACAATTGTCTACTTACTTTTTAGCAGGTGTGCTATGCACGTGTCATTTGAAATATCTTGTATTTCCTTTTGTGAGCAAATTCTTAGGTCATTATATGATTTACAATTATTCTTTTTTCCATATATTTTATTCTGGCACAATAGTATAGATTTAAAATTGATTTTGTTTACAAATTGCTTTTTCTTAATCGCCCTTATTTTTTAGTGACCTACGACTGTAGGCAAATTAATTATATAAACTAATGAGTCCCCACTAGATGCAATTTTTATTTCGGCAAATTTTAATGGCTCGTTTACGTTAATGAAAGGAATATTTTCATCCTTCAAAATTTTTTTTTGGTAACTCTATCTCTGTATCCTATAAAATAAATGAATTTACTACACTTAATTTGACCCAGTGAATGGCATATGCTATGTTTATAAGTTCTTCTTTAATACTTTCTAATTTATACTTTGTTTGGACTAGCTTAATTATTTTGTTGGTAGTATTCATAACTTTTTATTTTGTCATTTGTCATCTTATTAATTATTACCTGCCTATTATTATTTTCTAAGACATTATTCATTTTTTCTACTAAAATATTATAATCACTATGATCCGGGTTTCCTGCAATCCATTTCCAGGCGAATCCTATAAAATCTAATGATCTTTTGCTTATCTTTCTATTTTTTCTAATTCTATGTAGAAAAGTGTTTGATTGTTCTATTAGTGCTAAAAGGATGGGATGAAGAGGATGTCCAGTCAGTCGTGAATTGGTAATAGTCTCAATGCTCCATATTGCTCGGTCATTACGTGAATTATTTTAAATGTTCCTGTCTGAAGTTTAGTTGGTCCGAAGTCGATTGTTACGAGTTGGGATGAACTGTAGTAGAAGATTTGTACATTTGCGGTCACTACTGCAACCAGTAGTATGTATAGTAAGAGGAAAACATGTATTAGAAAGGCTTTTTTAATTTTATATTATAAATGAACAGTTTTTCCTGATTCTGTAATGACTGAAGATGATTTATTTTCTTTTACAATTTCTTTTTGTATCGCGCAGTGAGCTTAGTACCGTATCGTTTATTGATTTTAACGTAAATAGTTTGTCCTGGAATATAGTCTTTTGGGTGGGGTCCTATTTCAGGATCTATGTGAACTTTATGGCCAAAAAATGCTTTAAGTGATCTTTGTTTTGTTGTCGAGTGTATTGTAAAATTACATTCGTAAACTGCTCTGTCCAATAGTTCTTCGAAGATCCTTTCTATGTTTTCGGTTCTTAAGCATCTTAAAATTTCGGAAAGTGTTGAGTGAAATCGTTCGACTTGTCCGTTTGCCTTACTTGTATGGTGTGGTGTTCTATAAATTTTGATTCTTAGTTGTTCTTCGACCATGAAGGTTATTGACTGTGAATTAAGGGATTTTTCGTTGTCGATGATTATAGTTTCAGGAACTCCGAATGTGAAAATTAACTGTCTGAAAGGTTCGCGTCTGTCTTCTGTTGATCTTGATTTAATTACTCTCGCTTAGGCTTATTAGGAGAATTTATCTATTGCTGTCAATACTAAATGGTTTTCGGTAATATATTTTCGATGTGAAGGATTTGGCCAGGATATTCTGGGATTGGTGTTGGTTGAGTTTTTTGATTATTTGGTTGTCTGTCATATTTGTTTTCCGAACATATTCGGCATTGTTTCACTATTTTCTTCATTTTGGCTACCATTTTGGATTTTGGGGGGAAAAAATGTTGTTATATGACTTGCTCTTTATTTTCGACTGCATTTCTGTGGGCTCTTTTATGTTCGAGTATAACCTGTTTCTCTTGCTGTTCGTCTGTCTCTAGGTCCTTTACTTGTGTCTGTGTGAATCTGATTTTGTTTGATCTGAAATGGGTGGGGTAGAGGTCTTGTATTTGGCCCATTATTTCCTCGGATGTGAATAGTCCATTGTTAACGGAAGGGTTTAAATATTTTTTTAAAACAGAAGTTAAGTCGTTTACTGAATAATTAGGTTTATTGATTATATTAATTAAATTAGTATTTATCTTCAAGTCCTGTTAGTATCCAAATTTGATTTTTGAAAACATTGATTGAGGCTTCGACTGATGGTATGAGATTATGTCCTGAGCTTTCGCCGGAGTGCGTTGACATGGTTACATAATTCAGTTAAGGTGGTCTGGAAAGTGCGTCAGCGACGACATTTGCTTTACCTGGCTTGTATTTAATTTCGTGATCGTATTCTTCCAAAATAGCTTTCCATATTTTTAATTTTTAATTATCATTTTTATTACTAAGCGCGTACGTTAATGGTTGATGGTCTGTGAAAGTTTTTATTTTTGCGGTGTAATATAAAAAGTTTCTGAGAGATTTCAGTGCCCAAATGATGGCAAGCATTTCTTTCTCATTTACTGCGTAATTTTCTTCTGTTTTATTTAATGTTCTTGAAATTAATGTAATTGGTTTTCTTTTTTATTCCAAAACTGCTCCGATTGCGTATTTTGACGCGTCTGTCGTTAGATGAAATTCTTTTTGGAAATTTGGGTAGGTTAAAATTACTTCTTTTGAGATGAGTGCCTTTTTAATTTGATTAAATGCATTTTTTGCTGATTCGTTAGGGGGAATTACGGATTTTTCGATTGATTTTTTGACACCCTTCCATCTTCGCCTCTCAGAAGATTGGAATAGCGAACTATTTCTGCATAATCTCTTATAAATCGTCTATAGTAGTCAGAAGGACCGATGAATGCTCTCAAATCTTTGAGTGTTTTTGGGCAAGGGCAAGGGAAATTAACTATTGCTTGTACTTTAGTGGGGCTAGACGTGATGCCTTCTGGGGATATTAAAAATCCTAGAAAGTCTACTTCTGATTTTAAAAATTCGCACTTGTCAAGCTGTACTTTCATGTTGGCATCTTGTAGTGTTTTGAAAATTTTTTCTACGTTTTCTATGTGTGTCTTTTCGTCTGGTCCAAAAATTACTATATCATCTATGTAAACATAGCAAATTTTACTTACATATATGTTCGCGTAAAATGTCGTCTAATGCTCTTTGGGAATTGGAGGGGGCGTTTTTATGGCCAAAAGGAAGTCACGTAAATTCGTATTTCCCGTTATTAACTGAAAACGCAGTTTTCTCTGTATCACATTCCCTTTCCGCTTTCCAAATCGAGTACCGTAAACAATTTGTTCTGTCCTATCTGGGAAAGGACCTCATTAATTTCCGGGATTGGGTAACGATCAGCAATCGTATATGCATTTAATTTAAGATAGTCAATCACCATTCTATACATTTTTTCTCCTGATGCATCAGACTTTTTGGGTACAATCCACACTGGCGAATTGAATGGGGACCGTGAAAGTCTGTAATAATTTTCCAACCAAATTTTTGTATCTTCGTCTTTTAATGCATTGGGTGCTGGTAATATTTCGTGTAAGTAGGCGTGTTCGTAGATGTCCTTATACTTCCTTGTACTTTCATTGTGTAAGTCAGTCTTTCGTCAGGCTCGGAAAATAGCGTGGGAAATTTTTTACAATTGAATGAAGTGCAGTCCTTTGTTCATCGTTCAAATGGTAAGTCCGTATGTCTATTGCGTTAATTTATTGTTTTATTTTGATTTTTACTTTATTCAGAATCGTCATATAATTGAATTTTGTGTAAATTACCGCCGAAAGTTTTTTAAGGCTATCGTTTCCCAAGATGCCATGAAATGATTTCAAGAAAGGTAGTGGAAAAAATTTAATTTCTAGATTTGGGGTCCCAATTAAGTTTACTTTAGTGTGATGCGTGATTTTGACGTTACCGGCTATAGAATTTGCAAAAAAGGGTTGGTCGTTTGAAGGGGGATTAGGTACTATGGAAGGCTGCAACTATATGCTATTGTTAGATCCGTGTCAATTAGTATTTTTATATTCGAAATAGGGAAGTGAAGAATTCGCTAACCTAAAAAATGAATGTCTGAAAAGCCAGTTGCAAAATTATTTCCTGATTGGTGTTGCTCAAGAGTTTCGTATACGTCACGGTAGTCCTGTACAGGTTCGTCATTTTGATTATGATGTCCTACTTCATGTTGGTATGCTATGTCCTCGTGTCGTTGTGCCTCTATGTTAAAATTTCGCTGTCTTTTTTTGGAGCGAAAGGGCGAGGTGGTGGAGGAGGTTGATTGAAATTTTGCTGTTGGTTTAGAAATTGTTGGTAGGGGAATGGTTGTTGTCTGAAATTTTGCTGTTGGTTCGGAAATTGTAGGTAAGGAGATTGTTGCTGTTGAAAATTTCTTGTGGGTAAAAACTGCGGCCGAAAGGGTGCTCGATGGGGTTGTGGTAAATATGCCAGCTCGGGGTGAAAATTTCGAGGATTTCTCTGCGGTAATGTCGGTCTATTGTAGATAAAATTTTGGTGATTAGGATGGTGGCTCCTGAATTTTTGGTTTTCGAGTTTTAAGAAAAGGTGGAGAGATTCGGGTAAATCTTTCGGCTCTCTCAGGGCTAAAAGACGAGAGAGGCGCCGGAAAGAGTCCTTACAAATGAGTCAAAGGCTTTTCTCCGGTAGTTTACGGTCAATAGGTGAACTGATTACTGATTAATCTCCTTGTAATTTATTTTATTTAGTATTAAGGATAAGTGCTAGTAGACGTTCTAATAAAATTCTTGGATGGAGCCTTTCCCTGAATTAGACACTCCAATCTAAGGGTGTATTATACGTCTCAAGCGCAATGTCAGCGCTTCCTATAATTTTATTCCTTATTGCATTCAATATTCCGAAATACCTTGGGTTCCCTCTCGATGGTTTATAAATTTTAAGAATCCGCTCTACACTTTTTTCCATGAGCTGAATTCAGAAGGGTTGCCCGAAAATCCCATTAGTGAGCGGACAACATCTTGTATTTTATTCATCTCGCCTAAATTATTTTGGAAATCTGCGTCGATAGCTTGATCGACGATTACTGCTGGATTTGCCTCATTTTGCATTATATTTCTAATATCATTTCTTACGTCTGTGTTAAGTGTCTGCGCTACTAAATTTCTAATTAGATTCGCTAAATCTGGTGCTATTTGGTTTTGGAGGGTTGGTGGACCATTATTTCCCAATACCGGGGGCCAAATGAAATTATTAGGATTTGCCATTTATTTTTTCGGTTTTGAAAGAAGACTTTACACCAATGAAAAGGGAAATAACTAAAATACAAGTTAGTTTACAAGTATTTCGATTTCGAAATTTTATTTAAATTACTTTTTGTGTTTTTTCCCCAAATTTTTTCTTGGAAAAAAAATTTTTTTTCGAACTTAGAATTTACAAAAGTTAATTTCTTAAACTACTTACAGGACTAAGTGAGTCTGCATACTCCGGTAGCACTTTTTTTTTAATTTTACAGTGTCACTTTGCAAAAGTTAGTATCTTATTTTGCTCGGGCATCAGTTTAGCTTTTTTGAAATTAAAAACAGTTATTTTAATTTAATCCAGGTTTATTCTGCAGCTCCTTGACTGCTCTTTTTGAAGCGGGATTACAGGCTGCCTGTTCTTACGATTAACATATAATTCTAGAGCGCTAGCGAAAAGAAAAGAACGGGAGCTTAAAAGAAAAACGACAATTAGCGCAAGACATAGTGTCAGCGTTTTCGGGTAAGCAAAGGTGTTGCACTTAAATAATTGTGCAAAGCCTTTGCTTGCCTGTGGGGTCGTAGCTTGGTTATTTCTTGGAATTTTATCCAAGCTGCAGAAATCAAGAATTTATTATTTGTCATTTATTTATAATAAAAGAAAATGAAAATTAGCTCTAGGCATAGCATCAGCGTTTTTGGGTAAGCAAAGGTGTTGCACTTAAATAATTGTGCAAAACCTTTGCTTGCCTGTGGGATCGTACCTTAGTTATTTCTTGGAATTTTATCCAAGCTGCGGAAAGCAAGAATTTATTATTTGTAATTTTTTAAAATAAGTTATCAGCGAAATTGGAAACTCACTTTACATGAGTAGATAAGTAACGGATGTCGAATTTTAGGTAAGTAACGGATTTTGAGATTTTGAAGAAAGTAGACCCAGTTTCAGGGTTGCGCCATCTTCAGTGCCATTTTTCGCTCAGATCGCGTCCATTGTTTGGTATTTATATGATGTTGTTATTAATAGGTAGTAAGGGTTGTTTTATAGCAGCTCCACATGTAGGTACCTGAACTACCGTATGTCTTCTGGTATATTTTGCGCTGGTTCTATATGTTCAAATATTACATCTGAGTTTGTGTTTGTATTTTCATTTATTATTCTTCCGTCAAACGTTATCTGTTTGAATTTTTTCATATTACCAAGTGCGTTCTGGAGGCGTCATTTCTGGTGCTCATGTAGAATATTAGGTGTTTCCTTAATGTTGTCTGGTGATCATTTATTGTTGAACATATGGTATGCAAAGTTCGTTATAGTCCCGTATATGTTCGCGAAACAGTTTGTATTCACCTTGCCGGTATAGTGCTGATCTATAGGATTTGCTAGCTGTTGCATGGGTTTCCCATCGCTAGTCTGTTACTTGCATGTATGTATATCTTATTATTAAAAATTAACTATGTATAGTCAAGACTGCAAAAAAAAGCAGGTTAGTAGAAACAGGTCCAGTCCCACTTGTCGTGGTACAGAAACATTTGCATATTGAATTCGTAACACGGCGGAATGTTGAGAAGAAGGAGTGGAACGTAAGTTGAATGAAAATTAAGACGTAATGTTACAACTCGCAACCCCATACGCTAAAAGCGGTTGGACAATTATCGAATTATTTCGAATTACCAAAATCTCCTTCACTCTAAGTGCCCCATTTTTGTTTTCAAGATTTGACAGTTATTAAAATGAAATTGATCTTAAATTTATACCGACATTTTCAATTCACACCCTTTAAGCACCCATAAGTTTGTACAAGGTGGTCCAACAATAATAATCGAATGATTGAAAAGAAATTTGCCTCGATTTAATTATTATTAGACGTTGTTTCATGTCATTTCACAATACTTCTAACCGTAAGTTGTGGATGTTCTCCCTAAGACTTTCCGAAGCCTATGGCTTTCTCCCGTAAACTCGTGACCAGTGTAGCCTCGGAATTTTGGTTTTCAGCTTCGTGACCTTTTTCCAGCATTTTTACTTAAAATATTATTTTTGTTAATGCGCTAAGTATATGATATATTCAATGAAGTTAAAAAGTAAGAAATATTTTCTTAAACTGACAGAAAAGTCGAATTATTCTCTAGTAAAATAACACTAGAATAACCATAGAGTTTCGGGTGGAAACAATTTCATTAAACGAAATCATTTATTCTGAATTTATCAAATATTTAATTATTATGCAAAGATATAAAATCTGAGTTCAATATATCACGCCAGTTGTTCGTTTGCAAACTGTCGCCAACCGGAAATACCAAGTGACGTCAAGTACTTTTCCACTTGGCTCTTCCAAAAAAGATGGGCCTTCCTCTGTCATCACTAGCGGTACCGCGTTAATTACTTTCGGGAATGTAGTATTCCCTCGCACTACTAGCCAACGTCGCCGCTGGATTTTAGCTCCCTGTATATGACGTCGTATAGCTCATACAGCCGATAGTTCCATTGTCCATGATGCTTCTGCGTAATACAATAGCAGGGCATTATGAAAGACTTATAAAATATGGTGTTGGTTCGTCGAGAGAGTATTTTATTACACAATTGCCTTATTAGCCCCTTATTGGAAAGAAAGATTATCCGTAGGGTTTCGGGGCTGACATTATTGTTGTACTTAATGCTGGATCCCAGACAATCGCTGGCTGGGTATTTGATGACAGGAGGTACTTCGTTTTGTCCTAGTTCAACTCCAGACCCTTTCGCATCGCTTCTTTGTCCAGTATGAGAAAGGCAGAAGTAAGCCGAACGATAAAGACGCACGGCTACGGTATCAAACGGCTCGAAGAGGCCTCTCCCAAGTTTTTCTTGGCTACCAAATTTAGAGATCGCGGTATATAGGTAGCTTCTTCTTGTGCTATCTGTTATTAAGTAAACAACTTATTGCTAAACTTATATGCATACTTATATATGTACATACTTAGCTGGCTACCTTATTCACCCATAACTTTGTACAATCTGTAATATATACACATCTCTTATACATGCGCTATAGAAATGTTGCAGCAAGAAACTATCGAAAGAGGATTTGAAGTCGACAAAAAGATGGTGGTTGTTTCTACTCTTTTCGTTCAGGTAATTTCACAGATTTGGCATAACGAGAATATCTGGTCCATGATAAACTTGCCAGGTCTATCGCCAAACTGACAAGCTCCAATCACTTCGTTTACGGTGGGCTTCAGTCGATCGCACAATACGCTCGACAGAACTCTAACTTCTAAGCCAGGAAGACTTATACCGAGATGTTGCATATTTCAGAATCGCCCTTTTTTCGATTGGGCAGAGTACACTTAAATCCCAATTAGCTGACATGCATTCGTCTGACCTCATTTTGCAAATGAGCTGATGCATGCAATTTACCAGCCCCTCGCCTGCGCACATGAAAAGCTCTCCTGGCAGGAAGTACCAGTAGCCTTATTATTCGCATTATTGCCGTTCGAGTTTCATCCATATCGAGTAACGGGAATTCGACTCTGTCTTCATTGATTGAAGGTTCGTGTTCATCATCATCGACGTTCTCTGCTCCATCAACATGGTTTCTCCTTGTTACATAAAATTGTCCAGGTCTTAAAAACTTCTTTAAGCCGCTTTTGGGCGTTTTTTCTGTCGGCTAGTATCTCAAGCTCTCCACACTTGCACATCTTGACCTCTCCCTTACTCTCTCGTAATATACGCCTTGCTTCCTTATTTTACTTCCGACATTTCTCCCACAAAACTCGCGTTGCACCCCATACAGAGTGGCCTATCCTTCCTTACCATGGAAACCAATGACTTCTTCAGTAGCGGCACGTAAAGAGTGAAAAATGTGTGCTCGCTGAAATCTCTTTGTTGAATATTGCTCTCAGAGAGTTGGCATGCAATTCGAAGGACTTCTTCTCTTTCCTTGTATCAAGGAGGGCGCGCCATTTGCTGCACGAAGGTGCGAGTGAGTCGTGGATTCGACAAGGTGACCATCGGAGTCAATGTTAGCTCCTCGGATAGTGCGCACGTCCAAGACACTTGAAGCATGCCTTCCGTCTGCCCCAAAATAAATTTGGTTTCATGTTTTCTATCAGGCGATAGCCATGTAGCTTGAAGTATCTGTCTACGCTTGAACCTGGCACTACATACTATCATGTTTTGGGCGCCGGCAAAGTCGAGCAGACTCAGTACATTAGGGCCTGTTTCGTCGTATACGCTGAATTTACCGACAGTGGGATCAAAAATCCTTTTCCTTCTTACCCTGGCATTAAAATCGCAACGTTCATAAGTGCGCCCAAGGCGCTTATTGAAGGGGTGTTTGGTCATCTTACCCTTCACTACCATAGAGGCATGAGGGTAAATTTAATAAGTATTATTATCCAAATATACTATATCAAACGTCCTAAAAATGGTTTGGATGGGTTTATCGTTCCATAGTAATTTGTTAGCTTTAGATATACCCAAATTGAACTGACATTCGACGTCGTTAGCAAAAGTTATTCTATCTGCCAGTAGTCATTTATTTTGGCCCACCTTGTACTTTTTAAAATTTGGGTCAAATCAGATGAATTTGTGCTACTTATATATGCCCTTATGCTATCATCATAACAATATTCTCCTTATTTTATTGCAATCCAGAATTATGTATTCATATTGTATTATATTGCGTTCATTCCGGTCTTTACATCATTTCTATTGCCTTTGGCTTTAACTCACCTGATGTTGAAGAAAGTCTACGAGATGCCACTGCTTGTGACGTGTCATGCGTTAGATAATCAAATTCAATCTAAATTCAAACAATAATATAAATGAGACGGGACACCCAAGGATATTGCACAAACTAAGGAGGATAGACCTGAATTGCATGAGCACGTACACTCTAGTGGCGGGCTTTGTGAAATTGCTTTATTTCACCTTTATTTTTATCTGCATGCATACATATTTACGTGTTGTACAAATAGCAAATTATGTGTGGATAGATATGTATATACGATTGCAAGAAACTATGTATGTATATACTTATCGATGTACATATGCGCCATTAAAAATCTTCATAAAGTCAAACCGAGATGAATATATGCACGTATGGAATATGAATAAGCACATGCAAACAATATGTACATATGTACGTACAAATGTACATACGTTCAAATGTACATTCGTACATACATACTATGTACGTCCTGAGAGCTCACATCCGTTCTGGCTGTGCTTCACCTTGTATTTATTCGCTGCAACTAAACTCGCATGTAGATGGTTAGCACGGTTGCCGTTCTTCAATCAGCAACTCAACTAAAATCTGAAAAATACCAAATTGGAGCAAACCAACCATTTTTGTACGTTCATATCTAGTAAATATTTATTTTAAAAGAGGATTCACAACACCACTTTGAAAAATTTTGCAAACTCTTTCAATGACATTATATGTAGTATGTAGTTTGTATTTGAGGTAAAAAATTATAAGAATTCCTAGAAAAATACTAGAAATTCTGGGGCAAGTGTAGTTTTAAAAATTTATAAAGAAAAGGTTTGAAGTTTTGTTGTAGAATAAACTGTGTTTTTATAAAAAATAAATATGTAACAAATAAATGTTCGAAGCTTGTCAAAAAACCCCTGTCGCATAGTTATGATGAGCACCAGGGACGTAGCCAGGGAAACGGCTGTAGGTTTAAGATTGCTTTTTTATTTGTAGTTGATTGTGTGAAATATTTTATTTTGATTAATATAGTTTTAATAGAAATCTTTTAAAACAAAATTTAAAAAAAAATTTAATTTAAATTTGGTTTATAACTACCAACCCACAGATTTTATTTTATGTAAAGTTTTATTATATTATATTGCGATTTCAAGAAAAACTTAGAACGTTTTAACCAATTGAATTTGTAAAAAATAAAAAAAAGGTGTGATAAATAGGAAAATTCTATTGCAATTTTTTGCAGCATTTAAGTTTTTTTTTGTATTTATGAAGAGAAATGACAAATTCTGAAAAAATCAAAGCTGATAAATGAATATAAAAACATCTTATTTTGGTTAAAAAATATCCAAATTGGCAATCGTGATAGTGAGGACTTTGGCATGTCAACAAAATATCTGTTACATACAAAATAGTGTCTATGTGATTTTCGGATGTGCAAATTCACATTTATTCATATTATATATATGCATATGTGTAGTACGCGCTACAGAATGTGCGCTAGGGTTCACATTAGACAGGCTTTAAGTTGTAATGCCTTGTCAAAGGCTGTCACAAATGTCTCGTAGTACACACAGTACAACAAGCGCGTATTTGTCAACACATCAGTTTCTGTCGCATTGCAGTCAAGATGGCATTATGATGCTCTATGAAATGTAAAGAGATCAGTGTTAAAAAACTCTAATCAATCTAAATTTTTGGACTTCAAAGGCTTATTTTCCTTTTACTATTACAACATGTATATAAAAGTTGTTTCAGCAGGTACTCGTACCTACATACTGCCATGCTCCCATTTTGGAAATAGTTCGGTTATTTGTTAATAGCAATTTGTTTTCAGTTTGAAATGTGTTGCTTTTAGCACTATCGAATGCAGAATCAACGGCAAACTTCGTAAAAATAAGAAACTGAATTTTGTGTAATTGATTTAAAAACTTTATATTTACAAATATTTTTGGCGTAGTTAACAACACTATTTATATTATTTTATTTTTTTAATTTAATTGGCGCTAAGCGATTTTGGCCGAACTTCTCCTACAATTTGTGGTGTGCGCTCTTGTTGTTGTAACACAAATTACGCCGAATCCGAACGGCGAATGTTTTTTGTGAGAATAAAACAAAAACATGTTAACTCCGAATTCAATATATTCAACATACGAGAAAGGTATTTGACGAAATACTGGAAAGTCAAAAGAACACACATGCCACACAACTATGCATGTATGTATGTATGTCGTTTGAATTTCGTATGAATTAACTCTTTTCAAAATGATTTTGGAACATTTCATTATCAAACATGATAAATTGTTTTACTCGAAATTAAACGTTACATGGAAGTAAAGATTGTATAACTCATAAATTTTTCGATTGATAGCATAACATTGTAATGTTCTGATGACATGTGTAAATAATTAGTTACACATATTTCTTTTACTTATATGAAATGTTTTGAAGTGTTGCGACTTTTTTTTATTTAACGCATTCATTCAGCATTTTCTCCCATACATCTATATTAATATAAAAAAATACATAATTGACATTTTATAAAGAAATACAATATTCTCAAAATTTGTCAATACTCGTACATTTCACTATTATTCATACATACCAACACACCTGTATGTACAGTGTTGTGCATACCATAAGCTACAAAATTCAATAATAAAATTCACCATTACATCATATGTATGTGTTAACAATAAATTTTTATAAAAGTATAGCTAATCCCACAACATAAATCATTAAAATAAAAGTTTCAAATTTCGAATTTTAAGGCAATTGAAACTTGCACTTACTTACTTAATTGGCGCTATAGCCTCTTAAGCGATTTTGGCCGAACTTCTCCTACAATTTGCGATGTACGTCTAGATGTTGTAACACAAATTGAGTGACCTACAGTTTTACTTACGCCGACTCCGAACGGCGATTGATTTTTGTGAGTAGAAAACAAAAACTTCTCACAGAAACTTGCAGTTAATTGTATTTCAAATGAATTAGCTACAAAATGGCACACCCAAAAGTTTTAAAAAAAGTTTGAAAATTGAATTAAATGTCCCAAATCCGCGGCCAACTTTTCACCCGAGCCAGGAGCGCTCGCTTCTCTTCTGTAGAGAACTTGCATGTTCTGTTTTTCTTCCTTTTTGCCTCGAAGGAATCCATATTTTATTGTTTTCTAACTTTTGTACAACATCCTCTGTCAAAATTTCTTGCAGAAATAATGAAGCGTATATTTGTTTCTTGTTAAAACCAGAGTTTCATTTCAACTATTTTTTACAAAAACTTTAGAAAAGGCTAGTAACGAAAGGATTTTTTTCTTGAGAGCTGTGGACTGACTTAAGGAAATTTGACAGAAGAAATTTACTTAGGAATATTTTAAGAGTTTTAAATATGGAGGTTTTGGTTTTCTTTCTGTGGGCGTAGCTTTAAGTTGAAAAAAGTCTATGGATGAAAACAAAAAATGTCATTGTACCTTGGGAAATATATTTAAGTGATATCTTGTTTACCTATTAAGGCTTTGGCGATAAATCGAAATTTTTGCTCTAATGCTTTGTTCAATTCTATGGGCAATTTGAAATACACTAAAGAGTTAAGGCTTAAGCTCATGAGCAAGTGGTATGATACTGAATTAGCAAACCTTAGTCATTTAAATTTATAGAAATCGAAAATAAAATTGGAGTGGAAAACTGTTATTTGAATGAGTTATAAAAGACTCGATAACATTTACAGGGTTTGTTTATACGCAAATAATTAATGAAAGTGTAAAATATTTCCTAGTGATGAAGAAGCTGTTGAATACGTTGTGAAAAAGTAACTGGTAGATTACTTATAACTAATAATATATTAATGCACTCATGTGAAACTGCGATAAATTTAATAATAGCTCGTTGGAAGGGGGATTTGAGGAAAAAGAAATTTATTTAATTGCTTTCTTCCTATATCTAAATCGTGCATTTGAGACAATAGGTTGCGTAATATACATACATATGTATGTACGTGATGTTAACTAAAATGGTTTCAAAACTTTAGCGCGGTTCCTGCAAAGAACAATTATAGGATTGTCGATATCTATTGTTGCCCTGCCTTAAAAGGCTCAGTTCTATAACCTATTTGATTTAATTTATACATAAATTAAATTGCCAACTGTATTAAGTATTGTGTTCTAATAATAATGATATAATTGTTTCAAAGCTACAAGATAACTAAAAATGATATACATATATATGTAAGTATATTTAGCTCGGTTTAAATAAACTTAAAATAAATGCCAACAAAACCAGATGGTTATGTCCAGAAGAAGAAGAAGTTTTGATACCCATGAACTTCGTAATTTCAAGAAAATGTGAAATAATGGTATATATGTACATATGTATGTAGATCTACAATGGAACCTCTCCTCAACTATTGCGCGACAATTTTCTTTATAATGAACGATAGCCAAATTTGTTTGAGCTTACAAGAAAGTTGTTTGAATATTGTAAAACTATGTCAATATAATGTAATATATTAACTTTATCACATATCACTATTTGTTTTCCGTTTAGTATTGTTCCGTATTCAAATTTGAGTTGCTATTTATGAATGGTGAATGATTTTATTAGGCATAAGTAATCTATTATTAGATAATTAGGTTAAGCCTATTTTTTTTTGTAATGAATTAGGCCCAGGAAAAAAACATGAATGCTACTTAAAAAAATATATGTAAGTACGTATACACTGTTTGGTTATGCAGCCAAAATGGGCATCGGAAGCAGCAGAAGCAGTACAGTCGACGTAACTAACTCAGTCGCTGTTCTATTCTCATATATGTATATTTGTATACATACATATGTACATACAAACGCATTGTCACTGCGCTAATACTTACCCGCATATATGTATGTATGTATGTGCGTATACATTCATTGTAACTTGCTCTGTGAAGTAAGAAAACCCAAAATTATTCTCACTATCATATATACATATGTACATATCACATGCATTATTATATCCCAACAAACATTTAGGTTAGAGAACGATTAGAAAACGAGTCGAATTCTAATTTATTTCTCTAAGGTAGAAGGTTAGAATACGATTAGAGAAACTGTCGAGAACTACAGCATTCTCTACAAAAAGGGGACCTAGTTCTCGATATCGAGAAAAGGGTTAGATATCTAATCGTATTCTAACGTTAAATTCTAATTGGTTTCTAATGTGGATTTTAAATTGACTTCAGTTGTAAGTTAATTAAAACAATGCAATATACTCTTCGCTGTTTTATTATTTCAAATATATTTGATGTGTTACAAGCGTACATGTGTAATGGATGTAATCCACAGTTATTGCAACAACATATACATAAATATAAATTTATACATATATTCAATGTTTTATCACATATTTTACAACGTATCCTTTACTTAAATATGATTAAAATATTGAAAGTGTTGCTTAACTTAATATGTATTAATTAACAGTACTTAAATTCGTTTTCAATTTCATTTTATTTTTTTATAAAAATTAAATTAGATATGCTTCATATTTCTTATTTTTAAAAGTTTAAAAAATAATTCAAATTAAAACTGACAAAGTTCAAAATCTAAAAATAAAAGTATGTATGTATATCAAAGGTACATTTAAAAAATTGTATAAACTAAAAACATTCATATTTACATTCAAAACACAAAAAAAGGTTTTACAACCATAATAAAAAAACATAAATGAGATCCATTTCTATTTCATTATAATATTCTAATTTGCTAGCTTATTTTCTTTGTACGCTTTTTTCTTTGAATATCTTCCTTTGGCATGCTGAAAGAAAACGATGGATGTTCTCTCGAAATCTACGTCTGTCGCGTGTGGGAATTTGGATGAAAATGTACCTAAAAATTAAAAAAGAAGTATTAGTGCTTTAGAATTTTCGAAATTAGAAGTATTGTATATACTTTTTAAAGCTGCCGTCACGCTTAGTGCTCTAACAGCCGGTTTGTCCTTTGTCCCCTTCCAACATAAATTGTGCAACACAGTCTGTAAGAATTTTGCGCCAAGCATTTCTCACGAACTTTTCCGCCGTATGAGATGTTACGGTGGTTAGTTCATCTTTCTGAAATTATACATTTTCGAATGGATATTCATAAATATCTTATAGACATAATAATTTTATATAAATGTATTATATACATATATTTTAAATATATAATATTACCAGGCTCTCATATTTACTCGCATGCTCCTGCACCTCTTTTTCGAAATTTTGAAATTCCTCCAAATTATCAAAAGGATTCTTCAAGAGAAACTCACTTCTTCGCTTATGGCTGTGGTTTGTCCTCTGCTTTGTCTCCTGTAAAATGCGTGTCAAAGCCCTCTTAACGGATTTTTGGTTGTAATCTATTTCTGTAATTAATATAGACATGTTTAAAAACATACGGAATCTCCTATGTTTATGATTTATAAATAAAATATGTATAGTTTGTTTTTTACCTTTGAGTATTTTTTGTTCCGATTTTTTTATATTATCCAGTATTTTTTTTCGAAGTTATCAAGATCTGATAAACAAGAAATGTACATTAATTTTTTACTGCGACTATTTCATTTAAAAATGTTACCCTTTTTAGTGACAGGAGTATTATCCGTCGCGTCTTCAAAAATGCGATTAAAATCCATTGTCTGTCCGAGTAAATAATATATATCGTTGTCATTAAGTTCATGAATAAAGTTAATGTAGGAAAGGTACAAAAAAATTAAGATTACTAGCATAACTATGAAATTTAATAATTTTTTCTGAAATTTCGTGTAAGGGATGCTCAATGATCGCTGTTGAAAACTGCAATCCCATTGATGATTTGATATTTAGGCTTCCCGATCTTATAGGTGTCTCAAAAAAGTCTTCTAAATTCAAAACTTCCTTGCCTAATAGCACTGCGTCTTTGTTTATAGCAACTAATTTATAGATTTTGCCATTAATGTTGTAAAAATTGTCAGGCTCCTTAGGTGAAAAGTAAAATCTTGAGGATTCCACAAACTTTAATGAGCCATTTCTAAAGCTTCCTTTTTTCAGCTCTGGCAATGAACCTGTACTCTTTTTTGAACTCAGGCTTTCTTCAACTAAACGATTATATACCTGCGCAGCGACATGATTATGTTTCTTAATTTTCCTTTTCAATTGTGACAAATAATTTTCGAATTTAAAGGCACTAAAAGTTTCCAGTGACCCAAAATGTAGAGTATCATTTGCCAGATGTGTTAAGCAATGGAAATTGAAAGATGGGAAATCATCATCATAATACTGAGGTACAAGTTCTATAAATTCGTCTAACATTCGCCGTGCACAGTTATTGTATTTAACACAGTATTCTTTACTTAAAAGTATTCTAATGCTTAGGCTGAAAAGCAAAAAATGGCTATATCTCACTGGGTCTAAAACTTCTTTCAGCAGAAATATTCCTGTATAAAGTAAGAAGGATCTGAACTCAGTGGCTTTGAAACGTTCAACTTCTTTCAAGGAACGTGGACGTCTAGCGAATTCTCGTGGCACTTGGTTGTATAAGAACTGAAGTCTTGAACTTAATAACTCGATTTGTTGACGTTTAAGTGAATAAGGCCTTTTTCGTTTCTTTAACCAAGCCAACAACAAAGTCTTAGTAACACGAAGACATACTATATGCATATAGTCCAAACCAAAAGTTTTTACTATATCTATGGGAAGTTTTTCAATTATTTTTGGTTCTGTAACAATATGATGACCCGTATCCACACGTGCACGGAACTCTGAATCAGTTCGAAGGGAGCATTGTTCCTTTCTGAAAACTATTTTATGGTTCTTAAATTGCCCTTTTTGGGTACATTTGGGACAACAGAAATAACCAGAATGCCCTTTAATACCAAGAACGAACGCCCGTGCAGGTGCGTCACATATGAATGCTCGGCAAGACACAGAGTAAAGCTTTTCGTTAACACCTAGTCCATTTTGCATTAAAAGAAGTAATTCGTCAACAAAATTACTAAGAAAATCGTTAGCATTCGCTGATTTGCTCTCCCCACAATAACATCCAACTACTCTTACATCGTCCGACCCGTTTACATTAATTAAAATTGGCCATATCTGAAGAATGGAACTCTTGGCCAGTGGAAGTCCGTCAATGTTAATGTTCAAATCTAACCGGACGTCATGAAAGTCATTTTGGAGTATAAAATCAGTCAAAGAATTTTTTAAACCGTAGTGAATATATTCACCCGAACCCATTTTAACTTTTGGTGTTACTTTTGGAGTATTTTTAAGAGTCCTAGAACATGAAGGAAGTCCTGGAAAATGTTTTCCTAAAATTTTTAACAAACTGTCCGCCGCAGCAGTCGTTACGTTGTTTTCAATGGTCCATTTAGTCAAGTCTTGTCGCAAGTCCGCAGCTTCAACATCAGACGCGCTATCATCCGATTCACTATACGTTTCCGTGTTTTCGCTGCTACTCAAGTCGTCAATAACTTCACTATTCCTTATTTCTTCAGAAGCTGACTGTGCGTTTGGCTCATGTATGACCGGAGGTTTGTTTGCGACGTTACTCCAATCAAAGCATGCCCACAATTTGTTCACTTTCCCTCTTTAACTTTTTTTTGTTCATTTTTAAATAGTTTTAAGTAATTAAAATGTTTATTTCAACTTACAATATTTTCACACTACTTTTCACAAATTCGTTTTACTTCTGTTTGACATAGGGACGAGAGGATACAGATGTTGCACATTTAATCGGTAACTCTGACATTTATCGCAATAGGGTAATTCGAGTGTTTTTCTAATCATTCTCTAATCGAATTCTAACATAGTTCTCTAACCTGATTTTCGATTCGAGAAACATTAGAGAACTACATTAGAATTCTAATGTAAAATCTAAATGTTTCTCTAACGTTAGAGACTGTGTTTGCTGGGATTCGCCTTTACTGGCCCTTCGCCTTATGTATGTGTAGGCGTCAGCAGGTCTCTGCCGTTTTGTCAACAGCAGAGCAATTACATTCGTTTTTTGATCGCTAGCTAGACTGCTTGGGCTATTTCGAACCCGCCTGCTATTTAAGTTAATACATTCGTTTTTTGATCGCTAACTAGACTGCACGGGCTAATTCGAACCCGCCTGCAGTCATCGCTATTTAAGTTAATACATTCGTTTTTTTGATCGCTAACTAGACTGCACGGGCTAATTCGAACCCGCCTGCAGTCATCGTTATTTAAATTAATAAATTTGTAATTTTGTAAGACGAATTTGGTCTTTAATTTATTCGCAAAGTATTAGCTTCCGAAAAAGCTCGGTAGCTACACAGACACATTAGAGTGGTTCACCAAAACGTTCACTTTTTGCAACACAAATATCAAAATGGTTATGTTTTAAGATTTACGTTAGCTGGATCGATATGAAAATATCTCCAAAAACTTTTTCAAAACGATCTTCCAAAAATGATCTAAGATAATATGAAAAATTTCATTATGATTCCGTTGAAAAATTTTTTTAATTTTTTTATGCAGAACTTGTAAGCTTCAACTGTTTCATGGGCTGAGGTGATTTTTTGTAAGGTCGGGTGCAACCGAACTTTAAATACCCAGCGTAAGTTTTTATTTCAAATAAACACCACTTGTTCCAACTAATAAAGTTAATCTTATATATAAAAAAAGAATTTGAGTCCTTTAAAGTCGTGCAAAGTACTCAAGCGACCTTTATGAAATTTTTACAAAAAGTGCATGAGGTATTCGAGCCCAACATATGTTATATATACATAAATTCGGAAGTCGTCTTATATCCGCAACTATTCCGTGCAGATGAATGATATTTTAGTATAACATACATATGTCATATATGTATATCAAACTGTGTATCATTTTGGAAAAAATGGGCGGTGCTATGCCCTATACAATAAAAAAGCCAAATAGTTCCTTATAACTCCACAATTTTTTGATGTTTGGCATATATACCCTATAAACTATAAATAAGGCTATATATTATTTGTTGGGAAAAGTTCGGACTCACTACCCAATTTAATACGAAACTATTATTAACCATATTTTTCGTGCTATTTGGCGTGGATATAAGTAAGTAAGTAAGTAAGTTATATATATGTATTAGTATTTTCATAACACTTTACATTACATTTAAATCTTAATCCTATTACAAAGTTAAAAATTAAATTTTCTTATTTTATACAATACTGTTTGGATAGTGTTTCGGCTCATTAGTTGTTTTTAATGTATTCTATACAATTTATTTTAAATCTTTTCATATTGTGATCATTTTTTATACATTGTGGCAAACCGTTAAATATTTGAAATCCCTTATAGAAAAGCGAGTTCTGTGCTGCTTTGGTACTCTGGAATTTTATTCTAAAATCGTTTAGGTTTCTGAGTTCATACTTTTGAACATCCTTTACATATTCAACTTTATCTGTTAGATATGACGGGGCATCATTTTTCCTGATTTTAAATACCATCAATAACGTATTGAGTTGAAGCCTTTAGAAAATATTTAGCCACTTCAACATCTCATGCATAACTTTAACCAGGGTGTAGATACTACATTTTAATATACACCTCATTTCTCTGTTCTACAGTTTTTGTAGTCTATTAATTTGCCTTTGATTACAACATGTATATAGGACGGTGGAACAGTATTCAAAATGGTTTTATGATTACATTATAAATATTTATTGAAGTCATTGTATCGACTTTACTACGTATTCTTTTGAAGAAACCAATCTTTTTTCCAATTTTTTTACATATGTAATGAATATGTTCATCGAATTTCATATTTCTGTCCATTATAATACCTAAATATTTTATTTTGTCCACCTTCTCAATAACAACGTTATTTATTTTTAATTCAATTTCACAACTCATATTTATTTCCATTATCTGCGTTTTCTGTTCATTTAGCTTTAGTTTATTACCCTTAAGCATTAGAGTTAAATGCTGAATGTCATACATTAACTTTCTTTCATATTCAGTTTCAGTTTTTCCTTCTGCATATATCAGAGTATCATCAGCATACATTACAATCTTACAGTATTTTAATACACTTTCGATATCATTTATATAAATAATAAAGAGCGAAGCGCCTAGGATTGATCCTTGTGGTACCCCTATCTCTACATTTTGAAAGCCTGATATGCATCCATTCACCTTGATTCTTTGAGTTCTTTCAGAAAGATAGGAATTAAACCACTTCAGTTCAATATTGTTTACTCCATACCTTTTTAGTTTGTTTTCCAATATTTCTCTACCTATTGTCTCGAAAGCTATTTTAAAATCATAGAACAGGGCCATAATTTTTGTTTCCTTACCAACGCTTTTTCATTAATTTATTAAATAGTTTACTGCCGTTTCACAAGAGTGTTTTTTTCTAAAACCCGATTGGAATTTCGAAAACAGTTTTTTTTTCATATATTCCTCCAGTTGGTCCTTGAGAACTTTTTTGAGCAACTTTTCTAAGGTTTTCAGTGTATTTATTGGTCTGAATTCCTCACATTTTTTCGTTTTTTTTTTAACTTTTTCTGCAGGTGATACCATTGATTCTTCCCATGTACTGGGGAACTCACCTTCGAATAGTGATGCATTAATGATTTTCATTATTGGTGAACTTAACATCTCCCAATTATCTAAAATTATTTTTGGACTAATCCTTTCAAAATCAAATTTATTTTTTAAGGATTTGCATAATGAATATAATTCGTTGGAGGATATTTTGCGAAATTTAAAGGTTGTATTGCTATAGTGTTGAGCAGTTTGTATAGAGTTTTGTATACGCTTTACGCTTAGCAAGAAACATTCATTAAACTTATTGGCACTTTGATTACAATTGCCGTATTCAATTTCTTCAAATATAACCGTTTCTATTTTATTTGTATATTCTTTCGTTACTAATTTCTTAATTTCACCCCACATTTTTTTTGGTTCTTTGCTTGTAGAATTCTACCTTTAACGTACTTATCCTTTGCATGTTTTATTGCTTCATTATACCTGTTCCTTATTTTCTTGTATTTGTTCCACATTTCTCTTTGTCCTATAAGTTTTGCTATGTGGTAAGATTCCATTTTTTTATCATTAATATATGCAACTCTTTATTCAACCAATTATGCGAATGATTGTTTACCTGTAATGTTTTTTACATATATTTTCAGAGATTACACATTTAATCCTATTTTCTACTACCGCTGGATATTTGTTGATCTCATTTGTATGAAAAGGTCGTGCTATTTCTTTCTTAAGCTGAAGTGTAAATGAATCTTTATTATATTTAAAATACTCAGCTTCAGTTTTCATGCGCTTCTTTTTTCTTGCAGTATTTTTATTTCTAAATCTCTAATTTCATGATCCGATATTTTATTATTCATATTAATTTTTGTACTCAAATTTTGCATATTGGCTATTACGTAGTCAATCAAGGTTCTGGAGTTCGGTGACGTTCTCGTATATTCTGATACCATTTGGTTTAGGCCATTGTCATTTATTATATTTTCTATTTCCCGCTTATAGAAGCCGTTTTTTCCAATCTACATTAAAATCATCCGCGATTATGATGTCGCCAGCTTTTCCCATTAATATTTCGATGATCGGTAAATTGCTACTAGTAATACGTTCAGGTTTTCATAACTACAACTACATCCTATTATCCACATTTTTGAAGGAACCGATTTTTCAATTATTTTAGTAACTTTCCAGTTATTTGTAGTATAAATTATTACACCACCAGATCTAGATGTGTTAGATACGCAATATATACAACTGTAATTTTTAATTTGGAACTCATTTTCCTCAACCTCCTCGGTAACATGTGTTTTCGAGGGAATCATAAAATCTGGTTGGCATTTATCTGCTATAATTTCTAATTCATTAAAGTTATTAATTAAGCCTTGAATATTAGTGTAAAATCCATTTATTTACCTTGGTTGCTAATATCCAATCTTCTTTCTTTTTACATCAAATTTATTTAAATATACCGGACATTGCCTATCAAGTCTCGGATGATTTTCATCCAGGCCCAACTTTAATTTTTCATTTGCTCTAACACAATTTATGCATCTCTCTATTTGTTCTTTGTTGCATTCATTAGTGCTATGGCTTTCAAGGCATTTACCGCAAACTTCATTATTCTTACACTCTGAGGCTTTATGATTGAAACCTTTGCTTTTAAGGCAACATAGGATTTGTACACCATCAAAAACTCGACATCTTTTCCAACCTATATTAAATTTTTCAAGAGCAATTACTTTTGGGAATGTTTCAATATCCGTTTCAATGACAGCATTGAAAAAGTGTTTATCTGCTTTTCTAATTTCGTACTGCTTAACCAATTCTTATTTTATCTATGATTTCATTATCCTCCTGTTTAAATTTCATATGTGAAATCACAAATCTAGGATTTATGGCATTCGGAACTTTCACTCCATACGTTTCAGGTAGATTTTTTTCTATTGTCTTTTTTATATTTTCTCTCTTTTCGGTGTTTTCCATTCTGTTTATTTACAATATTTGTAATTTTCAAATTTTTCGGGTCTACCTTTTTATTTAGATCTTCATGCGTCTTTTCACATTTTTGTTTATTTTTTGGTTTTATTATCAAAGGTTTATCCATCCTAATTTTCGGTATATTATTAGCGCCAATAAATTTTGCATTGCCTTTTAAAGTTTCTGTGTCTGATTTTTGCCCACACATCTGATTATTGTTTAAAATTTTTTTAATTTCCTCATATATTTTTTCACTCCCTTGTTTGTTATTTTCTAGTATCTCACAAACTTTTTCACTTTGCTCTTTAAAGTTTTCAACCACTGTACTATGCTTTTTTATTTCATTTAGACTCATTTCGCATGCCTTCTGAGCTCGATCCATTACTCTTAGTTTTTCGAAAAATTTTCCTTCAGTTGTCTCAAGCAATTGCTTGATTAAACTCTTACTTTTAGCCATAGACAATTCAAACTCTTTTTTGTATTCCCTTAAGTAATATCCATTTTTGTTTACGATGTCCTGCATATCTTTCAATACCATATCAACGTTATGTATGTATATAGGTACATAACACACTCTTCGCATATACACTTAATCATGCTATTTGTAGTGAGTGCATTATTCAATGATTGGTCTATATCAGTAGTGCGATTCACTAACTTTAAACGGTGCGACCAATGTTATTTTTGACGGCAATATTTGCCATTTGCACTAACGATTGTGCGATTCACTTACTTATTCTTAACGACACTTAACAGCTGTTTCGTTGTATTTATTCAAATGATAAAGAGTGGCACCTTTGTCAAACTAAATGTCAAAATAAGCGAAAAGCACAAAGAAAAAGAGAGAAAAACAAACGAATGCCTGCTGCCAAATATAAATTTGAGCGTTTTTATTAAATTTTATTAAAGTGAAATAATATACTAGTTTATTTCAAACTACAAACGTTTATAATTCTTCTTATATACATATAACAATAGGCTAATAGGTTATTAAACTTATTTAAGAACATTAAATAAATGCACTAATAGCCTTTGACTTTTGTAGATGATATCTTTGTACGCGGGTGAGCATTACGAATCACGTCGTAATAGAGAGATGCAAGAAGTACTAGAAATATTGGAAACGATATATGCCAGCTCCAACTCTTCTAAAGACTCGGAGAGTGAAAACAAGGCACATGAGAAGTGATCCACTTTTGAAGGTACACTCGATGCAATGAGTGAGACAGATTTCAAAATGGAATATCTAACAAGTAATAACAAAATGTGTGTAAAAGAAATGCATAAACTTAATGCTATTTTATTTTCAGTGAAGTATTCGGAGTCTTAACTGCGTACCTGCTACATCTGGTGGTGGTAGAACGCGTATATTACCACAAAAAATCCGTGTATATGTACATTTGGTATGTAAGCAATACAGTGGCATTTAGGCAACCTGCAAATATGTGCGATATCAATAATGTGAGTGATGAAAATACGTTTGCACTTGATGAAGGTTTTGAAGAATGAAACCTAGACGCAGCCCTTGACAGAAGGCAAACCCTTTTTAATTATTTAGGACAGCAAAATATTATTTAAAAATTTCACTGCATATACATATATATTTATAACTTTAAATTCACTAATGAAAATATTTACAAGAATTCATTGAATTCCATTCAACTTAAAATCTATAAACCAAAAACAAATTCACAAGGAGTATCACATATAAAATTAAATTCAGATCATTTCTTATTATAATTACAAGTAAAATTAAAACCAAAAGCAAAGACAGCACATTTACCGAAAGTGTTTCAAACGGTCTATAACCCACATGAACCGTGTGGTCGTTTGAGATAGTCGGACTTCTTCCAAATATTTCGTCCTTGCTCCATGTAGCGGGCAAAGCACGGGCAGGCGCCTGTTCTGCTGTTGTTGTCCCGTGCTGCCTTATAGGCCTGGAGAAGACTGCGCATCTTCGACTCCAAATACAGCGGCGTCCTTTCTAAGTCCTGGAAGTGGATTATGTATATAAATATAGTTTGTCCAAACATATATTTTTTGAACATACCGTAATCGCCATTGACACCATGTCTTCCAACACGTTCGCGTAGGCCAACCTCTTTCCTTTTTGGGTGCTCCAGCTCCGCTTTCCGGGCGAGATAGCATCTCAAATACTCAATTATCTCCTCACATGGCCATCTCCTCTTTCGCCTTTTTTCTTGCATTCTGAAATAACAAACATGTTTTTATTCTTAATTTGATGTGAAATATACGAAAAGCAATTTTACTTACCCTTGTTACATTTTTATTTGGTTTGTTTATGTATCCATAAAACAAACAAGATTTGACAGTTGATTAAAATTTCCCAAGTATTTTTCCAGAGGCCATTCACAATAGTGGGTTTTTTGCTTCACAACACTACATCTCTGATCGGATATCATATAACCGAGTTGGCTCAACTCGCATATTTTTCCGAGTTAGTGTTGTTGCTTTACATGCTATTTCTTATCCTACCTAGTGTTTTTTTGCAACTAGGTTACATTAAAACGGGCCCAATGTTCCATTGCAGTTGAGATTCGGACTCTCCTTAGAGTGATTTGGTAGAATAGTCATCAACTCGACTCCAAGGAATATCACCTGCAAATATGCCATGGTTTTCGTTTTCAAAATTCACGCTTTGCTCCAGCGTATTTAGGATTTACATATATGTATTCAAATTTTTTAATTAGAATCATTTATCTATATATTAAAACTAAACTATATTTCTGTTTTTGTACTTCATCCTTGATAAAAGCTTGATTTTACCATTTGCACATTGATTGAATGGTAGATATGTATAGTGGTTGACATAAGCCTTCTCATGATTCTTTGGTGTGCAATCGACGGTCCCAATAGTGCCTCCCACAAAGGGTGACGACGCTGAAACGAGCATTTATTTAGCAGCTCGGGTTATAGGACACCTCACTTTCTGGTGAAACAATGAATCATTGATTGCATCCGTTACCCTATAAATGCCTGATTACGGATGACTGGCTCATGGATATTCCCCATTGTTCACCTATGGGACGTTGATAGCAACCAGTTGCGAATACCCTTAAAGCCGCCAGAACCTACCAATATAAAAGTAAAATTTAAAATTGCATACAGGCTTAAAGATTACACGAGCTACCTTTTTCTCAGTTGATATTGCTGTTATTCTGGAGCCTCTTATTTGGTTGTCAAGCTGATAAATTAGGTATTCAGCCAAGTCTGGAGTTAACCGATACAGCTTCTGAAATTCTGTCACATTCAAATGAAAGGGATTACACGCATCCCGAAGCAAACTTCGATCCACGGTTGGAGCGCATACTTCTTCGTCACCTCGTAATAAATTACATGCCAAATATTCAAACGACATTATGTAATGTTCCTTTTTTAATTACAAGAAAACAAATCACTGAATTTTAAATTTATCTTTTATTTAATTTGAAATCACGAATTTCACTTTTCTCGATTGAGTTAACAACATCAAATTTGTTGTCGTTTAGTTTTCGGTCATCGACTAGCAAACATCAACAGCTGATTCAGCGAATGCGAAAATCGTTAAGAAATGGCTGCTGAATAGAAAGGTCGTTAAAATTTTGATTAAGTTGAGTTAACCAGCCGAATATCTTTAAAATAAGTTAGTGAATCGCACTACAGAGCATCTCTTTGTCTTTCCACAGACACCCACGCATCTTATCCCAGTTTCACCTCTAATTGTACTTTGGCACTTTTTACACTCCGACATTTTTCTCGTTAACCCGTTAAGGGTATATGTCCAAAAAAATGATCACAATATATGTATGTATACTTACAATGCGTATAATATTAATAATGGAATGGTATTTCTATGAAGAGCAACTGAAAACATACTTAATAGCAACAAAGCGTAGGTAAACCGTTGCAGTGCATTGCAAGTGAGAGCGGAGAGGCACCAGTTGGCCGTGCCAATGCTAGCAGCGGCGTGTCACAGCAGTGGTGTTATAGCGGCAGCGATTGTTTAACAGTGGCGGCGGCAGTTTAACATCGACAGTGCAGCAACGGCTACGCTCCCACAATGGCAACAGAGGACAACTAATCTTGTCCAGACAGCGGCTTCTTTGCGCAAATATGATAACTTCACTCCACCTGGTTACACTAGGCTTTAGTTTGTTAATTTTTCATATATTTACATATGTTTATTTATATTGCTTAAAACAAATTTTATTTTTATTCGCAACGGACCCAATCAAAAACATGTCCGAACAGCATTGTTTACATGATATTAAATATCAACATATTTTCTTTAGATCAAGGTATAAAGAATATTGTTAGCCCAAAAGCACTGTTAAATATCTAAAAAAATATTTCTTTATTGGGCAGCAAAGCTAGCCGGGCATTCTAGTATAACATCATTTTGAAATCTTAAACGTACCACACCTATTTCCAAAATATTGACTTTCACGTGTTTCTTCCCTAATTAAATTCCTCGCACTTAATTTGAACGAATTTAGCAAAATATTGAATATTTTCATTGGTTGTAAATTATGTGAGGTGAGCGTGTTTTTGCTTGATTTCTGTAGTTGTACTTTCTGGCTAGAAATGGAAAGTGTACGTGATGTGGTAGAATTTGACAAAGAAGCTTCGGAGGTATGCCTATTTGCTCTAAGGTAGGCGATACTATGGTAATTCCCAATATTTATGATTCCGGACAGCTTCAATAGCTGATTAAAATTCGCCTACACGTACTTTTGATTAATTTATCCGTACAAACATCATCCTAATAACCGGATAATCTAAAGCCAGCCGCGGACATTAACTTAAAACAAAATTGCAAGCAGCCTTTGTAGTACTTTTAATAAAAACGAAATTGGAGATTCCCTTTTAAACATAAGTCCTTAAATTCATGCTGTATGTGCCAAATAGAGGGTAATAAAGTTGAACGTGCACAAAAAAATTAAGTTTTTTTTGAAAGTTCAACATTGTCGAAACCTAAATTTGTACACATTTTTTGTACCCTTCCCCATAAGCGAGCATCTCCCATAATCGGATAAAAACATTATGACGTGAGTGTCCGGTTATGAGGAATTTCTTCATATTTCAATCTTAAACCCAATATTGTAATACAATTTTCGCAAATTCCCTTGTACGGTTCATAAATATTGGAGTTATTTTACTTTTGTATTTTACCGTTATTGTTCTAAAGTACTGACTTGAAATGACGCATACTAAACTTTTTAGGGTTTGATACCGTAGTTTCGGAGATGTACATATGTACATGGTTGGCCTATAGTGGGCGGTGTAAAGCAAATTGTCTTTAATGGTTAATAAAGTTTTGTTTACTATTGTAAACTATCCTTATATTGGAAATTTTATTTTCGAAAAATACTTATTTTCATACCGTAAATTTTCTTATGCAACTTCATTCTGCAAATTAAATTTGAGCAAATTCTCGTTAATAGCACTGGACCACGAATTTCAACTTTTTCTCTTTACCAGAAACGCCGTTATGAAATTCGTATGTAAAACCACCCCCTGATTTCGAAAATTGGGTTCATTTTTGATTCTATGGTACCGTTTTTGAGATATTTGCAATTTACCGTTATTCGAAAAAACAAAAAAGATGGCTCCCTTTAATTACGTATATCTCACGAACAGGTCAAGCAATTGCAAAAAAGTCGAAAAAATCGGAAAGACGATAAATTTTGCTATAAATGCATCATACATTGTTTTTTTGCTCAACCAGATAGTTTTCGAGATATTAGCTTATCATTTTAGATTTTTGTTTTTTTTTTATGAAAAAATATGAAAAAAATTACTCTTTGCGAGGGCAGCATTCCAAAACCACAACTTTTTTTCCAGATATTTTTTCTTTACGTAAAGCTCTGTTTAATTAGAAAAAAGATAAGCCATCATCGAAGAAAATCGATGCAAAACTACGTAAGTTATAAACGATCAAATAAAAATATCCAGGTTGCGCAACTTCAATGTATGTATACATACATACATGTATTAAAGGTATAAAATGCAAATGGGATATTATCCGGATAAACGAATAACACCATAACAATGATAATACTTTTTCTTTAAATAAAACAATTGTTTTATAGTAGGTAGAGTGGTTGCATCGAAGGGAAGAGTGGTTGGGTTCGAAACCTGCTGTAGGCATGTAGTTATAATCATGTATTTCCGTCACTTATGGGTAAGTATGCAGGTAAATTTTCAAAATTTTAAGACACAGAAAATTTTTAAAGCCTACATCTAAAGCAGGTAGTATTTTCTTTTCCCGGCTTCGTATAAAAAGGAACTTTTCTGTCTAGGTAAGACTTGATTTTTTCAATTTTATTCTTGTTCCGAGTATAAATATGAGTTAATGCGCCTTGAAACTTCATAACATCTGCCAGGCTCGCCGGAGATAGTTCAGTTCATAATTCAATTTCCAAAACCGTGATTTATTAAAAAAAAAAAAATGAGTAAAAGGACGCGAGAATGTGAGTGTAATAACGGTCCAGATATGTTCTGTTTCAAGTGTGGCCAATATACTATCATAAGGCGACGACGAGTGTTCTCAGATCATATCAAAACTTTATACTCCAAGTATTTTGGCATTGAGCCCAAAAATGCTGAAAAACCATGGACACCGAACACTTTGTGTACATCGTGTCGAGTAGAATTGATTCAGTCGGAATCAGGACAACAAATAAAATTTGAGACACCAATGATATGGAGAGCACCTATTTGCCATTCAATAGAGTGTTATATTTGTCAAACAAAAGTACTTGGCGTTGGAAGATCAAGAAGAGTAACCTATGCTAGCGTACCTACAGTGACATTACCAGTACTACATTCAACGGCAGTTGCGGATCGAGTTCCATTGTCAACAGTAATATCTGAGTGCGGGGAATCAAGTTGTACTGAATTTCGCATGGGAAACGAGAGAAACGTTCTGTCACAAGCACAACTTAATGATTGGATAAGAGATTTGGAACTATCCAAGGAAAAGGCCGAGATCCACACTTCTCCTATGCAACAATTTAAATTTGTGTCATCCGATGTAAAGGTGATATATTGTAGAACTCGTCCCAAACCATTTTCCAAACACTATACCAAGAACGACAGTATATGCTACTGCAACGACATTCTTGGTTTATTCAAAGAGTTTGGTCAAACATATGATTCAAAAGAGTGGCGATTGTTCATAGACAGCAATAAACTGAGTTTGAAGGCTGTATTATTGCATATTGGTAACAAAAAGCCTTCTATCCCGATCGCACATGCAGTAAATACAAAGGAAACCTACGAGGAAATGCAAAAAATACTCAAATTTATCAAATATGAAGAGCATGATTGGAAAATATGTTCTGATGTCAAAGTCGTTGCAATGATATTCGGTCTACAAAGTGGCTACACCAAGCACTGCTGCTTCCTGTGCATGTGGGATAGCCGAGCTCGTAAGGACCACTACGTCAGAAAGGATTGGCCGGAAAGAGTCGAGTTTATCGTTGGTGTGGATAGCATCAAATACACCCCTCTTGTCAAGAAAGAGAAAATCATACTTCCACCCTTACACTTCAAGCTCGGTCTCATTAAAAACTTTGTTAAGACTTTGGACAAAGAAGGCGAAGCATTCGACTATTTGAAAACAATTTTTCCAGATATTTCTCAAACCAAGATAAAGGAAGGTATTTTTGTTGGACCACAAATAAAAAAGGTGATCAACAATAATCAATTCAAAGGACTACTCTCATCAGTTGAGGCAGCAGCGTGGGAATCCTTTGAAAAGGCCGTTGCTTCTTTTCTCGGTAGACAAAAAAGCCCTAACTACGAGCAGATAGTGAACGACTTAATCAATAATTATGCGAAAATGGGTAAATATTAAAGGCTTCTTAAAATTAGTATCCCAAAATTTTATAACTTGTTTACCTAACTAATATTTTCTTTCCAGGCGTAAATATGTCTTTAAAAATTCACTTTCTCCACTCACATTTCAGCTTTTTTCCGGCAAATCTTGGCGACGAAAGTGACGAACATGGCGAAAGGTTTCATCAGCAAATGAAATTAATTGAGAATCGATATCAAAGATTCTGGGACGTCGCAATGATGGGTGATTACTGCTGGTTTCTCATAAGAGAAACCGATCCTAAATCCATAAATTGAACTTTTAACTCAATAGAAACAGAGCATAGCTAGATATTTCACTCTTCTTTATACCATACATACGTTTTGAGGTATACGTTGAAATTGCGCAACCAGGGTATTTTTATTTCATACCTTATAACTTACGTAGTTTTGCATAGATTTTCTTCGATGATGGCTTATCTTTTTTCTAATTAAACAGAGCTTTACGTAAAGAAAAAATATCTGGAAAAAAAGTTGTGGTTTTGGAATGCTGCCCTCGCAAAGGGTAATTTTTTTCATATTTTTTCATAAAAAAAAACAAAAATCTAAAATGATAAGCTAATATCTCGAAAACTATCTGGTTGAGCAAAAAACAATGTATAATGTATGTATAGCAAATTTTATCGTCTTTCTGATTCTGTAAATTTTTTTGTAATTGCTTGACCCGTTCGTGAGATATACGTAATTAAAGGGAGCCATCTTTTTGGTTTTTTCGAATAACGGTAAATTGCAAATATCTCAAAAACGGTACCATAGAATCAAAAATGAACCCAATTTTCGAAGTCAGAGGGTGGTTTTACATACGAATTTCATAACTGCGTCTCTGGTAAATTTTGGCCGTCGACCAGTGTAGTTACAAAAATATCGTGCTTTTAGTTTATTTTTGAAAATAACCGTTAGATGAGAGGTGGGCGTAGTTTTGTCCGAATTTTATCATTTAAATGGAATTTATGTACAAAATTAAGAGGAGTTTGGTGAAGTAGTTTCGGAGAAACACCTTTTTTCCTAAAGTAGCGGTGCCACGCCCATTTTCCAAAATAAATTATCCAACGCAAATTATTTACTCGTTACGGAAATATCACATTCTATTGATTTTCACAAATGGTGTTATGTGGGCGTGGTTATATCTGATTTCGTCCATTTGCAATACCAAAGTATCTTTGGTCGTTAGGATAGCTCAATATTTACTGGAGAAATTGCACGGGCTGTCGGACGGTTAGACAGACATGGCTTAACCAATTTAGGTATTAATTCTAAGAATATTGATATATATATATGTTACAACAACGGTTACGTGAACATCCAGTGCGCGTGGGTATAAAAACATCAAAAAATGTAATAGTTTATAACTTAAAATATCATGAATTTTATAATTCCGATGAAAAACAGTACCGATTTGTTTTTTGGATCGGGAGTGTTGCACCCGTATGTACTATACATATTCTTCCAAAAATTAAAAAAATAGTTATGTCATTCTATTATTTCACTTAAAAAAATATATCAAAATCGGTCCAGTACTTTGAGAGCCTTTCTCTTTGAGAGCTTTGCAAATATTCTTGCAACGTCTTTGTGGCGCTATAAGGTCTGGCTGAGTCGACAGCATAACGGATGATGCGTCGGCAAGGCAATAGTACATAGAATATCTGTCCGAAAGCACCACGTTGAGGGGCACCTGCATATATGTAGCAAAAAGCTTTCCAGTAGTGCGATTCGAAAATATTTGTCGATGGCAGTAACGATTGTGCGATTCACTAAATTATCGTTGTACATATTTGTTCAAAGTACTAAAGAGTGGCATCTTGGCCAAACTAAATGCCAAAATGGGCGAAAAACACATTGAGGAATGAAAGAAAACTTAATGAATGCGTGCTGCCGAATATAAATTTGAGCACATTTTTATTATATTTGATTAAAGTGAAATAAGATACTAGTTTATTTCCAACTACAAATATTTATAATTTGTTTTATATATTGCAATGTCCATGATTTTCGTTTTCAAAACTCGCTCCATTATGAATCGTGTTGTGCTCCAGGGTATTTAGGTTTTATATTTAAATTTTTGGCGCCAAAATTGATACATGACCCCAATCAACGGTCCCAATAGTGCCAAGAAAACAAATTACCGCATTTTAAATTTACAACTTACTTACTTTTTATTTAAGTTGAAATCACGAATTTTTGTTTTCTCGATTGAGTTAACAGCATCAAATTTGTTGTCGTTTAGTTTTCAACAATTGACTAGCTAATGACAATAACTGATTCGGAGATAGCGAAAATCGAAAAAAAAAATTAATTTTCATTAAGATGAGTTAATCATGTGAGTAATGTTAAAATAAGTTAGAGAATCGCACTACAGAATTGTTTTATTTTATATATAAGTCCTTCCAGCCAAACCTTATCGCAGGGTCTCAACCCTAAAAATGCGCCTATGCAATACTGCTTCTTTTCGAGAGCTTTCGTTTCGTTTTCAGTTTTTGAAAGATTTTTAGAAACACCGAGAATATACGATTTTACTACTTTGGATGTTTCCCCGGCTTAGATTCATAATTATTTCGGACAGTTTCATTAAGTAAGGAAAATATCCTATCCCAAGCATATTGTTAAAAATATATACCAAAAATCGAAAGTATGTAGAAATTGCCTTATAAGTTCACTTGTAATCCTATCGTAACTAAGACCTTTTTCCTCTGTATGTCACAAGCAATACCTAGTCTTTATTAAATATTTCATTTTAAACCGAATCGGGTTCGAGTTGAGGACACTAAATCCTCGTTTCTCCTCGCCCAGCTACCAGGTATATTCTCGAAGGTCGGCCGCAAAGCATGCTTCGGTACACACCAAAGTAAGCAGTTAGTCTGATTTGAAGCAGACAAGGATTGAAGAATAGACTGAGTGTTTCTTTCCTTTCAAATCAAATCCGAAGCTACTTTGTGCAAGAATTGAGCTCCTGCTTAAGTTTAGAGTAGCGGAACCTTTGCAATTCCCTTTTCCTGTCCACACGTTTTTATACGCAATATGATATCACTTGCCATAACACTAGTAATTTTATTAATTATAATTTTATTAAGCGAAAAAACTAAACCTTTATATGTAGCTATAAATAGTTTATTTAAATTATTTTTTTTATAAATATGCAGATAAATAGAGTTATACTTTTTCTGGATGTTTTCCCCGTTTAATTTGAAAAGCACAAAAACAATATTAATGGAAAGTAAGTCTTTTATTGCATTATGGATGTTAAAAGTTAAAAATGTACATGCAAATCTTAAAAGTACCAAATATTTTCACGGAAAAGTAGTTTGGTTGGTATTCTTGTACCAATAAAAAACCATTGGAAAAAAAACTTTCACTTCCTGAATTAAATTGGGATGCTACGGCGTAGTTTGCGGAATAATTTGTGAAAAAGCAATGTAAAATTGTGACCCTTTTTGAAACAAAGCCAAATATGAAATTGCATACATATGAGAAAATGCCCCCTCCTCCCCGGCAGCGACGGTGGCGTCAGCTTCACACTCTCCGTCGCTGTGAAGCAGTTCCTCCTCCGCAAACATCCTATGGATTGTTGGGCGTCGCAGAGCTCCGCGTCCCGTAGGCCGTAAAAAGCACGGTATTGCCTATTATTCAGGAGCTCAATGGACTTGCGTTTGCGCCTGCGCAGTCTTACCCCGAAATGGGGAAGACGAACAATTTTTCCTAAGCGCTCGCGCCTGCGTAATCTTAACCGGAGGTGGCGAAGAAGAAGTTTTTTGGTCTATGTTTTGTTTTTGGTTTCTTTATAAATCTTGGTCGTACGACCACCTGCTCGGCGAGATAAATGCAGTGGTATGGGATTAGCTGGAGGGGAAAGAAGGGTACAAGGCAAGCAGGAATAAAAAAACGATGGTACGGTAATCTCCACATAAGGAGTCGTGTAAGATCGAGTCCTGATTCTCATATGGAGCCTCCCTCTTAATGCATGGAAGTCCCAGAAAGGAGCAACCGTGCCATCACTTAATCCTTTGCTTTTATTTAATTCAACAAACGTCGTTTAAGGTAATGATGTAATACTAGCATACGCGGCAGTGCTTTTGCATCGAATATCATACATATGTATATGTACATATGTAGTATATGTTCGTATGTATGTCAAATAGCTTGGAAAAATTTGTGAATAGAAGTTTCGGCTTAAATTAGGGCGCGAGACCGGCTGTTTTCCCTACAAATATTATATAGCTTGATATATAGGATTTATATACCAAATATTGTGCATCTGAATCAAATAGTTGTGGAGTTGCAATGAGTTTGACTTTTAATTGGCGCCGCCTATTTTTCCAAAGATGCACAGTTCCCCAAATATCATTCATCTTCACTGAATAGTTGAGAATATCAAACAAATTCGAATTTTCTCTTCCATGGTTGCGTGGCACCGCCCACTTTTCCAAATTTATATGTACGTGTACATACCCTACGTTCGGCCCGGGAATTACTTGAACCTACTGTACAAACTACATAGATATCGGTTCAATAATTTGGGCGTCAAAAAAGGGTTCACATTCATTTTTATATATCTATAAGACTAACTTTGAAGTAAAAACCTTCACTGGGTATTTAAAGTTCGGTTGAGTACGAATTTAGACTCTCTCTTACTTTTTATACCCGAGCGCAGTGATGGTCAGGGTTTTATAACTTTACTCGTATTCATTTAACGGTTTTTTGTAACAGCTTAAAGCAACCCAGGTAGATATAGACATAGGCACGCTTTGCATTTCAGCTCAGTAAGAAACTTTTTGAAAATTATATAAGTCAGACAAAAACTACACCTACCTCTCATATAACGGTAAATTACTAAAATCAAAAAAGTCCCGCACTTTAGTAACTATACTATTCGGTTGCACCCGAACTTAGAACCTTCTTTAGACTAATTTTGGGCAGCTGAACACGAAAATGGGTTTCATTTATTTTTCCTAGGGAGCATTTTTAGGATATGTGTTCGAGGTCCTTTTGCAGTTCTTGCCAAAAAACTCCAGAATAGCAAATAACCTTAACCTTTTACGGATATCGTTTTAAATCTACATTTTACCTCTTTATGCTGGTGTATCTTTTGTGGAAATCGGAATAGTGACGGACCGTATAAATGCAAAAAATAAGGACATTTTCGAGGTTCTCGGAAAATTGTTAATTTTTATTTACTATTTTAGTGAATAAACTTTGTAAAAAAGACTTGAAAATATCTTATTGAAAGAGATTTTCATTACAAAAATGTGAAGTATGAAGCCCAAATTGTTTGGAAAACTCGTATACGCTAAGCCACTTTTTCTTGTGAAAGAGTACATATCAACATATCAGAATGGCTTTATAAAGGGTAAATCCACATCAGCAAACTTGCCCCTTATTATACTTTTGACCTAAAACAACTTGAATGTGGAAACCAATGTGCTGCCGTTTTTACTGATTTTAAGCGTTTTACAGAGTTAATCACAGTGTTTCACGAAATAAAGTAGATCTGATAGGAATCCATTCGAACTTTCACACATGGGTCACGTCCTGTCTGACCTATAGAACTCAGTTCGTTTACATGAGTTACGCGAAGTCCGATGTTATATATGCTTTTTCAGGAGGGCGTCAAGGCAGTCACCAAAGCCAATTTCTATTTTTAACATTTGTCAATCACATCCTTGAATTCATTAATCATTCTTGTCTAATGTATGCAGATAATCTGAAAATATTTCGAAGCATAAAATCTTTATCAGACAGAGTATCCATAACTTGGTGTGAAAGTAATTCATTACCTCTGAACGCCGCTAAATACCAGGTTATGTAATTTCGCAGGCGCATTGACATAATTAATTAACGATACATGATTGGTAAATCATACTTGGGTCTTATATTCAACAACAAGATGTGTTTATCTAAACACATTGACTTTATTCCTGGTCTAGGTCGATGCTTAGGGTTTTAACAAAAAATTCCAATGAATTTCATGATATTTGTGCTCTCAAAAACCTATTTCTCTCCTCCGTTACATCTAACCTTGAGTACTGTTGTACAGTCAGGGATCCTCACTTTACCAGATAATCCTTAAGTATCGAAAACATATAGAAACTAGGTACGCCATCCACCGCATGGATTGGGGTAGTAAGGTGCTCGAGTATAAAATCGGGCTGTCAACATTGGAAACGCGTGCGAAATTTTATTCCATAACATTTGTAAGACTTAGTGACGGACCATATTAACTGCCAAGCTTTACTGGAGTTAATTATTTTTAATTGCCTCATGTGTGATATAAGCTCCTCTTATAAATATATTTCTTATATCTTATCGTAGGACAAACTAGTCTTTATAAAGGGAGGTTAAATTTTAAGGGCCGCTGTTGAATGTGAACCACACCTAAACGTCAAGTTTTTTTCTGCATTTCATTTGACATTTCTCAATTTCAGACTAACTCAATTTGAACATGGAAAGACACACAATCAAGCAACGTGTTAAAATTATTCAGGCTTATTTTGAAAATGGGCGTTCAAATCAGTCAGTTCATATCTACAGTGATGAAGCACATTTTCACCTTAGTGGATTCGTCAATTAGCAGAATTGGCGCATTTGGGCGAATGATAATCCAAGAGTTATTGTCGAAAAACCAATGCACCCACAAAGAGTTTGGTGCGGTTTATGGGCTGGCGGCATCATCGGGCCGTATTTTTTTGCAAAATGAGGCCGGTCAGGCAGTTACTGTGAATGGTGTTCGCTATCGTGAGATGATAACGAACTTTTTGTGGCCCGAATTGGAGCATATGGATGTGGACGATATGTGGTTCCAACAGGATGGTGCCACTTGCCACCCAGCCAACGAAACAATGGCTCTTTTGCGCGACAAATTCAATGGCCGTGTTATCTCACGTGGTTGCGATGTCAATTGGCCACCAAGATCATGTGATTTAACACCGTTGAACTACTTTCTTTGGGGTTATTTGAAAGAAGAGGTGTACGTCGATAAGCCAGCAACAATTCAAGAGCTAAAGGATGAGATAATTCGGCACATTAACCGCATAGAACCTTAATTATGCCTCAGCGTCATCGAAAATTTGGACATTTGGCCGATATTTTGTTCCATACATAATTGAACCACACCATATTATCATAATGAAAAGAAATTACAATAATTTCCAAAATAATTTGGGATTTATTCAAAATCAACATCGGCCCTTAAAATTTATCTACCCTTTATGAGCCGCTCAATAGCAACAGATTATAATCAAAACCAATTTAAAATTGTAACATAGTTCTAGTAATCCATATGTGTAGGACTAGTTGTTTTATATAACTTTATTTAATTATTGAATCTTCTCTGTAAGAGACTAACAATAATTTTAGTATCGCGGACAGGAGTTCCTATTTAATGAGAAAGTGGCGTGTTTACTCTTTTGCTCATAGACCTTTATACGCTAGTTTGCCATCCACGAACAGTAAATATTGAGCTAGAAGTCTGGATCATTGTTTAGGCATCGAGATCTGTCAAATACCGCAGTGTCATCCGCAAAGGTTGATAATGTGATACGGAGATCTGTCTGAATGTCTGCTGTATAGGGAATATACAGGAATTACCCCAGAAAGCTTCCTTGGGGAACTCCGGTTGCGATATCGAATTATTGCTTTACGAATTCATTCTGTCGTACGGCAAAAACTTGGTTTGTAACCTAGATTTCAAAAACTTTGTGTGTCGATCAAAACAGAATGCTTGAGCGACGTCCAAAATTGCTAAGAGTACTTTCTCCATTCAAACGCCGTCCTGATCTCAGATGTCAGAACGTTAACTTGTTCTTTAATCACGTGTTGAGCCAGGGTTCCAAATTGATGCAAAGACATTATGTTCCAAGGTAACTTTGGGATGTAATACTTGCTGCAGGCTGTAAATGGAGTGAACGGCACTCTTTCCAAGAGGCTTATTTTCAGGCTCTAGCTCAACTTTGAACATAGGCTGTGGTACCTTATTTTTATTAATTAGATTTGTATTGAACTTTTGGAGTTTCAGAGCTTTTAGCATTTGTGAAGGTTCTACAGTGGACTCGATGCCTTTAATGACGACTTGTGGGCCATTTGAGCTTCAAAGCTGGTATGTTGTATACAATTTAAATTTATTATCGTTCAGATATTTCGATACCAGCCTGTAATTACTTCCGTGTGCGCCTGTAGTGTTGGCGAAATGCTCATACGCTTACATTTATTTACTGCTTGCATTATGCTGTGTGCTATACCTATATACATATATTAATATTTAGGTATTTAGGCTAAGTATACATGCTTAAAGATTAATAGGCGATTAACGGCGATAAAAATAAAGTATAACCAAACAAAAGCGATTTTTTGAGTATGCAAAATTTCTCTCGATAAATTAAGAAATTCTATTGAGCTCAATCGGAGCTCAAGCGAAAGGATCATTTTGAGCATAAAGAGATATGAAAGCTCTAATAAAACAAAGGTCTGAACACCGCCCGGAACACTGGGCGGAACATTGAAGAAAATCCTTTGTATTAGAATAGAACAGTCAACGTCACCATAAAGTAAATCGAAAATGAAAGACACGTCTAAGATTATTCTCCTGTTTTGTGGTGGTTTTAAGTTAATCATTAGGCACCGTGATTCATAAAAAGGAATAGGCTCCTTTTAATTCTAGCCGCATAACTCATATAGTAAGGTGGCCAAATGAATGAAGCATACTCAAGTTTGGTTGAAAACGGGTTTATTGCATTCCAAAATATTCTCCATAGTGCTCAATATGCCTTTGCATTAGTTTTAATCAATTTTCGAAATTTCTTACCACCTATCAACACGAACCTCTTTTTGTGATTTTGTTTTTAAATCTGTGGTGTTTGTTCGCCGTGTAATAGTTCATCAATGAATTCTTGTGTCCTTAATCCAAGTAAAAATTGTGCAAAGTAATCGGATTTTATTGCGGGTAGGCATTATTAAAGCCACTATAAACCTAATATAGCTCACTCATCAAAGGCTTCCGAGTGCATTGATGGTAAAATATGTTAAACATTCCAACGACAGGCGGCACCTGATAACACTAGAATGATCATCCCCGCCATAAAAATTCCTTATTATTAAATTATAGGACCCAGCCCTAGCTTTGCATATATTTCGATGACATCTTCTGCGATGATTTCAATGTTATAATGTGTATGGAACGTTGCCAATCCGACCAATCTTTCTTGTAACATTGACGCCCTGAGCCAACTTTTCATTCTTCGGGGAGTAGAAAAAGATCGCCGAGAGCTCACCATTGTTACGGAAAGTATGCGATTTTTAGATACATATATGCCCAAATCACAGTGTTTCAATGCGTCCAGTTCTGAGGCTAGCAATCCCTTGTTTTCAAGCTTTACTTTTTGATCCCAATGACATTGCCAGTAATTGATTTCACCTTTGAACCGTAAACGGTGTCGGCTACATATTCTAGGATTTTCCACATGGACGTTAAGTTATTTCGCAAATTTTTGTACATCTGAATAAGTCAGTAGAAACTGTGAATCAGCATTCAGTCTGATACTCTTATCATGTCAATAGTTTCTTTCGGAAAAATTATGCAGAGGAAATGAGTGAGAGATAAAACAATGTTTAGACAGAAAAGACCGACAATAAAATTAAATCTACACAACGCAGCAATGAATTATACTGAGGGAATGAGTGGGAGATACAACAATGTTTAGACAGAAAAGACCGACAATGATATTAAATCTGCTCAAAGCAGCAATGAGGGTCGTCGGCCTTCCAACTGTTTCTTTGTACTCCCTTATTTTTGTCAGCACTTCGACGATTAATCTTAATTTCGCAGTAAATTGAATTATTGTTACACGTAACTAACTGTACAAGCTAGTAACCGAGTACCATTTTCAATGCGGATATACGTTTCGGGTATGAGTTTTAAAAAAAATTATCAACCTCTGTTACTGCACCGCAAACCATTTCACCTATGTACATATATTTATTTTCGCAGATTTTGAAATACCGCCGTTTGTGGGAAAAGTAAGGAATCACCGCAGCATTTTTCGCTTCTTTCTGAATTTCGGAAGTTGCTCTATTCTACTTTAAAGTTTTCAGAGTCGCTACCTTTGGCGGTACAATTTTTTTTACAGTTCGCTAGAAGCATCGAGCAGCTCAGTCTCATCTCAAGTCACTAAATTTGATACTTTCAATAAGAGACATTTCGGTATTCAATCAACAACAGTATCAAAAAATTTCACAAAAGACTGTGGTGAAAAGTCGTAGACACAATCAGCTGATCGTATGTTCAACTACATATGCACAATCAACCTCAACGAAAATGTGTTCATCAATAGCACACAATATACTTTTTCAATTCTTTGCCAATATCAATTAAATTGTATTAAATCTAAAGTTTATATCAGCCGAGTGTGTAGCATGTGCGAGCTTAATTTGGGGGGGGCCTGGGACGATAACTGGTCAGGGAAGTAACATAAACAATCATAGAAAATGTTTTTTCTAACAGCGGTCGCGCCTCGGCAGGCAATGGCCAAACATCAAGCTACACATAAAGCGTAAGCGGCAAATTATTATTGGTATTAATTGGCATTGACCTAAAAGAAATTTACTTAAATAATAATGTGAAAATTCATAATTATTAGCATAATTTTTTTGGTATGTTATTTAAAGGGGAACAAAGTTTATATTTTAACAATTGTTATCAATTAAATATTAAAAAAAATGTTTTGAAGTATCAAAGGTATAGCATAACGAAAAATTTGTTTTAGGAGATCAACCTTATATGTATCATATGTACTGTTTAGATTTGAACTTCATAAGTGATTAGATACTATGTAATTGGGTTTGTGCATATCTACGATACATATTCGGCTACGGTGACCGCCAATGACTATTAACTATTAAAAACAAATGACTTCATTACTTTAAACCAATCATTTAGTTCTTCGGCATTTAGTTGACTTAAATCGTATAACATTAATTAAGTTTAGTTCGAATAAAAATCATTTTGATGTTTTATAATTGTATGCCAAAAAAATAAAAAGTAAACCTAAATTAATTTTAATAACATTAATGTAACTGTATTTGGTCTTAGCAACAAGTCAATTTTAATGATTTAAAGAGATCTTTTAATTTTTAAACTTTAATTTATAAATAGAACAGATTGTATCTCATTTGTATCCCTGCCCACAGGGGCATAGAAGGGAACCGCATGGCAGACGAACTTGCAAGACAAGGTACGGCCAAGCAGATTCTTCGAAATAAAGAACGCATTGGTATGCCGTTTGCCACTTACCAACTGCTACTTAGGGAATATATAATATGAACAAGCTGATGATAGATGGAGTCAAACTGCGACTTGCTGTACCTCTAGGCAGACGTGGCCTAAAAAGGGAAAATATCTCTAGCTCGGTAGGAGCTCTAAACGGGCACTGCCTTATAGGGAAATACGCTGCAAGGAGCTGTAACAACTATGACGAGGAGGAAACGGTCTTACATCTTCTGTGTAAGTGCCCTGCGCTGTGCAAAAGTAGGCTGCGGTACCTGGGATCACAGCTTCTAGATGACCTTAGTGAGGTTTCAAAAATCGAGATTAACCGCCTGATGAGATTCTTCAGCGAGGCAAAATGGTTCAGCAAGGGGTAGTTTTTCGGTGCATGGTGTAAATGTTTGTGGCAACGCAATGGGCCTTCTATTTATGGTATAAGTGTGCCGCCGTAGGCGCCAGCCACTCCTACCTAACTACCTACCTAAACTTTTACTGTCCTATAATTGCCTGGCAAATATTAAAACAAGTTAAATGAATTTTGAATTTAATAAAAAAATAACTTTAGCTTAACAAATTAAAATTGTGCTTTTTTTTTGAACGGATATGGGTCTAGTTGCGATGAATAGCGCGAAACCGCCTGGTCATTTTCGACTAATAATATGTTTATAAAAGCTAATTAATAAACGATAATATTAATTTGTGAGCTCAAGGCCAGTGTATAAGGAAAAGTATATTGGAAAAAAGACAACAACAGTCAGGAGTGGTAGAAATTACAGCTATTTCGGAGATCACCACATCTCCTCATCAGATTTCTTTCATGACTCCACCGGGATTCGAACCAGAACCTACGACTTGCTGGGCAAATGCGTAGCCAATGGACCAAAGCCGGCATGTAAGCTGCTGTTGCTTTTTACCACTTTTCCTTATGTCCTACCAACACAATTCAAGTACGACAGTCTGTCGCTATTAAGTGAATGTGTGGTTTTTAATTTTTGTTGTGTAACACAAATTCTATTTTTAGAATATTGTTAGAATTGTTGTTACGTTTTGGGCGTGCTCGTCCGTTTCAAATATTCATATGTCTATGATTTTTCGGACTGTTTTTATTAAACGATAATATTAATTTGTGAGCTCAAGGCCAGTGTATAAGGAAAAGTATATTGGAAAAAAGACAACAACAGTCAGGAGTGGTAGAAATTATAGCTTTTCGGAGATCACCACATCTCCTCATCAGATTTCTTTCATGACTCCACCGGGATTCGAACCAACAACCTACGACTTGCTGGGCAAGTGCGTAGCCAATGGACCAAAGCCGGCATGTAAGCTGCCGTTGCTTTTTACCACTTTTCCTTATGTCCTACCAACACAATTCAAGTACGACAGTCTGTCGCTATTAAGTGAATGTGTGGTTTTTAATTTTTGTTGTGTAACACAAATTCTATTTTTAGGATATTGTTAGAATTGTTGTTACGTTTTGGGCGTGCTCGTCCGTTTCAAATATTCATATGTCTATGATTTTTCGGCCTGTTTTTATTAAACGATCATATTAATTTGTGAGCTCAAGGCCAGTGTGTAAGGAAAAGTATATTGGAAAAAAGACAACAACAGTCAGGAGTGGTAGAAATTACAGCTATTTCGGAGATCACCACATCTCCTCATCAGATTTCTTTTATGACTCCACCGGGATTCGAACCAACAACCTACGACTTGCTGGGCAAGTGCGTAGCCAATGGACCAAAGCCGGCATGTAAGCTGCTGTTGCTTTTTACCACTTTTCCTTATGTCCTACCAACACAATTCAAGTACGACAGTCTGTCGCTATTAAGTGAATGTGTGGTTTTTAATTTTTGTTGTGTAACACAAATTCTATTTTTAGAATATTGTTAGAATTGTTGTTACGTTTTGGGCGTGCTCGTCCGTTTCAAATATTCATATGTCTATGATTTTTCGGCCTGTTTTTATTAAACGATCATATTAATTTGTGAGCTCAAGGCCAGTGTATAAGGAAAAGTATATTGGAAAAAAGACAACAACAGTCAGGAGTGGTAGAAATTATAGCTATTTAGGAGATCACCACATCTCCTCATCAGATTTCTTTTATGACTCCACCGGGATTCGAACCAACAACCTACGACTTGCTGGGCAAGTGCGTAGCCAATGGACCAAAGCCGGCATGTAAGCTGCTGTTGCTTTTTACCACTTTTCCTTATGTCCTACCAACACAATTCAAGTACGACAGTCTGTCGCTATTAAGTGAATGTGTGGTTTTTAATTTTTGTTGTGTAACACAAATTCTATTTTTAGAATATTGTTAGAATTGTTGTTACGTTTTGGGCGTGCTCGTCCGTTTCAAATATTCATATGTCTATGATTTTTCGGCCTGTTTTTATTAAACGATAATATTAATTTGTGAGCTCAAGGCCAGTGTATAAGGAAAAGTATATTGGAAAAAAGACAACAACAGTCAGGAGTGGTAGAAATTATAGCTATTTCGGAGATCACCACATCTCCTCATCAGATTTCTTTTATGACTCCACCGGGATTCGAACCAACAACCTACGACTTGCTGGGCAAGTGCGTAGCCAATGGACCAAAGCCGGCATGTAAGCTGCTGTTGCTTTTTACCACTTTTCCTTATGTCCTACCAACACAATTCAAGTACGACAGTCTGTCGCTATTAAGTGAATGTGTGGTTTTTAATTTTTGTTGTGTAACACAAATTCTATTTTTAGAATATTGTTAGAATTGTTGTTACGTTTTGGGCGTGCTCGTCCGTTTCAAATATTCATATGTCTATGATTTTTCGGCCTGTTTTTATTAAACGATCATATTAATTTGTGAGCTCAAGGCCAGTGTGTAAGGAAAAGTATATTGGAAAAAAGACAACAACAGTCAGGAGTGGTAGAAATTACAGCTATTTCGGAGATCACCACATCTCCTCATCAGATTTCTTTCATGACTCCACCGGGATTCGAACCAGAACCTACGACTTGCTGGGCAAATGCGTAGCCAATGGACCAAAGCCGGCATGTAAGCTGCTGTTGCTTTTTACCACTTTTCCTTATGTCCTACCAACACAATTCAAGTACGACAGTCTGTCGCTATTAAGTGAATGTGTGGTTTTTAATTTTTGTTGTGTAACACAAATTCTATTTTTAGAATATTGTTAGAATTGTTGTTACGTTTTGGGCGTGCTCGTCCGTTTCAAATATTCATATGTCTATGATTTTTCGGCCTGTTTTTATTAAACGATAATATTAATTTGTGAGCTCAAGGCCAGTGTATAAGGAAAAGTATATTGGAAAAAAGACAACAACAGTCAGGAGTGGTAGAAATTATAGCTATTTCGGAGATCACCACATCTCCTCATCAGATTTCTTTTATGACTCCACCGGGATTCGAACCAGAACCTACGACTTGCTGGGCAAATGCGTAGCCAATGGACCAAAGCCGGCATGTAAGCTGCTGTTGCTTTTTACCACTTTTCCTTATGTCCTACCAACACAATTCAAGTACGACAGTCTGTCGCTATTAAGTGAATGTGTGGTTTTTAATTTTTGTTGTGTAACACAAATTCTATTTTTAGAATATTGTTAGAATTGTTGTTACGTTTTGGGCGTGCTCGTCCGTTTCAAATATTCATATGTCTATGATTTTTCGGCCTGTTTTTATTAAACGATAATATTAATTTGTGAGCTCAAGGCCAGTGTATAAGGAAAAGTATATTGGAAAAAAGACAACAACAGTCAGGAGTGGTAGAAATTATAGCTATTTCGGAGATCACCACATCTCCTCATCAGATTTCTTTTATGACTCCACCGGGATTCGAACCAACAACCTACGACTTGCTGGGCAAGTGCGTAGCCAATGGACCAAAGCCGGCATGTAAGCTGCTGTTGCTTTTTACCACTTTTCCTTATGTCCTACCAACACAATTCAAGTACGACAGTCTGTCGCTATTAAGTGAATGTGTGGTTTTTAATTTTTGTTGTGTAACACAAATTCTATTTTTAGAATATTGTTAGAATTGTTGTTACGTTTTGGGCGTGCTCGCCCGTTTCAAATATTCATATGTCTATGATTTTTCGGCCTGTTTTTATTAAACGATAATATTAATTTGTGAGCTCAAGGCCAGTGTATAAGGAAAAGTATATTCCCATTTTTCCCCCAAATGAATGATGGGTTATATTATATTTTATGTTCTATTGAATTGAAAAAAAAAATAATTCATAAAAGGTTGACATGACACAAAAAGGCTGGGCTCGATCTATGGGGCAACAGCTGAAACGTGCAATATGAAAATGTGGCCGGCGACTACACAGCCACATCAGACGTTATGCAGCGCTTGCTTAAACGGCTAAGTATGCAAATCATATCAATGTCTGTTTACGAATTAAACTAAGAATTAGCCAAAGAAGATAAAGGAGTAAACCGCGAAAAGCCCTGTTTTTTCATTGTCAGCGGGGCAAGTTGAGACGGAAGAGGAGTTGTGCATCAAGTGTGGATAAGAGAAGTGCGGAAGATGTGAGGCAAAGGGAACGTTAACCAAAAGAATATTCTATTGTTTTTCGGCAATTTTCTCCAATTGCGCGTACACGTGTTTGCAAATGAATTGATGCTACCATGAATTATTTAATAAATGCATGCATATTACGGCAAATTACTTATTTAGATTTTAATATTTATATCAGTTAATATATTATTTTATATGCAAATGAATTTAAAAAAAAAACATAAATATACCGCAAAATAATTCGAACTCTGGACGGCAATATGCCAAGCAAAGCCGCGGAAGATATCGAAATGCTCCAGCTTAAACGACTAATTGTGTAAATCTCTGCATGGGAGTATTTGGACAAAAATTCTAAAATCTTCTGCAAAAATGCCAACAATTTGTAGGACTAAGTAGCCAAAGTGCTGTATTGCCAAATATTGCGATGTTAAGACTTTTCAGTGACGATCGATGCTTTGTAAATTGAAGATTTTCATTTTTGTGTCCGTCGCGAAAAATATATGTACATATAGACGGCGCTTGTGTGCGCGGGAGACGCAATGCTCGCGATTATGAATGAACGGCAAACGCGCGTGCGTTTATGAATGAATTTTTTATTCTGGTATGAAGTTTCTTTATTTTAGAATATTCGCCGCCGGCGCAGGTGCAGCTGCAGTTGCAATTGCGCTGTGATTTAATTAAGATGTTTGGACACAACATTGTCTGTTTCATTCAATTATTTCGCATCCACAGAAAAACAAAATCAACACCAAACCCCAAGTAAAATATGAATTATTTTCAAAAGGTTTTTTGAAGTGTAATAATAATAAAAAATCTTGAAATAAAGTAAAAATTTTATTAATACATCTTTGGAGGTCGAAACTCGTTGATATGCTTTTAATATTTCACTTTTTTTAATTTTTAAAAATATTCATGATGGCATGTGAAACAGGAAAGGGTGAGTTATTTTTGCCATATGTTTGTATATTTATGTAAGTAAATAAAACCAAAATTTACTTACTCTTATGTTATATGTTAAATAAATCAAAACTAGTTCAAATATGAACATTTAATTTTTTGGAATTTTTATACCTACTTTTGTATGTAGGTATGCATATTAATTTGTTGACCTAATTTTATTTATACCAAAAATATTTTTTGAGCCTAAGGCCAGTTTTTTATCCAATATTTTCTATTTTAAAAAAAATTTGCCTTGAGCTAAAAATTATTGATGATATTTATAATTATCTACAAATTTGTAAATATTTTGGCTAGAAATATAAAGTCCTGTAAAATGTCGTGTAAGAAGTTCACGATTAAGTAATGATTTAGACACGCGAAAATTGTGTGTGGTGTGGCAGGGCTGGTATAAGCGAAGCTTTATTATGCATTTTACAACTTTTTTCCAAGTTCTAATTTTAATTGAATATATTTTTGCGACATTTGATTTTTTAAATTTTATTTTTATGTTTTTAATTTCATTCTTCATTCATTATCTGTATTCTACTTTTAGTTTTAAGTACTGAATATTTATAAATGTTTTGTTAACCTGCATTTGTATTGCCGAACTTTTTTCATGTATTAAGGTACATGTGCATACACTCATTTATAAAAATTAAATAATTAAAAAGCATTAATGTCAAAAATACATTGAGCTCTTTATTTCGTTTTGAATATCAACAAAATCTTTCATTCTCAAATTTTTCTATTTATTCTCATCTTCATTCATTTGTATATAGCTGTTAACATCAAATTTTATATTTTTCCTCTGCTAACATTTAATTTAACATTTTTGGTGCCTTAAAAATGCTTATTTAATAGTGTGGTGCAGATCCAGTTTGGAAACGTATCAGCCCTGTTAACGACCATTGCCGAATAGTTTCCACATTGGATTTGCAGCTTCTCATACTTCTAAGTTCTTTAGTGCGCCGCACTTAATTGAGGTATGATTGGAGATAGGAATAATGAGAAACCAAGTGATTATCACACGGTTGAATGCTCGCCTAGCAACTCCGTGTACCATCGTTCGATCCCTGATAAAGTCAAGAAAGAAAGGGAGGTGTGGTGATCTCCGAAATAGCAGCTATCGCTTCTACCACTTTGAATTATCGTTGCGTTCCCATATTGTGCGCTAATAAAAACTGGTCTCGTGCTTAATAAAGGCTACCTTTTCAAGCGGCAATCTCTACCTCCAATTCTTGGTTGACTTGCGGCTTCTTTTCTGCTTAATGTTACTACTTAAAGCTGTATGCAGATCAGCAACGGTGTTTTCCTCAGCCCCTCTATCAGTATCTCTTTTTCAAAAAGTATATCCACCCAATAGAGTTGATGTTCAGCGTTGTGGTGTTATTTTCGCTAGCACGTTTGCCGATCGTTGGTTGTGGTGAGTTCGGCGAACCCGCTACCGCAGTGTTGCAGTGTTGGTTTTGCAAGTGAATTTGGTGGTCTCTGCTCGGGCACCATTTGTGAAGTGGGTTGTGTCAAAGGCTGAGGTAAAACTCAGTCTAGCCAAGGTCGAGTGAAGACGTTATAATTCGATGTATTAAAGGCGAACACATACACACATGTGGCATGGTTTACTCGCAGTTTTTGTACTGAAAGAGAAGATCTTCTGGGTATAGAGACAGGGAGTAAAGAACCGGGAGACATCGACGATATTTGCAGCAGTAATCGTTTCTACAGGTTGAAGTACGCAGCACGGCAGGAAACTCTCAGCAGCAGCGGTTTGAGCACTGGTAGCACGGAAGGTGACCCTCCTGCGCAGCGGAGCGATTAGCGGTCAGTGGTTGGGACACTGGTATCAGGGCGGGTAACTCTTCTCATTGGTAATATATTTGTAACTGCTGATACCATTCTAAATGTCTGAGCTTCTGAAATACCTTTTTGCCGTCGAAATAAAAAATTGTTATTAACTCTATCAATTCTATTAAAAGATACATCAGAAGTGGTTAGTGTACCCGTTTGGAAAACACATCTGATTTTGTGAATATTTCCCAACTTCAATTCAATTACTATTCCCATTATGTGAATAAACGCTGATCTGATGAACCATAAGTAATCAATCGAACTATGCATTTAGAAACCAAAAGGTAAACTGTAAAAGGTTACACGTAAAAGCAGTACATGGCCAAACCATGGTTGATAAAAAATGTCGTGCTAAGAAAGTGCTGAAATGTCGAAATGAGTTGATGTGCGAATAGCTCAAAAAACATTTTCTCCTGTAATAACTGAATAATATGAATGGATAGTCTCCTGTTTCGTTCAAAGCTTGTAATGAAGAAAAATGTCTTTACTTGTTTGAATAAATTATGTTTTTCTTGTAAACAATAAAGCGTTTTTAGTTCGGGAAAAAGCTACGATTGACTACATTGTGCAAAAGGGGCATAAATCGGGCTACGTAGATTATGAACTCCCCTTTGGTCTGCAGAGGATTATTATTTTTTTAAAATAGCTCAACGTAAAGATGGAAATGATTGATATTAGTTTTTTGAATGAAGTCGGAAACAATGTTTGAGAGTAAGCTTTCACTTGTAGGCCAAACATTTATATCGCGAATGAATGATTCAATAGTACTAGTATGGAGTAAACGCACATCACGGTGTGCCCAGGCAATATAATGTTAATGCAATATATTTTATACAAACTACTAATTATAATCATTGATAGCCTAGTTCGGTTTCGATTTTGGCCAGTACAATTATCTCAATATAGACTGGCAAAAGAATGAGTTTCTCTTTGGTCCAAAATGTTTAAATATCGAACAATGGCACAGCAAATTTCGCTGCAACCACGCGCGCCATTCCTGGTGCCTTTTTCATATGCTTTCATTATTTTTAGGTGAGTATTTATTTTTCCCACGTAAGAAGTTTTGATGAAGTGAGTATTTGTTCTAGGATATTTTTGGAAATATTAAGCATTTTAAGTAAAAACTGTTGGGAAACCTTATAACCTTTAACATTATAGTTAACGAAATGATCATAGCTTTATCGCTTTTTACCACCGTTCTCCTTTCAACCTATTTTTGTCGAATATTTTTTGCCGATACCCCAAAAATATTCATTAATCGTCAACCGATCTTGCTCATCAACTTTTTCAGAACACTTATTTCAACACTGGTTCCCCACGCAAGGGCAAGGGCTTGCCTTCACTTCATTAAGTCTTCGCTTTGGTAATTTTGTTTGTCTTTTTATAACCCTTTTTTCCAATGCATGTTTCATTTTCTAATCCAGCCGAAGATCTTTCCAATCGGAACAATGTCTGAGTAGTCGGCGTCGCTATACGGAACAGGCGGAAGGAATAAAAACAAAGTTTTGTATTACTAGGAATATTCTCCATCCATTGCATGAGTATAAATAGCACATTTACAATACCAAGGTATGCACCAAGTCTAGAATTTATTTTCTTCGTTCATAGAAGGCATTTGCCAAATATTTACTGACGGCCCAACTTTTCGCTTGGTTATAAAAGAAATAACAGCTGATACAGGTTTGCACAAAGCTTGCCATCACATCATGCAACCAAACAAACTGGGTTTATAGTAGCATGAGCACGAAAAGATTGCACAATATTTGAATACATGAAACAATAACAAAATTATCCAATCGTGCTATTTATGCTATATATGCTAGGCATTATGCAATGGATCGAGAATACCCCTACTGTTTTATGCAATATAAGATATAATCAACTACCTCATTTTAAACAAAATGCATGTTAGCCACTAACCCAAAATTATTTATTGGTTTCTAATATATCTGCGAGTTACTGAAAATAAGCAATTTTGGTGTAAGTAATAGTTCCCAGTCACGAAAAATGTAAACAAAATGCAAAACTTCATTTACTCTGTAATTGTTGTCGCTCTAAATCTGTAACGGTACTTCTTTTGGTCATGGTATTTTTTGAGATGATTGGAATAATCAGAAATTATCGATCTGCGTGAAAAAACTAAATTCGATAATTGAGGTTATGGCGGATACGTTGTGCGATTTGTTAAATAATTTAAGGCCATCAATTTCAACATCGATTAGAACTTCTGTGCCGAAACAAATATTTCTCACATGCTTATTTGCGAATCCCTTAGTACGGTTGTTGAGTTCGAATATGCTTACTTCAAAGACTTAAAACGTGCGTGTGTAACATAAGAGTTAATATTCTCGCGCCTACTTTGGTTAATGTTTGGTCTACACAAGAGTTAATAGCAAATGCCATTTCGATTATTTTTCTATTCTCTTCTCGCCTTTGTACTACTCGCTATCATTGTTGGTTACCGCTCCCATACTCGTTCGCCGTTTGAAGTAAGCATATTATAATTTGTATTAATAGTTATAATTAAATAAAAACTGAACTTATAAAAGGGATTGTATCGCGACTTTTATTTGGAGCCGCTGAGTCATCTTTAATCGCAAAACCCCGCAACATTGCTGGTCCTTCGCACCGGATTGGTTCAACCCGCTCGTAGAAGTGCAAGTATAGCTTGCGAATCGTTATTAACTAAAAATACAAATACGTAAAATATCTTTCACTTAAATTAAAAAGAACTTTTGGGTGCTGCAGCCACTCACAAAGTGTATATCACGTACAAGTTGTTCCATGTTCAATAAAGCGTAATTTTAAGAGACTCTGTCTTGTGCTCTGTAAGCCGACCTACATTCGACATTCGTAATTTTGCAATTCGCTGTACCTTTGATTGGCCCTTTGCAAGGTGACCTGTGTTTGACTATCATCATTTTGACTCTTTTGTTGTGCCATTTGTTTGCCCTCTGTAAGACCCGTACGGTATCGCTCACCTAAAAACCACCGATCGAGCCAAAAGTGAAAATGTCTGCATTCGTCAAAACGCCCGACCCTGCGCTTAATGCCATCAAAAGGTTCATGACAAAAAGCATTGACGATGCCTTTGCCATGGACTTAGATAATTTAGAAAGCTACTTGCATCTGCTAAACGAACAATGGATTCGCTTCAATACCGCACAAGATGCAGTTGACACTTCTTGTGGAATCGATAATGCTGACGTAGAAGAGAACGCGCGTATTCAAGGCGAATCGTGGTACGCTACAGCTTTGGCCAACTTCCAGCGTGTTCGGAAGCGTCAGATGGTATCTCAAACGCGATCCTCACCCTCATCAACACCCGTATCTGCAACAATACGTTTACCACAAATGGAGCTGCCGTCGTTTTCGGGTGATTCCAAAGAGTGGATTTCGTTCTATGATGCCTTCTGTTCATTGGTTGACGCTAACGCTGCTTTATCACACGGGCAAAAATTGCATTACTTTCACAGCTGTCTAAAAGGGGACGCACTGAGCATTATAAGTGGGTTTAAGATATGTGATGCGAACTACTCAGAGGCATGGAACTCACTGAAGTCTCGCTATAAAGTCATGCGAGTCATCGTGGACGCGCATCTCAGGGCGATAGCTGACACGCGCAAGGCAACGAATGATACTGCTGATGATATAAAGAGCGTTCTTGATGCATTTCAGCAACACATTCGAAAGCTGAAAGCATTAGGGCGCCCCATCGAGTTTTGGGACGATTGGTTAGTACATGAGATTGTTAATAAATTAGCGTTTGAAACCCGAAAGCAGTAGGAGTTATCACTCGTTAGTGATGAACCTCCAACATTAGAGCAGCTGACAGGTTTTTTGGAGATTAGGTGTCGCTCATTAACAATGCTTAACGCGCCTGCAGCTCAGGCATCGATTATTAAGTCGTCTATGCAGCAAGCAGCAGGCAAAATAACCAAAGCATTTCACGCGATGCCGGAGCAGAACCGCACGCCTTGCATTTACTGTAACGCAGCACACAAGATTTATGTCTGCGACAAATTTCGCAATTTAGACTCATCCGCTAAGTCAAAATTCATAAGGGAATCGAAAGCTTGTTTAAATTGTTTGAGTCCTGGGCACTACAAAGAGCGTTGTAATATCACATCCGCATGCAGTGTATGCTACCAACGTCATCATACGCTGCTTCATGGTGCCGCAGGTTCCCCCGCCACATCCGCTCATGTCATTGAGACTATCGACAATGGTCCGAATACCGGATCTGCCGTCAATCATGCAACCGCTTCGCCCGCCTCATCTGGCTTGGTTTTGTCAGCAAATAGCGCTGCTACACACTTTTCGCCCAGCTTAAGTTCCGCTTCCAGACCGCTACCCGCGACACAAAAAACAGTGATATTGTCTACCGCTTTAGTAAAGGTCCGTGATTTCTCCGGTTGTTGGCAGACCGCTCGATTATTATTTGATACCGGGGCGCATGCCTCGTTCGTAACGGAGGCATGTGTACAACGCTTGGGTCTACCCCGTACGTCGTCCTATATATTCGTTACCGGAATCGGTTCATCACAAGGAGGTCGGTGTAGAGGCGAGACGTTGCTTTCGTCATATTGTTCGGATGAATGCTACGCAATCAACGCGCTCATCCTTCCAAAAATCACAAACGATTTACTAACTCAGACATTGAACGTTTCGAAATGGCCGCATATTCAAGGGTTATTCCTGGCTGATCCGCATTTCGCGAAACCAGGACGCATAGACATACTAGTTGGTGTGGATGTAATGGAGCGTTTCATCTACACGGCGCTTCGGAAGCGTCCGCCAGGCACCACTATGACGCAAAGAGCCGTTTTTCCAGCTTATTTGGAAACGTTGACAACTCTACTTTGCCCGCGCTTAGTTTACAGTCACTGCATTGTGACGTTCAGCTGGATCGAGCGCTCGCTAGATTGTGGGCACTGGAAGAATCGCCGCAAAAAACACACCTTACGTACAAAGAATGCTTCTGCGAAGATCACTTCAATCCTACGCACAAAAGAACGCCGGGCGGTCGCTTTGTTGTGGAGCTAACCGCTGAAGCCAAATGTACGATTGGGTGAATCACGAAACTTCGCTGTTCGCCGTCTGTTACGCATCGAACGGAGGCTAGCTGGTGACAAAGATTTACGATTGGAGTTACCGACTAGCCTTCGTTTCGTACGGTCACTCGTTATACGTCAAGCGCAGTCGCTAACTTTCTCATACGTTGTCGTGCTCTGTTACGCAAGCTCCACGTGTACTTCGTTTCTTGTGCATTTCGCAATAAAGTTACAACTATTTAATTCAGTAATTCAATTTACAAAACCTATATTCGGTGAGAAGGAGTGTGTGTGGTGAAATGCCCCTTGGGGCTACAAATTTAGGGGAAAATAGGTTCGCCCATCTTTCCCCTAGTCCTCAGCAAAAACGCAAAAAACCCAATAAAACAATCGAAACACTCCCAGAACTACCAGTCATAAACATCACAAAAAATGATGACCCCAAATACATCGTGTTGAAAGCTTCTGGAAGTGATAAGCCTCTTACATAAGCCTCAGCAAAAACGCAAAAAACTCAATAAAACAATCGAAACATTCCCAGAACTACCAGTCATAAACATCACAAAAAATGATGATCCCAAATACATCGTGTTGAAAGGTTCTGGAAGTGATAAGCCTCTTACTAGTTATTCATGCTTTGGTGTTCACAAATCTATATTAGCTATTAGCAAAGAAATAATAAGCATTAGTGATCAACGTGACGGCAGCCTCTTAGTCTTAACCAAGAATAAGAAAATAGCTGAAAAATTTTGGAATGTCAAATCTCTCCCAGGCATTTGTCCGATCACAGCCACCTACCAAGTTAATGTGAACTGTGCCAAAGGGACAATATTTGCACCTTTCCTTATCAATGTAACCGACGATGAAATTATAGAAGGCTTGCAAGAGTACGGTGTGACTTCAGTTTATAAATTTAAAAAACAAATAAACAACAACTTAACTCCAACCGGTGCACTGCTTCTCTCATTTAGTTTCCATCTACCAGAAAAAATTGATGTAGCATGGAGCAAAATTGCAATCCGATGCCCTGCAAGACATGCCAAATACTCGGACACACAATGAAATATTGTAAGAACCCCCCTGTGTGCGCCAACTGCAGCCTACCTCCACACGCAGAAGTCGAGTGCAGCAGAATTATGTGCGCAAACTGCTCAGGTGCCCATCCCGCATTTTCGAGCTAATGCCCAAAATATACCCAAGCGAAAGAAATTCTAGAAATTAAGACAATTAACAAATGTAGTATGCGAGAAGCAGTAAACAAGTACAAAGCACAAACTCCAGAAAACTTGCCTCTTCAATCATATTCGCGCGCTGTTAATTCATCTTCTCATTCACCCAAAAATAGCAATAACCAAGACACTGACAAAAGCATCATTCCCACAACAGCAACTAACAATATTAACTCCAAAACTTCAAACTCGAACTCAAGTTCGGCCTCTTTCAACTTCCAAAAAAACAATAGTCTAAATTCCTCAAACAAAACAACAATAAGTAAATTACCCGATCTCAATGCTTCTAGTCCACATCCTCAAAAAACTTCAGTACGGAAAACAACAGCAATAAATTCAGTGACTCTTCCCCATTCAATTCCAAAGCTTTAGATAGTAGGCCTACGGCTTCACCAAACATCAACACTCAAAACAGCATTTTTCTCAATGAAACCTCCACTATTGACACCTTCAATATTAATCCCACATTTCTGGCAAATCCCAACACGCAAAACAACAATAACAGTAGTAACAATATTTCTTAGTTCTCCTTTTGTTCAATAAGGGATGAAGAGATATCGCTTGACGTAGCTGACGCTAAATCAGGCGACGGCCGACAGCACTTGGATAATTAGGAGCACTGCCGTACGTTATTACAGCCACTCTGTTCTGCAGAGCGTACGCTTGTAGTAAATGAGAGCAGCACCTCTCCGCTCTTAAATTTAAACTTATTCACCTTTCTTAATGCTCTCTATACTACAATGAAACATGAATGGATACTTTAATAATTATACTCAACTTGAAATTCTCCTCAATTGCTATTCTCCCTCTATTCTACTCTTAAACGAAACACACATACCGCGCAATTTTCGCGCCAAAAAACTATATTGGCTATTTTTGTAATCTACCCCTTATAAACACGAGTAAGCAAGGTGTAGCTATATTAATAAAAAAAACATATTACTCCCAAAACAATGCCCATAATAACTCATATCGGCGCGTTAGCGATTGAAATAGAGCACCCTCTAAAATTAACAGTCATGTGCGTATACATCCCGCCAACACAGAATTTCTCTTGTGCTGAGCTTACACAACTCTTAAATCAATCCCCCTCATAACTCATTATTGGTGGAGACCTTAATGCATGGAGTACCATGTGGGGGTCCCCTCGCACCAATTCCAGAGGAGAAAAAATTGAGGACGCTATATTGTCTTCAAATCTTATTTGTCTTAATGATGGCTCACCAACGCACTTTTCGACACGCAATTCTTTTACGCACATTGATGTGACTCTATGTTCTGCCCACATAGCTCCTCTATGTTCTTGGAAAACTAGATACATTACACAGTAGTGATCACTTTCCCATACTTACCCAAATAAATTCGAACAATCCAGCTTGCAACTTCAAATATATTCCTAAATTCCAATTGGATCAAGCAGTTTGGAAAAACTTTCAAAAGCAGTGTCTCCGGCGGTGCAGCACTATACAAGTTTCATTAAACACAAATCAAGAAGCTGCGAAAATTTCAAAAATAATACGCACTGCAGCTCATTACACCATACCGCAAACGTCCCCAAAACCTTTTAGAAAGAATATACCACGGTGGAATCAGGAATTAACCAAACTCCGCGCAGTCAAACAAAATTTATGGTACCAATATAAGCTCACTCGTTCCACAATTAACTTAATCCAATACAAGAAAGCAAAGTCGCTTTTTAAACATTACGCAAAAATCGCTAAAAGTAATCCGGCAACAAAAATCCAGGCGATATGGAGCAATATCAAAATGCTTACCGCAGCTTCAAGGCAGACAACTTTTTCCCACATAAATACTTCCAACAGGACCCTATGCGCATCACTAGACATTGCGAATCACTTTGTCTCGTTCTTGTCTTCTGCCTCGGAAGATACAAACTTCTCTAGTGTTTTTTGTAATAATAAATAGAATTACCTAAATCGACAGTCTAACACCTTACACCCACTCTCAATAGCCGCAAAGCAGATTAATTCTAGAATACAACTTGCGGAACTTGAGTTCGCTCTCTCTTCTGTGAAAGGCAAAACCCCCTAAATCTCTGCATGGGAGTATTTGGACAAAAATTCTAAAATCTTCTGCAAAAATGCCAACAATTTGTAGGACTAAGTAGCCAAAGTGCTGTATTGCCAAATATTGCGATGTTAAGACTTTTCAGTGACGATCGATGCTTTGTAAATTGAAGATTTTCATTTTTGTGTCCGTCGCGAAAAATATATGTACATACATATAGACGGCGCTTGTGTGCGCGGGAGACGCAATGCTCGCGATTATGAATGAACGGCAAACGCGCGTGCGTTTATGAATGAATTTTTTATTCTGGTATGAAGTTTCCTCTATTTTAGAATATTCGCCGCCGGCGCAGGTGCAGCTGCAGTTGCAATTGCGCTGTGATTTAATTAAGATGTTTGGACACAACATTGTCTGTTTCATTCAATTATTTCGCATCCACAGAAAAACAAAATCAACACCAAACCCCAAGTAAAATATTAATTATTTTCAAAAGGTTTTTTGAAGTGTAATAACAATAAAAAATCTTGAAATAAAGTAAAAATTTTATTAATACATCTTTGGAGGTCGAAACTCGTTGATATGCTTTTAATATTTCACTTTTTTTAATTTTTAAAAATATTCATGATGGCATGTGAAACAGGAAAGGGTGAGTTATTTTTGCCATATGTTTGTATATTTATGTAAGTAAATAAAACCAAAATTTACTTACTCTTATGTTATATGTTAAATAAATCAAAACTAGTTCAAATATGAACATTTAATTTTTTGGAATTTTTATACCTACTTTTGTATGTAGGTATGCATATTAATTTGTTGACCTAATTTTATTTATACCAAAAATATTTTTTGAGCCTAAGGCCAGTTTTTTATCCAATATTTTCTAATTTAAAAAAAATTTGCCTTGAGCTAAAAATTATTGATGATATTTATAATTATCTACAAATTTGTAAATATTTTGGCTAGAAATATAAAGTCCTGTAAAATGTTGTGTAAGAAGTTCACGATTAAGTAATGATTTAGACACGCGAAAATGGTGTGTGGTGTGGCAGGGCTGGTATAAGTGAAGCTTTATTATGCATTTTACAACTTTTTTCCAAGTTCTAATTTTAATTGAATATATTTTTGCGACATTTGATTTTTTAAATTTTATTTTTATGTTTTTAATTTCATTCTTCATTCATTATCTGTATTCTACTTTTAGTTTTAAGTACTGAATATTTATAAATGTTTTGTTAACCTGCATTTGTATTGCCGAACTTTTTTCATGTATTAACTAAGGTACATGTGCATACACTCATTTATAAAAATTAAATAATTAAAAAGCATTAAAGTCAAAAATACATTGAGCTCTTTATTTCGTTTTGAATATCAACAAAATCTTTCATTCTCAAGTTTTTCTATTTATTCTCATCTTCATTCATTTGTATATAGCTGTTAACATCAAATTTTATATTTTTCCTCTGCTAACATTTAATTTAACATTTTTGGTGCCTTAAAAATGCTTATTTAATAGTGTGGTGCAGATCCAGTTTGGAAACGTATCAGCCCTGTTAACGACCATTGCCGAATAGTTTCCACATTGGATTTGCAGCTTCTCATACTTCTAAGTTCTTTAGAGCGCCGCACTTAATTGAGGTATGATTGGAGATAGGAATAATGAGAAACCAAGTGATTATCACACGGTTGAATGCTCGCCTAGCAACTCCGTGTAGCATCGTTCGATCCCTGATAAAGTCAAGAAAGAAAGGGAGGTGTGGTGATCTCCGAAATAGCAGCTATCGCTTCTACCACTTTGAATTATCGTTGCGTTCCCATATTGTGCGCTAATAAAAACTGGCCTCGTGCTTAATAAAGGCTACCTTTTCAAGCGGCAATCTCTACCTCCAATTCTTGGTTGACTTGCGGCTTCTTTTCTGCTTAATGTTACTACTTAAAGCTGTATGCAGATCAGCAACGGTGTTTTCCTCAGCCCCTCTATCAGTATCTCTTTTTCAAAAAGTATATCCACCCAATAGAGTTGATGTTCAGCGTTGTGGTGTTATTTTCGCTAGCACGTTTGCCGATCGTTGGTTGTGGTGAGTTCGGCGAACCCGCTACCGCAGTGTTGCAGTGTTGGTTTTGCAAGCGAATTTGGTGGTCTCTGCTCGGGCACCATTTGTGAAGTGGGTTGTGTCAAAGGCTGAGGTAAAACTCAGTCTAGCCAAGGTCGAGTGAAGACGTTATAATTCGATGTATTAAAGGCGAACACATACACACATGTGGCATGGTTTACTCGCAGTTTTTGTACTGAAAGAGAAGATCTTCTGGGTATAGAGACAGGGAGTAAAGAACCGGGAGACATCGACGATATTTGCAGCAGTAATCGTTTCTACAGGTTGAAGTACGCAGCACGGCAGGAAACTCTCAGCAGCAGCGGTTTGAGCACTGGTCGTACGGAAGGTGACCCTCCTGCGCAGCGGAGCGATTAGCGGTCAGTGGTTGGGACACTGGTATCAGGGCGGGTAACTCTTCTCATTGGTAATATATTTGTAACTGCTGATACCATTCTAAATGTCTGAGCTTCTGAAATACCTTTTTGCCGTCGAAATAAAAAATTGTTATTAACCCTATCAATTCTATTAAAAGATACATCAGAAGTGGTTAGTGTACCCGTTTGGAAAACACATCTGATTTTGTGAATATTTCCCAACTTCAATTCAATTACTATTCCCATTATGTGAATAAACGCTGATCTGATGAACCATAAGTAATCAATCGAACTATGCATTTAGAAAGCAAAAGGTAAACTGTAAAAGGTTACACGTAAAAGCAGTACATGGCCAAACCATGGTTGATAAAAAATGTCGTGCTAAGAAAGTGCTGAAATGTCGAAATGAGTTGATGTGCGAATAGCTCAAAAAACATTTTCTCCTGTAATAACTGACTAATATGAATGGATAGTCTCCTGTTTCGTTCAAAGCTTGTAATGAAGAAAAATGTCTTTACTTGTTTGAATAAATTATGTTTTTCTTGTAAACAATAAAGCGTTTTTAGTTCGGGAAAAAGCTACGATTGACTACATTGTGCAAAAGGGGCATAAATCGGGCTACGTAGATTATGAACACCCCTTTGGTCTGCAGAGGATTATTATTTTTTTAAAATAGCTCAACGTAAAGATGGAAATGATGGATATTAGTTTTTTGAATGAAGTCGGAAGCAATGTTTGAGAGTAAGCTTTCACTTGTAGGCCAAACATTTATATCGCGAATGAATGATTCAATAGTACTAGTATGGAGTAAACGCACATCACGGTGTGCCCAGGCAATATAATGTTAATGCAATATATTTTATACAAACTACTAATTATAATCATTGATAGCCTAGTTCGGTTTCGATTTTGGCCAGTACAATTATCTCAATATAGACTGGCAAAAGAATGAGTTTCTCTTTGGTCCAAAATGTTTAAATATCGAACAATGGCACAGCAAATTTCGCTGCAACCACGCGCGCCATTCCTGGTGCCTTTTTCATATGCTTTCATTATTTCTAGGTGAGTATTTATTTTTCCCACATAAGAAGTTTTGATGAAGTGAGTATTTGTTCTAGGATATTTTTGGAAATATTAAGCATTTTAAGTAAAAACTGTTGGGAAACCTTATAACCTTTAACATTATAGTTAACGAAATGATCATAGCTTTATCGCTTTTTACCACCGTTCTCCTTTCAACCTATTTTTGTCGAATATTTTTTGCCGATACCCCAAAAATATTCATTAATCGTCAACCGATCTTGCTCATCAAATTTTTCAGAACACTTATTTCAACACTGGTTCCCTACGCAAGGGCAAGGGCTTGCCTTCACTTCATTAAGTCTTCACTTTGGTAATTTTGTTTGTCTTTTTATAACCCCTTTTTCCAATGCATGTTTCATTTTCTAATCCAGCCGAAGATCTTTCCAATCGGAACAATGTCTGAGTAGTCGGCGTCGCTATACGGAACAGGCGGAAGGAATAAAAACAAAGTTTTGTATTACTAGGAATATTCTCCATCCATTGCATGAGTATAAATAGCACATTTACAATACCAAGGTATGCACCAAGTCTAGAATTTATTTTCTTCGTTCATAGAAGGCATTTGCCAAATATTTACTGACGGTCCAACTTTTCGCTTGGTTACAAAAGAAATAACAGCTGATACAGGTTTGCACAAAGCTTGCCATCACATCATGCAACCAAACAAACTGGGTTTATAGTAGCATGAGCACGAAAAGATTGCACAATATTTGTGCATCATATATCCCGCCAAACAGCTCGGAAATTTTGTACAATGATCATGTAGACAATATTGTGTATCTATGCGAAAGTAATGATAATTGTAATTTTTGTTTTCTCGGAGACTTTAATTTAACGGATATTAGTTGGTCGGATCTGCAAAATAATGGAATTCTTACTCCTACTAATGTTAATAGGGCACATGAAATTAATTTTATTGATAGTATTTTTAGTCTGAATTTCATCCAAATTAATGTTGTACCTAATTTGTTGTCTAAATTGCTCGATCTTGTTTTCGTGGATGAAAATTTAATATATGAACTTTTTGAATGTGTTTCGCCGATCTGTAAAACCGATAAACATCATAAACCGCTTATCATATCTTTAGATTTCTTTGACAGCATTACATTAAAGCCAAATGATCGGGTATGCTTTGATTTTCGGAATGCTGATTTTAAAGATATAGAGTGTGCAATCTCTGATATAAACTGGAGTAGCTCGTTTTGTTCAGGAGATGTTAGTGAGTGCTATGAAACCTTCTTGTTTTTATTATCAGATATTTTCGCTAACAAGCTTACAATTTCACCGCCTAAAACTCATAAGTTGCCTTGGTATACTTCGAAGCTCAAGAACCTAAAAAACAAAAGGAATAAATACCATAAATTGTATAATGCACATAAAAACGATAATAGCTTGAAAGGAAAATATATGTCTTACGTGAAGCAGTTTAACGTTCTCGATAAATTTCTGTATAATCAATACATTAGTAGGTTTGAATTTGAGCTAAAAGATAACCCGAAAGCCTTCTGGAATTTTATTCGCTCAAAAAGAGGGTGTTCAAATATTCCGACTAGTATGCATTTTAATGGGAATTGTTCTAAGTCTTTAGCTGATTCTGTCGAGCTTTTCGCTGAAAGCTTTAAGTCCAATTTTTGTGTTGACGATGAGCCTGTCGATATATCCTTCTCCATGTGTTCTTCTCAAGTGGTAGACTTTGGATCGCTCTCCGTCTCAGAGGTTGATGTTATCAATGCGATCTCATCGTTGAATTCGTCCCTAAAATGTGATATAGATGGTCTTTGCGCGTATTTCTTGAAACAGTGCAGTGCTTCTATTTGTGTTCCTTTATGTAAAATATTTAATCTCTCTCTTTCTACCGGTGTTTTTATCAATCGGTGGAAGGTGGCCTCTATCACACCGATTTTTAAATCAGGGTGCAAAAATGATGTGGCGAATTATAGACCCATTTCTAAATTAACAGTTTGCTCTAAACTATTTGAAAAGGTAGTTAAAGAAAAACTTTCATTTGCTTGCAAAAGTTTAGTTGAGCCTTACCAACACGGGTTTGTTTGTGGTAGGTCCACTGTAACTAATTTAGCTGTTTTTTCAGAATATTGTATTTCTTCGTTTAAATGTGGATTTCAAGTGGACACAATTTACACTGATTTTTCGAAAGCGTTTGATAAGGTTTCACATGCAATCCTGCTACATAAACTCGAGTGTTTAGGTTTTCATTCTGTTTTTTTGTCGTGGTTGAAATCGTATCTTACAGAGAGATCTCTTTTTGTAGAAATTGAAAATTGTAAATCCAAGACATTTGTCGCTTCTTCAGGTGTTCCACAAGGAAGTATCCTCGGCCCCCTCTTATTTGTACTTTTTATTAATGATATTGGCACTTGCTTCAAACATTGCAAATATCTGCTTTACGCTGATGATCTGAAACTGTTTCGGAGAATAACATGTCCGTCCGATGTTAACCTATTGCAGCACGATCTTAGCAATCTAATCGGCTGGAGTCTAAGAAACAAGTTAACACTCAATATCAAAAAATGCTTCCATATGTCTTTCTCTAAAACCGCAAATACAGTAATCTCGCGTTACACAATTTTAAGTCATCAGCTCTCCGTAGTTAAAGATTTCGTTGACCTTGGCGTTGTTTTTGCCTCAAGTTTTACTTTTGTAAACCATGTGTGTTATCTGCTTCCGAAGGCTTATAGGAACTTAGCATTTTTGCGCCGATACGCGAAAGATTTTAAGGACCCCTACACTAGGAAATCCCTTTTCAACTCACTAGTGCGTTCAAAGTTGGAATATGCGTCAATTATTTGGAGCCCAATTTATAGCTGTCATGCTTCGAGAATCGAACGGGTTCAAAGAAAGTTTTTAAGATTTGCTCTTCAGCCTCTTCATTTTACGGATCCGCTCCCACCGTATACTTCTCGATGCCAGCTTATTAAATTGCAAACATTGCAAAGTAGGAGAACTATTCAGCTTCTGATGTTTCTTTTTGACGTGGTCGGTGGAAACATTGACTGCCCTGACCTACTTAAGCAAATAAATTTCAATGTTCCTCACAGATTCCTGCGTTTTCAGCCTCCGTTTTATGTTAATAGAGCTAAGGCTAACTACTATTCTTTAGCGCCAATATTTAGGGCTCTTTCCGAATTTAATATTATTTCAAAGAGTTGCAATATTGAATGTTCGTCCTCTAGAGAAGTATTTAAGTACTCACTTTCTTCGTTTTACTCTTAGGTTAAGTTTGTTAAATTTATGTTATATTTTATTTTTCGTTTTTGTTAAATCTAGTCTGTAAGATTTGTAATCATAGACCGAATAAATAAATAAATAAATAAATAAACAAAATTATCCAATCATGCTATTTATGCTATATATGCTAGGCATTATGCAATGGATCGAGAATACCCCTACTGTTTTATGCAATATAAGATATAATCAACTACCTCATTTTAAACAAAATGCATGTTAGCCACTAACCCAAAATTATTTATTGGTTTCTAATATATCTGCGAGTTACTGAAAATAAGCAATTTTGGTGTAAGTAATAGTTCCCAGTCACGAAAAATGTAAACAAAATGCAAAACTTCATTTACTCTGTAATTGTTGTCGCTCTAAATCTGTAACGGTACTTCTTTTGGTCATGGTATTTTTTGAGATGATTGGAATAATCAGAAATTATCGATCTGCGTGAAAAAACTAAATTCGATAATTGAGGTTATGGCGGATACGTTGTGCGATTTGTTAAATAATTTAAGGCCATCAATTTCAACATCGATTAGAACTTCTGTGCCGAAACAAATATTTCTCACATGCTTATTTGCGAATCCCTTAGTACGGTTGTTGAGTTCGAATATGCTTACTTCAAAGACTTAAAACGTGCGTGTGTAACATAAGAGTTAATATTCTCGCGCCTACTTTGGTTAATATTTGGTCTACACAAGAGTTAATAGCAAATGCCATTTCGATTATTTTTCTATTCTCTTCTCGCCTTTGTACTACTCGCTATCATTGTTGGTTACCGCTCCCATACTCGTTCGCCGTTTGAAGTAAGCATATTATAATTTGTATTAATAGTTATAATTAAATAAAAACTGAACTTTTAAAAGGGATTGTATCGCGACTTTTATTTGGAGCCGCTGAGTCATCTTTAATCGCAAAAACCCCGCAACATTGCTGGTCCTTCGCACCGGATTGGTTCAACCCGCTCGTAGAAGTGCAAGTATAGCTTGCGAATCGTTATTAACTAAAAATACAAATACGTAAAATATCTTTCACTTAAATTAAAAAGAACTTTTGGGTGCTGCAGCCACTCACAAAGTGTATATCACGTACAAGTTGTTCCATGTTCAATAAAGCGTAATTTTAAGAGACTCTGTCTTGTGCTCTGTAAGCCGACCTACATTCGACATTCGTAATTTTGCAATTCGCTGTACCTTTGATTGGCCCTTTGCAAGGTGACCTGTGTTTGACTATCATCATTTTGACTCTTTTGTTGTGCCATTTGTTTGCCCTCTGTAAGACCCGTACGGTATCGCTCACCTAAAAACCACCGATCGAGCCAAAAGTGAAAATGTCTGCATTCGTCAAAACGCCCGACCCTGCGCTTAATGCCATCAAAAGGTTCATGTCAAAAAGCATTGACGATGCCTTTGCCATGGACTTAGATAATTTAGAAAGCTACTTGCATCTGCTAAACGAACAATGGATTCGCTTCAATACCGCACAAGATGCAGTTGACTTCTTGTGGAATCGATAATGCTGACGTAGAAGAGAACGCGTGTATTCAAGGCGAATCGTGGTACGCTACAGCTTTGGCCAACTTCCAGCGTGTTCGGAAGCGTCAGATGGTATCTCAAACGCGGTCCTCACCCTCATCAACACCCGTATCTGCAACAATACGTTTACCACAAATGGAGCTGCCGTCGTTTTCGGGTGATTCCAAAGAGTGGATTTCGTTCTATGATGCCTTCTGTTCATTGGTTGACGCTAACGCTGCTTTATCACACGGGCAAAAATTGCATTACTTGCACAGCTGTCTAAAAGGGGACGCACTGAGCATTATAAGTGGGTTTAAGATATGTGATGCGAACTACTCAGAGGCATGGAACTCACTGAAGTCTCGCTATAAAGTCATGCGAGTCATCGTGGACGCGCATCTCAGGGCGATAGCTGACACGCGCAAGGCAACGAATGATACTGCTGATGATATAAAGAGCGTTCTTGATGCATTTCAGCAACACATTCGAAAGCTGAAAGCATTAGGGCGCCCCATCGAGTTTTGGGACGATTGGTTATTACATGAGATTGTTAATAAATTAGCGTTTGAAACCCGAAAGCAGTGGGAGTTATCACTCGTTAGTGATGAACCTCCAACATTAGAGCAGCTGACAGGTTTTTTGGAGATTAGGTGTCGCTCATTAACAATGCTTAACGCGCCTGCAGCTCAGGCATCGATTATTAAGTCGTCTATGCAGCAAGCAGCAGGCAAAATAACCAAAGCATTTCACGCGATGCCGGAGCAGAACCGCACGCCTTGCATTTACTGTAACGCAGCACACAAGATTTATGTCTGCGACAAATTTCGCAATTTAGACTCATCCGCTAAGTCAAAATTCATAAGGGAATCGAAAGCTTGTTTAAATTGTTTGAGTCCTGGGCACTACAAAGAGCGTTGTAATATCACATCCGCATGCAGTGTATGCTACCAACGTCATCATACGCTGCTTCATGGTGCCGCAGGTTCACCCGCCACATCCGCTCATGTCATTGAGACTATCGACAATGGTCCGAATACCGGATCTGCCGTCAATCATGCAACCGCTTCGTCCGCCTCATCTGGCTTGGTTTTGTCAGCAAATAGCGCTGCTACACACTTTTCGCCCAGCTTAAGTTCCGCTTCCAGACCGCTACCCGCGACACAAAAAACAGTGATATTGTCTACCGCTTTAGTAAAGGTCCGTGATTTCTCCGGTTGTTGGCAGACCGCTCGATTATTATTTGATACCGGGGCGCATGCCTCGTTCGTAACGGAGGCATGTGTACAACGCTTGGGTCTACCCCGTACGTCGTCCTATATATTCGTTACCGGAATCGGTTCATCACAAGGAGGTCGGTGTAGAGGCGAGACGTTGCTTTCGTCATATTGTTCGGATGAATGCTACGCAATCAACGCGCTCATCCTTCCAAAAATCACAAACGATTTACTAACTCAGACATTGAACGTTTCGAAATGGCCGCATATTCAAGGGTTATTCCTGGCTGATCCGCATTTCGCGAAACCAGGACGCATAGACATACTAGTTGGTGTGGATGTAATGGAGCGTTTCATCTACACGGCGCTTCGGAAGCGTCCGCCAGGCACCACTATGACGCAAAGAGCCGTTTTTCCAGCTTATTTGGAAACGTTGACAACTCTACTTTGCCCGCGCTTAGTTTACAGTCACTGCATTGTGACGTTCAGCTGGATCGAGCGCTCGCTAGATTGTGGGCACTGGAAGAATCGCCGCAAAAAACACACCTTACGTACAAAGAATGTTTGTGCGAAGATCACTTCAATCCTACGCACAAAAGAACGCCGGGCGGTCGCTTTGTTGTGGAGCTAACCGCTGAAGCCAAATGTACGATTGGGTGAATCACGAAACTTCGCTGTTCGCCGTCTGTTACGCATCGAACGGAGGCTAGCTGGTGACAAAGATTTACGATTGGAGTTACCGACTAGCCTTCGTTTCGTACGGTCACTCGTTATACGTCAAGCGCAGTCGCTAACTTTCTCATACGTTGTCGTGCTCTGTTACGCAAGCTCCACGTGTACTTCGTTTCTTGTGCATTTCGCAATAAAGTTACAACTATTTAATTCAGTAATTCAATTTACAAAACCTATATTCGGTGAGAAGGAGTGTGTGTGGTGAAATGCCCCTTGGGGCTACAAATTTAGGGGAAAATAGGTTCGCCCATCTTTCCCCTAGTCCTCAGCAAAAACGCAAAAAACCCAATAAAACAATCGAAACACTCCCAGAACTACCAGTCATAAACATCACAAAAAATGATGACCCCAAATACATCGTGTTGAAAGCTTCTGGAAGTGATAAGCCTCTTACATAAGCCTCAGCAAAAACGCAAAAAACTCAATAAAACAATCGAAACATTCCCAGAACTACCAGTCATAAACATCACAAAAAATGATGATCCCAAATACATCGTGTTGAAAGGTTCTGGAAGTGATAAGCCTCTTACTAGTTATTCATGCTTTGGTGTTCACAAATCTATATTAGCTATTAGCAAAGAAATAATAAGCATTAGTGATCAACGTGACGGCAGCCTCTTAGTCTTAACCAAGAATAAGAAAATAGCTGAAAAATTTTGGAATGTCAAATCTCTCCCAGGCATTTGTCCGATCACAGCCACCTACCAAGTTAATGTGAACTGTGCCAAAGGGACAATATTTGCACCTTTCCTTATCAATGTAACCGACGATGAAATTATAGAAGGCTTGCAAGAGTACGGTGTGACTTCAGTTTATAAATTTAAAAAACAAATAAACAACAACTTAACTCCAACCGGTGCACTGCTTCTCTCATTTAGTTTCCATCTACCAGAAAAAATTGATGTAGCATGGAGCAAAATTGCAATCCGATGCCCTGCAAGACATGCCAAATACTCGGACACACAATGAAATATTGTAAGAACCCCCCTGTGTGCGCCAACTGCAGCCTATTTTCTACCTATTTCAAAACATCCTAAAAGAAATCACAGAATGGTCCATATCATCAGGCCCCGCCATATCGTACGAAAAAACTAAAAACCTGCATATATGTAGAAAACGCTGCTGCAGTGGTTTAACAATAAACTTCAACTGCATATCAATCAGCTCTGCATCAGAAATTAGTATACTAGGTCTGATCGTAGATACGAAATATAACTGTAAGGAACATTGGAAATATGTTAGAGATAGTATAAATAAGATATTAAATGTAATCAAGTACTTGTCATCGAAAAAAAGCTTTGTACATCCGCCTTCTCTGGTCACCGCAACTAGAGCTCTCATTTTGGCAAAAATCGACTACGCAAACTATCATCACCTTACCATGCAGCAATCCGTAGAAGCATTCGGGCATTTCCAACAACACCGCTTCGAAACCTTTTCGCTGAAACCAACCTTCCTTGCATACCAGACAGAATTAAAGAGTGCTCTAATCGACTCCTGAGTAAACTGCTATTCACGTCGAACACAAATCTTATAAAAGACTTCAACAATGCAGCCTCCAGAAAAACGCAACCTAAGCTGCTATCAGTCGTATCGAAATGCATCGATCTTTGCAAGAAGCTTGAGCTGCCACTGACCGTAAAGCAACCAAATGCGGAAACTCAACCCCCTTGGATGATTGAAAACATCACTTTTTCAATCAAAGCACTTCAGCTTCCGAGAGAGAGTACAGCGAAAGAGACTCACCGAGCCATTTTTAACGCTGAAAATTCTACCCGACACAACGGCTTTTGCGGTCACTAAAGAAAACGGGGATATAATAAAGCATGACATACTAAACCCAATTTGCTCAGCCTTTACTGCTGAGCTAGCCGCATTAACGGAAGCTATCACATATGTATGCTAGCCAATCCAAGGGAAAAACTACCATATGTATGTACATACAGTAAATCCCCATCGAGTCGCCATTAAATACACAAAAAGAAATTATTTCTATTCGGAACAGGATAATACGATCTCCAAGGAAACTCAAAATCATGTGGGTTCCAGGTCATATATACATAATTATTTTACCAAGCAGGATGTACTATGCGAAATTAACAAACGGCAACGTGACACACTACTCCAGGAATGGCAACTCTACAATCATCATTATGCAAACATAAACCCGTACAGGACGAAGCCGACCTTCGCGTCAGATGTTCATCTCAAGGAGTTAAAACCGTACATTCGATTACGCCTCGGGCACACAATACTTACGCAAGCTCACTTACTGCAACGATTACCACCTAACGTGTTTCCACTATGTGACGAAATTGCAACAGTAGAGCACATATTAAAATCTTGCCGAAATTTGACATCCTCAAGAAATTCTTTCCCAAATTAACATAACAACAATATACAATTTTCTCAGAGCCAATGACCTGTTAAGGCGGATTTATTTATTATTATCTACTATTTTGTAACTTAGTTTTAAGCCCTTATCAGCCAATATCCATTACAAGAGACAGCCGATGGCCTATGATGCTAGTGCTGCTAATTTTTTTTTTTAACTTTATATATGAACTTGTTACTATGTAAAGCAAATAAATAAATAGATTTACGATTGCGTTACTATGAGTTCATGCAAGAACTCATTGATATGGGCCACATGGAGGCGGTCTCTGAATTGACGAGCGAAGCGTATTATAATAAAGGATTCCAGTGTTACGACTAAGTTGAGGGTTTTTTTCAACGCGTCCGCCAAAACTACGACGGGGAACTCGCTAAATGATTTGTGGGGCCTCAGCTACAAAACGACTTGAACTCGATATTGATGCGCTTTAGAACGTATCGGTATGTGGTAACCGCAGACGTTGCGAAGATGTATCGCCAAGTCTGTGTTTCGTCAAAGCACGTCGATATGCAGCAAATCGTTTGGCGATTCGACCCATTTTCGCCCATTAAGGATTACCGTATGCATCGCGTAACGTATGGAGTTGCTGCTGGGTCTCACTTAGCTGTAAAGTCGGTGCAATAAACTGCTAAGTGCTCGTCCAATACTGGCAAGAAAGCTGTTCACGCGATTTGCAGAGACTACTACATGGACGATCTGCTAACTGGTGCCTCTTGCAAAACAGAACTTTTATCGCTACAACGAAATATTTCCGAGATTCTCAAAGAAGGTGGTTTTGAACTACGTAAGTGGGCATCGAACTGTACGGAACTGAACGAGAGCATCTCAAATGCATCTCAAAGCATACCGGATTACGAAGTTGCCGGTAAGGACGTCCACGCACTGGGCCTTATTTGGAATAAAGAAGACGACTACTTCACATTCGCTGTTGATCTTAAAAAACCGCCTGCTATTTTGACCAAAAGGGCCTTTTTAGCTGATGCCAGTACTCTTTTTGACCCGCTGGGTTTGCTTACTCCTGTGACGATTAAGTCAAAGATGTGGTTCCAGGACATTTGGCGCGCTGAGGTTGGATGGGGTGAGCTGATACCAGATCCAATCGCTAAGCTTTGGCTTGAACGTCGCGAACAGCTGCAGCAGTAAGCAAGGTTGAAGGTGGGTCGCTGGCTTAGCTTTGGAACGATTGGGTCGTTAACTGAGTTGCACATTTTTGCTGACGCTTCCGAGGGCGCTTACGCTGAAGTTATGTACGCACGCACCGTTCACAGCGACGATCAGGTCACCGTTGCAGTAATTTCGTCTAAGACCAAGGTAGCCCCAATAAAAACAACATCGTTGCCTCGTTTCGAACTGTGTGCTGCTCATCTCGCTGCCAAGTTGGTCAAAAGTGTGTTACATAGTTGGGACCATCTCCGCTACCCGTTATTCGCTTGAACGGATTCAACTATTGCATTAGTATGGTTGCAAGCGCACCCCAGCAGATGGGAAACGTTTATCGCGAACCGCGTCGCCGAATCACCTGAATGCTGAAATCACCTACGTTCTGAAGGAAACCCAGCCGACTGCGCCTCTAGGGGTATAAATCCGATCGAGCTTATACACCATGAGCAATGGTGGACTGGTCCAGATTTCCTAAGAAGTTCAAATCAGTTTTGGAAGCAAGCCTCACAAAAATCGCATCTAACTGAGTTGGGCCTCCGAAAGAAAGTTCCCGTTCATGTCACGAATTCGGATAGTCACTGGTCGAAAATAACGAAATATTCATCATATTCAAAAGTACGACGAATCCTTGCTTACACCCTACGGTTTATTTCTAATGTCCGCTCGGCTATTCAAGGCACTGGTAAAGAAGGTTATGGTACTCCTAGCTGTCGAGAAATATCTGAAGCAGAACTTCGCTTAATTAGGTATACCCAACACATTTATTTTTCTAACGAAATATCTCTTTGCAGCGCAAAAGGGCCAATCGCGCTTCGCAGTAGTCTCTTGCGCTTGCAACCGTTTTTTGATTCAGATGGTGTTATTCGAGTAGGAGGTCGGCTGAGGTCCGCAGATGTCGCGCACGATGCAAGGCACCCGGTAATCCTGCCTAAAACGTCGCCGCTGTCTGAATTGATAATCTTCGACATTCATAGATATACGTTACATGCCGGACCCCGCATAATGCAAGTGGTTTTGCAACGCCGCTATTGTGTGATCGGCGCCCGCACCTTAATTCGCAACGCTTATCATAAGTGCGTAAAATGCACCAGTCTAAATCGCAATCTCGCAACGCAACCAATGAGCGACCTTCCTGCATCTCGAACTACATATGTCCGCTGTTTCACGCGCACCGCTGTGGACTTCGCCGGCCCATATATGTTCAAGTTCACTCATGGAAGAGGGGCGAAATCCACCAAAGGCTACATTTGCTCCCTCATTTGCATGTGTACCGGAGCAGTGCACCTGTAATTTGTGGGGGATCTATCTACATCCGCTTTCCTGAATGCGTTCAAACGGTTTATTAATCGTAGAAGGTACTGTAAGAGGGAACTTCGTAACAAGTACGAGCATTGCATGCAAGACGACAAACTTCATTCGTTCTTTGCCGACTCCAATATTGAGTGTCGCTTCAATCCACCGACCGCACCCCATATGGGAGGGTACTGGGAGACCTTTCCAGAGCCTAAGGGTCAAGGGTTCGCTGGAAGTCTTCAACAACGATGACAGTTACTTTCCGCAAGGTGGCGGCACTTCTGGCGTCGTTGGAGGGACGAGTATCTCGTCAGTTTGCAGCGTTGCACCAAGTGGTTCCGGCCTTCGCGAAATTTCGAAGAAGGAGATGTCGTAGCAGTTTTCAATGAACCTTCACCTCCTACAAAGTGGACACTTGCAAAGGTGATACGCTGTAATCCTGGAACTGATGGTTGGGTGCGACTCATCACAGTGAAAACGTCGAATGGAGAATTCGTTCGTCCAATAACCAGGATGTGTCTTTTACCTACGAAATAAGATATATTTTCCAACGGAGTAAACTCCTAGTTTAATTATCATCGTGTATAAGTCTGCAATTTTAAGTTTTCTCTAATGTTTTCTTTGAAGATCATTTATTGAACATTGAGTTTGAATATGCTTACTTCAAAGACTTAATACGTGCGTGTGTAACATAAGAGTTAATGTTCTCGCGCTTACTTTGGTTAATGTTTGGTTACACAAGAGTTAATAGCCGCTGAGTCATCTTCAATCCTAAAAACCCCGCAACAATGGTCTAACTGAGATATAATTTTTGTGGGTTCGTAAGAATACGCCTATTAATGTACGTTTGCATATAAAAATCTCATTTAAGTCGCGTTCATTAATACACCCTTTTCCCGTTTTTTATTTATTAATACCAAATTTTTTTAAAAATGTGTACATGATAAATTACATGTGGGCACTGCCTCTAATCGAGCTCTCGGGACCCTTGGATGCATTTATGTATTTAGTTTTCATTTTATGAAGTATGCGTTGGTTTATTGACTTGTTGTATATGTTTGTAAGTGGTTAGAATATATTTTTGCAAAGAAAAATTAAAAAAAAGCTTAGTTATTATGAGTGTATAGATAAATAGCTTAAGTATTTAAGGAGTAGGAGGAGTGGTATGTAATAATATCAAAGAGAAGAAGGCACGAACATTTTTTGGACGTTTCGATGGGCTCAGCTTTAACCTTGAAAGATATTGTACAATCAAAGCGTTTTTTTGCATTGGTTCGAGTTTTACTCGAAATATTGTTTTGTTTGTCCTTCTCAATATGTGGCAAATAATAGGGATAGTCTCATTGTTTTGGACATAATCATTTTGGTCGAGAAATATAAATATTTCTGGAGGTGTGAATCTGTTTAATAAATCGTATTTAAAGTAGCCTGTACAAATGTCCAGACGCACGGTTGGATATTTGGAAATAGAAAATTAAAAGGATTTTGTGGTTTAGTTTTAAATGTTAAAGGCAGATTTATTCTATTGCATATATGTAGATATACATTAATTTGGCTTTACCTGTGGTGTGAATCCTGGGTAGCGTGTGTCGCTCTAGAAATCCTGTGAACGAGTGAAATTATGAAAAAACGTACGGTTGCCGTCAACCGCAGTTTTATTGGAAAGCAATTAATGGAAAGATTAGCAAAAGGAATTATCCGGCGGGAAATACGGAGTAATTCGCAGTTGCATGTGTATGCGTACATACACGCGTATTAGGGCGGTTAGAAAATATTTACGCTGCGGCGTAAACATGCCGGCCCCCTTGCGGTAAGCAAAAATCCTGAGCGTTGACAACAGTCTACTACTGGTTCACACCACATCACATATTTGCTTAAAAAATATTATTTTGTTTGTTTGTTTGTTGAGCCGCTTGCTTGTTGTTTCCTTGAGCCGCTCCGTGTTCCTCCGTCATCGTCTCCTGTTCTCTACTAGGAAGGACGGTAATAAAAAAAATATTAAGCGAACATACGTGTGTTGTCGCGCTAGTTGGGGTAATTATATGGGGCGTTTCGTCGTAGTGATCGGGAAGGACGTGTTCCCGAGTCAACTCGCCGCCAATTCTTTTGGATATCAGATGGTCGGGAAGAACGTGTTCCCGAGCCATCCGTTCGCTGATGCTGAGCTGGTCGGGAAGGACGAGTTCCCACGCCAGTCCTTCGTCGTTTCTTTTTGCTGGGCAGACGGTCTGAAAGGACGGGATCCAAAGCCGCGCTGGCTGGGCCGTCGGAAAGGACTGGTTTCCGAGCCGCGCCTTCGCCGTTCATGCTGCAGTGACGGTCGGAAAGTACAGGTTTCCGAGCCGCCACCCGTTGAAGGTGGTCGTAATATTGGGTGGCAAGTGATATGGAACAAAATAACCAAAGAAAAAAAAAATGATTTTATTTTATGAGATTATGGCATGACAAAAATTGTATGCATATATATATATATGTATTTTATCGTAAATTTTATGTATTTATGTATTTATGTATTTATTTGGTGCATTTATGCGCCAAGTGTCCAAAAACTTTCATCACCCACTGTAAAAATGGTATTTGGGTGTGATCGCATCGGTGCACTTGCGCCCCCCATCGGTACATGGTGCCTAACTCCAGTTGCTCTTGAGGGTGGTGGACTTGGCTATGTACCACAGTTGCGAACGTAATATGGCATTACGATATATTTTCATATATCGTAAAAACACCTGATTGCATATAATTATTTTAATATTAAAAAGAAATGAAAAATTGATGCGAACTACCTATTCCTGAATTTCGGTAATCGCGGAAAGTGCCCCCCACCATGAAATGGCTCAACATTCTGCTTTTTGTGTGGTTTATGTACATACATATGTACATTAGATATTTGATTGTGGTGAGGTAGGTCAGCAATCTGGCATCCAGCAATCTGGCCTACCACCCACAAACAGTTTGTATGCCACTGTGCTTAATTTGCTGACCACAGTGGCTGTTCCAAAAAAAATTATTTAAACGTGAATTTTGACGCGAGTGGTAGTGAAAATTTTGTTAATTGAATAAAAAGTGTGTTACTATAAAAATTAGTGAGAAAAATCTTTGTCGTGTCGGGTCTTAACGTTGCTCTGCCCAAAACACCAAAGTTTTCGTGCGCGAAAAAAATGTATAACTAAAATATAGATTGAGTGTTAAAAGTGCATTCAAAAAGTGTTACAAGATTTTGCCAGCATTTCCATTTCGCTTGCGAATAAAAATTAGGAAATGGCAAATGGCTGGAGGCAAAGCAGGCCAGGACTCTGGCAAAACAAAGGAGCAGGCAGCATCTCGTTCAGCACGAGCGGGGCTTCAGTTCCCAGTTGTGGTAATTTTGAGGTTGGCGTACATGTCGCCATGTGCAGCTGGCCAACAGTGCCTGCCGTACATATGCGTACATCGCATTCATGGCGATGGTGGACGCATGCATGTGTACGGCGGCGTTGATCAGGTAAGTGGTAATTTATATATTTATACTAATAATAATATAATAATTTTTGTACATAAATTTTTGTGTTTTTTACGTACATAAGTAGGTACATGTGCATGTATGTACATATGTATATCGATATATACATATCTACATGCACATGGTGGCGTGATGCGTTCGATTGCGAGGGCACAGTCGGAGGGAGGAGGGGTATGCCATGCGAAGATGGCGGATGATCGGAAGCAATGAAAGGAGTTTGTAAAGTATTAATGTGGATCGAAATTTTTTTTTTTTTTGTGTTTAATCAATTTTGTACACTGAACTAATTTGTTTTATTTCCCCACAGGTGAACAATTCGAATGAGATTTTTCCGGTGAGAGGAGCGGGACACCAGTGGAGCTGTTCATAACCAACAAGTAACTGTTTTGTTTATATACGTATATGTATATATTTATTTAAAATTTTTTATGTGTATAGGGTAAATACTAGTACTTAGATGTTTCTAAAAAAAATTTTTTTTTTTATTTTTTTATTTTTTTTTGTTTTTAACGGATAAATTGGAAAGATCTAAGTACTAGCAAGAATTTGCAAGTTGGATAAAAAATTATTGGAAATTATTGAGTTGATCCAAAAAATATAAAGTTATGATAAAAGTTATTAAAATTTGAAAAAAAAAAATGATAAAATATTTAAATATACAAAATGTTTAAATACTATATCAAAATATTTAAAATATATACATAAAAAAAACTTGCAACTTCTCATTAGTTTTACGTTCTCTCCGCTTCTTGCGTCTTTACGTTTTCTCCGCTTCTTGCGTCTTTATGTTTTCCATGTTTGCGTGTTTCTTTCATTGAAAGCAAATTTTTCTTTACGCTCTGAAATTTAGTTAGTGGATAGGGTTGAAGGGTTTAACCGGGCTGATTTTAGACAATCGGTCATAAATTCCGGAAAATTAACTCGAGCTATTGGTTAGTTGTCGGTTAATTTCGAAATAATTTCGGATATTTATTTTGATATGACCACTTTTCAAAGTTAACTGAAACTATTGGTTAGTTTGTGGGTTAGTTTTGAAATAGTTTCGGGTATTTAATGACCACTTTTCAAAATTAATTCAAAACTATTGTTTAGTTTGTCAGTTAATTTTGTACGGGTATCGGGTACCGAATAACTACTTGATGTATGTAAAAAACATGATTTCGCAGATTTATTTATTTCTGTACGCCATCGTCGTAGGTAATCCATCGGAACATTTTCAAGTTAAGTACTTATATTATTAGAAAAAATGGCAGTGCAGATTTCTTTATTTTCTTGTACTTCACGTACTGTTTATGAAATATTTTTTTTTTTTTTTTTTTTTTTTAAGTACTTATCCTTGGGTAGGGGAAGTAGCGGTACTTTCGATGAAGGGCAGCAAAACCAATTTCGTTATTGGTCTGCTGGTTTGTCCCTTCGTAGTATAGATGTCGACGACGCGTACCCGGTTATCCGAGCCTGGGTGTAAGTTGATGACTCGTCCCATTCTCCACATGTTAGGCGGTAGATTATCCTCTTTTATAAACACAAGATCTCCTGTTTTGATGTTAGTTTGTGGATGTTTCCACTTTGTACGTTTCTGCATTTCCAGCAGATATTCAGCTTTCCATCTTTTACAAAATGTTTGATGTAGGGCTTTAAGTTTCTGCCATCGGTTTACGATCGAGGCAGGGCTTTCGTTGATTTCTAGTTCAGGTGGAGCTAATAGGTGTCCACCTACTAGGAAGTGACCGGGGGTAAGAGGCTCCAAGTCGGAAGGCTCATTCGAAGAGGGGCTTAACGGACGGGAGTTAAGGCATGACTCGATTCGGCATAAAAGAGTTGTGAACTCTTCGAATGTATAACTGAAGCCGGAAGCGATCTTCTTAAAATGGGTTTTAAAACTTTTTACCCCTGCTTCCCACAATCCGCCCATATGAGGCGCTGCAGTGGGTAAGAAATGCCATGTGATTATCTGATGGCTATATTTAATCATTGTATTATTTCGCGCTTCAGTTATAAATGCTTTGAATTCTGATCGTAGAGATCGCGAAGCTCCGACAAAGTTGGTGCCATTGTCGGAGTAAACATTTTTTGGGCATCCTCTCCTGGCTATGAACCTAGCGAAAGCTGCCAAAAAAGATGCAGTGCTAAGGTCATTGGTGGCTTCCAAGTGTATAGCCTTAGTGGCGAAACACACAAACAGGCAGACGTAACCTTTTGAGATGCGACAACCTCTGCCGCGGAAGTTTTTGATATCGAAAGGTCCTGCGAAATCTACACCCGTGTTTGTAAATGCACGCGAATAGGAGGCGCGTTCCTGAGGAAGCACTCCCATAAGCTGCGTTTGGGTTTGTTTTCTGTGGATTGTGCAGACCTTACAATTATGGATGACAGCCTTTACCATATTTTTGACTCGGGGAATCCAGTATTGAGTTCGAATGAGACGCAGCATTAATTGGTTCTCGCCATGCAGGGAGATTTTATGGATAAATTGGACAACAAGACGGGCTAATCGGCATTTATAAGGAAGGATTATTGGGTGACGCTCGTTGTACGCTAAATCTAGCGATGCGCCAAGACGACCTCCAGTCCTCATAATCCCATTTTTATCTAAGAAAGGGTTAAGGGGTAGCACTTCGCTTTTTTTATCGATGGGTTTCTTTGACTCTAGGTTCGAATATTCATCACGGTAGTATTGCTTCTGATAAAGGATTATTAAGCGTTGTGTCGTTGCCTTAATTTCATCGGATGAAATTAAACAAGACTCTGCTCGAAAGGAAGCTTTTTTGTTCGGATGAGTGCTTTGGTAGAATCTCATGATATATGACAAGATTCTCAAAGCCCTCGGTAAATCTGAAAACCTATCGAGAATGTCCTCAAAATTTTGTATTGTTATTGTTGCGCATAAATGCGCCCTTTTTTCTTCGATGTTGGTGTTATAGTTTGTCTCTTGTCTTGGCCAATTTTCCTTGTCTTCTTGCAACCAAGAAGGGCCGTGCCACCACAGAGTGTTATCGACTAATTCGTAGGCGAGAACTCCTCTGCTTGCCATATCTGCTGGATCTGATGCCGACTCCACATGAAGCCAGTCAGTATTTCCGACTTTGTCGAGTATTTTGGTTATACGATGTGCTACGAACGTTGACCACGAACATGGAGGTTTACGTATCCATGCGAGCACAATTGTGGAATCTGTCCATAAGTGTACTTGTACCTGTCCTAGTGGTAGGTTGCCAAGTACCGACTCAATACTTTCGGCGAGCAATACCGCGCCGCAGAGTTCTAATCGGGGTAGAGAAATAGTTTTAACTGGAGCAACTTTTGTTTTTGCTACCAGCAGATTCACTAGAACTTCACTACCCTGCTTAACCCGTAAGTATACCGTAGCTGCATACGCTTTTTCTGAAGCATCGCAGAAGCCATGTACTTCGACGTCATAGGCGGGAGAAAAATAGACCCAACGCGGTATCTTAATCCTCTCTATCTCGCGGTAGTGTTTGGTGAAATTTTGCCATTTTTCCAAAGTAGTTAAAGACACAGGTTCATCCCACTCTGTGCCTTCCAGCCAAATGTTTTGCATCAATATTTTGGCTACTATTACAATGGGCGCAAGCCATCCTAGCGGATCGAACAGCTTGGCGATCGAAGACAATATAGACCTTTTTGTGATTGTGTCACTATGCTCCATTGGTCTTGTTAGGAAGTAAAAATAATCCGAATGGACGTTCCACCTTATTCCAAGAGCCTTAACTGTGCTGGTGTCTTCGAATTCCAAAAAATCTTCGCTTAGTAGATCCTTTTTTGGAATGTCTGCAATTATATCCTCGCAGTTGGCCGTCCATTTTCGTAAGGGAAAACCTGCTGACCGCAGTACCGTAGAAATTTCGTCCCTTGCCTTGATGGTAGATTCGATGCTATGTCCTCCTGCAAGTACGTCATCTACGTACATGCATTTTCGCAGAATATTAGCTGCTATTGGATGCGAGCTTTCTACGTCATCGGCCAACTGCAACAGTGTTCTTATCGCCAGGTAAGGAGCACAGTTTATTCCAAACGTAACCGTCTTTAATTCATATAGGCTCGTTGATTCGTTCGGGTTTGCCCGAAAGACGATGCGCTGATATTTCGACTGGTTATCGTTTATCCAGATTTGTCGGTACATTTTCTCAATGTCACTGTTGAAAACATATCGGTATAATCTCCAGCGTAGAATCAGTATCGGAAGATCTGATTGCAGTACTGGACCTGGTAGGAGGACGTCATTTAAGCTTTTTCCATTAGCGGTTGCACTTGAGGCATTGAAAACCACGCGAACTTTCGTTGAGGTACTCTCTGCCTTTGTAACGGCGTGATGAGGCAGGAAGTAATTTTCACAAGAGTCCGCTGAAATGTTACTATTTATTCTCGTCATGTGTCCTAGTGTCTCATACTCTGCTAACACCCTATTATACTCTTTTTGTAGGACGGGATCCTTAGCTATCCGCGTCTCATTCCGGAAGAATTGAGAGCAGGCTTTTTTAAGAGACGGTCCTAGTTGTATGGTTACTGGAAATTCCTGTCGGAATGGTAACGAGACTATGTATTTTCCCTCATTAGTTCTGATGGTGGTCTTTTTATAAAGCTCTTCGCAATATTTATCATCTTCATTGAGGCTTTTGGTTTTGGGTAAATCTTCTAACTCCCAGAATGCCGTAAGTTGCTTATCCAGCGAAACTTCGCTGAAGCACGAAACTATATTTCTGTGGGTCTTTGTAGTATCCGTACTACCGGTTATAATCCAGCCGAATACGGTTTCTTGGGCTAGAAGTGTTTTCAAGACGTTTTTCTTTATCCCACTTAATATGATTTGTGGATAAATGTCTACACCAAGAATAAGGTCTATTTGTTCATTTACAAAAAACCTTTTATCCGCTAATATCAGGTCCGGAAATTCTTGCCTCGTTGTCGCGCTTATATTTGTTGTAGGCAGATTTCCGGTTAGTTGTGGTAATACCAGGACAGTTGCAGTCAAGCTAAACAATGGGTCGACGGGGGACCGCAATTGTATGTTGCATGCTTCTTTAACCTGGGCATTTACCGAGTTTGTGATGCCCGAAACTTGGGCATGCATCTTTTTTGCAGATAGATTGATTCTGCGTTTGAGCCTCTCTGTTATAAAGGAACACTCAGAACCAGAATCAATCAGTGCTCGTGCAGCAAAATCTGTGTCATTGAGACGTATATTTACGCGAGCTGTTCCTAATAGCACACCTGTACTTGAATTCGCAAAGCAGGACTTAAAATTTCTGTTTGCGTTTTGTGTTGCTTTATCGGAATCACGTTGTGCTTGCGCCTGCCTAGATGTCGATGGAGAATCATCGGCAGGCCTTGAAGACGTCCAACGCGTCATTGCCTTTGGCTGAATTGCATTTAGATGCAGGAGCGTGTGATGTCGCGAGTGACACGTATTGCAATTGTATGAACTTGTGCATCTTGACACAGTATGTCCGGAACTAAGGCAATTCAGGCAACAATTATTTTCCTTTAAAAAATTCACTCTATTTGTAGGTGTTAGCTGTAGGAATCGGGAACAGCTGCGCAATTTGTGCTCGTTTGTATGGCACATTTTACAAGTAAAATTGGTCACGCTTACTTGGAAGGTGCCAACTCTTTTTGTTGGGGTTTCGAAAGGATGACGTGTGATTTGTGGCGGCTTTGGCACTCTCACAGCTCTACCATCCTTCAACCCTGACAATGTCTCAAGAGTCTGAAAACGATTGGACAGGAACTTGTCCATATCGTCCCACTTGGGTATGTCGTTTTTATGGTCTATGGTTTGTTCCCATAGAGCCAGTGTACTGTCAGGCAGCTTCGTCGAGCAGAGATAAACGACAATTGCGTCCCAGTTCGATATGTCAATTTGATGACTCTGCAGGGCTGATAAGCAATTGTTTATCTCACGCTGCAAACTTTTTATTGAGCTACCACACTCAAATTCTATTGCCTTTAAGCTGAACAATAGTTTTAGTTGCGTGTTGACTAGGATACGCTTATTTTCATAGCGTTCGCACAGGTTTTTCCACGCTGTAGGAAAGCCTTCATTCGTTAGGGGGCACTTTCTAACTATTTCTTTGGGCTCCCCTTGTGTCTTATGGTTGAGATGAAAAAGTTTCTCAACCGGGGTGAGGCGCTTATTGAGGATGTAGATGGCCGTGAACATATCACGGAATGTTGGCCATGAAAGATAGTCGCCCTTGAACACGTCTGTATCGCACGGTGGAAGGTGGATATTGTGTTCGCGGACGGACTGCTCCGCTACATCCTTTTGTGAGTTAGTTAATGCTTCTGCTTGTGTAGCCATAGCAGACATGCATTTCACATATGCCGAAAAACATATTTTATATTTCTTTTTTATCGCCCTAACATCTTCCTTACTTAAACCTTCTGAGCTCGTTAGCGTATCGTACGCTGCCTTCGTCTTCTCCCATAACACTTTTAATTCGTCTTGCTGGATAGCAAGACCGTGCTTATTTTGTTCGGAGGCGGGAGTGCTGTTGAAGTCAGCATCGAACTCTGCGACAGATTCTGCTAAACGGATGTATGAATCCATAGTGAAAGCTAAGAAGGATTTACTGAAGTAACCTAAATCTGATATTTTTTAAAAAGTCCCACAAAATGACAATCACCAGTAAATTTTTATTTGTCTGTATCTTTATTTAATGATTTTCTTTTAATTTCAGTCAAATTGTAAATTTTTTTTTTTTTTTTTTTAATGTGTGTGTGCCACCCTAATGTGTGAAAATGGCACTTGATGCAAAAGAAAAAAAACACTTGCCACCCAAAATGTGTCGACGTATATATATAACTGTGTTTTAACAAGTAAAGTGGGTACTTAATTATGTACCAGTGTTATTGGTGTTTACTTGTTAGTTATGTATATATACAAAATTACAACAAAGGCTCAAAAGTGATAATGTGAAAACGCAATAGTGCAATAGAAATAGTGTTGCTCGAATCAGTGAAAATAGTGACTTGCAAATAAACAATTGTGCTAAGCCAATGAACAGTATTGAACCAAGAAAATTATGCCGATTTACTTTAAAGTAAATAAAAGTGAAAAAATCCAAAATAAAACTTTAAATTAAAATTTGATGGATTGAACTGGAAAGAACTGTTGCAATACCGTACCACTGTTCATTGTTGTGCGTGTGTGTGTACGACCGTTAGTGTTTGTTGTTGTCGCTCGCGGACAAACGGAATTAGCACTGTATTAATTTTTCTTGAATTGTAACACTATTTCGTTTTCACAAAAAAAAATCACTTGCCTTGTAAGGCGTTGTTTCACCAAAAAATTGATTAACGTGTTATAAAATATTGGAAAATATAACACGTACCTTAATGTTTGCGATTTGTGGTGATGGCAATTGATTGCGTTTGCTGTTGGTGTGTATGCAGCTTGTGTATATGTGCGCTTGCCTTGTGTATATTCGCTTGCCTTGTTTGGGTGGTTGATTGTGCGGCTTTGTTTAAAATTTTTGTTTTTCTCCGGGCTCTTTTGGTAATTAATTTGAGTGGACTGTATCTGTGTGCTCGGCGCCGAAGGACCATGTACAAATGTCCAGACGCACGGTTGGATATTTGGAAATAGAAAATTAAAAGGATTTTGTGGTTTAGTTTTAAATGTAAAAGGCAGATTTATTCTATTGCATATATGTAGATATACATTAATTTGGCTTTACCTGTGGTGTGAATCCTGGGTAGCGTGTGTCGCTCTAGAAATCCTGTGAACGAGTGAAATTATGAAAAAACGTACGGTTGCCGTCAACCGCAGTTTTATTGGAAAGCAATTAATGGAAAGATTAGCAAAAGGAATTATCCGGCGGGAAATACGGAGTAATTCGCAGTTGCATGTGTATGCGTACATACACGCGTATTAGGGCGGTTAGAAAATATTTACGCTGCGGCGTAAACATAGCCCTCACAACTCTTAAATCAATCCCCCTCATAACTCATTATTGGTGGAGACCTTAATGCATGGAGTACCATGTGGGGGTCCCCTCGCACCAATTCCAGAGGAGAAAAAATTGAGGACGCTATATTGTCTTCAAATCTTATTTGTCTTAATGATGGCTCACCAACGCACTTTTCGACACGCAATTCTTTTACGCACATTGATGTGACTCTATGTTCTGCCCACATAGCTCCTCTATGTTCTTGGAAAACTAGATACATTACACAGTAGTGATCACTTTCCCATACTTACCCAAATAAATTCGAACAATCCAGCTTGCAACTTCAAATATATTCCTAAATTCAAATTGGATCAAGCAGTTTGGAAAAACTTTCAAAAGCAGTGTCTCCGGCGGTGCAGCACTATACAAGTTTCATTAAACACAAATCAAGAAGCTGCGAAAATTTCAAAAATAATACGCACTGCAGCTCATTACACCATACCGCAAACGTCCCCAAAACCTTTTAGAAAGAATATACCACGGTGGAATCAGGAATTAACCAAACTCCGCGCAGTCAAACAAAATTTATGGTACCAATATAAGCTCACTCGTTCCACAATTAACTTAATCCAATACAAGAAAGCAAACTCGCTTTTTAAACATTACGCAAAAATCGCTAAAAGTAATCCGGCAACAAAAATCCAGGCGATATGGAGCAATATCAAAATGCTTACCGCAGCTTCAAGGCAGACAACTTTTTCCCACATAAATACTTCCAACAGGACCCTATGCGCATCACTAGACATTGCGAATCACTTTGTCTCGTTCTTGTCTTCTGCCTCGGAAGATACAAACTTCTCTAGTGTTTTTTGTAATAATAAATAGAATTACCTAAATCGACAGTCTAACACCTTACACCCACTCTCAATAGCCGCAAAGCAGATTAATTCTAGAATACAACTTGCGGAACTTGAGTTCGCTCTCTCTTCTGTGAAAGGCAAAACCCCCTAAATCTCTGCATGGGAGTATTTGGACAAAAATTCTAAAATCTTCTGCAAAAATGCCAACAATTTGTAGGACTAAGTAGCCAAAGTGCTGTATTGCCAAATATTGCGATGTTAAGACTTTTCAGTGACGATCGATGCTTTGTAAATTGAAGATTTTCATTTTTGTGTCCGTCGCGAAAAATAATGTACATACATATAGACGGCGCTTGTGTGCGCGGGAGACGCAATGCTCGCGATTATGAATGAACGGCAAACGCGCGTGCGTTTATGAATGAATTTTTTATTCTGGTATGAAGTTTCCTCTATTTTAGAATATTCGCCGCCGGCGCAGGTGCAGCTGCAGTTGCAATTGCGCTGTGATTTAATTAAGATGTTTGGACACAACATTGTCTGTTTCATTCAATTATTTCGCATCCACAGAAAAACAAAATCAACACCAAACCCCAAGTAAAATATTAATTATTTTCAAAAGGTTTTTTGAAGTGTAATAACAATAAAAAATCTTGAAATAAAGTAAAAATTTTATTAATACATCTTTGGAGGTCGAAACTCGTTGATATGCTTTTAATATTTCACTTTTTTTAATTTTTAAAAATATTTATGATGGCATGTGAAACAGGAAAGGGTGAGTTATTTTTGCCATATGTTTGTATATTTATGTAAGTAAATAAAACCAAAGTTTACTTACTCTTATGTTATATGTTAAATAAATCAAAACTAGTTCAAATATGAACATTTAATTTTTTTGGAATTTTTATACCTACTTTTGTATGTAGGTATGCATATTAATTTGTTGACCTAATTTTATTTATACCAAAAATATTTTTTGAGCCTAAGGCCAGTTTTTTATCCAATATTTTCTAATTTAAAAAAAATTTGCCTTGAGCTAAAAATTATTGATGATATTTATAATTATCTACAAATTTGTAAATATTTTGGCTAGAAATATAAAGTCCTGTAAAATGTCGTGTAAGAAGTTCACGATTAAGTAATGATTTAGACACGCGAAAATTGTGTGTGGTGTGGCAGGGCTGGTATAAGCGAAGCTTTATTATGCATTTTACAACTTTTTTCCAAGTTCTAATTTTAATTGAATATATTTTTGCGACATTTGATTTTTTAAATTTTATTTTTATGTTTTTAATTTCATTCTTCATTCATTATCTGTATTCTACTTTTAGTTTTAAGTACTGAATATTTATAAATGTTTTGTTAACCTGCATTTGTATTGCCGAACTTTTTTCATGTATTAACTAAGGTACATGTGCATACACTCATTTACAAAAATTAAATAATTAAAAAGCATTAAAGTCAAAAATACATTGAGCTCTTTATTTCGTTTTGAATATCAACAAAATCTTTCATTCTCAAATTTTTCTATTTATTCTCATCTTCATTCATTTGTATATAGCTGTTAACATCAAATTTTATATTTTTCCTCTGCTAACATTTAATTTAACATTTTTGGTGCCTTAAAAATGCTTATTTAATAGTGTGGTGCAGATCCAGTTTGGAAACGTATCAGCCCTGTTAACGACCATTGCCGAATAGTTTCCACATTGGATTTGCAGCTTCTCATACTTCTAAGTTCTTTAGTGCGCCGCACTTAATTGAGGTATGATTGGAGATAGGAATAATGAGAAACCAAGTGATTATCACACGGTTGAATGCTCGCCTAGCAACTCCGTGTACCATCGTTCGATCCCTGATAAAGTCAAGAAAGAAAGGGAGGTGTGGTGATCTCCGAAATAGCAGCTATCGCTTCTACCACTTTGAATTATCGTTGCGTTCCCATATTGTGCGCTAATAAAAACTGGCCTCGTGCTTAATAAAGGCTACCTTTTCAAGCGGCAATCTCTACCTCCAATTCTTGGTTGACTTGCGGCTTCTTTTCTGCTTAATGTTACTACTTAAAGCTGTATGCAGATCAGCAACGGTGTTTTCCTCAGCCCCTCTATCAGTATCTCTTTTTCAAAAAGTATATCCACCCAATAGAGTTGATGTTCAGCGTTGTGGTGTTATTTTCGCTAGCACGTTTGCCGATCGTTGGTTGTGGTGAGTTCGGCGAACCCGCTACCGCAGTGTTGCAGTGTTGGTTTTGCAAGTGAATTTGGTGGTCTCTGCTCGGGCACCATTTGTGAAGTGGGTTGTGTCAAAGGCTGAGGTAAAACTCAGTCTAGCCAAGGTCGAGTGAAGACGTTATAATTCGATGTATTAAAGGCGAACACATACACACATGTGGCATGGTTTACTCGCAGTTTTTGTACTGAAAGAGAAGATCTTCTGGGTATAGAGACAGGGAGTAAAGAACCGGGAGACATCGACGATATTTGCAGCAGTAATCGTTTCTACAGGTTGAAGTACGCAGCACGGCAGGAAACTCTCAGCAGCAGCGGTTTGAGCACTGGTAGCACGGAAGGTGACCCTCCTGCGCAGCGGAGCGATTAGCGGTCAGTGGTTGGGACACTGGTATCAGGGCGGGTAACTCTTCTCATTGGTAATATATTTGTAACTGCTGATACCATTCTAAATGTCTGAGCTTCTGAAATACCTTTTTGCCGTCGAAATAAAAAATTGTTATTAACCCTATCAATTCTATTAAAAGATACATCAGAAGTGGTTAGTGTACCCGTTTGGAAAACACATCTGATTTTGTGAATATTTCCCAACTTCAATTCAATTACTATTCCCATTATGTGAATAAACGCTGATCTGATGAACCATAAGTAATCAATCGAACTATGCATTTAGAAAGCAAAAGGTAAACTGTAAAAGGTTACACGTAAAAGCAGTACATGGCCAAACCATGGTTGATAAAAAATGTCGTGCTAAGAAAGTGCTGAAATGTCGAAATGAGTTGATGTGCGAATAGCTCAAAAAACATTTTCTCCTGTAATAACTGACTAATATGAATGGATAGTCTCCTGTTTCGTTCAAAGCTTGTAATGAAGAAAAATGTCTTTACTTGTTTGAATAAATTATGTTTTTCTTGTAAACAATAAAGCGTTTTTAGTTCGGGAAAAAGCTACGATTGACTACATTGTGCAAAAGGGGCATAAATCGGGCTACGTAGATTATGAACACCCCTTTGGTCTGCAGAGGATTATTATTTTTTTAAAATAGCTCAACGTAAAGATGGAAATGATGGATATTCGTTTTTTGAATGAAGTCGGAAACAATGTTTGAGAGTAAGCTTTCACTTGTAGGCCAAACATTTATATCGCGAATGAATGATTCAATAGTACTAGTATGGAGTAAACGCACATCACGGTGTGCCCAGGCAATATAATGTTAATGCAATATATTTTATACAAACTACTAATTATAATCATTGATAGCCTAGTTCGGTTTCGATTTTGGCCAGTACAATTATCTCAATATAGACTGGCAAAAGAATGAGTTTCTCTTTGGTCCAAAATGTTTAAATATCGAACAATGGCACAGCAAATTTCGCTGCAACCACGCGCGCCATTCCTGGTGCCTTTTTCATATGCTTTCATTATTTCTAGGTGAGTATTTATTTTTCCCACATAAGAAGTTTTGATGAAGTGAGTATTTGTTCTAGGATATTTTTGGAAATATTAAGCATTTTAAGTAAAAACTGTTGGGAAACCTTATAACCTTTAACATTATAGTTAACGAAATGATCATAGCTTTATCGCTTTTTACCACCGTTCTCCTTTCAACCTATTTTTGTCGAATATTTTTTGCCGATACCCCAAAAATATTCATTAATCGTCAACCGATCTTGCTCATCAAATTTTTCAGAACACTTATTTCAACACTGGTTCCCTACGCAAGGGCAAGGGCTTGCCTTCACTTCATTAAGTCTTCACTTTGGTAATTTTGTTTGTCTTTTTATAACCCCTTTTTCCAATGCATGTTTCATTTTCTAATCCAGCCGAAGATCTTTCCAATCGGAACAATGTCTGAGTAGTCGGCGTCGCTATACGGAACAGGCGGAAGGAATAAAAACAAAGTTTTGTATTACTAGGAATATTCTCCATCCATTGCATGAGTATAAATAGCACATTTACAATACCAAGGTATGCACCAAGTCTAGAATTTATTTTCTTCGTTCATAGAAGGCATTTGCCAAATATTTACTGACGGCCCAACTTTTCGCTTGGTTACAAAAGAAATAACAGCTGATACAGGTTTGCACAAAGCTTGCCATCACATCATGCAACCAAACAAACTGGGTTTATAGTAGCATGAGCACGAAAAGATTGCACAATATTTGAATACATGAAACAATAACAAAATTATCCAATCGTGCTATTTATGCTATATATGCTAGGCATTATGCAATGGATCGAGAATACCCCTACTGTTTTATGCAATATAAGATATAATCAACTACCTCATTTTAAACAAAATGCATGATAGCCACTAACCCAAAATTATTTATTGGTTTCTAATATATCTGCGAGTTACTGAAAATAAGCAATTTTGGTGTAAGTAATAGTTCCCAGTCACGAAAAATGTAAACAAAATGCAAAACTTCATTTACTCTGTAATTGTTGTCGCTCTAAATCTGTAACGGTACTTCTTTTGGTCATGGTATTTTTTGAGATGATTGGAATAATCAGAAATTATCGATCTGCGTGAAAAACTAAATTCGATAATTGAGGTAATGGCGGATACGTTGTGCGATTTGTTAAATAATTTAAGGCCATCAATTTCAACATCGATTAGAACTTCTGTGCCGAAACAAATATTTCTCACATGCTTATTTGCGAATCCCTTAGTACGGTTGTTGAGTTCGAATATGCTTACTTCAAAGACTTAAAACGTGCGTGTGTAACATAAGAGTTAATATTCTCGCGCCTACTTTGGTTAATATTTGGTCTACACAAGAGTTAATAGCAAATGCCATTTCGATTATTTTTCTATTCTCTTCTCGCCTTTGTACTACTCGCTATCATTGTTGGTTACCGCTCCCATACTCGTTCGCCGTTTGAAGTAAGCATATTATAATTTGTATTAATAGTTATAATTAAATAAAAACTGAACTTTTAAAAGGGATTGTATCGCGACTTTTATTTGGAGCCGCTGAGTCATCTTTAATCGCAAAAACCCCGCAACATTGCTGGTCCTTCGCACCGGATTGGTTCAACCCGCTCGTAGAAGTGCAAGTATAGCTTGCGAATCGTTATTAACTAAAAATACAAATACGTAAAATATCTTTCACTTAAATTAAAAAGAACTTTTGGGTGCTGCAGCCACTCACAAAGTGTATATCACGTACAAGTTGTTCCATGTTCAATAAAGCGTAATTTTAAGAGACTCTGTCTTGTGCTCTGTAAGCCGACCTACATTCGACATTCGTAATTTTGCAATTCGCTGTACCTTTGATTGGCCCTTTGCAAGGTGACCTGTGTTTGACTATCATCATTTTGACTCTTTTGTTGTGCCATCTGTTTGCCCTCTGTAAGACCCGTACGGTATCGCTCACCTAAAAACCACCGATCGAGCCAAAAGTGAAAATGTCTGCATTCGTCAAAACGCCCGACCCTGCGCTTAATGCCATCAAAAGGTTCATGACAAAAAGCATTGACGATGCCTTTGCCATGGACTTAGATAATTTAGAAAGCTACTTGCATCTGCTAAACGAACAATGGATTCGCTTCAATACCGCACAAGATGCAGTTGACTTCTTGTGGAATCGATAATGCTGACGTAGAAGAGAACGCGCGTATTCAAGGCGAATCGTGGTACGCTACAGCTTTGGCCAACTTCCAGCGTGTTCGGAAGCGTCAGATGGTATCTCAAACGCGGTCCTCACCCTCATCAACACCCGTATCTGCAACAATACGTTTACCACAAATGGAGCTGCCGTCGTTTTCGGGTGATTCCAAAGAGTGGATTTCGTTCTATGATGCCTTCTGTTCATTGGTTGACGCTAACGCTGCTTTATCACACGGGCAAAAATTGCATTACTTGCACAGCTGTCTAAAAGGGGACGCACTGAGCATTATAAGTGGGTTTAAGATATGTGATGCGAACTACTCAGAGGCATGGAACTCACTGAAGTCTCGCTATAAAGTCATGCGAGTCATCGTGGACGCGCATCTCAGGGCGATAGCTGACACGCGCAAGGCAACGAATGATACTGCTGATGATATAAAGAGCGTTCTTGATGCATTTCAGCAACACATTCGAAAGCTGAAAGCATTAGGGCGCCCCGTCGAGTTTTGGGACGATTGGTTAGTACATGAGATTGTTAATAAATTAGCGTTTGAAACCCGAAAGCAGTGGGAGTTATCACTCGTTAGTGATGAACTTCCAACATTAGAGCAGCTGACAGGTTTTTTGGAGATTAGGTGTCGCTCATTAACAATGCTTAACGCGCCTGCAGGTCAGGCATCGATTATTAAGTCGTCTATGCATCAAGCAGCAGGCAAAATAACCAAAGCATTTCACGCGATGCCGGAGCAGAACCGCACGCCTTGCATTTACTGTAACGCAGCACACAAGATTTATGTCTGCGACAAATTTCGCAATTTAGACTCATCCGCTAAGTCAAAATTCATAAGGGAATCGAAAGCTTGTTTAAATTGTTTGAGTCCTGGGCACTACAAAGAGCGTTGTAATATCACATCCGCATGCAGTGTATGCTACCAACGTCATCATACGCTGCTTCATGGTGCCGCAGGTTCACCCGCCACATCCGCTCATGTCATTGAGACTATCGACAATGGTCCGAATACCGGATCTGCCGTCAATCATGCAACCGCTTCGCCCGCCTCATCTGGCTTGGTTTTGTCAGCAAATAGCGCTGCTACACACTTTTCGCCCAGCTTAAGTTCCGCTTCCAGACCGCTACCCGCGACACAAAAAACAGTGATATTGTCTACCGCTTTAGTAAAGGTCCGTGATTTCTCCGGTTGTTGGCAGACCGCTCGATTATTATTTGATACCGGGGCGCATGCCTCGTTCGTAACGGAGGCATGTGTACAACGCTTGGGTCTACCCCGTACGTCGTCCTATATATTCGTTACCGGAATCGGTTCATCACAAGGAGGTCGGTGTAGAGGCGAGACGTTGCTTTCGTCATATTGTTCGGATGAATGCTACGCAATCAACGCGCTCATCCTTCCAAAAATCACAAACGATTTACTAACTCAGACATTGAACGTTTCGAAATGGCCGCATATTCAAGGGTTATTCCTGGCTGATCCGCATTTCGCGAAACCAGGACGCATAGACATACTAGTTGGTGTGGATGTAATGGAGCGTTTCATCTACACGGCGCTTCGGAAGCGTCCGCTAGGCACCACTATGACGCAAAGAACCGTTTTTCCAGCTTATTTGGAAACGTTGACAACTCTACTTTGCCCGCGCTTAGTTTACAGTCACTGCATTGTGACGTTCAGCTGGATCGAGCGCTCGCTAGATTGTGGGCACTGGAAGAATCGCCGCAAAAAACACACCTTACGTACAAAGAATGCTTCTGCGAAGATCACTTCAATCCTACGCACAAAAGAACGCCGGGCGGTCGCTTTGTTGTGGGGCTAACCGCTGAAGCCAAATGTACGATTGGGTGAATCACGAAACTTCGCTGTTCGCCGTCTGTTACGCATCGAACGGAGGCTAGCTGGTGACAAAGATTTACGATTGGAGTTACCGACTAGCCTTCGTTTCGTACGGTCACTCGTTATACGTCAAGCGCAGTCGCTAACTTTCTCATACGTTGTCGTGCTCTGTTACGCAAGCTCCACGTGTACTTCGTTTCTTGTGCATTTCGCAATAAAGTTACAACTATTTAATTCAGTAATTCAATTTACAAAACCTATATTCGGTGAGAAGGAGTGTGTGTGGTGAAATGCCCCTTGGGGCTACAAATTTAGGGGAAAATAGGTTCGCCCATCTTTCCCCTAGTCCTCAGCAAAAACGCAAAAAACTCAATAAAACAATCGAAACACTCCCAGAACTACCAGTCATAAACATCACAAAAAATGATGACCCCAAATACATCGTGTTGAAAGCTTCTGGAAGTGATAAGCCTCTTACATAAGCCTCAGCAAAAACGCAAAAAACTCAATAAAACAATCGAAACATTCCCAGAACTACCAGTCATAAACATCACAAAAAATGATGATCCCAAATACATCGTGTTGAAAGGTTCTGGAAGTGATAAGCCTCTTACTAGTTATTCATGCTTTGGTGTTCACAAATCTATATTAGCTATTAGCAAAGAAATAATAAGCATTAGTGATCAACGTGACGGCAGCCTCTTAGTCTTAACCAAGAATAAGAAAATAGCTGAAAAATTTTGGAATGTCAAATCTCTCCCAGGCATTTGTCCGATCACAGCCACCTACCAAGTTAATGTGAACTGTGCCAAAGGGACAATATTTGCACCTTTCCTTATCAATGTAACCGACGATGAAATTATAGAAGGCTTGCAAGAGTACGGTGTGACTTCAGTTTATAAATTTAAAAAACAAATAAACAACAACTTAACTCCAACCGGTGCACTGCTTCTCTCATTTAGTTTCCATCTACCAGAAAAAATTGATGTAGCATGGAGCAAAATTGCAATCCGATGCCCTGCAAGACATGCCAAATACTCGGACACACAATGAAATATTGTAAGAACCCCCCTGTGTGCGCCAACTGCAGCCTACCTCCACACGCAGAAGTCGAGTGCAGCAGAATTATGTGCGCAAACTGCTCAGGTGCCCATCCCGCATTTTCGAGCTAATGCCCAAAATATACCCAAGCGAAAGAAATTCTAGAAATTAAGACAATTAACAAATGTAGTGTGCGAGAAGCAGTAAACAAGTACAAAGCACAAACTCCAGAAAACTTGCCTCTTCAATCATATTCGCGCGCTGTTAATTCATCTTCTCATTCACCCAAAAATAGCAATAACCAAAACACTGACAAAATCATCATTCCCACAACAGCAACTAACAATATTAACTCCAAAACTTCAAACTCGAACTCAAGTTCGGCCTCTTTCAACTTCCAAAAAAACAATAGTCTAAATTCCTCAAACAAAACAACAATAAGTAAATTACCCGATCTCAATGCTTCTAGCATGAAGTCCACATCCTTAAAAAAACTTCAGTACGGAAAACAACAGCAATAAATTCAGTGACTCTTCCCCATTCAATTCCAAAGCTTTAGATAGTAGGCCTACGGCTTCACCAAACATCAACACTCAAAACAGCATTACTCTCAATGAAACCTCCACTATTGACACCTTCAATATTAATCCCACATTTCTGGCAAATCCCAACACGCAAAACAACAATAACAGTAGTAACAATATTTCTTAGTTCTCCTTTTGTTCAATAAGGGATGAAGAGATATCGCTTGACGTAGCTGACGCTAAATCAGGCGACGGCCGACAGCACTTGGATAATTAGGAGCACTGCCGTACGTTATTACAGCCACTCTGTTCTGCAGAGCGTACGCTTGTAGTAAATGAGAGCAGCACCTCCCCGCTCTTAAATTTAAACTTATTCACCTTTCTTAATGCTCTCTATACTACAATGGAACATGAATGGATACTTTAATAATTATACTCAACTTGAAATTCTCCTCAATTGCTATTCTCCCTCTATTCTACTCTTAAACGAAACACACATACCGCGCAATTTTCGCGCCAAAAAACTATATTGGCTATTTTTGTAATCTACCCCTTATAAACACGAGTAAGCAAGGTGTAGCTATATTAATAAAAAAAACATATTACTCCCAAAACAATGCCCATAATAACTCATATCGGCGCGTTAGCGATTGAAATAGAGCACCCTCTAAAATTAACAGTCATGTGCGTATACATCCCGCCAACACAGAATTTCTCTTGTGCTGAGCTTACACAACTCTTAAATCAATCCCCCTCATAACTCATTATTGGTGGAGACCTTAATGCATGGAGTACCATGTGGGGGTCCCCTCGCACCAATTCCAGAGGAGAAAAAATTGAGGACGCTATATTGTCTTCAAATCTTATTTGTCTTAATGATGGCTCACCAACGCACTTTTCGACACGCAATTCTTTTACGCACATTGATGTGACTCTATGTTCTGCCCACATAGCTCCTCTATGTTCTTGGAAAACTAGATACATTACACAGTAGTGATCACTTTCCCATACTTACCCAAATAAATTCGAACAATCCAGCTTGCAACTTCAAATATATTCCTAAATTCCAATTGGATCAAGCAGTTTGGAAAAACTTTCAAAAGCAGTGTCTCCGGCGGTGCAGCACTATACAAGTTTCATTAAACACAAATCAAGAAGCTGCGAAAATTTCAAAAATAATACGCACTGCAGCTCATTACACCATACCGCAAACGTCCCCAAAACCTTTTAGAAAGAATATACCACGGTGGAATCAGGAATTAACCAAACTCCGCGCAGTCAAACAAAATTTATGGTACCAATATAAGCTCACTCGTTCCACAATTAACTTAATCCAATACAAGAAAGCAAACTCGCTTTTTAAACATTACGCAAAAATCGCTAAAAGTAATCCGGCAACAAAAATCCAGGCGATATGGAGCAATATCAAAATGCTTACCGCAGCTTCAAGGCAGACAACTTTTTCCCACATAAATACTTCCAACAGGACCCTATGCGCATCACTAGACATTGCGAATCACTTTGTCTCGTTCTTGTCTTCTGCCTCGGAAGATACAAACTTCTCTAGTGTTTTTTGTAATAATAAATAGAATTACCTAAATCGACAGTCTTACACCTTACACCCACTCTCAATAGCGGCAAAGCAGATTAATTCTAGAATACAACTTGCGGAACTTGAGTTCGCTCTCTCTTCCGTGAAAGGCAAAATCCCTGGCCTAGACAGAATCTCATATCCGATGGTAGAAAATCTACCGCACACCGTTAAGGATAGGATTGTCGACCTGTATAACAACATATACAATAGTGGCCACTACCCGCAATCCTGGAAAACTGCCTGCATATTGGTACATTGAAACCTACCTAGCAAACCTGCTCCAGATATAAACAGTTACAGGCCAATTTCTCTTCTATCGTGTCTAGGAAAAGTGATGGAAAAAATTATCGTCAATCGGCTCATGTGGTATGCCAAAAGTAAAAAGTTGATAAACCCGAACTAAGTAGCATACAATAAAGGTATGGGGACCATTGATGCGCTATTGCATCTCGACCACTTTGTATCAAACGCACTTTCGTCTAAAAATCATGTCTCGTTGCTATCAATCGACTTTCAAAAAGCGTTTGACCGCATCGGCGGTCACATCATCTTAAGACAACTAGACAAATGGAAAGTGGGTCCGAAGGTAATTAAATTTATTAAAAGCTACCTCAGGAACAGAATGTGCAGAGTAAGAATTAACGGGTTCCTCTCAACTGCCCAACCCTTAGCTAATGGCACTCCACAAGGGTCTCCCCTCTCAGCATTTCTTTTTGCTATCGCGTTTGATGAAATCGCACAGATAGCCGATAAGTTTCGCGGAATAGAATATCAACTTTACGCGGACGACGTGCTTTTTTACACTAAAAACTCAAACCTCTCAACTGTCACTAACCTATTTCAAAACATCCTAAAAGAAATCACAGAATGGTCCATATCATCAGGCCCCGCCATATCGTACGAAAAAACTAAAAACCTGCATATATGTAGAAAACGCTGCTGCAGTGGTTTAACAATAAACTTCAACTGCATATCAATCAGCTCTGCATCAGAAATTAGTATACTAGGTCTGATCGTAGATACGAAATATAACTGTAAGGAACATTGGAAATATGTTAGAGATAGTATAAATAAGATATTAAATGTAATCAAGTACTTGTCATCGAAAAAAAGCTTTGTACATCCGCCTTCTCTGGTCACCGCAACTAGAGCTCTCATTTTGGCAAAAATCGACTACGCAAACTATCATCACCTTACCATGCAGCAATCCGTAGAAGCATTCGGGCATTTCCAACAACACCGCTTCGAAACCTTTTCGCTGAAACCAACCTTCCTTGCATACCAGACAGAATTAAAGAGTGCTCTAATCGACTCCTGAGTAAACTGCTATTCACGTCGAACACAAATCTTATAAAAGACTTCAACAATGCAGCCTCCAGAAAAACGCAACCTAAGCTGCTATCAGTCGTATCGAAATGCATCGATCTTTGCAAGAAGCTTGAGCTGCCACTGACCGTAAAGCAACCAAATGCGGAAACTCAACCCCCTTGGATGATTGAAAACATCACTTTTTCAATCAAAGCACTTCAGCTTCCGAGAGAGAGTACAGCGAAAGAGACTCACCGAGCCATTTTTAACGCTGAAAATTCTAAGTTTTCAAATCTTAGATGGAGCTTCCTCTTTACGGATGGCTCAAAAACACCCGACACAACGGCTTTTGCGGTCACTAAAGAAAACGGGGATATAATAAAGCATGACATACTAAACCCAATTTGCTCAGCCTTTACTGCTGAGCTAGCCGCATTAACGGAAGCTATCACATATGTATGCTAGCCAATCCAAGGGAAAAACTACCATATGTATGTACAGACAGTAAATCCCCATCGAGTCGCCATTAAATACACAAAAAGAAATTATTTCTATTCGGAACAGGATAATACGATCTCCAAGGAAACTCAAAATCATGTGGGTTCCAGGTCATATATACATAATTATTTTACCAAGCAGGATGTACTATGCGAAATTAACAAACGGCAACGTGACACACTACTCCAGGAATGGCAACTCTACAATCATCATTATGCAAACATAAACCCGTACAGGACGAAGCCGACCTTCGCGTCAGATGTTCATCTCAAGGAGTTAAAACCGTACATTCGATTACGCCTCGGGCACACAATACTTACGCAAGCTCACTTACTGCAACGATTACCACCTAACGTGTTTCCACTATGTGACGAAATTGCAACAGTAGAGCACATATTAAAATCTTGCCGAAATTTGACATCCTCAAGAAATTCTTTCCCAAATTAACATAACAACAATATACAATTTTCTCAGAGCCAATGACCTGTTAAGGCGGATTTATTTATTATTATCTACTATTTTGTAACTTAGTTTTAAGCCCTTATCAGCCAATATCCATTACAAGAGACAGCCGATGGCCTATGATGCTAGTGCTGCTAATTTTTTTTTTTAACTTTATATATGAACTTGTTACTATGTAAAGCAAATAAATAAATAGATTTACGATTGCGTTACTATGAGTTCATGCAAGAACTCATTGATATGGGCCACATGGAGGCAGTCTCTGAATTGACGAGCGAAGCGTATTATAATAAAGGATTCCAGTGTTACGACTAAGTTGAGGGTTTTTTTCAACGCGTCCGCCAAAACTACGACGGGGAACTCGCTAAATGATTTGTGGGGCCTCAGCTACAAAACGACTTGAACTCGATATTGATGCGCTTTAGAACGTATCGGTATGTGGTAACCGCAGACGTTGCGAAGATGTATCGCCAAGTCTGTGTTTCGTCAAAGCACGTCGATATGCAGCAAATCGTTTGGCGATTCGACCCATTTTCGCCCATTAAGGATTACCGTATGCATCGCGTAACGTATGGAGTTGCTGCTGGGTCTCACTTAGCTGTAAAGTCGGTGCAATAAACTGCTAAGTGCTCGTCCAATACTGGCAAGAAAGCTGTTCACGCGATTTGCAGAGACTTCTACATGGACGATCTGCTAACTGGTGCCTCTTGCAAAACAGAACTTTTATCGCTACAACGAAATATTTCCGAGATTCTCAAAGAAGGTGGTTTTGAACTACGTAAGTGGGCATCGAACTGTACGGAACTGAACGAGAGCATCTCAAATGCATCTCAAAGCATACCGGATTACGAAGTTGCCGGTAAGGACGTCCACGCACTGGGCCTTATTTGGAATAAAGAAGACGACTACTTCACATTCGCTGTTGATCTTAAAAAACCGCCTGCTATTTTGACCAAAAGGGCCTTTTTAGCTGATGCCAGTACTCTTTTTGACCCGCTGGGTTTGCTTACTCCTGTGACGATTAAGTCAAAGATGTGGTTCCAGGACATTTGGCGCGCTGAGGTTGGATGGGGTGAGCTGATACCAGATCCAATCGCTAAGCTTTGGCTTGAACGTCGCGAACAGCTGCAGCAGTAAGCAAGGTTGAAGGTGGGTCGCTGGCTTAGCTTTGGAACGATTGGGTCGTTAACTGAGTTGCACATTTTTGCTGACGCTTCCGAGGGCGCTTACGCTGAAGTTATGTACGCACGCACCGTTCACAGCGACGATCAGGTCACCGTTGCAGTAATTTCGTCTAAGACCAAGGTAGCCCCAATAAAAACAACATCGTTGCCTCGTTTCGAACTGTGTGCTGCTCATCTCGCTGCCAAGTTGGTCAAAAGTGTGTTACATAGTTGGGACCATCTCCGCTACCCGTTATTTGCTTGAACGGATTCAACTATTGCATTAGTATGGTTGCAAGCGCACCCCAGCAGATGGGAAACGTTTATCGCGAACCGCGTCGCCGAATCACCTGAATGCTGAAATCACCTACGTTCTGAAGGAAACCCAGCCGACTGCGCCTCTAGGGGTATAAATCCGATCGAGCTTATACACCATGAGCAATGGTGGACTGGTCCAGATTTCCTAAGAAGTTCAAATCAGTTTTGGAAGCAAGCCTCACAAAAATCGCATCTAACTGAGTTGGGCCTCCGAAAGAAAGTTCCCGTTCATGTCACGAATTCGGATAGTCACTGGTCGAAAATAACGAAATATTCATCATATTCAAAAGTACGACGAATCCTTGCTTACACCCTACGGTTTATTTCTAATGTCCGCTCGGCTATTCAAGGCACTGGTAAAGAAGGTTATGGTACTCCTAGCTGTCGAGAAATATCTGAAGCAGAACTTCGCTTAATTAGGTATACCCAACACATTTATTTTTCTAACGAAATATCTCTTTGCAGCGCAAAAGGGCCAATCGCGCTTCGCAGTAGTCTCTTGCGCTTGCAACCGTTTCTTGATTCAGATGGTGTTATTCGAGTAGGAGGTCGGCTGAGGTCCGCAGATGTCGCGCACGATGCAAGGCACCCGGTAATCCTGCCTAAAACGTCGCCGCTGTCTGAATTGATAATCTTCGACATTTATAGATATACGTTACATGCCGGACCCCGCATAATGCAAGTGGTTTTGCAACGCCGCTATTGTGTGATCGGCGCCCGCACCTTAATTCGCAACGCTTATCATAAGTGCGTAAAATGCACCAGTCTAAATCGCAATCTCGCAACGCAACCAATGAGCGACCTTCCTGCATCTCGAACTACATATGTCCGCTGTTTCACGCGCACCGCTGTGGACTTCGCCGGCCCATATATGTTCAAGTTCACTCATGGAAGAGGGGCGAAATCCACCAAAGGCTACATTTGCTCCCTCATTTGCATGTGTACCGGAGCAGTGCACCTGTAATTTGTGGGGGATCTATCTACATCCGCTTTCCTGAATGCGTTCAAACGGTTTATTAATCGTAGAAGGTACTGTAAGAGGGAACTTCGTAACAAGTACGAGCATTGCATGCAAGACGACAAACTTCATTCGTTCTTTGCCGACTCCAATATTGAGTGTCGCTTCAATCCACCGACCGCACCCCATATGGGAGGGTACTGGGAGACCTTTCCAGAGCCTAAGGGTCAAGGGTTCTCTGGAAGTCTTCAACAACGATGACAGTTACTTTCCGCAATGTGGCGGCACTTCTGGCGTCGTTGGAGGGACGAGTATCTCGTCAGTTTGCAGCGTTGCACCAAGTGGTTCCGGCCTTCGCGAAATTTCGAAGAAGGAGATGTCGTAGCAGTTTTCAATGAACCTTCACCTCCTACAAAGTGAACACTTGCAAAGGTGATACGCTGTAATCCTGGAACTGATGGTTGGGTGCGACTCATCAAAGTGAAAACGTCGAATGGAGAATTCGGTCGTCCAATAACCAGGATGTGTCTTTTACCTACGAAATAAGATATATTTTCCAACGGAGTAAACTCCTAGTTTAATTATCATCGTGTATAAGTCTGCAATTTTAAGTTTTCTCTAATGTTTTCTTTGAAGATCATTTATTGAACATTGAGTTTGAATATGCTTACTTCAAAGACTTAATACGTGCGTGTGTAACATAAGAGTTAATGTTCTCGCGCTTACTTTGGTTAATGTTTGGTTACACAAGTGTACAAATATCCAGACGCACGGTTGGATATTTGGAAATAGAAAAATTAAAAGGATTTTGTGGTTTAGTTTTAAATGTAAAAGGCAGATTTATTCTATTGCATATATGTAGATATACATTAATTTGGCTTTACCTGTGGTGTGAATCCTGGTGGTAGCGTGTGTCGCTCTAGAAATCCTGTGAACGAGTGCCATTATGAAAAAACGTACGGTTGCCGTCAACCGCAGTTTTATTGGAAAGCAATTAATGGAAAGATTAGCAAAAGGAATTATCCGGCGGGAAATACGGAGTAATTCGCAGTTGCATGTGTATGCGTACATACACACGTATTAGGGCGGTTAGAAAATATTTACGCTGCGGCGTAAACATGCCGGCCCCCTTGCGGTAAGCAAAAATCCTGAGCGTTGACAACAGTCTACTACTGGTTCACACCACATCACATATTTGATTAAAAAATATTATTTTTTTTTGTTTGTTTGTTGAGCCGCTTGCTTGTTGTTTCCTTGAGCCGCTCCGTGTTCCTCCGTCATCGTCTCCTGTTCTCTACTAGGAAGGACGGTAATAAAAAAAATATTAGGCGAACATACGTGTGTTGTCGCGCTAATTAGGGTAATTATATGGGGCGTTTCGTCGTAGTGATCGGGAAGGACGTGTTCCCGAGTCAACTCGCCGCCAATTCTTTTGGATATCAGATAGTCGGGAAGAACGTGTTCCCGAGCCATCCGTTCGCTGATGATGAGCTGATCGGGAAGGACGAGTTCCCACGCCAGTCGTTCGTCGTTTCTTTTTGCTGGGCAGACGGTCTGAAAGGACGGGATCCAAAGCCGCGCTGCCTGGGCCGTCGGAAAGGACTGGTTTCCGAGCCGCGCCTTCGCCGTTCATGCTGCAGTGACGGTCGGAAAGTACAGGTTTCCGAGCCGCCACCCGTTGAAAGTGGTCGTAATGTTGGGTGGCAAGTGATATGGAACAAAATAACCAAAGAAAAAAAAATGATTTTATTTTTATGAAATTATAGCATGACAAAAATTGTATGCATATATATATATGTATTTTAGTGTTAATTTTATGTATATATGTATTTATGTATTTATTTTGTATTTGGTGCATTTATGCGCCAAGTGTCCAAAAACTTTCATCACCCACTGTAAAAATGGTATTTGGGTGTGATCGCATCGGTACACTTGCGCCCCCCATCGGTACATGGTGCCTAACTCCAGTTGCTCTTGAGGGTGGTGGACTTGGCTATGTCCACAGTTGCGAACGTAATATGGCATTACGATATATTTTTCATATATCGTAAAAACACCTGATTGCATATGATGTTTTAAATATATTTAAAGAAATAAAAAAATTGATTTGAACTACCTATTCCTGTATTTCGGTAGTCGCGGAAAGTGCCCCCCACCATGAAATGGCTCATTTTATGTACATATGCACATTCGATATTTGATTGTGGTGAGGTAGGTCAGCAATCTGGCATCCAGCAATCTGGCCTACCACCCACAAACAGTTTGTATGCCACTGTGCTTAATTTGCTGACCACAGTGGCTCTTCCAAAAAAAAATATTTGAACGTGAATTTTTGACGCGAGTGGTAGTGGCAATTATTGTTGATCAATTAAAAAGGTGTTAATATAAAAAATTAGTGAAAAAATCTTTGTCGTGTCGGGTCTTGACGTTGCTCTGCCCAAAGCAAAAAAGTTTTCGTGAAAAAAATGTATAAAGAAATACATTTTGAGTGTTAAAAAATCCATTCCAAAAGTGTTACAAGATTTTGCTAGCATTTCCATTTTGCTGGCGAATAAAATTATTAAAATGGAAATGGCAAATGGCTGGAGGCAAAAGCAGGCCAGGATTCTGGCAAAACAAAGGAGCAGGCAGCATCTCGTTCAGCACGAGCGGGGCTTCAGTTCCAGTTGTGGTGACTTTGAGGTTGGCGTACATGTCGCCATGTGCAGCTGGCCAACAGTGCCTGCCGTACATATGCGTACATCGCATTCATGGCGATGGTGGACGCATGCATGTGTACGGCGGCGATGATCAGGTAAGTGGTAATTTATATATTTATACTAATAATAATATAATAATTTTTGTACATAAATTTTTGTGTTTTTTACGTACATAAGTAGGTACATGTGCATGTATGTACATATGTATATCGATATATACATATCTACATGCACATGGTGGCGTGATGCGTTCGATTGCGAGGGCACAGTCGGAGGGAGGAGGGGTATGCCATGCGAAGATGGCGGATGATCGGAAGCAAAGAAAGGAGTTTGTAAAGTATTAGTGTGGATCGAAATTTTTTTTTTTTTTTTTTTTGTGTTTAATCAATTTTGTACACTGAACTAATTTGTTTTATTTCCCCACAGGTGAACAATTCGAATGAGATTTTTCCGGTGAGAGGAGCGGGACACCAGTGGAGCTGTTCATAACCAACAAGTAACTGTTTTGTTTTTATACGTATATGTATATATTTATTTAAAATTTTTTATGTGTATAGGGCAAATACTAGTACTTACATAGATGTTTCTAAAAAAAAAATTTTTTTTTTTTTTTAATTTTTTTTTGTTTTTAACGGATAAATTGGAAAGATCTAAGTACTAGCAAGAATTTGCAAGTTGGATAAAAAATTATTGGAAATTATTGAGTTGATCCAAAAAATATAAAGTTACGATAAAAGTTATTAAAATTTGAAAAAATGATAAAATATTTAAATATACAAAATGTTTAAATACTATATCAAAATATTTAAAATATATACATAAAAAAACTTGCAACTTCTCATTAGTTTTACGTTCTCTCCGCTTCTTGCGTCTTTACGTTTTCTCCGCTTCTTGCGTCTTTACGTTTTCCAAATTTTCTTTACGCTCTGAAATTTAGTTAGTGGATAGGGTTGAACCAGGCTGATTTTTTTGACAATCGGTCATAAATTCCGGAAAATTAACTCGAGCTATTGGTTAATTGTCGGTTAATTTCGAAATAGTTTCGGATATCAAAATGACCACTTTTCAAAGTTAACTGAAACTATTGGTTAGTTTTTCGGTTAGTTTTGAAATAGTTTCGGGTATTAAGTGACCACTTTTCAAAATTAATTCAAAACTATTGTTTAGTTTGTCAGTTAATTTTGTACGGGTATCGGGTACCGAATAACCACTACTTGATGTATGTAAAAACATGATTTCGCAGATTTATTTATTTCTGTACACCATCGTCGTAGGTAATCCATCGGAACATTTTCAAGTTAAGTACTTATATTATTAGAAAAAATGTCAGTACAGATTTCTTTATTTTCTTGTACTTCACGTACTGTTTATGAAATTTTTTTTTTTTTTTTTTTTTTTTTTTTTTTTTTAAGTACTTATCCTTGGGTAGGGGAAGTAGCGGTACTTTCGATGTAGGGCAGCAAAACCAATTTCGTTATTGGTCTGCTGGTTTGTCCCTTCGTAGTATAGATGTCGACGACGCGTACCCGGTTATCCGAGCCTGGGTGTAAGTTGATGACTCGTCCCATTCTCCACATGTTAGGCGGTAGATTATCCTCTTTTATAACCACAAGATCTCCTGTTTTGATGTTAGTTTGTGGATGTTTCCACTTTGTACGTTTCTGCATTTCCAGCAGATATTCAGCTTTCCATCTTTTACAAAATGTTTGATGTAGGGCTTTAAGTTTCTGCCATCGGTTTACGATCGAGGCAGGGCTTTCGTTGATTTCTAGTTCAGGTGGAGCTAATAGGTGTCCACCTACTAGGAAGTGACCGGGGGTAAGAGGCTCCAAGTCGGAAGGCTCATTCGAAGAGGGGCTTAACGGACGGGAGTTAAGGCATGACTCGATTCGGCATAGAAGAGTTGTGAACTCTTCGAATGTATAACTGAAGCCGGAAGCGATCTTCTTAAAATGGGTTTTAAAACTTTTTACCCCTGCTTCCCACAATCCGCCCATATGAGGCGCTGCAGTGGGTAAGAAATGCCATGTGATTATCTGATGGCTATATTTAATCATTACATTATTTCGCGCTTCAGTTATAAATGCTTTGAATTCTGATCGTAGAGATCGCGAAGCTCCGACAAAGTTGGTGCCATTGTCGGAGTAAACATTTTTTGGGCATCCTCTCCTGGCTATGAACCTAGCGAAAGCTGCCAAAAAAGATGCAGTGCTAAGGTCATTGGTGGCTTCCAAGTGTATAGCCTTAGTGGCGAAACACACAAACAGGCAGACGTAACCTTTTGAGATGCGACAACCTCTGCCGCGGAAGTTTTTTATATCGAAAGGTCCTGCGAAATCTACACCCGTGTTTGTAAATGCACGCGAATAGGAGGTGCGTTCCTGAGGAAGCACTCCCATAAGCTGCGTTTGGGTTTGTTTTCTGTGGATTGTGCAGACCTTACAATTATGGATGACAGCCTTTACCATATTTTTGACTCGGGGAATCCAGTATTGAACTCGAATGAGACGCAGCATTAATTGGTTCTCGCCATGCAGGGAGATTTTATGGATAAATTGGACAACAAGACGGGCTAATCGACACTTATAAGGAAGGATTATTGGGTGACGCTCGTTGTACGCTAAATCTAGCGATGCGCCAAGACGACCTCCAGTCCTCATAATCCCATTTTGATCTAAGAAAGGGTTAAGGGGTAGCACTTCGCTTTTTCTATCGATGGGTTTCTTTGACTCTAGGTTCGAATATTCATCACGGTAGTATTGCTTCTGATAAAGGATTATTAAGCGTTGTGTCGTTGCCTTAATTTCATCGGATGAAATTAAACAAGACTCTGCTCGAAAGGAAGCTTTTTTGTTCGGATGAGTGCTTTGGTAGAATCTCATGATATATGACAAGATTCTCAAAGCTCTCGGTAAATCTGAAAACCTATCGAGAATGTCCTCAAAATTTTGTATTGTTATTGTTGCGCATAAATGCGCCCTTTTTTCTTCGATGTTGGTGTTATAGTTTGTCTCTTGTCTTGGCCAATTTTCCTTGTCTTCTTGCAACCAAGAAGGGCCGTGCCATCACAGAGTGTTATCGACTAATTCGTAGGCGAGAACTCCTCTGCTTGCCATATCTGCTGGATTTGATGCCGACTTCACATGAAGCCAGTCAGTATTTCCGACTTTGTCGAGTATTTTGGTTATACGATGTGCTACGAACGTTGACCACGAACATGGAGGTTTACGTATCCATGCGAGCACAATTGTGGAATCTGTCCATAAGTGTACTTGTACCTGTCCTAGTGGTAGGTTGCCAAGTACCGACTCAATACTTTCGGCGAGCAATACCGCGCCGCAGAGTTCTAATCGGGGTAGAGAAATAGTTTTAACTGGAGCAACTTTTGTTTTTGCTACCAGCAGATTCACTAGAACTTCACTACCCTGCTTAACCCGTAAGTATACCGTAGCTGCATACGCTTTTTCTGAAGCATCGCAGAAGCCATGTACTTCGACGTCATGGGCGGGAGAAAAATAGACCCAACGCGGTATCTTAATCCTCTCTATCTCGCGGTAGTGTTTGGTGAAATTTTGCCATTTTTCCAAAGTAGTTAAAGACACAGGTTCATCCCACTCTGTGCCTTCCAGCCAAATGTTTTGCATCAATATTTTGGCTACTATTACAATGGGCGCAAGCCATCCTAGCGGATCGAACAGCTTGGCGATCGAAGACAATATAGACCTTTTTGTGATTGTGTCACTATGCTCCATTGGTCTTGTTAGGAAGTAAAAATAATCCGAATGGGCGTTCCACCTTATTCCAAGAGCCTTAACTGTGCTGGTGTCTTCGAATTCCAAAAAATCTTCGCTTAGTAGATCCTTTTTTGGAATGTCTGCAATTATATCCTCGCAGTTGGCCGTCCATTTTCGTAAGGGAAAACCTGCTGACCGCAGTACCGTAGAAATTTCGTCCCTTGCCTTGATGGTAGATTCGATGCTATGTCCTCCTGCAAGTAAGTCATCTACGTACATGCATTTTCGCAGAATATTAGCTGCTATTGGATGCGAGCTTTCTACGTCATCGGCCAACTGCAACAGTGTTCTTATCGCCAGGTAAGGAGCACAGTTTATTCCAAACGTAACCGTCTTTAATTCATATAGGCTCGTTGATTCGTTCGGGTTTGCCCGAAAGACGATGCGCTGATATTTCGACTGGTTATCGTTTATCCAGATTTGTCGGTACATTTTCTCAATGTCACTGTTGAAAACATATCGGTATAATCTCCAGCGTAGAATCAGTATCGGAAGATCTGATTGCAGTACTGGACCTGGTAGGAGGACGTCATTTAAGCTTTTTCCATTAGCGGTTGCACTTGAGGCATTGAAAACCACGCGAACTTTAGTTGAGGTACTCTCTGCCTTTGTAACGGCGTGATGAGGCAGGAAGTAATTTTCACAAGAGTCCGCTGAAATGTTACTATTTATTCTCGTCATGTGTCCTAGTGTCTCATACTCTGCTAACACCCTATTATACTCTTTTTGTAGGACGGGATCCTTAGCTATCCGCGTCTCATTCCGGAAGAATTGAGAGCAGGCTTTTTTAAGAGACGGGCCTTGTTGTATGGTTACTGGAAATTCCTGTCGGAATGGTAACGAGACTATGTATTTTCCCTCATTAGTTCTGATGGTGGTCTTTTTATAAAGCTCTTCGCAATATTTATCATCTTCATTGAGGCTTTTGGTTTTGGGTAAATCTTCTAACTCCCAGAATGCCGTAAGTTGCTTATCCAGCGAAACTTCGCTGAAGCACGAAACTATATTTCTGTGGGTCTTTGTAGTATCCGTACTACCGGTTATAATCCAACCGAATACGGTTTCTTGGGCTAGAAGTGTCCTCAAGACGTTTTTCTTTATCCCACTTAATATGATTTGTGGATAAATGTCTCCACCAAGAATGAGGTCTATTTGTTCATTAACAAAAAACCTTTTATCCGCTAATACCAGGTCCGGAAATTCTTGCCTCGTTGTCGCGCTTATATTTGTTGTAGGCAGATTTCCGGTTAGTTGTGGTAATACCAGGACAGTTGCAGTCAAGCTAAACAATGGGTCGACGGGGGACCGCAATTGGATGTTGCATGCTTCTGTAACCTGGGCATTTACTGAGTTTGTGATGCCCGAAACTTGGGCATGCATCTTTTTTGCAGATAGATTGATTCTGCGTTTGAGCCTCTCTGTTATAAAGGAACACTCAGAACCAGAATCAATCAGTGCTCGTGCAGCAAAATCTGTGCCATTGAGACGTATGTTTACGCGAGCTGTTCCTAATAGCACACCTGTACTTGAATTCGCAAAGCAGGACTTAAAATTTCTGTTTGCGTTTTCTGTTGCTTTATCGGAATCACGTTGTGCTTGCGCCTGCCTAGATGTCGATGGAGAATCATCGGCAGGCCTTGAAGACGTCCAACGCGTCATTGTCTTTGGCTGAATTGCATTTAGATGCAGGAGCGTGTGATGTCGCGAGTGACACGTATTGCAATTGTATGAACTTGTGCATCTTGACACAGTATGTCCGGAACTAAGGCAATTCAGGCAACAATTATTTTCCTTTAAAAAATTCAATCTATTTGTAGGTGTTAGCTGTAGGAATCGGGAACAGCTGCGCAATTTGTGCTCGTTTGTATGGCACATTTTACAAGTAAAATTGGTCACGCTTACTTGGAAGGTGCCAACTCTTTTTGTTGGGGTTTCGAAAGGATGACGTGTGATTTGTGGCGGCTTTGGCACTCTCACAGCTCTACCATCCTTCAACCCTGACAATGTCTCAAGAGTCTGAAAACGATTGGACAGGAACTTGTCCATATCGTCCCACTTGGGTATGTCGTTTTTATGGTCTATGGTTTGTTCCCATAGAGCCAGTGTACTGTCAGGCAGCTTCGTCGAGCAGAGATAAACGACAATTGCGTCCCAGTTCGATATGTCAATTTGATGACTCTGCAGGGCTGATAAGCAATTGTTTATCTCACGCTGCAAACTTTTTATTGAGCTACCACACTCAAATTCTATTGCCTTTAAGCTGAACAATAGTTTTAGTTGCGTGTTGACTAGGATACGCTTATTTTCGTAGCGTTCGCACAGGTTTTTCCACGCTGTAGTAAAGCCTTCATTCGTTAGGGGGCACTTTCTAACTATTTCTTTGGCCTCCCCTTGTGTCTTATGGTTGAGATGAAAAAGTTTCTCAACCGGGGTGAGGCGCTTATTGAGGATGTAGATGGCCGTGAACATATCACGGAATGTTGGCCATGAAAGATAGTCGCCCTTGAACACGTCTGTATCGCACGGTGGAAGGTGGATATTGTGTTCGCGGACGGACTGCTCCGCTACATCCTTTTGTGAGTTAGTTAATGCTTCTGCTTGTGTAGCCATAGCAGACATGCATTTCACATATGCCGAAAAACATATTTTATATTTCTTTTTTATCGCCCTAACATCTTCCTTACTTAAACCTTCTGAGCTCGTTAGCGTATCGTACGCTGCCTTCGTCTTCTCCCATAACACTTTTAATTCGTCTTGCTGGATAGCAAGACCGTGCTTATTTTGTTCGGAGGCGGGAGTGCTGTTGAAGTCAGCATCGAACTCTGCGACAGATTCTGCTAAACGGATGTATGAATCCATAGTGAAAGCTAAGAAGGATTTACTGAAGTAACCTAAATCTGATATTTTTTAAAAAGTCCCACAAAATGACAATCACCAGTAAATTTTTATTTGTCTGTATCTTTATTTAATGATTTTCTTTTAATTTCAGTCAAATTGTAAATTTTTTTTTTTTTTAATGTGTGTGCCACCCTAATGTGTGAAAATGGCACTTGATGCAAAAGAAAAAAAACACTTGCCACCCAAAATGTGTCGACGTATATATATAACTGTGTTTTAACAAGTAAAGTGGGTACTTAATTATGTACCAGTGTTATTGGTGTTTACTTGTTAGTTATGTATATATACAAAATTACAACAAAGGCTCAAAAGTGATAATGTGAAAACGCAATAGTGCAATAGAAATAGTGTTGCTCGAATCAGTGAAAATAGTGACTTGCAAATAAACAATTGTGCTAAGCCAATGAACAGTATTGAACCAAGAAAATTATGCCGATTTACTTTAAAGTAAATAAAAGTGAAAAAGTCCAAAATAAAACTTTAAATTAAAATTTGATGGATTGCAATACCGTACCACTGTTCACTGGTGTGCGTGTGTGTGTACGACCGTTAGTGTTTGTTGTTGTCGCTCGCGTACAAACGGAATTAGCACTGTATAATTTTTTTTCCAATTGTAACACTATTTCGTTTTCACAAAAAAATCACTTGCCTTGTAAGGCGTTGTTTCACCAAAAAATTGATTAACGTGGTGTGTATGCAGCTTGTGTATATGTGCGCTTGCCTTGTGTATTCGCTTGCCTTGTTTGGGTGGTTGATTGTGCGGCTTTGTTTGAAATTTTTGTTTTTCTCCGGGTTCTGTGGTAATTAATTTTAGTGGACTGTATCTGTGTTCTCGGCGCCGAAGGACCATGTACAAATATCCAGACGCACGGTTGGATATTTGGAAATAGAAAAATTAAAAGGATTTTGTGGTTTAGTTTTAAATGTAAAAGGCAGATTTATTCTATTGCATATATGTAGATATACATTAATTTGGCTTTACCTGTGGTGTGAATCCTGGTGGTAGCGTGTGTCGCTCTAGAAATCCTGTGAACGAGTGCCATTATGAAAAAACGTACGGTTGCCGTCAACCGCAGTTTTATTGGAAAGCAATTAATGGAAAGATTAGCAAAAGGAATTATCCGGCGGGAAATACGGAGTAATTCGCAGTTGCATGTGTATGCGTACATACACACGTATTAGGGCGGTTAGAAAATATTTACGCTGCGGCGTAAACACAAGAGTTAATAGCAAATGTCATTTCGCTTATTTTTCTATTCTCTTCTCGCCTTTGTACTACATTCGTTTTCAATTGCATTCGCTATCATTGTTGGTTACCGCTCGCATACTCGTTCGCCGCTTACAATTACTTATAATTTGTATTAATAGTTATAATTAAATAAAAACTGGACTTATAAAAGGGCATGTATCGCGACTTTTATTTGGAGCCGCTGAGTCATCTTCAATCCTAAAAACCCCGCAACAATGGTCTAACTGAGATATAATTTTTGTGGGTTCGTAAGAATACGCCTATTAATGTACGTTTGCATATAAAAATCTCATTTAAGTCGCGTTCATTAATACACCCTTTTCCCGTTTTTTATTTATTAATACCAAATTTTTTTAAAAATGTGTACATGATAAATTACATGTGGGCACTGCCTCTAATCGAGCTCTCGGGACCCTTGGATGCATTTATGTATTTAGTTTTCATTTTATGAAGTATGCGTTGGTTTATTGACTTGTTGTATATGTTTGTAAGTGGTTAGAATATATTTTTGCAAAGAAAAATTAAAAAAAGCTTAGTTATTATGAGTGTATAGATAAATAGCTTAAGTATTTAAGGAGTAGGAGGAGTGGTATGTAATAATATCAAAGAGAAGAAGGCACGAACATTTTTTGGACGTTTCGATGGGCTCAGCTTTAACCTTGAAAGATATTGTACAATCAAAGCGTTTTTTTGCATTGGTTCGAGTTTTACTCGAAATATTGTTTTGTTTGTCCTTCTCAATATGTGGCAAATAATAGGGATAGTCTCATTGTTTTGGACATAATCATTTTGGTCGAGAAATATAAATATTTCTGGAGGTGTGAATCTGTTTAATAAATCGTATTTAAAGTAGCCCTCGCTATCGAAACTTTTATTGAACTATTATAAGTGTTAGCAGTGAACCTTCTTATATGGTTTCTTATGGCATTAATTATGTGTATATTGATCCTGCTTATTTTTGCTGTCTTGTGGAGCTCCTCGCCAGCGTCTATTTGGATTACTTCTTCATTTAGCCTATTTCTTTGTAATAATAATTATCCATAACATAGACCTTTGCGTATCATTACAATTAAAGAACGACAGAATACCGATTTTCAAATCAAACATTTGCAAGGTCGAAAATAATCTATGAATTTTTTAAAATTATATCCATTTCAGTTCATCACATGAGCAGTCGTCATATATATTTTTGTAAAAATAGCAATAAAAAACTTATAAGGAGTGCTTATGCCTTGTCGAGGTCAAGGGGTTGTTTTCCTGGAGTTAGTAAAATCACAATTTTTTCTTAATCCAATATATTGGGATTGCACCACGATAACCGTCTTCAGGGCAACTTTTAACAACATAAAACATAAACACATAAATTATAAAATTAAATTTCACCTGATTGTAAAAAACTAAATACAGGTCTGCACTGTGTGCGTGCAAGTATGTAAGTTTATATTCAAGTGAGCGCAGTTGTCAATGTCCGTCTTATAGTAGAGCGCTTGTTGTTGTTGTGTGTTGTTTGTATAATCATATTGTTTTTGCATGTCTCTACAGCCCTCATGGCCTACTATGATTATACAACAGGAACAACATATGGCATTTTGTTAGGCTTTCTAATAACTGAGGTACATAAATGTATGTTGTAGGGGTTTTCTTATTTTTAAGGTTCTGTATCAGATCCTCTCCATCGGCGATGCACTGAAAAATAGGAAACCTCTCATGCTTGTTGGTACCCGCAAAAATGATGTTTCGTTTATTCAGCAGTGTCTCATATTTAGCGGCAGCACTGATGGCAGGTGATCTGGTCAACGAGTTTCGACTTAGAGCAGCCCTAAACGTATGTATGTTCCAATAGGGTAAAAATTCTTAAAACTCTTGTAGATTAAGTTTGATAAGAAAGTCAACGAGCCATGAAAATAATAGTTACTTCCGCAAGTTAAACTACCAACCCTTAGGAATATCAACTGAACGAAAATAGAAACACAATGTAAAAAGAAAATGAAATGTGGAAGTGGAAATTATGAATTTTTATTGAAAGAGATTACCATTTTGTATATTCTTTGTGTTTATTTGCGTCGTAATACAACAGCTATTTATTGCAATTGTGCATGTGTGCGCACTAACATATATGTACATATAGGTAAGCACGTATACTGTGATTGCAGTTGCCAACAATAGCAAACAAATTTAATCAGGCTTTATATGCATTGAAATGTAAATAATTGTGACGAAAAAATTTAACAACATTTTGAGTGCATACTCTAAGCTGGTTGTAACGTAAACTTCAATACCTGTTAACATAAATTTCATATTTTCAATGTAATTCACGGTTGAAAAGAAATCGCTTTTCAAATGCCACTCTAATAAACAAGTGCTAAATATACTAATACCTGAATGTGTGAAAATTTACAAAGAAAGGTATGAACCTGTCTACGAGTTTTACAGGTAGCTTATAAAATTGTCGTATTTATTGTTTGCTTTTGTTATTGCGAGTGTTCCTAAATCAATGTTATTGAACAATAAAGCCGTCAAGTGTGCTGGTATGAGAAGGCCAACGAAGCATGTAAAAATTTTGAATGCAACTAAAAAAAAATATACTAACCACGGATCTCTAACAAATTCTGGCCATTGGCGAATGCAATTACATACATACATAAGTAGTAAGAAAATGTCATAATAAAATTTGTAAACGCCGGCAATAACATAGTTAGTATAGCTGTATGCTAGTATGAAAACTTTGATTTTATAGCATACTTTGGGGCGCAATGTTGGAATAGCTTAATGTGATATACATATGTATATAGCTAAGAAAATCGGCAATTCTATGTGCATACCCAGCTAAAAATCTAAAAATCTGGAATCGTGGTAACGTTTGACGTAACGTATTGACCTCATAAACGAAAGTGAAAGGCATTACTTTCACATGGGCATGCCATTGGCGGTAATGGCTAGCAGACGACTTTGGGTTACCCTTAATTGATTGAAGAAGTGAAAGACAAATTAGACATTCTTAAGTAATACCTTCTAGCATCACCCACTAAAAGCGATTCCAGACATCATATATTCTGCACTGAAGACATTACTGATAGTAACATAAATAAATTGCGCGTCAACAATATTGTATAAATTAATTAAAAGTAAGGTGATAGAACGCATGGCACTTCCCTTTTCCTATAGGTTTGTTGGCAAAGATAACGTAAAATAGCTTAGCCCGCGCTGCTGAGCACCCCTACCGTAGAATATCTTAATTCATATATGGGGCGGCCACTGAATCCATCGTAGCCCGAATTTCCGAAATCTACGAAAAAAAATATCAACGAATACGTCGCCAGTATTGCCAGATGACGACGCCGTCGTTATTTGGACGATTTTCTGCTACGAATGACGATCGTTGGCAGAAAGTTTACATCAATATTTTAATTAGAGTTTAGTTTGGTTCAGGGTCAAGTTTTCAGGCATATTTACTTTCCAACCACAACAGATGACTGACGCACTGATCCCTCTTAGGTTTTTCCAGCCCTTTCAAAGTTTGTATCAGCACTTATGTGTGTCTGCCTCACTCGTTTACAAATATTGAACACATTTTTCCCAAAATTTATTTGAACAAAACTAAATATAGAAATCCTTCAGGTTCTGATACCCGGAGCAGAATTTTACTGTCGGAATATTTCATAAAATTTCAAAATAATAATAACAATCGTTTGGCTTTTACATCGTATAGATCGATGTTTGGCCGAACTTCTCCTACAGTTTATAGGTGAGCGTCTTGATGTTGTATCAAAACTTGAGAGAGCTAATTTCAGGGAGAAGTTTTTTCATTACAGAAATGCATTCGGACGTTTGGCATTGCCTGCCGAAGGGCGACTGCTAGTAGTAAAAGGGTTATCACGGCCGCACCCTGGAACAACCGAATGAAGCGCGCACACGCTACGCACCCGCCTATGGCTACGGAGTTTGGTTGTTGCAAAATAATAATCTATTGTAGATATTAAATATTTCCCTGCACTCAAAGTATTAATGCATGCAAATATATCTCTAAATATGCATATGCAAGTGGAAAATTTATAGAAAAGCGAAATTTTGACAAGTTGTGGCAACTTATATTTTTTTATTTAACTTCTAATAATCTTACTGTCTTATTAAAGTGAGTGAAAGTTCAAATGTTTGAATATTTCACGGGCAATTAGGCAAAAAGTATTGTATGAATAGTATGTTGTGCACAGATCGAGCATAACTTGGAATAGCTTATATGATATATTTTATCTCGCTAGGTGTTGAGATCTTCATAAAGTCCGCACTGGCCGTCCGATTTTGATGAAATAATAAAGTATAGTGTATATGTGATGAGAAATAATTGTTCGAAAAATGGATCAGCTGATTGACTCCGTATTTATGGTGCGGCTTTGATGACATTAGAAATACAGCAGGTGAGATAAGAAATATTTTTACAAAAACCTTTACGAGTAGGTAGGTAGGTAGGAGTGGCTGTCGCCTATGGTAGCACAATTAGGCAATAAATAGGAGGCCCATTGTGTTACCACAAACCTTTACATCATCCACCGAAAGACTACCCCTTGCTAAACCAATTTTCCTCGCTGATGAATCTCATCAGGCTGTTAATCTCGGTATTCGAAACCTCACCAAGGTCTTCCAGCAACGGTGGTCCCAGGTACCGCAGCCTTCTTTTGCACAGCGCAGGACACTTACACAGAAGATGTAAGATCGCTTCCTCCACTTCATAGTTCTTACAGCTCCTGCAGCATCTTCGGAAAGGCACGTCTAGTCTTTCAGCATGCTTCCTATAAGGCAGTACCCGATTAGAGCTCCCACCAAGTTAGAGATATTTCCCCATTTTAGAGAGGTTGGGCAAGTCGTAGCTTGAATCCATCTTTCATCAGCTTGTTCATATATATAGTCACTAAGTAGCAGTTTTCAAGTGGAAAACGGCATACCAATGCGTTCTTTATCCTGAAGAATCTGCTTGGTCGTACCTTGTCTTGCAAGTTCGTCTGCCATGCAGTTTCCCTCTATGTCCCTGTAGCCAGTCAAAAAGGGTACGGTCTGTTCTGCTCGACCATCTCCTGTAGTATTTGGTGGCAATCAAGCGCAATGTTTCAGTTAAACATGGAGGAACTCAGAGCCTTGATTGCAGCCTGGCTATCACTAAAGATGAATATATTCTTCCTAGAATTCTGGTTACAAGTTCCTCCCACCTTACTGGCAACTGTATACATGACAATACTATCTGGTGGAGGGTTGAACTCTTGGTTCCACTCCTCCCTACTAGAAATAATCGATTTCGGAATGAAGTGAAACTTGTTTAAAATTCAAGAGTGATCCTGGATTTCGGGGTGCCATTGAGATGTTTCCCTTTTGCGCAGAGAAGTCAGCGCTGCCATCTGTTGTCCTGTCAAAGCCAATGGCAGGAGATCTAAAAAAGCATTCAGAGCATCGTTTGGAGTAGTTCTGAGCGCCCCACTTATACAGTGGTGAGCAGGCTTAAGTTATCATATTTTTCTAAAATCACTGTAAAAATACCCCGACAGATCCGGGGACTAAGACCCCATTTCCTGCCTATGTCTCTCTTACAGGTATATAGGGCGACGAAAGCTTTTTCATAACGTTGAACTGCATTCTCTTTCCAGTTCAACTTCTTATCTAAAATAACGCCTAGAAATTTGGCACTTGTAGAAAGACTTAACCGGATGCCATTTAGTACCGGTGGCGTTACCGAAGGCATTTTATACTTTCTCGTGAAGAATACGAGTTCCATCTTATTTCAGCTGACCCTAAATCCTCAGCGGGGGACCACTTGGATACCTCCCGAAGCATTTGTTGCATCAGCTCGCATACTGTTTGCGGAAATTTTGCCCTGAGAGCGATCAGACCCTGAAAACAGTTGAAAGCAATTTGCCGACGCTTCCAGTGTCTTAATTAGTTGTGCAGGTATTATCCTATCCAGCCCTGCAGATTTGTATGGTTTAAAGCTTTGCACAGCCCATTTAACCTTTTCTTCCGAAGCCGGTCGTACCATTAAAGCTTTTTTATAAGTCTCAATATAACGCTGGTCAGAGAAGGAATCTTAATTTAGAGCCCGCTAACTCTCAATCAATTCAAATAGACTAACACTACATAGAACTATATCTAATACTTCTTTACGGATGCTAGTAATGAAGGTAGGATCCCTACCTTTGTTGCATATAAGTAGGTCTGTGCTCCCCCACTGAACGTGGTGAGCATTCGGATCGTTGCCGACCAGAATATGTCCGCTCTCGAACTTGGACACCAAGTTCCGCACCATAGAGCAAGAGCAAGGAAAGAGCTCAGCTTCGTACAGCATGTATACCGCTGCCAGCCCTAGGGACATGCCCCCCAGCTCCATGAGAACAGCCGTGATAATAAAGATATTTAAATCTGCTTTAACCAGACTATAGGCTCTAATTTAACCTTTACCGCGATCCACAAAAAGCTTAAAGCCGGTGGCACTCAACGCACATACCCTTGAGCTACACACCCATGGTTCCTGAATGAGCACCACCGTAACGTCGCCGAGGAGGTTTATCTGCAGCACTCTCATATGAGAAAACCGCCTCCTCCTCCCCCGCTACGACGGTGATGTCAGCGTCGCAATCACCGTCACTGTGAAGTAGTTCCTCTTCCGCAAACATCCTATGCATTGTTGGTGCATAGTTTGTCTGGAGGAGACGCTGCCTTCAGCGTCGGAGAGCTCCGGCTCTGGCTCTGGTTCGGGTGCCTCAATGTTCACGTCCATTGCTACACCCGCACTAGAGGCACACTGAGCGTCCCCGCGGTACACTTTTATAATATCCTCATCGAGGCCATATGAAGCACGCTTTGGCTCTTCTCCAGGAGCCCGATTGACTCCTTACAGGCCGGGGGGCTCCAGGATTCTCCAACAGAACATCAAATATGACGTTCGCCAGACTGTTTTCACCCAACTCCACTGGTCCTGAGCTCATTGCCTCGGTCCAGAGCCCAAATATGGATCCTGTCCTTCGCAACCTCGGCAAAGTTAGTCCTGCCCACCCAGGAGTGGGGCTGGATTCTTTTTGATGCCGGAGTTTATTCCAGCCGGAAGAGCCCCTACTGGAGCGAAGCGGCGCGTTAGGCGCTCGCGCTTGCAAAATCTTACCCCAAAATGGGGAAGATAAGCTTTCTTGTGTTTTGTTTTTAGTTTTGTTATTGGTATTTACCTTCGTCGTACGACGACCTGCTTGACGAGGCAAGCGCAGCGACAGCGCCTTTGCCGCGGTAAGGCCAGCTTACTCCCGGAGGTGCCCCGGTGTCCGGTGTGTTAAAATACAGCCGGATTTTAGGCCCCCTGGCTGCAAACTGACCAATGGGTACGGAATCGCATAACACCCTGGACTAGGAGGAATTAGCTGGAGGGGAGGAAGATATGGAAGATATAAGGAGGGATATAAGGTAGGCGGGAATGAAGAAAGTTGGTACCGTAATCTCCACATAAGAAGCCGTAAGAACTGATCCCCATGTGGAGCCTCCCTTTTAGTTTGCGGTGGCATGGAAGTCCACGAAAGGAAAACTCAAGCCAACACTTAGCCTCATCCCCACGGCAAGGAGACCAACGTTGATAAGGGGTAGGAGTCCAGGTATTTACTGTACTGTGATGTACTGCAAACATGAACTATATTTGCAAAAAAGCAAATTGTTCATGTACATACTTATACTGCATATACGATGAGAAATACATTTACCTGAAAATAAATCCATTAGAAGGCTCCGTAGTCGATATGTCCAGAAAATACATATGTATTTAGTTCAAGTCAAGTTAGTTACAACTACTTTTCAAATTTTTTGTATAGATTGGAAGTTATATCAAAAAAGTTATATTAACGTTATCGACTTCGTCTTTATTGTGACTTAGACACATTTTAAGAAAAATTCTAAGTCACCAGTTTTGTATTCCATTCACCTTTAGTACAATAAAGAGCAAGTTTCATGCAGTTAAGAATTTGCGTTAATTTGTAATATTTCGTTTGCTTACATTAATAGGAATTTTCATCCCAATTAATAACGTCAAAATGCCACGTTTCTATTATTTTCCCCACCTTTGTATGTAAAACTGTATTTAACAATATAGAGGAACTTCGGGTATTGTGGATAAGAGTTCAGTGGGATATAGTCGCATATTTCCAGTTCCATAAAGTCTACAACGACTGTTATCAGCTTAAAATACGATGACTTAAAACAGCAAGGTTGTTATACAACCAGGAAGTAAACCGATTGTGAATGAATACTAGTGAGAAGTCTTCTAAATTAAAGATGGCGGCGGATGATATTAAATGTCACAAATAGCCATTATTAACTGTCAGACATAGGAATTCGCTCAGATAATGACATAAAAATAATGAGGGGTTCTGAAGCTCTGACGAATTTTGACGTCTATTGGCTAAGATTTTTAACTTGTATTTATTCACAATGAGCAAAACCATCTGGTCAGTCGCACAAAACATGTGATCGCGCATGATCGATATTTTTTTTAGTGCAGAAAATCGACTTTATTTACAAAGAAGAAAAAGTGTTAATATTGCAAAAGTAAGCTTTATATTTTATATATCAAGTATCGGATAATAGAAAATGCATGCTGTGTAGAATTTATACGAGCTTGTTTGCAGTGAAGGCTTCAGCGAGCAAGGTATCAACGAGCAAGGGGGATGTTTCATCACGGCATGTAATAGCACCTAACTGCCATGTAACTGAAGATGGTTCAACATTACCGTATCGTTTGGTAATGTTGCACCATTCGATTTTAAAATTTCAGATGTTCCAACGAGCATGGAAGTTATTTCCCTTTGGCATATCTCACCATTGGCAAAACCAAAGCAGCCTGTTTCCAAGTGCTAAGGTAGGAAATCAAATGCAACCGTGTTAACTTCTTGACCTGAGCCATCCACAAAAAATAAAGAAAAATGTTCAAAGAAAACTGTTCCAGTTAATAATCGGACGATACTACGAGAGCTTCCGAAACAACAGTTATTTCGGCATAGTCCGAAGAAGAACATTTTGCAGATTTACCACCACTAAAGGCAACTTGCACTTCTATATTAGCAGAATGGAGTCAATGTTTGCAATGTGACATGGTTTGGCCGTATAACACTTGTATTCTCCGAAAACATCCTATTTGTCAATCTTGCGATGACTAAATGCAATAATTAATTATTCAAATTATTTGTAATTACATATAAATGTTTATAAATTCCTATTTATGTTTAATTTCAATGTTCTGAAAATAAATGAATACAATGTGGTTTCGGTTAACTTTGAAGGTTCTTTATATTAAACCAAAATGTAAAACAATAAAAAATTATGCGTACAGTATCCCACATTATCCAAACTATCCATACCACCTTACCCTCCAATTTTTGAAAAAGGTAATTTTTGGGTTATGGCAGATTTTTTATAATAACTCTTTTCTGTATTTCATTGACAAATGTTCTATAACTAATGTTTGGCTTTTCTCGAACGATAAGGAACAGTTGCAATAAAGCTAGTACACTTCCTACAGTTGTCAAAAAACATACACCTGTACGCGAAGTTCTTCTAATTAATTTAAGTATTTTAAACTTTATTCTTGCAATGGAAGTCCAATTTTTATGGAGCAAATATGTACATATGATCAATTTTACCAAAATACCACTGGGTTTTCTTAATCTTTTTGAAATACCTATAGCAGCTTTCAAGTCGACTGTGGTCCATCGGCTACGTACTTGCCCAGCAAGTCATAGGTTGTTGGTTCAAATACGGGTGGAGCCATTAAAGAAAACTGATGAGGAGATGTGGTGATCTCCGAAATAGCTCTTATTTCTACCACTCCTGACTGTTGTTATATTTTTACCTCGAGCTCAAAAATTAATATTTGTCGATAGCTGCTAAATTACTTTCAATAACTTCACTATTTAAAGTATGCTATATATGTATATACATATGTATATGTTTTTTTTTTAGTCATATAATAACTTATTTCGTTTTGTAAGAAGAATTATATTAAACATATGTTTGTGCAGATATATCAGGAGGGATATCATAAATCGTACACATATTAATTTGGCGTATCATTTGATTATGCCGGCAAAATCCTTTCTTTTTAACCTTTACGACATTACCGACATTTTAGCCGAACTTCTCCTACAATTTGCGGTGCGCGTCTTGATGTTCTAACACAAATTCAGAGAAGTTTTTTGTCATGGTAGAAATACATTCGGAGGTTTGCCAATACTCGAAAACACGCCATCAAAAATTTACCACTTCACTCACACAATTATCAGATTATCAAAAACTAACAGCAATTTTTAGCTACTTAAAACTTACCATACCATAAGATTATATATAGATTTTAAAGGACTACAAAACTGCGTAGTTAGAATTGTTCTGAAAATGTGTTTGAAAAAATAACATACAAAACAAATCGACTTGTATCTATTTTTGAGACTATATCAGGAACTGAAATCCATGGGTAATAGTAGCCGCATATTTTTTAGTTACATATGTATTTTCATCTGCCTTGTAAACTTTAAGCCATAGTTTACCCTGAGCTCACATTTGGAAAGCCTGGCCAGACTTTCATTATTTAGGAATAGGAATACCTGCATTGTTGCACGGTCAGTTGGCTCCGTATTGAAAAGCCTCCAATTGTGCGTGGGAATGCTAAGATTAAATTCTTGCAGCATTCCAAGAATTTCCACCAGTTCCGATGGTGTTACTGGAAGCCGGGCTCTTGTTCTACGATGGACGGAATTCCTCAGGCTTTCTCAGCCTTTAGGAGGGCCTCCGGATACACCTAGCCCACCATGTCGATTGCTGCTTTATAAAGCTCAACCGACCTGCTGTTATAGCACGCAATCATCTTTACGTTGCCCTCCCTGGTTATTTGGCATAGACCCATCTCCATGGGTTCCTGAGGATCCTGTCTTTCTCATTACATCACACCGAGGATCTTCTGGTCCTTCACTATCTTTGAAATGGCTCGTGCCTAGGCTCCTTGTGCCTTGGTCCTTTTCGGTCCCAGTATAGGAACTTCTTCTACCAACTTTGACGCCTAGTGCTCTTAATATTGCCATATTAGTTGATATCGAACTCCGGAATAATCGTCCGAACCCTGATCGGTGTGGTCGTCTCGCAACGAGGGGCGTTGCCTTCGACGGGTGCCTTCAGAAGAAGTCCTTAGCCATATTGTAGGTCATCGGGCCAGCCGTACAAACCTTCCCGTATTGGTGTTGATGTTGTTTTTGTTGTTGTTTAAGATTCCATTTAGGCTAGTCGGCTCCGAGAACTCCGTTCACGACTGAGCTTTGTGTAGGGCCCCAGCCAGGATGATCCTTGGCACGGATCATATGATATCTTGATCCGACCCTGAGAAAGAGGAGGGGAAAGCTAGCAGGGAGCTAAATTTGATGGTAATAAGGGGTGCTAGTCACAGCACGCCTAAATACCTACGAGTCGACATTTTCAAGTGTCGCGTGTGTGCAAGGTGATCAGCCGCATAAAGGCATACAGGAAATTGCTAAACTAAATTTTGAAAAAGCTCTTAAGTAAAAAAATCTTCGTATTAGGCATATTTTCCACATATTTCTCTAAAATTATTACCCAGGCTTATTTTCCATATGGGCACAGTTATCTACAGTACTTATAAATTTTAAGCTACACTAAATATAAAGCAGTGCAGAGTTAAACTTGTAGCTCTCCTTCCAATAAGGAAACCGACCAACATTAACTACTGTCATAAGTGTCATCAGCCAACAAATATTTTCCATCGTTAATGTCATCGTAATAACTTGCTGCTAGAATTTCTAATAAATGCTCATTCATAATATCAGCACATTAAAAACAAGTTTTTTTCATTTAAATGCGAAAACAATTCTTCAATTACTCAGGTATATAGTATACATATATACCTCCTATATCTATTAAAAGATAACAAAAAAAATGTTTAACTTTCAGTATTGGAATATGTATGAACAACCTTGTAGCTTTTTATCTTGCAATACATATTGCTGACTGTTCAATAAACTTATCTAAGATAAATTAGTCAAATTCTGCTTGAAGAAGGGTTATGTGTTTTTATATCTGGAAATATTTCCTTGCTCTCAGTTTTAGTATAATCAGATTCCTTTAAAAAACTCCTTGATCTACTGATATTTTCATTTTTGAATTAAAATCATTCCGAGGACCTCAATTTTTTGATTTTGGATATTTAAGCGGTATAAACCCGTACGACCTGTCCTTCGCAACCTCGGCAAAACTCGGCCTGCCCATCGAGGAGTGTGGCCGGATTCTCTTCGGTGCAGTATTCTGCTCCTCCACCGATTTTTGGCGCTTAGACCAAACTTGGTAGCAGGACTTTCCCCATTTCCACCGCTTGCTTCGCGCTCTAGGGCAGCGATTCCAACGGCTTTAGGCTTCGCAGTGGCGCCGGAGTGGTTATACGCGATTGGTGGGGAGTGGAGGAATGGAAAACATTTGGAGGGATGCAAGGGAGGTAGGAGTAAAGAATCGTTGGTACATAGGAAGCCGTGTAAGAGGATTTCCTACACAGATTTCCATGCGAAGCCTGGCCATAACATGGCCAAAAAATTTTATTTCAAATTCCGCAGCGAAAACCTATCCACTCGGTTAAAAAATAACTGAAAATGTTCCACCTGAGTCGTTTTCACCTCTTCATTGTTTGATGTTCTCTGTTGACAACACATACAAATTCATAAATGTAATCCATTTAGAGAGTGGGGCAATTGAGAGCAATGCAAGATTGATAGAATAAAAGATTACGCTTTGCACAGGTCCGTTACTCTTGGCTTTACGATATTGTCGATCAGCTGGTCGAGTGATGACGTCGTAGCCTCAAAGTTTCTTGAACTTTGCAACGCAAGTGAATTGATTATTTTGGTTGGTTTGGGCTTTAAACTTTCTCTTTCTGATTTTAAAATTGAATGTGCTGTAACTGTCATTAAAATATGGAGATTTTTTTAAGATTTGCACAATGTTTAAATCTCAAATCTCGAATTCCAATTGTATGAATTGTATGTGTCCAATATTATTCTATAACTATACGGAATATTGTCGTTTCCTCCGCACCAATTACCAAGTTTTTTATTTTATTTTATAGTTATATGTAGTAGGTGTTGTGGGGTTTTGCTAACATTACCTGACATGACTGAATATTTCCAGATTGAAGTATAAGAAGCGTTTTCAACGAAAGTTAGTTCAATTGCAACATCAGACAAGATGAAGCCATGGTGTGTCTTGTTTCCTGAGATAGATGCCGATGATGAATACGATGACGGTAACGAAGTTGGCTAACTCGGGACGCATATCTGTCAGGAAGGGCCGAGCTGTTTTTGCTAATTTTATATTGATTGGCATTTCTGTTTATCTTTTTTATGTTTTCGTGTTTCATTCATTCTTTTATATACATTTCTCCTTCATTTTGTTCATTCTCACTGCGTATGTCTTGAAATATTAATGTAGAACGAGTGAGTCGTTAAATTAAGCTTTAAAAAACTGGTTGTTCTGAATCTGTCTACAAATGAATCTGGCACATACCAAAACGATTGTAACTTTCTCTGATTAATACTAGAATCTACTTTGAGCCACTAGATTTGGGCAGAGTTACAGCGGATTGCACATAAGATAATAGAAAACTCTTCCCTTTTGTTTCTGTTTGGTTTTATTCGTTTTGTATACCATGGTTGTCCCAAATTATAAAATAGACTGAGCACTAGTGTGATCGGCTATAATAACATTGCTCACCTAACGGTTGTTTATAAAAGCATAAAGCAAATAAGGTAGATAGAAACTTGTATATAAGTTGAGTAAGTCGTTTTCACCTTCCTTATGGCCCGTTGCTTTTATGTTCAAAGTATGATGATCAAAGTATATTTGCGATTAGAACGAAATTTAATCCGGTCTAGAATTAATAAATACCGAGGTTGTTGGCTGTCAGAATCTTACTGAACAGCTACCTATGTGTTAGTTCATATACTTTATTCTATGTACTTAATTCTTTGAATTACATGTATATGTAAGTAGGGAACTGGAACCGCAGCTGTTTATATGTTGTGGTTCCTTTTGTTGTTGACTTTGTTTAGTTTATTGGCAGCTAACACCTGACTGCAAGCGCTGCCAGCTGGCATGGGAGCATAATGACGTTAGAGTTGATGGGAAACTGCTGATGTTGCAAGTTACCTTGGAATGGATTCAGCGTAGTGATGTGATGTTTAGAGTGGAAGTCATGGCGTGGGAGTCATGTGTTAACTTATATTTACCGAATCGTTCAGAGAAGAGAAAACGATTGAGCAATTTTTGTTTATCCATCCGCCCTTGCACCGGTAAATGCTGATACTAGCATCTAGCACAATTAGTGCAAGCAGTTGTTGTTGCTTGTAATAACTAAATTTCGGGCATAAAGACTAATTAGTCAAATGAAAATATTCTGTTCACATTCTGGGGCGCTTCTGTACGGTGCAATAAACCTATTTTATATGCCCATTCTTTTCAAACCGGGTAACAAAAAACACAGGATATCGTATGGTAGGTAATGCAACAACAAAAAGTAAATAAACGAAGGAAGTGAAATGAAAACCGATCTGGTACACCACGTGTAAATTCTAAAGTTGCGCTCTTATTAACGGGTTCTAGGAAAATACCAGAAAATTTCAATCTACAACAAATATTTTTACATATTATATTTTTCGTAATTTATGTTAGAACCAAATGTAATTTTATTGAGCTTGAGGCCATGTAAACATTATCGACCACGCTGTCAAGCAGGTTGTCTACGTCGCACTTAATAGCGGTATGGTTGGAGATAGGGGTAATGAGAAAGCAAGCGATTTTCACGCCTAGCAACTCCGTTGAGTACATGAGTAATAAACATTTTTTGAGTAACATTGGCGTGTCTTCCAAATCTGTCAGAATCTGCCACGGTTGAGAAGCAGCTCATGACTTAGTATTCGAAAAGTTATTACAAATCAGCCAAGCATTTTATATTGGCATAGGTATCACTTAAAAGAGGAATATGAGGGCAATGTTAAACCTTAAAAGGAAATTTTAATTAGATGTTCACTTTTAACATTTCCGAAGCCACACTTTGATAGTATTTTGATCTGCATGCATTCAAGAAATTCGTTTAACAGAACTATGTATTTAATTGCTGATTACCAATTATTTTCATTTTTCATTTCCATCATACGAAAGTTAAAACTTATTTAAATTTACAATTATCCATGTTTAAACACGCCAAATGAACCCTGTTAATTTATGTCTGACCAACAACTGATTGTTGACCAACAAATATTAATCATTAAAAAATAAATGTTTAGTAATGTTGCGTCAAATGAAATAAGCTTTAATTGCTAAAAAAAAAGTAAAACTGAGGTGGATCTCTCTTGCTGTTTACTGTAATTCATGCATACTTATTGCAAAAGAGGCTAATTTTAAGAAGTAAGCACTTTGATACCAACTATTTAGCGTAATTATATAGAGACGATCTGAAAACCAATGAAAATTAAACAGCATTTAAACAATAACATAACATCACAAAGAAAGTTGGTACTGAATTTAAATTAAATGTTGCATCGGGAGGCCCCGATAAAGGTCGCACTTTCTCTAAGTTTAGGATACCAAAAATCATAATAGCCCAACAAAATAGATATTACAATGGAATTTCGCAGTACATAATGCAAAAATGGGCGTGGTCCGCTCACATTTCAATTTTATTTATTGCATCTTTTCTTAGAAAATCAACAATATTGTAGAATGTCTTAAAACTAGTGAATTGAGCATTTTTTTGCGAATTTTAAAATATTAATTTGATTCAAAATTTTTATTTTTTAATCTTATCAGTAAGAATATCATAATTAACGTATCTGTTAATGTATGTATATCTGTCAGGATATCATATCGATATTGGTATAAAAGGTTATCAAGAGGATATCATAATTAATGCTTAAATACCGGAATCAGTTAGGATATGCTTCAAAACTTATACAACTTATCATGAAAAATATTTTATCTAAAAAACTAGAGTTTTTATCAACTCTAATTTGATATGACCAAAATTTCTAATTGAATAACGTTTGCTAGGGCATTGAAACTTTCTTTTAAAAAAAAATTGCCGAAGGTGATGAGGGAATGTAATAGAATTTTCATCTGTCTGTTTTCCACGACCATCATCCGTCAGATCCTACTTTACGGAGCGCTAGTCAGGTGGCCAATCGTTTGTAAATCGACAGCACTTAAACAGTTCCAAAGGATACAAAGTAGTGCGGAGTTATGCATAAGTGGAGACTTATGCTCTTCACCTACTGAGGTTCTAAATACGATTCTGCATTTCCCTCACCTTGACGTAGTGTCTTAAAGGTCATTAAATTCGTTGCTGAGCTTATTTACTATAAACACCATGGACAAATGAGGTAGAATTCAATGAGGAAATGTAAACCAACAGCTTTACGGTTCGTACTTTCACTCGCCACAGGCGTAAGGTAGCTAAAAATAACTCTGCTGTGGAAATTCAATGGGTGAAGTACGCAAGACTCATTAGCAATTTAGAAAATGAGATGCCGAACGTTTGTCTCAACAATAAAAATCATTATTATGTTAACTGGCCAAGTGAAAGAAGGATGAAAACATAAGACACCACAACATTTTGTTAGCAAATAAGTCTTTTTTCAGTTAAAGAGCGACCACACGTGTACATAGTGAGTACTTTAGTAAGTAGAAGGGCAACTTTACAAATAATTAAATGGGGTGAAAATATTTTTCAATCATCACTGTTTTCTCTTCTCTCTCCATATCATCTACTGAATAACTGAACGCCAAGTGTGTTTCTAATTATAGAAGAGAAGAGTGGCAGATTTGAATCGTTCAAAAATATGTGTAAAAAAAAACTACATAAATGCAGGTTTTAGTTGCATCTACTTAGCTGTAACAGGCTTGGTTGATTTCTTTTTATTTGCATATTGAACTTCTCAAGATGATGACTGACAGATGCCAGTAAATTTTCACGACTCTAAGCAAGAAAGGTGATATCTAAGCAAGGAAAAAATAAAACAGTTTAGTCATGCAAATTAATGGCAGATGAGGCGAATAGAGCGGAGAGAAAAACTAATATGCAAAAAAAATTACCGGTTTACGACTTGGACAGTAAATATATTCAAGCAATCCACCACTAACCAAAGCAACACTAACTAGCGCTGAAATATACTAACACATTGTTTACGTTTAATGCGATGGGTAAAAATTGCTGTTTCACCTTGGTCAACGCAGCTTCTTCGGGCGAAAACGTGTCAAAGTAATTAAACAAAACTAATTAAGATTAGCACAGTCGAACATTCAAAGTTATCATAATCAGCAACAACAGTTTCGAAAAACATCGTTGATGCGTTAGTGGTTGGTTACCTCAACGACTTGCAAGCCTGCTTTACTTACTCTTCACGCTCATTATTTGCTATATTTTTTATTATCGTTCTTCTTGGTAAAAGTTAGTACTAAGTGTTTCTTTAACAATACAGCTTCATATTAAAGAAGCAAGTAGAGTTTCGAGATCAGAAGTGCGTAAATTAATTTATACATTCTACGGTATATTTAAAATTTTTTGTTTTCGGTGAATTTTTTGGAGCAAGTTTCTGCCCAAATAGCAACAAAGATTATGTTAATATATTTTATAAAAAAATGGGATGCCATACTTTGTATAAGTATACTTAAAATTGTTTAATTTAAAACTTGTTTTACAAAATTATGTTTAATCTTTTTATTTTATTTAAAGGTTAGAATTGGCGTATTTTCATTTAAAAGATGTATAATAAAAGAAAAGGCAATTGTAATTATATGTTATTTCCAATCGATGTGGATTGCCAAAATGAAACTACCAGTAAAAACTGTGTCTCGTGAATCGTTCGTAGATTATAATCAACGAATAGATACAGCGGACAATCATATTTCCGACCTTAACCATTTATTGAAATAAATTTTCACAATTTTATAGGCAAATGTTACCTCGAAAGACCAATAATGAGTATTCATATAATTTTCTCATTATTCACAAGAGCGGTCCAAAAGCTATTGTTGTTTTTTGCTCTAGCTTTCTAGCGAAGGAATCGATTGGGCAATTTTTAAAGTCTCTTAGTTTACGCTATCGTTGTATTTGCTACAAATTTAAAGGTGTTTTATTTGTTCACATGTAAAGTTTTATTAGCACCATTGCAGCGCTGCAATCCGTATTTATAGAGTGTGGTATTTTGCATTGGAAACAACAATAATCCTGATAACCTAACCGCTATAACCACCTAGGTGACTAGCACGCCAATCGTTCCTTCGTTTTGCTAACTGGCCTTTCCAACGAAAATGAGGACTATCTCTTCCCCTGCTACCGCCAGCGGGTGTCGAGTTAAACACCTTATGTAAAACATGGCCTAACCAGACATAAATGTCCAAACATCTTTCAGAGAATTTTTCTCTCCAAGAGCCATCTCATCCGACTATGCTTCTGCGCCATACAATAGCACGGGCATGATGGGAGACTTATAAAGTGTGCACAGAGAAAAAAATCCGCCTGTTATTAAAGAGATCGACATCTAAAAAAGTTTGGAGCCTAAGGAGAGTGAGAGGGGACAATATTAAAACATTTTTTCCAGAACATCCTCTTAATTTTTTTTCGAGTTTCTTTTAAAATATATTAAAAAGTAAAACGCATGAAAACATGGAGATAACTTGTTGTTTGCTAGTTTTTATGGAATTTCGCCCAAAAAAATGTAACTGAAAGAAGAAATCTCTTTGCTTTTATGCAAAAAATCATATGAAGTAAGTTATTGTGTAGATCCCATTTATATACTAGAATCTATTGAATTTATTATAACGGAAAGTTTTTATTTTTAAAAGAGGCATTTTTAAATCAAATTTAGCTTTTAACATCTTAACATAGATATGTGCTTTGTGAATAATCTGTCTTATATTGTTTTTAGTTTAATATTATGAATATTGTTCGTTGGATTTTTATATTTTCGAAATGAAAATTTTTGATTTACATATTTATTGTTCCAGAAGTTTTCAATAAATAACGCTATAATTGTTTTCGAAAATAAATGTCGATAGTGACGCTCTCCTTTTCTCCTGTTCTCTTTGTTATTATACGGGACACGTTCTTAAGTACATTGAAAATTTTGTATCCTACTTTACAGATTATCTTCGTTATTTTACTGGAAAGACATACCCACTCGTAATAATGGCTTCTTATTGGAAAAAAATCATAGAGAAATCCTATAAATTTTGTTCTAATTTAGAGAGCATTAAGTGTTTGCTGCTGATTTATTGACCATACCAAAGTAGCAATTGTTGGCTAGAGATATTATCCGTTGGATTTCGAGGCTGACATTATTCTTGGTTGTAATGCTGTTTAGATAAACAAAGTCCTACACTTCTTCAAAATTGGAACTGTACTTTTCAAAGTATCAATTCGAAATAATTTTTCCTTATTCTTCTAAAAATTTCAAATATAAAGTGCATCGGGGTCGAATCTTCTGTAAGAATTATCCACCAGCACAACTCCAGCATAATGTCATCTGTTCTCTCTTAAAGAGCAGAATATCCAAAACGTACGAGAACTAAAAATGTATCGAAACTTGGAAGTTTAATGAACAGCCGCGAGATTTTTTGCTTACATCCAAAACGGAAAATGAAAAACATTAAAAATTCGCTGGCAGGGTATTATTCTGAGACAGTTTATTGATAAAATTTCTCGCAGCATTACTTCTCGCAGCTTCAGTCTCAGTCTTTTAACGAACATCAGACGTAAACCAAACGAAAAAAAATTGTGATTTAATTAATTCGAAGCTAAAGGCATTATTTGTATTGAAATCGGTTCCCGCATAATTTTTACATCAAATTCTTATCAAACTTTGCAAACGGCTAAACTTTTAAAAAAGTCGTGTTTTAAAAGCGAGAATGAAGTGTGCAGTGTTTAATTTGGAACAAGCGTACGGGAAAATTCGTAAGAATGTTGGTGACAAATATTTTCTTTGAAAAAATATAATAATGCCTCGGACCTTCAAAATTTACAAAACTAGACAGCAGTGGTCTGATATAGTGTTGCGTACGCGACATGATCGTCAAAACCGTTCCGATGAAAAAATTTATCGAATGCAAGGTTTTCAGAATATCGTCATAGTCCTTTTATTTTAGTAGCTTTACCACTTCTTCCATCTAATTTGATCGACTTTTAGGGGTGAGAGTTATTTTGAATGCACGATAAGTTATCTACTGCGTTACGTATATGGTATTCGGATTCAGCATACATTTTCAACAACGAGGAACACAGAAAATTTTTAGCCATTTTTCGCGGAACCAAACTAACTAACATTAATTCAAGAGTTTGTCCCAAAGATTTGAAGGGCACTGATTAAGAATGGTAAGCTCTATATGTGTACATCTAAATCTGTCTTAAGTAAATAAAAATATTATGTTTCCTTTTATTTAGTCCTGACGACTTGATGGCGGTTATCTTTAAAAGTAAGTTTCTTGTTTAAATTCTAAAAGAAAACGTTAATCAGGTGCGTGTTCTTCCTCTGCAAAATCGTCCACAATCAAGGAAAACATGTTATTGCGCTTGAGCTGCTCAACTCTGAAGCCAAAGAAAGAACTAACCGAACAGACCAAAAAAATGCTTGGGAAGTTCATGGTAGTTCACCATGGGACAGTTTTCCAAATTAGATCACTTAATTATGATATAATGAAAACTGATTTAAAACGAGAACCCGAAAATTAAAAAAAAACAATAACGTAATTTATTTATTTTTTTTGAAAATGTTGAAATCCTGCCCACTGTAAGAGCAACGAAGTTGGTTCTATGGCATGATAAAGATATGTATATGGTAAAACCGCTGAGAGTCAGTCTGAAAATTTTGAAGTTTGCTAACAATATAAAAAATGTTCAAACTCACATCCTCACTCATACAGTTACATTTATCGTCTGAAACAAAAACAAGTTTAAATATAGTCAGTTGTTTATTTTATATTTTGCTTTTGTTTAGCGTTTGCTTCGCTCTCAATAATATCACTTTATAATGTTGGTAAACTTCAATAAAAAAAAATCATGGCCGACGAATTGAACGAGCGGTTTTGCCTTATATTGTTTATATCATAGTTCTATGACGTCACCTCCTTTCGTAACCCTGCATTCTATCGTGATTCAATAATAAAAGGCTTGATAATTGAGCAGGCTTCTTACTCACTCTGTACAAATCGTGTCCCTCTTTGAAAATCCGCGTTGCTGCTAAGTGAATTTTGTATACTACTTATTTTTAAATAGTTTTGGTTTTACTCGCCGTTGCCCCATTTCTTCTTCCTTCGCAAATGCAACATTTTATGCGGGAGAGCTAAAACTTTGTTGTCGTTATGTATCAAACATTTAATAAATGAGTCATGGTATTCTATGCACATTTCACTTAATTCGAAGCTTAAAATCGTTGTTTTCAGGAAAAATGTATTGGAATCGGTTAGCGCATAATTTTTACATCGTATAAAACGTTTCTCAAAAATGGTAAATAGCCAAATTGCTAAAAAATCGTGTTTAAAAATTTGAAGAGGAGATGACGTGTGCAGTGTTTGATTTGGAACAAACGCGTGAGAAAAATTCGTATGATTGTCGGCGATAAGTGTTTTCTTTAATAATACGTAACAAGCTCGCCAAAACTCTGCCCATAAAGAAAATTTATTTGATATAATAAGTTATCACATGTGAGTAACATTCAGTAAAAATTGCATCAGTCGCGGTTCTCACGGTAGCCGACAAAAGCGGGAACAACAACAATAATGACTTTATTTAACTTTATTTGTTGATCAACAGCATATTATTACTATTAGTTTATTAATAAATATAATTAAAATTACTATATTAATGTATACGCACTAGCTACCAGGGCTTAGTCATTCAATAATATATTAATAGTTATAACTTAAGACAAATTAGATTAAGTGGAAAATATTTAATGCTTTTAGGAAGTTAGTAATTTTTCTTATATTTGAATCAGAAGATACGGAAAGGATGGAGAGTGGGTTTTCGTCTTTAAATATTTGTATGCGTATATTTGAGAGTGATGGGCAGTGCAGCAGGATATGATGTATTTTTACGTTGTTGGCGTTGCAGAATTTACAGATGAGTTGAGGGCTATTTGCCAGGTGATGCTCATGTGTAAGTTGCGTATGGCCAAGTCGAAGGCGTACAAAACATTTATTCATCCACGCTGATGTAGAGTTTGGTAGGAAAATCGCAACGCCGTGGGGATTAACCTTTTTATATTCATGTTGGTACGAGAACCATTCGTTGTATAGGTGACTCTTTACTGCTTTCGAATAGATATTATTAATGGATGTTGTGCCTAGTGGGTTGAATGAGTATAAGCCGGACTTTAGTACAAGTTTTGCAGTTTGGTCTGCTTAGCTTTACTTTTGGCGACGAGTTCATTATTAGTTGTTGTAGATGTTGTATTGGGCCCTCATCCACTGATAGGCTATCTGCTCATATAACAATTTTTTTATTTTCTTCGTTAGCCAGGTTTGCGGCCGAAAGTAGGCCCTGCAATTCAGCATCGAAAACGCTGGCATGATGTGGTAGTATGCCATGAGAGAGAATTTGTCCGGTCGCGCTTGTAACAGCGAACCCAACTCCGCTGGCTTGTTTTGAACCGGCAGTAAATATAAAATTCCAACCAGTAAGCTTTAGCTTGTTAGCAATTCCAAGATATTTTTGTTGGTAAGTGACGTTCCTGGTAATATCTCTACGCAGGAGAGACAATTCGTTTAAAAAGCTTTTCGGGTCCAGTGCCCATGGGGGCATCTTAGATGGAGGTATTTTCATTGGGATTATGTCCATTCTTAAGTGGTCTGCAAGTTCTTTTATTTCGCTCAGCGCCGAATTATATTTAAGTGGTTTCTTTCTATTTTTAAGTAGACGGATTTCGTGGTTAAGGATATGGGTAGAATTGCTGAAAAAATTGTGGATTATACGACTCCTGAGGTATGTCAAACGGTCTTCTATAGCTTGAAAACCACTTTCCACGAGTAGGTGTTAGATCGGTGTTGTCTTAAACGCTCTTAAGCTTCTCCGCACTGCAGCATGGAATGGTGCCTTTATTTTGATGAGAGAAGATTTTGCGCACTTTCCGTAGACTTGCAAGCCATAATCTATTTTACTCTGTATGATCGTCTTGGTAATATTAAGTAACGTATTGGTATGTGCAAAACTTTTTCTTGAAGACAAGTATTTTATTACATTAAGTCTGGCTGCTAGTTTGGTCCTTAATTGAATGCAATGATTATTAAAACTATTTCTATTGTCAAAAAGTACACCTAATATTTTAATACAATTTGTGTTAGCTATAAGTTTGTTTTGGTATAGGATTTTTAGCTGGCTACAACTGTGTTTTTTGCAGACATGCAGATGTTTGCATTTTTCAAAAGGGATGAAAGCACCTGAATGTTGTGACCACCGTCTATGGCGGTTCAAAACATTTTGGAAGGAGTCTTCAATATCGAATATTTGTTTACTGTTGATCAGGAGAAAGAGGTCATCGGCGTATAGACAGTGCTTGATGGTCCTTTGCTGATTCATAATCCTGCTGATATCTTCGAACGCTATTGAGAAAAGTGTGACTGAAAGTGGGGATCCTTGGGGGATTCCATTATGCAGAGAGAGAGTGGGGGAAAAGAAGTTGTTTACTTTGCATCGAAATTTACGATACTAAGAAAAGATTTTATGTATTTAAAAATTTTTGGACCAACTTTCCATTCCTGTAGCTTTTTAAGAATCACATGACAGCCAATTTTGTCAAAAGCTTTGGAGAAATCAATACTCAAAATAGAGGTGTGATTTCTAATAGAAAATTGCTTAGATAAATGGTGGTCTATGAAAATAAGGGCGTCAAGCGTACCGGTACCAGATTTAAAGCCTGTTTGAAGCGGCGTTAAGAACTTTTTTCTTCTCAAAAACCACATCAGTCTTTTAGATATTATTTTCTCCATTATTTTACTCATGCAAGGTATTAGAGAAATAGTCCGGTAGCTTGTAATAACTGATGAGTCTTTTTGAGGTTTCAGTATAGGGATAATCACGGCTGTCTTGAAACGGAACTTTACGTAACATTTCATAATCTATTTTATCAAATCCCGGTGTGTTGCCTCTAGTGGTTTTAAGGGCGAGATCTATTTCATTTGAGTTAATTTCGCTTTCAAAGAACAGTGCTAAAGTGTCAGTGTCATTTGCTGCGTACATTTCGGGGATATGGGGATATTGTTGGAAGCAGTTATGAATTGGGGAGGGAAATTTGAGATCTCCGAGTCTTTCTAGATGTGTTGCGCAAATTCCAACGCTATTTCCGAAGGTTATGTTATTGTTGTGCTGTTGGTTTTTATGGAAGTAATGTTTTTTGAATAAATTCCTGTGAGGGTTTGAATACCCTTCCAGATTTCCTTGGTCGCAGAGTTAGGGTTTAATTTACATGAAGATTCCTCAAAGCTTTTGGTTTTTGCTAGTTTTTTTTCTTTACTAAAACGGGCGTTGTACTTCTTATAGGTTATCAAGGAGTATGTATTATGATGTCTTTGGTATTCTCTCCAGGCTTCTATTTTCTCGCTTCTCAGTAAGTTTAGCTCTACTGACCACCAAGGGGCATTTCATGAACTCCTACAGCATGCTAAAACTGGGATTGTTTGGTTGGCAACTGTGCGAATAGTTTTTTGTATTATCGCAGCTTCTTTATTGGGACTATTTTCATCGAAATTAGGCAAATTCTTGCCTTGCAAGATGTTTTGGAATTTAGTCCAGTCAGCTTTGGCAGTGTTGTATTTATTGAATCTATTGTTGCAAGGAGTTATGGGATTTAAGATAGAAAATGTACTGATGATTGGAAAATGGTCGCTATTGTGTAGGTCTTCAAGGGTGTGCCATGTACCGATAGGTAGCAATTGGAGTAAACATATGGTTAAGTCTACATGTGTGAAGGTATTACGTGAGGAAAAATGTGTTGGGATATTGTCGTTTAGGATAGATAGATCTGAGCTAAGAATAAAATCTTCTATTATTGTACCCCTATGGTTTGCGTGTGGTGAACCCCATAGTGGGATCCAACCATTGAAGTCGAAACAGATGATTATTGGGGTGTCAACTGCAGAGGTAAGCTGGGATAGTTCACGTAATGAGAAATTTTGGTTGGGAGGTATATACACTGGCCTTACAGTGATTGGGTATTTTATGTTAAATTCGATGGCGACTACTAATAAGTTTGAGTTTATGTTGATTTTTTTGTGTGGAATTTTTGTGTGTACTAGTAATCCACAGCCTTGCTTCGAGTAGTTAGTGTTAGGAAAGGTATGAAAATATGATGCATATTGCTTAGGGCAGTGTGGTAAGTAATTAGATTTAATATGGGTTTCTTGCAAACATATTATGTTTGGGTTGTGATGTTTAGTTAATATTTCAAGCTCTAAATAATTATTCTGGTATCCTTTAATATTCCTCTGAAGAATATTGAGAAACGTTTTAATATATGTATTTGTAGTTAACATACTATTGCTGTTATTTGCGTTTGAAAATAGCCTATAGTACGGGTTCTGTGGGTCCAGTGTCGTTGTTGTTGTGTAGGTCTGATATTTTGGATGGCGGAGATTGAATAAGAGAGTGAGATTGGGTGGTGGAATCAGTGTTTGAACTGATGTTTGCGTCGCGAATCGTAAGATAGTGAGGCTGATAGGTAGTAAATTGTGTTGGAAGGGCAGAACTTGTTGTTAGGTGATCGTCGTTATCTGTCGTGAGATTGCGATCGAGAGAGATGTATTTTGCTTTCTGTGTGCTGAGGTTTTGAAGAGAGGTTTGTTGGGTAGGAGACGTATCAGTCGGTGGAAGAGTAGAGGATAAAGAGTGTTTTTCGTAGCTTGAGTTATATTTATCGTTATAAACATTGTTAGTTGGTTGGTCTTGGGAGTTGACATAAGCGGGCGTAAAAGGTATTGTGCTTAAAGAAATCCACGATTGTTCGTTAGCGTTGAATGAAAGAGATTGTGATGTGGAAGCAGCGGTGGTGTGTGGGTAAGCATGTGAATTAGTTGAGATTGGGGATGAGATGAAGCAGTGGATTTAGGTGGGAGTGGATTGTCTACTGTCATGTTAGCATTGGGGGTAAAACTTAAAGAGATTGTTGGAATGTTGGAAGTTTGTGTGTCATTGAAGACTGAATGGATTTTGTGTTTTGTATATGCGCCTGGCTTCAGGGTAATTGCATTTATTTTGCGTCTTAATTTTTAGTATTGAGGTCCCGGGGTGAGGTCCCTAGCAGTTTGCGCACATAGTGCGCTGGCATGGTAGAGTGTTTTAGGGGGGATGTTGCAGTTCTCGCAAATTATATTATTATTGCATATTTGGTAGTGTGCCCCAGTAGTTGGCAAGAACGGCATCTCATTGGAGTAGGAAAATACTCCTCCACTCGCTCTTAATACCATGGCTATGGCTGAATACCGGCAAAGTTTTTGCATTCAATAAATTTATTTGCAACCTTTTGGGATTTGGTTAGGATTAGCAAGCTGTTGTCACGGAGTATACTTACTGATAAGTAGTCTGTGCTTATACTGTCAATGGCTTTCTTTTTGGAGAAAACGCTGAATTTGGAAAGAGACTGACACGTGTGAGTTGATAGTATGATAATAAATTTGGGATCGTTACTGTTGTTTGTGTAATTTACAATTGAGAGAGTTGGAAATGAGTCTTTTGTATTGGTTTTTTACGTTTGGCTTTTGGGGAGATAAACATACTTTCACCAAGTATGTTAAATCGATTCCCCGAAGGGAACGATGTGCCTTTACCCATTAGAAACACACAATGCAATGCTTTGTTAGAGTTAACTTAGCGGAGAAAAAGTATATATATGTTTAATGCAATTTTTATGTTTGTCGCGAAAGACACGTGAAAAGACACTTAAGCACTCTTTGTTCGCACCACTACGGAATTCACCTGCCAGGTACGACTGTTAAGCTCGGAAGTTAGTCTGCGACTGTCAACAGCATATTAGACCACTCAACGTTTAAACAGCAAATTCAACCCGATATCACCAACATACGGCAGACGTAGATTCAGCACATTAATCCACTCAACGTTCAAGCAGCAGACTCAACCCGATATAACCAACATACGGCAGACGCTGATTCAGCACATCAATTCACGCGGCTGTCCGCATGCAATAACTGTAGGTCAGGGAAGTTAGGTATTCAGGTGCAGTCACCTCAACAGTTAGTCGTAGAAACTCACTTGTCAAATTTGGCTGCCTTTGCTCCGGCATAAAAGTTAATAATAAGAAACCAACCGGGTTAAATTAATTAATATGTTCAAATTATCGCCATTATTCCTTCCTTTTTAGCACCTGTAGCTTTGTGGTATTTTGTATGTGCGACAAATTACACTAGTTTACACGAAACACGTACTTATTAAAAATTATTTATATATATATATATATACCATCATCGTTTGTCTCCTAATATCTCCCATCTCTCCCTTCTCTCTAGCTAGTCCCCCCCTAAACCAGGGTGTTACGCGTAACCGTGCCCAACGGTCGGTTTGCGCTCCCTGATACCGGGTCACCTCAGGGAGTAAGGTGGCATTACCGCGGCAAGGGGCTCTGTCGTGGTGTGCCATCCACTTTTCCCTCTAACAGTTTTCAGACCGCTGCGCTTGCCTCCTCGAGCAGTTGGCCGTACGACCAAGATGAATACAACTAAAAAAACACAAACCAAAAAAACGTATCTTCCCCATATCGGGGTAAGACAATGCAGGCCCGAGCGCCTAGTATGAAAACTTCTTCTTCCCCATCTCGTGGTAAGAATGCGAAGCGCAAGCGCTTACGCGCAGCTTCGCTGCAATAGGGGCCCTTCCGGGCTGGAAGTGGGGCAACACGCTGCACACGATGGAAACTACGAGCCACGTCTCTCAGAAGATGGAGTCGGAGCAGTTCAACTTTGCTGTTAATCGCAAGGCCGCAAAGATGCTGAAGAAATATGACGGGGTCCCGAGGAAACGCTGCCCCAGAGCGCGAAAGAAGCGGTAGAAAAGGCGAAAGCACTGCTGCCTAACTTCCAGGTCAGTGGGGATTCGGTGGAGAACCGGGTGCTTCCATCTAAACGTCAGAGATGGAAGGAGGAACAAACTCCGGCTTCAATAAGAATTCGGCCGCACTCCTGGGTGGGCAGGCCCAGTTTTGTCGAGGTTTCGAAGGACAGGATCCTTATTGGGGTTCTGGACCACGGCAACGACCTCGGGTCCATACCAATGGACCAGTGGAGGTGAGTGAAGGCAGCTCTGGCGAACGTCATCTTTGATGTTCTGCTGGAGAATCCTGGAACTCCCTCGGCCTGTAAGAACGCTAGTTGGTACCAGAGCCACATTAAGGTGGTCGCCTGTGAGGAACTGAGATCAGTGGCGCTGTATAAGGTCAACGCTGCTAAGTTGGAGGTGGTGGACTGGAAGGACATTCCAGTCAAACCCCGGGTGAAGGCGTGGGTTCCGGTAACACCGTCGACACCGGAAAGCATCCTGAAGATGTTTACGGGCGGAGGTGTAGCAAAGGAAGTGGACGTTGAGGCACCCGAACTGGAGCCGGAGTCGGTGCTCTCCTCCTCCTAGACAAACTATGCACCAATAATGCATAGGAGGTTTGCGGAGGAAGATCTGCTTCTCAGTGACGGGGAGTGCGAAGCTGATGTCACCGTCGTAGCCAGAGACGAGAAAGCGGGTTTCTCATATGAGAGCGCTGCAGACAAATCTCCAAAGATCTAAAGCAGCATCAGCTGCTGTCCTAGGTCGCCTGAGCAAAGGCGACGTTACAATGGTACTCATTCAGGATCCATGGGTGTGTAGCTCAAGGGTATGTGGGTTGAGATCCACTGGCTTTAAGCTTTTTGTGGAGCGCGGTAAATGTTAAATTAGAGCGTATATTCTGGTTAAAAGAGATATAAGTATCTTTCTTTTATTTAATTATAGTGATGGCGACGTCACAGCGATTCTCGTGGAGAGAGGGGGCATGTCCATCGTGCTGGCATCGGTATACATGCCGCACGAAGCGGAGCACCTTTCTCACTCTATGGTGCGGAACTTGGTGTCCAAGTACGAGAGCAGACACATTTTGGTCGGCAACGATGCGAAAGCTCACCACGTTCAGTGGGAAAGCACAGACATAAATGACCGAGGTGAGTTACTTTTCAACCACCTTCTAACAACTAACCTACTTATATGCAACAAAGGTAGGGATCCCACCTTCATTACTAGCAACCGTAAAGAAGTATTAGATAAAGCTCTATGTAGTGTTAGTCTATCTGAATTGATTGAGAGTTGGCGGGTTTTAGATGAACACTCCTTCTCTGACCATCGTTATATTTAAATCGCATTAACCTTTTCTATTACCAGCCCAAAAGTGCGTAAAAACCTAAAAAACACGGATTGGAACTCTTATAAACCCCATTGGTGGTCACGTGAGTTGGACTCACAACGTAAATCTTGCAGGAAAAAAAGCAAGTTGATTCCTGGACCTCAACGGGAAAGGAAACCCTTGAAATGCTAATAGATACCCACTTTCCTGGAAACACAACTGCTGAGCAAAAAATTCTTCCTTTTATTTCTTGCAACCCTGCCAACGTACCGTTTTCGGAAGAAACGGTTAAATGGGCTATCCAAAGTTTTAAACCATACAAATCTACAGGGCCGGATGGGATAACACCTGCGCAGCTAATAAGGAGGAAACAGCTTTACATCTTCTGTGTAAGTGTCCTGCGCTGTGCAAAAGCAGGTTTCACCGTTTCTGGATGACCTTAGTGAGGTTTCAAAAACCGAGGTTAACCGCCTGATGAATTTCATCAGCAAGGCAAATTGGTTCAGCAAGGAGTAGTCATTCGGTGAACGGTGTGAATTTGCCTAAGTATGCCGCCGTAGGCGGTAGCCATTCCTATCTACTTACCTATATATATACTTATATATATACATATATAATTATACTAATTTTTGGTCGCTGAAACGAAGAAGCGTTTTCAGTATATATGTAGGCAAAAATCCTGTTTTCGAGGTCCTATTGCAAAAACTACAGAATAGCACATAAACCTAACCATTTATATATATCGTTTTATAGGTAAATTCAATCTCTTACTGATATACATATCTGTTGTTTAAATCGGAATAGTACTTTTTAAGTTGTTGGCGTCTAAGTGCAAAAAGTAAGGACTTTTCGAACTTCTTCGAAAATTTTTAATTCTTATTCACTCTTTTTAGTGAATAAACTGTTTGAAAGAAAATTTCATTATAAAACGGTTGCAAATCTGCCAAAACTTTTCATTTCGCGGTGCAATAGCCAGAATGTTAATTTGATCTAATATCACATTTTAGATGGATGGGTCCGCTGATTCTGAAAATGGCACGAAATTTTGTCAGATCCAGGGTGTTAAAGTTTCAAAATTAAATGTCGAATTACTCTCAATTTCGCGTACTTTGCAATACGTGGGATACTAATCAAGCCGAAAAAAATATTACTTCGGTCTGCTATAGCTCTATCAAAACAAAATATACGATGATTTCCACATCATATTTGGAAAACCGATTCGTTCATAATTTTTTTGTTTATTTAAAAAAAAATGTAAACAATTCGGTTTTCTTTATTTTCGCTAGTAAAAATGCTTCTACAAAGCTCTCCGCAGTAGTTTTACAACCAAGCGCACTTGTGCCTTTTTTCACCTTAACGGTTATTTGTATCGGCATAAAGCACCCGAGACAGATATACATAGACGTTTATATATAAAAATGTATTTTCGGCCTATTCAAGTAGGAACGCTTCTCACGATAAGTCATGTCTATCGCTAAAACCAGATGAAGTGACTCGCAGGACACGAAGGTTGCTTCTCTCAGTAAGCTGGACTCACCGTCTAAAATTGATGCTTTCGGAAAATGCCTCAAATATAAGCTCTATCCAGAAGTTTAACGGTGACTGAGCATCATATTTTACCGAAATGCAGGAGAAACTAATGAGCACCCATTTCCTGGGGTGCTCGGATGACGTATCTAACACTCCGGCAGACCATAAGACCTCCTCTTCCCTAGGAAACCCGGCAAGGGATATCGTTAGGCACGCCAGGGTGGAATGAGCTATAATGTCTTTCTATCCCTATAAATCTCCAGGACTAGAGGAAATCTTTCCCGCCCAATTGCAGGCATCTAAGTAGGTAATTTGCCCTCTGCTCTCACAGATTTTTACAGCATGTCTTACCTTAACTCATGTCCCACACGAGTGGACAAGGGCGAGGGTGGCCTTCCTACCAAAGGGAGGCAAGACTACTCATGCTAAACCGGAGAATTTTAGGCACATAATCCTTACCTCGTTTCTTCTTAAAACCCTAGAGAGGCTCTTAGATGAACACATCCGGCGGAATATAAAACACAGTAACCTCTCTCCCAACCAGCATGCATATTCCAAAGGTAAATCAGCTGAGACTACGGTCAATGATGTCGTTTCAATGATTGAAAAAGGACTGGTGTTTACGGAATACACGCTGGGACTTTTTCTAGATATAGAGGGAGCCTTTAATATTGTTCACCCTGATTCGGTGGTTAGTTCACTACTTAGAGTGAGGGTGCAGCAGGGGGTGGTAGACTTTGTTGGGCCCCTTCTCAAAAAGGGAACTATTTTCCGAGTTAGGGGATGGGGCCATTACTAAACATTTGACCACAGGCACCCCCCAAGGGGGCGTTCTCTCCCCTCTACTATTGTACTATCGTAAAAACGGGTAAACATCTGCAGGTTCTGAGGGAGCTACTACAATATGAATTCAGCCAAGTAAACATCTGGTCGAAAGAAAGCGAGCTTAGCATTAATCCCGCATAGACTGAAATGGTACTTTTTACGAGGAAATATATAACTACTCCTTTCAAACCACCATCATTGAACGGGGTTGAACTCACTCTCTCAACCGAGGTCAAGTACCTTGGAACTATCGAAGACCGCTCCAGGAAGGCCCGTGCCGCCTTGTACGCTTGCAAGACATCTATAGGGAAGAAATGGGGAGTGAAACCGCACATAGTATACTGTATGTGCACGGCAGTGATAAGACCTATTCTCTTCTACGGTGTTAGCGTCTGCAGCCTATCGTTAAGAAAAACCTTATCAAAAGCCAAGATGAAGCGAGTTCAGCGTACGGCTGACGTTGCGGCAGACGAGTTGGCAAGAAAAGGGACGGAATTACTTATGATAAATGCTGCTCTAGAAGCGGGCATCCCTCTAACCTCCAGCAAACATAGTTTAAAGGCAAAACTCATCGAGAAAGTGAATATCAGGTGGGCCATGGAACCCACCTGTCGGATTACCAGACAAGTTTGCCCAAAGGTTTAAGTAAAGCGATCCAAAGCGCTGATCCACCTGGACCGGCCATCACTCAGACTAATGGTTGGGGTAATAACCGGGGACTACCTTATGGGAAGTATAGAGCTTCGAACACAATCTCTGCCGTTGTCCCGCCCTGTCCAAGACTCGAAACCAATTCCTAAATGGGTATTTTCTAAACTGTTTGGCCGACCTGAGCTCGGCTAGAATTCCCGATCTTCTGTGCTACGTAAGGTTCACCTTCTAAGGGAAGGAAGAAGAGTATGTCCTCCGTCTGCGGTATCACAACGGGCTTTGTCAGCCTACGTGCACATCTGTGTACTTGCATGGTTGCAGCCACTCCAACCTAACCTAACCTAATGTCATCTGCATTTGTGCAATAATTGCGCTAGGGTATTTGCATTATAATGGAAATTATCGATGCATTATTCTTTAAAAAATTAAGCCTAAATATGGAATTATTTAAAAATTCTTATTTGAAAGAAAAGTGTATCTAGGCGTTGATGGCAGAAATGGTTTAACACGTGAATTGTAAAGAAAGTGACCATTGTGTAATTGGTCTTACTTACAAATATTACCGACAAAGTTGAAAATAAACTCCCTTCAACACCACTGTGGGCTGAAACGAAGTACCTTGTGACACCTTGTCTGGATGCGCTTACGCTGGGCAAAGACAGCGAAAACATGTTAAGTAATATACTGACAATTTTCTAGTAATCGACGAAATGCTATACACAGGCAGGGGAGCAAATTCGCCAAATGCACGTGTGAACTGATTAAGCGTAGCAAAATAACGGAAGGGCAACATATTTTCTGATAGAGGGGAAAACGGTGGCTAAAGGCAGCGAAACAAGTATGCGAATATTTGTAGGTCTCACGGCAGCACAAATATCTGTGCGATAGTTTGAATAAGATTTTGCTATATGCAATATTTCATTTGCACCTACAATTTGATCAATATAGTATGCCTTATGCTCAATAGAAACCCCCGGGAAATTTTTCTCCATTTCCTATGCTAAATCAATGCAAGAAGAAAAACAATTCCTCTGGAATTTCTATTCAAAATAGGGCTGAGTTTCTCAAAGAGGCAATGGGAATTTCCTAACATAGTTCACGATGGCAGACTAAAGCCCTGCCACCTTTCATTGTTGCATCATGAAAAATTATATTTGGAAAAATAATAATAAATATTCATTAGATATATAAAAGAGACTTAAATCGTAGGTGAATTAATTTTAATTCTAAAAAATAAATATTAAATTATATGTTTATAATATTGATAAGTCCTACTTATATTTGGCGAGTATTTCGCGTCTATACAGTACAAATGGACCTTTATAATTTTTGCCGGCTAATTCTAAAGGAATATCCATCTTCCTTGGCACCTTCAACATAATATCAATTACATTCTCAGTCGCTATTTCCACGTCTCGATGCACGCTCAACAACGCTAACCCATTCAATCGGTCTTCACTTGTTTGTTTCGTAAATACGTTTTCAATCTACGCAGAGATGAAAAAGAGCGTTCGCTTGAAGCCACGGAAACCAGAGAAGTTGCGCAAATTAGTAAAAGGGTATTTCCTCTGCATTAAGTTCTGTGCTTTTGCTTGGCAAAATATTCTGAACTATCGAAAGCAAAACACGATGGTCTAAAAACCTAGATCGCAGCTCATTCATGAAATGATCCAAAAACTGGATGAATGTTTATCGACGGAAATATCATGTAAAATCTTTTTACCTCTAAAGGTCAGTGTACCTCGATGAAAATGCACTAACATTTATTTCCATAGCGCCGTAGCGACACACGGTGACAGACTGAACTTGAACTTCTTTCCGCACATTCGCCCACTAAATCTATTCACATTCATTATTTGCACATTTGTCTTGATTTATATTCTCATCGAAATCCGATGTTATTCTAGCAAAATTTGCTTTGCGGAACATACATTTACCGTGACTATGATTAACACCAACCGCATCCAAATACATACATAGTTACCATTTTACAATTTGCATACCATTATGTACACATTGAAACCAAATTTTAATAGATGTTTTTGAATAATAAGGTGCAAATTCTATTATGAATTTCAATATCGCTTTTTATCCTAGCTAAGATTTTCTGTACAGAGCTTTGCATCAGGGTGCATATATGTACATATGTATGTATATCCACTCATAAAAATTATAGCACATTGTTTACCTCACAGTTTAATCTCGCTTACTTCTTGAATAGCTTAGCACATGAATCATTTTCTTGTTCGCAAATCTCAAAAGAAAAAATAGAATATATGTATATATATGTATGTACATATATACATGTGTATATGCCACAGATGTCAATGATAGACGAACTACAAAAAACTATGTGTACTTTTATAAAGTGAAGTAAAATATATTTAAGTATGTATGAGTACATTAGATGCATATGCAATAGTTATAGTAAACAGAGTATATAGTTATGTACCTATATTCATATGAATTGTATTTCTCATAAACAAATTTTCCAACAAACTTATTTCCCTTCGGAGTCGACGTAAATCTGTGGAACCTACGCCACCAATTGTTTGGAGAAGAATAAATGTATTTGGAAAAAATCTGGATTTTTCATTAGTTTCTCGGAATTTTGTGACTTGGATACGTTTCTTTGGCAAGCATCTGTTTTCAGTCATTACTTCAAACAACCGTATGATTCAAATTTACATATGCGTCTCATATAATAGTGCAAATCCTCAGTTTGACTATAGAAGCTCAATTTGGATGAAATTGTCTCAGTTTTACGAATATTATATTCCCTTATTGTGAATGATTTAAGGAAAGTTAATAAAAAAGTTCAAAGATGGGCGGATTTCTCATTGCGTTCTCTATAAATGAGCATTATCAGATAAGTCGCGGTATAAGGTGCTTAGCGACGACTTATCGTATCGCTACTAATAATTATAGCTGCGTGGCTCATTGCTGGTATAAAGAAAACCCCTTAATACCTTATTAAAAGGGGAAATAAGCCGAAACATATAGACTATTATTATTCCTACAAGAAGGCGGAGTTGACTCAAGAAAATGTCGAATAAGTAGTATGGCTGGTCGAAGAACTGAATTGAGCCAGACAGAAAAATAACTACAGATTGGCAAAGGAAAAAAGGGGAAAAACTTTACAAGAACATTTGCTGCTTGTTGGGTACACCCAATATCCACACCGCTCGTCAAGCAGAGACGTTTGAAGAGTTGTAAAGACTTTTTAGAGTTGCCAAGCTCTAGCCAACGCTCAATATCGCCCACCAACTCCGTTCCGGCCGATATATCCAGCAAGGCTTGCTCCAGCTAATCGTCGTTTTCCTTGTCTACCACAGTATCAGCCTGATTCTCGCTGTTGCCGATGAATAGTTTTGCCGGCGGCGGGCGAGACTTTTCATACGCTACCGGGTCGTAGAGTCTGATGCGCATGTCGACGTGGGGCGCATACTCCATATACCCGTCACCCAATTCCTTCCTTTCTTTGTTGTCGACAGAAAAATCGCCTTCCCTTTTGGGCGTTGTTGTTCTTCGCCAGAAGAAAACCCGTTTGTTGGTGTCGGTGCTCGCTCTATTTCTCGCCCATAATTCAGCTCGCCGTTGTTTTTATACTTGGATCCTTGTTAAAAGCTTGCTTTTACCATTGCACATTAATTGAGTGGTAGATATTGGCATAAGCCTCCTCATAATTCTTTGGTGGCAAAACTGATATTGATTGATATGATGCGTGCAATCGACGATCCCACAAAGGGAGACGACGCTGAAGTTAGCAGCTTGGCGTTCCACTTGGGTCATAGGAAACCTCTCTTTCTGGTGATACAATGAATCATTGATTGCATCCGTTACCCGATGAATACCGGCTTACGGAAGACTGGCTCAAGAATATTCCCCATTGTTCACTTACAAGTCGTTGATAGCAGCCAGTTGCGAAGAATCTCAAAGTCGCTAGAACCTACCAATACAGAAGTAAAATTTTAAATTGGATCTTAAAGATTACGCGAGCTATTTGATTCTCAGTCGATTTTGCTGTTATTCTGGAGCTTCTTATTTGGTTGTCAAGCTGAGAAATTAGGTATTCAGCCTAGTCTGTAGTTAACCCATACAGCTTCTGAAATGCTGTTGCATTCAAACGAGAAGGATTGCCCACAACCCGGAGTAAATATCGATCCATGGTTGGAGCGCATACTTATTCGTTACCTCGTATGCCAAATATTCAAACGGCATTATGTAATGTTCCTTTTTTAATTTCAAGGATACAAATCAAATTTAAATTTACCTTTCATTTAAATTGAAATCAGGAACTTTTCTTTTCTCGATTGAGTTAACAACATTAAGTTTGTTGTCGTTTAGTTTTCGATAATCGTAGAGCTAACGACAACAGCTGATTCGGCGAATGCGAAAATCGTTAAAAAACGAATACTGAATAGCAGCATCGTTAAAATTTTCGTTAAGATGAGTTAACCATGCGAATATCGTTAAAATAAGTTAGAGAATCGCACTACTGTTGTTGATATTGTTATTGCAACCATGTAACCAACCCAACTTGTCCCCACTGAGTCAGCCGGTTGCTTAGTTTTTTGCCATCTCCCTTTTGTGCTATATTTGTTTACTAGTCCAAGTAGTGGCTAAGCACATTGGACATGTGACATAAGGGCGTCGATGACTTTGAAATCCAGGGAACAGATTATGCTATAGTGGAATAAGAAGAAATTTGCTTTCATGTGGCATGCAAAAATATTTATATGAAATGTCATCTGCTCTGTTATTACGACGTTTGTATCTAATTTACTTGCTAATAATATATCTAATGCAGAGGATGAATCCAGGGGTTCTTTAATGTAGCTTGCAATGTCCAAAAAACGCTTTGCATTACTACAATATGCATGGGGCATGCATGTTTAAATGCAGTATGCCATGCACATTGAAACTAAGTGGTTTCCATATACTTATGTCTCCAAACAAATCTACAAATTCTTCTTAAATTAATTGGGCAACATTTGCTTCAGTTTTATAGCACTTTGCAGAAGATAGCATTCTCACACCTGCATGCAGTGATAGTAAACAATCCTTTAATACAATATCCCATTAAATAATAACGATTTTCTAAATTCTCTCGCTTTCCGATTTCTGATTTCGTCTAAATTCGCGGAATTCAAAAGGAACAAACTTGAAACGACAACAGATGTTTCCGTTCGTGCATTGGCTTGAAAGAAAATGGAGATACCATTTTGAAATTCTCTGCCACGCTGGTGTTGAAAGGAGAAACATGGTGTGAAGGATTAACTCTTTTTTTAAATGACAAATCAGACCACAGGTAATGTTTTTTTTTGTTTAGGAAAGTAAGCGCTGTTTTTGAAAGAAGCCACACGTTGTGAAGGATCAACATTATTTAAATGACAAATCAGATCTCAAGTAATGTTTCTTTTTAGAAAAATACACATTCTATTCTTGCATTCTCCTACTTGATGGCATTTTGGACAACTGTTTTGACAGTATGAGATTGGTGGATCATGTGGAAATTTTGTTTTTTTTAAGTCTGGCTTTGAGCTCAATAAGTTAATACATAATTATTTTAAATTTTTATTTTTCCGACCAAAGTTGATATTTTAATTTTTTCGACAAAAATAATCGGTGTGCTTGGATTTAAAATTTGTCGATTACATCTGATCGATATTTTGTGAATTTTATTTTTAAATGATTCAAAGCAACACATCTGCCAAATAAAAATATGGTCAGGATACATATGGTGTAAGGATTCTTTATTTATTTATTCATTAATATCTAACACTGGTTAAGAACAGGCATTTAAGATCAATATATAATACCAAAATATTTATTTATTAATTTATTTATATTTATAAGTCTATGAACAAAATATTCTTACAGACTATTTACAGTATGATTTATTTAACAACTAAGACCTTAAAACACTAGAATAAAGAATTAAGAATACTTGAAAATACACTTTTCGAAGAAGAGAAATCAAGATGGTTGGAATTCGAGATTACATTAAATTCACTTAAGGCACGAACAAGAGGTGCAATTCGCGAATATTCAGTTCTACTATTAAGCCCATAGAAAGGTAACGTGCGACGAAGATTACGTTGTGGAATGCTAAAAATAATTCTTTCTAAAAGAAAAGAGCAGTCAATACCAGCCGAGATTATACTATGAGCAAGGGAAAGCGAGAGAACTGATCTTCGTGCCTCCAGTGACTTTAGGTTGATTAAAAGTAAGCGCGATTCATACGACGGAATTGGATCATAGAATCTCAATGACCGCAAAGCATATTTAAGGAAGACTTTTTGGACTCGTTCAATCCTGATTATATGATTTTTATGACTTGGCCTCCAAATGAACGCAGCGTATTCCAGATTGGAACGAACGAAAGCCGCGTACATAAGCTTGAGAGTATATGGGTCCGAAAATTTAGAGCTCACAAGCCCTAAGACCGAGTAAGCTTTCGAAATAATATGGCTGTTGAGCTACTAAGCTTTTTTAGCAGCTATCGAAAAATAAAAACTCACGTAAAAAGTACATTCCGATTCGCACTTTATTTTATCGAAGTTCTTATACGACTAACTAAAAATTATTTTTACATGTAGGCTTTTATGTTTTCTCAGATGATTCTAATTACAAAGAAATGTGTCCCAAAACGGTTTTTATATATCAACAAACAATAGTTATTTGGGGTACTAAGTAAATGCATTCCATTCTATATATAGCTTGCATGGATATACATACATTACGTACATACATATTCATGTGCCTAATTGTTTTGCATTAACCGTACCTATGCATATACAATATGTTTGTTGATTATCAATAAAGAATGAGAAAATATGCAAAAAAGGTTCACTGACATACATATGTACATATGTTTAAATGATAATAGCTAAATTAGGGTGGTACTAAATTTTGGGATTTTGATAAATGGTTACGATTTATTGATTTTCAATATCAGCTGCTGCTCCGAACAATGGCTAATATGCATATTAAAAAAAAATTACTCGAAAAAATTACGCCAAGATCTTTAACCTCGTCCAGACTTTGCAACAAAGAATGGAAAATATAGTAGGATGTCGGCACGATATTATGAGTTTTTATTTTCGAAAAAAAAAATCCTTTAAGTCGTCGGCATAGAGCAAACAATTTGGGAACCTTAAGCAGTTACTTATATCATTTATGAATAAAACATGTAAAAGTGGGCCTAATATACTTCCCAAAGGTGGCACAGAAAGGTTCAGAGGAAATGCCGTCAATCGTTACAACACAATTTCTATTACCTAGATAAGACATTATCCATTTTAAAAAAACTGAATGGAAGCCAATGTTAGCCAACTTGTGTATTAGCAAAATATGAGATACTTTATCAAACGCTTTGGAAAAATCGGTGTAGATACAGTCAACCTGAAGCCCAGTAGAAAAAGTAGCAATGCAATACTCGCTGAATACTGCAATATTCGAAACTGTGGATCGCTTAGGAACAAAGCCATGCTGGTTTGGCGAAATAAAACATTTAGACGCAAAGTACATTTTATCTTTAACGATGCTTTCAAAAAGTTTCGAAACTGTTGATAACTTTGAAATGGTCATTCTTGCTACCACCTTTGTGGATAGGGGTAATTGAAGTAATTTTCCAGTCGTCTATGAAAATTCCAGACGACAACGACATATTAAATATTATTTTTAAAGGTAGGATTAAAGCAGGGCAATTTTTCAATAAAATAACTGAAAGCCCATCACTATCTGTTTTCGCAGATGGTTTAAGATCAATAATGCCGTTAATAACATCTAATAACATCATGCGAAGTTAGACAAAGTGAGCCAAAGTTTACAGCAGAGCATAAGTTGGAGGAAAAGCTACGCGAAGTATCCCCATCATCCGCAACAAAATTTGCGCTGAAGAACTCTGCATATAAGTTGACCACTTCATTTTGCGTACTAGCAAACTTATCACCATAAAATACGACTTTTTCGATTTAATAAAACGCCAAAAGGCCTTTGGCTCAGCCTTGATATTCTACTCCATTCCTACAATATGATTTCTGTACAGGAATCTATCTAAACCATTGAAATCTTTAGAATAGCGCTGATATTTGGCAACAAAAATTCGGTTACCAGTTGATTTAAATTTTTTAAAGAATTTATTTCTGAGATTTTTTAGCTTTTACAAATTGAAATTGTACCACGGCAGTTTTTAAGGCATTTTTTTTTAACCGGAATTTATTTAGACAACACTCAAACATCAAAGTTTTAAATATTTGGTAACATTTTGAGATATCAGCGCAGGATAATAGATTATCCCAGTTATAATCCAATAGCAAATTATTATAGTTAGCAAAATCGCAGGTAAAATAATTAAAATACATTTTTTCATCCGGCACAGATGAAGGAAAAACGTAAAATTAAAAATCCAAAATCAGAGGCACATGATGTTTATAACAAGTCGATATATGAGAAAAGCATTCAGAAATATCGCAGCTTAAATTATCGCTAATAAAAATTTGATCGAGAATTCTTCCCAACTTATTAACAAAACTATTAACTTGAACTAAGTTTAAACTTATGATACTATCAATGAAATAAGATTCATGGGTTGCAGTAACATTCAATGGAGTTAGTCCCGATCTAGAAAAACTACCGGACCAGCTTACATTATTTAAGTTGAAATCGCCTAAAATGCATATTTGGTTATCACCTAACTTATTTACGACTAAAGAGATAACATCGTCAGCATGCAGGGAATAATCCATTTATTATTTCCACTATTTGGTGGAATGTAAGAGACTGAAAAAAAGTGAGCCGTATGTTGGGGTGCTGCATACACACACACAATTGATCGATTACAGAATCATCATTTTCAAGCGGAACTAAATAGGCGTGAAATTTACGTTACACTGCAATGAGGACACCCCCACCTCTTGCAAAACCAGTTTTTGTCACATTTCTGTCCTTTCGGTAGACCATATATTGATTTGAGTCAAAGTATTCATCATCATAAAAATTAGAATTAAGCCAGGTCTCAACTATAATAAAAATATCATACTCAAGACGCGAACTAACAGCGCGAACATTTTCAGATTTTGTTCGTAGCCCTGATGCATTTTGAAAGTATACCTTCAGACCATTACAATCACCCTTAGTTAAGGAAGATCTCGTAGTTTCTCTTCTTTTCGAAAAAAAATGAAAGGGGCGAATGATCACATTGGCAGGCCAAAGCTCCGCAGACAGCAAATTCTCGTAAAATGCTACAGACTCTCCTATCTTAAAATTAACTTTTTCCATATTACTAAGCTTAGTTCCTTGCTTAAATAATGCATAGCACGAAATATGTTTTTTGTTAATAGCTGCACGCTTACAAACGTAATCAGTAATATTGTCAGCAGAGACGGATGGCAGGAACGAAGATATATGTAACCATTCCATGCGGTCAACGACAACGACACCCAAATCTGCATTTGAGTTTAAACCAACAATTCTCAATTGTTTCCGACGCTTACCATTCACTTTCCTCCACTCAGCGTTCACTGGCATTGTGGAGACCGACGAAATCTGATCAGCAGCTGGCATCATAGAGCGCGAAGGTGAGAGAGCAGCAGCAGCAGTCCACTCAACGTTCACTGGCATTGTGGAGACCGACGAAATTTGATCAGCAGCTGGCATAACAGAGCGCGAAGGTGAGAGAACAACAGCAGCGGCAACAGTAGCAGCAGAAATAGGCGACGAAACCCCAGCACCAACGTTATTATCATTAAAAAATATACGCGAATATAATAAAGGCGTGGGAGCGTTCGTAAAACACACATCAGCCGAAATAGACACTCTCATAAGATGAGCAACAATGTTGGAAGATTTGTCAGCAGGCGTCGTCAAAGCATTCTCAGCTGGGGCAGCAGAATACAAAGCAGTAGCAGCAGATGTCGAAGAAGTTCCAGCATTAACACCAACAACTGCACGCAAATATGACGTGGGCGTGAGAGTATTCGTTTTACAGACATTCTTGGCATTCGCAATGTTTGACGACTCACAAGATGAGACAGCAACAGACATCGGCAAGTCATTCTCAGCACTTTCAGTAGGCACGGCCGAATCAACAACAATCGGCGTTCAATTCAAGTTTTGGATACAATTGAAATGAATATGAATATTGGATATTATAGTAGAGCAGGGCAATCAATTTCACCATTGACAAGGTCAAATATAAATGATAGTGCCAGAAGAGTTCCTCTATCACTTAATGGAAAAAGACTAATCAATCGACAGAGAAATTCTTACGAGGGAGTCGGGTCTCAACAGGATTTATATGGACTGCATGATAAGGCCTCCAAATAAAAGCAGCGTAATTTAATTTGGACCGAACAACCGCAGAGTATGAAATTTCAAGAGTATATGGGTCAGCAAAATTATTATGTATTATTAATATGATAAGATGTGTAAAGAGATTTTTGAAGTTTACAAAAGGTAATTTTATAACAGTTTTTAATATATAAAAAGCAATGATTCATAAGGCACCAAGAAAATAATTTATTTAGCTCAGACTGTGGGTCCCTCAAACTTTTTATTTCAGCATAAAGCACACAGAAACAAGAACGGATATAATTAACAAATAATATGAATAATATCAGGGAAGCCGAGTGAAACCCAAGGCATTCCAATTTGGTCACTAAAATTTTATGGGAGATCTTGTCGAATGCTTTTGAGAAGTCCGTATAGATTGAGTCGGTTTGGAAACCATTACGAAAGCTTGAGTGGCAATCTTCAGAAAAAAACTGACAGATTAGATAACGTAGACCTATCAACAACAAATCCATGCTGCTTTGGACAAATCAGATGTTTTACACTAAAATAAACTATAAACAGGTCTATAACTAGAAATATGGCTATTGTTACCGCTTATGAAAGTAAAAGTGACTGAATTCAGATTTCAGTCATTAATACATATACAATTTTTAAGCAAGGTTACAGATAGACCATCAATGTCAGTTTGAAAAGAAGCTTTAATTTTCAATAAATCATTAATGATGTCATCGTCTGACAGAAAAAGTGATCCGAAATCAGTAGAAGAAAACAATTTCTCTGATATATTTTGCCGAAAAGCTGCCATGTCTTTTTCAAGAAGATCATCGTTAGAGGAAAAGAAATCAGCAAATAAGTTTGCTGCGTCACTATCGGAGGAAGCAGAAAAATTATTATAACAAACAGTATTTGGAATGGTTGAACCTTTTTTTTATCGATTTAATGTATCGTCAAAAACTCTTCAGATTACTTTTAATATTAAGCTCAGAGTTATGAATGTATTTTTATATTCCTATGAGATAAATAACTCATAAAAGCGTTTTTCTTTTGTTGATTTAAATTTCTTAATGAACTTATTTCTGAAATTTTTTAGAACTTTTAGTTCTTTCGTGTTATATTTATTGCTCTTAAGCCCATGAGCGTGTTTAGAACACAAATTCAGCACTAAAGCTTTAAATATATTAAAAAAATCTGAAAAGTCCAAAATCGCCGAAGGAAACATTCCAATCAATTTCTCTTAAAGCACTATCTAACATCAGAAAATCACAACCAGCAAAATTGTAGGAAATTTTAATATTCGCAGAACAGTCTTCGAAAAATTCAATGAACTCTAAATCTAGAACCAAAGGAATATGATGCACACTAACACGAGATAATGAAGAAGCAGATACAACAAAACTCATGTTGTCGCCAATAACATGTTGAAGAGCTAGTACGTTATTAACGTGCAATTTGTAGATATTATCATTACTTAAAGGTGGTATATCAAGCCATGCAAGCCACGAATTCGCGCACACAGTGACGGTTGCAACGAACATATATCATTACACCGCCTTCTGGATATATCCAGTTTTAACCGGATCTCTGTCTTTACGGAAAATTACGTAAAGGTTCGGATTGAAAAACTCGGCATCAAAAAATTTTAAGTTGAGCCAAGTCTCAGTTACAGCAAATCGTCGCATTCGCAAAATGAGCTCAGTATCAGGAGCATTTTCGTAATATCGGGTCTTGCAATAGGAACGCTACAAAAGTTTTTTTAAATAAAACAAAAACAGTTTGGGATATGAATTAAATTCTTTATTCCTGTGAAAGTACATTCGATGTCATTATGTATGGAACTCGATTTCTTTTGCATGGGCACCACGGGCACGCTTGCAGAAGTCCAGACGCTGAACACAACTTTCGATATTCGTACGAAGTTCATCAATCGTCGCTGGCTTATTGGCATAGACCATAGACTTGACGTAGCCCCACAGGAAATAGTCTAAAGGCGTCAAATCGCACGACCGAGGCGGCCAATTGGCTGGGCCATTTCGTGAGATAACACGTTCACCAAACTTGGTTTTCAATAAATCGATTATGACATTCGCTGTGTGGCTTGTGGCGCCGTCCTGTTGGAAGCACATATTGTCCAAGTTCATATCATCCCATTCGGGCCAAAAATATTCGGTTATCATTGAGCGGTACCGATTCCCATTCACAGTAACGTGCCGGTCTTGATCATCACGGAAGAAGTACGGCCCAATGACACCGCCGGCTCATAAGCCGCACTAAACCGTAATTTTTTCTGGATGCAATGTTGACTCATAGAGTACGTGTGGATTCCTGCCTGTTCAATAACGCATATTTTGCTTATTGACGAAGCCATTCAACCAGAAATGACGACGACCATAAATTGGACGTAGCGCTCTTAAAGTTGAGGCCATTGACTCCGAATTTCGGTAGTAAATTTTAATAATTTCCACTCGTTGTTGGTTCGTATATCTTTCCATGATGAAATGGCAAACTTTACTGAAGAGAAATGTCAAAAGAGCGGGAAAAAATATGGCGACGTTTGCTGTCACTATCGGTCTACTTTTGTAGCGTCCCTATTGCAAGACCCTTTATATGTATTTTAATGCGATAATTTACACTAGAACGAACAGCTTGTGAAGAGTCTGTTGATCTTCCTGTTTTCGAAACGAAACGGCCGAATTGATACCTTAACTGACGAAATGTCAAGCTTCAGCACTTTCTCATAATCATGATCATAAACACCAAGCTGAAAGTTGAAAGTACCTAAGAAAAACCGCATTCGACTCTTTTTTTAACGAGCTTATAGCGTCCTGGTAAATTTACTGAAGTTTGTTGGGCAGCCAGATATCCACGTAGTGTGGATGCAACAAGTGCTGCACAGGCTGCACTACCATATGTACCGGCATATTTCTCTACGCACCCAATGACATTATCAATTGAGACTGTAGATGAGAAGGAAGACAAATATAATCACTTAAAGCGCTATATCGTTTGTTCTCAAACTGTGGTCCAAGAGGAGGGAGGGGCCACAGACGAAGAGTTGAATTGGTGCGACGTCATAATCGGTGATGGCAAAATATTTACGGCACTATTACTGTTAAAAAATGCATCTCTATGGTCTGCAACATAGGCAACCCAAACGCGACGTCATATTTAGTACACCATTTTATGAACCTTGTATTAACGATAAGCAAACTTCACTACAATAAATGAATTACTTTTGAACGGTCGTGTTTTCGTTTAAGCGCGTAGTTTTAACATGGGTTATGGGCCCAGATGACGTGGTTCGGAAAGTTAAGAAAGTTATTTTACTGTTTGTCAAATAAATCATTAGTCGATTTCGTAGGCATTAAAAAGAATAAATAGATAAATAAAAACTCGTTTAATATACACGCGAAAATGAGTAACGCGTTAACAAATATAGAAAAGCTCAACGGTGAGAACTACTCAGGATTTGTGGTATGTCATAGCAGAAGCTCCTAAGGTAAGCCGATGGATTTGGAAATAAAAACATGGAAGACACCCGACCAAAAAGCATTGACAATGATCTGTGTGTAAGACTGTCGGAATTGAATCACATAAAAAGGCGTGAAACAGCAAAAGTGGCTTGGAATCCGCTAAGTGACCTATACAGTGCGGACCGTCTGCTCGCAAGGTAAATTTATTTAAAACGTTGGTACAATTAAAGCTGAATGCTGCTGAGAAATTTACCCTCCAAATTAATAAGTTCTGCTCAGTTGTCGACAACCTCAGTGAAATCGGTGGTACTGTACCAGAAGATTTGATGTCTATACTACCTACCAGATGAGTTAGAAAGCTTTGTTATTGCAATTGAGAGCAGAGACACGTTGCCGAAAATGGACTTATTAAAAATTTAAATATTGGAGGGAGAACAAAGGCGAGGGCAACGGTTTACTGAAGCTGAAAAAGTTTTTGCGGCGAATTCACATAAAAAATTTGAGAAGAGAGATCAGCCACCGATGGTGTCAAATGAACGTGCTAGTTATAATAGCAACAAAACTAAGAGTACTAAGCGGTATGTGAGTAACGTGAAGTGTTATACTTGCGGCAAGAGAGGCCACATCTTAAGACTCAAATGCTCGAAGTTTCGATGCTGAGAATACCTGGATACTCGATAGCGCTGATTGGACTCTCGCAGATCGTCCACATGGAAAAAACGTGATTGGATGTCAATGGATGTTCGCGGAAAAATACGACGTTGCTGGAAAGCTAGAAAAGTATAAGGCTCGTTTAGTTGCGCAAGGCTGTTCGCAGAAGTCCGGTGAAGATTATACACTTACTTTTGCACCAGCGGCGAGTCATTTGACTATTCGTTTGATTCTTGCTTTAGCAGTTCAATATGAGCTGTTGGTAAACCATATAGATGTCGTAGCTGCTTACTTAAACGGCGAATTGAAAGAGAAGTTGTATATGCGACAACCTGAAGGTTTCATTGATGAGAGTCAGCCCCAAAAGGTCTGCAGATTTCGGAAATCGTTGTATGGCCTTAAGCAGGCCGGACGATATTGGAATGATAAAATAAACCAGGTGTTATGTAAGATCGGTTTCAAACGATGTAATGCTGATAATTGTGTTTACACTATATGTTGCAATGGGGAAATAAATTTATTGAGTATATTCGTTGACGATATAGTGTTGGCATGTTCGTCAGAAAAAACGATGAATAACATTATCAAAATGTTAAACGAGAAAGTTAAAGCTGTCGATCGTGGTCCGATTCGTTGCTATCTCGTGCTGGAAGTGGAAAGAAATGGTCTTCGTCGAAAAATGTCTATTCACCAAGCGCGTTATGTAGACGAGTTGCTGAAGCGTTGGAATATGGCCGATTGCAAAGGTGCTGCGACGCCATACAGTAGCGGCACGATTACACTACTCGACAAAAAAAATCACCAAGAATAAAATAGGCCTTTCCTAAAGTGAAATTTTCTCCTGATTCCAAATATGACTTTCATTTTCTTGTGGCAGATCTAGTTTCCGAGATATCGGCGAAAATATGAAAATTCCCATTTTTGCAGAACACTACTTCATATAGGTACGGCAAAAATTTGTATTTTTCATTTTTTCGTTTTAAACTGTTGAATTATGCATTATACTAATTCCCATAAAAATGTCTTGCCTTCACCTCCCTCAAGTATCTTCAGTAGTTTGGCCACTATGCCAAAAAACGTTCAAAAAATGTTGAAAAAAAAACGAAATTTTTTACACAATTTCAGATTTAACCACTTTAAAATCGGAAAAATTCTATTGACGAAAAAAAGTCAGCCCTCCTATGTTGTAGGTAATTTAACTACGAAAATTTTAAGCATACCAGCACAACAATCGGACGTGCCATTGAAACTATAGCCCCGTTAACTTGCAAGCGTCTATCCTACAATTTTTTTATAGAGAAAATTTTTATTCAAACTAGGTTTTTATTTTTTTATAACGTTTTATTATAGACATATGTTTGCACGTTAAACTGTATTCAATTGAGTAATATGAGTATAAATCAGCAATTCAGTAAAAAACAACAACGACAACAACATTAAATACATACATATCTACATCTAAAAAAGTCAAATTGAGCGATTTTACCGTGGTGGTCAATAGTGAGGGACGTGGGTACTTCTAACTACCCGTTTATAATTTTCTGGGTTTGTCTCCCGTATTATTGTCCAGCAATAATCTCCCATCATTTCTTCATTCCAAAAACCTTGGTAACGCTTTTCAAAAATCATGAGGTCTTGGTGAAACCTTTCACCCTGTTCATCACTTTCAGCACCAGGTTTGCGGGAAAATTATCCAAATGTGAATGCAAAAAATGCATTTTGAGGGACATGTTGCATTTCATAGCACTGTAGTTTTTCAACAAGGCTTTGACCATCTCTCTATAGTTGGGATCTTTGTTGTTGCCAAGAAACCCACTAACGACTTGCTTAAAGCTGTCCCAAGCCGCTGCTTCTACTGATGATAAATGATTCGCAAAATTTTCGTCTTTCAGCAACTTTCTAATTTGCGGACCAACAAATATACAATACAGCTCTTGGTGGCCAGTTTTCCTGAATATAATGGGTTTCTCTAGCACGGCTGTCCCAAAGACAGAGAAAACAGCAATATTTAGTGAAACCTCCTTGAAGTCCGAGAACTATAGCTACAACCTAGGATGTATTTCATATACTATTTATTTTAAACTGTACCACCGAAACTGCTTACCTTTAAGTCCGCACAAATTTTCCAATTAAATTGTTTATATTGAATGAGCTCAAGTAAATTTGATATGCTTAAATAAGTTTCTTTAGTATTCTCAGAATGTGCCACTGGTATTGACGGTAACGAATTTCCTTTATGGAGTAATGCTGCTTTTAAACTATGCTTTGAACTGTCTATAAACAAGCGCCAATCATCCACTTTATTTTCTAATTTTAGTGCTTCAAATAAACCTTGAACATCATTGCAGTAGCAAATATTTTCACTTTTAGTAAAAAAAGAAGAGAAAGTCTTGTGTCTATTTCGAAATTTGGAAGTACTTGTCGAAGGGCCCAGGCTGCCCCATTGCTGCAAACGAGATCCTAGAACTTCGCTATCAAATTTCGATAATTTCAAATCTCTGACCAAGTCATTAAGTTCGGCTTGTGAGACTCGATGTGGGATCTCTCCTTCTTGTCCACTTTCTGAATTATCTGCTTCGGAGTCACTTTCGCTTGAGGCTTCAAAACTTATAGGCGGTCTAGGTATGGGTAAGGTATGGTCATGTAGTTTTGGTTTTTTAGCTGATGCCACATTTGGATAACTTATTAATTTCCTCTTTTTCTCGTTTTACCTTTAAGGTCTATCACGCAAAAATAGCACTGGTCGTGGTTAAAGGGTTCAGTCCAAATCATTGGAACACCAAACTTCATGTTATGACCTTTACCCGATACCCATCTCATTAAAGTTAATCTACAGGAGGCGCAAATAAAATTAGGTGTCCAAGATTTATCGAGATTTTTTACACGGAAACCGAAATAATGAAAGTATGCATCTCTGACAGAATTAGTTATTTTCCGAGCTGAGTTTCCGAAAATATAACGTCCGCAAATAAAGCAAAAATCATCCGGATTATTTTTACATTTAAAATCTCTTTTGCAACAAGCCATTTCGTAAACACATCTACCGATATAGTATGTATAAATTTGCACTACAATTTGCAAAACAAAATTTACAACAAACAGTAGTGACAATTAAATACTTGATGTCTTTTTAAATTTATTAGACCCTAAGGTAGAGTGACCAAATGAAATGTCTCGCCAATTTTATCAGAGTAATACTAAAATTGTAGGATAGACGCTTGCAAGTTAACGGGGCTATAGTTTCAATGGCACGTCCGATTGTTGTACTGGTATGCTTAAAATTTTCGTAGTTAAATTACCTACAACATAGGAGGGCTAACTTTTTTTCGTCAATAGAATTTTTCCGATTTTAAAGTGGTTAAATCTGAAATTGTGTAAAAAATTTCGTTTTTTTTTCAACATTTTTTGAACGTTTTTTGGCATAGTGGCCAAACTACTGAAGATACTTGAGGGCGAAGAAGGGAAGAAATTTTTATGGGAATTAGTATAATGCATAATTCAACAGTTAAAAACGAAAAAATGAAAAATGCAAATTTTTGCCGTACCTATATGAAGTAGTGTTCTGCAAAAATGGGAATTTTCATATTTTCGCCGATATCTCGGAAACTAGATCTGCCACAAGAAAATGGAAGTCATATTCGGAATCAGGAGAAAATTTCACTTTAAGAAAGGACTATTTTATTCTTGGAGACTAAAGTTGATCAAAATTTGTCGAGTAGTGTTATTGAAAAATGCAACAGTAAAGAATGTTCAGGCTACCTCTCGCAGCAGTACATGTCACTTGTTGGTGGTTTAACGTATTTGGCCATAATTTCTCGGCCAGATATAGCACACACTGTGTCCAAACTGGCGCAATTTAACAGCCACCCGCTCAAGGAGCATTTCGTTGCAGCCAAACGTGTGCTAAGATACTTGCGGGAGAAGCCGAAAGGTATGATTACCTACAAAGCTAACTATCAAATCTTAGTTTGTTTTTCAGATGCTGACTGGGCTTCAGATACCACTGATCGCAAGTCGACTAGCGGCTATGCAGTGTTTTTGGGGGATGCGTTGATAACATGGGGGTGCGACAAGTCGTATCGCTCAGCACAATGGAAGCCGAATATATTGTCATGTGCAGTGCAGCGAATAAGTATCTTTTCTCAGAAGTTTGTTGACAGAAATGGGTTTTGAGTAGCATGTCATCGAAAATCTTTTGCCACCAAACCAGAGCGCATAGTTCGTAGTCGAACATCCTGTCGCACATAAGCGTAGCAAGCATATCGACATTTCACTATATACGTGAGAAGTATCTCAAAAATGAAATCGAAATGAATGCAGCAGATATATTTACAAAACCTTTGTCTGGAGATAAACATGTCACTTCATTGTAAACTATTAAAGATTGATTTTATATAACCTTTTAATACTAGAATTAGCTGCAAGTTAATTATTTTGATTTCAAATATTTTTGTAAATCGCATTTGGGTTGAGGCGGAATTTGTTAAAAAATGCATCTCTATGGTCTGCAACATAGGCAACCCAAACGCGACGTCATTTTTAGTACACCATTTTATGAACCTTGTATTAACGATAAGCAAACTTCACTGCAATAAATGAATTACTTTTGAACGGTCGTGTTTCCGTTTAAGCGCATAGTTTTAACAATTATTAATTTAATTAGAAATAACTATATTAGCACTGCCCGTATGTGAACGAATAGAAAACTCAGAGCAGACAGAGAAATATTATCCAAACCAGCAGAAGCATACATGATGGGATTCGGCGTAAGAGTAAGAGCCTTTAAATTGCTCCAAAAGTACGGTGACTTATGTGTTAAAAAAGTTTATCGAAACCTTATCAGTGGAAGGAAAGAGTAAAAGTAGTAGAAAGAAACGACTTGGGTCGCAGTAAAAGGCCAAAGAACTAGTGCCAATATTTCGATAAAATTCTGGCCTTTCGCTCCGAGATGCTGCAAAACAGGTTCATATTCTTTCGACATTACCTCCAAAAAGGACTTAAAAGTGAAGGTTTACAATAATATAAAAAGGTTGTAGCACCGAAAATAAATGATAAACAAAATAAAAAAATGCTAAAACACATGCACGAAAAATATAGTCATCTATAAATATAGAAGATGAGACATACGTCAAAGCAGATTTTAAGCAGATACAGGGCGCTGTATGCATCAACGAAGAGATGTACCTTTAGTTATAAATGTTGGAGTTCCCTAAAAAATATTTGGTTTGGCAAGTCATCTACCAGTGTTGTATGAAAAGCAAAGCATTCATTACCACTGGCGCTATAAACCAAGAAATTTATATGAAGAAGTGTTTGGAAAAACGTTTACTACCAATCATAAAGCAACCTACAACATTCAGGTTCAGTTCTGTTCTGGCCGGATTTAGGATCGTGCCATTGCAGCCGCCTTATTATGAACTGGTATTAAAGTAATGGAGTAAATGTTGTTCAAAAGGAGCACAATCGGCCAAACTATCCACAATTGTGACCTATTGAAAAATATTAGGAAATTGTTAAAAGACTTAAAAAATGAGGAACAGTTTGAAATGAATTGGCAGAGAAGAGCAAATACCATATCAAAATCCGATGTATTTACATCGGCTAATGAAAGATCTTACATCTAAATTATGCCATTTTGTTTATAATAAAGATAATTGATATGTGTTTTCCTGTTTAATGCCGTACGCTTAATAAAGAAAATAAAATAAAAAATTTTCTAATACCTTGTATAACTTTGTTATTATAAAAATTTTCGACTGACCAAAATTTTCTTTAAAACACATTAGTATATTTTTAAAACACAATTATGATGACATCAAAAACGTTTATTCAATTTTTGCTCGTTCAATCAATTTTTCGATGCGTAATTTATTAATTCTAATATAAGCAAATGTACGTAAAATTATGGTTTCAAAACGGCGCACATAGGTAAAGTGCTGCATCCGTGCGATTAATACAAAAACTAAATTTTAAGCAATCTTAAAGATTTTGATGCAGTCAGAAATAAAATTGAATTGAACACTGGTACATAAACAAATGTTTCCTTTACATTGGCTTCCTTACGTACCTGATCATTTTTTCTGTTGTCTTATTGTGACAAGTGCAGAAATCGAATTTTCAGTGATTTTCAAAGTAAAATTTTAGTATGATGGTTTGAATTATATTATATATAAAATTTGCCATGAAACTTTTAACGATAGGTAATTCGAAATTTGTATCGATAAAAGAAGTTTAAGAATATAATACTTTGTTTTAAAAAATGATTAATAAATACCTCGAATATGAGGTTTTGGCGTATATATGTATAGTTGTAAACTAAGTCGTGCTTAGCGATAAGTCGTATAGAGTGTAAAACTAAAGATATTTACTTGTTGGTGGTAGGGTTTCATTCTTCTTTGTTTTGCTCATTATCAATTTGTTATAACCGTGACAATTAATTTTCGAATAATAAAGAATTTGTACAAGAAGTCACAGGCAAAGAAGTGAAGGCGCATTAACATTAGGTGGTGTTGAGCCAACAGCTGATCTCCTCCCTCTGGAGAACACAACCTCAAAATTAGGCACTCAAATGCTTTTGAGTGATTTGAGATTACGATTTCGACATCACTTACGTATATGTGTGCATGTATATTCACCAAATACAAAACATGATGCACGATGCAGAGAATAGAAGGTGGCGACAAAAGCACTTCCGTTACTTCGTACTTGCCTTGTTTGAAGGATTGATTGATTGATGATTTTTCGGGGTTTCGAGTGATTTTTACACAAAGTTAAACACAGAATAACGAATGTGAAGAGCCGAGCTTTGTATTTTAGCAGTTGCAGTGCAAATAAAACGCCCAAATGCAGTTATCACCTTCCTTTTCTTCTCGCTATTCCTGTGGCAGCAACCGCTGTGACGTGTACGCTGCCGGCGTTGTCGTAATCTGGTTTTCTACCATTCTTGAACAAGATACACATTAATTTTTCAATTACTACGAGAGCTTACTATCACCAGGATTGATTCGCCTTGAAAAATTTACCGCAGTTGATTATGTTGGTATTTTCATTCCGTTTAGGTGTATAACTATTGTTGATAGATTTCCATAATTTATGTTGTGTTCAATATCAAACTGTTATTATGGTTGTGTGTTAATAATTAAATGTTTTGTAGTACCGTATAAAAAGTTAACTAATTGGAAACGAGTAACCAATAGCAATTATTTTGATGTAAACATTATGAACTTTTTTTTAGGAACTTGTTTAAAACTCGATTTCTCTACAAGAGATGTTCGAAATTATGAAAAACTTTCAACAAATTTCAAGAAAATTATAAATAAATGATTCACTCAGTTTAAGAGCAAGTGGAAAATAGTTGCAATAAACTCATTAAATTGAAGAAAAATTACTTGGTTAATTGATTTCGATTCTTCTTCACCATATACGAAACGCGATAGCAAAGAGATTTAACGAAAAAGGAAAGGTGTTCGAAATTATGAAAAACTTTTCTTGAATCAGAACTCCAGAAAAGGAAAATGCAAATGTCAAGAAAATTATAAATAACTTTTTCACTCAGCTTAAAAGCAAGCGGAATATATGAAGATTCATTAAATTGAAAAAAAATTTACAAACCAGTTGGATATATTTCATTCGTACAATGTTATTCACTCAAGAAAACAATTTATGTTACAAACAATATTGTATTAAAATAACTTCAAGTGCAAAATACATTATTAACACCTTATACACACACTTAGGCCATAAATATAAGCCACATTGTGTTACCACGAGCATTGGCACCATCCCACGAAAGACTACCCCTTGCTAAACCATTTTTCCTCGCTAATGAATCTCATCAGGCAAATAATATCGGTGTTTGAAACTTCACTAAGGTCGTTCAGAAACGGTGATCCCAGATCCCGAAGCCTGCTTATGCACGGTGCAGGACACTCTTCATAATTCTTACAGCTCCTGCAGCATCTTCGGAAATATACGCCTAGCTTTTCCGCATGCGTTCCTATAAGACAGTGCCCAGTTAGAGCCCCAACCACATTAGAAATATCTTCACTTTTTAGAGAGTATAAAATTCGTGCCCGTTTCCGGTCCCATTTATAATAATAATAAGCCCAACGGTCACCCTCTTTCCCGCCCAACCGACACGAGGGGCACAGTCCGCATGACGTACGGATCTTTTTTTTTTTTTATAATTTTTTATAATTTTTTTTTTTGTTTGTTAAGCGTCGAGATCCAAAACTGCTCAGCTACAGAAAAAAACTTCATCAGCTGAATCAAATATATATTATACCGCCGTTAATCATTTATTGAGAAAGGACAGTACAGCTCTTTTATGGTGAAAAGTGAGTCCGAAATATCAAAAGTGCTGGAAAGACAGTTGAAATCTTGACATAAACATCGGAAAGATTCATTTAATTCATAATTGGTTTTACACTGTTTTAAATAAAGAGGTTTAAAGTGTCTTGAAATCCGAGAAGGAACATTAAGTTTAACTTCGGCAATAAGAAATGTGCTTGCGATAGACCCTGTGAGTAGTTTAGTAATGAATATTATGCCTAGCATTTCTCTACGGCTGGAAAGAGTAGGAAGATTTATTAGCTTCAAACGATCGGTATAATGAGGAAGATTAAGCCGAGAATCCCATCTAAAGTCTCTTAGGGCAAAAAGTAAGAACTGTTTTTGAATTGATTCCAGCCGATCAATGTGAACTTGATAACGTGGGTTCCAAACTATCGAACCGTATTCTAGCATAGGTCTTACTAAAGTTGTAAAAAGAGCCTTTGTTACATATGGGTCCTTGAATTCTTTTGAGCAGCGTTTTATAAAGGCAAACATCCCTCTAGCCTTATTAGCTATAGCATTAACATGACTATTGAAATTAAGTTTGGAATCCATTGTAACTCCCAAGTCAACAAAGTCAAACACTTGATCCAGAGTATAGTTATTTCATATGTAAGAAGCTGGCTGAATAGTTCTCGTGAAAAACTCATAAATTTACATTTTTTAAGGTTAAGTGGCATTTAATTTATCTGCTTGGTCGTACCTTGTCTTGCAAGTTCGTCTGATATGCAGTTTACGAATATGCTCCTCTGGAACCCAAATGAGGTACAGTCTGTTCTGCTTGGCCTTCTCCTGTAGAGATAGGCGGGGATCCAGTGCGATGTTTAAGTTAAACGTGAAAGAACTCAGAGCCTTGATTGCAGCCTAGCTATCACTAAAACTGAAGGTAACCTAAAGGAGATTTGAAGGGACGCCTCTTTTACCTTACTGTCGAGTTTCGAGTTATCTGTATAGTTGACAATACTATAAGGTGGAGTGTTAAACTCTAGGTTACACTCCTCCCTACAAGAAATTTTTGTTATAAAACTACTTTCAGAAATCAATTTCGAAGCAAAATGATCCGTGCTGCTCGGAATGATGCAAAATTTGTATAATATAAATGAGTGACCCTGGTTTTCGGGATTCCTCTTCTTCGGGATGTCTCTTAAACGCAGAGCAGTCATCGTTGTCTTCTGTTGGCATGCCAAATCCAGTGGCAGAATATCTAAGATAGCGTTCAAAGCATCATTTGGCGTGGTTCTGAGCACTCCGCTTAGGTAGATCACCTTGGGGAACTGCCTGAGGTTAGAATCTTTTCTAATGCAGACCACCATGGGATCACTCCATATAGGATAATTGGTCTGACGACCGCTGTAAATATCCACCGATAGATCCGGGAACTAAGGCCTCATTTCCTACCTACGGCTCTCTCCGTATGCCGTTTAGTTCCGCTGGAGATACCTTCTCGTGATGAGTACGAGTTCCACTTTATTTGAGCTGATCCTAAGCCCGCAGCGGGTGGACCACTTGGATACCTCCCAAAGCGTTCGTCGCGTACGCGGCAACTTTTACACCTCCCCATCCGTATCTCGTAGAAGCGTATTAACAGTGAGGGTCTACAGAAGTGGGGTAGGACACTAGCTTGGGGCGTCCCCTCAACATTTCGCCCGCTCCCAGCTTCACCCTTGCCACTGTGTAGCAGAGTAGTTGGTCGATAAACACCACCAACGATACATAATCCTGAGAGACTTCTCAATAAAGCTAACCAAGCTATGGAGTGCAATTCCAGTAGATTTGCCTTTGCGGTAGGCATGTTGGCTATTAGACAGGAGTCAAATATCGATGGTGTCAGAGAGGAAGCTACTAACAGTATTTTCAAGTGTCTTAAGAGCAAAGGAGGATAGACTGATAGGCCTTAGGTCCTTTGGATTAGTAAGAGTGCCAACGGTATATGATCCAGTTTGAAGCAGGCACTGAAAATAGTTGAAAGGAATTTTACAGACACTTCCAGTGTCTTAGCTAGTTGAGCAGGGCTATCCCATCTGGGTTTGGTGATTTATATGCTTTAAATCGATACGTTGACAGTGTTGGAAGAAATAAAAGGAGGGGTGCTTTTCTCTACAGTTGCGATCTCAGGAAGGTTGATATCTATTAGCAGCTCAAGGGTTTCCTTTCTTGTTGAGGTTCAGGAGCCGTCCTACATTTGTAAGAAACCTATCGAGTTTGAGAATGGGAAGTTTCTCCACGAAGATCTCTTTGCCTCCGTTAAAGGTTTTTTATAGACCCAGAGAGACTTATTGAATTGTTTCCTGCAATATATGTGTAGTGAGTGCAGCTCACGCGACCACCAATGGGGTTTACGTTTCCTCCATTGTTTAAGTTCAAGGCAAGCCTGACATAGGTCATATGAGCCTGTCAACGTGTGAATGATTCCGCGGTGGTTCCTTCGCACTCACCTTCACTTCCAATGTAAAAATTAATCGTTTTAGGTTTTTCAGTAAACATTAATAATTGCTCTTTATTTAAATTTAATAACGCAAGGGATTTGTTCAAGTACATATTACAACCGTAATTCTTTACTATCTTCACACATTTATAGCTTGTACAATCTTCAATAAATATTTTGCAAATTCGTCGCTTCGCCTCGGCTGGGGCAGCCATGCGCGCTCGGTATTGTAGTTCGGAGTAGGATCCACGCAGTGTGCGCACGGCTATTGTATTTTGTTAATCAGGGGCAGCTTAAACAACGTGAAAATGTTTACCATGTTCTTTAGATCATCGGTAAAGTTGGGTCCTTTTAAGGGTTTCGTAGCTCAGGTTATCCTCAAATAACCTGCTATAAGAGATCCAATCCTTGTTTTTAGGGTTTACGCACTTTTAGGCTGGTCAGAGAAAAATTTAGTACAAAGTACATCTAGAACCCTCCAACTCTCATCAATTCATATCGGCTAACACTACAGAGGTATATCTAATACTTCCTTACGGTTTCTACACTTAACTATGGTAAATACATTGATGCGTCAAGCGTTGCGTTTTCTAACGTCAACAAGTGGTACCGCACGCAGTACTCATTCTCTCGAAGTTCGTTGCTTGGTTGTTTTCTTTTTATTTCGTACGCTGGGCTTGTGGCCCACCCGTGGTGATAGTATCTCCGCATTCCTTTCAGATGGTCGGCAACATCGCCTTCAGCAGCATTCGAGCTGGTTGCGCTGATTTTTTAATCTGTGGCAGTCCATAAGGGTGTGCTTTACGTTTTTGAGTTGGCCATCGTAATGTAAACAATAAGGATGGTCCGCATGCGTGTACTTGGAATTAACTCTTTTGTCCATCACCCTTTCGTAGATGATTTTTTGATTGATTGGGCCGCACTTAATTTCGGCGGTCGCCTTTGTCGCTATGTCAGCAGTAGATTTGCGGCTTCGTCTGACACTGTCACGAACGATGCTAATCTATGCGCAGAGGCTGTTGCTCTCCCATATGCAGATACAGATTTAGCAGGAGCCCAAATTGGTGCTGCATACATAAAGATCGACGAACTAACGTTCGCCAGCACAGTCTTTATTTGCTGCCTCGGTTCTCCCATAATTGGCATAAGCTTTGCAATAGCTGTACTGACTTTACTCGCATTCTTGCTAGCATGTTTCAGGTGTTCCCTGAAGTTCAGCCGGCGATCAAGCACGACACCGAGATAGCGGGGCCCGACTCTATGGTGCAACTACTTACTCTTATTTTGGTGTTTTCCAGCTTTTTTCGACTAGTCTTTAGCAGCGCCTCCGTTTTATGATGTGCTAATTCTAGTCCTGCTGTTTGATGCCACATTTTTGCAGAGCCTATGGTTTCACTACATTTTCGCGGAGTGTATCTGGAAGAAGTATGCAGCATTTTGACTTTCCAGCCAGCTTTTTGGGCCTTCCTGGTTCGGCTTTCCTGCACACAGCTCCGCAGCGGATGGATTTTCACGGAGATCGCAAAGTGACCACTATATGTGAAATCCTTTAGGACGTCCCATTCCATTCTATTAAATAGCGCAGTGCTGCAAAAGGTTAAGCCAATTATTAAACCGGCGTCTGCTTTTTGATAGAAGTGGATTCCCCTAATATTTGAGGAGATGAAGCCCTCTTGCTGGCTGTTGCCCCTTGCTTCGAAGGAGAGAGCTCCACATGCCCAGATTGCAGATTTGCCCCACTTATCCTGCAGGCAGCTTCCCTCCTCTGAGGGCACACTGTACTGCTCGCTGATGAGAACAACGTCGGATTTTTTCGAAAATTGCTCGTTTTGGAAGGTTTCGCGCTGCCTCATAGAAGTTCAGGTTAATTTGCAGGCACTTAAACATTGTTTTAGCAGTTTCACTGCTTTTTTGTATGCCGGGCACCTGAAAATACCAGTGAGGTGGTACCTACCTTGCACATGACGCCAAATGCGTAGCGCGGCCTTGCATAGCTTGGCAATGTGCCCGAAATCAAGGCATCTATAACATCTGCATGGGCAGATTACTTCTCGGATTCTGCAGTTCACCCACCCTATACGAATTCGTCCCGCCTCCAACATTATTTGTGCATCTTGCTCTGGTTTACGGTCGCATTGTGTGTGGCATTTCTCACTGTATTCATGGACTTCACTGTGATAGATTCCCCATGATTTAATTTTGAGAACTGATCCTTTATAGCCTTGCCACTGTCGTCCGCGGTTGTGGCCACATCTGCATCACGGATCTCTACCGTTCAATGTTGGGCGTAAAACTTTGATATTTTTTTCATATACTCGGTTGCTCGCTAGCTGAACTTGTTTTACCCATTGCACTTGCCTGCACCGTTGCCTCGATGTGCAGCTTGGAAATTTCTGCAAGTTAGTCTCGCATAGGTTGGTGAATTGATCTCCTATCACCACCCATCATGCTTAGTAGCTCATTGATTTTGATTCCTAGCTCTTTTAATAATAATAATAAGCCCAACCGACGCGAGGGGCACAGTCCGCATGACGTACGGATTTTTTTTTATTTTTTATTATTATAATTTTTTTTTGTGCCGAGTTGTTAAAACGAAAAAGTTTGTTAAGCGTCGAGATCCAAAACTGCTCAGCTACAGAAATAAAACTTCATCAGCTGAATCAAATATATATTATACCGCCGTTAATCATTTATTGAGAAAGGACAGTACAGCTCTTTTTATGGTGAAAAGTGAGTCCGAAATACCAAAAGTGCTGGAAAGACAGTTGAAATCTTGACATAAACATCGGAAAGATTCATTTAATTCATAATTGGTTTTACACTGTTTTAAATAAAGAGGTTTAAAGTGTCTTGAAATCCGAGAAGGAACATTAAGTTTAACTTCGGCAATAAGAAATGTGCTTGCGATAGACCCTGTGAGTAGTTTAGTAATGAATATTATGCCTAGCATTTCTCTACGGCTGGAAAGAGTAGGAAGATTTATTAGCTTCAAACGATCGGTATAATGAGGAAGATTAAGCCGAGAATCCCATCTAAAGTCTCTTAGGGCAAAAAGTAAGAACTGTTTTTGAATTGATTCCAGCCGATCAATGTGAACTTGATAACGTGGGTTCCAAACTATCGAACCGTATTCTAGCATAGGTCTTACTAAAGTTGTAAAAAGAGCCTTTGTTACATATGGGTCCTTGAATTCTTATTAGCTATAGCATTAACATGACTATTAAAATTAAGTTTGGAATCCATTGTAACTCCCAAGTCAACAAAGTCAAACACTTGATCCAGAGTATAGTTATTTATTGTGTAAGAAGCTGGCTGAATAGTTCTTCGTGAAAAACTCATAAATTTACATTTTTTAAGGTTGAGTGGCATATAATTTATGTTGCACCAATCAACTAAGCTGTTAATATCTATTTGTAATAAATTTCGTTCTTCAATTGGCATACATTAGTATATCCGAATATCTGATTGTAGTAGTAATATCATTTATGAATAACAAAAACAGAATCGGGCCTAGATGGCTGCCTTGGGGAACTCCCGAAGTAACATTAATGACATTGGAAAAAGCATTTTTGAATATAACGATTTGAGATCTATCATGTAGATAAGAAGAAATCCAGCGGAGGAGAGTGACAAACTTTGTCAAAAGCTATACTGAAATCGGTGTATATAACATCTGTTGGAATATTTTCTCTAAAACCATTTGAAACATGAGTTGTGAATTCCAGTAAATTGGTAATAGTTGATTTGCCCTTACAAAATCCGTGCTGAGAGTTTGCGATTGATGAAGAGATCAAATATTTTAACTGATTAGTAATAATTGCTTCAAATAGTTTTGGAATTGCCGATAGCTTTGCTATTCCACGGACTTTTTCAATCGAAGACCTATTGCCGCTTTTATGAAGAGGGATTATAAAAGACTTTTTCCAAGCAGACGGGAAATTACCTTGTTTTAGCGACAAGTTAAACAAGTTTGATAGAGGCAGATATAGATAATCAGCAAATTGTTTAAGAATACATGTCGGAATCATATCAGGACCGTACCTGAATGATTCTTTTAAAGATTTCAGGTAAAATAATACATCTTCAGAAGATATTACTGGAACATTCATCGAATTATTAGTATATAGATAATATTGATATTTATAAGGGGGAAGATTGACTTTAGTGGAATAGTTAGACTCAAAGAATTGTGCAAATAGGTTAGCAATGTCTTCATCGTCGCTAGACACAGTGTTCTGATACCTCATATTTGAAGGAAAACCATTTACCTTACGCTTTGAGTTTACGAAACCATAAAATGATTTAGGGTTACAAATAATATTCTTTTTCATTTTATTTTGGTATTCTTGGTAAGATTTCTTATTTAATTTGAAAAATGTGTGTCGCAGAACTGAGTACTTTAAGTAATCTGTAAGTAAACCAGTTTTTATATTGTTTGAAGATGCGCGATTTTTTATTTTTCAACATTCTCAGTTCCTTATTAAACCATAACTGTATTGGTTCGTCTTGAACGCATACACGTTTAGGTACGTATTTTAGAAATAAACTATACAAAGTGGTATTAAAATGCATTACGTTTTCTTCAACATCACCACTATAATTGGGCCATGTTAAATTGGAAAGTTCATTTCTTATCTTTTTTAATTCGGCCTTAGCAAAATCAAAGCGAGTACTAGAACCGACTGCTGTCGTATCATACCCCCGAGCAACACCCATGACTTCGAAAGTTATCTCAATTGCAGGATGGTAAACGTCTTCTGGCAAAACTAGAGGATCACATCGATTTAGAGAAGATCTGGAAATATCATCAACGAAAACCAAATCCAAAACCTTCCCAAATCTTATTTGGAAGAACATTAGTCTGACTTAGGCACAGTTCAGCCATCCCATCCAAAAAGTCGCAGCTACCCAATCGCGTAGAAACTGACACAATGTTATAGTCAATCATCTTCCAATCATAGAGTCAGAAGATTCAGTCATTGAACTAACGATTTTAAGAAAAGAAATATGTTGGGTATATACAGACAAATCAGACTGAGGAGGTATATAACAGAGAGCTAAGTAGTTATAACCTGTGCCAAGCTGCACTCGGATGCACATAAATTCAATGGATTCCTTAGCAGGGACACAGATTTCTTCTGAAGGAATAGAAGAATGAACAGCGAGTAGAACACCACCCCCAACTCTGCACAGGCGATCATTTCTGTAAACTTGATATTCACTGCAAAAGATTTCCGAATTAAAAAGTGAGGCTTAAGCCATGTTTCGGTAAATGAAATAATATTATAATTGCACTGAAGGCTTGTCAAATACAAGTCAGTTAATTTAGTGTTCAAACCTCTTACATTTTGACAATAAATACTCAAATCAGACTTAACAATCAGTTTTTTGGTTCAGTGTTTTAACAAGAAATCTTTACAAAATTTTGGTCATTTATATTAGGTTTGTACTCGAATTCGCGGACAAATGCCCCGATCGGCCAGAATGAATTGTTTAGAAGAGCAAACTTTTCTAAAGCAATATCAATTTTAAAAGAGGAAATATTCCTTTCATATTTGAAGTTAAATTTCCTGATTGTTAAGTTGTCAATTTTAATTTTTGATGCGATGTAAAACTCAATGTCCTCGACAGTAGTGTCTTTGGCGAATCTTGACACAAAAATTGATTTTCTTTGTGGAACCACAACCAGCTTCTTGGTAGTTGTTTTAACAACTTTAGGCGGTATAGAAAGTTCGCGGTTTTTACTGGCAATTGACCTTGCTGAAGAGGATTTGGATGTGGAAGGCTCCACTATCTGCGGAATTGGTGAAGCTAAATTAATTAGTTCTAATGAGGGAGTTGGAATAACGACCGGAGTTGGATTTAAAATCACTGAATCAGACGGACTCTCAACTCGCTTACGTTTATTTTCACGATTAGAGTTATTGACAGGAGGTGAATCATTTAAGCATTTAAACGACTTAAACAAATTCTCATAAAAAGTAAATTTTTCGGTAAGTACCTAAAGCTCCTTACCAATTTCAGAAAACCCGTTCCTAGTATGTTTAAAGCATTTAAAAAGATCAACTTCGGCCGATCTACAATTTAAGCATGATCAGCGTAAGCCTTTGCCATCATTAGTTGAGTCTAAAACTCTACCTGTCAATCCAGCACACTTCATATTGGCCAACCCATCACACAGCCAGCACGACACATTGCGTTCGGACTCACTTTTAATTTGACAATTTGCAAATATGCTAGCCATATTAGATCAAAGAAAAGTGTAAGTTAAAATAAAACAAAATATTGATTAAAGTTTTGAAGCTATAAAACGAACAGTTTTAGATACACTGTATTGTGACACTTAATAAACACGCAAACAGCTGTGACAAAAAAGAGAAAGCAAGAGATGAGTAAAGTACAAAGCAAAACAAATATTCACGCACAAAAACAACTGCAAGAACAAACAAAGCCAATCAACAACAAATACAATTGCAAAATATGACTCGGGAATTAAATGAGTTATTAAATTAAATTGATTCAAAACAATAGCAGATGCAAACCAAATATGTTTGAACTTATCTTAGATCGATCAACAAAGTGTTGGCACTGATTTCTCACACAAAATATTTAAATGTAAGTAATTAAAATTAAACTTATTTATTTAAATAGCACGGAACAGAAAAAATTGCGACTACACAGCTTGACGTTTGCGGCTATTGTTTTTCTCTTTCAACGGGTTTTCAACGTTCGCTGACGAGTTTTCAGCCCCAGTTGTACATCCACGGCTGATATCTAGTGGAGGGGAGTGTGAGCGGGCATTTTCGGTTGCCTTCTCCGCACTAGTCGATGAATTTTGGCATTTTGCCACAGTTGGAATACTCTCTCTAGTGCGTTTATCCCCCTCGCCCACCCCTAGAAATTTTGTCACTTCCGTAATTACTTGGCTCACTTGATTTTAAAGCAGGCACAGCTCGTATCTTAGTCTCACATGTTGAAATCTTACCTTGATCGCTTATTGAAGGAGGAGGTGAAAAAGGATAGATCTCCGTCTGAATGGATTTTCAGAATCTTCGATCATTTTCCCACCCAGCCATACCTCTAACACACTGTTTGTTTATGCACGCCGTTGTATATAATTATGATCGACCAGGAATCGAAAGCTTTATCACCATTTGAATTGTGTTCACATTAAGCTTGAAGAGCTTTATGACAGGTTTTTTGGTCGGAGCTGTTTTTGCAGAAGCTTTAACCAAAGCTTCTTGGCAGCTTACCACTAAACACGCACTTAAAATCAGCTGTGTAATGCGCCAAAATTACTTTTGTTATTTTGTTGGTTTTTCTTTAATTTTTTCACAAAAATCCAAGAGTAGTTTATCAACACGTCCACTCGATTTTCTAACTTTCACGCCACGTGTTTTATTCCATTTGCCTCTCTCCTCTTTCTTATTTGTATCTTCTTTCTTTTTCACGTCAGTCTTCTGCAACTAACTTCAGTAACGAGCAACAGAATTGAAAATTGCATATGATCCGTGCCAGCGCCACATTGTTCTGGAATGCTCCATACACGTTGTATGGCCATTTACAATTTTGGCCGTTCATTGATGCGATAATTTGGGGATGCACCGAAGATTTGTCAAAAATGCGATTTCGATATCAGTTCAGGTCACACCTCTTATAACAAGCTTTTGTTACAAATACTGTCCTCTTAGATTAGTTTGAGGTGAGCAAATAATTTGGCAGTATTCTAGTTATGCTGCTACGAAACTGTCCACACCCTTTCAAATTCAATTTCTAAAAGGAAATTTTGGAAGTTTCAAAACCGAAAAAATAGTTTGAAAGTGAGGTAAAACAATTCCTTAATATGGTTATTAAAAATGAAGAACCCCGCAGAGAGTTATGATGATGAAAGTGCTGATGACAGATATAAGATCAAGACTCCGAATAAATTTCGCCATTCATACATATGTATGAAGCTATTGATCTCTGTTATTATGATATTCTGTTTACATAAAACTTATAGAATATAAAACTCCAAAATATCATTATGATAAGTTAAAATTAGCAAGGTCTAGCAGGCATCCCTATCTGATATTCTTCTAGTTCCAGGAAGGGAATTCACAATTATTTTAATTATATAAATTAAATCTAATTCGGGTAAACTATTTTATTTTCTTAATACTTGTCTGCTAGTCGCAAAATTAATTATAAGCATCTATGTAGATTCAAGCTTATGCCCTTACTTAATAAACTATAAGTTTAAACTTAAATTTAAGTGGATTTGAATTAAATTTTTAAATTTGTAACTGCCATCCTGTAGATATATTATAAAAGACTGAACGTCTTATACATCCGAATATCTTAAATAAATATTTCTATAAAGTTTTCTTTATAAATAATCTATTTTGACATAAACACTTATACTTAACTTAATGACTTATGTATGTATATTGATCAACCTTATTACATGATTAATAATAATATTAAGATGGAAATACCATAATGAAGAAAAAAGTAAAAGTCGGTGCTTAATGTATTTGGGAGGTACAACGACCACTTGGGTATGTGATCCATTTTCATTCACAAATGACCGTAAAAACTTTTTGTCCGCTAAAAGCATTCGGGAATAGTCCAAGGTACACATTTCTTGCGAAAAGCTCCTGCGATTTAATCGCACGTTTTCGTATTTTCACTGTGCGGCATTTGCATAGTTGCTATTTTCGAGCCATCTTATTCATTCCAAACCAATAAGAATGTTGCAAAAATCGCGAATACTCCATGCACGCATGTGAAGTAACATTGCGATGTCCTAGTGCAAAACCATAACTCCACCTCTGTATTACATCAGAGTAACACAAAACTACTAAGATATTAATCCATGGAGTACTTACAGCAGGTTACTTTCGTTACTTTTTGCCGTTAAAATAAGCTGTTTCGAGCCAAGTAAACAGCATTAAAATAAAAACAATTATATTAAAACTTGTGTTTCCTTTAATCAGAGTAATCAGAAGTAAAAACATCTTTTCTACCTCTTACCGTGAATAACAACAACAATATTAATGTCAAAATTCAGCGTGTTTTGCAAAAAAGAAATCACTCGACGGTATTAGTAAAGATTACCGTCAGTAAGTTTCCTAAGGGATGATAGTCTGCTTATTCTTACAAAATCCCTTAAAGTGGCGACAAATTTATGCAATGCAAAACTTCGGTGGCCCATGCAATACGTCGGTGACTTTCAACGACTCATTAAACACATGCGAAGGCACTATTTTTGACAAAAATCTAGCTTTCACAACACGAGCAAGGGATTCTAGAAGCTTTGACACCTCAAGGTAATGTTGCTTTATATACGATCACCAAAACCACCTACAACTACTAACTGCAGAATAGTACTATCGTTTAATTTATATAAAGTCTCACAGACAATTGACATTGCATGGTATTCAGTTAGAGTGGAAGAATATTTCCTACACCAATGAGATGCCGCTTTCCCCAATTCTTAGGTCATACCATTAAAAGGTGCAAGAAGAACACCACTTGCGAAAAATGCAACTTTCTCCCTCACAACCCCTTGCCTTGTCAACGAACCTGGTGCGCTAAATGCAGCTTCCCTGAAGCTAGGCATCTGTACAAAACTCAAACCCCGATTAACATTTTCCAATCACAAACATATGCATCTAAAACAAATCCAACACAACCTTCTCAACACAGTTTCCCACACAATCTCACCCCATCAACCACCAACTCATCAACCGGGGCTCAAACACTCAACGCCAATAATCAAATAACAACTCCCACCGTAAACAACTCAATTTCTAGTGCTTACTCACTGCCACACAACTCATCCACTCCAGATTCTCTCTCAATAAACTCAATGAACCATCAAAGCCTTCTCAACTGCTGATTGCCTCTCTTTCTCTCAAGAATATCTACAAAACCCACCATCCGATCACAATATGGATATTACTGAAAATGCCAATTAAACAAACAATTACAAATTCAACTTTCTTCTCCGCCTTCTCAAATCATACATTTAACGATCATTCTCCAACTCTTACGAACTTTAATTCTTACGGCAACTTATGTTTCACTTTGCAATATAACACAATTCTTTAATGGAGGGTATACTAAAGATGCTCCACTTATGATAATTTAATCTTTTACATAAAATCCAACACTCAATTTAGAAAAGCTAAAAGACAAGCCAAAACAAAGAGTTTCGAAGAACTCACCCATAGATTAAACCCTAGCTCATCGGAGTACTTGGAAAAGTGTACAAACAGGTACATATTCCCCTGCAAATATAAGTTTACTCACAACTAACAATGCCACATATACCGATCCTCATTCAATCTCACTTAACTTCGCTCAATACATTTCCAAGGCTTCCGAAACTACAAGTTTTACAAATCAGTTTATACAGTCCTCTAAGAACACTTCGGCTATGCAAGCAATAGCTAACACTGATAGTCTAGCTTTACATATAGAAAAGAGATTACCTTTGCTGAGTTAGACTATGCTTTAAAAACTGCTAAAGGGAACACAACAGACTGTGATCAGATCAACTATAGCATGCTTCGAAATATCCCATCTAATTTTAAACAAAGACTTATCAAACTTTATAATTCTATCCTTAAGGATCTCTTTATTACCCTGCATTAACAAACTATTGGAAAGGATAGGTTGGAGTCGCAGGCGCCAATAGGCCAATATTAGGAGGCCCATTGTGTTACCACAAGGAAAAATTTGTACCATCCAAGAGGAAAATTACCCCTCACCAAACCATTTTCTCTTCTTTTACTCTACTTTAACTTGCCCGCCTAAAATTATGCAATACATTTAAATCGGCCAACAGCAAACACTCAACCAAACACCACACACATATTTGTGTGCATGTGTTTATACAATTTTCATTTGAGAAATGTAAATATTAGGAAGATATCAACCAACATGAAATGTATGTCAAACGAAAGCTAACATCTTCATTTGACTACAAAAAAAAAAAAAAAAATTTATCGAGCCGTTTCCTTATAATTAAAGAAATAGAGATTACAACAATAAAAACCTGACATTGGTGCCCATACCGTAAGGTAAGACGTATTCTACGCCAAAAATACCGAAGTTTGGGAAACATTCGAATGCTCATCCAAGCTTTAGACGAATGGTCACAACATTCAGGTGCTCTCCTTTCACTCCCGAAATGCAAGCACCTGCTAGTATGCCGAAAACATAGTTGTAATTAGTTAGAAATCAAATATACTCACTATGTAATATCTAATGTTAAGACCTTGAAAGTTCTTGGCCTAACCTTTGATGATAAGTTTAGCTTTAAACGGCGCTGTAATAGCTACCAGATTGAATTTTATAAAATATTTATCATATAAGAAAAGTTATGTACACACTAACACCTTACTAAGTATAACCAAACTAATAAGCAACAGTCTGCAGATATATGACAAATGCAGTAAAACTAAAATTGATAAAATCAAAGCCCCGTTTCATTCAGCGGTAAAGGGAAGCGTGCGTGCATTCAGAACAACGCATGTAAAAAATGTATTAATTGAAGGTAGGCTTCAATCAATAGAAGATAGGGCAAAATACCTAAGGAGTCGAATTATTTACAAACTTCACTGCAATTCCACTCATATCCTCCCCAGAGAGATCCAGTTATTGAAAAAAGGAAAAGACAACACTCATACAAACCAGAACTTTGCATGGTAATGGTCGATCACCTAAATCTAGATATGGCACCCATGGCAATCACTCAAGGTAAATTCCCTCCTTGGGAAATAAATGAAGACAGCTTAATCAGTGACTTGACGTACCATAAAAAACAGAACACTGGCAGTGCTACATACCAACAACTGTTTTTAAACCTAGTCGATCCCCTTAAGGAACTTGGGTGGAATACAATCTTCACTGATAGCCCCAAACTGAATACCCGAGTTCCATTTGCTATCACAAACGATGCTGGTCTAACCCTATCTCGAGGAGTACTACATTACGCCAATATATTTGACGCTGGAGTCCAGGGTGTAATTTCGGTATCAATTCTAGAAAAAAACGCTAATAGAAAAACAATGGTATAGATGTACAGTCTATCGGTATTTAATGCTGCAGGGAGCATTCAATATAACACAGGTTCCCGGTCTCACCAGCAACAAATATTAATTGGATCGACATCAAACACAAAGTAGATTCCTGGTAATTCATGCATATTTGGTAACGTGCAAGCAGACAGAGCGGAAAAATTCGCTCTTAACTCCTGCCTACATACATTCCAACCCTTTGGACCTGCTTCAATCAAAAAAATAAATTCCATATTTCTTAAAGCCCAGCTGCTTTCGTAGTGGCAGGAGTATCAACACGAATATAAAGAAATCAACCCCTCTTGGCACTGCAATAGCGCTACCAACCACCACCACAGTGTGGATGAACAGATGTTTTGTTCGATTAAGACTAGGGCATACGCTACTTACACATGGCCATTATCTTGCAAAGACTCCACACGCCACCTGCAACTTTTGCAACCCCACTTACTTAAGCGTACGCCATATCCTACTAGATTGCCCAACTATCGCCGCCCCACGCTCAAAAGCATTCAATACCGAACATCTCTAAATACTCTCTCCACTCCATCGGAATCAAACATCGCTTTAACAGCAAACTTTCTAAAAAATGTTACATATCCTTCCTCTAATATAGTTAAACTGATAGCTAGTGCGATTATATTAATTTTGTAATTTTAATTATAATAATTAATAAAATAATAAAATAATAATAATAATACATTGCAAGACGTAACAAGCTTAGTGACATTAAACGCGCACATAGTTTAAATAAAAACGAATAGTAAAATAAGCACAAGTTTATCACAGTAAACAATAGACCACTTAGTCCAACGATTTTTGCAGGGACGTTACAAGCTCATATGTACATATGTATGTCAGTACATGGGAAACATGTGTAACAGCGATCATTTTTCTAATGAGATAATTTACTGCATTGAATAGAAACTTCTTTAAGGGCAAGGTGCTGTACGAACGAACGGGTGCAGAAACACGGCACATTTGGATAAATTTACGAAGAAATTTATTGCAGCCGTGGAGCAGAAGTCAAAGCGCTACTATGGTGCAAAATTTGTAGCGAAATACAGGATACAACGTTGTTACGCTTGTTGGTATGTGATTGTAAACCGCCAAGTTGGCCAGCTATGGTAGAGTTAAATTTCTTAATTCTTTTAGGCCCACTTGCGAGAAATCCAGAGATAAATTTATAAATAAAGAGATAAGTAACTCAGAGTTAAATTTGTAATTTCATAACCCAGACATTGTCTTGCATCAAATAAGTACAGTAACCCAGGCAATATAGTTTTCTTTTTGACATTTTCTTTTAATTTGATAACTTTATTGAAATTTAAAATCAAAATAATTTTTGGAGGTTCTGGTACAACAACGAAATGCTTGGTATGATTGATCTTTAATCTCGTGGAAGTGATCGCTTCGCTTTGTCAACTATGTTAAAGGAGTTGGAGCCAACGTATTCGATGGCATCTTCATTGTTGTCGAAAAAAGCGATTCGTTTCAATTTTTTTCATTTATTTAAAAAAAAATTCTTTGATTTATTTTTATTTATTTATGACAGAATGTCACAAACTTAAAAATTTAACCCTGAATAATTATTAGGTTAAATATTTATGTTTTTAGCTCTGAGTTGATGCCTAACATTCTGCTGTTTCAGCAAATTTATCAATTTAACAGGTAATCTCTGAGTTAAATATATATCTTACCTTCTCGCAAGTGGGCCTAAGTGTAGAAATATTTTGAATTTGTTTTGTTTTAGTGGGAATGAGTCTTAGGTTCGTTCCTTGAGGTTCGACAGGTCGTATTTTGCTTCCATCTATTGTCAGCTTGCTTATATGTACAATCTCTGAGTAGCAGTTTGCAAGTGGCAAACGGATACCAATGCGTTCTTTATCTTGAAGAATCTCCTTGGTCGTACCTTGTCTTGCAAGTTCGTCTGCCATGCAGTTTCCCTCTATGTCCCAGTGACCAGGGACCCAAATGAGGTACAGTTTGTTCTGCTTGGCCATCTCCTGCAGAGATAGGCGGCAGTCCAGCGCGATGTTAGAGTTAAAAGTGAAAGAGCTCAAAGCTCTGATTGCAGCCTGGCTGTCACTAAGAATGAAGATGTCTCTTCCTAAATCCCGATCCCAATCTTCTCTACCGCCTCCATGATAGCTGAGACCTCAGCCTGGAAGACGCTGCAGTGATCTGGTAACTTAAAGGAAATTTGCAGGAGAGGATTTCGTGAGAAAACGAATCCTTATTATCGAGTTTCGGGACATCTGTATAGATGACAATGCTATCAGGTGGAGTATGAAACTCAAGTTTCCACTCCTCCCTGCTTGGAATACGTGTAATAAAATTACTTTCAGAAACCGATGTCAAGGCGCACTGATCCGTGCTGCTCGGAATAGAGCAGAACTTATTCAAAATACAAGAGTGCCCTTGGCTTTCAGGGTGCCACTGGGATGTCTCTCTTAGTCGCAAAGCAGTCATCGCTGCCATTTGTTGTCCAACCAAATCTAAAGGAATAAGGTCAAGGCCTCATTTGGAGTGGTTCTGAGCGCCCCACTTATGCAGATCATACTAGATCTTTGCACCTTGGTGAGTAGTCTAAGGTTAACCTCTTTTTCTAATGCAGGCCACCACACGATCACCCCATATAGGAGTATTGGTCTGACGACCGCTGTGACAGATCCGGGGATTAAGACCCCATTTCTTGCCTATGGCTCTCTTACATGTGTAGAGGGCTACGGAAGCCTTCTCATGACGTTGAACTAGATTCTCCTTTCAGCTCAACTTCCCCCCTGGATTAGGGGGGGTGGGGGGGGATTAGCTAGAGAGGAAGGAGAGCTGGGAGATACTAGGAGGGATACAAGGTATGCGGAACAGAGAGATGTTGGTACGGTAATCTCCACAGAAGAATTCGTGCAAGAACGAATCCTACACTGATTCTTATATGGAGCCTCCCTCTTAGTTCGTGGTGGCATGGAAGACCTCGAAAGGAACAGCCATGCCAACACTTAAGCCTCATCCCCACGCCAAGGAGACCAACGATGATGATTGGAAAAGACCATAGTGATTTTTAACAACAAAAAAAACTCCTTAGCCAATTCCCGGTTCGCTTCAAAGCTAGTACCAGCACCTTGGATGCCTTAATCTACATAACCAACCACCTTTCTAAGAGCTTCTCTACAGAAAACCACTCTTCTGTTCTTGCCATTACCTTCGCCAAAGCTTTCGACAAAATTGGTTGCCACGTGGTTCTTACAAAACTCATTGAGTGGCAAGTAGGGAAAAACGTCTTTAACTACGTGAAGTCCTTTGTTGCCAATCGTAAATTCCGATGTAAGGGAAATGGTTGCCTATCCCTTATCATTCCCATTTTCAACGGAATGCCTCAAGGATCTCCTCTATCCGTAACACTATTTTTAATAGCTTTCGAAGAAGTCAGCGGTATTATGAGTTTGCAGAAAAGTATTAAATATTGTCTTTATGCAGACGACTTATTTGTAATATGTAATAATAAAAAAAAGAAGCAGGCTGTGTCAGAGACACGGCCATTAAGTTTAACGTAGAATACGCCATCCGATAAGACAGAAAACATATGTAACAATAAATGATAAATAATACAAGCAAATGAATTTCTTTATTTGATAGTTACTTTGGATGATATACATAAGCTTATGATAGGAAAAATAGGATAAAAATGTTTTTAAATTATCAATTAAATTTCTCGCAAAAACGAAGTCAATGGCTGTTATCAATAGTAAAGATAAATGATAAATAACATATGCGAATCAATTTTATTATTTTTTTTGCAGTGCTTGGCAGCATTTTCTCTTCTTTTACTCTACTTTAACTTGCCCGCCTAAAATTATGCAATACATTTAAATCGGCCAACAGCAAACACTCAACCAAACACCACACACATATTTGTGTGCATGTGTTTATACAATTTTCATTTGAGAAATGTAAATATTAGGAAGATATCAACCAACATGAAATGTATGTCAAACGAAAGCTAACATCTTCATTTGACTACAAAAAAAAAAAAAAAAATTTATCGAGCCGTTTCCTTATAATTAAAGAAATAGAGATTACAACAATAAAAACCTGACATTGGTGCCCATACCGTAAGGTAAGACGTATTCTACGCCAAAAATACCGAAGTTTGGGAAACATTCGAATGCTCATCCAAGCTTTAGACGAATGGTCACAACATTCAGGTGCTCTCCTTTCACTCCCGAAATGCAAGCACCTGCTAGTATGCCGAAAACATAGTTGTAATTAGTTAGAAATCAAATATACTCACTATGTAATATCTAATGTTAAGACCTTGAAAGTTCTTGGCCTAACCTTTGATGATAAGTTTAGCTTTAAACGGCGCTGTAATAGCTACCAGATTGAATTTTATAAAATATTTATCATATAAGAAAAGTTATGTACACACTAACACCTTACTAAGTATAACCAAACTAATAAGCAACAGTCTGCAGATATATGACAAATGCAGTAAAACTAAAATTGATAAAATCAAAGCCCCGTTTCATTCAGCGGTAAAGGGAAGCGTGCGTGCATTCAGAACAACGCATGTAAAAAATGTATTAATTGAAGGTAGGCTTCAATCAATAGAAGATAGGGCAAAATACCTAAGGAGTCGAATTATTTACAAACTTCACTGCAATTCCACTCATATCCTCCCCAGAGAGATCCAGTTATTGAAAAAAGGAAAAGACAACACTCATACAAACCAGAACTTTGCATGGTAATGGTCGATCCCCTAAATCTAGATATGGCACCCATGGCAATCACTCAAGGTAAATTCCCTCCTTGGGAAATAAATGAAGACAGCTTAATCAGTGACTTGACGTACCATAAAAAACAGAACACTGGCAGTGCTACATACCAACAACTGTTTTTAAACCTAGTCGATCCCCTTAAGGAACTTGGGTGGAATACAATCTTCACTGATAGCCCCAAACTGAATACCCGAGTTCCATTTGCTATCACAAACGATGCTGGTCTAACCCTATCTCGAGGAGTACTACATTACGCCAATATATTTGACGCTGGAGTCCAGGGTGTAATTTCGGTATCAATTCTAGAAAAAAACGCTAATAGAAAAACAATGGTATAGATGTACAGTCTATCGGTATTTAATGCTGCAGGGAGCATTCAATATAACACAGGTTCCCGGTCTCACCAGCAACAAATATTAATTGGATCGACATCAAACACAAAGTAGATTCCTGGTAATTCATGCATATTTGGTAACGTGCAAGCAGACAGAGCGGAAAAATTCGCTCTTAACTCCTGCCTACATACATTCCAACCCTTTGGACCTGCTTCAATCAAAAAAATAAATTCCATATTTCTTAAAGCCCAGCTGCTTTCGTAGTGGCAGGAGTATCAACACGAATATAAAGAAATCAACCCCTCTTGGCACTGCAATAGCGCTACCAACCACCACCACAGTGTGGATGAACAGATGTTTTGTTCGATTAAGACTAGGGCATACGCTACTTACACATGGAATTATCTTGCAAAGACTCCACACGCCACCTGCAACTTTTGCAACCCCACTTACTTAAGCGTACGCCATATCCTACTAGATTGCCCAACTATCGCCGCCCCACGCTCAAAAGCATTCAATACCGAACATCTCTAAATACTCTCTCCACTCCATCGGAATCAAACATCGCTTTAACAGCAAACTTTCTAAAAAATGTTACATATCCTTCCTCTAATATAGTTAAACTGATAGCTAGTGCGATTATATTAATTTTGTAATTTTAATTATAATAATTAATAAAATAATAAAATAATAATAATAATACATTGCAAGACGTAACAAGCTTAGTGACATTAAACGCGCACATAGTTTAAATAAAAACGAATAGTAAAATAAGCACAAGTTTATCACAGTAAACAATAGACCACTTAGTCCAACGATTTTTGCAGGGACGTTACAAGCTCATATGTACATATGTATGTCAGTACATGGGAAACATGTGTAACAGCGATCATTTTTCTAATGAGATAATTTACTGCATTGAATAGAAACTTCTTTAAGGGCAAGGTGCTGTACGAACGAACGGGTGCAGAAACACGGCACATTTGGATAAATTTACGAAGAAATTTATTGCAGCCGTGGAGCAGAAGTCAAAGCGCTACTATGGTGCAAAATTTGTAGCGAAATACAGGATACAACGTTGTTACGCTTGTTGGTATGTGATTGTAAACCGCCAAGTTGGCCAGCTATGGTAGAGTTAAATTTCTTAATTCTTTTAGGCCCACTTGCGAGAAATCCAGAGATAAATTTATAAATAAAGAGATAAGTAACTCAGAGTTAAATTTGTAATTTCATAACCCAGACATTGTCTTGCATCAAATAAGTACAGTAACCCAGGCAATATACAAGAATGATAGAATACAAGATTGCGCCTTCCCGCGGTGAAATGACAGATCTCGCCTTTAGTAAACAAGAATACGGGAGAGAGAAAATTGAACAACTTCCAATATTTCATTGAAAAACGTGTTCTAATTGTTCTAAAGTGTAAAAGTATGAATTTATAGGCAGACATTTAATAAATAAATTCGCAAAATACTAAAAAAAAGTGTCTCTTTCTTAATTTGTGAAAAAAGCTTTGTCTAGTTGAAGTTGAGAATTGTCAAACCCGGCAAAACCAAAGTAGCGGTACTTCTAAAGGCGTCACCTTCAGTATTCAGTACACCGTGGGCAATATAGTTTTCTTTTTGACATTTTCTTTTAATTTGATAACTTTATTGAAATTTAAAATCAAAATAATTTTTGGAGGTTCTGGTACAACAACGAAATGCTTGGTATGATTGATCTTTAATCTCGTGGAAGTGATCGCTTCGCTTTGTCAACTATGTTAAAGGAGTTGGAGCCAACGTATTCGATGGCATCTTCATTGTTGTCGAAAAAAGCGATTCGTTTCAATTTTTTTCATTTATTTAAAAAAAAATTCTTTGATTTATTTTTATTTATTTATGACAGAATGTCACAAACTTAAAAATTTAACCCTGAATAATTATTAGGTTAAATATTTATGTTTTTAGCTCTGAGTTGATGCCTAACATTCTGCTGTTTCAGCAAATTTATCAATTTAACAGGTAATCTCTGAGTTAAATATATATCTTACCTTCTCGCAAGTGGGCCTAAGTGTAGAAATATTTTGAATTTGTTTTGTTTTAGTGGGAATGAGTCTTAGTAGTTTTTTGAAGTGATATAAGTACGCATTTGCACCAAATGTTATACTAATTTTATTAGTCCTTTTTGCAGATCTCTGGTGTGTGCGGAGCATGTGTATGCAAATACGAACGCAGGCTTTTGATCGAGTCTAATTTACTTTATGTACTATATGCTTACGAGTATATAATAATAAAAATAATCTGCCGCTTACATCATATAGCTAGATGCTTGGCCGAACTTCTCCTACAGTTTCTAGTATAATTACACTCTGAAGTTTACCGTCACCTGCCGAAGGGCGACCGCTATTAGAAAAAAACTTTTCTATACTTTTTTCATGTTAATTGTCCCGGCCGAGATTTAATATTTCGAATGATGTACGCACACGCTACACACTCGGGTACGGATGGATATATTTATAGCCGCTTTTTGGTTAAAAATCAACCCAAAAATTATTGGATGGAGTTTTATCAAACTTTCGCAGTATCTAATAAATACATATATATGTACATATATATATGTACATAGTCTCAAGTAGTTTTAAGGCTGTAAACCCTCAAAAACGTATCGACGTAGTCAGCGAGTATTGTCAAATACAATAACAATGGGTAAATCGCATCCATGGAAAACATCGCAAAAAAATATATAAAGTGTAGCTTATACCATGCAGATGTTTTTTGACATTTTCTTTGAATTTTATGAGTTTTTTGAAATTTCAAATCAAAATCATTTTGCAGATATTTCAAATCAAAATCATTTTGCAATGTTTGGTATCTAATACTGTGGAAGTGATCGCTTCGCTTTGTCAAAGCTTTGTTAAAAGAATTGGAGCCAATGTATTAGATGACTTGTCGGAAAAAATCGATTCAGTTCTAATATTTTCGTTTACTTCAAGGAAATTTGTTTAACAAATTAATTGTTTCTTTATATGAAAGAATGTCACAAACTTAACAAATTAACCTTCAATAATTTTTAAGTTAAATATTTATTTTTTAACTCTGAGTTAATGCATAACCTACTTCTTTGCAAGCAAATTTAATAATTTAACGGTCGCCCTTTGGCAATGGCAAACCTCCGAGGGTATTTCTGCCATGAAAAAACTTCTCACAAAAAAACACTCGCCGTTCGGAGTCGTGAAACTGTAGGTCCGTCAATTTGTGTTATAACATCAAGACGCACACCACGAATTGTAGGATAAATTCGGTCAAAATCGCTAAGTGGCTATAGCGCCAATTAAATAAGTAGGCAAGTATTCAACATTTAATTCCTGTATTTTACTTTTGCTACTTTATTTTTTTTACTTTATTATGGTGTACAAATCGTGGGTCGAGTTTTGTTTAATTGCTTATGAAATCAACACAATCAGCTTCCATTAAAGCTACAAAAGTTCTAACAGTGCAAACAGCTAAGTGTTTTGTCATTGTTTTCATTTCACTTTTCAAATTTTTGATTTTGTAAACCTTTTATCGCCCGAAAGATTTTTTTTACTACATGCAAACATAAACATATGCCCAGATATGCGGTAAACTCCCATCGAGTTCGAGTTCAGTCGTTCGCCTTCGATGAAAATAAACAAAGGAAACAGAACAAACAAAACTTATTACACTTTGCCAAAGCCGCCATAAATTTGACAATAGGTTGCAATAAGCCAGAGAAAAGTATGATAAATGCCTTTTTGAGTGTTTATAAAGTGGCGGAGGTCGCAAATGCTTACGGGAATTTAATTTAACCTACTTGAAGAATTAGAAAACTATATGAACGATAAACGATAGATTCATATGCACGTACAATTAGCACAAGACATTAATCCCGATTATAGTCATATAGGCGTCCGCTATAAATCCTGGCCTGGGAACGTAAAATAAAAATTGTTTTTTCAAAGCGGTCGCCCCTCGGGTAACAATGGCAAACATCCGTGTATATTTCTGCTATGAAAAACTTCACACAGAAATAATTTTGTGAAGCTGTTTGTGGTACAACATCAAGACCCATACCACAAATTGTAGGAGAAGCTCGGCCAAATATCGAGATATATGCTGTAAGCGCTAAGACATTAAAAATCAAATTAAATTCTTATGAAAAATATAACGCACAAAAAAAAACAGGTGATTTATTTTTTGTACATGTGTGCTCTCACTGAGTGGGAAACGGTTATTTTGACACAATTTAGGTTTCTGTTGGACACGGACACTTATCGCTGACAGAGCAAAAATAAAAGTCTTTAGAAGTTTCTTCAAGTTTGATGCTATAAAAAAATAAGCATGTATGCAATGTGTGCGATATCCCTTTCTCAATTAATACGAACCTGGCCTCAAGCTCTATAGATTATACAGTCGATTCATAAATATAAGGCCAAAAATAATAATAATTACAATAAGGACGAGCATGCCTAAAAGCAAACTATAACTAGAACATAAAGCTTATATATTTGCAAAACAACAATACCGATCACCCTGTTAAGCACATAGTGGCGACGTCACACTTAATAGCGGTATGGTTGGAGATAGGGATAATGAGAAAACAAACAATATTCACACAGTTAGCGTGGCTGAGTGGTTGCGTGCTCGCTTAGCAACTCCGTGTGCCATGGTTCAAAACCAGGTAAAGTCTATAAAGAAAGAAGTCTGATGAGGAGATGTGGTGATCTCCGAAATAGCAGCTATCACTTCTACCACTTTGAAAAATTTTTGTTTTGTCATATTATTCGCTAATACAAACTTGACCTCAAGCTCTGTAAATTATACAGTGGATTCATAAATATAAGGCCAAAAATAATAATATTTAAAATTGTTTATATTAATGCGCACTCCTTCTGTGTGTCGTAAATGTTTGCACCACTCCATTATTAAGACATGTATGGCGTGTAAAAAATGCCTAATGATTCTCTTCCACTTTTGTGCATTTCTCTTTCAATGATCCACAAACGAGGCGACTTAAAAAAAAAATCACTGCCGATATGTCTTTGCCTAAGATATTTTTTTTGCAGTTAATAAATAACCCACAACAGAAAACAAAAAAAAAAAAATGGGAGAAGGCTATTTTCGATCTCTGGCAAAGGCACATTTTGAACAGAACTGTCACATATAAAATATTTTTTAAAAACTATGTACATATGTACATATGTATGTATATAGTATACAACAACTACTTGCGAAAGGCAAGTTGTTTTACATACTGACACATACATTGCCGGTTTACTGAAATGTATAAATAATTTTTGAGATTTCCATAACACTGAAATACTGGCTTAATTTATGAAATGAGATCTTTATTGGCCCCATCGTTTGAATACGTTGTGTATTTCTAACAATAAATTGGGTTTCACAAAACTCGAGTAGCTGACGGCGCAGTTGCTAGTAAAAAAAAAGATTCAGCAACCAGCCATAATCGCCAGTTATAAGTTGTTATTATTTGTATTAAATATTGATATGCTCGTGCTGCGACCTAAAAAGATTCTTTAAGCTGACCCTTATATGTAAGAACACTCATAACCTTAGGCTTACAGACGGCTTATATTATCACTCCCCCACTTTGGATGGATATTAAGTCGCTCTCCAAGGTGTTAGATTCAATGGCATATCACACGTGGCCAATCACACTATACCCGCTCTGGTGTTTCGTCACGTTACGCTCAAATCCTACAGTCCCTTCTTTAGCTAGCCCATCTTACAAAGAGGAGGCCGTCCTCGCAAGAGATGTCCCAGCCAACGTAGCCGCTGTATTATAATTCGCTGGAATATGTCTATGTCGCGGTAATACAGCTCATCGTTCCATCGTCTGTGGTCTGCGGCCGTCGCAAAGACCTTGAGTGCCATACATTTCGGAGAATCTTTCTCTCGAACACTCCAAGGGCCATCTAATCCAATGCTGACAGTACCCATACAATAGCACGGGCATGATGAGAGACTTATAAAGTGTGGTATGGGTTCGTCGAGAGAGGGCTTTACTGAGCAATTGCCTACTCAGCCCAACGTAGCACTTATTGGCAAGAGAGACATTATTGTAGGTGTTAATGCTGATTCCCAGTTAAACTCCCTCTACTTTTCCGAAATTATAATCTAATCAACTCTGAAGCGGGAGCCAAGACGCGAGCACGCGAGCTGTTTATTTGATGAAAGAGGTACTCAGTTTTATTCTCATTCACCTCCACAGCCATACGTTTCCCTTCTTAATTCAGTTTGAAAAAGGCAAAAGTAACGGAGCGGATGTTGAAGAAGTTGCAGGTTCTTTTAAAATATGGTGCATGAACGGATTAATTCTGCATCGCGAATTATATTTTCCAGCATAACGTTAAAGAAGTCGCACGAAAAAGCGCCACACCCAAACGGCTCGAAGAAGTCCTTCCCGATTCTGACGGAGCAGGTAGTGTTGCTCAACCTCGTTTTAGATCGCCATATTAGTTTTGGTGAGATACAAAATTCAGAATTTACGACAAATAAGCAGAAGTGATTAAGTAAACAAGTAAGTATGTATGTTATGAAAGTGGGCAAGTTAGCAAATAAGTATGTAAGTTATGTGGGTACGTATCAGAGGAGGGTTACATTACTAAATGTGTAGTATGCGGTGGATTGGACATAACACCTCCATCCCCTAGCTTCAACAGTCCAGGTTGAACTGATGCACAAAGCCTTTCTTTTTTTCATTACATTTACATATATTTGTAACTAATAATAATCCATTTAATTCATATACGAGTACCTACATATGTTTTTGGTTTTAGTCTTTTGGACGTTTTACCTCTCCTTGTTTTTCTTTTTATTCGTATCTTGCTTATATTTCCCTTTTTACCTGTGATTTATAAATTCTTTTAAACTTGCCGTCTTTGGACACTAAGTAATTTCTATCTTTTTCATAGTTTGCCATCGTTTTATATTTGGGTTTTGATTTGCTTACTCTATTATTTTTTACTATATTGTTATCGAAGTTATGGTATCGATGCTATTAGTTTTTTTGTTGAACGTGTTTATTCGTCTAGTTTTCTTTTTGTGTAATCTTTGTGAAGGTTTAAGAATCTCTTCTCGTGGAATTATATTATTTAAAAAGTCATTAGGTCCATTATTAGTTGTAGTGTGTGTCGTATTAGGAGTGCAATGGGGTGTGGTAACTCTTCTGGGTCTGCAGTTACAGATGAGTGGCTACACTCAATCCCTACTCTTGCGTCCTCGTCGCGCACTCTGGGCAACGTGAGCAACCCTTGTGTGAGATATGGTAACCAACCCGTGTGGAGCCTTGGGTCACGGCAGAAAGAGAGGGAGCTTCAGTGGGGCCACTCCGACATAATCGGTTTAAGGGCTCACTGAAGTCAGCAGCGTCTGTTCACCAGGAGGTGCGGCTGCAAGCGGGCGTCTGACTTGGAGCAAGCGGCTCGCTATATAAATGTGTCTTCAAAAACAGAACAACCCTCCAGTATTTGGTTGTGCGCTGGGCTTGGGACCCGCCACGTAAAAAAACTATACCCAATGAAAAATTTCAATGTGCCTCGGATGAGATCTCCCTTTTTTGATGACGACCACAAGCAATGTTTTAAGGACTACGATTTAAGGGCATGCACCTGGAATGTCCGAACCCTTAATGGGGAAGGGGCCGCTGCCCGGCTGGCTGATGTCCTCGTAAGAGTAAGGGCTGACATCACCGCCATCCAAGAAATGAAATGGACGGGGCAAGGCAAGAAAACCGTTGGGCCTTGCGACATCTACTACAGCTGCCATGTAAAGGAGCGCAAGTTCGGTGTTGGATTTGTGGTGGGAGAGAAGCTTCGTCGCCAAGTACTGTCGTTCACTCCAGTGGACGAGCGTCTCGCCACGATTCGCATCAAAGCGAGATTTTTCAACATCTCGCTGATTTGTGCCCACGCACCGACAGAAGAGAAGGACGATGTGATCAAGGATCACTTCTACGAGCGCTTAGAACGCACTTACGAGCGCTGCCCCCGTCACGATATCAAAATCGTGCTTGGTGACTTCAATGCCAGGGTGGGAAAGGAAGGGATCTTTGGTCACACTGTCGGAAAATTCAGTCTCCACGACGAAACCTCCGCCAACGGACTGAGACTGATCGACTTTGCCGGGGCCCGAAACATGGTGGTCTGTAGCACCAGGTTTCAGCATAAAAAAATACACTTGGCTACGTGGCTGTCTCCAGATCGAAAAACGCGAAACCAAATCGATCATATTGCGATAGACGGAAGGCATGCTTCCAGTATATTAGACGTACGTACACTCCGAGGACCGAACATTGACTCGGATCATTATCTTGTCGCAGCCAAGATGCGCATACGCCTCTGTGCATCAAAAAACGTGCGTGTAAATACACAGCGAAAGCTTGACGTCGGAAAGCTGCAATCGCAACAGACAGCTGCAAACTTCACCACTCGACTCTCACACCTGCTCACTGAGAGCACTTCTCAAGAAACCGGAATTTGCGAGCACTGGGAGCACATTTCTCGATCACTGCATACCGCCGCTGAAGAAGTCGTTGGCTTTCAGCGAACCCGAAAAAATGACTGGTATGATGAGGAATGCCGCGCCGCTTCGGAAAATAAAGATGCTGCCTACAGGGCCACGCTGCGATCGGGCGCAACGCGAGCTGTATGGGAACGCTACCGGGAGTTGAGAAAGGAAGAGAGACGTATCGTCCGTAGAAAGAAGAGAGAGGCCGAAATACGTGAGTGTGAAGAGCTTGAGATGCTAGCCGACATGAAAAGCGCCCGAAAATTTTACCAAAAAGTGCGGCGACTTACGGAAGGTTTTAAGACCGGGGCGAATTCCTGTAAGAACAAGAACGGCGATCTGGTGACTGATATCCAAAGCGCACTTAGATTGTGGAGGGAACACTTCTTCACTCTGCTAAATGGTGACAGCGAAAGTGTCGCCGGAGAAGATGAAGATCCCGAACCCCAAATCGCTACGGAACAACAAAGCCGCTGGAGCTGATTATGCTAGAAAAGATAATTCGAGCTGCAGAATTAAACCGGTCAGGTACCATCTTTTATAAGAGTGTGCAACTGCTGGCGTATGCCGATGATATCGATATCATTGGCCTCAACAACCGCGCCGTTAGTTCTGCCTTTTCAAAGCTGGACAAGGAAGCGAAGCGAATGGGTCTGGAGGTGAACGAGGACAAAACGAAGTACCTCCTGTCATCAAATAAACAGTCAGCGCATTCGCGCCTTGGCTCCCGCATCACTGTTGACAGTTACAATTTTGACAAAGTAAAGGACTTTGTTTATCTTGGAACCAGCATCAACACCAACAATAATGTCAGCCTTGAAATCCAACGAAGAATCTCTCTTGCCAACAAGTGCTACTTTGGGCTGAGTAGGCAAATGAACAGTAAAGCCCTCTCTCGACGAACGAAAACCACGCTCTATAAGTCCCTCATCATGCCCGTGCTAATGTATGGCGCAGAAGCATGGACCCTATCAACATCGGATGAGATGGCGCTTGGAGTGTTCGAGAGAAAGATTCTCCGAAAGATTTTTGGTCCTTTACGTCTTTGCGATGGCGAATACCGCAGACGATGGAATGATGAGTTGTATGAGCTGTACCGCGACATAGACATAGTTCAGCGAATTAAGATTCACCGGCTACGCTGGCTAGGTCATGTGGTACGTATGGAAGAAAATGCTCCAGCCCTGAAAGTATTCGACGCGGTACCCGCTGGTGGTAGCAGAGGAAGAGGAAGGCCTCCTCTACGTTGGAAAGACCAGGTGGAGAAGGACTTGACTACACTTGGGATATCTAACTGGCGCCAGGCAGCAAAGCAGAGGAGCGGCTGGCGTGCAATATTGAAATCGGCCAAAATCGCCTAGGCGGTTATAGCGCCAATTAAGAAGAAGAAGTGTGTCGTATTAGTGTATGCTACTATTGCTTTATACACATTTTCATGAATGTCTTCTTTATTGTTTGGGTCTGCGCTAAAAAGTCGGATATGTTCGTTGAGGGTACCATGTTCCTTCATCTGCGTTATCGGTTTTCAAGTACGTTGTAGTTGTATGGAAGTTTACCTCTTGCCCATTCAAAAATTCACTGATTCCAGCAGTGTCCAATTCATTATCAAATACTAATAAGTTTGATTTTCCTAAGTATTGTATTCTTTGCTTAAATGCCCAACTCCTGTCTTCTGGGTAATGGGCAGTTGCGGTTTTTGTGAGTTTATCTATACTCGTGCGAATTTAATTTAACCTACTTGAAGAATTAGAAAACTATATGAGCGATAAACGTATGAATCTATGCACATACAATTAGCAAAAGGCTTTTAGTAAAAAATGCGCATTACTGTGTTCAAACTAAACCCTAAGTGAGCATTTTGGGTTTCGAATTTAATTTAACGTACTTGAAGAATTAGAAAACTATAAGAACGATAAACGTATGAATGTATGCACGTACAATTAGCACAAGACATTAAGTAAAAAGCGCATTTAAGCCCGATTATAGTCATATAGGCGTCCGCTATAAATCCTGGCCTGGGAACGTAAAATAAAAATTGTTTTTTCAAAGCGGTCGCCCCTCGGGTAACAATGGCAAACATCCGTGTATATTTCTGCTATGAAAAACGTCACACAGAAATAATTTTGTGAAGCTGTTTGTGCTACAACATCAAGACCCATACCACAAATTGTAGGAGAAGTTCGGCCAAATATCGAGATATGTATATGCTGTAAGCGCTAAGACATTAAAAATCAAATTAAATTCTTATGAAAAATATAACGCACAAAAAAAAACAGGTGATTTATTTTTTGTACATGTGTGCTCTCACTGAGTGGGAAACGGTTATTTTGACACAATTTAGGTTTCTGTTGGACACGGACACTTATCGCTGACCGAGCAAAAATAAAAGTCTTTAGAAGTTTCTTCAAGCTTGATGCTATAAAAAATAAGCATGTATGCAATGTGTGCGATATCCCTTTCTCAATTAATACGAACCTGGCCTCAAGCTCTATAGATTATACAGTCGATTCATAAATATAAGGCCAAAAATAATAATAATTACAATAAGGACGAGCATGCCTAAAAGCAAACTATAACTAGAACATAAAGCTTATATATTTGCAAAACAACAATACCGATCACCCTGTTAAGCACATAGTGGCGACGTCACACTTAATAGCGGTATGGTTGGAGATAGGGATAATGAGAAAACAAACAATATTCACACAGTTAGCGTGGCTGAGTGGTTGCGTGCTCGCTTAGCAACTCCGTGTGCCATGGTTCAAAACCAGGTAAAGTCTAGAAAGAAAGAAGTCTGATGAGGAGATGTGGTGATCTCCGAAATAGCAGCTATCACTTCTACCACTTTGAAAAATTGTTGTTTTGTCATATTATTCGCTAATACTAACTTGACCTCAAGCTCTGTAAATTATACAGTGGATTCATAAATATAAGGCCAAAAATAATAATATTTAAAATTGTTTATATTAATGCGCACTCCTTCTGTGTGTCGTAAATGTTTGCACCACTCCATTATTAAGACATGTATGGCGTGTAAAGAAATGCCTAATGATTATCTTCCACTTTTGTGCATTTCTCTTTCAATGATCCACAAACGAGGCGACTTAAAAAAAAAATCACTGCCGATATGTCTTTGCCTAAGAAATTTTTTTTGCAGTTAATAAATAACCCACAACAGAAATCAAAAAAAAAAAAAATGGGAGAAGGCTATTTTCGATCTCTGGCAAAGGCACATTTTGAACAGAACTGTCACATATAAAATATTTTTTAAAAACTATGTACATACATATGTACATATGTATGTATATAGTATACAACAACTACTTGCGAAAGGCAAGTTGTTTCACATACTGACACATATGTACATTGCCGGTTTACTGAAATGTATAAATAATTTTTGAGATTTCCATAACACTGAAATACTGGCTTAATTTATGAAATGAGATCTTTATTGGCCCCTTCGTTTGAATACGTTGGGTATTTCTAACAATAAAGCTACACTTTCAACCCCAGCTTTGAATGCACCATCGACGTACGCTGCTGTCGCCGCCGCCTCTCCTGCTCAAATTCAGATGATCATCTCTTCAAATGTTCCTACTCTTGCGGGCGTCAACTCTTTGTCATCGTTTGCTGCTTCTCGTGACGGATCTATCTCTATGAACGCTACTCTCCCAGATACGTTCACTGCCGTCTCTGCTGTTGATGCTGTTACTCCCGCACCTGCTACGTCTCGCGATGCTGACTTAATTAATATGAACGATAAAAAGAACAATAAGAAGAACAACAATAAAAGGCATATTCTTGTTGTTGGGGCGGATGCTGATTCTGGTTTGAAAGTTGCAGTTCGTATGAAATGGTTACATTTGTCATCGTTTTCGCCATCGGTTACTCCGGAAAATATTATAGAATATGTGTATAAACAAACAGGAATAGAAAAATGTTTCCTTGCTTGCTTTAGACTAGTTAAGAAAGACGTTAATGTTGACTCTCTTAAGAGAATTAATTTCAAATTCGGAGTCTCTGACTGTTTATATGAAAGGCTTCTGACTCCTAATGTCTGGCCAGTCAATGTCAGGGTTCGGCCGTTCAGTTTTTTTCAAAAATCAGGAGAAACACAGTCGGCCACGTAATTAGTTGTGCACCTAGCTTATCTAGCTCGCCTCATCAACTTAAAATTTTCTATCATAACTTTTCGGGCATCAGATCTAAAACTAAATTACTTCGCACGATGAGTGCGCAACAAGAATACGGCATTTTTGTTATCGTGGAGACTTGGCTAAATGCTGATTTTTACGATCAAGAATACTTTGATCCTAAGTTATATGATGTTTTTCGTAAAGACAGGGGCACTATTAAAACAGGATGTGCTAGAGGTGGAGGTGTCCTCATCGCTGTCGTCTGCAAATATCGTGCTACACCTTTAATATTGGAAAATCATGACTCTCTTCTTGACCAATTATGTATTAGTATTCCGGGTTCCTTTGGTCACCTGTTTGTATGCGTTTCATATATCCCGCCAAGTAGCTCTGAAAGTCTCTATAAGGCTCACGTAGATAACGTTGCATCCTTAGTCTCTAAGTCGAATAGCGATAGCAAATTTATTGTCCTGGGTGACTTTAATTTGGGTAATATTATATGGTCTCAAGCCTATGATGATACTGCCCTTATTCCTTATAATGTAAATAATTGCAATGGATCATATCTTGTCGACAGTTTTTTTAGCTTTAGTTTTAAACAAATTAATAGTGTGGTAAATAAACTTAATAGAATATTGGATCTTATATTTATAAGTAATAATATGAACTTCTCCCTTAATGAATGCTTCTATACTTCTTCGATCTCAAGTTTCCACCATGTTCCTATTTTTCTTAATATTGAATTCTATGAGTTCTCTCCTATTGGTTATGAAAACCATAGCATTTCTTTTAATTTTAATTTATGCAAGTTTGATTATATTAACGAGTTATTTTTCAATATTGATTGGGATTCGTTGTTTTCTGGCCTTGATGTCTCAAGCTGCTTCAATATTTTCAAATCAAAAATTGTAGATATTGCTCTTGCTAATATTCCATTGAACAAAAAAAGACAATACAAAATTCCATGGCATACAGAGAGGCTAAAGAAATTAAAGAACTTAAGAAACAGATTTTTTGGTAAATTTAAAAAGACCAATGATGCTGTCTATCTTTCAAAATTTAAAGAATTTTCGAAAAAATTTAATTGTTTAGATAAGTTCTTATATAATAACTATATTCAGAAGTATGAAGCCAATATAAAATCAAACCCAAAAGCTTTCTGGAGTTTCATAAAATCTAGGAAATCGAGGTCTGGTATCCCCTCTGGGCTATTTTTCAAAGATAAAACTGCAAATTCTGCTACCGAGGCCTCTAATTTATTTGCCGATTTTTTTAAATCCAATTTTATTGATCCAGCGAATAGTGACGTTAATTTTGAGTGCAATCTAGAATCTGCTATTGATTTTGGTTCTATTATCTTATCGTCAGATGATATAGTCAATGGTATTGCCAAACTTAAGAGCTCTTCGCAGACTGATATTGATGGTCTTTCTGCGGCTTTATTCAAAAATTGCAACTCGCTTTACTATCCTCTGAAGTTAATCTTTAATAGATCTCTTTCCTTTGGAGATTTCATTGATGACTGGAAAGTTTCTTTTATCACACCCATCTTTAAAAGTGGTAACAGAAGTGATGTGAGTAACTACAGACCGATATCTAAGCTTTCGACGACGGCAAAACTATTTGAAGGCATTGTAAAAGATAAGGTTTATTTTGCTGTTAAGAGTTTGATTTGCCCAAACCAGCATGGTTTCATCCCGGGCAGATCTACAGTTTCAAATCTGGCTGTTTTCTCTGAAGACTGTATTTCAGCCTTTTATAAGGGCTTCCAAATTGATGCGTTATATACAGATTTCTCTAAAGCATTCGATAGAGTCTCGCATGAAATACTAACTAAAAAATTAGAGTGCATTGGCTTCCATTCCGTATTTCTCTCTTGGTTAAAGTCATATCTTGCGAATAGACGATGCACGGTTGTCGTTGATAACTCACAGTCTTATTCCTTCATCGCATCGTCGGGGGTTCCCCAAGGTAGTATTTTGGGTCCTTTGTTATTTGTAATATTTATTAACGACATACAAAGCTGTTTTTCGCACGCTAATTTTCTACTTTATGCGGATGACCTTAAAATCTACTCTACTATTAAAAATGCTTCCGATTCGCTAGAGCTTCAAGCTGATCTAATTAGAGTTCTCTTGTGGTGTAATAATAATCGCTTGTCTTTGAATATAGGGAAATGCTTTCATATCACTTTCGCCAAGTGTTTTTCACCATTACGAACATCTTATCTTATCTCTAATTGTCGTTTGAAATCCGTCAATGAAGCTATGGACTTAGGTGTTATTTTCGATGCAAAGTTTAGTTTTACTAAGCATATTAATCATATAATTTCTAAATCCTATGCTATGTTAGCATTTGTAAGGCGCAATAGTACAGAGTTTTCAAGTCCCTACACTCGTAAGTTACTCTATATGTCATTTGTCCGTTCTAAGCTAGAATACGCATCTTTCATTTGGAGACCTTATCACGCCTGTCATATTGATAGAATTGAACGCATCCAGAAAGTTTTCATGCGCTATGCTCTAAGTTCCCTTCGTTTTTATGATCCCATACCATCATACTACTCAAGATGCCTTCTTATTAACTTAAAATCCCTGCAGTCTAGAAGGTCTATTTTGGCGCTATCATTCGTATTCGATATTATTCGTGGTGTTGTTGATTGTCCTAATCTTCTTAACAGAATTTCTTTTAACACCCCGATTAGAACGCTACGTAATTTTGATTTTTTTAGTATTGGCTTCATAAGAACTCTATTTGCAACAAATGCGCCTATCACTAGAGCTCTCATAGAATTCAATACAATCTACAAGTCTTACGGGATAGATTTTGCATCCCCAAAACAGTCTTTCATTATAAATCTTAACTTAGCCTTTAAGTAATTATGATATTCCGTACGATGTTTATAAACTTAAATTTTCTGTAGTTAGTAACACAATGTTTGTGAAATATCTGCATTAGTCTGTAAGACACTTTGTTTTTGTTGACTAATTTTTGGACTAAATAAATAAATAAATAAACAATAAATTGGGTTTCACAAAAATCGAGTAGCTGACGGCGCAGTTGCTAGTAAAAAAAAAGATTCAGCAACCAGCCATAATCGCCAGTTATAAGTTGTTATTATTTGTATTAAATATTGATATGCTCGTGCTGCGACCTAAAAAGATTCTTTAAGCTGACCCTTATATGTAAGAACACTCATAACCTTAGGCTTACAGACGGCTTATATTATCACTCCCCCACTTTGGATGGATATTAAGTCGCTCTCCAAGGTGTTAGATTCAATGGCATATCACACGTGGCCAATCACACTATACCCGCTCTGGTGTTTCGTCACGTTACGCTCAAATCCTACAGTCCCTTCTTTAGCTAGCCCATCTTACAAAGAGGAGGCCGTCCTCGCAAGAGATGTCCCAGCCAACGTAGCCGCTGTATTTTAATTCGCTGGAATACGTCTATGTCGCGGTAATACAGCTCATCGTTCCATCGTCTGTGGTCTGCGGCCGTCGCAAATACCTTGAGTGCCATACATTTCGGAGAATCTTTCTCTCGAACACTCCAAGGGCCATCTAATCCAATGCTGACAGTACCCATACAATAGCACGGGCATGATGAGAGACTTGTAAAGTGTGGCATGGGTTCGTCGAGAGAGGGCTTTACTGAGCAATTGCCTACTCAGCCCAACGTAGCACTTATTGGCAAAAGAGACATTATTGTAGGTGTTAATGCTGATTCCCAGTTAAACTCCCTCTACTTTTCCGAAATTATAATCTAATCAACTCTGAAGCGGGAGCCAAGACGCCAGCACTCGAGCTGTTTATTTGATGAAAGAGGTACTCAGTTTTATCCTCATTGACCTCCACAGCCATACGTTTCCCTTTTTAATTCAGTTTGAAAAAGGCAAAAGTAACGGAGCGGATGTTGAAGAAGTTGCAGGTTCTTTTAAAATATGGTGCATGAACGGATTAATTCTGCATCGCGAATTATATTTTCCAGCATAACGTTAAAGAAGTCGCACGAAAAAGCGCCACACACAAACAGCTCGAAGAAGCCCTTCCCGATTCTGACGGAGCAGGTAGTGTTGCTCAACCTCGTTTTAGATCGCCATATTAGTTTTGGTGAGATACAAAATTCAGAATTTACGACAAATAAGCAGAAGTGATTAAGTAAACAAGTAAGTATGTATGTTATGAAAGTGGGCAAGTTAGCAAATAATTATGTAAGTTATGTGGGTACGTATCAGAGGAGGGTTACATTACTAAATATGTAGTATGCGGTGGATTGGACATAACACCTCCATCCCCTAGCTTCAACAGTCCAGGTTGAACTAATGCACAAAGCCTTTCTTTTTTTCATTACATTTACATATATTTGTAACTAATAATAATCCATTCAATTCATATACGAGTACCTATGTTTTTGGTTTTAGTCTTTTGGACGTTTTACCTCTCCTTGTTTTTCTTTTTATTCGTATCTTGCTTATATTTCCCTTTTTACCTGTGATTTATAAATTCTTTTAAACTTGCCGTCTTTGGACACTAAGTAATTTCTATCTTTTTCATAGTTTGCCATCGTTTTATATTTGGGTTTTGATTTGCTTACTCTATTATTTTTTACTATATTGTTATCGAAGTTATGGTATCGATGCTATTAGTTTTTTTGTTGAACGTGTTTATTCGTCTAGTTTTCTTTTTGTGTAATCTTTGTGAAGGTTTAAGAATCTCTTCTCGTGGAATTATATTATTTAAAAAGTCATTAGGTCCATTATTAGTTGTAGTGTGTGTCGTATTAGTGTATGCTACTATTGCTTTATACACATTTTCATGAATGTCTTCTTTATTGTTTGGGTCTGCGCTAAAAAGTCGGATATGTTCGTTGAGGGTACCATGTTCCTTCATCTGCGTTATCGGTTTTCAAGTACGTTTTAGTTGTATGGAAGTTTACCTCTTGCCCATTCAAAAATTCACTGATTCCAGCAGTGTCCAATTCATTATCAAATACTAATAAGTTTGATTTTCCTAAGTATTGTATTCTTTGCTTAAATGCCCAACTCCTGTCTTCTGGGTAATGGGCAGTTGCGGTTTTTGTGAGTTTATCTATACTCGTGCGAATTTAATTTAACCTACTTGAAGAATTAGAAAACTATATGAACGATAAATGTATGAATCTATGCACATACAATTAGCACAAGGCTTTTAGTAAAAAATGCGCATTACTGTGTTCAAACTAAACCCTAAGTGAGCATTTTGGGTTTCGAATTTAATTTAACCTACTTGAAGAATTAGAAAACTATAAGAACGATAAACGTATGAATGTATGCACGTACAATTAGCACAAGACATTAAGTAAAAAGCGCATTTAAGCCCGATTATAGTCATATAGGCGTCCGCTATAAATCCTGGCCTGGGAACGTAAAATAAAAATTTTTCAAAGCGGTCGCCCCTCGGGTAACAATGGCAAACATCCGTGTATATTTCTGCTATGAAAAACTTCACACAGAAATAATTTTGTGAAGCTGTTTGTGGTACAACATCAAGACCCATACCACAAATTGTAGGAGAAGTTCGGCCAAATATCGAGATATATGCTGTAAGCGCTAAGACATTAAAAATCAAATTAAATTCTTATGAAAAATATAACGCACAAAAAAAAACAGGTGATTTATTTTTTGTACATGTGTGCTCTCACTGAGTGGGAAACGGTTATTTTGACACAATTTAGGTTTCTGTTGGACACGGACACTTATCGCTGACAGAGCAAAAATAAAAGTCTTTAGAAGTTTCTTCAAGTTTGATGCTATAAAAAAATAAGCATGTATGCAATGTGTGCGATATCCCTTTCTCAATTAATACGAACCTGGCCTCAAGCTCTATAGATTATACAGTCGATTCATAAATATAAGGCCAAAAATAATAATAATTACAATAAGGACGAGCATGCCTAAAAGCAAACTATAACTAGAACATAAAGCTTATATATTTGCAAAACAACAATACCGATCACCCTGTTAAGCACATAGTGGCGACGTCACACTTAATAGCGGTATGGTTGGAGATAGGGATAATGAGAAAACAAACAATATTCACACAGTTAGCGTGGCTGAGTGGTTGCGTGCTCGCTTAGCAACTCCGTGTGCCATGGTTCAAAACCAGGTAAAGTCTAGAAAGAAAGAAGTCTGATGAGGAGATGTGGTGATCTCCGAAATAGCAGCTATCACTTCTACCACTTTGAAAAATTGTTGTTTTGTCATATTATTCGCTAATACTAACTTGACCTCAAGCTCTGTAAATTATACAGTGGATTCATAAATATAAGGCCAAAAATAATAATATTTAAAATTGTTTATATTAATGCGCACTCCTTCTGTGTGTCGTAAATGTTTGCACCACTCCATTATTAAGACATGTATGGCGTGTAAAGAAATGCCTAATGATTATCTTCCACTTTTGTGCATTTCTCTTTCAATGATCCACAAACGAGGCGACTTAAAAAAAAAATCACTGCCGATATGTCTTTGCCTAAGAAATTTTTTTTGCAGTTAATAAATAACCCACAACAGAAATCAAAAAAAAAAAATGGGAGAAGGCTATTTGCGATCTCTGGCAAAGGCACATCTTGAACAGAACTGTCACATATAAAATATTTTTGAAAAACTATGTACATATGTACATATGTATGTATGTATATAGTATACAACAACTACTTGCGAAAGGCAAGTTGTTTCACATACTGACACATATGTACATTGCCGGTTTACTGAAATGTATAAATAATTTTTGAGATTTCCATAACACTGAAATACTGGCTTAATTTATGAAATGAGATCTTTATTGGCCCCTTCGTTTGAATACGTTGGGTATTTCTAACAATAAATTGGGTTTCACAAAACTCGAGTAGCTGACGGCGCAGTTGCTAGTAAAAAAAAAGATTCAGCAACCAGCCATAATCGCCAGTTATAAGTTGTTATTATTTGTATTAAATATTGATATGCTCGTGCTGCGACCTAAAAAGATTCTTTAAGCTGACCCTTATATGTAAGAACACTCATAACCTTAGGCTTACAGACGGCTTATATTATCACTCCCCCACTTTGGATGGATATTAAGTCGCTCTCCAAGGTGTTAGATTCAATGGCATATCACACGTGGCCAATCACACTATACCCGCTCTGGTGTTTCGTCACGTTACGCTCAAACCCTACAGTCCCTTCTTTAGCTAGCCCATCTTACAAAGAGGAGGCCGTCCTCGCAAGAGATGTCCCAGCCAACGTAGCCGCTGTATTTTAATTCGCTGGAATATGTCTATGTCGCGGTAATACAGCTCATCGTTCCATCGTCTGTGGTCTGCGGCCGTCGCAAAGACCTTGAGTGCCATACATTTCGGAGAATCTTTCTCTCGAACACTCCAAGGGCCATCTAATCCAATGCTGACAGTACCCATACAATAGCACGGGCATGATGAGAGACTTATAAAGTGTGGCATGGGTTCGTCGAGAGAGGGCTTTACTGGGCAATTGCCTACTCAGCCCAACGTAGCACTTATTGGCAAAAGAGACATTATTGTAGGTGTTAATGCTGATTCCCAGTTAAACTCCCTCTGCTTTTCCGAAATTATAATCTAATCAACTCTGAAGCGGGAGCCAAGACGCGAGCACGCGAGCTGTTTATTTGATGAAGGAGGTACTCAGTTTTATCCTCATTCACCTCCACAGCCATACGTTTCCCTTCTTAATTCAGTTTGAAAAAGGCAAAAGTAACGGAGCGGATGTTGAAGAAGTTGCAGGTTGTTTTAAAATATGGTACCTGAACGCGAATTATATTTTCCAGCATAACGTTGAAGAAGTCGCATGAAAAAGCGCCACACACAAACGGCTCGAAGAAGCCCTTCCCGATTCTGACGGAGCAGGGAGTGTTGCTCAACCTCGTTTTAGATCGCCATATTAGTTTTGGTGAGATACAAAATTCAGAATTTACGACAAATAAGCAGAAGTGATTAAGTAAACAAGTAAGTATGTATGTTATGAAAGTGGGCAAGTTAGCAAATAAGTATGTAAGTTATGTGGGTACGTATCAGAGGAGGGTTACATTACTAAATGTGTAGTATGCGGTGGATTTGACATAACACCTCCATCCCCTAGCTTCAACAGTCCAGGTTGAACTGATGCACAAAGCCTTTCTTTTTTTCATTACATTTACATATATTTGTAACTAATAATAATCCATTCAATTCATATACGAGTACCTATGTTTTTGGTTTTAGTCTTTTGAACGTTTTACCTCTCCTTGTTTTTCTTTTTATTCGTATCTTGCTTATATTTTCCTTTTTACCTGTGATTTATAAATTCTTTTAAACTTGCCGTCTTTGGAAACTAAGTAATTTCTATCTTTTTCATAGTTTCCAATCGTTTTAAATTTGGGTTTTGATTTGCTTACTCTGTTATTTTTTACTATATTGTTATCGAAGTTATGGTATCGATGCTATTAGTTTTTTTGTTGAACGTGTTTATTCGTCTAGTTTTCTTTTTGTGTAATCTTTGTGAAGGTTTAAGAATCTCTTCTCGTGGAATTATATTATTTAAAAAGTCATTAGGTCCATTATTAGTTGTAGTGTGTGTCGTATTAGTGTATGCTACTATTGCTTTATACACATTTTCATGAATGTCTTCTTTATTGTTTGGGTCTGCGCTAAAAAGTCGGATATGTTCGTTGAGGGTACCATGTTCCTTCATCTGCGTTATCGGTTTTCAAGTACGTTGTAGTTGTATGGAAGTTTACCTCTTGCCCATTCAAAAATTCACTGATTCCAGCAGTGTCCAATTCATTATCAAATACTAATAAGTTTGATTTTCCTAAGTATTGTATTCTTTGCTTAAATGCCCAACTCCTGTCTTCTGGGTAATGGGCAGTTGCGGTTTTTGTGAGTTTATCTATACTCGTACTCGTCAGATACATCGTGCCACTCTGCGGGTACCATATATCTAGATAGACTATGTCGTGTTTTTCTGGGGTAGACGTAATGTTTAAGCTGTGCTTTATTGGGGACCTATCGAATTTTGCAACTTTACAAAACTCGCAGTTATTAATGTACTTTTGAATTTCTTTTCTTAATTTCGGGTAAACGCACCCTCTTAGCTTTTCAAAAACTTCGTTTATACCTCTATGGTTGTTTTTAATGTATGTTTCGTCCATTAATTGTAGAAGCTTTTCTCTATCCGTTACGTCTTCTATAAATAAATTTGATTTCAATACCTTCAAGTTTTTATTTCTTGCAAAGTATTTTATAACAGGGATTGAAACTCTAACAACCCGATTCTGTGCACTTGACAAATTTATCAAGATTTTTATGAAGCCAAAAGCTTTTTGCTATTCTGAGTATATCTTGATAAAACAGTAAACGTCAGTGGGCAGTGCTTTCACCACATGTCTGGTGAACAAAATAATGAAAACAGAAATCAGCTGTTTAGAGCAAAATGGATTCTTCTGCAACGTAAGTATTTTACAAATTATTATTTATTTTAAAATAATATCTTATTTAATAATGAATTTTGTTTGCAGGAAATCAAAACACGATCGAGCTACGCACGAGCAAATCAAGCACTATGTTGCATTTTGCCGGGGCCATCCAGAAATTGGCACTGGAAAAAATTCGCCAAAGGCGCCCCAGCAAATGCAAGATTTGTGGAAGCAGTTTGCAGATGAACTAAATGCTTGTCGAGGACCAACACGCACTGCAGCTAAATGGAGAGAGGCAAGTACCATTTTTCATATTAACATATTTTATTAAATATTCAACGCGTGTATGCACTTATGAACATAAGCACGAATGTTTGTGCGTTTGTATGTTAGAGCTTGGGTGTATGGAAGAGCCAAATCAGAACGCGGGCCAGGCGTTTAAAAATGAGTCAGAGACTGACAGGCGGAGGGCCAGGTGTCAAGGCAATGAGCGACTTTGAAGAAAAGGCTTTGGACACTTTTGGAATGGTTAGCTTTTGATGGAGTGAAAGGCATCTAGAGTTTAGGTTTTGTAATAACGCGCGCGATCTCTATTTTCTAAATTTTCCTCTTCTTCTGACAGCAACAATAATAATAACATGTATGTAATATGATAGTTGTTTATTAAGCGAAAGTAATATATATTTACAAAATTAATGATTACAAAATTAATGATTACAAAGAATTCAAATTTAAAAGAAACTGCTGTTAGTTGCGACTGCTGAACGAAACACTGCTGGGATACTGCTGACTACCGATAGCAAACTGAACTATAGATCTCTTGATACCTGACGGTAGTTTAAGCTAGCGACCGCTGCTGTGACCGCTATCCGCTCTTACAATCGGCCATTCTGCTCATCGTCATCTGCCTCAGATGACAACAACTCATCATTATTCTCGGCAAAACTCCAAAGTTTCATACAATCTGAGCTTGTTGATGTTACAGTTGGTCCTTCTACGTCCGTCGCTTTACGCACATCGTAACGACCATGGCGTTTGACCTTTGTAACCCTGTATGGGCCGAGGTACCCGCTGCTCAGCTTTTTGCCTGCGACAACCTGCGAACGCTTAATTGCAACGAGATCTCCAACTGCATAAATCGCGTCTGCTTTGCGCTTTTTATCGAAGTTTGTTTTATACGTCTGCTGTGCTTTAACAATTTGGTTGCGAGCATCTTCCCGTACTGCCTGCCGTTCGCTGTCGAAGCCATTAGTCTCTTCTTCTTCTAAAAGTTCTCGAATAGCGCCGTCGATTGTGTTTCGCATCTCAACGCCAAACATGAGACGAAACGGTGAGTACTTTGTTGTGCTGTGAATACAAGAGTTTATGGCTTTTTGCACGCTGGCGACATACTTATACCAGCTCGAAGTATTCGTTGTAGATAGCTTCGCGATCACGGATAAAATCGTTCGATTCACGCGCTCTATCTGGCCGTTGCCTCTCGGCACTCCAGTCGTCGTTAAAATGTGAGTTATATTGTTTTTCTGAACAAATTCAGCAAACGCGTTGGAGGTGAATGCTGGCCCTCTGTCGGAGATTACGCGGAGCGGCGCACCAAAAGTGTTTACCCACTCATTAAGCTTCCTAACTACTTCTTCCTGCCCTGTAGTCTTTGTCGAATCCAGCCATACGAATTTTGAAAACCCGTCAACGACTGCGAAAATATATTTATACTGCTTAGTCGTGGCGTCCATCGGCCCAAGATGATCTACGTGCAGTGTATGTAGCGGACAATCTCCCTTCACTATGCAGTTTAAATATCCTTCCTTCCTTCCCAGCTTTTTGTTGTGTATAATGCATACAACGCAATTATTTATGAACTGCGTTACCTTCTTTTCCAAGTGTGGTATCCAGTAGTATTGCTCAATGGAATGTATCGTTTTTTGCACAGCAAAATGACCGTTTTCATGCGCTTTACGTAAGATTTCATGTTCCATTGCTTTTGGTATTGCTAGTAGATCATTACCGCGTACAGTTTTATATATTAGCTGTCCCTTAAGTTTGAATCCATCGTACGGCTTGGTTTTCAAAATTTCAGCAACTGCGCTGAGATGTTTGTCGCTTTGTTGTGCGTTTTTAATTCGCGCTGTAACCTCTGACGAAATTTGCATGACAACCTGTGGATATCGGCTTAGAGTATCGACGTGTTTCATCCTATGTCCGCTCCTGTGCTCGATTTCGTATTCGAAGTCTTGGAGGTACATAATCCATTGCGTGACTTCGCGTGGTATATCTCGCTTGTTGACTGTTTGCTTGAAAGCGGCACAATCAGTCACCAATTTAAAACGTACATTCAGCAGATAGTAACGAAATTTTTTGACAGCCAAAAATGCAGCTTTCACTTCTAAGATGTAGCTGTGCCGGCTTGACTCTGATTCCGACGCTTTTTTACTCCAATAGAATACCGGATGCATCTGCTGATCAAATTCCTGCATAAGTGTCGCACCGAAGCCTTCTTTAGATGCATCCGTGCGCAGCTCAGTGCGCGCTTCTGAGCAGTAGATACGTAATACCGGCTCTTGAGTGAGTGCCTCCTTCAACTGATTGAACGCGTTTGTTTCCACCATATTCATTCGAAACGGAACATCATTTTTGAGCAAGTTCGTTAACGGCTTAGCTATTTGTGCGTATCCACGGATAAACCGCCTGAAAAACCCGGTCATGCCTAAGAATGATTGTACGGCTTTTAAGTTTTTGGGCAACGGGAATTTACTTATAGTGCCATTTTCCACAATATGACCTAGGAAGTTTATTTTCGTTTGCAAAAAGCGACACTTTTTCCATTTAATTTTGAGACCCCAACTTGCTGCTGTGCTGCATACCATTTCAATTTTTTCAAAACACGTATTTACTTTATCGGCGTAAATTACAATGTCGTCCATATATAGAGCCATTACATCGTTATGGATCAGCTCTTGGAAAACGTGCTTCACATATCGCATGAAAACTGCCGGCGAATTGCAAAATCCAAACGGCGCTTTATTGAACTCATACAACCCTTCGTTTGTTGTGAACGCTGTATATTTTCTGCTGGACCCTTCTATCGTAACGTGGAAAAATCCGTTTTCCAAATCCATAAGAGAAAAATATTTTGCATTTTGCAATTTCTCAAGGACGTCAGCAATCAGCGGAACCGGAAAGCGGTCTCTTAGTACCATTTGGTTTAGCTGCCGAAAATCTACGCATATACGGTACGTGTTATCCTTTTTCTTCACTACAACGACTCTGCTTGCGAAATCCGATGTTGATTTCCTAATTATTCCCTGCTCTAGCCACACCGCGACCTGCTCTTTCACTGCCGTACGCTCTTCTTCCGGCAACCTGCTTGGTGATTGACGAAAGGGTTTTATATTACCATCCGGTGTAATGCGGAGGTAAACTAGACTTTCTTTAACTTTTTCTATAGGCTCATAGTTACGTACAATTTCTGCTACGGCGTTATAGTACTGTGGTGGTGCGACAATTTCTTCCGACCATTCGATGATATTATACACGTTTGCTATATTTTCGTTTTCTGACCGCAAGCCCGTAAAAGTGTAACCATCTGCGCCCGACATGAAAAAGAATTTTTTTGTAAAGTCATGTCCTAGCAACATTTCATAACTGATCGATGTATTCGGCACTACCACTATGTCTTGCTGAATTATAATATTGTCCACGTTTATTTCACCCAAAAAACGACCCGTTGGACTTGTTTTCATATTTCCAAGTCCTACTAGAATAGTTTCACAATTTTGCAGCGCAGCGTCTTTTAAATTATTGAATACTTTATTCGACATGACCGTGACATCCGATCCGGTATCTACCAACGCTACGACACTTACGCCGTTCACCAAAATTTTTTTCACACGGTCTTCTTCTATAACAACGTTAACATTTTTCGATTGGATTACACAATCTTTTGACATGTGACCGAATTTGTTGCACCGAAAACATTTTGTATCTGACCGACAATCTCTTCGCCTATGCTCTGAAGACCCGCAATTGTAGCAGCGTTCTTTTCTCGAGGTCGTTAGTTTATTGTCTACGCTATTAAGTTTTTCGTTTTTACGATCACCACTATGGTGCTTGTTTGCTTTTTCACCACCGCACGACATGTCGTATTTTGCCACATGCTCATAAATTTCGTATTCTTCTTTCAGTTCTTGAAAAGACTTACACCTGTACAACATACATATGCTTGCTTTCATTTTTAATTTTGAGTCCGTCAACCGTATACCTGATTACCGACGTTTCATCAACGTTACCCAGCGCAGCGATTTTTCTCATTTGCAGTAAATATTCATGAAAGGTTTCCGTGTTTTGCTTAATACGTTCCGCCAACTTTTTATGTACATATGTCCGCACTAGTGTAACCTTTGGAAAACTCTTGCATTACCTCCCGCTTCAATGCTTCGTAATCGCTCACTTGCACAGATTCCAAGAATATTTTTGCGACCGATATCATTTTTGCACGCGCTTGCACATATTTCTGTTTTGAACACAGTTCGTATGCCGAGGCATTTTTTTCGAAGTTGTCGAACCAATTTCCTACTGGGATGCTTTTCCCGTCAAACTCTGGAATGATTTTCCCGAAGTTTTCTGCGCTTATTTTCGTTCTGTTTTCGCGAAGTTCTTCTAATTTTATTTTCTCTGCTAGCAGCTGCACCAACTGCGTCAACTGTTCGTTACCGACGTTAGGCATGTGTTGTCTTTGTTTTCTGCCCAGTTACTCACGCTCTCTTCACTATTGCTTTCAATTTGACCTTCACTTAGCGATCTTTGCTTATTTACTTTAGAGCGCGTGTTTTTTGCAACCGATTCCGACATTCGCTCTTGCCTATCGTTGTTGTTTCAGGACAATTCAAGGGCAAATTTACTGCTGTCTGACACACTTTGTTGTTAATACATACGTGTTGAACCAAACAATAGCGCACTTTTTGTTTTTTTTTTTGTTTTTTTTGGCTTAAATCGATTGGTTGAGCCCCCAAATGTAATATGATAGTTGTTTATTAAGCGAAAGTAATATATATTTACAAAATTAATGATTACAAAATTAATGATTACAAAGAATTCAAATTTAAAAGAAACTGCTGTTAGTTGCGACTGCTGAACGAAACACTGCTGTGATACTGCTGACTACCGATAGCAAACTGAACTCTAGATCTCTTGATACCTGACGGTAGTTTAAGCTAGCGACCGCTGCTGTGACCGCTATCCGCTCTTACATGTATTCTTCCATTTTATTTTATTTAATTACAATCAAAATTACAATTAAAATGTGTTCACAATATTTTCACAAACAGTTGTCAAGAGCATTTGACATCTTGACAATTTATCAAGAAAAGAGCTTTTGGTTTTTGACACAGAATACCAAACACTTGATAAATAATCAATATTGATAAATAAGCAAGATGGTGAATTTATCAAGTGCACAGAATCGGGCTGTTATTGTTTGGACAGAATACTACTGCAAGTCCTTTTGCAGTTAGCTTCTCTTTCATAACGTGCAGAAGACCTTCGTTATTCGTTACTTTTAGGATTTGTCGGATTCTGCTTTTATGCTTTTATCATCGCATATGTCATTCAACATTCGTTAAGTGCAGACGTGTTTTTGTTTTGCTCTTGTGTTTTATAATTTTTTTATGTTAAATTTTATAATTTTCCCAAAATGGATGACTTTTGCGCAAAGTGTAACATTGCTTTTGCTAGGAATGACTTTAAAATTGTTCCTTGTTCGGGGTGTTGCCAAAAACTTTTTCACAAAGCGTGTTGCGAAGGCGTAATTTCGGACTACGATGTTAAATTATTTAAGGCGAACCGCAACATTGTGTACCTGTGCAAACAGTGTGTTAATTTGCCTGAACGCTTTATTTCATCTATGGATGCAATTCGTCAGTCCCAAAAACAGGGCACTGAATCCCTCATATCATTTTTTGGTGATAAAATCAAGGATTTGATGTTGGAGCTAGGTGAAATAAAAGCCCTAATAAATAAACATGTTAATTGTGTGAACAACAACAACAGTGACAAGTGTATAGAAATGCAGCCGGGTAATACAGTGGTTGATAACACCAACAACCGCTGTTTACCAATTGCTTTTTGTGCTAATGGCGCCTTGTCTGCTGATTCTGCAAACGCGATTCAGCTTAATGTATTATTGGAATGTCGTCTGCAGAAAAATAATGGTGTTAGCAGTATGCAAACAATCCCAGCTGATCATGCTATTTGTAGCAACCCTCCTTACGTTAATGGTTCTGTTATGAATGCAAATGTAAACTCCGCTAATGTGCCTGCTGCTGTTGCTGTGACTGTAAATGTTACAGAACCTGAACCAGAGAACTTGTAAGTAATGAGAAGGCGCAAATGTTAAAACAGCCTTTTCATCAACAAAATTTGCGGGTGCGATGGAGAGAATTCACCTCCGAAAAGTACTGAATTTAATTCTACCATACGAATAAAAACCATTTTCACCATATTTTGCTATATTTAGAGCAGAGGGGCTCTTTTGCGGAGGCGAGCGGCTGCATGTGTACAAAAAGAAGATAAATAATAAATCAAAACAAAAACCATAGAAGGAAAATAAGTAAACAAAAAAACCAGTTTCTGGATAGCGAAACGCAACTTGAGACGGCAGATGAGTTATTCAACAGTTGAGGATAAGACAAGGGTTGAAAGGGATAGGGGGAATCGTCAAAAGAATATTCTTTCGAGTTTTCGGCAATTTTTGTGTCAATCGCCATCAGCGCGTGCACTTGTACGCAAATGGGTTGATGCGCGCATTTGGACAAAAGTTCTAGAATGTTCTAGAATGTTCCAGAATATTCTAGAATGCCAGCAATTTGTCAGACTACGTTGGCCAATTAGATTATTGTCTGATATTGCGATGTTGAATCTTTTCAATGACCGTCAATGGTTTGTAAAATTGAAGATTTTAGCATTTTTGTGTTCGTCGTAAAAATGATTGTTGCGGGGAACATTTGCGTGCGCGGGGAGATGAAATGCTTGCGCTTATGAATGAACATACATACATACATACATATTTTGTTTTCGGAAATACACGCGAGCGCTTATGAATAAATTTTTTGTTGTTGTAGGTATGTACATACATACGTAAATATGTAGATATGCATATACAATGTTAATACAATGCTTCGCTGTGCACTTGCGCTGAAAAATTGCGCATGTGTGAATGAATCTTTTCTTGATTCCACTTATGTAAGTACATACATAAGTATGTATAATGAACCATAGTTGATTTTTCATTAAAAAATATAATTTTGTCATGTTTTTGTTAAACTTATTTTTGACTTAGAAAATTAGTAAATAAAGATTAGTTGATAGATGCATATACATATGTATGTATGTAAATATGTACATACAATGTGCATGTGTACAACTTCAACCTTGACCTACGCTAAATCTTAATCACATCACAGCGCACTTGACAAATTTATCAAGATTTTTATGAAGCCAAAAGCTTTTTGCTATTCTGAGTATATCTTGATAAAACAGTAAACGTCAGTGGGCAGTGCTTTCACCACATGTGTGGTGAACAAAATAATGAAAACAGAAATCAGCTGTTTAGAGCAAAATGGATTCTTCTGCAACGTAAGTATTTTACAAATTATTATTTATTTTAAAATAATATCTTATTTAATAATGAATTTTGTTTGCAGGAAATCAAAACACGATCGAGCTACGCACGAGCAAATCAAGCACTATGTTGCATTTTGCCGGGGCCATCCAGAAATTGGCACTGGAAAAAAATCGCCAAAGGCGCCCCAGCAAATGCAAGATTTGTGGAAGCAGTTTGCAGATGAACTAAATGCTTGTCGAGGACCAACACGCACTGCAGCTAAATGGAGAGAGGCAAGTACCATTTTTCATATTAACATATTTTATTAAATATTCAACGCGTGTATGCACTTATGAACATAAGCACGAATGTTTGTGCGTTTGTATGTTAGAGCTTGGGTGTATGGAAGAGCCAAATCAGAACGCGGGCCAGGCGTTTAAAAATGAGTCAGAGACTGACAGGCGGAGGGCCAGGTGTCAAGGCAATGAGCGACTTTGAAGAAAAGGCTTTGGACACTTTTGGAATGGTTAGCTTTTGATGGAGTGAAAGGCATCTAGAGTTTAGGTTTTGTAATAACGCGCGCGATCTCTATTTTCTAAATTTTCCTCTTCTTCTGACAGCAACAATAATAATAACATGTATGTAATATGATAGTTGTTTATTAAGCGAAAGTAATATATATTTACAAAATTAATGATTACAAAATTAATGATTACAAAGAATTCAAATTTAAAAGAAACTGCTGTTAGTTGCGACTGCTGAACGAAACACTGCTGTGATACTGCTGACTACCGATAGCAAACTGAACTATAGATCTCTTGATACCTGACGGTAGTTTAAGCTAGCGACCGCTGCTGTGACCGCTATCCGCTCTTACAATCGGCCATTCTGCTCATCGTCATCTGCCTCAGATGACAACAACTCATCATTATTCTCGGCAAAACTCCAAAGTTTCATACAATCTGAGCTTGTTGATGTTACAGTTGGTCCTTCTACGCCCGCCGCTTTACGCACATCGTAACGACCATGGCGTTTGACCTTTGTAACCCTGTATGGGCCGAGGTACCCGCTGCTCAGCTTTTTGCCTGCGACAACCTGCGAACGCTTAATTGCAACGAGATCTCCAACTGCATAAATCGCGTCTGCTTTGCGCTTTTTATCGAAGTTTGTTTTATACGTCTGCTGTGCTTTAACAATTTGGTTGCGAGCATCTTCCCGTACTGCCTGCCGTTCGCTGTCGAAGCCATTAGTCTCTTCTTCTTCTAAAAGTTCTCGAATAGCGCCGTCGATTGTGTTTCGCATCTCAACGCCAAACATGAGACGAAACGGTGAGTACTTTGTTGTGCTGTGAATACAAGAGTTTATGGCTTTTTGCACGCTGGCGACATACTTATACCAGCTCGAAGTATTCGTTGTAGATAGCTTCGTGATCACGGATAAAATCGTTCGATTCACGCGCTCTATCTGGCCGTTGCCTCTCGGCACTCCAGTCGTCGTTAAAATGTGAGTTATATTGTTTTTCTGAACAAATTCAGCAAACGCGTTGGAGGTGAATGCTGGCCCTCTGTCGGAGATTACGCGGAGCGGCGCACCAAAAGTGTTTACCCACTCATTAAGCTTCCTAACTACTTCTTCCTGCCCTGTAGTCTTTGTCGGATACAGCCATACGAATTTTGAAAACCCGTCAACGACTGCGAAAATATATTTATACTGCTTAGTCGTGGCGTCCATCGGCCCAAGATGATCTACGTGCAGTGTATGTAGCGGACAATCTCCCTTCACTATGCAGTTTAAATATCCTTCCTTCCTTCCCAGCTTTTTGTTGTGTATAATGCATACAACGCAATTATTTATGAACTGCGTTACCTTCTTTTCCAAGTGTGGTATCCAGTAGTATTGCTCAATGGAATGTATCGTTTTTTGCACAGCAAAATGACCGTTTTCATGCGCTTTACGTAAGATTTCATGTTCCATTGCTTTTGGTATTGCTAGTAGATCATTACCGCGTACAGTTTTATATATTAGCTGTCCCTTAAGTTTGAATCCATCGTACGGCTTGGTTTTCAAAATTTCAGCAACTGCGCTGAGATGTTTGTCGCTTTGTTGTGCGTTTTTAATTCGCGCTGTAACCTCTGACGAAATTTGCATGACAACCTGTGGATATCGGCTTAGAGTCTCGACGTGTTTCATCCTATGTCCGCTCCTGTGCTCGATTTCGTATTCGAAGTCTTGGAGGTACATAATCCATTGCGTGACTTCGCGTGGTATATCTCGCTTGTTGACTGTTTGCTTGAAAGCGGCACAATCAGTCACCAATTTAAAACGTACATTCAGCAGATAGTAACGAAATTTTTTGACAGCCAAAAATGCAGCTTTCACTTCTAAGATGTAGCTGTGCCGGCTTGACTCTGATTCCGACGCTTTTTTACTCCAATAGAATACCGGATGCATCTGCTGATCAAATTCCTGCATAAGTGTCGCACCGAAGCCTTCTTTAGATGCATCCGTGCGCAGCTCAGTGCGCGCTTCTGGGCAGTAGATACGTAATACCGGCTCTTGAGTGAGTGCCTCCTTCAACTGATTGAACGCGTTTGTTTCCACCATATTCATTCGAAACGGAACATCATTTTTGAGCAAGTTCGTTAACGGCTTAGCTATTTGTGCGTATCCACGGATAAACCGCCTGAAAAACCCGGTCATGCCTAAGAATGATTGTACGGCTTTTAAGTTTTTGGGCAACGGGAATTTACTTATAGTGCCATTTTCCACAATATGACCTAGGAAGTTTATTTTCGTTTGCAAAAAGCGACACTTTTTCCATTTAATTTTGAGACCCCAACTTGCTGCTGTGCTGCATACCATTTCAATTTTTTCAAAACACGTATTTACTTTATCGGCGTAAATTACAATGTCGTCCATATATAGAGCCATTACATCGTTATGGATCAGCTCTTGGAAAACGTGGTTCACATATCGCATGAAAACTGCCGGCGAATTGCAAAATCCAAACGGCGCTTTATTGAACTCATACAACCCTTCGTTTGTTGTGAACGCTGTATATTTTCTGCTGGACCCTTCTATCGTAACGTGGAAAAATCCGTTTTCCAAATCCATAAGAGAAAAATATTTTGCATTTTGCAATTTCTCAAGGACGTCAGCAATCAGCGGAACCGGAAAGCGGTCTCTTAGTACCATTTGGTTTAGCTGCCGAAAATCTACGCATATACGGTACGTGTTATCCTTTTTCTTCACTACAACGACTCTGCTTGCGAAATCCGATGTTGATTTCCTAATTATTCCCTGCTCTAGCCACACCGCGACCTGCTCTTTCACTGCCGTACGCTCTTCTTCCGGCAACCTGCTTGGTGATTGACGAAAGGGTTTTATATTACCATCCGGTGTAATGCGGAGGTAAACTGGACTTTCTTTAACTTTTTCTATAGGCTCATAGTTACGTACAATTTCTGCTACGGCGTTATAGTACTGTGGTGGTGCGACAATTTCTTCCGACCATTCGATGATATTATACACGTTTGCTATATTTTCGTTTTCTGACCGCAAGCCCGTAAAAGTGTAACCATCTGCACCCGACATGAAAAAGAATTTTTTTGTAAAGTCATGTCCTAGCAACATTTCATAACTGATCGATGTATTCGGCACTACCACTATGTCTTGCTGAATTATAATATTGTTCACTTTTATTTCACCCAAAAAACGACCCGTTGGACTTGTTTTCATATTTCCAAGTCCTACTAGAATAGTTTCACAATTTTGCAGCGCAGCGTCTTTTAAATTATTGAATACTTTATTCGACATGACCGTGACATCCGATCCGGTATCTACCAACGCTACGACACTTACGCCGTTCACCAAAATTTTTTTCACACGGTCTTCTTCTATAACAACGTTAACATTTTTCGATTGGATTACACAATCTTTTGACATGTGACCGAATTTGTTGCACCGAAAACATTTTGTATCTGACCGACAATCTCTTCGCCTATGCTCTGAAGACCCGCAATTGTAGCAGCGTTCTTTTCTCGAGGTCGTTAGTTTATTGTCTACGCTATTAAGTTTTTCGTTTTTACGATCACCACTATGGTGCTTGTTTGCTTTTTCACCACCGCACGACATGTCGTATTTTGCCACATGCTCATAAATTTCGTATTCTTCTTTCAGTTCTTGAAAAGACTTACACCTGTACAACATACATATGCTTGCTTTCATTTTTAATTTTGAGTCCGTCAACCGTATACCTGATTACCGACGTTTCATCAACGTTACCCAGCGCAGCGATTTTTCTCATTTGCAGTAAATATTCATGAAAGGTTTCCGTGTTTTGCTTAATACGTTCCGCCAACTTTTTATGTACATATGTCCGCACTAGTGTAACCTTTGGAAAACTCTTGCATTACCTCCCGCTTCAATGCTTCGTAATCGCTCACTTGCACAGATTCCAAGAATATTTTTGCGACCGATATCATTTTTGCACGCGCTTGCACATATTTCTGTTTTGAACACAGTTCGTATGCCGAGGCATTTTTTTCGAAGTTGTCGAACCAATTTCCTACTGGGATGCTTTTCCCGTCAAACTCTGGAATGATTTTCCCGAAGTTTTCTGCGCTTATTTTCGTTCTGTTTTCGCGAAGTTCTTCTAATTTTATTTTCTCTGCTAGCAGCTGCACCAACTGCGTCAACTGTTCGTTACCGACGTTAGGCATGTGTTGTCTTTGTTTTCTGCCCAGTTACTCACGCTCTCTTCACTATTGCTTTCAATGTGACCTTCACTTAGCGATCTTTGCTTATTTACTTTAGAGCGCGTGTTTTTTGCAACCGATTCCGACATTCGCTCTTGCCTATCGTTGTTGTTTCAGGACAATTCAAGGGCAAATTTACTGCTGTCTGACACACTTTGTTGTTAATACATACGTGTTGAACCAAACAATAGCGCACTTTTTGTTTTTTTTTTTGTTTTTTTTGGCTTAAATCGATTGGTTGAGCCCCCAAATGTAATATGATAGTTGTTTATTAAGCGAAAGTAATATATATTTACAAAATTAATGATTACAAAATTAATGATTACAAAGAATTCAAATTTAAAAGAAACTGCTGTTAGTTGCGACTGCTGAACGAAACACTGCTGTGATACTGCTGACTACCGATAGCAAACTGAACTCTAGATCTCTTGATACCTGACGGTAGTTTAAGCTAGCGACCGCTGCTGTGACCGCTATCCGCTCTTACATGTATTCTTCCATTTTATTTTATTTAATTACAATCAAAATTACAATTAAAATGTGTTCACAATATTTTCACAAACAGTTGTCAAGAGCATTTGACATCTTGACAATTTATCAAGAAAAGAGCTTTTGGTTTTTGACACAGAATACCAAACTCTTGATAAATAATCAATATTGATAAATAAGCAAGATGGTGAATTTATCAAGTGCACAGAATCGGGCTGTTATTGTTTGGACAGAATACTACTGCAAGTCCTTTTGCAGTTAGCTTCTCTTTCATAACGTGCAGAAGACCTTCGTTATTCGTTACTTTTAGGATTTGTCGGATTCTGCTTTTATGCTTTTATCATCGCATATGTCATTCAACATTCGTTAAGTGCAGACGTGTTTTTGTTTTGCTCTTGTGTTTTATAATTTTTTTATGTTAAATTTTATAATTTTCCCAAAATGGATGACTTTTGCGCAAAGTGTAACATTGCTTTTGCTAGGAATGACTTTAAAATTGTTCCTTGTTCGGGGTGTTGCCAAAAACTTTTTCACAAAGCGTGTTGCGAAGGCGTAATTTCGGACTACGATGTTAAATTATTTAAGGCGAACCGCAACATTGTGTACCTGTGCAAACAGTGTGTTAATTTGCCTGAACGCTTTATTTCATCTATGGATGCAATTCGTCAGTCCCAAAAACAGGGCACTGAATCCCTCATATCATTTTTTGGTGATAAAATCAAGGATTTGATGTTGGAGCTAGGTGAAATAAAAGCCCTAATAAATAAACATGTTAATTGTGTGAACAACAACAACAGTGACAAGTGTATAGAAATGCAGCCGGGTAATACAGTGGTTGATAACACCAACAACCGCTGTTTACCAATTGCTTTTTGTGCTAATGGCGCCTTGTCTGCTGATTCTGCAAACGCGATTCAGCTTAATGTATTATTGGAATGTCGTCTGCAGAAAAATAATGGTGTTAGCAGTATGCAAACAATCCCAGCTGATCATGCTATTTGTAGCAACCCTCCTTACGTTAATGGTTCTGTTATGAATGCAAATGTAAACTCCGCTAATGTGCCTGCTGCTGTTGCTGTGACTGTAAATGTTACAGAACCTGAACCAGAGAACTTGTAAGTAATGAGAAGGCGCAAATGTTAAAACAGCCTTTTCATCAACAAAATTTGCGGGTGCGATGGAGAGAATTCACCTCCGAAAAGTACTGAATTTAATTCTACCATACGAATAAAAACCATTTTCACCATATTTTGCTATATTTAGAGCAGAGGGGCTCTTTTGCGGAGGCGAGCGGCTGCATGTGTACAAAAAGAAGATAAATAATAAATCAAAACAAAAACCATAGAAGGAAAATAAGTAAACAAAAAAACCAGTTTCTGGATAGCGAAACGCAACTTGAGACGGCAGATGAGTTATTCAACAGTTGAGGATAAGACAAGGGTTGAAAGGGATAGGGGGAATCGTCAAAAGAATATTCTTTCGAGTTTTCGGCAATTTTTGTGTCAATCGCCATCAGCGCGTGCACTTGTACGCAAATGGGTTGATGCGCGCATTTGGACAAAAGTTCTAGAATGTTCTAGAATGTTCCAGAATATTCTAGAATGCCAGCAATTTGTCAGACTACGTTGGCCAATTAGATTATTGTCTGATATTGCGATGTTGAATCTTTTCAATGACCGTCAATGGTTTGTAAAATTGAAGATTTTAGCATTTTTGTGTTCGTCGTAAAAATGATTGTTGCGGGGAACATTTGCGTGCGCGGGGAGATGAAATGCTTGCGCTTATGAATGAACATACATACATACATACATATGTACATACATACGTAAATATGTAGATATGCATATACAATGTTAATACAATGCTTCGCTGTGCACTTGCGCTGAAAAATTGCGCATGTGTGAATGAATCTTTTCTTGATTCCACTTATGAAGTACATACATAAGTATGTATAATGAACCATAGTTGATTTTTCATTAAAAAATATAATTTTGTCATGTTTTTGTTAAACTTATTTTTGACTTAGAAAATTAGTAAATAAAGATTAGTTGATAGATGCATATACATATGTATGTATGTAAATATGTACATACAATGTGCATGTGTACAACTTCAACCTTGACCTACGCTAAATCTTAATCACATCACAGCGCATCGCAACCGCAGCTGCAATTGTGCCTGCACCAGCGCTAACTAAATATTCTAAAATATCTGAAACTACATACATACGTACATACATACATGGATGCATTTATTAAGCAATTCATGCGCGCATCAACTCATTTGCGTACATGTGCACGCGCTGATGGCGATTGACACAAAAATTGCCGAAAACTCGAAAGAATATTCTTTTGACGATTCCCCCTTTCCCTTTCCACACTTCTGTTATCCACACTTGTTGCATAACTCATCTGCCGTCTCAAATTGCTCCTCGCGATCCAGAAAGGGGTTTTTTGTTTACTTATTTTTAAACACATGCAGCCGCTCGCCTCCGCAATAGCCTCTCTGCTCTAAATATAGCAAAATATGGTGAAAATGGTTTTTATTCGTATGGTAGAATTAAATTGCTATGTTGAATTCTCCCGACGGCACGTAGAAATTTTGTTGATGAAAAGGCTGTTTTAACATTTGCGCCTTCTCATTACTTACAAGTTCTCTGCCTGAACCTTTGGATAAGGCTGCTGTTAAAATCAGCAGTGCTAACAATGTTAACAATGTTGTGTCTAATAATAACATAAATTTGACGTCTGCTAACGAGGTTGCTGTTGTTGCTGGAAATATAACAGATGTGGCTGAAACGATAATGTCGAAATCATCAATGTTAGCAATGTGCCTGCTGTTAATATAAATTTAAATTCTGCTAGTGAGGCTGATAATGTAAGAGAAATTCAACCTATGGTTGCGGCTGCTGTTAAAATAAACAAATTAAATAAAAAATCTAACAGTAAAAGGACCAGTGCTAGGAACACTGCAGTTGCTCCTGCAATAAATAACAATTCTGAAACTTCTGGAGAAATTGTTGCGAATGCTGCTGTTGAAGTGGTGATAATGCTGGATCTTCTAATGACGTTATTGAGAACCCTGCAATCGTTATTAATTCTTCTGCCGTTTCTGAAGATGCTGATGCTGTTAACAATGCTAATAATGTTCCTGTTGCTGGTAATTTGGATGATAATGATACGAATTCGGTTGGTCCCATGTTGGTTTTTGCCGTGCCGCCTCGTCGAGCAATTTTCGTATCACGGTTGATTCCATCTTTGGCGGAGGCTGATATTGTTAGTTATATTTTAGATAAGCTTTATCTTGATAGTTCTAGTAGTATTAGAGTACATAAATTTGTTTTTAACTTTGATAGGGGTTTCTCATCTTTTAGGATATTAGTTCCTGAAAAGTATGTTGACGAGGTTCTTCATAAATCTTTTTGGCCTGTACATTCGTTTGTGGATTTGTTCACTACAAAGTCAAAGGCCGAGCCCATACGCAGTGGTTCAAAAAACTTGGTTACCAACCATGCCACTATGACACAAATGTAACCATTCATTACCAGAATGTTCGTGGATTACGTTCTAAGCTGACTGCTTTTTACCTTAACAGTTTTAATTTTTCAGCGCAAGTGATTGCGTTTACAGAGACTTGGCTAAAACCTAATATTTTAAATTCTGAGTTATTTTCAAATGACTATGTCGTTTTTCGGTGTGATCGTCAGTCAAGAGCAGGTGGGGTCCTGATTGCTGTGTCGTCCTGTATTTCTGCTGAGTTATTGAACTATGACAACACGCTTGATATTGCCATTCTGCAGCTATCCGCAATCTTCATTCACGTTTGCGCGATAACGATCGCCTAGCAGTTCTTGGTGACTTTAATTTGCCATTCGTCAGTTGGCTAAATAATGATGACTCTAATTTTTTGACTCCCGTTACTCAGAATGAGTTTGTTGGTTCTCTTATTGATTTGACTCTAGTTCAGATCAATAATGTGGAAAACTCTAAAAATAAGTTACTGGATCTAGCTTTTGTTTATAATTCAATAGGCATTGGTCTCAGTCGAATCTCCGCCTTATCCCTGCCTGAAGATCCCTTGCACCCCACACTTGGTATTGTACTGGATAATTTACGGCCTACGGTTAATTTTATGGAAGTGACATGCTTAATCATCTGATAGCTAACTTTGATTGGTCTGATCTTTATGCATGTAACGATGTTGAGGCTGCCACATCAATTTTTTACAGTTACCTTAATGGCTTCATAACCCGTTGTGTTCCAGTTCATTTTGTTAAGGCCAATAGTAGTAAGCCACCTTGGTTTTCAAGGCAACTTGCTAATCTTAATAACATTAAATCCAGACTCTATAAACGTTTTAATAGATCTGGTTCTTCTGTTGATTTTTCTAAATACTTAGTTGCTCGTGCTAATTTCCAGCGTCTGAATCAAAATTGCTACAAGTCTTATTTAACAAGATGCAAAATTGAATTTTTTGATAATCCTAAAAAATTTTATGGTTTTGTTAATTCAAAACGAAAATCTTTGGGACTTCCATCTTCTTTATCTTTGGGTGGTAAGAACGCTAGTCTAGACCATGAAATTGCAGATTTATTTGCAGACATTTTTAAATCGACCTATTCGTCAACCGATGCCCAAGCCGGTACTTATCCGTACGAATTACTTAGTTCTAACTGTATTCTTAATCCAGTCATAGACAGTGACACTTTACTTCAGAGTCTCCTGGCTCTGAAACCGATTTTTTCGCCAGGGCCAGAGGTATTCCTGGTTGTGTGCTTAAGTTCAGTGCCGTGAACTTGACGGAACCGATATTAAAATTGTTTAATTTATCATTGCAATCGGCGTCATTCCCAGCAATTTGGAAACAGTCATTTATCATACCTCTGCACAAAAAAGGTAGCAGATCTAACATTGAGAACTACAGAGGAATTGCTAAGCTTTCAGCCCAATACAATACTTGAGTATTGCTCGTGTGTGTGGTATCCAGGATATATTACTCATATAAAGCGCATTGAGTCAGTGCAGAAACAATTTTTGCTATTTGCTCTACGGGCCCTTAACTGGGACCCAAATCTTAGTCTACCACCTCATAGAAGCAGACTTCTTCTTATTGATTTGCCAACTTTGGAAAATCGGAGAATATTGCTCGGGGTAATGTTCCTGCATAAGCTGATTCTTGGCGAGGTGGATTCCTTTGTGCTGCTAGGCCGTCTAAACTTTGCAGTTCCGGCCAGGGCATCCAGAAACTACGTTCCTTTCCATTTACCCCTTTGTCGTCTAAATTTTGTAAAAAGTGGTCCTTTGCGTGTTTGGTGCTCGTACTATAATGACTTGTACAAATGTATTGGTACTGAATGTTCGCTTGCTGTCTTGCATAATGCAATACTTCTAGTTCTAAACTGATATTTTAAGTTTACTTTTTCATTTTTTTTTTAAGTAATTTTACATAAATCTGTTAAGTTTTTAGTTAAGTTTATTTCTGTATTTATCTTTAAGTTTAATTTACTTTGTATTTTGTGTTAGTCGACAGCGATTTATAGTCAGCATTTGACGTTTGGAGAAATATTTGGTTTTTGAACAGTTAATAGGTTGTTCCGTAATTTTTATGTAATCAGTGTTATCGCTTTATGCGCTATGCACCGTGCTAGCATCTTCGTCAAATAATTCATGCAGGTTAAAACCTAATTCTTTATTTGATTCCTCATAGTTTAGCCCTTTTATGTAACTTATGTATATCAAAATCGAACTCATTAAGCCTGATTGTCCATCGTTGGATTTTGGCGTTAGGTTTGTTTATGTTGTTAAGCCAGACTAAAGGGCGGTGGTCCGTTTTAATAGTAAACTTGCGACCGAAAAGATATGGACGGAAGTATTTCGTCGCCCACACGATGGTCAGTAACTCTTTCTCAATTGTACTGTAATTTTTTTCGTGTACGACTGGCAAAGGAGACTACTTTACTACCCTGCACTAGGGCTGCTCCTAACGCAAAATTACTCGCATCGGTAACCAGTGTAAACATTTTGCCAAATGCAGGATGGACAAGTATAGCATAATTTTTAAGTGTTTTGTTAAAATTCTGTGTTTTATTTCGTTAGTGAAAGTTAGGTTATCATTTTTGTCGTAAAATATATTTTTATACTTTTTAATAATTTTGAGGAGTTTTTCTTTCTCGTATTCTTCTAAGTGATTTGTTCGGATATGTGGTAAAATATTAGAGTTTTCGACTTCCCAGTTAAAGAAATAATTATCTTTATAGCTCAAGTTGTTATAAGCTTCCTCTTCTTTCGATAAAAATAATGTCATAACAGACTTGCTAGTGACTAATTGCCTATTCGGAAAATCGATAATGGAGTTCAAATCTATTGAAAGATGTTATTCCCTATAAGTCCATCAAATCTTTCATTAAACGCGTATTCTAAAAATTCACAGTGGTAATCATTTAAGTTCAATTCTTTAAACATTGTTAATTTGCAAGGTTATGTTATTGATACTGTTGTATTTAATGCTTTAGCTCGTACATTTATGTTCCGCTTACAGCTGGGGTGACAAATATTGGGGTTAATTATGCTAAATTCGGCTCCGGTGTCAATTATAAATTTAAGATTTTTTATAGGGTTATTAATTATTATATTGGGAAGTCCTGACCTTGTGCTACATGAAAATTTACACTTGAATTTCCTATTTGCATTGGTTCGTCTCGTCGATTGGTACTACGGAAGTTTTATGGTCCTACTTCTCTAAGTTGCTGAGCACTGGTACATTAATTAAATTGAGGGGTACTTATATTTGTATTCCGTGAGTAATTTGTTCGCCTAGTCTGATTTGAACATCCTGAATTTCTTAGGTTGTTATTAGAGTTATTATGATTTGTGTTAGGGGTTTGTTGGCTTGCGAAATTGTTATCTGCTCTATTACTATTATTATCTAAATTAAATGGTGTGTTTTTAAACGAATTTTTTGCACGATTGTAATTGTTACTAAAATTGTTCCTTATATTTGGATTCAAGTAATCTCTCTTTGATAGTCCATACTGTGTGTAATGTTGATGTCTGACGTCTAAAATTATTTTAAACGCATATTCTGGATTCTCAGCATTTCTAGCAAATATCATAGTTCGTAACGGTTCGGGAAGATGGTCCCTGAATGTTCTAAGTGCAATTCGATTTACTTCTTCAATAGTGTAAGTGTTGACTCCGTCAGTTAAGGATCCTATTGGCAAGTTTGTTTATTTTAAAATAGTAATTTTCTATTGTTCCCATATATTTAAATCGTCCATTTATTCATTACTAGTGTATTTCTCACCAAAATGTTTTGTTAATATGTCTTTAAAAATAGGCCACGTTGTTACATTGGTATGTCTATGAATTGCTTCCCTAATTCTGCCAACACATTTATTTTTTACGTAACCAAAGAGAATATTTGTAGTATTATTATTAAGTTCCGTAATTGATGGGAGAATATTCTCGACCTGATTTATAAAATCTGGTAATTGATTCGGTTCCATCGAAGCACTCGATGTTCTTGATGCAATTCAAAATTAAATTAAATCGATTTGTGGCTTGTGCTTCCATATTGAACTGTTTATCTATAGTTATGGGTTGAGGTTTAAATTAGTTCGGTATTCGGTTTGGATATGTTTACTTCACTATTTATGTAACGGAAAGGATTTGAAGAACAGAACGAATTCGAATATAACAGAGGCGAACGATCGCATTAATTATTCAACGTAGAAACTATAAACAAGATTCGTATAATTAATAATGGAAAAAATATAAGCAGGAATATTTATAAGTATATTACACCTCAATGAAATTCATGCCCTGTGTTTGAAAGAAAAAGGAATTTGTTTCTTTATTGTTCTACACTACTGTTACCACTGCTGCTACCGCCGCTGCTGCTGCTGTTACTGCTGTTGGTGTTGTTGATATTGCCGATTCAATTCGTTAATTGTGGCTTTCGCTGACTCACCAGGAGTTGCTTTTGCCGATGTTGTTGTTGCTGCTGTTGAACTTGTTGCTGAGAATGCGAATGTTGCTCAGTGGTTGGTTGTCGCTAGTGCGGTACGATTATTGTACCGTTAGGCAAAATATTATAGGGAAATGCTTGCCCATTATTTGCTCAAATCGTTTAGATGATGGTTTTGCGTGTTTTTGTTGTTGTAATTGCAGTTGCTTGCCTCGATTGTCTTCTTCCAGTACAGTTGTGGCCGGAATTCCTAGCTAACAACTTGCCAATGTGGTTGGCAGTTTGGTTGGCTTGGGTTATGGACCCGGAATATTCGTTGTTAAATATTTGATTTAAACAGAGCACTATTTGTTATGTGTTGTTGGTTTTCTCTTTTTGTTGCTTGAAATAATTCGTTGAATATTCGCTCGTTTTTTTCTTTTGCCTTTATTTTGCAGTTTATTTATTTTTATTAATTCGTTCATGCATTGATATTTATTTTAATTTCATCTTTGAATTCTTAACACTTTTATCCCTTTCGTCCCTGAATACCAATTTCGTGTATTTAATAAAAATACTAGGTTAGAATAACTCTGTCTCATCTTCACTAGGCTCGTATTCGTCAGATGAACCCGCAGACAAACCCGACATACTTTCAACCACTCTCTCTAACTCTTTTTGGCTCAAAGACCTTCTCGACATTTTAGTCCGGGAATAAACATAAACTTGTACGCACCTGCTGGTACATATGTGTACCAAATATTTACCTACATACGGTCCCCTAAGTTTCGTGTTCGGAAATAAAAGAAATGTTTACAATTTCACATCTGATTCGCCCTTTTTTTTTTACTAAATATCACTTGCAATTACAGATTCAGCTTCGAAAACACGTGGATAAGAGACAAACTGTAAAACTTACGCCTGCCATACTTTCAAAAATATTTAGTTACCGTCTGGTACAATTTTATACCGTTTTTAGAGCAATTTAATAATTTCAGGGTATTTAAATTTGCGCTGGTACATATGTGTACCACTCGGGACGAAGGGGTTATATTTGCTTTAGCTGTACCTATTTTCCTGTATTCTTATTTTCTTTTTCTCTTCTTCGGCACTAATAACTGTTTCTCTCTTTTCGTGCAAATTTTTAGTTCATGTTTGTCTTATCTGTTACTTTTTCATTTGTATATCGCATTTTAAAATGTTATGCTGGAATATCCATTTAAAGTTTTAAATTGCCACATTTTGCTCATAATTCTTTAGTTTTTAATTTAATTTTAATGGTTTTAGTGGGGAATTTATTATTTATTACCATTACTATATTTTTCCCTCTTTTATTCGCTTCGCCGCTACACCTAATTAACTTTTTGGGTGGGCTGGCTTTATCCTCGTCGCCAGTTACTTTTCGTGACTTCCTTCTTCGGAGTCTGACAAAAAACTGAAAGCGTTTATTTCATTTTCAACATCTTAAACCAAATTTAGTCTTATTCTCTAGTTTCTCTCATGTAAGTATGGAAATATATATGTATGAATGTGAGAAAGTGAGTAAGTAAACAAGTAAGTATGTATGTTATGAAAGTGGGCAAGTGAGCAAATAAGTATGTAAGTTATGTGGGTACGTATCAGAGGAGGGTTACATTACTATGTATATGTGTCAAGAATGATAGAAGGCCAGATTACGACAACGCCGGCAGCGTACACGTCACAGAAATCCTCTGCCAAGAATAATGAAAAAAGGAAGGTGATAATTTGACAATGACAAAACAATTACAAAGAATTGCACGCACAGCCACAGCATCATCAGCGGAAAATTCGAAAAAACTGCACTTTCTATCTTTGTTTTTGCTGTTGCTTGCACAATTCAAAACGCGGCACTTAATTTTATTTATTTTTAAGATAGTTTTACACAAATATTTCAAAATTAACGTTTATCATAAACAAAACGTGGCACAATCTGTGTTTCTCAGTCTGTATTCGTAAACAAACACTCAGAACCTCCTGCTACGTCATTCTGTCAAACGAAGCAAGTACGAAGTAACGGAAGTGCTTTTGTCGTCACCTTGTATTCGCTGCATCGTGTATATGTGTAGTATGCTGTGGATTGGACATAACAATATAGTAAGCTGGATAGTAGCTCTGCGCGTAAGATTGAGACATTGTTAATAATGTGACGCGGTATGTTTTCGGCTTATCAAGGTTTGAACATATTTCGCCATAGAAGCACCGACTTCTAGGCTGCGAGATCTCGGAGTATCACAAGGCCAACAGTTGTATATTTTTATATAAGCTTATCACTTGGCAATCTCCCAACTATCTATATGATAAGTTGTGTTTTACCAAATCTGCCCGCATAATGGACCTTATAGTCCCTCAGTTTACCTCATTGGTCTCAGCAAGGCTGTTCTTTGTTAACGCTATCCGCAATTTGAACTCTATCCCTGCTAATATTAGAAATCAGATAAGCAAAAGCAATTTTGGACAATCTATATATAATGACTTCAGTACTTAGCCTTTAATTGATATACCATATTCCATTATAATCTTAATTTATTCATATTTTTGTAACTAATTCTTTGTTATAACATTATCAACTCTATATTGCTTAGGCGGCTATTACAAACCTGTCATTTAATTTATAAGTGTTATTGCTTATTTATGCGCATATGCACTGCTTATTGCCTTATTTGAAGACGAGTTGTGACTCAGAAATTTGTTATACTATAAAAGATTTGAATATCTCATTGTACTAATTTGCCTTAATAAATTATGAAATAATGAAATTACCATTAAGCAGCGTGAAGAAGTGCTTCCCCCACAGCTTGAGTGTACTGTGGATGTTAGAATGTTAAAATTTTCTGAATCGAATGCACAAAACGTCCGAAGCCGCGATGGTACGATGGAGGTTCACCTGTAGGCACTTAACGTGCCTAGGCCTTCTAGTTGGGGGTTTACCATTTTTAGTCGATTTTTGGGCACGTTTATCCATCGTTCTGCCCCGATTGCATGCCACTTCTCGTGAGACATCTCCCCTCCCCTGTCTCTGGTTAATTGGGAGGGGAAAGAATGGTGTGCCACTGGAGTCTGTGAGATTAGGAGGGACTAACCTATAGAGGTTTTCCATCTGTAGCAGAAAGGGTCACCACCCTGGTTGTTCATCGGCTTCAAGGCCCAGTGCCAGCTTGGTGGTGGCCTCTACAGAACCGCCAGAAGGAGCAGCATCCCATGGGCCTGACGACGCCGTCAACTTTTCTTTTATGCACTGAGCGGTAGGTCCCTTGTGCACCTTGTTGAACCCTGTGTTGCGTAGTCAAGGACCAGAAAATTCGTAGAAAAAAATAATAGATCTTGACAAAAGAGACTTAAATTCGCAACCTTTTTAAATTTTTTATAAAATTTTATTTCGTAACAAATTCATATAAATCAAAATTCCAAACTCAGTGAAAACTTTATAAAAATGCAATAATTTTTCATCAGAATTTCAAACTTTTTCATTTGAATTTCAACATAATAACGTATTGTCTTCGTTTTGTTTCTTACATTTGGTGTTCCGCACACAAAGACTCATGTCGGTAAACTTTAAATTGAAGTAGTTTTAGAAGTAAAAGTTTAGTAAATTTTAAAATAAATGGAAAACCTTAGCAATTTTGTTATGATCGCAGCAAAGTGCCAACGCTCCCCTCCGAGGATTCCCTCAATCGGGATGGCAGCTGGCTGTCGAAAGTAGTATATACATATAAATAACTGTCTTGGGCACTTCCGCCACATCACATCAGCTACACTGTGTGACACGGTCTTGCACAGTTTTAGAGATGGAGCTGCCCTGTGCAGCGGCTACGCTGTCGGAAGGTGCAGCTGCTGAAGTTCGGCTTCACAGAACCCTTTCGGTGCTGCCTCACCCTATCTAGGAAAGCCGAATGAAAATCCCATTTGCCCATTGCTGCTCTAAGGACAACAACGTGTTAGGAAAGTCCGAAGGAGTTAACCCTATTTTGAACCACTTAGGGGACCCACATGGCTTGTCCGAGTTTTCGTGACCTCCGAAAAAGTTGCTTGGCCTTTAGCACAGCTGGACCAGTATGGGCCCTTTCGCCAAATGGACCCATCTTCTTCTTCGGGGAGTTTTTGCACAGAAGAGCAGATAATGCCACCAGAATGGTTTATCTTATTCCTACCCGCAATGATGAATGCCAGAGAGTATTCTAGCAGGAGTGCTGACCTCTTCTGATTGTGACAATAGGAGACCTTTCTTTCCATTCAACGATATAGTCTCACATATGCATTTTGAACCAGAGGTCAGCCGAGACAGAGCCCCGGTATCTCGGAAAGGCTAAATAAAACCATATGACGCTACGTGACTGGAGTACCTACACTGTTAGCGGACTCATTCACGTATATTCAGAGCGCAGCAACAAGTAAGAGAACAACGTCAAGAACCTTAGGCCCTAAAAGTTGTTGCTCTTGGTTATTTATTTCCTGTCTGCTACATTCGAATTCATAACATTCAATCGAATACCGTCCGAGTAAAAATTAGTTAAACTATAGAAATGTGCGCCATTCTATAATGTGGAGTTTTAGAGTTTCAGAATATCGCCTGAATCAGTCTGTATTTTTCCATAGCGACTTTCCATTGGCGTCCAAAAATCAAGCCATGCAAAAAGACTATGAAATGCCTATACGGGCTTCTGACAATCATATAAGACGTTAATTCGAAACACAGCGAAATCGACTCTTACCACGCCCACCGCCCATACATATATAATAATTTTAAAATTGCAATAAATCGAAACTAATTAATCAATTTCAACGAAATTTGATAAAGATGGTTAGAAGAGAACGCTTAGTATGATATTGTGTTTTAAACAATATTTGCCAACTTCCACACCCAACGACCTCACTTATCAAAATTCATCATCATCATATCATTTTTGTCTTTGACGACTTCTGAAATTACTTACTTATTTAAGTGATTTTGGCCGAACTTCTCCTACATTTTGTGGTGTGCGTCTTGATGTTGAGTAAAGCCACGTCAAGTGATCCCCGAAAATTTCACTAAATTTTGGATTCCAGAAACAATTATTTTATTATGAAGTGAATGTTATGCTTACATTGTCCCATTAATATTTTGCAAAAATTCGAATTATTGTTAAAGTTATTAACAATCAAAGTTTTGTGCACGATCAAATTAAAAAATTAATATCTCCTAAACTACAATAGATAATGAGATGAAACTTTCAGAGGTTATTGAAAGGTGTTTGCACTATTTTTCTCATTGAAAACAAACATAAAATTGTTATAAATAATTGATTTTGCAATAATTTACTTTAAACAATTGCAATTTTCAATGCTTTCTTCACGCTGTAAAAAAAATGAAACTTATGCGGAATTGTGAGAAAAACGTTCACCTTTAATAATCTGTAAAAAATTTTTTGTAATTTTTCTTCGTTCCGGAGATATTCAATTTTTTGTCACTCAATGCGCTCTCCGCTCGCTCCAGCGAACTCCGCCTAGTTACACATGTATTGCTTTTGACGTGGTGTGTCAAGCGCTTAGTATGAATAAGAGTATATAGCAGCGACCAGTCGAGTTCGCCAGAGTGATCGGAGAGCGCATTGAGTGACAAAAAATTGAATATCTCCGGAACGAAGAAAAATTACAAAAAATTTTTTACAGATTATTAAAGGTGAACGTTTTCCTCACAATTTCGCATAAGTTTCATTTTTTTACAGCGTGAAGAAAGCATTGAAAAGTACAATTGTTTAAAGTAAATTATTGCAAAATCAATTATTTATAACAATTTTATGTTTGTTTTCAATGAGAAAAATAGTGCAAACACCTTTCAATAACCTCTAAAAGTTTCATCTCATTATCTATTGTAGTTTAGGAGATATTAATTTTTTAATTTGATCGTGCACAAAACTTTGATTGTTAATAACTTTAACAATAATTCGAATTTTTGCAAAATATTAATGGGACAATGTAAGCATAACATTCACTTCATAATAAAATAATTGTTTCTGGAATCCAAAATTTAGTGAAATTTTCGGGGATCACTTGACGTGGCTTTACTCTGTTGTAACACAAATTGAGGGACCTACTCCGAGGTTTATTATTGGCTGCCGAGCGGAGACCGCTATTAGAAAAAACTTTTCTATAATTTTTGATGTTACTTGCACCGGCCAGGATTTGAACCCGGGACCCACCGAATGAAACCTGCACACACTACCAACTCGGCTACGGCGGACGCTCGTCTGAAAATAGTAATTTTATTAAGCAGGAGTATGTTAAAGTAGTACGTTTTTATAAGACAATGATACGAGAGACCGGACAGAAAAAGGTACACTCCACGAAACAAGCACAATATGTTTAAATTTATACAGTCATAACACATACTTTAGATTTTCAAAAAAAGTACGTGCCATTGATATAATTTTCCATTGCTAAAATAATGACACTTCAAACTTCTTATATATGTAAGGAACATCCTCGTTACACTGATGTTTGATATAATATAATTTAGCACAAACTAATAACAAAACGACCAACTTTAGATTGACAGATAGGCGCCGTCTCTCAACGCCTAAAGATGTGAAAAATAGAAGCTTTCGCTCGGCGATAATTTATTGACTTAATAGTCAATTACTGGCATAACAAATATAAAAATTTGAAATCGGGTTGTATTATTCGCAACATCTTATCAAGTGCTCAAAGTTAAAGAAGTTTCCGTATGGTGGCACTACTTGAACCTTGATGGCCAACTAACTTCATAGAGACTGAAATTCATTCAAACTCTTTTTAATTTTCTGCGCCAATGAAAATTGTGGCGTGCTTTAATTTGACAAGATATACTTAATGTTAGCTGGTGCTTTATATAATTTTCAAATGTAGAACCGACAATTACAAATAAACGAATTCGCTGTTAAATTGCCCCCTTCCTCCTTTCCAAAACTTCTATAATACTTGTTTAAATCTTTATTAGCTTTGTTTTCATCACTAATTACCACTTTTTTACATTGTTTAATTTAACCCTTTACAGGCAAGTTTTTTTTTACTCTTTTTCGAACGACTTTAAATGCTTTAAAATGAGAAGAAATAATACGAAAATTTTATTTTTTTTATTTTTTTATTTGTTATTAAACAAAACAAATATGTTGCAGATATGCATTATTGCGCTTTAAAACAGGTAATTCATTGAGTGTGAAATTGTTTGAAGCAATTGTTATTTTTGTTATAACATAAGCCCACCCCACATTTTTCACAAATTGTTTGTGTGTATCCTTTGCAATTTGGTAGGTTGCATTTTATTCTTTTTTCTGCCCAGTCAGGCCAATGACCTTGCTGATCTTGCCGAACATCTTTAGGAGGAATGTGCTGACAAGGACCTTTATTCTTCTTTTCCTATATTTGGCTTTGTAGAGCGCTCTTCCTTTTTTGTACTCCCTGTTTGGTCCCGAACTTACATAAAGTTTCAGCAACCTCTATTCTGAAAGTGGCCGAGGTTTGTACCATTCCTTCTTCTCCTTAAAATTTTTTTATTCGACGATGCAACAGCCAAGAGTTCGACATTATTAAATCCAGCAAATGATAAAATATCCGAATATACCACCTCTTGTATCATAATTTTATTTTGTTTTGACCCAATATACTGTCCAATAAATCGATGCCTCCCATATGACGATTATATTCTTCAATGACGAACGGTCGTTCAATCATGACAAAAGTTTTCTTCGATTTATCGTATCGGCGCACTGAAGATATTGGAGCTTTTCTCGCAAAGTTAGATGCTAATGTGACTACTTTGTTGTCCCTCCAGGAAACGACGGAGATATCTATTCCATTGACGTGCCTGAGTTCAGCATGTCTAGCAGTGGCCTTATTCTGAACAACCGGTCAAAGTCAGGGTGATCCTTATTCAACATTTTTCTGTTCTCGTTGAGATGCAACGACTGGGGTATTTGTTCAAACCTTTTCTGAGACATTGTCTCTTTTATAGGAGAGAAACCGATCTTCTCTGACCAATGCATACGAGCGTTCGGCATTTCTACGATGGACATGTGGTAGATTATACCAATAAATTGCCTTATTTCCGTACTTGTAGCGTTCAAGGGCTTACTTAAATTTTTGTATATGCTATATAAATTAGACTGATCTCGAATGTAGTCTATTATTTCACCAGGAAAGAGATATTGGAACACCTGAAAGGGTGTATCCAGTTGTAATATTTCATCTTGTAAGTCTGTAGTGCCATGGAATGCAATTTGCTTGGCGTCTAAATTAAGTGCTTTTGTCTTCCATTTCACGTTCAACTACAAGAAATAGAATTAAAATTTTTAAGAAACATAGTACTAATTTCTGTGGCTACTATTTACTTTCTCGGGTTTAGGCCTCTTGGTAGCACCCTCTGTTGTTGACCTAGGGTACGCTATATCGAAGGTTTCTTCATCGTCACAGTCAAGTAACTTTTGTTCTTCTTCCATTGCCAATTGAACACTACTTATTTGTAGAGGAAGTGCATCTTCCTCATCTGAAAAATCCATTTCATCCTCACTTTCGCAACCTAAATCTTCTAAAATTCGTTCTATTTCGATGTCTGTTAGGGACACCATTTTCCACAATAAATTGATGTGATAGGCGCGATGTTGCAATTCTACAACAAAATGAAATTCACTACTACACATTTTCCAAAACAAACTACGCAAATAAAGGTTCATTCTATGTTCAACAAACGTCTTACCTTTCTAAAGTTCTTGTTACTTATGCTCAATATTGCCCACTTTTTGAACTATTAAAAAACAAAAATTTATGTTTGCTACCTGCTTTTCGAGTCACAAAACTTTAACTCACACATACATATATTCGTAATGAAGCAACACGGGTTTTCAACAAGGAAAACAATTTGCAAACAGTGAGGGAGAAAGCTCCTCAAATCTTTTCTTATTAAATCATGGCTTTTTCATAATTTTTGTATCAGCAATGTAAGAAATGACAGCAAATAAATCAGCTGCTTTTATGCAATGCTACAAAGTAATTAAAAGTGAAATGAACAGAAGTAATGTTAATAAAACTTGTTTTTAGTTTTAAAAACTGGAAAAAAATTACTTTTGAACTACCACGAATAAAGTAAAAAAAAACGGAATTCTTTAAAATGGGAATTTTGTTTTCACTGATTTGTTAAAAAAATAAATAAATGATTAATATACATTAATTAATTAATTAGTGTTGTTTGAATGGTATTTCACTTCAATAGAACAAATCTGTTTACATGTTGACACTCACAGTGAGCTGAAATCGGCAGGTAGGGGCATACATACATATGTAGGCATTTTAAGATGTATTTTCGAATTCTATGATCCTCTACAAAAATTGTATTCTATATAATTTTTGTTTTGTTAAATCAAACTTCAAAAAATTGTGCAGCCTTATTTTTGTATGGCCAGCTCGCATCGCTACACCCCACAAATACATGTTCTGAAGTGGAATTAAATTGAACTGTGAATTTGAGTTTTAGAGATATTTCGGTTTCAGCGCCACCATCGGTTAATTTTTTAAACAAAATGAATGTGAATGACTGTAAAGGTTTTAGAGATATTCCGACTCGGCCGATGCACATTTTAAATTTTAATCTAATCGGTCTGTAAATACGGAAACACATTGCCGTTTTATATGTAAGATATAGTGGCCGCCGTAGCCGAGTGGGTAGCGTGCGCGCTCCTCATTCGGTAGGTCCCGGGTTCAAAGCCTCGCCGGGGCAAGTAACATCAACAATTATAGAAAAGTTTTTTCTAATAGCAGTCGCCCCTTGGAGGGCAATGGCAAACCTCCGAGTGTATTTCTTCCTTGAAAGAAATTCTGACAAAAAAGCACTCGCCGTTCGGAGTCGGAGTAAAACTGTAGGTCCTCAATTTGTGTTACAATATCTAGACGCACACCACAAATTGTAGGAAAAGTTCGGCTAAAATCGCATAAGCAGTTATAGCGCCAATTAAGTAAGTATAGGAAAACCAGACATACGTTGTGCTACCTATATTTATTTGTCACTCATATTAATTTGTTATATACTTGTGTACAATTTAATTAAATTTAACCTTAGCATGTGGCAACCCTTTTCAAAACCCTTTCCTATATGATTTCCCCTGAGCAAAACAAACCGTTAGATACTCTTATTTTAATATTGTTTATCCGTGGGTATAGTTTGACAAAATTTTACCTTCCGAACAGGTCGAATCCTTCTACAAAATATATGTATGAATTTACCGGTTGATACCCATAATTTATTTGCTTTTCATGCAGATAGGAAGGTAAACAATACTGCCATTTGATGCAATACAACCAGTCAGCGTTGTTAACGTTGCAATCAGGTCGAACTATAGCTGGATATAAACGAACCGTTTAATACCGATATTCTAATGTGGACTGTACTTTTTTTTTAGTATCACCGTCTAAGTTCTTAGCTTATAATGAAATGACGTGAAGTATAAAAATGAATGTTTAAACTAAAAAGGAGAATTCAAACCGTGCGGACGTGTTTTCTAATCACTCTGAATTTTTCGAAACACTAATCACCTCCCGGTGATTTTTATTGCAATTCATTTAACATTTTTTATGGTGGTTGTGAGCCCCTTACACAGTGACTCTTACTTATTCCAATCTTATTCTAATAAATGCATATTAAAGGATGCATATAAATTACAAATTCATTAAGACCTGTGCTTGTCGTCAGAAAGTTGATCGTGCCCAAGCCAAAGTTCAGTGCGTCAGGTGCAAGCAGATCTCGAATTTTTGCAAAATTTGTATAAGGAAAGGGTGTAAAGTGTTTATGGCTGAGCGTCGTGGCTCTAATCGCACCCAATGAGGTCGCTGCACTAATCTCCAATAATGTGCTTGTGCTCTCAATATTAAGATTGCTGCGTGAGATAAAAAAAAAACAAAAATTTGACAGCCTGTATGCAGAAATTCTTCCTCTATGCTTTAAACTTGATGCTAAAGATGTCGGTGTTTCTTTGCTTGCTGCAAAAGTAAGGAAACTACACGGCATCGTTGGTACTAAAAATGTCTACCCCGCTCGTGCCAACGAAAGCAATGACACTATTAGTGCTGTTGATCAGTCACTTCTGCTCTCGTTGCCCTCAAATTCATCTGCTAATTCTATTGCGTCTCATTTGCTTGTACTTATAGCGCAGCTGTCACTGATGCAGATAGTGCGAAGCCGACTCCAGGTGCTACTATGTCCGCTCTGCGCTCGCCATCTACTAACAATAAAGTGAATGCAGTGTCGACTTCTCGTGCTCCTACATCTAATCGCGATCAACTGAAAATGCTATAACAATGAACTTAATGTTGTTCCTAAGATGAAGTGGCTACATACTATATCTTCATTCTCGAACACCTTAATCGATGTCAATATTTTGAATTATGTTGCTAATATGCAGAAATTGATAAAAACTTTCTTGATACCAACAAAAATCAATCAAGTCGCGGATTTTCTTCTGGTCTTTTGGCCAATATTAAGGAGTTCCAGAAGAGAACGAAACTAAATTAAGGTTCCCAATAGCACCATAGAGCTGACGACCCTTAGAGTTTATAAGGCGCAAGCCCCAGGACGTGTGTTTAGCATTATAATCTGCTCCTGCAAGAATCTATTTGCAAGGGGTTTGAAAAACTGTTTTTGGGTGAGCAATAGATTGCGAATAGGGCTAAAGGGCCTCTTCGGCAAAGATATCTGAGCCTTGTATAGCTTTCGTGCGATAAGAGTTAGCTTTGCAATGGTTTATGCTGCTTCGAATCAAGATGCTTGAGCCAGCATGAACTTTATTATCTGGGTGCAATGTGTGGCAGAACTTATAATTTGGAAAATAGCTGTATCCATATAATGGATCTTAAGGAATCCTTTTATTCCGAGCATATGCTTTCATAGTCCGTTTGCATTAAAAACTCCTGCACATGGGCTATTGTAATTGGTGAAATTTCTTTTTTCCTTCGTGACGGGTATTTAAGTTTTTGAAGGTTCTAATAAGTCATGCAGCTTTTGATATTTACTGGGTGATTACCTTCACATAGAGCACATTTCACATCTTCAGATCTGTTTTTCTTTTGCATTTAATGCAAACCGGCTTTCTTCTGCAGCACGACTTCGTGTGACCATACTGCTGGCAGTTTGCACATTGAGGTATGTTGCAGGTGCTGGGTAACGCAGCGCGGCGTTGCGTCCTAGCGTTGATGCCGTAGGGGATGTCACTGGCGCTGACACCCTAATTGGCAACACTGTTGCGCCAGTAGCGCCATGACGCCAATAACAATAGTAGTGCAAATGGCATAAATAAGCAGAAGAATCATAGAATACGAAGATTTTGCCGATGCAAAAAATGTTCACTATATTCAACTATATTCGGCTTTATATTTCTAAGTACATACATATGTACATATCTGTGGCCACAAACAGTAACCACCTAAGTAGACCTGAATTCGATAAAAATATTATACAACTTTGGTTTGTAATGGCAGCGTTATGGGTAAACCAAAATATTTTTATCCACAACTTTTTAAATAGATGGGGATTTCAAATACTCATGCAATGGTACTTGCCGAATACGATGGCATACATAACTCGATTTTATCTTAAATCGACTTATGTGGTTATTGTTTGTGGCCGCAGACATTTCGTTTTATATTTATTATTTACTTGAATTCGAGTAATTTACTTTTGCTCTCTTGAGCCTGTGCGCTGTTGACTGGCATCAGTTATTTAACACAAATTAATATTGTGAATGATTCAGATTGATTCACATTGGTCGCGCCAAAAGAATACAGAATGCCCTCAACAGAAGCAGGATTCAATGCATACATATATGGCTTTATAATAGTGGAAGCTGAGCTTGGAGCTCTCCAATCTGCCGTTCTAAGGACGGAGTGCTAAAGGTGGGAGGAGAGCATTGCACACTCCAGCAATTTTCTTGAGCCTTAAGCAGAAGATGTTCACGTTGCACGTGTTATTGTTTTTCCTTTTGTTGTTGTTGAGGCGGTTGCTGTTGAGTTAAATCCTGCCCTTCCCTTCGAGAGGGTTATGGTTTAGAGAAATTATTCAGTACCTCGCAAATGGAGTTTTGTTGGGAGTTTTTGGGTATTTTATAATTTATTAATTGTATTTTTTTTATCAACGTGGCAGCTCGATTTCGGATAAAAATAAAAGTACCATACTAGTATACTTTTAGGCTGGACCAGCATGCAAATAAAATCTATAAATGCAACTGTTGCTGTCACCTTTTTGTTTTGCCAGCTGCTGTGCGGTCTCACATTTGTGTTTGAAATTTTCACTGTGCTACCACAAGTAAAATTAATTACTTGACAGCACCTTTTTGTTATTGACATTCATATGCACTACATTCGCACATTAATTACTCTAGTTTACAAATATTTGGTAAATGAGTGGCACCTCGTTGAAAAAGTGTCTTTTGGACGAAGTTGTATCGCTGGAAACGAAAATTAATTATTTTTCCAAAGAAGTGTTTTCGGGATATAGTAAAAAACCTAAAGTCTTATGAGTATCGGTTTTAAGATATACCCAATCTCTTTACGCTGATATATTGTTTGTGTAAATCGGAATAGTACTTTTTGAGTTGCTGGCGTCTTAACCAAAAAAATAAGGATATTTTCAAGCTTTTTCGAACATTGTTTATTTAAATTCACTCCTTGTAAAAATGTGATATTACATCAAATAAACATTCTGGCTGTTGCGCCGTGAAATTTAAATTTATTTTTACAAAGTGTTTTATTAAAAAGAGTGAATTAAAATTAACTATGTTCGAAAAAGCTAGGAAATGTCTTTATTTTTTGCATTTAGACGGAGTTTTGAGAGAGATTAGAAAATGAGAGTGCGCAAATTAGAAAGCTGTTAGTGTGCAGAATAAGTTTTCCATAATGTAAGAATTACCTTTTCATATTTTTGCTTTGTATTTTAGCTATGCATCGCAGTTCAACATTATACAAACATCGCATACGTACATTTTGGAAGTCAGCCATATTTTTCTTAATCGACTTATTGTTTCGTATGCATGAGACAGAGAACGTATGTATATTAGATAGAGAACGATTAAGTTAGGATGACGGTGTGAATTGTCAAAATCCATCAATATTTCTCGTCCAAGTCACCATTCAAATGGCCGACAGGGGAAATTGTGAGAGTGCCGAGTTAACAGAGCTGAGCGAAGACAAAATATGTTTAACAGACTATGATTTCTGATAACTTTTAATTGTTTTGGTTCGAAATTTAGATTTTGCCAATATATTAAAGAATTGATATAAACATCTAAATATTTAATTTGGCGTGAAATTTGGCTTTACTTAAATATGTGCATGATAAGAGTGAGCCAATTTGGTTATATGCATACATTATACTCGTATACATTGTACATATGTACTACATAGGTCAATATAATGTATCTACATATGTACTTATATTATAAGCGTAACAATCGTTATCATACTAAGTATACATATGTAAATATGTATATAGATAATATGTAGTACATGCATATATAAATAACAAATATACGTATGTATGTATATATATTTACATGTGTACATGTACATGTATGTACATACATATGTACATATGTATAAGTATGTACCTATGTACTAAAAAATGTCAACAAGCGCGCATGGATTCATATGCATTACATCTATCATTATCATATATGTATATACAGCATTTATTTCATCCCTCCGCCAGCGTGTCTGTTTTCAACCGCAGCAACTTTTTCGTGTGAATTGCGGGCAGAAGCAACTATTTCTGTGGAGTTTTGACAGCTTATTTGGCTTTCGAGTTTTTAATTTCAAATCAATAAAGTTCGATCTTCGACACACAAATTTAATATTCAAATTCAACTTTTACCACGATGGCCTGTTGAACTATAGCTTTGTTTAATTATTTGTATAAATATTTTATTAGAACATTGTTATTTTTGTGCATACATATGATAAACAATAAATGCAATTTCTTTAGTGTTTTTGGAAGATTTTGTTTAACTACTTAAAATATTTATTGAAAGTTATATATGGAAAATATTTGTAAAATAAAATAAAACACTAAAATTGAAAGTATAGAAGAATAAATATTTTTATAATTTTTTTAAATGTTGGAAATAGGATTGCGAAAATTCCTTATCAAAACAAAAGGAAAGTTTCCCTCAAAAACCATCTGCAACCACACAATGTAGCTGATAACAGAGAACGTACATTAATTTTCTCTAAAATTGTTGTTTTCGATCAACCGATGTTAAATTTTGACCCTTGTAGGAGAAAAATTATTGAGTGGTGAGCTGGACGAGAAAACGACCTTTTCCCAAAAACGCGGAACGACAGCAGGAATGAAGCGGGATGCTACTTCTCTGTAAATATACGTTCTCTGCATGAGAGAGCAAAGAAAAAATGCTCAAAGAATGAAGAAGCCGATTAAAGATTGAAAGTTTTTCTTAGCTGTTGTTTCTATAAGATTAAAGCAAACTGGGAGATCACATTTTTCGATTATTATCGATCAAATTTATAACCGAAACTAATTTGTTCTTGATTAGGTAAGAACCTATTATTTTATGATAAAATATTTCATAAGGTTAGCGAGGAAATATCTTGCCTGAAAATTATCGCGTGACCAAATTCGAATGCCTGAATCGCCTGTAGAACCAGAAGAACTTCGGAAACTACTAATTACTGAAGTAGAATTCTGGCTTTACTTCAGTTTTTTTTGGAATGAAATCTTATACATAGAAATCTCGTTTCGCGGTTTTTGTCGTCGAATTCCTCCGAAACCGCTCCACCGAATTTTATGAAATTTTAGATCTATATTTGTTGGCGCCATATTGGATCGGCTATTTTGAACTTTGAAAATCTTATATCAAATTCGTAATCAGCGACTCCAAAACTACAAGTAACGAGCTTTAACCCATATTAACGAGCATCGATCATCAATCAATTTTAAAAGTTCTTTCAAATTAATTAAGTAGTACAATTTTTTAACAAAATTTCACCAGCCTTGTTGAATAGATATGCGTTTTGGGGAATGTTTGGTTAATTGAACAAAGGTTTTCGGTAATGGAACGTGGCACCCTCCAGATTAGAAAGAGTACAGACCTCTGGGGAACTATTTGAAACTGGTTTAAAATTAGCATTTTTACAGAGGAATTATAAACTCTGGATATGCCAGCTACAGTAGTTTTAGGAAGATTTTTTTGCACTAACGGCAACAGTATCGAAGTATTTTGCACAGATCCCCTTCTGTGGATTTACGAAAAAGTGCATTTTTTAGGGTACAGTTTAGTTATTTGTACAAAGGTTTCGGATTAAAGTGGCCAAATGCGTGACCCGAACTTTAATTTCACACACTTGTAGTCAATGGCTATATCAATTATTTAAAATAAATTCTTGGAAAATCTGATAATTATTTAGTTAAAATAATAATAGCACTTTTATTGCATTACTTTAAACTAATAATTAGCAATTTAGTCACTCTGAAAATTACTTTTACACCTGTTAATAAAACGTCCACATTAGATTATTCAGTATTCAGCTCTCAAACTCTGAAATATGAACGAGGGATAAAAGACCAAAGAGACTAAGCAAAAACCCAGTTGAAACACATGTTGTTTAAACCCACGTTTTTTTAACAGCGTAAATATTAATTTGTTCAAGAAATGTTATATGCCCTAGATAACGGTAACAGTAGGTGAGCCCCCTGTTTTGCCGTAAATCGGAAAGAGGAACCAACTATGGGTTAAGATCCCGATTTTGTCATGGGAAATTCAGATTTAAGACCTAATTCGTTTTTATTTGCATAGTATTTGTAAATATTATAGTTACATATGTACATAAATCTAATAATTGCTGGCACAACTATTTTCCGTTCTTAAATAGCATTACACAAACAAATCGCAACATTCATGAAAGAGGCTAACGGGGTTGCTTTTGCAACTAAAGGAAATTGTATCCGAGTTGGAGCGTTCTTTTGCAACTCGGGTGCAAAGGATTTTAATTGTTCTTGTGTTATGGGAAAATATGTAAAACCTGTAAAAACGGGTCACCTTTTTAATTACATTGAAAATTTTTCATCTTAGTTTTACAGATTATCTTCTTAATTTTATTGAAAAGACATACCCACTCATAATAAGAAAGTATTCTTATTGGAAAAAAGTCGTGAAGAAATCCGATAAATTTTGTTCTGATATATAGAGCATTTTAGGAGGCATTTTCGATCTTTGTATTACTCCTCCTAAAGTATTACCCGTACAACTCTACATAGTTATATGTACCACTGAGTGTACTGTTATATGCCATAACGTAATTTAGCAAGTACAGAACTAACGAGCTAATCAGTTTACATATGAATCTATACGTTAGCCATAGGATACGAGCAAATGGTGGCGACAAAGAACGTTGATTACAAAGAAGTTGCATGGCGTTCCGTTTCCTGTGCCAAAAATTTTCGTCCAATTCCCCACGCAAAGAAACCAATTTGATCTAATCATATTCTAATATCAATCAGCAAAAACAAATTAGTTCTGGTATGGTGAATTGTATGAGACTTTCTGTTAGAGTCACGTTGGGATGGGATACAGCTTCTTTGTAATCTACGTTTGGTGGTGAGCTCAGTGGATGAGAATGCGGATGCAACGTTATACAAGATGAACACCGAAGGCGTCAAACCCATAGAAATTACACTCAAATTATTTTTTCGTAGGGGAAATTATACAACTAGACTGAAAGAAATTTTTGAAGAGTATTTTCTTTTTTGGTTCGATCTGCTATGCCAAAAGCATATCGCCAAGGAAAAAACTCATCGCGCTTCTGGTCTGCTAAATGAATATCTAATAACAGAAACGAATGTTAGATAAGGCAATGGAAGCTTGGAAATTGTTACACGCGCTGGTGTGTTACAAGTATGTTGCGATATTAAAGCAAACACAATGCACTTTTCAACACCCAGACTTAAACTGTGATAAAATAAATTTACATAATAAGTTTTCAGTACTTATGTAAGTACTTTTGCGCTATAACCGTTTAAGCGAATTTGGCCGAACTTCTTCTAGAATTTGTAGTATGCGTCTTGATGTTGTAACACACATTGAGGTGCTACAGTTTTACGCACACTGTACAACCAAAAACACTAAAAGCTTAAATTGGAAGAAATGTTTGAAATTTATAAACGTTGCGCCACGTATTTATCTTTATGCGTGCACTTATATAAATTTGAACGTTGACATCGGGGCCTTCTTTTAATATACATACATAAGTTGTTTCGTATTTTTTTTAATTTTTTATTTTTTTCTGTTATTGTGTGACTGTGAAAAAATACTGGGAGATTGTTAAGAGTTTTACTTTTTAAATTATGTATACAGTTTTAGTATTTTGACAAAAAATACAGAAAATTAATGTATTATATTAACAAAATTTCTATTAAATACAATGAAATGATTTTTTCTAGGTTTCATTAAATGAGATCTATCTGCAAACTCCTCACCAAAACTACCCAGTATTTCGTGGAAACCGGTCTAAATGCGAGTGCAGGAAGTATATTTTTATCCTCATGTTGCACCCTAGCTCTTTCAAGTTCGATAGCATGAACTCATCAAGCTCGACGTGGTCGAATTCCATGCTTTTGATTCCATTTCAGTCATTGATAAATTAGAAGTTGCCTAATATGTGCCCCATCAAAAATACCAGCTATCAATTTTTCTGTAATTAATACTAGAAACTTGCGTGACAGAAAATTGGAACAGTCGTCCCTTGTGTCATCGCCTTCGCAAAATGTTTCATTATGCCGAGTTTAATGTGAAGTGATGGAAGTGGGATGCAGTCTTAGCTAACTAAAGGCATGTTTTTCACATTTGTGGTGCCAACTTTTAGCTCTTCCCACACTGGCCAAACTTTTTGTGACCAATGGTGTTGTTTATCAAGACTGTCCAAGATACACATAAAACTAGGGAACTTCGTATATCTCAAAAGAAAGTTAATCATTTTTAGATCAACACAAATTTTCATTCAAATCATTTGTGGTCTTGATACTTAATTTTTTCCATAACTTTAGAAATATTTGTGTATTCTTCTTTTATAGTCACTGAATGTGCAATCGAAATGGATCCATACTTACGAGTATTATGAAGTAAACACACACTTTAAACTTCTTTTGCTGCTGGCTATGAAAAGACGACAATCACTAGGTTGATACTTTTTAATCTCACCTGTTTCAAAATACCACCATCATCGTAACAAAAAACTCCGTCTCTAGAGAAAAATACGGTACGGATTTTTTATCGGGTACGATAAAATGTATTGTTGGTTTCCGGAGTAAGCAAATTATTTTCTTTTAAACGAATGTTAAAATTTCATAAGCTTCTTTCGGTACGTTCAAATATCTTTCTAATGCATTAAGTTGTTTTTGGAACAGAGTTTCCACTTGATGTATTTCGTTCGGGTTCAGAGGGATTCGGATCATCAGAAGATTTAGATTTGCTGGGTTGTTCCCAGAAGGTTTTCCGTTTAGTTTCAAAACGCAGAAGTAACAGTCGTCATGATAGATTCGAGGTTTTCGCCATTTCAAAAGTGTTACAAACATTATCGCATCTCTTTTTCCACTATACCATAGCTGTAGATATACTATACGTTTCTGGCATACAGTACGATGATCCCATGGATGTCATAATTACACAATTTTATTTTAAAGTATTAATGATGCGCAGTTTTTACGAATTCCGATATATTTTTTTGTTATTTTGCAAAATATATTAACAACAAATGTAGCGAAACAATCGGACAGCAACAAGATATAATTCTGTGTCCAATAAAAATCGAAAATCTAAGTAAAAATAGTTAGAAAAGGTTATTAGATATAACTTGAAAACAAAAGCTTTTAGAGAAATGCCCGTCAATATGAAATAGAAAGAACTAAAAACCGAAAACAAATTTTTTATTTGTTAACCATTGTAATTATTTTGTAATTATATACATACAAATATATGCATTTTAAATATTGTATTATTTGTAGCTTAGAAAGTAATATACGAGTATACTAATATTAAAGCAGTATCTCCTCTCTCTAATGGTATACTATGTCATATGCACACAGGTTAGCGGATTTAATGTACTGTAATTTTTTCCAAAGTAGTAGATAACCTGTAAAACTGCGACGATACACTCTTCAATATAATTAAGAAGGAAATCTTGGTTTTCATTAGAGTCTCTTCTTAATTTTAATGAGCCGATAATCTAATCAAATTGAAATTATCGCCACCTACATTTTTTTAAGTAGACAATTTTCTAAAAATAAATTTTACACTGTTTTTGTAAACTCTTTAGAAGTGTTACTTATAATTATAATAAGTTTAACTATTTATATATTATTATAACAGGTTTTACATATTTGCTTATAACATTTATAATAAATATTCTTGTAAATCTTGTTCTTATAATTCTTATTTTTATAATTCTTATAATTTTAAAGAGCATGTTTTCCAATATTTGTTGGCCCTTATAACATTAGGGGCTTTATTGCACAACTGGCTTCTTTAATATAAAAGCACAAAAAAGGCATCGGGTAAAGATATTTATATTTAGAAACAATTATAGCTTTATTCATTGGAAACTTCTGGAGCAATAAATAATTACATAAACCAAAAATTTTCATTTTCCAAAGAACAATATTTATAACATTAAACAAAAAACAATATAAAGTATATTGTTCACAAAGTAAATAAACGCAATTAAAATTTCTCTTTTATATTGTACATATATACATATATACATATGTATGTAGATATGTATGACATTAAAGGTTCATTAAAAAAAAGGTTTTCTTTACTAATAAATTCAATTTTTACTAGAGACGATCTCCGATCTATCCGACGATCTAATTCTTTTTGATGATATTATTTGTAACATCAAAACAGGGAGGTTTCTACTGCCAATTGCATATTTTTGAACAAAATTCCAAAGAAATTAATAAACAAGAAATTATCTCCTTGTTTTCAGCCGTTTTCGTTTTCAATAAATTTAATTAGAAATTCAAAATAAAATCAATAAGATTTTCTAGCGAAAATTTCTTCATCTTGCCCCCTCTAGTTCTCCTTGGCCAAATAGCGTACTTATTTTACAAAGAAGTAGCATACTTTCACCGGATATGCCAACAGAATATTTTAGAATTTATAATATTTTGTAATCTACGTTCTTTGTCCTTGGCTACCTGGCTTTTTTTAGATGATCTCTTTAATTACACAGTACGACAAAATCAATTTTTTTTTGGTACACATGTTAGCACGTCAGAATTTTGAGAAAATCGATTTTTAAGCTTCAAAGGACCGTGGAGGTTCACTTCCTGACATGCTACAGCAAAACGCCGATACACGTATTTTTTTATTTTAAGCCTATTTTCATATTCTGTTAACATTTCCCATGTGTACCAACCACTGTCGTACCAGAGAACTTGTAAGTAATGAGAAGGCGCAAATGTTAAAACAGCCTTTTCATCAACAAAATTTCTACGTGCCGTCGGGAGAATTCAACATAGCAATTTAATTCTACCATACGAATAAAAACCATTTTCACCATATTTTGCTATATTTAGAGCAGAGAGGCTATTGCGGAGGCGAGCGGCTGCATGTGTTTAAAAATAAGTAAACAAAAAACCCCTTTCTGGATCGCGAGGAGCAATTTGAGACGGCAGATGAGTTATGCAACAAGTGTGGATAACAGAAGTGTGGAAAGGGAAAGGGGGAATCGTCAAAAGAATATTCTTTCGAGTTTTCGGGAATTTTTGTGTCAATCGCCATCAGCGCGTGCACATGTACGCAAATGAGTTGATGCGCGCATGAATTGCTTAATAAATGCATCCATGTATGTATGTACGTATGTATGTAGTTTCAGATATTTTAGAATATTTAGCGCTGGTGCAGGCACAATTGCAGCTGCGGTTGCGATGCGCTGTGATGTGATTAAGATTTAGCGTAGGTCAAGGTTGAAGTTGTACACATGCACATTGTATGTACATATTTACATACATACATATGTATATGCATCTATCAACTAATCTTTATTTACTAATTTTCTAAGTCAAAAATAAGTTTAACAAAAACATGACAAAATTATATTTTTTAATGAAAAATCAACTATGGTTCATTATACATACTTATGTATGTACTTACATAAGTGGAATCAAGAAAAGATTCATTCACACATTCGCAATTTTTCAGCGCAAGTGCACAGCGAAGCATTGTATTAACATTGTATATGCATATCTACATATTTACGTATGTATGTACATACTTACAACAACAAAAAATTTATTCATAAGCGCTCGCGTGTATTTCCGAAAACAAAATATGTATGTATGTATGTATGTTCATTCATAAGCGCAAGCATTTCATCTCCCCGCGCACGCAAATGTTCCCCGCAACAATCATTTTTACGACGAACACAAAAATGCTAAAGTCTTCAATTTTACAAACCATTGACGGTCATTGAAAAGATTCAACATCGCAATATCAGACAATAATCTAATTGGCCAACGTTGTCTGACAAATTGCTGGCATTCTAGAATATTCTGGAGCATTCTAGAACATTCTAGAACTTTTGACCAAATGCGCGCATCAACCCATTTGCGTACAAGTGCACGCGCTGATGGCGATTGACACAAAAATTGCCGAAAACTCGAAAGAATATTCTTTTGACGATTCCCCCTATCCCTTTCAACCCTTCTCTTATCCTCAACTGTTGAATAACTCATCTGCCGTCTCAAGTTGCGTTTCGCTATCCCGAAACTGGTTTTTTTGTTTACTTATTTTCTTTCTATGGTTTTTGTTTTGATTTATTATTTATCTTCTTTTTGTACACATGCAGCCGCTCGCCTCCGCAAAAGAGCCCCTCTGCTCTAAATATAGCAAAATATGGTGAAAATGGTTTTTATTCGTATGGTAGAATTAAATTCAGTACTTTTCGGAGGTGAATTCTCTCCATCGCACCCGCAAATTTTGTTGATGAAAAGGCTGTTTTAACATTTGCGCCTTCTCATTACTTACAAGTTCTCTGGTCGTGCTGTGTTATAGGTGAACTTGATTGTAGAATTGAATCAATAAAAAAGCTTAAACAAATTAACTTTATTATTATATGTAGCAATAAATATTTTCTAAATAAGAATCTTAGAAATGAAGAAAATGAAGAAACGAAAAATACAAGTATTATACATCGGCTGTTACACACGAAGGCATTGCAAACTCACAATCGCTGAATCATAAACACTCGATGAAACTTTTCTCACATTACTTTACAACTATTAACCTAGCTTCTTGTAGTAAATTAAGAGTAAGTTATTTTTCGGATTTCCGGAAAAAGCTAACTATATATTTGTAATTGATATTGTATACCAAAGAAGAAATTTCACAAAATTCTACAAAAAGAAAACCAGCCTTTTGTTGAGTTTGAAAGAGAGCTTAGCAAACAAATTGAGTTTTGTGAATACAAATTTGATGGGCAATCGCACAAGGATTGTATCAAGGCAAATTCATATCAGGTGGTGTTATAAGTACAAAAACAAAAATTTACGCTAACAAAATACACGCACAATTCAATCAGCTGCTTGATCAACTTCACCTTATATGAATTCGCTTGGGATTGTATGTTGTCATTGGTGCGCGTGACAATAAGTTACAACTAAAGTTATTGGAAGGAAAGGATGAATCAATACAAAAAGTTGAAACGTGCAAGATGTATGAAACTGAACACAACTAGTCAAACAAGTGTTTGGCTCAACATGAGCTAAGGAAAACAGTCAACCAGTAGCGCGGTGTCGTAACGATTTCACAGCAAGTTATTTGGAAACATGCATATCAATTACCGATCAGGTGGGTGCAATGGTCATTTCGAAATCGGATAACAACTATGGAAATCGTAAACCGGATAAAAACAATAACCATGTATAACAACTGCATCACCTCCTCAACTGGGAAGACACATATAATGTTGTACAAAACTAAAATAGGTTTATTAAGGTAGAACGTATTACTTTGAAATAATATTAGAAAACAAAAATGAAAATTATTCGTTTTATGATTATAATGGAACTAAAGTAAATGTTTTAAGAACAGTTGAATCAAAATGTTTTAATGAAAATGTAAAGATTTTTTGGCATTCTTAAATATGCAGCTAATGATGTCGAATTTAAATGAACGTAAGATCATGTATTGGATTTTAGAAAAATTTGCTTAATGTCGTAACAACAAAACCGGTTTGATCCTAAGTTGCCGGCCATTGTGCAAACGGATGCTTCCAAGAATGGGCTTGGTTGCGTAATGATTCAAAACGTACACCCAGTAGGATATGCGTAAAAGTGAACACAATTGGGCTCAGGTCGGAAGCTGTTAGCCATCATTTTCGCATGTCGACGGTTTCGTTATTTTTTGTATGGACGTGAGTTTACGGTTGTTAGTGATCACAAACCGTTGGAAACGCTGATCAAAGGGGATATTGACGGTGTAGCAATGCTACTTCAGTGAATGTTCGTGCCACCTTTGGTATGTCCTTAGATAACAGTTATTTACAAACCTGGAAAAGAAATGCTTGTGGCCGTCTGCCTTTCACGAACCCAATTGCAAGAATGTACGCAACATACGAAGTTAACGGGAGTTATTCATTCAATCCCTAATTCAGTATGTTTATCTATACAAAATTCTTATTTGTGCCGTTCAACCATTGAACATGATGAGCAATTCTTGAGAATTGTCGACATGTGGAAAGCGGGTGCCCAAACTGCTAGCGGTATTCAGTAGTTTAACATCATCAGCTGATTGCAAGAGATTCATAATGAGTGTATATTAATGGGTTGCACACAATAAACTATTTAAATTTGTTGCCAACAGCATTATAATTCATTAAAAATTAAAGCAATATGGTTGTAGTAAAATTAATATTGAAATTAGCTGTTAAAAATTCGTTATACTTCTTCAAATTTAAAGCTGTCAACAATCAATAAATACAGCTACCCATCTATATATACATTCGATCAAAATGGCAGAACATGATACATAAGTAAGTAAATGTACACAAATTTTTTTTCTTATTATGTGTATTGAAAATGAATCGTAATTTTTTACAGATTTGAGCAAAACATAAAGCGTTTGTTCAATACTTTCCTCAATTTCCTTATTTTGAGACCTGCTCAGGACCTGAAGCTGGCAAATTAGTGACTTTATTTTGAGACTAGAGACTTGAGACGGGTTACTGAATACCGAATAGTCTAATTACACTGTGAAAATAGAGGCTAAATTAGAAGACCCATATCGCAGCGTTTGTTTACGTTAGTTCGAATTTTTTTTTTAATCGACCTTCGAACTTTGCAGTCAGCATATTGTTTATATGGTTTTTTGGCTATAACTCGTCGACTAATTGATATTTTTTCAATCTGTTAAAGCCAAATTATTGCTAGAGACCTGTGCAACAATTAAAATTAAAAAAAAAATTGATTTAGAAAATTTTTGTAGTGTTCATGAAGCAAAATGTTGGACTTTTTTTTCATGCTTTTTGAACATATTTTCTACAAAACTAAGTCTTTTTTGCTTTCTGTTTGACCTATAATATGCTACTCAGTTTCTTCAATAAATTTCATTTGAAAAGAAAACAATCATAATACAAAACTTGCGTTTTCCAGCTTAATATTAATTTACTTTTCATTTCTTATGTACCAATTTTTTCAGTGTTGGTTTTGAAGAAACATTGAAAAAGAAATTATAAAAATATGGAAAAAAATATAATTTTGGAATACTCTCTCTATTACCTTGGTAATCGTCATCATCATCAGAAAGGTCGATAATTTCGTCCAACAGTTTTTCTGGAATTTCATCTCTGTCTTCCCCTCTTCCTCTTTTTCCTCGTCTTCCTCTTCTTCAAAGGTGTTTTTATACCACCAACAAATTTCAAATAGTATTGCATCTGGAGATTTCTTTCCTCTGTACCTGAAACGAAAATAGTTTTCAATCGTTAACATGTTTAAATTGTGCACTCTGACAAAGATATTAGAAAAATCTAGGATTCAAAATATGCACACTCTATAGTTACCTTATTTCAAATGGAAGCGCAGATGCTCATCAGATTCAGTTGGCAACTGTTGAGCGAGTTGATCAAGACTCTGATGTAAGAGATGAATTTTGTACGACATATTAACCCCAATTTCATCGAAAGCTGCCAACATGTTTGCAACAGATTGCCTGAAGTTGTATTTGCGTTCTTTACCCAAAAGTCCTTTAATGACTGCTTTCAATGCGAGCCATGCATTTAATTCTCGGTCTGTCAGAACTTGGTCAAAATCTTGACGACTCATTAGTTTCCGTATATCGGGACCATTAACAACCCCTTCCTGAATTTTGGCGTTACTTAGTCTTGGGAAAATGTCTTTTAAACGGTTGAATACTGCTGGTCTTTTTGCGATACATTTCAAAAAATGTTTAGCAATGCAGAGTTTAATGTGGAGCAACGGCAATAAAATTTTCATTTCAGGAACAAGACTTTCATGTAGCCTATTATCTTTAGGCCATTTCTGTCCAATGCGACTATTCCAGTTATGCTCTTTGTACTGGTTTCTTCCTTTAATACCTTCTCCGTATCGTGAATCCCAATCGCACAAAAAACACGGATATTTTGGACGGCCAGATGCCGTTAAGCCTGTAATCAATGAAACTATTTTGAGGTCGCAGCAAATGCGCCACTGGTGTTCGTTATTTTCTTACTCTTTTTGGCGTTTTCGATATGCTGTTACTTTGGTACCTTTCGCCAGCAAATTATTTCCTTTCAAAAATGAAGCCAGTTGTTCTGATGTTTTCTGAGTCAAACACAAAATGCAACAATTGCATCCAATTGCTTTTGTGTGACTAGGATTGGGTCCTTTGATGTTTTTGATGCGAGAAATATTGTTTATAGGCTTCCAAAAAACAATCACTCGCATTGCCACATTTTTCATCGCTTGCTATGAAACGTCCACAAACATTACAAAAATGGTCCATTTTACATTTTGGTTCCAATATATATTACACAATGTTGTTTTTGTTATTTTTATGAAATCGGTGCACTTAACTTAAATCACTCACAAAATGAAATAAGTTCCAAAAAAATTAATAGCGAATTTTAACACGACCGAGCGAAAATTAAAAGACATCAGCATCGGCTGAGTTTCGAGTCTTAACTGAATCTTTATTTTTGATATTAGTTCGCTTGTACGAAATAAATAAAAATCGCTACCTGTGTGGTGGTTGGAAACAAAAAAGAGGAAGACGAGGAAAAGGAGGAAGAAATTTATTGCATTTGGATGCAAAGTTCGAAGGTCGATTTAAAAAAAATTCGAACTAACATAAACAAACGCCGCTATACGGGTCTTCTAATTTAGCCTCTATTTTCACCCCTCACTCTCAGAGTCGACCTAACTTTTGCTAACCTGAATTTGTTCCACAGTGGTAATAATGATATATGTTCATGTGGAAGGTCTTCTATTTTATCTGCAAGTGGTAATAATGATATATGTTCATGTGGAAGGTCTTCTATTTTATCTGCAAGTGAATTAGATCCAGAATATGTGACGAATAAGGATGGGGAAAAAATTCCCAAATTAGTTAAACCAACCAAATCAACTTTGAGAGAAATTTGTTGGTTAGAAGTAACTCCACCTTCTTGTAATATGATAAAATTACTACAATAATTCGAAGTTTTGTATAAATTAATTAAATTATGAATTTATAATCTGAATATGGTTTTGAATCATGAATTAATTTAATGAGTTTAAAAATATATGGATTAATTATAATCGGTGATTTATCTGGAAATACTTCTATTATTAAAAATGGGATACAGACTAATCACTGGAACAACAGCCAATAACGGTACATTCCCTTATATTTTATCATTCTGATCGTGATGATAATAGTTTGATATTTGACAATTTTGTTTACCTTTTCTAGAAAATACTACAACATCCCATTACAAAATAAAATAAAAATGTATTATTTTATGCCATTATTTTGCTGACTTTAATGTATGTAATAGCTTAATTGCATTCTTTCGTGGCATAACATGGAGAAATTGATTTTAATGGGCTTGGTGGTATAGGGAAAAATTTGTATGAAAGTTTACCTAGACCTGATGCCCTAAAGCAATTTCTGATTTAGTAAAAAATAAATCTGGCACAATAACATTTGATTTGACCATCAAAATTAGAAAATAGATCTATCTTTAAACTTTTTCAACTCAGAAATTGCAAAAAATACCTCTTTCAAAATTTAGCATTATTTTAAGGAAAGTTCCGATTTTATGAAATTATTTTTTTGGCAAATCCTTGATGTTCCGAGTAATAAAAAATTCGAGCGAAAATAAGTAGTTCAACAAAACAATTTCAATTGTAAGAATTTGAGATTTTACCCAAAAATTAAAGTGATTTTTTTTTGTAGGACTAATAGTTTTCGAGATAAAAATCCTTTAAAAAAGGCCTTTGTTTCTTTTTTAAAATTATCAATCGCAAATATATTGCAAAACAGCGCTAATACAATGCGGTGCTAATTATAATACAACGAAGTTATATGCTCTGAGGTGCACGCGGACTTTAACTGCGACAGGTAAGGCTCCGAGTCGATGTTAGGCTCCTCGAAATCAAATAGCATATTGTTTAAGATGATAGACTCAGAGCATCTATCCCCTTGATTTAGCATTGAGAATAGTCGCTTTGATAATATTGGGAATCCATTTTGTACAGCGTAATCGTGGCGGATTTGTATTTTGAGTGGCAACGTGTTTGGTGACGTTTCCGAGAGATCTAACGAATTTAAGAATTCAGCCGGATAGTTAATAATCGCATATGCATTCCTAACGTTGTGAACTGATTTATACGTCGTACACCGGGCCGTGAATCACATTGCTGATTGCATTGACGCCATCGTTTTTTGCCGCCAAAATGGCACGATGGAAAAGCCATTGATAATTTTTTAGAAATGTTCATCCTTTCTAAAACTTGTTTAACTGATTTCTCAATTGATGTCACGTTCATACAAAAGTTTTGTGGAAATGAAATACGCTTTTTTCTGGATCAATTTGAACTTTCTCGTTACCAATATCTACCAGTTGTTTTAAAAAAGTAGCAGCTGAAGCATATTGTTGCAGACTTACATTCGTATTAGAGGCCAAAGTAAATTTTTGTATGCACAGAATTACGCCTAAGGGGTCGCTGATGAATTGTTTTAGTAACTGTAATTGAATGTGACATACACCTGCGCCAAATGGTATCGGAGAAATAAGGAGTTTAGTTTTATATTGTATGAGGCGTGCCATTGCACTTTTTTCCAAAATGATATCCAGCTTGATCTATAGGGCACATATGTATGTATACCTAAATATCATCCAACACCGCCCACAGGTAGCCGATAAAACAAACACACTCATTTATATATATATGTACATATATAAGATAGAAAAACATTCAACCATTGTGTATCCAAGAACGTTTTTTCTCGAACCAAACAAACTTTGGAGCTATGTACATATATGTATATGTGTAATTACACTTGCAAATTTTGCGTGGAAATCTCATGTGAATCATGATCACGTTTACATTCATACATACATATGCATATACCGGAGTTTTCCGATTTAACAAACATTTGATTCTACGAAACTCACATATAAAGAGAACCCGAATTGTTGATATCACTGGTCGACGGCCAAAATTTACTAGAGACGCCGTTATGAAATTCGTATGTAAAACCACCCCCTGGTTTCGAAAATCGAGTTCATTTTTGATTCTATGGTACCGTTTTTGAGATATTTGCAATTAACCGTTATTCGAAAAAACCAAAAAGATGGCTCTCTTTAATTACGTATATCTCACGAACGGGTCAAGTTTACAGAATCAGAAAGACGATAAAATTTGATATAAATGCATGATGCATTGTTTTTTGCTCAACCAGATAGTTTTCGAGATATTAGCTTATCATTTTAGATTTTTGTTTTTTTTTATGAAAAAATATGAAAAAAATTACTCTTTGCGAGGGCAGCATTCCAAATCCACAACTTTTTTTCCAGATATTTTTTCTTTACGTAAAGATCTGTTTAATTAGAAAAAAGATAGGCTATCATCGAAGAAAATCGATGCAAAACTACGTAAGTTATAAACGATGAAATAAAAATACCCAGGTTGCGCAACTTCAATGTATGTATACATACATATATTAAAGGTATAAAATGCAAATGGGATATTATCCGGATAAACGAATAACACCATAACAATGATAATACTTTTTCTTTAAATAAATCAAATAGTACTTTTAATACTCGAATTGTTTTATAGTAGGTAGAGTGGTTGCATCGAAGGGAAGAGTGGTTGGGTTCGAAACCTGTTGTAGGCATGTAGTTATAATCATGTATTTCCGTCACTTATGGGTAAGTATGCAGGTAAATTTTCAAAATTTTAAGACACAGAAAATTTTTAAAGCCTACATCTAAAGCAGGTAGTATTTTCTTTTCCCGGCTTCGTATAAAAAGGAACTTTTCTGTCTAGGTAAGACTTGATTTTTTCAATTTTATTCTTGTTCCGAGTATAAATATGAGTTAATGCGCCTTGGAACTTCATAACATCTGTCAGGCTCGCCGGAGATAGTTCAGTTCATAATTCAATTTCCAAAACCGTGATTTATTAAAAAAAAAAAAAATGAGTAAAAGGACGCGAGAATGTGAGTGTAATAACGATCCAGATATGTTCTGTTTCAAGTGTGGCCAATATACTATCATAAGGCGACGACGAGTGTTCTCAGATCATATCAAAACTTTATACTCCAAGTATTTTGGCATTGAGCCCAAAAATGCTGAAAAACCATGGACACCGAACACTTTGTGTACATCGTGTCGAGTAGAATTGATTCAGTCGGAATCAGGACAACAAATAAAATTTGAGACACCAATGATATGGAGAGAACCTATTTGCCATTCAATAGAGTGTTATATTTGTCAAACAAAAGTACTTGGCGTTGGAAGATCAAGAAGAGTAACCTATGCTAGCGTACCTACAGTGACATTACCAGTACTACATTCAACGGCAGTTGCGGATCGAGTTCCATTGTCAACAGTAATATCTGAGTGCGGGGAATCAAGTTGTACTGAATTTCGCATGGGAAACGAGAGAAACGTTCTGTCACAAGCACAACTTAATGATTGGATAAGAGATTTGGAACTATCCAAGGAAAAGGCCGAGATCCACACTTCTCGTATGCAACAATTTAAATTTGTGTCATCCGATGTAAAGGTGATATATTGTAGAACTCGTCACGAATCATTTTCCAAACACTATACCAAGAACGACAGTATATGCTACTGCAACGACATTCTTGGTTTATTCAAAGAGTTTGGTCAAACATATGAATCAAAAGAGTGAGTGAATACTCAAATTTATCAAATATGAAGAGAATGATTGGAAAATATGTTCTGATCTCAAAGTCGTTGCAATGCTATGCGGTCTACAAAGTGGCTACACCAAGCACTGCTGCTTCCTGTGCAAGTGGGATAGTCGAGCTCGTAAGGACCACTACGTCAGAAAGGATTGGCCGGAAAGAGTCGAATTTACCGTTGGTGTGGATAACATCAAATACACCCCTCTTGTCAAGAAAGAGAAAATCATACTTCCACCCTTACACATCAAGCTCGGTCTCATTAAAAACTTTGTTAAGGCTTTGGACAAAGAAGGCGAAGCATTCGACTATTTGAAAACAATTTTTCCAGATATTTCTCAAGCCAAGATAAAGGAAGGTATTTTTGTTGGACCACAAATAAAAAAGTTGATCAACAATAATCAATTCAAAGGACTACTCTCATCAGTTGAGGCAGCAGCGTGGGAATCCTTTGAAAAGGTCGTTGCTTCTTTTCTCGGTAGACACAAAAGCCCTAACTACGAGCAGATAGTGAACGACTTAATCAATAATTATGCGAAAATGGGTAAATATTAAAGGCTTCTTAAAATTAATTTCCCAAAATTTTATAACTTGTTATCTAACTAATATTTTCTTTCCAGGCGTAAATATGTCTTTAAAAATTCACTTTCTCCACTCACATTTCAGCTTTTTTCCGGCAAATCTTGGCGACGAAAGTGATGAACATGGCGAAAGGTTTCATCAGCAAATGAAATTAATTGAGAATCGATATCAAAGATTCTGGGACGTCGCAATGATGGGTGATTACTGCGTGTTTCTCATAAGAGAAACCGATCCTAAACTGAATAAGCGTCAAAGTAGAACACATAATTATTTCGACTACATAGTAAAATCAAATTAAGATAAAGATTGTTAGAATATAGTATAAACATAAATAAATTTAAAAAAAAGTTAAAAATATGGGTAATTTCATTCATAAATTGAACTTTTAACTCAATAGAAACAGAGCATAGCTAGATATTTCACTCTTCTTTATACCATACATACGTTTTGAGGTATACGTTGAAATTGCGCAACCTGGGTATTTTTATTTGATCGTTTATAACTTACGTAGTTTTGCATCGATTTTAGCCTATCTTTTTTCTAATTAAACAGAGCTTTACGTAAAGAAAAAATATCTGGAAAAAAAGTTGTGGTTTTGGAATGCTGCCCTCGCAAAGATAATTTTTTTCATATTTTTTCATAAAAAAAAACAAAAATCTAAAATGATAAGCTAATATCTCGAAAACTATCTGGTTGAGCAAAAAACAATGTATCATGTATTTATAGTAAATTTTATCCTTTCTGATTCTGTAAACTTTTTTGAAATTGCTTGACCCGTTCATAAGATATACGTAATTAAAGGGAGCCATCTTTTTAGTTTTTTCGAATAACGGTAAATTGCAAATATCTCAAAAACGGTACCATAGAATCAAAAATGAACTCAGTTTTCGAAATCAGGGGGTGATTTTACATACGAATTTCATAACGGCGTTTCTGGTAAAGAGAAAAAGTTGAAATTCGTGGTCCAGTGTATTTAGTACATACTTCATATAACGAACGAGAGGAATGAAGCTGTACTCAGTTTAACGAAGAACATATAAAATAAGTATATGTTTTTCAAAAGAAAAAAATTATTATTAAAAAACTGAAATAAATAAAAGCACTTTGAAAGTATGTCGTATGCCGGAAAAACACGTACATATGTTCACGCTGGATAGAGCAATATTACAGGAAATAATGCTTATTTTGAAAGTGAAGCTCTTCGTTTGTGTAATATTTCCAGTAAGAATCAAACTGCTACTGAAAAGGGAATTCCGATATCCAAGGGGATTTGGAAAGAAAAGCCTACCTGTAGCTATTCAAAAAATGCATGGATGACGTGCACCAAATAGAAATATTAATTTTGCACCACATTTGTTCTGCAGGGAAGTCTTTCAAAAAGGTTTTAAATTTTATATCCTTCTTGCAGGGGTTATTATATAGGTGAAATGTTTTCTCCCCCAAAACAATTTGCTTCTTCTTATTAAACGCATTTCGTAAAAAATACCGCAACTGGTAAAATTTGAGGGTTGGGGTTCCTAAGCTATCGCCTACAGCTACCACAGAGCATAATGTGAGATAATTAAGTCAAACCCCGTTTCCATCGCAAATGTCAACTTATTTATTTTTTAAAAGTTTTTTTTGTTAAAATACAACAAAAAATATATCATTTAATTTAAACGAATTGCCATGAGAATTATTATGCTCCTTAAATCGCAATGGTGCTATATATACATACATATATACTTTGTAAAGTCATGAAGTTTTAAATTGCAAAAGTTATGTTGTTGGATTGTATAGAGAAAAGTAAATAAGATGAAGCAATTTTTTATATTAGAAATTTTACTTACATACTTGTTGCTCCTCTATTTTCAGATAAATATGTATGTACCTAAGTATGAACCTATTGTAAGTATTTAGAAATCAACTCTTACAACAATTAAAATACTGAAATTTCTCTATGGTGCTTATTAGCTTTTTCGGTTTTATCTAAAAGATGGTTCTAGCACGTCTTGATGACTAAAATTTAAAATCTGCTTTTGATTTATAAGGTGTTTTATCCTATGGCCCAATACATTTTCATACATAAGTACATACTCGTACATACATATGAAGGTCATTATTTTAGTATTACGGAACCGCTTCAATTGCTTGAGTATAAGTACCTATGTATGTGCATATGTACATATGTAAGTATGTATGTAACTATACTCATAATCAGGCGCATTTTCTTCGAATGACATCGTTATCCACTTATTCAATGAAATTACTTTGTATAAATGTGGAGGTTTTAAAACCTTTAACACTTTCATTAGGGCGATACAATACTCATCACATGCGTGTAGTATACGCAGCATCATCTTAATAATATTAACAACATAAAATTCAAGCATAATATGCTGTTATATTATGACGTTAATCCCGCCGACTGCGGCTAACACTTGGTACTTGTTGGCTGAATATATTTGATGAGATTACCAGCCGGCCGTGACAAATGGAACCGCCGGTGTTTTAAATCAAATTAGGGTGTGATGGCGAAACAATTGTACACAGAGAAAAATTTGTGCACAGATTGACGCGAAGCTTTAATGGCTCCCTAATTGAATGTGTAAATAAATTTGTAGATTACTCATAAGGTCGGCAGCAACACTTCACTTGTAGAAGCCATGGACAGACATACTTTCAACTCACGAAAGTGCTATATATCTACTAACATCAGTGATATACAAAACTTTTAATAATTATTTACAAATCAAAGATAAAGGATTACTGAACAGTAAATCAAAGGTTGGAGTGTTTCAAAATAGATAATATTTATGTATATTTCCCGTGTCTGGTGTATGTAAAAAAGTGGGTGTATTGATGTCGGAAAACGATCTGGCTTTCTAGGTTTGGTAATATGTGAAATCGACTTGGATATATGGAATTTCAACGCATGCAGCTTATGTGACGTAAAATGATCAAGACAGTATTTATATAATTATGAAATAGAGTAAGTCGTGGTTTTAATAGAACTTTATTAAATGAATATCGTCACGATACTGCTTAAGCGTATGTGTTTCTTATTGGATAGGCTTGCTTATTGGATTGGGATATTCCAATAAGAGCCGGCGACATGTAATGAGTATCCAATGAGAGAGACACTCGATGAGAGAGACAGTGTTGGGAAGCGGTAGGTAGTAAAGATAAATGCTACAATATAACTCCTCCGCCCCTAGGTTTTTGCGTCTCTGCGAACACTAATAAAGCTTAACGACTAAACGAATGCTAAACATACTGCTTTATAAAGAAATAGATACATTACTGATTTTTTTTTTTTTTTTTTCTTTGTGTACAGAAAATAATGCTTAAAGTTACAGTACATTTGTATGAGTGTTTAAACATTATTTGAGTTTTGTAAATTGTATTTTCGCTTTTGTTGAGACTTAAAGTATTTTGTTTGTCTTTTATTTGATGTGTCGATGATGTAATTACCGTCTTTATTGAAACTGCTTAGTTCCTTATATTTAGGTTTACATTTAGGTATTTGTCTATTATTTACAACATTATCTAATTGACAAACTACCTGGTCTCTATTATTATTAAACTTATTGATTCTATCCACTTTGTTCTGCTCAAATTCTTCGCTTAATTTGTGTATGTAATCTCTATCAAAATTTTTTAAAATAAAGTCAATTGGTCTTTTCTTAGTTGTTGAATGTATAGTATTATTGTATGCATTAAATATTTTGAAAAGCTTATCGTCTAGTTCGAGGGATTTGTTCAATGTATCGACCTCCATAATTCTTAAATGTTCATTTAACGTTCCGTGCAATCTTTCAATATCAGAGTTTCCTGTCTTCAAAAATGCTGTTGTTTTGTGAGCTTCAATACATTGTTCGTTTAAAAATAATTCCACTGCGTTATGTAACATGCATCGTTCGTTGTCGAATATCAGTTTTTCCATTTTTCCTAAGAACAAGATTCTCTCCTTCAGTGCTTTCAAAATGCTTATCCATGTTCGATCATTTAATTTATGAAAAGTGGCATACTTTGAAAATTTATCGATTGTGGTCAGGTACATATGGTTTCTACAAGGATACCATATATCCATGTGGACAATGTGATTAAAATGTGTTGGGCTTTCGCTTATTTGAAAAGGAATTTTCACGGGGTGTCTGTCATGCTTTGCAATTTTGCATACCTGATTATTTACCACTAATGTTACTGTTCCAAATAGTCCCGGGAAAAAAATTTTGGATTTAAGTTCGAAAAATACTTCCTTGATACCTCGATGGTTATTTTTCAAATGTTCTTCTTTAATTAGTTGTAGAGCATGTTCTCTGTCCGTAATATCGGTTAGTTTTATGCAGGACCTATACAGGGTTAAATTATAATTTTGAAAGTTTTCCACATAAACATTTTGAAATTTAAGGAAAAGATCGTCATTTTCACAAAAGATGCACATAAAACCTCTGTCTATTAATATTCTTTCCAATAACGATTTTAAATCAGAATGTTCTGTGACCGTTATATGGTTTTGACACTTGCGGTTTATTATTTTCGTAATAAATTGTTCGTGTTCGCCATATTTTAAATAAATTTGATTTTTATAAGAATTTATACATTTATTAGTAATAAAAATATAATTCAGATTATCTTCAATGGCGCTATGAACTGTTGCGTCAGTAGAGCGTATTTCATTACAGTCGCTCTCTACGTCAACTTCATTGCTAAATATAACACTGCGCAACAAAAAAATATTTACATTTTGTGCGCTGGTTTCAAAACTGTAAACCATTCTTCCCTAGCAGCTCTAGTTTTATAGATATGCACACACATTTATGTGCATATGCATATCCCCACTAACCTAAACACGCTCACAGCAATGGTCATATAAGTAGCACAAATGTTACTTCCAAATTTTGCATATTGGGGAATTCCCCTCACTTTGGCAACGCTGATTGGCAGCAAAAAGTCCCGCTATGTCAATGTGTTCAATTTACCGTTATCAATATTGTCGGCGCAGCGCATATTTTCCTTGAGCGTATAAATATCACAAATAAATTTGCAGTTTCATTAAGCAAAGTTGTGTTGATAAGCCGTGCGTTATTTGATCTCTTGTGTATATTTGATTATATTGTACTGTGTAATATTGTTGATATTGTAAAATATTGAGTATGGATCGAAGAAGATGTGTGAATAAAGCTGATGTGTTCTGTTACATTTGTGGAGAATTTACATTAAAACCAAACAGAAAGTCAATTTCTGCATTTATTAAAAAATCCTATTTGGCGTACTTTGGCGTTAGACTTGGTGACCAGGATAAAAACTGGGCTCCGCATATTGTCTGCAAGACTTGCATTGAACACTTACGTCAGTGGACCAATGGTAAACGTAAATGTCTGAAATTCGGAATTCCAATGATTTGGCGAGAACCTACAAATCACAGTTATGATTGCTACTTTTGCAAGGTCAACATCACTGGCATAAATAGAAATAACCGTGGCAAGTGGAAGTATCCTGATATGCCCTCAGCAAGACGTCCTATCCCTCATTCAAATGAAATTCCAATTCCAACATTTCATGAGTTTCTTGAGCTGTCGGCAGATGAATCAATCCCTGCAGGTGATGCTTTAAACAGCAGTCGCGATTCAGACAGTGACTTTACAGAAACACAATCAACTTCGCAAAGCTTCAGTCAGGAAGAGTTATCAGACTTGATTCGAGACCTTGGTCTATCAAAGGAAGGTAGTGAGGTGCTTGCATCGAGATTGAAAGACAAAAACAGCCTGAATCCCGGAACAAAAATAACTTTCTACCGAACAAGAGAGAAAAATTTACTTCGTTTTTTCTCTCAAGAAGAAAGTGTTGTATTTTGTAATGACATTACTGGACTTTTGAAAGAAATGGGCATACATAGATATCAATCAAGCGATTGGCGGTTATTTATAGACAGCTGTAAGAGGAGTTTGAAATGTGTTATTTTGCACAATGGCAACAAATATGGGGCAATACCAATTGCCCATTCAACAAAACTAAAAGAAGAATATGATACTATTGCTTTGGTGATGAATGCGATTAAGTACCATGAACATCAATGGGTAATTTGTGTGGACTTAAAAATGGTTAATTTTCTCCTTGGCCAACAAAGTGGCTACACAAAATTTCCTTGCTTCTTATGCCTTTGGGACAGCAGAGCCAAAACAGATCACTGGCAGAAAAAAGATTGGCCTGTAAGAGATGCAATGGTTGTTGGTGTTAAAAATGTAATACGTGAGCCCTTAGTTACCAGAGATAAAATTATACTTCCCCCATTGCATATAAAACTGGGATTGATGAAACAATTTGTGAAGGCACTTAATAAAGATGGAGAATGTTTTGCGTACATAGGCCGAAAAATGCCAGGAATAACTCCCGAAAAGCTCAAAGCTGGTATTCTGGATGGTCCACAAATAAGACAATTAATAAAAGATCCTCATTTTAAAAATTCGATGACTAACCATGAACGGAGTGCATGGATATCATTTGAAGCAGTTGTTAAGAACTTTTTGGGCAACTACAAAGCCACTCATTATGAGGAATTAGTGAACAACATGCTAGAAAATTTCCGAAATATTGGATGTAACATGAGCATCAAAGTTCACTACCTGCACAGTCATTTAGCCCACTTTCCAGAGAATTTAGGAAACACAAGTGAAGAGCAAGGTGAGCGTTTCCACCAGGACATGAAAATAATGGAATCTCGTTACCAAGGAAGATGGGATAGTCATATGATGGCAGACTATTGTTGGAGCTTAATAAGAGACTGTGCTCCAGGTACTCATTCTAGAATGTCACGAAAAAGAAATTTTCTAAATGTAAATTAAAATTTTTATTATAATAGGAATGTTAGTTGTATCTTCTCGCTGAAGATACCTACTTAATGTATCTGCAACCATGTTGTCTTTTCCCTTGATATAAGTTATATCAAAGTCGTATTCATTTAGTTGAATCTTCCACCTCTGTAACTTCATATTCGGCTCTTTAATATTATGAAGCCAGATAAGTGGTTTATGGTCCGTTTGGATTGTAAATTTCCTCCCGTAGAGATACGTTCGGAAGTGTTTTGCCGACCAAACAACGGCTAATAATTCTTTTTCAATGGTGGAATATCTAATTTCGTGATTGGATAAGGTTCGAGAAGCGTAACAAATAGGGTGATTGGATTGTGATAAAACGGCGCCAATTGCGAATAGCGAAGCATCCGTTGTTAAAGTAAATTTTTTTGTAAAGTCTGGTGATTGAAGAACAGGTTCGTTTGTTATTAATTTTTTTAAATTCTTGAACGCACTCAAGTACTCTTTATCATGAATATTAAGTGGTATGTCTTGTTTTAAAAATTTAATTATAGGAAACGCTACTTTTGCATAGTCAGGGATAAATCGTCTATAATATACGGTAATACCCAGGAACTGCCTGATCTCTTTCTCGTTTGTCGGCGGTTTCATCGACTCGATAGCTGCAATTTTTGAAGGGTCAGGTTTTATTCCGTCTCCTGAAACGACATGCCCCAAAAATTTGGTGCATAATGCAGCGAAATGGCACTTGTCGACCTGGATTTTTAAGTTGAATTTACGAAGTTTTGAGAACACTTTTTTTATGGAATCAATATGTTCCTGAAAGCTGGTGGAAAAAATTATATGTCGTCCATGTAGACTACACAGATTTTGTTTATGTAGTCTGCTAAGACAGTGTTGATTAACCTTTGAAAGGTAGCTGGAGCTGTTTTTAACCCAAACGGCATGCGAGTAAATTCGTAGTGGCCACTCGCCGTGGAAAATGCAGTTTTATCTCGGTCATCAGGGTGGACCTCGATCTGATGGAAGCCTTTTGCCAGATCGAGTGTGGTAAAATAGGTGCACTTCCCCAGTTTGTCAAAAATGTCTTCCATATTCGGAATGGGAAATTTGTCGTCTACTGTCTGTTCGTTAAGTTTGCGGTAGTCAATTACCACCCGCCATTTTTGCTTGCCGCTACCGTCAGTTTTTTTTGGTACCACCCACAATGGTGAATTGTATGGGCTGGTGCTAGGCACTATAATCTTCTGGTTCAGCATTTCTTTAATTTGTTTATCTACTTCTTCGCGATGAATAACTGGGTATCTGTAGAGTCTACTGTAAATTGGTGTATCAGTGCGCGTTATAATTCTGTGTTTCACCACGTTTGTGAAAGATAAATTTTCCCCATCTCTATAAAAAAGGTCTTTATTTGATTTTAGTAGTAATTCAAGGGTTTCCCTATCTTTATTATTTAGATGATCAGCAAACAATTTATTTTGAGATTTGCTTTCATTTTTAAATACCTGCAATGCCTTATTGCTCAGATATTTTTCTGCGGAAAACTCTTCGTCTTCATTAAAATATATAGGCAAAGTTGCATCAGGAGTAATTAATCTCCTATTCTTATAATCAATAATTGTATCCAGATGAAGCAAAACATTGTTGCCAATGATTCCATCAAAATTGGTGTGAAAAAGGTATTCAATAAATTCAATGTAGGTGCTTGGCCTGTTAAATTCCCTAAAGAGAGGTACGCGGTATTTAATATTTGTCATAATGTTACGATTTAAAACCTTCAGTGTGAAGTTGTTATTATTTACCTTCCATTGTGGATTACAAATATTAGGGTTCACAATACTGAACTCAGCGCCAGTATCTATAATAAATTTTAGTTTTTTAAAATTCGTATTAATTGTTATATAGGGTTAAGGCTGACGTCCATTGGCTCTACCTCAGGCTCATTGCGAATATTTTGTCTATTGTAGAAAGGTTCTTTGTTTCTGTTATTACTTGCCCTGTAAGTGTTACTATAGTTATCTGTATGGTTTCTACTGTTGTATGTTTGCCTAGTTTGTCTGGATTGTGTTGATAAATTGTGTTGGTGGTTGTTATCGTATGATTGTTGTTGTGCGTTTTGGACTACTCCACTGCTGTTAGTGTAATGTGGTTGCTGTGTGAATGTATTGTAATTTGTCTGTCCCTGTTGTTGTAGGTTCCTATTGTGAGGTTGGTTACTCCGAACTGAAGATTGCACGTAGCTATGAGAAAAATTGTTCGACTTATTTCTGTATTTTAAATACCCGTTAGTTTTCATTATTTCATAAATTTTTTGGATCTCGGCTAACGATGATGCTCTTAACGGGTTCGGGCAGCCCGTGTTTAAACGAATTTAAAGCAATTCTCGCATTACTATCAACTTCCGTGTTATTGTGGTTTCCCCTTAAGTATAATGAATTATTTAATCGACACAAATAATTGTTTAACTTATCATAAAAATTCTCAATAGTAGAGTCACAACGGCATGCCCTAATTTTATCGATTAGTTCGTCTGGTGAGTCTTTCTTTCCATGGTTTTCCACTAATATTTGCTTTATTTCCGGCCAAGTATTTAAATTTCCATTAATAAGTAGTGTTCTTCTCGCACTATCGACAATTTTATCTTTTATAATACCTAACAATAATTGTTTGTAAACATTATCAAATGCATCCAGAATACTTGCCATCGAGTCAATACGTTCAATAAAATTTATTAAAGAATTTCCATCACCATCGAAATTCGTGAAACTTCTTAGAGTAGAAGAAATAACTTTGAATTTCCCATTAATGTCAAGTGTTTCCATTGTTTTTGCTTATGGTCTCTTCTTCTTGATATCGATTGCTGATTAAGCCGTCACTGCGTTACTGCCGCTGCTAACCTAGCTCTGCCGCTACTAGCGCTGCTCCGCCGCTGCTAATGTTGTTGCTGTTTTGTTTAAGGCTGCTGCCGCTGCTGTTGTTTTTGCCCCTTTTGTACGAGAAGATGTGTGTACGTGCATGTGCATACGTATGTGGTCACCGGTTTTTTTTTTTTTTTTTTTTTTCGTCTTTAAAACCTTTTTCTTCGTTTTTATAAGTGTAACAGTACTTTGTTGAATTTAAGTAACTTTTTGGTTTTTATAAATGTAACAGTACTTTGTTGAATTTAAGTAACTTTTTTTTCTTCAAAAATTTGTTTCAACACTTGAAACTTTTTCTTCGTTTTTATAAATGTAACAGTACTTTGTTGAATTTAAGTAACTTTTTCTTTAAAAAAATTTTTTTCCAACACGTGAAACTGTACGAACGGTTTTTATAAATGTAACAGTACTTTGTTGAATTTAAGTAACTTTTTTTTCTTCAAAAATTTTTTTCAACACATGAAACTTTTTCTTCGTTTTTATAAATGTAACAGTACTTTGTTGAATTTAAGTAACTTTTTCTTCAACAAATTTTTTTCAACACGTGAAACTGTACGAACGGTTTTTATAAATGTAAAAGTACTTTGTTGAATTTAAGTAACTTTTTTTTCTTCAAAAATTTGTTTCAACACTTGAAACTTTTTCTTCGTTTTTATATATGTAACAGTACTTTGTTGAATTTAAGTAACTTTTTCTTCAAAAATTTTTTTTTTCAACACGTGAAACTGTACGAACGGTTTTTATATTTTTTTTGCTACCGACTGCGCCAATTATGAAATAGAGTAAGTCGTGGTTTTAATAGAACTTTATTAAATGAATATCATCACGATACTGCTTAAGCGTATGTGTTTCTTATTGGATAGACTTGCTTATTGGATTGGGATATTCCAATAAGAGCCGGCGACATGTAATGAGTATCGAATGAGAGAGACACTCGATGAGAGAGACAGTGTTGGGAAGCGGTAGGTAGTAAAGATAAATGCTACAATATAACTATATATCCGTCCATCCGTTATATGGAAAAACAGCGCGAAGTTAAAAAAAAATTGTCAAAACTCAACCTGTATAAAAATTCGTCAATTCAAAGTTTGTTGGCATAAGCCTTTGAAATGAAAGAAACGAAACAAAATTATCATGAATCAATTATTATAGGTTTGAAACATAATGACAGCTAATTTCTAGCTCTCCCGTACAAAAGGTTGCATTTGCGAAGGAGGAGGTAAATTGCACAAAATCTAAATATGCTTCAAAGTCTGGTAAATATTTGATGCATTTTTCTGACTGGAAATTCTTTCGTTATTTTAATTGACAAACACTATTATTATAAGTAAATTAAATTGAGTTTCTTCATTTAGTGGCAAATATATGAAATTGTTGGAAAAATCAAATTTTTTTGGTCACAATATAAAAAAACCATGTGATTACGGTATTTGTTATTATAAAAAACAAACAACACAAACTCGTTTGATAGCCATGTTATTTACTGAGCCATATGAATTGATTCACCAAAGCTCACCTGAACTCCCCAAACTCTTTAATACGCTTAATTTACATACGTTTTAGTTTTAGTTTTAGGCGTAAACCGAATTTTTAGTCTTCCATACGATTTCAAAGACAATGTATATTTTCGCAACCTATACTTGAATTGCACCAAAGAAATACTCAATAATGGCCTGTTTGAAACGGTACTTCAAGATATATTGGATATCGTACCTCTAAGCGGATTATTGCACTTAAGAATACCTTTTTGGAATGGTAACAACGTTTGGCGTTCAAAAACTCTTGTAATTCCTGTTTCTGTCCTTTGTTGGACCAACCCCTAAAAACAGCAACAGCAAGAAAACGCCTACAGAATCAGTTAGATTATGTTCCTGTTTCTGTTCTTTGCGACACAGCGCCTTTAGGTTGCATTTAACATAGTTAAAAAAAAGTGGGCACAGACTAATTGTTTCTACTGGAAAATCAGTTTATCGTTTCTATTATCTATGCTGTTATATATTACCTTATATAAAAACTAATTAAATGTTACGCACGAACTCATACTTCCGTAACGGCCAAATAATATGTAATTACTGGATTACATTTCGTTTAGGTGTTTTTTTGTTCTTATATTATCTATATTGAATTTAGATAAGACAAACTTATGTAATTTAGTTACACTTTAAACAACTTACATTCAATGGGGCAGGTGATATGATTGGGGGAAAAATACTCCAAACCCGTCGGCGTTAACGTAGATCAGGAACAGGCGCTAATAGCAAGCTACATATATACAGACAACGGTCGGCATTAATGTTTTCACATGCTCTTATAGAGATTTTTCTTGAAAATCAAATTTTGATGGCAAATACTTACACGTGCTAAAATTACAGGGAAAAGCGGAGGCTGCTCAATCAAGGGCGTCGATGCAAAAGAATGCTTGCTCAGGGGTGGAGGTGAAAACATATGTGGTTTAATTATAAAATACTGAAATTTAAAAAAAAAAATTCTAACTCAAATTTTCACAATATTCGACATAAGAGGGCCTAGTACTCCTCGGCCAAAATTCTCCAAGTAAAATTCCGAACATCCTCAACGAAAATTAAAAACTTTTCAAGCGAGTGTAGCAAGTAAAAATTGCAGGCTGTGCAATAACGAAGCACACAGCATACGATCTTGCGCCCAATTTCAAAAAATCTCTCCCCACAAAAGGAGTACTTATACAAGGCAGAATAACCTTTGCCCGTACTGTTTGTCCTCCGGACAGGGTGTCGCCAAGTACACAAGTGGGTTCAATTGTTCCATTTGGCACTCTAGACTTTATTCAATGCTTCATTTAAATGTAGTTCATCAAGCTTCATTGGGTTACTTCTGGTGCTAGTCGTACTGGACCTCCAAAGAGCCAGAGTCAAATTCAGGCATGTTTTGCGAATATGAAGAGAGGATTTTTGTTAACAACTGCCCAAATCTACATCTCTTATCGAGGTTCATCATTTTCTGCCTGGCATTTATTTGGACTCCGTGTGCATTTTTATTACTGAATGGCTCAGAGGTCGTATCAGACTACCTGTCAGGAACGTAAATGCAAGAGTTTCTGGTATTATTAACACGGTTTCGGTGCAAGCAAGCCAAGCGTGCTCTATCTGAATAGTATCAATTCAGAATCAATTTCTTCATCATGTGTTTCGTTCCACAACGAAGTTGCGCTGGATAAACAACTGAGTGTCTTTTGGGAATTGAAGGGCATCCCATGCATCAGAGTTCATGCAGCATGATTATAGCAGCGATACATATTTTTAGTGAACGTAATGTCGGCAGATATTGTTAACATGATTGGATAGTGATCTGAAGATAAGAAATTTAATACTTTGAGGTAATTTACAATATTTGAAATATTAGTAAAGAATAAGTCAGAAGAAGGTTTTTTCGGTTTTGCGGAATATAGGTAGGTTTGCTGGGGAAAAGCACTTTTAGCCGTTCTTAATTTAAAAGATTATGTAATACATTTCCCCATGAGTTAGCACGACTGCAGCTCCATATACGATGACGCCAGTTTAAATCTCCTGCAAAAATTAGATTATCATTTAGTCTGGCAAATTTGAGTAAATCAGATCTGAATACTTGTTTTAAATGAGTATTATTATTAGAATTTTTACAGTTTACCATAAGACATTTGGCAGATCTACCAGGAAAATAACTGCATAGAATTTTAGAAGGTAATTATTATTGAGCTGAACTTGTATGCCAATGTTTTCTATAATGTGAGTATCAATAGTACTGATCTTTTTATGTTTTAACATTATAACACATTATAACACTATATTAATATCTTCTTGAAGCCAAGTTTCTGTAATTAAAGCAATATGAATGTTATTTGTTGACATAAAATTGAAAAACTCAAGTGATTTGTACTAGAAAGCGCGAGCATTCCACGTGATAATATTCAGATTATTTAAACTAATTATTGTGAATATAAGTATTTAATCGTAAGTTCATGCTTTGTTTTGCATTTTGATAGATTACACAACAAGTCATTAACAAGTGAATTGACTTCATTTAAAGAGAATAGATTGTTGTTAGTGCTGAAGTTATAATTATTATTGCTATTCTTATTAGTAGGTATTTGATTGTCATTTGTTGGGTTAACATTTGTTAATGTATCTACACCAACGAGGTATGGAAATAATTGTAGTCCAAGCCTACTTGACTATTTCATTGTGTCTGACCCTGCTATCATTTTAAAATTTGACCAGATATCGTTTATATCGGATCATGATTTAATATTCTGCTCATTTGATATTAAGCTTGACCACAACAATGAACCTGCTAGCACTTATAATTTTTTTGACTATCGTTTTGTAAATGTCAATAGTCTGTTTGATCATATGACGCAAGTTTTTTGCAAAACAACTCAGTCCTCACTTCCTAACAGTGTCCTTTGGCGGAACTTAAAAAAGTTACGTATTCATGTGAGTGATAGTTCAGCGTGCTTACTCAACCCCGATACCTTAAATGACTCATTCCCAAATTTTGCCTCTCCGTCTTGTACCCAACATTACCTGGAGATGTTGTTTTTCCGGTCACACATTTGAGTTTTGTGCTGTGTCTGAATTTGAGGTAGAACAAAGTATTTATAAAATACGGTCCAATGTCATTGGGAACGACGGCATCCCAATTAAGTTTATAAAAATAATTTGCCTTTAATTTAGCCCACCCTAACTCACATAATAAACCATAGTTTTACAACATCTTGTTTCCCTAATGCATGGAAAATTGCTACTGTGCTTCCTGTAGCCAAAAACAGAACTGCTTGTAGCCCCAGTGACTTCCGTCCCATTAGTATACTGCCTGCTCTGTCAAAAGTCGCTGAATCTCTACAACCATGTTGATAAATACAACATCTTGTCTCCCTTTCAGTCAGGATTTAGGTCTAAGCACAATTGTTCCACAGCTATGATAAAGATACTTGACGATATCAGGCTTAACTTTGACAAAAAGCATTTAACACTTCTCTGTTTGCTGGATTTTTCTAAAGCATTTGATACTGTTGACTATAAACATCTTTGCTCTAAACTAAAAAAGTATTTTGGTTTTGGTATTTTGGCCAATCCGCTGTGCAATTGATGGAGAGCTACCTCACAGGCAGGTCGCAGCGTGTGAAAGTTGATTTGAAAATGTCTAACCTACGTCCATTGTCGTCAGGCGTTTCTCAAGGCTCAATCTTGGGGCCTCTATTATTCAGTTTTTTTGTGAATGATGTTTTTTTATGTATGTCAGCAAGCGAGTATTCATGCATACGCGGATGATATTCAGTTGTATATGTCTAAACCTCTTGACCAGTCAGCCAGCTTGTGCTCATATTTTAATAAAAACCTTGCATTGATTAAATCTTGGCCAACTCAAAATGGTCTTTGTCTTAATTGTAATAAGTGTTATGTATTACATATTTGTAAGAAACGTTTTAAACTCGCAACGATTCCATCTTTGTATATAGGGAATAGCCCAATCAAATTCGTTTCCAAAGTAACAAACCTTGGCTTTGTTATTAATTCCAATTTAACGTGTATTGACCATGTGAGCTCCATCGTTAGCAAGGTGTATTACACCTTAATAAATTTAAGAATGTCTGCCTCATTTACGCCGATCATTGTAAGACGAAAACTTGGAATCCAACTAATAATGCCGAAAATTTGCTACCCAGAATCAGTCTATTGCAAGTTATATTCTCAATCCGCGCATAAAATTGAGGTAGCCCTTAACCAATTAACACGTTATGTGTTTGGTCTAATGAAATATGAACATATCTCAGCCTGGAGGAAGCGTCTGTTGGGTTCTGAAATTTCTATGATTGATAAGACACCTGGCTATCTCTATGAGAAATTGCTAGTTCCAAAATCAACACGTGTAAATGACCTAATAGTTCCTTATTATAGCTTCCTTTCCTCTGCAAGGTTATTTTTCGTCAGCGCTATACGTTTATGGAACTCTATCCCTGCTACTACTCGCAAGAGTTTAAATAAAAGCAACTATAAGACTGTATTGTACTCACATTTTCGTTTGTTTTTAAAGAATTTCTTATGTATAGACCTAAGATGTGATCTCTATTTATACCTATCTGCATATATGTATATCTAGTTTTTAAAATCATTATTTATTTATCAGTATTGTTTTTAATATAACTTAATTTCCATATGTATTTATTTATTTGTTTATTTTAAGTGTTCAGCACAGTATGCACATCGAGTACATACATTGCAAGATTTTAATCCATGTCCAAATAACTGGCATTTGTGACATTGTGTCAATTTTTCAGCAGGTTTTGATTTATGTTCCCATCGAACCTTGTAGTGTTGAATGTAACAATAACTTTGCTTAAGTTTTTGCAGATTAATACTTTTGTTTTCAAAGTAAACTACGAACAAAAGCATTTTGAGTCCATAACGGGTAGTTCTTTCAATAGGTTTGACGTCAATGCACTTTAGACCTAATTCAATAAGAGAGACTTTAATCTCATTGCTATTTGCATTTTGAATGCCAGAGTATCCTTTTGTATGGCCGTGAGGTCTTAGTGTCATAAGAGAAGAATTCACATTTGTTGGCAGACAGCATGTCACGTGTTTTGGTGTAATTTGAGGCACTATATAGGAATATTTTCACTCTGATTGACATGGTTTTAATATAGTAATCTTTGATTTTGTTTGTCTTCATCATAATATGAATATCAGTTGCTGATTTTTTAAGCACTGTTATAGGAGGAACACGTTCTGGTTTAACCACACATTTGTTTGAGTCTTGTTCTTTTATATTTAGTTCATCCTCATTAACAGTTTGTAGAGGTTAAAAGTATTTTGAGCTTTATTGATTTTAGGCATCTTCACTTTTTTAGAAGCTTGTTCAGCTTCAAGCTCTGTTTTTGAACGCCTTTTTGAACTAATTTTTCACAGTTAGCACAACAAGTAATCAAAAACTTATCAACACTTGAGTATAAGAAATAACTAATCAGCACGTCTGCACGGTACAAGTACACGCGATTGGAATGGAATAAAAACAAATGAATCAGTCAGTATGCTGCTCTGGGGGATGTCAGATGTCGTAGTAAAGGGCTGTGAAGTGACATTATCAAAGGCGACTACACATTGTCTATTTACCAAATAAGATCGAATCCGATCTAGAAGAAAGGAGTGAAAGCCTACCCCCGATAATTTACAAGTCGAAGACTATGAGAAAGTAGGTGTGCCTTACATCAACCTCAAGTCCTCACTGAAAGACTGAACGACAGTCCTCATTAAAAACGCACGATTGGAAATAGTTGACTGTTCACACTCAAAACTATATTGGTTTGTACAAATCAAACAACTGCGCTCCAAAACTTTAGAGACTGTAGATAATTTCGAAATGGGTTGATAGTTGGCGTCGTCTGTCTTATTACACTTTTCATTAAGCAAAGCGACCAAACAGAAAGTATAGACTCAGGTACATGACTGGGAGCGTGGAACTATCTATTATGTATACATATACCAAAGACAAAAATACTCAGTGAAATAATTCACTATTTGCGTTTTTGCCATTGAAAAAAAAAACCGAGAAAGGAACACTCAAGCTAGATTTCTTTAATTTGATGAAGCTCCAAAAAGCTTTTGGATTAGTTTAAATTTTTTTTATATATTTAAAAAAAAATATATTTTTCTCTTTTTACGAGGTCATTGAACTCCTTAAGGTAACGCCGATGTTGTCCATTGTGAACAGCCGATTTTGATACTTCATATTTCTTAAATAGTTTATTTTTACGATTTTTCAAAAACCTTAACTCTCTATTGTAACAAGACGTAATGAGTACACCTTCCTAGGAAGTAGGAATAAGATTCACACATAACTCATAAACGCAAGATCTAAAAGTATTAAAAAAAATTCCTATACCAAAATTATTGAAGAAGTCAGTCCCACCATAATCTATCAAACGTGGGTTTAAAAGATCGAGATCACATACGTTATATTTAAACAACGGTCTGCGACTATCAACTGGAGCAGTAAAAAATCCGTATGATTCATACAAGGCGAATATGGCAACCTTCAACTGGTTATTATTACTAGACCAAATAACACGTATTTTACCAATTCCCTTGGCAATTGAATTAGCAACATTGATATATTCATTAGTGTATAGTTGATGGCGTGTGGATGTAGAAATTTTGGCTGACCCTAGAGCAGTAGCATCGGCTTTGAAAGCCTTTAGTTTACTAAATATAGCTGGAGGACGATTGATGTTTAGCTTCTCCGCTGTTATTGTATAACCCTTCGACGTTTGTGCTGTGGGCGTTGGCGGCAAGAATGCTGGCAGGAGGACGCAATTTGCGTTGGTGATGGCGATGTGCGTTGGTGGACGCAATACCCTCGAAAATTTACCCACTGAGGTTATACACACGAAAATTTATTTTATTTATTTATTTATTTTACATGAGAACTAATTATCAATAATAAGTCCACTAAAGAAAAGCGCTGGCTACTAAGGCCTTCGGCTCACGTTACTACTATTTCGAAAATAACTTAATGTTAACATAACAAGCAACTAATTTATATCTGTTTTATTTATAAGATATCTCTACGAAATTATATGTCTAGAATATTACAAACTTTTAAGAATTTATTGATTGCACTGATGTTATCTATGTTCGGTGTCTTCAATAGGCTGGACGGTTTTATGTTACCAAATGTTATTTCTCTCTTTGATCGTAAAGCGGGGCATTCGTCTAGTATATGACTTACTGACTGATTGGCTGAATTGCAGTGAGCACAACATGGTTTAGCGGAACTATTCAGAAGATGGCCGTGTGTTTTTAGAGTGTGGCCTATTCTAAGGCGCACAAACCTTCTGATGTCGTGACAGGAAGAGTCTGGTGGGTAGTTTGGTTTCCTTCCCGTGGGGTTTTGCTCTTTGTAGTGGTGGTTGAAGTTAGTCCACTCTCCAGCCAACGACGAGTTGAGAAATTTTTTTGCAAGGTTTCGTATGTCTTTTTCCATGAAGAGGGAGCTTAGGATTGTTGGTTCATTTCCTACTTCTTTAGCGCGTGTATCTGCATATTCATTGCCTTTTATACTAGCATGACCAGGGATCCACATGATTTTGATTGTGTTCCTGAATTTGTACAAAATTTCGCCTATACGGTTGATCAATGCAGTATTATTGTTGGTGTTACGCAATGCGTCAATTGTAGATTTGCTGTCGCTGCATATTATGTACTTCTTTTCTGTTTGCGAGGCGAAAAGCACTGCTTCATGTAACGCAGCCGCTTCGGCTGTGAGTACAGAGCAGTACGACGGTAAAGCACCGATAGCTATTGTGACGCCTTCAGCGTTTGTCACGGCAAACGTTGTGTGGGTGTCTGATTTTGATCCATCGGTGTAAATGATTTCCCATTCTGATTTATAGGGCTCGATCGCGTTGTTTTTGAATTTTGGAGTAAGCATCATTGTGTTGTGTGTTATCCTGTGCTGAATGTTTGGAAGTCCTGCTTCTGTTAGCACGGTTTTGATTGGCGATGTAGGGAATGCTCGAATACTTCTTCTCGCTGCCGTGTGGTATGGTGCATGAATTAGCGTGAGGTGTTTCTTAGCCCAGTGTCCATAAATTGGAAGACCGAAATCGATTTTAGATAACATCAGAGCTTTTACTATATCATTTAAGGTTGTTGTGTGTATATGACAATGTTTTGATGTAAGATATTTTATAATATTTAATCTATTGAGTAAGTTAATTCTAAGATATTTACAGTGGTCTCTAAAAGTAAGTTTCTTATCAAAGATTATACCCAGTATTCTTAATGAGTTAGTATGTGGGATTAGTGTATTACCAAGGGAGAGGTTGGGGAAGGTGCAATTTCGTTTTCTGCAAATGTGCAAAGTTGCGCTTTTATTTGCTGAAATTTGGGCCCCTGATGTCTTTGACCAATCGTCAATTTCTGTAAGGATTTGCGAAAAGATCGCCTTAACTTGCGTCAAGTCCTTCAAGGCCGTGAAAATTAAAACGTCGTCAGCATAAATCAAATAGTCTATATATGGATTTGATGCTATTAAATTGCTGAGTTGGTTAAATGCTATAATGAAAAGTGTTGCCGAGAGAGGGGAACCCTGCGGTATTCCATTGTGTAAAGGGTGAGTAGTGGAGTTGTGATTATTCACGCTAACAGACATTTTTCTGTTTGAAAGAAATGCTTTAATAAACTTATACATTTTATCTCCAATACTCCATTCTTTAAGTTGTTGTAGTACCACATGGGCTCCAATTCTGTCGAAAGCTTTCTCAAAGTCGAGACTAAGGACAGATAAATGGCTTTTATCAGATAATGCTTTTAAGGCGCAGTGTTCAAAATAAAGCAATGGATCGATGACACTCAAACCTTTTTGAAAAGCGAATTGATGTGGACTTATTAATCCCTTTTCTTTAGCATACCACATGATCCTTTTTGAAATAATTTTCTCGAGCACTTTTGACATACAGGGAATTAGGGATATGGGTCTGAAGTTTGGAAGGGATGTGTTGGGTTTGATGGGCTTGGGGATGGGGATGGGGATGACAGTGGCCTTTTTCCAGTACTGCGGGAAAACGCCTTGGTTTATGATACAGTTGTATAGTGTTGTTAGCCTATGTTTAAGAGAGTGGGGGAGGTTTTTTATCAGCGGGTATGATATTTTATCTGGACCAGGTGTTTTTCCAGTCATACTGGAAATTATGGAGTCAAACTCTTCTATTGTGATTGGTGATTCAATTAATAAAGCTGCAGGGGAAGGAGTGGGGTTGTGATACGGCTCAGAAATTTGCTTTAGAGAATTAATGAAGTCCGTGTGAAAGTTAGAGCGGTGGGAATTGGTTGACCATGATAGTGCAAAGTTTTCGGCTATGTCTTGCGGATTGTAGATGGGTCCTTGTGCCGCGTGTATAAAATCGATTTTATTCGGTTTCATTGCCCCTGAAAGCATTTTTATATCAGCCCATATTTTTTTGGGACTTGAGCTGGGTGTTATGTCAGCTGTGAGTCTTTCAAAAGATTGATTTTTGGCAAACTTTAGTTCCTTTCTAAACTTTGCGTTAGCCTTTTTGTATTTAACAAGATTTTCTGTTGTTCTGTTGTGTTTAAACATTGCCCAGAGTGATTGCTTTGTGTTACGCAGAACTGTTAGGTTATTAGTCCAATATGGAAGTTTAGTGTTGAATTTTCTAGCGCTTGATTGTGGTATAGCCATATGTGCAGCGGAACGCACTATCATTTTTATCGAACAAGCTTCAGCATTTACGTTTTCTGATATGGGTTTTGCGCTTGCTAAAGTGGTAGCTAAGGAGCAATATTTTTGCCAATCAGCCTTTTCCGTGAGAAATTTTGATCTCGGTTTGATGGTACATATTTTAGGGGAGGAGAGGGTAGTTATAATAGGGAAATGGTCACTGTTATGGAGATCGTCTAGCGTTTGCGAAGAAAGTTTAGGGGCTAGAAGTGCTGAAGAGAGAACAATATCGACGTGGGAGAAGGAGCTGTGGGTGGAAAAGTGGGTAGGGGCTCTGTCATTAAGGACAATGAGATTTTTTGATAAGATAACATCTTCTATTTCTTGACCTCTGCGATTTGACATTTTGGATCCCCAAAGTGGGCTCCATGCGTTGCAATCCCCTACAATTATAGTAGGTATAGGTAGTGCATTTATAATTTGTATAATTTCTTCACTTGTGAATTTTTGGTGAGGCGGAATGTAGAAGTTGGCTACTGATAGTTTGAAGCCTATATCAATTTCTATGGCAATTACCGAAATATTGGATGAGATTGGGATTCGTTTATGGTTTATGGATTTTTTAATCAAAAGGGCAACGCCTTGTTTAGCTGATTTATTTTGCGGAAGATTGTGAAAATAGCCTGTGTATTTATGTGGGGTTTGTGCTGTTTTATTTGCTGGGATATGTGTTTCTTGCAAGGCAATAATGTGTGGTGAAAATTCATTTATGAGGGTGTTTAAATCGATATAGTTGTTGAATAGACCTTTTAAATTCCACTGAAGAATTCGCATGATCTATTCTGTGAGTTGGGTGTTAGTGAGTGCATCTGTGGCGAGTGGATTATTGAGATGAGAGATCAGATTTGAGATGAGTGGCATAGTTGTTGTGAGATCAAATGACGTTGATGGGGCGTAATCAGAAGGTAAAGTCAAAGAGCCATCGACTGCATTTGTATATGAAATAGACAGCGGTTGGTTTGTTGTGTTATTTTCGTTTGTTTCGTTTACATTGGTTTTGTTGTTGGTATAGTTTTCTTTTATGGTTGAGTAAGTAAGAGATGAAAGAGAATTGTGTGATTCTTCAGTAAGTGTGTTTTGAGTGGCTTTAGTGGTGTGTGTGTTCGTTGGAGTGCTAGCTACGCTAGCGAAAGAGACTGATGATGAGTTAAGAGTGGGTGGTATTTGCGCTTTGTAGATATTCACTGCTTCGCGATAAGAGCATTTATTATCTGTTTGTATTGTTACAATTCTCTTCATTTGGTTGAATTTTGGGCACGTTTTATCGGCAGACGAGTGTTTATCAGCGCAGTTTACACATTGTATGCGGGTGCATGGTTGAGGGTTGTGGGGAGGAAGAGCGCATGTTTCACAAACAGGGGGCTTATTGCATCGTTTTTTTGTGTGTCCTAGGAATTGACAGTTCTTGCACCGCATGGGATTTGGGTAATAAGGTCTTACCTTGGTCGTATACCATGATACGTCAATTTTTTCCGGAAGGTAATAGCGATCGAAAGTTAGGAGGACTACTCCACTTGGAATTGGTTGACCATTTACAAATTTGGGAAATTTGTAAATTTCAACAACACCCTGTTCTTTTAAATTTTCTTTTATTTCATTGTCCGCGACTTCGTTTAAGCACGGAGCGTAAATTGTACCTTTTGTAGAATTCAGGTTTTTGTGAAGTTCGATTTTGACATTACATATGCCTGGAAGTAGTTTTGCTGTTGTGAATTTTTTGGCTATATTACTATTTTTTACCAGAAGCAGCAAGTTTCCGTCTCTAAGTTCGGTGATTTTTATTATGTCGGAGCTGATGCTTTTTAAAGCTTTGTGCACAGCGAAGCAAGAAAACTTGTTCATCGGCTTGTTAGTTTCGGTTGAGCTTACCACTAAGTATTTTGGGCTTTCTTTTGTTGGTGTTGGTAACTTGGGGAATAGATCGTCTTTGGGTATTTGGATATTTATATTTTTTTTTTTCCTTTTTGGTTGAGGGCTAGAGGATAATAGGGCGAACCTATTATTCTCTGATGGGGTCCCCAGGGGGACATTTTGTTTTTTTTTTCACAAATCTAGTTCAGATTAGTAATTTGACTGTCTTTGAACACGTGTAAAAGAGAGTAAGAAATGTTTGTATATGTCACTTTCGCAAAATCAGATGTATGAAACAGAATAACACTGAGCACAACCGTATACGTCAAGTGGCAGTCGATGACTGCACACGAAAATTAAATAAACGTAAATCCTTTTTTTCTTTCAAAAACGTAACAAACTTTAGTATTTAAAGTAGGCAAAAAATTCAGAAGTAACTGTGAACAACAAGCGAGAAGTAACAGATATTTCCAAGGCGAATTCATATAAAGTGAAATTATTAAAGCAGCTGATGTCTTCTTCTTCCGCTATATTTGTATATTTCCTTTACCAATGACATCCTAAAAAGGAAAACTAGTGGCATCCATTATTCCATTCTCTTTTATATTGACATCCTAAAATTGAAAAATGTGTGGCTGTGCGTTATGCCATCACCTTATATAAATTTAACTGACCGCACTCGGTGAAAAAGAGAAAAGTATGTATACTAAATTTTGTTAGGTTGGCAGACGCTGCATTCTCAACTATTCACATTTTAAAAATATAACTTATTTAAGAATAAATAGGTAGAGAGGTGTAAATAAATCCACAAATTAAATTTATATAGCTCATCAAAAATTCATTATTTACCGAAGCTCTTATACCTGTTGAAGTATTGGATTCGCATTTACCTATTAAGAATGAGTTTCGATTCTTAGCCCGTGGTAGAGATAGTGTTCGATGCTCTCCACTTCCCCTTCGTCCCCGCAACTTCGACAGAAATCGTTGGTTAGGCATTCCTGCCTCTTCCCGTTTATGCCTATAAGGTAGTGCCCGGTTATTACCCCGACCATTAGTCTGAGAGAAGGGCGATCAAGTGAATTAGAGATTTGCATAGCCTTACTTCAACCGTCGCCCAAACTTGTATTGCTATCCAACAGGTGGGCTCCATGGCCACTTGGTATTCACCTCCTCGCCACGTTTTGTCCTTAAACTGTGTTTGCAGGAGGTTAGAGGCGTAGGGAGCAGAATTTACAACAGATAATTCCGCCCCTTTCCTTGCCAACTCGTATGCCGCGAAGTTGCCGGGAATGTCTCTGTGACCAGGGCCCCATTTTAAAAAGTATATTAAATGGGAGAAACCAGTTTTCGTAGAAATGGTTAGAATCTTTTTTTTTAAATAAAATTTTCTTTTTCCAATGGCAATTTTTTGTTGTTGATCTTTATAGAGCGGAGTGGCACACGCTGGTTTTGAACTAGTTCATTAATAAAAAACGCAGCCCAACGAGCAGCCACTTTGGATGATGCGCATCATTATTATCATAAGATGTCATAGGCAGGCTGCATAGGCAGCAAGTGCTCGGAATAGTTTCACTAGCCTTTGTTTTGTTTTACTATCTAAAATTTTTCTTTTCAAATTAATTTTTCGTACCAAGTTAAATTTTGTTTAGTTTTAAAATAAAATTCCGTAAATTGGAAATGCATACATATATAGCCATGTTCCGAAATTCGAAAATTTGAAATCGACTCGATTCAAAAAATCTTTTTTAAGATTTTTAAATAAACTTAAGGTTTGGCGTTAAAACTATTTAAATATATTACTTAGCAGATGTTTATGTTATTGTTTTCATATAAAATATTCGGTAATTTCAAAAGATATAGTTAATAAATATTTGGCAAATCGTACGATTTCAAAATGTTTGATTTTCAGAACATGGGCGATAAATGTAAAGTTCCTACTGGTATATGGTACTGATAAGCCTGTTGCCGAATAAACGTATCGAATGAAAATTTGTCATATATTGATTTAACTTTACTTTATAAACTTTGGGAAAAATAATATATATTTTGTCCATGATTCAATAATAAAAGGTTTGATACATAAACAGCTTTGGTCCTCACTTTCACATGACGTCTCCTTTAGCTATGAGTGTTACTTCTTTGAAAAATTATGTATGAATTTTATCAAATATTTTTAAATAGCAGTACAATTAAAACAAAACCAAAAAAGTTCTAATTCGCTGACATTTTTCCTGGAAACAGTGACCATTTGATTAAGTACTTAATAAAAATGTAAATATTTTATATAATGCAAATATGTGATTTTATTTGCAATTCATTAGGTTATTTGTGCATCTAAATCGTGGTTGGTATACTTAGTGACCATATCCCTGCATCTTAGCCCTTTAAGCTCCGTGTCCTAGTTCATTTTTATCTCTACCATTGCTCGTTGTGATCGTATCCCTACTCTTTTTCACCTCCACACCCGTGCCACTGCTTCCTTGCCAAAGTGAATGCGCATTCCGAATTTCGAGAATTTAAATTAGTATTTAAAAAAAATCAAATATTTTAAATAAAAGTTAATATATATCTTTAATTAGGACCTTAGAGTGTGTATGCCATTAGGATATATGATAAACATTTCTGTCCAAGTGAAATATTAGTGAAAATATTTTTTGTTTCTAAGTAGATTGCTTATACTTGAGTCCACGAACCCTGTCACCGTTTTGGGGTGGTTTTCTGCCCAATTCCATCACCTACCCCGTTTGTATGTAAATTGTTGAAACGTAACCTTGTTTTTCTAATCATGTGGAAGACTAAAAACTCGATTTACGCCATTTTGACTTACGTTGCGATTTTTCGGAACCGACCGAGAACCGAGAAGTCTCAACAATTGTGACGTGGGGAGTTTGTGTGAGTTTTTATAAGAACAAAGAACTATATCACATGTTTTTTTTTTATTGTAAACTACAAGAATTTGAGTGTACCAACTATTTCATATATTTACCACTAGATGTAGAAAACTCAATTTTCTTTACTTATAATAATGATATTTGTTAATTTAAATCAATAATTGCATAACGAAAGAGTTTCCAATCAGAAGAATGCATCAAATATTTCGTAGACTACGAAACCTATTTGGATTTTATGCAACTTAAATTCTACAACTACGAGTAGTTACATATTTTACGTACTTGTTAAAAACTTCTTTACAGAAAGGGATTACATTCTTCTCCTTTTGTACTTTCTTCGCAAATGCAACCATTTGTGCGGGAGAGCTAGAAATTAGCTGTCATTATGTATCAAACCTATAATAGTTGAATCATGTATTTTGTCGTTACTTGAAACCTCTGAAATGTCAAACACGAAATGAGAACTTTAACAGTAAATTGATGTCAAAGTGTATGAATAAAGTGTGTTAAAAAGAGGCAGCGGTGCCATTCGGCAGTATTGTTATGCCAAACTGTTACAGGAAACATTGATTTTAAATGTTCAAACTCGTAATTAAATTTTGAGAAGAGATAAATGCAATCTAGTTGAGCTTTGGGTTGCATGCAATTCCAAGTTGGGCTTTTCAAAGAAAGACTCGGCCACAAGCTGGAATAATGATATTTACAGACTTTCCACAGAAATGCGCTGTTGATTGATAATAAAGAAGACAGTTACGAACCAAAGAAAATTTGAAATTATGACATAAATGCTAATTGAAACTTGCATCGAACCACATTGTGGCAATGTTCATTTATGGGGTAAGGAAATTTAAACAAGCTCCTGGAATGCCTGCTTGAATAAATAAGACTGCCGTCAGTATCTGGCGCACATTGGCTTTGTTTCTGAACTGCTAATTAAGAATAATTTCCACTAGTTTTTACCAAAGAACTAGCAGGCGAGAAAGAAAAATAGGGGCTATGAACACGAGAGAACTTCTCCAAGTAAAATTTTTTCCAGCAAAAATTGACATCTGCCAAAGCAAGAAATAGCTATTGGAAGAGTACACAAGAGGCAAGTGTATATTCGTTCTCTTTACAAATTTTCAGCATTTATAAGGGAAAAACTGTGAGACGAAAAGTGACGTACGTTATAACAGCTCTATTTGGTGCGCCCAAAGTTCAATGTTGTATTTCGGAAGGAGCCGATAAAGGAGCATAGAAGAGGCCGTGTTTTGGAAATGTATTAATTTCCCTACATTTTCATTACAAGGTGAAACGTAGCAGGGCGGGCAAATCAAGATTACTTTACTTTAGTAAGAACCAAATAACCGTCAAATGGATCTGTTTTCTGAATGGCTTAATTTTGTCACAAATTGCCAAAGGTGAATTACACTTGATCCTCTTTCTAAGCAACCTTTTTGTACATGATTCTTTTACGCAGTGTTTTAAATAATCACTTTTTGTACGCGGATTTCCTTTATTTTGCGCGGACTTTCTTATAATTCTTATGTTTTCTTATTCAGTAATTTTGAAATATTTATGTATGTTTGTACGTAAATAAGTTTTTTTGGTCCCTAATTAAATAAACGCCCATGCACGCTATTGTGCATATCATAAGCAAAAAAATATCAACAATGCAATTAGCCACTTTTGTTTATGAATTTATTTCTAATAACTTTTTATAAAAGTATGGATCAGATCTTTCACAAAATTTTCGGGTATGCAGTTTTGTAGCCAATTTAATTTCAGTATAAGAATTTTTTACGTGACGAAAAATTCGAGCTGATTTCAATAACAACACCACCAGCCATACAAATTATTAAAAATTAACGCGAATTTTTAGTCGCTATTATACTACAATTGAATGGGCTACAAACTGCATACCCGAAAAATAAATCAGGATTAAAAAGTTGAACATTTTGAAAACCATTTTTTTTTTAATCGAATTATCGAACTCTAAAGAGTTTGAAACTTTTATTTATAAGGTTTATGTTATCCAAGTAGCTATACTTTTATGAGAAACTTATGAAAATAATAATAATAAACATAAGTGACGAACTGCATTTTGTTGCTTATAATATGCACAACACTGTATGTTTTGGTTAAGTTAATCTTAGTTTATTTAAAGTATGTACATATGTATTTATGGGAGATGGGCATACATACTGATTACGTACGAATTAGAAGTTTTCTGTGCACATAAGTTTTCCTTGCCAGGAAGGATCCTAGTGTCTGCTGTCTACTACGAGCCAAAGCTGGACACTCACAGAGGTAGTGAAGAACTGTTTCCCTACAGTCCTCGAGATTGGCCAATGTCCCGTTATCGGGGCTGTCAGTCTGAATATATCTCTCCTCGACATATTTAGTAGATTTCTTTTGCAATTTTGCTAGTGGTCTTTCTATCTGAGAACATGCTTTTTGTGCTCCATCGCATTTTCTTGTCAGCACCCTGCCGGCCTTCTCAATGCCTAGCACCTCCGTTTGGAAGATGCTAGCAAAGTCTGGTAACCGGAACGAGAGAGAGACGTCAAGCTCTCTGAGAACACCCCCGCATCCACTCCGCGGTCCATTTTGTGCCCGTCGGTGTAAACAGCCGTGGTGCACTCCTCGGCCACTCTCCCTTTACTCCAGTCCCGTCTTGAAGGAAACTTTAGCTACAAATTTTCCTTGAAAGCAAGCGATGGAGGTTCATAGTCAGCTTGTTTCTTTATTTCTAAAAGCTTGTCAAAAGCTCCACTATGCTCGTATTGCTTTGACCTCCAGCATCCCGACTCTCTGACTCTGAACTGCCACCATTACGTCATCTGCGTATGCTACTACATTTACTCCGCCTTTATTGAGTTCCAGTAGAATATCGTTCAGTGCCACAATCCAGAGGAGCGGGGATAACACTCCCTTGAGGGGTACCCCTGCTCGCGTAGCGGGATAGTGTTGCTAAATAATTTTTTTTATGTTATTGAAAGCACGTTCTATGCCTAGGAAGGCTGCGAGTGTAAACTGCTTATAGTGGATGGATCTCTCTATGATGCTTACGACAACTTTTTGGAGAGCAGTTTCGGTTGACCCACCTTTAATGTACGCATGTTGGGCCGTTTAGTTATTCCTGGAAGGGATCTTATGTGCATGTCTAACAGCCTTTGCAATGTTTTCAGCAGGAAAGACTGCAGTTATAATCCTATTGGGTTCACCGCTCCCTAGACATCTTGATGACATTATGCGGAATTTATTCCAGTTAGTCTTTCTTATATTACGTAAAAGAGAGGGGGTGTCGAATTTAGTGCCGATGCTGAAGAGTATCAAGCAGTGATCGGGCATGGATGCTTTGTCTGATGTAAGTACCTTTTCGGTTCGGGATCTTCATTTAGAGCAACGACTTTGAGGAGATGGCTCGAGTCGTCGAACTCCTCTGTATAGTCTTCGTCAGGGGACTTATCTCCTCGGAAGATCTTCATTTTAGCCTACCGCATTCCAAAGCTGATTCGGTTGTCTGCTTTAGAGAGACCTCTATGGTGTCCTCGCATATATGTATCTGGTATCCACTTTAGTAAGATGCCAGTTACCTGTTGCTGGTATAAGTTTGTTTTGCATCTTAATTCATCGCAGCATTTTTGCCCCGATTCCTCCAGTGGGGTAGCCAGATGCGAGCACGCGGCTTCCTGGGGGCATCCACCGACGAGAACATCACCAATCTAAAGATGCCTGGTCCGCGCATCGGATCACCCTGTATCCTCTGAAGGAGCCAGACGAGTGGAACTCAGGATGAGGACCTGCCGGATTGTTGAGTACGTAATTTATTAAGAGGCTCGACAATCTAACTTCGATCTCTACCTAGTGATGCTGTGTCGACGCGGGTGAGTTGCTGCAGTCATCCACTATCGTGACTTGTAGGTGGTCCTTAACCACCACTATAGTCGGGTCATTGCCCTTGTAACTTTTATTTGCTGAGCAGTGCCTCTTCTGAGCCTTCGCTTGTTGTCTACGGTTGGGTGCGTTGGCAGGGGCGGACTTTTTCTCTCTCAGAAAGGTCTCATACTCCTTTGTCACTTGTTTATAGTGATCACACCTTTAGTCTCAAGGCAACCGCCAGCAGTCTCACTGTTACATATTTTGTCCAGAGGTTTGAGTCTTGCATGTGATTTTATTGTTGGCATGAGTTCGTTAAGGTACAGAAGTGCGCATAAGATTTTTCAAGAAAACAAAGGCATTGTGAGGTAATCAAACATAGTCTGCAAAGCTACAGACCCTTTGAACATCCAGAGCCCATGCAGACAGTAATTGTGATGAATTGCAAAGATGCGGAGCATTGTCCTTTGCCACAAACGAGTAACGCTCACAAGGGACTAGTCAAACTTTTTCTTAAAGCGGCGATTTGGACTTAACCAGTAAAGCAATAAATTCTTACTGTAGTAGTTCACGTAGCGCTAGTTGAAACTACGGATTAAATTTTCTTTATCTCTGATTTCCCGATTTCGTACGGGGGCTGCCGAACACACGCTTCTAATAATATTTTGTTTTAAACAGGGTAGTTTTGCAAATGCTACGAGATTATGGATGTAGAAATGAACAATGTATACGCGGGCAAAATAGTGTATAAAAAATATACAAGCACAGTCAAAAAAACAATATATGTAGACCAAGTGTGCCTTGTTTGAATTAAATGTAAACAAACAAAGAGGCCCGATAAAATAAAAAATAAAAATCAAAAGAGGTGCTACCTATTTGATGTGCTTTTGTGGAAAGCATAGTGTAATGATACATATGCATGTAAGTATATAGTGTAGTAGTATATGTACATTTAATGATATACATATATTGGAGCTCTTATTACGCCAATTGTTCATCTTACTTGGTCACCACTATAGTTTGTTATATGTACGCACAACTGCACTTAACTATACGCATACATAACTGCACTGGAGATGATCTTCTCATCATATAAGTAAAGATCTCTGCACACAGCGACGCTCTTAGCATACCATTTAAGGAACGTTTAATTGTACATGAACTAATAGTCCACTTTGAGTGCGCCGACTAGCTCTGCACTATTACTAAAGATCACCACGTGAACTTTAAGTACATTTGTTTGTCATCTTTACCTTTGTTGTGGGTAAAGGCAAGTAGAAACGCCCACTTGCTTATCCATCAGGTTCTTCGAGCCAGATCCAGCTCGTAAACAAGCTTCAATGGGTTCAGACTCAGACTGTGCTACTCCGCACATGTGAATCAACAATACAAACATCCATATAAGGGTGGTTAATTACAGGCATCATGGACCTACGCACCGATGCCTATCTCCTAGACAACATGTGACAATACCAGTTGGAGATGAACCTGCAGCTAGTGGAACACCACTGCAACTCATTCGAGCAGCTACAGGCAGAGTTCGAGTCACTATATGAATCTCAGCTGGAAGCGGATCATCGCACAGCATTCGAAGACACCTATTGCGGAGTGAAGAGTGCAATCATCGAGCGCTTGTCAGTAGAGTTGTATACGCTTAGCGGTACGAGAATGGTCGCACCATCACCGTCGACGCCTCGTCACAGCCAACCAAAACTACAGCTGACTAAGTTTAGTGGCAGCTTCACAGAATAGCTGGACTTCTTTAATATGTTTACAACCTTGGTACACAATAACGCCGGGTTAGAGGATATAGAAAAGTTTAAGTACTTATGGTCGTGCCTCACACATCACGCCTTCCGCTTTATTCAGTCGCTCGAAGTCACCAACGGCAATTACAGCAATTGACCAGTTGGTTACCATATACGACAACAAGTGGTACTCTTTTAATCGCATCTGCAAGCGATATTTAACTGCATGGGCGCGCAGCCCGCCCACGTTTCGTCATTAAGAGAATTTTCAGACTCAATCAACCCAAGTTGAAGAAGTTTTGATGATCTGCGGCAAATCGTCCTGGGATGATCTCACGAAATTCATCGAACTACGGTACCAAAATGTAAATATTATTGAGGCAAACAAAGGACTCCTGGGCAGAGGCACATCAACTGTCCTAACTTTGTAATGAAAGCAACCACCATACGGTATTTAAGTGCAGCAGATTTATAGCGCTAAATCCAATGCAGCTCTACGTCCTGGTTAAAAGTAATCACCTTTGTTTCAATTGTCTAGGTGCAAATCACACAAGACCAAGTTGTCCATCAACCAGTCGATGCAAAGAGTGCAAGGAACCGCCTCACACTCTCCTTCGCCGAGCTCCACAATCATTTTTTGGTGATCAAGAACCGAATCAAGCATCTCCGTGCATGCAACCAGGGCTCATGACGACGTCATCCTGGCGACCGCGCTAGTACAGTTGTATAATACACATGGAACAATACTAATCGCTCTTGCTCTGCTGGGCTCTGGGTCCCAGTTGAGCTTTATCTCCGAGCGCACTTCCCATTTGTTAAAGGTCGCGCTAATCAAAGTGACTACAGAAATTTGTGGAATCGGATCCGTGTTCCCAAGTCGCGACACGCTGCATTCATCGAACTTAAACCACTTCACATATGTAGTTGTTATTCAGCACTAGCAAAAGTCGTAATTTCGCCTTTAATTTTGCCATCCCAACCACAAAGAACCATAAACATCGCTGGTCCAAATGATTTGTTAATTGGGGGGAGTCTTTTTTTCGACACCATGTCAGTGGGTCAGATAAAAGTCGGATATGAGCTGCGAACACTTCAGAAGACTCAACTAGATTGGATAGTGGCTGGTGCAATCAACTCCCGCTCAGCACTATCGTCATCATCATTATCAGCAACAATGTCATCGCTAGAAACAGCCGAACCACCAACACTTACACAATCATCATTAGACGCGTGTTTAGAGCACTTTAGGAGGCAACCCGTCATCAAGCGATTTCACACACATTATCTGAAGAAGTATGCAAGGCTCACTTTCGTCAAAATACCAATTCGCTGTCGCTAACGAACAAATTCATCGTTCGACTATCATTCTCTGACAATCCATCAGTACTTGGGCAATCACTCGATACAGCAAAACGAAGATTTTACGCCTTGTAGAAAAGAATGTTACGCGATCCAGCACTGTAGACTGAACACTGCAAATTTATGCAGGATTACATAGAGCTAAACCACATGACACGCGTAGATCTGCACCAAGGTGGGCACATAGATTCACCACCATTCCGAGTTGTGTTTGAAGCCTCGTGCAGCAACTCTTAAGGAAGGGTTCTCAACAGCATTCTTCGTGTTGGGTCAAATCTTCAAGATGATTCCACTAAGGTTTCGCATTCATCGATATGTGCTAATGGCTGATATAACATATCTACGTCGATCCAAGGGATAATAAGTGGCAGTGCATTATGTGGCGCAACACACCCAGCGAAACACTGGATACATACCAGTTGCAAAGGGTGACTTACGGAACCAGTTGCGTACGATACTTGGCAGTACGAAGCCTACAACAATTAGCCCACGAGAATATGTTAACATATCCTGTTGGAGCACCAATCACTCTTAGTGCCTTCTACGTCGACAACCTAATGACTGGTGATACTAAAATAGAGGAAGTTAACTCCATCAAATCCGAAGTCATAAGCCTGCTAAAAACTGGAGGATTTCCACTTCGAAAGTTCGCTTCCAACTTAGATGATATCATAGCCGACGCAGTTGCAGAAGATTGAGAGCAAACTGTAAATGTTAATGAAATGGCTTATGTCAAGGCGCTAGGTCTTAAATGGTCCCCGACGAAGGACTGCTTCATGTTCTCATATACACCTCCAGGTCATCAATCATCAAAAATTACTATTCTATCACAAGTGGCCAGCTTTTTTGATCCGCTCGGCATACTCAACCTCATCATAGTAAAATTCAAAATACTTATGCAGCAACTGTGGAAGCTGCGCCTTGCGTGAGATGAAACAGTTCCACAATCTATTCATACCGAATGGGAGGGCATGTGTCATCAGCTATCATTCGTCGATGGTATTCAGGTACCATGATTTTTCGTGTACAATGAGGGCACCGCCATTCACGCGTTCGCAGATGCAAGCAACAAGACCTAAGGTGCCTACATTTATGCTGTGTCTCAATCAGTCGATGGCCCGTGCTCAACGCTTATAGTCACTCTGCCACGTTTAGAGTTATGTGCCGCCACCTTGCTCCCAGAATTACTACATTAAGTCATTTCAACGTATTCGTACAAGGTAACACTAAGCAACGTACACTGCTGGTCTGATTCGACCATCAATTTAGCTGGATATAGAGGGAAGCATATCACTGCACCACATTCGTATCAAATAGAGTAGCGGAAATTCAGCATTTAGCTTGTTATTACAGTTCGCATCACATTCCGTCAGAAGAAAATCCTGCTAACTTAGAGTCACGATAGGCAACTGTAAAGGGCATCATCACCAACAATTTCTTGTACCACGGATCTGAATTTTTGATAAGAGACAGCACGCAGTGGCCCAGCAGTCCAATCCGCACCGACGATGTGCTGCCAGTGCAACGAAAGCACGGCCTATCTTTCAAAATATCACCTCAATCTGAATCATTGCCGACCACAAATACGTAAACAGCTACAATAAAATTCTACGCATTTTTGCGTACATCAATCGCTTTATTTCATCATTGCGGCACCTATCTTCGGAGGCCGGTCCCATTACCGCCAGAGAATTGGACTCGTCTCTCTTGTTGATATGCCAATATATGTACATATACAGAGAGTATCTTTTGCAATTAGAATGTGGTGGCGTTAGTCATATTTTTCATTTTAATAAACTTCCTCCATTTCTTCACAATAGAATTATAATAGTTGGTGGAAGACTTAACAACTCGTCCCTCCCGTACGAAGCTAAGCACCCCATTTTGTTATCGAAATCACATCCAACTTTACGCGTATACTTATAAGTGCACTAGAGATGATCTTCTCATCATATATGATCTACACACAGCGACGCTCTTAGCATATGACAGGAGCGCTTTTGATACAGTAGGTAGCGATATCAACAGCGCTCAGCAACAACACATAGAGTTCACAGCATATCACCAAATCAGCTTAGTCGTAGCGGTTGCATGGGGTAGCTGCACTGGAGACACTCTCATAGCGTGATCGCCGGCTAGCAGCGAGCTGGGTATGATCTTAGTAACAAGCGAAGCTTATGAATTTTCACGGTAACATATGAGTCGCTAACCAAATGTAAATTTGTATTGTCCGTTCTTCGAAATTACCAAAGTTTAAGGGCAATGCATAACGGCGCATATCATTCTAAACTTTTTGTATTTAAGGAACGTTGAAATGTATATGAACTAACAGTCCACTTTGAGTGCAGGAGCCGACAAGGGCTGCGCTATTAATAAAGCATAACCACGTGAACTTTAAGTACATTTGTTTTCCATCTTTGCGTTTGTTGTGGGTAAAAGGCACGTGGAAACGCCCACTTGCTCATCCAATATATACATATGTATGTATGTACGTATATGTATGTGTAGTAAGATATGTATAACGATATATCATTACACTGTGGATGAAACTTTGAAGAAAGTTTTCTGGCCAATAGTAAAAAAATGGACAATCAAATCATTAAAAAGTTAAAAGAAGTTTTCCGCTTACTTACGTCTGTAACTTTAATTTTCGCTAGCTAACTAAAAATCAGCTGTTGAAGTTAACATAAATGTGTTAACCTTTTCCGAAAAACTTTAATTTCGCCTCTAACCTTATTCAGCCTTTTCTTAAAAATTTAAATTCCATACTGATGGTAAAGATATAATAAGTGTTATATAAATATATGAATTAACTACCTCGTACCTTAATAAAATTAATAAATTAAATAAGCGAAAACGGTATAAAGTTTGTTATTAAATCATAATACGAATGGAATCTTTGAATTGTTGATTTATATTTTTAGCCTTAAACGCATTTTGAATTTCGCTTTTTTAGCCTTCTCAGCCTTTTTCCAAAAATTTCTGTCAACACTAGTTGTCAGCTAAGTGAAAGCATCAGTTGCGTCTGGATTTCGAGCGGGAAAGTTTTTTATTCCCCAGCGGAAGATTTTATATGCCATATATCTATATGTAAGCCTTAAGATAAAGCTGAAGTACTGCATATATATAAGACCTTTTCCTAATGCTTTAAGTAAACCTTTAATATGGGTCGATAAACCTTAAAATAGGGCTAAAATATCCCGAATAATGCCTTATGATAGGGCTTTATTTATACCTGAGTTTATTTTAATTATAAGCCTCATAGTAAGGTGTTACAGTCCCAATATGGAATTATAATAATGTCTTATATAAGCCATTATTTATACGTTAAGGTTACTCTCAGGGAGAGAGAATATACCTTATGGAGTGATGGTATGAACATGGCGAATTAAGGGGAAAAATAAGTGGTTCTTCGCACAAATAGAATCCCTAACATATATATTTAATGTATTACTTTATAAACCTTATGATCATATGGAATAAACCCCAAATAAGTCGCAAATATATTGATGGGTGTATTCTATGTAAAAATACACACATCATATTTGTACCGGAAATATTTTTTAAATCGTTGTTTTTTTTCTTTCCAACCATAAGTATTTCATAAAACCATATATTTTATTAAAATTGGCAAACGCTTTGGCAAAAAGAAAACTTTCAAAAACTTATAAATATCAAAACTACAGCAGTAGACAGTATGTTCCACAGGGCACTGCTATTATTTTGGTCGCAACTGTACATATGTACATATGCATACGTGTATGTATTCATGATGATGAGACTACGAAGATTATTTCACTGTTTTTATTTCATAACTTAAATTTTTTTGAATTCGGCAATTCGTGAGTGTCTTTCTCACGTAAGCAAATATCTTCCATGCTTTTTAAACTCTATTTCCAATGCGCTCTAAAGGAGCATCGAGCTGCAACTGATATTTCATTGGCAAAGGGCTTTTCTTTTATATAAAATTTCAACAGCCAATAAGCAGTGCCGCAAAACTCATAACAACTACTCAGTTCTAAGTAAATAAGAGTGAAAGTTCTGTTTTACTATTTATTGTTAAATTGTAAGCTTATTGAAAAATGTAGAAAAACTTGTACCCTGGAGACCAAATATTTCTATATTGATTTTAAGCGTTTGCCCCGAGCTTAATAAAGGAATGTTCTAAAAAACTTTAAGTAATTATTAGATAATTCAGCAAAATTGTTGGAAACTGCTTTATTTATTTTGGTTTATGACTAAGAAGCGTTTCAAAAGTTGAGAACGTTGATAAATGACGCAGAAAGTTTCTTTAACCAATTCCATGCGTTAGATGTCGCCAAAAACAATACATATATTATTCAAAATACGCGCAGAAAAAACTTCACACTAGATGACGCGATTAAACATAAAAATACAAAGAACGTAAAGCCCGGCTTAAATTTTGAGAACGTAAAAATAAGTTTCTGAATGGTATGGTAGATTTATTTGAACTGTGGTGGCCAGCAACTCGGTCAGACCAAAGAACCTATGTACATACATAGATTACGAGTACAAGGAAGTTGCATGGCGTTTCATTCCCTGTGGCAAGAAGCAAAGAACGTAGATTACAAAGAAGCTGCGGCGTTTCGCTTACTGTGGCAAAAACCAAGGAACGTTGATCTAAAAATGTAATCAAAGATTCAGAGAAAAAAGATCGAAAAATATAATTTACGTTCTTTGCAAAAGTTCTCGTCCAATTCACCACTCACAGAAACCAATTGGATCTAATCAGATTCTAGAGGATAGGATGCAACTTTTTTGTAATCTACGTTCGTTGGTCAGATTGAGTTCAAATTATGCACATACATACATATGTACATATGTATGTACATATATAGATATTATTGTTGAGGAATGAATCGCGCACATGTTACAAACTCGGCTACGCCACTTTGACTTACTCGATTAAACAAATGTTTCAACGGTTTATTAAGTGAGACGATTTTTAGGGTCTCGTTAAGAGCGTTAGGAAAGAACGTATATTACTCTACTTTCTTTGGAATTAGCAATCATAAAGTGTAATACATAACTTATATTTATTTGCATATACTATGTATGCACATAATTTATACTCAGTCTGACCGAGTTGCTGGCCACCACATCTTATATACATATGTACATACATACATATGTATGCATATGCAAATGGCTTTATTTCGCATCACATTGAGAAATAAGGCCATATGGCGTTATTCCCATTGGAAGAGTGAAATAAAGCCATAACCGAAAATTGTGCATATGAGAAATAAAGCCATACATTCTTTTTTCAACACAAAAAGTAAATTTTGTCTCTTTGATATGGCTTTATTGCCAAACATAATTTGGCAATAAAGCCATTAGGCTTTATTTCGTTTTCTTTCATTTATATATAAACTATTGAAACCGAAATAATGTCAATTTTTTTTTCAAAAAAACAGTGCAACAGTGTCTTTATTTCGAAATTTTTTTTTTGTATATATGTACATACATATATATATATAAAAATTCCGTAAAAGGGAAATTTTCCTTTTACAAAAAGATTATCATGTACAATTTACTATATAGATATGAATTATTCGTTGGCGCAGTGTTATAAGGCCATCGGCAATAACGCCATAATGGCTTTATTTCACATTTAAATGTGAAATAGGGCCATATTTTTGATATGGCTTTATTGCCAAACATAATTGGGCAATAAAGCCATTATGGCTTTATTTCGTTTTCTTTCATTTATATATAAACTATTGAAACCGAAATAATGTCAATTTTTTTTTCAAAAAAACAGTGCAACAATGTCTTTATTTCGAAATTTTTTTTTGTATATATGTACATACATATATATATATAAAAATTCCGTAAAAGGGAAATTTTCCTTTTACAAAAAGATTATCATGTACAATTTACTATATACATATGTTATAAAATTTCCCTTTTACAAAAAGATAAATAAATACATTTCGTAAAAGGGAAATTTTCCTTTTACAAAAAGGTTATCATGTACAATTTACTATATACATATGTTATAAAATTTCCCTTTTACAAAAAGATTACTATATTCATTTCGTAGCGTTGGGGCGCGTCGGCACGCGGAGGTTCGGAGCGCGAGCACGTCGCGTGGTGGCGTGCCAACGCGCGACCGCCACCAAAGAGACAAAATTTCCTTTTTGTGTTGAAAAAATAATGTATGGCTTTATTTCTCATATGCACAATTTTCGGTTATGGCTTTATTTCACTCTTCCAATGGGAATAACGCCATATGGCCTTATTTCTCAATGTGATGCGAAATAAAGCCATTTGCATATGCATACATATGTATGTATGTACATATGTATATAAGATGTGGTGGCCAGCAACTCGGTCAGACTGAGTATAAATTATGTGCATACATAGTATATGTAAATAAATATAAGTTATGTATTACACTTTATGATTGCTAATTCCAAAGAAAGTAGAGTAATATACGTTCTTTCCTAACGCTCTTAACGAGACCCTAAAAATCGTCTCACTTAATAAACCGTTGAAACATTTGTTTAATCGAGTAAGTCAAAGTGGCGTAGCCGAGTTTGTAACATGTGCGCGATTCATTCGGTGGGTCTCGGGTTCGAATCCAGGCCGGGGCAAGTAACATCAATAATTATACAAAAGTTTCTTCTAACAGCGGTTCTCGAGAAGTTCGGTCAAAATCGCCTAAGCGGTTATAGCGCCAATTAAATAAGTAAGTAAGAAAGTGCAACAAATTATATTATTAAATTCATCGCAAAAAATCCTTCTCTTTCCGTCGTAGTAGGCTACGAAATGGAGGAAATCTGCCACTATTTTTTTTAAAAACAACATTGAGCTAATGACGTCCTAGTACGTACAAAAAAATCTTTCCTTAACTATTTCTATTGAATTTAGATTAGATGTTTGAAATAAAGCAGAAATGTGTGATTTGGAAGAGTTTATTGAATTTTCGAACTATGTGGACATCGGATATGATATAGATTTACTCCTGACTTTGTAAATAATGTCATTTGGTCTCTGCTGGCATCCGAATTAAAAACCATCGAGAACGCAACTCCCATATTCGCCGGGAAATATATGTAGATACTTTTAGAAGAAAGATGCAAAACCTACAATCGTATAGAATTATTATTATATGTACATACGTGCATAATTGACAAATAACATTAATACATATGTACATATGTACGTTGTATGAGTTTATGGAAAAAGGAACAAATATGTCTATTATTTTTTTTATGCCGAGTTTTGAACCTGGAGTACGGCCAAGTAAATTATGCACCTGCTATACACTCTGCTACAACGTCCGCTAAAAATATAAGTCTTGTATTTAATATTGCACGATTGCAAGAAACCCACAATTCATATACCAAAACGATAACAACCCGCCTCACGCTCGCCCCAGCGCTTATTGGGCTGCCTTTCTAAAAATGTTAAATTAAGACTTAATACATAATTAAGAAAAAAAATATGAAAACGTATGAAACTTAACTTTTGAACATAAGATTTCACCAACATAATAATAAAAGACTTCTGGCACAGGTTGGTAATTAATTTGCAACACTTCTTTGCAGCTGTTGGGTATATTTTTTAGCATGTGTTTTGTTGTTGTGGCATTACTCGTATTGGAAAACTTTACTTTGGTCTTGCAAGACTTAGAGAACCCCCCTATTACCTTTTATAAGCAAGTTTGTCAGTTAGCAAAGCAAAGGAACGACTCGGGTGCTATGTTGGAATCAGCCAAAATAGCAAAGGCGGTTATAATGCTGGACATATGTAGTACATATTTAACAATTCTTTAAGAAATGAACTATGGCGTTCATTACTGAGTTTAACTATAATTTGTTACGCGTTCGTTAGTGGAAATTTAAAGAACCTTTCTGAAACACACTTGAAAGCTAATAATAAATGAAGTAAATTAATAGCGTAATTTGCGATTTGTTGTATTTGGTGTAGTAAACTGTAAATATTGTATATTTTGTATTTTTCGTAATTAGAAATGCTATGTATATAATAAAAAATATACAATATCAAGGACTTGTTGTAAATGGGGTTGAAAATCTGTATTTGCTTGGCAAGAGATGATGTAGTTAATCGATACGCGCTCATTGAATATAGTAAATACATATTTAAAAGCAAGGACCGTAATCATTATATCTCATTTCATACTTTTTTTTTTAAACTACAATTTTTTATAAGTTTTATTTTATTGATAAAAACTTATCAGAAGTTATCCTTGTTATTTTTTCTCTTAAATTTAAGCATTTATTTTTTACTTGACATTTTCCCGCACATGTCCAAGGCATCAAACTTTGGATTACTGGAATGGTAACTTAACTTTTCATCGTGATAACTATAAGGGGGCAAAAAGCTCTTCACCATGAATGTTTAATTTGATTTCGCATGTCACAATGGCAGTCACTGCGGATGTTTATGTATTTTTAACTTTTAACTGTGATAACTACATAAGGGGGGAAAAAGCTCTTCACCATGATTGTTTAAAATAGAGCTTTTTGTGTAAGTTGTTTGTGTCAGAATACATACATACATATGTACTTAAAAGGATATAAATAATGTATATTATACTTTATGATTTGGTAAAACAATTTTAAAAATATAAAAAAATTTCTTAACGGCAACCCTGCCTTAGCGCAAAAATCATCTCACTAATAAACCGTTAAAACATTAACTTAATAGAGTAAGTCAAAAAACTGCAAAAACAAGTAGATAACGTTCTTTGACCACATCAATAACACTTCTGTAGAAAAGTAATCTGAAATAATTTTTATTATTCTTAGAGCGGTAAAAATCATGGTTTTGCATTTAGGCAAATAAAACAAATTGTTGATATTATTTTTTAATATAAACTAATATCTGTAAACTAACAAGTTCTCTCCTAATACTGGAGACTTGAGTTAGCTACATATATTGTCCATTAGGTGTATTTCCACCCCATGATAGAAGATTTTGTACTAAACTATCATAACTGCAACATCTGCGCCTTCCTATTTTCTTTATATTATCTCACTAGAGAACTTCTTGAACTCAGTGAGAATTAACAGGACAATTCCAGCAACCGTCTTTCAACTCCCCACAGTTTTTCTGTCTTTCGGAAGACGAATTGAAGGATGTGCTAAGGAGCAGTAGTTAGGGTTGCATTGTTTTTATTTAAGCAATTATTTTTGAGCGTGTATACAATTAATTTGTAACTTAAACATTATGCTATAGAAGAATTAATATTAAAAAACTGAACGCCAGCTAGTTGAAAAAAATAAAACAAGTGAGTAAATCCTTAACTTGATTTCGCATGTCCAAGGCATCAAACTTTGGATTACCGGAATGGTAACTTAACTTTTCACCGTGATAACTATAAGGGGGAAAAAGCTGTTCACCATGATTGTTTAAAAGAGAGCTTTTTGTGTAAGTTGTTTGTGCCAGAATACATACATACATATGTACATAAAAGGATATAAATTATGTATATATTATACTTTATGATTTGGTAAAACAATTTTAAAATTAGAAAAAAATGTTCTTAACGGCAACCCTGCCTTAGCGCAAAAATCGTCTCACGAATATACCGTTAAAACATTAGCTTAATAGAGTAAGTCCAAAAAGTGCAAAAAATATATATTTCATTCTTTGCTTAAATCCCCATTTTCTCATTGTAATAGGTAATAGGTAAGAAATGGAAGAAATCTACTATAATAGAAAATATTCTAAAGAGGGTTTAAATTTGTCCCCCGATTCTGACGTACTTCCAAATTGCACCTGTAACACGTTCACAGCTTTAGTTACTTGGCTTGGTGAAGTACGACCCTTCTATACACTCTGCTACAACATCTGCAATAAAAAAAAATGAATAAGTCTTGTATTTAAGATTGCACGATTGCAGGATATGCAAAATATGCAAGAGTACGAGAGCAATCCACGTCACCTCGCCCCAGCTCTTATTGGGTTGTCTGCCTTTCTTAAGATGTTAAATTAAGAGTTAATAATTAATAAAAGTATACGAAAATGTATGAAACCTAACTTTTCAGCATAATATTTCAGCAAAATAATAATAAAGACTTCTGGCACGTGTTGGCAGATATTGCTTACTTTGCAGCTGTTGCGTATATTTTAACAAGTGTTTTGTTGTAGTGGCATTACTTGGATTGGAAAACTTTGCAATCCCTGCACCGTGAAATGGTCTTGCAACACTTAGAGAATAGAAAATAAAATCACGCGGTAAAAAAGATAGTTTGCTTAGGCAAATAAAACAAATTGTTAATATTATTTTTTCATATAAACTAATACCTAAAAACTTAACGGTTCTCTCCTAATACTGGAGACTTATGCTGGCTATATTGTCCATTAGGTGTATGTTAAGGGCGGGGTGAATTAGGGTCCAGACATCCTCGTGAATTCTGGAGACGGGAATCCAAAAATGGGGGCCGATCCTTTTAGACAGATAAAGACCTGTTTTTTTCACTTCAACTGTAAATTAAAACGAACCTCTGTTCTGTAATAATGTACATACGTACGATAAAATTGGCCCTCACTTGAGACGTCGCTGCTAGAAAAGTAAGACCTTTTTCTGGTCTCCGGTCGCTTTTATAGCCCCACATCTGGCAACGGGTTCAGCTAACAAGACTCGAGCAAAAGCAAAGGAACTAACGAGTCCTGTCTGCGAGTAGCTTACAGGCAGAACAGAAGGTTGTGGTTATGTTTGCATACTGGGCATCGGTTTTGCTTTCAAGCTACTCGGATCATTTCGGATATTTTCTGAAAATAGAGAAATCGTTAAGATAGTTTGACTAGAGGTAATAGTACTAGTACGTATGTCTACGACCCGTACACGGCTATCTTTTCCTGAAAAAACCTTAACAACTCCGCCAAGTCGCCACTCGTTCGGGGGTAAGTTATCCTCTTTGATAACCACGTAGTCATCCACTTCGATATTTCGTTGGAGGTATTGCCACTTGACTCGCTTGTGTAGGAGCTCTCGGAGGGATGAAGTGCCAGGTTATTTCTTGATGTGCATATGATAGTGTGGTAAGACACGAGGCTTCTGCAACAAAGTTTCGGAAATCTTGCCTTAATGATTTGATGGCTTCTACAAAGTACGTCCTATTGTCGGAGTACATACTACGGGGACAGCCACAGCAAACAAAAACGCAGACATGACTCTTTGTTATTAGGCATGCCCTGCCGGTAAAATTGTTAATCTCGAACGGGCCAGTAAAATCCACGCCTGTATTGGTGAAGAGGCGAGATAAGTCCGATCGCTCAAGAGGTAATGACGCAATGAGACAAACTTTACAATTATGAATCTTGTTTTTTAAAAAATTTTTCAATCGTGCGATCCAATATTACGAACGTGGTCCAGTAACAGGGGGGCTTCCTTAGCCAAGAGAGCACAATGGTGGAGTCGGTCCATTTGTAGATCACTGGCTGGCCAACATCGAACTGTGGAAGTAAAACAAGATTTAATTTTGTTAATAGGAGTGCTCCGCACAATTCTAGTCGAGGTAGAGAAACTGTTTTCACTGGTGCTACTTTCGTTTTGCATACAAGTAAATTTACGTATGGGGCCCGGTCTGTGTTTCGTTCGCGAACTCTCCCATACAGAGCAGCTGCGTATGCCTTCTCGGAGGCATCACAAAACCCATAAAATCCAATTTCATTCCAAGGGGTGAAATGGATCCACCTTCGGATTTTGATGATCGAAATATAAGTATAATTTTTAAGAAAATTTTCCCAACGCAAATACGAACCTCGAGGTAGAGTGTCATTCCAAACTATCTTCGCTAACCAGATGTCCTGCATTAGAATTTTTGCCTCAGAGTGATCAGGGTGAGTGCATCATTCAAACTAATTCCATTCGAAGTTGGACTTGATGCGTTAAATACCACTCGAACCTTTGTGGTGGTGCTTGGCGGTTTTACGACTGCATAGCAGGTAGTATGTATCTGACTGTGATTTACTAGCGGCGCTGCTCACTGGCTTCATGTGACCGAGTGTGATATATTCTCGCAGTACTCGATAATATTCTGCCTTCAGCTCCGGTCTTCTCATCATCGTCGCTTCGTTCCGCACGAATTGATGCACTGCGATGGTCAGTGAATCCCCAAGACTTATGTTTTCGGGAAATTCGTGCCGAAATAGCAATACTACCACCTACCGCCCTTGGTCATTCCCCATATTTGTCTTCGCATAATGTTGCTCGCATAACGCATCCTCCGGACCGAGCTGCTTCTTATTCGGGACTTGCGCAAGCTCCCAAAACCGAGTTAGATGAGAACTTGAAATTTCCGCATGTAGAGAAACACATGAGTCCGAACTCTTTGCCGCAGACTGAGGGGCTGGGCCTATCAAGTAACAGCTGGTCGTGTCGGAAGATTGATGCGTCTCTGCAGCCGCTCAGAGATAAAAGTTCCTTCTGAACCTGAATCAAGAACAAAGCTTTCACATTGCCAGAGGGGGAAGGGGGTGAGGCATTCGAGCCTTGTCGTCTTTTGTAGATGGACGCTGATTGCCACTCGGATAATGATGCAACAAAGAATGGAACTTTTGATGGCAGATCAAACAACTGAAAGAGCTCTTACAACTTTTCGCTAGATGGGAATGCGCTAGACAGTTCATACATAAATTATATTTCCTAACCACCTTAAACCGATCATCTACCTTCATCGCTACAAACTTTGGAATCTATTGATTGAGACGGTATAATTTTTCCACCGGACTTAAAGGGGAATTATTGACGTAAATGGCTGTAAATAAATCCCGAAAAGAAGGTCATGCTATATAATCCCCATAAAAAATTTCCTTTGCAATACACTTTAGTTGGCTTCTTTTTTCGTCTTTTTTTAGCGCGTTTTATTTGTTGGCCCTCGTGGCCAGCGCTCACAGTCCTACCTTAAGGGACTTTCACACAAATCACTTTGTTGCCCTGCTATTCAGGGACTTTCACTGCCTTTTCCGCATTTTAATATATTTTTAGCGCCTGTTTATTTCGTGGCACTTTTTGCCGGCGCTCACTACCCTATTTTTAGGGATTTTCACTTTTTCAAAAGCACTGCCCTGTTATGCAGATCATCTACTTTTTCCTTTCTTTTTAAACACTGCCCTGCTATGGGGACTCACACTGCCTTCTGGTGACCACGGTTTATCACCGCTATCTGGCGGTCTGCTAGGTCTTCCCGTTATGCTACTGGAAAAATGATGAGCGCCTCCGCTGAAATGGATTTTGAGGTTATCAATTATGATACTTACCAGGTTTTCGTTTTTGATGCTGCCGCTGGGAGGGCACCTTCCTTTTGTGGTTTTCTGCTACCCTTGTATGTTTCGCTAGCTTGCAACCAAATACTATCAACAAACTTAATGGGCAAAAGCTTGTCAGAAACATCAAAAGCGCTGCTTCGAGTGCACATGCTCGTTCACAATAAGCTTTGCTTCTAAAACTTGCAAGTGGGATTTGGCGAGAGTTGATTGGTATAAAATCAAAAAAAAAAAATTGAAAAAGAATAATTATTAGGCTCGAAGGACCATGTTAAGGGCGGGGTGAATTAGGGTCCAGACTTCCTCGTGAATTTTGGAAACGGGCATCTAAAAATGTCCTTTTCTGTCTGTTTCTTTTTCACTTCAACTGTAAATTAAAAAACCTCTGTTCTGTATATAAATCGCCGCATTAGTGCTGTGAAAAAACCCTGGAACAATATACATACGTACGAGAAAATTGGCACTGACCTGAGACGTCGCTGTTAGAAAATTAAAACCTCTTGCTGGTATCCGGTCACTTTTAAAGCTCCACATCTGGCAACGGGCTCAGCTCACAGGACTCTTGTAAAAGCAAAGCAAGTAACGAGTCCTGTCAGTGAGTAGCTTACAGCGACATCTCATTGTGAACATTTTTTCTGATGACTAATTGCAGACCATAACAGTGTATTTCCGCTCTATGAGAGAAGATTTTGTTTTAAACTATCATAACTGCAATATCTGTGCCTTTCTAGTTTCTTTATATTATCTCACTAGAGAGCTTCTTCAACTCCGTGGAAATACAGACTGCCGATGTTTATGCATTTTTAACTTTTAACCATGATTACGATAATGAAGAATGCTCTCCACCATGAATATTCAAAGGAGTGCTTTTTGTGTAAGATGTTTGTGCCAGATTACAAAAGTCTTTTAAACTGTCTTTACAATTGTTTTTTTAAGACTGTAAACTGTCTTTAAATTATCTTTGCCAAAATAGGCCTACAATCGGTTCGATTGAGTTACATACTTGCATATGTATGTATATTTACCATACCAGAGAACTTGTAAGAAATGAGAAAGCGCAAACAAAGAACGTATATTACATAATGTAATCATTATGTAATCTACGTTCTTTGGCGCAAATGTTAAATGAGCTTTTTTATCAACACAATTTGCGCGTACAGGCGAGAGAATTCACCAGTTGAAAAATTGGCCACCACATTGAATTTTACTCTACCATACCAATAAAAACCAAAATTTAGGCGTGCAGGCGAAAGAATTCACCAGTGGAGAAATTGGCCACCACAACGAATTTAAATCGACCATACCAATAAAAATCATTTTCACCATATTTAAATAAAAATAAAAAGGAAAGAAGAAAAATAAGTAAACAAAGAAAACCCCCGTTTCTGGATCGCAAGGGGCAACTTGAGACGCAGAGGTGTTATGCAACAAGCAAAGGACGTAGATTACAAAGAGGTAGCTTACTTTCACCGGATATGCCAACAGAATGTTTTGGCTTATTTCACCATACCAGAACAAATTTGATAAATAGATATAAATTATTTATATATTACACTTTATGATTTAGTGAAATATAAAACATTTTCCTAACGGAAACCTTACCTTAGCACAAAAATCGTCTCACTTAATAAACCGTTGAAACATTAGTTTAACGAGCAAGTCAAAAAAGTGCAAAAAAATATATTATTCAATTCATTGCATAAAAAATCCACATTTTCCCGTTGTAGTAGTTAACGAAAATGAAGGAAACCTACTACTATTTTCTAGGCGAATTTAATTCTCCCACCGATTCTCACGTACTGGCGTCCAAATGTTCAAACGTCACAGTGTTTAACAGGTTTAGTTATTGCATCAGGTCTTGGCACGTACGGAAAATCTTTCCTTAATATTTAATCCACGATTTCGCCTCCTTCCATTTTTTCTGTTGAATTTAGGTGAGATGTAAGAAATAAAGTAAAAATTTATGATTTGGATGAATTTATAGAATTTGTGAACTATGTGGACATACCCGATAGAGGTTTACTCCTGACTTTGTAAATAATGTAATTTGTCTCTGCTGGTATCCGAATTAAAAACCACTAAGAAGGGAACTGAAATATTCGCCAGGAAATGCAGATTTCTTAGATACTTTTAGAAGAAGGATGCAAAACCTAGAATCTTATAGAACTATTGTTATAAGTCAATTATGTACATACATATGTATGTATGTACGTTGTATGAGTTCATTAAAGAAAGAAAAAATCGTTTCTATTATTTTTTTACGCTAGTTATCCTGACCGAGATTTGATCCCGGTGCACGCCGATTGAAACACTCACCTGCTATACACTCTGCTACAACGACCGCAATAAAAAAGAAGTTTTGTGGATTGCACAAAATGCAAAATTCCTATACCAATCGTCACGCCAGCCCCAGTTCTTCTTGGGTTACCGTCCTTTCTAAAAATGTTAAAGTAAAACTTAGTAGTTAATAAAAAATATACGAAAACGTATGAAACTTAACTTTTCAACATAATATTTCAGCAAAATAACAATAAAATATTTCTGGCACAGGTTGGCAATTACTTTGTCGGGGCATTGCTCGGATTGGGATTTTTCAATTCGTGCGCCGTGCATTGATCTTGCAAAACTTAGAGAATCTTCTATTGACTTTTATAAGCAAGTTTGCCTATTATAAAAGTAAAGAAACGACTGGCGTGCTATGTTGGAATCAGCCAAAATAGCATAGGCGGTTATGGTGGCAACATATTTAACAATTCTTTAACAAATGAACTCTAGCTTTCATTAATGAGCATAACGTTTCTGAAATACACTTGAAAACAAATAATAAATGAAGTAAACTAATAGCGTAATTTTCGATTTGTTGCAGTAAATTGTAAATATGTAAATTGCAATGCAATGTAAAATGCTATATAATATAAAATATATCTGAGCAAGAACCTGTTGCAAATCTGTATTTTCTTGGCAGAGATGATATGTAGTTAATCAATACGCACGCATGGAATAAAGTAAATATTTGAAACCGGGGACCGTTATCATTATGTGTTCTATCAAACAAATTTGTATTTAATCAACATTTTAAGATTTCCATAACAATAATAATAAATGTATCGGGTTAGACATTTTTAAACAAAAATAAAACTCGTTTTTCGAGTGTTATTTTTTGGTCTCAAATAAGGTTTATTTTGTGATATTTGATTAAAAACTAGAATTTTTCATGAGTTTTATTTTATTGATAAAAAGTTATCAGAAGTTTTGTGTTGTATTTTTTTGAGCGAAACCAAAGCTTCGTCCTTGTTAGGTTTTCTTTTAAATTTAAGCATTTATTTTTTACTTATATTGTTTTTTGCATTTCAAAAAACTCAAAACAGCACACCAATTCTCTATTAACTGATTTGGTGGTCAGTTTTCTTTGATATACCTCGTCAACATGTGCACTCAAAAACAACAACATATTTATTTGCATAAGTACATATGTATATAATCGATACGCGTACATGGAATAAAGTAAATATTTAAAACCAGGGACCGTGTGAAAGATGAAAACTTGTCAATGCAATTAGGAAGCAGACCAAGCAGACCCGTTGAATTAACCTTTTCAATAAAATTAAGAAAGGGATCTTGGTTTTCATTAGAACATTTTCTTAATTTTTATTAGCGAAGATCTTATCTATTTAAAATTACTGACACCTAAATTCGTGTACGTAGATTATTTTCCGAAAATAAATATCATACTGTTATTATAAACTGTTTATTATTTAATTATGCAAGCTTTACTTATAATTATGATAAGTTTAAGTATTTATATATTATTATTAGAGTTTTTACATATTTTCTTATTTTCTTATAATATAACCATTGGTGTGGCATGTTCAGACCTTTATTGTACAACAGGCATTTGTAATATTAATGCACAAGAAAGACATTGAGAGAAAAAGAGAGTGTCACTATCATGTACAGATGTTTATTTTAAACCCATTTGTTGAAAACATATTTTATTTTGGAAACTATTTAAAAATTATTCATTGAAAACTTCTGGAACGATAAATAAGTAAATGAAAAGTTTTAATTTTGAACACACAAAAATCCAAAGAACAATATTCATAATATTACACTAAAACAACATAGACTGCGGATGTTTATGCATTTATAAATTTTAACTGCGATTACTATAAGGAAAATGTTCTTCACTATAGATGTTCAAAGGAGAGCTTTTTGTGCAAGATGTTTGTGCCAGATTACAAAAGTCTTTCAAACTGCCTTTTAAATTGTCTTTCGAAAGACTGTAAATTATCTTTAAATTATCTTTGCCAAAATAGGTCTGTAAGTTGGTAGAATCTGTCAGACCGAGTTACTATACTTCATATATGTACATTAGGGGTATAACTTTTAACAATTTTTTCAAAAACAAAAATTTACATGGCCATACATGATGAGCAATGGTGAAAAAATATTAACTGCGTTTTTACTTTTTTGTTTTCTTTCAAAAAGTTCCCGCACCAACGCAATTGAATTTTTTTTATTTTGATAAAAAAAAAATTTGCAAAAAACGCGTTTAAAGTTTTCAAATCCCATAAGCCTCAATGTAAAAATTTGCACTATTTTGTGGATATCTCAGAAACCATGTATGATATTGATATAAAATTTTGATACGATATAAAACACTATAAAATCTACGTTTCGGCATCATTAACACAAAAAACGTTTTTTTTTGAGTAGGTATGATTTCTTTATTGGGAGCAATATTCCGATAAGAAAACGCACAAATAGAAGAAATATTTCTACATTTTGTGAAAAAAAATAATACACCCATAAATAGAAAAAAAAAGCATCACCGAATATTATCAAATACGTAAAAGAACGCAAAACCACACAACAAAACTTTACGATATGCGTCGACTAACTGTAATATTTTCCCAGTAATTCAATTGCTTTTGTATTCATTGTCGTTGCTTCTCTTCCTCACGTAACGTAAATATGCGATAAGCGTCGGCTAACTGTAACATTTTACAATTAATTCAATTCGTTTTGTATTCATTGTCTTTATATTGCTACTCTTTGCCAGTCTTGGTTTAGCCAGCATAGCGAAAGCTATTGAATGTGGACAAATAACTATTTAACATCAAAAACGTAATGTCTTTTAAAAAGAGTGAAAAAGATGTTCTTAAAAATTCAAAAGTGTGGACAAATAATTTAGTTGGTTTTAAAAAAAGTACAACGAAAAGACGTGAAATAGTAAACATTGAAAAATGTTTAACCGAATTGTGCAAAATTCCGAAGCAGGCCGCTATAATTGGAAGATACAATGCATTGGCAAAAATTGAAAAAAGCAAAGTGAAGAGGTGCAAGATTATTGGAAAAGAACTGATTGATTTGTGGTCAAAACTTAATTTTCCAATCATAGCAAAAGTATCCCTTGAACGTAAAATACAAAAACTCATAGAAACATACCAGAAATCGTTAAAAAAACGCAGTGGAACAAACATGGTAATCTCATTCAACAAATTATTTGATGTAACGAATAAAAACGGTATGTGGCTTGGTACTGAAGATAAAGAGCTGTATGAACTCCAAATAAGAACGAACGGAGAAGTTGGGTACACAACTACTAAGGATGTAAAGCTTCACCCATCCATAGCTGCTAAAATGAAAGAACATACCTCCGTCAAAAATAATAGTATATTAAACTCATCAATATCTTCAATATCATCAAGCGACGCGAACGATGATTGCTGCGTCCCGAATTATGAAGAATTTGAAGTACCTTCAAGGCTTAAACAAGCGAATTGTTCAACAAAGGCAGCAGTGAAAATAGTAACAACTGCCAATGTGACCACCAAAAATGCTGCTAAAATATGCAAAGAATTGGCGAAATCAGGAGTTAATATAACAACACCAACACAACCAGGAATTTTAAAAGCAGCAAAAAAAGCAGCAGAGCGTTTGGAAGAAGATTATAAGGCTTCACTCAAGAATAATATTTGGTGTCTTCATTTTGATGGGAAGAAATTCGGTAAAAGAGAAATACAGGCCGTGGTGCTAAAAATGAGTTCAGAGAAGTAAGATTGGCGGTCTTGGATCTTTATAATGGAAGAAGTTCAACCATATTTGAAGGCATCAAGGAAGTTCTCGATAATTTTCAACTGTGGGGCTCCATCAAAATGATTGTGTGTGATACAACAACCGTCAATACAGGACATAAAAATGGAGTTGTTATCTCACTCCAAAAATACTTTTCAACAAAAGGTTTACATTCACCGCAATATGTGGGCTGTCAACATCATATTTTAGATCTGATTTTAAGACATGTAATGGATGAGTCACTGGATGGAAAATCAATATCACCAAATATTCCGTACGATATATTTTCAGAAATGATCAATAATTTCGATGCTCTAAAACAAAGTTTCGCTCAAGGCAAAGAAAAATTGAAAGTAAGATGCATCAAATGGCGCGATGACATGCAGTATCTGTATGAGCTGGGACAAGCGTTCAAATATTATGAAAAAATTAAAATCTTTCCTTATATAAAATTTAAGACTACTATCGCTAAGCAACGCCCGTTGGAACTCAAGGGCTATACTCTGCATTTTGACATTCATACTCATTGCCAAACACCGAACAAAACTGTTGCTGTATTTGTCAATTGATATGCGGCGCTTGGTATGACGTATGGTTTTTCGACCACCGTTTTCATGTAAATGACTTCACAAAATTAGAAACATCGGTAAAGCCTTTTAAAGCAGCGCACAAATGTTTTTTAAAACACTGGGTGAAGGAAGACTCATTTAATGCAAACCAACAGCGCTCGAATATATGCGCAGAACGAGCCATCAAATTGATACAAGACATTTATCCGAAATGTAAATCTAAGCGCAGCTTAAATCTTAAGTTTATTGCTTCTAACTCTAAATAAATATATGTGTAATTGAAAAAAAAGAAAATGAATTAACAAAAACTATATTTTTCTTATATATAAATAATAATAAATAATATTTGTTGCAAAATAATCAAAAAATACTTTTTTTGAGTTAATGATGCCGAAACGTAGATTTTATAGTGTTTTATATCGTATCAAAATTTTATATCAATATCATGCATGGTTTCTGAGATATCCACAAAATAGTGCAAATTTTTACATTGAGGCTTATGGGATTTGAAAACTTTAAACGCGTTTTTTGCAAATTTTTTTTTTTTATAAAAATAAAAAAAATTCAATTGCGTTGGTGCGGGAACTTTTTGAAAGAAAACAAAAAAGTAAAAACGCAGTTAATATTTTTTCACCATTGCTCATCATGTACGGCCATGTAAATATAATGTTGCAAAAAAGTTATACCCCTAATGTACATATGTATATCTACCATACCACAGATATTTTTTTTTCTCTTTCTCAAAATTTAAACCCACTGTAAAGAGTTAAGCTTTTACATTTATTCGCTCCATGTACTGTGTGATTTTTTTCTTATTTATATTATATATATATATATATATATATATATATTGTTTCCGGCGCCATCTACGAGATATAAAAAAGATGAGCAAAGAACGTAAAGTTCACAGCGGGTTGAAATTCTGAGAAAGTAATATTAAATTTTTGAATGGCACGGTAGATTTATTATGAAGTGTGGTGGCCAGCAACTGCCATGATAACAAAGTTCTCACAAAAAAACGTTCGCCGTTCGGAGTCGGCGTAAAACTATAGGTCCCTCAATTTGTGTTACAAAAACAAAACGCACACCAAAAGTTATAGAAGAAGTTCCGCCAAAATCGTTTAAGGGGTTATAGCGCCAATTAAGAAGGTAAGTATGTGTGAATACGAAGACACGAAGATAAAGTTCTTTGACCACATCAAGAACACTTCTGTAGAAAAGTAATCTCAAATAATTTTTTTAATGCTTGACAAGGCAAAAAAAGATAATTGACATTTGGCAAATAAAACAAATTGTTGATATTATTTTTTAATATAAACTAATACCTGAAAACCTTAAAAGTTCTCTGCTTATACTGGAGATTTGTGGTGGTTATATTGTCCATAAGGTGTATTTCCGCCCCATGTTAGCAGAATTAATATTTTTATATGAAATATTAAATTAGCTGCTAAAATCAGGTAAAATCAGGAAATCGAGAACGCAAATTTTAAGTAAAATGTGTAAAAACAGAACGCCAGCTAGTTGAACAAACATAAAACAAATCAATAAATCCATAATTTGATTTCGGCTGTCAAAGGCATCTAACCTTGGTACTGGAATGGCAGTCATCATCAGTAGACTGCGGATGTTTATTTTTAACTTTTATCCATGATAACTACAAGGAAAAAAGCTCTTCACCATGAATGTTGAAAGAAAAGCTTTTTATGTAAGATGATTGTGCCAGAATGAAAAAGGATTTCAAACTGTCTTTACTATCATCTTTGGAATGACTGTAAACTACATATGTGTCGTCAAAATATGCCGTCGTTCTTTACTATTTAATCGCACCATCTAGTGTGTAATTTTTTCGGACACCGTAGAAAAAATGGTCCTTCCTAAAAATATTTCGACCAAAGCAATTAAAAAAACCGTTAAAATATTTTTTCAGTTACTCATTTATTGCACTTCCAAAATATAAAAACAAAACATATAAATTAATTCAGTATTATAAAATATTCTAGTAAAACATCAAAAAAAAAGTAAATTCAATGCACAAGCCAAACTCGGACAGTGGCAACCATCCTTTAAATAAATGCAAGTCTGCCGAAGAATTGCAACCAACTTCAAGTATAGTGTTTAACTGAATAACGGGAATTCCGCGGATGGTTTTTTAATATATACATAGTTGGAATTACGGTTTGTGATTTAAAAATATCTAGGCAAAGAGTCCAAACAAGTATTGAATTGAGAAAGTTGGTGATTAAGCATTCCAACGATGAAAAATCTGTGCGTGAAATTGTCGACAGAAGTCATTCTACTGTTCACGATATAATTAAGCGCTTCAAAATCTACAAACAAGAGGGGAACAAGCCTGAAGCTTCCCACAACAAGATTTTTACTGACTCAGATAAGCGATTTCTGTTGCGAAAAGTTAAAGATAATCCTTTCCTTAGTGCACCAAAGTTAGCTGTTATAGCTGAAATTGAGTTGGGAAAGAAATCTAGTGCATCTACCATCAGAAATCTACTTCATGAGGCTGATCTAAATAGTAGAAAGGCCCGACAAAAGCCAAAGGATTTTTCGTACTGGAAAAATGTTATGTTTACTGCCGAAAGAAAATTTAATGTTTTTGGATCCGATGGAAACCCATATGTTTGGAGGAAATCAAATGAGGAGCTGCAACTGCCCAATCTGAGACCAACTGTCAAACATGGTGGCGGATCGGTAATGGTTTGGGATTCATTTTCGGCTTCTGGACCAGGATCTTTGCATTTTATTGAAGGAATAACAAACCAGAATGACTATCTTAATATTTTAAATGGAAACTTACCAAAAAGTCTTGAAAAATTGGATCTCGGTGATGATTGGTATTTCTACCAATGCAATGATCCAAAGCATACGGCCTACAAATTGCGTTATTGGTTGCTTTATAGTTGCGACCATGTTCTGGAAACGCCACTCCAAAGTCCTGATATTAATCCTATTTAAAATTTATGGGACTATCTTAACACAAAAATTCGACAGCATTCCGTTTCAAGCACAAATGACTTGAAATCGATCTTAGTACAAGAATGGGGCAAAATTGAACCTAGTTTTTGCGGAAAGTTGGTTAAATCAATGCCTAGCCGGCTCAAAATAATTATTAAAAATAAAGGTCTTCATACAAAATATTAGATTTTAAAATATATTTCGATATTTCAAAAAACTTGATTGTCGAGTTTGGCTTGCGCATTGAATTTACTCTTATTTGATATTTTACTAGAATATTTTATAATACCGAATAAATTTACATGTTTTGTTTTTATATTTTGGAAGTGCAATAAATGAGTAATTGAAAAAAATATTTTATCCTCTTTTTAATTGCTTTGGTTGAAATATTTTTAGGAAGGAACATTTTTTTCTACGGTATTCGACTTCGGCTTGGAGCCACTGTAAGTTGTTTTCAGCGCCGTCTAACGGCCCAGCTCAGCAACTTCTTTTTGCATCCGCCACTCACCTTTAGATGGCGTCGACAACAATATACATACATATATAATTTGCGAAATAAGAAATGCGTTCAACGGGTTCAAATTTTGAGGTAGTAAAATTAAATTTCTGAATGGCGGCCAACATCTCGGTCAGACTGAGTATAAATCATGTACATATACATATGTAAATACATATAAATTATATATTATACTTTATGATTTGGTAAAACAATTTTAAAAATATAAAAAAGTGCTCATAATGGCAACCTAGTCTTAGCACATAAACCGACCCAATAAACCCTTGATATATTACTTTAATCGAGTAAGTCAAACAAGTGCAAAAAATTATATTATTCAATTCATTGCATAAGTACATATATACACAGAACGAGAATACCACCTAAAATGCCCTATAAATCAGAACAAAATCTAGTGGATTTCTTTTACAGTAAGAATCCCTTCTGTTTACGATAGGCTATGTCTTTCCATTAAAATCAAGAAGAGAATCTGTAAAACTAAGATGAAAACTTGTCAATGCAATGAAGAAGCAGACCCGTTGAATTAAGATGAAAACCTTTCAATAAAATTAAGAAAGGAATGTTGGTTTTCATTAGAATCTTTTTTAAATTTTTATTAGCGAAGACCTTATCAATTCAAAATTGCTGGCGCCTAAATTTGTGTATGTAGATTACTTTCCGAAAATAAATATCATATTGTTATTATAAACTGTTTATTATTTAATTATGCAAGCTTTACTTATAATTATGATAAGTTTAAGTATTTATATATTATTATTACAGGTTTTACATATTTTCTTAATTTCTTATAATATAACAATTGTTGTGGCATGTTCTGACCCTTATTGTACAACAGGCATTTATAATATTAATGCACAAGAAAGACATTGAGAGAAAAAGAGAGCGTCACTATCGCGTAAAGATGTTAATTTTAAAAAACATTTGTTGAAAACATATTTTGTATTTTAAATTTTTAAAAAAATATTCATTGAAAACTTCTTGAACGATAAATAAGTAAATGAAAAATTTTCATTTTGAACATACAAAAATCCAAAGAACAATATTCATAATATTACTCTAAAAACAATAGAGACTGCGGATGTTTATGCATTTTTAACTTTGATCAATAATAACTATAAGGAAAAAAGTTCTCAACCATGAATGTTCAAAGGAAAGCTTTTTGTGTAAGATGTTTGTGCCAGCTAGTTAAGCAAAAATAAAACAAATAAATAAATCTATAATTTGATTCCGCCTATCCAAGGCATCTAACTAACCTTGGTATTGGAATGGCAGTCATTATCAGTGGACTGCGGATGTTTACGCATTTTTAACTTTTATCAATAATAACTATAAGGAAAAAAGCTCTTCACCATGAATGTTTAAGGAAGAGCTTTTTATGTAAGATGTTTGTGCCAGAATAAAAAAGTATTCCAACTGCCTTTAGTATTATATTTCGAATGACTGTAAACTGGGTTTCACCAAAATAGGCCGTCATTCCTTTCTATTTAATCGCACCAGTGTGTAATTTTTTCTTGCTTTGATTTTTCGTTTATTTCGAAAATTATATATATTGTTTTCAGCGTCATCTAACGGCCCCGGTCGGCACTTTGTTTTGCATCCGCCAAAAGTTCCTCTAACAGAAAATCTCGTGCCATTCATCGTTAGATGGCGTCGAAAACAATATACATCTATAATTTGCGAAATAAGAAATGCGTTCAACGGGTTCAAATTTTGAGGTAGTAAAATTAAATTTCTGAATGGCGGCCAACATCTCGGTCAGACTGAGTATAAATCATGTACATATACATATGTAAATACATATAAATTATATATTATACTTTATGATTTGGTAAAACAATTTTAAAAATATAAAAAAGTGCTCATAATGGCAACCTAGTCTTAGCACATAAACCGACCCAATAAACCCTTGATATATTACTTTAATCGAGTAAGTCAAACAAGTGCAAAAAATTATATTATTCAATTCATTGCATAAGTACATATATACACAGAACGAGAATACCACCTAAAATGCCCTATAAATCAGAACAAAATCTAGTGGATTTCTTTTACAGTAAGAATCCCTTCTGTTTACGATAGGCTATGTCTTTCCATTAAAATCAAGAAGAGAATCTGTAAAACTAAGATGAAAACTTGTCAATGCAATGAGGAAGCAGACCCGTTGAATTAAGATGAAAACCTTTCAATAAAATTAAGAAAGGAATGTTGGTTTTCATTAGAATCTTTTTTTAATTTTTATTAGCGAAGACCTTATCAATTCAAAATTGCTGGCACCTAAATTTGTGTATGTAGATTACTTTCCGAAAATAAATATCATATTGTTATTATAAACTGTTTATTATTTAATTATGCAAGCTTTACTTATAATTATGATAAGTTTAAGTATTTATATATTATTATTACAGGTTTTACATATTTTCTTAATTTCTTATAATATAACAATTGTTGTGGCATGTTCTGACCCTTATTGTACAACAGGCATTTATAATATTAATGCACAAGAAAGACATTGAGAGAAAAAGAGAGCGTCACTATCGCGTAAAGATGTTAATTTTAATAATTTAAATAAGTAAATGAAAAATTTTCATTTTGAACATACAAAAATCCAAAGAACAATATTCATAATATTACTCTAAAAACAATAGAGACTGCGGATGTTTATGCATTTTTAACTTTGATCAATAATAACTATAAGGAAAAAAGTTCTCAACCATGAATGTTCAAAGGAAAGCTTTTTGTGTAAGATGTTTGTGCCAGCTAGTTAAGCAAAAATAAAACAAATAAATAAATCTATAATTTGATTCCGCCTATCCAAGGCATCTAACTAACCTTGGTATTGGAATGGCAGTCATTATCAGTGGACTGCGGATGTTTACGCATTTTTAACTTTTATCAATAATAACTATAAGGAAAAAAGCTCTTCACCATGAATGTTTAAGGAAGAGCTTTTTATGTAAGATGTTTGTGCCAGAATAAAAAAGTATTCCAACTGCCTTTAGTATTATATTTCGAATGACTGTAAACTGGGTTTCACCAAAATAGGCCGTCATTCCTTTCTATTTAATCGCACCAGTGTGTAATTTTTTCTTGCTTTGATTTTTCGTTTATTTCGAAAATTATATATATTGTTTTCAGCGTCATCTAACGGCCCCGGTCGGCACTTTGTTTTGCATCCGCCAAAAGTTCCTCTAACAGAAAATCTCGTGCCATTCATCGTTAGATGGCGTCGAAAACAATATACATCTATAATTTGCGAAATAAGAAATGCGTTCAACGGGTTCAAATTTTGAGGTAGTAAAATTAAATTTCTGAATGGCGGCCAACATCTCGGTCAGACTGAGTATAAATCATGTACATATACATATGTAAATACATATAAATTATATATTATACTTTATGATTTGGTAAAACAATTTTAAAAATATAAAAAAGTGCTCATAATGGCAACCTAGTCTTAGCACATAAACCGACCCAATAAACCCTTGATATATTACTTTAATCGAGTAAGTCAAACAAGTGCAAAAAATTATATTATTCAATTCATTGCATAAGTACATATATACACAGAACGAGAATACCACCTAAAATGCCCTATAAATCAGAACAAAATCTAGTGGATTTCTTTTACAGTAAGAATCCCTTCTGTTTACGATAGGCTATGTCTTTCCATTAAAATCAAGAAGAGAATCTGTAAAACTAAGATGAAAACTTGTCAATGCAATGAGGAAGCAGACCCGTTGAATTAAGATGAAAACCTTTCAATAAAATTAAGAAAGGAATGTTGGTTTTCATTAGAATCTTTTTTTAATTTTTATTAGCGAAGACCTTATCAATTCAAAATTGCTGGCAGCTAAATTTGTGTATGTAGATTACTTTCCGAAAATAAATATCATATTGTTATTATAAACTGTTTATTATTTAATTATGCAAGCTTTACTTATAATTATGATAAGTTTAAGTATTTATATATTATTATTACAGGTTTTACATATTTTCTTAATTTCTTATAATATAACAATTGTTGTGGCATGTTCTGACCCTTATTGTACAACAGGCATTTATAATATTAATGCACAAGAAAGACATTGAGAGAAAAAGAGAGCGTCACTATCGCGTAAAGATGTTAATTTTAAAAAACATTTGTTGAAAACATATTTTGTATTTTAAATTTTTAAAAAAATATTCATTGAAAACTTCTTGAACGATAAATAAGTAAATGAAAAATTTTCATTTTGAACATACAAAAATCCAAAGAACAATATTCATAATATTTCTCTAAAAACAATAGAGACTGCGGATGTTTATGCATTTTTAACTTTGATCAATAATAACTATAAGGAAAAAAGTTCTCAACCATGAATGTTCAAAGGAAAGCTTTTTGTGTAAGATGTTTGTGCCAGCTAGTTAAGCAAAAATAAAACAAACAAATAAATCTATAATTTGATTCCGCCTATCCAAGGCATCTAACTAACCTTGGTATTGGAATGGCAGTCATTATCAGTGGACTGCGGATGTTTACGCATTTTTAACTTTTATCAATAATAACTATAAGGAAAAAAGCTCTTCACCATGAATGTTTAAGGAAGAGCTTTTTATGTAAGATGTTTGTGCCAGAATAAAAAAGTATTCCAACTGCCTTTAGTATTATATTTCGAATGACTGTAAACTGGGTTTCACCAAAATAGGCCGTCATTCCTTTCTATTTAATCGCACCAGTGTGTAATTTTTTCTTGCTTTGATTTTTCGTTTATTTCGAAAATTATATATATTGTTTTCAGCGTCATCTAACGGCCCCGGTCGGCACTTTGTTTTACATCCGCCAACCGTTCTTCTAACAGAAAATCTCGTGCCATTCATCGTTAGATGGCGTCGAAAACAATATACATCTATAATTTGCGAAATAAGAAATGCGTTCAACGGGTTCAAATTTTGAGGTAGTAAAATTAAATTTCTGAATGGCGGCCAACATCTCGGTCAGACTGAGTATAAATCATGTACATATACATATGTAAATACATATAAATTATATATTATACTTTATGATTTGGTAAAACAATTTTAAAAATATAAAAAAGTGCTCATAATGGCAACCTAGTCTTAGCACATAAACCGACCCAATAAACCCTTGATATATTACTTTAATCGAGTAAGTCAAACAAGTGCAAAAAATTATATTATTCAATTCATTGCATAAGTACATATATACACAGAACGAGAATACCACCTAAAATGCCCTATAAATCAGAACAAAATCTAGTGGATTTCTTTTACAGTAAGAATCCCTTCTGTTTACGATAGGCTATGTCTTTCCATTAAAATCAAGAAGAGAATCTGTAAAACTAAGATGAAAACTTGTCAATTCAATGAAGAAGCAGACCCGTTGAATTAAGATGAAAACCTTTCAATAAAATTAAGAAAGGAATGTTGGTTTTCATTAGAATCTTTTTTTAATTTTTATTAGCGAAGACCTTATCAATTCAAAATTGCTGGCACCTAAATTTGTGTATGTAGATTACTTTCCGAAAATAAATATCATATTGTTATTATAAACTGTTTATTATTTAATTATGCAAGCTTTACTTATAATTATGATAAGTTTAAGTATTTATATATTATTATTACAGGTTTTACATATTTTCTTAATTTCTTATAATATAACAATTGTTGTGGCATGTTCTGACCCTTATTGTACAACAGGCATTTATAATATTAATGCACAAGAAAGACATTGAGAGAAAAAGAGAGCGTCACTATCGCGTAAAGATGTTAATTTTAAAAAACATTTGTTGAAAACATATTTTGTATTTTAAATTTTTAAAAAAATATTCATTGAAAACTTCTTGAACGATAAATAAGTAAATGAAAAATTTTCATTTTGAACATACAAAAATCCAAAGAACAATATTCATAATATTACTCTAAAAACAATAGAGACTGCGGATGTTTATGCATTTTTAACTTTGATCAATAATAACTATAAGGAAAAAAGTTCTCAACCATGAATGTTCAAAGGAAAGCTTTTTGTGTAAGATGTTTGTGCCAGCTAGTTAAGCAAAAATAAAACAAATAAATAAATCTATAATTTGATTCCGCCTATCCAAGGCATCTAACTAACCTTGGTATTGGAATGGCAGTCATTATCAGTGGACTGCGGATGTTTACGCATTTTTAACTTTTATCAATAATAACTATAAGGAAAAAAGCTCTTCACCATGAATGTTTAAGGAAGAGCTTTTTATGTAAGATGTTTGTGCCAGAATAAAAAAGTATTCCAACTGCCTTTAGTATTATATTTCGAATGACTGTAAACTGGGTTTCACCAAAATAGGCCGTCATTCCTTTCTATTTAATCGCACCAGTGTGTAATTTTTTCTTGCTTTGATTTTTCGTTTATTTCGAAAATTATATATATTGTTTTCAGCGTCATCTAACGGCCCCGGCCGGCACTTTGTTTTGCATCCGCCAACCGTTCCTCTAACAGAAAATCTCGTGCCATTCATCGTTAGATGGCGTCGAAAACAATATACATCTATAATTTGCGAAATAAGAAATGCGTTCAACGGGTTCAAATTTTGAGGTAGTAAAATTAAATTTCTGAATGGCGGCCAACATCTCGGTCAGACTGAGTATAAATCATGTACATATACATATGTAAATACATATAAATTATATATTATACTTTATGATTTGGTAAAACAATTTTAAAAATATAAAAAAGTGCTCATAATGGCAACCTAGTCTTAGCACATAAACCGACCCAATAAACCCTTGATATATTACTTTAATCGAGTAAGTCAAACAAGTGCAAAAAATTATATTATTCAATTCATTGCATAAGTACATATATACACAGAACGAGAATACCACCTAAAATGCCCTATAAATCAGAACAAAATCTAGTGGATTTCTTTTACAGTAAGAATCCCTTCTGTTTACGATAGGCTATGTCTTTCCATTAAAATCAAGAAGAGAATCTGTAAAACTAAGATGAAAACTTGTCAATTCAATGAAGAAGCAGACCCGTTGAATTAAGATGAAAACCTTTCAATAAAATTAAGAAAGGAATGTTGGGTTTCATTAGAATCTTTTTTTAATTTTTATTAGCGAAGACCTTATCAATTCAAAATTGCTGGCACCTAAATTTGTGTATGTAGATTACTTTCCGAAAATAAATATCATATTGTTATTATAAACTGTTTATTATTTAATTATGCAAGCTTTACTTATAATTATGATAAGTTTAAGTATTTATATATTATTATTACAGGTTTTACATATTTTCTTAATTTCTTATAATATAACAATTGTTGTGGCATGTTCTGACCCTTATTGTACAACAGGCATTTATAATATTAATGCACAAGAAAGACATTGAGAGAAAAAGAGAGCGTCACTATCGCGTAAAGATGTTAATTTTAAAAAACATTTGTTGAAAACATATTTTGTATTTTAAATTTTTAAAAAAATATTCATTGAAAACTTCTTGAACGATAAATAAGTAAATGAAAAATTTTCATTTTGAACATACAAAAATCCAAAGAACAATATTCATAATATTACTCTAAAAACAATAGAGACTGCGGATGTTTATGCATTTTTAACTTTGATCAATAATAACTATAAGGAAAAAAGTTCTCAACCATGAATGTTCAAAGGAAAGCTTTTTGTGTAAGATGTTTGTGCCAGCTAGTTAAGCAAAAATAAAACAAACAAATAAATCTATAATTTGATTCCGCCTATCCAAGGCATCTAACTAACCTTGGTATTGGAATGGCAGTCATTATCAGTGGACTGCGGATGTTTACGCATTTTTAACTTTTATCAATAATAACTATAAGGAAAAAAGCTCTTCACCATGAATGTTTAAGGAAGAGCTTTTTATGTAAGATGTTTGTGCCAGAATAAAAAAGTATTCCAACTGCCTTTAGTATTATATTTCGAATGACTGTAAACTGGGTTTCACCAAAATAGGCCGTCATTCCTTTCTATTTAATCGCACCAGTGTGTAATTTTTTCTTGCTTTGATTTTTCGTTTATTTCGAAAATTATATATATTGTTTTCAGCGTCATCTAACGGCCCCGGTCGGCACTTTGTTTTGCATCCGCCAAAAGTTCCTCTAACAGAAAATCTCGTGCCATTCATCGTTAGATGGCGTCGAAAACAATATACATCTATAATTTGCGAAATAAGAAATGCGTTCAACGGGTTCAAATTTTGAGGTAGTAAAATTAAATTTCTGAATGGCGGCCAACATCTCGGTCAGACTGAGTATAAATCATGTACATATACATATGTAAATACATATAAATTATATATTATACTTTATGATTTGGTAAAACAATTTTAAAAATATAAAAAAGTGCTCATAATGGCAACCTAGTCTTAGCACATAAACCGACCCAATAAACCCTTGATATATTACTTTAATCGAGTAAGTCAAACAAGTGCAAAAAATTATATTATTCAATTCATTGCATAAGTACATATATACACAGAACGAGAATACCACCTAAAATGCCCTATAAATCAGAACAAAATCTAGTGGATTTCTTTTACAGTAAGAATCCCTTCTGTTTACGATAGGCTATGTCTTTCCATTAAAATCAAGAAGAGAATCTGTAAAACTAAGATGAAAACTTGTCAATGCAATGAGGAAGCAGACCCGTTGAATTAAGATGAAAACCTTTCAATAAAATTAAGAAAGGAATGTTGGTTTTCATTAGAATCTTTTTTTAATTTTTATTAGCGAAGACCTTATCAATTCAAAATTGCTGGCACCTAAATTTGTGTATGTAGATTACTTTCCGAAAATAAATATCATATTGTTATTATAAACTGTTTATTATTTAATTATGCTAGCTTTACTTATAATTATGATAAGTTTAAGTATTTATATATTATTATTACAGGTTTTACATATTTTCTTAATTTCTTATAATATAACAATTGTTGTGGCATGTTCTGACCCTTATTGTACAACAGGCATTTATAATATTAATGCACAAGAAAGACATTGAGAGAAAAAGAGAGCGTCACTATCGCGTAAAGATGTTAATTTTAAAAAACATTTGTTGAAAACATATTTTGTATTTTACATTTTTTAAAAAATATTCATTGAAAACTTCTTGAACGATAAATAAGTAAATGAAAAATTTTCATTTTGAACATACAAAAATCCAAAGAACAATATTCATAATATTACTCTAAAAACAATAGAGACTGCGGATGTTTATGCATTTTTAACTTTGATCAATAATAACTATAAGGAAAAAAGTTCTCAACCATGAATGTTCAAAGGAAAGCTTTTTGTGTAAGATGTTTGTGCCAGCTAGTTAAGCAAAAATAAAACAAACAAATAAATCTATAATTTGATTCCGCCTATCCAAGGCATCTAACTAACCTTGGTATTGGAATGGCAGTCATTATCAGTGGACTGCGGATGTTTACGCATTTTTAACTTTTATCAATAATAACTATAAGGAAAAAAGCTCTTCACCATGAATGTTTAAGGAAGAGCTTTTTATGTAAGATGTTTGTGCCAGAATAAAAAAGTATTCCAACTGCCTTTAGTATTATATTTCGAATGACTGTAAACTGGGTTTCACCAAAATAGGCCGTCATTCCTTTCTATTTAATCGCACCAGTGTGTAATTTTTTCTTGCTTTGATTTTTCGTTTATTTCGAAAATTATATATATTGTTTTCAGCGTCATCTAACGGCCCCGGTCGGCACTTTGTTTTACATCCGCCAACCGTTCCTCTAACAGAAAATCTCGTGCCATTCATCGTTAGATGGCGTCGAAAACAATATACATCTATAATTTGCGAAATAAGAAATGCGTTCAACGGGTTCAAATTTTGAGGTAGTAAAATTAAATTTCTGAATGGCGGCCAACATCTCGGTCAGACTGAGTATAAATCATGTACATATACATATGTAAATACATATAAATTATATATTATACTTTATGATTTGGTAAAACAATTTTATCATTTTATTCGAAGGTGTTAAATCCAATTATTTGGCCAGCTGATATTAAAGTTCGTCCTTTTCGTTTTTTTCAAAATGAGGTAATTGCGGAAGAAATCAAGTAGTAACAAACTGTCTTAATAAATCTCTTAACATTTATTTTCAAAATATGTCCGGAATGCGGACCAAAGCCAAAGATATTTTTCTAGCAACTTCTCGCGCAGAATATGACATTTACGTGTTTGTTGAAACGTGGCTAAATAAGGATTTTTTCGATACAGAATTTTTCGATTCAAATCAGTTTGTTGTATATCGCAAAGATAGGGATGCTCTAAAAACTGGCCATCTCAAGGGTGGTGGTGTTCTGATCGCCGTGAAAAGCAGTTTACGATCTTCAGTACAACAGCTATCAAACAATGACACCCTTTTAGATCAGTTGTGCGTCTGCATTAGCAGTTTCCGTAATATATTTATATTTGTATCATATATTCCTCCGAATAGTTCTGACAGTGTATATTGTGAACATGCAGAAAATATTGTAAGTCTTTGTGAAAAAAATCATGATTGCAACTTTTGCGTACTTGGTGATTTCAATCTTAGCAATCTGGTTTGGTCTGACATACAACATAATGGTGTCTTAACACCGACTAACGTAAATAGATCTCATGAAATTTACTTTTTAGATAGCCTTCTTGGTCTTAATCTTATCCAAATTAATACTTTATTTAATAAGTTGAATAAAATCTTGGATCTTGCATTCGTTGATGATAATATAATATTTAATTTCTTTGAATGCCCATTTCCAATAAGTAAATTAGATAAACATCATGTGCCTTTTATCATAATGTTTGAGTTTTATAGTGTTGTTGCAAATTCTAATGAAAATGCCATTTCTTTTAACTTTCGTAATGCTAACTATGATAGGTTAAATGCTGCCTTAATGGAAATAAATTGGGACTCCGTTCTTAATACTAGTGATGTAGCTGATTGTTTTGAGAAATTTTTGAACATAACTCACGATGTTTTTTCGAGAACCCTTTCAATTCTGGCACCTCCTATTCATAAATTGCCATGGTATAACAAAAATCTAAAAAAGTTAAAAAATCAAAGAAACAAGTTTTATAAATTGTATAAATCAGAACGCAGTAATTTAAATTTTAAAGAAAAATACATTTTTTATATGAATCAGTTCAATGTTCTTGATAAGTTTTTATACAATCAATACATTTGTAGATTTGAATTAAAGACAATCCAAAAGCTTTTTGGAAATACGTTCGTTCCAAAAAGGGTTTTACTAATATTCCAACTTGCATGAGCTTGAATGGGCTGTCTTCGCAAACTTTATCTCAGTCTGTAAATTTGTTTGCAGAATTTTTTAAGTCAAATTTTGTAGCTAACGATGACCTTGTTTGTACGCCCGTCTGTAATGCCTCTACCCATTCATTGGATTTCGGGTATTTGTCAGTCTCTGAATTAGATGTTCAGAATGGTATAACGGCTATAAAAACTTCTTTGAAATCTGATTACGACGGTTTCTGCTCTTACTTTCTGAAGCAATGTAAATTTTCGATCAGTAAGCCTCTATGTTTGATCATCAATCTATCGCTTTCTACTGGTGTGTTCATTGATCGATGGAAGTTCGCCTCGATTACTCCAATTTTTAAATCAGGTAGTAGGAATGATATAAGCAATTATAGACCAATATCTAAACTAACAGTATGCTCAAAGCTTTTTGAACAAGTGGTTAAAGAAAAAATTACCTTTGCTACCAAATCTATTTTAGAGCCGCGCCAGCATGGATTTGTCAGAGGGCGTTCTACTGTCAGTAATTTAGCTGTTTTCTCGCAGTACTGTATCACAGCATTCAATAGTGGTTCTCAAATAGATACCATCTATACAGACTTCTCGAAAGCATTTGATCGAGTATCCCACGCAATTTTATTGCATAAACTCGAATGTATTGGTTTCCACTCTGTTTTCTTGGCCTGGCTAAAATCTTATCTCTCAAACCGATTGTTATTTGTTGAAATAGAAAATTGCAAGTCGTTTTCTTTTGTGGCGAAATCGGGTGTTCCACAAGGTAGCATTCTTGGTCCAATTCTATTTATTCTTTTCATTAATGACATTGGTTCTTGCTTTAAAAACTCAAATTTTCTACTTTATGCTGATGATTTGAAGTTTTTTCGTAGTATTACTTGCGATAATGATTCTCATCTCCTGCAGCATGACCTAAACAATCTGGTCGAGTGGAGTCGCAGAAATAAACTTTCTTTGAATACTAGCAAATGTTTCCATATGTCATTTTCTAAATCTCCGGAGTTTCGGAAATCGTGCTATATTATTTCAAATCACCAACTTATTTCAGTTAATGATTTTGTTGACCTTGGAGTTGTGTTCGATAACCGTTTTACTTTCCGAAATCACATATGTTATGTCCTTCCAAAGGTTTATAGAAATCTAGCTTTTTTACGCCGTTACTCTAAGGATTTTAAAGATCCGTATACTAGGAGACTTCTTTACAATACCTTAGTTCGCTCGAAACTCGAGTATGCTGCTGTTATTTGGAATCCGATTTATGATTGCCATGCTGCTAGGATTGAAAGGGTTCAGCGTAAGTTCATTCGCTTTGCACTCCAATCGATCAGATTTGAAGAGCCGTTGCCCTCATACAATGCCCGATGTTTGTTAATAAGCTTAACATCACTTCAGAGCAGAAGAACAATTCAGTCTTTAATGTTTGTTTATGATGTAATTAATGGTTTCATTGACTGTGCCGAACTTCTAGGGATGGTTAGTTTTAATATACCTAGTAAAGCTCTTCGTTTTCAAAAATTGTTCTATCTCCAAGTGGTCAAAGTTAATTATTTTTCTCATGGACCAATTTTTAGAGCGCTTTTAGAGTTTAACAAAATCTCAAAAAAAGTTAATATTGATTTTTCGTCACCAAGATCTGTCTTTAAATCAGTCATAGACGATCTGTATTGGTAGTTTTTTATTTTTTATTTTTCGCATACATTTGGTTTTTAGTTTTAAGTTAATTTTGTATATTTAGTTTTAATTTGATTGTACCGCTAGTCTGTAAGATATATCATGTCATAGACCGAATAAATTGAAATTGAATTGAAAGAACGAGAATACCACCTAAAATGCCCTATAAATCAGAACAAAATCTAGTGGATTTCTTTTACAGTAAGAATCCCTTCTGTTTACGATAGGCTATGTCTTTCCATTAAAATCAAGAAGAGAATCTGTAAAACTAAGATGAAAACTTGTCAATTCAATGAAGAAGCAGACCCGTTGAATTAAGATGAAAACCTTTCAATAAAATTAAGAAAGGAATGTTGGTTTTCATTAGAATCTTTTTTTAATTTTTATTAGCGAAGACCTTATCAATTCAAAATTGCTGGCACCTAAATTTGTGTATGTAGATTACTTTCCGAAAATAAATATCATATTGTTATTATAAACTGTTTATTATTTAATTATGCAAGCTTTACTTATAATTATGATAAGTTTAAGTATTTATATATTATTATTACAGGTTTTACATATTTTCTTAATTTCTTATAATATAACAATTGTTGTGGCATGTTCTGACCCTTATTGTACAACAGGCATTTATAATATTAATGCACAAGAAAGACATTGAGAGAAAAAGAGAGCGTCACTATCGCGTAAAGATGTTAATTTTAAAAAACATTTGTTGAAAACATATTTTGTATTTGAAATTTTTAAAAAAATATTCATTGAAAACTTCTTGAACGATAAATAAGTAAATGAAAAATTTTCATTTTGAACATACAAAAATCCAAAGAACAATATTCATAATATTACTCTAAAAACAATAGAGACTGCGGATGTTTATGCATTTTTCGAATGACTGTAAACTGAGTTTCGCCAGAATAGGCCGTCGTTCCTTTCTATTTAATCGCACCATCTAGTGTGTAATTTTTTTTTGGTTTGGTTTTTCGTTTATTTCGAAAATTATATATATACTGTTTTCGGCGCCATCTAGCGGCCCAGATCGGCACTTCGTTTTGCATCCGCCAACCGTTCCTCTAAGAGAAAATCTCGTCCCACTCACCTTTAGATGACGCCGAAAACAATATACACATATAATTTCTAAGTGAAAATCTCGTTCCACTCACCTTTAGATGGCGTCGACAACAATATACATACATATATAATTTGCGAAATAAGAAATGCGTTCAACGGGTTCAAATTTTGAGGTAGTAAAATTAAATTTCTGAATGGCGGCCAACATCTCGGTCAGACTGAGTATAAATCATGTACATATACATATGTAAATACATATAAATTATATATTATACTTATGATTTGGTAAAACAATTTTAAAAATATAAAAAAGTGCTCATAATGGCAACCTAGTCTTAGCACATAAACCGACCCAATAAACCCTTGATATATTACTTTAATCGAGTAAGTCAAACAAGTGCAAAAAATTATATTATTCAATTCATTGCATAAGTACATACATATATACACAGAACGAGAATACCACCTAAAATGCCCTATAAATCAGAACAAAATCTAGTGGATTTCTTTTACAGTAAGAATCCCTTCTGTTTACGATAGGCTATGTCTTTCCATTAAAATCAAGAAGAGAATCTGTAAAACTAAGATGAAAACTTGTCAATGCAATGAAGAAGCAGACCCGTTGAATTAAGATGAAAACCTTTCAATAAAATTAAGAAAGGAATGTTGGTTTTCATTAGAATCTTTTTTTAATTTTTATTAGCGAAGACCTTATCAATTCAAAATTGCTGGCACCTAAATTTGTGTATGTAGATTACTTTCCGAAAATAAATATCATATTGTTATTATAAACTGTTTATTATTTAATTATGCAAGCTTTACTTATAATTATGATAAGTTTAAGTATTTATGTATATGTATATTACTAGCAACCCGCACCTTGTTTCACACAGGTTGATAATGTTTAAAACAACTTTGTAATTGAAACAAAAGTAATTTTTTGTAATATTTCGGAATAATGACCCTAGTAAATAAAGAACATTTCATAAATAAATAAAGTCCAATTAGAAGATATATTTATGTACATACATATTAATTATTCATATTCAGTTAGTTTTTATTTTCAGTTTTATAACACTTCATTGTATACAATGTTCGCAGCTTTCCCATCAGGAGCCAAAACAAATAAATTGTCTTTGTTTGTTACACGGGATAGAGCAACATATAACTGGCCATGCGTAAAACATTGAGATCTAAGGTCCAAACCGGCCACCTTAAGTGTTTGACCTTGAGCCTTATTTATTGTTACTGCAAAACATAATTTGACTGGAAACTGGAGCCGTTTAAATTGAAATGGAAGATCTGTTGGTATTATCGGGATTCTTGGAATCAAGACGTTTTCTCCAGCACCACAGCCAGTCAAAATTGAACACTCAACCAAATGCGTTCTAATTGTTTTGATCAGCAGCCTAGTTCCATTACATAAAGTTGGTGGATTTAAATTGCGAAGTAATATTACAGGAGCTCCTACTTTAACAATTAGTTTATGTGGTGGCGTTCCGGGGGGATTTAGAGAATTTAAAAATTCTATTGGGTAGTGTACTGCCTCGCTAATATCTATTATTGTGTCTATTGAGTGGAAAACTTGTGCTTCCGTAGTAAAATTTGAAAGTATTAAGGCATTTACTGCATCCACCTGATCATTGGTAGCTGACAATATTGCCCGCTCCTTAAACCAGTCCAATGAATTGGTTATAAGACCACCAACTCCGGGATATACTTTCTCAATTAGATCTTCAATAGTTTGGGTTAAATTACAAATATTTTTCAGATCGACTTGCCCACATGTCGTAGGGAACTGTCCGTTACCAATTTTTAGCAAGTTATTAGCAAAAAGTGCATTTCCTTGTCCTGAAGTAGAAACTCTCATATTTTCTTTGAGCTGTACTTTATTTATATACGGCCAAAGATAAGACATTTTCAGAGATGCGTTAACCTCGTCAGCTCTCGTACCTCTAACGACTACTGGCAGAATTTGTCGAAAGTCTCCAGAAAACAAAATGGTACAACCGCCCATTGGTACATTTTTATTACGAAAATCTCGCATTGTTCTATCCAATATATGAACAGAACTTTTATTTGACATAGAAGCTTCGTCCCAAACAATCAAGCTGCAATCGCGTAACAATTTTCCATTATTGCTTTGCTTCGACACATTACATACTTTGGATGCATTTTCATCTTCATCGCTAAATAAATTAAGGGGTATTTTAAACGCAGCAGGGGCAGTTCTTCCTCCTGCTAAAAGCGTTGCTGCAATGCCGGAGGAAGCTACAGCTAGGGCTATTTTTCCCATAGATCTCACTTTTGCCAGAAGTAAGTTAATTAAAAATGTTTTCCCGGTGCCTCCAGGAGCATCAAGAAAAAATATTTTATTTTCGTTATTTATTATGGAGGACAATAACGCGTTATAAACGTTTGTTTGTTCGGAATTCAATCGATTCTCATCTTGAATCACAGTTTGCAGTAGTCGTGATTGATCATATGAGATTTCTTTTAAATAGTCGGAGTTGTTTTCGTTAACATTTGTATTTATTGGTAACGGCAGGCCAAAATCTGTTATAGATTTTCCAGATAACGATTTTACGATATTGTTCAGCCAATATTTCATTAAAGATTTCCTGATCATAATTCATTTCATTTGATGAAACTACCTGCCCTCTTTGATAGAGAATGTCTTCAGCCATTTTCTTTCTGTGGTTTTGCCACAGATTGCAAGGATCTGAAACCTGACAGAATACAATTAAAACGGCAAATAAGTGCATCACTGATCTTGAAGAAGAACATAAAGCTGCTACCGATAGCGTATTGTCCCACTGAGCGTCATTTTCAAGTAAACCTCTTACTCTGCATGCATCTTGGAATGTATTATAAACAACCCCATTAAACGTTTTTAAGCTTTCAAAAGAAGTAGGACCTTTGACCACGTGAAGTAATATCCTCAAATGAAAGCATTCCGTGTTATTAGGATGCACTACATAAACTCTGCCAAGAGCATCCGATTTTTTTATGCCGAGATAACAAGGGACTATCTTTCCTTGTTTTCTTCTCTGAAATTTTCTAGAAGATTGGTTCCATGTAAAAAAATTTGGAATTTTGTCATACGTTAGTGTTTTTGCAAAATCATCTGTAGCGCATAGTTTGAAAAATGCTGTTAACGTTGTATCGCGTGGATTGTTCACGACATCGTTGACATTGTTTTCAGTGTAATAAATCCTTTGACCATTTTCTAAATGGACTGCTAGATGGGTAATCGTAGGTGCTCGTTCGTGTATGTTGAATCCAAAAATGCGCCAAACCGCTTCTGAACTACAAATGTACCGCCCAGACTGAAATTTTTGTACTTCATTTCCTGCCTGTAAGGAAAATGTTACTTGGTCACTGCCCTTATTTATATATTTAGTAACATATTTAATCGCCTTTACAGAGCTACATAGTTCTACGTTGATGTGTGCATCGAAAATATTTAGAAGCAGCGGGTTAAAAGGAACAACCCATCTGTTATCTATAGAAATATTTCTAACGACGGTGGTTTCTCCACCTCTTCCGGTGAAAGTCGGCGGTATTTTGGGTATCCACCGCCATCGACTGATGTATGGGGCTGAAATGATTTTGGAAACTTTTTTGTGCACCTCCCTTCGCGCATACATGGGGAATTCAGATTCAAGGACCCGCATGGGCCGTGTAACATATGTTTTACCACAGTTTCAAATAAATTTGGATCTTCCTCTTTTTTTTGGTAATTCTGCTGATATAACGCGGTCAATTTGATCTGGCCTTATTTTATTGACCAACCAAAGCAGCAGGTGAATGTGAGGCAAACCACGTTTTTGCCATTCAACTGTGTACATGTGGGCCCGTGTTGGACCAAATATATGAGCTTTGTTTATTAGAAGCAGCAACTGTTGTATTTTAAGATGAAAAACACGATCTACCAAGTCATATCGATGTTGTGGGCTTGTGTGTGGCTGAAGGTTATTTTTAATTTCTTTCCAATTCGGGTTGCATGTAAAAGTGATAAAAAGGTCAGGTCTGCCGAAATTTCTTACATATGTCATTGCATCCTGCGTCTTTTCATGCAAATACCTAGCGCCTCCAGTAAAACTTGATGGTAATATGACCAACTGACCGATATCGCTTTCGTGTTCATTGGAATGCAAGGCATCCTGTAAGTGCACATAGTTTTCTGCTCGTAGCTTTGCTTGATTGTGTTGTATAAATGATAAACGCTCTGATTCTATTTTGGCATTCTGATCAACTAAATATTGGTTTAACAACATGCCGTATTTAAGTAAAGTGTTGGAGCTATTGTCTTTCTCCATGATTTGATAGCAATAAAAATTCATGCATGATACTTTTTTTGGCAGCGGTGCCTTAGTAATTGGATGAACTTGACGAATGTCAATAGAATATCCATCTTCACCTCGCGCTAAAATTAATGGATATTGTAGGGCATCATAACTTCGATGGGTTTCCGGAATTTTTTTAAGACGACCATCCCTACTGTGTAAAACGATATCTCGTTTATCAAATCGTTGTCCAGCTATTACAACTGCAACTTCGCTCGTAGATGGCGCGTTATACCGCCCACGATGCTCACCAGCCGGTACCTGGTTTGCATGTATAACCACATCGAAGTCTGGAACATTCGGAGGAATACTCTCAATAGTACTTTTAAAAGAGTGTACATAATGTAATGTACTTACCACTCAAAAGTCAAGTTATTTATTAAATCTGCACTTTTTATTAATAAAAATCACTTCAAAATAAAACTTTATGAACTGCGATCGTTTTAATGTACTCCCGCAACTAACATACAAATTTTAATAGCATAATTCGAAAAGCAACGGTTCTTTTTGAAGAAAGATGTTCATGGTTGCCGGACAAAAAAAAATTAAAAATTAATTTTAAGACGACCATCCCTACTGTGTAAAACGATATCTCGTTTATCAAATCGTTGTCAAGCTATTACAACTGCAACTTCGCTCGTAGATGGCGCGTTATACCGCCCACGGTGCTCATCAGCCGGTACCTGGTTTGCAGGTATAACCACATCGAAGTCTGGAACATTCGGAGGAATACTCTCAATAGTACTTTTAACAGAGTGCGCATAGGAGTTACATGTATGCACCATACTTTGCAGTTCCGTTATCAATGCATTGTCGAGTGATTCTCTAGAATTTATATTGCATCGAGTAGCTGCTTCTATAGCTGGATCGGTGATAAAATAAATTTGAAGAAATTTGTGGTTTTCAGCTGAATGTGGAAGTAAACTACATACTAAATGGTATACTTGACCTTGGACTTTGAAAGTAGGCATAAAACCACTCTCAAAAACTTCTTGGCTCCTGAACGAAGTCATTTGAAACGCATTGTTGTAGCTTCGAATATTTTTGAAAAAATGCCTAGATTTTGGATGTTCGCCAGTTATTAATGAGCATAATGGTTCTGGCGGAGGCAAAATGTCGGCTAATTGAATTTTTCCTTCCAAACAGCACATAGATTTCGACTCACGTTTCCACTTCTTGGCTGAACAATGCTGACAAATTACAGACATGCTACCCAGTGACAGATATGGATCATTTCTGTAGTCGATAATGGTGCTGTAGTTCATTGCACTATATTCTCTATTGGTCCATTTTGCAGTTCTCTGAACAGAAAGCCTTTGCCTATTCTGTGATAGTCTTAATGCCCGACGATCTGGCGCTTCATTTCTTCGGATATTGCGAACCCTTTCGGAATCTCTAGTGCGCCTTCCTGTACCTGATCTCCTTTGATATGGCATTATTGGCAGCTATCTATTCCTATTCCTACACAATATAAAATGAAATCTTAATAATAATTTCTAATGGTCATTTTCACAGTGGCGAGTTAACTTACATTCCACAGTTAACTCTCGATTTTCGATTTTCATGTCGACTTATCTCAAGTTTAACTGCCCAATATTGGTGAGTTAACCTCTTGTTAGAAATAAAATGTTGTCTATCGTACATTGGGCAGTGAATATTTAGTTAAATTACTAAAATTGAATCGAAAATTCATAGTTAACTGTAGAATGTAAGTTAACTCGCAACTGTGAAAATGGCCCTAAGGAAAATTTGGTTGTAAAATTACACTAAATAATATAAAAAATTTCACTGTAATGTACTTACCACTCAAAAGTCAAATTATTTATTAAATCTGCACTTTTTATTAATAAAAATCACTTCAAAATAAAACTTTATGAACTGCGATCGTTTTAATGTACTCCCGCAACTAACATACAAATTTTAATAGCATAATTCGTGAAAAGCAACGGTTTTTTTTGAAGAAAGATGTTCATGGTTGCCGAACAAAAAAAATTAAAATGGCTCGGTACTCAGTCTTTGGAAATCATCATACAAATTTGGATAAAACAAAATGTTGTAGAATTCAATCTCCCTACTACACAAATAAGTACATACATATATGCATATATACATACAAACATACGAAAACATAGTTCTTTTGTTTAAACTTTAGGAGTATATATGTATGTATGTTTAAAAATATGCATGCATTCTTTTTCTTTTTTGTTGCATTAATCTGGCACCATGCATAAATATGTATGCATGAAATTATGTAACATACATACATACACACATACGTCCGAAGTGAAGTAACGCTACCGAGCTCTTTCGCGAATTCATCAATTGAATGGCTCACCACAGCTGTCGCTTGAAGCACGCTGACTAATTCGGTTGGCAGCGAACAAACACACAAACAGATTTTTTTGGAAAAAGTGCTGCTTTTGTTTAAACAATTTTGGTTAAATTAGAAAGAAATCAACTATTTTTTTTGATGCAGAACGAAAGTAAATATTTCAAAGTTTAACATCAAGGAAGATTCTTTCTAATCGGTTGATTAGGTTATGATGTATGGCTGTGTAAACCAAAAATTCATGTTTTTTTACCACATTTTGTCCGATTGCCACGCCCCCTTTATATATTCTATCACATTATATAAAAAAAAGTCCATCTCACACAGCTAAGCTTTAAAATGCAAAAAACCGCTTTCAAATCGGAGCATTCTGTGCGAAGCTAATTCCGTACATAGCTTTTTAGCGACTTTATTTTATAAGTAGTATAGATAGATTATTACAGGTTTTACATATTTTCTTAATTTCTTATAATATAACAATTGTTGTGGCATGTTCTGACCCTTATTGTACAACAGGCATTTGTAATATTAATGCACAAGAAAGACATTGAGAGAAAAAGAGAGCGTCACTATCGCGTAAAGATGTTAATTTTAAAAAACATTTGTTGAAAACATATTTTGTATTTGAAATTTTTAAAAAAATATTCATTGAAAACTTCTTGAACGATAAATAAGTAAATGAAAAATTTTCATTTTGAACATACAAAAATCCAAAGAACAATATTCATAATATTACTCTAAAAACAATAGAGACTGCGGATGTTTATGCATTTTTAACTTTTATCAATAATAACTATAAGGAAAAAAGTTCTCAACCATGAATGTTCAAAGGAAAGCTTTTTGTGTAAGATGTTTGTGCCAGCTAGTTAAGCAAAAATAAAACAAATAAATAAATCTATAATTTGATTCCGCCTATCCAAGGCATCTAACTAACCTTGGTATTGGAATGGCAGTCATTATCAGTGGACTGCGGATGTTTACGCATTTTTAACTTTTATCAATAATAACTATAAGGAAAAAAGCTCTTCACCATGAATGTTTAAGGAAGAGCTTTTTATGTAAGATGTTTGTGCCAGAATAAAAAAGTATTCCAACTGCCTTTAGTATTATATTTCGAATGACTGTAAACTGGGTTTCACCAAAATAGGCCGTCATTCCTTTCTATTTAATCGCACCAGTGTGTAATTTTTTCTTGCTTTGATTTTTCGTTTATTTCGAAAATTATATATATTGTTTTCAGCGTCATCTAACGGCCCCGGTCGGCACTTTGTTTTGCATCCGCCAACCGTTCCTCTAACAGAAAATCTCGTGCCATTCATCGTTAGATGGCGTCGAAAACAATATACATCTATAATTTGCGAAATAAGAAATGCGTTCAACGGGTTCAAATTTTGAGGTAGTAAAATTAAATTTCTGAATGGCGGCCAACATCTCGGTCAGACTGAGTATAAATTATGTACATATACATATGTAAATACATATAAATTATATATTATACTTTATGATTTGGTAAAACAATTTTAAAAATATAAAAAAGTGCTCATAATGACAACCTAGTCTTAGCACATAAACCGACCCAATAAACCCTTGATATATTACTTTAATCAAGTAAGTCAAACAAGTGCAAAAAATTATATTATTCAATTCATTGCATAAGTACATATACACACAGAACGAGAATACCGCCTAAAATGCCCTATAAATCAGAACAAAATCTAGTGGCTTTCTTTTACAATAAGAATCCCTTCTGTTTACGATAGGCTATGTCTTTCCATTAAAATCAAGAAGAGAATCTGTAAAACTAAGATGAAAACCTTTCAATAAAATTAAGAAAGGAATGATGGTTTTCATAAGAATCTTTTCATCATTTTTATTAGCGAAGACCTTATCAATTCAAAATTGCTGGCACCTAAATTTGTGTATGTAGATTACTTTCCGAAAATAAATATCATATTGTTATTATAAACTGTTTATTATTTAATTATGCAAGCTTTACTTATAATTATGATAAGTTTAAGTATTTATATATTATTATTACAGGTTTTACATATTTTCTTATTTTCTTATAATATAACAATTGTTGTGGCATGTTCAGACCCTTATTGTACAACAGGCATTTGTAATATTAATGCACAAGAAAGACATTGAGAGAAAAAGAGAGCGTCACTATCGCGTAAAGATGTTAATTTTAAAAAACATTTGTTGAAAACATATTTTGTATTTGAAATTTTTAAAGAAATATTAATTGAAAACTTCTTGAACGATAAATAAGTAAATGAAAAATTTTCATTTTGAACATACAAAAATCCAAAGAACAATATTCATAATATTACTCTAAAAACAATAGAGACTGCGGATGTTTATGCATTTTTCGAATGACTGTAAACTGAGTTTCGCCAAAATAGGCCGTCGTTCCTTTCTATTTAATCGCACCATCTAGTGTGTAATTTTTTCTTGGTTTGGTTTTTCGTTTATTTAGAAAATTATATATATACTGTTTTCGGCGCCATCTAGCGGCCCAGGTCAGCACTTCGTTTTGCGTCCGCCAACCACACATATAATTTCTAAGTGAAAATCTCGTCCCACTCACCTTTAGATGGAGTCGACAACAATATACATATATAATTTGCGAAATAAGATAAGCGCGTTCAAATTTTGAGGTAGTAAAATTAAATTTTGAGGTAGTAAAATTAAATTTCTGAATGGCGGCAAGCCATTCGGTCAGACTGAGTATAAATTATGTACATATACATATGTAAATATATATAAATTATATATCATATTCTATGATTTGGTAAAACAATTTTAAAAATTTAAAACGAAATACTCATAATGGCAACTTAGCCTTACCACATAAACCGTCTCACTTAATAAACCCTTGATATATAACTTTAATCGAGTTAGTCAAACAAGTGCAAAAAATTATATTTTCAATTCGTTGCATAAGTACATATGTATATACACAGAACGAGAAGACCACCTAAAATGCCCTATAAATCAGAACAAAATCTAGTGGCTTTCTTTTACAGTAAGAATCCCTTCTGTTTACGCCTGGGTATGTCTTTGCATTAAAATTAAGAAGAGAATATGTAAAACTAAGATGAAAACTTGTCAATGCAATTAAGAAGCAGACCCGTTGAATTAAGATGAAAACATTTTCAATAAAATTAAGAAAGGAATCTTGGTTTTCATTAATATCTTTTCTTAATTTTTATGAGCGAAGATTTTATCAATTTAAAGTTACTGGCACCTAAATGTGTGTACATAGATTATTTTCCGAAAATAAATATAAACTGTTTATTATTTAATTATACAAGCTTTACTTATAATTATGATAAGTATTTATATATTATTATTATAGGTTTTACATATTATCTTATTTTCTTATAATATAACAATTTATGTGGCCAAATTATTCGATATGATATGTCACATGCCATTTCTTGAAGTCTAATGCATGTTCAGATCTTTATTGTACAACAGGCATTTTTAATATTAATGCAACATTGAGAGACATTGAGAGAAAAAGAGAGCGTCACTATCAAGTAAAGATGTTTATTTAAAAAAAAACATTTGTTGAAAATATATTTTATATTTGAAATTTTGTAAAAATTATTCATTGAAATCTTCTGGAACGATAAATAGGTAAATGCAAAATTTTCATTTTGAACATACATACAAAAATCCAAAGAACAATATTCATAATATTACTCTAAAAACAATAGAGACTGCAGATGTTTATGCATTTTTAAATTTTTGATTACTATAAAGAGAAAAGTTCTTAAGCATGAATGTTCAAAGGAAAGCTTTATGTGTAAGATGTTTGTGCCAGACTACAAAAGTCTTCCAAACTGCCTTTTAAATTTTCTTTCGAAAGATGGTAAATTATCTTTAAATTATTTTTGCCAAAATAGGCCTGTAAGTTGGTAGACTCTGTCAGACCTAGTTACTAGCCACCATACTTCAAATGTATGTATATATCTACCATATCACATATATTTACTTTCACTTTCTCAAAATTTGAACCCACTGTAAGGCCAGCTAGTTAAACAAAAATAAAGCAAATAAATAAATCTATAATTTGATTCGCCTATCCAAGGCATCTAAACTTGGTATTGGAATGGCAGTCATTATCAGTAGACTGCGGATGTTTATGCATTTTTAACTTTTATCAATAATAACTATAAGGAAAAAAGGTCTTCACCATGAATGTAAGATGTTTGTGCCAGATAAAAAAGTATTCCAAACCGCCTTTACTGTTATATTTCGAATGACTGTAACTGGGTTTCGCCAAAATAGGCCGTCGTCGATTAAATAATCGCACCATCTAGTGTGTAATTTTTTCTTGGTTTGGTCTTTCGTTTATTTCAAAAATTATATATATATCGTTTTCAGCGCCATCTAGCGGCCCAGGACAGCACTTCGTTTTGCATCCGCCAACCGTTCCTCTAAGAGAAAATCTCGTCCCACTCACCTTTAGATGACGCCGAAAACAATATACACATATAATTTCTAAGTGAAAATCTCGTTCTACTCACCTTTAGATGGCGTCGACAACAATATACATATATAATTTGCGAAATAAGAAATGCGTTAAGCGGGTTCAAATTTTGAGGTAGTAAAATTAAATTTCTGAATGGCGGCCAGCCACTCGGTCAGACTGAGTATAAATTATGTACTCGTACATATACATATATGTAAATAGATATAAATTATACTTTATGATTTGGTAAAACAATTTTAAAAATATAAAAATGTGCTCATAATGGCAACGTAGCCTTAGCACATAAACCGTCTCACTCAATAAACCCTTGATATATAACTTTAATCGAGTAAGTCAAACAAGTGCAAAAAATTATATTATTCAATTCATTGCAGAGGAAATCGACTACTATTTTCCAAAATACATCATTGAGCTAATGGCGTCCAAACATTTAAGCTTCACAACGTTCAACATCTTTAGTTATTGCATCAGTTCTTGCTACGTACGGAAAATCTTCCTCGATTTTGCCTCTTTCAATTTTTTCTAATGCAAAAATGTATGATTTGGTATCCGAATTAAAAAAATATTGAACTCCCATATTCGCCAGGAAATACAGATTTCTTAGATACTTTCAGAAGAAGGATGCAAAACCTACAATCTTGTTATGAGTCAATTATGTATGTACATACATATGTACGTTGCATGAGTTCATTGAAGAAAGAACAAATCTTTTCTATTATTTTTTTACGCTAGTTATCCTGACCGAGATTTGAACCCGGGGCACGCCCAGTGTAGCACTCATCTGCTATAGACTCTGCTACAACGACCGCAATAAAAAAAGAAGAAATTTTGTCACGCCAGCCCCAGTTTTTATTGGGTTGCCGTCCTTTCTAAAAATGTTGAATTAAGACTTAATAGTTAATAAGCAATATACGAAAACGTATGGAACTCAACTTTTCAACATAATATTTCAGCTAAATAATAATAAAATACTTCTATCACAGGTTGGCAATTACTTTGTTGTGGCAATGCTCGGATTGGAAATTTTTTCAATTCGCGTGCCTTACAATGGTCTTGCAAGACTTAGAGGATCTTTTATAGTCTTTTATAAACAAGTTTGCCTGTTAGCCAAGCAAAGGAACGTCTGGCGTGCTATGTTGGAATCAGCCAAATAGCATAGGCGGTTATGGTGGCGAACATATTTAACAATTCTTTGACAAATGAACTCTAACGTTCATTACTGAGCTAAACGTTTCTGAAGCATACTTGAAAACAAATAATCAATGAAGTGAACAAATAGCGAAATCTGCGATTTGTTGTATTTGGTATAGTAAATTGTAAATATGTAAATTGCAGTGCAATTTAAAATGCTATACAATACCAAATATACCTGAGCAAGAACAGTTGTATGTAAATGGGGTTGTAAATCTGTACGAGTATTTGCTTGACAAAGATGATGCGCTCACATTGAATAAAGTAAATATTTAGACCCCGGGACTGTAATCATCATGTGTTCTGTCAACCAAATTTATATTTAATCAATATTTTAACATTTTAAACTGTTCAATCCATAACAATAATAATAAATTTATCAGTTTTATATTTTCGTTCAGAAATAATTGGTGGATTTTTTGATATGCCCTCTCCAACATTTGCACTCAAGAATTACAACATATTTATTTACATAAGTATATGTGTGTGTATAAATACCAAGACCCGTTAACTAACGTTAACTAACATTTTCCCGCATACCAAAACACGTAGATAACCACATCAATAACACTTCTGTAGAAAAGTAATCTCAAATAATTTGTTTATTTCTTGACGCCATGATGAATGATAGTTTGCATTTAGGCAAACAAGGCAAATTGTTGATATTATTTTTTAATATAACCTAATGCTTGAAAACATAAAAGCTCTCTGCTAATACTGGAGACTTGTTCAATTTTGTTCAATTGGTGTATTTTCACCTCTTGAGAAACATTTTCAATAAGCGACCTTCATTAAAATGGGGCATAATCATAGTCATGTAAAAGCCGGCGCTAAATAAGTTAGAGTGTGCTTTATCTAAAAGTGCACTTTATCTTAATCATAGTCGATATAGTATCGACTTTTTCACTTAAAGTCGGCGCTAAAGTTAGAGTATCGAAAAGCTGTTACTAACACCGGCGCTAAATTTGACAAACAGTATTAACGGCCAATTGTTTTCATTTCTTTGATGCGTTACTATTGTGATTTTAAGAAATAAATATGAAAAATGTCTCTTCTTGACGAAATTGAAAGAGATTTTGAAATGTTTAATGACGATGCATTGCTCAGAATGCCAAAACATTATAAACCACGATTTGATGCTTTTGAGTTGAGTGATGAAGAATTTTATTGTCGATATAGATTCGATAAAGCAACCGTCCAGTTTTTAATTGATATACTTGAAATTGAAGAACCAAGAACCAACAGGGGACTTCCAGTAGCAAAAAGTACACAAATGTACACCAAAGCGATATCGGTAAGTTTTTTGATGAATGAAATAATTTAAGTAATTTAAAAAATTAAATAATTCGCAGGAGATCTTCATGGTTTATCCCAGGCTCCCGGTGGAAGGATTATCAAGAACATTTGCAAAAGAATTGCCTTATTGCTACCGCATTTGAATGAACTGAATGAAGTGAAAAATAAATTTTACCAAGTAGCAAGATTTCCTACGATTATTGGAGCTATCGATTGTACCCACGTGCGTATAAAATGTCCCACGAAGAGTGTAGGCCCTTCGATGGCTGGACATTTTCTTAACAGGAAAGGATTTTATTCAATAAATGTTCAGGCATGTCTTAAGCTTCAACAATATTTGAATGCAGTTATATAGCAATTGTATTTATATACTTAGATCGTTTGCGATGCCGATTTTAAAATACTAGATATTGTGGCAAGATCTAGAGGTTCAAGACACGATGCCAGAATTTGGGATAACTGCCAATTGAAAACTAAATTAGAGCAAACCAAATCTCAACACAATGGCGTTTTGGTCGGTGATTCGGGTTATCCAAATTCTTCTATTTTATTAACTCCTCTAAGAAATGATGTAACAAATAAAGAACAAATAAAGAACACTGGTAATAACACGCATACTATGTTTGATTTTATTAAATTGATTCTTTAAAAATAGGTATAACAGAAGTCACATTGCAACACGAACAAAAATCGAATGCCTAAATGGTCAACTTAAATCCAGCGGTAGTTCGCCTGACAAAATTGCAGGGTTGCTTTTTGACTGAAATCGTAATAGAATGTGTAATTGTAAAAGAATTTTGTGTAAAAGCTGACTCTTTTTAGAACATGGCGCTAACTTGACTATGATACACATAAAGATAGAGTCCGCTCTAAATTTTTAGTATTACTCTAACTAAAGTCGTCTCTAACTCAGGACTATGATTATGCCCCAATGATATTATGACTAATTTAAAAAATTTGTCTATTGCTTTACGCAAATTATTTTGAAATGATTTATATGCTACAAGCGCTTTTATTTTAACTTTTATTTGCACGTCCTTTTAATAAATCTCGAATTAAACAAATATTATTATTTTTCAAGTACATATGCAGTATGTATTTTGAATTATTTTTCGTATAAGTAACTATTAATAAATAAACTATTACGGAGATTAGTAAGCACCATAGGCGATGCGTTTGTTGATGCGTTTTACTATAAATATTTTTGTTTATGTCTTAAATAAATCTGTGGAAATAATTGTACTTAATTATCTTGGTTTTTTTTATAAAACGTTTACAATGAAATACACCTTTTTTTAATTTACAACAGTCTGCTCTTGCACGGAATTAGGAATAGAGCAAAATTTTCGCACAGTATGAGAAGCAAAATATGGTTTTTGAAAAAAACCTGAAAAGAGGTTAGTTTGAATATTTTTTAGTGCCTTCGATTGCTCGAGATATAATCTTGTATCGAACAGCCCATAGGGGCTGCGATCCTCTCAATATTATATTCCGTTAGATAACTCTCGCACTAATTTTGCACTACTCATCCTTACAGACTATATAAGCATTGAGCCAAGCAATCAAATCAATATATTTTAGGCCTTAGAGTTCAACTTCTTTTTGCTGGGGTAAAATATTACTTTAAACGTGTAGGTCTTAATAATTCGTAAGAAGTGAGATATAGAGGTAGTGAAACCAAAAACAAGTAAAAAAATCTACGTATTGGTAACAAATGTGTGTACCAAAACTTACTAAGCTAAACACAAATCACCATGGATCGACGGTAACATACCTGCTGATCTACAACAGACCTTGGATATAAACATATCAAGACTCAAAACAATATATAGGGCGACAGTTTGCTTGAATTACATACTACACAAATTGAACCAGGTTAAAGTAGTAATTATCCTAAAAGCAGGGAAATCACCACATAACAAGCCCAAAGATTTTAGACCTGTAAGTCTCTCGTCCATCCTTTTAAAAACATTAAAAGCATTATTCTTAAAATCAAAATACCCAAGTCAATATAAACCCTTTTTCTCGGTCTTACTACATCCCCTGATATAATTTGACCATGACTTGAACCATGCAAACCCCCGTGATTTGGCTCTAGTACAAAATAATATTTTAAATCCACAAATAATAATTACGGATTTTGATCAAACCACGTCATTTGTGGCAAAAGAGTATTTTTCTGATGTCCACTATGAAGGATTTGGAGACGAGTTCAAAAAGGACTTACTAAAAAATATGTCAATAATGAAGGAGTCATCATATGTTTCTCCCGAAAGTGTGTCCGATCATTATAAAACACTGAATGACACCTTGAAAGACAACAATAGTAGCGGAAATATAGAATATGTGTGTGTAGGAAATTCTAAAACAGTTAGGGAGATGATTGAAGTAATAATAAAACAAACATAGGAAAGATACAATCAGGCACGAGTATATGCACAAAAAAAAACAATGAGCGTGTTAAGAAAATTAACAAAGTTGAACATCGTGCGGATTTAAATAAAATAACTTATTTAAGATCTATATCCCACAATATTTCACTTTGATAAGAAATATTATTTATCTAAATGTCCTGAACTTATTGGGATACAATTTTTTCTATTTACCTACATGTATATATGTATATATGTATGTACGTATGTATAGTACATAAATATCTGTGAAATCATAAAAGTTATTTTGAGTAGGTACTAATATGAACAACATAAATATAAGACCTAAAATAATATAATGAAGTTTAAGCTATGAATATATTTTAAAGTTATTGCGTTTCGCCCATGGAAAATGAGAAAAATGAAATGAAAAATAAACTAACAACTACACTGAAGAAGGGACAAGAACTAAAACATGAGAGACTGCGGAACAAGCGTAACAAGATCTTTACTGACAACAACAAACATGACGATTGGTTTGTAAACAAAACAAAAGTTGAGTTCCCGCCAGATATAAAACCGATGCAGTTCAGAAGCGTACAAAGTTCGGGCTACCGGTCAACAACAAGAGTTTTTCTCTTTTCAAGTACATCCCGGATGGAGAAGATTTGATACAAACTCCTAAAGAATAAAAAAAAAACAAGAGGAGGCGTGTACCAAATTATCTTTACCAATAAAATATCACACAATAACAAATAGTCAAACTGCAATGGATAGACATAGAGGCACGAACACAAAAATTTCTGAAGAAGAACGATAACATTAGAATTTTAACATCTGATAAGGGAAATAAAACCGTAGCAATGGAAATAGATGATTATAATAATAAAATGGTAAATATATTAGGTAACTTGGCTATATACAGAGTTCAAAGACAAGATCCTACATCGATATTACTTACTTACTTACTTAATTGGCCCTATAAGCTCTTACGAGATTTTGGCCGAGTTTAGCCGAGAATACCAAGTGACGTCAAGTCCCTTTCCACTTGGTCTTTCCAACGCAGAGGAGGCCGTCCTGTTCCTCTACTACCACCAGCTGGTACCGCGTTGAATACTTTCAGGGCTGGAGCTCATCGTTCCATCGTCTGCGGTATTCGCCGTCGCAAAGCCGTAAAGGTCGAAAAATGTTTCGGAGAACCTTTCTCTCGAACACTCCAAGGGCCATCTCATCCGAAGCTGACAGTGCCCATGCTTCAGCACCATACAATAGCACGGGCATGATGAGAGACTAGATATGGTTTTGGTTCGACGAGAGAAGACTTTAGTGCGCAATTGCCTACTCAGCCCAAAGTAGCACTTGTTGGCAAGAGAGATTCTAAGTTGGATTTCCAGGCTGACATTATTGTAGGTGTTGATGCTGGTTCCCAGATAAACAAAGTCCTCCACTTTGTAATTGTAATTGTCAACATTGTAATTGTCAACAGTGATGCGGGAGCCGAGACGCGTGTGCGCTGACTGTTTATTTGATGGCAGGAGGTACTTTGTTTTGCCCTCGTTCACTTCCAGACCCATACGTTTCGCTTCTTTATCCAGTTTATAAAATGGAGAAGTAACGACGCGGTTGTTGAGGCCGAAGATATCGATATCATCAGCATACGCCAGAAGTTGCACGCTCTTATAAAATATAGTGCCTGAACGGTTCAACTCTGTAGCTCGAATTATCTTTTCTAACATAAGGTTAAAGAAGTCGCACGAAAGAGAGTCACCTTGTCTGAAACCTCGTTTGGTTTCAAACGGCTCGGAGAGGTCCTTCCCGATTCTGACGGAGCTGGTGGTGTTACTCAACGTCATTTTACATAGCCGTGTTAGTTTTTTGGGATGCCAAATTCAGACATTGCGGCAAATAGGCAACTTCAACATTCTTCTTTCTCGGGTCTTTTCGAAGATTTGGCGTATCGTGAATATTTGATCGATGGTAGATTTGCCAGGTCTAAAGTCACACTGATAAGGTCCAATCAGCTCGTTCACGGTGGGCTTCAGTCGTTCAGTTCGTTCGTTGCGGATTGGGAAGAGTACACTTAAATTCCAATCAGCAGGCATGCGTTCGTCCGACCATATTTTACAAATGAGCTGGTGCATGCACTTTACCAGCCCCTCGCCGCTGCACTTGAATAGCTCTACTGGGAGTCCATCAGCATCAGCGGCCTTATTATTTTCTAGCCGCGCAATGGTCGTTCGCGTTTCGTAGAGGTCGGGTGACGGTACTTCGACTCCGTCTTCATTGATTGGGGGTTCGGGTTCATCATCTTCAATGTTTTCGGGGCCACTACCATTAAGCAGCGTGAAGAAGTGTTCCCTCCACAGTTTGAGTGTACTCTGGATATCGGTTACCAGGTCGCCGTTTTGATTCTTACAGGAAATTGCCCCGGGTTTGAAACCTTCTGTAAGCTGCCGTACCTTCTGGTAAAATTTTCGGGCGTTTTTCCTATCGGCTAGCATTTCAAGCTCCTCGCACTCGCGCATCTCGGCCTCTCTCTTCTTTTTTCGGAAAATGCGCCTCGCTTCCTTCTTCAACTCCCGATATCTCTCCCGCTCGGTTCGCGTTGCGCCCGATCGCAGCGTGGCCCTATAGGCGGTATCTTTCTTTTCTATGGCTGCTCGGCATTCCTCATCGTACCAGTCGTTTTTTTTTGGCCGCTAGAAACCAATGATCTCTTCAGCGGCAGTACGTAATGAGAGAGAAATGTGCAGATATCCGTTTGTTGAACATTGCTCTCAGAGAGCTGGAGTGCAAGTCAAGTGGCGAAACGGTCGGTTATCTGTTGTGATTGCAGCTGTTGGACGTCAAGCTTTCCTCGTGTCACTGAGCGCGCGCTTTTTGCTGCACAGAGGCGAGTGCGAATCTTGGCTGCGACGAGATGATGATCCGAGTCGATGTGCGCACGTCTAAAACACTGGAAGCATGCCTTCCGTCCACCACAACATGATCAATTTGATTTCGTGTTTTTCCATCAGGAGATAACCATGTAGCTTGATGTATATTTTTATGCTTGAACCTGGTGCTACATACCACCATGTTTCGGGCCTCGGCGAAGTCGATCAGCCTCAGTCCGTTAGCGGATGTTTCATCGTATAGGCTAAAATTACCGACAATTTCTAACTGAAAAACTCGTCCCACTCACCTCTAGATGGCGCCGAAAACAATATAGATATATAATTTGCGAAATAAGAATGCGTTTAAAATTTTGAGGTAGTAAAATTAAATTTCTGAATGGCGGCCAGCCACTCGGTCAGACTGAGTATAAATTATGTACATATATATATGGAAATAGATATAAATTACATATCATGCTTTATGATTTGGTAAAACAATTTGAAAAATTTAAAACAAAATACTCATAATGGCAACCTAGCCTTAGCACATAAACCGTCTCACTTAATAAACCCTTGAAATATTACTTTAATCGAGTTAGTCAAACAAGTGCAAAAAATTATGTTATTCAATTCATTGCATAGGTACATATGTACATATATACACAGAAAAGGAAGACCACCTAAAATGCCCTATAAATCAGAACAAAATCTTGCGAATTTCTCTATGGTTTTTTTTTTTACAGTAAGAAGAGAATCTGTAAAACTAAGATGAAAGCTTGTCAATGCAATTAAGAAGCAGACCCGTTGAATTAAGATGAATTTTCAATAAAATTAAGAAAGGAATCTTGGTTTTCATTAGAATCTTTTTTTAATTTTTATAAGCGAAGATCTTATCAATTTACAGTTACTGACACCTAAATTTGTGTACATACATAGATTATTTTCCGAAAATAAATATAAACTGTTTATTATTTTATTATACAAGCTTTACTTATAATTATGATAAGTATTTATATATTATTATTTTTAATATTAATGTACAAGAATGACATTGAGAGAAAAGAGAGCGTCACTATCGCGTAAAGATGTTTATTTTAAAACCATTTGTTGAAAACATATTTTATATTTGAAATTTTGTAAAAATTATTCATTGAATTCTTCTGGAACGATAAATAAGTAAATGCAAAATTTTCATTTTGAACATACAAAAATCCAAAGAACAATATTGTTTATGCATTTTTAAATTTTAGCCATGATTACAACAAGGAAAAACGTTCTTCACCATGAATGTTCAAAGGAAAGCTTTTTGTGTAAGATGTTTGTGCCAGAATACAAAAGTCTTTCAAACTGCCTATTAAATTTTCTTTCGGAAGAGGGAAAATTATCTTTGCCAAAATAGGCCTGTAAGTTGGTAGAATCTGTCAGACCTAGTTACTAGCCACCATACTTCATATGTATGTATATATCTACCATACCACATATATTTATTTTCACTTTCTCAAAATTTGAACCCACTGTTAAACGTTATGCTTTTTAATTTATTCGCTCCATGTACTGTGTGATTTTTTTCTTATTTATATTTTATACCAATATATATTGTTTCCGGCGCCATCTCTGAGAAATAAAAAAGATGTGCAAAGAAAAGAAATAAAAGAGACGTGCACTGCCGGTTGAAATTCCGAGAAAGTAAAATTAAATTTCTGAATGGCGCGGTAGATTTAATATGAAGTGTGGTGGCCGTTAGCCGTTCGGAGTCGGCGTATAACTCTAGGTATCTCAATTTGTGTTACAAAAACACACGCATACCAAAACTTATAGGAGAAATTCGGCCAAAATCGCTTAAACGGTTATAGCGCCAATTAAGTAATTAAGTATGTATGAATACGAAGATACGAAGATAAAGTTCTTTGACCACATCAAGAACACTTCTGTATAAAAGTAATCTCAAATAATTTTTTTAAGCTTGACATGGTAAAAAAGATAATTTACATTTGGCAAATAAAACAAATTGTTGATATTATTTTTTAATATAAACTAATACCTGAAAACTTAAAAGTTCTCTGCTAATACTGGAGACTTGTGGTGGTTATATTGTCCATATGGTGTATTTCCGCCCCATGATACCAAAATTAATATTTTTATATCAAATATTATTAGCCGCTAAAATCAGGAAATCAAGAGCGCAAATTTTAAGTAAAATCTGTAAAAAAAAGAACGCCAGCTAGTTACACAAAAATAAAACAAATAAATAAATCTATAATTTGATTTCGCCTATCCAATGGATCTAATATTGGTATTGGAATGGCAGTCATTATCAGTAGACTGCAGATGTTTACGCATTTTTAACTTTTATCAATAATAACTATAAAGAAAAAAGCTCTTCACCATGAATGTTGAAAGAAGAGCTTTTTATGTAATATGTTTGTGCCAGAATAAAAAAGTATACCAACTGCCTTGACTATTATATTTCGAATGACTGTAAACTGGGTTTCACCAAAATAGGCCGTCGTTCCTTTCTATTTAATCGCACCATCTGGTGTGTATTTTTTTCTTGCTTTGATTTTTCGTTTATTTCGAAAATAATATATATTGTTTTCAGCGCCATCTAACAGCCCAGGTCGGCACTTCATTTTGCATCCGCCAACCGTTCCTCTAACAGAAAATCTCGCCATTCATCGTTAGATGGCGTCGTACATATATAATTTGCGAAATAAGAATGCGTTAAGCGGGTTCAAATTTTGAGGTAGTAAAATTAAATTTCTGAATGGCGGCCAACCACTCGGTCATACTGAGTATAAATTATGTACATATACATATGTAAATAGATATAAATTATATATCATACTTTATGATTTGGTAAAACAATTTTAAAAATTTAAAACAAAATACTCATAATGGCAACCTAGCCCTAGCACATAACCGTCTCACTTAATAAACCCTTGACATATTACTTTAATCGAGTTAGTCAAATATGTAAGTGCAAAAAATTATATTATTCAATTCGGATAGCGGATTTCTTTATGGTTTTTTTACAGTAAGAATCCCTTCTGTTTACGACTGGATATGTCTTTCCAATAAAATCAAGAAGAGAATCTGTGAAACTAAGATGACAACTTGTCAATGCAATTAAGAAGCAGACCCGTTGAGTTAAGATGAAACCCTTTTCAATAAAATTAAGAAAGGAATCTTGGTTTTCATTAGAATCTTTTTTTAATTTTTATAAGCGAAGATCTTCTCAATTTAAAGTTACTGGCACCTAAATTTGTGTACATACATAGATTATTTTCCGAAAATAAATATAAACTGTTTATTATTTTATTATACAAGCTTTACTTATAATTATGATAAGTATTTATATATTATTATTTTTAATATTAATGTACAAGAATGACATTGAGAGAAAAGAGAGCGTCACTATCGCGTAAAGATGTTTATTTTAAAACCATTTGTTGAAAACATATTTTATATTTGAAATTTTGTAAAAATTATTCATTGAATTCTTCTGGAACGATAAATAAGTAAATGCAAAATTTTCATTTTGAACATACAAAAATCCAAAGAACAATATTCATAATATTATTAGATACTGCGGATGTTTATGCATTTTTAAATTTTAGCCATGATTACTACAAGGAAAAACGTTCTTCACCATGAATGTTCAAAGGAAAGCTTTTTGTGTAAGATGTTTGTGCCAGAATACAAAAGTCTTTCAAACTGCCTATTAAATTTTCTTTCGGAAGAGGGAAAATTATCTTTGCCAAAATAGGCCTGTAAGTTGGTAGAATCTGTCAGACCTAGTTACTAGCCACCATACTTCATATGTATGTATATATCTACCATACCACATATATTTATTTTCACTTTCTCAAAATTTGAACCCACTGTTAAACGTTATGCTTTTTAATTTATTCGCTCCATGTACTGTGTGATTTTTTTCTTATTTATATTTTATACCAATATATATTGTTTCCGGCGCCATCTCTGAGAAATAAAAAAGATGTGCAAAGAAAAGAAATAAAAGAGACGTGCACTGCCGGTTGAAATTCCGAGAAAGTAAAACTAAATTTCTGAATGGCGCGGTAGATTTAATATGAAGTGTGGTGGCCGTTAGCCGTTCGGAGTCGGCGTATAACTCTAGGTATCTCAATTTGTGTTACAAAAACACAACGCACACCAAAACTTATAGGAGAAATTCGGCCAAAATCGCTTAAACGGTTATAGCGCCAATTAAGTAATTAAGTATGTATGAATACGAAGATACGAAGATAAAGTTCTTTGACCACATCAAGAACACTTCTGTATAAAAGTAATCTCAAATAATTTTTTTAATGCTTGACATGGTAAAAAAGATAATTTGCATTTAGGCAAATAAAACAAATAGTTGATATTATTTTTTAATATAAACTAATACCTGAAAACTTAATACTGCTAATACTGGAGACTTGTGGTGGTTATATTGTCCATAAGGTGTATTTCCGCCCCATGATACCAAAATTAATATTATTATATCAAATATTAAATTAGCCGCTAAAATCAGGAAATCAAGAGCGCAAATTTTAAGTAAAATCTGTAAAAAAAAAGAACGCCAGCTAGTTACACAAAAATAAAACAAATAAATAAATCTATAATTTGATTTCGCCTATCCAATGGATCTAATATTGGTATTGAAATGGCAGTCATTATCAGTAGACTGCAGATGTTTACGCATTTTTAACTTTTATCAATAATAACTATAAAGAAAAAAGCTCTTCACCATGAATGTTGAAAGAAGAGCTTTTTATGTAATATGTTTGTGCCAGAATAAAAAAGTATACCAACTGCCTTGACTATTATATTTCGAATGACTGTAAACTGGGTTTCACCAAAATAGGCCGTCGTTCCTTTCTATTTAATCGCACCATCTAGTGTGTATTTTTTTCTTGCTTTGATTTTTCGTTTATTTCGAAAATAATATATATTGTTTTCAGCGCCATCTAACGGCCCAGGTCGGCACTTCATTTTGCATCCGCCAACCGTTCCTCTAACAGAAAATCTCGTTCCATTCATCGTTAGATGGCGTCGTACATATATAATTTGCGAAATAAGAATGCGTTAACTGGGTTCAAATTTTGAGGTAGTAAAATTAAATTTCTGAATGGCGGCCAACCACTCGGTCATACTGAGTATAAATTATGTACATATACATATGTAAATAGTATAAATTATATATCATACTTTATGATTTGGTAAAACAATTTTAAAAATTTAAAACAAAATACTCATAATGGCAACCTAGCCTTAGCACATAACCGTCTCACTTAATAAACCCTTGAAATATTACTTTAATCGAGTTAGTCAAATAAGTACAAAAAATTATATTATTCAATTCATTGCATAAGTACATACATACATATATACACAGAACGAGAAGACCACCTAAAATGTCCTATAAATCAGAACAAAATCTAGCGGATTTCTCTATGGTTTATTTTGCAGTAAGAATCCCTTCTGTTTACGATAGGCTATGTCTTTCCAATGGAATTAAGAAGAGAATCTGTGAAACTAAGATGAAAACTTGTCAATGCAATCAAGAAGCAGACCCGTTGAATTAAGATGAAACCCTTTTCAATAAAATTAAGAAAAGAATCTTGGTTTTCATAATTTTTATAAGATCTTATCAATTTAAAGTTACTGGCTCCTAAACTTGTGTACATAGATTATTTTTCTCAAATAAATATAAACTGTTTATTATTTAATTGCACAGCCTTTACTTATAATTATGGTGAGTATTTATATATTATTATTTTTAATATTAATGTACAAGAATGACATTGAGAAATAAGAGAGCGTCACTATCGCGTAAAGATGTTTATTTTAAAAAAACATTTGTTGAAAATATATTTTATATTTGAAATTTTGTAAAAAATATTCATTGAAATCTTCTGGAACGATAAATAAGTAAATGCAAAATTTTCATTTTGAACATACAAAAATCCAAAGAACAATATTCATAATATTCTTATGCATTTTTAAATTTTAGCCATGATTACTATAAGGAGAAAAGTTCTAACTCATGAATGTTCAAAGGAAAGCTTTTTGTGTAAGATGTTTGTGCCAGAATACAAAAGTCTTTCAAACTGCCGTTTAAAAATGGAAAATTATCTTTGCCATAATGGGCCTGTAAGTTGGTAGAATCTGTCCGCATACCTAAAAACGTAGATAACGTTCCTTAACCACATCAAGAACACTTCTGTAGCCAGAAATCTCAAATAATTTTTTTAATGCAAATAAAACAAATTGTTGATATTATTTTTTAATATAAACTACTACTTGAAAACTTACAAGTTCTCTGCTAATACTTTTGGTTGTTGTATTGCCCATTAGGTGTATTTCTGCCCCATATTTCGAAAATTATATACATATATTGTTTTCAGCGCCGTCTAGTGGGCCAGCTCGGCACTTCGTTTTGCATCCGCCAACCGCTCCTCTAATTAGGCAGTCTTTTCGACGGCACATACGGTCTGATTTTAAGTCAGATTATTTTGGTCAGTGAATGATACCATGTAGCCGCTTTTCAGGGCATGGTTGGTCTGTTGGACTGTATCGCTTAGAAGGTGGAGTTAAATCAACGTCATCTGATTCGGATCCAGAGCACCACTCCACGTTCGTTTCAGTTTGATCTGATACCAAAGCTTCTGCTAGCGCAAGCCGAAAACTTAGCAAATCTTGTATAGCCTTTGGTGGCATTCTAATTTCTCGAGAAAAATTACGATACTCCATCCAAGCATCATCCACTGGACTGCAGCCAAATGCAGTTGAGGCCAGTAAAACTGACTTTGAGTCCTTCCATTGTACAACAACTTTGTCATTTGAATCACAAAATTCCTTCATATCTCCTCTTTTCATTTTTTGTCGTTGGTCAAACTGACACATTTTATGCGGCTTCGCATAACTGTTCCAGTTCCGTAAATTCCATTTTCCAGAAGCTTTTCTAACAGCGGCAAAGTAGTAAAGTATCTGTCAAAAAGTACTTTTGACCCTTCTGGTAAGGTTTGTGTCAGATGCAAAACAAATGTGGGACCGATTCCAATATTTTCCTCTGGTAGAGGTGTTGTCTTGCTCTGATAAATCTCGAAATGGAGAATAAGTCCATCTGATGTGGCCAATACTTCGTTTTTCAATCCAACGCCTCTTGGTTTGTTAGGCAAACTTTGACGAACTGGACAACAACCAATAACGAGTATCATTTGTTCGTCTATGGAATATGCTTCCCCCCTTTTTCTTGAAATTTTCAAACAGGCATTCCTCACTGCATCAATAATTGGTTGCACTCTCCAAAAAATATTGAGTCTTCTTTGGGTTTCAGGAACGTCGCTTGCAAAAACGACGTGGAATGCTTCTCTTAACTTAAAAAATCTGTCGCGAGTCATTGTTTCCGCTACCAATGGAATTTTAAATTTGTTCTGCCAATACATTCGAATTCTAGGAAAGTGAATGCAACCCATTGCAATGTGCATTCCAAAAAAGTTTTTGATTTCCTTAGTTGTTGTTTTTAACATGCCACCTGCATTCGCAAATTCGTATCTATTAGTGCAATTAACAGCATTTTCGAAAAATACGTTATCAAAATATTTACCGAAATATTCAAGAGGTGTCGGCGTATCTACTGCATAGAATCAAATCGTATCTAAAGTGAAATTCAAAGTATTTGAAGAAAACTTTTTACAATTTTTCAACTTACAACTTCCTCTGCAACAGGCATATCGATAATTGGATGGCAAAAAGGTTTCCTTCTCCAAATCGGTCGACGACTTGAACTCTATAACAGTGTCTATCAGAAGGTGCACCTAAAAATCACATCATACTAACCGGTTCAATATTTTCATCACCACATGGATAACGATAAATCGAATAGCGAAACAGTGCAAAAAAAAGGTACACAATAATCAGCACAATCGATGCATTTCGGCCTTTTTAACATACGTGCATAAATAGTAGAGATATTGACATTGAAATTTGACCGCACAATTGATGCATCACGGTCTGAAAGGGATAAGAAAAAGAATTGTTTCACTATTTATCATACAAAAAATAAAAAAAAGTTTAAATAGTTAGCATGTGTGGATTTGTTTATTTCAAACGAAATCAGACCGAGATGCATCAAATGTGCGCGTCCCCGAAACCCTAGAAGGAAATTGAAACACAAAAATTTAGATGGCGAATATGTTTTTATATCACATAAAGACTGTATGTTCTAAAAATGGGGGGAAAAAATTCAGTAGTTTAGTGTCAGGTCAGAAGGGGCTAACAGAAAATCGCGTCACATTCATCGTTAGATGGCGTCGAAAACAATATACATATATAATTGGCGAAATAAGAATGCGTTAAGCGGGTTCAAATTTTGAGGTAGTAAAATTAAATTTCTGAATGGCGGCCAGCCACTTGGTCAGGCTGAGTATAAATTATGTACATATACATATGTAAATAGATTAAATTATATATCATACTTTATGATTTGGTAAAACAATTTTAAAAATATAAAACAAAATACTCATAATGGCAACCTAGCCTGACCACATAAACCGTCTCACTTAATAAACCCTTGATATATAACTTTAATCGAGTTAGTCAAACAAGTGCAAAAAATTATATTATTCAATTCATTGCATAAGTACATATGTATATACACAGAACGAGAATACCACCTAAAATGCTTTATAAATCAGAACGAAAGCTAGTGGCTTTCTTTTACAGTAAGAATCCCTTCTGTTTACGACTGGGATGTCTTTCCATTAAAATCAAGAAGAGAATCTGTAAAACTAAGATGAAAACTTGTCAATGAAATTAAGAAGCAGACCCGTTGAATTAAGATGAAAACCCTTTTCAATAAAATTAAGAAAGGAATCTTGGTTTTCATTAGAATCTTTTCTTAATTTTTATAAGCGAAGATCTTATCAATTTAAAGTTACTGGCACCTAAATTTGAGTACATAGATTATTTTCCGAAAATAAATATAAACTGTTTATTATTTAATTATACAAGCTTTACTTATAATTATGATAAGTATTTATATATTATTATTACAGGTTTTACATATTTTCTTATTTTCTTATAATATATCAATTTATGTGGCAAAATTATTCGATATGATATGGCACGTGCCATTTCTTGAAGTCTAATGCATGTTCAGATCTTTATTGTACAACAGGCATTTTTAATATTATTGCAACATTGAGAGACATTGAGAGAAAAGAGAGCGTCACTATCAAGTAAAGATGTTTATTTTAAAAAAACATTTGCTGAAAACATATTTTATATTTGAAATTTTGTAAAAATTACTCATTGACATCTTCTGGAACGATAAATAAGTAAATGCAAAATTTTCATATTGAACATACAAAAATCCAAAGAACAATATTCATAATATTACTCTAAAAACAATAGAGACTGCGGATGTTTACGCATTTTTAAATTTTAGCCATGATTACTATAAGGTGAAAAGTTCTTACTCATGAATGTTCAAAGGAAAGCTTTTTATGTAAGATGTTTGTGCCAGAATAAAAAAGTATTTCAAACTGCCTTTATTATTATATTTCGAATGACTGTAAGCTGAGTTTCACCAAAATAGGCCGTCGTTCCTTTCTATTTAATCGCACCATCTAGTGTGTAATTTTTTCTTGCTTTGATTTTTCGTTTACTTCGAAAATTATATATATTGTTTTCAGCGTCATCTAACGTCCCACGTCGGCACTTCGTTTTGCATCCGCCAACTGTTCCGGTAACAGAAAATCTCGTCCCATTAATCGTTAGATGGCGTCGTACATATATAGTTTGCGAAATAAGAATGCGTTAAGCGGGTTCAAATATTGAGGTAGTAAAATTAAATTTCTGAATGGCGGCCAGCCACTTGATCAGACTGAGTATAAAATATGTACATATACATATGTAAATAGATATAAATTATATATCATACTTTATGATTTGGTAAAACAATTTTAAAAATTTAAAACAAAATACTCATAATGGCAACCTTGCCTTAGCACATAACCGTCTCACTTAATAAACCCTTGAAATATTACTTTAATCGAGTTAGTCAAGTGCAAAAAATTATATTATTCAATTCATTGCATAAGTACATATGTATATACACAGAACGAAAAGACCACCTAAAAAGCCCTATAAATCAGAACAAAATCTAGCGGATTTCTCTATGGTTTTTTTACAGTAAGAATCCCTTCTGTTTACGACTGGGTATGTCTTTCCAATAAAATCAAGAAGAGAATCTGTAAAACTAAGATGAAAACTTGTCAATGCAATCAAGAAGCAGACCAGTTGAATTAAGATGAAAACCTTTTCAACAAAATTAAGAAAGGAATCTTGGTTTCCATTAGAATCTTTTATTAATTTTGATAAGCGAAGACATTATCAATTTAAAGTTACTAGCACCTAAATTTGTGTACAAAGATTATTTTCCGAAAATAAATATAAACTGTTTATTATTTAATTATACAAGTTTTACTTATAAATATGATAAATATTTATATATTATTATTTTTAATATTAATGTACAAGAATGACATTGAGAGAATACAAAAGTCTTTCAAACTGCCTTTTAAATTTTCTTTCGGAAGATGGAAAATGATCTTTGCCAAAATGGGCCTGTAAGTTGGTAGAATCTGTCAGAGCTAGTTACTAGCCACCATACTTCATATTTATGTATATATCTACCATTCCACATATGTATATTTATTTTCACTTTCTCAAAATTTGAACCCACTGTAAAACGTTATGCTTTTTCATTTATTCGCTCCATGTACTGTGTGATATTTTTCTTATTTTAATTTTATATATATATTGTTTCCGGCGCCATCTATGAGAAATAAAAGATATGTGCAAAGAACGTTAAGTTCACTGCCCGTTGAAATTCTGAGAAAGTAAAATTAAATTGCTGAATGGCGCGGTAGATTTATTATGAAGTGTGGTGGCCAGAAACTGCCATGATAAAAAAACTTCTCTCAAAAAAACGTAAGCCGTTCGAGTCGGCGTAAAAGTTTAGGTCTCTCAATTTGTGTTACAAAAACCAAACGCACACCAAAAATTATTGAAGAAATTCGGCCAAAATCGCTTAAGCGGTTATAGCGCCAATTAAGTAAGTAAGTATGTATGAATACGAAGATACGAAGATAATGTTCTTTGACCACATCAAGAACACTTAAAAGTAATCTCAAATAATTTTTTTAAGCTTGACATGGTAAAAAAGATAATTTACATTTGGCAAATAAAACAAATTGTTGATATTAAAACTTAAAAGTTCTCTGCTAATACTGTAGATTTGTGGTGGTTATATTGCCCATAAGGTGTATTTCCACCCCATGATAGCAAAATTAATATTTTTATATAAAATATTAAATTAGCCGCTAAAATCAAGTAAAATCAAGAAATCAAGAGCGCAAAGTTTAAGTAAAATGTGTGAAAAAAGAACGCCAGCTAGTTAAACAAAAATAAAACAAATAAATAAATCTATAATTTGATTTCGCCTATCCAATGGATCTAATATTGGTATTGAAATGGCAGTCATTATCAGTAGACTGCAGATGTTTACGCATTTTTAACGTTTATCAATAATAACTATAAAGAAAAAAGCTTTCACCATGAATGTTGAAAGAAGAGCTTTTTATGTAATATGTTTGTGCCAGAATAAAAAAGTATACCAACTGCCTTGACTATTATATTTCGAATGACTGTAAACTGGGTTTCACCAAAATAGGCCGTCGTTCCTTTCTATTTAATCGCACCATCTAGTGTGTATTTTTTTCTTGCTTTGATTTTTCGTTTATTTCGAAAATAATATATATTGTTTTCAGCGCCATCTAACGGCCCAGGTCGGCACTTCATTTTGCATCCGCCAACCGTTCCTCTAACAGAAAATCTCGTCCCATGCATCGTTAGATGGCGTCGTACATATATAATTTGCGAAATAAGAATTTTGAGGTAGTAAAATTAAATTTCTGAATGGCGGCCAACCACTCGGTCATACTGAGTATAAATTATGTACATATACATATGTAAATAGATATAAATTATATATCATACTTTATGATTTGGTAAAACAATTTTAAAAATTTAAAACAAAATACTCATAATGGCAACCTAGCCTTAGCACATAACCGTCTCACTTAATAAACCCTTGAAATATTACTTTAATCGAGTTAGTCAAATAAGTACAAAAAATTATATTATTCAATTCATTGCATAAGTACATACATACATATATACACAGAACGAGAAGACCACCTAAAATGTCCTATAAATCAGAACAAAATCTAGCGGATTTCTCTATGGTTTATTTTGCAGTAAGAATCCCTTCTGTTTACGATAGGCTATGTCTTTCCAATGGAATTAAGAAGAGAATCTGTGAAACTAAGATGAAAACTTGTCAATGCAATCAAGAAGCAGACCCGTTGAATTAAGATGAAACCCTTTTCAATAAAATTAAGAAAAGAATCTTGGTTTTCATAATTTTTATAAGATCTTATCAATTTAAAGTTACTGGCTCCTAAACTTGTGTACATAGATTATTTTTCTCAAATAAATATAAACTGTTTATTATTTAATTGCACAACCTTTACTTATAATTATGGTGAGTATTTATATATTATTATTTTTAATATTAATGTACAAGAATGACATTGAGAAATAAGAGAGCGTCACTATCGTGTAAAGATGTTTATTTTAAAAAAACATTTGTTGAAAATATATTTTATATTTGAAATTTTGTAAAAAATATTCATTGAAATCTTCTGGAACGATAAATAAGTAAATGCAAAATTTTCATTTTGAACATACAAAAATCCAAAGAACAATATTCATAATATTCTTATGCATTTTTAAATTTTAGCCATGATTACTATAAGGAGAAAAGTTCTTACTCATGAATGTTCAAAGGAAAGCTTTTTGTGTAAGATGTTTGTTCCAGAATACAAAAGTCTTTCAAACTGCCGTTTAAAAATGGAAAATTATCTTTGCCATAATGGGCCTGTAAGTTGGTAGAATCTGTCCGCATACCTAAAAACGTAGATAACGTTCCTTAACCACATCAAGAACACTTCCGTAGCCAGAAATCTCAAATAATTTTTTTAATGCAAATAAAACAAATTGTTGATATTATTTTTTAATATAAACTACTACTTGAAAACTTACAAGTTCTCTGCTAATACTTTTGGTTGTTGTATTGCCCATTAGGTGTATTTCTGCCCCATATTTCGAAAATTATATATATTGTTTTCAGCGCCGTCTAGTGGGCCAGCTCGGCACTTCGTTTTGCATCCGCCAACCGCTCCTCTAATTAGGCAGTCTTTTCGACGGCACATACGGTCTGATTTTAAGTCAGATTATTTTGGTCAGTGAATGATACCATGTAGCCGCTTTTCAGGGCATGGTTGGTCTGTTGGACTGTATCGCTTAGAAGGTGGAGTTAAATCAACGTCATCTGATTCGGATCCAGAGCACCACTCCACGTTCGTTTCAGTTTGATCTGATACCAAAGCTTCTGCTAGCGCAAGCCGAAAACTTAGCAAATCTTGTATAGCCTTTGGTGGCATTCTAATTTCTCGAGAAAAATTACGATACTCCATCCAAGCATCATCCACTGGACTGCAGCCAAATGCAGTTGAGGCCAGTAAAACTGACTTTGAGTCCTTCCATTGTACAACAACTTTGTCATTTGAATCACAAAATTCCTTCATATCTCCTCTTTTCATTTTTTGTCGTTGGTCAAACTGACACATTTTATGCGGCTTCGCATAACTGTTCCAGTTCCGTAAATTCCATTTTCCAGAAGCTTTTCTAACAGCGGCAAAGTAGTAAAGTATCTGTCAAAAAGTACTTTTGACCCTTCTGGTAAGGTTTGTGTCAGATGCAAAACAAATGTGGGACCGATTCCAATATTTTCCTCTGGTAGAGGTGTTGTTTTGCTCTGATAAATCTCGAAATGGAGAATAAGTCCATCTGATGTGGCCAATACTTCGTTTTTCAATCCAACGCCTCTTGGTTTGTTAGGCAAACTTTGACGAACTGGACAACAACCAATAACGAGTATCATTTGTTCGTCTATGGAATATGCTTCCCCCCTTTTTCTTGAAATTTTCAAACAGGCATTCCTCACTGCATCAATAATTGGTTGCACTCTCCAAAAAATATTGAGTCTTCTTTGGGTTTCAGGAACGTCGCTTGCAAAAACGACGTGGAATGCTTCTCTTAACTTAAAAAATCTGTCGCGAGTCATTGTTTCCGCTACCAATGGAATTTTAAATTTGTTCTGCCAATACATTCGAATTCTAGGAAAGTGAATGCAACCCATTGCAATGTGCATTCCAAAAAAGTTTTTGATTTCCTTAGTTGTTGTTTTTAACATGCCACCTGCATTCGCAAATTCGTATCTATTAGTGCAATTAACAGCATTTTCGAAAAATACGTTATCAAAATATTTACCGAAATATTCAAGAGGTGTCGGCGTATCTACTGCATAGAATCAAACCGTATCTAAAGTGAAATTCAAAGTATTTGAAGAAAACTTTTTACAATTTTTCAACTTACAACTTCCTCTGCAACAGGCATATCGATAATTGGATGGCAAAAAGGTTTCCTTCTCCAAATCGGTCGATGACTTGAACTCTATAACAGTGTCTATCAGAAGGTGCATCTAAAAATCACATCATACTAACCGGTTCAATATTTTCATCACCACATGGATAACGATAAATCGAATAGCGAAACAGTGCAAAAAAAAGGTACACAATAATCAGCACAATCGATGCATTTCGGCCTTTTTAACGTACGTGCATAAATAGTAGAGATATTAACATTGAAATTTGACCGCACAATTGATGCATCACGGTCTGAAAGGGATAAGAAAAGGAATTGTTTCACTATTTATCATACAAAAAAATAAAAAAAAGTTTAAATAGTTAGCATGTGTGGATTTGTTTATTTCAAACGAAATCAGACCGAGATGCATCAAATGTGCGCATCCCCGAAACCCTAGAAGGAAATTGAAACACAAAAATTTAGATGGCGAATATGTTTTTATATCACATAAAGACTGTATGTTCTAAAAATGGGGGGAAAAAATTCAGTAGTTTAGTGTCAGGTCAGAAGGGGCTAACAGAAAATCGCGTCACATTCATCGTTAGATGGCGTCGAAAACAATATACATATATAATTGGCGAAATAAGAATGGGCCTGTAAGTTGGTAGAATCTGTCAGAGCTAGTTACTAGCCACCATACTTCATATTTATGTATACATATATCTACCATACCACATATGTATATTTATTTTCACTTTCTCAAAATTTGAACCCACTGTAAAACGTTATGCTTTTTCATTTATTCGCTCCATGTACTGTGTGATATTTTTCTTATTTTAATTTTATATATATATTGTTTCCGGCGCCATCTATGAGAAATAAAAAATATGTGCAAAGAACGTTAAGTTCACTGCCCGTTGAAATTCTGAGAAAGTAAAATTAAATTGCTGAATGGCGCGGTAGATTTATTATGAAGTGTGGTGGCCAGAAACTGCCATGATAAAAAAACTTCTCACAAAAAAACGTAAGCCGTTCGAGTCGGCGTAAAACTTTAGGTCTCTCAATTTGTGTTACAAAAACCAAACGCACACCAAAAATTATTGAAGAAATTCGGCCAAAATCGCTTAAGCGGTTATAGCGCCAATTAAGTAAGTAAGTATGTATGAATACGAAGATACGAAGATAATGTTCTTTGACCACATCAAGAACACTTAAAAGTAATCTCAAATAATTTTTTTAATGCTTGACATGGTAAAAAAGATAATTTACATTTGGCAAATAAAACAAATTGTTGATATTATTTTTTAATATAAACTAATACCTGAAAACTTAAAAGTTCTCTGCTAATACTGTAGATTTGTGGTGGTTATATTGTCCATAAGGTGTATTTCCACCCCATGATAGCAAAATTAATATTTTTATATAAAATATTAAATTAGCCGCTAAAATCAAGTAAAATCAAGAAATCAAGAGCGCAAAGTTTAAGTAAAATGTGTGAAAAAAGAACGCCAGCTAGTTAAACAAAAATAAAACAAATAAATAAATCTATAATTTGATTTCGCCTATCCAATGGATCTAATCTTGGTATTGGAATGGCAGTCATTATCAGTAGACTGCGGATGTTTATGCATTTTTAACTTTTATCAATAATAACTATAAGGAAAAAAGGTCTTCACCATGAATGTAAGATGTTTGTGCCAGAATAAAAAAGTATTCCAAACTGCCTTTACTATTATCTTTCGAATGACTGTAAACTGGGTTTCGCCAAAATAGGCCGTCGTTCCTTTCTATTTAATCGTACCATCTAGTGTGTAATTTTTTCTTGGTTTGATTTTTCGTTTATTTCGAAAATTATATATTGCTTTCAGCGCCATCTTAGGGCCCAGGTCGGTACTTCGTTTTGCATCCGCCAACCGTTCCTCTAACAGAAAATCTCGTCCCATTCATCGTTAAATGGTGTCGAAATATATGTACATATATAGTTTGCGAAATAAGAATGCGTTAAGCGGGTTCAAATATTGAGGTAGTAAAATTAAATTTCTGAATGGCGGCCAGCCACTTGGTCAGGCTGAGTATAAATTATGTACATATACATATGTAAATAGATTAAATTATATATCATACTTTATGATTTGGTAAAACAATTTTAAAAATATAAAACAAAATACTCATAATGGCAACCTAGCCTGACCACATAAACCGTCTCACTTAATAAACCCTTGATATATAACTTTAATCGAGTTAGTCAAACAAGTGCAAAAAATTATATTATTCAATTCATTGCATAAGTACATATGTATATACACAGAACGAGAATACCACCTAAAATGCTTTATAAATCAGAACGAAAGCTAGTGGCTTTCTTTTACAGTAAGAATCCCTTCTGTTTACGACTGGGATGTCTTTCCATTAAAATCAAGAAGAGAATCTGTAAAACTAAGATGAAAACTTGTCAATGAAATTAAGAAGCAGACCCGTTGAATTAAGATGAAAACCCTTTTCAATAAAATTAAGAAAGGAATCTTGGTTTTCATTAGAATCTTTTCTTAATTTTTATAAGCGAAGATCTTATCAATTTAAAGTTACTGGCACCTAAATTTGAGTACATAGATTATTTTCCGAAAATAAATATAAACTGTTTATTATTTAATTATACAAGCTTTACTTATAATTATGATAAGTATTTATATATTATTATTACAGGTTTTACATATTTTCTTATTTTCTTATAATATATCAATTTATGTGGCAAAATTATTCGATATGATATGGCACGTGCCATTTCTTGAAGTCTAATGCATGTTCAGATCTTTATTGTACAACAGGCATTTTTAATATTATTGCAACATTGAGAGACATTGAGAGAAAAGAGAGCGTCACTATCAAGTAAAGATGTTTATTTTAAAAAAACATTTGCTGAAAACATATTTTATATTTGAAATTTTGTAAAAATTACTCATTGACATCTTCTGGAACGATAAATAAGTAAATGCAAAATTTTCATATTGAACATACAAAAATCCAAAGAACAATATTCATAATATTACTCTAAAAACAATAGAGACTGCGGATGTTTACGCATTTTTAAATTTTAGCCATGATTACTATAAGGTGAAAAGTTCTTACTCATGAATGTTCAAAGGAAAGCTTTTTATGTAAGATGTTTGTGCCAGAATAAAAAAGTATTTCAAACTGCCTTTATTATTATATTTCGAATGACTGTAAGCTGAGTTTCACCAAAATAGGCCGTCGTTCCTTTCTATTTAATCGCACCATCTAGTGTGTAATTTTTTCTTGCTTTGATTTTTCGTTTACTTCGAAAATTATATATATTGTTTTCAGCGTCATCTAACGTCCCACGTCGGCACTTCGTTTTGCATCCGCCATCTCGTCCCATTAATCGTTAGATGGCGTCGTACATATATAGTTTGCGAAATAAGAATGCGTTAAGCGGGTAGTAAAATTAAATTTCTGAATGGCGGCCAGCCACTTGATCAGACTGAGTATAAAATATGTACATATACATATGTAAATAGATATAAATTATATATCATACTTTATGATTTGGTAAAACAATTTTAAAAATTTAAAACAAAATACTCATAATGGCAACCTAGCCTTAGCACATAACCGTCTCACTTAATAAACCCTTGAAATATTACTTTAATCGAGTTAGTCAAGTGCAAAAAATTATATTATTCAATTCATTGCATAAGTACATATGTATATACACAGAACGAAAAGACCACCTAAAAAGCCCTATAAATCAGAACAAAATCTAGCGGATTTCTCTATGGTTTTTTTACAGTAAGAATCCCTTCTGTTTACGACTGGGTATGTCTTTCCAATAAAATCAAGAAGAGAATCTGTAAAACTAAGATGAAAACTTGTCAATGCAATCAAGAAGCAGACCAGTTGAATTAAGATGAAAACCTTTTCAACAAAATTAAGAAAGGAATCTTGGTTTCCATTAGAATCTTTTATTAATTTTGATAAGCGAAGACATTATCAATTTAAAGTTACTAGCACCTAAATTTGTGTACAAAGATTATTTTCCGAAAATAAATATAAACTGTTTATTATTTAATTATACAAGTTTTACTTATAAATATGATAAATATTTATATATTATTATTTTTAATATTAATGTACAAGAATGACATTGAGAGAATACAAAAGTCTTTCAAACTGCCTTTTAAATTTTCTTTCGGAAGATGGAAAATGATCTTTGCCAAAATGGGCCTGTAAGTTGGTAGAATCTGTCAGAGCTAGTTACTAGCCACCATACTTCATATTTATGTATATATCTACCATTCCACATATGTATATTTATTTTCACTTTCTCAAAATTTGAACCCACTGTAAAACGTTATGCTTTTTCATTTATTCGCTCCATGTACTGTGTGATATTTTTCTTATTTTAATTTTATATATATATTGTTTCCGGCGCCATCTATGAGAAATAAAAGATATGTGCAAAGAACGTTAAGTTCACTGCCCGTTGAAATTCTGAGAAAGTAAAATTAAATTGCTGAATGGCGCGGTAGATTTATTATGAAGTGTGGTGGCCAGAAACTGCCATGATAAAAAAACTTCTCTCAAAAAAACGTAAGCCGTTCGAGTCGGCGTAAAAGTTTAGGTCTCTCAATTTGTGTTACAAAAACCAAACGCACACCAAAAATTATTGAAGAAATTCGGTCAAAATCGCTTAAGCGGTTATAGCGCCAATTAAGTAAGTAAGTATGTATGAATACGAAGATACGAAGATAATGTTCTTTGACCACATCAAGAACACTTAAAAGTAATCTCAAATAATTTTTTTAATGCTTGACATGGTAAAAAAGATAATTTACATTTGGCAAATAAAACAAATTGTTGATATTATTTTTTAATATAAACTAATACCTGAAAACTTAAAAGTTCTCTGCTAATACTGTAGATTTGTGGTGGTTATATTGTCCATAAGGTGTATTTCCACCCCATGATAGCAAAATTAATATTTTTATATAAAATATTAAATTAGCCGCTAAAATCAAGTAAAATCAAGAAATCAAGAGCGCAAAGTTTAAGTAAAATGTGTGAAAAAAGAACGCCAGCTAGTTAAACAAAAATAAAACAAATAAATAAATCTATAATTTGATTTCGCCTATCCAATGGATCTAATATTGGTATTGAAATGGCAGTCATTATCAGTAGACTGCAGATGTTTACGCATTTTTAACGTTTATCAATAATAACTATAAAGAAAAAAGCTCTTCACCATGAATGTTGAAAGAAGAGCTTTTTATGTAATATGTTTGTGCCAGAATAAAAAAGTATACCAACTGTCTTGACTATTATATTTCGAATGACTGTAAACTGGGTTTCACCAAAATAGGCCGTCGTTCCTTTCTATTTAATCGCACCATCTAGTGTGTATTTTTTTCTTGCTTTGATTTTTCGTTTATTTCGAAAATAATATATATTGTTTTCAGCGCCATCTAACGGCCCAGGTCGGCACTTCATTTTGCATCCGCCAACCGTTCCTCTAACAGAAAATCTCGTCCCATTCATCGTTAGATGGCGTCGTACATATATAATTTGCGAAATAGGAATGCGTTAAGCGGGTTCAAATTTTGAGGTAGTAAAATTAAATTTCTGAATGGCGGCCAACCACTCGGTCATACTGAGTATAAATTATGTACATATACATATGTAAATAGATATAAATTATATATCATACTTTATGATTTGGTAAAACAATTTTAAAAATTTAAAACAAAATACTCATAATGGCAACCTAGCCTTAGCACATAACCGTCTCACTTAATAAACCCTTGAAATATTACTTTAATCGAGTTAGTCAAATAAGTACAAAAAATTATATTATTCAATTCATTGCATAAGTACATACATACATATATACACAGAACGAGAAGACCACCTAAAATGTCCTATAAATCAGAACAAAATCTAGCGGATTTCTCTATGGTTTATTTTGCAGTAAGAATCCCTTCTGTTTACGATAGGCTATGTCTTTCCAATGGAATTAAGAAGAGAATCTGTGAAACTAAGATGAAAACTTGTCAATGCAATCAAGAAGCAGACCCGTTGAATTAAGATGAAACCCTTTTCAATAAAATTAAGAAAAGAATCTTGGTTTTCATAATTTTTATAAGATCTTATCAATTTAAAGTTACTGGCACCTAAACTTGTGTACATAGATTATTTTTCTCAAATAAATATAAACTGTTTATTATTTAATTGCACAACCTTTACTTATAATTATGGTGAGTATTTATATATTATTATTTTTAATATTAATGTACAAGAATGACATTGAGAAATAAGAGAGCGTCACTATCGTGTAAAGATGTTTATTTTAAAAAAACATTTGTTGAAAATATATTTTATATTTGAAATTTTGTAAAAAATATTCATTGAAATCTTCTGGAACGATAAATAAGTAAATGCAAAATTTTCATTTTGAACATACAAAAATCCAAAGAACAATATTCATAATATTCTTATGCATTTTTAAATTTTAGCCATGATTACTATAAGGAGAAAAGTTCTTACTCATGAATGTTCAAAGGAAAGCTTTTTGTGTAAGATGTTTGTGCCAGAATACAAAAGTCTTTCAAACTGCCGTTTAAAAATGGAAAATTATCTTTGCCATAATGGGCCTGTAAGTTGGTAGAATCTGTCCGCATACCTAAAAACGTAGATAACGTTCCTTAACCACATCAAGAACACTTCTGTAGCCAGAAATCTCAAATAATTTTTTTAATGCAAATAAAACAAATTGTTGATATTATTTTTTAATATAAACTACTACTTGAAAACTTACAAGTTCTCTGCTAATACTTTTGGTTGTTGTATTGCCCATTAGGTGTATTTCTGCCCCATATTTCGAAAATTATATATATTGTTTTCAGCGCCGTCTAGTGGGCCAGCTCGGCACTTCGTTTTGCATCCGCCAACCGCTCCTCTAATTAGGCAGTCTTTTCGACGGCACATACGGTCTGATTTTAAGTCAGATTATTTTGGTCAGTGAATGATACCATGTAGCCGCTTTTCAGGGCATGGTTGGTCTGTTGGACTGTATCGCTTAGAAGGTGGAGTTAAATCAACGTCATCTGATTCGGATCCAGAGCACCACTCCACGTTCGTTTCAGTTTGATCTGATACCAAAGCTTCTGCTAGCGCAAGCCGAAAACTTAGCAAATCTTTGGTGGCATTCTAATTTCTCGAGAAAAATTACGATACTCCATCCAAGCATCATCCACTGGACTGCAGCCAAATGCAGTTGAGGCCAGTAAAACTGACTTTGAGTCCTTCCATTGTACAACAACTTTGTCATTTGAATCACAAAATTCCTTCATATCTCCTCTTTTCATTTTTTGTCGTTGGTCAAACTGACACATTTTATGCGGCTTCGCATAACTGTTCCAGTTCCGTAAATTCCATTTTCCAGAAGCTTTTCTAACAGCGGCAAAGTAGTAAAGTATCTGTCAAAAAGTACTTTTGACCCTTCTGGTAAGGTTTGTGTCAGATGCAAAACAAATGTGGGACCGATTCCAATATTTTCCTCTGGTAGAGGTGTTGTTTTGCTCTGATAAATCTCGAAATGGAGAATAAGTCCATCTGATGTGGCCAATACTTCGTTTTTCAATCCAACGCCTCTTGGTTTGTTAGGCAAACTTTGACGAACTGGACAACAACCAATAACGAGTATCATTTGTTCGTCTATGGAATATGCTTCCCCCCTTTTTCTTGAAATTTTCAAACAGGCATTCCTCACTGCATCAATAATTGGTTGCACTCTCCAAAAAATATTGAGTCTTCTTTGGGTTTCAGGAACGTCGCTTGCAAAAACGACGTGGAATGCTTCTCTTAACTTAAAAAATCTGTCGCGAGTCATTGTTTCCGCTACCAATGGAATTTTAAATTTGTTCTGCCAATACATTCGAATTCTAGGAAAGTGAATGCAACCCATTGCAATGTGCATTCCAAAAAAGTTTTTGATTTCCTTAGTTGTTGTTTTTAACATGCCACCTGCATTCGCAAATTCGTATCTATTAGTGCAATTAACAGCATTTTCGAAAAATACGTTATCAAAATATTTACCGAAATATTCAAGAGGTGTCGGCGTATCTACTGCATAGAATCAAATCGTATCTAAAGTGAAATTCAAAGTATTTGAAGAAAACTTTTTACAATTTTTCAACTTACAACTTCCTCTGCAACAGGCATATCGATAATTGGATGGCAAAAAGGTTTCCTTCTCCAAATCGGTCGACGACTTGAACTCTATAACAGTGTCTATCAGAAGGTGCACCTAAAAATCACATCATACTAACCGGTTCAATATTTTCATCACCACATGGATAACGATAAATCGAATAGCGAAACAGTGCAAAAAAAAGGTACACAATAATCAGCACAATCGATGCATTTCGGCCTTTTTAACATACGTGCATAAATAGTAGAGATATTGACATTGAAATTTGACCGCACAATTGATGCATCACGGTCTGAAAGGGATAAGAAAAAGAATTGTTTCACTATTTATCATACAAAAAAATAAAAAAAGTTTAAATAGTTAGCATGTGTGGATTTGTTTATTTCAAACGAAATCAGACCGAGATGCATCAAATGTGCGCGTCCCCGAAACCCTAGAAGGAAATTGAAACACAAAAATTTAGATGGCGAATATGTTTTTATATCACATAAAGACTGTATGTTCTAAAAGTGGGGGGAAAAAATTCAGTAGTTTAGTGTCAGGTCAGAAGGGGCTAACAGAAAATCGCGTCACATTCATCGTTAGATGGCGTCGAAAACAATATAGGTACATATATAATTGGCGAAATAAGAATGGGCCTGTAAGTTGGTAGAATCTGTCAGAGCTAGTTACTAGCCACCATACTTCATATTTATGTATATATCTACCATACCACATATGTATATTTATTTTCACTTTCTCAAAATTTGAACCCACTGTAAAACGTTATGCTTTTTCATTTATTCGCTCCATGTACTGTGTGATATTTTTCTTATTTTAATTTTATATATATATTGTTTCCGGCGCCATCTATGAGAAATAAAAGATATGTGCAAAGAACGTTAAGTTCACTGCCCGTTGAAATTCTGAGAAAGTAAAATTAAATTGCTGAATGGCGCGGTAGATTTATTATGAAGTGTGGTGGCCAGAAACTGCCATGATAAAAAAACTTCTCACAAAAAAACGTAAGCCGTTCGAGTCGGCATAAAACTTTAGGTCTCTCAATTTGTGTTACAAAAACCAAACGCACACCAAAAATTATTGAAGAAATTCTGCCAAAATCGCTTAAGCGGTTATAGCGCCAATTAAGTAAGTAAGTATGTATGAATACGAAGATACGAAGATAATGTTCTTTGACCACATCAAGAACACTTAAAAGTAATCTCAAATAATTTTTTTAATGCTTGACATGGTAAAAAAGATAATTTACATTTGGCAAATAAAACAAATTGTTGATATTATTTTTTAATATAAACTAATACCTGAAAACTTAAAAGTTCTCTGCTAATACTGTAGATTTGTGGTGGTTATATTGTCCATAAGGTGTATTTCCACCCCATGATAGCAAAATTAATATTTTTATATAAAATATTAAATTAGCCGCTAAAATCAAGAAATCAAGAGCGCAAAGTTTAAGTAAAATGTGTGAAAAAAGAACGCCAGCTAGTTAAACAAAAATAAAACAAATAAATAAATCTATAATTTGATTTCGCCTATCCAATGGATCTAATCTTGGTATTGGAATGGCAGTCATTATCAGTAGACTGCGGATGTTTATGCATTTTTAACTTTTATCAATAATAACTATAAGGAAAAAAGGTCTTCACCATGAATGTAAGATGTTTGTGCCAGAATAAAAAAGTATTCCAAACTGCCTTTACTATTATCTTTCGAATGACTGTAAACTGGGTTTCGCCAAAATAGGCCGTCGTTCCTTTCTATTTAATCGTACCATCTAGTGTGTAATTTTTTCTTGGTTTGATTTTTCGTTTATTTCGAAAATTATATATTGCTTTCAGCGCCATCTTAGGGCCCAGGTCGGTACTTCGTTTTGCGTCCGCCAACCGTTCCTCTAACAGAAAATCTCGTCCCATTCATCGTTAAATGGTGTCGAAATATACATATATAGTTTGCGAAATAAGAATGCGTTAAGCGGGTTCAAATATTGAGGTAGTAAAATTAAATTTCTGAATGGCGGCCAGCCACTTGATCAGACTGAGTATAAATTATGTACATATACATATGTGAATATATATAAATTATATATAATACTTTATGATTTGGTAAAACAATTTTAAAAATTTAAAACAAAGTACTCATAATGGCAACCTAGCCTTAGCACATACCCCGTCTCACTTAATAAACCCTTGAAATATTACTTTAATCGAGTTAGTCAAATAAGTGCAAAAAATTATATTATTCAATTCGGATAGCGGATTTCTTTACGGTTTTTTACAGTAAGAATCCCTTCTGTTTACGACTGGGTATGTCTTTCCAATAAAATCAAGAAGAGAATCTGTGAAACTAAGATGACATCTTGTCAATGCAATTAAGAAGCAGACCCGTTGAATTAAGATGAAACCCTTTTCAATAAAATTAAGAAAGGAATCTTGGTTTTCATTAGAATCTTTTCTTAATATTTATAAGCGAAGATCTTATAAATTTAAAGTTACTGGCACCTAAATTTGTGTACATAGATTATTTTTCGAAAATAAATATAAACTGCTTATTATTTAATTATACAAGCTTTACTTATAATTATGATAAGTATTTATATATTATTATTTTTAATATTAATGTACAAGAATGACATTAAGAGAAAAGAGAGCGTCCCTATCGCGTAAAGATGTTTATTTAAAAAAAACATTTGTTGAAAATATATTTTATATTTGAAATTTTGTAAAAAATATTCACTGAAATCTTCTGGAACGATAAATAAGTAAATGCAAAATTTTAATTTTGAACATACAAAAATCCAAAGAACAATATTCATAATATTACTCTAAACGCTATAGAGACTGCGGATGTTAATGCATTTTTAAATTTTAGACATGATTACTATAAGAAATGTTGGGATGTAATGCATGGTCGCCTCCTCGTGGTGCATCCTGGGTAACGCTAAATGATCGTGCGGCCTTGACGGCCTTAACCTGAACGGTAACGACCCCTGTTTTGTCCATAGACTATCCTATGATTTATCTTTTTCTGATTCTGTTTGCTGGCAGGTGAGTTGCCGGGGAAATCGCCCGCGGCCTCTGGAGGGGGGGGCCTAGACGATCTCGCCAGTAACAGCAAGGGTTTATCCTGCAGCGTACCGGTGCAGGCGAAGGAGACCCAAATGCAGCCTGCTGAGGGATTTAAGCGGCGATTGAGCACGGGGAGGAGGGACCACTCCGATCGTCGCATGGCCTCCAAGATTCTGGAGCGCTATGGCGGCCAGGCGGGATCTCAGTTATCTGAGAGGCATGCTAAGTCGCTCGAATGGGCCAAGGGGGTGCTGAGGGAGAGCGCGAGTGCGCCTTCGAAGAGCTCAGCCCCAAAGAGACAGCGGTCTCAGGAGCCGGAGACCTCTTCAGTCAAACGGCCCAGGACTGGGGTAGCGCCAAAACCATTCAGCGAAGTCGCGAAACAGGTGGGCTCCATTATCCTGGGTGTCGTGGACCGCAGTAAGGAGGACGGTGCCATCTCTAAGATGGACTGGAGGCGTGTGGCGGCAGCGATCTCTGCCGTCTTAATGAAGGTGATCAGGGATAATCCTGGTCCACCTCCTCGCTGCGAGAGTGCGGGTTGGCACTCTGGGCTCTTCAAAAGGATCTTGTGCGCTGACGAGCGGCCGGCCACGCTTTATAAAGCGGCGGTTTCCTTAGTGGGGGAGGTCTGGAAGGGTGCCAGACTTGAGGCCGTGGATAAGAAGGATTTGCCTTTGCGGCTCGGGTCTGGCTCCCTGTGGAGCCCTCTGCACCGGGAGACATTGAGGAAATCCTCCGCGTTTGTAACCCGAACCTTCCGGCGCACAATTGGAAAGTTGTTCGGCTGAGGGGTCCGAGGAACCATATCGGCAAGCGCTGATTCTGCTTAACGTGGAGTCCCACGGCCCTCTCGCCGAGCAGCAGGGAGTCATTTCCTATGGCTTCGAGAAGGTAGCCCTTAAAATCTACCAATCCGATGCCAGAGGTAGTGACGCCATCCTTCCGGTTGAACCGGAGTTGGTGCCGGAGGTCTGCGGACCTGACGCGGAGGAAGCGGTGGAGGTTATGGAGGCCTTCATGAGTATGGAGGTTCACTCCGTCAGGTCGGACGCCGAGAGCGCCGGGGGAGCCTCCTCGGTAGCGGGGTCCGTCCTAAGCCTAAACAGGCTGTCGATGGGGTGGAGGAGGAGAGGCTACTTGCCTCGGATAGCGAGGACGTGACCGCGGGAGGGCTGGAGGAGATTACTAAGGATGATTATCCTGCAGATCAATCTCCAGCACTCTAAGGCCGCGTCCGCCAATTTGATGCTCCACCTTGAGCAAGGTGGGGCAGATATAGTCCTGATCCAGGAACCGTGGCTGAGCAGTAACGGTATTCCTGGTATCGGGACGAAGAAGTACAAGCTTCTGGTGTCCAGTGACGCAGGTAAACCTAGAGCTTGTATGCTCGTCAGGCGTGAAATAAATACTTATTTTCTGTCTAATTTCAGCAACGGAGACGTAGTCACGGTGAATCTCGAGGACGGGGCCGAAGAATTTTGGCTCATGTCCGCGTATATGGCTCACGATGATGAGGTGGAACCACCTCCAGTTCTGCTGAGGAACGCTCTGGCGGAAGCGAGGCGCAGGAAAGCCGGCGACGGGGTGGGCTGCGATGCCAATTCGAGGCACTCCTTCTGGGGTAGCTCGGACATCAACACAAGAGGTGAGTCTCTCTTTGACTATATACTTAGCGAAAACTTGTCTATTTGTAATAGGGGGAGCGACCCTACGTTTGTAACTTCGGTAAAGGAGGAGGTCTTGGACCTTACCCTGGTGTCGTCTGAATTGTTATCCCGTATCTCGAACTGGAGAGTTCTTAACGATCACTCCTTCTCTAATTATAGGTATATTCAATTCTCCTTGGGCGATCCGCGTCTCCAAAATCGTCCCTTTAGGAATCTGAGGAACACGGATTGGGATCTTTACTGTAAGAAGCTGCAGGAGTTTCTTCCTGAGGAACCTCAGGGAAACTTACTCCTGTCGGAAAGTTCGATCGACAGCTTAGTGGAAAAATTCACCGAAGCTTGTAATAAAGCGATACATTTTTCGTATCCGCTGAGGAGGCCTTCGGGCAAATCTAAGCCGTACTGGTGGACTTTGGAAATTTCGGAGCTCAGGGCTTCGAGTAGAAGACTTTTTAACCAGGCGAGAAAGAGCAAAGAACCCTCGGATTGGGAACTCTATAAGATCGGATTGGGAATATATAAGTCCGAAATAAGGAAGGCTAAGTGGGGATCGTGGAGAAGTTGCTGTGAGAATCTCGAAGGATGCCACGAGTCCTCCAGGCTTAGGCGGGTGCTCGCGAGGGCTCCCGTCCCCTTGGGATGTCTCAGGGATGACTCAGGAAACTTGGCGATGAGCAGTGAAGAGTCGCTCAAACTTCTCCTCGATTCCCATTTCCCCAGAAATCCTAAACCATGTGAGATTACAGGCGTGGAACCAGGTGCCATCTATGTCCCTCCTTGCGACATGTTAGAAGAGCGTCGCCTACTCTGGGCGTTACGCTCCTTCAAAGCGTTCAAGTCGCCGGGACCTGATGGTATCATTCCTGCCCAGTTGCAGCTCTCATGCAACCCCAAAGGACTTTAGGCCTATCAGCCTCTCTTCTTTTCTTTTGAAGACCCTGGAGAGGCTGATTGATCTTCATATAAGAGAGGAAATACCGCGGGAGCGGCTATCGCATGCTCAGCATGCCTACTAGAAGGGCAGGTCCGTGGATACGGCCCTGCATACGGTTGTTAACGTCATTGAGGAGTCTCTTGAACACAAGGACTTTGCAGTTGGTGCCTTTCTGGATATAGAAGGTGCCTTTAAAAAGATGACCCAGTAGACAATCACAGGCGTATCAATTTTAAGCTGGGGGTCCCTTTAACTGATTACCCAAAAATATTGGATGCGGCAATTTGGCCAGTGAATGTGAGAGTCAAACCATTCCATTTTTTTCAAAAACCGGTCGCTCATATGAAACCGGTATAACAATTAAAAATGGAAGTGTAATTCCCAAATCTAATGCCGGTCTTAAGATATATTACCAAAATATTTCGGGACTTAGAACAAAATCAAATACAGTTCTACAATTCAGTACGCAAGAGGCTTATGATGTGATTGTTATTGTAGAGACCTGGCTGAAGTCTGATCTCTACGATAGTGAATTCTTCGATCCAAATTTATACGATGTGTTCCGCAAAGATCGAGATTCAGCAAAAACGGGCTGTTCAAGAGGAGGCGGAGTCCTAATTGCCGTTCGACAAAAATTTCGGGCATCGTTAGTGACCCTTAGTAATGGTGACTCCTTGCTAGATCAAGTGTGCGTTTGCATTAAAGGAATGAAATCTCATGGCTTTTTATTCGTAATGGCATCATATATTCCGCCCAACAGCAATTTTGAGCTATATAAAGCTCACGTGGACAACATTATTGCGCTACCTCTGGACTTAAGTGATAACCATCTTTGTGTTCTGGGTGATTTTAACCTGTGTCACATTAAATGGTGCTGTGATTCTACTAGCTCTCATCTTATTCCTAATAACATTACTTCAAATCATGAATCTTACTTCGTAGATAGTTGCCTTAGTCTAAACCTAAAACAAATTAACCCTATTTTAAATGACCTAAATAGATTATTAGACCTTATATATGTAAGTGATAATATAGATTCTTGCGCATCTAAATGCATTTCGCCGATCTCTGATGCTAGTATTCACCACATGCCCTTAGATGTTGAGATCAAATTTTATGTGTTTTCAACCATTTTGTCTAATGATAGAAATTCTTACAATTATGCATCCTGTGATTTTCCAAGTTTAAACAAATCCCTCTCAGAAATTAAATGGGATGATCTACTCATGGACTTGGATACTCACACTTGCTATACAACATTTACATCGTTACTCAATGAATTCTGTTTTAATAATATACCTGTGAAAAGGAAGAGACCTTATAAGTCGCCGTGGTATAATAGAGATTTAATGAAGTTAAAAAATCTTAAAAACAAATATCTGAAAAAATTTAAGTCAAATAACATCCATTCATTTTTTTTAAAATACCAGCACTACCATAAGGAATTTAAGTCATTAAATAACACGCTTTACAAAAAATATGTTCGAAGTGCAGAGCAGAATATTAAAGCTAACCCGAAATCATTTTGGAACTTTGTAAAATCAAAGAAACGTTGTTCTAGTATACCCAGCTCCGTATTTCTGGAAAGCAAATTTGCTAATACACCTGTAGAGGCAGTTAATTTATTCGCGGAGTTTTTTATGTCAAATTATGTAATTGACGATCAGAGTTCACATGATTTTTCATCTGAAATATCATCGTTAGTTAATCTTGGTACCATGCATATCTCTCCGGAAGAAGTGATGGACGCGATTCTTTCCCTCAAGCCCTCGTCGCATTCAGATGCTGACGGATTGTCTGTTATTCTACTTAAGGGGTGTCCAGCGTTGTCATACCCGTTACAAGTTATTTTTAATAAATCTCTCGCCTCTGGTACCTTTATTAATGATTGGAAGCTAACAACAATTACCCCTCTTTTCAAAAATGGTAGTAAAAACAATGTTAAGAATTACAGACCAATTTCGAAACTATCAACCTTTTCTAAACTGTTTGAAAGTGTGGTCAAAGACAAAATTTATTTCGCGATAAAGTCATTAATCAACCCAAACCAGCATGGATTTGTATCCGGGCGATCGACAGTCTCAAACTTAATGGTATTCAGTGATTTTTGCATTTCATCGTTTTCGGCTGGTTCGCAAGTTGACTGCATTTATACGGACTTCTCTAAGGCGTTCGATAGAGTATCCCACAGGATTCTGATAAATAAGTTAGCTTGCCTGGGCTTCCATTCATCCCTTCTAAAATGGATTACTTCATACTTGGCTAATCGGCGCTGTGTTGTTACAATTGATGGCATAGCTTCGGACTTTTTCGTGGCCTCTTCAGGTGTACCTCAGGGGAGCATTTTAGGCCCTCTTTTGTTCATTATTTTTATAAATGACATAGGCAGTTGTTTTTTGTTTTCGAATTATTTGCTCTATGCTGATGATTTGAAGGTCTTTGCAATTGTTAATGATGATGACGATGCAATAAAACTTCAATGTGATTTAAATAATCTTAATACATGGTGTCTAAAGTCACGGCTATCTATAAATTTTAATAAATGTTTTCACATAACCTTCACTAGGCGGCAGAACGCCACACCTACTATTTTTCATATTGCTAATATTGTCCTAAACAAGGTTACAGAGGCCAAGGATCTGGGAGTGATTTTCGAGGCAAAGTTTTCATTTAATAATCACCTTAATTTTATTCTCTCGAAAGCATATTCGGTTCTGGGTTTTATACGACGAAATAGTTCAGAGTTTTCCGATCCATACACCTTTAAGCTTCTTTTTTCGTCTCTTGTTCGCTCTCATTTGGAATATGCGGTAATAATATGGAGGCCATACGACCAACATTCCGTAAAAAGGATTGAAAGGGTTCAAAAAATTTTTCTGAAGCAGGCACTGCGTTCATTGCGGTTCGAGGAACCCGTTCCTTCGTACCACTCACGCCTGTTGCTAATTAGTCTTAGTTCTCTTGAAAAAAGAAGGTCTGTCCTCTCTCTTTCATATATATTCAATATAATTAATGGCACAATCGATTGCCCAATTCTACTGGAGCGGATTAGCTTTAATGTTCCGCAAAGAAATCTGCGTAATTTCTATCCTTTTTATGTTGATAGTTGTAGAACAAAATTTGCAAGTAATGCGCCTATTTCGCGTGCCCTAACGGAATTTAATGATTTATTTTCCTCTAAGGTAATTGACTTTTCGTTTTCTAAGTCTGCTATTGTGAGAATTTTAAATTTGATTATCCAATAAACATTTATTATTAATTCGTTTGTTAGTCTGTAAGGTACTATGTACTGTAGATTTAAATTTGAAAATAAAAAAAAAAATAATAACATTCAGCCACAGGCAATAGTCGGATCCCTGGCGGAACTTTGGGTTGAGCCGGGTCTGGTAAGGCTCATCAATCACCTTCTCCGGGGCAGAACTGTCGTGGCGGAATGGGGCAGCGCCTCCATCCAGCGAAGGGTGAGTAGAGGCACTCCACAAGGAGGGGTTCTCTCGCCACTCCTTTGGGTCGTTGCTATCAATGGCGTACTGAAGGAGCTGGAAAGGGAAGGATGCACGGTTATTGCCTATGCTGACGATGTTGCTCTCATTGTTAGGGGTAAGTTTTTGAGCACCCTTTTTGATATCATGCAGGGGTACCTTAATTTGATCGTGAAATGGTCTGCAGGGTGTGGACTCGCGATAAATCCTAGCAAGACAGAGCTGGTATTATTCACCAGGAGGTACAAAGTACCGGTCGCCCATCCTCCTTCAATAGGTGGCGTCCCGTTGGTGCTTTCTGACCGGGTCAAGTATCTTGGTTTGATTCTGGATAGGAAGCTCTCCTGGGGGCCAAATATTGAGGAAAGGGTGAAAAAGGCTTCGATTGCGGTGTACTGTTGCCGGGGTGCTATTGGGAAGAGATGGGGCCTCTCTCCCAAGGTAAACTATTGGCTTTATGAGACTATAATAAGGCCTATAATGTTTCACGGAGTGGTGGTCTGGTGGAACTCACTAGACAGGGTATCTTAAGTTAAGCAGCTAGAGCGGGTGCAGCGGTCCGCGCTCATTGGGATCAGTGGGGCGCTTAGGACCACACCCACTCTCGCGCTCAATGTTATGCTTAACGTGCTACCTGTGGACATTGCAGGCAGGGTTGCAGCAGCCCATGCCGCAGCCCGGCTAGAGTGCAATGGATACAGATTCAGCTCGGCCTTTGGGCATTCTAGGATTCTTGCCAGCTTCGACTTTGTCCCTCCGGAAACAGATTACTGTCTGCCGGCTCCAGCTCGGAGTTGCTCCTTCTCCACTTACATCCCGCGTAGGGAGGAGTGGAAGGAGGGTGGCTTGTGGGGCGGTGGGACGGTGAACATTTTCACGGATGGCTCGAAGCTGGATGGTAAGGTTGGGGGAGGGGTATTCTGCGATGAGTTCTCCCTCAGCCGTAAATTTAGGCTTCCGCACTATTGCAGTGTATTTCAAGCAGAGGTGGCCGCAATAAAGGAGGCAGCCGATTGGCTACTTACCAACGTAATGCCCTCTAGACGGGCCAACATTTATTCGGATAGTCAGGGCGCTATTGAGGCCTTAGGATCGCTAATGGTGAGATCAAAACTAGTCAGGGAATGCCTGACTTCCCTCGCAGCCGCCTCGGAGTATCTCGACGTTAGACTAATTTGGGTACCGGGCCATAGCGACATTGCAGGGAGCTGGGCATTGTCCGTTGGGTATTCACGCGGTTAGGCTGAAAAGTCTCTGACCCTTTCTGCCGCAGCTGTATGGAGGAGGATGAGGTGGACTCATCTTGTCATTTTCTGCTCAGCTGCCCTGCATTTGCGAGACTGAGGTTCAAGTACCTAGGTTCGTACTTCTTTAGCACTCCAGAAGACCTTTCTGGAGTGGAGAATGGTAATTTGCGTGACTTCATTCGGGGCACGCAACGTTTCTCAGGTTAATCTTTCCTGACTTTCCGATTCACGTTACCGTTCATAAATTAGGTCGTATCACACTCCTACTATGTCTAAGTGAGTTCCCTTTGGGGAACTACCACAGTAACCTAACCTAACCTAACTATAAGGAAAAAAGTTCTTAACCATGAATTTTCCAATTAAAGCTTTTTGTGTAAGATGCTTATGCCAGAATACAAAAGTCTTTCAAACTGCCTTTTAAATTTTCTTTCGAAAGATGGTAAATTATCTTTAAATTATCTTTGCCAAAATAGGCCTGTAAGTTTGAAAAATCTGTCAGACCTAGTTACTAGCCACCATACTTCAAATGTATGTATATATCTACCATACCACATATATTTACTTTCGCTTTCTCAAAATTTGAACCCACTGTAAGGCCAGCTAGTTAAACAAAAATAAAACAAATAAATAAATCTATAATTTGATTTCGCCTATCCAAGGCATCTAACTAACCTTGGTATTGGAATGGCAGTCATTATCAGTAGACTGCGGATGTTTACGAATTTTTAACTTTTATCAATAATAACTATAAGGAAAGAAGCTCTTCACCATGCATGTTTAAAGAAGAGCTTTTTATGTAAGATGTTTGTGCCAGAATAAAAAAGTATTCCAACTGCCTTTAATCGTACCATTTAGTATGTACTTTTTTCTTGGTTTGATTTTCCTTTATTTCTAAAATTATATATTGCTTTCTGCGCCATCTTAGGGCCCAGGTCGGCACTTCGTTTTGCATCGGCCAACCGTTCCTCTATCCGAAAATCTCGTCACATTCATCGTTAGACGGCGTCGAAAACAATATAGATATATAATTGGCGAAATAAGAATGCGTTAAGCGGGTTCAAATTTTGAGGTAGTAAAACTAAATTTCTGAATGCCGGCCAGCCACTTGGTCAGACTGAGTATAAATTATGTACATATACATCTGTAAATAGATATAAATTGTATATAATACTTTATGATTTGGTAAAACAATTTTAAAAATTTAAAACAAAATACTCATAATGGCAACCTAGCCTTAGCACATAAACCGTCTCACTTAATAAACCATTGAAATATTACTTTAATCGAGTTAGTCAAATAAGTACAAAAAATTATATTATTCAATTCATTGCATAAGTACATATATACACAGAACGAGAATACCACTTAAAATGCCCTATAAATCAGAACAAAATCTAGCGGATTTCTCTATGGTTTTTTTTACTGTAAGAATCCCTTCTGTTTACGACTGGGTATGTCTTTCCAATAAAATCAAGAAGAGAATCTGTAAAACCAAGATGAAAACTTTTCAATGCAATCAGGAAGCAGACCCGTTGAGTTAAGATGAAACCCTTTCCAATAAAATTAAGAAAGAAATCTTGGGTTTCATTAGAATCTTTTCTTAATTTTTATAAGCGAAAATCTTATAAATTTAAAGTTACTGGCACCTAAATTTGTGTACATAAATTATTTTCCGAAAATAAATATTAAATGTTTATTATATAATTATACAAGCTTTACTTATAATTATGATAAGTATTTATATATTATTATTTTTCATATTAATGCAAAAGAATGACATTGAGAGGAAAGAGAGCGTCACTATCGCGTAAAGGTTTTATTTTAAAACCATTTGTTGTAAACATATTTTATATGTGAAATTTTGTAAAACTTATTCATTGAAATCTTCTGGAACCATAAATTAGTAAATGCAAAATTTTCATTTTGAACATACAAAAATACCAAGAACAATATACATAATATTATTCTTAACACTATAGAGACTGCGGATGTTAATGCATTTTTAAATTTTAGCCATGTTTACTATAAGGAAAAAAGTTCTTAATCATGAATGTTCAAAGGAAAGCCTTTTGTGTAAGATGTTTGTGCCAGAATACAAAAGTCTTCCAACTGCCTTTTAAATTTTCTTTCGAAAGATGGTAAATTATCTTTAAATTATCTTTACCAAATTAGGCCTGTAAGTTGGTAGAATCTGTCAGAGCTAGTTACTAGCCACCATACTTCATTTTACTTTCACTTTCTCAAAATTTGAACCCACTGTAAGGCCAGCTAGTTAAACAAAAATAAAACAAATAAATAAATCTATAATTTGATTCCGCCTATCCAAGGCATCTAACTAACCTTGGTATTGGAATGGCAGTCATTATCAGTGGACTGCGGATGTTTACGCATTTTTAACTTTTATCAATAATAACTATAAGGAAAAAAGCTCTTCACCATGAATGTTTAAAGAAGAGCTTTTTATGTAAGATGTTTGTTCCAGAATAAAAAAGTATTCCAACTGTCTTTAGTATTATATTTGGAATGACTGTAAACTGGGTTTCACCAAAATAGGCCGTCATTCCTATCTATTTAATCACACCAGTGTGTAATTTTTTTTTGCTTTGATTTTTCGTTTATTTCGAAAATTATATATATTGTTTTCAGCGTCATCTAACGGCCCAGGTCGGCACTTCGTTTTGCATCCGCCAACCGTTCCTCTAACAGAAAATCTCGTCCCATTCATCGTTAGAAGGCGTCGAAATATACATATATAGTTTGCGAAATAAGAATGTGTTAAGCGGGTTCAAATATTGAGGTAGTAAAATTAAATTTCTGAATGGCGGCCAGCCACTCGGTCAGACTGAGTATAAACAAAGAATGTAGATTTATAAGAGGGACAACACGTTAGTTTGAAAAAATCTGACAAATTTAATATCGTACTAAAAACTTTTCCAATAGGAACTCCCCATACGCCTTGTGTCTCTGTTCGTACGGAGAAAAAGAGCACGAACATTTTCGCTTCAAGTTTTGAGGAATCAAAACAAGGAAACAAGTGTAATTTCATGTCATTATTGAAATAATTTTGAGAAAATTAAAAATTTTCAAAGAAAATTGTGAAAAATCGGGAAAAAATTTAAAATAAAGCCATATTATTGACCCGGTAAATGAAAATGCGAAGTCTTAGTGCGTGAATGCAAACGGCACAATATTTAAATATTCGCGCATACAATGCAGTGCAGTGCAACCAGAAATCCAATATGCAATAAACTATTAAATAGGTTATTTATTGGACATTTATGCTTTGAACTAATAATGCAGAAAGTGTTTAAAGTGTTTAAAGTGTTTAAAGTGTAAAAGTGTTCATAAATAAATAATGAGTGCTAAAATTAAGTGTTTTAAAATGTTTATAGTGTTTTAAACAAAAACAATGTACGCCTTATGTTTAAAATTCATCAGTTTTTTATGAAATCTATGGATTTTTATATATGTGTATTTTCGATTGGAGAAAATTGAGATTTCAAACTTTCCACCTGTAGGGGAAAGTTCGTTACAGAAACGTGATATTGCGCCAAAATGCAAAAAAGTTAACTGAAATTCAATATATAAAAGCTAAACGCAAGTGGAAGTGCATCAAAAAATTGCGCATAAAATTTAAAAAGTTTAAAGTAAAAATATCTAACAATTAAAAAAAAAGAAGAAAAATGCCGGTAGAACGCGAGTGCTGTGTCAGTTTGTGCGGTCGTAAGACTGTTTTCGAGCGGGGGGTTAGGTATTTCATGCTTCCAAAAGATCCTGAGCTTCTGACGAAATGGAAGGAGAATCTCAGGATTGAGGAAGCTGAAATTACCAAAACCCCCTATGTGCGCAGCAAAAATTTTGAGGAAAGTGCCGTGGGAGCTCTACGTTTGAGAAGAAATGCATTCCTAACTTTAAATTTAGGTAAGTTAAGTCAAAAATTACAATAATATAAAATTTATTTTTATATGAGCTGTTGTGAAAGTGGTATAGTAAGTCCATTTTTGTGTACATATACATATGTACATAAGTACATACATATACATATACTTATGTGCATATGTAATATATTAATTAGAATGTTTTTTTCACTCCAAATGGACTTGCACCACTTTCAAAAATAACAATTTCTAGTGCATACATATGTATTTTTACATGTTGGCATATGTTGCTTATATGTACATACATATGTGAGAACATGCAGTGTTGGACATACATATGTATCATAGTGGAAAAATTAAATTTATTGTAAACAAAAAATTACAATTTTATTAATATGTACAGTGTAACAAAATTTTAAATTCATAAATACATGCTACTTACATACAAGTTAACACAGTAGCATAAGTATATTTCCATGTGAACATGCTGACGCTGCACTACCCCGTACACGCGCAAAGCCATTGCAGGTGATCGAACTGCGAATCGTGGGAAGCGCAGCGTCAGCAAATAACTAACGCCCAAACCAAGCCGTCTAGCCAGTAAGTCTTAGTTTTAAGAATTGCATTGTATTCATTCCAATTTGGCAGTATAAGACAGCAGACGTATTTTTGGTAATATACAAAATAACCTCCTAATCAAACTTGTGTGTTTTCATTTATTTTACAGGATAGAGAGGGGCCTGTTGCCGGCCCCCAACTCTAATTTTTTCGAGTGCACATCCGTGCTCTCGTTAACTGGCGCCCGAGCAGGGACCCACTTTTAATGTGGGTCGCCGTGAAAGGACCTCCTTAAATGTGGGGCCTTATGAAAGGGAGCCACTTAATTGTGGGAGTCCTTTTCAAGTGATTGTGTAATAAGTGACAAATAGTGATTGTGACTAAGTGAAGTGTTAAAGGCAACATGCGAAAGCGAAAGTGAAATAAATATAAATATAAATTTACGGCTTGTACATCCACATAACAAAATACCTTGAAACCGTTGACTACCTTTGAGTGTCCTTCGGTTTATAACATTAGCTTAACTCTGCGATCTCCAACTCCAGGAGCACTCCAGGGTGTAAAAGCTCCTCCAAATAAAATAAAAAAGTGAACTAAAATCTTGGGGCGGAGGTGCCCACTATTAATTTAATCTAATTCTGCTAATGCCTGTGACCCCGTAGACCCTCTGGCTTACGCTATAAATTACTACGTCAATGCCCTCTGAGTCCTTAGTGATTCTGAAGGGAATAACAAAATTAAAAGTTGTCCTGTGACCCCGTAGACCCTCAGGTACACGAGTTAAAACAATACGAATAAAGAAAAAATTAAAGCCTAAAACACTCCACTATCGTAACGCTGGACGTCCTTACACAATCACATTGGCTGGGTGAATCCGTGTCCCTAAACTCCTAGGCTGGAATTCATTCCCCAAAAAAAGCCAATTGGTTAACGTATTTTGAGACCATGCAATCGCCGCCAATTTTTGTATGCCCTTATCGGGTGCTTGTTGCGATTCACATCAGAATGCGGCAACTATTCCTTGTCTTCGGGGGTACTTCCAGCGTACACATCAGAACACACTGGGAATTGCAAATTGGTTCAAAATCACGTTGTGAAGTGAGTTGTGCCTTAGTAGGTTGCCTTCAATCTGATTGTTGACTACTAAAACGGATAACACAGCCTTCCTGACCAAAATCTTTTATTTAAAGACTAATGTGCCGTGAAACGCCAACCGGGTACATGTCGCCGTTAACATCAGAACACGGTAAAAGTTTCACTAACCTATTTATGGTTCCTTTCTTGCTCTTTTACAGTTTCCTGTCCAAGCGCAAGGAAGGAGCGGTACCTATAATCAACTGTACAAATACTAGTGCGTATCCCGTGTCTTGATTTTTAAAGAAAATTATTAAGTAAATCAAACAATTATAACTTTTATTGAAATGGAGGCCTTGACGACGAAAGTAAATGAGCTTAATGGGGGTATAAACGCTCTCGGCAACTATTCCTTGTCTTCGGGGGTACTTCCAGCGTACACATCAGAACACACTGGGAATTGCAAATTGGTTCAAAATCACGTTGTGAAGTGAGTTGTGCCTTAGTAGGTTGCCTTCAATCTGATTGTTGACTACTAAAACGGATAACACAGCCTTCCTGACCAAAATCTTTTATTTAAAGACTAATGTGCCGTGAAACGCCAACCGGGTACATGTCGCCGTTAACATCAGAACACGGTAAAAGTTTCACTAACCTATTTATGGTTCCTTTCTTGCTCTTTTACAGTTTCCTGTCCAAGCGCAAGGAAGGAGCGGTACCTATAATCAACTGTACAAATACTAGTGCGTATCCCGTGTCTTGATTTTTAAAGAAAATTATTAAGTAAATCAAACAATTATAACTTTTATTGAAATGGAGGCCTTGACGACGAAAGTAAATGAGCTTAATGGGGGTATAAACGCTCTCCTCGAGCAGATCAGGAGGCTAGAGGTTCGCCTAAGTGGTATTGAGAGTAACGGAGTAACTCTAGAGTCCAGGTTAAGTAGGATAGAATCTAGTAGCACGATTCTAGACCAAAATCTGGGTAGAATTGATGGACGGTTAAATAGTGTTGAACAGGTAAACATGGGTACACAACTGCGGAGCCCACCGGCAGTAGTGAGAACTCCATTATCGGAACAGGACCTTAGGGAAATAGGTAGACTCCCCGACTGCGTAAAGGAGTTACAAGTTTTCGAGGGTAGCCCTTCTCAATACATCTCGTGGGTTCACAATGTCGAAGGGATTTTGTCCGATTACGAGGTGGTCAAGGAAAAGCCCTTGTATCGAGCTATCCTGCAGCATGTCAGGCAAAAAATTCGGGGCGGTGCTGATGCGGCTCTGGTTGCGTACAACGTCTTTGAAAGCGATTGGATGGAAATCAAAAGAGTCCTATCTCTTCATTATGCCGATAAGAGGGACATTCGAACGCTCGAACATCAGCTGAACCAACTGACGCAAAGGACTTCCAAGCTTGACGAATTTTATGCGACAGTCAACCATCAATTGTCGTTAATTGTGAACAAAATAAAATGTGATGATTACTCACAAGAAACGGTTTCAGTTCTCGTAGAGACGTACCGAAACAGGGCACTAGATGTGTTTATTCGCGGTTTAAGTCCAGAGTTGTCTCGCATGCTGATTGTGCAAAACCCTAAAACATTACCGGAAGCTTACTCAGCATGCTTAGATACCCAAAACTTGACGTTGCGGAACACAATTGTGCATACGAACTCTGCAAATAGGGTAATGGTTCCGACGAATAATTTAACGCAAGGACCGCAGAGGCCAATACCACCGCCACGTGCACGCATGAATTATAACTGGGTGAACAGGAATTCAACTTCAGGATACCAAAGAACCTCTTACGATAGGCCCCAGTTCAGCCAGGGTGCGAACTCCTCGCCGCCAGGCAGACCTACTGCCCCCAAACCCGTGGAAAAAATGGAAGTCGACGGTAATGTCCAAACTAGGCAGGTGAATTATATGAACCGACCCTCTAGCACAAACGCCTTTAAAAGGGGGCCTACATAGTCAAGAGGGGCCTTTCCAAAGCATCAAAAACTGTATAATATAGAAACCAATAGTCCTGAAGACAGGCATGACCCATCGAATCATTGTGAACCTACAGTAAACGAAACGGATCAAGTAAATTTTTTGACGGACGGCCAACCAGCCTATTTCATATGAAAAGTAGCTCGCCATCTTCTAGCATACCTTATCTGACGTGTCTAACTAACAATAATATTGCTTTAAGATTTTTAATAGATACAGGAGCAAACAAAAACTTCGTAAAACCCACTCTAGCTACTCACTCAATACCAGTTCTTCCACCTTTCTCGGTACAAACAGCGGCAGGACCAATTGTTATAAATAGGAAAATTTTCGGGAAGCTAAAGGAACGACACCAAAACAACCTTTTACGCATTACCAGGACTTCATTCTTTTAACGGCATTATAGGAGATGATACGCTAAAAGAACACGGTGCGGTAATAGATCGAAAGAATCACGTTCTCACAATCGAGCCAAACATTCGAATTCCACTAAAAAACAAAGCAGTAGGCAGCATAAATTTTTTTGAAGCACCAGCCATCCCTGAGACGGCACTGCCTAGCTTAAAGTCTCTCGTAGAAAGATACTCTCATTTATTTGAACCACTAAATATAAAAACAAGCATCAAAACCTCTGTTCGGGCCGAGATAAAAACCACGACAGAAGAGCCCATATACACAAAAAGTTACCCGTACCCCGCAAACATGAGGGAAGAGGTGGAGAAACAAATTACCGAATTGCGTGATGAAGGAATCATAAGACCATCTAAAAGCCCGTATAATTCACCCATTTGGATAGTTCCAAAAAAACCTAAACCTTCTGGTGAAAAACAGTATAGAATGGTTGTGGACTTTAAACGCTTGAATGCAGTTACCGTTTCCGATGCTTATCCTATTCCGGATATAAATGCAACACTAGCCAGTCTAGGTAACGCAATGTACTTCACAACCATTGATCTCACCTCAGGCTTTCATCAGATTGCGATGAAGGAGTCGGACATACCTAAAACAGCGTTTTCAACCATGAATGGCAAGTACGAATTTGTAAGACGGTAGTTTGGGTTGAAAAACGCACCGGCTATATTTCAACGAATGATTGATGATGTCCTGAAGGAATACATTGGGAGGATATGCTATGTGTATATCGATGACATTATCGTCTTTGGGAAGAATGCTGAAGATCACTTAAAAAACGTGGAAATAGTATTTGAAAGACTCGCAGATGCTAATTTGAGAGTGAATCTGGAAAAAACCAAATTCATGAGGACGGACGTAGAATTTCTAGGTTATGTAATTACATCTGATGGGATAAAGCCGGATCTCTCGAAGGTCCAAGCTATAGAGAACCTTTCGCCACCGCAAACACTTAAAGAGCTCAAAAGCTTTTTGGGAATGACGTCATACTACCGAAAGTTCATTCGAGATTACGCGAAGGTTGCAAAGCCTCTAACTAATCTCACCAGGGGCGAAAACGCACAAATTAAGGCCAACCAATCGAGAAGGGTCCGCGTTGATCTGAATTCCGACGCTCTTCAAGCTTTCGATAATTTGAAAAAACTACTCGTATCCTCAGACATTCTTTCTTTCCCTGATTTCGGAAAACCATTTAACCTAACTACCGACGCTTCAAACTATGCCATTGGTGGTGTGTTATCTCAGGGAGAACCAGGAAAAGATCGACCAATCGCCTACATATCACGGTCTCTTAGTAGAACAGAGGAAAACTATGCCACAAATGAGAAAGAAATGTTGGCAATAGTTTGGGCGCTGGATAATTTGCGATCTTACCTTTATGGAGCAAAAAAAATTAGGATTTTTACAGACCACCAGCCTCTCATGTTCGCGTTGGGAAGTAGGAATTACAACGCAAAGTTGAAGAGGTGGAAGGCTAGAATAGAAGAGTACAACCACGAATTGGTTTATACTCCTGGTAAATCAAATGTTGTGGCAGATGCTCTTTCAAGAATCCCATGTCAGGTAAACCATTTAACAGCGCCTCTAGAACTCAACGAAACACCTGCAGAAACTGCAAGTGAGGTAGGAACCGTTCACAGTGCAGATCAGGACACATCAGACCTTATTCCACATGTAGAAAGTCCGTTAAACGTTTTCCGAAACCAAATAATATTCACGGAGGGCAACATCATGGCGTGTGTGGAAAATCCACATCCAGGTTTCACTCGCCATTATATCTGGCTAGATAACATCGAAAAGGCCAATCCAACTATGGTATTAAAAGAACGTTTGAATCCGTCACTTATAAATGGAGTGAAAATTCCAGAAAACCATATACAGCTTTTACAGGAGGTATATCTGGAACACTTTATTTTTTACAAAATCAGGATAACGCAGAGAGTGGTCGAAGATTTTGCGAATGAAGATAGAATTTACAAAATAATAGAGGACGAGCATAAGAGGGCCCATAGGAATTCTAGGGAAAACAAGGAACAAATTCTGGAAAAATACTATTTTCCCAAAATGGCGAGTAGGATAAGGAAATTCGCTGCTATTTGTGAAACCTGCCTCGCGAATAAGTACGATAGACACCCTCCAGTGCCCCCAATGAAGGACACTCCGATCCCAAAATATCCATGCGAAATAGTGCATGTAGGCATTTTCGAAATCCAAGGAGAAAAATTTTTATCCTGCTTAGATACATTTTCCAAATTTGCAAAACTTTTCCATATAAAAAACCGAGCATCCGTCACCCTTCGCTCTAAGCTGGCGAAACTTATCCATTATTTCACTACCCCTAAATTGATAGTAACGGACAATGAGAGGGGATTCATGACTCCCTTGGTATGCAACTACATAAGAGGTCTGGGCATTCCACTTTATCAGACCCCAATCCAAAGGAGTGAGGTAAATGGTCAGGTTGAAAAATTCCACTCGACCATTATCGAGATTTATCGATGCCTCCAAAAAGAAATGAGTAACAATAGGCCAAAGGAATTAGTGTATATCGCAGTCGATCGTTACAACACAACAATCCATTCCGTAACAAAAAGAAAACCTAGCGACATTTTTTTCAACAGGACCGAACGAATTAACTACCAAGGATTAACTGACTTCAGAAGCAGAGTTCACAAAGAAATTAGAGAACAGATAATAAAAAATCAGGAACTGAGAAATCTACGTTTGAATAGGAAACGGAAACAACCCAAGAAATTTAAGCCAGGCGATGAGATTTATGTTAGGGATAAGCAGATAAAAGGGAAACAGAAGGCACTGTATAAAAAAGAAATTGTTGGGAAGGATAATAGAGTGACTTTGGTAACGGACACTGGTAGGAAAATTCATAAGGCTCAAATTAAAACTACTTCCAAGTAACGAAAACATATAATAAAATAAAAAATAAAACAAGAAGAAAAAAAAAAACACAAAAAAAAACCAAAAAAGAAACAAGAAAACAGAAAGAAATCAATCAAGCACACCACGGGAATGGCAACGAAAAGAATCCTCTAAATATAAGAGGACAAAAGAAAAACTGTCCTAGCACAGACGAACAAAAAAGCAGTAAATGCTAAACGAAAGAGGCAAAATCCGCCCCCACAAATCGCTTCAAAATCAAAGCAAGAAATAATAGCGTAACGCTTTCCAAATAGGCAAATGTTGCCCAACAAAAAAAAACTACAATTAAAAAACATAACAAAAATTCTGAGGGATAAAAGCAGAAATGTTTAAAAGAGGCAAAAAGCCCAAAAATTTTAAAATTAAAGAACCTCATGCTTAAGAAAACAAAAAAAAAAACAAATCTTTAATTTAAAAGATAAGTAAAAACATTCTAATAATAGATATCAATCCCCAGGGCATGAGCCAACCCCCAATTGAAAATTGGAATCTTTCAAAAAAAAAAAAGAGAAAAGGAAAACAAAAAAAAAAAAACAAAGTCGCTGAGAAAACTATTTTCCTCAGAACAGTAAAAGCAATTAAGAATAAAATCCCTTTTTAGCTCTTATATCCTGTGGATTCCGCATAAGAAAAAACATAGAGACGGCAATTGACGAAAAATATGACGACAAAATTATTGTACCCACTTGACTAATCACTATCCAATAAGCAAACTGTTTACTAATTAAATTAGGCCAAGTAAAGAACAAGGAAAAAACATTTTAAAATTGTCGCACTTCCGTTTTATTGTGTATATCTTATGTAAACAAAATATTTACTAGTAGCAAAATAATAAACTAATTAAAATATTTCAATAAGTATTTATATAATGAAAATAATGTAACAAGATTAATGTATTGCAGACCGTCATATTGTCCGTCCCTGAAGATAAACAAAGACAAATATAAGACTTGCGGAATAAATATCGATGACTATCGAACACGGGCATGGCTGGATCTTGAATGGACACTTTAGTCTTGTCCATGTGATCGACCTTAACTATTTTAACGTGGCGTTAGAAAAACTAAGCGAGTCAACGATGCACGAGATAGAAAACGAAGCTGTGCGGACAGTGTTGCAATTCCACCTAGACCAAACTAAATTACGCCTTGAAGAACTGCAGACGACAAAGCCAAGAAAGACACGCTCTGTTGACTGGATCGGTTCAGCATGGAAGTGGATTGCTGGTTCCCCAGATGCTGCCGACTGGGACTACATTCTACGAAGCTTCAACGAGGTGGTGGTCAACAATAATCACCAATATCGCGTCAACGAAAAGCTGTTCAATGGAACTCGTGAAGCGATTGAAAAGGCAAACAAAATGATGATTCACATAAATGCAATAAACAAAAATATTAGCGAGGAAAATTTTGAACTCCTAGACCTGAGCAAAGTCCTCATCCTTAAGGAACAAGTCTCGGAGGTTGTACAGGCATGCCAAATGGCAAAAAGCGGCATCATAAATACAAATTTACTTGATCGAGAAGAAGTCCAAAGGCTTATACTTGAAGAAGACTCCTTGCCATACCAAAACATAATAGAAGCTATCGAATATGGAACGGCATCTGTATACTCGAACGGAACACTCCTTTTGTATGTCCTCTCAATGCCTAAAGTGAAACCAGACAGTTACCGACTGCTAATAACACGAGCTGCTATTATAAAGGGACAACACGTGGTACTGGACCATGAAAAAATGCTAGTAAACCAAGAAGAAACGTTCGGCCTAAGTAAGGATTGCCCTTCCATCGGCAACTATTCAATTTGTTCACCCAAATCCCTGATTAAACTACGCGAGGACGGATGTATAGCAAGACTAATAAAAGGCGGAGATGCTAAATGCCATTTCGAACCAGCTAGCAGCAGTATCGTCGAAATTGATTGATGAAACGTCGCTATTTTTAACAAACTTCCATGGGAAAATTCGGGGAACAACATATTCAAATGTTCTAAATGGTACATACGTCATCTTACTTAACAACGAGACCATCCAGGTGGGAAACCAAACGTTTACCAGCACATCAACAAGCATGGTACAAGCACTGCCACCCGCACTAACAAACGTTACTAGCGAAGGACTAAAGTTAAATTTGGACTACATCCACGAGCTCAGCATAACAAATATCCACCACCTGCAGCAACTCGGCAAAAACTTCCACTTCTCCTTGGTAGTCGACGCTGTCGCATTGACGATCCTGGCGGGCGCATGCTACGCAATTTGGAAAAAGCTTACTACAACTATCAGTTTTCCCAGACTCAACCACCCCATAGACCAAGACCAGTCAGCCCACCACTCTAAGGATCTAAAACAAGAACCTTTTCATCTGCGGGACGCAGATGCTTAAAGGGGGGGCAGTTAACACAGTAGCATAAGTATATTTCCATGTGAACATGCTGACGCTGCACTACCCCGTACACGCGCAAAGCCATTGCAGGTGATCGAACTGCGAATCGTGGGAAGCGCAGCGTCAGCAAATAACTAACGCCCAAACCAAGCCGTCTAGCCAGTAAGTCTTAGTTTTAAGAATTGCATTGTATTCATTCCAATTTGGCAGTATAAGACAGCAGACGTATTTTTGGTAATATACAAAATAACCTCCTAATCAAACTTGTGTGTTTTCATTTATTTTACAGGATGGAGAGGGGCCTGTTGCCGGCCCCCAACTCTAATTTTTTCGAGTGCACATCCGTGCTCTCGTTAACTTACATATTTTGTACAGCAAATCGCAGCTTAAATCGTGTATTGTTATTTTTTTTCGAATACACTGTGTAACACTGAAAATGAACTGTGAAAGAGACCTAGCCTAGGCGTTAGGCCTTATAAAACTAAGAAAAACTGTATACTTGAAATTTGCGAAACACCCCCAAAATCTCATTTTAGGGCCAAAAAACTGTTTTTGAGGTCATTCGCTAGTCAATCATCAATATCCTTGCGAATTTTCATCCGATTCAAAAGTTGTTTATATATTTTGAAAGGCGACAAAAATCAAACGAGAACTGACGAAACTACAGAGAAAAAAAATCGTCACTTAATAAAAAAAAATTAATTTTGAAACTTTTACTACGATTTTACAATAGTCTTAATTCAGAAAGGTACCTATCAAAGACAATATTATTAAAGTGAATTTAGTACTGCGTCGATTAAGCTATTGAATCGAAAATCGGTTGGAAATTGACAGAGTTATTACTATTTAAATTATTTTAGATGATGACCATATTTAAAAATTCATACATTTTGATTATCTTTCAACTTCAAATTTTTATTGTGACTGAAAATAAAAAAAAATTAATCATTAAAATGCTAAATAACTTTATAGCTAAAAATGTTTGCTTGATCTTCTGCGTTTATAAGACGAGTCATCTGTTTCACGTTTGAGTGACCAGCAGTAATTAGCTATCATCCTAACTTGGTTCTTTCCTGTAAACCGTTTTTCAATGTTGGAGATTTCTTGGTGAAATCTTTCACCTTGTTCGTCGCTGAATTGACCAAGATTATCCGGGAAAAATTCCAAATGAGAATGCAAAAAGTGAATTTTTATAGACATGTTGCATCCCATTTCTCCATAAGCTTCCAAAAATTTATGGACCACCTCAACGTAATTTGAACTTCTCGTGTTTCCAAGAAAGTTTCGGCACAAAGAAATGAAACTCAGCCATGCTCTTTTCTCTACTGGGTTCAATTTTTTTATGAAGTCATCATCAGTCATAATCTTACGAATCTGCGGTCCAACGAAAACGCCTGATCAAAATGTAGAAATAAATTAGGATGAATTCTTTTTGAAGAATTCTTGTTGGGAAATTTTTATAAGTACCTTCTTTAATCTTGGCGTCACTCAACTTGGGGAATACAAGTTTCAGGTGTAGAAAAGCCTCGCTGTTTTTTTCGAGTCGTTTAACAAACTTTTTCATGTACCCCAATTTTAAATGCAATGGCGGCAAAATTATATCATCAGGCTTAACTAATGCAATATTGAGAACATTATTTTTGCCAATTTGAAACTTTCTCGGTGGCCATATGTTACACTTGTAATGATTTTTGGCACGACTGTCCCATTCACAAAAGTAACAAGGATATTTAGTGTAGCCACCTTGCATTCCAAGTAGAATTGTCAGGACTTTAAGGTCCGAGACAATCTGCCAGCGAAATTTATTGTATTTAATCAATCGTAGAATTTTTTCCATCGTTTGATAAGTCTCTTTCATATCAGTAGCGAATTCCACTGGAACTGATGGCAATTCATTTCTGTTGTGCAGCAATACTGCTTTCAGACCTACGATGTTAGTCAATTGAAAATTAATTGATAAATTGTATTCAAATTTAGTTCTCTCACACTCATAACACATTAAATACTTACTTTTGCAAGAACCGTCTAGAAATAATCGCCAATCTTGTGGACAGTGCACGTGATCGAGTGCAGCAAACAAATCAACCACATCAACGCAATAAACTAGTTTGTTATTGGTGTCATCAGCTTTGAAAATGTGTTCGAACGAAGATAGGTCTCTGTCTCGTGCAGACGTTACTTTAAAGTTACTGTCTACTATATTCCACTGCTTTAATCTGGAGGCCAGAACCTCTGTCTGTCTTATAGACAGATCCATATCCCGCACAAGATCACAATAATCGTGATTTGACACGAAATGACGTTCCGTTTCTATTGCTTTGGTTGAAAGGTACGGTTCGTCATTTACCTCATTAGAAGATTTGTGGCTTGAATCAGGAAATGTAGCTGGATTTTTGTCTTCAGTTCGCTGATCTTGTTTTCCTCTTGGAATCGGTTTCGATACAGTCAACACATTGGCATATTCTATGAGGTGGCGAGTTTTATAGTGGTGACCAGTGATTTTTGTTTGGCAAAAGTAGCAATCCTCCGGCTTGTGATATATTTGATAATGCCAAGCCATAGGAGTCACAAACGGCAGACGCTGGTCATCACATTTACCGGTTTTCCATTGTTTTAATGTTGTACAGCACATCGAACAAATATATTCGGGTTCATACCAAGCACTTTCCACGTATGAGCAATTGAAAAAGAGGTTGAACGCTTCAACCACAGCTTTATTTGTTCTTAAATCGAACCGATATTTCTTATCAACAAAGACCGCAGGCGTAACAAAATTTGTTGCTCCTCATACTTGCTATGTTTCTAGTAAAATAACGCAATGAAATGCGGTCAAAGTAGAAAAATTAAAAAAAAAAAACTTTTCGCAAGGTAAATTTATTTAATAGCACAAAATTTTTGTCCGATTTCATTGCATGAGCACTCAAAATTTTTGGACATGAATGTACTTTCAAAATAATTCCTCATACTTCATATGTTTTTAGTAAAATACTGCAATAAAATGCGGTCAAAGTAGAAAAATTTGAAGAAAAAACAAATTTTCCAAGTTTACCCGATGAAAACTTACAACACGCTGGCTCAAAAAATAGATCTTTCTATCTCAATTTAAAGGTATAATCCTTACCTTTCCAAAACATATTTCATATTGAAAATCGGTAAAGAAATGGCCAAGTAATGAAAAGATTAGCGCGTACACATCCGAAGAACGGTTTTTTAACGGTAAAGCAAGATTTTGAGGGTGTTACAAATTTTCCAAAAACCGTTTTGAGTTATATTCGACCAGGTGAACAATTTCCACTATGTCACTTTAAAAGTTCATTCAATTTTTTCCATTTCGTAACACTGTGTAATTTGTTTATTTCTAGACGCTATGATGAATGATGGTTTGCATTTAAGCAAACAAAGCAAATTATTGATATTATTTTTTAATATAACCTAATACCCGAAAACGTAAAAGTTCTCTTCTAATATTGGAGACTTGTGGTAGCTATTTTGTTCAATTGGAGTATTTCCACACCTTGAAAGAAGACTGTACTAAAATATCATAAATGCAACATCTGCGCCTTCGTATTTTCTTTACATTGTCTCACGAGAGAACTTTTTCAATTCCAGCAACTGTCTTTCAATTCAGCACTGTTTTCTGTCCTTTGGAAAACAAATTGAAAGAAGTGCTAAGGAGCAGGCCTTATCACTGTATTGTTTTTATTTAAACAATTATTCTAACAAGATGTGTATGAAAAAGTGGTCCTCAGGACTCCATGCCAAATGACCCGAAGAAGAAGAAGTTTATGAAAAAGCTCCCTCCAACTGTGGGAATAGCTTCAGATTATATGGAATATCAACGACGCTTGAATGTGGAAAAACAGAAAAAATTCAGAAAGTAGCTTTAAAAAATAGAAAAGAAAGAAAAAACCCCGTGAGAACAACAGATAAAATCTTCGCATGAAGACAAAAATTTAAAAAAGGAGACAACGTCGTTATTCAGCATGAAAGAGAAAAGTTTCCTGGAAAAATATTAGAACATATCAGTGGAGATCCATTAAATTTTAAAGTAAAACCCATAACCATGTGCAAATTCAATTGTCGTTGGCGAGAAAAAAACCACATTCTCGATTATAGCCGATGAAAACATTATAAAAATTAACGAACCTTAGACAATAAATAAAAGAGGAATATTTTCAATAACCGAACTTCATTAAAATGATATTATGACTAATTTAAAAAATTTGTTTATTGCTTTACGCAATTTATTTTGAAATGATTTAAATGCTACAAGCGCTTTTATTTTAATTATTTGCACGCCCTTTTAATAATCCTCGAATTAACCAAATATTATTATTTTTCAAATATCCTCTCAATATTATATTCCATTAGATAACGCTCGCACTAATTTTGCACTACTCATCCTAACAGACTATATAAGCATTGAGCCAAGCAATCAAATCAATATATTTTAGAGTCTTCGATTTCTCGATACTGCTCGAGTATCAATATCTCGCGAGGATCGCTCGTGCATCGACAATCTGTAAGGCTCGCAAGCTTCTCGATACTCAATTTCATTGTACGCATTTTGTTATTTTGCACTTGTGCGTGCCGCCTTATTTTTTACTTTAAACAATGAAATTACCTCGTTCCGATAAATACTCAACATTTCTCGCGAGACCTCGATTTCTCGAGTGTCGAAATACTCGAGAATGTACAGAAATCGAAAGCCATAATGTTGGTTTAAGATTTTATTAATCGTAAAAGACAACAAAAGGCACTATTAGGCCCTCTTGCGAGAAATCCAGATTTAAATTTATAAATAAATGAATAAGTAACTTAGAGTTAAATTTGTAATTGCATAGCCCAGCCATTGTCTGCATAAAAAAAATCCATTAACACGGGCTGCGTACATTTCTTTGAACTTTTTGAGTTTATTGAAATTTAAAATCAAAATATTTTTGAAGGTTCTAGTACAACAACGAAATGCTTAGTATGTTTGGTATCTAATCTCGTGGAAGTGATCGCTTTCTTTTGCCAAAACTCTGCTAAAAGAGTTGGAGCCTACACATTTCATTGCAACCCCATTATTGTCGAACAGCGATTCTTTTAAAATTTTTGCGTTTATTTAAAAAAATTGTTTGCCAAATTTATTTTTTATTTATTTATGACAGATTGTCACAAGCTTAAAAATTTAACCCTGAATAATTGGTAGGTTAAATATTTATGTTTCTAACTTTGGAGTTGATGTCTAACATTCTGCTGTGCAAGCAAATTTATCAATTTAACCGGTAAACTCTACATTAAATAGTTGACCTTCTTTCTCGTAAGTAGGCCTTGGAGTTCAACTTTTTTTCTGGGGTAAAATATTACTTTAAACGTGTAGGTCTTAATAATTCGTAAGAAGTGAGATATAGAGGTAGCGAAAACAAAAACAAATAAAAAAATCTCCGTATTGGTAACAAATGTGTGTACCAAAACTTACTAAACTAAACACAAATCACCAGGGAACGACAGTAACATACCTTCTGATCTACAACAGACCTTAGATATAAACATATCAAGACTGAAAACAATATATAGGGCGACAGTTTGCTTGGATTATATACTACACAAATTGAACCAGGTTAAAGTAGTAATCATCCCAAAGGCAGGGAAATCACCACATAACAAGCCAAAGATTTTAGACCAGTAAGTCTCTCGTCCATCCTTTTGAAAACATTGAAAGCTTTATTCCCAAAATCAAAATGCCCAAGTCAATATAAATCCTTTTTCTCGGACTTACTACTTCCCCTGATATAATTTTACCATGACTTGAACCATGCAACACCCCGTGATTTGGCTCTAGTACAAAATATTAATTTAAATCCACAAATAATAATTACGGATTTTGATCAAACCACTACGTTTGTGGCAAAAGAGTATTTTTCTGATGCCCACTATGAAGGATTTGGAGACGAGTTCAAAAAGGACTTACTAAAAAATATTTCAATAATGAAGGAGTCATCATTTGTTTCTCCCGAAAGTGTGTACGATCATTATAAAACACTAAATGATAGTAGCGGAAATATAAAGTAGGACGCCTCTAAATATAACCTAAAATTTTGGTGTAATAACAATAATATAATAATAATTTTCGACGCCCTCAAAACTCTATTGAGGCTTGGCACCGTAGGTCAAAATAATTGAAGAAAAAAATGTGTGTGTAGGAAATTCTAAAACAGTTAGGGAAAGAGATGATTGAAGTAAAAATAAAACAAACACAGGAAGATACAATCAGGCACGAGTATATGCGCAAAAAAAACAATGAGCGTGTTAAGAAAATTAACAAAGTTGAACATCGTGCGGATTTAAATAAAATAACTTATTTAAGATCTATATCCCACAATATTTCACTTTGATATTAATTATATATTTGTATTTGCCCCTTCATCTTTTGTTTTAAACTAGTTTGATAAGAAATATTATTTATGTAAATGTCCTGAACTTATTGGGATACAATTTTTTCTATTTACCTACATGTATATATGTATATACATATGTATGTACTTATGTATATGTACCTAAAATAATATAATGAAGTTTAAGCTATGTAAAATATATTCATAAGTGTGAGATTTGCACATCGAAAATGAGAAAAATGAAATGAAAATAAACTAACAACTACACTGAAGAAGGGACAAGAATTAAAACATGAGAGACTGCAGAACAAACGTAAGAAGATCTTTACCGACAACAACAAACATGACGATTGGTTTGTAAACAGAACAAAAGTTAAGTTCCCGCCAGATATAAAATCAATGCAGTCCAGAAAGGTCCAAAGTTCGGGCTACCGGTCGACAAAAAGAGTTTTTCTCTTTTCAAGTACATCTCGGATGGAGAAGATTTGATACAAACTCCTAAAAATAAAAAAAAAAAACAAGAGGAGGCGTGTACCAAATTATCTTTACTAATAAAATACCACACAATAACAAATAGTCAAACTGCAATGGATTGTGCAATAATAGATATAGAGGAACGAACACAAAAATTTCTGAAGAAAAACGATACCATTAGAATTTTAACTTCTTATTAGGGAAATAAAACCGTAGCAATGGCAATAAACGACTATAATAATAAAATGATAAATATATTAATTTAAATCCATTAATTTAAATCCACAAATAATAATTACGGATTTTGATCAAACCACTTCGTTTGTGGCAAAAGAGTATTTTTCTGATGCCCACTATGAAGGATTTGGAGACGAGTTCAAAAAGGACTTACTAAAAAATATTTCAATAATGAAGGAGTCATCATTTGTTTCTCCCGAAAGTGTGTACGATCATTATAAAACACTGAATGGCACCTTGAAAGACAACGATAGTAGCGGAAATATAAAGTAGGACGCCTCTAAATATAACCTAAAATTTTGGTGTAATAACAATAATATAATAATAATTTTCGACGCCCTCAAAACTCTATTGAGGCTTGGCACCGTAGGTCAAAATAATTGAAGGAAAAAAATGTGTGTGTAGGAAATTCTAAAACAGTTAGGGAAAGAGATGATTGAAGTAAAAATAAAACAAACATAGGAAGATACAATCAGGCACGAGTATATGCGCAAAAAAAACAATGAGCGTGTTACGAAAATTAACAAAGTTGAACATCGTGCGGATTTAAATAAAATAACTTATTTAAGATCTATATCCCACAATATTTCACTTTGATATTAATTATATATTTGTATTTGCCCCTTCATATTTTGTTTTAAACTAATTTGATAAGAAATATTATTTATGTAAATGTCCTGAACTTATTGGGATACAATTTTTTCTATTTACCTACATGTATATATGTATATACATATGTATGTACTTATGTATATGTACCTAAAATAATATAATGAAGTTTAAGCTATGTAAAATATATTCATAAGTGTGAGATTTGCACATGGAAAATGAGAAAAATGGAATGAAAATAAACTAACAACTACACTGAAGAAGGGACAAGAATTAAAACATGAGAGACTGCAGAACAAACGTAAGAAGATCTTTACCGACAACAACAAACATGACGATTGGTTTGTAAACAAAACAAAAGTTGAGTTCCCGCCAGATATAAAATCAATGCAGTCCAGAAAGGTCCAAAGTTCGGGCTACCGGTCGACAAAAAGAGTTTTTCTCTTTTCAAGTACATCTCGGATGGAGAAGATTTGATACAAACTCCTAAAAATAAAAAAAAAACAAGAGGAGGCGTGTACCAAATTATCTTTACTAATAAAATACCACACAATAACAAATAGTCAAACTGCAATGGATTGTGCAATAATAGACATAGAGGAACGAACACAAAAATTTCTGAAGAAAAACGATAACATTAGAATTTTAACTTCTTGTTAGGGAAATAAAACCGTAGCAATGGCAATAGACGACTATAATAATAAAATGATAAATATATTAGGTAACTTGACTATTCACAGAGTTCAAAGACAAGATCCTACATCGATATTACAAACTTAAAATAATAGTTCAGTAGACAAACGTTCTAGAATGGGATTTATTTCAAAAGCCGATAAAACCAAGCTCACTTCATCCTCGGCATTACCACCAGGTTTACCGCAGTGTAATCGAAATATATTGGAGAAAAAGTAAATCTTTTGTTTTTACTAACATCCAACACCCCGTGCAAAACTTAGAGAATCTCCTATTGCCTTTTATAAGCAATTTTGCCCTGTCAGACCGAGTTACTAGCCACCATACTTCATATGTATATATCTGCCATACCACAGATATTTTTTTTCTCTTTCTCAAAATTTGAACCCACAGTAAAACGTAATGCTTTTACATTTATTCGATCCATGTACTGTGTGATTTTTTCTTATTTTTATTACATATATGTATATGATAAATAAAAGAGATGTACAAAGAACGTAATGTTCACAGTGGGTTGAAATTCTGAAAAAGAAACTTTAAAATTCTAATGGCACGGTAGATTTATTATGAAGTGTGGTAGGCAGCAACTGCCATGATAAAAAACTTCTCACAAAAAAAACGTTAACCGTTCGGAGTCGGCGTAAAACTGTAAGTCCTTCAATTTGTGTTACAAAAACAAAACGCACACCAAAAATTATAGGAGAAATTCGGCCAAAATCGCTTAAGCGGTTATAGCACCAATTAAGTAAGTAGATATATATAAATACCATGAGCCGCGAACGTAAACTAACATTTTCCTAGAAACGTAGATAACGTTTTTTGACCACATCAAGAACACTTCTGTAGAAAAGTAATCTCAAATAACTTTTTTAATGCTTGACATGGTAAAAAGGATAATTTACATTTAGGCAAATAAAACAAATTGTTGATATTATTTTTTAATATAAACTAATACCTGAAATCTGAAAAGTTCTCTGCTAATACTGGAGATTTGTGGTGGTTATATTGTCCATTAGATGTATTTCCGCCCCATGATAGCAGAATTAATATTTTTATATAACATATTAAATTAGCCGCTACAATCAGGAAATCAAGAACGCAAATTTTAAGTAAAATGTGTAAAAAAAAGAACGCCAGCTAGTTGAACAAAAATAAAACAAATAAATAAATCCATGCTTTGATGATTTCGCCTGGCCTCGGTATTGGAATGCCAGTCATCATCAGTAGACTGCGGATGTTTATGCATTTTTAAATTTTAGCCATGATTACTATAAGGAAAAAAGTTCTTCACCCTGAATGTTCAAAGAAGAGCTTTTTATGTGAGATGTTTGTGCCAGAATAAAAAAGTATTTCAAACTGCCTTTAATTTTAAATTTCGAATGACTGTAAACTGGGTTTCGCCAGAATAGGCCGTCGTTCCTTTCTCTTTAATCGCACCAATAGTGTGTAATTTTTTCATATGATTTTTTGCTTATTTCGAAAGTTATATATATTGTTTTCAGCCGCTCCTCTAAGAGAAAATCTCGTCCCATTCATCGTTAGATTGCGCCGAAAACAGTATACATATATAATTTGCGAAATAAGAATGCGTTAAGCGGGTTTAAATTGTGAGGTAGTAAAATTAAATTTCTGAATGGCGGCCAACAACTCGGTCATACTGAGTATAAATTATGTACATATACATATGTAAATAGATATAAATTATATATTATACTTTATGATTTGGTAAAACAATTTTAAAAATATAAAAAAGTGCTCATAATGGCAACCTAGACTTAGCACATAAACCGTCTCACTTAATAAACCTTTGAAATATTACATTAATCGATTTAGTCAAACAAGTGCAAAAAACTATATTAATCAATTCATTGCATAAGTACATATATACACAGAACGAGAATACCAACTAAAATGCCCTATAAATCAGAACAAAATGTAGTGGCTTTCTTTTACAGTAAGAATCTCTTCTGTTTACGACTGGGTATGTCTTTCCAATAAAATCAAGAAGAGAATCTGTAAAACTAAGATGAAAACTTGTCAATGGAATGAAGAAGCAGACCCGTTGAATTAAGATGAAAACCTTTTCAATAAAATTAAGAAAGGAATCTTGGTTTTCATTAGAATCTTTTCTTAATTTTTATAAGCGAAGATCTTATCAATTTAAAGTCACTGTCACCTAAATTTGTGTACATAGATTATTTTCCGAAAATAAATATAAACTGTTTGTTATTTAATTATACAAGCTTTACTTATAATTATGATAAGTATTTATATATTATTATTTTTAATATTAATGCACAAGAACAACATTGAGAGAAGCGAGAGCGTCACTATCGCGTAAAGATGTTTATTTTAAAACAATTTGTTGAAAACATATTTTATTTTGGAAATTCTTTAAAAATTATTCATTGAAAACTTCTGGAAGGATAAATAAATAAATCAACAAATTTAATTTTGAACATACAAAATTCTACAGAACAATATTCATAACATTACACAAAAAACAATATTGACTGCGGATGTACATATATGTATTTTTAAATTTTAGCCATGATTACTATAAGGAAAAAAGTTCTTCACCTTGAATGTTCAAAGTAAAGCTTTTTGTGTAAGATTTTTTTGCCAGAATACAAAGAATCGAAAGACTGTACACTGCCTTTAAACTTTAAATATTTGCCAAAATGGGCCTGTAAGTTGGTAGAATCTGCCAGACCGAGTTTCTAGCCACCATACTTCATATATATACATATATCTACCATACCACAGATATTTTTTTCTCTTTCTCAAAATTTGAACCCAATGTAAAACGTTATGCTTTTACATTTATTCGCTCCATGTACTGTGTGATTTTTTTATTATTTATATTATATATGTATATATACAAATTGTTTCCAGCGCCATCCCACGACAGTCGGTTCTACGTACCGGAATGACCCGGGTTTTATCCGGCCAAGGACTTTTGTTTCGGCGATCTAACCCTGTTTAGATCGGCCTACCCCATAAGTCGTCTGTTTCCCCAAGAGTAACTCTTTGCAGCAGGGTTGCTTCACCTCCTTCTGCTCAGGGCTGGCATCGAGCCAAACCCTGGTCCAGAAACCTATTTTTGCTGCGTTTGCCAGGAAAGCTCCGTCCGAACTCCACTTCGGTAAGGTGTACTTCGTGCGACGGATGGAACCGTCTTGGTATAGAATGTCAAGAAATAGCTGTCTGGTCCAATGATGTCGAGCTCGAAATATTCAATATTTATATACCCCCTTCACCTGCTACCCGGCAGGATATCACCCTGACATAGGTGCGCTCCTCAGACGTGAAAACCGATTGGTTGTTGGTGACTTAAACGCCCACAACGATCTCTGGCACTCAAGCCTACCAGCTGATTGTAGGGGAAACGATTTAGTAGAGCAGATAGACGATTCGACATTCCGCACGATGAATCATGATGCCCCCACCAGGATTATGGGTAGTTGCAGCAGCTTGCCTGACCTAACAATAGCTAGCGCAGGTCTGATAAATAGCATAACGTGGCGACCTATGCTATCGCTTGCATCAGACCACCTACCCATAATCATCTCGATTGACAGACCTGCTGACTTTGTCTCCGCGGACAACCGGATCTATATTAACTTTAAAAAGGCTGACTGGGTCAGGTTCGCAGAGTTCACTGAAAATGCCTTCAGATCTCTTCCCACACCCACTGACATTCGCCTGCGGCAGAGGAGAAACTGCTACCAGGCGCGTCTCCCCGTGCGGATGGGAGAACGCTCGCTGTCCTGGAAAACTTAGTTGGAAAGGGCAGAGGGTAGGGGCCAAATAAAATACGCCTCCGTGGACAAAACTCCCCTTTTTAAAGGGTTCGGTCACACCATCTGACCGATAAGGGATCAATGTTGTTCGCGGTCGTGGGTATGACCTACACGTGGTCTCTGGGTTACACCAAACCCAAATGAACAACAACCGTAACACTGCAGTGACAGTGGTCATGTCTCGCAGTCATAGCAGTGCCGGTGGTCTAGGCTTAACTGAACGGGCCGCGAGGTAGAAATCCTCTATAAAATAAAAACCCAAGTCAAGGATATGTGGACACCGTGACGAAGACTGCATGGCGCCGGGGAGCAGGCGTTCTTAACGGTTCACCCCGGGGCACCAGGTCCAACCCCGGGTGTAATAGTGGCCTTACTCCGGTAAATTTAAGGCTCTGCCGTAGTGGACGTATACTTCCTTAGTACTCGTGGGAATAAAAATGGATAAATTTTTGAAAAACCAAAAAGAAAAAGCAGGAGAAAATGGGCGTGATGCCCAACGAACAGCAGTGGCACAAAGTGCCGAGAGAAAGAAACTGATGACAATATTAACAGTTTCAGCGGAGGAACGAATTTCGGGTAAAGGACGAAATGCCTTGAAAGCAGCATTGGACTCTGGCCTAGAAATCACCAAGGAGCAGGCGTTTGACATCCTCGGAAAGCTCATCAAGGACCTACACGGTTTTGCTGATCCGAAACTCAACGTCCACAAGCGCATCAAGAATCAGCTGGCGAGCATCGAAGGGGTCTGTGAAGAACTCCAGAAACTAGAGCTGCAGGAGCAAGCTGAACACCAGACGAACCGCAATACGCAAAGAACAACTCTACCAAACTATCAGGAAACCACTGATACGCAGTCAGAGTTCTCTGCGATGGATACGGACACCGAAGGGTTTATCCCCGATGTGACAAACTCGCTCTCCTGAAACCACGGTTCAGTAGACGACGAAGAGGCCGAGAGACAACGGACCCAGTCCTTCCAAAAAGATGCAGGAAGAGACTAAAGAACCTCCTCAAAATTCCGCTAAGCAGAACAAGAAGTCAGCCTGGGAGACGGTAAAGTCGAAAGAGACCAAGAGGAAGGAGCGCAAAAAACAGCCTCCGGAAAAACCTCCAGTGCCTCCACCGAAGCCGAAGCACAAGAAGACGCAAAGGTCAGCAATGAGACCTGATGCGCTGATCATCCGCCCGGCGGACAAAGAGAAGTATTCGGAAATACTGACAAAGATCAAGACCAAAGTACCTAGCGAACAGGTCTGTGACACCGTTGACAAAATCCGCAAAACAGTGGCAGGAGATCTGCTCATCACACTGACGAAAGGCAGCGCTGATCGGGGCAAAACACTGCATACGACTATTGCCGAGATTCTGCAGGAAGACGCGAAAGTCATCAGTACTGGTCCTGAAGAAGATCTGGACATCCGCGACCTTGACGATACTACAACAAAAGGCGACATCCTAGCAGCCCTGCAAAAGGCAGCTGGAAACGACTGTGGTATAACAGAACAGGCCATTAAAATCCGTAAGGCCTTTAGAGGTACACAGACTGCGTCGGTGACGTTGGCAGCAACAACAGCGCAAAAAGTCACAGGAGAGCACGGCAAAATAAGAATCGGCTGGGTCAACTGTCGCATTAGAACAGTAATAAGGCCAGTCCGATGTTTTAAATGCTGGCACTTTGGACACCGTGCTGTCCAGTGTAAAAGTGGGGTGGACCGAACCAAACTCTGCACCAAGCGTGTGAAGGCCACACATTTGCCAAGTGTATCAAACCAGCTAAATGCGTACTATGTGCTGAACAACCCGGTATAGAAAACGTCGCTCACCCTGCCGGTACAAGTAGATGCCCAGTTTACCAAGAGGCACTCAAGAAGATAACCGATCGACAAAAATGAGAATACTGCAGCTAAACATTAACCATTGTGAGGCTGCGCATGACTTGCTCATGCAGTCAGTAAGAGAACTAAAGCTCGACCTTGTGCTTATATCAGAGCCGTATAAACACCTCAACGCCAAACCATGGGAAACTGACAGTACTAACAAAGCTGTCGTTTGGTCCTGCGGCAAGCTTCCCTTTCAGAATGCAGTCGACAATGGCAACGCCGGCTTTGTAGCAGCATCAGTAGATGGCATTCGCTTCTACAGCTGCTACGCACCACCTAGCCTCTCCATTGTTGAATTCACTGACTTTCTCGACAAACTGACTGAGGACGCGAAGAAGCATTACCCAGTGGCGATTGCCGGCGACTTCAACTCCTGGGCGGTGGACTGGGGCAGCAAGAAGACTAATGCACGAGGAAAAGCACTACTAGAAGCCTTCACTACACTAGACGTAGTCCTGCTCAACAGTGGTGACACGCCAACTTACACCAAAGGAGACGCAAGTTCCATCATAGATCTCACCTTTGTCAGCAGCAGCCTCATTAGAGGGAAGTACGACTGGAAGGTGATGGATATCTACACGGCTAGCGACCACATCGCAATTCTCTGGGAAATATCAAGCGACCAGAGTCACAGGAGACCCAACAAACGACTCAACGCCATTGGATGGAAGGCCAAATCATTTGATGAAAGTTCAATGGTGATAGCATTAGATTGTAACCCTATCACTAGTAGAAGTTCAGAAGAAAAAACTACCGAACTGATGAGGAAAGTAACGGAAGCGTGCGACGCCAGTATGCCTGGGGTAGGCCGATCTAAACAGGGTGCCTCTCCGCACTACACCAACCACCTATTCACATGCCCTCTCAAACCCACTCATCTAACCCCCCTCTCCCACTGGTCCAACCCTGTCGAAACTGCACGTTTCCTGGGCCTCCCCCTAGATGAGTTCGACGACAACGACTCCGCTCTTTACGGGGCGCGACTAGCCGCTACAACAACAACAACAACAACGCCAGTATGCCTCGTAAGCGCGGCGTAAATCAAAGACCCTCGGTGCACTGGTGGAACGATCACATCAGCGACCTCCGTAAAGTGTGTCTTAAGAAGAGAAGGATATCTCAGCGTGGCTATCGACGTCCTGACTCTGCGGAGCTGGTCGCGGAGTACAAAAAAGCTCGTCGATTACTGAATAAAGCCATCAAGGAAAGCAAGAGAACATGTTGGAAAGAGCTTATCAACGAGGTGGACAAAGATCCATGGGGAAGGCCATACAAGGTCGTCATGACCCATTTACAAAACCAGTCAATACTACCACCTACATGTCCACAACTCCTACAGAGGATCATCGCTGCGCTGTTTCCACAACAAGGTGAATTTAACTATCGGTTGGCTCAGGACGAGCTGGAGGTCATCTCCCCGATCATAGAAGAAGAACTAATGGAGGCCTGTAATCGTGTCGGGAATAATAAAGCCCCGGGACTGGACGGGATCCCGAACATTGCCTTAAAACAGCTATCAAGGCAGCACCGGCGATATTCCTGGACGTTTACAATACATGCCTCGAAGAAGGGACTTTCCCTCGGAAGTGGAAGCAATAACGACTGGTACTGCTTCCGAAAGGAAAGAAGCCACCAGATGAACCGTCATCTTACCGTCCACTCTGCATGTTAGATACAGCAGGTAAGATATTCGAGCGAATAATTCATCAAAGAATAGAAGCAGTTGTCGAGCCACTCCTGGCAGACAATCAGTATGGCTTCCGGAAAGGACGATCAACCCTAGATGCAATGAACCTAGTGGTCAACACGGCTAGGGATGCGATGGCCGGAACTAGATGGAAGGGTGGTACGAAGAAATACTGTTTGGTGGCCACATTGGACATCAGAAACGCCTTCAACTCCGCCAACTGGGAATGCATTATGAGAGCGCTTCAAGAGAAAAACGTACCAGGATATTTGCTTAGGATAGTGGCTAGCTACTTCACCGGCAGAGTTCTGAAATACGATACGAAGAATGGTTCGAGAGATTATGATATCACTGGAGGAGTTCCACACGGCTCAGTTCTTGGCCCGCTGCTTTGGAATATCATGTATGATCGACTACTAAGACTGACTCTGCCAAGAAGCGTCAAGCTTGTTGCGTATGCAGATGACGTAGCTGTAGTAATCGTCGCGAAGCACCTTGAAGAGATAAACTCGTTGTTCAATACCACCTTCGAGAGATTTATTTATTTATTTATTTATTTACAACAATTTACACAGTAATAAATTACAGCATAAACTTAAAAATTACACTAGCTGCTAGGCTTTCAGTCATCGTTTTTATATAAAGTTTTGTTGTATGTCTATCCAAAGAAGCATTTGTTCGTTAAATTTAATGGTACAAGAGAATAATTTTAATATTTAAACCACGATATCTTAAACTACGCTAAATTAGATTAAGGATATTGTTATTTTTAAGGAAATTGTAAATATACATAATGTTGTCGTGGCTGGGTGTCGATAGTGCCTCCATTGGGGAATTGCTGCCGGAGCTCTCAGAGTGCATTGTGTTCGGATGTTGAGAAATTAGGTGTTTAACTGTGTTTGGGCCGTTGCATAAAGGGCAGCAAGGTGGGGCGCTCCTAGTTAGAAGGTGAGAGTGGCTAAATATAGTGTGGCCGAGTCTTAGACGTATGTACGGCTTCAGGATGTTGCTTGCCAGGTTTGCGGGATAGGTTGGAGTCATTCTCCTTGGGTTAATTCCAATATAATGATGGTTTTCCGATATCCAGTCTATGAGTTCCAGATTTTTTCTTTTTATTTTAATATATCTGTACAAATCGCTCTTACTTATGAAGTCAATCATTAGAGTAGGGGATCTTTTAACTTCTTTTGCGACAGTATCAGCGCGTTCATTTCCTGAGATCCCCACCTGCCCTGGGATCCACATAAGCTTAATTTTATTTCGAGCCGCAATGAGGGAGTTTCTGATTGATGAGATTATCTTATGGGTATTTGCAGGTGATTGAATTGCCGCAATGCATGATTTGCTGTCACTACAAATCAAATATTTTCCTCTATTTTTTTTGGCATGCTCAACAGCTAGTTCGATAGCCAAGGCTTCGGCCGTGAATATTGAACACATCGGGTCAAGTAGCCATTGGCAAATTACGTTTCTATCTTTATTGACAACGGCCAACGAGATGTGGTCTGATGTCTTAGATCCATCCGTAAAAATAAAACGCCATTCCGATGCACTATAGTGGTCGCGAATACAAGCAAACTTTGCTTGGTAGACTGCGTTAGGTGTACTTTGTTTAGGCAAGTTTAGTAAGGCATTCTCAAAAGATGCTGGACTAATGAACCAAGGAGGAAATGTATCAACGCTCTTTTTGCCGCCGTAAAAAGATATGAAATTGTCCCTGGCATATTCAAGAGATCTGGATACTGCCGAAGGTATTCTTAGTGGTTTCTTCCGTGAACTTGTGCTAATGAAGGTCTTTGTTAATGCCATATTTGTGCCGTCTAGTTTTTTCGCAAGAATGCGATATGTTGCATCAGCCACTCTACTGAAGATGCTCGGTAAGCCAGATTCAGCAAGTAAAAACTTCGTTGGTGAAGTAGGAAATGCTCTGAGGCTCCGACGGATTGCTGTATGATAAGGCACAGAGATTTTACGCATTAGGGATGCTGCACAGCGTCCATAGATAGGTAAGGCGTAATCAATTTTGGATAGCATTAGTGCTCTGGCAACATTGATGAGAATAGTAGGGTGTATATAGCTATGTTTACAAGTGAGATACTTAATAATATTTAGTCTATGTACAAGCGAATTTCTTATATAACGGCAATGATCTTTAAATAGATACTTAGAATCTACGATTAATCCTAGGATCCTCAACTTTTCTTTTGGCATAATGATGCAGTTGTCAACATTTAATGAAATGTTGCATGATATCTTTTTGCGACAGATATGGAGAAGATTTGTTTTTTCTAAAGAAATGTGTACGCCAGAATTTGACGACCAAGATGAAATATTGGAGAGAATGTCAATGAAGGTGTTTTGGACAGCAGCCGTGTCGTTTACCTTTGAGTACACCAGTACATCATCTGCGTAAATTTGATGTTCAATGTTTTTATAATTAGAAAGAAGTTGGCTTAGCTCATCGAAGGCGATAATAAAGAGTAAAGCTGAAAGAGGTGAGCCCTGTGGAGTACCATTTGAGAGCTTGTGGGTTATTGAGTGAAATCCATTAACAGTGACTGAAAGTCTCCTATTTGTCAGGAAAGATTTTATAAAGTTTAGAGTTCTGGTGCCCACTCTCCATTTTTGTAGTTGTCTTAAGACTACGTGAATTCCAATACGATCAAATCTTCTTCTTAATTGGCGCTATAACCGCCTAGGCGATTTTGGCCGATTTCAATATTGCACGCCAGCCGCTCCTCTGCTTTGCTGCCTGGCGCCAGTTAGATATCCCAAGTGTAGTCAAGTCCTTCTCCACCTGGTCTTTCCAACGTAGAGGAGGCCTTCCTCTTCCTCTGCTACCACCAGCGGGTACCGCGTCGAATACTTTCAGGGCTGGAGCATTTTCTTCCATACGTAACACATGACCTAGCCAGCGTAGCCGCTGAATCTTAATTCGCTGAACTATGTCTATGTCGCGGTACAGCTCATACAACTCATCGTTCCATCGTCTGCGGTATTCGCCATCGCAAAGACGTAAAGGACCAAAAATCTTTCGGAGAATCTTTCTCTCGAACACTCCAAGCGCCATCTCATCCGATGTTGATAGGGTCCATGCTTCTGCGCCATACATTAGCACGGGCATGATGAGGGACTTATAGAGCGTGGTTTTCGTTCGTCGAGAGAGGGCTTTACTGTTCATTTGCCTACTCAGCCCAAAGTAGCACTTGTTGGCAAGAGAGATTCTTCGTTGGATTTCAAGGCTGACATTATTGTTGGTGTTGATGCTGGTTCCAAGATAAACAAAGTCCTCTACTTTGTCAAAATTGTAACTGTCAACAGTGATGCGGGAGCCAAGGCGCGAATGCGCTGACTGTTTATTTGATGACAGGAGGTACTTCGTTTTGTCCTCGTTCACCTCCAGACCCATTCGCTTCGCTTCCTTGTCCAGCTTTGAAAAGGCAGAACTAACGGCGCGGTTGTTGAGGCCAATGATATCGATGTCATCGGCATACGCCAGCAGTTGCACACTCTTATAAAAGATGGTACCTGACCGGTTTAATTCTGCAGCTCGAATTATCTTTTCTAGCATAATGTTAAAGAAGTCACACGATAGGGAGTCACCCTGTCTGAAACCTCGTTTGGTATCAAACGGCTCGGAGAGGTCCTTCCCAACTCTGACTGAGCTGGTGGTGTTGCTCAGTGTCATTTTACATAGCCGTATTAGTTTTGCAGGGATACCAAAGTCAGACATCGCGGCATATAGGCAACTTCTTCTCGTGCTGTCGAAAGCTGATTTAAAGTCGACAAATAGATGGTGTGTGTCGATCCTCTTCTCACGGGTCTTTTCCAATATTTGGCGTATCGTGAATATCTGGTCGATGGTAGATTTACCAGGTCTAAAGCCACACTGATAAGGTCCAATCAGTTCGTTGACGGTTGGCTTTAGTCTTTCACACAATACACTCGATAGAACCTTATACGAAATGTTAAGAAGGCTGATCCCGCGGTAGTTGGCGCATATTGCAGGATCACCCTTCCTGTGGATTGGGCAGAGTACACTTAAATTCCAATCGGCGGGCATGCATTCGTCCGACCATATTCTGCAAATAAGCTGGTGCATGCACCTTACTAGCTCCTCGCCACCATACTTGAATAGCTCAGCTGGTAACCCATCAGCTCCAGCGGCTTTGTTGTTCCGTAGCCGCATAATTGCTATTCGAACTTCATCGAGGTCGGGTGACGGGATGTTAATGCCGTTATCAGCGATTTGGGGTTCGGGATCTTCATCTTCTCCGGCGACGCTTTCGCTGTCACCATTTAGCAGAGTGGAGAAGTGTTCCCTCCACAATCTAAGTGCGCTTTGGACATCAGTCACCAGATCGCCGTTCTTGTTCTTACAGGAATGCGTAAGTCGCCGCACCTTTTGGTAAAATTTTCGGGCGCTTTTCATGTCGGCTAGCATCTCAAGCTCTTCATACTCACGTATATCGGCCTCTCTCTTCTTTCTACGGACGATACGTCTCTCTTCCTTTCTCAACTCCCGGTAGCGTTCCCATACAGCTCGCGTTGCGCCCGATCGCAGCGTGGCCCTGTAGGCAGCATCTTTATTTTCCGAAGCGGCGCGGCATTCCTCATCATACCAGTCATTTTTTCGGGTTCGCTGAAAGCCAACGACTTCTTCAGCGGCGGTACGCAGTGATCGAGAAATGTGCTCCCAGTGCTCGCAAATTCCGGTTTCTTGAGAAGTGCTCTCAGTGAGCAGGTGTGAGAGTCGAGTGGTGAAGTTTTCAGCTGTCTGTTGCGATTGCAGCTTTCCGACGTCAAGCTTTCGCTGTGTATTTACACGCACGTTTTTTGATGCACAGAGGCGTATGCGCATCTTGGCTGCGACAAGATAATGATCCGAGTCGATGTTCGGTCCTCGGAGTGTACGTACGTCTAATATACTGGAAGCATGCCTTCCGTCTATCGCAATATGATCGATTTGGTTTCGCGTTTTTCGATCTGGAGACAGCCACGTAGCCAAGTGTATTTTTTTATGCTGAAACCTGGTGCTGCAGACCACCATGTTTCGGGCCCCGGCAAAGTCGATCAGTCTCAGTCCGTTAGCGGAGGTTTCATCGTGGAGACTGAATTTTCCGACAGTGTGACCAAAGATCCCTTCCTTTCCCACCCTGGCATTGAAGTCACCAAGCACGATTTTGATATCGTGACGGGGGCAGCGCTCGTAAGTGCGTTCTAAGCGCTCGTAGAAGTGATCCTTGATCACATCGTCCTTCTCTTCTGTCGGTGCGTGGGCACAAATCAGCGAGATGTTGAAAAATCTCGCTTTGATGCGAATCGTGGCGAGACGCTCGTCCACTGGAGTGAACGACAGTACTTGGCGACGAAGCTTCTCTCCCACCACAAATCCAACACCGAACTTGCGCTCCTTTACATGACAGCTGTAGTAGATGTCGCAAGGCCCAACAGTTTTCTTGCCTTGCCCCGTCCATTTCATTTCTTGGATGGCGGTGATGTCAGCCCTTACTCTTACGAGGACATCAGCCAGCCGGGCAGCGGCACCTTCCCCATTAAGGGTTCGGACATTCCAGGTGCATGCCCTTAAATCGTAGTCCTTAAAACATTGCTTGTGGTCGTCATCAAAAAAGGGAGATCTCATCCGAGGCACATTGAATACGATCAAATGCTTTTTGGAAATCTAAAGACAAAACAGATACATGATTTCTACTGGGCAGAGCCTTTGCGACATAATGATCAAAACTGAGCAAGGCATCAACTGTACCGTGCCCTCTTTTATAGCCGACCTGTTGAAAGCTTATTACTTTATTTTTTTTTGCGTACCATGACAGCCTATTGCCTACAATTTTTTCTATTACTTTCCCAAGACAGCTTAGAAGGGAGATAGGACGATAGCTATTGACTTCAGTGGGCGATTTTCCGGGCTTCAGTATTGGGATTATATTGGAAGTTTTCCAGTATTGAGGATAAACCCCGGTGTCAAAAATGTTGTTATACAGCTTAACAAATCGTACTTTCATCGACTTCGGCAGGTTTTTGATTAACGGATAGGATATCCTGTCCAATCCAGGCGTTTTTCCTTTAACTGACGAGAGGGCATACTCAAACTCGGACATCGTTATTTCTGACTCTATTGCTTTTGCAGATGAGGAAAGTGTATATTCTATTTGACCTATGCTATCTAGGATTGATTCTTTGCTAATTCGGAAGTTGGTGCTAAAATTTTCATCTGCGCTTTCACTTGAGTAATGGTTTGCAAAGAAGTTCGCAATTTGATCAGGCATAAACAAATGTTCGGCAGGAGTATCTAAACGTGTAACTGATGTGTTTTTGGGTCCACCAGATAATATATTTATGTCTCTCCATATCTTTTTAAGAGAGCAAGCGGGATTTATGTTAGCAGTGAACTGCTGAAAACTTTGTCGTTTAGCTTCCTTTGCTTTACGACGAAACAAAGCATTCACTTTTTTATAGTTAACAAAATTTTCGAGAGTTTGACAACGTTTATATTCATGCCAGGCCGATTGCTTTTTTGAACGGAGAAGTGTAAGCTCAATGTTCCAACATGGTACATTGTACAAGGTTTTATTTCTATTTGTTTGCGGGATAGAGCGATTTGCTGCCGCGCGGATAATTTTTTGTATTGTGGCAGCTTCTCTATTTATATTGCAAGAAAACGGGGTACAGTTACTGCCTATGTCACATAGTCCTGAATATGTACACCAGTCAGCAAAGTCTGTTTTGAATATTGGTTTTGGATTATACGCATGGCGAAATTGCCGATTATTTATTTCAAAAGAAATAGGGTAGTGGTCACTACCGTGTAGATCACTTGATACTCTCCAGGTGAGATTTGGAACAAGAGCTGCGGAGCACAATGTGAGGTCAAGGAGTGAGAAGGTGCCGTGGGTAGAAAAATGGGTTGCGTTACCATTGTTAAGGCATATAAGGTGAAAGCCAACAGAGCATCTTCAATCAGTTTTCCTCTACAGTTTGATGTTGGAGATCCCCATATTGGGCTCCAAGCATTGAAGTCACCCGCAAGAATGGCGGGAGCTGAAACTTGTTGCAATAGGTGCAAGATGTCGGTATTTGTGAAGCTTTGTGTAGGTGGAATGTACGCGCAAATTATATTAAGCTTGAAGTTTATATCAACTTCGACGGCGATTGCCGATATTGCAGAATGGATAGCAATTCTTTTATAAGGCAGGCTCTTTTTTATCAAAATTGCAACGCCTTGCTTACTAGACGCTATATTCGAAGAGTTATAGAATATGCCAATATATTGCTTGGGACAGAAAGCGTTAACGTTGTGGGCTAAATGGGTTTCGTTGAGTAGAATTAATGATGGGGAAAGAGACTTTACCAAGAGCTGGAGGTCATGGTAATTATTATAAAATCCGTTCATATTCCATTGTAATACTGAGAACATTGGAAATTGAAAATAGAATTAAGTGAAGATAACAATGAAAAATAGGTTAAAGTTGATTATATACATACGTGTTATTTTTTAAGAGAATTTATAAAATATTTAATTTATGTTTGTATGAGTATGTATATTAATTGAGTTGATTTCTATGTAGCAGAAAATATTTCTGCATAGTCTTCGGTACTCATTGTTGAGTCCTCCGCCAGAGCGGGAGATAAATTAGCAGAGTTTGTGATAATATGGTTTGTGTTGTTGATAAGGAGATTTATTGGGAGATTTAAAGTAGAGTTTGAGTTTGATTCAAAGTTTGTATTGTTCTTCATGGTATAGTGATCATGCTGTTGCTGTGTGAGAGTGAAGTGGCTCTGATCTGGTATGTCTGTGTGTGTGGGTGTAATAAGGTTGAGTGAGTGCTGATCTTTAAAGTGAGAGGTTGATTCGTTTATTAGTTTGGTGAACAGGTTATTGAGAGTTTGCGGAGTGTTTTCAGATAATTGGTCATCAGATATTTGAGGAGAAGATAATTCTGAATTGACAGGTATAACGTTTGCTGATGAGTTAATTTGTTGATTATTTGTGCTACTTGAGACAGTAGATGAGAATGAAGGTGCATTTTCGGGGAGAGAAACAGTTGAGTTGTATATTTTTGTGGCTTTTCGTGTGGTGCATTTTTTTGTAGTTTTGATTTTTTGTATTTGTTTCGCTTGCATGAATTTTGGACAGCTGTTTGAAGAGGCTGGATGATCTGCATGACAATTAGCGCAAAAGGTACGTATACATTTTAGAGGGTTATGGGGAGGCAGGCTGCAGTTGTTGCATGCTGCTTTTCCCTTGCAATGTTTCACGGTGTGTCCAAGTAACTGGCAATTTTTGCACCGCATGGGGTTGGGTACATACTGCCTTACATTAACCTTTCGCCAGGCTATATCGATTTGCTCCGGAAGGCTAAAGAGGTCGAAGGTTAGTAGTACGACACCGTTTGGTGTCAATTGGTTGTTTTCCTGTTTTTTCTGGAATTTGTATGCAGCGACTACACCTTGCGGACTTAATTCACTTACAATTTCTGCTTCACGTACATTGTTCAAAAAGGGGGCAAATACTGTGGCTTTAGTATGATTTAAATTGTCGTGATATTTGGCTTTTATGCTACAGATGCCAGGGAGGTATTTCAATGCAATGAAGCGATCAGCTATTTTTTTATTGTTAACTAACAACAAGATTTTGCCATCGCGGAGCTCACTTACTGAATTGATTTCACTACTCACAGCACAGATGGCTTTGTGTACAGCAAAGCAGGAGTATTGCATTAGGGTCTTATTTTCTTCAGCTGATTCAATAGTTATGTACTTAGGATCATTACTACTTTTTTTAACTGTCGGTAAATTAGGGAATACAAAGAGATCAGTAATGTCGAGTTTTTGTTTGGATTTCTTTTCCTTTTTTTTTCTTTACTCTGGAGTTATCGGCAAGCAGGGCAAACCGATTACTCACAAGGGAATTGGGCCCGGGGGCCATTTTGCACTAAAACACTGAACTGTTGTAGTAATAGTAGTTTTTTCACGCTAGATTAAGATTTTTTAAATAAAGGAGGTTGAAAAGAAGGTGGCAAAGCACGTGGTTTCCACTAGAAGTAGTGAGAGCACAAAACTCAGAAGCACACAGAAATATACAACCGCTCGCTGGATGGATGGATGGACACAGTGAACCTGCAATTAGCGGAACATAAGACCGAGGCAGTGCTCATTAGCAGCAGAAAAGTGATAGAGACCATCAAGCTGAAAGTCGGTGACCAAGAAATCACATCACAACCTTATATCCGATATCTGGGAGTGATGCTCGATGCCCGACTCAACTTCAAGCAGCAAGTGAAACACGTAAGTGCCAAAGCGTCGATGGTGAGGGCTAGTCTCGCACGATTGATGCCTAATGTCGGCGGCCCAAAGCAGAGCAGAAGGCTATTATTGTCGTCAGTAGTCACATCAGTGCTCACATATGCAATATCTATCTGGGCAGACGCGCTGGAGTTACAAGAAGCATGGAGAAAGGCCGGACCAGTTTACCGTCTGAGCGCTCTGAGAGTAGCCTGCAGCTTCCGCACAATATCAGAAGAAGCAGTGTGCGTCATTTCCGGAACTCTACCTCTTAGAGTTCTCGCCGAGGAAAGACGGAACCTCTACCATCAAAAAAGGTTAACTACACTGAGCTGAAGTATTCAGAACAGAAGAACGACTACACAGTATCTCACGATGGCAATCACAGTGGGATGCTTCAACAAAAGGAAGATGGACACATCGTCTCATACCGGAAATCGACGTCTGGATCAATCGAAGCCACGGGGAAGTCAACTACTACCTCACACAGATGCTGTCATAACACGGGCTTTCGGGCGTATCTTCATCGCTTTAAGCATGACGACTCCCCAGAGTGCCCGTCCTGCCCAGGAGTCGGAGAAGATGCAGAGCACGTTTTCTTTGAGTGCCCTCGCTTTTGCCATCAGCGAGAACGATTGGAGGGTGCCCTCAACATCAAAGTTCAACCAGAGACCATAGTCGAACAAATGCTTTCATCAGAAGCCGCCTGGAATGCCACAAGTACATATGCCACAGAGGTTCTAATAGACCTGCGTTCCATCGAGAGAAGAAGAGTAAATGACAGAAGATAGAAGAAAGGAAGTTAACACCTTAGCCATCAGAAGGAAGAGCAATAGCTAGATCCTCCCCTCACGAAGTAATGCTTGACGGCGGTTTCCATGAGGATCAGAGGCAAGAGAAACGAAGGGAAGGTTTTAGTCGGTATTAGCATTGACATGTCACCAGTCGATGTTCGAGTCCGACATATCCAAGTGAAACACCTAAGCTTGTTGAATACGTAAAAGTATTTCCCCCCTTCGAAAAAAAAAAAAAAAAAAAAAAACCACTGACATTCGCAAAGGCGAACAGAAGTTGCGTCAGCTGCGGCTCGCTTCATCCCGGTAGGGAGGATCCCTGTGATCCGTCCCAACTTCCCAGCCGAAGCGGCCGCTCTAGCGAATGAACGCGACCACCTTCGCCGCTCCGATCCCCGAAATCCTAACATAAAGGATTTAAACGTAGAGATTCGGACCAAAATAAGCGGAACAAGTGGGAGGAGCTTTTGAAGTCCTGTAACCTAATCACGGGCGTTGGTAAGCTCTGGTCCACCGTGAAATCCTTATCCAACCCGACGAAGCACGAAGACTGAGTGGAAATTTCATTCGGGGATCGTGCCTCGTCGGACCCGAAGAGATGCGCGAGCTATTTTAGCCGACAATTTATACTGTATCCTTCGGGCGTGTTGATGCTGAAAAATTTAGGCCCCGCGGGAGTCGAGTTCCTCACATGGATCCTCAACTTGTCAATGGCCACCCTCATCATTCCTGACATCTGGAAGGGTGATTCCTATCGGCCGATTTCCCTGCTTTCGCCAGTGGTAAAGACACTTGAGTCCCTACTCCTCCCGTATTCCACATACCACCTTGGGTCGGCTAAGCATCAACATGGCTTCCGGAATATACACAGCACAACAACAGCACTTAATGCCATAAACACACAGGTGAACCGCGGTCTTAACCAAAACCGCCCCTGCGAGAGAACCGTCCTAGTAGCATTGGACCTCTCTAAAGCTTTCGACATAGTCAGCCACTCCACGCCACTAGCTGACCTGGAAGCATCGACTCTCCCGCAGGGACTGAAACGGTGGACCGCGAATTACCTGTGTGGTCGTCAATCATCGGTATGGTTCAGAGACAATACGTCTAAACTAAGGAGGATTAAACAAGGGGTACCGCAGGGTGGCGTCCTGTTCCCACTCTTGTTTAATCATTATATCTCCAAGCTCCCTCAACCCCAAGAGGGAGTCCCAATTGTCTCCTATGCCGATGATTGGTCGATAATGGCAATCGGCAATGTGATTGACGACCTGTGTTCGAAGGTGAACGGATATCTCTCCGACCTTGCCCATTTCTTTACTAGCAGAAACCTGGCGCTGTCCTCTGCTAAATCCTCGGCGACCCTCTTTGCTACCTGGACGAAGGAGGTCAGGCTGGATCTCAACATCCATATTGATGGCAACCCCATTCCGACGGTTAATCACCCGAAGATTCTGGGGGTGACTTTCGACATCCTGCTCTCCTTCTCCGCGCACACTACCGCAATCGCCAATAGAGTACAGAGCCGCAACAATGTCCTCAAGTCGCTCGCCGGCAGCTCTTGGGGCAAAGACAAAGAAACGTTGTTGGCAACATACAAGGCGATTGGCCGGCCGGTAGTAAACTATGCTGCGCCAGTGTGGTCGCCAGAATCAGGCAAGACGCAGTGGATGAAGCTGCAGACCTGCCAGAACGCCGCACTGCACTCCGCACGGTGACAGGATGCCTGCTGATGTCGCCTGAGGAACATCTCCACCAAGAGGTCAATGTGCTCCGCATTAAGGAGCACAACCTCATGCTCAGCAAGCAGTTCCATGCTGGGTGTCACCGTTTGGGGCACCCAAATAGGCATCTGCTTGCAGTGGAGCTACCCACCAGGCACATCAGAAGGCATCTCTTAGAACTAAAGGACGAGATCCAGCCACTCATAACGCAACCGCTGGATCCGGAGGTGTACCGGCTGTTTATTATTTAATTATACAAGCTTTACTTATAATCATTGTGAATATATACAAGTGAAAAGTCTTCTCATTGTAAATGGTCAGAGCTGATATGGGATGTCACATAAGGGCTGATAAGGACTGCCAGACATAGAAATTGCACGATAAATATTATGTGAATACAAGAATTCGAGTAATAAAAGGCAGGAAAACCAGGGTGCCGAATACTGATTTTGATCACAGTTTCCCGAAAGGCAACCCCGTTTGCACAAAAATAGCCAAAAAGGGTTGGCGTGATGTAATTACATATTATTTCTGATTTCAAAATACAAAAGCAAAAGTTTAATAAATTTTATTATAAATATTTCTGGAAATTGTTTGTATCTTGTTTCTTTCCTGTCTCACTTTTAATTTTATTGGGAGGCATTCATATACATATTTGAGGTAGACATCCACAATTGATATGACTAATTTGTATTAACAACATAAAAGTAAAACATGCTAAAATAGTTCCAAAAGTATATACGTAGTGCAATATATAACATATGTTATATTTATGTATATCGGAAAATAGCTATGTATGAAGAAATTAAATTTAAATGAAATTGCTTGAAAATGCAAATGCAAAAGTGGTCAGTCAATTCAGTCATCTCTGACCATAATTCATCGTGAAATTGTTGCTTTGAAAAGATTATCACCCGAATATGCCAGTTTTAGTCAGAAAATGCGTAATGCTGTTAAGAATCAGACAGAAACTTATAGTAATATGCAATTTTTGCTTATGTATCTTAACTCATATTTTCTTTTTCAAGTTCGTCTTTCTGTCTCAAATTAGTTCAAGAAATAACATTTTATATGTTCATTGTGTTAAGAATGTTGGGATTAGCTATACTTCTCATTTTTTCCACCAAGAATTTGCACCAATTGGTACAAACTATCATGAACAAAGTTTCTGCAAAGTTACCACTGTAATGCAACCCTGCATGGAGGAGGCCATTTCAATTCAAACCAAACGGCACTGCGCAAAAGGATAAGATATCGAACATTTTATAAAATTCTGTATTTAAACACATTTTTCAATAATACATATATCTATTATTTTTATATATTTTCAGTTATTCCCGTGGTGTAGCTGTTTTCAAAAACCAAGAGGGTGAGTATAATATACATACGTTGATATAAAAGTTGTCAGCAAGTATGCTAATTTCTTTTATTTGTTTTCAGGAAAATGGTAAAGTCAAGATGCGTTGTTGGCTGCGAATCAGGAGGCCCTTTACACTCCTTCCCTCCTGAAGGAGAAATAGCCAGGTAAGTCCTGTTTTAATAAGTTATACAATTTTGTAGAAGTGAAGGGATTTTGGTAACTTCACCTACCCAGTAGAGAGTTGCAAGGGGAAAAGTGTTTAAGTGCCCGCTGGTTTTTTGTTTATAGGATACTTGAGCACTTTTCGCTGAACTCAAAACATAGATCTCAGTAGTTGTAATTTTCTTTAGTTTTATAAATTGGGATTTTTTTACAAATTGTAAAATCTTTTAGTTCTGTAAATTGGGATTTTTTTTTATAAATTGTAATTTTTTTTTTATAAATTGGGATTTTGTTTTTATAAATTGTAAATTTTTTTAGTTTTATAAATTTGAATTTTTTTTTTATAAATTGGGATTTTTTTTATAAATTGTATTTTTTTTTATAAATTGGGGTTTTTTTTTATAAATTGTAAATTTTTTTTAGTTTTTGAAAGCATGGTTTTTTTCATGAATTGCAAATTTTTTATAATAGTTTCATAAATTATAATTTTTGTAATTGTATTTTTTTTAGTTTAATAAATTATGATTTTTTTTTTAATTGTATACGTACATATATACGCATATATTCATGTGTTTTTATATATGAATTTTTTTAGTTGATTTATGTGATGTTATATAAAACATGATAATGTGCCATATAACATATATGTATGTACATATGTTAGTATGTATGATATTTTGCTCTAGCACATGATTTCTTATCGTGTTTTCACTAGGCGTCGTAAATGGGTGCAGCTGTTGGGTGTGGTAAATCCAACAGCGAAACATATTTTCGCATGCTACAGACATTTTTCTTTAAGGATGAGAAGGGGGCGGTTTTTATGTAAAGGTGCCATTCCTGATATTAATGTAAGTTTACCTTCCCCCACAGCGATAAATAATAGCCCAAATGACTTAGTGGAAAACCAAGTTTCAGGTAGCTCAGATGGACAAGACATACAAGACTCTATCGTAGAACTAGGTATTGAAGATTTTGAACCGGTACTTTTTTCACACAAGTGTGTTGATATCGCCTTAACTTCAAACAGCGATCTGGCTGAGGTTCAGGCTTCCTTGAGTGAGTCCCTTGACCCCATTGTACATGAAGAATTCGCAGATTCTTCCTCTCTAGGTGAATCAAATTTAGTGAAAACTTGGGCTAATAGTCGTCAAACTCAAACTGACGCATATCTTTCTGAAGGGACTCCTAGAAAAATAAAGTATCGGGAGGAGCTAGACGATCAAACGCAGGAGTTGGAACAGTTACGCAAAAAGGTGAAAATTTTAGAAAGGCAGGTTTTGAATTTAGAGTCGCGACCAGATTTGTCTCTTCAGAACCGACAAATCGAATAGCTATGTAGCAAATTGCCTCCACATGTTGCTATATGGGCGATTCTCCCTGAGCCCGCATTTTTGCGAGTCAAAAATTCGGAGAAAAAAATGTTTAATTTTCGCGCGTTTTTTGTTACTAATTCACGTGTTGATACATACTTCTGGAATGCACTCGTGAAGTGGACGAGCTCCACGCATCGATCTATCTTGCCTCGCATCGAAAACTTGCCACGGTTGTGACATTTTATGCCGTGCCACGGTTGTGACATTTTGATAGTTTTTTGCTGATTACAAAGAGCCATTTCCAGTTAGAAAATTTTCCGAGAATATTTAAGTTTATACCAGCAAACTTCAACAAAAAATAGTTCAATCACCGAAAAATAAGCTACTGCTTTAGAATAACAACTGCCACGGTTGTGACCTGTTATGCTTGATACATACCGTTTTTCACTATTTGTCGGTGGATAGAATGAACACAAATGATTCAAACAATGCTTCTATACAATCAAAACGTACAAAATCACCTGCTGATTAAAATTGACGCATGCGCTCAGCAAATTTGTTCGCTAGATAAGCAGTACGAACACTCAAATTCGAAATGTGTTATTCTTCTCAAAACTGATGGACACTTTTTGAAGTCGACTTTCGTATGAAAAATGGAAGAAAAAGCATCGTTTTAACTCGTTTTATTACAGGTACAGTTATATATTTTATAAACATATATCCCATTTTTTCCATTATTCTTTATTTGAGTCATGACAGTACATAATATTCTTAAAATTAGGGTTGTGGACATGCCACGGTTGTGACATTTGTAGTGTATTATGTACTGTAGCATGGCAATAGTGAATCTCTGATGAATGAATTCATATGGATTTGTTACATAAAGTCATTTTTTACCTGAGCATGTGTTTTATTGATTCAAAATGCCCATAATATACTCTCAATCCTCAAAGGACACAAAAACGCGGGCTCAGGGAGAATCGCCCATATGTGTGAGAAATTGCTTGAAAAATACACCCCGTACTCCGAAGGGTTACAGATTTGATAGGGAATTGAAAACATTACCTCTTACAGTAAACTTCTTGTCACCTATTGCGTTTAGATACCTAAAGCCCCTCTTCAACTGGCGTTCCAAAACAACACTTCAATTGTTTGTTCAAGGTTGGCCACGTAATCCTGGCTGCAACTCTAGCAGCATTAAAGCTCTGGAACTAAGAAGCCGTGGTTTCACAGACGCACAAAGATATGTTTCTATCTGTTGTGACGAAATGTCTTTGAAGACCCATCTGCAATATGAGCGGAATAGGGACTCAATAATAGGGCTGGAGGATTATGGCGACGAGAATCGCACCTCCAGAGTAGCTTCAAGTGTTTTAACGCTATTCGTCCAAGGAATAGGTGGGGAGTCTTGGACGCATCCCTTAGCGTACTTTTTTGTGCACAAGGCGTGCAGAGGAGATATAATGAAAAAATACATTTTAGAAGCCATAGGCCAGCTCCAGAGTATTGGTCTTCATCCTTGCCAAATAGTTAGCGACCAAGGTAAAAATTGTTTCAGTTTTTCCAAGTTGGTAGGAGTTACAATAGAGAGGCCCTTTTTTGAAGTAAATGGAGAGGAAATCGTATACTTCTTCGATTCCCCTCATCTTCTAAAAAGTACTCGGAACTGCTTAGAAAACAAGAAAAATAAATTAACTTTTAATGGACGACCTGTAGATTGGATGGATATCGTCCATCTACATGAGCAAGGTTCTCAGTACGATATATCTTGCACTTACAAGTTGACCTCGGCACACATTCGACCTAAACCCTTTCAAAAAATGAGCGTGCAATTAGCTTCTCAGGTCTTTAGAAATTCTGTGGCAAGTGCAATGTTCGCTATCTACAGCTCCGGGAGTTTAAATAGTTCGAGATCTCTGTCTTTTTTAATACACCCGAATTTGTCCTTTTTTTCGATAAACTATTCAACATTTTTAACAGTAAAGCATTTGGAGACATTGGAAATTTTAAGCAACCATTTTCAGCTTCTGCGGATCAATTAAATTTCCTTGAGGAAGCCGAACAGATTTTAAGTTCCATCAAAGTTTATGATATCTTTGGTCGGGATATTACAAACAATTTTAGTTATATCAAAGGTTGGCTTCTCAACATTAATAGTTTACGACGCTTGTGGCGATTCTGTTCACTTAAGGGATTCACTTATTTATTTACTAGAAAATTAACGCAAGATAAATTAGAAAATTTTTCGGTCATATACGTAGAGGGGGGTCATTCGATTCGAGAATAACTCCGCAGCGTTTCTCCTATCTTGTCAGACAAGCCTGGGGCATAGGGTATATTAGATGCGTTGACGCAGGAAATTGCGAACTCTTGCCCGATAGATATATGTATTTTAAGTACTTCAAAACGTATAACTGTTCAATGCCTTTACCGCAATTTGATGGTGGCATTACCGAAAAAGATTTTTTCTCCACCTTGGAGAAACAATTTTCTAATAGCCACCTTGTAAAACCTCCTAACGAATTTATTGAATTTATTGAAAAAATCGAAAAAATTTACGCGGATAATTTTGATTCTACTTGCCATAGAATTGAGTTTTCCCAGATATTGTTAGATAAAATGGTAGACGTAGAACCGTACTTTTGCTGTGAAAACTGTAATCCGGATGTTTTAAAACCAATTTTTATAAGAAAAAGAACTTATTTCCTAGTAAATAGTTTTAACAAAAAAGCCAACGATCCATCTTTTAAAAACATAAATTTTTTGTGCGAAACACAGCCGTAAAAATTAAACTCATTTTAAATCGTAAAACCGTTTTTTATTGATTTGATTTTTTGAAATGGGCTATTTTTTGTGTTAGAATTGCATGCTCAATTTTTCTTCTTTTCTTTGCAGCATTTGAGTATTTTTTCTAGGTGTAGGCCCTGTTTCCCCACCTTTCCCAGTTTGTTTCGAATAATATACTAGAGGTAGATAGCTTATCGCTGTGGGTTTCCTAAATATTAGTTTGTTCTTTATATTTTTGTGGCTGAAAATTTATATGTACCTGATCGTTACGTGCAATCTTTTATTTTTATTGTAAAAGTAGTTTTTAATCTTTTAAATGAATTATTCTGTAGTGTTGAATTTATATTTTTTGTTTGTAAGTAGTTTAGATGGGTAATAGGCCTCCAGGGGAACCGAACACCCAAAAAAAATCGGTAACGCGCCTATATTGCAACCTCAGTGGTGGTGCGGAAAAGCAATACCATATTTACTTTTATACATGTACGTATATAACTTTATTTTTTATTATTTAATAAATGTACATATGTAATCAATTTAAAATTTATTTAACAATTTTACATATTTTGGGCAAATTTTTCATTTTCATATAATTCCTTATGTATGTGCAATAAACATCTACGCAAATTCATAAAACTTAAAAAAAGCGTATAATTAAGAAATTGCTAAAAAGTTATGGTTCTAATAGCTATTAAAACAGTTTAAGTAATTACACATATTGCAGCGGTGAACCTTTCTCAGTGAGCTTCTTGAGAATAATACCATAGTCGATTTCTTGTAAGAACTGCAAAAAAAAATGTAATTAGCCTCAAATTTATTCCATTTAATACCAATATTGACATATAAGTAGGTGTGAAGAGCTTACCTGACCCGTAAATTGTTAAAATCCTCATTTGTTTTCAGCCACGGCATAGCTTCTGCATGCTATAGCAAGCAATGCTACGTTTTCCAAAGTATGAGCACGCTATAAGCCAAGGGGCTGCAAATAATTTTTATTAGATACACTGTTATACAATAATTTAGCTTACACCTACCTTTGTTGTGTATTCCACTAAGCCTTGATTCGTCATGGAGCAGAGAAGCTCCTGACCACTACTACTACCACCACCGTCACCTCCGCCGACACAGCCACACCTGGAAATTATTCCATTAAAGTCGCCTAGGTTGAAGAGCCCTATTGTGGGGAGGGGGAAATATGGTAATTTATGGTTTAAATTTAAGCAAAATTAAAATTTATCTTACCTTATTTGACTGAGCAGCAGCAATTTTTACACGAAAGAAATTGTGAAAGAGAAATATGAAAAAAACATCAACTTCACTGTTGTATTTTGATGCAGTTTTGGGAAAAATGAATGAAAAATGTTATTCAACTCGAATTTTAACAACATTTATAATGTACACATGAAGTAAGGTTCAAGGCCACGCACTTTTATATTGCAATTTTTTCAATACAATTGAACTTTTTTTCATATTTGCTACTTCGCCGACAGTTTCTACTACACATTTTTTGGACAGTGTGAAAACAACTCTGTGTAAAAATGGTGCATAGTTCCCAAAAAATACATCTTTCCAAATCAGGTGATCTCAGATGGGCCTAATTTTGACGTCTATGGCTAAGATTTTTCACTTGTATATATTCACAATGCTTATAATTATGATATGAGATCTAAAGTGGTGAAGCACCTCTTTCCCGACAGTGTAGCTAATACTCGATCCACTGTAGGCAACGACCATTCTCCGTAACTACGTTGAGCTCGGGGAAGTCAACTCACAACCTCTCTTCTCTGTTCTGTTTGTGGACCAAAAAATGGGTGATGTGTACAGTGAATCTGAGCTGCGTATTATTCCCAATTGCAACAGATCATCAACTAGCTCCGCTATTTTCTGCTTCGAGATAGGTATGTATGTATAATACAGATTCTTTGCAATTGGTTTTCCCGAGGTGACTTATATTTTCATTTTGAATCGGTTTGATGTACTAAACTCTAGCAGTATAATATTGTTACCGATAACACCTCTATACCTATAATTGCTTCGCACGCTATCACTGCATCATCTACTACTAACATTTCAACTAATCATGGCACTTCATTAATCTTAATTTTTGTTATTACCTTTTCACTGCAAAGAGTTTCCCCGCCCGCGAATCCAAAAAACTTCAGCTCATAAACAAAACGTTCCCCAATTCGTAAGGTAATTGATCATTTCATCAGTGACCTGCAACTGCCAGAATCAATAACCGTACTAAACTGTATTTCGTTTTTACTCATAAAAGCTATATCTTTACAGAGCTCTTTGCACACACTTCGCGTAGATCCTGTGTTAAGCGAAGAATGCTTCACACAACTTATGAAAACTTAAGGTTGATTGTGCTACACATAGCGCAATGTTTATCAGAAGTGCAACCAACAAAATAGAGTGATTCACAATATTTTGCACTTCGAAGCACATGACCAGCTTTATATTAATTAGGTAACAGATATGCTGATACACAAAAGTTTCTCAATATTTTGCAGAAGAAATATAATGAAAACATCATTAATTAGTTTTGAATAATTTATTTGATGGTATTACCGGAATCGTTATAAATAAATTTCTTTAAATAGTTATTCAAAATAGCTTGTTCATGTACCAATAATTACAAATTGTAAAGTAATATCCATTAGATGAATTAAGACTTAATTTGGAAAAATAAAAATAATTCCCGTTTTTAACAAGTGGTAGAAATGTAAAATAATGTGAATATCATCTTAAACGCACTTGAAAAAAAAACTAAATATTGCTTGTTTAAATTAATATTCATTCGTAAATAAAAAAATATTTTATAACATTGCTTGAACCACACATGTGACTTTTCAATAGTTGTTATCTATATATATAAAAGAAAGTCGTGTTAGTTACACCACTTATAACTCAAGAACGGCTGAACCGATTTGGCTGAAAATTGGTGGGGAGGTAGCTTAGAAGCAGGGGCAGGTTATAAGATCCCGTTACCGTGGGACGACAAAAAAAACGGTAAATTTGATTTTTTTTCTTCGCCCTTCATATATTTTGCTTTTGCTTTTTTGTATGAAAACTAAAATTTACATGTACTCTGGCGGCGAAAGGTAATATTGATGTAAATTGTAGTGGCATCTAGCGGACAAGGGCAATATCCATGTAATTGGTGTGAATTGCCAATATTAACATGTATTTTGTTTACTTTTACGAATTTTGTTGGGTGAAAAATTGACAGTTAGAAATTTTGAAGTTTACCGGTTTTTGTGTTTGTTTCGAGTGTCTATAAATATTGTGCCGATATTATTATCATTAAAATGCCGCGTCCAAGACGATCAAATCTTCCCCGAAAAAGCCGTAATGCAACTAGGATGCAAAACGTTGCGAATGAAAGGACTGAAGAAGTACAAGAAATTGCACGTGAAGAGCGCCGCTTTAGTATGGCTCGACTTCGTGCTTCTCAATCACAAGAGCAAAGCGAGGCAGTCCGTGCAAAGGCTCGGTTGGCTATGAGAAATCATCGAGCAAACCTAAGAGATCAACATCTTGATAATTTTCGACGCACAAGGAGAAATTTATCAAGTACTGATTTGAATCGAGCAGCGTTTCGATATGATTGCAGCACTGATTACTGCTTGCATACTAGCGTTCGCATTGGGCCAATGGATGTGGTTTGCGAGTATTGAAGTTTTCCAGAGAAACGCCAAGATTGTGCTGCCTTAATGGGAAAGTGAAATTGCCATTATTGACTCCCCCACCTGAGCCATTGCACTCATTGCTACTACATAATTCAGAATGAGGTCATTAGTACACTATATTCGTTCAAATCTATTGACTGTGCAACAAATGCAGATGATGCCACCAACTATCCAATTGAATTTTTAAACTCCTTGGATGTGCCTGGCTTACCACCGCATAATTTACGACTAAAGGTGAACTGTAAACTGTGCAACGGAACGCGTTTGGTGGTAAGTAAATTGATGAACAATGTGATTTACGCGACGATACTCAAAGGAAAATTTGAAGGTGAGGAAGTTCTCATTCCGAGGATCCCGATGATCCCAACCGACATGCCGTTTGAGTTTAAACGACTTCACTTTCCGATCCGTCTTGCATTCGCCATGACCATTAACAAATCACAAGGCCAATCCTTGAAAGTTTGTGGTCGAAATATAGAAAATCCATGTTTTTCCCATGGTCAATTATATGCGGCATGTTCAAGGGTCGGAAGACCAGCTGCGTTATTTGTTCTTGCACATAGTAATAAATAAAAATATCGTCTATCACAAGGTGCTTCACTGAAGAGTGCAGCCTATGCACTAAAATACATGGCCAATAAAGAATCATTACAATAATTGATTTTTGGTACTTACTTATATTTATTATCCTAATAAAAAATTTAAACTCTTAAAATCAAGAATCTGCTCATTTATTGCTTCTAAGGCGGAGCAATGTTCGCCGGGTCAGCTAGTAGTTTATAAATATACACGTACGAAATCCGCCCGGTTTCGACCACAAAACAAATACTAGTAATATATGTATGTGTGTACATACATATGTACATAGAAGTACAAAATACAAGAACACAAGAGAATTTGTAAACACAATGCTATTGGCAGCACTGCATTTGAAATCCCACTTATGAAACTTACAGGCAAGGCGAATCCATACAAGGTGGTGTTATAAATACAACTACAAAATTCCTATGTATTTCGTTTTTGTTTCTGCGTAAGAGTTGTCAAAATTTAAATACATTTTGGTTTTGCTTTTACGGCTTTTGAAAGCACATACGCAAAAGCAAAAACAAAATACATGTAGGTGAATAAAAAACAAATCAAATCAGCTGCTCTTATGCCATCACCTTCTATAAATTCGCCTTGCTTACAGGAAAATCAAAATTCAGCAGCCCCTTTTTTGTCAGTTATCCTAATTTTCGCCTTAAAACATATACACAAACAAATTTAACAGATTTTTATGTGACAGCGAAACATTTCTGCGAATTATCCATAATCAGCGTTTTAGCTTCTTCTACTTCACCCAGGAACTCCTACCTTATTTGATTTGCTCTTTCACGTTGCTTAATTTTAGTTATTTTACTCGGCTTACTGTAATTTCTTTCTCTGAAATTGAAGCAAAAAGGACCAGTTTCCTCACGTCTTATGCCCCTCGCATTGTTATTTTGCACTACTGGTCTTTCTATTTTCTTTGCAAATTCACTTTGTTTAAATTGGCTCATATTGTTCACCTCTACATATATTTATCAACGATTTCAACAAGTTGGGCCACGTCTTCTTTCAACCCATTTATTATGTACCGAATTATTGTACACTCTTCAAAGTTCTCTCTTCTCTTAAGAATGATAGAAAACAAGACTGCGCCTTCCACGCTCCTGATAGTGACGTAATAATAGTTTGAGAATGAGAAAGCAAAGAAAAATTTTAACGAAGAAAAGGAGGAAGCGCAGAAGAAGCCAATAAACGGCAGAATGAATGGAAAGTTTTCTTAGCATTGTTTGTGTAAAATGCTTTTATTTCATCAGCGAATGGGTGGACACTGTCTAGTAGGCAAGGAGAGGACTAGCGGGCCTACACTCTCACTTGTACACTCTCACTTATACCTATTATAGTATCAACCGAATATGAGCATCAGCGGGATTTGTAACGTGGGGGAAATCTATTAAAAAATGACTTATAAATTCACTCCACTCTCTAAACACTGACTGCGCATCTGCCCACTGTTTGGGAATACTCTTAAGCTTACAGTATTGAAATTTCAGCAATGCAAATGCAATAAAAAATCAAACCCAGTAAGAAGAATAAATTAAGTTTCGTAAAACTTTAAAAAAATATGGGATCAACATGACGAAATTAAAATATTATAAAAATTTATGTTTTAAATAACAATAATGCCAATATAAGTTTTACATATGTATGTACATATATAAAACAGCATATATATAAATATATATAAATTTTGAAAGCATTAAAAAATCAATAAATGTATATCCAGTTGTGTCAAAAAAGAACTTTTAATCGACATTGCTAATGTCATTTTTTAAATAAACACAATAATTGCATGTAAAATTTAACAGTATATTCAAAATTTAATACACCTGTTTTTTATATTTTAATATGAATATCCCGACATCTTGGGAAAAAAAACATGCACTCCCTTTTTCCATTCAATTTTAAAAATTAAAAATTTGAGTCAGGTAACCCACCTTTTCGCTGTTCATCTGCCCATGATTCGGTTGTGTTGCCAGCCTAGACCACAAGATTATGGGACGCTCGGATTGGTTAGCCAAGAGAGCTTCATACCTTATTACCTTTAACGACATTGGATGAACAACACTTTCCCTTGCAATAGCTCTACATTGTTCGGTGATGATTGCGTGGCATTCATTTGTGTTGTCTGCTAGTGTGTATAATGTGACACGTTTGCCTTCAATGATGAGAACGCTGGCCCTTGAGTTTGCGTCTACGGCAGCGCACTAGTGTCCGTTGAAAACGGCAGCAAACCATAAGCTGTTTAGCTGAACCAAGACGTCGTCTGTGCTGTCAATAACTCTATGGCACCACTCAGGCAACTCACCTGCACTTCCAACTGCTTTCTGACTTCTGAGTCGTTACTTGTTGATGCGTCACCCTTCTCGTGAAGTACAGCTCCTGGCGTCGTCATTACTTCCAATGAATTTCAACATCTGACTTCTACATTTCTGAAAAACCCAAAATCAATGAATGAATACAATGTGAAGTAAGAAATAAAAAAATTAATAGTAGAACTAGAGATGGTAGCAATGACCGAGATGACACTAGTGTGTATAAAGAATTTGAATAAATCAACCTCGATTTGGAAGGTGCCATTGCCCACCTATTTGATGTCCTCGTAAGAGTAAGGGCCGACATCAGCGCCATTCAAGAAATGAAATGGGCGAGGTAAGGTAAGAAACCGATTGGACCTTGCGACGTCTACTACAGTTGTCATGTAAAGAAGCGCAAGTTCGGTATTGGATTTGTGGTGGGAGAGCGACTTCGTCGCCAAGTGCTGCCGTATACTCACTCCGGTGATTCGCATCAATATCTCGCTGATTTGCGCCCACGCCCCAACAGAAGAGAAGGACGATGTGATCAATGATCCCTTCTACTTATATAATCGCCTAGAGAGCAAATTCAATCTCCACGACGAATCCTCCGCCAACGGACTGAGACTGACCGACTTTGGTGGAGCCCGAAATATTGTAGTCTGTAACACCAGGTTTCAGCATAGAAAGATTCACCTAGCTCCAGGCCTGTTTTCAGATCGAAAAAGGCGAGTTAAGTAACCTATGGGACGGTAACGTGGGTTTTGAGGAGTACCCTAAGGAAATCACTGACCAGGCTCCAAAGAGTAGCATGCGTGTGTATAACGGGAGCTATGTGCCCGTGTCCGCCAAGAGCACTAGAGGTTGCCCCAACCTAACGTGACTTCACATAGTTATAGAACAGGCAGCAAAAAAAACCCTACTTAACATAGCTAAGAAAGATTATGGGAAAGTCATATCGTCTAAGAAAATGGAGACGCGTACTGGCTACCACTAGCTCAGCTCCCCAGATATCATCGATCCTATTTTGAAAGGAATTTTAAAATTGAATTAGGAAACAAAGTAGCATGGAGAGTATCCGCACTAGAAGGACACCTCCAGGTTAGCAACCTGCACTGATATACTGACGGTTCTAAAACACCGGAAGGCATAGGAGCTGATGTCTTTGGCCCTAAAACACACTTCCCGGTACCGATGGGATGGACGCCAAACATCTTCCAAGCGGAGATGTACGATCCTGTTATGTGCAGAGGTCACCAAAAGGGAAACTAGCGCAATTAATAGTCATTCGGAGCGTTAGTCAAGCAGCGCTTAAAGCTCCATCCTCATATAAGGTGAAACCGTCACTAGTACATCATATTCAGCTGCTCTGGATTGACCCGAGCCTTTCCTAGCGATAGGACAACACACTATTAAGGAAGAGCTTGGGATAGAAGAAAACAGTTTAAGAGGAACACTGACAACTTGAGCCAGGGTTATGCCAGGCGAAGTATCTCCTGGGAGGATACAACCATAAACGCTTTAGGCAGTTTATGCACCTCTCAAAGAACAGGGCCCGAATCGCGGCATTCGTGATCGTGCGAGCAATTGTATCGAAACAAATTTCGTAACGTTTCGAGTAGCCGGATTGCCGCACTCGATACGTAGCGAATCTAAATTAGCTCACAGTAACAGCCCTGGCCTTTCTACAAATGACATTTACGAAATGGCAAATCAAAACAAAATAAGAAACATGTTTGTATTTGGAAGAAAGTAATTGGTTAAAGTCGTGCTACATTATTTTTGCTTGTGCCGTGAATTATTAGTTATATTTTCTTGTATTTGCTGAAAACCCATGAACTCAGTAATATTTTTGTATTCTTCTTCGGAGGGGTCGGCTTTCCAATAAGGAACCATTGCCTGTTTTAGCCAAAGTACTGGGAATTTTTTAATGAAATTCGCAGGGGGTGTTGGGGAGATGCTCACTGGCCGTTTTTAATAACATTTTGCGCACATATATTTATATTTTTTAAGATATTTGTTCTTAAAATTTCTTGGCTTACTTCACAATATTTTCATATATGCACTACACTATTGAAGTTTATTCTTACTAATACATGCAATTTAATGCTTTTATAACTTCATTCACATATATTTTTTTACAAAATGTGTAAAAATTAATTAATTTAACTCAATTTTCTAAATCTATTGCTTTCTTCTACAAACGTAAACACACAATGGCTGAAAGATGGCCGCCATACTTCATTACTGGTGATGCCAGATCCTTCAAAATTGAAATACTCTTTTTTACTCTAAAACATGTTGGGATGCGTAATGAAATCGAATTTTGTAAATTCCAAACATTCATTTATTAATAAATTACGATTGGAATATACACTTCTTGTAAAAATACAGAAAGGTGTTCTACGCAAAAATACTGTGGATGGCGTAGCCGAAGTTGGACCGGCCAGGGTTATTTTTTTAAAGCGCGGCCGAAGGCCGCCCACGCGGAAAGGTGTTCTACGCAAAAATACTGTGGATGGCGTAGCCGAATTTGGACCGGCCAGGGTTATTTTTTTAAAGCGCGGCCGAAGGCCCCCACGCGGAAAGGTGTTCTACGCAAAAATACTGTGTATGGCGTAGCCGAAGTTGGACCGGCCAGGGTTATTTTTTTAAAGCGCGGCCGAAGGCCGCCCACGCGGAAAGGTGTTTTTGTTTTCAGAGGTTTTTTTTAAGATTTTGTTTAGCAACATATGGCAACATCGAAATTTCAGTTCAACTGATGTACAAAGGAAAAAGTGAGGTTAAATTTGACCATTTTTTCAACTTTAACAACAAATAACTTACAACCTAGAAGCCTCCGGTAGACGGGATTTTCAGATTTAGTATCTGGAGGACCCCCTCTACCCCCCCATAAAACTCTTTTTTTTCAAAGCGTGGTTCCTTATTGGAAAATTTTCCCCTTCGGAGTCTGAGGATGAAAACTTCGAGATGATTATTAGAGGCCGAATGCGAGATAAAAGCAATCCCATGCCATTGCCGGAGGCAGCGTATGTAAATAAAATTTGTATTGTATTAATTTCATTTGCCTACTTACATGTTTATATTTTGTATTTGCAGCTTCAGAAAACGGTTCAGACTTTCTAAAACTGCCTTTAGCTTCGTATTGGCAGAATTGAAATTTGAAGGGCATCTATCAACCGCAGTTACACCAATGATTCAACTAGCAGCAACTTTGTCTCTTTTGGCCAGTGGAGGCTACCAGCACTTGGTGGGATATGATTTTTTTATCGGAATATGCCAAAGCACAACTAGCAAAATTATTGGAAATGTAGTCCGCGAAATAGAAACTAAGCTATGTCCCCAATTTATAAAGTTCGTGCCCGACAGTCTTTTAGAATGCACGCAATCATTTGTTCAAAAATATAAAATTCCTGGAGGTAGGATTAGCGGTTTTATTATGAGTAAAATGTAGCGCTCTTAAAGCTGTAGCATACTAACTATATCTACACATACATATGTATGTATGTATTTTTATATATTACAGTCATTGGATGCATTGATGGCACACACTGTGGGCTACAAAACCAACAGCGAACGAGTAAATGTTTTTGAACCGGAAAGGATACCATAGCCTCAACTCAATGATAGTAGGTTGCATATAAAATGCATTTACATACACATACTTCTCAAAATAAATTTGTTTGCAGATATGTGACCATGAATACCGAATTTTGGCCATTGATTCAAAGTATGGCGGAGCCGCGCACGATTCCTTTGTGTGGAAGCATTCAGCACAAAGAAAGTTTTTGGAGGAACAATATAATCAAAATAACTTACAAAATTTTTGGCTTTTATTGATGATATTGTTTCTTACAAATAATTATAGATTTATTTTAAATAATTTTGATTTACGGGAAACCACATAAATCAAAATTTTATTCAGAATTTTTAGAAAGTTTTCGAGAACGCAGTTTTGTAGCTCAATGAATTTTATAATAGTAAAGTGCAAGTTTCAAGCCACTGAAAACTACCGTTGATTTGTTAGAATTTTTTAAGCCGAGGGTGTTGCGTTTTTTTTCCATATAAAATTCAATTCTGTTCACGCGTTATATGGAAGAAAACAAAAAAAAAATTAACACCGAATCAGCGACTTGAAACTTGCACTTTATTATTATAAAATTGATTGGGCTACAAAACTGCTCGAAAACTTTCTAAAAATTCTGAATAAAAGGTTTGTAATTTTTACGAAATTTTTTTGAAATTTGATTAACTTTTGCGAAGTTTGTGTAATTTTTTAAACTTTTATTTATGTGATTTCCGGTATGCATCGAACTATTTTTTAAATGAAAATTATTTAATATAAATAAATAATTATATGTAAGAAGCAATATCATATTTGTAGAGAGTTTGTGAATACCCTGTAATATATAGTATATAAGCGCGTTCTACTGTTCGCCCTCTCTTTAAGTAAAAGCTTTGCAACTGTGTATTGTAGCTCAATGAGCATAAGTAACTCATCAAGCACCACTCAATAAATGTCATCCGACCTGCAAACACGTCTTTCATTTGACCTCCCACTACATGGCGCAGCCGGTGAAAAAGTTAAACAACGTGGACTAATAGTAAGAAACATAATTTTATGGGAAAAGCAAAAGTAAATCAAAGTTTTGCACGGGCTAAACCACGAGGAAGACCACCAAAGACTATTCGGTATATTTATAAAAACCAGACAATGGAATACGTGAAAAAAGTGAATGAACTTAAGTTAAGCGGTAATTTGGCCGATAATTGGCGAATCTTCTGGCAAAGCTAGCTATAGAGCTTGATAAAAAACCAGAACCGGTAAAGGTGGCGATTTTTCTAAATGCAGTTGGTTCGGAAGCGGTCGATATTTTTAATGCGTTGAACCTGAGTGACGAAGATAGGAAGAAGTACAAAGAAGTGACCGCTGCTTTTGAAGAATACTGCAAGCCAAAATGCAATGAGGTTTACGAAAGTTTCGTTTTCCAAAATCGGAACCAGACGAATGGCGAACCGTTCGATAACTTTCTACTGGAAATTAAGAAGATGGTGCGACGTTGTGGCTTCGCAAACGAAAACCGCATGGTGCGAGACAGAATTGTGCTGGGAACGAGTGACAAAAGGTTGCAGAAAAAATTGTTGGACACGCCAAACCTGACAATGGAGATGGCGATTAATTTAGCGCGTTCGGCAGAGGTGTCCAACCAGCAAATCACCAACATGCAGGGACTCGAAGCAGCAGTTGATGCGGTGCGGAAAAACATGGAGAATGTCGGAGTAAGAACATATAATAAAACAAATAATTTTCAGAGACATAAGAATGAAATGATAAACTGTTCATTTTGTGGAAGATCACATGTAAAGGGTAATTGCCCTGCTTATGGGAAAATATGTAATAATTGTAGAGGGAAAAATCATTTCGCTGGGGTTTGTAAAAAAAAAAATTGTAGGAGAACTTAATATTGAAAATAAAAGTATGAATTCAAGTTATTCTTCATTGTATTTGGATGCTATTATTAATGAAAAAAGGGTTAGAATGTGGAGTGAAATGGTTGAAGTTGAGTGCAAAAACATTGAATTTAAGTTGGATACAGGAGCAATGGTAAACATTTTGCCTATAAAATGGGTACAAAAAAGGAAAAATATAAAAGTTGAAGAAAGTTTTGAAAAATTGATAGCATACAATGGGACGGCTATAGAAAACTTAGGAACAGTGGGCTTGGAGTGTAAGTTTAACAACAAAACGGAAAAAATAAAATTTTTTCTAGTTTGCGACAACTCAAATGCTATTCCGATTCTTGGGCTAGAAACGTGTATACAGCTAGGTCATATAAGAAGAATAAGTTTGATCAATAAAATTACTAAGGAAAAGGTGCTAGATAAATATAAAAACCTTTTTGTGGGTACAGGGTGTTTTAAAAAAGATTTTGAAATTGAGCTTAAAGAGAATGTAACACCGTGTACCAAGCCAGCAGCGAGAATACCCATTGCATTAAGAGAACCACTAAAGAAAGAATTGAAAAATTTAAGCGAAAAGGGAATTATTGCGAAAGCTGACAAACCAAGTTCGAGGATTTCTAACATTGTAATTGTGGAAAAACCAAACAAAAAACTCAGGATATGCATTAACCCAAAAGAATTAAACATGGCCATTAAAAATAGTTACTATGAAATACCAACATTTGACCAAATAAAAACGAAGCTGGTGAATAAGAAAATATTTTCAGTATTTGACTTAAAGGATGGTTACTGGCAAATTGCGTTAGATGAAAAGTCAAAAGAGCTTTGCACTTTTAGTACACCATTTGGTTGCTATAGATTTAAGCGTTTGCCGTTCGGCATAAAGATAGCCCCAGAAGCGTTTCAAAAAATAAATGAAGAAAACTTTGGGGGCATTGAAAACATAACAGTATATATTGATGATATTTTAATTGCTACAGAGGATGAAAAGGAGCATGATGAAGCTCTTGAAAAAGTGTTGCGAAGAGCAACAGAAAATAACGTAAAATTTAATGTAAACAAAATTCAGTGGAAGCAAAATGAGGTTGTTTTCCTAGGGCACAAGATATCGAAAGACGGTATTGAATGCGATAAAAATAGATTACGAGGTATTGAAAATTTAGGAGCTCCGAAGAGTAAAAAGGAAGTGCAGAAACTGATGGGGTTTATAAATTACCTGCGGGAGTATACATATTCCTAATCTGTCTGAGCTAAGTAACCCATTGAGAGAGTTAATGAAAAACTCGATAGTTTTTGAATGGTTGCCAGTACACGATAAGTGCCTGGACAGTATTAAAAACATGATTTTAAATGCGCCAATTTTGAAGCCGTTTGACTCGAAAGAGCAAATAACGTTACAAACAGATGCATCAAAAAACGGTATCGGGTGTACATTGTTACAAAAAAATAGCCCTGTTTGTTTCGCCTCGAGGAGTTTAACCGATGCAGAGACGAGATATGCGCAAATAGAGAAAGAAATGTTGGCCGGGGTTTTCGCTTGCCAAAAATTTCACAATTATATTTACGGAAGAAGCATTGATTTGGTCACAGATCACAAGCCTCTGTTAGGGATCATGAAAAAAGATTATAATAAAATACCTTCGCCGAAATTACAACGCATGAAACTGAAACTGCAAAGATATAACCTAAATTTTAGTTATTTGCCTGGCAAATATTTATACATAGCAGACTGGCTGTCTCGTAGTTATGCGAATGAAATCCAAGACGAAGATAAAATTGAAGGAATAGGAGAAATGGTACACTCAATTAACATCTCGGATGAACGGAAGGAACAATTTCAGAAAGAAACAGCGAAAGATTGCCTGCTACAAAAGGTGGTCGAATATTGCAAAAATGGGTGGCCTAAAGATAAAACAAAAGTCTACGAAAAAGTTAAATTTTTATGGAAATTTCACGGAGATTTATTTGTAGAAGATAATATTGTCTATCTTGAGAATCGTATTTTTGTACCACAGACATTGTGTGGGATTGTATTGACACAGCTACATAAATCCCATTTAGGGATCGAAAAAACAAAAAGTAGGGCTAAACAGCTTTTGTACTGGCCGAGCATGAACCAAGACATAGAATGTATGATAAGTAAATGTAGTCTGTGTCAAAAACATAGATCGAGCAACACGAAAGAACCATTAATAAATCATAAAGTACCAAACGGGCCATATGAGAAAATCGCCATGGACGTGATGGAAGTATCAGGTAGTAACTACTTAATTATAGGTGACTACTATTCAAAATACTTAGAAATCATTCCTTTAATAAGAAAAACTGCAAAATCAATATCGGAAAAACTCAACATTACATTTGCAACACATGGATACCCATTGGAAATAATAGCAGAAAATGTTCCGTTCGGGTCGTTTGAATTCCAGCAATGGGCTAAAGAAATAGATGTTAAAGTTACTACAACAAGCCCTTTGTATCCTAAGTCAAACGGATTTGCTGAACGCATGGTGCAGATAGCTAAAAAATTAATTTTAAAATGTGGTGCTGAAAAAAGCAGTCTGTGGCATGCACTGTTAGAATATCGCAATACACCAATAAAAAATTCAAAATTTTCTCCAACACAGTTGCTAATGGGTAGACAAACAAGAACGTTGGTTCCCGGTAGTCGCAACTTTTTTAGTAACGCTAATGTAGCCAATCAAGTAAGACCAATTTTACTTAACAACAACCTAATGAACAAAGAATATCATGATAGAAATGCAAGGAAGAAACTTGAATTTAAAAAGTGGGAAGATATATGGGTTAAAGAAGGAAACTGTTGGACTGCAGCACAAGTGGTTAAACAAACCTCAAACCCACGTTCTTACATCATATCAAAAAATGGTAAAACATTCCGAAGAAATTCGTATTTTTTAAGAAAACGGGTGTAACTATGAAATCATGAGATTCACGCACAGTGTAATATGTATGTAGGTAATCTACTAACTATAAACGGACGGAGTAATTATGTATACAAATAAAGCAAAAAGGGGAGATGTAGAGAGTTTGTGAATACCCTGTAATATAAGTAAATATAATGTACGTACATATAGTATGTAAGCGCGTTCTACTGTTCGCCCTCTCTTTAAGTAAAAGCTTTGCAACTGGGTATTGTAGCTCAATATCATAAGTAACTCATCAAGCACCACTCAATAAATGTCATCCGACCTGCAAACACGTCTTTCATTTGACCTCCCACTACAATATTGAGTTTTGCACCTATTTCAATGTCCTTAAGTGTATATACTTAAAGCTAAAGTATGTTTTTCGTAAACTAATAGGAGATTCGGGATACCCTTGGAGCCGTGGTGTTTAACACCATTCAGGAACCCTGAGGACGGTTCTAGTCAAGCTCGGTTTAATGAGATTCATTCCAAAGCCCGCTGTGTGGTTGAAAGAGCCATTGGTATCCTAAAAGGCCGTTGGAAAATACTCAGCAATGACAAGAGAAGTCGTTACCGCCCTGAAAAAATGGCACAATTCGGCAGTATCTGTGCAGCGTTGCATAACATTTGCATACACTTCAAAGATCCATCGTATTGCAGGTATTATGCAAGTGAAACTATTTATACAGACGTGGATATAGGAAGCGAAACTGAACTAACCAAAATTGGACATAAAATCCGAAATCACATAATGTTGTCGCTAGCAAATACTATTTAAATAAAACAAGTGAATTAACAATAATGATCTTTTATTTCATGGTATTATGGATGGTACATTTATTTATTCTTTTTTAAGGCTGCTAATTGGATAACGTTAATTTGCAGCTCTATTGCTTTAACCTCCATGTTAGCTTTGTGAGCTTCCTCTTTCAATCCTTAATTGATATTCCTCAAAAGCCATCAAGTTGTCTTTAATGAGGGCCAGCTTTTCTTCTTCGGCAACATGGTGTTTCTCTCTGTGGCGCTGCGGCTGGTAGAGGGTTTCGGAGCATCGTCGTTTTTTGGGTTGTAGCGGCTAGCAACGTCGTCTTCGTCACTGCTTAAAAGCTCTGGCATTATCTTTTTCACAGGCTCTATTTCTGGGGTGGAACTGCCAAAACTTTTAACTTCTCCCAGGCCTTCTACTGCACGGTCTATTCCGGTAGCCTGAAGCAGTTGCTCCTCTGCTGTTGTTAGGAGTTTTTCTTCGTAAGGGCCACCACCAGTCCTTTGTTTCGACGCTTTGTTGAAAGACAACTTCTTTTTGACGTTGTGCTTTTGGTCAGCAAACACCTAAGTTCATACGTAGAAAACAATATTTAAGTAAGTACACTTTTTAAAACAATTATAAGAAAGAAAAAAGGGATGGCGATTTCGCACCTTCCACTAAGACTTAGCATCCTACATGGGTGGGCCGGCCCCATTTAGCAGGTCAGACAAGGAGTCTCATAACTTATTGGCAGCAGCTTTGCCCGGACCACAATTCGCCAAAATATTTTTGGCCAAATCTTGGTGCTGCAGCATATACTCCGCCATCAAATTTTTTTTACTTCATATTGATTTTATAAACGTTAGTCCTAAAAATATGATTGTATTAATAAAATAATCAATAACATAAACGTTAACTTACATTTTTTTGGTTGGTTTTTTATAAAAATCCCACTTTTTGTACATACGTTTCAAAAAATTTGGTTTAACGATTGCAAATTATCAATCGAATGACATTTCGTTCGTTTCGTTTGAATTATCACTCGCTATCGTCTGACAGAATGTCAAATCATGAACGAGTGTACTCGATAACGAGTGCCGCAATCCAATAACCAACAATTTCGAACAGTTTTACTCGATGACGAATGCCGCGATTCAGGCCGAGTTTGAGCTGCTGACAGGCTTTCTCACAGGACACTGCAGGCTACGAAGTCATCTGTCCAAGATCGGAATGAGGTCGAATGAGTCCGGTCGCTTTTGGGACTCGGCTCCGGATACCCAGATGCACCTGCTTTATGAGTGTGCTGCTATCTCGAGAAGACGGCAGAGGTATCTGGGCACACTAGCCTAGTGAAGGACCTAGTACGCTCGTTACTACCAACCGGCATATTAGAATTCCTAAGGGAGTTGGGGTTAGACAAAGTACTGTAGAGAGCAGAGGGCACAATGGATCTCAAAGGTCTATCTATCTATATATCTTTGTATTCATTATATCACCTTTTATTTAATTTGAAATATTTATGTCGCAGAACTGAGTGTTTTAAATAATCTGTACGTAAACCTGTTTTTATATAGTTTGAAGATACGGGATTATTTACCAACATTCTCATTTCCTTATTAAATAGTAGAACTATATTGTTTCTGCATAGTACGTATTTTAGAAATAAACTATATAAAGTAGTATTAAAACGCATTGCGTTTTGTTCAACATCTCCATTATAATTGGGAATATAATATTGTGGAAAAAGTGCAAAACGGTTAAAAGTTACTTGAAATAAAGTATAGGTCCTGAAATACAGATAGTCCTAGGGATATAAATCGAAAATAAATGTGAACTGTGAATGAAGTAGAAGGTGGAGTCACGAAAAAAGCGACAAACCCGATTCAACTCTGTACGGTCCTTAATCACACCTGATTGGCACGAAATGGCAGACCAAGAGATCGCTAACATAAGAGCTCAGCTAGAAGCAATCACAGCTCAACTAACTGCAACCAGGTACGAATTGTCCTTGCTAAAACAAGCACAGACGCAACCATTAAATGTATCGGTAACGGAAGCATACACGGAATGTAGCCCAAACATAACCGACGCATCTTAAATTAACCTCCATACATTTAAGCATCTTCCAATATTCACGAGCGAGTGAACACAGTACCGATGTAGGAGGAAGAGAGCTTGGACGTTTATGAAGAATATTAAACAATTCCAAGGAACAACATAGCACTATACTGCTATAGTAGTACTATAGTATATTCCAAGATACAGGGAGAAGCAGCAGACGTGCTAATGAACCATAATACACCAAATAACTTCTATTCAATTATTAATCGTTTCGATTATGTATACCACGCAAACCGACGGCCTTACTAGGTATTATTAGAAGAAATGAAGATAATATCTCAAGTAAGACTTACACTTGTAGAATATCACAGCGAAATGAGCAAAGCATAGAATTTAGCTTTGGCAAAAATAAAAATGAGTGGAAGATCATACTTCCATGATGAATAAACACGCAAATGAAGAAGCAGTGAGAGCATTCCTTATAGGAATGAATAGCAAATTTATAAGCGGGACGCTATTTAGTCACATGACTAAGGATTTGGAGACGGTATACGCTATAGCCACCACAATTTACCTTGACACACAACAATCAAGAAACTATGGACTACTGCAAGGAAGAAAACACTACGAACCGCAGACGCATTCGAGAATCAACGTCGACATGAATCTCAACGCCAATATCGACCAAATGTAAACTTACACTACACGCAACCAGAACCAGTGGAAGTAGACAGGTCAAACCAGTTCGTCAGGACGACGCAGCACAAGCCTGAGGGTCAACAACAAGGATTGCCGCCAATAAATCCAATAGAGGAGAAATGCAGAAAAGGGATAGAATCGCATTATCTCGCAACTATAAATCGAACAAAATTCAACGCGATTTTTACAACATCATGTAAAGATAGATTTGTTTGAATATAAAGTAACATATCAATATAAAGTAAAAAACTAATGAACAAGAATAGATTTATTACACAATAGATAATGAAAATTACAAACAACCAATCAGTAAAATAGTGAAAAGAAAGAAAAGAAAAAATTGGGACCATGTAATTCAGGAATATGGACTGCAGCGAAAAAATGCACCGACGAAAAAGGGAAACCTAAGTGACGAATGGTTATAGATTTTCAAAAATTTAAACACACAGACAATTAAAGATAGATACCCCATTCCTGATGTAAGAATGCTATACAAAATCTATGAAAAGCAAAGGCATTTACAACCTTAGACTTGGAAACAGGATTCCATAAAATATTAATAAAAAGCAGCGATAGAGAAAAAACAGTATTTAGCGTCAATGGGGCGAGTATAAATTTTTGAGGATGCCGTTTGGACTAAAAAATATATGTGGACGACATTTTACGACCATACATAGGGAAATTCGCATACGTTTATATCGGCGATGTACTATATATTCGTCCTCACCCGAAGAACATATGGAGCACATAAATGTAATAATAAACGCTCCGCACCCAGCGAATATGAAAATTTCGCATGAGAAATCCCATTTTTTTAAAGATAGAAACCATAAAAGATTATCCCGTACCAACTTCTGCTAGAGCAGGCACCTTAACGTGGTGCAGGGGCTTAATCGAATCACAAATCGGATCTGATCAGTAGTGCGATTCACTAACTTGAAACGGTACGACAATTATTATTTTTAGCGGCAATATTTGCCGTTTGCACTATCGATTGTGCGATTCACTAACTTATTCTTAACGACACTTAACAGCTGTTTCGTTGTATTTATTCAAAGTGATAAAGAGTGGCATCTCAGTCAAACTAAATGCCAAAATAAGCGAAAAGCACAAAGAGGAATAAAAAAAAAACAAACGAATGCCTGCTGCCAAATATAAATTTGAGCGATTTTGTTATATTTCATTAAAGTGAAATAGATATTAGTTTGTTTCAAACTACAAACACTTAAAATTCTTTATATATGTATATTGCAATGATCCATTGTAGCAGAATTCCGGACTCTTCTATGAGTGTTTTGTTAGAATAGTCATCAATTCGACTCCAAGGAATATGCGGAATAACCTGCAAATATGCCATGGTTATCGTTTTCAAACTTCGCGTTGTGCTCCAGCGTATTTAGGATTTACATACATATATATAATTTTTTTTAATTATAATCATTTATCTATATATTAAAACTAAACTATATTTCTGTTTTTATACATGGATCCTTGTAAAAGTTTGCTTTTACCATTTGCATATTAATTGAATAGTAGATGTGGTGGTTGGCATAAGCCTTATCATGATTCCTTGGTAACAAAATTGATATGTGCGTGGAATCGACGGCTCCAATACAGCCTCCTACAAAGGGAGACGACGCCGAAGCAAACATTTCTTTAGCAGAATGGCGTTCCACTTGGGTCATAGAAAACCTCACTTTCTGGTAAATCAACGAATCATTGATTGCATCCGTTACCCGATGAATGCCGGCTTATGGAAAACTGGCTCATTGATATTCCCCATTGTTCACCTACTAGTCGTTGATAGCAACCAGTTGCGAAGAACCTTAACGCCGCTAGAACCTACCAATATAAAAGTAAAATTTAAAATTGCATACAGGCTTAAAGATTACACGAGCTACCTGTTTCTCAGTTGATATTGCTGTTATTCTGGATCCTCTTATTTGGTTATCAAGCTGATAAATTAGGTATTCAGCCAAGTCTGGAGTTAACCGATACAGTTTTTGAAAGTCTGTTGCATTTAGATGAAAGGGATTGTCCACATCTCGGAGTAAACGTCGATCCACTGTTGGAGCGCTTACTTCTTCATCACCTCGTGATAAATCATATGCCAAATATTTAAACGACATTATTTAATGTTCCTTTTTTAATTACAAGAAAACAAATCACTGAATTAAAAATTTTTCTTTTATTTAAACTGAAATCACGAATTTCGCTTTTCTCGATTGAGTTAACAACATAAAATTTTTTGTCGTTTAGTTGTCGGTTATCGACTAGCTAACATCAACAGCTGATTCGATGAATGCGAAAATCGTTAAAAAATGGCTACTGAATAGCAGGGTCGCTAAAATTTTGGTTAAGTTGAGTTAACCAAACGAATATCTTTAAAATAAGTTAGTGAATGGCAGTACAGGAAGAGAGTACACTGCCTAAGTTGTACTCCACCTTAATGACCAAGAACTGCCACCTCCTAATCCAGGGTGTTATGCGACATCGTGTTTCGGCAAGTTAGTATTGTCTGCTGAAGATATCCTCAGTGGCATTGCTCGACTGAAACCCTCGTCACATACTGATGTTGATGGTCTGTCTGCGATTTTATTCAAGCACTGTGACTCTTTAGTATACCCACTGATGTTAATATTTAATAATTGTCTATCTTCGGGTAATTTTATTGATGCCTGGAAATTGGCTTTCATTACACCTATTTACAAGAGTGGTAGAAATGATGATATTTCCAATTATAGGCCTATTTCAAAGCTTTCCACAGTGGCAAAGCTTTTCGAAAGCGTTATTCAAGAGAAATTAATATTTGCTGTTAAGAATATTGTATGCCCGCAGCAACATGGTTTCTTGCCGGGCCGCTCTACAGTGTCTAATCTAGCTGTTTTTTCAGACGATTGTATCTCTGCCTTTCAATCTGGGTTGCAAGTTGATACCGTTTACACCGATTTTTCTAAAGCGTTTGATAGGGTTTCCCATGTAATTTTGAATAAGAAATTATCCTGCATCTTTTTTGAGTGGATTGCATCTTATTTGCGTAATCGTCGTTGCGTGGTTGTTGTCAATAATGTTAGATCTTCGCCGTTCCTAGCTTGCTCTGGGGTTCCGCAAGGTAGCATTCTGGGCCCGTTGTTTTTTGTCCTGTTTATCAATGACATCAGTTCTTGCTTCTCATCAGCAAGATTTCTGCTTTATGCGGATGACCTTAAGATCTATTCTTTAATCAGTAGCTCTCTTGATTCTGAGTTGATGCAAATTGATTTGGATAACGTTAGTAACTGGTGTGCCAATAATCGCTTATTGCTGAATGTAAAAAAATGTTTCCAAATAACCTTTTCTAAGCGTTTCAATATCATTGACACCTCTTATCATATTTCAAACTCGCCCCTGTCGCGGTTAAAAGAAATTAAAGACTTAGGGGTTATATTTGATTCGAAGTTTACTTTTGCCAGTCATGTTAATTTCATTATTACTAAATCTTACTCCATGCTTGCTTTTGTTAGGCGAAACAGCTCGGATTTTACTGACCCCTATACGATGAAACTTTTGTATACGGCCTTTGTTCGCTCCAAGCTTGAGTATGCTACATTCATTTGGTCACCTTACTATGCGTGTCATGCAGCTAGAATTGAGAGGATCCAAAAAGTATTTATTCGTTTTGAGTTGCGTGAAATACGTTTTTCGGATCCTATCCCTTCTTATGAATCGCGGTGCCTACTGATTAACTTAAAAACACTACAAATCAGAAGAACAATTTTATCTTTGTCTTTCATTTTCGATTTACTTCATGGTGACGTTAACTGTTCCATTCTCCTTGAGAGGATTTTCTTTAATGTTCCGGCCAGGGCCCTTCGGTGTTCTGAGCTTTTTTTTATTGGAGTTTTCAAATCTCTTTATGCTCGAAATGCTCCTTTTGCTAGAGCTCTGATTGAGTTCAATAGAGTTTCTAAATTTATCGAGATAGATTTTTCATCTTCAAAAAATCAGTTTTTAAATTCTTTGAATTGTTTTTATAAATAGTTATACGTTATACGTTATATTTTTATTATTTTATTATTTTCCTTTATCGCTTATTAGTCTCTAAGCATGTCTACTTAGCCTATAAGAACTTACTGTACTGATTGGCTTAAATAAATAAATAAATAAATAAATAAGATTAGACAGTTTGCAGCTAGGAGGACAACCGGCTGTATTAGTACGGCACCTTCTCGACACCGGGCCGCATCGAGGAGTAACGGTGGCCTTAGCGTGACAAGGGGCGCTGACGATCGCCAGCCTCTTCTATCACAACTGTTGGGATGCGATCGGACGGATCTGTCTCCAGGCATCGAAGTAGATCGCCGGCACTTTACAGTCACCGTTCGCCGAAATCCGGCCAAGGTAAAGCGCAAACCTCTGAAGGTACGCGCAAAAGAAGAGGCAGACATCCGCCTCTTCCCACCCGGGGAGACCAGGAGCTCTAGATGACCGTAGGGCTGTCTGGCTTGGTACCAAAGTGGTACTTGCGCTACCTCGAACAAGGCAAATCACTAGAGATCGCCAGAGAGATTGCGGTACTGAGAACGAGGTATGAACCGACATCCGTACCCACTGAAGAGCAGAAGGGCAGGGGGTATATTGCCCAGAATAGGCGTAATACCCGCATCCGCATTACAGCGGTCAAACAGGAGCAGAGTAGATGAAGAGTCGTTCAGCAGACAGCTTCAGGTTGAACTACAGGTTCAGCTTTGTCACCGTCAGGCCCTGGCGACCAAAGATCCCGGGCGAACCAGATACGGCGCCGGGAAAAGTGCAGAATGAAGAGGCGTGCACACAAACACCTCAACTTTTCAAGGCACCGTCCAAGTCTCTTGTATTTCTGGCGAGTTTTCTGGAACCGGCAAGAACGGTCACTGGGGCGGCGAAGGTTCCCACAACGCAGGAACTAACCGAGGGACTCGACCTGGGTAGACTCGACCACGATAGAGGCAGCGAGAGCGAACTAAGACTCCCAAAGATTGAGCCACAACTATGACCCCGTCCGTGACGGTAACCCAGGTCAACCTCCACCACGAGAGAGCAGCTTCGGCTGTTATAGTTCGCCTCGGTAGATCTGGGCATAATACTGGCGCAGGAGTTGTGGGTCTACAAGAGCCAGTAAGTGGCCCACAGGAGTCAAACAGTAAGGTAATTTGGGATCTCTCATCTGAAGTGAGCATGTGTAGTGCTTGGTAGCAGTTCAAGCAAGACTGAAGGTGGACGGAGTATCCAAGGACATAGTTCTTGCCGCTGCCTATGTTCCAGGGGACATTAGCCCGATCCCCCCACCCGAGCTATAACATCTAATCAGGTATTGTGAGAATGCATAACTTCCCCTTATCATCGGATGCGACGCTAATGCGTATAGCGAAGAGTGGAGCAGCACCGAAACTAACAAAAAAGGTGAATCTTTACTAGAATACGTACTAAGTAAAGATCTGAACATAAGTAACGTCGGGCATACACCGACGTTTGCCACCAGAATCAGAGAAGAGGTACTTGACATTTCTCTCAGCAATAAACTGGCGGATAATCTGATCTCGGAATGGGAAGTTTCCACAGAACCCTCACTGTCGGATCATAGAATCATCCAGTTTAATCTGACAGAAACCCCAGGAGAGCAGACTGGGAGAAATATAGCAACCTAGTTAACTTAAACTACAGTATAGGACACACTCGTAGGGAAACGAATTGTATGGAGTTAGAAAGCAGGGTAACAAGGCTCAATGGCATAGTCACAGACGCCTTCAACTGCAGCTATCCTGTGACAAAACCAAAGGGTAAAACAAAAACCCGTTGGTGGTTCAGCATCACTCTTCCCTTAGGAAGACGGTGCGGAAGCTATTCAACAAAGCAGAACGCACCGGATGCTGGAAGGAATACACAGCAAATCTAACGAAGTACAGTAAGGAGGTATGAAAAGCAAAAAGAGACAGCTTTGGAAGCTTCTGCGAGGACATTGCTTCCCCTCCAGTTGCAGCAAGACTTCACAGAGTTTTAGCAAAAGTGAAAGTAGAGACTAAACTAGCCATTAAACTACCGGTCGCTATCTCGAGAAGACGTCAAAGGTACCTGGCTACACATAGCCCAGCGAAAGAACATGTACGCTCGTTGCCACCAACTATCATATTAGACTTCCTAAGGGAGTTGGTATTAGACGAGGTACTGTAAAGAATAGAGGGCACAATGGATCTTTAAGGTCGAAGTGCAAACCTCAAATATATGTACATATATCTATCTATCCCATACCAAAAACATTAAAAGAATTGTGTTCATTTTTAGGTTTATCAAGCTACTATAAAAAATTTGTTCAAAACTTTGCAGCAATCGTAAAACTATTAACTACCCATTTGAGAGGAGAAAACGGAGGAATTTCTAAGGAAAGAAGTGCAGAAATAGAAATAAAATTAGATAAGGTAACCTTAGAAACATTAGAAAAAATTAAAGATGCTCTACAATCACAGGTAGAATTATTTCAACCAGATTTCTGAAAACCGTGTGAATTAACGACAGATGCCTGCATTTTCGCTATCGGTGCAGTCTTGTCACGAACCAAAATCCCGATTTCATTTATTTCAAGAACCTTACACCAAACAGAACAGAGTTATTCAACAAACGAAAAAGAATTGTTAGCAAAGTTTGGGCGTTGCAGAAGCTCAGAAATTCTCTATGGTATAAAATCAAGAGATGGAAAAATTTCGGGGCAAAATTAGTGTATTCAAATTCTCAACACACTGCACAAAGCTTACCAATTGAAAAATTGGAAAGAGTAAAAAATCCGTTAACCTGCTTTAGAAACCAAATAGCTATAACTTACTCAGAAAATAACCTTGTAGAAATTTCGTCACAAAATATATTTAGAGATGCAAGGCATACAATATTTTACAAAACAAAAATTTAACTACTCGAAAAATTGAAACAAATAATAAATCCGCGAGTAACGAACGCACTATCTATGGACGAGAAAACATTATTTCTGTCGAAAAAAACTTAATTTCTACTTTCACAAACGTAAAACTGGTTATATCACAAAAGTTAGTAAAAGATGTAGTAGACATGGAAACACAAGAGAAAACACTGAATTTCTATTGGCCAAAATATTCAAAATTTATACAATAGAGAAGTACAAAAATGTGAAATTTGATTAACAAATAAATACGAGAGAAGACCAAATCAGATACCTATTGGCACGACACCAATACCCACGAAAGTTGGACAATGCATACATATGGATATATTTCTGGAAAATGGACGTTAGCTCAATGGACAAATACTCAAAATACTCAGCATTTCATTCGACTACAAACGGTCAAGTGGAACGCATCCACAGAACTTTAATTGAACTAGTAAACGAAATAACACAAGAACACTGTACAACACCGGACGAATAAATATTTGGGGCAGTTCGGCAATATAATAAAACAATCCATTCAATTACTCCGGAAACCCCCGAGGACGTTTTTCAACCAGCAGGGATATCCTGATATGCGTCAACGATTAATATCTTCACAGGATAAAGTGTTAGAATATCGTAATAAAAATCGTAAACGTATTAAGTATCAGAAAGGAGCAGTAATATATTCAAAAACTCATCGCAGAAATAAAGACGTACACAAATACGCGAAGCATACAGTAAAAGAAGACAGAGGCGATACTATAATAACGGTACGAGGACGTAATATCCACAAAGATAATTTCAGAACACGACAATGTGTAAATTAATATTTTTATTCATGTTGACATATTTATTCCAAACAAATGCTGATAAATTAACGAATTTGAGTGATAAAAAATATGTTCTAATAGAAAGTGATCCTGTGAGAACAATGCATTTCAATACCACGTGTTTAATTTAACAAAGATATTAACTTCTTATAAAAACGTAATAAAAACAGTATCCTGATTTAAAAATATTAATAAATAAAATAGAAGTACTAAAATCTCAACTATTTCATAATAGAAGTAGGAGAGCTTTAAATTTTCTAGGATCCATGTTAAAGTTTATAACAGGCAAGATTATGACGATTCAAAGCGGGAATAAATCGCTAATTGAATATAATAAACAAAAAGTTATAAACTCAAAATTGAAAAGATTTTGGAACCCTTAGATCCAAAAACCGCTACAGAAAACATAATTCTAGCCGAAGTTTTATACGAATTACAAACAATAACTAAACAATAAATTTTGCCAAGACCATTAATTTGTATTCAGGAAGTCTAAACTTAAAAGCAGTGAAGGATATAACAAACCATGAAATGTTAGATCTTCCTATTATAAATATATTACAATACGCTGACATACACATTTGTTACTGTAACAACTAAATATAATAGTCATGTATAAACACCATCTTTTGACACAAAAATGTGAATTTTACAATGTATACCCATTATCGAATAAACGTGGAAAGTTAATATAAGACAACAGAATAGCTTTATGTAAAAATTACCAACGAGTTTCAAAATGTAAAATGTATTTAAATACTTATATTTGTAAACAAGAAACACGAGATAAGTGTACGTTAAATATATTAGAAAATAAGCCTGCAAAATATAAAAGTAAAGATGAAAAAACCAACCTAATGATGTATTCCAAAAGGGACACATATTTGTTGATTACGAGCATACATACATGGAATGGAGCTCCAGTCGAAAGACCTCACTTAATACAATTCAATAACACTGCCATAATAAATGGTGTAACATATTACAATTCAGAACAACAAATCAATGATAGATAGGAGTATTGTGAATACTAGATGCCGACACAAGATATAAACCCTCCAACATTCAGGAGCTATCAACATTTCTTGAAGATCACCCTTTTCAATTCACGATGTACTTCATCTTTACAATCCTAATAATGGGAGTAATAACCTATCTACTAATTCAATTCTGTAAATGCTACAAGCTCAAATTAATTACCGACAGACAAAGAAGGATAAACAGATTACACGAAATTGAATTGAAAAGGATTCAACAGGAACAAATAATGCGTGAGGCAACGTAATTGAACGTAACGAATGTCGAAAGTTTGAAACCTTTCATACAGTATTCGATGATGTCGATGATGATAGTTGCATATATGCATCAATCCGTGAATGCCTCAAAAATGAGGTATATAGAACGCCTAACTCCCAATGTAGTATATTAACGCATCAAGACCTACACGAAGCAAAGGTCTCTCTCATTACGTTCACCCAATCACGCTATTTCAGCCGCAAACGTTTACTTTTAAGAGACTCGAAACCAGTCGAGAAGAAAAGCCCCCTATTAGTACACAGTCCATTTTTAGACCCGAAAGAGCTACTTCTAGCTGACTAGCCAATTCAAGCTTATGCTATAATGAGCGGCACCCCATAATCATACTTGAAAAATCTCCCTTTGCCACATTATATCTCACATTTCTCCATCTCTTATTGCTTCATGCCGAAGATCGCCTCATGCAAAAAATGGTCCGGAAAGAATTCTAACTTCCACGACTTAAGCCACAACTCAAAAAATGTACAGATTTTTTTTCTTCCAAAGGCAGTCATACTGTCAGTACGAATTAAATAATTTTAAAATATGTGAAACGCGCCACTCCATTTAACTCCATTTAACTTATCCAATATATTTTATTTAGTGGATATTGCCACATTGAAAAATTCTACGAAATGAAAACTGGTTGTCAAACTACAAAAATGAAATTACAAAAATGTCTTAATTCTAAGCTAAGTCTAAAACTAAGCCCGTGTGCTGTCAACGTGACTTCAGGAATTTTGCTGATTTGGCGTTTCCCACGGGAACGGTAGTCGCTGATCAGTTGTTTGCTCGACATTTGTGTTGCGCGTGTGCGGTGTTGCGCAATGGGTTGCGTTAGCTCCTCCTCCCTCCCTCCTCAAGTGTGGACGTCCCCGTTCGCAAATCCGTAGATTTCGAGCTACTAGGGTCGTTTGGTTTATAGAATTTCCCTTGAATTCCTTTCGGTAACCTTCTCTCGGAAATTTTAAAGGTACGTAATATGATGGCTATTACTATGGATACTATGAGTGATATGTTGGAGGTTAGACCAACTTTACTGATTTTGTTGATCGCCTCCAGCTTCCTTGTATTTCTTATTTAGAAATCCTTCATCATTTGCGTATAATATTTCTTCAATGGGTGTTTTCGGGTTTGGCTGTTGTAAGATGACGGGTAGAGGTTGCAAATTCCTCATCTCGTGCACGTAGAAAATTTTATTTTGCACTTTGATGGTGGAGTTATGCCATTGAATTATGAATGTTCCGCTCAGATCTATGGATTTGCTATCTATTTCAATTGGTCCACTGTAATCATTCAACAGTATCATTCCGGGTTGTAGTTATACTCGGCTGTTAATGTGGCCCGCGTTGACACTGGGGCAATTTAGGCGTTAACTATTATGTAATACATATGTAACTATTATTACTTAATTCTATTAAATTATTTTCATTATAAATTGTTATTTTATTATATTCCTTTATTTTTTATTCCAAACGTGTTTGTTTTACATTTCAATATTCTTCCAAAATCATTCTTAGTTATTTTGTTTTCATTTTTTCCTCTTTGAGTTTTTTCACAAGTTTATTTCTTAGTGGTAGGTAGACTTAAAATATAAATTATAGATGTGCCATGTGAGGCTATTTTTATATCGGTAAATTCGAATTCTTCTTCAATATTTATATAAGGTATTTCTTCCTTTCCAATAATTTTTTCAATTATGCTTTTCTCTAAATTTGACAGTATAAATGAATTAACAATGTTTGATTTTGCCCAATGTAAGGCGTATTCAATATTTATGAGTACTTCTTTAATAAACTGCAATTTGTATTTAATCCTAAGTCCTTCACTTTTAAATGTTGAAGAATCTCGTTAGTTTTATTATTTTCTAATATGTTTTCAATATTTGTATTAATTAATTCTTAGTCATGGTGGTCTGTGCTACCAGCAATCCATTTCCATGCTGTACCAATAAAATCTAATGAACATTTACTTTTATTCCTATTGGCTAATTTTGATTGGAATGTGCGAAGAGGGTGGTTGCTTGGAATATTCTGCCGATTTGTATTTTTAAGTTCTTTCGCAAATTTGTCATACTGTGTTGTGTCTATAATGTGGATAATTTTAAATGTTCCCTCCTGTATTCTCGCTCTCAAATCTCTCAAAGCTATCAGTTGTACATTGGAACAGTCTAGGAAATTGTAATTATGTACCTATAGTTTTTTAACTAATTTAAATTTATTCTATGTAGTATCTAAGGATCGAAGGCCTATGGCACTGTACTCGATTTTGTATATCTTTTAAGTCTTAAGGCCCGTTCACATAGGACTTTTGCTTTGCTTTGCTTCAGAGTTTCGCTTTGACAGATAAGTTCAATACATGATGTTATATGAGTCCTGCTAAATACAAAGCGAGAAAAGTAGAGCAAAGCAAAGCGAAGCAAAATTATGGGCAACTCTCAACTTTTGTACGCTTTGGCAATCAGCTGTTATCATTTCCATTTTATTTTTATTTTGGCGTGCGTATACACACTACAGACACTCGCGAATTTCAAACATTAGTAGCATAACTACTTCCAGCATATCAGTAAAATTAATTTTTTATTCTATCTTTAAACAAAACACTCTGAACAAACACAAATCGCAACTCAACAAACTACTAACGCAGAAACTGTCAAAGCGTTCTATGTAGCTGACCTTCTACGCCTCACGCTTTGTTGTTAAAGTTCGAACTGCCAAGCAAAGCGAGGAAAGTTCTATGTAAACGGTCCATTACTATTACGACTATGGCTTTTTAATCGATTTTTTCCATACTTTATGGTAATCTTAATTATATTTAAATTGATATTATTTTAGCGCTAATCTAATTTGACAGAATTTAGTATAATTCTCTGTCTTATTCGTTGAATGAATTGTTGAATTGTATTATTTAAGGGGTTACACCACTGTAGAATTTTTAAAAAAATCGAAAAAATTTTTTCCATCGTAAAAGGTCTTTTAGGATCTCAAAAATAATATACTAAAGTATGGATGGCGGAAAAAATGTCTAAATGTCTAAATTTCGTGTTCTATTAATAAGGGTATGTAAGAATATAATACGATTTTACAGTACCGGAAACTTTAAATGCGTTTTTCTCAAATCCACTTTTTTCGAGCTGGCCGGAAACATAACTCAAACAAATCTTTACCGATCGATTCAAAATTTTTACAGTACATTTGAAATCGTTATCTCCAGCGACGTACGTAGGGGTTTTTCGAAATTCAGCATATTTTTTTATTTATAAACAATTTTTTGATGATTTTTTGGTTCGAATTTGAAACTTTTTCTTTAAAGTGTAGCCATTTTACGAAAAATTAAAATATTTATCAAAAAACCCCTATGTACGTCTCTTGCTACTGTAATATGAAATTAAAAAATGTTTGGTTTTTTGTTCCAGATCAAAAATTGCGGGAGCTAGGTTTCCGGCCGTGGACCGATGCGAAAAAAACGCATTAGCGGGAAAATGCTGCAAAGCCGCCATTTTGTTTTTGAATTGCTCAACTTAATCGTTTTTCTGTACTTCAAGACTCATATTAAAAAACACTTTTTACAGAATTACAATTATTCAATTTTGATTGACCAAAAAAAAATCCCGAAATATGCCTTTTTTCGTGCTCTACAGTGGTGTAACCCCTTACTAGATTTGAAAAGTAGTTCCTCGAAGGTTAGACTATTGTTATCTGATTTTAAGCATCTCATAATTTCTGCTTGTCCGTTTGTGGTGCCCGCATAACACTTCGATATCCATTTGATTTTTAGTAATGATGAAATTGAGGCGGAGTTCAATGATTTCTCATTATCGATTACTAAATGGATCCTTTATATACTCTGGATGAAATTATTTTTACCTATTATTTATATTTTTTCGAATATTTGTCAACGGCCCATCTTTTCTCTGTGGACTAAATATCTATGTGAACGATTTCTCCACGATTTGAGCAATGTTTAACCTTTTTCTCTAATTTTTGGAGTACATGCTAGGGAAATAGTATTTTTTTAGAATTTGGGTTTTGTTTCCGCGGCTATTTCTATGAGCTCGTTGATGCTCTATCAGTATTATTTCTTCTTGTTCGGTTTCATTTGCGATATCCTCTAATAAAGTTTGTGTAAAGCGGATTTTTTACATTTTTGAAATATACTGGATAGATTTCGTGAATTCTGCCTATCATATTTTCTGTTGTGTAGAACCCATTAATAAGAGATGGACCTAAACGTTGCTTAAACATGTCAATTAAGTCCTGTGTGGAGATGTCAGTTTCAGTTATAGTATGTCTGTGATGATTGGGGAATGGAAGTTCAAAGGTGTAGTTGTTTTCATTCCCAATTAATAGAAATAATTGGTTTTTGAATGTGTTAATTGTTGCCGCTATGAGGAAATCTGCTGAGCTTTCTTCGCTGTGCTCGGTTGCAGTAAAGGTATTTACAGCTGATTTGGATGGTCTAGAAAGGGCGTGTACAACGATTTTTGTTTTCTAGTTGAGTTCATGTTTGTGCTCTTTTAAAATACATTTCCGTCTTTTCATCTTTCCGTTATGGTTTTTATTACTTAAAGCAAATGTGAAAGGTTGGTGGTCGGTGTATATTATTACGTTGGTTGAACCGTGGATGTAATTCCTTAACGTGTACAGTGCCCAAATTATCGCCAGATTATTTTTTTTTCATTTGCCGCCTAATTTTCTTCCTTCATTGATCTGCATATGAATGTAATTGGTTTTTCTGTTTGCTCTAAGACAGTACCTAGAGCGTAATTTGACAAATCAGTGGTGAGGAGGAATTCTTTTCGAAATCTGGGTATGAGAGTATGACCTCCTCTGATATTAGTGAATTTTTGATTTGATTGAAGGCTTGTTTAGCATTGTTGTTCAGTGTAATTATCCTTTTACTCGAGCCAGTTTTTGAAACTCGTTCGTCTTCTCCTCTGAGGAATGAAGTCAATGGTTTTGCTAATTTAGCATAGTCACGGATAAAACGTCGATAATAATCTAATAATCCAAGGAATGATCTAAAATCTTTCAAGGCCCTTTACTTTCGCATGATTCGTCTTTATACCCTTTCGTGATACTACATATAAAGCCTAGGAATTCTACTTCGTCTTTAAAGAATTCAAATTTGTCTAATTGTACTTTCCTCCTTCGGGCATTTTCAAGCGTTTGAAAATTAACTTCTAAGTTCTTTAGATGGCTACGTTCGTCCTTACCAAGCACTTTCATGTCGTCTATGAAGACGAAGCAAATTTTTCCTATATGATCCCTTAATATGTAATCTAGGGCAGGCTGGAAAATGGTTGGTGCATTCTGTACAAATGTCCAGACGCACGGTTGGATATTTGAAAATAGAAAATTAAAAAGATTTTGTGGTTTAGTTTTAAATGTATAATGCAGATTTATTCAATTGCATATATGTAGATATACATGAATTTGGCTTTACCTGTGGTGTGAATCCTTGGTAGCGTGTGTCGCTCTAGAAATCCTGTGAACGAGTGAAAGTATGAAAAAACGTACGGTTGCCGTCAACCGCAGTTTTAGTGGAAAGGAAGAAATTGGAAATGTGAACAAAAGGAATTATCCGGCGGGAAAAGCGGAATAATTCGCAGTTGCACATGTATGCGTATGTGTATAGACGCGCGCATTAGGGCTGTTAGAAAATATTTACGATGCGGCGTAAACATGCCGGCCCCCTTGCGGTAAGCAAAAATCCTGAGCGTTGACAACAGTCTACCACCAATTCACACCACATCACATATTTGATTAAAAATATATTTTGTTTTCCAATGAGCCGCTCCGTGCTCCTCCGCCATCGTCTCCTGTGCCCTACTGGGAAGGATGGTAAAAAAGAAACGTTACAGTAAGAACATACGTGGGCTTTTTTTTTTTTTCTTTATTTCTGTATAGTGTATAATAGTGTATAATAGTTTTGTTTATTTTGGTTGCGCTCCAGACAGCATCAACCCGAAGATGGTCGCCTGAGCCAGCAAGCCGCCGATTGATGCTGGTGGGGTGCCGCTCAGCATTATCTGGGCGTACGTGTCGACGCCCAATGTCAGTCGTACCGGAGCCGCCACATAGAACTCAGGGTCGGCCAACCGCATGAGTCGGAACGGAACCGCGACGCGAAAGGACGCGTTCCCGAGCCACCCATTTGCTGTTGTTGCGCTGGTTGGGAAGGACGCGTTCCCACGCCAGTCGCTCTTCGTTCGGTCTGATGGGCAGGCGGTCTGAATGGACGGGATCCAACGCCGCGCTGCCTGGGCAGTCGGAAAGGACTGGTTTCCGAGCTGCGCCTACGCCGTTCAGTTGTAGTGAAGGTCGGAAAGTACGCGTTCCCGAGCCTCCACCCGCTGTGATTGGGACCACTTGGGTCATCGAAGCTTCTTCTTCTTCTTCCGCTTCCGCCACCTGCTCTGCCCACGACTTTATCTGGCCGGTCAGGTTGATTGACAAGACGTCATCGTCATCCTCGGCTGCCGGGATCGTTGGCCGCCGGTCGTTGTCGCACTGCAGATGCAATGAGGTGTGGTGTTTCTCATTACACCGATGGCAGCGCCCGACGCTGCTGCAGATCTCCTGCTTATGGAACGGCGACAGGCAGTTCGCGCAGTAGTTGTGGATTAATACCACTCGCAGCCTCTCTTCTGCAGACTTGGCTCGGTATATTGGGCAAAGTCTTATGCCGTGGTTTTTCTGGCATAATCGGCATGCCACTTCGAAACGGACGGCGCGCTGCTCCGTTTTGTTGCGCGTCGCGGTGAAACGGCCCATAGTCTAAAATTTTGTGTGTTTATTTCTTTTATTAATGAGGTGGGTTATTGGGTGGCAAGTGATATAGAAAAAATTACCAAAGGAAAAAAATTGATTTTATTTTATGAAAGTATGGCATGACAAAAAATTGTATGCATATATATATATGTATTTTATTGAAAATTTTATTTATGTATGTATTTATGTATTCATTACGTATTTGGTGCATTTATGCGCCAAGTGTCCAAAAACTTTCATCACCCACTGTAAAAATGGTATTTGGGTGTGATCGCATCGGTACACTTGCGCCCCCCATCGGTACATGGTGCCTAACTCCAGTTGCTCTTGAGGGTGGTGGACTTGGCTATGTTCCACAGTTGCGAACGTAATATGGCATTACGATATATTTTCATATATCGTAAAAACACCTGATTGCATATGATTATTTTAATATTAAAAAGAAATAAAAAATTGATATGGACTACCTATTCCCGTATTTCGGTAATCGCGGAGAGTGCCCCCCACCATGAAATGGCCACGCTTACTTGGAAGGTGCCAACTCTTTTTGTGTGGTTTATGTATGTTAGATATTTGATTGTGGTGAGGTAGGTCAGCAATCTGGCATCCAGCAATCTGGTAGGCCACAAACAGTTTGTATGCCACTGTGCTTAATTTGCTGACCACAGGGCTGTTCCAGAAAAAAATTTGAACGCGAGTGGTAGTGACAATTTTTTTGTGCATAATTAAAATTAAAGTAGTGATAAAAAAGTTGATTAATATATAATAATACAACAATTGAAGTGCGGAAGTGTTTACTGGTGTGGCGATTTGCTAGTAAACGAAGTTTTTTAGCAAGACGCCACGAATTAATGAAAAATCGAATGTGAAGTGATTTTTTATACGACGGCAGCTGAAGCAGCGACGTGGGCAGAATTTTGTTCAATCGTTTTGAAAAGAATAAAATATATATCCGAATGGGCGTCTTTCCGTAAGCTGGTTTTACATTGCGTGGAATCTTCCAGCTAAGCACCCGGAAAAACTACGTGTTTGGAACACGTCCTTTTTGAGGTTGGCGTACATGTCGCCATGTGCAGCTGGCCAACAGATCCTGCCGTACATATGCGTACATCGCATTCATGGCGATGGTGGACGCATGCATATGTACGGCGGCGATGATCAGGTAAGTGATATTATTATATTTGTACTAATAATATCATAATAATTTTTGTACATAAATTTTTGAGATTTTTACGTATGTACATAAGTAGGTACATGTGCATATATGTATGTATGTATATCGATATATACATATCTACATGTACATGGTGGCGTGATGCGTTCAATTGCGAGGGCACAGTCGGAGGGAGGAAGGGTATGCCATGCGAAGATGGCGGATGATCGGAAGCAAAGAAAGGAGTTTGTAACGTATTAATGTGGATCGAAAAATTTTTTTTTTGTGTTTAATCAATTTTGTACACTGAACTAATTTGTTTTCTTTCCCCACAGGTGAACAATGAAATGACTTTCACGTTGTGAGGAGCAGGACACCAGTGGAGCTGTTCATAACCAACAAGTAACGGTTTTATTTTTATACGTATATGTATATATTTATTTAAAATTTTTTTTTTTTTTTTTTTAACGGATAAATTGGAAAGATCTAAGTACTAGCGAGAATTTGCAAGTTGGTTAGAAAAAAAATGATTGAAAATTATTGAGTTGATCCAAAAAAAAAATAAAGTTATAATAAAAGTTATTAAAATTTGAAAAAATTAGAAAATATTTAAATATACAAAATGTTTAAATACTATATCAAAATATTTAAAATATATACATAAAAAAAACTTGCAACTTCTCATTAGTTTTACGTTCTCTCCGCTTCTTGCGTCTTTACGTTTTCCAGTATTGCGTGTTTCTTTCATTGAAAGCAAATTTTCTTTACGCTCTGAAATTTAGTTAGTGGATAGGGTTGAACCGGGCTGATTTTTTGACAATCGGTCATAAATTCCGGAAAATTAACTCGAGCTATTGGTTAATTGTCGGTTAATTTCGAAATAGTTTCGGATATCGAAATGACCACTTTTCAAAGTTAACTGAAACTATTGGTTAGTTTTTCGGTTAGTTTTGAAATAGTTTCGGGTATTAAGTGACCACTTTTCAAAATTAAATCAAAACTATTGTTTAGTTTGTCAGTTAATTTTGTACGGGTATCGGGTACCGAATAACCACTACTTGATGTATGTAAAAAACATGATTTCGCAGAATTATTTATTTCTGTACGCCATCGTCGTAGGTAATCCATCGGAACATTTTCAAGTTAAGTACTTATATTATTTAGAAAAAATGGCAGTGCAGATTTCTTTATTTTCTTGTACTTCACGTACTGTTTATGAATTTTTTTTTTTTTTTTTTTTTTTTTAATTACTTATCCTTGGGTAGGGGACGTCGCGGTACTTTCGATGGAGGGCAGCAAAACCAATTTCGTTATTGGTCTGCTGGTTTGTCCCTTCGTAGTATATGTAGATGTCGACGACGCGTACCCGGTTATCCGAGCCTGGGTGTAAGTTGATGACTCGTCCCAGTCTCCACATGTTAGGCGGTAGATTATCCTCTTTTATCACCACCAGATCTCCTGTTTTGATGTTAGTTTGTGGATGTTTCCACTTTGTACGTTTCTGCATTTCCAGCAGATATTCAGCCTTCCATCTTTTACAAAATGTTTGATGTAGGGCTTTAAGTTTCTGCCATCGGTTTACGATCGAGGCAGGGCTTTCGTTGATTTCTAGTTCAGGTGGAGCTAATAGGTGTCCACCTACTAGGAAGTGACCCGGGGTAAGAGGCTCCAAGTCGGAAGGCTCATTCGAAGAGGGGCTTAACGGACGGGAGTTAAGGCATGACTCGATTCGGCATAGAAGAGTTGTGAACTCTTCGAATGTATAACTGAAGCCGGAAGCGATCTCCTTAAAATGGGTTTTAAAACTTTTTACCCCTGCTTCCCGCAATCCGCCCATATGAGGCGCTGCAGTGGGTAAGAAATGCCATGTGATTATCTGATGGCTATATTTAATCATTGTATTTTTTCGCGCTTCGGTTATAAATGCTTTGAATTCTGATCGTAGAGATCGCGAAGCTCCGACAAAGTTGGTGCCTATCGAGAATGTCATCAAAATTTTTTATTGTTATTGTTGCACATAAATGCGCCCTTTTTTCTTCGATGTTGGTGTTATAGCTTGTCTCTTGTCTTGGCCAATTTTCCTTGTCTTCTTGCAACCAAGAAGGGCCATGCCACCACAGAGTGTTATCGACTAATTCGTAGGCGAGAACTCCTCTGCTTGCCATATCTGCTGGATTTGATGCCGACTCCACATGAAGCCAGTCAGTATTTCCGACTTTGTCGACAATTTTGGTTATACGATGTGCTACGAACGTTGACCACGAACATGGAGGTTTACGTATCCATGCAAGCACAATTGTGGAATCTGTCCATAAGTGTACTTGTACCTGTCCTAGTGGTATGTTTCCAAGTACCGACTCAATACTTTCGGCGAGCAATACCGCGCCGCAGAGTTCTAATCGGGGCAGGGAAATAGTTTTAACTGGCTCGAAGGACCATGTACAAATGTCCAGACGCACGGTTGGATATTTGAAAATAGAAAATTAAAAAGATTTTGTGGTTTAGTTTTAAATGTATAATGCAGATTTATTCAATTGCATATATGTAGATATACATGAATTTGGCTTTACCTGTGGTGTGAATCCTTGGTAGCGTGTGTCGCTCTAGAAATCCTGTGAACGACTGAAAGTATGAAAAAACGTACGGTTGCCGTCAACCGCAGTTTTAGTGGAAAGGAAGAAATTGGAAATGTGAACAAAAGGAATTATCCGGCGGGAAAAGCGGAATAATTCGCAGTTGCACATGTATGCGTATGTGTATAGACGCGCGCATTAGGGCGGTTAGAAAATATTTACGATGCGGCGTAAACAATTCTTTAAGCCAAATGGGAGTTTTGTGAATTCACATTTCCAATTGTTAGCAGAGAAAATTGTCTTTTTCATATTGGCCTCCTTTAAATGAATTTGATGGAAACCGCTTTTTACATCGAGAACGGAGGATAATTGGCTACTACCTAGTTGCGAAATTATTTCAGGTATTGCGTATTTGTCAACGGTGCCGTGCAATAAAGCCATAGGAAATAAAGCCATAATGGCCTTATTACATATTAAAGTAAGAAATAAGGCCATAATTTTGATATGGTGTTATTTCTCTAGCCATAAGTGAAACAAAGCCATTATGGCCTTATTGCACATTTACAATTTCTCAAACGTGTTTTTTTAATACATATATGTATTTATTTCAACAAAATATTTGTATACCTCCTCCATATAAACAAGAAATTAATAAAAATGTCAGTAACTTACAAAAAGAAATGTATTATTTAAAAATTAATTAATGTTGCATCTTTAATAATGCAGCGACATTGGACACAGTGGTTTTGTGTTGATGATGCAAAGCTACGTTTCCAATACAAATTTAGAATGAAATGCGATGAACCTACTTAAGTTATTAGAACAAGCAAGACAAATACATTTAATTTTGACTTTTGCGGAGAAAACTCGCCGCCACAAAACTACTAAACCACTTTGACCTGCAACGCCACCTTTAACAAGCAATTCACAAACAAAATTTTTCGCGAGGGAGGGTCGGCGCAAGGATGGCACACCGCGGGGACCGGAGCAGAGCGCGCGCGGCGGGGCGCGAAGGCAAGTAAGCGCAGATCGAATCAATTCGGAAATAATAAGTTACCATGTTTTTGTTTTATTAGTTATATGGCTTTAATGCATACACTTTAAATTCTGTTTATGGCATTGTTTCACTTTACTGAGGTAAATAAAGCCATATGGCTTTATTTCTCAGTGTGATATGAAATAAAGTCATATGGCTTTATTTCCTATGGGCTTATTGCACGTTACCCTTCTTCAATAAGACGATACTGCACAATGTGATGGGTAATGAATGCTAAGCCACCACCATCACCTCGCTCGCGATCCTTACGATGCACATTGAGATGTTGCAACTCAACAAGGTGAAGTTGCTGTGCAATTTTGTTTCCTGGATCGCAGCTATTGACAGATTATGCCACTCATAAAGTCGGTTATCTCCTCAATCTTGCCCTGCAGCCCATTGCAGTTTAGCTGAAGGAGTCTCGTTTGCCTCGGGACAGTTGTCGCGGAGAGCGGTGTGAGGGAAGGGTGATGTTGCCCACCTGGTCCCCGCAGCACATGCACTGGCACATTGGGCTGTCTTGAGCTGCGGTTGCAACGCTCTACAGCAGGGAGCCAGGTAGTCACCCGACCATTCACGTGTGGTGCGCAGATCAGAACATACACGGAAGTGACACCAGCCTTGGCACGAGTTACACCTGGCAGATGTCACATTCCGGTATATCGTGACCTGACACACGGAACAGACTGTGTGGTGCACTAGGAGCTTCTGGCTACTCCCCACACGAGGGGCGGAGCTAGGTGGGGGTGGGGGAGAGGAGCGTCCATGTTGTTGTGTGCTCCAATGAACCGTAGAGGTTCTGCCGGTGCTAGGCACCGGTGTACTTGGTGCAGCTAAGGGGGCCGTGGAGGCTATGGCCGCCGTGGGGTGCGAACAACATGAAGCCACATAATTTGTGGACCACTCCTTATGGGTCTTAAGGCCTGAGAAGAACTTAAGATGGCTCCATCCGTCTCACGAATTACACCCTACCGAAGTGGAATTCGGATGGAGCCTTTTCTGGCAAACGCAGCAAAAATAGGTATCTGGTCCTGGGTTTGGCTCGATGCCAGCCCTGAGCAGAAGGATGTGGAGCAACCCTGCTGCTAAGAGTTGCTGTGGGGGAGACAGACAACTTATGGGGTAGGCCGATCTAAACAGGGTTAGATCGCCGAAACAGTCCGTGGCCGGGTGAAACCCGGGCCATTCCGGTACGTAGAACCGACTGTCGTGAGAATGCACTGCTTGCAGTCATCACCCTTACTTGCCCGTCTCTGCCAGATTTGTAGGTAAAGTTTTCTCTACCTACGATAGCTGAAAAGCTGCTCAACATTTTAGTAATGTCATTTACATAAAAATTGGAGGCGGTTTGTGATGAACTGTAGCAATTGGTCTGGGTTTTCTTCAACATTGGTATTGTCGTCTACATTTAGCATGTTCAAATCCAGTGAGGCAAACCGGTTTGAATTGTTTGGAAATAGGTTGACCCTTTGGTGTTATGGAGAATAAGAGTTTTTACGCTTTATTGCTTTAGGCTGGTACGCGATTTGCCAGCCTTCACTGGCATCACGCGTACCGTCGTCTTCATTGTTGTTGATCATGAAATTAAGTTTTTTTCATGTTTTAAATCACACACTCTTTCGTTTACGATAACAAAACTTTGTCTTAGTTATTACACCGAGAGCTTAGCGCTTATAACCGTACTCACTGAATACAAAATAGAAACTGAATGTTATAAAGTTGAGATTCGCGATGTCACTTGTGCAGTATTGAAAAGCTTCATTTTTGGCAGAAAATTTCGTGTTAGACAAGAAAGTTACGCAACTGAAAGTCACCCCATTGCTGCTAGTGTATATTTAATTTATGTAAATGATCTGCCCCTAAACTAAACTTTAGTCACATCAACTTTTGCGGTGATACAGCTATACTTAGCGTGCACTCGAACACCATCACTGCCACTAATAGGCTGTAAAAACATTTAAAAGTAGTAGAAGAATGGCTAAAAACTTGGAGAATTAAAGTCAATGAGTCTAAAAGTATACAGGTAACATTTACACTAAAACAGACACTGCCCTTTGGTTTCAATCACAGAATTATTCCGCAAAAAGATTATCTTACTTACCTAGGCGTTACGATGGATAGAAGACTCACCTGGAAAACACACATAGACAAAGAGATTACACATACTAACTAAAAATTTCAAATTTGCATTTGATTATGAACCTTAAATCCAAATTAAGCTTAGAAAACAAAGTAATACTCATTAAAATGGTGATACAACCATTTTCGACATCAGGGATACAACTTTGGGGTTCAGCGTCGAAATCTAACTTAGACAGTATTCAAAGGCTACAGTCTAAAACGTTGAGGGTAATATGCGGAGGTATATGAAAAACTCCATAATTCACAGCGACCTTATGCTAAACACGGTGATTGATGAGATAGAGATAATGCAAAAAAAAATACTCGCTAAAATCATTTAACCCTACGAATAAGCTTTCTAAGAATTTACTCAAACGGGGCGATTAAAGAGAAGGGACATATGATTAAGTTGTGATTAAAGGCTTTGTCCTACTTATTTATATTACATGGAAGTCATTTTGTAACATACATAAGTATTTTATGCTAATATCACAATTCCCATATTTAATTAAATTAGTTTCACGTGTATGTGGCTGACTGGCAAAATAAGCTTTTCTTAACTACAATAGCAAAGAAGGCGAAATAAATACATACATATGTATATATTAAATGAAAATTGTTGATGAATACAATCAGCCAAAATTATCAAATTACAAATTAGTATATCCATTCCTACAATATTTTGGTGTAAACTTAAAATACGCAGACTCTCCAGCATTAGAATATTTGGTCCCAAGTACAGCGGATAGCGAAGCGAAAATTCTGTACGCCAGTGCAGATGAAACTCGAACTCCAAACGCTAACGAGATGTGTGTGAATGACATGACTGCGCTGCAAGAATGATAGAATAAAAGATTGCGGTGATTGATCTGAAATTTCGAGAGTAACTTGGCCGTGACGTCACACCAGATTTTAAATGAGAAGAAACACGTTGGTATACATGTTAGAAAGAATATACACTAAAATTGTTAACCACGTTGGAAAGAATACACATGATTGCGAGTATACATTCATACACGGTTTTTGTAAAATCTGTTGTGACGTAGAGATTATGTCAAAATTTCCAAGAGAGGGTTAGTAGTACCACAATCTGCGCCACCTTCTGTTTTCTGTTCACCATGAGTGCGGACGCACTTGGTTTATTCGAAGTAATTTGGACGAAAATACTTCATTTACGTTGTAGGGTGTCCGCGCATGTCGAACCAGCTTCACAGTATAACTCACGTTTTTTTTTTACCTCCATTGCATATACAAGGAGGCGCAAAAGTAATCCTCCTATCAGAAAATGCTATAAATTTTGCGATTGACCCCTAATGTCAGTTCTGTTTTGACATTTGTGTAGTAAAAACATGCGAAATACACGTTATTAAACAATGTTACGCTACACTGCTCCAGAACGCGGAATATTGCTGACTATTTATTTGACCAATAATCGGTCGGTGACTTTAGCACAACGTGAATTTCGTCGCTGATTTCCTCGCCGTCCAACGCCTACTGGTGAAACACTGCGACGTTTAGCCGCTCGCCTCGAAGAGACTGGCACAACACGAGATGCTGCCAGGCGTGGCAGACCCCGGAGTAGCCGTTCTGCAGAGAATATTGCTGCTGTAGCCGAGAATGTCATGGAAGCGCCGTCACATCGACCAGACGACGTGCCACGCAAATGGGTATCAGTCGACGGTCTTTACAGCGAATTTTGGTACAAGATTTGAAGATGTTTCCGTACAAAGTCCAGACGGTGCATCAGCTGTTAGCTGCTGACCGCCAATGGCGTCTAACATACGCTCAAGCGATCCTTAATCACCACCAAGAGGAAGATGATTTTTCATCAAAAATAATCATGAGTGATGAGGCCCATTTCCATCTTATCGGGTACGTAATAAGCAAAATTTACGCTTCTGGGGCACTGAAAATCCGCGTGTAACCCACGAAGAGCCATTACACCCGCTCAAAGTCACTGTATGGTGTGCTGTTTTCGCTGGAGGAGTCATCGGACCTTTTTTCTTCGAAGACGTCGCGGGCCAAACGGTTACTGTGAATGGTGAGCGCTACAGAGCAATGATCAACGAGTTCTTTTTGCCGCAACTTGATGAATTGGGATTGGAAAACATGTGGTTAAAACAGCACGGTGCAACGGCACACACTGCACGTGCCACAACCGATATGCTGAAGGATGCATTTCCCGGGCGCCTAATCTCCCGTTTTGGCGATTTGCACTGGCCAGCAAGATCGCCTGATTTGACCGCTCCAGACTTCTTTTTGTGGGGGCTTTTTGAAGTCGCGGGTTTATGTCAACAAGCCTCAGACTCTTGCAGCTCTTAAAGAGAATATCCGTCAAGAATGTGAGGACCTATCGCCGGAAGTTTTGGCCAAAGTGATGGAAAATGCCATAAAAAGGGCTCCAATGACAATCAACTGTGGCGGCGACCATTTACATGACATCACATTCTCGACTTGATGTAAAATAAATTAAAAGACCAAATAAAAATAATCCACAAGAAGAATCAAAGTTTTTTATTTTTTTTTTAAATTACAGCCAAAAAACATCGGAAGGTTACTTTTGCGCCACCTTGTAGCAAAGGCTGTGCTATTAATCAGTCGAAATTTTAGATCACACATTAGAAAGAAGACTAGATATTTTTTAGATATTTCCGAATGTGCGAGCCATTTGGTCGGCTGGCTCACTTCATATCCTAAGTAATCTAAATGTTCATGCCCGAACTTTGATTTACCTAAATTAAGCATCAATCCTCGCATTGACAATCATTCTAACACTAGTTTTAATAAAGCCTTGTGTTCCTCAAACTCATGTGTAGCAACTACAATGTCATCCATATAGATTATAATTTTCCTATTATCAATGAAATCACGGAATATGTTATTGATGAAACGCTGTTTTTTACCCACAAGGCATTTTTAGACATTCATACTGACCATTAGGGGTCACGAAAGATGTGTATGGAATCGATTAGGGTGACATTTGTACTTGGTGAAACCCACTTTTCAAAACCAGTATGGATATTTTTTCATATTTTCATACGCTTCGGCGAGTTAGTAGCCCTAAGTATAGCTTCTTTCCGCAATTGGTATACTATGGACTGCACGACGTTTCATTCCGAATAAGAAAGTCGTCGCGGGGAACAATGGAAGGGACATCAGTCTGTATCATATACACAAACGCAAACAGTTCCGTCACAAAATAACCGGCAAAAATATATACATATCTATTATTTTAATCAATCTTTTTATTCAATTGTAGGGTAAGACGGGGTACATTTGACACTGGGGCACATTTGACTTCACTATCTGTGGCGTTAATGGGGGCTTTAATCGAAAATGTAAAAACGTGGCCACCACCATAACTGAACTAAACGAAACGTCAAAAAGTTTCACAATTATATTCCGACGCGTAATGGAGTTACACGTGTTTTTCTATTTTCGCGAACGTAATTGTAATTTTCGGTAGATCGGAAGTAGACTCTTACGTGAATAATAAATTACATTTTTTAAAGCATCTTACGGAATTAGCGTAATACAATTTGCAAAATATAAAAAAAAAGAGACGGTGAGTGGAATGGGGCACCTTTGACTTTTGTAAAAGGGGCAGATTTGACAAATGTCAAATGTACCCCACTTAAAATTTGTTGATGTAAAATAAAATATGGAGTTTTCTAATTCTAAGTATTACTTTAGCAATGGTTCGCAACTATAAGAAAAAGTCCAACCGATGCCAAATAAATGAGGATGATATGAAAAAAGCCCTTGCAGACATAAAGCATCATCGCGAAACAGCTACGTCAGCAGCGGAAAAGTACGGATTGAAAAGAACAACTTTGATCATGCGATTGAAAAAACTAGATCCTTTGAGAAACGATTCAGATTCTGGAAATGAGAGTAGCTGCGATGAAAATTTTATTTATCACTCTAAATACACAAGCCATCAAACGCTAACGAGAGTTCAAGAAGAGCAATTAGTCGAATATGCTAAGTGTGCGTTTTTTGCATATGGCTTGTCGTATAATGTATTCAAAAGATTTGTTTACGAATTCGTTGCCGCTAATAACATACCATGCCCATCTAGTTGGGAAACTAACAAGGCAGCTGGAGAAAGTTGGCTTTACGGCTTTTTGAAGCGAAATCCTTCACTCACACTACGAAAGCCTGAAAAAACAAGCATGGCTAGGCTCAGAGGTTTTACAAAAGCAGCGGTGGAGTAATTTTTCCAAAACTTGAGTCAGATATATGCAAAGTATTCTTTTGAGCCCAAAGACATTTACAATTTAGATGAAACTGGCATTACCACTGTCATGGACACTCCTAAGGCAAACAACTTATAAATTTTTTTTTTATTTGCACTGAATTATTTTCTTTTTCATTATAGGTCCTTACTGCTAAAGGACAAAGTTCAGTTGCACAGGTTGTATCTGCAGAGCGCGGAAGTTTGGTGACCATGGTTTTCTATGGAAAACTTCCGTTGTAGTTCCATTAGAGAAAATAAAAAAATACCATCAGGGCTGATGAGATAAGGCCTATTAATACGTTACCGTGTGATGAAAAGATACTCGAAACAGTGGTAAAAAACCAGCTTGTACAATATCTAGAAGATAACAAAATTATTATACCACAGCAATCTGGGTTTCGTAAAAGACATTCTTGTGAAAGTGCTTTAAACTTAGTCATTGCAAACTGGAAAGAAGACTTAAGTAGAAATAAACATATAGTAGCTGTTTTCTTAGATTTGAAACGCGCTTTTGAGACAATTGACCAAAAGCTGCTCCTAAAAAAGTTATTCAATACAGGCATCACTGGTATTGAACTAAAATGGTTTGAAAACTTTATAACGAATCGGAATCAAAACACAGCAATTGGATCAGCACTATCCGATAAAAGAGATGTTTCAGTTGGGCTTCCACAAGGATCGGTATTAGCTCCGATTTTGTTCAATATTTATATCAATGATATAAACAATTGCATTAAATATTGCGATATCAAATTATTCGCTGATGATACGTTGCTCATGCTAAGTGGAGATAAAATCAGTGATATATCAACTAAACTGCAAGACGACCTAAATAAAGTCTACGATTGGCTATGCTTGAACAGCCTTAAACTGAACGTCAATAAAACAAAATACATGGTCATATCAAGGCGAAATTTTGACGAAAGCGAACTGCAAAATCTAAATATAAACAACGAAATTATTGAAAAAGTTAGTACCTTGAAATATCTAGGAATAAAAATTGATGATAAACTGCTCTTTAATGATCACATTGATTATACGGTGGGGAAGATAGCTAAAAAATTATACTTCACACAACGAACGTGTAAATACTTAAGTAGAAGATACAAGACTATGGTATACAGATCTATAATTGAACCTCATTTTATTTACTGTCCCACAATATTCTTCATAATGAGAGATAGTCAAATCTATAAGTTACAAAAGCAACAGAACCGAGCAATGAGATTCATTCTTAGTAAACGCTTTGACACACCTATCAGAGATATGCTGGCCACCCTAAATTGGTTGAGCGTTAAACAACAGCTTTTTTACTATACAATGAAGTTTATTAAGAATATTATAGAGGGAAACTTGCCCGATTACTTGAAGAGTAACATAAAACATGTCAATAATGTACACTCAAAAAATACTCGGAACAAAAATGATTTTAATCTCCCGTCTTATAAAACAGAAGCAGATAAATGTAACTTATATTACAAAGGATTAAAATGTTTTAATGAATTGCCAAATGATATTAAATGTAACAATATGAATGAGTCCAAAAGAAAATTGTTCAATTATTGTAGGACCCTTCCAATTTAGTGTAACATGGGCGGTCTTTCGAACTATCAACCACAATGCATTCGTACATAGCATACTTCAGGGTCTTGCCAGAATGCTGTATCGGTCCCACATGCAACCATTAAGTAGCGAAAGCTCATCCCGAAACGCATCACTAGATCAAATCAGTGCATCGCCGTATGGATGCTTGCTTCGCACTTTATTTGCACAAATGGCCGATACACGGCAACCGAGTGATGCCTACAATCATTGTTTTAATATGCTTTGGAAGTCTGCTAGTTTGTTATTCACTGATACTTGGTGGTCCTTATAAGTAGCTTTTACTTTATTTTTTAGTATAGGGTATAAATTGTAGATTTTAAGAACTATGTATAAGCTAGGCTTAATAAAGCTGTAAGAAATAAATAAATAAATAATGAACGCATGTGGAAACCATCTGCCACCTGTGTATGTATTTCCAAGAATACGTGCAAACGCCAGGTTTTCACACGGACTTTTCCCAGGATCTCTCATTTTGAACTCCAAATCTGGGTGGATGGTTTCCGAACTTTTCACAGACGTATTGAAACATATTCAAAAGAACAGCAACTGCTGTAAAGAGCAACCGATTTTAATTTTACTTGATAATCATGCTTCACATTGCAGTCTTGAAAGCATAATATATTGCCGTGATAACGGCATTACTTTATTGTAATTTCCACCGCATACCTCTCACCGTCTTCAACCACTAGACGTTTCAGTTTTCGGGCCTTTCAAAAGATTTTGCAAAAAGTCCTTCAGTGATTTTATGATAACTCATCATGGAAAGCAATTAAGCATTTACGATGTAGCGAAATTTACCCATCATCCATTTGAAATGGCTTTTACTCCGAGTAATATATTGAGTGGCCTCAAAGCTACGGGTATTTATCCTTTGAATTCACAGATATTCATGGATAGTGATTTCTTAGTAAGCCTGGATCAAGAGCAAGATAGTTTACCAGTTATCTTTCCACCAAACACACTAGTGAGCACTCCTAGAAGTTCTCCATCGCTTGCACGGGCTATTGAAATAACTCCAACACAAACTTTAGCACCAGAAGATTTGAGGCCTATTGGGCGCTTGGCGCCAAACATTAAACATAGAAGTGGATCTTCGCGGATCCTCACTAGCTCACCAGAAAAAAAACGAGCTTTGGATTTCCAAACTAAGAGAACTACTCAGTTTTCAAAACGTTCTCTAAAATTTTCAACCGAAAGCAAGATAAAGCAATTAAAAGAAAAATCAAGTAAATATAAGCTTTCATTAAATGAAACCCTTACATCATCTGGCGAAAGTATTCTCAGTCTAAGATCAGAGAGCAAAGAAAAATGTATCAACAAAGAAAATTTTTTGTTAAAATTCTCGTTATTGGATGATGAGGATTTAAAGGTTGGAGAATACGTTTTGGTAAAATTTGGGGAAAATGGTATGAAGCATTTTTATTGGCGAAATTGTAGAGATATTTTGCGATTCTACCTACAACATTAATTATTTGCGCAGACTCTCTCCAGACAACTGGGTTTTTGTAAAACCAGTTGTGGAAGACATCTCTATAACTCTTAGAAGCGAAATTGAGTTTAAACTTCCTACACCTAATAACCCAGCTTCAACTTCTTCAACTTGATGTTAACTTTGGAAGCTTATATATTAAATAAATTTTCTGAACTATCGAATTTTGTCTTATTTTTTTCAAAACTATTATCGTTGATGTTTTTGTAAAAAAATGGTATAACTATATGAATACATTTACGGTTATTTAAATAAAATGTTCATAAGCAAATCATAAAAGATGAGTTTAATTTAAATGAAAACCAAATTACATTAGAGACACAAAAAAATTTCACGGAAAATCTGCTTGTCAAATGTGCCCCGAATAAGTCAAAGGTGCCTCCTAATGGGGAACATTTGACAAATTTTGTTTTATTTTTTAATTTTAAATAAAAAAGAGATAAGAGTTTTTTTCTAACTTTTTACTTTCATTACTAAGTATCCAAAATCTGGTGCTTTTAAAGCTGTACCTCATTTAAAATTATGTTATATTTTGTAGAAAATATAGGACTTTTAAGTGAAAGTGTCAAATGTACCCCGTCTTCCCCTATGTATTTTATTTTTAAATTCAATTAAACATCACTGTACCATATATTGTTAAAAATTTTCCACCAATTTCTTTATATCTTGAAGTAGCGCCTTTAGAACCCCCTTCTTTTGGGATATACGGGACCCTGATACCGGTATAAAAAGTGAAAAAATGCAATTGACCTTAGAAGTCTTAAATTCTATGCTTACGTAATTATATGCATCAAGAATCTCGGCATTATCGTCCAGGTCGGCAACGGCAGTTACATCGTCCCTTCTCTTCAAAGACTTTTTGGGGTTAGTGCATACACAATGAACGTGCCCCATTTTCCCGCATCGGAAGCATGACCTGTGTAGTCTTAACCGCCCTTTGATTAACCGGCTCTGGCAGTTTCTGGCTTGTTGTAGTGCTCTGTGCTGCAAAATATTTTTTTTGATAACGGCTTATTATAATCTTTAGATCGTCGCTGCCCCGTGTCGCCATCAATGATGAAATCGACCACTTCCTGCTCCGCGATATCTGCCAGTTTAGCAAGAGCCTAAATCGAAAGCACGTAATCCTCAAACAATGTTGTTCGCGCCCTACAGCGCCCACAACCTCTACGGCTCCACGGTTTAAAGGAGCACAACAGAACCTCTTGGTGCCCCACACAGTCTGCTCCGTGTGTCAGGCCAGGATATACCGGAATGCGGCATCAATCAAGTGTAACTCATGCCAAGGCTGGTGTCACTTTCGGGTATGTCTTGGCCTGCTCACCACGTGAATGGTCGGTTGACTACCTGACCCCTTCCTGTAGAGCTTCGCAGCCGCACGCGCCCGTAGTGGCCCTGCCATCCAACGCCACAAGACAGCTTGACGTGCTGCTGCATGTCCAGCAGGAGCCAGGTGGACAACATCAACCTTCCCTCGCACCCCTCCCTTCGATGACTCTCTCGAGGCATACGAGACTCCTACAGTTGAACTGCAACGGGCTTCAGGGCAATGTCCTGTCAATAGCGGCGATCCAGGAAACGAAACTGCACTGCACGACTTTGTTGAGTTGTAACGTCTACAATGGGCATCGCAAGGATCGCGAGCGAGGTAATGGTGGTGCCTTAGCGATCATCACCCATCACACAGAGCCGTATCGACTTATCGAAGAAGACATCGACCGCAGGGACTCTACTGAAAAGCTGTCCGGTCAGGCGATGTCGAGTACGATATATTTATTTATATACCCTCTTATTTATATACCCTGGCTGGATATCAGGCTGACATAGGTGCGCTCCGCAAAAGTGAAAACCGCATGGAAGTAGGTGACTTCAATCACGATCTCTAAGCCTACCATTAGATCGTAGGGGAAATGAATTGGCAGAGAAGTTATGCGATTCGACATTCTGCATGTTGAACGACGACGCCCCCACCAAGATTACCGGTGGTTGCAGCAGCTCGTCTGACCTAACAATAGGTATCGCTGGTCTGATAAATAGCAAACCGTAGCATATGCTGTCGCTTGCATCAGACCACATAAACATACTCATCTCGATCCCTATATCAGAGATTTGAACGTGGCGATGCGGAAGCTGCTGGACCAAAACAAGCGGAACAAGTGGGAGGAGCGTCTAAAGCCCTGTAACCTGATCTGAGGTGTTGGTGGAAATTTCATTCAGGGATTATGCTTTAGCCGACAATTTATAGTGCACCCTTTGGTGGATAGTACCAAGCGGAAGGTGATCAGGAGGTTGCACAGACAGCCCAACACCAGCATACGCCTTACCTGCACCTGTGCCGTGGCGAAGGAGGCCACCGGGAAGGTGAAATCCTCCAAGGCAATAGGCCCTGACGGGCTAAATTGATGATGAAAAGTTTGGGTCCGCAGAATTTGAGTTGCTTACTCAATCAGTCTATGGCCATTCTCATCATGCCTAACATTTGGAAAGTTGGTAGGTGGTCCCACTGCTGAAACCAGGGAAGCCGGCCGACAAGGGTGATTCTATTGGCCGATTCCCATGCTTTCGCCTCCTCCCGTACCAAACACAACACCTAGGCTCAGCTAAGCATCAACAAGGCTTCCGGAAAGTGCACAGTACCACAACAGCACACAATGCTATAACCACACAGGAGAACTGCAGCCTTAACCAGAACCGCCCCTGCGAGAGAACCGTCCTAGTGACGATGGACCTGCCAAATTTTTTGACTCCGCACTTTCGCACTCAATAGTGGTTTGGTTCAAACCCCCACCAAAATCTTACAACCGTAGCACTATCGTAAAATTAGTTTATCTGTTTTTAATTTCATTAGACTAGAACCTGACGGAAACGGTAGACCGAGAAGTACATGTGTGGTCGTCAATCAACGCTAACATTTAGAGAATCACCATCTAAACTAAGTTAAGTTAAACAAGGCGTACCGCAGGGTGGCATCCTGTCTCCACTCTTGTTTAGACATTACACCTCCAAGCTCGCTCAACCACCAGAGGGAGTCACCGGAAATATATTTGATCGAACCTGTGCTCGAAGTAAACAAGGCGACTAGCCGGTGGGTAATAAAGTATGCTACGCCAGTGTGGTCGCCAGAAACTAGTAGGACACAATGGCTGAAGCTCTATACCTGCCAGACCACTGCACTCCGAACTTTGACGGGATGTCTTCTGATATCGCCGTAGGAGCATCTACACCAAATGTGCTCCGAGTTAAGGAATACAACCTCATACTCAGCAAGGAGTTCCTCGCTGGGTGTTACCACTTTGGGCCCCAAATAGGCATCTACTTGCCGACGGCCCAACTCTCAGGTACACCAGAATGCACCTCCTTGAACTAGAGGACGAGATCCAGGCGCACACAACAAAGCCGTTGGACAGCGTACCGGCAGGTCCTCAGCATTATCCACAAAGAGACAGTCAATACCACAGTACTCTGGCCTAATTACGATCTGGATATTGTAGTCGGCTCAACTCCCACTTATCCAGAATCAACCCTGACATATATCGCATATTTGCATATATCGTAAAAACACCTGATTGGCAGGTCAGTGTGGTGAACTAACACTTGACTGAACATCTCCATCAAGAGGTCAATGTGCTCCGCGTTAAGGAGCACAACCTCATGCTCAGCAAGCAGTTCCTTGCAGGGTGTCACCGCTCGGGGCTTCTAAACAGGCATCTGCTTGCATTTGAGCCACCCCCAGGCGCATCAAAAGGCATCTCTTAGAACTGAAGGACGAGATCCAGCCATATATAACGCAATCGCTGGATCCGAAGGCGTACCAGTGGGTCCTAAGAACATCTACAGAGAGACAGTCACCACCACCATCGACTCTCGCCCAACCACCACCAATAGCAGATGAGGAGTCCCAGCTGCCTTGCGAGTCCCGCGTCACTTTGGCACAATTACGATCTGGATACTGACATACCAAACACATGTCCGGCATGTGGAGATTCTTCGCATGATACCAATCACCTATTTACATGCCCTCTGACACCAACTCATCTAACACCACACTCGCTCTGGTCAGACCCCGTCGAAACTGCACGTTTCCTGGGCCTCTCTCTAGATGAGTTTGACGACAACGACCATGGATCAATCCTTTACAGGACGTAGATAGCTGATACAACAACAACAACAACACGTAACAGTGGAGTGACTCCTCCCTCTTTTTCTTGCCTCATCACCGAAAAATCAAACCATACTAATAAGGCCTTCTTTAGCTAGGCGTAACTTATTTAATTGGCGCTATAACCCCTTAAGCGATATCGTGAATATTGTCGTTCACGGTGGGTTTCATTCCTTCACACAATACGTTCGACAGAACCTTATGTGCTATGCTAAGGAGACTGATCCCGCGAATAGTTGGGGCATACTGCAGAATGGCATATTGCTTAATTCCAACCAGGTGGCACGTGTGCGTCAGACCATATTTGGCAAATGACCTGGCACATGTACTTAGGGTCTGGCTCGCCGTCGTACTTAAATAGCTCTGCTGGTAGTCCGGCAGCACCAGCGGCCTTACAGTTCTTTAGCCGCGCTATTGCCGTTCGAGTTCGTCTTTATTGATTGGAGGTTCGGGTTCATTATCCTCGATGTTGTCCGCGCCACTACCATTAAGCAGGGTGAGTAAGTGCTTCCTCCATAGCTTGTCGGTCATCAGGTTCCCCTTTTCATTCTTATAGGAAATTGTTCTAGTCGTGAAACCTTCTGTAAGCTGCTATACCTTCTGATAGAATTTTCATCTGAAGCTCCTCGCACTCGCGCATCTCACCTCTCTCTACCTTTTCTCAGAAGATGCGTTTCGCTTACTTCATCAACTCCCGCACAGCTCGCATTGCTGGAGTGCAAGTCGAGTGACGACACAGTCGGCTATCTGTTGCGATTGCAAATTTTGACCGTCGAACTTTCCTTGTCACTGAGAGCGCGTTTTTTGCTGCACAGAAGCGCGTGCGATCTTGGCTGCGACAAGATGTTAGCTCCTCGAATAGTGTGCACGTCTAAGACACTAGAAGCATGCCTTCCGCCTACCAGAACAGGATCAATTTCCATCAGGAGATAACCATGTAGCTTGATGCATCTTTTTGCGTTTCGGGCCCCAGCGAAGTCGATCAGCCTCAACCCTTTACCGGATGTTTCGTCGTGTATGCTGAAGTTACAGACTGTGTGAGCAAAGATCCTTTCCCACCTTGGCATTAAAATCGCCTGCATGAGCTTGATATCATTAAGAGGGCAGCGAATTCGCGATACTTTACATCGCAGCTGTAGTAGACGTCGCAAGGTCCGATCCTCTTCATTCCTTGTCCCGTATATCGCATCTCTTGGATGGCGGTTATATCATCCTTTTTTCATTGGGAGCTGTTTTTACGTGGCTGGTACAAAGTTGATAACATGAGCTCCTCAAAATCTCTTATGAAGTCATGAACAGGGAAGGCCACGTCAGCGCTATTATGGAAGGACAGTACTTGCCATGGCTACTAATATCGTACTTTGTATTATATATAGCTACTAAATTCCTGTATGTTTTAAGACTTAAGACTGGAACAAATAAAAGACTAAATAAAATAAAATTCACTGTTCGCATACTATACTGTTAATTATTTTACATTGAACTATTTTTTGGTTCGGCCTTTTATACAATATTGTGATTTGTTGTGTATTGAGATTTTAACGAATACAAAAATTCAACAAAATGAAAGCTAAGCTACCCCTCCAGCAATCAATTGTTAATGGTCTAATTATTTATTTATTCGCTCCTTTTTTGCGGTTTTCCCGAGGGAGGCTAGAGATGTAGAATTTCTCTATAGAGCGACCGCGTTTTCTTTCCTTTTGTGCTTTTTTTCATTGTATCTTTCACGTTGTGGAATAAATTCTTTGGTTATAGGCAGTATCGGTATACATTTATTGGATTCGCGAGCCAAAACAGCCGTGCTTGCGCTGGCAACATCTGTCATTGGACTGATCATAACATGAGAGTCGATTAAGTCTGGCTCCAGCTTTTGCTGGGTTATGTAAATTTCTTTTTGCTTCTCGATACGACGGCTCCGCTTTGTACGTTTTGTGACAATAGCTTCAGGTTCAATTGTGTCCGAGGTTCCACCCAAAGTATCTATCGCTTTCTGGACGCGTTTACTTACCTTCAATTCCCGAAGCCTTAGAGCACTCTTTGTCGTAAAGTATTGGCGTATACTTGCTTGTGTTTGCCTATCGCTGATTCGTTTTAGCACAGGGTTAAGCACAGTACCAGTTTTGTTTGTTGTCCAACCAAATACTTTTTTTGTGAAAGCTTGTATAGATTCAACATCGGGGTATCCCCAGCGAAATGGGGCTTTACTATCGTCAACTTTTGGAGATAAATAAGCTTCAATAACCTATAATTACAATTTCAAATCAGTTTGTTATTATACATATAGCTTTATGCATATAGTTTACCGCCGGGTTTGGAAATCCGTCATCTAACTCAATGTTCTTTAACTTTTTTCTTAACTTAAGATGTGCAGAGCTACTATGTTGAGGTAAATCGTTATTTCCTTTTAACCAATCTCGAAAACGCCATAGCACAGAAAGAACATTGCCAATTGCTACGTTGTTTATGGTACTATCTTCTTTGGTCATTTTGGATGTGTCTGAGAACGCTGCTAAAATTTCCAAGGCAGTGACAGTACCAATGCCATGTATACCTTCCATTAAAATTAAAGATATGTACGTGTTTTACCAATTAAAATGAAAGGTTTAACGTATTGTATTTATTTTACCTGTCGTGTAATCACTGCCCACAAGGCAAGCTAACTGAATCAATTTCTCGCGGTCGCAGTTATATGTATGACTAATTTTATCAGCTTCGAACTTCAAAACATTTTTATTTTGCTCAAAAAAGTTCTTATATACTGTTCTACCTCCGAACAACCAGATGTCGCTGTCATCAGTAATGGTGCCATGCGTTAAATTTATTGACTCTAGGAAGGCACACTGTGCTTCAGCCTCCATTGGTGCTAAGATGTAAGGAATGCCAAATAGCTTCAGTAACTCCTGACATTCGGTGTGCATGTTTTGATTAATTGCAGTACCCATTCGCTCTTGGCGGTTTCGTGCACTTTCTAAATCGTATCGTTCTTTGGCTAAACCTGATGCCAGCAATTGAAGTTGTTCAGTAGTATTTTGCTCTTTAAGATCACTTCCTGCATTTTTCATTATATCCTAAATATTACACATACTGTATATTCTTAATAACTTAATTTCATAGAATATAAGGTTACGCCATCAACCATGTTCTCCATCTTATTGACGTATATAAAGAAATTTTTACAGTTGTCATATTCCTAAATTATCGTTTCAGTAAAAAATACATATAACATAAACTAAATAAAATAATGCGCTATTTTTGAAATTCGTGCATGTTTCTGGAAATTTAAGCTTTTACAATTTTTTTTGGGGTTATTCTCATTTCTTTTTGGTTGCATTCATTTCAATAAATAAAAAAATAAAAACTATAGCGAAAAGTACAGTTTCAAGTTTTGCCGAATGCCTAAAATTGAAGGGCTTTAGAGAGTGAGTGAAATTTTGCTAACATTATAATCGCTTTTCATAAAAATGCCCTAATATATTTAGCTCACTTTGAAGTAGCGACTGAAAGTAATGATTATTTTTTAATTTTCAGTGAACAAATCAAAAGGTTCCTCAAGGGGGAAGTCCAGACGAACAAGCGTTTTTTTTAATAAAAGATGAAAATACAATTGGATTAATTGGAAGTTATATTTAATCAAAATATGCTTGGTGGTTGATTACAATGATAATAACTTTACCTTGTAGTGCGGTGTGGTAGTCGACGTGTTCCTCTGGTATCCCGTGTAGAAGTGATTTTTAGAGAAAATGTACGGTTTTCGTGAACCGCAATTAAGTGAGAAAATAGAAACGGAAAAACTTAACGAAAATAATTATCCGGCGGGAAATACGGTGAACTGGAATAATTCGCGATTGCATATGTCAACCATGTAGAAAAATATTTAGAATGATGGTTGCTGGTGTCGCGCTATTTGGAGTGTTGTTGTTGTTGTTGTAGCGGCTAGTCGCGCCCCGTAAAGAGCGGATTCACCCATGGTCGTTGTCGTCGAACTCATCTAGGGGGAGGCCCAGGAAACGTGCAGTTTCGACAGGGTTGAACCAGAGGGAGAGGGGGGTTAGATGAGTGGGTTTGAGAGAGCATGTGAATAGGTGGTTGGTGTCGTGCGGAGAATCTCCACATGCCGGGCATGTGTTGGGTATGTCGGGGTTGATTCTGGATAAGTAGGAGTTGAGCCTGCTACAGTATCCAGATCGTAGTTGTGCCAGAGTGACGCGGGACTCGCGGGGCAGCAGGGACTCCTCATCCGCTACAGGTGGTGGTTGGGCTCCGATGACTGCATTTGCCTGGCGGGAGTCAATGATGTTCGTGACTGTGTCTCTGTGGATGTTGCTTAGGACCCGCCCCTCCGGATCCAGCGGTTGTGTGATGAGTGGCTGGATCTCGTCCTTTAGTTCTAGAAGATGTCTTCTAATGTGCCTGGGGGGCAGCTCCACTGCAAGCAGGTGCCTATTTGGATGCCCCGAGCGATGACATCCAGCAAGGAACTGCCTGCTGAGCATGAGGTTGTGCTCCTTAACTCGGAGCACATTGACCTCTTGGTGGGGATGCTCCTCAGGCGACATCAGAAGACATCCCGTCACCGTGCGGAGTGCGGCGTTCTGGCAGGTCTGCAGCTTCGTCCACAATTAAAAACTTTTAGTGGAATTTCAAAAAAGTATTTTGCATTGCGCGTATCAAAACACGAGTATATGGCAACTTTTGCATATATCGTAAAAACACCTGATTGGCAGGTCAGTGTGGTGAACTAACACCTGACTGAACATCTCCATTACCAGGCCAATGTGCTCCGCGTTAAGGAGCACAACCTCATGCTCAGCAAGCAGTTCTTTGCTGGGTGCCACCGCTCGGGGCTCCCAAACAGGCATCTGCTTGCAGTTGAGCCACCCCCAGGCGCATCAAAAGGCATCTCTTAGAACTGAAGGACGAGATCCAGCCATATATAACGCAGTCGCTGGATCCGGAGGCGTACCAGTGGGTCCTAAGAACATCTACAGAGAGACAGTCACCACCACCATCGACTCGCCCAACCACCACCAATAGCAGATGAGGAGTCACTGCTGCCTCGCGAGTCCCGCGTCACTTTGGCACAATTACAATCTGGATACTGACATACCAAACACATGCCCGGCATGTGGAGATTCTCCGCACGATACCAATCACCTATTCACATGCCCTCTCATCTAAGGAGAGGGGCTCCCTCTGGTCCAACCCTGTCGAAACTGCACGTTTCCTGGGCCTCCCCCTAGATGAGTTTGACGACAACGACCATGGGTGAATCCGCTCTGCACAGGGCGTGACTACCCGCTACAGCAACAACAACATCAAAAGCTTGCAACTACAACTTAATAATTTTAGTACATATATGCTCTGTTTAAAAATATTTTACCAGTCTATGTGTGTTTTAGAACAAGTGAGTTAGTGACGATAATTTAATTTTTTAAAAAGATGTTGTTAATTTTCTGAACGCGTAGTTGTTGCAAATAGCTGCTTGTCACTAAATAAAACGTGGGCGCGAATTATTCGCCTCACCTGTGCTGCGTCCATGTTGTTGTGTGCTCCTGCGAACCGTAGAGGTTCTGCGGTGCACTAGGTGCAACTAGGGGAGCCGTAGAGGCTATGGGCGCCTTAGGGCGCGAACAACATGGGGCCACATAATTTGTGGACCACTCCTTATGGGTCTTAAGGCCTGAGCAGACCTTAAGATGGCTCCATCCGTCGCACGAATTACACCTTACCGAAGTGGAGTTCGGATGGAGCTTTTTCTGGCAAACGCAGCAAAAATAGGTTTCTGGACCAGGGTTAGGCTCGATGCCAGCCCTGATCAGAAGGAGGTGAAGCAACCCTGCTGCAAGGAGTTGCTCCAGGAGAGACAGACAACTTATGGGGTAGGCCGATCTAAACATGGTTAGATCGCCGAAACAACAGTCCTTGGCCGGGTGAAACCCGGGTCATTCCGGTACGTAGAACCGACTGTCGTGGGAATGCTATTTGGAGTGTCTCTTCACTCCGTTGTTGGTAGTTGTATGGGGCGCTTCGCTGTCTTGATCGGGAAGGACGTGTTCCCGAGTCAACTCGCCGCCAATTTTTCTTGTTCTCGGATGGTCGGAAAGGACGTGTTCCCGAGCCGTCCTTCGCGGATGCCGAGCTGGTCGGGAAGGACTAGTTTCCACGCCAGTCGTTCGTCGATGCTTTGGCTGGGCAGGCGGTCTGAATGGACGGGATCCAAAGCCGCGCTGCCTGGGAAGTCGGAAAGGACTAGTTTCCGAGCGGCGCCTTCGTCGTTGATGCTGCAGTGAAAGAGGGACCACCTGGGTCACCGATGCTTCCCCTTCCTCTCGCTCTGCTTCCTCCACCTGTTGTGCCCATGACTTAATTTGGACAGTCAGATTAATCGATACGACGTCGGATCTATCATTGTCATCCTCGGCTGGTGGGTTAGTTGGCCAGCGGTTACCTTCAAATTCTAGATGCAGAGTTGTGTGATGCTTTTCATTGCAACGATGGCATCGCCCGATACTGCTGCGTATTTCCTGTTTGTGGAACGGGGACAAGCAGTTAGCACAGTAGTAGTGGATCAGTACCACCCGCAGCCTCTCTTCCGCAGACTTCGCTCGATAGACCCAGCAGAGTCTTATGCCGTGGTTGTTTTTTGCTACGTCAAAACGGACGGTACGCTGTTCCGCTTTGTTGCGTCACAGTGAATCGGCCCATAGTCTAAAAAGTTGTGTGTCTTTATTTTGATTTTATTGGTTAATATAGTGGAATATTGGGTGGGAAGTGATATCAAAAAAAAAAAGTAAAAAGAGTCCCAAAAAAAATGTTTTTTATTATTATTACTATTGAATACGTAAGACCGTAGCCTCATACCGTGTCTGGGATTAGCCTGATTTATGTGTAGCTATCTTAATATTAGTTTGCTGTATTTATGCGCAAGGTGTCCATAAACTTTCATCACCTACTATAAAATTTAATTAAATTTGGGTGTGATCGTATCGTATTTGCATTTTAATCTTGCACGTTTGCAATCCCCAGCGGAAAATATTGCGAAACCTAAAGGTGGTGGACTTGGCTATGTTTCAAGGTTGAGAACGTATTTGGTCGGCAAACATGTATAAATGTAGTAAATATTTAAAATAACATGTAAAATAAAAATAAATAATAAATTATTTATGTCTAAGAAGCGTAGTTTAATAAATAAAGCTGACTATTAATTAAAAACTTTTAGTAGAATTTCAAAAAAGTATTTTGCATTGCGCGTATCAAAACACGAGTATATGGCAACTTTTGCATATATCGTAAAAACACCTGATTGGCAGGTCAGTGTGGTGAACTAACACCTGACTGAACATCTCCTTCACGAGGCCAATGTGCTCCGCGTTAAGGAGCACAACCTCATGCTCAGCAAGCAGTTCTTTGCTGGGTGTCACCGCTGGGAGCTCCCAAACAGGCATCTGCTTGCAGTTGAGCCACCCCCAGGCGCATCAAAAGGCATCTCTTAGAACTGAAGGACGAGATCCAGCCATATATAACGCAGTCGCTGGATCCGGAGGCGTACCAGTGGGTCCTAAGAACATCTACAGAGAGACAGTCACCACCACCATCGATTCTCGCCCAACCACCACCAATAGCAGATGAGGAGTCCCTGCTGCCTCGCGAGTCCCGCGTCACTTTGGCACAATTACAATCTGGATACTGACATACCAAACACATGCCCGGCATGTGGAGATTCTCCGCACGATACCAATCACCTATTCACATGCCCTCTCATCTAAGGAGAGGGGCTCCCTCTGGTCCAACCCTGTCGAAACTGCACGTTTCCTGGGCCTCCCCCTAGATGAGTTTGACGACAACGACCATGGGTGAATCCGCTCTTCACAGGGCGTGACTACCCGCTACAGCAACAACAACATCAAAAGCTTGCAACTACAACTTAATAATTTTAGTATATGCTCTGTTTAAAAATATTTTACCAGTCTATGTGTGTTTTAGAACAAGTGAGTTAGTGACGATAATTTAATTTTTTAAAAAGATGTTGTTAATTTTCTGAACGCGTAGTTGTTGCAAATAGCTGCTTGTCACTAAATAAAACGTGGGCGCGAATTATTCGCCTCACCTGTGCTGCGTCCATGTTGTTGTGTGCTCCTGCGAACCGTAGAGGTTCTGCGGTGCACTAGGTGCAACTAGGGGAGCCGTAGAGGCTATGGGCGCCTTAGGGCGCGAACAACATGGGGCCACATAATTTGTGGACCACTCCTTATGGGTCTTAAGGCCTGAGCAGACCTTAAGATGGCTCCATCCGTCGCACGAATTACACCTTACCGAAGTGGAGTTCGGATGGAGCTTTTTCTGGCAAACGCAGCAAAAATAGGTTTCTGGACCAGGGTTAGGCTCGATGCCAGCCCTGATCAGAAGGAGGTGAAGCAACCCTGCTGCAAGGAGTTGCTCCAGGAGAGACAGACAACTTATGGGGTAGGCCGATCTAAACAGGGTTAGATCGCCGAAACAACAGTCCTTGGCCGGGTGAAACCCGGGTCATTCCGGTACGTAGAACCGACTGTCGTGGGAATGCTATTTGGAGTGTCATTTCACTCCGTTGTTGGTAGTTGTATGGGGCGCTTCGTTGTCTTGATCGGGAAGGACGTGTTCCCGAGTCAACTCGCCGCCAATTTTTCTTGTTCTCGGATGGTCGGAAAGGACGTGTTCCCGAGCCGTCCTTCGCGGATGCCGAGCTGGTCGGGAAGGACGAGTTTCCACGCCAGTCGTTCGTCGATGCTTTGGCTGGGCAGGCGGTCTGAATGGACGGGATCCAAAGCCGCGCTGCCTGGGAAGTCGGAAAGGACTAGTTTCCGAGCGGCGCCTTCGTCGTTGATGCTGCAGTGAAAGAGGGACCACCTGGGTCACCGATGCTTCCCCTTCCTCTCGCTCTGCTTCCTCCACCTGTTCTGCTCACGACTTAATTTGGACAGTCAGATTAATCGATACGACGTCGGATCTATCATTGTCATCCTCGGCTGGTGGGTTGGTTGGCCAGCGGTTACCTTCAAATTCTAGATGCAGAGTTGTGTGATGCTTTTCATTGCATCGATGGCATCGCCCGATACTGCTGCGTATTTCCTGTTTGTGGAACGGGGACAAGCAGTTAGCACAGTAGTAGTGGATCAGTACCACCCGCAGCCTCTCTTCCGCAGACTTCGCTCGATAGACTCAGCAGAGTCTTATGCCGTGGTTATTTTTTGCTACGTCAAAACGGACGGTACGCTGTTCCGCTTTGTTGCGTCACAGTGAATCGGCCCATAGTCTAAAAAGTTGTGTGTCTTTATTTTGATTTTATTGGTTAATATAGTGGAATATTGGGTGGGAAGTGATATCAAAAAAAAAAAAGTAAAAAGAGACCCAAAAAAAATGTTGTTTTATTATTATTACTATTGAATACGTAAGACCGTAGCCTCATACCGTGTCTGGGATTAGCCTGATTTATGTGTAGCTATCTTAATATTAGTTTGCTGTATTTATGCGCAAGGTGTCCATAAACTTTCATCACCTACTATAAAATTTAATTAAATTTGGGTGTGATCGTATCGTATTTGCATTTTAATCTTGCACGTTTGCAATCCCCAGCGGAAAATATTGCGAAACCTAAAGGTGGTGGACTTGGCTATGTTTCAAGGTTGAGAACGTATTTGGTCGGCAAACATGTATAAATGTAGTAAATATTTAAAATAACATGTAAAATAAAAATAAATAATAAATTATTTATGTCTTAGAAGCGTAGTTTAATAAATAAAGCTGACTATTAATTAAAAACTTTTAGTAGAATTTCAAAAAAGTATTTTGCATTGCGCGTATCAAAACACGAGTATATGGCAACTTTTGCATATATCGTAAAAACACCTGATTGGCAGGTCAGTGTGGTGAACTAACACCTGACTGAACATCTCCATCACGAGGCCAATGGGCTCCGCGTTAAGGAGCACAACCTCATGCTCAGCAAGCAGTTCTTTGCTGGGTGTCACCGCTCGGGGCTCCCAAACAGGCATCTGCTTGCAGTTGAGCCACCCCCAGGCGCATCAAAAGGCAACTCTTAGAACTGAAGGACGAGATCCAGCCATATATAACGCAGTCGCTGGATCCGGAGGCGTACCAGTGGGTCCTAAGAACATCTACAGAGAGACAGTCACCACCACCATCGACTCTCGCCCAACCACCACCAATAGCAGATGAGGAGTCCCTGCTGCCTCGCGAGTCCCGCGTCACTTTGGCACAATTACAATCTGGATACTGACATACCAAACACATGCCCGGCATGTGGAGATTCTCCGCACGATACCAATCACCTATTCACATGCCCTCTCATCTAAGGAGAGGGGCTCCCTCTGGTCCAACCCTGTCGAAACTGCACGTTTCCTGGACCTCCCCCTAGATGAGTTTGACGACAACGACCATGGGTGAATCCGCTCTTCACAGGGCGTGACTACCCGCTACAGCAACAACAACATCAAAAGCTTGCAACTACAACTTAATAATTTTAGTATATGCTCTGTTTAAAAATATTTTACCAGTCTATGTGTGTTTTAGAACAAGTGAGTTAGTGACGATAATTTAATATTTTAAAAAGATGTTGTTAATTTTCTGAACGCGTAGTTGTTGCAAATAGCTGCTTGTCACTAAATAAAACGTGGGCGCGAATTATTCGCCTCACCTGTGCTGATATTTTTTATTGCAATCGCTGTAGATTTTTTTGTAGGTATGTATGTATTTATGTATGGGTCATTCCATGCGAAATTTACACTCAAAAATTTTTTTGGAAAAACATTTTTTTTTTCGCGTTTTACTCGTATATTGAAAAATAATCGACCAGTGTGCTTTTATTTTAATATGATACTTAAATTTTCGAGAAATGAACTTTCGAGTTTTTTCAGTATTCCACAATAAAAAAAGTTTTGGTCATAAAAAATTCTTCCAGTACTGAAAATTTGCGTTATTCCCCTATCTTCGCAACACAGCTAAGTAGACAGCTAAGGGACTAATTATTTTTACTTTTTTTATTTTAACATGATTGCCTGTGATTACTATATCTCCTACAAAATGTTTGATGTAGAGCTAGTTTCTGCCACCGGTTTACAATGGAGGCAGCGCTTTCGTTGGTTTCTATTTCAGGTGGAGCTAGTAAGTGTTCACCTACTAAGAAGTGACCAGGAGTAAGAGGCTTCAAGTCGGATGGTTCGTTAGAAGAGAGACTGAACGGGCGAGAGTTGAGGCAAGACTCAATTCGGCACAAAAGAGTTGTAAACAATTCGAATGTACTTATATTTGAAACCGGAAGCAATCTTCTTGAGAGGGTTTTAAAACTTTTTCGCGCTTCAGTCATAAAGGTTTTAAATTCACATCGTAGAGATTGCGAAACTCCGACAAAGCTGGTGCCATTGTCGGAGTAAACATTTGTTGGGCGTCCTCTCCTAGCTATGAACCTAGCAAATGCTGCCAAAAAATGTAGCGCTAAGGTCATTGGTGGCTTCCAAGTGGATAGCCTTAGTTACGAAACACACAACCATGCAAACGTAACCCTTTGAGATGCGACAACCTCTGCTGCGGAAATTTTTAATATCGAAAGGTCCTGCGAAATCTACACCTGTGTTTGTAAACGCACGCAAATAAGTGGTACGTTCCTGAGGGAGCACTCCCATAAGCTGCGTTTGAGTTCGTTTTTTGTAGATTGTGTAAACTTTACAATTATGGATGACGGACTTCACCGTATTTTTGACTCGGGGGATCCAATATTGCGCTCGAATTAGACGCAGCATTAGTTGATTTTCGCCATGCAAGGAGACTTCATGGATAAATTGTACAATAAGACGGGCCAATGAGCACTTATAAGGAAGGATGATTGGGTGACACTCATTGTACGCTCATCGGATAAAATTAAACAAAACTCTGCTCGAAAGGAAACTTTTTTCTTCGGATGAGTGCTTCGGTAGAATCTCATAATATATAAGATTCTCAAAGTTCTAGGTAAATCTGAAAATCTATCGAGAATTTAATAAACATCCTTATGGTTGCACATAAATGCACCTTTTTTCCTCAATGATGGCGTTGTAGTTTGACTCTTGTCTCGGCCAATTTCCTTGTCTTCTTGCAACCAAGAACCATGCCACCACAAAGTATTGTCGACTAATTCGTAAGCGGGAATTTCTCTGCTTGCCATATCTGCTGGATTTGATGCCGACTCCACATGAAGCCAGTCCGTATTTCCGACTTTGTCCACAACTTTCGTTATACGATGTGCCACAAATGTTGGCCATGAACATGGCGGTTTGCGTATCCATGAAAGCACAATTGTGGAATTTGTCCACCGGTGTACTTTTACGTGTTCTAGTGGTAGGTTGCCAAGTACCGACTCAATACTTTCGCGCCGCAGGGTTCTAAACGGGGTAGGGACATAGTTTTAACCGGAGCTACTTTAGTTTTTGCCAAAAGCAGATTCACTAAAACCTCACTACCTTGTTTAACGCGTAGGTATACCGTAGCCGCATACGCTTTTTCAGAAGCATCACAACAGCCATGCACTTCAACGTCATGGGATGAACCCAGACCGTTATCTTTATCCTTTCTATTTCGTGGTAGTGTTTGGTAAAATTTTGCCATCGTTCTAAAGTCGATGAAGAAACAGTTTCATCCCACTCTGTGCCTTTCAGCCAAATATTCTGCATTAATACCTTGGCTACTATTACGATGGGCGAAAGCCATCCTAGCCGATCGAAAAGCTTTGCGATGGAGCATATTGACCTCTTAGTGATTGTGTCACTATGCACCATTGGTCTTGTCAAAAAATAAAATAAATCCGAATGGGCATTCCATCTTATATCAGGAGCCTTAACTGTGCTGGTATCTTCGAATTCCAAAAAATCTTCGCTTAATAGATCCGTTTTTGGGATGTCTGCTATTATGTCCTCGCAGTTGGAAGTCCATTTTCGTAATGGAAAACCAGCTGTCCGCAATACCGCAGAAAGTTCGTCCCTTGCCACGACGATTGCGGGGCAAGGAACCGGGCTCTGGAAATAAAAAGCGCATAGGAAATTGTTACAAAATTGAAAAAAAAAAATTAGATTAAACATCTGATGCGGTGTGAAGTGGTAGTTTGAGGATGTACTTTTTCTTTTACCGCAAGGGGGACGGAATGTTAAGGACGGTGGCCTAAATGTTTTTCTAACCTCCCTAATGTGCATACTCATACACACTTACGCATAGGAATCGCGAATTATTCCGGTTCACCGTATTTCCCGCCGGATAATTATTTTCGTTAAGTTTTTCCGTTTCTTTTTTCTCACTTAATTGCGGTTCCCGACAACCGTACATTTTCTCTAAAAAACACTTATTCAGGAACACGTCGACTACCACATCGCAACACAAGGTAAAGTTATTATCATTGTAATCAACCACCAAGCAATGCTCTTTTATATTTTGATTAAATGTAACTTATAATTAATCCACTTGTATTTTCATCTTTTATTTAAAAAAGAAAACACACTTGTGCTTCTGGACTTCCCCCTTAAGAGACACGACACCCATTTGAACAGTTCAAATTATCGGATAACAGTTTTGAGTATCTCTTAAAATTATAACAAATAATTTTTTATTTTTATTTTTTGCTCAAAAATAAAACCAATATAAATAAAAATTACCTTTTAAGTTTTTTTGCAACACGAAAAACACAAAATGCCACAACATTTTTCTAATAGGTATTGCTTGGTAATGTTTTTTACTATGCCATCGTCAACATATGCAATCAAAAACTGCATCACAATCTTATACATACATAACTATATGTATCAAAAACACGATTACAAAGAAAAATGTACAATGGGTCCAAGCGAAACTCGTACAGTAATAGTGTTTTTAATATTCACAATAAAGATAATAAATAGCAATTTTCAAGTTCCTTAAAATGTTCAATGATTTTTAGTAATTTTTTCTTTGCTGATGGTGTTAAACATTTTCTTCAATGCAGGTAAACGGATTTTACAAAACGGGCATTCCCACTACAGTCGGTTCTACGTACCGGTATGACCCAGGTTTCAACCGGCCAAGGACTGTTGTTTCGGCGATCTAACCCTATTTAGATCGGCTTAACCCATAAGTCGTCTGTCTCCTCTGGAGCAACTTTTAGCAGCAGGGTTGCTCCACATCCTTTTGCTCAGGGCTGGCATCGAGCCAAACCCTGGACGAGGAACCTATTTTTGCTGTGCCTGCCAGAAAGAACTGCTACGGACTGCAGGGCAAGATTGAGGAGATAACCGACTTTATGAGCCGGCACAACCAGCCAATAGCTGCGATCCAGGAAACGAAATTGCGCAGGAACTCAACCTTTTTGAGTTGCAACGGCTACAATGTGCATCGTAAAGATCGCGATCAAACAGTGCAGTATCGTCTTATCGAAGAAGACATTGACCGCAGGGACACTACCTTAGAATGACAAGAAATAGCTGTCCCGTCAGGCGATGTCGAGCTCGAAAAATTTAATGTCACCTGCTGTCCGGCAGGATATTACCCTGGCATAGGAGCGCTCCCCAGAGGTGAAAAATGATTGGTAGTAGGTGACTTTAACGCGCACCACGATCTCTGGCTCTCAAGCCTACCAGCTGATCGTAGAGGAAACGATTTGGCAGAGCAGATAGACGATTCGACATTCTGCACGATGAACGATGATGCCCCCGCCAGGATTATGGGTAGTTGCAGCAGCTCGCTTGATCTAACAATAGCTAGCGCAGGTATGATAAATAGCATAACGTGGCGACCTATGCTGTCGCTTGCATCATAACACCTACACATAATCATCCCGATTCACTTGTGGCGAGGTGAAGGATACCATCGGGAAAGCGAAATCACCCAAGGCCATTGGCCCTGACGGGTTAAGAGTGTTGATGCTAAAAAATGTAGGCCGCGCTGGAGTTGAGTTCCTTACAGGGATCCTCACTCTGTCAATGGCCACCCTCATCATTCCTGACATTTGTAAGGTAGGGAGGGTGGTCCCACTGCTGAAGCCAGGGAAACCGGCTGACAAGGGGGACTCCTATCAGCCGATTTCCCAGCTTTCGCCAGTGATAAAGACACTTGAGGCCCTACTCTTCCCGTACTACACTTGCCACCTGGGCTCAGCTATGCATCAACATGGCTTCCGGAAAGTGCACAGTACAACAACAGCACTCAACGCCCTAAACACACAGGTGAATCGCGGTCTTAATCAGAGCCGTCCTGGTAGCGTTGGACCTGTCAAAAGCCTTTGACACAGTAAGTCATTCCATGCTACTGGCTGACGTGGAAGAATCAATTCTCCCGCAGGGACTGACACAGTGGACCGCGAATTACCTGCGAATTACCCCGAATTGCCGCGAATTATCGGTATTATTTAGAGACTCAACATTGAAACTAAGGAGCATTAAACAAGGGGTACCGCAGGGTGGTGTCCTGTATCCACTCTTGTTTAACCACTATACCTCCAAGCTCCCTCAACCGCCAGAGGGAGTCACAATAGTCTAATATGCCGATGATTGCTCGATAATGGCAACCGGCAATGTAATTGATGACCTGTGTTCGAAGGTGAACGGATATCTCTCCGACATTGCCCGTCGCTTCACAGGCAGCAACCTGGCGTTGTCCCCTACGACCCTCTTTACCACCTGGACGAAGGACGTCAGGCTGGATCTCAGCATCCATATTGATGACACCCCCATTCCGACTGTTAATCACCCGAGGATTTTGGGGGTTACATTTGACAGCCTTCTCTCCTTCTCTACGCACACTACCGCAATCGCCAACAAGGTACAGAGCCGCAACAATGCCCTCAAGTTGCTCGCCGGCAGCTCTTGAAGCAAAGACAAATACACGTTGTTGGCAACATACAAGGCGATTGGCCGGCCGGCAATTAACTATGCTGCGTCAGTGTGGTCGCCGGGAACCAGTAGGACACAGTGGATGAAGCTGCAGACCTGCCAGAACGCCGCACTCCGCATCTGCTGATGTCCCCTGGGGAGCATCTCCACCAAGAGGTCAATGTGCTCCGCGTTAACGGGCACAACCTCATGCTCAGCAAGCAGTTCCTTGCTGGATGTCAGCGGTCGGGGTACCCAAACAGGGTCCCGCTTGCAACTGACCCACCTCCACGCACATCAGAAGCCATCTCCTAGAACTGAAGGAGCCCAACCACCACCAATTACAGATGAGGAGTCCCTGCTGCCTCGCGAGTGCCTCGTCACTCTGGCCTAATTAAGATCTGGATATTGTAGTAGGCTCAACTCCTTCCTATCCAGAGTCAACCCTGACATACCCAACACATGTCCGGCATGTGAAGATTCTCTGCATGATACCAATCACCTTTTCACATGCCCTCTCAGACCCATTCATCTAACCACCCTCTCCATCTGGTCCAACCTTGTCGAAACAGCACGTTTCCTGGGCCTTCCCCTAGATGAGTTTGACGAGAACGACCATGGGTGAATCCGCTCTTCACAGAGCGTGACTAGTCGCTACAACAACAACAACATGTCATGAACAGAGAAAACATGTTGTTTAAAAAATGATACTCTGTCATCACTTGACTAAAAGTATATGCTACTCTTGTCTTGTATTTTGAAATATTTTCCAACCTATATACCCGTACATATGTAACTCAAACATGAAATTAAAAAATCAAAGAAATAGATTGCATTATTATTCCACTATCGGACTAGGCTCAAAAGTTGCGGAATGAATGATAGCTTTTTACACAAAAAGTTTCACGAAAATCGATCAGCACGTTATCTTTGGAAATTAAAATTTTGTTTAAAAAAAATGAAATTTTATACAAACACGAGTTTAAAATGTTTTCAATTTAATATTGCAAACATAAAAAATTATGAAAAAAGTCGGAAATTCAAAAGGCAAGTGGTGTCCGACTTGGCGCAGAATGCCGCATATTTTGTATAATGTATACATATATACATATGCGATAATTGTAATGTAGTTTTTAAGTTAATATGTTGACGATGGCATAGTAAAAATCTACCAGGAATTACTTATTAGAGAGGTGGTGTGGCCTTTTTTGTTCTTCGTTCTGCAAAAAGTAAAAAATAAATTAAACTAAAAAGTTGATTTTTATTTGTGAAAGATAAAATAACGATTAGGAATTGAGTTTTACTTTTGAGCAAAAGAATATGGCTCATAAAAGTAATCATTATCTTTGATGATACTTTAACAGTTATTATTTTTTTCTAACCAAAATAAAAATAAACAAATAAAATTATGATTATTTTTGACCTTCCGTGCTGCTATTCCAGCTTTAAACATATTTATATCAAAAATTCCCATTTTAGCGCGGGATCCGCCACGAAAAATATATACACTCATCTGTTATTTATATGATAAGAAATAAATGATAGATAATATACACATTAACACATCTCAGATAGGTTGCCCAGTTTGATTGCGAGCGGATAATATTAAATAATTGATATTACATTTAGTTCATTTACTTTTCTCATTGGTTATTTATAAAAATAATGCACTAGTTAAGATAATATACCGAACAGAATTGTTAAAGAAATTGTTTACCTTCCCATCTGCCCAACTGTGAAGATTCCAAGTATAAATAGGTAAGTGGCGATATACCCTCACCAGTTATTTTAACGTATATTATATCAAACGAACCTCATCATGTTGGTCTCCTTGACGTGGGGATGAAGCTTAAGTGATGGCATGGTTGACACCTTTCGCCACGAACTAATTCCAAAAGGTGAAGAGAATTGTTGTTTTTTTTTACATTTACTAAACAAACAAAGAAATACTACGATTTTCATAGTGAACGGGCGAGAACTCATAGCATTCAATATTAAGAAAAATAGAAACATGATGACAACTCGAAATAGAGAAAGTAGATAAGCATTCATTACGCAAGTAGTAGTATTACTTATAAATATAAGGTCCAAAATCCTATTCAACATTGTTAATCTGCCTAAGATTAAAATTCAAAAAGCTATCCAAAAGATATAATTCATTGCTGTAATTGACACTATTAGGGATGAGGTCAATATCATCGTATGCTGGCAACCAAGTAATATTACCTAAGTTAAAGTCACCCAGGACAACAAATTTGCTATCCCTATTTGAATTGAAGACTAACGATGTAACATTGTCAATATGAGCCTTATATAGGCTTTCCGAACTGTTAGGAGGGATGTATGAAACGCATGCAAACAAATGACCAAAATATCCTTGTATACAAATACATAGTTGGTCTTGATGATTCAATAATTTAGATGTAGCACGGTATTTACCAACTCCCCTCGTTCCCAAGACAGTCGGTTCTACGATAACAGGCAAGGATGGCGAATGTTTTGTGCTGTTACAACAACAGCAACACCACCTCCCCTAGCACATCCCGTTTTTAAAGTGTCCCTATCTTTACGAAATACATCATAAATGTTAGTAGCAAACTCTTTCTTAACTAGCCTAAATCAAGCAAGCAAACGTTTTTATACTTGTTTGTAAACATATTCGATAATATTTTCAGAAGTAACCGTCATCGTAAAACGTTGGATAGCTTTGTGCTTAAACGACACCTGCCATTCACTTGGAAGTCGCTGAAGATCAATCGACGGTCACATTTCTATCTCGCCTCCGAAATTTCATGAATCGTCGAGGTACCCTTGTCAAAATTCGAAGCGACAATGGAACGCATTTTGTTAGAGCCCAGAAAGAAGGAGTGAACAACAGAGAGCCGATTATTTGACGTCGGCGAGGTTTAACGTCAAATTGCAAAGGGGAACATTGAGTGGGCATGTAACTAACCAGCTGATCCAAGCGTTGCTGGTTGCTGGGAGCGACTAATTCAATGCGTGAAATGCATGTTGTCAAACGTGCTGCAAGGATAAGCTTGTAACGTTTCGTAGTGTTGTCATCAACGCAGAGAACATTGTAAACAGCTGCCCTTCGACTGATTTGTCGCTGACCGCTAAGAAGAACGAGCCTTAGCCTGAGGAACATCTCCACCAAGAGGTCAATGTGCTCCGGGTTAAGGAGCACAACCTCATGCTCAGCAAGCAGTTCCTTGCTGGGTGTCACCGTTCGGGGCATCAAAATAGGCACCTGATTGCAGTGGAGCTGCCCCCCAGGCACATTAGAAGCCATCTTCTAGAACTAAAGGACGAGATCCAGCCACTCATTATGCGACCGCTGGATCCGGAGGCGTACCGGCGGGTCCTAAGCAGCTTCTATAGAGACACAGTCACTACCATCTTTGACTCCCGCCAGGCAAATGCAGTCATCGGAGCCCAACGACCACCTGTAGCAGATGAGTCCCTGCTGCCCCGTGAGTCCCGCGTCACTCTGGCACAATTACGATCTGGATACTGTAGCAGGCTCAACTCCTACCTATCCAGAATCAACCCCGACATGCCCAACACATGTCCGGCATGTGGAGATTCTCCGCACGACACCAACCACCTTTTCACATGCCCCCTCAAACCCACTCATCTAACCCCCCTCTCCGTCTGGTCCAACCCTGTCGAAACTGCACGTTTCCTGGACCTCCCCCTAGATGAGTTCGACGACAACGAGCATGGGTGAATCCGCTCTTTACGGGGCGCGACTAGCCGCTACAACAACAACAACAAGAACGAGCCTCACGATACCGAAGCATTTCTTATTGGGGTGTCTCAATTCAGTCCAAACTCCGGCTGAAGAAGCATTCAAAACATCCCTGTGAAAACAATGGAGAATTTCGCAAAATTTAAAAGACAAATTTTGGAAGCGCTGGACCCTTGAATATTTGCTGCAATTGTTACAACGCCCTAAGTGGAGGACGGAGGTAGCACTACTGAAGCTTGGTCAACTGCTAATCATTTGTGATTCCAATATCCCGAGAAACCAATGGCGAAAAGATATCGTCGAGACTGTTTTCGCCTGCAAAGACGGACAAGTACGAACCGTCAAAGCTCGCACTAGTCATGGTACTTTACGGCAACGCTGACCAAAATTGCTTTTTTGTGACACGACCATTTTTACGACATTTTGTCATTGCGACATTTGTAGTGTTTTTGTTATCATAAAACTGCGAATAAAACACTAATTAGAGATCAAGCCTCTAAGCAAAGCGAGCCGAATTCTAAAATTTGTAACCTTTACATTACCTACTAAGAGCAACTATTTTGACTTAAGATATTTTGTTTTTCTGGTATTTTATTTAGATGCGGAAAGGAAGCGCTTACCAATTTCTTTCGATTCAACATTGGTGTCTGAGAGAAGCGAATCCAGATTTTTTACTGATGATGTGTCAATGTGTTATTATCTATCATTTATTTCTTATCATTGATAAATAAAAGATGAGGGCATATATTTCTTAACCCGATCGTAGGCTATTTGTATATAGTATACAGGAGTTTCTTAAATATAACATACGGCAACTATATTGTCTGTGTTTTGTCTACTCTTCTTTGGTTTCAAACATTTACATTTCAGCCAATCAGAATTCATTCCTAAGTACGTCATTTGATGAAAATAAAATTTTGATGGTACCAAGGCGAATTCGTTTAGTATAGCAGCGAATTTATATACTATAGCAGCCGATTTAATTTTTTTATTCACCTACATGTATTTTGTTTTTACTTTTACGTATGAGCTTTCAAAATCTTAAAAACAAAACCAAAATGTATGTTAATTTTGACAACTCTTACGCGAAAGCAAAAACAAAATACGTGGGAACCTTGTAGTTGTACTTATAAGACCACCTCATAAAAATTCGCCTTGGACAGTACCATGTCGTAGCCTTTTATTCTGATTATTTTCTTAATATGAAAACCCTCAGCATACTCATCATCGTTTTCAGCAAAACGAAAAAACAAATAAAACGAGAAATAGGGAAATCATAGTTATTGAAATGGGTGAAATACTCAACAAAGTCAGAACCCAATTCAAATCCGCCCACAACAGGTGAAGTCTACGATACGGAACGACACGGACTTATACATTGTATATGGAATATTTTATGTTTCTGCAATAACATCAAACTCCGAGTTTTTTGTTAGCCTACTATGAAATTTTTCGTTACTAATTCGTTGATTAATTGGTGCTTTTGGATTTTCTTTCGTAACTTATTTATCATCCGATTTGTATATAATTTTAATACTAACGCTATTTATTCGAAAAAATTCTAAGTTGGAACTTTTCATACCTGTGGTTTCAAATGAGCATCATCCTGCTTTATTGATTCCAGTTCTTTCTCAGGCGATGTGCTTGTACTCTCGAACAATGATTTGGAGACTTGTGAGTGTTTGTGTCCGTGAACAGACGATATATTGTTTTTACCAATGGGTCCTTTACGGTGAGATGTTGGCGATTTTTTAACAAAAAAAGGCGACTTAACGTATGGTGATTGTTTTGCTTCATTTACATTATTTTCTGGTGTTCGTTTTACTACGTATTTTGTATCGAAATACTCATTAATGCCTTTGTTTTTCGAAGGAGTCCTAAACATGGGTGATTTTATTGGCGTTTTTTCTTGTTTCCACTCCTCATCATCACTATCACATATTTCAATAATCTCACTTTTTGCCTTACATTTGTCATCGCTTTCGCATATGCCCACGTCGTCTAAACTTATGCTTTTCACGTCATCAGCTTGCTTTTTTAACTCGTCCATTATATAACGAGCTTTTTTAATATTACCATTTATGTACTCAACGTTAAACGTAAGCTTTGTTTTATCTTTATGCGTGTCTTCATGATTTTCCATTGCTTTTTTATTATGTTCTTCTCCACTACCACCCTCACTCAATTCAGTTTGACTGGTATTTAAAATATTGCCTTGGGCATATTCTTTTGGATATTTACTGTCGCCCGCATCAATTCCAGCCGTTGCCTGCAGTGAAGCTTCAAAAATATCAGAAAATAAATTGTCTTCTGACTCTAATTGCACTTGGGTCTTTATAATAACTTCGATATTATTTTTAGATTGAGTTATAGGAGTCGTGTAAGTTACATCGGCAACTACTTCTAAATCCGAGTCTGTTTCTGAGCCATCACTCACTCGAAGGCATATTTCTTGACTGATATCTACGTGTGGTTTGTCACATGCCTCAATTACGACGGATTTCATTTCTCCTGGATCTTTTTTAGCACACTGTCTGTTGTAATAAAAATATTTCGTTATTTATGCATATTTTTACATTTAGATACAGAAAAAATAAACTATAACCAATACTTTTTTATTTATTTATTTCCGATAGCTTATATTAAAACCACCGCAAAAGCACTTCTGAGTGGCAAAAGTGCGAAGGCAGAAGTGTATTGACAGCCAATGAAAATAATAAAGCTATTTTACTTTTTAATTTACCGTGATACAATGAAGAAGGCAATTCCTGGACAATTAAACAGATTATGGGACTTCCTTCTACCAGCAGTAGTAGAAAAAAATCTTTTTTTTGTATGTTTGTTTCTTTTGTTGAAAATTAAAAATAAAAGGAAAAAAATAATTTTAGCTGCTTGTTTTATCTGTGCGTAAATACAAATCATCTATGGAAAGGGTCTTTCAATTCCCTGTTATTTAGCATATTCGGGCTAAGTCGCTTGTGACATGAGGTGTTAAGGAGTGTGGCTTGCCCAAAGTATCTATGCTCAGCTCAACCATGGATCCTAATTACATGTAAATGTTATTAAACACAAACCTTAATTCAGATCAGAAAAGAGCATTTTTCTGATCAGGTAATAAGATAAACATAAAAAATTGGAAATGTCAGGAAATTTTTGTTTTTAATTGCAGCATGGAGTTTATTATCACACAGAATCTGCCATTTTTAATGTTGTAACTTAAATATTGTATATAAAAAACCATTTTATTGTAAAAAGAGGTTAATTATAACCAATTAAATTTTAAAACAAAGCGTTTTCGAATTACATGAAAGCCTCCATTTTGTAAATAATGCCTAATATACGATTGCCAGGAAGCCATTTCTTTAGTTTTAAAATTAAATTTTACAAGTTTTATTCAAATAATTCTACAGTTAAGACGTTAAAATTCACAAGTAACCATGCAGACTACCTACCTCGGTTCGCTAGTCTTGTTATGTATGTGGTTGCCAGATTGCTGACAATCGGCCGTTCCTGATATGGGATCGACTTCGATCTTCGTTAGTGACAAATGCCGTAAAATGCTTCGAATCCTCGTCGAGCTCAATCTGGTAGTACCTCATACGTAAATCTAATATGGTAAAATATTTGTTACCTGCGAGTTGAACGAAATGCTCGATTCGCTATTTTGTTGAGACGCCTATAGTCTAAGCAAAGTCGATGCTCACAATTTTGTTTAGAAACGAGGAAATGTCAATAATCTGCTTTTTAATCAAACAAATTCGAAATGGGACTGCCTTCTTTCTTGTATCATGTTATTTACTGTGGTTTCATTATTAGGCGCAAAATATAAAAGGCAACCCGTAAGCATAATTGTATCTACAAACACTAAAGTTGAAGCAAATTTTAGAATTAATTTTATCAAATTAATGGTTTTAGGAATTTCAGTATGCTCTAAGTACTGGAAGTATGTTTTTCTTTTAAATAGGAGCGAATTTGAATATATCAATATATGTAAATATTTTATTTCCTTGACCATAAATTGCATTGTACTGTACTGAGATTTTTCGAAAATTGGAATTAGTAAAAATGTACTAAAGTGTTCTTTATTTAAAATAAATCGTAACAAATCGCAAAAAATTTGCAATTGTAGTCAAAAAAGAAGACGTACATATATATGTATGCACAAGACTGTGCCTTAATAACTGCCACACTTAATATTAAAAAAGGAAAAGATTTAAATTTAATTTAATCTGAAAACTTGGTATTTATTATTTGCACTATTGGCTTGCGTTATATAGGTTTTAGTTCAAATCTTTGGTCTTTTCCCGTTTTTTTAAGCTTTACACGATTTTGACAACTTGTATCGGCGGCAGGCACGACTTCTTTTGGAATTTCGTCCTTTATTTTTTGCAAACAGCGCTTAAATATATCCAGTTTTTAGTTTTTAACATTTACTAATTTCCCCATTATTTATCCCCGCATGCAAAAATTCAATGGATTCAGATCCGGAGAAGATAATGGTTATTCATCCACCGAAATAAAGCAGACATCTTGGCTATGCATCAGTCCTTAACAATTCTTGCTTTATGAGCTTGTGCAGAATCTTGCTAAAAGTAATATGGGTTATTGCCACAGTCCAGATACATACATACTTGACTAAAATTTCAATAAGGACTTCCGCCAGGTAATATTTTACGCTTTTTTTTATTGAAAAGGTTAGGAAGCTTTCTTTTTGAAGATCTGGCTCCCCAAACCTTATCAGAAGTTTTATTTTGATGCCTCTCTGGAGATTCAGTCATGCCGGTTCCATAGACTTGGTCTTACTGTGGGTTGTGGCTTGCCTACAAACCGAACAGGTTCTCATCAAAAAACACAATTTAGTAATATGTGGATCGTCGAAGGAGCAAAGGCTTCGTTATCTCGCGTTTGCTTTTGTCGCTCCGTTAAAATTTTTATAGATGATGTTTCGGATAATTTCGCGGCTCACATTGAGATCCTAAGCCAGTTGTCTTTCCAAAACTTAGCAATTTTTTTTACTCGCTCATGAACGATCTTTATCAGGCTTGCACATCTGACAATGGATTTTTTACCAGGTTCCTTCGATATTTTAACACTACCACTTTTCTTGTATCGAATCACAGTACGTTGAACAAACCTATGTTTAGTACCTAAATCCTGCACCTATTGATTTGCATCTTTTAGACTCGCTCCTTTATCGACTTCATATAACTGAAGCTTAGCTAAAGCGAGGTGAATTCATATTAGGTGGTGTTGAGCGTACAACAAAAATGTAAACTAACAAATTACTCATAATGTTAATGAGAATCGGTGAGAATTACAACAAACACTCAGGTACCTTATAGGCAAGTCTACGCACGAAGGCGGGCGGACTGTGATGCGTCAATAGTACATGACCGTAAAGGCGTCGATCAAATTGCTGCTGCCATTTGAAACCAGCAAACATATTTTGTTTGTTCCTTATATTTTCCTTTGCGTTACACTTATTTCTCACTTCACCCCCATTCCTTGCCTTATTTTCACATCTACTTTATATTTGTAGCTGCAATGTTTATAAGCATCTTAAACATGTATATATACATATGTTTAGCAACTTAAATAGGCACGCTAGCAACAACAATCTAAGAGTAGCTAAAGTTACTTGCGAACATAATATTGAATTTAATGTTGGTCATTTTAATGCTCGTAATCTATTGGTTGATAAGCTAGAATATTTAAATTTTATTTTTCAGAATTTAAATGTAACTGAGACATGGTTTAGGCCTTATATGACTGACTCTGCATATGCTCTTTGTTATTTTGCACTTATAAGAAACGATAGATCCACTGACCAAAGAGGCGGTGGCATAGCAATTTATTTTAAAAATAAACTAAACTGTAAAATTATTTTAATCCCCATAAGTCGAATGATGTTTCGCCCTTTTTTACTAAACTATAAGAGTTGTTCTTAAGTTATATGAATGTCCTCATTTGTGGTGACTTCAATGTGGATCTCCTCGTTAACAATGCTGGGTGTAAGTTCTAGCTGAATAGCTTCAACAGCTGTGGCATTACCATAGCGAGCAAATATGCAACCCGCTTTGCACCGCACTGTAAGCCGAGTATGTTAGATCTTTTTGGAGAAAGTGTTGTTAGTGGAATAAATCATATAGACCCGTTTCCTTTAGCCGGTGTTTCAGATCATGAACTAGTATTTATTTCTCTTGATATTGAATTTTTGAAAAAGAATCGAACAACCCACTTAACGCTTAGAGGCTGCAATCATATCGATCTATCTGCATTAACTGAAATTAACTGAAGAAAGTGTTTCACTGTTCATGAAAAATTATCTAACTTCACTATGCTAGTAAAATACATGTTTGAAAAACATGTACCACTATGCAGCACTCAAATAGTTCTTTATAAAAGCCTTGGCTAACAAACTTTGCACTAAACCTTATTAAAGATTGTTCTAGGGCTTGTAAGTACTGGAAAAAAATCCTATAACTGAGCAGTGGAATAACTATAAAAATCAATGAAATAAGGTAACAATGGCAGTATGTGAAAATAAAAAGCATTGCTAGCAAATTAAGCTCAACACTGACTTGCCACAGTTTAAAGTGTAAGCCGACCTGCGAATTCTCATTCGATGTAGGTACGGAAGATGTTGTCGCAAAATGCGTACTGGAAAAAAATCCTATAACTGAGCACTGGAATAACTATAAAAATCAATGAAATAAGGTAACAATGGCAGTATGTGAAAATAAAAAGCATTGCTAGCAAATTAAGCTCAACACTGACTTGCCACAGTTTAAAGTATAAGCCGACCTGCGAATTCTCATTCGAAGTAGGTACGGAAGATGTTGTCGCAAAATGCGTTTTGGTAATAAAATCAAATGCAATTGGCATGGATTGAATTAGGACATATTTTTTTAAACTAATTCTTCGCTATGTACTACCCTCTCTCTACCAACCAACCTACAAATCCTCCTTCCTTAAACATTATCAGTAGCTGTCTAATGTATCATTTAATTTTTATTTTTTACCTATTACTATTAGATATAATTATTCATTGTTATTATAACTATAGATGCTTTCCATTTCCAGACAACCGGTCAGGTACAAGCATGATTTTTAATTTCGACCAAACTCAAATACTTTGTAGGTCCAAATAATGAGACACGTATTTTTTCTTTTGACTCGGAAAAATTTTTCGGCCGAATTAAACGCGATTTTGTTTTTCATACAAAAATCGATTATTCAAGTTGACAGTAAGAATTTTCTTTTTTAAATGCCCATAACTTTGTCAAAATTCAATGGATTCTAGCAATGTTTTTACTAAAATGTCAGTTATTCTTGGTACTTTAAGATAGAATGATATAATGATTGATTTCCATTATTTGAAATTTTTTATTTAACAATAAACAAAAAGTGAAAATTTTTTTAACCTTTATTTTCTCAAAAAGTGTATTTTTTTTTTCTCTGAAACTTTTTCACCGGGAAATAGACACTTTGAACTACAATCAGTATAAATCACCAATAGCAAAGATTTTTTTTTTCGGAGTTATGGTTTTTTGTAGATATAATTCGTTTTTGTGGTACATACTGTAATATTCATATATTGTTTAACTTAATGACACATTATTATATTATATATCAGCAAAAAGTAGTGTTGTGATCGTTTTTTGTGTATCAATAGATATTAAAACACCCTGTCTACCGCACAGCTTACGAAATAAATAATAACAGTTACGAAATAAAGACATTTTATTTCTATCAGTGCATAAAGCGATCTACACATAAAATTTGATTTTAGGAAGCTTGCAATTATTCAGCACTTTGATTATTATTCATCATTTCAATTTTTTAAGTGAAAATTACTGATTACATTTTAGCATGTACCACAAAAACGAATTATATCTACCAAAAATCATAGCTCCGAAAAAAAAAATCTTTGCTATTGGTGATTTATACTGATTGTAGTTCAAAGTGTTTATTTCCCGGTGAAAAAGTTTCAGAGAAAAAAAAATACACTTTTTGAGAAAATAAAAGTTAAAAAAAATTTTCACTTTTTGTTTATTGTTAACTAAAAAATTTCAAATAATGGAAATCAATCATTATATCATTCTATTTTAAAGTACTAAGAATAACTGACATTTTAGTAAAAACATTGCTAGAATCCATTGAATTTTGGCAAAGTTATGGGCATTTAAAAAAGAAAATTCTTACTGTCAACTTGAATAATCGATTTTTGTATGAAAAACAAAATCGCGTTTAATTCGGCCGAAAAATTTTTCCGAGCCAAAAGAAAAAATACGTGTCTCATTATTTGGACCAACAAACAATGTATTTGAGTTTGGTCGAAATTAAAAATCATGCTTGTACCTGACCGGTTGTCTGGAAATGGAAAGCATCTATAGTATTATTTTATACTTTACATAATCTAATTTTAGATAAAGTAAGTAAGTCAAATAATGGAATGAAATAATGAAAGCAGATGAAACAGATATATATTAACTTTTATTATAAAATATTAGATTTAGTTTAAATATTAAATTAAATTCTCGAAACTGGAAATGCTCACTCTCGGGCGACAGTGTACTTTGGCAAGGAAGCGATTGCGCAGGGGTGGAGATGAAAAAGAGAAGGGATACGATCACTAAGAGCAACGGGCTTTAGAAGAAATCCTATAAAAAAGAGTTCACTAATAATTGTCACAGACTGATTGCAAGTACTCCAAAAAGATAGGGAATAAAAAAGGTGTAGCTAACTCATGCTTGCACACGGGTGGAAATAAAAATGAACTAGAACACAGAGATTAACGGGCTAAGATGCAAGGAAACGGTCACTCAGTATACCAATCCCGATCTAGAAGCACAAATTACGTAATGAATTGCAAATAAAATTACATATTTGTATTATATAAAATATTTAAATTTTTATAAAATACTTACTCAAAATTTCACTATTTTCAAGAAAAATGCCAGCGAATTAACACAACACAAATGAATCAGTGAAACCGACTCTTTGTTTTTTTCGAATTTAACTACTATTTAAAAATATTTGATAAGACTCACACACAAATATCCAAAGAAATAACACTGTTTTAGCTAAAGAAGACGTCATGTGATGTTGCTACCGGCAAAAGGTTTCATGCTGATGACAAAAGTTTTGTTAAAAAAATAACCGTATCGAAAGAAAATGTGTCATATATTGATTTCACTTTGTTTTATACATTTTGGACAAATTTTCCAAAAAAAAAAATATTCTGAATTGGCAGGCAATTTGCCAATGTGGTTTGAAAAGTGATCCCTTTGTAGGCACTGAGTAATTAACAAAGACATTTATGTTAAGGAGTGTCGGCAAAAACGACTTTTATCTCTTGTAGGACTTTATAAAGATCCTGTGCTATTTTGGCTTGATCTCGCGACATATCACTATGGAAGAATGGCTTTAGCGTGGTACCTTAGCATTAATAAACCAAAAGCGGTAAATCCGCCTAATTGTCCAGAACTGTGATGTGATCCAAAATTGCGAACAAAGGCATGGCGAGCTTGCTGTGATACGTTTATATCAAATAACCGAACAGTTATGCACACATACGCGTCTGGAAACCAATGTTTCAAAGGCTAATAGCTTTGCCTCCAAGATTGCGTAGAATTATGCTATTCATTGTCGTCACACATCTAAACACACAACACAAGTAATATTGTGCGACAGAATTTAGCAAATAAATATCACAAAACCACGGTATATACATAAACGTCACCCTTTTTTAGAGCGTACAAAAGTTTTTCTAAGTAATTTGGTCTCAAGTTGATCTAAAAATCTCGTATAACGCCACTTTTACCATTTCTCTTGTCTTTAAGGCAGCTATGCTCAATGTGAATGTATGCAGTTTTGCGCATGTGTTGTGGACGCGTAAAAGCTCTTACGCAACAAACAGTACGTTGCAAAAGTAGTTTGTACAGTTTACATGGAAAGCATTAGCTCGTCTATATCAATTTCGCGTTCGTAGTTTTTAATACGAATGAGATCAGAAACATGGTTATCGGTCATTCTATGTCGGTATTTACTCAATAATATTTTCATAGTAGAAAATGCTGACTCACAATTATATGTAGACCCAAACATTGAATATAATTTATACATTTCATTTTTAAGCTTAGGATACTTGTCATCACTTATTTGCTTCCAAAAATTTTCTCCAGTTTCTGAGGGAATCAGAAAATCTTCTCTCATTCGTGCCAATTCTTCCTGAAGCTCAATTTTTTGTTCTTGTATGTTGCAAATTAGAGGGTTATCGTGCAAATCCATAATTTTTTTTATAAGATCAAAATCATGAAATCTGAAACTAAAACTTTCTAACAGTGTTTCTATTGTTTTTGAATATACATTAATTTTACCACATTTTTTATGTTCAGTAAATACTTGTGCTAAGTTTGGTAAGTTCGATATATTGTCATTTTTAATTTCGTTCAATAAAATTTCAATTTTTTTTCCAAAATGGGGTATGGTTCGCACTAGATCAAAAATTTTTTTATTTTTACCCTGAAGCAGTAAATTTAATTCATTAATTAAGTGTGTAATATCGCACAAAAAAGCTAAATCAAAAATAAAATGTTTGTCTTTAAGTGCGAAAATAAACTTTTCGACGTCTGGACTCATATTCTGCTGAAAAAAAATTATTACTTCGTTTCTTAAATTGAATAGTCTTTGGAGGCATTTGCCTTTGCTAAGCCAACGCACTTCTGTATATAAAAGTAAATCACCGTAGTCAGCATCAAGTTCATCAAGAAGAGTTTTGAACTTCCTGTGGTTGAGAGCATTTTGACCACCCTTAATTTTATTAATAATTTTCACTGCGATGTCCATTGCATTGAGCAGACACAAGTCTTTTGCAAAAAGTGCTTGTTGGTGAATAATGCAATGGAATGTTGGCACATTAATTTTTTTTTTATTAAACAGCCTACAAGCCCCTTTTTATTTCCACGCATAACCTTCGCGCCGTCTGTACATATTGAACTTAATTTGGTAATATCGATGTGATCAAATACGTTCAATGCTAAAGCCTCCATTATTTTTTCCCCGCTTGCATGACCATGCATAGCAACTACATTAAATATTTCTTCCGATGCTATTAATTTATCGTCAACAGACTTCACGCATATTATTAGCTGGCATATAAGTACTATTAATGTCTGTACTCTCATCCAAGCAAAGAGAGAAATATTTACAGTTTTTAAGTCTGTTCTTGGTAAGAGAAAAAAGATATGAGCTAATTTGTTCTGTCCTACGGGTAATTGTTGCCCTTGATAAAGGTACCTTCTCCAAAATTTTGACCATTTGCTTTCCTTTACTTCCAAAACAACCTAGTACTTCACTAGCGAGTTCCTTAAAAAATATGCCATCATCAAAAGGGCGACAGCGCTTAGACAGCGCAAGCGAAACAACAAAAGAAGCCTTTTCTACAGACATTTCCTCAATATCTCTATTTTCTTTTCCATTTTTTTTTTCGATTTTTTTTTTTCAAATTAGCAATTAAAATTGCTCTTGCGTCATCTTGAATATTCAAATATTCTTTATGGCATGATCTATAATGCCTTTCGACATTAATTTTGTGGCTACGGTTAACATTACGTTGGCATACCAAACATACTGGCTCACCAACGTTGTTTTGCGTAAACAAATACTCATTTTCCCAATCGTTGTTAAACATGTTGTAGCGTACTGTATGCTGCTTTGGCGTCGAGCACTTGCTAGTACAAAGTCTGACCAACGACTGCTTTCTGGCATAGCGCGATGTGTCGTGTATGTGTAAAAGCACATAAGCTTCACCCGTGTACATGTAAAAGCGCAAAAGCTCTTTTCGCCCGCGGGCTCAAGAGCTGAGCATAGCTGCTTTAAAGGGTTACACCACTGTAGAATTTTTAAAAAATCGAAAAAAAAATTTTTCATCGTAAAAGGTCTTTTAGGATCTCAAAAATAATATACTAAAGTATGAATGGCGTAAAAATGTCTAAATGTCTAAATTTCGTGTTCTACCATGTTGAGACCACAGACCATAGCTATACAGTACCGGAAACTTTAAACGCGTTTTTCTCAAATCCACTTTTTTCGAGCTGGCCGGTTCGTGCTCGATGACATGGCGCTGAATCGTCCTGAAAAATTGGAAATGGTTCCTTTTCTGTTAAGAACTCCAAGCTGGGCACAACCACATTCGTATTTTTTCGCAGTTAAAATACCTTCTATTATAATTAGGGACTCCGGATTGTAATTTGGAATGCATACTCATAGGGAGAATGTTTTACAGTGCGATACCCATCAGGCCCTATGAAGTTCAATTTGGATCTGAAAATATCGAACGTCCTCGCTCAGATTCAGTCCATTTTACTTTACTTTTGGCTCAGTTGAACCGCAGTTCTTGTGGCCGTTGAAAGTGGCTTTTTTGCAGGCTTCCTAGAGGGCATGGCCATCTCGTTTAACCAATGTTAAACGGTTCGGGTCGAAATACCGTTTGAGCAATTGCTACAGCTCTGTTTTTATCTCAGCAGCATTCTTGAAACCGTTTTGAAGGTTTGTTCTCTCTTTGTTCGGTCTACTCTCGGATTTCTGCATCCTTTCCTGTTTGAGCTTTCTTTCCTCTCCAGTTGATCAATCTCATTGTATTTTTTTAACGATGCACTGAACTTTCATTGAATTGTTAATCTGCTGCTATTTTACGAACAGACACTTTTCGTTAAACCATCATCTATGTTTTCTTAGTCATGGTTCTTCTCAAATATCCGAAACAACTCTTTGATCTAACCTTGCGAACTGAGCTTTGAAATGCGAATAGAGGACACAAAACTGTTAAAAAAAAAATTCCCTCAGCACCATTCAACTCATTTTATCAGTATTCATTCAACTCAGTTCAAATCAATCAAATTTCCGCTAAAGACTTGATGCGGCTTTTTTTGTTGCTCTGGGTCAATGTAGTACTTCTATATTGGCAGTATCTACAAGCAGAGAACCCAAAAAAAAACAATAGCAAAGCTTTCGATATCGTTTAATTTTGCTCATGCAAGGTAACCAAACACAACCGATTAAAATCACTAGGAAACATTTTATGAGTAGTAACTTTACTCTGATGGAGCAAGCTACCGCAAACAAAACAATTGAATAGAGTAAAAAGGGAAACAAAGGTTAGTGCTCACAACACAAATTAAACAATTCATTTGGTTTGTACTCACCAGAGAACATCAAACAATGAGAAGGTGCAAACGACTCAGGTCGAACATTTTTATTTATTTTCTAACAGAGGCTGAAACGTTTTGCCAGAGAAATTTAAAATTTCCATTTTCTGGCAATGTTAAGGCTGCAAAACGTTAAAACACACATTAGAAACCCAGAAAAATTCTCAAAGTCAATGTCGCGGAGACATTTCCTTGTTGATAGGTATTTTCCGAATTAATTAAATTTAATTATACATATATTTTATTGACATTTCATTTTTATTTACATATTTATATTCAAAATAAAATCTAAACAAATTTCATAGGAATTAATTTAATTTTTTTTCATTATTTTTTTACTATCTAATAATAACAAACATAATAGCTAAAGAGAATAATTGAATGCAATTTCTTTCCGAATAATCGTAAATAATATTTTAAAAAATCGTCAATGAAAACTTTTCGACAATTTTGTATATTCATTTGTTACGCAATAGAATCAGAACAGAAATGTAAATGCAAAAAGGATTAAAAAAAAATTAATCGTAGTTAATACAGGGTTTTTCAATAGGAACGCTACAAAAGTTTTTTTAAATAAGACAAAAACGGTTTGGGATATGAATTAAATTCTTTATTCCTGTGAAAGTACATTCGATGCCATTATGTATGGAACTCGATTTCTTTTGCATGGGCACCACGGGCACGCTTGCAGAAGTCCAGACGCTGAACCCAATTTTCGACGGTTTTCAAGCATAAATCGGCCGATACTGCTGCAATTTCACGTTCGATATTCGTGCGAAGTTCATCAATCGTCGCTGGCTTGATGGCATAGACCATAGACTTGACGTAGCCCCACAGGAAATAGTCTAACAGCGTCAAATCGCACGACCGAGGCGGCCATTTCGTGCGATAACACGTTCACCAAACTTGGTTTTCAATAAATCGATTGTGACATTCGCTGTGTGGCTTGTGGCGCCGTCCTGTTGGAACCACATATTTTCCAAGTCCATATCATCAAATTCGGGCCAAAAATATTCGGTTATCTTTGAGCGGTAGCGATTCCCATTCACAGTAACGTGCCGGTATTGATCATCACGGAAGAAGTACAGCCCAATGACGCCGCCGGCCCATAAACCGCACCAAACCGTAATTTTTTCTGGATGCAATGTTGACTAATGGAGTACGTGTGGATTTCTGCCTGTCCAATAACGCATATTTTGCTTATTGACGAAGCCATTCAGCCAGAAATAACGACGACCGTAAATGGGACGTAGCGCTCTTAAAGTTGAGGCCATTGACGCCGAATTTCGGTAGTAAATTTTAATAATTTCGACTCGTTGTTGGATCGTATATCATTCCATGATGAAATGGTAAACCTTACTGAAGAGAAATGTCAAAAGAGCGGGAAAAAATATGGCTTCGTTTGCTGTCACTACCGGTCTACTTTTGTGCGTCTCTATTGCAAGACCCTATATTTATATCCTATTGCATTAAAAAAATTCATAAAAGTTAGATATGGCACAAAAAGCTTGGCCTCGAACTATGGGCAAAAGTTAAAACGTGCAATATGTTAAAGCGACCCGTGACTATACACGCAAAGCCACAGCAGACGTTCTGCAGTACTAATAAGCCGAAATATCAAATTGTTATGAGCTTTATGTTTTATACGGAAAAAAGTTTGATGATTTAAATAAGTTATTGTATAAGTACACTAATAACTTTGACGTTAATATAAAAAAATGTATCGAATATTCCCAAAACTGTTTATTATGACGTTGTTTTTGCTTCAAATATTGAAGAGGCGGTTAATTCATTTGGAGACTTTTTCTCATCAAATTTTGTATCTGATGATAATCTGTCTGCTGATGCACGCTGGTATTCATCTTAGTCTTGCAGATAAAACATCCTCACCCACTGTATTTAGCTCTTTGGTATTAACGGAATATAACGTAATCGAAGGGTTAAGAAATGTTAAAGACTCTTCGCATACCGACGTGGATGTGCTGTCCATGAGCCTATTAAAGAATTGTGTCTCGCTGGTGGAGCCTTTAATTTGTCAATAAATACTGGAGTTTTCATTGATGAGTGGAAACTAGACATCTGCATGAATTCGTTCATTTTTCGATCGCATGAACCCTTGGAGAGTTTGAAATGATGCGAATGAATGCAGTCGGCGAAGTTGTGTGACACTCTATTGCTTTGCGCTTGCCGAAGACAAACTTCTTTCGTTTTATATATAGATCGAACTCATAACTGGTCATACCAACATCGAACACGATGAGACAAGAGCTGCTAATTGCTAGTTGGTTTGAATGGAATTGATGCTTGGTAGCGGTCGCATCAATAATTCAAAATAATTCACATGAATTCGGACAAACCCTTATGATATGGTAGATATTTTACAGTAAATTGAGATAGATATTTATAGATTTACATATGTCTTTTGATATTGATTAGAAGTAATGTTTGAATATTACAACTGATAAAAAATTGTTTGCAAAATTGATTGTTGAAGCTAGTTAGCTGATTATTGTACATATTTGGATGAGTAATCACTTTCTTCAAATGGGATATGCTAATGGTGCCATTGAATTGCTAATGAAAATGTGATTTGCCAATCAGCGCAAAAGTGGTTACATTTTGAACGTTCATTATTTTTCGAATCAAGTAAATATGAAAGGGAATTTAATATTTATATCCATGGTGAAAAGTAATTAATGAAAAATATACAAAAATATGGATTTTTTACACATAAAGTGAATAAAAGTATACTTATTTTTTTACTATTGAATTTGTTCTCTGCAGAGCAAAAAGCTAAAAAATAATGCCAAATAAGGTCAATTGGAATCGGTGAAAAAGACCTTTTCTTTTGGCAGTGTGAGTTTCTGCCTTGGAAAAACTTCTCACAAAAGCATTCGCCGTTCGGATTCGGCGTAAAACTGTAGGTCCCTCAATTTGTGTTACAACATCAAGACGTACACCACAAATTGTAGGATCGCTTAAACGGTTATAACGCCAATTAAGTAAGTAAGTAATTTAAAATTGGGCAATTTATATTCTTAGAAAATAAAAAAATAAATCAGCAGAAATTGAATTTTCATATTTTTACTACAAAGTGGAATATGGATTTATCGGTGTTTGCTATATAATGAGCTAGGCGGCTTTTATAAGACAAAAAACAAAAAACAAAAACAAAGGAATAATAGGCAAAATATTCCTATTATTTTTCTGATAATACCAAACCAAAGCTGATGGATGCTGCGCTAACCAGTTTGTGATGAGGATGGAACTCGTTCGTACCATCCTGTGATGGGATGGAAGCTGGTTTTTATTATGAGTATGCAATTCATTTACAATGAATTGAATGAGTTCGAAACTGAAATTTTGTTAAGTTATTCATCCAATTTCAAAGTACGCGGATGAGATACTGGAAATAACCTTCCACAAATCTAAAGCAGCCTCCGCTGGTGTTCTAGGTCGCCTGGCCAAAGGCGACGTTGCGGTGGCACTCGTCCAGGAACCTTAGGTAAGGGTCCGTGGGTTCAGTGCCGCGGGTTTTAAGCTTTTCATGAAGCGCGTTAAAGGTAAAATTAGACCAGGGTCTGGCTAAAGCGGATTTAAATATCTTTATTTTACCTACTTAATTGCAGTGATGGCGACGTCACGGCAATCATATTGGAGCCAGGAGGCACGCTCATCGTGCTGGTGTCAGCGTACATGCCTTACGACGCTAAGCAACCTCCTTACTCAACGGTGCGTGGTGACTTAGTACGAGAGGGGAAATATTGAGCTCTAGAGGAACATTTCTTCTCTGACAACGGTGATATCGAGATTGTGTTCAATTTCTCTCTGACTCTCCTAAATTGCATAAAGACGAAGAACCCAATATACCGGCGATATAGAGAACACGGTCAATGTCTTCACATTGACCTGGTAAGAGGCCCTAAGTCCGGCTTGGCCCAAACTTAAACTATGGTGCTATCGTAAACCCCATTGGTGGTCGCGTGAGCTAGACTCACTGCGCCAATCTAGCATGCTATTTAATAAGGCCAAGAGACTTGGCTGTGACCTGGAATGGGCTGAATACAAACCGCTACCCTGGGCCTATAAAAAAGCTGTTGTGGCGGCATCGATGATGCTTTCGGGATCCTTAAAGGGTGATTCCTATCGGCTGATTTCCCTGCTTTCGCCAGTGATAAAGATACTTGAGGCCTTACTCTTCGCTTATTACACTAACCACCTGGCTTCCGGAAAGTGCACAGTACAACAACACCAAGCAATCCCCTAAACACACAGGAGAATCGCGGTCTTAACCAGAACCGCCCTTGCTAGAAAACCATCCCAGTGGCGTTGGACCTGTCAAAAGACACGGTAAGCCATTCCACGCTACTAACCGACGTAGAGGCATCAACTATCTCGCAGGAACTGAAACGGCGGGCCGCGAATTACCTGTGTGATCGTCAATCAACGGTACTACCACTCCACTCTTCTTTAGCCACCCCCATTCCGACGGATAACCACCCACGGATTTTGGGGGTTACATTTAGCAACCTGCTCTCCTTCTCCGCACACACTACCGCAATCGGCAACAAAGTACAGAGCCGCAACAATATCCTCACGTAGCTCACCGACAGAACTTTGGGCAAAGACAACATACAAGTCGATTGCCCGGCCGGTAATAAACTACGCTGCTCCAATGGGGTCGCCGGAAACCAGTAGGACGCAGTGGACGAAGCTGCAGACCTGCCAGAACGCCGCACAGCGCACGGTAACGGGATGTCGTCCGAGGAGCATCTCCACCAAGAGGTCAATGTGCTCCGCGTTAAGGAGCACCACCTCATGCTCAGCAAGCAGTTCCTTGCTGGGTGTCACCGTTTGGGGCACCCAAATAGGCATCTGCTTGCCGACGAGCCACCACCCAGGCACGCAGAGGTGCCCTCCTCGAACTGAAGGACGAAATCCAGCCACACTTAACCAAACCTCTGAATCCCACAGCGTACCAGCGCTGTGGCCCAATTAAGATCTGGATATTATAGTACGACTTAACTCCTACCTATCCAGAATCAACCCCGACAAACCAAACACATGCTCGGCATGTGGAGATTCTCTGCACGATACTAAACACCTATTCACATGCCCTCTGAAGCCAAGCCAACTCATCTAAGCCCCCTCTCCATCTGGTCCGACCCCGTCGAAACTGCACGTTTCCTGGACCTCCCCTTAGATGAGTTTGACGACAACGACTATGGATAAATCCGTTCATCACAAGGCGTAACTAGCTGCTACAACAACAGCAACAGCCAACTACTCTGCTGTAGAGTGGTAAAGGCGTGGTCCACCTGCTGCGGGCTTAGGGTCAGCTCAAGTAAAGTGGAAATCGTCCTAGGCGATGTAAAATGCGTCCGGTTAAGTCTATAAGTGCCAAATTTTTAGGCATTATTCTAGATATTAAGTTGAACTGGAAAAAGAATATAATTCAACGTTATGAAAAGGCTTCCGTCGCCTTCTACATCTGCCAGAGTACCATATCCAAGAAATGGGGCCTCAGTCCCCAGATGTTAACCTCAGGCTACTCACCAAGGTGCATATATCTAGCATGATCTGCATAAGGGGGCGCTCAGAACCACGCCAAATGAGGCCTTGGACGCTATTTTAGATCTCCTTCCTTAGGTGGGTGGCGTTTTGTCACGAAACCAAATTTCTTTTAGGTTACCAGATCACTGCAGCGGTTTTCAGGATGAGGTCTCAGCTATTAAGGAAGCAGTAGTGAAGCTAGGAACCGGAATTCTGTGAAGAGACATCTTAATTTTTTAGTAATAGTCAGGCTGCAATCAAATGTCTGATTTCGTTCATATTTAACCCAAACATACCGCTGGACTGCCGCCTATCTCTACAAGAGATGGCCAAGCAGAACAGAATGTACCTCATTTGGATTATTGGCCACAGGGACACAGAGAGGAGACTGCATGGCAGACCAACTTGCAAGACATGGCACTACCATTTATAAGATAGGAATTCTCCTGCTTGACGCCAAACCTTAATCATGCCGTGTTAGTACCCCAATCGTCCCATCGACATATCACTCCATAGGAAATTGTACCAATAGTTTTGTGGTTTTACGACATTTTCTTCATATAACTGCATTTTTTTCTATTTAGTTTGATTACGTATGGAACTTTGCGTACCACTCGACCTCTAGGTCTGTTGTGAATGGTGTATACAGCCGGAGCATCTCTCTATTCTCTCTCTCTCTATTCTATCGTTTCTAATTTCTGTTATTCGTCGATCAACTCTTCCACTTGTACTTTTTGAACGTCGCGACCGTTTCTTTGCCGAAACTCGCTCTTCAGTTTTGTAGGCCACAACGACCTTACAAACGGCTATATGTGATTTTCCAACATTTTCCGCAATGTATCAAAAAATCCTACCTACTTTTAATTTTTAGGTTGCTACACATGTTTAAAAATCAAAAGAGTCCTTGGAAAATTATTTTTTCCACTAACTGTATACATATAAGTATATAAACAATCTAACATTACTGGGAGTCGTATACTTGTCGAGCCTGAAGGCAGACATGGCCTAAAATATTTCTACCGTGGTTGAGGCCTTCTTACCGGGCACTGTCTGATAGGAAAACCTCCTGAAAGGCTGGGCGTACCTTTCCGAAGATGCTGCAGGAATGACGAGGTGTAGATGTGCAAGTTTCATGCACTGTGTAGAAACAGTCTGCGGTATTTGGGATGGCCGTTTCTGGCTGACCTTAGTGAGGTTTTAAACACCGAGATAAATCGGCTGATGAGATTCATCAGCGAGGCAAAATAGTTTGGTGACAGGTAATCTTTCTTAGGACGGTATTAATTCTTGTAGTAACACAGTGGGCCATCTATTTTTGGCCTACGTTTGCCGCCACAGCAGCTACTCTTACCTACATCCGTATCTCATAGATTTTAATTAAACTAAATGAAAAATTGAGTCTCGGTGATGATCCAAAGCATAAGCCCTACAAAGTACGTTCTTGGTTGCTTTATAATTGTCACCATGTTCTGGAAACGCCATCCCAAAGTCCTGTTATTAATCCTATCGAAAATTAATGGGAATATCTTAACACAAAAATTCGACAGCATTCCGTTTAAAGCAAAAATTACTTGAAATCTATCTTATTATAAGAATGGGAAAAATCGAACTTAGTTTTTGCGAAAAATTGGTTAAATCAATGCCTAACCGGCTCAAAATAATTATTAAAAATAAAGGCCTTAGTTTCTAAAATATATTTAGATATTTCAAAAAACTTTGTGATTGTCCGAGTTTGGCTTGTGCGTTGAACTTACTCTTATTTGATGTTTGCTAGAATATTTTATAATACTGAATTAATTTATATGTTTTGTTTTTATATTTTGGAAGTGCAATAAATGAGTAATTAAAAAAATATTTTACCGTTTTTTAATTGCTTTCGTTCAAATATTTTTAGGAGAGAACATTTTTTTCTATGGTGTCCGACTTTGGCTTGGAGCCACTGTACGTGTGTATGTACTGCTCATATACGCATAAAAATTAGCACTCACCGATCTCTCCAACGATGAAGGCGCCCTCATGCAATATAAATGGTATTACAAAACAAACGAAACTTTCCATCCCCCATTGAGATTGTAACATGCATGTGGTGTAAATTGAAATTTTAAGGAGCCGCATTCATTTGGATCATATTTGAGTGGGATAACATAAAAAAGAAATATAGAAAAGTTGTTTTCTGTTGTTGTAGGGCTAACTACACCCTGCTGAATCAGCTTACCCATGGTCGTTATCTTCAAACACATCTAAAAAGAGGCAATCGATAGGATTGGGCCATAGAGAGAGGGGGTTAGAGGAGAGGGTTTGTTAGGGCATGTGAATAGGTGGTTGGTCGCACATGCTGGGCATTAATTTACGATATCGGGGTCGAGTCTGGGTAAGTAGAAGTCGAGCCTGCTACAATATCCAGATCTTAGTTGGGCCAGAGTGACGCGGGATCCTCGAAGCAGCTGAGGCTCTTCTGCTATGAGTGGTGGTTTGACTTCAATAACCGCATTCACAAGGCATTGACATTGACTCTTGGTGAATGCTATTCAGAGCCTGTTTGGCGTATAGATCCAGTGGTTGACTTGTGAATGACTGGATATCGCCCTTGAGTTCATGGAGATGTCCCCTGACGTGCTTGGAAGGCAGATCCGTCATTTGCAAGTTCCTGTTTGGGTGTCTTCACCATTACCTCGCTCGCAATCCTTACGATTCACATTGCAGCGGTTGCAACTCAACAAAATAACAAAGTTGCCTCTGATGCGCTTGCTTCTTAATGGGGGTTGTCGGCGGCACCATTGCGGGCGTAAGCGATTGCAGAGCTCTCGACCATGAGGCGCAGTAGTCACCCGTTCACACACTTGTGGTGCGCAAACCAGAACAAGCACGAAAATGAAACCAGCCATGGCACGAGTTGCACCTGACTGATGTCGCATTCCGGCGTATCCTATTTTGACACACGGCACAGACTGTGTGGAGAACCAGAGCTGCTGATTTGCGCCCTCAGACGAGAATTAGAGCAGGATGAGTGTTTGGAGGCCATGTGGGTCCTTTGGGTGCTATTTGACGCTGTATTTTGCGTGACAATTTGGGCCGAGGGGGCCATGGACGCTGGAAAGCGCGAGTAACATGAGGTCACATACCTTGTGGCCAACTCTCGGTGGGCCTTGGCCTGGGCAACCCTTCAGATGGCTCCATTCGCCGCACGAATTACACCTTACAGAGGTGAGATACAGAATAGCCCTGCTGGGTCCTTTAACTTATGTTACATAAAGACGCGCACCACATATTGTAGGAGAAGTTCGGCCAAATCTCTTAAGCGGCTATAGCGCCAATTAAGTAAGTAAGTAAACATGTGGGCAAGTTCACATGCATTAAAAAACTCTAAATAAAACAAAATTACGTTTGTTCGCCTATGAATGTGTACATAATAACACAAAAACTTAGGAACAGAAAGTGCAAAATTGGTGAGAACTACAATGATAAACAATTAGCCAATCGATTTCCTACATTATATATATACATGCTTTAAAGTAGGTCTTTCGATTTCTGCGAGCAGATTTCTCAATACAATCTCGGGTACCACCCTTCTCGCGAGAAATGTCGAGTATTTATCTTGACACCAAATCAACATTTTAATATTTTTCATGCTTGGCAACCCTGGATATCTGATACCGAGGTAGTTGTATTGTGGTAGCCAGCGGAGCAAGTCATCTTTACGTTTTTCATCAAATACTAAATTACTTTGAATATTAATTTTAATTTATACAAAGATTCTTAATTCAATAAAGTTACTTTTATATTGTTAGTAAAACTCGACCGTCCTATTGGCAGGTCAGAAGTGAGAACTGAATCAAAGGAAAAGCGTATTTTCGGTCGTCTTCACGAATCATATATTTAGTATGAAATTTTGTTAAATAAAACATAAGTAAATTGTTTTAATTTTTCCTCACATATCGAGGAACGTAAATCAGTGAACGTTTTATAAACTAAAACGCGTAGTTTTGTCGGTGCATCGTGAATTCAAAACTCCGCTGGCATAAGTTCGCGAAAATTCGAGACTCCTCCACAACCGAATACGATTGATGACACGTCGCAGTCAGCATACAGCCTTCGTGAAAAGTTTCGGCTTCAACTAAACTCCTTTCAAATTGATCAGTTAAATTTCGAAAGTATACAGCTTTTCGTTGAAAAGGCTTCGAAATGTTTTCGTTATAAAGCACGCATAAAAGTTCGAAGAGCTTTTCGTAAAAATTAGGCAAAATAATGTTGTCACTAGGAGTAATGATTTCGCTCCACGTAGTATTTCCTCGCCGGTAAATACGAGAGCAACGTTTATTCCAAATTCGTATGCAAGAAATTATCATATGCCACCGTTGCAAACCCATTAAGTGCAAGCTCGTACGACTGTGCTTCCAGTGAGTGTGGGTGAAGTACTCACTGACGCTCCAACAAGCAGTAACCTAAGAATGTCCGATATTAATTTGAATTCTTATAGACTTCGTTCAGACGGGGAAACTTTTGTCGCGGCAACTCGTTACTTGTAGGAGAGAGAGGGACGGGGAAAGGGGAAGGGCACCGAGTTGCTCGTGCTCGGGCAACACGCTTTGTGTTCTTATTCGTCCCAGTCGGCAGATAAGATATTTGGCATTCCTTTTCATTTATAAATTCTTTCAGTGGTTGCAGTTTTGTTGAGTTTTGAGTGAATACATACGGTAAGTTGGGAAATGAAATTTTGTTCTTATTTTTTTGCAATTAAATATACACATGTATATGCATATACTATACATATTAATATGAATATTTCAGAATATGGAGTATCAAGATAAAATTGAATTAATGCAAGATATTTTTGAGTGCATTGAGGAAGCCGTCGAGATTGATTCGGATGACAGGGATCTGCCATGGTTGTGCTAAAATATCAAAGAAGCAAGGGCATTGCGCAAATTAACGTAAATTATGTTACAGCTTCATTTTTCAACTCACCTTTTACTTATAATCACAAAATTTATCAGAATGTGTAAATGCCGCTTAGGCGAAGCGTACAGAAATTCGCGAAAATGATATAAAATGAAATGCCAGAAAATTGCCTGAACAGAGTAGTTCTGTGCGAACGCGACCAGCAACACCAAAAGGGAAATCGCCGATAATAAGCGACAAAAGTTCCCCCTTCTGAACTCAGTCATAATGCCCCATTCAGATTCTTCACTAAATGCAACTCGTCGTTGCTTAAAAATGCATAGCGTTGGGACGAGAATGTGATATGCCCTGTGCATCAGAAAATGTAAGGGCCCGCAAAATGGATTCCCTTCTGGAAATTTTTATGACTTGGCCTACACCGGAAAACAACGCTGAAGTACATATTAAATCGTCACGACAAAAACGATCGACGAATAAGCCCCTCAAGAATATTATTATAAAATGTATGTATTGGTATGAAGGGTGGTTTATCGGAAAATGCCATCGCTCTACATATCATAAACGGTATTGAAATTTGGTCACTACGCACTAAAATGTCCCGAACCACAAAAGAAACAGCGCTGTGAAAGGTGTTTGCGCACCAATCATAAAAAAAACCTGTCTAAATAAACTCAAAACTGACAAAAGCTTGAGAAGAAAATAGTGAGCGAAAACGGTATAATTAAAGAAATTAAAGTTAATGAACATACTAGAAACGCTTTCATTGACCGAGTGGTACCAGCACACTCGTGCGTTCAACATTTTGCAAATCGTTGGGAGAAGTGATCCCATGTTATGTTACACTAAACGGTTTTGGAGGTGGTAAAGGAGTGTGTAATGGTAAAATAAACGTAATGCTTGAAATTGATAACGAAAAATCTAATGCGAAAATGTTGATTGTTAACGATGAATTAATAACTGAAAATGTGTTACTTGGTACAGATAGTTTGCGTCGTGATGGATCGCGTCTGATAGTTGAAAGCGGCCAATGCAAATTCGAAAAAGTTTTAAATATTACTAACGTAACAAATCTTAATGTAAACGAATAAAACGAACTTAAAAATATATTAAGTAGTAATCGTGAAGTGTTTGCCAATAAACTTTCCGAACTAGGTAGTTGTACATTGGCAGCGCTTAAAATCGAATAATTTAAAACCATATCGCGTGCCAACCGCAAAGCGTCCAATCAAACCCAGAATTATAAACTAGTTGCTTGAAAACAATATTATACGTCCGTCTGACTCATCGTTCGCCACTCCAGTCGTCCTACTTGAAGAAAAATAATGGAGAACACCGTCTCTGCGTGGATTACCGCTGCCTTAATAAAGCAACCGTTAAAATGCAATTTCCAATGTCGATAATGGAAGAACACTACAATCAGCTAGCAGGTAACAAATTTTTAATAATTTTAAATTTACATACGTATGAGGTACCACCAGATCGAGATTGATGAGAATTGTAAGAAGTATACAGCATTTGTGACAACAGACGGTTCCTACGACGGTCCGCATGCCGTTTGGGTTTGGTCAACACTCCAGCCATGTTTCCGGCTGTGATGAACAAATTGATAGCTAAAATGAAACCAGGGGAAGCACTCGCATCCTTGATGATGCCATCACTCCTAGCCATATAGTAGAAGATGGTTTGCAGCGACTACAGAAATTTGTCGGTATATTACGTGAATCAGGATTAACTCTACGTCTAGACAAGTGTAAATTTTTGCAGCCGGAGATGGAATATCTTGGTCATATTATTAATGAAAATGGCAAAACGCATGGAACGCGAAAAGTATCCGGCATACAAAATTTTCCGATACCATCAAATGTCACCGAAGTAAGAGGATTCCTTGGACTTACTAGGTAATTTAGGAAATTCGTACAAAATTACTCATTGTTAACGAAACCTCTTACGATGTTATTGCACAAAATCTACGAAATAAATTCCTTTGGGAAGAGGAGCAACAAAATGCCTTTTCTAAAATAATCAAAGTACTAACGAACAAACTCGTTTTAGCCTTATTTGACCAAGGGCTCAACACGAAGTACACACTGATGCAAGCAGTAGTCGAGGTTCTTGAACGTTTCCGTATCTATCTGTTGGGTGGAAGATTTCGTCTGGTTACTGTTGCTCAGCAATTGCTGAAGTTCGCGACAACAAAGAACTGAAGCCAAAAATATCGCGTTGGTGGCTGAAACTTCTATAATTTGATTTTGAGGACATTCATCGTCCTGGTAGTTCCTTGGCTCACGTAGATGCATAGTGGAGGTCACCAGATCAACCCGCAGCTAACGTCCAGCCAGCAGGTTTCGTAATGAAATTAAAAACAAACGTGGACGACTGGTTGTACAGAATGCAACTGTTTTACAAGAAATAATTGTTATATTGAGTGGAGAATTTAAAATTCATAATCATCGAGAAGAAGCTAAAGTTTGTACTGCCAAAAGCAGTGAGCTGGCGCGTTGTGCAACTTTGGTGTCATTTTGCCCAGTATATCGCTGCTTGCATAGACTGTTGTTATCGTAAGGCTCGCTTAGGTAAAGATAATCTTCACTACGACACCTTGGAACCAATTCCGTTCCGCTTTCTCCATATTGATCATCTAGGTCCCTTCGCACGCAGCAAAAAGGGCAATAGTTATGGCTTGCAATATCAGACGCGTTTTTAAATATTTAATTGTTAAAACCGTCCGCGATACAAAGAGTTCCCATGTTATAAACGTATTAACCCATTTCCTTCCTCTGTTGTGTATACGCAACGTTACTTTCAAAAAATTCGTATGTGCAGTGTGTGTGAGGTATTCCAAAAAATGTGTTTTGTTCGAAAGCTGCATCCTTTGGCTTGCTTCCACTTTATATCTCAACCACTTACGAAACACACACTGACACACTCTTGTATATGTAGACACATGTTTTTCAGACAAATTTCGCATCGCACACTAAAAATTGTCGAATGTTAATTTTTTTTGGTTGACATGGAAATCCGTTCACATTAAGGCAAGGAAAAATTATAATTGATTTGCGAATTATCTGGGTGGTATTATGCGTGTTCTAGATGAATATCGAATCTGTGTTGCGTACACGCAACAAGACGTCACGGTATTGTCAGATGCCGAAAGAATGTGAATTAATTCAAATAAGTATTTTAGAGCTAACTGATAGCGTCTACAATGATTTTACTCCAATAAAACTTTTTTTTAGCAAAAACGGCGAAAATGGGTTAAACGAAATTACATCATACTTCAGGTTACCGTCGCAAGTAATAACCGACATTCGAAATGTATTGTGAACGAAATGACATTAAACACGTAAAAACTGCTGTCCGAACACCCCGTTCAAACGGTCAAGTCGAGCGCAGAAATCAAACAATATTGAACTATTTACGCACGTCAACTGAAAACGCGAAAGAGTGGGACCTTCAAGTATACAGTCTGCATGCAATGAACCATAAATTCTCAAAAGAGCAGTTCTTCCGGTTTCAGGTCTAATAAGCTTATATATGACTTTAACCTTAACAGATTGTTTGCCGCAGTGCGTAATGATACCTTTGATCAAGAGGATCAAATAAAAATAGTTGATAAACGAAATAAAGCAAAAGAAAATATTGAATGCGAAAGACTAAAATGGAAAAGACAACTCGACGCAAAACATTCGTCTCCGCGAGTATTTAACGCAAACGACCTAGTGACAATCTAAAACGAGCCCCCCGCAACCGGTGAATCGCATACGCTATTACCTAAATAGCAAAACACAATCTTGGTGCGGGAGCAGCCCTGACCTCGACGACGATATTACCGAAATTGCGAACAATTTCACGTCAGAATAGGCCGAGCTGTCACGCTTGGCCATCCTGGTTATCTGATACCGAAGTAGTTGTCTTCGGGTGGCCAACGAAGCAAGTCATCTCTAAGTTTTTCATCAAATACTATAAATTGCTTGGAATATTAATTTTAATTTATACAAAGGTTCTTAATTAAATAAAGTTACTTTTATATTGTTAATGCATAATAACGAGAATTCATTTATTTTCGTTTTAGCGTACACACATATAAAAAAATGTAGGATACAAAACACGACATTTTTTTTAAATATAAATAAATATATACATATGTATATATATAAAATGGAAGATTACTAAACACAATTCATTCATTTTGGTTTAAAAGTATATTGTATGTTATATTCTAAACTAACTCAGACTATAAGTTGGAAAGTAGCACAGTGCGAACAAATTTTTCCTCATGTTTTAATGACTTATATCTGGGATCAAAAAAGATTTCGTACGTGGTGTGAATTTATACAAGCAAAATTTTGAATTCCACATTTGAGCTATTGTATTATTCAAGCGTTGAATAAATTCAGTTTCCGGAATGGATGCTGACATGGTCTGCCAATATATGAATAGGCTTTAAAAATGTAATTACATTTTCGATATTTATCCTGTATATTTCTGTCATTTCAAGTTTTGGGCTATTTGTGTGTTGGTATGTTGCCGGTCAAGAAAAGCATTAGTTATAAGCTGTATATTTAATTTGATTCTATGCAGCATAAAGTTGAGTTCCAGCGAGTGTTATTGCTTTGAATTAAGGACTTATTTGGCATATAAAGCTGAAGCTGCTTCTCATGTAACCCAGCGAAGGGGGCAGTTGAATGTTTAAAGGGTGCTAGCACTTTGCTAACTTTATTAATTAATGTCTGAATTTGGTCTATTTCACAGCTCCTATTAACACAGAGCTGTAAGGTATGGGCGGCACATGTCAAACCATTTCTATGCTGTAGCAGTTCAGTTTGGCGTATAACATTTTTCATATTAGCACCCTTGTCTGTGACTATTTTTGTAACGTGTTTTTTGCCGAACAGTCTAATATGGATTGTATTTTGCCTCTTATATTTTCCGCCGTGTACTTATTACTTATTTGTACTGTATCCACTATTTGTGTCTGTAAATTGTAAGTGAGATATGTGCAGTACCATTACAATTATTTTAACTTATACTTTATAGCAACATATAACGGCTTCGCTTTTTAAACACTTGTAACCCGGTACTGTCACTTTCATAAATTTCTCGAATCCTTTACTGTAGCCAAAAATGCCTCATATATTTCCTCTGGACTTTCGTTAAGAATATGTTTTTTTGAAAGTTTGTGGTAAGGCGCTGTTTGCAAATTCAAAGTGTGTTTTGTTGATGAAAACTTTGGTTACTCCCTGTATATTGATTAATGATAACGATAATACATATATGTATTATTTTAAAAGTCCTAGCAGATTTGCTCTTACTCATTCAGGCTGGTACTTATTTATTGACTGAACTATAATTTGAAACATAGCATACTATACAATAGAACGCACAAGTGTAAAGTAACAAAATGCTTACAATACGCACATACAATTGAGTATCGGGAAGCTCGCGAGACTTACAAGACTTGCGAGATTCTCGATGCACGAGAAGCTCGCGAGAAAGCGATACTCGCGAGAAATTGCAGTATCGAGAATTCTTAGACTCTTAAATTTATTGGTTTGGCTTCTTGCTTATTAGATATATTTAGGGTTGGGATATGTAGTGTAAAATTTGTCCAAACAATTGAGTTTTCTTATCGAATTGAGTAACGAGATGCCCGCGAGCCTTACAAGATTGTTGATACTCGAGAAGCAGTCTTCGCAAGAAATTGCTTCTCGAGCAGTCTCGAGAATTCGAATGCTCTCTTGAAAGTAAAAAAATAATATATCCTTAACGCCTAATAAGGCTTAATATTAAGAATTTAAAATCTAAAATAATCTAATTATATAAAATTAAAGTTAAGTCACATGCATTTGTGAGCAAAAGGCAACAACAAACTTAAAGAAAAACTAATGAATTGCTAAGCCTTAAGGCATGTGGTGAAAAATATAGTCTTGGAACTCGAATGGCGCTCAGATTTGACATGTGCGCGTCGAAGTGCTAACTCGGACGCTTCCCATGTGTAATCCAGCGTTATTGGCTCCGTATGCTCTATCTGTCTCTCTACTCAGTGTGTTTAAAAATTATTCTTCTTCTTTATGTGTTCATGGTGACAGATGTGCAGGGCATAACTGCAACTGTTTACTTTTGCTGCCCTGGCATACCAGACCTCGAATTGTCCGCCTATCACCCGTTTTAACGCTTTGCTTTATAAAAATTGTTTGATTCGATGTTCACAATTTAAAGAAAACTGCACTGCACACTGCTAAACACTTAGAAGTCACCTTTGGGAAAAATCTATTCTAAGACAACGCTTTGCTACGTAACCCAGAGTTTTCAGGTCTGGACCTCTTGTAAACATAGCCATCTGATATGCACAAGTTTGGCTATTGGTCTTGATTCTCTGTTACGTTTTTTTTCAATACGCTGAATTCGTGCGAGTCAAAGTATGACGAGTCTAAGCAAATATGTATGAATCTTTCACTTCTTGTCATTTCTCCCATCTGCATCCGCGATAGCGTGAATATCAAAATAAAAACCTTACAGCTTCAAACTCCATCTTGCCAATCTACCCGACATATCCTTCTGATTCATCAGCCATTTTAGGCTGGCATGATCGGTAATAACCGTTAACGGCATACCTTCTAAATATGCAGGGTCTAAATCTTTTAACACTAATCACGGCTACATAGCACTCCTGCTCGGTTATACTATAGTTTCGTTGTGCTTTATTGAGCTTCGCTGAAATATGTATATGCTATTGGTCGTTCGTTGTTGTGGTCGTCATGTTGAAATAATACCCCACCATCTCCGTCTGTCGATGCATCGCACTGTATAAAGACCGTCTATTAAAGTAATTTAACTATTTGTAACGTTACCTTGTAATTGGTAGAAATTTAGGCTGGGAACCTCCTGAATCACCATATCCTGCAACCTAATAATATTTTATAAAAGACGTCATCATTACCACAAGCAGTTAGCTAGCTTAAAAAGGGCAAAATAACATTAATTTCTTGAGTCAGTGAAAATATTGTCAAAGTGAAAGTTGAAAGGAGAAAGACCATGCGTTTTCATATTCAGAAAACAGTTACAGCTCGAGATCACGCCATCGCTGGAATGCCTTCTATGCGTCGTGGGATTATACGGGTATATATGTTTATGGAGTTCAAGTAAGTTGTTGTTTCATATAACAGATTTCTTTCTCTTTTCTCATTCGTAACATTTATATTTCTATTAATGGCACATACATCTTTGTACATATAAATGTATATACGTAGGTATGTATATGTTTACGCCTAGAAGTGAGGTTTGATGTATGTACGAATATATGTACCGATATCAGACGGACATTTTCCTCCATATAACGCATGAACAAAATTTACTTTTGTATGGAGAAAAATGCTGAAAAAACTATCAAAAAATCAATATTATAATTATATTGATGTTTCTTTTGTTTTTCGAAATTTTTTCATATTGTTATGGCTTTATTTTTTAGAGCTATATGCCTTGGTAAATAAACACAATACAAGATTGTTGAAAAAAAAAACAAATTCGCTCTAGATTTAATTTTCCGGATTGAAGCTTTCTTGAAAATCTTGCTTTGGATTTTAGCTTAAAATAGCTATATGCTGTTTTCACTTTCCGAGAATTTAGCAAGTTAACCTAAATATCCAACTGATTTATTTTTAAATTTAATCGAATTTCCAAATATCTTGATATTGTTATTTGGTATGCGTACCTATGAAAGGATTTACTAACTTTCCTGGAATTTTCAATGTTTGTGTTCTTACGAATTATAACAACATTTTTGGGAAAATACTACGACACAATTAGTCTAGTTATATTATATACACAATTTATTTCGTTAGAGTAGTCCAAAATCCAATCAAAACGAGAATAGGCAGCAACACAATTCTACACCAGTTTGGCCACGTACCAAATATTTCTAATAACTTTAATAGACAGGTCGATCAGTTTTGCTTTAGCGGCATATCTAACGTGTATCTTAGTGTCAATTTCGGATTTAAAACTTGATGGTACATCCAAACTGCCAGTGAATAGCTTTATCTATAGGGTGGAGTCCCAGATTTTTGATGCATTAGACGGCAATTTTGCTTCGCTCTGTGAACACGTCCCGAGTCTGAGATTGAGTTACCTTTTAATGAGCAACAAGAAAGATTACATTTTATTAAAAATGCATTTCCTTGTTACGAAAAAGGCTAAGGCAAGACTTCAATAACGGACCATATTATTGAAGTCGATCCGAATGTCCATCCGGTCAAACAAAGATATTTCTCGATCTTGCCCGCCGTTGAAAAACTTGTCCGTCAAGAAATCGATGAGATGCTAAAGTTAGGAGTGATGAAGTCCAATAAAGTCTGTGTCTAGATTCTAGGAAAGTCAATGGTATGACAATCGGGCATGCATATCCATTACCCTACAAAGAAGAAATCTTAAGTAGACTAGATCCCACTGGCTGAAAGCCCACGATCATGCCCCAAGCACTCTGTCGACTAATGGTTTTCCACTTGCCGGACATTTGTTTGGTGTGTCGAATTAAGTCTACTAAAATATCCAGCTCTTAATAGGGCCATAGAAGTGCAGGACTTGTGAGGCAGCTGGGACTCTTCATCTGCAATTGGTGGTGGTTGGGCTTCTAGTATTGACATGGCGAGGGTTGTTGTTGTAGCGGCTAGTCGCGCCCGTAAAGAGCGGATTCACCCATGGTCGTTGTCGTCGAACTCATCTAAGGGGAGGCTCAGGAAACGTGCAGTTTTGACAGGGACGCCAACAACGTTTCTTTGTCTTTGCCCCAAGAGCTGCCGGCGAGCGACTTGAGGGCATTGTTGCGGCTCTGTACTCTATTTTCGATTGCGGTAGTGTGCGCGGAGAAGGAGAGCAGGTAGTCGAAAGTCACCCCCAGAATCTTCGGGTGGTTAACCGTCGGAATGCGGGTGCCATCGATATGGGTGTTAAGATCCAGCCTGACCTCCTTTGTCCAGGTGGTGAAAAGGGTCGCCGAGGACTTAGCAGGGGACAGCGCCAGGTTTCTGCTAGTAAAGAAATGGGCAAGATCGGAGAGATATCCGTTCACCTTCAAACACAGATCATCAATTACACTGCCGGTTTCCATTATCGAGCAGTCATCAGCATCGGAGACAATCGTGACTCCCTCTGGCGGTTGAGGGAGCTTGGAGATGTAGTGATGAAACAATAGTGGGGACAGGACGCCACCCTGCGGTACCCCTTGTTTAAGCCCCCTTGGTTTGGATATTTTATCTCTAAACCATACTGATGACTGATGACCACACAGGTAATTCGCGGTCCACCGTTTCAGTCCCTGCGGGAGAGTTGATGCTTCCACGTCAGCTAGTAGCGTGGAGTGACTGACTGTGTCAAAAGCTTTAGACAGGTCCAACGCTACTAGGACGGTTCTCTCGCAGGGGCGGTTTTGGTTAAGACCGCGGTTCACCTGTGTGTTTATGGCATTAAGTGCTGTTGTTGTGCTGTGCACTTTCCGGAAGCCATGTTGATGCTTAGCCGACTCAAGGTGGTATGCTTACCCCGTCAGGTCCAATGGCCTTGGAGGCTTTCGCCTTCCCGATGACCTCCTTTACCTCACCACAAGTGAAGGCAAGAGGCGCGCTGTTGTTCGGTAGTTTGCGCAGCCTCCTGGTCACCTTCCGCTTAGCCCTATCCCCCGAAGAATGCAATATGAATTGTCGGCTAAAACAGCTCGCGCATCTCTTCGGGTCCAACGAGGCACGATCCCCGAATGAAATTTCCACTCGGTCGTCGTGCTTCGTCGGGTTGGATAAGGACTTCACGGTAGACCAGAGCTTACCAAAACCCGTGACCAGGTTACAGGACTTCAGATGCTCAACACATGTCCAGCATGTGGAGATTCTCCGCACGACACCAACCACCTATTCACATGCCCCCTCAAACCCACTCATCTAACCCCCCTCTCCATCTGGTCCAACCCTGTCGAAACTGCACGTTTCCTGGGCCTCCCCGTAGATGAGTTCGACGACAACGACCATGGGTGAATCCGCTCTTTACGGGGCGCGACTAGCCGCTACAACAACAATAACAACTTCAGATGCTCCGCTTATTTTGGTCCACCAGCCTCCGTATCTCCACGTTTAAATCCTTTATGTTAGGATTTCGGGGATCGGAGCGGCGAAGGTGGTCGCGTTCGTTCGCTAGTGTGGCCGCTTCGGCCGGGAAGTTGGGACGGATCTCTGGGATCCTCCCTGCCGGGATAAAGCGAGCCGCAGATGACGCAACCACCTTGCGGAACTTCTGTTCGCCTTTACGAACGTCAGTGGGTGTGGGAAGGGATCTGAATGCATTTTCGGTGAACTCCGCGAACCTGGCCCAGTCCGCCTTTTAAATGTTGATATATGTAGGTCCGGTGGTCCGCGGAGACGAAGTCAGCTGGTCTGTCAATCGAGATGATTATAGGTAGGTGATCTGATGCAAGCAATAGCATAGGTCGCCACGTTATGCTATTTATCAGACCTGCGCTAGCTATAGTTAGGTCAGGCGAGCTGCTGCAACTACCCATAATCCTGGTGGGGGCATCATCATTCATCGTGCAGAATGTCGAATCGTCTATCTGCTCTGCCAAATCATTTCCCCTACGATCAGCTAGTAGGCTTGAATGCCAGAGATCGTGGTGCGCATTAAAGTCACCAACTACCAATCGGTTTTCGCCTCTGAGGAGCGCACCTATGCCAGGGTGATATCCTGCCGGGCAGCAGGTGACAGGGGGTATATATGTAAATATTAAACATTTCGAGCTCGACATCGCCTGACCGAACAGCTATTCCTTAACATTCTAAGGTAGTGTCCCTGCGGTCGATGTCTTCTTCAATAAGACGATACTGCACGGTGTGATGGATGATGAATGCTAAGCCACCACCATTACCTCGCTCGCAATCCATACGATGCACATTATAGCTGTTGCAACTCAACAAGGTTGTGCAGTTTCGTTTCCTGGATCGCAGCTATTGGCAGATTATGCCGACTCATAAAGTCGGTTATCTCCTCAATCTTGCCCTGCAGCCCATTGCAGTTCAGCTGAAGGAGTCTCGTTTGCCTCGGTAGAGTCGTCGCGGAGAGAGGTGGGAGGGAAGGGTGATGTTGTCCACCTGGTCCCTGCTGCGCGTGCATTGGCACGTTGGGGTGCCTTAAGGTGTTGTTTGGCAGAGCCGCCACAGGCGCGTACGGTTGCAAGGCTCTACAGCAGGGAGCCAGGTAGTCACCCGACCATTCACGTGTGGTGTGCAGGCCAGAACACACACGAAAGTGACACCAGCCTTGGCACGAATTGCACCTGACTGATGCCGCATTCCGGTAGATCCTGGCCTGACACGCGGAACAGACTGTGTGGGGCACCAGGAGCTGCTGGCTACTCCCCACACGAGGAGCGGAGCTAGGTAGGGGTGGGGGAGGGGAGCGTCCATATTGTTGTGTACTCCTGTGAACTGTAGAGGTTCTGCCGGTGCTAGGCACCGGTGCACTAGGTGCAACTAGGGGGGCCGTAGAGGCTATGGGCGCGGTAGGGCGCGAACAACATGAGGCCACATAGTTTGTGGACCACTCCTTATCGGTCTTAAGGCCTGAACAGACCTTAAGATGGCTCCATCCGTCGCACGAATTACACCTTACCGAAGAGGAGTTCGGATGGAGCTTTTTCTATCAAACGCAGCAAAAATAGGTTTCTGGACCGGGTTTGGCTCGATGCTAGCCCTGAGCAGAAGGAGGTGAAGCAACCCTGCTGCAAGGAGTTGCTCCAGGGGAGACAGACAACTTATGGGGTAGGCCGATCTAAACAGGGTTAGATCGCCGAAACAACAGTCCTTGGCTGGGTTAAACCTGGGTCATTCCGGTACGTAGAACCGACTGTCGTAGGAGTCTGAAGGAGTCTCGTTTGCCTCGGTAGAGTCGTCGCGGAGAGAGGTGTGAGGGAAGGGTGATGTTGTCCACCTGGTCCCTGCTGCACATGCATTGGCACGCTGGGCTGCCTTAAGATGTTGGTTGGCAGCGCCGCCACAGGCGCGTACGGTTGCAAGGCTCTGCAGCAAGGAGCCAGGTAATCACCCGACCATTCACGAGTGGTGCGCAGGCCAGAACATACACGAAAGTGACAGCAGCCTTGGCACGAATTGCACCTGACTGATGCCGCATTCCGGTATATCCTGGCCTGACACACGGAACAGACTGTGTGGGGCACCAGGTGGTGCTGGCTACTCCCCACACGAGGGGCGGAGCTAGGTAGGGGTGGGGGAGGGGAGCGTCCATGTTGTTGTGTGATCCTGTGAACCGTAGAGATTCTGCCGGTGCTAGGCACCGGTGCACTTGGTGCAACTAAGGGGGCCGTAGAGGCTATGGGCGCCGTAGGGCGTGTACAGCATGGGGCCACATAGTTTGTGGACCACTCCTTATGGGTCTTAAGGCCAGAGAAGACCTTAAGATGGCTCCATACGTCGCACGAATTACACCTTACCGAAGTGGAGTTCGGATGGAGCTTTTTCTGGCAAACGCAGCAAAAATAGGTTTCTGGACCAGGGTTTGGCTCGATGCCAGCCCTGACCAGAAGGAGGTGAAGCAACCCTGCTGCAAGGAATTGCTCCAGGGGAGACAGACAACTTATGGTGTAGGCCGATCTAAACAGGATTAGATCGCCGAAACAATAGTCCTCGTCCGAGTGAAACCCGGGTCATTCCGGTACGTAGAACCGACTGTCGTGGGAATGAGCGCAATGGGGTGGTAGTAATTGGTGCAAATAGAGTAACTGTGAAGAACAAATTTAAATCTGATCCAAATAACAACCTCAGTAAAGAGTTGTATGATGTTACCAAGCCTAAAATGAATGCGCCAAAAATATTGATGACACATACATATGAATGCTGAAGACATTGATTTAGATGTAGTAAATAAAATAAAAGTTAAGAATGATTATTTGAACGGTGCAAATTTAAAGTGCATACAAATTTTTGAGTCGAGGAGAAACAATAGGGAATTTTTTAAAGCATTGATAGAGTCAACACATACATATATTAATTTTGCATACACAACAGCCCTTTCATCACGGTATAATCACATTTATCCTGTGCCTTTAATTCCGCTGCCTAGAACCGTCTGTCTTGGGAATGTCGGCAGTGTACTCTTTTTGTGTGCTTATGTACCTTTTGTTCTCAAAATATGGCCGAATGCCGTTGATTCGCTCATAGTATATGTGTTCCCTCGTGAATAGGAAAGCCATAAATACCCGCTATTGATGTAAAGTAAATATCTTTTGCTCTCTTAAACTATAGATGCGTTTCAATGTCCAACATATTTTAAGGTTTGCGGTATTTAGACAGAAGTTACAGGTTGGATGGAAACTGTAAAATGATGTGCATTTTTACATTTGCAAATAAAATATAAAAAATGGTGAATGGAAAGTCATAAGAAAAACCCACTTTTATTGGTATGTTTACTTGAATATAGCAAAGAATGTGGTTCTAATTTGATGGCAATTTGTCTCCTAGCATGTTCGGAAAAAATATCACAAAACATTGAAGTGCTATGACACTGGAATATTAAGTTCTGTTATAGTAAAGCTGGTATTCTACATCGCCGATATGCATTTAAATCCAATACACTTATTGAACTGTTTAAGAACTGTGGTTTAAGTGAAAAAAATATTAAAATGTTCGTAAAATTTGTACTCACCCATCTTCTAATGAAACGGCTGTAGCCTCGGCTATGTCCAAATCGTCAGTATCATTATAATTATCAGCTTGTGTTTTGTCCATTATTCTTTCTACCTCTTCGTCGTTCATTCCTCCATATTCGATCATAAAAGCACGAGCAGGACCAATTGCCGTATTTTTTAATTGATTGCGTTGCTGCCGATTTAGTCTAAGGTTCTCATTCGACTCATACTCGTAATCTTCCAAAGCATAAACATGTACCGTATCGTCTTCTTTGGAGAGCGCTATAGCATTTCCTATGTCAGTGTCAGAGTCTCCCTTGGGCATTATTATCTGATCTTTCGAATTTGTCAATTCATTTCCGTTTCCTTGTTCATTTGGGACCGTGGGACTGTCAAATACATTTAGTTCTTCCATGTGCTCCAGGTTCAGGGATGCATCTTCCACAAATATACCTGCCAAATTTTTATTGTTCGCCAAAATTTTCTTTAAATCACGCACTAACGTAAACCGTGTAGCCTCATCGGAGCATACCGGCTTCGTGTCTGTAAATATTTAAATTTTAAAATAATTTTTAAAACTAAGCTCATTAATGTCATATACTTTGATTTGCGTTTTCGGCGTCGACAATTCCTTCTTCAGTGAAGAAATTCTTTAAGTCTGTAAATGTAATTGCCCGTTCCCCCATTTCTTTTTCAGTTTCCTCGATACTTTCTTGGACTGCACGACGTTTAAGCAATCGTTTCATTTGAAAAGAACTGAAATCATCACTGCATGAAGGTAACTCGTGTAGACGACCCCATGATGATTGCTTTCGTGTTTCTTTAATATCAACCAATATTTCGTGACGCACCTCTGGCGGCAAGCTTTTAAAGTGTGCACTTCGCACGTCAATTGCTTGTAGGTTCGTATTATATTCTCGCCAAGGATTTGATTCACCACAAGAGCTATATTCTACAGATGTAGATGTTTCAAACAAAGAGCTCGGAGTGCTGGCATCATTGTCTTCATCCTCTCCTAATGTTTCGTTCTCAAGTGGTACGTTTGGTAGTTTGAAAAGGTCGTTCTTTTCATTATCATCCTTATTTGCACCGCGTTGCCTTTTGCTGGGTGATTGAATTAAAAGTTGAGTCTTAATACCCAAGGCTTGTTGCACTACTTTTTCTTTAACCAGAGATTGGAGTAAAAGAGTTTGTATACGATCCGCCTCATTGTTCAGCTTACTGCGTTGCTGGTACCTTCGAGCCTAAAATTGCACTTTTTGAAATTACACAAAAGCTATGTTGGAATGTTTTTAATATTCTTACAATTGTATCCCGTTTGAGCTGGGGAACGCAACCATCGAAAACAAAAACAGGCCGTACGCGATAATAAAGTAATTTGCATAGACGGTGGAAAAGACCGAGCAAATGAGCATGTGGCAATAAAGAGCCTTTGCTGTCTTGAAATCCTTTAACAACCTGATGGAGCCAAATGGATATGTCTGCACAAAAAGATATGTGGTAACTTACTTTACTTGTTCCGTGACAGGAACTAGTGAAATTGATAAACCTACCGACGGCCAGAATTTTTCCTTCCAAAGTTTCTATAGGCATACGATTACCACATGGATCAACAAGTTTCCATAGACCTGTTACTCCCATTGTATTTGCAAAACGTTTCCTAGAAGTCAAATATAAGCGCTACCTGGAATTATCAAAATATAAACTCAAAAATTGGATGACTTTCGTTACAGCAAGTAAGAATGTTCAAATACAAATCCACTGCAAAAAAATGCCTGACCTTATCGAAAATAAATTATCGATACATACACACATTCCAGACGAATTCAAATAAGGTGTGGTTACCCACCTACATGTATTTTGTTTTTGCTTTTGCTTATGATCAAATTTGACGATGATAAAAACTGCTTAGATTTTCGGGCAAACATCCACCAAATGCATGCATTACACACCCATACAATTTTTTACTATCCCAATCACTTAATATGATCAACAATTTGATCCGTGTTAGGTTGCTACAAAACCAAAAAAGCGAAGTGGTCATTTGATACCCAATACCCATCCAAAACTAACCAGATACTGGCCACTAGTACGAGTTAATTTTCCGACTAATATAACCGTTAGTAATAGGTCAAGCTTCCTGCCGGGTTAATAGACATCTGTAGTGCGATTCACTAACTTATTTTAGGGCCAGTTTTTCAGTGCTACTTTGAACTGAGTTTAAACTAAGTTTACTTAAACGCCGTTTAAGGTTAAACTAAGTTTAAAATGCAGAGCTGTTTTTCAGTGAGCGTTTAAGGCCGCCCTAGAATTTGACAGTGTGGTAGGGCAACACTGTTTTTTTCTTTATCTACACAACAAAGCAGCTGACGTTTGTTTACATTTTTTGTACACAAAAACCTTCGTGAATTATTTGTGAAAATTTAAGTTACTAATACGGTGAAAAAATGTATAAGCGGAGCATCGCTATAGTCACTTTCACTTGAAAAATCCATATTTTAATATATTTTACGGACAAAAAACGTAATTTTGTTGATTTCAATTTCTGTGAACTCATGAAATGACAGCTGAACAGTTGAACAGCTGATTGCTTAAACTCAGTTTAAACTTAGCATATCGGGCGTTTAAACTTAGTTTAAATTCGACTGAAAAACAGCACATCGAGTTTAAACTTAGTTTAAACTGCAAATCAAGTTGAACTAGCACTGAAAAACTGGCCCTTAAAGATATTCGATTGGTTAACTGAACTTAACCAAAATTTTAACGACCTTGCTATTCAGCAACCATTTTTTAACGATTTTCGCATTCGCCGAATCAGCTGTTGATGTTAGCTAGTCGATGACCAAAAACTAAACGACAACAAATTTGATGTTGTTAACTCAATCGAGAAAAGTGAAATTAGTGATTTCAACTTAAGTAAAAGATAAATTTAAAATTTGGTAATTTGTTTTCTTGTAATTAAAAAAGGAACATTAAATATGTAGTACATATGTATATTATTATTGACCTCAATGGAGTTCAATAAAATAAATAATTTTGTTAATTAATTATATAATTTGCTTATTATTTTAAAATAGATTGCAAATAAACGTATTAAATAAAAAAAATAAAAAAATAATAATGTCGTTTGAATATTCGGCATATGATTTATCACGAGGTGACGAAGGATCGACGTTTACTCCGGGATGTGGATAATCCCTTTTAACAGAATTTCAGAAGCTGTATCGGATAACTCCAAACTTGGCTGAATACCCAATTTTTCAGCTTAACAACCAAACAAGAGGTTCCAGAATAACAGAAAAATCGACTGAGAAACAAGTAGCTCGTGTAATCTTTAACCCTGTAGGTAATTTTAAAGTTGTAAAATTATAATAAGATTTTATTGAAAATTATGGTGAAGTGGGTACAGACAGAGAACTTAGAAGTATGAGAAGCTGCAAATTGAAAGTGGAAACTATTCGGCGATGATCGTTAACAGGGCTGATACGTTTCCAAACTGGGTCTGCACCACACTGTTAAATTAGCATTTTTAAGCCACCAAAAATGTTAAATTTAATGTTAGCAGGGAAAGATATAAATTTTGATGTTAACAAATATGCAACCGAATGAAGATGAGAATAAATAGAAAAACTTAAGAAAGTAAGATTTTGTTGATATTCAGAACGAAATAAAGAGTTTAATGTATTTATCAAATTAATGTTTTTAGTTATTTCATTTTTATAAATGAGAGTGTGCACATACATATGTACAATACATATGTATGTATCTAGTATGTGCGTATGCAGGTTAAGATAAGACTTATATTTATTTTGTACTTAAAACTTAAAGCGCAAGATTGATTCTGAATCAAGAATAATATTACAAATAAAATATGAAATATAAAAAAACTGGCAAAAATATATCTAAACTTTTGGCCAACTGTGATTTGAACCTAGAAAAAAATTGTGAAATGCATGATAAGCTTCGCCTATACCAGCAGACCTACAGTAAACACAATTTCGCTGCGTCTAAATCACTACTTAATCGTAAACTTCTTACACTGCATTATAAAGTATTTTATATTTCTAACTTAAATGTTAAATTCATCATCAGTCAATCTGAAACGATTCTTCTATTGGTTTGCCAATAATATTAACAAGTTTGTAGAAAATTCTAAATATCAGCAATAATTTAATGATTTTATAATTTTTGAGCTCAAGGCAAGTTTTTTGTAATTGTAAAAGATTAATACATACATATGTACATACGCATGTATATAATATGAAAATTCCATATAATTCAATGTACATATTTGTTATATTATTTATACTATTATAACTATAACTTATAACTTTGGTTCCAATTTAATATTTGATCTATTTTCTGGGGTTAATTTCGTTTTTCTGTAGATGCGAAATAATATGCGATCTTTATACATACATTACAAATTTGTTCGTTTCTATCAAAAATTTGTCTTGGCAAAAAATATTCACGGAAAACTGAATCAAGTAGCGATTAAATTTAAGAAGACCAATTGTATTCTGTGGTGCAGTTGCTTCAGGATGCGCCGCAGTATTCTTCATACTTTCGTTTTGCGCGAGTTCGGAGCCCAGCCACGCGCTTCTGGCTTAAAATTTGGGTTGGGGGTTGATTTAGATTTTTACTTTTTTTCAAATTCTTGCAAATTCTTGCACTAGCATTCTATACATACATATGTATATATTTATGTTGATATATACTATCTGAGAATACTACATACATAACTACGTTTGAATGTACAGTCACAAATAACTAAAATATCATCAAGTATACAATCATACATATGTATATGGAACATTATAATCATATCTATGTACATATGTACATATACATATCTAAATACATAAATTCATAAATCTAAATCAAATCACAACCGCAGCTACACTTGTGCCTGCGCCGGCGCCAAATATTCAAAAATATCTGAAACTACAAACAACAACAAAAAATTCATTCATAAAAATTTAAAAAAAAAAATCTTCAATTTTACAAACCATCGACGGTCATTGAAAATTTCAACACCGTAATATCGGACAATAATGCAATTTGCCAACGTAGTCTGACAAATGCGCATCAATTCATTTGCGTACACGTGCACGCGCAATTGGCGAATCGAAACAAAAATTGCCGAAAAACAGAAAAGAATATTCGTTTGCTTACCGTTCCCTTTCCCTTTCAACCCTTCTTTTATCAACAATTGTTGCATAACTCCTCTTCCGTCTCTACTTGCCCCGCTGACAATCAAAAGGCAGATTTCTTGGGTTACTACTTTTTCTTCTTTGTTTCATTTTTAGCTGGATTCGTAAAATGTTCTTTTTCTTTGTGCACACATTGCTATGATTTGCATAATTAGCCGTTTAAGCAACGATTGTATAGTGTCTGCTGTGGCTTAGCGCGTATAGTCGCCTGCCACATTATCATATTGCATGTTTTAGCTTTTGCCCCATAGTTCGAATCCCCGATTTTTAGTGACATTTCTAATTTTTATGTTTTTTTTTTAATTCAATAAAAAATAAAGTATCATATAACTTATCCTTCATTTTATGGAAATCTTTTTTCATTCAAATTTCTGCTCTGATTCTATTTCATTTCAAATGAATATACAAAATCGTGTAAAAGTTTTCATATGTCGAATTTTTTGGAATAGTCTGAAATTCGAAATGCAAGCACATTACATATTTTATTTATTAAATAGGATATAAAATAAAATATTAACTATCCATACATTTTTTGTAGTTACAGCGATCCCTGAAAACAGTTGCATCACTTCACAAAAGTTCTGATCTGATTATATTTACGCAGAAATGAATATGATGCTGTAAAAACTCAAAAACTAAGTAAGAAAAAAAATTTCCGAAATGATATTTCAAAAATTTTACAACATCAGTTATATAAAAGTAAAACGAAGCAAAATTATAATAATAATATTGGTAGGCACGCTGGTAATTGTCACATCTTAACATAATAAATATATGTTCACGACATTTTCTTACTGACCTCTCTGTTAGAATGTTATGTGGAAATGTTAAATAGCAGTGGGGAAACCCAGTTTGGAAACGTTTCAGACAACATTTTTTGCAGTCCACAAATTTGCAGCTTCTCATACTTGTAAGTTCTCTGGTACAGAGTAGAAACCTCTTGAGCGGACGCCTTCAGCCAAATGAGACGATCGCTCAGAGGAACATGCGCTTGTATAGGCGAAAGATCAAGCTAATGTAGAATGTGTGTTTGAAAAAATGTGGACCTTAAGTTAGATAGTGGACTGTAAGCAGTGGATTACAATTTATACAGCGCTGCCAGATCCTTTAAATATTATGCATATAAAACTATAAAATATACATATGTTTGCTTATGTCTATGTTTGTTTATTAACAATGTTGAAAAAATATAATTAAATTATTAGTACGTACACTACAGTCTCCCCCTTGACGAACGATGAGTGCTGGAACGAGTCGGGCGTCAACCATCTATTGAATTTTTCTTGGTTTTCCTCTCTTACGAATTGGTTGCACAGGATTCGGATGATCGTTGGTGTTGCTGCCTCTATACAGCGTCAGAGCGGATGAGTGGTAGGCTCCAAGTGGCACATCCGGTTCAGCTTTTGACGCGACTTCATATGTTGATGCACCCATCTTCCGAATTACTATGTATGGACCATCTCGTTTCGGCACAAATTTAGCAGTAACTCCCTTCGATGCTTGACTAAGTACATGCGTTTTCACTAAAACCTCAGCTCCTAATACTATTTCGTCTTGGGGTCTTCGGTGTTTATCGACGTAAGCTTTATTGCGGTCTTGCATCAATTGTTCTGCTTCTTGCGCATTCTTAAAATCGTTAATCATTGCCTTTAGATATGGCGTAATTTGAGGAATAAAGTTATCACTTTCGATAATGGCTCGAATATAATGTTCTATTTCATCAAAGGTACGTAGCTCGCGTCCGAAAGTGAGGTATGCTGCTGAATAACCTGTCGATTGACATTTGGCAGAGTTCATGGCGAAACGAATAGCGGGTATCCCAATATCCCAAACAGTATGTTGATTTTGAACTAAAATTGCTAATTGCGCTTTAAGATCCCTGTTTTTACGCTCTACTGGGTTCGCTTCAGGGTGGTAAACTGGAGTAAATTGCTGATTAATGCCCATACAGTAGGCAACTTGTTGCATAACCGACGATATGAATTGGACACCATTGCCGGATTTGAGGCGTCTGGGCACCCCGAATCGTAGAAAAAACTCATTTATAAGCGTTTTAGCGCATATTTCAGCAGTTGCTTCCTTCAGTGGAAATAGTTCAACCCATCGACTAGCAACATCTTCCGCTATGAGTATCCATTGATAACCGTCGTCAGTCTTGGGAAGTGGACCAAAAAGATCTATAGCAACTATTTCGAAACGTTGCTTACTTGAAGTGGTTTGTAATAAACCCATCGGCTTCATGTTTATTGCTTTATAGCGTTGACATTCGATGCAGTTTCGTACGTATTTGGTGATTTCCGTGCGCATGCCTGGCCAGAAGTATCGATTTGCGATTCGTGCAATTGTTTTCTCCGCTCCGTAATGACCTGCGGTGCTTTCGTCATGATACGCTTTTAAAATTTGTGCGCGTTCATGTTGTGGAATTACCAACAGCGCGTCGGCAATCTCATCATTAGCATAGCAGTATAGTACACCGTCATTCAAGAGATATCCACGATTACACCATAAGGTGACGTTTTCATCATTCTCTTCTATAGACTTTATTATTTGCTTTAAATAGTCATCTTCGAGTTGCCCATTTCTCAGCTCGCTTGAATTTTAGCGTGGTAAGTCCACAGGAAAAGTGCAAATACAGTTTGGAGTACTATGACTGGTTTCGGGACAAGGTGGTCGTGACAGCATATCAGCCACCGAGTTACTCTTACCAGGCGTATAATCGATTTTAAAATTATATTGTTGCATTTGAAGCGCCCATCTTGCCAAACGACCGGATGGTGATTTTATGGTTAGCAACCATTTAAGCGGTTGGTGGTCCGTCATTAAATGCACTTCAGCGCCTTCAATATATCCTCTAAACTTTGCGCATGCCTATACTATGGCAAGCGCTTCCCGTTCAGTCATTGAGTAATTACGCTCAGCTGAGGTTAACAAACGACTTGCATACTCAATAGGGTGGTCATGATCTCTCTATCCCTGCAGTAACACTGCTCCTAAAGCATACGCGCTTGCATCTGTTTTAATAATAAACGATGCGTCATCTTCTGCTTGCTTCAGAATTGGGGGATTGACCAACATTTCTTTAAGTTTGTTGAATGCTTCGATTTGCGGTTCCCGCCATTGCCAACCAGCACTTTTCTTTGTAAGGTCTGTAAGCGGCCTGGCAATTTTTGCATACTGATCGATAAAACGCCGGTACCACGAACACGTTTGTATGAACGACACCAACTCTTTAAGGTTACGAGGCGCTTTTCGTTCTGCAATCGCCATCGTTTTCTCTGCGTCGACTTTGATGCCCTCAGCTGTGAGGACATGCCCAAGATATCTCACACTTGCGCAGCAAAAACGGCATTTAGTACTGTTAACGCGCAGTTTGAACTTTTCAAGCTTCTCAAATACTATGTTCAGATCTTTTAAATGATTGAAAAATGAAGGTGAGCAAATGATAATATCATCAAGATATGCCAGGATTTGAACATTTGGTAACGTTGTCTTAAAACGGTCAATCAGACGTTGAAATGTCGCCGGAGCGTTTCGAAGGCCAAAAGGCATACGCTTGAAGCGGTATGTACCAAACGGCGTAATCAGACATGTCTTGTCTCGATCCTTTTCTGCAACAGCGATTTGATAATACCCACATTGTAAATCTAAAGTTGTCATGAACTTGGTACTTTTAGCAGCATGTAATAAGTCGTCCATGCGGGGTAATGGATACCTGTCAGGCTTCGTTATTGCATTTAGCCTACGATAATCTACACATACGCGAGTGCTTCCGTCCCGCTTTGGCACCATAACAACCGGTGATGACCACGCTGAATCACATTCTTCGATGATATCGGTCTCGATCATTTTGTGTATTTCGGTCTTCAGTTCTTGAAGCTTTGGAAACGATAGCCGGTATGGCGGAAGTGCGATAGGTTCATTATTGCCAGTGTCGATAAAATGTTGTGCGTAGGGGGTAGGCTCGTGTGAAGCACTAAAAATGCTAGAGTGCGCTTGCAACGTCTCATCTAGTTGCACCTTTTGAATTTCTGTTAATTCAATCGCGTCGTTTTCCTTAAGGAAACGGAAATTAATAGAAAGCAAATCTGTTGAGCGCTGTTTGCTAATGACACCATTAAACAACCCAGCGCCATAACGTCTTTCGGGTGTTATCTCGTTTGGTGGAATGGAATCTCTGAAAATATCCTGAATTGCATGCGGCGAATAGGTATTTGGAACGTCTGGTCCGTAATATTCGAATTCGGACATATAAACTTTTGGTTTTACTACCAACAATGCTTCTTATTGCTTTCGTTTACCAATAGGATCGCTTACTTTTATACTTACAACCAAATTCAGTTCAACCGGTAGCGGATCAGCAAAATCAAAGTGCTCTGTTGGCTCACTTTCGAAAAACCAATAACGTTGACCCATGTTCAACACAATTCCTGCCTGCTCCATAAAGTCTGCGTCGATCAAGGTTCTATTGTTTTTCGCATGCGGCAACACATTAAAATGTATATCAAGAATGCGTCCACCTATGGTTATCTTGCACACAGTTGACAAACATCTTTCGGAAGAGGTACTGCCATCAGCCAGAGTTATCTCATATCTAACGCTCTTGAACATATAGGCCCGTAGTCATAGTCAAATAAAAGTCGGATCTAAATACGTTAAAGCATACTTTAGCTTAAAGTATACTTTATCTTAGTCATAGTCGAGTTAAATCCGGCTTTTTCGGTTAAAGTCGAATTTATAGTTAGAGTGCCGAAAAGCTGTTACTAAACCATTTAGTAAACTGTCAAAATAATTATAAATCTGCATCTTCGGTGCTAAAAGTTGTGTTTTTTTGGTGAAACTTAAAAATTTTGATAATATTGAATGGGATTTCAGCATCATTAGTGATGCTACTTTGATTAGACGGCCAAAAATGTATAAAACCAGAATCAACCCTTTTGAATTAGAAGACAGTGATTTCTATTCTCGGTATCGGTTCGACAAAGCCACTACTTACACTTGCTTTGCCCTCCATCGTGTTTAATTTTTCATTTGCAAATAATAAACAAATACCAGCTGATATAGTATGCCTCTTGGAGATGGGGTTTTTTAAATCGATAAACAGTAATATCGCATAAGAAGTACAATATTCCACATAAATTCTGGCTTTTATCTTTATATAAAAGCATACAAACTTATTTTAACAATTAATAGCAATAAAATCACCATTTTATTGTGAAATTATCAAGTTAAAAAAATATCCTTCGATAAAATATATCCATTAGTTCATTTCCGACATTTTTCCCTCCAAAATGTCATCTCTATATTTGCAGCATTGCCATTTCTGCAAATTTACTGATTGACAATGTTGTCATTAGTTAGTACCATGTACTAAACTGACTATGACAAGACTAAAAATAAATTCGACTTTATCTTTTTAGTATTTTACTAACTAAAGTCGGATTTTATGTTGGACTATGACTACGAGCCATAGCCTTTCAAATCCATTATGCGTTTTAAATTAGCACTGGCAACACTTGTTCGCGCACCTGAGTCAAAGTACGCATGACCCGGAATTTGAAACATTTGAATATTGGCAATTGGGATTTCTCGACCAATTGTAGCATTTAATGAATTGAAACTTGGTATTTCTTGACCAATTGTAGCATTTATTGAATTGAAGCTAATTGCGTTTGGTTTAGTAATCTCAGTTTTTATACATTTAGGGCAGTTCGCGCGAGTTACCCCTGGCGCATTGCAACCATAGCAAGCGAATTTAGGCCTAAGAGATTGTACTTGCGCTAGCTTTGCAGCGTGCGCTTCCTGTGCCTCACTATTTTTCTTTTTAAAGCACATTTCAACACTGTGCCCCTTTTTGCGGCAGAATCCACAAAGCGCTGCAAGCGATTTGCGTTCTTGCATACATAATTCAGCTTCTCGCGCTTCCTTCAGCAAATCATCAAAGCTTTTAATTCTTTGTCGGCTTACTTTATCTCGAATTTGTTTGTGCAACAGCCCAAACAGAAGATCGATTTGGTCAGCTTCGGCTGGCTCTTTCTCCAACTGGGAAAATAGTGCACGTTTCTTGCGAATAAAAGTATCTGTTGCCTCATTCTTTTGCTGTTCCAGCTCAAATATATCAACGTAAATACGCCACGATGGCTTTGGAGGGGAAAACGCTTCACGCAGCATACGTATGACGTCAGCAAAAGCATTGGCTTTTGATTTCACGCCACGCCACCATTCTGCTTTTCGACTCTTTTAAAGGTCAAAATTGCAGCAATAAATTCCTCAACTTTCGCGGAACTACGTTCACCACTATAACGAGCAGTGCAGCGGCTAAACGAGCCAGGTCTTTCATTGACTTGACCAACCACTTGCATAAGTCTCTCAAATTGTTCATCAGTGAATGTAGCCATTGAATATTTTTTAATGCGTTCGCTTCGACGCATCGAAGTTGGCGTGTCACTCAAAAGGTTTGCCACGATGTTGGGCGCCAATTGTAAAATTATAATAAGATTTTATTGAAAATTATGGTGAAGTGGGTACAGAGTAGAAACCTCTTGAGCGGACGCCTTCAGCCAAATGAGACGATCGCTCAGAGGAACATGCGCTTTTATAGGCGAAAGATCAAGCTAATGTGGAATGTGTGTTTGAAAAAATGTGGACCTTAAGTTAGATAGTGGACTGTAAGCAGTGGATTACAATTTATACAGCGCTGCCAGATCCTTTAAATATTAAGCATATAAAACTATAAAATATACATATGTTTGCTAATGTCTATGTTTGTTTATTAACAATGTTGAAAAAATATAGTTAAATTATTAGTACGTATACTACAAAGTTTACTTTAATATTGGTAGGTTCTAGTGGCTTTGAGATTCTTCGCAACTGGTATCAATGCTATCAATGACCCGTAGGCGAGCAAAGGGGAATGTCCATGAGCTAGTTATCCGTAAGCCGGTATTCATCGGGTAACGGATGCAATTCGTTGTTTCACCAGAAATGATTATAATTAAAAAAATTAAATATATGTATGTAAATCCTAAATACGCTGGAGCACAACGCAAAGTTTGAAAACGATAACCATCGCATATTTGTAGGTGATTCCCCATATTCCTTGGAGTCGAGTTGATTACTATTCTAACAAAACACTCAGAGTCCGGAATTCTGCTACAATGGAACATTGCCATATACATAAAGAATTTTAAGTGTTTGTAGTTACTTTCACTTTAATGAAATATAATAAAAAACGCTCAAATTTATATTTGGCAGCAGTCATTCCTTCGTTTTTTCTCTATTCCTCTTTGTGCTTTTCGCTTATTTTGACATTTAGTTGGACAGAGGTGCCACTCTTTATCACTTTGAATAAATACAACGAAACAGCTGTTAAGTGTCGTTAAGAATAAGTTAGTGAATCACACAATCGTTAGTGCAAACGGCAAATATTGCCGTCAAAAATAACAATTGTCGCACCGTTTAAAGTTAATGAATCGCACTACTGATCATGAATGATAGAAAACCGGATGACGATAACGCCGACAGCGTACGTGGTTGCTGCTACAGGAATAGCGAGACAAAAAGGAAGGTGATAACTGCACTTGAGCGTTTTATTTACAGTGCAATTGCTAATATACAAAGCTCGGCACTTCACATTTATTATTCTGTGTTTAACTTTTTTTTTTAAATCACTCAAAACTCTGAGAACCATCTATGACGTCAATCCTTCAAACGAGGCAAGTACAAAGTAACGGAAGTGCTTTTGTCGTCTCCTTTTTTTATCTGCATCGTGACATCTAATAATATTTATACAGAAATGTGAGTTCATTCTTGATAAAGGACATCTTTTTTTAAATAGTTGAATATTTTCAACATTTTGCAAAAACCTGTTTTTCATGGCAAATTGCAATTTCGTCAAAAATTTGACCTTATGAATACTAAGCATTACGATGGAGTAGTAACATGAATTATTGTTTAACAATACGGTTGACAATAATGCATTACTTTTAAAATTGTGAGCACACATATGCATGCAAAAAACATGAAATTATATATTTCAATATAAAAATAAATTTTAAGTACGTTTATTTCAAAATACGTCGTTACGCCTTTATTGTTCACTCGAGACTGACTTAGCTCTACAGAGAATATACATATAACTCGCCGGGGCTTATTAAATTCGAGTCCCTTTCGAATTAGTCGTATGAATAACAATTATATGATAATATATCTTAAAATGTGTAATAACTAAACTAGCTAATAAATAATTTTACATATATTTTTTCTAACAATGTGGTTTTTTATACATTCCATAAAGAAAAAATATTCAATTCAAGGAAAGATTTTCAATGGCCTTTTCATTTGGCTTACATCTATTTTGTTAGGATAACTTATTGGTATTTTCACAAACCTTTTCGCAATTTTATTTCTTTGCGCTTCCGGGTTTTTTAAGTATACATTTTTATGATCAAAGTTTGGTACGATTTCTCTTTTCGAGTTATTTCTATTAATAGCGTTAAATTTGTTTTTGTACATAGTTTGATGTATTTCTGCAAAATTTAAATTATCTTTATTAATGAAATCCATCGGTTTTACATTTATAGTGCTATGAATAGTGTTGTTATAAAACCCAACTACTTTTATAATTATTTTTTCGATATCTAAATTTAAGTTTTCGGATCTTATTATTCTAATGAGCTCCAAAAGTGTAGAGTGAAATCGTTCCACGTCGGCATTTCTCGTATGACTATGGGGTGTCGTGAAGTGAGGGCTTATGTTATTTTCGCGACAAAACATTTTTATTAATGAATTGTTAAACTGGTTATCAAAGATAAATACTTCAGGCTTTCCTAACCAAGAACATTGTTCTTGCAGTTTAACTTTAACAGTGCACATATTTCTGTCAGTCAGCTTATGTACTGATGCTATTTTTGTAAACCTATCAATTCGCTTTTCGAATGAAGAAAATATCAACATGTACTATTTGATTAGGTTTATATGGAGTTTCTGTGTGATTAAAAAGTTTTTTATGGGTTTTCTTCCATATTTGTTTTCATTACATATCTTACATATTTATTAATAATTTTTTTAAATTAGGAATATAGTACAATAATCGCATTTCTTTAAAATTTTCATTTACTCCTCTATGATTGCCTCTAGCATGAACATCCGCGATTAATCCAAGAACTTGTTCATCAGATGCTATGTCATGAACAATCCTCGAGCATTTTGTAAATTTTATGTTTTTGTCACTTCCGAACAAACATATGAGTTTCTGCTGAATAATATTATATTTGCTATCTTCTAGTTCCGAATAAATACCAATTGTGCCCTTTTTAATACACTTTCGGAAAGTATCCGTTAAATACGAATTTCTTGTTAAATCGGTTTCTGAAATATAGATAATTTGATATTTCCCATATAATTTTTTGAACTCCTTATATTTTATTTTTACTAGTCGAATTTGAATTAAATACTTGTTTACTATTGTGTCAGATATTAAAAGATGGCCGTTCAGATCTTCAGTTGCTGAATGCACTGTTTCTAAACCATTTTCGAACAGACACTTAATGTCGGCATTTTCGTCATTATTTTTATTTTTAATGCGTCTTAAGAAATCCGCAACGGTATTCTCCTTGCCTTTTATGTATTCGATTCCGAAGTCGAACTCGCTCAATAAAGTTTTCCATCTAAATATTCGAGCGCTCGGCTCTTTCATGGAAGCTAGCCACTTCAAAGGCTGATGGTCCGTTTGCACCTTAAATAATCGACCGAAAAGGTAGGCCGAAACGTTCGTAGGGCCCAGACAATAGCTAAAAGCTCCTTTTCTAATGTGTGGTACCGCTTTTCGGAACCGTTAAGCGACCTACTAGCGAAACAAATCGGGTTATTGCTTTGACTTAAAACGGCACCGATCGCAAGTTCACTTGCGTCAGTAGTGACAGTAAACTTTCGTGTATAATCAGGAAAAGATAACAGAGGGGGAGAAGTTACAATTATTTTTAATTTATTAAACGCTTGAATGTATTCCACATCATTTATGTCAACTCTTGAATTTTTTTTAAATATTGAATAATAGGAGCGGCAATCATTGCATAATTATGAATAAAGTTTCTGTAATAACCGATAATCCCTAAAAACGATCTGATTTCTTTAACTGTTCGTGGTAACTCCAAATTTTGAATAGCATTAATTTTATCATTACAAGGTTTAATTTTGTTAATAAAATTTTGTTAATAAACTCGCTAAGGATCATATTCATTAAACGCTGAAACGTGGAAGGCGCATTCGTGAGACCAAACGGCATTCGCGTATATTCAAAATGATCATTTGGGCTTGAAAACGCCGTTGTTTCGATATCATTATCATCGTTATTGTTACGTTATTTAATCTACGGTAGTCTACTACGATTCGGTATTTCTTTGTCCCACTGCTATCGCCTTTTTTATCTACAATCCAGAGTGGTGAATTGTAAGGCGAATTGCTTGGGCGAATTATTACCTCCTTAACATTTCGTTTAATTGTCTATTTATTTCACCTTCTAATGCGTAAGGGTACCAATAATTTCTTCAATAAATTGGAGTGTGGGGCACGGTTATAATTTTATTTTTCGCCTTATTTGATGCAGACAATATTTGCCCCTCTTGATAAAATATATGCCGGTATTTTTTTATAAGATTTGTAATTTCTTTCTTTCTTCAATATTCAGGTCGACTGCTAACATAAGGTCAATGTCATAATTACTTTTGCTAATTGGGTTTAATTCAATACTTTCAGCACAAGAATTTATAAATTCTTTTGACGGTGTGTCTGCATTAACAGTGTCTGAAAACAATATACTTTTACCATTAGTTTTAATCACATCTGAAAACAAACTGAGAACCAAAAAGCGTTTTTATTTTTATTATTCTCTCCAACTTTCTACGGCTGGTGCAGGTACTAAAGGTTTCATAGCCTCCTAATGTAATGGCTGAACCAATATCAAATAAACATCGAACTTGGCTATTATTAATTGTGAGACTAACTATGGGAACGTTGGTTGAAGAGGGGAAAGCCGAAAATTCTCATAATATTGGATAGCGTCAACTTCCATTGGCTGCACTGCTTGTTGGACATTTCTCATATTATCCACACCCACTCTTTGTGGCGCACTTTCGTTAGGAAACCGGTTTTGGGAATTATTGTTTCTAAAATTACCAGTATTACTCCGATAATTTCTTCTTTGACTAAAATATCCAGAATTCCTATTGTTATTATTATTTTGACGAAAAGTACCAGAAATATAATTTGGTTGTTTTGTCGAGAGTGGTTTACCTCATAAAATTCGTTATTATTCTCAATACTGCTATACTAGTTATTAAAATTTGAATTTCTAACCTCGCTGTTTCGCATTTCGCCCGTATTATACATTTTTCTACCAGTATTTTGTTTTAGAACAACACTATTGCTATTGGAACATTTGAGGGTAATATCATTTAACATATTATTTTCTATGTAAAAGGAATTTGCCTTTTCTATATTACTTATACTATTCTGAATTAATAAAGATTTTATGAGACATGGTGAAAAACTAACGTAAATTTCAAAGATTAATTTTTCGTTATTACAAGGTGTATCCAGCGTTCCGATGCCTCCTTCTAAGTGATGTTTGCTATTCATTGTATGTAGTACTTTACTTAGCTTATACTGCAGTTGTTCGACCGTACTCGCTTTCACGTCCATCGCCTCGTTCCTAAGAGTTAAATATGATGTGCTGATTCCAAATTGTTCCTTTAATTTACCGATAATCTCTTCAAACGTCGGATCTATTAGCGTCTCAACGGCATATAATGCTCTTCCTCTCAATTTGTTAGCAATTATTTTCTTTATTATATCAACGTGTTGTTGTTCTGTGAGGGATAGTACAGCTTCGATATCTCGGAAAAATGTTGATAACGGGTATTCATTTGAACCACTATAGCAGGGGACGCTCCGCTCTTCTCTCAGAGAATCCTTTAACGGTAGAGCCATTGTGCCTGCGAGTATTTCTCTAACAGTCTTGTCTTGTACAGTCCCGATCAATTTTGCCTTATAAAAATTACAGCTTTGGGTACGGTTATATGTAATGGAATTTTCTCAAACGCGTTTTGTAATAATTTTCGATTTTTGTTCAAATTTTGTCCATTGGAATTTTTAAACGTTTCTTGTAAATTTTTGCGCAATACTTTTAAGTATACGAATATTCATTTTCTTACGTTTGATCCTAATATTGAATGCGACATGTCATTAGATGTGGTCAAGTCATTGCCAGAATTTTCTGGTGATCAGACTCGATACGTATCATGGCGACAGGCGGCTCATGCCGCGTACAAAATTTTTGAATGCTATCCTGGCAGTTGCAAACACTATCAGGCCGTGGCAATTATTCGTAACAAAGTTACAGGACGAGCGGATTCTGTGCTATCCTCGTTCAACACCGTTCTCAATTTTAAGGCTATTATAGCCCGACTTGATTTTTCCTACGCGGATAAGAAACCTATTCACGTCATTGAACAGGAAATGTCCACGCTCCGTCAGGGAGGCCTGACAATCAATGCCTTCTACGACGAGGTCGAAAAGAAGTTGACCACAATAACTAATAAGACTCTTATGACCTATGGAAATCAGCGACAGGTGATAGTCACTGATGGGGAAATACCGTCAGGATGCTCTAAGGGTTTTCATATCCGGTCTCAATAGGCCATTATGTGATATCCTGTTTTCATCGAGACCGATAGACATGCCAACAGCTCTCGCTCTAGCACAGGAATTAGAGTCAAATCAAGCTCGATCTTTATTCGCCTCAAAATTTGCAGATAATAAAAATTCAGATAATCGTTGGTACAGACCAACAAATATTAGGTCTTATCCTACTGTCAATAGTCCACATTTTAACAGATTAACAAGTGATCAGGTTCAACAAAGGGTTACTCCTATGGAGATTGATCCCAGCCTTTCTAAACTGAGGCATCATACCGAACAAACATTGCCCCCCTTCTCGTAATCGCCCGACCTACCCTTCAGGCAGGACCCCATTTGGGAACCCTCTCCCAACCAGTGCCACTGCCACGAACACGAAAAGACCACACGGTAGTGACCAATTTGCTTACAATAAGTTACAACGAATCAATACCTTAAACCAGTGCGTGAATGATGATGTAGAAGGAGCCTACACAGTTTCTGATGGCGATGATGAAAAGGTGGCACACGCGGGATTTTACAATTATGATGACGTAACACCGGAGATACCAAGCGATGAAATAAATTTTTTAGAGTAACGTCCCTGCTACCATATGTAAGCAGGAAGTTCAAAAGTAGGCCAGTAAAATTCTTAATCGACACAGGTGCTTCTAAAAACTATGAATAGGGAAAACGTGTCATGTTTATATTGATGACATAATCGTATTTTCCCAGGATTATGAAACTCACTTCCACGACGTCAGCCGAATTCTTCAGAAATTATATTTAGCAAACATGAGGGTTTCTTTAGAGAAGACCCAATTCTTTAAAACCGAGGTAGAATTTCTCGGATTCTTAGTTTCCCAAAATGGCATTAAAAGCTCAAGAGATAAGGTCCAAGACATTGTAAATTATGAAGTCCCGCAGACACTTCGCGCATTGCGATCTTTCCTCGGGTTATCAGGTTATTATCGGCGTTTCATTAAAGATTACGCATCAATAGCTAAACCTCTCACCAAATACTTACGAGGCGAAAACGGGACAATAAGCACAAATCTTTCAAAAAAACAAATATTGAGTGTGATGAAGAAGCTCACAACGCATTTAAGAAAATAAAAGATCTTTTGTCATCCGAGGATGTGCTTCTCCTCTACCCTGACTATCAAAAGCCGTTTGATTTAACTACGGACGCCTCATGTCATGCCCTAGGAGCAGTTCTATCTCAGGGAGGCCGACCAATAACTATGATTTCCCGTACACTGACAAAAACCGAGGAGAACTATGCTACTAATGAGCGGGAATTGCTCGCTATTGTTTGGGCTTTACAAAAGCTGAGAAACTATCTCTACGGTGTAAAGGACCTCAACATTTTTACAGACCGCCAGCCGTTGACCTTTTCAATCTCAGATCAAAACCCGAACTCAAAATTGAAGAGATGGAGATCATTTGTTGAAGAGTTCTCTCCTAGGTTTCATTATAAACCAGGAAAGGAGAATGTTGTCGCTGACGCCCTGAAGATGGGGACAACGAATCCATAAATACAAAAATTCTTTTCCAATCTCAGATCAGGCACCACGTCATTTTCAATAAACTTGAGAGGATCCCCAACTTAATAAAAAGTTGCGTAAATCCTAACAGGGTTAACGCTTTGCTATGTGAACTTCCTGTCCTGGGAAAAATCCAAAACCAGGTACTTTTAAGCTTCCCTTCAGTCAAATTTGTTTACGCGAAGCTTCAAGTAACTGCCATTTTTAACAAGGATGATCAGATAGAGATTTTGCAGTCTGAACATAACCGAGCTCACCGTTCACTGAAAGAAAATATTAATCAAGATCTGAGGGACTACTACTTTCCCAACATTCCGAAAATTTTAAAAGGCATTATTTCTTCATGTAAAATATGTAAAGAGGCCAAGTATCAGCGTCATCCACCTAATCCAGGAATAGGCGAAACTCCCATTCCAAGTAGGCCCGGCGAGACTTTGCACATAGACATTTATTCCACCGACAAGAAATACTACCTAACGTGCATTGATAAATTTTCCAAGTTTGCTATAGTTCGCTCGATTCCGTCAAGATCGATACTAGATTTAAAGGAACCCATAATCCAAATTATGAATTTTTTCAAGGACACGAAATATCTCATCTGCGACAACGAAAAATCGTTGAGCTCAAACACAATAACGGCTTTATTGCAAAATCATTTCAATGTTTCCATTTACGCAACTCCACCACATCATAGTACAACAAATGGCCAGGTGGAAAGATTCCATAGCACGCTTACAGAAATAGGCCGCTGCATTAAGCTGACGCAGGGCTTGAATGACACTAACGACCTTATTCTCCTCTCCGCTTACAAGTACAATAGGACTATTCATTCTGTGACGAGGCACCGACCAATCGATATCATCCACCACACCGACCAAACATTTCATGATCAAATACGAGACAGACTACTACGCACACAACATAATGACCTTAAAAGCCGCAACAAAAACTGTCTGACGAGATCTTACCATCCGGGTGATAAAGTCTTTGTCAAAACCAATAAGAGGATAGGTAATAAATTTACTAAAGTATATCTAGAGAAGACCGTTGCTGAAGATTTAGGCACAACAGTTTTAATCAACGGCAAACGAGTTCACAAAGCCAATCTTAGATGACCTTTTTTTCTCCCTATTTTTCAGCGTCCTCTAGTATTGATTTTGATTATGGCGGCCATTGGGTCGGAAGGCAAAATACTGAACTATACCAGTGCGACTTATATCGAGATTTTGAACGGAGAAGTGGCAACCTTTTCCCAGTACGATTACCTCATTCATCATCAAAACCTAACATGCTACGAAATTATTGCCAAAGACACACTAAAGTTATTAGACTTGTTCCCACAATCACACATAAGGAAATTACTACAACTAGACGCAGACCAAATTCTACGATTATTGGGTTCACTAAATATTCACCATCGTCATGCCAGAAGTATCAATTTGTTGGGGACTGCCTTGAAATACATTGCGGGCACCCCCGATTTTGACGATTTTAACCAAGTATCTACCCGAGAAGAAGGGCTGATTGAATCCAATAATCGGCAGCTCTTCATCAATACCCAGACTCAGATAAGAATAAATCAGTTGACTGACACTATTATCCAGTTACTTAACTCAACAAAGAAACGTGAACTTAACACCGAACATCTTTTCGAAGTAGCAACATCCAGAAATAGGCACATTATAGACGAGCTTGAGACAATTATTTATTCAGTTACTTTAGGTAAATTACAAATAGTAAATCCGATGTTGTTAAGTGATAAGGAATCTGATAAACTCATTACCAAAGGGCACTCTACCAATATTTCTGTTAGTGATTTGTTATCGGCTTCAGAGCTGAAAATTTTACAAAATAACGAGAACATTTATTTTATAATCAAATACCCTATCATAAGCCAAATATGTAACAAACTTATAATCAGGCCAGTTATTCACAATAAGAAAACAATATTGTTAGAAGCCAGTATGGCAGCAGAATGTGGTAACAAGTATCACCAACTAAATGACTGTAAAGAAATGGTATCGAAAACCATCTGTCGAGTCGTAAGCGCAACCAACTCATGCCTACTGAACCTATTGAATCGTCAAGCTGCTGCATGCAAATCTATACCAGCAGACCACCTTGCCCCTCTGGAGGAAATTGATGATGGCTTGGTGATCGTTAACGATGAAGCAGTTGAAGCCCGCGAAGACAGGTTTCCGAAAATTAAAATTAAAGGGACCTTCCTTGTCTCATTCAAAGAAAACGCCAGCATTAATAACATTAACTATACGAACTGGAAGAGAACTGTTCGCTCCTACCCGAGAGCCGCGCCAGCCCAAATATTAAACATAACGGAGCTCGTTCCCCTATTATCCCTGCCCTATCTACACCATGGAAGCTTATAGAATCTGGAGGAAATTGCCGCCCTGCGAGAAACAACTCAGGCACAGTCAACGCAATGGTCGATTTCATTTTCCCTCGTAATATTCATTGCCGCCGGATCCACTATAATAGTCATTATTTGCAAGTGGCAACAGAAACGCAAAACTGCAGCAGTAGTAGAAAGAGTTATAAGGGGAGCTGGGGACAGCTCAACTTTACAGGGGGAGTAGTTAACACCTGCTATCGCGCGCATGGGAAGCATTCCGTTCCCATGTGAAATGCTGACGCTATGTCTGCCAATCTGCGCGTGTCAAAACTATAAACAACGGGAGCAGCGGAGAAGCGATCCAGCTGAAACTGCAGCTGCAAGAACAACAACAACAACCATAGCAATAGCAATAGCGAATTTGCGCTTCTCCTAATACTGCAGTCACATTAGCAACAACAACAATATCAACGATTACAAGCTACAGCATTCTCTGCTTAGAATTAAGTAGGGTAGAGTAAGCTTTATTTTCAATTATAAATTTCAGTCTTTTGCCAAGCCCTCTAATTGCTGCTTCCATATCAGCGGAAGAAATAAAGATCGAATAAAAAAGTAATTAAGCCTACATACTAGGCAGCGTTTTTATTCAACATCCTATTAAAATTCTAACTTACATTCAATAGAAAGTGAAATTGAGTATTGCCCGTAATGAAAGTAATTCAATTTTTGCTTAAGTCACAGATCATCTATTTTAATTACTCCGTCTACTTAATACACCTATTGGAATAGAAAGTGAATATCTATAGTATCAGCGCAAATCTGTTTTAATATGTATAATCCTTAAAAGGAAGATAACGACAACTTATGCGGGTCTTCCTCACAAGGTAGATAGTAGTGCGATTCACTAACTTATTTTAAAGATATTCGATTGGTTAACTCAATTTAACCAAAATTTTAACGACCCTGCTATTCAGCAGACATTTTTTAACGATTTTCGCATTCGCTGAATCAGCTGTTGATGTTAACTAGTCGATGACCGAAAACTAAACGACAACAAATTTGATGTTGTTAAAAAGGAACATTAAATAATGTCGTTTGAATATTTGGCGTATGATTTATCACGAGGTGACGAAGAAGTAAGCGCTCCAACAGTGGATCGACGTTTACTCCGAGATGTGGGCAATCCCTTTCATCTGAATGCAACAGAATTTCAAAAACTTTATCGGTTAACTCCAGACTTGGCTGAATACCTAATTTATCAGCGTCGTCACCCTTTGTGGGAGGCACTATTGGGGCCGTCGATTGCACACCAAAGACTCATGAGAAGTTTATGTCTACCACCTGTTGTGTATTTAGCAATTAACTATACTTTATTGCTTTTACAAAAATGATTTAATTTATTATAAAGGAAATACAAAATGCTTATAAAATAAGATTACGTAAGAAAGCAACGTGTTGCTTGAATTGAATGTGTATTAATAATGGAAGAAAGATGGCGTATGTTCTAATTTGACACATTGCTCTTACCAGGCTTGCCACCTTATTATAAAATATATGACAATCTCCCACGCTAATATCGCACATGAACGTCAAGGAATGCTGGAATCTTCTTTGTTCTTGTTGATCTGCGCAACTGTTGCTGTGTATCCGGTGGATCAGGTTGGTTGTTGTTTTGCCATTCAATATTTATTTTTAGATCTGGTTGTTGGATTATGTTTTGGCGTGGTTCGGGAGGCTTTGTAGCAAGTTTTTCTTGGACTTTTGATTTGTACAGCTGATTTACGTGGCGCTTTAATGAATACCCATTATCGAGCTTCACCTGATAGTGTAAACGACCGAATTTCTCTGTTATATTTCCGAATCTCCACGTTACGGCGTTTCTCTCATGCCACTGCACCTGTACGCGTTCTCCCACGATAAATTGACGTACCTCTGGATAATTTGATGGGTCTGCCTTCAACTGCTGTACCGGTTTCATCGCATCTAATTGCATACGTAAGTTCCTGCCTAAATACATTTGGGCAGGGCTCTTGTTGTTAGCCATTGGTGTTGCTCTGCATCGAAATAATATTTCTTGAACTTTCAAGTGAAGTGGCGTGTTCTCATCTTGCATTGCTTTTAGTTTCGCCTTCAACGTCTGTATATGTATGTCGCTCCGCTAAGCTATTTGTTGCTAGATGCCTTGGAGCTATAAACTTCTGCAATATGCCGTATTTTTCACAAAATTCTTTGAATAATTTGCTTTGAAAAATTGTCGCATTGTCTGAAACTAGTACTTTTGGTAGCCCATGTGTTGCAAAAATGTTATCTAGGAATGTTATCGTTTTTCCTGACGTGGTGCCTCTCTTGTAATTTTGATTTCGCGCCATTTCGATTTTGCGTCGATCACTACAAAAAAATGATTATTTAAAAATGGACCAGCGTAATCCATGTGTACACGTTCGAAATTTTCTTGTGGCTCTTCCCAGTGATTGACTATTACTTTTGGTGGATTCTTTTTGACCAGTGCACAGTCTTCTTTGTCCTTGTTGATCATGCTTGCACTAGGTTTTCGATGTCACTATCAATATTTCTCCAGAAGCAATACCTTCGTGCAAGTTGTTTCATTTTCACAATACCTACGTGTGTTCGATGTAATTCATTGAGTACTTCGGTACGCATTGACGCTGGAATTATTACACGATCACCCTTAAATACTATGCCATTTTGAATCGAAAATTCTGGAGATTGATTTCCTCCGTGTAGAAGCTGTTGTAATTTTTTTTAATTCTGGGTAGTTGCAAAGAACATTAAACTATAAGAAGAGACAACACGTTACTTTTGTTTTACTCGTTAATCAACAGGGTAGCCCCATCTCTTTTCATTCAATCATTTACGCATGTGGTCGAAAGTGTAGGCGCTACCCTGTTGATCAACGAGTAAAGCAAAAGTAACGTGTTGTCTCTTCTTATAGTTTAATGTTCATTGGTAGCGCCTACACTATCGACCAAATGCGTAAATGATTGAATGAAAAGAGATGGGGCTACCCTGTTGATTAACGAGTAAAACAAAAGTAACGTGTTGTCTCTTCTTATAGTTTAATGTTCTCTGTTATAGTTTAATGTTCTTTGGTATTTGATTGTTTCGTTTGCGATGGACGACGCTGTTATCGAATATATCGATATCTGGTTAATTGTTTGGTCTTGCAAAATTTTCACCTCTTGGTCCGTTAAGTGCGAGTTATCTGGTGTATTTTGGATCGGTACTCTCGATAAACAGTCGACATTTGTATTGTCAAAGAACATAAAATTACAAGAGACAGTGTTCAAACGAGGAAACTTTTGTCGCGGCAACTCGTTACTTGTAGGTGAGAGAGGGACGGGGAAAGGGGAAGGGCACCGAGTTGATCGTGCTCGGGCGACACGCTTTGTGTTCTTATTCGTCTCAGTCGGCAGCTAAGAAATTTGACATTCCTTTTCATTTATAAATTCTTTCAGTGGGTGCAGTTTTGTTGAGTTTTAAGTGAATACATGCGGGAAGTTGGGAAATGAAATTTTGTTCTTATTTTTTTGCGATTAAATATACACATGTGTATGCATATACTATACATATTAACGTAAATTATGTTAAAACTTCATTTTTCAATCACCTTATAATCACAAAATTTATCAGAATGGTAAATGCCGCTTAAGCGAAGCGTACAGAAATTTGAGAAAATGATATAAAATGAAATGCCAGAAAATCGCCTGTACAGAGTTGCTCTGTGTGAACACGACGAGCAACACCAAAAGGGAAGTCGCCGATAATAAGCAACAAAAGTTTCCTCGTTTGAACACTGTCAGAAGAGACAACACGTTACTTTTGCTTTACTCGTTGATCAACAGGGTAGCCCCATCTCTTTTCATTCAATCATTTACGCATGTGGTCGAAAGTGTAGGCGCTACCCTGTTGATCAACGAGTAAAGCAAAAGTAACGTGTTGTCTCTTCTTATAGTTTAATGTTCTTTGGTATTGTCTTCTGCTTTTCGATGTTGAATTTTGTAGTCGAACCCTTGTAAAAACGATGCGTATCCTAGAAGTCTTGCTGATGTCATAGCTGGTGTTTTTGCGCTTTGATGAAAAATTCTTGTTAATGGACGATTATCCGAAATTAGTGTGAAATGCCTTGCGTATAAGTACATGTAAAATTTGTCAACAATGATCGGTAAATCTGTATCAAATGGGACTAAAACTTTGTCTGTAATTAGTTCTCGTTTTAAATTTTTGAATGCTTCTTCGCATTTTTCTGACCATTCGAATTTTTTTCTTTTCTCGAGTAACTGCCTCAGTGGATATGTTAATGACGATGCTCTAGGAATGAACCTTGCATAGTATGTTATCATACCTAGAAACTTTCTTACTTGACCAGCGTTTTCTGGTTTTGGCATGTTAACAATTGCTTCAACTTTATTTTTGCCTTTTGAAATTTTATTATAGCTATAATATAGCCCAAATATTGAATTTTCTCTTTGAAATACTCACATTTATTTTTATTTAGATGTAATTGATTTTTTTCCAAGCGCTCAAAACATTTAGTTAAACGTTCTTTACATATGTGTAGTGTAGCACCAAACATTATAGTGTTATCGAAATATGATAGGGTACCTTCAAGTCCGGCTAATATTTAATTCAGTAAACGGTTGAATTCACTTGGCGCTGTTTTTATTCCAAAGGATAGACGTTTCATTTGATAAGTTCCTCGATGTCTAGAGATTGTTTGAATTTGTTGGCTGTCCTCATCAACTTCAACGTGTAAATATGCTTTAAATAGATCAAGTTTACAAAAATATTTTGCATTTTTCAAGCTGTTTAAAATTTCATCGACACGCTTAATTGGATAATGCACCGAGATGAGCTGTGGATTAACTGCAATTTTCTAATCAACACATATCCTCACATTTCCATTTGGTTTTGGTATTACGACGAAAGCAGAACCTCAATCACTTGTGTTTACTTTTGATATATCTAATACCGCCTTTTTCCAAATTATCGAGTTCGATTTCGACTTTTCCACGTAATGCAAATGGTACTTGGAGTTCTTTCAAGAACACTGGTTTTGCTCCCTCCTTTAGCTTAATGCTGCAGCAAACATTTGGTATGCACCCAATTCTTGGTTGAAAAAGATTGGTATATTTAGCTAGTATTTCTTCAATTGTATATGTTGTATTTGATTTTATATCTTGAATTTCTGTATAATCAATTTCTTGTAAATTAATATTTAGGTGACGTATCCATATACGACCTAACAATGGCGTAAGTATGTTTCGATGGCACTATGTACATTTGTTCTTTCGAATGTTTGTTTTTGTATTTAACATTTACGTCGACCACACCCAATGGTACAAATCTTGCTCGGGTAAAAATGTATAGCCTGCTCCCAAACCCACTTCAAAATTTTGAGTTTTACCTTCAATGATTACATCGATGAAGAATTTTCTAATGCCATCTGAAAAACAAGTGCTTTTTTTGTAAAAGTCGATTATTTTATTTATGCCGTAATATTCTATTCCGTTATTAAGGTAACATTGATTTATCATTTCTTCAATATTATGGTTTGAATTTGTATTTTTGATTTTGCTTTTTATGCATACTTTTTTTATATGCCCTGGTTTCTTACAATTTCATTGTTTATTTGCTTTGCATTCGTTTGCCATGTGATTATCACGTCCGCAACGTAGGCATAACCCTTCAAGTCCTAGTTGTAGATAGTTTATCTTCGAATTTCTATTTGAAATTTTATTTTTATTTTTATCGAATATGTTCTTTTTTTGATAATGCGTTTTGTTAATTTGGTTTATTTCTGTGTTACCAGCTGCAATATCTTTATTACCCATTTTCGCTGCTTCAAGTGCTATCGCTTTTTTTTTAAATCGTTTCGAAATCAAAATCAGAATTTTCTAATAGTTGCACGCGCATATATTCACTCCTCAACCCTCTAATAAATTGTGCCCTTAGGAACACTTCGGGGACCGTTGCCTTACATGCGCACACAAATTTGAGCGAAAGTTTCGTTGCGGCAACATCAACGCAAATGATGCGGAATAATTATGAGTACATACATTTTTTACTCTACGCCATTTTATTTACAACGAGTGATACTGATAGTTCTAAAAAGGTTAGTATTTGGCAATTGTTAAATATTTTTTGGAAATCAATAACATTTTGTTTTTCTGCACTTCTTCTGCAATTCTTTGTGGGTTGTGTAAATTTTTAAGCGCTTCAATGCAACGAACCTGCTTGTTTGACGCCATCTTGCAAATACTTATTTCATGACAGCAACTGCTCACGTATAAAAATTGGCAATATATTTCTAAAAATTTTCTGCTAAAATGACAGATGGTAGAACATCAACTATTTTCTGTGGAGATGTGGGGTAATGGAAGATGAAAAATGGGGAAAAATGAGATGGCGTATGTTCTAATTTGACACTTTGCTTTTACCAGGCTTGCCACCTTATTAGGCCCGTTTTTTTGTAACCGCTCTATTGTGAATGCGGAAGAGCTTCAACTTAACAACTTTTCAAAAAACATCGGTAACATTTTGCTGTACAATGTACAAGGGTTTTATAAAAGCGAGCACGAAGCATTTACCTCAAAAACATAGCAAAAACGTCACTAAAATGTTTTCATTGAAACTGGATTTTTTTTAAATTTGCTTTTGGTTTGTTATTTTATTTGTAATTAAAATAAGAAGTGATCTCCATTGAAGTTTATATGTGATACTCCTTGTGGATTTGTTTTAGCTTTATAGATTTTAAGTTGAATGAAATGCAATGAATTCTTGTAAATATTTTTATTAGTGAATTCAAAGACATAAATATAAGTATATGTATATGCAGTGAAATTTGTAAATAATATTTTGTTGTCTTAAATAATCAAAAAGGGTTTGCCTTCTGTCAAGGGCTGCGTCTTGGTTTCATTCTTCAAAACCTTCATCAAGTCCAAACGTATTTTCATCACTCACATACCAAATGTACACATACACGGATTTTTTGTGGTAATATACGCGTTCTACCACCACCAGATGTGGCGTACCTAGTTAAGACTCCGAATACTTCATTGAAAATAAAATAGCATTAAGTTTTTGCATTTCTTTTGCACACATTTTGTTATTACTTGCTAGATATTCCACCGTTTGGCGTCTTAGCCTCATGTGCATTTTGAAATCTGCCTCACTCATTGCATCGGGTGTACCTTCAAAATTGGACCACTTCTCATGTGGCTTGTTTTTCACTCTACGAGTCTTTAGAAGAGTTGGAGCTTGCATACATCGTTTCCAATACGTCTACTACTTCTTGCATCTCTCTTTTGCGGCGTGATTCGCAATGCTCACCCGTGTACAAAGACACCATCTACAAAAGTAAAAGGTTATTTAATGCATTTATTTAATGTTTTTAAATAAATTTAATAACTTACCACAGAATCGTCAGAATTGCTCATTTTGTTGTGCTTCTTTAAAATTTCACTAAACAAATCATATGTTTAATGACAGATTTTGCCAGTGTTGTGAAGTAACTAAAAGGAAATTTTATCCGAGTTGGAGTGTTTTTTTGCAACTAGGTTACATTAAAACGGGCCCATTATAAAAGATATGACACCACCAATCTACCATTCAATTAATGTGCAAATGGTAAAATCTAGCTTTTATCAAGGATCAAGTACAAAAACAGAAATATAGTTTAGTTTTAATATATAGATAAATGATTCTCATTAAAAAAAATTAAATACATATGTATATGTAAATCCTAAATACGCTGGAGCAGAACGCGTATTTAAAAAACGAAAACCATGGTATATTTGCAGGTGATTCCGCATATTCCTTGGAGTCGAGTTGATAACTATTCTAACAAAACACTCAGAGGAGAGTCCGGAATTCTGCTACAATGAAACATTGCAATATATATAAAGAATTTTAAGTGTTTGTAGTTTGAAACAGTGAAATATAATAAAAACGCTCAAATTTATATTTGGCAGCAGCCATTCATTTGTTTTTTTTCTATTCCTCATTGTGATTTTCGCTTATTTTGACATTTAGTTTGACAGGGGAGCCACTCTTTATCACTTTGAATAAATACAACGAAACAGCTGTTAAATGTCGTTAAGAATAAGTAAGTGAATTGCACAATCGTTAGAGCAAACGGCAAATATTGCCGTAAAAAAAAAACAATTGTCGCACCGTTTAAAGTTAGTTAATCGCACTACAGAAGTGTGTATGATAACACAGTAACATTATATTATACCAAAGAACATAAAATTACAAGAAGAGACAATACGTTACTTTTGCTTTACTCGTTGATCAACAGGGTAGCCCCATCTCTTTTCATTCAATCATTTACGCATGTGGTCGAAAGTGTAGGCGCTACCCTGTTGATCAACAAGTAAAGCAAAAGTAACGTGTTGTCTCTTCTTATAGTTTAATGTTCTTTGATTATACCGATCATAAAAATGTCTGATCATATCGAAAATCGGTTATCGATTTTAAATGCACCCCTGCAAAAAGCTTAACCTATGACGAAATAACTTAAGGGCCGTTCACATAAGACTCTTGCTTTGCTTTGCTTCAGTTTCGCTTTAACAGATAAGTTCAATACATGATGTTGTATGAGTCCTGCTAAATACAAGGCGAGAAAAGTAGAGCAAAGCAAAGCGAAGCAAAATCATGGGCAACTCTACCCTTTTGTACGCTTTGGCAATCAGCTGTTATCATTCCAAATAGCAAATCGAACACATGCTTGTTCACCCGGACCGTTTTCTTAAGGGGTTACACCACTGTAGAATTTTTAAAAAATCGGAAAAATTTTTTCATCGTAAAAGGTCTTTTAGGATCTCAAAAATAATATACTAAAGTATGAATGGCGGAAAAAATGTCTAAATGTCTAAATTTCGTGTTCTACCATGTTGAGACCACAGACCATAGCTATACAGTACCGGAAACTTTAAACGCGTTTTTCTCAGATCCACTTTTTTCGAGCTGGCTGGAAACATAACTCAAACAAATCTTTACCGATCGATTCAAAATTTTTACAGTACATTTGAAATCGTTATCTCCAGCGACGTACGTAGGGGTTTTTCGAAATTCAGCATATTTTTTTTATTTATAATTAATTAATTGATGATTTTTTGGTTCGAATTTGAAACTTTTTCTTTAAAGTGTAGCCATTTTACGAAAAATTAATTTATCAAAAAACCCCTACGTACGTCTCTTGCTACTGTAATATGAAATTAAAAAATGTTTGGTTTTTTGTTCCAGATCAAAAATTGCGGGAGCTAGGTTTCCGGCCGTGGACCGATGCGAAAAAAACGCATTAGCGGGAAAATGCTGCAGATCCGCCATTTTGTTTTTGAATTGCTCAACTTAATCGTTTTTCTGTACTTCAAGACTCATATTAAAAACACTTTTTACAGAATAACAATTATTCAATTTTGATTGACCAAAAAAAAATCCCGAAATATGCCTTTTTTCGTGCTCTACAGTGGTGTAACCCCTTAAATTCCTTTGGATCGTTTGCATACATTTCGTTGAAAGATTCTGCAAAAAGACCTTTTTCATCGCGGTCTTGATAAAGTTTCCTAACCCATATACGACGCTTCGATTTCATTTGCCCCAGACACTCGCGAATTTCAAACATTAGTAGCATAACTACTACTACTTCCATCATATCAGTAAAATTCAATTTTTTATTCTATCTTTAAACAAAACACTCTGAACAAACACAAATCGCAACTCATAACAAACTACTAACGCAGAAACTGTCAAAGCGTTCTATGTAGCTGACCTTCTACGCCTCACGCTTTGTTGTTAAAGTTCGAACTGTCAAGCAAAGCGCGGAAAGTGTTATGTAAATGGCCCTTTAGAAGTATAGAAGCTGCAAATTGAAAGTGGAAACTAGGCGGCGATGGTCGTTAACAGGTCTGATACGTTTCCAAACTGGGTCGGCACCACGCTGTTAAATTAGCATTTTTGATCCACCAAAAATGTTAAATTTAATGTTAGCAGGGAAAAATATAAAATTTGATGTTAACAAATATGCAGCGAATGAAGATGAGAATAAATAGAAAAACTTAAGAAAGTAAGATTGTGTTACTTAATTTTTACTTACTTAATTTTTACATACATATACCTTATTACGGGAAAAATGATCGACAATACATTTGTATGTATGTAGTATGTGCGTATGCAGGTTAAGAAAACACTTATATTTATTTTGTACTTAAAACTTAAACCGCAAGATTGATTCTGAATCAAGAATAATATTACAAATAAAATATGAAATTTAAAAAAACTGGCAAAAATATATCTACATACATATACTTTTGGCCAACTGTGATTTGAACCTAGAAAAAAGTTGTGAAATGCACGATAAAGCTCCGCCTATACCAGCAGAGCCACAGTAAACACGATTTCGCTGCGTCTAAATCACTACTTAATTGTGAATTTCTTACACTGCATTATAAAGTATTTTATATTTCTAACACTGAATGTTAAATTCAACATCCCTCAATCTGAAACGATTCTTCTATTGGCTTGCCAATAATATTAACAAGTTTTTAAAAAATTTTAAATATCAGCAATAATTTTTGAGCTCAAGGCAAGTTTTTTGTAATTGTAAAGGATGTACATATGTATTAATATAATATGAAAATTCCAAATAATTCAATGTTCAGACAATAAAGCGTTTTGGCAACGTAGTTTGACAAATTGGTGGCATTTTTTTTTTAGAATGTTGTAGAATATTCTAGAACTTTTGCCCAAATGAGCATCAATTCATTTGCAACCTGCACGCGCAATTGGCAGATCGACACAAAAATTGCCGAAAAACCGAAAAGAATATTCTTCTGGTTACCGTTCCCTTTCCCTTTCAACCCTTCTTGTATCCATAACTCAGAGAACGTATATTAGACAGAGAAGCATTAAGTTAGGATGACGGTGTGAATTGTCAAAATGCATCAATAATTCTCGTCCAGCTCACCATTCTAATGGCCGACAGGGGAAATTGTGAGAGTGGCGAGTTAATAGAGCTGAGCGAAGGCAAAATTTTTTTAACAGACTATGATTTCTGATCATTTTAATTGTTTTGGCTCGAAATTTAGATTTTGCCAATATATTAACAAATTGATATAAACGTTTAAATATTTAATTAGACGTGAAATTTGGCTTTGCTTAAATATGTGCATGATAAGAGTGAGCCTATTTTGGTTATATGCATGCATTATATAGATATGTTTTATAAGCCTAATAATCGTTATCATACTAAGTATACATATGTAAATACATACATATGTATGTATATGGATAATATGTAGTACATGCATATGTACATATATAAATATCCAAATATACGTACGTATGTATGTATGTATATATATATTTACATGTTCATGCACATGTATGTACGTACATATGTACTAAAAGATGTCAACAAGTGCACATGCATTCATATGCATTATATCTATCATCATCATAAGTATATTTATTTATTGTTGTGTAGATATATGCAGCATTTGTTCCATCCCTCAGCCAGCGTGTCTGTTTTCAACCGCAGCGCAACTGCAGTACAGCAACAAAAACTTCATTCATAAACGCACACAGATATTATTGAAAGCAAATTTCTGTTCATTCATAAAGGCGAACATTTCATCTCTCCACAAACACATGCGCCCCTCATCCATCACATTTTTCGCGACGAAGACAAAAATCTAAAAATCATAAATTGAAGATTTTTGTAATTTTGGTCCAAATGCTCACAGCTTCAAATGGGAATGTAGGTATTATTTTGGCCCGCTTGTGCCCGTAAAATATTTCATGAAGAAATTCATCTATTATTAATCTATTATGGTTGCTTAGAGGTCGTGCACATATTACGTAACGCGATAGGGGGGCGGCGGGGGTTTGCGATTTGTGACGAAGTGTGACATGTGATTTCCCTTTGCCTAATATATAACATATATCAATTAACATTGTATTTTATTTTACGATTAATAAAAACAATTTTTCTGAAAGTGTGACATGGTGGGGGGTCTGAAATGATCAAAAAGTTGCGTTACGTAATATGTGCACGACCCCTTATCATTATAAACGTATTTTGCACGAAATCCTGTTATATATGTCATTTAAAGCCCTAATTATTCGAAATCGGCGCAACCAAACGCCTTACCGCTACGTCTACTTGCATACATACATATGTACATTACATATATGTATGTCAATATGTAGTCTAAATATTGGTCGCATTTATGTCAGGGCTTACGTGTTATCTCAAATGTAGCACAAGTAGCAGAATAATATATTTAGGAGTCGAAAATCTACTACCTTTTAACAAATTTTTCTACAATTGTCTAACTAAACGCAAACATTGCTATAATTAATTGCATTTTGTGAGACGTTTAATTAATCATACTACTTTTCCTACTTCCTGAACCAACAATCTGAGTCAATGACCTATACAAAAGACTTTCAACACGAAATTACAAATAAACCGTACCATTTTTATTCTAAGAGGGTATAAAGGACCAGAATTTTCGTTGTAAATTGAATTCTGTGGTGTATAACTTAACGCCATCTTATGTATGTATCTATATGTAAGTATTTTCTTTCAGATCTTCCTCTATTCGATCTAGTAAATCATATTTGTATCATACTCCACTTTTTTCTTGTGCCTATCTCAAATACAAATTAATTCAACTAAACCCTGATTAATGATGTCGGCTTTGCGACGCAGCTTTTTCGTGTGAATTGCGGGCAGAAGCAACTATTTCTGTGGAGTTTTGACAAAACAGCTTATTTGGCTTTAGAGTTTTTATTTTCAAATCAATAAATTTCTATTTTTGACGTACAAATTTAATATTTAAATTAATCTTTTACCACGATAGCCTGTTGAACTATTGCTTTGTTTAGCTATTTGTATAAATATTTCATTAGAACGTTGTTATTTTTGACATGGTAAAAATTGAAGACCAACTGGAGACAAGATATTTTGTCAAACTTTGCGCGCAGACTTAGAGTTCGGTTGAATGTGCGCGCATGTGAACAAACATATGTACATACATATGTAAATATTTCTATTCTATTTACATATCTACACATATGCTTATACGCGCCCTTTTGCATGGAAGTAATTCGATTAAATATGCATTGATAAATAAATGCATGCATGTGCATACATATGATAAACAATAAATGCAATTTCTTTAGTGTTTTTTGAAGATTTTGTTTAACTACTTAATATATTTATTGAAAGTTATATATGGAAAATATTAGTAGAATAAAATAAAACACTAAAATTGAAATTATAGAAGAATACATATTTTTAATATTTTTTTTTAAATGTTGGAAATAGAATTGCGAAAATTCCTTATCAAAACAATAGGAAAATTTTCGCCAAAAAACATCTGCAACCACACAATGTAGCTGAGAACGTACATTAATTTTCTCTAAAATTGTTGTTTTCGCTCAACCGATGTTAAATTTTGCCCCTTGTAGGTGAAAAATTATTGGGTGGTGAGCTGGACGAAAAATAGACCTTTTCCCAAAAACGCGGAACGTCAACAGGAATGAAGTGGGATGCTACTTCTCTGTAAATATACATACGTTCTCTGCATAACTGTTGCATAACCCCTCTTCCGTCTCTACTTGCCCCGCTGGCATCAATGAACAGTTTTTTTTCGCGGTTTACTACTTTTTCTTCTTTGTTTCATTTTTAGTTGGATAATTAGCATAATTAGCCGCTTAAGCAACCAGTGAAGAACGTCTGCTGTGGCTTAGCGCGTATAGTCGCTGGCCACATTATCATATTGCACGTTTTAGTTTTTGCCCCATAGTTCGAATCTATGCTTTTTTGTGCCTTGTCTAATTTTTACTTTTTTTAATTCAATAGAAAATAAAATATCATATAACTTATCCTTCATTTTATGGAAATCTTTTTTCATTTTTTTCATTTAAATTTCTGCTCTGATTCTATTTCATTACAAATGAATATACAAAATCTTGAAAAAATTTTCACATGACGAATTTTTTGGAATAGTTTGAAATGCGAAATGCAAGCATATTCATATTTTATTTATTCAATAGGATATAAAATAATATATTAACTATCCGTGCATTTTTTGTAGTTACTGCGATCTCTGAAAACAGTTGCGTCACTTCACAAAAGTTCTGATCTGATTCTATTTAGGTACAAATTAGTATGATACTATAAAAACTCTGAAACTAAGTAAGGAAAAAATTTCCGAAATGAAATTTCAAAAATTTTACAACATCAGTTAAAAAAAGCAAAATTATAATAATAATATTGGTAGGTGTTCACGACATTTTCTTACTGACCTCTCTGTTAGAATGTTATATGGAAATATTAAATAGCTGTGGGGAAACTTTGTTTGGAAAAGTTTCAGACAACATTTATTGCAGTCCACAAATTTGCAGCTTCTCATATTTCTAAGTTCTCTGCTATAACTTAGCGTTATATAAACGAAAAACTTAACTCCAGTTATTGTCCAGATTCTATGGTTAGTTTTGTATGGGCGTAGGGTATCAAATGACTCCTTCTCTTTCCTTTTTTGCATTTATGAAGATGAGTTCACGAAATTCTTTACTTGCTTGTAATACACTCACTCTTTGTCCGTTGTTGTTGTTGTTGTAACAGGAGGCCCCGTGCATTTTCGACGGGGTCGGACCAGAGGGAGAGTGGGATTAGTTGCGTTGGTGTGAGAGGGCACGCGAAGAATCGAGTTTGATTCTGGATAGGTTGGAGTTAAGTCTACTACAATATCCAGATCTTAATTTTTCCATTGTGCTTCACAGCTGATCATTAAACTAAAATTTTCTTTGATGCAAACGTACGTGCGGAAGCATAAACAATATGAATTGCCTTTTTCTCACAGTTTGCAGGAATGTGTGCATGTACAGCCGATAAAATATTTTTTATATGGTCAGGTATTTTCATGTACTTTTCAAACAGTTAGCAAACTCTCACAGTGTTGTAGGGACCAAGTTGTCCTAAACAGTGTTTAAAAAACTTGAGTCGAAGTAGCAAAAGTCACGAAAATATTGATTATCTCTGATTGAGCTTATCATCAGTTTTTAAAATGAATAATTGCGAATGCTTACCAATTTAAGAATTTACAGCAGTCGCAGACAAAGCATAAGCAAAACTCACTAAGCGGCAAACAGCAAGGTGCCTTGCTTGTCGCGCTTTTTAAAAGTTTTGTTTTTTATTTGCTTTTGATTTTCGTCAGCGCCACAAGTCGAAGTAAAAGCAATTTCCTTGCTTATGCAAGTTGTATGCAGCAGCAGTCGTAAAATTAGAAAATCAAACTTTTTGCAAGCAAAAGCAATGCATCTTTGCTTATAACTTACATTTTTATAGTCAGTTTGATAAAGTTCGGCGTAGTATTAATTTCTCTATGCCCACCTTTTACTGAGCAAATTTATGTGTACCCCTTTTTATTAAACATTTTATGCGTCTTCCTTTTACTTGCATGAAAAATGCGTGTCATTTTTACTACCAGTCTTTCGTATCTCCTCACAGAAATTAAATTTTAATTTTTCCCTTTCGGATTGTTGATACTGGGGTCTAAACGCATCTTTAGACACCAAACTTTACCAATTTTGATAAAAACTAGACAGTGAACAGTCTTGAGAAATGACACCCTTTGTTAAATAAGTGCAGACTTTAGGGAATTGAAGTGAATGCATTTTATTTAATAAATAGTGGTATTTTAGTTAAATGAAAATCTACCACTTTCTTCTTAAATCTACCACTTATTTTTGCAAATACTACCACCAAATAAAATATTGAAGTCCGAACACAGCTTCTTACCAGATTCATCGTTTGCTGCTTAGTACATATCTACAACAATGTACCGTTGCTATTTTTGTATAAATAAATATGTATGAGATACATACGTGTATATTAGGGTGATTTAAAAAAGTGTCGACTAAGTCTTACCCCTAAAAATTTAGTAATTGATGAGAAAATTAGCCTTGCAAAAAATTACAGCTGTAATTTAATCCTTAGATGTCGCGATTTTTTTCGCCCTTTCCCATACATTTTGTATGGGAAAAAGCGGATTTTTTCTAAAGTAAATTTTCTAATAAATTTTTAAAACCTAAAAAAGGGTTAGTTTAATACATATATATAATTTATTAGAATATTCACTTTGAAAAAAAATCCAATTTTTCCCACATAAAATGTATGGGAAAGTGCGAAAAAAGCGCGACCTCTAAGGGCTAAGTTGATTCCAACCATTAATACAGAAAACAAAAATTCAGAAACACTATTATTCAGAAAACTTTAGACAGAAACCATTTTTTCAGAAGCCTAAATTCAGACACCAAAATTCAGAAAGCCAGAATTCAGACTTAAAAATTCAGAAAGCCGAAATTCAGAAAGCCAAAATGTAGAAAGTAATCAGAGGGCAGGGAAAACATTAAATTTTGCGCAAAATTGGGGCGGGATCCATGGTATTTATGTGCAAAACACCTTTCTGAGTTGGCGGCCTTTGACCGCGCTTATAAAAAATAACCCTGGCCTACGCCATGCCAAGTCCGGGTGTGTGGTATAGCCGTGGCTACAAGGGAAATTTAGATATAAGCCATAATTCATTTTTATTTGAATAGTATTTGTAAATATATAACTACATAAACCTAACAATTGTCGGCACAACTATTTTCCGTTCCTAAATAGCATTAAACAAATCGCAAATTACATGAAAGTGGCTAACAGGGTTGCTTTTGCAACTAAAGGAAATTTTATCCGAGTTAGAGCGTTCTTTTGCAACTCAGTTACATTAAAACGGGGCTTTAAATAACTTATACATATCTTTTCATAGTTTAAATATTTTACATTTTTGTTTATTATTTAGATAAATTATACATTTCTTTTCATAGTTTAAATATATTACATTTTTGTTCTTTATTTAATTCTGAAATTTCAGTTTCCTTTTAATTTGTGTTCTTTTTTTGTTCTTTATTTAATTTAATTTTTTTATTTAATTTAATTCTGAAATTTCAGTTTCCTTTTAATTTGTGTTTTACAAATTTTTTGGAATTTGTAGTCTTTTGACATTACATGATTACCATCTTTATTGTAATTGCTAAGTTTTTAAAATTTAGGTTGTGTTTTGCTAACTCTGTTATTGTCGACAAATGTATTTTCGAAATTGCTGCTTTACAGGTCTTATTTCATTGGTTCTCGTAGTTTATATTTCTTATTTTATTCTCGTGTAATTTCCTTGAAATGTTCGATAATTATTGCTTTGGAATTAGGCTATTTAAAAAGTCTATCGGTTTCTTCTTAGATTAGATTGAATTATTGTAAAAGATAGTTGCTTTGTAGATTTTGTCATTTAAGTCATCGTTGTTCCTTGTGTTGGCATTAAGTAGTCGTACTTGTTTGCTTAGTGTTTGATGCAGTCTTTCGACATCTGCGTTTCCCGTTTTTCGATATGTAGTTGTAAAATGTAAGTTTAATTCGTTTTCTTTTAAAAATTGCTTGATTGCTATTATATCGAATTCATTGTCGGTGACTAGCAATTAAGGTTTCAATAGGTATTGAAACCTTTTCCTTAGAGCTTGAATTATTGAGACACAAGTTCTATCTTTCAACGGTTCGAATGTTGCATATTTGGTTAGCCTATCCACACTAGTAAGGTACATCGTGTTTCTTTGAGGGTACTATTAGTGTGATTCACTAACTTATTATAAAGATATTCGATTGGTTAACTCAACTTAACAAAAATTTTAACGACCCTGCTATTCAGCAGCCATTTTTTTAACGATTTTCGCGTTCGCCGAATCAGCTGTTGATGTAAGCTAGTCGATGACCGAAAACTAAACGACAACAAATTTTATGTTGTTAACTCAATCGAGAAAAGTGAAATTCGTGATTTCAACTTATGTAAATAAAAGATACATTTAAAATTCAGTGATTTGTTTTCTTGTAATTAAAAAAGGAACGTGGCATATGATTTATCACGAGGTGACGAAGAAGTAAGCGCTCCACCAGTGGATCGACGTTTACTCCGAGATGTGGGCAATCCCTTTCATCTGAATGCAACAGAATTTCAAAAACTTTATCGGTTAACTCCAGACTTGGCTGAATACCTAATTTATCAGCTTGACAACCAAATTAGAGGATCCAGAATAACAGCAAAATCAACTGAGAAACAGGTAGCTCGTGTAATCTGCTTAAACCTGTATGCAATTTTAAACTTTATATTGGTAAGTTCTAGCGGCTTTAAGGTTCTTCGCAACAGGTTGCTATCAACGACCCGTAGGTGAACAATGGGGAATATCCATGAGCCAGTCATCCGTAAGCCGAAGCATTTATCGAGTAACGGATGCAATCAATTATTCATTGTTTCGCTAGAAAGTGAGGTTTCCTATGACCCAAGTGGAGCGCCAAGTAGCTAAAGAAATCTTTGCTTCAGCGTCGTCTCCCTTTGTGGGAGGAACTATTGGGGCCATCGATCGTACTCATATATCAATTTTGGAGCCAAAGAATCATGAGGAGGCTTATGTCAACCACCATAGCTACAATTAAATTAATGTGCAAATGGTAAATTCAAAGTTTTATCAATTTATATGTAGATATGTGATCCAAATTTAAAAATTTTGAATGTGAATGGCAGGTTTCCGGGGGCACGGCACGATTCCTACATTTGAAGCTCCTCCGCCACGCGAAGAGTTATGTAGCGAAATTTTGAAAACGGAAGTCAGAACATGTTTCTCATTGGTAATTTTTTTTTTAAATCAATCCTACTAAAAAAAAGTATTAATTTGAAATTGAAAATGTCTGTAGGTGATTCTGGATATCCATTGGAGCCGTGGCTGATGACTCCTCTAACAAACCTACCAGAAGGAAGCCCGAGATACCGCTATAACGAGGCATTGTGCAAAGCACGCAACCCAGTTGAGAGACTTTTTGGTGTTCTTAAAGGAACTTGGCGATGCTTATCGAAACAAAGAACTAATTTGTATGATCCCGAATTTACAGGAAAAGTAGTAAATGCGTGGACATTGCTACACAACATTAGTTTAGATGGGCGAATAGAAGCGCCCAGGGAAGAGTTTTCAGAGTCCACAACGGACAGCATTTTCTTAGCGCAAGAGCACCATCCTCCATTGCGAAACGCCTCCAAGAGCGACTAATTACAAATTTTGTTACCTAAATACTTTTTTACATTCATGCTCTAGAATTCTCAATAAAAGTAAAATTATTACGTTTAAAGTTTTGCAAAATATTTATGGTTTAATTTTTATTGTTATATATTTGTATAAAAATTGAGATAACATTTGCTATCCAGTCTTACATACGAGTATAAAGTCTCTTAGTTCAGGAGATATAAAATCCAAGTTTGGAAATTCTTTTGTACATATGAATACATATTTTATCATATTTCAATCACTATATAAAATATATAAAACGTGGAACTAATCGCCACATAGAGGAACATTCAGCTACTTCAAAAAAAAAGAAGCAGGCTGTGTCAGAGACACGGCCATTAAGTTTAACGTAGAATACGCCATCCGATAAGACAGAAAACATATGTATGTAACAATAAATGATAAATAATACAAGCAAATGAATTTCTTTATTTGATAGTTACTTTGGATGATATACATAAGCTTTGCAGTGCTTGGCAGCATTTTCTCTTCTTTTACTCTACTTTAACTTGCCCGCCTAAAATTATGCAATACAAAGAAAGGGCTGCACGAGTACATTTAAATCGCCCAACAGCAAACACTCAACCAAACACCACACACATATTTGTGTGCATGTGTTTATACAATTTTCATTTGAGAAATTTAAATATTAGGAAGATATCAACCAACATGAAATGTATGTCAAACGAAAGCTAACATCTTCATTTGACTACAAAAAAAAAAAAAAAAAAATTAATCGAGCCGTTTCCTTATAATTAAAGAAATAGAGATTACAACAATAAAAACCTGACATTGGTGCCCGTACCGTAAGGTAAGACGTATTCTACGCCAAAAAGTTTATTAAATTAAAACTAAATGAAATTGTACATTATGATCAAAAAAATTCACTTCACTTCAATTTCACTATAAAAATATAAAATATCACAAAAATTTAAAAAACACAGGATTAGATTCATTGAATATTAAATTAATATTAAAAGTACTTCAAACTTATAACTAAAGCTTACTTACTGTAAAAGAAAATAAAATAATAATTCAGGTACAAACAAATATTCTTCATAACAAAAAAAAAATTAAAATTAATTCGCGCGGTAGATGGCATTTGTTAGATCGTTGAAAGCATCTGCCGTAGCTTTCAACCCTTTCCCCAAAGTGGCTATTGCCTCCGCCATATTTTTCTCAACATTGACACGCGCTGCGCTGGATTCGGCTAAGATCTATTAAGGACATGAAAAAAGATATAATACCCAATGTATGCGTGCTAGGCAAATATTACGAACCTTTAAAGTTTCTGCCTGTTGTTTGGCAACTTCGAGACCTTGTTTGTTAGATTCAGCTAACATCTATAAGAAGAGAATCCGAAACAGAAAAGTTGAAAAAAACATTACACTGTAACTTCGAAAGCAATTTACCTTTAAAGCATCAGCTTGTTTTTCAGCGATCTCCAAAAATTTCGTACGTGCGTCGCTGTCCTCTTCCGCACGTTTCCTCTTTAAACTCCGGCGTGGTGTTCTGGCAGGGGTGTTTCCGTGTGGCTTCTGGAACATAGATCCGGCTAACCCCGGGTTTTCAAGCAAACAATCCGTCATACAATTAAGTTGCTCGGCTGTGGCGCGGCTTTTTTTTAATAGTAGTTGTCTTCATTCTATGTAAAGCAATATATACAAAATTATAAATTATATTATAGTAATGATTTATTTTACTTACGTTATTCAAATATTTTCAACTCACGCCAAAAATTTGCTCCGTTCACTGTGTTTGCTTGTATTCGTTTGTTTTTTATCTATTCCCCTTTGTGCTTTTCGCTCATTTTGACATTTAGTTTGACAGAGATGTCACTCTTTATCACTTTGAATAAATACAACGATACAGCTGTTAAGTGTCGTTAAAAATAAGTTAGTGAATCGCACAATCATTAGTGCAAACGGCAAATATTGGCGTCAAAAATTACAATTGTCGCACCGTTTAAAGTTAGTGAATCGCACTACAGATGTCAAAGTGGACTATTTCGTTATGTTTTTCGGGGGTTTCTGTAATATTGAGTTCATGTTTTATGGGGTTTCTATCAAATGTTGCCAGGATACATATTTCGTAATTGTTAATACAGTTTTTTATTTCTTTTTGTAGGTTTGGGTAGTAATAAGAAAGTTTTATTTCCAAAAAGGTGTCGTTTATTCCTCTATGATTATTTGTTAAATGTGTTTTTCGATTATTTGTAAAATTTTGTTTCTGTCTGTGACATCTTCCATTTTGAAATTTTTCTGAAATTCAACGAATAGGCCTGTATTGGGGCAAAAAATCATTTTAACCCTTTGTGTGGTAGTTTATCTCTCATAATTTGTAATAGGTTAATTTTCGTTCCTATTTTTATTATATGTCTTATCCTTATTTTTTGAAAATGACTTTAGTTTTCATCGATTGCGCTTCTGCATAGTAGATGATCATTTGTATTTTAAAAATATTGAAAGGTTTTTCTGAAATTAAAATAAAACCTGTACTATTCGTTTCTGCACTATGAACTGTATCGACATCTTCGTCACTCAGTTTCTTTATGTTAGTTTCTATTGTTGTTTGCTGAACGTCCGTATCACATACTATTCTACTAATTCCGTCTTCTATTACGTTTTATTTTCCAGCGCTGAAGTTTTCTGTTTGGTTATTTTAGATTAGTTAGCCACACGAGTGCACGATAGCAAGGAGTTCTTTCTCAATCGTGCTATAACTCTTTTCGTGCCCGTTAAGGGATCTGCTAGCATAGCAAATAGCCTTGTTTGATTGCATTAAGACTGATCCTAGGGCGAATTTGCTAACGTCGGTGACTAACGTGAATGGTTTTTGAAAATCGGGGTGTGTGAGGATTGGTTCTGATTTAGTTTTCATCTTTTTTTGATTGGAAAGCATAATTTTGTCAATTGCTTCAACTTTCGGTTTGGTGTTATTCCTTTGTTTCAAGAAATAACACTTGGTCACCTGGACTTTTTAGTTTGCTTTATGTAGGCAGTGTAAAATTTTATGTAGAGATTCTACACACCATACAGATTTTTCCGACAAATTCTTTTAAAACTTCATTCATCAGCCTTTGAAATGTGGCTGGTGCGTTACGTAAGCCGAAAGGCATACGGAGAAATTCATAGTGACCGTTGGCTGTAGAAAATGTGGTTTTGTGAATATCGCTTTCGTCCATTTTGATTTGGTGAAATCCTTTTGCCAAGTCGAATGTTGAAAAGTAAACGCATCTCCCCAGTTTATCAAATATATTATCTATATTAGAGATAGGGAATCTGTCTTCTATAGTGATGCTATTCAACTTTCGGTAGTGTGGATGACAATGTGTCATTTTAATTCATTAGACTCGTCAACCTTCTTTGGTACGATACAAAAGGGCTGTTGTAAGGACTAGCGGATTTTCGAATTATACCCAGTTCTAACATTCCCTCAATTTGTTTATCTATTTCGACTTTATGAATTTCTGGGTACCTGTACATTTTGGAATAAATGGGAATATCGTTCTGAGTAGGTATTTTATGTTTTATTTTACTAGTAAATGTCAGGTTATCATCTTCTTTATAAAATACATCTTTGTATTTTCTTAGCAAAGTTAATAATTTATTTTTGTCCGCTACGTTAAGGTTATCTGTACTTATGTATTCCGAAGTATTTTTGGCTTTTACTGTGTGTGTAAGAATTTCTATCCCACTACCTTTAAAACTGATGTTCGCATACGCTTCTTCCTCTTTATTCGTAAACAAATGCATGATGAGTTTTTTTTGTATTCAAAGTTCTGGTTGGGTAATTAATATTAGAAGCAAGACACATTAACCAGGTAACAGCAACAGGGTTGATTTTTTGATTTTTTTCATTCGAAGTGGTTTATCAGCTGTCAAAGTTTGTTTACATTTTATCATAACAAACTATTCTTTGTTTTGATTATAGATGAAAATAAATTGTTTACATATTACATATCCAAATTATATTTACATACATATTCAGAAATGGGAAAAAGTTTTCTTTGCAATAAGAGGAGAGGAAAGGCTGTAATTCTTTTAAGGTTGCGCAAGATCAGTGGAGAAGATCCAATTGGAACAGAGCATGTGGCGTGGAACTTCCTGTAAGCGGTTGGGTTTGTTCCGATCACTTTTTGGAATCCGACCTCATTGCAGGAGCGCAAAGAACAAACCTAATGCCCAACTCTGTTCTTTAGCTTTATATAAGTTGTTGATGCGCAAGCTGCAAATTTATTCTTTTTATATTTATTTTTCACTTTTTTCGAACAATAGAATTACTTACTTATCTTCAACGTGCCTTGCTCGTGTGCGTTTTGTTTACTTATTGAATTATCAAACACTCCAAATTTGGCATTTCTATGTTAACGTTTGATGGGCCACTTGCAACAACAAAGTACATGGCAGGGTTGTATTTTTTCTAATGCTGTTACCTGGTTAATGTGCCATGATTAGAAGCAATTTTATTGAGGATATTGTTTCCTAATAGTCCGTCGAAATGTTTGTTGAAACTACATTCGAGGAATTAAGACGTACTATTTTCTTCGCTAAATCCTTTAAAGCTTTGTACTGTGCATAAAGTCGTAATTTCGTGTTCTTTCCCCATTGCTGTTACTACTACGTTTAATGGTTCTTTGCAAATTCTCTCATTTATTGAATTGAATACCGCCCCTGTGTCAATAACAAAATATAGTGGTCTTAGTACTTTTTTACAATTACACATGAAAATCCGAGCCGTAATTTCCTATGTCCATAGGTTCTGGTCTGTTGCTTCAGTTGGTTTGTCTGGTTTGGTTTGAATGCTGCTCTGGTCTTCTCATTCGAGTCTGATTTGTGTTGCCCTGTTGTGGAAATGTTCGTTACGTGTTGTATAGTTGTGAGAAGTGTGATGTGGGGTATAGTTGTTGTTATTTGTACATTAGGGTGATCTATTGTTACTTCTATTGTTGACGTCATTACTGAAGTTCATTCTACGGTAACCACTCGTGAGGTTAAGATTCGTGGTTTCTCGCCCGGATGTGTATGACTGATGCCGAGCTTCTAAAATAATTTTGTAGGCTTCTTCTAGATTGTTCGGATTTCTAGCTATAATCATAGTTTTGGTGGGCTCAGGTAGGTGCTCTTTGAATGTTTTAAGGGCGATCCTATTGATTTCTTCCGTTGAGAAGTCTAGATCATTGTGTGCTAATTTCCTGTTGTGTAATCTATTTCTAATTTTGTTTATTTTAAAATGATATTTTTCGATAGTTGAGTCGAGTGTGGCAATTTTTAACTCGTCCATAAGTTCTACTGAGCTTCCCCGAAATTCTTTAGGAGGGCCTGCTTTTATTCTCTCTATTCGTCAATTGTTCCGTGCCTATGGATAACTTCTCTGGTTCTACCCGTACATCTATTTTTTAAAAGTCAAAAAGGATTTTTTTTGGTAGTTTATGTCGAAAACTTCTAAAGAGGGTAATAGTCTTTCAACTTGTGCAATAAAGTCCGTCAGTTGATTGGGACCTTGTCCATGAAATTCGCTTATTCCGTTGATACAATTAAGCATCAGTTGGAATGAGTGAATTACGTTTGCGTCCATTTTGTTTATGCTACATATATAAATATTCGTTTCGGTTAAGAGCGTTACAAAATTAGATTGATTTTGTTTACATAATATTTTTCTTTTTATTCTTTATTATTGCTGTTTACGCCGCAGCGTAAATATTTTCTAACCGCCCTAATGCGCGTGAATGTACGCATACATATGCAACTGCGAATTACTCCGTATTGCCCGCCGGATAATTCCTTTTGCTAACATTTTCCAATAATTGCTTTCCAATAGAACTGCGGTTGACGGCAACCGTACGTTTTTTCATAATTGCACTCGTTCACAGGATTTCAAGAGCGACACAGGTCTACCACGGATTCACACCACAGGTAAAGCAAAATTCATGTATATCTACATATATGCAATTGAATAAATCTTTATTATACTTTAAAACTAAAACACAATCTTTTTCATTTCTATTTTCAAATATCCAACCGTGCGTCTGGACATTTGTACATGGTCCTTCGAGCCGGATCAAGATACAGTCCACTTAATTACCAAAAGCAAACCAAAGCCCGGAGAAAATCAAAAATTAAAAAAAAAGCCGCACAAGATAAAAAGCCGCACAAGACACAGCCGCACAATCAACAACCAAACAAGGCGCACATATACACAAGCTGCACACATATACCAGCTGCATACGCAATCAATTGCCATCACCGCAAATCACAAACATTAAGGTACGTGTTATATTTTCCAATAGCATTTATAACACGTTAATCAATTTTTTGGTGAAACAACGCCTTACAAGGCAAGTGATTTTTTTTTGTGAAAACGAAATAGTGATACAATTCAAGTAAAATTATACAGTGCTAATTCCGTTTGTCCGCGAGCGACAACAACAAACAGTAACGGTCGTACACACACACGCACAACAGTGAACAGTGGTACGGTATTGCAACAATTCAATCCATCGAATTTTAATTTAAAGTTTTATTTTGGATTTGTCACTTTTATTAACTTTAAAGTAAATCGGCATAACTCTTTGTTCAATACTGTTCATTGGCTTAGCACAATTTTTTATTTGCAAGTCACTATTTCACTGATTCGAGCAACACTATTTCTATTGCACTATTGCGTTTTCACATAATCACTTTTGAGCCGTTGTTGTAATTTTGTATATATAACTACATAACTAACAAGTAAATCAACAATAACACTGGTACATAATTAAGTACCCACTTTACTTGTTAAAACACAGTTATATATATACGTCGACACATTTTGGGTGGCAAGTGTTTTTGTCTTTTGCATCAAGTGCCATTTCCACACATTAGGGTGGCACACACATCTAAAAAAAAAATAAAATTAACCACTTGACTGAAATTAAAAGAAAACCATTAAATAAAGATACAGACATATAAAAATTTACTGGTGATTGTCATTTTGTGGGACTTTTTTAACAATATCAGATTTAGGTTACTTCAGTAAATCCTTCTTAGCTTTCACTATGGATTCATACATCCGTTTAGCAGAATCTATCACAGAGTTCGATGCTGACTTCAACAGCACTCCCGCCTCCGAACAAAATAAGCACGGTCTTGCTATCCAGCAAGACGAATTAAAAGTGTTATGGGAGAAAACGAAGGCAGCGTACGATACGCTAACGAGCTCAGAAGGTTTAAGTAAGGAAGATGTTAGGGCGATAAAAAAGAAATATAAAATATGTTTTTCGACATATGTGAAATGCATGTCTGCTATGGCTACTCAAGCAGAAGCATTAAATAACGTACAAAAGGATGTAGCGGAGCAGTCCGTCCGCGAAAACAATATCCACCTTCCACCGTGCGATACAGACGTGTTCAAGGGCGACTATCTTTCATGGCCAACATTCCGTGATATGTTCACAGCCATCTACATCCTCAATAAGCGCCTCACCCCGGTTGAGAAACTTTTTCATATCAACCATAAGACACAAGGGGAGGCCAAAGAAATAGTAAGAAAGTGCCCCCTAACGAATGAAGGCTTTACTACAGCGTGGAAAAACCTGTGCGAACGCTACGAAAGCAAGCGTATCCTAGTCAACACGCAACTAAAACTATTGTTCAGCTTAAAGGCAATAGAATTTGAGTGTGGTAGCTCAATAAAAAGTTTGCAGCGGGAGATAAACAATTGCTTATCAGCCCTTAAGAGTCATCAAATTGACATATCGAACTGGGACGCAATTGTCGTTTATCTCTGCTCGACGAAGCTGCCTGACAGTACATTGGCTCTATGGGAACAAACCATAGACCATAAAAACGACATACCCAAGTGGGACGATATGGACAAGTTCCTGTCCAATCGTTTTCAGACCCTTGAGACATTGTCAGGGTTGAAGGATGGTAGAGCTGTGAGAGTGCCAAAGCCGCCACAAATCACACGTCATCCTTTCGAAACCCCAACAAAAAGAGTTGGCACCTTCCAAGTATGCGTGCCCAATTTTACTTGTAAAATGTGCCATACAAACGAGCACAAATTGCGCAGCTGTTCCCGATTCCTACAGCTAACACCTACAAACAGACTGAACTTTTTAAAGGAAAATAATTGTTGCCTGAATTGCCTTAGTTCCGGACATACTGTGTCAAGATGCACAAGTTCATACAATTGCAATACGTGTCACTCGCGACATCACACGCTCCTGCATCTAAATGCAATTCAGCCAAAGGCAACGACGCGTTGGACGTCTTCAAGGCCTGCCGATGATTCTCCATCGACATCTAGGCAGGCGCAAGCACAACGTGATTCCGATAAAGCAACAGAAAACGCAAACAGAAATTTTAAGTCCTGCTTTGCGAATTCAAGTACAGGTGTGCTATTAGAAACAGCTCGCGTAAACATACGTCTCAATGGCACAGATTTTGCTGCACGAGCACTGATTGATTCTGGTTCTGAGTGTTCCTTTATAACAGAGAGGCTCAAACGCAGAATCAATCTATCTGCAAAAAAGATCCATGCCCAAGTTTCGGGCATCACAAACTCGGTAAATGCCCAGGTTAAAGAAGCATGCAACATACAATTGCGGTCCCCGTCGACCCATTGTTTAGCTTGACTGCAACTGTCCTGGTTTTACCACAACTAACCGGAAATCTGCCGACAACAAATATAAGCGCGACAACGAGGCAAGAATTTCCGGACCTGGTATTAGCGGATAAAAGGTTTTTTGTAAATGAACAAATAGACCTCATTCTTGGTGGAGACATTTATCCACAAATCATATTAAGTGGGATAAAGAAAAACGTCTTGACGACACTTCTAGCCCAAGAAACCGTATTCGGCTGGATTATAACTGGTAGTACGGATACTACAAATACAAACAGAAATATAGTTTCGTGCTTCAGCGAAGTTTCGCTGGATAAGCAACTTACGGCATTCTGGGAGTTAGAAGATTTACCCAAAACCAAAAGCCTCAATGAAGATGATAAATATTGCGAAGAGCTTTATAAAAAGACCACTATCAGAACTAATAAGGGAAAATACATAGTCTCATTACCATTCCGACAGGAATTTCCAGTAACCATACAACTAGGCCCTTCTCTTAAAAAAGCCTGCTCTCAATTCTTCCGGAATGAGACACGCATCGCCCAGGATCCCGTCCTACAAAAAGAGTATAATAGGGTGTTAGCAGAGTATGAGACACTAGGACACATGACGAGAATAAATAGTAACATTTCAGCCGACTCATGTGAAAATTACTTCCTGCCTCATCACGCCGTTACAAAGGCAGAGAGTACCTCAACTAAAGTTCGCGTGGTTTTCAACGCCTCAAGTGCAACCGCTAATGGAAAAAGCTTAAATGACGTCCTCCTACCAGGTCCAGTACTGCAATCAGATCTTCCCATACTGATTCTACGCTGGAGATTATACAGATACGTTTTCAACAGTGACATTGAGAAATGTACAGACAAATCTGGATAAACGATAACCAGTCGAAATATCAGAGCATCGTCTTTCGGGCAAACCCGAACGAATCAACGAGCCTATATGAATTAAAGACGGTTACGTTTGGAATAAACTGTGCTCCTTACCTGGCGATAAGAACACTGTTGCAGTTGGCCGATGACGTAGAAAGCTCGCATCCAATAGCAGCTAATTTTCTGCGAAAATGCATGTACGTAGATGACGTACTTGCAGGAGGACACAGCATCGAATCTACCATCAAGGCAAGGGACGAAATTTCTACGGTACTGCGGTCAGCAGGTTTTCCCTTACGAAAATGGACAGCCAACTGCGAGGATATAATTGCAGACATTCCAAAGAAGGATCTACTAAGCGAAGATTTTTTGGAATTCGAAGACACCAGCACAATTAAGGCTCTTGGAATAAGGTGGAACGCCCATTCGGATTATTTTTACTTTCTAACAAGACCAATGGAGCATAGTGACACAATCACTAAAAGGTCGATATTGTCTTCGATCGTCAAGCTGTTCGATCCGCTAGGATGGCTTGCGCCCATTGTAATACTAGCCAAAATATTGATGCAAAACATTTGGCTGGAAGGCACACAGTGGGATGAACCTGTGTCTTCAACTACTTTGGAAAAATGGCAAAATTTCACCAAACACTACCGCGAGATAGAGAGGAACGTCTGCCTGTTTGTGTGTTTCGCCACTAAGGCTATACACTTGGAAGCCACCAATGACCTTAGCACTGCATCTTTTTTGGCAGCTTTTGCTAGGTTCATAGCCAGGCGAGGATGCCCAAAAAATGTTGACTCCGACAATGGCACGAACTTTGTCGGAGCTTCGCGATCTCTACGATCAGAATTCAAAGCATTTATAACTGAAGCGCGAAATAATACAATGATTAAATATAGCCATCAGATAATCACATGGCATTTCTTACCCACTGCAGCGCCTCATATGGGCGGATTGTGGGAAGCAGGGGTAAAAAGTTTTAAAACCCATTTTAAAAAGATCGCTTCCGGCTTCAGTTATACATTCGAAGAGTTCACAATTCTTTTATGCCGAATCGAGACATGCCTTAACTCCCGTCCGTTAAGCCCTTCTTCGAATGAGCCTTCCGACTTGGAGCCTCTTACCCCCGGTCACTTCCTAGTAGGTGGACACCTATTAGCTCCACCTGAACTAGAAATCAACGAAAGCCCTGCCTCGATCGTAAACCGATGGCAGAAACTTAAAGCCCTACATCAAACATTTTGTAAAAGATGGAAAGCTGAATATCTGCTGGAAATGCAGAAACGTACAAAGTGGAAACATCCACAAACTAACATCAAAACAGGAGATCTTGTGGTTATAAAAGAGGATAATCTACCGCCTAACATGTGGAGACTGGGACGAGTCATCAACTTACACCCAGGCTCGGATAACCGGGTACGCGTCGTCGACATCTATACTACGAAGGGACAAACCAGCAGACCAATAACGAAATTGGTTTTACTGCCCTCCATCGAAAGTACCGCTACTTCCCCTACCCAAGGATAAGTACTTAAAAAAAAAAAAAAAAAATTCATAAACAGTACGTGAAGTACAAGAAAATAAAGAAATCTGCACTGCCATTTTTTTCTAAATAATATAAGTACTTAACTTGAAAATGTTCCGATGGATTACCTACGACGATGGCGTACAGAAATAAATAAATCTGCGAAATCATGTTTTTTACATACATCAAGTAGTGGTTACTTGGTACCCGATACCCGTACAAAACTAACTGACAAACTAAACAATAGTTTTGAGTTAATTTTGAAAAGTGGTCATTTAATACCCGAAACTATTTCAAAACTAACCGCAAAACTAGCCAATAGTTTCAGTTAACTTTGAAAAGTGGTCATATCAAAATAAATATCCGAAGCTATTTCGAAATTAACCGACAACTAACCAATAGCTCGAGTAAATTTTCCGGAATTTATGACCGATTGTCAAAAAATCAGCCCGGTCCAACCCTAACATTAGTGGTGAAAACCCTAAACCCTAAAAACCCTATCCACTAACTAAATTTCAGAGCGTAAAGAAAATTTGGAAAACGTAAAGACGCAAGAAGCGGAGAGAACGTAAAACTAATGAGAAGTTGCAAGTTTTTTTTATATATTTTAAATATTTCGATATATTTAAACATTTTGTATATTTAAATATTTTATCATTTTCCAAATTTTAATAACTTTAATTATAACTTTATATTTTTTTGGATCAACTCAATAATTTTCAATCATTTTTTCATCCAACTTGCAAATTCTTGCTAGTACTTAAATCTTTCGAATTTATCCGTTAAAAAAAACAAAAAAAAAAATAAAAAAAATTTTTTTTTTTTTGGAAACATCTAAGTACTAATGTTTATTCTATACACATAAAGATTTTAAATATATATATATACGTATAAGAACAAAACAGTTACTTGGTTACAGCTCCACTGGTGTCCTGCTCCTCACGTCGTGAAAATCATTTAATTGTTCACCTGTTGGGAAAGACAACAAATTAGTTCAGTGTACAAAATTGATTAAACAAAAAAAAAAAAAAAATTTCGATCCACATTAATACTTTACAAACTCCTTTCTTTGCTTCCGATCATCCGCCATCTTCCCATGGCATACCCCTCCTCCCTCCGACTGTGCCCTCGCAATCGAACGCATCACGCCACCATGTGCATGTAGGTATATATCGATATACATACATACATACACATGTACCTACTTATGTACGTAAAAAACTCAAAAATTTATGTACAAAAAATTATTATATTATTATTAGTATAAATATATAAATACCACTTACCTGATCATCGCCGCCGTACACATGCATGCGTCCACCATCGCCATGAATGCGATGTACGCATATGTACGGCAGGCACTGTTGGCCAGCTGCACATGGCGACATGTACGCCAACCTCAAAAATTACCACTGAAGCCCCGCTCGTGCTGAACGAGATACTGCCTTCGCCTTTGCTGTGCCAGAATCCTGGCCTGCTTTGCCTCCAGCCATTTCCATTTAAAAATTTTATTCGCAAGCAAAATGGAAATGCTATTTCTTTGTAACACTTTTGGAATGGATTTTTAACACTTAATCTGTACTTCTGCACGAAAACTTTTGTGCTTTGGGCAGAGCAACCTTAAGACCCGACACGACAAGGATTTTTCTCACTAATTTTTTATATTAACACATTTTTTATTCAATTTACAAATTTACACTTCCACTCGCGTCAAAATTCACGTTTAAATAATTTTTTTTGGAACAGCCACTGTGGTCAGCAAATTAAGCACAGTGGCATACAAACTGTTTGTGGGTGGTAGGCCAGATTGCTGGATGCCAGATTGCTGACCTACCTCACCACAATCAAATATGTACATACATAAACCACACAAAAAAACAGAATGTTGAGCCATTTCATGGTGGGGGGCACTTTCCGCGATTACCGAAAATACAGGAATAGGAGTTCATATCAATTTTTTATTTCTTTTTAATATATTAAAAACATTATATGCAATCCGGTTTTTTACGATATATGAAAATATATCGTAATGCCATATACGATCACAACTGTGGACATAGCCAAGTCCACCACCCTCAAGAGCAACTGGAGTTAGGCACCATGTACCGATGCGGGGCGCAAGTGTACCGATGCGATCACACCCAAATACCATTTTTACAGTGGGTGATGAAAGTTTTTGGAAACTTGGCGCATAAATGCACCAAATACATAATAAATACATAAATACATAAAATTAACACTAAAATACATATATATATATGCATACAATTTTTGTCATGCCATAATTTCATAAAATAAAATCATTTTTTTTTCTTTGGTTATTTCGTTCCATATCACTTGCCACCCAATATTACGACCACTTTCAACGGGTGGCGGCTCGGAAACCTGTACTTTCCGACCGTCACTGCAGCATGAACGGCGAAGGCGCGGCTCGGAAACCAGTCCTTTCCGACGGCCCAGGCAGCGCGGCTTTGGATCCCGTCCTTTCAGACCATCTGCTCAGAAAAAAGAAACGACGAGCGACTGGCGTGGGAATTCGTCCTTCCCGACCAGCTCAGCATCAGCGAACGGATGGCTCGGGAACATGTTCTTTCCGACCATCTGATATCCAAAAGAATTGGCGGCGAGTTGACTCGGGAACACGTCCTTCCCGATCACTACGACGAAACGCCCCATATAATTACCCCAACTAGCGCGACAACACACGTATCGGAGCGGCTCAAGGAAACAACAAGCAAGCGGCTCAACAAACAAACAAACAGAATAATATTTTTTAATCAAATATGTGATGTGGTGTGAACCAGTAGTAGACTGTTGTCAACGCTCAGGATTTTTGCTTACCGCAAGGGGGCCGGCATGTTTACGCCGCAGCGTAAATATTTTCTAACCGCCCTAATGCGCGTGTATGTACGCATATATATGCAACTGCGAATTACTCCGTATTTCTCGCCGGATAATTCCTTTTGCTAACATTTTCCAATAATTGCTTTCCAATAGAACTGCGGTTGACGGCAACCGTACGTTTTTTCATAATTGCACTCGTTCACAGGATTTCAAGAGCGACACAGGTCTACCACGGGTTCACACCACAGGTAAAGCAACATTCATGTATATCTACATATATGCAATTGAATAAATCTTCATTATACATTTTAAAACTAAACAAAATCTTTTAATTTCTATTTTCAAATATCCAACCGTGCGTCTGGACATTTGTACAATTGCTTTTTGCGTTAAATTGTTTAATGAAGTTGTGTAAAAGAAAGTGGAGAGAAAAAAATTGAGAAAATCCAGTTATTTTGTACTATGTATAAATAAAAATATTTATATTTTATACTTTAACAGAATTATGTGCTTTTCCAGTGTATTTGGAATTCAGTACGTTTTGATATGCTAATGTTTCACTATATTTCTACCTCAATATTATATTTTCTTCGTTTTCGTTTTTCGTTTTTATATAAATTTGTTTAGGTTGACGAAATTACAATGGCATTGCTCCTTTTATTTATGTTATGTTAGTTTTTGTTAAGAGTACGCGTAGTAGTACATTACTTAGATATTTTATTATTAATGATGACATTTGTATAAACATAAAATCTTACTCGGCAAAGTGAAAAAAATATTGCAGAAAAATTTACAGATATATGAATTATTATTAAATATAAACTGTTACGCTGCAAATACTTAGGTTGCTTTACGATTGCCATTTCAGCTTACATCTTTGCTTATAATATTTCAAAACTTTTAATTAGTACAAATCAATGATTTTGGTGTATACATATTTAATTTTTCTTTTATTTTTTATGAAACTTATTCCCTAAATACTCTTCAACACTTTTGAAAAAATACTTCGGAAATCGAAGTTTGGCTTATTGGAAAAACTCTGCTGATGAGCTTCGGACAGCAAGTAGATGTAATGTAAACGATGATTTGTTGCGCAGTCGGATTTCGGTTCTGATATTAATTCTGCTTGCACCGTCTCTTTTACGCTGCTATACCGTGACACGAAACATTGTGTACTCACTAAGTTTATTGGAGTTGTTGCTGGGGTATAACAGTTTCACGGCTTGTTGCGCACCGTATTGCTAAGTGTGTGCGTAAAAAGTTTTTTTTTGTGTTAGTTTTCGTTCATTTCCACGTATCTTTGTTTCAACCGAGTTAGAGCGTTCTTTTGCAGCTTAGTTACATTATAAAATGGAGCACGAAGAGTTTACATCAAAAACATTGCAAAAAATCCACTAAAAGGTTTTCACTGAAACTGGATTTTTTTTTAAATTTGCTTTTGGTTTTTATTTTACTGGTAATTAGAACAAGAAATGATCTGAATTGAATTTTATGTGTGATACTCCTTATGAATTTGTTTTAGTTTTATAGATTTTAAGTTGAATGAAATGCAATGAATTCTTGTCAATATTTTATCTTAAATAATTAAAAATGCTTTGCCTTCTTTCAAGGGCTGCGTCTAGGTTTGACTCTTCAAAACCGTCAAGCGTACTTTCATCACTCAGTTATGTCAACGATATCGCACAACTCGTCAACAGAAATACAAATGTTATGAAAAACACGTACGCTGACCACGTTGTTGGTTACTGTCTTCAAGTCCGTTTGCTCAGTAAACTTTAGTAATCTTTGAAACAGCCCTTTCAGTAGTCCAAATGAATTTTCAACCACCAGCCATTTCGTTGACGGATATGCCGAATTTCCGATTATAAAAAATAAACATATCCCCATATTGTTTTTCTGCATCCTCAATGAGTTAGGACCTTCTTAGAACACGGTAATCACTCAGCGATCCTGGTTAACCACAAGTTATGTCAATGAACTATTTGTTGACATCTACCACAGCTTGCAACACAATGCTATATGTTATTTTCCGATCAAAGTACATTTCTTTATGGTCCTTTGGGGCTTTAATTGCATTGTGCGTACAATCGATTGCCCCTTACTTCACTGAAAATAAAAAAAGCATTAAGTTTATGCATTTCTTTTACACACATTTTGTTATTACTTGTTAGATACTCCACCGTTTAGCGTCTTAGCCTCATGTGCATTTTGAAATCTGCCTCACTCATTGCATCGAGCGTACCTTTAAAATTGGAGCACTTCTCATGTGCCTCGTTTTCACTCTCCGAGTCTTCACAAGAGCTGGAGCTGGCATATATCGTTTCCAATACTTCTAGCACTTCTTGCATCTCTCTTTTTCGGCGTGATTCGCAATGCTCAACCAGGAACAAAGACATCATCTACAAACGTAAAAGGTTATTTAATGCATTTATTTATTGTTTTTATATAAATTTAATAACTTACCACAGAATCCTTAAAATTGCTTATTATGTTTTGCTTCTTTAAAAATTCGCTAAACAAATCATATGCTTAATGACAGATTTTGCCAGTGTTGTGAAGTAACTAAAAAGAAATTTTATCCCAACTGGAGTGTTTTTTGCAACTAGGTTACATTAAAACGGGCCCATTGTAATTGCAAATTTTTTTAAATTAAGTTTGTTTTTTAGCTAACTCTGTTATTGGCGACAAATTTCTGTTCGAAATTGCTATTATTTCAGGCCTTATTTCTTTGGTTATCGTAGTTTATATCTTATTTTATTCTCGTGTAATTTCCTTGAAATGTTCGATAATTATTCCTTTGGAATTAGGTTATTTAAAAAGTCTATCGCTTTGTAGTCTAGTTGCTTTGTAGATTTTGTCATTTAAGTCATCGTTGTTGCTTGGGTTGGCATTAAGTAGTCGTACGTGTTCGTTTAGTGTTTGATGCAGTCTTTCGACATCTGCGTTTCCCGTTTCTCGATATGTAGTTGTAAAATGTAAGTTTAATTCGTTTTCTTTTAAAAATTGCTTGATTGCTATTATATCGAATTCATTGTCGGTGACTACCAATAAAGGTTTCAATAGGTACTGAAACCCTTTCCTTAGAGCTTGAATTATTGAGACCCAAGTTCTATCTTTTAACGGTTCGAGTGTTGCATATTTTGTTAGTCTATCGACACTAGTAAGGTACATTGTGTTTCTTTGAGGGTACCAAATGTCAAAATTGACTGTTTCGTTATGTTTTTCGCGGGTTTCTGTAATATTGAGTTCATGTTTTATGGGGTTTCTGTAAAGTTTTTCCAGATTACATATTTCGTAATTGTTAACACATTTTTGTATTTCTTTTTGTTGCTTTGGGTAGTAATAAGAAAGTTTTATTTCCGAAAAGATGTCGCTTATTCCTCTATGATTATTTGTTAAATGTGTTTCTTCGATTATTTGTAAAATTTTGTTTCTGTCTGTGACATCTTCCATTAAAATATTTGACTTCATTACTTTCAGGTTTTTGTGTTTTGAAAAATAATCGATGTAATGTTTTTAAAATTCAACAAATAGGTCTGTATTGGGGCAAAAAATCATTTTAACCCTTTGTGAGGTAGTTTATCTTTCATAACTTGTAATAGGTTACTTTTCGGTCCTATTTTTATTATATGCCTTATCCTATTTTTGAAAATGACTTTAGTTTTCATCGATTGTACTTCTGCATAGTCGATGCTCATTTGTATTTTAAAAATACTGAAAGGTTTTTCTGAAAATAAAATAAAATCTGTACTATTCGTTTCTGCACTATGAACTGTATCGACATCTTCGTCAGTCAGGTTCTTTATGTTAGTTTCTATTGTTGTTTGCTGAACGTCCGTATCACATACTATTCTACTAAGTCCGTCTTCTATTACGTTTTATTTTCCAGCGCTGAAGTTTGCTACTTGGTTCTTTTAGATTAGTTAGCTACACGAGTGGGCGATGATCGGTTATTATGAATTTTCCGAAAATATCTTGTTTCCCAAACGATACCAAGGAGTTATTTCTCAATCGTGCTATAATTCTTTTCGTGCCCGTTAAGGGATCTGATAGCATAGCAAATAGCTTTGTTTGATTGCATTAAGACTGATCCTTGGGCGAAGTTGCTAACGTCAGTCACTAACATGAATGGTTTATGAAAATCGGGGTGTGTGGGGATTGACTCTGATTTAATGATTTGTTTTAATTTCTTGAAAGTTTCTATAAATTCTGTATCTTTGTTATTAACTTTCATATTTTTATTTAAATATTTTTTAAGTGGAGAGGCTACTTTAAAATAATCCCGGATAAATCTCCTATAATAACCCGGTATGCCCTAACAAGTTTTCATTTTTTTGTGTGGATTTTTTTGGAAGCATAGTTTTGTCAATTGCTTCGACTTTTTTTGGGTTTGGTGTTATTCCTTCGTGTGATATGGCGTGCCCTAGAAATTCGGTATGTTGTTTTAAGAAATAACACTTGGTCACCTGGACTTTTAAGTTTGCTTTATGTAGGCAATGTAAAATTTCATGTAGAGATTCTACACACCATACAGATTTTTCCGACAAATTCTTTTAAAACTTCATTCATCAGCCTTTGAAATGTGGCTGGTGCGTTAATTAAGCCGAAAGGCATACGGAGAAATTCATAGTGACCGTTGGCTGTAGAAAATGCTATTTTGTGAATATCGCTTTCGTCCATTTTGATTTAGTGAAATCCTTTTGCCAAGTCGAATGCTGAAAAGTAAACGCATCTCCCTAGTTTATCAAGTATATCATCTATATTAGAGATAGGGAATCTGTCTTCTATAGTGATGCTATTCAACTTCCGGTAGTGGATGACAATGTGCCATTTCAATTCATTAGACGCTGTTGTAAGGACTAGCGGATTTTCGAATTATACCCAGTTCTAACATTCCCTCAATTTGTTTATCTATTTCGACTTTATGAATTTCTGGGTACCTGTACATTTTGGAATAAATGGGAATATCGTTCTGAGTAGGTATTTTATGTTTTATTTTACTAGTAAATGTCAGGTTATCATCTTCTTTATAAAATACATCTTCGTATTTTCTTAGCAAAGTTAATAATTTATTTTTGTCCGCTACGTTAATCTGTACTTATGTATTCCGAAATATTTTTGGCTTTTACTGTGTGTGTAAGAATTTCTATCCCACTACCTTTAAAACTGTTGTTCGCATACGCTTCTTCATCTTTATTCATAAACAAATGTATGATGAGTTTTTTTTTGTACTTAAAGTTCTGGTTGGGTAATTAATATTAGAAGCAATTTTATTGAGGATATTGTTTCCTAATAGTCCGTCGAAATGTTTGTTGAAATTACATTCGAGGAATTGAGGCGTACTATTTTCTTCGTTAAATCCTTTAAAGCTTGGTACTGTGCATAAAGTCTTAATTTCGTGTTCTTCCCCCATTGCTGTTAATGGTTCTTTGCAAATTCTCTCATTTATTGAACTGAATACCGCCCCTGTGTCAATAACAAAATATAGTGGTCTTAGTGCGTTTTTACTACTATATAGGGAAGTTATTTCTTCCGTCCACATGGAAATACGAGCCGTAATTTCCGATGTCCATAGGTTCTGGTCTGTTGCTTCAGTTGGTTTGTCTGGTTTGGCTTGAATGCTGCTCTGGGCCTTATTCCACAAAAAAAAATCATTAACTTTTCACTTTGCACTGTCATTTTAGCATTTATTGCAAAGTGATAAGTGTTTTTATTCCACAAATTAAAACTCTTTGCAAATTCTGTAACTTTAATGTTGCGCTCTCTTCTTTGCAATTAGCGAAATGTTTGCAAACACTTTGCGCTTACGTGCAAAAACTTTGCATACTTATGAAAAGAGAGCTAAAATGTGTTCCACATAAAATTTGAGCAACTTAGCATTAGTTACTGAACTCTTATCATTTACACTGTGATTATAATACTGTATATTTGAACGTTATCAAAATGAGCCGCGCCATGAAGAACGATAAGAAACTGGCTGTTTTGGAATTAGTAAAAGAAAAGGAACACATATTATTTGCCAGTTTCAAAAAGAATAAAGTACTGACAACCATTACCCAGCCAATGCAAACTTAACAACAGTTGATTTTGGGGATAACTTCAGCGCGTTTTATGTTGCAATTTTGACCCCACTTTATTTAATATAAATTCAAATTGAATATATTAACTCGGAAGCATTCTTTAAAATTTGAATTTTGTAAGCCCGAAAAATTTATTCCGTCTCTATAATTTCTTCTAATCACTTCGTATTCACGATTTTCGAGCATCAACTCACGTCTTAACATTGTAACTGTTTGAATAGTAATAATAATATTAATTTGCGGAGTGAATTTTTTCTTAGCGAATTTCCGACAAACTTTGCATAAATTTGCAAAGCAATAGCAGAAAATGTAATTGTTGAGGAACGTAATTGCATATTTTTCAGGGAAATCTTTACAAATTACACTTTTCAATATGCTCTTTGCACTTTGCATATAATAATGTCTGTGGAACATAAATTGCAAAGTGATCCACAAACATGCTAATTCTTTGCAAATTACACTTATCACTTTGCATTTATCGCATTGCAAAATATTAATTTCTGTGGAATATAGCGCTTTGCTTATTGTCAATATAAGTGATAAGTGTAAAGTGAAAAGTTGATAAGTTGTTTTGTGGAATAGGGCCCTGGTCTTCTCATTCGAGTCTGATTGGATTCAGTTTGTATTTGTGTTGCCCTGTTGTGGAAATGTTCGTTACGTGATGTATAGTTGTTGTGAGAAGTGTGATGGGGAGTATAGTTGTTGTTATTCGTACGTTGCTTTGATCTATTGTTACTTCTATTGTTGACGTCTTTACTTACTTACTTACTTAATTGGCGCTATAACCGCTTAAGCGATTTTGGTCGAACTTCTACAATTTGTGGTGTGCGTCTTGATGTTGTAACACAAATTGAGGGACCTAGAGTTTTACGCCGAATCCGAACGGCGAATGTTTTTGTGAGAAGTTTTTTCATGGCAGAAATTCACTCGGAGGTTTCCGTTGCCTGCCGAGGGGCGACCGCTATTAGAAAAAACTTTTTCTATAATTTTTGGATGTTTCTTTCCCCCGAGCTGGATTCGAACCTGGGATCCACCGAATGAAGCGCGCACACGCTACACACTCGGCTACGTAATTGTTGAAGTTCATTCTATGGTAACCGCTTGTGAGGTTAAGATTCGTGGTTTCTCGCCCGGATGTGTATGACTGATGTCGAGCTTCTAAAATAATTTTGTAGGCTTCTTCTAGATTGTTCGGATTTCTAGCTATAATCATAGTTTTGGTGGGCTCAGGTAGGTGCTCTTTGAATGTTTTAAGGGCGATCCTATTGATTTCTTCCGTTGAGAAGTCTAGATCATTGTGTGCCAATTTCCTGTTGTGAAATCTATTTCTAATTTTGTTTATTTTAAAATGATAATTTTCGATAGTTGAGTCGAGTCTGGCAATTTTTAACTCGTCCATAAGTTCTACTGAGCTTTTCTTTTTCCCGAAATTCTTTACGAGGACCTGCTTTACTTCTCTCTATTCGTCAATTGTTCCGTGCCTATGGATAACTTCTCTGGTTCTACCCGTACATCTATTTTTTAAAAGGCAAAAAGGATTTTTTTTGGTAGTTTATGTCGAAAACTTCTAAAGAGGGTAATAGTCTTTCAACTTGTGCAATAAAGTCCGTCAGTTGATTGGGATCTTGTCCGTGAAATTCACTTATTCCGTTGATACAATTAAGCATCATTTGGAATGAGTGAATTACGCTTGCGTTCATTTTGTTTATGTTACATATATAAATATTCGTTTCGTTTCAAAACGTTACAAAATTTGATTGATATTGTTTTCATAGTATTTTTCTCTTTACATAGTATTTTTCTTTTTATTCTCTTCAGTAGACAAGCGAGCTTCAAGGTAGTCAGACGTGTAAGCTAATTTGTTATCGCCTCACCCACGCTTCGTACTTAACCAAACCGGTTTAGGTAAGTGACAAACAAGTGATTCACTTGAAGTGAAAAACAAATATAACAAGAACAGCATAACACACATTAAACACACGAAGACACTAACAACATAAAGTGACAAAGTGTAAGTGAATTAATACGATAGTTTAATTTTTTAAATTATATTTATTTCCCTACAGAGTAGGGCAGCCGTTGCCGACGATCGAGTAATTACAACTGATTTTTCGGTGCCTGCACCTGAATACCTAACACCTGCCAAAATCTATCAGCCAAAGCCTCACGTGGATTGCCGTCTGACTCCAGAATGCTGATTCGGCAATTCCCACGATGTGGACTGCTTGTGCTGTTTACCACTGGCTATCGTTTCCGTTGTTATGTCTGTCCGCAATATGATTAAGTCCGTAACATGAGCAGCGCGTTTTGCATGTTGTTGTTTGCGCTGCAATCACAGGTATAGCCGCACTTGTAGTTGTAGTATACTGTGATATGTTAGCTACTCCCCCGCTTAAAGAGGAGACGTCCACGGATTCCTTAAGAACGTTGCCCAATTTTGCAATATTAACGTTGCGCTTTCGGCGCTTGTTGACTATGTGCGCTAATATGACAACAATAACAAAGGCAACTGTAGATGCGTAAGCTATGAGCCACTTAGACGATTGCGCTTTCATAAGTCCTCTCAATGATACGATATGTCGCAGGTTTTTTTGGTTGATATTGTGCAGGTACGGAAGCGATAGAAATCTTGTATGGTAAGTCAGGTTCAAAAATTTTGCAGGAGCGGCTTCCGGATAAGCGCGTACCATCTTCCGCCAGTTAATGTAAGTAGTGCCGTTAATAGTGACATTTTCGATAAATTTAACCATAAACGTTCCATTCAAAATTTTTGGATGTGAATTTCCTTCACGAACTTCCACCAATTTATCATTTATAACGATTAAGCCGTCGTCAATTTCTTCTATTGATTCGATGTGATCTGCTGAAATGGTCTGACAGCTTGTGGGCTGTTGGCTTAATAGGTTTAAAACACAAGAACTATTTCTATTTGATATTTCACAAAATGTCGTTGATACAGAGTTTTTGCAATTAATAAGCTGTTGATATCTATTATTACATTTAGATACAATACTAGTTTCTACCATAATTACTTTACAATTTTTTATTACAGGTTTTATTCTGATTTTTTTACAAGTTTGTTCCACTATTGGATATTTAATTATAAAATAAATGTTGTCAAAATTTTGCAAAATTTTTAATTTAGAAACTGTTAGTAATTCGCTTATAGTTTTGTTTGTAGAGTGCTCGTTTGTTAATAATTTCTTGACTTCATTACTATTTAACAAAATGGGGTTAATTAATTGAACCTTACCCAAAGTGACGATATATAGCTGATTCTATTTCGTCTATCAATGCTCTGTTTCTAGCTGATATCAAATCATATAAATATTCGGTGTCTCGTTCGTGTGCTTTTGTTGTGCTAATTATTTTGTTTACGGTGTCAGTTAGTTGATTTATTTTTACCTGGAGCTGGCTATTAATATATATCTGTTCGTTATTTGCTTCGATTAAAGATTCTGTTCGTGTTTGAAGTTGGTTAAAGTCATCAAAATCAGGAGTTCCCGCTATATATTTGGTAATATGCGGTCTATGTCCAATTGCAATGTCTTCCTTATGTGAGATTTTGGAAAGTTGTCGAGAAGGTCATACGTTTGTTCGGCGATATTTTCATAGTCGGTTAAATTTAAGTGGTGAATTAAGTGTTTGTATTTCAATTTCAATTTCAATTTCAATTTCAATTTATTCGGTCTATGACATGATATATCTTACAGACTAGCGGTACAATCAAATTAAAACTAAATATACAAAATTAACTTAAAACTAAAAACCAAATGTATGCGAAAAATAAAAAATAAAAAACTACCAATACAGATCGTCTATGACTGATTTAAAGACAGATCTTGGTGACGAAAAATCAATATTAACTTTTTTTGAGATTTTGTTAAACTCTAAAAGCGCTCTAAAAATTGGTCCATGAGAAAAATAATTAACTTTGACCACTTGGAGATAGAACAATTTTTGAAAACGAAGAGCTTTACTAGGTATATTAAAACTAACCATCCCTAGAAGTTCGGCACAGTCAATGAAACCATTAATTACATCATAAACAAACATTAAAGACTGAATTGTTCTTCTGCTCTGAAGTGATGTTAAGCTTATTAACAAACATCGGGCATTGTATGAGGGCAACGGCTCTTCAAATCTGATCGATTGGAGTGCAAAGCGAATGAACTTACGCTGAACCCTTTCAATCCTAGCAGCATGGCAATCATAAATCGGATTCCAAATAACAGCAGCATACTCGAGTTTCGAGCGAACTAAGGTATTGTAAAGAAGTCTCCTAGTATACGGATCTTTAAAATCCTTAGAGTAACGGCGTAAAAAAGCTAGATTTCTATAAACCTTTGGAAGGACATAACATATGTGATTTCGGAAAGTAAAACGGTTATCGAACACAACTCCAAGGTCAACAAAATCATTAACTGAAATAAGTTGGTGATTTGAAATAATATAGCACGATTTCCGAAACTCCGGAGATTTAGAAAATGACATATGGAAACATTTGCTAGTATTCAAAGAAAGTTTATTTCTGCGACTCCACTCGACCAGATTGTTTAGGTCATGCTGCAGGAGATGAGAATCATTATCGCAAGTAATACTACGAAAAAACTTCAGATCATCAGCATAAAGTAGAAAATTTGAGTTTTTAAAGCAAGAACCAATGTCATTAATGAAAAGAATAAATAGAATTGGACCAAGAATGCTACCTTGTGGAACACCCGAGGTCGCCACAAAAGAAAACGACTTGCAATTTTCTATTTCAACAAATAACAATCGGTTTGAGAGATAAGATTTTAGCCAGGCCAAGAAAACAGAGTGGAAACCAATACATTCGAGTTTATGCAATAAAATTGCGTGGGATACTCGGTCAAATGCTTTCGAGAAGTCTGTATAGATGGTATCTATTTGAGAACCACTATTGAATGCTGTGATACAGTACTGCGTAGGTGGTAGATGGCAACATCTCCTTCCGATACTGGTATATATATTGAGTTGGTATAATTTAAAATTTCCGACTGCGCAAATGCGGTCAGTATCAGGATCAGGAGCCTAATGAGAGAGAAAAAAATTATCTTAGATTACTTTTATGGTTTTTTTTGCCGTTAATTAGAACAGTGGTGCCCAAATCCCTCTCTACTATTTTTTCAGTGTACAACTTGCTTAATTTGTTGCCCAGTCTTCTGTTAGATTTTAGAAAAACTTTTTCACCCGGTTTAAAAATTTTAGTTTGCCTATTTCTATTATGGTAGTTAAGTTCAGAATTTTGTGCTTTTATCAAACGGTTTTTAATTTCATCCAAGTATTTCGATGAAGCGGAATGAATTACATCTATAGGTCGTTGCCCTGTTACTGAATGTATTGTCCTGTTGTATTTGTAAGCTGCGAGAAGAATTAGGTCGTTCGTGTCGTTAAGTCCCTGGCTTAGTTTAATACAACGACTAATCTCGGAAAGGGTTCCATGAAATCTTTCTACCTGCCCATTCGTTGTACTATGATGTGGGGGTGTCGTAAATATTGAAATATTAAAATGATCATTAAGCAAAGTTTTTTGTTACAGAATTCAGTGATTTTTCGTTGTCACAAACAAGGCTTTTAGTGTCTTTGAAAAAGTTCATAATTCGCATTAAGGGTTCCTTAATGTCGATTATTGATCTAGATGGAATTGATTGAACTATTGAAAATTTTGAAAACTTATCTATACAAGTTAGGTAATGTTTATTATCTGTGGGAAAAATATCCACATGCAGAATTTCACCGGGTTTAGTAGATATTGGGGTGTTTCCAATTTCAGGATTTGGTGTGTGACGTTTATACTTTGCTTCTTGGCAAATTTTACAGTTGAGTATAATTTCTTTTAACATTTTTCGCATATTTGGGAAATAATAGTCCCTCATTATTTGCGTAATATTTTCTTTAAGGGACCGGTGAGCTCTATTGTGCTCCGTATGAAGGATTTCTTCCTGATCATCCTTATTAAAGCTGTCAGTGACAAAAATGTTGGTGTGAACGAATTTCACTGCCGGAAAATTAGTTTTAATTTTATGTTGAATTTTCCCTAACACAGACAGATCGCATAGCAAACCATTTGTGACATTAGGGTTAACAGAGCTCTTTAATTGGTCAATTATTTTGTTAACGTTTTGAAAAATTATATGATGCCTGATTCGAGATTGAAAAATAATTTTTGCTGTTTTTGAATTCATATCCCCACTTTCGAGAATAATCTGGTTAAAAAATGAATTTATCGGATTTATCACGGTGGATATTACATCTGTGGATGAGTTTTCGCTGTGGACAGTTCCGTCGTCAGAACTGGGCATATCATTGTTTTCTAAACTGTTTATATGTTGCCTTGATAATGCATCTGCGACAACATTTTCCTTGCCGGCTTTGTAGTGGAATTTAGGGGAAAACTCTTCTACGAAGGCTCTCCATCGTTTCAATTTGGCGTTAGGATTTTTATCCGATATTGAGAATGTAAGCGGCTGGTGATCTGTGAAGATATTAATATTGCTTGCTCCATAGAGATAATTTCTGAGTTTCTGCAGAGCCCAAACGATCGCGAGGAGCTCCCGCTCATTTGTTGCATAGTTTTCTTCCGTTTGTGTTAAAGTTCGCGATATCATAGTAATGGGTCTGCCTGCCTGTGAGAGTACTGCACCCAAGGCGTGAGATGACGCATCTGTGGTCAAGTCGAAAGGCTTCTCGTAGTCAGGATAGAGAAGGAGAATATCTTCTGAAGACAGAATATCCTTGATTTTTTGGAACGCTTCATGAGCTTCTTTGTCAAATGTAATATTTATATTTTTGGAAATGTTGGTACCAATTGTTCCATTTTCTCCCCGTAGATACTTTGTGAGGGGTTTTGCTATCGATGCATAGTCTTTTATAAAGCGTCTGTAGTTGCCAGACAAACCTAAGAAAGAACGCAATGCGCGAAGTGTTTTCGGAACTTCATAGCCGACTATGTCTTTTACTTTATCCTTTGAGGTTCTTATCCCGTCTTTTGAGACAACAAATACTAAGAATTCAACGTCTGATTTAAAAAATTGAGTTTTTTCTAAGGAAACTCTCATGTTGGCTGAATATAATTTTTCCAATACTCGGCTGACGTCCTGTAAATGGGTTTTGTAATCATTGGAAAATACAATAATGTCATCTATATAGACGTGACATGTCTTTCCGATTTCTTCCCTTAGGACCATTTTTCAGCCCAAATGGCAATCTGCAAAACTCGCATTTTCCGTTATTCACGGAAAATGCAGTTTTTCCCTATCTTTTTCAGCAGGCATAATCTGGTGAAATCCAAATTTCAGATCTATTGTGGTAAAAATTGATGATTTTCCTAAATTTGAAAGCATTACGGATGTATCGGGAATTGGGTACTTGTCGTTAATAGTTTTTTCGTTTAGCTTTTTAAAATCAATTACAATACGTAGTTTTCTTTTTCCTTCGTCGTCTGTTCCTTTTTTATTAACAACCCATACTGGACTATTGTATGGCGAGCGAGATGGTCTAATGATTCCATCACGCAGAAGATCATTAACTTCCTTGTTAACAAACTCAGAAGCTGCCATTGGATACGGGTAGGATTTGGAATATACTGGTTCATTGTTAGCTGTTCTGACAGTTGCTACAATGTTTGTATTAAATGGTAACGACTCATTTGGGTTAAAAAAAAGACGGCAGCGTATTTCGCTTTTAATCGTTCGATATCTTCTTTAACAATTACGGTATTAACATCGCTACAAAGAAAATACATTAATTTTTCTGAACCCCCTGCGTAAAATAAAATTCCTTTCTTTATATCTAATTTCGCATCGATTTTGCGTAGAAGGTCATAACCAATGATGCCATCAAATGTTTTAAGTGTCGGTAAAATAAAAAAATAAAAATTAGAATTGAAAAAATTAACGGTGCATTTTTGGGTAATTCTATCCACACCGTGAATAGAACTTACTAAAAATGTGGAAGGGATATGCTTTACACCCTTCCAGTTTGTTGGTTTTACATAATTCTTTGAAGCGCCAGTATCTACCAAAAATTTCAATTGTTTTCCGTGGAATGTCCTGCTAACATACGGTAGCAGGGATCTACCGCTAAAAAATTAATCTCGTCTGAAATTTCATTATTTTTAAAATCATTATTGTCATTTACAAAATCACCATATTCATCTTGCTGATAGGAGTAATCGTTCTCGCAAACTTCAGTTGAAGGATATTGATCTAAGTGATTTATTCGTTGAAGCTTATTATTGAAGCAGTCGCTGTCGCGATGTCTTTTCTGCGCTAGCTGACCGGAGCCCCTTGGGTATTGGTTCCCAAAGGCTGTTCTATCAGAGGGGAAAGGTCTGAGATTAAAGGCGTGAGATCATTTGATCGATCATTCCGTTGGGGAACTCGGAATCTGGAGAGACTAGGATCAACATCCATAGGTGTTGGTCGCTGTTGCGGATGTCCGCTTTGTTGTTTAGGGAATGGCACACTGTTTCTAATTAGAGGCATTCTATTTAAATTGCGTGTTTGCATACTAAATTCTTGAAGTCTGTTATCTGAAAATCTGCAGGCGAACACCGAACGCGCCTGGTTGGACTCTAGCTCCTGTGCTAGTGCTAAAGCTGACGCCATATCAGATGGCCTTGATGAAAACAAAATATCGCAAAGTGGGCGATTTAATCCGGATATAAATACTCGTAATGCATCTTGGCGATACTTTGTGTTTAGTGATTCTAAGACATCCTTATTCTGATAGGACATTAATGTTTTATTAATAATTGCTGTTAATTTTATTTCGACTTCGTCATAAAATTCTGTGATTGTCCTCTTTCCTTGTCGGAGAGTGGACCTTTCCTGTTCTAATATGTAGACAGGTTTTTTATTTGCATATGTAAAATCAAGCCTGGCTATAATGGCATCAAAATTAAGGATAGTGTTAAAGGAAGACAGGATCGAATCTGCAGATCCCACTATCTTATTCCTAATGATAGCCACCGCCTGATAGTGTTTGAAACTTCCTTGAGCATTTTTGAAAATTTTGTAGGCGACTGATCGCCAGTGAATTACGGTAAGGACTTCACTACGTCCAAGGATTCGGCACACCTAACTGTCGGGTCAATTGTAACTTCATTATATTGTTCAACTTGAGATGGTCTTTCCATCTGTGTGAGCCTATTCGTCAGTGAGTCTATTGTCGCTTGAAATTCTCGTCGAGTTTGTTCAGTTGCTGCCCGAACAGCGGCATTCATTAAAGTTCGAATTGTATTTTCGTCCATCTTCGTCAATATTTTCTTGAGGCTATTATTTTTTCTATATTATCCCTGGTCACTTTGTTACAATTTACAATTTTCTATTTTTGTATTTTATCACTTTTAATATTCTTAATACTAGTGAGCACTCTACTTACAGTTTCATTACTATTGGTACAGTGTCCTGGTTCAAGTTCCTCTAAATGATTTCAGCTTCCGATATCTGTCACTGCTTTCCTCGTTGAGGTGGATTTAGTGGTGATCCTTCGCATGCTGGCGTTTCAATTAACAGTTCAAAGTCACATAAAACGAGTAACTCCTCACTTGGGGTACGCAACACAATTCACAAAGAGTTTTGTTCGATGAATATTAATCAATGCAAATTTTGTACTCAGCTTAACTGAGTTATTGTCGATTTCACATTGATTATTCGGCTTTATGCGTTTTTTAAATGTTTCGGTTTTTCACCACTATAACTTTTGTCGCAACACCGTTGTCAAAAATACTTATAGAGTTCAGAATTTAATTGATTGATTACGAAACCAAAAGCGAACAAACCGGAAAAAATTCAAACAAGAATTTTGCAATTGTTTAAAAAGCTTTGTTTAAAATGGGTTCGAACTCACTGCCACTATAGCTAATCCTTTTATAAGGATATTTATCGCGTGGCCCCATGTTGGGCGCCAGTGAATTAATACGATAGTTTAATTTTTTAAATTATATTTATTTCCCTACAGAGTAGGGCAGCCGTTGCCGACGATCGAGTAATTACAACTGACTTTTCGGTGCCTGCACCTGAATACCTAACACCTGCCAAAATCTATCAGCCAAAGCCTCACGTGGATTGCCGCATGACTCCAGAATGCTGATTCGGCAATTCCCACGATGTGGACTGCTTGAGCTGTTTACCACTGGCTATCGTTTCCGTTGTTATGTCTGTCCGCAACATGAGTATGTCCGTAACATGAGCAGCGCGTTTTGCGTGTTGTTGTTTGCGCTGCAATCACAGGTATAGCTGCACTTGTTGTTGTAGTCTACTGTGATATGTTAACTTGTATAAACAACATGCTCGACCCACCTGATATTTGGAGGAGAAATCCTCCAAATATAGATGATTCAAAATTTTTAATGATAACAAGAACAGACAATCAAACGTTCACTGGATTATCACCATTAATAATAAAAAAAATCATGGATTACACATGTGACGGTGAAGTAGAAATTTGTAAAAAAAAAACACGTACCGGCACATTGATAGTAAAAACAAAAAACTTAGCGCAAGCAAACAAACTACTAAAACTAACAACCATGCACAACAACATACCAGTCAGTGTCACACTGCACAAATCACTTAATGTTTCTAAAGGAGTAATATACTGCACTGATTTACGCGGAATAAACGAATCTATCATCCTCGATGAATTAAAACCACAAAACATTGCAGAAGTTAAAAAAATACTAAAAAATTAAAACAGTCTACTAATAGAAACAGGATTTATTATTCTAACCTTCAACTCGCAAAAACTTCCAGAAATCATTAATATTGGATATGAAAGCGTAAAAGTACACCCATATATTCCACTCCCAATTAAATGCAATACCTGTTAACGTTATGGGCACATCAGCAATATGTGCAAACGCACAAAGTTATGCAGAAATTGCGCTCAAGATTTTCACCTTAACCAAGAGTCAAATGAAAATTGCATTTCGCAACCCAATTGTGTTAATTGTGCAGACAACCTACTACAAGATACAGATCATGCATCCACAAGTAAAATTTGTCCGATATTTATAAAATAACGTGAAATACAAGCCATTAAAACACTACAAAAAGTTGATAACAAAACAGCACACTCAATATATAAAAGGCGACATTCCACAAACGACTTACTTTATTCAAACGTCGCCAAACTTCAATCGTTTTCCAATAAACACTATGGTACAACTACCACATCTAACATAAATCAACACCAACGGAACCCAATATCATACGACGACCTGCCGGCAACAGCATATGATGGATACCCACAACAGAACATCCCGTCCACATCCATCACAACAACTTTACACAGTGAAAACACATCACCAAACTCTACCGTCACAAAAATCAAAATACTTCCCAAAAACTCGTCCAGCAAGCTATTAGCTAAACTAAAAGAAGAAGCTAAATCAAAAAATAATAGAACTAAAAACAAAGCCACCAAATCAGTACTAAAAACAAATGATACTTTCGATGTCATTCGAACAAGACTTATAAACAGCTTTCTAACTAGTATATAATATCTACTAGCCTCGACGGCTGTAGTGCGATTCACTAACTTATTTTAAAGATATTCGTTTGGTTAACTCAACTTAACCAAAATTTTAACGACCCTGCTATTCAGCAACCATTTCTTAACGATTTTCGCATTCGCCGAATCAGCTGTTGATGTTAGCTAGTCGATGACCGAAAACTAAACGACAAAAAATTTTATGTTGTTAACTCAATCGAGAAAAGTGAAATTAGTGATTTCAACTTAAATAAAAGATAAATTTAAAATTCAGTGATTTGTTTTCTTGTAATAAAAAAAAGGAACATTAAATAATGTCGTTTGAATATTTGGCATAGGATTTATCACGAGGGGACGAAGGATCGACGTTTACTCCGGGATGTGGATAATCCCTTTCAACAGAATTTCAGAAGCTGTATCGGTTAACTCCAAACTTGGCTGTATACCCAATTTCTCAGCTTGGCAACCAAACAAGAGGCTCCAGAATAACAGAAAAATCGACTGAGAAACAGGTAGCTCGTGTAATCTTTAACCCTGTATGCAATTTAAAAGTTTATTTTATATTGGTAGGTTCTAGCGGCTTTGAGATTCTTCGCAACTGGTATCAATGCTATCAATGACCCGTAGGCGAGCAAAGGGAAATATCCATGAGCCAGTTTTCCGTAAGCCGGCATTCATCGGGTAACGGATGCAATCAATGATTCGTTGTTTCACCAGAAAGTGAGGTTTCCTATGACCCAAGTGGAACGCCATTCTGCTAAAGAAATGTTTGCCTCGGTATCTTCTCCCTTTGTGAGAGGCTGTATTGGAACCGTCGATTCCACGCATACATAAATTTTGCCACCAAGGAATCATGAAAAGGCTTATGCCAACCACCACATCTACCATTCAATTAATATGCTAATGGTAAAAGCAAACTTTTACAAGAATCCATGTATAAAAACGGAAATATAGCTTAGTTTTAATATATAGATAAATGATTATAATAAAAAAAATTAAATATATGTATGTAAATCCTAAATACGCTGGAGCACAACGCGAAGTTTGAAAACGATAACCATGGCATATTTGCAGGTTATTCCGCAGATTCCTTGGAGTCGAGTTGATGACTATTCTAACAAAACACTCATAGTCCGGAATTCTGCTACAATGGATCATTGCAATATATATAAAGAATTTTAAGTGTTTGTAGTTTGAAACAAACTAATATCTATTTCACTTTAATGAAATATAACAAAATCGCTCAAATTTATATTTGGCAGCAGGCATTCGTTTGTTTTTTTTTCTATTCCTCTTTGTACTTTTCGTTTATTTTGACATTTAGTTTGACAGAGGTGCCACTCTTTATCACATTGAATAAATACAACGAAACAGCTGTTAAGTGTCGTTAAAAATAAGTAAGTGAATCGCACAATCGTTAGTGCAAACGGCAAATATTGCCGCTATAAATAACAATTGTCGTAAAGTTAAGTTAGTGAATGGCACTACTGACCAGATTATCTTCAATGAACCTCAAACTCCTTCAATGGAATTTGAATGGTTTTATAAATAACTTACATGTGAATGGCACTACTGACCAGATTATCTTCAATGAACCTCAAACTCCTTCAATGGAATTTGAATGGTTTTATAAATAACTTACATGAATTACAAATACTTATCAAAACACACAATCCGGATATAATAACTCTACAAGAAACCCATCACAAAAGCAACGAAATAAAAGTAAACAATTACATAACAATAACAAACAAAACTCAATTAGCAACTCGCGCAAGTGGTGGCACCGCCATCTTAATCAAAAAAGGCATTCAGCACATATCACCTGACACACCACAGTCCATATACGTAGCGATAGTAGAAATAAACGTACGCATTGAGTTCACAATAGTATCAGCTTGCATTCCACCATCACAGAATATTCCACAAACAGATGATTTTAAACCAAATCGATGGTCACGTAATTCTTAAAGATAGAAATTTTCGAGTGCTGCTAAATGGTCATCATTCCGAAACTTACACCCTACAAAATGGTATACCTCAAGGGTCGCCACTATCGGTGATATTATTTCAAATTACTTTCGAAAACCTAAACAAAATCATATTACAACACAAACAATTCAAATACTGCATATATGTACGCAGACGATTTATACGTTATAGCCAAATATAAAGCAGACCAAAAGTTTCAAAACGACTTCAATAAATTAAGTGCAGACATCGAGAAATGATGTTTGAAAAACGGAACCAAAATTTCAACTACGAAATGTAAAATGCTGCACATATGCAGGAAAAGAGCCTGCAACCCCACAACTATCACTATAAACAACACAACACTCACACAAGTTAACAAATTAAAAATTTTGGGTTAACTTTTAATAAAAAATACAACTGGTTGGACCACATAGAACACTTAAAACAAGAACTAACAAAGAGACTTAATCTAATTAAATGCCTTTCGAGCTTTCACAGCAAAACACACATAAATACCACCATTAAAATTTTAAAATCAATTTAGCAATATACGGACGGACTACTAAAGCCAACATAAACAAGTTAAAAGCGAAGTACAATGCTGCAGCAAGATACTGTATTGGCGCTTTCACCTCCACACCAACTATTAACTTATTAACAGAAGCCGGTCTACCCACCTTTAATGATAGATTCCAAGAAGCAACACTAGACTTAATTTCAAAATTATTAATGCAACCGAAAAGCCATCCTCTTATAACTTTTCAAAAATACAATAGCAAAGAAACATAAAGGCACCGACCGCCATTCACAACATAATAAACACCGCAGCAAGCTGCGGAATCACACTCCAGCAAAATGTAAAATACACGCCCAAAAACCCTCCGTGGTACTTCAAGAAACAAAGCGTAATAGATACTCTCGCAAATAAAACTAAGGAAAACACAAATGCAACAATTTATATACAATCTTTTTTGGAAATAAAAAATTCTTATATAAACTAGAACTTTCACTACACAGATGGATCAAAATCCAGCACAGGAGTCAGTTATGCAATAATATCAAATGCAATAATCTACAAATTATACAGCTCAAAAGACTGGATGAATTTTGCACGATCTTTACTGAGGAATCCGAAGCAGTTATATCCGCCCTTAGGATCTTAAAAGCAAAAAAAAGCAAACACGTCTGCACTGACTCACTAGCAACAATTCGTGCGACCTGCAATACACTTCATCAAAATAACACAATAATGGACAACAAGCAATATCTAAAACCGACATAAGCAATTTTTTCAAGAAATACTTCTCTAGTTTACGATTAGAAGTTTGTCAGCACTATCAACACCACTACAAACAGTTTAACATTACCGACAAACCAACTTTCTTTCCCAAAGACTGTAAGCAGCTATATGTAAAGAAATACACGCGTTTAAGGCTTGGACACACTCTTCTAACACATCAACACTTAATGGAAAAATCAGATACACCTCCCTGCAGACTCTGCAACCGAGAAATAATGTCTATCCAACACATCATTAACGACTGCCACATCATAAAAGAAGTACAAGAAAGCCTTAACCTACCACTTATAGCAGAGCTACTAAAATACTCCACCAAGCAAACCGTGTACAATGTAATGAACATTTTGAGACTTTGCAATATTTTATACTACATATGAAAAAAAAACAAAAACAAAAATTTAATTCAATTTACTATTTTGTAATTAAATTAAATTAAACTAAAAAGGTCGATGGCCCTTAGCCGCCAGTGCCTTAGCTTTAAGATTATTTCATAATTTACTTATAAAATGAACTGATAATAATAATAATCTTTTTATTCTTTATTATTGTTTTTTTGCGTTAAATTGTTTCAAGAAGTTGAGTGGAAGAAAGAAGAGAGAAAAAAATTAAGAAAATTTAGTTTATACTATGTATAAATAAAAATATTTGTATTTTATACTTTAACAGAATTATGTGATTTTCCAGTGTATTTGGAATTTAGTACGTTGTTTTCTTTTTTCCTCATGGGCAGTTTTGTTATTGAAACGTTCTCACAGATTTTCCTTTAATTCATTTCAAATTCTTTTTGCATCGATAATGGCTTACCCGCGTATACAAGTCCAGCTACTTCGAAATCTTAAACAGGAAGAAGCCATCGTCTCTTTGGTGTTGCGTTACATTCCAGCTGTGGAATGTGCGGAATATGTGGAGTGTATTACATGACTCCTCCACCCTCAGATTCGACAGCCCCTGTTCATTTGAACGAGTGGTGCTTATTACCGTAAACTGTGTTTGTGGGTATTTATACCTTTCTTGTTTATAATTTAAATATATTACATTTTTGTTCATTATTTAGAGCCAGTTTCTTTGTAACCCAGTTGCAAAAGAACATTACATAGGATAACGAATTGCATTTAAAGCAACAACACTAACTCGGAAAAATATGCGTATTGAGCCAACTCGGTTAAAGGATATCCGACCTAAGATGTAGTGTTGGGAAGTGAAGAAACTGCGCTATTGTAAATTAGGCCTAAGAAAATACAAGGGAAATTTAGATATAAGACCTAATTCGATTTTATTTGAATAGTATTTGTAAATATATAACTAACATAAACCTAAAAATTGTCAGCACAAATATTTTCCGTTCCTAAATAGCACTAAACAAATCGCCACTTACATGAAAGATGCTAACAGGGTTGCTTTTGCAACTAAAGGAAATTTTATCCGAGTTAGAGCGTTCTTTTGCAACTCAGTTACATTAAAATGGGGCCTTAGATAACTTATACATATCTTTTCATAGTTTAAATATATTACATTTTTGTTTATTATTTAGATAAATTATACATTTCTTTTCATAGTTACATAGTTACATTACATTTTTGTTCTTTATTTAATTCTGAAATTTTAGTTTTCTTTTATAATTGTAAATCACAAGACAAATTTTTTTGAATTTGTAGTCTTTTGACATTAAATGATTACCTTCTTTATTGTACCTAATTGCTAATTTTTTAAAATTTAGGTTGTGTTTTGCTAACTCTCTTATTGCCGAGAAATTTGTGTTCGAAATTGCTATTATTTCAAGCCCTTTGTAGGCTAGTTTATATTTCTTATTTTATTCTCGTGTCATTTCCTTGAAATGTTCCTTTCGGATTAGGTTATTTTAGAAGTCTATAGCTTTGTGGTCTGGCTGCTTTGTAGTCTAGTTGCTTTGTAGATTTTTTCATTTAAGTCATCGTTGTTGCTTGGGTTGGCATTAAGTAGTCGTACGTGTTCGTTTAGTGTTTGATGCAGTCTTTCGACATCTACGTTTCCCGTTTTTCGATATGTGGTTGTAAAATGTAAGATTGTTTCGTTTTCTTTTAAAACTTGCTTGATGGCTATTATATCGAATTCATTGTCAGTGACTAGCACTAAATGCTTCCCTAGGTATTGAAACCTTTCCCTTAGAGCTAGATTTATTGAGACCCAAGTTCTATCGTTTAACGGTTCGAGTGTTGAATATTTGGTTAGCCTATCGACACTAGTAAGGTACATCGTTTTTCGGGGGTTTCTGTAATATTGAGTTCATGGGGTTTCTATCAAATTTTGCCAGATTACATATTTTGTAATTGTTAACACATTTTTGTATTTCTGTTTGTTGGTTTGGGTAGTAATAAGAAAGTTTGTTATGATTATTTGTTAAATGTGTTTTTCGATTATTTGTAAAATTTTGTTTCTGTCTGTGACATCTTCCATTTTGAAATTTTTTCTGAAATTCAACGAATAGGTGTGTGTTGGGGGAAAAATTCATTTTAACCCTTAGTGTGGTAATTAATCTCTCATAATTTGTAATAGGTTACTTTTCGGTCCTATTTTTATTATATGTCTTATCCTGGTGTAAGGGGCCGTGTGTAGAAGTCCACGCAATTGGGGAAAGTCTCTGATCGCCATTCACCTGGGAGTGGGGAGAACGATTCTTCTGCATACGGTTCAAGCAGCTCACAACTTCCGGGTGATTTCACCCAAGTGTCGTCTGGGTAGCTCCCGAACACCCGTTTTGGGGTGAGCTAAGGTAAGAAGGCGAACCTGGGTGGGCCACTCCGACGTTTTCGGGTTTAGGGCCCTCCAGGGTTTTTGCAGCGTCTGTTCATCAGTAGGTGCGGCTGCGAGCGGGCGTCCGACTTGGAGCAAGCGGCTCGCTATATAAATGTGCCCTAAATAAAGAAATCCGCGCTGGCCTTGGTACCCGCCACGTAAAAACACGCTCCAATGCAAAATCTTAGCAAAAAGCCTCGGATGAGACCCCCTATACTGATGACGACTACGGCAAACGTTTAAAGGACTACGACTTAAGGGCATGCACCTGGAATGTCCGAACCCTTAATTGGGAAGGTGCCTCTGTCCGGCTGGTGGATGTCCTCGTAAAGGCAAAGGCAGACATCACCGCCATCCAAGAGATGCGATGGACGGGGCAAGGAATGAAGAGAATCGTACCTTGCGACGTCTACTACAGCTGCCATGTAAAGGAGCGCAAGTTCAGTGTTGGATGTGTGGTGGGAGAGATACTTCGTTCACCCCAGTGGACGAACGTCTCGCCATAATTCGCATCAAAGCTAGATTCTTTAACATTTCGCTGATTTGCGCCCACGCCCCTACGGAAGAGAAGGACGATGTGACCAAAGATAACTTCTATAAGTGCCTTGAGCGCGCGTACGAACGGTGCCCCCGCCACGATATAAAACACTTGCCAGGCGATTTTTTTTTGGTCCTACAGTCGATAATTTCAGCCTACACGATGAAACATCCGCTAACGGACTGAGGCTGATCGACATTGCCGGGGCCCGAACCATGGTAGTATGTAGCACCAGGTTCAAGCATAAAAGGATACATCAAGCTACATGGTTATCTCCTGATGGAAAAACACGAAATCAAATTGATCATGTTGTGGTGTATGGAAGGCATGCTTCCAGTGTCCACCACATTTCTCGCTCATTACGTACCGCCGCTGAAGAGGTCATTGGTTTCCAGCGGGCCCGAAAAAACTTTAATCAAAACCATGCCGTTTGTCTTTAAATTTTGGCATGTTCATTTCCATTTGGTACGTTGTTGCAAGTTATTAAGGTACTCACGGTGCCATCTTTCCCAAAATGTTTGGTGTATATGCTGAACCATTTGATATCGCTTCAATAAATTGACATTCTGGTTCGCGGATGTAGGTTCAGGAATAGTTGTCAGCGGTCGGCCCACTAAAAAGTGTGCAGGTGTCAACGGACGCATATCGTTTCCAGCGGGCCCGAAAAAACGACTGGTATGATGAGGAATACCGCGCCGCCATAGAAAAGAAAGATGCCGCCTATAGGGCCACTCTGCAATCGGGCGCAACGCGAACCGTGCGGTAGAGCCGATATCTCTAGAAAAAGAAAGCGAGGCGCATTTTCCGAAAAAAGAAGAGAGAGGCCGAGATGCGCGAGTGCGAGGAACTTGAAATGCTAACCGATAGGAAAAACGCTCGAAAATTGTACCAGAAAGTACGGCGGCTTACAGGTTTCCAGCCCAGGGCAATTTCCTGTAAGAATCAAAACGGTGACCTGGTAACCAATATCCAGAGTACACTCAAACTGTGGAGGGAATACTTCTTCACGCTGCTTAATGGTAGTGGCGCGGAAAACATTGAAGATGATGAATCAGAACCCCCAATCAATGAAGACGGAGTCGAAGTACCGTCACCCGACCTGGACGAAACGCGAACGGCCATTGCGCGGCTAAAAAATAATAAGGCTGCTGGTGCTGGCGGACTCCCAGCAGAGCTATTCAAGTGCGGCGGCGAGGGGCTGGTAAAGTGCATGCACCAGCTCATTTGCAAAATATGGTCGGACGAACGCATGCCTGCTGATTGGAATTTAAGTGCACTCTGCCCAATCCACAAAAAGGGCGATCCTGCAATATGCGCCAACTATCGCGGGATCAGTCTTCTTAGCATAACATATAAGGTTCTGTCGAGCGTATTGTGTGAACGACTGAAGCCCACTGTGAACGAACTGATTGGACCTTAGCAGTGTGGCTTTAGACCTGGCAAATCTACCATCGATCAAATGTTCACGATACGCCAAATCTTGGAAAAGACCCGAGAAAGAAATATATACACACGCCATATTTTTGTCGACTTCAAATCCGCTTTCGATAGCACAAGAAGAAGTTGCCTATTTTCCGCAATGGCTGAATTTGGTATCCCAGCGAAACTAATGCGGCTATGTAAAATGACACTGAGCAACACAACCAGCTCTGTCAGAATCGGGAAGGACCTCTCCGAGTCGTTTGAAACCAAATGAGGTTTCAGACAAGGTGACTCTCTTTCGGGCGACTTCTTTAACCTTATGTTAGAAAAGATAATTCGAGCTACAGAGTTGAGCCGTTCAGGCACTATATTTTATAAGAGCGTGCAACTTCTGGCGTATGCTGATGATATCGATATCATCGGCCCCAACAACCGCGCCGTTACTTCTGCCTTTTCTAAGCTGGATAAAGAAGCGAAACGTATGGGTCTGGAAGTGAACGAGGGCAAAACAAAGTACCTCCTGTCATCAAATAAACAGTCAGCGCACTAGCGTTTCGGCTCCCGCATAACTGTTGACAATTACAATTTCGACAAAGTGGAGGACTTTGTTTATATGGGAACCAGCATTAACACCTACAATAATGTCAGCCTGGAAATCCAACGTGGAATCTCTTTTGCCAACAAGTGTTACTTTGGGCTGAGTAGGCAATTGCGCAGTAAAGCCCTCTCTCGACGAACCAAAACAACACTCTACAAGTCTCTCATCATGCCCATGCTATTGTATGGCGCTGAAGCATGGGCACTGTCAGCTTCGGATGAGACGGTCCTTGGAGTGTTCGAGAGAAAGATTCTCCGACAGATTTTTGGACCTTTACGTCTTTGCGACGGCGAATACCGCAGACGGTGGACCGATGAGCTGTATGAACTTTAGCGCGACATAGACATAGTCCAGCGAATTAAAATACAGCGGTTTCGTTGGCTAGAACATGTTGTGCGAATGGACGAAAATGCTCCAGCCCTGAAAGTATTCAACGTGGTACCAGCTGGTGGTAGTAGAGGAAGAGGATGGCATCCTCTGCGTTGGAAAGACCAAGTGGAAAAGGACTTGACGTCACTTGGTATTTCCAATTGGCGCCAGTTAGCAGGAAGAAGGAGTGACTGGCGCAATTTGCTATACTCGGCCAAAATCTCGTAAGAGTTTATAGCGCCAATTAAGTAAGTAAGTAAGTCTTATCCTATTTTTGAAAATGACTTTAGTTTTCATCGATTGTTCTTCTGCATAGTCGATGATCATTTGTATTTTAAAAATATTGAAAGGTTTTTCTGAAATTAAAATAAAATCTGTACTATTCGTTTCTGCACTATGAACTGTATCGACATCTTCGTCAGTCAGTTTCTTTATGTTAGTTTCTATTTTTGTTTGCTGAACGTCCGTATCACATACTATTCTACTAAGTCCGTCTGCTATTACGTTTTATTTCCCAGCGCTGAAGTTTGCTACTTGGTTCTTTTAGATTAGTTAGCTATACGGGTGGGCGATGATCGGTTATTATGAATTTTCCTTCGAAAGGATAGGGCGGAAAATATCTTGTTGCCCAAACGATAGCAAGGAGTTCTTTCTCAATATTGCTATAATTCTTTTCGTGCCCGTTAAGGGATCTGCTAGCATAGCAAATAGCCTTGTTTGATTGCATTAAGACTGATCCTAGGGCGAAGTTGCTAACGTCGGTGACTAACGTGAATGGTTTTTGAAAATCGGGGTGTGTGAGGATTGGTTCTGATTTAATGATTTGTTTCAATTTCTTAAAAGTTTCTATAAATTCTGTATCTTTGTTATTAACTTTCATATTTTTATTTAAATATTTTTTAAGTGGATAGGCTACTTTAAAATAATCCCGGATGAATCTCCTATAATAACCCGTTATGCCCAAACAAGTTTTCACCTTTTTTGGTTTTCTGGAAGCAGAATTTTGTCAATTGCTTCAACTTTTTTTGGGTTTGGTGTTATTCCTTCGTGAGATATGGCGTGCCCTAGAAATTCGGTTTGCTGTTTTAAGAAATAACACTTGGTCATCTCAGTGTAAAATTTTATGTAGAGATTCTACAAAGTATACAAATTTTTCCGATAAACCTTTTAAAACTTTATTCATCAGCCTTTGAAACATGGCAGTTACGTTACATAAGCCGACCGTTGGCTGTAGAAAATGTTATTTTGTGAATATCGCTTTCGTCCATTTTGATTTGGTGAAAGCCTTTCGCCAAGTCGAATGTTGAAAAGCAAACGCATCTTTATCAGTGTTAGTGATAGGGTATCTGTCTTCTATAGTGATGCTATTCAACTTCCGGTTGTGGATGACAATGCGCCATTTTAATTCATTAGACGCGTCAACCTTCTTTGGTACGATACAAAAGGGCTGTTGTAAGGACTAGCGAATTTTCGAATTATACCCAGTTCTAACATTCCCTCAATTTGTTTATCTATTTCGACTTTATGAATTTCTGGATACCTGTACATTTTGGAATAAATGGGAATATCGTTCTGAGTAGGTATTTTATGTTTTATTTTACTAGAAAATGTCAGGTTATCATCTTCTTTATAAAATACATTTTTGTATTTTCTTAGCAAAGTTAATAATTTATTTTTGTCCGCTACGTCAAGGTTATCTGTACTTATGTATTCCGAAATATTTTTGGCTTTTACTGTGTGTGTAAATTTCTATCCCACTACCTTTAAAACTGTTGTTCGCATACGCTTCTTCCTCTTTATTCATAAACAAATGTGTGATGAGTTTTTTTTGTACTCAAAGTTCTGGTTGGGTAATTAATATTAGAAGCAATTTTATTGAGGATATTGTTTCCTAATAGTCCGTCGAAATGTTTGTTGAAATTACATTCGAGGAATTGAGGCGTACTATTTTCTTCGTTAAATCCTTTAAAGCTTGGTACTGTGCATAAAGTCTTAATTTCGTGTTCTTCCCCCATTGCTGTTAATGGTTCTTTGCAAATTCTCTCATTTATTGAACTGACTACCGCCCCTGTGTCAATAACAAAATATAGTGGTCTTAGTGCGTTTTTACTATTATATAGGGAAGTTATTTCTTCCGTCCACATGAAAATCCGAGCCGTAATTTCCGATGTTCATAGGTTCTGGCCTGTTGCTTCAGTTGGTTTGTCCGGTTTGGCTTGAATGCTGCTCTGGTCTTCTCATTCGAGTCTGATTGGATTCAGTTTGTATTTGTGTTGCCCTGTGGTGGAAATGTTCGTTACGTGATGTATAGTTGTTGTGAGAAGTGTGATGTCGGGTATAGTTGTTGTTATTTGTACGTTGGGGTGATCTATTGTTACTTCTATTGTTGACGTCATTATTGAAGTTCATTCTACGGTAGCCGCTTGTGAGGTTAAGATTCGTGGCTTCTCGCCCGGATGTGTATGACTGATGTCGAGCTTCTAAAATAATTTTGTAGGCTTCTTCTAGATTGTTCGGATTTCTAGCTATAATCATAGTTTTTGTGGGCTCAGGTAGGTGCCCTTTGAATGTTTTAAGGGCGATCCTATTGATGTCTTCCGTTGAGAAGTCTAGATCATTGTGTGCTAATTCCCTGTTGTGTAATCTATTTCTAATTTTGTTTATTTTAGAATGGTATTTTTCGATAGTTGAGTCGAGTGTGGCAATTTTTAACTCGTCCATAAGTTCTACTGAGCTTTTCTTTTCCGCGAAATTCTTTAGGAGGGCCTGCTTTTATTCTCTCTATTCGTCAATTGTTCCGCGCCTATGGATAACTTCTCTGGTTCTACCCGTACATCTATTTTTTTAAAAGTCAAAAAGGGTGAAATTCGCTTATTCCGTTGATACAATTAAGCATCAGTTGGAATGAGTGAATTACGTTTGCGTCCATTTTGTTTATGCTACATATATAAATATTCGTTTCGTTTAAGAGCGTTACAAAATTAGATTGATTTTGTTTACATAGTATTTTTCTTTTTATTCTTTATTATTGCTTTTTTGCGTTAAATTGTTTAATGAAGTTGTGTGAAAGAAAGTGGAGAGAAAAAAATTGAGAAAATTCAGTTATTTTGCACTATGTATAAATAAAAATATTTATATTTTATACTTTAACAGAATTATGTGCTTTTCCAGTGTATTTGGAATTCAGTACGTTTTGATATGCTAATGTTTCACTATATTTCTACTTCAATATTATATTTTCTTCGTTTTCGTTTTTGGGTTTTATATAAATTTGTTTAGGTTGACGAAATTACAATGTCATTGTTCCTTTTATTTATGTTATGTTAGTTTTTGTTAAGAGTACGCGTAGTAGTACATTACTTAGATATTTTATTATTAATGATGACATTTGTATAAACATAAAATCTTACTCGGCAAAATGAAAAAAAAATATTGTAGAAAAATTTACAGATATATGAATTATTATTAAATATAAACTGTTACGCTGCAAATACTTAGATTGCTTTACCATTGCCATTTCAACACACTCCTTTGCTTATAATATTTCAAAACTTTTAATTAGTACAAATCAATGATTTTGGTGTATACATATTTAATTTTTCTTTTATTTTGTATAATATTTATTCCCTAAATACTCTTCAACACTTTTGAAAAAATACTTCGCAATTTGATGAGCTTCGGGCAGCAAGTAGATGTAATGTAAACGATGATTTGTTGCGCAGTCGGACTTCGGTTCTGATATTAATTCTGCTTGCACCGTCCCTTTTACGCTGCTACACCGTGATACGAAACGGCTTATTGCTCACCGTATTGCTAAGTGTGTGCGTAAAATTTTTTTTTTATTAGTTTTCGTTCTTTTCCACGTATCTTTGTTTCACGTTGTTAGTGTTATTTGTTGCAGTTTGTTATTAATTTCCGTTATTTTTCGCATGTTTTTGCTTCGCTGTTCAGCATTGTTGGTGTTATTTGTCACTGTTTCGTTTGTTCATTTGCCCAATTTAGCTCTTCGTTTTAAATTTTGATTTACAATTTTTTCTATTGTCGCTTCAAATTTTGTTTTTACTTTTTCTTGTTGTTGTTTTAAATTTTGATATCCGCTTTTGTTCTTATAGTCACTTTAAATTTTGATTTTCACCTTTTTTTACTGTTACATAGTTTAAATTTTGATTTTCGCTTTTGTTCTTATTGTCACTTTAAATTTTGATTTTCACTTTTTCTTATCATTGGGTGTTAGTGCGCCACTTACCAAATGGAGCCAACGACTTAATTTAAAAAAACTTGCTTACTTTTTGTTTTTGTATTTTATTCATTGCGTACTTTGGTTTTTAATTCTAATTGCACATCATGCACATCAATATGTGACGATGCGTTGGCTGTAATTTTCCATCTGTGTTTGTGTTGTTGGAAGTATACCTATTTTTTAAGAGTAAACCTACGATGAAATGCATATCATGCGAAGACAACGGGTGAGAGACAAACCCCGTTTGGAATTACAAGTGTTGTTGTCAATGCAGATGCACTAAAAGCTGCGCGCGCTGGACACCAACAAAATAGCGAAGTGCGAACAAACGATGAGCGAGAAAGCGATGAGTTAGAAATTAGGCGATGTGTAGAAAAACGAAAAGCAAGTTGCGAGAAGAGATAGGGTGGGATCCCAGAATATGGTTAATGCGATACTACATTTTAGATCTTTAAGGTCAAGCGCTTAACATTCTCCCCCCAGTTGGAGTCACAGGCTCCAAAGTATATCAATCATTTTAATTCAATGGTAATTTACAATTCTTGGAAATTGCTCGTGTCTGTAGACCATTGCTGGTTTTTACCACCACAATACTTACATGCCCATCATTACCAATTTTGACTTCGGTTATGCGGCCGATTACCCATTTCAATGGAGGCACGTTATCTTCTTTAATCAAAACCATGCCGTTTGTCTTTAAATTTTGGCATGTTCATTTCCATTTGGTACGTTGTTGCAAGTTATTAAGGTACTCACGGTGCCATCTTTCCCAAAATGTTTGGTGTATATGCTGAACCATTTGATATCGCTTCAATAAATTGACATTCTGGTTCGCGGATGTAGGTTCAGGAATAGTTGTCAGCGGTCGGCCCACTAAAAAGTGTACAGGTGTCAACGGACGCATATCGTTGGCAGCGGTTGAGATTGGGGTAATTAGACGGCTGTTGATGATCGCTTCTGCCTGGCAGCAAACAGTCTGTAGCTCGTCGAGTGTCAGCATAGATGTACCGATAGCACGGTGAAGAAAATGTTTTGCTAACTTCACTGCACTTCCCACAGGCCACCAAAATGCGGCCACTCTATTCCGTTCTCTAAGCATGTCCGACGCACGTCTTCAGAGTGGTTTTTTGTAATGAACGCAGAGAGGAGTTCTCGTAATTCCCGATTGGTGCCAACAAAATTGGTAGCATTGTCGGATACTATTTTGCGACACTTACCCCTTCGAGCGATAAATCTCTTTAAAGCTGCAATACGAGTAAACGCTTGTGTGGTTAAATCGGGTACAACCTCCAAGTGCACTGCCTTAGTTACAAAACAAATGAAGACTGGGATGTAGGACTTAATTGGCGAGCGACCTCGAATGAGTTGAGTGATTGAGAACAGGGCCGCAATAATCCACTCCAGATACTTCAAACGGATGTGTTGGCTGAACGCGATCGGCTGGCAGGAGTCCCATAATTTGCTCAGCAACAATTGGATTAGTTCGATAGCAGCGTATAACGTTTCGTGCGTTTATAATCTAAAACTTATACCTCAGAATGTTTTGAAGCGTTTGGGTGCTGGCATGCATATGATGATGACGAAAATGTCGAATCGAAATGTGCAAAGCGATGAAATGATGGAAGGAGATTTGGGTGCAGAGCTGTTAAATTTGGATTACGATTAGTAATCAATTAGATTAAATTTTAAAAAGAATGGTATTGATTACATAATTCTCTTTTTAACAATTCCTGATTATTAATTAATTATGATTACAAATAATCCAAAAGGATTACGAGAAAATTATAAAAAATAATCAAAAGTATTCACAAAAATAATTGACTACATTCAAGGATTATTTTTGATTATTTTTAAAAAATTTAGAAAGCGCATCAGTTTATACATACATTTTATTTTGAAAAATTTGCATTTAAAACGTAAAAAAATTCTGAACAAATAAAACAAAATTAGATAGTTTTTATTTACAAAATATAGGTATATTTACTTCTTGAAGAAAAACCTGCGGTCATGATTTTGTTAATAGTTTTTATTAACATTAGTAGCAGGCTTACGATCTGTGTTTTTACTTTTTTTTGGATTGGCTCTAGTTCTTGAGACAAACGAAACTTAAGAAATTAATGGAAACAAATTATATGACCCAGTTCCAGTTGTATTAATTTAATTATTCCTCAATAAAAGAAGTCTGAAATGTGTGTTGCTACACAATGGAAATAATGCGTGTACTTGAAGATGGTGAATTTTTTATTGGGTCAACACCCCTGTTTATATATGTTTATGGGACAGTCGTGCAAGAAATGAACAATGGATTAGAAAGGACTGGCCGGTGAGAGAAAATATGGAGGTAAGAACAGCAAATGTGGTTCATGACCAACTGATAAGCCGAGAAAAAATCATTCTTCCACCACTTCACATCAAGCTTGGGCTAATGAAACAGTTCATCAAAGCCCTTGATAAGACAGGTGACTGTTTCGAATATGTGTGCAAAAAATTTCCAGTCCTTAGTATGGAAAAATTAAAAGCCGGAGTTTTCGATGGTCCTCAAATTCGTACCCTTCTAAAAGACACTGAGTTCTTAAACCATATGTCAGAAATTGAATCTGAAGCCTGGCTAAGCTTTGTTAATGTAGTCAAATATTTTTTGGGTAATCATAAATCACCAGACTATACAAAACTAGTTGCTGATATGAACGACATCATAGGAGGTCCTACAGAAAAAGTTTTTTGTAATTTTTTTATACAGGCGCGCAATAAAAATATAGTTTAAATCCATATTGGTATTTTTAATTAGGTTTTTTCGTGAAATATTTAAAAGTCTTTATCTGAAAAAACTAGAGCCAATTCGACAAAACTGATATTATTTTCGTAATCAGCGCCCCCAAATTACCCTAAATCGACTTGAAAATCTCCGACCGCAAAATTTTGTTCGGCAGTGTTATTAAATCGATGAACATCAATAATAATAACAAAAAATGAAAAAACAACTAACATGAAACAGTTTTGCCATAATTTCGCAAAATAAAAAAGTAGTCAAATTATTTTTCGATTGCCTTTTATTATTTTTGATTATTTTTTCGTAATTTTTATTAATCTCGATTATTTTTCGATTATCTGTAATCGTAATCAATTAGTAATGCGAATCTGAAAATAATCGCAATATAATCATTACTTCACCTTTCAAAAAAAAAAAAATTTAATTACTAATTATTATGATTAGTAACTTAACAGCTATGATTGGGTGTTTGCTGTTGAATGGCAATAGTGAATGTGCGAGTCGTCCTCCGACTCTAAGTACGTTGTTATGCATGAATGGCGATAGTGAAGACAATTTTGAGTTACGGCTTTGGAGGCCATCACGAATTTCACGAATGTCTGCTGAAAAAACGACATTTTGGACGTGTCTGCACACTAGTTCAAGCGCATCTTCCAATTCTGGTGACGATATGTTGAAGTCGTTGTAGAGTACCGATTGCCTTCTACTCCCTCGAATGAATCTATTAATATACGCAAAAACTCTTAGTAGTTTCATGTAGCTATTAATATACTTGTGATTACTGATCAGGTCGATTTTGGGAACAGCAGCTAATGCAACCCTTTGAATTCGTTGTTCCGGTACATCATCTGATGTTGTGTGCCCTACTGTTGGCCACTGGTCGCGAGGATGATGATAAAATTTTGGTCCAGTCGACCATAACGTGTTTCCTACAAGTTGCATATCGTATGCTCCACGCTAAACGATATCAGCTGGATTTTGATTTCTCGGTACGTGATTCCAGATAAAGTTTTTAGATAGGTGCTGAATTTTCGCTACTCTGTTGGCCACGAAGACGTTCCATTTCGAATGTTCAGCCGCTATCCACGCGAGCGTGATTGTGCTATCTGACCAGCAGTACACGTTCGCATTAAGAAGTTTGAATATGTGGAATAAAGCGCCACAAAGTTCCAGCCTAGGTAGTGAATCGTCCCAGACTGCGTATAGGAAGGCTCCGTACGCTTTAGTGCTTGCGTCTGCAAGGGCATGGAATTCAGTGTCGTTATCAATTTTTGCATACCTGGCTTAAAGTGCTCCCATTGTACCCGTATCCCGTGAGGGTCTTCCTCGTCCCATGGTGATTTCAACTTCCATAGTTGTTGCATCAGGATTTTACATGTGACGATCAATGGATTGAGAAGCCCGATGGGATCGAAGAAGTTCGACAATTTCGATAAAATTGAACGCTTCGTGGGTTTGCCACAGTTATCTGCCACAAAGTCGAAAAGAAAGCATCTTCCAATGGTGACCACTTCATACCCAACGTTTTTATGAACTCTGTATCGTGAAAGCGAATCAGGGTCCTATTCCACAAAACAACTTATCAACTTTTCACTTTGTACTTTGCAAATTTTTCGTCAATTTGCAAAGCTTTCTGTTCCACAGAACTATGAAATTTGATAAGTGATAAGTTGAAATTGATAAGTGTAATTTGCAAAGTCTTTGCAATTTTTATGTTCTCTTTGTAATTTCTGTTCCACGTACGTTCTCTTGTGCAAAGTGCAAAGCTTATATTGAAAAGTGTAATTCGCAAAGACTTTGCATATAATTATGCTGTTCCGTTCCACAAAAACTGTAAACTCTATTTTTGCAAAGCAAAATTTGATAAGTTTGTCAAAAATTTGCAAGGTAAATGATCGCTTTGCAAATTCATATTATCATAACTAGTCAAGCTTTCAAAATGTTAAGACGTGAGTTTTTGTTCGACAATAGTGAAGACGCGGTTAAAGCTAGAAATTATAGAGACCGAATTAATTTTTCGGGACTACAAAATTTCAATTTTAAAGAGTGCTTCCGTTTAAATCCAATCCAGGTGGATTTTCTTTTAAACAATGTTGGACAAAAATTAGAGCACAATACACAGCGCAGTCATGCTTTGTCGGCTGAAAATCAACTGCTACTGTGCCTGCATTGGCTCGGAAATGGTTACCAGTACCATGGAGTTGCAGCTTTGCATGGTGTTGCAAAATCCACAGTTTGCAGAACCATCCATAGAGTTGTCGACATTATAATAGACGTTTTATTTCAAAAAACAGTGCGATGGCCCGATGATGTCAGTGGTATTGCTGAAAAGTTTTTTCTGATGGGTGGATTCCCTTCTGTGTGTGGTTGCGTTGATGGCACAATCATTAAAATTGATGCGCCTCCATTACACGAGGAAGGATATGTTGACCGGCATGGAAACCACTCATTGAATGTGATGATGATATGTGGGCCAGACTACACATTTTACAGTGTAAATGCAAGTTGGCCGGGCAGCGTTCATGACTCAAGGGTGCTACGGAATTCGGCTGTAAGTCAAAGATTTGACAATGGATGGAGACCATTTCCGTTATGGATTGAAAAACTGGTTGATACCACCATTACGCCGAAATCCCAATAATCCTGCTGAAGAAGTTTTCAATCGTTGCCACAAAAAAACACGCCGCATAATTGAAAATAGTTTTGGCATTCTTAAAGAAAGATTCCCGTGTCTAAATTATTTGCGACTGAGGCCTGAGTTTGCAGGAAAGACAGTCATAGTTTGTGCCATCTTACACAATATTGCCTGTAGCATCGGAAGGAGTAGTGAAAATATGCAACCCACTGAAGACACTGACAATAAAAGCGAGGAATTGGATGAAAATGCTGAAGAAGAAAATGATGCCCTTAATAATATAGATCAAGAGAGTGGAATGGAAAGGGTTACTTCCCTGCTACAATACTTTACCTAATGCCAACTATTATAGTATTGTTTTAAAATAAAAGTGGTGTTTTGGCCATGACCTTTTTCCACTGCAAAAGCGTTGTATCTTTTTGGGGCATTTTTAGGGTTTGAGATTAAGGTCTCAGAGAATAAATAATAAAGGAAGTATTTTTGTATTTATTTACATCATTTTATTAATTTCAGAGCTTTTTTGTTTTTATCACAAATTATTTCAAAATAAAATGTTTAGAAATCAAATACACACAAATGAAAAATTGGCCTTTGGTAATCAAACCTCCTCAAATAACAGACGCGATACATTTTCTGTTTCTGCCGTTGCAATTCCCAGTGTGATAGCAGAGGGTGGAAGAAGGAGCTCCCTCTCCAGTTTTAGGCATTGAAGTTTCCGGTAGTAAACCTCAACCTCAAGGAGCTCCATCCGGCATTTTTTCTCTCTATCCAAAGTTTCACTTGGAAACTTGGTAGAGCGCTTCCTCTTTCTTGGGTTTAGAGGTGGATTGGCAATTGTTTCTTCTGAAATAGATAATCTGGAATCATTCTCAGCTGACGGTAGATTTTCTGAGTTGCCATAACTTTCTGGCAAATTCAAACCATCTACCACAGCTGAGTCTGATTCCAGAATATCGAGGATGGCCAAGTCAGCTTCATCCATTACCTTGTCCTTCCCACCTCCGGATCCAGTATTTCGGGCGTTATCCCTTTTACTCTGCAAATTGACAAAATTAAATTCACAAAAATACAAAAAGTTTCTCGTTAAAAACCGGAAGCTCGATTTTGATTTTAAAGCCATGGTTTCTCGGGCAAATTTTCTTAGAATTCATCGTAGCTTACGATTTTGATAACCGCTTCGCCGAAAAAAAAATTGACTCACTCTAGTACACATAGCAATTAGTAATATTTTGGTTAAACCGGTTGTTATCAGCCAGAGTTGTTGATTGAGTGCACTGTTAACTCACAACAACAATGTCTATGATGACGTTTTGTTTTGTTGTTGTCAACAACATGCTTGTTAGTTATTATCAATGCACAATATAAGAATTCCAACAACAACAAATGATGCAAATATAATTATTTGCTATGTGTAGGCAATAAATTGTTGTACTTACCATTGTCCGGCTCTTCCAGAGCCCAAACAAACTGTCCCTTGCATAGGTCCATGTTTTTTGTGCTGACGCCAGTTGTAGGGATTGGGTTTTTTTTAACACATCCTCCCATGCTGCCTGTTTATCTAATTTGTTAACCTTCACAAAGAAATATATACTTAAATATGCTTGAAATTTACAATTATTTATTTAAAAAATACTTACTCTGTTGTTTTGAAAACTAGCAAATAAAATGCTTTTTTTTTCTTTTATTACATTTAAAACAGCAAGTTTTTTTTCAATTTGTATTTTGCGGCTCATTTCAACAAGTGAAAAGTGATGAGACAGAAATGCAAAGTTGATAAAACGCTTTGTGGAACACTTTGCACACTCACTGAGCGGAAAGAGCGTAAAGTCTTTGCCAAAATATGCTCAATGCAAAGTGAGATTCGCAAAGAATATTGTGGAACAGAAACGCTTTTCACTTTGCAGTACAATATCAATTGATAAGTGCAAAGTGAAAAGTTGATAAGTTGTTTTGTGGAATAGGGCCCTGGTCTTCTTTGTCTTTAGGTAATATATCGTCGATAATTTCTGACGCGTTTGATGCGAGTTTTCGGAGAGGAACCCCCGCACATTTTAATAAATTTATTGTTTGACGCTTAATTTCGATAACGTCTGATACACTGTCTGCGCCACTTATTAAATTGTCCACGTAAAAGTCACGGAGTGTTACCTGGGATTCGATTGGATAAGCTGACACCTCCTCTATTGCAATCTGCTGTAGGCATTTCACCGCAATGTATGGTGCACAGCTGGTGCCATAAGTTACTGTTTGCAATTGTTATGTACAAAGTGGATTTTGGGATGCTGGTCGCCACAGAATGCATTGCCAATGAGCATCTTGTTCATCGACCCAAATCTGCCTGTATATTTTGGCAATGTCAGCAATGATGACGTATTTGTGTCTCCTGAGGCGGGATAGGATTGTAAATATAGTATCTTGAAGTTGAGGCCCAACTCTCAAGATGTCGTTGAGACACAATCCATTTGTAGTTTTCCAAGACGCATCGAAACGACTCTCAGTTTCGTCGTGGGGCTGTCGATTTTTGTGACCCCATGATGCGGAATGTAGTTAAGCTTTCTTCCACCAGCATCTTCTTCGGTTACTGGGATCATATTCTTCATATTGTATATTCATTCATGAAATCATTGTAATCTCTGTAAAATTTCGAATTATGTTTTAGTTTGGATTCTAATGAGATGTCTACTGAATCACCAATATACTGTGGATCATTCTTAAATGGAAGGCGAATAACAAATTTATTAGTGATGGGGCATCTACGCGTAGTGCGGCGAAAGTAATCTTCACACTCGACTTCATCCGAAGAAAGCTTGGCGATACCAGTTCTGGAATATTATCAAGTGCTCAGAACAATTCCAGTTTTTTGTCCAAGATGGGCTCGGATGAGACTGAAGCGAATACCATGTACGGCGACGGCGATAATGGTTGCCCTATTTGTTCTATCAAAGGTCCTGGAATGGCACCTGCAACCACCCATCCGAGTTTGGTATTTTGAAGAATGGGATCGTTAAGAAGTATTTCGAAGAATAGTCCTGCTCCAATGAGCACATCAACCTGCCCTGGCAAGTGGAATGTCGGATCAGCGATATCAATTGTGTTCGGAATCGAAAGGCTTGAAATATCGATGCGACGATTGGGCTGACATGTTGTAATTGTTGGTATGATGATGGCGTCAATGTTAGCTGCGAAGTCCTGGTTTCGAGATTTAATCGTCATGCAGCATAGGTATTGGGCTCTCGTCTCTCCCTGACCGATTCCGGTGACGCCTATGTCTATGCTCTTCCGCTTCAGTCGTAATGAAATGTAGTTGAGAGCCGGAGTCTAGTAAAGCTCTGGCTTGGATGTTAGCTCCCCGATAATTAAAAATGTATATAATTGCTGTTCTGAGGATAATTTCTGATTGGTAAAGACCGGAACCGTGTTGCAAAACTCACACCTCGATTTTTGCATGCTCAAATGCTCATTTGACATCATGTTTGTTGATTTTAGGTGCTACTGGTTGCGGTTTAAGTTTGAGCATTTTAGGCTGCCCAGCCTCCAATATGTCAGCAATTTGACACCGACGCTCTAAAAATGTTGCTAAGTTTTCCCATGTCGGTAGTTGTAGACTCCTAGCGGTTGTGTGATGATCAAATGAGTGTGTAACTTCTTCTTCCCATTTAGCCTTTGTCTTGGTATCCAGTTTCGAACATACAAGGAGCAACAGTATATCGTCTGAGATTTGCTGGTTTGATGCTAGTGATTGAGCTGCTCGTAGATTGGTGTTGACTACGTCGATGAATGACGATGCATTTGACCTTGTCTCTGATTGTATTTCGAAAATATGCTGGATGTGGGCTTGAAAACGAACGTAATTTTCACAGTGAACAGTCGTGTTTGTTAGTTGCTCTTCATTAAAATAATAATAAATGTGTCCTTAGTGGCTATATTAAGGTGAAACTTATTTAATTCGAGAAAGTGACTCACAATCTATAAATTCTACTTAATGCAAGTTGAATTTTGTCAGTAACTATTAAATATGCCGTGTGTTTGCGGTCAGAAGGTTGATCGCAATCAACATAAAGTACAATGATCGAAGTGCAAAGAGATTTTTCACTTAAACTGTGTCGGTATTTTGCCATCAGATCTCGAATTTCTGCTAAACTCTGATAAGCCGTTTTTTTGCAAAGTTTGTGTGGCTGTGCGGCGTAGTTCTATTCGCTCGCCCCCGCCATCCGTTGTTTTGGAAGAGAGAGATGCAAATAAAATTGCCAACTCTGCGTCGTCGCTCTCTCTAAAGAGTGGTGGAAATTTCAATGTGTGTAGTAATTATCCATCTGGTGTTTTGCCAGAAAGAGACGTTTCTAAAACTGCTAAATCTGCTTCATCGAACTCTGAAAATAATAGTGGAAACTCTAGTAGTGTGTGTGGTAATTGTCAACATGTAGCATTGCATACTGTTGTTAAAGAGCTTGCTGCTCTTGCATGATGATAAAAGGCACCTAATACGAAGCACTGAATGTCTGAACTCTGAAGTTAAAACATTACGGTCGAAGCTTAATGATAGAGATGCAAATATCTCTTTTCTAACATCTGAAATAAAAAGCCTGCGTGAGGTAGTTGGGTGTGCATTTCCACGAGCAGGCTCTTTGTCTGCTGCTGTGCCTATCGCTTTTTCTGCTGCTAATTCTCTTGTGCCTACCGCCTCAAGCTTTGGCGACTGCCGTCTTATGCTGCTGCTGCTACATCTTCATCTTTACTGCTCTCTACTTCTATCTCTTCTCACGCTTCTACTACTACTACTACTAACGTGGTGACTGCGAAATCCGCTTCACAAAAAGCTGCGTCGCTACCTTCATTACTGCCAACTCTTATTGCTCCGACTACTGTCTCAAATGCAGTTGTTCAGTCGCCCGTGGTTGCTGTTGGCACGAATGATTGGACTACTGTGCGAAATAAAAAAGGTCCCAAGTATAAAAATATAGTGGTTGGACGCAATGAGAATCCTGATCTTGATGTTATTGTTAAAAAGAAGTGGGTGCATGTCTCCTCTTTTAAGCCGACCGTGACTGAAGACATGGTTATAGACTATGTATCAAAACAATCTGGGATCGAACGTAAACATCTCGCCTGCCATAAGCTAGTCAAGAAGGATGTTTCTATTGATAGTCTGCGAAGTATAAACTTCAAATTTGGAGTTTCGCCAACATTCTACGAACAAATTTTTAGTTCAAATGTCTGGCCGTCAGAAATAATGGTTCGACCATTTCGATTTTTTCAAAAAGAGCTCATTACAGAACTGGCCAAATAGTGTAAGGTTAGAATCTAATAAGGCTACGAATAAAGCTCTTAAAATCTACTTTCAAAACATGAGTGGAATGCGAACTAAATCTAAGGATATTTTTCTATCAACGTCTCGCGCTGAATTTGACGTTTATGTTTTTGTTGAAACTTGGCTCAACAATGATTTTTATGCCGAAGAATATTTTGACCATAATCTATTTCATACATATCGTAAAGATAGAGACGCTACAAAAACAGGTCACCTCAGAGGTGGTGGTATTCTTATTGCTTTGAGGCGTTCTTTAAGATCCTCAATCTATCAACTTTTAAATTATGATTCACTTCTTGACCAGCTGTCTGTCTGTATTTTTGGCTCATTCGGTAAATTATTTATATGTGTTTCTTATATTCCTCCGAACAGTTCAGATGATTTGTATAGAGAACACGTTGATAACATTGTTAATCTTTACGAAAAAAATGAAAAATGTAATTTTTGTATCCTAGGCGATTTTAATCTCACTGATGTAATTTGGTCTCATTTTCAAAATAATGATACTTTAAGTAATGATATTTTAATACCAACCAATGTTAATAGAGCTCATGAAATTAATTTTATAGATAGTCTTTTTAGTATTAATCTAGTCCAAATCAATAATGTATTTAATAAGCTTACTAAAATACTTGATCTTGTTTTTGTTGATGAAAACTTAATATTTAATTTAGATGAGTGCTCTTTTCCCATAAGTACGACTGATAAACATCACGTGCCCTTTTCTATATCTTTGGAATTTTACGATGTTGTTGGCAATGAAAACAAGAAATCTCTTTCTTATAATTTTCGTGATGCTAATTTTAGTGACTTGAACGCTGCCATATCAGAGATAAAATGGGATACTGTTCTTTCTTCAAATGATGTTTCGGAATGTTTTCAGAAATTTCTGCTCAAGATGTCCGAGGTGTTTTCGAATAACCTTTCCGTTCTCTTGCCTCGTCTCCACAAATTACCCTGGTACACCAAAAATCTTAAAAAACTTAAAAATCAACGAAATAAATATTATAAATTGTACGAGGCTTATAATAATAATATCTGTTACAAAGAGAAGTATTTTTATTACATGAATCAATTTAATGTCCTCGATAAATTTTTATATAATCAATATATATGTAGGTTTGAATCTGAACTGAAAGAAAATCCTAAAGCCATTTGGAAGTACATTCGTTCGTGTATGAATTTTAATGGGGTTTGTTCACGAAATTTGTCTAATACTGTCAATTTATTTGCAGATTATTTCAAGACTAATTATGTGACTGACGATGGAATCGCTGATACAACCACCAATTTTGGTCATAACCAATCCCTGGATTTTGGTTGTCTTTTCTTATCTGAATTAGATGTTATTAATGGTATTTCCGCCCTAAAACCCTCTTTGAAAAGTGATATTGATGGTTTTTGCTCGAACTTTTTTAAGCAATGCAACTCATCTATTTGCGTGCCTTTACGTATAATTTTTAATATGTCTCTTTCTACAGGCGTTTTTATCGATAATTGGAAGATTGCATCTATCACCCCGATTTTTAAATCAGGCAGTCTGACGTACAATATCTCTTGCAATATGATCTGGACAATCTTGTTTCTTGGGGTCTTAGAAATAAGCTTTCTTTGAATATCGATAAATGTTTTTACATGACTATCTCTAAATCAGCAAATACCTTAATTTCATCCTATAGTATATTAAATCATCAGCTCACTGCAGTGAAAGATTTTGTCGATCTGGGGGTACTGTTTGACAGTTGCTTTACTTTTGTAAATCATATATGTTACATTCTGCCAAAGGCATACAGTAATTTAGCCTTTTTACGCCGATATGCGAAGGACTTTAAAGATCCCTATACAAGGAGTTTTCTATTTAATTCGCTTGTTCGCTCAAAATTGGAATATGCTTCCATAATATGGAGCCCAATTTATAACTGTCATGCTAATAGAATTGAAAGAGTGCAAAAAAAATTCACTCGGTTTGCACTTCAACCATTAAACTTTGCGGACCCCTTCCCAACGTATAGTGCTCGTTGTATGCTTATACATTTGAAATCTCTAGAAAGTAGAAGAATTATTCAATCATTAATGTTTGTATACGATGTGATTTGTGGTTTCATTAACTGTCCTGAACTCCTTGAGCAGATAGGCTTTTACGTACCCAACAAAGTATTGCGTTCTCAATATCCATTTTATCTCAATGTTGTCAGAGCTAATTATTTTACCATAGCTCCAACCTATAGGGGACTTTCAGAATTCAATAAAATATCGAAAAAACTGTTTACTGACTTTTCATTGCCAAGGTCGGTATTTAAATTCGGAATCGAATCATTGTATCCTTAGAATATATGTATATATTTTTTAAGTGTCGAAATAATTTACTTATAAGTATTGTTTTGTGAGTCTAGTCTGTAAGGTTATTAAAATCATAGACTCATAAATAAATTGAATTGAATTGAAAAGTGAGGCGCTTAATCCCATATCTAGACTGCAGCAAATCCAGAGCCTTAATGTAATTCTCATCGGTTACTTCCAATGATTGTATTAAGTTAGCAGCTGCGTCAACGAGACATGAGCGAAGGTACTGGAATCTTTCAATGTTTGATAACTGGTTGTGTTATGAACCAGAGTCACAAGCATGATACGAAAGTCCATCCAGTTCCGGTGATGGCCATTGAACTTTGTGAGTTGTAGTTTTGATAGATTGGCCTTATGTAATGGGGGTGCGATCGCAGTGCTGTTAAATATCGTTTCTCTTCGTGTTGGGTTAATCACGTTCATGCGCTACATAATTAGAGCCTTAGCTGCACAAAAGGATTTGTCAAATGTGTCTCGATGAGTTTGATTTAGTTCTTGGTCATTCAGCAGCTCCAACTGTGACTGCAGATAATAAAATATTTCATACTGACGTTCCAGTATGGATAACTTAGCTTCAAGCTCATGTAAGGAAAAACTATTGAGTTGCGGGAGCATCCGAACAATGTTTATTCGATTTAGAATTTGCTGGCGCTGCATGACCTTAATTCAGTACTCATTTACCGACGTTGAGTGTCTAGGCGTCTCGTTCGTATGAGACCATGTTGACTGGGATGTTAGTGGCGTTCCCGACTCGTTCTGCGTTCCTTCTCCTGAGGGGCTGTTACTTGCGGCGTCGTATCAGCATGCACATCTCGGGACTCCATCACTAGTCGTCAGCGTTACTCTCGGCGGTAGTCGAATTACGCAACCAATTTGCTGATTTGGACTTAATCGCTCCAGTTGGTAAACAACGATGGAACTGGCCGGCTCGCTAAATCCGGCTTGAAGGACCTTTTGATGGTTAGTGCGTCACTTACCAAATGGAGCCAACGACTTAATTTAAAAAAACTTGCTTACTTTTTGTTTTTGTGTTTTATTTACGTACTTTGGTTTTTAATTCTAATTGCACATCATGCACATCAATATGTGACGATGCGTTGGCTGTAATTTTCCATCTGTGTTCAAATGCCTATTGACCGACCTTAAATCTAAGAATTCCGTACCGCTATCCCTTTTGTGTTGTTGGAAGTATACCTATTGTTAAGAGTAAACCTACGATGAAATGCATATCATGCGAAGACAACGGGTGAGAGACAAACCCCGTTTGGCATTACAAGTGTTGTTGCCAATGCAGATGTACTAAAAGCTGCGCGAGCTGGACACAAACAAAATAGCGAAGTGCGAACAAACGATGAGCGAGAAAGCGATGAGTTAGAAATTAGGTGATGTATAGAAAAACGAAAAGCAAGTTGCGAGAAGAGATAAGGATAGGGTGAGATCCCAGAATATGGTTAATGCGATACTACATTTAAGATCTTTAAGGTCAAGCGCTTAACAATTGGTTAAGATTAAATATATTTATGTATGTGCGAGGTTGGTAATAACGGTACATGTTTTTTTTCGGTTATGGCGGCGGTACAGCTTACAATGACGCGACTAATTGTAGGTTAAACGATTGACACGATTGGCGAACCGAATGTACCTAATATTAGTTGGATGTGATTTAGCTTATTATAATTTTGATAAATTAGTTACAGGTCCGGCTTCTTTCTGGGAGGTTCCCTGCGAAGTGCGATTGCGAAAGTACCAGTGCCGACCAATAGCACTTCATTCCCTTGGTTGAGGTTGCTTTGGAACGATGACCAAGGTCTGCCAGGCTGGAGCACACCTAATTGCATTTAGTGCATCTCGGGAGGAATGATTATGACGGGCAGAATATTTTCCGAACGGCGCTTACCGTGGCAGTACGGATAAAATATAACCGCCCACTCTTTTATCTAGCTGAAGCCTAAGCCAGGATGTACTGAACAGGGTAACCAGAAAGCTGAAAATCGCCCGCCGATTCGTCTGCGACCGGCACATTGGATGTGCAGGTATAAAGCTCACCGCCTCCTATGACTTAGACTGACATCCAGGGTCTGAGTTGCAAATTACTGGTGGATAATGGCTCTTTGATCTGTCAATGGAGAGCATACTTTTGAAGCTGATGCGACCTCGGTTGCTCAAGCTGCAAAGTCGGGCACTGGTAATAGTGGCAGATCCGACAATGGTTAAACCTTGGTGCAAATCAGGAGAGTGGCGGTAAGGCGATGCTTTGTATTAGTACCAATGCGGGTAGAGGGGTGACCGCAAGTCAACTGAAGAAGAGCAGGAAAAGGGAGTAAATGGCTGCGGCAATACCTAAGGTGAACATACTCCCTTCGACTTCTGTCTCTACACCCAAAACGGTTACGAGAAAATTTAAAAGATCAAGCGATGACACGTCTATTCTGGAATATTCTTCCGATGGGGACCAGAGGTCTGTGCGGGCAGTGGGAAAAAGTCACAAGGCATGCTCAAGCCAAAAACCTGCATGCTCAAGCCAAAAACCTGTATGTTACGTTCCTCCTGTACAGGAGGTTGCCGAAGGATCCCGAACGCCGGATGAAATTCAACCATCCTCCTCTGGTTCATTCGGTAGATTGGCTACCACGGTTAAGGCGGTTTAGATACATCCTGACAATGATAAAGGAATAGAGACTCCCTCGGCTGAATTAGCGGGTTCGTCAGAGCCTCTGCTAGGATACCGTGTTCATATCGGAAATCGGCTGAAATAGCCAATGCGAAGGGAACCCGTTTACCAGGAAAGAGACAACTTCAGGCAATGAAGAGGGCGCTTTTCTGGTGGTGGGTACAGTCGTGGGCCCATTGAAAGTTCTTCGAAGTAGTTACGGATGCCGCCTCACCTAGACCTGTAACGGATTCATTTTCAAGTCCAGGATAAGGAAAGAGAATGGATGAGATTAATTTCTGATGTGTCTAGGCGGAGGCTCGTCGGAAAGCAGATGCGTTTGGATGCCCGAGGAATTTTTCGTTTGGAACCTGTATAGTAGAATTGTCGTTACCTCACCAGTTTTTTTGTACCAAGGGTATTTTAAAGCTAGCAACCCCCATCAAAATATATGTTTGTATAAACTCTCTCTTTGCGGAGTAATGCTCTAATATTTCAGTTAGCTTACAAATAGCATTAAATTAATGCTTTTAAACACGTGACACTTCCTTCTACTTATTAATTAAATTTATTCAGGTGGCAACCCTCTCTAAAACTATTTTTGAAATTACGCACTTTTTAAATTTGTAGTTTGGCGCTCATATTGTAAAATGTCGTTTACTTTTTATCTAACCTAATTGACATACAAACAGGTGGCAATCTTCTGGCAAAATTTTTGGGAAATGAAGCTTTATTGAACTTGACCTACAATATCCGTATTCGTTTCGCCATCCGTTAGCGAGTGGTGAATCGATAAAGCATCTGGCATAAATTAAATGGATTCTCTTCATGAATGTCTTGGGAGCACTGAGTTATTTGGCATTTTAATGTTGACCTCCCACGACGAAAATGTGCGCGATATACATATATAATTTTTAATTTTATCACCCTTACAACTGCTGCCGCCGCCCCAGCTGCCGTTCGAATCCAGCCAGTAGTTGCAACGACCACTACACCCGTCAGCTATTCCACTGTCAACGTGGCTCTTAATTCAGCCGACGAGATTCCTAACCAGGATGACTACTTAGATGTTAGTCAATGGGAAAATGTGGTTTTGTGCAAATAAAATCCAATCAAAAGCACAGGTTTTACAAATATTTATGTTCTCCTTGATTCCGGACAAGCGTCCCACAATGTTTCAAATTAACACTCAAATTTCAAACAAGATTTATCGGTGTCGGCAACTGTAGAATATATTCGTTTGGCACACCATCGTGCGTCGTAAGATTCCGCAATAAAATTCGATACCCTCAAGTGATGATAGTACCAGATAACACAATAACGATACCTTTGATACTTGACCGAAATTTTATGAAAGCATTTAATATACGTTTAAAACAATTTAATAACAAAGATAAATATAATTCTAATTCGATAAGTTAAGTTAAAAATTATTTACGACCTTTTGAACAGACAAATAATACGGCCAGGTTTCCTTATGCCTCTGTCATCGTGCTGGTGAAGAAGGAAAATGGAGAAACACGAATGTGCATTGACTATAGAGCGCTCAATAAGAAAACTAATCGAGATAACCTCGAATATATGTCGGGAAAGAATTGGTTCACCCTACTTGATTTAAATGGACGGGTTTAACCAAGTCACTATGGACCTGGATTCTATTCCACTGACGTCGTTCGTCACTCCACGTGGATAATTCGGAGTTACCCGTCTGCATGTTAGCAGCGCAAGGTATTGCGTGCTCTTTCCTCCTCATGCGGGAACATCCCCGTTCGCCTTTTGGTGACACTTTGGGTGTTGCTATTTATTACATTGTCCTTTCTTGATCTCGTCCTATCTGGGGTTTGAGACTGGGTAATACAACTACTATTACGTTAGACGAAAGATGCAAAGTGAATTTCCTAATGGAGTTCAAAATGACGATTAGAGTGAGAAGATCGTGTCTTTTGCAAAACTCCAACGAACATGTTTGTTATTTTCTTTTACTTTTTCTTCATTGGGGTTATAACCGCGTAGGCCTCTTCTAACATAGCACGCTTTGCTAACTGGCGCCAGCTAGAGATCCAAAGTCCGTTTCCACCTGGTCTTTCCAACGCAGAGGAAGCCCTCCTCTTCCTCTACCACTAAAAGCGGTAGGCCGGATCACATTCTTCCATACGTACAACATGATCTAAATGGCCAGAGTAGCTCTTGAGTCTTAATTCCTTGAACTATGTGTATGGCGCCACATAGCTCATCGTCTGCAGTATTCGCCACCGCAAATATCCATAAAGGTCCAAATATCTTTCGGAGAAATTCCAACACTCCGAACTCTCCAAGGGCCATCTCATCCGATGTTGATAACGTCCAAGCTTCTGCGCCATACAATAACACGGGCATGATATAGAGCGTGGTTTTCGTTCATCCAGAGAGAACTTTACTGCTCATTTGCCTACACAGCCCAATGTAGCACTGGTTCGAAAGAGAGATTCTTCGTTAGGCTTCAAGGCTGATATTATTGTTGGTGTTAATGCTAGTTCCAGGATAAACAAAGTTCTCTACTTTGTCAAGACGCGACTGCGCTAACTGTTTATTTTATGATAGGATACACCTCGTTCACACCCAGACCCAATCGTTGTTGATGTTATCGGCAGGTATACCAAATTGAGACATCGCAGTATATATGTACTTAGGACACTTTTTCAAGTGCTATCGAAAGCCGATTTGAAGGCTACAAAGAGACGGTATGTGTCGATTTTCTTCTCGGGCCTTTCCGAAAAGTTGGTGTATCGTGAATATCTCGATTGTCAATAGTTGACTTGCCAGGCCTATAGCCACACTGATAAGAATCAATAACTTCGTTAGCTTAAATCTTGCATACAATATGTGATAATGCCGTCATCAGCGGTTTGGGGTTCGGGATCTTCCTCTTCCCCTCATTATAATTTGTTCCATTGTGTGCTTTTGTTCTTACAGGAATTTTCTCCAGTCGTAATACCTTCCGTAAGTAGCCGCACTCTTTGCCCTCATGAATTTCGGCCTTCTCTTCTTTCTCAGCCACCGGTAACGTTCCCGTACAGCTCGCCTTGCTCCTTTTTTCGAGGTCGCTGAAAGCCAATGAATTCATCAACGTTGGTTCGTAGTTACAGAGGAATGTGTCTTATTGAACGAGTCTTAGAGTAGAGTAGCGAAGTAGTCGCCGTCTTTTGGGATTGTAGTTTTCAGACGTCGAGCTTACCTTGTGTATTTAGACGCATGTTCTTTGCTGCACAGAGACCTATGCACATCTTGGCTGCAATAATGTAATGTTCCGAATCGTTGTACGGTCCTCGGAGTGTACTTGAAGCATGCGTTTTTCTATCTGGAGACACCCATATAATTTGGTTAATCTTTCTATGCTAGAACACGGTGCTACAGACTACCATATTTCGGGCCTCGGCAAAGTCCATCAGTATCAGTCCGTTGGAGGAGTTCTCGTCATGGGGACTGAATTTTATGACAGAGTGACTAAAAATGCCTTCCTTATCCACTCTGACATTGAGTTCGCCAAAAACGATTTTGTTATCACGCGCTCGCAGAAGTGACTTACGCCCTTTTATTTTTTGTTGGTGATTTTTTATTACGTGGCGGGTACCGAGCACAGCCACAACCAGATACTGGGGAGTTTAGTTTTTGTATACACCAAACACATATTCGTATGTCAAGTACAATTTTAATGCCCGAAAATTATTATTATAATTATTTCACTGAACTTTAATTTAAATTCCAAACCAAGGCGAATTTATAGAAGGTGATGGCATAAGAGCAGCTGATTTGATTTTTTTTATTCAGCTACATGTATTTTGTTTTTGCTTTTGCGTATGAGCTTTCAAAAGCCGTAAAAGCAAAAATAAAATATATTTGAATTTTGACAACTCTTACGCAGAAACAAAAACAAAATACATAGGAATTTTGCAGTTGTATTTATAACACCACCTTGTATGGATTCGCCTTGTTCCAAACAATATAAAACTCTCAAAACTTTTAAATTGACTTCACCGTACATTTATCTAAGAATATTGTAACAACCCTTTCTTTATGTCCTTACTACGGGCCGGGTATACCTATAGACTTACATATAAATATACATCATATTGCCTGGTTTTCAATACCAACAACGAATTCATTACAAAACATGCATCTATTTTGTTTTCGGTTTTTGGTGAGGAAATTATCAAAGTCAGTCTTAGGCGAATTTGTTGCGCAAATTGAGAAAATATACATCCAGTGGCGAGTAAAACCAATTGAACCGGCTTTTTTTTTGTAAATATTATCAAGGTTTTTCATGAGAAATTATTTTAATTTTATATACAAATATGGTTCATACTATAACAAAACCCCTGTAAATTGAGGTTTTAAACTTAATCAAAATATATCAAAACTATACAATTGTCTACAAATTTCAAATTTTATGAAGGATGTGCACTATCTTGAACATATAATACATATGTGTGTAGATACATCTTGTACATGTAAAGACGTGTACATACATACATATGTATGTGTGTATCTGTATACAATTGTTACTATTCAAAATTTTGTCGAAGATATGTATGTATGTATGTGTATATGTTTGTATGGACAGATGTTTGAACAGCTCATATCAGTACCTCCGAATTTCTTGATTTAATTTTTTATATTCATTTTCCATAGCATTCCTGGCGATTTCAATAATTTTATCCATATCATCCGGACCAGATCCGGCGGTATGAATTTCAGGTAAGATTTGTATAATGGCGTGGCCTGAATGAAACGTCTTATTTTCTCCATTTAAAAAGTTGTATTTAGATATAACGACTGGCTGAATAGGACTTTGACTCTGTAGAGCGATGTGGAAAGGACCTTTTTTGAATGGCAACAGAGTCTCTTTTGTATTGCGCGTACCTTCAGGGAAAAATAATAGCTTGCAATTACGTTGTTGGATTGCTCTTGACTCCTTCTGTAAAGCATTGATGGAGTCTATTTTTCTGGAGCGATTAATGAAAAGCGTCCCCCATAGCCATGCTCCGAACCCAAAGAAGGGAAAGAAAAGGACTTCCTTTTTCGATACTACTGTTGCCCGCCCAATAACTGGCCACAAATACGCTAATCCTAAAGAAGAAAAAAGTTCTTATGTATACATACATATAAATATGCATATACGTTTCTTCAATGTTGAAGAATGCGATTTATACCACACAAGTCAAGAAAGCTTTGATGATTAATAAGCACAACAGCACCGTGATCCACTCGAATATTCTCAAGACCTCGCACAGTCATTGTAACGCCCAATGCTTTACAAAGCCGTCGACAGCCCCATGCTGGTATCCTGTTGATATAAATAATTTGCATACATATATATTATGTAGATTTCCAAAATATATTTACTTACAAAGCATTCCTATAGTCACGTGGTCTTAAAATCATAAGAGGTATGCATATAAGAACGACAGCACCCGATCCAATAATAAAAATCGCCATTTTCAGTTGATATGGTGCTTTGGAGGAAAAACTCAGGATAAGCGCCAAAATACAGGTCAGGCCAATCATCTCGCACACACAGTCCATTTCGTTGTCTAAAATATTAAAACAGTAATAAACCATTTTTAATTTTAACTTTCTGCCGATACAAATTTCAAACATTGCTCACTCCGTCAAAATTATAAATCACATTAACCCAATTAGATAGACATTCGATTTTTTGACACAAAAAAATTTAAATTTGACATTTTAAGGCGTAAAATGGATAAAAATAAACAGTAACAACCTTTAACCACCTCATCTGAATTCGTTTTGGCTGTGACCATCTCAGAGGCTATAAAAACATTTTTTATTCATTAAAAATTCTATTATATACTCGTACATCTACTATTGACCATACAACGCGATAAGTGTCAATACTGCACATGAAATATCCGCGCCACTCTGGTATTGGGTATAGAATACTCGTACAGTAATTCAGTTGGACAAAACAAAAAATTTAAATATGCTTATCTGACAATTTTTTTGATTGATTGCAATTTTCAATATTTTTGTATACTGTTATTAACACTTTAAAAAAATTAAAAGGGATTTTACGAGTTGAATCACATGCAAATTGTTGTTGGAAATTTAACCAGTTCAACCATTTGACACGTTTGAAACCCACTTTTACCAATTTTGTTTCTGTTTGTGAGAGAATAGAATCAATGAGAGAAAAGAGAACAGCGGTACTACCTCTGAAAGTGTAACATAACCCTGAAATCACAATTCAACAGACATCGATGTCATGCCCTGTTATGGACTGCGCTGACAAAGAAAATATAACTATAAGAAGGCACAACACGATACTTTTCCTTTCGAGTTAATCAACAGGGTAGCGCATACCTTTCGACCAAATGAGTAAATGATTGAATGAAAAGGGTAGGCGCTACCAGAGAACTTAGAAGTATGAGAAGCTGCAAATTTGTGGACTGCAAAAAATTGTGTCTGAAACGTATCCAAACTGGGTTCCCTTCAGCTATTTAACATTTCCAGATAACATTCTAATTTCTGAAATTTTTTCCGTACTTAATTGTACAGTTTTTACAGTATTATATTCATTTGTACCTAAATAGAATCACATCAGAACTTTTGTGAAGTGATGCAACTGTTTTCAGGGATCGCTGTACAAAAAATGCACTGATAGTAAATATTTTATTTTATATCCTATTGAATTAATAAAATATGTAATGTGTTTGTATTTCGCATTTTAAACTATTCCAAAAAATTCGACATATGAAAACTTTTTGACGATTTTGTATATTAATTTTTAATGAAATAGAATCGGAACAGGATTCGAAAAATGGGGTAAAAGCTGAAACGTGCATTATGATAATGTGGCCGGCGACTATACGTGCCAAGACACGGCAGACGCTCTGCGATCGTTGCTTAAACGGCTAATTATGCAAATCATATCAATGTGTGCGAAAAGAAGAAAAAACTTACGACTCCAACGAAAACAAAAGAAAAAAGAAAAAGGAGTAAACCGCGAAAAAACTGTTTTGGCAAGTGTAGACGGCAGAGGAGGTATGTAACAAATAAGGATAAGAGAGGGGAGGAAATATAAAGGGAGCGTTTTTCGGCAAATTTTGTGTCGATGCGCCAACTGCGCGTGCACGTGTACGCAAATGAGTTGATGCGCACCACGATGCAGAGATAAGAAGGTGACGACAAAAGCACTTCCGTTACTTCGTATTTGCCTCGTTTGAAGGATTGACGTCACAAATGGCTTTTGATTTTTCTGAGTTTTGAGTGATTTTTACGAAAACTTAAACACAGAATAATAAATGTGAAGTGCCGGCCTTTGTATTGTAATAGTTGCAGCGCAAATAAAAGCCCAAGTACAGTTATCACCTTCCTTTTCTTCTCGCTATTCCTGTGATATGAACATCTGGGACGTGTACACTGGCGGCGTTGTCGTTATCTGATTTTCTATCATTCTTGGATGCGCACATGAATTATATAGATAATATAATTTATATATATCTTATATATAAGTTATATAAATTTAATAAAATAAATAAAAATAAAATGTCTCGAAGCGGAAACTCAACTCTGGGCTAAGCAAGATTTTTCACATATTACATCGTACAACTTAACCGGCGAAGCCACAATAGATGTTACGATGTACCCGCTTAAAGGGCTAATTATTCAAATCTCTACTCGTGAGCATTTGGACAAAAAATTCTAAAATCTTCTAGAAAAATGGCAGAAATTTGTCAAACTACGTTGACAAAGTGCATTATTGTCTGATATTGCGATGTTGAGACTTTTCAATGATCGTCGATGGTTTATAAAATTGAAGATTTTAGCATTTTTTAGTTCGTCGCGAAAAAGATTGTGCGTTTATGAATGCATTTTTTGTTGTTGTATGTAGTTTCAGTCATTTCAGAATATTTGACGCCTGCGCAGGCACAGGTGCAGCTGCGGGTGTGATTGCGCTGAGATATGATTTAGCATAGATCAAGGTTGAATTTATGCCCATGCACATACATATGTACATACATATATATGTATGTATAGAAGTGCAAGAATTTGCAAAAACGTAAGAATCTAAATCAACCCCCAAATTTTAACACAAAAACGCGTGGCCAGGTCTCGAACTCGCGCAAAACGAAAGCATACATAATATTGTGGCGAATTCTCAACCAATGGCACCACAGAACGCAATGGAGTCCTCAAATCTCAATCGCTACTTGAAGTTTTGATGCAAATACACAAATATGTAATATATGTACATATGTACTTTTCGCATCTAGAGAAAAGTGATATCAACACCAAACCTCAAGTAAAATATTAAATCGGAAGTGAAGTCATAAGTTATAGTAAATAGTTATTTTCAAAAGATGCATATTAATTTAATTTTTTACCTAAATACATATATCAAGAATATTTACCTATGTATATCAAGAATATTTTTGATAATATTTAGAAATGTCTATAAATTTGTTATTATTCTTGACAAGCCCCATAATAGAATCATTTCAGATTCGAGAATGTTAGATACATAAAATCTTGTAAAATGCCGTGTAAGAAGGTGCTGGTATAGACGAATCTTTATTATGCATTACACATATCACATTTGAATATATTTTTGCGACATTTTTTTTTAATTTAATTTTTAAATTTTTATTGTCATTATCAGTCTTGCACTTTAAGTTTTAAATACAGAATAAATATAAATGTTTTGCTAACCTGCACAAGTTTTGTCATTTTTTTAAGCAATAATGTGTATGTGCATATTCTTATTTAAAAACTATTAAATTCATAAATACACTGAACTCTTTATTTCGTTCCGAATATTAACCAAATCGTACTGTCTTAAATTTTAATGTTTATTCCCATCTTCATTCGTTTGCATATTTGTTACCATCAAATTTTATATTTTTCCCCTGCTAACATTGAATTTAACATTTTTCGTGACTTAAAAATTATTATTTAACAGTGTGGTGGCGAGCCAGTTTGGAAACGTATCAGCCTTGTGAACGACCCTCGCCGAATAGTTTCCACTTTGGGTTTGCAGCTTCTCATATTTCTAAGTGCTATGGTGCTACCTTCAGAGAATATAACGTACCTATGTATGTATGTACTTACATATATTATAAGCGTAACAATCGTTGTCATACTAAGTATACATATGTACATACATATGTACATAGATAATATGTCGTGCATACATACATATATAAATAACCAAATATACATATTTATATATAAGTTATTTTATTTATTCATTAAAAAGTAAGCTCGAACAACTGCTTTTTAGGCACCAAGCCGTGTGTTTATTTTGAAAGCAAACTTAGAATTGGCAATGAAATATTTCTTACACCTAATTTAAGCTAAGAAGTCACGTTGCACTTGAAGTCGTTGTTGTTGTTGAAGTAGCAGCACTGATACTCCCATGCAGCGGCGGCGCTGTGTCAGCAATTGTTCCGGATGCGCGTGTGGTGTCGTTCACCCGTGGGATAGCGACCACTGTCCGAGTCGCATGCTTGCGTAAGCTTTTAGGTGTTATTTATTTGTGGGAAGCTATGTAAGCCAATTTCGGCATATGTTGCATTAACTCCTCCCTCTTTAAAGCATGCAGCGTCCTCGTTGGATGTCGTTGAAATATTGTCAAGTGTATGGATTGAACCTTTCGTTGGTGTAAGATTATTATTGACCTGAATTCGAAATTTTGTTTTTTGATTGAGGAGAATCTTCTTTGCTGACATTGCAATCAGTGCAAAAAGTGATAGTATCACTACTGTGGATCCCGTAAATAGGCTGATCTTGTATTTAGTTGGTCTTGCAAAAAGTTGGTTTCTATTTGTATAATTTTTGTGTTCAATCGTTAAACTTGTGTTGTCGTATTTTATCAGGAAAGTTCCCTGTAGACTGATAACTTCGTTGTCTATCTTTAGAGATCCATTATAGCCGTTAATAAGCAATAAACTGGGTGTTACTTCTTCTATTGTTGGTATATGGTGGCTATTGATTAAAGTGCAGTTGGATGCGTAGCCCTTTAGCAGATTTGGTATGCAGCTACCTTTAGTGCCTTCTTCTATATTATTTTGCTTACATATTATTAAATCGTTAACATTTTTACAACTACTTTTGACACCAAATATGTATGTCTTTATTACAAATAATTAAATTTCCGAGTTTAATTACCTTATTTCCTAGATTTACAGGTTTTGTTATTATTGATTTACAAAGTTCTTCATTTGTTAAAGGAAATTTTACAATATAAATGATAGATGATAAGTTTGGTGCAATTTTAACATTGCTAAATTCAATAGCTTCGATTATATTTAAGTAAGGCGTATTTTGTTTTTCTAATGTTTCTTTGATTACAACTATTTCTTCATTTGATAAAATAAACGAAGTTACAATTCCGGCTTTCGCTCATTGGATAGAATAATCTATATTTGTTAACTCTTCTTTAATAACTTTTAAATTTCTTTCAATACCTTTTTCTAATTCTAATTTAACAACATCATTCGATTTAATTTCACTTAATATTACATTTGAAATGTATGTTAAATTACTTATTCTTTCTAGTATAGACTTATTAATTATTACTTGTTGATTGTTATTAATTAGGAGGTTATTTATTTTATTGTTTATAATTTTTAAATATTCATGGTCTGGGGATCCAGCCAACCATTTCCATGCTGTACCAAGAGAATCTAGTGATCGCTTGGTTATTTTGGGTTTGAGCAGAGATAGTAGGGATCGGATTGATTTTTCTTCTTGGGATGGAAATGAATAACCACGACTTTTCCTTCTACTGAGGAATGTATTTCATTAAGCACGGAGTCAAATAGGTCAAGGTCAATAGTGTGTATTAGTCTGAATGTTCCGGTCTGGATCTTTGCGGTTCCCATTTCTATCGTTACCAGGTGGGTGTTCGTGTAATCCAAAATTTTAACTTCTGCGTTGCACAAGCAAGCAAGATGAAATGGAGTGTATTATTTTTGTATGAAACTTTTGTGAACGGTTCGGCCTGATTTTGTTACAACTATGTTGCCTTTGTCCTCCTGAACTATTTCTTTTTTATAACGGGGTGTTAACTTATTGCCTAGTTTCTTATTTATTTGTACGTAAATAACGTCTTCGTTGTTGTATGTTTTAAAATAAGTTATATTTTTGTTGTGCAGCTCCAGGTCTTTTTCTTGTTTGTTTTTGAGATTTTTGATTTTTTCTTGTCTGTTTATTTCGAAAGGATTAGGTCCGATTTTTCTTCCAAAAAATATTTCTACGGGCTTTCGTTTTGTGTTGGAATGAATGGTATAATTATATTTATATAAAGATCTATTAAGAAGAAATTCAATGTCGGTATGAGTTTTCTCTGCTTTAGTACATCTCAGTACTTCGGAAAGTGTTAAATGGAATCGCTCTATTTGTCCGTTTATTGAACTTTTATACAGTGGAGTTTTGAAGATTTCTATACCATATTGGGTTTCTAACATAAGGTTATAGTGGCTGATTTTAGGGATTTTTCATTATCTATTACAATTTTTTCGGGGATTCCAAATATTGTCATGAGGTCTCTCAATGAAGTTTTTATATCCTCGGATGATCTAGAAGGTACGATTTTTGCTTGCGCGTATTTTGAGAACTTATCTATTGCTGTGAGCACTATTTAATTATTAGTATTGTAAAAGTCTATATGGACGATTTGGCCTGGATAATTGGGGATCGGAGTGGCTTTTAGAATGGGTTTTACCGGGTGTCTTTCGTACTTGTTTTCTAAGCAAATTTTACATTGCTTTGTAATTTTTTTTATTTTGGCGTTCATTTGCGGGAAATAAACCCTTTCTAAAAGTTTTGCTTTATTTTCTGTCGGATTACGATGAGCTGTTATGTTCGTTGATTATTTCCGTTTCTTGGTCAGACTCGTGTAAAATATCTTTTATGCACTTCGGGGTATAACGTACTCTGTACCTGCTGAAGTGATTTTGGTGTATTGTTTGTATTTTCCCTAGGATGCTATCTTCAGTTATTAGGCAATTAGTTACAGAGGGATTGAAATATTTTCTTAAAAGCGAGGTGAGACTCTTTTCTGTAATATCTCTTTCAACTATGGTATATCTATGATAGATGGAGAAAATTATTTGGAATTGGTACGATGAAGTCTGGCCCGTGGAAATGAAAATTTGATTTTTAAATGCATTAATGGGTGCGTCAGTGTATGGTATTAATGTTTGAGCCGAACTTTCGTCACTATGTTGAGTTGCTGTCATAGAATTTATTTGCTGCGGTGGTCTAGAAAGTGCGTCTGCTACCACCTCTGCTAGGGCAGGCACCTTGATGTGGTGCAGGGGCTTAATCGAATCACAAATCGGATCTGATCAGGAAGAGGGTGCACTACCCAAATAGTGCACCACCTTGATGATCGGAACCGCTTGAGAACGATGACCAAGAACTGCCACCTCCTAATCCAGGGTGTTATGCGACACCGTGCCCATTGGACGATTTGCAGCCAGGAGGACAATCGGCTGTAGTAGTACGGCGCCTTCTCGACACCGGGCCGCCTCGAGGAGTAACGTGGCCTCACCGCGACAAGGGGCGCTGGCGCGGCGTATTTTTTGAGATCCCCACTCAAATAGATAGACCGTGAGTATCGCCTTGGCGAGAAAGCGGTCGTACGAAAAAGATGAAGACAACTACCAACAACAAAAACAAAAACAAAAATGAAGAAGAGAAGAAGGAAGACCAGGGGAGAACAGGGAGACGAGGCACTGCCCTCCCAGTTGACCTTTCCCCCGCAGAGTCAGCCCTCTTTGCCGAGCACGCTCGGGAAGATAGTGACGGGCCCTCCACGAGCAGAGAAGCAGCACGCCGCCGAAAAACAACGGGCAGTGGGAGTGACAAACCTGTCGAGGCAAGATCAGAGGGATCAGTCTCCAGGCATCGCTCCAGATCACCGGCCTCGTCTACCACGACCGTTGAGACACGATCGGACGGATCGGTCTCCGGGCATCCAGGTAGATCAGCACACACCAGTCACCATTCACCGGAATTCGGGCCAGGCAGAGTGCAAAGCCACCAAGGGAAGCGCAAGCGTAGGAGGGGCAAACCTACACTTCTACCTACCCGAGGAAGACCAGGAGCCCTAGATGACCGCAGAAGATTAAGGCTGTCTGGCCTGGAACAGGGCAAATCTCCGGAGACCGCCAGAGATATGGCGGTACTGAGAGCGCGAATAGATCAAACACCCGCACCCGTCGAAGAACGCAAGGGCGGGGGGCCTAGTGCCCAATACAGGCGAAATATAAGTGTACCCGCACCCGCACTAGAGCGGTCGAGCGGGAAAGGAGTAGCAGACAGGCCCGCGCCCGCTGTAAAGCGGAGAAGCGGGCATACCACCAACCAAGACATACCTGCACCCGCTGATAAGCGGAGGAGCGGGCAGATCACCCCACAGGCACCGAGCTCAAAACGGCAGCGGGCACACCCACCTCCCCCATCGTCGGGCTCAGCAGAAACAAGGGTAGGGAAGGACCCAGTGGAACCGGCGGGTGGAACAGGGCAGCCTATCAGCTACTCGGACGCTCTCAAAGGCATCCGGCTGGCAGTACTGCCCGAAGGCTACCCGGCGGAAACGCTGAGCTCCGAAGACCTTACCGATCTGCAAGAGGCGATTATGGATGAGGTTTTTAAAGGGTGGACCTACCCGCTCGCCTTTTGTGGCGTGTACTTTCGTCCGGGACTACTCCTTGTAGACTGTAAGGACGAAAAAACTGCGACATGGCTTGTGGAGGCGGCACCGCGACTCGGGGCATGGAAAGGACCGAAACTTTGTACGAAGAGGGGGGATGAGATACCCCCAACGCATACGGTTATGGTGTTCCTCATCAGCAGCAGTATCGAGGACAATGGCATCAGGCTGACACTAGGGATGGATGAAGGGTCGTTCAGCAGACTGAAGCGAGACAGCTTCAGGTTGAATTACAGGTTCAGCTTCGTCACCGTCAGGCCCTGGCGACCAAAGATCGCGGGCGAACCAGATGCGGCGTCGGGAAAAGTTCAGGACGAAGAGGTGTCTACGGAAATGGCCAAACCATCCGAAGCACCGGCCAAGTCTCTGGCATTCCCGGCGAGTTTCCTTGAACCGGCAAGGACGGTCATCGAAGCAGCGGAAGTTCCCACGACGCAGGAACTGATTGAGGGACTCGACCTAGGTAGGCTCGAGCTAGACAGAGGCAGCGAGAGCGAATTAAGGCTCTCGGAGATCGACGAGCCACAACTATGACCCCGTCCGTGACAGTAACCCAGATCAACCTCCACCACGCGAGAGCAGCTTCGGCTGTTATTGCTAGGAGGTTCGCCTCGGAGGATCTGGGTATAATACTGGCCCAGGAGCCGTGGGTCTACAAGGGCAAAGTAAGGGGCCTGCAGGAGTCAAATAGTAAGGTAATTTGGGATCTCTCATCTGAAAGACCCAGAGCATGTGTAGTGCTTAAGAGCAATATTGATTACTTTTGCATTACAGAGCACCTAACTCGGGACTTGGTAGCAGTTCAGGCAAGACTGGAGGTGGATGGAGTATCCAAAGATATAGTACTTGCCGCTGCATATTTCCCAGGGGACACTAACACCATCCCCCCGCCCGAGGTTCAACAGCTAATAAGGTACTGTTAAAATGCAAAGCTACCCCTTATCATCGGATGTGACGCGAATGCACATAGCGAAGAGTGGGGCAGCACCGACACCAACAAGAGGGGTGAGTCTTTATTAGAATATATACTAAGTAATGATCTGGACATATGTAACGTCGGGCAAACACCGACGTTTGTCACCAGAACCAGAGAAGAGGTACTAGACATTACTCTCAGTAATAAACTGGCGGATAATCTGGTCTCGAAATGGGAGGTTTCCACGGAACCTTCTCTGTCGGATCATAGAATCATCCAGTTTGATCTGAAGGTTAAGTCTATGGCGGGCAAATCCATGAGAAATCCCAGGAGGGCTGACTGGGAGAAATATAGTAACCTAATTAGCCTAAACTTATCTAGCATAGGACACACTCGCAGGGGAACGAACTGTATGGAGTTAGAAAGCAGGGTAACAAGGCTTAATGACATAGTCACGGATGCCTTCAACTGCAGCTGCCCCGAGACAAAACCAAAGGGCAAAACAAAAACACCCTGGTGGTCTGAGTACCTCTCTTCCCTTAGGAAAACGGTGCGGAAGCTATTCAACAAAGCAAAACGCACCGGATGCTGGGAGGAATACGCAGCAAATCGAACGAAGTACAGTAAGGAGATAAGAAAAGCAAAAAGAGACAGCTTCAGACGCTTCTGTGAGGACATTGCTTCCACTCCAGTTGCAGCAAGACTTCACAGAGCTCTAGCAAAAGAGAAAATAGAGACAAAACTAGCCATTAAACTACCGAACGGTACGTATACCGCTAGTGAAGAGGAAAGGGCGCTAGCTCTGCTGTCGACTCACTTCCCGGATGCCTCCGCAATCGACATGGAGCCTTGGTCACGGAAATCGAGACCATCACAAACTGACTGGATGATGGCTAAAAGTATATTTACCCATCATTCAGTGAGGTGGGCCATGAGCTCGTTTGAACGGTATAAGTCTCCGGGAGTTGATGGCATACTGCCAGTGATGTTACAGCAGGGCGGCGAAGGTATAAATTCGCACCTTGTGAATGTTATGAGGGATTCGCTTGCTCTTGCCTACATTCCAATGGTATGGGGGAGAGCTAAGGTAATTTTTATACCAAAGGTAGGAAAAAGGGACTACTCACTAGCGAAGTCCTTTAGACCAATCAGTCTAACCTCCTTTGTACTCAAAACAATGGAGAAGATCATCGATAATGAGATAAGGTCAAAAACTCTGCGAAGAAAACCTCTTCACCCAAGTCAACATGCATACAGAGCGGGACGATCTACGGATACTGCTCTGTACCAACTGACGACGGAGATACAGAGTGCATTCGACTTCGAGGAGACCGTTATATGCGCTTTTCTGGATATAGAGGGAGCTTTCGACAACGCCACGCATACAGGGGTATGCCAAGCGCTAACGAAAAGGAACGTGCACTCATCCATATGCAATTGGATAGAGGCACTACTTAGGACCAGAACAGCGGAAACAACTGTAGCGGGTAGCGTTGTGCAGCTAAAACCCAGTAAGGGCTGCCCACAAGGGGGAGTAATCTCCCCTCTTCTGTGGAGCCTGGTAGTGGATGAACTGCTACAGTTGCTAACTAACAACGGAATTCGCTGCCAGGGATACGCGGATGACATTGTCATTATAGCTAGAGGGAAATACGAGAACACATTATGCGACATCGTACAAAGAGCTCTTAATCTTACAAAGGAATGGTGCGCCGGGGTGGGGCTCAATATCTACCCACACAAGACGGCCATCGTACCATTTAGCAGAAAAAGGAAACTACCAGGGATGAGAACTATCACCCTGGCAGGGATCGAAGTCAGCATGGTGAGCAAGGTGAAATACCTAGGTCTCACAATAGACTCCAAATTACTCTGGAGAGAACATGACGATGTGACAGTATCCAAAGCAACCAAAGCAATAATGGTGTGCAGACATCTAGCGGGAAAGTCCTGGGGCTGCAACCCAAACATGCTTAGATGGATGTACACTATGATTGTTAGACCGATAGTAACCTATGGGGCGGTGGCGTGGGTATCAAGAACCTCCCTTACAACAGTGAGGAAATCACTAATAAGGCTCCAACGGCTAGCGTGTGTGTGCATTACAGGAGCCATGCGCACGTGTCCGACTAAGGCACTAGAGGTGATTCTGGACCTAACGCCACTCCACATAGTTATAGAACAGACAGCGAAAAGAACCCTACTGAACATTGCTAAAGAAGGGTATGGAAAAGGGAAAGTCATATCGTCTAAGGGAATGGAGGCGCTCAGCGCACGGCTACCATTAGCCCAATTCCCCAGGGACGATATCATCAAAGTAACCAATTTTGAAAGGAATTTTAAAATTGAGTTAGGAAGCAAAGTAACATGGAGCGTATCCGCACTAGAACGACACCTCCAAGCTAGCAACCTGCACTGGTACACTGACGGTTCTAAAACACCGGAAGGCATAGGAGCTGGGGTCTTTGGCCCCAGAACACACATGTCGGTACCAATGGGAAGGACTCCAAGCATCTTCCAAGCGGAGGTGTATGCCATCCTGTTATGTGCAGAGATCAACCAGAAGAGAAACTATCGCAATGAACGCATAATCATTCTGAGCGATAGCCAAGCAGCACTCAAGGCGCTAGCCTCATATGAGGTGAAATCCTCACTAGTGCTTGAATGTATAGAGAGACTCAACACATTAGCAATACAAAATCATATTCAGCTCCTCTGGATCCCTGGCCATCAAGGTATAGAAGGTAACGAGGAAGCTGATAGATTAGCAAGGGAGGCGGCTCAAAAAACGCCTATAGGACCTGAGCCTTTCCTAGCGATAGGACAACACACTATCAAGGAAGAGCTTAGGATAGAAGAAAACAACTTGAAGGAGGATCACTGGCAGTTTGAGCCGGGGTTACGTCTGGCGAAGTGTCTACTGGGAGGTTACAACCATAAACGCTTCAAGCAGTTTATAGTTTATGCACATCTCGAAGAATAGTCTGAGGATGTTGACAGGCTTTCTCACAGGACACTGCAGGCTGAGAGGTCATCTGCACAGGCTCGGAATATGGTCGAACGAGTACTGTCGTTTTTGCGACTTAGCTCCGGAGACCCCGATGCACCTGTTGCTTGAGTGTGACGCCATCTCGAGAAGACGACAAAGCTACCTGGGTATACATAGCCCAGCTGAGGAGCATGTACGCTCGTTGCCACCAACTACTATATTAGATTTCATAAAGGAGTTGGGTTTAGACGAGGTACTATAAAGAGCAGAGGGCACAATGGATCTTTAAGGTCGAAGTGCAATCCTCTAATATATATCTATCTATCTACCACATTTGTGCTACCAGATTTGTATTTGATTTCGTAGTTATATTCTTCTAATATTGCTTTCCATCTTTTGGGCTTACTGTTAGTGTTTCTGTTACTGAGTGCATATGTTAGGGGTTGGTGGTCCGTGAAGATTTGTATAGCTCTAGAGCCATAGAGATAGTTTTTCAATGTTTTTAAAGCCCATATGATTGCTAACAGTTCCTTCCCGTTTGTTGCGTAGTTTTCTTCCGTTGCTGTCAATGCCCTAGAAATGAATGTAATTGGTTTGCAGTCTTGTTCAAGAACCGCGCCTATTGCGTGATTTGAAGCGTCCATGGTTAAGTGAAATTCTTTTTCGAAGTCAGGATATTGTAACATAACGTCAGTTGAGACCATGAATGCAGCTATTGCGTTCTGATTAAGAGTTATCCTAATCTTAGATGAAAGGTTTTTGGACATGCGTCCCTCCTCCCCTCTTAAAAGTATTGTCAGGGGTTTCACGGTCTGTGGGGGGGGGGGGGGGGGGGGGGGAAGTCTAAAATTGATTTCACTTTATTTGGATTTGTTTTAATTCCGTTTTGAGAAATGACAAATCCTAAAAACTCTACTTCTGTCTTTAGGAATTCCCATTTGTCAACCTGGATTTTCATGTTACATAGCTTTTTGTAGTGTTTGGAAAATGGTTTCAACATTTTTTAGATGGGAGTCTTCGTCTATGCCATAAATGATTGTCTATGTAAACAAAGCATATTTGCCGATATATTCTCTGAGAATATCGTCTAATGCTCTTCGAAAGATTGCGGGTGCGTTTCCAATATCCGATTCAATTAATGGAATCTGATGAAAGCCACTTTTCAGGTCAAGAACTGTAAAGAATTTATTTCCTCCTAGTTGAGAAAGTACCTCATTTGTATCTGGGATGGGATAGCGATCGGCTACCGTAATTGCATTTAGTTTACGATAGTCAATTACCATTCTGTATTTTTTTGTGCCAGATGCATTAACTTTTTGGCGTAGAATACGTCTTACCTTACGGTATGGGCACCAATGTCAGGTTTTTATTGTTGTAATCTCTATTTCTTTAATTATAAGGAAACGGCTCGATACATTTTTTTTTTTTTTTTTTTTTGTAGTCAAATGAAGATGTTAGCTTTCGTTTGACATACATTTCATGTTGGTTGATATCTTCCTAATATTTAAATTTCTCAAATGAAAATTGTATAAACACATGACACAAATATGTGTGTGGTGTTTGGTTGAGTGTTTGCTGTTGGGCGATTTAAATGTACTCGTGCAGCCCTTTCTTTGTATTGCATAATTTTAGGCGGGCAAGTTAAAGTAGAGTAAAAGAAGAGAAAATGCTGCCAAGCACTGCAAAGCTTATGTATATCATCCAAAGTAACTATCAAATAAAGAAATTCATTTGCTTGTATTATTTATCATTTATTGTTACATATGTTTTCTGTCTTATCGGATGGCGTATTCTACGTTAAACTTAATGGCCGTGTCTCTGACACAGCCTGCTTCTTTTTTTTGGTACTATCCAGATTGGAGAGTTGTAGGGGGATCGATAAGGCCTTACTATTCCATCCTCGAGTAATTTTGTTAATTGTTTTTCGACTTCGTCCTTAAGGGACATGGGGTAAGGGTAATATCTGGAATATACCGGATCTTGAGTGGTCGTCTTAATTAACAGTTGTGAGTATATATTACATAAATTACGAAGTTTTTCCGTCTGTCTGAGTGTGAGATGCTCTGTTCTTACTTCGATATTGTTCACTGATTTTGCCGTTTGCTGTTTGATGACGACTTTTATGTTAATTTTTATAGCATATAATTTTTTGAAGTGAAAATTATTGCTTTTAGCTGTTTAAGACTGTCATTACCTAGAATTCCATGAAAGGATTTAAGAGTAGGTAGAATAAACAATTTTAGCTTTTCGTCGTTGAGCCCAAAAAGATTAAGGAAAATGTGATGCGTGATTTCGATGTTTCCTCCTACTGAGCTGGCATAGAAATTATCGCTGTTTGAAATAGGGGTTTTGGCAAGTTGGGGTTGAATATAGTTCTTATTAGAACCTGAATCTATTAAAAACTTTAGGGTTTCTCCGTTATCATCTCTGCATTGAAAGTAGGGTAACGTTAAATTCGTTAACCTAAAAAATGAATGTCAGAGAATTCGCTGGAATCTTCTGCTGGGGTATTGTCGTAGGAAGTGTATTGATTATAGTAATCTTCCCATGGTTGTCCATATTGCTCTTCGTTCTGTTACTCTCATTACTAGTGTTGTCAACGGGTTCTATATGGTCAATTCTGTGCTGTTTATATGACTGACGTACTTGATTTGAAGTTATGTTGGGTCGTTTTCCGGCCAAGCCGTTATTGTTCGGTCTATTCATGTAATTAACTTGTTTTGTCCTTTGTGACTCATCTATTTCCATTGGGACTGGAGGTTTGGGTTGAGTGGGTCTTGCTGGTAAGTTTTGGTGTTGATTAGGTCTAGGTGGTGGGTTTTGGTACTGATTTTGAAGTTGTTAAATTAAAAATTTACTGAAGATTATGATACAAAATTAAAAATTTTAAACGTTTAATTACAATTATAATAGGATTTATTGTAACAATTTGTAACTACGTTGTGTGATATCCTAGTGGACCAAAATTTTCACTTAAAAAATTTTGTTTGTTTGTTTTTTTTTGCTTTTACACTAATATATGTTACTTCTATATTTTCTGGGTAATTGATAAAATGCACTTAATTTTAAACTAAAAAGATTCACTTCTTATCCTTTTTGGATTTTAACTAATTTAACACTAAACTTTTCTTCATTTTATTGGGCGTTCTTAATTTTATTTTCTTACATTAAAGTCCAACGGCGCATTGGATTTGTCCTTTTTGCTGCTTGCTACTTGGGGTCCAATGTTGCGCACTCTTCGTTGGGTGCGGACTTCCTTCTACCGAAGTTATTCCTTTGGATCGTGCTGGTCGTTCCTGCTTTTGGTTGAGCCGCTTTTATCACACCGCGAGTCCCTTCATGAAGGACTTTACTCGAACACTATTACAGGCCCGACTAGCACTTTGGGCGCCAGTTATTTTATTTATTCATTAAAAAGTAAGCTCGAACAACTGCTTTTTAAGCAGCAAGCCGTGTGTTTATTTTGAAAGCAAACTTAGAATTGGCAATGAAATATTTCTTACACCTAATTTAAGCTAAGAAGTTACGTTGCACTTGAAGTCGTTGTTGTTGTTGAAGTAGCAGCACTGACACTCCCATGCAGCGGCGACGCTGTGTCAGCAATTGTTCCGGATGCGCGTGTGGTGTCGTTCACCCGTGGGATAGCGACCACTGTCCGAGTCGCATGCTTGCGTAAGCTTTTAGGTGTTATTTATTTGTGGGAAGCTATGTAAGCCAATTTCGGCGTATGTTGCATTAACTTATACTTACATGTGTACATGCACATGTACACACATATGCATAAGTATGTACGTTTGTACTAAAAAATGTCAACAATGTATTTATATCTATATGTATTTATTTTTATGTATGTATATACAGCATTTATTTCATCTGTTTTCAACCGTAGCGCAACTGCAGTACAAAAACAAAAAATGCATTCATAAACGCACGCGCATATTATTTCATCTCCCCACAAACACATGCGCCCCTCATCCATCACATTTTTCGCTACCAAGACAAAAATTTTAAAATCATCAATTTTGTAATTTTGGTCAAATGCTCACAATTGCAAATGGGAATGTAGGTATTTATTATGGCCTGTCCGGCACGCTTGTCCCCTAAAATATTTCATGAAGAAATTCATCTTTTATGTTTGCTTATCATTATAAACCTGTTTTGCACGAAATCCTGCTATATATGTCATTTAAAGCCCTAATTATTTCAAATCGGCCCCACCAAACGCATAGGCCGGGCTAACCGCTACGCCTTCTTGCATACGTATGAACATCACATATATGTATGTATGTCAATATGTACTCTAAATTTTGGTCGCATTTATGTCAGTGTTTACGACTTATCAAGCAGAATAAAAATTTAGGAGTCGAAAATATACAACCTTTTAACAAATTTTTCTTCAATTTTCTAATCAAACGCAAAACATGGCTATAATTAATTGTATTGTGTGAGACGTTTAATTAATCATACCACTTCTGCTTCTTCCTGAACCAACAATCTAGGGCAATGACCTACACAAAAGACTTTCAACACGAAATTGTATTATTTTTTATTTTAAAAGGGTTTAAAGTACCAGAATTTTAGATGTAAATTTAATTCTGTGGAGTATAACTTAACGTCATCTTGAGTATGTATATACATATGTATGTATTTATATGTAAGTATTTTCTTTCAGGTCTTCCTCTATTCGATCTAGTATATCAATATTTGTATTACACTCCACTTTTTTCTCCTACCTACCTCAAAAACAAATTAGTTCAACCCACCCCAGATTAATCGTTAAATGTATTGGCCAACTAAAAATAAAAATTCGAGCCGAACAGGATCATATACACCAATATTGTATAGATGTTTTATACAAGATTTGTTTCCATTAAAAACTTACCCATTTTGCTCGACGGCATGGCGCTGAGTCATCCCGGAAGATTAGGCGATCCATATAAGAGTAATGCTCTTCAATTGCGGGTACTAAAAAATTGTCAATCACTGTCGAATATTTTTGTGCATTCATTATTCCATCAACAAGGTGTAGAGGCCCCAAAACATCGTATGAAAAGCAGCCCCAAATCATTTGACTTTGAGAAAACTGAGCTTAGCAAATTAAATTTGCTTGATTTTCGATCCCAATTTTGGTACTTTTTAGCCCAAGAATTTCGTGCAGCCTTAATTTGTTGTATCAATAGTGGCTTTTTGACAGGGCGTCTTCCAGATAAACCCACATCTCTTAGCCGTCGGCGTATGGTTTCGACACTTAAATCCACTTGGTGAAAATTTAGCATCTCCGCTTTTATAGAAAGTGCTCTTTTAAAGCGGTCACTTAAACTTATCCGCCGTAGTATGTTGTCTGTTCTCTCAGTTGACTTTCGAAGACGACTTGATCCCTTTTTATGCTCCAGCACATCACAATTCCCTTTTTTTTGTAAAAGAACAATAGTTGAATGGCTACAACCAATTCTGGCTGCTATTTACCGAGAAGATAACTTTTCTTCATCTAATGCCAATATGCGAATTTTTTCGCGATAAAGCCATGCGAGATAACGCCATATGGCTTTATAACTCAATTCGAAGGGTGATAAAGCCATATGGTCTTATTTCCATTTAAATGTGAGATGAAACCGTATATTTTTTTGATCAGATGTGACATAAAGCCATATTTTTTCTTTTAAAATAAATGGAAATAAAGCTATTAAGGCTTTATTGCACTTTTGAAAATTGCTATCTAGAAAAACTAAGAAAACTTTTCGCATGGGGGAGGGGGCGGGCCGGCGCGAAGACGGCACGTGGCGGGACGCGAACCAGAGTAATCACAGACCCGCCAAACCATCCTGATATATGTACTTACATTTTCTCTTTTCAGTATATCGAATAAATTCGAAAATGTTTTTATTTTATTAGAAGTTTTGCAGTTCTTTAACAGGAAAAAAAGACAACAAAAAATTAAATTCTTTAACAAAAAACAACAACAAAGTTATATATGAGCATCTATAATAATCGCTCTGCAAATTGGACATAATGTTTTTATGCCTAACGAATCATTTCTGTTTTTCATATAATTATAACAATCTTGACAAACTAAAGTTTGCACGGGTTGAAAAGAAGCTGCCTTTCCCTATCGCAACATATTATACATAAGAGGCTTTGTTGTGTTTGCGCATAATTATTTAAGCTTCCTTCTCCACTTGCTTCATCGTTGGATTCAATATCCTTCTCATCATCAGGGTGACTTCTAATCAAACAATACATTGCCAACTGCACTTCTTGTCAAAACAGGGTGAAGATTTTCCCTTTTACGGGGTGTTGTTATCTTGTAAAAGGGTAAAACTTTACTATTTTTTCATATAAGTATATATTACAAAATATAAAAAACGTTAAAAAATCCAATACGATTTTTCTCTAAAATGCTATTGAGATATAAGCCCATATTAAATTATGTGCTATTGTGAGATAAGGCCATGATGGCTTTATCTCAAATTCAAAAGCGAGATAAAGCCATATGGTTTTTTTCAAAAAAATACGATGGGAAATAAAGCCATATGGCGTTATCTCGCATGGCTTTATCGCGCCCCCCCCCCCCCAGCTTTGGGTGCAACAAGTGCAGCTGTCACAACGTACATATGTACATCACCTTTTATTATAACACCATGGCTAAAAGCAAGATAACACCAATTATTTTCTTTTATTATTCATATATTATTAACTCTTCTTTGCCAACCATTTATAAATTCTTGACACTTCAACTTATTATCAATAGCATCAATAGTAAGTTTATTTTCCACCCACGTGTTGATTAATCATAGCGAATACAGAACATTTCAAAACTTGTCACTATTTTAAGAGAGAAAATTTTTATTCGAATTATCCTTTGACCAAAATATTTGAGTTCTTTAACAACACATCGAAGTAAGTTACTAAGGCTCTGCAAGTTCGATTACATTGTAATATGACCGGAGCGCAATCGACCAGGTATTTAAATTCAAGAACGTCGGTAGGACTTTTAACGGTGTGGTAATTTGCAGAAGCGTTATGTCCTCGTAGTTAACATTAAATCAAGCTTTAGGTTGCTCTAAAAACTCAATATAGAACAAAACTGCCTCCATTTCAAGTATTTCATCTGAACATGAAGAAACTTTTATTTATTATTGTTAAACAAATTTTGTAATAAAATTATGCTTGTATACAAGTATGGGAAACGCCAACGCGGTTTTTTTTTATTAAGCCATTTTCCACTGACTTTTCTAGTGATGTGTGAATTTCTGCATCTTTGTGAATAATTACAAGTGAAAAATCTTAGCAATAGACGTCAAAATTAGGCCCAGCTGAGATCACCTGATTTGGAAAGATGTATTTTTTGGGCACTAGGCACCATTTTTACACAGAGTTGTTTTCACACTGTCCAAAAAAATGTGTAGTAGAAACTGTCGGCGAAGTAGCAAATATGAAAAAAAGTTCAATTGTATTGAAAAAATTGCAATATAAAAGTGCGTGGCATTGAACCTTACTTCATGTGTACATTATAAATGTTGTTAAAATTCGAGTTGAATAACACTTTTCATTCATTTTACAAATATTTTCTTAGTTACCACACAATACAACATTGTGTTCACAAATTTTCCCAAAACTACATCAAAATACAACAGTGAAGTTGATGTTTCTTTTATATTTCTCTTTCACAATTTCTTTCGCGTAAAAATATCTGCTGCTCAGTCAAACAAGGTAAGATAAATTTTAATTTTACTTAAATTTAAACCATAAATTACCATATTTCCCCCCTCCCCACAATAGGGCTACTCAACCCAGGCGACCTTAATGGAATAATTTCCAGGTGTGGCTGTGTCGGCGGCGGTGACGGTGGTGGTAGTAGTAGTGGTCAGGAGCTTTTCTGCTCCATGACGAATCAAGGCTTAGTGGAATACACAACAAAGTTAGGTGTAAGCTAAATTATTGTATAACAATGTATCTGTATTTTAACAATTTACGGGTCAGGTAAGCTCGTCACACCTACTTACATATATGTCAATATTGGTATTAAATGGAATAAATTTGAGGCTAATTACATTTTTTTTTGCAGTTCTTACAAGAATCGACTATTATTCTCAAGAAGCTCACTGAGAAAGGTTCACCGCTACAATATATGTAATTACTTAAACTGTTTTAATAGCTATTAGAATCATAACTTTTTAACAATTTCTTAATTATACGCTTTTTTAAAAGTTTTATGAATTTGCGTAGATGTTTATTGCACATACATAAGGCATTGTATTAAAATGAAAAATTTGTCCAAAATATGTAAAATTGTTAAATTAAGTAAATTTTAAATTGATTACATATGTACATTTATTAAATAATAAAAAATAAAATTATATACGTACATACATATATAAAAATAAATATGGTATTGCTTGGTACTGAAAATATATAAAAATAATAGATATATTATTAAAAAATGGGTTTAAATACAGAATTTTATGAAATGTCCAATATCCTCCTTTTCCGCAGTGCCGTTTGATTTGAATTGAAATTGCCTCCTGCATTACAGTGGTAACTTTGCAGAAACTTTGTTCATGATAGTATGTACCAATTGGTGCAAATTCTTGGTGGAAAAATGTTTACTTGCAACAAATTGAGAAGTACAGCTAATCCCAACATTCTTAACACAATGAACATATAAAATGTTATTTCTTGAACTAATTTGAGACAGAAAGACGAACTTGAAAAATAAAATATGAGTTAAAATACATAAGCAAAAATTGTTTCTGTCTGATTCTTAACAGCATTACGCATTTTCTGACTAAAACTGGCATATTCGGGTGATAATCTTTTCAAAGCAACAATTTCACGATGAATTATGGTCAGAGATGACTGAATTAGACTGATCACTTTTGCATTTGCATTTTCAAGCAATTTCATTTAAATTTAATTTCTTCATAGCTATTTTCCGATATTAATATAACATATGTTATATATTGCACTACGTATAGACTTTTGGAACTATTTTAGCATGTTTTATTTTCCTTCTATGTTGTTAATACAAGTATGTCATATCAATTGTGGACGTCTACTTCAAATATATATATGAATGCCTCCCAATAAAATTAAAAGTGGGACAGGAATGAAACAAGATACAAACAATTTCCAGAAATATTTATCATAAAATTTATTAAACTTTTGCTTTTGTATTTTGAAATCAGAAATAATATGTAATTACAACACGCCAACCCTTTTTGGCTATTTTTGTGCAAACGGGGTTGCCTTTCGGGAAACTGTGATCAAAATCAGTATTCGGCACCCTGGTGTTCCTGCTTTTTTATTAGTCGAATTCTTGTATTCACATATTATTTATCGTGCAATTTCTATGTCTGGCAGTTCTTATCAGCCCTTATGTGACATCCCATATCAGCTCTGACCATTCACAATGAGAAGACTTTTCACTTGTATATATTCACAATGTTCTGCATATAAACATGGTGTAATGAAATAAGGGGAAGTCACTTCCATAACCTCACTTTTACTGCAAGCCGACTGCGGCTATGTACTTGAAGGTAGTAGAAAAGGAAGCAAAATTAGTTTTATTTTTAGTTTAGTTATTTTTATAACGTTTGCACAGAAATAAATGGAATCGGCATCATTTTAAGGCTGTCATGCCGAAATTTTCGAAATTACAACAACCACCCTTGAAGTTACTTCAACTTAGTTCATTACACCATGGCGTATAAATATTAATTTCGCTTCATAGGCTCCCCTGATACGTTACGCTGCAAAAATGCCTGACCATATCGAATATAAGTTATCGATTGTACATACACACATGCCTGCAAATGATGAGAAGATGCAATTCATATAAGTTTTCATTTGCTACCCATACAAAACTAACCGACATCGCAATGTCGTCGAAAATTTGACCTAATGAAAACTGGAAATTACGATGGCGTGGTCACATGAATTTTTGTTTAAAAAAATGGTTAACAAACATGTATTGCATTACTTTTAAAATTGTGAGCACACAGATGCATACATATGTCGGTTAGTATATATGTACTTATGTACATTCAATAAAAAGTGAAATCGTGCATACATATACATATGCATATGTGCACATGTGCATGTAGTCATTTCCGTAACTAAAGTGAGCCAATTTCTTCTAATCATCTATTTTATTTACTACATCTACTTAAAACACCTCTTGGAATAGGGACTGAATATCTACTGTAACAGCTCAACTCTGTTTTATAATGTATAATCCTTAAAAGAAGTATTATGAGAACTTGTGTGGGTTTTCTCCAAAAGTTATGGCGAAGTGTAAATGATATCACAGTGATATTATATTATATTGATCTTATTATTAAAATAACTAGCCCAATTTATAAAATGTTTACCAATAAATTAGCTTTTCTTATGTATTTCTCAATCCCCTTTGAAGTGAAGCTTCTTAGGCAGCGAATCGCAAATGGAGTCAAATTTTAAAAGTTGATTTCGTTACATACTTGAGACGAAAGATATAACGAAGCAAAAGAGAGAAAGAGACAGAAAATAACGTATACACACCGATACAAAGCGATAGAATAAGCATTTTTCTGCAAACATACAAATCTATTTATGTAAGTACGTACTTCATGGAAACCTATTTGCCTTACAGATCAAATTAATGCCGGTATTCTGTAATTCACTAAATTTGAGACTTTCAATTAAAGATATCTTTTGTGACTTGAGATGATTTCGGTAATCAGTATGCAAAAGTCTCAAAAAATTTCACCAAAGGCGGTGGTGAAAAGCAATACAGACAATAAGCTCCCTTGCAAAAAATGCCGACCACATCGAAAATGAGTTATCAATTGTACATACTCTACATTCCTGCAAATGATGATGAGAGAAAGCGAAGTGATACGGTTTATGCTTCCGCACGTACGTATGCATCAAATAAAATTTGAGTTTAATGTTTAGCAGTGAAACACAACAGTCAAAGAATGCGTGTATCACAAAAAAATAAAAATAAATTTGTGAATTCATCCTCATAAATGCAAAAAAGCCAAACTAACCGGAAGAACTGGCCAATAGGTTGAGTTAATTTTTCTCTTAATATAACTGTTATTTATAGGTTAGGCTTCTTGCAGAGTCATGGTATGTTCAGTTAGAAATGCACTCAATATTTTTGTTTCAATTTGTTGTCAGCAGCATTATTGTTTTTAAAAATTAAAACAATATGGTTATCGAAAAGTCAACATTGAAATTAACCTTTTAAAAAAACTTATTACTGCATTTTATGTGAAACTATTATTTAAAATATGTGCAAAAATCAGAACTATCAACAATCGATAAATGCTATTCTGCCATATCCATTCATATCCAGGATACATAAGGATATGTAAACTAATAGTTTTTTATAAGCTATTTTTATTATTAGTTCAAAACTTTGTGTTATTTTGTAAATATTTAAGCAAACTAAAGCAAAAGATCAAGAGTCAGATTAGGTGTACTTTATTTTCGCATTTGTTCAATACTTTCCTCAATTTCGCTGTTGTATGACCTGCTCACATTGTGAATAAATACAAGTGAAAAGTCTTAGCCCATAGACGTCAAAATTCGGCAAAGCTGAGATCGCCTGATGCAGCAACCCACAGTTTAGTTTGAGACTAGAGACTTAAGACGGTATACGGAATACGGAATAGTCTCAAAGTCAATCTCGCCACTGAAAAGTTTCAATTACGGGCCTATTTTGCACCGGTAACAAAGCTATCGTTACCGTTACTTGGACAACTTTTAAATTTGTTTGTATTTTGTGCACACTTATCATATTGGATGGTAACAACTTCCTTTTTGTGCTTCACACATGTTCATCATCGGCGTGGAACACATAAATAGTGAAAAGTTCAAACAAACAAATTTAAACTAATTTATAGTTGATTTTGTGAAATATTTAGCATTTTTAATCCGTCAACTGTTGGCAGCGTTACCATTTTTGCTAGAATTGGGGTTACTAGAATGGTTACAACTTTCAGTAATAAAATTTGCTGGTAACAAAATTTTCGGCAACTTGTAGAACATACCCGTTAGTGACCAGAGACTGCTTACAGAATACCGGCATAAAATGCGTGGTCTGCGTAAACAAACTTTCCAAATTCAGGATTCCTTAAACCGCTCATGTAGTATTTGGGTTAAAATATTGATAAAATTTCTACATGGAGCAAAGCATTACTACGATCATTTCGATAGGCAGCGCAGAAAGAACCAAAGCTGGGGAAATTTGATTAGAATTAGAAATCAATTAGATTAGCAAAAAAAATCAATCTAATCGATTAGTTATGATTAGTTGATCATTTTTAACTAATTCTAATTGATTAGAATTAGTGCTAATCAAAAATCTAATCACGATTAGTGACGATTAGCAATTCTAATCAAAACTAATCAAAACTAATCAAAAAAAAAATTGAATAGAATTCTTGATTAGTTTTGATTAGTTTCAGTAATTTAATAGAATTTAATAAAAAATTTCATTTTCAGGTTGAATATATGTATGTGTAAGCAATTGTACGTAATGTAAACAGTTCTACATAATGTAGGCAATTGCAATCTGCGAATGCGTGAGTCACCCTGTTGCAAAAATGATACATACAGCTGTCATTTGCATATTGTTTGGTTTTTTTGTATTTTTGTTTAAAAATACATTAAAATTGTTTGAAATAACTGGTAAGTAATATATGAAAGTGTTAAAATTGATATACGGCATGTTTTTTGAAAGTGTGATATATTAGTGAGATTGGTTTTGCTTTAGGCAAAAGTTGTTATTGTAATTTTTATACAATATAAAAAAATTATTCATTATAAATATTTCAATAAACGCATACCTATTATAAAAAATATTAACTAATATTTGCTGCATTTTAGTAATGGATATGTCAGATATTTATGTGGACGAAGATTTTTCATCAGATGATGTGTTCGCGGATCCTAACTACAGCTTACCAAAGGTGAGTCGGAAGAGAAGTCTAGAAGCGGATGAAGAAGCAGCTGTGAGTGCAAAGAGGACGTGTGCCGTTGGACAAATTGGATCAAAGCTTTTATTCACGGACAATTTTTATCTAGATGTGGAAAAAGTTTGTTTAAATAAGTGTTGGTGATGTTCAAAATATGTTGTGATGTGGTTAAATTTGTTTGTATCTAGTTTAGCTGATGGTGTTAATTAGGGTATTTCTGGTTGGTTTATTTAAGTTTTTTTTTAAACATTTTACTAACAATTTCTAATTTTCGTTGCAGACTTCAAATGGTGGAACAAAAGCCACTTGTGCTACATGTGGGAAAACTATCACGGGCTTCGGCGATGTTACATCAAACTTTATATCTCATTTAAAAGTTCGCCATACTGATGTCCATGCTAGGTATATGAACAAAAAACAAAGTCCGTCAGAAAATAGTACTTCGCAAGCAGCATTTGACAAAAAATTGATCCGTGCTATTGTAGATTCTACTCTTCCAGTTTCCATTGTCGAGAAGGAATCTTTTAAAGATTTGTTTCGCGGCACTGGTCTTAGTGTCATGAGCAGGAAAACCGCAATGAAAAAACTGGATGAGTATTACAATAGCATGATGGCTGTGATTCGTGATGACATGTCGACAGCGAAGTATTTTTGCACCACAGCAGACATGTGGTCTGGTAACCATAGGAGCTTCTTGGGCTATACATGTCACTGGCTTGATAAAAACTTTCAAAGAAAGTCAGCTGCGTTAGCATGTAAAAGAGTTTTTGGCGTACATTCGGCCGAAAAAATTGCGCAACTGATCGGGGAGATAAATAGTTCCTCCAACCTGAGTACGGCGAATATTTTAACGACCATAACCGATAACGGTTCTAATTTCGTAAAGGCATTTCGCGAATATGGTCTCAGCAAGGAAGGGGAAGACGAGGACAGCGATGACGAAGCCGCGAACTTCGAAAACGATCTGTTTTTGCCAAAACATGAGAGGTGTGCCAGTCACACACTGAATTTATTAGCTACCACTGACTTCCTAAGGATTTTAAAAGATCGTCAGGCAATGTATATCCAACACGCAATGGTAACATTTTCACGTACCCATATATAACATATCATTAAATTCAAATTATTGCAGACAATTGAAAAATGTAATGAGTTGTGGAAAAAATGCAAAAGGCCAAAGTCATCCGAAATCATCGTGAGTATTTTAGGTTCGGCTCTTTCTGTACCAGTAGTAACTAGATGGAATTCATTATATGATGCAATTCACAAGTTACTGCTGTTTAAAGAAAAACTGAATGAGCTTTCCGATGAGCTGGGTCTGACCTCTTTTTCAGCAGGTGATTTTCAATATTTGGAGTCATACAAGTTGCTAATGGAGCCGATTGCTCAAACTTTGGACTTTCTCCAAGGTGAAGATAATGTGAAATATGGTTGCATGATTCCTTCGTTACTCTCTTTGGGCACCAAGCTGCGAAAATTATCAAAAAAACCCGACATTTTGGGCAATATGTGCTCAATCGCAGTGAAATTGGACGAACGATTGAGAAAAAGGTTTGAAGCGTATTTCACATTATCTCCAGAGGTAGACATGGCATTAGTAGCAGCTGTACTGACTCCAGATGTGAAAATGAATTGGTTACGGGTTATCCAAAAAAACAAACCTGACTGTACTGAGGAGCAGATCAGTAAAAGGGTGATAGAGGTCATATGCAAATTTTTTGCAACTGATTCATCTACGTTTAAGCCGCTCCAGATGCCGGAAAATAATAGGAATAAGTTCTATGACTTCAACGAAGATGGTAAAAACTATAACTTTTTTTTTTTTTATTAACACCATTTTCGTTACAGAAGATGAAGATGAGGAATACTGTCCGAAAACGCCAGTTACACCAACCATGTCTACCGGGTTCAAAAGCTTAATAAGCAATGAGCTTCATGCTTATTTGAATGACCCGATCGTTGGTGCTGACATTTGGACAAAATATGGTGCCTTGAAAGAGGCATCCATAGTTTTTAACACCCCGCTCACATCATCAGCTCCAGTTGAACGCCTTTTTCCTTTTGCGGGCATTATAAATTCACCCAGGCGGAATTCTTTGGCTGATTTTTCTTTTGAAAAATTAGTTTTAATGAAGGCCAATGTCAATTATTTGTAGTACATTTATGTTAATTATGTTCTTCTTTTTGTTCATAGTTACTTGTAGGCTTAAATGTTTAATATGTTTAATTCTCAAATATCAAATATCAAACAACCTGAAAATGAAATTTTTTATTAAATTCTATTAAATTACTGAAACTAATCAAAACTAATCAATACTAATCAAGAAATCTAATCAATTTTTTTTTTGATTAGTTTTGATTAGTTTTGATTAGAATTGCTAATCGTCACTAATCGTGATTAGATTTTTGATTAGCACTAATTCTAATCAATTAGAATTAGTTAAAAATAATCAACTAATCATAACTAATCGATTAGTTTGCAAAATAAGAACATCTAATCGATTAGCTAATCATTAGGTCTTCTAATCATTAGTACCCAGCTATGGAAAGAACGTAGATTACAAAGAAGTTGAATGGCGTATCGTTTCCTGGGGCAAACATTTTTTCACCACACCAGAAACCAACTGCCGGTATTCTGTAATTCAGTCTCATCTCAAGTCACTAAATTTGAAATTTTCAATTAGAGACATTTTTGTGTCTTAGACGATTTCGGTATTCAATAAGCAACAGTCTCATAAAATGTTCACCAAAGACTGTGGTGAAATGCAGTAAAGTCAATCAGCTGATGGTATGTTCCAGCTAGAGATGCACTTATTTGTTGCCAGCAGCATTATCTCTCTTTTCAAATTAAAAGAATGTGGTTGTTGATAAATAAGTGTTGAAATCAGCGGTTAATACTCCATGTTACTGAATCTTGAGTGAAACGATTATTTAAAATATGCTCTGTATCTACCTGTATTCTAGTATGTAGTACATTCGATCAAAATGGCTGAACAACATACATATGTATGTATGTAAGTAAATGTAAACAAATATTTTTCTTAATTTTGTGTATTGAAGATTAAGTCTTATTTCTTGCAGATTTGAGCAAAACTATGCGAACGAACAAGGAACGAATGGAGTTCCTAAATTTCCTTATTATGGGTGCTGTTCAGGACGAGCTGACAAATTAGTGACTTTATATTGAGACTGCTCACTGAGACTGCATACAGAATACCGGCATGAAATCAATCAGCAAAAGTCAAATTATTTCTGTTATGGCGAGATTGGACGAGATGTTATGTTAGAGGAATGGTTGGAGTGATGCAACCTCTTCACTTTGAGTATTCGCTTTAGTCTCTATGTTGTTATTTTCCAATCTTCACACTGCAATCTTCATACAAAAACGAAGTTGCATATTTCCAACGTGCCACTGATATAATATTTTAGCTTATTAATTTTTTTTTTAAACGATATTATAAATTTTTGAGCTCAAGGCTAGTATAAGGAAAAGTATATTGGAAAAAAGACACCAACAGTCAAAAGTGGTAGACACTTTTTTTTAAATTTAATTGGCGCTATAACCGCTTAAGCGATTTTGGCCGACCTTCTACAATTTGTGGAGTACGTCTTGATGTTGTAACACAAATTGAGGAACCTACTGGCTTACGCCGACTTCGAACGGCAAATGATGTTTGTGAGAAGTTTTTTCATAGCAGAAATACACTCGGAGGGTTGCCATTGCCTGCCGAGGGGCGACCGCAATTAGAAAAGACTTTCTATAAATTTTGATCTTACTTGTCCTGGCCAGAGTTTGAACCAGGGACCCACCGAATGAAAGGCGCACATGCTACACACTCGGCTACGGCGGGCGCCGCGGTAGAAATTATAGCTATTTGAGCTTATTTTACCATACAAATGAAACGTTCTCTGATTGATATTAAAATCTAATTTAATTCAATTGGGTTTTGAAGCATCATTTCATCTCTTTTGTTATTTACGTAGTATTTGCAGCGTAACAGCGGTGGCTACACATAAGATAATGAAAAACTGTTGCCTTTTGTGCGTGTTTGTTTTTAATGTTAGTAATCAAAAGAAGCAAAAGTGGGAGTGAGTATGCTTAATTTTGTGTTTATTTTTATTGCTTTTGAGGACCCGTAACGAAGCGGAAGAAAATCTCTTATCTGCATTTCAAGATGACATATATTTCATATTTTATTTAGTTATTACAAGCCATTAATATCAGTAATATAAACTAAAATACCAACCAACTACTGCAAATATTGAACAAATTTTCAACTATACTGATAATCTAAATATTCGGTCATCCGAAACTTAAACAAATATTTGATTACCAAGAATTCTTCGAAAAATTGTTTACAAAAAGAATTTGTAGATTAGTTTTATTGTCAATCGATTCAAGAAAGAACACTCTGTAAACAAATATTCAAAGGGTACATAATTTAATGATGTGGTAGTCCTCCCATGGTGAATCACTGGATTTTTATGGATCTTGCATAGGTGACTAGACAGTCTCGGGCATAACACAGGACAAATTTGAACAAAATATTAAATGATAGACCATTTATAGTAGAAGTGGTTTAGAATCACTTTATTTTTGTCAATAATATCAACATATGGCGGTATTCGTTTTTGGTCGTTGAATTTTTTTTAAGGCGGAGAGCCGTACGCCGGATTTAGCTAGGGCAATAATAAAAAAGCAGACCAACGAGAAGTAATTTTGGATGATGTGGTAGTGGGATATCAAACGCATTTATCTATTCCTTTTTCTTTGGCATATCCGACGGCACACAAAATATACCCGCCTAATTATTGTGAACCGTGCTGCATAGACACAAGTGCCCGGAATTGTTTCAGTATCCCTAGTTTTACTTTACGATCAAAAATTTTCAGTTTTGAAATTATTTTTTTCGATGCACAATAAATTTTGTTTGGTTTTAAAATAAAATTGTATATATTTGAAATACATATAAAACTAAAGTTGTTAATGCCAAAAGGGTTAATTTAATGACAAAACTGTTATCAAATAAGCGTATCGAAGGGAAATATGTCATACATATGTGCCTATGTACATATGTACTTATATTAATTTCACTTTCTTTTATACACTTTGGTATTATTCAAATTTATCTATTATTATATAACTTTTGAGATAATTTCTCTATTCTTTTATTTTTAATTCTGTACGGTGCGTTTTTTTTAAATTATTTTCTGACATATTCGATGCGACAGCTAAGTTGAAACATACGACTTTGTTTGAAAGGTGCCACATAAAATACTGTGTCTTCAGCGCCTTGGTGAGCAGCGCATTTAATTTTTCTATTATTCTTCACTTTTCTTTTTCTTTTCACTTACATTTTGAACGTAATGTTTATTTATTGTTTTACAAATAAACACTCAAAATTCGCTAACAACTTACGCGTATGCGTAAACGATTCATAAATAAATGCTCTAAGCTGTTTTAAATGAAATTAAAGAAACAAAACAATATGTACATATGTATATCGGAAAAAATAAAATCTATAAAATAATAATATATAATAGTAAGTACAGTAACATTTTTTTAAACCGTTCAAGAAGTCTTCATAAAAACAAAAACTAACCTCATTCGAGGTTTGAAAAAGTACTAGTAAATCAAAAACACAAAGTAAATTATTTTCTTAACGGCCTTTATTCGGTCTCGTATTTCACACTTGAACCAATTGTCACCGAATGTCCGAACGGTACTGAAAATTGAATCGCGAACTTCGACAGCTTACGTGGACGATTCACCTTCTGTGCTTGTTGCTCTATATCATTGTTTAGATTAAGTGGTTGGGGGAGCATTGGAGGCGTAATGGGAAGTATCACGATCCCACCCCTCCGGCTGCATATATTTACATACATACGCACCCACCCAGTAGCAAATTTTGTGGACCGATTAATTTAGTATTATGAAGCTATAATTCAGGGGAATTTTTAACACGCGCTCATAAAAAGATGCGCTTGGTTTAGTGTTATTTAAGAACAGAAAATAACTGTGCAAACAAATTTTAGGTTGACGTAGTTATATACTTATTTAAAAATAATATGCAAATAAAAACGAATTAGGTCTTAAACTGAAATTTCCGACAACAACGCAGTTTCTTCACTTCCCAACTCTACATCTCAGGTCGTATATCATTTTACCGAGTTGGCTCAACTCGCATATTTTTCCGAGTTAGTGTTGTTGCTTTGCATGCAATTCGTTATCCTACCTAGAGTTGTTTTGAAACTGGGTTACAAAAAAACCGGCCCAGTATTCTTTTGAGCACAGTTGTGCAAAAACATTTTCAAATCGTAAATTAAATAATAATAACGATGGAGTCCAAATCAACATGGCGTTCAAACATTTTAAAATTTTTAGTGATGCTTATTGTTAAACTGCAACCAGGAAAATTTACTTATTAATTAATATTAATATTGCGTTTTAATTTACAAAAGATCTATCACAGTTAATAACTTTTAAAGAAATACTTTTTTAATAGTTTTTTTTCTTTTAAACGGATTACGTTCTTAATTTTTCAATTGTTTTCGTTGGTTTTACATATGTATTTTGTTTTTGTGCATTTATGAGTATTTTTCTTAAATCTGATTTTTTATTTGGGGGAAAGGGTTGGCAGTGTTTCGTATGCAAAATGAAACGAAGTAATGATTTGCGCACGTAGCCCTGGGTCCCCAGGGTTGAGTGTTGATTACTAGCTATATTTAAAAAAAACTGCATTTTTATTATAAAAAATATTTAAAAACAAGTGACAGTTTTTAGTATTAATACATTTTTAAAAAAATTTTCAATTTAAAAAAGATTTTAAATTCTTATTACAAACAATATTTAAAAGAGTGAAAGTTTTTGTTATAAATATTTTTAAAATATTGAAAGTGTTTAATGTTTAAAAAAATAAAAAATTATTTTATTATAAACAACATTTTAAAAAAGAGAATATGGTTATTATCAACAACTGTGAAAGTGTTTATTATAAACAGTATTTTAAAACGTGAAATTTTTTATTATAAACAATATGTAAAAAAGTAAACGTTTTTATTGTAAACTATGTTTAAAAAATGAAATTTTTAATTATAAACAATTTTTAAAAGAGTGAAAGTTGTTATGATAAACAATATTAAATCAACAGTAATTTTTGTGCTATTATTTAAATAATGTAGACCGAAAAATTAATATACATACATAATAATGGAAGAGCACACCACTACAGATTTATCATAACCAACAAGAACAAACACTCATTCATTGTAATAGCGGCAGACTGCCGTACTTGAATTGTGTTTGGAGATAAGGAAAAAGGACAAAATCTACAGCAGCTTATGTTCGATGGTATCGCACTGATAGGGTCAAATCAGTTCGTTGATTGTTGGGTTCAGTCTTTCGCACAATATGCTCGATGAAACTTTGTATGAAATGTTAAGCAGGCTGATCCCGGGGTAATTATCGCATATTGCACGATCGCTCTTGTGGATTGGGCAGAGGAAACTTAAATTCCAATCGGCGGGCAAGCATTCGTAAGACCATATTCTGAAAATAAGATGTGGATGCACCTTACCTGTTTTCCGCTACCATGCTTGAATACCTAAACAGGTAACCCATCAGCGCCAGCGGGTTTGTTGTTCCGTTGCCGCATTTTTGCTATTCGAATTTCATCTAGACAGTATTTACTATTCCGTCATTATTTCACTATCTAGCATTAACGATATGTATGTATGTATGTATTCTAAGCCCTTACCATTTGCTACTGGGTGGGCAATTTGATTTATACATACATATATACACACACATATATACATGTATGCATACATAGGTACATGCACATGTTTATAAAATTTGTATATGGCACAGTCGAGCTTCTATACAAGAAAGCACCACCAACTATATCAAATATTATTTATGTTTTTTACTAATGCTTGATGACTTTTGACTTCCTTATAACGATTTTGCATCTTACAAACAACCATACATATGACATATGTACATACAAGCATAAAAACAGTGCTGGCCAAAACTTAAAGACCCAAGTACGTCTTCTGAGTTAAAATGGAAAATTAATATTTTTTGCACATTTTAAATGTTTATGTTTACACACATTGGAATGTATGTATATACATACGTATGTATATGTTACAAACATATTTATATACATGTATGTTAAATACATTAAATGACTTTCGCTAGATTAGAAATTAAAGCATCCTGCATAATTAAATCAATCTTTTGTGAAAAATGTAGCATTTAATGAGTTATGAGCTTATAGAAAAAATGTAAAAAAAAATGTAAAAAACTTGCATGAGCGGCTTTTATTAAAAAGTTAGAAAATCTGATGGATAATTTTCCTAAATTTGTAGAATTTTTGTGAATGTCTACAATTTTTATTTTTATGGTTTATATTATAGAATAAGCAACACTTTTATAAAAAATAAATGAACAAATCTAAGTGAGAAACTGTATTATATTCAATTTTGTCCAATATGATGTGCCCAACATGATGAAAGTGATCGTTTATAATTACTTATGTATGTATATACATACATATGTATAAGTCGCCAATAAAAGGAGCAAAATTGTCTGAAAAAAATTACAAGACGTGTAAACATATAGTAATTAAAAGGGGCAGGGGAATTACATATATTCATCAGTTGGAAGTATTTAAATAAATAGTACATTTTTGGAAGTCTCATTAGTAAAGATCTATCTACATACTACATATGCGGTCTCTTATTGCGTGGCAAAATTAAACCGGTCAGCCGATATCTTTTATAAGAGTGTTATTCTCAACATAACAGTTAAGAATTAAGAGCGGCCCACATAAGACGTTCGCGTTGGCGTTGGCTTGACAGAACGCGTGTTAGGAATTTTCTTGCTAAAATGAGCGCTAAGACAATTTGTTTTCATTGTCATTACCAAAAGCAAAATATAATGTAAATTGTATTTGTTTAAATGAGTGATAAAGCTTTTTGACATGTTTACTTACGTTAAGTGAAAATGCAATAAATTAATATCCGTTCATATTAAATTTCATTTATTATCCTCAGCTGATAGTTTCGTGTTCGCTAACTTTGGCGTTAGCGTTGTTGTTGATAAGTGGGCATGCCCATATAATTGTGTGTATTCATAATCAGCTGTTAATCAATGCCAAGTTCCATGTGTAACGGCGTTTACAATGCCGGAAAAGTAGAAGACTTTGTTGATCTGGAATGCCTGCCACAAAATCTCATGCCAACAAGTGCTAGTTTGAGCTGAGTAGGCAACTGCGTAGTAAATTCATTTCTCGACGAACCAAACCCACTATATGTATATGCCCGTGCCATTGTATGAATCATTGCGAGATCTCATATCGAACTTTTTTGGCTTATTTTCACAAATTTATAATGGCATCTAATTTTTGTATTCATCTTCAGGGACTTTTTGTTTTAGGAAAGGATTTCATTTATGATTTTTCAGTATCAATGTGTCAGACTAAAGCTTTATACAAAAAAGGCAAAAAATCGAAGGACATCTGGGTAAACACGAGTATAGAAAACTTAAGATTTTCTCAAATTTCGATTGCAATCAATAGGGGAATTCTTTGAGTCTAACCATCTAAACTGCAGCATATTTTGCAACTATAGCATACAATTTTTGCGTGAGTTTGGTTGTTCTGCCATTGCATGAATCGGAAAACATTGTGATGATTTTGTAAGCCTCTAAGGATCCCCTTATAGTAAATCTTATATTAGCGTAGTAAAGTTCCAACAATGTTCTAACCAAGAATGATAGCACACCAGATTACGACAATGCTAGCAGCGTACGTCGCAGTTGCTACTGTCACATGAATAAGGGAAAGAAAACGAAGGTGATAGCTGCACATGGGGGTTTTATTTTTGGTGCACATTTATTATTCTGTATTCAACTTAAAAATCACTCAAAACTTGGAAAAATCAATGAAGACAATTATCTTCAATGACGTCAATCCTTCCAACGAGGCAAGTACGAAGTAACAGAAGTGATTTTGTAGTCACCTTCTACTCTCTGCATCGTACTGGCCACCGCATGACGAGCAATTTTATAAAAATATTTTTTGCCTGCCTAAGCACACGCAAATACATACCTATATGTAGCTGTCAAAGTACTAAGCTGACACTACATTGAATGCGATAATCCTCATGCAACTGAACCATATAAACTCTGACTTGCCTCAGTGAATTTAAAGTCGAACAAATAGATTCATAAGCAAATTAAGGTACTTTCAGAACACAAAATTTCCATTTATGTACAATAAAATTCATATAATATGTGCACTCTATGACATTTTCTTCTCGAAAAAACATAGCATAACATAACATAGCATAATTTCCATTAGGTCGACAGGAAAGTCCTGCAAAATGACTATATAAATAGGAAATTTTGCACTTTGTTTTGGTTAGAGGGCAATATTTTGCGAAACGAACACGCAACCATGTGAAAAGGCTGACAAAAACAAACTAGTCAACATTAGTTCGAAAAAGGAAACTATATTTGAAAGAAAAATGGAAACTACCCTTTTTATAAGAAATAATTTCCCAGTTATAGTCAATTACACATAGGCGCACACAGAAACATATTTTGGTGTATCATTGGGTCCGTTTTAATGTAACCTAGTTGCAAAAAAACACTCCAACTCGGATAAAATTTCCATTTAGTTACTTCACAACACTGGCAAAATCTGTCATTAAACATATGATTTGTTTAGTGAAATTTAAAAGAAGCAAAACAAAATGAGCAAACCTGAGGATTCTGTGGTAAATTATTAAATTTATTTAAAATCATTAAATAAAGATGATGTATTTGTACACGGGTGAGCATTGCGAATCACGTCGCAATAGAGAGATGCAAGAAGTACTAAAGACTCGGAGAGTGAAAACAAGGCACATGAGAAGTGCTCCAATTTTGAAGGTACTCGATGCAATGAGTGAGGCAGATTTCAAAATGCACATGAGGCTAAGACGCCAAGAAGAATGAAACCTAGACGCAGCCCTTGACAGAAGGCAAACCCTTTTTAATTATTTAAGACAACAAAATATTATTTAAAAATTTCACTGCATATATTTATATCTTTAAATTCACTAATAAAAATATTTACAAGAATTCATTGCATTTCATGCAACTTAAAATCTATAAAACTAAAACAAATTCACACGGAGTATCACATATAAAATTCAATTCAGATCACTTCTTATTCTAATTACAAATAAAATAACAAACCAAAATCAAATTAAAAAAAATCCAGTTTCAGTGAAAACATTTTAGTGAAGTTTTTGCAATGTTTTTGAAGTAAATTCTTCGTGCTCGCTTTTATAAAACCCTTGTACATTGTACAGCAAAATGTTACCGATGTTTTTTGAAAAATTTTTAAGTTGATGCTCTTCCGCATGTACAGGGTTTTATAAAAACGAGCACAAAGAATTTACATCAAAAACATTTAAAAAAATTCACTACAAGATATTCACTGAAACTCACTGTTACGTTTTAAAAAGTTATTGCTAGACAGAGTAATTTCTGTTAGCTATTTTTTCCAGACAGCACATTTACCGAAAGTGTTTCAAACGGTCTGTAACCCACATGAACCCCTCCATATAGGGGGCAAAGCACGGGCTGGCGCCAGTTCTGCTGTTGTTGTCCAAGCACATCGGCGTTCTTTCAAAGTCCTGGAAGTGGATTAATAAATATAATTTGTTCAAACATATACTTATTTCTTGAACCTACCGTGATCGCCATTGACACCATGTCTTCCAACACGTTCGCGTAGGCCAACCTCTTTTTTTTGGGTGCTCCAACTACGCTTTCCGGGCGAGGCAGCATCTCAAATACTCAATTACCTCCTCACATGACCATCTCTTTCGCCTTTTTTCTTGCATTCTGATATAACAAACATGCTTTAATTCATAATTTTATGAGAAATATATGAAAAGCAATTTTACTTACCCTTGTTACATTTTTATTTGGTTTGTTTATGTATCAATAAAACAAACAAGATTTGACAGTTGGACGAAATTCCCCAAGTATTTTTCTAGAGCCCATTCACAATAGAGCGCTTTCTTTGCTTCACAACACTACATCTCAGGTCGGATATCGTATAACCGAGTTGGCTCAACTCGCATATTTTTCCGAGTTAGTGTTGTTGTTTTACATGTTATTTCTTATCCTACCTAGTGTTTTTTTGCAACTAGACTACATTAAAACGGGCCTATTATAAAAATTAAAAAATGTGCGCTGAAATTGCGAATTGGAGTGCTATATCATTCACCAAGTAGCAGGGATGCTGACTTTATCATACATTTAAATAAACTCATTAATGAATACCTGAAAGAATCAGATAATAATCTAATAATTGGAGACTTTAACATAAATATGAATATATCGTCAACATACTCAAACCAGCTAACAAACTTATTTGTGCAAATGGCTATGATACAAAGAATTAATTTTAATACGAGAATAACAGAGTATTTCGCTACAAAAATTGACTTGTTATTCAGCAATAATGATGAAATCAAAACAGAATGTGCAAGTGCATATAAAATTTCCGACCATGAGACAATTCATTTTAAAGTGCCAACTACAAAATATTATAAAATGAGAACATATATATCTGTAGTCTGTTGGGGGGACTATAGCGCTGAGAATCTTATAAACCTGTTGCGAACGTACGATTTTAGCTCTATGTCTAATAATGGAATAGAAAATAGAGTCCAGGGTCTGAATGACACTCTGACTCAAGCCATGCAAACGTAAACATACGAGAAGAGAATCCATAAACAATTGAGAAATAAGTGGTATGACCGTGAGCTGACAGTACTTAATAAGAGACAATTTGAATTCTACAATGATGCGATAAACACAAGCCTATGGAGTGATTATTACGCCATTAAAAAAATATATAAAAAAACTATAATATTTAAAAAGAAGAAAAATATGGAAAGTCAAGTACTCAAAAATGAGGGAAACATGAAATTGATGCGGAAATGTTTGAAAGATGCTGCGGAACTGACAGACAACAGGGAGTGTATTACGAAAATAGTATTTAATGGTGAATTCTTTGAGAATCACAACGATATAGCTAATGTATTAAACGTCTTTTTTGTTCAAATTAATGATAGTATTGAAGAAAATACTGATGCTGATGAGACAACCCTAAATAGACCGCTAGCAACATTTGAATTCGCCGTTATCGAACTAGAAGATATAATGAACATCACCAAAGCATTTAAAAATAAATATGGTGGGAAGAAACGTTTGTCCGAGGGTGTTTTCAAAGACTCGATGACGTATATTGCTCACTTATACAAGGTGGCGCAAAAGTAACCTTCCGATGTTTTTTGGCTGTAATTTAAAAAAAAATGAAAAACTTTGATTCTTCTTGTGGATTATTTTTATTTGGTCTTTTAATTTTTTTTACATCAAGTCGAGAATATGATGTCATGTAAATGGCCGCCGCCACAGTTGATTGTCATTTGAGCCCTTTTTATGGCATTTGGCCAAAACTTCCGGCGATAGGCCCTCACATTCTTGACGGATATTCTCTTTAAGAGCTGCAAGAGTCTGAGGCTTGTTGACATAAACCCGCGACTTCAAAAAGCCCCACAAAAAGAAGTCTGGAGCGGTCAAATCAGGCGATCTTGCTGGCCAGTGCAAATCGCCAAAACGGGAGACTAGGCGCCCAGGAAATGCATCCTTCAGCATATCGGTTGTGGCACGTGCAGTGTGTGCCATTGCACCGTCCTGTTGGAACCACATGTTTTCCAATCCCAATTCATCAAGTTGCGGCAAAAAGAAATCGTTGATCATTGCTCTGTAGCGCTCACCATTCACAGTAACCGTTTGGCCCGCGACGTCTTCGAAGAAAAAAGGTCCGATGACTCCTCCAGCGAAAACAGCACACCATACAGTGACTTTGAGCGGGTGTAATGGCTCTTCGTGGGTTACACGCGGATTTTCAGTGCCCCAGAAGCGTAAATTTTGCTTATTTACGTACCCGATAAGATGGAAATGGGCCTCATCACTCATGATTATTTTTGATGAAAACTCATCTTCCTCTTGGTGGTGATTAAGGATGGCGTGAGCGTATGTTAGACGCGATTGGCGGTCAGCAGCTAACAGCTGTAAGGACCGTCGACTGATACCCATTTGCGTGGCACGTCGTCTGGTCGATGTCGACGGCGCTTCCATGACATCCTTGGCTACAGCAGCAATATTCTCTGCATCTCGTGTTGTGCCAGTCTCTTCGAGGTGACCGGCTAAACGTCGCAGTGTTTTACCAGTAGGCGTTGGACGGCCAGGAAATCTGCTACGAAATTCACGTTGTGCCAAAGTCACCGACCGATTATTGGTCAAATAAATAGTCAGCAATATTCCGCGTTCTGGCGCAGTGTAGCGTAACATTGTTTATTAACGTGTATTTCGCATGTGCTTACTACACAAATGTCAAAACAGAACTGACATTAGGGGCCAATCGCAAAATGTATAGCATTTTCTGATAGGAGGATTACTTTTGCGCCACCTTGTATAAAGACATTATAAACGAATCTCTTAATAGTGGCATTGTTCCTAATTGCTGGAAGATATCAACCGGTGGAAAAATTTAAAAGTACAATGAAGCCTGAAGAACTACGTCCAATTAATACGCTACCTGCAGATGAAAAAATTATGGAAACAGTGGTAAAAAAACAACTATTAGCATACTTAGAAAAACAGAATGTAATCATACCAGAACAATCAGGGTCCAGAAGGAGCCATTCATGTGAAACAGCACTGAATATGGTAATCGCGGCATGGAAAGATGTAGCCGACAAAAAGGTGGTGGTATCTGGCTTTTTAGACTTAAAGCGGGCTTTTGAAACAGTTGACAGAGTTGTATTATTGGACGTCTTGTATAAGATTGGTGTCAGAGGTAAAGCGCTGGAATGGTTCCGAAGTTATATGAGTAACAGAAAGCAGAGAACGGTAATGGTAGGTGCAGTATCATCGGTTACTGATGTAAATATTGGCCTACCGCAAGGCTCAGCATTGGCTCCGATATTATTCATAATTTATATTAATGATATTAAAACCTGCCTGAAAAATTGTAAAATACGTCGGTTTGTGGATGACGGATTGGTAACCATTAGTGGAAACACTGTAAATAGTGCCATTTCTAAAATTCAAGATGACTTAAATTCTTTATATAAATGGCTATGTCGTAGAAAGCTGAAACTAAATGTAGATAAAACTAGATTTATGATATTCTGCAAGAACCACAACATTATTGATAACAATGAATTAAGCAATATAAGTCTGAAGATAAAAAACAATGAAATTCAAAGAGTGGATAAAATGAAGTACTTAGGAATTATAATAGATGAAAGACTGCATTTTGGAGAACATATATGTTATTTAGAAACCAAAATTGCAAAGAGAATAGGTTTTATGTATAGAATATGTAAACATATTAATAAACATCTTAAAATATTAGTATATCGTTCAATCATAGAGCCTCACTTTATATACTGCCCAACAATAATATTGCTAGCAAATGATTCACAAATTAAGAGACTACAAATACAACAAAACAAAGCATTAATTTTAAAATTCCCTTCATGAACATCAAAGAGTACCATGTTAAATATGCTAAATTGGCTTAGTATAAAACAATCAATTAGCTATTATACACTGAAATTTATACATAATATTAAATTAGGAATGTTGCCAAATTACTTAAGTGATAGAATACATTATAATTATGAGATTCATAATTATGGAACTAGAAGTAGTAAAAACATAAGGCTGCCTAAAGTAAGAACGGAATTCGCAAAGAAAACTCTAGAATACGTAGGTCATAAAATGTATAATGAATTACCTACTGAGATAAAAGACTGTTAACATTGTTAAGTTTAAAGGAAAATTATTTTCATACTGTAAAACGTTAAAGATGTAATATTTATGTAACATTTAATTTACTTGAATTAGGTCTGAAAGACCGTAATAATAAAAAAGGAGCTTTTAATGGAAAATAAATTGCTAACAATTTTAACAAAAAACAAAAGTGGAATATTTTGCGGCAAAATATTTCTGGCACAACTTTTTCCTACTCTTAACGTTTAGACAATAAATTAATCGGTAAACATTTCAAGTCTGTTTAGAAAATAATGAGATCGTTTTTGCTGATTTTCCAAAATTTTAGTGCATGTATCCTAAAACAACAAAGTGAAAAGTTATTGAACTACGTATGGCGTTCTTAAAATATTACTTGGAACTTTAACAGGGAGATGGGTTAGAAGTAAATTTAGCAGAGTATTCAATAAAACGTCGCACTTGACTTTGCTGGAGATGTGAATAACTTATGGTTTAATTACCTAAAAACTCCTTGGAAACTTTATTGATGGACAAATATAATCCTAAATTAATTTAAAAAAAAACTAGATTAATCAGAATTTTGAATAAGGCCAGCAATTAAATAAATACGATTTATTAATATTTTTGTGGCGATGTAACATAAAAGGGTCTATTCTGCATTTTACCGAACATTTTGTTACCGGTAAATTTGGTTACCAAAAGTTATAACCACTTCTAGTAACCGCAATTCTGCCGCAAATGGTGACGCTGCCTACATATGGCCTTATAAAAATTGCAAATATTGCCTACTTCATGGGACACTGTTGGCATTTTTACATACAATTATCGAAACAGCAACTGTAAATAAGCTGAACTTGTATTGGTAAATTTTGTGAAACAAACGTTCCTAACACCAAAAAGGAAATTAACATCTATTTTGTAGCTATTATCATGTTGCTACCACACGACATCAGGGTAACAAAATTTACCGATAATAAATGTACACAGAAAATAAAAACGGTTTAAAAGTTAGCATACCCTTTTTTTTACCGGTAACGGCAGTTTTGTTACCGGTGCAGAATAAACCTGTTCGTCGAAATTGGGATAAAGGAAAAGCAAACAATTTTTACACGGTTAGCTCGACCCAGCTGTAGAATGCTGGCCTAGCGATCCCGTGTACCATGGTTCGAGCCCTGGTAAAGTCTAGAAAAAAAGAGGTATGATGAGAAGATTTGGTGATCTCCGAAATAGCAGCTATCACTTCCACCACTTTGAAAAATTTAATTTTTCATTAAACTCATTTTATAATGCAATTTCAATAGTTTTCTTCTCATTAAATGTTAATATTAAAAACAAACATGTATTTGGATAATATATGTGCCGATATGCATATATATATATATGTATGCATTTATTAAATAAATATATTTATGTTGCCTGCTTTGCCAAACTCCCTCATATAATGAAAATATCTATGGGATGGTAATTTCTGGTTCGATTTGAGTTCACCCGGATGAGTTCACAATACCCCAGTTTGAACTCGTTCCGACCTGATTTTTCTCATCGAATCGAAATTGCCTAGCGAACTCGAATCGAACCAAAAATATGTTAATTTGTTCTGAAGTCTTTCTTCGTGTTTATAGTTTGAACCTCCTAGGTAGAGCTTAGAGATTTGCCCAGGCCTAAATATTCCGCTCATCCTAACGTTTTTCAAATCTGTCCTGATATCTATCGATGACCAAAACTCACAGGAATTCGAAATTAGCTTAACATACTGTATTTTATTTAATAAACTTTAAATTGAAATATATGTACATATGCCGGTACAATAAATACCATTGTCTTACATATCCGGGCCATACTGCAGTTTTCTTCCTCAATTCTCCTTCCTACTTTACGTACTCTTTACTTTGTTTATATGCTCTATATCACTTGTGAAATTCTTAATAAATTTGGATACCTTATATACTTTGCGTATTGGATTGTTCTCATTTCCTTTTGTTTCGATGTTGCTGAGAGCAGGGTAGAGAAAAGCTCTATCGAGTATGGCTCGGAACGGATGAAATTATGAAATGGAAGAGTTTCATAGGAATTGAATTGCGTCAGCCAATAGTATATTTCGAGTTGGAAAAGTGTGCACTGAGTTTCAGGGGACTTACTACGTTTTCAGCAAATAATGGAAGATGAGCAAAATTTAGAGGGAGCTGTGGGAGTAGCTCTCACATCAGAAGCGGGACCTGCTCCGCCTACAGAAATTTGGCGTGCTATATTAGAATCGCAGAATCGTAATTTATTACAGCTAATTAAGACAGTGCAAACGCCAAAACCGATTTCGCAAGAGGCGAAAGTAATTTCTTTGCCGAAATTCAATCCGGATAGTTCGGGTGCGAATGCTGTCGCTTGGTGTGCTACAGTTGACATGATTATGTATCCCCCATCCTCTTGATGGCAGTGCTCTAATTATAGCCCTCAGCAAGTCGTTAGAAGGAGCCTCTTCGCAGTGGTTATCCCAAATTTGTTATGCTGGTATAACATGGCCTCAATTTAAGGAGCTTTTTGTTCAGCGCTTCGAAGGAGTTGAGACTTCGGCGGCTACACTAATTAACATTTTTAATGGCCGTCCAAAGGAGGGAGAGTGTCTCTCCGTGTATGGCAGTCGTCTGGTAACATCGTTGATGTCCAGGTGGAAATTATCGAGTGTTGAAGAAATTGCAGTATCAGTGGTTCTTGCGCATACATCACAATGAGTTACAACAGGAATTAACAGCAATCGCGTTTGGTAAGAAAAGAGAACACTTCGCCTCAGATCACTCAACATGGTTAGAAAATAAAAAGATTAAATTGCAGCCGTACGTAAAATGTCACTTTTGCGGAAAAAATGGTCATAAGATGGCGGACCGCCGTATAAAGAAAGACAGAAGCAAACTCCAAGCTAAACCTAACCTGTTACCTAGCATCACATCAGCCGGAAGAGTGCGTCCATCACTCACTTGTTTCAAATGGGGGGAAGTGGGCCATTATGCATCAAGGTGCCCAAGAAGCAGTAATTCGTCGTCAAGCAGCAACAAGTCGAATACTTATTAGAAGCAAGTGGATTTTTGCTCGGTAGCCGAATTCTTCTGTATGTGGTACTTTACAAATTTTGTCAAACGTAAAAATTAATGAATATGCATTGGAAGTACTTTTCCACGTAGTTTCGCCAGGGGTTTGGCGTTGTAGTCACGCGCGACAAGTTTGATACTTTTAAAGAAAAAATCGTAGATGTTTCGGAAAATAAAATCGACTTTAAATCTATTGACACTGATTTAACTGAGAATGACAAATGCCGATTGATAGAGGTTTCGTAGTAAGTCCCCTGATTGGTTTATTAGCGGAGTACCTCGAACTCGTGTTACCACTGGCCAGTTGGAAATACGCCTAATTGACCCGAATAAAACCGTGCAAAGACGCCCCTACAGACTTAGCTCGGAAGAAAAGGCTCTTGTCAGGGATAAAATAAGGGATTTGATGGAATCAAAAATTATTCGTCCAAGTTGATCACCGTTTGCCAGTCCTATATTGCTTGTTAAAAAGAAGAATGGCTCTGATCGTTTGTGTGTGGATTATCGCGAGCTGAATGCGAATACAGTTTCAGACAAATATCCATTGCCACTCATATCGGATCAGATTGCTAGGTTGCGTGGAGCAAAGTATTTTACGTGTATGGATATGGCAAGTGGATTCCATCAGATCCCAATACATCCAAACTCTGTAGAGCGCACGGCGTTTGTAACTCCTGAAGGTCAATACGAGTTTTTAGCAATGCCTTTCGGCCTAAAGAACGCCCCATCTGTTTTTCAACGCGCAGTTATGAAAGCCTTGGGTGAATTTGCTCATTCATACGTCGTAGTCTACATGGATGACATTATGATTAGTGCAACAACAAAAGAAGAAGCATTTGAGAGGTTACGGACAGTTCTTAATACGTTAGCAATATCTGGGGTTTCCTTTAATATCCCCAAATGTTCCTTTCTTAAAACCAGTGTTGAGTATCTCGGGTATGAAATTAAAGAGGGTCAAATTCGACCTAACCCACGTAAAATCCAGGCCCTAACGGCAATGCCGCCGCCCCAATCAGTGACACAGTTGAGACAGTTTATAGGTCTGGCTTCTTATTTTCGACAATTTGTGTCTGAATTTTCTCAATTGATGAAACCTCTTTATTTTCTTACTTCTGATAAGAGTAAATTCACGTGGAAACCTGAGCATGAACAGATTAGACAAAAAATAATTTCGGTATTAATAAACAAGCCGGTATTGGCAATTTTTGACCCGCAACATCCAATAGAGTTGCACACGGATGCTAGCTCTGATGGGTATGGTGCCATTTTGTTGCATAAAACTGATAAGAAACCCCAGTAAAAGAACTTCGCCGGCAGAGTCTAGATACCACTCGTATGAATTAGAGACTATGGCTGTTTTTAATTCTATAAACCATTTTCGGCACTATTTGCAAGGTTGTAAATTTGTGATATTTACAGATTGCAATTCCTTAAAGGCGTCACGCACAAAAATTGATTTGACGCCGACAGTACATCGTTGGTGGGCGTATTTACAATCATTTGATTTTGACGTTGAATATAGGGAAGGAAAACGCATGGCACATGTTGATTTCTTTTCCCGTAACCCGCTCCCATTAGAAGTTCAACCAATTAGTAAAGTCACTGAAATGCGTGTAAATTTGGCGGACATTTCGGATAACTGGCTCCTAGCTGAACAGCAGCGTTGCAAAACAATGAGTTGGCAGAAGATGTGGCAAGAACATACGAGCCATGGAAAAACAAGGTGCTTACCTGTTGTTCCGAGGTCCTTCAGGTGGTCTGTGATCAATCATGTTCACGAATCAGTTATGCATCTGGGTTGGACAAAAACACTCGATAAAGTTTACAGCTATTACTGGTTCGAAAACATGTCCAAATATGTTCGCAAATTTGTGGACCATTGTATTACCTGTAAGTTATCTAAGCCACCTTCAGGTAAAATTCAAGCTGAGCTCCACCCAATCGCCAAAGTGAATATACCATGGCATACGGTCCACATAGACATAACTGGAAAGCTAAGTGGTAACAACGACCTTAAGGAGTACGACATCGTTCAGATTGATGCTTTCACAAAGTTTGTTTATTTATATCATACTGTAAATATATGTATGTAGATGCTGAAAATTGTATTAAAGCCTTAAAGTCCTCGATATCATTGTTCGGTGTTCCGTCGCGTGTAATAGCTGATCAGGGTAGGTGTTTCGCTGGTAAGAGCTTTCGGGATTTCTGTTTTTCGCAAAAGATTGACTTGCACTTAATTGCTACAGGCGCAAGTCGGGCCAATGGGCAAGTTGAGCGGGTCATGAGCACTTTAAAAAATCGATTGACCGCTGTTGAAACGAGCCAGCGTTCGTGGCAGGTAGAGAAAAGCTCTATCGAGTATGGCCCCTGAATGCTGATGCCGATACGCAGCGGAGTTTGTGTGAATGTTTAAATATGTATGTACTCGGAACGGATGAAATTATGAAATGGAAGAGTTTCATAGGAATTGAATTGCGTCAGCCAATAATATATTTCGAGTTGGAAAAGCGTGCACTGCGTTTCAGGGGACTTACTACGTTTTCAGCAAATAATGGCAGATGAGCATAATTTAGAGGGAGCTGTGGGAGTAGCTCTCACACATATATGGTATTTTTATACCCATGGGCACTGGAGCCCAGGGTATTATTACTTTGTTCTCTTAACGGTTGTTTGTAATAGCATAAAGCAACCGAGATAGATATAGGGAACTTTAGGTTAAGTTATAATGGCGTCGAAGGAGCTCAACGCCCAATTAGCAACAGAGTATCGTTTTGATACCATAGAACCCCGGTTTATTTAATATTAAAACCTACTAATGCAATTGAAAAATTCTAGAATGTTGTTAAGGCTATGTTTGCACGATTCCTGTGGAGAATTATACCCAAAGGCTCCCAGGGTAGCCTTACGTTTCCTCATTAGAGGCGGACATCTGCACAGAAGGTGCTCTACCGTCTCTTGTTCATTTTCATCTCTGCAGCTTCGGCAGTAATCATTGTAAGCAATACCAAGTCTTGTGGCGTGGGTTCCGATCATCCAGTGTTCCGTGAGAATTGCCACGAGTCTCGCGATGTTGGGTTTATCCTTCGCCAGAAGAATTGGTGTTCTCTTGAAGTCATATTTTGAAATTTTGTAACCAGACCAGACCAGATTGCTGAAGATGTTGGAGGTAAATGCTCCTGTTATTTCAACCTATTGGAAATGGAATCAGCACCTCATTTGAGGTTGTCACTGAACCCTCTCTGGCTAGCATATGGGCTGCCTCGTTTTTAGCTATATTGCGATGTCCAGGAACCCAAATTATATCTACTGATAGCTGGTTGCAGACTCCGTACAATTGAATCCTGCATTGCTTAACCAGCTTCGATTTGATTGTGAAAGATGCCGACTGTCTGAGAAATTGCCACGGCAGTTATGCTCTCAAGTGCGACAGCCTTCTGCGATAGCAAAAACTTCTGCCTGAAAAACACTGACGATTTGAGCCAGGTGGTAAGATCTCGCCTCTAGCAAGAAGTGTGCAAATACCTCTGCTCGAACCGTCAGTGTATATATGGTGCTTCTAGGCGGACATATCAAATTCTTCATCCTATTCAGATCTCGACGGAACTAGAACTCCAAATGTCCATAGGCCTTGGTCTGCATATAATCAGTGCCCTGTCTGACCGTGGCGGGAAGGAGAGAAAGAGCTCTACTATGCCCTTTCATTTTTTCCTTTCAAAGGCCCAGTTCTCGAAGCCTTAGAGTTGATACTGACTAGTGATGAGTCATAGCAAGTAGGGCATCCGTAGGACATGTAGTTTAAGTTAGTAACCTCACATACAACGGTTGTTAAAAAAAGGCGATATTTGAGTAACTATTGAAGAAACCCGCTTTCGAACAAATAAATATATCTCCAAAACTATGCTACCAAACTCTACCAACTTTGGTACACAGATTACATTTCAAGTTCAATAAGCAAAATTTCGAAAATTATAAAAATCAAATAAAAACCATGCCCACCTCTCATAAAACGGTAATTTAGAAAAACCAAAAAACGCAGTATTTAAGTAACTATTAAAATGGTGGCACCGCCTACTTTTGGGCAAATAGGTGGTATATCTGGAAAACTATGCCACCAAACTCTACTACATTTGGTACACACATTCCATTCCATTCAATTCAATAAGCAAAATCAGACGGAAAATTGTCAAAGTCAGACAAAAACTATGCCCACCTGTAATATAACGGTAATTTACAAAAATTAAAAAAACTGGATATTTTATTAACTATTAAAGACAATTTGTTTGGCACCACTCACCATAGAGCAAAGAGGTACATTTATCTCCGAAACTACGGTATCAAACCCTACAAACTTTAGTGTATGTACGTCTTGCAATCGTTCAAAAACCACGGTCACCTCTCATATAACGGTAAAATACAAAACTCAAAACATATGATATTTATTAAGTATACGGGATAATTTGCTCGAATTTAGACAAGGTGGGGTCTGAGAATGACATACTTAGAATCATAAATGTTGAGGATGGCCACGGTATCGACCACCGTATAACAAATAAGTATTTCTCCGAAACTTTTTCCTCAAATTCTACCACATTACGTACACTTTGCATTTCTAGTCAGCAAGCACAACTTCGAAAATTGTAGAAAATAGATTTAAACCACTCTCACTTCTCATATAAGGGTAATTTGGTAAATTTGGTAAAATGTAAATTTGGTAGAAATAATTTAATTAGGGAGAGAAATACTGAAACATATCACAATTTTAGAGAATGGCGAAGGCGCATTCCTACAAGGTGTTGTTACTATAGCAGACGATTTGATTTTTATTCACATATGTACATGTATGTATTTTGTTTTTGCTTTTGCGTATGAGCTCTCAAAAGCCGTAAAAGCAAAAACAAAATGTATTTAAATTTTGACAACTCTTACGCATATGCAAAAACAAAACACATGGGAATTTTGTAGTTGTATTATAACACCACCTTTTATGAATTCGCCTTGTGTGGTACGTTAGAATCATACTAATTTCTATTTGTTTGTATTTAAATCACTAAATGTTGTTTAAGGTTTTAAAATGATGTTGTGCTACCATACTCGGCTTGCTTTCTTTCGCCTTTAAACGCATTTGCTTTTTAGATGGAGCAGTGCTTTTGGGCTTAAAATATTCTTTATACCTTGATCTAAAGTCTATTCATATGTCGAATATCATATGGGAAGATAAGTTGAATAGTAGTTTCGTCTTAAATGGGGCAAGTGGCTGTCTTTTTCCCAACAAGTAATATATAGCCATATATATGTATATATATATAAGATCTATAGACAAACTATTGTGCATGCAACTAGGGAGTTATCATTTTCTCTTTTAAATTTATTCTTATGTATACATATATATCTTATGATGGGCTCGGAGACCATATGAACCTTCTGTAAAAATTTCATAAAGATCGGTTGAGACGGCTATAAAGGACTCACAACAATTTTTATATTGTATATCACATTAACTTTAATAATAATTTGAAATAAAAACTTGCGCTGATTATGTAAGGCTCCGTTACACCCGAACTTGAACTCTTCTTGTTTTACTTTCAATTGTTTAAATTTTTATTTAAAAAAAGGATTTGTCCGAAGTTTTTTCCAAGAAAGCGTGTTCTTCTTTGTTTTAAAATTTCATTAGAAGTGGAAAATACTTGCTCACTCGATCCAGACGAGGGCGGAATGTTAAGTAGTGTTTTGCAAGTTGTTGACGAAGCATAAATAAAAAAACACATCAAACCTTGAAGGCATTTTTGTCTCACTGTTCCTTCATATTTACCAAAATACACTTTATAGTACCTAACACCTACTTCTTTTTTCTTCATTCATATATTTTAGATTTATAAATAAAGGGTTCCACAAAAGTGCTAATTCCCGACAAAATTATTTAAGGATTTCTGAATTTTTGGAAGCTAATGATTTTACCTGAGGTGTCGGGAAAGCATATTTTGGCCCGGTCCAATCGCAAATTTTTGATGACCTTACAGAATCCGCCCATCCCGATCATTTTAAAATTAGTGCCGTGGGTCCTGCGCCCCCTCCCGTCTCTAGTGCAGGTTTTTCGTACGCTTAAACACCCTGAAGAAGCAAACGCTAAGGCAACAGAGTATACATATCGTGAACCCGAATCACGGGTTGAAATAGGTTTTTCAATCTCCTATGCAGCAGATGAAATAACATCTGCGTTTTAGACTTCCCTATTTAAGACTATATCCCTTTTGGCGATAAATGCGTGTTCAATATTTGAATCATTTAAATATTCAGACCAAGTAGAAGAAAAATACCTGGGTTTATCATTGGTACTAAGTATGTATATGGATTTCTTTTGCTGTTGTTAACCTTATGTTATGCCTAATTTGCCTTGGAGACGAAGAAGAACTAAAGGAGTTAGTTATTTGCTGAAAATAATCTATCTTACCCTGTTTAGAATGATGCCTAAATGTAGATCATCAAATAGCTTTCGGTGGGGTGTTGTTTTAATTCCGACCAAGCCTGTAGCTTTCTGTTCTTAAGTAATGGAATGTTGGTATTCCACCAAGGCATAGATGGTTTTTGAAAGACGTGTTTTGTTTGTGGTATACAAATGAGCTGATGAACGAAATATCTTGTTTATGTTGGCTGCATCTTTGTTTCTATTTTAAGAGACGGTAATTTGCCTAGATACATTTTATTTTATTTCAACAAGCTTGAAATTTAAACTTTGACACTTTTTTAAATTTTTCTTTCCTAAAGTTTGATTCAATTGTGATTACGACAGGAAATGAAATGGAATGAAGGTTTGCTGAACAAAATGTTATTTCCACATTTGTGGAACTTTGGTGAGTCGATGGTCAATGAGTAGGTCAGCCATTATTGATGACCACCCGCTATAAGTACATCTATTATATTTTCCCTTTGTGGCTCTATAAGTTTAAATCACCGAGTAAAAATATTGGTGTGGAAATATTTTTTAATATGGTGTTAGGGGACAACCGAGTTTCTTGCAACGGCACAAAGCTGGAGTTATACTAGGGGTATTCTCGATCCGTTGCATACTGTCTAGCATGAAGCATATATAGTATACCAAGCATGATAGAATTACTTCGTTGTTGTTTCATGTGTTCAAATATGAGCGCATAATAATTTCATTTTCATGTTTTTATGAACCTGGTGCGTTTGATTGCGTGATTGATAGCAAGTCAGCGGTTATTTAATTTGTAACCAAGCAGAAAGTTAGATCTTCAGTAAGTATTTGACACATTCATGCTATGGTTGAACAAAATGAGTTCTCGATTTGGTGCATACCTTGCAAATAAGCTAATTATGCTCATGCAACTGATCGAGAATTCCTCTAATATTTTAAGAGTAGTTGCAACTCATGCAAATTATTCCAACATCCGTTATGATTCCATTACAATATAGTAGTCATTTGGATTTATAAAAGGATGTAGAGACGAAAAATGTATGTGTTTATGCTTATATGTATGTATGTAAGTACTTGAGAAAATGGTTTTATATAATTTTAGAATTATAATAAATATTTTATATTGTAAAAATTTCCACCTATGTACATACATACATAGTATATTGGTAGTTAATTCCCTCGAAATTTCTTCATCTGACATTGTAGTATCCCTGATTAGTAGTTCTGTGCGTCTCTGTAAATCTGGCTGGCGTTGTTATTTGGCGATCAAGAGAGTAGTCAATAGTGGAGCCGAGTTCTTGTGTTCACAATATTGAGAGCTATTGAGTTTTTGATATTAGAATTCGTCTGGGTATTTCATTTTCATTAGGTTTTGAAATAATATAAGAGAATGATTGAGAAGTTTCATAAATGGAAGGACTTGTGTTTCTATGTTTCTTATTTATTTGTTACTTTTATTTTGACTATTTCCTTTCTGAATGAGTTTTGGACACCTGATAGATGAACGGGGGTGTTCGGAAGAATAATTAGCATAGAAGATGCTTGTGCATTTCGTTGGGGAGTGATATTGTAAACAACAGTTTTCATGCTGGTGAACGTTTACAGAATTCCAATTGGTGACCTAACAACTGACAGTTACTACACTGCATGATTTTGTGTAGAACTGTCTAACTTTTACATTTCTCCAGGCGATGGAATTTTTTTCGGGGGGTGGTATAAATCGTAAGTCCATAGTACACCTCCGTCTGAACTTAAGGTTTCGTTGTTTGATTTGCCTTGACACTCTTCGCGAATTGTTTACGAAATTTATTCGATTGCTTAGACAATTTCAGCTATTTGCGCTCTTATTCCGCTTTTCGTGTTAACGAATATGTATACAAGTGTTTAAATATATATAAAGTTACCAATATAAATTTTTTGTATAAAACCCAATTCGGAAAGGTAACCAAAATGTACAACTTTGTTAAAATATTTTCATTTGACAGTAAACATAAGACAATGTTTTAGCATTAATAACTTTCAAGGCGAATTTATTTAAGATGGTGTTTTTTTTATAAGCTGATTGATATTTTTTTATTCCCCTTTGTTTTAGGGTTGCCAAATTCATGCTATTTATAAAAATTAAAATTTGACAACATGAATAATTACGTTTGTTATTATTTGGGGTTACTTACCTCAAATAATTAGCCCGATCTGATTTTAACAAGCTTAAAACCAAAAACAAAAGCAAATACATGCAATTTTTGAACCTACTTATACTACAGCCAAGCCGAATTCATATAAGGTGGAGTTATAAGTACAACTACACAATTCGCATGTATTTTGTTTTTGCTTTTACGTAAGAGTTGTCAAAATTAAAATACATTTTGTTTTTACTTTTATGGCTTTTGGAAGCTCATACGTAAAAGCAAAAACAATATTAAAAAAAAATCAAAAATGCTTCTATAGTAACTACACCTGAATACTGCCATCATCTTATATGAATTCGCTTTGGTAAATTTGGATTTGAGTTTCAAAACACGCGATGAAGGGGAATAACTTCTTTCTTATAAAATCTGTACCGTCTCCGTCGTTTTGTTCCTTTGTGACGTTTGTGAAATTTTAATGCCCATTTTAGTAGAACTAAACTTTATTAACAGGAAAAAATGGAGTGCGCATTTTGCGAGCATAAAGCATATTTGATCTTCTCCCAAGAGTTGAACAGAACACCTTTCCACCTTTAAAAAAACTTGGGTTCAACTTAAAATATATGTGTACATACATACATATGCATATTAGGGTGCCTCGCCGAAAAAAATTGTATTGTGCTTTAAGACTCCTGCCAAAATATTTCCGACAAATATTAAAAATTATTTTGTCTGCAAAAAAAAAATATTTGTTCAACGAAATCATAATAATGATATTTGCAAAAAAAATGGGGCGGTAATTAGTTTACTTAAAAATAAATATGTTTATTCAAAGTCTAAATCGTTCAAGCTTTGGCTGAAAAAGGTCGAAGACATCATCAAACATTTCATTACAATTTGAACTGCTTTATGATTTGATTGAAAATATTTTAAAAATCCCCAAAAATTTAGATAATTTGAATTGGTCCAGCGAATCTTAAGATAGCTTAAAATGTAATGAATTTTATAATTCCGATGGAAAAACAATACCGATATTATTTTTGTATGGGGAGTGATGTACAATTAACATTTTGTTCGATAAATTTAAAAAAATTAGTGTGCTACTGTATTGTGTTTCAGAAATGTTTCATTAATAAATAAATAATTATTAAAATCGGTTGAGTACTTTGAGAGCCAAATCGTTACAAACATTCTCCATGTAATCAATTTTATATAATAGAGGGCCCGTTTCATTGTAAGCGACTTGCAAAAGAACCCTCCAACTCGGATAAAATTTCCTTTAGTTCCAAAATCAACCCTGTTGTTATCTTTCACGATTTGTTTAGTGCTATTTAAAAATGAAAAATAGTTGTGGTCACAATAGCGCAGCTTTTCCCCTTCGCAACACTACATCTCAAGTCGGATATCATTTATTTCGGCTGAACTCGCATATATTTCCGAGATAGAGTTGTTGCTTTACATGCAATTCGTTATCCTACTTAAGGTTATTATAGATAAAGATTTCAATGCCTTACATCTTCACAAAATAAAACCAATTTATTGAGCTTGAGGGCAGTAAAATCGAAAGCACATATGTATGTACATATGTAGCTGCACTGATAGTCCATTCGGCGGAGCAAAAAGCTGTGTCAACAGCAACTGCACGTGAGTGATATTCAGTCGTTTTTTTTCAAATGTTTCGTTTAAAAATAAATTATTAAAATCGGTTCAGTATTTTGAGGGCCAATCCGGGGCAATTGATTATATGGGAAATGATATAACCAATTTTATATAATAGTATAGATATAATAAAGGGTGGTTAGATTTTAAGGGCCGATGTTGAATGTGAACACCTAAACGTCAAGTTTTTTTCTGCATTTCATTTGACATTTCTCAATTTCAGACTAACTCAATTTGACCATGGAAAGATACACAATTGAGCAACGTGTTAAAGTTATTCAGGCTTATTATGAAAATGGGCGTTCAAATTTCGAAGAAAATCATTTTCAATGATGAGGCACATTTTCACCTCAGTGGATTCGTCAATAAGCAGAATTGCCGCATTTGGGCGAATGATAATCCAAGAGTGATTGTCGAAAAACCAATGCACCCACAAAGAGTGACTGTTTGGTGCGGTTTATGGGCTGGCGTTATCATCGGGCCGTATTTTTTCCAAAATGAGGCCGATCAGGCAGTTACTGTGAATGGTGTTCGCTATCGTGAGATAATAACGAACTTTTTATGGCCCGAATTGGAACATATGGATGTGGACGATATGTGGTTCCAACAGGATGGTGCCACTTGCCACACATCCAACGAAACAATGGCTCTTTTGCGCGACAAATTCAATGGCCGTGTTATCTCACGTGGTGGCGATGTCAATTGGCCACCAAGATCATATGATTTGACACCGTTGGACTGCTTTCTTTGGGGTTATTTGAAAGAAAATGTGTACGTCGATAAGCCAGCAACAATTCAAGAGCTAAAGGATGAGATAATTCGGCACATTAACGGCATAGAACCTCAATTATGCCTCAGCGTCATCGAAAATTTGGACCATCGGATGGAGGTGTGCCGCCGAGGTCGCGGCGGACATTTGGCCGATATTTTGTTCCATACATAATTGAACCACACCTTATTACCATAATAAAAAGAAATTACAATAATTTCTAATATAATTTGTGTTTTATTCAAAATCAACATCGGCCCTTAAAATTTAACCACCCTTTATATGTACATACATATACATATGTATGTATACGTAAATATATGTACAAGGTGGCGCAAAAGTAAACTTCCGATGTTTTCTGGCTGTAATTTAAAAAAAAAATGAAAAACTTTGATTCTTCTTGTGGATTATTTTCATTTGGTCTTTTAATTTTTTTACATCAAGTCGAGAATATGATGTCATGTAAATGGCCGCCGCCACAGTTGATTGTCATTTGAGCCCTTTTTATGGCATTTTCCATCACTTTGGCCAAAACTTCCGGCAATAGGTCCTCACATTCTTTACGGATATTCTCTTTAAGAGCTGCAAGAGTCTGAGGCTTGTTGACATAAACCCGCGACTTCAAAAAGCCCCACAAAAAGAAGTCTGGAGCGGTCAAATCAGGCGATCTTGCTGGCCAGTGCAAATCGCCAAAACGGGAGATTAGGCGCCCGGGAAATGCATCCTTCAGCATATCGGTTGTGGCACGTGCAGTGTGTGCCATTGCACCGTCCTGTTGGAACCACATGTTTTCCAATCCCAATTCATCAAGTTGCGGCAAAAAGAAATCGTTGATCATTGCTCTGTAGCGCTCACCATTCACAGTAACCGTTTGGCCCGCGACGTCTTCGAAGAAAAAAGGTCCGATGACTCCTCCAGCGAAAACAGCACACCATACAGTGACTTTGAGCGGGTGTAATGGCTCTTCGTGGGTTACACGCGGATTTTCAGTGCCCCAGAAGCGTAAATTTTGCTTATTTACGTACCCGATAAGATGGAAATGGGCCTCATCACTCATGATTATTTTTGATGAAAACTCATCTTCCTCTTGGTGGTGATTAAGGATGGCGTGAGCGTATGTTAGACGCGATTGGCGGTCAGCAGCTAACAGCTGATGCACCGTCTGGACTTTGTACGGAAACATCTTCAAATCTTGTACCAAAATTCGCTGTAAAGACCGTCGACTGATACCCATTTGCGTCTGGTCGATGTCGACGGCGCTTCCAAGACATCCTTGCCTACAGCAGCAATATTCTCTGCAGAACGGCTACTCCGGGGTCTGCCACGCCTGGCAGCATCTCGTGTTGTGCCAGTCTCTTCGAGGCGAGCGGCTAAACGTCGCAGTGTTTCACCAGTAGACGTTGGACGGCCAGGAAATCTGCGACGAAATTCACATTGTGCCAAAGTCACCGACCGATTATTGGTCAAATAAATAGTCAGCAATATTCCGCGTTCTGGAGCAGTGTAGCGTAACATTGTTTATTAACGTGTATTTCGCATGTGCTTACTACACAAATGTCAAAACAGAACTGACATTAGGGGCCAATCGCAAAATTTATAGCATTTTCTGATAGGAGGATTACTTTTGCGCCACCTTGTATTTAAAACAACTAAGGAAGAGTCTTAGTTCGGGTGCAACCGGAATTTACATACCCAGCGCAAGTTTTTATTTCAAATAAACATTACTTGTTTTGTGCAATCAAAAAGTTAATCCATATACAAGTTAACCCAAAACGTTAGCCAACAATTACACAGTCAGCATTGTCTGCCTAACACCTGTTCAGTTCAATGCTGAACGTAATCAGTACTCCTATCCATGCCCAACAGCCAAAGCCGTGGGATCCGCTGACCCAGCATACTCGCCACAGACAACGGACTGGCAGCGACAAACAACCATTAACGCTGCTCACTTACTACCATAGCCGTGGGATCCGCTGACTCAGCATACTCACAACAGGCAGCGGGCCGGTAACAACAGACATTGCTCGTACAACAGGTAGCTATCCACCGCGATAGCAACGACGTCAACGAACAGAGGCAGCAGCGGACAGAATCATACAATGCAAGCGCAACGACAGCGACGACGACGACGGCGATGAAGACAACTTAGGCTAAGTCATAGCAGTAAGCTAGGGTAGAAAGTCAGTTCTGAATTAGACTCAATAAAGCACGGAAGTGCACTAAAAAGTAACTGGCGCCCAACCGCGGTTTTTAAGTTCGAACCAAAATCAAAGAAGTGATCGGTTAACATAGCTAAAAGGAGTATAAGGATCTAAACGGAGCCTGCACCCCAAAGGATAAGGATAAGAACAACACCACGGAAGTGCACTAAAAAGTAACTGGCGCCCAACCGCGGTTTTTAAGTTCGAACCAAAATCAAAGAAGTGATCGGTTAACATAGCTAAAAGGAGTATAAGGATCTAAACGGAGCCTGCACCCCAAAGGATAAGGATAAGAACAACACCAAGAGAGAAACACAATTGGATATTTTAATGGAATATTATCAAGTAGCCTTTAAATTGTAAGTAGAGTGCTCGTTAAAAAAAAAAAAAAAAAAAAAAAAGTGAAAGTGTAAATTTAAAGAAAGTGTAGATTTAAAGAAAGAAAAATTATGTTGGCAAATTTATAAAAAAGATATTAAATAAATTGTATAGCAAGAAAATGTTTAGAAATTTTTTTTAACTAACGATATTCTGTCAGTGAAAAATTCGTGCCAATTTATGTAAAAAAAAGAAAAAATATAAAATGTAAAGGCCAACCTTTTGAAGGAAAATGAATAAATTTTTGAAAATTTATAAATTATGAAAATGAAATTATAGTGAATATTAAGGAAGGTCCTTGACTAAAAATGTTTGTTTGTGAATTGGAACTAAATAGATTGTTAAACCATAGGAATTATTGCTGTTAATAAAAAATTTCTTCTCCTGAAAAAGGGACGATATTTTGTAAGTGAGGTAAATGTATTTTTGAAAAAAAACCTAAAGGAAAGCCTTTAGAAGGGAATTGTGACAGTGCTATAATTTATAAAGGGGACGTTGGACACAAATTTAATAACCTGTGCGAAATAGTTGCATCATTGTGACACATTGGTTGAATTGAGTAGCGCTTTAGCTAGTATTCTCTTTTGCGTTTAACAACAGTTTAATGGGCAATAGCGACGGCAATTTAGAGGAATTGCTAGAAAGGATAGGTAGCTTACAAATTTCAAAGAGAAATATAATGGACGCAAATCAATTAACGGCTTTAGTGCAGGCTGCCATGACTGGCGCACTGCAACAACAGCAAGAAGCTTTTGAACAAAAGCTTAACCGACTGACAGAACAAATAACGAATTTAAAAACAGACAAAAAACCACAAATTTATGAACCGGTGAGAATCACAGCGGGTGTAAAATGTGAAGAACCACTTGATCTGGTTAAATCTTTGCCGGAATTTGACGGACAGGTCAGCACTTACGTTTCATGGCGTCAAGCCGCCCACACAGCGTATGAAGTATTTAAAAACTATCAGGGCAGCTCCAGGCACTACCAGGCTGTGGGGATAATAAGAAATAAAATAAAGGGACCCGCCGATGCCGTTTTGGCATCTTTTAATACCGTGCTCAACTTTGACGCAATAATTGCTAGGTTAGATTTTACATATGCGGACAAACGTCCTATTTATCTAATTGAGCAAGAGCTCTCTACGCTTCGACAGGGCAACCTTTCGGTCCTAAAATATTTCGATGAGGTGGAGAAGAAATTGACCCTCCTCACAAACAAGACAATTATGACACATGAAGGTTCTATTGCTGAATCAATCTGCACAAAATATATGGCAGACGCATTAAGAATATTTATCTCAGGACTAAAAAGACCTCTGTGCGACATTCTATTCGCGTCTCGACCGGATGATTTACCAAGCGCTTTAGCCTTGGCGCAAGAAGTTAAATCGAACCGAGAACGGTATGTGGTAACTGGTATTAGCAATTCAGACCAGAGGATGCGAACTACACAAAAGAACCCGCATTTCTCCAATAGGCAACCGAAAAGGGGTGGTAACGAAAATGATCAACGGGATCAACCAATACCAATGGATCTGGATCCATCAGAATCGCGGCTGCGCCAGAATTCAAACTGGCGTCAATCGCAAGAAACGAATCAGGGTCAACAGCAATATAGGAGTAACTTTAAACAGGGCCCTAACTTCAACCAACAACAACAAATTGGTAAACGACAAGCAGAATCGGGAAGAAACACCAAAAGTGCAGAGAGTAAACAATTTAAATCAAGACAATCAAGAGGCAGCTTATAATCAAGAGGCCGAAGATGAAATAGAAAACCTTGAAGAGGTGCAGCTCAATTTTTTAGGGGGGAAGTCCCAACTCCCGTGGATTGAGCGAGGAGTAGGGGGCCATGGAAAAAGAATAAGGCTATTAGTGGACACGGGTGCGTCAAAGAACTACATCAAACCCTTGTCAGAACTTAAAAATATCATTCCGGCATCCACACCATTTTTGGTTAAGTCACTACATGGAAATAGCCCAGTAAAGCAAAAATGCAGAATTAGGTTGTTCGGTATATGGACAGATTTTTTCATACTGCCCAATATAGCAACGTTTGACGGTATAATTGGATTAGACCTACTAAACCAAGTAAACGCTCAAATAGACTTGAGCAATGGAATAATACGACACGATTTCGGAAACGAAAAGCTGTTGTTCCATGAGTGCAAAAATGTGAATTTCATTGATGTAAGAAGCGAAGAAATTCCTTCTTCTATCCGAAATCAGTTTTGTAAAATGATAGAGAATAAAAAGAAGGCTTTTGCAGACCCTAACGAGTCCTTGCCTTTTAATACAAATATAATCGCTACCATTAGGACAAAACCCGAAGAGCCGGTGTATTCTAGACTCTATCCTTACCCGATGAGTGTAACTGAGTTTGTCAATAAGGAAGTAGCCGATTTGTTAGCAAATGGCATCATTCGCACATCCAGATCTCCTTACAATAATCCGATTTGGGTTGTTGATAAAAAAGGGGTAGATCAAACAGGAAATAAAAAAAGCGATTAGTGATCGACTTCAGGAAGCTGAATGAGGTCACAATCGAGGACAAGTATCCAATGCCAAATGCAATGGTGATATTGTCAAATCTAAAGGGTGCACAATACTTTACCACCCTCGATTTGAAATCTGGATTTCACCAGATTGAATTAGCAGAAAGAGACCGGGAAAAAACCGCCTTCTCTGTAAACAACGGCAAGTTTGAATTCTGCCGCCTGCCTTTCGGGCTTAAAAACGCCCCCAATATATTTCAAAGAGCAATTGATGATGTTCTGAGGGAGCAAATTGGCAAGACATGCCACGTTTACGCCGATGACGTAATTATCTACTCAAAGACAGCAGAAGATCACGTAAGGGACATCGAATGGGTGTTACGTAATCTCTGTGAAGCCAATATGAAGGTATCGATAGAGAAATCAAAATTTTTTAAAACAGATGTAGACTATTTAGGCTTTGTGGTGTAAAAACAAGTCCTGAAAAAGTCAACGGCATAAAATGCTATGAGCAACCGACCACACTTCGAGGACTTCGCTCCTTCCTAGGATTGGCAAGTTACTATAGATGTTTTATCAAAGACTTTGCCAGTATAGCAAAACCACTGACCGACATGCTTAAAGGGGAAAATGACAAAGTAAGTGCCACCCAGTCGAAAAAAAATAAAATTCAATTAACACCAGAAGGTGTAGAAGCATTCAACAAACTTAAAAAAGTTCTGGCCTCAGAGGACGTCACACTAACGTATCCTGATTTCACTAAACCGTTTGATCTGACGACCGACGCTTCCTCAAGGGGTTTGGGGGCTGTACTTTCACAGGAAAAGAAGCCCATAACCATGATATCAAGGACTCTAAGAGATAGGGAAGAGCATCTGGCAACAAACGAAAGAGAACTATTAGCAATAGTGTGGGCCCTCAACAGTTTGAGAAATTACTTATATGGTGTAAACCAATTGAACATTTTCACTGACCACCAGCCTCTGACATTTGCAGTTTCGGATAAAAATCCAAATGCTAAAATTAAGCGCTGGAAATCTCATAGAGAGCTTCAACGCGAAGATTCTTTATAAGCCAGGTAAAGAAAATCATGTTGCTGACGCATTGTCAAGACAGCACATGAATATGGTGGAAGTCGAAATGGAAGCAAGCTCTGACTGCGCCACTATGCATAGTGAAGAGTCACTGACTTACACCATTGAAACGGTGGATAAACCTGTTAACTGCTTCCGAAATCAGATAATACTTCAAGAGAGCGAAATCCCGTCAAAGCAGACCTTTATCATATTTGGGTCAAAAAGCAGGCATATAGTTTCATTTTGTGATTTAGAGTCGCTACTAAAAACACTGCAGGAAATCATTAACGATGGCGTAGTTAATGCAATACACTGCAGCTTACCAGTTTTGGCAAAAATTCAACACCGGCTGGTTGAACTCCATCCCAACGTGAAATTCCGCCATATAGAAACAATGGTTTCGGATATCTTCAACGAAAATGACCAAAAAGGAAATAATAATTGCAGAGCACAATCGAGCTCACAGGGCGGCACAGGAAAATGTCAAACAGATCTTGGCCGACTATTTTTTCCCAAAAATGGATAAAAAAGCAAGAGAGGTGGCAGCAAACTGCCGAATCTGTTCAAAGTCAAAATACGACCGACACCCAAAAAAACATGTTATCGCCGAAACACCGATACCGTCTAGCATTGGAGAAATATTACACGTCGATATTTTCTCTACGGATCAAAAAATTTTTCTAACTTGCGTTGACAAGTTTTCAAAATTTGCTATGGTGCAGAAAATCGCATCTAGGACTATCATAGACGTAAAACCGCCATTTTTACAGCTAATAAAAATTTTTCCGAACGTTAAAACAATATACTGTGACAATGAAAAGTTACTTAATTCAAATACCATAAAATCAATATTGTTAGACTACAACAATGTGCAGATTGCAAACGCCCCTCCACTTCATAGTACCTCAAACGGGCAAGTGGAGCGTTTCCACAGTACTTTGAGTGAAATAGCTAGGTGCCTGAAATTCGAAAGAAATCTGAGCGACACCGTTGGCTTAATTTTGTTAGCCACTATAGAGTATAATAAGACAATTCATTCAACTACCAATAGAAAACCAATAGACATCATTCACTCCGGTTCAGCCAATATAACAGAATCAATTCGAAAACGTTTTGAAAAAGTACAGGCCTCTGATCGCGAATACCACAATAAGGGTCGTCAGAATATGACATATAACGCTGGTGACAAGGTCTTAGTTAAAGTTAACCGTAGGCTAGGCAATAAACTTTCAGCATTATACGTAGAAGAAACAGTTGAGCAGGACCTAGGCACCACCGTTCTTATAAAGGGGAGGAGGGTTCACAAGGACAACCTTCGACCACCTTAATAGACTAGTACAAATATTGTCATTTTTAATTGCAGGATAACAACAGCGACATTCTTTTTGACGATCACTTTAGCGGAAAAACTCACGGACTACACTAACGCTAATTATATCCCAATCGTAGACGGAGACGCAATATTATGGGAACATTACGGATACCTGACGCACTTCACCAACTTGACAATGTACTCAACCATGAACGATGAGATAAGAAATCTAACCGACCTTTTCCCGCAAACGCACATGAGGAAGCTACTAAATTCTGATATAACGCACATCGAAACACTACTGCGAACTGTTGACGTGCACCACCGACAAGCACGAAGCTTGAACTTTTTGGGTACGGCACTGAAGGTCATTGCCGGCACCCCAGACTTTGACGACTTCCAGAGACTACAGATGAGACAGGACATGCTCGTTGACTCTAACAACAAACAATATATGATAAATACCCACATTCAGCAGAAGATATTGGAAATCAAAGAAAAAATAAATAAAATCATTGCTACAACAAAAAAAGAAAAAATAGATACGGGACACTTATGCGAAACAATACTAGCTAGAAATAGAATAATAACCCTCGAATTACAGGCTGTCACAATTTCAATAACGTTGGCCAAACTAAATTTAGTCAGCCCTTTATTATTAGATAATAATGATATAAATACAATTATCAACGAGCACTCGACCAATGTAACAATAATAGAAATATTAGGAATGTCTAGTATTAAGGTTTTACAAAACAGAGAAATTTAGCCTATTCGCCGTGTCGCAACAAGGACGAGTACTACACTTTGGGGAAACCAATACCGTTGCTGGATGCGGGAATAAAGCACATGCCGTAAAATGCGAAAAATCCACGTTCGCTACTTTCTGCAAAACTCTAAAAATCACCACTTGCGGACAACAGCTGATCATGGGAGAAGTGGCGAATTGCTCAACCACCGCCAACCATAATAAGGGCATTAACGAAATCGACGATGGCATTATCATTATCAACAATGTCACAGCCAAAATAGAGGGTGAAGATCGAAATATTAGAACCATCAACGGTACCTATTTGTTGAATTTCGACCAGTCAGTAAAACTAAATGGCACCGAATATCGCAATAGAAACAATGCTCTTGTTCGTACACCTGGCACTCCAAAATCCCAGAGAATCAACCTTTTGGGACATTTAGACACTTTGAGCCTAAACTACCTTCAAGAATTGAATGCAGAAAATATTAACCACATTGACACTCTGAGAGGAGACGTCGACTCAAAAACAGTGGTTTTTACAGTAACAATAACATCATTAATTATCCTAATGGTCTTGCGACTTGCCCTGAGCAAATACAACAAACACACCGCTAAAAGGGCAATGGATGTCTTGGTAAAAGAGGTGACTGAGAGAATCGCGGACGATCCTCACTTAGGAAGGGAGGAGTTAACCCAAAACGTTAGCCAACAATTACACAGTCAGCATTGTCTGCCTAACACCTGTTCAGGGCAATGCTGAACGTAATCAGTACTCCTATCCATGCCCAACAGCCAAAGCCGTGGGATCCGCGGACCCAGCAGACTCGCAACAGACAACGGACTGGCAGCGACAAACAACCATTAACGCTGCTCACTTACTACCATAGCCGTGGGATCCGCTGACTCAGCATACTCACAACAGGCAGTGGACCGGTAACAACAGACATTGCACGTACAACAGGCAGCTATCCACCGCGATAGCAACGACGTCAACGAACAGAGGCAGCAGCGGACAGAATCATACAATGCAAGCGCAACGACAGCGACGACGACGACGGCGATGAAGGCAACTTAGGCTAAGTCATAGCAGTAAGCTAGGGTAGAAAGTCAGTTCTGAATTAGACTCAATAAAGCACGGAAGTGCACTAAAAAGTAACTTACATACATAAAATGTAGCTGTTTTCTTTGTATCAAATTGATTAAAAATCGATGAACGGATTTCAACCAAACAGAATTTTCAAGTCGATAGGTAGCGCATGATTTGAGATATTTAGAAAATTCGTATCCGCCTTATGGTCCAGACCTGGCCCCAAGTTATTATTATCGTATCTATTCCTGCCTAAGGCGAATGATTTTGTTGATGAAAAATTACCAATCGGGACCTCTGGCTTGCTTTCGACTGTCATTTTTGTAGTTTGGCAGCTAGTTTTGTTAAAAAAAATTAAACATTTGCGGAATGCATAAAACCTAGATAGTAGTAAGAAGTCTGTCCCTTCAGCTGAAACTATGTATATATAACCCGCATTTATTTTATTTTGATGAAATGCGATTCCTCGACTCAGTAGTTGTCTTTCGAAAACCTACAAGCAATTTGGAAATGGTGCGTTTGAAAAAAATCTGTTAATACACAAAAGGAACTAACTTTGTTTTATTTTTGTTTTCTACAGGAAAACTTAGAATGCATCATCGAAGCTGAAATTGAAATAAATTCAACTACGATGGAAACTGTTTCATCGGGTGCGAAGATCAATATACGAACAGAAAAATCACCACCGTCTTTCAATTCGCAAAATTCGTCAGGTACGTCGGCGGCGTCCTACTCGAAAGTCGCAGAAAGACTCAGGATATGGCAAAGCAATTAATGACATTGTGGCATCTGCAACTGCGACCGAAAGCGATGATGTTTTTCCTGCAATTAGCAAAACAATTGCACTTTAACTAAAGTAATTACCAGTGGCCTATCGAAACTGAAAAGCGGCAGTGATGTATTGCAAAGTGCAATCAACGATGCAGACTTAACTTTTGAAAAAATGTTCAGCTGTAGTTAGTAAACAAATGGACCAATGGAAAATTCCAAATCGAGATGATGTATTTCCCTTTATTTTTCTTGGCATACTCAACGGCCAGTTCAATTGCTAGGGATTGGGCGGTGAAAATTGTGCAATATGGATAGAGTAGCCAATGACATAATTCATCTCCTTTCTTGTTGGTTACAGCTAAAGATGTATAGTCTGCGGCCTTCGACCCGCCGGTAAATATAAAATCCCATCCTGATGAATGATGCTCGATATACCATGTTTGGGGTATTTTGCCTAGATAAGCTTAGTAGTGTATCGACGAACGATGTGGAACTTATTTGTGAAGGGGGAAATATTTCAACCATTATTTCCCCTTGGTAAAGAGATATAAAGTTTTCCTTTGCGAAAATAAGCGATATAGATATAGAGCCTGACAACATTCATGATCGTAGTGGGGTGTATATATGTACATAACTACGTGAGCACGAAAGATACTTAACGATATTTAATCCAGATATTAAACTATATTTAAAGTCTATAATTAATCCTAGGATCATTAGATTTTCCTTAAGTTGAATTGTATGATTTTCAATGTTTACTGTTATTTTGCGTCCTGGTCTTTCACGACAAATAGAAGAAGGTTCGTTTTCTCTGGGGAAAGTGGTACCCCGAAGTTGTGGACCAAGAAGCAATGTCAGTCAGAATTTTTTTAAAGTATTTTGCAAATCAAAATTGTCTTTGACTTTTGAAAAGGCAAATACATCATCAGAGTAGATTTGATGCTCTATTTTCTTGTGTTTGGATAGAAGGTGACTCAGTTCGGCATATGCAATAATGAAAAGTAAAGCAGAACGGGGTGAAACTTGCGGAGTACTATTTTATAAGTTATGGGTTAACGAGAGGCAACCATTAACAGTTACTGCGAGTTTTCAACAATATTTGTAAGGAAAGACCTTATGAAATTTAAAATTTTGGAACCAAACTTCCATCTCTGCAGATGATTTAAAATAACATGTATTCCAAGCTTTTTGGAAAGACACATGATTTAGACTAGACAGAACGCAGGCTACAAAATTGTCAAGTGAAAGTAAGGCATCAATGGTGCCATGCTCTTTCTTATAAGCGACTTAACGAAGGCTAAACAAGTTGTGTCCTTCAGCATATCATCCCAGACAATTTCCAATGATCTTCTCTAAAATTTTTCCAAGACAACTCAGGAGTGAGATAGGGTGATAATTATTCACTTTGCCCGCTGGCTTTCCAGGCTTCAGGATCGGTATTATGTTGGATGTTTTCCAAAATTGCGGATAAATACCAGTGTTAAAAATGTTATTGTATAATATTATATATAATATTGTGAATATGGAAGATTTTAAATCAATGGATAAGAGATTTTTTCTAATCCAAGTGGTTTCCCTCGTGCTGCGGCGAGAGAGTGTTCGAATTAAGGAAATAATATTTTTGATTCTATTATGTTTGCAGAAAAAGAAAGATCGTACGCTATTTCGCTAAAACTATCAAGAATTGAAGTTTTGCTATTTTGAAATTACGGGCTAAAGTCTTCGTCCGCACTAGCAGTAGAGAAGTGGTTGGCTAAATAGCTCCAGATTTGCTCAGGGGAGATAAGGGATTCCCCAGGTGTGTTGATGTGCGAAATTAAAGCGTTTTGGTTCCACCTGTCAAAACATTTATATCTTGCCCATTTTTTAGGTGAGGAAGAAGGATTTATATTTGCTGTGATTCTTTTGCTATGCGGCGAAAAAGAGCGTTCGATCTCTTGTACGAGTATGCTACTTAACTTTCAGTAGTTTGACATCTTTTGTACCCGTACCACGCTAGTTGCTCTTTTGATCTTAGGGATGCAAGGTTGGCATTCCACCAAACGAATTTGCTGCGGATCGAATAATTTTTGTATTAGTGCAGCTTCTCTATTCGTGCTACTATATATTTGAAAATTTATGCCAGTCAGAAAAATCAGTTTTAAATATGGATTTTGGTTTAAATTTACTACGAAAAAGATGTGTGTTTATGAATATTTAAATGATTGGGTAGTGGTCGCTACTATGTACATAAGTCCTTTGAGAGACTCCAACTACAATTTGGGGTAAGAGATGCTGATGTGACGTGAGTTGAAAAATGTGTTGCACTGCCATTATTATGGCAAATGAGGTTAGATTTGTATTTTACAGTTATGGGAAAGATGTGCGTAGTTTTTGTGCGACTTATATTAGTTTCAAAATTGTGCTTACTGAGTTGAAATGCAAGACGTGGATGCATTGTAGGGTTGGATACCGTAATTCCGGAGATATAATCACCTATTTGCAAATCGTCTTGTGTAGTTCATACAATATCGGAGTTTTGGATTTTTGCAAATTACCGTTTTACGAGAGGTGGGCATTTTCTTTGTCCGATTTTTACAATTTTCAAAATTTTACTTATTGATTTGAATTGCAATGTGTGTACCAAATGTGGTAGAGTTTGGTGGCATAGTTTTCCATTATATTTCCTAAAAAGTGGACGATGCCACGCCTATTATTAATTTTTTTTCATTCCGTGTATTTACTTATCCATTATGCATATTAAATTTGAGCAAAATCTCTTAAGTAACTAGAAACATTGCGCTTTTTATTTTTATTAAATTACCGTTTTTTGTCCGATTTTTGAAATTTTCGAAAGCTTGCTTACTGACTTAAAATTACATATTTTAAAGTAGTTTCGGAGATATGCCTTTTTCTTTTAAAGTGGGAGGTTCCACGTCCATTTTTTAAAAAGAAACCTACACTCTGGTTTCTGAAATATCGCATTCTCTCGATTTTAACAAAACACCTTTTAAATGGCCGTGCTTATTATGCGATTTCGCCCATTTGCAATAATATAACAAACTAGCTCAATATTTACGTTGTACAGGCAGACGGATATGCAGGCATGGCTTAATCAATTTCGCTATTAATTCTCAACGTTTTGGTATATAAGTATATGTCTATATTCTTCTATATATGTGTATATGAATAAGTATATATCTATGTATATGTACGTCTATATACTTACATATACGTATACCTCGGTTGCTTTAATCTGTTACAAATTACTGTTAGGAGAACAAAGTTATACGCACTAGTGCGATTGGGTATCAAAACGGGCGTGTAGATCGTACACGTGGTAGAAGTGAAACTTTAAAAAATTAAGAATAAAAGAGATTTAGCGTGAGAGAGAGAGGGAGAGCATCTCAAAAGATATATGGTAATAGAGAGGTTTGAATAAAAATATTGGATTTATCTATTTAGTCTTATGACTTAAGAGATAAATTATATTTATAAAATATTACAAACTTAATACATTGGAGTCTTACAAAGGTTTAAATCACAAACTTTCGACCGGATATGTGCGCAGTGCCGCCAGATAACTGGAATGATCTCGAGTCGTATTGCTGAGACGCAATCCGAACCTCTGTCTAGGCGGTTGGAAAGGCCCAGTTTGCAAGTCGGCTTTTAGGCACTCCGCAGGTATGAGCTTCTGAGCTTATGACCATTGGAGGAATAGTCTCGAACTCTTAATGATCGACACGTCCGAGGTACCGGACTCGCTTACCTCGCTTTGATGATGCATACACACTCAGAAAAAACCTCAGATATGAGTATTATTTATTTTTATTTATTTATTAAATGAAAAATAATAATGAAATTATTATTAATGAAATTATTGATTTACAGTAAAAACAAAAGGAGCACTAGCTGCCAGGGCTTACGCCTCGTTGTTTTAATGGACTTATTTTGCTAAAGACGTGCTAGTAAAATTCGATAAAGTTAGCTACTACCGATACATTAATTAATACTACATTAAGAAATAGGAGTAGTATAACAAGATAAAAAATAAAATAAGCAGAATGAGAAGTTTACATTAATTTACGCAGTCCAGTTTTTAATAGGAAATCTATAATTTTTCTGATATACCAGATATTGTAGATATGCTATCGGTACATATTATCGTTTTTTTCTTAGTTTTGACTGCCGATAGGTAGATGGCCTGCCATAACAGTTCTTCCATTAGAATATACGACTGCAAAAGTTGTATGAACCGTAGACTTAGAGCCATCAGTGAAAAACATTTCCCATTCGGGACACCAGGGGGCGGCATACTCTGCGAAATAGCATTGATATTCCGTAGGGCTAGTGTTCATTTTTCAGTATTTTGTGAGGCTAAGGAGAAACGACGATGTTTGTATTTGCCACGGAGGCGAGCTGCTGGGAGGCCGGAACTGAGCTAGTGGTGTTAATCCAATTTTTTCGGCGTATTCTAAGCACTTAATTCGTAACTTTGCTTGCATTCGACGCTGCTAAGATGGGGTCAAGCAGCATACTATTGTTGCACATTAGTATTTTTGGAAGTCGCCGCATGGTTTTGTATTCTACTCTTTCCGGAATACTAGGGAGCCCAGCTACTGCTAAGATGCATTGTGTAGGGGATGTTGGAAAGGCTCGGAGGCTCCTTGGAACAGCTGCATGATAGGGGGGAGATACCAATTTTATGTTGCTCCATGCGCAATGGCCATATATAGGTAGTCGATTTTAGAAAGAATCAGAGCTCTTGTAATGTTTAATAAGCTGGATGGATGAATAAGACTATGTTTAGAAGATAGATATTTAACAATTTTTACCTAGCAACTATGCTTTTTTTATGAATAGACAATGGTCTTTAAAAGTAAGGCGCATATCAAAAATGATTCCCAGGAATCGAAGAGTATACAAATTTACAATATTGATATTTCTAAAGATAATATTTAAGCTATGACATTTTAATTTTATACAAAAATGAATGATTTGCATTTGCTGAGTAATAGGTTTCTTCTGTACTACATTCAAATTGGTTAATTTTGAAAATAACAACACATCATCAGCGTACATAATGTGATATATGTTTTTGTATTTAGATACTATGTGGCTAATTTCGTCGAAAGCAATCGTAAATAGAGTCACTGAAAGTGGAGACCCTTGTGGTACACCGTTCTCTAGGTTGAGAAGGCTGGAAAAAACGTTATTTACTTTGACTTTGAATTTACGGTTTGTAAGAAACGATTTAATAAAGTTATAGAGTTTATTCCCAAATCTCCATTTCTGTAATTGCCGTAAAGCAACATGAATACCGATGCGGCGATTATTATAATGAATAATAAATAATAATAATAATAATAGAAAATTAGGCAGTTGGCTTAAACGCACCGGCCCCTTTCATAACTCATATTCATCATTATTGACAATTCAGAAACCTATACTTAGTGTAATTATCTTAATCGCGATATCACTTGGTGTTAAGGGCGCGGAGCTGGACTGTCATCAAGCGATGAGTTTCTGAACTATTAGAAAAAACGAACGAATGTGAATATATGTGTGGGGATAATCAGCTGAAATGAAAGGCTGTTAGCTTAAGTAAAATTTGCACGCTTTATTGTATTTCATTTGTTATTTCAATTATTTTCTTTTTTATTTTATTTTATTTTTCTAGCCCCGGATAGTACCAATCCGAAAATCATTGTTTGCATATTGGTCACGTAGGAAGACACGATTTTTATACAATACGACAATAAAGTCAGTAAAATAAATAAATAACAAATTAGTACAATAAATTCGATATCGATATGTTTCCCATTTCCCCTTTCCAAAATTTATATCATACTTTTTTCTATTTTAATATCTTTATGTTCTTCTCAAACACAACTTTCTATTCATGCCTTTTCAATACCTGGTTCATGCAGGATTGAAAGAAAAAGTTGTGTACCTAATTATTTTCACAAGCATTAATTTATCCCCATTAAAATACCAATTTTCCATTTTCTATTAAAAAGTTAACTCTCCACCACTATTTAAAAATAGTTTACAAAATTCATTGCAATAAATTTGCAAAGAAGCAACACGGTTTTTCAACAAGGGATACGATTTGGAAAGAGTGAGTGAGAAACCTGCTTAGTTATCAATTATTGAATCATGATTCTTGCATATACTGTATGCGAATACTCTATTTGCAAAAAAAAAAAATATGTATACAAATCCAGATATTAGATAAGATTTCGTACCAAAACAAATTTCTCAGTCAGTTTGGTATTTGCTTTACTTAGTATTGTTTATTGCGGCCGCCGTAGCCGAGTGTGTAGCGTGTGCGCACTTCATACGGTGCGTCCCGGGTTCGAATCCTGCAAGGGCCAAGTAACACCAAAAATTATAGAAAAAGTTGTTTCTATTAGCGGTCGCCCCTCGGCAGGCAATGGCAAACGTCCGAGTGAATTTCTGCCATGAAAAAACTTCTCACAAAAAACATTCGCCGCTCGGAGTTGGCGTAAAACTGTAGGTCCCTCAATTTGTGTTGCAACAACAATGCGCACACCACAAATTGTAGGAGAAGTTCGGCCAAAATCGCTTAAGCGGTTATAGCGCCAATTAAGAAAGCAAGTAAGTATTGTGTGAGCACGTGTCAAAGACGGGCAGCAGCACAGGGAAAATACGTCATATTTTACAGTTTTCTTCGACATAGGCGAAAAGGCTACCCATTTCGCAGCTTACATACGGACAGAGCATTCAACACTCCACACGCGCAATCCAAAAGTAGATAACACATTCAATTGCGCAGCTTAAATTCGGACAGGAAATACAACACCCGAGACGCGCAACACAAAAGTCGAGAAAACAACTGATCCGCGACTACCTTTCCCGTGGGAAACGCCAAATCAGCGAAATACCTGAAGTCACGTTGACAGCAAACGGGCTTAGTTTTAACTTAGCATTAAAACATTTTTTTAAATTTAGTTTTAAGAAAAACGTGAACGAATAATGTTCGGTGTCGTTTGAAATACATTTTTTTAATAACTTCCCAACCGGGCAATTAAACCCTCGCGCAACGTGGGGTCCAGCGCGAAGTGCAAATTAAACGAAGTGTTCAAAAAGCTCCTGAAATAGTAGCAGGACATCTTCCTGCGCCGGTGCAAACTAAACAAAGTGTTCAAAGGGTCCTGAAACAGCAGCAGTACATTTTCCCGCCCCGATATTGGACAAAGGCTCCTTGGATAAAAACAAGCAGAAAATCCAGCGCATCTGGGCAACAGCCAAGCTTGTGAAAAACCCCAAGGTATTTTAATAGTGGCTAATGTTCATTAAAAGATCCCTAACGATATTACACCTTCAGTCCTCAGACCCTATATCCTTTCTACTGGCAGCGCGGCCAGCAACAGTAGCACTCCAATGACAGGGTTGGAAGAGACAATCCGTAGGATAGTCAAAAACATCTTTCAAAGTGAAGGTCAGATAATAGTAAGCTATTTAGTTAACCCAAACCAAGAATTCCTTAATTTGATGGACGAACCATTAGTTGCTCCTGGAAATACAGACTCAGATCGAGTCGCCGAAGTATCTAGGACTATATGGGAATTTTCAGAAAATCCCAGTGAGTTTAACTTTTGGAGTACTATAGACAATTCCAGGGGACTTCAAACTACTTCGGTGTGCTCGTGGCTGTAATAAATAAAATTGTGGGCCATTACCGAAATCAGAGCCCTTGGACGTCGATCGTTCCATGCAATCTAGGGCAGTTAATTACATGAACGGACCAACACCCAGTAAACCAACAGAAACCATCTAATACTTCTCATCATATTTTTCAAAGCGAACCAGAACAGCAGGGAAGACACCAACAAGACTGCGACCAAGAATGGCCGCCTACAACGGACGAATATGACATGGCACTGAATTACGAAAACAATGTCGCAGGAGTGCGAACAAACTATCGGACTTTACAGACATACATTTTTTATAATCACATGTTCTTCGTTACCATACATAGAGTGCAGGACAAAGAATGGGGACATTCTCAAAGTACTTTTGCACCCTGGTTCTAGCAAGAACTATATTCAACCACATCTGATTACAAACCCACTTCTAAACGACCAACCCCTTTTCGCAAGCTCTATAGCCGAAAATTTAAAATTCTTCCTTCTTCCAACTTTTACTTCCTTTCATGGCATACTGTGAAACGTCAGTCTTGGGACTTGTCCGCCGTTATAAATATCGACGGTAATACCCTAAAAATTGGCAATAACGCATTGATTAACATTAAACAGAAATCCTCAGCAGACGTTAATAAAATTGGTATTCGGACTGAACACATGACATTGACACAGAAACAGGAAATATATTATTTGGCCAAAAAAGTTCCATGCCAAACGCAAAGTTCACTTATACAACCAGAGAAATCAAAATCTTGGCTATGAGAGACTTCGTAATACCAGAAATTGAAACATTACTAAGAGACTGAATAATCCGACCATCAAGATCGGCATATAACTCACCAATTTGGGTAGTGCCAAAAAAGCTAGATGCCTCCAGACATAAAAAATACAGACTAGTAATTGATTGCTGGAAACTTAACGCGGTAACAATTGTTGACAAAGGTGACGTGCAATAAGGTCATACTGAGAAATAAAACCATATGGCTTGATTTCCCTTAGTAAAGTGAAACAATGCCATAAACAGAATTTGAAGTTTGTGCATTAAAGACATATAACTAATAAAACAAAAACATGGTAACTTAATTTTTCCGTTGTTTGTTTTTCTAGATACCAAAGTGAACACACTTGTGAATTGCATTTTAAGGTGGCGTTGCAGGTCAAAGTGGTTTAGTAGTTTTGTGGCGGTGAGTTTTCTCCGCAAAAGTCAAAATTAAATGTATTTGTCTTGCTTGTTCTAATAACTTAAGTAGGTTCATCGCATTTCATTCTAAATTTGTATTGGAAACGTAGCTTTGCATCATCAACACAAAACCACTGTGTCCAATTTGTCGCTGCATTATTAAAGATGCAACATTAATTTATTGTTAAATAATACATTTCCTTTTGCAAGTTACTGACATTTTTATTAATTTCTTATTTATATGGAGGAGGTATACAAATATTTTGTTGAAATAAATACATATATGTATTAAAAAAAACACGTTTGAGAAATTGTAAATGTGCAATAAGGCCATAATAGCTTTGTTTCACTTAAGGCTAGAGAAATAACACCATATCAAAATTATGGCCTTATTTCTCACTTTAATATGTAATAAGGCCAGTATGGCTTTATTTCCTATGGATTTATTGCACGGCACCTTGAAGAAGACATCGACCGCAGGGATACTACCTTAGAATGTCAAGGAATAGTTGTCCGGTCAGGCGATGTCGAGCTCGAAATATTCAATATTTATACACCCCCTGTCACCTGCTGCCCGGCAGGATATCACCCTGATATAGACGATTCGACATTCTGCACGATGAATGATGATGCCTTCACCAGGATTATGGGTAGTTGCAGCAGCTCGCCTGACCTAACTATAGCTAGCGCTGTTCTGATAAATAGCATAACGTGGCGACCTATGCTATCGCTTGCATTAGACCACCTACCCATAACCATCTCGATTGACAGACCTGCTGACTTTGTCTCCGCGGACCACCGGACCTATATCAACTTTAAATAGGCTGACTGGGTGAGGTTCGCGGAGTTCACTGAAAATGCTTTTAGATCTCTTCCCACACTCACTGACATTCGCAAAGGCGAACAGAAGTTCCGCAAGGTGGTTGCGTCTGCTGCGGCTTGCTTCATCCCGGCAGGGAGGATCTCGGAGATCCATCCTAATTTCCCGGCAGAAGCGGCCTCTCTAGCGAATGAACGTGACCACCTTCGCCGCTCCGATCCCCGAAATCCCAACTTAAACGATTTGAACGTGGAGATTCGGAAGCTGGTTGATCAGAATAAGCGGAACAACTGGGAGGAGCATTTGAAGTCCTGCAACTTAATCACTGGTGTTGATAAGCTCTGGTCCACCGTGAAGTCCTTATCCGACCCGACGAAGCGCGACGACGGAGTGAAAATTTCAATCGGAAATCGTGCCTCGTCGGGCCCGAAGAGATACGCGAGCTATTTTAGCCGGCAATTCATATTGCATCCTCCGGGGGTTCGGGCCAAGCGGAAGGTGACCAGAAGGCTGCGCAAACTACCAAACAACAGTGCGCTTCTTACCTTCACTTGTGGCGAGGTGAAGAAGGTCATCGGAAAGGCGAACGCCTCCAAGGCCATTGGCCCTGACGGGCTAAGCGTGTTGATGCTGAAGAATTTAGGCCCCGCGGAAATTGTGTTCCTTACAGGGATCTTCAACCTGTCAATGGCCACCCTCATCATTCCTGACGTCTGGAAGGTTGCGAGGGTGGTCCCACTGCTGAAACCAGGGAAACCGGCCAACAAGGGTGATTCCTATCGGCCGATTTCCCTGCTTTCGCCAGTGGTAAAAACACTTGAGGCACTACTCCTCCCGTACTACACATACCACCTAGGGTCGGCTAAGCATCAACATGGCTTCCGGAAAGTGCACAGCACAGCAACAGCACTTAATGCCATAAACACACAGGTGAACCGCGGTCTTAACCAAAACCGCCCCTGCGAGAGAACCGTCCTAGTAGCGTTTGACCTGTCAAAAGCTTTTGACACTGTGGACCGCAAATTACCTGTGTGGTCGCCAACCATCGGTATTGTTCAGAAAAAAAACATCTAAATTAAAGAGGATCAAACAAGGGGTGCCGCAGGATGGAGTCCTGTCTCCGCTCTTGTTCAATCATTATATCTCCAAGCTCCCTCAACCGGCAGAGCGTGTCACAAAAGTCTCCTATTGCTCGATAATGGTAACCGGCAATGTAATTGACGACCTGTGTTCGAAGGTGAACGGATATCTCTCCGACCTTGCCCATTTCTTTACAAGCAGAAACCTGGCGCTGTCCCCTGCTAAGTCCTCGGCGACCCTCTTTACCACCTGGAGGAAGGAGGTCAGGCTGGATCTCAATATTCACATCGACGGCACCCCCATTCCGACGGTTAATAACCCGAAGATTCTGGGGGTGATATCCGACAGCCTGCTCTCCTTCTCCGCGCATACTACCTAAATCGCCAATAGAGTATAGAGCCGCAACAATGTCCTCAAGTCGCTCGTCGGCAGCTCTTGGGGCAAAGACAAAGAAACGTTATTGGCAACATACAAGGCGATTGGCCGGCCGGTAATAAACTATGCTGCGCCAGTGTGCTCGAGGTGGAGGTTTTACTTTTTTTGCACATCATTCCTCTCAGAAGTTTGATCAGTAACCTAAATCGGATTTTCCCAAGTGTTTCTGTTGGTAAGCAGACTTTTGCAACTTTGTTTGTACTTACTTACAGGAGAACGCTTCCTTTTGATCAGACTGTACTGATCAATTCCAATTTGTACTGTTGCTTGCAGTAAAAAAGAGTTGCTGCAGTTTTGATTTAACAATTTCGTATCTAAATGGTTGTACCGAATCGAGGCACGTATTGCATTTATAACCTTTTAGAAAATTTTATTTGTATGTGCTATAGATAGCAGTGTCGAACATTTTCATGTATTTATTTAAAAAATATAAATGTATTTTGACTAAAAGAAAAGTAGAAAACCTTAGTTAACAGATATGAGAATTCATAATATATTGTTTTTTGCGTCATAGATAACGATTTCACAGTTCATATTTTGAAAAACAAAATGCCGGATTCAACATAGCTGACGTGTTTTGCTGAAACCCGTTCAATTTAAGCAAAAGTAAATATTTAGGTGGTTTTGGGGTCGCTGAAAACGGTTTTATATTTTGTATTTCGAAAAACAAAATGTTTAGTTTTACTAAAACTCGTTCACATGTAAATATTTAGGGATTTTTGGGGTAGCATACAGTATGTTATATTCATATTTTTGGAATGAACAGGTTGCCGGAGGGAACTCAGCATACACGAGAGAAAAATGCAAGAGGTCCTGTTCAGTTGAGTGGTGCCACTGAAATAAGCAACATTCAGAGTATTTACGATGTAATTGGTACGCGTGATAATGGTCATGAAAGTGGGTGATTTGGGGTGATATTTTTACATATAATGCGCAGTTGGGCACATGAATCAATGATGATAATAATCTCTCTCCTTCGGTGCTCTCGGTGCAGCTGATCGCGTTTAGCATACGTCCATTCAAAATGCCGCCCTGTCAGCCGCGGTTCTGGTGGTAAAGGCTCCTTCTATGTTTAGGAAGACCGCTAGAGAATATCCTTTATAGTGCAAAGATTTTTCAATTTAAAGATAAGACTGTGAAGGGCAGTTTCATCGGAGAGTTTCGGCCCCACTAACCCTCTTATGTGGATCAAATCTAAACCATTGTTGTTGTTTGTAGGACTTAAATAATTTTGAATTGTTGATTGAAATTCTTGTATTTTGTAAAATTAAAATTTTTGATTAAAAGTTCATTCAATAAACAACAAATATTTATTAATTTAAAAATATATTTTCCAATCAAATAACGATAATCGATATATTTTATCGACCCGTCCAGAAGATTTTCAGTTTTTTTTAGGGCAGCTGACTTGAACTGAAATTTGACGAAATTATGAATTACTGAATTAAAATAAAATTTCGGTGATGCCTCTTTCTTCGATCACACCACTGTCATCATCGTCGAGTTAACATTTCATATTTTTGGCGATCCTGCAACTGAATTAAATCAAGAATTCTTCGTGCCTTACAGCTTCCGCCGTGCTCATCATAAACCTCGCTTATAACCAACGTTTCCCGCAACATTTTCCGGCGCCCAATGCAAAAGCAAAAACACTTTAAAAACTCTATCAAAACCACAGCTGAAATATAGCCATACAACGCAAAGAACTTCGTTCTACGAAATCCATACAATAACGTTCATTTGGATAATTTCGAACTTGCGTACTAGTTTCGTCGTCACAATCGCCAGTGAAAGTAACTGGACTCCAGTGCGTTGCTACCAACTTCGGCAGCAGCAACATAACAACTGCAATCCGGTGAACAATAAACGGGCAATTCTACCATCAAAAATCAAGGGGACAACAAATATATTTACAAGCAGTAAATGCCATCACAGAACTTAATATCTATGCATTTTTGTCCTTTAATCTAATCCATGGTAACAACGGCGTTTAACAACAAAAACAATTTATTCTCTACTACTGAAATTTCGAAATTAACAGAAACATCAGCAACAGCTTCATTGTCCGTCAACGCTTCAACAACAGCTCAACTTTTATTTCAACAGTAATTTGCACAACTTTTTTCAATTATTTTTAAATGCTTTACATTCTATCCATATTAACAATGTAATTTTACGTTAAAAGGCATTAACGGGAGCCTTCCAAAGTTATCTGAGTTAACGCCTGTATTCATAATAAACAAAAACTCACATACAGAGGCGTAAAATCGCATAAAAATGCACATTAGAACAAACAAAATTCTAAAACAAAATAAAAAGAAAAATAATAAATAAAAAATAAAAAAGGGGAACTGAAACGGAAACGGTTGAAGATTCAAATTTAAAAAACGTAAAGTTCTAACAAATTTTACTAAGGAATGAAAAGTACTTACTACCAAAAGTTAACATACTACTTTGTACTAACGAACTAACAAATAATAGAATAGAATAAAGGTTTAACCATCAGACGAAATCCGCTGTTAACATCATTTCCTGTTTCTTCATAAATTCCTGTTAACCCTGATAATATTTGAAGCTAGGAATCAATAATTAAATTTGATTGCTGCTGTAAATAGTAAAATTGGGTAAAGGTTTTCTACACCGCTGTATTTCTGAATTAAGTTTGATAAACACTATGTAGCTTTCCAATTGCTATTGTAGTCAAAATCTATTTCTAAGTAACATTAAGTTAATAGTTTGTAATGTACATACTTCATAGAATTTAACTCCGTGCAGCCGAACAAGCATATGTCTTATTCGACGTAGATTCTGACTGTTTGTGGTGGGTATGGCTGGATAGTCAACGGACACTTCCAACTAATCCATGTGATCGACTTGATCCGCTATGAGAGAATGTTAAATCACTTAAAAGACAAAGCCACCAGAATAAACGACACCAATGGTATAACTGACTTCATCGGTTACCAGATAGCAGAAATTCACACAACATGAGGGTCCAAATACCAATGCGCTCAATCAACTGGATCGGGTCGGCTCACCTGATACATCAGTCTGCAGTAGTTTTCAACAACAACCAACAGTATAAAGTAAGCTCTAAAAATTTCAAAAAAAAAACGCGGGAGTTGTTGGAAACTACTTAGTGAAAGTTTCACAAGTCTTCAGCACAAGGTGATGATTGTCAAAGATGATATAGCCGAGTTGGTCGGAGCCTTCCTAACAGCAAAAGCAGGAGTAGGAAACAGCAATATGTTGAATAAAAAAGAGATAAATCAATTGATAAGCGAGATAGAAGTACTCCCTTACTGCAATATCATCGAAACCATTGAGTACAGCGAACCCTCAATCTACACAATTGCCATTACTTTCATAAACGTGCTCTCCATGCAAAAGTACCGCAAACGAGATTCAACTACCTAATCACACGATTACAAAACAATCCTGATGAACAAACAACAAGGGGTCAAGAACAGCTGGCATCACCTCACCACTCTCATTGTTTGTAAAACCGAATCGGTGGATTTACTACATGAAGAAGCTTGCTTACCACGAATTCTGAAGGGTGGTCAGACAAATTGCTGCCACATAAATAGCGTACGGCCAGGTAAATACATACATACCATTCTGGTTCTTATATTCCACAGCCGCATTGTCTACTATTATAAACAAAAGTCTGGCTGTGAATCTCACTCTCATCCGCGAAATGACGTCTAGAAACATATCTGAAAAATATAACTAACTGTTTCGCAAAGTACGAAGCTCAAGGACTTATTTTACTAATGGTCTTCTGTTTGTTGATTTTGAGAAAGTTAGCAACCCGTGGGAAATCAATACCGTGACCAGCCTCAGACAATGGGTTGTAGACAAGTTATACGCCGCTGTCGGAGAATGAAGGTGTAAAGTATTAGACTGCCACAACGGCCAGTGAGTCGAATTCGGAACGGTTTAGTTCTAAGACATGATATTGTGATTAGTTTTAGTATTGTAATAAACCAAGCTTAAAGAAACCAAGTGTTATATTATTGAGCTGATCGTTCGAAGTTTTTTTTTAAATAAAATACAAGTGTTGTGATTTCACTACATATAATAGTAAATAAATTGTTTAATTATTGTTAACATTAGAGAATCACCAAGAACATTTCAAACAATAATGAATTTCTAAAAATTCTCGATTTTTATTGTTATTAAAAAGTTGCATTACAAAAAACTTTTACCTGTACAAGAACCGGCTCATGTGGATCTCTAAACCGCGGTTCGGTTCAATTCGAATGGTTCAATTTTTTACATGTGATACAAATATTGTGGCCTTTGGCTTTAATCGAGTAAAAACAATTTTTAATAGCACGCTTTTATTTTTAAATAATTTTGCAAAATGAGGTTCGTTGAAACTTTAAAGCAATTTGTTTTCTTACTACTTGACAAATTCCAATGGTGCTTATTTCTAGCTTACAAGTCGTTTTAAGCAATTGGTCAACACCTGATTGAACCGTAACTTCCATAACTGCATAACAAGGAATATTAATATGTATTTACAGGTGTACGTACATACTAACATACGGATCACATGGATGATGTGCATATATGCACGTAAGCATGTAGCACTGGAAGGAAAGAAAGGGAAAACATAACAGGATAGCAATAATTAATGTAAGGTAATTATGCAAGCAGTGGCGGTAGTAACATTCCTCCTCTTGCAAGGCAGCTACGACGTCCAAAACAGCTATCTTTGTGACGGACCTCTCTAGTAAACCGGGTTGGGTTTTAACCTTAACAGGACGATCTTGACCGCCTTTAGCTGATATGGTTTCGTCGATAATACCATTAGGCCAGCTATTAGGTTGACTGTCGACAACTAGTATCACTTATCACTCACAGATGGCGGCTTCACCTTCTCGAACCACTTGCTCCGTCACACTAAACATGGGCCGTATTCACCTACCTACGCCAAAAATGATTAGCGAATTTTTATGTTTGATGCCAACGTGCATAATTTTTACCTCGGACTTGAAATTAGTGTCATTGCCGGTGTATATTTTTCGCAGAGAGCCCGACGACTGATGAAGGTTTGAATACATATGATGCATGAAGTAGTATCGAGGCTGTGAGAGACTTCAATATCGCACAGTCAGGCAAGTAAACAGAGCACCCCATCTTTTTTCTTTGCGTCTCCTGACGGTTGCATACAGAGGACCAAAAAAGTCTATGCCCACATATGTAAAAGGCTGTTCAAAGCTCGATAATCTTGGTTGCGGTAATGAAGCCATTTGTGGTGGGCAAAGCATTGCTGCTGCGTAGAAATTTTCGGAATTTTCTTCATTCGGGTAGATGTTTGCAAGCAACTTGCAATATGGTATTTTCTTGTACAGTTTTTCCAGCCGCTTACTCTCATAACTTCGTCACACGTTTGTCAACATCGGAAACTTTGTCATGCCAGGGGAAGATGTAAATCGAGTAGCCTTTCTAGGGCTCAAAAAACAAAGGCTATATTCAACGACATGGACTCGGACAAGCTGCAGAATATGGACGAGTACAGTCTTTCGGCAATGCTAGATTCTCTAGGTTAATTGAAATCTAGTTTTTCTGTCGCACACACAAACCTAGCGGAATTGTACCACAATCAAAGTATTCAGTAACGTCAGGAATGTTTTTCGTTAGAGCTGTGAAATTATGGAACTCCTTACCAAATGGATTAAAATTGGAATGTAACCCTAGGCGCTTCAGACTTGCAGTTCACTCTCTCTTTTTATCCTAACCATCTAATCTGTGCTACTTTCAACCCTTTACGTATTCCTTTTCCCTTTCAGCTTAATTGCACCCATACTTTTAAGTTTTAATATACATTTGTACAGTAAAAGACCAGGTCTTATTTGTGTGTATTCGAATAAATTGTTCCAGGCTCCAGATGAACGCCAGTGGGGCTCAATCAATAATCGTAAATGCTAATGCAGACAGACAAGGCCATAGCATACAAGTTATATCACCATTTATTCCGAGCTTTGCATAGGAAAAATGCCTACATTGCATTTATCAAAACATTCCTAAGTTTTGCTGTTGTTTCCCACGGTACACCTTTGCGCGTGTGGAAATAATGCTGACGCTATGTCTACTACTTGCCGAAATGCAACGGTCACGTTGCATTGAAATGTGTTGATTTCCCTTTCCTCATTATTTGCCAAAACTTTGTAAGTTAGTTCTAAGCCTGCTTTGAGTGAATAAAGTTGAGCGAAGGCTCATAAAATAAAAAAACATTTTTTTTATCTTGCCGCCGGGCAAAATACTTAATTGGCGCCCAACGTGGGGCAACGCAACTGTATAATAAATATCCTGAAAAATTCAATTAAGGATTCGGTCGCGAGTGCCACAAAAATAAAAATAAGTATCCTTACGAAAAGGAGAATAAAGTGAAAAAAAACAAATTAAAAAGTATCCTTGGATAAAGGAGAAAATAAAAATTAAAACAAAAAATAAGAACTTTTCAATAAAATTTTGAACTTGAATTAGAGCAGCAAATACCTGCAAGCAAGAGAAAACCAGAAAAAAAATAAAAACAAGAACTTTTCAATAAAATTTTGAACTTGAATTAGAGCAGCAAATACCTGCAAGCAAGAGAAAACCAGAAAAAAATAAAAACAAGAACTTTTTAATAAAATTTTGAACTTGAACCTGAATTAGAGCAGCAAATACCTGCAAGCAAGAGAAAACCAGAAAAAAATAAAAACAAGAACTTTTTAATAAAATTTTGAACTTGAACCTGAATTAGAGCAGCAAATACCTGCAAACAAGTAAAATCGAATGATAAAAGTCAACAATCAACTGTGACAGTTAGCGTCAACAGCCAGCCCCAGCAACCACTACAACATTTAATCATCTTGTGAACTAAATCAACTACAGCAGTCAGCATCAGCAACCACTACGGCAGTGGTAAGTTTATTAAGTTATCATTGAAATAATATCCTAGAGGGAATTATTAATAAATTGGAATTATTAATAAATTGGCTTGTACGGCCAATAACATAAAGAAAATTTCGTTATAACAAAGGTCAATTCTACGAATCCCTCAAAGGGTCAAGGATATTAATCCATATAATAATATTTTATTAAAAACGCATAAAAAAGCGAAAATTGTACTACTTTAAGGTTAAATAATAAATTATTGTTTAAAATATCAAAGAAAATACAAGATTCTATAATTTAATTTAATCCAGTTAAAAAAAAAAGGAAAAAACACATCCTGGACGATTTAGTAGACAAATTCGCAAACATGACTACAACTGATTCAGAATTAGTAGCTAGGATGATTGCCAGGAGTACAGCCGCGCTTCAGGTTGAAATAAATACACTAGCCAGAAAGTTAGAAGTACTTACCACTAATACGTCAGTGACCGAATATGAACCACAAGCCATAGTTAACGGAGTGATTTGTGATGAAACCTTGGACGTTGTAAAGTCAATGCCAACTTTCGTAGGTAAGGAAGATTCATATGTGAGTTGGCGGGAAGCAGCGCACAATTCAATGAGTCTTTATGCGAGAGGCAGTCGAAAATATTTCGCTGCGTTAACCATACTAAGAAATAAAGTAATAGGGGACGCTAACAATATCCTATCCAATCATGGAACAGTCCTCAATTTTGATGCAATTATAAGTAGACTCGACTTCGCATATGCGGATAAGCGACCAGTTCACATACTGGAACAAGAGTTAGGAATTATGAGGCAGGGTAGTAAGCCAATAATAGATTATTACAATGATATAAACCACAAACTAACGCTATTAATAAATAAGACCATAATGACCCATGGCAATAATACCGAGATGACAAAGGAAATTAATAAAAAGAACAGGCAGCATGCCCTCAGAGTTTTTATAACTGGTTTAAGAAGCCCATTAAATGATATTTTATTTTCCCTATCACCCGAAGATCTTCCAAATGCCTTAGCCAAAGCACAAGAAATAGAAGCAAATCGTATGAGAACGAATTTTGCTGAACAATTCTATAGGACAGAAAAAGGTAGTTCGCCCACACATAAACCTTTTAACTATTCGAGAAACAACCTTAGGTTCCCGCAAAGGGATAATGTAGCTAGACCGAATAGTGGAAATTATCGGCCCCGTCACCAACCCCAACCAATGGAGGTGGATCCTTCATTGTCAATGCTTAGACAGAATAACTATCCCAGGCAAAACCAAAATCCTGGAAACTTTAATCGATATCAAAATAACCAAGGAAACTTCACCAATAACTATGTTCATCCAAGTTATTCAGGCCGCCCCAATTTTAAGCAACCACCGCCCAAAAGACAGGCTAATAGCAGCCAATTTAGTAACCAACCGAACCATAAGGCACAAAGGATTAATAATTTGAATGAGCAAACTTTTTTAGGCGACGATCAGGGACAGGAACAGAACTGCCCCACATATTCAGAACAATTAGAAGTACTAGAAGAACAGTAAAAATATTATTGGATACAGGAGCAACGTGTTGCTACTGCAAACCCAACACTTTACCCAATAGGAAAAAGTTAGAAATAGCTAAAAGAGTAAAAACTATTAATGGATATACGATTATAACACATTTCTCAGAAGCTATAATATTCAGTATAAAAACCCGATTCTACGAGATCGCGAATTTAGAAACAGATGTCTTGATAGGAATGAGTTTGCTTTTCAAAGCAAAAGCCAGAATTGATTTAGATAAACTGACCCTTGAAACAGAAAGAGTAAAGGAACAAATATATATTTCGAGTCAGCCGAAGGAGCTGATACCCAAAACCCTACGATTATATTTGCAATTTAAGGTTAATTGAGTGTAACCAAGAAAGTCCTTTAGTGAAAAGGATGCCGGAGAATGTTGATAACTTCAAGAATGTAATTGAGCGTAAAATTAAATTAATGCATTCAAACATAGATTTGAGTTTACCCTTTAGGACGGATGTGCAAGCAGAAATCCGCACAACTGTTGAAGCGCCTATATGGAGCAAACAGTACCCCTACCCCTTAGGAGTTAATTCATTTATAAATGAAGAAATCCAACAAATGCTAGAAAAAGGGATAATACAACCAAGCAAAAGCCCATATAACTCACCGGTATGGGTAGTACCCAAGAAGGGTGTAAATAAAGATGGAACACCAAAATTAAGGATGGTGATTGATTACAAAAAGATAAATGAAAACACAATTTCAGATAAATATCCGATTCCAGACACCAATGTTATTTTGTCAAATTTAGGAGAAGCAAAGTGGTTCTCAACAATTGACCTCGAATCTGGTTTTCACCAGATACTTATGAAAAAGGAGCACATTGAAAGGACAGCCTTTTCGGTTAATAATGGCAAATATGAGTATTTACGTCTGCCTTTCGGGTTGAAAAACGGACCCAGCATATTTCAAAGAGCAATGGACGATATCCTAAGGGATCACATTGGAAACTTTTGTCATGTTTATATAGATGACATAATAATCTACTCAAAATCAATTGAAGAACATACTGAGCATTTACTAAAAATTATTCAAATTCTTAGAAACGCAAACATGAAGATTTCAATAGAGAAATCTCAATTTTACAAACAGGATGTAGAGTTTTTAGGCTATATTATTAGTCATAACGTTATTATGACAGACCCAAAAAAAATTGAAGCAATAAATAATTACCCCATACCAACCACGCTTAGGCAGTTAAGAAGCTTTTTAGGGATGGCCGGCTACTATAGGAAATTTGTTAAAAATTATGCAACAATTACGAAGCCGCTAACAAAATTTTTGTCAAGGAAAAATGGAATGGTGTCGCAATATATGTCAAAAAAAATTGAAATAAAGTTAGACCAAGTGGGAATTTTAGCTGCAATAAAATTAAAAATTTATTAAAGGATCAATTGGAACTAACGCAACCAGACTTCGGAAAAAAATTCGTATTAACTACCGACGCATCGAACGACGCAATAGGCGCGGTTCTACAGCAAGAAGGAAAACCAATCACCTTCATTTCAAAAACCTTAAACAGCACAGAGTCAAATTATGCCACAAACGAAAAGGAGCTTTATGCTATCGTCTGGGCATTAAAGACATTAAGAAACTATATGTATGGAGTATCTGACTTAGAAATTCATACAGACCATCAACCACTTACTTTTGCAATTTCAACAAGAAATCCAAACTCAAAGATTAAAAGATGGACTTCATTTATAGAAGAATTTTCCCCTAAAATGGTATATAAACCAGGAACCACAAACGTCGTTGCGGACGCATTGTCTAGACAATTTTTAAATAACCTTTCCGAATCTACATCATCCGACGACACCCAACATTCGTGTGAAAGCACCTTACACGAGGCCATAAAAGAAACGCCGAAGCCATTGAATGAATTTAAACAACAAGTTTTATTAGGAAAAAATTCAAAATTTACAATTCACGAATCTGTAAGGAATTTTGATAGAGTAAGGCATATAATAGAATATGACACAGTAGACAATTTAATAGGAATTTTTAAAGAGTTTTTACAACCCAATTTAGTAACAGGAATCCATTGCACAGCAGAAGTTTTATACGAAATCCAACAGCCAATAAAGGACAACTTTATAAACAAATTTGTCTTCACTAGGAAGTTTCCTATGGATATAATCAATACAGATGACCAAAAGATCATAATTGAGCAAACCCATACAAGAGCTCATAGGAACTATATCGAAAATCACAAACAAATCTGCGATATGTACTATTGGCCAAAAATGAGACAAGAATTTAAGCAATTCATTAAGAGTTGCGACATTTGTAATAGAAATAAATACTGCAGAAATCCTCAGACGGTACCTATTGGAGAGGCTCCAATTCCTAAGAAAGAGGGGGAGCAGATCCATATAGACATTTTTTATGTTCAGAAATTAAAATTCATAACATGCATTGATTCATATTCAAAATTTTTAGCCATTAAGCAAATTGAGGACAAACTTAAACTTGATGAAAAAATCATGGAAGTGCTCATAAACTTCCCAGAAGCAAAAAAGATCACTTTAGATAACGAGCCAGGATTCACCACGCAGCAATTTAAAAGTTTAATGCAAATATTAGGAATCGAACTATATTTCTGTAGTCCTCGACACAGTGCCACAAATGGGCAGGTCGAGAGAGTCCATTCAACTCTACTCGAGATATCCAGATGCATGAAAGAAGAATTCCATTTAATTAGAGATGTTGAAGCAATTTACAGAGCTGTTCAACAATACAATAAATCGATACACTCCGTTACTAATGAAAAACCTTTCGAGATCCTGTATAATAAAAAGAGACATGAAAATATAGAAATCCTCCTGAAAAAAGCCCAGGAGAAAATGCTAAAAAGAAACAAACCCAATGGCACAAAAAATTATGAAGGAAATGATATAGTGTATGAAAGATTAATAGGTCAAAGAAACAAAATGGGTCCTAGGTATAGGAAACAAAAGATTAAGGAAGATTTAGGTAATAAGGTTAGGATACAAAATAGAGATAGGATAATTCATAAAGATAACCTTAAACCATGAAAATACATATAGAAAACGAAATCATTTTAACACTGAGGAAAATTCACTGCAGTCGCAATACAAGGAAATGAACTTAGAACTGGAACTAATTGACACTTTACTCGGGCAATTGACCAAGACAAATTTCAGGAACAAAAGAGGTATTAACGAGATAGGAACCGTATGGAAATGGATATCTGGCGCCCCAGACCACGACGATATGGTAAACATCAATACGAAACTAAACGAACTTGTAGAGAACAACAATAGGCAAATGACCACAAATTCCGAAATATTTAAAGCTATTACAGACTTGACACATTCACTAAAAGAAATGAGGACCAACGTGCAAATTACGTTAGCAACCAGATACAGAAACAGGCTAATAACCACAGAATTGCAAAATATTATTCAGACAATAACTTTATCGAAGATAGGCATTCTAAATCCGGCAATACTTAATTTGAAAGAGGTACATGAAATTACTAAACATGAACATGAACAGATAACACTGACCGACTTAATGGATGTATCTAAATTTAAGATTTTACAAAACAATGATGTCATAGTAGTCCATATAAAATATCCGCTAATTCAAAAAAATTGTAAACTTTATGAAACCAGATCAATATCTCAAATGGATGGAAGACTTTTAATTGAAAAAGAAATTGTTAAATGCGGAAATAGCTTCTATAATGTTGAAACTTGCAAACCCGAACTAAATACTAATTTTTGTAGATTAAATAAAAAAACATCTTGCTTTTTAAATTTGTTAAATAATAATAAAGGAAATTGTACTAAAATAAGAGAAAAGAATAAAGATCTAGATATAATAAAAGAGGGAGCTATATTGATATCAGGAAAGCACATTGTTGACGAGCAAAAAATAGACGGAGTTTATCTTGTAACTTTCAAAAACACAACCAAGATCGATAATGTAACATTTGAAAACCCATCGGGAATAATTTTGGATTTCTTGAAAAACAATAAATTAAATAATTATAAAGTTTTCCAATATCTTGAAAGCTCAGACGAAGAACTTAAATTTAAGAATATAAATTTTATAAATTCATTTAAACAAGAAATTAAAAGGCAGCCAATAGTCTATTCCGCTTTATCCCTTCTTACCGTTGCTGTTAGTGTATATATATTTTATGTAATAATCAATAGATTAAAGGACATCTTTGAATTAAGAAAATTAGAAATGAAAGAAAAATTGTATGACGAAATGTTAAGTAAGATTAAAAAAATATCTGAGGAAATGGAAAGAAACGGGACGTTTCAAATTTAAAAAAGAGGGGAGTTATATCACCATTTATTCCGAGCTTTGCATAGGAAAAATGCCTACATTGCATTTATCAAAACATTCCTAAGTTTTGCTGTTGTTTCCCACGGTACACCTTTGCGCGTGTGGAAATAATGCTGACGCTATGTCTACTACTTGCCGAAATGCAACGGTCACGTTGCATTGAAATGTGTTGATTTCCCTTTCCTCATTATTTGCCAAAACTTTGTAAGTTAGTTCTAAGCCTGCTTTGAGTGAATAAAGTTGAGCGAAGGCTCATAAAATAAAAAAACATTTTTTTTATCTTGCCGCCGGGCAAAATACTTAATTTACATACGTAATGAAGTCGCTCGCATCCAAAGAGTAAATTGCGGACTGTACCCTCGTACAATTGGTGATCCAGAAACTTGACAAAACGACACAGGCGAAGTGTGAGGAGAGCTCACTGATCAGCGAGCTGCCTTCCTAGGATCAATTGGCTGCGTTTTTGGGGAAGCGATGCCGAGCGCTCGAGAATGTTGAGCATACTATGCAGACACAGACTAGCCTGGCGGCAAAGGCTAACAAGAGCGTGAGTACAAATTAAACCAATCGTTAGTTGCTTACAAAGGCTCAACAGGTGTTTGTGTGTTTTGTGGGTCTACCGAGCATGCAATTTATCGCTGTCAACGCTTCGCATATTTGTCTCCGAATTTACGCCTGAGGGAAGTTAAAAAGCTCGCTCTTTGCCTGAACTGCCCAAAGACTCGCCATCAAATGAAGGACTGCAAATCCGGATCGTGCCGCTCCTGCCAGTCGAAACACCAAACGCTCTTACATCTTGACCGCTCAGCTGCATCTAATATGGCAGCCAAAAATCGATTCAACGCCATGACCGCATCATTATCTGTTTTGTCTAGTGCCCCAGTGTATCCTTCTGATGCCGTGCTCTTAGCTACTGCCGTCGTTCTTCTAAATAATCGTGATGGAACGTTCGTGCCTGGTCGCGAACTCTTGGATTCTGGCTCCCAGTTACACTTCGTCACGACTCGCTACGCAAATCATCGCTCAACGAAAAATCGTCGGCTACGGTCCCCGGCATTGGAGATGTCTACTTCTTAACGAAAGGTTACGCAGTCGATCTCGTACTGAAGTCGCGGACTTCAGATTTCACAACAAAGATCACCGCAGTTGCGGTGCAAATCATCACCGACAATCAGCCTGGCTGCTCTTTGAGCATCAAGGAGTGGAACGTTCCGTCGAATGTACAATTATCTGATACTGGCTTCAACTTACCGAGGCGTATTGATCTGCTCATCGGAGCAGGACTGTTTTTTGTTTACCACCGCTTCAAAAAACGCTTCTTGGATGGGTACTATCTAGAGGTGGGCAAAAGGCTCCAAACCTATCTATTTGTTGCAAGACAGAAATGCTCCAGTGGCTTCATTGCCAACACTCGGCAAGATGATTTGTTGCGTAAATTGTGGAAGACTTCGACTGCGAAGCCCACTTTCAGGAAAATTACTCGCGATTGCCATCAGGCGAATGCTCGGTTCGTCTGCTCATGAAGCGCAGTCTGGATGCTCTTGGATACTCTTATTTGCAAGCTCTTCAACGCTTCGAAAGTCTTGAACAAAAATTCGCTCGTAACCCTGATATTAAGGCAGGATATAGTAAGTTCATAAAGGAATATCTGGACCTTAATCACATGTCGCTAGTTTCCAACGAGGTGGTCCAACAGTGTAACTACTTTCTGCCACATCACTACGTCATGAAGGATGACAGTACTACAATAAAGCTGAGAGTGATTTTCGATGGTTATGCATCCACTACCTCGGGGTTTTCGTTAAACGACCTAGTCATGATAGGCCCAACTATCCAACTGAAATTGTTTAATATTCTTATTAGCATCACTCCACCAGATGCATATTGTGGGATTTTGCGATGCAAGCTAAGGATGGCAACATTCAAGTACATCTGTTGCGCTCGAAAGCCCGTGTCGCTCCACTAAAGACCATTTCCGTGCCCAAGCTGGAACTTTGTGCTCGCACAGCTTCTAGGCGAGTTGGAAAAAATTAAGCTTTTTAACTGTTCATTTCGTTGTTGGTCAGATACCTGAACCGTTCTCTCGTGGCTGCGAGAAGAATCGTCAAAATTTAACGTCGTCGTTGCTAATCGAATTTCGACCATCCATCAACTAACGGAGAGTATGCGCTGGCACTATGTTCCCACAGCAATGAATCCGGCTGGCGTCTTATCTAAAGGAGCCACCCCAAAGGAACTCCTAAGATCTACACTTTGGTTGCATGACCCATCATTTTTGCAAGAAGCTGAGGACTGTTGGCCACGCATGTGTGCGCCTCAACCAATACTTCCAGAATTTCGATAAAGGGTGTTGCTTACCGCCGATAACCACAATGACATTTCGCTTTCTTTCAACTGCATCAATACCTTTGGAACAAAGCAGCGCATTTTTAGATATGTCAGTAAATTTGTCAGCATTAAAACATCGCCAAGATCAGCGCAGCTTACGGCTGCAGATACTTACCATGGAATCCAACTGCATATTTGCTTAGTACAAAGAGCGCAACTTTGGCCAGAGTACGCTGCATTGCAGGCCAATAAATGTATTCTCGCTTCGAGCAGCATTGCTTCGCTAGCACCATTTCTTGATGACTTCGGAATCATTCGAGTCAGTGGTCGATTAAAGCATTCGATACTTAATTCTGAATCACGCCACCCATGTATTCTTCCAAAGAATCATCCACTAACATATGCAATAATCACATTTTGTCATCGCAAGCCTCATCATGCAGGTCTGCAAGCTTTGATCGCCTTTATTCGTTTGCAGTTTTGGCCCATGTGTGCCCTGCACAAATGCATTATTTGCTGCAAATCGAGACCGCGCCTCGTCGAGCACATAATGGCAGACCTGCCTAAAGAGCGCATTCAGCGGTGTTGACTACTGCGGCCCGTTTTATTATAAGCCTGAAGTTATGTTAGCGTTTTCATATGCTTCGCTACAAAGGCTCGATTGGCGTTTCATTCCACCCCCCTCTCCGCACTTCGGCGGTTTGTGGGAAGCGGCCGTAGCAACATCATCATTACTGCTTGGCTTCGATGAATTGCGTACATTGGTATGCCAAATTTTTGCTGTAATTAACCCTCGTCCTCTCGTACCTCTTTCAGAAAACCCGGAGGATTTAGATGTGCTAACGCCAGGGCATTATTTGATCGGTGGTCCACTGACAGCTCTTCCTGAACCAGATCTCATGGCTCTAAACAACCACCGACTTGACCGATGGCTGCAGGCAACATACAAACAACAAGTTTTTTGGAAGCGGTAGACTCAAGAGTATCTAACTCTTCTCCAGCAACGCATGAAATGGCGTAGACCACAGGCCAGCATTCAAGTCAACGACATCTTTTTCATAAAGGATGAAAACTCACCGCCACTAAAATGGCCTCTAGCACGGGTAATCGAAGTCGTCCCTGGAGCAAACGGTATCGTACGAGGGGCAATTTTGCGAACATCCAGCGGCATAACGCGTCAAGCAGTAAACAAGTTTTTCGTCCTCCCGGTGAAGGATTCTGTTGAAAGCCCTGGCTTTTCAACGGGGGGAGGATGTTCGGAGCAGCAGCGCATAATTGAGGAAGATAAACCACTTTCATGTAATAAGAATAAGCAAAAAGTAATGTTCTCTGGTCATGCTAAATTATCTTCATTCAACTGTTCCAAATCATTATGTATTTTAAATTTTGCTAATCTCTCATTCCTTTTTATGTTATATACTATGCATATGTAAGTTAACGCGGCCGGCTCCTGCCCACTTCCGCTGTTCCCACGGCTGGCCGCTACCCGTGTGCAGTGTCAGCATAATTGCATTTCACACCGTTGGGAAGTCAAGGCCAATGCCGCTCGCACCCAGACAATGAGCGCACCCTTACGTAAGGTTGGCAGCACGCGACATTATAAGAGGGAGCATAACCTGGAGTTGGGACAATTGCTGTTGGGGCGTGAACATAATTGTAGAAACAATATTGTATATTTCGTATTAATAAACTTGTAAACTAATTGTAAATCTTGTGTTATTCCTTTGAGCTAGTTGGCCCTTAATTTTTTTTAGTGCAAAAGGCGAAGAATCCTTTAACTGGCGCCCGAGCAGGGACCAGTAGTGAAAATGTTTGAAAAAATTAATTAAATAAAAAAGCTCAAGAAAGACTGGCAAAAAAGTCTATAAAATTAAAGGCTAAAAAATAATAAAGTGGAAAAGAATTAGGGCTAAGCCGTAATTTAAGAAGAAGGTTACGAGGCCATTGCAGTAAACAAAAAATCTACTACAAGCTTCTGCGAGGCCATCAGATTTAACGAAAATTAAAAAGGCCAATATATGCAAATATTTTGGTTGTAAGTGTAGAATTTGAGAGTATACTTTTTCTTAACAAAACTTGAAGATGGAAGAATTAAAGACGACCGTCACCAACCTGACAGGCGCTAGCAACGCGATTCAGGAAAAAATGAACTGGCTCGACAGACGAGTGTCACATAGATTCCATCAGCACAAGTGCTTCAGCCTGCTCGGCTGCTGGGCCAGGGGGAATTAATAGTGTAGAAGAAATACCTCTTCAGGCTCCGGCCAAAGAGTTAGAGCTTAAAGAGATTAGTAGGCTCCCTGACTGTGTGAAGGAACTTAGGGTTTTCGATGGCAATCCTGTCGAGTATGCATCATGGATACATGATGCAGAGGCCATTTTGTCAGATTTTAAGGTGGTTAAGGGGAAACCAATATTTAGGGCAATAATGCAGCACATCCGACAAAAAGTGCGAGGCACTGCCGATGCTGCACTACTCTCATATAATATTTTTGATAATAACTGGACCAAGATAAAAGAATGTATTTCGTTACATTATGCTGACAAACGTGATATTCGGAAGCTGGAACAGCAGTTGCATCAATTACAACAAAGAGGGTCCAGAATTGACGAATTCTATGCCACCGTCAATCACCAATTTTCTTTGATTATTAATAAAGTAAAGAAGGAATCCTACACGGAAGAGACGGTGAGAGTCCTCGTAGATATCTATCGAAATAGGGCTCTCGACATATTTATACGGGGATTAAATGGTGAATTGGCAAAAATGCTTTTGATACAAAGGCCAAAAACCCTGCTAGAAGCATATTCTGCATGTTTGGAAATCCAAAACGGGAATTTCCGCAACTTCTCTCTTCACAGATCTCAGGCAACCAATCAAGTGGTTGTCCCCATCAATAATTCTCCAAAGCCAAAGGTCACGTACGGTGGAAAATCGCCTTCAATACCTCCGAGACCTACCTGGCGACAACAGGATCGCCGTCAACAATTCCAACCTCGGGAACAATCTTCCGGGCATGTCCGTGTTCAGCCTTCCTCTCAATCATTTGCATAAACAAAAAATCCACCTGTGGAAAAAATGGACGTGGATGGGTCTGTGCAAGCACGTGCGGTCAACTATATGAATAGGCCGAATCCCTACAAAAAAGGAGCAAGATCGGACAATCTTCCACGGAAGCATCCGAAACTTTTCTAATCATCCACGGGCACAAACCAGGAAGGAATTTAAAACTGCCATTAAAGGCCAGTATTTCCAATCAAGCAAACTATTTTGTAGGAAGTGGTGTGTCTACGAAAATTAGACAACGCCAAAATGTTGAATGCCGTAACAATAGCCGATACCTATCCGATACCAGACATAAATGCAACTCTAAGTAGTTTGGGAAAAGCCAAATACTGCAAGGCAATTGACTTAACGTCAGGATTCCACCAAATTTCAATGAAACCCTCGGACATAACCAATACTGCTTTTTCGACCATGAATGGCAAGTGCGAGTTTTTGCGGTTACTATTTAGTCTTAAGAACGCGCCCGCAGTCTTCCAGCGAATGATCGACGACGTAGTAAAACAGTACATTGGTAAGATTTGCTACGTTTATGTCGACGACATTATTGTTTTTGGTAAAGACGAAAAGGACCATCTAAATAATGACGAAACAATTTTCGCTAGATTACTTGAAGCAAATCTAAAAGTAAATTTGGAAAAAACTTGTTTCGTCGAAGCTAAGGTAGAATTTCTCGGGTACGTCATTAGCCGGAGGGGGTGCGGGCGGATCCCAAGAAGGTAGAGGCTATAAAACAAATTTGTCCGCCTAAAAATTTAAAGGACTTAAGGAGCTTCCTATGTATGACCTCTTACTATAGGAAATTTATTCGTGACTATGCTAAGGTAGCCAAGCCTCTTACAAATCTGACGCGGGAGCAAAATGCCCAAGTTAAAGCCAATATGTCGAAGAAAGTCAGCATTCGACTTGATGCTGAGGCAACACGGGCATTTAACGAATTAAAACAATTACTTATTTCCGCAGACGTCCTTGCATACCCAGATTTTGATAAACCATTTAATTTAACACCCGATGCTTCAAATTTTGCGAACGGTGCAGTTCTGTCTCAAGGAGAAATAGGAAAAGATAAACCTATCGCATTTATATCTCGTTTTCTGAACAAAGCAGAGGAAACTATGCCACCAACGAAAAAGAGATGTTGGCGATAGTAAGGGCATTGGACAACCTCAGGTCATATGGAGCAAGGAAGATAAAAATATATACTGACCACCAAACATTAACGTTTTCCTTAAGTTGCCGAAATTACAACGCTAAGCTGAAGCGCTGGAAGGCCCGAATCGAAGAATATAACTGCGAAATTATTTATAAACCAGGTAAAATAAAAGTAGTCGCCGACGCACTTTCTCGGTTGAAAACAGAAGTTAGTGCACTCACCGACTCCATTGTAGCTCATCCACCATCGGTATTCGAGGATAATCCTACGGGGACCTCTGTGGATGACGTGAGATCGGAAACTGGCACTGCCACTGAATGCACAATGCATTCAGCCCAGCAGGATAATTCTGACCTCATACCACATGTGGAAGCCCCTATCAACGTCTTTAGGAACCAATTAATATTCAGGGAAGGGGATAGCCCTCGATGCCTTGAGGAACCACATCAAGGCTACCGCAGGTTTTATACCTCATTACCAGAACATGACAGTGGTGCATTGGCCACAATTCTGAAAGAATGGCTGAATCCAAATGTTATTAATGGCATGAAAATACCAGAAAGATTTCATACTCTGCTACAGGGTGTTTATATTGAAAACTTCCAAAGATATCGGATAAGAATAGCGCAAAGAATTGTGGAAGATGTAGAGTATTTGTTATTATCGAGAACGAGCACAAAAGGGCTCATAGGAACCCTCGTGAGAACAAGTTTCAGATACTCGAAAATTATATTTCCGCGCAATGGCTAGGCAAATAAGAGACTACGAGTACGTTAAAAATTGTAATACCTGCAAGTTGAATAAGTACGATAGGCATCCATCTAAACCCTTCCTCCAGCCTACCCCAACTCCAAGCTATCCCTGCGAAATATTGCATATCGATATTTTCGAGATTGACAAGCAAAAATACCTCAGTGCACTCGACAAATTCTCGAAATTCGCTAAATTATTCTCAATTAAAAATAAATCTTCCATTCATTTACGTAGGAAATTAACAAGTCTCTTGCATTATTTTTCCGCGTCTAAGATACTAGTAATGGACAATGAGAGGGGATTCTTAACGCCATTAGTCTTGAATTATATCCGTTCATTACTAATAGAAATATATCGTTGCATCGCAGATGAATTTAGTAGGCTCACACCAAAGGAGCGGGTTTCAATCGTAGTGGACCGCTACAACACTATTCATCCCATCACAAAGAGGAAACCAACCGATGTTTTTTTCAATAGGTCAAACAGGATTAACTACCAGGGGTTGGTAAACTTTAGGGAAGATACTAACGAAAACGTAAAATCACTGTTGCAAAAAGAGCAGGACGTTAGAAATGCAAGAATTAATGCTCCTCGCACACCACCACGCAATTTTAATTCCGGCAATAACCTGTTTATTGCAAACAAGCAAATAAAAGTCAAACATAGTACAAGCAAGAAACTGTTGGCGAAAACAGAAATGTAACCATTGTTACTGAAAGTGGAAAAAAATTTTACAAAACTGACGTAAAAAATTTGTGAGATAGCATTGGTCAGAAGGTAAGCTCATGCATAGATCCTTAAACCCCAGGGGTCTGGGTATAAGTTTTTGTATTTGATCAAGTCATGTTGGTTCAATTCCAGCTTATTCCATGGCTCGAGTGACAACAGTCAAAGTGGTTCAACCCCACCAAAGGACTATGATTTTAACTGACGTGAAGTATCTAGTGCCATGAGTAGGTCATTTGCAATTATTAACGCTTATGGCTAAAAGGGATCAATGCGAGCCTTCCAATGTCAGCTGAGATAATGCCTATATTCCGAAGCAAAGCGAAACAGCAATGCTATATATAAAAAACAGCATAAAGCAGGAAGAATGCAAAATAAATAATTTGAAACAAATAATTTAAAATAAATAATTAAAAATAAATAATTAAAGATAAATAATTTAAAATAAATAATTTAAAATTATAATTTCAAACAAATGCTTTATTTAAATAATTTAAAAAGAAATAATTATTTTAGTATTAAAAAAAAACAAAAAAAGGGGAATCATTCCCAAGCAAAAAGAAAAATAAAAATTACTAATAGCAACTAACATAATTACTAATGCTAACTAACCACTTAACAAATTACTAACAACTAAAAAATTAAAAACAAAAAACAATTACTAATGTTACGTTGATAACTAATCAACAAACCAACCAATAATCTTTCCCAATTAACACTTCCACTGCTGGATCCCATCGAATCCTTCCTCTAATTTTCCTTTATCTCTTGTAACGCTCCAACCAACTCAAATTTTAATTTAGTACATACAATATATAAAATTATTTTATATCTGGGGGAAATACATAAAATTAAGAAAACCAACAATAAATTTATCACCCACAGCATCAGCCTCTGCGCAGCCGCGCAAACTTATGACCTATTCAAAATTGAGTCACCTCTTGTGACTATCCGTGACGGATATAACTGGGTCATCGATGGACACTTCAAGCTGATTCATACCATAGACTTAGCGAGCTTCGACAAAATCGTGAACAGACTAGAGGAGGCCATCACCAACCTTAACTTCAGCAGACCCGACATTATCAATGACGTTCTCAAGTACCAGATAGAAAAAATAAGATCTCATCTGCGTGACTTAAAAGGCCCCGAAGTAATCAGGATGAAAGTTCAATTAATAGGATTATCTCCGCCTGGAAATGGATTGCTGGCACTCCCGATGCGACAGACTGGGACTACCTTCTCCAAAGGCATGATGTCCTCATAAACAATGACGACCAACAGTATCAGGTAAATTCAGAAATCTTCAAAACCACTCGTGAACTGTTGCAGGTGATCAACGGCATTGTTGCCATCACAAACGATGTCCAGATCGCAGCCGCCTAGAGCAAATTTCGCAGGAAATCCAGACTAAAATAACCATCATCAAGGAATACGTCTATGAGCTAGTTCGCGCGTGTCAAATGGCTAAAGCTGGTGTCGTGAACACTAATCTTCTGAGCAAGAAAAAAATTAATCGGCTTATCAGCGAAATAGAAGTACTACCATACAGCGAAGTCATTGAAGCCATAGAGTACATCAAGCCATCGATCTACACGAATGGATCCCTTCTTCTCTACGTCTTGTCCATGCCCAAGGTGATGCAAACCAAATACAACCACCTGATTGCTCGAGCTGTTCAACAGGATGGACATCAGGTAAAAGTAAACTACACAACTATGTTGGCGAACAAGAATCAGACCTACGGCATTAAGGGTAATTGCCTACACATTACGGCAGCTATGGTTTGCGGACAAGAATCCCTCGATCTACTAGCAGGAGAAGCCTGTTTGCCTCGTCTTATCAAAGGAGGAGAAACAAGCTGCCGATACTTCACCTTTAAGGTGTCCACTATTGAAATGATCAAGGAGGATACTATCTAACTGAATAACTTCAACGGCAGCTCAGGTAAAACCACTAACAATTTTTTTGGCTCCTTTATCCTTCAGATGAACAACGAGTCGGTAAGCATCAACAACCATATTTACTGGAGTGCCAGTAGCTCCAAGGTGAGTTGATACCACCCGTTTTGACCAATGTGAGGAATAAATCTCTGGCAGTTAAGCTCGACCTTGTACACGAAATGACGTCAGGCAACATTAAACGTTTAACATTCCTTAAGAAAAAACGATTTGGTCCATAGCCTCTGATGTCATGGGATTTGAGCTTCTAGCAATGGTTGTGTGGATTATTTGGAACAAGATGACGGCAGGCATGAAAATCCCCGAGCTAAAAATATCATTGTTGAACAGAAGCCTCCGGGGCCAACAACGCGGGGATACTCCTCGAGCACCAAATCTGCGGGACGCAGATCTTTAGAGGGGGAGGAGTTAACGCGGAATATCTACATAGATATGTATGTATGAATGTATTTACTCATAGATACGCACATAAATATGTTTATATAAACAAGTAACAAGTACGCGCCAAAGAAATATTTGGGCTCCCAGCGAATGGTATACCGTTATTTCCAATGCGAGAACTAACCCAAAAAATTACGAGTGTACAATAATGGAATATTCCGATTTCAAAGACTGGAAAAACTTTGCGCGTACTATGTTTCCTACCTCAACCAAAATAGAATTTAACTCTCTTCGATCTGCTATGTTCCAAAAGGATTCCTCTCTTATGACTTTATAGCATGGATACTGCAATAACTCACAGATAAAAGAATACAATCTAGCTTCAATGGGCTAATCCAAACGCAAACGCAATATTTCCATTAGTAACGAAGGACCCCTTTCTCTGTATGATAAGCCCTTGAAAATTTCTTTAAAAAAGTTTAACGATTTAAAAAAACTTTGCGAAAAAGGCGCTATACCAAAACAGTTTCACAATGAGTATTTAAATATGCAACAAAGCGCAACAATTACAGATGAGTTACCTGAAACTGACGAGGAAGATACATTTTAGGTTTTAAATCACACCAAGTTACATGAATATACATAAAAAAGTTAATTTTTTAATTTCGGTTTTTTGGTTCAGTTTTGGTTAGCAACTGTTATTTACGGTCCCTGATATGCTTAAATTACGTTTAATGAACTATTATTAATTTTATAAAAAATACTGTAACGTTCTTTTAATGAAATAAAAGTTTATTTGTGAAAAAACTTTGATTATTTTGATGTAAGTAACATAAAATTTCAGCAGCAGGTGGTGAGTGTGCCAGCGAAATTGATGTAAGTAACAAAAAACACAACTACGACTTATTTTAGCTACTGAAATTAGTTGCGTTATGTACTTAGACCACAACTAGGACCGTGTACAAAATTTAGTTCAAATTCTTTGCTTATTAACAGATATAATTTAAAAAAACCTCCCCCTGTATAATTTGTTATTTGTCCCTTACACCAATTCGGCGGTAAAGGCTCGATATATACAAATCTGTTATTTGAATTAACATTTTTATTTCATTTACTTATTTGACTTAAATACTTATCTTTGCAATCCCTAAGTATTGTAAGGCTGGCGGCAATGTTGAAGCCAAAAACCTTCAAACGCTGGTAACCCTGATGGTGTTGTTGTAGCGGTTACTCAGACCCTGCAAGAGCGGTTCAACCATGGTCGTTATCATCAAACTCATCTAGGGTTAGGTCCAAGAAACGCGCAGTTTCGACAGGGTCGGACCAACGGGAAAGGGGGTTAGATGAGGGGAGTTATCACACGCCGGACACACATTAAGTATGTCGGTAGGAGGTAGGAGTGTAAGCTGGTACAATATCCAGCAAGTAGTTGAGCTAGAGTGACGCGGGATTCACGAGGCAGCTGGAGCTCCTCCTCTGCAACGGGTGGTGGTTTGGCCCCGAGGACGGCATTCACACGGCGAGAGTTTATGAAGGTGGTGATTGTCTCTCGGTGAATGTCGTTTAAGACTACCCGGTAGGCTGCAGGGTCCAGTCTGTTGGTGGTGAGCGACTGGAACTCGTCGTACATATCAAAGAGATGCCTCCTGGCGTGTCTCGGAGGCGGATCTTCATCAAGCAGGTACTCGTTTGGGTGGCCAATACGGTGGGAGCGGACGAGGAACTGCTTGATGAGCAAAAAGTTGTGCTCCCTAACTGTGAGCATTGAAGCTTCATGGTGTAGGTTGTCGGCCGAAGTGCTGCGTTCTGGGTAGCCTGCAGTCTCATCCACTGTGTCCTGCTTGTCCCAGTCGACCAAATTTGAGCGTCATAGTTTAAAACCGACTGGTCAATCGCCTTCTGTGTTGCCAACGTTTCTTTGTCTTTTCCCCAAGTGCTGCCGGCCAGCGACTTGAGAACTTTGTTGCGGCTCTGTACTTAGTTGACGATTGCAGGTGTGTGCATACCCCTGGAGAGTAGATGTCTCAACGTCTTCAAGTAGCGTTGAGTGATTGACCGTTTCATCGGCCTTTGATAGTTATGTTTGAAGCCACGAATCACCTGGGTGTTTATGACGTTTAGTGTTGTTGTTCTGCTGTGCACCTTCCGGAAAGAGTTGATGCTTAGCCGGGCCCAGGTGGTGTGTGAAATAGGGAAGCAGCATAGCCTCGAGTGCTTTTACCACTGGTGAAAGAAAGGAAATCGGTCGATAAGATTCACCTAAACAGGGTTAGATCGCCGAAATAACAGCGCTTGGCCGGGTAATCCCGGGTCAGTGGGAATGGTAACCCTGCTAGTCTTCCTGCACAGCTGCTAGCTACAAAATTGCACTGTGGCTGGAAAACTGCTGGTGGTTTTCTTCGAATATGATTGAGCATTTAAACCAAGACTCCGTTTGAACTGTTGTGACTTTTCAGTAGCAGCAGACAGCAGCGAGCGAACCATAGCAATAAAAAGGTGCTTGTACATTTTTCTATATATACATATGTATGTACATATGCCATTATCTACCTTATTATATATGGCATATACATATCATTAATAAACCACTTAATTTCTTAACTCGACAACACAATAAGTTTGTTTTTAATGAAGTCTTTTTGTTGGTATTGAAGTAGTACCAGAAGTCAAGTTTTTTTTTTTAAGCAAGCTTTAGTTATAAGCTTCAACCACTTTTAAAATTAATTTGATATTTAATGAGTTTAATCTTGTATTTTATAAATTTTGGTGATAATTGATATTGATATAGTGAAATTGAATTGAAATAATTTTTTTTGAAATAGCTGAATGTTCCTCTATGTGGCGATTAGTTCGGCGTTTTATATTTTGTAATGTGATTAAATATGTATACATATGTACAAATGAATTTCCAAAATACCAATGTAGTATGTAAGAATGAATTGAAAATGTTATCTCAATTTACTTTTATAAAAATGTATAACAATAAAAATGAAAACGTCAAGCTGAATATTTTGCAAAACATTAAACGCAATAATTTTATTTCTATTGTGAATACGTGGACCTGAATGTAGAAAAGTATTTAGGTAGAACAAAATTTGCAATTAGTCGGTCTTGGATGCGCTTCGCAATTGAGGATGGCATATCTTGCACTAAGAATATGCTATCCGTTATGGACTCTGAGAAATCTCCCTCGGGCACTTCTATTTGTTCATCTGTAACACTGACCACGCTTTTATTCATTTTCTGGTAAATCTGGGATCACAGAAATTAGTTCTTTGTTTCGATAAGCATTGCCAAGTTACTTTAAGAACACCAAAAAGTGTCTCAACTGGGTTGCGTGCTTTGCACAATACCTCGATATAGCGGAATTTCGGGCTTCCTTCTGGTTGGTTTGTTAGAGGAGTCATCAGTCACGCCTCCAAAGGATATTCATAATCACCTACATACATTTTCAATTTCAAATTAATACTTTTTATTAATACCATTCAGAAACAGGAGCTCCAAATATAGGAATTGTGCCGTGCCTCCGGAAACTTGGCAAAAATGTTTAAACTTGGATCACATATGATGAATTTCATATCAAATCCAATATGCGTTGAACCCGACCCTCTCAGAATTTGATGAAATTTTGCATATAGGTACATCTTACGTACCCAAACACAACCTTATTTTTAGAAAATGGATTTTCGAAAAATTGTAGGCGTGGCAAGGTATCGAAATATTCGAAAATATTCGAAAAATTACGATAATAGGTACTTTTAAAGTGTGATTACTACGGAATGGCTTTACCGAAAAATACACTGTAAAAATTTTTTAGTACACTGAAAAAAATTTTTTCCCAAAATAAAATTTCAAACTGAAAAAACACTTCAAAGATCAAGCGATTTTGAAAAATAAAATTTTATTTTAGAAAGGTCTATTTAATATATATAACATCTGAAAACTAAAATGGGGTGTTTTTTATTTTTCTATACAGACACAGATACTATGACTAAGTATTCTAATAGATTCGAACAAGAATCGTATTATCAAATTTTTCAGACCCGCACAATAAATTGACGTACACTTGATAAAGTTAATTTTTTATTTTTATTTATTTAGATTTAATATACAACTTTGCGCAGCTCATACTGCTGACTTTCGGAATATTTGCTTACTTTTAGTGATGTTTCATCTAAAGGTACAAAAGAATGGAAGCTTTGAGTTCCTGTAATAGTTTTGGCATTTTTGTATCTTGAAAGTAGCTCTTCTTTTGTTTTGTTGTATTCATCAGAGTCTGCGTAAGCAACTTCTATGGAGGTGTTATACGTTTGTGAAGCCCAATGATAAAGGTCTTTCGCCGTTTGAATTTGGTTTTTATTTGCCATGCTATAATTCCGAGCGCCTCTTTTTAATGTCCCACCTATACCATCACATGCAGATTTTCCATGGCTGGTTGCGTAAAAGTGCCACTCAGCGAATATTTCGAAATCAATTTTATGATGAGATAAATTAATTAAGTTGTACTTGTTTTTGTACTGTGCTTCTGCACCATCTGGCACGTATGTAGATAACTTTCGTAATTGAATAGTCTTAACAAAATTAATCATTTTTGAAATATATAGATGAACTGCTATGCTATCGTGGATATTACAATCGGATATTATGGCAAAGGTTCTATGAATTAAATTATCGTTATCTTTGTAATAAATAACGAACGGATGTATCGTGGCTTGATTATTATTCCAATGATATCCTTGAATGGCATCTTGTATAACAAACGCATAGTTTTCAGCGAAATCCATTTGAATTAGCAGTTCTCCTGGCAGCAGTGTCATTTTTCTTTCACTTACGAAGCGGGACTGGCGCTTAGCTGTGAAATGATGTGACACCAGCTTATTGATGTGTTGTACAAAAACGTCAACAAATGTGTTTGTAGTAGAGGAAATGGTTTCGAGATTACATCTGAGTGTTGTGTTCCAGTTTTTGTAAATGACTTCTTGAATCGAATTTTTTTCGTAATAGTATTCCAACATCATCGTTCTAAGGTTCGTTAAATTATCGTAGCACCGACCACACATTGATACGCAACACTCGCTGTTTTCTATATTACCATTACAGACAACGAATTTAATAACATCTTTATAGTTTCTGAAATTATGTTGACCTTCCATCGATTTCAAACCCGATTTTTCGAACATCAGTTTTACATTCTGATGCAATGTGCACACACAAACATTTTGCTGGTTTCCAACCCCAAGTTTGATACAATTCTCTGGTCGCAACATGGTAAATTTTGTAAATCCTAATTGAAGTGAAGGATGTATTTTTCTAAATTCATAGTAAGTTTCACGAAGCGATGACAGCATTAGTCTTTTTTGAAGTTTCTCGCGTATGTTTCCTTGTCTTACTACAATTGAGCCCTGTGACCCAGGCATGATTCGGCTGATTTCATCATCTTCATAAAACAATTTTACTGTGTTTAAAGTTTGTTCAGGTAAACTACGTCTGTCCATGCTAAAGCGTTTGACGTCCGAAAACTTTGTTTTATTTTTTTGTATATCTTTGCTAATTTTTATCAATTCGTAAGATAAATCATGCCCAAAAATGTCTTTAATTTCCTTAGATGTCATGGTGTTTGGTAATAGAGATAATATTTTTTGCTTATCCAAATTATTTGAGCAGTTTTCGATTTGATATTTCATGTTCTCCAAAATTTGTTCGTAGTAAGCTTTGATCTTCTTTTGGTCTTCTGATAAAGTTGACAGTGAACCACCTCCAAGTGAATCCGAAATACCTTGCGCAATTTGCTGTGTTTATTTTTGGCAGTATGAATCTCTTTCTAAATATTTTCGCTTCATTGGCGATGGATGGCTTGCAAGATGAGGAATAACATGCTTATTTATATTGTTGACGAGTTCGTTGCGTTCGAGTGATTAAGTATAGCTGCTGCATGTTGGAACTTCCTTATATTCTTGATACAATTCACCGCTAGCCAAGTCATGTAAATCCTCAATTTCCGTTTCAGTAGAACGCTGATTATCAGCAATCTTGATAGCATCCTTCAGTTTACAGCGACAATTTTCGCAAATACGGCAACAATGAGTGTTGGAGACTGCTGGAAAATGCTCAGATATCACCGCTGCTTCGTTTAAGCTAATGTTTCGAAGTTTAGAGGAACATTTTGTTGATAGCTGCACACATCTGTATTTATTAGTTGATTCCATATCTATTTGTAATTTAAGGAGAAACTAAGCACGAAGTATAACAGCCGTTTAAACACAACTAAAATTTTTACTAGACGAAATTAACATACGTTCGCTTTGAATTTGCAATGGCAACTGAAACGAATTCATAGAATATCGCTATGAAGCTAACAATCAGGTAGAAATAGTATATACTTAGTCATTAAAAGTTTATTGTACTATCTAACCGAAGGGTGTATGTTTATGTTGTCCAATAGATCCTAGGTACGTTTCGGCACTACGATGCATAGGATCTATTGTACAACATAAACATACACCCTTCGTTTAGATACTATTTCTACCTGACTGTTAGCTTCATAGCGATATTCTAGGAATCTGTTTCAGTTGTTGCGGTAAACAGCACAACAAACAGGTACAAAAAATTATTTTCGCTACTGATTTCATGTGGTGGAAGGTTTATCCGCTGTATCCTTTGATGAGCGGTTAAATTTTTGTGTTACCAAGGTCATTAATTTTATATTTTGGGAATGCCTGAAAATTTGACAACAAAAATTCTTGTTCGACTCTATTAGAATTAAAAAAAATCTGTGTAACTTCCAAAGTATAGCTAGGTACCTTTTTTGGTCACGAAATAATATCAAAATAAATAAAGTTAACAAGAGATGCATTTACTTAAATAAATTTAAAAAAAAAAATAAAAAACACCCCATTTTAGTTTTCAGATATGTTATATATATTAAATAGACCTTTCTAAAATAAAATTTTATTTTTCAAAATCGCTTGATCTTTGAAGTGTATTTTCAGTTTGAAATTTTATTTTGGGGAACAAATTTACAGTGTATTTTTTTGAAAGCTTATTTCAATACCTTTCTAATGTAATGAAGATCTTTGAAATCGGTAAAGCCATTCTGTAGTAATCACACTTTAAAAGTACCTATTATCGTCATTTTTCGAATATTTCGATACCTTGCCACGCCCACAATTTTTCGAAAATCCATTTTCTAAAAATAAGGTTGTGTTTGGGTACGTAAGATGTACCTATATGCAAAATTTCATCAAATTCTGAGGGGGTCGGGTTCAAAATGTACGTTTTTTTCAGCCTTTGAAATGAAATTCATCATATCTATGTATAAATGAAAACAAAAGTAATTATAGTAATTATATATTTGAATCATTAATAAAACTTTGAATTTACCATGTGCACATTAATTGAATGGTAGCTGTGGTAAATAACATAAGCCTTCTCTTGATTCTTTCGCGCGAAAATTGATACATGGGCACAATCGACGGCCCAAATAGTGCCTCCCACAAAAGGCGATAACGCTGAAGCAAACATTTCTTTAGCAGCTTGAGGCTCACTTTTTGGTGAAACAATGAATCTTTGATTACATCCGTTACCTATGTATGCTACGGCTTGGGGATGAATGGCTCATGGATATCCCCCATTTCTCTCATACGGGCCGTTGATACCAAACAGTTGCGAAGAATCTCAAAGCCGCTAGAACCTACCATTATAAAAATAAAATTTAAAATTGCATAAATGCGTAAAGATTACACGAGATCACTATTTCTCAGTCGATATTGCTATTATTTTGGAGCCTCTTATTTGGTTGTCAAGCTGTGAAATTAGGTCCTCAGCCAACTCTGGAGTTAACCGATACATCTTCCGAAATTCTGTTGCATTCCACATCCCGGATTAAACGTCGATCCACTGTTGGAGTGCTTACTTCTTTATAACCTCGTGATAAATCATATGCCAAATATTCACACGATATTATTTAATGTAATTAATTTATATTTTACTTCAACAACTGATTCGGCGAGAGCTTAAATCGTTAAAATATGTCAGCTGAATAGTAACATCGTTACAATTTTTGTTGATAGAATACAAGACAGGGTGATAAGTGTCCGTGTTGCTGTAGTGCGCTCCTATGAACGGGGTGGATCTTTGGGGCGCATTGTGCGCAGTAGCCATAGGCTTATTCTAAATAATTACGTATATGGTAATTTTTAAGCAATACATCTTGTCGCCCAAACAATTGTGAGCGTTATATTATATGCAGCAACTGTAGAAATAAATAACACAAAATTAATATAAAGAAATTAGAGGGATATTATTTAATAGTGTGTAATGTAATTGATGACTTGCACTTAAAGGCACCAGTGCTATTCTCTCATACCCCATGTTGTGGAAACAATGCGTTTCTGGAGCCGATGTGTGAAATGCGGTAACCAAACCGTGTGAAGCCTTGGCCAACTTCAGAAAGAGAGGGGCTCACTTCGACATATTCGGTTTAAGGGCCCACTAAAGTCAGCAGCGTCTTTTCACCAGTAGGTGTTGCTGCAAGCGGGCGTATATCTTGGATCAAGGGGCTCGCTATATAAAAGTGGCTCAAAAACAAAACACGCCAGTTGTGTGCTAAGCTTGGGACCCGCCACGTGAACAACTAAAGCCAATAAAAATTTCAACATGAGTTGAGGGCATGTACCTGGAACGTCCGAACCCTTAATGGGGAAGGTGTCGCTGAACGGCTGGTTGATCTCTTCGTAACATCCATCCAAGAAATTATGGCAAATAGACGGGGTAAGGTAAGAAAGCCATAGGACCTTGCGACGTCAACTACAGCTGTCATGTAAAGGAGCGCAAGTTCGGTGTTGGATGTGTGGTTGGAGAGACTTCGTCGCCAGGTACTGTAGTTAACTCCGAAGGACGATCGTCTCGCCACGATTCTCATCAAAGCGAGACTCTCCACATCTTGCTGATCTGTGCCCACGACCCGACACGAGAGAAGGGCGATGTGATCAAGAGGCAAAAGATTTAAAATACTTTATTTTTGTAATAAAACCAATTGTTAATTGAAATGTGTTATTTTTAAAGGGGAAGACATAAGAACGCAGAGCAGGATACAATAATTATCCAATTCATGGAAGCCCATAAAGATATCGCCCGTGGCTTTGTGAAGGGTGACGAAATCAAAATAGATGCGCTTTGGAAGGATTTGGTAGCCGAGCTCAATGAGCATGGCCCACCAGAAAAAGATATTTCTGGCTGGAAAAAGGTAAAACCAATAAATTTTTCTATTCTAAAGAAGATTTTTAAATCTAATATTTTATCAGGTTTGGATGGATTGGAAGTCCTTCATTAGAAAAAAAGTTGCCCACAATACTTCTGAAGCTAGAGCAACTGGAGGAGGACCGTTTAATAAACATATATTAACGGCCACAGAAGACAGAATTGCCCAGTTGTGTGGTATATACACCGTTGTGGAAGGCATCGCAAATACGACTGACTTCGGTGCTCCTCAAAATAGTGAAGAGATGACAGGCAATTCCAGCGGAGATGAAGACGAAGAGATGCCATGCACAAGCAGTGCCGCCATTTCAACACCATCTCGAAGACGCGAGCCTGCGGTGTCCGATTGCCTTAAGGCAAATATTAATGAGCAGACAGTGGCAATGAAAACTATTGTGGATGGACTTGCCAAAAATGTCAACGCAACAAGAGAAGTTAGTGCCGGTATTGAAAATGTGTGCAATGCTGTGAAGAGTTGACGATTGCCTTAAGAGAAAACACAGCAGAGAATCAACGACACCACCTACAATTAGAAAGGATTCGGCAAGAAGGAAATGAGATGAGGATGAAAGAGTTTGAGCTGCAAGAACTGAAAATGTACCTGAAGTACAATAATAATAATAATAGAAATTAAGTTTTTTTTAATAAATGAATTCCTGTGATGTTTTTATTTTGTATACTGAATTAAATTATTATTTTTTTATTCTGTGCTAACATATATTTTTATCTATATTAAGATGTGATATTTTTGAATTTGAAAAAAGAAATGAAATATATATTTTGAAGTTCATATATTAATATTCGTATTATTTCAATACACTCGTTATATTTTCAGGAATTTCTATGAATTTGAGCGGCTATATTATCTCGCATTACTGTAGCCTCTCCATTAGGTATGGTCTCCTATGTTATTCCTTCATTAACAGTGGGTTCAGTTGCAACATCTACCAAGTTAAACTCTGGTAATTCTTGCACTTTATAATATTTGCAAATATTATGCATAGCGCAACAAACATTTACTATCTGCACTACTTTTTGAGGCTGGTACTGTAGGAGACGAGAAAGGCATCTAAACCGGCTTTTTAAAACACCTATAGTTCTCTCTAAAATATTTCTCGCGGAAGAGTGCCTTTGATTAAAAGTATGCTGTGATGTGCCAGAAATTGGGTCTCTATACGGAGTTAACAAAAATGGTTGCAAAGCGTAGCCAGCATCACCCAAAAGCCAACTGCCACGTTCACCGCTTTCGTATTAAAGCGTCGTGGCTTGAACCAGGGCGACGAGCATCAACGGTTTTTATTCTCATATTATAGTCACAAATCTAAGAGAAAAAGTTTAAAGAAAGTGGTTACTAACATCATATTTATTTGTAATTACATATATATTTGATACTTACAATCATTGCGTTGATGCTGAAATATCCTTTTCGGTTGTAAAAAAGGCTGTGATCTGCATGGGGCTTTGTAATTCTAATATGTGTGCCGTCTACACAGCCAACGACGCCAGGTATGCCAAAGTTTTGCAAAAAATGTTGCTTTGATGCAGCTATTTCGGTCTCCGTCATACTTAGTTTTATCCACTGTGGACAAATGTGCCTTTCTAACACTTTAAGCAGGCGCTTTAGGACTTTCGCAATCGTACTGCGACCCATTGAAATAACCACATCTTTTCCCACGGATTTTTGAAATCCACCTTCAGCTAAAAACCTGAGTGTAGCCGCCAACTGCAGTCGTACCGGAATCCTACTATCCTTCACATGGGGAGTCACAACGTTTACCAACATTTCAAAGGCACTTTTGTTGACCCGGTAGCTTGACACAAACCTTCAAAAGAGACTTTCTACATCCACTCTTCAACTATTTGTAAATGTTACAACTTACTTAAATTCAGGCACATCTAATGGATTTGAATGGTCACGTAAAATCCTCCTGCTAATGGTTTCCTCTGCATGCAATTCACTTTCTAAAATAATTGTGGAAAATGTTGTTAACGCGCTCATTTTTATTTCGTTTAAATTTTTCTTGTTTTCAAATAATTTGACAGCTGACAAGTTCATTTTTACTATTATTGAACAGCTGACAGCTCTGAAGTTCATTTTCGAGGTGAATCAAAACCGAGCTCGAAAATGAACAAAAAGTTCGGATTTCAGAACACCAAAACTAAATTCACTCGTTTTTGCATTCATTTTTATTTCCACTTCCACTCGGATTCCAGAACCTGCCTGATAAACTTCGCTACTGGACTTTCACACCTCACTTTACAGCAAACCGAAATTGGCGAGCATTGGAGGCAGATTTCTCTATAAATATGTACAGCCGCTGAGGACGTGACTGGCTGGCGACCCCTAAAAAACAAGTGGTACGATGAGGAATGCCGCGCTGCTACGGAAAGTAAAGATGCTGCCTACAGGGCTATGCTGCAATCGGGTGTAACGAAAGCTGTATGGGAACGCTACCGGGAGTTGAGAAAGGAAGTGGAACGTATTGTTCGCAGAGGTTAAGATGCTATCCGGCAGGAAAAACGCCCGAAAGTTTGACCAAAAGGATAAGCGACTTACGGAAAGTTTTTTAAGACCGGGGCAGATTTCTGTAAGAATGAGAACGGGGACAGTTCTCCACTTTGCTAAATGGTCACAGCGAAAGCGTCGCCGGTGAAGATGAAGCTCTCGAACCCCAAATCTCTCATGACGGCATTAATGATCGATGATGTGTAAATAGTAATAAAGCGACTACGGAACCACAAAGCACCTATTCAAGCATGGTGGTGAAGAGCTGGTAAGTTGCATACGTCAGCTCGTTTTCGAATATGCATGCCCGTCGTTTAGAATTTATGTGTACTCTGCCCAATTCCATCAGACGTATTGTGGGAAAGACTGAAGCCAATCATAAAAGAAATTAAATTAAAGGGAATATTTTATATTTACTGAATACACGCTATAAACAAACATTTTATTACTACTTGATTTATTTATCGTATAGAATTACATGAAATCATTACTTACTATATTAGAGTTTTTGCACAAGTTCAATTTTGATACATATTTATACTAAAGTGGCAATTAATGGAGTGAGATTGTAATCTTGTTTTAAGTTTCCAAACATTTTCAATTAAATTGGTGAACTCATCTTGAATAATTACTAATTAGAGCATTATTTTCAATATTCAGGAAAAGTTTTTTCATAACACCAATATATATTTTAAATTTAACAAGGAAAGGCCGTTGCAATACAGTTCAATTAATATTGAAAATCATTTTGAAATACGAGTATAACGACTTTTGTCAGCAATTATACTATATATATATAAAGCTGGGCATACATGACAAACACATTTTTTTATTGGATTGTGTTTTAGACATTTTTTTATTGGAGTCGTTGACAAAACGACGATAGGACTTTTTCAAATGTTTTTTTTTCTCCTTTTACAAACATATAAAGAACTCTTGAAATTTTTTAAAACAAGATTCTACGTAATTGATGATACCAAATAGTAATATAAGTTACACCTCACATAACAATATCCCGGAAAGTTTTTTAGATTATAGTTCTGGGTTTTTTGTTTACGTTTTTATCCAAAAACAAAAAAGTACTAAAACGATGAACTATATACAGCGAAAAGCAGAGTTGGCATTACTGAATCAGCTTTCAGTGTTCGCCAAGGCTGACAGAAAAAAAGGCTACGACAACTTTGAAATCATATGGTCAACGACGAAGTTGGTTCAAATCAGCAGGTTGCCAAATTCTTTTAAATAAGTTTATATTATAAGTATATGTATATCTTAAATTTAACCTTCATTTTTTGGTCTAACAATCCACAAACTGAATACTTGTAAAGAATTAATAACAGTTTGTACCAAACGTGTTTTAAAACAGCTATGCACTTCAATAATATATTTTAAACTGCAAAAATATATGAATTTAAATTTGTATGAATACTTTAGTGAAAAATGGCGTTAACAAACAAAACAAATTTAATTTCAATCAATTTGAAACTAAAAGGCGTTATATCCGGGAAAAGTACATGGGAATCGATTCGCTCATAATTGTAATGTGCAGCGTTTGATTGTGAACGAATGCACGGGCAAAATTCGTATGAATGTTAGTGATATTTTAAATTTGATATTACTTCCCACTTTCAAAACTTAACAAAACTACACGGAACCCAAAACCGTGTCCATAAAAAAATTATCGGATGTAACATTTTGAAAACATCAGATCATTCCTTGTATTTTAGCAACTGCAGCTTTTAGATATTTTTTATGTGCAACAAATTATCTATTTCTTAGGGTTCAGCATACATTTTCTCAGATTTTCCAACAACAATGAGCAAAGAAAACTTAATTGAAGATAAGACTAATTCAATAATTTGCTCCAAACATTTACAAAGTATTGATTTAAAGAAGATATTTTATTCAAAATGGGAACGGTTTATATAATAGAATTTGTCTTAACTAAATCAAAATTATTTGTTTTTGATGAAGTTATGGTGATTTCATGTTGGTATTTCATAAGTAATTTTCTTGTTTAAACTCGAAAAGAAATCATGAATTTTATTCTTAAAAGGATTTAAAAAGTTGCGAAATAAGCACGTTTATTTTATTTACATACGTATGTTAAAGTGTGCCTTCAACATTATTCCAGATTTTCGCAAGTCTCAGAGAATGAATAAAATCAGTTGCGTACCCTTTATTTTTGAATCAAAGAAAAAATTTATTTTGAGTGTGGCCAGCCCAATATTCAGGTCAAAGAAAGAAGATCAACTGAACAAAACAAAAAGATGCTAGGAAGCTTCACAACATTTTTCGAAACCTCAGATGTTTTTCCCAATTAGATAGGTATATTAAGTAAAGGAAATGATTTAAATTGAGAACGCAAAAATTAGGAACAAAACGTTAACATAATTCATTTTTTTCTATTATTAAGATATTAGCATTCCGCCCACTGTAAGTGTGACGATGTTGGTTCTATGACGTCGCCGAATGTCGTAGCCTTGTATTCTACACACCTTGGGTGTTTGTACTGACGGTGAAATGAACTGTCGGAATTTTTTAAAATAAAATAAGCGTTTTTATAGCCTCGCAAATTTCCGTGCAGACTGAATCGGCATTTTGTGCGTGTAACTAGTTTTGGAACTAGTATAAGGATAGTTTGGATTTAGTTTCGACTAATATTGGTCTACTTTTGAACACGTTCGGAGCTGGCAAAGAACTAAGTCGGGGCTGATTTTTAACTATTTTGGGTCCTGAACGAGTAGAACCGAAGACTGGGATATGCAAATTTAAAAAAGAGGTCCCCAAAATTTTCCACTTTTTTATTCGGATTTATGAATAATTTAAAGTATGTAGATCTGTACTCCATTATATATTAGTTTAACAAAGATCAAGTTTCAAATGACTTAAAATTCACGTTGAATTTTGCATTGCTGATGCTGTTAGGCATTTTCCTCCACATAAAGACCGTTTAAAGTTTGTTTTGTTAAAGCATTAGTTTAATCGGGTAAGTGAAATTACAAAAGATTATATTATTCAGTACAACCCATTAAAAAATTGTTCATCCACCAGATCGCTATATTAATAACTTGCATACAATAATTTTGATTTACTGGTATCTGTATACAAGAAACGGAACGATGCATGGTATTCCTCCTCGCCGGCCTCACTTTCCAGCAGTGGGTACTAAAATTTTCAATCGCTATTCCTTAAATATTCAGCTTTTAATACAATTGTTTCATTCTCATCTCAATTTCTTAGAATTTTTTTTTAGTATAAAATTATTATTATTAGTTTAAAAAAGAATATACTTATTTATATCTCATTTTAACTTCAGTATAAATTATGTACACATTTGTAAATAGATATCAGTTATATGTTATAGCTTATGATTCGCTACAATGATTGAAAAATATAAAAGATTGCTCCTAATGCGCACCTAACCTTAGCACGAAGATCGTCTCACTTAACAAACCGACGAAGCGCTAGTTTAACCGGTAAGTCAAAAAAAAAAAAATTATATTATTCAATACATTGCATACAAAATCCTAAATTATCCGTTGTTTTGGGTAACGAAAATGTAAGAATTCTACTATTTTTTAAAACGTGTTAAATTTTTCCCCATTTCTCACATACTTCTAAAATACAATACTGAATGTAGTATTCAATATGACGTTCAAAGTGGCGCTGTCACAAGGTACAACACCTTTAGTTATTGTATCATGGTAATTTTTATTATATTCTGTATATTGGAACAATTGTGTAAAATTCGATCAAATGTTTTTTCTACAATTCTTCTTAAAAGTTGTGTACAGTTTTTGGGTCGAGTATTTCATTTCTAATACTTATATTTATTTTTAAAGTTACCCCAGGTGCTAGGTTGCGCTGCCGTAAAATGTTTGCTACTTTTAGTGTGAACTGATCAGAGCAAAAAACGTCGTATTTGACTTATTCTTTAAAAACATTGAAGAGGTAGAAAGATAGTTGATGAAGTATTCGAAACTCTTATGTACAAAGGGGGACCACCCTTTTCACCCTTAGGCCGGGATTCTGTACAGGATATCCTAAAAATCACAAACTTAATTGCGTTTAAAAAAACCACGTCTATAGGTTAAAATTATTTCGAGATTTTATTATGGGAGGTGTAAATTTTCATTTACTTTTGGCTCTCTAAATACAGAGTCATAAGCCTCGATTTTGTTTCACTGTGTTATTGTTGGAACGATAAAAAAAAACAATTTTCGATGCTTAGTTAACCAAAACTGCAATATTATCATAAAATGAAGTTATTTTTTAACCCGTTTCCGCGTTGCCGTCTATGGTCAGCTTAAAAGTAAATAAAATGAAAGTTATAGCAAAAACAAAAATATGAAACTTATTTCTAATAAAGGTCTTAATCTTATGTGTATTTAAACCTGTTAGAGCATTTACATGTGAGTGATCAATCTGTTCACTTTCTTTTTTAATACTATGCTATCTTTACTTCATCCTATAAATACAATATTCCTTCTATGCGTTTTCATGTAAATATAAAAATTCAGTAAAGAGTTTAAGATATTTATATATTATGTGAAAAGCATACAATTTATTTGGGTCAAAAAATACTTTTTTTTTTATATATTTGTTGTAATTCTGTTTCACGGCGTATATTGTAATTTAGTTTTTATTAAAACGAGGCAATCAAATATGTTCGTACAAATATTGACGTCCTTAGGGCAGGCTTAAGAGTGAGAAGCCTCCTCCAGCAATTACTACTTTATGAAACAAATAGGTTACTTTGAAATAAAGAATGAAATGGGATCGAGGTGTTCTCACTTGAGTAAATTTATGTGTGTATACCTATATACTAAATCTTAAAATATCTGTTTATTATTTATATGTTTTGCTATGCCTATATGCATTAATATGCCTAAATCCCGCTCGATACACAATATGGGTATTCATCTAAACGCGCAAATGCCTTGCAAATGAGTAAACCTTGTAAACTCTATAAATTTTGCATGAGAAACCGGTTTATTTACGAGGTTTGCGCATTTGCGAGGCATTTGCGCGTTTAGATGAATACCCATTAGGATGGTCCTTACCATGAACAGCATTTTTTTTTTTTTTTTTTTTTAATACAGGACCGTCTTAATCTGTTCATTTTTTCAAAACATAACTTCCATACAAATTTTATAGCGATATATCAACTCTTACCCACTGCGCATTGACATTGAAATGTCAAAGTCTTCTCATTTTTATTAATTTTTTATCCCAGATTTTTTATTTCAAAGTTTTTTTGTAAAAGTTAGTATGAGGATTTTTAAAAAAACATATTTTCTTATATATGTGCCTAAACCGCATTTCAATCGGACTTTTCGTTGATTTTTGATAATTTTTGAAAGCAAAAAAAAATTGTGAAAATTGATAAAATAATTATATACTACAATAACAACATACAATATATAATATGTTGAAGACCTATAATGTTTTCATGCGACATTAAAATTATTACGTATATTTGAATATTATTACGTAGTTTTCCGATTTAACGAACCATCGGTTTAACGACACATAGAGAAAGGGGATTCCCCAACGATGTTCTGGCTGCGTTTTCTGTGTTTACTTTTGGAGTTTTTGTTGTCATAATTTTTCAATTTAACGAACAGGGCTGACATTATATAGTTCGCTAAATCGAAAACAGAACTGTATTATAAGTTGCAAACATGTGTTGCAATAACAGGCTCAATTCTGTAACGTAAAAGAATATAGCTCAAATACGTCTTATAAATAAATGTTTACACATCGCGGTGTTATTGACAGTGTAACAAGGAATATCTTTCATTCATTCTAGTTTGAACAGTGAAGAAAGTGACAAGTGGTCTAGAAATAAATTTCTAAAATTGAATAATGAAACTAAAAACAAACTGTGTTTAAAAACATTTGAAAATATTTTAACAGAATAATATAAAATATATACATTTTCCAAATGTCGCGACAAAAGGTGTATTTAGTCGGTGTACTGAGAAATCAAATTCTTGGTAGTAAGCTTCCATCACTAAGAGATTGTTTAAGTGTTCTATTTCATAATATACGAATTTTAAATATGACTATTTCCGATGCAGCTCATTTAGTCATTGATGAGTGTTTAATATTTTGGAGAAAGGCACGAATTCCAACCAGAGATCGAAGTGACTGTGTAAAGAAATTGATGAAAGTGCATGAAAAATGGATTAATTTAAAGAAAAGCTCCAAACGCAAAGGTGTGACTCAAATACGTAAGGAGAAAATGTTTGAGGAAGAAATGAATAACTTGTTCGATATTGCTCACGCAAATGCGTTAAACCTAATGTCTATTGAGGAAGATAAACAGTTTTTGATAGCACAGAGAAAACCAAATCGGGTTGGAAGTATGATAGGAATAGATTTGAAACTAACTGCTGCAGAAAAACGAAAAGCTGAAAGAGAAAAATCAAAAAGACTGAAATCTCAAGCAGAAATGGAGGAATATAGTAGACTTGGTAATTTGGATATAAAAAATATCGATTTGGTTATTTATTTATTTATTTTCCAGAAGTGAATAGTTCTAGCACAGATCAAGATATCTCAGACGATGAAATCACTACAACTAAAGATCAAGAGGAAACATCTATTTTAAATGATGATCAAGAACCTTCTTCTAGTGGCTTTCGGAGGAGCAATAAATCAATTGTGACACCTAGACTCTCAGCGGCTTTGGACAAATGTAAAGTGAGTGATAGAGATGCTGTTCACCTTCTCAGTGCATGCCTAGAGGGTTTATCTTTAAATCCAATAGATTATGTAATTAATTGATCTTCGATAAGAAGAAAGCGGCAACAGCATCGCGAAGATACTGCAAAAAATATTCAATCTGAATTTTTAAATTTAAATGTTGATTTCGTTGTTGTGCATTGGGATACGAAACTGCTCCCAAATGTGACTGGCATGGAAAAAGTAGATCGTTTGCCGGTAATTGTGAAAACTTCACATACAGAACAACTTTTAGGAGTCCCGCATATCACTTCAGGATCAGGTAGAGAAATTTCCAGTGCGGTACTTGACACACTAGATAAATGGGCGTTACTGCAGAAAGTGCAGGCATTCGTATTTGACACCACGGCATCGAACACCGGCAAATTCAAAGGCGCTTGCACACTGCTAGAAATGAAATTGGAACGTAATATACTGTTCTTAGCTTGTCGTCATCACATATTTGAGTTAGTTTTAAAAGCTGCCATTGATGCAGTTAAGTTGTATCCTTCAACTGGTCCGGATATTGCCTTATTTAAAAAATTCAAAACAGCTTTCCCGAAAATCAATGTTTGCAATATAGCAGATTGTGATTCAAGTAGTGAGCTGTTAGAACTAATTGGCGAAAAACGAGAAGAAATTCTGTATTTTTGTCACAGAACGTTAGAGCATGATAAGCAGCTTCGAAATGATTATAGAGTTTTTAGAACTTGTAGTTATACTGTTGGGAGGAACTCTTTTAAATGGAAATAATATAAGACAACCGGGTGCATATCATCACGCTCGATGGATGGCCAAAGCCATATATTCTATTAAGATTTATCTCTTGAGAAATGAATTCCCATTAAAGGAACATGAAGAAAGATCTTTATGCAGGATATGCGGTTTTATTGTGGTTAACTACATAAGATCATGGTTTTCCGCAAATAAAACCATCGAAGCACCATGGAATGACCTATCTCTTTTGAAATCCCTAAATGCTTATAGAGAGAAGGATCCAATAATTGCAAAAGAGACTCTAAACAAATTTGTTAACCATCTTTGGTACTTGGCAGATGAACCAGTTCTCTTTTCACTTTGGGATGACAATGTACCAATTGAAGAAAAACAGCGAATGGGCGAAAAATTCCGAGTTCTTCTTAATAGTGAAGAATTAGAAGACTGTGAAGACAATGATTATGTTTCAAAAAAATATAAATTAAATGATGATGAGATTCATGATTTTCTCAAAAAAAATTTGCCAACAAGCTTGATAACCACAAAATCGTTGAACTTATTTAGACGATTTAAGATAAGTACTGAATTTGTATTCATTGATGCTTGCGAATGGTCGGAAAATAAAGATTATAAGAAGGGAAAAGAAATATTCTCCTCAATAAATGTTGTTAACGACTGCGCTGAAAGGGGAGTAAAGCTGATGGAAGAATTTAACTCCTTGTTAACAAAAAATGAAAATCAGAGACAATTTATTCTACAAGTAAAGATATATCATTTAAAAAAAACCTATTTATAAAGTCTAATCTTGCATTGCTATTTTAGGTTGTACAAAACTATCGGAAAAAATATCCAGAGCATACAAAGAAAGCTATGAGTGTTCCCTACGACCAATGATGCTAGTCAACAACAAGTCAACAAAACAATGTTTTTGAAAAATGATCAAAAATTAACGAAAAGTCCGATTGAACTGCGGTTTGGACACATATATAAGAAAATATCTTTTTTAAAAAATTTGCATATTAACTTTTAATAAAAAACTTTGAAATAAAAAATCTGGGATGAAAAATTAATAAAAATGAGAAAACTTTGAAATTTCAATGTCAATGCGCAGTGGGTAAGAGTTCAAATATCGCTATAAAATTTTTATGGAATTTATGTTTTGTAAAAATGAACAGATTGAGACGGTCCTGCATCAAAAAATTTAACTTTCAAAAATAAGGACCACCCTAATACCCATATTATATCACCAAACCTGATATCGATATATGCCTCCGTGAATTACAATTAATAATAATTAAATTTAAAAAATTGGTACTTTTACAGAAAAATGGTACTAAACTTAATTCCAAAAAATCATATTTTTCGTATTTTAATACGACGAAAGAAATATCAATTGCTTCGTGTTTCGTGATGGTTCAAAATTTTACATTCAATTAGGGGACGTGCCGCTATTTCATAAAATCAAAAAATATCAAGTTTAAATGTTTGTTATTTTAATTGCTTTTTCTCTGTAATCCAACAATAGCCAACAAAGAGTATAAGCTTTTTAAACATTTCGTGACTACAACACATTACACCTTGCACTAAATATTTAAGGATTATAGGGAACAAATGAACAAAGACACTTAACTCTGGATTGCCAACACAGGTTTAACGCTATCACGTAAGGAGATGTTCGTAAGTAGTGTATCTTACTCATATCTGAATATATACATTAGGGTGGAGCGAATGATTTTTTTTAGGAATTTCTTTAACGCGGTCTGCGGAAAATATGCCCCAGGATAGTAGATGAATATTTTCATATGACAGCATTTTTATATTTTAAGTAGAAATACTGCCCCCAACCCCCTAAAGTTGGAAAAAGTAGGAAATTCCCTGTAACTTTACTAAAATTGATTTTATCTAAAAGTAACCTTTCGAAAAATTGTTAATCTAGTATATTTGAATAACTTTTACTTAGAACTTTCTTTTCTAATAAGAAGAACAAACAACATAAACTTGAAAATAAAAAAAATCCAGTAATTTGAGTCCAATTTTTCGATGCGATCATAAGAAATCAACCAAAACTAAAAAAAAAATTATATTCTGCGAAAAATACAGCAAAGTCGATCAACGAATTTTCCACACTAAGTACAGTAGCCTGTTTCTGTAAGTCTTCTCTCTTGCTTTTTCTCGACTGTGAGAGAATGTGACGCCATACCCAGTCGGAAACTGGGTAATCGATTACAATTTTCATTTATGATTTAATTGATGAATACTGATCAATTACGCTTTATATACGGAAAGTAGTGAAGTGGTAATGTCAAATATAAAAAGCCTACGTACATTACCACGTACATTACCAAAATTGCATGTTATAATGCATGGCATATTTCGTCGTTTTTTGTGTAAGTATTTCTTTTCCATTGAACGATTTTATGTGCCGTTATCTGCGACGGATTCTTGGCGCCACTTTGTGTCGCTGTTGCACGAACTTTGCGTTAAATATTCATTTCGTAGTTGAATGTAAAAATAAACAGACGCAATTGAAGTGAAGTGGCTGAATTAATTAAGTGTGGTAAACAAAATTTTAAAATAAATAAATAAATTGAATAAATAAAACATAAGTGAATCGTTATCGGACGTGTTCGGGAAAGCTCGTAATAATATTTAAACAAAGTTCAATTTTTCAATTTACTCTTAAATTTTTCCTTAAAACAATGAGCTTGCGTAGCAGTGCTAAGGTGTGTCTTATTTTTGGTACTGGCAAAGACTTGCCAAGAAATGTATTACCAACTTATGAGGATATAATGAAGTATTTCATATTCATCTCGCAACCAATGGGAAAAAAATTTAGAGATTTAGTTAGAGATTGTGCCGAAATTATTTCCACGGATATAGAAAATGTATGGAAAAAAGCTTCGTTGCCAATTATTGAACATCGAACTATTGTTGCGAAAATAAAATCGTATCACGACAAATACCGTACACTTCTTAAACCATTTAAAGGTAGAAAAAACAAGGAGCAATATATAAGCAAATTAGAATCCTTCAAAATAGAAAGTAAATGCCTATTTGATATTGCAACATGCAAATGCACCGCATCCATTATATGTAGCTGTTCTAAAGAGCGCAAAATACCTATTAAGGAAAGAGATTTTCTTAATGATCAGCGAAGTGAAAGAAAAATGATGATCGGTTCTGTTGATACTAAAGCTACCAACTCCATTGAGGCCAATCGTTCTAGAACACTTAAAAGGAAATTACTAGAAAACCAGACTGAAAAATCTGTCGCTTTGATACCACCATGCAGGAATAAAAGGTCGAATGATTATCATGCTAACTCTGAAGCTCCCTCTACTTCATCAGCACTTTTTCTATCTTCGCAAAAAAAAAATTCTTTTCCCGTGTTAGCAAGAACTTTGGATCGCTACGGGATTTCTGATAGATCCGGAGCTGCAATCGCATCTGCCACATTGCAGGATCTGGGCATAGTAACAGAAAATAATAAGTCGAATGTTATCGATCGCAGTAAAATACGTAGAGCTCGCACAACAGCTAGAAACACTTCAACTTCGACTAATTCTGTTGATTTTGATGAAGAAAATATATGCATCTCTTTTGACGGGCGAAAGGATAAAACATACGTTTTCGAGGATAATCGCAGAAAAACTGTAGTGGAAGAACATATAACTTTGTTGAAAGAGCCAGGATCCAAATACATTGGTCACATATCAGTAAAATGTTGTGACGCAAAGAACATATCTTCTACAATTTATGAGTATTTGTTCGAAAAGTCAAAGTCTTTTATTAATGTTAAGGCAATTTCATGTGACGGCACTATAGTTAACACCGGATATAAAGGTGGTATTATCCGACTACTTGAGGAAAAGATTAAGCGTCCCATGCAGTGGTTAGTTTGTCAGCTTCATGCCAATGAGTTAATACTAAGGCATCTTTTTGAACATCTTGATGGAACTACAACCGGTCCAAAAAGTTTTAGCGGTTCAATTGGAAAATGTTTAAAAAATTGCGAACATTTACCTGTCGTGAAGTTTTTACCTTTAGAATGTAGCTTGCCAAATATAACGGTAGATCGGAATGATCTAAGTACAGATCAGTTATTTTTATTGGAAATATGTCGTGCTGTTAATACAGGTCAATGTGAAATAAACTTGGCAAAACGGAATCCAGGCAAAATCTGTCATTCTAGATGGCTAACAACAGCCAACAGAATTCTAAGGTTTTATATTTCAACTACCTCACCATCAGAGAATCTATTAACATTAACCGAATTTGTGACGAAGGTTTATGCGCCAATGTGGTTCAACATTAAATTGAAACCTTCATGTATCTACGGAGCAATACATCTTTACGAAACCATTACCTTATCTCGTTATCTTCCAGATAACTTGAAAAAGATTATAGATCCCGTTATTCAACGCAATGGATATTTCGGTCATTGCGAAAACATTTTGATAGCTATGTTATCAGATGATCGCAAAAACATTCAACGTTTAGCTTTGACGAGAATAATGAAAATCAGGGAACGTTCGACTTTATCATCAGTTCGAGTTTTCAAAATGCCTTCTTTGAATTTTAATGCTGGTGACTATACGGATTTAATTGACTGGGAAAATGTTTCGGAACCACCACTCACAAAAATACTCACTGACCAACTTATTTTAAAAGCCATTCAAGAAAATGAAATTCAACCTGAACTTTTAGCCTATCGTATGATACCATGCCACACACAAGCTACCGAAAGAAATATAAAATTAGTCACAGAATCATCTTTAGCCGTTTGTGGGCCAGAAAAAAGAGAGGGGTGGATACAAAATAAGTTAGAGTCAATGCGTGTCATGCCTGTTTTCAACACAAAAAAAGATTTTAATACGAAATAAATTAAATTTGGATATGACTAATTTTATTGCTGTATTTCTTTATTTTCAAGTTTATGTTGTTTGTTCTTCTTATTAGAAAAGAAAGTTCTAAGTAAAAGTTATTCAAATATACTAGATTAACAATTTTTCGAAAGGTTACTTTTAGATAAAATCAATTTTAGTAAAGTTACAGGGAATTTCCTACTTTTTCCAACTTTAGGGGGTTGGGGGCAGTATTTCTACTTAAAATATAAAAATGCTGTCATATGAAAATATTCATCTACTATCCTGGGGCATATTTTCCGCAGACCGCGTTAAGGAAATTCATAAAAAAAAAAAAATTCATATACAGAACGCTCCACCCTAATATACATACATATAGAGATTTTAATTTCAGATCATTAAACGATATGCATTTACGATGATTCAAGAAGTACATACAATAAGACCAAATTAAAAAAGTAAATCCAAAATAAAAATTATTTTTGGCTACAAATACCTTGAATATTTTTTTTTTTTAAAGAACGCTATGATTGAATTTGTTTTCCTTTAAAAAAATTTATATCCGTTTGTCACTATTGACATCAGTTCTCGTAGCACAAGGAATTAACTAATAAAATATACGTATATTGGCATACACTTGTTAATAAAATTGTATCAACTACTGTAAATCTAAATGTTCAAATCGAAAATGGCCTTTTCTAAATCGTAGAATAAGAATCATAGAATCATATATACAGTTGTGTTCACAACAATAGCAGCAATATTTATTGATATGTTTTGAAAACTTAGGTCTTTCTTTATTTAATTTGAATTACTATTTATAAAAATATAGTTAGTTCTATAACAAAAAACCATGTAAGTTGAAGTTTGGCACTTTATACAAATTAAAAAATAAACATATTGCCATCAAAATTTCAAATTTTTTAATCCGAATTTCACGAAAATGTTCGGTTATGGATTTTCGTGTACTACGATATTCGATTTTACAATAATAACGCTAAGTTACTATTAGCTAAAAATCATTGATTGTTTGTGGCTGATAGTGGTCAGAATTTTCCTAAATACATAAGTAAATTTTGTTTATGCGTTATATGGTGGAAAAAGCGCAACAAAACTGCATGCTTTTTACAAATTCAGATTATAAAGTTAGAAAATTGTACGGCAATTTTTTTAGTTCATTAAATTTTTATAAATTTTCTACAAAATTTGGTTTTTGTTATAGAATCAACTATTTTTTAATAAAAATTAATGAAAATTAAATAAGGAAAGATAAAATTATCAAAACTTATTAAAACATTTTGCTACTAAGGCGCACCCCTAAATTGGCGCGTCAACGAAACGTACAAATTTTTCATTCCCATACAATTTGTACGGAGCATACCACAATAACGCGGCGCCAGCCCTGAGCAAATTGAATTTTCAATTTTGACAGCGCGTTACGCCCTCAAGTTGGTCGCGGAAGACAGAAATGAAAATGAAAGAAAATAAAAATGGGGAAGAGGAAAAGGCAAAGAACTTCGATAGAATGAAAAAACGTAAAAAATTGTACGTGGTTATTTGGGTATAACGCGCGCTGCATATTGTTGGTGTTGGAAAACGTAACGCTTGACGCCCCAATTTAGGTATTAAAGTAGCTGCATAAACTGTGTTTATCGTGTATTCCTCAAGCCAGTCAAAATGAATACATATAAATAATTAATTTTACAGCAATAATTTGTGATTTACATGCATTATATTCTGAAACGCCGTACACTACAAGTCATTTATATTTTTGTAAATAATTTTAAGAACGAAACGTTTGCAGCTGGTTTCTATCTTTTGTTTACGGAATTAAATTTATGCACTTAATTGGAAATTTTATTTACAAATAATTTGGTGACATTCGTGAGCAAAAATTTTTTCTTTGAAAATGCCCAATATGTCGTAAACCACTGAAATTTTTCAGTTCATTTATTGTTTACTTTATTAATACTTTTTTATCGAAGCTGACAGTTTGAAATTAACTTTTATATAATTAGGGAATGGATGTGAAAAATCAAATAATAGTAGGGACGAAAATTGAAAATTCTATCCGATTACAACGTCTTCACCTTGTCGTCTAGTTATTAACTCATAAAACATGCTACTGATACATTTTTTCTTGGCATAAGTATTTACTCGAAACATATATTTTCCAAAAGCATTTGCGAATGTTTTGTGTACGGTTTAAAGTATTCCGATTTGTCTTGCATTTAGTGAACTTTTTAAAATGCAAGCTGCATTAGGACTTTCAGTTTTATTAAGTTCTTATTCCTTGGAGAACGTAAGTGCAAATAACATGAAAATCGACAGAACCATTGTTTGCTGTAATAATGTATACATTAAATATATTTGTAATTTATCGTGCTATTTGTGCTCGGCCCTTGGACGCGGAACTAGCGGAGGGTGCTGACGTTTGTTGATGTATTGTTGATCCAGGTGATCCTATTACGGTACTGTTTGTATTACTATTTGGGTTGATAATGGACGTTGTAGCTGCTGTCGTAGTGGCATCAACTACAGAAACGGTCGTTTTGTTTGCCACTGCTCCCGTTGCCATTGTTCTAGAGCAACGTATACAAAAATAATCATCATCTGCTTTTATTTGGCTTCGATTCAGTCCTACGCAAAACATATGAAACCATTCATTGCAACCTCCATCACACTGTACCCAATCAACTTCACGACCAGTTGGCTTATGGCAGTTTTCTGCACGACACTCTTCTTCATCATCTTCTTGCTGTGCAGTTTGGGTACGTTGAGAGTGTTTCTTCTGCCCAACGATATTAATACTACTGTTTGAAGAATTTCCCAAACGTTTGCGTTTTTTCTGCCCAGAAATTGTATTCGTGGTGGCGCTAACACTACCACCATTTGCGTGTTTACTATCAGAAGCATCATCGGGTTGCGGTTGTTTACTATATGTATCCGTTGTTGATTTGCGTGTAGACTTTTTAGTTGAAGAGCTAAATGGTTTATTAGGCGTTGCAGTTTTTTTGCGCGGCAGTGGACAACTGCTACTAATTGGCTCCAACGAGCGTCGTTTTTTATTACTTCCGGTGGAGTTCCGACCGCCATTACTACCGCTATTACTGTTGGGGCTGCTCTGTACTAATAGGCTATCACTCGAATCTTCTGCAGCAGAATTAACGTTAGATATTGTTTGGACAGATTGGTTATGTTGTTTTTGAAACGCAACCGCTTCGGCAGCATTTAATGGCTGCATTGATGACAAAATCCGCCATAATTCATTTGATTCATCCAGGGACACCTCAAGGAGGTCACCTTCCATCATTAACTCATTTAGATTTTCTTTCTCGCTGTCTGACAAAAGCTTTTGTAACTCTGGAGGCGGATCAACTTCTAAATTTGATAGTTCCTCTTCATCATTACTAAAAATATCTTCCACTATATGCAAGCGACCTTCGTCGTCGTCATCATCAGTACTATCTGCGTTATCAGATGTGACTGCAGTATCTTTGGAATTGCGATTGCATCTACGTCGTTGTTGCTTGCGTAAATTATTTCCTGACATGACACCCGTAACCCTAGCTTCTTTTCGTTTTTGCTTTCGTTGGTGCGCTAATATTGCTTCGAGAGCGGCAGTTACATCTGGACTAGTCAATACCTTTCGAGCACGGTCTTGCCAATTCATAGCTCGTTCTGCGAGGCAACGTAGTGCTTCATCTTCTGGTAAACGTATAGGCAAACGTTGTAGTGACACAAGGAGCGGAAGAATAATTTCAAGTCGCGGACGCTTGGACCTAACACACGATGGGCAAATCCACTTAGGTCGTGTAATATAACTATTTCCAGATATAGTCGACATTCCCAATGGCGGCGGTACACAGTCCTCATGGAACCAATCACGGCACAGTTGACAGTTATACATAACTCCCTGAAATGGGTTCTTACATAAACAATACAAGTCCTTTAATGGGTTTTTCGACATATTAAGACGTCTCAGTTCACGCATATCTCGTAGTTCCTTATCTTCTGCCTTTTTGAAGGAATCTACTATTTGCGCAGGGTTCATTTCCCTTACAAAACCGTCTTCAAACGGCTGCTTCGAATCTGAATCGATAATGACGGCTTCCATACGGGGCATTAGTACTTCAAGTAAAGTATAAAATGTTTGTTTCTTCAGAAACACTCGTGCAGTGTTGTCTTTCCACTCATGCGCACTGTTTAAATGTCCTTGCATGCGTTTCAATTCTTCAAGTTGAATGGAGATGTTCTTGCCTCGCTGCACAATTGCTTCTAAAGTATGACAATATGGGAAATGATCATTCGTCTGCAACTGCTCTACTGAAAGCAACCAATCCTTAGCTTTGCGCAAAGCGTCTTTCAGTGTAATATATGATGGCACCTGGCCTTCCATCTCGGCGGCTGTTTTTAGAAAATTTTCAATGTCTGCTAGCTCATGCTGTTGCGTAGTACATCGGAAATATCGTGCAGCTTGCTTCTCCCATTCTTCGATTGCGGCTCCAATTTCTTGCAGCTTACGCATTTCTTTATCGATTATTGGGTCAGTTGGATCTAATTCGGCTGCCGCGCTTGTCAGCAAGTTTTTTATGTCATTATATGTTATCTTAGCACTAGAGTTTCGCATACCTTGTGAGCGTTTATACCATTTTATTTGCCTCTGGCGCATATACAACTGATTCATTTGAGGTAGTTCTATCCGAAGTGAATTTCCTTCACTTATTAGCAGATCTATTTCTGGCTCCTCTAAAGACTCTATAGAATGGTTCAATAAGACATTTGCACGTTCCAAAAATTGTTTGCCAAGAACAAGTAATTCTCGCACAGATGTGCCCTCCTCTATAATGCAGCATAAATTGTCGATTTCCTGCACGAATAATTCCAATTCCTCCATTGTAAGTTTATATTGAGCCGCTTCTTGGTTATTGTCAGAACGTGTGCGAACCTAATAAATATATTAGATATGAGCAATATGTTAATCAAAAATCAGAAAAATATGCTTATAAATATATATGTACATATGTACTATATTAATACTTAAAATAGCTGAACATAATCATATACCAGCGTTAAAGGTGGGTTAGACTGCAACTATAATTTCCACTACTACCGTAGGTATTTTAGTGCTACGTATTAAGATCCAAAAGTTTATGGATGAACTATTAAATGGAGAAGCAAAATAAAAACAACCATTATTACGTTCAATAAATCTTAATTTTAATACACTCTTCGCTAACATTTCTATACCGTTAAAATCAGTGAACTGAAAACAGCTTATTCACTTAATCATCTGTTTTAGTTTTTTCCCTAGCTAGTCAGATTACAGTTTAGGGAATAAATTTTAGTCCAAGAAGAGTCTATATGGGATATGGTCGAATTCAGTGACACCGTATTTCTTAATATGAAAGCTTAGGCAACACCATTTTAAAATAAAGCACCATCATGCTTTCATCGCCAGTAACAATTGGGTCCGAAACTGTTTTCTGTCGGCCTTCACAAAGAGACAAAAATTGAGTACATCACTTAACCGATTCTTGCTTTTCAGCAGCGAAGAGTTCCACCTTGCACTGACCTTATTCATAACCCAATTTCTAAGTCGAGCTCCAAACATTTTTTTGTCGTAGCTGATAATCTTTTAGTTTTTAGCCGTCTGCCTTCCAGACGCTACACAAATTTGTAGTTTAAATACGAAATGGTATCGGATTGATTACACGAGGGAATAAAATTATTTTTTTTTTGTTGCATGGAATTTTATGCCTTTTGTTTACTAGTTTGTGGTCGCAGATTTCAAATCTACCCTCAAGCTCTAGTTTCTGAGGTACGGCTGCCAGAAATATTTTTGTACTAGTCACATTTAAACTCCATATGATGCTTTCCATTCCCAGACAATCGGTCAGGTACAAGCATGATTTTTAATTTCGACCAAACTCAAATACATTGTTTGTTGGTCCAAATAATGAGACACGTATTTTTTCTTTTGGCTCGGAAAAATTTTTCGCCCGAATTAAACGCGATTTTGTTTTTCATACAAAAATCGATTATTCAAGTTGACAGTGAGAATTTTTTTTTAAATGCCCATAACTTTGTCAAAATTCAATGGATTCTAGCAATGTTTTTACTAAAATGTCAGTTATTCTTGGTACTTTAAGATAGAATGATATACTGATTGATTTCCCTTATTTGAAATTTTTTAGTTAACAATAAACAAAAAGTGTATTTTTTTTTCTCTGAAACTTTTTCACCGGGAAAAAGACACTTTGAACTACAATCAGTATAACTCACCAATAGCAAAGATTTTTTTTTCGGAGTTAAGATTTTTTGTAGATATAAGTCGTTTTTGTGGTACATGCTAAAATGTAATCAGTAATTTTCACTTAAAAAATTGAAATGATGAATAATAATCAAAGTGCTGAATAATTGCAAGCTTCCTAAAATCAAATTTTATGTGTAGATCGCTTTATGCACTGATAGAAGTAAAGTGTCTTTATTCCGTAACTGTTATTATTTATTTCGTAAACTGTGCGGTAGACAGTGTGTTTTAATATCTATTTGATACACAAAAAACGATCACAACACTACTTTTTGCTGATATATTATATAATAATGTTCCATTAAGTTAAACAATATAAGAATATTACAGCATGTACCACAAAAACGAATTATGTCTACAAAAAACCATAACTCCGAAAAAAAAAATCTTTGCTATTGGTGATTTATACTGATTGTAGTTCAAAGTGTCTATTTCCCGGTGAAAAAGTTGCAGAGAAAAAAAATAATGGAAATCAATCATTATATCATTCTATCTTAAAGTACCAAGAATAACTGACATTTTAGTAAAAACATTGCTAGAATCCATTGAATTTTGACAAAGTTATGGGCATTTAAAAAAGAAAATTCTTACTGTCAACTTGAATAATCGATTTTTGTATGAAAAACAAAATCGCGTTTAATTCGGCCGAAAAATTTTTCCGAGCCAAAAGAAAAAATACGTGTCTCATTATTTGGACCAACAAACAATGTATTTGAGTTTGGTCGAAATTAAAAATCATGCTTGTACCTGACCGGTTGTCTGGAAATGGAAAGCATCATATACAATATATACATATTTTTATTCCAAACAAACAGTACTTGTTGTATGTAATAAAACCAGTCAATCTTACATATAACAGTAAGAAATAGTCTAAGTTCAGCGCAAGCGAACTTTAAATACCCATCGCATATAAATTTGGAAAAGTGGGCAGTGCCACGTCCCAAGGAGGAGAAATTTAAACTCTTTTTACACCCGCAACTGTTCTGCGCAGATGAATAATATTAGGGTGTATTATTATATATGCATATGCCTTATAGATTAAACTGTGTATCGTTTTGGAAACAATGGGGGGTGCTATGCCCGATACTAATTCTTTATAACTCCGCAACTGTTTGTTCGCTACTTGGTATAAAAATCGTATATATGACGATATACACATATTAATTGTTGGGGAAAGCAACGGACTCACGCCCCTATTTAAAAAGAAAATACTATTCACCATATCTTCCCAGTTATTTGACGTAGATGTATGCATATTTAAAATTTCCAAAAATTTAATTTTTTTAAACTATTTCTCTCCCTAATTAAATTCTTTATACCCAACTTGAAAGAATTAGCACCATGATTTATTAAAATACTATCTGTTGTGATTTGCCATAGGAGATGTGAGTGTGGTTTCATCCATTGCAACATCGATGTCATTCTCAAATCCTATCTTGTCTATAAAGTGTCGGCAAATTACCGTGTATAGTTAATATATATCGATCTTTTTTTGTATTTACCGTTATATAAGTGGTGAGTATGCTTTTCTGACTTTTACAATTTCCGAAACTTCGCTTATTGACTCAAAATGCTACCAACGTTTGGTTATTTCGCTTATGCAACAAGTGGCGTCAATCCTTTTTCCGCTTGGTCCTTCCAACAGAGAGGAGGCCGTCCTACTCCTCTACCTCCACCTCCACCAGCTGGTACCGCCTTGAATACTTTCAGGGCTGGAGCATTTTCTTCCATTCATACGACATGTCCTAGCCAACGTAGTCGCTGTATTTTGTCTATGTATATGTCGCGGTAAAGCTCATACAGCTCATCGTTTTATCGTCTGCGGTATTTGCCGTCGCAAAGACGTAGAGATCCATACATCTTTCGGAGAATCTTTCTCTCGAACACTCCAAGGGTCGTCTCATCCGATGATGACACTACCCATGGTTCAGCGCCCTACAATAGCACGAGCATGATGAGGGACTTATAGAGCGTGGTTTTCGTTCGTAGAGAGAAGGCTTTACTGATATTGTTGTTGGTGTTACTGCTGGTTCCAAGATAAACAAAATCCTCTACTGTGTCAAAATTGTAATTGTCAAAAGTGACACGCGAGCCAAGATGCGAATGCACTGACTGTTTATTTGATGACAGGAGGTAATTCGTTTTGATGGCGTTCACCTCCAGACCCGTTTGAATTATATTTTCCAACATAATGTTAAATAAGTCGCACAAAAGAGAGTCACTCTGTCTGAAACCTTGTTTAGTTTCACACGGCTCGGAGAGGCTATTCCTGATTCTGAAGGAGCTGGTGGTATTGCTTTACGTCATTTTACATTGCCGTATTAGTTTTGTTGGGATATTAACCTATTTACGCTCTCTGTACTATATAAACGACACCAATTCAAGCCACGCCTAAAACTATGGTACGACTTCTGAAACAAACTTATTTAGTTGTTCAGCCACCCTGTAATATTATCTTCATTTTGCTTAAGATTTCAGATAAATTGGTAAAACAGCTGCTGTCAGAATTTGACATTTGCAAATGTAATTTTCATATCAGAATTGGTCAGAAGAAAAATTAGCGATTTTTCATTAAAATATTGGAATTTCCATTTAAATATTTATCATTTTAAGCGTAAGAAGACAAAGCTAATCTAATTAAGTGCGGTGAGTGTAAATATTTGTAATTTGCAAGATTTAGGAAATTATTTTGTCAACTGTCGCTTTTTTAGTACAATGGGCACATGTGATATGTATATGATGACCGTTTTCCTTTCTTAGGCTCTATTTAAAAATGTCGAAATTCAAAAGTGGAAACAGTTATGTGGGGCTTGAAGAAGCTGTAAACGCAATATTAGATGAAGAAAGTGACCATGAGTATGACATAATTATATTGCCGCCAGATCCTGATGAGCTAACCGACGAAGAAGGTGATGATGAAGATTTGCAAACGTCAACTTTACCAACAGACATTCCTGGGACTATTGAGGTAATGCAGCGTAATGCGGATTTTGATGAAGTGTCGGAATGGGACGACAGTGATGACGAACCCTTGTGCAGCAAAAGACCACGTTATAATACGTCTGACTTACGCCCGAAATGGAAAAAATGCACGCCGTCTTACACCTCCCAGTTAATGAATAACGATTGCTCATCACGAAAAGTCAACGTTATTGAACAGCTAGGTAACCTTTCGCCGGTAGAGATTTTCGAAACAATATTTGATGAGGAAGTTCTCCATATGATCAAGCAGAACACCAACTTGTATGCTGCCCAAAATAATAGGCATGACTTCGAACTGGACGATGATGACCTTCGCAGATTCTTTGGTATCCTTATACTCTCTGGCTATCATAGACTACCACGTGAGCGTCAATATTGGAGTTATGATGAAGATCTTGGAGTTTCTATAGTGTCGAACTGTATGTCACGAAAACGATTTCTGGATATCAAGAGAAACTTTCACTTAGTTGATAATAGCCTTGCATCTACTTCCAATGATAAGATGTTCAAAGTTAGACCCCTGTGTGACCTATTGATTCAAAAGTTTTGTCAGAAGGGGATATTTCATGAGGACATTTCGATCGACGAATCAATGATTAAGTATTATGGCCACCATCCCTCCAAGCAATTCATTCGAGGTAAGCCAATTAGATTTGGATACAAAAACTGGGTAGCAGCCAGTTCTAATGGTTACTGCTATGTTTTTGACGTATATTGCGGAAAAACCCCTGTAAGCTCAAAAGAACCTCTTGGTCATAGAGTTGTCAAATCGTTGTTACTAAAAATGCCTTCGATACCTGAGGAACATACAATTTATTTTGACAATTTTTTTACTAATTGCGATTTACTGCGAGACTTGAAAAGAACTGGATATAAAGCAACTGGAACAATGCGTGAAAATCGCACCAAAAAATGTCCTTTGCGATCGGTGAAGGACATGAAAAAATCACCTAGAGCTGAGTTTGACTACAGATTCGATTCTTTGAACGAATTACTAGTGGTAAGGTGGAAAGATAATAGTGTTTTCACAATAGGAACCAATTTTGATACAGTTGAACCCGTGGGTAAGGTAAAACGCTGGTGTTCACAGAGTAAGCAAAAAGTGGATGTGAGTATTCCACACTTGATTCAAAATTACAATAAATGCATGGGCGGTGTGGATGAAATGGACGGTTCTATATCAGTGTACCGCGTTAGTATTCGCGGTAAAAAATGGTGGTGGGTTATCTTCACATACATGCTTGATATGAGCATATCTAACGCTTGGCGTCTACATACTTTAGCCAGCGAAAACAGGTTCGACCAATTGGCTTTCAGAAGGCACATTGCTCGGAGCTACCTCAAGAGTCGCAACGCCAACAAAGCTTGTCCATCCGGCTCTTTCGCAGCCGGTACAAACAGGAACAGCGGACATAACCCTGGGAAGCTTCCCAAGCAGCTACGATGTGTTTTGTGTCATACGCGAATAAAATGGCAATGCACAGGATGCCAAAAAACGTTATGTATTGACAAAGAATGTTTTAAAAAATATCACTCATAAGTGCCCGCTGTACTAAATAAAGTACACCCTCAAAAGTCAACTTTTAAAACTTTTTCGTTAATTTTTAATACTGAACTTAATCAAAGTGATTTTTAAGATGACAATAATACAAATAAATATAAAAAAATACTAGCGGTCTTTGTTTGGGCGTAAATGGGTTAAATTCAGACATTGCAGCAAATAGGCAGCTTCTTCTCGTGCTATCTAAATTGGATTTGAAGTCGATAAAAAGATGGCGTGTCCATTCTTTTCTCTCGGGTATTTTTCAAAATTTTGTGTATTGTGAATATTTGGTCGATGGTAAATTTGCTACGTCTCAAGCCACACTGATAAAGTCCAATCACTTCGTTCACGGTGGACTTCAGCCGTTCACACAATATGCTCAGCAGAACCTAATGCTCTCTCTGATGAATATTACGGCGAGACGTTGCTCGTTGGTGTACAAAAGTACCTTGTGGCGTAATCTATCCCCCAGAATAAATCCGACCCCAGGCACCTTTCCAATTAAGGGTACGGACATTCCTGGTTTATGCTCTTAAATCATAGCCCTTTAAACGTTGCCGTGGTCGTCATCAGAATGATGGGGCCTCATACGAGGCTTGTTGGAATTTTTCATTGGAAATTGTTTTCATGTGGCGTGTACCAAATCTAGCGCACAACCAGAGCCTGGGGCAGTTTTAAATTACACATTTACTTATATATAGCGAGTCGCTTGCTCCAATTCAGACGACCGATGAACAGACGCTGCAAAACCTTCGAGAGTCATTAAAAAAATATACATCATTGTCAAAAAAGTTTAGCGAAACCTTATCAGTGGAACGAAAGCGTGGAAGTGTAAGAAAAAAAGTATTTGTACCGCAGTCAAAAGCTAAAGACAATATTCCGAAAAAATCCTTGCCGTTCACTCCGATATACTGCAAAACAGGTCCATATGTCGAAAGGTTACGTCCAAAAGTACGCGAAAGTAAAGGTTTACGACCATGTAAAAGGTATGTAGCACCCAATCGAAATGATAAATAAAATAAGAATGCTAAACACGTGCACGAAAACTAAACAGTCAAAGCACCCATAAATATGGTTGTGTGGTTATGGACGATGAGGCATTCGTCAAACCATATACAGGTCGCACAGTTTTATACCTCAACGAAGAGAGGAGTCGCTGGTGAATTTAAGTTAAAAATGTTGGACAAGTTCCCTAAAAAAAAATATGTGGTTTGGCAAGCCATCTGCCAGTGTGGTATCAAAAGCAAAACATTCATTATCGCGGGTTCTGTAAACTAAGAAAGTCACGGGGTAAAAGTTGTTCAAAAGGACCACTAACCGCCAAACTTTCTACAATTGTGACGCATCGAAAAATATTGAGCAATTGTTAAAAGAAAATGGCTAAAAACTAAAAAAAAAATCTTAAAAAATGGGCGGCAGCTTAAAATGAATTGGCAGATAGCAACAGATACCGTAACAGAACCGATGTCTATAGCCTAATGAGAGGACTCACATCTAACATGCTCCATTTGGTTACAATAAAGAACATTGATATGGGGGGTTCTTGTTTAATGTAGTACGCTTAATAAAGATGAAAATAAAATATAAAAAAATTTTTACACCTCGTATAACTTTGTTGTTATAACAATTTTCGACTGATCAAACTTTTTCTTTATTTGACGCAGATGTACAATATATCACACTATATGTATATTATTTAAAAAAAAAACGGATCCACGCGTCCATTTATTAGGAAACTATTGTTCACCATATCTCCCCAACTTTTTGACGTATATATATGATTTTGATATACACATAATCAAAGTATATGGACTATCGTAAACCCAAAGCACTGTAATAAAATACCGTTCAATATTTAAAAAAAAACAAATATTTTTATAGGCGCACCAAAGCAAGCCGGTATAACATAATTTTGAAACCGTAGACGACGTTTATTGATTTAAATAAAAACAAAAATAAATTAGCATGAGCTTAACGTACCATTTCTCAAAATTCTGACTTTTCACGTTTTCCTCTCTCTAACTATTATTATTATTATTCATACCCAATTTGGAAGTATTCGCGATATATGCAATATAGAAAAATATTAAATATTTTGTTTGCTGGGTTGGAGCTGCTTCGGCCGAAAAGAGTAAAACGAGAAATTAGTTTTTTTCCTCCTACGCGTTTTAACGCATTTCGCGTCTTCCCAGGGTGTCTGTTTTATTAAAAAAATAAACAATGCAATAACATAAATTAAAATTACAATAGCTACATTTGGACTATTTTTATAAACTCACATTGAATTTAATAATTATTAAAATATCACAGGCGGCACTCCCGGGCTGGAGGTGGGTGTTACACACCGGCCCGTGACCATGGGTGTTATGGCGGGGCCTAGCACCAGTAAAGTTGCGGGGATTGTGCTGGAAACGGCAGATCGTTCCGTGGCGGTAGGCACTAGTCTTACGGCCTGGCCCGAGTGGATTAAGGCGACAAGCAGCCGCATACGAAAATATGGAGGGCGTAGCAGCGATGGAAACTACGAGCCGCGCCTCTCAGAAGATGGAGTCGGAGTGGGTTGAGTGCCACCAGTTTTAAGCTTTTCGTGGAGCGCGGTAAAGGTAAAATTAGAGCTTGTTTTCTGGCCAAAGCAGATTTAAATATCTTTCTTTTACCTAATTACAGTGATGGCGACGTCACGACAATTCTCGCGGAGATAGGGGGTATGCCAATCGTGCTGGGATCGGCTTACATACCGTACGAAGCCGAGTACCCCCTCCCTCTATGGTGCGGAACTTGGTGTCCAGTTATGAGAGTGGACACATTTTGGTCGGCAGCGACGCGAATGCTCACCATGTCAACTGGAGGAGCACGGATATCAATGATCGAGGTGAGTTACTTTTCAACTACCTTCTTACAACTAATCTACTTATGTATATGCAACAAAGATAGGGATCCCACCTTCATTACAAGCAATCGTGAAGAAGTTTTAGATATAACTCTATGTAGTGTTAGTCTATCTGAATTGATCGAGAGTTGGCGGGCTCTAGATGAACACTCCTTTCCTGATCATCGTTATATTGAAATCGTATTGAATTTTTCTTTTACCAGCCCAAAAGTGCGCAAAAACCTAAAAAAAACACGGATTGGCGCTCTTATAAAAGGTTATTTGAGGATAGGCTAACCAGCGAACCTCTTATTGAACCTAATTGCATCGGGGATCTAGAGAACATGGTGAACGTTTTTACGATGACCTGCTCAAAAGCCCTAGATCAGGCTTGCCCTGAATCTAAACAATGGGGCAAACGTAAACCCCATTGGTGGTCACGTGAGTTGGACTCACTACGTAAATCTTGTAGGAAAAATTTCAACAAAGCCAAAAGACTTAATCTCGAACTGGTATGGCAGGAGTACAAAAAGTCTCTCCAGACCTATAAAGCTTAAGGGCGGCAAAGAGATCTTCGTGGAGAAACTTCTGCGGCGGCATCGAGGGTGTTTCCGAGACAGCCAGGCTAAGGAAGGTTCTCTCAGGATCCTCTAACCCGATAGGTTTCTGACAAAAGCAAGACGGTTCCTGGAACTCAAAGGGAAAGGAAACCCTTGAACTGCTATTAGATACCCACTTCCATGGGAATACAACTGCGGAGGAAGGAATTCCTCCGCTCATTTCTTCCAACCCCGTCAACTTACCGGTTTCGGATGGAAGGGTTAAATGGGCTATCCAAAGCTTTAAACCATACAAATCTGCAGGGCCGGATGGGATAATACCTGCCCAGCTAATTAAGACACTGGAGGTGTCTGCAAAATGGCTCTCTACTATTTTCAGGGCCTGTTGCAAACTGAATCACATACCGTTGGCATGGAGAAATATCACGGCTGTTTTTATTCCTAAAGCCGGTAAGGCCTCACACACTAATCCGAAGGATCTTAGGCCTATCAGTCTATCATCCTTTGCTCTTAAGTCACTTGAAAGGATTGTTAGCAGCTACCTGTCCGATACCATCGACAATCGACTACTGTCCAATGACCAACATGCCTACCGCGAAGGCAAATCTACTGAGACTGCACTCCGTAGCTTGGCCGACTATATTGAGAAGTCTCTCAGCGTCAAGGAGTTCTGTCTTGACGTGTTTCCAGAAGCTATAACTGGCGCCGTCAGGGATCTAGGAGTTGAACGCTCACTGGTTGATTTTATCGGCCAGCTACTCTGTTGCAGAGTAGTAAGGGCTAAAATAGGTGCGAGCGACTTGTCGCGGCAAGTGTCGAGGAGGACGCCACAAGGAGGGGTCCTAACCCCACTTCTGTGAAACCTCACCGTAAATACGCTACAGCGAGATACGGTATGGAGTGGCGCAAAAATTGTTGCGTACGCTGATTCCGCAGACATTGAGCGCTTCGGGAGGTGCACAAGTGGTCCACCCACTGCGGGCTAAAGGTCAGCTCAAGTAAAGTGGAACTTGTACTCTTCACGAGAAGGTATAAAGTACCTTCTGTGACTCCATCGGTACTAAACGGTATCCGGTTAAGTCTTTCTACAAGTGCCAAATTTCTAGGCGTTATTTTAGATGTGAAGTTGAACTGGAAAGAGAATCTAGTTCAACGTCATTAGAAGGCTTCCGTAGCCCTCTACACATGTAAGAGCCATAGGCAGGAAATGGGGTCTTAATCCCCGGATCTGTCGATGGATTTTCACAGCGGTCGTCAGACCAATACTCCTATACGGGGTGATCGTATGGTGGCCTGAATTAGATAAAGAAGTTAACCTCAGACTACTCACCAAGGTGCAAAGAACTAGTATGATCTCCATAAGTGGGGCGCTCAGAACTACTCCAAATGAGGCCTTGGACGCCATTTTAGACTTTATTCCGTTAGATTTGGTTGGACAACAGATGGTAGCGATTACTCATTTGCGACTAAGATAGACATCCCAGTGGCGCCCTGAAAGCCAAGGGCACCTCTTGTATTTTGAACAAGTTCTGCTCTATTCCGAGCAGCACGGATCAGTGTGCCTTGACATCGGTTTCTGGAAGTAACTTTATTACACGAATTCCGAGCAGGGAGGAGTGCAAACTTGAGTTTCATACTCCACCTGATGGCACTGCCATCTATACAGATGGCTTGAAACACGATAATAAGGGAGGAGGCGTTTTCTCACGAAACCCTCTCCTGCAAATTTCCTTTAGGTTACCATATCACTGCAGCGTCTTCCAGGCTGAGGTCTCAGCTATCATGGAGGCGGTAGAGAAGATTGGGCCGAGGATTATAGGAAGGGTCATCTTCAATTTTAGTGACAGCCCTTTCACGACGAACTTGCAAGACAAGGTACGACCAAGCAGATTCTTCAAGATAAAGAACGCATTGATATGCCATTTGCCACTTGCAAACTGCTACTCAGAGATTGTACATATAAACAGCTGTCGAACCTCAAGGCAGACGTGGCCTAAATGGGATCGGAAACGGTCGCGCAGCGTTCTCTCTCTAGGAAGAGAAAACATTTCTAACGTGATCGGGGCTCTGCCAGGGCACTGTCTGATAAGGAAACATGCTGAAAGGTTGGGAGTACCCTTCCGAAGATGCTGTAAAAGCTGCAAGAATGACGAAGAGGAGGAAACGATCTTGCATTTACTGTGTAAGTGTCCTGCACTGTGTAAACGCAGAATGCGATATCTGGGATCACCGTTTTTGGATGACCTTAGTGAGGTTTCAAGCACCGAGGTAAATTGCCTATTGAGGTTTATCAATGAGGCAAAATGGTGTGGTGAGGGGTAATTTCTTCTTCTTGGATGGTACAAAATTTTTCCTTGTGGTAGCATAATGGGCCTCCTAATACTGGCCTAAGTGAGCCGCTGCAGGCGGCTGCCACTCCAACCTAACCTAACCTAAAATGGACTATCCAGCTATTCGACTAGTCGATTAGCAACTTGTTTGATGGTTCATAATCGAATAGCACTTATTTTACTAACCCTTCAGTTTGGACTAATCGCTCACCATCGAGTAGTCTGAAAATAATGACAGTTCCCAACAATAAATTCATAAAAAACTAGTTGAAAAATCGAAAGTGGGCAGGTTATGGTGGGTTAGTCGGTTATGAAACAACTTTTGACAATCGATTAACGGGTTTCTAACAAGTCGATTAACAAGAGCTCTAATAGTTACTTAGATATCGCGTTTATTTTTGTAATTTTAAAATTTTGCTTTGACTTGAAATACGATATGTCTGTGTGTTATCCATTTGCTCTAAAAAAATTTAGTCGCGTATTCTCTTCTCTAACCTAATCTCGTACACACTTTATTCTTTGAATTTTCATAAAACGTCGTTATGTGGGCGTGGCTATCATCCGGTTTCGCTCATTCGCAGTACCAACCTATCTGGAGTCGAGGTCAATGTGTGCATCAAGTTTCGTTGAGATATATCATTATTAACTGGAGTTATCCGATGCACGGGCGAACGAGTATGCAAGGAGGGTTTAATATATTTATTATTTCATTATGTCCTTTTTAATATCCATATTTTCCTCGCTGATACAAACAACCATTAGTTGAATGGACGGACATACAGGCATGGTTTAATCGATTTATCCTTTCATTCTGTCTTTATATACATACATATATGTATGTATATATGCCTGCAGCATTTGGTAGTAAAGGAATAATTGAATGTTTTCTACTGTTGCCTATAACGTGGTATGCATATGCGCCGTGTCAAGTCTGTACTAAAACCATTGCTTTTAACTGCAATGGAAAGTGGCATTGAATTGTATTAAGTTAGATCTGACAAGCTAATATCATTTGAGTCGATTTGACGTTTGGATAGTAAAGTTTGGCATATTTTAGCATACTTAAGTCAAGTCTCGATTTGACAAGCAATTAAGGTAGTAACCGACTAAGATATGAATACTTTCGCTAAAATGACAACTTTTCTTTCATAAATTGATCAAAACGATATATTGAATTGAAAATCGATATCGTCTACAAAAACCTCAAATTTTGACTGCGTAATAATCAATTTGAGATCAATTTAATCAATTGGTAAAAAAACTGTGGCCGCCGTACCCGAGTATAGCGTGCGCGTGCTTCATTCGTTGGTTGCCGGGTTCAAATCCTGGCCGGGGCAAGTAGCATCAAAAATTATAAGTTTTTCTAATAGCGGGCTCTTTTCGGCAGGCAATGGCAAACCTCCGAGTGTACCAGGAAAAAACATTCCCTGTTTGGAATCGGCATAAAACAATAGGCCCCTGAATTTGTGTTACATCAAGATGCACACCACAAATTGTATAAGTAATTCGGTCAAAATCGCTCAAGCGGTATAGCGCCAATTAGGTAAGTAAGTAATTCGGTATTAAAAACTAGATATAGTTTAGTATATAAAATTATTTTCTTTAACAAAGGTTATCTATACCAAAGAATGAAGACTGGAAGCTATGACAGAAGCTGTTCAGTTTTTATGAGAACGGCATAACTATTAAGCCATTTGCACGGTTTTATGATTTATTCCCGGTCCACAGTCCGTGCTTAAGTTATGCTTAATTAAAATATTAGCTAAGCTCCTTTTGAGACTATTCAATTGTTTCAGATTCAGCGTCGATGATTAAGTTCTATCCAAAAAAAAATGGATACACTATTGGGTGATTCACAAGGTGTTATAATGTGTCAAAAAAATTTAGATTTCAAAAGCTATGTTTTTGGATTGCATTGAAACAAATAATTAAAACTTTATAACACCTTGTGAATCACCCATATGAAAAAAAATGTTTGGTTAGTGAGTGGGAGCAGCTATTACAGCTCGTTAAGAAGTACATAAAGATGTCATCGAGTACAAGAGGACGGAGACTTGGAAAATATGTGTAATCGTCCTTTAATTTAACTATGTAAGGCGAAACTACTGTTTTAGCTCGTGAAACAGCATTTTGGATATTCCAAATAATCTCCTACTGTTCTCAGCATACCTATACTATACTATTTCAATATTGCTGAACCGTTTAAAGTAATAAATTTCGGCTCGAATACAACCGAGCACGTTCCACACGGTTCCTTTGCCAATCCAATTTTAAATTCTCTTTTTCAGCAAACAATTTATTATTTTATTTTTTCACCGCAGCCAAAAATCCAAAACAAAAATCAGCTGTTACTTAAGCATTGTTTTAATGTCTTAGCGAAAGCATAACTTAAGCACGAACTGCGAACCGGACAATTGATTTTGTTAATTTACAAATTTTTATCGGGGACTGGAAATCACAGTTGTTTATGAAACTGTCTTTGATAACGTCACTATGAAGGAAATGTTCTACTACTATGTCAAATGCGTAAAATTTCTATGTAAATAATCTAAAAATAACAGATATTTTTCATTTTTATTTAAAAAAAAAGTCACCAATAAAAAACATTTAGTGGCTTTTCTAAATAAAAGTTATCAATATAACTCAGTCAGTGTCTTTTTTTTTATAAAAGTCATTATCATTTTTCACAGAAAATAAGTTGCTAAAGGAAGTTTGCTTTATTTATTATTGTTAATTGTTATGTTATTGTGTATGTTCTATTAGTTGAACAGATCACGAATACAAATATTTTCATTTTTTAACAACATTTTAAATGCGAATAACGACTTTTTTAAAAGTACGAGTAAAAGTCACTGATATAGTCAACTGTAAATAAAAGTTCTTCATAAAGATTCATCGTTGCTTTAGATGTAACTTGCAGTGAATATCTCATGAGGAAGACCACTGCTTAAAAATATAAATAATTCCACGTAAATTGTTATAACTGTGGACAGAAAGGTTGGCTGGAGCGACTTTAAAGATACGAGTGGGTAGCGTTTGTACGTCCAAGGCGTAGACGGACGAATGTTTTCACATCGTTGCAACGGTAATTTGATGGATAACTAGGCTTTGTACAGTTGGGATTGTGGGTAATGTATTGGTGCTGAATTGAACCCCATGTCTCCATTTGTGCTTGACGTTGGAGTTGAGATATAAAAATGTATATGTATCTTTTAGTGATGTAGTCAAAAGCTATTAATGGTTCTTTAGCAGCGAGTTTAGCTCTCTCGTCTGCCAGATCGTTACTTTTTATACCTGCATGACCTGGTACTCACATAAGTGTCATTCCGTTTTTATTTTCCATCAGCTTGTTCCGAATGCAAGATATTAGGTGGGACTTGTTGGTTGGGTTCATCACAGCAAGTATAGTTGACTTACTATCTGTGCAGATAATCGTTTCGGAATTTCAGTTTCCTACAAAAGTGATCGCATGGAGAATCGCTGCCGCTTCAGTTGTATAGGCAGATGCGTAACAGGAGAGAATTCCTGCTGCAATTGTGCTACATTTGGAATCAACTACTGCAAACGATGTATTGGTATCGTTTTTGGATCCATCAGTAAAAATCAGATTCCATTCGTGTAGTAGAGGGGCCGTATATTCCGCAAAGAGTTGTTGGTAGACTACTAGATTGGTACTATTTTTTTTTATATTCCTCCAAGTTCAATATAAATTGTGACTGGTTTATAATTGTAGATTTCCGGCTAGGAGCTTTATTACGGTCCTGGTTGGCAAGCACTGTTTCATAGAGAGCGTTGTTGGGGCAAATAAGTAGTTTGGGGAGAGTTTCTTTACATTACGCACAAATCCGACTTCGATTGTTGGTAAACCTGCCTCTGTCAAATCGAATTTGTTTGGCGATTTAGGAAAAGCTCGGATGCTTCTGCTTACTGCTGTGTGGTACAGCTGTATGTGCTTTTTCGCACAGTTGCCATAGATGGATAAGCCGGTATGGGTAAGTGCCCTGGCTAGATTTATTAAAGTTCATGAATTAATTAAAGTGTTTGAATGATAAATATTTAATAATGTTGAGCCTGGCAGCCAGTTGCTTTCTTAGACACAAGCAATGTTATTTGAAGGTTAATTGCATGCCAAAATTACACCCAAACACTTCAAAGTATTAATATTTGCTTGGGTATTATTATAATCTAAAGTAAAGTAATTACATTTATGTTTGTGGCAAATATGAATTTTTTTGCATTTGCTTATTGCTACATTGGCGCCCGAGGATTTAGACCAGTTATTTAAATCGGTTTAGACATTTACGCCGCCGAGCTACGCCGCCGCCGCCGTCGATTTTTACCAGTTCAAAAGCGTCGCGGCCGAGTTAACAAGAAAATGGCGCGGCGGCAGCGGCGGCGTGGTTCGGCGTACCGTAACGTTTGGTACAATCTAAAATTATTTCCATGATAAAAAGCAAATTATGAATATCGTTTGAAATGAAATCGCTAAAAATCCATTAAAAATTACCATTTGCTCTAAAAAAATTTAGTCGCGTATTCTCTTCTCTAACCTAATCTCGTACACACTTTATTCTTTGAATTTTCATAAAACGTCGTTATGTGGGCGTGGCTATCATCCGGTTTCGCTCATTCGCAGTACCAACCTATCTGGAGTCGAGGTCAATGTGTGCATCAAGTTTCGTTGAGATATATCATTATTAACTGGAGTTATCCGATGCACGGGCGAACGAGTATGCAAGGAGGGTTTAATATATTTATTATTTCATTATGTCCTTTTTAATATCCATATTTTCCTCGCTGATACAAACAACCATTAGTTGAATGGACGGACATACAGGCATGGTTTAATCGATTTATCCTTTCATTCTGTCTTTATATACATACATATATGTATGTATATATGCCTGCAGCATTTGGTAGTAAAGGAATAATTGAATGTTTTCTACTGTTGCCTATAACGTGGTATGCATATGCGCCGTGTCAAGTCTGTACTAAAACCATTGCTTTTAACTGCAATGGAAAGTGGCATTGAATTGTATTAAGTTAGATCTGACAAGCTAATATCATTTGAGTCGATTTGACGTTTGGATAGTAAAGTTTGACATATTTTAGCATACTTAAGTCAAGTCTCGATTTGACAAGCAATTAAGGTAGTAACCGACTAAGATATGAATACTTTCGCTAAAATGACAACTTTTCTTTCATAAATTGATCAAAACGATATATTGAATTGAAAATCGATATCGTCTACAAAAACCTCAAATTTTGACTGCGTAATAATCAATTTGAGATCAATTTAATCAATTGGTAAAAAAACTGTGGCCGCCGTACCCGAGTATAGCGTGCGCGTGCTTCATTCGTTGGTTGCCGGGTTCAAATCCTGGCCGGGGCAAGTAGCATCAAAAATTATAAGTTTTTCTAATAGCGGGCTCTTTTCGGCAGGCAATGGCAAACCTCCGAGTGTACCAGGAAAAAACATTCCCTGTTTGGAATCGGCATAAAACAATAGGCCCCTGAATTTGTGTTACATCAAGATGCACACCACAAATTGTATAAGTAATTCGGTCAAAATCGCTCAAGCGGTATAGCGCCAATTAGGTAAGTAAGTAATTCGGTATTAAAAACTAGATATAGTTTAGTATATAAAATTATTTTCTTTAACAAAGGTTATCTATACCAAAGAATGAAGACTGGAAGCTATGACAGAAGCTGTTCAGTTTTTATGAGAACGGCATAACTATTAAGCCATTTGCACGGTTTTATGATTTATTCCCGGTCCACAGTCCGTGCTTAAGTTATGCTTAATTAAAATATTAGCTAAGCTCCTTTTGAGACTATTCAATTGTTTCAGATTCAGCGTCGATGATTAAGTTCTATCCAAAAAAAAATGGATACACTATTGGGTGATTCACAAGGTGTTATAATGTGTCAAAAAAATTTAGATTTCAAAAGCTATGTTTTTGGATTGCATTGAAACAAATAATTAAAACTTTATGACACCTTGTGAATCACCCATATGAAAAAAAATGTTTGGTTAGTGAGTGGGAGCAGCTATTACAGCTCGTTAAGAAGTACATAAAGATGTCATCGAGTACAAGAGGACGGAGACTTGGAAAATATGTGTAATCGTCCTTTAATTTAACTATGTAAGGCGAAACTACTGTTTTAGCTCGTGAAACAGCATTTTGGATATTCCAAATAATCTCCTACTGTTCTCAGCATACCTATACTATACTATTTCAATATTGCTGAACCGTTTAAAGTAATAAATTTCGGCTCGAATACAACCGAGCACGTTCCACACGGTTCCTTTGCCAATCCAATTTTAAATTCTCTTTTTCAGCAAACAATTTATTATTTTATTTTTTCACCGCAGCCAAAAATCCAAAACAAAAATCAGCTGTTACTTAAGCATTGTTTTAATGTCTTAGCGAAAGCATAACTTAAGCACGAACTGCGAACCGGACAATTGATTTTGTTAATTTACAAATTTTTATCGGGGACTGGAAATCACAGTTGTTTATGAAACTGTCTTTGATAACGTCACTATGAAGGAAATGTTCTACTACTATGCGTAAAATTTCTATGTAAATAATCTAAAAATAACAGATATTTTTCATTTTTATTTAAAAAAAAAGTCACCAATAAAAAAACATTTAGTGGCTTTTCTAAATAAAAGTTATCAATATAACTCAGTCAGTGTCTTTTTTTTTATAAAAGTCATTATCATTTTTCACAGAAAATAAGTTGCTAAAGGAAGTTTGCTTTATTTATTATTGTTAATTGTTATGTTATTGTGTATGTTCTATTAGTTGAACAGATCACGAATACAAATATTTTCATTTTTTAACAACATTTTAAATGCGAATAACGACTTTTTTAAAAGTACGAGTAAAAGTCACTGATATAGTCAACTGTAAATAAAAGTTCTTCATAAAGATTCATCGTTGCTTTAGATGTAACTTGCAGTGAATATCTCATGAGGAAGACCACTGCTTAAAAATATAAATAATTCCACGTAAATTGTTATAACTGTGGACAGAAAGGTTGGCTGGAGCGACTTTAAAGATACGAGTGGGTAGCGTTTGTACGTCCAAGGCGTAGACGGACGAATGTTTTCACATCGTTGCAACGGTAATTTGATGGATAACTAGGCTTTGTACAGTTGGGATTGTGGGTAATGTATTGGTGCTGAATTGAACCCCATGTCTCCATTTGTGCTTGACGTTGGAGTTGAGATATAAAAATGTATATGTATCTTTTAGTGATGTAGTCAAAAGCTATTAATGGTTCTTTAGCAGCGAGTTTAGCTCTCTCGTCTGCCAGATCGTTACTTTTTATACCTGCATGACCTGGTACTCACATAAGTGTCATTCCGTTTTTATTTTCCATCAGCTTGTTCCGAATGCAAGATATTAGGTGGGACTTGTTGGTTGGGTTCATCACAGCAAGTATAGTTGACTTACTATCTGTGCAGATAATCGTTTCGGAATTTCAGTTTCCTACAAAAGTGATCGCATGGAGAATCGCTGCCGCTTCAGTTGTATAGGCAGATGCGTAACAGGAGAGAATTCCTGCTGCAATTGTGCTACATTTGGAATCAACTACTGCAAACGATGTATTGGTATCGTTTTTGGATCCATCAGTAAAAATCAGATTCCATTCGTGTAGTAGAGGGGCCGTATATTCCGCAAAGAGTTGTTGGTAGACTACTAGATTGGTACTATTTTTTTTTATATTCCTCCAAGTTCAATATAAATTGTGACTGGTTTATAATTGTAGATTTCCGGCTAGGAGCTTTATTACGGTCCTGGTTGGCAAGCACTGTTTCATAGAGAGCGTTGTTGGGGCAAATAAGTAGTTTGGGGAGAGTTTCTTTACATTACGCACAAATCCGACTTCGATTGTTGGTAAACCTGCCTCTGTCAAATCGAATTTGTTTGGCGATTTAGGAAAAGCTCGGATGCTTCTGCTTACTGCTGTGTGGTACAGCTGTATGTGCTTTTTCGCACAGTTGCCATAGATGGATAAGCCGGTATGGGTAAGTGCCCTGGCTAGATTTATTAAAGTTCATGAATTAATTAAAGTGTTTGAATGATAAATATTTAATAATGTTGAGCCTGGCAGCCAGTTGCTTTCTTAGACACAAGCAATGTTATTTGAAGGTTAATTGCATGCCAAAATTACACCCAAACACTTCAAAGTATTAATATTTGCTTGGGTATTATTATAATCTAAAGTAAAGTAATTACATTTATGTTTGTGGCAAATATGAATTTTTTTGCATTTGCTTATTGCTACATTGGCGCCCGAGGATTTAGACCAGTTATTTAAATCGGTTTAGACATTTACGCCGCCGAGCTACGCCGCCGCCGCCGTCGATTTTTACCAGTTCAAAAGCGTCGCGGCCGAGTTAACAAGAAAATGGCGCGGCGGCAGCGGCGGCGTGGTTCGGCGTACCGTAACGTTTGGTACAATCTAAAATTATTTCCATGATAAAAAGCAAATTATGAATATCGTTTGAAATGAAATCGCTAAAAATCCATTAAAAATTACCACTGTCCCATCTACAGATTTGTCAGCTGATCTTGGTTTTGGTGCACATGTATTTTTCATATTTTTTGTTGATCATTCGGTTGTAGTAAAATAAAACCTTAAGAAAGCTGGCTCGCCGCCGCCGCCGGTTCTTTAGTGCTTTACGCCCCGCCGCCGGAGCGAAAGCACTCGGCGTAAGCCTCTAAATCGGTTGTATGCTGGTGAAATCTTGTTTGACAGTGTTTAAGTCCCTCAGGTTTGAAACCAGTAATAAATCATCTGCATAGCATATATGCAAAACATTTTTGTATTTATTGATTATTTGGCTTATTTCATTGAAAGCTGCTATAAACGAATCGACAGAAAGAGGTGATCCTTGGGGAATTCCGTTGTACAAAGCATAACGATCGAACAAAGGGTTATTTACTTTCGCCTTTTTCCGCCAAGGTTCCATTTCAGTAGCTGGCGTAGAACAACGGTCAGAGACTTTTTCAAAATCAATGCTCAATACTGAAAGGTGATTTGTTTCTAACAGAGCGGAAGATGCGTCATTTTCGAACAGCAGGAAGGCATCAATAGTTCCATCAATAGGGAGGTGTTGCAATAAGGGGTACGATATTCTGTCGGCCACGGAGTTTTGCCTGTCAGGAAATATAGCGTGGATTCTAATTCAAGCCTTTCTGTTCCGCCTGCCACATTTAAGGGACTATTAAACCCATTGTTACTATTCCTGAGCAATTTGATTTTTTCAGAAATAAACGCGAAATGAAAATTTGAGTCTTTGGAATATTCGGATCAGTAAGATGCAAAGTGGTAGGAGAGTTCTGTAGCGCTTAAAATAGGTCCAGTGGGGCTATTTATGGAAATTTTCGGCAATTGAAATTGAGTACCGGAAAGTCTTTTTATATTTGTCCCTGTTTTCTTTGGATTTGTTGTGTAGTCAATGGATTCAGAAAACTTGTTTAAACATTCCCTTTTAGATTGTTTTGATCTCTTTCGAAATACAGCGTTGGCTTTTCTGTACATTATTAAATTATAGTTTGATCTCGTCCGTTTATATTCAATCCAATAACTCAGCAGACAAATATGGAGCACTTTTTGCAAGGTTTTGTTACTTGAATGTGGAATTGACAGATGGGCGGTTGTTATTCAGTAAAGTAAGATTTTGCGATAACACCAGGTCTTCCATAATAATGCTATTGTTAGAGGAGATGGAGCCCCAAAGAGGACTCCAGCCATCAAAACCGCCAACCGCAATATATTTCTTAAATCGTTACATAAGAAGTTTTGCTGAGGTGGAATGTAAAGAGATACGATAGTGAAGTTGAAAGGAAATAAGATCTCAATAGCAATTGCAGCTGTGCTTGTAGAGGTAGGAATTTGTTTGTAGGGAATTGATTTTTTTATTAAAACTGCAATGCCTTGTTTGCTTGTTTTATTTTAAGGCAGGTTTGGTATTGCAATGGCGTAGCTGCTGACTTTTCACCAGCGATATTAGTTTCTTGAAGAGCAACGGCACTTGGCTAACAAAAGTTTCAACTCTGTTTTTGTGGTAGCCGTGTATATTCCATTGTAGAATTTTAAAGATCGCAGTAAAAAGGCAAGTGCGAAAATAAGTTTAGTGCGCTGTGCGTTTGAAAGCAGCTAATGCGAATTGTTTGATCTTTTGAGTTATTTTCGTTAAGTACTGCATTGTTTTGTGTTTGAAGCAGGCTGACAAATGTGATAACTGTTGTATCTGACATGGAAATGCTCGTACCTGTTGCTATTGTAAGCGCTTGCTTGAGCGATGATGTTAGCAAGAGTTGTTTCGAGGTTAAGTGATGGAATGGAGGTTTGCGGAGTTAGTGCGGAGCGCGTGACTTGTGTATTGCTAGGGTGCTGAATGTTGTTGTCATGTGGCGAGTTTTTTGGAGGAATTAGAGATTTGTTTTATGTATTTGGTGGAGATGGAGAGTTAAGCGTTTTGTTTTTATTTCGGTTTTGAGACTCTTTGGCGGCTTCGGCGAGTATTTCTTTCATTTGCTTATATTTTGGACAAGTGTTGGCAGATGGTGGATGCTACTCAAGCAGTTGCCACAGAGTGTGCGATTGCACGGGGGAGTATGTGAAGGGGAATTGCATGATACACATGTGGGAGTGTTGTTTCACCGTTTAGTGGTATAGCCAAGTCGTTGGCAGAGGTTTTACTGTGGCTGTTCGCCAAGACACATCGAAATTTTCGACTTTCCTTTTAATTATCACTATTAAATTCTTGCTCCACTCTTTCCTTAATATGTGAGGAGTTTTTCATCAAAAAATGAAAGGTAAACCGCCTCTTTCGACAAAAGACAATAAATTGTTTAATTTTTTATTATAATTGTTATTTTGTGTAACATGGCGTCAAATAATTTTTAATCGAAGTAGGCAATCACATCTTGAACGAGTTTAATGTCGTTTTGTGGAGCTGATATTGGACCCACACATAGAAATCAATACGGAACGTAGACGCAGGCTAGAAAAAAACAAATGCATCTTAGACTCTTCATCTCTGAAATTGAGGTTCTGAATTGCTCGCGAAACAGAACTAATGAACTTGTTAAGATTTTCCGAACTTCTTCGTCCGATATTCCACTTTTGAAGGATTTAGGGTTAATGTTTTCCAGTTGCTAGAAAAACTATTAAAACGGGGAACCTCCGGTGCTGATGTTTTGCCAAAATTCCATTGGAACACTGCTTTCGCTAACAGCACAAAAAATTATATATTTCTGCAGTTACAGCATCTCCCATATAATTTTTCATTTATGGTATTCTCAGCAGTTAATCCATATTTCCTCCTGTTATAACGAGATACAATCGATGTTTTCTTCTGTGCCTGTTATTTCTGGTAGAAATTTGATCTCCTTAAGAATCTCCAAAAAAAAATAAATCAACCACTCTCATAAACATATGCAGTAACACCAAATTCTTACACGGACCCATCTACAATATTTCCAACTTGTCTGGAACAAAAATCTGTTTTCATTTTTGTGGTTCAAATAAGGACTAAATCTTCCATTTTTTATCGGCAAAATTATGCCATGAGCTTCTTGCAGTGTGCTTATAAAGGCTGCAACCGTTACACTAACCAAATACATGGCATCTACTTTTGTCCATACTCGCAAGCATTCTATCATCAATAAAAATTTATTTTCCCACGATTTGTGTTTTTTAATATTAGATTTGTAATATCACTTTCAATTATGTCGGTTGGAATATATATACTTCGCCAGCTAAAAGTCCGTTTCAGTATCCTCAGAGTCAGAGCCTTCAAAAGCATAAATATCATCAGCAGCTGGAATTATGAAATGTATGAAGTTTTCTGTTTTCTTGAAATTCTGGGTAATTTTTACGGCACTTATCGAATGGAGCTTATGGACTTTCAAGATTTATTTTCTCTCTACATGCTGGGGCCAGTCTAATGTACATAAGATATAGTGAAAGTCCTCATTACGGGCAGACAGACTTTTCATTAATTTTTCCATAAAAAGAACATCCTAATATCCGAACGCAACTTTGTCAACACTGGTTCGCGTTTGTGAGTTTATGTTTGATCGGTACTGATGTACCGTCGCTATGATAGCTGCGTTTTTATAATTTAATGGGGTTTTAATTTTGCATACATATATTCTACGTGTGACAGCAGAACCGAAAAAATTGGCATGTATGCTTATGAAGTGGCATGGAGGCAGGCTATGATTGAAATAGAGGAAATTTATTTTTGCTTAAAGGTAAAGCATACTTGGGACCTAAAGAGCCAATGGATATATGTTGGTACTTCGGTCTCTGTTGTTTTCCAGCCAATCTTGAGTTACCCTAAAAAATAAAAAAAAAAATAAAGAAAATGATTTTACGGGCCAACTAGCCCAAGAAAAACACAAGATATAAACGTTATAACAACAACAACTGCCAAACTCCAAGTTCTGCTCCCTGACGTATACATTAGTGTCGCGTGCTGCCCATCTTACGTAAGGGTGCCCTTAATCCTTTGATCAAAGGAAAAAATGTGGAATTTTCGATCATGAAAGAAAGCTCTGTAACTAATAAAAATCAAGGAAATAAATGGTAATATTAAAAATGTATTGTCCAATTTTCAATTTCGTTATGGGAGAACACATTTTTTGTAGATTTTTGATAAAATACTTCATTTCGTCTTAATTCAGTGGCAAGGCGAAATTACTAAGTTTCATCGTAATTTGCTCATAAATTAGCAATGAACTATAAATTACGATAGTGTGTCGTCCAGGGAAACTGGGCACTATCTAAATAGCTATTCTCCAACAAGAAACACATTAAAATAAACGCTTCGAGCTGGAAATGCTACATATCATATTGTGTAGGCAAGTCAACATTAATATATATGGTTGTATGACTAAAAATACCCGCTGAATTTTGTTTAACTTTTGCATGATTCAATAATGAAAGGTTTGATTCATAAACAGCTTTGCTCCTCACAATCACATGACGTCTCCTTTAGCTAAAACATTGTTAATTCTTTGAAAATGTATGTATGAATCAAATCAAATATTTTTAAATGGTAGTAAAATTAAAAAAAAACTAAGTTTTAATTCACCTGACATTTTTCCTGAAAATTGTGACAATTTGAGTTAGTATTTTATACAAATTTAAAATTTTATATAACGCAAATATGTGGTTTTATGTGCAGTTTATTAGGTAATTTGTGCATCTAAATCGTGATTGGTACACTGAGTGACCGTTTCTCTGCATCTTAGCCGATTAAGCTCCGTGTCCTAGTTCGTTTTTATCTCTCCCCGTGGGCGAGAGTGAGTTAGGATTTCTTTCTAAAGCCCATTGCTCATTGTGATCGTATCCCTACTCTTTTTCACCTCCACCCCTATGCCACCACTTTCTTGCCAAAGTGAGTGGGCATTCCGAATTTCGAGAATTTAAATTAGTATTTAAAAAAAAAATCAAATATTTTAAATAAAAGTTAATATATTGTATCTTTAATTAGGACCTTAGAGTGTGTATGCCAGAAGAATAGATGATAAGCATTTATGCCCAAGTGTAAATATTAGTTGTTTCTTTGTGGGTTGCTAATAAATTGTGTTGAAGCGTAATCCTGCGATTACATAGTTATTTATGGTTATGTACTTCTTGTATCATACATTTTTCTGTACGTAACATAATAAAAACAAGTACTTTATTTTCTTTGAAGCAATCAATAACCTTGTTTTTGTAATCATGTGGAAGGCTAAAAGCTCGATTTACGCCGTTTTGACTTACGTCGCGATTTTTCGGAACCGAAATCAAACGTATTAGAGAAGTTTCAACAATTGGGAAGTGGAGAGTTTGTGTGAGTTTTGGTGAATGAATTAATATGGCCCACCTCACAATATTACATGGAGTTCAAAGGAATTTGTGTTTCTTGGTTTTTGTAAGAACAAAGAACTATATCACATGTTGTTTAATTATGAACTACAAAAATTTGAGTGTACCAGCAAATTCATACATTTATCACTAGATGTAGAAAACTCAATTTTATTTACTCTTAATAATGATATTTGTTAATTAAAATCAATGTTTGCATAACGAAAGAGTTTCCAATCAGAAGAATGCATCAAATATTTCGTAGACTACGAAACATATTTGGATTTTATGCTACTTAAATTCTACAACTAGTTACATATTTTGCGTATTTGTTAAACGTTTTTTTTACAAAAACTGATTACATTCTTCCCTTTTCTACTTCCTTCGCAAATGCAACCTTTTGTACGGGAGAGCTAGAAATTAGCTGTCATTATGTATCAAACCTTTAATAATTGAATCATGGAACTTTTGTGAGCTTCTTAAACAATTTGAACATTTTATTTATATGGTTTATGTTATACGCATTGTCATTCCGTTTTGAACAAACTTCTGACAACAACAGGTGTATTGTTGTTGAATGGATAAAGCAGTCAATAGTGTAAATTGTAATTGTGTTTTATTATATGCACATATGTATGTATGTCTACATAAATTTAAGCCGTTCAGTCCTGAAGATGGCGACAAGAATGAAATTAAAACAGGAACAACTAAATTTTGTTTTTTGTTTTAATTATACAGTTTACCAATTACTTGCCTTGAGCTCAAAACTTAAAATACCTTAAACCCTAAGAGGCAGAAAAAAAGCTTCACCCAAGTAATTTTCTGTAAAAAAGTTACTTATATATTTATAAATCAATAAGTTAATTACTTTCAAAGAACGACTTTTATTTAATTAAATGCATAAAAAAATATTTCATATTCCAAAATTGCGATATTTACGCTTTTCTCTCTCATTAAATTCTTCCTACCAAATTTTTTGATGCTCCAACCCCATTCTTTCTATTAAATATAAACAGATTCGGTGGGATGTCGCATTATTTACTGGAGTTATTCGATCCACGTCAGACGTGCAAACATATTTCTGTTTCAATTCTGCATATTTTGGTATATATTTGGTAGGTATTCCGAACGGTTATGGCTATTCTTCTTTTATTTGTTTTGCGTTTGTTATTTTTTGTATAAAAGTCTAGCTCATCATACAGTAAACAGCATATAAATCCATATTTCGAAACTGTGTAAACGGCAGAAAAAATTATAAAATCAACAGAAATTTTTAGCTACTTGAAAATTGCACTAGTTTTAGTCCAGAAAGTTGAAATACATATTTAGAGTTCAGTTCACAATTTCCATTTCAAATTCAGAAATTTACAAACTGAATTCAGAATTTCCATTTCAAATTAAGAAAGTTCCAACTTTAATCACGAATTTCGAATTTTAATTTAACTAGTTAATATTCAATATCAAAAAGTTACAACTCAAATTTAGAAATTCCTTTTAAAATTTAGAATTTGGATTTCGAATCCAGAAATTTACAATTTATATGCAGAAAGTTGCAATTCTAATTCAATTTCATTAAACTACAATTCACATCAAATTCAGAATTTCCATTTTCAGTTCAAAACGCTACACTTCAAAGCTACTAGTTCAAACATTTCCAATTTATGTTCTGAAAATTTCATATTCCCTGCACGATTTGTAGATTTAACGTTGCATATATGTAAGCAATTGTCACAAATTTCTGAATATTTTTTAATTTTACTCTCTATACATAAACCCACACAGTACATATTACGTACTACACCTTTTCAAGGTCATAATGAGAATATGTAAGATTACATTTAGAAAGTATAAATCGAAATTAGAATGTCTAAATACTACGCATATCCAGGTTCGCTTTTACTTCCATTTTAACTTTAGCCAAAAGGTGCTCTATTGAATTTAACATTGAGGAATAAAATAACCCAGATGCGAAACTTTTGCTTCTCCTCACGAATGTTGGTCCACTTTACCTTCAAACGAAGAGTGGCATGGGCCGTTGTCGTATTGTATGCTCTTCGTACGCTCGCCTTGTGTATGCGAATCAACCAACTCGCTTTGGTTTGGCTGCTTGTGTATAGACTGGTACAGAAAGTTCTGCTAATTAAGTGCATACAATTAGTTTTTTTTTTTAATTTTTGCTTTTATTAATATAAAAGTACATATTTGTAGTGATGATAGGAAAATAAATTATTTCAATTTATTATTTGTATTTACACGCGAACTTTTCTTGAGAGGTCCGTCATCAAGTTTTGTACAAAGGTTTTATCCACTTTTAGCGATGATGTCCCCACATTCTTTTTATTTCCGTAATTGGTTTTGGTTGGTTTTCAACTTTCAAAAATCTGGCTTTAATCACACTCCAATATCGGTTAATTGCTCGCAACTCTGGCCCATTATGAGGATTCAAGTCTTTCATTACGTAATGCACATTTTTACCTGCAAACCACTTTTGGGTGACGTTTGCGTAATGTGCTAGAACCAAATCCGGCAAAAATATAGTTGGATCATTACGATGACGGAGAAAGGACAGGAGACGTTTTTGAAGACACTCCTTCACGTAAATTTCAGTTTTGATGGTTCCCATAGTGAAGAACGTTGTGGATGTATGCCTACATTTACATACATATGGCTTGCCAAACTTTTCTATCTTTCGCTTTAGAAATGCCTTTTCCAGACTGCAAGCAGTAAAATTGGTTACCAGCCAATGTTTTCAAGTCCAGTTTCAACAGATTCGTCATCCAAAACCACACAAAAAATTTTATTTGCCAGTTGTGTCTCATACAACTTTTTTCGTTTTTCGCTTTGTTTTAGAACCTTTTCTTTTTATAAGTTTTAATACCATTTCTCTTCTTAACTCAAGTGACTTGCACATGTGAGGATTTAGCTTTTTTGATTCAGCTCTTGTCGACATGGACCGGATCTTCATAGCTATTGCTATTACTGTTTTCTCCAACTGGACGGACGTCTGCTTACCTATTTCGGCCACTTCTTGGTTTACCATTTACCTTCTTTAATTAGCAAAACCGTCCTTCGTGCAGTCATAAAATGATCCACTAAGTTTCGGCAACATTTTGTAACTAATATTGGGGTTATTCGTCTAACTGTACCAAATTTTTGTTGCGGAGCTTTCCGGTCACATTCATTTCTTGTTGTTGACGTCTTGTCTGCAGAAACTAATTAAGTTTCAAAAATCTAATTAAACGCCAATTTAAAAATAATCTTTAACAGTAGGTTAATAGGTAGGTGTTATTGCTAAAAATTTTGCAGCGGATTTAAAATTTGCAGAACCTTCGACATGGATGTTGCAGTTAAATATAAATGGTTACATTTGGCATTTTGCACGACTTCCGTATTCTAAGCAAACAGGTTAAATAAAACTGTTATCCTGTTTCAAATTTCTTAAGAAGAATGTCTCATTTAAGGACATTAAGAGAGTCAACTTTGAGTTGGGAGTTCTGGACATCCTCAGTCCAAAAATATAGCCCACAAATGTAACCGTAAAGCCTTTCCGATTTTTTCAATAGGATCCACTACAGTTGCTTCCGACATAATTAAGTCTTCAGGTCTTCCTACCGGCTGTCTTAAAGTGTATTTTCAAAACTTGTCCGGCATGCGAACAAAGGCTGACCTTGTGCATTCCCTTAGTGCGCAACTAGATTACATATTCGTTCTTGTTGAAACCTGGCTAAATGCAAGTTTCTTTGACAGAGAGTTCTTCCATCCAAACTTGTTTAATGTGTTTCGGAAAGACAGAGATGCTGCAAAAACTTGTTGTTTTCGTGGTGGTATCGTTTTAATTGCTATCAAGCGTCAATTCCAAGCTTTTTTGTTTCCACTCAGCAATATCTATCTGCTGAATCAAATTTGTGTTTGTATAAGTCCTCACAAGGTTCTGTTCATTCGAATTGTAAAAAGCGCATGCTGATAACATGGTATCTTTGGTTTTAAACAACTAAATGATAATCATAAATTGGTCTGTAGTATTTCTATCTCTAGTCTCACACCTACTAATGTTTCTGCAAATCATGAATTATATTTATTGATAACAATCTTAGTCTTAATTTATGTCAAGCTAATAATTTCGTGAATTCTCTGAATATAATATTGGATCTCATTTTTTTAAGTGATAACCTAAGCTACAAAATTAGTGAATGTTTGAATTCAATAACTCCTAAGGATAAGCATCATTTGCCTTTAGTTGTAAAACTGCTTTGCATCAGTTCCTTCTAATGACAGGTTATAATTTAATTATGCATTATGCGTTTTTTAGCTTTAATGAATTATTACTTGATGTTGATTGCGATAATTTATTCAAAGATCTTGATACATTTAATAGTTTTACAATTTTTAAATCCATGTTATCTAAACTACGCCAGGATAATAGTCCTGTTAGAAAGAATAAACCTTATAAATAACCCTGGTATTCTATGAATTTGAAAAGCTGAAAAATGTTAAAAACAACTATTTTAAAAAGTTTAAACCTACGAATAACCATTTATTTTTCGTTAAATATAATCAATCTTTAAGGAAATTCAACTACTTAAATAATTATCTCTATAATAATTACATTGAAAGCATGGAGTTGAATATTGAATCAAATCCTAAAAACATTTGGAGTTACCCTACTGTTTCCATTGGTATCTTTTTGGATAATAATTATGCGCAAAACTCAAGTGAAGCGGCAAATTAATTGCCGATTTTTTAAAATCTAAGTTTGTTAATGAAGACCGAGTGACTATTTGGACTATGGCGCTCTATGCCTTTCATCTGAGGATATTAGTATTGAAATCTTCCTCCCAAACTGATGTTTATGGACTTTCAGAAGTTTTAATAAAGAATTGCCCTGCTTTGGTCTATCCTCTGAAAGTAATTTTCAACAAATCTTTATCGTCGGGGTGTTTCATTGACACATGGAAGCTCACTTCCATAACGCCAATCTTTAAGAGTGGCAATAAAAATGATGTTAGGAATTGTAGGCCTACTTCAAAGCACTCGACTATCTCAAAAATTTTTGAACACGCAGTCAATCCAAAGTTGAGTTTTGCGGTTAAATATTTAATATGCGAAAATCAGCATGGGTTTGTCGCCAACAGATCTACGGTATCAAATCTAGCTACAAGTCGACTGTATTTACACTGACTTCCGAAAACTTTCGATAAAGTATCTCATAGAATTCTAATCAAAAATTAGCTTGCCTTGGCTTTCATTCTAACTTTGTTCAATGGGTAACTCTTACTTGTGCAATAGACGTTGTGTTGTTACATTTCATGGTATTTCGTTGTTGCCTCCTCTGGAGATCCGCAAGGAAGTACCTTGGTGGAACCACTCTTATTTATTAATGATACCAAAAATTGCTTTTCACTTGCTAAAGTTTTGCTTTATGCTGATGACTTAAAAATTTTCTCAGCGATTAACACCTCAGAAGATGTCATTAAGCTTCAAACTGATATATTGTCTCAAGTCCCTAAAAACTAGTAGTTCATTGATTGTCCTTACTTGTTGAAAAGGGTTCGATTTAATGTTCCTCAGCGATCTCTTCGGAACTTGTAACCTTTTTGTGGGGGCAACTTTAGAGCTAAGTCCGACAGTAACCCCCCATTAATCGCGCTTTACATGAATTGAATTCCATTAATAGTAATGCTGATTTGACTTTTCACTTTCAAGGAAAGCTTTTTTGAATCTCATGAATTCTATATTGTAGTTGTATTGAAATAACGCTCTTTTGACATTTCTCTTCAGTAAGGTTTGCCATTTCATCATGGAAAGATATACGATCTAACGAGTCGAAATTATTAAAATTTACTACCGAAATTCGGAGTCAATGGCCTCAACTTTAAGAGCGCTACGTCTAATTTATGGTCGTCCTCATTTCTTTCCCCTCTCGCGAGGACCCATCCCCAACGATAACCAGTACGGAAACTTTGTGAAATTGGAAATTTTTAAAATCATGGGAGCACAGCTGATAATGTATTCTTCAGCTTCATTTCTGTAAATAAATTTATTTATCTAGATAATTATTGTTTTCAATACCGCGTATAAAAAAAAAATTTGAAAAAAAAAATCAAAAATAGCGCGTATGTTCAAAAAAAACTTCTTTGGGCAGTTGGAACGACTTATTTTCTGAATTATTTTTTTTACATATATTATGTGTCAAACATAAATCTAATAAATTATTACATTAGTAAAAAAGGTGCAACAGTTTCGTTAAAAAATCAGTTTGCGAATTATTATATTATTATCATTGTCAACCAGTAATAATTACATTGAATGTAAAAAATATCCTTAAAATGTCCATAACCAATCATATACACTTAACTCACAGCAGAACAAAACTGAAGGTGCAGCATTTAAACGTACTCAACATATGTATATGTAATGACGAAACAAACTTTAATTTGATTTATCGACGTTCGCGTGGCCGTTCAAAAAAGGCAATTGTGCAGTTCATTCATTGCCAGCTGCATAGATAATAAGAAACGAAGTTCCTTGATTCATATGAGCGCTGTCAAAATGCCACTATGGAAGAAATGTATTTACACTTATAGTTTGGGAATTTTCAAAGGGCTTTTAGGAAATTTTGTAGTTTCCGTACTACCATTTAAGTTGAATACATAAAAAAGGCAATAAAAAATAGCACCTAGTAAGGAGATTAAATAGGCTTTTGTAAAAACTGTCACAACTGTTACTAAAATTATTCTCACTACCGCTCCATATAATATTTTCTTTCTAACAATTTTCTTCTACTTTGTTAATAAACACTACTTTGTTACCAACACAATTCAAGTACGACAGTCTGTCGCTATTAAGTGAATGTGAGGTTTTTAATTGTTGTTGTGTAACATAAAATCTATTTTTAGTTTTATTATTGTTAGTATTTTGTTACGCTAGGGCGTGCTCGTGCATTTCAAATATTCATATGTATATTATTGTATATTTCCATTGGTTCGGTAGGACATAAGGAAAAGTGGTAAAAAGTAACAGCAGCTTACATGCCGACTGTGGTCCATTGGCTACGCAGGAAGTCGTAGGCTGTGGGTTCGAGTGCCGATGGAGTCATGAAAGAATTCTGATGAGATGTGGTGATCTCTGAAATAGCTATAATTTCTACCACTCCATACTGTTGTTGTCTTTTTTCCAATATACTTTTCCTTATACTGGCCTTGAGCTCACAAATTAATATTATCGTGAAATAAAAACATTTTACTAATTTATTAACTTTGTAAATATGTATGTGTTAAATCTTGTAAAATAAAAAAAAAAACGCCAAAATTATTTCCTTTTTACAAACGTAAAGTAAAAATATTTTCGTATACCGAAATGCAAGCTCACAGCGAATCACTACAAATGTTTATCGTTAGCGGCGACAGCTTGGCATCGATTTTCGAATGCAAAGTAAATACTGTTATAAATGTGAGCAATCGCGGAATAGTATTTGATAATTTTGACATTTCAGTATGGTTATTCATAAAGTGTAGTTCAAAATGGGTCGCCAAACAAGTATTGAAGTGCGCGAATTAATACTAAAGCATTGTCGGCCGCCGTAGCCGAGTGTGTAGCGTGTGCGCGCTTCATTCGGTGGATCCCAGGTTCGATTCCAGCTCGGGGTAAGTAACATCCAAAACTTAGAGAAAAAGTTTTTTCTAATAGCGTTCGCCCCTCGGCAGGCAACGGCAAACCTCCGAGTGAATTTCTGTCATGAAAAAACTTCTCAAAAAAAGAAAAAAAAAAACATTCGCCGTTCGGATTCGGACCTCAATTTGCGTTACAACATCAAGACGCACACCACAAATTGTAGGAGTAGTTCGGCCAAAATCGCTTAAGCGGTTATAGCGCCAATTAAGTAAGTAAGATTATAAAAACGGCAAAAGTCAACACAAAATCGCGGAAATATTGAAACCATTTAAGTGCTCCAGCTTTGGGTAATGAAATGGAAAAATTTTTTGGAAAAAAGCCATTCGGAAACCATACGAAGAGTGCTCACATAATCTGATTTCAATGGCCGCACATCCCGAAATAAACCATACGTCAATGCTAAAAATCGAAATGCAAGGTTGAAGTATCCAAACGAATATTTATATAAGAGTGAAAGTTTCTGGAATACCGTAATTTTTACAGATGAGAGCAAATTCAACCTGTTTAGATCGGATGGAAAGAGCTATGTATGGAGAAAAGGAAATGCTGAGCCACAACCGCAAAATCTACGTAGCTCCGTAAAACATGGTGGAGGGCATGTAATGGTGTGGGGATGCATGTCGTCTTCTGGAGTCGGAAATTCGAAATTCATCGATTGTACATAGTACAAAAGTGTGTATCTGGATATTTTGAAACGAAATTTGCTACAAAGTGCCGCGAATTTAAATATTTCCGACAACTGTCGGTACCATCGAGATAATGATCCGAAACACAAATCCGGAGTTGTGCACAGTTGGCTTATTTGGAACTGCCCGCACATAGTACAAACACCACCACAGTCTACAGATTTTAATGTAATCGAGAATCTGTGATCAGTTTTGGAACGAGAGATTCCTAACTATACAAAGAAATTCGTGGAATCCATGCCGAAAAGTATGGAAGCAGTTATAGATAGTAAGGGGTATCCCACAAAGTATTAATCGACCTAAAATTTTAGTTGTGTCCTTAAAAAAATTGCAATGTATTCTTTTTTTTTTTTTACTGCGTCATTTTCGCTGTGAGGTGCAATTTAATACTGAAGTTTGTTTTTGTTGTTTATCAAACAAAATAACTAAACAATCTGAATTTTTTAAAGCATAAATTAAATGTGTATATCTGCCGCTGTTAGGTGGTATTTATATTTTTTGGAAGATGTATTTAGTTTTCAGGTAATAATTGCTTTAGTATTTCTTATACGGTAGCATCACTTTGGCTGTGAGCCACTGAACATACAGTAGAATCCGTTTATAACGAGCCACTGCTTATAGCGACATAAACGCAACTGCTTGCTCAAACACGTGTTCGGTAAAACGAAAATGTTTTATGTCAACCATTTTGAAGTACGTATAATTTACGTTTTAATATCCATAATTGGAATTGCCGAATCATTTTCGTTGTGCTGTCCATACACTGAACCTCCAGTCTCCAATGGAATTTATGCAAATTGTACAAAGACATGAAAGGCTTCATTCAGGCCAGAGGCAATTGTTTATGCTACACATGTGTTACTTCCTTAGTAATATTATTTAGCTATATTTGGAAGAAATGTGATCGTCCAAATCCGCCAGAAGCAATAAGAATGGTGTTGCTTTCTTCGCTTGAGACTCCAACAGTCGCACCCTAACAAAGTGAAAGTGTAAAACCTTCTACAGCACATATACAAGTTATCGGCTTTGTGTACAATTCTAAACTTTACGAAATTTGTAATTCCTGATATTGAACACTTAAAAAGTTTATCCGCAGATGTACTTTGGTTACTCTATTGCCACCCTAATATAGTCGTTTAAAACTCAAATTGACTAAAGTTGAAGAAAGTTTTGAAATACGTGAACTGGCTATGGTTTCTAGCGAACTGGTTAATTGTCTATGCGGGTGATTTCCATGGTTTTCTTGATTGTTATTTGTATGTTAAATTAAGTTTATCACATTTATACTTTGAAGGAGATGAAGAGGCAAACTTGTCTGTGCTCTAACACCCCACTTAACAGCGGACTCTTTGCAAAATGGGTTTGTTGAGCACGCAGCTCAATCTACAAAAAACAAAATTACCAACCCAGCGGTAGAAGTATACAACTCGCTTTTTGGAGTTTAATTATGCAATCAATAAGATAATGTTTCTAATGCTTTTAAAAATATAAGTTTAAGTTTGAAACTTATTTGGTCGATTCCATCCTCTGCTCCTATATAGCACCGTTTTTCTTTGGTGGAGATAGTAAACTCTCCCCTAAGAACGAATCTGCTCGATACAAATTTCGAAAAACCAATTTTAATTAAAGCAAACAATGTTAAAAAACTAAGTCCTCATTATATGCGAGTTTTGGTAACAATTTGAGTTTATATTTTTATCTCTTGAAATTATTGTAACTGTGTTATATGTATGTATATGTATATGTACATTAGGGGTGTCCTTATTTTCAAACATCGGTTTTCTATATATTCCCGGCCAGAAATCGGTTCCTTTATGTATTTAGATAAAACGGTAAAAGTTTGGGGTCAATGCGATAACATTTAGTGGACCCGGAAGCCAGCTGAAAAATTCAATAGGTCAGTATGGGCAAATATCAATGTTCATACATTCGCCTTATATTAGACGCAGTTTTTATAGTATATTTAACAAAACATATATGTATACAAAAATAATTTTTCCATTTTTGTATTCTTATTCGGTAATAACATTTAAAATAATTCTGATAATTTTGCGTATTTAAAAAAAAAGGCATGCAACACAGGCTTGATATTTTGCAAATTTACCGAAATTTGTTTCTACTTTTTGAGCGCGCTGTTTGTAGGCAAACAAATTTCCTGAGAAAAAGTGAACTGTGTGGCGACAATAAGTCGTTCAGAAAATAAAATAGTAACTGCTCATAACGGGACATTTCTGCTGTGAAATATTTCCAAAAGCATGCAAGAGGTTCTTGTGCATATTGTGATTTTAATAAGTAAATATAATTGTAAGCGTTCACAAGCAAGAAATAACAATTATTTTGAAGAATAATTATTTGGTTTAATAAATACTTTAAAATTGTTTGAATTTCGGTGGGCGGTTGTGTTTAAAGTGTTAAAAGTGAAGTATATAAAATAAACTAATATGTCTAGTTTAGCAACACGAATGTCAGTTGCCAATTTAAGAAAAGTTAGTTTGATTGGATACACAATGCATCAAATTACAGGTGCAAAACTTCCATCTAATCGGCAGGTTTTCAAAGTTTTGTTTTACAATATGAGATTTGTAGATCTTTCAGCAAAGGAAAGCGCAAAACTTGCTATCAAAGCAGCACAAATATTTTGGCAACAAGCACGAATATCGATAAGAAAAGAAGATAAATGTGTTGAGAAGTTATTGAAACTGTACGAAAGTTGGAAAAAAATCCTGAAAACAGTTCCAGAAAAGAGATCCAATTCACAGGAAGAAGTCGTTGATATATTTGTTGGAAGTTTGGATGATTTATTTGACATGGCCACCGCTAATGCGCTTGAAAAAATGAAGTTAGTAGAAGATAAGAAATTTCTTGAAATGCAACGTCAAAAAGGACGGCCAGGTTGCATGATGGGTGTTGATAAGGTTTTGTACGATCGTGAAGTGCGTGCACAAGAAAGACAGGAGAAAGCAGCATTACGAAAAAGGCGGTATGAAGAACAAAATTCTGAATGTTCTAATATAATCGAGGAAAGCAATGAAAATGATATAGTACTTGTGGAAGCTGGAAATGAAAATGTAGTAATTCCGTTGGAAAAAAATTGTTTGCAAACTGAGTGTAAAAAGCGACGAGGCACTAAAAGTATCATAACACCACGATTGTTAGCAGCATTAGACAATGCCAAAGTGTCAGATGGTATGGTCGTACATATTTTAGTAGCCGCTGCTGAAGCATTGGGTCATTGCGTGGAAGAACTTGTTATTAATCGATCAACAATTCATCGTATGCGTCAACAAAATCGGTCTGCAGAATTTAAAGATATTTCTACTGAATTTAAAGAAAAGGTGAGTTCCCTATAGTTGACAATGCACTTTTATTAATGTTAATTTATTCAAACACTTAACAAGGCCAATGCAAATGGAGCACTAGTTGTTCATTTTGATGGGAAGTTCATGACAGATATAAAATCGTAGTAAAGTGGAAAAAATTGCTGTTTTAATTAGCTACGATGGAACATCGAAATTTCTTGGAGCACCAAAGATACAGTCGTCGACTGGTGAAAATATTGCTGAAACTGTTTATCAGAGATTAGTCGATTGGAACATTGTTGAACTTGTTAAAGGCATATCTTATGATACAACTGCTGGCAATACTGGTGTTAAAAATGGAGCCGCAGTCCTTTTGGAAAAAAACTGCAACGCAATCTCATGCACCTACCATGCCGTTATCATATGTACGAAATTATTTTGCGCAACGTTTTTGAATCAAAGGTGATGTCAAACTCAGCTCCAGAAATACTCTTGTTTGAACGATTTGTGAAGGCCTGGCCAAACCTTAAGAAAACCTTGTTTAAAACTAGTGTTGATGATAAATTTGTGGCATCAAAAATAAGCCAAGTGGAACGGGACGCTATTGTAAGCTTCTTGCAGGACCAATTAAAAAAATCGCATAGCCGCGATGACTACAAAGAAATGCTACAACTTGCTTTAACTTTCCTTGGTGCAGATTGTTTTAATTTATGTGCTCCAGGTGCAACCAGCAACGCACGGTGGATGGCAAAAGCAATCTATTGTCTCAAAATATATTTATTACGTGATCAGTTTAAACTTACAACCAGGGAATTGAGTGGCATCCGCGATATTTGTATTTTCATTGTTAAAATGTACATCAAAAGTTGGTTCGGAAGTACAAATGCGAATTCAGCACCTAATCAAGATCTTTTCTTTATTAAAGACGCTCTAAATTATACAGATACAGATTCAACAATTTCAGAAGCTATTATTAAAAAAATGTCTAACCACTTATGGTACATCGCCGAAGAAACAGTAGCGTTATCATTTTTTGACTTATCAGTTACCCACGCAGAAAAACGTAAAATGATAAAACAATTAAAAAGCAAGGAACCAGTTGTTCATTTAAAAAATAGCCGAAGCCACTCAAAATTGACAGATTTTCGAACTTACGAACTTAGCGATTTTGTTTCAGAAAAGACAAATTTTTTTTTCAATAATTTTGGGTTATCTTCAGCCTTTTTGGGCGTGGATCCATCCCAATGGGAAAATAATTCAGATTTCGAAAATAATTGGACTTTTTGCCGCAACTTACAAGTTGTTAATGATCCCGCTGAAAGAGGAATAAAATTTTTGCAAGACTACAACAAAATTTTAACGAATGATGAAGAGGAAAAGCAGTTGGTACTCCAAATTGTTGAATCGTATCGCAAAAAATACAAATCATACAAAAAAATTGATTTAATGTAAAATATAAATTTAAATATGTAATATGTATGAAAAAAAAATAAAAATGTACAATATTTGCCCATACTGACCTATTAAATTTTTCAGGTGGCTTCCGGGCCCACTAAATGTTATCGTATTGACCCCAAATTTTAACTGTTTACTTTAAATACATAAAGGAACCAAATTCTGGCCGGGAAACTGTAATATAAACATTTTGAAATTTCCCCTTACAAATAAGGACACCCCTAATGTACATATGTATATGTAATATATTAATATGTAATATATTATAAATTATTACATTGGGATATCTTTATCAATATATATAATATATATTAAAAAGATTTATTTATTGAATTAGTGAAAATTTGCCATAAACTTGAAACAAAAGTTAATTACCACTAAAAGACATAAAAATAATAATAATTTCCATTACCACTGAACTCATTTACAAATGAGTTCCACTAAAGGTGAATGTGATTAGACAAAATAAGCTAAACTATTTTCCATATTAGTGGTACTTAAAATTTATGCCCATGTCTGCTTGCCACTAGAGCAGCGATCGACACATTTAGCATTTCCTATAGCAGGTATAGGCGAGCAATTTTTCGCTTTTACTCTGTACGCTATAAAAAAAACTTATACTAGCGCACGATGTTCAGCGTTTTGCTATTGTGTTGCTGCCGCTTCGGCAAAGCAAATCAAGACAGTTTCTGTTCAGCTTTCACCAAGACAAGACCTCACTGCGCAACTATTTTAAATACAAATACATTTTACAATGGCCCTTTCCATTTCAAATCGACCGGTCGTGTGGGGACGTAATTTTGAATTTTAACGAAACCTTGACATTTGGTTTACTGGTCAATTTCATGAGATGCCTATTTTTTCCCCCCAGAAAAAATGTTTTATCCGAGATTTTCGTGATTCCGTTTTTTGGTCCAAGTCGGCTTTTTTTCACCAATTATACGAGACTTATATTTAAACAGGTATAACTTTAGTAAGAATACATAGATTGAGCAAATTTTTTTTTCAAATGCTCGTAATAGTCGACGCTTCCATATAAGACTATTCTAGATAGTTATGACCTCAATCTGGCCAATTTTGAAGTACCCAACATTTTTTTTATCAAAGTTACGATTTTTTATACATAAAACTTCATTTTCGGAAAAAAGAGCATTAAAAAGCGCATTATTTGTTATTGATTTAATATTTTTAGAATAAATTTACGATACAATTTATGTTTAATAAAATGACGAGAACCTCAAGATATATTTTTACGTGAAATTTAATCATGCCGCCTTTTTTTGAACTAGACGCAGTACTTATTGGTGCACATTGGCGACGTAAGCAATCAAACATTCAAATAGAGTCTGCTCTCACTTTCTGGCATCATTGAAAATCGCGAAACTTGATAGAGTGGATTGTAGTGTATTATGTTATGTTATCATGAAATGTGTTCAGTTTATGGGAATAATCAGTTTTTGAGTCGGTCTTTGATAACATGTAAGTACCCATTTCTTATTTTATTTCTTTCTTTTACTATTATGAATATTTCGATTGAATTCTTGAAAAGTTTCCGAAAATCTCGGATAAAAATTTTTTTCTGGGAGAAAAAAAAATAGGTATCTCATGAAATTGACCAGTAAACAAAATGTCAAGGTTTCGTTGAAATTCAAAATTACGTCCCGACACGACCGGCCGATTTGAAATGGAAAGGGCCCACTACAAAAAACATAAAAATGAGTGAGTTTTTTTTCAATGAATTTGGCTGGCGAGTCTCAATGTTTAATTTGCCACCGAATTTTAGTTTGTAATAATATATATTTTTTAAAAAGGCATTATAAAAACAACCACACCAATTATGAATTGCTTGAAGAAAATGAGCGAGCTCAAATTCTTTTAGAATTAAATGCTAAATTTTTTTAACAGTACATAGCTTGCCACATTGACAATAACGAATTAATTGTACCCCAAATTGACAATATTGACAATATTATACCGCAACATACAATACTTCAAAAATATAAAATACCTTTAAAAAAGGCGTCTTATATGGTTGCTTAGCAAAAGTTCCCAGTTTTCATTGCAGCATTCACCTACACACTCTATTGGGAAAAGAGCTAAATTTGACGAATGCAATAAAAACTGAAATTTTAATTATAAATAAAATTAAAGGAGGGCATAACGCTCTAACACATCGTAAATTTAAGTCATTTTTACAAGAAATAGAATCGGATTACGGTGATTTGCTACTATTCACAGAAGTCCGCTGGCTTAGTAGAGGCAGAAGTCTTGCAAGACTTTTTGAGTTAAGAAACGAAGTTCTGCAATTTTTTAAAGAAAATCCGTCACCAGACAAGGATGTATTAATTGCATCTCTAGAAAATAACGAATTCCTCCTTGAACTATCATTTCTTTCTGACATTTCAGATATTATCAATACAATAAATTTGCAATTACAAGGAAAAAATAAATATATTTTCGATTCAACGGTCACAATTTTTCATTTTGGTAAGAAACTATCACATTTAGAAAGTCAAATATAAAACAATAATTTAGCATCTCTGCCCAAAACAGCCAAACTTTATAGTCAATCTCCAATTCCAACTAAAATAGCCCAATTCAAAAATATTTTTCATAATTTATCAACCAACTTTGCAGTCGGATTTCATGACTTTGATCAAATTCGTGGCATAATAGACCTTCACAATAACACACTTGCATGCAATATGGAAGAACTGTCCCAACCAATAAGAGAGGAAATTCAAAAAATGTTGACGGATTTTGATTTGCCTTGTACAACTGGCAAAGAACTTTGGACAAATGTGAATGTAGCAAATTAAACTCATTCAAAATAATAAATTTTAAAATTATACTCCATATTCCCCACAACTTATAATTGCGAAATAACGTTCTCAACATTAAGAAACATAAAAACTAAAACTACGAGTATAAATCAAATTTCCAAGAAACATTTAGATGACCAGCTCAGATTAAAATGCTATAATGAAGACATAGACCTGGACCAAATAATTAAAGAATTAGAAAAAAAATAAAGTGAACTTTTTATTGATTTGTCAACTTGTGTACCACCATAGTTTTCAACACAAACATAGAGCAATAAAAGTATAGTTGTGTTAGTTTGCCGATCGCTGCACTAGAGTATGGTGGCTTCCATACAAGAGCTCTCGAATGATATGGCAAGTATCCGTCCAGTAAAGACAATAATATGGTTTAAAATAAAATTACTTTTCAAATCAAGTAGCTAAGGCCCAAAATTAACAGAGCAGAAACCACATCATTTGGAAAAAAAAATGATGCGAAAATAGCCACATCAGGTGGAGAGCAATACAACATTGATTTTCATTTCATGCTGATGCACTGTCTTTGCGTGCATAAAAATAGCATCGTTTACATTCAGACAACAAAAAGTGCTATATGTGCTACAATAACTGTCAGCCGCGTCCAAAGTGTTCCAAGCATCGTTCTTAATTAAAACGCTTTTCACTTATGAAATGTTATTCCTTCAACTCAAATTATTGCACGCATTTAATACACAAATATATTTACCCTGAACGAAGGTATTCCTACAAAGTTTTCTGAACTTAAAGGGTAAAATTAAAATATCTGAATTTAAAACAAAAATGTGTAATTTTCTAGATTTGAAATGGAAATTCTGAATTTGAATTGCAACTTTATGAATTAAAAATTTTGAGAAATAAACGCAAATTTTCGACTTTTGGTTTTCGAAAAAAATTATTACGTTTAAAAATTGCCTTGTGGCAACCACTTGTTTGGCAGAAAGCATTATTTTGATTTCTATGTTCGTAGAAATTTTGTTATTTAAATTATATGAAAATCACGCGTGGTGAGAAAAAGTTAACGATTACAAATATAGCATATATGAAGATATGCAAAATCTAGAATAATTCACTTTTCTGTAAAACATTCGTCTCAATGTATTTTTTATGTTTAAATAGTAAACTTTCATCCTCCTGCTCTGAAGAATCGCTGAACTATAACTCCGTCGTAGTCATATGTGTATTCCATTTTTATTTATTCAATTTGCTTGCAACTTGTGCTTAATTTCAATGACAGCTGATAGAAATATACTATTGTGAATGATCTTAACTTAATTGGCCCTATAATCTCTTACGAGATTTTGGCCGAGTTGTGGATGATCTAAATGAGTAAAATTCACAATAGCGCTATTCTTCATCGAAGGTGTGCCATAAAGTCAAATCCAAATTTGTTCGATCAACTCTTTCGAAGTTAGCTCATATAAGGGTTAATATTTTGAGAATGTTTGTTTACCGCACTACTGATCGTTTTTCGTTGATGACAGAAATAGAAGTGGTTGTCCTCGCGTGGTTCGAACCAATTCAGCCATAAAACTGTTCGCGAACGCATTCGTGGAAATTCCGTTAGAAAACAGAAAATTATGTCAAGGGAAGCAGATCAATGTCAAGACCTATTCGAGATGATCTCCACATTAAAACCTGCCGTCACTTCATTTTCTGACAACGCGCTTGAGGCAAATTAGGCCCAACAGATGCAAGCGGCTTCTTCAGTGGCAACGGCCACGAAAGTATCCTTTTTACAGATGACAAAATTTTCACTGTTGAATAAGTTTTTAATAAACAAAACGAAAAGAAAATCTATGTACGTAAAAACTTCCAAGGACGCAAAAAATCTTATTCCAAGGGTTCAACGTGGTCACCTTCCAGCTGCTGTAATGGTTTGGTGGGGAATTTCCTGTATAGGCGTTACACCTCTTCACTTCTGTGAAAAAGGTGTTAAAACTGAATTGAATCATCCAGCAAGATTCTAGTTTAAGGGCTTGTGTGAAAGAATAAAATTGTGTACATCGCTCATTTAATATATGCATTATTAAATAAAATTAACTTTATTAAAAAATCGATTAGTTTAATTTTTATGACAACCTGTAGGGCTAAGTAGATTTTGTGTTAACAACCACACATTCAGTGTAATAGCGACAGACTGTCATACTTGAATCGTGTTGGGAGGATATAAGGAAAGTGGTAAAAAGCAACAGCAGTTCACAAGCCGACTGTGGTCCATTGACCACGTATTTGCCCGGCAAGTCGTAGGTTGTGGGTTCACAGACTGGAGGAGTGATGAAAGAAATCTGATGAGATATGGTGATCGTCGAAATAGCTATCATTTCTACAACTTCTGACTGTTGTTGCCTTTTTTCCTAACACTTTTATTATACTGACCTTGAGCTCAAAAATTAATATTATTATGTATAAATTAATTAGATTCGACTTTTCAAACAGATAGTAACCCTCATAAAAGTTAGCTAAGAGCACTCTTGCCGGGATGAAACGTTTGGCGCCCATATTTTAATATTAAATTGTGTATATGTTAATTAAATTTGGCTTGTCAAACAGGTGCAACCCTCTTCCAAACAAACAACAAAATATGAGGTAATTCCGTGCTGAGGATAAAAAGTTATAAGGGCACCAACAAACAGATTATCGTATTTATATATATAGATAGATGTATAAAGAACTCAGTTTACCTTGTTTATTCCTAACTGTTGAATGACAGTTACACATTTTTCGGCTTCAACTATAGCTGAATTTAAGCGATCTATTAGCAGTGATGATGGAAATCTTTTAATCTCTGCTTCTTTACACAACTCTTGTAATTCAGTTAGCGGTACAGAAGTAGGTGTATTTGCATCGATAATGTCACGACATCTTGATAACCACCGTTCAAAGCTTTGCGCTTTGGCTTTAAGTTTTTGTAACATTAAGGGCATTTCGTCGAGTGTGTATCTATAAAGAAGTGTATGCTTCTCTGGTAGGCAATCGCAAAGCACTGTGTAATGGCGAAGACAAACAATTGCCTTAGTACATTCACACGAAACAGCTGATAAAAAACAAGTAGTGTTGCATTCTTGGCAATGACGTTCGTCGTCTGGCACTAATTCGAATGCTTTTCGGTCAGCTCGCGTCACACCCCATTCAAGCAAAGCTTTGCGGAGTTTTTTTTCTGAATCTACCATCTCTGCCATATCAATATAACAAGCTGTTGCAATACCAAACGTCAGTTTAGCTGGTTCCAACGCCATTTTACATACGAGCTCATCGTGAGAGAAAACGCAAAAACGACGCAGCATTGAATAATGGTTAACACATTCACGCCCCATCTTCAACCAATCAGCTGGTGCAAAATTAACAGCCTCAGCAAAATTATATCCCTGATTGAAGCCCGCGTGATATGCACGGGGGAATGTGATAACGAATTCTCCAGCATTTTGATCTGTTCGATAAACGGGTACTCCGTTATTCATTAAAATGTTAGGATTCATTATAGTAACTAATTGATGTAATAAATCCGGTTGAGAAGCAAACAATTCAGGGGCAGCCTGTTTCATCGTCTCTTCAAATTGCTCTGCCCAAAAACCTGGCACACCATACCAAGTTTTTGGTTCTCCCCAATGTAAATAGTTTATGGAGTAACTCCAATGATCTTCGTTATGCCAACAAAAAGCTGCAAAGCACATTCCAACGTACATCCATGGCGCATTCATACCGCTTATATCAGCATTAATATGCCCCAATATGGAATCTTCTAGTAATGGTAAATTATTCAAATTCCAACTAGATTCTGCGTACTCCTGGTCACCAGGAAGTAAATATAGGGAGCTCTTCGTAGGAAACCCCGAACCATGGTCCATGGTATGCAAATCAGCTCCATATTCTACAGTTACATCTTCGTCTATCGAGGAGACTATGCGCCAAAATTCGCGTTCCACTAAATGAGTAGGTACTAAATGAACTGGTTTACGGAAATAATCCATTTTAAATTGATCTGCCATTTGCCCAAATTGTTGCAATGTATACTCCCGCTCCGCTTGCTCGAAACCAAATGCTTCAGTAGGTTTGCTTACTTCTTCCACAACACAACGTGGACAAAGCCATTCACCTGGAATATGAAAATATAAATTTTTAGCGATAATATTAATACGCATTATTTTTATCAGCACAATATAGATGGATAAAAACACCTAGATTATGTTTTAGGTTTAAGATTTGCAATCACAACAAATCACAATACTATGCTAAAAATCGTTTTGTTTCAAATAACGTTCTTCGCTTTCTATTATGATGGTTACGCTTTCCACGTTAGAGATTATGTCGTTAAAATTATTTCAGTTTCCGGAACCGAAGGGAACAACATTAAAAGTCCAGTACACTTTGTTGTTGGAATCTCTAATATATGTTTCCGAAATATTTCAAGAACACGTACTATTTTACTTACTTACCAAAACGAAGAATTCTATACGTCTGTGGACAAAAATTATTAGGGGAAAATATACTTAGGACCACTTGTATTAAAGCAGATTTTCTATTTAACTCAGCTTTTACCGGTGAAATTTATAAACTTGCTTGAACAGCAATATAGTTTTATTCCAAAAAAAAAACAAAAAAGATTTTTAAGCACATTTGTTTTTGAAATACGTGTGGACTGGTATTCTATCGCCGATGATGAGGAAATCATAACATACGTACGTTAATTCCAATTTCCTCAACAGCGCAATAGCGGACCAAAGTAATCACATCCGTGACCTGAGAGACCAAGCATTCTAAGCATTTGTATGCTCTACAATAATCAGCGAAAATTATTTTGATTTGAAACCTCAAAAAATTCTTAATATTCAAAGAAAAAGTAAAAAATGTACATAGCCTGGGGATTAAGCGAATTAAATGACAGCGCATGACTCGGTACACATTCCGCTCTAGTGGTTATACTTAAGGATTTGTATCGATATTGTAATAACCCGCTATTTCAATAAAAACACAGTAATATTTATTTTCAAGAAGAACACAAATTTACTTTTTATTAATTCGATTTATATCGGGTGTTTTTTTTAGGGGTATAGAACTTCGAATTGAAATAAAACACAAGAAAATCGTTTTAAGGTCCATCAATTTGGCTTTATTGGAAGGATAATTTTATGCCATTAATGTTTAAATATGATTTCGGGCATGTGGCCGCCGCGGCTGGCTCGAATAAAGCCAATTCTACAGGTCCAATTTTCAACCACTTTTTCGAGCATATGGGGCCGTATGTCGGCAATAATGGCTTCCAATTCCCCTAAAGTTTCTGGTTTGTTGGCGTAGACGAGCGACTTCACATATCCCCAAAGAAAATAATCCAATGGTGTCAAATCACACGATCTTGGTGGCCAATTTACAGGTCCATTCCGCGAAATTATGCGCTCATCGAATGTTTCCTTCAATAAATCGATTGTGACGTGCGCTGTGTGGCATGTAGCGCCGTCTTGTTGGAACCACAACTCATCCACATTCATGCCATCCAATTCGGGAACAAAATAGTCGGTTATCATGGCTCTATACCGGTCTCCATTAACGGTAACTGCCTCTCCAGCATTATTGCGGAAGAAGTATGGCCCAATGACTCCACCAGCCCATAGAGCACACCAAACAGTCAGTTTTTGTGGATGTAATGGCGTTTCAAGGGTCTCATGTGGATTCTCTTCACTCCAAATGCGGCAATTTTGCTTGTTGACGTAGCCATTCAACCAAAAATTAGCCTCATCACTGAACAAAATTTTGCGATGAAAATCAGCATCGAGATCAATCTCATTTTCGGCCCATACACCGAAATCACGACGCATTGCATGGTCTCGCGGCTTTAATTCTTGCACAAGCTGGATCTTGTAAGGTCGCAAGCCAAGATCTTTGCGCAAAATCTTCCATAAAGTTGATGGACAAAGCTCCAATTGCTGTGCACGGTGGCGAATCGATTCATTCGGGTCCTCTTCAACACTTTGCTCTACAGCGGCAATTGTTTCTTCGGTGCGCACTGTTCGACGTCTCTGCGGATGCGTATTATCACATAGAGTAAACGTAGTGCGAAAACGATCCATGGTTAACCGAATTAATTGCTCTGATGGACGATTATGTCGACCATAAAATTGACGGAGCTCGCGGTAAACTTCGCGAACTGAACCATTATTTTCGAAATAAATTTGCACGATTTGCAAGCGTTGTTCTTTTGTCAACCTGTTCATGATGAAATGGCAAACCAAACTGAACATAAATGACATTAGAGTTGCCAGATTTGACCACAAAATGCCAGTTTTATCTCTATTCGAAAAACAAACCTGTAAAAAAAACACCCGATACATGTAATACAAACTCAACGACTTTTCTCTACTCGAACTGTCACATAACTCACTCTGAAATAACCGCGTTGCCAGGTCTCCAAAGTCGCATGACTAGCAATAAGCGTTGCCAGCTCTCCACAGATATCAAATCAAATCAGGGGGATGACATTTTTAAAAATTTACCAAAATGGAAAGTCAAAAAAATGTTATTTTATTCGGCATTATAAAATCGTGGCAAAGAAATAAACCAGTTTTACCTAACCATCTTTTAAGTACTGATGCGAATTTGTGGAATTCATGCTATGAAAGAATTTTTTTTATAGAATTGTTTGGATTTCGGGGCAATTTACCAAATCTACTTTTTGTCACAAATGTCCCACGAGCCCGACGTTTTCACAAACGGAAGGGAAGTGAGAACTTCTGGTGGACACCGTATGAGTAAGAAGTCATTCATACTGTTTTGCCAGAAATTGGAATGTATCTTACAAAAACGATTGTGCGACTTGCATCACTCCACCCCTTGATACAGAAAAGCAAGTGGCTATTTGTTTATATAAATTGTCTTCCTATGGATAACACCTTTGTTGGTGATGTCTTCGGGGTACACAAAAGCACTGTGCATAAATATTTTCACCTTGTTGTAAACGCATTACTACAGCCGAGACCAAGTTTATCAAGTTTCCACAGGAATATACGAGCAAGCGCTGTTAATTGCAAGTGGTAATTTCTTGCAGTCCAAATACTTACATAGATATATGCAAACCTACACTTAAAAACTTTGGAAATAAAATATTTTTGGTACCCATATACTGATCCTTCCACCAAGTCAGGGATATCTAGATTATATTAATCGGAAGGGGTGGCCTTCCATCGTAATGCAAGCAGTGGTGGATAACAACTTTACTTATGAGGATTAAGAATGTTGGCATTTCCATATTAAGGAAACTTTTAATTGAAAAAAATACGTAACCTAATTTTATTGTAAAAGGTTCAAAGATGTCAGCGTTAAGTTACCGGTTTTTAAGGAGTCGGATTGTTTAAAAATTCATCGACTCTAACTCCAAAGCACACAAAATTAATAAACGGCGCCGAAATTTCTTAAAGGAAACCATATACTGGTAGTTCAAATGCAGGAGTCTTTTAATTGCCACTCGAGTTCTGCTGGAATAGTCGTTGAAAATGCATTTGGTCGTCGCAAACGAATTGATGTGAATTCCACTTTAGTTCCAGAAGTTACTTTTACATTTAATTTATGCTTAAAAAAATTCAGATTGTTTAGTTATTTTATTTAATTAACAACAAAAACAAACTTCAGTATTAAATTGCACCTCACAGCGAAAATGACGCAGTAAAAAAAAAAAACATAATACATTGCAATTTTTTTAAGGACACAACTAAAATTTTAGGTGGATTAATATTTTGTGGGATACCCCTTACTATTTGTAACGGCTTTCATACGTTTCGGCATGGATTCCACCAATTTCTTTGTATAGTTACGAACAATTTTATTCCATTCTGCTTGCAAGCGCTTTTCAAGTCGGTTTTATTTCGAATCTCGTATTTTTGAATTTCTCGTTCCAAAACTGACCACAGATTCTCGATTACATTTAAATCTGGAGACTGTGGTGGTGTTTGTACTATGTGCGGACAGTTCCAAATAAGCCAACTGTGCACAACTCCGGATTTGTGTTTCGGATCATTATCTCGATGGTACCGACAGTTGTCGGAAATATTTAATTTCGCGGTACTTTGTAGCAAAATATCGAGATACACACTTTTGTACTATGTACAATCGATTAATTCTGAATTTCCGACTCCAGAAGACGACATGCATTCCCACATCATTACATGCGCTCCACCATGTTTTACGGTGCTACGTAGATTTTGCGGTTGGAGCTCAGCATTTCCTTTTCTCCATACATAGCTGTTTCCATCCGATCTAAACAGGTTGAATTTGCTCTCATCCGCAAAAATTATGGCATTCCAGAAGCTTTCACTCTTATATAAATATTCGTTTGCATACTTCAACCTTGCATATCGATTTTTACCATTGGCGTATGGTTTATTTCGGGCTGGAGCACTTAAATGGGGATTTTCGCGTATTTTCCGTATAATCCAACGGGAATCACTTTCGTTAAATATATTATTATGAGCCAATTTCTTTTTATTTGCGACACGATTTTCACGAACATAACGTTCAATGATATGCTGAATAGTTCCTTAACATATATGTATATACCAAAGTAATAAATTATTAAAAAAAAAGTTTATTTCGCAATATAAACATGGGTTTTTACTAAGCGCTTTTTCATTTCGCTGCTGCACCAATTTGGCTGTGAGCCACTGTATATTGCCTTTGAGATAAATAACATGTGAACAATAGGTATTCTCCAATTTGAAAGTATTTTATTTGTTAATATTAAAAGAAATTTTAAGAAATCTTGCAATTATTTATAAATTGTTCTGCAAGTGGGACTTAGGCTTTTATGACTTGTTACGCGAAAAAAAATCAAGTTTAGTTGGGGAATTGTTCACACTATATTCTAATTAACTTTGCATTTAGTTCTTGAGTTTTCATGCCTTTACACCAACACAAAGACAAACCCTGAATGCGCACTTCTTCTCCAAGATCACTTCAATAATACGCAATGCATATTAGTGTCATACGATTGCACGCAATCTTGTTTTAATATAAGAGTACATGAATTTTCATATTTTAAGAAATTTGAAAAAATAAAGGCAATGATCGTCAAGATTAAAAAAAAATTAAAAATATTTTCAAATCGAAATCCTCCCTTTGCGCAGGTTTACGACAAATTGGAAACCATAAACTCAGCATGAGACACCAAAACTATGGCAAAATGTGGTTGTGTTAGTGTACCCAATTCTGTCAAAAATGTTGCCGGTTAAGCACGTTGACACAAAAACTCAATTTTGTCGTAAATCGAGTTAGTGGCCACAGAATACATGTACATATTTCATAAACGGATTTATAGCACTTCATACGATTCATTACTTTCGCTTTTATTTTCATATTTGCCTTTTTTACTTAGCTTCGAAAAGTACAAACGGAGTTTTATCTCGCTCGGTGGTACATACTTCGGCATGCCACAAATAAAAAAAATTATATTCAGTAATTAGTTATAATGATAATATGACCACTTATACGATATTCAGTTTTCTTGCAGGATAGAAAGAAATGCAGGCGTATTAGCGGGCATAAACAGCAGAGAGTCTGATTTGAAGTACATTTCATTTGGCTATTGATTTGAACTTGAATATCTTTGTAAGATCTAATCCAAATGTCAGGTATCACTAACATACAGACTGTGTTATTGTTATTGAAATTAGTCTGAATTTAATATTATTAGAACGTGAAATGATAACATAATTTTCTAATCCAATGGTTAAAGAATTTCAAACTTTAACATCAGTATTTAATTCATAAATATTGAGAACTGAATATAACTACACTCTATAAGTCTCTCATCATGCCCGTGCTATTGTATGGCGCTGGGCCCGGCCCGGCCATGCTATTGTATGGCGCTGAAGCATGGACACTGTCAGCTTCGGATGAGACGGCCCTTGGAGTGTTCGAGACAAAGATTCTCCGAAAGATTTATGGATCTCTACGTCTTTGTGACGGCGAATACCGCTGACGATAGAACGATGAGCTGTGAGCTTTACCGCGAATTAAAATACAGCGGCTACGTTGGTTGGGGCATATCGTGCGAATGGACAAAAAATGCTCCAGCCCTGAAAGTATTCAACGCGGTGCCAGCTAGTTGTGGTAGAGGAAGAGGACGGCCCCCTATGCGTTGGGAATACCAAGTGGAAAAGGACTTGACGCCATTTGGTATTTCCAGTAGGCACCCGCCAGTAGGAAGGAGTGACTGGCGCAATTTGTTGATCTCGGCTAAAATATCTTAAGAGGTTATAGGCCAATTAAGTAAGTAAGTAAAATATACTCTTTTAAACTCGATTTTTAAGTTTAATTAAAGTAGAAAAATTTTATAATTTGCCTTACCGCTATGTACAAAACAAAAACAGAAAAAGGGGTAATTTTTTTTTATTTTCTGTACATTCTCTGCTGTTGTTTAAGTATTGCATATTTGTTTTCAGAAACTTCAACTTTCCATTTCAAAAAAGATTTCCAGTAAATAAATTTTTTTTAATTTTATTTTATTAAACATTAATAAATAAAACAGTTAATTTAAAATGAAAGTACATAAAGAGCTTAAATAATGCGTAACTAAAAAAAACTGTCTTTATAAAAAGGAACATTTAAATATTGTTTTATGCCAATGAAATTTAGTTCCATTACTTTTCGGAAACCGGATTTTTAGTTTTTTGTACGTATCAATCACTTCCAGTATTGATTGATTTTTGTCATGTGATATTTAATTCTTAAAATACAGGCCTTAATGCAGCGGCAGACAATCGGAGTATAAGATAAGAACATCAGCGTTTGCATAAAAACTGCTTGCTTGCGTACTTGGCAGACATTTTGGACTGTCTCTTAAAAATGTTGTAAACGCGTTTTGTACATACATATGTGATTAGACGAAATTTAGCATAACTTAAAAAAAGACTTTAATTTTTCAGTAAATTTGATAAGTAACATTTCAAATGCAGTTCTGACAATAGCATTGTGTATTACAAGTTCGCTTTCAACAGATGTGCAGATAATCCACGATTTCCTATATTTTGTACTTCTATGTATACATAGTGGTAGCATAGGGTGTCAATTTGTTTTACAATCGAAATCAGGATTCCGTATAAACTACGAAATAGCAGCTATCACTTCTACCACTTTGAAAAATTGTTGTTTTCACATATTATCCTAATACAAACCTGGCCACAAGCTCTATAAATTATACAGACGATTCATAAAAAATAACGCCAAAAATAAAAATAATTATAATAAAGGATGAGCAAACCTAAAAAGTAAAACTACAGGCCGAACAAAAAGCTTATAGATTTGTAAAAACAAACAATACCGACCTCCCTGTTAAGCACAGATTGCCGAAAAGTCGCACTTAATAGCGGTATGGTTGGAGATAGGAATGTGAGAAAAACAAACAATTTTCACACGGTTAGCGTGGCTGAGTGATGGCGTGCTCGACTAACAATCCCGTGTATCATAGTAAAGTCTAGAAAGAAAGAAGTTTGATGAGGAGATGTGGTGATCTCCGAAATAGCAGCTATCACTTCTACCACTTTGAAAAATTGTTGTTTTCTCATATTATTCCTAATACAAACCTGGCCACAAGCTCTATAAATTATAGACGATTCCTAAAATATAAGGCCAAAAATAAAAAAGAAAATTATTACCGGACCTCTAGCTTCGCACTATAAAACTAAATACAATTTTACTAATTTGGCTTCTCTTCTCTCTCTTCTCAAGCCTGGCCACAAGGTCTATAAATTATACATACGTTTCTTTTTGTTCTTCTGTTTTCCGACAGGGTGAAAAGTTGATGTGCATATATTGGAACGATGATCCGTCATCCCTTGTCAAGTTTGGTTTGGAGACCAGCTGGGTACACATGAGACCTTAACAAGAAAATGCAGTAACCTACTGCATTGCCTGGGCCTTACTTTGCAAACCAACTGTGCAACAAAAATGTTCACCAGGAAACATTAAGTACAGTTAAAATTCTGCATGCTCAGCAGAAAAGACACCGCCTTAACGCACTTGAGAACCTGGAAATATACATTTAGTTTTATATACTATATACAAACATAAAACATGTGACGGATCGAACAGACAAACACGAACTCAGACGTAATATTTAAGCCTTTTAAAACTTATTTACGAAAAACAACGCAAGAATTTAGAACCACAGGTATCAACAAACAGAAAGAGCACTAAAGATACCCCAAGACCAAAATTATTGATTTCTATCTGGCTAAATATACCACAGAAACCACCGCAAAATATGATTTTTTAGAGTTACAATAAATTACAATAAGTTTTATTACAAAAACAAAATACAACAACAGCTGACCCGGCGCGATTCGCTTTGCAATGATGATGCAACGCTAAGCTGGGTAGAAAGAGTGATACAATACGCTAAAGACAGAGGAAGGGGAGAGATATTGGTATGGAAGGAACGGTAGTGTAGTTTCGAGTGAGCTTCTCCAAACGCTGTAAGAGTCGCTATGTGGAGTTGGCCCAGGCGCCTTGGCTTGAGGCAGACAAGCGGGTCTCTGGACTTTAACCAACAAATTTCAATACCTACCATACGACCTTAGGAGACAGGGTGAGAACTGCAGTATGCGACAAGTTGGTTAATACTACTGTTATTGGGAATTTTATAGTAAGAAACTAAATGGCACACCAAGCAATGAAGCAATTGATTAATTGAAATACACGGATTACGAAGCATTCCGAAACCCTCATCGACGTGTTGTTCTCTAGTAGCAAGGAAGTGGTAAGTAAAAACGGGAACATCTGCAAATTTCAGACCATGAATCTACTACCTTCAAAGTTAATATATGTACATAGATAATCTAGCCCTAAAAACTTGCCAATTCTTCTGAGACGGTGCAACTTCGCGAACTTTCATAGTTTTATATTGACGGAATGCTGGATCACATCAACAGTTGCTTGATGCCAGTTATGAATTCATTAACTTTGCGGAAACAACCCCACATTAGAATAAAAGTAGAAGCTAATGAAGAAAAGTTTAAATTGTATAGAAAATGTAAATTATATAGAGATTGTGTAGAATAACTAGTACCAAGAGTATAGGATGATTAAAAAAAAGCAATACAAGTTAAAGTATAAAGAAAGAAAAGAAAAATTATCAGAAGTTGTAATCAATGACAAAATCTACTTAAACAGTGTTAAAATTCCGAGAATTTAAGCAATCTCTTTGTGGATATTATTGTGGAAATAAATATAAGTATAAAATATATCGGCTTTGACTTGATCCAGCAGACTAACCAAATAACTTCCTTTAAATTTGAAGATATTATACAAATTGTTAGAAAATTTAAGGGAAAAAGTGGTGGAAGAGGCATATTATCTGAGAGTGTTATGAAGCATTCAGTGGAATATATGGGTACTTTGACGCGTTATGTAATAAATAAATAAGTCTGCAATGAGGAACAGTACCGAAAGAGTGGTAAACAAAAATATTTAAAAAAAAACCTTAAAAGCCTAGGCACTTAGACCAATTAGTACATTGCCTAGCACGGAAAAAATCTTGGAAACCGTAGATAAAATTCAAATACTATATCATATTGAAATTAATAACGTATTAATAAAAGAACAATCAGGTTTCATACGAGACTGTCTAAAGTAAGTAGTTACTATCCAAGTGGAAGGCAGATGTTAACTCGAAGATGAATATCGTAGCGGTTTTTATTGATCTTAATAGAGCTTTCGACAGGGAAATAATGTGGCAAAAAATACTGACCGTAAGCAGCATACCATAGTCGCGTCAACTACGTCAAAAGTGCCAGTCAATATTGGATTGCCCCAAGAATCCGTGTTAGCCCCCAATACTTTGAAATATTAGTGTTAATAATCAAAATGTGGCACTCAAGCATTTAAGATAAAACTGTTTGCTGCTGATAGGCTTTTAACGATCAGTGACAGAAACTTACAGAATGTTATAACTTAGATGCAAACCTGAATGGTTGTGTTTAAATAAACTTAAATGTAATGTCAAACTCATTAACATGAGGAGTACATAGTTAAAAAATTGGTTTTATGAAGACATCACGCAATGACCTGGGTAGGAAACATAAAACCCTATTTTATAGATCTATAGTAAACCCACATTTATATATTGTAAGCGGGACACATACACATATCGATAAGTTGCAAAAAATGCAAACCAGAGCCATGCGGTTTATTTTAAGTAAGTGTTACTATAAGGCTGGGCCTCGCCCGCTACTTAGCTTGTGGATACAATATATGTATATATAAAGAAATTTGATATAACAACGATTGCGGCAATGGCGAACGAAAAATTTTTACGATCTGATCATGTACATACATATTTGAAACTGCTAAATGATTTGGAAAGAAAATATGAAAACAAGACAAGCAATTCTGTTTATGTAAATAAAAATAAAGATATTTAAGAGGTTTAGCAGATTTAAGGGAATATATGAGAAAAAGGTACTGTTATTAAGTCAGCAGCAAATACACCACAACAGCTATAACTATAAAATAAAAAACTGGGGAACTGGTGCGGAGGAAACGGAAATATTCCGTACAATTATTGAATAACAATGCACACATACAGTTAATGTAATTGGAGTTCGTATTATGGTCCTAGTAGTGGAAACAACGGTTGTCGCAAAAATCGCTTGGTCTCAAGTTCCGTGATAGATTGGAATGACACTATTTTGTAGCAAAATTCCGAATATTTGAGTCATGTCGGCATGACAACTTTTTTATTTCATATGAGTTAGGTCGTTAAGGGAGAATATCCAGACACCGAGCTTACGTTAATTTTTTATAAAAATATAGTTCATTCTGCAATAAAAACGATATAAATCCATGATTTAAACATTGTGCAAATCATAAAAATATTATCAAACTATTATATTATTTTTGGCCTCATATGTTGAAAACAAGTGTAATTTATTGAGCTCGAGACCAGGTTTTTCACTTTTACCACTTTGGAAAATCCGTTGTTTTCTCAAATATTCCCTCCATGGAAGAGAAAATTTGAATTCGTCTTATATTCGGTGCAGATGAATGATGTTTGGGTATATATGTATAAGTACATACATATGTGCATACATATATGTATACGGCTTATAGATCATCTGTGTAACTTTGAAAAAATCCAAGTACCTTGTAACTCAACAACTATTTGATGCAGATGTACATTTGGTAAATAGATTCTATAGATGCTATATATTATTTGTTGGGGAAACAGGCGGACTCACGCGCCAATTTAAGATGAAACTTCTATTCACCATTTGCTCCCACCTATTTGACGTAGATATATGATATTCGACACATACATATGTACATGATGCTTTCCATTTCCAGACAACTGGTCAGGTACAAGCATGATTTTTAATTTCGACCAAACTCAAATACATTGTTTGTTGGTCCAAATAATGAGACACGTATTTTTTCTTTTGGCTCGGAAAAATTTTTCGGCCGAATTCAACGCGATTTTGTTTTTCATACAAAAATCGATTATTCAAGTTGACAGTTAGAATTTTTTTTTTTAAAATGCCCATAACTTTGTCAAAATTCAATGGATTCTGGCAATGTTTTTACTAAAATGTCAGTTATTCTTGGTACTTTAAGATAGAATGATATAATGATTGATTTCCATTATTTGAAACTTTTTATTTAACAATAAACAAAAAGTGAAAATTTTTTTTTAACTTTTATTTTCTCAAAAAGTGTATTTTTTTTTTTCTGAAACTTTTTCACCGGGAAATAGACACTTTGAACTACAATCAGTATAAATCACCAATAGCAAAGATTTTTTTTTTTCGGAGTTATGATTTCTTGTAGATATAATTCGTTTTTGGGGTACACATATTTTCTTTAATATATAATCCCAAAAGTCTGATCAATATCTATAAAGAATATGTCTTAATTGGCGCACCAAAGCAAGCCCGGTATGCTAGTATAACATCATTTTGAAACCGTCGTTTAAGGGTATTGATTTGAATAAAAACAAAAGGAAGTTAGCATGATTGTAACGTACCAGGGTCAGAATTTCTCAAACGGATCACCTGCATGCGGTGAAAAATTATTTTTGCTCCTTTTTTCAGTTTTTCTGTAGGCATTAATGATGCAAACAAAACCCCAGTTGGATTTTCTAAACAAAAAATTTTCTGTTAAAGATATTGTTAGTAAATGTTTTTCGTAATTTTTTTTTCAAAGATCAATTACGAACGATCTATCAGACCGATTTAGATAATTCGACCGCCATTTTAATCGTCATTTAATATACATTACGTCTAACTTTTCCCGAATAAAAAAATTGAATCTGAGTCAATTGTTTATATATTTGTTTATTACAAATTGAAGAAAAAATGTCTTCTGCGCCATATTTCGACATAAAGAAACCATATATACTACATTTCACGCTAAACAATATTACGTTTTGAAAAAATGGCCCACAATCTGGAAAAAAGTTATTTAGCCTTGAACGTCATGATGCAGCGTTTGGAGCGCGCTCGGACGTGCAACGTTCGGCCATACGCGCGGTGATATGCGCCCGCCATTCTTTCACCGCATTCAGGTGATCCGTTTGAGAAATTCTGACCCACCACACTCATTTTCCAAAATTTTGATTCTCCCTAATTGAATTCATTATACCAAATTTGAAAGAAGTCGCGACATGATTTAGTAAAATATTGAATATTTTAATTTGTTGTAAATTACCAATATTTGAGAGATGTATTAGTATGCTCGAAGATGAGCAATACCATGGTCATTCCCGAACATTTATAATTCCATGTATTTCATAATCGATCTTGTCTATCAAATTTGAGCAAATTACCTTGTATAGTTAATAAATATCGGATTTTTTTATGTCTGTTTTTTACTGTTATATGAGAGATGGGTTGGTTTTTGTTCGATTTGAACAATTAAAATGCAATAGATATGTCTACCAAATTTGGCAGAGTTTGTTGCATTGGTTTCGGATATATACTTACTTGTTTGCTCTAGAGTGGACGGTGCCAAGTCCACTTCCTTTTTTTATTCGGTGTATTTGTTTATGTAGCCCAACCTTTCTTATGAATTTTGAGCGAAATGCGTTTAATGGTTAGATAAATATCGCGTTTTTACATTTATTGAAAATTACCGTTATATGAGAGATGGGGTGTTTTGTCCGATTTTAACAATTTTCGAAATTTTGCTTATTGACTTGAAATGCAGTATGTGTACCAAATATGGTAAAGTTTGGTCAAGTAGCTTCGAAGATATGTTTTTCTTATAAAGTAGGCGGGGCTACACCCATTCCCCAAAAAAAATTTTCACACGTAGTCTTTTCCCAAACCCAATCCTTACTGAAATATCGCGGTCTTTCGATTTTCCCAAAACACCGTGTGGTCCTGGTTACTGTCCGACTTCGGCCATTTACAATACCAATGGACCTTGGGTCCGCAATGTGAATACCAAGTTTCGTAGAATAGCTCAATATTTACTCGCTAATACTTCTAAGAATTTTGGTATAAATATGTCTATATCTATCCCGGTTACTTTAGCTGATACAAACAACGGTTAGGAGAATAACGGTGGGCACCACCATTGCGCTCGGGTATAATAAGCTTTCTACCACAGATCAGAGAAACTACGTCATAATTCCAGAAATTTTAATAAATAAATATATACCGCACAGGTACCATCTTTTATAAGAGCGTACAACTACCGACGTATGCTGACGAAATTCATAACAGCCGCAATCGCGACCTTTCCAAATAGGATGAAGACGTACATATATAGAAAGGGTAGGAGCTGAATAAACACAAGACGAAATAATTCAACAGTCAGCGCATATCCATCGTGAGTTATAATTTTAAAAAAGTTGCATACTTCGTCTACGTATGTAGGAAACTGTTTTGACACCGCTGGTTGTAGCAGGGGAAGAGCGTATCCTTCTCTATGTTAGAAAGACTGAAAGAACGAATTGGCTGGATTTTCTAATTAGCGTCAGAATAAAGATACACCTAATAAACACTTTGAAACTTGAAAATGGAATCTATTCCGATTATATTTGTTTATATATTATGTGTGATAAACAAAACAAAGCTTCATTCGTATGGTTGAAGGTCGACCATTCTTTGTGCTATATTATTCATCAGTGATGAAAAATGGTTCTAGGCTTTTTTCTAATCGAATATTTCTAATCCGGTTGTTTTAATTGCACCCTCAATTTTTTTCCATTGTTTTCTTGATATAATTTTATAATAACATTTATTAATATTACCTTTTGGAATGCTGGATAAAGGTGGCAGCAAACAAAATGTGTGGTAACTATCATCACAACCATCACAGAGCAGCATTGATTCCTCTACATCGCCGCGATTGCATATGTGACAAATATATTTCATCAAAGGATCAACTATTTGAGGATCAGGTGCTTTCTTTTGGGTCACTGCATTGCTTGAAGCCATTCCAAAACTAAGGCGACGTACCCCAGTTGCCGATGTAGAACTGCCGGCAGAATTAAAACAATGTAATAGATCCTTTTTGACATCCTCCCTTATTTCGACCTTGACACAGTTGCGTGATGCACTTCCCAGTCCGCAGTTGGCACTTGAATGGGCAAAGCGCTTAGAGCGTCGAGCATTGTTTTCATTTGGTGGCGCAATCTGTTGGCGTGTTGGTATTTCGTGAGCTTTATAATCCGTACCATCTTCTAGCTTCACTGCATCCACGGTGCTACCTACCCCAATACCAGCTCCTAGTACTTTACCCGAAGTGTAAACTTCAAATGGGTGGAGTATACGTTCGTAATGAGATTTCAATGTAGCACCAACGCTTTTGCTCGATGGGTATGACATCCGATTTGCTACTTTCGCCCATTTGCGTTCTTTCGTTGTTTGTTCCATACCACCCTCTTCTTGAACAAAACGATGTAAGGTATATAAGTCCAAGGCTTTACGTTCAACCATTGGTATTTTGAGCGAAGAGCCCTGCAATTCCCAAAACTTGGCGATTTGGTCCAAGAAATTAAGCTTCACTCGAGTCTTTGCTTCCAATTCATTAAGGCGTTGTACGCGAGGGGTGAACTTTAATTTGTCTACGTCTACGGCAAAAGGTGGAGACCACGACTCCGGTGGCAAAATTTTGGCAATCCCACATTTCTCAGCAATTGGCCGAATTTTACTAATGTAAGCGAGTGGATTCTTGAATTCTTCTTGTGTAGGTCGAAAAACGGGGCACTCAACTGGAGTGTCGAAGTGAAATTCTTCTGTTTTATTTAAGTTAAATGTACTAGAGCTGTGGGGATGTAAATGTGTTGCTGGTTTTGCTCGGCCTCGGTCATTTGCTAGATGAGGACAACTATTGTGGTACTTTTTGGCGGATAACGTTGTGGAATTAATACCTCCACAGATGCTTGTGCTTTGTTTTTCATCACCAGAAATATTTCCTGTGGCCGAAGTTCCCGTACCAGCACTGTTGACACCACCATCATTATTTTTATTTGAGTCTGACGAATTGGTATTGCGATCGGATCCATTGGAGCTACTGTTACATTTTTTTCCAGAATCACTACCACTCACATTTCCTCCAGTAGACGTTCGAGTACGTAGCCGTCTAGCTGGCGTTGAGTTGCCACTTGTACCAGATGATGAAGATGCGGCTGACACACAACACCCCTCTGAAGCGGTAATTTTAGCCGACATGACTTTCACTGAGTCTAGTAATGTATAGTATTAACGAAAAGGAAAAAAGCATGTAATTAGTGATTTGTTTATATATAACGGATACAGTACTTATTACTTTAGTTATCATTTGAATACTTTAATCTAAGAGAGAGGGCAAACTCAGCACATTTGCACAGTGCTGGCAGCGAGCACTTCTGCGGGCTACACGTGCTACATGAAGAATGAAGGGATGTCAAATCCCGAGAAGCTCTACTAGCCGAATATCCACAACAGTTAAACCTGTTACAACAACAACAACAACAACCCTGTTTCAAATCAGAAGAATTCCGGTAAGGAGATGCTCTGTATTAGTGATCCCAACTCAGCACCCGGTTGACCGCAAGGCAACTGAAGAGTAACTGAAAAGTGTTTACTAAATATACTTTACATAAACTTCGGTGGCCAATGGTTTCGCACCTTATGTAAGCAGGCGTAAGTTGCTTGGTCGTCAGGCCCTGCTAGATAGAAGGATCCGTTTTTCGGATCTGTTTGTTTTCAATATAATAAACGTTAATATAATTTGTGCGGAATTATCCAATTTAATTAATCGTTATATTCCGCCTCGTGATCTTCGACGTATTAAGCTATTTATCGAAGATAAGCATTCTACAAGCTATGCTTTTAACGAGCCGATAGCGAGATCTATGCGGTTAGCTGATCAATACTGTAATATTCTTAATTTTAATTGTTGTTTGTATAGATTTAACTTATATTTGTATTAAAATAAAAAGTTATTACTTTGTAGACTGTATGAAATAAATAAATAAATAAATTAGAATTATAGGATAACGTAATAGAATAAGTATAATGTAAAAAATTTAAAGTGTTTGAGGGCATTGATGTAGGAAAACATAGATTAAAGGAAATAATTGTGAAGTTGTTAAAAAAGTATAAACTGTGTACGTGCTAATTAAAGACTAAATATCTATTTGGGCATTAATCATATGACATTTCAAAAAGCTGTCCTATTTATTTGCGTAAATTGGATGTCAAGAAGAGAAGAAATAGGTACTAGCAATCTAAGTCAACAAAAATATTTTACGCGAATATAACATGATATAATTTTGTCGGAAACACATGTGACTGCAGTCGTAGAAGGTAGTGAAATAAAAACAAAAAACTTTAAGAAACTAAACTATTCATTTATATGCGTGAGGAAGTTAAAACGGCTATAAGTAATTGACTAAGGGGCTCGAAAACTGGGATGCTGACTACAAAATGCATGATAATAATAAAGATGTGCAGACGACTGGCGGGTAAATCCTGACAATACAGATTTATGGTACGCCGTGATAGTCTCGCCGATTGTGGCCTATTGGGGAGTGGCTTTGGTCTCAAGGAGCACGATCTCATCGGTGAGGAAATCGCTTTCTAAGCTCCAACGTTATATAATCCAAGAACATGGAAGTGCTGAACAGAAGGCTCCCACTGGCTCAGGTCCCCATGGATGATATCATCAAGGTTACCAAATTACAAAGATTTGATTGTTCTAGGAAATAAAGCGACATGGAGTGGGCCTTCACTAGAAAGGCATCTCCAGGTGAGCAACCTGCACTAGTACACGGACGTGCTACACATACTTCTGCTCAGGGCTGGAGTCGAATCCAACCCTTGTCCAGAAACATATTTTTGCAGCATATGCCAGAGATAGCTCTACCCAATCTCCACTTCGGTATGTGGCCCCGTGTTGCACGCGCTCCCATTACGCAAACTGTGATCTCGCGAGCGAGTTAATAGTAGAGGACTAGCGTTTATCACACACAACACAGTGTAGTATCGTCTTATTGAAGAAGGCATCGAACGCCCGGGCATAGATATCCGGTCAGGCGATGTCGAGTTCGAAAAATTTAATGTTTAATGTTTATATATCCCTGCCATCTGCTGCCCGGCAGGATATCACCCTGACATAGGTGCGCTTCTCAGAGGTGAAGTAGGTGTTTTTAATTCGCTCCAAGAGTGAAAAGGCTCCATCCGAACTCCACTTCGGTAAGGTGTAATTCGTGCGACGGATGGAGCCATCTTAAACGTCTGCTCAGGCCTAAAGACCCATAAGGAGCGGTCCACAAATTATGTGGCCTCATATTGTTCGCGTCCTATGGCGTTCATAGCCTCTACGGCGCCCTCAGTCGCACCTAGTGCGCCGGTGCCTAGCACCGGCAGAAACACAGCTGTCCGGTCAGGCGATGTCGAGCTCGAAATATTTAACGTTGATATACCCCTGTAGCCTGCTGCCCGGCAGCATATCACCCTGACACAGGTGCCCTACTCAGAGGTGAAAGCCTACCAGCTGATCGTAGGGGAAATGATTTGGCAGAGCAGATAGACGATTCGACATTCTGCACGATGAACGATGATGCCCCTACCAGGATTATGGGTAGCTGCAGGAGCTCGCCTGACCTAACAATATCTAGCGCAGGTCTGATAAATAGCATAACGTGGCGACCTATGATATCGCTTACATCAGACCACCTACCCATAATCATCTCGATTGACAGACCTGCTGACTTTATTCACGGGACCACTGGACTTACTTGCGTCAACTTTAAAAATGCTGACTGGGTCGGGTTTGCGGAGTTCTCTGACAATTTCTTCAGACCTCTTCCCACACCCACCGACGTTCGCAAAGGCGAACAGAAGTTCCGCAAGCTGGTTGCGTCTGCTGCGGCTCACATTATCCCGGCAGGGAGGATCCCCGAGACTGGAGCGGCTGCTTTAGCAAATGCGCCTGAACGCCTTCGCCACTCCGATCCCCGAAATCCTAATATAAGGAATTTGAGCGTGGCGGTTCGGAGGTTGGTAGATGAACAAGCGAAACAAGTGGGAGGAGCACCTGAAGTCATGCAACCAAGTCACGGGTTTCGGTAAGCTCTGATCCACCGTGAGGTCCTTGTCTAACCCGACGAAGCGCGACGGCCGAGTGGAAATTTATACGGATATCGTGCCTCGTCGGAACCGAAAAGATGCGCGAGCTATTTTAGCCGGCAAGTCATTTTGCATTCTTCAGGTGATAGGGCCAAGCGAAAGGTGACCAGAAAGCTGCGCACACAGTCAAACACAAGCGCGCCTCTTGCTTTCACTGCCTTCACTTAAGGCGAGGTGAAGGAGGCCATCGGGAAAGCGAAACCCTTACGGCAATTGGACCTGACGGGCTAAGCGCGTTGATGCTAAAGAATTTAAGCCCCGCGCGAGTTGAGTTCTTTACAGGAATCCTCAATCTGTCAATGACCACTCTAATCATTTCTGGAATTTGGAAGGTTGTTAGGGTGGACCGACTGCTGAAACCAAGGAAACCAGCTGATAAGGGAGACTCCTATAGGCCGATTTCCCTGCTTTCGCCAGTGATAAAGACACTTGAGACACCTACTCCTCCCGCACCACACTTATCACCTGGGCTCGGCTAAGCATCATTATGACTTCCGAAAGGCGAACAGTACAAAAACCGCACTCAACGCCATAAACACACAGGTGAATCGCGGTCTGAACCAGAACTGCCCCTGCGAGACAACCGTCCTGGTAGCGTTGGACCTGTCAAAGGCTTTCGTCACAGGCTTTTGTCACAGTTGCCATTATCGAGCAATCATCGGCATAGGAGATTGTTGTGACTCCCTCTGGCGTTTGAGAGAACTTGGATATAATGATTAAACAAGAGTGGAGACAGAACGCCACACTGCGGTATACCTTGTTTAATCCTCCTTAGTTTAGATGTTTTGTCTCTGAGCAATACCGATGATTGACGACCTCACAGGTAATCCGCGGTCCACCGTTTCAGTACCTGCGGGAGAGTCGATGCTTTCACGTCAGCTAGTAGCGTGGAGTGGCTGACTGTGTCAAAAGCTTTAGACAGGTCCAACGCTACTAGGACGGTTCTTCCGCAGGGGCGGTTTTGGTTAAGACCGCGATTCACCTGTGTGTTTATGGCATTAAGTGCTGTTGCTGTGCTGTGCACCTTCCGGAAGCCATGTTGATGCTTAGCCTATTCTAGGTGGTATGTGTAATACGGGAGGAGTAGGGCCACAAGTGTCTTTACCACTGGCGAATGCAGGGAAATCGGCCGATAAGAATCACCCTTATCAGCTGGTTTCAGCAGGGGGACCACCCTCCCAACCTTCCAGATGTCAGGAATGATGAGGGTGGCCATTGACAGATTGAGGATTCCTGTAAGGAACTCAACTACCGCGGTGCCTAAATTCTTCAGCATCAACACGTTTAGCCCATCAGAGCCAATGGGCTTGGGGGATTTTGCCTTCCCGAGGGCCTCCTTCACCTCGCCACAAGTGAAGGCAGTGAAGGCAAGAGGCGCGCTGTTGTTTGGTAGTTTGCACAGCCTTCTGGTCACCTTCCGCCTTGCCCTATCCCCCGTAGGATGCAATATGAAATGCCGTCTAAAGTAGCTCGCACATTTCTTCGGGTCCGACGAGGCTCGATCCCCGAATCGCCGCGCTTCGTCGGGTTGGATAAGGACTTTTTGTTTATTTGTTTATTTGTTTATTTGTTTATTTGTTTATTCATCTATGAAACAATGGTTTCTTACAGACTAGTTACGACAATTGATTAAATTAAATACAAAAATTTTAATAGTTAAAGAAGAGAATACAAAAGATTAATAAATAGATTTCTAGGATAAGAAAAATCAAGTAAGATGGAATTCGAGATTATATTAAATTCACTTAAAGCACGAGCCAGAGGGGCATTGCGCGCATACTCAGTTTTACAGTTTTCACAATAGAACGGCAATATGTTACGCAAATTTCGCTGAGGAATGTTGAAATTTATGCGTCCTAAGAGAAAAGGACAATCAACACTACCATTAATAATACTAAAAGCAAAAGTTAAGGAGAGTACAGAACGTCCCTTTTCCAAAGGATCCAGATTAATTAAAAGTAAACGACTACTATACGATGGAATAGGATCCGCAAAGTTTAAAGACCGCAATGCAAATTTTAGAAAAGCCTTTTGGACACGTTCCAATCTATTACTCAAATTTTTGTGGAATGGCCTCCATATAAATGTAGCATATTCCAAAATGGGACGGACAAAAGATGAGTATAATAATTTAATGGTATATGGATCAGAGAATTTTACACAGTTTCGTCTTACGAACCCCAAAACAGAGAAAGATCTAGAAATTACATGACTGATATGTCTATTAAAAGAAAATTGGATGTAAAAATTACACCAAGATCTTTGGCCTCAACGACAGATACTAGTGGTGACTCCGCAATATTGTAATACGTCGGTAATGTACTGCGAATTTTTGCATAAGTAACTTTAAAGCACTTACTGATATTTAAAGAAAGACGCGATTTAATGCACCAAAGACTAAGTTTGTTGAGATCCGCCTGGAGCATACTAGCATCAGTTTCATTTTTGATCACCGAAAATACTTTCAAGTCATCGGCATATAGCAGAAAATTGGCAAAAGAGAAACATGAGCTTATATCGTTTATAAATAAAACAAAGAGTAAAGGACCTAAAATACTTCCCTGGGGAACCCCAGATGTGGCAATGAAAGCATCTGACGATATGTCATCTATAGAGACAACACAGCGTCTGTTAGTCAAATAAGACTTGATCCACTCTAAAAAAACAGAATGGAAACCAAGACAGGCTAACTTATAAAGTAAGATCGAATGAGATACTCTGTCAAACGCTTTGCTGAAATCTGTGTATATGCAGTCCACCTGGAATCCAGCTGAAAATGTTGTAATACAGTATTCATAAAATACAGCTAAATTGGACACAGTAGATCGATTGGAAACAAAGCCATGTTGGTTTGGCAGAATCAGGTTTTTCGTTATGAAATACATTTTTTCTTTGACTATAGTTTCAAAAAGTTTCGAAACAGTTGATAGTTTGGAGATGGGCCTGTAATTGCGAAAATTATTTTTATTGCCACTTTTAAATATAGGGTTAATAGAGGTAACTTTCCATTCATTGATGAAGATACCCGACGCAAGACATATTAAAAATAAGTTTTAGAGGAAAGGTAGAGCGGGACAGTTCTTGAAGAGATGAGCGGAGAAACCATCCACATCCACTTTCATAGATGATTTCAGTCTAGATATACCTGTTACAACATCATCTAGTGACACTTTCAGAGCCCCAAAACTGAAAGCCGTATCTGTATTGGGGTCAACATCAGGCCAGGAATTACCATCATCACAAACGTAATTGGCACTAAAAAATTCAGCAAACAGATTCGCCATCTCCGTAGGGCAACTAGCGAATTTGTCATCAAGAGAGACAGCAGAAGGTATGCCAGAGCCACCTCTCTTAGACTTTCTGAAATGCGAAAAACCTTTTGGATTTGATTTAATGCTTGACTCTACTCCCAGAATATAATTTTTATAAAGAAACTTATTTAAACAATTAAACTCCTTCACATATTTTTGATATTTATCAAAGAAAATCTGTCTTCCAGAGACCTTAAACTTCTTAAACAATTTATTTCTAAGGTTCTTTAACTTTTTTAACTCACGATTATACCATGGTAGCTTGTATGGCTTAATTTTCAAAATTGGCACATTCTTCATACATAAATCAGATAACACTATTTTAAAAGAGTTATAGCATTCAGAGACATCCTGCACTGAAATTAATTCGTCCCATTTCAGCATCGAAATGGAGTTATTAAGCTTGATAAAATCGCAGTACTTATAGTTAAAAATATTTAATTTAACAGGTAGTTTTTTAAAATTTATAAAATTCAAATTTCAGAACTAATGCGACGTGATGCATATCAGACTGAGAAAAAGGGCAATGACAAATTTCAATATTACAATTTATATTGTCACTTAAAAAAATTAGGTCAAGAATTCGATCCAACTTGTTAACATACTTATTAATTTGCATAAGATTAAGACTTAGAAGACTATCGATGAGGTATGACTCATGCGGGGCAGTAATATTATTAGGGGTGAGACCAAAGTTCGAAAAAGTGCCAGACCAACACACATTGCATAGGTTAAAATCACCTAAAACACATAGGTGATTGTCCCCAAGTTTATTCAGAACTAGCGAGCTGACATTATCAGCATGCGCACGATAAAGATCATCTTTGCTATTTGGAGGAATGTATGATGCCATGATAAATAATGAATCATGGAGCGACGAGCCCGTGACACATACACAGATCTGATCCAGAAGCGAATCATCATTCTCAAGCTCAACTGAAAATGTATGCAAATTGCGCTGAACTGCAATTAAAACACCTCCTCCTCTTAGGCATCCAGTTATTACAGCGTCTCTGTCCTTACGGTAGACATTGTAAAGGTTTGCGTCGAAGAATTCATTGTCGAGAAAGTCCGAATTCAGCCATGTTTCAACAAGAACAAAAACGTCGTAGTCGAGCTGAGAACTAAAAATACGAACTAGTTCAGATTTGGTACAAATGCCAGAGGTATTTTGGAAGTACACCTTTAAATCGGCAGCACTCCTATCGCGCTCTTTAAATTTAGTGTTGCTTGAGTTCTGGTGAACCTTCTTTTTTACACTTACGTTTGCCCGTGATCGCTTTTCCGAATATGCCGAAAAGGGCGAACGGAGACACGTGCAGGCCAGAGCTCAGCATTGAGCATTTTGTCAAACCAACAATCAGGAACTCCAAGTTTAAAGGAAATGCGCTTCAAAGTATTAGTAGGTGTCTCCTTTTTCACAAGACTGTAGCAGTCTAGCAGTTGTTGCTCAATACCAGTATGATTTACCACGTAGTCAATAATATTAACATTCGTAACAGATGGCGAGAACGACGAGATATGCAGCCACTTTTTAGGAACAATAACTTCAAGCTCGGCGTTAGCATTTGAACCAATAACACGCATTCGATTCCTTTTCACTTTCCTTTTCAAAACTGATGTCCATTCTGATTTACTGCCAGCAGGCTGTAAATTGAGATTTTCTGTAGCAGCGGCGGTGCCAGCACATAAAACAACAGACTCGTCATTGTTCAGAGGGACCATATTATTGCTGGCCACAGCAGCATAGCTAACAGCAGCGCTTGGCGAAGCCACGATAGCAGCAGGAGCAGCGGCGCTAGGCGCAGCAACGACGGCAGCAGGTACAGCGGCGACAGCAGCCGCAGCCGGAGAACGAAGAGACATAGACGAAGATCGCGTAAGTACTTGATTAGCAGGCACAATTGGCTTCACATTGTTGGTGCATGAAGTAATAAATAATTTATTAAAGGATGTACCAACAAATGTGCGAAGATCATTAATTTCTGTAGTAAGAGTCGAAATAGCGTTGTCTTTTTCTCTTAAACTACGATGCATAGCAAGCAAGTCTGAGTGCATGCACTCAGTTTTTTTTACCATTTCATTTTTCTCTTTGAGCAGAGTATTTATGAGATCAAACAAGCGCCCATTATCAGCACGAACACAAGTAATTTCAGTGAGCACGGATTCCAGACTAATTTGTTGCTTCCTATTACTCTCTATTATTTGATCACTTTGATTAGGAGCACCCTTCTGAGAGATAATTGTTGTGACGCAATTACTAGCAACAGTATTAGTTAGCGTAGAGGCTGGTCTCACATTCACATCAGCGGGAGGCGGGGGAGACCGAATTGAATTTCGACGAGCGGCCGCACAGCCTTTGCAAAAAAAGCTTTTGTTCGAGTTGATCAGAAAATCGACATCAGCAGGCAATATACCAACACAGTCAGTGTGGAAAAGTTCATTGCACTTTGCACATTGGACTCCAGGCCGCGAACGGTCAACCTTTTGACCACACACGCACGGCATTATAACACTTTGAGCACTAGATTTATTTATAATTATAAAAGAGTCACTGTCTCAAGGAAACCTTGGCACCATAGCACTAAATCTGGTGTTTGATTGAAATCTCAATGTATGCAAAAAAAAAAAACTTTCACGGAGCGTTAAATATAAACACGTCCGCACAGTACGACGATGAACGACTTTCACGGTAGACCAGAGCTTACTAACACCCGTGAGTAGGTTGCAGGGCTTCAGATGCTCCTCCCACTTGTTCCGCTTTGGTGGTGATCTAGCTGTTTAGGTGTACAGTAAAGCAACCATTTCTTTACTATTCCTGCTGTAGACTTAGGATCGTTATCTTGTTAGAAGATCCAGGATTGATCTAAGCCCAATTTCTCGACTCTGGGGAGCACATTTTTTTTTAAATGTTTAGATAATCTGTTTTGTTCATTGTGCTATCAATAAGCACCAGCCCTCCCTCTCCACTTGCCGCCGTGCACCCCCAAATCATCACCAAACCTCCACCATGCTTTACAGTGGATTTAATGTTTTTGTGTTCGAATTCCTAATTTTTGTTTCGAAAACTTCGAACTTGCTTTCGTCAGAAAAATTGCAGTATTTAGAACGATTTGTCCTTCTTTTTATACTTTTCCGCAAATTCTAATCATCGCTTTTTTTCTGGACACGTCTTCAGACATTTTGACAGCACTGCCAGTTGGATCTACCTTTGCAGCTCTCACAACTACAACTGATCGTATTTCTGTTTTACTGAATCGCTTTGGCCTACCCGAATGTGATCGATCTTCTAATACACTAAACTTTTTTTGGCTTATCAATAATTTTTTTCACTGTATTATGGCTTCTTCCAATTATCGAAGCAATTTCACGTAAAGATTTTCCTTCTTTCTTAAAATTTATCACTAATTTTCTTACTTCAAGTGAAGTTTGCTTACCCATTGTCAAATTGATGTGCTCTCGGCTAATTTCCAAACGCAAATAATATTCTATTCTAAGCAAGACGTAAAACTAGGTTTTAATAATGAATAATAATGAACTTTTTATCGCTGTCCGAAAACTAAAAGAGAAATAAATATCTAGCCCTGTATTGGCAATATATAGCTAAACCAAAGAGACAGAATTGGATTACAGTTAGTACACAAAGCTTTGATGCAATACTGTTACAAAAGCAAGACGATAATTGTAGGTAGTTGTTGAAATAACCTATATTGTAATTATGTATTCACGCATGTAAGCTCACTCTATTACTCTGATTGGTGTAAGGAAACGCTTTGTCGAACTATTGTAGCTCACTCGCATACATAAGTAACTCAATAACATGACCACTCATTAAATGTCAACCGAACCACATGCACGTCTTTCTTTGGAGATAACTGCATGGCGCAGTCTGTGAAAAAATAAATAAATAAGAAATATGGTCTAACAATTACATAATTTTATGGGCAAAGTTAATTCAAAATTTTATACGGGCTAAACCACGGGAAAGACCACTAAAGGCAGTCCGATACATTTACAAAATCGAAACTATGGATTATGTCAAAAAAGTAGAAGACTTAAAGTAGAGCGGTAATCTGTCTGATAACTGGAGAATTTTCTGGCAAAACTTTGAAATTGTTACTGTGTCCATAGAATTGGATAAAAAAAACCAGAACAGGTAAAGGTGGCAGTTTGCCTAAATGCAGCTGGTTCATGTGTGACAAAAATAGTAAGAAATATAAAGAAGTAACCTTGGCGTTTTAAGAATTCTGTAAACCAAAATACAATGAGGTATGCGAAAGTTTCGTTTTTCATAATCCAAACCAGGCAAATGGAACCATTTGATAATTTTTTATTGAAAATTAAGATGATGCGGCGATCTGGCGAAAATCGCATGGTGCGCGCCAGAATAGTGCTAGGAGCAAGTGACAAAAGGCTGCAGAAAAGATTGTAGGACATTCCGAATTTAACAATGGAGACAGCGAATGACTTGGCGCGAACAGCAAAGGTGTCTGATCAGGAAATCACGAACATAATAGAGGAGAAGCAGCAGTGAATGTGGTACATAATAAAAAGAAGAATGTCGAAGCTCGAAAAAATTATAAGACAAAAAGTGATATAGATAAAACTAACATTTCTAACTAAACATTTTCAAACGTATTAAAAATATATACATAAACTGTTCATTTTGTGGAAGATCACATGTCAAAGGCAAATGCCCTGCTTATGGGAAAGTATGTAATAATTGCAAAGGAAAAAATCATTTTGGGGTATGTAAAAAGAAAGGTATAGGAGAACGCAAAGTTGAAAATAAAAAGGTAAATTCAAGCTATTAATATGGAAGAAGTAGTCAAATGTGGTGGGAAATGATTGAAATTGAAAGCAAAAGTAAACTTAGGAAATTCAATACAAAAAAAATAAAGAATGGAAAAAATCAAGTTCTTTTTAGGATTTGCATTAATCCAAAAGAACTTAACATGACTATTAAACAATTACTATGAAATTCCAATATTTGACCAGATAAAAACAAAGCTGGTGAATAAGAAAATATGTTCGGTAGTTGATTTAAAAGACGGTTATTAGCAAATTGCCTTAAACGAAAAGTCAAAATAAAGTATGCAGGTTTAGTACAACACTTGGTTGCTTTAGAGTTAAGCGTTTGCCGTTTGGCAGAAAGATAGCTATAGAAGCATTTCAAAATGGAGAAAATTTCGAAAACACCTATAACCTCAGAGTGTGTGTATACATATTGATGGCATTTCGATTGCTGCAGAAAATGAAAAGGTGCATCACGAAACTCTTAGGATAGTGTTGCTAAGAGCAGCGGACCGGAACGTAAAATTTAATGTAAACAAAATTCAGTGGAAGAAGGACGAGTTTGTTTTTCTAGGGCACAAGATATAGAAGGAAAGTATGCGATCGAAATGGATTAAAAGGGATTGTGGATTTGCAAAAAATTATGGGGTTTATAAATTATTTACGGGAGTGTATTCCTAATCTGGCTGGGCTAAATAGCCCGCTGAGGGAATTAATGAAAAACTTTATAGTTTTTGAATTTTTGCCAGTGTCTGGATATTATTAAAAAAATTATTTTGGACGCTCCCATTTTGAAACCGTTTGATGCTAAGGACAAAATAACTTTGCAAACAGATGTTTCGAAAAATGGTATAGGATGTACATTGATACAACAGAACCGACCCGTTTGCTTTGCGTTATGGGGCTTAACCCATGCAGACACGATTTGCTCAATTAGAGAAGGATGCGGTGTGTTCGCCTGCCAAAAACATCACAATTACATTTACGGAAAAAGCGTTGACGTATTAACAGATCACTAGCCTTTGTTAGGTAAAGGGTATTTTTTTTAGACATGTGGTTCTCGAGAAGAAATAAAACGCCTATAATTTAATGTTATGGCCAAGAATTTAGCTTTATTATAAAGATAAGGGTTGGCCATTATGTTTTAAAAATGATTGCGGGCAAGCGACCGCTGCGACTGGCTCGAATAAATTCCAGCCGAGGGGCCAATTTATTACCACTTTTATCTGCGTAGTCAAGCGACTTCACATAATTCTACAAAAAATTATCCAGCGGTGTTAAATCGCACTATCTTGGAGGCCACGCCACAGGCCCACGTATCTCGCGCCGTGTTCGTGCGTTCACAAAAATTTCTTTAAAGAAATATATAGTTTCGTTGGCTGTATGGCATGTAGCACCGTCTTGTTGGAACTAGGTCGTCCATATCAACATCCTCCAATTCAGCCACGGAAGTAATTAATTATGGTTCTATAGCGTTCCCCATTGACTGTAACATTATGGCCGCCTTGATTTTTGAAAAAATATGGGCCAAAAATTCCGTCTGTTCATAGAGCAGACCAAACAGTGATTTTTTCAGGATGTAACAGCGTTTCAACAATGGCTGGTGGATTATCAACACTCCAAATGCGACAATTTTGTTTATTAACTTACCCATTCAACCAAAAGTGAGCCTCATCGCTGAACAAAATTTCGACCGAATATTGGACGTAGCTCCCGATGCATCGCGCGAACCGAATCATTAGTTTGGTCATAAATTTGCACGATTTGCAAACGTTGTTCCGGAGTAAGTCTGTCCATTATGAAATGGCAAACCAAACTGGGCATAAATCAAGCAACAGCTGTCAAAAAGATAAATGGTGATAAAAGTATTGATTCACCCGTTATAAAGAAAAAAGATTGCAGCAAAATACTCTTACCAAAGTTGCAACGTATGAAACTGAAACAGGAAAATTCAATCTAACTTTTAATTATTTACCTGGTAAATATTTATATTTAGGTGATTGACTGGCACAAAGTTATGCGAATAAAATTGAAAACGAAGATACAATTGAAGGAATAGGAGAAACGGTACACACGATTAATGTCTCGGATGAAAATAAAGAGCAATTTTAGATAGAAACAGCCAAAGATTGCTTACTACAAAAGGTCGACTATTACAAAAATAGATGGACTAAAGATAAAAAAAAACCGATGAAAAATTTAAATATTTAAAGGGTTATATACACTTGTGTTGGTCGAAAAAATTATTATTATTGTATTTTCTTGAAGTATGTCCTTTCAAGTTTATTTTCTCCAAGAAGATCTGAGCACTAGAGTCAAGGTTACAGCTGTCAACAGTGCGCTCTTTCTCTTTCCGAATGTCCCAAATGTATATCCAAAACTTTAAACACAATAATCTCAAAATGATGTTTTTCTAAAAGTCCCGTTGCGGTGAGCAACCATGTGACCTATCAATCTAATTTTTTGCATACTACTTGGAAACTGAAATATCTCATATTTGAACGAAGGAATTTTTATTTAGAACAAAAGTTGTTTTTTCGGAATGAAAAAACTGAACTTTTAGACCTTCAAAAATCGAACTTTTCATTAAAATCATCACCATTTGTGTAAAAATGTTTATTTCGCTGAATCCTTCGTTCAAGTACGGCGCTTTGATATAAACTAAAGGAAACTGTTTTTTCGTCTGTATAATTTATAGAGCTTGTGGCCAGGTTCGTATTAGGAATAATATGAGAAAACAACAATTTTTCAAAATGGTAGAAGTGATAGCTGCTATTTCGGAGATCACCACATCTCCTCATCAGACTTCTTTCTTTCTAGTCCTTACCTGGCTTTGAATCATGGTACACGGGATTGTTAGTCGAGCACGCAACCACTCAGCCACGCAAACCGTGTGAAAATTGTTTGTTTTTCTCACTATTCCTATCTCCATCCATACCACTATTAAGTGTGACTTTTCGGCACTCTGTGCTTAACAGGGTGGTCGGTATTGCTTGTTTTTACAAATCTATAAGCTTTTTGTTCAGCCTGTAGTTTTGCTTGTGTTTTTTTTTTAGGTTTGTTCATCCTTTATTATAATTATTTTTATTTTTGGCCTTATTTTTTATGAATCGTCTGAGTAATTTATAGAGCTTTTGGCCAGGTTTGTATTAGGAATAATATGAGAAAACTGTTTTTGATTTTGATTGCAGATGATCCATTAGCTACTTACCATGCTCACCGCGAAGCCTGTAAACAAAAGTGTTTAAACGCAACAGCTGTAGTGCCAACAAATGAGCACATTTTTAACTAAAAAATTGAATGAAACATCTTTAGACATACATACATACATAAACGTACCCGCAGTGTTTCATTATTAAAAAAAAATACTGTCTGCAAAAAAAATCATCAAAAAACTGATTTTTTTTTTTCAAAGAATAAGTGAAATTATATTCTAACATTAAATTACATCGACCGTACTATCGGTTCAAATAAAGTTTTCTGGCATTTTTTAACATGTGTTTTGTTTTTATTTAAAATTTCAGATAGCTCTCAAAATCCCTTACAATATCACTTTCTGTTAAGTTAAGGAAAGTGTAGGGCGCAGTTATTTACAGAAAGTGATATTGTAAGGGATTTTGAGAGCTATCTGAAATTTTAAATAAAAACAAAACACATAACAATAAAAAAAATGCCAGAAAACTTTATTTGAACCGATAGTACGGTCGATATAATTTAATGTTAGAATATAATTTCATGCAAATGTTGGCTGTGGCTGCGCCCCAAATACTCCATCAGCTTCAATTTGGTTATACTCTTTCCAACATTTCGGTCGGTATGTCAAGAAAAAAGCTTCAATGTTGGCTTCCAGTGCGCCAATCGAAGCAGGCTTATCGCTATAGATATGAACTTTAACATAGCTCCATAAAAAAAAATCTGGAGACGTTAAATCGCACGATCAAAAAAAATTTTATTATCATACCATGGTAGCGCTCATCATTCACAGTCGCGTTGCGATTCGTATCATCTTTGAAGAAATACGGCCCAATGATGTCGCCAGCCCATTATCCATACCAAACAGTGACTTTTGCTGGATGCATTGGTAGCTCTTGCAATGCTTCTGGCTGCTCTTCGCTCCAGTTTTGCTTGTTCACGTGCCCATTCAACTAGAAACGTGGTGCCAATTCACCAAAACTTTGACGGTGTGGTAGGTCGATCCGCTTCAATTCTTGCACCAGCTGTATTTTGAAAAACTCCACACCTAAATCCTTCCGCGTAGTGGAGTAACAGAGACCCAATTGCTGTGAACGACGTCATCACTAAAACTGGCCGATACATGCCTCAGTAGGTGGATTAAACTGACCATAAAATAGAAGAAGCGCGCGAGGAACATTCTTAACAGAGCACGCATTTTGATAATAAAGGTCAATAATTAGCAAGCGTCGTTCGTTTATAGGACGATTCATGGTTACATTATAGACCACACTGAAGATACTTGACAGTGACACAAAACATGAAACGTGCGAGAACTGTCAAAACAGTGTTACCAAAAGGAAAACAGCTAAAAACTCTTTATATCTTGAGGATAGGATTTTCGTTCCACAAACAGCAAATTAGGCTGAACAGATGCAAGCGTCTTCTTCAGTGGCACGCGGTCAACGGACATAAAAGTATCCTTTTTTTTGACACATGAGAATATTTTCACTATGAAGAAGTTTTTAATAACCAAAACGGAAGTACAGATTAGAATTCATTAGACCACAGTTTGTGGTCAAAGTTGGAGAACATAGCCTATCGAATACCTCACAGAAATTTGGAGTCTCAAAAAATCTTTGATTCGAGCAGCGTTGTCAATACCAATAGAAACAAATGATAATAATAATTAAATATAATAAAATTTTGTACAACTTTATTAAAAAACGTATTTTACTTTCATTTTTATAACGGCCTGAACTTGTAACATATGGCAGGACTAAGTAATACTATAGGTAAATGTAGAATGTGCCAAAGATACAATTCGAGTAATGCAAAAGACCCACTAACAAATCATCCGAAAGGGCCATATGAGAACATCGCCATGGGCGTGATGGAAGTACTAGCTAGTAATTACTTAGTTATATATTACTACTGAAAATATTTAAATTATTCCATTAGTGGGAAAAACTACAAAAGCAATATTGGAAAAGCTCAACATTACTTTTGCATCACATGGACATACATTGGAAATAATAGCTGATAATGTTCCCTTTGGGTCGTGTGAAATACAAGAATGTGCTAAAGAAATGGATGTTAAAGTTACCACGACAATCCCCTTGGCCGAGCAGATTTGCTGAACGGATGGTGCAGATTGCAAAAAAATAGTTTTGAAATATGCTGCTGAAAACACTAATATATGACATGCGATTTTAGAATATCTGAAAACACCAACCAAGAATTCAAAGTTTTCTCCAACACAGTTGCTTATCAATTTACCAATTTGTCGAACTATTGTAGCGCACTCGCATAAGTAACTCAATAACATGGCCACTCAATAAATGTCAACTGAACCGCATGCACGTCTTTCCTTGGAGAACTACACCCAGTAGCTTATTTTTCGAAAAGAAAAACTTCTGCCAAAATTTAATGAGCAATATATATTATTTCTCATCACACAAGGATTGGGTTGTTTGTAAATGCTTGGATTTATAAAAAGGAACTCAAATAATTTCAACGATTCCCTGAGTCATAAATCACTTTATGTGTGGCTGCACACTTGGATACGGAAGCATTATTTGCCACCCCTATTATGATTCCCACTTTCGGCGGAAAGAAATGATGCAGAAAGTTCACCAAATTGGCACTTCAAAATACACAAATACACTAGGCCATAGTGTCGGTCGTTATGAGGCTCCTAATGATATTACAAATAGCGTCCCTAATAGTAGCCCTACTAATGATACCTTTAACGGTCTACCGCCTTATGAGTCAATAAGGAAGCTGCCCGAATTACAAGCATTGTCGTTGAGATACCCCCTACGGTCATAGTAATGGTGTTCGTTCCGAGAGGTGCGGATAGGCTCGTCGAGCATGCAATAGGGTTGATAAGTGCGCAAAATGAGGGGATACCCTCATTATCAGCAGCAGTATAGAGGTACCGGAATGACCCCGGGTCACCCGACCAAGGGCTAACCTAGTTAGACCGACCTACCCCATAGTCGTCTGTCTCAATATTAGGGATTTGAACGTGGCGATTCGGAGGCTGGATCATCTGAAATCCTACAACCTGGTCACAGGTGTTGGAAAGCACTGGTCCACCATTAGGTCATTCGGGGGTCGGGCTTCGTCGGACCCGAAGAGATTCGCAAGCTATTTTAGCCGACAATTTATTCTGCATCCTTCAGTAGAAAGGGCCAAACTAATGGTGACCAGAAGGTTGCGCACACAGTCCAACACCAGCGCAGCCCTTACTTTCAACTGTGGCGAGACTAAGGGGGCCATCGGGATGGCGACATCCTCCAAGGCCATTGGCCCTGCCGGGGCAAGCGTGTTGATGCTTCAGTTCCTCTCATTTGGAAGGTTAGCAGGGTTTTCCCACTGCTGAAACCAGGGAAACCGGCCGACAAGGATCTCATCGGCAGATTCCCGTGCTTTCCCCAGTGATAAAGACGCTTGAGGCCCTACTCCTCCCGTACCAAACACAAAATCTAGGCTCGGCTAAGCATAAACATGGATTCCATACTACAACAGCACTCAATGCCATAAACACATATTTGAATCGCGGTCTTAAAAAGAACAAGAGGCATCGCAGAGTGGGGTCCTGTCTCCACTCTTGTTTAATCACTATATCTCCAAGCTCCCTTAACCGCCAGAGGGAGTCACCATAGTCTCATATGGCGCTGATTGCTTGATAATGGCGCCCGGCAATGTAATTGATGACCTGTGTTAGAAAGAGAACGGATATCTCGGTCGCCGGCAGCACTTGGGGCAAAGACAAAGAAACGTTGTTGGCAACTGTATGTATGTGCGATTGGCCGGCCGGTAATTAACTATGCTGCGCCAGTGAGGTCGCCAGGAACCAGGACACAGTGGATGAAGCTGCAAACCTGCCAGAACCCCCGTCGGTGACGGGATAACTGCTGATGTCGCCATCAAGAGGCCAATGTGCTCCGCGTTAAAGAGCACAACCTCATGCTCAACAAGCCGTTCCATAATTACTTTAATTATAACTATTAGCTTAGTTCTGGTGTTCTCAGTAAGAAACTATGTATTTACAGATGATGACGATAATAAATAAATTAATAAATGAATAAATAAAGAAATATTAACTAACTTATTGGAAATTTGAAAATACAGGTGTAATCAAAATCTATATATAGTAAAATGTAGTCTTTTGGATTAACAACTGTGTTAAAAAAAAAAGATGGGAACTAAAAGGGCAAATGCATTCTTGTGAAACACAAAAAATATTATATAAAAAATAGTCAAATGTCGACTAAATAAATACTGAATGGAATTGGAACAAAAGTGGAGACAGAACGATACTCTCAGGTACCAATTGTTTAACTCTCCTTAACTTAGATGTCGAACCTCTAAATAGTGCTGATGATTGACGACCACACAGGCAATTCGTGGTTCACCTTTTCAGTCCCTGCAGGAGAGCTGATGTCTCCACGTCAGCTAGTAGCGTGGAACGACTTAACGTGTCAAAGGCCTTTGACAGGTCGAACGTCTCTAGGTCGGTTCTCTCGCAGAGGCAGTTCTGGTTAAGGCCGTGGTTCACCTGCGTGTTTATGGCATTGAGTACTGTTGTGGTACTGTGCACTTTCCGGAAGTCATGTTGATGCTTAGCCGAGACAAGGTGGTCTGTGTAATACGGGAGGAGTAGGGCCTCAAGCGTCTTTATCCCCGCGAAAGCTGGGAAATCGGCCGATAGGTCATTCGTCTTCCTGATAACCTCTTTCCCCTGTTGGACTTCAAATATACCGTGGGGAGCAGAATTGAGTACATGTTGATCTTTTTACAATATTAGCAAGGGTTTTCATAGTAAATTTTTTTTGATAATTTTATATACAAATATATGTAGTTCATACTATAACAAAACCCATGTAAATAAATGTTTCAAACTTTATACACAATTTATAAAAACTCAATAAATTTTCATCAAAATTTTAATTTTTTTTGGAAGAATGTTTAGAAACTTTTCTGGTATGCAGTTTTAAGGCTTATTTAATTTGATAATTTTTTGAATTTTTGGTCTTGCGAACTTTTTTTTATCAAATGCATGGATTTTATAAAAATTCCCACTGATTTTTAATAAATTTATATGCCGACATTTTCTACCACATAAATTATGTACTTGTATAGGTTATATATGGAAAAAGTTTCCAAAGCCAAAATTTAAAAAAAATTATAAAAAATCAGAGGTTGTTTCTAGCCACTTCAAAATTGCACTTTATTAGACTAAAATTAAATAAGCCTTAAAACTGCATACCAGAAAAGTTTCTAAACATTCTTCCAAAAAAATTTAAAATTTTGATGAAAATTTATTGAGTTTTCATAAATTGTGTATAAAGTTTGAAACATTTATTTACATGGGTTTTGTTATAGTATGAACTATATTTGTATATAAAATTATCAAAAAAAATTTACTATGAAAACCCTTGCTAATATTGTAAAAAGATCAACATGTACTCAATTCTGCTCCCCACTGTATAAGAATAAATCCTAAAAGTTTCATTTCAATCAGACATTTCTTTCCTTTCCAAAAAAATCCTTGAAAATATAGTTTTTTTGAAGCCTCTAAAGCAGGCTCCCCCCTTAAGTGCTGTTGTTGTGCTGTGCACTTTCCGGAAGCCATGTTGCTGCTTAGCCGAGCCCACGTGGTAAGTATAGTGCGGGAGGAGTAGGGCCTCAAGTGTATTTACCATTCGTCTTCTCGATAACCTAATTCCCCTGTTGGACTGTTTGCGCATCCTCCTGGTCACCTTCCGTTTGGTCCTATTCACCGAAGAAGACAGTATGAATTGTCGGCTGGTATACTAACCTCCAAATCAACGCGTTCAAATCCCAGATATAACGATAACGGAGACCGCTTCAGCGGATAAATTGGGGCGGACCCGCGGCGTCTCTACCGAGGCAAACGGGAATCAAAGTCTCATTCCCATTACAGACGGTTCTACGTACCGGAATGACCCGGGTTTTACCCGACCAAGGCCTGTTATTTCCCGGTTTAGATCGGCGCATACCATACCATAAGAATCAAAGTCTGTCTATCTGTTCATACAAAAAGTTAAACAACAAATTTTGGAAAAATTTGCATTATTTCGGCGGATTAAAAATTAAAAAAAGTTAATTGCGGGCTCTCATGATTTTGCTGAGTTCAAATATCCTTAGGCTTTCGTTTTTTTCATATATTTGCAAAATTTTTGGTATTGGCAAAAGTAGTTGAAGCAACAAACATACTCTATCTTGTCAAAACCAATAATGCGCTGCCAAATAGTTTTGCCTTATTTGAAACTTTGAAACGGGGATTGAAGGAATGATGTATTTGGTCAACTTTCATACGTTTTAGTACATTTACATTAATTTTATTTATATTATGTTAGTCTTGCAACTTAAAAAGATTAAGATACATATTTAGATTTATGAAATATTACAAAGTATACAAATTTGCATATGTTACGAGTCAGTTAAAATTATATAGCAGCAAAATTATCTAGATATATATTATTTTCGACGCCTAGCGTATTGGGCGGAAAGACCTGCTTACCGCTCCTTCTTACTAGTGATAAGTTGGCCCTGGTCAGAAAGGCCGAGTTCCCGATTGTCAAATAATACCTTAATAGACATGTACGAGGGCAGGTAATTTAAGTAGTCCGGCCAAATTTAAATTTCTTACCACCGAGCCAATTCTTCAAGTTTGGAAACAGATAGATAGTGAATAGTCACTGGGAGCCAAATCTGAAGAATACGGAGGAAGCAATTCGTAGCCGAAATCATTCAATTTGCCATTGCTTTCATTGAAGTGTGAGCCGGTGCATTGTTTTGATTGTGAGCAAACGCTGCACCCGTTTTGATATAGCTTCTTCATACCCCATTTTTCGTGCAAGGCGTTGTGCATACGTTCTGTTGAGATCTTCACCATGTCGCTCACTTGCACTCTTCGATCGATCACAACGATATCGTGGATTTTTTTTTATCGTTTCTTCAGTGAGAACGCATTTTGGCCTTCCAGAATGCTCAGCATCATCGGCTCGTACGATCACAACAAAATCTGTCCACTTGCAAATTATAAACGATAGTGAAGAGTTTTTGCTTAAAAAATAATATTGGATGATAACACGAACATCACTTTTTTCCATTTTTCATGAAGCTCAAAAGTTTTTTGCATCGAATGGATCCCAAATAAAACTAATTGACAGATCTTCTTGAAACTTCGTATTTAATAGTTTGAAGGTTTGTACTCTAATACGGTAACTTCAATTTCATAAATTTTGCACGCACGGATTTTTCAAAATGTCCTGTTGTTGTTGTTGTAGCGGTTACTCAGACCCGGCAAGATCAGTTCAACCATGCTCGTTATCATAAAACTCATCTAGGCGGAGGTCCAAGAAGCGCGCAGTTTCGACAGGGTCGGACCAAAGGGAAAGGGGGGTTAGATGAGTCGGTTTTAAGGGGCATGTGATAAGGCGAGCGATATCGTGCGGGGAATTATCACATTCCGGACACACATTGAGTATGTCTGGGTTAATTCTGGAACGTACTTGGGCCAGAGTGACGCGGGATTCACGAGGCAGCTGGATCTCCTCCTCTGCTATGGGTGGTGGTTTGACCCCGAGGACAGCATTCACAGGGCGAGTCGATGAAGGTGGTGATTGTCTCTCGGTGAATGTCGTTCAGGACTACTCGGTAGGTAGCAGGGTACAGTCTGTTGGTGGTGTGCGACTGGATCTCGGCGGTCCGATCAAGGAGATCCGGCCGACAAGGGTGATTCCTATCGACCGATTTCCCTGCTTTCGCCAATGGTAGACACTTAAGCTCCTACTCCTCCCGAATTACACATAATACCTAGGGTCAGCTAAGCATCAACATGGCTTCCGGAAAGTGCACAGCACAAAAACAGCACTTAATGCCTTAAACACACAGGTGAACCGCGGTCTTAACCAAAGCCGCCCCTGCGAGAGAACCGTCCTAGTAGGGTTGGACCTGTCTAAAGCTTTCGACACAGTCAGCCACTCCACGCTACTAGCTGACGTGGAAGCATCGACTCTCCCGCAGGTACTGAAACGGTGGGCCGCTATTTACTTGTGTGGTCGTCAATCATCGGTATTGTTCAGAGACAAAACATTTAAACTAAGGAGGATTAAACAAGGGGTACCGCAGGGTGGAGCACATAGGTTCGAGCTTGGCCTAAATTCGTATTTTTCATGTCTTCCGATTTGGATGAATTTTTCAGTTTTTTTTAACAACTATCCAAATATTATGAATCCACAAATATTAGGCCCTTATCTTTATTATTTTTTGTCCACAGCCGCTCAAAGTGGACATACATATGATTACATGTTGAAAATGACAACAAAATGAACTAAATATTCAAAACATTGATACAATAAAATGAATCTTAGAATATGACTTTTAAGTAATTTTTCAGTTAAAACAAGTATCATAGAGGAGATTTGTATCAAAATTCATTTGAAAAAATAATGTATGAAAAATTTCCTGGAACAGCACATTTTCTGTCAAAATGTGAATGTTTGTCAAATTCAATGGACTGCATCTTTTTATCACCGTCTAGCCCTGTTGAGATATATACATATGTATATCAAATTACAGCCTGAAGTCTCAGCTAAACGATAAAAAGTAGTGGTAGTGGAAAATTACGCATACGCCCAAAAGTATGCAATTGTTCTTAAAATTGTCTTATCTTTGATTGGATGCCAATGAATATGAAATGTGCGATGACATAAGTCAATAAGTATAAAGTTATATTATTATTGATATGCTAATTTGCATTCAATCGGCAAGTGTAAGAGTGATAAGAGGTGTTTGATCAAGTTTTATATTGTGAATTATGGAAGATTTAACAATTACATATTTAAGAATTTGCGAATTAATGATGGATACCAACAATGATATCGTTGTCCAAATTCTTGGAATTAACAAAAGTGATATGACTGCTCATGATGTTGAAAATTTTGATAAATTCATGAGAAAATATTTTATAACAAAGTTCAAAGAAAGATGGCAGAAAGCATACCACATGCGAGCAAGATTTCTTGAAGCTAATGGGAATTGGCTTTAAAACGTTTATATAGTGCGTAAAACTACAACCGAGAATGAAACCCCAAAATAAGTTAAACGTGGGCGTCCAGAGATACCGTTTGAAGATAGTCAGCCAAGTCCAAAAGAAAAAAGCTGCGAACATTTAGTGAAAACACATCACAGGAGCTGATTGCGTATGCTTTTAAAAAACAGGAGAGCAAAGATAGACTAATGAACGCGTTTACTCCGCTTTAATACTTGCTTTAATACTTGATGCTTCATTAACTAAGCATCAATATGAAGTTTTGCGCAGTTTTGCCAAGGGAATTGGATTTGATATTTATCCTTCATATTACCAGGTCTTAGAAACAAATAAAAAATACTACCCTGCAAATGTTAAAGTGATGGAAAGTTGCAGTAAAGTAGGTCTGCAAGAGTTACTTGACCACACAGTAACAAGAAATATGACGACCAAATCGGAAAATGAGGTTGCAGAATTCCCCAATGAACTGCAATTGGTGTTCAAATGAGGCTGTGATGGAAGTTCTGGGCGCAGTGAATATCATCAAAAGTTCACAGATCCGAATACATCAGATAAATATGTATATGTTTTTAACATCGTTTGTACCATTGACCCTCACGGAGCGAAACGATGCATCAAAGATGTGCTGGAAAAATACAGAGCCAAGTTCAACCAGATTTTGTCGACCGTTAAAAATTGAATTTATTAAAGAAACAACTGATGTCATAAATGCTGAAATTAATCGCGTCTACGCTGGAATAGATAATTTATCGAATACTTTCGTTGATGTGCATAATAGACAGTTCACTATTTCACATTGCTTGGCGTTAACGATGATAGATGGAAAGGTGGCGACAATCAGTGGAAACCCACAGAGATGAACAACTTGGATGCTCTGTTATTGAGGCCAAACTCTGACGAAAGTTTGAAATTCGGCATTTCTCCCCTACATGCACGCATAAAGTTTATGGAGTGCATTTTGCACATTGCGTACCGCCTTATTTTTAAAAAATGGACAACAACGAAAGAGACGAAAGAAGAAATGGAAGCAAATAAAGCTGTAATTCAGCAAAATATGAAGGTTGTAATGGGTTTAAATGTGGATGTTGTTAAACAGGGTATGGGAACATCAAATGATAGTAACATGGCAAGAAGGTTCTTCCAAAACCCATATAAAACTGACGACATAACGGGCGTAAAAGAAGAACTTATTCACCGGTTCAAAATTGTTTTAGCGACGATTAATTGCAGTTCAGCGATCGACACCGCAAAGTTCCACGTTTATTGCATGGATACAGCAAAATTCTTTGTCGAACATTATGGCTGGTACCAAATGCCGGTAACTGTGCACAAAGTGCTTATGCATGGTAGCAAGATCATTGCAGAACCTATTCTTCCAATTGGTATGTTGAAATTATTATTGATTATTGAGTTTTTAAATCTGGTCTTTACTTTCAATAGGTATGCTGTCTGAAGAAGCGCAGGAAGCAAGAAATAAGGACTATAGAGAGTCTAGATTGTATCACTCGCGCAGAATTGGTCGTGTTGCCACTAATGAAGACGTGATGCATCAGTTGCTGATTGAAATGATTATTCATATTTTTTTGCAATGCAATTATATGGAAAGTGAGCGGATTTCATTCAAATTTTCAGGAACGTATTACACAATTATAAAATGAATTTGTTGTCAAAATTTAGTCGATCGAGTTAAATGATAGAAGTTATGCCACTTTTTCAATTTAAGTTGTATGGGAGGTGGGCGTAAAAGTGGGCGGATAGTTTTGACTTTTTTGTCATGTCTTAATAGTATCCAAAAACGCGTCTATGCCAAATTTTGTAGTTCTACAAACACTCCTTCTATTTTTGGCCACTGCTTGTATGAACTTCAACCAATGTGTGGCGTCCTGTCCCCACACTTGTTTAATCATTATATCTCCAAGCTCCCTCAACCGCCAGAGGAAGTCACAATTGTCTCCTATGCCGATGATTGCTCGATAATGGCAACCGGCAATGTAATTGACGACCTGTGTTTGAAGGTGAACGGATATCTCTCTGACCTTGCCCACTTCTTTACTAGCAGAAACCTGGCGCTGTCCCCTGCTAAGTCCTCGGCGACCCTCTTTACCACCTGGACGGAGGAAGTCGGGCTGGATCTCAACATCCATATTAATGGCACCCCCATTCCGAAGGTTAATCACCCGAAGATTCTGGGGGTGACTTTCGACAGCCTGCTCTCGTTCTCCGCGCACACTACCGCAATCGCGCACACATCCGCGGTTTCTTTGCCTTTACCCCAAGTGCTGCCGGCTAGCGACTTGAGGAATTTGTGGCGGCTCTGTACTTTTTTATGTGCGCAGAGAAAGAGACCAGGCTGTCAAATGGAACCCCCAAAATTTTTGGGTGGTTTACTGTCGGTACAGGTGTACCGTCGACATGCATAAATTAATTTAACCCGGTTGGCTTTTTTATTATTAAATTTTATTTGCTTTGCCGGAGTAAAGGCAGCCAAATTTGACAAGTGAGTTTTTACGACTGGCTGTTGCGGTGACTGGACCTGAATACCTAACTTCCCTGACCTATAGTTATGCCAATGAGTGTTATGATGCTTATATGCTGAACTGAACGCGTGTTGATCAGTCCCTGTAAATTAGATATGTGCTTCTGGTTCCTTATGTTCATCCGCTGCAGGTAAGAAAGTGATAGTAGGGATACGTGATCAGTGAAATTTATATTCTGAGCGGGTGCAGCTTCTGGGCGTGAACGGGCTATTTTATTCCAGATGCTATATAAATGGTGCCATTAATAGTCACCTCGCCCTCGAATGTTACTAGTAAGGTCCATTTAGTTAATTCTGTTAAGTTTTAGTCGAATACTGATGCGGGTTGATTACACTGTGCTACACCAAAAATATGCAGGGGCTCTCACATAGATTTTTGGTTTCGTCATGGCCCATAAAACACTTCCTCATTTGCGGTTTTTCTCTATCACTTCGTTTTTAAATTTTCTGCGTAGAAATATAATACAACTCTGAAATTCTTAAAATTACAACTTCGAGATGCTATAACTTTCTTGTTTCTTGATCGAATTCAAATTACCAAGTTTTGGTATTTTATTTTCCAAAAAAAAATTTTAAGTTTTCTAAAAATTTTCGTTTTCTGTACGTTTTTATTGGATATTAAGGTTACAAACAATGATTCTTAAACCTTTATAACAAAACACATAAAATCAGCTTTCCAAAAAGCAATTGTAAATGAAAATTGATTCAAAATCAGCGTAGCAGTGCTTCATAAAGTGAGTAAGCCTTTTTTAATGTTTTCGTTTTATTTGTCGTCAGCGACTTTGTGTACGAAACTTAAAAGACTGGACCATAAATACGACTTCTGCGCCACCTAGCAATAGAGGTTCTAATTACATTTATCAAACATACGTGCCGAATATGAATAAAATTGGATCATAAATACGGATTTTGTAAAGATAGCGATACCAGCGCCATGTAGCGGAAACAAATATATCCTATGTTGAGAGTACTTATCCAAAAAATAAACTGTCCAAACTTGATAAAAAACGGTTCAGTAGTGTTTGAGCCAATTTTTACAAAAAACACTTTACAATTCTATATATATGGGCGATTCTCCCTGAGCCCGCATTTTTGCGAGTCAAAAATTCGGAGAAAAAAATGTTTAAGTTTCGCGCGTTTTTTGTTACTAATTCACGTGTTGATACTTCTGGAATGCACTCGTGAAGTGGACGAGCTCCACGCATCGATCTATCTTGCCTCGCATCGAAAACTTGCCACGGTTGTGACATTTTATGCCGTGCCACGGTTGTGACATTTTGATAGTTTTTTGCTGATTACAAAGAGCCATTTCAAGTTAGAAAATTTTCCGAGAATATTTAAGTTTATACCAGCAAACTTCAACAAAAAATAGTTCAATCACCGAAAAATAAGCTACTGCTTTAGAATAACAACTGCCACGGTTGTGACCTGTTATGCTTGATACATACCGTTTTTCACTATTTGTCGGTGGATAGAATGAACACAAATGATTCAAACAATGCTTCTATACAATCAAAACGTACAAAATCACCTGCTGATTAAAATTGACGCATGCGCTCAGCAAATTTGTTCGCTAGATAAGCAGTACGAACACTCAAATTCGAAATGTGTTATTCTTCTCAAAACTGATGGACACTTTTTGAAGTCGACTTTCGTATGAAAAATGGAAGAAAAAGCATCGTTTTAACTCGTTTTATTACAGGTACAGTTATATATTTTATAAACATATATCCCATTTTTTCCATTATTCTTTATTTGAGTCATGACAGTACATAATATTCTTAAAATTAGGGTTGTGGACATGCCACGGTTGTGACATTTGTAGTGTATTATGAACTGTAGCATGGCAATAGTGAATCTCTGATGAATGAATTCATATGGATTTGTTACATAAAGTCATTTTTTACCTGAGCATGTGTTTTATTGATTCAAAATGCCCATAATATACTCTCAATCCTCAAAGGACACAAAAACGCGGGCTCAGGGAGAATCGCCCATATAGATTAATATTTGCATATAGCTGGTATGAACTTTCACAAAACTGAGTATAGAGCGATCTGAGTGTCCTCTTTGTGACTTGTCAAAAATGGACAGTTTACTTCAAATTTTTTCTATAAAAGTTTTGTATTAAATTCGTGGAGGTCATTTGATGATGTTTTAGTGAATTTATTGTGAAATAAAGAATTGAGAAATATTTACACCTTAACTGTGAAATGTGTGATAAAAAGGATAATTTTTGCTTTATTTGCGGATTATATGTGGATTCATGACACAGAATTGCCGCGTCGTCAAACAAACAGCTTATTTCGCTGTATGAAGAATATTTCGGTCGATGCTATATATACGATAAGTGGTATATACCCACAGTTTGTTGCTCGTCGTGCTATTCGTCGTGAAGGTCTTGGAAGATAAATCGCAGTGAAGCATTCACTTTTGATGAGCCAGTTGCTTGGCTTCCATAACGTATCCACCGACCAAAAAATTGTTATTTCTGTTTGACGGTTACAAAAGGATACCACTTCATAGTAAGACGAAATATTAAATATGCTAATGTTGACCATGTTATTAAGTGTGTAGTGCGTGTAAAAGGCGACGTAAATCAAACAGCGGAATCGGAAGTATCGTCAAGTTTAAGTGGCTTTGAATCGTCTTTTGTAGACTTTTGTGAACCTGCAGCTTCAGTATACGTTCCACCTTTAAATGGAATGAACGAACCACATTTAGTTTCTCGAGCAGAGTTTCAAGACCTTGTACGGGATTTAGAACTGTCCAAAAGACAGACAGAACTTTTAGGTTCAAGAATGGATCAATGGAAACATTTGCAAAATGATGTGCATACTACATTTCGTAGAACAGAAGAAACTGTTGCATTTGGTTCACTATTTAGTCAAAGCACTAGATATGATAACTTGGTTTTTTGCAATGATGTAAATGCATTGTTTGAAAAATTTAGCTATAACCATATTCCACGAGATTGGCGTTTATTCATCGACGGTTCAACGAAAAGTACACTTGAGATGTTTATTATGTAATTGCATATTCTAGTTTCATTTAATTTTTAAGGTTTGAAGGCTGTACTATTACACAACACTGTCTTATATCCATCGGTCCCACTGGCCTACGCTAATATAAAAGAATCATATGACAGTATGGCTGAAATATTGAATGTCATTGACTACAAAACTCACAAGTGGCTAATTGTAGCTGACTTCAAGGTACTGACTATTTTAAATGGTATGCAGGGTGGAAATACGAAGTATCCGTGCTATTTCTGCCAATGGGACAGTCGAGCAACTAGCCTACACTACATACAAAAATATTGGGCTCCACGTACATCGTTTGTAGTTGGTGAAAAAAATAGTATAAACATTCCCTTAGTTGATTCAAAAAATATTATTTTACCACCGCTGCACATTAAACTGGGCTTAATAAAACAATTTGTCAAAGCACTGGATAAAAATGGTCGAGCCTTCAACTATATTGTAAAAAAGTTTCCGCGAATAACTTACGCAAAATTGAAAGAAGGTAAGCAAGTATGTATTTTAATTGCACGATTTAAAACAAAGTTACCTTTTCCAACAGGAATATTTGTCGGTCCACAAATTCGCGAACTATTTAGCGATACTAACTTTGTACAACAAATGACCGATGTTGAAAAAAAAGCATGGCAAGGGTTTTCTTCTGGGTGTGACATGTTGTCTGCCTACCATAACTTGGGTTGCAACATGTCAATTAAGCTACACCATCTGCACGCTCATTTGGACATGTTTCCATCAAATTTGGGCCAGATGAGCGATGAGCAAGGAGAACGATTCCACCAGGAAATACTAAAGATTGAACAGCGTTATGTTGGCAAAAATACAATAAATATGCTATCTGATTACTGTTGGTCTCTTTTAAGAGATTCAAACAGCGCCAAACATAAAAAACAAACCAAACGAAAACATTTTACAAAAAAAAAAAAAAGACGCTAATTTTGTAAAGCGCTACTACAGTAATCTTGAATCAATTTTCATTTACTATTGCTTTTTGGAAAGCTGATTTTATGTGTTCTGTTATAAAGGTTTAAAAGCCATTGTTTGTAACTTCAATATCCAATAAAAACGTGCAGAAAAGGAAAATTTTTAGAAAAACTTTAATTTTTTTTGGAATAAAAGACCAAAACTTGGTCATTTTTCGGTCGATTTGCAAACTATTTTGCTTGTTTGAAGGGTAAAAGAAACATCTTTCAAATAAAAAACAAGAAAGTTATAGCATCTCGAAGTTGTAATTTTAAGAATTTCAGAGTTGTATTATATTTCTACGCAGAAAATTTAAAAACGAAGTGATGGAGAAAAACCGCAAATGAGGAAGTGTTTTATGAGCCATGACGAAACTAAAAATCTATGCGAGAGCCCCTGCATATTTTTTTTTCATTTTGTAGCACTGTGTTATTTATTACCACAATGCCATTATCAATTTCCTTTGCGATGGCAACGTGGTCAGCTGATGTTGATTAGCAGTTTGCGGAATTTTTGTTTAGAAGCTGCATTGCGCAAGGGCTTTCCTCCAAGGGTTGGCAAAAACTTGCCATTATGGTTTCTTTGCAATTGTAGACTGGGAGATATTTCCTATTACATTCGGCTGCCGCATCAGTCTCCAAAGAAAGTATATTGTGGTCGTGTACCACAGGCAATAACTTTACATAGTTACAAACACTAGCTATTTTTGGAAATTTTATTATGAAATAAATACATTGCATGTCTTGAACTATTTTAATTTTAGAGATTTGCAATAGATCGCTTATGCTAACATTTGCAGAGTGTTCAGCTGTTAAAATATCATTAATTTCTAGGCCACTCAACAATATTGGGTTAATAACATTTATTTTTCCTAACGTGACGGATGTTATGATGGTCTCTAACTCCATTATTATTGCCCTATTTCTAACGGAAGCCAGCGAAAATAAATTGCCTGTATATATATGAATCTGTTTAGCAGTTTTCAATAGTTCGTTAACAGTTTTGGTCAACTCATTTATTCTTTTCTGCAATTTGAAACTAATTGATATTTGTTGTCCATGAGATTCTAGCAAGGCTCCTGTTTTGGTCTTAATTTCCTGGAAGTCATCAAAATCCGGTGTACCTGCTATATATTTTAATGCCGTCCCCAATACATTAATACTACGGGACTGTCGGTGATGCAGCCTTACCACATCCAATAGCTGGGTTATGTGTTCCGCGTCATTTGTTAGAAGTCGTTTTATGTGCGTCGTTCGTATCGTCGACTATTGCTCATGTATGGCCACTTTACCAGTCGTTATAGGAATGTAATAGGAGCTAGTATAATTTAGTATTTTTGCGTCAGCCGAAAGGCCTAGCAAGATGAAAGTTCTATAATTAAAGGGAAATGTATTATCAGTATTTTAAATTACTTTTGTGGACTTTCCGGCCGTCGATTAGAACGGTAGACCCAAGGTCCCTCTGCACTAGCTTCTCAATATAGAGCCTTGTGAATTTATTTCCTATTCTCTTATTTGTTTTGACAAGAACTTTTTTGCCTGGCTTATAAACTCGTGACTTTTTCCCTATATTGTGTCTTTTTAAGTCAGTTTGTTGAGTCCGTAGGAGTCTATCTCTTATTTCGTCCTTTAGCTCCTCTGGAATAGAATGAATTATGCCTATCGGGTTTCTGTTAGTCACGGAGTGAACTGTACGGTTGTATTTTGATGTTGCAAGGACTAACTCAGTTGTATCTGAAAAGCTCCACTCGAGCTCTTGGCAACGAGCAATTTCTGTGAGGGTGCTGTGAATCTCTCCACTTGGCCGTTGGTAGTGCTGTGAGCAGCAGGCGTTGTGCAAATTTCTACCCCGAAGTGATTTTTAAGTATGGCCCTAACCGTCTCCGAATTCAGAGATCGTTCATTGTCGCAAACCAGGAATTTCGTATCTCTATAAAAATTAAGGAGTTCATAGGTGGATTCTTTTATGTCGACTATAGCTTTGGAATGGTGATATATACTGTCTGAATTTTTCAGCTCAGGTGGTCTTTTTATAAAACAATATTATGTGCGTCTCTGACTTAAAACTGGACTAAGATAAATTGAAAATTACGAATCTTAGGTTAAGGGACCATTCGGTCCATAGTATATTTTCTTTGATTTTCTTTACATTAATTTTCCAAAAATAAGTATTTATTAGTTTGTTCGATATTTTTTGGCACTACATGATGAGCAAAAAAATGTTTTTCGGTTGGTTTTGCAAATAAACGCACTGCAAATGGAGCATTTTACATCAGACTTAGACTTGCAGCAACTACAAATTCCTCGCTTTCGAGCTCCTGAACTAGAAGCATTTTTAGAGCAGGCCACTGGTGCTGGGTTTTACCAGAGTTGAGTAAATAATAAAATAATAATATTTAGCAAGTATTGAACCAAACTAAATATAAAGACTAAGATTAAATTGTTATTTTGTATGAAAACTGCAGTATGGACCAAATGGTCCTCTAACCTAAGATTCGTAAGTTTTTTTTAACCTAACAGCAGGGTTAAAGATATCTATGACTTGCTTTTTCGTATGGCGGATACTGATGACATGAAATTCTGCAAGTATCTTGTCTTGAATCTTAGCGAACGTAGGTAAGTCGCACATTAGAGCATTAACAACATTTGTATTAATGCACTGCTTCATGGCGTTTAGCAGATCGTCAATGTTACTGAAAACTATACGATGTCGTATTCTTGACTTAAAAATTATTTTTGAAGTTTTTAAAATTACCCCCTTATTCTAGTGGGATTTGGTTCCGAAAGCAATTTAAAGGATTTGTTACTGTTGAAATGGTTTGGGTAAGGGACTCTTCGCCATTTGCCATGACACTTTCTGACTTATTTTCGAAGCCCAGTGCATTTATGTATGTGTTGTCGGAATAGCTCATCCGCAACCAAGTTTACCTTTCCCGGTTTGTAATTGAATGTGGGAGAAAATTCCTCCACAAAGGCACCCCATCGCTTTAATTTGGCATTCGGATTTTTGTCCGATATGGCAAATGTAAGGGGTTGGTGGTCAGTGAAGTTTTGGAGGCTCCTCACACCATATAGATAATTACGGAGTTTATGTAGAGCCCAAACTATTGCTAACAACTCTCTTTCGTTGGTGGCATAGTTTTCTTCAGCAGGGGGAAGGGTCCTCGATATCATTGTGATAGGCCGTCCGCTTTGTGACAGGACGGCACCTATACCACAAGATGAGGCATCAGTAGTCAGTTCGAATGGCTTGTCGTAGTCGGGATAGAGAAGCAATACATCTTCAGATGCGAGAATTTGCTTTACTCTATTGAACGCGTTAAGCGCTTCCTCACCCAGGTTTATTTAAATTTTCTTTGACTGGTTAGCCTTAATGTTGCCATTTTCGCCTCGCAAATATTTTGTTAGCGGTTTGGCAATTGTGGCGAAATCTCTTACAAACCGCCGGTAATAACTTGCAAGCCCTAGGAATGAGCGAAGAGCTCGCAATGTTTTTAGGGTCCCAAAATCTAATATGTCTTTAACCTTGTCAGGGCACGTTTTGATTCCGTCTTTAGATACCGTGAACCCAAGAAATTCGACATTTTGGGGATTTTTCGGCAGACACCCTCATGTTAGCATTAAACAGTTTCGTTAAAATTCGGTCAATACCCCTGCTACGATCTTCCACTGTCCTAGAGAATATAATGAAATCATCGATATAGACATGACAAGTTCTACGGATTTCCTTCCTCAAAATGTCATCAATAGCCCTTTGAAAAATGCTGGGTGCGTTTTTTAGACCAAAAGGAAGCCTGAAAAATTCGTATTTCCCGTTGTTCACCGAAAATGCTGTTTTTTCACGGTCTTTTTCGGCTAATTCAATCTGGTGGAAGCACGATTTCAAGTCAATTGTTAAGAAAAAGGTAGAGCTTCCCATATTCAACAGGATTACAGAAGTATCAGGGATTGGATACTTATCGCAGATGGTTTTGCTATTGAGCTTCCTAAAATCTATTACAAGGCGTGACTTTCTCTTACCATCCTGGTCATAGCCTTTCTTATCCACCACCCAAATTGGGTTATTGTAAGGTGAACGGGAAGGTCTTACAATTCCGTCACGTAGTAAGTTTGAAATTTCCCTGTTGACGAATTCGGTCACTGCCATGGGGTATGGATAGCTCTTCGAATATACCGGAAGGTCGTCTGTAGTTCTGATTGTTGCAACGATATTCGTGTTGTATGGGAGAGCCTCGTCTGGATCAGCAAACACTCTAGAATGTCTCTTTAAGATTGATGCAGTGTGTTCTAATTCTACTGGACTCACGTCCAACTCGGTTAATTTGTTAATGTCTGGGCTGCGGTGATACGATAGCTTTTCTTGACCTCCATCGTATCTCAGTATTCCCTCTTTCGTGTCAATGTTACCATCAACTGCTTTTATAAGGTCAAAGGTATCTAGGCTAGGAAGAATGAAGAAAGTTGAGTTCCTATTGAAAATGTTTATTCTACAAAATTGCTCGATTCTCTCAGTGCTATGAATCGATTTGACTGCAAAGGGTTTTTCTATGTGTTTTATTCCCTTAAGGATACCGAGCCTTCTGATATAACTTTTGGCGGCGCCAGTATCAATGAGAAATCCTAAGCCTCTTCCCCCGAGTGTCCTGCTAATAAAGGGGAGGAGGGACCTAGTCCTAAAAAAAATTAATGCCATCACTAGGTTCAGCCAATACCTCCTCGTTGCTCTCACACTGTTGGTCGTAATAGTAATTGTCATATTCGTCGTAATTGGTATCCGCATATTGGTCACTGTCTCGACCGTCGTTCCCATGTGCCAAGTGGTTCACTCGCTGTATTTTCTGGGGTGGGTGTCTGTCACTTCCGTGTTGCCGTTTCTGGGCGGTCCCTTCCCTATCATCGGAGGTGAACGTCGGTTGCACATTAGCTTGCGTAGCTGAGCGTCTGAATGTGTTATCGAAGCTCCTAGTATTGGATGGATCAATGGCGCTGATAAGAATTCTGACCTATTGTCCTCCTATTATTAAACTGCGGTGGTTGCGGTCTGGTTTGCCTAAAACGTGAAATAGATGGGCCGACGTCTGTCGACCACTCAGGTAGTTCGATCTAACCCTGTTTAGATCGGCGCATACCATTCAAATTGCCCTCGTACGTATTGTATCCAAAAGCTGGATAGCTGGCGAGGGCCACTCTCAAGTCTGCATTTATGTGACGCTGGCGGAACGCCTGTTGATTATAATCGAAGAGGGCGAGTTTCCGATCCATACTTTCGCCGTCATTGCAAAGGCAGGCGGAAAGACCGAGTTACTCGTTCCCACGACAGTCGGTTCTACGATACCGGAACGACCCGGATTTATTTCCGGCCAAGGACTGTCTCTTCAGCAGCATTCCCCAAAATTTTATGGGGAATGTTTTATGCTGTTACAACAACAATAACACAACAACCGAGTTACTCTGGCCCAACTACGTTCCGGATATTGTAGCAGGGTAAACTCCTACTTATCCAGAATTAACCCAGACGAATTTAATGTGTGCCCGGCATGTGATAACTCCCCGCACGATACCACTCACCTTTTCATATTCCCCTTAAAACCGACTCATCTAACCCCCCTTTCCCTTTGGTCCGGCCCTGTCTAAACTGCGCGTTTCTTGGGCCTCCCCCTTGATGATAACGACCACGGTTGAACTGATCTTGCAGGGTCTGAGTAACCGCTACAAGAACAAGAACAACAACAACAACAACAACAACAACAACAACAACCGAGTTTCCGCTCCTCATTACTAGAGATATGTTGGGCCTGGACGGAAAGGCCGAGTTTCCGATCCATGCATAAAACTGTCAAATAATACTTTAATATGTAAGTATGTAGTGTATCCACAAGCTGGGTAGCAGTAGAGACCCAGTCTTCATCTTCATTTATGTGACGCGGACAGAACACCTGTTGATTATGGTAGGAGGCGTGGTTTCCGCTCTGCACTGGGGCGAACTGTTAAGCGTGGCCAGTGGGGCCAAAGTCAGAAAAGTTAACAGTTTTTTTTATCTGTAGCGGTAGTTTGTTAAAAAATTTTCTTTTTTATCTCCCTCAGTTTTATCAAGCGGGAATCTAAAGCTATTATTTATTTTCCCGAGTATGGATGAATGCGTTTCGTTTTGCATACCATTTTTTATATTAATTACAAATTTGATAGCATAATAGAAAACTTGAACTACGGTTTTATATCTCCTTCCCAGGTGCATACATGATCGCCAAATTGAATTGATGATGATCAATAAATTGAAATTATTTATTTTCCTATCATCACTACAAATATGTACCAAAACAACAATATTAAATAAACTAATTCTATAAACTTAATGAGATTTTTTTTATTTGCAGAACTTTCTGTAACGGCCCAGTATCGCAAATTATATATCAAATTACGATGAAAGTAAGTAATTTCGCTTTGTTTCTAAATAAGAAGGTCCGCTCCCTAGATCCCAAAAAAGTGGTGGATTTTGACTTTTTTGGAGAATTATAGAAACAACAAATTATTGGTTGAAAATACGGAAAAATGGCTAAGTTATCCAAGGTGCACGAAAAGGTCTTCTGCAAACGCCTCCGATCTGCATGCATGATAACGCTTGATACACTCATCTGACACACAAATATTGATATGTTTGTTAAACTGTATGAACCACTTTATTCACGAAAAAAATATATATACACTTTTGCAAAGGCGTAAAAAACTATTTTTTTCACCAAACAACTTTTTCAGTTTATGTAAAAAAATCCAAAAATAAGTTTTTATTTAATTTTATAGGTTCATATCGAAGAGTTATTATTACTCTTGAATAAAATGTGTCATTTTTGATGAAAGGTTAAATAGTTGTTGCTCAGTCCTGCATGCAATTTAGAACAAAATGGATTCGAGAAAACGCGGCTTAAAGTTCCAGCTGAACGGGGGCGTGACGTGCACCCACCGACTCGCCGTGGTGCACGTGTCACTTAACCGACTATATCTTCTAAAATACTTGGAATTTCGATCCGGAATTTCGTACAGATATTCTTGGATAATCAACCTATCTATTAAAGGAAAGAAAAAAATTCGAGTTTTTCATAATTTTAGGGGAGCGCACGCCCTTAAGATGCAATGAAGCATTGTCTCATAAATCAAGAAAGGAATCAGGAACAAATAGTGTCGACTATAAATTTTTCTTCACTGGTCTTTCCCCTGCTAAGTTCACGGCGACCTTATTTACCACCTGGACGAAGGAGGTCACGAAGCAATTAAACATACATGTGGACCTGTACCGACAGTAAACCACCCAAACATCTTGGGTGTAACGTTTGACAGCATGGCCTCTTTCTCTGCGCACACAAAAAAGTACAAAGCCGCAACAAAGTCCTCAAGTCGCTAGCCGGCCGCACTTGAGGCAAAGACAAATAAACGTTGTTGGCAACATATAAGGCGATTGGCCGGTCGGTTCGAAACTATGCCGCTCCAATTTGGTCGCCTGGGACAAGTAGGATCCAGTGGATGAGACTACAGAACATCTGCGTCGTGAGGCTTCAATGCTCCCAGTTAGGGACCACAACTTTATGCTCACCAAGCAGTTCCTCGTCGGCTGACACCGTAGTGGCCAACCAACTGGGTACCTGCTTGCTGAAGATCCGCCTTCGAGATCAGGGGCATCTCCTTGATATGTCCGACGAGATCCAGTCACTCACCACCAACAGATGGACCCTGCTGTCTATCGGGTGGTATTAAACGACATTCACCGAGAGACAATCACCACCCTCATCAACTCTCGCCCTGTGAATGCCGTCCTCGGTGCCAAACCACCACCCATAGCAGAGGAGGAGCTCCAGCTGCCTCGTGAATCCCGCGTCACTCTGGCTCAACTACGATCTTGATATTGTAGCAGGTGAAACTCCTACATGTCCAGAATCAACCCAGACGAATTTAATGTGTGCCCGGCATGTGATAACTCCCCGCACGATACCACTCACCTTTCCACGTACTCTTTAAAACCGAATCATCTAACACCCCTTGCCCTTTGGTCCGACCCTATCGAAACTGCGCGTTTCTTAGGCCTCCCCTAGGTGAGTTTGAGGATAGCGACCATGGTTGAACCGATCTTGCAGGGGCTGAGTAACCGTTACAAAAACAACAACTCTAAAGCTTATCGATAATAATCGAAAAATGTGTTCTGTTAGCATTTCACTTAACTGTTCCTTCATTTTTACTGCCTCTAGATGCTTTCTGTTATGATCGTAAATATAAAAAAAAAAATTAACAAAAGAAAGCAACCCTCTGGCTACAGAGCTGTCAAGATAAATGAATGACAAGTGTGGATGCACTTGGTTTATGCGAAGTAATTTGGACGAGAATAATTAATTTACGTTGTAGTGTGTCCGGATTTTTAATTATAAATATATAAGTTATAGATTCAATTTATAATTGAACGTTTGGTGTAGAATTGGCATATAATTTAACAACAAATAACTTAAGAGGTGGTTTTAACTTTTGGGTTCATGTGATAGTTTATTGAAAGAATCACTTGTATAGCATTCCTACCAAGTTTCTTTGGAAAATTCTTAGTGGTTTGCATAATAAGACCAGTAAGCACTCTCGCGGACCTGGCCCGTAAAAGTTTTTATTATTATTATTAGAAATACAGACGCCTATCGGCATTATATTAAAAAAAAAATATCTGTTTAATTGGGAGAAATTAAAGGGGAAAATTACATAAAAATTGTGGGTAACGGAGTGGGTTAATTGTGGGGTAACACAAGATGTTTGATGGTAGAGATGAAAGCGCAGAAAAATCCTCCATAGAAATCCACGAAATCAACACATTTAATTAAGATGTCGGTAAATGGACACCAGATTACAGTAACATACTCCAAGACGAGTGACTTATTAGCGATTGCTGATTCTTGAAGTCGCAGCTAGTTCTAGTAATAAAACCCAGCGTCTTGAAGGCCTGTCGTGTGATTCTATCAATATGTTTGGCAAAAGTTAGCTTATTATCTATTATGATACCTAGATCTTTTACGTCTTTGACTTCTTGAATTCTGACATCGCTGTGGCCGAGGTTGAGTAGCTAGTTGAAGTAGAAGAAGAGGTTAGATGTGGTGTTGTTTGCTAGAGATAACATTTTCAAAGTGAGATGTAAGTTGCGGAAGGACAAGTTTCTTGAATAGTGCTAACATAAGGCAGCTTCCAGTCGTTTGGGAAAACACCCTGCTGAAGAGATAAGAGGCGCTGGCGCGGCGAACTCTCGTTACCCCCACTCGAATAGCTAGACCGTAAGAATCGTCTTGGCGACAAAGCGGCCGTACGAAAAAGTTGAGAACAGCTAACAAAATAAAAATAAAAACCAATCAAAAGAAGGATGAAAGAGATGGAGAAAATAAACTTGAAAGGGCATACTTCAAGAAAATGCATATATACCAACACAAGTGTATATAACCCCTTAAGGCCAGAACAGCAGCATTCCGCAAAATTGTATGGGGAATGTTTTATGTTGTTACAACAACAACAACCACAACAGCAGAAACAACTTTGGCAGGCAGCAGGGGGTCATTTCTTCCCTTCTGTGGAGCTTGGTAGTGGATGAACAGCTTCAGTTGTAACCGATAATGGAATTTGCTGCCATGGATACGCGGATGGCATTGCCGCTAAAGCAAGAGGTAAAGAGCGAATTATGTGATATCGTACAAAACGCGCTTACTCTGACGAAAGCATGGTACGCTGGGGAAGGGCTAAATATTAACCCACACAAGACGGCCATCGTACCAATCAGCAGAAAAAAGAAACCGCAAGGGATGAGAGCTACATATCTCCCTGGCTGGGATTGAAGTCGTTATGGTAACCAAGGTGAAGTACCTCGCCTTCACCATTCCCACGGCAGTCCGTTCTACGTACCGGAATGACCCGGGTTTTACCCGGCCAAGGACTGTTGTTTCGGCGATCTAACCCTGTTTAGATCGGCCTACCCCATAAGTCGTCTGTCTCCCCTGGAACAACTCCTAGCAGCAGGGTTGCTTCATCTCCTTCTGGTCAGGGCTGGCATCGACCCAAACCTTGGACCAGAAACTTATTTTTGCTGCGTTTGCCAGAAAAAGCTCCATCCCAACTCCACTTCGGTAAGGTGTAACTCGTGCGAAGGATGGAACCAGGTTTAGCTGACATCAACATCAGCTAAGCATCAACATGGCTTCCGGAAAGTGCACAGTACAACAACAGCACTTAATGCCATAAACACACAGGTGAACCGTGGTCTTAACCAAAACCGCCCCTGCGAGAGAACCGTCCTAGTAGCGTTGGACCTGTCGAAAGCTTTCGACACAGTTAGCCACTCCACGCTACTAGCTGACGTGGAAGCATCAACTCTCCCGCAGGGACTGAAACGGTGGACCGCGAATTACCTGTGTGGTCGTCAATCATCGGTATTGTTCAGAGACAAAACATTTAAACTAAGGAGGATTAAACAAGGGGTACCGCAGGGTGGCGTCCTGTCTCCATTATTGTTTAATCACTATATCTCCAAGCTCCCTCAACCGCCAGAGGGAGTCACGATTGTCTCCTATGCTGATGATTGATCGATAATGGCAACCGGCAATGTAATTGATGATCTGTGTTTGAAAGTGAACGGATATCTATCTGATCTTGCCCATTTCTTCACTAGCAGAAACCTGGCGCTGTCCCCTGCTAAGTCCTCGGCGACCCTTTTTACCACCTGGACGAAGGAGGTCAGGCTGGATCTTAACATCCATATCGATGGCACCCCCATTCCGACGGTTAACCACCCGAAGATTCTGGGGGTGACTTTCGACAGCCTGCTCTCCTTCTCCGCGCACACTACCGCAATCGCCACAAGAGTACAGAGCCGCAACAATGTCCTCAAGTCGCTCGCCGGCAGCTCTTGGGGCAAAGACAAAGAAACGTTGTTGGCAACATACAAGGCGATTGGCCGGCCGGTAATAAATTATGCTGCGCCAGTTTGGTCGCCGGGAACCAGCAGGACACAGTGGACGAAGCTGCAGACCTGCCAGAACGCCGCACTCCGCACGGTGACGGGATGTCTTCTGATGTCGCCTGAGGAGCATCTCCACCAAGAGGTCAATGTGCTCCGAGTTAAGGAGCACAACCTCATGCTCAGCAGGCAGTTCCTTGCTGGATGTCACCGCTCGGGGCATCCAAATAGGCACCTGCTTGCAGTGGAGCTGCCCCCCAGGCACATTAGAAGACATCTTCTAGAACTAAAGGACGAGATCCAGCCACTCATCACACAACCGCTGGATCCGGAGGCGTACCGGCGGGTCCTAAGCAACATCCACAGAGACACAGTCACGAACATCATTGACACCCGCCAGGCAAATGCAGTCATCGGAGCCCAACCACCACCTGTAGCAGATGAGGAGTCCCTGCTGCCCCGCGAGTCCCGCGTCACTCTGGCACAACTACGATCTGGATACTGTAGCAGGCTCAACTCCTACTTATCCAGAATCAACCCCGACATACCCAACACATGTCCGGCATGTGGAGATTCTCCGCACGACACCAACCACCTATTCACATGCCCTCTCAAACCCACTCATCTAACCCCCCTCTCCCTCTGGTCCAACCCTGTCGAAACTGCACGTTTCCTGGGCCTCCCCCTAGATGAGTTCGACGACAACGACCATGGGTGAATCCGCTCTTTACGGGGCGCGACTAGCCGCTACAACAACAACAACATGGAACCAGGTCTGCTCAAGCCTTGAGACCCATAAGGAGTGGCCCACAAATTATGTGGACCCATGTTGTTCGCGCCCTACGGCGCCCATAGCCTAGCACCGACAGAACCTCTACAGATCATAGGAGCACACAACACCATGCTCCCCTCCCCATCCCCACCTAGCTCCGCCCCTCGTGTGGGGAGTAGCCAGCATCTCCTGGTGCCCCACACAGTCTGTCAGGACAGGATATACCGGAATGCGACATCTGTCAGGTGCAACTCGTGCCAAGGCTGGTGTCACTTCCGTGTATGTTCTGGTCTGCGCACCACACTTGAATGGTCGGGTGACTACCTGGCTCCCTGCTGTAGAGTCTTGCAACCGCACACGCCCTTGGCGGCGCTGCCGAACAGCAGCCCAATGTGCCAGTGCATGTGCAGCAGGGACCAGGTGGGCAACATCACCCTTCCCTCACACCTCTCTCCGCGACGACTCTCCCGAGGCAAACGAGACTCCTTCAGCTGAACTGCAAAGGGCTGCAGGGCAAGATTGAGAAGATAACCGACTTTATGAGTCGGCATAATCTGTCAACAGCTGCGATCCAGGAAACGAAATTGCACAGAAACTCAACCTTGTTGAGTTGCAACGGCTACAATGTGCATCGTAAGGATCACGAGAGAGGTAAACGTGGTGGCTTAGCATTCATCACCCATCACACTGTGCAGTATCGTCTTATTGAAGATAACATCGACCGCAGGGGCACTACCTTAGAATGTCAAGGAATAGCTGTCCGGTCAGGCGATCTCGACCTCGAAATATTCAATATTTATATACCCCCCGTCACCTGCTGCCCGGCAGGATATCACCCTGACATATGTAGGTGCGCTCCTCAGAGGTGAAAACCGATTGGTAGTTGGTGACTTCAACGCGCACCACGATCTCTGACACTCAAAACTACCAGCTGATCGTAGGGGAAACGATTTGGCAGAGCAGATAGACGATTCGACACTCTGCACGATGAATGATGATGCCCCCGCCAAGATTATGGATAGTTACAGCAGCTCGCCTGACCTAACAATAGCTAGCGCAGGTCTGATAAATAGCATAACGTGGCGACCTATGCTATCGCTTGCATCAGACCACCTACCCATAATCATCTCGATTGACAGACCTGCTGACTTTGTCTCTGCGGACCACCGGACCTGTATCAACTTTAAAAAGGCTGACTGGGTCAGGTTCGCGGAGTTCACTGAAAATGCCTTCAGATCTCTTCCCAGACCCACTGACGATCGCAAAGGCCAACAGAAGTTCCGCAAGGTAGTTGCGTCAGCTGCGGCTCGCTTCATTTCGGCAAGGAGGATCCCTGAGATCCGTCCCAACTTCCCGGTCGAAGCGGCCGCTCTAGCGAATGAACGCGACCACCTTCGGCGGTCCGATCTCCGAAATCCTAACATAAAGGATTTGAACGTGGAGATTCGGTTGATTGACCAAAATAAGCGAATTAAGTGGGAGGAGCATTTGAAATCCTGTAACCTAATCACGGGTGTTGATAAGCTCTGGTCCACCATGAAGTCCTTATCCAACCCGACGAAGTGCGACGACCGAGTGGAAATTTCATTCGGGGATCGTGCCTCGTCGGACCCGTAGATATGCGCGTGCTATTTTAGCCGACAATTCATATTGCATTCTTCGGGGGATAGGGCCAAGCGGAAGGTGACCAGAAGGCTGCGCAAACTACCAAACAACAGCGCGCCTCTTGCCTTCACTGTCTTCACTTGTGGCGAGGTGAGGGTCATCGGGAAGGTGACAGCCTCCAAGGCCATTGGCCCTGATGGGCTAAACGTGTTGATGTTGAAAAATGTAAGCCCCGCGGGAGTTCAGTTCCTCACAGGGATCCTCACAGGGATCCTGGACGAAGGAGGTCAGGCTGGATCTCAACATCCACATCGCTGGCACCCCAATTCAGACGGTTAATCACCCGAAGATTCTGGGGGTGACTTTCAACAGCCTGCTCTAGTTCTCCGCGCACACTACCGCAATCGCCAATAGAGTACAGAGCCGCAACAATGTCCTCAAGTCGCTCGCCAGCAGCTCTTGGGGCAAAGACAAAGAAACGTTGTTGGCAACTTACAAGGCGATTGGTCGGCAGGTAATAAACTATGCTGCGTCAGTGTGGTCGCCAGGAGGACGCAGTAGATGAAGCTGCAGACCTGCCGGAACGCCGCACTCCGCACGGTGACACGATGCCTGCTGATGTCGCCTGAGCAACATCTCCACCAAGAGGTCAATGTGCTGATTCTCCTCTCAAACCCACTCATCTAACCCCCCTCTCCCTCTGGTCCAACCCTGTCGAAACTGCACGTTTCCTGGGCCTCGCCCTAGATGAGTTCGACGACAACGACCATGGGTGAATCCGCTCTTTACGGGGCTTGATAACCGCTACATCAACAACAACAACAACAACCTCGCCCTCACCATGGACTCCAGGTTACGCTGAAGGGAACATGTCGATTCAACAGTATCTAAGACAACCAAAGCAATAATGGTGTGCAGACGTCTAGCGGGAAAATCCTGGGGTTGTAGCCCTAATATACTTAGGCGGATGTACACCATGACTATGGGGCGGTGGCGTGGGTCTCAGAAACTTCCTTTTCAACGGTGAGGAAATCACTGACCAGGCTCAGCGGCTAGCATACGTGTGTATAACGGGAGCTATGCGCACGTGTCCGACAAGAGCACTGGAGGTGATCCTAGATCTAACGCCGCTTCAAATAGTTATAGGACAGACAGCAAGGAGAACTCTCCTTAGCACTGCTAGGGAAGGGAAAGTAATATCATCTAAGAAAATGGAGGCGCAGATCGTGGGGCTACCACTAGCTAAACTCCCCAGGAGAGATATCATCAAGGTTACCAATTTTGAAAGGAATTTTAAAATTGAATTAGGAAACAAAGCAACATGGAGCGTGTCCGCACTAGGACACCCCCAAGCTAGCCATCTGCACTAGCACACTGCCCGTGCTAAAACACCGCAAAAGATATGTAGGAGCAGGGGTATTTGGCCCTAGAACACACATGTCGGTACCGATGAGAAGGACGCCAAACATCTTCCAAGCGTAGCCTGTTATGTACAGAGGTATACCAAAGGAGAAACTACTGCAATGAACGAATAGTCGGAATATGGTCGGATAAGTCCTGTCACTTTTGCGACTCGGATCTCGAATAAGTCTTGAAATTAATCTGCTCGATATATCCATTTCCCTTGGCATAATGGGAAAAGTGATCAATAGTGCGGTAAACAAACATTCTCGAAAAATTAAGTTTTTGAGAAGTTCATTAATTTCACTATTTTTTATTGTGTTAACATACAATATAAACAATAGTAATATGAAATTAAATGCAACAATTATATTTTGTACGTCATTCTTTATTTGGCTAAACGGTAACGGTAAGTACCTTTACCGTCTAAATTGTGTTCAATCCGTGTCTCGCCGTATTGTGCTACTCGTACGTGGTCTGAGAATCAGTTGTGAAGGCGTAGTTAAAGCGATTCAAACGTATGCAGTTCGACAGTTTTTTTAAAACACCGAAAACTGTGGAAATTATCGGAAGAAATGGAATTACTTATTTGTAGGCTGACAAATGATGGGCAATCATCACGAGAAATTGCAAAGAAATTAAAAATATGTCACAGAACGGTCTTATGCGCACAAAAAAGCCGCAATGTGAAACCCGCTTCGAATGGTAGAGGTCGTCGTAAGTTACTCACGGCAAGAGATGCTCGAGTTATGGAACGAATAATAAGGCGTAACGATTCCATAACACCAAAATTAGCTGCAGAACAAATAAACAAGAATGTTAGTCAGTGGACGGCGCGAAGAGCTCTTTGACGAATTGGGGTAGTCTCAGCTATCAAACAAAAAAAAACCTGCATTGTCCGACAAGAATGTGAAAGCCCGGTTAAAATTTTGTAACGATGTCAAAGATTGGAGAGTAGAAGACTGAAAGCGCATAATATGGTCAGAAGAAACAAAAGTCAATCGTTTTCAATCGGATGGAAAGCAATACTTCTGGCACCGACCAGGGGAAACACTGCAAAAACATCAGGTGAAGCAAACCGTGAAGCATGGCGGAGGTAGTTTAATGGTTTGGGACTGCTTCACCTGGTGGCATCTTGGCCCACTAGTTAAAATTGAAGGAATTGTGAAAAATGAAGAATATGTTTTGAAATCAAATTTGCCAGAATTCTTTGACATTGGCGCATATCCCGAAGACAAGGTCATGTTCCGGCAAGATGAAAACCCAAAACACACAGCCAGAATCGTGACAGATTGGCCAGACGATCAACGTTTTAAAGTCCTAAAGTGGCCTGCACAAAGCCCAGATTCTTAAACAAAAGGTGGGCTGTTTATGAAAGATCCCCTAAAAATATGGAAGAGCTTTGGCTTAGGGTTCAGACTGAGTGGGCCGAAATACCAAAACGTACAATTGAAAACCTGGTAGAAAGTATGGCAAAAAGTATTAAAAGTGTACGAAAAAATAAGGGCTTATGGACAATATATTAAGTTTGCTGAATGGAGTAATGTACAATGTTATAGCAATAGAATTGTAACATTTAATTTTTTATTTTTATTGTTTATGTTTTAGTAGTTAGTATAATAAATAATAAATGATATAAAAAAAGTTTGGTTGCATTTGCTTCATTAGAACGGATTTTATGAACATATTAGTATAAAAGTGTCAAACAATCATCCATTAATGCTCGCCACTGTATGTAAAGCAATCACCGCAATACGATTTTCTTTAGCTCCCGACTCTATTGTTAATAAGCGAAAGCAAACACTGGACTTATTGTTATACATACATATATGAGTAGACACTGCATTGAAGTTATTATAAAAACATAACCGCACTTTTTTCTGCGAATTGCCTTCGCTGTATCCATTGTAAACTTTTTAGCAAAACTTAGGGCGGGATTAAGTGTATAGCCGGAGTTGGACCGACCAGGCCCACGCAGAAACGAGTTCTAGGCAAAAATACTGAAAATGACGTAGCTGAAGTAGGAACAACCAGTTTTTTCCAGCGCCAATGACTCTAACATAAAAGAGTTACGCACACACATACTGTGGGCATCATCAAAGAACATAGAAATATGACAATGAACAACACGTTGCTTTTGCCTTTTCTCTTTTAGACTGCAAACAGCTTTTTTTACTTCTATTTAATGAACAATTTCTATACCTGGCATCTCTCATTTTTAAGGATCCGCAGACGTAAACAAGGAACCCTAAAATTTTAATTAATTAATTTAATTAAAATTTCGGGAAAATTTAATGGGAATCGGTTCACGCATAATTTTTACAAATAGTTTTTTTTTTTATCAAGTTGTGATAATTTGATGTATACACCTGCTCAAAATAATAGTTACACAGTACTTTTGCAAATAAAGCATATCAAGAACATACTTTTATTCTCCAAATATTTACAAGTAAAGTTAAAATAAACTTCACTTTTAAATAAATCACAACAAACAAATGTAGATCCAAAAACATGACATAGCCGAAATCAACAAGCTCAAAAAATAGGTACAGTTTTGATAAGACATTTTCTATGGAAAAACAAATTGTGATAAAAATGTCTTGTTGTATATTTAACATTACTTATTTAATAGCCACCAACATTCTGTATTCTTTTACTTATTCGTCTGGGCATACTACTAATTAGCGTCGGGCAGGTTTCTTTAGGTATCTAATACCAAGTTTTTTGAATGACCATAACTGGTCCTTGTTGGAAAAAGATTGATTCGCCAATTTCTTTTTTAGTTCTCCCCATAGATTTTCTATTCGATTTAAATCTGGGGATTTGCTTGTCCACTTAAGCACGTTGACATTATCGTCTTCCAAATATTTCGTAGCCAGTTTGGAGGTATGTTTTGGGTCGTTATATTGCTGAGATAACCAACGCAACGGTAAATTTTCTTTAGAATAGGGTAGCCTGACATTTTCAAGTATATCCACTGCTGTCATTAGTTGTTCTGTATAAGTATAGGGCTCACCCTTTCCAAGAAAAGCATCCCCCAAACCATAACGTTTCCCCCTACAAGCTTCACAGAATTTTTGTGAATCGTACGCGAAACTCCCTTCCTTTTGGTCGACGCACATCTCCTTTACAATCGTTCCCAAACAAATTAAGTTTTGTTTCGTAGATCCATAGGATATTTCTCCACTTTTTTGCTCCCTCAAGTCCTGACCAATCTATATGATTTCTTGCGAAGTTTAGCCTCATACTTAAATTTTTTTAATTGCATTAACGCACTTTCGTGGCTATTCGTTCTGGTGGATTTTGCAAGCGCCTGTGAACTGTTTGAGCGCTAACTACATTTCCAATTTCTGCTGCTATAGCTTTCGACGACTTGAAAATAGATAGTTACAATGTGACGATCAAGAACTGTATTTTGTTTCCTTCCACGAGTCTACCTTCTATGTTTTCGCTTTAAAACATTTTTAACAAAATTATGAAACCTTTCTTTTTATTGCCCAATCTCCGAAGCAATTTTAATTTCCTTTCCTTTCTGAGCTTTGAAACCAGGTGCAGTGTGACTTGCGACCCATCTGATTAAAAAAATATTTTATTTATCTGCAGTATTTTCAGGTTCAATGAAATAAAACGTATCACTTCATAAATTAAAACTAGAACTATTGGATAAACCTTACTTTGTTTTCACAAAAAACTAAATGCACTTACAAAAAGTTTTTTTAAATTCTTGAGAGTACTAAGTATTATAGTGTAACTACTGTATTTGTTGTTGTAGCGGCTGGTCACGCTCTGGGAAGAACGGATTCATCCATGTTCATTGCCGTCAAACTCATCTAGGGAGAGGCCCACGAAACATAGTTTCGACGCGCATAGGAATAGGTGTTTGGTATCGTGCCAAGAATCTCCACATGTCGGACATAAGTTGGGTATATAGGGGTTAATTATGGATAGGTAGGAAGTAGGCTACTACAACAATCAGAACCTAAGTGGGCCAGAGTAGCGCGGGACTCACGAGGCAGCTGCGACCCTTCGATTGCAATTGGTGGTGGTTTGGTTCCTATTATGGCATTCACTAGGCGAGATTCGATGATGGATGGGACTCTCTGTGTGGCTGTTGATTAGGACCTGCCTGTACGCCTCCGGATCCAGCGCTGGATCTCGTCGTTGAGCTCGAGGAGGTGCCTTCCGTCGGCAAGCAGATGTCTATTTGGGTACCCCAAACGGTGACACCCAGCAAGGAACAAAACGTGATTGTTCGGTTTCTCTTTAGATAACTTTCTTGTTTTCGGTCACGAAGTGGCTTCCATCCCGAATAATTAATTACTAGTGAAAAATCTTAGCCATAGACGTCAAAATTAGGCCCAGCTGAGATCACCAGATTTGTTTTTGTCTATAGACATCAGTTTTGGGCAGAGTTTCATTCACACCGTCCACAAAAACTGTGTACTGGAAACTGATGGAGAAGTAGCAAATATGAAAAAAAGGTTTAACCAAGGCGAATTTATAGAAGGTGATGGCATAAGAGCAGCTGATTTGAATTTTTTTATTCACCTACATGTATTTTGTTTTTGCTTTTGCGTATGAGCTTTCAAAAGCCGTAAAAGCAAAAACAAAATTTATTTAAATCTTGACAACTCTTACGCAGAAACAAGAACAAAATACATAGGAATTTTGTAGTTGCATTTATAACACCACCTTGTATGGATTCGCCTTGGGTTTAACTGTATTAAACAAATTACAATATAAATGTAGATTGTATTGAACCTTAATTCATGTGTACATTATAAATGTTGTTAAAATTGAAGTTGAACGACACTTTTTGTTAATTTTACAATCTTTTCCACACTACCACAAAATAAAACATTGTGTTCATAAATCTTCTCGAAACCACATGAAAATGCAACAGCGCAGTCGATTTTTTCATATTTCTCTTTCACAATTTTTTTCGTGTGTATAATTTCGTGCAAATAATAGTGCTGCTTAGTAACAAAAGGTAAAGCAAGTTTCAATTTTTCTTAAATTTAAATCCTAAATTATCACAATTTCCCCCCTATTGAACGGAACGGACGTGTTTTCATCGCGCTCTTGCCAATTCCTGCAATATTGGCCTTGCAGTGTTCCGAAATATTATAATTATTTTACCGTAATTGTGTGGGCTTATATCCCTGTCATTCCTGCTTGTACAAGTGCGGTGCCCGGCTAATATATTTAATTTGGTTAACCAAACAATATTATTTTACAAAATTGTTTCTGAGTGTAAACGGTTACGTCGTCAACTACTGCTTCGTCGCTCAAACGTCGATTGAGCAAAGGTTCCCCTTCTGCTAAAGCAGCGAAACTCAACGAAGACATTATTCTTGCAGCGGTTTTCGCCAAATTAAAAAAGTTGAGGAGAGGGTTCAGCAGCAGACAGAACAGTTGCGACCGCTTATTGAAAGCATATCAAGAAGACTAAGTGAGGTAGAAAATAAGCTAACCAAAAGAATTGAGGAAATATCGGTGCTCACTTCTACGATGACTGAGTCCTCTGCCCGCATTGTTTTGCTTGAGGAGGTAAAACAGTAGCGGAGATCGCTTGCATAAAAGGGGAGTTTGAGAATTTTAAACTAAAGAGAACCCCTCCCGACATTGTTGCCGACGCCGTCGCTTTTGGTGCTGCGTTTAAGGAAGGGGAGAATCTGATGAGCATTTTTTATCAGGTGTGCCAGTCTATTGACTTTCCCGCTGAGAGTTTCGTTCGAGCGCTGGAACAGTAAGGTTGTGTTAATTAACCGGTGTGTGAATGTAGTAAGCCGATTATATCTAAAAATCCACTGTGCCTATTTATAAAGTGTATTGATTATTTTACACTGAATATTATTGTGAAAATAATAATATAATCAAAAATACTTTTGCTTATCGCAGTAACGTTGCGTAACAGTAGTCACAAAAAAAGCACCAGTAGAGCAAAATCCTACTGTGCGACAACAACAACTCTCTCAGCAACTACAGCATGCTATATTAGATAGAAACTACGGTATGATCAACAGTAAGTCAAACAGTATCATGCAAAGCTAGCAGCTTCAACAACCACAACATCAATGTGACATTTCTAATACAAAAGCGACTGTGCTTAATTATGAAGTTAATTCCAGTGTTAACATGTCGCCCGAAAAGAAACGCGCAAAGAGACTGCGTCTCACAATCAACAACAACGACAAGGCAAAGACAAATATTGCTCTCTCGCCATTAAACAACAACAGATTCGCTATTCTTGACATATATGTACCAATATTAACTATGCACACTACTACGCATACAAACAGCGGCGCGATCAACAGCAATGCTAGAAAGGACACCAATATTAGAGATGCCCACAAATCTGAAGATGGCAATGCAAGTAGAGATGGCACTTTAATTAACAACTCGACCCCTGAAGATGAAACGCAGAATTTATCAATGAAAGAAGATTCCCCAGAGCAGACTCAACGTTTCCTACCACCGATTGTGATCTTTGACGTAAATATTAGAGCTTTCATTATCGAACTTAAAACTAAAGTACCAGAACTAACCTTTAAAATTAAAAACTGCACTAACCGCAAGAGCAAACTGTTTATCAAAGATTATCATGCATATACAAGAATAATGTCGATTCTGAAAGAAAAAGGTATCAACTCTCATTCCTACACGCCATTGCAAGATCAGCATATCTCTTTAGTCTTGGGGGGCATTCATTACTCAACATTCCCAGATGAAATAAAAGCAGAGTTAGATGAGCTTCTTCCAAATTCGATAGATAGCGTATCCTCCTCATAACTCCTCATATGAAGAAAAACGATATCAAACCCAGCCTCTTCAGAGTTGCCCTAAAACCGGCTTTTGATAGTCGAGAGTTATTAAATGTGAAATGCATTCTTTCACAAACAATTTCTTGGGAGAAGCCTAGATCTTTTGCAAATCAATTGCAATGCAAACGGTATCAGAGATGGGGCCACATTGCGAAAAATTCCAACCACCCGTATCACTGCGTAAAATGCAATGAAGCGCATGATGAATGCCAACTTCAAAGATCCAACGATTCAAAACCTTTTTGCATCAACTGCAAGCAGTGGGGGCATCCAGCGAACTTTAGAGGATGCGTGGCCTACAAGGCTTTCGTTGATTACAGGCTTTCAAAAAGCATCGTTGCGACAACCGAAACAACTCCAATAAATGGCCAGATCGCTGGAAATTTAATTTCGTCTCCAAAAAGTTCCACGGTTAAGCAAAATATATCTTATGCTAGCCATTTTAAAACCCGTGCTAATGCTGATAGCACCCCATTCAGAAATGCCAACCTCATTGAAAACTTCCTACAAATCGCAAAACAGCTCCTTGAGGATGGCACCCCCCCTCTTGAAGATCGAATTGAATCTTTCTTAAAGAATTTTAAGTCAATGTCGCCAGAAGTAAGGAAAGCGGAATGCCGCAATATTCTAAGTCAACTCAAAAGAAGACTAGAGTTAGACTTGCTCCTACGCTCTTGGAATACCGATGTGGCGCTACTCCGAGAAACGCATCTTTCTCCGCGACATAGCGTTTACTCCGAACGCTACACTATTCACAGAAATGACGCAGAACAAGGAATAGACATTGCAATTCGCATAATCTAAATCATAAAAGAGTCTACATTCCCAACCTCTCTATACCTTATGTTTGCTTAAAACTTAATATCAGCGTCTGCTTCAGACCAGTGTCCATTGCAATCATCAGTCTGTATTTAAAAACTAATCTTACTGCTGCGTCATTTAATCACAACCCCTCGGTGCTCTCCCACTTTGCCATGTCAAATTTTGGAGCAATAATCGGGGGTGACCTCAATGCCAAAAATATGGCCTGGAGGACTCTAATACAGATCAAAACGGGAAACTTCTGAGTGACTGGTTGACTATTACAGGTGCTGATTTCACTAGACTTTGCTCAGCGGAGCCAACATTCCCACGCTCCTTGACATTTCTGGTTCACTATCTAATCTCCTCACACTTATTAAATCTAATTAACCCAAACTTTGATATCAGGGCAGAAGCAAGTTTTTCTGACCACTACGTTCTGAATTTAAAATTATCTTTATACAACATCTGTTTAGTGCCTGTGCAAAAAAGTGAAGGTCACATTAAAACAAACTGGAGAGACTTTCGTAACAACTTAGTATCTCAGTTTAACTTATTGAGCCCACTAGAAAATGTCAATTTATCTAATCAGGAGATTGAAAATTGGGTCAAGACCTTCACGTCGACAATTCAAAATGCCCTGCGCTGCAGTTCTGCCCACACTAAATTTAAAAAATATTCGCCATACTTCAATGAAGTGATAGAGACCCTATTCAAAATCAAGCACTTGTTGCAAAAAAACCTTAAAAAATTATTTCATAGAACGCTTAATAGATCGTCGCCTGAATACAGGTCAATATCGAATCAGATCGCAATTGTAAAATCATTAACTAATTTTATACTTCATCAAGCTCAAGCTGAAAGTTTCAAAGAATTCGTAGAAAATCTACAAAAAAAATTCAAGAATTTTCAAGAGAATACATGGATACCGAAATATCAACAAAAATAGTTTTTGTTCTGAACTAACTAGGGGAAATGAAATTATATACGATAAACTTGACATAGCTAACACCTTTCTAGCGCACTACAGTGAAGTGTATGCTGAGAAAACAGGGTCTCATCAAGTTGCAGCGGTTGTCAATGATCGTCTTGACCTCGAACTCTCAGTTTTAAACAATAACATTACAGATTTTACCATCTTAAAACCAGCGACAAGTCCAACTTTGGACAGCAATTGGTTCACCTCCCCGAATGATGTGAATGAGATAATCAATTCATTAAACAACAAAAAATCAGCTGGCCCGGACAATATTTCGAATCCTATGATTAAAAGGTTCCCCTCGTTAGCAATCCAATTTCTATCAATAATTGTATAAACAATGGTTACTTTCCGACAGATTGGAAAATCGCCAAAATTTTGCCCATTAAAAAGAAAGTCTGCTCAGGCAGTGCAAGGCTTCAGACCAATCTCGTTGTTGTCAAATCTGGGCAAACTATTTGAAAAAATTTTGTATATCAAAATGGATCTACCTGAAAATTTCATATCTAATTTTCAATTTGGCTTCAAAAGAGAGCACTATACAGTGAACGCCCTATCGAAATTTTATTTTCAAACGACATCATATTAAATTTGAGACAAAAAAAATGCACAATTCCCATTTCTTTGGGCATAGAGACGTTCGACTCTGTCTCTTATAAAGGTCTCATTTACAAACTTTTTACAATTGGTCTGGACCCTCGGTTAGTCAAAATAATCCACTGTTCTCAATTAACGATTCAAGTTCTGTATGTGGCAACGTCGGCAGTGGCGTCCCCAAAGTCTCCATACTTGCCCCTTTTCTGTTCCACCTCTATCTTCATGATTTCCCACATCAATTTGGAAACGCAATTTGCATATTATACGCGGATGATGCACTAATTTACACTCATTACACTCTCTATCACCTATCCAGACACTTGAGACAGCGAAGTTACACTTAGCAAAAATTTTAGATTTCTATAACACCTGGTCGATAAAGGTAAACATCGACAAGTCGAATTTTATTTGTATTAGAAATGCATATGATTATGGGCGCAAATTTGCAGTTCGCGAGTCAAGGGACCTCTCACTAACCATAAATGGCCATCAAATTAAATGTTCAGACGATATTAGATATCTTGGTTTAAATTTTAACAAATTATTCAAATTCAATAAGCATGTAGTAACGTCTATTACCAAAGCAGCGTCTCGTTTAAAAATGCTCTCCTCAATTTTACATTCGCCATATCTAGAAAAAAGAACTAAGCTGCTCATCTACAAAGTGACCATTAGAGCTGCTATCACCTACGCGAATCCCATTTGGTTCTCGATCTCACCGACAATTGCTAAAAAAAATTGATATATTTGAACGTAAAGCGTTAATGATCTGTTTAGATAAAAACTTTTCAGCCTATAAGAAAAGATATTCGAATAAAACGCTGTGAGAAGCACCCCCAAACCATTATACTCCCGCCGCCATATTTTATCGTTTTTATAGTGTGCCGAGGGAGGAATTCGGTATTGGGCGGTCTTCGAACAGAACGACTGCCTTGGTCAGAGTTGAATAGATTTACTTTGGATTCATCTGACCAAAAAATGTTTATCCACTTACTAGCTGGCCAATCTGCACGATCTTCGGCAAATTCCAACCGTTTTTTCACATTGACTGTGGTCAGAAACGGTACCTTCCGAGCAACTTTAGCTTTCAATTTTCTTTTAATTAAGAATTTTCGAACGGTTGAAGCATCCACGTCCAAAGAATACTGCTTCTTAAGCACAGAAGAGGTCACAAACGGATCTTTTTTCACCTGCCGCAGGAGTCGCTTTTGCAAACCCGCACTGATTTTGGGTTGTTTACCCCTATTTTCTGGTTTTTGTTTGTAATTTATTGCATTCTCAACCATTTTTTTCCCTTCGGCTTTTTGCTTGTTTACTCAAATGTTTTATAAGTTTTCGGCATTCAGGACTACAGTGCTTGGCTCTTCCCATTTTTATACCTAATTTATATGAAACACCAAAATTTACTTCAAATGTATAAAATTAAAAACCTTTACTCACGTTTTGTTGAAAATTTTATCAGATAAGAGTTTTTCACGACACAGAATGTTTAATTTTATTGTTTGGCTCTATTTTAACGCACACGTCGTTGCACACTTTCACTGATTTGCAAAAAACGAACACGCAATTGAATTCAGAAATAACTGTACAATATTCATACGCGATGTGATTATTGAATTACAATTAGTTCATAGAATATTGGGTTCATACGAAAATTTTAAATGAAGTAACATCGTCAGCGATTGTGTGGCTTTATTTTATCGCACATCACTGTAATTGTTGTCCGAGTCTCCTTGATTATTTCATTGTCTCTGATCTGTCTATTGTATTAAAATTTGACCAAATTTCGTTTATATGTATCTGACCATGATTTAATCCTCTGTGCATTTAGTATTAATCTTGAGCATCATAGTATAGTCGATAGTCCATCCCACTATCCTGACTATCGCTTTTCAAATTCGAATGACTTGTTAAATGACTTGTCCTGCATTAACTGGTCAGACTGTTGGAGACAAAGCTCTGTGCATGATAAACTTAATTTCTTGAATGAGATTATCTTAAGACTTTTTAGGACCCATGTTCCGACTCGTACCCTTCCAAATATTTCCCTGTCGTGCCCTTGGTTCAATAACACAATCCGTACACTGATTATAAAACGTAATAAGCAGTATTCTATATGAAAAAAACCCAACGGATATAAATTGGCGTGCATACAAGTCCGTAAGAAATGACACAACTGCAGCTATAAAGCGTGTAAAAAGAATCTATTATAGTAAAATGTTAAACCCCTTGCTTCCGAATAATGCCCTATGGCGCAATTTAAAGAATCTTTGTGTGCATGTTAGTGACAGTCCTAATTGTTCTATTGACCCTGAAGTCCTTAATGATGCCTTTGTCAATCGTGTCACCCCTCCAACTCCACAGTTATGCCTTCTTCTTCAGTTTCTGTCGGTGAGGTATTTGAGTTCTGTACGGTATCGGAATTAGATGTGGCAAGGTGTATCTATAAAATACGGTCATATGCAATCGGTGAGGACGGCATACCTATTAAATTTGTTAAAATAATTTTACCAAACATCCTGCCAACTCTCACCCATGTGCTCTCACCCAATGTGCTCTCATCCAACTGTGCTACCGATTGCTAAAAGTAAGCATGCATGCAATCCCTGTGATTTTCGTCCTATAAGCATTTTACCTGCACTCTCTAAAGTATTTGAATCCCTAATGGCTGAACAAATTTATGGTCATTTAAACAAATTTAGTTTATTATCACCGTCTCAGTCTGGCTTTAGAATTAATCATAGTTGTTCCACCAACTGACGTTACTATGCCTACTTTACTTTTCTAAGGCTTTTGACTCTATGAACCATAACATACTTTGCTCAAAATTAAAAAAATTTTGTGTTGGGGACTATGCAGTGCGTCTCATGAGAAGCTATTTGGTAGGTAGGACTTAGCGTGTGAAAAATGGTTGAAAACTCACTAGTCTTAAACCACTGCTCATGGGTGTGCCTCAAGGTTCTATCTTGGGACCATTATTATTTAGCTTATTTATAAACGATATTTTTAATATGATGATATACAACTCTATATGTCGGGAACTATTGAGGCAACTGATAGTCTATGCTCTAAGTTTAATGTTGATTTGTTATTCATATCACTTTGGGCACCTAAAAACGGTATCTGTCTTAATAGTGAAAAGTCGTATGTCCTTCCCATATCTAAAAGTCGTATCGATTTCTCTGATATTCCGCCCCTATACATTGATGAAAAGAGTCTTAAATTTGACCCTAAGGTCACAAATCTTGGTTTTATCATCAATTCTAGTATTACCTGTGATGATCATGTAAACTCCACCGTAAGTAAAGTGTATTATATCTTACGGAATTTAAGAATGTCTGCAGTCGCCGACTATCATTCAAAGCGATTAGAGGTGGTTTCATAGTGATTATTAGTGTGTGGAGTTTCGTTATTATTAACTTGTGCTTTGCGCCACATTCTCCCTTTTCATTCTCTATCCCCATGTTTTTGACTGTTAGTGAAAACAAAACAAAATGATTTTCCCCTTCTTCCCCAAAAAGCCGCTCCAATCAATAACCCTAAATTTATATTAATATCGTCCGCCGATAGCAACATCTCCCTCTCACAATTAAGTCCGTTCGCCATTAAAAAATGCATCGATGCCATATCGACAGAAACAGACTCAATTTCGCAGATAAGAGATGGTAGTCTCTTAATCCTAACACGCAATGCCCGCATCGCAGATAAGTTCTTAAAAACCAAGGCTTTGCCCAACCTATGCCCAATTAATGTTAAATTACATGAAAACTTAAACTCCGTCAATGGTGTAATACATATACGCGCCCTGTCTTAAACACGTGTCCGAAAATGAGATCATAAGAGAGATGAAAAACCAAAACGTTACTGTAGTGTACAAGTTTTCGCGCCAATTAGATGGCAAATCGGTGTACACCGGCCTAATGGTCCCCTCGTTCGATCTCTATCGCCTCCCCGAGTCTGTAGACATTGCATGGTACAAGGTCAAAGTGCAACCTTACATTCCGAATCCTATGCGCTGCAAGAACTGCCAGCTTTTGGGACATACCCTAAAACGGTGCGTAAGTAGTCCGGCTTGTTACAACTTTAACCTCCCCCCACATACTCCTGAAGAGTGCACCAGAACTTTCTGCGCTAATTGCGCAGGTGAACATCCTTCATCTGACAGAAACTGCCCCAAGTTTACCCAAGCCAAGGAAGTGCTTCTTCTACCGAACGTTCAGGTATCCCTAACAATGCAACAAATAAGAAACCCCCCGCAAACTCGTTAACAACTAACAATTCTTTAGCAACAACCTCAAACAATACTATAACTCACCTTCCTAATGAAATCATAGCTACCAAAAACCCAACCCCAATCAACGCCTCTATGAATGAAAGCGCATCAAACTTCTTGCCAACCTCAACTACCTCTACCCCTCTCACCACCACACGCCATAGCCCAATCAACAATAAGTCAACCGACTGAAATATAAGCCCCTCGCCATATACAGTGATGTGCGATAAAATAAAGCCACACAATCGCTGAAGATGTTATTTCATATAAAATTTTCGTATGAACAATATTATATGAACTAACTGTAATTCAATAATCAAATCGCGTATGAATATTGTACAGTTATTTCTGAATTTAATTACGCGTTCGTTTTTTGCAAATCAGTGAAAGTGTGGTAATCATTGTGCAACGACGTGTGCGTTAAAATAGAGCCAAACAATAAAATTAAACATTCTGTGTCGTGAAAAACTCTTATTTGACAAAATTTTCAACAAAACGTGAGTAAAGGTTATTAATTTTATACATTTGAAGTAAATTTTGGTGCTTCATATAAAGTAGGTATGAAAATGATAAGAGCCAAGCACTGTAGTCCTGAATGCCGAAAATTTATAAAAAATTTAAGTAAACAAGCAAAAAGCCAAAGGGAAATAGCTCGAATTGTTGTCTGCTCAAAAAAAATGGTTGAGAAAGCAATAAATTACAAACAAAACCCAGAAAATAGGGGTAAAAAACCCAAAATCAGTGCGGGTTTGCAAAAGCAACTCCTGCGGCATGTGAAAAAAGATCCGTTTGTGACCTCTTCTGCGCTTAAGAAGCAGTATTCTTTGGACGTGGATGCTTCAACCGTTCGAAAATTCTTAATTAAAAGCAAATTGAAAGCTAAAGTTGCTCGGAAGGTAGTTTCTGACCACAGTCAATGTGAAAAAAACGGTTAAAATTTGCCGAAGATCGTGCAGATTGGCCAGCTAGTAAGTGGAAAAACATTCTTTGGTCAGATGAATCCAAAGTAAATCTATTCAACTCTGACCAAGGCAGTCGTTCTGTTCGAAGACCGCCCAATACCGAATTCCACCCTCAGCACACAATAAAAACGGCAAAACATGGCGGCGGCAGTATAATGGTTTGGGGTGCTTCTCCTATTATGGAACAGGTCCCCTATTTCGTATCGAGGATAAAATGGATGTCATACAATATACCAATATTTTGAGTGAAACCATGTTACCTTACGCGGAGTTTAATATGCCACTTCGATGGGTGTTTCAGCAAGATAATGATTCGAAACACACATCGAAGAGGGCAAAGGAATGGTTCAGGCAAAATGGCATCGAAGTTTTAAGCTGGCCCCCGCAATCGCCAGACCTTAATCCGATAGAAAATTTGTGGCGAGATGTCAAAGTGCCTCTTAGAGGCCAAAATCCATCTAATAAAAACGATCTTTGGAGGCTGGTGAAGGACGCAAGGGATCAAATTCCAGCTGTTATGTGCCAAAAAATTAGTAGATTCTATGCCCAGACGTTGCTCAGCAGTTACAAAAAACAATGGACACTCCACTAAATATTAAGGTAACATTTATTATAATTTATCTTTTCTATTGATTACACTACTCGACAAAAAAAATCTCCAAGAATAAAATAGGCCTTTCCTAAAGTGAAATTTTCTCCTGATTCCGAATATGACTTTCATTTTCTTGTGGCAGATCTAGTTTCCGAGATATCGGCGAAAATATGAAAATTCCCATTTTTGCAGAACACTACTTCATATAGATACGGCAAAAATTTGTATTTTTCATTTTTTCGTTTTAAACTGTTGAATTATGCATTATACTAATTCCCATAAAAATGTCTTGCCTTCACCTCCCTCAAGTATCTTCAGTAGTTTGGCCACTATGCCAAAAAACGTTCAAAAAATGTTGAAAAAAAAACGAAATTTTTTACACAATTTCAGATTTAACCACTTTAAAATCGGAAAAATTCTATTGACGAAAAAAAGTTAGCCCTCCTATGTTGTAGGTAATTTAACTACGAAAATTTTAAGCATACCAGCACAACAATCGGACGTGCCATTGAAACTATAGCCCCGTTAACTTGCAAGCGTCTATCCTACAATTTTTTTATAGAGAAAATTTTTATTCAAACTAGGTTTTTATTTTTTTATAACGTTTTATTATAGACATATGTTTGCACGTTAAACTGTATTCAATTGAGTAATATGAGTATAAATCAGCAATTCAGTAAAAAACAACAACGACAACAACATTAAATACATACATATCTACATCTAAAAAAGTCAAATTGAGCGATTTTACCGTGGTGGTCAATAGTGAGGGACGTGGGTACTTCTAACTACCCGTTTATAATTTTCTGGGTTTGTCTCCCGTATTATTGTCCAGCAATAATCTCCCATCATTTCTTCATTCCAAAAACCTTGGTAACGCTTTTCAAAAATCATGAGGTCTTGGTGAAACCTTTCACCCTGTTCATCACTTTCAGCACCTAGGTTTGCGGGAAAATTATCCAAATGTGAATGCAAAAAATGCATTTTGAGGGACATGTTGCATTTCATAGCACTGTAGTTTTTCAACAAGGCTTTGACCATCTCTCAATAGTTGGGATCTTTGTTGTTGCCAAGAAACCCACTAATGACTTGCTTAAAGCTGTCCCAAGCCGCTGCTTCTACTGATGATAAATGATTCGCAAAATTTTCGTCTTTCAGCAACTTTCTAATTTGCGGACCAACAAATGTACCTTCTTTTAATTTGGCTTGAGTTATTTTAGGGAAAAATTTCGTTAGGTACTGGAAGGATGGCGCGTCCTTATTTAAAGCCTTTACAAAATTTTTCATTAATCCTAATTTGATGTGAAGTGCTGGCAAAATAACTCGTTCGGGATTTACTAAAGGCGGGTTTGCGATATTGAAGGCACCTGGTTCGTACTCAGCTCTTGGTGGCCAGTTTTCCTGAATATAATGGGTTTCTCTAGCACGGCTGTCCCAAAGACAGAGAAAACAGCAATATTTAGTGAAACCTCCTTGAAGTCCGAGAACTATAGCTACAACCTAGGATGTATTTCATATACTATTTATTTTAAACTGTACCACCGAAACTGCTTACCTTTAAGTCCGCACAAATTTTCCAATTAAATTGTTTATATTGAATGAGCTCAAGTAAATTTGATATGCTTAAATAAGTTTCTTTAGTATTCTCAGAATGTGCCACTGGTATTGACGGTAACGAATTTCCTTTATGGAGTAATGCTGCTTTTAAACTATGCTTTGAACTGTCTATAAACAAGCGCCAATCATCCACTTTATTTTCTAATTTTAGTGCTTCAAATAAACCTTGAACATCATTGCAGTAGCAAATATTTTCACTTTTAGTAAAAAAAGAAGAGAAAGTCTTGTGTCTATTTCGAAATTTGGAAGTACTTGTCGAAGGGCCCAGGCTGCCCCATTGCTGCAAACGAGATCCTAGAACTTCGCTATCAAATTTCGATAATTTCAAATCTCTGACCAAGTCATTAAGTTCGGCTTGTGAGACTCGATGTGGGATCTCTCCTTCTTGTCCACTTTCTGAATTATCTGCTTCGGAGTCACTTTCGCTTGAGGCTTCAAAACTTATAGGCGGTCTAGGTATGGGTAAGGTATGGTCATGTAGTTTTGGTTTTTTAGCTGATGCCACATTTGGATAACTTATTAATTTCCTCTTTTTTCTCGTTTTACCTTTAAGGTCTATCACGCAAAAATAGCACTGGTCGTGGTTAAAGGGTTCAGTCCACATCATTGGAACACCAAACTTCATGTTATGACCTTTACCCGATACCCATCTCATTAAAGTTAATCTACAGGAGGCGCAAATAAAATTAGGTGCCCAAGATTTATCGAGATTTTTTACACGGAAACCGAAATAATGAAAGTATGCATCTCTGACAGAATTAGTTATTTTCCGAGCTGAGTTTCCGAAAATATAATGTCCGCAAATAAAGCAAAAATCATCCGGATTATTTTTACATTTAAAATCTCTTTTGCAACAAGCCATTTCGTAAACACATCTACCGATATAGTATGTATAAATTTGCACTACAATTTGCAAAACAAAATTTACAACAAACAGTAGTGACAATTAAATACTTGATGTCTTTTTAAATTTATTAGACCCTAAGGTAGAGTGACCAAATGAAATGTCTCGCCAATTTTATCAGAGTAATACTAAAATTGTAGGATAGACGCTTGCAAGTTAACGGGGCTATAGTTTCAATGGCACGTCCGATTGTTGTGCTGGTATGCTTAAAATTTTCGTAGTTAAATTACCTACAACATAGGAGGGCTAACTTTTTTTCGTCAATAGAATTTTTCCGATTTTAAAGTGGTTAAATCTGAAATTGTGTAAAAAATTTCGTTTTTTTTTCAACATTTTTTGAACGTTTTTTGGCATAGTGGCCAAACTACTGAAGATACTTGAGGGCGAAGAAGGCAAGAAATTTTTATGGGAATTAGTTTAATGCATAATTCAACAGTTAAAAACGAAAAAATGAAAAATGCAAATTTTTGCCGTACCTATATGAAGTAGTGTTCTGCAAAAATGCGAATTTTCATATTTTCGCCGAAATAAATTTGAATAACGTCATCTGGCTCTATTTCAAGGCACAGCCAAAACGGGATATCCCAACGAGTTTTGAATTTTTTATTTTAGACTTAAGACTTTTGATTAATACCTCAATATATAGTCTATGCGTTGTTTCTTTTTTACCAATTAAAAAAAAATTTAAAAAACAATATTTCTTGAAATTTATTGATTTAAAAAATTTCTATAGTGCTGGCTCTTCGCAATTTACTCAAAACTTACTGAAAACCAATGACTATTACGTCAACAATACGAAAAGCTTAGACGAATCCATGGACTCGTCGCAAGAAGAATTCTTATACATTCCCCTTAATAGTATAACAAAGCATCTGAGTCCCGCCTTTGGATATCTTTTTTGTAAAATCTATTTTTACAAAAATTGCATATCTTTCTCTGCCCACATGAACTTCAATATACTCCAGTGGAATATAAAAGGTATTATAAACAATTATTATGAACTTCAGATGCTCATAAAACAACACAACCCTTACCTTATCGCCCTACAGGAAACCCATTGTAACAACTATTTTACTCCAATACTCCCAAGAAATTATTCCGGCTATTTCTGTAATGCAATAGCAAACACACAATCAAAACAAGGCGCTGGCATTCTGGTAAAAAGCCATATACCACACAAAAGAATACAGATCGTTTCTCAACTACAGGTGGTAGCACTCGAGATCGAAGTAGACATAAAATTCACCGTAATATCTATTTATATTCCGCCTAGTCAAAAGTTTTGTACCAGAGACCTAAGTGATATATTTCTGTCAATAAATACCCCAATCGTTGTTCTCGGAGATTTCAATGGTTGGAGTGGTGTATGGGGATCAAGTAGTGTTATTCATCACGGACGACTTGTCGAAAATGCAATTATACAAACGAATCTGTGCGTTTTGAATGATGGTAGTGCGATTCATTTCTCCACCCACTCTTCATTTACCCACATTCATGTTGTTGTTGTTGTTGTAGCGGCTAGTCGCTATTTTCATAGTCCGGCTAGTTCATATTTTCCTCTGCTCGCTTTCCCTTTTTCCCCTCATTTCATGGTGAATTCTAGATGACCTGAATAACCGCTTTATACCACAAGCGACTCACGCAAAAAAATTCAATGTAGCCTGGTGGAATAAAGATCTTGCGAAACTCAGAAAAAATGAATGCTTGGCACACATTCAAAGCCCGCCCACTACACAAAACTTAATCATATTTAAAAAGGCGAATGCTAAATTCCGGAAAGAAATGAAAATAGAGAAGAAACACAACTTTGCAAGGTTCTCTGAATCCAATAACCCAAACTCCCACATCACTATGATATGGAATCAAATTAATAGACTCAGCAACCGAAATCTATCAAAACCTGTCACCGCCATAAAATGCAGTAGCTGCACGTCCTCCGATCCAAAAGTAATCGCAAACTCCAAGATTTGAGTATATCCTACAAAATGATAAAGCCCCTATCTATAAATGCCAGATCCTGGCTGCTAAACCTTTACAACACAATCTTAGATTCTGGTGCTATCCCACAAAGCTGGAAAGTTGCAACTGTAATCCCCATACCTAAACCAAACCATAACCCACTTTCTACAAATGGATAAAGGCCAATATCCCTGCTTCCTTGCCTATCCAAAGTCTTGGAGCGCATAATAGCTAACCTCATAGCATGGTTTTTGGAGTCACTCCAACTCATTGATGACTGCCAAGTCGCCTTTAAACCAGGGGAAGGCTGCACAGACGCTCTTCTCCACATCGACCACTATGTGAGCAAAACCCTATCAGCACGGCAACACACATCCATTCTATCGGTGGATTTTGAAAAGGAATTCGACCGCATCGGCTCCCACGTTGTACTGAAATGTCTCCACACCTGGGGAATAGGGCCAAAAATCTTTAGTTTCGTCAAAGCGTTTCTGGCAAACAGGCGTTTTAGAATTAGAATCGGTAATTCATTCTCCAACACTTTCCCTCTAAACAATGGAGTTCCGCAAGGAACTGTATGTACGCAGACGATCTGAATATTCTCTGTAAAAGAAACAACGGAGCCCAAACAAAAAAGGTATTCGAAGATATTTTAAAGGGCATCTCTAAATGGGATGATCTCTCTGGAGTTAAGATTTCCTTAAAAAAAAAAAAATTTTCATGTGTGCAGGAAACGAAGATGTGATTATTACAACCACAAAATATCTGTTAACAACTTCGAAATAGAAAATGTAAAAAAATTGAGAACATTAGGCATCATATTTTCCCACGATTATCGTTGGAAAGAGCATTGCTTAGAGTTAAAAAAATCATTAGCTGCCAGAGTATACCTTATTACATACCTCTCCAGTAAAAGATGTCAGATACACCTAAACACACTAACTTATCTAAGTAAGGGTTTAATATTAAGTAAGATTGATTATGGGCTTTACCTCTACGGAAAATCTCCGAAAAGAACGCTAAACATCTTTAGTCCCGTTTATCACCAAGCAGCTAGAGCATGCGTATTTGCCTACAGAACAACGCCGATAAAAAACTTCCTGGCAGAAGCGGGCTTACCTTCATTAGAGAATAGAATAAGTCAAATCCACGCGAGACTGGTGCCCAAAGTCATGTTTTCTTCAAACTCTGCCATCGACAACGACGTCAGTCTTATAAAGCTTTCCAGCATCACGCCGAGAATCCCCTCCGCCCTATGCTTGGTTCTGGAAATCGCAACTAACTTGGGATTACCCTACACGAAGCACAATTTTCTAGCACCAAACCCCCCTTGGGCCATCAAGAAAGTATCCCTCGATCTCAGTCTGTCCACGTTTAGAAAAGGTCACACCTCCGCTGAGGTATTCCGCCAAAAGTTCCACGAACGTAAGGCCCTCTACGGAGCGAACGAAGGGGTTCTTTGGTTTACAGATGGTTCAAATCTAAGGATACTCCCGCGAGCTACGCTGTCGTCGATACAAAGGGTCTCGTCTTGCGAATGCAAACGCTGTCAGACATTATGTCCCCGTTTACAGCTGAAGCCATTGCTATACGTAGCGCGATTAACATGGCATTGGAAACAGCCTCAAAAATACTTATCTGCACCGATAGCCTATCGGTTCTTAAGGCAGTACAAAACCCAATTCCAAATTCGAGGGCAGTCAACATAATATGAGACATGCTTATCGAAAATGAGGATAAAATTAGACTCTTATGGATACCTGGGTATATAGGCATTAATGACAACGAGGCGGCAGACCTCGCCGCTAAGTCAGTATCTACTGCACCTGTAACGACCGACAGCACTGCAGCAAAGATAGATACGCAACGATTAACCCTACGCCACTTACGCCACAAAAGCACGCAGGAATGGTACAACTACAACCACCACCACTACACCAACTCGGTTTATGAGAACTCACAACCCCTATTTATCCAACATCCATTCCGAAAGGCCACCTCCGAACATTTTCGCGTATTCGCCTTGGTCACACACAATGCACCCACCAGCACCTCTTATCAGATGACCCAACACCAGCTCTGCCATAGGGATTTGACTTTAAAACACATATTCTCTGATTGCACCGCTCTTGAATGCACTAGAAACCGATATCTCAAAAACAACTGGGTTGAGATGATTAAAAAACCTACAAAGGACAACATAACTTCAATCAACAGTTTCGTCAAAGCCAGTAAAGCACCTATTTAATAAGCCTTTTAGTTTGATATCTTAATCACAAATAATTTTCCTCTGTAAACACACATAAGTATTTCTTTTTTTTTTATAGAGCTGATAGCCCTGGCAGCTAATGCTCGTTAATTACATTAACTTGTTAATTTATTTAATTTTGTTAATAAATAATAATAATAATAAGAATGTCTGTAAATTTTACTCCGCTTGAAATTAGGAGAAAGCTGGCCGTACAATTAATTTTACTAATTATCTGTTATCCAGAACTAATCTATAGTAAATTGAGTTCTCAATCTGCGCACAAAATTGACGTAGTTTTCAATCATGTAACACGGTATGTGTTTGGACTAGCGAGATTTTGCCATATTTCTGACTGGAGATCGCGACTTTTGGGTTGTGAAATTTCTGACTATCTGAAAGCCAGAAATTGTATTTTCTTATTTCGTCTTTTGCGTTATAAAGAACCTAGTTATCTATATAGCAAACTAGAATTCCCAAAGTCTGCACGGATAACTGACCTTATAATGCATAAATATAATTACCTAACTTCTGCAAGGCTATTCTTTGTCAACGCTACTCGTATTTGGAATTCTATTCCAGCTTCTGTTCGCAGTAGTTTAAACAAAAGCAACTTTAAGAATGTTCTTTATGAGTGTTTTCGTTAATCTATCTTTAAATTTAATATAATTATCTATAGCATAATGATGAGTTTCGCTACCTAAGCACAAATGTACTTGTAATCTAGTCATATATGAATACTGATTGTTTTATATGTTAAAATTAGTTTTAATATCTTTTTTTACTTTACTTTTACTTTAAAACTGTTGTACTATAAAAGGTCATATTAAATCTTATTGTACTAATAATTCATTACCAATACATGAAAATGAAATAAAATAGGCCTACTCAACCTAGGCGATTGGAATGGAATTATTTCGGCGGAAGTGACGGTGGCAGATTATCTTCTCCATGCCCGTATCAAGGCTTAGTAAAATACAAAATAAACTAAGGAATTACTCGAATCGCGATCTGAGTGGTAAAAACATAAAGCTTCGTGAATTTGTTAAATTATACACATACACTTACGGTCAATAAAAACGCCTCACCAAATATAATTGAAATAAGATCACATGAGCAATTTGTTTATAGTTAGGACAATAGGGTCATTTTTATTTGTTTGGCCACATAGTATAAATTAGTTATCCACAAACATGTTTCTCGAAAATGGTTTTTTATAAGGAATAGCCAATTAATTAAAGAAATTAAAAAAATGTACATTCGATGATATTCATGATTAATTAAAAGAAAACAATGTGAAGTTAACTTAAAGCGACTAAGTCAATTTCACCACTAACGGTAGAAATATAGATTTCACTATAGGTTTTCCTAATAACGAGTCGTGCCTCCTTTAGCCTCAATAACTCCCTTAATTCTTGAAGGCATGGAATTCACTAGGACCTGAATTGATTTTCTCAGAAGATTTGTAAAAAGACATAAACAAAGATGGCAGATGGGTTGTGTGCCAACAAATGAAATCGTAAGTTGTTAAACATTTTGCGTTCATGTTTTTTTTACTGGATAACTTTTACTGAATTCTTACATACATTCCCCAATTATAACCTTACTGGAACACATCCGTCATATCACCTGTCAGTTGCCCGGTAACGTAATGACGTGTTGCTGTCTCATTCTTGAGAGCATTATCAATTTTTGACTGAACCTGGCTTTTACGTTTAATAATCCTTTCAAATATTTATTTGAGCATGAATTACGAGTCAGATACGACTGAATTGACTGACCACTCTTACATTTGCATTTTCAATGCAAATATAACATATTGTATGCATTGCACTACGTATATACTTTTGAAAATATTATACCATGTTGTACCTTTCTTTCACTGTCTTTCACTCAAACAACTCATACCAATTTTGGACGTCTTCTTCAAATATATGTTTGCGGAAGCAGAAAAGTACAACAAACATGCACTTTGCAGAAACATTTATTATAAAATTATGTACGGTTAAGCAATTTTTACAAAGGTTTCTGGCTATAGTGTCCAAATGGGCGAAACGATGTTAAAATTTTCACACGGGTAGTCAATGGATGATTTAACTATTTAAAACAAATCCTGATAATTGATGATTGACGACCACACAGGTAATTCGCGGTCCACCGTTTCAGTCCCTGCGAGAATGGCTGCTTCCACGTAAGCTAGTAGCGTGGAGTGACTGACTGTGTCGAAAGCTTTAGACAGGTCCAACGCTACTAGGACGGTTCTCTCGCAGGGGCGGCTTTGGTTAAGACCGCGGTTCACCTGTGTTTTTGGTATTAAGGGGGGAGCCTGCTTCAGAGGCTTCAAAAAATCGATTTTTTTTTTTTTCGTAAATCACTTCGTAAACTATCCAAGAATATGTCTCCAAAATTCCAGAACAAAATTCGGATTATTTCCGGAGATACAGACGAAATAGTGATCAAGCGTCGAGCAGGTATACGAGCAGCCGAAAACTTTGACACGCGATTTCTCGGATTTCCATTTTTATGATTTTTTCAAATTGGCGGGCAAGATAGGAAAAAAAGTAAACGTCCTATCGAAACGAATCAAAATGCGTTGTATTTGGAATTAAATTCTCTTCTAGGTGAACCTAAAATACCTTAAGAAAGTTAACATTAATCCGATTTTTAAACGATTTAAAGTAAACTTTTTTTTAAATGCATTTTTTTTTTAATCTGCGAAAAATTGTTGAATTTTTCACTTTTTGTTGAATTTTCTTGGTTCACCTAGGAATTACACTATTGAAAATTAAAAATTTACTTTGTTTTTTTGTTTCAGATGAAAATTGGGACCTGCATCTTGCCCGCCACACAGAAATTCGAGGCGCCTCCGTAAATTTCTTCAAACATGAAGAATATCTAATGTATAATAATAAAAAAATTTGAGAAGACTCTTCAAATATATAAGAATAAATCCTAAAAGTTTCATTTCAATCAGACATTTCTTTCCTTTCCAAAAAAATCCTTGAAAATATAGTTTTTTTGAAGCCTCTAAAGCAGGCTCCCCCCTTAAGTGCTGTTGTTGTGCTGTGCACTTTCCGGAAGCCATGTTGATGCTTAGCCGAGCCCAGGTGGTAAGTATAGTGCGGGAGGAGTAGGGCCTCAAGTGTATTTACCATTCGTCTTCTCGATAACCTAATTCCCCTGTTGGACTGTTTGCGCATCCTCCTGGTCACCTTCCGTTTGGTCCTATTCACCGAAGAATACGGTATGAATTGTTGGCTGGTATACTAACCTCCAAATCACCGCGTTCAAATCCCAGCCTATTTCCCTGGTTTCAGCACAGGGACCACCCTCCCAACCTTCCAGATGTCAGGAATGATGAGGGTGGCCATGGACAGATTGAAGATCGCTGTAAGGAACTCAACTCCCGCGGGGCCTAAATGATGACCTCCTTCACCTCGCCACAAGAGAAGGTAAGAGGCGGACTGTTGTTTGGCATTTTGAGCAGCCTTCTGGTCACCATTTCCATTCGGTCGTCGTGCTTCGTCGGGTTGGATAAGGACTTCCCGGTGGACCAGAGCTTACCAACAGCCGTGACTAGTTTGCAACTAGGTTACAAAGAAACGGGACCATTATTAGCCCTTATGTGACATTCAATATTATTAGCTTTGACCATATATAGAAGACATTTTACTTGTTGTTATTTACAATGGTGCCTACGGGCACTCCCGTTAACGAAGTTAGTTAATTATCACTGATCAAATAGCATTTGCACTTCTGAGAAGCTTATTCAATTTGAAAATAACACAAAATGTTTATGAACCTGCTAGTATCCAATTGATTTCGCTTCAAACCTCGACCTCACAAAAAGCATACATATATATTTTACAGCACCTTAATCTGTACTTACAAAATAAAATATTAGAGATATGTACTCGAATTCGTCCACTTAATATGTGCCAAAATTTATAGAGGTTACTTGTGGACATTATTTGTAGATGTACATATATCCAGACGTTTTGGTGCAAATATTTGACTAGCGTGCATTCTTAAGGCAGCATTATATTAACCATGTTATGCGCATATCAAGTTAACCATATCCAATATGTTTTGAAATCTTCACAATAGCCTCGTTTGGGGCCATATAATTTGTGATTAATCACACTTCTTTTGTTTCAAATAAATTTTTTTTAACTGTTACATATTGGATTCCAGTCTCACTCATACTCGCAGAAAAAGGTTATACACGCAGTTTGTTGTTGCTAAAAAAAAAAACAATTTTTTCGGCCAATGAAATGAACAAAGCTTATTGTAATTGTTTCGTAAACGGTTTTCTATAATTTTGAGCGTCAAAAATCGAGTTATTTATACCTTACTGTTATTTTAATCCTTTTCGTGTCACCAATGCAGTTTTAAACTTTCTTTTCTATTCAGACTTCCTGAACCCCAATAGCAACGATTTCCACAGACGATCGGCCCGTTCTCAATGACTTTTTTTAATTCACAACTTATTTAACAATTTTTAGTTCCTTGCCTGCCCACTTGGCAAATTTACTCTTGATCTGTAGTAAATAAATGCAATTCAATACAAATCAAGTTAATCATTTTTACAGAGCGCAAATGTTAATTTTACTTTGTACTAAACGAAGGGCCCGAAGTGTTATAGTAAAAGTGGTAAAAGGCGATCCAGACTGATTCAACGAATGAACAATTAAAAGTAACGAGAAGAATACCGCACACAAACATCCTACATTTCTCGTTTCTTTCCTGAACGATTACACTATCAAATCCTTGGATGATAGCCCACACTTCATTAAATGTCGATAACTTTAGATTCTGTTGTCTCTAACCTAACATAGGGGCTACACTTTGACCGTTGCCCGTTCATAGTATTCTTTTTTTTTTTTTTTTTTTTTTTGTGTTTTGATTTCGAATGGCTGAAGCCGGACGGCTTACAAAACGCCAGGTTATCCCTCCTGTTTTGGTAGGTTTGGTCCAAAAAACGATCACGTTTTATTTTCGTTCATTTAGTTTGTTCAATTATTTTGTCTTCTTTGTATTAGTATTCTTATGGCATGAATCCACTGCGCCGGATAATGTCCTCAGGAGCGTTTGGACTGATACGTTGTTCGGTGGAATAATGTATTTCGGCGGTAAATGTGTCATAGATTTTTTACGACCTTGGCGGATATGAGCGAGGTGGGCGGTAAAGACCACTGAATAAACCAAAAATTAGTTATTTATTAAAAGGATGCTTCAATTATTTGTAAAAACTCCGTTAATTGAGTAATCTTATTTGTGTTGAAGTTTTGGAAAATTTGTAAAAAGTTGGCATTATTTAGGAAAATGTCGAAATTCTCTCTAATGCTATCGAAAAACCTACAATGGAAGGTTTGATGTACAAAATTATCTTGTTCACCACACCTGCAAAGGCTGTGGTTGCGAGCATTGACCTTGAATAAGTATGCCGCATCGTAAGTGAAACCAGTGAGGACCATATTTAGTGTTTTTATCTGCCGAGGGGGCAAAACACATTTGTGAAACCATGACTTATTTTGGATGTTAGGCCTGACTTGCGCCAGCAGGTTTGGCTTATTGTTGGAAAAATTTAAAAAATTCGTGTGATTATCTTCAAGGATTTTGTTTTTGATTTGCTTTAACGCTTCAGTGATTGTAAGTTTAGTCTCTACTGTTACCTCACTGTGTACCGCTTCCTTTGCGATCCGGTCCGCCCTTTCATTTCCCGGAATCCCAGAGTGAGTGGGAGTCCAGACAATGACTACACTGTCGAAATTGCCGGTTGATATCAGCTTATATATATCTATAATACAACTATTGTTTGATTTTGGTTGGTCAAGGAGCTGGCAGGACGTTAAGCTGTCCGTAAAGATTGCGATCTTCTCATACTTGAGTTCTATGGCAATTTGTAGGGCCTTCTTGATGGCATTTATCTCGCCTAAGGTTGAGGAGGATTTGATCGTTAATTTAAAAGCAAATTCAGTATTGTCAGAGAGATTGTATATGCCACACCCAGTGGTCTCAGTCCCTACTGAGGCATCCGTGAAGAAAATTTTGTGATTGTTGGCTTGGAAGTCAGCTACTAGAAATGTATATGTTGATCTTATACTCTCAAGGGGGATGTTTTCCTTTTTGTCATATAGTGTATTGGTGATTAATCTAAGGTTAGGGGAGTGAGTTACCATATAAACCATGCCAAGGCTGTCAAAAATATGTCGAAACTCATTGTATGTTTTACCATAACTAGAATTTGTAACAGGGAAAGAGGATAAGAGATTTTTGAAGGATTTGTCCAGAGAGATTGTATTAACCAGTTCTTTGGCTGTTAGCCATTTGGCTCTTTCCGCGGGCGGAAGCTCGTTGGCTAGATGATAAATCAAAGGTATTGGTGTTGCTGGGGTAACCGTCGAAGAAAACTATTCTGAAATGTTTGAATTTTTTTGTTTATGGTTTTAGGACAGTTGGCCATGGATGATCTACAGTATTCTAATTTTCCTCTGACCATTGATCTATAGTAGTTTAGTGCAATTTGCGGATGTAGGCCTGCTTTTATCGAGGTAAGACACTTAAAGAGGTTAGCGTTTCTGTAGGAGTTTTTTATCGTATGTCTATAGTGCTCACCCACTGCTAGTGAAGCGCTGATATGGCGCCCCAAAAACTTTAGCGACCTCACTTGTTCCACCCGTGTGCCCTGCAACACCAGGGACAGATTGTTGTTGACTCTGTTGCATAGGTAAAGAAATTTTGTCTTTTCGACATTGAACATGAGATTAAGATTGTTACACAATGAGGAGAAGGATGAGATCTTTTGTTGCAGGTTGGCAGCCGCAGCCTCCAGCTCTCTACTGTGGGACATTATGATAAAATCATCCGCAAATTGAAAAATCATGGTGTTGGAGTCTTCAATGCTATGAAGCCCCTTGGTGTAAATATTAAAAAGACATGGGGAGAGGCAGCTGCCCTGAGGCAAGCCCTCGTTTATGTCTATAGTTTCCTTACCAAGAATTAGTTTTCTGCGAGCAAGAAAGTTGCAGATCCATTCTTTGTATGTATCCTCAATTCCTATTTCTTCCAGTATTTCCGCCAGCTTACAGATGCTAACACAGTTGTATGCATTGCTGATATCGGTTGAACACAAAATTACCTTGTGACCCCGACTTTTTAGGACTGCTGCATGGTGGAGTATGTAGTTAATACATACCGTGGCAGATCTATTTTTCCTATAGGCAAAGGAATGCTTGGGTAGAATGGAGTTCGTTTCCGTAAATTCGGAAAGCCTTTCTTTGATTACCAGATTGATACATCTAATAAGGGTTGGAATGAGAGCTATGGGTCTGAAATTTGTAAAAATGTTTAAATCTTTGTCTTTTTTGGGTATAGGTACTATTTTGATTATGCGCCAGTTGTCTGGAATTTGATTGTTTAGAAAGGAATTATTAAGAGCTGTGCGAATGTTGTTGAGTGCTAGCTCGGGAAGTGCTTTAAGCATTTTATATGTAATCTTATCCACCCCACCAGCAGAGTTGCCCTTTTTATGGTGAATCGCCCTAAAAAGTTCATCAAAAGTAATTGCAAGTTCATTGTTAGGTTCAACATCTATGTTTAATTCCCGCTGATCCGTCTGTGGAGGGATTTGATTTTTAAGAAATTCAAGGAAACCGGCGTCATTCTCGCTAGACCACATGTATTTATTGGACAGTTTGAAATCGCCACGTAGGGCTTTGACAAACCTCCAAGCTTCCCTCGTGGAGGGGTCTTCGTTTAAAGATTTATCCTTTCTTGATAATTTGTTTTTTTTGCCTTCTTTACCATGTCTTTCCATTCCTCTTTTAGCTCTAAAAGTCCCTGAAAGTTTGAGGGGGATGGGGTGTCTTTACATTTTTTGTACCCAACTTTGAGGAATCTAAAAGCCTTGCTCAGACTCTCATTCCACCAAGTTTTGGGTTGCCTCCTTCCTTCCAGCACATAGCTGGCAGCTTGGATTTCGCCTTCAATCTTTTGATGTATATCGCCTATATCAGGCTCTAGGTCAATATTTTGGAGGTTATTAAGTAGTTTAGCAAGTGAGACAAACTTAGCCGGAGTAGTGGCAATGGGATTAGCCTCAATTATAATGGGAAAATGATGACTGCCGCCTATTCTGATGGGATCGGTCTTCCAGGAAAGGGGTATATTTAAATTAGTGAAGGATAAGTCAAGAACTGAGCCTTCTTCAGAGAGTAGGTCTCTTTTATATGTAAAGGAACCATCATTTAGGACGGAGAGGTTGTGTTGTTGGATTAGCCTGTGGAGATTGCTGCCCCTGCAGGATTGTACGCGATCACCCCAGTGTGTCACCCTAGCATTGAAATCTCCTAAGAGGAGTACATGTTCAAGATTTTCTAAAAAGTTCAATAATTTGTCAATCTCATTGTTAAAAGGTGTTATCGGAATATTTGGAGGAAAATATGCAGAAGAAGTCACTAGATTTGGCCTTAGGTTTTTGGTACGTATAATCAGAGCGTCATAGTCTGTATGAAAGGAAACTCTTTGAAATTTTATATGTTTTTTGAGGGCAATAGCAACACCCCCATAACCATCTTCTCTATTTTTTTCAATTATATTATGGTTGATAATGTTTCTGTGTTGTGGCTCGCTTGACGTGAATACTTCACTAAAACATGCCACATCCACTTCATAATGGTTCATATAAAACTCAACACTATTGATATTCGCTTTAAGTGATTGGCAGTTGTACTGTAAAACCTTCATGTGTTGATTTGGGGTTTGTCTAACGTCATTTGTTTAATTTTAGCAACGTCATCACTGATGGCATTGCTATCAAATTTTTGTTTTAATTCTGCTAACTTTTCTAGGGCATCTCCTAGCTGATCATTAATACATTTTTCTTGCAGAAATTTAAACATTTCTGACATTATTTTTTCCAATTCCGTTACTTTATTTTTTAGATATTCTGGGGTGTCCAACACAGAAAGTTGTGGTGGATTATTTTTCCTTCTCGGGGATCTATTTCTGTCTAACGATTTTTTTCCTTCATTCCTAGCTCTGCTGGCCACAGTACTATATTTAACCCTTGTCCTACGCCTATTTATCTCCTCATCCCTGTTTCTCACTTCACTTACTTCTCCACCCAGGACCGGAAATTCGGTGTCCTCTACTGCTAATGCTTCAAATTTGTTGTTTCTATCTGGATATAATGCCTTAATCACCTCCTGTCTCGACAGCTTCTTCACCGCCTTCACATAGTTTATATGGTCCTCCTTCGCCCAGACCCCGCACTTGCTCTTTTCCATGGACGTATGGTCATTATTTCCACAAAGGATACAATTTGTTTGGCAATTTTTTGAGTCGCAGTCATTGCTTCCACATAGGATGCATCTTTTTTTTGCCTTACATGAGAATTGTGTATGGCCCAGTCTCCCACAGTTGGCACACTGCCTAAGTGGTGGAATATAGTAGTCGACTTGTAGTCTTGTATATTCAAATATAATCGATTTAGGGATTTCTTTACCAAGAAACCCGACTTTAACTGTTGTGGTGGGATCTATTTTTCCATTTTCCTGGTTTTTTCGCGTGAAGCGCATTACCGATTTTATTGGAATATTTGTTTTCGAATTATTTTTTATTTCGTTTTCGGTGTATTCTACCGGGATACCTCTTATCACACCGCAGCATTTAGAAAAGTAATTTTATAAAGTGTTCTGCCAATGGCTAGAATGAGGTCAATGTCTTTTATTCTTAAGAATTTAATTTGTTTAAAGAGAGTAAGGCCATTTGTTATTTTTTCATTTTTTAATTCCTCACATTGGGAAGAGTCAACCAGTACAACAAAGGGAACACTAAAATTGGCGGGATACATAACCGTGCTTTCTAGGTTATTTGTTTGAACCACATCACCCGCTTTGCGGTTGGTAATGGTTCCGCTATCTACTGTATTTGTATCTGTAACCTGCATACTCTCGCAATTTTTTCCACTTACGGTATTCGATTCGTTAAAGCTATCAGACTCATCATCCACACCCATGTTTGGCGCAATTTGATCAGGCCTAACCTCACTTTTTAGATTTTTGGCGCATTTTGTTTTCATATTTTTACTTCCTAATAGGGTTACTATCCTGGCTTCACTTTCCTTCTTAAGTTTCTTGCCTTTAGCAAGAGTAACATTAGAGAGTATGTCGAAACCAACGTCCTCCACCGACGACGTCCTCGATAGCGATATCGACGACGCCATGTCGGCTTTGGCTTTCTTTGCTGCCGTTGGCGGCAGTATAAAAATTTATTTTTTCACCAAATCACAAGGTTAAAACAAATTTACACTTCAACAAAAATAAGTACTCACGGTTTTAGGTTTAATTTCCAATGATGTGGCCGGTAGTTAATCCAACAATCCAGAAAAAATAGAATAAGTAACGCCCCAAAAAGAAGCTTAGAAAAAGGGCTGGTTTTCTGTACACGTTTGTGTGTATCAGAAAAAAAAAAGTGTATACGCAGATTGCGTGCCAGCGACACACACTCACTCTGTATTCACAAACTATATATTACACTTGTTTGTAATAAGTCAGAGACGCGTCCACACTCGCTCAATGTCACCGCTGAATGTGGTAAATGCTAATGCGTTCATAGTATTCGGAAGGTAGTGTGATTCACTACAAGAATGATAGAATACAAGATTGCGCCTTCCCGCGGTGAAATGACAGATTTCGCCTTTAGTAAACAAGAATACGGGAGAGAGAAAATTGAACAACTTCCAATATTTCATTGAAAAACGTGTTCTAATTGTTCTAAAGTGTAAAATATGAATTTATAGGCAGACATTTAATAAATAAATTCGCAAAATACTAAAAAAAGTGTCTCTATTTCTTAATTTGTGAAAAAAGCTTTGTCTAGTTGAAGTTGAGAATTGTCAAACCCGGCAAAACCAAAGTAGCGGTACTTCTAAAGGCGTCACCTTCAGTATTCAGTACACCGTGGATTCACTAAGTTTGGCAAGATTACGATTCCTGGGGCGCCGCGTTTTGACGACTATTTCTTGTAGAACTCGACAAAATAAACACTATTTCACAAGTAAAAAAAATTGATATCTCGCTTGGTTTTCGAGATACAGCGAGTTGAAATTTGTCGATTTTGGTATACATGGTGCATAATATACGTCGCGTGTAATGCACTTTACGGCAAGATTACGATTCCTGAGGCGCCGCATTTTGACGACTATTTCTTGTAGAACTCGACAAAATAAACACTATTTCACAAGTAAAAAAAATTGATATCTCGCTTGGTTTTCGAGATACAGCGAGTTGAAATTTGTCGATTTTGGTATACATGGTGCATAATATACGTCGCGTGTAATGCACTTTACGCATGAAATTCTTTGAATTCGTTATTTGTTTTATTTCACTTTTTCCAATTGCCCCTCTACGCAGTTCCCATTATTTTTGCGTGCAATACCTTTCTGCGTAGGCGGCCTTCGGCCGCGCTTTAAAAAAATAACCCTGGCCGGTCCAACACCGGCTACGCTGACCACAGTATTTTTGCGTGCAACACCTTTCTGCGTAGGCGGCCTTCGGCCGCGCTTTAAAAAAATAACCCTGGCCGGTCCAACACCGGCTACGCTGACCACAGTATTTTTGCGTGCAACACCTTTCACATACAGTTTGTGTCATTAATGCCTTAACAATCGAATATTGAAATCTAGTGAGCACGAGCGCAGTGCCGAGATGAAAATACAAGTTTAAAAAAGCGTGTTTCGGGTTTCATTGATTTATGAAAATAGTTGTAATTTTGAGAAAAGTGAATAGTTAGTACAAACAAATAACGAATTCAAAGAATTTCATGCGTAAAGTGCATTACACGCGACGTATATTATGCACCATGTATACCAAAATCGACAAATTTCAACTCGCTGTATCTCGAAAACCAAGCGAGATATCAATTTTTTTTACTTGTGAAAAAGTGTTTATTTTGTCGAGTTCTACAAGAAATAGTCGTCAAAACGCGGCGCCCCAGGAATCGTAATCTCCCCCTAAGTTTATATCATTGTGAATAAATTCTTCCAAATTAAAGATGGCGGCGGCTGATATGAAATTTCACAAATTGTCAATATTAATTTTCAAACATAGAAACTCGTTCAGTGCATGACACAAGAATGCTGAGGGTTCCAACAACAGGTGATCTCGGCTGTGCCGAATTTTGACATTTATGGCATAAGGTTTTTCACTCGCATTTATTCACAATGGTTTAAACGATCCGACAAACGAGCTTTTTGTGCACAATTTTTGCTTTGTTAACCGCTTTTTATATGTATTCAAAGTGCTAAAGAGAGGCAGCTTTGGAAGTATTTTCTCCGAAAAGCCAATCAGTAGTGCGATTCACTAACTTATTTTAAATATATTCGATTGGTTAACTTAACTTAACCAAAATTTTATCGACCCTGCTATTCAGCAACCATTTTTTTAACGATTTTCGCATTCGCCAAATCAGCTGTTGATGTTAGCTAGTCGATGACCGAAAACTAAACGACAACAAATTTGATGTTGTTAACTCAATCGAGAAAAGTGAAATTAGTGATTTCAACTTAAATAAAAGACAAATTAAAAATTTGGTAATTTGTTTTCTTGTAATTAAAAAAGGGGCATTAAATAATGTTGTTTGAATATTCGGCATAAGATTTATCACGAGGTGACGAAGGATCGACGTTTACTCCGGGATGTGGATAATCCCTTTCAACAGAATTTCAGAAGCTGTATCGATTAACTCCAAACTTGGCTGAATACCCAATTTCTCGGCTTAACAACCAAACAAGAGGCTCCAGAACAGAGAACGTATATTAGACAGGGAAGCATTAAGTTAGTATGACGGTGTGAATTGTCAAAATGCGTCAATATTTCTCGTCCAGCTCACCATTCTAATGGCCGACACGGGAAATTGCAAGAGTGGCGAGTTAACAGAGCTGAGCGAAGGCAAAATTTGTTTAACAGACTATGATATCTGATCACTTTAATTGTTTTGGCTCGAATTTTAGATTTTGCCAATATATTAACAAATTTGGCTTTACTTGAATATGTGCATGATAAGAGTGAGCCTATTTTTTCACTTGCTGTTTTGCCGACGACATTTCATATGTAATATGCACAGTATTTTTATATTTTGGATGTAAAATTGTATGAAGTTTATGAAATGATGGAAAAAACTAGAAATTTTATCTATTAGGTAGAAAATGAAAAGAGTTAGTCAAATTTCATTTTTATCACGATGGATAAGTATAATTTTCGGAAAAGTAACCTGACTGGCTGTTTTGATGAGAAAAAATGAATGACATTATTTATAATAAGTGATATAGATTTCAAAAGCTTTATAGATTGGTGTTTTCATACAAATTTATGATTTATAAAGCTTTTATAGTTTAATGAGTGAATGTGAGGAGATTATAATATCCAAATAAATATCTATGAAACTACGCACTTATGCACGTGCATACGCACTTACATTCATAACTATGTAAGTATGTATGTACACGCATATGCATATAGACAAGGTACCTGTGGACTTACATATTTTATAAACATAAAAATCGTTATCATATTTGAGTGCAAGTACATTCATATGTAATTCAAATGTATTTACATATATCTATTTTTATTGATAAACATTTGCATATGGATGTACATACATTTATACTGCATTCGTATGCTCATACATACATACATATGTATATATGTGTATAAACATTGACAATTTCATCCCTTCTCTAAAGTGTCGGCAGGTACAACCGCACAGCAAGTGCTACATACAACAACAAAAAATTCATTCATAAACACACGCGCACACTTCTGATAGTAAATTCTGTTCATTCATAAATACGCGCATTTCCTCTCCCCGCGCACGCAAATGCCCTTCACAACAATCTTTTTCGCGACGATCAAAAAAATGCTAAAATCCTCAATTTTACAAACCATCGACGGTCATTGAAAATACACAACATCGTAATATCAGACAATACTGCAATGTGGCGCCATAGCTCAGATGTATTTTTCACATTTTTCGTGAAGATTTTACAATTTTTGCGCAAGTGCCAATGTAAATATGTATGGCACATTTATGTATGTATGTACTCGTACATATGTATGAATGTGAATCGCGCGCAGATGCAACTACTTGTGTGGAGTTTTGACAAAACGGCTCATTTAGGTTTAGAATAATTGACTTAAAATCAATCAATTGCGATCTTCCACACAACAATTTAATATTTTTATTTCAGTTTTACCAAGATAACTCGCTAAACTATACATTAGCTTAACTATTCATTGGAATACTTGCTTGGAACATTGTAGTATTAAGCTTCTTAGGAAAAAACGGAGAACTGAAATAATTTTGGTAGTGAAATTTCGCATTTAGCTTAGATGTTGTCTGTAAAGGGGACGGGGGGAAGTTGCATACATTTGTATTTATTTGTTATTTACATATGTGTGTACATATCTTACCATTATTCAATTCTGAAATGCAATATATCTCTTTGAATAAAAAGCAACATTTTTATTAAAAGTCATGGTTACTATTATTATTTTTGTTAATTTGTTTTCAATTTTGATTATTTCATTCTACATTTTTGAAAATTGTTTAACTTAAAATTTTCTGCAACGAAAACAAAGAAGGTTGAAACGAAAAAAGAAAAGACATATTAAATATTAGATATGTTGTAAAAAAGGGACAAAAAAATAAATATAATTTGAATCAGAGTTACGAAACTGTCATTTGTATAACATTTTCTCACACGACCTAATCAATAGGGGAATTCAGAACAGGCTCGGTAATGTAAACATTTATCGAACCGCCGAATTAGCGATATCGATTAGGCTGCTAATTTACCCGCTTTTTAAAACGTAACTAAATCCATCGTGATTAAGTTAAACGCTTTAAAAAGCTAAGCTCTGATGCTTAGGTATTTGTGGAGAAAAATTAAAAAAAAGCTGAAAAAAGAGAAAAGCTGAAAAAATAAAAATAAAAAGAGAAATACTGCAAACCCCTGAAATAAATATTAAGTAAGTGAATGAATACAAAAAGTTTTTTTCAAAAGTTTTACAAACCTCAAGAAACGATGCCCCTCACGTGTTGGCCCCAAACATACAATTTACAATTTTTTTAATTTATCGCCCCGCTTCTGACTTCTTACGGTATTCAATTCCTCGCGCAACAACCATTTTGAGTTTTTAAATAAAAGGACAGTTATTAAAAAATCTAAAAGTTTATATCTATGTTCTCTACACTCGCCAGAGACTTGGAACCAGTCGGGAAAGACTTTATCTGTTTTCTCTTTGATAGTGGACAACATTAGTCTTTTTACACCAGTTATGTGCGCGTATTTCTCGAAGAGATGAAAAAAATTCTCTAACGCGTCTTGATTCAGTTTACTCGTTAAAATAAATTTTAGATTACAATTTTCGGCAAAAATATTTTCGGAAAGGAATTGAATAGAACGAATGGTAATGCAAAAGCCTTCAATACATTTAACACGCGCACCGTTAGGAAGTTTTAAGGCCCTCAAAAATTCAACGTGGGCATTTAATCTATTAAATTTCTCAACATCTCCACGTTTAATAGGACATCTGTGAGGGTTATTAGTTATGAAATTTTTGCAGTCTAATTCATCGAATAGATCGTTCACAGTTTTGACGAAAATTTTAGTCGGCTCAGCACATTTTACCACGTATTCAGAATTGGCAAATAATCTTTGTTTGGATGCCATTTCGATACCAGCAGCTACCGAATTGTTCAGTACTTGTGTCGCGCGTGAAACGCTCATTTTTTCGAACGAATGGGGTCGGACATGGGCCTCGTTAATTTTGGGCAGATTTTAAAATTTTGATTTAACTGATCTATATCAAACAATTTTTCGATAACTTTAAAACTAGCTATGCCATTGGGTGTCAGAATATCGTATTTTAACAAGGAATTGCGTATGGACTTGATAAGATGACAATAGTCATGAATAAAAAAACGTGTGATCTCTGAAATTTGTAGCGTGTTGAAAATACCTGTGTTAGAGGCTCCTTGGTCGCAAACCAAGGCTTTGACGTTAAGTCCGATATTCTTAAGCGCTGTAATATTTTTTTGACGATCGGTAGTAAGGTGTTCGCATTGAGACCACTTTTGGTAATATAGTACGAAAACACATATTTCCATTTCGAACATAAGCCTTTCACCATGAAAAAACAACATTTGTGTCCAATTTTTTTTTCGCGTTGGTCTTCTCCAAGGTCTTCAAATCCATCAATTATATCTCGAGCTTTATTGTACGTTAAGTCTGGTTTTACTATTATTTCGTCAAATAACAGTACGCAAAGACGTTCAGTCCGGGACATTTTGTGCACCACTTGGGCTAAATTTTCGATGGCATTGGCGTCAAAACCTGGTACAACATACCGAATGGGGCGCCAACGCAATAGAGAAGTCTTATGTGGTAAGCAAAAACCAAGATCGTCACGCATAAACGTATACGCTTTTGAGGAAATATGATTAATATTTTGCGCCAATGTCTTCTCTTCTTCGCTATATGGGTACTGTTTAGTATTAACGATCATTTTGGCGAAATCAATAGCATCTCTGCTAGAAGTTTCATCCGCAATGATCGCACGAGAACACAAATTTCAATATTTTTTTTTAAATTTTCGTTTTCTTGCTCGAGATCTTCAATTTTTTTAATTTAATTTTAACGCGTTGCTCTGGTAATATCGAGCAGCCTGAGCAAATCATTCGCGGCTGGTAGTGGCTTCAGAGTCATCGAAATTTTCATCAACATTTTCGCGCCTACTTTCTTCTAAAATGGAAAATTTTTCAAACTCTTCTAAAGTTAGGTCATCTTCATTTTTGGGTGCTTTTGCATATGTTTTAGTGACGGGCGGGCAAACCCATTCAGAGCCAACACTAGGAGAGCGACTTCTATGCAATGGCTCCAAATTTAAGCAAGGAAAAGCCCCATCTAACAGTTTATACTTTGTGACAAATTTATCTCAAAGTGGCGTTGGCAAATAAATAGCCTGTCAGTTTTTAAGTGCGGTTGCAATTTGCATGCCAGGGCCCAATTCTTTCGGGCATCCTCGCTCCGAGGAAATGCATATAAAATGCGCTTCTTTTCTGAAACGCAGCTCCTGACGCAGCATCTCCGCTCTGTGGTGATGCCCAACCATTCGTGATGTGGAGCTTCATCATATCCTAATTAATAAATTTTTGATGAAATATTATATATTTCAATATTTCGGTAACTATGTATGTACATTAGACCGGACTTAATTTTTTTTTCGCAAAAAGAGTGTACCGCCCCCTCAAATTGTTCTTTTTTATGCCAATAACGAAATTCCAAAATCTTAGACTGATTGCCCTAGGTTAAGGCGTGGCACATGCCCACTAAAGTGGCTAAAACCGGTTTATATGGACTTTTCAAGAGACAAGGCACGAAAATAAAAGTAAAATGTTTCATATATGTCTTTAATATATTATTTTATTGAAATTAACTTACGTTTAATGATTAATATTTTTTATAAACATTTAAACTTAATCGCAAAGGTCTGATTTATTAATGCTACCGTATTTTTCCTATAATCAGTTACTGTTTGCAAGATATATTGTTTCTCATCTTCGTTTTTTGTTAGAGCTGCATTATATTCTTCCATTCGTTTTACAAAACGCTCTGCGGTATCGTTAACAACATGTAAGTTTATCACAATATTCATTCCTTTTTGAAATTCGGATTCATTGTGCCACTTGGAAGGGTCTTGTTTTAGAAAGTTAGTTTGAATGTTAAATCTTTCGAAAAAGCTCAATGTTTTTTTGTTAACAAAATCTGAAATAAGTTTTTGGTTTAATTCATTCATGTTTGTTACCATTCTTTTATTCTCATTATTTTGTTCTTTGTTGTGATTTTCAACCATTTTTCTCTTTTCTCCAAGGTCTACAGCATTATCAAAAAATGAAAGACCTGCTGCTTCTGGTGTCAGGTACAACAAGTGATTCGAAAACTTGAGCGTTAATTCATTGCTTATTATTTCATTCAATTCATTGAATTTAATAATATTTTTAATAAAATTTAAATCATTTAAGGGTGCTTTCGCGGCGATTGGCACTTCAATCCACGGTCTCAAATAAATTTTCAAAATGAACACACTAATATCTTGTATAGCATTTGCCTCATCTGATGACAGTAAGGATTGGTGGCGGAAAAGAAAAATCTTTATTGTATATATCGCTTTAGCCATCCATCGGGCATGATGCATCACTCCAGGGGATTTAAACCTTACAGGCTCTGTGTTTCGACCAAAAAATATAAGGCTCAATTCCAATAACTCCTTATACTCTGTCCTGGGATGTTGCTTAGTGATATAGTTATGAGCAAATTGAGCTAATTGATCTTGTTCAGCTTCGTTTAGCGCAAGATTTATATTTTTATCCACCATTCCACTTGCAAATTTTTGCTGATTGATTTTGGGCCAATTTTTTTAGAACGCTGGAAAATATCTAATGATGGACCACTTAATTTTAAATCATATTTCGAGAAATCACTTTTCAGCAAGAGCTCATATATGTGATGACGGCAAGGGAGATATAACAATTCTCTATTAAAGTGTTGTTCTAATAAAATGCAACTACCTTGTAATCTACCTGTATTTGTCGCTGTAGTATCAAAACATAAAGTTTCTACCTTCTTTGGAAAGAATGTTGTTAATATTTATTTACTATTATACGAAATTACTTTTAAATACCTTTTCCGTTAGATTCCATTCCTGTAATAGTTCGAGTATGGCGTCTGTCTGTTCTTTGCCTGTACCAGCTGACAGGGCAGGTACTCCAAGTAGATGTTCAATGCCATCTGTTGTTATCACAACTGGTAATCTGTCCACTTTTGCGTTTCCTGTGATTGATGGTAAAATTTTTCCATTCCAATCTACCGTAATTTGATTTATATTGCTGTTTTTAAAATCCATCATCAGTTGTGCAGCAGTTTCCAAACGAAATTGTTTACGGCAAGACCGAATCGATGTCTTGCTGATATCATGTTCCAATGCTTCAGCCGCAGCTATCAGAATACGTACTGCGTCTCTATCACTGACTTTGCACTTGTCTAAGGTCGCAACAAGCTTTGAAGTGATAAAATGTTTCATTCCTCGTTTTCTGTTTCTTTGTTGAGAGCTACAGTTAGCAGTTTGATCAGTATTATCATCACTCTCGTATACATCAATTAGTTCTTCTATATTGTCACTCAAATCATTCGCTGTTAGGAATACTTGGAATTGTTCTTCGCCCTGCTTTTCTTTTCGGATTACCTCTTTCTCAATACGAGTCTTTCTTCGCTTTTCTTTTTCAAATAATGAACGATCGCATCCCACTATTGCACCAGGTCTACCTTCTTTAAATTGATTCTTCAAAAAATCTGTATCTTCTTCTATTTTAATTAAATCTAACGCATTTCCGTGCGCAATGTCAAATAAGTTATTCATATCTTTAATAAACTGATCTTCTCGTATTTTTTGAAGTGGTGTGCTGCGTTTGCAAGTTTTTTGCAGATTTTTCCATTCTTGATATAAAGCTTCAACCTTTTGAACACTTCTATCAATTTGGCGCACTGGAATACGGGCTTTATTTCAAAGAATTTCTGCCTCTTTGATAACCAGATACGCACTTGAACGAAGATCCAATTTCACTTTACGCATGTTATAAAACAACACTTCCAAAACTTGCCCATTGGAAGGCAGCTTAGATCCAACAATTTGGCTTTCGTCATATTCTAATGAATAAATTTTTTCACTAGCTCGTGTGTCCATTTTGCAAATACAATCAATTCTCTTTAAAGCAATAATGTTTCTATGATTCAAAGCTCCAAATAAATACACTTCCCTTTTTACACACTTTTAATTGCCACGTCTCTCAAAACTAACGGTATTGACCAGATGTTGACTTTCCTCTGTTGTTGCCAACATTTTATTTTACGAATTAAATATATGTTTACAGTGTTGCCTTTTTGCGATTTTTTTAAAAGCTCATGTTTAAAAACTTTTATGCAAACAGTAACTGATTATAGGAAAAAATACGGTAGCATTAATAAATCAGACCTTTGCGCTTAAGTTTAAATGTTTATAAAGAATATTAATCATTAAACGTAAGTTAATTTCAATAAAATAATATATTAAAGACATATATGAAACATTTTACTTATATTTTCGTGCCTTGTCTCTTGAAAAGTCCATATAAACTGGTTTTAGCCACTTTAGTGGGCATGTGCCACGCCTTAACCTAGGGTAATCAGTCTAAGATTTTGGAATTTCGTTATTGGCATAAAAAGGAACAATTTGAGGGGGTGGTACACTCTTTTTGCAAAAAAAAAATTTTCCCATACAAAAAAAGACCAGTCTAATGTACATATGTATATAAGCTGCTATGAAATTGAACTCAGGAAGCCTATTATGTAAAATTTGTAAGTAAGTATATAAAGGCTTAACTCAAGGCGAATTCATACAAGGTGTAGTTACTATATCAGCTGATTTGACTTTTTTATTTAGCTACATGTATTTTGTTTTTGCTTTTGCGTATGAGCTCTCAAAAGCTGTAAAAGCAAAAACAACTCTTACGCAGAAGCAAAAACACAATACATTGGAGTTTTGTAGTTGTACTTACATATAACACCACCTTATATGAATTCGCCTTGGCTTAACTGATTTCAGTACTCCTATTTAAAAGAAAAACTTGCGCCAGATATTTTATTTTACGCCCACCTACATATGCACATACATATGTAAGTTATGCCAACATCATGGAGTAAGCACCCTTTCGGAAATTAAATTAAATTTAAAGTATTTTAAAACTACTTTTTTCAATGATTAATTAGCTTTTCATACAACAAACTAACTTATTTATTAATGGCGATGTCATAAGAAGCAGTCAATTGCCCTATCTTGCATGTTTGCAATTAATTTATTTGTTTATATATTTATATTTAATCACTTAAAAATGTATTAATTTCAAGTTAGCACGGTATATGTGAATATAAAAACGAAACTAGCTTACGCTACATTTGTATTAAATTAGTTTAAAAGTTTTGGTTTTTCATGCAACTGACTTATTTTTCCGGCAAGGCATATTGTACGTGCATACATGCATTGACATTAAGGCGCATCACCAAAAAAAAAGTTGCTGTTCTGCATCGGAATTATAAAATTCATTATATTTTCAGACATCCATCAAAATATTTCGCTATAATTTTAATATTTGTGTGAACTGGGTCGATTAGAAAATACCTCCAAGAATTTTTATAAATCCTATGTAAAAATAATATTTTTGGAGGTATTTTCTAATCAATCCAGCTCAACCATTATTAATATTATAGCGAAATATTATATATTCTATTTTAGTATCGGGATTTATGCACAAACACACAAATATTCACATGACTACATATGTATGTACGTATGTACACTTCAAGCACTTGAGCACAACCGCCTACATATTCACATACATACATACATATGTAACATAACAAAAACTTACCCAAGTTTAGGGTGGGAATAGCACCTTTTTAAGGTACTTGGACCCCACAGCATCAGCCTCAAAATGAGCAATGCATACGAATGCATGGCGAGTCGGCACAAATTCGGATTCTGGGATCTTCAAGTTATCCCTCCACTTTTGCTGTAACGAAGTTTCCTGTGGAAAAAGAAAAAAACGATCGCACGTATTGTTTTCGCACCCGCGCACACGACATTTTCTTAAATTGGACATATTTTTTTCCAATTTTTTTTTATTTTTTTGCTTTAAAACAACCGAGCACAATTGGACGCTAACAAAAATTCTCACGGAACTAAATGTCCGTTGCTTCTTCCTTTTGCCATCTTCATATTTACCGCAATCAGTGTTCTCTGATGATATATTACAAATAAATATAAAACCAATTTGAAATCTAATTGGTAAAATTGCCTATCAAAGCAAAATCAAACTTTTTTTACATAGAGCACCTGCAACCCCACAATATACATAGCCAAAAACATGAACATATACATTTTTTTTCTCTCAAATTGAATTTTTCGCTCAATCTATGTTAAATTTTACCCCTTGTAGGTGAAAAATTATTGAGTGGTGAGCTGGACGAGCAAACGCGGAACGACAGCAGGAATGAAGCGGGATGCTACTTCTCTGTCTAATATACGTTCTCTGTCCAGAATAACAGAAAAATCGACTGAGAAACAGGTAGCTTGTGTAATCTTTAACCCTGTAGGCAATTTTAAAGTTCACTTTTATATTGGTAGGTTCTAGTGGCTTTGAGATTCTTCGCATCTGGTATCAATGCTATCAATGACCCGTAGGCGAGCAAAAGGGAATGTCCATGAGCTAGTTATCCGTAAGCCGGCATTCATCGGGTAACGGATGCAATCAATGATATTTAGAAAATTGTACGTAATATATTAATATTTTTAGAGTAAGTGCTCAGTGACCGATATTTAGAAAATTGTATGTAAAATATTAATATTTTTGAAATAAGCTAAAATTTCGTCAATTTCCTAAATATTAATACAAGCACTGTACTACTGACGTTTCGTTTTAATTAATATATGACCATTCAAGCTCGTACAATTTAATGACCTTTTTTTCACTCACATACACTACATGTGCATGAACATGTAAATATATATGCATACATACATACATACGTATATTTGGATATTTATGTATGTATGTACTACATATTATCGATATATGTACATATTTACATATATATACGTAGTATGATAACGATTGTTACGCTTATAATATAATAGAAATAGATATATGTGGTGAAAAGGCAATAAGCGAAAAATACAGCCATCTTGGTTCTTCTTCCGGTTTCTTCTCTCTCTCTTGGATCGTTGACAGAACAGACGACTTGCACTTATTATTCGAAGCCATCAGCTAATTTAAGTAGATAAATTTATATAAGCCTTCTTTATCGACTAAAGTGGTGAACCCGACGTGACCGACAACATTACGTGCAGTATTCTGGTGTTAATTGAGTAAAGCGTTGGATTTCAGCTGGTAAACGCTAGATAAAGCAGCGGATATTTAGTATGGGAGGCGAAGAGGATTCAACGGTTCAGCAGCCGCTCCGCGTATAAGTCCACCCAATATGACGGCAACCAACATTGAATCATACTTTATGTCACTGGAATTTTGGTTTGCAGCTTCAGGTATTGCACAAGACCTGAAAAATTTTAATATAGTTATGGCTCAGGTCCCGCCGAGCAGGCTAACGGAGCTACGCGCGATAATTGACACGGTACCCCAGCAAAATCGGTACGAGTATATCAAAGCAAGGTTAATTTCATCTTTTGCCGAAAGTCAGCAAAGGCGCCTACAGCGAGTCCTATCGGATATGCCTTTGGGCGATAGGAAGCCTAGCCAACTTTTCAACGAAATGCGCCTAGTAGCAGACGACGCTCTAGGCGAAACGGGTTTGTTGGACTTATGGGCCACACGTATGCCACCGCATGCTCAAGCGGCAGTAATTGCAGTGAAGGGCGACGCTGCGGATAAAAGCGTTGTCGCAAACGCAATCGTAGAGTCAATGAGTCTTCGCAACGTAAATGCGATAGACCAACCTTCGGCCACATTCAACAACACTAGCCAGAATTTTTCGCCAGCCTTGGAAGCCATTCAACGAGAAATCGCTCAGCTCTCACGACGTTTCAAATCATTACAAGCACGAAGCTATGAATCGCGAAGGCGTTCCCGCTCACGCGGACGCACCGAGACTCCGCCGAGACGACGAGAGATTAACTCATTCAACGAAATTTGCTGGTATCATAGAGAGTTTGGAGCCAACGCGCGCAAATGTAGGACTCCCTGTGGTTATGTGAAGAACAACGCGACACAATGAAGTTGCCAGACTGAGGCTGTAACCAGTGCCGGCAAACAGCTGGAAGCAGCCATTTTCCGCCTTAAGGTATCAGACACTACAACTAATATGCAGTTCCTAATAGACACCGGCGCCGATGTGTCTGTAATACCAAAAGTCAAGCATAAACCTACGTCTACTAAATTGTTTGCCGCCAAAGGCACAGCCATTAATGTATATGGAGAAGCGTTGTTGAAAGTTAATCTGGGCTTACGCCGCGAGTTTCTATGGACGTTCTTGATCGCCGACGTAACATCGGGTATAATAGGCGCAGATTTTATAAAACACTTTGACCTACTCATCGACTTGAAAAGGAACCGAGTCATCGATAACGGAACGTCCTTGCAATCCTCAGCGCAACCTGTTACAGCGAGAGGTCCATTAATTAAGTAATTAGACGCATCTTCTCCGTTCGCCGATTTATTAAGCGAATTCGCAGTGATCACACGACGTGCACACCCCGGCGTTATTAAAAGTTCTGCCGTTGCTCACTAGATCGAAACACGTGGCCAACCTGTTTTTGCTCGCCCCCGTCGTCGATCTGCCGACAAACTACAAGCTGCGCGCTCGGAGTTCGAAAGTCTAATGAGACTAGGTATTTGTCGACCGTCACGGAGAAGTTGGGCCAGGCCACTACATATGGTGCGGAAGGTAGATGGGTCATGGCGCCCTTGCGGAGACTACAGAGCATTAAGCGCCATCACGATACCAGATAGGTATCCTATACCATATCTTCAGGACTTCACCAATATATTGCGAGGTAAGTAAATTTTTTCGACGGTGGATCTGCAAAAAGTGTTTCACCAGGTTCCGGTGCACCCGGAAGATATACCAAAGACCGCCATATCCACGCCATTTGGCATGTTCGAATTCGTCTACATGACATTTGGTTTACGAAACGCAGCGCAAACGTTCCAGCGCCTTATACACGAAGTCGTGCGGGGGCTGGACTTCGTGTTTGCTTATATGGACGATATCTGTATCGCATCCACAAACCTAGCAGAACACCGGTCACATCTTCGGCAACTCTTTGGAAAACTCCAGCAATATAATCTCGCAATCAACGGGGCAAAGTCCTAGTGTCATCCCAAGGCATTCGTCCGCTACCGGAGCGCATTGAAGCAATACGCAATTTCGAGCGACCTTCAACAGTGAAAAATTTGAAAAACTTCTTAGCGGTAATAAATTTTTACCGACGGTTTATTCCAAACGCCTTAGAACAACAGGCACCGCTGCTAGCAATGTGTCCGGGAAACGTCAAAAATGATCGTTCGTCACTCAACTGGTCTAAGGTTACGGTTACTGCATTTGAGCGATGTAAGCAGCAGCTAGCAAATTCGACCTTGCTTTCACATCCGTCAAAAAATGCAGAGTTATCGTTGTAGGTGGATGCGTCCGATACAGCGGCCGGAGCCGCACTACACCAAGTGGTCAAAAGAGCTCTTGAGCCCCTGGGCTTCTTTTCGAAAAAGTTCGACAAGACACAGTTGCGCTACAGTACCTACGATCGCGAGCTAACAGCTATCTACCTGGCGGTTCGTCATTTCAGATTTATGCTGGAAGGCCGCATTTGTCATATTAACACTGACCACAAGCCAATTACCTTTGCGTTTCGACAAAATTTGGACAAGGCGTCTGATCGACAAGGGCGACAACTGGACTTTATATCCCAAATAACGACTGACATTTGTTATGTAGAAGGGAAAGATAATGTGACAGCCGACTTGCTATCACGTATTTCGTCTTTAGAGGTTTCGCATATAAACTATAACGAATTAGCCGAGGATCAGAAAGCAGAAGTAGAGTTAAAGCAGCTGCTGCTCGATCCTTCTAAAAGCTCTCTTAAGTAAAAACTTTTTACTATTCCAGGGACCTCTAAGCAACTATATTGCGATTTAGCAACGAATTCTATTCGACCAATTGTGACGAAGAATTTCCGGCGAGCGGATATAAGATCTACTCATAATTTATGCCACCCTGGCCCACGTACTACAGCAAAATTGATGACGCAGCGATTTGTTTGGCCCGGAATCCAAAAAGACAGCAGGGATTTCGCTAAAACTTGTATACAATGCCAGCGAGCGAAAGTTTATAGGCATGCTTCTACAGATCTACAGCGCTACGCACTTCCAGATAAACGCTTCTCTCACATCAACGTGGATATAGTGAGACCATTTCCGCTCAATAACGAATTCCGCTACTGTCTCACTATAGTCGACAGATTTACGAGGTGGCCACAAGCAGTACCAATTGCAGACATAACCGCACCCACGGTTGCACGAGGGTTGATTGAAAGCTGGATATCCAGGTTTGGAGTTCCTCATACAATTACGTCAGACCAAGGGCGCCAGTTTCAGTCCACGCTTTTTGCTGAGCTCAAGAGGACCTTAGGCATAACGCATCTACGAACTACGCCATACCATCCTCAGTCAAACGGGTTGGTGGAAAGATGGCACAGATCATTGAAAGCGGCGATATTATGTCATAACCACGAACGCTGGGCTGAGTATTTACCGACAATTTTATTAGGTCTACGCATGACGTTTAAACCTGACATTCAAGCGTCCCCGGCAGAGCTAGCGTACGGTGCAAATCTCCGAATCCCTTCAGAATTTCTTGTCGACAATTCAGCAAATAGTTCCCAGTCGGAAGTTCTGGTTGAACTTAGAAATGCAATGTGGCACTTGAGAGCGCCAGAAACCGCTTGGCACGCGAAAGGCAAAGTGTTCATACATCCGAATTTGAAAACGTGTAAGAATGTGTTCGTCAGATACGATTCTATCAGCCCATCTTTGTCACACCCATACACGGGTCCATACAAGGTTTTGGGCAACTCAGACAAGTATTTTAAAATCAGCATGAACGGCAGAGAAAAATTAATTTCTGTGGACCGCCTTAAACCGGCGTACATCTGGGAGGACGATGCTCCAACGCAACTTCCAGCAGCCGAACCAGCTGAAAATTTACCACCTGAGACTTCAATGGCATCCAGCAAGATGATTCGCCCGAAACGTCGTGTTGTTATTCCAGCTCGCTATCGTTGACCTGGCGCTGGAATTAAGGGCGAGTACTGTGGCAACACAGCTTCTAAACGTCATAAGAAGTGCAACGCTGTTAGTAAAGGAGAAAAGGCAATAAGCGAAAAATACAACCATCTTGATTCTTCTTCCGGTTTCTTCTCTCTCTCTTGGATCGTTGACAGAACAGACGACTTGCATTTATTATTCGAAGCCATCAGCTAATTTAAGTGGATAAATTTATATAAGCCTTCTTTATCGACTAAAGAAAATTGTACCCGAATTGGTATAAAATAAATCTCGACATCTAAATATATTATATTGAGATATGTGTGTATATAACCAAAATTGGCTCACTCTTATCATGTTTATATCAATTCGTTAATATATTGGCAAAATCTAAAATTTGAGCCAAAACAATTAAAATTTATCAGAAATCATAGTCCGTTTAACAAATTTTGCCTTCGCTCAGCTCTGTTAACTCGCCACTCTCACAATTTCCCCTGTCGGCCATTAGAATGGTGAGTTGGGCGAGAAATATTGATGGATTTTGACAATTCACACCGTCATCCTAACTTAATCGTTCTCTGTGTAAAGAGTGTAGGGCAATTCAAATTTTTTTGAATTCTTTCGAGTCTCACTATATGGTGATCAAAATATGGCCGCAAGATGAAGACAGCGTATTCTAATTTAGAGCTTTGATTTAAAAACTTAGAATCAAAGACCACACCGAGATCGCATATTTCACCAACTGTGCTTAGCTGAGAACCATTAATATAATAAGAAGTAGGGACAAGGGAACGAGATTTGCCGAATGAGACATGAAAATATTTTGTTATATTTAAATGTAGTTGGTTTTTTCTACACCATAAAGCAACCTTATCAAGATCCGACTGGATCTTAACCGAATCTGAATTGCTAGATATGGTACTGAATACTTTAAAATCATCAGCATATAATAGAAATTGAGAGTAGTTAAAACAGTTGGATATACTCGTATCATTAATGAAGATAGCGAAGAGAAGGGGACCTAAAATACTCCCCTGAGGTATACCAGAGGGCGCAAGGAAAGGACGAGAAGAAGCGTTATCCACCACGACTGTTCAAATATGAGATATGATTTTATCCAAGAAAGAAAAACTGAGTGAAACCCCAGATTTGCTAATTTAGGCATTAGAAAAATCGGTATAAACTGCATCAACTTTGGTTCGACTATTAAAAGCGGACAGACAAAATTCGGAGAAGACTGCGAGATTTGTCACAGTAGACCTTCCAGCAACGAAGCCATGTTGTTCAGTCAAAATGAAATGTTTGACCGCAAAATATAACTTCTGTTTCACAATGAACTCAAACAATTTTGAAACCGTCGAGAGTTTAAAGATCGGTTGATAATTAGAAACGTTATTCTTATTGCCACTCTTGAAGATAGGTGAGATAGAGGAAACTTTCCAATCATTAATAAAACACCACACTCAAGAGACTTTTTAAAAATGAATAAAATAGGATACACAAATGCAGAACAGTTATTTAAAAGATAAGAGGAAAACCCGTCAACATCAGTTTGGCAAGAGGATTTGATTTTTAGAATCCCATCTAACGCATCATAGAGCGTTAAGGAAATAGCACCAAAATTAATTGGGGAAACGGTACTATCATTTGGGAACAAATTATTAACTAAACTCGAAATTGGTTCAAAATTTGAGCTACGAGAAGACTAGCGTATTCTAATTTAGAGCTTTGACCTCCGAAGAAGAATTGGCATGGATTTTATTATAGAACACTTCCGAGGGAATACTTGAGCATGATTTCAAAGAGCTTACATAGCGCCAAAAAACCTTAGAATTGGATTTGATGTCAGATTCAAATTTACGCACATAATTTATATGCAGAGTACTTTAAACTCGCTCGAGTAACGCAGATATTCATTCCTATGAATTTCGGAACTAGTCAGTTTAAATTTTTTGAAAAATTTGTTTTTTAAATTCTTAATTCGTTTTAGTTCCTCAGTATACCACGGAATTTTGTAGCAACTTATTTTAACTAGTGGAATAAAATTCAAGCATATGACCTTAATTATGGGTTTGAAAGCATAGAAACAATCCGTAACTTCCTTACCAGAAAATACAACAGCCAATCAATCACAGATATTTCATCATTAACAGCATCAAAATTACATTTTTTAAAGGAAAAATTTTTTGATTGGCTGTTGGGAGAAATTGGTTTAAAATCATAAAATTCCAGCTGCAAAACACGCGGGACATGGTATAAGCTTTGGTCCGACAAGGGATCAAGGCATTCACGCAGAGAAAAATTCATATTATCGCTTATAAAAATAAGATATAAGATTTTACAAAGTTTGTTTAAGAAGTGATTAATCTGCATAAGATTAAGACTAAAAAAAATATCAACTAAGTACGATTCAGAGACACTATTGATATTCATTGGAATCAAGGCTACACTTTCATGCAACTGGGTCCAAGCAATATTACTTAAGTTAAAACCGCCAAGAATGCAAAAGTTGCCATTTGGTTGCTCAGATAACAAATTAATAATATTATCGACGTGTGCGTGGTAACGACCATCCCCACTAGAAGGAGGGATATAAGATGCACAAATAAAAAGTTTTGAAGTCCCATGCACAGATACGCAGAGTTTGTCTAGAAGCGAGTCACGATTTTCCAGCGTCAGAACTGATTAGCGTAATTTCCGCTGAGTAGCAATGAGAATACCACCACCCCTGAGAAGTCCAGTTTTAGAAGAATCGCGGTCTTTACGGTACAAATTAAAAAGCTTAGAATTAAAGAATTCGCTGTCACAGAAGTCTAAATTTAGCCAGGTCTCGATAATCACAAAGACGTCATATTCCATTTGTGCACTCAAATCATACCGGAAGCATTATGGAAGTATATATTGATATTTTTGGAACGAATTTCAGGCTGAGGGATCGTATTTATTATTCTTGCAGAGGTGCACCGTTTTTGGGAAAAAACTGGCATGGCCAGATTTTAACGTTCGAAGGCCACATATCTGCGCTCAATATTTTTTCATAGCACCATTCAGATATGCCTAGCTTAAAGTTGACTCCTGAGAGATCGTCCACCCTAGTATCTTTCTTAATAAGTGCAAAGCAAACCAGGAACTTCTTATCAATGGCTGCATGATCCGATATATATGTCAGAATATCGTCAGTTGTCACACTGGGTGAAAAGGAGGAAATGTGTAACCACCTCATTTTCGATATCACACTTAATTCATTGTTGCTGCTAAAGCCAATAACTAAGGTTCGTTTTGGCATGCGGCGGCTATTTTTGGTTGCATTTTTCCAATTAGGGCTTTTGCCAATACTTTGCGAAAGCATATTAGCTGCAGTTACATTGTTTTGAACGAAAGATTCAGCTGGCGGTATATGCGCAGCGACATTAGCATACGACGATGCTTGAGTACTTAATGTTCTTGGCAGAGCGGCACAAGCATGAGAACTCGGAAATAACACAAACGGAGCAGCAGTCACTACCATAGTGAGAGCGGTTGAAGTACTCGTAGCGGGCTGAGTAGGCTTAGCTAGAAGAGACGACCTGTGAGTGGCGTCAGCGAAGCTCGAATTTTTCATCGCAACCACTACTTTAGTAACAGCAGTACTGAGAGAAGCAGTATCATTTATAACAGCCGTAGCGGACTGTCTTTCTAACAGCAGTATTGTTTGAAGCAGAGGACGTCGACGAAGCGGGGGCAGCTGAATTAAAGCTTGTATTATTAGATACAGCAGGCAGTGCGGCTCGATTCACACCATCACACTCACTTACAGCACTGATATGAGATGGGTTGAGACTATTCCAGCTACAAACAATGCTACGCAAATTTTTTATCTCTAATGTTGGCATGGAAATGTCCGCAATTTTGATGTCTGGTTCAGCTTGCATTGTACGAACATTGACATGAAGGGAATCCGATCTTTGTTTTAACTCTAGTTTGTCATCATGTAGAGAGTTTATAAGAGATAAAACACGCGCGTTATCTACTCTAAGAGCAGCAATCTCTTGCTACCGCATTTAATGCTAATTGTAGCAAATTATTGTTCTCCTTCGAGTAGGAATCCAATTTGTTTACATGAGCGTGGGAAGATGCTGAATTATTTACAGTTTTAGCGATTGCACTCTCCTCCGACACATCTAACGGCGGAGGCGAGCGAATTGATGTCCGGCGCTCAGCCATACAAGTATTACAAAAGAAAGGCTTCTCGAGATCAGCTGGCAAAATACCAACACATTTTAGATGAAAAAACGCATTGCACTTTGAACACTGCACTTTCGATTGCAAACGATCAACCTTCTGTCCGCAAGCACAAGACATTTTAAATAAAATTGGATTTTTTTCTTTAACTTTTATTAGAATTTAATACTCGGCATTTAGAGTCTCTGTCTCAATATGATATTACGATATCATCACCGATATACGAATTCGCATTAGATATTAGTGTACTTGACCAATGCGGAGCGATAAAAAACGCGTCTAAGCGCAACCACTGTCTCGCTATTTGAGCAATTTAACACAAACCTTGAAAAATGCAATACTAACACATACTGTAGATATGCACTTTTTGTAAATAAGCAGACTACTAATATAGTAACGTTAATATAACCTAAATAAATCCGAACACCGTGCTTTGAGTCATGATAGAGTCAAGAAAACTTGATTTTACCTCATTCGAAACAACTTTCAACAACAAGTCAATTTTTTGCCAACGGGACGTCAGGAAGCGTTATTAAAATTGCATCACTGATGGTCTGTGATGATAGATAACCTGACAACTTCGGAAGAAGTAAAGCGTCGACCTTGATCCGGAACCCTTATGACGGAGGAGCCAATGTTTAAAGTACATACTTTTTGTACTCTTTACCGGGATGCTTTCATTTATTGGGGGCATACATACATATACCCCAAGCAGTCCGATTCATACACTTTTGTTAGCGGTCAGAGACAAAGGACGCTTCGGATCCTAAATATATTAAGGCTCGCTCTGACAGTGTACGAGCTATTTATGTGGCAAATGGTCACCATTGGCAGTACCTAGAAGCATACATTGGTTATTGTCAACACGGTTCTTCACTTTGCTCCCTATGAAGCATTGTATGATATCTTTTTATGCATTTAGCACACATAAAACTATTCTTGCAGTTATTCATTTCGTCAGAAGCAGTAAGTCATAGAGAGTTTTCTCTCGGCAGACAATCTTGCATTAGGACTCATCTCATAAAACCTTTGACATGTTTTAGGACATGAGTTCGTGAAGAACAAAGTTTGCATCTGACATTGTTTGTCTTAACGAGATTTGTATTTATTATTATTTTTGGCCTTATATTTATGAATCGTCTGCATAATTTATAGAGCTTGAGGTCAGGTTTGAATTAGGAGATTTGTATTTGTTTGCGGTTGATATTAATGTTTGAAGTGTTTACCGATTATTGTTAAATGCTATGCTCGCTTTTGGTTAGGCGTTAGAATGCCCTTTGGGAGAGGACACTGGTTCAAGTGTTTGAAACTACTGATGAGAAATCTGTCTAAGTCCAACCACTTTGAAATTTCAGTTTTTTCTTCCAAAATTTGTTTTCATAGAGCGAGGGTATTTTCAGGGAAACAAATTTCACAAGTTTCCTAATGCATTGCAAATGAAACTACATATTTGCATTATATAAAATATTAACATTTTTATAAAATACTTATCAAGTTTTCACAATTTTCAGGAGAAATGTCAGCGAATTCAAACAGCACAAATGAATCAGTGAAATTAGGACCCTGCATCTACATAATTCAAAAATGAAAGGTTTGATATATAAACAGCTTTGCTCCTCACTCTTCACATGACGTCTCCTTTAGCTAAAACAGTGTAACTTCTTTGAAAACTTTTGTATGAATCTTATGAAATATTTTTAAATACGAGTAGAAGGAAATTTCAAAAATAAAGGTCGGTTTCACTGATTCGTTTGTTTTGTTTCGCTGACAGTGTTTTTGAAAATTGTGAAAATTTTGTGTAAGTATTTTTTTTAAAAATTTCAATATTTTATGATTAAACCACATATGTATTTGCAATTCATTGGGAAACTTGTGCGTCAAGATCGTGACTGGTATACCGTTTCTATGTATCTTAGCCTTTTTGGCACGCGTAAGTCCTTGAAAACAGTATGCTTCGATTATTAGTGATCACTTTTTTTATAAGTTTTTTGCCAAAGTTCGTCAGTGGATCGTCCCTGCTCATTTTCACCTCCACCCCAGTGCGAGCATTCTGTTGCATCGAAATCCGTGAGTGAGCAGCCTCCGCTATTCCCTGTCCTTTTAGCACGTGTAAGTACTTGCCAGCAAAATTTGATTTACAAGAAAAAGAAAAGTCTCTAAGAGCGTGTGAAAACATTAATGCCGGCCGTTGTCTCTGTATATGTAGGTTGCTATTAACGTCTGTTCCTAATCTTCGTGGACGGCGACGGTTTTGGAATATTTGTCTCCCAATCATATATCACCTGTTCCGTTTGTATGTAACTTGTTTAAAGTGTAACTAAAATACATATATATATATATATATATATAAAATACACATAAAATACTTATTGTCTTATCGTAACGAAATCTAATCCAGTGATTACATATTACATATTATTTATCCTTAACGGGTGTACTAGTTCTTGCGTAGCATTTAATTTATTTATATAAAGTAAAATATAAAAACATTGATAATAGAAACAATAAACTGCTTTTCCAACAGAAACAGTGCCCGCTTTTATTAATTGTGTTAAATGTCGCCTAAAGGCGCTGCGTCGCAAAGAACAGAAACAGGAACATACTCTAACTGATTCTGTAGCTGTTTTTGGCTGTTTTCGGGTTGGTGCAACAAAGGACAGAAACAGAAATCTGACACTTCAATTTTTGTTTCATATTATTTTGTGTTTTCGTTCAATACGCATGATATTCTCCACAATAATAATGAAAACTTATTGGACAAAACGCATAGCAGCATGCAATACTGCCAAATAATTATTTTGTAAAGATTTACTCAAATATTTGTCAGTTCTCCTGTCACCAGCAAAGAAACAAGTCCAAAGTACTTCTTTCTGTTTCTGTTGCTGATATACTGAATTCTGTTCCTGTTGCAAGCAGCACTAAAATTCCCCAATTCTGTTACCGTTTCAGACGCATTCTAAAATGTACTGAATTCTGTTCCTGTTTCTATTTCTGTTGTTTGCGACACCGCGCCTTAACAGATTCTGATTGAGTATATTGCAGGTTTCATTGCCAGAAAACTTGGCTTAACCCAACACGTTTCGAATGAGTCAACATACACGTGGGTCGATGAAGTGTCCAGAGGAGCACTCACAAAGCCGATCACTGAATTTTTAAGCGAAGTTAAAAACCTGGAGGCCGCCGTAGCTGAGTGTGTAGCCTGTGCGCGCTTTATTCGGTGGGTACCGGGTTCGAATCCTGCTCAGAGCAAGTAACATCAAAAATTATCGAAATTTTTTTTTCTAATAGCGGTCGCCCCCCGGCAGACAATGGCAAACCTCCGAGTGTATTTATGCCATGAAAAACACTTCTCACAAGAAAACATTCGCGGTTCGGAGTCGGCGTAAAACTGTAGGTCCCTCAATTTGTGCTACAACATCAAGACACACGCCACAAATTGTGGAAGAAATTCGACCAAAATCGCGCCAATTAAGTAAGTAAGTAAGAAAAACCTGGAGGCTGTATTTAAGAAATTTAATGGCGACCAAATTAATACGTGTGAGCAATATTTGCAAAAGCTTTTAGTAATTTCGGAACACATAAATGCCACCATGAACGTAAAAAAACTGTTTTGCAAAACTCACATATATCAGGTTTAAAAAATCTGAACGAGAAAATAAAAAAATGAATGAAGAAGCCAATTCTCTTGTGAATGGTGGGATATTTGACTCCAGAATTTTACAAACTATGTACTACATCTACATTTGTCATTTTATATTGTGAGCAAAAAAATTTGATTTTTCCAACAATTTATTATATTTACCACTAAATGAAGAAACTCAATTTCACTTATTTATAACAAAGGTGTTTGTCAATTAAAATAACGAAAGATTTTCCGGTCAGAAAAATGCATCAAATATTTCGTAGACTTCCAAACATAGTTCGATTTTGTGCAATTTACATTTACCACTAATTACATACATACTTTGGGTACTTGTTAACTACTTTTTCACAAAAAGGGATTACATTCTTCCCTCTTTCTACCTCCTTCGCAAATGCAACCTTTTGTACGGGAGAGCTAGAAATTAGCTGTCATTATGTATCAAACCTTTAATAATTGAATCAAGATGCATCTACAATATGTATTCAACTAAAAAATTAACACCATAAAAAATTAAACCTATGGATTTATGTAAAATTATGTAGCCAAAAAGAGATAGTTTCAGTGAAAAATATGATATTACTAATAATAACTTAAAACCACATGAATTTAGAATAAGGAAAAATAATTTCACTTTGAAAACATACAATTAAATGCATAAGAATACTTTTTTTTGCAAAGTTTTTAAAGTGCCATAAAATTAAAATAAAGAGATTTAATTCGTCACAAATTGCTTCGAAAAGTAGAACAATAATAAATAATGTAATCATTTTTGATCAGTTGGTCTTAAAAATTGACGATTGAACGTAAAATTTTTTTAAATGTTATATTGATTGCCAGCCTAAACCACAAGATAAATCCCTCGCTCTCATTTGAAATTGAGAGAGCTTCCTATCATGTCATCTTTGGACAAACGTATCGAAATGTCAGGAAGTGTGGAAAAAGAAAATTTGCTTCTGGTAGCGAGGCGGTGGTTTATTGTGAGTGGGAGCAGTACCCACACATGAATTTTCTAAAGAGCAAGTGGCTCCCAGGAGATGATTATTTTCACGACATATGCACTGTATGTATGTACATTAAACGAAATTTTAAAATTTTCAGAAACACGCCCAGCGTACTACCTCCAGAGCCACTGAGCGCAAGTTTTTTGGACGATACATTCACGGATGACTCTGTGATGGAAATCCACAAGACGAAGCACCTTTTCTTTAAATTATCTCAGTTTTTATATAAGTACACGCATAAAGAGAAGTATATACATATATCTATATGTATATAGTATATATATATAGTGGGCTAGCAATGACCAAGTAGTGGGTTTTACATGGTTCTCTTGGCGTGGAATGTCGCGTATATCACATAATATTGTTTGTTCTTGTTACGCTATTAATAAATTATTCATAATATATACATATATATATATATATATATATATATATATATATATATATAATTGTTTAACACACATTGTTAACGTATTGTTTTTGTATACTAAACGGCCTGCAGTTTACTGTAATTGCTATTGAATATGAAAATACATACCGGAGTATAGAAACTACTACAGAAATACTCGTATACGTGTGTAATGTTTTTTTAAAGCGGAAAGTGACGATGTAAGCGAAGGTGAGTTGCGAAGACGAGACCAGGTGGAAATTATTCAAGCCCATTCGCGTTGGGCTCACACGGCACTGTTGGCAATTAAAATTTTGAGAAAGTTGAGGACTTTGTTTCTCTTGGGAAAAGCCTTAACCGCAAAGATAATATAAGTCTCGAAATGTAACGAATAATCTCTCTTGTCAACAAGTGCTACTTTGGGGTGAATCGGCAACTGCCCTCTTTTAACGGACCAAGACCAGACTCTATAAGTCTCTCACCATGCCCGTGCTATTGTGTGGCTTACGCATGTGAAACTTTTGGACCTCTCTTGGCGTCGGCGACTACCGCAGCCAATGGAACGATGTGCTGTATGAGCTTTACCGCGACATAGACATGGTGCGAATGGGCGAAAATGCGCCAGCTCTGAAAGTATTCAACGCGATACGAGCTGGCTGCGGTAGGGGAAGGAAAAGAACCAAGTGGAAATCGCTTAGTCCGTTATAGCTCCAATTAAGTAAATAAATATGTTCGGCCAAAGCGAGGTGGTGGCGGTTAAAGAGGAAAAAATAAAGCTGTGACTAACTAGAAAATTGCTAAGCGAGTATATAATATTTTCTCACGTATAATACTTATTTTGGGAACTCTTTTCCGTACACTGACATTTTTTTGACCTCGTTAACTGTGAACAAAATGACAGCATCAGTGATAGAAATACGTACATTTTTCAATTTGCATACGATATAGTGATAATAAGTAAGTCATGGAAAAAATGAGAATAGTTAACTTAAAACAGAAAATTTTAGAGGTACAAGTAAGCTGTAAAGAGGTAAATTTAGAGTTAAATGTGGGAAAAAACGAAATTGTATACTTGGATTGAACAAGTTTGATACATATATAAAGTAGTTGGACAGAGTGATGAGCGCAAATGATACTATAAAAGAACATGTAATTAATTTTCAAAAAGTACAATTCAAGCTAAGAACTTAATTATCCGCACTCTTAATTGTAACAACCTTTTATGTAAATATGTTTCGAATAAATAGTTAGAGAGCACGCGGTTGTGTATTACTGAATACTTTATTATCAATCAAAACTTATATCTATAGTGGTGGTACAATGGTATATTTATCGATATATGTGCCTAAGGCTGACTGCACATACTGAAGTTATAACAGTTCTCCCCCGCTAATGAGAAGTTATGTTAAGTCGTACTCGCGGAGATATGCTGGTTTATTTCGAACTCGTGCAGGCCTTTGACTCAACTGTTCCGGATTTGGAGCAGTCAGTAATTGGTTTTGCTCCTCTCGCCGGTCCGGAGTTCGGGGTAGTGTTCCCCCAAGTGCTTGGGACTCTGCACCGTTCAATTCTGAACTAGGTTGACACTCAGCTTCGCCTGGGTGGAAACTGTACTGGCTGTACATGTGAGTTTGTTGTTCTGTTCTGTCGGCTATTTTATTTGAAGTGCTTTCCTGGGCATTATGTGTTTCAGGAACATCTGGAGCAAACTTGACTCTCCTCATTTGAACGTTTGTTACCTTTAGTTGGTCAATGTGGCGTTTTAGGGTGTAGCCATCATCTAATTTGACAATATGGTGAAGTTGACCTAGCTTCCGCTGTACAGTACCAGTTTTCCAAATTGTTTTGCTGTTTTGTGTATGTAACACTTGGAATCTCTCCCCCTCGCTAATTTGACGCACCCCGTATGTATGTATGTATTCCGTTTCTTTACTATGTGTTATTGGCTTGAGTACATCTAATCGAATCCGTATACGTCTTTTTAGGTAAAGTTCTGCTGGGCTCATGCCAGTACTAAGTGGTATTGCTCGGTATATTTGTAAAATTTCATTGACTTTTTGGCGCAGTGATCCTGGTTCTGCCGACATAGCCTTTAGCTTCCTCTTAAGTGTTTGAACGTTTCGCTCGGCAAGACCATTAGTACTCGGATGCCCTGGTGCTATCAGCTTTTGAAAAATCCCATATTTGGTGCAATATGATTTAAAATGCGCGCTTGTGAAAATAGCTGCGTTATCAGATACCATGATCAATGGAAACCCATGCGTTGCGAAAATATCCGATAGAAGATTAATTGTTGACTGGGTTGTTGGAGCATCCCGTATGACTCGAAATTCTGCCCATTTAGACTTTGCATCCACCACAACTAGAAAATGATTATCCTGGAAGGGTCTGGCGTTATCTATATGTATTCTTTCCCAGTTTTCTGTTGGTTCCTCCTAGTGGTGCAGTGGAGCTTTCGTCGGCTTGTTTTGTACTTGAACACATGATTCGCATGATCGTACCGTCCGTTCTATATCACGGTCAATACCTTTCCAAAAGCAATATCTTCTGGTTAGTTGCTTCATTTTGGTTACGCCTGGGTGAGTGCGGTGTAATTCTTGAAGAACATTCGACTGGAGGCTTTTTGGAATCAGTACACGTTGACCTTTAAAAATAATGCCGTTATTGAGCATACATATAAGTATGTACAGTTCTTCTTCATTCCCATTCATCATGTTCGATAAGATTTTCGAAAGCTCTGGATCTTTTGCGGTCTCTGATGCCAATATTTCTGAATTTATGTATTCGCTGGGTATTTCAAATATGGATAATAGACAAAGCTCATATATTTCCTCATTGAATACTTTGTCCGTACAATGCTTTCCTGGAACTCGTGTTGCTCTGGAAAGACAATCTGCGTTATTATTTTCAGAACCTTTTTTGTAAACTACTTCGTAATTAAAACTCGACAGGAATTCGGCGTATCGCAGAAGTCTTGCAGATGTTATAGCTGGCATTCTATTGTGCTGGTGAAAAATTCTTGTAAGCGGCCGGTTGTCGGTGACAAGTTGGAATTTTCTTCCGTAGACATACATAAAAAAATGATTGATACTGAATATTATAACTAATGCCTCGCGATTTAGTTGGCTATAGTTTCTTTCTTCTGCGGTCAGTGATCTGGAAGCGAACGCAACCGGGTATTCGAATAATATGTTACCATGCCTAGAAATCTTCTGGCATCATCGACTGTTGCTGGACGGGCCATGTTTACAATTGCCTCGACTTTAGACAGTGACTTTGAAATTTGGTTAAATTGCACGACATGTCCAAGGTATTCTACTTGAGTTTTCAGAAATGAACATTTACTCTGATTCAAGTGCAAGTCGTATTTTTTTAAACGTTGAAGACACTGGACCAGATTTTGTTTACATTCAGCTTCTGTAACCCGTGAACCAAAATATCATCGAAGTAGGACATCGTTTTGTTTAACCCAGATAAAATTTGTTCTATTATACGGTTGAATTCAGACGGTGCGGTCTTAATGCCGAATGAAAGTCTATTCATCCTATATGTGCCCTTATGTGTCGAGATAGTTTGAATTTCACTGGATTCTGGATTTACCCTAATATGTAAATATGCCTTATAGAGATCGAGACGACAAAAATATTTTGACCCCTTCAGGCTATTTAAAATTTCGTCAATCCTGCGTATTAGGTAATTAGCTGCAACTAGTTGTGGGTTAACTCCTTGCTTATATTCGACACATAGTCGAACTTTCCCATCTGGCTTCGGAACAATTACTAGTGGAGATCCCCAGTCGCTCCTTTCACATTTTGAAATAATCCCGGAAGCTCCTAATTCTTCTAGTTCTTTTTCGACGGAGTCCCTCAATGCGTACGGAACCTCCCGTTCTTTAATATAAACTGGCTTAAATCCTTGTCGTAGCTGCAATGTAATCTCAATTTCAGGGACACATCCTGACCTTTCTTCAAAAACTTCAGGAAACTCATTGACAATGTCGGATATTGACTTATGATTTTATGTATTAACTTTATTTATGTTGTGTACGCGTTGGTTATCGACTTGCTGGAGATTAATATTTAGATGTCGAATCCAAACCCGGCCTAACAGAGCATCGTATTCATCAGGAACAACATACATTTCTTCGACGGACGTAATGTTATTAAATTTTACCCTTACTTTAACTTTTCCATCGGGGACAATGATATTTTTCGTATATGAACGGAAGGCAACATTTGACGGTTGGAGTTGCTCGTTAATCTGGAGTTGGTTGAATTGGTTCCTTGGTAGTAGAGTAAACCCGACCCCTGAGTCGACCTCGAATTTGTACTTATCAACATCACTGTAAATATGTTGGGTTGAATAAATATCGACAATACGATTGATGCCGTATATTTGGTGGATTGTTTCCTCGTTGTCTTCTTTTTTGACATTTGCGTTTTTTGTAGATTTCATTAACCTAGTTATGCACACTTGCTGTACATGTCCTGTTTTTCCACAGGATTTACATTTGAGGTTTTTTGCGTTGGTACGGCACTTCTGAGTTGTGTGGTTATCTCGCCCACACCGTATGCATACATGATCAATTCCTGGCTGTTTGTAATTGACTTTTGATTTTGCACGTACCTGTGTTTTCGAATGGCGGCTGCTAGAGCGGCTTCTTCGACGATCTGGTGTTCTGGATTGAGTTTTGTTAACGTCACTTGTGCTGTGTTTTGCATTAAGTTCACGGCTATCTATTTTTGATGCTGCCAGCGATAAAGCCTTTTGTACGATTTTGTCGAAATCAATTTCTTCGCATTGAAGTATTTGTTCCCGTATGGTGTTATCGAATATACCACGAATAAACTGTGCCCGTAGAAAAATGTTTGAAATGTCGGCCTTACAATCGCACGTTGACAAAAAATCGCATTCATTTATATCGCGCCGTAATAGCGCTAGAATGTTCTTCTTCGGGCAAAGATGTGCTTCTAATTTTTGTACTATGTCGTGGTATTCGACTTCATTGACTGACTTTGGGGAAATAAGCGACAAGCAATTTGAAATGTACAGAGCCAATTGAATTTATTAACATTTGATGGCAAAGTAATTTGTTTGTAAAAACCCCTTTCATAGTTAAATAATTTTCGAACCTTTGCCGGTATAATTTAAAATTTTCCTTTGTCGAATCGAAGTGCTCAAAAGGCGGTAAAAGCATTTGCAATGGCTGAACGCTTTGCTATTGTTGCTGATTGCTAGAGTTTATGGTTATTTGTCGCAATAAATTCTGCTGGGCGGTATTGAATGCGTTTAGCATTTGCGCAAATTGATCAGCATCCATTTCTTTTCTTTATTTTCTCGTCGCCACTTTTATGTATGTAAATATGTTTCGAATAAATAGTTAGAGAGCACGCGGTTGTGTATTACTGAATACTTTATTATCAATCAAAACTTATATCTATAGTGCTGGTACAATGGTATATTTATCGATATATGTGCCTAAGGCTGACTGCACATACTGAAGTTATAACACAACCCATTATAAAAACAGGATTTATACTTAAAATTGCAAATAAACACTTTTAAGACCTTCGTAAGGTCAAAAGTTGAATTTGCTAATGCTCTCCAGGGTTATGAAAAACAAAAACCAACTGTTATTGTAAACGACACTTTAAGACGGTGTCTGGGTGTCCCATCTAATCCTTCAACTCTCATCAGAGTCATGTGCTAAGTAATTGGTGAATCAGTGGTATTTGAACCAAGATTTAAGAACTAAGTTACAGTCGAATAATATCTTCGAGCTATGGTTGTATGTATGCAGACTGTGTAGCTACCGAGCTTTCTCGGAAGCTAATACTTTGCGAAATAAATTAAAGACCGAATTCCTCTTACAAAAATTACAAATTTATTAATTTTAATGGCGAGGACTGCAGGCGGGTTCGACTTAGCCCGTGCAGTCTAATTTAGCGATCAAAAACGAATGAATTGCTCTGCTGTTGACAAAACGACAGAGACCTGCTGACGCCTACATACTACACGCGAAGGGCCAGTAAAGGCAAATCCGATAAATGCATGTGATATGTGCATATGCATATATATATATAATAATGAGAATAATTTTCTTGCTTCACAGAGCAAGTTACAATAAATTTGTACGCACATATATGCGGGTAGGTATTAGCGCAGTGACAATGCGTTTGTATGTACATAGGTATGTATACGAATATATATGAATTTTAGAACAGCGACTGAGTTAGCTACGTCGACTGCACTGCTTCTGCTGCTTGCGATGCTCATGCTGATTCAATTATTAAAGGTTTGATACATAATGACAGCTAATTTCTAGTTCTCCCGTACAAAAGGTTGCATTTGCGAAGGAGGTAGAAAGAGGGAAGAATGTAATCCCTTTTTGTGAAAAGTAGTTAAAAAGTACGCAAAGTATGCATGTAATTAGTGGTAAATGTAAATTGCACAAAATCGAAATATGTTTGGAAGTCTACGAAATATTTGATGCATTTTTCTGACTGGAAATTCTTTCGTTATTTTAATTGAACAACACCATTATTATAAGTAAGTAAAATTTAGTTTTTTCATTTAGTATGAAATTGTTGGAAAAATCAAAATTTTTGGTAACAATATAAAAAAACGTACGTTATTTGTTCTTATAAAAAACAAACAACACAAACTCGTTTGAAAGCCATGTTATATACTGAGCAATATGAATTGATTCACCAAAACTCACCTGAAATCCGCAAACTCTTTAATACGTTTAATTTACATACGTATTAGTCCGTTTTGAAAACCGCGACAGTAAAAACGGCGTAAACCGAATTTTTAGTCTTCCATACGATTTCAAAGACAAGGTTATTGATGGGTTCAAATAAGGTAAAGTACTTTTTAAAAATATTGCGTACAGAAAAAGGTATAGTACAAAAAGTACATATCAACACATTTGAAACAAAATCATTCAAAATTAACGTAAAATGGTTTAGTTTAGTTTAAATGCATTTCAAGCTTAATAAAAATAGAGATGTGGAATTCGCTACCATATTTGAAAATTTAAATATTATTATATCATAACATCTTTGCGTTTCATCAGGAGTAATCTCAAAAAATAACTGAACATTCAGTCAATAACATTTACAAAGAACTTAGAAATTGTTCGGTAATTTTATAAGGAATCTTACACATACATCTGTATGAATATTACTTCTTTGTCTATGTTAATTGTTATAAAATTCTGGAGTCAAATATCCCACCATTCACAAGAGAATTGGACTCTTAATTATTTTTTTTATTTTCTCGTTCAGATTTTTTAAACCTGATACATGTGAGTTTTGAAAAACAGTTTTTTTACGTCCATGGTGGCATTTATGTGTTCCGAAATTACTAAAAGCTTTTGCAAATATTGCTCACACGTATTAATTTGGTTGCCATGAAACCTGCAATATACTCAATCAGAATCTGCTAAGGCACGGTGTCGCAAATAACAGAAATAGAAACAAGAACAGAATTCAGTACTTTTTAGACATCGTCTGCAAGGGCAACAGAATTGGGCAATTCTAGTGCTGCTTGCAATAGGAACAGAATTCAGTATATCAGCAACAGAAACAGAAAGAAGTACTTTGGACTTGTTTCTTTGCTGGTGACAGGAGAACTGACAAATATTTGAGTAAATCTTTACAAAACCAATATTTGGCAGTATTGAATGCTGCTATGCATTTTGTTGAATAACACAGCTCCACAAAAAAAAATTGCTTCATTCCAGCAGCCCATGTCTATTATATGTTTTCGGGGTCGCTGAATCTAAATCCGAGGTCAGTTTTGCGCCATCACGTCAAGTTTGGACATAACCTAAAAAAAAGCGATTAAATTTTTTTATTATTTGTTTGCCGTTTTTTTGAGGTTGTGTTTAAACTTGACGCGACGAAAATATATAATAGACATGGTCTGCTCGAATGAGCAATTTTTTTTTGGTGGAGCTGTGTAAGTTTTCATTATTATTGTGAAGAATATTATGCGCATCGAACGAAAACACAAAATAATATGAAACAGAAATTGAAGTGTCAGATTTCTGTTTCTGTCCTTTGTTGCACCAACCCGAAAACAGCCAAAAACGGCTACGGAATAAGTTAGATTATGTTCTTGTTTCTGTTTTTTGCGACACAGCGTCTTTAAGCTTCATTTAACACAATTAAAAAAGTGGGCATGATGGCCTTATCTCACATCTGAATGGGAGGTTAGCCATACTTTTTTGAAAAAACCATATGGCTTTATCTCGTTTTTGAATTTGAGATAAAACCATCATGGTCTTATCTCACAATAGGACATAATTGAATATGACCTTATATCTCAATTGCATTTTAGAGAAAAATCATATTGGATTTTTTAACGTTTTTTATATTTTGTAGTTTATGAAAAAATAGTAAAGTTTTAACCTTTTACAAGATAACAACACCCCGTAAAAGGGAAAATCTTCACCCTGTTTTGACAAGCAGTGCAGTTGGCAATGTATTGTTTTATTAGAAGTCACCCTGTGTTGATAAAAAGTGCATTTGACAATGACGTTGTTATTTTATGTCAAGAATGATATAGCAGAGATTGCGCCGACAAGCAACAAAAACAGTTTACGATCTGCGCATGTACGTCATATGCCCAATACGATATTCAGTTTAGAAGTTTTTTTAAATAGTGAATTTTAATCGAGAATGTGTGTAATTTAATGATGATACAACCGATTTTAATTTCTATTAGGCTATTGTTGAGTAATGGTTTTGATAATTTGTAAAACATATATCTATGAGATATTTAATAAATTTAACTGTGAATTGAAAGCAATAAAAAATAAATAAATTCGGCTTTTAATGCACGCTTTTCCAGCAATTCCATATTGTACGCATGCTTCTTTTCCTGCCAAGCATATTCGCATTTGAGGCTGGTCATTTCACTTTTTAGCTTATAGTCATCGTTTTGGAGAGCCGAGATTTCTTCTTGTAACGCTTCTCTAAATTAATACATTCGGTAATAGAAGCACTGAATATTATTATAATACTACACTTACATATTAATCTGAAAACTGCTATCAATTGCAAGTTTGCAGTGCATGGTGAAACATTGGTAAGCCTGTTACCTTCTGCAGCACAATTCTCTTTGTCAACAGTTGAGTCGTGGTTATCGTCGTCGTGCGCTTCTAACTCTTCACAAGGAATGGGGTCAGCGGAAATCTTTATTTAAATATATATGTCTTTTAGAAATCTTATTTTTAACTTACAACAAATACCACCAGCAAGTGGCACAGAATCTTCAGTCTGAAGCAGAAGTTCGCTGACAATCGCTTTGTTTTGTCGACGCTGAGCTCCTGCGAACGCTCCGGACTAGCATCAGATGGCTTATATACCGATGACACCACCCCTCGTTTAAGCCTACGTTTTGTTGCAAAACCTGTGTGTTGTAAAAATAGCACTTTAAGAATTACGAAAGCAAGTTCAATTCAAATAAAAGATATTCACCTAATTCAAATTTTCCGATATTTCCAAAGTCATCTCTTTCAAAATGTTCCATACATATGTAGGATGACTTGAAATTATAACTCTTATTTTGTCGGCAAAATTTGATCCATTTTTCCCTCAATAAGGGGCCCACAGGGAAAGAAACCAAGCTGCACTCTGATGCTTTCACTTTATAGCCAGTTTGGCAATTAATTACAGCACACTTTATTTTTTTATGCTGATGCACTTAATACGTTAAAATATTTCACAAAAATCACGTCGCACTTTTCACAAAACTTTAATTAACCGTCCGAAATAAATGAAAACACCAAAAATGCCAATCACTCGCGCTGTAATCTTAAAGAAAGTTTGGGCATACAACGTCATCACTTGAACAGCTGATTAACAATATCGTAAACCCAAAATTAACGGAACAGCTCAAAGCCAAATCTCTTAATATATCTTTCTTGATTTAATGTCATGATGAAGCAAGTGGAGAAGGAAGCTTAAATAATTATGCGCAAACACAACAAATCCTCTTATGTATAATATGTTGCTATAGGGAAAGACAGCTTCTTTTCAACCCGTGCAAACTTTACAAAGTTTGTCAAGATTGTTATAATCATATGAAAAACAGAAATTATTCGTTAGGCATAAAAACATTATGTCCAATTTGCAGAGCGATTATTATAGATGCTCAACCAATTTTTTGTTAACATAGCTAATATAACTTTTTTGTTGTTTTTTTGTTAAAGAATTTAATTTTTTTGTTGTCTTTTTTTCCAGTTAAAGAACTGCAAAACTTATAATAAAATAAAAACATGTTTGCTTAACATTTTCGAATTTATTCGATATACTGAAAAGAGAAAATGTAAGTACATATATCAGGATGGTTTGATGGGTCTGTGATTACTCTGCTTCGCGTCCCGCCACGCCGCGCCGTTCACGCGCCGCGCGCCCTGTACGTGCCGTCTTCGCGCCGGCCCGCCCCCTCCCCCATGCGAACAGTTTTTTTAGTTTTTCTAGATAGCAATTTTCAAAAGTGCAATAAAGCCTTAATAGCTTTATTTCCATTTACTTTAAAAGAAAAATATGGCCTTACCTCTCATTTGCAAATAAAAAATATGGCGTTATGTCCCATCCGATCAAAAAAATTTATGGTTTCATGTCACATTTAAATGGAAACAAGACCATAATGGCCTTATCTCTCATCTAAATGAGAGACAAAGCCATATGGTCTCATCTCACATGGCCTTACAACGCGTCGTCAGAGATTTCCCCTTCCTCTGGAGTATGCAGCTCTGGCCGTTCGGGCAGTATTTTGTCGCTCTCGCAGCGACGTGGAATGCTTTTCTCTGCATCGGTGGCTGACGAGCAGTTTGGAGTTGACGTTCAGATGCTGTTAATGTTATCCCTTGTGAGCCGAACCAGCTTGACTATAGGTCTTATTATCAGTCCCTTGTCCGCGCGGATATCCACTACCCGAATGTGATTGTTGCTGTCGCGGTGAACGTTCACGAAGTGGGATTTGAAACTTTTAACACCAGCTTCCCATGACCCGTCCATGTGTGAAGCACATGCTGGGGTACAATGTCATGAGAGTTGCTGGTAAAAATATCTTGAAACAACTGCTGCCTTTGAGTCCAATAGGAATTCGTTGAATTCATTTGCCAAAGCTCTTGAAGTTCTGACAAAATTAGTACCGTTGTCGGAGTATATATTTTTTGGGCACCCCCGACGCGCATCAAATCTCGAAAATTCTGCTAAAAAAGTTGAGGTGCTCAAATCAGCTGTTACTTCCAAATGAATTGCTTTCGTTGTGAAACAAACGAAAAGACAGGTGTAACCCTTCGTAACGGCCCAGCCTCTGTTGGAAGCGCGGCCATTAACCTGCGCCTTATGTATAGTATAGGTCTTACAGTTATGTATAAGGGAGTTTATCCTGGGAATCCAGTATTGTGCTCGAATCAGACGCAGCATTAGCTGGTTTTCTCCGTGAAGGGATATTTCGCGAACGAAAGTAGTAACCAGTCGCGAAAATTGCCAGTTAAACGGTAGAATTGGTTGACGCTCGTTGTAACAGCTCTGGAAAAATTTGATGTACTGCTGGATCAATTTCACTCGTCGGCTAGTTCCCCGTCATTGCCATTGTTGTAAGTGCAGCCGTTGGATCGATGGGTGATACTATTTTCATGGAGCACGCTTGGCTTGCTTGCATCGAAACCGTGTAGTTGATCTCAGAAAATCTTTCTTTTACCTTCGTGACTGGTAGTCTGATACGACGTCTGAGCCCTTCCGTAATAAAAGTGCATTCGGAGCCCGAATCAATGTGAGCTTTGGCAGAAAATGTGGAACCACGATAAGAGATGGAGATTTGCCAGCAAAACTCCTCTCTTCATGGTCGCAAAACATGAGTGAACTTGACTCTGATTCTCATTTGTATATCCAGTGCGAGTAGTACCAGAAGTGGTCCGACTTGATGAATCATTAAATGACGTCTAGAGTGACAAATTGAACAATTGAACGCACTTGCGCACTTGCGCACTTGGCGACGCCATGTCCGGAAGACAAACAGTTCAAGCAAAAGTTATTCTTCCTTGCATAAGCCCTCCTTTCGTAGGGAGGCATTTTTTGAAAATGTGCGCAAGATCGTATACTGTATGACTCGTTATTGTACTGCTTGCAATTGAAGTTTTTAATTTTCGCTGAGGATGTTCGGAATTCGACATGGGGGATCGTGGCCGAGAAGTGCTAAGCCCTGTAATGTATGAAGACAGTTTCCAAAATCTGGAATCCACTTGTCAGAAATCTATCCATATCCTCCCACTTGAGTATGTCTGTTTTATCATACAGTACATCATACACAGATTGCTCCCATATCGAAATCCTAATCTCTGGTAACTTTGTTGAGCAAAGATACGTAATGATCGCATCCCAGTTTGAGATATCATTTTTATGGATCTGGAGTGCGGATATGCAATTATTGTTTCGCGCTGGAGATCTTTAATTACACTCCATTTTCAGTTCCCTCCGGGAACAGATTGTAGAGGATCTTCAATTGAATTTACTGTGCTTCGCTGATGCAAAATCTCTAAAACCTGAGTCAAAATCAATCAGAGCATCCGCCAATTGTTGAAAAGTTACCAGGTAAATTTAGCTGACGATGCTCGAAAATATTTAATGCAACAATGTGCATTAAAACAGGGTCACTAACATTATGACGCACACTGTACCCAACAACGCAGTAAAATATTTTAATTTAAACAAATTATCACTTGAAACTATTTGAATTTTACCAAAAAAAAAAACACTACTATTGGAAAAAAATATACTTATGTATGTATTTAGATATATGTATATTACATTTAGTGAGTGTAATTTGCCTTATTTTATATATCCGCTATAATTTACCACGAATTTTCTAAATTTTTTATTATTTTATGAGTAACACAAAATCTATTTAGTTTTATATTGTTAGAATTAGTTACGTTTGGTGTTCTCATCCATTTCAAAGATTCATATGTATATTATCTTTCGACCTGATTTTTTTATTAAACGACAATGTTAATTTTTGAGCTCAAGGCCAGTATAAGAAAAAGTATAATGGAAAACAGACAACAACAGTCAGGAGTGGTAGAAATTATAGCTATTTCGGAGACCACCACATCTCCTCATCATATTTCTTTCATGACTCCACCGGCATTTGAACCCACAACCTACGACTTGCTGGGCAAGTGCGTAGCCAATGGGCCACAGTCAGCTTGTGAGCTGCTGTTGTTTTTTTCACCACTTTTCCTTATGCCCTACCAACACAATTCAAGTACGACAGTCTGTCGCTATTAAGCGCATGTGTGGTTTTTAAATTTTTGAGATCAATGACGCTCGCTAGCTCACCAAGGTGATCGTCTTTTTGCATGCCATCGTAATTATCCCAGAAATGTGGAAAAGGAGTGGTACTACTACTGAAACCAGGGCCACTAGCCAACCTATGCTAATCCTATCGCCCGATATCTCTCCTTTCCACAGTATTGAAGACAATTGAAGCTTTACTGCTTCTGTCAGTCTCTAACCACCTTTTCCCCACAGTACACAAGCGCTTAACGCCCCTGTGAGAGACCGGTCCTAGTGGTACCGGACCAGTCGAAAGCTTCCGAGACGGCCAATCAGACATGGCGGTTTTATGGCAACGAGAACTCCCGCCTCTTTTCGGGGTTCAAGAGATGATCTACAAACTATCTGAGTGGAGAAGTATTAAGCAAGCTCGGTAGGGTGGCTCCCTGTCCCCACAGTTACTTAACTTCTATATATCGAAACTCCCTCCTCCACCAGAAGTAGTTTCCTTGGTATCATAGGCAGATGCTGCTTTATTATGACGTTGGGCAATGACATTGATGATTTATGCTTTGAAGTGAATGGTTATCTAGCATAATGTGTAAGCTTCTACACTGCGAGAAAGAGATCGATAGTGGCAAATCTCACAGCAAATAATCCGAAGATTTTTAGGGGTTACCTTCGACAGCTAGCTCTCCTCTACGTCAGGGGACGAAGCGCAAGATCTGCCAAAACACCACTATTCGGACTGTCACAGGAAGTCTAATGAAATCGCCCATTCATCACCTGCATAGCTAGATGCAAATGCTCTCTGTTAATGAGCATAATAGCAGACTGAATAAGCAGTTTCTACTAGGTTGTCGCCGCAAGGATCACCCATGCATACACCTACTAATGGTTGAGCCTCTCATATACATCAGGAGCTATCTCATGGTTATGTCAGTTAACACCTTCATCACCCCCTGCCCTATGAATGCCGTAATCGGAGTTCAATCATCACCAATTGCATACGAAGAGCTCGAGATGACTCGTGAGACCTACGTTACGTTGGTCGAATTACGTTCTGGATAATTTAATCGGTTAAAGCCTTACTTATCCAGAATACTAAGCATATGCTTAACACATGAAGACCCCACATGATAATAACCTCCTATTCACCTGCCCACAAAAATCTACTCATCTAACACCACTCTTACTCTGGTCTGATTCTGCCCAGCTCGTTTTCTGGGCCTCCCGTTAGATAACCTTGATGATAACACGTAGTGGACTAACCGACCTATTTAGGGTTTGGAAAAGCTGCTACAACAACGGACTGGTGAGCAACCTCATGGTGCGAACAGCAACCAGTGAGCTGGTTCGTCAAATACAAAAGATTTATGTCCTTCCAGTCGACGCCAGTAATAGCTTGTCATACTCTTAGCGTTGGTCAAGATTGATCAATTGTACCATATGAATCAGGGTGCGCTCGAGCTAAGTAATAATTATCGCGAAATTGCTGCCTTGTATGCACCATGCTAGACAGTATTCAACGGATCGAAGATACCTCTATTGTAAATTATTAATCCACAGAACATAAACATGTGAAAAAATTAATAAAAACAAATATGTAAACCATATAAATCTATAAATATACCGATGGATTACGTTACGTGCGTATATCAAATAAAATAGAATTTCGTTTACATTTCATTATCCGATGGTATTGTGCGCAGGTAGCACAGGATTACGAGTTTTTAATATTCAACTAGGCAATAAATATTTAGTAAGATAGTATTTTATTACAATGATAGAAAAAATGTCCAGCGATTGCTTTAAATACAACTCTGGGCTATGATAATGCTGATCCAGAAAAGTACAAAATTAACGCAAATGTATAAAATGATGCTTATACTCAGAAAAGTTTTTGAAAATGAAGAAATATCCATGATATATATGAAATAATATATGAAAATAACTAAACGCCCTCATTTTGCCACTTGTTATACGGGAATTAGTAAGTGATACGAATTCACCTCTACATACTTTAGCAACGAGAACTAACAGCGCTGCATTTGTATGTAGATTATTCGCAGTGGCGGCGCTCCGAGCAACCCGATAACCAATTTTATTTTGAAAGAAATATTTGACGAAACGAACTTTTACGATAGATATTTATGCTGAATTTTTTATATAAATTAGTCTACTAGTTCTTAAGTAAAAATATTCAATTTGTGTACCGTGCTACAATCTTTCGAAACATATTGGAAAAACACTGAGACAGATAATTTCGAAAGACTACAATATTAACAATTCTTTCCAACTCAAAGAAAGATTACAACATATAACGATCGAAGAGGATGAAATTCTTATTTCATTTGACGTGGTTTCCCTATTTACGAATATACCGATACAACTTGCAATACACACGATTATGCAACATTGGACTCGAAGAACATACCACTCTCACTAAGAAACAATTTTTGACAATACTACAATTCTGCCTACGGGAAAATAACTATTTCACCTATGACGACACCCACTATCATCAGATACAAGGAATGCCAATGGGCAACCCACTGTCACCCACCGTAGCTGACATTGTATTAGACAAAATACTGGACGACAGCATCGCTGAATTTAAACTAAAGGACATATATATCAAATACATTAACAAATATGTAGATGATATATTCGCTATTGTTAAGATCAAGGACGTGGAAGACATACTAAAAACACTAAACGCACAACATACTAAAATAAATTTCACACTACGGAAACAGAACACGGGGAAAAGTTAGCCTTCCTAGACATGGAAATACACCGAATTGACAATAAAATCACAACGAACTGGTATGCAAAATCGATAGCATCGTCAAGGATGATTAATTATCATTCAAACCACCCGTGGACGCAAAAAAGAAACACAGCTATCAATTTAATAAATAAAATATACGATTTAAGTGACCAAGATTTCAAAAAGGAGAACACCAAGAAAATTAAAAATATATTGTACAAAAATGGATACCCTAATTCAACAATAGAGAGTCTGTTAGCAACTGCAAACAACAAAAGGGCATTGGCGCACACAAATATTGTAACCACAAACAAAAACGAAAACAAAAAATACACAGGTATCACATACATACCAGAACTAACGGACAAAAAAACAATAAGCAGAAGTATACAGACAGACAAAATATGCTTTGCACATAAAACCCATCGCACGCTAAACTCGGCGTTTACCAAAACAAAAGACAGAATCAGCAAGGAACAACAACACAACGTAGTATATGAAATCAAGTGCAATAGTAAATTGGGTGAAAATTGCGATAAAGTATACATAGGCACTACAAAGCGATCACTCGGAATTCGAATTAGCGAACATAAAACGGACGCGAAGAACAAAAAGACAACAACAGCATTGGCACAACATTTAACGAATAGCGGACACTCAGCCGATTTCGAAAGTACAAAAATATTAGACGTGGAGAAAAAAGAGAGGACAAGATTAACATTAGAAGGGCTGAGAATACAACAATAAATACGACACACTATGAATTTTAAGGAGGACGTAGACAATATAAACTGCGCATACAGAACAGCAATAACGAGCGATGGGTTAACAGAGAGACAAAAAAGTAGTGTGTAATTCAATATGTGGAGTTTTATTTTTATGTTTGTTTTTATATTTTTGTTTGTTTTGATGTTGTTACTATTTTCAATGTAATTAAAAATGTAAGTGCAATTATTGTTGTAAGCAAAAATATTGTTATTTTGTTAACACTTGATTTTATGTTCTATGTATGTACAATAAAATGCAGACTCCCTGATGAAGGCGCGGAAGACGCCGAAACGCGTAGAAGAAAAAAAGATACTTTTTGTTTGCTTTTAATATATTACCGACCGAAAAGCTCCTAAAGCATCCCAATTGGAAATTAAACTTTGGTCCTAAGAAAAATACAAAGAAATATGTTCATTATATTACAATTTTTTGATCAATTTGTTATGTTAATTTCCTTGCTTCCAAGAGCAACCCTGTATGGTGAGAACGGTGTATACGTTTAATTTCAATCCTGTAATGGTCAAGGTTTCACCTCAGTTTGTCTACTGGTTATACTGTGATTATACTGCTAGAGAACGATTGTGCTAGATGAGGTTAACGATTGCTTATAGTAGAGTTTGGTTTGATAATAAAGATGGTTTCCCCCCTTCTTTTGTTTTCAACTGAACCAGTTGTTTATTATTTTTCGTACTGGGGTATAGAAAATATTCCAATCGCCTAGGTTGAGCAGCACTATAACACGAAACAAGGTGAATTTAACTTACCTTTATGAACAATTATTTCAAATTTACAATCAAAGAAAAATTGTATAAAATTTATAAAATTAAGAAAGTGTCGGTCAACCTTAATTTGAATAACATTTATACTGCACAAACGAAGAAAAGTTCAACGCTATGCTTTATTATATTGCAATTTTTTCGATACAATTTAACTTTTTTTTGCATATTTGATACCTCTCCAACAGTTTATAGTACACAAATGGTGTGTTATAGCCCAAAAAATACATAATTTAAACCCAGTTGATCTCAGCTGTACCTAATTTTGACGTCTATGGGGTAATATTTGCTACTTCACTTTAGTTTGTCTACTGGTTATACTGTGATTATACTGCTAGAGAACGATTGTGCTAGATGAGGTTAACGATTGTTTATATTAGAGTTTGGTTTGATAATAAAGATGGTTTCCCCCTTCTTTTGTTTTCAACTGAACCAGTTGCTTATTATTTTTCGTACTGGGGTATAGAAAATATTCCAATCGCCTAGGTTGAGCAGCACTATAACACGAAACAAGGTGAATTTAACTTACCTTTATGAACAATTATTTCAAATTTACAATCAAAGAAAAATTGTATAAAATTTATAAAATTAAGAAAGTGTCGTTCAACCTTAATTTGAATAACATTTATACTGCACAAACGAAGAAAAGTTCAACGCTATGCTTTATTATATTGCAATTTTTTCGATACAATTTAACTTTTTTTTTTCATATTTGATACCTCTCCAACAGTTTATAGTACACAAATGGTGTGTTATAGCCCAAAAAATACATCATTTAAACCCAGTTGATCTTAGCTGTACCTAATTTTGACGTCTATGGGGTAATATTTGCTACTTGTAGTTATTCACAATACTAAAATGATATGATAACATTACACCAACCTTTGGAAAATACTGCAACTGGGTACAGTAGTAACGGGAATGAGAATGAAGCTGAACTTGGGCAAGACGGGATATCTTATGTAATTAAATAAATAGTCGCTATATTTGTGTCTCGCCACCCATGTCACTGCAGTACAAATAAAAATGCAGACCCTACTGAAAGTACAAATCGCTCCTTAAGACAGTTCAATATCATCTTGTCAATACTAAAATAACATCAGTGCACATATGTATGCATAATGTTGATCATTAATTTATTTTCTTATAATACATATGAATATCATAATATACATTTACGTAAAATTTTTCATATTTACACATTCAAAAAAAATATATAGATTATTGTTTTTAATTTCTTGTGATAATTCGGACGATGTATACTACTATAAATATGATACAAATATATATTTACTTTTCTTTTCCGTTTAGGTTCATTAAATGTATTTGGTGCATGAAAATACCATAGTTAACGTTAGGAATATAATGAATTTTATAGCGAGGTCTGTTTAAATGCCAATATTACATTAATTTTATTAGTAATATTATTTTACAATTCAATCTAAGGATAAGTATATTAAAGAAATTTACTCACTCATGTACATTATTGCATAATTATTCTAACTGTTTACAGATTGGTTTCGAAAGAACAGAAAGTTGAATTTAAAACTTCTCGTTATTACAAATATATGGACATGTTCGGCGACCTACGGTATTGTGCGTATCATAAGCAACACAATTCAATACATGCGGTTGGCATTTTATGATTATTTATATCTTTTTAGCTCATTCTATACCATGAACCATATAAATAAAAGTTTTGACAAAATTTAGAAACTTTCAAAAAATTGTCACTGAATTTTCGAACTTTTCAATTAGAATTTTTGCAAAACTTTCGTGTATTCAGTTTTGTAGTAAATTAAATTAGAATATAATAAAGTGCAAGTTTCAAGTGCCCAAAAATTCGGGTAAAATTTTGTTAATTTCATTTTCTTTCATACAAATCCACGCGAATTTTTAGTCACTTCAAAATTGTATTGGCTACAAAACTGCATATTTTAAAATAAATAAAAAATTAAATTTAAAAATTTACATATTTGAAGACCATTTTTTTTAAATTTGTCCATTTTTAATATATTTTCTAAAAAGTGTGAAGCTTTTTTTTATATTATGGAATCAGCTATAATTTTATAAAAACGTATTGAAAACAAATTTGAAAACATAAGTGTCAAAAAGTATTGTATTGAATTTTGTTGCTTGTGATATGCACATCACTGTATAAACATATTTATATTTATATTTACCTTTATTTATATACAGTGTTGCACAAAATATATTGCACTAAGTATTAATACACGCTTATTACAATATAACTTTAAAGTAATAGTGAACAAAGTTCCACAAAGTAAAATTAAATACGATTTGAACTATAATTAAACATTATTTGCAAATTTGATGCAAACAGACAATTTAAAAAAATTGTTCAACAAAACATATTGGACTTGTAGCAAATCATCGACGAAATTTCCGTTATATGCTGATGATTGTGCAACTTCCGTAGCTTAGGCATTCTTAGCCAAGGTCGATTTCATTTGTCAAAGTTCATTTGAGAGAAAAAGTTGTGGCACAATCAATAATAAAGCGAGAAAAACGTGGTAATGGCTGGAAAAAAATATTCAGTTATAGTCAGTTATAGTTATAGGGTAACTAAGCTAAGGAGCCATTTATTTCACAAACAAATCTATTAAAACGCTCTAAACAGTATTTTGCGGTTCAACCCCCTACCAAAATCTTAAAACTGTAGTAATATCTTGAAAATAATTTATTATTTGAAATTACATTAGCGCAAACCTCCCTCCAAAATATTTTTCTGTGTGTGCCACTGGGTATAGGGATGCTTTTCTGGATTTGGATAGGGACCCTGCACCGAATAAATGGCGTAAAGGACCGATTTATAACATAACTGAAAACAAAACAAGAATAAAAAGTATCTGGTGGATAAAATTAGAAAAAATCATGGAGCGCCAAAAAAGAAGTGGCAAAGAGATAGACGGGAAGACAGGGGCATTAATAACTTATACTGGAGAGACGACATACAACTTATCAAGCATTTTAAAAATATAAAAAATTCACATAGCATTTAAAATAAATAGTAAATAACTTAGGGCAAATCCTACGGGCCAGCACAAATACAGAGAACCCACTAAACAGGCAAGGCGTATACAGGACGTAAAATAAGAACTATAACCAAAAATATACAGAAACCCACTGCAGTACCTGAGTCTAACTTTGTAAAGCATATGTGCAACAATAAATGTCCACCAGCAAACATTTAGAACACAGCTAAAATTGTGATTGTGCAACGGAAAGGGCGCCACATAAACGCACTTGAAAATACGGAAATACACAAACAGAAAACATTTGACGGGTGAATAATAAAAAACCCCTTACTATTAATTATTTTTACATCATTTTATTATATTAAAATTCTCTTTACGAGTGCAAGAGAAGATAGCGTCAATAATGGGCACCAGTCCAATATGTTTTGTCCTACACTGTAAAAAAATAGTTGTTGCCCATTACCAAATTTTTGGACATACGGGTTTGCTCGACGAGTTTCAATAATGGCAGAATATTTCAAAGCAAACATGTTGAAGCACACGTTCTAACGCGGACAAAATATATATTTGATGCGCGCTTAGTAAAGTAAACAAAATTGGTATTTTCTTTCTTATTTCAGTAAAGTTTTGGTATTAGCTGAGTGTCTCGAACATGTCCTACATCTTAATTTATGTTTTGAGTCCGCGCTTGTGACGTTTAACGCGGGCATATGGTCCTACAGCAGGATCCGTAACAAAATCATAAATAACCCTTGACCAACTTGTATGTTGTGGCATTGTATCATAAAATTCTGGAGCGATACGTTTTACTTCAGGTAACCTCGAACCTGGGACAGCAGGGAAATCGTGATGTTCGTTATGATAACCTACATTGAACGTTATCCAATTGAGAGGTCCATAATACGAGTATGTTTCAAATCCTTTGGCAAACATGTAATGCTCCGAAATAAAATGTCCAGCAACCGGATGTAACCCCATAGCTAGTATGGATCCAATAACTAAATAAGCCAGTGCTTTCCATCCAAAGATGTAAACGACGAATGTGTTAAATATTATTTGTATTATAGTATTGACAATTTCTAGTCCAGTTGGTGGTTTCGGATTTATTATTAATGGCCTAGAAATGTAAAAGAAAGGCTGTAGACAAACCCAGATGAATTTTCCAAAACTTGTATCAAAGAGTTTCGCTTCCAGTAGAGTTGGAATATCCGTATCCATATCTTCCTCACCTTGATATCTAGAAATTAGATTTTAATTTTAGTTTTACATCAAAATTTTGACTTAGAAACAAATCATATATAGAAAACTAATAAAAATGGGAATTATTGTATTATGACCCACACAGAAGACTCTCTAAAATAATGTTTTTTCTAGCATACTACGATTTAAACCAGGGTGCGGAGAAGTATAAAAAATACCATCTTTTGCACACCATTTGCGGCTAAAAATTGGGTGCCTCCGATTACTCGAGAGTGGGAAAGATACACTTCCTTACAAAAGAAAACTTAATCAAAAAGTGCATTGCAGATGGTCAAATGCCCAGACCTCCTCCAGCCGTCTATCAAATTTATATAATTCATAATTTATATAATTCATTGGCGGTACAAATACGTCTAGATAGTAAATTATGTCCACATCTATGTATGTACACAAGCATTTCAGTTGTTAGAAATTTTTTTCAGCAATGTATTGATTAAATTATACCGTTTTAATTAGAAACCCTTTTTATTAAGTATATGTATAACGCCAAAAAACTATGATCAATGTATAAGCGAAAATACTTGGAAATGCGTTGATAACTGTTATGGTAAGGACCAAAATGAAATTTAAAGGTTTTATTCACAGTATATCGCTTTCGATTTGTTTACTTTTCGTTTTTGCAATTTTGGCGAAATTCACGCCTAGGCAAGGCTTACAGGGTTGCAGTTGCGAGTTTTTGGCCGTCTCTCCTGTGAGGGGTTTGTGCTACCAGAAAAAACCAATAAATTTTCATATTTGTTGTCAAACAACTAGCTTAAAATAAAGCGATTTATTACGATGTAGAAGTCAACTTTAAAACATTTTATGATGAAATGTATGTATATGACATATATATATACATAATATCTTAAAATACAGAAATACATATGGGAATTTCCACAAAAACGTCCACCACGAGTGCAAAATTCAAACTGTTCCTGAAAACTTTTTATTGATGAATAATAAATCTCAAATGTGTTTATTTTATAAATACAAAGGAATTTTTATTTTCTATTAATTTTGAGCCGAAGTATACAACGAATATACAAAATTTACAAAAATCTGACTCTTTTGACCAAATATACCAACTTTTTTCCTTGTTATATTCCCTTATTCAAAGTAATACTATGAATTTTTAAAAATTAAAAATATTCTGCTGATAGTAACATAATGTTCAACAAGCAGACAGACTGAGTGGAGATCGAATAACGGTAGTTTTTTGTGTTTGCTTTTGCTTATATTCGTATGTCGCGGCAGTTACCGAAAAACAGCATTTATTGTTCTCATTCGTCCACAAAGTGTTGAAGTGTATGTAAATTGCTTTTAGACTATAAGCAGATAAATCATTTCACTTAAGAAAAGTAATTATTGGCTCTCGGCAAAAACGATTAATAAAATTTGTTAGTGTTTGAAATTCGTCACGTCCGTTACCGTAAACCTTAAATAGTAAATAAAGTCGTAGAAAGTGCACAAAATTAAAATTTTATAGATGGCAAAAACGGCAAAAGAAACAAGAAAAGCAACAACAATGAAGTATAGAGAGAAAATATAAGAAAATGTCGAGAAATGGGAGGAATACAAGAAGGAAAAAGCTAAACGAAAGCAGGAGTACCGAAAAAGATTATCGCAAAAAATGAAAAGTGATAGTAATTTATTAGAAAAGAAGAAAGAAAAGGACCGTGTTAGGCAGCAAGTTTTGCGGCAAAAAAGAGCATAAATAACATTGATAATTTGAATTGCGAAATTTACAGCTGTAAGCAAACGATGGGAAAAGCAATGAAAAAAGTTGAGGCTGCGCTACCTAAAAACCTGAATAGAAAGAGCTATCCTCAAATCTTTATGCAATAAATATCTTAAACCAACAGAATCGATGGATGAAAATACTACCAAGTCATCAAAAAGCTAGATGCGTGAAAAATTAATTGAAAAATCCTTTTTGCAAGATGGAATCAGCGTTCAAGCAGCTGGGAGAAGGGATACAATGCTAATCAATGGGAAAGTAGTCTCAAAACGTTTTATGCTTATGACCTTAACAGAAGCATATCAACTTTTCAAAGCCGAATATACAGAAGAAGAAGTCTGCAAAACTATTTTTATTCGTTCTAAGCCAACTTACATTCAGTTAATCAATAATTTACGACACAATATGTGTTATAGCCAAGTAACAGTGTTTACGTGCGTAGCTTGGGGTCTTGGTGAAACCAAGTCCTTTGCTGTTATCAGTGATAGATTGGCCCACAGTAAATGCGACGTTTATTGCTTGATTTCCAAAATTGTCAATATCTTACAAAACCAGTAAAAGGGAGTTACCAGCATTTATATTTTCTCTGATGGAAGCACTTCCCAATTCAAAAATAAATTTATTCTTTCTAGTATTCCAATACTTGCAGCTGAATTTGATTGCGGAATCTTAGAGTGAAATTTTTTCGCCACTTCACATGGCAAAGGTGCTGTAGACGGAATAGGTGCCGTAGTTAAACGAAAAGTCTGGCAAATCGTTAAAGCAAGAAATATTGTTCTCGGTGATGCTTCCTTCTTCTATGAATGTGCTAAGGACAGCATTGATGGAGTTAACATTTTGTATATCTCTGGAATACAAATTGATAGTTTTTCTAATCAACTGTCAGAGTTATGGCACAATGTTCCAAATATTAAAGGAGTTAAAAGTATGCATTGGTTTTCATATTTCGACAGTATATTTATTGAAGTTGCGCAGACCGCCTATTCATTAAAGAAAATAATTAAAATAGACCATACTAAAAACTAATAACTTTCTTCTTAATTTTTTAAGTCATTTTTACTTAATGTTACTCGAATTTTTAATTTAAGTTATTGTTTTGCTTTATTTTCAATAAAATTAAAGTGTTATATTGAAAAAAATTGTACTTCTTGGCTCATGGAAAATTTTGTCGCGTCCGTATTTCTTCTATACTCAATTTAAAAAAACAAAGAGAAAATTATCATTTTTCATAAACCTACGAATAACAGTCATCTGTTCGCATTTATTAACATATATATATATATATATATATATATATATATAAGTTAACACGCTGCGGCACCCAACAAGTTGCGTTCCCACATTATAGCAATACACGTGCCGCTACATCAGCATAATTGCAGTCAATCGCAACCTAACACCTTAACTCAAGGCCGACCGCATTTCACCATATTCACCTGTGGGAAACCAAGGGCATAATTAGTACCACGTACTAATGCTTATGCAATAGGAACCGATCCAGACAGCATGGTCAGCAAAATATGTTTCACACGATTGTGAAATACTTGGACATGCCATTGGTGCATGTCAACCGTGTGAAGCCAACGCACCTAAACTTCGCATACGACTTCAGGCATTAGGACAGCAGTACGGTACTCTATAAAAGGGAGCAGCGCAGATTTGAGGCCAGTTGCGCAGTAGGCCTGGTGCTTAGTATACTAACCTAATTGTGAATTAGATCTTAATAAAGTTTAACTATAATAACACATCTAAATAATCTTTCATTTGACAGGGCAAGTTGGCCCTTTAATTTTTTTGATCGTGCAGGACCTTCAGTCCTTAACTGGGCAGGGACCAAAGTGTGGTGTATAAATAAAAATAATACAATAATAAGTGAAAAACAAGCGAAAGCTAAAAGCAATACAAGCAATTGTTAAAAACAAGTGAAAGCTAAAAGATAATAAAAACAATACAAGCAATTGTGTGAAGTGAGAAGGAAGTGAAGGTCGTTAAAAGCTAAAAAACAGGCATACCTGTGAGCCAACAATTCACTGCAAATGATCCTTTGGATCTTGTAAGTATCCTGTACATTTTTTTACCCTCTTTTCTTTCATAGACAAATGCTAACTAGATCAGCCATGGATTCACTTCTATCGACCGTTACGAACCTGACTGGAGCAGTCAACGCTCTCGCCTTTTAATTTAACCATCGACGCGTCGAACTACGCAATTGGGGCAGTCCTATCTCAGGGGGATATAGGTACGGACAAACCAATTGCATATATTTCCCGGTTTGCAAAATCCGAAAATTTTCCCCGCAAGCAACAGAAGCTTTTCAATATAGAGACAAAAGCTAATAGTGACGAGATGGCCGGCTGCGTCGAGGAGGAGAATTTTCTATCCGACGGCCATCTAGCGTACCATACTTAGAGTACGTTCTCCCTGGCGGCCGCACGTTAGATTTCTTGTGGACACAGGTGCCAACAAGAATTTCATCAAACAAGCAGTCGCCAAACAAACCGTCGCAGTCGACAAACCCTTTTCTGTGAAATCGGCGGGCGGGAATATCCCCATAGTAGAGAAAATTAGTTCAAAGCTTTTCAAGGACATAGGTGTCAACTCCGACATAACCTTCTTTGTGCTTCCCGGATTGTCGTCATTTGACGGAATCATAGGGGACGACACACTTAGGGATATAGGCGCTATAGTTGATAGGAAATCGAATACTTTAACAGTAAACCAATTAAAAATTCCATTAAAGGCTCGTGTATCCACCCAAGTGAATTATACGTTGTCCAAAGATCTCCCTCTGGAAACGGAGGAAAGAGTAAATAAACTCCTGGATAAATTTAGCGATCTTTTCCTGCCACTGAATGGGAAAGAATTAATAGACACCTGCGTACGCGCTGAGATCAAAACATCAACTCCTGAACCAATTTATAGTAAAAGTTATCCCTATCCTTCTTGCATGAGAGAGGAAGTCGACCGACAAGTGAACGAGTTGCTAGAGGAGGGAGTTATCCGACCATCTAAGAGTCCATACAACTCTCCTATTTGGGTGGTCCCTAAGAAACCTAATGGAGAGAAGCAATACCGTATGGTGATCGATTACAAAAGGCTTAACGCCGTAACGATCCCCGACACCTACCCTATTCCTGATATAAACGCAACATTGTGTAGTCTAGGCAACTCCCGTTACTTCACAACCATTGATTTGACGTCGGGATTCCACCAAATCCCTATGAAAGAATCCGACATACCAAAAACTGCCTTTTCAACGATGAACGGGAAATATGAATTTTTGAGGCTGCCTTTTGGTCTCAAAAACGCCCCAGCCATTTTTCAGCGTATGATCGATGACGTGTTGAAAGAATATATCGGTAAGATTTGCTACGTGTACATCGACGATATCATCGTGTTCGGTAAGGACTCCGATGACCACTTAAACAATGTTGAAATGGTTTTCTCTCGATTGAGGGAATCTAATCTTAAAGTAAATTTGGAAAAAACATGTTTTTTACAGGATAAGGTTGAATTTTTGGGATACATCATCACTCCCGAAGGAGTACGTCCCGATCCGAAAAAAGTTGAGGCGATGAACAAAATTCTGCCACCATGCAATTTGAAGGATCTGAAAAGCTTTCTGGGAATGACCTCTTACTATCGGAAGTTCATTCGCGATTATGCCAAGATAGCTAAGCCATTAACGAACTTAACGCGTGGAGAAAATGCACAAATAAGGGCCAATGCATCGAGGAAGGTAACAATACAGCTTGACAGTGTGGGTTTGCGGGCTTTTGATGACTTGAAACATATGCTAACTTCCGCTGATGTCCTCGTATTTCCTGATTTCGGTAAGCCTTTTAATTTAACCACCGACGCGTCGAACTACGCAATTGGGGCAGTCCTATCTCAGGGGGATATAATAAGGCAGAAGAAAATTATGCCACGAATGAAAAAGAGATGCTGGCTATAGTCTGGGCCTTAGATAATTTGAGATCGTACTTGTACGGAGCAAAAAAAATAAGAATTTATACCGATCACCAACCACTGACGTTTTCTTTAAGCTGTCGTAATTATAATGCAAAGCTAAAGAGGTGGAAGGCACGAATCGAAGAATATAACTGTGAGATAATTTATAAACCGGGTAAGACTAATGTGGTTGCTGATGCTCTTTCCCGTCTTAAGACAGAAGTTAATGCCTTAACGGATTCTGTGGTGGCCCAACCGGCAGAAAGTGAAATAGGAAACGATAATGGGGATGCAGGATCAGAAGCCACAATGCATTCTGCTGATCAGGATAGTTCGGATTTAATACCGCATGTGGAGGCCCCCATTAACGTCTTTAGGAACCAGGTGATATTTAGGGTAGGTCAGGAATCTCGATGCCATGAAGAACCACATCATGGCTACCGCAGATATTTTATCTCTTTGCCCAATTTTGACAGGGCAAACATCATCTCAATCCTTAAAGAATGCCTTAATCCCAATGTTATAAATGGTTTAAAAATCCCGGAAGAATTTCTTCAACTATTGCAGGACGTGTATGCTAATAATTTCCATAGGTATAAGATCAGGATCACACAGCGAGTCGTAGAAGATGTGACACTAGCCGACAGAATTTTTAGTATAATCGAAAAGGAACATAAACGTGCACATAGGAATGCTCGCGAGAATAGGGAGCAAATCCTTGAGAAATTCTATTTTCTTGCAATGTCAAAACAAATTAAGGATTACGTTAGGCAGTGCGAGATGTGCAAACTTAATAAATATGGCAGGCATCCGGCCAAGCCTTATTTACAATCAACACCAATTCCCAGCTACCCATGCGAGATCATCCACATCGACATTTTTGAAATTGAGAAGCAAAAGTTCCTGAGCTGCGTAGATAAATTTTCAAAATTTTCCAAATTATTCCCTATCAAAAATAAGTCATCTATCTATATACGCAGGAAACTTACCGACGTTTTGCATTATTTTTCCGTGCCAAAAATATTGGTCATGGACAATGAGAGGGGTTTTCTAACCCCACTCGTTCTTAACTACATTAGGTCTCTCGGGATTGAGATTTATCAGACACCCACTCAACGGAGTGAAGCCAATGGTCAGGTAGAAAGGTTACATTCCACCCTGATAGAAATTTATCGGTGCATATCTAACGACTTGCCTAGGATGACTCCCAAAGAGAAGGTAGCAATAGTCGTAGATAGATACAACAATACGGTTCATTCCATAACCAAAAGGAAACCGGTAGATCTTTTCTTCAACCGAACAGCTAGAGTAAACTACCAAGGCTTAAGGGACTTTAGGGATCAAACGCATGAGAATGTTAAGGCCTTGCTGTTACATAAGCAGGAAACTAGAAATGCGAGGATAAATGCAAAACGCTCGCCACCTCGTGATTTTAATAGTGGCGATGAATTATTTATTGTTAACAAACAGATAAAAAGTAAACAAAAGGCACTGTACAAAAAAGAAGCAGTTGCTGAAAATAGAAATGCGACTATAGTAACGCAAAGTGGGAAAAAGTTCCACAAAACAGATATAAAGAATGTGTAGATAACATTGGTCAGAAGGTTAGTAGAAGCTTAGGATCATTAGAATCCGGAGGTCCGGATACAGACGTTAATGCGCTTGTAGTCGATGAAGTTATAATGGTTCAATTCCACTATCCTCATTGGTGTGAGATAACTGATTCGAAGGGGTTCAATTCCCCCAACATGATCTTCTGCTCACTTGCGTGAAATCATCCGTGCCATGAGTAGGTCATTTGCAATTATAAACGCTTATGACTAAAAGGGATCAACGCGGACCTTCCATAGTCAAGTCAATACCTATATTCCAATGCAAAACTATAAAACACATAATTAGCGAAACATGCGCAATAAAGCGCCCGAAGAAATATATAAGCGTAAAAAACGCAAAAACAAAAGAAATAAAAATTGCAATAAATATGCGTAAAAAACGCAAAAACAAAGTAAACAAAAATTACAATAAATATGCGTAAAAACGCAAAAATAAAAAAGAAATAAAAAAAACGCAATAAAATGCGCAAAACGCGCCAAAAGAACAAAAAAAAAAACAAAAAAAAATAAAAAAGGGGAAGAGAGATTTTCTCAAAAAGAAAAAAAATAAAAATTGCATGAAACCTACTAATAAACTAACAAGTTAAATATTTTTTACTAACCAATAAAACTAGTTGAGCTAAGTAACCTCAATTAATATAACTAACTACTTCACTACTGGGTTCCCAACTAACAAAATAGGAAAAAAGCACCTTTAGTCTAATTAACTCCACCAGCTTTTACTAATTCATCTTCCTCTGCGTAACTCAAAATTAATTTAAGTTCCTAGAATAAAGCATAATCAATAAGTTTACGTACTCCTAAGAATTTAATTGTCTTTCTTAAACTTTATAGATTAGTATAATAGGAATAGCCATTAAAATTACCATTGTTAAACGCTTTGCTTACATATGAGCAAATAATCTACTAACAATACTTTAATATAATTCATAGCATCTGCCTCTGCGCAACCGCGCACTCCTATGAGATTTTTAAGATAGACTCACCATTAGCTACTATACGAGATGGGTACGGCTGGATCATCAATGGACACTTTAAGCTCATTCACGTAATAGACCTGGAGCGCTATGACTTGGCAACGAATCAACTGGAGCATTTATTAACCACTCTCAATGAATCAACAACAGCAACGGAGCTACTATTGTTCCAACTAAACAAGGTCCGCATACACCTAAAAGAACTGAGAGGACACCAGACTGGTAGACAAAGGCGATCCATTGATTGGATAGGGTCAGCCTGGAAATGGATAGCGGGTTCACCTGATGCCACCGACTGGGATAAAGTTCTTAACAACGAGAACTCTCTTAACCAAAACAATGAACAACAGTGTAAGGTAAACAATGCAATTTTCAAAAAAACTAATGAACTATTGCAGAAACTAAACACCATTGTGACGATCACAAACGATGTCGTTGATCGAAGAAACTGGGAGAGGCTCGAGCGGGATTTTCATTACAAAATAGTCATCCTGAAAGAGGGCGTGAACGAATTGGTGCGTGCCTGCCAAATGGCTAAAGCTGGGATTGTCAACAGCAATCTTCTGAGCAAAGAAGAGGTAAATCAGCTTGTTAGCGAAATCGATGTACTCCCATACAGCAACGCCATCGAAGCCATCGAGTATAGCAAGCCTTCAATCTATACTAACAACACTCTATTGCTATATGTGTTATCCCTGCCCAAGGTTTCGGCAGAAAGATTCAACCACGTTATCACACGGGCTAATGTCGAAGAGGGTCATAGGATAGAATTGGCCTACAAAACGGTTCTAGTGAATAGGCAAGAGACATATGGCATACGAGGGACTTGCTTGCACTTATCCTCGGCAATGGTATGCGAGAAGGAATCTTTGGACTTGTTGCCGGAGGCTGGCTGTTTGGCATGTCTCCTAAAGGGCGGAAAAACAAGTTGCGCCTACACATGAAGCAACGAATCCACCGTTGAAGTGATCAAAGAGGATACGATTTTCCTTGACAACTTCGTTGGTACCATAGGATCAGGCAAAACCACCGCTCATCTCAACGGCTCTTACATTCTCCGGATAGACAACGAGACGATCGTAATCAACAACCAGACATACTCGAGTATAACCACCTCAGGAGTACAGGTACTCCCACCTATTCTAACCAGTGTCACAAACCGCACCATGGCGCTAAATCTGGATCTGGTACATGGAATGACGATAGATAATTTGAAAACATTGAAATACCTTAAGGTTAAGACAAATTGGTTTGCGTTATCTGAAGGATCAGGACTACTGTTACTTTTGCTACTAATTTGGTGTATCTGGAGGAAGCTCACATCAAAGATCCACTTACCTGAAATAAACATTGTGAATCGGTTTAGTCGAAGGAGCAAGAACCCTTCTTCGCCATCTAATCTGCGGGACGCAGATATTTAAAGGGGGAGGAGTTAACACGCTGCGGCACCCAACAAGTTGCGTTCCCACATTATAGCAATACACGTGCCGCTACATCAGCATAATTGCAGTCAATCGCAACCTAACACCCTAACTCAAGGCCGACCGCATTTCACCATATTCACCTGTGGGAAACCAAGGGCATAATTAGTACCACGTACTAATGCTTATGCAATAGGAACCGATCCAGACAGCATGGTCAGCAAAATATGTTTCACACGATTGTGAAATACTTGGACATGCCATTGGTGCATGTCAACCGTGTGAAGCCAACGCACCTAAACTTCGCATACGACTTCAGGCATTAGGACAGCAGTACGGTACTCTATAAAAGGGAGCAGCGCAGATTTGAGGCCAGTTGCGCAGTAGGCCTGGTGCTTAGTATACTAACCTAATTGTGAATTAGATCTTAATAAAGTTTAACTATAATAACACATCTAAATAATCTTTCATTTGACAGGGCAAGTTGGCCCTTTAATTTTTTTGATCGTGCAGGACCTTCAGTCCTTAACTTATATATATATATATATAAATCCTTAATTTGCTGAATTTTGTATATTTCTGAATGCGCTTCAAAAAAACTTCTATTTTTTGTCGTGTCCGTATCACTTTATAATTGCTTATAACTACGTACTTATTTGTAGTAGATCCTTCCCGTATATATTAAAATCTAGCACTCCATCAGCCCTTTAAAACAATACCAATATATATAAACTTTTACTTTGTCTTCTTTGTTTTGGCCGCACTTAAAAGCGTACGAATGTTGCGTCCGTTACCGTGGAAATGCTCATATGCACTTCGACTAGGCAATGATACATTTTTTATTAATTCATCAGTACTGAGCCAAACCCTGGACCAGAAACCTATTTTTGCTTCGTTTGCCAGAAAAAGCTCCACCCGAACTCCACTTCGGTAAGGTGCAATTCGTGCGACGGATGGAGCCATCTTAAGGTCTGCTCAGGCCTTAAGACTCATAAGGAGTGGTCCACAAACTATGTGGTCCCATGTTGTTCGCGCCCTACGGCGCCCATAGCCTCTACGGCCCCCTTAGTTGCACCAAGTGCACCGGTGCCTTGCACCGGCAGAACCTCTACGGTTCACAGGGGCACACAACAACATGGACGCTCCCTCCCC